>JAQAHW010000019.1:0-10000000 GCA_027580185.1 Tuta absoluta | reverse complement strand
ACGCGCTCAAGGTCAATCCGTCTGGCTGTCTCTTAGCGAACAATTCAGTCGGGAGTGCGCTTCGCCGCGGAAACGTTCGTCGTGCGGGTCGAATTTTCATTTTTTGTGAAAAATTTAGCAATGCCGAATTATTGTGTTGTGTATGGCTGCAAAAGTGATGCGAGGAAAACTCCGCATCTAAGTTTTTTTAATTTGCCTAAAGATGAGATTAAAGAGAGATGAAATACCTAGGTACCTACCATTCGTTATTATACGTAATTGTTGTGTGTACTCCTATTTTTACTTACGTAGGTACCTAGTTTCCATTTTCTAATTTGAACTACCTAGGTGCCTAAGTCATTGTTAGCTGATAATGATAAATAAGCACATTCGTATCGTAGGTATGTTTTGCACCTATTTTAAAATTCTGTACCTACCTATATAAAATGGTAAGGTAAGACTTTAAAACGGGTAAATATTTTGTTCCCACGGGAAAACTGTTAGCAGCGGTCGCAACCGCTTGACTGGCCGCTAGTCTGGAATAAAATTATTGGCACGTGATAGCCCCGACTTAAAGCGTGGGAGAGTGCGGGGCGTTACGGGCTGCGGGGGGAAGTAGGTATTTAAAGCGCGGCTTTTGGGGCCCAGACAAAGGAGTTTCGTTTCTATACGCAGTATTATTATCTATTCTTATGCTTATACTTTAATTAAGTATATCAATGGTATAACATAACCTAGGTACAACAATGCGAAGGGTTCTTTCTCCGTAATAATTACAGCTCCTTGGTTCAATATACCCCCGTCTCATATCGGCCCTAAGTGATCTACTAGTGGTTTCAATATTTTATAGTAATCGCAGTTGCATTGTTTTAAAGCTATCAGATATTTAACTTTCTCATGCACCGGCGGTATCCCACACACCTGGTGCAGCTGTTCGTAGTAATCCTTGCATTTGTGTTTAGTTTCACTACTAACTAGCATCTTTAAAAATCTTATCTGAATTGATTTAACTTGATCCAAGTATGAAGTAAATGTTCTACCATACACACTCAAGCTGTAACTTATGTACGATTCTACCAGTGCATGGTACACAGTGGTGGTTTTGTACTTAAACGGATATCGTTGCCATTTGATAGAGGCTTCTTAGCACCTCCACATATCGCCAATATACTTGGCACCGCTGCAAGGACTCCAAAACAGCCCAGGTTTCGATGGAGTCAAAGGCTTTTTCGTAGTCCACAAAGGCCATACACAGCGCTTTGTTATACTCCTCTGACTTCTGCATAACCTGCCGTACAGTATGGATGTGGTCCAAGGTGCTGAAGCCTTGACGAAACCCGGTTTGTTCCGGTGTATGGAAGGCGTCAAATCTTAATGCCAAACGATTCGTAACGACTCTCGAGAACAGCTTATAGACGTGGCTCAGAAGTGTGATCGGCCTATAGTTTTTGAGGAGCCTTTTGTCTCCTTTCTTGAAAAGCAATACCACAACATCTCTGCTCCATGCCTTCGGGGTTGTCCCATTGGCTATAACAGAGTTGAATAAATAGCCTTTTCAGCTCCTCCAGGACAGGTTTTCCACCAGCCTTAAGTATCTCAGAGGCCACTCCGTCTTCACCGGGAGCCTTTCCATTCTTAAGCTGTTTAAGAGGCGCCCCGATTTCGTCTTGGTACATCCACGTCCGAGAGATCGTCTGTAAAGTGGCGAGAGAGTGGAGCTTTGGGGTCTGTGGTCGCGTCAGATGGAGTCATGGAGGTTTCTGCGCATACAGATACATACAGATTTCCGTAGAAGTCCTCAACTTCAGCGAGAATCTCTGGAACCGATGTGACAGTTACACCAGAGGTAGTAAGCTTTGCTAGATGACTCCTTCCCAGTGTCTTGGTAAAGATTTTCGACCCCCTATTTTTCTCAATCGCCTCCTTTATGAGGCGAGTGTTCCAGCTTCGGAGGTCACGTCTCACCATACTTCGGATCTTTTTGTTAAGTGACTGGGGATCTGGCAAAGCATCCTCTAGTGTTTCCCATCTAATTCGCATCAGTTCCAAGGTCTCGCTTGAAAGTTAAAACTTCTTATCTGTTCGCCTTTTCCGAAAGTGCCTCCTGAAGTAGTCAGTTACAGGTTTAAAATTTTTAAGATTTACTAGCACCCAGAAGTTTTTACTAATGTTGAGACTGATAAATAGTAGTTTTTATTTATCTTGATACTGTTACATTGTACTTAAAAATATTTTTGAATTTTGAGATTGTAGGTAACATTTTTCTTGGTAGTTTTCATTAATTTTGAGACTGTTAGATAATACTCATTAATTTTTACTAATTTTGTGACTCTTACATGGTACTTAGTAGTTTTCATTGATGTTGAGACTGTTACATAGTTCTTATTTGTTTTTAATAATTAAAAAGTAAGCCGATCTTATCTGAAAATAAGAAGTGATTAGTTTTGTTTGTAAGAAGAAAAAGTTTTTGGTTGTTTTATAGGGACTACCAATAAAAGTGATAAGGTACCTATACTGAGTTATTATTGAACTACTAGTTTCGATATTCCTATTTGAAAGAAAAGCTATAATATATCTCAATTAAATTAGTGATTAATAAAGATAAATGTAAAAAAACGATAAACAATCAGAAAATTCTGAACTAACTATAAGTATTTATTTTATTATAGTTTCACTTTCAGTTATCCCGGGAAAATCTGTTTATCTACTAGAAAAGATCGACTTAACTACAAATTGTATCCGTACTAAGAAAAACAAAGTTATGACGAAGTGTCACATCTGTTTCGGTCATAAAAATTATTAAGAAATGTAAATATTTAATAATAGCGGTTAATAGATTAAAAAACTAGGTTTTTTTAACATAAATATACTTTTAATTTTCTGATAGCACGCGCTAATCAAAAGTTATGGAGTGGAATTTGAAACCCAAAACCGCAAAAGGGTTGCCCTGAACATTTTACTGAATGCTAGTTGAGTCAGTTTGTGATGGGAGGGACGATATGTGTGTGTGTGCGTCACATATTAGGTATCTACACAATCAATAAATACAGTACAAATATACTACATGAGCTGAAATGGGTGTACGCCTTAGTTAAACCAACACACTGCTGGCTTTAAGCTTGTCACTAGTCAAAAATGGGTGTTCTTTAGTACATTGTTGTCGAGGTATGGAAAATAAGACTTTGCTGGACGAGTATAGTTTGAAGTCCGAGCCGCAGGCGAGGACTTCAATTATACAAGTCAAGCAAAGTAATTTCCCCTGAGGCTTTTCTCAAAAAAAGGCTAGGAAATGAAAGATTGTACTTCTTATAAAAGTTAGCTAGCGACCACAACACAACGAAACAAATAAAAATTTACAATTTTCCCACCAATTGTAATTTTTTAAAATAAATTCGCCTGTAAGGCACAGTATTACGTAATATTCAGCCATACTAAATGTTTAGTTCATTCTTTTCTTTTTTAATTCTGGACAGGCAAGGGTCTTCACATCATACAGCCTCGTCTTTAGTTACCTGTTTCATACAAAATTACGTTCCGTTTCTATGAGAGTCATCGAGATAATTTTGAAATCAAATTATGTGGGTTTAGCGTATAACGAATTTATCTTAATGGACACCAGCAAAGGATTTCCATACAACTTTGCTGGCGTGATCTGAGACGTGACAAACAATGTGAAACTTCGTGGTTTCTTTTTTTGAAAGAAATGAACACATTTCCTAGCATGTTTGAGAAAAAATATTTATTTCATAGAAAGTAAAATAGCTACTTACACACACACGCGTAAAAAAATGGATGAAATTTGGAACACAGGTAGAGTATGACCTGGAATAACACATAGGCCACTTTTTACCTCAGGAAAACAACTATTACAACGGGAAAATGAGTGGCAACGGGTGAAACCGCTGGGCGGAAATCAAGTTGGTAATAAATTCTTTATTCTTGGACTCATAATGTTGGCTGGGTAGGCGTCGCTCAAAAATTTGCGTATTTCGTAATCGTGGCCTGGACTCCGGTAGCTCAGTTGAAATATCGGTGGAACAATTTTCCGTGGTCCTGGGGTCAAGTGTTGGTCACATTCGACATTCTGCGTTTCTTATTACTCTGTATGTATAAATAAAATAAAATAAATATCTTGGACATTTCACACAGCGCCATCTAGCCCCAAACTAAGCAAAGCTTGTACTATGGGAACTATATAGCTGATATTAATACTTAAATAGGTACTTTTTTTGTAAATAAATACATAATATACATAGAAACACCCAGACTAAACACAAATATCTGAAAATGACTAAACAAACATTTGTGTCATGTGGGGATCCAACCCACGACCATCGGCGTAGAAGGCAGGGGTACCATCCACTACGCCATCGGGTTAGTGTATGTATGTATGTATGTATAATCTCTTTATTGTGCATTCTTAAAACTAACACATATAAAAACAAAAACAAGAAATGTCACAAAGACTTATCCCATTAAGGGATCGCTTCCAGTCAACCCTTGAGAAACTCTGAGGATACGATGTGTGCATCTGTGAGCTCTGTATTTAATTATTTCAGGTGTTAATCTTCATTTTCGGTTTTGCGGCTCTCTTATTTGCAGTTATGGCTTTGGCTGGTCACAGTTTAATTACCAAAGCCTTTAAAAGACTAATCAAGCAGCATCTGAAGGAAGGTCTTGATGTCGTGCGGAAATTTAGTGGATATGTAAGTAATTGAACCAATCGAACACATTTTAAGGGCTCTGTAGTTCAGAACCTCGTAGGGAAACATATCGGCACCGTGCGCAGTGTCTGATACTTCTTAAAAAGAACAAAGAACTAAAATTCGTTTATTTACTTTAATAAATCTTATTCTTCTTTTATTCTATATAATTATATATCTTCTGGCGCGATGGAACCTATGCGCGCTAAAAGTTAATGGCTTAAACCGTGACGAACCTGGGCACGTAAACACAAACCCGACTACTGCAGCAGAGACGCTCATACTCTGTACGCTCTGTACTGTAGTTGGGTTTGTATGGCATTCAGACATACGAACCAGACTACAACACAGCACTTAGGCCAGCCAATGGTATAATTTCGTGTTGTTTTGATTATGATGTCAAACGCCAAGCTAGGATAGGTCGTGCCTAACAAACTTATTTTTGAAATAAAAAGGGCAAATATAAGACAGGTGGCAAAAGGTGGAAAAATTCTTGGCTGAACACGATGGTCATCCAGAGGGATAAATTAATTTAAGGAGTGGGCAGCAGCGTTCCCTGTGAAAGCAATATCTTGCACTGCGCTGCGCGTGCCAATCCGCTTGCCAAGCATAGTGAGTACAGCAATACCCCTCAACAGGGGAAGGCCCACGCCCAGCAGTGGAATGATGTGGCTGTTAAAGTATGTAATGGTTGATGTAATCTCTTAAAAATCGTCAATTCGCGCGAATTCAAGTTGCGCTTATCCGTATCTTCAACAAAGACGGAACGGGGACGGTATATAAGGTACGATAAAGTGAAATATTACTACTGACCGAAAGCCAAATCTCAAGACGGGCTGATGATAAGGGACAACTTTCCCCAAGGAACATAGATTGAAATACGAAAACAAAATTGGACCTCCCATACAAATTGCCGATCAACTGATTTGAGTTACTAATGTTACTATGGAAACTCATCATATTTAGTAAGTATTTTTTTTTACTTGCAAAATTTTCATGCGTGGGCAGGATGTGAACCTGCGACTTTCGCATTACTAGTGGCGACACCTCTTCCATCTGGGCTACCGCAGCTCGTTCCTTGCCCGCCGATTTTACAAGTGTATTTAAATGCCAGTAACGCGTGGCATGGCTCATTTAATGGAAGAGGCGTCGCCACTAGTAATGCGAAAGTCGCAGGTTTGTGAGTTAATTTTTTTTAATACCTGACACGGGAAGTGTTTTAAAATTTGGTATGCATTTTGTAATATTATTTGACATATTTCAACCTATGTATTGGGAAAAGTTGTTCCTTTTCCTTATCACCAGCCCGACTTTAAATTCCGCTGTCGGTCACTAGTAAAATTTTACCCTTTATGATATGGTCCTATTAAATTTATTGCAAATATTTTTGGGGCGATTTATACTCGTGAAACTGAACAACTTTTCCCAAAAACTAAAAGTAATTATGACAAAAGTATTCGAGCTCCCATACAAAGTGACACATTTTTGTATGAAAAGTTCAATGTATTTTTTTAATACGACGTATGTTCCATGGGGAAAGTTTTTCAGTTTCACGAGGAGAACTCACCCTAAAAATATTTGCACTGAATTTATTATTTTGAACCTTATATAGGGTGAAATTTTACTAGTGACCGATAACAAAAACTCGGATCAGGCTGGTGATAAGGAACAACTTTCTCCAAGAAACGTAGGTCAAAAAATTAAAAACAAAATGGCAGGGCAGGCAGAGCGAAAAAAACGAACATTTACACCATGTCTGACGGTCATTCAAAAAATTGAGCATCGCTATAGTGACAGGTTGTTTAGCCCTCGAGCTCCTTAATCGCCTTTTCCGACACCCACGCGAAAGAAATGGGGTGATGCTAAGCCGAAACGACACGGCCAACCACTACTGATCCGATTTCTGTCTGTACTGAATAACATTTTCCCTGTCACGTTTTGCGATTTCTTTCACTGTCCAAACAAAAAAAGGATGTAATGTTCTTCGACTTCATATAGGTATGTACCTCTATGTATGTTTATATGTGCGATTCTTTAAAGGACCCAATAATGAACAGATTCCAATGGGAATTGTATCGGAAGAATCCTTACTTTATCCTAAATGCCATAGGCTAGGCTTATCTCAGGAAGCTGTCGTGTTTTTAAATTTTGAAATGTCTTAAATACCTCGATATGGTAATGTATGCTTGTTCTAAATTTGAATTTTATTTTTACATCTAAGATTTTTGCTGTGGGAGACTATGCATTTGGCTCGCTCCATAAGACGAGGGATGGTCTGGCAGCAACTGGGAACTCCGGGAACATTTTCAAGGACGTTGCCGCCAAGGCGACTAAATTTATAGCCTTGCCAATCCTGGACAAAATGCTAGTACAAGAAAAATATATTGACAAGTTGAAAGGTACCACTCAAAAGGTTGAAGACATATTTCAGGTAAAAGACCAATATTGTTTACTGTTTCATAAGAGGATCAAAAGGAGGATTCATTTTTAATATTTAAAAAAATAGTATTCCAAGAACTCCATAGATGGCGTTGAGCTGACTACGTTACTTGATAGCCAAAAGGCATGAAAAAAGAAAAGTAATTGTTCCGAATCTATCCTGGTTTTACGCGCTATGTTATTAAATGTTTTTCTGTTTTGTTTGTACGTTGTTTTCGTTGTGGTTTTAGTTTTTTTTTTTTTTTGTGTGGGACATCGAGTCGTCAAACGACCCGATGAACCCTGGTGTCAGAGTTTTTCAACCGCCTACTACTAGTAGTAGGCCTCTGACATGGTTGTGTAACGACCGCCGTCTAAGTAATCATAGTGGTTTTAGTTAATATGCAGGGAAACACATGAAAGCAATTATTTTTGTGATGCGAGTTATGCAACAATGATTACTCGTTTCGTTTTACGATCCAAGTGAAAAAATCTTGAAGTTATGTGACGTTCCGTATCATGCGTTAACGTACCAAGTACAGCGCCATCTATCCAGCGATTAGTAAAGTAATACTCTCTCTAGTGATATGAGGAAAAAGTTTTATCTACAGACAAGCGAAGCAGCAGGTAGCTATCGATAGGTACCATTATTTCTCGTAGCATTAATTTTATAGGAGGCAAGGATCGTTTTCGGTTAAGATACAGGATTAAGCTACCGGTATAATATTGGTAACAGTATTCGTTATATGGGTAGACGAAAAATAGTAGTTTATGCAACTGTCGTATAATGGGGGTCATTAGAATGCGAGTGTCTGTTTATCACACGAGGCGCAGCCGAGTGTGATAATAGTTTGACACGAGCATTCTAATGCCTAATTATAGCAGTTGCATACACTATTTTATCTACACTCTCCAAAAAAACTCAGAAACACTTTTCTAAACGTACGCACCGGCCATTGCAAGGCCCGATACAAGGACAAATTCAATACGAGAACGTAATATGGCTTGATATGAATTTTTGAAAAATCTATACTTTAGCAGTTGTTTAGATGTGGAGTCTTAACAATAACTTAACTAAACAACTGAACAACATCTGAACAACATCTGAACAACAACTGAACAACATCTGAACAACATCGAAACAACATCTGTACAACAACTGAACAACATCTGAACAACATCTGTACAACAACTGAACAACAACTGAACAACATCGGAACATCTGAACAACATCTAATCAACATCTGAACAACAACAGAACAAAAACCTATTAAAACAACTGAACAACATCCGAAAAATTACCGTACAACAACAACTGTCAGGTGCGGCGGAAGATAGCGATTTGAGTATTGGAAAAAAAAACTTCGTTTCATTTCTCAACTTTATCGTATTAAGAGTTTTCTCATTAAGTCATTACGCTTCTGTAAATTATAGTTAACCTTAGTTTTTATAGGCAGAACGCATAAAGTAGGTCATTATGCATCTGTTTTCGAATTCATAATTCGAACATTATGAGACGAGTGTATATAAATAATATTATATGTGTTATGGTACCGATTGCATATAACGTACCACTACTAAGATATTTTCGATAATCAGGGTTTATTTCTTTGTAAGTACTATATTATATTATAGGGTTCTCTTTCTAAAGGCATTGCCTGACGGCACTTTAAGCCGACACAAAAGTTTGAGATTTTGAGAACTAGTGTATTAGGGGAGTATTTGGATATTTCGTGCGCATACGTTCGAAATAATTTATGTACCAAAACATTTTTTTACGCAAATTATTCGAAATTTGGTAAAAAGAAAAACTTTTATTATTTTTACAACTCGACTAAAATATAAGCTGCAAATTTATCAAGGGATGAACTAGACCATAAAACTGAACAACTTTTTCCAGGAAACATTTTAGTCGAAAAATAAAATAAAAATTGGGACTTCCATACAAAATGTTTCTACCGACCGGGTCAGTTGGTAAGGGAGGTCCAAATTGATTTTCATATGTAAATATTTTTAAATCCTTTATTAATTTTGTAGA
The DNA here is from genome assembly GCA_027580185.1 of Tuta absoluta. Lineage (NCBI taxonomy): Eukaryota > Metazoa > Arthropoda > Insecta > Lepidoptera > Gelechiidae > Tuta > Tuta absoluta. The sequence goes on along the minus strand of JAQAHW010000019.1, from coordinate 9,990,862 downwards.
AGATATCGACGAAAGTGCCACAATACTTGCAATATTGTATGTATGCCTTAATTGCTAATCTGATTGTCTGCATTTGGATGACAGCAAGCAGCTTATGTAAGAGACCGGATCCTTTCGTATACGTAAGTTACTTAATAATAAAATGTGACAGGTGGTCTTTTAGTTTATTAAGTTAAGTTAGTATATTTTCATCTCTCCATCTTGAAAATCACTATCTGTTAAACAACAGCATACAAGTCTACATTGCGTACCTTCCTGGTATCATAATGGCTAACCGACTACGCAATGAACATCGAATTTCACCTGTAAAAATGTAGCCTGCAGTTTGATAATATCGAGTAACTGGCCGTATAAAAGCATCAATAGTACATTGTTGTCGAGGTATGGAAAAGAAGACTTTGCTGGACGAGTATAGTTTGAAGTCCGAGCCGCAGGCGAGGACTTCAATTATACAAGTCAAGCAAAGTAATTTTCCCCGAGGCTTACATAGTGCTTTTCTCAAAAAAAGGCTAGGAAATGAAAGATTGTACTTCTTATAAAAGTTAGCTAGCGACCACAACACAACGAAACAAATAAAAATTTACAATTTTCCCACCAATTGTAATTTTTTATAATAAATTCGCCTGTAAGGCACAGTATTACGTAATATTCAGCCATACTAAATGTTTAGTTCATTCTTTTCTTTTTTAATTCTGGACAGGCAAGGGTCTTCACATCATACAGCCTCGTCTTTAGTTACCTGTTTCATACAAAATTACGTTCCGTTTCTATGAGAGTCATCGAGATAATTTTGAAATCAAATTATGTGGGTTTAGCGTATAACGAATTTATCTTAATGGACACCAGCAAAGGATTTCCATACAACTTTGCTGGCGTGATCTGAGACGTGACAAACAATGTGAAACTTCGCGGTTTCTTTTTTTGAAAGAAATGAACTCATTTCCTAGCATGTTTGAGAAAAAGTAAATTTTCCTCATAGGATTAGGCAGTGATTTGAATTTCGAACACTACATTTTCACAAAAATGGCGGTGGTGTGTTTTGAAAATTATTGATGCTAATTCAATTCAATTCTTTTTAAAAGCGGTTTGTCCAATTTAATATTTGATTTCTCAATATAAAGACATTTCGGAAAAATAAATTGGCAGGAATTTTATCCCGAAGCAATCGAGCTGATTTCGGTTCAGTTACATTGTCTTTATGCATAAATTATAAATTGGTATTATATAAAAAAAAATGTATAGGTACCTATACTTACAGTTCATTATTACATATTGTATTTAAACTAATGATGCCGGCCTAGAATAGCATCACCCCATTTCTTACCCATGGGTGTCGTAAGAGCCGACTAAGGGACTCGAGGGATGTGTATTACAATTTTAGGCGATGGGCTGACAACCTGTCACTATAGTAATACAGTTATCTGATTGACCCTCAAGCTTTTGTCAGACGTGGTGTTAATATCCGTTTTACGGCCGTTAACGCTCTGCCTACCCCGTAAGGGATATAGGCATGATTTATGTATGTATTTAAACTAAAATTCAAAAATTTACGAAACTACGCGGTCAGTGGTCGCGTCATCTTTTAAATGACCCCTAACCAACCAATTTACAGCAGACTTAAACGAGGTGTAAGAGACGGTGTACCCGAAACTTAGCAGGCAAGATCGGACCATGAAACTGAACAACTTTTTCTATGGAGGATATGCTGGTACACGAGAAAACAATTTCAAACTACCATGCAAAATTCCCGATCAGCTGACTATTTTTTATGGAAAGTGGAAAAATAAATCGTTTCCCAACATCTGATCATGCCTGCAAAGTTTTCGGGACACCGTTCCTAATTAATAAATCTAATGTTTGCCAGAAAGTATTCGCCCTGAGTATGCCGTCTATCAGGGCATTTTGGTACCCTTACAAATAACTGCTGTGTGAGGCCGGCTTAGAATAGCACCACTCCATTTCTTTGCCGTGGGTATCGTAAGAGGTGATTAAGGGACTCAAGGGTTACATGTGTCTTGCAATTTTAGGCGTATGGTGATACACAATTATCTGAATGACCCTCAAATGTTTGTCAGTGTACAAAATCATACCTAAAGTACCGCCGTTCCAATAAGTCGTATTTGACAGCTGTCATTTCCATACTAAAAGAGATGTCAACTAAGGAAAATGGACCCTCTGCCATAGTATTATCAAGAATCTGACTGCTGTCAAATACGAATTATTGGAACGGCGGTACTTAAGTAATTTGTCGAATACTATTAATCATTATTATACACTATGCAGACAGATGACCCTCAAATGTTTGTCAGACGTGGCGTAAAGGCCCGTTTTACTGCATTTTTTATTTTTTTCGTTCTGGACTCTACAATTTTAGCCCCAGGGCTATGATATCTACACCTGACTGTATGGTGGGAGCTCACCCAGATCAGGAGCTCACCCAGATGTTTACGCTCTGCCTACCCCGCAAGGGTTATAGGCGCGGTAAATGTATGTACAAATACCTATTTGTTTCAGCGAGTATGCATAGTAGTTCTGATGATATGGTGGCTCCTTGGATCTGGGTTTTTTCCATTTCTCCTGATGGCGGCAGACTTATGCGATCATCCAGCGGGAGTCGTTTCGTCTATAGCTACCTACTTCCACAGCAGTATTGATCCAAACGTGAGTGTTGTGTCTATTATAATAGAAAGCAATTATTTCAGTGCAACACAAAACTTAAAAGTTTAGTTAAAGCGAGTTTACTCGTGAACAACCTCGACAGTGGCGCCACTTCACAAAAAAATATATAAATAACCTATCAGAATGTCCGATGCCCAAGTTTTTACCACTGTCGAGATCGGTGACGGCTTCACTCGCCGTATTATAAACAGAACTTATTATTAATATAAAGTAAAGTATTACATCAAAAATGGCAACCACTCAGCATTGTGGTGTAACATAATATAAGTATTACAGCGCTACGGCCGATGTGGCGCAGTGGTAGTGCGACTGCCTGCGACGCAAAGGTTCCGGGTTCGATTCTCGGTGGGACACTCACAAAAGTTGATATTTATCTCTTTGTGAATTTGTTCCCGGTCTGGTTAGAACATTGCAGGGTGAACACACTGATTGTCCGAAAAGAAATGGTTCCGTGCTTCGGAGGGCACGTTAAGCCGTCGGTCCCGGTTGCTGTCTATGATTACTTAGATGGCGGTCGTAACACAACCATGTGAGAGGCCTGCTAGTGGTAGTAGGCGGTTAAAAAACTCTGACACCAGGGTTCATCGGGTCGTTGGACGACTCGGTGTCCCACACGAAAAAGAAAGAAGAAGAAGAAAGACAGAGCTGATCTTCTGGGGTACCCTAATTGTGAACCTATTGACTTGCCCGATGGCAGTATAAGGATGGGGGCATGGGGATGGCATTATACGGGGTGTAAGGGACGGTGTACCTAAAATTTTGCATTCATGATCAAACCATGAAACTGAACAACTTTTTCTATCGAAGCTATGTTGGTAAACGAGAAAAATTTTTCGACCTCCCATACAAAATTCCCGATCAGCTGACTGACTTTCTAAGGAAACTCGAAAAAAAAAATTCGTTTCCCAACATAGGCTCCATAGTTAAAGTTGTTCAGTTTGATGGTCTGATCATGCCTGCAAAGTTTTCGGTACACCGTCCCTTACACCTTGTATAATAGCACGTTCAATATATGCACCTGCTCCTATCGCTGTTGCGAATAATACTTGTAATTCTTCCGCGGAAGTATCAACGCGAGTGAGTGTTCACACACTGTCGTTATACTCTTCTCGCACCAATACGAGTAAGCGAGATAGCAATACATTCCATTTTCGTTTGTGCTGCCGTTCCTATGACTCGCGCACGAAAAACCGACATTCGAGGGAGTACGGGAAGTGGCAGCGGCATGTTTACATATTCGCATTGCCCACTCCCTACAACGGCAATTATAGCGCGGATTAAGCGGGCCGTAGTTAGCCTACCTACTCTACCAAAAAAAAAAACTACTCAGAATATTTGTTTACAGTTAATACATTACTACGCAGACTGCGTAGAACCGAACCCTATTCAGCCACAACTTGACGTGATGTACTCGGTAGTATCGTACGTGGTGGGACCGATGTCATACGTCATACAAACATTGGGATTGCATATGGACAGTAAGTCATTTACTTAAGGCGAGTGTAGTCGTGAGCGGCCTCGATAGAGGCGCCACTTAACAAAAAAAAACACTTTATTTATTTTTTATTTTATTTTTATTTTATTTCAATAGGTTCAGTTACAGGCAACAGATCAAAAATTTCACTGACATAAAGACATATTAATACACACATAAATCCGAGGCCCACTTACAACTAAACACAACATTTCTTTAAATAACAGTCCGGTATTAATTTGTTCACAAAACAATCAAAATTATGAAAACACAAATGTCATAGTTAGTTTATACAAACAATCTATCAGAATGTCCGTTGCTCAAGTTTTTAGTATTAACCTTAAGTTAAATTAGGAACTGCAAACTCATTTGCTGTAATTAAAGTTATGGCAATTTATACCAATCAATCAATCAACAGATTCGAAATGGTATCGGATGAATCCTTACATTATTCCGAGTGTCATAGGCTAGATCTAAGAAAGCAGTCGTGTTTTTAATTCTTTTAATTTATACATACATACACATACACATATCACGCCTATTATCCCTTTTGGGGTAGGCAGAGCGTAAACAGCCGCAAAAACGGTCATTTTCGCCACGTTTGACATATATTTTGAGGGTCATTTGGAAAATTGTGTATCGCCATAGTGACAGGTTGTCAGCCCATCGCCTAAAATTGCAATACATACCATCAAGTCCCTTAGTCGCCTCTTACGACTCCCACGGGAAAGAAATGGGGTGATGCTATTCTAAGCCGGCATCACACGGCATTTCAATTTATTATGCTTGTTTTAAATGTTTTCTTGATGCCGTGTGATGCCGGCCTAGAATAGCATCACCCCATTTCTTACTCATGGGTGTCGGAGGCGACTAAGGGACTCGAGGGCGTGTATTGCAATTCTAGGCGATGGGCTGACAACCTGTCACTATAGTGATACACAGCTATCTGATTGACCCTCAAACTTTTGTCAGACGTGGTGTTAATATCCGTTTTACGGCCGTTAACGCTCCCCGTAAGGGATAAAGGCGTGATTTATGTATGCATGTAAATGTTTTTTTTGTTTAAATCAGTTTCGAAGTTCCAGCAGCTGGTGACAGTCAGGGATTACTTGCTCCATGTCTTCGAAGTGGGCGGTTGCAGCTGGAGCAGCCGACAAACCAGGAAGACGTTTGAAGACATCTGCTCTAACGCGTTCATGGCAAGCATTTCACTTCTCATCCATACATCAGGCTATCATCGACGGCCGATGTGGCGCAGTGGTAGTGCGACTGCCTTCGACGCAAAGGTTCCGGTATCGATTCTCGGTGGGACACTCACAAGAAGTTGATATTTATCACTTTGTGAATTTGTTCCCGGTCTGGTTAGGACATTGCAGGGTGAACCAACTGATTGTCCGAAAAGAAATGGTTCCGTGCTTCGGAGGGCACGTCAAGCCGTCGGTCCTGGTTGCTGTCTATGATTACTTAGACGGCGGTCGTAACAAAACCATGTCAGAGGCCTACTAGTGGTAGTAGGAGGTTGAAAAATTCTGACACCAGGGTTAACCGGGTCGTTGAACGACTCGGTGTCCCACACGGAAAGAAGATCAGGCTATAGCAGTCCACTGCTCGATGAAAGCCTCCCCAGGGTTCGCCAACAACGTTCACAAACCCTTGTTATACAGTATGTAAGGGACGGTGTACCATAAACTTTGCAGGCATGATCAGACCACGAAACTGAACAACTTTTACTCTGTATCCTGCATAGAAAGCTGATAGAAAATTTTCTTTGAGAAGATGATTTTTTTTTCTCGTTTACCAACATGTCCTCCATAGAAAAAAAAAACAGTTTCAAGATCAGATCATGCCTGCAAAGTTTTCGATACACCGTCCCTTATACCCCGTATAACTCCTGACGTCTTATTTGCAAGCAAAAAATTTACGGCGGTCGTTACACAACCTTGTTTGAGGCCTACTACTATTAAGAGGCAGTTAAGGAAACCTTGACACCAGGGTTCATTGTGTCGTTGGACGACTCGGTGTCCCACATGAAAAAGAAAGCTGACGGCTTGTCGATTAAGCAGCGTTCTTTGTGAATACATTTTTCGATTGTTGTCAATCCGTCTGCCAAAGCGAGTAAAGTGCGGCTAATACCACCAAAAGGGGGAAGATCATATCAACCAGTGAATTGTTGTAGTTGTTGACGTTGACACTTTCACTTTACAGGGTCTGGGCTGTATAACATGCGCTGCAATTTTCGTACCGGCTTTTTTGACAATAGCTGTGATGGCGTGTATCCTACTAAGTGGATTTAAGGGATGGTGAGTCAATTCAATTCAATTTATTCATGATCAATTAACAATTTTCACTCGACGCAATAAAAATATTATACAGGGTGTAAGAGACAGCCCTACGAATACTAATAGGGCGCATTCAGACCTTGAAACTGAACAACTTGCCAAAAGAAAAGATATCTGGAACGTAAAAAAAATTGACACCCCATAGTAAATGGAGTCAGCTGATCGTGATTTTGTATGGGAGGTCAAATATTTTTAGGCGTTTCCTGACATATGTTCATAGGGGAAAGTTGTTCAGTTTCATAGTCTGCATGCACCCTATCAATATTTGAAGGGCTGTCCCTTACAACCTGTATAGGGTGAATTTTTACTAGTGATCGATAGCGAAATCTCAAGAGGGGCTGTTGATAAGGAACAACTTTTCCCAAGGAACATAGGTTGAAATATGACGAAAATATTTAGAGTTACCATGGCAACACTAAATTTTAAACATTCGCGGTTGTTTACACTATTCATTCATAGTTCAAATTTAAACGGGTCATGAGGGTAGACAGATATATTTGTCCCTAGCAAGTTCCACCGGTTTACCCGTGATCATGACGTTTGCAACAGCGTCCAAATATCGGGAACTCGCATTAAAAATTATTCGTCGGTAAGAACCCGTTTAAATTACCATAGCAAGTTGCTATGGTAACTCGCTAATCTAGCTTGGCAAACTAGCTTTACCAGGATGGACGATGTCCAACGCTTGACTGAGAACTGTTTTAATTTTGACGCTCAACGGCTATCCTCGCTCTTATTTCGTTATTGGCAATTCTACCCTACCATTATTACTTTTTGCATTATTGATTTGCCTTTTATTATTTTTTGTCAATTTTCCGGTTTATAATATTTTACTACAAACTAATCATTTGTCTATGTTTATGTTTCCAGGCCTGAGGAAGAAAAAAAGTAAGTAACTTATAAAAATATGTTTGTAGTTCAACAATTTAGTCACTCAGACACAATTCTTCAGGGCTTGCGAATGTGACGTTGCTGTTCTATGCATTCTGTAAGATCGATCTTTTGTTATTATAATTAAATTAATATATGAATTGAGCGTTGCCGAGTGACACCGGCTTAGAGTAGCATCGCCCAATTTCTTTCACGTGGGAGTCGTAAGAGGCGACTAAGGGACTCAATATAGTGTGTATTGCAATTTTAGGCGTTGGGCTGACTACCTGTCACTATGGCGATACACAATTTTTTGAAGAACCGTCTAATATTTGTCCGACGTGGCATAAATTGCCGTTTTTTGCGACCGGTTACGCTCTGCCTACCACGCAAGGGATAATAAGCGTGATATGTGTATGTGTGTATGTAATAAATTAATGGTACATATTCATAATAAAATAAATGTTTGTTTAACATTTCGCTGTGTACCCAACAAAGAGAAATGTTAAACAACTCTATTTTATAAAAGTGTAAAGTGTAAAAACAATTAACTAAAGCCATATTTTTTTAAACTTATTCAAACAAAAATCTTTCAGTAAAGAATTTTAAATGCTAATATCCAGTCAATAAACCTATGTCACTTAAGTTTTTATTCGTTTTGAGTGAACATTACCGACCAATGTTGTTTTGAAATTTAAAGATTTTAAAACCGGTTTTGTCTGGACAATTACAGCTAATAATTAAAAAAAAAGAACATTTTACTGTCCAGGATCTAACAGATAACAGTAATTAGTTACACACTGATAAACTTTACTTTTAAAGTAACCTCAATTAGTTTTTTTTCTATACCTATTATGTCTACAGTTTTAAATTTATTATCAATTTTTATATACTATAGTTGCGATATATACCTTCTCTAGAAAAAATTGCTGGATTTGATATTCTAACTGCATTTCTCTTGTTGCTATGTCTTAAAAACCGTAAAATATCACGGCAATTTGAGCGCAAAATATAAGGGACCGACAATTCAGGAAAAACCGGACTAACTATCTAACCTTATGCACTATGACTATGACTGAAACATTTCTTTATTATTTCTACATTAAATATTATTTGTAATTTTTCAGACTATATTCATGTCCTTCGACTTGTCACATACATAAGGAAGGAATAAAACCGTAAGTTTCTACATACAGGGAGTAACAAAAAAGGTTTAAACAAGCCAAAAGGAGGTCAGGGTACTTATGAAACTAAACAACTTTCCCCATGAAACATGGACCGAATTATTATTTTAAATTGTACCTCGCACATAAAATTGCCGATCACCTATTTAATTTAGTACCTACGGGTTGTCCAATATATTATTTTTGTACTGGCTTTCAGATCGTTCAGTTCTATGAGTACCTTGACCGAAAGGATTCGGCTTGTTATACTCTTTTTTTACACGATGTTTGTATAAAAAAAACTTAAGCTTTTACTAAAAATATATAAGTACCCTCTCAATATTTTATGGAAACTTATCCCTAATCCCTCTTTTCTTTACCTATCTAGGTACCTACTTGAAAATGTTATTTATAAACCGTTATTTACGGCTTACACGCCTATCTTACTTTCTTTGTAATAAACAGTTTTCTTAATCACAAAACGCCATCTGTGGGACAAATAAAATTGAGAATGGTTTTAAATAATTTCAAGAAAACATATTCATTACAATTTAAACAGAAGTTTGTTCCAAATATAAATATGCCGTTCATTAGAAATCTTAATAATTCATTGGCTTGTTTCTTACAGTGCTGTACCAAGTCATCCAATAGTTCGTAAAAGATCTGAAGTTATCTGGCCTCCGTGAGTATGATTTCTCATTTTTATTTATATAAAATATGCCCGCATTTGTCTGCTATCTCACCTGATCCCTATTATATTTGTATACCAATTAATATTGGTTGAATGTGTGTGACTATTTAACTGTATACCACCGATGTATGACCACATTTATAACAAATAAATATTCTTGTATTTTTGTATTCTGATGGTAAGTAACGATGCAGACGATAATGGTACATGCTTGCAATGAACAGTTTTTGAAATCACTTAACGCCATCTGTGGGACAAATAAAAAAGAGAATGGTTATAAATAATTTCAAGAAAACATATTCATTCCAATTCAAACAAGAGTTTGTTTCAAACATAAATATGCCGTTCATTAGAAACCTTAATAATTCATTGTCTTGTTGCTTACAGTGCTGTAACAAGTCATCCAATAGTACGTAAAAGATCTGAAGTTATCTGGCCTCCGTGAGTATGATTTCTCTTTTTTATTTATATAAAATATGCCCGCATTTGTCTGCTATCTCACCTGATCCCTATTATATTTGCATACCAATTAATATTGGTTAATGTTTGTGACTATTTAACTGAATACCACCGATGTATGACCACATTTATAACAAATAAATATTCTTGTATTTTTGTATTCTGATGGTAAGTAACGATGCAGACGATAATGGTACATGCTTGCAATAAACAGTTTTTGAAATCACTTAACGCCATCTGTTTGACAAATAAAAAAGAGAATGGTTATAAATAATTTCAAGAAAACATATTCATTCCAATTCAAACAAGAGTTTGTTTCAAACATAAATATGCCGTTAATTAGAAACCTTAATAATTCATTGTCTTGTTGCTTACAGTGCTGTACCAAGTCATTCAATAGTACGTAAAAGATCCAAAGTAATCTGGCATCCGTGAGTATGATTTCTATTTTTTTTTATATGAAATATGCCCACCTTTGTCTGCTATCTCACCTAATCCCTATTATATTTTTGAACCAATTAATATTGGTTGAATGTGTGTGACTATTTAACTTTATTTTTCATTTTATTGGTACGCATTCGGCATACCCTATTCCTACGATTCTGTTGATCCTTATCGGAACTCACTTAAAAGCCACGACAGTACGAATTCAACTCGCGTAAAATTAGAAAAGAAAAGTTAAGTTTAAAGGATATATATACTTACATATACATATATACATTATTATATAATGTATTCATTGTTCGTAATATTTGTATGAATGCTGGTGTCTTTTAGCAGGCATCACATCACATACGTAGAAACACGTAAGCCTTGTGTGTCTGCACCTGTAAGTTTTGAAGAATGGTACTTTATTAATTTATTATTTTTCGCACTTATAGTAGTTATCAAGAGTAAGTACGAACACGAAAAATATTCTCAGATGAAAATGATAAAGAACCAATTTTATATCTCCTTAATATTATGATCGAGTAATCTATTGGCCGCGTGATGCCGGCTTAGAATATCATTATGAGGGTTTCTTGTGTATTACAATTTTAGGCGACAGGCCGTTTCAAATATTTGTCAGACATGGCGATAGCGACCTTATTTTACGGGCGTTAACGCTCTGCTTACCCTGCAAGGGATAAAATATAAATAAATATACCGATATGCGTAACTATTTGAATACTTTTTCAGGCAAAAAGAATACGATCGTCGAATCACATGCCCCATAACTTGCAGAGGTCATCGTGATAACCGACACAAGTAAGTAAATTGTATTTAACCTAAAGACTTAAAATACGATGACCGTATCATATCTTGTAAAAGCTTTTGCGCTTTGTACAACACGCCATGTGGCACGTTATTAGCTTTGCTGAGTTTCGCGAAAGTCAAACGAGCTGCGGTAGCCCAGTTGGTTAAAGGAGTAGTTGCTAGAGCTGATAACGAAAGTAGCAGGTTCAAATCCTGAATGCCGGAGAGCGTCCAACGCAACAATGTGACCAGCCCTCTGACACTTCAGCTTGCAACATTTTCAGACCTCATTACACATACACACATCAGCCTATAGCAGTCCACTGCTGACCGTAAGCCTCCCCCAGGGTACACCATAAGGCAGCTTCATAATAATGTAATCATGTTTTCTTGACGTTGTATTTGATGTAGCTTGAATTATTATAAATTTCTACCTATCATGACTTTAATGAACTTATATAATTCCGAAATGAATAATATGTGACTAAATACTTTTTCATGCTAATGAATTATATAGGCGAAACATGCGATATAATAATACAATGTAATGTTGATTACCATGTTTGATGTAAATGACAATATTTCTATTTCTCTTTTCTTGTATTTAATCCCACAGCGCGCTAATGGATCTGCGAGCAACATGTGCGAAGACTTGTCGAGGAATTTTGCCAAGAAAACCGCCGCCGGAAGTTCGAGCGTAAGAAATCAAGTCATATTTATTTATTTATTTAAAGTTGTCAGTTGCCACATCAGGAACCACAGCTCAGAGAAGGCAGCACTGGCTGGGTTGCCATGCGGAGCTGGCTGTTGGGGGAGGAAAGACAAACACGTCCGGTCGGTTCAGACGTATATTGGCGACTGCCAAGCGTTACAAACTAACTTACGTGGCTAATAATGGGGAGTGACGTGTGACTACACTACGCTACAGTACACTATATAACTGGATTCGAGGGCTATATGTATTAAAACTTAAGGCAACTGGCTATATGCCGCTAAAAGTCAGACGAGGCTATAACGACCGTATTTTTACGGCGTGATGTGTGTATGTTTAATATTTTAATATTTATATTTCAGCGCAAAAATTGCACGTTATAAGCAAATGGCCAAGAAAAAAAACAAGTACGCTGTTTGTTACATAGAAATGTACAACAATGATGAATGCGTACAAGAAACAGCTATTTGTAAATGTAACGCAGGTAGAGTTTTTGTTTATATAGGCTAGGTGCTAGTGCTGCGATAATTTGAGAGTTTGCAGAAAAAACCCTAAAATTACTAGAAAACTAATCAGTAGAGTCTGTGTGGAAAGAGAATACGCGTGGAAATTGAGGGCGACTCTGTGCCTCAGTATGAGAAATGTCATAGCAACTTATGAAAATAATTATTAGTTCACTTTTTGCCCACGCCTTTACTCTTTTCGCACTGTCAGGTTTGAAGAAATTTATTAAAATCAGATGAGGGTGCCACTGCACGGTCGGATTTCGCTCGGCGCAGGCACAGCATAATTAATAGTACTAGCGTACAGTATGGTCACTCCCTGCCTCCCCCTACAAGCGCCGCCCACCCGCGCTCGGAGGACGCTCAGACACCGGCTAGCAAGGACGCGATGACGATGGTCATTTTATACTGCCTGCGGTGCCTGCCGCACATTGCATTCCCGATTCGCGAACGCAAAATGGCGGCAACCCTGACATGTTGTCTCACACACGCAAGCATGGTCCGCGTTCAGCTACGCGAGCTTAGACTGTGTGCGTATTTGAGCGCCGGTGTCCGAGGTGTGGCGCAGGCTTAAAAGGTATCTTAACATATCCCCCCCCCCCCCTTTTAGGTTCCACCAAAGGGAAATGCGACTGTGAAGTGTGTAATCCAGAACATGCACAGTATTCTGGAGGCTGCAACATCAAAAAGTGTACATTTAACCTCAAACGGCTCAAACTTAAAAAGAATAAAACGAAACAAGATGAAAACGTTGGAGAAAAGTGAACTAACTTTAAAGGAATCGATGTGTAAATCAAATTTGAAAGTAAAGGATATATTTGAGGAAAAATGTTATGTTTCGGGGTGGATTCGAACCTGCAACCTCTGCTCTCAGTAATACTACGTGACGACCTTATCCTACGAGCCTGCGAGAAGGTAAACATTGTTTTTTTATTTGGAACTATGTTCATAGATTTTAAACTGTCCTCCATATTGGTTTTAAAAGGTTTGGACGGATGGACCAAAGTTCTTACAAAATCAACCTACTTGAAGCATCAGTGAGAATACATACTTACATATATCACGCCTATAATCAGCGTGATTTGCGTGTGTATGCTTAGAGTATATAGTACCCAAGTTGGGTACTTTAAACTCTAAGTTTGTATGTCACTGATCTGTGATGTATAAATAAACATAATGTCCTTGGTATAAACTAAAGTTCTATTATGCATAGTCTACAATAAAATTCTATGGCTAAAAGTCTATGGTGGAATGACATAAAAAAAACTACTGTCTGGCTACTGTCAAAACATGCGACTCTAGCAGGCTGGCAAAACATCGGCGTGATATACGTTTTATAAATGTAAACTAAAATTACTAAAAAGTAATTTAAATCATCATGGATGTACAATATACAAATAAAATTAATAATGCAATCTTAAATGTAAGTTTAGTGTTCTTTTTATTTCAATCTCTACAATTTTGTAACGAAATTTTAGTATTTACACATTAATTTTACCGTGTGTTTTGAAAAAAGAAAGCAAGAAAAATAATCGATCTTCCAATGCACGGCACGTTCACACGATGCCAATATGAGCAGGGAAATAGTAAGGGCAGCGCGAATGTGTAATGTGTAAACAGGTTCTTCCTTTTTTATTTGGCTTCCATCGCCTTCAGACGATGATTCTGCCAGAGTCAAGGTTAAAGAAACATACACATACATACATATATCACGCCTATAATCCCTTGCGGCGTAGGCAGAGCGTAAACGGCCGCAAAAACAGACATCTACGCCACGTCTGACAAATATTTGAGGGACATTCTGAAAATTGTGTATCGCCATAGTGACAGGTTGTCAGCCCATCGCCCAAAATTGCAATACACACCCTCGAGTCCCTAAGTCGCCTCTTACGACTCCCACGGGCAAGAAATGGGGTGATGCCATTGCAAGCCGGCATCACACGGCACAGGTTAAAGAAAACAATAGTTAAATGTAAACAGGTTACTCGCGCTGCTACTCGTCATGCCGCTGTCACTTCCCGTGCTCCCTCGATCTTAAGTCAAAGGAAAGACAGCAAGACGCTTGTGGAATGTATTGCTATCTCGCTCACTCATATTGGCGCGAGAAGAGTATAACGGCAGTGTGTGAACACTCACTCGCTAACGCTAGTTACTTGTTAATGTCTTCGGTATTTTAGTACTCATCGTTTAGTTGCTTCTTCTTTTTCGTGTGGGGCACCGAGTCGTCCAACGACCCGATGAACCTAGGTGTCAGAGTAAATGCTGACTAATTATTATGGGATTTCTCTGCATACATAACTATATATTATTCTACCTGCAACTAAGCCAAACATATGGCCTTTCTTTCTTTCTTCTTTCTAGTAGGTATGGTTGACCATTTATCAGTACATTCTTTCACAGTTTCCGAAATGACTGTTTTATTGACATATTATAATACGAGTAAAGTACGCCGTGTGATGCCGGCTTAGAATAGCATCACCCCATTTCTTTTCCATGGGAGTCGTGAGAGGCAACTAAGGGACTCGAGGGTGTGTATTGCAATTTAAGGCGTTAAGCTAACAACCTGTCACTATGTCGATCCACAATTTTACGAATAGTCCTCAAATATTTGTCAGACGTGGCGAAAATGACTGTTTTGCGGCCGTTTACGCTCTGTCTACGCCGCACAGGATTATAGGCTCGATATGTGTATGTATTTAAAAAGTAAAAGTATGTTTATTCGGTCAGACTCAAAGTAGTAAATCTCCCAAATAATTGTACATTTAAATTTACTTTCGCTAGATTTTTGGCAAGAGCTTAAATATTATTAATACATACATATATCACGCCTGTAATCCCTAACGGGGTAGGCGGAGCGTCAACAGCCGTAAAATACGAACATTTACGCCACGTCTGACAAATATTTGAGGGTCATTTGGAATATTGTGTATCACCATAGTGACAGGTTGTCAGCCCATCGCCAAAATTTACAATACACACACACCCTCAAGTCCCTTCGTCGCTTCATACGACACCCACGGGAAAGAAATGGGGTGATGCTATTCGAAGCTGGCATCACACGGCGTAATTACATTTAAAAATTATTCTCATGTAAAATTTACTGAGTACTCAACATTTTTCAGCCTCTTGATCAGCAACTGGAGAAAATATCCAATAAGACACAGAAGAACATATCGATACCAAACGTAATTCATAAATTTGTGGTCAAGGCAACTCCGAGATTTACATTGTTCAAATTAAAACGGATAAATGACACTTTTGACTATTTCCAAGGAGATATTTATTTTCAGGTGAGCATTAAGTTACATTAGGAAACGGATTAATTATCATAATATATACTAATTTGGCCATCAAATTGAACAACATTCCTATTCGAAACATTCGAAATTCGAAACATGTCCTATGACCTAGACTAGAGTCAAGAGCAAACCCATCATTAAAAAAAAAAGCAAAAAAATAACATTTAAAAAACTGGAACTCACAAAGTAAATTAATCAGCTGATCGGCAATTGTATTGGAAGATCCTTTTTTAAAATATTTTAGCAATGTTGTTCAGTTTCATGAGTATCTTTACCTCTTTTCGGTTTGTTATACCCCTTTTGTTGCTTCCTGCATATAGGGTAGGCCAAAACCAACGACCAGACCAGCGAATACTTTCTAGCAACACATCAGACCTATATAAGTCTGATAAAATATCACGCGCATTGGTTGGTTAGCGGTCTTTCATGAGATGACGCGATATCTGACCAATCAGCATGCATGCATTACCCCACCCCCGACCCGCGCACCTCGGCTGGTTGACAGAATTCTTGCTTGAGTAATTAATACAAGCGTCTATGAGGGCTTTTTGTCGTTGACCAAAATGGTGTTCGGGGTTTATTTAAATTTAAATTTTCAGTGCGATTTGGTTAGGATAAATTGGTCGAAGCGTTGTTTTATGGAAATTTTGGCCTACACGGAAGAGCAACTAGCATTTTATTCTGCTTTTTAGTGTGGGACACCGAGTCGTCCAACGAACCTATGAACTCTGGTGTCAGAGTTTTTTCAACCGCCTACTACTAGTTATAGGCCTCTGACATGGTTGTGTACAACCGCCGTCAAGTAATCATAGACGTTAGTTTAACGTGCCCTCCGAATCACGGGACCCTCTTTCATTTCCATTTTTTGTCAGCCTGTTAATTGTCAAAATCAAATCCAGCCCCAAGATTTTGATCAATCGAGGAGCCTGGAAAAGGCAGTTGACGTCTTGCGGCTGTTGATGATGATAATTGTTTAGTAAACTATATATTTAAACTATCCCGGTAGATGAGACATGCCACATGTTATTGGAATTAAGATATAGTTACTGGCATAATTTCACCAACGGCAAGTGAGCCCCGGTAGCACAGTCGGTAGCGCGTTACTACTAGTGATTGCGAAAGTCGCAGGTTCAAACTGCCTGCAGTGCAATTTGGCAAGATCTATTTTTTTTACCCAACTGATAGATATTTTTTAATACCTAATCACATATGTGTTTTTAACCAATAATCATTTTTATTTTACAACAGGGAATATTAAATTATGGCATCCTCATAATGATATTTATGATAATTTTAAATTCGATCTTGTTGCTGTATACCCTTTACATTAAGGCTATACGTTTGGAAAGACCAAACTTTGTTGCTCGTCATTTGTATAGGGTAAGTTCCAATTTATAATATTTTTAATTACGGTTTATTATTATTTTTTCGTGTGACACACCGAGTTGTCCAACGACCCGATGAACTCTGTGTTACTCAACAGCCTACTAGTAGTAGGCCTCTGACATGGTTTAGTAAGGACCACCGTCTAAATTATCATAAACAGAAACAGGGAGGGACGGCTTAACGTGCCCTCCGAAGCACAGAACTTTTATTCTTTTCGGACAATCAGGTGTTGTCTTAGTTTCCTGTTAAAAATGCTGCATACATACGAACTGCACTGTGTCGATATCAGCTTAATACAAAGGTAAGCAACCTATTTTGCCTTTAAACTAGGCAATTCTATATTTTAGCAAGTTATATCACATACCAAACTAGTCTAGGTTTTTGACCAAAAACCCACATTGTTGCAGGTTTTTAATCAAAAACCTGAACTAGCTTAGGTTTTTGGTAAAATTTGGTTTAGATTTTGTCATCTACCGTTGTTTGATCATTATCAAAGATCTTGGTTCTTGATTTAAGTGACAAATACAAGGAGTAACATACAGGGTATAACAAACCAAAAGGACGTCAAAGTACTCATGAAACTTATTATTTTTCCTCATGAAACATAGGTCGAAATAAGAAAAAAAAAGACTTTCGGCTTGTTATACCCTTATTTTGTAGTACAAGTTGTAAGGGACAGCCGTCCGAACACTTACAGAGTGCATTCAGACCATGAAACTGAAAAACTTTCCATAAAAAAATATTTTAGCTAACGCCAATTTCTTTTTAGTTCCCATAGTACTTGCAGTCTTGATTTTGTATAGGAGGAAATTATTTTTTGTCGTTTCCTGACATATGTTTAAAGGGGAAAATTGTTCAGTTTCATGGTCTGCATGCATGCCTATCAGTATTCGGAGGGCTGTCCCTCACACCCCGTGTAAGTGGTAACTGTTTTTAGGTAGCCACCGTCTGGTCAGGTTTAATGGTCATTCTACTGGCGCTTCTATCACTGGTTGGGGCCCTAATAGCCTACATTTGTTGGTCGAGATTCAATAAGAAACTGAGCCAGGCTCCCCTTCATAACATTGCTTGCCCTTACATGAAAAAGGTCAGTCTGTTTTTATTTGTATCATCTACATAAATCTATGACTTACTTGCCTCCCTGATGAAGCGGGTGCGGGGCAGCCCCAACACTCTCCTACTTACCATAGCTGAGCGGACAGATGGACCTATTCTGAGCCACTGGATCACGACGCATACTGTGCCCGGATCACGTGCCTCAAAGTAGACTTGTAGTTTTAGTTATTTTCAATTTAATTTAATTTAATTTTACTAACAATTAAAATTAAGTGTTACTAACAAAGAATATGGATTTCAAAAGTCTGAAATAAATGATATATTATTATTATGTATTATTACACAATGATAAAGAAAAAAGATTTGTTTTATGTACATGTGTATAAAATCGGTAAATTCTGTAACTACAGAATCGATTTAAAAAAAAATTGATTAGGAAACTACAACGCAAAGTAACATAGGCTATTCCATTTTCTCAAAAACTATATAAACATGGATTCTGCCGTGGTTTTGGTTACAGATTAGTATTAGTCTAACAAACATTATGCGCTATGATTCTTGTGGGACAGCCCTTGATTGAATTAATGAAAATAGTGAAAAGGAGAGGGGACATGTCGCCTACCCGTTGAACACCGGTTAAAGTTGGCATACCAGGAGGTTGTTATTTATTTTAATTGATATAATGACATGACATTGTGCAAAACAATATACACACTGAATATGATAAACCAAAATTATCAAAGTCCAATAACAATATTGTAATATAAAGGTAGAAATTATTATTTACAGTTCAATATTCTGTATTTATAATATTGTGATTGGACTCTAATTATTTTGGTTTAAATAATACTCTGTATGTCTGTTTTTTTTGTTCAATGAAGTTGATTGAAAAATAAATTAAATAAAAACCTCCTGGTGTGCCACTATAGCCGGTGTTCAACAGGACAGCGTCTTGTCCTCTTTCCTATTCATTCTTAGCCCTTAAATTTTTCATTTCTTTAATCAATTCCTTAATAAAATATTATTCAAAAAATATTTAATAATATGTTAAATCTTACCATGAATGTAAATCTACTCTTGTCACCTGGTTAAAGCATCTAAGTTACGACACATGTGAGCAACTACTTAACATTTAGAAGAGTCATACACACATACATAAGTATATATACATATATATAAATGTATCTGCATATCTAATTATCTATATATATTTACTATGTTACAAGCTTTTATTTATATATCTACATATAGACTCAATATAACACATTCACATTCCTTTGCAATTTCTTAAATTTTGTATACATATGTTTATTAACTAAACTGGATGTCTTATATATAGCAATTAAGTCTATCGTCTGGCATAGAAGAGCGGAGCCTCCTGATACAGGCATACTACTTGCTTAAAAGGAGACTCCATCACCTAGCTACTAACATTAAGTTTGTTATAGACAATAAATATTTTTGATTGATTTTTGATTTTTTTTTGATTCCATATATATTATAATTGTTATTGATTTTTGATTATTTGGTTTAGGTTAAAGCTTATAATTATAATGATGGTTCTTTACGGTTTATATGACAAACCAGTTTGAATTCAATTTTGGTTATGTTGAGATATAAATTAACCGGTTAATTTGTCATCAAAAGAATGCGATTATAAGTGCAGGAAAAAGACAGGTATCGCACGTGGCAGCTTATCAGTGGCAGCAGCGAATCAAAGGACGCCAATTTAACCGGTTAATTCAGGTTTCAGGAAAAGAAAAAAATCTTTTTCATGTTTACTTACAGGTAATGGAAATGTTTCGGTTTTGTTCCAAACCGCTTGTTCACTCACCGGTTGATTAAAAACAAAATTTAAAATGGTTTTTAAAATATATCGACAGTACTCAAGCTAGAGTCCATGGCAATTGATTCTTTTTTGTTGCTGGAATAATTAAAAGACTAATAGTAGGTTTAATACAAAAATAATTTCCAGATTGAGCAGATTCCCGTGAAATTATATAACCATCTATTAAAAGGAGCTAGTGCGAGTCCAAGTGCCGAAGCTGTTGCTCAAGCATTAGGTGATAATGAAATAACAACAGAAGTCGATAAAATTAACAATTACGTTTTATTGTTGTTTGATAACATGGAAAAGGTTGAAGCACATGTAGCGAAATGTATCGACAAGCTAAAACCTCTGTGTGATCATAGCAAGGTAGGCTCTAAAATAACTTAAATTTTACTTGACAGGGAAAATAGCAAGTGTAGCGTTAGACGCACATCCGACCGGATGGACTATAAAATAAGGCTGGTTGTGACTGGATGGCAAAAACGGGACATTGTGCCTTTCGGCGTGACCTTGAGGAGGCCGCTTCGTCGTGTGATGCCGGCTTTGAATAGCATCACCCCATTTCTTTCCCGTGGGAGTCGAAGGAAGCGACCAAGGACCTTGAGGGTGTGTGTTTCAATTTTAGGCGATGGGCTGACAACCTGTCACTATGGCGATACACAATTTTCCGAATCACCCTCAAATATATGTCAGACGTGGCGTAAATGTCCGTTTTTGCGACCGTTTACGTTCTGTCTACCCTACAAGGGATAATAGGCATGATATGTGTATGTATGTATGGATGGAAAGAAGGAACGACTTTCGCCGTGCAACAAAATATGTAAAAAAAACCTTTGATCGGCCATTTTTGATTTTTCTTTTCTGTCGTTGTGATGGAATACCAGTGCCCTTTTAGGCCTCTTCGTGAGCTTGCTCGACTCTTTCTCAGCCTTACCATTTCTGACTGAGATAAGATTTAAGATCAAACACATCCTTATTTAAAAAACCCGTTGTAATTTTGGTTCCTATACCGCGTATAAGGGCGAAAACTTTGCAGCCGTGATGAGACCTGACTTTAGATGAAACTTAAACTTATCCTTACTGGCATTAAAATACACTTGCAAAATTGGCGGGCAAGGAATGAGCTGCGGTATCCCAGATGGAAGAGGCGTCGCCACTAGCAATGCGAAAGTCGCAGGTTCAAATCCTGCGAAAAGACCAAAGTAGGTAACGGACATAGTCTGGAAGTGTAGCAAACTGAAGTGGCAGTGGGCTGGGCACATCTGTCGTAGAACCGACGGACGGTGAAGTAAGCGGATGCGTGAGTAGAAGCCACGCCTCGGCAAGCGTAGCGATGGACGACCTCTAGCCAGATGGACCGATAATTATTTAAAAAATGAGTCGTTTTGTCCACGACTTTTCAGAATAAATCCGAAAATGAATCAAACATCTGTCATGTTCGCCTAGCGACCAGTAGCGGCATATTATAGGATGATTCTCTTGAGAGTAGGTAGCTAGATATGAAACCAGGTCAACGTGAAAAGGACTTAAGAATTATTGTTTGAATCTGACAGTTTCTTCATCATGCTTTGATTAACAGAGCATAGCTACTGTTCTAGACAAGTACTGTTCATTTTCGGTTTTCTTACTGCTCGGTGACCTTTACACACAATGTTGATGATATTATTATGTTTGTACAGATAGCTAAAATAAAAATGCCTAAACAAGTGCTGGTGACGTTGATCGGCGAAATCAGCTGTTCAGCCTTCACAATCGTATTGGGTGGTGTTCTCATGAAGGCGATCAAATTTAGGTCCAAGTGTTTCATCACGGTACTTATTGTGAGTTCTTTCAAATATTTTATATTGTTAAGTTTTAGTGAGCTATGGAAAGCTCAGTATCTCTATAATGGATAAAATCCGGAATGAGACTATCCGCAGAAGACCAAAGTAACGGACATAGTCTGGAAGTGTAGAAAACTGAAGTGGCAGTGGGTTGGGCACATCTGTCACAGAACCGACGGGCGCTGGAGTAAGCGGGTTCTCGAGTGGAGGCCACCGTTCGGCAAGCGTAGCTTCGGATGACCTCCGGCTAGATGGGCCGATTACTTAAAAAATGCGGCTAGTAGAGACTCGATGGCGAAAACGAGATATCGTGCCCAATGGCGTACCCTGGCCACAAAATGGAGAATGGTGCGCCGCCGCCAGTACTTAATTTGTGTCCTTTCGGAGGCCTTCGTCCATTTGTGGACTACAATAGGCTGATATTCGTATGCAAGTATTAGTCCGCGACTAAAACTGTAAAATTTACCAGGGACTGACTGCACTGATGGAGGACATAGTCATAATTTAACGTAATTTTACCAAAGAAATTGTTTGATAGCGTACAACCGTGAAAGTTTAAAGTGTGTTTAGGTTCATGGGCTACGCAAGCCCTTTATTATGGGTTTGAAAATGTTTTTTAATACTAAATTTTAAAACACTTCCTGTGTTAGGTATAAAATAGTTAAAAAACTTGCAAATCCTGACCGCATTTGAAAATTTTTAAGGTTTTCAAAATATTGTTTTCCTATTATTATTATAAACCCTTGTGTCCCACTGCTGGGCAAAAGCCTTCTAGTTAAATCCACGGCAATATGTCATGTAACGCAAGTTACAATAATACATTATAATACAATTTCAAAAAACTTTTAATATTGTGGTTAAATTACAATTTAGTGTAATTGTCCTCTAAAGCCGTAAAAACAAAATAACTCACAAAAGGAACAAATTATTAAAAGGTTCCGTGTGATTTCGGCTTAGAATTGCGTCACCCCATTTTTTTCCCGTGGGTGTCGTAAGGGACGCTACCCTTAGCGTCACATACCTAATACACAATTACCTGATTTACCCTCAATTAATTTAAGTAACACTAATTTAAATTATTAACATTTTTTTTAAAACTTTCTCGTTTTTCATTATTACCATTTTAGTTTTCACCATGAATTCAATTAATACAATGTTACAGGTATTAGCTTGGCTAGTGATGATCGTTTGGGGTATCATTGCGAGTGCCGGTTTCATGTTCTTCTTGGTTATCACAGACGTATGTATCGACCCAGTTCACGCGGCTAAAGTTTTTCTGCCGACAGTACATCCTAATGTAACTGACGATGTAAGTGTCTGTAAATTTACAAGGTCACTAGTAATAGGTTACGAGCCATCACAATAAAACAATTTTAAACGGATTGGTACTGGAAATGAAACTGAATAACTTTTTAAGTTGTGTTTGATTTTACATTTCTGTAAAGAGCTCGAAACGTGCTTAGGTATTGTAAAATTCAAAATAAATCCGTTTAAATTTGTTTTTTTTTTCTGATGTGATTAAGATTCTAGAACTTAAGAAAAGCCCTTGAGTATGCGCAATCCCAATCTGCTGCAACTACGTGCGGCTCAAAACGTAGTTAAACCTGTAAGGCTATATTTTTTGTTTTTGTTTTTATAGTAACAATATACTGCCAAAACTTATTTACCTATTTCTATTTATTTCAGCTTGTAGAGTTTTACTTGAACTGCGGTAAAGTCCATCCATTCAAGCCGGAATTTGAAGCTTTTAAGAAAAGTCTGGATACCCTAATTGAGAACTCTGATTCTCTCGTTAAAATATTTGAGATTCACAGTAAGTGTTGACTGCAGCTGATGCGGTCGAGTCTTAAACCTTTATAAGGCGATGGGAAGAATGTTCCCACGTAAAATTGAACCTTCACTACCCGCAATAGATTTCAAAACAAATGAAAAATTTGTCATGCTCTGCCCGTTAGAGGGTTAGTTGATTTCATAGAATTTTATAGGGTTATTGATAACATATTGCGATTCCGTCAATGGGTCAACCAGTGCATGAAACTGAACAACAATCAAAATTTTTTTTGTAATAAAAAATGATTATAATTTAAAAAAGAATCGGTCAAGTGCGTTGACCGTGCGTTGTATTAAAATAGAATAAAGATCACGTTAGTTGTATGGGAGCCTCCTAAAATAGCAACAATAAAACATGTTCTGTGAAAAATTTAAATATTGATTACTGTTCATGAGATACAGCATCCGAACCATCTTACACAACATCAAGCAAAAAAGTACTTACGTTTTTGTATGGGAGCCCCCCTTAATTTTAATTTAATTCAAAATTTGATTTTTGGCTAGAACCGTCAAACTGACAACAACTAAAAAAATTAATTTAGCCTACTTCAGCCCCAGTAGTG
Source organism: Tuta absoluta (assembly GCA_027580185.1). Taxonomy (NCBI): domain Eukaryota; kingdom Metazoa; phylum Arthropoda; class Insecta; order Lepidoptera; family Gelechiidae; genus Tuta; species Tuta absoluta. Next base: position 9,966,948 of record JAQAHW010000019.1, on the reverse strand, counting down.
GCGTCTGGATCTGACACTTACTACTGCTGGTGTTTTTTTTGTCCACTGATAATCGATACCTTAAGTTGCTTTCCGACTACGCAACTGACCTGTTGCCTACAACTGCCTCCGTGGTTCAGTTTCATGAGTTGGTTCACGTCTTGACGGTCCCGTGACATATTGGCCTCAATTCAGGATAATAATTCTCTTAGCCTCCGTATGTGTGCCTGCCGTCAGGCGGCAGGGTTTTCTGTCTATATTTTCCCGCGCTTAGCTGTGGAACTAGGACGTATTTTTTTGTATTAATACTGTCTTTTTCCGTCAGTTAGGTTGCCGGATTAGAATCGCAACAACCCTTTCTACCCGTGGGTGTCGTAAAAGGCGACTAAAGGATGTATCCAGGGATGATTGGGCAGCGACGTTCTCCGTGAATACAACAGCCTTGCACTGCGTTTGAGATCCACCTGCCAAACGTGGTGAGTATGATGGTTATACCCAGCCCATAGAGGCCCATGTCCAGCAATGGACTGATGTACGTCCAGTCATGTTCAAAAATGACAATGGTTTCTTCGCTATTTCTAGCCAATTTAGTCGCCATTGTTATTCATCGCCTTATTTTGACAAACAACGCGCGTTTTGCGTCAAGTTATTAGACAGGACATAGATATATTCTATCCTTATCTAAACCTATTTGAGGGAAAAAGACTCGTGATGCAAGTCGCCCAGCCCACGTTGCTCCTGTATTTTTGCCGGATCCAGCCCATCTGTCCGCTCGACGCAACGTTGGCGCTTAAGGCGAGTGTAGCTGTCAACAACCTCGACGGTGGCACTTCACAAAAGTTTTCTCTTTATACAAACAATCAATCAGAATGTCCGATGCCCAACTTTTTAGTATTATCCTTAAGTAAAATTAGAACCTGCAAACTCAATTAAATATTCGCTGCAATTAAAGTTATGGAAAAAAGTGCCTAAAAACTTGCCATACATTTAATTACAGCTAATATTTTATCGAGTTAGCAGATTCTAATTTTACTTAAGGACATTCTGATAGGTTGTTTGTATAAAGATATTTTTGTGAAGTAGCGCCACTGTAGAAGTCATTGACGGCAACATCCCGAATTGAGACCATTACCAGTTACCCTATATAAGTATCTTTACAGGTGCCCTCAAAGTTCATGGTGAATTCGCTAGAGATTTTCGTAGGACTTTGGACGAAGGATTCGAAGTGATAGATTCAATTATAAAAGGTGATTGTAGAAAATCTATGAAAGAGTTCCAATCGCTTCTCGTTTTGCCGTGCCATTACGTATTTGGGGTAAGGAAGACAATATAATCCATTATTTTTATGTCCTCCGAAGCACAGAATCGTAAATACAATACACATTAATCTACAATGTTATAATTGACTGTCTTTTTGGCATTAAAAACTAATAAGTAATAACTAAGAAACTAAGTAAGAAAAAAAAAACTCTGGAATACTTTGTAAGATTTATAAATTAATTTTATAATTAAAACTATCTAGACTGATTTATTTCCCGAAACCTACAAAAATTCATGATAATTGTTTTCGAGATCCCGATTATATAGTACTGTATGTATAGGCCTGCTCAGCGCTTTTATCCGCTGCTTACCGTTTTCCCGCAGGAATAAGATATCGCGTATGTTCATCGGGGATAATATAGGATAGTAAACGAATTTTTAAAATCGGTCCATTAGTTTCGGAGCCTTTCCAATTCAAACAAACAAATTTTTTTCTTTGCAGTTTTAGTGTAGATTGATTCATTGGTACATATAGTTATGACTGGTGAGTTAAACCTTTTTTTGACAGTATTAGTATATTTTTTGTATTAATTTTAATTTGCAGGGTCTAGCAATTCTGTTCTTGGCCGCACTACTGGTAACATTTTTTCTCACACTTTTTGTTGTGATTTTTGTGAGAATCAGGCACTTCGTCAAGAGTTTTATGCCTCCTAGGTAATTATTCAATGTTTCTGTTTTTTAAGGCGTATTCAGAGGTATAGCAATTGCAAAATTTTGCAAGTTTTCAAATTGTTTATACCTAACACGGGAAGTGTTTTAAAGTTTGGTATTCAAGGTATACGCGAGTTAAGTGTGTGTTGATCGCGTGTTGAGCGCGTGTTAAGCGTGTATTGAGCGCGTGTTGAGCGAACGTTTAGTTCTTTTTTGTAATCAATCACTCAAGGCAACGCGTGGTGAGCGCGTAGGTTTCGCGGTAGACTTTGTACTAAAATGCGCAAATATCCCATTTCTGTTCATCTTCCCAGTACGTAGAGCCGTAGAGGCTTTTGAATTGAGCTTTAAAGCGTAAAAGGTATGATAGTGTAGCCTAAACACTAAATAGGCTCAAACAAATTTAATGTGACTTCTGAGTCTTGTTAAAGATACTGACATAAAACTATACCTTATAACGTAAAACTAGTGGTCCACCGATTTCTTGCCTACTTTCTTTAACAATTTGGTTTTTCTTCTATTTCAGATCTAAAAAACCGAGGTAAGAATTTCGTTTATTTTGTCCACTCAATTCCTCACTACATATGATCCGAAAAAATCTTGCAATCTGTGCCCGAAATTATCATACTACACGCTACAACAGAGGTGAATAATATTCATTGCGTAGTCGGTGAGCCGTTATGATACCACAAATATTAACCAGCTACGCAATGTACTAAGTACTTCACCTGTAGACTATATATAGCCTGTAGTTTCATAACACTGATGTTAAGTGAATCATCCTTTAAGATGAGTGTACCCGTGAACGACCTCGACAGTGGCGCCACTTCACAAATAAAATATTTTCTTTCTATACAAACAATCTATCAGAAAATCCTTGGCCCAAGATTCTCGTATTATCTTTAATTAAAATTAGAACCTGCAATCTCAATTAAATATTCGTTGCAATTGAAGTCATGGAAAAAATTACCTAAAAACGACCACTTTTGGTATTAATTGCCATAATTTTAATTACAGCGAATGTTTAATTGAGTTTGCAGGTTCTAATTCTACTTATAGATAATACTAAAAACTTGGGCAACGGATATTCTGATACATTGTTCGTATAAAGAGACATATTTTTTTTGTAAAGTGGCGTCACTGTCGAGATCGTTTACGGGTACACTCGCCTTAATTTACGGAGTATAACGTTAAGGATTCGTGTATCTCTATTTTTTTTCAAATTCCACAGTGACATATGCCCATGCCCAACCACTTGTCCCGGCCCTGAGTCCGATATCGAGACCCGATACTTCATGCCAGAGGTGAAAGTGAACGAAACAGAGTGTCCGCCCAGCGGCAAGGCCTTCTCCGCACTGCTTAGAAACTTTACATTCGGATTGAATACCAAGTAAGGAAATGAAAATTAGAAAAAAAATACATGAATTGTCTTGCTTTTTTTTATTATTAATTATGAATTTGCTCTTGACTCTAGTCTAGGTCATAGGACAGAGACAGAGTCTAAGATGGAGCGAGCTCACCCAGAAGAAGCCTGTTAAGGCACTGGTACTCCCACACACTGACGGAACGCAGCAAGCTACTTGGCGCCAGACTTCGGTGGGATGGTGGTCGCGAGCCAGGCGGCCCCTTTCGGAGCCTTCCACCGCGCACGTGGGATCGTTCAGCCGGAATTATCCACATGCAAGCCTGTGTTGCCGTTGCCCGGGGTGGACCACTAGGAGATAGATCCCATACCACCCCTGCTTAAACATTGGACCACCACGAAGCTGAAGCACTGCTTTACCAAATGAGCTGCCGGAGCTTTCGACGCCTACCATCCAATTGACAACCTCTGAACACATATGTGAGAAAATTAATCCATTTGGTCCCTTGTCTGTCGGATAAACTTCCGCCTGAGTGCAAACGGCCGAGGTCGGCTTGGAAGTTTTTATACAGTCGCAGAACTTACGTCAGCCAGAATTCATTTCAAACCGTTTTTCTTGGCAAGGATGGACCAATGGCGCTTGTAACGTTTGGATAACGAAAACGGGAGATCGTGCCTTATGGCGTACCCTGGGGGAGGCCTACCTCCGGCAGTGGACTGCTATAGGCTGACGTGACCCGTGATGAGATGTGACCCTTTTTACCTATCTCATTATGTTTTTTTTTCTCAACAGAGACAAAGCAAAGGCGGAACGTTTTGCCTGCTACCCCGACAGCAAGAAAGTCTACTGTGACGAGCTAGGCAACTTATTGTGCGTATTACTTTTGGCTTTTGGGTTTTGGTTGAGTACTATAGAAAACAAAATGTTTCATAAAGTCAAAAAAAATTTCATTGTGGCAGAAAGTTGCTTATTTAGACACAAAGTTTTTCAATTGAATTTATTATTATTTTCTAGACCACCGGAATGTATACCAGTGGAAGATAAATCCGTTGAAACGGAGAATATGTACATGTGCACTCAAACATTGAAAAAGAACAAGAAAGGAAGGAAAGGGAAGATCAAATTGCACAAGAAAATTATAAAGGGTAGGATGGAGAAGTAAGTATTTATACACATCAAGGTGCCTAATATATAGTAATTCTTTTCGGACAATCAGGTGGTTCACCCTGCAATGTCCTAACCAGACCGGGAACAAATTCACAAAGTGATAAATATCAACTTTGTGAGTGTCCCGCCGTGAATTGAAACCGGAACCTTTGCGTCGCAGGCAGTCGCACTACCACTGCGCCACATCGGCCGACTACTACTGACTGATAGCGAAATTTCAAGACCCCAAGGAATATAGGTCGAAATATGAAAGAATCTAATTGACACTCCCATAGAAAAGTTTAAATAAATTGACACTTTGTATTGGAGGTCCAATTTAATTTAATTATTTTGCACGACTAGAACTTACCTTTAAAATGTTTTTTTGGGCTCTATGATTTTAGCCCCGGGACTATTAAAATCTACACCTGACTGTGGTAAGGAGCAGGAGCTCACCAGGAGAATGTTTACACTGAATTTAATAGGACCTTAGATATGTTTTGCCCTAATGTTGATCAGATTTATGAGTTACCTACCTACCTTGAACTCTTTCAAGATATTGTACCCTGTGAATTTAATTTGTTTTATTGTACATGCCGTGTTTTGTTCCCATCAAAATATTTTTTTTAATTTCTAGATGTATCAATGATAATATGCGGGCACCAACAAAAATGTCGCAAAGCGAAGAAAAACCGAAGAGAAACAAATTTGGGCAGACGTACGTATATACAAACTTTAAACTATACAACGTGTTACAAAAAGGATAGGTAAAATATAACAATAGTTATTTGTACAACAAGAGAGCAAAGTTTAGTTTTGCTTCTAGTACTAACTTTCAATGCCGAGGTAGCGAATGGTCCTAAAATTTTATCACGAGCTTAGCTTCGTATCCAGATTAATTGAAATGATACCTTTTTAATAACCAGCAATATACTTTATGCCGGACCTTGCACGGTTTTTAACACTAATGTAAAAGCCGTTTCACCCATAAAAGGATTAAATGAATAGTTTAATGAGAACACACATACATACATAAATCACGCCTCTTTCTCGGAGGGGTAGGCAGAGATTTCCACTTACTACAATCCTGGCATAATAAAATAGATCTTCCTAAATCAATATATTTCAACTTGCAAAAAGCAATAATTCTCAACACTTGCCGAAAAGTCAGAAAATTCTTTAAGCTGCAGATTTGGTAATACCAGTGACGACGAAATGTTAGTAGACCCACTTAAGCCCTAGTTTTACTCCTCGAGCTTGTCTCATGATAGATCAAAAAGACTAAAGTATCGCCGTTCCAATAAGTCGTATTTGACAGCTGTCAGATTCGTGATAATACTATGGCAGAGGGTCCATTTTCCTTTGTTGACATCTTTTTTATCATAGAGATGACAGCTGTCAAAAACGACTTGGAACGGCAGTACATTAACACTTTATTGCATAATAAGAAAAATAATTCAGAATATAGGACATATCGAACTTTTTGGGTTTGGGTAGAGAAAATAATAGTACATTGTTGTCGAGGTATGGAAAATAAGACTTTGCTGGATGAGTATAGTTTGAAGTCCGAGCCGCAGGCGAGGACTTCAATTATACAAGTCAAGCAAAGTAATTTTCCCCGAGGCTTACATAGTGCTTTTCTCAAAAAAAGGCTAGGAAATGAAAGATTGTACTTCTTATAAAAGTTAGCTAGCGACCACAACACAACGAAACAAATAAATGTTTGTAATTTTTTAAAATAAATTCGCCTGTAAGGCACAGTATTACGTAATATTCAGCCATACTAAATGTTTAGTTCATTCTTTTCTCTTTTAATTCTGGACAGGCAAGGGTCTTCACATCATACAGCCTCGTCTTTAGTTACCTGTTTCATACAAAATTACGTTCCGTTTCTATAAGAGTCATCAAGATAATTTTGAAATCAAATTATGTGGGTTTAGCGTATAACAAATTTATCATAATGGACACCAGCAAAGGATTTCCATACAACTTTGCTGGCGTGATCTGAGACGTGACAAACAATGTGAAACTTCGCGGTTTCTTTTTTTGAATGAAATGAACACATTTCCTAGCATGTTTGAGAAAAGATAGTAAACTAAGCAGAGTGCAAGAGTAATAAATAAAGAGACAAAATGCATTTAATAAATATATAACAAAAATATGATACAGGGTGTAAGGGACGGTGTACCGAAAACTTTGCAGGCATGATCAGACCATAAAACTGAACATATTTTACTATGGAGCCTATGATGGAAAACGATTTTCTTTCCAGTTTCTATAAAAAGTCAGTTAGCTGCTCGGGAATTTAGTATGGGAGGTCGATTTTTTTTCTCGTTGGCCGACATATCCCCCATATAAAAAGTTGTTCAGTTTCATGGTCTGATCATCCCTACAAAGTTTTCGGTACACCATCACTTACACCCCGTAAAATGAACTTATATACATATTAAATAAATTACATAGCTTAAACAATATATATAATCAAAAAGTAAATACATATACGTGTATAACACAATATCTACTTGAGAGAATATACTAACTTGTATGTTTCTTTCTGTAATGCCGTGTATTGCCTGCCGGCTATGCCGTGTATTGGCGGCTTTGAATGGCATCACCCCATTTCTTTCCCGTGGGTATCGTAAGAGACGATTAAGGGACTTGGGGGTTACATGTATATTGCAATTAGGCGATGGGCTGACAACCTGACACTATGGTGATACACAATTATCTGAATGACCCTCAAATGTTTGTCAGACGTGGCGTAAATGTCCGTAATATACGGCCGTTTATGCTCTGCCTACCCCACAAGGGATATAGGCGTGATGTGTGTATGTTTCCTTCTGTGCATGTAATAACAAAAAAAACGTATTTAACAGGTACTCGTGTTATGAGTGCGTGGACCTAACATGTACGAACCCAAACTGTGAACGCCACGGCAACGGTACCAAATCAAGCGGAATGAAGAAAAGGAAGAATCGTAAAGGCGCATAGCACACTGCCAGAGTCGAGGCGGCGGCGTGATATAACAGTCGAGGCGGAGGCGCGGAGCATCGTTTTACAGGGTTATTTTCATTCACCCCGGAAATTTTACAGGGCGATTCTACTCATAATTCTGAACAACTTTTATTCTGGGGTTGCCTGCGGTACGCGAAATAAAAAACAGCTGGTCCATACATTTTGTTCGAGTAGGTATGAATTTTTCTATGGAGCAGCTGTGTTTTCTTTTCACGATTTTGCAGGTGACCCCGTAATAAAAGTTGTTCAGAATCATGACTAGAATCACCCTGTAAAATTTCCGGGGTGAATAAAAAATAACCCTGTATGACGTCTATACACCCGCTCTCGAAAACGGAATGATAAAATGGCGCGGGGTCGGGACTCGACTCGACTCTGCCGCGTCGCCGCCTCGACTGCGCTGCGACTTTGGCAGTATGCGTTGACCTATTTGATTGTTTATAGGAAGCGGTGCGCCTCTTGAACGCTTCCGCCTCGACTCTTGAGTGTGTGTGCGACACGCCAAAGGGTCGTTCATCGACTCCAACTGAAACTTTTTTTTTTATGATGGGTTTGCTCTTGACTCTAGTCTAGGTCATGGGACAGAGACAGAGTCTAAGATGGAGCGAGCTCACCCAGAAGAAGCCTGTTAACCGCAGTCCTATAATTTAAGAAGTATTTTTGAATGACAAAAATAAAAATTGAATACCAAATTTTAAAACAGTTCCCGTGTTAGGTATACAATTATTGAAAACTTGCAAAATTTTCGAGCGCGGGCAGGATTTCATCGCTTAGACTACATTCAATCTGTAAAGATAGAATTAGTCGCCGGGTATAAGTTGCAAAACTAACCCGGTAGATGGAGCCATGCCACGCGTTACTGGCATTACAATACACTTGCAAAATTGGCGGGCAAGGAATGAGCTGCGGTAGCCCAGATGGAAGAAGCGTCGCCACTAGTAATGCGAAAGTCGCAGGTTCAAATCTTGCCCGCGCTTGAAAATTTTGCAAGTTTAAAAAGATATATATACCTACCTTACACGGGAGGTGTTTTAAAATTTAGTATTCAATTTATCGCGGGTTTTCATCGCTTAGACTACATTCAATCTGTAAAGATAGAATTAGTCGCCGGGTATTAGTTGCAAAACTAACCCGATAGATGGAGCCATGCCACGCGTTACTGGCATAACAATACACTTGCAAAATTGGCGGGCAAGGAACGAGCCGCGGTAGCCCAGATGGAAGAGGCGTCGCCACTAGTAATGCGAAAGTCGCAGGTTCAAATCCTGCCCGCGCTTGAAAATTTTGCAAGTTTTCAAAAAAAAGAATAATAATAAAGGTTTGTTCATCGACCTAAACTGAAACTGTTAATTTATAAAACTCAGTCCTATAATTTTAGAAGTATTTTTTTAATAGGGCTGTTTATTTTTGTATGATTGTTGTTTATAATTTTGTAAATCGATTTGTACAGTTTTTATTTATGTTAGTTTAAGTTCCCAATGAATATTGATTTTGGAAATATACAATGTAATAATACTTACGGTGTGTATAATTTCGACGTTTTCTTTCGGTGCATTATGCCATGCCACCTGTGCAAAATGACACATTGTCGCAAAATGACACCATGCACACTCAGACCAAATACATAGTATTGTAAACACTTACTAATAGTATCTTATACTAACATAATATAAATAAACTATGACAGATAGGATAGATAGATTATATATTGCCGTAGGATGCCGGCTTAGAATAGCATCACCCCATTTCTTACCCATGGGTTTCGTAAGAGGCGACTAAGGGACTCGAGGGTGTGTATTGCAATTTTAGGCGACGGGCTGACAACCTGTCACTATAGTGGTACAGTTATCTGATTGACCCTCAAACTTTTGTCAGACGTGGTGTTAATATCCGTTGAACGGCCGTTAACGCTCTGCCTACCCCGTAAGGGATATAGGCGTGATTTATGTATGTATGTATGAAGGAATAAAAGAAACAGAAACAGATAGCTAGTTAACTTGCTCTGAGAGGTGTTTTTGAATTCGCCCAATCTGCCACCCCAGGGATGGACACCCTTGAACACCCAAGCTAGCTATCCATCCACCATACTTTCTCAACCAAATCCCGCGGCCGATGTGGCGCAGTGGTAGCGCGACTGCCTGCGACGCAAAGGTCCCGGGTTCGATTCTCGTTGGGACACTCACAAAGTTGCTATTTATCACTTTGTGAATTTGTTCTCGGTCTGGTTAGGACATTGCAGGGTGAACCACCTGATTGACCGAAAAGAAATGGTTCCGTGTGTCGGAGGGCACGTTAAGCCCGGTTACTGTCTATGATTACTTAGGTGGCGCTCATTACACAACCATTTCAGAGGCCTACTAGTGGTAGTAGGCGGTTGAAAAACTCTGACACCTGGATTCATCGGGCCGTTGGACGACTCAGTGTCCCACACGAAAAGAAGAAGACGTCATTAATTGGTGAGACGGCGCGCGTGGTGCTTTCTCTATTTTGTGCCTAAGTCCAGCACACAGATTAACTATATGTATGCTATCTGTCCAGCAGTGGACTGCTATAGACTGATGTAAAAAAAATTGAGATCAGTGCAAAAAAGATTATGTTTGCTGGTCTTTGTTCCGAATTTAGCACTTAGCCTGCCAAAGAAACAAAAAACGTCTGTGGTATTATAAGTTTTTTTTTTACAGATAAAAAAGTAACGCATTAACGCCAATAGATGGCGTTAAACATCTGGTGGTTTCTCAAATAGCCTCGCATTGTAATAAAATAAGCGCTCTTATAGTTGTGAACCCTTTTCTTCCTCGTAAACTTGCTGGCGTTTCTTTTTTGGACCCGTAGTCCCCATTCATTGATGCCGTTAACAAAATACGCTGTTATAAGCGCCTCTAGCACCGCAGGTATTATTTCAGGAGGTCAATAATTGTGGTCACAGGGTTGTAAATCCTAAATTATAAAAGTTTGAACAAAACGATTAATTGGAGATGATTTTTCATTTCAATACCTATCTGGAAACTATCAGAAAGCCATGTTTTAATGTCATTTAGTATTTCAAAACCGAATCTGAAAGTTGAAAACGGGAGGATTTTGGGTGTTCTCCGCGTGTCACACCGCGTACTTGGATTTTACAAATCATGATTTCACTACTTTTCTACTGTTTTGTAGGTATAAACTATATATCAAAATAACCACCTTGAATTGGTGTATTGGTTAAAATACAAAAAATATTTGATTTTTATTTAATTTATAAAATAGGCCTCAAAATGTCTCGGTCACACGTTTTCGCGCGCTTTGCCTGAGCGTGATAAAACCCGTCGTAAATTGCACGATTATGAACGAAAACCAGCGAAGTTTTTGCACCGCAAACCGCAAGTTGCGCTGCGGCAGTCAACCAGTGTGGACGGGCGATTCGTTGCTGGGAGACAAAAATATTCGGGTAAGTACGAGTCGTCACACATTTCTGTAAGCCGTGCATGTAATCGGCGTGGATCAAATTTCATCCTGAATCGAATCATCCAGAGATATATTATTCACAGGGTTCATTCATGATATTGTCGACTTTATGAAGCAATAATTTAAATAAGACTTATTGAATAGGTTAGCAAGTAATTCTAAAAAAAGTGTTTTTTTAGTAATCGGCGTGGTAAAATAGCCACGCCGCTTACAATTCGTCCCACGCCGATTACACTGAACTTATTTTAGTTAAGAAAAGATTGAATATATCAATATATTTTTGTAAATAAATATAAATAATATGTTATTAATATAAATAGTGGTAATCATTACATAAAAATAATTAAATTACATATATATTAAGTTTTTTAGTTATATATTGTTCCATAGTTTAATATGAACTGTTTCTGTCATTTAGACTTATGGAGAAGATCCAGAGGCCCCAGATTCGATTCTTGGGGAGGATTATACGAAGTTTACATTCGCCAATTATAAAATTATTCAGAATTTGGTTAAGCCTGCGAGACAAACCACATTATTGTCTGCAAAAAGCTGGTTTCTTGCTTCTGAAGGTCTGTCAGTCTCGGTTGCTGTCTACGATACTATTAGCTAGTTATTTTAGGTTTAGCTATTCAGAGTTCTGATCAAATTAGATTTAACTTTATGTAATTGTAATCTTTATTAACACAACTGATCGAACACTAATGTGATCGATTTTGAGTGTTATAATTTTTGATTTTTAAAGTTAATAAGTCAATAAAGTTTTGATTCGAGCCCTTGGCTTAGTGAGCTGTTGATTTTTGAAGCACATTTTAATTATGATAATTTTGTAATTTCCTTTGTCAACAGGGTTCTACTAATTAATATACCCTGATCAAACAAATACCACTGCTTTTTTTTACTTTCCCCTTACTTGTAAAGACTGGTGTTCGATGTTAGGTATTCATTTAATATAGGTATATTTATATGATTTGGTAATGAAAAAATTTATTTGGGGTGAATTATTAGGTCAGAAAGCTCAATAATTCCTATCAATAATAGGTGCAAAAGTATTCATTAGTCAAAATGCATAAAAAAAATCAGATAAAATTAAGTATGTAATAAGCGTGGCTCGTTTTGTAATCGGCGTGGCACATGAAATTTCAAAGTTAAATTTCTCAAAAAGTAAATGTGCTAGCATGGAGCACCAAACGGTTTTATAATCAGGAAAGTACACAAAATCATATTTTTATGTTATATTATTAAAATTGTCGAAATTAAAATTTGCCACGCCGATTACGCGGAGAATCGAATTTTGAAGAATGACCCATCTAAATTAATCAAACTCCAAGTATAACTTCTTAATATTATTATTCTTTATATTATTTTAGGACGTTTATTGGGTCGTTAGACGACTCGGAGTCCTACACAAAAAGAAGAAGTAACAAACTCCCCAGATTTTGTTTAACGCCATCCATCGATTATTTTTAGTATTTTCTGAGAACTTTTTTATTTTTTAAAACAGCTGTCGAAAAAGGCCTCATTGTCCAAAGAGTGTTAGTAAGTATTGTCATTAAATTGTCAAAATCCAAAAAGTGAGTATTCTTTGATCCAAAATCACACAAAAAGATTTGAAAAAAGCTAAATAAAAGTTAAAAATTAAAGAATAATGTTAAAATAATATAAACGAAGAACCTGCGAATTTAAAATTTCAGTTATATTATGGTTCGATTACACAAATGTGAGTATTTCAGGAACAAGGTATTTAAAGCCTACATGTTCAACTTCAATAGCCACAACAGTCCACCGCTGGACATAGGCCTCCTTCGATTACCCCTGCCTGATACGCCGAAAGGCCGTGGACTCAATGCCCACAAGACAAATCTTTGTTATGTCATTTTCAGATACTGCTGTTTAGTCTGGTTGTTCTCTATAAAGTATTAACATCTTATCTAGTACCAATAGGTTGTACAAACTTTGCTTAGTTATGAGCTAGATGGCGCTATGTGAATCCGGGATATTTATTTATATTATTGTATTTATAAGACGCAGAGTTTTATTATAAACGTTTATATGATACATAAAGTATATATAACACGTATATATGAGCCTGAAGTCTACCACTGCTGGGAAAGGCTTCCCTTCTTTTCTTGCACATTTCTTTTTCTTGAGCCATGTCTATCCAGTTCTTGGCGTAGGTTTCTAACTCGTCTTTGCATCTTGTTAAGCTATATAGGGTGAAATATTACTAGTGACCGATAGCGAAAACTCAAGACGGGCTGGTGATAAGGAACAACTTACCCCAAGGAATATAGGTCGAAATATGAAAAATAATTGGAGCTCCCATACAAAATTGCCGTGCACCATTATTACCAGCCCATCTTGAGATTTTGCTATCGGCCACTAGTATAATTAGCCTATTTAGCTATAAGGTCGTTTTTAATGGAATGTTTGCATAAGCTTAGATCTATACAGGGTGAAAAGATAGCCCTCCAAACACTGGTAGGGTACATTCAGACCATGAAACTGAACATCCCATGGAAATATTTCTTCTACTCTAGGCAAAATACCCTTACACCCCGTAGAGCTGAAGATCTCTAAAATGGCGCATAGGCTAAGGCCTAAAACCAACTCTATTTCATGTTTTTTCAGTTCAAAATGTCTAACTGGTTAGCACGCATTGTGCAGGAAATTATATTGCAGTGGCTCAGAGATATTCAGAGGATATCGGTAACAACCAGCCAAAGCTTTTTTCACAAGTATACTCCGCGTTACACCCCGTTAAAATTTAAGAAGCTCAGTAATGTACCAAACCTGACAGAAGCAAGCAACTATTGGGAGGTAAGTTAAGTTGTGTGTGTAGCGACCTCTAGGCGCTACTAGAGGAAGCTCACTCAAGAGGTTCACAAGCAAACAATACATAACAGGAGTTCTCAATATATCTACAAGATGGCGCCACGTGACAGATTGGCAGAGGACAATGGGCCTGAAACGCGGTATAGAAGTGTTTCACCGCGCACTGCATATATACAACTTCCACTTCTGTCCGGGTGGACCATTCGGTCCCCTGGCCACAACACCCGGCCAGGCGGGTATCTAACCTTTTCCCGAGACCACCTGTGACCCTTTTTTCTGCCTATTGGCCGGTAACTAGATATTAGTCAGTGTAAAAAGAAAATGGGCGTGGGATTTGAAGGCACGCACTCTTATGGCTTGGTATTAGAAAGGTTTTAGCAACCCTATGCTAACATGTTACTTCACTTATTGCCATTCGCTTTCTGCCATTCAAAAATATGGATGCATTTTCTCGGAAAGGGTTGACGAACGATCTAATGACCTGTGGTTTAAGAAATGCTGCTTCAGAAACAATGTTTGCGGTTACCAGCTAGTTTACATATAAAAAAAACTGGTATACTTCTGGCTGAATCGTGACAAATTACCAGTAATAATTCTGTATTGTATTATATTATTACTAGCGGCCTGCCCAGCGGTTTCACCTGCTGATAACCGTTTTCCCGCGGGAATACGACATAAATATTACCGTATAAAATATAGCCTTTGTTCATCAGGGATAATGTAATAATAAAAAAAAAATTATCGGTCTAGTAGTTTCGGAGCCTATTCAATTCAAACAAACAAACAATCAAATCTTTCCTCTTTATAATATTTGTGTAGGTAGATTAACCGTTTATTGCACACAAGAAACATTATAAGAGACATAATATACAAAGAATGACGACACAACAGGACAACTTATTTCTACTAAGACACTTCTTCCAGCTGACCTACCGACATCTGATATATGTGTAATATAGATTGATGGAGTGAAGCCAGTAGGCAGGTAGGCTGAATGCTGCATAGTGGAAAAGGGGAATTCCCGCCGAGCGAGGTGTTCAGCTCAGGGACCGCGGCCCAACTGGTAGGACGTGGATTTTGTATTTATGCTAAGTCTTCGACAAACTTCGTAACCGCGTTTTAGGCCTTGACTTCTCATTGGCTAATCTTCTATGACGAGTATGACGTGTCGTGTTTACATTGTACAGGCAGCGTTGTCGTCGTCGCCTCGTCAGCAGTAGATGCATCCAGCGAAGTCAGCACATTCTATGTGCGGCGCGCGCTTCATATTTCTTTGCAAACCGCGCCGCTACAGTATGTATATGTATATATGTTATATGTTTCAAGGGCCCGTTAAACTGTGGACTGTGCCATGCATTACCTGCGATTTTATGCGCAATCGCTATGTACTTCGCTTTTGCAATGGCCCCGTTCTGGAATGCATCTAAGAAAACAGTCTGTCTTTTAAAGGTACGTGAAACGGCCGTAAAACGGATATTAACACTGACACTGACAAAAGTTTGAGGGTTAATCAGATAACTGTGTATCACTATAGTGACTGGCTGTCAGCCCATCGCCTAAAATTGCAAAACGCATCTAACCCTCGAGTCCCTTAGTCGCCTCTTACGGCACCCATGGGTAAGAAATGGGGCGATGCTATTCTAAGCCGGCATCATACGGTACGCCGTGTAACGTTGAACGTTTGCTAAAGTTTGCCTTCGTACCACTATAGAGCTGAAGTCGCCGCCGGTAGATAGAGCCATGTCACGGCAACTGCATAATTTCCCCAAGGTTAGCTGAGCCGCGGTAGCCCAGTCGGTAGAGGCGTCGCTACTAGTGATAGCGAAAGTGGTGCAATTTCTCCAATAAATACGAGTAGCTACCTAATTTGATACGTATGTATATATTTGTATGATATATCACGCCTTTATCCCTTGTGGGGTAGGCAGAGCGTAAACGGCCGCAGAAAACGGACATTTACGTCACGTCTGACAAACATTTGAGGGTCATTCGGAAAATTGTGTATCGCCGTAGTGACAGGTTGTCAGCCCATCGCCTAAAATTGCAATACACACCCTCGAGTCCCTTCGTCGCCTTTTTGATTTGATTCTTTTCATAATTTCAGTTTATCGTCTCTTTCATCGGATTCTCGTGTTTCGTGCTTGTGTATTTCGAGATATACGGACTCTTTGGGATCTACCATGTTTGGGGTCCAAAGTCGTTGTTCAACATATTGTACGCGTCACAAACTAAAGTCTGCGAATATATTGATGCTGTAAGTACTTTAAGCGCCAACGCTGCGCCGAGCGGGCAGCACGCGCGGTCCAGCCGTGCGTCGGCTAGATTTGGCAAAATACTAGAGCAGCGCTTCGTGACGCGGGTCAATATTTTCATCTTAATTATTCATTATCACACACACACATATCACGCCTATTATCCCTTGCGGGGTAGGCAGAGTGTAAACGGCCGCAAAAACGGACATTTACGCCACGTTTGACATATATTTGAGGGTCATTCGGAAAATTGAGTATCGCCATAGTGACAGGTTGTCAGCCCATCGCCTAAAGTTGCAATACACACCCTCGAGTCTCTTAGTCGCCTCTTACGACTCCCACGGAAAATAAATGGTGTGATGCTATTCTAAGCGTAAGTGACAGGTTGTCAGCCCATCGCCTAAAGTTGCAATACACACCCTCGAGTCTCTTAGTCGCTTCTTACGACACCCACGGGAAAGAAATAGGGAGATGCTATTCTAAGCCGGCATCACACGGCAACTATTCATTATCTATGTTGATAAATTAGATAAAACGGTAATTCCTTGAAATGGGATTTTTTTGCCAATATTTGTGTACTAGATGGCGCTGAACTGAAAAAGTGGATTTCCATAGTATGTGTATATATCAAGATGAAAATATGTATTTATGACTCAAATGTCGAAATTTCAACTTAGCACACCGCCATCTGGTATGAAATTATAAAAAAGTTCGAGAACTGACAGATAGAAAAGTCCACATTACACCACACACATACACTCAATAAAAAAATAAAAGTTTAATCAATAATCATGACATTTACGTTGATTCCAGATTTCAGGACCTTTTAGTGAAAGGATATCAACGGCATTAGCAAGAGCCGGGCCCGCTTTGCAAATTGTTTCAGCGAACGTAACAGGTAGAAATGTAACTTCAGTAACAAACACACACTATCACGCCTACAGGGTTATTTTTTATTCACCCCGAAAATTTTACAGGGTGATTCTACTCATGATTCTAAACAACTTTTATTATGGGGTCACCTGCGAAATCGTAAAAAAAAAAAAAACTGCTCCATAGAAAAAATCATACCTACTCGAACAAAATGTATGGAACAGCTGGTTTTTTATTTCGCGATTTCGCAGGTGACCCCAGAATAAAAGTTGTTCAGAATCATGAGTAGAATCACCCTGTAAAATTTCCGGGGTGAATAAAAAATAACCCTGTATGTATAATCCCTTGCGGGGTAGGCAGAGCGTAAACAGCCGCAAAAAGCGGCTTTTACACCACGTGTGACAAATGTTTGATGGTCATTCGGAAAATTGTGTATCGCTATAGTGACAGGTTTTCAGCCCATCGCCTTAAATTACAATTCACACCCTCGAGTCCCTTAGTCGCCTCTTACGACTTCCACGGGCAAGAAATGGGGTGATGCTATTCTAAGCCGGCATCACACGGCAAAAGAACAAAACAAAAGATCGATTATATAGGGTAAAATTTGACTAGTTACAGATAGCGAAATCTTAAGACGGGCTGGTAATAAGGAACAACTTTCCCCAAGGAACATTAGTTGAAATACGAAAAAAAAAATTTGCCTCTCCCACCCACAACATTTCTGATTAGCTGATTTGAGTTACCATGGACTCAAAACAAAAATTGACATACATTCATACACATATCACGCGTATAATCCCTTGCGGGGTAGGCAGAGCACAAACGGCAGCATAAAACGTACATTTACGCCACGTCTGACAAACATTTGAGGGTCTTCCGGAAAATTGTGTATCGCTATAGTGACAGGTTGTCAGCCCATCGCCTAAAATTGCAATACACATCCTAGAGTTCCTTAGTCGCCTCTTAAGACTCCCACGGGAAATAAATGGTGTGATGCTATTCTAACCCGGCATCACACGGCAAAAGAACAAGACAAAAGATCGATTATACAGAGTGAAATTTTACTAGTAACCGATAGCAAAATCTTAAGACGGGCTGGTAATAAGGAACAACTTTCCCCAAGGAACATATGTTGAAATACGAAAAAAATATTGGCCCAATTCGGACTAAGCGCTTCCAGTCATCATTTATAATGCGCACTGCTAAAGAGTGGAACTCACTACCTGCGTCTGTGTTTCCAAACGCATACAACCCTAATCTCTTCAAAGTAAGAGTGAACAGGCTTCTTCTGGGTGAGCTCGCTCTATCTTAGACTCTGTCTCTGTCCTATGCCCTAGACTAGAGTCAAAAGCAAACCCATCATTAATAAAAAAAAATACACACTCGTATAACTTAATCGATATTGCCCACAATATTTCTGATTAGCTGATTTGAGTTACCATGGACTCAAAACAAAAATTTGACATATTTGGTTCAGATTGGTTCAACCATATGTGTTTCTGTAGAAAGTTGTTCTTTATCACCAGCTCGTCAAAAAAAATTGCCATCGGTCACTAGTAAAATTTCACCCTTTATAATTAACTAGCGGCCCGCCCAGCGGTTTCACCCGCTGCTAACTCATTTCCCACTGGAAACAGACCTTCTCCCGACATAAATCATACATAAAAACCTTCCTATTGAATCACTCTAATAAAGTCACTTCCTATTTGGTGTCTCCTTATATCTTTAGAATTGCCCAACGGATTTTGATGCGTTTTTTTATTAGAGTAACTTGAGAGGAAGGTTTATAAGTATAATTTATTCCGGGAAATTGTCACATTCCCATAGGAATACGGGTAGCCCTACTGGTAGTAAACTTTTGACACCTATAAAGATTAAAATTTCAAAAATGCTGAAACACGTTTAATTATTTTAAGTCATAACTCTTATCACTAATTTTGAAACGGATAACACTTAAGACAACGCACTTTTATACAAACTTTTAACCCCTTTTTCATCCCTTGGGGGATTAAAAATAACCGGAATTTTATCAGCCTATGAACGGGATTTCCATCTTCACCGAATTTCGAATACAACTATCCATTGTTGTAAACCTCAAAGGCGCAAAGAATTTTTTTTGCAGCGTCCACTAACTCACACAAACTGCCATAAATATGAAGTAGGGACTTCCGCAAAATATTCAGAGGAATTAGCGTAATTATTTCCATCTTCGTATTCGTCTCTACAACATAAGCAATAATAAGTACTTTTGCGCACCTCCCGAGCCATGACTTGGGTGTTATACAACAAAAAGGATTATACTCGAAATAAGCAGGCGCCGTCGCCAATAATTGGCACAACATCATGCGGTAGCATTGTACCATCAATGTTTAAAATCTCTACGACCATGTTGATCTATTTACCACCCTTTTAATTGGTAAAACTATACAACTTGGATCGATTCTAAACCCAAAAACTTCGAGCAACGACGGCCTTCCGTCCCGGAAGGGAGGGAGTAGGCATACAAAGTATTTCCCCTCTGTCAAAGTACAACCCCAAATGGGCATTGGCGTTTATAAAAACCAGTTCCGTTCAGATTTTTTGCTAGACCGAGTCCAGTCGTGCAAGTGTACACATGTGAACGCCGCAATATTAAAAATGCCGAATTGCTTAGTTTTTTGCTGTAAAAAGAGGTCCGGAACATCAAGTTTACAAAAAGATGGTGTAACATTTCACATGTAGGTAAATTCTTAACATATTATTGCTATTTAATATATTTAAACACTGAATTCGCATATTTTATTTGTAAATAGTTGTTGGATTTGTTCAGCAACATCTGGTCCGCTCGCCCGCAAATTACAGATCGGTCGCACGATAAATCCGACTTCTCGCCGATAGCAACAATAGTGATGTTACCGTTTCATGTCATAATGTTTGTCGATAAAGAACCCCGCACAAAATGTTTGAAGAAAGCCGTTCGGTCAATTTGGCTGAAAATTTCAGGAAATATAGCTTGTAGCTTGTTTATCAAAAGTGTAAAGTTACAACATGAAATAATGACCAGTTTTGGAGATATAGCTTTTTCAATGCGGTGAGTAGGTGATGCAAAAAAGTTAAACTATTTTATCCTTAGAGTACAGAGTTTGCTTCTTCAGTTGTTAATTGATTTTGACAGTTGTTAATTGAATTTGGTCTCAAAACAGGTAGCATCTTTGTTTGGATGCCCATTTGCTGTAATCTTGGAATTGCGTCTCTGTATCCATGATCTACAACGAATACACCTGTTGCTGGAACCAACCTTCCATTCCACAGAAATCATTATCCAACTCATTCACTAAAATACTAGCGTCATTATTTCTACCATTTGAAAGTATGGTCCTTGTATATCTAAAATGTATCCATCAGGAGCTACTAATAGTGATGGTTTTACCAAATGTTTATTTTTGTGTGTGCAGTACGACTGCCACAATGTTTTAAAACATGAACTTTTCTCAATATCCAAATAAGTACAATCATTGTACACTATAGCTTTGGGAACATCTGGACTAGAATTATATAAACTATTGGCGAATTCGGTTACGTGCATTGCTATATAATCACGTCTGTTAATAGCTTCAAAACCAATGTTCTCGTGAATAAAGCGTGTCCTTAAAGATTGCCTTACTGTACTTATAGCTAGGTTTGCAGCTTGTCTTGATGGATAATGATATAAAACACTCAAAAACTCATCACTAACGCCTTGACGTAACTTATAGAGAAAACATAACAGATCTTTTTTGTTAACGTAGCAATATCCACCTTGTACAGGAATTCGGTCACAGTAGTTAAATAAATCAATAAAAACATCTTTACTGATGGGAGAAACCGCCTTAAACTCTTCTTCTGACAACCCTTTCTCATCTTGGTATCTGCGCTGGTCAACCAGATTTATTTCGTCTCGTAAAGCATTTAGAAATATCTGTAACTCTTGTCCCTTTAGCAGAAATGGTTTATTTATATATCTAAGATTCTCTAACAGATTTTCGGATAAAAAACGTCTTTTATCTATGTGATCACTGCAACACACATATCTTATCGGTACATAGTTATTTGTCTTTGCAAATATGTTTACTCTGCATTCAGGTGACAATCTGTGAATATTGTTGTTTCTATTGCATACAAAACAAGTATGCGAAGTCGTTTGCCGTAAAATATTTAATCGTAAACTCTAATTGTCATTGTTCAGTGTCTGAATATCTCGAGTAATGAGGAAACTACAATTGTTACATACACGAGTATCGTCGTTGATATCAGCCGGTAATGCGCCTGCTTCTTCATACCGCCGTTCAATCGCTAGTTCACCAAAAAGAATATTATCCCCTCTGAGCAATCTTACCATTGCTCGTGGCACTAATGCACTTTGACACACATAACAGGTAGTTCTGTTTCGAAAAGCCATTTTAGCAATATTCAATGAGCAAGTATTCAAAACTACAGGGCAATGTGTCTATTAGGTTATGACAAACTATATACCTTCACATAAAAACTTTTTTGACACTGACACATGAGAAACAAAACAGGATTATTGAAAATAATAAGTATTTATTCATAACAAGCTTTTTAATTACCAAGTGTATATAGATAACTGCTTCTGTTTAGCGCCGATAGATAAAAGTAATAACCATATTGAAAAAGCTATATCTCCAAACCTAGTCATTATTTCATGTTGTAACTTTACACTTCTGATAAACAAACGACAAGCTATATTTCCTGAAATTTTCAGCCAAATTGACCGAACGGCTTTCTTCAAACATTTTGTGCGGGGTTCTTTGGGAGGCGAGTATTATTTAATCACATGTATTAGACAAATAATTGTTATCATGGTTTTATATGAACTATGTCGAACCTGGATAAGCGAGAATTCAAGAGACCCGAATATTATTCTCGCTCATAGAGGTTTTATACTAAACCAGTTTGTCACTTATGCAGGTTTGGGAGTAGTATCTCTCATATATAGAGGGAATGAAAGTCGAGAAACATAATAAAAAGTGTTCACATTATGTCATTTATTTAAAGAAATCAATTACGTTTTCCCAGTTTAACAATATTCCATCTATGGAAATATTTTTATTAAGAGTTTGTTTAATCCATTCTATGAGACATTTTTCAACTTCGAGAAATTCAACAACACTGCAGTTTTATAAAATTTTTTTTATTGTTTGTAAAAGGTAGATTCCGGCAAGTCAAAATCATTTAAACATGTTAGGACATTGCAGGCTGAACCACCTGATTGTCTGAAAGGGGATGGTTCCGTGTTTCGGAGGGCACGTTAAGCCATCGGTCCTGGTTGCTGTCTATGATTACTTTGATGGCGGTCGTAACACAACCATGTCAGAGGCCTACATGTAGTAGTAAGCGGTTGAAAAACTCTCAACACCGGGGTTCATCAGGTCGTTGGACGACTTGGTGTCTCACACGAAAGAAGATTATCTAAACACAGGTAAATTACTAATATTTACCTAAATACTATCGCGATAGACCCGGTCTAATACTTAAAATGAGTGGAAGATTATCTAGATACCAAATGTTAAGTAGTTTTTGGTTGGTGATTGCGTTTTGTAGGGCCATGGTTCTTATAAATACTAGAGGACCCCTAAAATGGCATGATTTGACTACTTAAAAGTTAATTGTTTTGTAACTTGCTTTAAATATAAATAAAAGAACAACACAAGCGGCTAAGTACACTTTTGAAATTCATCGACAGTCAAGCATCGATATTGTCAAGCACTAACGTAACAGCTTTACCTATCTCTCCCCCCGCGCCCCGCAAAAAACGACAGAACTATTTCTATGAAGTAAAATGGCTAAGGCTCCTCCCTTCCGGGTCGGAACGAGACGGAAGACCGTGTTGCTCGAAGCCCAAAAACAAATCAATTTGACAAACAATTTTACCCAAAGACCCAAACGACCATACAAATACCAAAAACGACACCTAAATTCGATTTCGATGAACGATAATCAGAAGTAAGTCGAACAAAATTAAATTAATGTAAGCTATAGTTTTTGAAAAAACATAACGATAGTGCGTTTGAAAAACTAACAGCGACATCTATGTGTGTATTATGGAAATAAAATATTATTTTTCTTAGTTTTCGTTATAGTATAAAATGCTAAACTACTGAAGCTAGAGAGATAAAACTTAGACATGATTTAAAATAACTAAACACGTGTTTCAGCATTTTTGAATTTTTAACACTAAAATGGGTAAAAAGGGGGTTGAAAGTTTGTATGAAAGTTTTTTATCTTAAATGTGATCTGTTTCAAAATTTCTGATTAGACTCATAACTTAAAATAATTATATACGTGTTTCAGCATTTTTGAAATTTTATTCTTTAAAGGTGTCAAAAGGGGGTCAAAAGTTTACTACCAGTTGGGCTACCCGTTTTCCCATGGGAATGTGACAATTTCTCGGAATAAATTATACCTATAAACCTTCCTCTCTAGTTACTCTATCTACTAAAAAAAACCGCATCAAAATCCGTTGGGTACTTCTTAAGATATAAGGAGACACCAAACGGGAAGCGACTTTATTTTATACTATGTAGTGATAATACTTACATGATGTCTAGTCGAAAATAATTTGTTTTCAAAATATTAACGACGACAGCTGAGACCATTTTGGTATTTTTTAAACACACTTATCACGCCTTTATCCCTCGCGGGGTAGGCAGAGCCTAAAATGACCATTAAGTGGAAGGATATCAACAGCATTGGCAAAAGCCAAACCGATTTTACAAATTGCTTCAGCGAACGTACTTACTGGTGTAACAGGTAGGGATGTGACATTAGTAACAAAAGATCGATTATATGATAACCCATTATTTCTAGTCGAAAATAAATTATGCCGCGTGATGCCGGCTTAGAATAGCATCACCCCATTTCCTTCCCGTGGGAGTCGTAAGAGGCGACTTAGGGACTTGAGGGTGTGTATTGCAATTTTAGGCGATGGGCTGACATCCTGTCACTATGGCGATACCCAATTTTCCGAATGACCCTCAAATATATGTCAGATGTGGCGTAAATGTCAGTTTTTACGGCCGTTTACGCTCTGCCTACCCCGCAAGGAATAATAGGCGTGATATGTGTGTGTGTGTAAAAATAAATTATTCAAAATATTAACTAATTACGATGATTGAGACTATGATCGTATATTTACATAAACTCATATCACGCCTTTTTCTAGAGGTATGTTCTAATTTTATTTTCTACTATTTATCGACTTTACCTTTAAAATCGTCTTCTAAAAATCGATAAATGTTAATCATATCTCTTGTAACAGGTTCTAAGTATAAAAAAGCATTGATCGCCTACACTAGTCACGTCACCGTACTGTCACAAACCTCGTTCGCTGTTTCTGAAAACATTGCGAAAGTTGTCCGAATTGTGAAGCCGATTTGCCTTCCTAGTGTCGCTAAAGTTGTGAGTACCTTTTATTCTACGAAAGACCTTTTTACACGACTGCCCAACCAATAAAAGAGTAATGTTTTTAGCGGCCGTGTGATACCGGCTTAGAATAGGATCACCCCATTTCTTACCCATGGGTGTTGTAAGAGGCGACTAAGGGACTCGAAGGTTATGTGTATTGCAATTTCAGGCGATGGGCTGACAACCTGTCACTATAGTAATACACAGTTATCTGTTTGACCCTCAAACTTTTGTCTGAATTGGTGTTAATATCCGTTTTACGGCCGTTAACGCTCTGCCCACCCCGTAAGGGATATAGGCGTGATTTATGTATGTATGTAATGTTTTTAGAGTTCATGTATGTATGTTTATATGTGCGATTGTTTAAAGTGCTGCAACTCGTTAACCTCTGAACTGATTCGAATGGGAATTGTATCGGAAGAATCCTAACATTATTCCGAGGTTAGGCTTTATCTCAGAAAGCAGTTGTGTTTTTAGTATGTGAGATGATTTTTTTCGTATTTTGACCAATGTTACATGGGGCGAAATGTTCCTTTTCAACAACCCGTCTATCTTGAGTTTTCGCTATCAGACACTAGTAAAATTTCACCATACCTATATCAACTTCAACAGCCACAACAGTCCACTGCTGGACATAGGCCGTACACGATTAAGGGGTATTTGCCATACTTACCACGCTTGGCGAGCGCAAGTGTTGTATTCACAGGGAACGCTGCAGCCCATTCCCTGGATTCATCCTTTACTCGCCTTTTACGACACCCACGGGTAGAAATTGGCTGGTGCTATGGCACCACACGGCAAACGCCATATATGAAACATATTTTTTCAGACTGTCATGATTGGAGATCGGAATTTGACAAACGTGACAGAAGCGTTTCAAAAGAAGACCGTGTATGAGAGCATCGGTATAAGCGTCTGGACTATTCTATTGGCCGTTCTCGTAATGCGAATCATTTTGAAAAAGAACACGATTTGCTTGAATATTATTTGTGTTAGTACATTACATTTTGCATTGGTTTTCGTTATTAGCGGCCCGTCCAGCGGTTTAATCCGCTATTTTCAGTGTTTCTCTACTATATTATGCATTATACATTTTAACCTAGGTTTTGAATAACTCTACCTTCTTATTTATAAAAAAAGAATCAAAATCCAGTGGAAGTGAGTGTAAGTAGGTACCTCACTAGGTAGGTGACTCTACAGGACGTAAGAAAAAGTTTTGCCTACTGCATTCAATGTCTGGCCGCAACCCTCAGGGCAGATTCAGACATACTACGTGACGGGATCCGGGTGAGCCCTACACGCTGCATGAACTCATCTTTTCGGACAATCGAGTGGTTACTTTGCAATGTCCTAACCAAACTCGAATTCACAGAGTGATAATTTCAATTTTGCGAATGGTTTTCGAGTGAAGGCCTCGCTTAGGCAAGCGTAGCCTTTGAAGTCCTCCAGCTAGATAAACCTGATGACTTCAAGGTGGCGGCTGGTAGCGACTGGATGGGAAAACGGGAGATCGTGCCTTATGACGTACCCTGGGGAAGGCCTTCGTCCGGCAGTGGCTGATGCATGTATGTAGCAAGCGGAACTGGCAGTAGCCTGGCATATGTTGTCAGTAGAACCGAATGACGATGGAGTAAGCAGGCTTTCGAGTGAAGGCTATTGTTTAATTTAGCGTTGCTATGCTGGGGTAGGTTAGGTATTGGTGACGGTCTATGAATACGCCGCGATGCTCGCCCGCTCGCATCGCTCTGGGCATATGTTGTCCCTTTCTCGCTCGCGGGTGGCGGCGTGCGCGCGGGCCGCCTGTAGGCGCCAGGCGGTGATTTCTGCACCGCAGTCAGTCACTCAAAACCGTTCGGACAGGGGTATCGCGTATCGTGCGGATTTCCCGCCACGCGTTTTGTGATGCCGCGTGTAATGGACGATTCAATTTGAGATCGCGCGTGTTGATGCATCGTATTATTGTGTTTCTCCTGGGTTGTACTGGAATGCCAGGCTTAGTGATTGTTGGATGTCTCGACGTCTTCCACGTGAGCGTCGCGTTGAATAGGCATCAGGTGGCCATTTTGGCCCGCGTTTGTACGGCCCAAATTCGGGTTGGGTCGCGCGTAATGACTAATATCAAAGTGGAATACGAACAGAAGCTGTGAGTGGTTTGACGTGAATAACGCGCCAAGGCTGTAGTGGAATGCTGGGTGTCGATATCTTTTCCACCCAGCCCTGTAAGTACCCACGGAATTCCCATTTGATCCATTCCCTGAACTTCCTTTCTCCGTTGGGTATTTTATGCATTTGGACCGGCACGTTGACTGTAAGTATTAAACCTGGTTGTTTAGTATAAAACTGTTTATTCGTGTTAATGGTGTGTTCCCTTTAGTCATATTTGTTGTACCATATCATTGTGACTCATTAGTACGAATTGCGGAATTCGTGGGGTGATATAATTTGGAGGTACTTACTTATAATCTAGTGCTAATACGTGTGACGTAACGCCAGATCGGCAGACGGTATTTACTACCGACTTGAGTTATGTAAAGGTCAGAACACATCATTTGCCAATTTCACTCAACTTAGTTAATTAAGTTAAATAGATTTAGGTTCACGTTTAATTCATAGTATGCGCTGCTATATTGTGCAGCGTATGCTATTTAGCGCTGCGTAACGCGGCCATTGTCTGCCTCCAGTTAAACTCCTGGTATTTTGTTCGAAATTTTCATGTGTAAATCGCTTCCACTGCGGGAGTTTAGCTTGGAATTAGACAGCTATGCTTCTGCAAGCGTAACGTTCGACGGGCCATATGTACCGAGGGCAGCTGGTAGCGACTGTATGGTGAAATCGGAAGAACGTGCTTTATGGCGTACCCTGGGGGAGGCCACCTTCAGCAGAGGACTGCTATAGGCTGATGTGACGGGCTACCTTACTTACTTACTGCGGTGGCTCAGTGACTCAAAGAGGATCTTGGCCTCCGACACCAGAAGTCGCCAGCTGTCTCGGTCTTGAGCTGTCGTTCGCCAGTCAGGTTGCTGGAGCTGCAGAAGGTCTTTTACTGCTTCGTCGGCCCAGCGATATCTAGGTCATCAGATACCTATATTCTTTTAATTTTAGGGACTTGGAATCTTCACAGTGATGCTGTGGTGGTATGCAGCAGGCCACCTGGCGCCGTGGCTGGTGGGCATATCTGACTTCAACTCATTGAAGGCTGACGGTATGATGCCCATCATCAAAGAACTGTACCCGGCCATGCCTAAAGAGGTACACAATTATTAAATAAGTCACATAACTTTGACACTTGGCCTCAATTCGGAATTATAAATTATCTTACTTTTATTTATCTATTTTGAGCCAGACATGTCCCACTGCAGGGCAAAGGCCTCCCTCAGTTTTTGAAATTTTTCCCTTTTAGCTTATTAATAATCTTAACTTACTTATTGTCACTAACCGTCAAATTAGTTTAGTAAAGGATAAGTGTCTTGAAATTTGACGCAACAAAATACCTGTTATCTGTCAAAATAAGGTGAGTATTAAAACAGTGGCGACAAAATTGACTAGCAATTGCGAAGAACCCATTGACATTTTTAAACATGACAGGACTTATATATCTCCAATCCTTTTTTAAACCTATTTGACCTGAAGCACTAATTTAAGATAAGTCAGGAGAATTTATATCCTGAATTGAAAGCATTGGGCAAAGTTATAAAGCCCGATTTGACAGTTCTATGAACGCCTATTGTAGTAGGTCCTTTCTTCATTTCTGACGTTCTTAAAATATTCTTTATTGTGCATGTGTTCTTTAAGAAATAAAATAGGCTGGGTGGTATTCGACACTCACAAAGTCGATATTTATCACTTTGTGAATTTGTTCCCGGTCTGGTTAGGACTTGCTAGGCTGTCTTGCTTCGGAGGGCATGTTAAGCCGTCGGTCCCGGTTGCTATCTATGATTACTTTGACGGCGGTCGTAACACAACCATGTCA
Source organism: Tuta absoluta (assembly GCA_027580185.1). NCBI lineage: Eukaryota > Metazoa > Arthropoda > Insecta > Lepidoptera > Gelechiidae > Tuta > Tuta absoluta. Next base: position 9,938,656 of record JAQAHW010000019.1, on the reverse strand, counting down.
GAGGCCTACTAGTGGTAGTAGGCGGTTGAAAAACTCGGACACCAGGGTTCATCGGGTCGTTGGACGACTCGGTGTGCCACACGAAAAAGAAAGAGAAGACGTTGCTTGAAATATATTTATACGGGACTTTGGTTAAAGTTCATGATCTAAATGCACTCCATCAGTATTCGGCGGGCTGGCCTTACACCCTTTATATCAAAATAACATCATTGTTTTAAAATAACAACATTTTCATTCTCATCTTTTCATATTTTATTTGCAGATAGTGGAAGTTTTCTTGCAATGTTCGGCTAAGACGCAAAACAATGCCAAATCAAAGGACTTCATCAAGGACTTGGACAAAATCAGTGAACCAATAGTTAAGATACACGAGGCAAGCGATTTGGCTATGAACAAAGGATTTTTGCATTTTTCGCGTAAGTTAAACATTCACAAAAGCATTTACTTACACAGAAATAAACAGACAGACCGAAACACTTTATTTCTCACATAAATAATTAGAACTTATACAAGAACAAAAACAACGAACACAATATATGCAAAGGTGGCCTTATCGCTTTAAGTGATCTCCTCCAGGCAACCCTGCACACTAAGAGAAAACATTGAAAAAAAGCAAGAATCGGGGCCATTCAGTTATCTTGAAATCTTGAAAATCTAACCCTGAACCTTTGTGTCGCACTACCACTGCGCCACATCGGCCGTCAACGCCGTATCAATTCCAAAATAAAGCTTTGCTTAGTTTGCCTAGATGGCGCTGATCGATTTTTTATATATCTTATTATGTACTTATGAAATATTATGTTTATTGTTTCAGCCCAGTCTCAGCAGTGGCAATACAGTGGCTTCCTAATAGAATTATATAACCTCACATCAGAAGTATATAACGGAAGTAAACACATCTCGGTGCTGAAAGATAATAACTGTACTTACTTTAAGAAAGAGTTTGAGCGGCTATTCAGTCTGCTCGTCAGAGAATTTTATTGGGTGAGAGAATGTTTTTGCCGTTTGATGCCGGCTAAGAATAGCATCACCCCATTTATTTCCCGTGGGTGTCGTAAGAGGCGACTAAGGGACTCGAGGGTGTACATTGCAATTTAGGCGATGGGCTGACAACCGGTCACTATGGCGATGCACAATTTTCCGAATGGCTCTCAAATGTTTGTCAGACGTGGCGTCCGTTGTCCGTGATGTCCGTTTTTTGCAGCCGTTTACGATCTGCCTACCCTGCAAGGATTATAGGCGTGATATATATGTGTGTGTGTGTGTGTGTGTGTGTCAGACACTTTATTGATAGATAGATATAAACTTTATCACTTGCTAGCGGCCTGCCCAGCAGTTTCACCTACAAACTGTTTCCCACGGAAAAAATACCATTATCGGCATGAATTATACGTAAATACCTTCGTTTTGAATCAGAAAGTTGTTTCTTATCACCAGCCCGTCCTAAGTTTTCAGTATAAGCCACTAGTATAATTTCATATTTCGACCTACGTTCCTTGGGAAAATTTGTTTCTATCACCAGCCCGTCCTAAGTTTTCAATATCGATGACTAGTGAAATCTCACTCTAAGCTTTATCTTTTTCAGGCCATATTAGTCGCGTATAGTTGCGCTGTCCTCATAGCCCTATTGCTGACAGTAGCTGTTGTCATATTACTGAGAATACGATGCTACTTCAACTACCTTTGCTGTTATAGGTAAGTCCTCCGCCATTCGTGTAGGACATTGAGTGGCTAAAAGACCTGATGAACCTCGCTGGCAATTTTTTAACCGCTTGTTTAAGAATTAGGCTGCCTGACTGTACTATGTTGTTTTGTTGATTTTTCCAATGTCATGATGCTTTTGCAATAAAAGTATATTTTTGTTATTATTTAACAATCTTGTGTCCCTGAATTCAACCATCGAGTGATTAAGTTTTATACAGGGTGTAAGAGACAGCTCACCGAATACTGATAAGGTGAATGCAGCAGACCTTAAAAATTATCAATTTTCCCAGGGAACAAAAATCCTCCAATACAAAATCACGATCAGCTGACTGCTTTTACTATGAGAAGTCTATATTTTCTGCCATTTCCGTAAAAATATGGGAATTTTGTTCAGCATTCGGAGGGCAGTTTCTCTTACAAATCGATAAAGATTTATATAGCTTTTATACTTTATTCGTAAAATTCATGATTTTTCTTTTAAATTTTCAGGGTGTATGAAAAAGAATTGCCAACGTAAGTATTTCTTTCGTATAAGCCAGTATCTATACTTAATCTGTTCCTCACTTTCGGTCGCAACCAACAGACCAGCACCAAGGTGGTTTCAGACGCTTACGCGTAGGTACGGTGCGCGTGTTATGCGCGTGCTAAGTACTAAAGTTGTACGCGCAGTCTACGCGGGCATGGGACCTTTTCCTGTGATGTGGTGTAAGGGACGGTGTACCGAAAACTTTGCAGGCATGATCGATCAGACCACGAAAGCGATCAACTTTTTCTATTGTGACTATGTTGGTAAAAGAGAAATATTTTACGACCTTCCACACTAAATTCCCGATCAGCTGACTGACTTTCTATTGAACCTAAAAAAAAAACTTCGTTTCCCAACATAGTCTCCATAGTAAAAGTTGTTCAGTTTCACGGTGTGATCATGCCTGCAAAGTTTTTGGTACACCGTCCCTTACACCTTGTATATAGGGTGAAATTCTACTAGTGACCGATACCGAACAGTCAAGACGGGCTGGTGATAAGGAACAACTTTTCCCAAGGAACCTATGTTGAAACATGCCAAAAATAATTTTGAGTTTTCATAGTAACTCAAATTAGCTGATCGGCAATATAATGGGAAGTCCAATTTTATTTTTCCTATTTCGACCTTTGTTCATTGGGGAAAGATGTTCGTTATCACCATCCCGTCCCGTCTTGAGTTTTCGCTATCGATCACTAGTCAATTTTTCAATGGACGGTGTACCGAAAACTTTGCAGGCATGATCAGATCACGAAACTGAACCACCTTTTTCGAAAAAAAATACCTGCCTTACAAAATACCCGATCAGCTGACTGACATTTCATGGAAACTCAAAGAAATAACTCAACTCCATACTAAAATTTGTTCTGTTTCACACCGTCCCTTACACCCCGTATTCACTCTCCAGAGTTTGCCGGCCGGAGTGCCTTCGTCGCAATGCTAAGCCCTCGCTGGGGGAGCCCGGCGCCTCCGCCCCCCTGCCGCCGATCCGGCAGAGGTGTCTCCAGACTTGCGTGGGGGTCTCCGAGGCTTATAGGAAGGAGGTGTCGAAGGCGAAAGGCGCTGCGTAAGTATCGCTAATAAGCCCGTTTGAAAGGCCCCCACCATATTGCACCAGATGCCTTCTTATTTTCGTGTGGGGCATCGAGTCGACTAACGACTCGATGAACCCTGATGTCAGAGTTTCGACCGCCTACTGTTACTAGTAGGCATCTGACATGGTTGTGTAACGACGTTCAGGGGGTCCACGGTTAATTATATACGTAAGTAGATACGCGCGCATGTAAATAACACCCTTTGGAAATGTTGACTTCAATTTGATGTGATGACGTAAAGTTACATGCCGTGAGTGTGATAATGATAAGCCTGGCCAGCCCCGAAGCAGTGCCTTTTTTTTTTTTTTTTTATACCGCCCAAGCCTGTTTTCTATTACCACAATACAAATTTGTTATAAAAAGAAAAGAAATGTGTATAATACATTTTTTACAATGACTGATCATGACGTCAGTAAGTGATAATACTATCCTACATTGAATAAATTTAAGTTTTACTTCACGCGAGACCGACAGTTTAACGTGCTCTCCGAAGCACAAAACCATCTTACTTACCGACAATCAGGTGGTTCAGCTGGCAAAAAAATCCCTGACCAACCCACAAACGTACCAAAAAGTTTTTATTTTATTGCAGGGCCGGCCGTGGCGACGCAATCCCTTCCCAAAACCACACAGCCCTTCAGCCATAGCAACAACAACAAGCCTCCCAGCTGTCACCTAGCTTGGTCTGTCCTTCTAAGAAATGACAGGAAAGATTAATTACGTTTTGTCGCCTGATTAGTTATTTATGGCATTGAATATGTAAGCAAATAAAGAAATTGAGTATACATATACATCTTTAGGTACAAAATAGACTCACCAATCTTTCTGACAATCTTTCACCATAGAAATTAGAAAATGAACGGACTATATTTTTCTATAAAGCTCTACTTTATTTACCACGCCATCTAATAACACGACGTTGAATCACAACGTAACACCACGAGCGGGTGGGTGGAACCACCATGAGAATACGAGAACTCTTGGTAGTAACGCTACTCGACGATAGATGGTAGTACATGCATAATTTCTTGCGATCGCAAGCTCTACATTTTTGATACTTTGAACACATAACTTGGAGTAAACAAACAAAATTAGAACTGTTGATGTTGCTCACCGAATTTCTGTAAAATTACTAAGTACCTACAGTGATATTGTAGGTACGGTCGCGTTCTAAAGTGGAGTCATAGTTAACACAAACCTCAGAAAACAAGTCGCTCGCACCCGCGGCGACACTCACACAATGACACAAATGACGTATAACATACTATTATTTGACGAACTACCATTGTATAATAGGCTGAGTAGTATTGACTATTTCACTACATGAATCATTAGCTTCGGTAGCGTGGTCAGTAGCGCGGTCAAGCAAATTCTTGACCGTTATTGTGGAGACAATGGATTGGATCGAATCCCGATTTCTTCGTTCTAGTTTTTATTTTATCAAATGAAGCAAAATTTAGTAAATTTTGAATTACATTTTAGTTGTTGCTAGATCGTTTGCGAGAAAGTGCGTGTGCTAAGTGATTTTTTTTAACCTAAGTTTATTTATTAAACTTCAGTGTTTATTTCTTCGAAATGCATACTATTATCAGTTTGCAGGATAAGCAGCGTATTGTTGCGCTGCAATTATCTGTGGCGCTGCATGATATTGGATTTAATTTAACTCAAATTGCTAATCAGACTGGTCTGGCCGTAAGTATAGTTTTATTTCATTACAATTGTATTTTAAATATTAAAAACTTTGACTCATAGTATGTTGGTAGCTGTGAACCGATTAGTATAAACTTTTTTATTAATAATGCTACTTTGTTTTAGTGGAAGACTGTTAAACGTTGGGTTACACGTTTTGAAGAGGAAGGTAGCGTAAAAACTCGACTCGTCTTATTAATGATTCACAGCGGAGGATGATGGTGTAACAATATGAAGAAAATGGTTCTGCCGCTGGTCCAGGCAAATTAGTAGCACAAGAAACAGGGCGTGCAACTGCCGCTAATTATGTTGATATGCTACAGGAAAGCATGCTACCGACGACGGTGCGAAATGTTTAACTGTTTATCCTGCTAGTGAAGTTCCTCGTTTTGCATTTGTCCAGGATAAATTGTCCAGTGCATCGAGCTGCCGTGGTGTATAATTGGTTTAGCCAGCACCCAGATATCCAAGTTATTCGTTGGCCAGCAAAATCTTCGGACTTAAATCCCATAGAGAATTTATGGGGTTTAATGGTGCAAAGGTGGGACATGCGCAATGAAAGAACTACAGAAGCTTTAGAGGCTCACTGCCTGGGAGTGTGGGAGAGTACCAGAGGAACAGATATATGCACTTATTTGATCGAGTCTATTAAGTGTTTATTAAGTGTTGTTGAAAACAGCGGAGGTAACACCAAATACTAATTATGTAAGCGGCGATTTTTACTTAAGATTCCAATCAGACCCGATCTAGCATACATTGCTGATTATCTTGTGTATTTCATTATAATATATGAATATACACAAAATAATCAGCAATGTATGCCGAAGCGGGCCTGATAAATCGTTGCTCACTCAACCTCTGTTTACCTGCTTACCCGCCTACTATTGCAGTAGGTATTTGTGGAGCATTACATTAGCAATTAAATTATGCTAAAACATCGATTTATATTTATATAAGATTGATAATTATTAGTCAGTTATCTTAAGGCCTTGCTTCAATATCTTTTCATTACGAAAACGAGTACTTAAGCTTAAACCTTGAGATGTAGGCAAATAACTGATTTATTATTATTACAATTACTTTTACTTCCGAGGAAAGTGCATCATCGTTAAACATAGAACAATAAAATAATTACTAACGAAATTATTACTTAAATAACTTTATTGAAAGATTCAATCCAAGATTTGGATCATTCCTATGATCTTATAAATAATTACCTATCGATGTTTCAGCTAATGAACACTTAATATCATTTTACATAATATTGTGTTTTATCATTCAAACAAAACTATTAACTAAGTATTACGACAGCAAGTATTTTATGTAGTTTTACATACTCGTATCTTATGGTTACCAAAAGTTATCATTCATGTCATTATGTTATTTACATAAAGTGATACCATACCTACCAATAAAATAATTTCTTACCTTACTTTTTGTTTTATTACAATATTATAGGTTTATGTTTTTAGATATAATATTTTGATACATAATTTACAATGAACATTTATAGATATAATACATAGATGAATATATAGAACAATATTATATAAAATAATTATTACTGGAGAAAATATGGTAAAAACATTTAAAAAAACATTAATCAACATACAGAGATCGGATGGGAACCCGGTTCCGTTCTGATTAGAAGGTAAGAACTATTACCGCTAAGCTACGGTAGCTTGTGATCAATACGACGAAATAAAGATATGTAATCTATTGCTTTACTACAAGTGAACGAATAAGGATAGCTATAATACGGTTTTAGACAAACCAGTGTGATGTATACTTTGTGGTGATGTGGTGGCGAATAGGCTATCACCGAGTAATTATTTCAAAGATTACATAGATGTCGCTTATAGGTGGTAATCTGTTTAAGTTTTAATGCTACGCCTTAAGGTGGACTTTTCTACTTACAGTCGATAATCTTACGTGTGTGCGTAAGTTAGTAAAGTAAGTACAGAGGATAATAACCCGTATTGCAATCGGTCAAGTGGTCTAACTATGACTCCACTTATGAATCCGACCGTACGTAGGTAGGTAGGTACTATTATTGGTAAGCCGACTTTTAGAAAACTGATCTGAGCTGATTGATCGCTTATATTTTGAACTTTGAATCTTGAATATTTTTAAATAATGTTTTACGTTCAGCACTTTTGAGTTATATGGGATGAATCCAGGGAATGGGCAGCAGCGTTCCTTTTAAACAACACTATGCAATGCGCTCGCCAATCCGCCTGCCAAGCGTAGTGAGTATGGTATATGCCCCCCAATGGGTAGACCCATGTCTGTGACTGTGTTATCAGTTATTTATTTGCAATACTTACCATAGGGTTGTGTTCTGGGTAATTAATAAAATACGAGATTTAGAAGTTTAAAATCAGTGTCCAAGAGTAGAATAGTTTGATAGTTTTTATAGTTTTCACCGTTTTCGAAAATATGCAGAATAAGATTTATTAAACTGAGAAACACTTAGGTACCTACAACATTTGTATTTTGAAGCCATCGTAAATAGTGTATAGTGACGTCTCAATATGACTTTTACACACACACATATCACGCCAATTATCCCTTGCGGGGTAGGCAGAGCGTAAACGGCCGCAAAAACGCTAATTTACGCCACGTCTGACATATATTTGAGGGTCATTTGAAAAATTGTGTATCGCCATAGTGACAGGTTGTCAGCCCATCGTCTTAAATTGCAATACACACCCTCAAGTCCCTTAGTCGCCTCTTACGACTCCTAAGGGAAAGAAATGGGGTGATGCTATTTTACGTCGGCATCACACGGCACAGAATAATAAATTATAGAATATTTAATAATAAATGTCCAGGACAAATCACACAGCGCTATCTAGCCACTAACTAAGCAAAGCTTGATTTTTATGCAAATAAATACATATTAAATACTAACATAGAAAACACTCAGACCAAACACAAATATTTGAAAATTTTCTTTAACGAAGATTTATGTCTTGTCTTGATTGAACCCACGACCCTCGGCGTAGCAGGGGTACTATCCACTACGCCATCGGGACAGCCGTATTAGTAAAAAAATAGTTTAGTGTAGTTACAGCTATAGGGGCACACCCGTCCATACTTAATTTGTGGCTATAGCAAATGTGCTCAAAGTTGGCACTTCAATCTCTTTTCATAAAATTACGTTTTCATCAAAATATCGAGTGATTAGGGCAGCACCTAGGATATGGGAGCGTCTTAACCCTTTAACGGGCAGAGTATGTCAAATTTTTACATTGGTTTTGAAATCTATTGCGGGTAGTTTTAATTTAAGGTGGGAACATTCATACTATTCTTAAAAACCTGCCTTGTTTAGTACAGTCGTGTACAGAGTTGGGAAGGGGGAGAGCGGGGGAAGTGTAATGGCGTCCCCTCGGCCACCTGTTTCCGCTTCCGGCGCACTACCAGCGCACGCGCAAGTGCAGCTGACTCGGTACGGCTACACATCACGCCTGTACCCATTGCGGGGTAGGCAGAGCGTAACGGCTCTATTTTGCCACAGATAAGATAATTATTTAATCAATAAAATTACGTATAAATAGATACACTTATACAAAATAATTATGAGGCTTTCTTATTTCCTAAACTTACAATGTGAATTTCTGTATATCAGGTAAACAGATAGCCGACATAACATAACTATTTATCTTTAAAAATAACAAACGAAAAAAGTACCGCCAGAGAGAAACAGAATCGTTTTGCGCTCTTTTTGCGAGATTATTCGACATATAAACTAGAGAAATACCGTTACAAAATCTAAATTAGCCATTTTTACTAGAAAAGGTATGTGTCAAAATTATAGCATTTTTATTTTTTTGGAACAACTCTTTTTTTCGTTTGGGACACCGAGTCATCCAACTACCCGATGAACCCTGGTGTCAGCAATTTTCAACCGCCTTGCAATTTTAAAACTGTAGACATAATATTGAAAAATATTACAAATTGAGGTTACTTTGGATTTCTTTTCTTTCAAGTAAAGTTTATCAAATTGTGTAACTGATAGATAAATGTTATCTGTTAGATTATCATATTTTTCAGAATTTTATGGCAATAATTGTCGAAATAAAACCGGTTTAAAATCCTTGCACGCGCGCTACCCCGCCTTAACGGGCGTAAAAATACGGTGGTTATTGCCCAGTTTGGCAAATACCGGGTGTTAGTGCAGGTGTTATCAGACCGTGAAACTGTACAACTTTCGCCCTCCCGTACACATTCCCGGTCAGTTTTCATATTTTTTTTTTTGTATTAGGTACCCAACATATGCGCCATAGTAAAAGTTGTTCAGTTTCATAGCCTGATCATGCCTGCAAAGTTTCCGGTCGGTACACCCTCCCTTACACTCTATATTTGTTAGACGCGGCGATAACCACCCCGTTTTTACAGCTCTATATGATGCTCTGCCTACCCCGCAAGGGATAAAGGCGTGATATTTATGTCCGTTCAAAATATATGCTTGTACTTGTTGCTCAAGGCCACAAAATCATTACATATAAATAGTAAGGATAAACTATACGATCCATTATTACACAATTATAGAGGTTAAAATGGACGCATGGTATGTTAACTAGGATCAAATTACATACAGTAGCTTTAACACCTAAAGCATTTATCTATGAGGTTAAAACATACCTACGGCTGGAAACATTTTAACCCTTGTAACTGATGTCCAAATTATATATTAAGTATGTTGAAATCAATCTCATACCTGCACCATGTGTCAAAAAATGACTACATAAGTGGTGTAAGGGTCAGCCCTCCGAATATCAGTATTCATATCAGTATCATAGGGTGCATACAGATCATGAAACTGAACAACTTGCCCCTAAGAAACATGATATGTCAGATAATGACAAAAAATAAGCCTCCCATACTAAACAACAATCATTTACTATGGGAAGTCAATTTTTTTTGACGTTTCCTAAAATATTTATTAATGGGAAGTTGTTTAGTTTCGTGGTCTGAATGCACCCTATCAGTATTCGGAGGACTGTCCCTTATTAATAATTTTAAAAAAACTATTTAATTATTAACTATTCTCATACTTGCGAGTATAGTAACAAACGATTACGAATCCTGATGTCAGGATTTTTAATCCTACTAGGTTAATCGAAGGCCTCTGATATGCTCAGTCGTAACGACCACCAAACCAGTAACGTCTCATTATAAGTATTCTCCTGGTATTTTTATATCTACCTACAAAACTTGCTTGTATTGTAGAGCCAGGTTAGAAAGGAACAGGAAGCCATTTTCCTTAAAAAGGTAATTTTCTTGGACGGCGTTCTAAATTCAAAACATCTACGCTTCGCTATAATTTTTAAATTATTTTACCGTTTCACAATATTTTCGAATGTGTGCATCTTATATCTTTAAAATAAATTAAATAACTGGCTGGCAAGACGATCTTAATTAAAAAATTAACTATTGGTAAGGTACCAAAAGTTTAACATTTCAATACGTTCTTATTTTGAAAAAAGCTACGTGCATCGTTTTTTTTTATTAGACTGGCTAGACAAGCCTAAGATGGACAACTGAAAAAAATACGATACGTACCTACCTACCTACTTACGTACGTATGTATAGCAGGGCCGTACGAAAGTTACTGTTATCTTGCCATATCCTCTCTAGATACGCGCCCATAAAGTTTCACGTTTATTATCTCCAGTGTAACGAACAACGGGACTCGGTACTTGATGCGCGCGCATCTCCCCCCTCACTGCTATTGTTACGAAGTCCACATCAAGTAGAGTATTCGAGGTGTAGAATATTTCCATCTCTGGGTTCGTGTTTTGAGCTAATTTTCTCTTAAACTATTAAACTTTTTGATATTTTGTTTTTATCAGTAAAGAAAGCAAAAAATCCGCAATTTTTCAGTACCAAATTGATGACTCTACATACAGTAGTTAAGCCTGAAAAAGACTCTCTCAAATAAATTCCTTATCTCTCTGGTTCGTATTTTAAATGCGCCGCTTTATGGGCGTGCACGTCTATTGTGGACCGAGTTGTCTTGTTCGGAGCCGGCTTCGGATAAACTCGGTACTTGACGGGTCTCGGAGCAACCCTTCGTCTTATTCTCCGTCCTTGTCTTACCCGGCCGCCGGCTGCGCTCCTCTACTCTAAAGCTTGTTGGCCAGTAAAAGACAAAATATAGTTTTGTAACAGAAAATTTAGCCTTTGAAAAACCTGATACTGTTGCTACGCCGTAGTAATCATGCCACGAAAAAATTGCTTGCTTATAGTTACTTACCCGGGTCTTATATCAAACTTTTTTTTATGTGACCTGCCAATAAGTAGACCTCTTGCTGTTTATCAAAAATAGAAAAGAAAATTAACACATTTAATGTGCCCGCCCACAGCTCCGCTTAAAATATACACTTAAAATATTTGCAAACTAACAAAAATAATACCTAGATAAGGCTGAAATTTTACTAGTGAATTTTACTGAGGAGAGAATTGTAACAAAGCTAAGGTTAAGACAAAACATTCCCCGAGAACCAAAATTTTGTCTAAATATAGAAAAATTAAGTCTAAATACATACATAGGTACATTCATACATATATCACGCCTTTATCCCTTGCGGGGTAGGCAGAACGCAAATGGCCGCAAAAACAGACATTCACGCCACGTCTGACTTAATATTAATAATATTTAAAATGTTTTCGGCCCATACAAAATGAACGTTCAGCTGACTGACATTAAATGAAAGTTGTTCAGTTCAGTGCGTTGCTGTAAACAACGTGTCCAATTTAATAAATTTCCTGCGAAACACATTGTCGATATAGTTCTACATCGCATAGCTTTGCAATTCCATGAGCCAAATAAAAATTAACAAAAATAATCTTAGTAACGGTCACTATTAAAATTCCAAGCTTTATATTTTCACATCGCATAGCTTCGCGTGTGCTCTTCCCTTAAGCCGGCCCACGATGTGCCTACGTACTTATAGCGCGCGTACTCTTGCCCACTTTGAAATATCGCTCCACGCGCAGAAGGAGGCTACTTGCGCAACTAACTAACCGTGGGATGCAGCCAACTACCTACTACTTGTCAATTCGTACCTAAGCTTATTTCATTTTTACCTGTATTCTATACTGAGTGGTACTACGAACAACTTTTCCGAAAATGCTGAGGTAATGGGAAATTTTCTAGGGATTCTCGAGTGTCATGTAGAGGGCGCTATGCTTAATTGAAATAGCGTTTCTTTACACAAAAACTGTACCACTTTATAAATCATTCTTTATTTTGTGTTTATTGAATTGTTCTAAATATATTATTGGATATTTGTTTACTTACACGTAGGAAAATCAATATTATAGCAAGGAGATAAGTTTATTTCGTAGTAAACCAAACTAACATAATTAATTTGTAACGAACACAACGTACAACGGAACCTGTGACAAAACTATGGCTGACGCAAGCCATATTGAAACGTTAAAATTTCAGTTTAGCACAGCGCCCTCTAGTTTGACATTCAGAACTATCAAGAGAACTGTCAATAGAAAAACTCCTATTCCGTTGAAGTGAACGAATTTCCCCAAAGAAAAAAAAAGAACTATAGTAAAAGAACTTGGTCATGCTCATACCTGATTATTTTGTTTGAAAGGTAATATTTTAAAAAATATTTTACAATTGGTCCTTGGAAAAAGTTGTTCAGTTTAACGAACTGAGCTTAGTCGTTTCAAAGCCCTCCATATTACATTGTCACCCTATTATATTAAGAGTATAATACATACACACCTATGTCTCTTTGGAAGTAGGCAGAAAGTACACAGCCTGAAAAAAAAAATATTGACCAATATTTTAGGGTCATTCAGAAAATCGTTTATCACCATAGAGACAGTTTGTAAGCCCATCGCCTAAATTTCATTATGTATGTACCGCGAAAATCTTTGTTCCTAGAGGAAAACGGTTAGCAGCGGGTGAAACCACTAAACTATAAAATGAAGTCGCAACTTGTGTCTCGGTAGTGTCTCGGGTGGGTGTTGTATGCTTAGATATTTAAAACTACGCAACGGATTTTGATGCGTTTATTTGAATGGATAGAGTGAATCAAAAGGAAGGTTTAAATGTATAATTCATGCCGGGAACGGAAGGTCACATTCCCACGGAAAAACGGGTAAGGCCGCTAAACTAGAAAATAATCATTCAAAAAAGGAAAACTAATTTTTCACATACCCTCATTTCTCGGTGGAGTGGCGCACGTCTAGAAGCGGGGAGCTTTTCCCGCTCGCAGGGAAACAAAAAGACTGGATTTATATTTTTTATTATTTTATTTATTCCCGTCTTTATTCCTCTTAAATTTTTGCATATCGCCCGAGATCCGTTATTGTTTTTATTTATACGCAACATTCGTCGCGAACGTTCTATTTTTGAAGTGAGAATTTGACAGATTTCCCGCCTTTTATCGGTTGTGTACCTGGCTGGTTTTGTGAGAGAAAATTCTTTGGAGATCGCGTTTTAACTCGGGTGACAACCATTTTTTAACAAAGTTGCAAGGAAACATGTCATAGGGGCCTACTACACACACATATCACGCCTTTATTCCTTGTGGGGTAGGCAGAGCGTTAACAGACGTAAGATTCGGTCACTATCGCCACGTCTGACAAATATTTGAGGTCCAATTAAGAAACATCGTGTATCACTAAAGAGACAGGTTGCCAGCGTGTCGCCTAAAATAGTAAGACTTATACATAACCCTCACGTCTCTTGCTACATCCGCGGGAAAGAAATGGTGTAATGCTATTCCAAGCCGGCATCACACTGCAGGGGCTTACAAGTAGTATCTTATAGGCAGTTTAAATACTCCGATTCTAGGGTTCATTCGGGCGTTTGTCGACTTAATATCCCACACGACTAAAGAATAATAAGGGTCGAATGAGCAAAAGAGGGGATAGAGGCCTTCTAGGATGACAGTTTGTGGAATCGGTGTCCCAAACAAGAAGAAGAAGATTAATATTGATTTAAACATGTTTAAAAGGAATTAATATAGTCTAAAAAGTACCTTGCCGGTTAACAGCCCAAGAGTATAGTACTATATCCAAATATGAAAAAAGCCTTCCATACAAAAGGTAGGTACAAAATAAGGTACCTGAAAGGTCCCAATTCTTTTGTATATTTTGACCTTTGTTCCATGGGGAGAGTTATATAGATAAAGGGTGAAATTTACTTGTGACCGATAGCGAAAACTCAAAATGGGCTGGTGATAAGGAACAACTTTCCCCAAGGAACACAGGCTGAAAAACGAAAAAATATATAGACCTCCCATACAAAGTTTCCGATCAGCTGATATGAGTTACTGTTGAAACTTTTTACCTTCGAGAAAGTAGTTCCTTATCACCAGCCCGTCTTGAGTTTTCGCTATCGGTCACTAGTAAAAATTCACCCTATAAAATTTCATTTCATTGGCTGGTTGTCAGTTTGAAATATTATAATTTTATATCCTTTTCACTGCTGTAGTTATATTATCACATACCCTGAAGACATAGTATAAAGAAGGGGGAAGTACGTTATCTTCATACAAACGCACCGCGCGCGGCTTGTATGTGTGCGCGATAGTACCTATGCGTCGCCGCACGCACACGCGGACATATCTCGGGGTGGTTCGGACTGCGCTTTGACGGGGCCGCCAGAGTCGACACCGCACGACGAGTCACGGTCACGCGTCACGACGTAATAGTAAGGCGAATCCACGATTGTAAAATGGCTGATTATCGCAAAAGAAAGTAATTATTTTTACTGCCCAACTAAAAAGGAGTATAATGTTTTAAGTTCATGTATGTATACATGTGCCATTCTTTAAAGAACTGAAACTCGTTAACCACTGAATAGATTCAAATGGTAATTGTATCGGAAGAATCCTTACATTATCCTGAGTGTCTTAGGCTAGGCTTTATCCCAGAAAGCAGTCGTGTTTTTTTAAATTTTAATGTATTATGGTTGTTGTGTGTTTGGATGTCTGAATTATACATCAACTCCAGATTTGTCACTTTTACCTATTACCTACTGACCAGGAAAGGTACCTAAGGTCGAGGAATTAATTTGTTTTAACATGATACATTATATTAACTTTGTTAAACTCGATGATGAGATTGATTAGTTGTCTATTTGCTGTTATTATTGCTTTACTATTGGTCAGGCGAAATATTAAGGTTCAAAGTTCGGAAACCGCTGAACCAAACAACGCTCGGCGTACAAGGATTCTTTGATGGACTAATGATCATCACCGTGTTAGTTTTATTTAACAGAGACGATATGCTCAACCAACACCGTCCCGCTCGTCTGCTGGCCGTTCTTTGGGAAACATGCCACACATTGTCTCATGTTTCTCAAACAAGATTATTTCTTTTATTAGATAGGTTTCATCATCGTTTGGTAAGGTAAAACGGACCAAGAGACCTTGGTTGGCACAATACAATTTAAAAATGCAACTGCTCGACGCTTGCCAATTCCTAGGCACTGAATAGCAATTTCGTTAAAAGTGGCAACCCTAAGAGAATAGGCAATTATAGCGCGGATTAGGCCGGAGTTGGCCTACTTCCTCCCTTCTTTATACTATGCTGAAGAGGTAGACATCTCATATCAACATATACCTATACATATATATGTACAAACTTACAAATAAATGTAATGTATGAATCATGATTCCAATGGATATCATTGGAATGATGATTCATACATACATATATCACGCCTATATCCTTAGCGGGGTAAGCAGAGCGTAAACGACCGTAAAACGAACATTTACGCCACGTCATTCAATTGCCTTAAATTGCAAATTGCAATACATATTGTAACTATCTAAGTCGCCTCTTATGACACCCACGGGAAATAAATGGGGTGATGCTATTCTAAGCCAACGTCACTTGGCATATCTGATGATTCACCTTTATTTCGTATCATCATCGGCCGAACCGAAGTGTAAATATATCGCAACTATTTCAGTACTGCCGTGTGTGGTCCACTTCGATACAAATATATTATAGCATACTTTGTAAATGCTTTTTTCAGGTTACGTACACATACACATATCACGCCTATTATCCCTTGCGGGGTAGGCAGAGCGTAAACGGCCACAAAAACGGTCATTTACGCCACGTCTGACATATATTTGAGGGTCATTCGGAAAATTGTGTATCGCCATAGTGTCAGGTTGCCTATAAGTATTCACTTCTTTTCTTCCTAATCCCACGTATTTTGATATCTTTTGTTTGCTCATTTTAAGTATTAGACCGGGTCTATCGCGATAGTATTTAGGTAAATATTAGTAATTTACCTGGGTCCCGACGTTTCAATACAGCCTAGATGACAACTCGCTGGGACGTCAGTCAACCCGCGACCACAATACATGAAACTGTATTGAAACGTCGGGACCCAGGTAAATTACTAATATTTACCTAAATACTATCGCGATAGACCCGGTCTAATACTTAAAATGAGTGAAAGTGATCGCGAGTGCTTGAAAAGTTATATCTTTTGTTTGTATTTCATCAAAGTCGCTTTTGTTCGTGAAAATTCGTGCATTTCATACAGTGCTTTGTGTGTGAAGTTTATTTTTAATTTACTAATGGCAACACTGGCGGTCCCTTCCGGCGAAATAATTAATTAAAAAGGAAAATGGCGGACGGTGCGTTGCTTGGCTTGGATAAACATAGTGGGCTGTATGCTTGACGAGCCTGTGTGAATAGGAGCTTGGTAGTAAAGTACCGCCGTTCCAATAAGTCGTATTTGGCAGCTGTCAGATTCGTGATAATAGTATAGCAGAGGGTCCATTTTCCTTTGTTGACATCTCTTATATTAAGGAGAAGACAGCTGTCAAATAAGACTTATTGGAACGGCGCGGTTCTAAAGGTCGAATAATATTGACCGGCTCGGCCGTTGCAGGTCAGGACGTTTGACTCGAATTTACAAGAAATTTTTTGCAAAAAATTCTACTTGGTCACTTGGTATCATATAGGGTGAAATTTTACTAGTGACCGATAGCGAAAACTCAGTAAGGAACAACTTTCCCCAAGGAACATAAGGTCGAAATATTTACAAAAATTTTGCACCTTCCATACAAAATTGCCGAACAACTGATTAATACTATGGAAGCTCAAAATATTTTTGTCATTCTTCGACGTATGTTTCTTGGGGAAAGTTGTTCCTTGTTGCCCATCCTCTGCTTTCAGTATCGGTCACTAGTAAATTTTCACGCTATAATGTATATGAATTTACTCAATATCCGTACTAATATTATAAATCTGAGAGTTTGTGTGTGTGTATGTATGTTACCTCTTCACGCTCAAACGGCTTGACCGATTTGGATGAATTTTGGAACACAGGTAGAGTATAACCCGGAATAACACATAGGCCACTTTTTACCCCGGGAAAATGAGTGGCAGCGGGTGCCACCTATCAGTCAAATCGGTTTTAAGTATTATTTACTAGATTTCCGCCCAGCGGCTGCACCCGCTGCCACTCATTTTCCCGTGGTTATAATTTTCCTGTGGTAAAAAGTGGCCTATGTGTTGTTCCGGGTTATACTCTACCTGTGTTCCAAATTTCAACCAAATCGGTCAAGCCGTTTGAGCGAGAAGAGGTAACATACATACACACACAAACTCTCAGATTTATAATATTAGTACGGATTGTATTCCCGAGGTAAAGAAACGGGGCTGTTTCTATTCTAAACCAGCACTCACATAGTGGTCTCCAAACCCCTTTATATTTGGACTGAAAACAGAATTTCCCTTCCACAATGTAGTCTAGAATATATTAAGGGTCCGATGGTGCGTTAGTTAGTTACGAACACACAAAGGCTCCCCTTAGTTTGCGGTTCTGTGCCCGAGGCGCTACACAATACAGTGTAGGTAAGGCACTAATGTATGCAGCCTACATTGGACTCGATTCCACAGAACCGCCTAAAATTGCCAATTAGTTTTGTGCACAAAATACGTAAGGTAAACTGTCCCAGTATTCGTCAATTTCATTCAGCATTATATTTATTAATTAATTGTATTCAAAACTAAAAATAAAATAGATTAGTGTAATGTATGTAAAAATACACAATTTATTGAGTTGCCGTGTGATGCCGGCTTAAAATAGCATCACCCCATTTCTTTCCCTTGGGAGTCGTAAGAGGCGACTAAGAGACTTGAGGAATGCATATGTATTGCAATTTTTGGTGGTGGGCTGAAAACCTGTCACTATGGCACAGTTTTCTAAATATTTTTTAAATGGAAGTCAGACGTTGCGTAAATGTAAGTTTTTCACAGACATTCACGCTCTGCCTACCCCGCAAGGGATACAGGCGTGATAGTTGAGTTTGAGTTGATCGGTCGTCGATCCCTTAGAAAGGTTAGTCGAGCCGATGTCCACTGTACCCCGCTTTGTTTCGCATTCACCCTTTATTCGACGAAGACAATTAAAAATTATCAGTTGCAGTAACGTGACGAGCCGACAGCGAGTAAGAAGCAACGTGGATGTGGTAAACGGTAGCTACATACATTTGTATCAGAAAGAAAGAAAGAATGGAACAAAGAAAGAAAAAAAAGAAACAAAGAAAGAAAGAAAATACATTTATTTCGGTCCACACAACGCCTATATCAAAGAAATGGGGGGATGATATTCTAAGTATTCTTAGCCGGCATGGCATCACACGGAAATCGATAGATACTTGAACAAAGTCACACCACACATCATATTACACCAGTCCACTGCTGGACATGGGACTCGAATCCCCCCTATTGGGGGCCTTACTCACCACGCTGGGCATGCGGATCGGCAAGCGCAGTGCTGCTGCCCTAGTCTCGCATTTCACGAGATCCAAGCCGGCATCAACACGGCATATCCACATTATTTTATTTATTTCATACTCTGTGGTGCTTGGAAGTTTTTTGCCTCGCGTGCGGTGTGACAGACAGTCAGACAGCGCAATTTATAATATGTCAGTATCTACGATCTTGCCACGCTAGCGATATCCGCTGTAATTTGAGCCCTGGTTAATACTTTTATGTTTTTATTGGAAATTTCTGCTTGATCCCTGAAAATATTTTAGCCATTTATTGTGAATGACCATATGTATACGTATAGGTACGGAATTAAAAAAAGGCATGTAATTAACGCGGCGACTACTTAATCAGATTCAAGGTTGAAAAAATTATTAAAGTGGATAGTAAATATAATAGGTTGGCAGCGACAGTGAAGTACAGTTTTAAGTAAAAAGAAGCAGCGTTAAAATCAATATCAAGCTTTGGTTTAATTGAAACTGGCATCGAGTTTTTCTTTTGTCTACTGAATTTATAGATAAGCGAAAAATAGCCAGCAGCTTAAAATTGGAAAATAGGCATTAATAAATTGTGAAATAGAGATTTAATTTAAATAGATTTGAGGTAATAATTAATTTAATTGAGATCTTATTAACATATATATATATATATATATAATGCGACATTTAACAAGCTGCAAATAAAACAAAAAATGGCATACAATTAAATATTGTGTTTAAATAAAATGTAAAAATTGCATACAATTTACATATCGTGATTGTGTTTCTTTTATGTCTCACTTAACTTTGAATAATTTTTGATTGTGTTTATATAATTTTTCACCATATAAGAAATTAAAAAAATTTCTTATATGGTGAAAAATAAAAGGCATGAATAAAATCAAAATAGATTTTATTTATTAATTAAAATAATTGTTACCTAGGTATTTCTATATATGTACTTAAATACTTATTGAATAATAAGGGCTGGCCTTGATTTGGTGGGGCGGTCGCGTTTTCTTTTTTGCCTTATTGGGATCATTTTTGCCTCTAAAGGCGGAGTGGTCTCCACGTGTTCGTATGCACCCATAACCGGTGAATTGCACAAACAACAACAAGCAACAGCTAGTCCCGTGACGTGCACTCGCAGCTTGCCATTGGCTGATACCGCGTTTCGCCCTTCGCGCCGCCATTTTCATAATATTATGATTTCCAAAACTAAACAAATTTATTCCTTAATACTTATTTAAAGTATCCGTTTTAAAATTTACAGCTGCTCGTAAATATGAGCCAGAAAGTGTTCTTTTAGATGGAAGCCTACAATAGCCTTAATATTTTATTTGTTATCGCACTAATAACGTTATTCGCCAACCCATGATTTTTGATACCCCGCCTATAATTTCAATTACCTATTTAAATACCTTGAAGTCGCAGCCGTTATTAAGCTTATTATGATGCCCTCCATTTGCAGCTTATCAAATATAATTTAAAGCTAAATTATTTGACCACTGCCCAGTTATATTTTTTAGACGCCAATAGGTTGTACCTCGTTAATTTGCTAGTCGCCTTGTTAAAAATATGCGTTAAAAAAACGGCCTGGCACAAAGGGTTCCGTATTAATATGTATTAAAATGACGTTTATTGTATGGAATCCCAATTTAATATTAATTTAATTCTGTTTTTTAGCAGCAATAGTAATTAAAATAAATCAACTGCCTTACGCCTACTGTTCATGAGATAGCCTTCGAACTTATACAGGGTGTAAGAAGCAGCCCTCCGAATACTGATAGGGTGTATTCAGACCATGAAACTGAACAACTTCCCATAAAAAAATATTTCAGGAAACGTCAGCTTTTCTTTTGACTTAGTCAGCTGATTGTGATTATGTCCAATTTTTTAAAAGCTTTTATTTAACTTGCAGTGTATGTAAGTAAGTAACAATGTTTGTTCGGTGCAAATCTTGCAAGTTTAATTTGAACCACTTCTCGGTATCCGATTGAGTTGAAATTTTGCATGTTGGTCCAGAACCGATGACAATGCATGTTAATCATAAATTTGACCTGATGCTGCTGCCAGGATCGGCTCCGTACGAGAGATCTCCTCAGCGGTTTATAGCTGGGACACAAAATTTTGTATACGAATTCGTTTATTATAGGCAGTTGGTAGGCCCACCATGAATTAGACGCTACATCCAGGGTTGTCTTCGAACTTTGGAACTCCTCAATATTCAACTGCTGGGACTTGCAATTTTGTATACGAATTCGTTCATGATAGGCAGTAGGTAGGCCCACCATGAATTAGGGTCACGTCAATAGAAGGCCTCCTGATAGAAGAATTAGACTGTTCGAAATTAACTGGGACTCGGCCATGTAATAATGACGCCATCAATGAAATAAAAAGACTAAGACATATTACAAGCTAATTCTTCTATTAGGGATGCCGGAGGAGTAGGCACCAACCTACTTCTATAGAATATAAAAGAGATAATTATACTATATCCTAATGTTAGTTTTCCCCGTGCCTTAAGTTTTTCTATTGAAGATCTCTCCGTTTTATAGAAAGACTTTCGTATTGATCAATAACTATCGTAACATAAACTAAAAAATATAAAATAAAATTATGTAAAAAAAACTTTTAAAACAAGCTTTTATTGAAGTGCTCTGAAAAGATGAAAATAAAATTTTGTATGACATTAACCACATTCATTTATGACTTTACAGAAATTAAAATATAATAAAAGCTTGTCGCGAAACTTTCAATTTGTGATTGAAATTTTGTAATAAGGTATGCACCTAACTGTAATCAGGTAGTTTCTTCTAGGCATCGCGACAAGCTTTTATTATATTTTCATTTCTGTAAAGTCATAAATGAATGTGGTTAATGTCATACAAAATTTTATTTTCATCTTTTCAGAGCACTTCAATAAAAGCTTGTTTTAAAAGTTTTTTTTACATAATTTTATTTTTAAATTGTCGACCTATTTTGTTACTCCTTGTATAAAGATCAAAGAGCATTTTTCGACGCCACTTTAGAACATTCTAACTCGACTGTTCCATCTACATATGATTCGACACGTTGTTATTTTGTCTACACTAATATTATAAAGAGGAAAGATTTGATTGTTTGTTTGTTTGTTTGTTTGTTTGTTTGTTTGTTTGTTTGTTTGTTTGTTTGCATCGAATAGGCTCCAAAACTACTGGCCCGATTTTAAAAATTCTTTCACCATTAGAATCCTACATTATTCCTGATGAACATAGGCTATATTTTATACGAGATAAAAATAGGGATCCGTGTGAAAATTTCGATAATGTAATCCAACGTGTGAAAAATGTACCAAAAAAATATCTTATATCGCGTACGCTGTGGAAATTATTGACAATAGAGCAAAGTGATGTACTACAGTTTTATAGAAGACATCAATATCTATAATAATGTCTGCGGTACCATATGTCTAACTATTACAGTTATGCCACAATAACTACTTTTTCATTTAAAAATTTACCAACAACGCCACATTATTCGTACCAGTGTAATGATTACATTTAATCATGCAGAATACTTATAGGGTACATGTAGACCATGAAATTGAACAACTTTCCCCTAGGAACATATTTCAGGAAACGTAAAAAGACTGTGTGAATGCAGTCAGCTGATTGTGATTTTGTATGGAAGGTCAATTTTTTTGGCGATTCCTGACATATGTTTCTAGGGGAAAGTTGTCCAGTTTTATGTTTCATGCACCCTATCAGTATTCGAAGGGCTGTCCCTAACTCGGTATAAAAAGACGACAAAAAACAAAAAAATCTACACTAAAATAATACATACATACACATATCACGCCTATTATCCCTTGCGGGGTAGGCAGAGCGTAAACGGCCGCAAAAGCGGACATTTACGCCACGTCTGACATATGTTTGAGGGTCATTCGGAAAATTGTGTATCGCCATAGTGACAGGTTGTCAGCCCATCGCCTAAATTTGCAATACACACCCTCAAGTCCCTTAGTCGCCTCCTACGACTCCCACGGGAAAGAAATTGGGTGATGCTATTCTAAGCCGGCATCACACTAAAATAATAATTATATAATCTACACTAATATTAGAAACAGGATTTTATTTATTGTTTGTTTGAATTGAATAGGCTCCGAAACTACTGGACCGATTTAAAAAAATATTTTACCGTTAATTGAAATTGAAATTCTTTATTTTATGTAGGATAGTATTATCACTAAAGGGCGGGGCACACCGGCTCCGTATCCAGCTCTCGTCCGTAGTCACGAACGAACTGATGACGTTGTAATGTATGGGACTGTATGAGATACGGCACACCGCTTGCGTGCAGCACGGAACGGATACGCAACGCAAGCGGTGTGCCGTATCTCATACATTCCTATACATTACAATGTCATCAGTTCGTGCGTGACTACGGACGAGAGCTGGATACGGAACGCATACGGAGCCGGTCTGCCCCGCCCTTTATTGACGTCAATTACCGTCATTCTAAAAAAAGAAATTTGTATCACACAATTTTCTTTTTTTTATTACAATTTTGTTATGACCTAATAGAAAACCGGCTCGGGCGGGATAAAAAAATAAATATATAGGCACTGCAATGGGGCTGGCCAGGTTAATCACACGGCATGTAACTTTACGCCACCACCATCTGAAAACGATATTTGTTTCAAATTGAAGTCAAGATTCTTAGAATCCTACATTATCCCTGATGAACATAGGCTATATTAAACTGTCTTATTCCCGGGGGGAAATTGTTAGCGGCGGGTGAAACCGCTGGGCGGGCTGCTAGTTTAAAATAAAAAAGTCCTGTCCCAACAAAAAAAACACATAGCCTGTAATTTTAAAGGGTTCAAATTTAACTGGTCAATGTTACCAACGGCGATAGTTTAAAGATTTTTAACTGATATTATGATAGATAACTATGAACGGTTTGTAATTACGGACACGAAAAGGGTTCAAAATTGTTCAAATTATTTCTGTTTTGGGTTTTTTTACATAATTTTTTTACGAGTGAGTCATACCACAGTTTTTTAAGTACATACATACAACGGCTATAACACTAGTCTGGATACCGTGCACAGTTTGGCATAGATTGCTGGTTATTATTTGGGTGTCATTCCAATAAACTCAAGATAATCAGCAATGTATACCAGATCGTATACGGTATTCAGAAACAGTGTACTTAATTATTATTATTTTTCGAGTGGGACACCGTGTCGTCCAACGATCCGATGAACCCTTATGCCAGAGTTTTTCAATCGCCTTACTACTAGTAGGCCTCTGATAATGGTTGCGTAACGGCCGCCGTCTAAGTAATCATAAATAGCAACCGGTACCGACTGCTTTACGTGCCCTCCGAAGTACGCGACCACCTTCCTTTCCGATGATCAGATAGTGTAGTAGTTTCGTTGAAATACCTAAGTAGAAGTCGGTACTAATACCTATTTTTGAATAACTTATTTTATATACACTCGTCTCATAATGTTCGAATTATGAATTCGAAAACAGATGCATAATGACCTACTTTATGTATTCTGCCTATAAAAACTAGGGTTTACTATAAATTACAGAAGCGTAATGACTTAATGAGAAAACTCTTAATACGATAAAGTTGAGAAATGAAACGAAGTTTTTTTTTCCAATACTCAAATCGCTATCTTCCGCCGCACCTGACAGTTGTTGTTGTACGGTAATTTTTCGGATGTTGTTCAGTTGTTTTAATAGGTTTTTGTTCTGTTGTTGTTCAGATGTTGATTAGTTGTTGTTCAGATTTTATTCCGATGTTGTTCAGTTGTTGTACAGATGTTGTTCAGATGTTGTTCAGTTGTTGTTTCCATGTTGTTCAGATGTTGTTCAGTTGTTGTTCAGATGTTGTACAGATGTTGTTTAGTTGTTTAGTTAAGTTATTGTTAAGACTCCACATCTAAACAACTGCTAAAGTATAGATTTTTCAAAAATTCATATCAAGCCATATTACGTTCTCGTATTGAATTTGTCCTTGTATCGGGCCTTGCAATGGCCGGTGCGTACGTTTAGAAAAGTGTTTCTGAGTTTTTTTGGAGAGTGTAGATAAAATAGTGTATGCAACTGCTATAATTAGGCATTAGAATGCTCGTGTCAAACTATTATCAAACTCGGCTGCGCCTCGTGTGATAAACAGACACTCGCATTCTAATGACCCCCATTATACGACAGTTGCATAAACTACTATTATACTTCCGCAAAAACTTTTTTGGAGGTATGCAAATAAATCAGTATATTTTTTTGCTGAATCCAATTGTGATAATACTTTCAGGAGATCGATAAAATAAGCAGACTTACCTACCTTATTATCCGTAGGTAAGTGAAATGGTTAGTTCTTTGCTTCAGAAGACTCGTAAAGGCTTCGATATCTTAAAAAAGTAAGAACACAATGAGGAACATCGTTGCAGTGCTAGGTGTTATATTCACAGGGAACGCTACTGTCCATTCCCTGTATTCATCCCTTAGCCGCCTGTTACGACACCGTCAGGTACAAATAGGGTGATGCTACTTCCTACCGGCTTCACAGAGTATCATCATTATGTAAGTCTGATTGCAATCTACCAGGCGAGCATAACTGGTAAGCGTGCTATCTCGGCCCAGGAAGGACGGTGCGCGGTAGTTTTAATAAGGCCCCGCCCCGCCGGGCCATTTTTCATTCTGCTCATTACTTGCAACCCTTTGCGATTCCATCCACCCTAGTACAGTTCGCAATGAAAGTTTTTCGGGCATACTGAAAAAAGGCTGTTTATTTTGTGGCTATCACTGCCCTGATTTTGAAATAATCTAGGTTTTTTTTTTTATTATTATTGATGGGTTTGCTCTTGACTCTAGTCTAGGTCATAGGACAGAGACAGAATCTAAGATGGAGCGAGCTCACCCAGAAGAAGCATGTTCACTCTTACTTTGAAGAGATTAGGGTTGTATGCGTTTGGAAACACAGACGCAGGTAGTAAATTCCACTCTTTAGCAGTGCGCATTATAAATGATGACTGGAAGCGCTTAGTCCGAATTGGTGGAATGGCTACCAGGTACGGATGGTATTCGGCGGTGCGTCTGGATGTCCGATGGTAGAAGGGAGCTGGTGGAACAAGGTCGTGAAGCTCTTGAGCACACTCTCCGAAGTACAATCTATAAAATACCGACAAGCAGGCAACCTTGCGGCGATGTGCCAGGCTATGTAGCTTGGTGTCCTATGTAGGTTAGTTCCCAGTTTGGTTAGGACTTTGCAAACTGAACCTCGAAATAGGCTGAATAGCCTGATTGGCCATAAGATGGTTCTAAGCTTCAGAAGGCATATTAAAGCGTTGGTTGCTGGCTATGATCACTTGAGGGCGGTCTATACGCAACTATGTCAAAGGCGTATGTGTAGGTGGGGAATTAATATAGTACAGTTCTAGGTGGTTAAAAACTCTGACACCAGGGTTAAACACAGTGCCCCGCACGACAAGAAAAAACAGAATCATAAGACTGGCCCGATGGCGTAGCGGAGAGTACCTAAGTACCTTTAGTTATGGGTTCAATCCCAAAATGTTTGTTCGGTTTGTTTAAATCATTGTGACTAGTCTGGTTGTTTTTCTCTACAAGTATCGTATGCATAATAATGTATGTATTTAGAAAGAAAGTAAATATTAATATTAGATGTCTAGTTCCCATGGTGCAAGCATTGCTTAGTTTTGGGGCTAGATTCTAGATAGCGCTGTGTGTAGTAGGGCATGTAAAAACCGGCTTGGAGTTTCGATATTAGAGCCTCATTTCGGAATTCTGGTTTTGGTAAGATATAATAAGCGTATTATAAATGTCTTTCAGATCAATATTTACCGATTTCAGGAAGTTTTCGCGGGAGTCGTTAACACTTCTTATGTATTTGCGGGACAAAATGCTTACAAACAGGGGCAGGTGGTAGCCAACTCTATTAATTTTAATAGTTATGCCCCGGAAGATGTTAGGAAAACATAAAAATTCCTTTTTTTTACCGGTTTTAACAATTCTCTCTGAAACCGGAATCGAAAGTTGGAAAAACGTCTGGATATTTCGGATTTTCGAATTTCGGGAATTCAAGTTTCCATCCTCTAGTAGTAGTGTGTCGTGTCCAGGAATTTTTATTATACTTTTTTATAAGAATAAGTAAACACTGTTTCGCTGTCCGTACCTACGTGTACTGCTGTAGTGCCCCCCGCTCTCGCCGACATTTTTCATCCCGACTTGATTAAATCCCGCTAGTGTTAATATAGGTACGTCCCGGGATGAACAACTATACATTTGTTGTATTTACTTGTACCTAAGTATACCAAGCACAGTACATACGGGGTGTAAGGGACAGCCCTCCGAATACTGAAAGGATGCGTGCAGACAATGAAACTGAATAATTTTCCCCTAGAAACATATGTCAGGAAACAACAAAAATAAATCGACCTCATATACAAAATCACAATCAGCTGACTGCATTTACTATGGGAAGTAAATTTTTTAATGACAGAAATTAGGTTCACTTAGTATTTTTTTTCAAGATGTTGTGTACATAAAAATGCAACCTAAAATGTTACTTAAAAATCAATCTAAGTATAACTTTTCTTGACTGATTCAATGACTAGTTTTTCCAAATATTTTACATACATACATACATACACATATCACGCCTATTATCCCTTGCGGGGTAGGCAGAGCGTAAACGGCCGCAAAACAGACATTGACGCCACGTCTGACAAATATTTGAGGGTCATTTGGAAAATTGTGTATAGCCATACATAGTGACGGGTTGTCAACCCATCGCCTAAAATTGCAATACACTCCCTCGAGTCCCTTAGTCGCCTCTTACGACTCCCACGGGAAAGAAATGGGGAGATGCTATGCTAAGCCGGCATCACACGGCAAATATTTTACTTACATTAATTCGATTTTACGCGTTTAACGATACTTAAGGTCACTAAAGTCCTGGCGAAAATTCTTAACAGAACTAATGAATGAAGTTTCGAATAAAACGTCTCCCCCATAGATACTATAAACTAAAGGGAGATGTGAAAAGGGGGCGTGGCCGGTGCGACACTAGTTGGTGCAGAATGATCATACTTTGCTTCCGGGGGTGATTATTGTGCTCAGTCGCAGTTCAGTCGCGATCGACGTTTTTAGTGAAATGCCGTGTTGTTCAGTGGTAATTTGCAAAAATCGAAGCAATAAGTGCAACTTCAAGTATCATGGAGTCACATTCCATCGGTAAGTAGTCATTATTATTGATTTTACATCAAAAATAAACAAAATCAATTTTGTAGTAATATTTTTCTAAGATTCACCACGAACCATAGCGATAGTCCCAGTTCTATAAGCAAACGGTGTACAATGCTTACTCTGCTCAGAAGATTGTTCAAATGTCTCGTTTCCGTAACGCAATGGACAGTAAACACATCAAAGTTTACAAAATAATGCAAGTTGTATAGTACCGCCGCTCCTCGCAGTCGTGAGTTAGTGTTTGTAGTCCGATTGTGTAAAGTATCGATAGATTTGATTTATTTTGCAAAAGTATTCATCGTGATTTTATTAGGATATAGAAGTCAATAAATATTTAAATTTAAATAGAAAC
The DNA here is from genome assembly GCA_027580185.1 of Tuta absoluta. NCBI lineage: Eukaryota > Metazoa > Arthropoda > Insecta > Lepidoptera > Gelechiidae > Tuta > Tuta absoluta. Next base: position 9,910,274 of record JAQAHW010000019.1, on the reverse strand, counting down.
ATTGCAATGTTTACAAAAAAGTTATAATTACAATTATATGGCTAAATCAATATCATAATCTATTGGGTATATTTTTTTTTATTTAATTATTTAAATCCATGTGTGGGACGATTAATAAATAGCATTGAAAGTAATATTAATGCGACCATGACTCGTCCGGTGATGTAATTCAATTTTTTTCTTAGCTGTTGCATAGTAAATTAATTCAATTTACTTATTTGATTTTTTGTCACAGAAGTAGGTAAAATTCATGGCCTACTTCCTATTTTCTTTTGTCTCGTGTGCGAAAGAGACAGAAATATCTGTTGTTAATAACCGGTTTGTTTTTTTATTTAATAACGTAGGTACGGTGCGCAGCGCACAGGAAAATGACTCACCTATCTACACTCAGCCACGTGGTAGGTATTTAAAGTTGTTAAAAAAAACTGTAGTAAAGTAAAGGATATTATAAATTATCGGATTATATGTAAGATAAATCGCCATGGATATAATTTCAAATATAAAGTTAAATTTTAAAAGACGAAGCAGGTAGAATTATCTACTGTCATTTTATTTTATTTAAGCGGAGCCAATTTTGGCTATTTTTATTTGTTTAATTTGAATTTTTGGTAATCGTTTGCCACTATAGACAGCCATTTTACGCATACGATTTGCATGCCCTTTATAGGCAACATTTAATTTTTAGGTTCCCACGAGATCCTACAACAAAAAAGGAGTGGCATAATGCCACAAATAGAGGATCTAATTGGTGGCCACCCGAAAACAGTACCATATGCTCATCACATTTTGAGGAAAAATGTTTTAAACCTTTCACAAAGATTCGGAAATTGTTCGATTGGGCTGTTCCAACATTGAAACTACGAATTGTATACGTCAACGTGACATGTCCAGACTCTGAAAAATCAAATAGATCTTCTAGTAATCTTCCAAACAGTCTGGTAAATGGAAACAGTACGACTGCTTATGAGGTAGGTACAATGTTAATAGTATGTTATAGTGTTAAATTTAGAAAACAAATGTTATTAAAGTTTTATTTGATTATTGAATAGTTACTTATAGAACAAATAGTATTTGTAATTATATGCACATAAATGTTAAGTTTGATTACAATTATTTGTAAAGTTTTGTTTGATTATTGAATTATAGTTATAAAACAAATAGTATTTGTTAAATATGTACATATTATGTTAATTTTCATTAAAAAAAATTAAAGTTTGTTTCATTATTGAAGGTTTAAGGAACTTATTTGTATGTACATATTTGCTAAGAAGATAAATCAAAAATCACTAGTAAATGATTCTCAACATACATACATACATACATACATATATCACGCCTATATCCCTTGCGGGGTAGGCAGAGCGTAAACGGCCGTTAAAACGGTTATTTACGCCACGTCAGACAAACATTTGAGGGTCATTCAGAAAATGGTGTATCACCATAGTGACAGGTTGTCAGCCCATCGCCTAAAATTGCAATACACATATAGCCCTCGAGTCCTTTAGTCGCCTCTTACGACACCCAGGGGAAAGATATGGGGTGATGCTATTCTAAGCCGGCATCACACGGCGGCATGATTCTCAAGAATACGAGTATTTTATTTTTACTTTTACTTATTAACTTCCACTTGTTCAGGAATTTATAAACATAAAATAAAATAGGAAATAATATTTTCAACCTTTATTTACTCCTAAAGTATATCACTGACGACATTTTATCGAAGAGTATTTTCTGTTTGTATTTTTATGCACTACCGATTGACATATGTTTCATCTCCTAACGCAAAAATTACGTAGTTTAATTTTCATCTCCATAATACAATGTCCCGCCATGCTCTATTAGATATCGACAATGAGTTATCGACGCTGTCAATCACTAGCGTAAAATTCAAATTGTTGAGTGTGTGCGTGTGTCTCGCTCGATTGATTGGTCTAGTTTTGTGAATGTACGAGTGTAAACTCGCGTTCGTATTTCTATGCGCATGTAGGTGTAAATTTCTGTGGCGACATCGGGACTCGAACAAATTTCGCTCGGTAACAAATCTCCCTTTAGTTTATAGTATCTATGGTCTCCCCTCAGCCGCACGGATCACAAATTCACAAATCTAGCTGTCACTCGCTACGATGACTCAGCGAAACGCGCGTTATTTTTATTGCGCGCATTTATACGTCAAACGGGCGTATATTTACGTCGACACCTCGTTCATCTTACGCATACGACGCGCACATTATATTAGTTAAATCCATTGGGAATTTGTTAAATAAGGTGGTTTTGTGTTTCTTGCATTGTAGGTACCTACCAAACACACACACACATATCACGGCAATATCACTTGCGGGGTAGGCGAGGGCCGTTCCAGAAAAATCGTGTGTACTGAAGAGTTACAGGTTGTCCGCCTGTCGCCTAAAATTGTAATACACATGAAACGCGGATCCATTAGTCGCCTCTTACGACACCCGCGGGAAAGAAATGGGGTGATGCTATTCTAACACTGCATCACACAGATGGACGATGGATGGACCTACATACCTCATTATAATTTTACCACAGGAAACTTGACAGCTATTATGTCTATTCAATGTTATCAATACACTGATCTCCATATATACAACTACGTACTTACTTAGCGTACTTGTATATATAGAGGTCAGTGTATCAATAGGTATGCTAAAGAATAGATGACAGGAGATCTGAAACAGTAACAACATCTTTTGAAAACTCACGATACTAGACCCGTTTTCCGCTATTTAAAAACTGACTCAGTTGTCTTCTTCTTTTTGTGTGGGACACCGAATCGACGAAAGACCCGATGAAACCCTATTACTATTAGTACGCCTCTAACATAGTTGTGTAATGAAATCTAATTAATGAAACAGCAACCGAACACTCGCAGGAAAGAAATGGGGTGATGCTATTCTAAGCCGGCATCACAGCGCAAACTCCACCTACCTGTGGTATAAAAGCATACCTATTTTGATTAAGTCGGAACGATCCATAATATTATGTTTAATACCGTGATCTCATTTTAACGGGTTCCATAGAGGTTCCATCCTTTTTTATCGCATATAAGGTCTAAATATATAAAAAAAACGCGAATACCTTTCATTATACACTAACTACTGGACATTTTTTTTTTTTTTTTTTTTATTGGACCCTACGATTTTTAGCCCCGGGGCTTTCAATCTACACCTGACTGTATGGTGGGGAGCAGGAGCTCACCCGGAAAAGCTTGTGGTTGTTCAAACAACCAGCTCAATCGCGCCCTTGGGGCGCGATTGGGCTTACGAGTTGTTCTGGGGAGAACGTATTGGACTGAATCTACCCGGCACGTGCCGGTAGTTCCCAAAGTGGGGAGCAAATGAGGGACCTCCGCGCCCCCGCCGGCGGGGGCGTCGGTTGCTTGAGGAGCTTGTGGAGTGTGATCTACTCGCAATGGCTGCAGCAGTGGCTACTGTGATTTCATCATCTTCTTCCGTAAGGATGTGTCTCGGACGGTGTTTAAAACGCGAGGTTGGATGGGGGAAGTAGTTGGACGCGGCAACTATCAAGGGGTTTTTATGATGGGGAGCATTATCGAAGAAGCGACGGGACGCTTCTTTCATATACGCTTTAATGGTAGGGAGGCCTAAGTCGATGTGGAGGTTGGCGTTACGCATGTACCAGGGCGCCCCGGTAGCTTTGCGCATGAAACGGTTTTGGATGACCTGCAGCATTTTCAGATGTGAATCGAAGGTGTGAGCAAAGGCTACGCTGGCGTAGGTCATAATAGGCCTTACGCAGGTGGTGTAAATTCTCACCTTATTTCTAAGGGAGAGTTTGCTCTTTTTGTTCAACATCGGATGTAATCTGCCCAAAACGAACGCGGCGCGGTCGCGGACTCTCATAATGTGGCTACGGAAGCTGAGTCTTGAGTCGAGGGTGACTCCTAGATATTTGGTCTCATTGACCCACGGGATGGGTCGGCCGAAAAGCTTTACAGCGGGGACGTTTAATCGGTGCGAGTAACTACTGGACATAAAGTGGTACCCAACTTCACGATATCGCATTCATAAATGTATCGGGGAGTATACTCGGGTGTTGAACTAAGCCGCCGTGTGATGCCGGTTAAGAATAGCATCACCCCATTTCTTACACGTGGGAGTCGTAAGAGGCGACTAAGGGAATCGAGGGTGTGTATTGCGATTTTAGGCGATGGGCTGACAACCTGTCACTATGGCGATACACAATTTTCAGAATGTCCCTCAAATATTTGTCAGATGTGGCGTAAATGTCCGTTTTTGCGGCCATTTACGCTCTGCCTACCCCGCAAGGGATTATAGGCGTGATATATGTATGTATCTATGTATGAACTAAGCCGTGTGAGACATCACAGGGCTACAACCCGACAGGGTTAGAATAAGATCACTCCTTAGATAAATGATTGAACCAGGAAATACTATTTATCTTAATCTATGGTATAATATATTTTAGTCTATTCCATTTATACTGTCATCTATTTTTCCCCTCGGAGTATTTCGCATTATCCACGCTTCCATAGTATAGTTTAAGTATTATTACGTAAGAGGCGACTTGGGGAATCGTGGGTGTGTATTGTAATTTTAGGCGATGGGCTAACAACCTGTCTCTATAGCGATACACAATTTTCCGAATGACCCTCACCTCAAACGTTTGTCAGACGTGGCGTAGATGTCCGTTTTCCGTGGCCGTTTACGCTCTGCCTGCGCAAGGGATTATAGGCGTGATTGTCTATAGTTAACTTTGACCACTCGGGTATCGCCCTCACCTGTAGAAGTAACGCGCACCTCATAAAATTATTTACGAACCTACCTCGCGTTTAACGACGCGGCCCTAAAGTGAAAAGTATTTTTTATGACCAGTTTACGAGTGCCCCGGTACACTGTCACACACTGAGTCGTGGGTTTGATTCCCAGGCTTGGGTAAGAAGGAGATTTTGGCGGGTTATGATAATTTGATACTAGGCCTCTGACATGGTAGTGTAACGACCGCCATCTAAGTAATCATAGACAGCAACCGGGACCGACAGTTTAACACGTTCGCGTTAACAACGTTATATGACGTCACAGAAATGCCCACTCAGATTTGCACACAAATTTTCCATACAAATCCATAGACGTTTATTCACGCTGTGGTCTTTAGAAAAAGTAACCATAGTTTGTGATATGACACATTCGTGTCTTGACGTTGACGTGCCAACACGTTGTTCCTTACTGCAAAACCAGAATGGTACGTGATACGCATAAACGTCTTTTAACGTCGACGTTAAAAGACGTTCTGCAGTATAGTTTACATACAAAACTGGTAGATAAGGCGGTGACGTGAAGTCACTGTAACGGCCATAGACGTTTTGCAATATATAATTGTGATTTATGGATACATTGTTGATGAACGTGTCCTGACGTTAACGTCTATAAACGTTCTTCAATATATAACTAGTATCTAATGTATACGGTGGTGATGAACATGTAGTTACGTTGACTTCAATTCACGTTCAACCATATTTATGTACAATAATCTGTAAGGAAGGGGAAGACCAAGACGCACGTACTTGGATCAGATTGGGACGTTCTAAAGAAAGGTCAGGTCAAGAGTACCCTAACCCGAAGAGCATGTATGAAAAGGTTGATGCATGTTGAAGAAACGAAAGAGGTATATTAGGATCGTAGCAAGTAGAAAAATGTAGTCTCTGCCTATCCCTATGGGAAAGAGGCGTGATTATATGTATGTATGTATGGAACAATCCGTAGAACAAACAACAAACATTTCTTCAGGATTAGTATCTTTGTAAGAATAACGTCTTGATTTCCGAGTTGTAAGCCTGTTTGATAAATTTCTACCATATATGTTCATTCCTTTGACTAAATAGTCAAGCAATTGTGAGAAAATAATTTCTCAAAACCATTTCAGAAGTATTTTCATATATTTCAAATTGAGGGCCAACTGAATCGTCATCAAAATTTAATTCTGGTATATCGCTTGTAGATTCTTCCCAAATTTCTTCTAGTGATGGTGTTTGAGACCGTAAACGCCGTCTTTGTGGTGCACGAGGAACAGGATTGTCTTCCATTAGAGCAAGATCATGTCCATGCTAAAAATCTTCTATGGAATTAGGCTCAGAATTTGGTCGAGGTGAGTTGCGAGTTACTGAACGATCTTCTCTTTCATCAATCTCTGCAGAATCACGACGAGACGGCATATGGAGATATCTACCTTCCTCTTTTCCCTGGGTAGAGTCACGGCGCTGTGACGAGCTACCCGCTGGGCTGCCAGCGATGATTGATGATTGAGGCGATGTGGGGCGACTTACACTGATTCCGTCATTTCCCTGCGAAGAGTTACGAATCGGCAATAAGGAACTGACTACGTTGCTAGGTTCTGCTGTGTCGTCTGCCGTACGTTGAAGTAATGCGGGCTTAATTCGCTGGACGAAGTTGCAATTTGGTGATGACATGCCTACGTTGCTAGATTCTGCTGTTTCACTAGTCGTTAGTCGTACGTCGAGGCGATGCGGGGTCAGTTTCCTAACTGAACGGTCTTCTTTCTCATCAATCTCTGCAGAATCACGAGGAGATGGTATATGAAGATCTATACAACCTTCCTTATTTCCTTGAGCAGGGTAACGATGCTGCAACGAGCTGCTGCGCTACTAGCTGCTGCTGCAGTCTCGTCTGCATCGCGTTGAGGCGATGTGGGGTGACCTCCACAGCTTCCGTCATTATCTTGGGCATAGTAACGTTGTGACGATGTGGGATACCCTGCACTGCTTGGTTCTTTCCTTACTGCTACCGAATAATGACTTAGTGACAGACCATATGCAAACTTGTGTTCTACCTCAGGAGATAAACGACGAGATGGTGGTGAAATACTTCTCAGAGGATCTACATCTGAGGTAAGTTTAAATTTTCAAGGCCTAGGTTCTAATTCGGCATCATCTTGAGAATTTAAATCAGTACCGAAAATACTCTCGCCGCTCAAAGAGTGGTCATCCAGTTCTTCAAGCTCCTCGTCATAACTGTCAGTGTCTGCAGAACCAGTATTACCACCGCAGACGTTAGAATCCGAACCGACCTGATATTGATTGTGTGGTTGTTTATTCTTGCGATGAGTTGGTAATGAATTCATTTACAGAACTGTCACTGCAGTCGTCACTCCCTGGATCCTATTCCTTATCATAAAAGTGTTTACAGTCGTCACTGAATTGATCGGGAATGGTTTAACGAGATGGTAAATTTTCGTAAAAAACCGCCATATTGCATTCTTTGTTTTTTATTTTATTTTTTCTCCATCTAAAACATAATCAGTGCATAAAATAACCACATAACACAGAAGGTATTACAAAGTATGCAATAAACAATTGAAATGCAATAAAATGTAAACAAAAGCTTGACAAAAATAGCACATTTTACTCACATTTACTATGTGGCGTTACAAACACGTGGCGTCGTCAAGCAAAACGCGTGCTCCCCCCGGCGTGTGCGCAACTTGACTGAGTGTTCGACGGTTCATACACAGAGCGGCGTGTAATGACGTTGTTCATGTGTGCGTAAAAACATGCGTATGTGTGAGTGACCTTGAAACTATGTCCCATAACTTGATACTGCGCGGCGCTAAAAAGTGGAAGTTTTGATGTGGCGTGGCGCAAAGTCGTAGCTTAACGGGAAAGTAAGGGAAATCGACGTGTCTTAACGTTTGAGCCATAAACTGAAGATTGACCAACGACGTGATTGTACGTTGTGCCACACTGCGTTGATCTTTTATTGACGTTATATGACGTACCGTACGCGAACGTGTTAACTTGCCCTCCGAAGCACGGAACCATCTTTCTTTTCGGACAATTAAGTGGTTCACCCTGCAATGTCCTAACCAGACAAGGATATAAATATCAACTTTTGTGTTGTCTCCCACCGAGAATCGAACCCGGAACCTTTGCGTCGCAGGCAGTCTCACTACCACTGCGCCACATCGGCCGTCAAGGGTACCGAGCTGAAGTCCTGCCAGGATACCTGTCACTCCTGTCAGTCGTGCCTCCGCGGTGCCTTTGAAGTGCAAATCGGGTTTTTGCAGTCGACTTGGACGGACAGTTTGAAATTGCAATACGCACGATGCACCACGGTGCAACCGATGCAACATCAGGGCACACCTCGGACACTCCATACAGCGGACTCTTTATAGACAACTGTCATTTCTACATGTGCATGTGTGGGTGATCACAGGTGTGTGAGTGCAGGGTTGGCATGCAGGTTGTTTTTTATACTTAACCTGATGAATACATACAGTGACTACTAAAGAGGATTTAACAAGCCTAGCGCTAGTTTCTACTTAATTCTCCACTGGTATTCTTACATTTCTCGGGTGAGGGCGGGTCGGGGGCTGGGGTGCGGGGAGGTAAGTGTACGTTCTGTATGTATAATACATGGTGTAAAAAAATTAGCTAAGAATATTTTAAGGGGTGAACCAGTACGTGAAACTGAACAACTTTCCCCAAGGAACATAGGTCGAAATATAAAAAAAAATTGGCCCTCCCATACAAATTATCCCGGCCGGGTAACGCACTAAGTATGGGAGGGTCAAATATTTTTTTCATATTTCGACCTATGTTCCTTGGGGAAAGTTGTTCAGTTTCACGTACTGGTTCACCCCTTAAAATATTCTTAGCTAATTTTTTTACACCTTATATATACTACATAGTTACATACACTACATACTATTGGTTATTCTGTGGTCAGGGCAAGTACTGTGTGATCAGGGCCACAGAACTATACTAAAGCTATAGAACCAACACAATATTTTACTTTTAGCCGAACAAAAATAACTAGTAAGTATTTTATTAAATTTCGCTTCATTACCATAGATATGGCAAGTTTAAGCGAGATGCAAAAGACTGACTGTTTTTATTATTTGCGTGTATGTCACCAGTTTCAACTGGCCAAAATGGAGTCCCTGCCATTGGAGTCCTATAAACCAAACAATTTTAGAAGTGAAGTAAAAAACTCAATTCAATGCCGTGTGATGCCGGCTTAGAATACCATCACCCCATTTCTTACCCATGGGTGTCGTAAGACTGGCTAAGGGACTCGAGGGATGTGTATTGCAATTTTAGGCGATGAGCTGACAACCTGTCACTATAGTGATACACAGTTATCTGACTGACCCTCAAGCTTTTGTCAGACGTGGTGTTAATATCCGTTTTACGGCCCTTAACGCTCTGCCTACCCCGTAAGGGATATAAGCGTGATTTATATATGTATGTAGTAAGAAACTCTATGTAGTTTGTTTTAACTACTGGCGATGTGTAAAAGGATAATATCGTTGTTTATGACAACTGAATTCTGACGTATAATGTAAATGAGACTTGTGACAACCTTTAAATTGGCGATACGCATAACCTAAATGTATCCTTTATCAGTGCATTGAAAGAGCAATCAGTAAAAATAATGTGAAATGATATATTAAGCTGTTGTTATTTAAGTCTGGTTTCTATAGCTTAAAAGTACCTTTGTAGTCGTATTTGACAGCTGTCAGATTCGTGTAATACTATGGCAGAGGGTCCATTATGCTTTGTAGACATCTCTTTTAGTATGGAGATGACAGCTGTCATATAAGACTTATTGGAACGGCGGTACTTTAGTCATGGTTCTGTGGTAAGGGCCGCCGCACAGCAAGAGCAGTTTTTGCGAGCCACAGTTCGAGCAGTTTTGACTAGAAATTCGAAAACGAACTCGATCGTATTCGTAATTAAGGTGGTATTGGCTACAATGACAAAATGGCTCTCACGGTCGCGCTAGTGTGTATAAAAAGTACACTAAGTTGCACACTTATTCATCGAACGCATTTTAACCGTACCAGAAGGTCAAGCTGACTGGGTAGTCAGCTTGACAGTCTTAAAACAGCGTATCTCAAACGAACACGTAACAACTTTTCATAAACTTTAGTATACACAAGCTCAAGGCTCACGTTCGGTTAGATTTAGATACCTACTCGAACCGCAAATTTAGTCCACAAATTATGTATTGGCCTCAGATTATTAGAAACCCCTGTATTGGCGGACGTGGTAAGACAACACAAGACCGGTACAAAGTCCAAATGTCTTACCCAGGTCGAGATTGACTGTACTTACTTTGAGGACCGCCGGGTCGAAAAGAGACGGTAGACCGTGTTGCTTGAAGAGTACCGCAAATCCAGGGAATTGACAAGTTTTTTACAATGACGAATCATGACGTCAATAAGTAGGTAATAGTAAAATAAATAATAATAAATCGTTTATTCTCATAGAACAGTTTCGTTGTTACAATTTTTACAGTCTGCCAAACTGTACAACAGTTGGTTGGCAAAGAATAGTTCCCCTTAGTACTATCCTACATTGAATAATGTAGATTCATTTTAAAATTATGTATTGGGCTCAGATTATAGAACAGGAACCCCTGTATTGGCCGACGTGGTAAGACAACATAAGACCGGTACAAAGTCCAAATGTCTTACCCAGGTTGAGGTTGACTGTACTTACTTTGAGGACCACAGATCCAAGGAATTGTCAAGTTTTTGCTTTTTTACAATGTCGGATCATGATGTCAATAAGTGATAGAACTATCTAAGGAACTATCCTACATTGAATAAAGTAGATTTTATTTCAAATCATGTATTATGGCTTCAGATTAAAGAAACCCCTATATTGGCGGACGTGGTAAGACAACGCAAGACCGGTAGTCCAAATGTCTAACCCAGTTTGAGTTTGACTGTACTTACTTTGAGGACCGCAAAACCAAGGAATTGTCAAGTTTTTGCTTTTTACAATGACGGATCATGACGTCAATAAGTGATAGCAAGGACCATAATTATGTGATAGTAAGTACCTATTTATGGTACTATCCTACATTGAATATAGTTCATTTCTTTCAAAACTATGTATTGGATTAAAGAAACCCCTATATTGGCGGACGCGGACGTGGTAAGACAACACAAGACCGGTAAAAAGTCCAAATGTCTTACCCAGGTTGAGGTTGACTGTACTTACTTTGAGGACCGCAGATCAGAGGAATTGTCAAGTTTTTGCTGAACCGGCGTTTCAGCGGGCATACCTCGACGCCACAAAAGTATCTCTGCGACTTATCAGACGCATGCCAGCCGAGAGAATGCCGCGCGCGAGCAAAAACTAAACGCGCTTTCAAGATAGACGGTTATGGCGTAGCACCAACTTCATATACAGGGTGTCCCTCTATCCATTTTCCATCTTTAAAAGGAGAGCACCGAAAAGTATTGTCATTTTTTTTATCGTTGCCGTTCAACGAGGACAACGGGAATTTGTTTTGTTTATTTTATCGATTCTGGTTGTCCCTGGTCACCGGACCACGCTCACGGGGACAAAGGGAAGTAACTTTGTTTTTTTATGAAATTCCCGTTGTCCCTTCTTTCTTAAAAAGATTGTTTAATATTTAAAGAAAAATATTAGACATTCCATTCAAAATGCTTTATCTGCATATAAAGTAGATCTATATCATAAATTAGTTTTTATTTTTTTTCCTTCAAATTATAAGTATTTGGTTTTCTTGCTAAGCAGCTTAGGATGTCTACAATCTATATTTTATCGTTGATTTCTTTGAATTGTCCGATACTTAGGCCTAGTTTCAATTTTAGGCGATGGGATGACAACCTGTCACTATGGCGATACACAATTTTCTGAATAACCCTCAAATGTGTCAGACGTGGCGTCAATGTTTATGCTCTGCCTACCCCGCTAGGGATCATAGGCGTGATATGTGTATGTATGTAGGCCTAGTTGATCACGGAACAACTGATGTTTTGCGGGTGGGTAGATGGAGTCTTCATATTATTGGTATGCATAAGTACCCTATTTCTACTTTTATATTATGTTTCAACATCATGATAAATGAAAAGCAGGTATATGTTTTCACTTTCTTTATATTTACAGGACATGGATACAGTCTTAAAAATAATTAACATTTATGGATCAGTAATAGACACAGATTATAACCACATTTGGAAAGAAGAGGTAAATATAACTGAAATTGACATAAAACTATTAATTTATTACAAAAACACTACAGTTCTTAAAAAAACATCTTTATCATTTCTCATTTTACTCACAAACGTATTGTTTGCTTACGTACTTCACGTAAATTTAAATGAAGACAATTATTGGTTACAGTCTAAACTTATACTACACACGACTTAAAGCTAAAATAAATACTTATCGTTTAACGTCAATGGAACACACGAATAGGGCAGCATGGAGTTTGGTAACTTATTTCAAACGTTATTGGTCTGTATGTGCCCAATTCACACATACGAGCTGTCGCTGATTAAACGTACGTTTTTGCGAGCAACACCAAGAGCACTTATCATAGAAATCTGAAAATAAAACCGTACGTTATTGAAATAAAGGTGACATTGCAAAATACATTGGTGAGAAGGGTGCGAGGCCAAAATCATGTAAAGACTTTTCTTTTTTTGTATTTATGTTTTTATAAAGGTATGTTTTATTTGTAATGATATATGATGAATAGCATAGTATTTAAATTTGTTTGTGCATTACTAACAAACGGCTCTGAGTTGTCTATTTAAAGAATTGAATACCAAATTTTAAAACACTTTCCATGTTAGGTATATAATTTTTGAAAATTCTGGTTAGTTTTCAATTATTATTATTATTATTGCCTAGAATGACAAATGTCTCTCACGGTCGCCCGGGGGCGCTCGGCGGCGGTTGCCATTCCAGGTAATGTCACCTTTATTTCAATTACGTTCAGTTCATTTTCGGATTTCTACGGAAAGTGCTCTTGATGTCGCTCGCAAAAACGTACCTTTAGTCTGCGTCAGTCCGATTGGGAGTGGACGACAAGACACAACAGCAGACGACACTGTCGGCAGTCGAGATCTAATCTATTTCATGTACAGGGTTAGTTTTGTCAGTAGACAAACTTTGCAGTGTGATTTTATTCATGATTTTGAACAACTTCATTATCACTACATAGTATAAAGTAAAGTCGCTTTCCGCGTCTGTCCCGATGTCTGTTTGTATGTATGCTTAAATCTTCAAAACCACCCAACGTATCTGGATGAAGTATTTTTTTTTAAAGTGATTCAAGAGGAAGGTTTTTATGTATGATTTATGCCGGGAGAAGGTCTGTTTCCCGCGGGAAATTAGCAGCGGATGAAACCGGGCCACTAGATAAGAATAAAGTAAAACATATGCTCCGTACAGTTTGGTTAAGTTGGTGTTTTTTCTATGAAACATCTGTTTTTTTTTGCGATTTCGCAGTCGGCCCCATAATAAAAGTTGTTAAAAATCATGAGAAGAATCACTCTGCAAAGCGCGCGTACTGAATATTGTCTGCTGCTGCATACGGTTCATTGTTAAATAGTACCTTAAAGTATTTCATAAGTTTTGTGCGTATTTTATTTTCTTAACATCCTATATGTAAACTGTCCCATTAAATTATGTGACCAATCCAAAAAATCTTAAATACTTAAAGCCCAAGAATAAATAATAATTTGTATTCGACGCGACGTGTCACAAAGAGGATTTACAACCTGTAAGGTCATGAAACTGAACAACAGTTTACTCGTGAAACACAGGTTGAAATATGGAAAAAATTACTCACCCCATATAACCAGCTTTGGTCGGAGGTTTTATAGCACAGTTTTCTATAAATCATGGAAAAAGTTGTTCAGATTCATAGGTACCTCATTTTGGGTTGTTATTACATGCTGTTTAAGCCCTACTTACGAACGAACCTAATTTTAGTAGTTTCTTTAGGCAGGGTTCGAAGCAATAATTAGCAATAATTATTATCATCAATCGTTATCATTACAGTGAAAAAGAAATCATTTGTACATACCATGTATAAATTAGAATATATTTTTACATAATATTTTGGCATTATTTATTGGCACTGATATAATAAATTTCAACATCAACATTTTAATTTTTAAATCTCAACCCACACTGGTAATAATCGGATAATTATAATGATAATAATAATAATTATCATGATAATTATTACAGAATCGAACCCTGTCTTTAGTTAATAAATAAGAATGCACTGTCTAAAACTACTCCACTGCTGGTCAGATTATATTTTGTAAGATAGTGTCGTAGTTATTTTTTTAAATCACTTTTCGAAAAACTAGAATTGACGATATTGGCCGATAAGACCATTTTATCCTGATGGTGCCGTGTGATGCCGGCTTAGAATAGCATCACCACCTTTTATTTCCGCGGGTGTCGTAAGAGGCTACAAAGTGACTCGAGGGTTTAATTTAATATGTATCACAATTTTAGGCGACAGGTTGCCAACCTGTCACTCAAGTGATGCACGATTTTTGAAACGGCCCTCAAAATATATGTCAGACGTCCTTAAAATCTCTGCCTACCCCGCAAGGGATAAAGGCGTAATATGGGTATGTATGGGAATCTGGGTGACCTTATGTAACGGCAGTTGGGTATTTGCAATTTTTTTCATACTATGCTTTATACCTAGTTGTTTTTTGTTATTGTCAATCATGTAGGTATACAGGGAGACGGAGGTGTGCAGTTTCATGGGTACCTTGACCCATGAAACTGCACAACTATCCCTATGGAACATAGAACAAAATATTTAAAAATATCCCGATCAGCTGGCTAATTTACTATGGGAGGTAAATTTTCTGTTTCATATTTCGACCTACGTTCTATGGGGAAAACTGTTCAGTTTCATGAGTACCATCACTTCCTTTCAGCTTGTTATAGCCTTTTTGCTACTCCTTATATGTCTTAATGGATTAGTCAGATCCAATATGTCACTCCAGAATGGAAACCCTGGGGTGGCAATTGGGAAAAACCGGGTTGATTTTGTCTGATCCGCCACCCCAGGGTGTCCAGTGTCAGATTGGACTACCACGTCTAAGGGCTGCCGCAGACCAAACGTACGTTTTTGCAAGCGACAACTCGAGCACTTTTAATAGAAATTCAAAAAAGAAAGTCGCTCGAAAAAACTGCTTTTGCTCTGCGGCGGCCCTTAATCAATCACAATTGAATCCAGTGTTCTTTCATACAAAAATATGATGTTTATCAATTGATAAATTAGTAATAACTTGTATTACTAATCTCTGCAGTCTCTGCGTACCCCTCCGGGAAAGAGGCGTGATTTATTTATGTTTTACTTGTATAAATACATACATACATACATACATAAATCACGCCTTTATCCCTTACGGGGTAGGCAGAGCGTTAACGGCCGTAAAACGGATATTAACACCACGTCTGACAAAATTTTGAGGGTCAATCAGATAGCTGTGTATCACTATAGTGACAGGTTGTCAGCCCATCGCCTAAAATTGCAATACACGCCCTCGAGTCCCTTAGTCGCCTCTTACGACACCCATGAGTAAGAAATGGGGTGATGCTATTCTAGGCCGGCATCACACGGCAAAATATTAATTATTAATTGTATAAATTAACTAAGAAATACTGATCATCATGTTTGTTTTCGACGAACACTTAAAACGGCGGTTTAAAATCGGACACCAGTGCCCCATGTTATGAAACTACAGGTTACAAGTCTTCAGGTGAAATTCTTGGTACATTGCGTAGCCGGTTGATATTCTTGGTATCATAATGGCTAACCGACTACGCAAGGAACATTACATTGTACCTGTAAAATTTTTGCCTGTAAGTAGTTTAATATAATAAGGCATAGGGTTCATTTGGTATTTTCGAATCGATGAACAACCTTATGTTCAACCTGGTGTCAGTTTTTCTTTGACAACTCTAGAGGTACAAAACAGCCCAAAATTATGCAAACGGTCCCAATCTTAAAGAACACATTTTTATCTACAATTTAATATTTTGGCAGTGACCTGCTGGCCGTTTTTCTTATTTACAAATTAGTTATCAATTTTTAAATTTTTAATTTAGAAATTGGAAAAGACATCATAAAAAAAACACCAAACATGCCAAATTACCTACTACAAGTTATGTTTATGTGTGCCCGGTTCCAAGTATTACACGAATAGTTTCATACGTACCTACCAACAGTATGAAATGTGATTCTAAAACTAAAAAGAAATGAAAAAGATACCACAAAAATAAAACATGAAGTTCAACAGATTGAAAATATATTACCTAATATTTAACTTTTAAACCATATTAACTAGTACAATAAATAAATAGCCATAAATTAACTTCATCTCCAGTTTCTTAAAATTACATCAATTGTCTAAGTTAGAATGTCAGATAAATTAAAAAAAAACTTCAGTCTCTTCCCGCGAAATTCTGCATCAGCATTCCCCGTAAACTGAACTGTGGCAAAAATAATGTATTGGCAGGCGCGCACTGTGCCCTATGTTCTGAAAGTACAGGTTACAAGTTTATACGTGAAAATTTTAGAACAGTGCGTAGCCGGTTAATTTTCCTGACATGATAATGGCTAGCCGACTACGCGATGTATATCGAATTACACTTTTAAACTTGTAGCCTGTAGTTTGTAATATCGGGCACTGCACTCACGAAAAATCAAGTCATTTACGTCAGGATAGAGGGGCCGTATTTGATTTTCCAAATCTGATATCACCATTATTAAACAGCAAAGTAGATTATGGATTTAGCAGCAAAACATAGCGCTAGTTAAATTAATGTAAAATGTGTCCTCAATTGAAACATCTGAAGTGAGGAACCACCTAAACGAATAGATGTATATTTTTGAAAATTATGTATCATTTAGCAGAAATTGCGTATGGATTCTAGAGCTCTGAAATTACAGAAAATACAAAAATTGTAACATGGCTCCTCAATACACATACTCAAGAAATGACTTAATTTTAACGGCCCTATTTGGGATAAGAGTCGGTGCCACGAAGGAGTTCAGTTAAATGTTTGTCATTATATTCTACACACACTTGGTCACTTGGTGTTATTCAATCTATATTGCAGCACGGAACCCTAAAAGTGGAGCGCGCATCAGGAACAGTTACCAGGGCATCATGGGCGCGCGTCGTTGGAGGACTCTACGTCACTTGAGCTGCTGGAGACGGACTTTTTCGGCTTGTACTCGGTGATCACCACCGTCACGCCGCTCACGGTTACCTGGGGACGAGGGCAGATTTTGTACCAGGAGCTCTGGGGTATTAGAAGCTACATTAATTAGCAGAAGATACGACAACATTTTTTTTTGGTTTTTTGTGGACATTATGTTTTAGGAATTGTTATTTTGTTACGCTACCACTGTTTCTAGGAGAGCAGGAACACATGTTAGGTGCCTGCGCTATTTGACTTCTTTGGCCTGAGTGATTTGTTCTTAGTCTTTTTTAGAAGCATTCATAAGATAAGACGGCCGTGTCATCTTTTTGAGGCTAGTAGCTGATCTGGGTCCTTTATGGGAGTTGGTAGGAGTAGTTAACAGTCCATACTCTCCTTCCTTAGTGATTAGGAGCACAGGAACATAAGAAACCATCTCCGGTCAGAGCCGAGCTTCTGTCCACATTGCTAACCTAGGAGCACAAAGTAAGTATTGGCGGCTGCGCGCCCAATACAGAGAGCTCACTTCAAGCAAACGTCACAAAACTCTCCACAATTTGACACGCCGCCGTTTACAAGGAAATCCAAACCAATCCAAACACACTTGTAGTCGAGTGTCAACCGCGTTTGGTGCGGACGTGCAAAATGACTTCACACAAATATAAATATGTTTATTAGTATACGATGTGATTTGTACAATGTTCCTAAAATATTTTGTAACAACTTAAATAAAAACTTGCTTTCATAAAAAAACAAACAAGAATAATAACTCTAATCTGTATATTTTTTATAATGTAATTTGAGTTTCTACTTAAATAAAGCCAACTTTTCATTTTTGATACACATACATACACATATCACGTCTCTTATCCCTTGCGGGGTAGGCAGAGCGTAAACGGCTGAAAAAAACGGTTATTTACGCCAAGTCTGACAAAAAAATTAGGGTCATTCGGAAAATTGTGTATCGCCATAGTGGCTAGTTGCCAGCCCATCGCCTAAAATTGCAATACACACCCTCAAGTCCCTTAGTTGCCTTTTACGACTCCCACGGGAAAGAAATGGGGTGATGCTCAGTCTCAACAGCCCCAGAGCAGATATCTACCTACTCGTCATTCCCCATTTCATAATAATTGTGCTATTTAGGTAGTATACGTAATGTAAATACAGGTCGTAACAGAAATGGTACAAGCCGAAAGTAGGTCAAAGTGGGGAAATGGGGAAAGTTGATCAGTTTCATGAGCACCTTTCGGCTTGATATTGCTTTTCAGTTACTCCCTGTATTTAGGTACCCACACCAATGAAAAAAATCGGTAAGAAAACTGGTGGCAGCCCTTGCCAAAAGCGGAAATAATCGAAAAAAGGGCCGAGGGATCCTTCTGTACATTCTCTATTTTGTGCTAGGAGGCCGTTGCTTCTTCTTGAGTCTTTAGGCTGATCTTGGTCGTTTCTGAGAGCTGCTGAGAGTAGTTAACAGTCCATAATCTCGCTCGTAAGTTACTAGGAGCACATGGACATTAGGAAGCTTACTTCTCTAGTCCAAGCCCGGCTTTTGTCCACATTGCTAAGCCTAGGTGGTCGTCTCTTCTTCTTGAGGCTGTTGGCTGAACTTGGTCATTTCTGTGAGGTAGTAAGACCCGTTTTCAGACTAGGAGTGACTAGGAGAACAGGAACATTAGGAAGCTTACCTCATTGGTCTGTGCTGAGCTTCTGTCCACATTACTGAGCCTGTGTGTTCGTCTGTTCTTCTTGAGGCTGTTGGCTGAACTTGGTCACTTTTGCGAGGTGGTAAGACCTGTTTTTAAACAAGTCGTGACTAGGAGAACAAGATCATTAGGAAGCTTACCTCTCTGGTCTGTGCCGACCTTCTGTCCACATTACTGAGCCTAGGTGGTCGTCTCTTCTTCTTGAGGCTGTTGGCTGAACTTGGTCATTGCTGAAAGCTGGTTAGGCCTGTTTTTTGACTAGGATAACTAGGAGAACAAGAAAATTAGGAAGCTTACCTCTCTGGTCTGTGCCGAGCTTCTGTCCACATTACTGAGCCTAGGTGGCCGTCTCTTCTTCTTGAGGCTATTGGCTGATCTGGGTCGTTTCTGTGAGCTGGTGGCAGAAGTTGACAGTCCATATTCTCGCTTAAGTTACTAGGAGCAAAGGGACATTAGGAAGCTTACCTATGTGGTGGTGTCTTCTCCCTGAGGCTAGTAGCTGATGTTGGTTAATTTTTTCGAGGTGGTAAGACTCGTTTTCAGACTGGGAGTGACTAGGAGAACAGAAAAATTAGGAAGCTTACCTCTCTGGTCTGTGCCGAGCTTCTGTCCACATTACTGAGCCTAGGTGGTCGTCTCTTCTTCTTGAGGCTATTGGCTGATCTGGGTCGTTTCTGTGAGCTGGTGGGCGCGGTGCCAGCCGCCTGGGCCGCCACCAGCGCCGGGTTGAGGCGGGGCTTGCGCGTTGATGTGCCTAATGTGATTAGAATAGATATAAACAAATATCTTCGGTAAATTATATCTATTAAATAATATCTTAGAAATATTACACAGCGCTGACATAATTTTTTTTTTTGTAAATTAATACATACAATACATAAAAAAACCCAAGATTCAACACAAATATTTGAAGAGAAACACAAATACTGTGTGGGGATGGAATCTACGACCCTTGGCGTAGCAGGCAGGGGGAATATCCACTACGCAATGGGGCCAGTCAAAATTGACAACAAGATCTGAAACTTTCGACTGCGGCCGGGACTTGAACCCGAGCAATACCGTTCCCTCGCTCTAACAACTAAGCTACCGGAGTCCCAAGTATTTCGACAAAAATGTCGGTTTCCTTAATGTTCGGCTCAAAAGTTATCAATTTTCTTATCACAATATAGCACTGCCAGCCAGCGCAAATTGTAATCTTCTTATTTTCGTGTGGGACACCGAGTCGTCCAACGACCCGATGAACTCTGGTGTCGAGAGTTTTTCAACCGCCTACTACCGCGGCCTAATTGTAATGAATCATGGCTATAAAAACTTGTACATAGTAGAATATTAAAGTACATAACAATGAAAACGCTGTTTATCAAAGAAAGAACCATTTCAGAAAGATTTTCTGCAGTTTCTCGTAGTCATAAACTCCTAGTAGGTACTCCCTAGGAAGTAGTTGTATTCGCAGGTAGAACGGTGTTTATTCCCACGGGAGCCAGAATTCAAACTCTATGTGAAGTTAGTAGGAATCGGAGTGTTGTGCTCGTAAGGGCCGCGGCACATCTAGCGTGATTTGGCGCAAACTGAGCGCTGAGCTCGTAAGGGCCGGGGCACATCTAGCGTGATTTGGCGCAAGCTAAGCGCTGAGCTCGTAAGGGCCGCGGCACATCTAGCGTGATTTGGCGCAAACTGAGCGCTGAGCTCGTAAGGGCCGGGGCACATCTAGCGTGATTTGGCGCAAGCTAAGCGCTGAGCTCGTAAGGGCCGCGGCACATCTAGCGTGATTTGGCGCAACCTGAGTGCTGTGCTCGTAAGGGCCGGGGCAGATATAGCGTGATTTGGCGCGAGCAGTTTTAACTTAAGCAGCAAATACGAAATAAATAACAAAGATAAAAGTTTGATTGGGGTCTCATTTTTGAAAGAATATCGCATTTTTTAAATGTCTACATTGACATGAAAAAATATGTGTAGTAGAAAATGTAATACAGGTAGATTGACAACTGGCGGCAGAGTTACATATAAGCGAAATTGTGTCTAACTACGCATCCTAACTACAGGCTACAATATTTTACAGGTGAAATTCGATGTTCATTGCGTGGACGGCCGTTATGATACCAGGAATATTAACCGGCTACGCAATGTATTAAACATTTCAACGGCTCAGGCGTAGATATTATCTTCTTATTTAGTAGACGATCAGCTTAAGTTTTACACTTTTACATAGGTACAGCAAGTTTCAAGTTTTTCAAGTAAAACAGTAGTAGCCAAAACAGTAGTAGTAGTACAGCTCAACTAAAACTAAATATTCACTGAACTGGCCTTGTGGTGCCGGCTTAGAATGGCACCACCCCAATTCTACCCATGGGTGTCGTAAAAGCGACTAGGGGATAATCATCCAGGGAAAGGGCGGCAGCGTTCCCTGTGAATGCAACATCTTGCACTGCGCTCGCCATTCCGCCTGCCAAGCGTGGTGAGTATGGCAATACCCGCCCATGTCCAGCAGTGGACTGTTGTCACTGTTAATGTATTCAATGTACCTACTGCATTATACTGCATGAAGAAAATTCTATTTCTACCTGGTGATATGTGTGAATGTACATACAAGAGGTCAACGACTATTGTCCGCCTAAATTTAAACAAGGCATTTTAGAAGGAATGCTTTGGTGATGACGTAGCTTTTCAATTTGAGCGGATTATAATGAAATGGACGAAGCACCAGCGACATCAATGATAGTGGACGATTTTGGAACTACATTTACCTATTTGCAATGTATGTAGGGTAGATACGCCGAATCTCGGCCCCCACTTTGCAATTTTCAACTTTGACTCTCTTTAGCTCCTTCAAATATTGACATAAAAATATGTTTGATACGTTTTTACGTAGCTTATTTAACCTGTTTCCTGAAACTATACAAGAACTGTTGTGAAATTTACGCATAAAAAAGAAACAAACGTTTTAGTTCGGAAAGGGCGAAACGCTCTAATGTCGGCCGTTCCCGCTCTATTCTCGGCCACGATTTTGTCAAATTTCGGCCGTGTAAAGGATGCTCCAAATTAAGTAATCGAGTAAGTAATCGAATCCCGAGTTTTATTGAGTATGTGTATGAGAGATTGATTTAGTTAGTGTTAACTGGGAAAATTATGGTTAGTGTAAAAATAATGTAAATAATAGAGATGCACCGAGTTAACTTTAGGCCGTCTAGCTACCAGCTTTAAATCAGTACTTGTGTAATTGTCGGCTAGTCGGTCAAAGCCAAAGTCTAATTTTAGGTAAATTGATCCAAATTTTATTTGTTTCAAGTTAAATTGGGTACCTTCTTAATTTTCAAAACAAATAACCGGATTAATATGCGAATTGTAAAAACCAAATAGAAAATCTTTCTTTCATTACTTGTGAACATCCTGTACACATCCTGTACACTGCCATATACTTCCTTGGAGGGGGCCGACTTTAGGTTGTTTGGAATATCTAAAGTCGGCCGCATTTTTAGAATCCAAATTACTCAGAAACTAGATTATATAACCCCGGCCGGACTATGATTATAAGATGTAAAAATAGTAATTCTGATGAATGACTTGGCCAATTTCAACGTTACCACAATGGTCATAGGATTAATGAAATTATTCAATCTGAATGAAATAGCTAAAAGTCGGCCCACGGCCGAAATTCGGAAATTAACGAAAATCGCAATCCGAATGTCGGCCCCCCTAATATATCCGTAATTAAGCAATAAAATAACTTTAATCTCCTATTAGAACATAATTTTCTCAAAATTCTAATTAATATACTAAAATAAAACATTAAAAACAGTTTGCTTAACTTCCAAAACGCACCTCCCGAAATGGACGTGAAGAGCTGCCTTTTTTTACCACCTCAAACAAACCTTTCACTCGCGCGGCTCGGTTGCGATTAACGCCTATTGCTCGAAGCGTAAAGGACTTAAAGGGTTGTCGTTGTTTTTAAAGGAAAGTGGATATGATCAGGTTGTAGATAGAGTGAATAAGTTGTGAGTTTTTGCAATATTTTAGGAAAGCAAGCCAAAATTGTCCAAAGGGCCGAGATTAGGGGGGGGGGCGAAATTAGGCATATCTACCCTAATCTAGTCATTTGTTTGATAGGTACCTACCTTCCTACCTTCAGTAGGTACTAAAGTACTTAATTACTCATCTAATTGGAATTTTTTGATAAGTAGGCCAAAGTAGGTAGGTATAAACGTGTTAGAAGAATACCTACTTAATTAACGAATGAAAAAGGCAAAATATAGGTAGTTAGGTAGGTACCGAATACTACATGCCAATTTAAAACCAGGAAGTCTGGGAATTCGGATACGATAAGAAGATTAGTTTGAACGAGGAAAATAAGTAGGTAACTGGGTAGCAATTTTTACGTCGTCCATGGTAGCAATATTCAAATAGGTAGGTACATACTTAATTAATTCGCATTCTAATTACATTCCGATTATCTGTGGGCCAGAGAATTCCTTTCGGGATGTTTCGGAATCGATAATTACCAATAATATATATACCTCTATTTTGACTTGGATGTCCTAACCTACAGAGTGCATTGACCTCTCGTCCTATCTACGTACCTACGTAGGTATACATTTTTACACACATAAAACGACGTCCTACTATGTCGCTATTATTGTGAAGGTGATTGCAGCAGAGTAGTGTTATGTTATGTGAGACATATTCAAGATAAGCGAATACAAGCTACTTTCCTTGGTAAAAGACTTCTGACTAAGATGAGTGTGCCAATTAGGTACCTCTTTTGGACTTTAAATTCACATAAAATACCTAAGTTTTACCTTTTCTGACGTCACACATCGAACACTTGAACGCTTCCGCATTATTTCTGTACGTGCACACACTGCAGTCCCAATAATTTTCTTCTAGAACTTTGGAAGGCCTCTTGGCTCTTCGAATTGCATTTTTCTTGTCCATTTTTCACACTAACTCACTAGGAAACCTAACTACAACCTTAAACACACATAAATCATGATACTTTCGACCGATTTAAATAGTTTTTTATGCAATAACTTAGTGTATTTCGTCTGAGAATCATTATTTATACTTTTCTGAACACAGTGGTACACTAACAAACGCCATGACAGTCTGTCAATGCGCGTCGGTATAACAGCATCGTGGAGTGTGGACAGGTTCTTTTGCACTATCGGCTGAGAAAATATTGCTATCGCACGATAGGTGGCGCTGTTAATATATTGTCTTGCCTTGCATTGTTTGGTAGAGTTGCACAGAGTTTGATAAAAAAATATTCTTTTCCAAATGGGTAGAGTCGGAATTGTGTAGCGCAAACTTCTAGTAATTTTATTTTACCTTTCAACGTGAAATATTTTCAAATATTTATTAATTTCGGTTTCTCGGTACGTACCTTTCCTTTTTCATGTGGGACACCGAGTTCGCCAACGACCCGTTGAACCCGAAAAAAAAGGAACGGTACGTACCGTACTTAAGTAGGTCCATGTGTAATTAATTAGGTACCTACTAGATGTACTATACCTACATACCTCAACAATAGAATAAAATACTTATATTAACACTTCTACGAAGGTATAAAGAGGTACTCACCTAGAATATTTAGTAAGTAGAGGTATAAAAATCACGAAAAAAAATTACCATAATATTTAAAGTTTGTATCCAACAGGGGCGGGTCAATAAAATCCATCTGGTACATTGAGGTGGTTAGTGGCCGTCTTAGAAATTATAGACAGCAACCGAGCCGATGGCTTAACGTGCCCTCCGATGCACGGAACCATATTTTTTTTTTTCAGACAATCAGGTGGTTCAGCCTGCAATGTCCATATTAAATAATATACGTATTATAGTATGTTATTACATGCGGGATGTAAATATATTGTGAATTTCTTTTCTGCGGCTGTCGTAAGAGGCGATTAAGGGACCCGAGGCTTTTTTCATGTGTGTTACAATTTTAGGCGATATGCTGACAACCTTTCACTATACAAGGCGTAAGGGACAGCCCTCCAAATACTGATAGGGTGCATTCAGACCATGAAACTGAACAACTTTCCATAAAAATGTTTCAGGAAACGTCAAAAAATTTTGGACTTCCCATTGTAATTGCAGTCAGCTGATCGTAATTTTGTATGTGAGGTCAAATATTTTTTGTCGTTTCCTGACATATGTTCCTAGGGGAAAGTTGTTCAGTTTCATGGTCTGCTTAGACCCTATCAGTATTCGGAGGGCTGTCTCTTATACCCTGTATACACGATTTTTCTGAAACCGCGCTCATATTTTTATCATTCGTGACGATAGCGACCGTACTTTACGGCCGTTAATCCAAGGTATAAAGGCGTGATATATTATGTATGTAAGTAAAATATTAGCTGCAAATATGTCAGGGGTTACCAAGCCCATGAAACTAAACGACTTTCTTTAAGGAACATAGGACAAAATATGCAAAAATTGTTGGAACATACATACAAATTGACCCGGTCAGTTGAAACATTTTGTAATGGGAAGTCAATTCTTTTTTATATTTGGACTTATGTTGCTTGGAGAAAGTTGTTCAGTTTCATGGGTTGGTTCACCCCTTAATTGCAGCAATTTTTTTACACCTTATAAACGGGTGTAAAAAAAGGCAGAAAATTTTCAAAGGCTGAACGACCCTGGGTTGTCTGGAAGCCACTCAGCAATAAGACCGCCTATGCGCATTTTTAGTTAAATTTTACATGCTTCGTGTTTTCGTGTGCAACAAAGTGTTTTTACTTTTACATGCCCAGTGAAACTGAACTACGAAATTCACCCAACAGGGTCGATATTATGCAAAAATAAGACCTCTCATACAAAATGAATAAACTGATTTAAAGTTTTTTTAAGGAAAATATGAAGGAAAACTCAAAACTTATTGCAGATGGCAGCAGGCGCGACTGTGCCTAAACGTACCAATTAGAAAGCAACTGAACTTTGACATTGACACATTTTCGACCAATCACAGAGTTGGACCAATAGATGTAGATAAAGAGTAAGAACGTTTACCTTTATTTTTGCTTTTGTAGAGTTCAGGCCGTGTAGTGCAGGCTCAGATTAGCATCACCTTATTTCTCCCCGTAGGTGCCGTAAAAAGCGACTAAGTGATAATCATCCAGGGAATGGGCAGCAGCGTTCCCTGTGATTGCAACATCTTGAACTGCGCTCGCCAATCCGCCTGCCAAGCGTGGTGAGTATGACAATACCCCTCAATTGGGGGAGGCCCATGTCCAGCAGTGGACTGTTGTGGCTGTTAATGTTATAGAAAATAGACACAGTCGAGAGTGGCGCCATTGGTGTCCCCGTTCGCTACCTCATTCTAGGTTCCCATTCGAATTTCAAAAACTTTTGAATTCAAATCGTCTGGCGCCGAGTCCCCAAAACCTGGCAACCTGTTGCATTCAGGAAAGCCGAAAAAAGCAAAAAGAAGGGTAAAAGCAACGCAGCCAGCCAGTCGTATTAATCATGCCACTGTCCAAGCAGTTTGTTCGAGACTGGTTAAAAAAAACAGAGTATGGTTTAACTTGGGTTACGATCTGTTTGGAGTTTTAAAAGGTAAGGTTTTACTACTATACCCAAGCCAGATATATATTATTGACATTTCTCTGTTGGCTATCTGTATAATGTCCTATAACAATGTACCTTTATCTATTCGTGAAAGTGAACAACTTTCCCGTAGGAACATATAGATCAAAAGATGAAAAAAAACGTTTCTCCTTTACAAAATGACACATTTTATGAATATTTTTGTGTGGGAGCTTTTTCTTTCATATTTCTAGGGTAGCGTAGGGGTTAGTAAGATTGTTAATTAAGAGTAGGAGCACTTCTGAGCAGGTTTTTGGGGGGTTTTTCCTGTTCAGGGGGTAGGGTTAATTAAACGCATGTAAAAACACGATTTGAAAATCTTGACTGCAATTTGAAACGAATGTCGTTTTCAGATGGTGGTGGCGTTATGTTACATGCCGTGTGATTAAACTGGCCAGCCCCCGAGGCAATGCCTTTTGTTTTATTTTTTTAACCCGCCTGAGCCGGTTTTCTTTTAGGACATTTTCAAATTTTTTCATAAAAACATAATACATAATATTCCGAATTACCCTCAAATATTTGTCAGACGTGGTGTATATGGCCGTTTTTGCTGCCGTTTACGCTCTGCCCAACCCGCAAGGGATAATAGGCGTGATATGTGTATGTCATAAAAACAAGAAAATTGTATTATACAAATGTCTTTTTTTTACAATGACGGATCATGACGTCCATAAGTGATAGTAGGATAGCTTACATTGAATAAAGAAATTCAATTTCACTTTTAAATTTAAGTATTTATGACGAAATAGAAATTTGTAAGGAAATTGCAATTTTTTAAAATAAATAATATGTCATTCAGTTAATTTAAAAGAAGTTCTTCACCTGGAACAGTAAAATTTAAAAATAATTTGTGGGTACATTTTAATAAGCAGTAGTTACATTTATCATTTATTTCAAAGCACATAAAATTAATGCTGGCCAAGGTAAGCTATAATTTTTTTTATTTGTAATAATTTTGGAGTTGAATTAAAACATTGATCAATGTCAATTTAATGATGATGTAAAGAAATCATAGACAAGTTTTTTGCTATAAAAGCGATAGCCCTTATTTGTAATATTTTAATGCTTCGTAATTTCTTGGATAGTTTGCATTCATTTATAAAAGAAAAATATTATCAGTGTGTTTTATGTTGGCTGCAACAACTTTGATAATTTATTAATTTTGAACGTCAAAAATTTGTTCTTTTTTCTCACATAAATACATACATATATCACGCCTTTATCCCCTGCGGGGTAGGCAGAGCAAACGACTGCAGAAAACGGACATTTACGCCACGTCTGACAAAAATTTGAGGGTCATTCGGAAAATTGTGTATCGCCATAGTGACAGGTTGTCGGCCCATCGCCTAAAATTGCAATACACACCCTCGAGTCCCTTCGTCGCCTTCGTCGCCTTTTACGACACCCACGGGCAAGAAATGGGGTGATGCTATTCTAAGCCGGCATCACGGGAATTTCTCACGGTGCTTGAAAACAACTATGGCTGAAGAGCTTCTACTGGATAGATCTCTGAAAATAGTCGCATATACTTTTGTATGGAACGGCCTCAATTTAGAAATAAACACGAAGGCGCCATCTAAGTATTCGAAACGAAAAATATTTTACTTTTTTACCCTCGTATGGATTATTGCAACGGAAATAAACGCCACCTATCGGTGCATAGAGATTGCTATTGAAAGTGAAGCATCGACATATACGGTTATGACTTTCCTAGCTCCATGCATATTTTTCATATCATTGGCAAACGCAAAATCGTTTTACATGGTCGTCAATGAAAGTGTTTTATTTGAGATATTGCATATCTTACGTGCTTTGGAATTAAATGAACGGGAAAAGATTGACCAAAAGCAGGAGATTATTAAAAAAGAAACTGTATTTTTGCATTTTGTGCTAAAACTTACGAACTTTTTTAACTTGTTGCTTGTTGTGTCAATATTGGTGACACCGTTAATTCAGACTCTTATTGAATTTCACAAATCAAAAAGTATTAATTTATTGCTTCCTTTCATGCTAAAATATCCTTTTGAACTATCCTCTTTCAGAAACTGGCTTATTGCTTACATTGGTCAAATATTTGGTGGTACGTGCTATTTTTATTATATTATTCATGTCATTCGTATTTTTATTATATTATTTTACGACTCATTTATTGAATAACTATATCAACACTTACTCTCTGACTCTATCACAAGCAATTTTGTTTGATCAAAAGATAAGGTAATGTTTTATCAATTAAGCAAATAAAACTGATAAATTTTCCCCAGAGATCAAGGATTAAAAATCTCATCATTAAAAGTTCATCGTGTCGTTGGACAAAAAAGAAAAAAGAAAAAGGATAAAAAGCCCAACAGACCTCTTATATTCATTTTGCTTATCTGATAAACCCCTAAAATATTTTCAGCTAATTCCTGTACAGAAAAAGCAGCACCTTTGATTGGCTACTCAAACTCAACCCCAACATTGCCCTAACCATTTTAAAAGAATGAACACATATATTTTGCGGTGCTGTTAACCTCTAGAAGTTACCGAAATTTCACAATTTGATGACAACGCATAAATGAAGTTATGAAAAACTATTAAACTACCCCCCTTTTTTTTTTTTTTATTAATGATGGGTTTGCTCTTGACTCTAGTCTAGGTCATAGGACAGAGACAGAGTCTAAGATGGAGCGAGCTCACCCAGAAGAAGCCTGTTCACTCTTACTTTGAAGACATTAGGGTTGTATGCGTTTGGAAACACAGACGCAGGAAGTGAGTTCCACTCTTTAGCAGTGCGCATTATAAATGATGACTGGAAGCGCTTAGTCCGAATCGTGTTTTCGTTCGATATTTTTTCTTTACTAGTGATTTTGTTTATGTATTTCGGCAGATTCCGCTATCGTTTTTACTACACCATATTATTTGATCTTTTTATTTGTAAAATCTATCAATTTCATCTCCGGATACGTCCGGATTAAGTAAATTTTGTTGGCTCAAAGATCTAAGATTTAAATTTTTTCATTACGTTTTTTGTATTTTTATTGGAAATCAATTTTTTGTGTAAATTTCAAAGCACCGAGGCTAAAATTGCAAAGTCTAGCAAAAAAAAACGCTCGTCAGAGAACTTTGTTATTTGCAGCGATAAAAATAAGCAACGCGAAAACGTAATCCGTACTTCTTATAAGTACTACGTTATAACAAAACGTGCTCTTCAGTACGACATTTTAAATAAGTGAAATTTTCATTGACAAAAATTACAAAAATGACAATTGTGAAATTGCAAAAACAAATTGAGGATGTAGTCATGATGTAGTCATCATCATTGGCCTCACACGTCTATGACAGATGATTTAATCAGTGTCTGAGGCAAGACTTTTCGTGGCTGTATAAGCCGATTCGGGAGCGGCATAATTTTCCGCACGCTCTACAAGTGAAGGTGGAATTTGAGACTGGCACATGCATGTTTACATGATGTAGTATGAATTAAGATATTCCATAAAAAGGCAGGAAATCTTTAAATTTTCTTTACACCAGGCGATTTTTTTTTACGAAATTAACGCGTGCTCCGTAGCCGCGGGCAAAAGCTGGTTATATGTAAAGAAATATAAAATTTTTAGGAAACTTGAATGCAGGTGTTGGTATGACTATTTTAATATTGAGTAGATAGCTACGCTATGTTTAAGAAATTCTTGCAACATAGAAATTTGTAAGGAAATAGCATTTTTATAATTTTTAGTTATTAAAGGTCGTGCAGTTAATTTATGAGAAGTGGTTCACCTGGCACAGTAAAATTTTAATATAATTTGTGGATACATTTTCATAAGCAGTAGTTACATTTATCATTTATTTCAATGCACATAAAATTTATGCTAGCCAAGGTAAGCTATATTTATTTTCAATTTGTATAACTTTTTTAATTAATACATTTATCAATGTCAACTCGATGATGATTTCTATACAAGTTTTTTGCTATAAAAGCGATAAGTCTTCATGGTAATATTTTAATGCCATCGTGATAGTTTGCAAGATAAATATTATCAGTGTGTTTTATGTTGGCTGCGACACTTTGCCAATTATTAATTTTGCACGTCAAAAAGTAGTTTATTTTCTCACGGTGCTTGAAAACAACTATGGCTCAAGAGCTTCTACTGGATAGATCTCTGAAAAGGATCGCATACACTTTTCGATGGAGCGGCCTCAATTTGAAAAGCAACACTAAGTCGCCATCTAAGTATTCGAAAGAAAAGATATTTTACTTAATTACACTCATATGGATTTTTGCCACACAAATAAGCGCCACCTGGCGGTCCATAGAGATTGCTATCGAAAGTGAATCATCGACGTTTACGGCTTTGACGTACCTAACTCCATGTATATTTTTCATATCATTGGCAAACGCAAAATCGTTTTACATGGTCGTCAATGAAAGTGTTTTATTTGAGATATTGCATATCTTACGTGCTTTGGAAAAAAATGAACGGGAAAGGATTGACCAAAAGCAGGAGATTATTAAAAAAGACACTGTATTTTTGCATTTTGTGCTAAAATTTACGAACTTTTTTAACTTGTTGCTTGTTGTGTCAATTTCGGTGACACCGTTAATTCAGACTGCAATTGAATATTTCAAATCAAAAAGTATCAATTTATTGCTTCCTTTCAAGCTAAAATATCCTTTTGAAGTATCCTCTTTCAGAAACTGGCTATTTGCTTACATTGGACAAATATTTGGTAGTACGTGTTATTTTTTTATTCATAGTATATTTTTGTGTCAAATCAAATTTTACTCGTCTCTTATTAATTAACTATACAGTATAATGTATATACATACTCTCCGACTCTATCACAACAATTTTGTTTGATGTGAAAATGACGCTGTAACTCTCAAAATTCGTTTGTATGGCAATGCATAGGTACCTCTAATTTCCGAAAATTTTGTATAATGGGCACAGCCAGAATTCCTGGATTTAGAAACTTGAAATATTGAACAGTGGTTTTTCGAATAGGACAGGTGAATACTAACTAAGGATTTGAAAAAGCTCATCCCTTAAGGAGTTAAAAAATAAAGAAAGGGTGTATGAAGATATATCAGCGGATGAAACCGTTGTTGGTGGAAAGGTTGTTACTCAATGAAAGTCAGGACACCGTATGAGCATGAACTACCAAAGGAACTCCTAAATTCATTATTTTACCCTTTGTGAATTTTCAGCAGAAACTGCGTGTTGTAAAGCTTTACACGTAAAGTATTCGATTATGAAAAAAATTTAAATGACAAAAATTTAAGTAAACATTATTATAAAGCACATGTTTTGACAAAAACGACATAACATTTATATACTTTATTACACAAAAACAAAACATGGACATACAGATAGAAAATAAAGAGTACAAATAGACCCTATTCCAGACGCACTGCTATTATTACTAAGTCTAATTTGACGTTTCTAAAGCCGTTTCCTATTCTGCATGTAACTGTCAAACTCAAATGACAGGATTATAATCTCTAAAAATAACTGACAGGATTAAACTTAGCTTTAGCCGATTAGTGCAATTCTAGGAGGTGCAAAATTAAGCAATTTAAATATTTAAAAATATTAAATTTACTAATCTTAGCGGTCACTAAAAAGGTCCCGCTTAAAAATAGTACTGTCAAAACAAATCGAAATGGTCAGATAGGAGAGTTCTAAAGTGGGATCAATTGAGTTGGGAGGTCCTAGAGTGTCACCAGGTAGGAAAGATCTAAAGTGGCACCGGATTAGAATGTTCTAGGCTGGCACCGGGTTGAAAGGTTTTAAAGTGGCACCGGGTCAGAATATTCTAGGCTGGCACCGGGTTGAAAGATTTTAAAGTGGCACCGGGTCGGAAAGTTCTAGAGTGGTACCGAACGAATGTTTATCTATCAATTTCATCTCTTTTTGGCGATTTTACACAAAAATGCACCAAATAAACATTAAAGCATTATTGCGCACTGCGCTCTCCAATCCATCTACTAAGCATAATTCCCCCAAAGTCTCGACAGGGACAGGCATGTTTCTATAGTTAAATAAAAGAATTATTTTACGAAATAATAGAAAAATGCTTTTTCGTGGTGTATAAAAATATTTGTTTTCTTGCAATACTTTTATATATTTTTAAATTTGCAACACTAAGTTTTGGTAAAAATAGCATTGTCAAAATCAAATTATATTCCTGTCAAAAACTTCCCAAAAACATGGCTTTTGTGGAATAGCCACACTTAAAACCTCTAAGTTTAGGGATTTTATTTTAGTGATTTTAGCATTAGAAACTTAAAATGATTAAAACATGGAATCAGGACTAGTATAGGCAGCCAGCTAGGTAGCTATTTCTACCAGAAAACATTAGGGTAAATGAAAGTATATTTACAATCAGTACTAATTTTATAAATCAGAGAGTATGTGTGTGTGTATGTATGTTTGTTACCTCTTCACGCTCAAACAGCTTGACCGATTTGGATGAAATTTGGAACAAAGATAAAGTATAACCTGAAATAACACATAGGCTACTTTTTACTGCGGGAAAACCACTATTACCATGGGAAAATGAGTGTGAAATTAAAAAATAGCTTCCATTTCCACACGACCCACTTTTTTCTCGGGTAAAATGTTTTTTTTTTGTCCTTTTTTATCAAGGATGTGTTTGCTCTTGACTCTGGTCTAGGTCATAGGACAGAGACAGAGTCTAAGATGGAGCGATCTCACCCAGAAGAAGCCTGTTCACTCTTACTTTGAAAAGATTAGGGTTGTATGCGTTTGGAAACACAGACGCAGGTAGTGAGTTCCACTCTTTAGCAGTGCGCATTATAAATTATGACTGGAAGCGCTTAGTCGGACTAATAGAATTAGTAGAATGGCAACCATGTATGGATGGTATCCGGCGGTGCGTCTGGATGTCCGATGGTAGAAGGCAGCTGGTGAAATAAGGTCGTGAAGCTCTTGAGCACACTCTCCGAAGTACAATCTGTAAAACCGACAAGCAGGCAACCTTGCGACGATGTGCTAGGCGTAAAGTGTCGCTTCACTCTATTCAGGATGCCCAGCTTCTTAGCCGCCGTTTGAGCCTTGTACTCGATGGTTGCGCCGAATTTTAGATTTGATGTCAACTCCATGCCTAGAAGCTCAATGTCAGCTGAAATGAGCTCAATGAAGCTAGATGTCAGTGACAGGGACAGATGTACCCCGAAAAGTAGGTGTCCAGTCGAAAGGACTCCTTTTTGCAGTGAAAAGACACGCCTGTGTATTGGTGGCGTTGAATGAGACCAGATTGTCGTCGCCCCATTGGGAGACAAGACTTAAAGTCAGATCTGTTCGTTCTACCAACTTAACGAACGTATTTCATCCCTACTAGTTTTTGCACCTGTCAAGTATCTCTTTGTTATCCAACAATACCATGCCGAAAGAGGTCATTGATGCGCAGCAGGAAAAGACCCCTGAGTAACTGCGGCATCAATAGCCATAAGGTCAGAGAAGTACTGTCACATCGGTTCTAGAGATTCTCGCTGAAATTGAGGACTTCTACGGAAATCTGTATGCCTCGCATGCACAGAAACCTCCACCTGACGCGACCACAGACCCCAGAGCTCCACTCTCTCGCCACTTTACAGACGATATCCCCGACGTGGATGTAGACGAAATCGGCTCTTAAACAGCTTAAGAATGGGAAGGCTCCCGGTGAAGACGGAGTGGCCTCTGAGCTACTAAAGGCTGGTGGAAAACCTGTCTTGGTGGAGCTGAAAAGGCGATTCAACTCTGTTATAGCCAATGGGACAACCCCGAGACGTTGAGAAGAGTATAACCAACCGCTCTGTATGGCCTTTGTGGACTACAAAAAACCTTCGACCCCATCGAATCCTGGCCTGTTTTGGAGTCCTTGCAGCGGTGCCAAGTGGATTGGCGATATGTGGAGGTGCTAATAAGCCTCTATCAAATGGCAATGATGTCCGTCCAAGTACAAAACCACGAAACAGGATCCATCAAACTACTCCGAGGTGTAAGACAGGGTGACGTTATATCCCCGAAACTCTTCACCATTTCGCTGGAGGATATCTTTAAGACTCTGCAGTGGGATGGACTAGGCATCAACGTCAACGGCGGATATATCACACATCTCCGCAAAGAAATGGACATAGTCTGGAAATGTAGCAAACTGAAGTCGCAGTGGGCTGGGCACATCTGTCGTAGAACCGACGGATGGTGAAGTAAACGGGTTCTCGAGTGCAGGCCACGCCTCGGCAAGCGTAGTGTTGGACGACCTCTGGCCAGATAGACCGATGCCTTAAAAGAGACGGTTGGTAGCGACTGGATGGCGAAAACGGGAGATCGTGCCCTATGGCTTACCCTGGGGGAGGCCTACGTCCAGCAGTGGACTGCAATAAGCTGATGTATGTATATACACAAATAGTCGACGTAGGTCAGAAGGCAGCACACCTCAAGTGGGATTGGGCTGGACATGTTGCCAGAATGCCTGCTGCACTATGGGCAAAGATAACAACTACTTGGGTCCCACCCAACGCAAAACGGGCACGTGGTCGTCCAAGAAAAAGGTGGAAAGATGAGTTACACGTCCACGCCCAAAACTGGGTGGAGGCGGCCCAGGATAGGGATAAATGGAAGAAACAGAGGGAGGCCTTTGCCCTGCAGTGGGACATGTCTGGCTCAAAATAAATAAATAATGTATATAGTACGTATTGATTGAGGATAGCTACGCTATGTTTGAGTAATTATTACAAAATATAAATAAGTAAGGAAATTGCAAAGTAATTGTCATGCAGTTAATTTGTGAGAATTCTGCACCTGGAATAGTAAAATTTTGAATCAATTTGTGGTTACATTTTAATAAACAGTACTTAAATTTTTCATTTTTATTTCAATGTTCATGTAATTTAAGCTGGCCAAGGCTAGCTGTAATTTTGTTAATTTTATTTGTATTATATTTTGTAAGTAAACCATCAATATAATTCGATGATTATTTCCAGTAATGTTGAATGATAGAGGTATATAAGCGATTACCCTTCATTGTATATTTTAATGTTTCGTAGTTTCTTGGATGATTTGCATTCATTTATAGTTTAGACGACGCAACCAATTATTTATTTTGAGCGAAACAATTAATTATTTTTTCAACTCACGGTGTTTGACAAATATGGCTAAAGAGCTACTACTGAATAGATCTCTTAAAATGGTCGCATATACTTTTCGATGGTGCGGCCTCAATTTGGAAAGCAACACAAGGTTGCCAACTAAGTATTCGAAAGAAAAAATGTTTTATCTATTTACCCTCGTATGGATTTTTGCAACACAGATAAGCGCCACCTGGTGGTGCGTAGAGAGTGCCATCGAAGGTAAAGCATCGGCGTTTACAGCTTTGACTTACCTCGCTCCATGTATATTGATCGCAACATTGGCAAACGCAAAATCAATTTACATGGCCGTCAATGAAAGTGTTTTGTATGAAATATTGCATATCTTACGCGGTTTGGAAATGAAACACAATGACCGGGAAAAGAATGTCGAAAAGCAGGAGATTATTAAAAAAGAAACTAGTTTTTTGGATTTTGTGCTTAAGTTTATGAACTTTTTTAACTTGTTACTTATTGTGTCAGTTTCGGGGACACCGTTGATTCAGACTCTAATTGAATACTTCAAATCAAGAAGTATCAATTTATTGCTTCCTTTCATGCTAAAATATCCTTTTGAAGTATCCTCTTTCAGAAACTGGATATTGGCTTACATTGGACAAACATTTGGCAGTACGTGTTATTTTTTAATCATATTATTTATCAAATGAAATTTTCTTCTTCTTCAACCCGTTGCCACCCAAATGAAATTTAACGACTCTTTTTAATAAATTAGACCTAAACCTACTCTCCGACTCGATCACAAACAATTTTGTTTGATGAAATGATTGGCTAAAATTGTTTCTAATCAGCCCATAAAACTGATCAACTTTCCTTAAGGATCAAGGATCAAAACACGACAGACCTCTCATGTATACTTTACCTATCTGATAAACCCCTAAAATATACTTAACTAATTTCTGTACACAAAAAAGACTACTTTGATCGGCTACTCAAATTCAACCCCTACATTTCCCTAACCATTATAAATTTATGTCTTTTTATGCCAAATGTCTTGCGGTGCTGTCACCTTTAGAAGTTCCCAGGTCTTTGCCTAGTCGATCAAATCTTAATCCTCCTTTCGAAGAGCCTGAACTGCAATTGATCAGCTGAGACTCGTTGCAAACTCGTTACAACAAGCTCAATTTGGAATCATTAGGATCTCACTTCCGGCCTACCACCTAGTAGCCACGAACTCTTTAGCAGAATCGTCGTTCTCATCTTGGGGGTTGCTGAGGTAGTCCATCTTTTGGCGGCTGTTGATACACGAAAATCCCTCTGCTGGTGTGACCCTCCCGATGCTATGTACCTGCAAATATGATGGGATGATCAGAAAACCCAAGTAGGCCTCGTGCTATGTGCTCATGCTCCGTACAGCACGTCTATTTTCTGTCTGTCTTTGAGAGAAAGTTCAGTCTCTGGCCAAATGCTGAACCCTAAACAAATACCGGCAGATTACTCCACGGCTGTACCCTGACTCGTTGCTCTCCAGCCAGACTTTAACAGTCCACCTTCACCGTGAAAACGCTGTGTTTAAACGCTGGCCGCAATTTCAACACTCAGCTTTGAAATGACATCTTGCGTCGAGCCCCGAGCCCTTACGAATGTTCCGGCAGAGCTAGAACCAAACAAATGGTATCGTGTCTCATGCGGGTGCTCTGGAGGATCTCTTCTTAGTTTAGTTTTTAGGTTCATTATTTGTATTCGTTTTTTAGTATAGTTTAATTTATCTATGTATTGCATTATTAGTACACACTCTGTATTTGTAATTGTTAAACAACCTTCGTTCAATGAAATATGACAACCAAATGAAATAAAAGAGAATTTTCTGTTTCTTTTCATATCAAATTAAAATTACTTTTGCACATGCAATGTAAATTTTGCTGATCGGTTAAATTCCACCCACAACAGGCTTCATTGGGATGCTCGAGATGAACTCCATAGACTACATTTTCTACATATGCGTTTCGTACCTCTGCCTCCAACTGAAGTTACTTCAGTACGATATCCGTATGATGTTTTCTGAAAACGGACTTGCAGCAGTTTTGCAACCAAACGGAGTAGTGTCCACCGTTAATTCAGTAAGGGGAAGAGGATCTACATTTGTACCGTTGTATGATGATGCTGAACTCAGACGCGAATTTGCGCGTTTGGTCGACTGGCATCAAGAGCTGTTACAGTAAGCGTTAATTAAAATATGTTGTATCCTTAGGTAGTAGTCTACCATAATAATATGGCTTCAATTCAATTATCAATCAACCGGTACGACTGGCATTATTTATGGGCAAAACTTACAAACACATTACTTATTTTATTTTATTTTTTTTATTTTTATTTAAAACTGAAGTCTACAGCTATAGTACATAAAGTATATTACAAAAATATTTTCGAAACATAAGCCAATTACAGACTTCCAATATGTTAACTGTATACTTAGATATTTGTACAAGAAGATAGGTAGATATTTAATGGTAACTCAAGCACATCAACAAATTGTCTGCCGCGCGCTGCATATTGTGTTAGTGTGAGTGATTTAACTAATGATTGGTTATAAAGTGTGTAATAATGAAGGTGTATTTGTGTAGTGTGGTGTGTGAGTGCATTGTGGAGTTTAGTGTTGGTTTACATGCTGGAAAAAACGACAATGTTGGGTTACATTAAAATGGTTACTAGTTTGATTGAAAGTGCCGCATCATATTTGAAATATCGTTAAGAAATCGTGTTTTGGATTGGAAGAAGGGATCAGTATCGGAAAATAATTTGTTGTAGGTTCGAGGTAAACGTATTCTAATAGAGTTAGCTGCATAATTTGTTCGGGCCGGGGCCGTGTAAAGGAGCTGTGTGTGCCTAGTGCGTTTCTCAGGAACACGCAACTGAAGCATGCTGTTTACAAGTGGAGAACAGTCGAGTGCCCCCGTGCAGATGTCGTGCAGGAGTGCCATGTCTCGCAGGAGCCGTCGGTCGCGCAATGACGATAATCTATGGTCTGTGCAAGACTGCTGATAAGTAATATTGTCAAGGTTACTGCGGTAGTTTAAATGTTTCAAGAACTTACGTTGTACCTTCTCAATAGCATTATCATAGATTATGTATTGTGGATTCCATATAGAACTGCAGTATTCAAGCAAACTACGAACGTAGGCATAATATAAAGTTTTAATACACGGTATGCTGGTGAATAGTTTTGTAATACGGTAAATGAAACCTAAATTTTTGTAAGCTTTGTTAACGATTTCATCCACATGGAATGAAAAGGTCAATTTATTATCTAATAGGATTCCCAAGTCCCTTACCATGGTGGCCTTCTTAATTAAGGAGCCATCCAAAAAGTATTGAGTGTCAATAGGTGAACCACGAGTGTAGGTTACGTGAACACATTTACTTAAATTTACTCCGATCCTATTTATTCTGTAGTATTCACTCAGCCTATTCAGATCGTCCTGAAGGTAGGTACAATCTTGAGAATTGCGTATGGTGTAATATACCTTTTTGTCATCAGCGTAGAGTAAATACTTAGCGTGCTTGAAACATTTACCTATATCATGTAAAAAGGCCAAATACAGCAAGGGACCAAGAATGGAACCTTGAGGAACCCCAGAAGATATACCAGTGTAGTCAGAGCGGTAGCCTCCAACTACCACAGCCTGCCGTCTGTTAGATATATAGGATTCCACCCACCTCAACAGGTCGCCATGTATTCCCAATAACTGAAGCTTGTGCATTAAAATACAATGATCTACGCGATCAAATGCTTTTTCAAAATCTGTATAAATGACATCCACCTGTGAATGATAACCCATTCCATGAAGAACATCGTCGGTAAATATCGCTAAGTTGGTAGTTGTCGAGCGTCCTTTGAAAAAACCATGTTGCTCTTCGGGTATGCCCTGTTTTATTACTGGAAAAATATGCTCATACACAACACGCTCAAAACATTTGCTCAGAACATTCAAAATTGAGATTGGCCTATAGTGTTCTACGTTACGCTTGGATCCCTTTTTGTGAAGAGGTACAATAAGTGCCTCTTTCCAGGTGGCGGGAAAAATGCCTTCTTTAACTGAGCGGTTAAATAATATGGCAACTGGTGTTGCGAGAGTCTCTGCACATTTAGATAGAAAGATGGGTGGAATACGATCGCTACCGGGACCTTTATGCTGATCGAGTTTTTGTAATATTTTTGTGATGTACTTGGGTTGAACATGGATTGAGTTAACTGTGCGAGTGTATGGACAAGTAGAGGTACTAAAATCAGGATAGCCAGTTGCTGGTTGCATAAACATTTGCTCAAAGAAGTCGTTAAATGCTGTACACATTTCCTGCCCGCTGGACAACGTATCACTGCCGTAAGTCATTGTGCTTGGGAAACCTGTCGTGCATTTTCGCTTCGTATTTGCATATGACCAAAACAATTTAGGATTGTGTCTAATGGCTTCTTGTGTTCGCTTAATGTAGTTACTATAGCATTCTGTTTGTATAGTTTTCATTCTACAGCGTAGCAATTTAAAAGTATCCCGATCACGAGGATTGTCATACAGCTTAAGAAATGAATGCACTTTGTCCTTTTCTTTGATGACATTAATCAGAGCTTTACTGTACCAAAAAGGGTATAGAAAGTGGCCGGATACAATTGTTAAAGGGACATATATGGCTATTAATTCATAAATTTTGCTGTAAAATGTCTTGACCGCGTCTTCGAAATTAGCAGAAGCAAGCAAAGTTTCCCAGTCAATATTTGACAGTTCATAATTTATATCATCATAATTAGCTTTAGTAAATAAGTATTTTTCGTGGCTTGATTTTAGCAAGGGCGGTATTGTGATATCGGATGAATCGATATTTAACGTGGTATGGAAGTGAATGTCCTCTTTTACCAGCTCAGACGCGGACTTTGATATGCTTGCATTATAGTTGCAAAAGACTAGATCTAACGTGTTACCCGCGTCATTGGCAAAGTAATTGTATTGAGTTAGGCCAAGATAGTTGGTGTGGTTAATAAAATTAAGACCTGCTTCTTGGAGATCCACGCTGCCGTTTTTAGTAAACAAAGGTCCATTGTGACTCCATTTCACGAATGACAGATTAAAATCACCTGCTAACATGAGGTAATCATCCTTCACTCTCAACATAATGTCATTTACCCACTCAGTAAGATAACTAATTCTTTTTGCTAAATTTTTATCCGGCGGTATGTAGGCTAGCGCGATATGAAGATCTCGATCCGAACCCATTGACCGCCCTTCCACCGTAATCCATAAACACTCGACATCCAATGGGAAGTTGTTTTTCTGCCAATCTGTGCGCACACATACGCCGAGTTCTTTCTTACACAATACCATCAGTCCGCCACCGTTCGCCCCTCGATCACGTCTGAATATGTTATACCTTCCATCCACTAATTCTGAATCTAAAATACAGGAATTCAGCCATGTTTCAGTGACCAATAATATGTGGTAATTTAAATTGACAAGATTGTTGTAAAACTCCAACGTTTTAGTTCGTAATCCACGAACGTTTTGGTAAAATACATTCAACTTAGCCATTTATATAAAAATATTGGAGTTAAACTGTGTATTCGTTCTAGTACTGTTAAGTTTGAGCCGAAAAGTGGATAGCAAGTACTCGTCCCGTGCGGGCATATGACCAACAGAACGAGAATTATATTGTTTATAATGAAAAACTTGATGAATGTGTAGTATAGGTATCGTGTAAGTGTAGGTGAGTATAACTATAGTGATGTTAGTGTATGTAGTGTGCGGCAAACAAGGAAATCTAAGAGAAACGAAAAATAAACACAGAATATTTAAACAATTTTGTTTAAATCAGATTCTTTAGTAATCAATATGAAAGGCGAACCCTGCGTTTTACGCGTGTAAATGCGGCAGTTTTTAATCCAAACAAATTGGTATCCTTTTTCTTTTTTTGCAATAGTTTTGCATTTATTTAGAAGGGTCTTGTTTCGAGTCGTTAGATGTTCATTAACGAAAATAGCAGACGGTTCGCCTTCCATACCGATTGAATTTGTGGAATTTAGGTCACGCATTTTTTTTAGAGCTGATAGGTAATTATCTTTGGTCGTTCGCTTTCTAAAACACACTATGATTGCTCTTGGCCTGCCTTTAACTTGTCTCTTTGCCTGGACTCGGTGCGCAAATTCTATTTCGTCTGGTTGCAACTGAAGTCCAGCATATTCCGCTAGTTTTGATGCGATGCTGATAAGAGATTCGTCTTTCATTTCGGGAACACCAACAATCTCAACGTTCTGCAGCCTCGACCACTGTTCCTGCTTCATAGACGTGTCTTCCAGCGTAGCGAGTCTGTCTTCCAGAGTCTTGACGGTTAGTTTAAGAGATTTATTTTCAGTTTGCACTGTCTTTATCATTGCGCTTTGACTTTCAAGCTTCTTTTTGACTTCATCATGCTTATCACTGAGTAATTGAACTGATTGCTCTAGCTGAATAAGTTGGGCTGATAAGGGCTGCAGCGCCGCCTCCACCGCTGTTCGTATTTGATTAGGTAACTGGTTACGAACCTTACTAATGTCCTCACTGAGCTTTACTAAATCAGAAGCATCATATCCCACAGTTGCATCCGAAGTTTGCTGCGTAGTAGTTTGTGGATTTGCGGTTTGCTTGCCCGGAGTGACCAGACGTTCCGTGTCCGGTCTCCTTCTGCCTTTGTTAGAACATTGAGGACATGACCATGCTGCGTCGGGATCGGACTCAGTTCCAACACACAGCACATGGTACTGCAGGGAGCAGTTAGGCTGGGTGCATTTTAATGAGTCCTTTGGTAACAATTTCTTAAGACAAAGACCGCACTTGGACGACATTGTAGATAGCACTCAACACTGATATTTAGCTCACTAAACGCCAGAAGATTTTATTTGAATAGTTATATTAGTTATTAAATGATACTTTAAGATTGAATTTGATTAAATATATACCCGGAAATCAATTAAAATATGTAATTTACTAAGGGAGCAGATGCGCACCTGGCGACTACCCTCTTTTTTTTTTGAACTTATACTATTACTATGAACAT
This sequence comes from Tuta absoluta, assembly GCA_027580185.1. Taxonomy (NCBI): domain Eukaryota; kingdom Metazoa; phylum Arthropoda; class Insecta; order Lepidoptera; family Gelechiidae; genus Tuta; species Tuta absoluta. The sequence continues at coordinate 9,867,814 of JAQAHW010000019.1, read as the reverse complement.
TCTAAAAGCACTTGTTTCTCGTTCAATTGCGTTATGTGTGTCTGTAAAGCACATAGGGTACTTATTGCATTTTGTGTAAATGTTTACGCTTGTGAATCAACGTATGGACTACCATACGTTGATTCACAAGCGTAAACATTTACACAAAATGCAATAAGTTTCCAGTGGATAAAAACGAATCAAACCAAGTATTTACACTGTTGTAAACTGTCACATAGACTTTATACCAATAATTTCGTTATAAATACTTAAGGAATGAATTTAATAAATTAAGTACCATACGTTGATTCACAAGCGTAAACATTTACACAAAATGCAATAAGTACCCTATGTGCTTTACAGACACACATAACGCAATTGAACGAGAAACAAGTGCTTTTAGAATGTTCATAGTAATAGTATAAGTAATGTGTTTGTAAGTTTTGCCCATAAATAATGCCAGTCGTACCGGTTGATTGATAATTGAATTGAAGCGTCTTTCAAAAGGTCTTCACTCTGTAATAGCACGTTCACACCATGCACATGCTCCTGCTCCTTCCGCTGTCGCGAATATTGCTCGAAATACTTCCGCGGAAGTTTCGTTCGTGCTGCCATTCCTTTGACTCGCGCATGAAAAGCCGACAGTCGAGGGAGCACGGAAAGTGTCAGCGGCATGTCGAGTAGCAGCGCGAGTAACCTGTTCACACATTGGCGCTGCCCACTTCCCTTACTATTTCTCGCCCATATTGCTATAACGATCTTAGCGTGATCTTAGCCCACCGTTCTGGGCGCATCCGGCTAACGTGCGTGTCGTGTCTGAGGTAAGTTTGTTACATAGACACATAACGCGTATTTTCGATGTTTCAGCGTTGTTAAGTTACTTGAGATAATCTACTCAAAATCAACGTTGTTCAACTTTATTACGAGTTCAATTCTAATCTGTTTGAGTGGATTTAACGTTTTGGTAAGACAACGCCCTCAATTCGGAATATGAATTCTCATAACTTATCTGAAATTAGGAAATGTCAATGGGGTCTTCGCAATTTCTAGTCAATTTAGTCACCTCACCATTGGTTTCATCGTCGCCTTATTTTGACAGATAACACGTATTTTTCGTCAAATTATAAGACATGCCATGACTAAAATCTCCTATCATTTTCTAAACCTTTTTGACGGAGAGTGACAGCACCAATTTAAGGTAAGTTAAGAGAATTTGTATCCCGAATTGAGGCCAATGTAATATTTAATTAGATATCTTAGTATATAATAATTCTTTAAATAAGAAAATGGTGGCGTGAAAAACGGGAGGCCTTTATCCTGCAGTGACACATTAGACAGGCTATCTAAACAAAAAATTCGAGGAATGGATGAGCCGCAGAAGTCCAGATGGAAAAGGCGTCGCTACTGGTGCTGGCGAAATTTGCAAGTTCAAATCCTGCCCGCGGTAGGAAATTCCGAAGTTTTCTAAAATTGTATACCTAACACAGGAAGTGTTTCAAATTTTGGTATTTAAGTAAATTTTATTTTGGGGGTTGAAATTACAAAAAGCGAAAAAACTATGTTCAATTCCAAAATTCTGCAATTAAGTTTATTAGGTAGGTAAAATAAAACTAACTTTTGAGTTACATAAACTGGTTCTGGGCTTTATATAGTTTAGTTATTTTGTAGTAGGTATTCTTCTACTTCAATGGGAGTTTTTCTGTTGATAGTTCTGAATGTCAAACCAGAGGGCACTGTGCTTAACTGAAAATTTGACGTTTCAACGTGACTGGCGGCAGCCATAGTTTTGTCTCAGGTTCCGTTTCACGTTGTGTTCGTTACTAGTTTATTTCTTTTAGTTTGATTTGCTACAAAATAAACTTGTCGTCTTGCTATTATATTGAGTGTCATTCATGTAAGCAAACAAAAAATCTCTAAGAAATTTAGAATATTATTTTGTAAAGTGGTACAGATTTTAAATGTAAAGGAACGTTATTTCAATTAATCTGAGCGCCCTCTACATGACACTCGAGAATATCTAGAAAATTTCCCATTGCCATGCCCTAACAGAACGTCGGCGACCACTTTTGCATATCCGAGTCTACTCGCCAGTCTTGCGAGCGTGGCTGCGTCTTTGATATTAGTCCATTTTTTAATATTTTGGTAGTATAACCTTATTTTAATCACTTTGTAAAAATTATAATGATTATTTTCTAGATAATTAGGGAGAAGTTAGTCCTGATATCACTAGTTTCATTCGTGTTCGCGAACATTCTGCAGATATTTGTGTTCTGTTACTTCGGGGATTTGTTGACTCAATGCGTAAGTATTTAGTTTATTTATTTCACATTATAGGTTCTAAAAATTCGTTACAATTAATAAAATCAATCTCCACCATAATGTGATCGTCAAGGAAATGTAAAATATAAAAATACAATGTCATATCAGTACAAAATCAATGTCATAAAAAAATTAATGTCAACAAAACAAGGTAAAATAATTTATAAAATAATTTAAAATTTAAATACTCTTGAACAGAGTATAATACATTTTCCAATAAAAGGTTCTTCAATCGATGCCTAAACGTTTCGTCACATGGTTCATCCTGCAAGTCCATTGGCAGTTTGTCGTATAGCGAGGGACCAATCACGCGCGGGTTTCGTTTTGCTAGCGCCATCCGGTGCTTGACTGGAGCCAGGCGGCTAGTTCGACGTATCGTTCTCGATCCGTTGTTATTAAAATTAAATCATTAGAAATACTCACTTTTGTTGGCGATTCGAAAATAGCAATTTTGCATACAGTAAAGTAATCCTGGCAAGCTCGGGTATTATATTTTTTATACGACTTAGGCCGCTTTTTGGTAGTGAAGAGTGTACCCGTGAACGCCCTCGACAGTTGCGCCATTTCACAAAAACAATAATATATCTTTAAACAAACAATCTATCACAATATCCATTCCCCAAATTTTAAGTATTATCCTGAAGTAAAATTAGAATCTACAAACTCAATGAAATATTCGCTGTAATTAAAGTTATGGGAATTAATACCCGTAAAGTGGCCGTTTTTAGGCACTTTTTACCGTAACTTCAATAACAGCGAATATAATCATTGTGTTTGCGGATTCCAACTTTACTTACGGACAATACTAAAAACTTGACAACGGATATTCTAATAGATTGTTTGTATAAAGAGAACATTTTTTTGTGGAGTGGCGCTACTGTCGAGGTAGTTCACGGGTACACTCGCCTTAAATCAAAATCTTTAACGTACAAAAATGGAGCAAATTGTTTTATTCTTTGAATAAATAGATACTTATTTTTTATATTCTCTTGATTGTCTGATTTAATTTCAAATTAACCTAATAATCTTATTTGATTGTATGTGACAGAGCATGAACGTGAGCGACGCCATCTATGAAAGCAAGTGGTACTTAGCCAGTCCAGCGTTCAGAAAACTGCTTCTCATCATGCATCTGAGGTATATATATATAAGTATAAGTAAAAAAGCATTTTTAACTCTAGCTTTTATTTGAATGCGCTTATAAGAGCAAAATAATCTTTTCCTCTCAAATTTTCATTATTAATCCATAACGTTATTAATGTTATTACCCACAATAAATGATATTGAAGTTGTCGCGGAGTTTAAATAGGTTGCATGCAGACCACGAAACTGAACAACTTTCTCCAAGGAACATACCTATGTCAGGAAATAACCATAAAAAATTACCTCTCAAACAAGATCAACATCAGCTGACTGCAATCAATTCAAAAAGAAATGGCGGTTCTTGAAATATATTTTTCATGGGAAGTTGTTCAGTTTCATGGTCGGAATGCACCCTATAATTATTCGGAGGGTTGTTCCTTCCACCCTGTATACTTGTGTTGCTTAGTTTAAAAGTGCGAAAAATAATTGTACTTAAACTTGTTGATCTTCACGGTCTACATAGCTAAATCTCAGCGACAAGGTTTTATATTATTTTATATCATACTAGCAGCCCGCCCAGCGGTTTCACCCGCCGCTAACAATTTCCCCCCGAGAAAAAGACAGTTTAGTATAGCCTATGTTCATCAAGGATAATGTAGGATTCTAAAAATCTTGACTGCAATTTGAAACAAATATCGTTTTCAGATGGTGGTGGCGTAAAGTTACATGGCGTGTGATTAACCTGGCCAGCCCCATAGCAGTGCCTTTATTTTTATTTTTTTTATCCCGCCCGAGCGGGTTTTCTATTAGGTCATAAGAAAATTGTGAAAAAAAAAAGAAAATTGTGTGATACAAATTTCATTTTTTAGAATGACGGTTCATGACGTCAATAAGTGATAATACTATCCTACATTGAATAAAGAATTTCAATTTAAATTAACGGTAAAAGAATTTTTTAAATCGGTCCAGTAGTTTCGGAGCATATTCAATTCAACCAAACAATAAAAAAAATCCTGTGTCCAATATTAGTGTAGATTATATTAGTATTATTTATGTGTGATGCCGGCTTAGAATAGCATCACCCGATTTCTTTCCCGTGGGAGTCGTAGGAGGCGATATAAAATGGAAGCGAGGAACAACCTGTCACTATGGCGATACACAATTTTCCGAATGACCCTCAAACATATGTCAGACGTGGCGTAAATGTCCGTTTTTGCGGCCGTTTACGCTATGCCTACCCCGCAAGGGATAATAGGCGTGATATGTGTATGTATGTATTATTTTAGTGTATATTTTTTTAATGCATTATTTAATGTTTTTTGTCGTCTTTTTTATACCGAGTAAGGGACAGCCCTTCTTATGCTGATAGGGTGCATGAAACATGAGGCTGGACAGCTTTCCCCTAGAAACGTATGTCAGGAAACGCCAAAAAAATTACCTTCCATACAAAATCACAATCAGCTGACTGCATTCACTAAGGGAAGTCAGTTTTTTTACGTTTCTGAAGTGTGTTCCTGGGGGAAAGTTGTTCAGTTTCATGGTCTGCATGTACCCAATCAGTGTTCGGAAGGCTTTCCCTGACACCCTTTAATACAGTAATGATTAAATGTAATCATTACACTGGTACGAATAATGTGGCGCAGTTTGTAATTTTTTTTATGAAAAAGTAGTTATTGTGGCATAACTGTAATAGTTAGACATATGGTATCGCGGACATTATTATAGATATCTTCTATAAAACTGTAGTACATCACTTTGCTCTATTGTCAATAATTTCCACAGCGTACGCGATATAAGATATTTTTTGGTACATTTTTCACACGTTGGTTTACATTATCGAAATTTTCACGCGGATCCCTATTTTTTTCTCGTATAAAATATAGCCTATGTTCATCAGGAATAATGTAGCATTCTAATAGTAAAAGAATTTTTCAAATCGGGCCATTAGTTTCGGAGCCTATTCGATGCAAACAAACAAACAAACAAACAAACAAACAATCAAATCTTTCCTCTTTATAATATTAGTGTAGATGTAGATAAATATTGTTGTAGGTAGGTGTGAAGGAAGAGATTATTTTACTCTTCCTAGTGCATTCAAATAAAATTAAAAAAATTATTTTAATTATTCATTTATATTTTACTTCTTAGTTATTGCTGGACAGGTCTTAGGTTCATATCATTGAACACAGTTAATTTCACAACCTTCGTTAGGCAGTGCTATGACAAAAAAAATACAACGAGCAGTTTTTAGTATTACGGCACTAACGTCATACTAAAAACTGCACCTTCAGGGTCGTGCGGTTTTACTACACGACAACCACCATTTTGTGTTCCAAACCAAGCTAAGAACCTTAGATTAGACACACGCTGATCAACGTCAACGTGTCTTCACCATACCTCAGATCATTGATCTCTATTATACTACTAGTACGCTGGATAGACGATAAGCCGCGTCAAAGTGTCGCCATTTTGAATTTGACATTTTGGCCATAGAACTAATAGACAGAGATGGGACAGTGAGATAAAAAATATCGATAGAAATTATTATTCGCGACAAATGCATAACATTTTTAATTATGGTTAACTTCTTTAATGATGCCTCATTTTACAAAATAGTCGAGCATTTGGTGAATAAATATTCAGATTAAGCAAATAGTTATGAAGAAGAAACAGACATGCACAAAAACTTCTATAACAAGTATGCAAGTAAATACGTAAGTTATTATATTTCTTAGTGCAGTTTACAGAATTATTAAGAAAAAAAAACTTAAATTTAGGAAAAATATCGATAATTTTTATTGACAAGAAACATTGACACCCCTATTTTTGTCACATTTAGTTCCATTCCCGAAAGGTAGAGGGCACTTCAAATAGCCCCCATAAAGAACTGTCATTTTTAAGGGTATAGTCAGTCCAGTGTACTATATAGAGGTCAGTGCCTCAGATACTAATAAACACCCTTGAAATCCACTGACTACAAAAGGACCGCAGCAGCAACTGTCACCAACCTCGTACAATATCTGCATTACACCAACTTCAGCTAACACCCTCGAGTTAATACGAAAATAACCAAGACACACTTCATGATCCCACAAATATTCCATGGGCAATACGAATCTAGGGCACCGTCATCGCAGGATGGACTGAATTCCACCAAACACTCCAGGATTCCTAAGATTTTGCCGGATTCTAAATCTAACTTCGAAACGACAGACAAACCAGAACGATCTGACCTGTTTACTCCGTAGCCCGCATGCATTCCGTTTCGCCATCACGAATGCAGACAACAATGAACTGTGAGAACGTATTGCAATGCCTCTATAGTCACTCCGTTCTATCTTACAGTCGTAAGCATACAGTGTGCAAATAAACCGCACCATTTGTGTCGACTGTTGTCAGTGCGTTTCGTTTCTGCTAGAATTAAATAGCAATCGAACAGATGGAAATGTTAACAAAACGCGAACTGTCAATTAATTTCATCCAATACCCACCGAGTTTGATCGATCTCCGACATATAATTATATACAGAGTTGTTTATACTAAACAAGGACTTGTGCTGGAGCTGCCCTGCCTCCCGCGCCCCTCACACCACCGGGCCCGGACGGTTCACATTCTATCTATCAAGACATTATAATAAAATAGTATTTATCAAGAAAACTTTATTTCATTGAAGAGGAAATCCTACAGAGTGTAAAAAATAATACTGCAAATATTTTAAGGGGTGAACCAGTTCGTGAAACTGAGGAACATAGGTCGAAATATTAAAAAAATTGCCTTCCTATACAAATTAACCTGGCTGGCTAAAACAGTAAGTTTGGGACGACCAAATATTTTTTTCGTATTTCGACCTATGCTTCTTATGGAAAGTTGTTCAGTTTTATGGGCTGGTTCACCCCTTAAAATATATGCAGTTTTTTTACACCTTTATATAGAAACCGGATTATATGCATTTTGTCCCTTTTATCGCAAATATCACATTTTTTCTAAAATTCTTATGATGCATTTTTATAATATCATAATTATTATATATGGGCCAACAGTTCATCATTAGTATATAAGTGCGTTTATTACTGCATTAAACCTGCTTATGTTTATCAATTTTTATGTTTTTTTAGAGCGAGTAGTCCTTGCAAGCTAACGGCCTCCGGCTATGCAGACGTCAATCTCATAGCCTTCAGCAGGGTAAGCAATCTATCCACACTAATATTATAAATGCGAAAGTAACTCTGTCTGTCTGTCTGTCTGTCTGTCTGTCTGCTACGCTTTCACGGCCAAACCGCTGAACCGATCTTCATGAAACTTGGCACAGAGATTGCTAGCCTACCGAGAACGGACATAGGCTACTTTATATCACCATTCGAGGGTCTGGAGTATAGATGTAGACCACCAGGTGTACCACCAGGAGCCCAGCTAAACTATTAGAGATACAGGCATGGTTCCAAAACAAAAATTGTTCAGTATGAAGGGCCGAATCTTTTCACATGGACATTGGGGATCTGGAGTACCTTATGTAGACCACCAGGTCTACCATCAGGAGCCCACCTAAACTATTGGAGATACAGAAATGGTTCCAAAACAAAAGTTGTTCAGTATGATGGGCCGCTTCTTTTCACAAGGACATTGAGGGTCTGGAGTACCTTATGTAGACCACCAGGTGTACCACCAGGAGCCCAGCTAAACTATTAGAGATACAGGCATGGTTCCAAAACAAAAGTTGTTCAGTATGATGGGCCGCTTCTTTTCACAAGGACATTGGGGATCTGAAATACTTTATGTAGACCACCAGGTGTACCACCAGGGGCCCAGCTAAACTATTAGAGATACAGGCATGGTTCCAAAACAAAAGTTGTTCAGTATGATGGGCCGCTTCTTTTCACAAGCATATAAGGGCTCTGGAGTACCTTATGTAGACCACCAGGTGTACCACCAGGAGCCCAGCTAAACTATTAGAGATACAGGCAAGGTGCCAGAACAAAAGTTGTTCAGTATGATGGGCCGCTTCTTTTCACAGGGACATTGGGGCTCTGGAGTACCTTATGTAGACCACCAGGTGTACCATCAGGAGCCCACCTAAACTATTGGAGATACAGAAATGGTTCCAAAACAAAAGTTGTTCAGTATGATGGGCCGCTTTTTTTTACAAGGGCATTGGGGATCTGGAGTACCTTATGTAGACCACCAGGTGTACCACCAGGAGCCCAGCTAAACTATTAGAGATATGGGCATGGTTCCAAAACAAAAGTTGTTCAGTATGATGGGCCGCTTCTTTTCACAAGGACATTGGGGCTCTGCAGTACCTAATGTAGACCACCAGGTGTACCACCAGGAGCCCAGCTAAACTATTAGAGATACAGGCAAGGTTCCAAAACAAAAGTTGTTCAGTATGATGGGCCGCTTCTTTTCACAAGCATATAAGGGCTCTGGAGTACCTTATGTAGACCACCAGGTGTACCACCAGGAGCCCAGCTAAACTATTAGAGATACAGGCAAGGTGCCAGAACAAAAGTTGTTCAGTATGATGGGCCGCTTCTTTTCACAGGGACATTGGGGCTCTGGAGTACCTTATGTAGACCACCAGGTGTACCATCAGGAGCCCACCTAAACTATTGGAGATACAGAAATGGTTCCAAAACAAAAGTTGTTCAGTATGATGGGCCGCTTTTTTTTACAAGGGCATTGGGGATCTGGAGTACCTTATGTAGACCACCAGGTGTACCACCAGGAGCCCAGCTAAACTATTAGAGATATGGGCATGGTTCCAAAACAAAAGTTGTTCAGTATGATGGGCCGCTTCTTTTCACAAGGACATTGGGGCTCTGCAGTACCTAATGTAGACCACCAGGTGTACCACCAGGAGCCCAGCTAAACTATTAGAGATACAGGCAAGGTTCCAAAACAAAAGTTGTTCAGTATGATGGGCCGCTTCTTTCACAAGGACATTGGGGCTCTGAAGTACCTTATGTAGACCACCAGGTGTACCATCAGGAGCCCAGCAAAACTATTAGAGATAGGTACAGGCATGGTTATTAAACAAAAGTTGTTCAGTATGATGAGCCGCTTCTTTGCACAAGGACATTGAGGATCTAGAGTACCTTATATAGACCACCAGGTCTACCATCAGGAGCCCACGTAAACTATTGGAGATACAGAAATGGTTCCAGAACAGAAGTTGTTCAGTATGATAGGCCGCTTCTTTTCACAAGGACATTTAGGATCTGTAGTACCTTATGTTGACTTCCAGGTCTATTATCAGGTGCCCATTTAAACTATTAGAGATACAGGCATGATTCTAAAACAAAAGTTGTTCAATATGATGGGAATAAGTTAAGGACAGAAAAGCAGAAGATGTGGTATATAAAAATGTATTACAGTAACTTAAGATTTATCTGTCTTATCCACTTATGCTGACCATTTAAGTGTGCTCAAATCGGCACCTCTGGAGTAAGTACTCTGTTATCTACTGACTTTTGTATTCAGTGTTTAAAAATTTTGTCTCTCAGGCCGGATAGCAAATTTAGAATTGTCCCTTGAACAACAGTAGCAAGCAATTCATCTTTAAACAGTACAGATAAGAACTGTTCTAATATCACTGTCACACTATGAATACACATACCTACTTTAGAACTTCTGCCTAAAAAAACTATCTAACGCGGACGAAGTCGCGGGTAAAAGCTAGTACATATAATAAAACAGAAACGAAACCAATTCTGTACATGAAATAGATTCAAAAAAGGGTTTTTGCTTCTAATTGTGTTCAAGATACAGACATCAAAACAGAAGTAAAATTGATTTTTGTCTGTTTGTCTGTTTGTCTGTTTGTCTGTCGGTATGTTTGTTATTCTTTCACGTAAAAACTACTGCACAGATTTCTACAAAATTTTATACTGTGGTAGCTTATTACCCGGGTCAACATCTAGGATACTTTTTACCTCGAAAAAATCTTTCATTCCCATGGTAAAACACAGTAACTGGTTCCGCAAAGCGAGTTCCGAATTTTTTTCCTAAAAAATAATATAGATGTCGCTGTTAGTTTTGTAAAACGCGGTATTGACCACGTATTGACTGACATACGATCTGACCATCTAAACGACCCCGTGAAACGACCTAACCAAACAAAAAACAAACAATCACACATTTAATCCTTGCGGGGTAGGTTGAGCGTCAACGGCCGTAAGTATTTTATCGCTATCGCCACGTCTGACATATATGCGGGTCGTTCTAACTATTACAGAAATGTTTCGGACTTTTACTTTGACGTTTGGTCATGGTCAAGGTATGTGATGGAAGACAGATGAATTGTGATATTTTCTTGAGTTTGCACAACTATTACTTATCACAACAAAACAATTTTAAACGGATTTAAGTTGTGTTTATTGTGGAAACGTAGGAATTGTGAAATCCAAAATAAACACAACTTAAATCCGTTGAAAATTGTTTTATTGCGAAGACAAATTATGATTTGGGTAAAATTAGTTAATTTTTTTACCACTACAAGAGGCCGTTGGCCTGAGTTAAAGGTTATAATACTTTTAATTTTAACTCGACATCTCTACGTGTAACCGAGATAGTGAGTCTTGAAAGACAGACAAATGGACAACAAAGTGAGTGAACCTATAAGGGTTCCATATTGCAGCCTAAAACCTATTTACCAATATAGTTTTTATTTTAACTCGATATCTCTGCGCATTCCCGAGATAAAGCGTCTTACGAGACGGATGGACGGACGGACGGACAACAAACTGATCGTATAAGGGTTCCGTTTTTTTGTACGTTTCTTTTTGATGTACGGAACCTAAAAAAATATAAATACCTTCATTAGTTAGAATCAAAAATGTTAGAGTAAAATTTGTTTAAAATTACTTCATAGATGTCGCTGTTAGTTTTGTGAAACCGGCTAATGAAATGTTTTCTCCAAAATTATATAACAAAGCCACTGACAGGCGGCAAGTTTTCTAAAAAAATAATAATATAGTATTGTAAACTATGCCGTGTGATGCCGGCTTGCAATAGCATCACCCCATTTCTTTTCCGTGGGAGTCGTAAGTGGCGACTAAGGGACTTTCACATGGGCGATGGGCTGACAACCTGTCACCATGGCGATACACAATTTTCCGAATGACCATCAAATATATGTCAGACGGCCGAAAAAACTGACATTTACGCTCTGCCTACCCTGCAAGAGATAATAGGCGTGATATACGTATGTAAGTATAAACTTGGGCAACGGATATTCTGATAGATTGTTTCTTTAAAGATAAATCTTTTTTTGTGAAGTGGCGCCACTATCGAGGTCGTTCACGGTTACACTCGCCTTAAACATTTTTGCAGAGATCAGAAGGCAAGGAAGGATTGCACTTGCTGTAGTATCTTCAAGTATCGCTGCGCTGCTTCAAGGAGAGAAAACGGCGCATACAACTTTCAAAATAACAATCGATTTGGACACAAACGATACTCCAATATGTGCTGTATCACGTAATAGTTACAAGGCAAAGGTTTTCTGATATTGTTGTCTGGTAGTTATGTGACGAGTGTACGATGGCCAACAAAAAAACGGTAGAAGCTATGGATAGGACTTTGAAAGACATACGCAGTGATAATAGGGCCATGGGCCATATCACTGTTCTTTTTTCCAGTGACTTTTGCCAAACACTTCCAGTTGTTACTCGAGGTACCAGGGCTGATGAGGTGAATGCCTCACTAAAATCATCGGCTCTTTGGCCACAAATTCACAAGCTGACCATGACGGTGATCATGCGAACCCGTCTCGGAGGTAATCCACGGGCTGAAGAGTTTTCACAAGCTTTATTAAAACTCGGCAGAGGTACTTTACCAGAGGATAACGGTCAAGTAAGTCTGCCTGAAACGCTTTGCCAAATAGTTTCTGGTCTAAAGAGAATCATTTCTTCTGTGTATGGCGAGCCTTCCTTCCTTCAAAAGAAAGATTCGTAGCTACGTGGAAGAGCTATTTTTGCACCCAAAAATGATCAGACTGCTTCAATAAACCATACCTTTATGTCACAAATCACTAGGGATATGGTGGTATACGCGTCAATTAACACTGTTATGAATCAAGACAAAGCCACTAACTACCTAATAGAATTCCTAAACTACTTGAGTGCGAATGGTCTTTCTGCACACCAAATATTACTTAAACTTGGTGTTCCTATCATGCTTCTTTGCAATCTCACTCCGCCAAAGCTGTGCAATGGAACCAGACTTAAGACTTAAGCTTAAAGATAAATGTATTCGAGGCGGATATTTTCACTGGTTGTGGCGCGTATACCACTCATTCCCAACAACTTTTTATTCCAATTTCAGGGCATTCAGTTTCCCGTCAGCGTTTTCTTTGCAATGACTGTAAACAAATCGCAAGGACAGACGCTGAAAGCCGCAGGCGCGTAGGTTTTACGATTCCCTGTTTATCACACGGGCAGCTATATGTCGCTTGCTCTCGAGTCAGTTCTCCTGAAAATTTGTACGTTTTAGCACCCGATGGTAAAACTACCAAAGTAGTTTATAATGATGTTTTGTAGCTGATGTCCATAGTATCAAAACCAAGTACCTAACCGAAAAACAAGTTAACCAGTACCTATTCATTGCACATCTTAAAGAGAAAAAACTTTATACAAACATGATATTAATATTAAACAATATGCATACATCAACTTCACTAACTCACATGTCACTACACCATGCGTACGAAGTCGCGGGCAACAGCTAGTTATAACTATTTTTGAAAACTTGCAAAAGCGTACAGGAAAATTTTGTAAGTTTAAAAAAAATGTACACTTAACACGGGAACTGTTTTAAAAAATTTGGTACTCAATTTTATCGCGGGTTTTCATCGCTTAAGCTGCATTCAATCTGTAAAGAATGAATTAGTCGCCGGGTATTAGTTGCAAAACTCACCCAGTAGATGGAGCCATGCCACGCGTTACTGGCATTAAGATACACTTGCAAAATCTGCGGGCATTAGATGTGCCGCGGAAGCCCAGATAGAAGAGGCGTCGCCACTAGTAATGGCGAAAGTCGCAGGTTCAAATCCTGCCCGCGCTTGAAAATTTTGTAAGTTACCAAAAATAAATTTTAAAAATGGCGTCATATTTTCAATGTAAGTATTTTGTATTTCAGATAATAAGCACCTCGTGGTCGTACTTGGCTTTGCTGCAAACAGTCTATTCGACACCGAATTGAACCATAGTTAGTTAGTTTTTAAAGTTATTTGTTTTACTATTTTGAGCTCTTATTTAAAAATAATTTTGTTTGAGTAAATTATATTATCATTAATTCGTATGTAATCAATATTTAAAAGCCAGCGGAAATCCTCTGGGTGGAAATCTAGTATTTTCATGTTTTTTCTTACATAAACGTGTGTCATAGCCACATCCTATCATAAACAAATTAATTCATAATGTTAATCTAGGAAAACATGTTATTAGCTTATGTTTTATAATAATGTTTTGCTTAATTTTGACAAAATAGCTGTTGGTTTCCATAATAAATAAATAAAAAAACGCACTTTATTTTCTTTATTAAAATTGCACTCAATCTTTTACATAGTATTTGATATTATTATCTACCATTTTAATATTATAAGAATGTTATTCGTGACACATACAAAGTAATAAAATACACCTTCAACTAACCGAAGTTTTTATTTCGTGTACAAATCCAAAAGCTTTAATACAATTCACGGAAAGGCAGAACATGACCAAAATCCTAAATTCATGGCACCACAAAAAATCTTCATCGAATATTCATACAGCTCTATTAAAATTTAAATAGAGTTGAGAATTAAATGAAAAATTCCACATAACGCCGTAAAAGGAAAGTGGTGGTGCCGTAGCGACAAAAAAAGGTCTTTTATAGGAGCGATTTCTTAGAAGAGTCGACCTTTTTTCCACGCACGACTATGTGAATTTCTTCGCTGCCTACCTGGGGCTAAGGCTAACAACATTGCTGGGGTTGGGCCATGATTTTTCTAATTATGAGTACGAAGTTATCATGTCTTTGGCTGCGTAGGCAAAAATATTCGTTGTTCAAGGAACTTAAAAGTCAGGAGTTTCTTCAATTTATTGTCTTAAAAATATCCTGATTTTTGTACCTTATTGGTCTACTATAAACTTCTTATTTTAGTTTTGATCTAATAAGTTTCTCAAACAGCACAGGGAAAGCTCCAATAATTACAGGGTGTTTGGCGGGCGGAGGAGGAAAACATTTAGTTTTCAGAACTGATCAACTTCGCGTTATAAATATTACTCGAAATATGAAATACATATTTAGTCTTCCTATTTTGCACACACTTTTTGCTGCTCAGGTGTTTAATAAGGGAGAACCAAATTATTTATTAAAAATTTAACTGAACAACTTTTCTTAGTACCAGTACTAAGAAAAGTTGTTCAGTTAAACACGCTCTCAAAATATTAGCCTTTTAGGGATGATGCATATCTAGCGCTTGATTATTGAGGAGTGATGATGAGGTCATTAGGCCGAGTGACGACAGTGTCGAGTGTGAGGAAAGGGGTAGCAACCCGCCTGGTTAAGAGTTGAGATCAGGGGAACGACTGTTCCAGCCGGACATGTTTGGAAGTTGTAGTATAAATAGCGATCTGCGCAATAACTTCGATACCGCGTTTCAGGACTTGTATGTGGAGCGCCTGCGCGCCGCCACAAGTATCCGAAACAAAACCAGAACAAGCCGAAGCGATGCACTAGCTTGTCAGTATCGGTAATTTTCTATAATGCCGGGTTTTTAAACGCACCCCGAGGCTAGGTTTTGTGCGGCCCGGCAATAATTATAGTAAACAACTGAACTGGTTATCAAGCGGGCAAGGGATGCGGGTTGTTTCACTGAGCACCACTTGATCAAACATACGAACACATCATAGTCCCACTAGAATGCCCTGGCTTAGACTAGCATCACCCATCTTCATTCCCGCGGGTGTCGTAAAAGGCGATTTAGGCGACAGGCTGACATCCTGTCACAATAGTGATGCATGATTTTTCTGAAACAGTCTTTCAGAAAAACCTACCTACCTATCTACCTCGCAGGGGATAAAGGCGTCACACGGCAAGTAGAAACACAATTTATACAAAAGGACCCACACGTTTGCGTTATTTGTATGAAAAATCACGTTTTTCATTTAGATTAACTGATTCTACCATGACAAGATTGGCAATGTTTCTTTCCTTGTACTATTAATAGACCCCTTGAGAACTCCATATCGACTTAGGTCTCCCCACCATTAAAGCCTATATGAAGGAAGCGTCTCATCGCTTTTTCGACAACGCTTCCCATCATAGAAACCCTTTGATAGTCGCCGCATCCAATAACTTACCCCATCCAACCTCGCGTTTTAAACGCCGTCCCATAAACGTCCCTTCGGAAGATGATGACGACATCACAGTAGCCGCTGCTGCAGCCAGTGTAAATAGATCACACTCTGCAAGTTTTTAAAGCAACCAAGGCGCGGAGGTGCCTCATTTGTTTCCCAAGGGCGCGATTGGGCTGGTTGTTTAAACAGCCACACAAACTGCTCCTGGTGAACTCCAGTTCTACACCAAATAGTCAGTGTAGAATTATAACACGTAAAGAGCGCGTGTACGTCAGAGAATCCACCCTGATTGAACAATGTTGGAGCGTGGTTGAACTACCGGGGACGGAATTCTTTAGCCAATCAGCCAATCACTGAATTAATAGTTTCGGTTGCCACGGAACGATTTGCGGTTTTTTAAATTAACGAGCGCGATTTTGAGATTGGAATGTGATTGTGAAGATACTGATTCCTTTTTTTATTAATATTAAAAATGTACATGCAGTAAAGTGCCCTATATTTTCCCAATAGTATAAAATGAAGTTGCTTCCCGTGTCCCTATTATGCTATCTAAAAGTACGCAACATATTTTGATGCAGTTTTCTTTACTAGATAGAGTATTTTAAGAGAAAATTTCGCCGGTTTTCCCAATAAAGTTCGGAGTGAATCTACAAATGAAACTTTTAAGACATTAGATAAGACTGAAAAAAAACTACCTTCATAACCAAAATTACTAACAAAAAGAGTCTTTCAGCTCGTAAGACTGTCTTTTCATTGTTGAACGGTCTAACTCGTGTCTGCTAGAAAAAGTTACTATTGTTTTCATGGACGTTCCTTTTAAACAAGTGAAAATCCACTTCACCAGTAAGTTCTATTCCTAACAGCCTGTAGGTCTCATTCAAGTTGACAGAATTTTACTTTTTGAATCGTAGATGCAAATCTGAACCAAAAAGAATTAATAAAATGTAATTTTTCTAGTGACCGCTAGCAAAATATCAAGACTGGCTGGTGATAAGGAAAAAGATTCCCCAAGGAATTACAAAAATATTTAGAGCTTGTACAGTAACTTAAATCAGTTGATACGTAATTTTATATGGGACTTCCATTCTTTTTTCTTATTTCGGCTTGTGTGACTTGAGGAAAGTTGTTCCTTATCACCAGCCTGTCTTGAGATTATGCTATCGGTCACTAAAATTTCATTTTATAATATGTTTTTGGTTGAGATTTGCATCTACGATTCAAAAAGTAAAATCCTGTCAACTTGAATATGACATACAGGCTGTGAATATTGGTAGGGTGCATGTAGACCATGAATTTGAACAACTTACCCTTAGGAACATAACCCATGTCCGACAACACAACAAAAAACTTCCATACAAAATCAAGATCAGCTGACTGACTTTACTAGGTATGGGAAGTGAATTTTTTTGTATGAAATATATTTTTAGGGGAAAGTTGTTCAGTTTCATGATCTGACTTTTACCTACCAGTAAGTAGATACTCGAAAAGAATTACCATACACCCTATATAATTTACAAAAAAAATGCTCTAAAACAAGAACAAGAGCGCATTATAAAATGGAACGTAAAGTCCGCGTTACGAAAGATGTTCCGTAGACTGAATTTCAAAAAATGTCAAAGGAAAATATCCGTCATCGCAAGGAAACACACTATTAAACACCCTATTTTACTTTAAGTGAGGCATATCTTCACTTCCTAGCAATTTTTTTGTAGCACGGGCTCTAGGCAGTACGTTTCATTCTAAATTCCAATACACATTCATCTATCCAGCAACAGCAGCCGCCGGCCATTTTGCTTTTTGTAAAAACAGCGCGAAAACGTGCTCGCTGTGCAAGAATGTCAATCTTTCCGAGGGTGAGTCCGGTTGAGACGGTTACTTTTAAATTTTATGAAGTTTGTAAAAATCACAAATGTAGTGATAATTCATCGAGATTTCAAGCATTTTTTTTTATTAAGGTTGGGTTTGCTCTTGATTCTAGTCTAGGTCATAGGACAGAGACAGAGACTAAGATGAAGCGAGCTCACCCAGAAGAAGCCTGTTCACTCTTACTTTGAAGAGATTAGGGTTGTACGCGTTTGGAAACACAGACGCAGGTAGTGAGTTCCAATCTTTAGCAGTGCGCATTATAAATAATGACTGGAAGCGCTTAGAAATTAGAGTATTGTCGTGGTTATGCTGTTCTTTAATAGTGGTAGTTATGTTTTTGTGGTTTTCTTTTTTGGGGCATATCATATGTGATACTTTTGATGGTATTTGGCTGAAGTTTCGACCTCTTTTTTATGTATTTTTAACCATAGGTATAGTATATTTATGGAGACGTAAAATAATTAACTTTCTTAGCTACCCTAACAATTTTAAATTTTTCTGTAAACGTCAAATAAATGCTAATAAGTTGGTCGGGTTGGAATGTAGTAAAAAATATTACTTTCCGTGTCATCGAAGCGCAAAATTATGCATTGGAGGTTAAAGCCATTGTTTTCAAATAAAATGAAAGAAATCGCCTTCAATTTAAATAATTACCTAGGTTAGGTTTGGTATTAAATATGTTCCTCAATATTTTGCTTGGTTGAATTGTATATTGCTTAGTAGAGGTACTGAATTGCAAAAAAGGTTTTCAGGTGTGTTGAAATTCATAGCTGAATATAATTCAAAGTAAATGTTCACCATTAACAAAATATCCAGGTAGTGTTGCATCATCAATGCAAATAATCAATAACCTACTACTTACAAACAATAAATAACGGTACCGTAGTGCAATTTCGATCTTGTTTTGGGGTAAGTAAGTTGTCTTTATTTTTTAACTTAAACCACTTATCAAACACATTAATATTAATTTGTTTTTAGGGTTGAGCACCTCAAAAGTAAAACCACAGTACCCTCACTTTGTTGTTTCTCCGTCCATCCGTTTGTCCGTCCGTTCTTCTGTCACGACGTTATTACCTCGGGAATGCGTAGAGATACCGAGTTTAAATTAAAACCATATACTATCAAATCTACTAGTAGTTGTAAAATATGCTGTAAAAACGCGTGTTTTTGCACTTGGACTTGCACTTGATCGTTTATTTTTAAGAAAGAAAAGATGTGACTCCACCTTTTTAATATTGAAGTAGGGGGATGAAACATTTTTATAGTGCCTCGAGGACAGTTTTTGAGTGTCGTTGAGCTGGTTCAATCATTGAAATATTTTCAGATATTTTAACACCTTTTCAAATATCTTCGTAAAAGTTGTCTCGAATCTCAACCGTAGCGCCCCCGCCACTTGTTGCCGCTTGTAACTGTCTGGACGTGCAACTCTTTTCTTTGGTGGCACCGGGACCGGGACTGCGGTTTATCCCGTCCCGCTCGTCTCGCTCGTCCCGAGCCGTACCTACTCGTAAACCCGGGCCGATCGAGATTCAGCATGTTGTGAGTTTGTGAGGTTTGGCGAATGAGGTGTAGTACCGATTGCTGCAATGTTTGGTATTCTTGTTCGTGATTCGACATTTGTGTTGTGGCGTCTAAATATGATTAAAACTACGCCTCCTGTCTGTTTATTATGCATGCCACGCACGACATATTTTGTCGTCTCATGCGCGCAGACCTTCAGTAGAAATAAAGTGCGTGAACTATTCACAGTGAAGTGAGTCGCAGGCGATATAATGCGGTGACAAAGTTTCATCGTGGCACGCATCTTACTTAGCCCAGCTGAAGTACCTATAGGGCGCGTTCAATCGACCATCTTTCGTAGTTCTTTCGTCGCTCTTTTACCGCGTTTTGGATTGGAGCACATGGTAGAAAATTTCTTCTGACTGGTATGCAAAAACGCGGTTTTATGACCTGTCATCGGAGAAAATACCGACTAGGAGAAACAACATGAACGCGGCATTAGGTAACTAATAAACTGTTAATTATCCGATATAGCCCGGATTTCCATCTACCCACCCGCAATACGTCAGTTGTTCCGTAATCATGGCCCATAAAACTGCGGACAGTGGGAGTTTTTCTGTTGATAGTTCTGAATGTCAAACCAGAGGGCGCAGTGCTTAACTGAAATTTTGACGTTTCAATTTGGCTGGCGTCAGGCATAGTTTTGCCACAGGTTCCGTTTCACGTTGTGTTCGTTACAAATTAATTATGTTAGTTTGATTTACTACAAAATAAACTTATCGCCTTGCTATTATTTTGAATGTCATACGTGTTAGTAAACAAATAACCAATAAAAAATTTAGAACAATTTTATAAACACAAAATAAAGAATAATTTATAAAGTGGTACAGTTTTTGTGTAAAGAAACGTTATTTCAATTTAGCTTAGCGCCCTCTACATGACACTCGAGAATCCCTAGAAAAATTCCCATTGTTCCGTGATCATGGCCCATGTACCTATGCAACTGGGCCGAAATATCGGACAATTCAACAAGAACAAGTATAGCAGTCAGAACCCAGTTTTAGTATTGTGAGGCATGATAGGTGTAACTACTTCCGTATTCGCAATATTTGAAAAAATGTGGTTTTAAAGGTTTTTTATACTGGACTTGTAGCAACACAATAAGGGTACCTATATCAAGTCGAAAGGAGGTGAAAGTATGTACCTACTTATGAATTGTAAATTTTTAGATGTTGTAAGTTTTCAAAATACAAAAATTGTGTATAGGTTATTTACAGTTTATATTTATAATTAAGTAGGTAAGTAGTTTTAGTAGGAAATCCCGTGTAAATAATATAACATTACTTTTTCCTTTTTAATATTTTAAAAGTATTAAATTACTATATTTGGCGGTTTAGTTTTTTTTTTCCTTAAATAATTAACTTTTCATATCATAATGTTATTCGGTTTCGTAACTTTGTGACTAATTTTCGCGTTTTTGTGTCTTGTTTGAAATGTAGGTACCTCTTATAAAAAAAACTATCAGCTATGTACTTATCTAGCTCTTTCATCATACATGCTACAGGCTATGCTTTGTTTATGGCTAGATATTGCTGTGTGGCGTATGGCCCTATGGCGTACCCTGGGGGAGGCCTACGTCCAGCAGTGGACTGCAATAGGCTGATGTATGTATTGCTGTGTGGGTATATAAGGCCTTATTCCGCTGTTTGAAAAGCGTCTCAGTTGTGTTTCAATAGAGTGTCAGTTGGATGGTTTTTGCCGTTTCGTATTCCGCCGACAGTAAGTGGCAATAGAATGACAGTTGAGTGTCGATGACGACAAATAACAATGGCAAAAAATGCGAGAATTTGGGCCCTGGATAATCTAAATAGGAGGGCAAGCAATACTGATAGGGTATAGGGTGTAGGGATGCATCCTGCATTCAGACCATGATACTAAACAACTTTCCCCTAAAAATATCGGGTGGAACTTTACTTGTGACCGATACTGAAAACAGAGGACGGTTTGTTGATATGATTACTAACAACTTTTCCCAAGGAACATAGGTCGAAATATGAAAAAAATATTTTGAGTTTTTATTGTAACCCAAATCAGCTGATCAGTAATGTTGTATGGGAGTTCTAATTTTATTTTTGTTATATTTCGACCTTTTTTCCTTGAAGAAAGTTATTGCTAAGCTCATCTTAAGTTTTTGCTATCAATCGCTACTAAAATTTCTGCCTATATCACTAAATAGCATAAAGTGAAGTTGCTTTCCATGTTTTAAAAAAGTACCTACGCCACGGATTTTAATTCAGTTTTCTTTAGTATATAGAGTGATTCTAGAGTAAGGTTTTTATGTATAACTCATGCCGAGAAATGGTTTTTTTCCTGCGGAAAAACGTTTAGCATCTGATTAAGATGAAACCGCTGGACAGGCCGCCAGTATTTAACAATAGTAAAGAGGCAGTCAGGTGATTGTGATTTTGTATGGAATTTTGTCATAAAAATACATAGGTACCTACGTTATTTGTCCTCATACCTACCAGCTGTATTCCTGTGCTTACTTATACAAGTGTGTTGCGAGTATGTATGTCCTATACATGAAGATGTGTGTGTGTGGCAGACAACCCATGCTGCGTGCACTATGCGTGAATTCGGTTATAGGGTTGTCAAGTAACATTTGTAGTATTTTACTATTTATCACAGAAAAATATTATACATACAAACATAAGAACTAGCGACGCCGACTAGCCCACTTCCGACTAATCGGCTTAAAATCAGCCGACGAATCGGCGAACTAGTCACCGGGTGAGCCGATCATAACTTTGGTGACGTTCCGAGCCGATTTTCCATTAGGACATTACAAAATTGTTATAAGAAACAGAAAATTGTGTGATACAAATTTCATTTTTTTACAGTGACGGTTCGTGACGTCAATAAGTGATATGATAATACTATCCTACATTGTTTAAAGAATTTCAATTTTTATTTCAAATTTCAATTTGTGAGTCCCGCCCGGGTCTAAAATGACAGAGTCCAGCCCTAAAAAAAGCTTTGGTTAAGTTTTTAAAAAGCAAATCGCGCCTGTGCACGTTTTTAAAGTCTTTCTCCTGGTTTCATTTCAAACATTATGACTGGTTATAATAAATTATTATATAAAAACCAGATTTCCACCCAGCGGTTTCGCCCGCTGCCACGAATTTTCCCGTGGTAATAGTTGTTTTTTCCGCGGTAAAAAGTCTAAGTGTTATACCAGGTTATACTTTACCTGTGTTCCAAATTTCATCCAAATCGGTCAAGCTGTTTGAGCGTAGAGGTAACAAACATACACACACACACAAACTCTCAGATTTATAATATGTATCCAATCGACTTATAGGCTATTCAGCTAGGTTAGTCGGCGACTAGACGGTGCATCTACACTATCTACACTAATATTATAAAGAGGAAAGATTTGATTGTTTGTTTGTTTGTTTGTTTGTTTGTTTGTTTGTTTGTTTGCATCGAATAGGCTCCGAAACTACTGGCCCGATTTTAAAAATTCTTTCACCATGAGAATCCTACATTAATCCTAATGAACATAGGCTATATTTTATATGAGAATACACTAATATTATAAAGAGGAAAGATTTGATTGTTTGTTTGTTTGTTTGTTTGTTTGTTTGTTTGTTTGTTTGCATCGAATAGGCTCCGAAACTACTGGCCCGATTTTAAAAATTCTTTCACCATGAGAATCCTACATTAATCCTAATGAACATAGGCTATATTTTATATGAGAAAAAAATAGGGATCCGCGTGAAAATTTCGATAATGTAACCAAACGTGTGAAAAATGTACCAAAAAAATATCTTATATCGCGTACGCTGTGGAAATTATTGACAATAGAGCAAAAAAATGTACTACAGTTTTATAGAGGACATCAATATCTACAATAATGTCCGCGATACCATATGTCTAACTATTACAGTTATGCCACAATAACTACTTTTTCATTTAATATTTTACAATCTACGCCACATTATTCGTACCAGTGTAATGATTACATTTAATCATTACTGTATTAAAGGGTGTAAGGGATAGCCCTCCGAATACTGATAGGGTACATGCAGACCATGAAACTGAACAATTTTCCCCTAGGAACATATTTCAGGAAACGTAAAAAAACTGACTTCCCATGTGAATGCAGTCAGCTGATTGTGATTTTGTATGGAAGGTCATTTTCTTGGCGTTTCCTGACATATGTTTCTAGGGGAAAGTTGTCGTGTGATGCCGGCTTAGAATAGCATCACCCCATATCTATGCCGTGTGATGCCGGCTTAGAATAGCATCACCCCATATCTTTCCCGTGGGAGTCGTAAGGGGCGACTAAGGGAGTCGAGGGTTTGTATTGCAATTTTAGGCGATGGACTGACAACCTGTCACTATGGCGATACACATTTTTCCGAATTACCCTCAAATGTTTGTCAGACGTGGCGTAAATGTCCGTTTTTGCGGCTGTTTACGCTCTGTATGTGTATGTATGTGTATGTATGTATGGAAAGTTGTCCAGTTTTATGTTTCATACACCCTATCAGTATTCCAAGGGCTGTCCCTTACTCGATATAAAAAAAGACGACAAAAAACATAAAATAATGCATTAAAAAAATCTACACTAAAATAATACATACATACACATATCACGCCTGTTATCCCTTGCGGGATAACACGACATTTACGCCACGTCTGACATAATGTTTGAGGGTCATTCGGAAAATTGTGTATCGCCATAGTTACAGGTTGTCAGCCCATCGCCTAAAATTGCAATACACACCCTCAAGTCCCTTAGTCACCTCCTACGACTCCCACGGGAAAGAAATCGGGTGATGCTATTCTAAGCCGGCATTACACTAAAATAATAATAATATAATCTACACTAATATTAGAAACAGGATTTTTTTCATTGTTTGTTTGAATTGGATAGGCTCCGAAACTATTGACGTCATGACCGTCATTCTAAAAAAAGAAATTTGTATCACACAATTTTTTTTTATTGCAGTTTGTTATGACCTAATAGAAAATAGGCTCGGGCGGGATAAAAAAAATAAAAATTTGGGCACTGCCATGGGGCTGGCCAGGTTAATCACACGGCATGTAACTTTACGCCACCACCATCTGAACATGATATTTGTTTCAAATTGAAGTCAAGATTTTTAGAATCCTACATTATCCCTGATGAACATAGGCTATATTAAACTGTCTTATAACCGGGGGGAAATTGTTAGCAGCGGGTGAAACCGCTGGGCGGGCTGCTAGTTAAAGATAAAAAACTTTCATACAAACTGTTAACCCCTTTTTCACCCATTTAAAGGTTAAAATTTCAAAAATGCTGAAACACGTGTTTAATTATTTTAAATTATTAGTCTAATTACAAATTTTGAAACGGATCGCATTCATTTAAAAAAACGAACTTTCATACAAACTTTTAACCTTCTTTTGACCCTATTAAGGGTTAAAATTTAAAATATGCCGAAACACGTGTTTAATTATTTTAAGTCATAAGTCTAATCACTAATTTTGAAACGGATCACACTTAAGACAACGAACTTTCATACAAACTTTTAACCCCCTTTTCATCCCTTGGGGGATTAAAAAAACCGGAATTTTATCAGCCTAGGAACGGGATTTCCGTCTTCACCGAATTTCGCATACTACTCTCCATTGTTGTAAATCTCAAAGACGCAAGGATTTTTTTTTACATTTTTGATTTTAATCCTTAAAGGTGTCAAAAGTTTACTACCAGTTGGGCTACCCGTTTTCCCATGGAAATGTGACAATTTCCCGGAATTTATAATACTCATAGACCTTCCTCTCAAGTTACTCTATCTTATAAAAAGAACGCATCAAAATCCGTTGGGTAATTCTAAAGATATAAGGAGACACCAAACGGGAAGTGACTTTATTAGAGTGATTCAAGAGGATGGTTTTTATGTATGTTTTATGCCAGGAGAAGGTCTGTTTTCAGTGGGAAATCAGTTAGCAGCGGGTGAAACCGCTGGACGGGCCGCTAGTATCTAATAAGAACAAAAAGTTTTTAGCAATTTGTGTACAATCAAAATCTTCTCCTTTTCGTGTGGGACACCGAGTCGACAAACGACCCGATGTACTATCAAGATGATAGTTTGATTTGTAACTTTTTATCATACGTTTACTAAAAAAAAACATCGAACGTGCTACAGTGCCAACTCGTAGATCTGTCACTGTAAACTAAACCCGCGCTACGCTAAGAACAAGATAGGTATCATACAAAAATGTGCCGTGTGAATCCGGCATAGAATAGCATCACCCCATTTCATTCCCGCGAATTCATAAGAGGCGACTGAAGGACTCGAGGGTGTCACGTGTATGACACACTAGGCGACAGGTAAACAACGTTACTATGTAACACGAATTTTCTAAGACGGCCCTCATATATTTGTCACACGTATTTTTACGGCCGTTAACATTTTGTTTACTCACAAGGGATAAAAGCGTGATATTATATTTGCACGTACGTATGTATGTAATAAGTAGAGGTATTGAACACGAAATTGAACACTAAAGAATTCATTTACGAGTGGAATGGATTTAGAATAGATCCATATCTCCAACTAACTTCCTGAGTAGAAACGTACTTTTACAGACTTAAAGAAATACTTTTGCCAACCCTAGGAAGTAGCGCGATCGCACCCCTGCGTGTCGCAGACCCCCTCTGTTGGCAAGTGAACACACACATACACACATAATGTTCACGCACGTCACACACGCGAACGAAATGAGTGAAAATTTTGACAGCCGATAAATTAAAAAGAACCTGTTAAGGGTAGGGGGTAGTTTTTTTATTACAAAGACACTGGAGTTAGGTTATTTATGGTTTTAATATTTTACATTCGTGACTTAGGCGTGATCGTGTCTATATTACGATAGATAGAGATTTACGTGACCATATGTACCTACTTATGCATAAAACATTGTTAACAAGAAAAACTTTTAATCAGTAGGTTTTGTTCCTACACAAACTAAAATTGTGTAAGTGTAGGTTAGGTAGGTATTTGTAGATCTGCTGACCGGCTGACGACACAATATATCAGCCAATATAATTTAATTAAAAATTATATCTGTGGCCAACGAAAATATTTATTACCTCTCAAACAAATTGACTCGACCCGCTCAGGTTTTTCATATTTAAGAAAAAAATACTAAGAAAAGTTGTTCAGTTTCATGGGCTGGTTAAGTTCAACCCATTTCGGGATTGCACTTGAACCCGGGCCGTGATACGCTGTACACTACACTTTCTGTCGGAATGAAGCGGGCACATAAAGTATAGGTAGTACCTACATAATATTTTAAAGAAATAAACTTGCTTTACTTTGGTTTCTCGCACCAACCCTACATGGCGTAACAAAAAGAGTATCAACAAGCCGAAAGAAAGTCAATGTACCTACTCATGAAATTGAACAACTTTCCCCATAGAATATGGTACGGAAGAATGTGGTCCTCCCATACGAAATTGCTGTCAGCTGGTTAATTTAATATGCGAGGTCCAATTTTTTTTCATATTTCGACCTATGTTCCATTCCATGGGGAAACACATATCACGCCTATAATCCCTTGCAGGGACGGCAGAGCGTAAACGGCTGTAATAAACGGACATTCACGCCACGTCTGACAAATATTTAAAGTTTATTTTGGAAAATTGTGTATCGCCATAGTGACAGGTTGTCAACCCATCGCCTAAAATTGCAATAC
Organism: Tuta absoluta; assembly: GCA_027580185.1. Taxonomy (NCBI): domain Eukaryota; kingdom Metazoa; phylum Arthropoda; class Insecta; order Lepidoptera; family Gelechiidae; genus Tuta; species Tuta absoluta. Next base: position 9,840,986 of record JAQAHW010000019.1, on the reverse strand, counting down.
CACCCTTAGTCGCTTCTTTCGACTTCCACGGGAAAGAAATGGTTTGATGCTATGCTTTGGAAAGTTGTTCAGTTTTATGATCACCTTCTTTCGACTTGCAATAGCATTTTAGTTACTCGTTGTATGATATCTTTTGTGAATTTGTGTGTTCAAAAGCTTTGCTTTGCATATTCGTCAGTAGTGTTGTGAATCCCATCGCATGAGACGATTATGGTGACTCTACATTCATCCTCATATAAAAAATAGAAAGAAAGAAGAAAGAAAGAAAGATTATAAAGAATATGTTGATTACTAAACTTTAAAACACTTGTTGTGCAACTTGCGTATACCATTTTTGGAGAACTTGCGAAATTGTATCGCAAGCAGGATTTGAACCTGTGACTTTTGCTATCACTAGTAGCGAAGCCTCTACCGACAAAGTTGCAGGTTTGTAACCTGCCTACGATGCAATTAAGCGAGTTGAAAAAGAAGTTTTTAATAAACATACTCGTAGTTTAGGCAGGCGCTTAGTATAGGTACTTACTTAGATATTTTGAAATCATGTACACCATTAACTGTCACTTCTAGACATATGTTGCAGGATGTTGTATTCACAGTCAACACTGCCTGTTCTCTGAATTTATCCCTTATTATACTCACGGACATAATAGGGTGATGCTATTCTAGCTCAGCACCATTACCCAACCAACAGTGCATGCATGCCCAGTTTCGAAGCATTCCACAGTTTTTGCTCCAGTAAACTAAACTGGCGATCATTTTTTGTCGGAATACGTAAGGAGTCCGTGCGTCGTGCGATACAGATTTCTCGACGAAAAAAGGTGAATAAAAAAAGTCGGGTTTAAAAAAAAGGTAAAGTTGTGTCGGGCGGGCCCGCCTGCCGCATGTCAAGCAAGCGACAGCGCCCCGGGCCTGACGAGCGTACGAGAGAACATAACCCGGGATATATCTGAAGATATGCAAGACAATAATTTTTAATTTTTGTAAAATCCTGGACGGCTTCCTGCAGCACCTAGTAGTATGGTATCTAAGAACGTGCACCAACAAAATATTAACTCATCACTGAAAATTGAATTAAAATCGGATCAGTAGTTTTGGAGATAAATGGTAACATTTTTTGCACAAACATACAAAAATAAGGTAATGGCATAGACATACACCAATTAATGGCTTACCGACTACGCAATAAACATCTAATTTCACTTGTAAAATTGTAGCCTGAAGTTTTGATAATATTAATATTATTAATATTAATTAATATGTCGGGCACTGATATCACTGGTATTTTAGCTTTTAGACTACCTGGTCGTTGGGATTCGTTGGGATCGAATCTCGTCCCTTTGGTCATAGTTATTGTATGTAGGTTGAAATTTTACAAATGACCTATAACAAAATCCCAAGACTAGGTGGTGACAAGAAACACCTTTCCCCAAGGAACAAGGGTAGAAGTATGTAATAAATATTTTGAGTTCCCATAGTAACTTAAATCAACTGATCCGCGACTTTGTATGGGAAGGGAGGTCAATTTTTTTTCGTATTTTGGTCATTGAGGAAATGTTGTTCCTTATCACCATCACATCACATCAGTCACTAGTAAAATTTCACACAGAAGTAAGAAAAGCATAGTCTATGAGTGCCTACCGTTAACCTAGAACTCTGGACAGAAAATCAGGGCGAAAATTGTACAGAGAAGTGCGCTCCTAATTTTGTTAGTAAATAAAATATATCTTCAGATAACCAAATCACGTGTGTGCTCAGACCTGCCGTCGCTGCATTCCGTCGCACTCGGGCACGGCCAAAAACAAACTTTTATCATGCTCAGTTTCCACAAATATCAACCTTATTTCTATTAAAGTAAAACATCTTTGCACCGCAATACTAAACGTTGTTTTAACTGCAAACTTACGATGTTTCTCCGTTTAATTGAAAATGAATCTTATTTTGCAAGGTTTAAGATCTGTTTTGACCGCATTTTTTAAGTTTGTAGTCACCTTATCGTCGCTTTCGTATAGATTTTGTTCGCGCCACTAAATCAGGTGATTATGGCTTTTCTTCCAATGGCATAAGATATATTTTGATCGCATTTTTATGTTTGTTTCGTGATACAAATTTATATCTTTTGTTCGTACCGTGGCAAATAGCCTTTATTACGATAAAATAAGGTGTATTTAGTAAGCAGGTTTTATTTTGTAGTTTGTTTATCTAAATGTTTCGGTATCTTCAGGGCAAGGTATAAAATTCGTTCTTATTTTTGCAAAATGTGAATGTTTGTTCAAAACCAGAGAGAAAATTAAATATAATAAAATATGTATAGGTAAAGAAATAACATGAAAATTTTCTTTTGGTAGGTACAGACGACATGTTATTTTATTTTCGTAAAGGGGTCATTTTGGGAAGTAGACATTTCGGGAAAGTAGACTTTAAAAGCATAAAGGATATTTCCCTTCTTGGGTAGAGATAATCAAAAAACTCGTAAGTTAAAATATTTTACCAACAAATACCACTACGTACTTCTAAGTTCAACTTTAATCGTGTGATTTAAATGTGTTTAGTTAAAAACTATTTACAAGGTGCTCAGTTGGTAAATCTATAAAGTGGGTCGTTTTACACACAAACGAAAAACTGAACGGGAAAAGTAATTTTTTATTTTATTTATTTTTATTTGGGACATCAACAGCTTAAATAAAACACATTTGTCTACTTTTACATACATACATAAATCACGCCTACATCCCTTACGGGGTAGGCAGAGCGTTAACGGCCGTTCAACGGACATTAACACCACGTCCGACAAAAGTTTGAGGGTCAATCAGATAACTGTGTATCACTATAGTGACAGGTTGTCAGCCCGTCGCCTAAAATTGCAAAACACACCCTCGAGTCCCTTAGTCGCCTCTTACGACACCCATGGGTAAGAAATGGGGTGATGCTATTCTAAGCCGGCATCACACGGCAAACATACTTTTAGAATTACTTAAATAGCCAATAACCACCCAATAACTGATATCCACTTAATTATTTCAAAACAATGCGAATAGATACCTAATCAGTAGGTACGTATAATATGAGTTTTTAAACAAACAAAAAAAACTTGAAAAGTACAGAACATATACTTTATGCGAAATGATGAAGGCACACGTAAATTTGGCGCAAAATTACTTTTAGTTAATAGACAAAGATTATTTTGGCCAAAATAAAATCTAACAATTTTTTGCAGCAGAAGCTCCATCTATTGGCGTAATATGCGATCGGATATAACAAGAAAATATTATGGTTTAGAATTTATTATTTTGCTAAAATATTATATCAACATTATCAATATTATATTATTTGGGGTGGTATGGGATCTACCTCCTAGCGGTGGAGCCCGGGCAACGGCAACACAGGCTTGCCTGTGGATAAGTCCGGCTGAACGATCCCACGTGCGCGGTGGAAGGCTCCGTAAGGGGCCGCCTGGCTCGCGACCACCATCCCACCGAAGTCTGGCGCCAAGTAGCTTGCTGCGTTCCGTCAGTGTGTGGGAGTGCCAGTGCCTTAACAGGCTTCTTCTGGGTGAGCTCGCTCCATCTTAGACTCTGTCTCTGTCCTATGACCTAGACTAGAGTCAAGAGCAAACCCATCATTAATAAAAAAAAAAAAAAAAAAAATCAACACGGGACTTCCCATTTAGTTTTTAATTAGACTTTTATCTACTTTTAAGACGAAAGTTCTTTTTACTTTTGTATGGAAAACTCCCCACTTTAATGTCATGTAATCACGTTCACAAAATGCCGATATGGGCAAGGAAAAGTAAGGAAAGTAGGCAGCGCGAGTATGTAAACAGGTTACTCGCGCTGCTACTCGTCATGCCGCTGCCACTTCCCGTGCTCCCTCGAATGTTGGCTTTTAGTGCGCGAGTCAAAGAAACGGCAGCATCAACGCAAGTGGAATGTATTTCTATCTCGCTTGGTGACGGTAGTGTGTGAACACTCACTCGCGTTGATACTTCCGCGGAAGTATTTCGAGCAGTATTCGCGGTAGCGGCAGGAGCAGGAGCAGGTGCATTGTGCGAACGTAGCATAAGACTAACATAAGTAAAGTATAAAGCTTCTTAATTTATTTATAAACGGTCCTCAACAGAGCAAAGTATGACCAGGATCGGCTTAAGATCTGAAAAACAAAAAAGGTAAAATTAAATTTACTATTCTATTGGTCGAACACGAAATCGAATTTTGGAAATCACTAAGTAATCAAAAAATTAATTAAAAAGATATTCTACTTATGCTACTCCAATATGGCTCTGAAAAAGTCAGTAATGTTCGATAGAAGGACTGTAAAAGGTGCTGAAGAATCGTGAAAATAAAATTCTAATTAAACGTTGAAAGAAAGCGTGTATTAGCGACACCAACCGAAGTTGAACAGAACAGCACAGATACAATAATTAATTTGAGAGGTGTTGCAAATTTATAAAAATATTTTGAAATAAATGTTGGAAGAATCCAACAGGCTCACTTTAAAATTATAGAACGTCTGGAAACGTATTTTCAGGCACCTATGCAAGGGGTGCCGGTTAAAAATAGCATTACCCAAATTCTACTCGTGGGTGTCGTAAAAAGCGACTAAAGGATAATCATCGAGAGAATAAGCAGCAGTGTTACCTGAATGCAACATCTTGCACTGCGCTCGCAAATCCGCCTGCCAAGCGTGGTGAGAATGGCAATACCGCCCAATGAGGGTGAGGCCTATGTCACACCTCGGACACTGGCGCTCAAATGAATGAAACAAACGCGTTGCTACGCACACAGTCTAAGCTCGCGTAGGTGAAAGCGGACCATGCTTGTGTGTGTGAGACAACATGTCAGGGTTGCCGCCATTTTGCGTTCGCGAATCGGGAATGCAATGTGCGGCAGTATGAAATGAGCTTCGTCGTCGCGTCCTTGCTAGCTGGTGTCTGAGCGTCCTCCGAGCGCGGGTGGGCGGCGCTTGTAGGGGGAGGCAGGGAGTGACTATCCTGTACGCTAGTACTATTAATTATACTGTGCCTATGTTCAGCATAAATGTTAGAGTTGTATGTAAATGGGATCCTAAAGTTGCATTTTTTTACTGCAAAATCTTTCATCAAGCAATACGTCTGACCACCACCAGTTTTCATTTCAACTAGGTACCTATTTAACAAAACCTACCTCATACATTGTGTTGGAGTAACTGTTGCTACTGACCAGACTTACGTACTACCATACTACTGACACAGGCAGTAATTTATACTCATGTGCAGTCGGTTGCAGCACATACGGTACCAGGGGTACTCCAAACTAACTGAATTTTTTTTATCCGCAGTTAATACATAATAAAAATTTAAGCTTATTATCTTATCAAAGAAGTAATTTTCCACTAAAATATATTCATGTCAAGAAATAAATATTGCTGGGGACAAAAATAATTTAGTTCTTATTGAGTTCTAATTGCTACCTCAGCAATGAGGCCGCCTTAATTGTACCGATCTTTTTTTATTTTTTGTATCTGTTTGTTTTGTTGTGTTTTGTACAAATAAAGTATATTGTATTGTATTGTGCCGTGTGATGCCGGCTTAGAATAGCATCACCCCATTTCTTGCCCGTGGGAGTCGTAAGAGGCGACTAAGGGACTTGAGGGTGTGTATTGCAATTTTAGGCGATGGACTGACAACCTGTCACTATAACGATACACAATTTTCCGAATGACCCTCAAATATTTGTCAGACGTGGCGTAAATGTCCGTTTTATGCGGCAGTTTACGCTCTGCCTACCCCGCAAGGGATTATAGGTGTGATATATGTATGTATGTATATTCATGTCAAGAAATAAATATTGCTGAGGACAATAATAATTCAGTTCTTATGTAATGTGAGGTCCAGCCTCCTTCGGGTAGCAGGCACCTCAAATCATTCTGAATTTAAATTAGGTATTTTTTTGGCTGTCCCCAGGACAGATCAGACGATTGATTTTTCATTCTTGTGAAGGAGATTACCCCGGACGTACAGTAAAACAATAATTTACGAGTAACATTCGGTGAAAATTTATCTTATATTTATTTATCATAGTGGCCTCAGTACCTTATGTGCTACAAGTCTACAACCGACTGTACGTTTCTCAGAATGTATACAACAATTAAAGCAATGTTGCTAACTTAAACAGGACATTATCCTCTTCTCGTCCTTAAATTAGCAAAAGCTTAAATTACCAAATAGCCATAGCTTTCAAATTATCGATATCCGGGTATCCACCGTTTTCAGTGGATATCTAAATTTAAATCAGTAGAAATTTTTTCATTTAATAAACACCTATATTTATTAAGATTTTTTTGCCTACATATACAGAATGGTTCGAATAATGACGTACAAAGACAAAATTATAATGCCTTATACTGAAGGGTATCCGAATGACCCCCATGTATGATCCGCGACTTTTTGTAGTTTAAATGTTGTACGGGATAAATTCGACAGGCTTTTTTCTTTTTTGTGCGCTAGAAAGTACATTTCATAAAGATAATGTAAGAAAAAAGAAGGATGAAAGCTTGCCAGTCTATTTTTTCCAAACTCAAAACCGGACGGAACAGACACGGGGGTAATTCGGATACCTCTCAATATGAGGCATTTGAATTTTGTCTTAGGACGTTACTATTCGAGCCACCTTGTATATATAGGCAAAGAAAAACTTATATTGGGTGTTTATTAAATTAATCTTCTTCTTATTCTTTTCGAATGGGGACACCGAGTCCAACGACTCAATGAATAATTTGGGGTGATTTAAATTTAGATATCCACTGAAAACGGTGGATACCCAGATATCGATAATTTGGAGACTATGACTAATTGGTAAGTTTTATGAGACATTTGAATTTCGTCTTTGGACGTCACTACACGGGCCAACCTGTACACATGCTTACAGTAAGTGTCGTATGCACAATGATGTTATCGCATTCCATACATGGAATGTCCAGTGCTCATATTGTGTGTGACTTGTGACTTTGCTATGCGAGGATACATAAACATAAACAATGGATGGACGAGACAAAATAAAATAATACTTACTTTGAAATGTACTCAAAGTAAGATTAAGGGAAATTTAAAATACGGGATGTATCTAAGTGGCGGTGTCCGGAAAACTATAACTCCACACACACACACACACACACACACACACATCACGTATATATCCCTTGCGGGGTAAGCAGAGCGTAAACGGCCGCAATAAAGGACATTTACGCCAGGTCTCACTAACATCTGAGGGTCATTCGGAAAATTGTGTATCACCATAGAGAAAGCATGTCAGATCATCGTCTTTAACTGCAATACACATGCTACCCTCGGGTCCCTTAGTCGCATCTTACGACACCCATGGGTAAGAAATGGGTTGATGCTATTCTAAACCGACATGACACGGCATGAAACAAAGGACAATGTAAAGGACATACGAAATTAGGTACTAATAAAGATATCCTTACCGTTGTAAAAGCAGTCAAGTTGAGATCAGCAAAGTCGGCAGCTGTCAATCGACACGGTTTCTGAGCTCTGCAAAAAAAACATTCCTGAATCAACGAGCAGCATTCGAATCTAGAGTTTTTCGTAGCCGTACCTACGCTTTAACGATTTGGCTTTAATGTGTGATCCAATGTTTTGTTTGCAGCTTTTATTTGTGTCAATGTATGAAGTATTAGAGCAACATGGCCTTTCGAGGCTGTGTTGCTCTAAGTATGACGTCTAATATGACCTCTTATACTTAGAACTGTTTTTGCATCAATGAGGTAGCACCACTGACCTCCATTGTATACAAGGGTAGCACTCACGACTGTACCTTTTTAGTGATTGGTTGAATTTGTGTCAATGTCTAAGTTCAGTCACTTCTAATCGGTGTGAGGTAAGGTCATGCCTGCTACATCTGCAATAATCTTTGAGAATTCGTCAAAGTTTTTCTTCCTGTTTGAAAGGTTCGAAAGTCTTGGGTCCCAAGACTGCTCGTGTAAACTTTCGATTCATTTTTGTATGAGTATATATTTTTAATTTCTTGACTGACCTTAGTAAGATCAGGAAAATACTTCTTTTGACACCAGGATCAGTTTCATACCAGCGGCATTTGTAAATACCTTCAGATACTTTGGTGCTCTGAAAAAAATAAAACTATTAGCACCTCATTATACATATTTCTCTTAAAAAATTTACTTAATCTTTTTTAACAAAATAATAACGGGTGATGTGTGATGTTACTTACTGATCTCATGAGCAGGTCCCCGAAGAGGCACAGCAAGGATATCTGTGACAGGCTCATCGCCAGAAACGTCAAAAATGCTATGATAGTAGCGCTATCGTCCATAAACTAAAAGATTAGAGCAAAGCATTGAATAATGTTACGATTTACAAAAATAAAAGCAGATGTCTTTAGAACTGTTACAGAGATATGAAAGAAAACGAAAAAAGATAAGAAAAGCCTAGAGGCGGTTTCCCCACTATGACAAATTAACGGACGTTGTTTTTACGCCTCTACAAAAAACGGATACCACAGCACGCATGCGTTTTGACCAAGGTGTTTAACAAAAGCTTTTTAGTGTGCGATTCACCTTAAAATTAAGAATAAGTTAGTATAAGAATGATAAGAATAATTCATTGAGATCAAAGTATAACAGCTAGTGTACGGTCGGATTCATAAGTGGAGTCATAGTTAGACCACTTGACCGATTGCAATACGGGTTATTATCCTCTGTACTTACTTTACTAACTTACGCACACACGTAAGATTATCGACTGTAAGTAGAAAAGTCCACCTTAAGGCGTAGCATTAAAACTTAAACAGATTACCACCTATAAGCGACATCTATGTAATCTTTGAAATAATTACTCGGTGATAGCCTATTCGCCACCACATCACCACAAAGTATACATCACACTGGTTTGTCTAAAACCGTATTATAGCTATCCTTATTCGTTCACTTGTAGTAAAGCAATAGATTACATATCTTTATTTCATCGTATTGATCACAAGCTACCGTAGCTTAGCGGTAATAGTTCTTACCTTCTAATCAGAACGGAACCGGGTTCCCATCCGATCTCTGTATGTCTATTAATGTTTTTTTAAATGTTTTTACCATATTTTCTCCAGTAATAATTATTTTATATAATATTGTTCTATATATTCATCTATGTATTATATCTATAAATGTTTATTGTAAATTATGTATCAAAATATTATATCTAAAAACATAAACCTATAATATTGTAATAAAACAAAAAGTAAGGTAAGAAATTATTTTATTGGTAGGTATGGTATCACTTTATGTAAATAACATAATGACATGAATGATAACTTTTGGTAACCATAAGATACGAGTATGTAAAACTACATAAAATACTTGCTGTCGTAATACTTAGTTAATAGTTTTGTTTGAATGATAAAACACAATATTAATATGTAAAATGATATTAAGTGTTCATTAGCTGAAACATCGATAGGTAATTATTTATAAGATCATAGGAATGATCCAAATCTTGGATTGAATCTTTCAATAAAGTTATTTAAGTAATAATTTCGTTAGTAATTATTTTATTGTTCTATGTTTAACGATGATGCACTTTCCTCGGAAGTAAAAGTAATTGTAATAATAATAAATCAGTTATTTGCCTACATCTCAAGGTTTAAGCTTAAGTAGGTACTCGTTTTCGTAATGAAAAGATATTGAAGCAAGGCCTTAAGATAACTGACTAATAATTATCAATCTTATATAAATATAAATCGATGTTTTAGCATAATTTAATTGCTAATGTAATGCTCCACAAATACCTACTGCAATAGTAGGCGGGTAAGCAGGTAAACAGAGGTTGAGTGAGCAACGATTTATCAGGCCCGCTTCGGCATACATTGCTGATTATTTTGTGTATATTCATATATTATAATGAAATACACAAGATAATCAGCAATGTATGCTAGATCGGGTCTGATTGGAATCTTAAGTAAAAATCGCCGCTTACATAATTAGTATTTGGTGTTACCTCCGCTGTTTTCAACAACACTTAATAAACACTTAATAGACTCGATCAAATAAGTGCATATATCTGTTCCTCTGGTACTCTCCCACACTCCCAGGCAGTGAGCCTCTAAAGCTTCTGTAGTTCTTTCATTGCGCATGTCCCACCTTTGCACCATTAAACCCCATAAATTCTCTATGGGATTTAAGTCCGGAGATTTTGCTGGCCAACGAATAACTTGGATATCTGGGTGCTGGCTAAACCAATTATACACCACGGCAGCTCGATGCACTGGACAATTTATCCTGTACAAATGCAAAACGAGGAACTTCACTAGCAGGATAAACAGTTAAACATTTCGCACCGTGTCGTCGGTAGCATGCTTTCCTGTAGCATATCAACATAATTAGCGGCAGTTGCACGCCCTCTTTCTTGTGCTACTAATTTGCCTGGACCAGCGGCAGAACCATTTTCTTCATATTGTTACACCATCATCCTCCGCTGTGAATCATTAATAAGACGAGTCGAGTTTTTACGCTACCTTCCTCTTCAAAACGTGTAACCCAACGTTTAACAGTCTTCCACTAAAACAAAGTAGCATTATTAATAAAAAAGTTTATACTAATCGGTTCACAGCTACCAACATACTATGAGTCAAAGTTTTTAATATTTAAAATACAATTGTAATGAAATAAAACTATACTTACGGCCAGACCAGTCTGATTAGCAATTTGAGTTAAATTAAATCCAATATCATGCAGCGCCACAGATAATTGCAGCGCAACAATACGCTGCTTATCCTGCAAACTGATAATAGTATGCATTTCGAAGAAATAAACACTGAAGTTTAATAAATAAACTTAGGTTAAAAAAAATCACTTAGCACACGCACTTTCTCGCAAACGATCTAGCAACAACTAAAATGTAATTCAAAATTTACTAAATTTTGCTTCATTTGATAAAATAAAAACTAGAACGAAGAAATCGGGATTCGATCCATTGTCTCCACAATAACGGTCAAGAATTTGCTTGACCGCGCTACTGACCACGCTACCGAAGCTAATGATTCATGAAGTGAAATAGTCAATACTACTCAGCCTATTATACAATGGTAGTTCGTCAAATAATAGTATGTTATACGTCATTTGTGTCATTGTGTGAGTGTCGCCGCGGGTGCGAGCGACTTGTTTTCTGAGGTTTGTGTTAACTATGACTCCACTTTAGAACGCGACCGTACATGAGTTCTACATAATACAAAAAAATATATTTTGAAATATGTACATAAAGTAAAGAAGAAGTATGATAAACATAAAGTAAGTACTTACAGTGACATTAAAGGCACTTAAGCAGATGAGGACGGAACTGGTGATGATGTTGAACAACGTAGATTTTGAAGACAATAATTCCACTTGGTTTACCAACCTTTTGAAACAAACATGCTAAATGAAGAACATTGATGTAATGATAAATGCAATATGATTCGTAAGATAGGTACTCGTACTTACAAATACAAATATATTTATTGCGCATCACATCTTAGGCACAACAATCAATAAATTCAGTACAAATATACAACATGAGCTGAAATGGGTGTAGGCTCAGCACACTGCTGGTTTTAAGCTTACCCCTGGTCAAAAATGGTACTTAAGTGATTTTTTTAATCTGAGGAAGAACTACCTAAGAAAATCTCAGAACTTTATCATCTTATGTTTATTGAAATAACGGATACTTCACTTACAGCGAAATCTCTCTTATCACTAAAATGCACGCTTTCTATAAACCTTTAGCGAATCAACATGGAAATTATGAACAACTTACTCGATAAGCTCCTGATGCCTTTTGATGAGCTGTTTGAGCTTCTGCCTTGTTTCAATCACAGAGTTGGAGACAACATGTTCGTATCGATGACAAAGTATGCTAAAGTGTATGTGCATGTAGGTGCAGAAGGCGTATAGAAACGTGTCCACGCCAAATACATTGAAGGCTGCAATGAAAGCTGAAAACATGAGATTCATTTTATCCCCTTGATGAAATATTGGAAGTGTCAACGATGCATTAGAGATAGATTCTGCTACTTTGTTGAAAAACCGCGGTAATGATTGGTTATCGTCAGAAGAAAAGATCTAAACCAAAGTAAAGTAAATAGTGTGGCTAGTGACAGTGGAATGAGGTGTTCAAATATTTTGACTACGTTGTAGGGCATAGCATACATCTTTTACAAGGTACTTCAATCCGATCTTCTGTCAATGAGAAATTACTAAATATGGATGCTTACTTGACCAAACCTGATGAAGATACACAATTGGCCACATAATTTTTGTGAAGGGATCGAAAAAATACTTTGTCAGGAATGGAAGACTCAACTCCCATTCCCCAGTTTTATAGAAGTCATACGCCATGGTCAGGAGAGGTAGTGTGGTGAATGCTGCTGTTACACCCATACTTGTGTAAAATAGCAATTTGATCACAAAGTTCAGGAACCATGTCGAGTCTTCCACAATTTTTCTTTCAATCATTTCACTGTTTCTTGCTTCTAGTTTAACATTTCCTGCTTTCATATCTTTAGTTTTAACTGCTTCTATAGTTGTTTCTAATTTGATATCATGAAGATCTGTTATTCCATTAATATAATCGTTTTCATTGTATCTAGGATGTATTTGCTTTAATTTTTTAACAACATTAGAGACAACGTCTCTGTAGTAAAACATGGACACAATTTTTGCTGTAGCCAAAAGGGAAACGGTTGAACAGGGGGCGATCAAAGAGAGTTCACTGAAACTTTTTCCAACTTGTATGCCATCTAATATCCAAAAGAATTCACCAAAAACGTCGGTGTAGAGCCACAGGATGTTGAAATAAAACAAATAGTTTGTGACAGCAGACCAAATCGGATTTAGTGATGGATAGATTCGTATTCCAGAAAAAAGTAATGCGATGTTAGTTAATTTAAGTGACTTTTCGAAATTATTCATTTTCCCGTTAGTGCACAAATTTTTAATTTTTTAATATGTACTTTCTATGGTAAAGAGGACCTAACTGGAACAAATTTATTATGTAAAGTGAAATAAAAGAAAAGAAACTAGAACATCTGGAACATAGAAATTAACATGTCATCCAGCAAAGATGACAGTCGACAAAGAGACAAACAGAATTACTGACCGCTAATTAATAATGCCGTTTACTTTAATTACAGTTCTTTTTAGCTCCTGTAGATGTAAAGAATTCTTAATTAGTTCTTTGAATGTTTAGAAATAGTTAATTAAGTACTTAGCTAGTAATATTCATCAAAAGACGTGCTGTCAGAATACAGGTTCTTCAAAGATCTTCACAGCAATCAAAACCCTTGTCACAGGTAAGTATGACAATTGAACTTTGAAAATGTTTTAAACTGATGAAGATACATGAGCGGCCATCGTGTCATTGTGAAAGGATCGAATAAGGACCTTACCAAGAGAAGAAGCTGAACCAGCTTCCATTCCCCAGTTTTATAGTAATCAAAAGCCATTGTTCATTGAAGGTAATGTGTTGAAAAATACAAAAACTGCAGCACTTGAGTAATAAAAGAGATGAATCATAAAATTTACGTACCACGTAGCGTCTTTTACAATTTTACGCTCCATCATTTCGTAATCTGATTTTTTGGAGTTTCTTCCTTGATGGCATTCAATTCTTCTAATTTATATTTGTCATCGTTTTTTTTTTTCAAGAGATGAATAACAAAACTTAAGAACCACGTAGCGGCTTTTACAATTTTTTGTTTCATCATTTCGGAAGCTGATATTTTTGGGGTTTTTTAGATGGCATTAAATTCTGCCAATTTATATTTGCCATCGTTCTTTTTTTTCTAATTTAAGTTGTATCTGCTTAAGTTATTCAACTTAAATTGGGTAAGAGGTCGTAGAACCGACGGATGGTGGAGTGAACGGGTTCTCGAGTGGAGGTCAAGCCATAGAGTAGAAATCACATAGAGATGACACTCCCGCTCCAGACGCGCTCAAGGTCAATCCGTCTGGCTGTCTCTTAGAGAACAATTCAGTCGGGAGTGCGCTTCGCCGCGGAAACGTTCGTCGTGCGGGTCGTATTTTCATTTTTTGTGAAAAATTTAGCAATGCCGAATTATTGTGTATACACACCGTATGGCTTTAAAAGTGATGCGAGGAAGACTCCGCATCTAAGTTTTTTTAATTTGCCTAAAGATGAGCCAAGGTAAGTGATGATTTTACAGTAAATACCTAGGTACCTACCATTCTTTATTATACGTAATTGTTGTGTGTACTCCTATTTTTACTTACGTAGGTACCTAGTTTCCATTTTCTAATTTAAACTACCTAGGTGCGTAAGTCATTGTTAGCTGATAATGATAAATAAGCACATTCGTATCGTAGGTATGTTTTGCACCTATTTTAAAATTCTGTACCTATTAACAATAAAATGGTAAGGTAAGACTTTAAAATGGGTAAATATTTTGTTCCCACGGGAAAACTGTTAGCAGCGGTCGCAACCACTTGACTGGCCGCTAGTCTGGAATAAAATTATTGGCACGTGACAGCCCCGACTTAAAGCGCGGGAGAGTGCGGGGCGTTACGGGCTGCGGGGGGAAGTAGGTATTTAAAGCGCGGCTTTTGGGGCCCAGACAAAGGAGTTTCGCTTCTATACGCAGTATTATTATCTATTCTTATGGTCAAGCCTCGGCAAGCGTAGTGTTGGATGGCGAAAACGGGAGATCGTGCCCTATGGCGTACCATGGGGGAGGCCTACGTCCAGCAGTGGACTGCAATAGGCTGATGTATGTATGTATGTATGTATGTAAGATATCCTTGTAGTAAAACACGGGTACGATTTTCGCTGTAGAGTAATGCAGATTGTAGTGCAAAGGGCTATCAAGGAGAGTTCACCGAAGCTAAATGCCATCTATGATCCAGAAAAATTCACCAACAACATCGGTGTACAGCCATACAAAATTGAAAAAGAACAAGAAGACAAAAAAAATTAAAAAATACATTATCTGATGGGAAAATGTTTATGCCAGAGAAAAATAGAGCTGCGTGTAAGAATTTTAGAGAGTTTTCGTAACTTTGCGTCATTTATATGGAAACATTTAAGATGGGAACTGTAAGTGTTTTTGTTTCTATTTATTGTAAGTAAAGATAAAATTTTAACTTGATGTCGCGATGAAATAGTGTTTAGGCAAAGTCGAGACTACTATCTTTAACTTGTAAAGAATTCGAATGTTGAAGTATGATTACTTTTAAAAATAAATGAAACTGTATCCGAATTCCGAATTGATTGTAATGTCTTGATCAGATAATAATAACAAATGATAAAACGACAAACGGAATTACAAATAACTAATTAATACTTCTTTCCGAACGTATTTTTTCAGTTCTTTTGATAAAACTATTTACTTTTTTCATACAAGATCAAACGTTGGAAAGGGTGTAATTATAAGTAACGTATGGTGGTCGGTAATATAAAGAGTGTTAGGAAAAGAACTGTGTTATTTTTAAGGGGTTCACCAGGTAAGCGTAGCGTTGGTCGACCTCCGGCCAGATGGACAGATGACTTAAAAATGGCGGCTGGTAGCGATTGGACGGCGAAAACGAGAGATCGTGCCCTATGGCGTACCCTGGGGGAGGCCTCCGTCCAGCAGTGGACTGCAATAAGCTGAGTATGTGTGTATGTAACCAGACACCAGCCCATGAAGCTACTATCCTCATGGGTCATTCTCACATAGGTTTTATCAGAATAATTGCTCAGTTACTTGGGCTGGTGCCGGGCTGCTTGACTCTGGACGGAAAACAGTAGGTAGGTACTTTTCATACAGGATGTCAAAAGAAGGTAAAATTATTGCAAGAGGTAAATTACAGCCTATCATAGTTGATTCACAATCTCATGAGACGGCGCGCGACGTGCCTTGTACATACTCCAAGGAATATTTGGACTTACTTACCTACTTACTCCTGTGGCTCAGGGATCCAAAGTGGGTCTTGGCCTCCGACAAGAGTTTCCGCCACTTGTCCCGATCCTGGGCCGCTTCACGCCAGTCTGCCGCTTGAAGGTCGCGCAAGTAGGGACTCTGCAGGCGTGATGAGACCATGAAACTGAACAATTTTACCTATGGTGTATAGTGGTGAAAACAATAATAACTTTTCGGCAAAGTTTAACCCACAAAATTTAGGTTTAGCTGATTGACCTTGTATGGGTTGTCGATTTTTTTATCGTGAACCATCACTTTGTTCCCTGGGGTAAGTGGTTCAGTTTTATGGTCTATTCACGCCTGTAAAGTTTTCAGTACGTGAAAAAAAGGGTTGATTCAGATGAAAAGTGTAATGTTTTTATCTAAAACCGCAATTTAACTGATGAGATGAGTGCTCTGAGGAGATCAGAAGGCAATGAGCATTAGTGATGAAGCGGATGTAAATTTTTGAACATTCGCGAATATTTGCCATCGAGATTCGCGAATTCGAATTCGAATATTCTGATTTTTGATGATTTGCGGTTTGCCGTGTGACGCCGCCTTAGAATAGCATCACCCTATTTCATCTCCATGGGAGTCGTAAGAGGCGACTAAGGGACTGACTCGAGGGTGTGTATTGCAATTTTAGGTGATAGGCTGACAACTTGTCAATTTGGCGATACACAATTTTCCGAATGCCTCTTAAAAAATTGTCTGACGTGGCGTAAGTGTCCGTTTTTTGCGACCGTTTACGCTCTGCCTTCCCCGCAAGGGATTATAGGCGTGATGTGTGTATGTACGTATGCGGTTTGGCGGCATTCTCGAGTTGAAAACGAATGCGTTAGCGCAAGATGCACAATATCCGAATGAATCTGAGCTAAACGCGTTTTGTCACACCACTGTGGTCTGCTGGTAAATAAAAATAGAAACAAGACTCTGTCTCTGTCCTATGACCTAGACTAGAGTCAAGAGCAAACCCATTCTTAAAAAAAAAAAAAATATAAAGTGTGAGTTTTTTACATTAGTAAATCAATTGTTAGTTGATTTCCACTTTATTAACCTTATATCGTTTTCAAATTGAATGTTTTGTTCAGGTGTTCATATTCGAAAAACATGCGCGCAAACTTTGCGAATGCGAATATCCAAAAATTTGCGAATGCGAATACGAATCTTCGTTACATAACAATAGTGTCTAGAAACGATTGTTTCTATATAAAAATAATAATCATATTATTATTATACTTTATTGCACAAAACATAATAACGCTGATAGAAAAACAAAGAAAAAAACAAGGCGATTTGCAATAAGGCGGCCTTAATGCTAAAGTAGCGTTCTCTTCCAGGCAACCTTTGGGTGATATAGAGACTGCGGACATATACGCTAGATATTGCAAACACCAACATATACTTAGGAATACTACAATAGTATATATACTTAGGAATAATCGCATTGCAATAAATAAAATAAAAAATTTACATTTATAACCAATCTCTTTTTGTGTTTGTTTTCTATTACGATTTACGACCTCGTATTTTCATTTCATCATATCGAAACTGTCACTATTCATTCAGTGTCTTTGTCGTTTGCCGCTTGTTTTTTTTGACACCCTTGTGACGCGCCGCCATTTCCAATATGGCTACCGTGGCTTTGTCGGTGAAGGATGGTGAAGGCGGTGAGATCAAAGCGGGTTGAGTCTTAGCAGGCAACGGCGAGGATAAGACAGGTGACGTATTTAGATATGCTCAGGATAGAGATGACGCACGCAACCAAGAGTCCTAGGTTTAAGACCGTAGGCCGTTCTCTTTCACCGCAAGCGACTGTCAGACCAAAGGAAATTCAGATTTCCGATTTATATGGTGCGTATTGCACTGTAGCCGTATTAGTATGCGAATAAGATCGGAAATCGCAATTTTCTTTCGTCGGACAAACGCATGCATAAGACGGATGACAAGTAAGAGAACCGTGTCACGAATTCACGCACCGAATATTTTTGCAGTTTCAATACTGTTTTAATTTATGTTGTAAGAAGTAAGTATGAAAATCTATAGAAACGCTGCACATACAATACAACACAATTTTTTTATTTAATAAAGATAATTACTAATAGGTAAAACTATACAAAAAAATATTTAGGGAACTATTTCCTAAACTAAGAACAGTAGTGATTCCTGTGTCTTAGGTAAAAACAGTTTAATAAAAAATTAAAAATACTACAATACAATTAAAATTAACCTAAATACACTTTAAAATATTACTATTATAAAACCTATTCTACATCACGGCGCACATCAGAAAACCGTGGTACTTCAAGGTACTAACTTGCTTACGCACATTTCATTGAAACCCTATAGAGCTAGGGTCCCCCTCATGAATATGCACATTTTGTCTGTCTGTCCGTCCATATCTATAGCTATCTTCACGTTTTTCTGTTCTGTGTTCCATTGTTAGGCAAAGGCATGGAACTATAGATCAGTTTTACCTACAAGCTTCTTAGGCAAAGGCCACGTTTGTTTATAAAATAAAATATTACGTAAATTACAACCATTTCCTCATTCATCACAAGATTCTGATTTAAATAGCAAACACTGAAAATAGATAAAAGTTATCTAAGCTCTAAGTTCTCTCTGTCGTGTGGTGCCGGCTTCGAATAGCATCACCTCTATTCTACTAGTGGTTATCACAAAAAGCGACAAAGGAATGGGAAGCAGCGTTCCCGTGTCGTTCCCGTTGTCGTGGCTGTTAATGTTAAGTTTTATTGACGTCAAAGACGTCAGATATTCCTTCAAAACGCATATCACACTTACCCTGCCCTGCCTACCGATCGGTATTATACCTACATTTCTGTATTTTTTATATATTTGTTGTTTTACTTTGTAATGTTGCCAAACAGGAGGCAGGGTAGTTGAGGTAAATACTTACTTACTTATGTAGAGCCGAATAGAAATATGATAGACTAGTTTTCCGACCAGCGGTTTCACCCGCTGCCACTCATGTTCCCGTGGTAATAGTTGTTTTTCTGCGGTAAAAGTAGCCTATGTGTTATTTTAGATTATACTCTACCTGTGTTCCAAATTTCATCCAAATCGGTCAAGCCGTCTGTGCGTGAAGAGGTAACATACATACATACATATACACACGCACACAAACTCTCAGATTTATAATATTAGTACGGATACAGATATTTTTGTGAGAAAGCGTTTTCACTAAAGTTTAGTTCATAGCGGTTCCAACTACAGTCCATTATTATACTACCGTTCCCGAATGCAATACCCAAGGATTATACAAATGTTCATACCTGTTTAGTATAATATGTACTTAGTTGGGTCCGGTCTGGCTCGATGGCATGGCGGCGCGGTACCGAGAATCCGCGCGGGCGCAGGTAGCCGACCGAGGTAGGATAACGGTAGGACGGGGCTGAGGTACGAAGGTAGAGACGATTCTATCACATGCCGCTATTTTCAACACATATCACGTCTATAATCCCTTGCGGGGTAGGGAGAGCGCAAAACAGGGTCATTCGGAAAATTGTGTATTGCCATAGTGACAGTTGTCTTGCCGTTCGCCTAAAATTACAATACACACCCTCGAGTTCCTTAGTGTGATGCCGGCTTAGAATAGCATTACCCTGTTTATTTTCCTTGGGAGTCATAAGAGGCTATTTTCAAACGTGTTAAAACGTTTTGAGTATGTGATAAGTAGGGACTGAATTATATGCCACATCAAAAGCCTGAAATATGCATGAAAAAAGCTTGCCAAAACAAATTTTAGGTATACAACAAAAATAACAAGCATTTTTTTCCAAAATTAACACATACACATACACCTATCACGCATATAATCCCTTGCGGGGTAGGGAGAGCGCAAAACAGCCGCAAAGAACGGACATGTACGCCGCGTCTGACAAATGTTTAGGGTCATTCGGAAAATTGTGTATCGCCATAGAGACAGGTTGTCAGCCGTTTGCCTATAATTGCAATATACACCCTCGAGTCCCTTAGTCACCGTATGATGCCGGCTTAGTATAGCATCACCTGATTTCTTTCCCTTGGGAGTCGTAAGAGGCTATTTTCAACCGTGTTAAAACATTTTGAGTATGTGATAAGTAGAGACCGGACTATCAAAAGCCTGAAATATGCATGAAAAAAGATTTAAATGTGCACGAAAACTGGCAAAATATGCCAAAACTTAGGTATACAGACAAAAATTTAACAAGCATTTCTTAATTTTCTGGCAGATCAATCTGTGCGTCCACTCGCCAACAGTAAGAGCAATTTTAGGAATGCATGCGTAAAATACAGGAGGGACAACGAAAAAAGGTGCTGTGCACTCGAAAAATATTCAAAATGTGTCGATTATATGCAAAATAATAAGATTTTAGAGAAAATATGCAATTCGCGGAGAAAACGGCTTAAATATGCAAACGCATAATGCAAATATGCAAATGCATAAAATTCGGTCTCTAGTGAGAAGTGCTTTCAAAAATAAACTAGACCACACCTAAAGCAAAAACAAATGAAAACTAAATTGACGATAGGTAACTATTTTTATTTTTTAAAGTTCAAGCAATGCACATAGCATGCCATTAGTTTAATTTAAGTGTATCTCTTTAAAAGTGAACTGTATTATGTTCTATGGTTTATAATGCACTCTCTGTGCTATATTTGTGCTTATCCTACTATTATTATAAATGCGAAAGTTTATTTGTTACTTATCAAAATAAGACAAATTATTTTTACTATTTTTTTATTATTTATTGGTTACTTCTTCACGCAAAAACTACTGAAACGATTATTATTAAATTTGGCACACACATAGAAGATAACATGGATTAATGTAATAGTAAAATGGATTAGTTTTTATCACAAATTATGCGGACAACGTTGCGGGTAACAGCTAGTATTGAAATAATTACTTAGTTACCTACGCTAATACTTACCTAATTGAATTAAACATTTTTTTCTCTTTCCCAAGCCCTTACGCAGTGGCAACCTTTGCAATGGCAAATGATTCCCATGGTAGAGACAGAAATAAAATTATACACTTAGAAATTGACCGCGTGCGATGAGATGTCATGTCGCGTGATGCCGCCTTAGAATAGCATCACGCCATTTCTTTCCCGTGGGTGTCAGAAGAGGAGACTAAGGGACACGAGGATTATACGTGTATTGCAATTTTAGGCTCTGGCCTGACAAGCTGTTACTACGGTGATAAACAACTTTCTGAAATATGGACACAGGAAGCGACTTCATTTTAAACTATTTAGTACATACATACATACATAAATCACGCCTATCTCCCTTACGGGGAAGGCAGAGCGTTAAATTACGTTAAACGCATATTAACACCACGTCTGACAAAAGCTTGAGGGTTAATCAGATAACTGTGTATGACTATAGTGACAGGTTGTCAGCCCATCGCCTAAAATTACAAACTATTTAGTGATAAAGTCAAATTGATTAACTCTGCTATCCGTACCACACGTGTATAGAAAACTCTGGGAAACCCACCGCCCACCCATACAAGGTTTCGATACAAGTGGAACGGGGGACAATACCGCGGGAAAACAATGATACCAGCTCATACATTACGTGGGAAAACTGTAGAAAACTTAGTGTAGGTTTTTATAAAAAGAGTTTTTTGTAGATAGATTTACCCACACATATTTATAACGCCTATAATCCCTTACGGGGTAGGCAGAGCCCAAACGGCCGCAAAAAACGGATATTTACGCCACGTCTGTTTTACAAATATTGTGACAAATATATGAGGGTCATTCGGAAAATTGTGTATCGCCATAGTAACAGGTTGTCAACCCATCGCCTAAAATTGCTATACACACCCTCGAGTCCCTTAGTCGCCTCTTACGACTCCCACGGGAAAGACATGGGGTGATGCTAAGCCGGTATCACACGGCAATGCTTGCCCAGTTCTCACTATTTTGTCTTTTGTGACGTCTTTAAGGTCCAATTTCGATTCAATGCATTTTTTTAGGGTTTCTTTAGAGAAAAAATTTCAGTTTCACAAGTACAACTGTACCTTTTATGCGACGAACAACCCTATGAACTCTGAAGTCAGGTTTTAAACCACCTTCTACGTAGGGCAGGCTTCTGACATGGTTGCGCAAAGACCGCCGGCTAATTAGTGAAAGTCGAAACGATACGCAAAGAAAATTAACGTGCTCTCAGAAGCATGAAACCATTTTCCGTATTGGCCAATAATGTGATTAATCCAGCAAAATCGACGTTAAGAACAATTTCATAAACAAACTTTGATATTTCCAAGAATCAAAAATGCATCTCTGATAACTTAGACTAGAGCAATTGCCCAACACATTAAGTGATAGAAAATTGTTTTTATGCCTAGTGTAACCGAATGTATGTTTTATATTATATGTAAGCTAAGGTGACGAAATGACGCTAGTTAAGTAATCTAACATGTTTTTGTAGGTTTATTAATGTAATGTGACATGTTTTTTTTTATTTTCTTGAGTTTGCACAACTGTTACTCATTACTATAAAACATTTTCAAACGGATTTAACGTAGGAATTATAAAATCCAAAATAAATACGTATTAAATCCGTTTGAAATTGTTTTATTGTGATGTTTCTTTTACTTTTTTATGTACCCTCTCTCTTTTTTATAATAACAATAATTTGATAATTATTTTTATTACCACCTAAATGCTATCATATAATTTGCACGATTAAATGCTAGCTATAATATAAATTAATTGTTAAAAGACCTATTTTTTAATTTTTAAAAGACCTATTTGTTCTTATATTCTGGCAAATGGATAATCTTGAAGCCTAACTTGATATCCTAACTAATGGTATCATAATAGAATGAGCTCGTGTGCTCTCAATAGAACCATAACAAGAACAGTAGGCAACTTTGCACTAGTTGCCTTCATAAAATCAGTTAAAGGCAGAGGTTGTAAACATTTAAAAGTTTAGTTTTTTATTTTCTTCAATAAGTCTAGCCTTTGGCGTTAAGTCCGCCAGGGTAAAATTTTATACATAGACTCAAATGAAATAAATAAGTATTTTTGTATTGTGAAGCTATACCTAGGTCCGACGTGTTCGTCCTAACTATTTGGCCTATCTAGGGCTCCTCAGTATTATTATTATTATTATTATTTTGAGCCAGATATGTCCCACTGCAGGGCAAAGGCCTCCCTCAGTATTAAAACATAAAAAACAGAGAATTTAAAGTTGCATTTCTTGAATATTGTCAGTTTATTACGTCCTGTCAAATGACCAGTCGCGTTTAAATACGTTTTACATGGATAGAACTAGCGCACTTTTTATGTTATCTACTTTTCAACGTATAATATCACATCGGTTTCACATTATAGACTTACCGCGCGCCCTCTTTCGGTGCACATTAAATGCCCACATGATACCTCAAAATACGGCCTGCGCGAAAGAGAAAAATCACGACAGTGCTCCATGGGTTTGGCCCCGAGACCTCTAAACGTACATCTTATTATTCGTTGAGAAACAAGGCCTCACTAGGAGGGAGTTTTGTGATTATTAAAACAGCCACCCTAATCACGGACGAGTCTGGGATTAGGAATTGTTCTGGGAAGATTGAATCAAACTCACAAATAATCAAAGAATAATGTCACAATAACAGACCCAAACAAATGAGGTATTTACCTTCTTTCTACTTTCCCAAATGGGGGACCTGCATCACCTGTACAAATTAGTGACTTTTCTTTCAAAGGCGGTTTAACATCAGCAGCATTGTTACATCATTTACCGCCTTCAAACCTATAGTTTATGTCACTACATAGTATAAAATAAACTCGCTTTCCGTGCTCATTTGTATGCTTATGTTTTTAAAACCATGCAACAGATTTTGAAACGGTTTTTTTAATAGATAGAGTGATCCAAGAGGCAGGTTTTTAGGTATCTTTTTCCGCGAAAAGCTTTGTTCATTTAGAAAAACGGTTAGCTGCAGGTGAAACCGCTGGGTGGATCGCTAGTATATATATTTACATTACATTAACAGTAACATTAGTCCACTGCTGGACATGGGCTTCCCCTTATATGTGTAATCCGAACATAACATAAGAGTCAACAGACTCAAATTCGTCGCTCGAGCCAGTAAAAATATTTTAAAATAGACGAAATAAAAATGTTTTTTACCCCTGCCTCAGCTTAGGGCCCATTGCGAAAGCAACTAGGCACAACAGATGCTAATCTGTGGTAGGTAGATAGGTACCCAGTCAGAGGTGCAACCGGTCCGCCACACGTCGCTGGGCATGACTACCAACCAACTTACTGTACAGTTGGCACCAGCTCGAGGTGACATTCAAGGGAACATCGTCCAGCAAAGCTAGAAATCCCTTACTTTTTCCAAAGAACAATGGTCGAAATCATTACTTAAGTTCATAAAATATAACTTGAGTCTAGTGACAGCTGTCAACTTCTTACACTTTCTCTTTTGTTTTGTCACTCCCACTTAATATCCTACCTATCTAGCTACATGCTGTTAAACGAATTATTCTATAACTTACAGAGTATAAATAGTATTTATTTATTTTATATTTATAGCTGTACACACACCCGCAAAAAATAGGATGATGCTATTCTAAGCCGGCATGACACGGCACTTTTTATTCAACTACTCGTACTTGCTATAGTCACAGGCAAACACAATATTTAAACTAACCCATTTCCAGAAATTGTAGTAAGTTAGTTGCTACTTAATTATTAAGCCAGCATCAGTCACAAAAAAGTAAGTCCTTTTCGCTGTGTTAAAGAGAAACAGATGATGACAGCTCAGATCCGGAAAATCGAACATTTGTTCATTTAGTTAATTAACATACATACATACATATAACATGCCCATATTCCTTGCGGGGTAGGCAGAGTGTAAACGGCCGCATAAACGGACATTTACGCCACGTCTGACAAATATTTCAGGGGCATTCGGAAAATTGTGTATCGCCATTGACAGGCTGTCAACCCATCGCCTAAAATTGCAATGCACACCCTCTAGTCCCTTAGTCGCCTCCTACGACTCCCATGGGAAAAAATGGGGTGATGCTATTCATCGGACGCATTAGTTATTTAAATATACAAATAAATATTTCAGAAAGTAAGCCCACAGATTAATTTCATTACTCACTAAATGAGGAAGATGAGGATCACAGAGTCGTTCAAGTTTTTAGTCTAAAAACTAGCCAAAAACGCAAAATAAGAGCTTTAACGATTTAATTTCTATCGAGGCAATTTCATTAAACCGTGATTTGAACCCCATAGTTTTGTAGCATATATTTTGAAGTATTTTATATATAGGTATATATATTTGGAGATTTTAAAAAAAGGGATACAAAATTCCGAACAATATCCAACTTTGCGCGGTTGATTTCTAAAGCCATGAATAGCAAAAGTGGCCGTTTTAGGCACTTTTTGCCATAACTTTAACTACAGCGAATATTTCATTTAGTTTGCAGGGTCTAGAAAAATACTACAAACTTGAGCAACGGACATTCTGATACATTTGTTTGTATAAAGAGAAAACTCTTTTTGTGAAGTGGCGCCACTGTCGAGGCCGTTCACGGCTACACTCGCCTTTAGAAAAATACGCTTAAGATGTGAACCAACCTATGAAGAAACTGGACAACTTTTTTAAACGGGTTTCTAACGGAAGCTCACATACTGTTAGACTTGATTACATACATACACATACACATATCAATATCATACCTTTATCCCTTGCGGGGTAGGCAGAATGTTGACGGCCGAAAAATACGATCGCTATCACCACGTATTCAATGGCCGTTTCAGAAAAATCTTTGTCACTATAGTGTCTATAGTACTTCTGTCTATAGTACACTTTTTTTCTGTGTTTATCTGTTGTATAGTTTTTTTTAAGTGTAAGCAGAGTGGCATTCGGAAATCCAGAGTAGAACAGGATGGAAAGAGAAGAGGAAGGCCTTTGCCCAGCAGTGGGACGATGTAGGCTAATTAAGATAAGATAAGATAAGATAAGATAAGTGTCAGTCGAAGCGCCGGTAGCTCAGTTGGCAGAGCAGTGGGATGGTGAAAGAGTGGAACTCACTACCTGCGTCTGTGTTTCCAAACCATTGATCTACAAACAACAACCCTAGATTACGCGCGTACGCTCAAAAGGTGGGCCGGTAAAGTAGTGCACAATTTGCAAGCGAGCACTTCTTTCCCACAGTGCGTGGCTGGCCGCGAAACTGTTAACATGACCAAGTACGGGCTAACAAATAAGGCTGAGTTCAATAGATTATGGTGAGGTTCGTTGTGATATTTTGAATCAGGCGGACGCAATGAATCTATAAATCGCTATGTATGACTGTATAGTTCAGTAGGTGACAAAATCTTAGCGTAATTTTGTATGAGGCGCTAAATCTAGGGTTGCTGTAGATCAATGTTCCAAACGCATACAACCCTAATCTCTACAAAGTAAGAGTGAACAGGCTTCTTCTGGGTGAGCTCGCTCCATCTTAGACTCTGTCTCCGTCCTATGACCTAGACTAGAGTCAAGAGCAAACCCATCATTAATAATAAAAAAAAAATGGTACCCCACGATCCCGGGTTCAAGTCCCGGCAGGCGCTAATTGTTTTCTGTAATTTTTAACTTTAGTTTATGGTCATAATGAGATTAAAAGAGATATGATCGTTGCAGAACGCATATAACCTAAAATTAAACATAACATTAACAGCCACAACAGTCCACTACTGGACATGAGCCTCCCCCTTGTTTGGGGCGGGATATTGGCGTACTCTCCACGCTTGGCAGGCGGATTGGCGAGTACATTGCAAGATGTTACATTCACAGGGGATGGTGCCCATTCCCTGGATGAATCAGCCCTTACTAGCTTTTACGACACCCAAGAGTAGAATTGGGGTAAGGCTATTCTAAGCCGGCATCACACGGCATACACATACATACATACACACACATACACATATCACGCCTATTATCCCTTGCGGAGTAGGCAGCGTTAACGGCCGCAAAAATGGACATTTACGCCACGTCTGACACATATTTGAGGGTCACGCGGGAAAACTGTGTATCGCTATAATGACAGGTTGTCAGCCCATCGCCTAAAATTGCAATAGACACCCTCAAGTCTCTTAGTCGCCTCTTACGACTCCCACGGGAAAGAAATTTGGTGATGCTTTTCTAATCATAATTCATACGGCATAGAACGTACTTATTTAAAAATAATGCTTGCCTGTACCGTGTGACTTATTCAAATTATACCAACTCAGAAGTACTACATATGTGCAAAAAAAAAACTACAATACGTGATATTTTTTGCACCAAGCAAGACCTTATAAAATTTATATAAAAAGAAATCTCAAAGGTTGTTTGACGCGGCTGATCCACGAGGCAAAGTTATACAAAAACCTTTATAAAAGAAATCCTTGAATGCAGCTTGGAGGAAAACGACAACTGACATGTTTAGAATTGAAATAAAATTACTTTACAAACTTTAAAACTACAAATAATCATTAAAGGACAATGTCGTAACTACCCCCTAACAATGGCCGCCGTAATATTCAAAAGTTTAACAGTAAAATTTTACAGTTCAAATTAGTTTATTGTTCTTTCATGTTGCCGAAAGGACAAAGTATTGTTTTCTTAGTGTAATATTGAATGTTTAGAAAAAAACTAGAGGTTATATTTAAGTCCTTGGGCAGCAAAATGCAACGTTTATGATAATAGTGCTTTGTATTTACCGGCACGCGAGGTTAGGGCCTGGGCACACTTAGCGGCGTTCTTTGAACAACTTTTAGAATTACAAAATTATTATCATAGGGCCCTCAAATATTTGTCTATGTCATAATATTTGTATTTGTTGTGTTAACGTTCTTCCTACCCTGCAAGGGATAGAGGCGTGATATGTGTGTGTGTAAATAAAAAGTCCGTTCGCTACCTACTCAGTAGCCGTAGAGAGTGGTACAAAAGGCAGCAAGTCAATCTACCATTCACAGGATTATCCTTAACTAGTTAGGACACTGATTAGCTAATAGTTACTAGCTCTGCCAACCTCGCGAGGGATAAGGGCGTGATATATGTGTGTTAGTCCTCCCAGTCCTGACAAAGAATGTCAGACGAGGATTCATGATGAAAATACCGTCGTCTTTGGACCGCTCTATGATTGTATCAATCCATTCTATTGTCGGTCTGTTTGTGTCTAGTCAGTCTCAGTCCATAGGCCAGTAGCAAACCTCCAGCCAGCGTCCATAGAGGTCGTTACATCATAAGCAAGTCAAGTTAAGCTGCTGAACGGCGTCATTCCTTTGGAGACAGAATTTCCAACTTTACAAGAATAGGTACCTACTAGAAGAACTTACATGTGCTTTGGGTGTAACCTGTAAACTTATAAAGTTATTAAATACATTGAATTGAATTGAAAAGACTTTCCCATATAAGACAAGTTAAATCCGTACTAATATTATAAATCTGAGAGTTAGTGTGTGTGTATCACGTGTATGTATGTATGTTTGTTACCGCTTCACGCTCAAACGGCTTGACCGATTTGGATGAATTTTGGAACACAGGTAGAGTATAACCTGGAATAACACATAGGCTACTTTTTACCGCAGAAAAACAACTATTACCACGCGAAATTGAGTGGCAGCGGGTGAAACCGCTGGGCGGAAATCTAGTAGTACTGTATAAAGGAACAAACTTATACTTATTACTTTTAGTAATTTTTGGAACCAGTTGAGTTGATCCCTTAAATGGGTAACTGTGGAAGTGCATCTGGTTACGTGGGTATATTGTAAGGGTAAGTAGGTAGGTAGGTATAGTACAGGTAGGTAGGTAAACCGTACCGTAACTACATTGCTTAAATGTAGTTTGTAGACTATACATTTATGGACATTTATATTTTTGGATTTCTTTCTGCATAAGCTTTTTTCGCTTATGGTATCTGCTGTAGCTAAAATAAACTGGTTTAAACAAGATAGGTGAATCTCCTACTTTTAGTCCGTCGCTGCATATTTTTAACGCATGCCATGCGTCTGTCAGACGAAAGGAAATTGAGAATTCCGATCTTATTCCCAAACAGCTACGGTCAAACGACTTGACAGACATCCGTTAAATACCGTAGCCGTATTTTTATAGGAATAAGATCGAAATTCGCAATTTCCTTTACTCTGACAGACGCATGGTATGCGTTGCGGTGCGTTAAAAATACGCTGCGGACAACAGGAGAACCGCTACACATTCATGCCTTTTTCGACTACCTTAACATTTTGACATACATACATATATCACACCTTTATCCCTTGCGGGGTAGGCAGAGCGTAAACGTCCGCAAAAAACGGTCTTTACGCCACGCCTGAAAAACATTTGTGGGTCATTCGGAAAATTGTGTATTGCCATAGTGACAGGATGTCAGCCCATCGCCTTAAATTGCAATACACACCGAGTCCCTTCGTCGTCTTTTACGACACCCACGGGAAAGAAATGGGGTGATGCTATTCTAACATTTTGACCGCTATGATTTTTTCATAAAAACAGTTGTAGGTACTCGTGTAGTTGGTGTTTTTGATTGGATTTTTTTTAGTAATTTGTGATGTTAGTAGGTGTAGCCAAGCAAAGCAACATTGTTTACTATTAGTAATTTTACGACTACGGAGCCCGGTTTGATATGGTAATACAGTTATTAAACAATTGTCCATAAAGTCATGAATTTTCTCTTTGAAAACTTTCTTAATAACATGTCGCTTGTTCATTTTACAACTAGTGAAGTGCGTAAGTAGATACCTACTGATATTTGATTATTTGCGTACTAATCAACGTACGACCGATGTGGCGTAGTGGTAGTGCGACTGCCTGCGACGCAAAGGTTCCGGGTTCGATTCTCGGTGGGACACTCACAAAAGTGGATATTTATCTCTTTGTGAATTTGTTCCCGGTCTGGTTAGGACATTGCAGGGTGAACCAACTGATTGTCCGAAAAAATATGGTTCCGTGCTTCGGAGGGCACGTTAAGCCGTCGGTCCCGGTTGCTGTCTATGATTACTTAGACGGCGGTCGTAACACAACCATGTCAGAGGCCTACTAGTGGTAGTAGGCGGTTGAAAAACACTGACACCAGGGTTCATCGGGTCATTGGATGACTCGGTGTCCCACACGAAAAGAAAAGAAGATTTGCGTACTCGTTTTTACATTGGGTAAATTGTTCACCATTGTGGCTGTCGCTGTATGCCGTGTGATGCCGGCTTAGAACAGCATCACCCCAATCATTTCCCGTGGGAGTCGTAAGAGGCGACTTAGGGACTCGAGGGTGTGGTGTATTGCAATTTTAGACGATGGGCTAGACTATGCCGGCCGACAATTAATTTATTTAGTAATACTGGTCTGGTTTTGGTAGCATCATATCATACCAAGGTATTGTGATCAATCAAATAAATCAAAATTCAATCATTATGAGTACATTTTTTTTATATTAGATCATAATTATCAGATTATCGACCACTTCGTCAAAAGAATGTAAAAATAATATATTTTGTTCCCTGGGAAAAGTTAGGGCTGACCTACATGCTACCAACGGGGTCACAGTTGGCAGACAGTGAATGGCCAGCAGATACGGTGGTTGGATGCGAATATACTGAATAAACAGTCCCCGACCAAGAAGCGGCAGAGATTGAAGGAGGTTGTGGGAAGTCCTATAGGAAGGGCTTACCTATAAAATGCCAAAATAACTCCAATGATGTCTCTGTGACAGCGAATCAATGCCGCTATCCAATAAGCATTCCCCAGGTGTCGGGCAACAGCGATACCAGTAGTGGCAGAAGGCCGAAGAAATGGGATCTAGAAGGGCATCTGACCACACATCAACAAGCGAGCCGCAGACAATGTGGTCTCCGGCTGTTGAACTACAGTGCGGAAGGCAAGTGGGGGAGAGTACTGCACAAAACATTCCCCAATAAAGGAGTATTTGAGTGGATTTCTCAAGCGAAAATTTTTCATGTCCTCGCTGAAAACGAGGTGACGCTTTGCAGATATGACTATGATATTTTTTTTCAAAATATAAGACACTTGTTCTGATATTAAGCCATATAAATAATGTTTCGACAGTTATTATGTTTTTAGAAAAAAAATAGTAAGTGTCGAATTTCAATGTTCGGTGGCTTGTCCCCAATCCGTTTTTCACAACATATTCATCTCTCAGGAAAATTATGTCCAACATATTAAGGAAAATTAATTTTGATTATGTTAAGGATAAGTGACCCTACGAGAAATTATAAAAAATTGAATTTTTAGACGAAAAGTTTATGAACTATGTCAAAACTAGATTTGTCCCAGCAAAAATAGCAATATCGGTGGCAATTTTGTTTCGACGCTCCCTGCTCACACTGTTGATTATATCCAGACCTAAAACCCCTCCCCCGCTAGGATCAGCCGAGCACTCACGCGCAGTGTGAACGGTTGTGCACTACCTCATTGCGTCTTCCCGACAAAAATGTTAGTAAACTATTTCCGTTTACTCGGAATCAAAATTTTGCAATTTCGGTGCTCGGGATTAAAATGTTTCCTCAAAGTTTAAAAATATTACAGTAATGCATTCTAAATAGCCTTTAGGTACACTTTTGAGATTTAAGTTACAAACTGGAATAACCTTGATACTTTTGTATATTTTTTAAATAAATGACAAATTTTCAATTTCGGTGGGCACATTTCGGTGGCTTTTATGGCTGCTAGAAGCCCACCGAAATTGCAAAGCTCCACCGAATTTGCTCAATTAATACAAATTACAAACATATTTAGAAATATCACGCTTTCACTCCTTGCGGGGTATAAAGATCGAAAAAGCCTGTAAAATGCGGTCGCTTTAGGTCGTTTTGGATTGGATTTGGTTGGACAAAAAATTGCGGTTATTTCAGAAAAACTAAAATCTGCGTCGTAAAAGAAGACTAAGGGATAAATTCATTTAGGGGAATGGACAACAACGTTCCCTCTGAATGCAAAATTTTGTACTTCGCTCGCCTATCCGCCAGCCGAGCGTGTAGAGGATGGCAATACTCCTGATAAGGGGAGGCCCATGTCCAGCAATTAATTTTTGAACTAGCCCGGCGATCCCTCATGGCCCTCCAGCCCGGTGCACCCACGAGGTCCTACCGCACGGCGATCCCTCGTGGCCCTCCAGCCCGGCCATCTCTAGTGGCCCTCCAGCCCGGCGCTCCCGCGAGGTCCTACCGCACGGCGATCCCTCATGGCCCTCCAGCCCGGCCATCCCTCGTGGCCCTCCAATCCGGCGCTCCCGCGAGGTCCTACTGCACGGCGATCCCTCATGGCCCTCCAGCCCGGCGATCCATCGTGGCAGAAGGGAGCTGGTGAAACAAGGTCGTGAAGCTCTTGAGCACACTCTCCGAAGTACAATCTGTAAAAAACCGACAAACAGGCAACCTTGCGACGATGTGCCAGCCTATGTAGCTTGGAGTCCACCAGTTTTTTGTCGCCTATGAGCCTCTTGGCCCTGCGTTCCACCGAGTCAAGAGCGGCAAGTTGGTATTTGGCTGAACCATACTAAAGAGACTGCAATACTCCATGCTGGATCAGACTTGTGCTTTGTAAAGAGTTAAAAGCTGTCCAGGCGTAAAGTATCCCTTAAGTATATTCAGAATGCCCAGCTTCTTAGCCGTCATTTGAGCTTTGTACTCGATGGTCGCGCCGAAGTTTAGATTTGATGTCAACTCCATACCTAGAAGCTCAAGCCTGTCAGTGACAGAGACAGATGTACCCCGAAAAGTAGGTGTCCAGTCGAAAGGACTCCTTTTTGCAGTGAAAAGACACGCCTGTGTTTTGGTGGCGTTGAATGAGACCAGATTGTCATCGCCCTATTGGGAGACTAGACTTAAGGTCAGATCTGTTCGCTCTAACATGGCCTTTCTTAACGAACGTATTTCATCCCCACTGATTCTTGCACCTGTCAAGTATCTCTCTGAAACGGTACTATCATCTGTGTATCCAACAATACCGTGCTGAAGGAGGTCATTGATGTGCAGCAGGAAGAAAGTTGCGGAGAGAACAGACCCCTGAGGAAATAAGGTCGGAGCGCAGCCATCAACGACTACTCTGATGAACCGTTCATTATGGAAGTCTGTAATCCAAGTACAAAAATCAGCTGGGATGCCATAAGCAGGAAGCTTACTGAGCAGACTTGCATGCCAGACCCTGTCAAGGGCCTTCGAGATATCGAGTGGAACGGCAAGTGCTTCGCCGTTCTTCTCGACGGCTTCGCCCCAGCAGTGCGTGACATACATAAGAAGATCACCAGTAGACCGCTAGTTAAGTACCCTCTCCTTGACCTTGCATAGGATGGAGGTAATGGCAATTGGACGGTAATGAGCAGAGTCAGCACGGTCGCCCTTTTTGGGAACTGGTTGCACATTAGCAAGCTTCCAGGCCCCCGGCACCGTTCTTTCTTTAAGAGAGAGGCGGAACAAGCGTGTGAGCACAGGAGACAGTTCAGGCGCACAAAGTCTTAACACTCTCGCTGGTATGCCATCAGGGTTCACATCTAGACTGCACAATACTTTTCGAACCTATTTAGTGTGTACTGCGATCTCCGACATCGAAGAATCGCAACGAGGTACAGTAGGTGGTTGCTTGATGCCAGCGTCCAGACGTGAGTTGCTTGCAAACAGGGCTTTCTCACTTGCAGAGTGAGCCAGCGATCCATCAGGTTTCAGCATTGGAGGATCTGAGGCACAATTGCAACTTCGGTGGCACAAACCCAATTTCGGTGGCATGAATTCAATTTCGGTGACAAGGCAATTTCGGTGACGCAAATAACTCACCAAATACTATTGTTACATATTTCCCTGTTAATATATTATATTCAAAATGAGTATCTTTTGCTATACAGCAACAAAAAACATCAAAAATGCAGAAAATTAAAAAATCCACCGAAATTGACAAAAATATGCAGTTGTTGAAAATGACTCATTTTAGTTACTCCACCGGCCAGAATTTGACTCGAATAAGGGAAAAGTTATTCTTTATCCAGCCCTGAGTATTTGGTATAGGTTGGTAGTACTTAGTAAAATTTCAGCATACAAGACAACAACTGAAATGTTATCTTATTATTCATACTTGTTACTGTTTCGCTGTTACAAACAGTACCAGTTACTTTCTTACAACTTGAACAACTAAGTTTACTTTCGTTTACGACTGCAGTCAACAGTTAAGAACAAAGGAGCAGTTTTATTATGCCTATTTACACTTCTGACTTTTTGTTGTTTGGCCTGCAAACTCTTTTCGTAGAGTTAAGAGAAGAAGAAACATTATATTTTGTTTTATATTGAGCCTCACGTGAACAAAATGGATACAGATTTTTTCTTTTAACCACTTAAGTGCGACACTATGTATAAGCAAACGACGGTATCACGCAATCAAGATCATAGATTTTTTGAAATTTATACTATTATCTATTTTATATAATATCTTTTTTTAATCTAAGATAAGATTTTTATTTCACAATATAGGCACATACTCTGTATTTTATGATTTTGCTAATCAGCGTTGTTTGATCAAACACAGACGGACATTATGCCTTTATATTCAGGATATACATTCTCTTAACAAACCTTAAATTAGTGCTGTCATTTGCCGTCAAATAGGTTTAGAAAAGGATAAGAGATGTGTAAGTCCAGTTATAGTAGTTTTATCGTCGTATCATTTTGATAGATACGGCGCATTTTGCGTCAATTTATATGACATGACCAACTATTATATATTCTGTGACATGACAGGACTATGTTATCTCCTATCCTTTTCTAAACCTCTTTGACGGGAAGAGACATAGGTAATTAAAGGTGTAAAAGATTTTATTTCCCGAATTGAGGCCATTATGTACCTAGATGATTAAATAACATTTCAAACTACGTATCTGTTGTTCTATTTTTATTTCTTTCATTAGTGAACTATTGACATGTCATTTAAATAGCAAATAAAGTAGATAGGCAACAAAGTATAGATTGTTTTTTGTTTCGCAGAAGGTACAAATTGGTATTTTTGACATAATAGGTGAATACCACAGTGAATTTTTTAGGCCACCGTTTTAGCATGATAATTAAAATTATGTTTGGATGATAATAAGCAAAGGATAAAAATAAATAGACAGTTTTTGATTTGTAACTTAAACGTTGACTTTTAATACATTTTCGTATGTTACATTTTGTTTGTACAAAACAACGTATCAATAATAGTATACAACGTTCCGTTCCAGTCCGACCTCGGGCTCATCACATTCAATAACTAACTAACATATAAACAATAACTAACTAACTAATATTACGTATAAAAAGAGATCGTGGCTTATTTCTTGGGAGACTTGGTGCTTGGTGTGGTTTTAAATATTTGAAAACCAAAAAATATCAAATAATCTTTGAAATTGTAAATACAACGTTACTGTATATCAACGACGTTGCATATAGTAGTTACTATGTTATAATTGTATTTTTTGGATTAGATTTATGCATATCAATAAAATTTTATAAATGCTTAATTGAGAACAGTTTTTCAAATCTTTTTTATGAAGAATTGAGATTAATATTTTACGTTACAACTGATGTCTATGATAGTGTATTAGTAATGTTGTTTGTTTCTTATTTATAATCACACCAAAAAATTCCTTATTAATATGAAATTTCATCCGTAATTGTATTTATTACTGAAGAGCATCATTTTACGTTTTAAAGAATATGAAAATAAAATAATCTAACGTTATTTTAAATTCCATTTGAATTTTGTAAAAGCATAGTGATTGTCTTTTGTCATGTCGTAACTTAATGATAATCATTTGAATAGCAATTTCATGTGTTCAAAATACAATTTTAATGGTAAGATATAATTTAGTTAACAAAAATTGCCAATGATTTAATAAGATTTTGCAATTATTTATAAATTCGGGAATACACCATGTTCAAAAACTTGATTTTTAATCAGAGTACTTAAAATATAGTAGAACTTTAAATATCAGTAGTTAAGCTGACCATTTAACAAGGAAACAAAATACACAAAGAAAGCAAAAGATATAAACAATATCAATAGCTAAAACAAAACTATTCTTTAACTAAGTAAAACCATTTCGAAATAAACAAAACGATTTAAACGGTACACCTTGAAAAGGTTAGTTAGTACCAGCTTCAATAATTTTATAAAAGAAACGATCACGAATAATAAACAGTTGAATAGAATATTCAAATGAAGAATTTCAAGATTCAATGTCTGAGCGTAAGACACAAGCAAAAGATTGTTTATCAACATTATCTTGACACAATTTCGAGTTAATTTCCTCCATCTTAGCAAAAGTTTTACAAGCTTTATTTGTTTCATTGTTGGTTTTTAATTTGTCTCCTTTATCACAAAGTTGTTCCAAGTTAAACAATTAACAACATTTTGACAATAAACATTTTGTTCGTGGATCGGCGTCTCCGTTTTGGAGTCATTATCGTATACATTTTCACCTGTTGGAATTCCTTTCCTTTTTTAGATTCAGGCGAAGCCAGACGAAGCTATGTTTGCAGTTGAATATTTATGTGTACACATTTTGATCTGCATTTTCTGGTATTTATGCGATTCACTTTTTTTTAGGTCGCTAATAATTAAAAATATCAAATTAGACTCTGCCAACTTACCTTCGCGTGATTCTACCTTATTTCGTTCGCTTTCGAATTAAAAAAAGAACCAAATAGTAATTAGTTTCTGTCTCCCAATTTCACCAAACATACCTACCACAAATAATTGAAAAACCTAATAACAAATTGGAAACCCAACTTGACGCTCAAGGTCGAACCAAAAACATTAATAAATTTGAAGAATGGCTAAATATCTAACTAATGGAGCAATTACATTGATAAACCAGACCTTTTTGTCATTGTGAAACGTGCAAGGTATTTCCAAACATATATTTTAAGTCAATGATAGTAGACAAAACTTTAAAACAACTAAAGTTGAAACAAGGCAATTTCAAAAAGGTCCGCATCAAGGAGAATAGAACCCAAGATAGACAAAACTATTGGTTCTATCTTCTATATCCTCCGTGGTTTGTGTTCATCATTGCGACTAGGCGTTGGGGCAACTTTCCTCACAAACATAACTAAAAAAATGATACTTTCCAAAATCACAGAACACCAAAATCCAATGCAACAAATCATAAATGCAACAGTAACAGAACTGGCCAAAAAGGAACGTTTAAAAAAGAAAGCAACCCCGTTCCCTAACAATAATTCGATAATATCTTAAAATTGGTTAAATCATTTTATTTACTGTCCAGGTTGTAGATACAACCTTGGTTGTTCCTTCACTTCAATATGGCGGTCGCAGGCACGCACACTAGCTCACTCGCGTGTGTGTGGTCACCGTACAGACCACAGACCGAGGTTGAGTAAATTAAGCCGAGGCAACTTCACGATGTGGTCCAGTCCCATAGGCGTGATGCACGTGCACCCATACAGATCTATCTCTCTCAAGTTCTGCAGCCCGTCCCTCAGAGACTTCAATCCTCTATCGGTGATTTTAGTGCATTGTCCTAAATTTAATGTTTCTAGTTGCGATAACCGCGCGACCCGCTCCAGGCCCTCGTCGGTGAGGTTACACGCGTTAAGAGATAGCGAGCGGAGTCCTGATAACCCTAGAGCGGCGTGTAGAAGGGCTTCGTCGCCCACTTTCTCGCAGAACGACACGTCCAGCGCCTTTAGTCTGCCGCTGGAACTCTCGGCCAGGTACGCCACTCCGGCGTCAGATAAGCCATCACACGCTCTCAAGTTGACATCCTCTAATAACGGAAGACGAGACAAATGCCGTAAGCCTGCGTCCGTCACGGCAACACAGAATGAAAGGTTTATGGATTTCAGGTTGGGAAGCCCTGTCGCTGCATGTCGCAACGCTTCGTCCGTTAACCTCTGACAGTCTTGGAGACCTAAGTATTCTAGTTCCAGGGTTCCGCGCGCCTCGCCTCCGCCACAAAGATGAGCTATCCCAGCATCAGTCACATGCCAACACGATCTCAGATTCAAATGTTTTAACTTTTTCAGTCCCCACGCTATTAGTAGCAGTCCGGTATCTGTAATTTGACTACAACCACCTAACTCCAACACTTCTAAGTTTTTCAACGACTGCGCTATTCTCCCGAGTGAGGAGTCTGTCACTTGTTTACATAACGATAAGTCTAGTCTTTTTAAAGCTGGTAGTTCGGCCGCAAACGCACTGGCCAGCGCTGAATCGGTGACGCTGTAGCATCCTCGAAGCGATAGAGATTCTAAGCCAGGAAGCGCAGCAACGGCATCCCTTAAACCTCTTCTTAGGGACAGGACTTGTAGCTTCCGCACTCCTCGTCTAGCTAATGACTGGAACAGGACAGGGGCTGGTCGTCTCAGGTGTAAAGAGGCTTCGACTCCTCGCCACACCGAGCGGCGTTCAGCTGCATCTCTCCACGCGCGGCATACCTGAGCAGCGCGACCTCGGTCCATAACTGGAAGCCTTTCGAATATCAGCGCTAAGAGCTCTGGATACAGTCTCGATATATGAGTCCCCTGTGGCTCCGGTACTGGCTCAGGCACGTGCGTCGCAGGCAAATGCGGCCGATGCAGTCTATACGGCGCACTCCGCTGTTTTCTCCTAGCCGTGCTCGGTAGCTCGGTGAGGCCGGGGCATTCATCATGCCAGAAGTACGATTCCTCCGCATGCGCACTCATGGCGGCGACACTGCACTATAACATGACACTGGGCATCGGACCGGTTTTCGGCGAAACTCGCGTTTTGATACGCGCGCGATAAGCGTCCGTTCTGTTCAGCGAGTCAGCGTGTACTGGCGATGGGGGCGCGCGGGCGGCGGGAGCAGGGCCGTCCCCCCGCGGTCCCCCCGCTTGCCTACGGAGCGCGCGCGGCGATTGGTCGCGCTCGCCGGCACGTGACGCGCGCCGTATCGATTCGGAGGCTCTGCGGCGGCATTTTTAAGTTGGCGGACCGAGAGCCCGCCTTCCCCGCGCGGCCCCTGACGCCCGAGGCAAACGCTATACGGCGCGCAGAAGCGATTCACTTTACATCGGATTTCTATGTTAATCAGATGTTTCGTGCTTCGGAGGGTACGTTATGCCGTCGGACCTGGTCGCAGTCTGAATTTTCCCACACACCAACAGGGAGAGAGAGAAGAAGATAAGATGTCATCTTGTTCTTGTATCCCTAATTGCCTCCGTCCCAAAAATAATATTAGCATTTTCAATCTTCCTGTTGATGATTCCCAGTTTTGAATAGAATAGTCTCCGTGATAATGCTTATTGGACAAATTATGTCAACATCAAATATGTATGTATGTATGTAATAACTTGATTGTACCACCAGACACATTTAAAAGAACAGTTACAGAAATAAATCTAGAAACAAGAGGCACAAAGGCGGACTTATCCCATTAAGGGATCTCTTCCAGTCAACCTTTGAGAGACTCAGAGGATATGTTATTTGCAGGTAAACTACGGTACTTCAGCATGGTAAAAATAAGCTTACTCTATGATAAGTTAAGTGATGAAGATTGAGGATGCATGCAAAAATATGTGATGCAGTGGTGTTTTTTAATACCACTCTCAGTGGCATCACTCTACCGATTTTCGCATGATAATCTTCCTTGATCTAAAATAAATTAACATATTTTTGTGCGCTATGAAATATTTTACAGTCACTACCAGTATCTATTTTTTTTATTTGTTTGTTTTAATCAAGGTACAACCACAGAGTAGTGTTACTGAATTTCTTATGGTAGGACCTAGTCTAGTATAGTTCAAAAAGCAGTGGAAACGATAACGCTGCAAGAAAGTATTAAAATTTTTTCAATTTTATACTCCTTAAACCTAATCAAATTGTTCTAAGTAACAAATTTTAAAGCTCTCTGAGAGGCTTAATCACAATAGGCATTATTAATCCTATAGTGCCAGTGCATGATCTATGACCCTTGTGATAAGGCGGCGACCAAGTCGGCGCGCCGTATATTTTCGTTCGCGCTGCACTTGCCGACGACTTGCGACTAGTCCGAAAAGAGCCCTCGGTTTCCAAATAGCAACCTTATTCCTTTGAAATACGGTCAATACAAAAGCTCTTCTAAAATCGGTTGTCTGATAACGCCAGCCAACTATTACAAGGGCGACCGGTCTCGAACTGTTCTGTTCCAAATATGAATTTCGAATTCAAACGTGTTCCATTCCTGAGAGTGAGGTACTGGCCGTTTATAAATTAACATTCGATGTGTTTAAAACTAGAATGGAAAAAAATGGAAGGGAGATAACTGGTTGGGAAGTTAAAGGTTTCAATGAGTTCTATGAACAGAAACTAGAGAAGAGTTCACATAAAAGTGTCCTATCTACTCTTAGCGTTCTATTACAAAAAGTACCTAATACAATTACCAAAAAAACTTGGTTCTGATTTTATACCTTTGGTCGACACCTTTGTTTAGGCATAGAGTAGAAATCACATAGAGATGACACTCCCGCTCCAGACGCGCTCAAGGTCAATCCGTCTGGCTGTCTCTTAGCGAACAATTCAGTCGGGAGTGCGCTTCGCCGCGGAAACGTTCGTCGTGCGGGTCGAATTTTCATTTTTTGTGAAAAATTTAGCAATGCCGAATTATTGTGGTGTGTATGGCTGCAAAAGTGATGCGAGGAAAACTCCGCATCTAAGTTTTTTAATTTGCCTAAAGATGAGATTAAAGAGAGATGAAATACCTAGGTACCTACCATTCGTTATTATACGTAATTGTTGTGTGTACTCCTATTTTTACTTACGTAGGTACCTAGTTTCCATTTTCTAATTTAAACTACCTAGGTGCCTAAGCTGATAATGATAAATAAGCACATTCGTATCGTAGGTATGTTTTGCACCTATTTTAAAATTCTGTACCTACCTATAACTATATAAAATGGTAAGGTAAGACTTTAAAACGGGTAAATATTTTGTTCCCACGGGAAAACTGTTAGCAGCGGTCGTAACCGCTTGACTGGCCGCTAGTCTGGAATAAAATTATTGGCACGTGACAGCCTCGACTAAAAGCGTGGGAGAGTGCGGGGCGTTACGGGCTGCGGGGGGAAGTAGGTATTTAAAGCGCGGCTTTTGGGGCCCAGACAAAGGAGTTTCGTTTCTATACGCAGTATTATTATCTATTCTTATGCCCACGCGTGCAGCGTTATACCTACTTGTTGCATGCAGCTAATATTTTTATAACCTGTATAGAAAATAATGTTGCCTATAGTCAAACGGGGAATAACGTAGAGGTTTGCGTCAAATGTACCTATGTAATGTAACCATGACACAGTGTGCGTGCGGTGAGTGCTAGTGTGATCAGTTGATCATCGTAACGTCACACCCTGGCTGGATCACGCTAACATGTCACAACATGTAGCAATGTCTTGGGCCTCGAATACTCACACAAGCGACATAAACGAGGGAGGGACCTCCTGCGTGGACATAACCTCATGCTAGCGGCTACATGCTTGTTAACAATATACAGGGTGTAAATGAGACTAATTAAGGGTGCAATGAGATCATGTAACTGAACAACTTCATTTCAGGAAACGTCAAAATTGCAATTCACGTGTAACCCTCGAGCCCGCCAGTCGATAGGAGTAGTCGCCAGTTACGATACCCACGCCAAAAAATGGGTTGATGTTACTCTAAGCCGGCATCATACGGAAAACTTGGAAACCTATATAAAATATCCATCCTATGGGGATCAAGCCTACTTGGTACTTGCGTGTAGGCGGAATCTGCGTATTAATCAATACTATGTGGTTTAAGAATTTATTTCTCAAAAAGAGTTACACTCACTTACTCGAGAAACTTAAGTAACACTTATTATTACGAATAGATTTAACGCAAACACAGAGTCATTAGATATCTTTTTTAAATTTCTTATCCTAGTTAAATAATATTTATAAAACATTAAGCAAAAATTTACATTACAAATCAAGACAGGACGTTGAAGGTAACAGTGTTCTCAATAGGTATCAGTATTGTAGTTAGTAGCGTAACAACAATGCTACCATGTTCGAGAGAACCGGCCAAGAAATAAGAATAAGATAGACAGCTTTAGGACATATTATATTATATGATATTTGTGATAGACAGGAAGTGGCATAGCATTATGGGTGTTGGTTTCTTAGCATAAATTAGTTTTGTTTTAATAGTAGGTATTAGCATAGAGTAGAAATCACATAGAGATGACACTCCCGCTCCAGACGCGCTCAAGGTCAATCCGTCTGGCTATCTCTTAGAGAACAATTCAGTCGGGAGTGCGCTTCGCCGCGGAAACGTTCGTCGTGCAGGTCGAATTTTCATTTTTTGTGAAAAATTTAGCAATGCCGAATTATTGTGGTGTGTATGGCTGCAAAAGTAAGTTTTTTTAATTTTCCTAAAGATGAGCCAAGGTAAGTGATGATTTTACAGTAAATACCTAGGTACCTACCATTCGTTATTATACGTTTTTACTTACGTAGGTACCTAGTTTCCATTTTCTAATTTAAACTACCTAGGTGCCTAAGTCATTGTTAGCTGATAATGATAAATAAGCACATTCGTATCGTAGGTATGTTTTGCACCTATTTTAAAATTCTGTACCTACCTATTAACAATAAAATGGTAAGGTAAGACTTTAAAACGGGTAAATTTTTTGTTCCCACGGGAAAACTATTAGCAGCGGTCGCAACCGCTTGACTGGCCGCTAGTCTGGAATAAAATTATTGGCACGTGACAGCCCCGACTTAAAGCGCGGGAGAGTGCGGGGCGTTACGGGCTGCGGGGGGAAGTAGGTATTTAAAGCGCGGCTTTTGGGGCCCAGACAAAGGAGTTTCGTTTCTATACGCAGTATTATTATCTATTCTTATGGTTTAGGTCAATTCATTCTTTGTGAAGCCAGAGTGACGAATGTAAAGACGCTTCTATTCGTATTAATTAACGTTAGTTTCTCAACTCACACTATAAGGTGGAAAATATTTCGAGTACAGGATAAGTTTTACCATGAGGAAATGGGTTTATAAATAGATATATTAAGGTAAAATTGGAGAGCATAAACTATGGTCGCGAAAATAAATTATCAAATATTATAGAAAATAATTACCTACCATTTTATTTTGACTTATAATAAGAGAGTCATTCTTATTTAGATCATAACCATGTACTTATTAAAGAACAAGAAGGATTCAGAAAAGGTAGAGGTTGTTTACGAAGCATTTGTGGTCCTAAACGTACAGATAGATGCAAACCATCTTATAGGAAGTATAAATTGCACATTTCCAGTACCGTCAATGTATATGTTTGAAGCCGCGTTAGCATTATTAGATATACCTAAGAGATTATTCCTAGTTTGTGGCCTATGGTAGATATGCCAAAACCCGGCTCCCTTAGGACATTATCAACTTTGACTCTCTTTACATCCAAAATTGTCCTTAAAATATGATTCATTATAGTAGTTTATGCAACTGTCATATAATGGGGGTCATTAGAATGCGAGTGTCTGTTTATCACACGAGGCGTAGCCGAGTGTGATAATAGATTGACACGAGCACTCTAATGCTTAATTATATGCAGTTGCATACACTATTTTATCTACACTCTAAAAAATTTACTCAGTTGAACACTTTTCCAAACGTCCGCACCGGCGATTGCAAGGCCCGATACATGGTCAAATTCAATACGAGAACGTAATATGGCTTGATATGAATTTTTGAAGATTCTTTACTAACAGTTGTTTAGATGTCGAGTCTCAACAGCAAATAACTAAACAACTGAACAACACTGAACAACAACTGAACAACATCGGAATAAAATCTGTCTGAATAACAACTAATCAACATCTGAACAACAACAGAACAAAAACCTATTAAAACAACTGAACAACATCCGAAAAATTACCGTACAACAACAACTGTCAGGTGCGGCGGAAGATAGCTATTTGAGTATTGGAAAAAAAAACTTCGTTTCATTTCTCAACTTTATCGTATTAAGAGTTTTCTCATTAAGTCATTACGCTTCTGTAATTTATAGTAAACCCTAGTTTTTATAGGCAGAATGCATAAAGTAGGTCATTATGCATCTGTTTTCGAATTCATAATTCGAACATTATGAGACGAGTGTATATAAAATTTTACATGAATGCAAGATCTTCTGTGAAATTTAAGCATATAAAAGAAGGAAGCGTTTTAATTCGAGAAGGGCGAAATGCTTTAATGTCGGCGGTTCTTAATCTATGTAAAGAGTGCTCCAGCAGTCCAGAATAAGTAATCGATCCCGTGTTTTTTTAAGTAATTTAAATGATACTGATTAATTTTGTTATTTAATTTAGTACAAATTATGACGAATATGAAAATATGCATCTAATAAGAATAAAACGTAACTAAAACAAGTGAAAATATGTTCTACTTTACTTAAGAACATCCTGTACAACGCGTTGTTGGTAAGTCACAGTACATTATAAAAGGTTTCGCTTTGTCACAATGGCAATAGAATGATAGTTGATTGTTGCTGGAATTACAATGACCAATAAATAAGAGAATTGGGTTTTTATTGTTATATCACTAGATTTCCGCCCAGCGGTTTCACCCGCTACCACTCATTTTCCCGTGGTAATACTTGTTTTCCTGCGGTAAAAAGTGGCCTATGTGTTATTCCAGGTTATATTCTAGCTGTGTTCCAAATTTCATCCAAATCGATAGAGCCATTTGAGCGTGAAGAGATAACAAACATACATACACACAAACTCTCAGATTTATAATATTAGGTACCGATTATCATTCGGGACATAAAGTATATATTCGGGACGCTCTTAGTTGAGTTCCCATATATGATATGCATGTATGTTGCAGCATAGACTAGATACATAGGTACATACACATATCACGCCTATTATCCCTTGTGGGGTTGGCAGAGCTTAATAGCCGCAAAAACGGCCATTTATACCACGTCTGACAAACATTTAAGAGTCATTCGGGAAATTGTGTATCGCCATACCGCCATAGTGACAGGTTGTCAGCCCATCGCCTTAAACTGCAA
The DNA here is from genome assembly GCA_027580185.1 of Tuta absoluta. Lineage (NCBI taxonomy): Eukaryota > Metazoa > Arthropoda > Insecta > Lepidoptera > Gelechiidae > Tuta > Tuta absoluta. The sequence continues at coordinate 9,796,022 of JAQAHW010000019.1, read as the reverse complement.
TACACACCCTCGAGTCCCTTAGCCGCCACGTACGACTCCCACGGGAAAGAAATGGGGTGATGCTATTCTAAGCCGGCATCACACGGCTATGTGTTATTGCAGGTAATATTCTTCCTGTTTTCCAAATTTCACTCACATTTGTGTTCAATATTTTAGATTTGTTTGAGCGTGAAGAGGTAACATAAAGTATATATTCGGGACGCTCTTAGTTGAATCAGTGTCCCATATGATATCCATGAATGTTGCAGCACAGACTAGATAGAAGATAATTTATTTAAAACGCTCACTTTCAACTCGACGCCGCATTGCTTGCGTGCGTTGCACTCGACGCTGCGTTCATACCGCGCCGTATTATGTTTTACTTGGCTTTTTTCTGTTGTCAGCCAACTGGCAGGCAGAGGCTGAACGGTTTTTGCCGGGGACTTGCCGCCTACCTGCCATGTGGTAGGTGGGGTTGGGTGGCAGACGAGCGGATTTGGTTTGTGTTAGAACGTGAAGGGACTTCGGACTGCTTTTTTTGGTTAACTTTTGTCAGCCGTTCTGCGACAGTGCCAAATGTTGACTCTATTTCAATCGACGAAAAATCATTTTCTATATATTTTATAAACTGCTATCATTTGTTTCTAACTTGCAATCTCCTTATTTTCTCCTGTTATTTGGATTGGGATTATTTTTATGAAAATAATAATAATAAAGCCCTGTAAGTGCAATTCTAATAGATATTTTAATTTTGTTACAACGGTTCATCGAGTATTTTGCCTTAAAAACTTGACTTAACACTATTGATTGATTCAGCAAGTTTTTAGTAGAGCAGATCATACCAAATTGCTCTACCGCTAGTAAACAAGTTTTTTTCTTTTATTGAAATACATTTTACAGCATTACAGCTCAGCCTATGCACTGTAAAACTAAACATAACATAAGCGTAACAAAGTAAAAAAATTATACAAAAAGTAATTGTGAAACTTAACATAAAAGTCATAAGTACTTAAGAACGTCATCCAGGATTCAGCGAGCTTTTCTTCGACTTGATGTCCCATATTCCATCGTACCAAATCGCTTGGTCACTACAACCGCTGCGCCGCTTGTAAACAAGCCCGACTCGCCGCGCTCTGAGATCATAAGGACGTCATCCTGTTTGCTTATCCAAAGGAAACTGCAGATTATTTCATATTTATACACCACACTATCATACACACATTCCGTACCTACAGCTGTTTGATATTAAAACAGAACTCGAGATAAATAAAACATAAATACCTATTGAATGCACAACAAAGAAAGTTTTGAATTACCTACTCACTAAAATAATCTATTTTATACTTAATATCTTTGAATAATAGATTGAAGTCTGTTTTGGTTTACATTCAGGGAGATAGGAAAACTATATACAGTTTGGTGTAGCGCCATCTATCATCAAGTAGATAAACTTTGTCAGCGCCATCTAGTTTTAAGTAGCAAAACTATTGAAGGAGTAAAGCAGCTACCTCACGGCGTAAGTAGTTTAGGTTATGTTTCATAGATGGCGATGTCATAAAAATTCTTTAAATATGATATAGATGGCGTTAGATCAGAAAAATAAAGAAGTTTGTATTCAAAAATGTTTTTGTAAGTGCCCAAAGATGTTTGTAGGTAAACGAAATTAAGAAATGAAAACAACAGTAAGCTTTTGAGTAGCATCGAGTGGCCGTTGAAGTATTTTGGGTCCCAAATTCTGTCAGTGTTTTATTTGACTCCTTTCAATTACTTTTTAAAACAATAAACTCAAGAAAATAACTATTGGTTGATATAATTGAAAACACTTTACCGTGTTAGGTAAACAATTTATAGCGTTTCTTGTAACATCTTGGCTGTGATCTTGGTACTTATATTCACAACTACAGGGAAGGTCTGCATAGGCACTCATCATGGGTAGGTAGGTATAAGAACATGAATTTATACCTTGTACCTACTTAGACCCCTATTACACTGTTCGTGAATACTGTACACGGTCTGTCATACATTTCTCGTTATCTTGAGTTTAATGAAATGACACCCAAATAATAACCGACAAAGTATTTAACACGACTATGAAACTAGTCTAAATAACGCGCACGGTATTGAGACTAGTGTCAAAGTCTTTGTAGATATAGATAGGTAGGTAGGTATGTACTTTCCTAATATTTTACTTAGATCTTATCTGATTTTAATAACCACAAACACAAAAGTTAATTTTTGGACATGGGCCTACCCTGCGGCCTAATTAACACACCACGCTTGGCTTGTGGGTTGGCGAGCGCAGTGTAAAATGATACATTCACTCGAAACACAGCTGCTAATTCGTACTCTGACGTCCGATGTGGCTCAGTGGTAGTGCAACTGCCTTCTGCACATAGGTTCCAGGTTCAAATCTTGATGGGGCACTCGCAAAGTTTATATTATCACTTTGTCAAATTCCCAGTCTGGTTAGGACATTGCAGGCTGAACCATCTGGTGCCTATGTTATGAAACTACAGGCTACAAGTCTACAGGTGAAATTCTTAGTACATTGCGTAGCCGGTTCATATTCCTGGTACCATAATGGCCAACCGACTACCTTATGAACATCGAATTTCACCTGTAAAATTGTAAGTAATTGTATCAGGCGTTACTTTGCGGAAGTCCATCTTGATTGAATTAGATAGAAAGGTATTTAGCTTCTTCCGCACTTATGACTGCGCAGTCAGTGCTCGGAACTCGACTGTCGAACATCTCCTGATGATGCTCCGTGGAGGGGCGAAACACGTGTAGAGTGTAAAACGGTGGAAGTAGTGCGAGTAAAGTGCATTGCTTGTGCATTTGCATTAACTTGCGGTCGTACGCGTGGTGCATTCAACTAGCTGCATTACTAGCCATCATAAGTGCGGAAGAAGCTAAATACCTTTCTATCTAATTCAATGTAAAATTGTAGCCTGTAGTTTGATAATATTGGGTACTGATTGTCCGTACGAAAGATGGTTCCGTGCTTTGAAGGACACGTTAAGCCGTCGGTCCCTGTTGCTGTCTATAATTAGTTAGACAGCGGTCAATACAATACACCACAACCTTGTCAGAGGCCTACTAGGAGTAGTAGGCGGTTGAAAAACTGAAATCAGGGTTCATCGGATCGTCCGTCGACTCGTTGTCCAATAAAAAAAAAAGATTGGTAATCTAAATTTGCTCTTTTTGCCATTTACGACACCCACGTAACACGTTAACAAATAGGATGTCTCGAATTATAGAGGAATCGCACGTAAGTAGGTTTGCTACAATGGTATTTTTGTAAGAAATTTCTTTTTAGAAATAAGTAAACCTGTTGTGTCTTGTCTCATTGTAAATTGTTCCTGTGTATGTTTTTGTGTACAATAAATAGGATGATGCTGTCCAAAGCTAGCATCACTCGGGCCCACATCAATAACCTCTCTTTAGAAGTCGTTTAGGAAATTAAAATCACTCTACGAAAGGCCCAGTAAATGCAAAATTAGAAACCCAGATTTCTGAGGTCGTTAGGCATGCTAGCATTACCATCCTTATCAGACAAGCCATCAAGTTAGCTAGGTTCTTACTTAGGTCTTAAGTTGGCTGATTTATTGCCTAGGGAAACGAATAACTTAAAGGTTAAGCTAGTTCTAAGTGACTGGACAGATTAGGTTACTTCAAATAGGTACTAACTCGAATACCAACTTTAAACCACTTCTCGTGTAAGGTATACAATTTTTGAAACCATGCAAAATTTTCAAGCGGTAGCCCAGATGGATGAGGGAGGCGTCGCCACTAGTATTGCAAACGTCGCAGGTTCAATGCCTGCCCGCGGTTGAAAATTTGGCAAGTTTTCAAAAATAGGTACCTACTAAATCATAAACTTTGTAAAGCAAATGATAAATAACATTTTCTTGAGTTTGCGTTGTGCAATTACACATCAAAATTAAACAATTCGTCTAACACCTTTCTCATCCGACCACCATAGGAATTGTAAAATCCAAAATAAAAAACTTAAATGGTTTTAAAGTTGTTTTATTGTGATGAGCAAATTATAACCCACCTAACCTAATATGAAAAAATCTACTTTGCTAGTTAGGTACTCTACAATTTAATCATTCATATCTTGTATACTGACTAGTTAGTGAATAAATCACAGCAAGTGGAAATAAGTTCATCTGATGTAAGCTAAGTTAGCAATAAGTAAGGACGGCGACTTTCGTTACTCTGTGTTCTTCGGTATGAATTACATTGCTTTTGTTTGTTGACCATTCAGTTCGTATAGGAAAAGGAGAAACGTCAATACGAGAACGGTATTCATCGCAAAAAGACTTCGTATCTACATCACGTGATACAGGTGTTGTGAACACTAGATGTGTTTACAGTACAATTAATAATGATTTGTATCCAATATTTTCGAAATTATTTAAAATCAATCAGATGATTATTTTAGTTGTTTTCCAATCATATGACTGTAGGATTGGCCACTTTGGGTAATTCATTAACAGCCACAATAGTCCACTGCTGGACCTCGAACTCCCCCCATTGGAAGGTATTGCTATACTTACCACGCTTAGCAGGCGTATTGGCGAGTGCAGTGCAAGATGTTGCATTGACAGGGAACGCTGCTGCCTATACCCTGCATGATTATCCCTTAGTCGCTTTTACTAAACCTACGAGTAGAATTGGGGTGATGCTCAGCCGGCACCACACGCCAAACATTGCAGTCCATTGCAGACTCATCATCATCATTAATTTAAGAGCCTCGCTCTTGTCGGTGGAGTGATATCCAATCTGCTATTTTGAGTCTTCTTTTTGTCTTCCTTATACGACATGACACCTAGACGAGCGAATATGGACCAAATCAAAGAAAAAAAATGGGTGCCATTGCAGACTAAATCACAGTAAATTTTCTAATGCATCGTAAGCCACGTTGAGGCCACGTTATATCATCAATCCCGGTTGCTGTCTAAGATTGATAATTATAAGATTGATGATTAAAAACTCTGACTCCAGAGTTCATCATCGACTCTGTCTCCCACACGATTTAAGCGAATAAATACAATACATAAAGTCTGCGCGGAAAGACAACAGGTGTGGAAATTGAGGGCGCCCTTGTGCCTCAGTATAAGAAATGTCATAGCAACCTATGAAAAATTTGTTAGTTCACTTTTTGCCCACGCCTATTCTCTTTCCGCACGGACTCTACATAAGAATCAAAGGATATCAAATTGAAGTAAAGCTTTCGCCGCTACATCAGCCTCTAAAACCATGTCTGGATCAGTCTCGCTTAACGCCGGACGCAGGTTACACGCATAACCCCCAACACAAACTTAAACGTAACTTAACTCGAAAAATATATTCCAAATATTCGACTAATAACAATAAACCGAAACTATCTTCACAAATAAACTTGTAGATTAGAAAAGGTGGAGTGTTAAAGCGTGTTTTAGTTATCTAAGTGTGAATTAAGTAACTTTAGTGCCGGTTTTAAGTTGGCGTGTGCGAACTTATTTTTTGTTTTTTGTTGTGCTGTGTTTTGATTGTAGTGGGATGTTTTCGGTTCGAGTTGTGCGTAGTTTTTGTAGTATTAAGTTGTTTTATAAATAACGAGTTAGTTTTACGGTTTTAGGTAAAATGTCAAACAGTAAGTAGAGATTGAGAATTTTAGGTTAGCTGAGGCGGTTCTCCGACTTGTTTTCCGTCGCTGCGTATTTTTAACGCACCGTAACGCAAGCATCTGTCAGATGGAAGGAAACTGCGAATTCCGATCTTATTCGTTACGGTGCGTAACGAGTGTGTCTGTCAATTCGTTTGCCTGCCGTCCTAAAGCTCGCTATATTTAGTTAGGGACACTGTTACAAAGTTAAAAATTCATTCAAATTTCATTATTTATCTATTATTGACAAGACATAATCAGAATTCATTTTAATTTTCACAGTGCTTTTTTTCAGAATGCGCGTAAAAACTTTTATATTAGTGATCTTGCACTTTTCGTGTGGGTTTTAAAGTTGAAGAACGATCCGATGAACCGTAATGTCAGAGTTTTTCAACCGCCTACTACTACTCGTATATCAGTCATCATAATTACCTATTCATCCAAAATTCTGAAAATGAACAGTAAGTAAGGAGAGTTTCGAAGCAAACGCTTTTACTTAGGAGAGTATTAGGTAGGTACCTTCGAATTTATCCCATAATAAAAAAAACTGTATAGCCAGCTCAAGCTATTATTAATTAAAAAAAGGTCGGTCTGGACGTAATGAAATAAGCAATATCGTAACACAAAAAAATAGGTAAGTATTGTGTCGTTGGACGACTCGGTGTGCCACACGAAAAGGGAAGAGAGAGAGAGAGTACCTACCTAGATACTAACATTTTCTGCTAGACGCGAGATAAAATAACCTAGGAGCCTAAGTACAATAAGCCTAGTAGTTATATGGTTACATTTGTTTGAGAATCTTAATTAGTTTTATAACCATTAACAGTGCTCGACACTCCAATTATGGTGGGTTGATTTGATAATAATTATTTTAAAAAATACGTACTTTTTATTGCTAGTTCTCTGTGTTTCGAAAGGAACATACCCAAGATTGGTTCTACACAAAATCTTTGATGTCACATGTATTAAAAAATCTAATACTCTATGTAAAATTTCGTTTGATGCAGCACGCAGATGTGATTTGACAAAACTGTTGCGTAAGCATGTGTAAATAAATACTTAGCCGGATCTCCCTCTCACATTGAGAGACTGACGGATGCGTCCGTTAAACATCTCGGTAAAATCGCATGCGGTACCATGGAATACGTTTTTTGTATGGGAATTTCCTGTGGTCTGACAGACGGATGGGTCAAAAATACGTTCATCCGTCCGTTAAAGTGGGAAAACTACATAAGTAAGTACCTACTATTATACTGTAATTTAGTACTTAGTAAGTACTATTATACCTAATACCAATCAAAACCTGCCTACTAAACTCATTAGATACCTACCTGTTTTGTTGCCCCTTTAATTTACTATTAATTACCCACTAGCTACAAGAATATAAGTACCGGGTTCGACGAAGGCATGAAGTTATTAATTTTCACTCTTTTTTCTCCTCTTTGAGTTTATTAATTATTTTAGCAGTAGACGAAGTTAATAATCTTTTTTAATTACAGATCTTCAAAAAGAAAGAATTTTACAAAAAAATGCCATGTCTCGAGCATGTTCTAAAAATTTACATTTCATGCAGTAAGTAAACTGTGGGAATAAACATGCAAAATTTTCTACCGCGTGATTCAATTTACAAGTTACAAGTTTTCTATAATTATTTACCTAACACGGGAAGTGTTTTAAAATCTGGTACTCATTTTTTTATCTTTATTCTATGGCGGTTCTCTCACTTGCCATCCGTCGCTGCGTTTTTTAACGCACCATAACGCATGCGTCTGTCAGACGAAAGGGTATTGCGATTTCCGGTCTTATTCCCATACAAATACGGCTACGGTGCGTAACCGGTTATCTTTGCCGGTTTTTATGAACAGATATTTTATAAGATGCAGGATCCCTTCTTATATGATTTTAAACATAACTTTTAATACTGGAATTAGTCACGGACCTGCCTGCCATTGTCCCGGCAGATAAAAGGCCTCTACGTCGCATAGAAATAATTTCATACTGATCTAGGGATGACTGTTATTCGAAATATAATTATATGGTAGAATGACCGAGACCACCATCTTAGATTTTAATATTATTATTAAAGAGCATGGAACCAAACTGGTATACCTATTGTTGGAGATATTGGAAAAAACTCATTTTGGCGGCCAGAGTTGAAACATGTGCGAATCGATAGAACATAAAAATACAAACAGGAAATGATCTTTGGTAAAATGTCGTAAGTGATACGGTTTCGGAGAAAATGAGGGCCGAAGTTTTTTTTTTAATTAAAAATATTTTTTTACTTTTTATTAACTCAAAATGTTAAGGCAAGCATATAAAACTTCTAATTTGTAAAAAAGGGTTTTAAAATAATACATTACTATCAAAACCAAAGTAATTAAATTAAACTCGAGCCATTTTTGCAGGCTCCATTTCATTTTCAGGTGTTATATCCATAGTAGAAGACATGTTAACAAAGAAAAAAGAACCTTATTTCATAGCATTAGCATGGATCTGACACCTGGCAAATCGGGCCTATAAAAATGGCTCGAGTTACTATGATATAACAACATAACACCTGATAAATGGGAGATTTTGTGACTGTGAAATCGATCATAGAACATTGTGGGTGATAGAGAGACTATATAGACAGACAAGTAAAAAAAAAAACAAAAAGGCCTTCGTAATACAATAAGGGAAATATCCGAAAAGCCGTGAAAAGAAGATACTTTATTTATATCTCATTATTGCTCTTGCATAGTAGGGAAGAGAACTCTGGGCTGTTGTTCCCATATCATTAGCGTGATATGGTTCTTGGGATGGGCTCATCATCAAGATATTTTTCCGTTGCCACCTGCATTATTTGTCGCCGTATTAATATTAATTTTTTTTTTTTGGTTTTTAATAAGAACTTTTGGCTCGTTTAGTTTTTTTTAGAGCGTTGAAACAATTTCACATTTTAAAATAAAGTATGCGTAAATAAAAAAATACTTGAATCGAGATTTAAGAGTACATACAGATATAAGTCAATGAGTGGGAAATCGATCACAGAACATTGTGGATGATAGAGAGACTATATGGACAGACAAGTAGAATAAATCAAAAGGCCATCGTAATACAATGAGGGAAATATCCGAAAAGCCGTGATAAGAAGCTACTACATAGCTTTTCGGTCGGTACTCGATAAGGATTAAAATTCGTCATTCGCTTCATTTTCTATATCATGTCGTACAATAATAGAATCCAAAAATAATGCAGGTGGCAACGGAAAAATATCTTGATGATGAGCCCATCCCAAGAACCATATCACGCTAATGATATGGGAACAACAGCCCAGAGTTCTCTTCCCTACTATGCAAGAGCAATAATGAGATATAAATAAAGTATCTTCTTTTCACAGCTTTTCGGATATTTCCCTCATTGTATTACGAAGGCCTTTTTGGGTTTTTTTCTACTTGTCTGTCTATGACCGATTCTCAAAAAATTGGCCCCAAGTTATTATTTTTGCATGTTTTCAAAAAGTTTATGTTTTCGCGAAAAAAACAATTTTGTTACCTAGAAAAGTGGTTTTTTATTACATACTTAATGGAGGGAAGCTTTTTTTCAAATTACTTTAGGAAATATAGGCAATCTCAGTTACGAGATTGGCAGGTGAACGACAACGTCATCAGGTTAACGACACGAGGTGCAGGTTATCGACATTTCAGTACAAATTTACTAAGTCACATCAGCAGGTTAACGACAAGGGTTAGCAGTAGTAATAACTCTGCAATAAAAACACCAAATACAGAATCATTTATCAACTTTAATTGTTAGAGTGCATATAAGAACCTTCTTGCACTTCAAATAAAAAAATTATATATTATAATAATAAATAAAAAAAATATTTTCCTCGTATACAGTTTTTGAGAAAAATCATGATATTGTTTATATATTGTTTTGAATAAATGTAGGACTATTTTGGTTTATTTAGAAAGCTATTAAACAAGTAATTAGATCATTACTTCTACTGTTAATCCAGTATTTCTATAATAGTTGTCGCTAACCTGTTATCTATGTCGTTCACCTGTATTTCTCGGACAGGTGAACGACATGCAGGTGAACGACAATTTAGTAGTTATTTTGTCATCACAGGAATATTATTACGTATATGGATTACCCACTCAGACACAAGAAAGCAAACACTTGTTTACACCATAATGACTTAATATCAATTGAATAGATAACACAGTACTTCACATACAAAAGGCATAATAACGACTACTTAACCGTTACAAACTCCAAAATCCAATATAAACGTCGCCTTTTCTCCGGGAACTGCACAACTGACGCGGCCTCCTCCTAGCAGGTGTTTGCGAGTGACTGGCTTGTTCAGCTCGTGAGGAGTGAGGTGGGGGAGGTGAAGTGGTACTCGCGGTGCGATCGTGTTTTCGCGTTTGCAGGTTATCGGCAAAAATAGGCGTACAAAAACTTAAACTTGTATAAATATATAAAAACCACGGATATAGAATTATTTAATTGTGTGATTCTAATATTGAGGATATTTGAAAATGAAATGGTGTTGTAATATATTTTTTATTTGTATAGAAATATCTTTTTTGGATGCTTAAACTTGAGGATATCGTGTCAAGACACACAAGTTGGCGACAAAATATGCTTATAAAGTAATTTAAAAGAATATAATGTACCTTAATTTATATCATTAACACATGGCCTCTATGCAAGAAACCTCTTAAGTATCGAATGTGGTAAAAGGTATCAGCTGAATGCGTAAATAAAACAAATATCTGTAGAAAACTGATGTACAGGTTGCGTGGCCATTTTTTTGAGAATCGGTCCTATATAGTCTCTCTATCACCCACAATGTTCTGCGATCGATTTCACAGTCACAAAATCTCCCATTTATCAGGGGTTATGTTGTTATATCATAGAAACTCGAGCCATTTTTATAGGACCGATTTGACAGGTGTCAGATCCATGCTAATGCTATGGAATAAGGTTCATTTTCCTTTGTTAACATGTCTTCTACTATGGATATAACACCTGAAAATGAAATGGAGCCTGCAAAAATGGCTCGAGTTTAATTTAATTACTTTGGTTTTGATAGTAATGTATTATTTTAAAACCCTTTTTTACAAATTAGAAGTTTTATATGCTTGCCTTAACATTTTGAATTAATAAAAAGTAAAAAAATATTTTTAATTAAAAAAAACTTCGGCCCTCATTTACTCCGAAACCGTATCACTTACGACATTTTACCAAAGAGTATTTCCTGTTTGTATTTTTATGTTCTATCGATTCGCACATGTTTCATCTCTGGCCGCCAAAATTTGTTTTTTTGTCATCGCGAATTGTAGGTATACCAGGCTTCATACTAAAATGTCCCATGCTCTTTGTATATATTATGCCATTTCTTTTCTTTGGGAGTCGTAAGAGGCGACTAAGGGACTCGAGGGTGTGTATTGCAATTTTAGGCGATGGGCTGACAACCTGTAAATATGGCGGGTTTTTTTTTATGACTTTCAAATATTTGTCAGACGTGGCGGAATTGTCCGTTTTTTGCGGCCGTTTGGGCTCTGCCTACCCCGGGATAAGAGATTATAGTCGTGAGGCGTGTACAGCAAAATTATTATACCTATGACGCGTTAGTATTATAAATTAAGTAGTTCGGTAATGTGGAGCAATTATAAATAAATAATTTTCTCAAATAAGTACTGAAACATAAAATAATGATTATAAAACTTGCCTACTGAAATCTAATTGAATGCATTCTGGTGGGCTTAGAAATCAACCGCGCAAGGTCGGATAGCGTTTCGAATTTTGTATTCCATTTTTTGAAATCTCCAAATTATGCGACGATATTTTTCATTGTAATATCTCAATATAAGTATAACTATGGGCCCCAATTTTTTTTTATTACAATTGCTTCTACGAAATAAAAACAAATAACGCTCAAATTTTTTAAATACTAACCCTGCACAATATGATTGTTATCCATCATTTCATATTTTATTTTGTGTCCACTTTTTCCTCATTAAATGAGTAATGAATCTATGGGCTTATTTTCAGAAATATTTGTTTATTTATTTTAATAATTAAACAAATGTTAAGTTTTCCGCATATGAGCCATCATCTCCCGTTTCTCTATAACGCAGCAAAAAGGAAATGGACTTACTTTTTTGGGACTGATTTGGCCTTAAGGAAGAAAATAACTACTCAGATTTTAGGGACTTAAAACTTAAAGTAATTATATTATAAAACTAGTTCCATTCTATTAAGTTGTCGTCAACTTTATTTTACCTACAGGAAAAATCACCTTTTGGTAAATACATTGAACTAATATTCAGTAATCTGGTGATTAGTCTATGTACTAGGTACCTCTAGGTCCCCCTACTTACAGTCGTAATCCGCAGACAGACGAACAAGTCCATAAGTCGACTTTTAAAGGATTTACCCGAGCTAATTAGTAGTATTGTAACTTGAGCATTAAGTAATTACTTAGCTAGTATTTTAGTGAAAGAATGAATAGACTGACTTTTCTATTCATTTATTGAGTTTTTCTTAGAGAACAGTTAAGATCAGGCTGGGTTAGACAGTTGGGACTTTGGACCGTTCTTATGCCGCGCGCATAAGACTTACATTGGCAATTTGAGTGTCTAACTGCACGAGAGCTTCGCTGTACTTAATAACTTTATTAAAACTCGTATTACTTTTGACTAGATTTCCTTTCATGTTAATCAATTTAATACATGTAGATACTATTAGCAGCAACTTAAGTTTCCCTTGTAAGGGATCAACCTTAACTGCTTACTGTAAGTATATGAAAAAGCAGTACCTAAGTATAAGTTAAAATTTTTCTTCATAAGGTTTTATAATTTTTGTGTAGTTATGCATGGCTTATAGTTTCTGCTCGTCTTATAAAACGATACTAAACGTTGATCCCTTCATGAGTTTTCTCGTACGTTTACGAACCCAGCTACAACAGGAATATTTTACGTTTAATAAACTGTTTCAATCATCCTCGTGCGCTCTTTAGCACCTAATATATTACCATAAAAACGTATTAAGGCACTATTAAGTAGAGATGCACCGACTATGATTTTGGCCGACTAGCCGACTACCGACTAATCGGCCTAAATCTAGCCAACTAGTCACTGACCACAAAAATGGCCAACTATAAGCCAATCATTACTTCGGTGACGTTTGGGAAAAGAAATTGTGTCAGTGCAAATTTTTTGAGCCTAATTTGAGCAAATAAAATTATTACAACTTGAAATAAGTTATAACAATCAAATTCAATGTCGATATAACAGCCGACTAATTGGCTATGTAGCCGACTAGTCGCCAACTTTAAAAAATGGTCGACTAGTCGGTGCATCTCTACTATTAAGCAATCCTAAATTCTAATTGGAATACGAATATTCAAATCCTACGTTTGTATCCCACGGAATGTTCCCAGAATCGGATAATCATATTAATTCACTGTATTTAATTAACCCATTCTGTACTGTTATCAAAGTAACTGTCACTATTCGATAGTGTTTGTAGGTACCTATCTTCCTATTAATTAGTAGGATAATTAATAGTAGTTTATGCAACTGTCGTATAATGGGGGTCATTAGAATTCGAGTGTCTGTTTATCACACGAGGCGCAGCCGAGTGTGATAATAGTTTGACACGAGCATTCTAATGCCTAATCATAGCAGTTGCATACACTATTTTATCTACACTCTCAAAAAAAACTCAGAAACACTTTTCTAAACGTACGCACCGTCCATTGCAAGGCTCGATACAAGATGGCTTGATATGAATTTTTGAAAATTCTGTAATTTTGCAGTTGTTTAGATGTGGAGTGACTTACCTAAACAACTGAACAACATCTGAACAACAACTGAACAACATCTGAACAACAACTGAACAACATCGAAACAAAATCGGAACAACAACTGAACAACATCTGTACAACAACTGAACAACAATGGTACAACAAATAAACAACATCTGAACAACAACTAAACAACATCTCAACAAAAACCTAATAAAACAAACGCAACATTACCATACATCAACAACTGACAGGTGCGGCGGAAGTTGGCAATAAGAGTATTGGCAAAAAAAAACTTCGTTTCATTTCTCAACTTTATCGTATTAAGAGTTTTCTCATTAAGTCATTACGCTTCTGTAATTTATAGTAAACCCTAGTTTTTATAGGCAGAATGCATAAAGTAGGTCATTATGCATCTGTTTTCGAATTAATAATTCGAACATTATGAGACGAGTGTAGATAAACATATTTAAATTACAAGTATCTACCTACTTATATGTAGGTAGGTACCTACAGTGGCGTTGAATAAGTTATTTTATGATTTCTGGCTATAAATTACGCCTCTTGAAACTGTACCTACCTATTAAATGATTCTCTATGATTTTCTAAAGGTGCTCCTTCATCAAAGAGTGAAATTCAGTGTTTTTACGTTTCTGTGTGCACAAAAATCATAGATCGAGCACAAAACTGAACATTGAACAATATGAATTTAAAATTAAAATGTGAGCGCTGAAGTACTTGCGCGCGAACTTCACCATGGCAGAAAGGCGGCTATTTTGTAAAAGACTTTAAACAAGATGGCGGCCATGTGTTAGCAAGATGGCGTCTCGCACGGTGTTCCGGTTCCTGGTGCTGCTGGCTGCACTGGTGTGGATCCTGGCTGACGAGGACACCAGGAGTAACAAGGAGGTGGCCCGACAACGGAGGGAGCCGTGGACTAATGGCAGTTGGTTGTAAGTTCATTTCTTTAATTAAAGATTTTTTATCAGCAATCTTAATATTCTGTGCAGATATCTAGGTATGTTTTTCTTTTACCTATAACTAAGTAACTTGAGCTGCTTTCTACTTCACCTGTTCGTAAAATTGTAAACTTATGCTTTCAAACTTGTGATAGAAGTAGGTACCTACTATTTGCAGGTTTACTTCAGACTTCGACCTTACTTATCCTAGGGCTAGTTTTATTGCAAGTCTAGACTGTTTTAGTGGTTGAGTGCTCAGGTGCAAAAGCTATTAATTACCAAATTAAATATCTAGCTGGCAATCATAAACAAAAACTTTAGCTTTGTGAATAAAATATAACTATTAAATGAAAATGGCTTGAACAACATTAAAATTGAAATGAATAGGTGAATGAAAGAGGTTGGTAAATAAAACAAACTTAAGAGCTGATGGGCCTGGGGTAGGATAACTGAATTTTATTGTAGACGTACCATCACATATCATGACAGAATTTACCATATTTTTCTCACAAAAAAACGAAAATCCAACAAAGAACCTTCCTTTTTTCTTCAACCTTGCTACCAGGCAACCATATTCTCTAAGAGGTGCGTTGAAGTCAGCAGAGTTGCGTGGCATTGGAGAAGACATTAGCTGTTCGATCAAACAAGTTCTTCTCTACACCTAGCAGCCGGAACTGGTAGTAGAGACGGGATATTCGAGGAATTGTGAACGTCATGCTTATGCGGTCCTGGTAAGAAGAAATCTTATTTGAGTTGTGGTTGAGATTTTACTCTTCAATCTGCACAACATTATCGGTCCACGGTCGGTGCTACGCTTTAAGACGCGAAGTGGCCACAGAACCTTCCAATCGTCGATTCTATCAGCTGCCATTTTGGCTAGACAGCCAAGAATGTAGGAGTACGTACTATGTTATCTAGTTTGTCTCTCTCTTGGCACTATCCTCCGAACCCACAAAGGACCTACTTAATTGACTTAAGCAACGTCAGCGACACTAGACCTGCTCAGTGAAAAAAAACCGCGACTGATTGAGAAACCAGATTATAAATATTAAAGACAATGACTAGTTATCCCCAAGATTATTTAAAATCAATAACACCTTGTTCAAACTGTGCGCTCTATGCCGATATTGCTAAACATACATACATACATATATCACGCCTATAATCCCTTACGGGGTAGGCAGAGCGTAAAGGGCTGTAAGAAACGGACATTTACGCCACGTCTTACAAACATTTGAGAGTCATTTGAAATATTTTGTATCACCATAGTGACAGATTGTCAGCCCATCGCCTAAATTTGCTATACAAACCCTCAAGTCCCTTAGTCGCTTCTTACGACACCGACTGGAAAGAAATGGGGTGATGCTATTCCAAGCCGGCATCACACGGTGAATTCTAAGCCGGCATCACACGGTGTTAAAAGTGGCCACTATTAGCACTTTTGGCATACATTACTAAGTACAAAGCGTACAGTTTTAACAAGGTTTTATTGATTCTAAATAATATTTGTGGCTAGTGATTGTCTTTAATTCATCATTCTGAGGGGCGCCAAACCTTTGTCCTTAAATCTATTTAAATACTTATAAAAATAACTGCGTGCATATCTTACCCAACCCATACCGCCTCCAGTGAGGTACCCATGACACGTCGATATGCCGTCGTAGAACAGAAACAGTTCCATGGAGGTGATCACGTATTCACTCACATTCTGTAACAGAGGAACCATTTCTATATAGAGGTTTGTTTGCATATAGTACGGCTCCTTAGCTCCGACTTTGTATGAAGCTATGGTCCCATCCGGAAGCAAGCATTAAAATTGGTATGCTTGTAGTTTTCATATGTGTAATTAATAATTTAAGGGGGAACAAGCTGTCAAATGAATGTTTCCCCCCTTCCCGCCCTTTTTATGTCCCTACTTTCGATTTTTCTGCTTTTATTTAAAAACGGTTAGTGTTACACTAAATCTTTCCAGGAATAAAATATTCGTAAAATAGCAAAAGGTAGCGAAGTAATAAATATAACTCCAACTCTTGAAGGATAAGAAACAGTGGTAAAAATCCGTTTGGAGCTCCTAATACAATTGAATTTCAATGTTCTACTTATATTATAAATGCGAAAGTTTGTATGTTTGTTACTTCTTCATGCAAAAACTACTGAACCGATTGTAATGTAATTTGGCATACATATAAAAGGTAACATAGATTAACACATAGTAGTAGTTTTAATCATCACTTGAGTAGTTTTAATCATCACTTATGCAGGCAACGCCGCGGATAACAGCTAGTTTCTTATATAAAATTGCAATAAATAAACTTAGCTACGAGTACATCTGGATAATAAATAAGGGAGTACTCACGCTACTTGTGGGGTAAGCTAGAGTAAGGTTGACATCCTGGCGTGGAAACCTCCATTCGTTGGTGGCGTACAATATTTTAAAGGGCTCTAGACCTGAAACGAAAACATTGCTAATACCATTTGCGAGTTTTTAAAACTAGCCACGCAATCTAGTGGCATTAGTGTGTATCAAAAATATTGTAGGTCAAAACGACCCGAATTGAGTGATTGAACTATTAATAAGACTACTATTGACGACTACAAAAGAGGTACGATATGTGTAGAGTTGTAGACACAAAAATATAAACTCTATATAATTATGTACTATGGTTTATTTTGGACTCAGTGCTGTATGAATTTCGTAAATGAAAGTAAGTAATTGAAAAAATATAGCGACGGTCGGGAATTGAACCCGGGACCTACAACGGGTAGGTTTCAAGGCGAGTATCAAGAGGTTGAAAATTTTAAGTGTTCGGTAGCTCAGTGGCAGAGCGATGGGACGGTCCTCCACAGGTCCCAGATTTAATCGCCGGCCGCTACTAACAATTTTTCAATTTATTATTTTCTATATAATTACTATTTATAACCTTTACTTTACTGACCTACCAAATCCGAAGCGCCCAGTCCACAGTAATATCTTTTGACGTTATTATAAACGGATCCAGTCATTTGGGTCCGCGTGATGGGCTCACGAGGATTCTCAAATACTCTGTCATTGAAGTCTTCCCCATCTCCGAGGTCTTGCAGCACTGTAGCTTTCACAAATATAACACAAAACACACTAAGAATAAGTAAAACCTTCCATAGATCCAGCATATTTTGAATCACTATAGCAATACAAAAAAAATACAAGAAGATATTTACAATTTCATGCACAGATTTTTAAGTTATCTACATTTTGTTAAATATCGGTAGGTATGTTAGTTTTTCGCTGTATGACATCGACTGATAAAAAATAATAACATTAGCATTAATTGATTTCTTGTATCTAATAGGTACCTACGTAATTGTAATTGATAAAGACAAAGATTAAGAAAACAACAGATTAAATTTGATAAAACGATGTATATAGAGACGTGACGTTATACCAAAAATACTCCTACTTGCCATGCTAACCCAAATAATAGTTTTTAAATAAGAGGTACATAGGGGTTCGTCAAGCTTCAAACTTCAAAACTTGTATTTCCACATTGAATTCACAACAGGATCCACAATGAATGAATCATAGATGAAAGATTGGTCCTCGCTGGCGCTAGCGAACCAATCATTTATCTAAGGAATGAATAATATCAGAATATCAAATAAAGAAATCTATAAACTACTCGAATATGAACTTTAGCCGGTAGTACCGTAGACCGTAGTACATACATTACTTAACCACAGAATATAAAGGGCGAAATTTGACTAGTGACCGATAGCGAAATCTTATGACGGGCTGGTGATAAGGAACAGCTTTTCCAAACGTCGTTAAGAAAGGCCATGGTAGAGCGAACAGATCTGACCTTAAGTCTTGTCTCCCAATGGGGCGACGACAATCTGGTCTCATTCAATGCCACCAAAACACAGGCGTGTCTTTTCACTGCAAAAAGCAGTCCTTTCGACTGGACACCTACTTTTCGGGGTACATCTGTCCCTGCAACTGACAGGCTTGAGCTTCTAGGCATGGAGTTGACATCAAATCTAAACTTCAGCGCGACCATCGAGTACAAGGCTCAAACGGCGGCTATGAAGCTGGGCATCCTGAATAGAGTGAAGCGATACTTTACGCCTGGACAGCTTTTAACTCTTTACAAAGCACAAGTCCGATCCTGCATGGAGTATTGCAGTCACCTTTGGGATGGCTCAGCCAAATACCAACTTGCCGCTCTTGACTCGGTGGAACGCAGGGCCAAGAGGCTCATAGGCGACATAAAACTGGTGGACACCAAGCTACATAGCCTGGCACATCGCCGCAAGGTTGCCTGCTTGTCGGATTTTTATAGATTGTACTTCGGAGAGTGTGCTCAAGAGCTTCACGACCTTGTTCCACCAGCTCCCTTCTACCATCGGACATCCAGACGCACCGCCGGATACCATCCGTACCTGGTAGCCATTCCACCAATTCCGACTAAGCGCTTCTAGACTAGACTAGAGTCAAGAGCAAACCCATCATTAACAAAAAAAAAGGAAATATTGTGAGTTTTCATATTAAATCAGCTGATCAGCAATTTTGTGTGGGAGGTACAATTGTTTTTGTATTTCGACCTACGTTCCCTCGGAAATGTTGTTCCTTATCACCATCAGCCCGTCATGAGTTTCCACTGTCGGTCATTTTTCACCCTAAGGGGTAAACCAGTACATAAAACACAGTAGGTACACAAGAAACATAGGTCGAAATATGAAAATATTGGACCTCCTTATAAAAAATGTTCCAGCCAACCGTTACCGTGGTAACCGAAAATTGTTCAGTTTCATGGGCTGATATATGCAAATATTTGCAGCTAATATTTTGACTTGGCCGTGTGATGCCGGTTTAGAATAGCATCACCCCACTTCTTTTCCTTGGGAGTCGTAAGAGGCGACTAAGGGACTAGAGGGTGTGTATTGCATTTTTAGGCGATTGGCTGACAACCTGTCACTAAGGCGATACACAATTTTCCGGATAATCCTCAAATATTTGTCAGATGTGGCGTAAATGTCCGTTTTTCGCGGCTGTTTGCGCTCTGCTTATCCCGCAAGGGATTATAGGTGTGATATGTGTATGTATGTATGTATGTAATATTTTTACTTTTTGTAGTACTAGGGTACCAAAGCACGAAACACCAAACTTATAAAGTCTTCTATATCTCTTAATTCCCAGAAAAAGCCTTGGTTTTAATATAGTCGACCCTTGGACCTTCATTAGGGCTACTTAAACACTATTATAGGCCATTATATTCACGCCTCTACTTTATTATGGGCCCACAAATATATGGATTGAAATGGAGGCAAGGGAAAATGTAAAGCTGTTACAACGAAAAAATACCAAAAGATTTACTTTTTAAGGTTCTATTTAAAAGATTTTTACTTATTAAAAAGTAAACGTCAAAATGAGATGCAATTTGAAATATTCCCATTTTTAGGGTTCAGTACCTGAAAAGAAAAAACTGAATCCATAAAGGATCTTTTTTTGTCCATCTGCACGTCATTCACGACCCTTTATCTCGGGAACGCGTAAACTTTCGAGTTGAAATTATAACTATGTCTACTATGTTTAATTATAACTCAGGTCTACGTTCACTTGTAAAAAAAAACGTTAAAAAGGTACGGCTGCTCATGCTGCGTGCGCGTGTTTTCAACCCTCTCGAGGAAATAAAAACTTATAGGGTACTTCCTGTGGACCAACAAATTTTGCAATTAGCTTCTTTTAAAGTTTATGAAAAAATCATAAATTTGAATTATTTAAATAGTATGGTTTTAAGAAGCTGACACAGAACAAAATGTGAAAATTGAAGCTAGAACGTAGGGTATCATATAAAAGGGCTTCATATGCATGTTACGAAGCCTAAATGCGTTAGTTCAACTCGCACTTGTTTCTAATTACTGGTTGCTATTTTTCCGCCGCTAAACAACTACGTTAGAGGCATACTAGTTACCTAGTAGGCTCTTTTAATCTGTGACAACGGGTCATTCGTTGACACGGTGTCCTTTACGATCATAATTTAATAAATAAAAAAATATCTTACCCACTTTGATTTAAAAAAACAGGTAAACAGCTCTATATTTATACTCACAAAAAATAAGACCAAAACTTGAGAAAGCTATCTTCTCAACTTATTTTATTTCAAGCCATAAGTTTTCTATTTTTCTTGCTTACTCGCTTGGCCCACTCACAGTACAGATTTATTTATATTTGTGGCTTGGACGGACAGAATAACTTTATTTTATACGTAAAATATAAAACGCTTCGAATTTTATTCGGTTTAATTAATTACTGTATTACCTAGCTACTACTAGCTTTTTGTACTTTCAAAAAAGGCTGCTTTATCGTTTTATAATTCTATTTTTATTTCTGATACGTATATTTTGAGAGACTTGGACATATCTAGAACTTCAGTCGCTCGCTGCGTATTTTTAACGCACCGTAACGCATGCGTATGACAGACGAAAAAATTGCGTATTCCGATCTTATTCTCATACAAACAAATACGGCTACGGTGCGTATACAGATGCGGCTGCCTAACGACGTGACAGACGCATCCGTTGCACACGTGCGTAATAAATACGCAGCGGCCAGCGACGGACGACAAGTGGGTAACCACTAGATTCTTTCTAATTTGCTACTTAGGTCGAATAAAATTATTTTAGGTTAAATTGCATTAAAGTAAAGTAAGAGATGCATTACTAATCTCTAAATAGTAAAGTCCCTTCCCGTGTCTCTGGTATGCATAGATGTTTAAAGTACGCAACGGATTTTGATGCGATTTTCTTAAATAGATACCTAGAGTGATTCAAGAAAATGTTTTTTATGTATAATTTATACCGGGAAAGCTCTTTTTCCTGTGACAAAACGGTAAGCAGTGGGTGAAACCGCTGGGCAGGCCGCAAGCGGATGGATATTTTTAATCTGTGATACATCTTATAGGTATTATTTATGCATATTTGCTATTGCCTTATATTCAGGCACTGTGTTTCTTAATTCAGAATCCATATTAATATTGTAAATTCGAAAGTAACTCTGCCTGTCTGTTACGTTTTCACCTAAAACCACTGAACCGATTTTGATACAATTTAAAAGAGATGTCAACAAAGGAAAATGGACTCTCTGCCATAGTATTATCACGAATCTTCTTCTCAGACAGAAGACTTCTCTCGGCGGCGGTACTTTAAGTACGTAGCTACCGATGAGGTTTTTTAGGTGATGAGGGCGCTATTTACTCTCTGGAATCCCCTTAATACATTAATTGTCGTATTCTGAGTTTCTGAGAAATGTCCCACGCGTTATCATAAATATTTACAGAGAGTGACACATTATACAAGGAATAAGATTGCATAAATATTTTCATTCATCATGAAATGCTCTTCCTTAAGGCGAGATTCGTCGTGATCGGCCCCGACAGTGGCGCCACTTCACAAAAAAAACTATATACAAACGAACTATCAGAATGTCCGTTGCTCAAAAGTGCCTAAAACGGCCACTTTTGGTATTAATTGCCATAACTTCAATTACTTACAGCGAAGATTTCATTGACATTTAGATTCTAATTTTACTTAAGGATAATACTAAAAAAACGAGAGCAACGGACATTCTGATAGTTTTTTTTGTAAAAAAAGTTTTTTTCTGTGAAGTGGCGCCACTGTCGAGGGTCGTTCACGACTGCACTCGCCTCAAACAGACAGTGGGTGCAGTCGAGCTCATGTCGGATTGAATACTTACTTTGGCGCCGTTGTTCATGTTCGTACACACACACACACACATCACGCCTATAATCCCTTGCGGGGTAGGCAGAGCGTAAACTGCCGCAAAAACCTACATTTACGCCACGTCTGACAAACATTCGAGGGTCATTCGGAAAATTATTATTGTGTATCGCCATAGTGATAGTTTGTCAGCCCATCGCCTTAAATTACAATACACACCCTCGACTCCCTTAGTCGCCTCTTACGACTCCCACGGGCAAGAAATGGGGTGATGCCATTCTAAGCCAGCATCACACGGCACGTGTTCTTACAGCGGGTAGTATAGGCGCGTCTCAAACTTACATACATACATACATAAATCACGCCTCTTTCCCGGAGGGGTAGGCAGAGACTACTTCCTTCCACTTACTACGATCCTGGCATACTTCTTTCGCCTCCTCCACATTCATCAATCTCTTCATGCATGCTCGTCGGTTTAGGGTACTCTTGACCTGACCTTTCTTTAGCACGTCCCCGATTTGATCGAGGTACGTTCGTCGAGGTCTTCCCCTTCCGACGTTCCCATCCACACTTGCCATATACACCTGTTTCGTTAATCTTCTTTCATTCATCCTCTCTACATGACCAAACCATCTAAGCATACCCTTTTCTACACCAGTCACTATGTCTTCTTTTATACCACAACGTTCCCTTATCACGCTATTCCTTATCCTGTCACTCGTCTCAAACTTGTCGTTCGTTATTGCGTATTTTTAACGCACCGTAACGCATGCGGAAATTGCGAATTCAGATCTTGTTCTCATGAAAATACGGCTACGGTGCGTAACGGATGCGTCTGGGACGTGACCTTATTTGTATGGGAATAGATTCGGAATTCGTAATTTCCTTTTGTCTGACAGACGCATGCGTTACGGTGCGTTAAAAATACGTAACAAAGGACGACAAGTGTGAGAACCGTCATGGCACAAAGTTGAAAGTAATTAGTCGAAGTTAACTGGAAATTATCTCGATTTTATACATCGAGATTTTCTCGAGATTTGAGTCTCTTAATTATTATAGATAAGATACCAACTTAGTTATACTTGATTATATTAAATTGTAAGGGCGTAAGGTTACACATGTCATGTGAACAATATTATTATTTTATTTATTAATCAGGTCATTATACGGGGTGTAAGGGACAGCCCTCAGAATACTGATTGGGTGCATGCAGATCATGAAACTGAACAACTTTCGCCTAGAAACCTAGAAACATACGATATGTCAGGAAACGACAAAAAATATTCGACATACATACATACATACATAAATCACGCCTTTATCCCTTACGGGGTAGGCAGAGCGTTAACGGCCGTAAAACGGATATTAACACCACGTTTGACAAAAGTTTGAGGGTCATTTAGATAACTGTGTATCACTATAGTGACAGACCTCAGACAGACAGATTCGACCTCCCATAAAAAATAACGATCAGCTGACTGCATTTGCTATGGTAAGTCAATTTTTTTTGACGTTTCCTGTTTTTTATGGAATGTTGTTCAGTTTCAAAGCTGTCCCTTCTACTCTGTATATCGTGTCAGGTTTTAGCATTTCATCGTTAAATTTGTTTTCTGGTCCCGTAGCGTACTTAACGTCTTTACAAAATAGTAAGACACGTTGAATACCAAATTTAAATCACTTCTTGTGTTAGGTCACAGAATAATAACTAGTAACTAGCAGGTACCTATACAATTTTTTTGAAAGCCTGCAAAATTTTCAGGTGCGTGCAGGAATAAAAAGAAGTAAGACACGTGTCTAGACAGCATTTTTTTGTCCATCAGCATGTAAACCCATGTAGTTAATTTGTAATGTAAACCAACTGTCTTTACACTGTCTAAAATTCTGTATGTAATAATGATCTCAAACAATAACTATTCATATAATAAAACAATTTCTAAGTGAATTTCGTTAAAATATTCACACGCTCGGATGTAAAAGTACTTATTTTAAAAGGTGAACCAGCCCATGAAACTGAACACCTTTCTCCAAGAAATATACCTACGTCAAAATATGAAGACAGAAAATGGGACCTCCCATACTAATAGACACGGTCGGCTGGAACATTTTGTATGGGAGGTAATTTTTTTTACATATTTCGACCTATTTTCTATCATATTAAAAAAATTACCCTCCCATACAATAAATTAACCCGGCCGGTTAATACACTTAGTTTGGGAGGAACAAATATTTTTTTCGTATTTCGATGTTTCTTGAGGAAATTTGTTCAGTGTCATGGGCTGGTTCACACCTTAAAATATTATTTGCAACTAAAATTCTTACATCCTGTTTATCGAAGGTTCTATGAATCACTTGTTTACGTTCTTTTGCAACAATGACGTGATGTTAATGAATAACATTTATATAGAGTTAAAGATAGGTAGGTATAGTGTCAATATGTAGAGCATTTCACAATTTGATACAAGTTAACTAAACAAGAAAAATAAAGTAAATTTAATACAACAACTGACGGCCAAAACTGACACTCAAAATTTAACAAAATATTAACTCGATGATTTAGATAACGTTATAACTTATGATAGTGATTAGTACATATAATTACAATAATAATTCTTAACTAGCTAGAGCTATAGGTACTTTTGTAAAATACGAATGTTTTCTTACTTTTTTCTTATTTGTGGGCAATGAAGAGCCGCAGTCGTTGTTAATAATTGTACTTATTTAGAATTTTCGAACTATCAAGAATTTGATAGCTATGTTTAAAACCAACCGAGCTTTTTTAGTAGACGCGTTTTAGTCCGTATTTCAATAATTTTCTAAACGATTTGACGCTGTCAAAAAGCTTAAACCACGGCAACCTTTTTTTGTCATAACACCGCAAGTAATTATGGGTAAATAAGTCAATAAGTAATTAAGTAGAATCGAAATAGATACTAGGGTTTCATAAAACCAAACAGTCACCTTAAAACACATTATTTATTAAATTAGAAACAAACGATATCACTTGGCAGGGTCAGGTCACGCGTAGATTTCAATCAGGAATCTGTATCCAGACCCTCGTTCACTCTTCAGCTTGATGGTCACAAAGTTGAACCCTAGACCGCCTCGCACAATCGAAGGTTCCGCCAGTCCGTTGTCCAAGTCCTTAATAGCTATCCCCTTGATCCGCTGGTCTCCTAGTGGATATTCGAACTGTATTTCCTCTTCACGTTTCAACAATGGAACTGCGTTCTTTTCGGCCATTTTATCGTAGACTTTTCTCACTTGCCCGCTGTGGTCGAATATTTGACCAACTATTACACTTTTTCCATAAACAATTGCTACTAGAGCTAATAAAATCACAACTTTGGAGAGCATTTTCGTGTTTTTAATCGAACGTCGACCTCCTATGAGTATGAATGAGCACTGACTGGCCTGTCCAGTCGACTTGACAAAGATTTGTTATTAATATTAAGTAAACGTGAATGAAAAGGATGGATGATGTGATGTTGATGTAGTGTGAAAGAGAGATAATGAGGTCAGAAGTCTCTCGGTTTGTAAGCAATTTAGTTTAAAGTAGTTTACCGTGTATTTAGAGGTGAACTACATGACGGCGACGGCGGCGGCAGATATTTAATTCCCCGTTACTACTAAATACAATAATGTCAAAAGTAAAAGTCACATGTAGTGACTGTTCATGTATCTAGTCACAAAGGTAAGCTTAATGTTAATTATAATACCAGCCCATTAAAGTGATATAAATAAGTATGACATAAATATTTTGAGCTTCCATTAGTAACCCAAATCAGCTGATCAACTGTTTTGTATGGGCTTATGTTCCTTGAGGAAGTTGTTCCTTATCACCAGCCCGATCTAAGTTTTTGCTATCGGCAAGCTATCGGTCACTAGTAACATTTTTAAATTTTTACTACTAACTAACTAAGTATACTTATACCAAAATAACCCGAGCCGGTTTTCTATTAGGACAATACAAAATGGTTTAAAAAAAAGAAAATTGTGTTGTACAAACTTCATTTTTTTTACAATGACGGATCATGACGTCAATAAGTGATAATGCTATCCTACATTGAATAAAGTAATTTAATTTCCATTTTTTATTTTCAAATCAACAAATAATTATTTCCATCAGCATGTAAACCAACTGTATAAATCAGCATCAAGATCGCACTTATCAGGAATCACCTCGCATACGTAGCGAGGTCAGTATCAGAGGCCACTTGGCCAGAAGCTCTGACAGAATGACAGCTACTGATATAATTAAATCATTACCTAAATTAATTTAGGTAATCCTTGACCAAGGTCCAAAAAAACACAACACTCTTTAACCCTTTCTCCGTTATGATCTCATTCCACATGCGCAAAGTTCAGTCGCGTAATTAGGAAAATATTGCGTTTCTTGACAGCCACTATATAAAGGACAACCTGTGGCAGCCGCAATTTTGAACGGCCAAAAACTATAAGCCAAAAATAAACGACTTTCAAATTTTTAATACATGAAAAGCTAGATATACCGGGCTTCCATACCTACATCTACCCAGAGTAGAAACGTTCTGTATGCATTAATTAACTAATGGACAACCGAGACCGCTTTACCGTCACGTGGCTCTTCAGATGAGTAATTATCGTCAAAATCAATAATGAACAACAAAAACCAATTAATTTTGGCTCTTATACAGTGATATTTTATACAAGAAAAATATTAACCCATTTTACTTAGGTACTTACTCAATTAGTTTCAATCAGGTTGGTTTCAGGAAATCAACTTTTATCGATTTTTTTTATTGTTGTTTTAAATAACACTTAGGTATACTCACTCACACACTCACACATATCACGCTTATAATCCCATGCGGGGTAGGCAGAGTATAAACGGCCTCAAAAACAGACATTTACCTACGCCACGTCTGACATACATTAAGGGTCATACGGAAAACTGAGTATTGCCATAGTGACAGGTTGTCAGCCCATCGCCTAAAATTGCAACACACGCCCTCGAGTCCTTTAGTCGCCTCTTACAACTCCCGCAGGAAAGAAATGAGCTGATGCTATTCTAAGCTGGCATCACATGGCAGCTTAGGTATACAGCTACGCATTAAGTAAAAAAAATGTCTTTGATTTGCAACTGTTTATTCGTAAAGCTTTTTAGTATTTTCTCGCAAACTGTCCGTCATCATAATAAGTCGTGGCACCTCCTTTCACTCCATACGCTCCTGATAACCCACCCGCAGGATAAGGATAGCCTCCTTTAGCATGTCCGTAATATCTTGCCGTTGAATCGTCCGCGTACACTTCAATTTGGAACTTATAGCCTCTCAGTATAGAAGGACTTCTCAGCCCGATGGTCACAGTCTTCATTCCAATGCCACCGCTTTCGATGTATGCTTCCCCGGTCTTGTCTTCTCGCAAATCCGTGACGTAGATGGCGCTTATGACTTCTGTTCCGACTGTAGTGACTATGACGTCATCGTTCCTGGTCCAAATTGCAGGGCTGGCTTCCCTAAGTTCACTGAAGATTTTCCTGGAACTTGGTGATGCGTGGCCAAGCCTTATATCGTTGGCTTGTGACGAGGAAACGTAGAGGACCAGGAGTAAACTCGTTATTTTAAACATTGTGAGGCACTTTTCAGTTTGAAGTTGGAACGTATAATGAAGAATTATGATGTTTTACGTATTTATAAGTTGGTTAGTGGTCGTTTAGCATGTACATATGAGATCATATTCTTCCTTTGTGATTCTAAGTGGTGTAGTATACCGATTGACAAACAAGTGCCATTTCAGAGTTAACTGTTAATGACGAACGATAATGTCTAATTTTATTGTGAAATTGCGTCATGATTCGTCATGAGTTTGAAAAGTTATTTCAAGGAATCTTAGTGAGTGGAAAACTATTCTGTACCCAGGGTTCCTCAAAGATAGACCCCTTGAAAGTCCGTAAGTACGTGCGGAAATGAAAACGATGCACATCAGAGCATTTGAAAGGACCTGCACAAGATCTGCATATTGGCCCTAAAACGAAAGCATTATCTAGTAATTTCACGTCAGTCACACGTTCAAATC
Organism: Tuta absoluta; assembly: GCA_027580185.1. Taxonomy (NCBI): domain Eukaryota; kingdom Metazoa; phylum Arthropoda; class Insecta; order Lepidoptera; family Gelechiidae; genus Tuta; species Tuta absoluta. The sequence goes on along the minus strand of JAQAHW010000019.1, from coordinate 9,767,854 downwards.
GTGATCGCTGACACCCCAAAGTCAGGATAGGAAAATATTGGAAAATGATTATAATTCAAAATACTTGAAGTTTTAGATCCTTGGGTTGAACATTAACTAAATGTACCACTATTGTTTCAATAATAAGTAAATACTTCGCACCTAAAAAGGCGGAAAGCGATAATCTCAGTTAATGGACTGCGTGATCAGTGCATGTGTATGTCTTTATTAGTTACATACCTACAGTACCTACTCATCATCACAATTCGTTTTTGAATTCTGCTTTCGTCAAGGACTGAATTATATTCCCAATGCAACATCTCAATATGCCTGCTACTGCTACACATACTCAGTCACACATATTTCAGCGTGCCACACATCTTCTGCCCCCAAAAGGGCCTTACACACGTCTTAGCTTTGCCACATATACTTCTGGTGTAGGTACACATATCACAGCATATAGTATTACAAAGCAATTGTCTTTTTGTTACAGCAACATGGGTCTCATAGAGTTCGAGAAGTGGTCCAACCAGCCAAACCTTTTCACCGAGAAATCTCGACTCTGCGCCAAGATTCGAGGCTTGACTCCTGGTCAGCGGCGCATATGCCGCCGGCACAAGGACCACATGCCGGCAGTCAGCGCCGGGGTCAAGCAGGGCATCAACGAGTGCCAGTTCCAGTTCAGAGGCAGACGGTGGAATTGCACGACCACCGGGGATGAGACTGTGTTCGGCCCTTTGACTCTGATCGGTGAGTAATCCTGAAAAGCTTTGTGTTCCTGGTACCGCTATACCGCAGTCGCTGACGACTAAACTCTTAGTCGCTGACAAGGTAAACAAGACGCGAGCAAAACGAGCGCAAAACTATATTTATGGAAATTGAGGGCGCCACTGTGCCTCAGTATGAGAAATGTCTTAGCAACCCATGAAAAAATTATTATTTCACTTTTTGCCCACGCCCATTCTCTTTCCGCAAAGAAATATTTGAGAAATTGGAACATTGTTGACATTGGTCGTTATATGCCATACGTCTTAGGATAACATACGTCGTAGGAACGTATTACGATATTCTGCACCGATATCCTTGTGGTAGGTAGACACCTGCCGTTGTACCAGGGGGGTCTCACTCCACGGTTTAGGTATGTTCCGCCGGTGGGTTCCCTACGGGGACTAATCTCCGCGGGTTGTCACTTGTCGTCGCCAGACCGCCAGTGTGCCGCTAGCCGCCGCACTGTTCGCACGCACGTGCTGCTCGCGCGCACACTTACTTGATTTTTTTCTGTGTTTTAGTACGTTTATTCGTTAAAAAATCGATCGGGTCGTCGACTCGGTGTCCCACTCGATACAAAGAACAGTTAGACACAAGAATAATTAATTGTTTTTCTATATAAACAGTAGTCATTAATAATTTCGTTTAGGTTTATAAATATTTACAAATCTTACAATTCCTTCCGTAGATTAAGAGAACAAATAAGATATTATAGCCAAATCAATAACAAAAAATCTTCATGCACGAATAACATGATGACAAGTGACAACCCTTGGAGTTCGCCGGCGGCTCAGTCATAAAACTGCGATGCGCAAGGGAGATTGAGCGTTCGCGCGCGTTCATAAGTTTCAATTTTGTTTGTGAGCGGTTGGGTACACCGAGCGTAGGTATTAATTTATACCTAAACATGTAATTTCTTAGGGAGTGATTCTTCTGTACGTTAGTACTATTATATATTCTGTGGTTGTACCTATACGTAATTAATTTTCATATATGTAATAGCCGCCAGCCGGTATCACTTTTTGATATACTCGTATTTCCAAGAAGTGCCGGTTTATAATACCATTACCTTATTTCTATTTAAAAAATATATATATCTTGGAAAATTCACACAGCGCCATCTAGCCCCAAACAAAGCAAAGCTTGTACTAAGGGAACGAGATAGCTGATGTTAATACTTAAATACCTTTTTTTTGTAAATAGATACATATTACCTTTATGCACATATACAAAGAAAACACCTAGATTAAACACAAATACCTACTTGAAGGTGGACGTAACAAATATTTTGTGTCTTGTGGGGATCGAACCCACGACCCTCGGCGTAGCAGGCAGGGTATTATACAGGGCGTAAGAGACAGCCCTCCGAAAACTGATAGGGTGCACTCAGACCGTTAAACTGAACTACTTTCCCTTAAAAACATAAGTCAGGAAACGACATAAAAATTTCGACCTCCCACTCCTATACAAAATCCCGATCACCTGACTGACTTTATTAAGGGAAGTCAAAAAAATTGTTTCGCTTCCTGACATATGTACCTAGGGGAAAGTTGTTCAGTTTCATTCATCAGTATTCTGTATATTAATGGGTGTCGTACATAATGGTGTAGAAAATTCAGTTCCTAGAAATGTCAAACTATAAAAATATCTCACGCAAATTTATGATTCCCTGTCTGAATAGAAATCTCAGTAACAGCTCTTATTTAGATAAGATGAAAATGTCTACTTTCTCTTTATGATATTTTTATTACTTTCTTGCTTTTACGTCGACATTCTGAGAGTCGTATAGAAGAGATTTATTTATTAGTCTCGTAATGATATATTTCTTTTGTTCAATTCCGTACGAAAATGTTCTAGAATAAGATAATTATCTGAAGGACTTAGGACAAATTGGGTTTATCTTTTTGGAGATTTATTGAGAATTACAATAAATTCTTTACTACTAGATAGATAGGAAATCTCTTTGTATGCTGTGTCTTTGTAAAATATTAGGAATGAGCTATCCCAATCCTCTATCTATTTTGTATAAGTGTACCTATTTGTAAAAAAGTTTATTAATAAAGAATTATATTATCTTAAATTATCCGTTTATCTGGCATAATTTGGTTAGAAGTGATGGATTTCATAACAAGCTTATTATTAAAAATAATAATTAGTGCATCTGATTTGGGTTACCATGGAAGCTCAATTTATTTTACATGTTGTGACCTATGTTCCTTAGGTAAAACTTTTCCTTGTCATCAGCTCGTCCTCTGTTTTCAGTAACGGTCTGGTAGAATTTCACCTTATATTTTTCGTTTAAAAAGGATACATACTCTCAAAAAACATAGTCCTCCTTCTAAGGCAGTTGGGTAAAAACTTGCTTGATATCTTTGATTCAAACAGGCTTGTAGTAAGATAGTTTGCAAAAGGAATTCCTACCTCAGAATCCAGCTGTATTCTGCAATTCCCTCGACTGCTGCTCGCCTGGTACTGCAGCTCTAAATCTCTGTTACGTCCACGCCTGACACTACGCGATTTATGAAGACAGCCTTCCGCTCTTTCGGTCTAAAGCTCGGAGCATCCAATAGATTTCGAAATGAGAGAAAACTTTCTTGTAAACCTGCTCGTACAAATTTTGATATAAATTGCGTACAAAAATATGATTTCAGTTGACGCCAATGGACAGTACTTTCAAAGTAAAAAGAAAAAACAAGACATACAGCTTTTATCCTTTGCCTCCTCAAATTTTTTTTTTCTGCAGGTCTATTTTCTAATATTGCTTTCATTTTCAACTACCTTGCTGCGACAGCTGTTGGTATATTTTATGACTCTTTTCCATTATTTAAATTTTGCTATGAAAATATCCACAGAATCGCAGCCACTTTACTATTTTTTTTCTTATAGCGTCTCGAGAAACGGCCTTCACACATGCAATCACCGCAGCTGGAGCATCGCTGCACATCGCGAGAGCCTGCAGAGATGGAAGGCTGTCCAGCTGCGGCTGTAGCAGGTCGCATCGGCCCAAGAACCTGCATTCCGACTGGGTGTGGGCCGGCTGCGGGATGGACTTGGAGTATGGTTACAGGTGAGCTATGGGTTCCTGGTCAGTAACTGTACAGATGGAAGGCTGTCCAGCTGTGGCTATGGTAGATCGCATGGGCCGAAGACCCTGCATTCTGATTGGGTGTGGGCCGGCTAAGGAAGTGAATTGGAGTATGGCTACAGGTGAGCTATGGGTTCGTGATCACTAACTGCAGAGATGAAAGCCTGTCCAGCTGTGGCTGCGGCAGGTCGCATCGGCCCAAGACCCTGCATTCTGATTGGGTGTGGTCCGGCTAAGGAATGAAATTGGAGTATGGCTACAGGTGAGCTATGGGTTCCTGGTCACTAACTGCAGAGATAAAAGGCTGTCCAGTTGTTTTTTTTTAGTTCTGGGCCCTATTATTTTAGCCCAGGTGTCTAATTCCAAGCTAAACTCCCGCAGTGGAAGCGATTTACACAGGTAAATTTCGAACAAAATACCAGGAGTTCAACTGGAGGCAGACAATGGCTGCGTTACGCAGCGCTAAATAGCATGTACGCTGCACAATATAGCAGCGCATACTATGAATTAAACGTGAACCTAAATCTATTTAACTTAATTAACTAAGTTGATTGAAATTGGCAAATGATGTGTTCCAACCCTTACATAACTCAAGTCGGTAGTAAATACCGTCTGCCGATCTGGCGTTACGTCACACGTATTAGCACTAGATTATAAGTAAGTACCTCCAAATTATATCACCCCACGAATTCCGCAATTCGTACTAAGGAGTCACAATGATATGGTACAACAAATATGACTAAAGGGAACACACCATTAACACAAAGAAACAGTTTTATACTAAAACAACTAGGTTTACTTACAGTCAACGTGCCGGCGCAAATGCATAAAATACCCAACGGAGAAAGGAAGTACAGGGAATGGATCAAATAGGAATTCCGTGGGTACTTACAGGGCTGGGTGGAAAAGATATCGACACCCAGCATTCCACTACAGCCTTGGCGCGTTATTCACTTCAAACCACTCACAGCTTCTGTTCGTATTTCACTTTGATATTAGTCATTACGCGTGACCCAACCCGAATTTGGGTCGTACAAACGCGAGCCGATATGGCCACTTGATGCCTATTCAACGCGACGCTCACGTGGAAGACGTCGAGACATCCAACAATCACTAAGCCTGGTATTCTAGTATAACCCAGGAGAACCGCAATAATACGATGCATCAACACGCGCGATCTCAAATTGAATCGTCCATTACACGCGGCATCACAAAACGCGTGGCGGGAAATCCGTACAAAACACAATACGTTCTCGTCCGAACGGTTTTGAGTGACTGAATGGTGCGGCGCCGTCAGGCGGTCTGCGCGCACGTCGCCAGTCTCGCCCTGCGAGTGAGAAAGGGACAACACACGCCCAGAGCGACGCGTGCGATCGAGCACCGCGCCGCATTCATAGACCGTCATTAATACCTAACTTACCCTAGCATAACAACGCTAAATATTAAACACCAGGGGTTATTAAAATCTACATCTGACTTTATGGTAAGCTACCCGGAAGTTTTTTGGCTGTTCAAACAACCAGCCCAATTCCAATACGAGTTGTTCTGGATAAAACGTATTGGACTAAATCTACCCGGCTCGTGCCGGTAGTTCCCAAAATGGGGAACAAATGAGGGACCTCCGCGTTCCCACCGTAGGGGGCGTCGGTTCCTTGAGGAGCTTGTGGAGTGTGATCTACTCGCAATAGCTACACCGCTACAGCAGCGGCTACTGTGATTTCGTCCTCCTCCTCATCCTCTTTCGAAAAGACGTGTCTCGGCAGCTGTGGCTGCAGCGGATCGCAACGGCCCAAGAACCTGCTTGCCGACACTAGCAATGGAAATGCGAGGAAAGTGGAAGGTGGCTGATGGAACTTTGCAACGATCAACTACTTAGTAAACACGTTGATTTTAGGCTCATTTGCGATGGATTTTTCCTTCTAACATAAGAACAACACTGAAGTGCACACATCGCGAGCGTGATCTTTCTGTATAAACAATATAATACACGCTTCACTTGTGTCTTGTCACGTATTTATATAGTGTGTTTTTTTTTTTTTTTTTTTATTAAAGATGGGTTTGCTCTTGACTCTAGTCTAGGTCATAGGACAGAGACAGAGTCTAAGATGGAGCGAGCTCACCCAGAAGAAGCCTGTTAAGGCACTGGCACTCCCACACACTGACGGAACGCAGCAAGCTACTTGGCGCCAGACTTCGGTGGGATGGTGGTCGCGAGCCAGGCGGCTCCTTACGGAGCCTTCCACCGCTTGGTGGGATCGTTCAGCCGGACTTATCCACAGGCTAGCCTGTGTTGCCGTTGCCCGGGGTGGACCGCTAGGAGGTAGATCCCATACCACCCCAAATACCCCCACCATACCTCGTCAGCGACTGCGGACTTATAGGAAAATTACAAATGTTATTGAATTCATGTTGGTTCAACTCGTTGGTCCTCCCAAAGTGACTCCCAAACAGTTCCAACAACCAGTAAGGTAAGTAGTACAAAATAACGGATAACATCATCTCACAATCACAAAACAAAATAAGTTTCAATAAAAAATCACTTTATTATTTTGGCAACACTCCTTTGGCACGAAATAGCTTTGGCACGAGCAAGAAAAGTACTAAGGTCCCATAAATCTTAAACAAGTCAGTAGTATCTTCCGTAAATGGTGACCGTGAAGTTGAATCCTCCGCCCCTCTGGCTCTTCAGGTGGACATTGACGAACCTCTGCCCCACTCCTCCAGCCCGGATAGTCGCGTAGCCTCCAGAACCGTCTATGTAGTTGTCGTGGACGTAGATTGCGGTTATAATTGCGTAGCTGGCTTTTCCCAATTCAGGGAATTTAACATCTGTAGTCCTCACGAAGAATGGAAAGGCGTATTTGACCTCAACAGATTTGTACAGCACGACGTCTCCATAAGAGGCTGTTCCGATGTAAAAGTTGTGGCTCTGGCAGGAGGCTGCCGCCAAAATGCAGAAGAATGTAAGCAAGGTGATTGCACGCATTTTGTATCGTTCGTTCGTTTTCACACTGAAGTGATAAATTAAGTCTATTGTTTTATATAAGTAGGGACGGTATTATGTAGAAAAGAGGCAAGGTGTACGTAATTTCCGGTGCGAGAAGTAATTAAGATGTAATATGAACCAAAATTTATATAGCGAAAAAAATGTCGCGATGATACTTCCGCGGAAGTATAATATTTCGAGCAATATTTGCGACAGTGGCAGGAGCAGGAGCAGGTGTATCGTGTGAACGGGATATAAAATTGGATAATTTTCCGTATAATTTTATTTTCAATATCAAACTAACCTGAACGAATTTCATCGCATAGTATATGGATATCGAATGAAAAAATATATAATGAAGAGGAAATTAAATTATTTATCTGTATTTTTAATAAACTCAATGAATGAGTTTGTCAAATTACACATACACATAGCGCGCCCGTAATTCCTTGCGGGGTAGGCAGAGCGTAAACGGCCATAAAAACGGATATATACGCCACGTCTAACAAATATTTGAGGTTCATTCGGAAAATTGGGTAATGCCATAGTGATAGGTTGTCAGCCCATCGCCTAAAATTGCATTACACATCCTCGAGTCCCTGAGTCGCCTCTTACGACTCCCTCGGTAAAGAAATGGGGTGATGCTATTCGAAGCCAGCATCACACGGCATTTATGATACTACGCAACTAATTTCGATTTTTTGTAAGCGATACATTAATAGTACATTGTTTTCGAGGTATGGAAAATAAGACTTTGCTGGACGAGTATAGTTTGAAGTCCGAGCCGCAGGCGAGGACTTCAATTATACAAGTCAAGCAAAGTAATTTTCCCCGAGGCTTACATAGTGCTTTTCTCAAAAAAAGGCTAGGAAATGAAAGATTGTACTTCTTATAAAAGTTAGCTAGCGACCACAACACAACAAAACAAATAAAAATTTACAATTTTCCCACCAATTGTAATTTTTTAAAATAAATTCGCCTGTAAGGCAGAGTACCTATTACGTAATATTCAGCCATACTAAATGTTTAGTTCATTCTTTTCTTTTTTAATTCTGGACAGGCAAGGGTCTTCACATCATACAGCCTCGTCTTTAGTTACCTGTTTCATACAAAATTACGTTCCGTTTCTATGAGAGTCATCGAGATAATTTTGAAATCAAATTATGTGGGTTTAGCGTATAACGAATTTATCTTAATGGACACCAGCAAAGGATTTCCATACAACTTTGCTGGCGTGATCTGAGACGTGACAAGCAATGTGAAACTTCGCGGTTTCTTTTTTTGAAAGAAATGAACACATTTCCTAGCATGTTTGAGAAAATTCTATTTTATTTCTTGGCTCTCTACAGCATGAAACCATTCACCAACGTATGTCTCTTAACAAACAAACTGACAAAGCCTGAAACGTCAATCCATCACGACGAGACTAACTTGTCACGCGGCTTCCAATGTCACGGCGGACAAACAAACATTGCAGAGTTTGTTATTAGTAGAGAATTTTCCGGTCTCGATAATACGGGGTGTAAGGGACAGCCCTCCGAATACTGGTAGGGTGCATTCAGACCATGAAACTGAAAAACTTTCCCCTAGAAACATATGTCAGGAAACGATAAAAAAAACGGACTTCCGAATCTCACAATCAGCTGACTGCCCTTACTATGATGGGAAGTAATATTTTTCCTGGAATATTTTATCATGGGAAGTTGTTTAGTTCTATGTTCTGAATGCGCCCTATAAGTATTCGGAGGGCTGTCCCTTGTAACCTGTATATTAGTTGCATTTAACGCCTCCAGCCACATTAACCGATGATTTAAGAAGGGCAGCTGGTAGCTACTGGAAAGTGATAACAGGATATTGTGCCTTATGGCGTACCCTAGGGGAGGCCTACGTCCAGCAGTGGACATAGTCTGATATGATGTGTGGGAAATGATGTAATTTGATATTTAAAGTACAAAGTAAAAAAAAAATACTTCTTAGTTTGCCGTGTGATGCCGGCTTAGAATAGCATCACCCCATTTCTTACCCATGGGTGTCGTAAGAGGCGACTAAGGGACTCGAGGTTTAGATGTGTTTTGCAATTTTAGGCGATGGGCTGACAACCTGTCACTATAGTGATACCCAGTTATCCGATGACCCCCAAACTTTTGACAGACTTGGTGTTAATATCCGTTTTACGGCTGTTAACGCTCTGCCTACCCCGTAAGGGATCTATATCCCTTATACTTAGCGTGATTTATGTATGTAGTTATTAGGTGGTTGAAAAACTGTAACATCAGGGTCCATTGGCTCATCACGACTAGACTAACTTGTCGCGCGGGTTTCAATGTCGCGGCGGACAAACAAACAAACATTACAGAGTTATTGATTTATAAGATAAGAATAGGTAAACAATTTTCTGGTCAGCATTTTGGGGAATGTTTTGGTAGCTCTATTATTAGCTAAAAACGATTACTTAGATTTAAATTCACCAAATAAGTAAAATGTCTCAAAACCTGAAATAAAACGACCAACGTGACACAATGGTCAGATTAGATTCTCGGTGGGGCACTCACAAAAGTTTAATGTTTACCTACTTTGTGAATTTGTTCCTAGTTTGATTTAACATTACTTTACAGGGCCTAATATGTTATGTTCGCCGTGTGATGCCGGCTTAGAGTAGCATCACCCCATATCTTTCCCGTGGGTATCGTAAGAGGCGACTAAGGGACTCGAGGGTGTGCATTGCAATTATAGGCGATAGGCTGACAACCTGTCACTATGGCTATACACAATTTTTTGCGAATGACCCTCAAATGTTTGCGTAAATGTTCGTTTTTTACGGCCGTTTACGCTCTGGCTACCCCGCAAGGGATATAGGCGTGATGTATGTATGTATGTAATATGTTAAAAATAATAGTATTCTTGTGTACCTTTTTGACAAGTAACTCATAATTACCATAAAACACCTCTCTATGTGCAATTAAAGAATTTGGTTAATTTTGCTCATACCCTAAACAAAGTATCCTTAACAAAATATAAGGTGTATGGCACAAACGTATTCTCAACCGACGCAGGCGTGGATACAAGGGGGTGGCCATAGGGGCAATGCCCCCCCCCCCCCCCCCCTAAACCCGGATACTCACACAAAAACGAGCTAAAAATATTTTTTTTTCATGAAGTGACCTAAATGGACCTGTTATCTGACCAAATTATGGCCGATGAAAACAGGAGCGGGCACTTATTTCGACGTGAAATGTCGAGCTCACTTCGCTCGCAACTCACGATACTTATACTGTAGTATATCGCGGTATTTTTAGCTCATTTAGTACCGTTCGCACAACACCAGTTTTAACGTGAAAAATCAAGCTCACTTCGCTTGTAGTTATTATCCCTCTCTCACTCTTTCTTAGTGCTGCTCACCATCTTACAAGTGAAAATTTGGGCTCGCTTCGCTCGCAATTAGTTTTGTGTTGATATGGTGCTTTTCTTACTCCCTTTTAGTGCTGCTCATAATGTGAAAAGTCGAGCTCGCTTCGCTCGCAATTAGTTTTATGTTGGTGTGGAGCCACTTTCACTCTCCTTTGGTGATGCTTACACTACACTAGTTTAAACGTGAAAAGTCGGGCTCGCTTTGCTCGCAATTAGTTTTGTGTCGGTATGGTGCTTGTATCAATTTTCCTTGGTGTGCTTGCACCACACCAGTTCAAACGTGAAAAGTCGGGCTCGCTTCGCTCGCATCGCAATTAGTATTGTTTTGGTGTAGCGCAATTATCACCCTCCCTCAGTAATGCTTGCACCACATCAGTTAAATCGTAAAAAGTCAGACTCGCGCCACTCGCAATATGTGTCTTTTTTTCGATGCGTTATAAACGAAAATTTTTGTAATGTAGGTAGGTACTCAAAATGTCCCCAACCCCCCCATCCCCCCCCAAGCCAAACCTTAGATGATCTCCTGGTGCAAATATCTTCTTCCGTCGTATGGAACACCGAGTCGACAAATGACCCTGTGAACCCTGATGTCAGTTTCGACATGACAGATCGATAGTAATTTCTGACATATATTTTAATTTTTGAAAGCCATCGCTTTTAAAATTGGCAAATTACATTACATTTTTATTTAAATAGCATCAAATGGAACAAAATGTATTTTTTGACAGAAACAGTAATAAAAAAAAAACAATTAGAACAAAAATTACATTGATTTCTTACAACACGTATATTATTACAATTTATCACTTCCTCCCATGGCTGAACATAAACGCGTTGGTCTGTATCGCGTACACCTCCACCCAGAAGTTGAACCCTCTGAACACGGAAGGACTATCCAGCTCTATGGTCACGTATCTCTCGCCGATGCCACCTTTCTTGATATGAGCCTCACCCCACTTATCATCCCGCAAATCTTTGATTTTTATTGCACTTATTACTTCAGTTGATGAACAATTCACTGTAAAAACGTCATATCGCACCCAAATCGCTGGATTCTCTTGGTGTACTTTGTAATAAATCAATCTTGATCCAATGTCTGGATATCCCAAAAACAAATCATGAGATTTCACTATAGCAGCAAATATAAGTAGTATTGGAACTATTTTTAGAATACGACATCTTGACGCGACTGGTAATACTGGTGGTAAAGTTCGAAATAGTCTTGTAACTAGTGATCTCAACGAAAATTACGATTTTTATTAACAGTAGTATGCTAAAACATAACAGGTAGAATAAAAAGACGAATACCTTATGTTATGCGACTCAGCTAGCTAGGTATATAACAATACAACTCTTGTGGCACTACTTACCTAGTGTGTAAGTATGTAGCACTGTAAAAACATCTTTTCTACATGTATGCATGGAAGATCCAATTGCCCATAAAAGGTAGAATGTTATTTGTCATTAACTGATTTCATGATATGACCAAACATGAGTAATGCTCAAACAAGGATGATGTAATCTTAAATGCCAAACAAGTTGTCACTAAGAAGACTAATAAGAATGGGAATTCCCGTCTTTTTCAGTTTCGTTAGATACTTTTTCTATGCTTTCGTGTAGATACATTGGTTCTGTGCACTGGCTGGTAATCATTACTAGGTTTTTAATTTCCCGCCAAGGATGGCCGCCATTTTTCACCCTTGCTACATTGCGCAGAAAACTGCGCAGAAGACTAAAAAGAGAACCACCTGGAATATGTAGAGTTGCGCAAAATGCTGCGCAGTGAAGCAAAAATTAAACTCGCTACCGCCTTCGAGCCATGTTCCCCTGGTATTATCGGAGCGAGAAGTCGCTCGCGCTATTAGTTAATAGTCTTCCTAAACTCACTTGCATTGCCCCAATACGATTAAGGTACTGGGTTGAAAGCACAGAAAACAGAAAAGAGTTAGAATGGCGATGTGGGCGGGGCAGGCGCGCCACGATTTTGAGCATCTGCTCATATTTACTCGCAAACACGCAATCGCGTCGATCACTCACCCGCGTGCTCCAACGGAGAAAACTACTGTGACGCGCAACGTACAAAATTAAGTGATAATGCCGAGTTGTGCAATAATTACTTGTAGATTAAGAAGTCAACGCTGTAGTGTTCAAAAAGGAGGCATTTCTTTCCACCGGGAAGCAAAAAACCTTCTTATTTTTACGATAATTAAGCAAAAATGTCTCAAATTGTCATTCAAATAATTCCTGTCACAAAAATCATACATTGCGGGCTGCGTGCGCTCGTTATTTCTACCACTTCAGTTCGAACACGCAATGTACTCCGCTGCGGTCCGGTATCAGTTCTAGTGTTGGGCGTAGTGTAAAATGATATCGATATGTTTTCGAAGTTATATTAAAAGCGAAGGTCTTAAGTAATGTTAATGTTATTGGGTCAAGATAAATTTTATAAATTGTGCACGCAATAAATAATAAAAATATCTTTGAAATATCGCAAAAGTGGCGATCATAATTTCAAGCGCCTTCGAAAAAGAGGTATACGTATGTATATTGGTTTTTTAAGCTAGAGCGAGAGTTAAAGATTTGAGAAATGTTCTCGCATACGTGATCACCCCCCCCCCCCCCCATATATTTATTAGACGGTGCAATACCACTTAAAAAAGTAGTATCCATACAGTCATATCATATGTAAGTATCACTTTAGTTCAGTAGGGGAGAATAGGGTAGTAGGGTAGACAGATAAAAGCGACTGTCTGGAAGAGAACGTTTTTAGTTAACTTTTGCTATGAAGCTATTTTCGTATCTCATATAGTTTGGATGGGATCTTGTGGATTATATCAGGTACTCCAGATCCTCGATGACCATGTGCCAGTTAAAGCAGCCCATCATGCTGAACAACTTTTGCTATGAAGCCATTTTCATATCTCATATAGTTTAGCCATGCTCCTGATGTCCTCCATCAGGTACTCCAGATCCTCAAGTGCTGACAAAATGTAGTTCATATCCATCTCTGATATAAAAGCAATTTAAGTGCCAAATTTCGCGATGATCCGTTGAGCTGTTTGGCTAATTTGGGTAATATTCGCTATATTTCCCCGTTTTCTCGCTTCTTATCGTTTTCCCATCGGAATAAGGCATTTTCTTGTGGTGAAAAGTACCTTATATTACTCAAGTATGTCGTAGCTTTTTAATAGTAAAAGAATTTTTGAAATCGGTTTAGTAGTTCCGGAGTTTATCGATTACATACCTACATACAAAAAAAAACAAATCTTTCCTCTTTATTATATTAGTGTAGATAAATACGTGTCGAATTGATAAACCTCCTTTTATGAAAGCGGGTAAAACATTAAATCTTTACAGCAAAACACACTTTTATTCGTTCAGAAATTATATAATGACGGTTTGAATAAGCCGTTGACATTCTGCCTACACCGTGAGGTATACAGACATGATTATAATTTATTTTAATATTGCTACCTGACTTTTGTATGCAATTGTGTAATTCATAATTCAATATCGATAACAGTTTATCGATAGCCGTGTCCCTAGTTGAGTTTACATGGTCACTCACACATAAGCTATAAAAACCGGCACGTGTATGCGTGCATGCGCGTGATTGGTTATTTTGAATTTACGCAAGCCGTAGTGGCCGCGATTATGTGTGCGTAAGCGTCATCTTTATTAGTTGGAGATGTAGTGATAGGTGAAAGGTGGGGAAAAATCGGTGACGCTGGTTCTCGTACGAACGGCTGAAGATCGCCATTCTAACTCTTTTCTGTTTTCTGTGGTTGAAAGGGGGCAATCTGTATGAAATGTGAATTACCACAGACAGGCTTTGTTAAACGTATTCTTCCCTCTCTTTTGCACAAACGGTATATCGAACGAACAACAGCGCATCGAGTTGGTATCGTAGTAGAATGTATGTACCTATATGAATAGTACGGTTTTAATAACGAGAACGACAACTGTCTCTCTGTATTTCATGTTCACCTAGTAGCGAAGGGGCAAAAAATGTCGACTGGAGGTAAAGTGACGTCAAGATTCAAGTTAGAACGAACGCCGCGACGCCTGTTGGAAAAACTATTATTGCATTTTTTTTTTCAAATAGTTTCGTCATTTTGACGCAATTAGTTATAATTAGTTATAGTATTGTTATTTTTTGTTAGTACCTAATGGTGGTAGAGATCATGGTGGAATGTAGCTCGAATGAATAATTTTCAGAATTTCCTAAAGCAGGTTTAGGTTTGGAAAAATTCCGTTTGGACAATTTTGAAATATAGGTTTTGAGTTCGGGCTGTGTCAGATTTCATAAGGAAATCCAGTTTATTGATTTTAACACTGTTCGCAGACTGAGTAGGAATATCCATGTTTCATTACGAAGACGATAAACTCTGCAAAGAAAATCTAACATCAGATACATACAGAAAAAGTAAAGCTCGTGGTGGCCAAGGCCAACTGTTTTATAAATTCCACTATCAAGACTTAATCAAGTTAGTATATTTACCACAAATTCTTTGCCTAGCCTTGCCCAATTTTTTTTTTTGTAGATAATTTTTTACTGTTTCATTTTAATTCATCCATCACATCAGCAACTCCTAGCTGCTTTCCTGGTACCCAGTCTACACTGATATTTGACTAGGAGCGAAGTGCTGTAGTTGAACGAGGAAGTGTACCGCTGAAGTGTGCTTTTGTGGGCGTGTACTCAAATCCGTTTGGTATGTGTGCGTTTTCCCTGAAACTGAAACGCCCCTGAAATCTGAGCTGAAACGATTTCTTAATTTCATGCTACCTTGGTTATCGAGGGACAAGTGCAGACAGACTGGGGACATAGTGGGGCATTAAATTTGGTGGGACCTAAGACGGGTTTTATGTAACTTGAGATGGTTTTGTGGGATTCGAATGCAGCAAAGAAGATTAAAGTGATTAGATTGTAAATGTGTATGTAGATATTATACAGCTTTTCAAGTTTGTACTATTAGCAAGTCATGCATGATTCTATTACCTTACCCTATTACCTAACTGTTACACTTGTTGTTTAATATTTAGCGTTATTATGCTAGGGTAAGTTAGGTTTAGGAGGAGTGATGATGAGGCCAGTAGGCCGAGTGACGACAGTGAGGAAAAGGGTAGCTACCCGCCTGGTCGGGAGTTGTGACCAGGGGAACGACTGTTCCAACCGGACATGTTTGGAAGTTGTATATATAACTTCTATACCGCGTTTCAGGACTTGTATGTGAAGCGCTTGCGAGCCGCCACATCACTCCCCCATTTTGGAGTGTCGAAGACGCTGTTCAGCCGTAAATGTCTTGAGGCAGTTGATTACTTCATCGTGCAGTCAGGCGGTGAGGCTAGCAGGCATGTAGCAGTGGTAAAGCAGGCTGCACGCTGGAATGTGTCGACAGTCGTGGCTGCTGTAGACCGTGCGATGCTGAGTGCCGACCGAGGATAGAGCACTTGTTGTACTGTAGATCCGTTACTGCGATGGTTGCCGAAGATCATGTGGCTTTCAAGATGCGTTGAGGTTGAGAAGTCCGGTGGAGCTGATGACATCATGAAGCGTGATGGTGCAGTCAGGTGTGGCGATTTCTGGCTCCAGGTCTTCGAGGCGTCGATGACAGATGGAGACAGTGATGATGCTGGGTGTGACTGCAGAGGCCTCGGATATGATGACGTCTGGCTCCGGGTGATGATGGTTGTGGATGTACGTCACGTCGTCGCTGTTGATCACGTCGGGGTCACCAGTTTAGGAGGAGTGATGATGAGGCCAGTAGGCCGAGTGACGACAGTGAGGAAAAGGGTAGCTACCCGCCTGGTCGGGAGTTGTGACCAGGGGAACGACTGTTCCAACCGGACATGTTTGGAAGTTGTATATATAGCGATCGGCGAAATAACTTCTATACCGCGTTTCAGGACTTGTATGTGAAGCGCTTGCGAGCCGCCACATAGGTATTAATGACGGTCTATGAATGCGGCGCGGTGCTCGATCGCACGCGTCGCTCTGGGCGTGTGTTGTCCCTTTCTCACTCGCAGGGCGAGGCTGGCGACGTGCGCGCAGACCGCCTGACGGCGCCAAGCGGTGATTTCTGCACCGCGGTTAGTCACTCAAAACCGTTCGGACGAGAACGTATTGTGTTTTGTACGGATTTCCCGCCACGCGTTTTGTGATGCCGCGTGTAATGGACGATTCAATTTGAGATCGCGCGTGTTGATGCATCGTATTATTGTGGTTCTCCTGGGTTATACTAGAATACCAGGCTTAGTGATTGTTGGATGTCTCGACGTCTTCCACGTGAGCGTCGCGTTGAATAGGCATCAAGTGGCCATATCGGCTCGCGTTTTGTACGGCCCTAATTCGTGTTGGGTCACGCGTAATGACTAATATCAAAGTGAAATACGAACAGAAGCTGTGAGTGGTTTGAAGTGAATAACGCGCCAAGGCTGTAGTGGAATGCTGGGTGTCGATATCTTTTCCACCCAGCCCTGTAAGTACCAACGGAATCCCAATTTGATCCATTCCCTGAACTTCCTTTCTCCGTTGGGTATTTATGCATTTGCGCCGGCACGTGACTGTAAGTGTTAAACCTAGTTGTTTTAGTGTAAACTGTTTTCTCGTGTTAATGGTGTGTTCCCTTTAGTCATATTTGTTGTACCATTATCATTGTGACTCCTTAGTACGAATTGCGGAATTCGTGGGGTGATATAATTTGGAGGTACTTACTTATAATCTAGTGCTTATACGTGTGACGTAACGCCAGATCGGCAGACGGTATTTACTACAGAATTGAGTTATGTAAAGGTCAGAACACATCATTTGCCAATTTCACTCAACTTAGTTAATTAAGTTAAATAGATTTAGGTTCACGTTTAACTCATAGTATGCGCTGCTAGATTGTGCAGCGTATGCCATTTAGCGCTGTGTAACGCGGCCATTGTCTGCCTTCAGTTGAACTCCTGGTATTTTACTAGAAATTTACCTGTGTAAATCGCTTCCACTGCGGGAGTTTAGCTTGGAATTAGACAATTTTTGGTAGCAGAGCGTGGTTCAGAAAACCACTAGATTTAAGATTATTTTAGTATAAGATTTTTAATCTACCTACATAAAAAAAAATATATTTATTGTGATTGTAGTGTGTGCCCTGTGTAGAATATCCTATCGGTAGGATCAGGGCCAATCAATTAGTGAATTGCTTGTTATTATCGTTGTGTTTACCCTGTGCGGATATCCTAACGGTAGGATCAGGGCCGATTGTCTATTATTTTTTTTTATTGTAAGGTTCGGTGTTACTTTGAGTTGGTACCATGGCTCCCACAATTAGACAGCTTCAGGCAAAAATCAGAACGCACCTAATGTGGTTCGCGACTAAGCAGGCGATGGTCGGTCGCGGGGACCGAGAGGACGCACTCATCGCTTGTGCGCAACGGATTGACGAACGGGTCGCGGAGGTGTTGGATTGCCTCACTGGATGCGAGGAGTTATTTGATGGGACGCCTGATGAGGTCAAACTTACGGTCCGGGCGAATGTGACCCAGTGCCTGGAGATAGGGCAGGAGATCCAGCAGGCGGCTGCTGTGATCACCAGGCGTAGGGCTGGGGAGCCGGACCCACCCCATGGTCCGCGGGGACCGGGGGTGCAAGTGCCCCTGCCGGCTGTGGCGATTCCGGTCTTCCACGGGGGCTACACGGATTGGACCCGATTCCAGGATCTGTTTGACAGTGTGATTCATAACCGCACTGACTTGCAGCCGGCATATAAAATGGCACAATTGATGGCCAAGCTGCAAGGTGAGCCCCATGAGCTGGTAAAGCATCTACCAGTCGATGATGCAAGTTACGAGACGGCTCGCGGTTTGCTGATCGGGAGATATAGCAACAAACGTCTCATGATTGACCAACTCCTGGAACAGTGGCTCACCGTGCCGACCATCACACGAGGGACGGACCTCAGGGCCAAGGTCCTCAACCCTGTCTGCGTTGCAGTGAACGCTCTTGAGAGACAGGGGATGCCGGTGTCAGGCTATGATTATATCCTGGTCCACACGTTGTTGCGCCGCCTGCCGAGCGACATGGCCGCTCGTTTTGAACAGTCACACGGAGGTAAGACATCTGATTACCTCCCGACCTTCGAGGAGCTCAAGTCCTTCCTCGAGGCCGAGTGCAGGCGGGTAGATGCCCAATTTGGAGAGTCGCCTCACGCGGAGTCTGCGGCCGCTCGCCGCCCGGAACGGCCGGGTGCACAGGCGCGAGACGGTAAGAGTAGGCCACCCAGGCGATACAATGTCGCTAATTTGGAATCGAGGTGTGCCTACTGCAGAGAGGCGGGGCATCAGGTGACTGCGTGTGAGGAGTTCGCTGCACAGCGGGTGCAGAAACGTCGTGGTGTGGTGCAGCAACGGCGTTGGTGCTTTAGGTGTATGGGGCCGCATCAGGTGCGAGAGTGCCCATCAAGCACCAACTGCAGGTACTGCCAGGGTGCCCACCATCAGCTCCTATGCATGAACCGCAGCGGAGATTACGGAGGCAGAGCTGACGCGGGTCAGCGGACGGAGTCTGCCCTACCTAGACGGGAGCAACGCTCCCCACCCCCTCCAAGGAGGAGTCCTCTTCCACCAGGGTTTCAGGGACGAGGCCAGGGACATCAGCAGGTGATGCCCCCTTCACCACGCGCGAGACAGTCACCACCTCGGCAGCAGGTGCCGGAACAGGGTAGGTGGTCACAGGTCCAAGGTCAGAGGCACCCATCACAAGTACGTGATGCTACGGGCGGGTGCCAACACCAGGGCCAGTACATGCAGTACTCGGCGGGTCTGAACAACATGGTGAGTTCCCATGACCCACGCATGCCTCTCCCCTTGGCTGAGCACCCGCGGCTACAGGCGCATCCACGGTACGCGCGCCTGCCGCAGGGTTACTATAGGCTGCCAGCCATGGCGTACAGGACCAGAGGTCCCTATCAGCAGGAGTGGGACCCACTCGAAGGTGTACGGAGAGAGGGGACCCCCCCGCAGGACGCGGACACTCCGCGCTTAGATTCCTGCTAGGTAATCGCCGCCTACACGCCAGCTTCGGCCCTCCGGCCAATTACGGTATTGTTGCCTACGGCAATGATTTGGGTA
The DNA here is from genome assembly GCA_027580185.1 of Tuta absoluta. NCBI lineage: Eukaryota > Metazoa > Arthropoda > Insecta > Lepidoptera > Gelechiidae > Tuta > Tuta absoluta. Next base: position 9,748,517 of record JAQAHW010000019.1, on the reverse strand, counting down.
TGGGGATACGGTGGCCGCAGCATACAGGTAAGAGCCTTGTTAGATACAGGGGCTCAGGGTTGTATTGTGTCTAGTAAGCTGGTGAGTAGGCTACGCTTAAATATAAGGCCCACAACGGATGGGGCTGTAGGTATTGGAGGTGTAGATGTGCCTGACGTTCGGGGTCAGGTGAACTTCGAGTTCACATTAGGTAATACAGGTACAGGGGTCAGCTATCATGCCTCAGCAGTGGTGCTGGATGAAGTGGTAGGGAAACTTCCTCAGGTTCGGTTACCGTCAACGGTACGAGGGTTAACCACAGGCTTAGAGTTAGCTGATCCTGAATTTGATACTCCTGGTACGGTGGACGTTCTCCTCGGGTCAGACGTCCTCGGGAGATTCTGGTGTGGCAGAAAACGGGTACTTCAGCAAACTGGTTTAGTGGCCGTTGATACCACAGGGGGGTATGCTATTTTTGGCCCAGTTTGGAGATCTCAGGACCTAACAGAGGGCGATACGGTGCTCTATGGTAGTGTGTTGTCGGAGGTGCTGCAGAGGTTTTGGGAGTCTGAGGAGCCACCCACAGCGGATAGACGGAAGCCAGAGGATGACGAGTGCGAGCTGTTCTATCAGTACAACACTGCACGAAGTTCGTCAGGTAGGTTTGTTACCAGGCTGCCATTTCTCCCAAACCGCCCCTCCTTAGGTAGTTCGCGACAGATCGCGGAACGGAGACTACTGGCTATGGAGAGAAAGATGAAGCGAGATGCAGCACTTCGGCAGAAGTATATCGAATTCATGAGGGAGTACCTAGAGTTAGGCCACATGTCGGTGTCCAGCATAGATTGGAGGTGTGTCGAGCATTACTATATACCACACCTGGCTGTGTTGAAGTCACCGGAGGCGAAGATACGGGTAGTGTTTGACGGTTCTGCTCCTACATCGAATGGTGTGTCTGTGAACCAGTGTCTGCACGCGGGTCCCAAGTTGAACCGGGACATTGTGGACATCCTCACAGATTTTCGGTTGCACCAAGTAGCGTTCGTCGCAGACGTCAAAATGATGTTTCGCCAAACAATTATACACCCGGATGACCGTCGGTACCAGCTGATTTTGTGGCGTGAGAGCCCTGACGAGCCGATGGTCACTTATGAGCTTAACACGGTAACGTATGGTCTGAACCCAAGTCCGTTTTTGGCAGTATGCACGCTGCGAGAGTTGGCCGCACAGGAAAGGGTAAGATTCCCTCGGGCCGCAGCAGTACTGGATCGCGACGTCTACGTGGATGACATCTGCACGGGTGCAGATAGCGTGCAACAAGCACTGCTACTACGAGACGAGCTGATCGCGATCATGGAATCAGGAGGTTATGAGTTGCGGAAATGGCTGTCCAGCTGTCCAGAGCTCCTGGCCGGGTTGCCAGGTGAGTTCCAGCAGGACCCGCACCTTTTCGAGAACCCGGACAATCCAAATACGTTGAGCATCCTAGGGGTGCAATATAGGCCAACGCATGATGTCTTTACGTATCAGATCGAGCCAGACCTTTTGCAGAAGACTTGGACGAAGCGTTCGGTATTATCGACGATCGCCAGAACTTTCGATCCTAACGGGTGGATCGCACCGGTGACGTTCATGGCGAAGTGCTTCTTGCAAAGGTTGTGGATAGCAAACTTGGGTTGGGACGACCAGCTCTCCGGAGAGCTGTTGAATGATTGGACCAAGTTTGTGACCACCTTACCAGGGATCGTACGCATCGCCATACCTCGCAAGTTGCTCCCATCGGTGGGATGTAAGGCTACCCTACATGGGTTTTGTGATGCCTCGGAGCGAGGGTACGCGGCAGCTGTCTATTTGCGGACAGTCAGTTCAACGGGAACTGTAGACGTGCGTCTAGTTATGGCCAAGAGTAAGGTGGCTCCGGTTAGGACAAGATGGACCATTCCAAAGTTGGAATTGGCGGGAGCAGCGCTTCTCACGCGCTTGCTACATCATGTCGCTAGTAATCTACGCGGTACCATCACTTTGGATGAAACGGTGTACGCATGGACCGACAGTAGGATAGTTCTGTGCTGGTTACAGACGTCGGTACATACTCTTGAGGTTTTCGTGGCAAATCGGGTGTCACAGATTAAAGGATCGGAAACTCCGTTGGTATGGAGACACGTACCGGGAGAACAGAACCCAGCGGACTGCGCCTCACGGGGATGTAGGCCCCCTGATTTGGTAGGTCACTCACTGTGGTGGGGACCTCAGTGGCTGACTGAGTCACCTGAGAGATGGCCATACAATGAGTGCGGGTCGCCGCTTGGGCCACCTGATCGAGGTTTGCGAGTGAACGTAGGGCAGATCGTACCTAAGCCTAGTGCGGCTTTCTTGCTGGAACGATACAGCTCCCTCGACAAACTTCTAGGGGTGACAGGTTGGATCAAACGGTTCGTGAACAACTGTAGAAAACCTCAAGCAGAACGGAACTTGGCACCTGTCCTCTCGCCTGCGGAGCGGAATGCGGCTCTAAGTTTATTGGTTAGGGTCGTCCAGGCGGAACATTTTGAGGAAGAGGCCAGGCTGCTCAGGGATGGCCGTGGAAAGCTGAAGGGAGGTCTTGTGCGCCTCAACCCGTTCGTGGACGAGCATGGAATGCTCCGGGTTGGAGGTAGACTTCGGAACGCTAACCTGCCCTTTTCAGCACGGCATCCGCTGTTACTCCCAAAGAAGGGACCTTTGGTAGAACTTATAGTTAGGGATCGTCACCAGAAAAACTCGCATGCGGGCTGCAATGCACTTTTGGCTATTCTGCAGCGCGAGTTTTGGATCTTGTCTGGACGACGTACGGTACGGAGCATTGTGTTTCGGTGCTTGCCTTGCTATCGGTTGAAGGCAGCCACAATGCAACCTCAGATGGGAGACCTCCCACCGGACCGGGTGACGGAAGCCTGGACGTTTGCGGGTGTGGGAACGGACTTTGCGGGGCCTTTTATGGTAAAGGCATCACGCCTTCGCAACGCGAAGTCAATCAAGGCGTATTTGTGCGTGTTTGTGTGCCTAGCAACCAAGGCCGTCCACTTGGAACTCGTGGCCGACCTCACTACGGAGGCTTTCTTAGCAGCTTTAGATAGATTTGTGTCGCGAAGAGGGCGACCAGCGCTGATCAGGTCGGACTGTGGTACCAACTTTAAGGGCGCTGATCGATGTATGAAAGAAATTATAACGTTTTTATCGGAAAACGAGGAAGCTATCGGCACGAGCCTCTCCCGTCAGGGCATTAACTGGGTGTTCGATCCACCAGGATGCCCCCACTGGGGTGGTATATTTGAAGCGGTTGTAAAGTCCGCTAAGACGCATTTGATGCGCGTTATAGGTTTAACGATATTAACCTTTGAGGAGCTAGCGACCGTGTTTTGTAAAATTGAGGCCGTTCTCAATTCACGTCCTTTGTGTCCGCTTAGCTCAGATCCGAATGATCTGGAGGCCCTGACACCAGGGCATTTCTTAATTGGCCGACCACTTAACGCCTTGCCAGAGTACCCCTACACAGAGGTCGGTAGCAATCGTTTGACGCGTTATGAGTTGCTGCAGCAAATGTCTCAGAATTTTTGGAAGCGATGGTCGCTTGAGTATTTGCACATTCTGCAGCAACGCCTTAAGTGGACGGACAGAACTGAACCCCCTCGCATCGGAGATCTCGTTCTGGTTAAGGATGCCAACCTGCCGCCACTGCGATGGCGCAGAGGGCGCATTCTCAACTTGTTCCCAGGTAGTGATGGCACTCCTCGAGTCGCGACAGTTCAGGTAGGGGATTCAGTTCTTAAGCGAGCAATAGCAACGCTATCTCGTCTCCCCAGTGGTGAATAGGCCTAAGGGATTCGGCCTAGGGCGGGTGAATGTTTAATATTTAGCGTTATTATGCTAGGGTAAGTTAGGTATTAATGACGGTCTATGAATGCGGCGCGGTGCTCGATCGCACGCGTCGCTCTGGGCGTGTGTTGTCCCTTTCTCACTCGCAGGGCGAGGCTGGCGACGTGCGCGCAGACCGCCTGACGGCGCCAAGCGGTGATTTCTGCACCGCGGTTAGTCACTCAAAACCGTTCGGACGAGAACGTATTGTGTTTTGTACGGATTTCCCGCCACGCGTTTTGTGATGCCGCGTGTAATGGACGATTCAATTTGAGATCGCGCGTGTTGATGCATCGTATTATTGTGGTTCTCCTGGGTTATACTAGAATACCAGGCTTAGTGATTGTTGGATGTCTCGACGTCTTCCACGTGAGCGTCGCGTTGAATAGGCATCAAGTGGCCATATCGGCTCGCGTTTTGTACGGCCCTAATTCGTGTTGGGTCACGCGTAATGACTAATATCAAAGTGAAATACGAACAGAAGCTGTGAGTGGTTTGAAGTGAATAACGCGCCAAGGCTGTAGTGGAATGCTGGGTGTCGATATCTTTTCCACCCAGCCCTGTAAGTACCAACGGAATCCCAATTTGATCCATTCCCTGAACTTCCTTTCTCCGTTGGGTATTTATGCATTTGCGCCGGCACGTGACTGTAAGTGTTAAACCTAGTTGTTTTAGTGTAAACTGTTTTCTCGTGTTAATGGTGTGTTCCCTTTAGTCATATTTGTTGTACCATTATCATTGTGACTCCTTAGTACGAATTGCGGAATTCGTGGGGTGATATAATTTGGAGGTACTTACTTATAATCTAGTGCTTATACGTGTGACGTAACGCCAGATCGGCAGACGGTATTTACTACAGAATTGAGTTATGTAAAGGTCAGAACACATCATTTGCCAATTTCACTCAACTTAGTTAATTAAGTTAAATAGATTTAGGTTCACGTTTAATTCATAGTATGCGCTGCTAGATTGTGCAGCGTATGCTATTTAGCGCTGCGTAACGCGGCCATTGTCTGCCTTCAGTTGAACTCCTGGTATTTTACTAGAAATTTACCTGTGTAAATCGCTTCCACTGCGGGAGTTTAGCTTGGAATTAGACACTTGTTACAATATTGATATCCAGTAGTCAAATTATACCGAGGTGTATCTGTGTTCTTCTGAATTCTTTAGTCTCCATGTTCATACTGACTGTAACGTTTCTAAATTCATGACTTTAGATGCTCATATTGATTAATCGCTATTCTCGATACGTGAAGTAAAATCAATTCCAATATCAACGCCCGAAGTTGCAAGCATTCAGTGATACGAGAATCCAAACAATTCAATCGTACATCGCATCGAACGCACCGTTTCCTATAGTTCCAATAAGCGAATTGCAAATGCTTACATAGCTTCGTATCGTATGATGCAGACCAATAATGTACCGACTACATACGGGTTTCACGACCAAGTTTAATTGTACTTTTATTCCTAATTCCTTGTACAATTTTATGTGACCTACTTTAGCTACCCTACTTCAAGGATACACTTCCAAAAGCTCATGTACTCCCTGTACTGTGTACTACATTCTACTACAACTACGATTTGTCCCTGTATTACCTAGTAGTAGAATTTCTATAATACAGGCCCTACCCACTTCTGCACTCCTGTGCCGAGATTATTATTTTATTTAAATACGTCCCCGAGCCCCCGGGAAAAGCGGTTTTTCTCGATCTCTTCCTGTTTATGTTCGCCTAGTGTATTTCCCCCACTTTATCAAAATTTTCCCCGCATTTCGATTTTCCTAGAAGTAGAAAAAAAAACTGTTGTTTGTTAATTTGTTATGTTAATTTCTTCCATATTGTTTCTCACCAGTCCTTCGTTTAAAATTAAAAATCGAATAACTTGCTGTCAAGGCAACAAGAATGTTGGGGAAATGGAGATTTGAAATGCTGACAAAAATAAGAGTGGGTGTGTGTAGCGATCGTAAACGCACAATAAAGTCGAAAGTATATATTTTAAAGCCATTCATTTTAAAGTGGCTTAACCTTTCTGAAACGCCTGAAACGTTTTACCTGTTTTACCTGCAACCTGTATACCAGGACCGCATCAACTCGCTAAAGGTAAAAGTTACCTGAAACGAGCAATTATTTGATAGATAAGCAATTTAAAGTTCGTTCACCCACACGTACCTGTCTGAAACGCTTTAAACGTTTCAGGTAAGCGTTTTGCCTCCCACCTGTATACCAGGATCGCACAGCTCGTGAAAGGTAAAGTTACCTGAAAATAACTCACACTACAAACGAAATCCACCTGTACGTGTACCTGAACCACACCTGCACGTAAAATTGTCATGAAACTCGGTCATCGCTTTCTGTGTGCGTTGGAAAATGGGAGGGTTTTCTGAGTTTCCGTGCTTTTGATTCCCCGAGACAGAATGAGACAGAAATATCGTTCCATTTCTGTTTCACGTTCTACTATTGGCAGCTTTGAATGTGCGTTACTGTATTATTCAAAAGAATTCAAACAGGGACTCGTCGGCGACGTAGGCAACACCCTCATCGTACCTGAAGCGGTGATTTTCCTTTCCTCCCGTGAGGTTCCACGTGAAGGTAAGTTACCGTCTCTTGCATTTCCTAATGTCCTGGTACTCAGGTGAGAAGTAAGACAGGTGAAAAATTTACCTGCGCTCTTCAGGCATGAAAAAGTGCACGTGGAAAATTGTACCTGAGGCATTTTAAAAACTTTATCTACACTCGGCTCATAATGTTCGAATTATGAATTCGAAAACAGATGCATAATGACCTATTTTATGCATTCTGCCTATAAAAACTAGGGTTTACTATAAATTACAGAAGCGTAATGACTTAATGACAAAACTCTTAATACGATAAAGTTGAGAAATGAAACGAAGTTTTTTTTTCCAATACTCAAATCGCTATCTTCCGCCGCACCTGACAGTTGTTGTTGTACGGTAATTTTTCGGATGTTGTTCAGTTGTTTTAATAGGTTTTTGTTCTGTTGTTGTTGAAATGTTGTTCAGTTGTTGTTCAGATGTTGATTAGTTGTTGTTCAGATGTTGTTCAGTGTTGTACAGTTGTTGTTCAGTTGTTTAGTTATTTGCTGTTGAGACTCGACATCTAAACAACTTTTAGTTAAGAATCTTCAAAAATTCATATCAAGCCATATTACGTTCTCGTATTGAATTTGACCATGTATCGGGCCTTGCAATCGCCGGTGCGGACGTTTGGAAAAGTGTTCAACTGAGTAAATTTTTAGAGTGTAGATAAAATAGTGTATGCAACTGCATATAATTAGGCATTAGAATGCTTGTGTCAATCTATTATCACACTCGGCTACGCCTCGTGTGATAAACAGACACTCGCATTCTAATGACCCCCATTATATGACAGTTGCATAAACCACTATTTTACTGTACTGAAGTGACTGAAATTATTGTAAGACATTTAAGATAAAAAATGTAGGTACCTACCTCATTTCTGATAATTTGCATAAATAATAATTTTTCACAAACTTGGTCAATTTCAATTATCTTAACTGTAACTACATACGTAATAAGTAGCTCTATATTTGCGAAATAAATCTAATTATTATTTACAAGATTGATCATTAAACACAAGAATACATGTATGTAAAGCACATATAAAAATTACGTTCATTGAAATCGTTACCTACTGCGCTAGCAACGTCCATCGTTTTCCACTCATTATTTTCCCCACTCGCCCAACCCAGCCCGTGTCAGTCAGTCAGCAACGGCTTGTCATTAATCAGCTGTCAGTGCGTCTTCACGGGTGTCAAACCGTGGCCGCAGACAGGTCGGCTACTAGGCGTGCAGAGCATAGCGGGAGGTATAAAGAAAATTGTGGAAAGCCGGGGAAATTGGCTGTACTGTGTGGTTCTCGAATAAATAAAGTAAGAGAGTTCTCAAGCTTATTTCAGTTATTATAAAATAAAACTAGAAGAGAATATCAAGATATTGCGCCTTTTTTTATTATATTAATATAGTGTCTAACATAACTAAGACTTACTAATCGATTGAAAATGTAAGAGATATACATTTATGGCTTTGGTGACAAATTGGGACTGCTACGTCGACCTTACTTTTTTATTTTTTACACATACTAATCGGATACTAAAACGTATTACAATGAATATCTATTTTTAATTATTATTATTATTTTTTATTTCATAAAGACATTATTTATTTTATTACCTTTCCTCAAGACCCCGGTAGCTGTAATATATCAACCAAGTAATAAAGCTCTACGCTCTCTGTAGTGTTTCGTAGCCGCGCCGCCGCATTCCGTAGCACGTAAACAGCACGTACTACGTTGTAGTCAACCTCCTACGCAAACATGTGCTCCTGGCCAGTTTTCACGTACTGAAAGGGTTAGGACGTGGACAAAAGCTGAAACCGTGAAAGGGTTGGTTACTTTTAATAAAACTGCTTTAAAGATTTTTGATGTAACTTGACTTGATTTGGAGTAACTTTTATTACAATTTTTTTCTTTGTCTTACCAAAATCAATTTCTTTGCAAAGACCAGAAATTACTATAGTTACTACAATTTATTGTACGTTGACGATATACTTTTACGTCATGTGACTCATGTTCTCAAGAATGACTCTTAAAAAACTTATAAAGATGAATACTGATAATTCTACAAAATGAAACAATGAAACCCAATCGTAAAAAATAACAGTTCGTTGAATAATAGTTCGTTCATAGGTACAAAGGGTAACGAAAACGGAACAGAGCTTCCGTTGTCTAAAGAGGAAGCTGTATTTTTCCCGGGTTCCTCAGTTATACCAGGAGACGATGAACTCATGGCGATAGAAAGTTGCAGAATAATTTCAGCTACGAAATCCGTGGCGAATCTAAAATTAACACAAATAAAAAATATATTCATCATATTATTTTGCGCATTTTCACAAAAACAGGAATTTTCTGCATATTTCGGGAAAGAAATACTAGGGCGCCAAAGAGGTTAAAGATTTCGGCTGTAGGCTTCCATTCGGCGTAGTATCATCGTCGTAGCAGGAGGCCGCGTAGCCTCGAAGTGCGTGGCGTAGCCGTGTAGCGATGAGTGAGGGTGTTTTTCATTATGAAACGTCATACTTTGGAGGCTGTACTACTAGGATAACAAGAAAAACAGGATATGTCACATACCAAAATCAACGGAATACTTTGGAATTCCACTACCGGACTTTCACTAAGCTTCCTCACAAGATAGTCACTCAAAAGAAAACCATCATTTCTAAGATGGGGCTTTGTAAAAATCCATGCCTTAGTAACCAGGAGCTTATGACTACTGCGCAGGTTTTAAAAAGCTTGCACGAAAAAACACCTAATACGGCTTGTTAGTGTGAAAAACACACGTTATACCTCTGTGATGGGCGGAGCTTAGCTCGCACACATGTATGGAGCTTTTTTATAGGTGGAGCTTTTTAAGTATTTTATTATGCGATACTTTAAAAAAGCTTTTCCGATTTGTCCGTTTGAATTTTCTGTATTGGGACCACAGGATTTTAAGCAGTTAGAGAATGATCGGTATGCGAGTTAGGAATGTAGAGATTGAGAATGCTGCAGAGAGAAAATGCTCCTTTTACTTCATAAAGGAGATTTTCCCGCATTCGAGCATTTTTCTTACCAGGCATGCATGGAAGAGCGGAGATTCCCAAAAATTCCGAGAATGCTTGGAATTTTGGCAAAACATTGAATGTGAAAAATTAAAAACGATGAATGAAGCACTGATTATCAGGATTTGTCAGTACTTTTAGCAAAGCGATAGATCTGATTTGTTCTCATGGTTCTAAAAATCATGCATGTGCACGCAGCATATAAGCAAGCAGTCATAGGTAATTTAGCGGGAAATGTCATTTAACACTAACCATTTTTGACACATTTCATACTTACCTACTAATATATACTTATTCGTATGGATGTTATGGATCCCTCAAATGATAGCTTCTTCTTGTCGTGCGTGGGACCCCGAGTCAAAGAACTAATTGCTAAAAATAATTCACAATCAGCAATTACATTATTTTCTAATCCAACATATTTAGTGATTACAATTATAATAAGTGTCCAAGTGTGTGTAGTAGCATCGATATTGTTAGGTAGCATAAAAGTTATTTCTTGCAACCTTTTCATGTCCGTATTTATTATATCAAACCACTGAGCACCTAAATGGCACTTGCTTGATCCCAGTTACAACCGTTTTTATTTTGAATCCGAATGCAATTTGCCAATTTCAGACGGCAACATGGCGCATAACCGAAATAAGTATCCAGAGAGCAGGAAGAGGAACAATTATATTACGCGGCTATATCCGGATCCGTATCCGTTTCTCGGGTATGCAACGAGAATCCCAGACCCGGATAACCCGGGTTTAACACGTTAAGAATGCTTAAATCCGTTATCTTGTACCAGGGTTGCATAGATCGCAGAGGGTGGCTAATCCGAATTTCGACCAGGTTTTCCCCACAACGAAGGGGAAAACTCCACAACCACAGAGGTAATTAAAATAGAAATGCCATGACATTCAAAACAATACTGTTATACTTTTGGCAGTTGCCTCTAGTGCTAATCAGTGCTATTGTAGTTAATGTGGTAGATAAACATTCTTTACAATATTTTACAAGCTGAATATATCAACTGGATACATAACTGTACAGTGAACAACATATTTTCATGAAAATAGTACATTTCCTATCTATCGTTAAAAATCAATGGCACATCTATTCCATTCGAAGTCGCGAAGTCGCGACCCTTCGAATATACACACCAGAAACCCCCTTTACGTAGAATTACTTTTCTCTCTCTACTGCTCACATAATAAGGTTTAGAATCACCCGAACAAACAATTGCTACGGAATGACTCGTAGCACTTAGTGTCGTAGCAGAATGACGTGTAGTTGTCTCTTTCTGTTCAATAATGTTCTCTGTCTTATTGTCGTAGAGTTTTCCTAGTACCAGGAGCGCAGATTTTCTCAGAATTTCCATGTCCACAGGAAAGCGGGCAAATTCCCTTTTGAATACAAGGCTAACTAGCCACATCCCAATTAATAGAAACAAAAAATACGATTATCTTTGTAACTGGTGATAAGGAACAACTTTCCCTAAGGAACATAGTTTGAAATTCGAGAAAAAAAAATTGTAGCTCCCATACAAAATTACCGATGAGCTAAATTTGTGTTAATATGGAAGCTCAACATATTTTTTTCATATTATATGTTCCCTTTAAGGAAAATTGTTCCATAACTGAGAATTCGCTATCGGTCACTAGTACAATTTTCATCCTATATAGGGCGCAAACGAAAGCAATAATCAAGTTACCCATTGAATGGGATCAACTTAAACTGGTTTTGCACATACGTAACGTAAATGGTCGTAAAAACTGACATTTACGCTTCGTATGACAAACATTTGAGGGTCATTCGGAAAATTGTGTATCGCCATAGTGACAGGTTATCAGTCCATCGCCTAAAATTACACATGTAACAGTCCCTTAGTAGCCTCATACGACACTTATAGGATAGATATGTCAAAATTATTAAATTTAGTTATTACAATTACTGTATTGTTGTACACGTCTTTTCTGCCTTTCTTTGTAATGTCTCACTTTCGAGGGTCAGCTGGAAGAAATTTCTATTCGGAAATAAGCTGTCCCTATTGTGTCGTATTTCTTTATGTTTTTTGTCTTTTCTGTAATGTTTTTGTGTGCAATAAACTGTAAATAAGCATCAGCCCATTTATTTCCATCTGCTGTCGTTAGAGGCGACTGAGGGACTCGAGGGTTGCATGTGTATTGCAAGTTCAGGAGATGGGCTGACAACCTATCACTATGGCGGCACACAATTGTCTGAATGACCATCAAATGTTTGTCAGTCGTGGCATATAGAAATATGTTCGTTTCTGCGCTATGCCTACTGCAAGGGATATAAGCGTGATAAACTTATGTATATATAAGTAATTGTATCAGGCGTTACTTTGCGGAAGTCCATCTTGATTGAATTAGATAGAAAGGTATTTAGCTTCTCCCGCACTTATGATGGCTATATGTATGAAAATAAGAAATATAAATAATTTTAGCGTCGAGCAATCAAGAAATTGTAGGATATAAGTATTTGATTGAGGCGCCGGCAGAACAGTTGGTAGTAGGACGGTAAGTCTTAAGATTTTTCCAATTTATTACTTTTATGAATACAGGAAGTAACAAGTGGGTATATACAATGGGTATTCAGTTTTATAAGTACCTTAACGTCCTTTCGGCTTGTTAGAGTTGGTGCAGAAAAGGAATAGGCGTGGGCAAAAATGATTTTTTCATAGGTTGCTATGACAATTCTCATACTGAGGCACAGTGGCGCCCTCAATTTCCACGCCTATTCTCTTTCTGCACAGACTTAGACATAACTTTTTTTGTACAGGTTCACTGAAGGTTTCGTGGACATCCGCGAGAGGGAGCGCAAAGTGAAGCGCGGCAGTCGCGAGCAGGGTAGGCAGCTGATGAACAGACACAACAACGAAGCTGGACGCAGGGTGCGTATTGTATCTTAGTGAATATTATTTTCACTTTATACAGGGTGTTACTGCCGTGTGATGTCGGCTTAGAATAGCATCACCCCAATACGACGCGTGGGTGTCGTAAAAAGCGACTGAGACATCTAGGACAGTAGCGTTCCCTGAGAAAGCAATATTTTGCACTGCGCTCACCAAGCGTAGTGAGTATGGCAATACCCCCTAGTAAGGGGGAGCCCAATGTACTTTGTAGCTGTTTATGTAATGTTAAGGTCATACAGAATGTAAGGGACGGTTTACTTTAAAACATTACAGGCATGATCAGACCATGAAACTGAACACCTTTTGCCATGGAGGCTTTGTTGGTAAGCGAGAAATATTTTTCGTCCTCCCATAGACTCCCTTCCCGAGCTGACTAACTTTCAAAGGATACTCGTAAAATAAAATTCGTTAACCAAGATAGGCTCCATAGTAAAAGTTGTTCAGGTTCATAGCCTGATAATGCCTGCAAAGTCTAAAGTGGTGTACTTCAAAGTTTTTAGGCATTACAGTACACCGTCCCTTACACCCTGTATATTAACAGTCACAACATTCTGCTGCTTCCGTCGCACCACGCATAGCGAGCGCAGTGCAAGATAGGTATACCGTCCATTTCATCCTGTATTGATGAGTAGAATAAGCTTTCAGTGTCCTGGCTATAATCTCGAAATTATCAATCCGTTAAAGCTTATCTGAAAGTTAGACGGTGCTTGCCACAGAGCAGTGAAATTATATGCCTCGGTCTCGTCGTGTTCAAAATCCCGGCAACAGATGACTTTTTTTTCATACTATCGCAGTCTAATATTCCTTTGAATTCACCAGGCGGTCATAAAGAAGTCGCGAGTGACCTGCAAATGCCACGGCGTCTCCGGGTCCTGCAGCCTGATCACGTGCTGGCAGCAGCTGGCTTCCATACGGGAGATAGGTGGGTATCAATATGCAATAGAGGCGTATTTACTATTTATGGATAAACTAGATTTCCACCCAGAGTTTCACCCGCTGCCACGCATTTTCCCGTATTAATAGTTGTTTTCCCGCGGTAAAAAGTAGCCTATGTGTTATTTCAGGTTATGATCTACCTGTGTTCCAAATTTCATCCAAATCGGTCAAGCCGTTTGAGCGTGTAGAGGTAACAAACATACATACACACACACAAACTCTCAGATTTATAATATTAGTACGAATGGGGCGCATGCCCCAGGGCGCCGGGTTTCAAGGAGCGGCAGTAGCCAACATACGTATCTTCCCAACATGACTCTGTCAGAGGCTTCATAACACTAATGCCGCCCTTGTATCGTAATACTGCTTGCACCTCTCCTAAATACCTACTTAGGTTATTAGATTAGGTGAAGTAAATTGTAGAGCTCGCTACGCTTACAAACTCACAGTATTGTGTCCATGAAATTGGTGTTTAACAGTGTATCACCGCCCTTAGCGCCTGCTAGTTAAAGTAAAATATCGGACTCCCTCCATTCGTAATCATGATAAAGAAACGAACAAAATTCACTCCAGATCACGGACGTATCCACGGACTTTACCGCCCAGAACAGAGGTGTCCCGTTAAGCCCCATTTCACCGCTCCCATTGTCTTCCTAGCTGCATCTAACGACTGGCCATCACCATCACTCTCCTGTCCTTTCCTGCTACCCTGGTACCTCACGATTGATAACCAGTTATTAGCTTGATAGTTTTAATTGTTCTCCTAATAGGCGTAGAAAGCAAAATGGTCGTGATAAATACCATGTCACTTAGTTACTTTATGGCGTATGAATGAATGTCATACAATAGGTATTTCACAAACACTCTCTTCATATCATTATATAAACCTTCGAGCAACGACGGCCTTCCCGTGTTGCTCGAAGATATAAACAGAATTCATCCTATTACAAATATTGTATATTTTTGTTTGCTACTTAGTTGTAATTCTGACGTAAAACTAGGTACTCACTTACCTACAATTTCAGGATGATTTCATATAAGCAACAACTTGCGTACAAATTAAAGATTATTAGTACGTAAAATATACCTTTAGCAGGTAGGTACATGGAAGTTAAGTACTGGTAGGTAAATCAAATTATGTTGCATTGCTTCACAAATACTACCATCAAAATACTTACTTACAAAAGGGACCACCCTAGAACTCAATTATACTCGTATACTAAATTAATAAATCGTAAAAATCAAAAGCGCAATAAAATGTGAGATTTCAAAATTTCTTAATAAGCGTTTCACTGTTAACGGTTCAAGTTATTAGGTTTACGTTTATGGAACTTAATAAGTTAGTTATTATCCGAGTTTATTAAGCTATAAAAATAATGAGAAGTAAGTATTAAAAACCTTTCGGCACCGACTTCAACTATACCTATAGAATTTTTAAAAATTTCACTCGATTTCTCCAGGATCATCAAATCCTGACCTGATTACAATTTGGACATTGGTTAGTGGCCAGCTTGGAATAGCATCACCCCATTTCCGTCCCGCGGGTGTGGATAACAATTTTAGGCGACAAGCTGACAACCTGTGACTACACGTGTTTTCTAAAAGGGCCCTCAAATATTTATTAGGTGTGACGATAGCGACCGTATTTTACGGCTGTTAACGCTCTGCCTACCCCCAAAGGGATCAATGCGTGATATGTGTGTATGTGATATTAGTTACATTTCAAACAACAGATTTTATTTTTAAAATCGATTCAGCCAGGCGTCTAAACTTAAGTAATCGGTGAACATAAGTCCATAAAAATATACATATATACAACTACTTACAAAGATTATGTTGAATTGAGAACCTTTTCCTTTGTTTGAAGTCGGTGAAATATAAATAAAAAAAACATCGGCCAAGTGCGAGTTGGATTCACCCACCAAGGGTTCCGTAACAAGGTTAGTTTACTTACCAAATTTTTTAGTTCTATGTATCTAGATTCACGGAAAGTACCCTATAATTTTGATTTCCTTGAGACGGTAAAAAAAACCACGTGTTTTTTCAGTCAACCCGCGACCAAAACACGTGAAACCGTGTTGAAACGTCGGGACACAGGTATTTTTTTACCTAAATATACATAATGTAAAAAAATTAGCTGAGAATATTTTAAGGGGTGAACCAGTACGTGAAACTGAACATTTTTCCCCAAGGAACCTAGGTCGAAATATGAAAAAAAAATGGCCCTCCCATACAAATTATCCCGGCCGGGTAACACACTAAGTATGGGAGGGTCAAATTATTTTTTCATATTTCGACCTATGTTCCTTGGGCTTGTTCAGTTTCACGTACTGGTTCACCCCTTAAAATATTCTTAGCAAATTTTTTTACACCTTATATAAACGCCCGTATCATTTTTTAACGTTAAGTAAGGAGTTTGTTTTTTTACAACTACAATTGTTTTTACAACGTTTTGTTGATTGTATGGTTTTAATTTCAAATCGATATCTCTACACTTTCCCGAGATAAAGGATCGTGACAGTCGGATGGATAAATAACAAAGTGATCCTATGGGGGTGCCGTTTGTTTCCTTTTAAGGTACGGAACCCTAAAAAGAAAATAAGTTAGAGAAAGCGGAGGTCACATTTTGTTACTAGCTAACTTAACTACTTACCAGCTAAACCCCGTTTTATGTGACTTTTATTATTATATTTCCATGCAAAGGTTAACCTTGCCCTAGTGCCATTTAAAAATAGTTAAATAAAATAATCAAGAGTTTAATTTTATTTATCTTACCTTATCACCGTGAGAAAATAAAACAAACGTAAACGCGATCTTATAGTAAACAATCTCTTCCACGAAAATTCTAGAATAGAATTCTAGGTAATTATGCTATCTCTAAATGCCAGTTTTTACGGCCGTTTACCCTCTGCCTACCCCGAAAGGGCGAATAGGCGTGATATATGCAGGTATGTATTTTTACAAGCTTTTATTTGACTTTACGTGTTCGTTAGTTTGTACGGGTCAAATCTTGAAAGCAAAATTAGAGCCACTTAATGACAAATCAAATCAAATAATAATTTATTTGCAATAAAACTTTCGATTGATCTAAAATTTTGCATAGACATGTAAATTGGGTGACAATGCAATATTATGATGTCAAAAGCTGATATGATGATGGAGCCGGAAGGTGGTCACAGCATCTCAGAGATGAAACTTTGTACCCCTATCGAGTTTGAGCTCGTTGGAATCGTCTTGCCAACCACTTTTCAAATACATAGTACCCCCAATAACCCCAAATATTTAACGCCAATTTACCTATTGTCTTAAAAAAGCGTAACTTTATTAATCTGTTAAAAAATAACTTTTTGAGTGATGCTTTTCGAAGCTTCTTCTTCTTTGCGTGTCGCGGCGAATTCAATTTGATTTGCCTAATAATCTAACGCAATTTAAATAAGTAGTTACATATCTAAGGAGACTGTGCGGGAGGAAAACCGGCGTAAGATTTGGGGGCGCCTCTATGCCTCAGTATGAGAAAATAAAAAACAACCTATGGAAAAAATATTAGATCACTTTTTGCCGACGCCTATTCTTTTCCGCACAGACACTACAAATACTTTCGGTCTTACTACAAAAGAAGTGAACGAAGCGTTAAATCGTACAGAAAAATATTTGAAACGCTGCCTAATACCACGTCTAACTATTTTGTAATAACGCGGTTTGTATCTGGTCTCTCAAAAGGTAGGTTTTCACATTTAAAATCATTTTTAAACATGACCATTAAAGTTCATACTTGTATAAAATATTACTTACCCTACAGCTTAGGTGAATGTACTCGTGAAAGGCCTCGACAGTAGCGCCACTTCACAAAAATATTTTCTCTTTATACAAACAAGAATGTCCGTTGCTCAAGTTTCTAATATTCAAACTCAATGAATATTCGCTGCAGTTAAAGTTATGGCAAAAAGTGCCTAAAACGGCTATTTCATTTCATTTATTTCAAAGTCAAAAGTTCTTACATAATATAGAAGTACAGTCAAGATCCAGACACTTAAATGCAAATTTAAATATTATGCAACTGGCAATAAGGCGAACCAAATTCAAAACTGTCTGTCAAGGTCTTGACTGTACAAGTGACGCCCTGTAAGGGCACAGCAAAAACAATATTATTTATTTATTATGGTATACCAAATTTACAAAAATTTACAAAAGTACACTCACGCCAAACTACGATAGTAATTTAGATTAATAGGGGGTAGCCAGTTGCCATCACCTTAATTACAGCGTACCCATATCATTGAGTTTGTGTCATGTGATGCCGACTTAGAATAGCATTCCGCCATTTCTTTCCCGTGGGAGTCGTAAGAGGCGACTTAGGGACTTGAGGGTGTTTATTGCAATTTTAGGCGATGGGCTGACAACCTGTCACTATGGCGATACACAACTTTCCAAATTACCCTCAAATATATGTCAGACGTGGCGTAAATTACCGTTTTTGTGGCCGTTTACGCTCTGCCTACCCCGCAAGGGATAATTGGCGTGATATGTGTATGTGTGTGTGTATATCATTGAGTTTGAATGTTCTAATTTTACTTTAGGATAATACTAAAAACTTGAGCAACGGACATTCTGATAGATTGTTTGTATAAAAAGATAACTTTTTTGTGAACTGGCGCCACTGTCGAGGCCGTTCACGAGTACACTCGCCTTAAATAGAAATGAAACATATAATTCAGCCACGAAATTACTGGTTGCGTGTCATAATAACATTAATTAGTATCAATTTGAATATCTCACAAATGTTTAAGATGGCATCTCGCAGGCGGGCCGCATATACCATACGCCTACTCCATTTCTAGGGTTCCGTAAACAAATGGTCAAAACGGGAACCTATTTCTGAGACTGCTGTCTGTCCGCCGGTTATAGTCGTTTATGCTATAAAAACGCGTGGTTTTGACGAACGATTTCAAGTTAATCAAAATTCAAAGGGTACTTTCCGAGGATCAAGAACTATTACATTTTGGCAAGTAGCTTCGTTTCGAAATTCAAGTTTAGGAAATAGTCCAAAAAGTTTATAATATTTTTAAATATGGTTTTTCAAGGGGCCAAAAAAGTACTAAGTTTTAAAATGGAGTGCGTTGGTAGTTCAAGAATGAAAGGGCTTGTAGTGCATGTTACGGAACCCTCGACAGACGAGCGCACTCGCACTTGACCGTCTTTTTATATGTGACATGAATAGGAACAAAATAAGATTAAGGTGTACAAATTATATTAGGTCCTTACATATGAAATTGGCGTTTTGTATGGGAGGAACAAAAAGTCGATTTTTTTTAATATAGTATATTTATTTAATCAAAGTATGAGCCATTGTAATCTATGCACTTTTGCCATCTCATAGGTAGTTCATTGATCCCTTTACTAAAAAAACCATTCGGACGGGAATCAATAAAATCTTTGAAGGCGATTTGGACTGCCCCATCTGAGTTGAATTTTTTCCCTTGCAAGAAGTTATCCAAATTTCGAAAAAAATGGTAATCTGTTGGAGCAAGGTCCGGGGAGTACGGTGGATGCCTTAGACATTCCAATTGAAGCTCTTCTAATTTGCTAGCCGTCTGTTGTGCAGTGTGTGGTCTAGCGTTGTCGTGAAGCAACAGCGGCGAAGAGCGATTGACCAACCTCGGTTGTTTAGCAGCTAGCTTTTCCATCATGGTTTGCAATTGCTGACAGTAGACATCTGCCGTAATCGTCTGGCCAGATTTGAGAAAACTGTAATGAACGACACCGGCGCTAGTCCACCAAACGCTTACAAGTAACTTTTTATTGGTCAATTTTCGCTTGGAGCAGGCTTTGGCTGGCTTGCCAGGGTCCAGCCATTGCGATGAGCGCTTCCGATTATCGTAGAGAATCCACTTTTCATCACAGGTAATGATTCGATTTAAAATCCCTTCGTTATTGTGCCGGTCAAGTAATGTAACGCAGCAGTTGACGCGCGTTTGCCGGTTCGCTTCACTCAATTCGTGAAGAACCCACCTTTCAAGTTTTTTAATCTTTCCAATTTGCTTCAAGTGGATTAAAATAGTTTTATCACTAACATCGAAGCCTGCAGCTAATTCGGACGTGGTTTGCGATGGATCCGCTTCCACAATAGCCTTCAATTCTTCATTATCAACTTGGGTCTCCGGCCGTCCACGGGGCTTGTTTTGCAGGTCGAAATTTCCAGAACGAAAACGTTGGAACCAAAAACGCACTGTGTTTTCTTTTGCGACACAACCGCCATACACATCATTAACCCTTCGAGCCGTTTCCGCAGCACTGGTGCCACGGTGGAACTCGTACTCGTAAATAACGCGATATTTCAAATTTTCCATTTTGTAAATTGAGCGATGCAAACAGAAAAAAGATAAGTAAAAAAACAAATGAATGACGGTTTACGAAACACAACTACATGTGGAAATAGCTGTATAAATTTGAATTTCGAATTCCTAACCAAATAGGAGAAATTTGTGATCAAAGTGGCCAGTACGACAAAACGACAATTTCATATGTAAGGACCTAATAGTAAATGTAGAGTAGGAACTTATGAATCTTATGATTGATAAATTCGGAAGGGTAAGGAGTGGAGAAGCGGTCATGCGTCGGAAAGCGCAGGAACGGTCAGTTAGTTGCTGCTATCCTAGAGCCTAGCTCTCTGATATCTACTGTAGAAATTAGGACATAAATAAAAAAAGAGTCTGTACTAAAAAATAAAACCTTTGGTAAAAATAAGGTCCGCACTCCATTTATTCCAACTTATCTTTAATAAATTTTATTTCAATACTTACTGATTTATATAGTCACTGTTTAATTTTAAACTAATTTCTACCTATGTTTATAAGTAATTAATAATAATAGCCAGGGAGCTATCTACCTCAGAGGGCGTACTGTTTTGACTGTGATGAATGATGATATTAATGATGAACCAATAGGTAACCTTTATAATGAAATCCCCAACTACATTAAAATCAAGAAAAACATATTAGTTATGAAAACCTTGTTGAAAATAGGTAGGTACTTTTGAAAAATTGCTTTTTAACTATAAAAGAGGAAGATTTAAGACCAAATTATATTGTGTTATGTTATGTATGTTAGATAATAAGTGTAAGTAAAACATATTTAAGAAATTTAAGCAATATTTTGTTACCCAATATGATTGTTGCTACCAAAGTAATTTGCGGTGCCTCTACGACGTGCCTCATGCTTGACGTGTATTATAGTTTAATATCTATGATGTTGGCTTAGAATAGCATCACCCCATTTCTTTCCCGTAGATGTCGTAAGAAGCGACTAAGGGACTCGAGGGTTACATATGTATTACATTTGTAAACGATGGGCTGACAACTTTGTCACTATAATGGCAATACTCAATTTGCTAATGCCTCTTAAATATTTGTCAGACGAGGCGTACGTTCTTTACGGCCGTTTACGCGCTCTGCCTCCCCCGCAGGGAGGGAGGGATATAGACGTGATATATATTTATATATATCACGTCAATATCCCCTGCACATACACAATATATATACATATATAATATTCTTTATTGCACAAAAAAATACACAGAAAAAAAAAATATACAATTTTTGTCGCAAAGGCGAGCTTATCTCTAAAGAAGAGATCTCTTCCAGCCAACCCATGTCTTGTGAGAGAATTTAAAATTTTGGGGCAAATAGGCAATACGAAACAAATTTAACAAAATAAACGAATATATAACTCTGTAAAATATTTTAACATGCATACAAATAATATATATAAACTTACATATATATATATATTGTGTATGTGTATAAGATCTATGTAACCATGTGGTAATGCCAATAAAAACTTGAATCCTTCCAGGCGACTACCTCAGAGACAAATACGAAGGTGCGACCGAGGTGGAAGTCTCACGACGCGGGAAGCTGAGGCTTGGCGACCCGCGCTACAGCCTGCCGACTGCCCAGGACCTGGTGTACCTCGAGGAGTCACCGAACTATTGTATCAAGAACGAGTCTTTGGTAAGCAAAATTGATTTAGAGTCCTTGAGTAGGAACCACTGAACTAAAAAGATGTGCTGTAATATCAAAGGCTTTTCACAATAAAACAATTTTAAACGGATTTAAGTTGTGTTTATTTTGGATTTTACAATTCCTACGTTTCGAGCTCTTTACAGAGCCCGTGGTCACGGATGACTAAGGTGTTAGACGTCATTATTTAGAATTGAAATTATTTTTGTTGTTCTACCGCCATCTATTTCTCAATTGCCTAGCGTAACGTCCTGGTTCCACAAAAAATGCTGAAACCGTATCTTGTGTAGTAGGTCTTACAGTATGTTGGATCTGGTTCTTCTGCTGTGTAATCAGCGGAGTCCAAGAAACCGTGCCAAACCATCCACAGTCGAACGACAACCAGCGTACTTACCATACTTGAAGGGAGTAACTGATAAGATCGGTAGAATTCTGAAGCGAGCTTCAATCAAAACCATTTTCAAGCCGCCGAGGAAGATCAGCCAGTACATCAGATCAGTCAAATGCAACATCCCTCTCCAAGACCCTGGTGTTTATAAACTTGACTGTGACTGTGGACTCTCATACATAGGAGAAACAAAGAGAAATGTATCTACACGTCTAAAAGAACATATTGCTGATGTAAAAAACCGTCGTGGCAGACAGTCTGCAGTGTGTGAACATATCATGGATAACCCCACCCATTATGTCAGATTTGATAAGGCTGCAATCCTAGCGAGAGAGAAGAGATTCATTCCTAGGAAAGTACGGGAAGCCATAGAAATTCAAAAACATCCGAATTTCAACAGAGATACTGGATGGGGAATCTCATCAACTTGGACTCCGCTGATTACACAGCAGAAGAACCAGATCCAACATACTGTAAGACGTACTACACAAGATACGGTTTCAGCATTTTGTGTGGAACCGGACGTTACGCTAGGCAATTAAGAAATAGATGGCGGTAGAACAACAAAAATAATTTCAATTCTAAATAATGACGTCTAACACCTTAGTCATCCGTGACCACGGGCTCTGTAAAGAGCTCGAAACGTAGGAATTGTAAAATCCAAAATAAACACAACTTAAATCCGTTTAAAATTGTTTTATTGTGATGAGTAATAGTTGTGCAAACTCAAGAAAATATTATCAAAGGCTTTATTTAAGCAAGTGAATATTAGTATATATACATACATACATCAGCTTATTGCAGTCCACTGCTGGACGTAGGCCTCCCCCAGGGTACGCCATAGGGCACGATCTCCCGTTTTCGCCATTCAGTCGCTACCAGCCGCCTTTTTTACGCCATCGGTTCATCTGGCCGGAGGTCGTCCAACACTACGCTTGCCGAGCCGTGGCCTCCACTCGAGAACTCGCTTACTTCACCGTCCGTCGGATCTACGACAGATGTGCCCAGCCCACTGCCACTTCAGTTTGCTACACTTCCAGACTATGTCCGTTACTTTGGTCTTTTTGCGGATAGTCTCATTCCGGATTTTATCTATTATAGAGATACCGAACATAGTCCATAGCTCTCTGAGTGACATGTAGCCAGCTTAGAATAGCATAGCCCCATATCTTTCCCGCGAGTGTCGTAAGAGGCGACTAAGGAAGTCGAGGAGTTTATGTCACATCTTTAGGAGATGGGCTCACAACCTGTCACTAATAGTGACAAAGTTTAAAAAAAAATCAATTTATCTGTTAGACGTGGCGTTAACGACCGTTTATTGCGGACGTTTACACTCTGCCTACGCTGAAAAGGATATAGGCGTGATATATGTATGTATGTTTGTACAGCGCTGCGTCGGCGGGACTGATTTCGTGAAAATATGTCTGCCAGTGTTTGCTAGTGGTATTTTAAGACGTACATCAAAATTGGACTTGTGAAAAATAGCAATCTCAAGCTGTGATTACAAAAATATTGGCCGGCAATTGGGCAGCCGTATGATGCCGGCTTAGAATAGCATTACCCCATTTGTTTCCGTGTCGTAAAAAGTGACTAAGGGCTAAGGGGCTCAAGGGTATATGTGTATTATATTTTTTGGCGTAGTCAGACAACCTGCCACTATAGTAATACAAGATATTTGTCAGACGTGACGATAGCTACCGTATTTTACGGATGTTAACGCTATGCCTACCCCGCTTGTGCGAGATATGTGTAGACATGTATGTATGTATCTCCTGATTTACGTTTATGTTCTTTCCCAGGGCTCCCCCGGCACCACCGGCCGTGAATGTAACAGGACATCAGCAGGCATGGACGGGTGTTCCCTGATGTGCTGTGGCCGCGGCTACAACACCAAGCGCGTCACGATCAAGGAGCGATGCGACTGCAAGTTCCACTGGTGCTGCAAAGTCGAGTGCAACACCTGCGTGAAGACCCTAGAAGTTTATACTTGCAAATAGATTTTGAAAAACAGCTTCATATATTTTAGAAGATATTTGTAGATCTACATTTTTGTCAGCTTAATATGTAGCAAGTTCGTAATCGTATACGAAAATAATGTAGAAACCACATAATGTTACTTTGATATTTAACTAAGACATTCTCTAGCTACTTCAGACATAAAGAAAAGACGCTCCCATATGCCATGTGCTGCCCTTATTATCATCACTAACACAACGCAACGCGTATCCTGTGCTACAATTTCGGCTCGCAGATTTTCAAAAAGCTACGTTTTCATCAAGTTGTGGTTTGTTAAGATATCAAAAGTAGAAGATACCTACAAGGAAACACGACACGTAGTATATTGGAGAATAAAATAAATTGGTATCACATAAATCATACAAAATACTTAAATGAAAAGTAAATAGATTTTTGTAAATAATCAATAACTTATATAATATAAAATAGATGTTTAAGTATTTGAACTTCTCCTACCTCGATAATATTAAATGTAATTAGATGCCTGCTCATTCTAAAACATAATTAACCCGACTCTTTATTCTGTGATAGTTTTTAATATTAATAATAATCCCCACAATTATATTTAAACCAACGTGTTTTAGAGGCTAAACGGTAAATGGCTATCGGAACCTAATATTTTAAACATTTGAATTGTCAAGAATGTAACTAACTTTTGGTTGTTTTATGATTAATTGTGTAAGTACTAATTAAAACTGTCTCTATTGATACCTACCTATATCGCTACTTTATGTTAGCTGGGTTAGATACTAGAAGTTTAAGCAATCTCTTGAAATATAAAATAAGTAGTTCAATAAATAACTTAATTTAATTCTTCTGATTTAATTTCTTTTTGATACAAAACGACATATTTCTGTACCTATCTACAATGCTAATGTGAAATGAACCTTGGTAATAATAATAATACTACAAGTAGTTACGTTTTACGTACATACCTACCTACTAAGGTACTTCCTTAAAAACCAAACAATATGTTAAAAGTCGTTAAAGTCATTCGAATTTTACTACTTTATTGCCTTATTGTAAGAACTTTCTGTTTTTTCTCAGAACAAGCAATCAACCCCTAATAAATTACCTAAACGTGCATACCAGATGTTATTCTAGAAGCTGAAGAGACAGCCACGTAGAAATGTGTATGTAAAGTTCGTCTTTCGTAAAGTAGACGCTGCCATGCCGGTAGAGTCAGACTCATAGGATATTTTTATATTATTTTTCCGTTATTCACTATTATGAACTATTTATCTGTAGGTAGGTATCTATTTATGTATTGACTAGATTAGAACCGAATTCTGCAAATGGTGAAGGCATTGCTTTTCTTAGCTTATTTTAAATACCATCATTGATCATACGTACTGTCTAATTATTCTTATATGCTCTATTTCGGGGATTAAACGTTAATTTGATTAAAAATGAAAATTGATTGAAAATAAAATGCCGTGTGATGCCGGCTTAGAATAGCTTCACCCTATTTCTTTCCCATGGGTGTCGTAAGAGGCGACTAAGGGACTCGAGGGTGTGTATTTTAATTTTAGGCGATGGGCTAACAACCTGTCACTATGGCGATACACAATTTTCCGAATAACCCTCAAATATGACGTGGCGTAAATGTCCGTTTTTTGCGGCCGTTTACGGTCTGCCTACCCCGCAAGGGATTATAGGCGTGATATGTGTATGTGTATGTTTGTAAAAATGACTTGTTTGGAATAGATAAAGTACCTACCAGATCATCCCAGCCTATGTCAATCATTGATTGTCGAATCATTCTGTTTACCTTTTTTGGTGGCAAGCTCTCAGGCTATAAAATGCAAGATCATCCCCACTTCACACTGGTAGGAATTTTTTTCAATGGACAAAAAACCTTCTTTCTTCCATTTCAACTAATTCGTTATTTGAAAACACACGTATGTGCTACGGCTTGTGGTGTTATTTGTTGGGATTGTGAAAAAGTGTTTAATATTTTTTCTTAACTAGTGTCATACCTATGCCTACTACATGTAAGTGGAGCTCGAACCTAATGAACAAAATTGAAAATTGAAATAAAGTTGAAACAAGAAGATTAGTTTTGTCTACAGGTAAGTACCTACTTAATCTAATTTAAGTACTTCGGTAATCTAACCGGTAGTTATACCATATCGGTAGGCACCAACGTAGGTACTAAGAAGGTACTGATACATACATAGGTACATAAATCACACCTGTATCCCTTACGGGGTAGGCAGAGCGTTAACAGCCGTAAAACGGATATCAACACCACGTCTGACGAGGTGAAGTTTGGGGGTCAATAAGATAACTGTGTGTCACCATAGTGACAGGTTATCAGCCCATCGCCTAAAATTGCAATTTACATCTAACCCTCGAGACCCTTAGTCGCCTCTTGCGACACCCATGGGTAAGAAATGGGGTGATGATATTCTAAGCCGGCATCACACGGCCGATATATTATTGTTCATGATAACATGAAAACTCTCAAAATTGGCACGTAAATCCGATATCAAGGTACTTCTTCCAATTTTCCCCTCAGAAAGTAGGTATTTGGTCGGAGTTCACCCTTCGGAGCACTATGGAAAAAGACTTGGTGTTTTTTTTGTATTTTTGTCGTGTACAGGGCGCTAATACGAAAACTTTTTGTCCTTTGCACTTTTGGGCAACGATGCACCCCGGCCGAGATATAGGCCCTTGAAGTTAGTTTTGGTCTAAATTTTTATACACACACACTTATCACGCCTATAATCCCTTGCGGGGTAGGCAGAGCGTAAACGGCCTATCGGCGTAGATAACCAAAAAACGGTTATCTACGCCACGTCTGACAAATATTTGAGGGTTATTCGGAAAATTGTGTATCGCCATAGAGACAGGTTGTCAGCCCATCGCCTAAGATTGCTATACACACCCTCGAGTCCCTTAGTCGCCTCTCTGCTACTCTAAGCCGGCATCACACGGTATCATTCATCACGGCTAAATTTTTATGTCCCAAAAAAATTTAATGCTAAGTACCAGTTTTTTTTTTTTGTTTTTTTCCCATCGTTTCATAGGGCCCCGAAGCGTACCTATACTCCAACACCCCCTTCCCTCCCGCCCCGAAAAGTACCTACCTATACTGTGACCCGCCCATCCCAGCGGACTTAGCATGGACTTCGGACTGATATGATGTCGATTGACCACAAGGTAGGTACATAATATACCTACCCCTCTAACAAGGGGTGATTGACCACGTGTTGTTGATTCGTAGATGATTGTGAAACTTTGTAGGTGCCCTGTTCACCAATGAGTAGGTAGTGCACACCGCCTCGTTCGTTGCCTTGCCTCCTTGCCTCCTCCTCCACGGTAAAAAAATAAAACGTAAAAAAACGCAACACAAAAATCCATGGAACTACAAACATCTCTTTTTTCTCTCTGTGTATCCGAGCATGCGATACAGCGTAAATGTCAAAATGTCAGCTGAACCAGTCTATCGAAACTTCAAACAAAAAAAATTAATGTATGAAACGCAATAGCATTTTCATGGCGGCTATATCTGTTTCACTCATTTCCGTTTTCTTTCTCTTTTGTTTGTCAATAATGTCAACATCATTTGATCTGTTGATCTGTGGACATAATTTGGCAGTTCAAGTTTGTTAAAACGAAGTAATCGTTGTTTGTGAAATTATTTTCAAGTTCCTAGTTTATTTTGCTTTGTTTCATTTTCAAAAGTGACAAACCTTTAGTATTTGGCTAAACCAAGGAATAATGAAGTGTAGGAAATATGAAATTTGTGGATTAAAAGCCGCAAGAAAGAATGGACAAAAACGGCATTTCATGGCTCAGTTTCCTCTGGATGAAGAAAGGTTAGTAAAGATAATCATTATAATGCTTGGAATATGACTCATAAACATCATAATTATAGCAATAAACATTGATTTGAGTTGATATTATTATTTAGTTGAAGAAGTTGCTGTTATATAGTGCGACCAAAAATAATGTATAATCGATATCGATACAATGCGTTGTCACTTGTCACAAATTTCTTTTTAATTGAGAATGTTTCTAACATTTCCTTACAACCGAGTTCTGGGTTAGAGTACCTATGTTTTTCGGGGCGGGGGGATATTGGAGTAAACGCTTATGGGCCCTATGAAACGTCGAAATTTACCATTTGCAAAGCCTTTTCCATCTGCGCTACCGCGGCTCGTACCCTGCCCGCGTAAGATAAGATACACTTGCAAAGTTCACGGGCAGGGGACGCTCCGCGGTAGCCCACATAGATGAGGCGTCGCCACTAGTAAAGGAAAAAGTCGCAGGTTCAAATCATGGCCACGGTTGAAAAAAAAGCGGGCTTTCCAAAATTGTATACATAACACGGGAAGTGTTTTAACAATTTGGTATTAAATTAAATGTATTTATTATTTGATAAGATATAATTATATGTTTCAGGTGAAGAATAAATGTACCGATATATAGTCCTAAACGAATGGTACAAGAAAAAATCTTCGATCTACCCTACAATCAAACTATGTGCAATGATTGAAAATATGGTCAAAGTTTTTGATGAATAAAAAGGTCCTCACTAATAATAGTAGACGATTAAATGCATGGACATGCTTGTATGAACTCCGCCAAACCAGTTGCTCTGTTTTCCTTTGGGAATGGGGTGTGTGGGACTTTTTTGAAGTAAAAAGTATCCTCTAATGACCAGTTATACAAAATTTGGTAAAAATTCGTCTAGTAGTTTTTGCTTGAAACGTGGAAAAACAGACAGATAGATACAGTATTTTTTTTTACTATTGTTTTGAGACCTATAACTTGAATTGAACGGAATTTTAAGTATTCAAATGTACACACTTGGTTGTTGTTTTATTATATTTATTTAGAATTTTACAAAAGTAATAATTATTGAAATCCTTTAGCTTGTTTTACTTAGAAAAAAAGTCCATTAATTATGTTTCGGCAACTTATTGTTATTGAAATATTGAGTTAAAATTGTTTCGATAATATTCAAATACGGGGAGGTTCCGAACGACCGTCTTTCCCGAAAACGCTAAGCTCCACCGGCTAAACTGAACAACTTTCCCCAAGAAGCATAGGTCAAAACTTTAAAAAAATTACCTCCCATAGAGTATTATTCGGTCAGCTTAATTTTTGTATGGGAGGTAATTTGTTTTAATGTTGTCTATCACTTTTGATCCTCGGGGAAAGTTGCTAAGTTTGACGGGTTTAGCTGAGGGTCTTCGGAAAAGTCGGTTGTTCGGAACTTACCTGCTAAATTGCTGAAACATAATTATTATAAAAATAAAAATATTATTTTGAGCTGCCGCACCGTTTCGGCAGCTACGTTGTCGATATCGATAAATTGCAGGCTGTCGCGTAGGTACATCACTACGTGTGTTCTTTATGTTGGCTATACTAGAATTGACTTGTTTTGACATGTTGGCAATGATTTGGGAACTGCGTTTTGACATTTTGCGTCGTTCATTTTTTTTCTTCGGAGTCCCAACTCTTAAAACGCTAGTTCTATTATATTCTCTTTGAGCTGAACTGAAGAAAATGCATATGATCGTGTATTATAATTCATGTGCAGTTTTATGATTGAAAAATAAGGTGTCTAGCTATTTTGATTAAAGAAGTAGCATTGTTCCGTTGTTAAACGACTGTTTGAATTAAGTACACGTATGTCTCGAGTGCCAGTCGAAAGAAATTCGGAAGCAAGGTAGCTATTGCACCAAGGAATTTAAAAACTACTTCTTCAAGTTGTTCAAGGTACCCGATGCTAGTTCTACACAAACGGTTAAATACAACAAGTTAGTGACTGTCTGTGTTACAAAAGAATCGTTTTACCTATACAGATAATCCATACTGATGGTCAGAGTATACTTTTCGGTCCCCAATAGTCCCCATGCCAATTCCGAAGTACCTATAAATAAACAAATAAGGTACCTAGGTACCACATACTACAAGTCCTTCGAGTTACTGATAGCTCTGTTTTAAGAGCTATTATTATTGTTCAGTAAGTAACTTAAAATAACTGCGGTTTTAGCCTTTCAGGAGTGAAAACTCCTTGAGCAAGACCCTTAGACTCAGGTACTGCAACCCTAAACCTATTTCTGAAGTAAAAAAGCTTTGTCCCTTTAATATTGTCTATAATCACCTGGGTATTGACTAGATCTTGAATACCAAATTTCAAAACACTTGTTAGGTATACAAATCCTGCTTGCGCTTGAAAATTTTGCAAGTAAAAAAAAAGAGATATCTAATTCTACTAGTACTAGTAGTAATTTTAAACTAAAAACTCTTTCTGTGGTGTGGAAATAAATATCTTTTGTTTATTTGTACTTATCTCCTGCTTAAAGTCCTGAAAACATACCACATGTCTTGCATAGTTAATTAAATTGGTGGTACATAAGCTGTGGTAGTGAAGTGATGTTTTTACTTTGCACAAGATATACAAAATGGCAGATAAAAGTATACTATTAATAGCTGTTACCAAGCGTTGCCCCCGTGGTGATAAAAACTATCCTATGTGTTAATCCATGTTATCTTCTATACGTATGTGTGCCAAATTTCATTACAATCGGTTTAGTTGTTTTTGTGTGAAGAAGTATCAAACAAACAAAAAAACATACAGACTTTTGCATTTATAATATATTATGTAGAATTCACCTTTCTCCCAGCAGCCTTGCAGTTCAATGTCAAGGCAAATATGTTTTGTACTTTATAAAATTAATAATTAGAGCCTAATGTTTCTTTGTTATTTATATAAACTATGTTTTGTTAACAATTTCACCTATATTTATTTGTTTTATTTTCAGTTTAAAAATGGGTAAAAAACAAAAATATAAAAAGAACATAAATGACCTTTCAAATTTAAGTAAAGCATCACACATTAAGAATAAAGTGGCAGTCAAGAGTTTAAACAAACAAAAAAAAGTAGGACCTAACAAAAAGTCAAAATACCAAAATAATATGGAGTCATTAACTCCAAAGAAGGCAAATAAAGCAGAATCACTTGGAATAGGTTATCATGCACTGAAGAAAAAACTAACAGATATTTTCATCACCTTAAGCTCTAAAAATGACATACTACAATGGCCTGAGAAATTCAAAGAACCTATTAGGAGTGAAAGAGATAGATGGTTGATATATAAACTTGCTATAGCCTCAGTGAAACATGAGGACAAAGATAGAAACATAGCTCTGATTAATCATGCCTCATCAACATTTTTGAGTTTATCCACTCAATGTTGGGACCAAGATTTGTGGGTGATTTTATGTGAATATATATCAGAAATGGTAAAAGATGAGGTGCAATACAACAAACTAATAGAGGTTGTATTGCAAGCTGCTAAGTATGAAGTCATTTGTATTAAAAGGCGTCTTGAAAACTTGGTATCGCTTGTTACTGAAAACCCTTGGTGGACTTTGTTTAAAAATGTTGAACAAATACTTGTTAATGCTTTCCAAAAATGCGAGTTCTATATTTTCTTCTTTGCTTTGTCTGAGCAACAAAAAACTCGCATTTATGACCATCTTTCACAGGAAATGAATGATAGTGCAGACAATATGCGCTCACATTTAAATTTGTTAATGACACATGTATGTTGGGAGAACCTACTTCAACTTACTAAACTTCTAAAGGAGAAAAGAGTACTTCTGAGGCTGTTATCTTCTGCAACTCCTGAAGAACTAGAATCAACAGCTACTACAGATACAGCTTCAGACCATGACATAGAATATGAGCCACAACAAGAATATAAACAGGAACCAGTTATTATATTTATAGAAACTGAACAAAAAAAGGCAGCAACTCAAGCATGTGGTGCAGAGCGTGTAAAAATAAAGTGGGAACTAAATACTCCACAAGAAAACATTAAATTAAAGGGGAGTAACAAACAAGAAATTTCAAGTGATTTTAATTTATCTAATACAATTGATAGTGTAAAAATAAAAACAGAAACAATAAAAGAAGAGGATAGTATTGTTAAAAATGAAAACAATAAAATCAAACTGAATGAAGTAAAAAATGAATCAGATGTGCCTGAAGATATAAAGTCTACGACCATTACTGAACAAATAACAAGAGTGAAACTAGAACCAAATGTAAGTGAAGCTGTTGAAAAAGATTTTAAACCTGTTAAAGAAGAAAATATTGAAGAAGAGGACAACATTCTCGTTTTAATACCATCACCACCAGAAATTATAGAAGTCAAAAATGAAGAGTTAAATGAAGAAAGTGCCTCAAAAGTGCAAGAAAATTACCAAGCAAAAGAAACCAAAGATATAGTTCAAAATAAACAAACTTTAGTAGAAGTTTCATCATCACTGGATAAACTAATATTACAAATGAGTTTGCAGCAAATAAATAAAATTGTACTGAGTTCTACAATAATTGAAGTCAGTGAAGATGATGATGATGAAGATGATTGTATGATACAAGAAGATAGCAAGCTAGAAGTTGGGCAATTGTTGAATATGTATCACAAGATTATATTAGACCAGCCAAAGAAACTGGTGAAAAATCCCCTGGCAGATCAAAAGAACATGAAAATTAATGAAATTGAAACAGATAATTTTATAAAACTTTGTGATGATAATGACAACTTTGCAGTACCTCAAGAAGTTTCTGCAGGCATTAGTGAGGTCAGTTTTGTTTTGTTTTTGTTGTTGTAAGTTTTTGCTGGTAGTACTGATTGATAAGATAATAGATGCTTCCTTCCTTATATCATCAACCCTGGGTCACCTTAAAATCTAATAACAGGTATTAGATGATGCAGTGCTTCATAGGGCACGTTAATGCGTCGTGCGTGCGTTTTTGTTGTAGTCTTTTCATCTTGTAGTACTGTTTGAGTTCCTGGGAATTGGGTGAAATGGTTCCCGCCTAGTGGAGCTGATCACCCGTCTGCGAGCTCCGCAGACGTCCCAACCCGAGGAAGAAGAAGAAGAAGTACTGTTTGATGAGGTAATAGATACTTCCTTTCATTAATCATCATTCATCAACCCTGGGCCACCTGAAAATCTCTGAACAGATGATAGCAGATGTAGTGCTTCAGAGGGCACGTAACCTGTCGTACGTGCCAGACTTAAATATGGTGGCTAGGCGGTTTGATTATTCTGACACCAGGGTTCACCGGGTCGTTTGTCGAAGCTGCCTACGTATGCCTAACACACCACCGAAGCACTCGCCGGAGCTAAGACGACAAAAAAAGTACGTGTGTATCCGAACGTACAGGATATTTTGTCTGTGCATTTTGACATTTCCTTTCTTTCTTTTTTGTAGGTGCCATTTTTTTTCTCCAGTGTTTTCCAATCGTGTTTTCGTTTTCAAAGTGCCAAATCTCGTAAGAATTTGGCTAAATATCGTGTTAAATTGTTGTTTTAGTTCTCTGGGTATTTTTTGCAAAATGGGGAAACCGTCGAGAGTGTCTGTTAGTTGAAATTTATCTTCAAACGTAAAGTGCTACACTGCAACACTTTATTTTGGAGGAAGTGGGTAAAAAACCATTGAAGTATCTGTTCCTGGGCATGAACGCGCTTTTTGTGTGAAATAAAGTGGTGCACTGTCCCCCTGCTTTGTGTGTACTTAAAACATAACCTAAGCTGATACGCCATACGGTGGCTTTTCGTGGGTCTTTTTACCTTGAATTTAATATCTTGCAATGGCAATGAATGTTTTATGATGTTACCTAACCTACTAAAATGTTTATTCAATTGGGCACTTGGTCCATTGTCAAGCTTTTTATTGAAATGGTTTTGTGCTTGTTTCTTATGCTTCATGGTCTCCCTTTTCCCTGGGTTTGATTAAAAACTACAGTAATTTAATATTCTTAAACACCAATTTACTTCTATCGAAGAACCTAATCTGCAAGCACAAATCCTTTTTTTTGCAAGGTTATTATATTCATAAGCAGGCAGGCAATTGATGTGCAACTGATAATGCCTTTATACAAATTACTTATAATAAGTTTTCATTTCTTTAATCTTTATTTGTTTCTTATGTTTGTCTAGTCTGTTCTTGAATGTATTGAGGTATGATCAAGCTTAGCTCCAGTTTTAACTTAGGCACTTACGCTGGTTGCGATACTATATGAGCGAATGGAGTTTATAACACATTTTTTTTTGTAACAATATTGTATTGTTGGGTAGAAAAAGGTTTCAGGTTTAATGAGTTGTTTTTCTGTAATTTTCAGAGAAATCCAAGTACTTCAAGTAGTACAACCAGCAAATCTAGTAAAATGAAGGTCCCAATGAGCGCACGGAAGCGTCAAAACCAAATGAAGCGAAACCAAAGCAAAACCAATGCTAGCGTCAAAAAGCTATTTGAAAAACTTCGCAATGAAAGTCAAATCTCCCTTGAAAACAAAAGCCAAAGCTCACAAAATGTAACCCAACCCTCATGTTCTAAAGAAGAAAATACTGTTGAAGAAAATAGTATTGTTGTTCTTGATGACACCATCACACCAAAGAAGCGGAAACGAAAACAAAATAATGATTCACCAAAAGGCAACAAAAAGTATAGATATTTTGGTAAAAGTTTGCCCAACAGTAGCACATTTTTGACACCTATTACTGTTGACAATACAATTGAATTAACCCCAGAGAAACAAGAACCGCAAAAGAAAACCTCAATGCATTGCTCAACTCCAATACAAACCAAAAGTAAAACACAATCCAATTTTATTCCATTAGTAACTAAAATCTCAAAACCGGAAAACAATAACAAGTCTTCTAAAAATTTTAATGAAGAGGTGACAGACCTTACTAAAGAAATTAATCGCGATTCCTATTTAACAATTGACTTAACGGCAGAGTCCTTGAATTGTAGTTCTATTAGTAAAGCTCAGAATACAGTTATAGACTTAGATAATACAGTTGACCCTGATTGTACGGTTGTGTCTGTTGATAACGACAACTTGTCAATTAGTGGAGAGTCAGATGTGACCGTTATAAATATGGGGCAAGCGAAAAAGGACAGGCGATTGCACAAATTCGTAAAGGGTATCGCGAAATTAGATGCAGCAGAAAAAGGAAAATTATTAGAACTTATTACGCAGAATATATTCAACGGATGTAAAGTGGTTGACAAGAAGAAAAGCAGTCTACATAATGAACCTTCAGTGAGTATTATCATCTTATTTAAATAGAAATTTTCAATTGTTTCCTATAAGCGCGCACGCTGTGTCGAGCGGGCTTAATGCGCGGGTCCGCCAACACGCGGCGCGGGCACGATGACACCGCTACTTGGCACGTTGCACCTTTTAAATTTTAACAGATAATGTCAAGGCCCGCGCTTGCTGACCGCTTAACGCAGCGTTGGGCCTGAACGACAAAATTTAAACCACACCAACCTCATCCTCTCTATGAAACCTGCACCACAAACGGCCGTAATTCAGATAATTGTGTATCACCAGTACTTACTTACTTACATGCTCTTAAACTATGTAACTAAAAAAGTTTGCCTTACTTTACTTTCCAAAACATAACTCTTTTCCAAAATTTGTATTTTTTCAGAATAAATCTACCAGGGTACCAGAAACGGCAGAGGACACATACATAAAGGAAGTAATTCTAGGGCAAACCCCGTCGCGCAACAGCATAGGCAGCAACATTTACAACCCGGAGAGAGATAGCAACCGCACCGGCTTGAGAATGATCGTCATTGACGGTAGCAATGTGGCCGTGGAGTAAGTATTGAACTTTCTTTGGACAACTGGAACCGAGGGTAAGATTATATCAGCCTGGAAGTGGAATAAGCACAGTTTTTACTAGCTCCAGCTATTTCTAGCCAGAGTAGCCAGAACAATTTGAAATATATGTGCGTGCACCTTAAAAGAATCACATTGTAAGTAAATAAGTAAAGTCTTTATTTATTACACACTAAGAAAAATAATAGTATAGTGCAGTAATGCACTCTTATGGCTAAGAGTGATGTCTTCCAGATAACCAAGTATTAAGTCAAAGGTTTTCGCTCTTGGTTTGGCAGTCAAATAGTCGATGCAACAAGAATCCACAACACACAGCATTTGACTGACATATTTTTTTGCTAAGGTAAGTTCAGTAGTAAAGGTGAGGTGATTCTTCAGAAACATCCATCTAAAGGTAAGACATCAATTCAGGCAAACACATTTCTCAGTCATTACTTGTTTATTCCCGTAATTTATTTTAAAACTTATTCAAGGAAGAAGAGAGTGTATCTCTCTAGTAGAAGTAGACTTAATAAATTCTTTTAAAGTGTATTCTATTATAATTCTTACAATAATTTACATACATGAAAATTATTCCGAAGACTTCTACAATATGTAGCATAAAGCCACTTGTTTTGCAATGGCATGTCTTTAATTACGAAAATAAATATGTTTTTCTGAATTGACATCTTATATTTTGTGATAATAGTCGTAAGTGGGCCCTTCCATAGTTATATGAGCCCTTTGAAATAGGTAGTGCGAGTTCGATTCTCGTGCCGAAATTCGGCCTGGGTTGACGGAGTTATACTGAAGCCTCCGTCTACAGCTGTGACACACCTCGGACACTGGCGCTCAAATGTATGAAACAAACGCGTTGCTACGCACACGCGGACCATGCTTGTGTGTGTGAGACAACCTGTCAGGGTTGCCGCCATTTTGCGTTCGCGAATCGGGAATGCAATGTGCGGCAGTATGAAATGACCTTCGTCGTCGCGTCCTTGCTAGCCGGTGTCTGAGCGTCCTCCGAGCGCGGGTGGGCGGCGCTTGTAGGGGGAGGCAGGGAGTGACCATACTGTATGCTAGTACTATTAATTATACTGTGGCTGTGGCCTAGACTTACCTAGTGAATTTCTAAAACTTTGCCAATAAATAGTGCCTATATTAAAGTAAAGTCGCAGGTTCAAATTCTGCCCGCGCTAAAAAACTTTTGCAAGTTTTCCAAAAATTGTGCTTATTTTCGGTACGGTTCGCTTAGTGTACTTTTATTCGCTCTATGGCTT
This sequence comes from Tuta absoluta, assembly GCA_027580185.1. NCBI lineage: Eukaryota > Metazoa > Arthropoda > Insecta > Lepidoptera > Gelechiidae > Tuta > Tuta absoluta. The sequence goes on along the minus strand of JAQAHW010000019.1, from coordinate 9,711,794 downwards.
AGTTGTGGGTTCGATTCCCACTTGTGACAAATTTTATGTTGCTTGCTATATCACTGAATAGTATAAAATTAAGTTGCTTCTCGTGTCCATATGTTTAATGAGTGATTCAGGAGAAAGGTTCTTATGTATGTTATGCCGGGAAAGGGTCTTTTTTCGAGGGAATGCGGTTGGCAGCGGGTAAAACCGCTGGGCGGGCAGCTAGTTTTCTATACGCCTCGGCAATGTAGCGTTGGACGCCCTCCGGCCAGATGGACGGATGACTTGTCGAGGGCGGCTGATGTCGAAATCGGAAGATCGTGTCTTATGGCGTCCCCTGGGGGCTAACGTCCAGCAGTGGACTGCAATAGGCTGATGTGATGATATTTTCTACTCGAACGGTATTTAGAAAGGAAAGATAGGCGTAGGATGGACATATGAAACTGCGAATAAGGTGATGTGATGTATGATTCTTTATTTCAACTTATTTTTCTCTGTAAGGAATTTGATGATAAAAATGAATGGAATACATTTTGCGCTGACAACAGATAAATTGGACAGGGTATGATTGCTCTCTGAAAGGATGTGGCGCAGTGGTAGTGCGACTGCCTGCGGCAGAGGCCTACTAGTAGCATTAGGCAGTTGAAAAACTTAGACACCAGGATTCGTTGACACGAAGAGAAGAATTGATATTGGCTGTGTGGTGCCGGCTTTGAAAAGCATCACCTCATTTCCGCCCGTGGGGTTCGTAAAATGCGACTAAGGGATGAATCCACGGAATTGACAGCAAAGTTCCTTGTGAATGCAATATCTTGCACCCGCCTGCCAAACGTAAATACGGCAAAACCTAAATATGGGAGGTCCATGTCCAGCAGTGGACTTTCTTTTTCGTGTGGGACACCGAGTCGTCCAACGACCCGATGAACCCTGGTGTCAGTCCACTACTGAAGCTGTTGAAGTTGAAGGCAGGTATTAATTGCTCTCTAAAGGCTACTACACACATGCCGGCGGCAACGCCGCCGGGTCTATGCCGAGCGGCTATGCCGCCGGCAATTCAAGCCGCCAGCACAAGCCGCGCAAAGCCGCCAAGCATCATTCCGGTTGTGACAGTCACATAGAACGCTAGTGAAGTGCACATTTTATGGTTGGTTGGTTACAATGAATACGGAAATCATCAGCACAGCCGCTGCAGTTATATTTTTTATTTTAATAAGAAAAAAATACAAAAGGACGAGAAGGTTTTGGGTGCGTCCAAGTTTACAAAATAGAAAATGGCGGAACGGTACTGTAATGATAGAAGAGTATAAAAAAGATGATGTGGGGTGTCAGCGTTTCCGCAACAGCATGTTCTTTGGGTTTCTGAGTATGACATATGACGATTTTGAATTTTTGCTAAATAGTACTGAAATGTACATTAGCAAAAAAAAATACACTTGCAATTATGTTCAATGCGTCTATTCGTTTGTTTCTATTCTTATAGTCTGCATTTCTGGGATTCCATAATATAACATTTTCATGAAATTTTTCAATTAAGAGCAGCACCGCTTCGTCGTCCCAATTAAACGACATTTTAATTTGTTCAAACACACAAACCGCACAACCCTACCACTCGAATGCCAGGAACGAAGTGACGCCGGCAAGCCGCGTAACCCGCCGGCTCACCCCGGCGGCCATGCCGGCGGCTCCTTTGTGTGGCAAGGCCGGCTGCTACACACAGTGCCGGCGGCATACAAAGCCGCCGGCCTTGCCACACAAAGGAGCCGCCGGCATGGCCGCCGGGGTGAGCCGGCGGGTTACGCGGCTTGCCGGCGTCACTTCGTTCCTGGCATTCGAGTGGTAGGGTTGTAGCAATGCGACCTCCGGGCATCGGGAGATAGAAGTTGGTGGTGGACAGTGTTGACAAAATAGTGCATTTTGTCAACACTGTCCACCACCAACTTCTATCTCATCTTTCACATTTGAATTTTGAATCGCTGTCGTTCCAAGACGCCATTTTCCAGCAGATCAGGCAGTCTAAAGTAAAACCCAGGCTGGACGAGACTTCCAAAATGTTTTTAAGTTATAACCGTATGCAAGCCCTCGTGCAGTAGGTAGTTTGTGAAGTGTTCACCAAAACTTTCCGGATCAACTTGAACCCTTAGAGCTAAGTCGCCTGCCTCGGCCTTATTTAGTTCCAGACCTTTGTTAAAATAGTCCGTATTTTTTTTGCTAATGTACATTTCAGTACTATTTAGCAAAATTCAAAATCTTCATAATGTCATTCTCAGAAACCCAAAGAACATGCTGTTGCGGAAACGCTGACACCCCACATCATCTTTTTTATACTCTTCTATCATTACAGTACCGTTCCGCCATTTTCTATTTTGTAAACTTGGGCGCACCCAAAACCTTCTCGTCCTTTTGTATTTTTTTCTTATTAAAATAAAAAATATAACTGCAGCGGCTGTGCTGATGATTTCCGTATTCATTGTAACCAACCAACCATAAAATGTGCACTTCACTAGCGTTCTATGTGACTGTCACAACCGGAATGATGCTTGGCGGCTTTGCGCGGCTTGTGCTGGCGGCTTGAATTGCCGGCGGCATAGCCGCTCGGCATAAACCCGGCGGCATTGCCGCCGGCATGTGTGTAGTAGCCTTAAAAGGTACCTACAGAAGATCAATTTGTGTATTTTGTCAATAGTATAGATGATTGACGTTGAATGAATGTAGTAAGAAATCTACATTTTGAAAAAGAAGTATCTTAATAATGACGATGTTGACGATGATGATGATGATGATGGTGATGATGATGATGATGATGATGATGACGATGATGAAGATGACGATGACGATGATGATGTTTCTATTCAAACTAAGGAGTGAATTATTTTAGAATAACTTTGAGAATGGTGGAACGGTATTACAAAGGCTCTTGTTCAAGTCCCGGCCGCAGTCGATATTTAACTTTTTTTATCATATAGGGTGAAATTTTACTAGTGACTGATAGATAACGAAAACTCAAGACAGTCTTGTGATAAGGAATAAAGTTCCCCAAGGAACATAGGGCGAAATACGAAAAAATAAATTAGACCACCCATACAAATTGCCGGTCAGCTGATTTGAGTTACTATGGAAACTTAAAGCGACCAACCAGTCGATCGACGTACATGCTCCAGTTTCCATTTCGCACATCAAAACCATCAATTTTTCCGACCATGGCGTAGATTACTTCGGGTATTATCCTCGTTCGCCACTGTTGAGTAAAACACGTCCGTCCGTTCAACCATTTATTTCCAACAGAAAGATTACAAAGTTACCCGACATTAAATTTATTGTTTCACTACCTACACAACAGTTTTTGTCATATTTCAACCTATGTTCCTTGAGAAAAGTTGTTCCTTATCCTGTCTTTAAATTTCGCTTTCGGTCACTAGTTAAATTTCACCCTATATACTCGTAAATATGGCCTGAAAAATCGCTCTGAAAATGTCCAGACCCGCTTGTTGTTTGACGGAGGCTTATTGAGGGTTCCGGGTTCGATTCCCGGTTAAACAAGGGTGTCGTTCTCTTTTTTGATAATGAATATGTATTTACTTGGCTGTCAATTTAGTGTGACTCAAAATTACTGTACCGATTTTGATAGTTGCAACGTTGGCCATAAGGACGGACAGTAAAGAAAAATGTTTCTCTCAATGAAACATGGTTCTGATATTACATTTTTTTTATAATTATGTACGTTTTTTTTTTCAGGCACGGTAGGAAGAAGGTGTTTTCGGTGAAAGGTCTAAAAATATGCATAGACTACTTTTTGAAACGGGGCCATGTAGTGAAGGCGTTCGTGCCACGTTTTAGGTAAAATATTGAATCGTATTTTATTTATCTTTAAACTAATTCATAGTTCTATCACAGGGTAACATAATTGTGTTGGGTTGCATTTGAAACTGTGCTGACTCGAATCCAGGTGTCTATCCTGCACGGAAGGACAACGTGCCCTTTGTAGCACGGATCTTGTGATTTTGCCAGTAATATCCAAATGAGTATAGAGTCGACTTAAGTTTCGATACGTATAATTTGTCGCTACGAGATTTTTAATATAACATATAGAAAGCCCGAATCCGGGTGTCTTTCGCGACCCGGACGGAACGACAACGTGCCCTTTGAAACACGGATCTTGTGATTTTGCCAGTAATATCCAAATGAGTATAGAGTCGACTTAAGTTTCGATACGTATAATTTTTCGCTACGAGATTTTTAATATGACATGTAGTAAGTCAGTGAATTGGACAGGTTGTCTTAGGATAATGGTTAGGACGAATGATTAGTTTCCTTCAACAAGATAGGTCGTTTTCACTCACAAGTCCCGCAACCCCAAAGTGTCTTGAGCCCCGTACGCTGGGCTGTATGCTTCCAGGTGCAGACGCGGCAAGAGCACCGACGGTAAACTGCTGGATAAGCTGGAGGAGCAAGGTCTGGTCGTCTACACGCCTTCGAGGGAGGTCCGAGGGAGGATGATCACGCCATACGACGACAGGTTGGTTAAATAACTTTCTAAGTTTATGCTGCCCTGGTAGAAACTAGATTCGCAGAAGATCCTCCATTGCTAGGGCTGGTTTCCAGGAAGAACACAAAGGACAGGTTGGTTAGGTAACTTCTTTGTATTTCATGCTGCCTTGGTAGAAATTAGCTAAAGACCTCAGCTGCTGGATAAGCTGGAGGAGCAGGGCCTGGTCGTCTACACGCCTTCGAGGGAAGTCCGAGGGAGGATGATCACGCCATACGACGACAGGTTGGTTGAATAACTTACTAAGTTTATGCTACCCTGGTAGAAACTAGTTAAGAGTCGCAGAAGATCCTCCATTGCTAGGGCTGGTTTCTAGGAAGAAAAATCATAATAGACAGGTTGGATGGGTAACCTTTTTGTATCTTTGCTGCCCTGGTAGAAATCAGCTGAAGTCCTTAACTGCTGGATGAACTGATGAAGCAGAGCCTGGTCGTCTACACGCCTTCGAGGGAGGTCCGAGGGAGGATGATCACGCCATACGACGACAGGTTGGTTGAATAACTTTACTAAGTTTATGCTACCCTGGTAGAAACTAGTTAAGAGTCGCAGAAGATCCTCCATTGCTAGGGCTGGTTTCTAGGAAGAAAAATCATAAAAGACAGGTTGGTTGGGTAACCTTTTTGTATCTTTGCTGCCCTGGTAGAAATTAGCTAAACAGCTCAGCTGCTGGATGTGCTGGAGAAGCAGGGCCTGGTCGTCTACACGCCTTCGAGGGAAGTCCGAGGGAGGATGATCACGCCATACGACGACAGGTTGGTTGAATATCTTTACTAAGTTTATGCTACCCTGGTACAAACTAGTTAAGAATCGCAGAAGATCCTCCATTGCTAGGGCTGGTTTCCAGGAAGAACACAAAGGACAGGTTGGTTAGGTAACTTCTTTGTATTTCATGCTGCCTTGGTAGTTATTAGCTAGACCTCAACTGCTGGATGAGCTGGAATAGCTGGGCCTGGTCGTCTACACGCCTTCGAGGGAAGTCCGAGGGAGGATGATCACGCCATACGACGACAGGTTGGTTGAATATCTTTACTAAGTTTATGCTACCCTGGTACAAACTAGTTAAGAATCGCAGAAGATCCTCCATTGCTAGGGCTGGTTTCCAGGAAGAACACAAAGGACAGGTTGGTTAGCTAACTTCTTTGTATTTCATGCTGCCTTGGTAGTTATTAGCTAGACCTCAACTGCTGGATAAGCTGGAGGAGCAGGGTCTGGTCGTCTACACGCCTTCGAGGGAGGTCCGAGGGAGGATGATCACGCCATACGACGACAGGTTGGTTTAATAACTTACTGAGTTTATGCTGCCCTGGTAGAAACTAGTTAATATTCGCAGAAGATCCTCCATTGCTAGGGCTGGTTTCCAGTAAGAAAGATCATAAAAGACAGGTTGGTTGGGTAACCTTTTTTGTATCTATGCTGCCCTGTGCCATGTATTATCATTGTACAGGTACAGGTCCACATTTACAGGCTACAGGCGTTTTATGAAGACACTTGTAAAGCTACCATAGTAAGTACCGCTCCAAAATCTCGACTACAGGTAAATTTTACAAGTCGATGTACAACACTATCGATTCATTCATTTCATTCACTCAAATTCAACGTCAATGCTATAGCACAGATAAAATAATGTAAAAGTATGTATACACTTTGCTAAATATATAAGACATTACACTGAAAATTATTATTTTAATAAAAAGGAAATTACAAAAATGAAATCAACAATATTTCTAATTAAAATCATATTATTGATAGAGTACGTTAAAATAGTACTGTTGTGAATTAATAATAATAATCCACAATTGACGATAAAGTTTTGCTTTATTTAAGGCCTCGAGCAAAATAATTTGGCAAGGAACGCATTTTGAGTACTTTTGGACATATTGAATAGACTTTTATGCAGAAATCTTGCACTTGTAAAATAATTACCTAGGTCAGACGACCTGTAAAATTATTCACAAGTTGTAAGTTTTTACAGTTGTAGTTTACAAGTCTTTTGATGAACACCTGTAAAAACTTGCTCGATTGTGTTTTTAAAAGCAAAATCTACCCTATGGTTTGTCGATGGAAATCTACAGGTGCCTGTAGCTGTGACTTGTAAAATTGTAGACCTGTAGCTTCAAAAAACGCCTGTAGTTGTAATTTTCATCAATGTTGCTATTTAAATATTAATTTTGGCGCGATGTTGCCACTTTTTCGCCTGTAGAATTGTAGTTGTTCAATGATAGCACAGGCCACTGGTAGTTATTAGCTGGAATAGCTGGGCCTGGTCGTCTACACGTCTTCGAGAAAAGGCCGAGGGAGGATGATCATTGTTCACCCCATACGACGACAGGTTGGTAATGAAAGAACACAAAGGACAGGTTGGTTAGGTAACTTGTTTGTATTTCATGCTGCCTTGGTAGTTATTAGCTAAAGACCTCAACTGCTGGAATAGCTGGGCCTGGTCGTCTACACGCCTTCGAGGCAATTCTGGAGCATGATCACGGCATACGACGACAGATTGGTTAGTTACTCAACAACAAAAGGTTAGTATGCTACTCTGGTAGAAACCAGCTGAAGACTGCAGCTGCATCATATGGCAGAGTATGCTGGTCGTCTACGTATAGGAATTCCAGGGAAGACAGATCACAACTGCGATTACAAGTATCTTTTTGCTAGAAATTAGTCGATTTATTGTAATCGTGAAATAGTTATTTGCACAACAAGAGGGCAAAGGTAATTTTTGCTTCGAGTGCTAATTTTGAATCCCAAGGTAGCGAGGGATACTAAAATTAAATCACGAGCGTGGCGAGTGATTCCAAAAGTTGTATCCTGAGCTCAGTGAGGGATTTAACAGCACGAGATGCGAATGAATTTGCTCTCGTGTGGTACCTACACACAACTTAACACTTCTACCAGTGAGAAAATTCAGCCAATGTCAAGTTCAGGAAATTAACTGTACAGCTCGAATGCCTTAGACAAAATAAAAATTCCCGTCAAATTATTTTTTCAGGATTCGTTCAGAAATTTTACATAATATGTACCAATATTCAGATATGTCAGAAATATTTAATAGAACGCTTACAAAGTAAATAAATAACTGGCTGAAATAGTTTTCAGAACGCACCGCTGCCACTGTCACGATTAGTTCTGATAAAATGAGATGTTCGAAATTCAAATAACTTTTCTCCATCGAGTGGATAAAAACGACTTTTGCCCACTGGATTTACTTATATTAATATAAAGGGTTATATTTACTTATATTAATATAAAGGGATATATTTACTTATATTAATATAAAGGGATATTTTTACTAGTCACTGATAGCGAATTCTTAAGACGGGCTGGTGATAAGGAACAACTTTCCCCAACGAACACGGCTTGAAATATTACAAAAATATTTTTTGATAGTAACTCAAATCAGCTGATCGGCAATTTTGTATAGGAGGCCCAAATTTTTTTCGTATTAAGACCTAGGTTCCCTGGGGAAAGTTGTTCTTTATCACCAGTCCGTCTTGAGTTTTCGCTACCGGTCACTAGTCAAATCTATACCTAGTAGGTAGGTACCAATATACAGTTAGATTTTCTCACGCAATTTTCTCTTTACATTCCAGATACATAGTGCAATGCGCGGCAGAATTCGATGGCGTGATCGTGTCGGGCGACAACTACCGCGATTTAATACACGAGAATCCAAGATGGCGGTTCATAATAGAAAACAGACTATTAATGTTCACCTGGGTCAACGATATGATCATGTTCCCCAAAGATCCTTTGGGCAGGAATGGAGTGACTCTGGAACAGTTTTTGAGGCACCCATCGCCGACACCTAAGAATCAACAGTCGCATCATCAAAATACAAACCATTTTGACCCAAATCAACCGCAGTCGTATTCCCAACCGCCATCGACTTTTTCCCAACCGCCACCTTCATATTTCCAAGAACCATTTTCATATGCCCATCCACATGCGTCTAATCAATTTGAGGAACAGCCCTTCCCTAGGCATTAGATTTCAAAGTGAAATGGATCTCGGTGGAAAATTGTGCTATGTTACCAAAAGTGAATTTAATAGTGTAGTGATCAATTTTTGTAACATTCAGTGTCGAAAACTCACAGAAACGACCATCATACATTTATCTTGTTGAAAAGGGGCATTTGTCTCGATTTCACGTTACTGACTAAAACACTTAATTAAAAATAGCACTGAAACTTTCCGTTAACTAAGTTCGGAAAGGAATAGTAGTTTTCATAACATGACTTAAATAGTCTAAGACCATTTTTCAAAGGACAATGCTCAAAAAAAACCCAGACCCGGCATAAACGGTACATATCTCAAATTTTTCGTTAATATGGTAATTACATACTAAAAATAAAATATAGTGACAATTCTTTTTTTTTAAAGTAATATTTTGCTAATTCTTTTTTCGCAGGAATAATTTTTAAACAGAATCAATTTTAAAAGTATTTTTACAGATTGCTTCATTTTAGGTTGCGTTATTTAGCCTGCTATTTCACTATTTCACTCGCACTTAAGGTTCTCTGTATTCTAGTACCTTATCAGCTTATCAGGCCGTATGAGTCACTCATTGACCATTGTTGTAGTCTCGCTCACCTTACGTGGTCTATGCGCAGTCCTTCGTTGTACTTCGTTGAGATCTGTGCGTTTTTGTTTGTTTTGACATTTGTTAACTTATCCCGCTACATACGAGTTTTGCATTGCACTGGACTTGAATATTACTTGGGTTGGGCCAGATACCAAGATAATTTCAATCATCCCGGCAATACGTTGGAAGATGTCATGTTAGATTTAGATAACCATTAAAGGAAAAGCCATTGTAATATCTATTAATAAAACATATTTCATTTACCCTTGATTTTTTATTTACTATATTGCAGATTATGTACAAGGCGTCGTTGCCAAAATAGATGCATAAATATCATATTTAGCACAAAAGTAAAGAAAGAAAAAAGAATTTATGTATATTATTTATTGAACTTTATGCACAAAAGTGTGCATGGGCGGACTTAATGCCAGTGGCATTATCTACCAGTCTACCTTAGGGCATGTGGAAAGTACAGGCAGGTGCAAAAATAATAATAAAAATCGAAATATACCAAAATAATACAGCTAAATAAATACAAATATATTTTATTAATAAATATATATTTATTAAATACATATTATATTATAAATAATAGACTAAATAACATATACCTCATGCATAGACATTTTCCCATTTTCTAAGTATAAAATATATCTCCTTACAAAAAACAACTAGCAATTAGTGGCATTTAAAAAAAGATTTCGACAACGCCCCCTACCGAACATTTTGTCACATACGAATACCTAAAATCTGAGATACATTTCATTTGCGCCGGGCCTGGGTTTTTTTTCCATACATTGTGAGCATTGTCCTTTCCTTGTATGTTTTTCCGCCATATTTGTAATCGCCGCGTAAAATGCGTAGAATAGGCAATTTCAGGGGCGATCATCTTCTATCCTTGTCTAAGCCTATTTACAGAAAGTGACAACGCTATTTTTAGTTAGATATTTTAGTCGGTTGCATGGAAATGAATTTTGTAGAATTGTACACTAGTAAGTAAGTTGCTGGCAACATTGAGTGTTGTTAAGTGAACTTATGTTATTTAACTTGTGTATAATTTTATAAAATGTGTCCATGTATTCTATATAAAGTTATTGTAAAATTCTTGAAAGTTGCAATTTCCACAATTTGCAACTTACATTATTATCAAAACTGCAGCAAGTTTTTTTTTTTATTTGGGTTTCTATGAGATTAAGTTTCATGTATTTCAAAACCAAAAATATTTGTGTAAATTTCTGAAAGGTGGAAAATCCTTTATCACTTAATTATGAAAAGTTATTATAATTAAAACAAGGAATAAAATAGTTACATCTTATGAAACAAGAATTGAAATAGTAACACCCTAATGTTATTTATATGTAAAAAAATAACTAAATGTTTCAAAACAAATAAAAATACCTTAATTACTTACAAAAATATAAAGAATGTTAAGTTATAATTACAAAACAAAGCCTTCCTTTTCTGGATATTTTATGTGGGAATAAATAATATCTAGATAAGATGTTCAAAGAAGATTATTTGTGTTCAAAGCATTTTAACGTGATTTAATTTAAAATTTTCCTTAGTTTATATTTACGAATGGAATGAATCCACGAAAGAAAAGTCAACAGGTAGGTACAGATTGTCTTTTTCACTACAAAATTTATATAAATTTTATTATAGGTTATATATTACATTATGGTTATTGGAAATAAAGCCGTGAGTAATTTACCTAACTATATTTACCGCCTACTTTTAAATATTAAAATAGTTATTGTTATTTTTGTACGAAAATAAACGTAAGATTTAAATATTTATAAAGCCTTTTATTTTATTAGAAATAAATACATACATACATACATAAATCACGCCTATATCCCTTACGGGGCAGGCAGAGCGTCAACGGCCGTAAAACGGATATTAACACCACATCTGACAAAAGCTTGAGGGTCAATTAGATAACTGTGTATCACTATAGTGACAGGTTGTCAGCCCATCGCCTAAAATTGCAATACACATCCCTCGAGTCCCTTAGTCGGCTCTTACGACACCCATGGGTAAGAAATAGGGTGATGCTATTCTAAGCCGGCATCACACGGCGCGAAATAAATAAGTAAGAAAATACATTTATTTCGGTCCACACAACTTTCTGATGCTAAATAATTTTTCTCAGTAGCTATGTATTTCAGAAAATAAAAAATATACATATTTAGGTATCTCTGCCATGCAAATTGTGCCAGTCTCATACAATCTTTTTTTTGGTTTAATTTTATCGAGACAACTTTTCAGCTCCAACGCTGCGTCGAGCAAGCTGAGCCACCCGCGCCACGCGCCACATCTAGCACGCACGTGCTGCCCGCTCCACAGAGCGTTGGCGCTTAGGGCTGCCGCAGACCAAACGTATACCTATAATGTGCTCATTTGTTCCACCGTAGAACTAGTGGGCAGAAACATGCCCACCTGTTCTATCGTAGAACTGATCAGTAGGACAACTGGGAACAAAGGACGTTTTGGACATAAAATATATTTTTTAAATGGCCGTATGTTATAGGCTAGAATAACAAACGCTGCTGCTTGCCGCCGGGCAACCGTGAGAGCCGTTTATCATTCTAGCCAATGTAACCTTTATTTCAATTACCATAGAGTTCCTTTTGCTAGTCAGAAGTATCGAGCTGACGCTCGCAGAAATGTGAAGTGCTCTTGATCTGCGGCGGCCCTCATTGTTATTCTCTTATTTCATAAAGTGTTGTTCAGTTTTACGACTGACTCTAGAATTATGGGATAAATAAAAGTAGGTACATTTGAGTTCAATATTTTATTAAATTATCAACGTTCTATTCTATTTGGTATTACATTAGTCTGCTGTGGGCTGTGGGTAAAATGTTTTTCATTTTATAATCAAAAGCTAGGTGCATAATTTTCTTAGAAGGCAAATGAGGAATAAAGCAAAATATCACTTGATTGAGTGCAGAAATAGTAGGCATAAAATTATTTGGCGCCATAGTTATACACTCGTGTCATAATAGCTAAAGAAACGCCTCTTATCATCCAGTCGCGACAGAGCCTTATGTTAAGAAACTACAGGCTACAAGTCTACAGACGAAAAAGTACATTGGGTGGGTAGCCATTTAGGCCGTACGCTCGCTTACGTGGTTTCACGCGCGGGCCAGCCCGCGCGTGAGGCCGCGCGCGGTCTCGCGGGATCCGCGCGGCGGTCTGACATCGCCGCCATTATTACCCGTCCAAATTTAGAAGGCGCATAGTGCCTAGGTAGTTGAAATATGGCAAGTGTCGTCGTGTTCGTACGGGTTATATTATGTCGCGGGTTGCTGAAGCCGCGGCGCGGGTGACCGCAGGCCGCGTCACGGGGCGCCAATCTTGTGTTTTGACAAATCTGGCCCGCGCGGGACGTCCCGCGCGTGAAACCGCGTGAGCGAGCGTACGGCCTTAATATTCCGACTACGCAATGAACATCGAATTTCACTTGTAAAATTGTAGCCTGTAAAGTAAGGACCTTGGTAAGGACATTCCAATAAACAATATTTGACAGCTGTCACCTCCGTACTAAAAGTTTTCAACAAAGGGAAATGATCCGACTGCTATAGCATTAGCACGAATCCGACAGTTGTCAAATATAGCTTATTGGGATGGCACGACTGTAGTTTGATAATATGCACATAATGTGATTAGTTCAAGGTACTGTCAGGATGGCTGTACTTAGTTTTTATGTCACAACTGGACGACAGCAGACGAAATATTTAAACAATAATTATTAGCAAATGTACAAAAATAACATTCTTACCTAATCTCACTATGCGAAGCTCATCTTAACATACCTACAGTCTTTCGGTTATTATTATAATTGTGCTCGATATATAAAAAAAAACTTGACATACTTGCAATAAAAAAAAATCTAAGATGGTAAAATTGTTAGAATAAATAAAAAAATATTTATATCTTTATATATATGCAAATAAACAGGTAATCAAACCTTTTTGAAGGTATATCCAAAATAACAAGCAGTAAAAGAATAATAGCAGTAGGTGATATTTTAGATTCATAACACTTTGGCACTACTAAAGAATCTAAAATTCAGAAATATAAGGTCCTATTAAATTCAGTGCAAATATTTTTAGGCTGAGCTCTACTCGTAAAACTGAACAACTTTTCCCAATAAACATAGGTCGAAATACGAAAAATAAAATTGCACCTCTCATACAAAGTGACACTTTTTTGAACATTGTTGTATGGTAGGACCAATTTTTTTTTCATATTTCGAGCTATATTTATTGGGAAATGTTGTTCAGTTTTACGAGTAGAACTCACCCTAAAAATATTTGCACTGATTTTAATAGGACCTTATATATTATGCAGAAGTGTGGCCGTGTAATGCCGGCTTAGAATAGCATTACCACATTGCATTCCCGCGGGTCTCGTAAGAGGCGACTAAGGAACACGAGGGTTTCACGTATTTTAATATTAGGCGACAGGCTGACAACCTGTCACTTCAGACGATTTTTCTGTAACAGCCCTCAAATATTTGTCAGACGTGGCGATAGCGATCGTATTTTACGGCCGTTAACGCTCTGCCTACCCCGCAAGGGATAAAGGCGTGATATGGGTGTAAAACAATAGTGCAAGAAAGGGATGAGCAAAATATCGATTTTAGTTTTCAAAATAGTTTGTATCACCTTCCTTGCGAAAAATAGCTACTCATTAGACATTTTGCGCATTTAATAGCAAAAAGTCACGAAGCTGCAAAATGTCATTATCGCCAAAGCATTAGTTTTTCTGTTTTGACATTATGCGTTTTGGACGTTTTGCGAATAACATAGTCGCTTGGACTGGTGATTAAATTCAAGTAAAAAAGTATTTGAAACATAATGGCCGAAATATCATATTTCTCCAATATATATATGCACAATTAAAAAAAAATTATACTTAACACAATATTATTACTTAGCCTAAAAGTAACTAACAAAAACTATACTTAACACAATAAAGAATATGGTAACCCTTAAAGTAAAGAAAGATATTACGTTTATGAACTTTGGTAAAATTGATTAATTATAGTATTATTTTATTAAAATGGTCACTTAAAAGTATACATGCTTAACTTAAAATCTACTTTATTATACTACGTTTTTAATTATTATACTTATTATTAATATGTGCAAAATTAATATTTATTCCTAAAACATGCATTAGGCACCATTTATTTTCCTACTACTTATTACTTATAAGGCATTTTTGGGAAGTTTTAACTTAAATTAACTATCACTTCTCTTACTTAATATTATATTGTTAATAAGGTTGTCTGTTGCGAAAGTGGCAGCCTTATAGAACAGTAATGTGTAAGAAATACGTAGTTATTTATCCAGAATTCAAAGGTGAAAGGTATGATTTCGCGTCATTGGACAGAGTAAAAATTTACGCCACATTTTGTTACTTTTTCACCTTTGTTGAGGGCACAGCACAGTTTCTTCTTCTGAAGTAGAAGGGTAATTATTTATTAAGTTTTCGCCTCTAATTTTAAGACTGTTTTACTTTTAATTTTTAAATTACGCTTTAGTTTCTGTATGAATAGTGTACCAATTAGCTTGATATAGTTCTGTTGTACCAATATTTTCTTTTTTAATTAGAGGGAGCCACTTTCACAAAAGACAACCTTAAACTGTTTCGATGGTTTCTTTACAAAATGGAAGGACTCAATCGCTTTTGGACATCAAATTGTCAAGTCTAAGTTGTTCCAACTGCAGCTGCCTCCGTATGGAGCCGAGTTGTGTCAGAATACTCACATTGTTCCCGTCGTCTTTCGGAAGACTTTTCAATATATTTTTCTGTACCGCGGGCACTTTCCATTTATCTTCTATTAACCTCATTCCATCGCTTTTGCTGGTATTTTCTTCTATATGAGTGCTAGAGGTAGTTTTAGGCGAATGCCTCAATACAGGTATTGGAGTTTCGTCTCGCAATTCGTCTAGATTTTTAAGAAACGTAGGTTCGTATTTAGGTCGTTCTTTCGGCTGATCGTGCACTAACGCTTTCTCGATGACGATTTTTCGTTCGCACGATTGTGGTAACTCGAAATTAGGTGTGAATATTTCCTTTTTGGGGTTCAGATTTTTACGTAAATAGCTGTCGACGTCGTAATTAGGGTTGAAAATTGAGTTTTCGGCAATGTTTGTGGAGAAAGGTAGTCGTTTCTGGCGGTTATAGAACGCGGGTAGTTTGACGTTGGTCTCGCTGTGTGAAGTGTGTGGTTTTGTGTGTGAAATGTGTGTTTGTGTGCGCGGTTGTGTGTGCGCGCGAAATAGCTTCTGTTGTTCGTTGTCGATCTCTTTTTGTAGCGTTGTTCGTTTTTTTTCGAAGTCGGTTGCGGATTCCTTCATCTGGAAAACAGAAAATATAAATTATTATTACTTTGAAAGAACTCGCGATTACTTTCACACATTATATTCACTCAACCGAGTCTATCATTATTAACTTAAGGCGAGTGTAGCCGTGAACGACCTCGACAGGGGCGCCACTTAACAAAAAAATATTTTCTCTTTATACAAACAATCTATCAGAATGTCCGCAATTTATACCTAAAGTGGCCGTTTTTAGGTACTATTTTGCATAACTTTCATTGCACCGAATATTTTATTGAGTTTGCAGGTTCTAATTTTACTTATACAATAATATGGCTTGATATGAATATTTGAAAATTCTTCAGCCGTTGTTCAGATAAACAACAACTTAACAACATCGGTACAACAACTGAACAACAGCTGAACATCTCAACAACAACTGAACAAAAACCTGTTAAAACAACTGAACACTGCTGAACTGAACGACGATGAAAGACGGCGATTTGAGTATTGGCAAAAAAGTTTCGAAGTTTCTCAGTTTGTCGTAGTAAGAGCCTTTTCATTAAGTTATTACGCGTCTGTAATTTCTATGGAACTGTAATTTATATAAGCAGAATACATAAAGCAGGTCTTAATACAACTGTTTTCGAATTCATAATTCGAACTTTATGAGACGAGTGTAGATATAGTACATTGTTGTCGAGGTATGGAAAATAAGACTTTGCTGGACGAGTATAGTTAAAGTTAATTATACAAGTCAAGCAAAGTAATTTTCCCCGAGGCTTACATAGTGCTTTTCTCAAAAAAAGGCTAGGAAATGAAAGATTGTACTTCTTTTAAAAGTTAGCTAGCGACCACAACACAACGAAACAAATAAAAATTTTCAATTTTCCCACCAAGTGTAATTTTTTAAAATAAACTCGCCTGTAAGGCACAGTATTACGTAATATTCAGCCATACTAAATGTTTAGTTCATTCTTTTCTTTTTTAATTCTGGACAGGCAAGGGTCTTCACATCATACAGCCTCGTCTTTAGTTACCTGTTTCATACAAAATTACGTTCCGTTTCTATGAGAGTCATCGAGATAATTTTGAAATCAAATTATGTGGGTTTAGCGTATAACGAATTTATCTTAATGGACACCAGCAAAGGATTTTCATACAACTTTGCTGGCGTGATCTGAGACGTGACAAACAATGTGAAACCTCGCAGTTTCTTTTTTTGAAAGAAATTAACACATTTCCTAGCATGTTTGAGAAAAATAAATTAAAGTCTTTGTAGACCAGTACAATGGGTACTCCAAGGTTATGTAATGGCAGGTATAGTCACCTTGTGATCTATATCCCGTATAGTGTGTTGTTCCAAGTGCTGCGCGCTCCTCAGCATCCTCAGCTGTTCCTCCAGGCGACGCATCTCCGCAGCCTCCAGCATTCTGGACAAACATCACATAGTTATAGCACGTTCACACCATGCTCATGATCTTTCCGACCGATTTCGGCCATGGCGACCACTTCAACTCCTAATCAAAGAGGCGTTGATGCGCTCGGAGATGGCTACTATAGCCAATTTTTGCTAAGAAGTCTCGTGCGCAATGCGGGCAGGTGAGCTTGCCGTTCACATAATTGTAGTTAATGGCTGCAGGTGGACGGTCTTTCAGCTCATCGCGCTTAGCGTCGAGGTCTGCTTTGCGCTGCTCCTCAAACTCGCGTATTCGCCTTTTTACCATCCCGCGCCATTCTGGGCGCTGTGCTGCCAGACCCTCCCATTGAGTGGGCTCGATGTTGCAACGTTGCAACATACATACATACGGGGTGTAAGGGACGGTGTACCGAAAACTTTGCAGGCATGATCAGACCATCAAACTGAACAACTTTTTCTATGGAAGATATCGACGGGTTCCGGTCTATTTGTATTAAGCGTCATTTTTTAAACTTTTCACCAGAGCAGTTTAAAGTTTCGATTTTCAGAAAAAAAATCATAACATTGCCAGATCGCATTATGTTTTCAAAGCAAAGGTAATTTCTGTTTCTATTACATATTACCCATAATCTGATTAATTTTTTTCCTGATTTTCCTATTTTTAACGAAAATAAGTGTCGTTTAATACAAAATGACCCATATCTTACTTTCTCTTGTTACAGGCTAAATGACGTAACCGCCTCAGATTATTGTTTTATGTTCCAGGCTAAGTGACTTAACCGCCTTAGGTTATTGTTTTTTGTTCCAGGCTAAATGATGTAACCACCTTAACTTATTGTTTTTTGTTCCAGGCTAAATGACATAACCGCCTAGGTTTATTATACATGTTCCAAGCTACTTGACTTAAGTGCCTAAGATTTCAAATTATAGCTCTAAGCTTAGTGCTAAAACCAATGAGTTGGTCATATTTTAAGCCTAAGCTAATTGATTTATTTACCATATCTCGAAATTATTAATATATGGCTAATTAGTTTATGCGACTTATTTATTTTTCGTTTTATTGTTTGATTATTTATGATTATACTAAAATAATAAGGTGTGTATTAAGCGACACTGGACATAAATTTGACTAAGAGGCTAATTGTACTAAGCGACACTGGATATAAATTTGACAGAGAGACTTATTGTGTTAAGCGACAAAAGACAAAAAAATACTATGAGGCTAATTGTATGAAACGACATGTCTTTATATTTATATGGTCAGGCTAAATGCTTGAACCTACGCTGCCTGTAAATTTTTGCTTAAGGATAAAAGGTTTAAACGACTGTGTGATATTTTGGTAGTGAGCTTAAATACACAAGTCTTAAAATTGACAATATTTTGTGTCGGTTCATACATTGCACTGCAAAATAGGCCCAAAAAATGCGGTTGTATTAAGCGACATTTTTCTGCTCCGATCGTCACCAAACCGAGCTCAAACGACGCAGAAAAAATTGCTGATTCCAAACATGTATAAAAGTATATATCGCAAAAAATGTCGCTTAATACAAATAGCCCGGAACCCGTCGATATGTTGGCAAACGAGAAATTTTTTTCGATCTCCCATACAAAATTCCCGATTAGCTGACTGACTTTCTATGGAAACTCGAAAAAAAAATTTTGTTTCCCAACATAGGCTCCATAATAAAAGTTGTTCAGTTTGATGGTCTGATCATGCCTGCAAAGTTTTCGGAACACCGTCTCTTACACCCTGTATATCAAGCCTTTAATCCCTTGCGGGGTAGGCAGAGCATAAACGGCTGTTAAACGGTCATTTACGCCACGTCTGACAAATATTTGAGGGTCATTCGGAAAATTGTGCATTGCCATAGTCATAGGTTGTCAGCCTCACCATCACCCTCGAGTCCCTTAGTCGTTTCTTACGACACCCATGGGAAAGAAATGGGGTGATGCTATTCTAAGCCGGCATCACACGGCAAAGAAACATTACAAAATACATTATATACAAAGAATGACGACACAACAGGACAACTTATTTCTACTAAGAAATTTCTTCCAGCTGACCTACAGAAAGTGAGACTTTAACAAGACAGACGGATTGGGCGTGCACAATTACGTACTTAAATAAATAAATGCCAATAAAATGAACCTACATGCAAATATACTAAATATAGTGACGAAAAATATATTTTATAACATTTGTCTGTGTAGCAGCAAAGGCGAATCCTACTAATAATATTAATGCATAAGTTTGTTTGTTACTTCTTCACGCAAAAACTACTGAACCGCTTGTTATGAAATTTAGCACACATATAGAAGGAAACATGGATTAACACATAGGATAGTTTTTATCGCAACTTATGCGGGCAACGCCACCGGTAACAGCTAGTATTAAATATAACCATTGCAGGCTGTAGTGGTAGTGCGACTCAAGGGTTCCGGGTTCGATTCCCGGTGGGACACGCACAAACTTGATATTCATCACTTTGTGAATTTGTTCCCGGTCTGGTAAAGACATTGCGGGTGAACCACCTGATTGGCCGAAAATAAATGGTTCTGTGCTTCGGAGGGCACGTTAAGCCGTCGGTCACGGTTGCTGTCTATGATTGATTATTCAGACGGCGGTCGTTACACAACCATGTCAGAGGCCTACTGCTAGTAGTGGGCGGTTGAAAAACTCTGTCACCAGGGTTCATCGGGTCGTTGGACGACTCGGTTTCCCACTCGAAAAGAGAAGTGAGGCAGGCTGCAATGGGGAGGAAAACTCAAAGCTTATTGCAGATGTTTGCAGACGCATCTGTGCCTAAACGCACATTACGCCTATAATTCCTTGCGGGATAGGTAGAGCAAACTCAAGAAAATATTAAAACAGAGTATTAATAAAAAATAAAGCGCGACAAACGAGGATAGATTCGGAAAGAAAAATTACTTTTTTCAAGCCTTTTGGCTTTTTAGTAACATAGTCATTTCAACGCCATCTACAGAGTTCTTGGAATACTAAACTTTTTTTTTCATTCTCAAAAAGAAAAAATCAATCAAATCCCAATCCGCCTGTCTTGTATAAGTCTCACTTTCTGTAGGTCAGCTGGAAGAAATTTCTTAGTAGAAATAAGTTGTCCTGTTGTGTCGTCATTCTGTGTATATAATGTTTCTTGTGTGCAATAAATGGTTAATAAGAAAACTCCCTGTTACTCGGAAATGTGTCAATACCAATGTTCAGTCGCTTGCGTCGCTTGTAATTGGTGCGTTTAGTCGCGCCTGCAAACATGTGCAATAAGATTTGAGGTTTCCTCCTCATTTGAAAATCAAAGGCATATTTTCTAGCTCTCTAATATTCAAGTGTACATAGATGGCGCTGAGCTAAACTGAAAATGGTTATTTGCAAGAAAATGTTAATATACTACAAGGTTAAATTCTCCTAGTAGCCGATAGCTAAAAATCAAGACGGGCTGGTTATTAGGAACAACTTTCCCCAAGGAACATGGGTCGAAATACAACAAAAATATTATAAGTTTTCATATGTAAATTTTCAATTCATTTATTCATAAAATACATTTTATAGGTCAATTCTCCCTTTCATTTAATTTATTAAATGTTACTTATAATTAAATTCAAATAAACATATTTCATAATAAGTCAAATCAGCTGATCGGTAATTTGAATGTAATAGAGTGGCCAATTTTATTTTCGTATTCCGACCTATGTTCCTTGGGAAAAATTGTTCCTTATCACCAGCCCGTTTTGAGTTTTTGCTATGTATCACTAGTAAAATTTCACCTTTTTACTACTACCTAAATGTCAAAATTTTAAATCATAAAAATGGTCCCCGCTGGCTTATAACAAAGCAGAAGTAATAAAAGTCATGTAAAACTCGACTGCCTATTGCTTAGACTAGGGAAAAAAGAGTGGACTCGGCATTAAAAGAAGACAACTAAGACATATCTGCGTCTCTTTTTAACTTATGGGTATTACAGTATGAAAAAAAGGACAACTAATGTTTTATCATTACCATAAATAGCAACACTGCGGCCGGCCGTCATGTTTAGTCCCTGTCAGATGAAAGTACGTCAGTTGTCATCCCGCGTGTAAATATCGAGGAATTTTTAAGAATATTTGTGTTTTATGTGAAATTTGAGCTTATTCAAAGTGATAAAACTTGGAAGAATATAATATTAATATGGGTAGGTGCAGTGTGCTGGGATGCCCCATGAAAAGCAACAATAAACATCAAAAGATAACGTTGCACAGGTAAGTAACCGATTTGATTTAAAATATGTTGTATTTCCTGTTATTTTGTAAGATTGTGGTAACTGTGAGAAACTTTTTAAAGAAACGCTTACGTTTTTATAATCATCTGCTGCTATACAAAAGATATTCCGAGATTTTTTGCGAAAATCATTCATCATAGTATATAGAGTTGGGGTACGGCATTTTCAATTTATCGATATCATATTTGAATAAGTGAAACAATTGTGATCCCCTTTATTGCTTACTTTTGAATCGTGCCCACGCATACATTCGAAGTTTTTCGTATGAAGTTTAGTGTCATAAATGCGGGCACACTTAAAGCCGAATTGTTTTATGATTATAGATTGCCAAGGCGTCAAGAACAAAGAAAGCAGTGGCCGAAAGAAAGAAGATATACTTGGGGTCGAAAATTTAAATACTATGACCAAAGATATTTTCATTTGTTCCCTGCATTTCAAAGATAAATGGTTTAACCGAACATTAAATGTAACAAGACGATGCTTTGCCTTCAAGTGAGTTGTTGGTAAGTATTGCTTTTAAAATTCATTCATTCATAGCGCGCCCACTCTAGGGTTAAGTAAATAACCAATAGATTACCAATATAATGATATTACAATTGGTATTAATTAGCATTTATCAATAAGTAGGCTATTATGATTTTTGATAAATAAAATTATATATTTAAAAAAATATATATTTAGATCTTAATTACAATTAGAACAATTGTATTAGTTGTATAAACTTTGCTATTATTTGTATATGGGTACTGATTCTAATAAATCTATCATAAAATATGGATTTCTTGTTTTATTGATATCAAGCCTACGTCTGCCTACCCCACAAGATACTAGGCGTGATATGCATATGTATATAGCAGATCGCCAGACCCTCATTGACCAGCAGGAGCAGCCTGTCGTGCTGAACATTTTTTTCTAAAATACCTTAAATCGTATCTCATCTTATAAGTACAGGGTTGTTTTTTATTCACCCAGGAAAATTTGCAGGGTGAATCTACTCATGATTCTGAACAACTGTTACTAAAGGACCGCCTGCGAAATAGCGAAAAAAAGCAGCTGTTCCATACAAAAATATCTACACGATCAAAATGTATGGAACAGCTGATTTTTTTGAAGTGATTTCGCAAATGGCCCCATAGTAAAAGTTGTTCAGAATCATGAGTAGAATCACCCTGCAAATTTTCCTGGGTGAATAAAAAATAGCCCTGTAAAGTTTAGCTGTGCACCTGGTGCCCTCTGTCAGGAATTCCAGATCCTCAATTGCCGACATAAATTTGTCCATGTACGTATCTAATATGCTAGAAATAGTGGGTTGGTTATCCACATGTCCCGGGTTCAAGCCCCGGCAGGCAACGAAATTTTTTTACTCTCTCATTTTAATTTATGCTAGAAATGTGGCAAAGATGTGGTTCGGCTAATTTGGGTAATACCTGCTATTTTTTTGCGACCTCTCGGTTTCCATGCTGTTAACTGTTTTCCCGTGGGAATAAGATATTTTCCTATGGTAAAAAGTAGCCATGTTAATCTGGAATGTTGTAACTCTCATATAAAATTAATAATTGGTGTAGCAGTTTCAGTGTTTATCGATTACATAGGTACACACAAAAAGACAAATCTTTAATGTTTATTATGTGTAGATGTAAATATTGCAGAATTTTAGATGATCGAGTTTAATAAGTTCCGACTGCTGTAAGCACCGCACATACAACTATCGATAAGTTTTTATCCAAGATCCATAGGTAATAATGAGTGCAGCACTATGGCATGCCGCCATATTTGTGACAGATCGAGTGTAGGTATGCACGTTTTTTTCGTAGGTATTTCAAGTCCACTCTTTTTTCCCTAGTCTAAGGCCTATTGGCATCACTCCTGTCACCCGCCATAAATAGGTCAAGAAGTATCAGATAGAAAATTTCCCACTGGCTTATAACAAATTTGCAGTAATATCGGGAGCTCAAAATAGTAATAATTCGTCGCTAAGAACCCGTTTAAATGATAACTATGAATAGTGTTATAATCTTCTTCTTCTTCTTTCGTGTCGATGACTCAAATGTATTTTGACCAGAAATTAGCCACGGCTACGGCGCTGTCGGTGGCATCATACAAGTCTGACAAGGTACAGGTATTAGGGCATTGACTGCAACACATCAAGTGTGGCATATTCTGTAAGAAACCACAGTCGCAAGATGGGTTAGAGCTATATCCCCACTTATTTAGATTAAACCTGCAGCGGCCAATAAATAATAATAAATAAATATCAATAAAAAAATTATTTATTTCTTCCACCCAATATAAGGTACAAAAAGAAATAACAATTTGAGACATGGAAGACAGAAGCTCAAACTAGGTTTCCCTGTGTCTTCCCCCGGTCTCCCCCCCACAAGTGGTAATGTATAAGACTAGTTAAATTCTTTTAATTCTTTTATTCTTTATTCAATGTAGGATAGTATTATCATATCACTTATTAACGTCATGAACCGTCATTGTAAAAAAAAGAAATTTGTATCACACAATTTTCTTTTTTTTATAACAATTTTGTAATGTCCTAATAGAAAACCGGCTCGGGCGGGAGAAAAAAATAAAAATCATAGCACTGCCACGGGGCTGGCCAGGTTAATCACACGGCATGTAACTTTACGCCACCACCATCTGAAAACGATATTTGTTTCAAATTGAAGTCAAGATTTAAAAATAATATTAGTCATGTATAACTGGACTCACTTCTCTCTATTCTTCCGTTCCTCGCGGATCCGCTGCTGCTCCTGTATCTGGTTCTTCAGCTCCCGTTGGTAGAACTGACGACGCTCGTGCGCTTCCTGGAAACAAAACAATATCACGCCTTCATACCTTGCGGGGTAGGTAGAGCGACAACACTCGTGAAATTGAAATTGAATTTGAAATTCTTTATTCAATGTAGGATAGTATTATCATATCACTTATTGACGTCATGAACCGTCATTGTAAAAAAAAGAAATTTAGTCACAACGCCAGCCATAAAATAAGTACTTGACGTTCGTTTCAGAATCTGTAAATCACTGTAGTGACAGTTAAATCGTAACTACATGAAACCCTCGAGTCTCGAGTCCTTCACAATTTTAACATTACACGACAATGTATTTACATGCATATATCACGCCTATATCCCTTGCGGGGTAGGCAGAGCGTCAACAGCCGTAAAATACGATCGCTGTCGCCACGTCTGACAAATATCCGTTCCAGTAAAATCGTGTATCACTATGGTGATAGGTTGTCAGCCTGTCGCCTAAAATTGTAATACACATGAAACCTTAGAGTCCCTTAATCGCCTCTTACGACAGCCGCGGGAAAGAAATGGGGTAATGCTATTCTAAGCCGACATCACACGGCAAATGTAAATTATTAAGCACAAAAGAAACATTACAAGACTTCCTAATTTCTATTAAGCAATTTCGTCTGTAAATAAATATGAGAAATCGAAAAAAAGCGATTGCGGCTGGAACTCGAATCCGGGACCATTACATTTGTACCCTATCAACTGGTTTGTTTTTAATTTGTATGATACTAGCGGCCCGCCCAGCGGTTTCACCCGCCGCTGCTAATCCATTTCCCGCAGGAAAAAGACCTTTTCCCGGCATGAATTAAACATCTAAATGTTTACGAGCTATTTGTGGAGCGGGATCAGTGGAATCCTGTAGACCAATTTTCAAAAAATTGCGATTGCTTACGCTTCCTTCAATGTATATTCTAGAGACTTGTCTATTCGTAAAAAAGAATCTTGGTTTATATCAAAAGAACCATGAGATATGTTCATTTAACACCAGGTATCCAGACAAACTTGTACCGTTACGAAATAGAACTGTCTGTTTTGCTAGAAACAGCTTCAACATGTCTGTCAAATTATACAATTTCTTGCCTAGACATATAAGAAACCTACCTGACAATAAATTTAAGGCTACGCTCTCTGACATATTATGTAAAAATTGTTTTTATAGTTTGGACGAATTCTTTAAATATAAATTTTAATAATTATTTGACATTGTAACTAAATTATATCATGATGACATATATAGTATCTAATTAATTTCGATTTTAATTGTTTAACTAATGTTCTTAACTTCATTTACATTTGCATGCTGTTGTTTAGGCTGTATAGGAGATTCTTATTTTATGTAATATTACCATCCATTGTACCCTATTCAAGCAAATAAAATATCTTGTATCTTGTATCAAAACCTGCCTTTTGAATCACTCTATCTATTAAAAACAACCACATCAAAATCCGTTGCATGCTTTTAAAGATCTAAGCATGCATAGGGACACGGGAAGCAACTTTATTTTACAATATTTAGTGGAGTGATAATAAATATAAATGATGTCATGTTAATGTGGCGCAGATTCGACACTAACCATCCCTTTTTGTAAATACACAAGGTTGACCGAAAAAAAAAGGAACGTTAATCCTCGTTTGTCCCGGTTGACAAACGAGGATTAACTAAATAAGGTTGACCAAGGATGGTTGATCAACGAGGGTTGATTATAAAAAAGGGTTGACCAAAGAGTGTTGTCTATTGGTGGTCGGTTTCAAAACTAAGTCAAATTCTATTGAAACATGATTTTAAGTACGAAACATGTTGCGACAGTCACAAATCAAAGGGACAGCCCTCCAAGTAAATACTGATAGGGTGAACGCAGACCATGAAACTGAAGAACTTTCCCCTAGGAATATGTCAGCACACGACAAAAAAAATTACATCCCATACAAAATCAAGATCAGCTGATTGCAATTACTATGGAAAGTCTAAAATTTGTTGACGTTTCCTGAAACATTTTTTCGAGGAAAGTTGTTTAGTTTCATGGTTTGAATGCACCCTATCAGTATTCGGAGGACTGTCCCTTACACCTTGTGTAGTGACAAGTTGTCAGCCCATCGCCTTAAATTGTGATACACATTAGATCTTCAAATCCTTCAGTCGCCTCTTACGACACTCGCAGAAAACAAATGTAATGACCAGATAAGGTTGACCAAAGAGGGTCAATTATTATGCATGACCAAAGAGTATTGATCAAAAAAACATTTACTAAAGAGGGTTGAATAAAGAAGGTTGATCATTGTGTATAAAAAAATATTAAAATACGTTGACCAAATGAGGTTGACGAAAGAAGGTTGAAGGTGCTCAAAACTAAGTCAAATCCTATTAAAACATTTTATTTGTACAAATCATGTAGCCGATCACGAATGAATTGGGAAAAGGCATGTTATAAAACAAAGTAAAAAAGATTGTGTATGTTAAAGCAAAGTAGGGTAATGTTATCTACCTTTTCAGCTTGTTGATTCCTAATCTGTATGGCGTCCGAGTCGAATATGGAGGGCATGTATGTGTGCCGAGCATCCGACAACAGACGCTCTTTGGATGGGTTTCTTATGAGACTGGAAGACCGCTCTGTAAATACGAAGGAAAAATATAATTGTACTATGGTTTATTACAAAATACATCCATACACATATCACGCCTATTATCCCTTGCGGGGTAGGCAGAGCAAAAACCAGCGCAAAAAACGGATATTTGCGCCACGTCTGACAAATGTTTGAGGGTCATTCGGAAAATTGTGTATCGCCATAGTGATAGGTGGTCAGCTCATCGCCTAAAATTGCAATACACACCCTCAAGTCCCTTAGTCGCCTCTTACGACTCCCAAGAAAGGAATGGGGTGATGCTATCTAAGCCGGCATCACACGGCAATCTAAGCCGGCATGCACTCATAGTGCTATATTTTCTTCATAAATGAAAATAAGAAATTGAAATAAATTTAGCGCCCGCCGGGGCTTGAACCAGAGACCGTGAGGTACTCTGCTACTCTGTCCACTAAGCTACCGGCGTCTCGACTGACACTTCCAAATCTTCAATCTCTTTGGGAATCATCTAGTGTAAGGAGGGTAAGGGTTCAAGTCCCAGCGGGTGTTAATTTTTTTAAAATTACATACATATATCACGCCTATTATCCCTTGCGGGGTAGGCAGAGCGTAAACGGCCGCAAAAACGGACATTTACGCCAAGTCTGATATATATTTGAGGGTCATTCGGAAAATTGTGTATCGCCATAGTGATAGATTGTCAGCCCATCGCCTAAATTGCAATACACACCCTCAAGTCCCTCAGTCGCCTCTTACAATTCCCACGGGAAAGAAATGGGGTGATGCTATTCTAAGCCGGCATCACACGGCTAACTTTTATCTGTAAAAAATACCTTATTAACGGTTGTCCATTTATTATCGTCTCTACTCCCTACAAAAGTCTTCTTTTTTCCTACAATTGATTACGTTATATTTTTTCCACTAAATGCGCTACGTCACATCGGAAAACATAAGATTAAATGACATCAAGATACACTTGCAAAATTTGCGGGCAATGAATAGGCCGCGGTAGCCCATATGGAAGAGGCTTCGCCACTGGTGATGGCGATAGTCGCACGTTCAAATCCTGCACGTAGTAGAAAATCTTGCAAGTTATAAATAAATAAATAAGCAGACAGCACACGGCATTATGTCCTATCGTAAATGCTATTATATGTCTAATCTTAATCTTATCTAAACGCACTTTCCTTTCACCCAAAGGTTGCCTGGTAGAGCTTGCTACCATAGCAAGAAGGCCGCCTAGTTGTACTTTTTTTTCATTCTTTTTTATTTATTTGTAAACTTACTTTGTGCAATAAAGAATTATATTATTATTATTATGAACTGATTCTACAAACAAAACTCCTAACTAGACAGTAATAGATGCTAATAGGTCGTTCATCAAACCGGTGATAAACAAAAGTTAAATTCAAAACTCACCATCAAAATCCCCATAGCTCCGTCTCCTCGCAGCCATAGATTCCCCCCTCCACCCATCCCCTCCCCCCGCCGGCTGTATCGGTCTGTCGTCATCTATTGTACTTCTTATCATATACTTATTCCTTTCATCCTGGTACACAGGCTTGTAATTGTCGTATGTGGTACGGTTCTGGTTGTTCAACGGTCTGTCATCCTGGTACTTTAGTTTTTCTTCGGTATTGGTATGGTATGCGGGTTTATCGTTATATGTGGGTTTTTCATTGTTATATGTGGGTTTTTCATTGTTATATGTGGGATTTTCGTTGTTATATGTGGGTTTATTGCTATTATATGCGGGCTTATCGTTGTGGAAAAGTTTATCGTGACCTAATACGGTTCGCGGCGAAAGTTCGCGTTCAGCTTGCGTGATTTGGAATTGTGTCGGCGATGATAACTGAAAACAATAAATTCTATTTTCAATATTAAATATAATTACATTTATTCACATAAAAATAACGTGAGACGTAGAATTACTTTTCGCCAAGATAAATAACAGCTTAAGATGGACTGATGTCTTTAAATGAGACAAAGTTCTAATTTAAAAACTCGATGGAAAGTCCCGTGTTGATATAACATTTTCGCAAAATAAATTGTAAACTATAAGATTCCCCTGTTAAAACCGATTCGTCACTGTATTATCGTTACAGATAATACAGTACATTCATAAAGAGTAGGTAATGAACAAATGATATGGAAATTTGATGTGGCACCCTGTCAGGGTACCGCAATACTGAGCCAATTATGAAAAATCTACTTGAACAAGTAGTGTTGGGCTTACTCAACAGCATCATCCAATTACCCTTGGGCACAGAATAACCAATAGTATGTAGTATATATATTATACATACAGAACGGACACTCACCTCCCCGCACCCCAGCCCCCGACCCGCCCTCACCCGAGAAATGTCAAAATACCAGTGGAGAATTTAGTAGAAACTAGCGCTAGGCTTTTTAAATCCTCTTTCGTAGTTACTGTATGTATTTATCAGGTTAGGTATAAACATCAACCAGCATGCCAACCCTGCACTCACACAACTGTGATCACCCACACATGCACATGTAGAAATGACAGTTCTCAATAAAGAGTCCGCTGTATGGAGTGTCCGAGGTGTGCCTTGGGTGTCGTAAATGGCGACTAAGGGATAAATTCAGAAAAAGGGCATACAAACGATGTCAGGAAAGAATATTTTTTTAGGATAGTGTAATTACGAGTAATATTGTAAAGGTTGCGGGCTGCTTTTGGCTGTGATTGGCCTAAAATCGCAGGAAATGGAGGCTCCTGGGGAAGATTTATGTCCAGCAGTGGACATCTCACGGATGTTGAATATGATGATAGGTAGTTTATTTGGTTAACCAAATACATGATACCTCCCATTAAGTAAGCAGAGCTACCTGTGTCGGGAGTGACTCGCTACTTTTATTTTGGACACATTTGAAAATAAGCAAAAGTAGGTAGGTAGGTACTGTCAAGTACACGTGCGGTTAGACACTCAAACTGCAAGTGTAAGTCTAATGCGCGCGGCATAAGAACGGTTCAAAGTCCAAACTGTCTAACCCAGCCTGATATTGACTGCACTGTTAAATATGATCGTGTTTTTATTTTTCAATGGCTGCCATCAAGGTTCGGCACTTACCCGGTATATTTCAGCGTGGTCGGTCTGCACGGCCACAGACAGCGGCTTGCTCACGCCCACCTGCACGCCCCTCTCCACTTTACTGAAATACAAACAACAGATAATAGCCGTGTGATGCCGGCTTAAATGCCGTGTGGTGCCGGCTTAGAATTGCATCACCCCATTTCTTTCCCATGGGAGTCGTAAGAGGCAACGATGGGACTCGAGGGTGTGTATTGCAATTTTAGGCGATGGGCTGACAACCTCTCACTATGGCGATACAAAAATTTCTGAATAACCCTCAAATATTTGTCAGACGTGGCGTAAATGTCCATTTACGCTCTGCTTACCCCGCAAGATATTATAGGCGTGATTTGTGTATGTAGATAATAACTTATTCTGAAAACAAGTATATTAAATGTACGACACCCATGGGTTGTATCGGAGTGATGCTATTTATTTATTTTATTATTTATTTATATTCACACCAAATAACAATATTATTTAATCATCTTGGCACCATTAACCCGAGAATCGATTTGTCTTGATGCTGCACAAACCTCTTTACTCTATTCGCTTTCGAACTTAAACAGACTAACACAATATTTTATAAACATATTGACTTAATTTATATCCTAATTCATCATCATTTGAAGCCGGCATCACACGGTTCTTTTAAATATAGTGGGTACAAGTACTAACTTCCTATAGGTGACAGAAGTGTCGGCCGGCGGCGAGGGCAATAGATAACACACGCTCGCTAGCTTCTCCACATTCTGTTCTCTTCTCTTTTCCTCTTCACTCTGTCTCACTCTCTCCCGTTCTACATTCTCATCTTGCAATCGGCATCTGTAAAAATTATTTGGATTATTTAATATTAGCTTTTACCCGCGGCTTCGTCCGCGTTAGATAGTATATGTAGTTGTAAAAAAGGTGCCTGAAACAAAAAGCAAAGCAATCCACACAACGAATCCTCGTCTGATGATTTTCTTTGGCGTTATGCGCTATGTTTATTATGATTTACTTTGTTTCGCGTGGAATTGATAGATTTTCCTGCGGTCAAAAGTAGCCTATGTCCTTTCTTAGGTTCCTGCTTATGCCAAATTGTATCAAAATTGGTTTAGTAGTTTAGGACGTACGCTCCCTCAGGCCCGCGCGGGCCAGATTTGACAAAACACAAGATTGGCGCTACGTGACGCGGCCTGCGGTCAACCGCGCCGCGGATTCGGGAACCTTTTATGTTCTGGACTCTTTAATTTTAGCCCCGGGGCTATGAAATCTACACCTGACTGTATGGTGGGGAGCCGGAGCTCACCCGGAGAAGTTTTGTGAGGCGCGACTAGGCTTACGAGTTGTTCTGGGAAGAACGTATTGGACTGAATCTACCCGGCACGTGCCGGTAGTTCATGAGGGACCTCTGCATCGGTTGCTTGAGGAGCTTGTGGAGTGTGATCTACTCGCAATGGCTGCAGCAGCGGCTACTCGGGCGCCTCATCTCACCTCCTTTTCTCTGCCTCAATGTTCTGTTGGTCGATCAGCTGTCTCCGTTGCTCCCGTTCCTCTTCTATTTGCCTCTCTCTTTCTTCTCGCTCGCGGCGTTCTTTTTCTGCCTGCTCTTTGGCCTCTTGCTTTATCTTTGCTTGCTGAAAGGAAAAACAAGTATTAAAACGAAATAATATTTAATAATTATTAAATATATAGGGCTACAGAGATTCAGGGAACGCGAATGTCAGGACAGGCTTGTACATCGCTTCGAGACGAGTACCAAGAGATCGAAAATTTGGAAGTGTCAGTCGAGGCACCAGTAGCTCAGTGGGACGGTATGGTCCCAGGTTCAACTGCCGGCGGGCGCCAATTTTTATTTTTATTTATGCCTAATAGGCAAATGGTAACTGTAGATTTCCTGTATCCATTCTTTTTCTTGTTTTAGTAAGAGCAATGATGTCATTGGAAAAGAAAAATTCAGCGAAATTGAATCGAGAACTTTTATCAATGATCAATTAATAATGCTAAGTGGTTTTATAAGGCCTTGTAAAAATGCCTAGTCACAACTATTTCTGATAGATTTTATAAATTAATAAAAGGATTTAACCAGTTTTATGGATATTAAATAAAGATTAATGGAGTTTTTGACTAAACGGTTGAATTTTATACGACGACCAAGGTTTATTGTAGAGTAAAATTTTTAGGGTTGATTGTTATCAAAGCTCTTTTAAACTAGTGTAAGTTTTATTAGAAGCGATAAATTCTACACTTCCCCATAAATATGACGTTGTTATGCTGTGTTGTAAACACGTAATTTCTCTCTTTCCTATTTCACTGTAAAATTACTACAAGAACTTTAATAAGAAGTAAGAATAAAACTACAAAGAATGAGAAATAAAGGCCAGGTTATGATTGATATTAGCCACAATTCGGGATACAAATTATTTTAACTTACCTTGAATTTGCGCTGTCACTTTCGCTCTTTTCCTCTTCGCTCTTAAGATGCTGGTATTATAAACTAGATGCTTTGATTTACCCGCAAAAATAATAATTATGACTCTGAACTTTCATGGTATCCTGGTACTCTAACCCAATACATCCATCGTTTTAAAAGATTTTTGAGGAAAATGGTACGAACCTCACACACACACACACGTATCACGCCTATAATCCCTTACAGGGTAGGCAGAGCGTACACGGCCGAACCTAATGGTACGAACCTGATCAAGATATTCCCTGTACTGCTGCTGCCTGAGCTTGCGGAGTGTATTTCTTCGTCTCTCGTACTCTCCGAGGCCCAGAAGCACGTCCCCGCCAGCGCCGCGTTCCGCCGCCCTTATCAAAGGATTATTTGGGGAGTATTCACCAGCTTTCAGCATCACGGGGAGGCCTAGGTAGCGCTGGAATAGGTTGAGAAATTGACGTGTTCATTTAAAGTTTTTATTTACAATTCGATTAGTTAGGTCTTATGGCGACAGTGTTCTGTCCCGTGCCATCCCGAAGGAAAGCCATGTTGCTCTAATCTAAGGGTTAGGTTAGCCTAGATGACACTTAGTAATTACATACATACATACATCACGCCTATATTCCTTGCAGGGCAGGCAGAGCGTAAACGGCCGTAAAAAACGATAATTTACGCCACGTCTGACAAATTAACATTTAGAAAATCGTGATTCAGCGTAGTGACAGTTTGTCAGCCCATCGCCTAAAATAATAATACACATGTATCCCTTGAGTATCCTAGTCGCCTTTTACAACACCCACGGGAAAGAAATTGGGTTATGCTATTCTATGCCGACATCACACGACAAATTCTTGGTAATTATGCTTAGATTTATGAAAACTTGCAAAATTTTCAACCGCGCTAACCTAACCTAATACGGGAAGTGTTTTAAAATTTGGTATTATGCTTAGATTATCTATAGTAGATATCGTATTGTATCCCCCCAGTATTCCTCAGTCGCAACAATTATTTTCCTTTAGTTCCCGAATACTTCGCAAATCTTTGTTCCATAGTAGATATTGTAACAGTGCGTTATGTATTCCATTTACATCGTATTTCCTTTCTCCCGTCACGCTGATAGCCCGTTATGTATGGAGCAATCATTGAGGAATGACTGACAGCTAACGCCAGCTACTTAGAGAACCAGAGTGAGGAGTATTTGAAGAGGGAATGCCTGAACCGCCAGCGTGTAGGCACGAAAACTAGTACCACCCAGAATTAAAATGATGTAGATTTACGCGACTTTTGTTTATGATTTGGAAGAGAGTTTAGCCCTCTACGTTTCGGCTGGTTAAGACAGCCTTCTTCACGGATGTCGACAGATTAGCTGTGATTGCCGAACACGTGGTCCACTTGTCTTAACCAGCCGAAACGTAGAAGAATAAACTCTGTACAAAATCATGAACAAGTAAGTCGCGTAAACCTATATCACGAGTCATGAGTGATACTTGTTCGTTTTATAATAAAAGAGAATTAAAGCGCTTTCACGATTGTGATAGGACTCATAAAAATGAGTACAAAAACAGTGGAGATAGAAACCCGTATAAAGGTATTAAAGTCAGTTTTAGCGCGTGTATCAAGTGGTAAAAACAGTCGGTATGGGAAGAAAATATTCATTTCTTGATCGTCAAATACTAGACATATAAAATCACGTGTGATGCCGGCTTAGAATAGCATCACCCTATTTCTTTCCCGTGGGTGTCGTCGACAAAGGGACTCGAGGGTGTGTATTGCAATTCTGGGCGATGGGCTGACAACCTGTCCCTCAAATGTTTGTCAGACGTGGCGTAAATGTTCGTTTTTTAGGGCCGTTTACGCTCTGCCTACCCCTCAAGGGATAAAGGTGATATATGTATGTATAAAATCACGTTTTCTTATTGATGCAAAACACTTTACTATCACAATAAATCGATTTCCTAAAAATGCTATTTGAAGTTTCCTGGCCCCTGTTTAATAAAGCTGACAATCCGACATAATTGTCAAAAACCTACAAATTTGTCGCATTGTCATGGTAAACTCGTTTAATAAAAATGACAATTATGTCACAAATCGACAGGTAAAGTATTGACAAATTGTCGCAATTGTAAATGCGTTTAATAAAACTCTACAATTATCGAAAACCATGGTCGAGCCCCGTGACAATTGTCAGTGACAAAATTGTCGCATAATCGTGACATATTTGTCGGCTACTGACAAAATTGTCAAATATTAAATTTATGGAATTGTGTGAGGGTACACTACAAATAATTCATACAATTTTAATGTTTATTCGAATAAGAGGTTTTTGTGACTATAATTCTTGTTTTGTCAATGTTTTTGGATACCTTTCAATTATGGATATGAATAATAAAATTACCACTTTGGAGCTGATATTTAACAATAAAGATTTTGTGTGTGGCATCACTACTCTCGCTGTTAGACTTAAGCACCATTTTTGGAAAAATTAAGCTTTTATAAGCTTTAATTGATAGCGCGACATAGGGTAGGGGCACCTGTCAATAATATCCGACAATTCGACAAATATGTCAATATGTCGTGACAATTATCCGTTTAATAAAGCAGAATCGACAAGTTTTTCACGACAATTTGTCACCTGTCACCTGTGGCGCGAAAAGTTTTATTAAACAGAAAATTGTCAAATTGTCACGATAATCCGACATATTTGTAAATTTTCCACCATGACAATTTTGTCACCTGTAAGTTTTATTGAACAGAAACTTGTCGAATTGTCGGAATTGTCAACGATGACATAATTGTCGCATAGTCAGTTTTATTAAATAGGGGCCTGGTATCACTTTTACAGTATTTCTTTAGCATGACTACGTTTGTCCTCAGGCTTCCCTCTGAACATATTCTCAGCTCTAGGTCTAGATTGATGACTAACAGCTAAGAGAATGCTCGACTGAACAACTTAAAGCACCCGCTTATTTGTCTGACACGATAACTGTCACAAAAACGCATACATGGCATTCATACGTCTTACTTCGATTGGGTGTTAATGAAGAATGTACTGGCGGCAAATTATAAAGACTTTATTCAATTGTGTACTGGTTTTATACGTAGAAACAATGTCAGACAACCTAAAATTATAAAAAATCTTGAATAAGTCGACATGCCGAAAGACACCAATGATATCAAACGAAACTAGGTATTTTTATAAATTTTAGTTCAATGTGAAAATGGATAATAACCCTAAAAATGTTTTGAAGAACTTGAGACATTGCACCGCAGACAGGGTTTGAACCAGCGTTTCTTTTTTATTAAGTATGGGTTTGCTCTTGACTCTAGTCTAGGTCATATGACAGAGACAGAGTCTAAGATGGAGCGAGCTCACCCAGAAGAAGCCTGTTCACTCTTACTTTGAAGAGATAAGGGTTGTATGCGTTTGGAAACACAGACGCAGGTAGTGAGTTCTACTCTTTAGCGCATTATATCACTAGTAGAGACATTAGGATACACTGGCATTAAGATACATTCGCATAATTTCGCCAACGGTAGCTGGCCCGCGGTAGCCCAGTCGGTAGAGTCTTCGCTAATAATGATAGCGAAAGTCGCTGGTTCAAACCATGCCTGCAGTGCAATTTCGCAAGTTCTTCAAAAACTGCATACCCAACACATTTTAAAATATTATACTCTATCCTGATAATACTTTTTATATAAAAGAATGAAACCTAACGACCAGCAATATTTGTATTGTAAATTTTGCCGTTTATTTGTTTTTTTTCTTTACGCCACATACCAGATATAACCCAGTTTCAGCAAAGAAAAACTAGTTTCGATCGCACGTGAAAATCGACAAACTCTCGAGTACTGCTGTGAGGCGGACAGCTAATTTATTTGCCTATTAATTTGAGGGAAATAACAAAAAAAGCTACATTTTCTTCCACTCAACATTTTCCACCGCTCGTGTTTACTTGCTTTGCATAGCCAATTACTATGTTAATTATCACAGCAAAAACTGAGTTAATCCGCTCAACTGGGCAAAGCATTTACATTACGATGTTAGCAAAAAACTAGACATTGCACTGGAAATTATTGAGGGTTCAGGACATATTCTTGCGATTACTGAGACCGGAAGATAGATATATGTCACTAACATACCTCGAAGTAGACCTAAACTCTGAATCATCCGGCTTTGTCCAAGCTGCTAGGATAAAGTCCAAAATATGATAAAACAACATCTTATTTAACATACATACATACATATATCACGCATGTAATCCCTTACGGGGTAGGCAGAGCGTAAATGGCTGTAAAAACGGACATTTACGCCACGTCTGACAAACATTTGAGGGTCATTTTGTGTATCACCATAGTGACAGGTAGTCAGCCCATATCTGCAAAACACACCCTCAAGTCCCTTAGTCGCTTCTTACGACACCCACGTAAAAGTAATGGGGTGATGCTATTCTAAGCCGGCATCACACGGCCATCTTATTTGAAGATAAGTTATAATAAGAGAGCAATGGCAGGCCTTACAAGATGATCGATCTACCGTACGGGAGCAACTC
The DNA here is from genome assembly GCA_027580185.1 of Tuta absoluta. Lineage (NCBI taxonomy): Eukaryota > Metazoa > Arthropoda > Insecta > Lepidoptera > Gelechiidae > Tuta > Tuta absoluta. The sequence goes on along the minus strand of JAQAHW010000019.1, from coordinate 9,675,213 downwards.
CCACAATGCGCTTGCCTATCTTGGAACCCTGGTTGCCTCTAACTTGAGTGGTACCCGTTCGATTATATCTTGCCTTGCAACTCTGGAACCTTAAGACCTGGAACCCTGACAGCTGCTTATTAAAACGACTTCAGCGCGTGACAGGCGCTCATAAATCAAAGGAGACGTAATTTCTCAATTATACGTTACGCTTCGTTCGATACGCTGTTATGTACTGATAGAAGATAGTAGAATGGTCTAATAGAGGATAATTATTAATTAGATAAACATATACTAAGTCACGCATTCCCTAGTTGGGATAGGCAGAAGCATGTGCGATGTGCAATTTTTTATTTTATTTATTTTGGAAAACCAACAGCTGTTGACACAATATCATAAAAACAAAAAGCCAATAATAGGTTTTCACCAGTAGACAATAAAGTTAGCTGAAAAAAACATCTACAATGAAACACGACACCATTTTGCATAAAGCTTAAATAACTTATAGTCTTTGAAAAACCAAAGCAATTGCTCTATCGCGAAGAATGCTTAGTTAATTACAAAATAAAACCAAAATATTATATTTATCGTAGTGTCACACCAAGCTTATTGCAATGCTATAAAAATACTTCTCAATTATAAACATGTGGTTGTATTTTTAAAATCATCCATTTTAAGGCCTGTTCAACTCTGGATGGTTTCCTCTGGGTATGTGAGTAGCGGTACCGCGCGGGACACCACATGGTATTGGCGGAATCCGTCCAGATTTGATCTTTAAATTTGATTTTGTGAACATAAAAATTATGATTTCAGATCCCAGCCCCGAGGCAGTGCATTTATTTTATTTTTTTATCCCGCCCGAGACGGTTTTCTATTAGGACAAAACAAAATTGTTATAAAAAAAAGAAAATTTCTTTTTTTTACAATGACTGATCATGACGTCAATAAGTGATAATGCTATCCTACATTGAATAAAGTTATTTCATTTTCATTTTCGGTGAAGCTATTGTTGTTAACTTTATGACGCTGATAATATTAAGTATACATTTTTAGTTTCATTTTCAAATTTTTGATTTAATTACGTTATTAGTTTGTTGTTGCTTATTCTGAATACGATTGGCGTGATGTTATTCTAAGTCTGCATCACAATACGACAGACGGCTAGTGGTACAGTGCGATAGGCAAAAGACCGAATGTTATCGTTGTTGGACTTTTTTATGAATTCGCTGTTTTTTACTTATAACCATTCCTTAGTCTAGACCAGACAAGTACGTGGCTATAGTATCTATAAACTTTAGCGTGCTACAGTGCGATAGGAAAGTGTAAGACAGATGTTTATCAAGCTAATCGGTGGGAAAGTGTGCCAAGCGCGGGGCAAAGTTTGCTGGAGCCTTGAGACAAGTACAAGGTGATTTAAATCAAGATCTAAAACACATACTAAACATACTTGTAGGCTTTATACAAACGGCAACTTAATACACGTAATAAAAGCCTGTAAAATATGTATAAGAAACTCGAATTATAAAGTTATCGTCGCCGCTGATTGTCCTTATCTTGCAACCAATCCTACTTCAGTAAGATTCGGCCTTACCTACTGTTCTGCGGCTCACAACAACCCTAACTTGCCTTCTCAAGTTTTAAGTTTATATTTAGCACATACAAACCTCTTCTATAGCACATGAAATAAATAATTTCAAATTCACAATTGCGAGGATCAACGTTTTGCTGACATTTCATTTCGTTTTATTTATTTCATTCCATAAAAATAAATTGTGTCGAAAATAATATAAAATTAATCATACGTTAAATACACGACGCTACTTCGCGAAACTAGCAAACTGTTGGCTGAAAACTTTTTCATGCTTCGACCCATGTCATGGACGAAAGTTGTTCTTCATCTTATCACAAGTCCAACGTACTTACGTTTTCTTTCAACAACAACATCACTGATCTTCTGTGCACAGGGAAGGGACCTAACCTGATGTCTGTATTTAGCACGTGAAATTCACATAATACCAGTATCAACGTTTTGCCATCACGACGCTCCTTCGCGAAATGGGATAGGACTGACACGCTATGGGCTAAAACTTTTTCAAGTTTCGAACCATTTCGTGTCTTTGACGAAAGTTGTTCCCCATTTTATCACGAGTCTACGTGCTTACGTTTTCTTTTAACAAAGAACATCATTGTTCTTTTGTACAAAATTCACATATCAGGATTCACGTTTTGCTAACAAGACGGTCCTTCGCGAAATGGGTTAGGACTGTCACGCTACAGGCTTGGCCACACCCTGTTTTATACAAAGGGTGTGTTGGTGCTTTAGCGGCGAATGTTTATCTAGAAATATCTAGGTTGGGTTGGGCTAGGGGTAGAGTTGTGTTTTATGGTGAATGCTTCGCATTTGGTACCTATGGGTGCTTTATTTGGTTTCGAAAGCGGAATGAGTTAGCTTGATTTGCCTTTCCATAAAAAAGCAGACGAGAAAATGTTTCAAATTAGTAGCCATATTTTTGCTGCTGATGTTTAATTCTCTAAAACAAATTTATTTTTTTGTATCAGTCAGTAGTCATCACTATAAGGTATCAAATAAAGTCGCTTTCTGCTGTCCCTATGGTATGCTTAAGATCTTTAAAACTAAGCAAACGATATTGATGCAATTTTTTTAAATAGATGGAGTGATTCAAGAGGAAGGTTTTTAAGTACCTTTTGCCACGGGAAAATGCTTTATTCTCACAAACAGGAAGCAGCGGGTGAAACCACTGGGCGGGCCGCTAGTAAAAAATATATTTCAATCTATACTTAACTCGTAAAAACTTGGCGTAAAAGTCGCGCCATAACCTTTGTATCGAGCAACACATTCACTACGAAGAAGTTATATGAAATAATTTACGAGCCCCGAAGCGCCCACACGCGATATAAGCTACTCCATGGTCTCCGTATAGCAATAGACGCCTCTAATCTGTTTTAGGGCCACAAAAATTAATTAGTACTCAAGTAGTACAGATAGCCATAGAAAGTCATACATACGTGACTGACAAATAGTTAGGTGTTGTATAAATACTCTATTTGAATAGCGTAACGTAAGTACTACATGTTTTGTTGAACCGCCTGGCTCGCGACCACCATCCCACCGAAGTCTGGCGCCAAGTAGCTTGCTGCGTTCCGTCAGTGTGTGGGAGTGCCAGTGCCTTAACAGGCTTCTTCTGGGTGAGCTCGCTCAAGAGCAAACCCATCATTAATAAAAAAAAAAAAAAAAAACTGACATAATCCATTGTTTCATAGTTCAATACACATCGGTCAACAAATGGAGCTATCTCTAGTTCTTTTTTCAACAGAAGGGCCTATTGGATACCAAATTTTAAAACACTGTGTTAGGTATACAATTTATGAAAACTTGCAAAAATTTTCAGCTCTTGCCCGCGCTGAAAAATTTTGCAAGTTTTCAAAAAAAGAAAAAGTTCCTCTAATAGTTCCTTTAATATTTGTTAGGAATCTGGATTTGCCTTTGGTGACGTGGGCTCTCGTCTCGACCCAGATTTCTAAGGTTTTATTCTAATCGGGATTACAAAGATGACAAAGCCCACAAATTCAGGAAATAAATTTTTCCTTCCTTAGATTAGCGCAGTCACTTTCCGTCAAATAGATTTTGAAAAGCAAAGGAGGTATCTAAGTCCTGCCATGTTTAGTTAGGTCAGGTTCATCGCCATTTCTAGTCTATTAATCGCCATTGTTTTCATTGGTCGCCTTATTTTGACCGATAACGCTTATTTTGCGCCAAAATATAAGACATGACATGATTTGGATATCTCATAAATAGCCTTTTCTATATAATCCTATTTGACGTAAAATTTAAAACGCTAAGAGGATTTAATTCCCGAATTGAGGCCAATTATTGTCGTAATCGGTTCCTAGTCTTTAAACATTCTGACTGACAGTTTTTCTGGTAACCTTATATTAGACAAAATAACTAGAGTCAAAACAAAATCCATTGCTAAAACAATCAAGAACATAATCAAGATTGTTTAGACGGACAACCGTAGCAGCGTTCAATCATAGCTCTATTTAAATGTTAATAATCCAAGTTCTAGGCAAGTATAGCCTCGTGGCGTGGCGCTTATTTAAGTTCGCCTCGCGAAATGGGGCGCGTCACGCAACGTTTATGAGCTGTATTTAGGGCTCCGGGCTATTGGAAAGAAATTAGTTTTCTACCTCATAAATGAAAATAAGAACCAAGTTGTTTTTTCAGCGTCGTCCGGGGATTGGACCCGGGACCTGTGGAATACCATCCAACCGCTCTGCCACTGTGCTACCGACGCCCCGACCGAACCCTTCCAAATTGTCAACCTCTTGATACTCGTCTTGAAGCAAGGTTCTGCTTGATACCGGATATTGCAAGAATAGCAGAATGTATAGAGAAGAGAGAGACACGTGAAACTAAGTAATTGATTTGAGTTCGGGTGTTAAGAGGCCGTACATAGTTTTGAGTAATTTTGTCTTGTTTCTTCAATTCTGTAGGACCTCGTTTAAAAAAACAGAATAAGTAACAATGTGTTATGATATGTTTTATTGAAGATTAATTCAATATCTAAAAATTGGCCCAGACAAATTATTGATTTTGATTGTTCAGTTTGTTTAATAGTTAATAACCTGAGACGTGTTTTAATTGTTTTCGATGCGTGACGTTCGTATCATTATTGTTTACATGAATTTTAAAATATGGAGTGGTTTATAAAGTATACAGCAATAAAGACATTGAAAAGTGCTAAAAATTGGCCGAGGAGTTTTTAGTAATTTAATTCAAAAATTCAAAGAAAAACTGCAGTAAAATGGCCCTACTTTGAAGAAATTTTAAACGTTTACAGCGTCGGATTTCTAGTACAATACAACACGTTTTTAAAAAAATCAATTTACACATTGAAAAATAGATTCATGCTAACACATTAGCTATAAAAAAAATTGCAAATATGTATTTTATGAAATTTATCGAATATTTTAAAGTTCTCCGGAATTATCAATTATATACGGGAGCGCAAATGCTGTTTCGGCAGACCGCGCGCCGCGCTCTTGGGAGAAGGACGTGTATCCTGCTGCGTCACACTCACGCACACATACAAAATTACGAATGTGTGTCGATCGCGCGCGTAGAGGACAGTAGATCACGCGTCACAGGCGGAATTATAGTGCGACCGATACTTTTTGATCCTGTAAGTATTTTTTTCAGTGCGGTATTGATTTATGATTGATTAAATTAATTGAACTAGATATTGTGATTTTACTTCCTATTAGAGTATAAATAACTTGAAATTTCGAGATTTTGCAAATAAATGGCCATTTTAACGGACTATAATGATACATTACAGATTTAACTATCCACACTATCCACACTAATATTATAAATGCGAAAGTAACTCGGTCTGTCTGTCTGTCTGCTACGCTTTCACGGCCAAACCGCTGAAACGATCTTCATGAAACTTGGCACAGAGATTGGTAGCATACCGAGAACGGACATAGGCTATTTATTATCACCATTCGAGGGTCTGGAGTATAGACGTAGACCACCAGGTGTACCATCAGGAGCCAAGCTAAACTATTAGAGATACAGGCATGGTCCTAAAACAAAAGTTGTTCAGTATGATGGGCCGCTTCTTTTTACAAGAACATTTGAGGATCTGGAGTACCTTATGTAGACCACCAGGTCTACCATCAGGAGCCCACCTAAACTATTGGAGATACAGAAATGGTTCCAAAACAAAATATGTTCAGTATGATGGGAATAACTTGAGAAAGGACATTGCCTACTTATACCGAGGATTTTTTATCATTACTGAAAAATACCGCTGTGCCGCCGCCGTTTGCATCGTATGCACTACCTTCATTGTAATTAGGCATATCTACTTAGGTGATACGTTACCATGTTCTGAACTGAAAAGTATCATCCACATAACACGTGTAAGGGAGTAAAATAGAAATTCGCGATTTCCTTTCGTCTGACATACGCATGCGTTATGGATATGTATTGAAAATACACAGCAACTAAATAAATAATGCCCGGTCTTATGACCGCGGCCGCGCGCACCGGCCGATCCGGCGCGGCGCGGCGCGCGCGCTTTGGCGGCGATGCGGGGCGGAGGGGGAGGGCGCGACAGGGTGCGGCTACCCGAACGGGCATACACGTGAGGGCAGACTCACGAGTGTCAAACCCACAAAATCTTTGTTTTCGCAAAATACAGAAAAACAAAAAATGTGGTATATAAAAATGTATTACGGTAACTTAAAATACCTTTTTATCTGTCTTATCTACTTATGCTGACCATTTTAGTGTTCTCAAATCGGCACCCCTGGAGTAAGTACTCTGTTATCTACTGACTTTTATATTCAATTTTTATAAATATTGGTCTCTCAGGCCGGATAGCAAATCTTGAATTGTCCCTTTAACAACAGAAGCAAGCAAGTTATCTCTAAACAGTAGAGATAACAACTGTTCTAATATCACTGTCACACTTACTATGAATACACATAGGTACCTAGTACCTACTTTAGAACTTCTGCCAAAAAAAACTATCTAACGCGGACGAAGTCGCGGGTAAAAGCTAGTAGGCAATAAATATAAATTCGGCGCTGTTAAGCGAAAAAAAGATGCTGGTACATGGGCACACCCCTGAATAGTAGTCGGTAATTAATTAGTTTCGATAACATTCCACAAATCCCAAAATTCTTAGTAGGTACGCAATAATTTTAAACTTTTTCATACAATTGCCACAAAAACTATAAATAGGATCAAAACTGATTGATCGAACTATACGCTGGCGTCCGCCGCTGGGTCTGCATATCGCCGCCGCTCGGCTGCACGATGACGCGTTCTAATGCTAATTACCTACTTTCGCCCAGCGCAATTTCATGTACGGCCTCTTAATAGTATTATCAGTTTTCTATTTCATTGTACTGATATGTACAAGATGTATGACTCACCTGTACCTACCAACCTATTTTGTTGGTTCTGTTTGCACATACATACATACATAAATCACGCCTACATCCCTTACTGGGTAGGCAGAGCGTTAACGACCGTAAAACGGATATTAACACCACTTCTGACAAAAGTTTGAGTGTCAATCAGATAACTGTTTATCACTATAGTGACAGGTTGTCAGCCCATCGGGTACATGTGTTCCGAAATTCATCCAAATCGGTCAAGCTGTTTGAGCGTGTAGAGGTAACAAACATACATACACACACACAAACTCTCCGATTTATAATATTAGTACGGATAATCTTATAAAAACCAATGAGTTTAGTTAGTAGATTTTTTTAATACTTTCCGTGTGAGGTATACAATTTTAGAAAACTTGAAAAATTTTCTACTGCGGGCAGGACTTGGACTTGCGACTTTTACCATTACCTACTAGTGGCGAGGCCTTACCCATCTGGGTTACCGCGGCTCGTCGCTTGCCCGCGAATTTTGCAAGTGCATCTTGATGCCAATAACGCGTGGCGGGTAAGTGTTGCAACTAACACGCGACTAATTCATTCTTGACAGATAATATAAGCATATCTTTTTTCGGTTTGTTGGCGGAACTCAAAAAAATGTTTTGCATGAATATAAATGCTTTAAGATAAACCGCTTTTTCCGTCACCCGTAGTAGCTTTATTTTTTGACAAGTGTGTCCATTTTCGATAAGCGAATAAGACAGTAGGTATGTCGTAATTTTTCTACATCTTCCCATTTTGACTGCTTTTGGCAATAATTCGATTGCGAGTTGTTTTTCTTTTCTTTCAATTTAACAAAAAGTATTTTTTCAATACTGATCAATGCACTAAAAAAAAATGTTTGTCCGTCACCAGTAGGTAGGTACCAGTTTTATTTTTACAAGGGGTGTGTCCATTGTGTAGTATTTAGGTCGGTCGCGATACCGGACTGGAGTGGTGATTAGGGTGTTACGCTATTTAGCTAATACACTACACCAACCCCATTGTTATACAGGGTTAAATTAAACGATAAGCGAAGTTCATTTAGTATGGAGAGAGATTTTTTTTACTTAGAGAAACAAAAAAAGCTGAAAGGAGGTCAAGGCAGGGTACTAATGAAACTGAACAACTCTCACCAAAATGGGTCGAAACACCTGCTATACACACACTTACGAAATCCCAGTCAGGTTTTATATCTTTGCATACTTTGTGATTGTGACGCACAGAAAACCTCAATCATTTTTCATAAAGATTACAAAATATATGTACATAATTTTAACAAAGAAATCCCGTGCTGCCGTAGTTTCGTGCTTGGAGGGCACGTTAAGCTGTTTATGATTACTTAGACGGCAGTCGTTACACAACCATGTCAGAGGCCAACTAGTAGTAGAAGACGGTTCAAAATCTCTGATACCAGAGGTCGTTCGTCGACCCGGTGTCCCACGCTATATAGGATGTACAAAAAATTGCTGCAAATATTTGAAGGGTTGAACCAGGCCATGAAACTGAACAACTTTCCCCGCACAGTTTCATGGGCTGGTTCGACCAAAATATTTGCAGCTAATATTTATAAGTACATCATGTCCAAGAAGACCTTCAAATCCCTAAAGGGTAGAGCAGTTCATTATTTTTACCAGCGGCTAATAAATAATGAAGACAATAGTGGGTGTGGGTGGAGGGCGCGGCGAGGCGAGGCCAGTACACGAACTAACATTTGGCAAGAGAAAATTAAAGTTTACAATATGAAAACATCATAATAATACAATTATAAACGTATTTTAGTTGTGTTAATTTTGGATTTTACAATTTTAGATGCAGTATCAGCATTCTGCGTAGAACCGGGACGTTACGCTAGACAATTAAGAAATAGATGGCGGTAGAACAAAAACAATTTAAATTATAAATAATGACGTCTAACACCTTAGTCATCCATAAGCATCCGTCACCATTATCTATATTTCTATCTATCAACTTCAATAAATCGAATTTCGAGCCCCATAGTTTTGTAGCATTCATCTTGAAGTATTACTTAGAAAAATATAGTCTCATTATTTGGAAACTTCAAAAAATTAAATAAAAATTCTGAACACCATCCAATCTTTCGCGGTTGATTTCTAAGGCCATTTCACCTAAATACCTACATTCAACAAGATTCTACGAACTACCTTTTCAACAATCTTAACCGTATGTAATTTAAACTTAAATCACTACCTTAAATGACCGTCAACAGCATAATCACAAGTGGTCGTATTTTTATACATAATCGTACATGTGGGCTGATGTTAGCTAGGGTTAATAGGAGACGATTTAGATTTGACGGCACGAGTATTTTTAAACTTAATATAATATGCTTTTGCCGTGTGCCGACTTAGAATAGCATCGCCCCATTTCTTTCCCGTAGGAGTCGTACGAGGCGACTACGGGACTCTTATAGTAATTACACTGACTTATAGTGCGTATTCTATTGCACATCCATTTTTTTTTATATTTAACTTTTTTGCTAGATGGATAGCTGAGTATGGCTAAAAACACTTAAAGAGGGACACATTCTATACTATTAAATGGTCTAATCTAATAGTAGTTTATGCAACTGTCGTATAATGGGGGTCATTAGAATGCGAGTGTCTGTTTATCACACGAGGCGCAGCCGAGTGTGATAATAGTTTGACACGAGCATTCTAATGCCTAATTATAGCAGTTGCATACACTATTTTATCTACACTCTCCAAAAAAACTCAGAAACACTTTTCTAAACGTACGCACCGGCCATTGCAAGGCCCGATACAAGGACAAATTCAATACGAGAACGTAATATGGCTTGATATGAATTTTTAAAAATCTATACTTTAGCAGTTGTTTAGATGTGGAGTCTTAACAATAACTTAACTAAACAACTGAACAACATCTGAACAACACCTGAACAACAACTGAACAACATCTGAACAACAACTGAACAACATCTGAACAACATCGAAACAACAACTGAACAACATCTGTACAACAACTGAACAACATCTGAACAACATCTGTACAACAACTGAACAACAACTGAACAACATCGGAATAACATCTGAACGACAACTAATCAACATCTGAACAACAACAGAACAAAAACCTATTAAAACAACTGAACAACATCCGAAAAATTACCGTACTACAACAACTGTCAGGTGCGGCGGAAGATAGCGATTTGAGTATTGGAAAAAAAAACTTCGTTTCATTTCTCAACTTTATCGTATTAAGAGTTTTGTCATTAAGTCATTACGCTTCTGTAATTTATAGTAAACCCTAGTTTTTATAGGCAGAATGCATAAAGTAGGTCATTATGCATCTGTTTTCGAATTCATAATTCGAACATTATGAGACGAGTGTATATAAAACCTTATTCAATCCTACACCACAACCTTCAGCCTTTAGATTAGGTAATCGATTATTTATAGAACTCATTATGTATTAAAGCTGTACTAAAATTAACCGGAAATTACCAGCTATTACAGATAAGCTTTTTCTTTGCCATGTCATCGATGTCGATTCGTGAAATAATTTTTTATACCTTAAATTAGGGCTGTCACTTCCCATCAAATAGGTTTAGAATAGGAGAGTAGATATCTAAGTCATGTCATGTCTTATAATTTGACGCAAAATACGCGTTATCGGTCAAAATAAGGCGACGATGAAAACAATAGCGACTATATTGCCTAGAAATAGCGAATAACTCATTGACATTTAAATTAAAATCTCCTTTCCCTTTCTAAATTTATTTGACGGAAATTGACAGTGCTAAATTAAAGTAAGTTAATAGAATTTATTTCCCGAATTGAGGCCATTGTATTCTTATTTAGATGTTCCATAATTAAATTTTAAAAGGAAAACTAAGTTCAAGATTTTACCCAGATTTTTTGATACTGTGAAGCTTGGTGTATCGTCATTATCTAATCATTGAAGTTAGTAAGTGCGCCGTCTTGCTCATTTGTGTTTGTAATGAAAAAGCAAAAGTAATACTGTAGGATTTCGAAGATGTGTTTTTTTATAACGCATTGAATTTTGGTATAAAGGTTCCAGAGTTTTATGCTGAGATATCTTTGTACCAAAATAAAATAAAAAAAGAAACGTATTTATGTAGTTAAACTAGATAAAGTACGTACATGTTTATTACTTGCTTCACTCATGTAGGCACCAAAACGAAATCACAACACAAAAAACACATTGTTTTCTGACTTTAAATACCAGGAGTACATGAGAGCTCTGGAGTTCACATGGTAATTTCACAGTAAACGAACTATTTTGCAACTTACAAAACAGGCTACCGTCCCGGCACTAGGTTCGCCGCTAAAGACCTTGCATTGTCTGGATTGACTCCTACACGCTGTTGCGAACCTGGTACATTTCGTGGCAAAAAATATATATTTTTCACTTTACTTGCTGGTCGTGTGGGACACTGAGTCGACGACCGACCTGATGAACGCTGGTGGCATAATTTTACAACCAAGAAAGCCTCTGACATGGTTGTGTAATGTCCGTCATCTAAGTTAACATAGGCAGCAACCGGGACCGAAGGCTTAGCGTGGCCGTCGGAAGCAAGAAAACGAACCTATTTTTCTTATGGACAAGTTCATCCTAATGTCCTACTCGTAAAATTTCACAAAATGATAAAATTCAACGTTGTGTGTTCGAGACTCGAAACACGGACTTCTGAATCATAAAACTAACGCTCAGACCACTAGACCATGATAGCAGTTAATCCAAAGAAGAATAGAGTGGCCTATTCAGAAACGTAGTCTACAATACTCGATACTGATATTTTCCGTGTGACTGTACCATGTATTATTCAGTGGGTGCCCCATTGAATCATATTCGATGCAAATCTGTTTTTGTTGGCATCAAAAACAAAACAATGTGTGTGTTGTTTGGTTTTGTTATGATCGTCTCTTGTTTTGTTTTGTATTGTATTGTTGTGTTTAGTTATGTCATCAAGTATGATGATTACAAAACATGAATATTGTCTGCTATATTCTCGATTCTGACAAGTCATTTCCTCCGTGAATCTTGCTTACGTACGATTGTACGTAAGCAAGACATTTTAGGCTGAAACTGATTAGGTTCAGCCTGAAATGTCCTAAGCAGACCAGCCCTAGTTTCCCACCAAAGAGTGAGCCCTAGCTTCCCACCAATAGTCAGGTGTAGATTTCAAAGCCCCGGGCGGTTTTAAATCTAATGACTCTTATTATTTGTTGATTTCAGCGGCTCATTCGGTGTTTCATACAAACGCGATATTCCGGTTAAGATATCCCTGTTATAACCGCAACGTAGCGATGAAAGTGTATTCAACTTTTTCCGAGTGAATGGGCAGACCATTCTTTTGTCACGATATTATAATTCTATATTGTTACGGGCTATCGGCTAAGATTATCAGATATGACAGGCGAGGACAGACCGATAAACAACAGTGTAGTGAGAATACAACAATATTAACAGCCGGAACAGTCCACTGCTGGACATAGCTTAAAATTGCAATACACACCCTCGAGTCCCTAAGTCGCTTCTTACGACACCCTCGGGAGAGAAATTGGGTGATGCTATTCTAAACCGGCCTCACACAGCTCATTTACGTAGGTACCATGGTAATATCAGCTTAGAAGGAAACGCTCATTCTCATTTTGAACGCGAAGTCTACATCAGCTACAGAAAACTAAACTGGTTTTTAAGTGATCGACTAAATTAAAACTAAAATTAATGAGCCCGAAAATTCTCGAATCGATAAAAAAAAAGTCCCGACCCGATGAGCCCTTGTGTCAGAGTTTTTCAATCACTTACTGCTACGAGTAGACCTCTGACATGGGTGTGTAACGACCGCCGTCTTAGTAATTATAGACAGCAACCGGGACCGACGGCACAGAATATATAATAGTACTAACGCCAACGGCTTAACTCCCTCCCTCCGAAGCACGGAACCATCTTTCTTACGGACAATCGGGTTCAGCAATGCAATGTCCTAACCAGGCTGGAAACAAATTCACAAAGTGATAAATATCAACTTTGTGATTTTGCCACCGGGTAATGCACCCGGAACCTTTGCGCCGCAGGCAGTCGCACTACCAGTCGATAAACTCGGAAAATACTCGAATGACCCTGAAATATCTTCATTTCACGGGCTACTTTTTACCGCGGGAATATAACGTGTAGCAGTCGTAATACATACCTGATCCTTTACAATAGATACTAGAGTCTGTGCGAAAAGAGAATAGGCGTGGGCAAAAAGTAAACTAATCATTTTTTCATAGGTCGCTATGCTATTTCTCATACTGAGGCACAGAGGCGCCCTCAATTTCCACGCCTATTATCTTTCTGCATAAGACTCTACAATGAAAATAAGACAAAACACGTAGGTGTCAGTTACTGCAATAACATCTTTAGTTGATTTGGCATTGTGCGCTATTCAGAGGTAATACAGATTTGTTTTCATTAAAGTGTGCAAACAGTATGATATCACTATTATTTTTACAATTCCAGTGATGTGGTAATTTTTTCATATTCATGAGTAGAATGAATGACTTCGTTTTTGCGGGTCCTTGGACGCAGATGACAAGGTATTTTTGAAGGACATCTCTAATCTAATCACATGCCTAATTGAGTTACCGGTCTTCCTCTTTTTTTCGTGTGGGACACCGAGTCGACGCACGACCCGATGAACCCTGGTGTTAAGAGTTTTTCAACCGCCGACTTCCACTAGTAGGCCTCTGATATGGTTGTGTGTAACGACCGCCGTCTAAGTAATCATAGACAGCAACCGGGACCGATTGCTTAACGTGCCCTCCGAAGTACGGAACCACCTTTCTTACTGAAAATTAGGTGGTTCAGCCTGCAATATCCTAAACAGACCGGCAACAAATTCCAGGGTTCATTTCATCGGTTCGTTCGTCGAAAGAAAAAGTATGAACAAGAAGACAATCCGCAACATTAGCAAATGGCGGATTAAATGCCCCGCGGAAAAATATTTCTATCATTAATAATTAATTATAAAATTCAATGAAAGTGTGGTGCACGCGAGACGGTCGTTCACAGTTTTATCATTTAAATATCAAAATTGTTTGCTAGTTTTCGCTATCGTTTGGCCATATTAATCTTTGAATGCATGAACGATTAATAAGGTAGATAAAATCTGAGAAAGTAAGTTTTGTACATAAAATCGATGCACAAAATTGAGATCTAAATCTATAAGCATTAAGCACACAAGGTTTTAGACTCGATACTTGCGCCGCATATTAGGGTTTTATACAGGAGTAAAACTAATAAGGCCATTTGCGCCCTGCTAACCCTGTATGGGATAAAGGCGTGATATATGTATGTATGTAATAAGAAGAATACTCCAAAGTCCATAAATCTGAACAATTTTCTCCAAGATACATCATACTTACAAAATTACCGTGTCTGCCAAATATTTTTGTTTGTTATAAAGTTGGAAAGTTGATGAATGCTAAACACTAAGCATTGACTGAGAAACACTTTTGACTCTGACTGAAAACATGGACTAACATTTATTAGATTTTGGTTTGGACCTACCTATAATAGAATGTACTTGCTACCCTGGCCGTTAACACATTCTTTCTTTTTGACAATCCACTGATTTTAGAACCTTTCTCGACTTCTGGCCGCCATTTTGCATTGTTATCAGAAGTGGGATAAAACATATAAAACAAAGTTGCTTCCCGCGTTCTCGTGTTCCTATGTATGCTTAGATATTTAAAGTACGCAAAGGATCTTTTTGCAATAGATAAAATAATTCTATCTTTTTATTGCGGGATAAACGTTTGTTCCTATATAAAGGGTGGATGCAGTTAAAACCGGTGGACAGACCGCTAGTATTCCTTATTATAAACTTACCCTGATGTATCGCTCTAGATCTGCTGGTATTTCTGTCTCCTCTTGTTCTTTCTTGGCAACATTGTCACTAGAGGCCTCTGCTAATCCCTCTGCTATTCTCACTGTTTTTTGACATTTTGGCGACTTTGGGGCGCCATTATGGTTTTCTATGTCTTGCAACTAGAAAAAAAAAGGAACATCAGTTATGATGAGGAATTGAACTTAATTTAAAACAAACAAACTAGCAGTTCGCTTAGCAGTTTACTAGCTGCTACAAATTTTCTTGTGGAAAAACGCGTTTTCTCGTGTAAAAATCAGTCTATGATTTATGAAATGATGAAAGATTTTTTGAAATTGGTTGAGTAGTTGAAGAGGTTTATCAATTGCTTAGAAACAAAGTAAACAAATACCAACTTTTGTATTTTTTTATCCAAGTGTAGATAAATATTGTACTCTTCATTAAAGTTCAATAACTCACTTTCAAAAGCTCTAAAGACCTGGTTAATCCAAGAGCAATTTGTAGGAGCTTACTGACTGACCAACCCAGCACTTAAAGTCACATTATGTCAGCAGTTGAGTTATCCATGAAGCCATCTACCTATGACCTGAATCACCTGAGCTTTTGAGCTGATATATATTTTTTGTGGTAAATATGAAGATGAATCGTAAATTCTTCAAAATAATCCAAACAGCATTATTTTTTAGGTGAGAAATTAAAATATAGGATTTTTTTTTTGTTTCCAGTACTTTAACTAAGATTATAAAAAAATATTAAATTGATGATTTCTCTAAAATGATGGACAACATATATAATTTTTTTGACTACTCATGTAAATAATATGTCCACTTTTAATTAAAAAACATGTAAGCAATTGTATCAAATGTAATATAGAAACCTAAGAAAGCTAAACCTTACTTACGAACATCTAATTACATGATACCTCATATACTTAACAGCTTACCTAAGCAACTTAAAGAGAAAATAAATAAAACAAACATAACAACACTTTTAAAAAACTATTTCTTAAATAATTCCGAACTTTTTTTAAATCTCCACTAGTCCATGAATTAATCATTCGCCTGGCAAAACTGGTTGCGACGCTGTCTTTTGTTTGCAAGATGTTAGCCTACTTACGTACTTGCTTGTTTACGGCTTACGGCTCATTTGTCGGGATGGGTACTGTCTTGTATGGAAAAATTGTATTTGTTTGTTGTGTGTGAATGTTATAATATTATAGGTAATGTTTGATACTTCCTTTTTTGTACGTATATGTTATATTATAAATAACGAGCTGGGAAGCCTGATGTCAAGACAAACCTCTTCGGGTTTAGTGACGTCATTTAATGTTTTTTGTATTCATTTTTAAAACAAAATAAATGGAAAAAATAAAAAAAAAAAATGTCTGAAAAAAGAAAAGTAATACAGCAACTTTTACAATGCTTTTGTAGGCTAGCCTGAACCATGTAAAGATTTAATGATTGAAACAGATCAATACAGCCTGGCATTTACAGGGTATGATGAAACAGAGTTGTAAATAAATAACTAGCTGACCACAGGATTAATTAAAAATGACTTTTTTTTATTAATGATGGGTTTGCTCTTGACTCTAGTCTAGGTCATAAGACAGAGACAGAGTCTAAGATGGAGCGAGTTCACCCAGAAGAAGCCTGTTCACTCTTACTTTGAAGAGATTAGGGTTGTATGCGTTTGGAAACACAGACAGAGGTAGTGAGTTCCACTCTTGACTTTTTTAAATTAAATAAATAAGTACCTAAATGAAATAGAAGGTAGTAATTAAACACCTTTTTAAAGCACTTCTTGTGTTGGGTATACAATTTAACTTGCAAACTCTACAGTGGGCAGGCAATGATATGGTAGGCCAGATGGAAGAGGCTTTGCTGGTACTGATAGCGAAAGTCCCAGGTTCAAATCCTGCCTGCAGTAGAAAATTTTAAAAGTTGTCCTAAAAGGTAATAAAAGTTGTAGTTGCATTATCCACACTAATCCATCCACACTAATATTATAAATGCGAAAGTAACTCTGTCTGTCTGTCTGTCTGTCTGCTACGCTTTCACGGCCAAACCGCTGAACCGATCTTCATGAAACTTGGCACAGAGATTGCTAGCATACCGAGAACGGACATAGGCTACTTTTTTTCACCATTCGAGGGTCTGGAGTACAGATGTAGACCACCAGGTGTACTATCAAGAGCCCAGCTAAACTATTAGAGATACAGGCATGGTTCTAAAACAAAAGTTGTTCAGTATGATGGGCCGCTTCTTTTCACAAGGACATTGAGGATCTGGAGTACCTTATGTAGACCACCAGGTGTACCATAAGGAGCCCAGCTAGACTATTAGAGATACAGACATGGTTCCAAAACAAAAGTTGTACAGTATGATGGGCCGCTTCTTTTCACAAGGACATTGAGGATCTGGAGTACCTTATGTAGACCACCAGGTGTACCATCAGGAGCCCAGCTAAACTATTAGAGACACAGGCATGGTTCTAAAACAAAAGTTGTTCAGTATGATGGGCTGCTTCTTTTCACAAGGACATTGAGGATCTGGAGTACCTTATGTAGACCACCAGGTGTACCATCAGGAGCCCAGCTAAACTATTAGAGACACAGGCATGGTTCTCAAACAAAAGTTGTTCAGTATGATGGGCTGCTTCTTTTCACAAGGATATTGAGGTTCTGGAGTACCTTATGTAGACCACCAGGTGTACCATCCGGAGCCCACCTAAGCTATTAGAGATCAGGCATGGTTCTCAAACAAAAGTTGTTCAGTATGATGGGCTGCTTCTTTTCACAAGGACATTGAGGATCTGGAGTACCTTATGTAGACCACCAGGTATACCATCAGGAGCCCACCCTAAACTATTAGAGACACAGGCATGGTTCTCAAACAAAAGTTGTTCAGTATGATGGGCTGCTTCTTTTCACAAGGATATTGAGGTTCTGGAGTACCTTATGTAGACCACCAGGTGTAGGTACCATCCGGAGTCCACCTAAACTATTAGAGATACAGGCATGGTTCTCAAACAAAAGTTGTTAAGTATGATGGGCTGCTTCTTTTCACAAGGACATTGAGGATCTGGAGTACCTTATGTAGACCACCAGGTGTACCATCAGGAGCCCAGCTAAACTATTAGAGACACAGGCATGGTTCTAAAACAAAAGTTGTTCAGTATGATGGGCTGCTTCTTTTCACAAGGACATTGAGGATCTGGAGTACACCAGGTGTACCATCAGGAGCCCAGCTAAACTATTAGAGATACAGGCATGGTTCTCAAACAAAAGTTGTTCAGTATGATGGGCTGCTTCTTTTCACAAGGACATTGAGGATCTGGAGTACCTTATGTAGACCACCAGGTGTACCATCAGGAGCCCACCTAAACTATTAGAGATACAGAAATGGTTCCAAAACAAAAGTTGTTCAGTATGATGGGCTGCTTCTTTTCACAAGGACATTGAGGATCTAGAGTACCTTATGTAGACCACCAGGTGTACCATCAGGAGCCCACCTAAACTATTAGAGATACAGAAATGGTTCCAAAACAAAAGTTGTTCAGTAATGATGGGCTGCTTCTTTTCACTAGGACATAGAGGATCTGGAGTACCTTATGTAGACCACCAGGTGTACCATCAGGAGCCCAGCTAAACTATTAGAGATACAGGCATGGTTCTCAAACAAAAGTTGTTCAGTATGATGGGCTGCTTCTTTTCACAAGGACATTGAGGATCTGGAGTAGAGTTGAGAGGTAGAGGATTTTTTTGTTATCTACTGACTTTTGTATTCAATGGTTATAAATATTGATCTCTCAGGGCAGTACACCGGATAGCAAATTTTGAATTGTCCCTTTAACAACAAAAGCAAGCAAGTCACCCTTAAACTGTAGAGATAAGAACTGTTCTAATATCACTGTCATACTTACTATGAATATACATATCTACTTAAGAACCTGTGCCTAAAAAAACTATCTAACGCGGACGAAGTCGCGGGTAAAAGCTAGTTTCTAATGAAGATTTTAGTTCATATTTATATATCACTAGCTTTTACCCGCGACTTCGTCCGCGTTAGATAGTTTTTTTAGGCACAGGTTCTTAAGTAGATATGTATATTCATAGTAAGTATGACAGTGATATTAGAACAGTTCTTATCTCTACAGTTTAAGGGTGACTTGCTTGCTTTTGTTGTTAAAGGGACAATTCAAAATTTGCTATCCGGTGTACTGCCCTGAGAGATCAATATTTATAACCATTGAATACAAAAGTCAGTAGATAACAAAAAAATCCTCTACCTCTCAACTCTACTCCAGATCCTCAATGTCCTTGTGAAAAGAAGCAGCCCATCATACTGAACAACTTTTGTTTGAGAACCATGCCTGTATCTCTAATAGTTTAGCTGGGCTCCTGATGGTACACCTGGTGGTCTACATAAGGTACTCCAGATCCTCTATGTCCTAGTGAAAAGAAGCAGCCCATCATTACTGAACAACTTTTGTTTTGGAACCATTTCTGTATCTCTAATAGTTTAGGTGGGCTCCTGATGGTACACCTGGTGGTCTACATAAGGTACTCTAGATCCTCAATGTCCTTGTGAAAAGAAGCAGCCCATCATACTGAACAACTTTTGTTTTGGAACCATTTCTGTATCTCTAATAGTTTAGGTGGGCTCCTGATGGTACACCTGGTGGTCTACATAAGGTACTCCAGATCCTCAATGTCCTTGTGAAAAGAAGCAGCCCATCATACTGAACAACTTTTGTTTGAGAACCATGCCTGTATCTCTAATAGTTTAGCTGGGCTCCTGATGGTACACCTGGTGTACTCCAGATCCTCAATGTCCTTGTGAAAAGAAGCAGCCCATCATACTGAACAACTTTTGTTTTAGAACCATGCCTGTGTCTCTAATAGTTTAGCTGGGCTCCTGATGGTACACCTGGTGGTCTACATAAGGTACTCCAGATCCTCAATGTCCTTGTGAAAAGAAGCAGCCCATCATACTTAACAACTTTTGTTTGAGAACCATGCCTGTATCTCTAATAGTTTAGGTGGACTCCGGATGGTACCTACACCTGGTGGTCTACATAAGGTACTCCAGAACCTCAATATCCTTGTGAAAAGAAGCAGCCCATCATACTGAACAACTTTTGTTTGAGAACCATGCCTGTGTCTCTAATAGTTTAGGGTGGGCTCCTGATGGTATACCTGGTGGTCTACATAAGGTACTCCAGATCCTCAATGTCCTTGTGAAAAGAAGCAGCCCATCATACTGAACAACTTTTGTTTGAGAACCATGCCTGATCTCTAATAGCTTAGGTGGGCTCCGGATGGTACACCTGGTGGTCTACATAAGGTACTCCAGAACCTCAATATCCTTGTGAAAAGAAGCAGCCCATCATACTGAACAACTTTTGTTTGAGAACCATGCCTGTGTCTCTAATAGTTTAGCTGGGCTCCTGATGGTACACCTGGTGGTCTACATAAGGTACTCCAGATCCTCAATGTCCTTGTGAAAAGAAGCAGCCCATCATACTGAACAACTTTTGTTTTAGAACCATGCCTGTGTCTCTAATAGTTTAGCTGGGCTCCTGATGGTACACCTGGTGGTCTACATAAGGTACTCCAGATCCTCAATGTCCTTGTGAAAAGAAGCGGCCCATCATACTGTACAACTTTTGTTTTGGAACCATGTCTGTATCTCTAATAGTCTAGCTGGGCTCCTTATGGTACACCTGGTGGTCTACATAAGGTACTCCAGATCCTCAATGTCCTTGTGAAAAGAAGCGGCCCATCATACTGAACAACTTTTGTTTTAGAACCATGCCTGTATCTCTAATAGTTTAGCTGGGCTCTTGATAGTACACCTGGTGGTCTACATCTGTACTCCAGACCCTCGAATGGTGAAAAAAAGTAGCCTATGTCCGTTCTCGGTATGCTAGCAATCTCTGTGCCAAGTTTCATGAAGATCGGTTCAGCGGTTTGGCCGTGAAAGCGTAGCAGACAGACAGACAGACAGACAGAGTTACTTTCGCATTTATAATATTAGTGTGGATTTAATTTACACAAAAACATTACAGAATACACAAAATATAAAGAAAAAAGTACACAAATGTGGTACATTCATATTTATTAAGGTCTCAAATCTCATGCACTAAAATATGTACCAAGTTTTTATTAAATTTTAAATACATCTGGACAAGCATGAGCAATAATATTATGATGACAGAGATAGCAAGGTCAAATAAATTAAAATAAAAGAACTTGGTTTTCAAATTCAATGAAGAATGTTACTAGGTATTCCAAATCGCTTGAAATTTTGTCTCGGTAAAGCCTGTATTTATACAAATACACTTGTTTTTGTTGTAGTCAAAAATACCTAGTAGTTTTGATTTTATAGGCATTCAAAGTTTCAAAAAATATCGAGTCCCGCAAACAGCCACGTGACCGCTTGTGACGTCATATCACAACGCGCGCCGCGCTCCGCTTAGTAGGTATCAAGTCACCAGCGGTTATAGTAGGTGTAATAGCTTGCACTGTTTTTTGTTTGTGTTTGCATCCGTGTAGGTATTACGTTAATAGTCTTTTAATAGTAAATATTATTCGATTAATAAAATGGATGAAGGATTCGAAAAAGGGCAATCGGATAATCTACCTAAAATAGATGCGTTAATGGTTGCGCATTACCTAAACTTTCCTTGCTACTACTTATTCTTAATACTTTATATGTTAGAATGGAATAGAAGGAAGTGGGATAAGTACCTAGGATGTAGATGCAGTGGGTTGAACGTGACAGATGTGAGTCTAGCGCCACATGCGCGAAACGACTACACTACGAGCGTATTTAGCGGAAGGTTCGGCGCCGAAACGTACGGCGCCGAACCTTCCGCTAAATACGCTCGTAGTGTATTTCAAGTTATCTATGACACATTAGTCAAAATTACGCCGCGTTCTGCGTAGTGAGTAACCTTCCTTTGTCTAGCGCCACATCTGCAGAACGTACGGCGCCGAACCTTCCGCTAAATACGCTCGTAGTCGTAGTGTATTTCAAGTTATCTATGACACATTAGTCAAAATTACGCCGCGTTCTGTGTAGCGAGTAACCTTCCTTCGGGCTGTTTTTTCAGCTAAAACGCATTTAATGTATTTCGCATAGCAAGCGACACATCACGCGACGCGTTGCGCGACCGAAAGTTCGGCGGACAGCGGGCATAGCTGAACGTTCGTGTTGCCACCAGGGACCGCCAGCGGGGGTTGTATTGTAGGTTAAGGTGGTATGGTAGGTTGTATGGTAGATTGAATGGTGGGTTGTATGGTAGGTTGTATGGAAGGTTAGGATGTATGGTAGGTTGTACTTGTATGAAAGGTTGTAAGGTAGGTTGTACGGTAGGCTAGGTAGGTTGTATGGTAGGTTAAGTAGGTTGTTTGGTAGGTTGTTTGGTAAGTTAGGTAGATTGTATGGTAGGTTGTATGGAAGGTTGTAAGGTAGGTTGTACGGTAGGCTAGGTAGGTTGTTTGGTAGGTTAAGTAGGTTGTATGGTAGGTTGTTTGGTAAGTTAGGTAGATTGTATGGTAGGTTGTTTGGTAGGTTGTATGGTAGGTTAGATAGGTTGTATGGTCATTTGTATGGTAGATTGTATGATAATTTGAATGGTAGGTTGTATGGTAGGTTGTATGATTGATTAAATGGTGGGTTCTATGGTAGGTTAAGTAGGTTATTTGGTAGATTAGGTAGATTGTATGGAAGGTTGTTTGGTAGGTTGTATGGTAGGTTAGATAGGTTGTATGGTCATTTGTATGGTAGGTTGTATGATAGTTTGAATGGTAGGTTGTATGGAAGGTTGTAAGGTAGTTTGTATGGTAGATTAGGTAGATTGTATGGAAGGTTCATTCAATCTACCATTCAACCTACCATACAACCTACTTAACCTACCATACAAACAACCTTACAATCTTATGTCTATATCGACGATGCCACGTAACTTTCCGTCGCGTAGCGCACTGAACAAGACGCCGCATTTAGCCGAACGTGCGTCGCCGTACGTTCCGCAGATGTGTCGCGAAACTAAAGCCGAATGTGCGGCGCCGTACATTCCGAAGGTTCGGCGCCGTACGTTCCGCAGATGTGGCGCTAGCCTTAGGGCTGTTTTTTCAGCTAAAACGCATTTAATGTATTTTGCATAGCAAGCGACACATCACGCGACGCGTTGCGCGACCGAAAGTTCGGCGAGCGGGCGTAGCTGAGTGCGTGTTGCCACCAGGGACCGCCAGCGGGGGTTGTATTGTAGGGTAGGTGGTATGGTAGGTTGTTTGGTAGATTGAATGGTAGTTTGTATGGTAGGTTGTATAAAAGGTTAGGTAGATTGTATGGTAGGTTGTATGGAAGGTAGTAAGGTAGTTTGTATGGTAGATTAGGTAGATTGTATGGAAGGTTCATTCAATCTACCATTCAACCTACCACACAACCTACCATACAACCCACCATTCAATCTACCATACAACCTACTTAACCTACCATAAAACCTACCTTACTGTCGACACAGACTAGTCTATATCGACAACGCCACGTAACTTTCCGTTGCGTAACGCACTGAACAAGACGCCGCATTTAGCCAAACGTGCGGCGCCGTACGTTCCGCAGATGTGTCGCGAAACTAAAGCCGAACGTGCGGCGCCGTACATTACGAAGGTTCGGCGCCGTACGTTCCGCAGATGTGGCGCTAGCCTAAGTACTAAACCTTTTCTACTCGTTTTTTTTCTTTTACTAACAAAATACGTAGGGCCATTTTATTTAGTTTTATTTTTATTCCAAATGTATATGTTTGAACAGATTTACTAAACCTTTTAAATTTATCTGTATTTTTGTTTCTCACAAAATAGTAAAGGCCAGTTTTTTATTTTTTATAAACTTATTTCAGATCGGCAAAAGACAGCTATGGCGATGAAGCTATTGGTCATGTTCATGTTAAGAGAGTAGGTGATACATAACGATTAGTAGGCGGTTGAAAAACTCTGACACCAGGGTTCATCGGGTCGTTGTACGACTCGGTGTCCCACACGAAAAGAGAGAGAGATAACGGTTTAATGTAGAATCACGCCAGAACACCGCGTACGTACCACACCTTATCATTGCAGTTTAGAATGCAATGAAAAGGATTTTTTTCGCATTTTAACGACCTTTGAAGTTCCAAACTTTGGAGTTAAAAAACAACTTTTTCGGTAAATTGAAAATTGTATTTTTACATTTAGGCACAACGCATGATTTCCTAGTATTTGGATTGGACATTTTCAAAATGATTTAAGTAAAATTTCGACGGTACGGGCGCGCGATCTCAAGCAGACTGAGTGAGCCAGACTGAGCGTGTTGTACGATGACGTCACAGCGTCACCGGCAGCCGCGTCGTGCGGTTGCACCTTGTTTTACTTCTAAATCGGAAACTAATTGACGTATCGAAGTAATTCTTTCACTAGTATTTTTTATTTTTGACAGAGAATATGGAGTGCTAACAATCAAAATTAGGTAACATTCTTCATTATGTATGACTGTTCATAAGTAAAGTTGTTTTAGAATTGAGCAATAAATTTCAGTTTGTTTAGAAACAAAATTATTTCAAACCTGTTCCGAACTCGGTTGACTACTTATAACACTTCTTAAACTTTCGGTTTGAACAAAAATCACTATTTCGCAAACTACAAAAAATGGGCTACAAGGAAACTACTGCTAACTGTTATTTATTTACTATTATGTATTGCAGGAACCAAGCAGCTGTGTTGCGTAGTGGAATCGATACGGCGACTGATCAGCCAGACGGCGAGACGGCCGTACTGCCGCAAAATCGATACACTACAGCAACTAAGCAACAGGTTGGGTAAACTAAACGCTTTTTGCAGCGATTACTCACCTCGCACGTGTCGCCCGCTTCAGACAGCCCGAGAACAATTTTCTCCTTCTCAATTTGACTTCTTTTCTCGGCAATTAACCTTTCCAAGTCACTATTTGATAGCATTGTTTTAAAATGGTGGGAACGCCCGGTTTCACTTTCGTACTAAATTAACGGACCGTGTGTATATTAGAAAGTCGTGGGAACTTTTAGAGCGTAATGAATATATTCATCTTAAAGCCCTGTTTTTTTTATTTGTATTGCAAACAGAGCAAAAATAAATAAACAAAAACGACGATGAACCATTCATGTAAAAAAACGTTGATTGTTCAAATTTCATTTGACATTGACATATTTTGGAAAAAAAATCGGATACACAGTAAAAAAAGAGTTTACTACACCAGCGCTTATTCAAATATCAAATCATTATAACCTCTATGCGATAGTGGCTGTATAATAAATATTAAATACAGTGCTGTCACCTCTTGCCTATAAAATTATCTTTAAGCACTGTACGAAGCTTTGACTGCTAACTTCCGGTGTTTAGATTTGCTACTCAACAATAGATGGCACTATCAGTCTATGTATAGTACTCTCTTTATTCAGATGGTGCTATCTCATATTTAGTTTTCAAATCAGCTGGTTTCAGTGGTGCATAGTGATAGATACAATTATTAATTTATTGGATTTTATTACTTACTGAAAGAAGTATAATTTGATATGCTATAATATAACCCACCCAGTGATACATAGCTTTTTTTCGACGAAGTTCGAAGTAGCTACAAATCTAACCAAATCAACAAAGTTTTAAAACTTTACGATGGATCCTGATTACGAAAAGCAAATAGCTGAGTTGAAGGCTAAAATTAAGAGTTTTCCAGATTTTCCTAAACGTGGTATTTTGTTTTGGTGAGTACAACTTGTTCTGAAATTCTTTTGCGCCCTAAGACTTAAGTTCAGCAGCGGTAATTTTATAGGTTAGTTCTTGTAGCAATAAATGTTTTGACCTTGAACTTTCTTATTAGTACGGGTCCTATTCGGTAAGTACGATACCATCTGGCAGAAAGCATGAAATTTGGTATATATGTAGCTTACAGATGTGTGCTTCAGGAAAAGAAGGGAACCAGATCGAGGCACCCCTGGTTCCCCCCCTTCTCCCCCCTTTTATGCCCCAATTTTCAGTTTTTCGGATTTTTATTCAAAACGACTAAAGATAGAAGAAAACCGTCAAGACAAAAAATATTCCTTATAAAATTGTCTATATACCAGTCTTTGAAAGTATGTTGATACGATTTATAGTTTTCAAGATATGCTTACATTTATTTTATTATTGCAAGAAATAATGACTTTAGTATTAAGATGACACCATAAGCGAGCTCCCACGGAGTTGATGGGGTGGGGTGGGAGAGTTCAGGTGGAAGGAGGGAATAGGAGGGGGGGAGGCGCGCGTTGTGTGTTATGTATGTATTATATGAATATATTATATATATGTTATCATTAAATGTTATTATATTTTGCGAATGCATTGGTATAACGAACGTATTGGTGCTAGGTTTTGAGTGTTATAGTAAAACATAAGTCTAGGATATTAATTTATTACCCTACCAGATCCTTTCGTCCCGATTGCTGAGAGCTTGCCGCCTGGCCATAATTTGCCATGGTCGGTTGGGAAATCTTTAAACAGACCGGCTGGAGCAAGGAAAACATGACCAAGTGGGGCTTCTTGAAGGTTTCCGATGTAAACTGTTTGTGTGATGCAGTTCAAACAATGAACCACCTAACATCGTGTCCTGCGTGCCCTAGCACGCAGGACGATCTTATGACAGCGTCTCTCAGCGCTGTCATCGTAGCCAAGTTCTGGGCCGCGACGGTGTAGTGTCTGCCATCGACACACCAAGAAGAAGATTAATTTATAACATATTTATTCAATTAAAATCACAATTGTCTGCTACGCACTTGCATAGGCCAGTACAAGGAAGCCCTGACTTCCTGAATTGGCACCGACCCCTACTGCAGGTGGTCAATTCCTTTAGGGAGGCTCCTGTTACTTTCATTGTGCTCCATAATGGAGACCAGAAACCATTTTCTTTTCTCCAACCCTAATCTTCGAAACTGGGATATTCTGGATTATGTATGAAACTCTGACCCCAGGTGAAGCCGGCTAGGATAGACGCCCTTTTTGTGTGCTCTAAAAGAGCACTTGACGTGGGTGGTAACCTATCCATGGCCCGTCCCTTAACAAATCATATCAGCACAGAATACCAATATGTTTAAAAACAAACTTGATAAACACTTAAAAATATAAAATGGAAAGAGATAAAGTGAACTATGAACAGTGTGATACAGGCACCATCAGTTGTTACAACTGCCTGCCTGATAAAATATAATAATAATAATAAATAAGGCCTTCCTTGCTTCATTAAGATCTTTGCTTCACATGTCTTATCATATGTAAAGATAACATACCTTGACAAAAGATCCAAATGATGGGTTTTAATTGCTTTTACAGGCTGTGATAATTCTTTGAAGTTTTTTGTGGCTTCAGGGAACGATTTCAAAATGACTTCTTTCCTTTTCTACTAAAACCAGTATCACAGCCTGCAAACGCATGAAAAATTAGAATCTCACTGCATACTTCTGGCCCGAGTGAATTAGCCAGGTCATGGATAGCGATGTTACGTGTAGCTTTTCCGACCCCAAAACAGATCCAAAATTCTTTCAAACAGCAATGACGACTACATCTGTATCCACAGTTCTTACCAAAGCCTTGGTATGACCGTGCTGCACAGCATGATAAATATGGAGGAGAATTCGGGAATCAGCATTACGTAGAACATTTTCGCCTTTTGTTGATAAAATTATCCATCAGATAGGAAATTTAAATGTTCTGTCAGAACAGCGAAGAAATTTTTACCAGTTTTTTGGTAGCTTCCCTGCTGCTGTGACCCTTTGTCGAAGTCCTTCTCCTCTCTTTTCTCTGGTAGTATTCTTCAAGCTGTCCTCTTTGTACACGTCAAAAATTACATCAATTCTGTTCCCTTTTTGGTTCCTTTACATAATTTATAAAACTACTGCGGTAGTCTTCGAACGTTATATTGGTATCTCCAGAAGTGACATGAATATTTCCATTTTATTATCATACCTAACTTACATACACATATCACGCCTGTAATCCCTTGCGGGGTATGCAGAGCGGAAACGGCCGCAAAAAACGAACATTTGCGCCACGTCTGACAAATATTTGAGGGTCATTGGACAAATTGTGTATCGCTTTAGTGACAGGTTGTCAGCCCATCGCCTAAAACTGCAATACACACCCTCGAGTCCCTTAGTCGCCTCTTACGACTCCCACGGGAAAGAAATGGGGTTACTAACCTAACTTACCTACTTAATAAAATAAAATTATATCCACGTGCCGTGTCCCAGTGGTCCGGTGCCGCCCCTACGTGTATGCTTAATTCTTCAAAACTACGCAACGGATTTGTATGCGGTTTTTGTTGATAGCTGAAGAGTGTCAAGACGGAAGGTTTGTATAAAATACATGCCAAAACAAAGTCTTATTAAGCCGGAAAACGGTAAGCAGCGGGTGAGATCGCTAGATGGGCCGCTAATTCTCACAAAATTGGAGTAAATGTAAGCATATCTTGAAAACTATAAGATCTATCAACATACACCTAAAGACTGTTATATAGATAATTTTATAAGGAATATTTGTTTTCTTGGCGGTTTTCTCCTATCTTTACCCGTTTTCAATAAAAACAAAAATAACTGAAAATTGGGACATAAAAGGGGGGGTAAGGGGGGGAAACAGGGGGGCCTCGACGTGGTTCCCTTCGTTTATTGAAACACATATATAAAAGCAACATACATGCCAAGTTTCATGCTTTCTGCCAGATGGTATCATACCTCCATACAAAGTCACAAATTGGGACCCGGACTATATTGAATCAACTTCAAAAGATACTTGTATTGGTATCTTATCAACACTTGTTCAATACAGCTACTTTACCATTCAACTCTAATAGATAAAAATTAGACAATCTGGTTTATAAATGGAAAATAAAAAATAAATCTTCATTTCATTTATTAATCTGCAGAAATAAAAGCAAACAGAATTGCATTAAAACAATTTACAAAATTTGGTCAGAGTAGGTAAACATTTCGGGCTTTTACATATTTTCTTGCCTTAGCATTTTTAATAATAATTAGAAATAAAGTTTTTTATTGTTATATACAATTAAATTTTATAATAGTCTCAGTTGTATTTCTTGTGTTCATAGGTACTTGTTTCAAGTTTACAAAAATTTTATAACTAACACGGGAAGTGTATTAAAATTTGGTATTCTACTTGTATACTATTCCTATAAAACTCAAAGTTCCCCATTCAAAATTTTCAGGGACATATTCTCAGCAATATCAGATGGCGCTACATGCAAGCTTCTCCAAAGTCTCCTCGTCCAGACAGTTCACACCAAGTACCCCGGAGTGGAGTGCCTGGTCGGGCTGGAGTCTCGCGGGTTCCTGTTCTCGTTCTCCCTGGCTCAGGAGCTGGGCGTGGGCTGTCTGCCGGTCCGGAAGAAGGGGAAGCTGCCTGGAGAGGTGGTGTCTTATAAATATGATTTGGAGTATGGTTCGGTAAGTATTGTCCAGTCCTTCACATTATCCTACCCAAAGGTTGACTGGAAGAAACTGCTACCTGAGCAACACAGCTGCCTGTGTTGTACTCTATATATATATTTATTTATTATTTTAATATTCTGGACAATACACACAGCACCATCTAGCCCCAAGCAAAGCTTGTACTATGGGAACTAGATAGCTGATATTAATACTTATATACTTTTTTTTGTAAATAAATACATCTTATACATAGAAACACCCAGACTAAACACAAATATCTGAAAATGACCTAACAAATATTTGTGTCTTATGGGGATCGAACCCACGACCCTCGGCGTAGCAGGCAGGGTACTATCTGCTACGCCATCGGCTCAGCGGTATTATATATACACATATCATGCCTTTATCCCAGACAGAGCATTAAAGGCTGTAAAAATATAGTTGCTATAGCCATATTTGGCAATTATTAGAGAGCCTTTCAGAAACATCTTGTATCACTATGGTGACAAGTTCGCAAAAAAAATTGCAATACATATGAAATCCTGGAAGTCTCTTAGTCATCTCTTACAACACTTTTGGGAAAGAGATAAGGTTATGTTATTCTATGCAGGCATCAAACTGTGTTGTAAGAGGGAACTTAAAAAGAATTCCTTAAAATATTATTTTATTTTCACTAACAAACAAATACCTTAGCAGACTCCCATAGCAAGCATTATAGTAACTGCAATAATTATGCAGGTACGAGTATGATACTAATTAGCAGAAATAAAGAATTTGAAATTCATAAGAGTTTAGTGTTCCTAAACTGTTTTGTGAATAAATAAAATACTTGCAGCTCAGTACAAAGGTTAAAGTTTGTAGTTATTCTATGAAATAAAGACACTTGATTTTCCTTCCTTACATATGAGAATTGCTAGCCTGTTATTATAACTTGAATATTTCCTCTTAATAAATTAGAGGACATTTTGTTATGTAAACAAAGAAGTTCAAATCTAATTGAATACACACATTACATGCCTTTGTCCCTTGCGGGGTAGGAAGAGCGTTAAAGGCCGCTAAAATATGGTTGCCATTGCCACATATGACAAATATTTTAAGGCCGCTTCAGAAAAATCGTGTATCACTATAATGACAGGTGGTCCTAAAATTCTAATACACATGAAACCCTCGAGTCCCTTAGTTGAATACCAATTTTTAAACACTTCTCGTGTTCACCATCTGCGAAATTATGCGATTGTATCTGTGTATCTGCTTATTTATGTAAATGTAAAAAACAAGTACTGATAGCAAAAGTCGCTGGTTCAAATCCTGCCAGCGGATGAAAATTTTGCAAATTGAAACAGAAGTTCATGTTTGGAAACCACCTATAAACTTTCTGCTTGCCTTTTACTGATAATTTGTTCCTGAGTTCCGACGAAATTCTGCTAACATCAGACTAGATCTAATTTCGTATTTTTTGTTAAATAACGGGTGTGAGGGACGGTTGAGCCTATGTTAGGAAAAGATATTTTTTTACAAGTTTCCATAGAAAGTAGCTAATCAAGAATTTTGTATGGGAGATTGTTTTTTTTTCTTCTCGCTTACCAACATAGCCTCCATTAAAAAGTTATTCGGTTTCATGGTCTGAGAGTGCCTGCAATGAATACAAAAAATTTAAAACACTTCCCGTGTTACGATTTGAACCTGCGACCTTCGCCATCACTAGCGGCGACGCCTCTTCCATTTGGGCTTCCGCGGCTCATCCATAGCCCGCGAATTTTGCAAGTGTACATTGATGCCAATAACGCGTGGCACGGATGGACCATGGTAACCCAGATGGAAGAGGCGTCGCCACTAGTGATGGCGACAGTCGCAGGTTCAAAACATTCCAAAGAACCTGCCCAGAAGTGCTCCAACTCTAAATTAACAATTTTACTAGCCCCTAAGCTACCCTAGCTTTTACTATATATAGCTAACGATATTGTACAAAATAAACCCTTTTCTCCTGTTCCAGGACATGATATAGGTCCAAAAGGCCAAGTACAAAATAAACCCTTTTTCCCTTGTTCCAGGATATCGTAGAGGTCCAGAAGGGCGCGGTCCGCCCCGGCGTCAAGTGCGTCATAGTTGACGACCTGATCGCCACCGGCGGCTCCCTCACGGCCGCTGCACATCTCCTCAGGTACTACTATACACACATCACGACTGTGTCTCTTGCGGGGTAGCCAGAGCGGCAATAAAACGCTAACAATCCACAACATTTCATTTTACGTTAGATACAAAAGATATATATATATATCGTCGTAGTATTTGGGATGCTTATTAAGATACACATATTTTCATAATTTTTAATGCAATCGTTTCTGAAATATTTTGAAAAGTTGTAAAAACTTCCAAAGTTAGGATTACCATGAAAAAATCCTTTGCTTATAGTAGAAAAAAAAAACAGTGGAGAAAACTTCATTCATTCGTCTGTCAATGTCAATCAGATTTTTTTTTTAAATAAAGGTAGGCAAATAAAATTTGTTTTCAGCAGCCTAGTTGTTGGAACTAAACTATCACTTTTTAAAATTTAAAATCTCTGATTATGAACCAAAATAAAATAAAAAGAACTTGCCCTTTATTTAATGATGCGATAAACTATCTATTAAAAATATAATAGTCTTGTCAGAAATTTGAAATGTTGTGGGTTACGTCTGACAAACATTTGAGGGTCATTCAGAAAATTGTGTGTTTGCCGTGTGATGCCGGCTTCGAATAGCATCACCCCATTTGTTTCCCTTGGGAGTAGTAAGAGGCGACTAAGGGACTCGAGGAGATACACACCTTGTGTATTGCAATTTTAGGCGATGGGTTGACAACCTGTCACTATGGCGATACACAATTTTCCGAATGACCCTCAAATGTTTGTCAGACGTGGCGTAAATGTCTGTTTTTGCGGCGATTTACGCTCTGCCTACCTTGCAAGGGATTATAGGCGTGATATATGTATGTATGTAGAATTTAACATATACGCGGACGCCACGTCTGATATACATTTGAGGGTCATTCAGAAAATTGATTTTTGAATATTTTATTTATTAATATTATAATTATATTCTCTCTTTTGACATTGTGATATTATTAGAAATTTATACTCTATGGCCGTGTGATGCCGGCTTAGAATAGCATCACTCCACTTCTTTCCCGTGCGTGTCGTAAAAGGCGACGAAGGGACTCGAGGGTGTGTAATGCAATTTTAGGCGATGGGTTGACAACCTGTCACTATGGCGATACACAATTTTCAGAATGACCCTCAACTGTTTGTCAGACGTGGAGTAAATGTTCGTTTTTTTGCGGCCGTTTACGCTCTGCTTACCCCGCAAGGGATACAGGCGTGATATATGTATGTATGCAGAAAATTGTGTGCTCATTCCCCATGACACGTATCAGCCGCCATTTTCAAGTCATCAGTCCATCAGGCCGGAGGGCGTCCAACGCTACATCACAAGCTACATTGTCGAGGCGGAATCACTACATAGTATAAAGTAAAGTCGCTTCCCGCGTCTGTCCCTATGTCTGTTTGTTTGTATGTATGCTTAAATCTTTAAAACCACGCAACAGATCTGGATGGAGTGAATCGACGGAATGATTCAAGAGGAAGGTTTTTATGTATGATTTATTTCGGGAGAAGGTTTGTTTCCCGTGGGAAATCGGTTAGCAGCAGGTAAAACCGCTAATTTAGAGTAATTGAAAGTATTTGTTATCAGGAGTTGCGGTGCCGAGGTGTTGGGCTGCCTACTAGTTATAGAATTGGAGGCGTTGAATGGCAGAAAGAACATTCCACAAGGTATACCCGTGCATTCCTTGATACAATACCAATAAAAACACATGACATCGTTTTATGGGATTAGTTTATACAGTTAATACAGTATACGGGGTGTAAGGGACGGTTAAACGAAAACTTTGCAGGCATGATCAGACCATGAAACTAAACAACTTTTTCTATGGAGGATATGTTGTAAAACAAGAAAAAAAAACGGCCACCCATACAAAATTGCCGATCATCTGACTGACTTTATATGGAAACCCGAAAAATAAAAATCGTTTCCCAACATAGGCTCCATAGTAAAAGTTGTTCAGTTCCATGGTCTGGACATGCCTGCAAAGTTTTCGGTACACCGTCCCTTACACCCTGTATAGTTCATCGGGTCGTTCGTCGACTCGGTGTCCTACACGAAAAAGAAAGAAAAAAGTTTATATAAAAAAAAACTTTTAATCAGTCAAACATCAACCTTCCTGCCACTTTGAGAGATCAACTTAAAACTGGTTTTTACAATAGAACAATTTTAAACGGATTTAAGTTGTGTTTTTTTTAAATTTTATACGAGCATACTAAGATACTGGTTTTTCATACAGTTAATAAGAAAAGCTTGTAATAGTTGATCCCTCAAAGAGATAGGTTGAAGTGCTGCTGAAAGTAGAATTTGGTAAAAATTTTGTTTTTTGGGATTATACCTAGACCTATAAGTATCTACGACCTACCAGTGAACATTGGTAACATTACCAAAGATTTTAATAATATAATTTGTACCTACTGTAAGACAGAATTAATAAGTCGATTCCAATTTGTTATTTTATTTGATAATATCGCTCAATAAAATGTACTCGAAATACATACTTAGTGTAAGTGTGAAATAAGTACAAATACTTCATTCCAAATAACTAATCATATGTACAATTCTTATTAAGTACATTTTTATTATTATTACTAACATTTTGTAATTTTATTAAATGATATTAATGTGAATATTATTGTTGAATGATTCGCAATAAAACGTTGTTTATAATATAATCATCTTAACTTTTATTTAAAAATAATTATGTAAACTTAACACGTTATTCAAGTTACATTACTTCAAAATAAATAATCACTTGAAATACATACGTTAAGGAAGTAAATACTTAAATTATACACAAAAAACACAAAAAAACACAAAAAAACTGTTTAAATACTTATCACAGTGTTACTGCAAGCAGTTTAATAGAAGCTGACCGGTTTCTTATCTTCCTCTGAGGAATCAGATTCATCAGATGATAATGGTCCTGCCTTCGGCTTAGCTGTAGTAGACACAGATGGAGCATTCTTGGCTGAATCTTGGTTAAAACTGGGACCATTCTTGGCTGAATCTAGGTTAAAACTGGGACCATTCTTGGCTGAATCTTGGTTAAAACTTGGACCATTCTTGGCAAACCCGTTGTTGTTCTTGGCTGCGTCTTGATTAAAACTTGGAAAATTCTTGGCTGGGTCTTGGTTAAAACTTGGGAACAGGGATAGGGGAGTTTTGCTTTCCTCACTCTTGTCTAAACCAGTCTTGGTTGTGTTTTTATTCTGAAAGTCTGACCATTCTTTTGGGACGGTGACGTGTCCATCCGCTGGAATCTTCTGGATATTTTTGTCATCTTGCGGTTTGTCTTTCACGACAGTTTTGGGAGTTGTAACTTGAGTATCGCGGAGTGCTCTGGGTTTAAGAGTAGAAGTAGTAGAGAGGTTATCTTTCTCAGTTTTGACCTCCTTAGTATCATGCGTTAAAGGTTCAACAGGTATAAGCATTTTGTCGGTGTTTCCCATTATGTCTATGTGCGACTGTGGGTAAATCATTTCTGGGAAGTCATCCTTCAAATCTTTAACAGCTTTGTTTGTTGAAGGAGCTTGGGTTGTGGATGTTTGCTTTGCAGTGTCTCTTACGTATCTTGCATGGTCGTCTTTTTGTTTCGTATCTCCTGCAGTTGTAGGTAGATGGGTGGAAACTTCGATATCTTTTTGGGGTTTGTCAGTTGGATTTGGTATTATCTTCAAAGTTTCTTTGGGATCAACAAAATTGATAGGGTGATTCTCGGCTTCTTCTTCTTTCTCTTCAGAATCACTCGTCTTCTTTCCATCGTTGATTTTTAAATCATGATTACCCGTGTCTACTTTTTTCTCTTCAGTATCACGGGTGATCCTCTTATCGTCATTGACTTTCAAATCTGTGGAGAGTGGTACTGGTGGTTTGGTAGTTGAATCAGATCCAAAGTTACTCGGCGGTTTGAATTCTCCAACATTCAACCCTGAATCATCTTTAGGCTTCAATTTGTTTTTACTATCCTTAGGTTTATCGTCACCGACGTGAGCTGGAGTAGATACGTGTCCATAATCAGGCACGGCGTACACTTCAATCTGAAACGTGTATCCCCTCAAGACTGTCGGACTTTTGAGCTCAATAGTAACAGTTTGGTTGCCTTCTCCGCCGTCGACGATACTGGCTTCTCCATCTTTATCAGGTCTTAAATCGGTAACAACAACACGACTGATAACTTCAGTGTCTGTTGTATTCACGGTTATTTTGTCCACTTGTCTCCATACGGCTGGACTGGCTTCTCTTTTCTCGTCAAAGATCTTTCTAGCTTCCGTTGCATTTTGTCCTTGCTCAAGGTCTTTGCAGGTGACTGAAGCCACAAGAGCTATCGTTAACACAAGTCTGAGATACATTTTAGCACTTTCGAAGTTTCGCGTAGTACTGATTGCGTGACTAACTCGCAAGCTTTTATATAGGGGTACGTAGACGGTTAAGGAAAATTATATCAATGAAATCATTGTAGGTATGACTGTTGGTAATATGTTAAATGGTTAACGACTTTAGTTTACTCTTCCTACAGGAAAAATAATGTTGACAGTCGGCGACAAAAGAGTTATAACTCAGGTAAATTATTATGAGGCAGTTAAATTATTTTGATTTAAAGCGAATGGTGTTGTAAAAATGGCCCGAGCCGGTTTTCTATTAGGACAATACAAAATTGTTTTATAAAGAAGAAAATTGCGTTATGCAAATTTCTTTTTTTTACAATGACCGATCATGACGTCAATAAGTGATAATGCTATCCTACATTGAATAAAGTTATTTCACTAGCGCTACTTAACGAAAAAACACATATCGCTGCATGCAAACGGAATGTCCTTTGAACTCCTATGCACAGGTTTTTTATGATATCTTTGTTAAATAAAAACCTTCAAACGCAATAAAATATTTGCTGCAATAAAAGTAATGGTTGAAAGTGCCAAAAACGGCCAATAATATAATGTTATTACTCAAAATACCGCGAGAATTTCATCGAGTTTTGCAGTGTCTAAATTTCAGATAACACCAAAAAAATGTTCAAAGGAGATTCTGATGAAGGTACCTACGTACCAACCTATTGTTTGTAGATATATGTTTTTTTCCTGAAGTGGCGCTAGTTTTCCGGCATCACTCGCGTTAAGTACGCCGTTAGGTAAACTGCCTTAGTTTATACTAAATACTAAGGTCAGGTATAAAGTTTAAATATTATTATTTTAACACCTTAGTTTGACAGCTTAAAAACATATTCATCATCGTCCGTCAGACGCTTCCAAAGGCTGCGATGTTAGGTTGCAACCATTACAAGGTCATCGAACATAGCGCTTTCTGGTGAGTGGCCAACACTACAGAACCCATGAGCTCCTTCTCCCCACCATACAGTCAAGTGTAGATTTCATAGCCCCGGGGCTAAAATTGTAGAGTCCAGAACTAAAACAAAAAATGGGTTTACATACATACACATATAACGCCTATAATCCCTTGCGGGGTAGGCAGAGCATAAATGGCCGCATAAAACGGACATTTACGCCACGTACATATACAACATAGTTGCCACAATACCCAGAATTGGTCTTGTGAACAGTTTTCTTTTCGCCAGTACTTTTGATCCACTTATCGTCTCGATCTTAGTCAGACCACACGCGACTCGCATCTGAATTAGGTCATATTTGTACGTACTTATAGTGAGGGATGAGTACCAACCACAGACAGACTATATACAGGGTGTAAGGGACAGCCCTCTGAACTGAATACTTTTAGGGTGCATTCAGAATTAAATAACTTCGCATGAGAAAATATTTCAGAAAACGTCAAAAAAAAATTACGTTACCATGTTAAGGTGGTCCGTTTTAAAAAACTGAAATTCAATGGACTTGTACGTGCGATGAAGAGCAATTTGATAATAAATGCTTATGCGAAATGATTAGGTTCCACGTAAATTTGGCGCAGAAATACTTTTGGTTAATAGATGAAGAGTATTTCGTCCACAATAAAATCAATCTATTTTTTTGTAGCAGTAGACTCCATCTATTGGCGTAAAGTGGCGAATCGGTTTTAACAAGGGAATCGTATGGTCTAAAATTAATTTTTAATTAATTTGCGAAAATTTTATATCAACACGGGACTTCCCATCGAGTTTTTTAATTAGAATTTAACCTCGTTTAAATAAATAAGCCTAAATAAAATTTGTATGTGAAACGTCCCACCTTAATGGCAAAAACTTTATCATAGACCTGAGGTTCTTGATCAAAAATCTAGATCGATTGTTCTTCATCAAAAACATGAACTGCCGGTTCTTGGTCAAAATCCTAGCTGGTTTTATCAAAAACCTGCGACATATACGTTTTTATCCCTTGCGGGGTAGGCAGAGCATTAACGACCGTCAAATACGGTCCCTATCGCTACATCTGACACACAATTTGAGGGTTGTATTGGAAAAATCGTGTAACACTACTTAGTAGGTCATACAGGGTGTAGAAAAAATTACTGAAGCTATTCGTGGCGATGGCGTGAGATCCGAACCTAAATTGGCAATTAGCTAATTCAGTCCAATTAATTTCATATATTTCCCATCATTAATAAAAAAACAAAAATAATAAAAAAAAAACATATCAGCCCCTTTTCTGGACCGATTCTTAAGCACCGTTTACGGACCTTTGTACTTTACATACATACACACACATATCACGCTTATTATCCCTTGCGGGGTAGGCAGATCATAAACAGCCGCAAAAACGGACATTTACCTACACCACATCTGACATATATTTGAGGGTCAATGGAAAATTGTGTATCGCCATAGTGACAGGTTGTCAGCCCAATGCCTAAAATAGCAATACACATCCTCAAGTCCCTTAGTCGCCTCTTACGACTCCCACGGGAAAGAAATGGGGTGATGCTATTCTAAGCCGGCATCACACGGAGCAGCCGGCATCACACGGAGCAGCCGGCATCACACGGAGTGTTGTACTTTACACCCTGTATTAACAGTACGTGGTATACTACTTACCTAATGTACTAACTACTGGTTCATCATTTTGTTTGTCTATTGTTTCGTACGTGATTTCACTAGGTTTATCCTTGTTCTGGCTAGTTGGTAGGTATTCAAAGTCAAGGGCAAACACAGCGTCATACGTTATATGTATTTATAAGGGTATAGCTTGTAAATACATATAAGTAACTTAATAAGTAAATCCAGGTCAGGTGGCCCGATGACTTAAAGAAGGCGGCTGGTAGTGACTGGATGGCGAAAACGGGAGATCGTGCCCTATGGCGAACCATGGGGAGGCCTACGTCCAGCAGTGGACTGCAATAGGCTGATGTATGTATGTAAACTCTGTTTATTTAAGAATTACTTATAGTGTAAACAATTTTTGTATGTAACTGCCAGTCGCGAGCTGTCGTTTACATACAAAGTTTGTTTACATTATAAGTCATTCTTAAATAAACTGAGTGTATGTAAGTAAATCAGGTAAATTAAATAAAAGGTACCAAATAAGGTATGAAGTTTTTCTGACATAATACGGGGTGTAAGGGACAGCCCTCCGAATACGCATAGGGTGCATTCAGACCATGAAACTGAACAATTTCCCATTAACAAATATTTTAGGAAACGTCAAATGAAATTTGATTTTCCATAGTAAATGTATTACCTGATTGTGATTTTGTATGGGAGGTCAATTTTTTGTCGTTTCCTAACATATGTTTCTAGGGGAGAGTTGTTCAGTGTCATGGTCTGCATGCACCCTGCCAGTGTTCGGAGGGCTGTCCCTTACACCCTGTATAGGCTAGCCCATGTCCAGAAGCGGACTGATGTGGCTGTCATAGTCACAGACTCAGTCTTACAGGCTGTAAGGGACGGTGAACCGAAAACTTTGCAGGCGTGATCAGACCATGAAACTGCTCAACTTTTTCTATGGAGGCAATGTTGTAAACAAAACAAATTTTTTCGTCCTCCCATACAAAATTCCCGATCAGCTGACTGACTTTCTATGGGAAACTTGAAAAAAATGTTTCGTTTCCCAACATATAGTATCCAGGAAAAAAGTTGTTTAGTTTCATGGTCTGAACATGCCTGCAAAGTTTTCGGTACACCGTCCCTTACACCCTGTATAGTCCAGATATATCCTGATTTTGAAAGAAATCGGTAATGGATTAGTTACCTACTATTACAGTAATTTGCCTAACATCGTGTATAAGTTATCTTCTCATAATGTGAACCTTGCAAGCTTTTATTATCACTATATGATGTAAAAGAATGGGTTAGGAAGTTTCCTTAACATTAATGTTTCTTTCCTTATGATAAAAATCTTACTACCTCAGAGTACCATATTATTATCGTCAGGATATTTTAGCGAATAAAAGAGTTTCTTAGAATCTCAATGCTTTATATTCGATTAATATTTTGCAAGACAATTTCTAAATTTTACGAAAAAGTGGAAAAACGCCGATGTCACATCAAACTCCAAATTCGAATCAAAACGTCATTTTTGTCTCGCCTCTATGCTCTCCTCTCCTCCATAGACACAAATGTCTATGCTCACCTCACCGCACCTCATCGCACCCCACCTCTTTGTATTACATCGCTCCACACCACTTCGCTTTACACTGCTCATCTCGCCAGCCAATAGCTCCTCTCCTCACCAGCCGTTACAGTATATATATCACGTCAGTTTATGTACCTACAATACATTTGTAACTTTTAACAGGCAAAGGATTTTTGTAACAGGCAAATGTGTGTTTTTTTTACAAATAAAAGACAAAATTCAACAATAATCCATCTATAATTTTCAAATAACCTGTCAAGAATAAATAAAAACAAGAAACAATATTAATATTAAAATCATACATCATAAAAAAACGCAAACAAGTAAAGTTGAACTAATTTCATAGACGTAATTTGACAATTATTTGCGATGCTAAAGTATTGTGTGAATGTTGCCCAATGGAAAAGGGATTCTAAAATCTGAAGCTATCCGATTTTTTGTACTACTATGTCAATTGTCAAATCGGTCTTTTTAAATTAGCTCCACTAAAAACGCGTGAGGTCAAATATTCTGGTCTGTATTATGTACTTATTACCAGGGACCAGTATAACTTGAGCTCTCTCTATTTCTTGCACCAAATTTGTTTGGAGCAACAAGGGCAGGTCAAGTTTACTGGTCGGTATTATGTACTTATTACCAGGGACCAGTATAACTTGAGCTCTCTCTATTTCTTGCACTAAATTTGTTTGGAGCAACAAGGGCAGGTCAAGTTTACTGGTCGGTATTATGCATTTAGTACCCCCGACCAGAATAACTTGAGCATTATTTCTTGCACCAAGTTTGTTTGGAGCAGGGGCAAGTATCGCGCATGGT
Organism: Tuta absoluta; assembly: GCA_027580185.1. NCBI lineage: Eukaryota > Metazoa > Arthropoda > Insecta > Lepidoptera > Gelechiidae > Tuta > Tuta absoluta. The sequence goes on along the minus strand of JAQAHW010000019.1, from coordinate 9,634,426 downwards.
CACTTTATTCATTTGTGCAATGAAAGGATGCGTCCTATGGAAAAATGAGGTTCTGGAAAGAAAAATGCATTATGTTGATAAAATATACAGGTTGTAAGGGACAGCCTTCCGAATACTTATAGGGTGCATTCAGACCATGAAACATTTTGACTTTCATCAATTGCAGTCAGCTGATCGTAATTTTGTATGGGAGGTATGTTTTTTGTCGTTTCCTGGCATATGTTTCTAAGGGAAAGTTGGTCAGTCACATGGTCCGCATGCACCCTATCAGTATTCGGAGGGCTATGTCCCTTACACCCCGTATAGCGTGAAATTTTACTAGTGACCGATACCGGGCTCGTTTAAATACATAAGCCTACATAAAATTTGTATGTGAAACGTCCCACCTTAATGGCAAAAACTTTATCATAGACCTGAACTAGTCCAGGTTCTTCATCAAAAACATGAACTGCCGGTTCTTGGTCAAAATCCTAGCTGATTTTATCAAAAACCTGCGACAAATACGTTTTTATCCCTTGCGGGGTAGGCAGAGCATTAACGACCGTCAAATACAGTCGCTATCACCACCACCAAACATTTTGAGGGTTGTATTAGAAAAATCTAAGTAGATCTAGGATTTCGGCCATAATCCTAGGATTTTGACCGAAATTCTGGATCTACATAGTAATATGGTAAAACGAAGGCTTCAGAACACTTTTTATAAATTTCGTAGTGACTATACACATACATACATAAATACTTGCGGAGTATGCAGAGTTATAATGGCCATAAATAATGTTGAGGGCTATTAGATAAAACGTGAATGACTATAGAAAAATAAAATGGTAATACACATGAAAACTTCCATCCGTTAGTCGCTTCTGGGTGTCGTACCCGCGGGAAAGAATAGGGGTGATGCTATTTTAAGCCGTCATTACACGGAATAGTGACTATCGCCATGCATTACTATTTGTCTTTACTTTAATTTGTATTCTTATTATGCTTTTGGAGAGAAAAATAAGAACTTAAGAAAATTTGATGAAACAATATAAATGACAAAAAAAATATTTATAGTAATTAAATCAGTCTTTTATTTTTATTGATTCCAGATAGAATGTACTAATCACTAATATTATAAGGTATCTAGTCTCAATATAAAAATTAACCATTTTTCATAAACATTTAAATGCTAACCTCTTCTAACTATGATTAATATAACAAACATTAAATAATTAGTTTTTCTGTCATTAACATAAACTTTTGAGTATCATTTCTTTCATGAAAGATTTTTCTGATAAGTAACTGTTTATAATATTATTAGATGAGTAATAAAATAAACATTTGGGTGTCTTCTCTTTTACAAAATATAACAAGGTAAACAGAACCTCCTGTTATCATTTGCATCACCTAGTATCTAAATAAAGATTATGAATGAGAGAAATAAACACTTTTCTTTTTTAAAAATAAATCAGTATTTGCGGAAAGAAAAATAATTTCACATAAACAAAAAATAACAAATTTAGCGTTGTTCTTATCGATTGGTCTTAGTTTTATCAGTATTGTAGTATTCGTATATATACGTTATTTTTTTTTTGCTATTGTGCACGTCATATCCGCTTCTCGAATTATAGAATGTCTCTTATGTAGGTTTGCTGTAAGAAATTTCTTTTTAGAAATAAGTAAACCTGTTGTGTCTTGTCTCATTGTAAATTGTTCCTGTGTATGTTTTTGTGTACAATAAATGGTTAAATAAATAAATAAATAAATCGATTCCTTTAAAAGATAAGGTTGGACTCTCTTCTTAATTATTACTTATTGTGGCACTTTGACGAATTGTGGCACCTTGAATTGCAGGTACTTAATTTTTTTTACAGATGCACCTGTTAGATTTGCACTGTATCTTTGACTTGCTGCAGGCACATTTTTTATAGCCTTGTCCTCCGAACATTGAAAGTTTTCCAGCAATCTCACGGAAGCCCATTTCGTTTTGTGGAACTGCATCAGTAAATGCAATAGAAGATGTTTGAATGGTGTTTCGAGGGAGCCAGCCGCGCGCGGGGGAGGAGCGTATTGTTCCCTCCCCGCTCATAAATTCCCCCGAATCGCGATTAATGCCATAATACTAAGCAGATCCAGGATTTCGACCAAAATCCTAGGATTATGACCGAAATCCTGGATCTGCTTAGGACGATGGTCGAATGTAGTCTACAATTTTGCCATAATCCGGCTTTTGGCCGAAATCCTAGGATTTCGGCCGAAATCCTAATTCTGCCATAATACTGCGACATATACATACATTCATAAATCGCGCCTATTTCACTTACGGGGTAGGCAGAGCGTTAACGGCCGTAAAACGGATAATAACACCACGTCTGACAAAAGTGAGGGTCAATCAGATAATTGTATATCACTAAGTATAGTGACAGGTTGTCAGCCCATCGCCTTAAATAGCAATACACATCCTCAAGTCCCTTAGTCGCCTCTTACGACTCCCACGGGAAAGAAATGGGGTGATGCTGTTCTAAGCCGGCATCACACCGGCCAATGTACTTTACACCCTGTATTAACAGTACATGGTATACTACTTACCTAATGTACTAACTAGTGGTTCATCATTTTGTTTGTCTATTGTTTTGTACGTGATTTCACTAGGTTTATCCTTGTTCTGGCTAGTTGGTAGGTATTCAAAGTCAAGGGCAAACACAGCGTCATACCTTATATGTATTTATAAGGGTATAGCTTGTAAATACATATAAGTAACTTAATAAGTAAATCCAGGTCAGGTGGCCCGATGACTTAAAGAAGGCGGCTGGTAGTGACTGGATGGCGAAAACGGGAGATCGTGCCCTATGGCGAACCATGGGGGAGGCCTACGTCAAGCAGTGGACTGCAATAGGCTGATGTATGTATGTAAACTCTGTTTATTTAAGAATTACTTATAGTGTAAACAATTTTTGTATGTAACTGCCAGTCGCGAGCTGTCGTTTACATACAAAGTTTGTTTACATTATAAGTCATTCTTAAATAAACTGAGTGTATGTAAGTAAATCTGGTAAATTAAATACAAAAGTACCAAATAAGGAATGAAATTTTTCTGACATAATACGGGGTGTAAGGGACAGCCCTCCGAATACGCATAGGGTGCATTCAGACCATGAAACTGAACAATTTCCCATTAACAAATATTTTAGGAAACGTCAAATGAAATTTGATTTTCCATAGTAAATGTATTACCTGATTGTGATTTTGTATGGGAGGTCAATTTTTTTTGTCGTTTCCTGACAAATGTTCCTAGGGGAAAGTTGTATAGTGTCATGGTCTGCATGCACCCTGTCAGTATTCGGAGGGCTGTCCCTTACACCCTGTATAGGCTAGCCCATGTCCAGAAGCGGACTGATGTGGCTGTCACAGTCACAGACTCAGTCATACAGGGTGTAAGGGACGGTGTACCGAAAACTTTGCAGGCGTGATCAGACCACGAAACTTAACAACTTTTTCTATGGACTCTATGTTGGTAAACGAAAATTTTTTTTTGTCCTCCCATAGAAAATTCCCGATCAGCTGACTGACTTTCTATGGAAACTTGAAAAAAAATTTTCGTTTCCCAACATATAGTATCCAGAAAAAAAGTTTTTAGTTTCATGGTCTGAACATGCCTGCGAAGTTTTCGGTACACCGTCCCTTACAGCCTGTGTAGTCCAGAAATATCCTGATTTTGAAAGAAATCGGTAATGGATTAGTTACCTACTATTACAGTAATGCCTAACATCGTGTATAAGTTATCTCCTCATAATGTGAACCTTGCAAGCTTTTATTATCACTATATGATGTAAAAGAATGGGTTAGGAAGTTTCCTTAACATTATTGTTTCTTTCCTTATGATAAAAATCTTGTCTACCTACTTACTACCTCAGAGTACCATAAATGTCAGTGTATGTACCTACTATACATTTGTAACTTAACTACAGGTGTGATTTTTACAAATAAAAGACAAAATTCAACAATAATTCATCTATAATTTTCAAACAACCTGTCAAGAATAAATTGAAACAATATTAATATTAAAATCATACATCATAAAAATACGCAAACCAGTAAAGTTGAGCTAATTTCATAGAACTGATTTGACAATTATTTGATGCTAAAGTATTGTGTGAATGTTGCCCAATGGAAAAGGGATTCTAAAATCTGAAGCTTGCCGATTTTTTGGTGTCCCTCAAGCTGTAATCCTCACCTATGAAAACTTAACGAAAAGCAATTTTGGTTTTGTCAAAAAATAGTGCTGAAATAGTGACAAATAGTGACATATGCAAGAAAATTAGTGACTTCATATCTCCCAAGATATGGCTATCGTTTGGTGAGGATTACAGATCGAGGCTCACGCTGTAATCCCAACTCTCGTGTGAGCAAACGGTGGGGTATTTTCACTTGGTCTACATTCCAAAAAATAGTGCCTAATTAGTGACTAATAGTGACAAAAGATGAGAAATAGTCGCTTTATAATTCCGAAGTTATAAAGGCATCTTGGTGAGGATTATACCTATAGCAATTTTTGCTGTAATCCTCACCTCATTTCTGCTAAACGCTTAGGTCTTTTGACTCAAATTTAGTATCAAAAAATAGTGCTGAAATAGTGTTCTTAAACTGCATTAATATTTATTTAGTTTATGTAGTAGAAGCAATTAAAAAAACCGTAAGAACTTCTTCATACAAAATGGTCAGGTACAGTCACGAACAATACTTCGTATTGTCGTACTTGAAGCTCAATACTGGTTTGTTATGTCGGTAGGAACGTAATCAAACAAACTTATTTCCTTCAAGTATTTTGTTTATATCTGACAGTACACAATATTTTTCAATCAGTCAGACGTGGCGATGATAACGACCGTATTTTTTGCGGCTGTTAACGCTCTGCCTAACACGTAAGGGATAAAGGTGTGATAAATGTTTTTATCTATGTAGTACATAAATAAATACATAAAAGATATAGGTACCTAACTTGTTTGGTTCAAATGAAACAAAAATCATATATATGTGGTAAAATTAATTGAACTCATAAATAAATGAAAGTAGGTATATACGGTGAAATCTAATCAGTGACCGATAGCGTAAACCTAGGACGGGCTGGTGATAAGGAACAACTTTCCCCAAGGAACATAGGTCGAAACATAAAAAAAAAAATTAGACCTCCCGTACAAAATTGTCGATCAGCTGATTTGGGTTACTATGGGAGTTCCAATTTTTTTTCACATTTCAACATATGTTCCTTGGGGAAAGTTGTTCCTTATCACCAGCCCGTCCTGGGTTTTCGCTATCGGTCACTAAATAGATTTAATCCTATATAGTAAACGACGTTCGAGGCAAGGACTAATACTATACATACATACATAAATACATATATCACGCCTATAATCCCTTGCGGGGTAGGCAGAGCGCAAATGGCCGCAAAAACGGACATTTACGCCACATCTGACAAATATTTGAGGGATATTCTGAAAATTGTGTAACGCCATAGTGACAGGTTGTCAGCCCATCGCCTAAAATTGCAATACACACCCTCGAGTCCCTTAGTCGCCTCTTACGACTCCCACGGGTAAGAAATACTATAAGTACCTAATTATACCTAAATAAAAAAATATTTTTTTTAAAACGTGCGTTTTCATTTTAATTTTTCATAATAATCGTAAGGGGCGTATTTTTTATTTAAGAAATTTTATACTTGAGTTGTCATAATACTCAATATCGCGTAACGTGATGAAACCAAAAAATACCACGCAGGCGAAGTGCATGCAATAATTTCACTATTGTCTACCCTTTTGCTCACACGCGCGGCGGTCAGTTTTTGAGGCTCGGCCAAACCGCTTTTGTTTAGCGGTGGCTTGAGCGGTGGCGCGACCAACTTAAGAGAATACGATGTGATAAATTAATACGATGTGTTGATCTGAAAGATATAGCATAAGTACATATAAATACTTTATTGTTATAAAACCGTTAAAAAGTTCAAGGCGTTAAAAAATAGTCAACCAAAATACCTACTCATAAAATAGACCAAAATAATGTCAGTGGCTCAACTTATGTTTAAGTTAATACCTACCTATATTGGCAGAAATGACATTCATTACCTAAATTAAAGCAAAAATCAAGTCTGTATTCTACGAAGTATTGTTCGCGACTGTACCTGACCATTTTGTGCGGAGAAGTTCTTACGGTTTTTTTAATTGCTTCTACTACATAAACTAAATAAATATCAATGCAGTTTAAGAACACTATTTCAGCACTATTTTTTGATACTAAATTTGAGTTAAAAGACCTAAGCATTTAGCAGAAATGAGGTGAGGATTACAGCAAAAATTGCTATAGGTATAATCCTCACCAAGATGCCTTTATAACTTCGGAATTATAAAGCGACTATTTCTCATCTTTTGTCACTATTAGTCACTAATTAGGCACTATTTTTTGGAATGTAGACCAAGTGAAAATACCCCACCGTTTGCTCACACGAGAGTTGGGATTACAGCGTGAGCCTCGATCTGTAATCCTCACCAAACGATAGCCATATCTTGGGAGATATGAAGTCACTAATTTTCTTGCATATGTCACTATTTGTCACTATTTCAGCACTATTTTTTGACAAAACCAAAATTGCTTTTCGTTAAGTTTTCATAGGTGAGGATTACAGCTTGAGGGACACATTTTTTGTACTACTATGTCAATTGTCAAATCGGTCTTTTTAAATTAGCTCCACCAAAAACGCGTGAGGTCAAATATTCTGGTCTGTATTATGTACTTATTACCAGGGACCAGTATAACTTGAGCTCTCTCTATTTCTTGCACCAAGTTTGTTTGGAGCAACAAGGGCAGGTCAAGTTTACTGGTCTGTATTATGCAGTTATTACCCCCGACCAGAATAACTTGAGCATTATTTCTTGCACCAAGTTTGTTTAGAGCAGGGGCAAGTATCGCGCATGGTCACTTTATTCATTTGCGCAATGAAAGGATGCGTCCTATCGCAAAATGAGGTTCTGGAAATAAAAATGCATTATGTTGATAAAATATACAGGGTGTAAGGGACAGCCTTCCGAATAATTATACCATGATTGCCGTGTGATGCCGGCTTTGCCGTGTGATGCTGGCTTAGAATAGCATCACCCCTTTTCGTGCCCGTGGGAGTTGTAAGAGGCGACTAAGGGACTCGAGGGTGTGTATTGCAGTTTTAGCGATTTTTGCGATGGGCTGACAACCTGTCACTATGGCGATACACGATTTTCCGGGTGACCCTCAAATGTTTGTCAGACGTGGCGTAAATGTCCGTTTTATGCGGCCATTTATGCTCTGCCTACCCCGCAAGGGATTATAGGCGTGATATGTGTGTATGTATGATAGGGTGCATTCAGACCATGTAACATTTTGACTTTCAGCAATTGCAGTCAGCTGATCGTAATTTTGTATGGGAGATAATTTTTTTTTGTCGTTTCCTGACATATGTTCCTAAGGTAAAGTTGGTCAGTCTCATGTCCGCATGCACCCTATCAGTATTCGGAGGGCTATCCCTTACACCCCGTATAGGGTGAAATTTGACTGGTGACGATACCGAAAACTCGGTACTTACTGGTGAAAACGAACAACTTTTCCCAAGGAATATAGGGCGAAATATGACAAAAATATTTTGAGCTTCTTCTTCTTTTCGTATGTGACACCGAGTCATCCAACGAACCGATGAACCCTGGAGTCAGAGTTTTTTCAACCGCCTATTACTAGTAGGTAGTAGGCCTCTGACATAGTTGAGTGAGTCTAAGTAATCATAGACAGCGACCGGGACCGACGGCTTAGCGTGCCCTCCGAAGCACGGAACCATCTTTATTTACCCAAATATAATTTTCATAGTAACCCAAATCAGCTGATCGTTAATTTTGTATGGATGGTCCAAAAATTTTGTTCATATTTCGACCCATTCGACCTATGTTCCTTGAACTTCCCCAAGATATGTATTGAACGCGTTTTAGACGTTTTTTTGCGAACGTATTTTAGTTCATACACGCGTTTAGCAGTAGTAAGGCCCTTAGAATTTCACCAACAAAACGTGACAGCTGTCATATTTCTGAAAGGTTCTAGTGTATTGTTACCTGCAAAGCATGTCGGCCATTTCCTCCTCGTACTCTTTAGCGGTTTGGACAACTTTCGTAGTAAGGCCCTTTAGAATTTCACCATCAAAACGTGACAGCTGTCATATTTCTGAAAGGTTCTGGTGTATTGTTACCTGCAAAGCATGTCGGCCATTTCCTCCTCGTACTCTTTAGCAGCTTGGACAGCTTTCCTGCGTTGTTCTAACTCTTCTTGGAGCTCGCGCATCTGAGAACAACAACAAACCGGAATATTTTATTGCAATTTACCTGCAGAAGTAAAGAATTTTCAAAAAATCGTATCAATCCGTATTACGTTCTCGTATTGTCGTATAATGGGGGTCATTAAAACGCGAGTGTCTGTTTAACACACTCGTTAATTATATGCCGTTGCATGCACTATTTTATCTACACTCTCCAAAAATACAACTCAGTTATATACTTTTCCAAACGTCCGCACCAGCGATTGCAAGAATGATACAAGGTGAAATTCAATACGAGAACGTAATATGGCATGATATGATTTTTTTTAATTCTTTACTTTTGCAGTTGTTCTGATGTCGAGTCAGCAACTGAACAACTTAACAACTGAACAACATCGGCACAATATCGAAACAACAACTGAACAACATCTGAACAACGTTTGAACAACAACTGAACAACATCTGAACAACAACTAAACAACATCTGAACAACATCTCAACAACAACAGAACAACAACCGATCAATTACCGTATAACAATAACTGCAAGGTGCGGCGGAAGATGGCGATATGGGTGGGTATTGGAACTTAGTTTCAATTCTCAACTTTATCGAAGTTAGAGCCTTTTCATTAATTCATTACGCTTCTCTAATTTCTACGAAATTGTAATTTCTATAAGCAGAATGCATAAAGCAGGTCTATAAACAACTGTTTTCGAGTTAATAATTCGAACATTATGAGACGAGTGTAGATAAAATAGTGTATGCACCTGCATATAATTCACTAGACACTCGCGTTCTAATGACGCCATTATATGACAGTTGCATAAACTACTATTATCTACACTCAAATGTTCGAATTATGAACTCGAAAACAGTTGCTTAAAGACCAACTTTATGCATTCTGCCATATTCTGCCTATATACATTACAGTTTCAACTTATTATTACATATAAAATACAGAAGCGTAATGACTTAATGAGAAGGCTCTTACTACGATAAAGTTGAGAAATGAAACGAAGTTTTTTTTGCCAATACTCATATCGATATCTTCCGCCGCACCTGTCAGTTGTTGTTGTACGGTAATTGTTCAGATGTTGTTCAGTTGTTGTTCAGATGTTGTTCAGTTGTTGTTCAGCTGTTGTTTAGATGTTGTTCAGTTGTTGTTTCGATTTTGTTCAGATGTTGTTTAGTTGTTGTTCAGATGTTGTTCAGTTGTTGACTTGACATCTAAACAACTGTTAGTATAGAATTTACGAAAATTCATATCAAGCCAATTACGTTCTCGTATTGAAATTTACCTTGTATCGGGCCTTGCAATCGCCGCCGGTGCGGACGTTTGGAAAAGTGTATAAAAGAGTTTTTTTTTGAGAGTGTGGATAAAATAGTGTATGCAACTGCATATAATTAGGCATTAGAATGCTCGTGTCAAACTATTATCACACGAGGCGTACATTCTAATGACCCCCATTAAACGACAGTTGCATAAACTATTATTAAGATACAGTCAAGCTCAGCTCTGGTTAGACACTAGACAAGCCATGTCCAGCAGTGGACTGTAGTAGCTGTTACTGTTAATGTAATGTTTCTTTTTATGATTCGTGTCTTTCGCAGCCTGATTGTAAACTGTTTAAAATATCCGTCTTCTAAGATGATTCGTTTATTTTAAATCGAACTTTCTGTCCTTACTGCTACGTTCACATATTGTACCTGCTCCTGTCGCTACTTCCATATTGCTCGAAACACGAGAGTGAGTGTTCACACACTGCCGTCATACTCTTCTCGCATCAATACGAGTGAGCGAGATAGCAATACATTCCACTGCAACATTCCTTTGACTTGAAAAGCCGAAACTCGCGAGAGCACGGGAAGTGGCAGCGGCATGCCGAGTAGCAGCGCGAGTTACCTGTATAAGTGATGCTTGCGCTGCCCACTTCCCTTACTTTTTGTGTGAATTAGACTTACCTTCAATGTTTTATTGTACTGAATCTGCTTCAATATATCTTCTTGGTGTATTTTTCTATCCCTCGCTTCCTCCGCGGTCTTATTGCCAACAAGTTGTTCCATTTGGTCGTGAAGCTGTTTGAAATATTCGTCTTCTAGAGCGAGGCGTTTTTTCACCTCTTCCCGCTCTTTTTTGCGCTCGGCAATTAAGTCTAGGATGTCTTGTTGCGCTGACTGAAGAAATGAACGAGATTTACGATAAATGAAATATACAGGCTGTAAGGGACAACCCTCCGAATACTTATAGGCTGCATTCAGACCGTGCAAACTGATTCACCGTGTGATGCCGGCTTAGAATAGCATCACCCCATTTCTTTCCTTTCTTAAAAGATTCTTAAAAGGCGACGAAGGGACTGGAGGGTGTGTATTGCAATTTTAGACGATGGGCTGATAACCTGTGCTGTGACTATGGCGATACACAATTTTCCGAATGACCCTCAAATGTTTGTCAGACGTGGCTTAAATGTTCGTTTTATGGGGTCGTTTATTACGCTCTGCCTAGCCCGCAAGGGATAAAGGCGTGATATATGTATGTATACATTCAGACCATGGAAATGAACAACTTCCCTAAAGAAAATATTTAAGGAAACGTCAAAAAATATTGACTTTCCATAGTAGTTGCAGTCAGCTGATCGTGATTTTGTATGGGAGGTCGAATATTTCTTGTCTTTTTCTGACATATGTTCCTAGGGGAAAGTTGTTCAGTTTCATGTTCTCAATGCACCCTATCAGTATTCGGAGTGCTGTGATATCTAGGGTGAAATTTTACTAGTGATCGAGAACGAAATCTTAAGACGTATTGTGTCGATTTTTTTATTTCAAAAACATTACACAGTAATAGGTTTACATACATACATACATATATCACGCCTTTATCCCTTGCGGGGTAGGCAGAACGCAAACCGCCGCAAAAAACGGACATTTACGCCACGTCTGACAAACATTTGAGGGTCATTCAGAAAATTGTGTATCGCCATAGTGACAGGTTGTCAGCCTATCGCCTTTAAATTGCAATACACACCCTCGAGTAGGGACTCGTCGCCTTCTACGACACCCACGGGAAAGAAATGGGGTGATGCTGCTCTCAGCCGGCATCACACGGCAACAGGTTTAACCTTAAGTATAAGTGTACCTAAATAACACATCGAGATCATATTATTGAGATCAACTTACAACCTAAAATAATAACAAAATTACAATGTTAGGAATAATTAACGATAACTTGGATAACATATTGGATGGATGGATTTTTGAGTTGGAAATGAGCGTGTTTTGTGTTATATGCGAGTGTGTTTTGTTGACACGCTTATTTGTGTTGCAAATAAGCGTGTTTCGTGTTACGAATGAGTGCTTTATTTAAATATGTTTTTTTTTTTTTATTAATGATGGGTTTGCTCTTGACTCTAGTCTAGGTCATAGGACAGAGACAGAGTCTAAGATGGAGCGAGCTCACCCAGAAGAGGCCTGTTAAGGCACTGGCACTCCCACACACTGACGGAACGCAGCAAGCTACTTGGCGCCAGACTTCGGTGGGATGGTGGTCGCGAGCCAGGCGGCTCCTTACGGAGCCTTCCACCGCTTGGTGGGATGGCACATATCCCATCGGATATGTTGTGTTTAACATTTCTCACCTTAGTATTGACGTTCTTCTGTTTCTCCTCACACTTCTTCTTATCGAAAGCTGCTTGCTGATCTTTCACCGCTGCGTCCATTAACTCATCATCGTACAATTTCTTCTCTATCTCTGTTCGAAGCTCCGCCATCTTTCTGTTGCATTCGTCTAGCTCTTTCTAAAAGTTATAAAAAAGATGCAGAAAGAAATTGCTGCAATTATTTCGAGTAGTAAACGAGCCTATGAGATTTAACTGCTTTTCCTGAGTAAATAGACAAAAATATGTAAAAAATATATAAGGTTCTATTGCATTCAGTGCACATTTATTTTTAAAATTTGGATCTCCCATACAAAGTGACACATCTTTTGAACATTTTTGTAAGGGAGGGCCAATTTTATTTAGATTTCTACCTATGTTTACTGGGAAAAGTTTTACAGTTTCACCCTAAAAATATTTGCATTGCATTTAATAAGACCTTATATAAAAAATTGTTGCAATTAACTTTGATTGGATACAGGCAACCAATAGTTGTCTAAACTGGTTGCCTGCTAATAAATAATTATAATTATTATTATATCGAGAAGTGTACCAGCTTATGCCGTGTGGCCGGCTTAGAAATGCCGTGTGATGCCGGCTTTGCATCACACCATTTCTTGCCTTAGGGAGTCGAGGCGACTAAGGGACTCGATACACACCATATTGCAATTTCGCGCGATGGGCTGACAACCTGTCACTATGGTGATACATAATTTTCCGTTGGTGTAGAAAAAACGCGATTAAGGGATAAATTTGACCAGGTAATCGACAGCAGCGTATCCTATGAATGCAACATCACGCTCTGCGCTCGCCAATCCGCTTACGCAGCGGGGTGAGTATGGCAATACCATCCAATAAGCGGAGGCCTACGTCCAGCAGTGGACTGTAGTGTCTGTTTACCTCCTTCCGTCTCATGAGGTCCAGCTTAGCTTGGTCTGCTGCCATGCCTTGCCCCGATAGAGACTTCCAAACGTTCTCAGTAATCTTTGCTGTCTCCTGTGAACAAACGTTAAATTAAGTATGTATGTAAGTATAATCTCTTTATTGTGCATTCTTAAAAGTAATACAGAAAACACATATTAAACCAAAAACTAGTTTTTTTTTTAAATTAGTGATGGGTTTGCTCTTGACTCTAATCTAGGTCATAGGACAGAGACAGAGTCTAAGATGGAGCGAGCTCACCCAGAAGAAGCCTGTTCACTCTTACTTTGAAGAGATTAGGGTTGTATGCTTTTGGAAACACAGACGCAGGTAGTAAATTCCACTCATTAGCAGTGCGCATTATAAATGATGACTGGAAGCGCTTAGTCCGAATTGGTGGAATGGCAACCAGGTACGGATGGTATCCGGCGGTGCGTCTGGATGTCCGATGGTAGTGGGGATGGTAGAAATGGCACAAAGGCGGACTTATCCCATTAAGGGAACTCTGAGGATACGATGTGAGCAGGTAAACAAGAATGAAAAGGTATTTTCTTTTTCCAACCTTCACCAAAGTAATAATCGGCTAAGCCAAATAGCCGGCCAGTAGTCGGCGATTATTCGGTGACTATCCGGCTGATTTTAAGCCGAATAATAGGACGTCGATCGAAACTATAGACGGTGCATCTATAAACTACAATCCATACTACAGGTGTTATCTGCAACTTGCTGGAGCCTATATTCTTTTTATCCAAACAAGTGTTTTTTATAAAGCTCATATTGTCATTAAATATAAAAAGTCATGACATCAATGTCAAACGGAGCCGTGGTTTATCTCATAGTTTTCTTGCAGTTCATTTTTATAGGTACACACACACATACACATATCACGCCTATAATCCCTTGCGGGGTAGGCAGAGCGCAAACAGCCGCAAAAAACGGTCTATCTACGCCACGTCTGACAAATGTTGAGGGTCATGCGGAAATTGTGCATCGCCATAGTGACAGGCTGCAGCCCATCGCCTAAAATTGCAATACTTACCCTCGAGTCCCTTAGTCACCTCTTACGACTCCCAAGGGAAAGAAATGGGGTGATGCTATTCTAAGCCGGCATCACACGGCATTAATTAATTAATTATAGGTGTTTTGTCGACTTACCGCTTGTTTAGCTAGCAGGACATCTCGGTCAGCTATCGCTTGCTTGCGTTCCTCACCGGTCTCCAAGCGTTTAGCAAGACGCGCCGCCTCCTCTGTGAATAAAGAAAAACCAGTGGAAATGTGGCAGGAATTTGTAGCGACCTCTGGGCGCTACTACACGAAGCTTACTCAAAGTGCTTCACGAGCAAGCAAGACGCAACAGAAGTTCCAACATATCCGCAAGATGGCGCCACGTGATAGATTGGCAGAGAAACAAAGATCCTGAAACGCGATATCGAAGTGTTTATCCGTGCAACGCATATACATGGTGTAAAAAAATTAGCAGAGAATATTTTAAGGGGTGAACCAGTACGTGAAACTGAACAACTTTCCCCAAAGAACATAGGTCGAAATATGAAAAAATAATTTGACCCTCCCATACTTAGTGTGTTACCCGGCCGGGATAATTTGTATGGGAGGGCCAATATTTTTTTTCATATTTCGACCTATGTTCCTTGGGGAAAGTTGATCAGTTTCACGTACTGGTTCACCCCTTAAAATATTCTCAGCTAATTTTTTTACACCATGTATACAACAGCCAATTCAGGTCGACCAGTCAGTCGGTCCCCTGGCCACATCACATGGCCAGGCAGGGTAGCTACCCTTTTCCCGTCACCACCTGGACCTCCATTCTGCCTCGCTTCCTGTCACCCGCCATAAATGTATTACTCACGACGCTTTTGTTATACCGCTTGCCGTGTGATGCCGGCTTCGACTAGCATCACCACATTTCTTTCCTGCGGGTGTCGTTGGAGGCGACTAAAGGACTCGAGGGTGTCGTATGTATAACAATTTTAGGCGAAAAGCTGGCATTCTGTCACTATAGTGATAGATACATGCTTTTTCTGAAACGGCTATTAAATATTTGTCAGACGTGGTGTCTGTACCCCGCAAGAGATAAAGGCGTAATATGTTTATGTATGTATTTTGTAATGGTTGCTAACAGCACGAAACCACAGTATAATTAATAGTACTAGCGTACAGTATGGTCACTCCCTGCCTCCCCCTACAAGCGCCGCCCACCCGCGCTCGGAGGACGCTCAGACACCGGCTAGCAAGGACGCGACGACGAAGGTCATTTCATACTGGCGCACATTGCATTCCCGATTCGCGAACGCAAAATGGCGGCAACCCTGACATGTTGTTTCACACACACAAGCATGGTCCGCGTTCACCTACGCGAGCTTAGACTGTGTGTGTGCGTAGCAACGCGTTTGTTTCATACATTTGAGCGCCAGTGTCCGAGGTGTGACGAAACCGAGGTCTTTGAAAGCGCCTGGTTTATAACCAGCAGTTGGTCTTACGGCTGCGGAACCGGGGCTTCTGCTCTAATTGTTATTAATTTTCATCACAACAGCGAAGGGACGTCCACTGCTGGACATAGGCCTCGCTCTGGCCCTCTCATAGACAACGACTTTATGACGACTGTTTCTAGCGCTGTTTTAGTACTAACCATAATTATCTGTTATACAGGGTGTAAGGTACGGTGTACCAAAATTATCAGACCATGAAACTGAACAACTTTTACTATGAATACAATGTTGGTAAACGAGAAAGAAAAAGAAAACCTAGTTTCCATAGAATGTCCACCAGTCGGGAATTTAATGTGGGAAGTCGTGATTTTTCTCTCGTTAACCACCACAGCCTCCATAGAAAAAGTTGTTCAGTTTCATGGTATGATCATGCCTGCAAAGCTTTCGGTACATCGTCCGTCACACCTTGTATGATTAAGGTGCTAAAATAAATATCATTTTGCAATAGCCTATAGAATAGAAAGTGTATCAAGTGTTGAAGCTGTAAAATATCATACTACTTACACCGTATGTAATAAGGTACAGGAACCAAAGATGGCCCACTTAATTTCAAACCCTAAAAATTTAAATAAATAGATAATTTAGGAAACAAAACAAGTTGCAATTATGAAATTTGGTTTATTAATCAGCAAAAAATTTTGTTTGACTCATGTATGACGAGGTACTATGGAGAAAAATTAAATTTTGAAAACCTTTGCAATGGGCCATCTTAGGCAATGGGTGTCCTAAAAAGGCCCAATACACAGTTATAAATATTTTTGATAATTTTCTGATTTATACGTTGTTCTTTCCTACAACTCTTTTGATTTTGTGTTAACTTTTAGTCTCATATACTTGGTGCAAAAACTAGTCAAAAATATGGCGTATGAGCCATCATAAATCTATCAAAATTGAAATCTACTGTAAAACAAATAAATAATACTAAATGTATAAAAATCACATAGTTTCATGAAACTAAAAATAGTCTCTTAAAAACAAAGTAATAATTTTTTATAAAAGAAATAAATTTTCGATTATAAATTTTTGTGGGCCTCATTAGAGCATATGAAAAATATGTTCTATAAAATTTTACAAAAAGTAACTAAACTAGCTTCTTTGTTTTTATATTACTTAAACTCTTTATAAAATTAAAATGCAAAATTCAATAGAATATTAGGAAATTATTACGAGCACCATTGTTTCATTTATCGTAAAAACTACATAAGGATGTGGAAGGAGGAGACAAGCATATTTCTTTACGCTGAGATAACATTCTTTTAGTACTCTTAATAAGATTCCTTATTTCAGCAGTTAAACTATTTGTACCGCTAGGATTTCAGAGATATTGCCTTTCAAGATGGTCCTTTCCATCCACTTGATTTTATAACCTCAAAATTGTCAATGCTTAGATATCTTGGCAGAGGAATTATCTACACACAAAATGATTACAGCATTGCCGTTACAAATCACAAATCTCAATTCGTACCGCCTTCATATTTCAGAAAAATGTGAAATATGCGAGGAAAAGGCGATTGAAAGTTTTCCAACATGTGGTTGGACGTTCTTGCTAGATCTCCATAAATATAGCGGTACAAAACTTGTAATTCAAATCACAGCATTAAGACGATACGTACCAAGCATTTGGTACATCAAACAAAGCCGTATCTTCTCTAATTAATGAGAAAACACCAATTGAAAATTGCAAGATTAAGTGACGTACTGATGTACATGACCATAGCAAGACTACGATTTACCTTCATCCATACCTACTTAAATAAAGTGTCTTGTAGAACAAAACCTGAAAATAATTGCACTGATTTAAAAATAACCATAAATAAATATGAATGAAAGAAAGATGACTAAAAATGATAAATAACAATAAATTATTGTATACCAACTTTTTTTGTAATTCGATTTTATTTTGTGCTTTTGTCATAATTTAATAAAGATGATTATCAATATATATTTTATGGTTTATTCAGAATGTTTTTACTGGGCTCCAACAATCTGCAGCAGCTTATTTCATACATATACATTTCACGCCCTTATCCTTTGCGGGGTAGGAGCAGCTAATTAGTGGAATCCTGTATGCGGTAGAACATTACGCAAGTTTTAGAAAATAGGTAGTAGAATAGTAAGAACTACCGAAAGCCCCTTCTCGTTTTAAGAAAAACTTTCTACTAAGATGGAAGATCTTCAGTATGGGGACTTCTCTATCTGACAGTTGCCGGCCTTTTTTATAAGTTGTTTAATACATTTCATCTTTTTTCATAGCTTAATTTAAAAAAAAAGAACAATTAGCTCAGCGCCATTTCACTTGAGCATGAAGTTTTACTAGGGACCGGTACCGAAAACTTAGGATAAGGAACGACTTTCCCTACGGAACATAGGTCACATAATATAAAAAAATGGACCTCCCATACAAAATGTACCCCCCGCCGGCGGGGGCGCGGAGGTCCCAAGGGCGCGATTGAGCTGGTTGTTTGAACAACCACAAGCTTTTCCGGGTGAGCTCCTGCTCCCCACCATACAGTCAGGTGTAGATTAACAGCCCCGGGGCTAAAAATCGTAGGGTCCACAACTAAAAAAAAATAAAAAAAAATTACCAGCCATACAAGTCCCTTTGTATAGCAGGCCAAAAAAATCATATAGGTGGTTTCTTATCTTCTTTTCTGCCCTGAGTTTTCGGTATTTGTCACTTGTAAAATGTCCCCTACATTTAACTCAACAATTTTGGTAAGCTAGAATCGAGCCCACCTAAGAAAAATAATTAATATTATTGTTGTTGTCACCATACTTAAATGCAATTCACTATATTTAAATAGGTATGGCTTATGGTACGTAAAGATCGTAGTCTAGCTATGGTCATGTACATCAGTACGTCACTTAATCTTGCAATTTTCAATTGGTGTTTTCTCATTAATTAGAGAAGATACGGCTTTGTTTGATGTACCAAATGCTTGGTACGTATCGTCTTAATGCTGTGATTTGAATCACAAGTTTTGTACCGCTATATTTATGGAGATCTAGCAAGAACGTCCAACCACATGTTGGAAAACTTTCAATCGCCTTTTCCTCGCATATTTCACATTTTTCTGAAATAAGAAGGCGGTACGAATTGAGATTTGTGATTTGTAACGGCAACGCTGTAATCATTTTGTGTGTAGATAATTCCTCTGCCAAGATATCTAAGCATTGTCAATTTTGAGGTTATAAAATCAAGTGGATGGAAAGGACCATCTTGAAAGGCAATATCTCTGAAATCCTAGCGGTACAAATAGTTTAACTGCTGAAATAAGGAATCTTATTAAGAGTACTAAAAGAATGTTATCTCAGCGTAAAGAAATATGCTTGTCTCCTCCTTCCACATCCTTATAAAACTACGAGCAGCGGGCCATCTTAGGTCACCATTGGGTGGACCGTCATAGGCGAACTACCCTATAGCAGTAAAAGTCTTTATAACACAGTGTGGTGTTATAATGGCAACACCACTCACTTTTATAGGAACTGACTGAACAGTGTACCGTGTACCGAACGTACCCGCCCGGAAGTTTCCGCTTCCGATCTGGTCGGTCGGCACGGCACACTGTACTCTTTTTTCTTCCGGCTCGAGACGCGACACGGACAACATCTCGTTGATACTTGTCCGCCGACGGAACTTCTATTATAACGCGCTTTGTAATTAATTTAGTCATACTCTATCTTAAGTATAACTAGCTATTCATATAAGGAGATTTGTGAGTGATAGGATTAAACTCTGAATACAAACTAGTGCCTTTTTCCTCCGTCACCACACCCTACTCCAAATTGGTGACCCGACGCGAGGAAGTTCTTGGACGGACACACGTGTCCCAACTACCGAGTGGTGCAGGCAATCTTGCTGCGCCGCTTGAATGTGCCCGGACGCACCGGCCCAACCAACGGTACGAGAGGGCGAAGCCCTGCGACACGTCGAGGCACGTGCGGGCGCGCAGACCGCGCTCCCGGCCACGCTACGAACCCGGCCTGCATGCGACGCCGCATGCGCAGATCGTTCTTCGCCACGCCTTTTCCCATTCGCTTCAGTGCTAAAAATCGTCAAATTCATACTTGGTGATAAAATCATAAATTTTGAGGTTGTGAAAATTTTTCCGGAAACGCCATTTTGCATGCAGCACGTGTTTGCACAATTTGCATTGATAGTGGCGCCATTCTCACAGCGACTGTTTGGAGAACTTCCGGGAACGACTTCCGCGACCGACAAAAGACCGGTTCGGGGTTTCCGAACGAAACACGAACTGTCTGTCAACGTCAAAATCAAGTCAACACAACAGGTAACCTCAATCTTCAAACTTTACGTGTTAACATCGAGTGCGCATGAACTTTTTTGCTATATTGGGTGCAATTAACAAACTTTTAAGTGTGTTTTCAACGTTGCTGGACTAACGCCAAAGGACATTTTACTACTAATTTAGTTGAGGGCTCATAGGTTTTGTATGTATTTTATGCACAAAATGAGCGACAGTGAGTACGAAGACCCTGCTAACCCCAACCCTGCTAACCCTAACCCTAACCCTGAGAATGCTGGTGATGGTAATGCTGGCAATAATAAGCCAACTAACCCTGAATCACAGGTATTTAGGGTGACAATCAGAACCCCTCCATTTTGTAAAGATAGGCCAGCTTTGTGGTTCTGTAGCCTGGAATCACAGTTCTTTATCAATAATATTACAAACGAAATCACCAAGTTCCACTATGCGGTTGCACATCTTGACGTTAATGCCACTAAAGAGGTTGAGGACCTAATACTTAATCCTCCGAAGCACGAGCCCTATACTCGACTTAAGGAGGCAATTATTACTAGGTTTTCAGATTCGTACGAGGAGAAAGTGCGGCGTCTCTTGGAGAACCAAGAGATAGGCGATCGAAAGCCATCCTCTTTCATGAGACACCTTCGATCACAGGCCGGCCCCACCTTCCCTGACAAGTTGCTTGTTACTATATGGACCAACCGGCTCCCACGGCAACTGCAGATAGTTCTGGCAGCTCAGAAGGAGCAAAGCATACAAGAGCTTTGCAAGCTTGCGGATAAGCTGATGGAGATTGACTCTCACCATTCGCTTTACTCCCCAGCGGTGAACGAGGTGAAGGTGGCATCGGTGCCCCCATCTGAACTGCAATCCTTTAGGCTGCAGGTTGCTGAACTAACGAAGGCAGTGGCTTCACTTTCTACTGGAGGCACACACATACACTCACAGCAACGTGACCGCAGCAGCAGCCGCCATCGTGGTCGCAGCCGCTCCAGGACCCGAGACAAGAACCTTTGCTGGTACCATGACAGGTACGGCCAGAAGGCAATTAAATGCATCCAGCCATGTAGCTACCAGTCTTCGGGAAACCAGGGCAGCAGTCAGTGATGGCGACTACTGGCTGCCTCCAACCCAGTCGCCGTCTGTTTATAACCGACCGGTACTCCAACAAGAAGTTTCTTGTTGATACTGGCTCGGACATTTGTTGTTTTCCCAGGACTGCTCTGAGGGAGAGACGGCGAGCAACATCATACCATCTTGTTGCAGCAAACGGTACAAGTATAAAAACATATGGTACATTGCAACTTTGTCTCAATTTAGGCTTGAGGCGAGACTTAAAATGGAACTTTATAGTAGCTGATGTGGAGACAGCTATCATCGGATCTGACTTCCTGGCACACTACCACCTACTACCAGACTGTCGTTACAGTAGTCTAGTTGATGGTACGACCGGCTTGAGATCAAGTTGTTCTATCATGAACTCAGCTCAGGTTAGTGTCAAAACTGTAGCTCTTGCTGAGGACAAACCCTATCACAAAATCCTTGCTCAGTTTCCAGATCTGGTTAAACCCCCTGGCATCAACAGGGAAATTAAGCACTCCACAGTCCATTACATCAACACTACTGATGGGCCACCTGTGACTTCCCGTCCACGCCGCCTAGCCCCCGACAAGTTGCGAGCTGCAGAGAAAGTGTTTGCTGAGATGGTACAATCAGGTACAGCTCGACCTTCCATGAGCTCATGGGCCTCTCCCCTCCAGATGACCCCTAAAAAGGACCTGACCTGGCGCCCTTGTGGAGATTACCGTGGTCTCAACTCTCGGACTGTTCCTGACAAATACCCTGTCAGACACATTGGTGATTTCAACCACAACTTATCTGGATCATCAGTGTTCAGTACCATAGACTTGGTAAAGGCATACCAACAGATCCCGGTTCACCCACCTGACATTTGCAAAACAGCAATCATAACGCCATTCGGTTTGTACGAATTTCCGTACATGGCATTTGGATTGAGGAATGCAGGACAGACATTCCAGCGCTTCGTGGACGAGGTGGTACGAGGCCTGGAATTCTGTTTTGCCTACATCGATGACATACTTGTTTACTCGAAGGATCACACTGAGCATGCAGAACACCTGCGCATCCTTTTCGGCCGTCTAAACGAGTATGGAGTTGTGATAAACCCAGCCAAATGTGTCTTTGGTGCCGAGGAAGTGTCTTTCCTGGGTTATAGAGTAACTGCCCAAGGGACCAGCCCTCCCAAAGACCGCATCAAAGATCTGGTAGATTTTCCCCCTCCTAAGACAGTTGAAGGCATGCGCCGATTCTTGGGAATGATAAATTTTTATCGCCGATTCTTACCTGATGCTGCAAAATTCCAGGCTCCTCTCATCGATGCAGTCACGGCAACGCAAGGCAAAGGCAAGAAACCTTTCATGTGGACGCCGCAGCTAGAGGAGAGCTTCAACACCTGCAAGGAAAGTTTGTCGTCCGCTACAATGCTGGTTCATCCCGACCCCAATTCCAAACTGGGACTTTTCACTGATGCGTCAGGTACTCACATTGGCTCTTGTTTACAACAACGCTCGGATGACAATGAACCTTGGCAGCCTCTAGCTTACTTCAGTCGAAAGCTGACTAAGAAGCAGATGGAGTGGCCTACTTACTACCGTGAGCTGCTTGCTGTTTACGAAAGTGTACAACACTTCAGGCACATACTAGAGGTTCAACATGCGACCATCTATACCGATCACAAGCCACTTGTATACGCTTTCGTACAACGGCGAGACAAGCTACCACCGGCACAACTTAACCAATTGTCATTCATCAGCCAGTTTACTACCGACGTCGTCTACATCAAGGGTCAAGACAACATTGTAGCGGATGCCATGTCGCGCGTAGAGACCATCTCTCTTACCGACGACCATGCTGCACTCGCCCTTGCTCAGGCAGCAGACGTCGAAATTGATAGGTTGCGTTCTAACTCTTCGCTTAAACTGGAATCTGTTCTAATTCCAGGCACTGACATTCATATCACTTGCGACACTTCCACGGGCAAGCCGCGACCCTACCTACCCGAGTCGTTCCGCCGCCCTGCATTTCAGCGCCTACACGACCTCAGCCACCCTGGTGCGCGCGCGAGCGCACGCCTGGTAGCTGAGCGCTACGTCTGGCCACGCATACGCCAGGACTGCAGCGCCTGGGCGCGCTCGTGTGTTGCATGTCAGCGGAGCAAAGTCACGCGACACATCTCTTCGCCGCTAGGAACATATGCTAGTCCATCTGCTCGTTTTAGCCACATCAACCTGGACATCGTCGGACCTCTTCCATATTCAAATGGTTTTTCATACTGTCTAACTGCGGTTGACAGATTCTCACGGTGGCCAGAGGCATGGCCTATGGCATCTATGACAGCAGAAGAAGTGGCTAACACTCTTGTTGCAGGATGGATATCCCGGTTTGGTGTACCGAGCAAGATCACTACAGATCAGGGTCGGCAATTCGAGTCCGAGTTATTCCAGCACCTAATGCGCATTTGTGGTTGCAAACGGATTCGCACCACGAGTTATCATCCACAGGCCAACGGTATGGTAGAAAGGATGCACAGGCAGCTGAAGGCCGCGCTAATGTGTCACCAGGACACCTGGTCTCAAGCTCTACCACTCGTGCTCCTCGGGATGCGGACCGCTCTGAAGGAAGATCTCGGAGGCTCTGCCGCCGAACTGCTCTACGGTGAACCGTTGAGGTTACCTGGCGAATTTTTTCTAGGTTCGTCACAACAAGGATCTGACAGGTGCACTAACGACTTTGTAGTACAACTTAAGAATAGGATGGCTACAATTCGTCCTTCACCCGCTTCGCGTCACTCGCAGCCGTCAACTTTCGTTTTTAAAGATCTAACGACGGCCACGCACGCATTCTTGCGGGACGACACCGTCCGTCGACCTCTTCAGCCTCCATATACCGGGCCGTTCAAAATTTTGTCTAGGACTGACAAGACAATCACCCTCGACACAGGAGGTAGGAGTCACACGGTGAGCATTGACCGCGTCAAGCCAGCGCACTCAGACGCTCTTGACACCGCATTGTCAGCACCAGCATTTTCAACACCAGCATCTCAGCCTTCCTCTGTGCCTGATCCAGGTCCTACGATCCTCTCACAACCTATCCAACCTGCTTCATCCGCCACCCCGTTCGTACCTCCTGCTCCTGCTCCTGTCACTACCAGGGCAGGTAGAACAGTTAGATTTAGAGACATTTTAGATTTATGATTGTAAATATATATGTTAACAGTTAGATTTAGGGACATTTTAGATTGATTGTAAATATAAATGTTATTCAGTTAATAATTTGCATAACACAGCTAGTTAACTGTAGGTATACATTTTGTCTCTTGTACTAATGTTTGTTTATATAATCAATGTTTCTTTTTGTATACTCTTTCATTCTCCGTGGGGGGGTGATGTGGTGTTATAATGGCAACACCACTCACTTTTATAGGAACTGACTGAACAGTGTACCGTGTACCGAACGTACCCGCCCGGAAGTTTCCGCTTCCGATCTGGTCGGTCGGCACGGCACACTGTACTCTTTTTTCTTCCGGCTCGAGACGCGACACGGACAACATCTCGTTGATACTTGTCCGCCGACGGAACTTCTATTATAACGCGCTTTGTAATTAATCTTAAGTATAACTAGCTATTCATATAAGGAGATTTGTGAGTGACAGGATTAAACTCTGAATACAAACTAGTGCCTTTTTCCTCCGTCACCACACCCTACTCCAAAACGTGTGCATTTCCCTGGCATGGTCACCAAGGAAAACCATAACTTTGAGTATGCAGAATAATTGTCGATTAATTGTCGAAATTTGTCGGACAAAAACCAGAATTTGTCGGGACACCGTTTAGAAGACATGACGCATTGAAAGTGACCGTGCTGGAGAAACGTTTCTACAGCACGGTCACCACTGGATCTTGATAACCACGGGACGTAGCGAGGATCTGATTATTGCCAATAAATGTCGTTTAATTGTCGACCCCACATGCAAAAAATCAGAGTGATCCGATGCGCCGTTCAAAAGATATAAGCTGGTTCTGGTGACCATGCTAGAGAAATGCATTTCTCTGGCACGGTCACCGCTGGATCTCGATAACCACGGCACGTAGCGAGGATCTGATTATTGCAAATAAATGTCGTTTAATTGTCGACCCCACATGCAAAATATCAGAGTGATCCGATGCGCCGTTCAAAAGATATAAGCTGGTTCTGGTGACCGTGCTAGAGAAATGAATTTCCCTGGCACGGTCACCGCTGGATCTTGATAACCACGGCACGTAGCGAGGATCTGATTATTGGAAATAAATGTCGTTTAATTGTCGACCCCACATGCAAAAAATCAGAATGATCCGATGCGCCGTTCAAAAGATATAAGCTGGTTCTGGTGACCGTGCTAGAGAAATGCATTTCCCTGGCACGGTCACCGCTGGATCTCGATAACCACGGCACGTAGCGAGGATCTGATTGGTGGTAATAAATGTCGATTAATTGTCGACCCCGCATGCAGAAATGCAGAATTTTTCGGCATTTAGTTTAGAAGATAATCGCAAATACTTTTTTTTGTATGGGCCTATAGTACGGGAGCTAACTTCTAATCACCAGAACTAGCTTATATCTTTTGAACGGCGCATCGGATCACTCTGAGTTTTTGCATGTGGAGTCGACAATTAAACGACATTTATTGGCAATAATCAGATCCTCGCTACGTCCCGTGGTTATCAAGATCCAGCGGTGACCGTGCTGTAGAAACGTTTCTCCAGCACGGTCACTTTCAATGCGTTATATCTTCTAAACGGTGTCCCGACAAATTCTGGTTTTTGTCTGACAAATTTCGACAATTAACCGACAATTATTCTGCATACTCAAAGTTATGGTTTTCCATGGTGACCATGCCAGGGAAATGCACACCTCCAAAACAGTAAATACGCAATGAAACAGTGTAACTTACCCAGTAAGTCATGCGGAAATGTCCAAAATAAAAACGTGAATCAATCAAACTGTAACAATCTGCGGTAATTTTATAGAAATATCCGATAATCCACGCGGTAATTTTAAAAAACGACCTCCCGTATGAATCTTTGTTGACAAGTGACAAATAACATCAAAATAGCGGTGAGTTCGTGTTCGGATACACTTGCCATTTTGTCTAGGGAGTTAAGACGTGCCCCCCACGAAAATTCAAATAATTTCAAAAATAATAAGCCGGATTTTTTTTATGTGGGCCATCTTGGCAGCCGGGCCATCTTAGGTCACTGTACCCTATATGCTATATGAAATAAGTATACGTATATGTACCTTCTGATGTGCGTCACCGTGGGATGCCGGCTTAGAATAGCATCACCTTAATTCCTTTCCGTGGGTGTCGTAAGAAGCGACTAAGGGTCTCGAAGGTGTCTATTGCAAATTTAGGCGATGGGCTGACAAGCTGTCAGTCTGGTGATACACAATAT
This sequence comes from Tuta absoluta, assembly GCA_027580185.1. Classification (NCBI taxonomy): domain Eukaryota; kingdom Metazoa; phylum Arthropoda; class Insecta; order Lepidoptera; family Gelechiidae; genus Tuta; species Tuta absoluta. Next base: position 9,608,265 of record JAQAHW010000019.1, on the reverse strand, counting down.
TTCAAATGTTTGTCAGACGTTTGCGCTCTGCCTACTCCGTAAGGAATTATGGGACTTATATATGTATGTATACAGGGTGTAAGGGACAGCCCTCCGAATACTGATAGGGTGGATTCAGACCATGAAACCGAATAACTTTCCATAAAAAAATGTTTCAGGAAACTTAATTTTTTTTTTGATTTCCCATGGTAAATACAGTCAGCAGATCGTTATTTTGTATGGGACGTCAAATATTGTTTGTGATTTCCTGACATATGTTCCTAGGGGAAAGTTGTTCAGTTTCATGGTCTGCATGCACCCTATCAGTATTCGGAGGGCTTTCCCTTACACCCCTTATGTACCTTCTGCCTCCTTCCTCATATCCGCTTCATACTTCTCCTTCATGGCTAGCTGCTCCCGCTTGAGGTTCTCCCTATCTATCTGTCTCTGTCGCTCTCGTTGCTTGAGTATCATGTCGCTGTGCTGCTTGCAGTCCATGTCGCGACGCAATTGCTCTATGGCGTCAATCTCCATGCGGGCTGCCTGGAAAAAAACGTTACGATCTCTTGATACCGCCGTTTCAATAAGTCGTATTTCACAGCTGTCAGATTTGTGATAATACTATGGCAAAGGGCTAATTTTCCTTTGTTAACATTGAAGGAGAGCGATGCTCTAGTAAGGATCTAGTTCCAACAGTAGCTGAGTTCATACCACATCTTGTGAATTTCCCGTTCTTGCATCTTCATCGCTTCTTCCTCCCGCATCAGCTACTGTTGGAACTAGACCCTTACCAACGCATCGCTCTCCTTCATGCCGAGCTCATACCAAATCTTGTTCAACTTCCGTTCTTCTTCATCGCTTCTTTTTCCCGCATCAGCTACTGTTGGAACTAGATCCTTACCAGAGCATCCATCTTGTCAAACTCCCATTCTTGCATCCCGATCGCTTCTTGCTCCCGCATCAGCTACTGTTGGAACTAGGTCCTTACCAGAGCATCGCTCTCCTTCATGCCGAGCTTATACCACATCTGGTCCAACTCCCATTCTTGCATCCCGATCGCTTCTTGCTCCCGCATCAGCTACTGTTGGAACTAGGTCCTTACCAGAGCATCGCTCTCCTTCATGCCGAGCTTATACCACATCTGGTCCAACTCCCATTCTTGCATCCCGATCGCTTCCTGCTCCCGCATCAGCTACGGTTGGAACTAGATCCTTACCAGAGCATCGCTCTCCTTCATGCCGAGCTCATACCACATCTTGTCCAATTCCCGTTCTTGCATCTTCATCGCTTCTTTTTCCCGCATCTGGTACTGTTGGAACTCGCGAGCCTCTTTGTTGCGCAGATCTACGATGCAATGCTGGATGTGGGTGCATTTCGAACTGTACATTAGGAAATTAACTATTTTACTTGCGCAACTTTAACTATAAATAACTGAAAATGTCTGAAATGAAAAAAAGCAGATGAATGTTGCAGTGGATATGGAATATTCGAAAAGCTGCCGCTTTCTCTCTGTATTCGCAAAACTAACGACATTTATTGCCAAATTTTCGGTACTTATAAGAATCAACGGTAATTTTTTATATTTCTGTTCGTGTCCTTACGCGCCGTTTAGAGCGATGAAATACTATGATTGCGAGTACAGTTTGCGAGTTTAATGAACTAACAGCGACATCTGTTGACAAACGCAATGAATTAAAGTAATACTAACAGTGGTCGTTTCTTGTATTTCTGCTCATGTTCCAACCGCCGTTTCTCCAGTAAGTATTTGAGACGAGCAAGCTTTTCCTGCCATATGGTTTCATGCGCCTCTTGAGCTTGGATGACTACTTTGCGAATGTTTTCGCGTTCTTCTCGTTCGAATATACATTTCAGTCTGAAATTCATTATAGCAAGCAATGATACTCATATAAAGGGTGATACTTTTCAGACGTGGCGTAAATTTTCGTTTTTTGCGGCCGTTTACGCTCTGCCTACCCAGTAAGGGATTAAAGGCGTGAAATGTGTATGTATGTATGTGTAAAGGGTGAAATTTTACTGGTGACCGATAGTGAAGTCTCAAGGCGGGCTGGTGATAAAGAACAACTTTCCCCAAGGACAAAGGGTATGTCAAAAATAATTTGAGTTTCCTTAGTAACTCAAATCAGCTGATCGGCAATGTTGCATGGGAGGAACAATTTCTTTTTTCGTATTTCGACCTAAGGTATACAGGGTGTAAGGGACAGCCCTCCGAATACTGATAGGGTGCATTCATACCATAAATGAACAACTTAGAAACACATGTCAGGACACGACAAAAATAACGACCTCCCATACATAGTGACAATCAGCTGACTGGATTTACTGTGGGAAATAAAAAATATCTATAACGTTTCCTGAAATATTTGTTTATGTGAAGTTGTTCAGTTCCTTGGTCTAAATGCACCCAATTGTGTTCGGAGGGCTGTCCCTTACACTCTGTATATGTATAAGTTGTTCCTTCGTCATGAGATTTCGCTATGGGTAGCTAGTAAAATTTCATCGAAATACGAATCTTGAAATCAATTTCACACACCGTCAACCTACTAAGTTGATTCATCCAAAGAATAACCGAACCTTTGTTGATGAAAGAAAGTGTTTCATACATGCCAACCCTGTATAATACGGGGTGTAAGGGACAGTGTATTATAAACTTTGCAGGCAAACTTTGTTGGTAAACGAGAAAAAAAAATTTCGACCTCCCATACAAAATTCCCGATTAGCTGACTGACTTTCTATGGAATCTCGAAAAAAAATCTTTTCCCAACATAGGCTCCATAATAATAGTTGTTCAGTTTCATGGTCTGATCATGCCTGCAAAGTTATCGGTACACCGTCCCTTACACCCTGTATGTATAAGTTGATAGTTCGTCATTAGATTTCGCTATCGGTACCTAACTAGTAAAATTTCATCAAAATACGAATCTTGAAATCAATTTCACACACCGTTAAACTACTAAGTTGATTTGTTCAAAGAATAACCGAACCTTCGTTGATGAAAGAAGGTTCTATTTAACAGCAGTTTTGCCTGTGAAAATGTATCATGCCAAGCCCGTCTAACATGCGCGCCTCGAAACATTTTGTCGTGTAGGTACAAGCTAGCTTTACTATGAAAAAATAGTATTAATCAAATTGTTTATTTTCCAAAAGAGAGTACGATTAAAAACATTACTTTGCGCCCAGCACTACTAGGCCAAGCCTGTTTCGCGGCAGCCCACACGACCCTTACCATAGAATTTAATCTACACTAATATTATAAAAAGGAAAGATTTGATTGTTTGTTTGTATGTTTGTTTGTTTGTTTGCATCGAATAGGCTCCGAAACTACTAGCCCGATTTTAAAAATTCTTTTACCATTAGAATCCTACATTATTCCTGATGAACATAGGCTATTTTTTATACGAGAAAAAAATAGGGATCCGCGTGAAAATTTCGATAATGTAACCCAACGTGTGAAAAATGTACCAAAAAAATATCTTATATCGCGTACGCTGAGGAAATTATTGACAATAGAGCAAAGTGATGTACTACAGTGTTATAGAGGACATCAATATCTATAATAATGTCCGCGATACCATATGTCTAACTATTACAGTTATGCCACAATAACTACTTTTTCATTAAAAAATGTACACACTACGCCGCATTATTCGTACCAGTGTAATGATTACATTTAATCATTACTGTATTAAAGGGTGTCAGGGATATCCTTCCGAATACTGATAGGGTACATGCAGACCATGAAACTGAACAACTTTCCACTAGGAACATATTTCAGGAAACGTAAAAAAACTGACTTCCCATAGTGAATGCAGTCAGCTGATTGTGATTTTGTACGGAAGGTCATTTTTTTGGCGTTTTCTGACATATGTTTCTAGGGGTAAGTTGTCCAGTTTTATGTTTCATGCACCTTATCAGTATTCGAAGGGCTGTCCCTTACTCGGTATAAAAAAAGACGACAAAAAACAATAAATAATGCATTAAAAAAATCTACACTAAAATAATACATACATACACATATCACGCCTATTATCCCTTGCGGAGTAGGCAGACATTTACGCCACGTCTGACATATGTTTGAGGGTCATTCGGTAAATTGTGTATCGTCATAGTGACAGGTCGTCAGCCCATCGCCTAAAATTGCAATACACACCCTCAAGTCCCTTAGTCGCCTCCTACGACTCCCACGGGAAAGAAATCGGGTGATGCTATTCTATGCCGTCATCGCACTAAAATGATAATAATATAATCTACACTAATATTAGAAACAGGTTTTTTTTATTGTTTGTTTGAATTGAATAGGCTCCGAAACTACTGGACCGATTTAAAAAAATCTTTTACCGTTAATTGAAATTGAAATTCTGTATTCAATGTAGGATAGTATTATCACTTATTGACGTCATGAACCGTCATTCTAAAAAAAGAAATTTGTATCACACAATATTTTTTTTTTATTACAATTTTGTTATGACCTAATAGAAAACCGGCTCGGGCGGGATAAAAAAACAAAAATAAAGGCACTGCCAGGTTAATCACACGGCATGTAAGTTTACGCCACCACCATCTGAAAACGATATTTGTTTCAAATTGAAGTCAAGAAAGAAACGGTATTTTTAGAATCCTACATTATCCCTGATGAACATAGGCTATATTACACTGTCTTATTCCCGGGGGAAAATTGTTAGCGGCGGGTGAAACCGCTGGGCGGGCTGCTAGTTTTAATATAAAGCGTGGGTGGTGCTTAATGATCACATCACATCAGCCTTTATCTGTCCATTGCTGGAAAAGCCTCCCCCAGGGTACGCAATAAGGCATGAACTTCCGTTTTCGGCATCCAATCACTACCAGCCGGCCTCTAAGTCATCGATCTAACTGGGCGGAGGGCGTCCAACGCTACGCTTCCCGAGGCGTAGCGCGGGATAATGGCACGCATGTTAGCCAGGCAGGACAGAATACTATTAAATGAAAATAAGAAGCTGGAAAAACAAGACGTGTCATCACGAGTATGACGAGGTTGACAAATCGGAAGGATTCGGTCGGGCCGCCGGTAGCACAGTGGCAGAGCAGTGGGATGGTTCACCACAGGTTTAATCCCCGGCCGACGCAGAAAAGACAACTGCTTATTTTCATTTATTAACAGTAATAAGGTCATAATTATGAATATGGTTACCTCTTCTTCTTCTCTTCTAGATCATTTTCATAAGAGCGCATACACAAGTCGACGCGACGGGCGACGTTGTTTATCAAAGATCTGAAAATTTAACACAGAATTATGTAGCAAAGTTCCCCAGACTAATGGCGCCACTCTCGGCTGTGGCTTTTTCCTGTGATTGTAGTTCAGTGACCTACTTCTTTTTGGTGCGTTTAGGCACAATCGTGCCTGGTGCCATTTGCAATAAGCTTCGAATTTACCTCTCGATATTAAGCACGGGGCCCTTACGGAGGTGTTTTTGGGTTCTCTGCATTTCCAGAGAAATAAGTAAAAACCTTGCACAGCGTTGTCCAATCCGAGCATGGTGTCTAGATTAGCTTTACTTTCCTGATTGTACGAGACCTATGTCCAGCTGTTGTAGCTGGGCCTGTTCAAATCTGAGTGGTATCCGCTGGATCTTCATGTAATCCACGATATCGCTCAGATTTGAATAGGGCCTTAAGCCTCCTCCTAAGCACATGCCACCAAAACTTTTATGTAAAAGACAAAATCGCTGGCAAAGCCTCAAAAGCTTTCAGTCTCTATTGAAGTTTTATGACCTCTGTTGTTGGTCTCAGACCAGGAGGTCCCAAGTTCGGTTGTCGGTACGACTTACAAAGTCAATATTTATCTGTTTGTGAATTTGTTCCCAGGGCCGTCGTTACAAAAACCATGTCAGAGTCGTACTTTTAGTATATTTATATTTATTAGGACAACCAAGTAGAGTAAGTAGTAGGAGGGTCAAAAACTCGGACACCACGGTTCATCGGGTCGTTCGTCAAGTCTGTTCCCAACATGGAAATAAGATTGAAGTTTCTAACCGTACCTACCTGCGATCGTTCCTATTGAAGAAGTCACTGATCTGCGTATCTCTGAGCGCTTTGAGGTTATTCTCTCTGCCTTTACGTTGTTCCTCTTCAATCATACGCAGTTTCTTTATGAAGCGCACGTAACGGAACGTTGAGTCCATGGTACGAGACATCTGGAGCAGGTACGAGAGTTTAGCAGGGCTCTAAGTTAATACAGGGTTTATACCAAATAAATCATGCGCCAGACCACCCGCTAGATGGACGGACGACCTAGCGACCATTGCTGGCAAACAGTGGATGCGGGAGGCACAGGACCGGCGTAGATGGCGAGAAAAAGAAGAGGCCTATACTCAGCAGTGGGTAGATGTGGGCTGAAGAAATCATATTGAGTATTTAGATACAACTGTAAAAAAAAAACAAAAAAAGACGCTTTTCGCTAATCTAGCTGCAACGATTCGGCATGTGTTTCCGCAATCCAGTCGCTACCAGCCACTTTCTGTAAGTCATCAGTCAATCTGGCCGGAGGTCGTCCAACGCTACGCTTGCCTCCACTTCAGAACCTGCCGAATCCACCAGCCATCGGTTCCACGACAGATGTGACCCACTGTCATTTCACGCCCTTGCGGGATAGGCAGAGCGTAAACGGTCGTAAAAACGGACATTGATTTGCAACTAACCTTACACGGAAGTGTTTTAAAAATTTGATTTTTTTATTATAGAGGATGTTTGCTCTTTACTCTAGTCTAGGTCATAGGACAGAGGCAGAGTCTAAGATGGAGCGAGCTCACCCAGAAGAAGCCTGTTCACTCTTACTTTGAAGAGATTAGGGTTGTATGCGTTTGGAAACACAGACGCAGGTAGTGAGTTCCACCACAGAATAGATAATATGGTTCCACTCTTGTGTGCATTTCCCTGGCATGGTCACCATGGAAAACCATAACTTTGAGTATGCAGAATAGTTGTCGATTAATTGTCGAAATTTGTCGGACAAAAACCAGAATTTGTCGGGACACCGTTTAGAAGATATAACGCATTGAAAGTGACCGTGCTGGAGAAACGTTTCTACAGCACGGTCACCGCTGGATCTTGATAACCAGACCACTTAGCAAGGATCCGATTATTACAAATAAATGTCGTTTAATTGTCGACCCCACATGCAAAAAATCAGAATGATCCGATGCGCCTTTCAAAAGATATAAGCTGGTTCTGGTGACCGTGCTAGAGAAATGCATTTCTCTGGCACGGTCACCGCTGGATCTCGATAACCACGGCATGTAGCGAGGATCTGATTATTGCAAATAAATGTCGTTTAATTGTCGACCGCACATGCAAAAAATCAGAATGATCCGATGCGCCGTTCAAAAGATATAAGCTGGTTCTGGTGACCGTGCTAGAGAAATGCATTTCCCTGGCACGGTCACCGTTGGATCTCGATAACCACGGCACGTAGCGAGGATCTGATTGGTGGAAATAAATGTCGATTAATTGTTGACCCCGCATGCAGAAATGCAGAATTTGTCGGCCTTTAGAAGATAATCGCGAATACTTTTTTTGTATGGGCCTATAGTACGGGAGCTAACTTCAAATTATACCTAGTATACCTTCATAATATAAGAAAAGATTAAAAACTAAAAAGATTTTCAGTGTTTTTTTTAAATTATTACCTAATTTAATAAAATTGCAACATTTAATATTATAAAAGGGAAAGTAACTCTGTCTGTCTGTCTGTAACCTTATCAAGGCTCATCCGCCTAACCGATCCTTAAGAAATTTGTTACAGGGGTAGTTGGTTTACCAGAGACAAACATAGGCACTTTTATCAGCTATCGAGGGTCTGCAGCAGCTGATGTAGATCATCAACAGCCCAGCTAAACTATACGAGATACAAAAATAGTGTCTAACAAAGAGTTGTTCAACGTGATGAGACGCTTCTGCAGGCATATAGGAATCGAGGGTCTGCAGCAGCACCTGATGTAGACCTTCAACAGCTCTTATTTACCTTTTGGCACCAACAGTAAAGTACAGTAAAAACTTCAAGTTGTAAGTTATACTGATATTATAATAACTTACCTTTCTGTAGCACCATTAAAAAATACAAACTTACTTAACTTGCTTGCTCCGGCATTCGGCAACAGCACCACCTAGTAGAAACTCAAGCTATGGAATAAAAAAATCCCCATTGACTATTACTTTTTTCGTTTGTCATATTAATTAGGATTGTGGTATTTTTTGCACAAATTAAGTAAGGATTTTCAAAACACTGAAAATCTTTTTAGTTTTTAATCTTTTCTTATTTTATGAAGGTATACTAGGTATAATTTGAAGTTAGCTCCCGTACTATAGGCCCATACAAAAAAAGTATTCGCGATTATCTTCTAAACTAAAGGCCGACAAATTCTGCATTTCTGCATGCGGGGTCGACAATTAATCGACATTTATTTCCACCAATCAGATCCTCGCTACGTGCCGTGGTTATCGAGATCCAACGGTGACCGTGCCAGGGAAATGCATTTCTCTAGCACGGTCACCAGAACCAGGTTATATCTTTTGAACGGCGCATCGGATCGTTCTGATTTTTTGCATGTGGGGTCGACAATTAAACGACATTGATTTTCACCAATCAGATCCTCGATACGTGCCGTGGTTATCGAGATCCAGCGGTGACCGTGCCAGGGAAATGCATTTCTCTAGCACGGTCACCAGAACCAGCTTATATCTTTTGAACGGCGCATCGGATCATTCAGATTTTTTGCATGTGGGGTCGACAATTAAACGACATTTATTTGCAATAATCAGATCCTCGCTACATGCCGTGGTTATCGAGATCCAGTGGTCACCAGAACCAGCTTATATCTTTTGTAAGGCGCATCGGATCATTCTGATTTTTTGCATGTGGGGTCGACAATTAAACGACATTTATTTGTAATAATCGGATTCTTGCTAAGTGGTCTGGTTATCAAGATCCAGCGGTGACCGTGCTGTAGAAACGTTTCTCCAGCAGGGTCACTTTCAATGCGTTATATTTTCTAAACGGTGTCCCGACAAATTCTGGTTTTTGTCCGACAAATTTCGACAATTAATCGACAATTATTCTGCATACTCAAAGTTATGGTTTTCCATGGTGACCATGCCAGGGAAATGCACACTCCACTCTTTAGCAGTGCGCATTATAAATGATGACTGGAAGCGCTTAGTCCGAATTGGTGGAATGGCAACCAGGTATGTAGGTATGGTAGGTATTCAATATGATTAGGTACTTGTGTATAACTTACATAGTTATACACAAGTACCTGACGGCCGATGTGGCGCAGTGGTAGTGCGACTGCCTGCTACGCAAAGTTTCCGGGTTCGATTCTCAGTGGGACACTCACAAAGTTGTTGATATTTATCTCTTTGTGAATTTGTTCCCGGTCTTTTAGGACATTGCAGGGTGAACCAACTGATTGTCCGAAAAGAAATTGTTCCGTGCTTCGGACGGCACGTTAAGCCGTCGGTCCCGGTTGCTGTCTATGATGACTTGAACGGCGGTCGTAACACAAACATGTCAGAGGCCTACTAGTGGTAGTAGGCGGTTGAAAAACTCCGACACCAGGGTTCATCGGGTCGTTGGAAGACTCTGTGTCCCACACGAAAAGAGAAAGAGAGAGAGACTAACATAGTAGCAGTCAGGGAATCCCCGAGGTCCGGGACCATCGTTCGGTGGTTTATTGTTGCGCGGCTGTTGCGGACAAAATGGAGTTTTCGTACCCATGTCTAATTATTGAAACTTTTATTAATAAAAATTGTGTCGAGTCTCTTACATACAAAATTGTTTTGAAGTATGTTTTTGTTGTGACAGTGAATGACATTTGTTTCGCTTTTGCCACTGTCATTTCGAGGCCAGTCGCCGGCCAGTACCTATCTAATATAAATATGAGAGTTTGTGTGTGTGTGTGTGTGTATGTATAGTACGGATACATACACACACACACACACTATTATAAATCTGAGCTCGTGTGTGTGTATGTATGTTTGTTACCTGTTCACGCTCAAACGACTTGACCGATTTGGATGAAATTTTGAACACAGCTAGAGTATAACCTGGAATAAGCTATACCTGGAATAGCAGTAAAACAACTATTACCACGGGAAAATGAGTGGCAGCGGGTGAAACCGCTGGGCGGAAATCTAGTGAGATATAAAAATATCATAGAAGCACCGTCTAGTCGGGACAGCCGACTAGATAGGTTCGAGAAGAAACCACAACAGTTTAAATTGGCAGAAAGGCTCTAGAAAGTGCACAGACGCGGTTGATTCCTAAACTCCTAACTCAGCCGACTAGTCGACTAGTTTCAGACAAGTCAGTGCCCGCATCTCTAGAAAAATATTAAAAGTAATGAATGTGATTTGTTAAAAATTGGTAGCAAAATCTACAGCAATTTGCAACAAGAAAAGTAAACAACGTTTTCTTAATTAAATTTAGAATTTATTATTATTAAATCAACTATTACTAACAAAAGTGAGATCCAAAATTGTCCAAAAATAAACCAAATAAAATATACTAAAAAGAATGAATGAAACTTGTAAACATTAGGTATTATCAAAATAATAACACTTCACTTATTAAATAACAAAAACATGGATTTGCGAAGTAATTTAGGTCGAAAAATTCGGGTGAGCCATTTTTACGAAGAAACTAAGGTCAAAAAATTCGGGTGAACCATTTTTACGAAGAAACTAAGGTCAAAAAATTCGGGTGAACCATTTTTACAAAGAAATTAAGGTCTTAAAATTCGGGTGAACCATTTTTACGAAGAAACTAAGGTCGAAAAATTCGGGTGAACCATTTTTACGAAGAAACTAAGGTCAAAAAATTCGGGTGAACCATTTTTACAAAGAAATTAAGGTCTTAAAATTCGGGTGAACCATTTTTACGAAGAAACTAAGGTCGAAAAATTCGGGTGAACCATTTTTACGAAGGAACAAAGGTCGAAAAATTCGGCTGAGCCACTTTTACGAAAGAACAAAGGTCGAAAAATTCGGCTAAGCCACGAAAATTATTATTTTTTAATTAGAGAAATAAACGATCGACACGATCGGCTAACGCTGTATGGAAAACCCAACTTCTTTTTTTACATACATATTTCAACCTATGTTCCTCGTTTTTTCATGTGATGGTTCGCTCTTTAAAAGGAACGCAGTAATTCACCTTACTTTTTGCTTTATTATCAACGAAAATATGGCACTTGAGTAGCGGTAGCTTAAAAGATAACTGACATTGATATTTATGATAATAAAATGATATTCTTTTAAAGGATGTTAGAATAAAACTAAACTTCTGAATGTGTAAAAAAGTATAACATGAAACCTTATATGTTCTGAAACTTCTGATGAATCTTATTGAACCTATGAGAAAAAAATCAAGGTAACTAACAACTGCGCTATTCTATCGGGCCGGTTTTACAATAAAAAGTAGTGATTTTTATAAACATGATTTTACGTAACGCTTCATAAAAAAATCGACATGATAAATGATTTATTACTAATCTAAATGATTGTATAACATTATTAAAATCAATTTGCTTAAATATCTAACAAGTAATTAACAAAACATAAATATTCATAAGTTATGAATTATTACCTAAATAAACTTTAAACATTGTGGCAAAAGAAAGGTCTTCATAGAAAAAGTAGGTACAGCCATGGTACAGCAATGTTACACACATATCTAAATATAATCAGATCTTAATCTTAAATATACTTAAGTCTAAAACATAGAGAAGTCCAAAAAATACATTGGCCTTGATTGATACGATTGACACTTCCTTTGCAAATTCGGAACTATTTCAAAACTTGAAAAAACTAATATAAGGGAAAAGAAACATTCAATTATTTTTGCACTAACGAAATTATGCTTATGGTATCTAGTTTTGTAATTGAAAAAGAATCAAAAATGCTACTATTTAACTTTTTCTTTCTTTTTATACAAAAAATATTTTTGCTGCAAGTACTTTGTGGGGTGAATCAACCCATGAAACTGAAAGTTGGTAGAAATATATGAAAAATAAAAAAAAATTGTCCCTCCTGTACAAATTGAACTGATCGGCCATACACATTTGTATGGGTATAACCATATGGGGAAAGTTGTTCAGTTTCATGTACTGGTTCACTCTAATTTGTAGGAATTTTTATGTACGTGACAGGAATAGCAAAGGAAATGGCACCACACAATCGATCATTCAAACTCCAAATCGTGTAACTTAACAAATATAATAATATGTATATCATTGAGTGCCGGCTGACCGACGACTACTTTAGACGGACTGTTCAATACTAGCGATCTATTATGTAGCTTTATGTTTGCACTGTTCGGTAGCAACTCTAGTTTGGACAACTCTATTTTAAGGCAATGCAAGGGGTCGTTTTCGAATGGCATTTTGCGATTTAGTTCCATAATCTGGCCGTGCCAGGTGAACGGTTCGCCGGTCACTTTGTTGTATAGAGTGAGGGTGCCCATTTTGGGCTCCGGTTCTGACATCGATGTTATAGTCTGCAAAGTAAGAGATAAAACTATTGTAGATTTGTAGCTATACGGGGTGTAAGGGACGGTGTACCGAAAACTTTGCAGGCATGATCAGACCATGACACTGAACAACTTTTTCTATGGAACCTATGTTGGTAAACGAGATTTTTTTTTTCGACCTCCCATACAAAATTCCCGATCAGCTGACTGACTTTCTATGGAAACTCGAAAAAAAATTTTCGTTTCCTAATATAGGCTCCATAGTAAAAGTTGTTCAGTTTTATGGTCTGATCGGGCCTGCAAAGTTTTCGGTACACCGGCCCTTACACCCTGTATTTTATTACACAGAACGGGAGAATAAATGGGAAAAGATATTTAAATTAGGGAGTTCACTTTTTCATTTTTTTAAACTATTTCCTAGTCACTGGACAGATGGCGTTGTACTTGGTACGTTAAAGTAACGACCGGAACGTCACATAGTTTTTCGATTTTTTTACTTGAATGCACGAGATCGTAAAACGAAACGTAACTTATGATTTTAACATCACTCGCATCACAAAAGTATTTACTTTCATAGTTTTCCCTGCATATTAAAGAAAACCACAACGATAACAACGTACAAGTATTAATTAATAACAAAGCGCAAAAAACGAAGATAAATTCAGAAAGATCAATTTTTTTGCATGCCGTTTGGCTTTAGCATCTAGTTACGTAGTCAGTACTAACGTAGTTAACGCCATCTACAGAGTTTTTGGAATAACTTAACGTTTTTTTAATTCTCAAAAAGAAAACTCCCAATTGTCATAGAACTCATATGGAACCTTCATGAATAAACTGTTTTAAACTTTCGCGGTCACACATAATAACTCTAAATACCAGTGAGTATAGTATTCTTTGCAAAATACTGAAACGGGGTTCCTCCCGCTATACCTACTTATTTTTCTTGAATTGTCCGATATTTCGACGTGATTTCGACCCAGTTACATGGGCCATGATCACGGAACAACTAGTTGTGTGAACAACAAATATAAGTATCGCGGTAAGAACCCCGTTTCAGTATTTTGAGTTTAAACATTCATGAATGATGGGAAACCTTCATGAATTATGGCATTCGTATCGATGTTTAAAGGTTATGTTACATAGTAATATTACAACAGAAGACTACAGACTGTAGTGGATGTCGTTAATGGAGAGTGAAGGTGCCACCCAAAAACGTAGGTATAACGTAACATTGTAGTAGTTTTATTTATTTATTTATTTAACTGTTTATTGCACACAAGATAAAACACAGAACAATTACATTAAAGAAAAACAACACAACAGGTACTACTTATTTCTAAAAAGAAATCTCTTCCAGCAGTCCTACGGTAGAGAGATAGAATAAGGTGAGGCTGATAAATCGTGCACAATTTGATTAATGAATATAGTTAAATAAAGTTTTAATTCTCGATAGACGAAAATGTCTTCTTGAACCACGATTTGAAACTATCGAACGGCAACAACACTACAACATTTTGTAGTTACGTCTGTGGCCACCTTTGGGCCACGAAACTAGCGCCAGTTTTTTTTTTTACATCCCTTCATGGAGTCGTCAACAATAATACAGAATTAATTAATTAATTTTTAAATAATATAAGTTCACAGCTTACGCCAAAACACTTTTTTTGTAGAATGTGTTTCTCCACATTTTAGTATAATTGTAACAATAAATAAAACCTGCAACGTAAATATTCGCTATGCTGGTTTTGGTAGGTACTTGAAAAAAAATACAAGAAAAGGCAAGATACGGCAAGCCCGAAAGACCTGTATCAGAATAGGCAATACTTCAAAACAGGATTTAATTATGAATTTTCAAATACTTACAGAGAAAGAAGCCATCAGACAATCAGGGTCCTCATACTTGACGCTGACGATGTATATAGTGCTGTCTCGCTCGCACGCGTGGGACAGCCATTGCAGTTGGTTCACGAGGCTGCCTAGTTTGTATGTTATGTTCCATTCGTTTTTGTCTTGGCGTGTGATTTCGGTTGCGTGCTCCTGTGAATCAAAACGACAAAATATTCAACAAGTACTTTTTACGCTGCCAGGTGCCTATGTTATAAAACTACAGGCTACAAGTCTACATGTGAAATTCTTAGTACATTGCGTAGCCGGTTCATATTCCTGGTATCATAATGGCTAACCGAGTACGCAATGAACATCGAATTTCACCTGTAAAATTGTAAGTAATTAATAACACTTTATTGCACATTCAAAACACAAATAAATAACAGGAAAACATAAACTAAAAATGCGCAAAGGCGGCCTTATCGCTGAAAGTTTGATAATATCGGGTACTGGTAGTTAAGAAGTGACTCTTACCATAGCAATAAAGCGTCATTTTTTTTCCTTAATTTAATAGCACGTTCACACTATGCACCTTCTCCTGCCGCTGTCGCGAATATTGCACGAAATACTTCCGCGGAAGTATCAACGCGAGTAAGTGTTCACACACTGCCGTCATACTTTTCTCGCGCCAATACGAGTGAGAAGGATAGCAATACATTCCACTCTCGTTCGTGCTGCCGTTCCTTTGACTCGCGCACGAAAAGCCGACACTCTCGGGAGCACGGTAAGTGGCAGCGGCATGACGAGTAACCTGTTTACATACTCGCGCTGCCCACTTCCCTTTCTATTCCTCCCCATATTGGCATTGTGTAAACGTACTATTACAATCAGTTTTTAAATAAGGATATACCTCTCATTGCTTTACTCAGCCTATCTATCTTCCAAACTAATTATTAGGGTTTCAATAAAATTTCAATTTCCTTATTCATATAAGTTCAAATCGTTATAAAAATCGTCTTATTTCTTTTACTTATTTAACTTTATGCAATAAATATACATGGGCAGACTTAATATCGAGGGAATTTTCTACCAGTCTACCCTATCTTATGCGGTAGATATTAATAATAAATTAATAAACATCAATAATATTCACAATATAACAATTTAAACGGATTTAAGTTGTGTTGTGGATTTTGAAAATCCGTTTCAAATTGTTTTTTTGAGATGAGTTATAGTTGTGCAAACTCAAGAAGATATTATCAATAATATTAATCTATACTTAACAAGTAAAGTGGAGTAAAATGAGTAGCTTATGAGAGGTTGTTTTTTTAACACTCTGTCTATACCGCGTGTTACAAAATAACAAGTAAAGCCGAAAGGGTTCCTCCCTTCACACTCTTTATAAAGAGTCTAAAGACAAAAAATTACAGCAATAGTGTCTTTTTGTAATTTGAGAAAAAATTATTTTTTAATTAAACTACGTACACAATTTTTTTATGGTTGAACAAAATTTTATAAATTTAAGTTAAACTGAAATTGTCAACTCGGCGCAGTTAGATTTGGTATACATTGCTTGTTATTTAGTTTGCTCGCCTTTTGTACTATGTGATATAAAGTATAAAAAACATGGTAATCATTATTTCACTGAACTCAAAATAACCAGCAATGTGAGCCAAATCGAAATTAGTTTGAAGGCAAGTGTAGTACTGACCTAGACTAGTTCTGTGATTTTTATTTTTGAGTTATTTTGTAACACCTTGTATAGATAGGCTTACCTTTCTTATATGATATTCCAGATTGAACTTGGATCCAGCCCAAGCACATAAGATGCACTGCATCCTGACGTCGTCCATACCTATACGTTCCATGTAGTCCTGGAAAGAAAAAAAAACAGATGTTTTCATGCGTCGAGATAATAATAATGTTCTAATATGACAAAATAATAGTAGCATCATCATCATCATTTCGTGTGGGACACCAAGTCGTCCAACGACCCGATGAACCCTGGTGTCAGAGTTTTTCAACCGCCTACTACCACTAGTAGGCCTCTGACATGGTTGTGTAACGACCGCCATCTAAGTAATCATAGACAGCAACCGGGACCGACGGCTTAACGTGCCCTCCGAAGCACGGAACCATTTCTTTTCGGACAATCAGTTGGTTCACCCTGCAATGTCCTAACCAGACCGAGAACAAATTCACAAAGTGATAAATATCAACTTCGTGAGAGTCCCACCGAGATTCGAACCCGGAACCTTTGCGTCGCAGGCAATCGCACTACCACTGCGCCACATCGGCCGTCATAGTAGCAATATAGTTATCGAACGTGCAATTTTAATGTAAACAAGGGTAATATACAGGGACAAATAACAATTAATTCTAAGCTAAACTAGACTAAAATTAAATAAGGATCCTAGTGACTAACCTAAATTTACGCTAAAAAAAAGTCGTCTAGTGTGCTTCTAATATAGTTACTTATTAAGCTTACAACATTTATGGTAAAATAAGTAACATGTTTAAAATTAATAAGAATATTGTATAAGTACTTATGTAAATATTACCTTATGCATGCTGATAAACAGCTAAGTGTGAATGGATTTCGAATTATAATAAAACTATCATCTCATGTAACCGCATTTAAAGCAAATAAAAAAAAATATTTACATACATATATCACACCTATAATCCGCCAACATTTACGCCACGTCTGACAAACATTTGAGGGTCACTCGGATAATTGTGTATCGCCATAGTGACAGGTTGTCAGCCCATCGCCTAATATTGCAATACACACCCTCGAGTCCCTTAGTCGCTTCTTACGACACCCACGGGAAAGAAATGGGTTGATGCTATTCTAAGCCGGCATCACACGGGATTTTATTTGAAAAAATAATCGATTCGATTTGATTTGAGAACATAAAAATCGTATCAGTTGGCCGTCAAACCAGCTAAATACAAACACCAGAACAACTACAACAACAAAACAGCTAAATACAAGGGGTTGATTTTATATATCGGTCAATACAAACAACAGAACAACTACAACAACAAAACAGCTAAATACAAGGGGTTGATTTTATATATCGGTCAATACAAACAACAGAACAACTACAACAACAAAACAGCTAAATACAAGGGGTTGATTTTATATATCGGTCAATACAAACAACAGAACAACTACAACAACAAAACAGCTAAATACAAGGGGTTGATTTTATATATCGGTCAATACAAACAACAGAACAACTACAACAACAAAACAGCTAAATACAAACAACAGAACAACTACAACAACAAAACAGCTAAATACAAACAACAGAACAACTACAACAACAAAACAGCTATATACAAGGGTTGATTATCTGCATCGGTCGTAAGAAGTTGATAAGAAGCTACTTACCCCGTCCTGACTGATGAGCTCGAGCGCGTCTTCCACCATTTCATCAGCAGTTAGTTGGCTTGACGCGGATGAATTGGATTCCCGCAACGCTGTATACAAATTATAAGTTTTATTGAATACCAAATTTTTAAACAGTTCCGTGTTAGGTGGTATTATATTTTTGGAAAACCTGCAAACTTTTCCACCGCGGGCAGAAATTAGAATTTAGAACTTATTTATTTGCAATTAAACATGTCAATACATTATTAGATCTTAAATTAGAGTACAGTACGGCGCGCAGCCGCCAATACTTACTTTGTGACAGTACAGTATTCTGCTTGCTTCAAGCGTGCAAAATTTTAGTAACAATTAAATTTTGATTATCATATTTATTACAACTAGATTTCCGCCCATCGGTTTCACCCGTTGCCACCAATTTTCCCGTGGTAATAGTTGTTTTCCTACGGTAACAAGTGGCCTTTGTGTTATTCCAGGTTTTACTCTACCTGTGTTCCAAATTTCATCCAAATCGGTCAAGCCGTTTGAGCGTGAAGAGGTAACAAACATACATATACATACACACACACAAACTCTTAGATTTATAATATTTGTACGGATTTAAAATAAAACTAGAAATAGGATATTATTGATTAATTATATAATGTCAAGTAAGAAACATTGTAGCAATATTTGTTAATAAGTATAATGTTAAATTCCTCTACACTAAACAATTCGCCCATAACCAATTGAACAATTTTGATTTAAATAATAGTAGTTTATGCAACTGTTATATAATGGGGGTCATTAGGTAGCCGAGTGTGATAATAGTTTGACACGAGCATTCTAATGCGTAATTATAACATTTGCATACACTATTTTATCTACACTCTCAAAAAATAAACTCAGTTAAACACTTTTCCAAACGTCCGCACCGGCGATTGCAACGTCCGATACATGGTCAAATTCAATACAAGAACGTGATATGGATTTTTGAAAATTCTTTACTTACAGTTTTTTAGATGTCGAGTCTGAACAACAAATAACTAAACAGAATAACAACTGAACAACAACTGAACAACACTGAACAACATCGGAATAACAACTGAACAACATCTAAACAACTGCTCAACATCGGTACAACAACTAAACAACATCTGAACAACAACTGAACAACATCTGAACAACAGAACAAAAACCTATTATAACAACTGAACAACATCCGAAAAATTACCGTACAACAACAACTGTCAGGTGCGGCGGAAGATAGCGATTTGAGTATTGGCAAAAAAACTTTGTTTCATTTCTCAACTTTATCGTAGTAAGAGTTTTCTCATTAAGTCATTACGCTTCTGTAATTTATATAAAACCGTAGTTTATACAGGCAGAATGCATAAAGTAGGTCTTTATGCATCTGTTTTCGAATTCTTAATTCGAACATTATGAGACGAGTGTACATAAATAAATTTTAGTATTAGTTAATTTCATTTCATTTGGCAGCTCATTGAATAGTACAATTCTAATATTATACATCTTTGAGGAGTTTATAAAAATTTGGATACTGTTTAACAAAACCACATATTTCATAGATGCATGGAAATGTTTTTGTGTTTTGAACAAAGACCTGCACGAGTCTCTGAACCACGCATTACAGATTGCACGAACGCACCTTTTCCGGGTTTTAAATGCACGATCACAATCAACTGAGTTTCCCCACAATGTGCTTCCATAACGGAGCACCGATAAAACGTAGCCGTGATAAGCAGACAACGCAGCTTCCTGTGATACAGTATGTCTTAATTTTCTCAGTGCGAAAACAAATAGGCTTAACCTGCTGCAAACATTTGATCAGCAGGATTTGAACCTGCGACTTTCACCATCACTAGTGGCGATGCCTTTTCCATCTGGGCCCCCGCAACTCATCACTTGCCCGCAAATTTTGTAAGCGTATCTTAATGCCAATAACGCGTGGCACGGCTCCATCTACAGAGTTAGTTTTGCAAGTAACACCCAGCAACTAATCCATTCTTTAACTTTTTGGATAAAAATTCAAAGTTTTATTAATAAATGAACAAGCATCACTCATTATATAGGCGCGACTTACTTTTTGACGGGTATGATTGAGAAAATTGAGCTATGGCAAGTTTTTCTGTCATTGCTTTTGTAAGAGTCCAGGTTTGGCATTCATATGTTAGGCACGGTAGTAAGCAGGTCTGTATTAAATATTAAATAAATGTCTTGGGACATTACACACAGCACCATCTAGCCCCAAAATAAGCAAAGCTTGTACTTTGGGTACTAGATAGCCGATATAATACATAAATACTTATTTTTGTAAATAAATACACACAAAACATAGAAAACAGCCAGACTCAACACATTTTTTTTTAAAGTAACTTACAGATACTTGTGCTGTGTGGGGATCGAACCCACACTAAGTACGAGGTATTAATTTTGCACTAGATCCCTAAATTTAGTATTAATTATACAAAACACGATCTCTCGTTTTCGTTACCCTTACTTTCGTTACTCCCAGTCGCTACCAGCCGCCTTTTTGAAGTCATCGGTCCACCTGGCCGGAGGTCGTCCAACGCTACGCTTGCCGAGGCGTGGCCTCCACTCGTACCAATAGGCTGATGTATGTATACAAAATAAGAGCCTACCTTCATGATACTTCCTGAGCGTCATGTCTTGTTCCCCGAAGGAAGCGAACTCGCATATTCTTGCAACTTCGTCGCTGGTGCCCGCGTATATTGTACTAGCCGGCTCCGCTGTTACATATAACAATTTTAGTTGGTACTTACGAACTCTAAGGGTGCTACCAGACCAATCGATCAGCATCGATCGAAGTTGATCGACTGGTCTGGTAACTTCAATGAAGAATGTTACTAGGTATTCCAAATCGCTTGAAATTTTGTATCGGTAAAGCCTGTATGTATACAAATACACTAGTTTTTGTTGTAGTCAAAAATACCTAGTAGTTTTGATTTTATAGGCATTCAAAGTTTCAAGAAATATCGAGTCCCGCAAACAGCCACGTGACCGCTTGTGACGTCATATCACAACGCGCGCTGCGCTCCGCTTAGTAGGTCTTAGGTCACCAGCAGCGGTTATAGTAGGTGTAATAGCTTGTACAGTATTTTGTTTGTGTTTGCATCCGTGTAGGTATTACGTTAATAGTAAATATTACACACACACATATCACGCCTTTATTCCCTTGCGGGGTAGGCAGAGCGTATACGGCCGCAAGAAACGGACATTTATGCCACGTCTGACAAATAATTGAGAGTTATTCGGAAAATTGTGTATCGCCATAGTGACAGGTTGTCAGCCCATCGCCTAAAATTGCAATACACACCCTCGAGTCCCTCAGTCGCCTCTTACGACTCCCACGGGAATGAAATGGGGAGATGTTATTCTAAGCCGGCATCACATGGCATAGTAAAGTAAATATTATTCGATTCATAAAATGGATGAAGGATTCGAAAAAGGGCAATCGGATAATCTACCTAAAATAGACGCGTTTTTTTTTTTTGTTGTGGACCCTATGATTTTAGCCCGGGGCTTTTAATCTACACCTGACTGTATGGTGGGGAGCAGGAGCTCACCCGGAAAAGTTTGTTCAAACAACCAGCTCAATCGCACCCTTGGTGCAGCTTGTATACCAGCCCGTTGTGCCAGACCTTGTCGAAGGCTTTCGCCACGTCGAGAAATACTGCTCCTGTCGGGGTCGGTTTGGACGAGACATTTAGCTTAAGAGCGATGTGTTCGACAATGCGGTGCACTTGTTGGGTACAAGAGTGCTGTTGTCGAAAGCCAAATTGCTCGTCAGGTATGAGATTGTTGGTCTCCGCGTGGTCTCGAAGTCGGGCATAGATCATGCGTTCGTAAAGTTTGGCGAGAGGGTTCAGTAGGCTGATCGGGCGATAGGAAGTGGGCTCATTCGCCGGTTTACCCGGTTTGTGAATGCCTATCACTATTGCTTCCTTCCAGCAAGCTGGGAAGGTGCAACTAGCCATCAGGGTGAGGCGATTGATCAGGTGATCGGGGAGAATCTTCAGGACACGGTTGGTGATGCCGGCCGGTCCTGGAGCCTTTCTAGGCTTGAGTGCCTTAAGGGCGTTGCCTAAAACCCACTCCGCGTAACATGCTGTACCCTCTGGCTGGGATTGCTCCACCAGACGTCCGCCGAGAAGTAGCTTGTGCAGTGGAGAAACTTAAACAGGAAACTGACTGTCGTCACCCACTGTACAACCACGCTATGCCTCACGCCCGTCTCAAAAGCCGGAGTAGCTTCCTGAGGTGTACGGCCTCTACAAACGCTGATCAACAACATACCAGAGAGCAGCTATGGAAATCACGCTGGGCGCCGCCACCTGGATTTATTTCACCGTCCGAGACTCTGCCAAGGGGACATAAATTACCGTGGCAAACCTGGAAATCTCTAAACAGGTTGCGAACGCAGGTTGGCCGCTGTAGAGAAAACATGGCGAAGTAGGGCTTCATTGACAAAACGCAAGTGCTCTGCGACTGTGGAGCCCCATCGCAATCTATGGCGCACCTAACATCATGCCCTCTTTTGCCAGTCTCTTGCAGCAAAGACGATCTGAACTTGGCTAATGAGAATGCCATTGCAGTCGCCAAATACTGGCAGTCCAAAATATGACCATGATCCATTGACACGATGAAGAAGAAGGGCGTTGCGCACTTCCATCTCAGTGATGGCTCTGAGTGGAGGGCCCGATGGAGGTAGTGAAATGAGACGTTCGACTTCGGAGTCGACCGTTGAGACGAAGGTCAAGTCGTAAGGGAGTGTGCTGGGGGTGCATTGGGCTGCGAGACTGTCAGCTAGGCATTCAGCCTTTTCGTTGTCGTCAAAGGCTTTGGTCTGGTCAGATATATGCGTTAATGGTTGCACATTACCTATATATCAACAAATAATGATGTTGCCGCCGAAATGCGAGGAGCAAAAATGCAAGGGTAAGAAAACTTTCCTTGCTACTACTTATTCTTAATACTTTATATGTTAGAATGGAATAGTAGGAAGTGGGATAAGTACCTAGGATGTAGATGTACTGGGTTGAACGTGACAGATGTAAGTACTAAACCTTTTCTACTTGTTTTTTTCTTTTACTAACAAAATACGTAGGGCCATTTTATTTCATTTACTTTTTATTTCAAATATATATGCTTTAGGCGATGGGCTGACAACCTGTCACTATAACGATACACAATATCCCAAATAACCCTCAAACATTTGTCAGACGTGGTGTAAATGGCAGTTTTTTGCGGCTGTTTACGCTCTGTCTACCCCGCTAGGGATTATATGCGTGATATGTGTATGTATGTATGTAGGTATATGTTTGAACAGATTTACCAAACCTTTTAAATTTATTTGTATTTTTTTTCTCACAAAATAGTTAAGACCAGTTATTTATAC
Source organism: Tuta absoluta (assembly GCA_027580185.1). NCBI lineage: Eukaryota > Metazoa > Arthropoda > Insecta > Lepidoptera > Gelechiidae > Tuta > Tuta absoluta. Next base: position 9,585,126 of record JAQAHW010000019.1, on the reverse strand, counting down.
AGCTATGGCGATGAAGCTATTGGTTATGTTCAGTAGGTGTGTGTTAAGTAGGTGATACATAACGGTTAGTAGGCGGTTGAAAAACTCTGACACCAGGGTTCATCGGGTCGTTGGACGACTCGGTGTCCCACACGAAATGAGAGAGAGATAAGATAACGGTTAAATGTTGAATCACGCCAGAACACCGCGTACGTACCACACCTTATCATTGCAGTTTAGAATGCAATGAAAAGGATTTTTTTCGCATTTTAACGACCTTTATAACTATAAAAAACAACTTTTTCGGTGAATTAAAAGTAATATTTTTACATTTAGGCACAACGCATGATTTCCTAGTATTTGGATTGGACATGTTCAAAATTATTTAAGTAAAATTTCGACGGCACGGGCGCGCGACCGCATGCAGACTGAGTGAGCCAGACCGAGCGTGTTGTACGATGACGTCACAGCGTCACCGGCGCCCGCGTCGTGAGGTTGCACCTTGTTTTACTTCTAAATCGGAAACTAATTGACGTATCGAAGTAATTCTTTCACTAGTATTTTTTATTTTTGACAGAGAATATGGAGTGCTAACAATCAAAATTAGGTAACATTCTTCACCAATCGATCGATTGCCGGTCGATGGCATCGTTCAACGTCGAAAGTTTGGTGGAAACTATCGATCGACGTCAACTTTTCCATTCTACCAGCGACCGATGCCGTCGATCGACGATCGATCGATTGGTTTGGTAGCACCCTAATTTTGATTTGCGTCTAGTTTTTAAACTAGGCCTTAATCGTCTCCCCAGGCTAGGTGCTGTCCTCATCACTTAAAATGACTCGATCTAAACGTAGTCCGGTAACTTACAAAATGTCGTTTTAATAATAAACGGGACACTGTAAATGAAAATAAGAAATTGGAAAACTGTTAGCGTCGGCCGGGGATTGAAGCTGGGACCAGTGGAGTACCGGCCCACTGCTCTTCCGTGCTTCGGAGGGTGCCCTCGTTAAGTCGTCGTTCCCGGTTGCTGTCTATGATTACTTAGACGGCGGTCGTTACATAACCACGTCAGAGGCCTTCTAGTAGTAGTAGGCAGTTGAAAAAAACTGACGCCCGGGTTAATCGGGTCGTTGGACGACTAGTTTCACTCGAAGAAAAGAAAAACTTCAATCCCGGGCGAATTTTTAATAAATTACTTTTTTCTCGAGTAATGATTTTTGAAGTGATGAAGCAGCACCTAGCGCCAGGATCAGTACCTTTAGGAAAAATGCGACTAAAAACGGCCACTTTTGGTATTAATTGCCATAACTTTGATTACAAAGCATATTTCATCAATAGGTAATACTAAACACTTGAATAACGGACATATTGACAGATTGTTTGTATAAAGCGTAAATATTTTGTTTTGTGAAGTGGCGCCACTGCCGAGGCCGTTCACGGCTACACTCGCCTTAAGCGAATATAACTTTAATGATTGCAAATACATGCATGGAGTGATTATGTGAATCCAGATTAAGTCTTTTTATTATTATTATGGGTTTGCTCTTGACTCTAGTCTAGGTCATAGGACAGAGACAGAGTCTAAGATGGAGCGAGCTCACCCAGAAGAAGCCTGTTCACTCTTACTTTGAAGAGATTAGGGTTAGTTTTTTTGTGATTTCCGTATAAAGTGTTAGAAATAAAATGGAAGCGCAATAATTATGCTGAGATGACTTACAACACGATTTAGCAGGTTCAGCTTGGAAGGCAGGGTCGTGTTGAATTCTGCAAGCAACACACGTGCACAAGCGAAGCCACGGGGATATTGTTAGTGCAGTGCTTTTACTCGACAATACAAGCAGACACACGTAATAGATATATAATTTTTGAAAACCTGCAAATTTCTGAATCGCGGCAAGATCGCGGGCAGGATAACATTATAGAATTTTGCAAGTTTTCAAACATTGTATACCTAACACGGGAAGTGTTTTAAAATTTGGTATTCAGTAATATATATATTAAAGGAGAAATAGAAGGCATGAATTTAAAACAATCTATTGTCTATTCGCTGAAAACTAGACCGCTCTCGTATGTAAATGAAAGGGACAAATATATCATTATCAAGTCAATTAACAACTAAACGTTTTTTAAACGTACGTATAATTTTTGAAAACTTACAAAATGTACTACTACGGGCCGGATTTGAACCTGCGACTTTCGCTATCACTTTTCCATCTGGTCTACTGCGGCTTATCCAATGCCTTTTTAGAGAATGAATTAGTTGCTGGGTGTTGCAGAATTAACCTGGTACATGGAGCCGTGCTTACATTGCATTGGATGAACCGCTGTAGCCCCAATGGAAGAGGCGTCGCCACTAGTGAAGGCGAAAGTCGCAGGTTCGATTCCTGCCCGCGGTAGAAATTTGGCAAGTTTTATAAAATCGTATAATTTAAATGGTTTGTATTTGTAATGTCGAGTAAAATAAAAAGATCACAAGATAATCAAGAAAATTAAAATAAAAGCATTTGATTAGTAGTGAGGGTTGTGCTGTGCAATTGTGAGTGATACATACATTGCAAGCCTAAAGGCCATCCCAAAAAGCCATATTTGACAGCTAGCATCTCCATACTAAAAGATACGTCAACAAAGAAAAATTAACCCTCTGCTATAGCATTAGCACGAATCTGACAGCTGTCAAATATGGCTTATTCAGATGGCCGTATTGTAGTTAGTGAAGTAGGAACTTTTCTTACAGTTCTTGAGCTTTTTTGTAATGTCATACCAGATGGCGTTGAGCTCAGTTGCAGTTTTGACATATGAGTCATAAATACACGTCATCTATTTACATACGTTTTTATGGAAATAAACTTTTTCAGTTTAGCTCAGCACCATCTAAGCATAAAGATTGACTAAAAAAAATGTGCTACCAAAAGCCATGCGAAAATGAAGACGCTAGCTTTAACCTTTCCAAGATAAATATGCCAATTAAATATGTTAATGATATATTTTCAACGAATAGTGTGTTTGTAGACTAATTCTGCCGTTCTATGCCTGCTGAGCATCATTCCAATTCTATCCTTTGGTGTCGTAAAAAGCGACGAAGGGATAAATTCGTCCAGGGCGCGGGCAGCAATGTTCCCTGTGAATGTAACATCTTTAACGGCATTACCCCCCGATAGGGGGAGGCCCATGTCCAGCAGTGGACTGTTGTGGCTGTTAATATATTAATGTAATGTAGACTAATTCCTGGAACTAAAAAAGGCAAATATTATCATTATAATTTTTCATATGTATGATGCCGGCTAAGGATAGCATTACCCTATTTCTTTCCCGCGGGTGTCGTAAGAGGCGACTAACGGACTCGAGGGCTTCATGTGTATTGAAATTTTAGGCGGCAGGCTGAAAACCTGCCACTATGGTATTACACGATTTGTCTGAAACGGTTCTCAAGTATTATTCAGACGTGGTGATAGCGACCGTTTTTTACGACCGTTAACGCACTGCCTATCCCACAAGGATAGAGGCGTGATATGTGTACCTATAATTTTTCATTATCTTGGAAAGGCTACGTGTTATATATTTAGTTTCGAGTTTTACTCACGCGGTAGTTATAGTGAGAGGGTAGCTATACACGTAGCGGGTTCCAGCTGTAGTCGTCACCTGAAATAAATCATTGTACGAGGCTTTATGGAGAGTTCCGCGACGGAATTTTCGACAAGTATTACACAGATGTCGCTTGTACGTCGCTTCGAGACGAGTACAAAGAGATTGAAGATTTGGAAGTGTTAGTCGAGACGCCGGTAGCTCAGTTGGTAAAGCAGTGGGCGGCCATAAGGACTTTTTTTCAATTTCTTATTTTTACATTGATCATTGTTTCGTAATGAGGTAGCAGCTTTAATATACATTTTTTGTATTTTATAATGACATGTATGAAATAAAAAACTCTAACAAACTGGGGAACTAATGGCGCCACTCTCGACTGTGCCTTTTTTCTGTGATTGTTCGAAAATTTTTCAATGTCAAAGTTCAGTAACTTGTTATTATTGCGTTCAAGCATAGGCGCGCCTGCAAATATATATTTTTTTCATTTGGTAGGTATATCATAGTTACAAAAGTTTACAAAAAAAGCCAAGCTAAGATAGTAGTTTGTCTGCGTTGCGCTCAACATTTACATCTTTTCAGTTACTTATACACTATCACAAAAGTTTTTGTTAGAAACCAAATAATAACTATGTTAGTTTACTACTTCATTTGGTTTTTTTTTTATCGCAAAAGCCTTTTAAAGCACGTTCACATAATGCCAATATGGGCAGGGAAGTGGGCAGCGCGAGCATGTAAACAGATTACTCGCGCTGCTACTCGTCATGCCGCTGCCACTTCCCATACTCCCGAGAGTATCGGCTTTTCGTGCGCGAGTCAAAGAAACGGCAGCACGAACGAGTGTATGTATATCTCGCTCACTCATATTGGTGCGAGAAGAGTATAACGGCAGTGTGTGAACACTCACTCGCGTTGATACTTCCGCGGAAGTATTTCGAGCAATATTCGCGACAGCGGCAGGAGCAGGAGCAGATGCATGGTGTGAACGTGCTAAGGAGTTTTGTTCCCATTTTTTTGGACTCTAAGAGGTATGATTTTAGCCACGGGACTATGAAAATCTTCACCTGACTGTATGGTGGGGAGCAGGAGCTCACCCGGAGACGTTTTGTGCTTGTTTAAACAACCAGCCCAATCGCGCCGTTGGGCGTCTCGTCGCTTCTTCGACAATGCTTCCCTCATATACGCTTTAATGGCAGGGAGACCTAAGTCGATGTGGAGGTTGGCGTTACGCACGTACCAGGGCGCCCCGGTAGCTTTGCGCATGAAACAGTTTTAGATGACCAGCAGCATTTTCAGATGTGAATCGAGGGTGTATCTTCCCAATTAGCACTGACCTGTCCGAGTGGTTGGATCAATGTATCACTCTTATAGTTGTAGAGTCCTTCCAATATGGCGTTGCTTCGAGCCGTGGGCGCCGGGAGAGTACTGGACACTGGAAACATGGAGATACTAGCTGTTAGACTGGGAAAAAACCTTTCGTAAGACAAAGTGGACCGCCCAGCTGTTTCAACCAGGTTTAAGCTACCGGTATAATATCGGTAATGGTATACGTTTTAAAGGTAGACGTAAAAAGGTTATGTATCGGTTGGGGTACCGGTAGAACTGCGGTACCGCTTCCGAAATAATTTCGATATCGAAATATACATTGCGCTCTATCAAGCGAAGTTGCGAAATCGTAGGGAATGTCGGCGTGAGCGCTAATCCTTGTGAGGCAAGAAAAACGACACGCGCATCGAACGTGCAAATAAAGCGCACCGAATAGTCACCGACTGTGCGTGAATAGACGTGTCGAGAAATAATTTTGAATTGTGATTTTGCATCTGAACTAATAAAAGTTTATCGAGTGAACCATTCTTTAAATTAATGGCTAGGACTCCGCCGGGTTCACCTATCTTACCGCTGCGATCTAGACCGCCCAGACCGAGGCATCATTCTACATACATATAAAATCGGTTTAGGTACCTTAAAAATAACGGTACCGTAAACGGTGCAGCATAATAACGATGACGACGACTGACAAGATGGCGTAGCGGATAGAGACTCTGCCTGATACGCCGCGGGTCGTGGGTTCGATCCCCACACAGCACAAATATTTGTTAAGCTATTTTCAGATATTTGTGTTTAGTCTGGGTGTTTTCTATGTATAATATGTATTTATTTACAAAAAATGTATTTACGTATTAATATCAGCTATTTAGTTCCTATAGTACAAGCTTTGCTTAGTTTGGGGCTAGGTTGCGCAGTGTGAATTATCCAAAATATTTATTTCTTTATTAATCAGTGATATGCCGTTTTTAAACTGTAGCTAATAGATGAAATCTTACCAGTAGAATCTTCTTGTGGGATATCGTCGCGCACGTCCACCATTTTGTTGAACACGTCACTAATCTTCGGCAGCAATTGTTGATCGCTCGACGTGGTACGGGTACGACCTACTGAAACATTATCTTGTATTGTATTACATTAACAGCCACAACAGTAAACTGCTTGACTGGCCCGATGGCGAATTTACAAACGCATACAACCCTAATCTCTTCAAAGTAAGAGTGAACAGGCTTCTTCTGGGTGAGCTCGCTCCATCTTAGACTCTGTCTCTATCCTATGACCTAGACTAGAGTCAAGAGCAAACCCATACTTAATAAAAAACAACTGCTTGGCTGGCCCGATACATAGGCTATATACTATTTGAGGCACGAGGCAGACTCCAATGAGCTTTTGTTTATGAATTTTACTCAACAATACCTCAGCTATCAAAAAAATACTCAAATGGATTAGCTTTTTTCCGTAACATTTTCAAAGAAACTTAGTACTGTTACATATTAACTCAATAATACATGGTGTAAAAAAATTAACTAAGAATATTTTAAGGGGTGAACCAGTACGTGAAACTGAACAACTTTCCCCAAGGAACATAGGTCGAAATATGAAAAAAAAAAATTGGCCCTCCCATACAAATTATTCCGGCCGCGTAACACACTAAGTATGGGAGGGTCAAATATTTTTTTCATCATCAAGATTTTGTCAAAGACCAAACCCATCATTAATAAAAAAAAGAAGCTCTAAAAGGTCACTTACCATTTTGTTCCAGATGTTCCTTGCATGTGTCATTCATTCTTTGTTGATGGTGATGTTCCTTAAACCTGATCTCGTCTCGATCGTCGCCCATGTGACACATATTAGTTAGTTTCGGTAACAACTGCTGGTCGCTTGCCGTGTTGCGCGCTACTGAAACTGGGTAACGGCTAATTTATACGGGATGTCCCATCCAACAATGATCATTCGCAAAATATCCTTTTCCAGAATGACCAACCCTAAAATGTCTTACGTCTAATGTCCATTTCTTTTCTCAAAAAGTAGCCATCTTTATCCCTTCTGGTTTTAAATATTAATAAAATAAATTTTAAGAGACATTTTCGGAAAGATTCCTAAAAATGATTACGTCATCCGTCAGTGGGCTCTTAAAAAAAATTTTAAAGTTTATGCAGGGTGCCCCGTTTTCAATGGTCCAAGGGAAAACCCCAGGACTCGAAGTCTGCTAAATGAAAATCATTTCAGTGGTATGGTTTTGGGCGTTTCGTATTCTGCTAACAGTTTGAAGTACAGAATGTCACGGTGACAATAAAATGACAGTTGAGTGAATCTGAAGTGAAGTGAATTTATAGGAATTTCGGACCTCTTCTGTATTTTTTACATTCCAGCTAAACAAATCGGTGAATCTTGCTGATTTGTTGCAACTAATATGGCCATCTAATGAAGTAATAATGTTACTAATCATTTGTTGCAAACGAATTTGTTTTCAACTTTTATTGCAGTTTAGAGTCTGTACGAGATAGCGACATTTTGAGAAATTAAATAGGAATTTTAGGAAGGCCATTTTGGGGTGGGACATTCTGGAAAAGGTCATTTTTGGAAGAAGTATTTTGAGAAGGGGAAAATTGGATCAGATATTGGAAAATTATTTTAGGTAGAATCATGTTGGGAAGGGACGTTTTAGCTTTTAACTAAAGTTCTACTTACCAGATTGATCCAGATTTCCCTTGTACACATGACTAACTCCCGGCAACAACTGTTGTCCACTAGTGGTGTTATGTGCGAGAGGTATTGGTAGAAGTGACGGAATGGTCTTGTCAGATACTGGTAGTAATGCTGGCAACTCTTTCTTTGTTCGCACCTGGATAACAATAGTTAATATACGTAATCAATATACATACATTTATACTTAAAAACAAATGTTCTCACTAAATGACTGCCTCATTCATCAACGCACAGCTTACACTACACATAAAATTTGGCCAGTAGGTTTATACACACACATAACGCCTATATTGCGGGGTAGACAGAGCGTAAACGGTCGCAAAAAAAGGACATTTACGCTACGTCTGATAAATATTTTAGGGGCATTCGGAAAATTGTGTATTGCCATAGTGACAGGTTGCCAGCCCATCGCTTAAAATTGCAATACAAACCCGAGTCCCTAAGTCGCCTTTTACGACTCTCCCATGGGAAAGAAATAGGGTGATGCTACTCTAAGCTGGTATCACACGGCACAGTAGGTTTATTCTACTATATTACCTTAACATAGTAAAAGTAACGGCCGACGTGGCGCAGTGGTAGTGCGACTGCCTGCGACTCAAAGGTTCCGATTATCCGATTCCGATTAAAGGTCGATTATCGTTGGGGCACTTACAAAGTTGATATTTATCACTTTGTAATTTTGTTCCCAGTCTGATTAGGACATTGCAGGCTGAACCACCTGATTGTCCGAAAATAAAGATGGTTCCGTGCTTCGGAGGGCACGTTAAGGCGTCGTTCTTGGTTGCTATGATTACTAAGACAACGGTCGTTACACAACCATGTCAGAAGCTAGCAAAGAAGCAAGTAGTAGGTGGTTAAAAAACCCTTGACACCAGGGTTCATCGGGTCGTTGGACGACTCGGTGTCCCACACGAAAAGAAGATGGAATAAGTTACTTACTTGTTCAGCGCGGATCTTCTTATGATAATATACTGACACGGAGTTCATTTCGCCATCAACCATTCTGAATATAAAATTAAATATTGTGCAATGAGTTTTGGTTACAAGCAGTTGTAATATATAAGGTGAAATTTTACTAGTGATCGGGTCGTTGAACGACTCGGTATCCCATACGAAAAGAAGAATTCTAGTGACCGATTTTCCCCAAGAAACATAGTATAGGTCGATATACTAAACAAAGAAATTGGACCTCCCATACAAGTTTCCGATCAGGTGATTTGAGTTACCTTGGGCACAGATAATATAATACTACTACGTACCACAGATTCCTCACGTCATACTAGGTACCTCAGTTGCCGTAAGAACTCCTAGCCGGTCGGCTATTGAGGTTTTTACTCATCGCTCGCTACGCTCGCGACATCTAGGAAATTTGTTGAGTATCTACTTTGACGGTTATCACGCGGCTCAAAATTTTTACTTGGTCTTCACGATAGATGGCTGTAGGATCGCTTAGATGCAGCGTGCTCCCGCGCCCGCCAAAGTGTGCATGTGTGTGTGTATGTACGATGTACAGGTTTGTCTACACTACAGCCGTCTCGTGCAGCTGATTTTTTCCAAACAAAACCAAAACAATGATAAACGTTGCGGCGCATCCATAGACATTCCTGTATTCTGCGACCGATTGAAAGCAAAGTTTTTGTGTTTCGTTTGGGAATTATGGGGAAAAACAGGTGCAAGAGACTCGGCTTTATTGCAATGTTTTTGCTCGAAGAATGCGCGTGTTAGAATATTAGTTGTACACAAAAAGTTGGTAGGTAAACTTACTGTGCGCTTTTTGAGCTTTTTCATACATATTTACCTTCTTGCATTCATATTAGGTAGGTACTTACTAAGTATTAGATAATTTTTCACCATTTAGCATGCCCGTATAGATAAACCACATACTTACTTACTAGAATTAATACAAAATAACAGTACATAACATTATTTGAAACAAATTCCCTATCTTGCCCGTTTTCTGGGTAGGTAGGTGCAGTCAAGTAAAAGAAACTGATATTTTAAATACTTTATTATGATAATTTCAGTATAAAAGTGAAGATTACGTAGGTAGGTACGTAGGTAAAAGCCGTCATCGGACCCGCTGCCGCTTTATATATAATAGGTATATTACTTACATTGTTTTCTATTATTGAATATTTTTAAATTGTTTTCATTATTTTAATAATATGTTTTTGCCGAGCACTATGCAAATTCTTACAACAAACTTCTATAACTTTATAATGTAATTTCCATTGTGTGATAAATATCAATCAATCTGAAACATATCAGACCTTTCACCCGCTATCGCCTCATCTGACAAAATTCAGAATTTTTTTGTGTATGGTAAGGTAAATAAATCTCGGCAGTTTCAACTTTGACTCTCTTTTAATATTTTCTTAAAAATATGTAGGTAGGTAAGTAACATTTTACGTACCTAGCTAATTTAACTTTTTTCATGATCTTCTGTGAAATGTACCTAAGCATAAAAAGAAAGAAGCGTTTTAATTCGGAAAGTGCGAAATGCTCTAATGTCCGTTTCAGATCTATTTCCAGCCACGATTTTGTCAAATTCCTGCCGTGTAGGGGGTTCCAAAATAAGTACTTACCTAATGAACCCCATGTTTTATTGAGTAAGTAATTGTAAAATACATGAGAGTGATATATTTTGTTAGTTTACTTAGGTAGTACATATCACTACTAATATGAAAATTGAAAATATTGTAAATAAGAATAAAACGTAACTCAAACGCCGCCGGCCGAAATTTGAAATTTTGCGAAAATCTCAATCCCTTGCGGTGTAGGCAGAGCCCAAACGGCCGCAAAAACTGTCATTTACGCCGTCTGACAAATATTTGAGGGTCATTCGGAAATTTGTGGACCGCCATAGTGATAGGTTGTCAGCCCATCGCCTAAAATTGCAATACAAACCCTTGAGTCGGTAGTAGCATCTTACGACTCCTATTGGAAAGAAATGGGGTGATGCTATTCTAAGCCGGCATCAAACGCCATATGTAATTTTTGAAAACTTGCAAAATTTTTAAGCGCGGGCAGGATTCGAACCTGCGACCTTCGCACTACCAGCGGCGACGCCCCCTCCATCCAGGCCACCGCGCAGCTCAATCCCCGGTCACCGGGTATTGGTTGCAAAACTAACCTGGTAGATGATGCCGTGCCACGCGTTACTGGCATTAAAATACACTTGCAAAAATTGGCGGGCAAGGATTGAGCTGCGGTGGCCTGGATGGAGGGGGATCATTTATACACAAAAAAAAAAAACAATTATGAGATTTAGTAAAAAGGCTTACTTGACACAAAACCAACGTACAATAGATTATTACCTAAGTACCAATAATTCGGTCGATTTGGCGCAGTGGTAGTGCGACTGTCTGCGGTGCAAAGGTTCCGGGTTCGGTTCCCGGTGGGACACTCACAAAGTTGATATTAACACTTTTTGAATTTGTTTCCAGCCTGGCTAGGACATTGCAGACCGAACCAACTAGCACGAAAGAACGATGGTTTCATGCTTCGGAGGGCACGTTAAGCCTATGGTTACGGTCTATGACTACTCAGACGGCGGTCGTTCGTTATACAATCATGTCAGAGGCCTACTAGAAGTAGAACCCTTCTTCTTCTTTTCGAGTGGGACTCCGAGTCGTCCAACGACTCGATGAACCCTGGTTTTAGTTTTTCAACCGCCTACTACCAGTAATAGGCCTCTGACATGGTTGTGTAACGACCGCCGTCTAAGTAATCAGCAACCGGGACCGACGGCTTAACTTGCCCTCCGAAGCACGGAACCAGCCGTATTTTCGGACAATCAGGCGGTTCAGCCTTCAATGTCCTAACCAGACTGGTATTAAATTCACAAAGTGATATATATCAACTTTGTAAGTACTGCCCCACCGAGAATCGAACCCGTAACCCTTGCGTCGCACGCAGTCGCACTACCACTGCGCCACATCGGCCGTCAGGATCACCCTGACACCAGGGATTCATCGGGTCGTTCGTCGTTTAAGGCTGCCCGCACACGTCAGACTTTTTATAGGACCGATAATCGGGCAGATTTTTCCTCCGATTCTTAACACCGATTTTATGACCGACTCAAAGCACACGTCCGTCACTTTGTCTGTTGGTTTCGAGGGAGTAAGTAGCACGTCATGGACGGCCGACTGTCGGTGAGTAGTGTGCGTTAACGCATACATTTCCGAGTGTTCCATTTTTCACCGACAATCGGATCGGTCGGGATGCACCGATTTTATTTCTGACCGACTATTTGTAGGATGTGGGCGTTACACCATTGCAATCAATACGTTCCATTTTACTCCTACAAAAAACCGATTATCGGACGTATGCGGGAGCCTAAGTGTCCCACAAAAAAAGAAGACCTACAATTTGATTCAATATATCAACTTTGTTCCTGAGGGGTTGGTAGGTACAATACATAATATACTTCATCATTTATTTGTTACTTAAAAAGGGTTCGGTCCAAATGGCCTTAGATGTGCGCCGCTTCTAACTGCAGAGCTGTTCATCTTCGGCATTAAGGGGTTTATCGGGTCATTGAACGTCCCACACGAAAACGAACAAGCGGAACATCACTTAAAAATTCACAACTTGATGAAAACGTAATTTAGTAGTGTCGCAAAGGTAAACTGTAGTGATACCAACTAGCTTTAAGATCTTTGTTTATTACCTACAGTTACGAATAAACTATATTTGATTTGATTTGTGGACGTAGTTACGATAGCGACACTTCTTTAAATTATACAGTATTCTGAAAATAAACTTCACTATCTTTACTTCAATCTGACTGAAGCGGATTTTTGATAAATCGGATTAGGCCGTCCGCTCCCTCACGCGGTTTCACGCGCGGCCTGAGCGTACGGCCTTATAAGTATTTTTTTCGTGATCAGGGCGTAGTAAGTAACGCTCCAAAATGTTTCAGGTTTGTACTAAGCATAGACCAATTTATGGTACTGAGTACCTATGTGCTGTATGTCTTATGTACAATCAATTTGACGATTACTTGATCATTTAGGTAGGTAATTAAACAATTTTTTTTTTAAATCAGGAATCAAAAATCAAAACCATGTATGTGAGTGATATGATACCCAATCAAAATTTAAATTTCGTTTATTTAAGATATAGAATTTATGGTTACTTTTAATCAAGTACAAATATTTTAAGGGTGAGTTCTACTCGTGAAACTGAACGACTTTTATAGGAATCATTTTTTTTTCTTCAAAATAACTCAAAATACTGAAACGAGGTTCTTACCGCGATACTTATTTTAGTTGTATTGTCCGATATTTCGACCCAGACTGTAGTTGCGGTAGCGCCTTTATTGGCCAAACTAAAAGGCCTAACTCGTGCCTCGTTAATGAACACATCAAAGCGGTGAATAACAATGACGTCACTAAGTCCGCAATAGTGCAACATTTACAAACGGGCGCAAATCACTGGATTCAATTTCATGAACCACGCGTCTTATCAACGGAACGTCACTGTACATACTGAGAATGGTAAAAGGAGCCATGAAAACTTCAAAGTACAGGAATTTTAATCGGGATGACGGCTTTAAGTTACCTAAAGTCTTCGAGCAACGACGGCCTTACCCGAAACGAGACGGAAGACCGTGTTGCTCGAAGCCTAAAGTGGAATCCAGTGATCAAAATGTGCAAAAAGAGTGATCGTGCCGTTAAACACGAGGACACTGTGAGTTCGTACTGGCGTGACTTTCAAGTGAGTTCCGGTAGTGATGGACAGAAGACAGAATCGTAGGGAGAGGGTATGCAGAAATGCATACCAATAATATGAAAAGTTCATCTACCCACCACCCGCAAAACATCAGTTGTTCCGTGATCTATCATGGCCCATGCATCTGGGTCGAAATATTGGACAATTAAACAGAAATAGGTTTCGCGGTAAGAACCCCGTTTCAGTATTTTGAAAAAAAAAATGTTTCCAAGAAAAGTTGTCCAGTTTCACGAGTCGAACTCACCCTTGAAATATTTGTACATAATTAAAGCTAACCTTATGTATTACTTATTTTGTAATATTTTCAATTTTGATGCGGCTTGTAATGATTTTTTCCTAGATTTACAATAATCATGAATTTTTACTTCTAATAATTTCTTTATTATGTAATCAAAATGATTCAAATCATGGAAATCTACTGGGACGTTGAGTTCATTTTTGAGATTTGCGGTTAAATTTGCTACTAAATCATTCTTGTATAATTCATTCATATTTCTTTTGTAAAAATCAAGCGATTTATTTACCAGATTGTACAAGTAATCACTGGGAGATTTTAGTGTAGGTGTGATAATATTAGAATAAGTTTTGTTAATCAACAATAATTGTTTTTTATCTGCCAAATCAACTTCATCTTTAATCAAAATGTTTTTGCACTCTGTACAATCAAATTTTTCAATACATGATTTACCGACCCACCCAGCAAAATACACAACTGAACATGCCTCTAATGTAATTTCACCTTCGGAAGGATTATGCAATTCTTCCGAAGGTGCAGGGCCATTCTGCTCCAAACCTTCATCAAACGGGGCCGCAAAAATTATGTTAAGATCATCGTCTGTGATACTTCCTTCGTGTGTAACAGACGACGATCTTGGAACATCATCGACTGTAGCAACATGTTGTGATACAGACGATGACGTTCCGGGCTGGGATTGTGTGTGTATATTTTGTTGGGTAGCCGGTACAAATGTTGATTCATCTGATTCACAATTCATATTATCAAATTTCATTAAATTATTAAGCAAATTGGACCTAAACATTGATCTTAAGGATTTCGACGAGGGGTTTTTATTGCATCCACCTTTTATTCTATAAATACCAAATAAATTTTCAATCACATCTTGATTTAATCGATAAGTGATTATAAAATTGACGCCAGTGTCCGTGAATTCTTCAGCGGAGAATTGTAGTACTGCATTGATTGTTTGAATCATTCCATCAAAACAAGGAGGGCGGGTTAGTAGCTTTTGTTTTTTTTTGTTTATTGATATTTTTTGTAATTTTCCGAAGATTTCTTTGCTTTTGATTAAAGTTTGATTAACGATTGTATTTTTGTTTTTTGTGATTGCGCATCTGTATGGATTAGGATCAAATTTATTTTTTGAATTGAGACAATCAAACAAATCATTACATAATTTTACAAAATCAGCTGTGTGTTTTGCAGTGCTACTTTTTAATTCTCCGCTGTCAATTGCTGTTTTAATTGCTCCTGAAACTGAATTGCTAAGAATTTGTGTCGCTAATTTAACTTTCATTTTTTGAAAATTATTTGGATTTATGTGAACTGGCGTCAATTTATGCAATGATTTACTTTTATTATGTTTGTCAATTTCATATACCTTTATAATGTCTTTAAAAGAAATTTCATTGCCGTCTAAAGAAAAATCATTATTAATCAGATTATTTCTTATATTTTTAATCAAATGAGGTGTGTCAAAAATTGCATATATTTTATGACCACTAATAAAATAAAATGGATAATCAACCGATGCACCCAAGTTTTTTATCATTTTAACATTAGTAGAGGCTTGATCACAAACAGTTAATTTTGGTATAAGCTCACAATCGAATAGCTTATTAACCACAGATTCAACAATTGTCTGTAATTTATCTGAATCAACTGGTTTAGAAGATAGAAAATATGCCAGAGGAATTTTCCAATTCTCATAAATTCCTCTGGCAATAAAAACTAATGCATATTTCGCTTCTGCTTGATTTCTATTCCCATCACCAAAATCTTCAAATCCTTCTATTAAATCATATTTATTTGTGTATTCTAAATCAACCATTATGCTCATTTCATCAAAACATACAGCACATGATCTCTTTTTAATCGATTTACCAGAAAATTTAATTTTAATATTATCAAACACATCATCATTTAATCCAGGTAGACAATCAGTTTCTTGAAGCCAACGTTGGATTGTTGATGGAGCGGCCAATATAATGCCTGAATTAACCATAAATTTATATGCTGCGGGTGATTTATAATATAAAGACATGCAAAATTTTCTTTCCTTTGTGGTCCACTGTTTTTTTGATTTTGATTTCCTAAGCTGCATTTTTGTTATTAATTTACTTGATTTGCTTTTAAATTTGTGTGTTTCTAAATTCACAATTTTTTTATTTTTTATTTTCATTTTTAAATATTTGTTTTTTTCTACTTCACGTTTAAGTTTTTTATTAGATTTAGCTAATAGCGTTTTAAGTTTTTTACATTTCGGAGTGTCTTGATTTTCTATTCGCCTCCTTTTTCTTGGCGTGCTCCATGGTCCTACGCCTTCAATATCGCAGTCACGATCTTCTTCCTCCCTTCGGTCAATAACTTTCTTATTCGTGTACACTTTCTTTGGTGTTAGCACTTTGAGATCTGGTGAAGCTATAAGAAAATAAACACATTATATTTTAAAAGGGCCAATATTTAATTTTATTACATTTTACAATATTATGTTCAATTGCGTTGAAATTGCGTAAGCATCATGGATCTAGCGCGCACATAAGGGGCGAAGAGACTTCTTCATTCAACGGGACGAGGAAGCCATCACGAACACATTGTTTTGTTGGTTTGTAAAACCATCCTAGCATTTTTCATCACTTATTAAAGTAAGCGTCTAAGCATTCATCAACATCAACGGCCACATTATTCCACTGCTAGACACTGATTTTTCTCTCTTGCTATAATTTGTCATACCACGTTTGCCAGCTGGATTGGCGAGTGCAGTGCAAGGTGTTGTATTCACAGGATACGCTGCTACCGACTATTCCATGGATTCATTCCTTAGTCGCTTTTTACTATACTTACAGGTATAAATAGGCAATAGGCACTACACTGCATCTTAAAATAGTTACCAATTAATGCATCACACGCCTAAACATAATAAAAAGAATATACCTACTTAATTAATTAATTATGCTTTATTATTTAACAACTCCTATAACGGATGAAATTTTACTATACTAAACGCCATCCCTCGCTGCGAACTCGGTCGTAAATCATTATCAGACTAGGGTTGTGCATTAGCGGCGCGGGCGCAAGGCCGGTATCGATAAAATCATGAGTCATGGTTCGCAAGACTCCTGCTCAGTCTAGAAGAACCGTCTGTAATCATAATGGACAACGCCAGCTACCATTCGAAGCAAATTAATAAATCACCAACATCAGCCAGTAGAAAAGGTGAAATTCAGCAGTGGCTTCGTGAACATGGGTTTGAGTTTAGGGAAGACGAGTTATATGTAGTAATTTTGTTTAACGTTTTTCCCTTTTTTGTAACTAAATAATTCGTTTTTGTTTACTAATTTATGAAAAAGTATTTATTATTATAATCAATTATACGTATATTGAGATGACATCAAATTAAACCTGTCTTTTTTCTGTCAGTTACATACAAAAATTACACTATCGATAACACTTATCGACAGTAATACGCAGCACTACTGCTGCCCATAAGGCCAGTGAGTGCGAAAGGGAGTGAAAGTATCGTGGCGCCGCTCCGATGATTTACGACCAAGTTCGCAGCGAGGGATGGCGTTGTGTATAGTGCCCGATACTGAAAACAGAGGAAGGGCTGGTGATAAGGAACATTCTTTCCCAAGGAACATAAGTCGAAATGACAAAAATATTTGTACTTCCATAGTGTCCCAAATCAGCATTTTTTTTATTGGTGGTCCATATTATACGGGGTGTAAGGGACAGCTCTCCGAATACTGAAAGGGTGCATGCAGACCATGAAACTGAACAACTTTCTCTATGAACATATATTGATAACTAAAAAAAATGCTTCCTATAGTAAAATCAGTCAGCTGATCGTGATTTTGTATTGGAGGTCAATACTTTTTGTCATTTCCTGACATAATACCTATGTTCCTGGAAAAAAGTTGTTCGGTATGAAAATTTCTTCCTTATCTACAGCCTGTCTTAAATTTTCGCGATCGGTCACTAGTAAAATTTCACCCTATATCACCAAAATACCTACCTTCAACTTTCTTTCTTTCCATGAATTTACTTTTCTGTAGCGGTGGCAATAAAATATTCCGCTATATTGCGTGACTTGTTTTCTATATTATACATTTTGTATATATATATTCTTCATTGCATAAATTTACAAAATTTAAACTTAAAATTAAATACATAGGCGGTTTATAAAATACATTATATTAAGGTTTTAAGCGTCACGATGTCTTACTCGTGTCCTCGACGCTCCATCGTCCTACGTCCTATATTAGGTGGAAGGTAGTGACATAAAACTAAAGTGATTTTGTAAAGAAAATCATAATATTGTCAGAATCTGGGCTTACTTCAGACTATTTAAGTCAAAATCTAGTGCTGAGTGATTTAGGAGCAGTGAACCGCTGAAGTTGCAAGAAATTTGGTAAAAAGATTGTCATTGTCAACTTTGTAAATACCTACCTGGTGATTGAGGTTCAGCCATAATCTCTGGAGACGGTTCGGGCATAGGAGCTAGGTTCCCTTGCTGCTGGAACGGTTCTGGTACAGCAGTTTTTCGTATTCGTTTCCTTTGTCCAGTCAAATTTCTCACATACTTGGCATCAAAATGGTCAATGCATATGTACCGGCATCGCAATTTTTCTGGAGGCAGGTGAGCAATAGTTGCATTCCCTAAAATATTAATAAACATAAAAATATATAATTTCTTGCTCAGAGCACTCAGAATTTTCAGTAAGTATATAGGAACATAAATACGGCTCAAATTGGGATTCAATGTACGTTGATTGAAAGTAAATAACTTCAGGTCCATGTGATATATAATACTACTTTTCATTCCTTACTAAGTAATTTTAACATTACTTGTACGGTTCTATTATTAATTAATTTTCGTTTCTTCAGCGGTTATATTACCCTACATCTTATAAATTGCGTTAGAACTAAGAAACGTCTAAAATTTACAAAAACATATCTTAAATTTATTGCAGTAAAAGATTGACCACTGCATTTGGTGTTTAAATTCAATCCGTTTCAGTAAGTAATTACTAATTAGACTAAGAAGTAATAATTTACAAGTGTTTCAGCATTTACACATTTTTAACCCCAAAAGTGGGTAAAAAAGGGGATACAATTTGAATGAAATTTGTGATAAGATCACGAAGCTAAATTAGTTGAATGCGTGGCCGTACGCTGTCTCACGCGGTTTCACGCGCGGGCCAGATTTAACAAAACGCAAGATTGGCGCTAAGTGGCGCGGCCTGCTGCGGTAAACCGCGCCGCGGATTTAGCAATCGGCTGCGCGGGCGCGTGCCTGTTTTGCAAAAATCAGTACTCGCCGCTACGTCGCGCGCCCCGCATGCTCCGGTACTTTTACTCACAATGATGTATATGCTTCTACACACGCAACGTATTAATTTAGAGGTGCAGGAGCACCCTGTACTGTGCTATATGTCCCACGAACTCTATAAAGATAGAGATGCCAGGCAAAGTGCCTAGCTATAAATTTGCAAAGAGCTTTTTCATATTTTTTATGAGAAAAGTGAACTGAAAAAAAGGATGCTGGTAGATTGAGGTTTATTTTATTAATTACGTACTAAAATACCTATTTCTTGTTTAACATTACTACCTACGGTTATTTTTGTTCTTATCTGTATTAATTCTACGTTTTTTTTGCCAAATAATAAACTATAAATTCATCCATGTCAATTTTCATCGCACACAGTCCTTTGCACACGATCGTACACACGCTCAGTCAATCAAAGTATAACCCGTACCAAAACGACGACACTTGCTATATTACAACTACCTAGGCACTATGCGCCTTCTAAATTAGGGCGGGTAATAATGACGGCGCTGTCAGACCGCGCGGCAGGCCAGCCCGCGCGGGAAACCGTACGGCCTAAGGGATTGTTGAATTTTAATGTCCATGTCGCTGGCTCCCCAAAGTATATATTTTTCAAAGCTGAGAGGCTCAAACGTTTGTGACGAATGGATGGACTCTTATTTTAAGACTGGTTTTCAATGTGACGCTACCAAGACTGAGATCTCAGGTCAAAAAATTGGGGAGCCAGCGACATGCTTTTAGGTTAGAATTTCAGAGAAATCATCAGATTACTTGTTAACGGCGCAATGTGCCAAAATGATGGCTATGCCAAAGAAATGTGACGGAATATGTGACGGCTACAAGCACATTCAATACCTATGTGACTCAACTGGAGCTGAGAAATAAGCCATGGAATGTTTCCAACCCATGTCGCTGGCTCCCCAAAAAACCGGCATCCGAAATCTCTGCATATACCACCTAAAACTACTAACCAAAGAGGAATTCTCGATCGTAATGTAGTAAATACTCGTTCTTCAAACAATCTCCTCTCGAATCAGCTTCGTTTTTGAGAAAACACAACATTTGTTTTTGTATGAATATAAGGGTGACTACATCGTTCAACCCTATTTGGGACAGATTCAGGAACTTATGGTTTAATGATTTCCGTACAGATTATACTATATATGACCTTAAATAATGTTAAGAAAGGGCTCTGCTTGAATTGATTCCTATAATTCATAAATAAATATCGTTTATTCTCGTAAGACAGTAGCGTTGTTACATTTTTACAGTCTGTACAAACATGTATGTAGGCACAGTCGGTTGTAGCACATAAGGTAACAGGGGTACTCCAAAAGAACTGTATTATATTTATCTATCAAAATTTAAACTTATTCTCATAAAAGAAGTCATTTTCTACTAAAACATATCCATGTCAAGAAAAAAACATTGCTAAGGACAAAAATAATTCAGCTCTTTTGGAGTACCTCTGGTACCTTATGTGCTATAACCGACTGTACATTCACTCTCAACAAATGCCTAGTTGATGGAGATGATAGATTAAAAAATCAAATTATAATACGACTAGTTTTGTTACCTGATGGGCTCGTGGTAGTACTTTTTAATAACATATTTTTTTGTTCCGTTTTTCCGTCTTCAGGTTGTAACCAGTTTTTTTTAAGTACTTACGACGATGACGATGACGATGGTGCAATGAAACCGGTTGCATCATAATGTAAATTATGAATTAATATAGGTACAGTAAATATATTAGTGTAACATATATAAAAAGTTTTGAATCACAATCTAACAATACTAAAAACCGCTTGTAAATCTACTGCAAATGAATAAATAAATTACTTCACAAAAAATGTGATAGTTTTTGTCCTAAAATAGTTATTTTTGATACGCACAGAGAAGAAAAATTCTAAAGAATTGATGAAACTGAACCATTTTTTTATCATGAAACATGGCCCAAATTGCCGATGAGCAGGTTATTTATAATAGGAGGTCCATTTATGGAAAATATTGGACCTGTGTTCCATGGGAAAGGTTTTTCAGTTTCATCAATACTTGACTAGACTTGTATAAATATACTCTACACACTATATTTCAATGTAATAATTTAAAATATAAGAATAATAAAGCACTGTGAGTGCATAAAACTCTAAAACATTAATACCTAAACTCAGCCTAATACGCGCTAGCGCTCACGTGCAACTTTATTGCCGGATGACATTCAGACCTATCCGTGAAGATCTCTTTTCGACGAGAATGAAAGGGACTTCCGATGTGCTCCTGATAAGTCGCCGGCCGCGCCGGTGACGATTTCTCCCAAACGACAACAATCAGATCGTGTATACAAGCATATCGGCTTACTACAATGATTTTGTACTATAAATGTTATAATAATAAACCGTGGTAAATACCGTCAAAAATCTAAGTACCTTTAATAGGTAAGTTGATGTGCTGCTAATAGTACCAGCACAATATAAACACTAAGAGCCCTTCGCGGACAATGTTCAAGGTAATATTTAGTATAATCTGTACGGAAATCATTAAACCATAAGTTTCTGAATCTGTCTCAAAAAGGGTTGAACGATGTAGTCACCCTTATACAAAAACAAATGTTGTGTTTTCTCAAAAACGAAGCTGATTCGAGAGGAGAATGTTTGAAGAACGAGTATTTACTACATTACGATCGAAAATTCCTCTTTGGTTAGTAGTTTTAGGTGGTATTTGCAGAGATTTCGGATGCCGGTTTTTTGGGGAGCCAGCTTTTTTGCTTATTAAGCAAAAAAACTTAAATTAGAAAAAATTATCGATAAGTTTCATCGACAAGAAACATTGACACCACTGTTTTAGTTCCATTCCCGAAAGGTAGAGGGCAATTCAAATAGGCCCTATAAAGAACTGTCATTTTTAAGGGTATATATAGTCAGTCCAGCGTATTATATAGAGGTCAGTGGTAATTAGCCTCTACAAACTGCGTTAAGTTATATTTTGAATACATTTGAATCTTGGAAAAAAGATACAGAATTATGATTTCATCCATACATTCCATACTATCAAAAGAAAACATCATCAGTGAAAAGTACTTGTAATTGCAACAGCAGTCCAAACAAAATTTGCAGCGCGGGCGGCGCTGCCGGGTCACTACGACCCAAAGTGGAATGCTACCTTTAGAGTGACGTCATTTTATTTGTCTAGTTATTTTCAGTAATAATCCATTTGAAATTTAAAAAAATCATATTAAAAAAACCGTATAGCATAGGAGGTGTTATATAAGCTGAAGGGATAGCCGATGATCTTTTCTGTGGGTAATTCTTTTTTTGTACATAATGTACCTAACAACTTGAATGCATTTTTCTTCCAAATTAGGTAGGTAGGTACATTACTTTTTCTAAGTCCAAGAAAAACGCACGCAATCTAATATTATCTATCACCCTGCTTTAAACTAAATTGGCCGCCAGTTAGTTACTCCGGTTAGTTACTATAGATTGACATCAAAGTGCATCTCCAGAAAAAATATTTCTTGGCAGCCAGTTGATTTTGATATGAGCACAGCAATGTATGATTAGTAGTAAAAGTTAGTAGTAGAAAATTTGAACTATTAAAGTTGCATCATTGAACATATAATATCAATTTACATAATAAATAAAATATATGAATATTATTAAAAAAATTGTGGTATTATCACTTAAGTAGTCAATTAATTTAATAATAATGTCATTACATTGCTTACACCTTTTGTATTTGTGATAAAAATAAAAAGTAATTTGATGTATTTAGGTAATTTTATAAAGAGTCGCTGTATATATCTTTTTTGTGAATGCTGTGTTCACCTGTTATTGGTGCTCATATTAGGATGTATCTTATGATATTGTTTATTATTTAAGTGCTGTAATATGTGTACTGTTGGCGATCCTAATAAATAAATAATAATAATAATAAAATTATATATTTCTTTTACACTGCTAGACTTTGTCTAGAGATACTCGTACTATTTAATGACTGCATAAACTCAAATTCTAATGCCTGTGTATTATTTAATTTAAGAATAATAATAATGTAGTATCGTTTTCAAATGCTAAATGAGAATAAGAAATAAAATAAAAATTTATGTCCCGCTGAAACTTTAATCCAATTATGTAACCCAAATCAATGTTTATTTTCTGTTTTCAAGCTTAGAAATAGGAGACCGAGGAGATCTTACATATAATTGTATAATTTTTTATACATATAGCTGGACAAATTAATAAGTCTTCTTCTTTTTGTGTGGGACACCGAGTCTTGGACCTGATGTCTCCTAGTGTCAGAATTAATAAGTTACCCATCATCATGTAATGAGAGTGCAGTAGAGTTGATATATTTTAAGGGCCTTGTCTGTTATTAACCTATTAAATAAAGCAATAGAGTGATAATTTCAAACATAATATGGGTATTGCAATACATAATATGGGGTGTAAGGGACAGCCCTCCGAATACAGAAAGGATGCATGTAGACAATGAAACTGAACACCTTTCTGCTAGATACACATCAGGAAACGACAAAAAAACAACTTACCTACTATATGGGAATTGAAAAAATATATGTTTCCTAAAATATTTTTTATGAGAAGCTGTACCGTTTCGTGGTCTGAATGCGACCTATCAGTAGGTATTTTGAGGGCTATCCCTTACATATGTATAATTATGTAGTGAAGGAATGAGAATGTTTATCCTACTTCAGAACATATTTTTTAAAATCTGAACTTTGCTGAAAACAATAGGCAACATTCAATACAAACACCTGACCTCCAACTGCTGCTTAAAAACTAAGTGTCCTATATATATCTAACTTATATAAAGCTATCTAACTTATAGAAATTTACTCGTGTGGATTCACATTGACTGACCAAATAGTTTGTTATATTTTATTTTGTTTATTTGGAAAAGTAAACAAGTGAATTAGTTACTTATATAATACATATTTTACAAAGCATAAAGTTTATATACAGCCAACTACGCTATTCACAGATTGAAATTGTTGGTATCCTTAGACTTGACTTACTCTACGTATTTAGTAATATTATTTTATGGAAAAAAATGGTTTGACTCGTTACTTAGTTTTTTGGTTTTTTTATGTATTAAAATTCTACTACAATTCCAAATATTCTTTTAAAAAAAAATCTGTATTAAGAAGAAGTTTGTAACAGGTTTCGGAAACTTATTAGTAAATTGAAATATTAAATATTGTGTGAAGTTATTACCTGTAGATATACTACAGGTAAGTTTATATGGTACTTATAGGTGCCTGAAAATGACCGAGAACTTTTATGACATTTAGAAGTTTTAGCCTTCATAATTTTATAAAAGTAATGAATGAATAAAACACTTCATGTTCCTACTTACCACAATTATTGATCCACACATTTAATCTTCGAGTGTCACTCCAGGGAAAGCGGAACATTGACCTATTGGCTGAGGTGTTTTCACACCTAAAATAAGCACATTTTTGTGGTGCCATTATTGTCTTGAACAACACAATCAGCAGAAACAGTGAGTCGCGAAGCAAAATCAGAATGTCCGTTTTTAGCGCTTTATTTTATCGTTGGGCAATCCAAACAAGTCCAATAACGAGGGTGCCGGGGTCAGTCGTAAGGGAAATCAGTCGATGTATCCAGAAAGCAAGCAAAGGTCAAAAACAAAATCGAAACAAACAACGCGTATTCAACTTAGATGCGAACGAAAACAACAAATCAAACTTTGCGCTACAGGTTCCAACAAGTTCGAAAAACATGCGTTTTGTTTTGCGTACACTTAGGTAGCGTCGTCCATTCATCTTTTTCAGGTTAAATAATAAAATAAAATTACAGATAGGTACCTAGATAACGAAAAAAAAATACATAAATTTTTAAATTGTAGCAGTTTTTTTGTCCTAAATATTTAAAATTATGTAATTTAATAAAACATTAAATGTGTGTAACGAAGCAACAAAATGCATAATCAAAACTCATATAGACGCCGTTATGCTATCTGTGCGCGCGCCGCCGCGTCTGCGCACCTGTTTTATCGACATTTGCGATGACATTTGCATTGACGATGTGAAACAGCGTCATCTATCATTCCTGATAAGTAACTTTATGTACTCTGGCGCAGGTATGATCGCTGAATTCTCGCTGGTTTACGTAAAAAATGGTAAACCAAGAAAATCTGGAGGTGACGTCACCAATATGAAAAATATTTCAACAATTTATACAAATTTTCCGTGTTTACCATCTCTGGGCGTCTTAAATAATGGAATAATAATTTTTCAATACTTTGTTTGCTATAAATTTGTATTTGTTTCAGACTTAATGTTAAAGTCGCTACCCGTATCGCCATCTATTGTCATATTTTTTAACTAAATTTCTTTTGTATGCGATAGGACCGCATGCCTTGGGGAAAGTTGTCCCTTATCACCAGCCCATTTTGAGATTTCGTTTTCAGTCACTAGTAAAATTTCACATTTCATAGGATGTAAAGCACAGCTCTCCGAATACTTATAGGGTGCATGCAGACCACGAAACTGAACAACTTTCCCCTAGAAACGTATGTCAGGAAAAATTGACCTCCCATACAAAATCGCAATCAGCTGACTGCGTGTACAATCGGAAGATTCGGAAGTAAAAAAAAAAAACATTTCCTGAAATATATTTTTATAGGAAGTTGTTAAATTTTTGAAAACCTGCAAAATTTTCAAGCGCGGGCAGGATTTGAACCTGCGACTTTCGCATTACTAGTGGCGACGCCTCTTCCATCTGGGCTACCGCAGCTCACTCCTTGCCCGCCAATTTTGCAAGTATGTGGCATTAAAATACGCCAGTAACGCGTGGCACGGCTCCATCTACCGGGTTAGTTTTGCAACTAATAACCGGCGACTAATTCTATCTTTACAGATTGAATGTAGTCTAAGCGATGAAAACCCGCAATAAATTGAATACCGAAATTTAAAACACTTCCCGTGTTAAATATAAAATTTTTGAAAACTTGCAAAATAATTGTATACCTTACACGGAAAGTATTTTAAAATTTGGTATTCAGGAAGTTGTTCAGTTTCATGGTCAGAATGCACCCTATCAGTATTCGGAGGGCTGTCCCTTACACTCTGTATGTTACCTTTGAGGCATCACATCGGTTAACGGCACATGACAGTACGCCATATTGGATTCAGTTAACGTATATTCAGACCTCGGCTGGGTGAAAGTTTGGGCATCAATGTTACTGTTTATTATATCCTGAAATTTGAAATAGGAATAAACTAATTAGTTGGGTTTGTACTTTATTGATTAATTAATAAATAAATTTTGAGAAATTAATATTAGTAGGGACCGGTTTATATGCAAAATAAAAAGCTTGAAATATGCATTATAAATAAGCAAAATATGCCAGATCAAAATCCAAGTTTTAGATATAAAAACAAAATAACCTACAATATTTAAGTCCCAAGCTTAACAATCCATACTAGTATTATAAATTCGAAAGTAACTCTGTATGTCTGTTACGTTTTCACGCCTAAACCACTGAACAAATTTTGATACAGTTTGGCAAAAGCAGAGACAGGAACCTAAGAAAGGACATGGGCTACTTTTTACCGCAGGAAAATCTATCAATTCCATGGGAAACAAAGTAAATCATAAGAAACGTAGCGCATAACGTCGAACAAAATCATCAGACGAGGATTCGTTGTGTGGTTTGCTTTGCTTTTTGTGTCAGGCACCTTTTTTACAACTACATATACTATCTAATGCGGATAAAGTCGCGGGTAAAACCTAGTGTAGAATATTTCTGCCGTATGAACATGTTCCAGGAAAGTCAGATATCCACAAAAACACATACGGGTTATTTTTTATTGACCCCGGAAATTTTACAGGGTGATTATACTCATGAATCTGAACAACTTTTATTATGGGGTCACCTGCGAAATCGCGAAAAAAAAACAGCTGCTCCATAGAAAAATTTATACCTACTTGAACAAAATAGGTATATGGAACAGCTGGATTTTTTCTCGCGATTTCGCAGGTGACCCCATAATAAAAGTTGTTCAGAATCATGAGTAGAATCACCCTGTAAAATTTCCGGGTTGAATAAAAAATAACCCTGTATACACAGTTTTTTTTTCGGGAGGCAAGGTCCACTTATAAATTTTAATAGATCAATGAGCGCATCGTACATTCTGATAGATTGTTTGTATAAAGAGAAAACATTTTTTGTGAAGTGGCGTCACTGCCGAGGCCGTTCACGACAACACTCGCCTTAACCCAATCTCATTACTTCTGGCAGTAGTATTTCTTATTCATACCTGTATTGTAACTTGTACATTTTTATAGCTGGTATTATCTTCAGCATCCAAATCAATATTACAAATAATCTTCGGCGCGGGTTTTTGAACTAAGGCGTTGATTTTGGATAGCTTTCCGTCTGTCCGTCTAAAATCAGAAAACACAATAAGAAATCAATGCCATGTGATGCCGGCTAAGAATATCATCACCCCATTTCTTTCCCGTGGGTGTCGTAAGAAGCGACTAAGGGACTCGAGGGTGTGTATTGCAGTTTTAGACGATGAGCTGACAACTTGTCACTATGGTGATACATAATTTTCCTAATGACCCTCAAATGGTTGTCAGACGTGGCGTAAACGTCCGGTTTTTACGGCTGTTTACGCTCTGCTCTGCAAGGGATTATAGGCGTGATTTATGTATGTATGTATAATAAGAAAATAATTATTTACACTCGTCTCATAATCTTCGGATTATGAATTCGAAAACAGTTGTATAAAGACCTGCTTTATGCATTCTGCCTATAGAAATTGCAGTTTCTTCTCAAACGCTAAAGCGTCTAATAAGTTAAGACTTTCGATAAAATGGAGTCATATTCTATAATATACAATATTTCATTGAGTTTGCAGGTTCTAATTTAACTTAAGGCGGCGCCGTGCGAAATCCGACCGTCCAGTGGCGCCCTCCCATGTTTATTAATAATTTCTTAAAATCAAGGACAAAAATTAAAAATCTAAGACGGACAAATTGTTGTCCTATACGATAAGTTTATTTTAAGGTACAACAATAAGCTTTACATTGTTATGCGTCTTTAAAATCACTAAAACGGAAAATGGTGGCCACCGTTTTCCGTTTTAGTGATTTAAAATTTAAAACACAAGAAAAAGCTCACTGTTGTACCTTAAAATAAACTTATCGTACTGGACAACAATTTGTCCGTCTTAGATTTTTAATTTTTGTTCTAGATTTTAAGCAATTATAAAAAAACATGAGAGGGCGCCACTGGACGGTCGGCTTACGCTCGACGCAGGCTTAAGGATAATACTAAAAACTTAAGCAACGTACATTCTGATAGATTGTTTGTTTAAGAGAAAACTTTTTTGTCACTGTAGAGGCCGTTCTCGACTACACTTTTATTTTATTTTATTATTGATGGGTTTGCTCTTGACTCTAGTCTAGGTCATAGGACAGAGACAGAGTCTAAGATGGAGCGAGCTCACCCAGGAGAAGCCAGGAGGCCAATCGCGGTATTTGTCAAAGGTTTTACGTACGTAACGTAACGTTAGCGGTTCGGAAATGGTTTGGCAATGGTTAATGTCAAAAACGCTATCGCGGTATTTTTTCTGAACGTATTAATCGTTAACGTTGCCAATGTAAAACCAAACTTGAAACGTTAAGAGATTGCAATGAGTATTCCAAAATACTAGGTGTTACTTTCATAATCGATGATCGATTATGAGTGTAAAACGGATGTATAGCAATAATGACCTCAGGCTCTAGGCACACCTCGGACACTGGCGCTCAAATGTATGAACCAAACGCGTTGCTGCGCACACAGTCTAAGCTCGCGTAGGTGAACGCGGACCATGCTTGTGTGTGTGAGACAACATGTCAGGGTTGCCGCCATTTTGCGTTCGCGAATCGGGAATGCAATGTGCGGCAGTATGAAATGACCTTCGTCGTCGCGTCCCCTAGCTAGCCGGTGTCTGAGCGTCCTCCGAGCGCGGGTGGGCGGCGCTTGTAGGGGGAGGCAGGGAGTGACCATACTGTACGCTAGTACTATTAATTATACTGTGCTCTAGGCCTTTTCTTAGTTTTAAGAATATTAACTGTACAAGTGATCTGTGGTTTTCCATGTTTTGTTGATTTCTATGTTTTATTTAGCTATCACTAAAAAAACAAGTGTATTAGATAACCATCTACTTTTATTTAAAGATCCATGGGATTTCTAAACCCCATAATGTCGCGTAATGTACAGTACTATTTTTAAATGTGAAGTATGAAAATAAGATGAAATACATAAGAAAGTAAGAAATTGGATTGCCGCCGTGTATTTATTGGCCTTTCAGTAAGTACATAATATATTACTTAAATAAAGAACGTATGATTCAATGGTTTTATGATTCAATTTAGCTGTCGGGTGATTTCAGCCTCAAAGTTGTCTCTTCCCAACCGCAATGTCTTGTTAAATTTGTCTCAATGATGTACTATTTTTCAGGTTTGGAACAACGTAAGACAGGATGAGGTCTAAATTATCTAGCTTCATCCAGTCTCAACATGGCACCAGACGTGGAACTCCAGTAAATGTCACCCTTTTCAATGGAATTGAGTGTGGCAATATAATAGGACAAGATGTCAAGGCCAAGTGTTGTTGAAGATCCATTCCTACAGGTACATATACATTTGAATTTAAAATTACTTAATTTATTTAATTTTGTCATGTGCTGACTGCTTAGAATAGCATCAATTCATTTCTTTCCCATGTATGTAGTTTGTCAGAGGTGACTAAGGGAGTTGAGGGTGTTATGTGTATTACCACGTTAGGCCACAGACTGAGAACCTATCACTATATAGATTTTTCTTATACAGCCCACACTTATTTATCAGACATGGCCATAGCGCCATAGCAACTGTATTTTTGCAGCTGTTTTCTTTCTGCCTACCCGGCAGGTAATATATGTAAAATATAATTTTTAATTTAAAATTTGCTAGTTTATTTAAGTTTTTTATCTAAACTGCAATACCCTAGCAAGGTGCATGTTAGTGTCCAATTAAATTTTAAGATCTTCTTGATGTAAGCAGAAATAAAGAATTGAGATAAAGGGTCATAACTGTATGTATGTAGTCTCGGGGAAGATAGAAATAATATATAGATTTTTTTTTTTAGATTTTTAATATATAGATATCAATAATAATAAAAGTTGCTTCTTTTTACAGCAGGAAAACATCCCATTTGCATGGGATATGGGGTAGCTATTTACACTATTATTATATTGTTACAGCTACCATCGTCTGATGCAGGGGATCCCCAACGAATTAAACAGCCACAACATGGATGTAAACTAGCTAAAGAAAAATAAAATAAACAAAGTATATTAAAATATATATTTCTTTTATTTACAAATTTATTCCACCATCGCTCGCTCCCTCAGCTAGGCTAAAAATATTTCTCTGTCTCGCCACTCACTGTCCACTTCACTTGCTATGTGTGATCAAGGCTTTTGGTGAGTAGGAGGCGATCGCACTGACTTTTCCTCTATTGTCCAATGTACTTGCTACATGTGGTCAAGGCAATCATACAAACAAACACAGCCAAGAGCACTGACTTGCCACTCTCTGTCCACTGCACTCGCTATGTGTGATCAAGGCTTTTGGTGAGTAGGAGGCGAGCGCACTGACTTTTCCTCTATTGTCCAATGTACTCGCTACATGTGGTCAAGGCAATCATACAAACAAACACAGCCAAGAGCACTGACTTGCCACTCTGTCCACTACACTCGCTGCGTGTGATTAAGGCACTTGTGGTATTCTTCCTGCGGCTCTAGGCTCTTTATTCAGCCACGTCTACCTCATGGGCCCTATCGAGGGTGTGGAGATAGAGCTCAAGCATTTTTTTTTTATCAAAAACGTATTTAAAACGGCCAACGTCTCAGCAAAAGTTGCTCTCGACGAACTACAACAAAAACGTTCATTTGACAGCGTCTGAGACCTTCCCAACGTAACGTTAGTGGTTTAAAACGCTGTCAAAAAATTACCGCGATACCAAACGCGTACTAAAAGATCGAACGTTCGCCGCTCCAGCGTAACTTCCAAACAAAAGTCGAAACGTTTCCGTTCATGCGGTTACCGCGATACGAAAAGTGCGTAACGTAGCGTTTTTGGTTTGGTTTTGTTTTGGTATTTACGTTATAAATTACCGCGATTGGCCCCCAGTTCACTCTTACTTTGAAGAGATTAGAGTTGTATGCGTTTGGAAATACACTCGCCCTAAACAGACTACCGTCCAACGGTTTTATGTAAGCAAGCAAATGATAGTACTTACCTGAAGCCGACGGACTTGACGAACTCGTAGTTGTATTGTAGGGGGGGTTGTGGGGGGAGTGGGGTGATGCCGCTTAGCGCGCGGGCGCGTTTGGCCGGCACCAGGGCTTTAGATGTGCTCTGAAAAGGGGATTGTCAAAAATATACCGGGTTAAAACTTCAAAATAGGTATGCACGAAATCTCAAATTAAATACTTTTTTTTTCGTGTTAGAGCTTTTTAACCCTCTGAAGGCTTCTGACATGGTTAGCAACCGGGACCGACAGCTTAACGTGTCCTCCGAAGCACGGAACCATTTTTTTTTCGTGCAATCAGGTAGTTCAGCCTTTAATGTCCTAATCAGACTGAGAACAAACCCACAAAATAATAAATATCAACTTTGTGAGTGCCCCAACGAGAATCTAACCCGGAACCTTTACGTCGCAGGCAGTCCCACTACCACTACATCGGCCGACAACTATGGTTAACTAACATGGCCGTTTTGATTTGTCGTGTGATGCTGGCTTAGAATAGCATCACCTCATTTCTCTCCCGTGGGAGTCGTAAGAGGCTACTAAGGGACTTAATACATACCGTATTGCAATTTTAGGCGATAGGCTGACAACATGTCACTATGGGGATACACAATTTTCTGTATGACCGTTAAATGTTTGACAGACGTGGCGTAAATGGTAGTTTTTATTACTGCGGATAGAGGCATGATATATGTAACTAACATATTAAATATGTGTTATGTTTATTATCAAGTTTGGTAACTTACTTGTGCGTGTGTAAATGAAGATGAGGAGGCAATGGATGCTGAAGTGACGTTGTCTGTTTTTAGATACGAGCGCGGGCTGTGATTTGTCATAAACGGACGGATTTTCTTCAAGACGCAACGAGCCGTTACGTTCAAACGTGGGTGACTGGAAAATAAAAGTTAAATTTAGACTATCCTACTAATATTATAAATGCGAAAGTTTTTATGTTTGTTTGTAACTTCTTCACGTAAAAACTACTGAACCGATTGTAATGGAATTAAGCACACATATAAAAGGCAACATAAATTAACACATAGGATAGTTTTTCTCGCGGGCAACGCCGCGGAACTAGTACATTAAAGAAGTAGGTATTTGCACTATCGCGCTATATGTTTGCACTTTCCATATCACCCAAAGGTTGCCTGGAAGAGAATGCTGCTTTAGCATTAAGGCCGCCTTATTGTACTGTGTTTTGTCTTTGTTTTATTTTAAGTATTTTCTCGATGTTTTTTTTTGGGTGCAATAAAGTATATTATTATAATTATTATTTAAAATAATGTAAACAGTGTAACTATAAATGAACTTGAAATGAAATTATCGTCAGCTGGGATTGATCTCGGGACCTAAAGTACCGTCATACCGCTCTGCCACTGAGCTACCGGCGCCCCGACCGAACTCTTCCAAATTGTCAACCTCTAGCGATGCAGTGTTACTATGGTTCAATTTCAGTGGACTGCAATAGGCTGATGTATGTATTGTACTAAACACTTTACCTCGTATAAGGAAACGATTTAACCTTCCGTCATGGCTGAAAATGCTGATCTGAGTCTCCTTTTCTTTAGTGTTGCTGATTCCAGCCTTCACTAATTCCACAACTGCCTACTCCTTATAAAATAACAGGCATGACTTATCTACAGTTGTAGCAATGCGACCTCCGGGCATTGCACTATTTTGTCAACACTGTCCACTACCCACTTCTATCTCATCTTTCACATTTGAATTTTGAATCGCTGTCGTTCCAAGACGCCATTTTTGAGCAGATCAGGCAATCTTAAGTAAACCTCGGCATGGACTAGTCGTCCAGAGGGCAGTGTTTTTAAGTTATAATTATATACAAGCCCTCGTGCTTGCTAGTTTGTGCAAGTTTGCAAGTAAAGCTTTCCTGACCACCGATCTTAACCCTTAGAGGTAAGTCACTTGCCTCGGCCTTATTTAGATCCAGACGTTTGTTAAAATAGTCCGTAAACCTTGTAAATATCATTCCTAATCATTGTACATTTTCTAGGGTTCTTCTCCATTAACCAAACAAGAGTTTCATTGACCTCCCCTGACGATTGTCGCGGCGACGCGACACAGTACGGCATCCCAATAAGCCATATTTGACAGCTATCAGATTCGTGCTAATGCTTTGGCAGAGCGTCTATTTTCCTTTGTTGACATCTCTTTTAGTATGTATCTGACAGCTGTCAAATATGGCTCACTGTAGGCTACTCACCGCCCCTCATGGCTGACGATGCTGATCCGAGTCTCCTTCTCCTTGGGGCTGCTGGCTCGCTCGGCTGCCTTCACTAGTTCCAATACTGAGTTATATCTCTTTCAGTATCTGACAGCTGTCAAATATGTCTTACTGTAGGCTACTCACCGCCCCTCATGGCTGACGATGCTGATCCGAGTCTCCTTCTCCTTGGGGCTGCTGGCTCGCTCGGCTGCCTTCACTAGTTCCAATACTGAGTTATTTATCAAAGAATAGTTCGGTCGCTTGTATGATCTGATGTTGTAGCTTCTCAGTACCTATGGAAGAAATTGATAATAAAGTAAAACAAAGGAATACTAAAAAAATAAAAATAAATAAATGACTAAAATCAATTTGACAGCTGTCAGATTCATACCCAAAAAGATGTTCATGAAGAAAAAAATTCGTCATAATGTAATAGATCTGACAGCAGTCAAATTGAACTTTTTAAAGTAGCTCATTGGGGGCAAGGTTCAGTCAGTTAAGTATTGGAGTTGGACCATCCCAACGAACCCAATTTGACAGCGAAAGCAAATACCATATCTGATTGCTGTCAAAACATGCAATTTAAAATATACATATTAGGTCCTTACATATGAAATTGGCGTTTTGTATGGGAGGAACAAAAAGTCGATTTTTTTAATATAGTATATTTATTTAATCAAAGTATGAGCCATTGTAATCTATGCACTTTTGTTATCTCATAGGTAGTTCATTGATCCCTTTACTAAAAAAACCATTCGGACGGGAATCAATAAAATCTTTGAAGGCGATCTGGACTGCCCCATCTGAGTTGAATTTTTTCCCTTGCAAGAAGTTATCCAAATTTCGAAAAAAATGGTAATCTGTTGGAGCAAGGTCCGGGGAGTACGGTGGATGCCTTAGACATTCCAATTGAAGCTCTTCTAATTTGCTAGCCGTCTGTTGTGCAGTGTGTGGTCTAGCGTTGTCGTGAAGCAACAGTGGCGTAGAGCGATTGACCAACCTCGGTTGTTTAGCAGCTAGCTTTTCCATCATGGTTTGCAATTGCTGACAGTAGACATCTGCCGTAATCGTCTGGCCAGATTTGAGAAAACTGTAATGAACGACACCGGCGCTAGTCCACCAAACCAGGCCTGCGACACTCGCCTATACCTACGGAGTTAAGTACCTACGCCGTCGTGTACCGCGACGGTACACTCGGCCAGAGCCGGATCGCGCTCGCTAGTGGAGCGCGCGCGCATCGATGCGGTGACGTCATTTCACTTGTGACGCGTTCTTTAACGAGACAGTCGTGCAGGTAGTGGAATAAATTGTTTGTGCTGTGCTTCAATTTATTATGATGATGGGACAAAATAGGACTAGGTGTTCTGTGGACGGATGTCTTACTAAAAACAGTGATTCCAAGTTGTCCTTTTTTACATTACCAAAGTTCCCCCTGAAAGCTTTACGAATTACGTGAAGGAGCTGGAAACATTGTTTTTAAATAATTTTAAAGGAATTATGATGAGAAATCCAGCTAACTCGTTATTATCGCTGCTGGAAAAAGTTCCATTTCATACACCGTGCTCATGTTTTCCGGCACAATATCTTTAGGTATTATTTGTAAGATTTCGTATTTTCGCGACACATAAGTTTAATAATGTATACTTTCGAGACGGCAAGAAATACATACAACATTATATTAAAGTAAGACAATTATAATTGTAAATTATATTTTTATTTGTAATTTTTTATTACGACTAAGAATATTCACGACTTTTTGAAAAATATTGTAAATACTTACAATAAACACTATAATATATTCTGTTTGAATAGCTAATATACCTACCAAATCAGTTTAGGATTTTATTTTTCATAGTTATATCCTGAATCCGGCCCTGGCGTTTGAGCTCCCGTGTAGGTAGTCAGAGAACGCAAAGGATTTGTGCTCTTATGCGCGTGCATTTGAGTTTAATTTAGATAGCGCACGGTGTCTTGGATGTTACAAAAAAAAGTGTAGGCTATTAAAACGGCGGCTTTCTTCAACATCAAAGGAGTGTCGCTTCTGTAGGTACTACTATTATCTATTCTGTGACCAAACGCTTACAAGTAACTTTTTATTGGTCAATTTTTGCTTGGAGCAGGCTTTGGCTGGCTTGCCAGGGTCCAGCCATTGCGATGAGCGCTTCCGTTTATCGTAGAGAATCCACTTTTCATCACAGGTAATGATTCGATTTAAAATCCCTTCGTTATTGTGCCGGTCAAGTAATGTAACGCAGCAGTTGACGCGCGTTTGCCGGTTTGCCCCACCTTTCAAGTTTTTTAATCTTTCCAATTTGCTTCAAGTGGATTAAAACAGTTTTATCACTAACACCGAAGCCTGCAGCTAATTCGGACGTGGTTTGCGATGGATCCGCTTCCACGATAGCCTTCAATTCTTCATTATCAACTTGGGTCTCCGGCCGTCCACGGGGCTCGTTTTGCAGGTCGAAATTTCCAGAACGAAAACGTTGGAACCAAAAACGCACTGTGTTTTCTTTTGCGACACAACCGCCATACACATCATTAACCCTTCGAGCCGTTTCCGCAGCACTGGTGCCACGGTGGAACTCGTACTCGTAAATAACGCGATATTTCAAATTTTCCATTTTGTAAATTAAGCGATGCAAACAGAAAAAAGATAAGTAAAAAAACAAATGAATGACGGTTTACGAAACACAACTACATGTGGAAATAGCAGTATAAATTTGAATTTCGAATTCCTAACCAAATAGGAGAAATTTGTGATCAAAGTGGCCAGTACGACAAAACGACAATTTCATATGTAAGGACCTAATACATATATCACGCCTTGACCCTTTGCGGGGTAGGCAGAGTGTAAACGGCAGCAAAAAACGAACATTTACGCCACGTCTGACAAACATTTGAGGGTCATTCGGAAAATTGTGTATCGCCATAGTGACAGGTTGTCCGCCCATCGCGTAAAATTGCAATACAGACCCTTGAGTCCCTTCGTCACCTTTTACGACTCCCACGGGAAAGAAATGGGGTGATGCTATTCTAAGCCGGCATCACACGGCATGTTCTAAGCCGGCATCACACGGCATTCTAAGCCGGCATCACAAGGCATAGAATGTCAAAACATGCATTTTAAAATATAGGTAGGTACACATGTTGTATTTCTCACCCGGTCACTAGTGTTCTTGGGTGATTCACATCTCGGCTCCCGAGGGTGATAATTAAATTTAAAATACAGGGTGTAAGGGACGGTGTACCGAAAACTTTGCGAGCATGATCAGACCATAAAACTGACCAACTTTTACTATGGAGCCTATGTTGGGAAACGATTTTTTTTTCGAGTTTCTAAAGAAAGTCAGTCAGCTAATCGGGAATTTTGTATGGGAGGTCGAATTTTTTTTATTGTTTACCAACATATCTTCCATAGAAAAAGTTTTTCAGTTTCATGGCCTGACCATGCCTGCAAAGTTTTCGGTACACTGTCCCTTACACCCCGTATACACAATATGTTGTATTTCTCACCCGGTCACTAGTGTTCTTGGGTGATTCACATCTCGGGTCGCGAGGGTGATATTTGATGACCGGTCCAAGTCTCGGCATCTCCGGACTGTACGCGAGCGAGCCGCGTGTGGGGGTGAGGTCGATTGGCGGCGACATGCAAGCGTTGCTCGATGACACTTCCATTGCCTAAACAAAACACATAGATACACATATCAAGCCTATATAAATTATAGTTATTATTATAATTATTAATTTTTCATATAATTAAGTATACTCTAGGATTTATATAAATTATAGTTATTATTATAATTATTACATACATACATACATAAATCACGCCTATATCCCTTACGGGGTAGGCAAAGCGTTAACGGATATTAACACCACGTCTGACAAAAGTTTGAGGGTCAATCAGATAACTGTTTATCACTAGAGAGACAGGTTGTCAGCCTATCGCATAAAATTGCAATACACACCCTCGAGTCCCTTCGACGCCTCTTACGACACCCATGGGTAAGAAATGGGGTGATGCCATTCTAAGCCGGCATCACACGGCATTAATTAATTATTAAATTATTCATATAATTACGTATACTCTAGGATTTATTATTATTTTATTTATTGTACAAAGTATTCTTGTTTTATTAGCCCGAATTTATTTTTATCATACTAAGTAAGTTGTACACGCCTCACTTTACGCCTTCTCACTACCTTAGGTCTGCTGTAAGAGACTTCTTTTTAGAAATAAGCTGACCTGTTGTGTATTGATCTATATGTTATGTCCTTTGTGTAATATTGTGTACCATAAACAGTTAAATGAATTAATAAATAAGCCTGGAATCCGGGGTAGACAGAGCGTTAACGGCCGCAAAAAACGGACATTTACGTAACGTCTGACAAATATTTGAAGGTCATTAGAAATACTGTGTATTGCCGTAGTGACAGATTGTCGTCTAAAATTGCAATACACACTCTCGAGTCTCTTAGTCGCCTCTTACGACTCCCACAGGAAAGAAATGGGGTGATGATAATCTAAGCTGGCATCACAGGGCATAAAACACATAATGAAATAAACATACTTTGTATGTGTGCGACTAAGGGACTCGAGGGTGTGTATTGCAATTTTAGGCGATGGGCTGACACTGACAACCTGTCACTATGGTGATACACAATTTTTCGAATGACCCTCAGATATTTGTCAGACCTGGCGTAAATAGCCGTTTTTGGCGTCCGTTTACGCTCTGCCTACCCCGCAAGGGATAAAAGGCGTGATATGTGTGTGTATACTTTGTATGTTACCATCGAAAATGAAAATGAAATAACTTTATTCAATGTAGGATAACATTATCACTTATTCCTGAGGGTATTTGATTGTAAGCCTGATTGCCATATGCAAAGGCACTGGACCCAGGCTCATGTGTGGGTATCTGGTGTTCCAGTAGGTCGATATGTCAACTAATTCATAATATATCAACAACTGTATTTCTATTTTATTGAACTGTTTTTTAATGCAATAAATTGAACTAAACTCCGTTTATATAAGGATGACCAATAATGTAAACAATCTATGTATGTGACTGACAGTTGCGAGCTGTCATTAATGTAAACAAACTTTGTATGTAACTGACAGTTGCGAGCTGTCATTATTGGTCATCCTTAAATAAATGGAGCATATTATTTTTTTATTTTTATAA
Source organism: Tuta absoluta (assembly GCA_027580185.1). NCBI lineage: Eukaryota > Metazoa > Arthropoda > Insecta > Lepidoptera > Gelechiidae > Tuta > Tuta absoluta. The sequence goes on along the minus strand of JAQAHW010000019.1, from coordinate 9,546,483 downwards.
TTCTTATTATAAAATATAAAAATTGAATATTACAGGTCATTATGAAGGTACTGACCTTTCTTGTTAAGATTATATTGGCTGGAGCATGCTTTTCACAGTACACTAATTATGTTTTAAGCATTAAAAGTATTTACCAAATAGAATTGTGCTTGATAGTTGCATTAAATAGCAATTATTCCTCTATTTGTATAACTTATTGATGAGAAATTATTTTATTTTGTTAAAAATATATAAAACTTGAATAATAAAACACCTGCTTTATTTGTGGTATACAAAAAGATAAGTACCTATACTTATGAACTATACTAGAAAATTATTTGATTTCTAATATTATTTTGTTTCCACATCAATTTGTTTTTTTGTTGTAGATTTTTTTATATATGTATTACAAAATTAATTAAAGTCTACAAAACTTAAAAAGAAAGCTAAACAAGCTACTAAACACTAAAAAAAGTAAGAAAAAAACAAGCACATTTTGTTCTACCCCTTCCTTCTGGTGTTGTGCTGCAATGAGGGAAAGGAATTTGACACTCTCACCACACTTTGACAGGCTGATTAGCAAGCTCATTCCAAGGTGTTGTATTCACAGGGAATGCTACTGCCCATTCCCTAGATTGATCCTTTAATCACCTTTTACGGCACCCAAGGGTAAAATGGGGTGATGCTATTCTAAGCTGGCACCACATGGCCTAAAATGGCTTTCAAATATTTGACAGTTAAAAGATAAAGATAATTTATTTCAATAATTTTAGTTGTGGCAATAACAACCATATTTTTATGGCTGTTGACACATTGCCTACTCTGCAAGGTATAAGAGCATGAAGTTTGTAACTACCTGCAAGTGCATTTTCTTCTTCCCCTTCCTCCTGTTGTTGTGTTGCGATGACAGCTGTCGCTCATACCTCACCCGCTGCACTATTTCCAACACCTCGACTTCTGTTTTGTGCGTCTTTGCGTAGATCAGTTGGATCAGGTACATTTTCTGCAAAAACACAAAAAAATATTAGTATATTTCCAGGTCTGTCTTGATAGTTTTGAGGTATAATGATAGATCCTGTTTATTAACTAAAATGTGTGAAAATACTCAAAACATATTTAAAAAGTTAAATACAAACAAGATAGGAAAGTCTATGATAAAAATATGTTAATAAAAAATCATTCCACCACATTTTTGTAAAGAAAAATTTAAATTATCAGTGGTGCAAGAAAGAAATAAGTTTTCAGGGTACTTTTTTATATTTGTGAGAAAAAATAAGAAAACAGGTTTAGGAGGAGTGATAATGAGGCCAGTAGGCCAAGTGACGACAGTGAGGAAAAGGGTAGCTACCCGCCTGGTCGGGAGTTGTGACCAGGGGAACGACTGTTCCAACCGGACATGTTTGGAAGTTGTATATATAGCGATCGGCGAAATAACTTCTATACCGCGTTTCAGGACTTGTATGTGGAGCGCATGCGCGCCGCCACATCACTCCCCCATTTTGGAGTGTCGAAGACGCAGTGCAGCCGTTGATGTCTTGAGGCAGTTGATTACTTCATCGTGCAGTCAGGCGGTGAGGCTAGCAGGCATGTAGCGGTGGTAGAGCAGGCTGCACGCTGGAATGTGTCGACAGTCGTGGCTGCTGTAGACCGTGCGATGCTGAGTGCCGACCGAGGATAGAGCACTTGTCGTACTGTAGTTCCGTTTCTGGTACTGTGATGGTTGCCGAAGATCATTTGGCTTTCAAGATGCGTTGAGATTGAGAAGTCCAAGTTGCGCTGATGTCCGGTGGAGCTGATAACTTCATGAAGCGTGATGGTGCAGTCAGGTGTGGCGATTTCTGGCTCCAGGTCTTCGAGGCGTCGATGACAGATGGAGACAGTGATGATTCTGGGTGTGACTGCAGAGGCCGCTGATATGATGACGTCTGGCTTCGTTGATGAGAGTTGTGGATGTACGTCACGTCGTCGCTGTTGATCACGTCGGGGTCACCAGTTTAGGAGGAGTGATAATGAGGCCAGTAGGCCAAGTGACGACAGTGAGGAAAAGGGTAGCTACCCGCCTGGTCGGGAGTTGTGACCAGGGGAACGACTGTTCCAACCGGACATGTTTGGAAGTTGTATATATATAGCGATCAGCGAAATAACTTCTATACCGCGTTTCAGGACTTGTATGTGGAGCGCATGCGCGCCGCCACACAGGAAACACAATAATGAGTGATTTCTGAAAGTTTAGTTCCCTAACTTTTCAACTCAACTTATTGGATTTACCCTTTGGGAATTAAATAATTTCCCAGGGTAAAAAGTAGTTGAACTAAGCTACATTTCATTAAACGTTCGGGTCGTTGAACGCCTCGGTGTCCCACACAAAAAGAGAGAGATTGAAACGTGAAAAGCCTATCACTTCTAATCAAGGGGAGATGGTAAAACCAAACTTTTATTTTCCTTACCTTGACATTGGAAGGCAAAGACATACTCTTCGCAATCTGCTGCAGAATCCTGTAGGTTAACTGCTCAAGCTCATGCTCCGAAAAGTTGCGTATATCGTCCATAATTTCCATGATTCAGTATTCGGCCATAAAAGTATAAAAATTTCAAATTCTAATAGCACGTGGAGCATGGAAGTGGTGTCTATTCGAAAGATCGAAAAATTACCCTCTTTAGATGGAATGGAAAAGAACTGAAGCGCGTGATTTAGATAGTTACTACTACCCTTCTTTTGTTTTAATGATTTCACAAAACATACAAACAGTCGCCTTTCGAAAATGTTTTGAGTTGTTGTAACGTTCCGTTATGCAACAACTTTACGAAAATTTTATATGAATCAAAATCATTAAAATATATCTTTTTTGAGTTTTTTTTTTTAGGTTTTTAAAACCCAAAGCGAAAAAATACTCTTTTTAGTGTTCATTTGTGAATCCTTATAATTAACGTGTAGACTTCAAAAAGAAAAAGCAACATTCTTGTTAAAAATATATTTGCTTGGCTTTTACTGACCGTGTAGCGGAACGTTATTTAGACGGCGCTTGATAATAAGTCTATTTGATAACAGTGACCGATATTATCAATCTACAGGCTACAATTTTACAGGTGAAATTCGATGTTCATTGCCTAGTCGGTTAGCCATTATGATAGCGGGAATATCAACCGGCTACGCAATATACTACGAATTTCACCTGTAGACTTGTAGCCTGTAGTTTCATAACATAGGCCACTGATGTCACTACCAATGTTTTACGAAGCTACAGTCTCATATTTTCTCCTACCTCACCACTACTTCATACATTAAAATTATACGGTGAACATCGAGTAGTGGCTATGTAGTAAAAATATTACTCAGTGCTGACATCTTTCGCCGATAAAATAAACTATAAAGCACTGTATGAAGCTTCGACTTATTACTTCCGGTTTTTAGTTCTACTACTCCATACTAGATGGCAATATCAGTTTTCTCATTTTATATCATGTTGGTCAACCGGCATTGGACAAAGTGCGGGAAACTTAAAACGTAGAAAATAACAAAGTATTTCTCAAAAATGTAACAAATGTTTATTTACTTGTAAATTTTTATTAACAAGGTCTATTATATGTAGGGAAGATGTAAAGCATTCCTTGCTTCCCTTTGACGCTCTTCAATAACTCTTCTAAACGGATGAACTGGATTTGTACTGTAAAAAAATAAAAATAGCTACTTACTAAATATTAAGAGAAATAGATTTGGTAGCATAATAGTTACACAGAGGCCTGTTATTAGTAGTAGGCGGTTAAAAAACTTTGAAAACAGGTTTCATCGGGTCTTCCGTCGACATGGTGTCTACACGACACGAAAAGAAGAAGAATAATAAAACATATTTTCCATGTAGATTTTTTCTTAAGAATAGCATGATCCTATTAAATATTCTACTCGCTGGTGTCATTCATGGCGATTTTTGTCCTCAAATGAAAATGTTTTACTGAGCTTTTATTGTAACCAGCTTGCAACCGTAGAATATAAAATACTAAAAACCCACTGCTGAGCCATTATCTTTTCCTTTTTTATACCTAAACCTCACTTATCCTTAAGGCGGCTAAAGGTCACTTCTAGTGTCTCATCATGGTCACGAAGTTGAATCACCTGGCATATGCAGGTACGTAATCTTATATTAGTTTTTCATATAATTGCCAACAAAAACCAGTATAAGTTGAGTACCAAATTTTAAAACACTTCCCGTGTTAGGTATACAATTTTTGAAAACTTGCAAAATTTTCGAGTGCGGGCAGGATTTGAACCTGCGACTTTCGCATTACTAGTGGCGACGCCTCTTCAGTATAAGTTGATCATTAAAATAGGTAGGTTGATGTGCAGTGCAAAGAAATTGCTAAAGTACCGACGTTTCAATAAGTCGTATTTGACAGCTGTTATCTCCGTACTAAAAGGTATCAACCAAGGAAAATGGACCCTCTGCCATAGTATTATCTTATCACGAATCTGACAGCTGTAAAATATACTTATTGGAACGGCGGTACTTTAAGCAACATGAATACTTTCCCGTGGGAGTCGTAAGAGGCCAATGTAAGAGGCGAACAAGGGACTCGTGGGTGTATATTGTAAGTTTAGGCGATGGGCTGACAACCTGCCACTATGGCGATACACAATTTTTCGAATAACCCTCAAATATTTGTCAGACGTGGCATAAATGTCAGTTTATTGCGGCCGTTTACGCTCTGCCTACCCCGCAACGGATTATAGGCGTGATATGTGTATGTATGTATGTAGTGTATGTAATACCAGAACTATTGGATAAAACCGACCTTTCTCTTCCTGGCGCTTTATCGATCTTCTCCATTTTGTCTTTGAACGTCTCAGCTTTTCGCGTGAACGGTCTCTGTTTCTCTTCAATTGTTTGCAACTCTGTCTCCTGGCGAACACAATATTTCAGATGACCAGAAACGTTTAGCTAGGCAATGTAGCTAGGTATACCTAGTGAGTGGGCGGTATATAGGGTGAAATTTTACTAGTGAATGATAGCGGAAACTCAAGACGGGCTGGTGATAAGGAACAACTTTCAACAAGGAACAGGTCGCAATTCTTTCTTTCAATACGAAAAATAAATTTGGACCTCCCATAAAAAAATGCCGATTAGCTGATTTGAGTTTACATTTAACTAGGTATGGAAACTCAAAATTTTTCACCCTATGTTCCTTGGTAAAAGTTGTTAACTATCACCAGCCCGACTTGAGATTTAGCTATCGGTCATTGGTAAAATTTTACCGTAGTAAGTTAGTAAGTGGGCAGTTGAAAAATTCTGACACTAGGGTTCATTGAGTCGTTGGATGACTCGGTGTCACATAAGAAAGAAGAAGACCCTATGTCAATCTTTAACCGTAAATTGTAAACGAAACGTAGGAATTGTAAAATCCAAAATAAACACATCTTAAGTCCGTTTAAAATTGTTTTATTGTGATGAGTAATAGTTGTGCAAACTCAAGAAAATATTAAGAGAATCTAGGCCCTGCTGTTAAGTTCGACTTACCATAACCCTCTGATTCTCCCGTATCTGATTGCTCAGACTCTGTCTATACTCCAGCTGCCGTCTCAGCTCCACATTAGCGCTGTCCATCCGGTTCCTTAGCTCTTTGACAGCTGTCATTTTAACTCTCTCCATGCGCTGCGCCCGGTCTTGCCTGTCGCGCTCCAACTCCTGGTTGCGCTGTTCTATGTGCCTTCTGTATTCTTCTGCTGCATGCTGGAAATAATCACGCCTTCATTATTAAGGGGTAGGCAGACCAGCCGTAATAAAATCGACAAATTTAAAATATTTATACGGCAAACGTTTTACAGGATCTAAAATAACGAGCTATTATAAAATAATAAGCTATTAATGTTATTATGTTATTTTGGTGTACAATAAAAGCATATTGTATTGTATTGTAATAACGCGTTATTGGCATCAATATACTCGAACACTTTCTAAAATTCGCGGGCAATGGATGAGCCGCGGTAGCCCAGCCGGAAGAGGCGTCGGTGAATATCTTGAAAGTTTCCGAAAAATAATTTATTTATTACGTACCTCTACATACATACACATATCACGCCTATTATCTTTTACGGGGTGGGCAGAGCGTAAACGGACGCAAAAACAGACATTCACGCAACGTCTGACATTATTTGAGGGTCATTCGGAAAATTGTGTATCTCCATGGTGACAGGTTGTCAGCCCATAGCCTAAAATTGCAATACACACCCTCGAGTCCCTTCGTCGCCTCTTACGACTCCCACGGGAAAGAAATGGGGTGATGCTATTCTAAGCCGGCATCACACGGCTTAAAACGGCTAACTGAAAGTTTTCTAAAGTTCATTAATTTATTATTATTTATATATTTTGTTGATAAGACAACATATTTGATCTACTACTGGAACTGTTAGGTATTTTACCTCTTTGCTCATACGCTTCATTGCTTCCCTACTTCTGAATGCCTCGTCAGCCTTAGATTCTTCCTCTCTTTTCCACTTCTGCGCTATTGTATCTGCATCCTCCTCTAACTTCAGGTCCATTCGTCTCTCCCGGTTGAAGTGTTCCGTGAATACTTGCTTCTCTATTTGAAGTTGATGCTGAAATTCAAAAGAAAAAAATATATTTAAGTAATGGATGTTCAATTTTCAATTCCAATCGTTTATTCAATAAATTAATATACAACCTGTCACTATGGCGATACACAGTTTTCCGAATAAGCCTAAAATATTTGTCAGACGTGGCGTAAATGTCCGTTTTTTGCGGCTGTTTGCGCACTGCCTACCCCGCAAGGGATTAAAGGCGTGATATGTGTATGTATGTTAATATACAAAAATGTAAGTAATACAATGTCACAAAATGCGAAGAACACTATACGACGACACCCTTCTATGGCACAGCAACAGTATGAGAGAGAGATTAGAGTCCTGACTTTGCGGGGTAAACAACGGCTTAAAAGGTCGTTTTTCGTCACATCCGAAAGTGTTATGGAAGAAACAGAACAACTTTTCGCAATGGACAAGGTCTTATATAAAATATTGAACCACCCTTTCAAACTCTGGCACGTTTTCTATAGGATGTCAAACGGTCTTATTACAAAAACAGTTAGACGTGGTTTAAGGTCTTGACAGCATCAAATCGTATAGAAAAATATTTTAAACACTTCTTAAAAGCGCGTCTAACTAATTTTAATAACACGGCAGAATTTTACGAGTTGTACTTGGGAAAATTTATTCAGTTTCATGGACTGGTTTACCCCAATTACCAGTTCAGTTAAATAGAATACTAAATTTAAAAACCCATGTTAGGTATACCTACAATTTTGCAACATAAAACTAATAGCAAAAGTCGCAGGTTCAAATCCCGTGGTAGAAAGTTTTTCAGGTAATAACTCTCAATTATTTTTGCCAACGAAAAGGGCTACTGTTATTTACACTTTTCGCAAATCCTCTTAAGGTTTGCTTGAAAACCAAAGATAAATTCTAAAGCAGTTGAAGTAAAACGACATTGCATAATGGACCATGGAGGCTTATGCCCGATGGATCGGAAGTAATCTCATGGTGTCATCGACGTGTTAATATACCCGACTTCACTTTACTTAAGGGAAAGGCTGTTGTGGGGAACTAAAGGATATATAATGCGCACTGCTAAAGAGTGGAACTCACTACCTGCGTCTGTGTTCCAAACGCATACAACCCTAATTTCTTCAAAGTAAGAGTGAACAGGCTTCTTCTGGGTGAGCTCACTCCATCTTAGACTCTGTCTCTGTCCTATGACCTAGACTAGAGTCAAGAGCAAACCCATCATTAATAATAATAATAATAATAAAGGATAGAAAGTAATGTACATCGTCGAAAAGACATTGCCAGACCATAGTTCTTTAGACTTATGATACCCCCTGATACGAGTACTTACGTTTGTTGCCGTCATACGTGAAAGTCAATTGATAGAAAAAACGCAATAGAGTGAAATTTTACTATTAAAGTGACAGATAGGTACTGAAAACTCAATACTGGCTACTATAATGGCTGGCGATAAGGAACATAGATTGAAATATAAAAATAATTTGGAGCTTCCATACAAAATGTCAATAACAAAGTCTATTTGTATGGCAAATCCACTTTTTGTTTATATTTACACCTATGTTTCTTGGGGAAAATTAGCCCGTCCTGAGTATTCCTTCAATTTTAAAATTTCTCCCTTTAAATAATATGGTCCATTTAAATTCAGTGCCAATATTTTTAGGGTGAGTTCTACTCGTAAAACTGAACAACTTTTTCTTTTAAACAAAGGTCAAATATGAAAAAGAAAATTGGTCCTCCCAAATTTATCAAAAGTCACTTTGTATGGGAATTTTATAGATATTATTATAAGCTATACCAAACTGCACCAAGCCAGATAGACGAACACTAAGTATTGCGTCAGCTCGTTGGTCTAATATCTAAGTAATGCGGAGGCATCAATGAAGGTCAAAAAGTTTGCTATCGACGTCTAGCTAAATGTTTCATGAGTACCTTATTGCTATTCTTCATTCAAAACTCAAAACATTGAAGAACGACTTTGTGATTAACACGAAAAAAAAGAAAAAATAGTGAAGAACGGTGGTATAGGTGCGAGTGCAGTGCATCGCTTGTGCCTTTGCATTAAATTGCTAAAAAACTAGCCATTCTATAAAAAAGATCTTTGTATCCCATTCATTCAATTCCAACCCTTACCGTCTTCTCTCTCTCCCTCTGCCGTTCACTCCTCAACTCCTCTAACGCCACTCTTATCGTGTCGTTGTCGATCTCCCTGTCTCTTCTCTTCTGGCTCTGAAGTCTTGTCATCTTCTCCCTGTGTCCCTCTATTAAGTTCGTCTTGTTCGTCATCTGCTGCTCTTTCTTTCTTTTTATTGCTGGAATCACAAGAGAGTAGGTAAGATAGTTTAAAATTTATAATAATAATAAAATTCTTTTTTGCACATAGTACAGAAAACACAAAATATCATTTTTAAAGAAAGGAACAAGTACAATAAGGCGGCCTAATTGCTACGGTAGCAATCTCTACCAGGCAACCTTTGGGTGTAGGACAGTGCGTTTAAGTAAGCGAGACAGTGCATAAACATACATAAGATACTTATACTATAAGATACTTATGTTTCAAAGTTTTCTTTATAAGCGATGGATTTCATCAAGTTTGTAATTTTTTATTTATTTATGATGGGTTTGCTCTTGACTCTAGTCTAGGTCATAGGACAGAGACAGAGTCTTAGATGAAGCGAGCTCACCCAGAAGAAGCCTGTTCACTCTTAATTTGAAGAGATTAGGGTTATATGCGTTTGGAAAAACAGACGCAGGCCTCTTGTCTTCTAGGAGAACGGCTAAGCTAAGATGGAGAAAGCACATTCAGAAGGTAAGGTATTTTCCTATAACGTAGGATGAGTTTGAATATTAGGGGATAAGTGTAATCATGTTTGATAGTGATAGTCCATCTATACTATCTAGGGTCTCTATCCTCCTGCTCTCCCTCTGCCTATCTTATCGTTTCATCTCCTGTCTTTTTCGTAGTGATCCTGCTCCATATTCTTCCTCAGCCTATCTATTCTCCTGCTCTGCCTCTCTACTCGTAGCATCTCCTGTCTCTTTCTTATTTTCAACTCACCTTCGTAGTGGTCCTGCTCCATCTTCTTTCTCAGCCTCTCTATCCTCCTGCTCTCCCTCTCTCTCTCTACTCGTAGCATCTCCTGTCTCTTTCTGTTGGCGCTGGAGATCTGCTCGTCGTATGCTCGACGTGTTTCCGCCATTTCTCTTTGGCGACGCAAAAAATCATCGCGTTCCCTTTGTTCCTGGAAAGAAATGATTAAAAGAACAAAATGTAGCGACAATGTGGCTGAAATAATTACATTGTCAAACCCGAAGATCGCGTACGCAGATTGTTTAATCTTAAATGACAACAAGTTTTTTCGTGCAAATTGTCGTAATTATCCAAACGTACAAACTTACTTATCCATAGGAACCGAAACTTAAATTCTGCGTCTGTTAATACGCAGATAATTTCCGACTCCGACCTCTTTAAGTTTTAATTTAAAAAAAAAATAGTCCTAAACCCTTCAACAATAAAAAGAATAACATGGAAATTACAAACGTACAATGCCAAGATTAGTTCTTTATTGAAAACGTACTGTAAGTAGTGCGTTTAAATCTCGTTGATGTTGATGAGTACCTACTCTTTATACAAAAAAAGTTAAACTTGGTAGACAGCGTCAAGTCGCATAGAAACATAATTTAAACACTGCCTAAAAGCGCGTCTTCCTTTCTTGTAATAACACGTTTAGTCTTGTGTTTTCACTAAGATCGGTCTTACACAGATTTTTCATTTTGATAATAAATTCTTTATACCGACCTTTCTTCTAACATCTTCCACCAGCACTCTATGCCACAGTAAGTCAATATCTTGTTGTTCCTCTTCTATTCTTCTTCTCTCTTCGATTTGCATCTTCTGTAACTCTTTTAGTTTAATCTCATCCTTTCTTGTACACTGCATTCCTTTAGCACTGTAAAAATAAAAAAATTAAGGTATTGGAACGGTTTTGCTATTTTGTGTAGTATTCGGCAATCACAGCTGATGGGCGGGTGTATATGATCTGTCAACCTGCGTGAGGAAGATTGTCTTAACTAGCCGAAATGTAAAAGGGCTTAACCATGGAACTAGTATGTATCCGTCGTAAAATCCTTGGGCCTAATGGTTTCCCAATACGCGCAATCGTTTGGTTCTCATGTGTGCTAGTTTGCAGAACCAAATCAGGTCCTTTATACCAGAAAGCTGCATTTTTTAAGCACTTGCCTCGAATAATAGGGGCAATAATAAATGAGAAATGTTAAAATGTTGACAACAGCCCACTGCTGGACAAAGGCTTTACCAGCTGAAAAGTAGAGGACTAAACTCTTCCAAACTATTGACAAGTTAGTCACGTAAACCTACATCATGGGTGATACTTGTTCGTTTAATAATAAAACTTACATCTTTTCCCTCTCTAACGCCTTCTGACATTCTCTTATTTTCTCATTTTCGATTTCCTCCTCAAAGTCTCTTAATTTCTTCTCCCTTTCCGTACAATAATCGCAATCAGCCATGGCTTGCTTCTCTGCTAACTCTTGCATCAATTCCTCTTCTTCTCTTTCTATAAGACGTCTAAGCTTCTCTCTTCTGTGTCAGAGTTTCTTCTCTTCTTTGTCGAGAAGGGCTTTCACTCTTTGTTCGGTTACGTTAAGCACCAATCTATAAAATGTATCAATATTTATTACGTATATCAACAGATAAACCAGTAAGCTCCATTAGTTCATCTAATCATGAGGAGAAATGCCAAGAGTAGTTTCATACCTACTTTACAATATTTGTAAAGGCTGATTGGAGTTCAAGTTTTTTTGTAAACACTTAATAGGTAAGTACCTAAGTAAAAACTCTTTGATGCAAAAAAATAAGCTACACAAGTAACACGAATATCTTAAGCTGGTTGAGTCAAGGCGGCCTTTTCGCCAAAAGCGATCTCTTCCATCTTAGGTACTTAGGTAGGTATATTCTGAATTTGATCCCGTCGATTGAGGAATCAAATTCAGAATAAACGGAAAATTCAGACGGGATCAACATACATAGGTATATATCATGTCTATATCTCTTGCGGGGTAGGCAGATCGTAAACGGGACTAAACAAAGAAACATTTACGCCATATCCGACAAAAATTTGAGGGTCATTCAGATAATTATGTATCGCCATAGTGTCAGATTGGTTGTCATGGGTAAGAAATGGGGTGATGCTATTCTAAGCCGGCATCACACGGTGATGGTAGAGCCATAGAATAAATATAACATGATTCTCAATTCCATGTTACCGACTAATATCTCCAACTTAAAATAGCACTGCCACTTTCAGGTAAATAGGCTTAGACAGGGATAGAAGATGATCGCCTCTTAAATTGTATATGATTTTACGCGGTATCTGTCAAAATTAAGCGGCGATTGAAAATATGGCGGTTACACATACAAGGGAATCTCCGAAATGGCGCGGAAATCATAGACTGTTTTAGACATGACATGACTAAAATAGTCTATGACATCTATTATCCATTTCTAAACGAATTTAAAGGAAAGTGACAGTGCTATTTTAATATGCCGTTTAAGACAGTAACGTGGAATCGAGACAAGTTATACATTTATTTAAAAAAAGTTGTCTAGCGTGTAAATCCCCTCCATGGTATACTTATATACTTGATTTTCAAAACTGTGCGTATGGAGCCGTCAAAATATCTCCATGTTGGCAGCATCAGCAACATGTTTTAACCGAGATTTGAAAGCATACGTGTTTATTTACGCCTAAGTTAAAAAAATATTGAAGCTAAGACGAAATAATGTTTAGTATTAGCTACTATGTATAAATCTAATTTTGGAATCGATTCGAATTCGACTGTAAAATTGAAATTGAGATTATGTAAATAGTATGAAGAAATCACTCTTTAAATAAATAAATTAGGTATAACTAGCAAATAATTTACATTTAAATCATAATATTGCTAAAAGAGTAGGCTATTTAACTAAGAGTAAAAATAAAAATATAATCAGTTTTGACAGCTCCATACGCACAGTTGTAAAAATCGAGTTAAAGAGCCTAGGTAGTGTTTCATTGATTTGTTTCTTACTTCTGCAAATGTGTGTTGTCAAACCCAACGACATCCACCAACTTCTTCATCTGTTCCACGTTTATTGAGGGCTCCGTTTCGCATTGTTTGCGTTCCTGAAATGTTTTCGAATTGTTGTAATATCAAGTAGGTCAGGCATGACTAATATATCTCCTATCCTTTTCTAAACCTTTTTGACGGAAAGTGACAGCACTAGTTTAAGGTAAGTTAAGAAAATGTATATCCTGCATTGAGGCCAGGAGATATCTAAGTCCTGTCATGTTAGAAAATATCAATGGGTTCTTCGCAATTTCTAGGCAATTTAGTCACCATTGTTTTCCTCGTCGCTTTATTTTGACAGATAACACGTAATTTGCGTCAAATTATAAGACATGATATGACTAAGATATCTCCTATCCTTCTCTTTACCTATTTGCCGTTTTGACGGAAACTACCAGCACCAATTTAAGGTAAGTTAAGAGAATTTATATCCCGAATTGAGGCCATTACTTACATTTATGCTTCTGATTTATGCAAAAACTATTGAAATTGATGTTTTGTCAACAACAGATAAATTGGGATAAGGGCAATAATGGTGATGATGATCATGATCACTTACCCTCCAAAACCGAAGCGGATGACCGAAATAAACTACAGGTTCCTTGGTGTTTAACTTAGCTAGTCGCACAGGCGGTGTCATTCTGATCAGATCACCAATTTCTTTCTTTCACATGTTCAATAATTTAATATTCTTGAATATATGTATGTTATGTAATATAACCATACTCTCATTTTGTATCAACATATAACAAGACTAAAACAAACATTAAACAAAACACAAGTGTAAACTTAAACAACGCAATTTGAAAGCTAATATTGATCTAACATTTTGTTACCTTGTTACCAAACCAACCATTACAAAAGGTGTTTATTATCCAGGAAGTACAATGAAAGGGGAGGAACTAAGGGGGTACTACCAGTAGCATCACAACATGTCTATTTTAGGTGTAAATAAAAATTGGTTTTAAACAACATTCCCTTGGGAATATTCCCAGTAAATTACTAAAATGGGAACGGCACATTGCTAGGTCTATTAAAGTCGGTTGGTTATTCTGAATTACTGCGGACTGACAAGTCTGACAACTACCTGTGACCGAAAGAAAAAACTCAAGTCGGGTTGGTAATAAGGAATAACTTTCCCCAAGGAACAACTTTCCCCAAGGAACAACTTTCCCCAAGGAACATAGGTCGAAATATGAAAAAACAACACCCATCACCCATACAAAATTGCCGATCAGTGGATTTGGGTTACTATGGTAGCTCAATTTTTTTTTTCATTTATCGACCAGGCCTTCCTTTGTTTTCAAAATCAATCAGTCACTAAGGTAGTAAAATTTCACTCGATATTTTTTTTTATACACACAACTTAAATCCGTCTAATATTGATTAATTGTGATAAGTCTCTTCAGCCATCTACCTTAAACCACAAATTATTACCAGTGATTTTGGTCTTTACTACCATTACTTATAGTTCAAAAGCTATGAAAAAACATAATGGGTATACTAGGGTTAAATCATTGGTCCATCTAGCCGAAATGGGTCCAACGCTTCTCTTGCCGAGGCGTGGCCTCCACTTGAGACCTCGTCCATCGGTTCTACGACAGATATGGCCAGCCAACTGGGTTGGTAGCGAAGCGGAAACTATAAATACATACAAACATATATAACGCTTACATCCCTTGCGGGGTAGGCAGAGCGTGTAAAGCCGTAAAACACGAACATTAACGCCAAGTCTGACAAACATTTGAGAGTCATTGAGAAAATTGGACTGGATGACGAAAACGAGAGATCGTGCCCTATGGCGTACCCTGGGGGAGGCCTACGTTCAGAAGTGGACTGCTATAGGCTGATGTGTTTATGAGAAAATTGTGTATCACTGTAGTACTACTTACTTTTCGTGTGGAACACCGAGTCGTCTAACGACCCGATGAACCCTGGTGTCAGAGTTTTACAACCGCCTACTACTAGTAGAAGGCCTCTGACATGGTTGTGTAACGACCGCCGTCTAAGTAATCATAGACAGCAACCGGGACCGACGACTTAACGTGCCCTCCGAAGCACGGAACCATTTCTTTTCGGACAATCAGGTGGTTCACCCCGCAATGTCCTAACCAGACCGGGAACAAATTCACAAAGTGATAAATATCAATTTTTGTGAGTGTCCCACCGAGAATCGAACCCGGAACCTTTGCGTCGCAGGCAGTCGCACTACCACTGCGCCACATCGGCCGTCACTGTAGTGACAAGTTGTCATTCTATCGCCTAAAATTGCAATACACATGTAAATTCGTTCTATGTTACGTGGGGAAAGTTGTTCAGTGTCATGGGCTGGTTCACCCATGAAAATATTCTTACATCCTGTATACTAAGGTACCTACCGCAGAACATGGTAACTCCAAAAATGCTATAAAACAAAAGAAACAGCTGCACCGTCTAGCCCTAATCTAATGGTCTAGACTAACTTACTTACAGCTTTATGCCTCGTTTTACGTACGTACTTACTTACACTACAAACTCATAAGAAAATCGTCAAGGGTGTTTTAGGCTTGAACAGGGTTGGGTTCTGTATACCGCGCGTCAGGGAAATAACTGTACAAACATTCAGGAGGAGCTCTAGAAGTAAACATTTCTTAGAATCATTTTTGAAGCAATAAGATACAAAATTTGTGTTCGCATACAAAATTACTTAAGCAACTTTAGGACCGTTCTCTGACACTCATTCCACTGATTCCACTGATAACAATTTCACAATACACGTTTAGCCGCTTGCTTATGATTATTCATGAAAAACAGTATTTTTTTACTTTTGTAGTTCAACAACAACTACGGCCTGTATTTGGTGCATCCTATCGAGATCGAGATCCATTGCAAACATTAACAGCCACAGCAGTCCACTGCTGGATATGGGACTAACCCATTGGGAAGCATTGTCATACTCACCACGCTTAGCAAGTTATTATTAAAAACAGATTATTTTCGTTCGTCTTAATTAGGAACTACATCATGATAGTATTTATAAGGTTTTCGTACCCCTCAGGGAACCCTATTAAAACTAACGAAATAGCACCACGAAATGGTTTTCTTGCGTGCACCACACTACCGCAGACGCCATTTTGGTTTCCAGCTGCTAATAGTAGGTACTTTCAGCAGCACTTTGAGATATCATTGGATCGATTCGATGAACGACCCGATGAACCCTGGTGTCTGAGATATTTATACCTACTATGACGCCTATCATGATTTACCGACGGCTTAACGTGCCCTCCGAAGCAAGGCTCCATCTTTATAATCAGACAATCAGGTGGTTCAGCCTGCTATGTCCAAATCAGACTGGGGAACAAAATCACAAAGTGGTTAATAACAACCTCGGGAATCGAACTTGGGTCCACTGGATGTGAGACCAACGGTAACATCACTAGACCTCGTGGTAGTTATTGTTTTTGCACTGGTATTGCAATGGCCGTAGAGGGAAGATGGTTGGTCACTTGTTACGGCACGACAACTTTATTAAGAACATCATTGAAGGAAAGGTCGAAGGAAAGAGTGGAAGAGGAAGACCTAGACGCACATTCTTCACTCAAGTAGAGGAGAAGATTAATGCCGTGTCATATCAAGAGGTCAAGTCGCTGGCAGAAGATAGAAAAAAGTAGAAATAAGTTGTCCTGTTGTTTCGTTATTCTTTGTATGTGTTTCTTTTGTAATGTTTTTCTGTACAATAAACGGTAAATAAATAAATAAAAAAATGGCAATTACTCCACCGACAAGAGCCAAGCTCTTAATTTGAATGATGGTGATGATTGCAATGGCATTTATTTTACAATGCCCAATGGCGTAGCAGGCAGGGGTACTACCTGCTACGCCATTGGGCATTGTAAGAGTACACCTGACTGCTACGCCGAGGGTCGTGGGTTTGATCCCCACTAGACACAAATATTCGTTAAGCCAGTTTTTAAATATTTGTGTTTTCTATGTGTAATATGTATTTATATACAAAAAATATACAAGAATTCATATCAGCTATTTAGTCCCCATGTTAAGCTTAGTTTGGGGCTAGATGGCGCTGTGTGAACTGTCCAGTTTTTTTTAACCTATGTATTAATTCCTTTAACGGGAAGGTTGCGATGTTGCCCATTTTGCCTAAGCAGCTCATTCCAGCCTATTACTTTGGTCAAAGTTACGGTTCTGTATATCAGTATTACAGGCAATTTGTTGGCATTCTAGATTTAACTTTGTAACCGTACTTAATTCTAAATTCATTCATGTTTTTTTTTCAAGATATCGAAGGCTGACAATACAGAATAATAAAGGTCAGTGTACAAAATAAAGTACGAAATACTTATCTTAGGCTTAGTAATATCGTACTTATATGTGTGTATGTATGTTTGTTACCTTATCACGGTCAAACGGCTTGACCGATTTGGATAAAATTTAGAACACACGTAGAGTATAACCTATAGATCACTACCTAGACTTTTTACCACGGGAAAATGAGTGACAGCGGTGAAACCTCAGGGTGGAAATATAGTTATTTTATAAAAATGTAGTACTCGTTTATGTAAATTATTATTATCCGGAATGTGACTAAAGTATCGGACATAGTCGGGAAGTTTAGCAAACAGAAGTGGCAGTGGGTTGGGCACGTAGAACCAACGGATGACGGAGTAAGTGGGTTCTCGAGTGGAAGCCACGCCTCGGTAAGCGTAGCGTTGGACGCCCTCCGGCAAGATAGACCGATGACTTACCCCTACCCCTACTGCAAAACTGGGGGGGGTACTCACCACTCGTGCAATGAATATCTAAGTAATCATAGATAGCAATCGTGACCGACGGCTGAACGTGCCCTCCGAAGCAAGGAACCATTTTTCCTACGGACTGGGAAAAACAACTTTGTGAGTGCCCCACTGGGAATCGAAACCGGAACCCATGCCCGCATTGAATGTATCCCTTAGTCGCTTTTTACGACACCCACAGGTAAAATTGAAGTGATGGTTTTCTAAGCCGGTATCACACGGCAACATTACATTTACAATATGTGATGAGATATTTTCTAGACCATCTTCAAGTGTAGGTACATAGATGGCGCTAACTTAAACTGAAAAAGTTTATTTCAATGTTTTATGTAAGAAAATTAAACTCAAATGTAAAATTTTTAACTTATCACAACGCCATCTGGTATGACATAACAAAAAAGGTCGAGAACTGTCAGATAGAAAAGAGCCCATTGTAATGTAACGTAAATGTAACTCACGTCTTGTCGTCCGTGGTTCCGTATTTTTAACGCAACGTAACGCATGCGTCTGTCAGACGAAAGGAAATTACGAATTCCAATCTTATTCCCATACAAATACGGCTACGGTGGGTTTACGGTGCGTAACGGAGGCGCCTGTCAAGTCGTTTGACTCTAAACCCGCTGTAGCCGTATTTGTATTGGAATTCGCAATTTCCTTTCGTTTGACAGACACATGCGTTACGTTGCGTTAAAAATACGGAACTACGGACGACAAGTGATTGAACCGCCATAGTATTACAACCCACGTCACGGGCAATTCATCTCTGAAATGGAACAGACGATTAGATAACCGTAGAATTGGGTTGCAAATTTTATTCGTGCGTTCTATCTGTGCTGTAGTCGGGTCTGTACGTAATTACAATCAGTTTCTGTATTAACCGTGTTATTTCATACTCAATTTGGCTATTCTGATCTGATATGCCCACTGATAAATAAATGAAAATAAAAATAATAGTGTACATATAGGTACTTACTGGTATATGTTTACTATAATTTTTAATTTCATAATTACTTTTACATATTTTAATAACCCAACTTATGCATTATTGTACTTAAAACAAGCAAAATTATAAACAAAATACAGTGTTAATACAAAATATTTAGACGCGCATTTAGACGCTGTTTAAATTATTTTTTCATACAGTTTGACGTTGCCAAACGAATTGGGCAGGTCTCCCACTTGTTGTCCGCCGCTGCTTATTTTTAACGCATCGTAAGTAACGCATGCGTCGGTCAGACGAAAGCAATTATTACCATAAGATCTCGCAATTTCCTTATCCTTCGTCGTATTTGTATGGGAATACAAATACGACTACGGTGCGTTTACGAATGGGACTATAAATAACTGACTTGTTTTTTGTTGTTGTAAAAACTCCTTGGTATGTCGGTAAACGATATTTTTTCGAACTACCATACACCTGACTGACTTTCAATAGAAACTCGAACATAATAGTAGTTTATGCAACTGTCATATAATGGGGGTCATTAGAATGCGAGTGTCTGTTTATCACACGAGGCGTAGCCGAGTGTGATAATATATTGACACGAGCATTCTAATGCCTAATTATATGCAGTTGCATACACTATTTTATCTACACTCTAAAAAAATTTACTCAGTTGAACACTTTTCCAAGCGTCCGCACCGGCGATTGCAAGGCCCGATACATGGTCAAATTCAATACGAGAACGTATATGGCTTGATATGGATTTTTGAAGATTCTTTACTAACAGTTGTTTAGATGTCGAGTCTCAACAGCAAACAACTAAACAACTGAACAACAACTGAACAACACTGAACAACAACTGAACAACAACTGAACAACAACTGAACAACAACTGAACAACACTGAACAACCTCGGTAAAACATCTGAACAACAACTAATCAACATCTGAACAACAACTGAACAACATCTTAACAACAACAGAAAAAAAACCTATTAAAACAACTGAACAACATCCGAAAAATTACCGTACAACAACAACTGTCAGGTGCGGCGGAAGATAGCGATTTAAGTATTGGAAAAAAAAACTTCGTTTCATTTCTCAACTTTATCGTATTAAGAGTTTTCTCATTAAGTCATTACGCTTCTGTAATTTATAGTAAACCCTAGTTTTTATTGGCAGAATGCATAAAGTAGGTCATTATGCATCTGTTTTCGAATTCATAATTCGAACATTATGAGACGAGTGTAGATAAAATTATTTTCCATTTCTGGACTCCACCGTCAAAAGTTGTTCAGTTTGATCATGCCTGCAAAGTATTCGGTCCGTACCGTCCCTTACACCCTGTATGTAGAGACGTCTGGTCCCAGACGGATGGGCGTAGGTAACGCGCGCTCATAAAGGGAATACACGCCAATGTGTTTGAGCACGCAATAATACTGACACAGAAGTAAGAAGTGTATCATAGAACTGCCTCACTTTATTTCTTCTCACTACCCTAGGTCTTCTGTAAGAGATTTCTTTTTAGAAATAAGCAGACCTGTTGTGTATTGTTCTATATGTTATGTCCTTTGTGTTATATTGTGTACAATAAACGGTTGAGTAAATAAATAAATAGAAATGCTACTTGATTATTTTGTTATTTAACTTAAAACTAATATACTTGAAGTGCCTTAATATAATTGGCTTATTATAATTAGATTTGTTGTCTTCGCCTCGTTAGCTAGGCTGCAGTACCACGTTACGTAAAATGTCAAATTGCCAACCTTACAGCAATGATGCAATTTCTATTAATACAAATAATCATAGTTCTGTGCCTTTCTTATTATATTGAGTGCATACTAGGATTTACTAGTTGTAATAGTTAGTAATTTAGCTAATAGGGAGGGTGCACACTGAGGACATCAGTCGTAAGGGCCCGGTCTATCGGACCGCATAATACAGGGTGTAACAAGAAGTAAATTACAAAATATTTTGCAGAATTTGTGTTTTTTTTAAATACAGCATTAAATCTTTTCTTTGCAGATTTCTATGTTGTTATTTTAACACGCATGTGAAATCCACTTAATTACGTAGATAATGTTATTTGTTAATATCAAGTGTAAGTACAAATACATAAGAAAATAGCAAAAAATGCGCCTTTAGCATTACTACTGGCGACGCCTCTTCCATCTGGGCTACCGCAGCTGTTTCCTTGCCCGCCAATTTTGCAAGTGTTAAAAAATTGTATACCTAACTCTGGAAGTGTTTTAAAATTTGGTATTCAGTGTGTATAACGATAAAAAAACATACAAAACTAGAAGCTGCAGATCAGAAATCTGTTCCCAGTGTATATAAAAAAATTGCTGTTAATATTTTAGTAAGTGCGTCCATGAAACTGAACAACTTTCCCCAAGGAAAATAATGACATCGCATAGGAAATGTGTTGGGCGGTCGGATCAATTTGTATAGAAGGGCAAGTTAGTTTCATATTACAACCTATGTAGTTTTAGAAAGTTGTTCAGTTTCATGTACTGGTTCACCCTTTAAAATATTTGCTGCTATTGTTTTTACTTCTTCAATACATATGATTTTTGCGGCACGTTCGTAACACTCTGTATATTTTCTCTGTCTACAAGGGTCAGTCGGGGTGCTTAAGGTAACTGGTTGGAAAATTTCTTGGGGTGATCCCGGGGTGACAAGATTAAAACCAGTGATAATTAATTAATGGTGCGTTTGTCAAAAGGGATGTGTTAATTGAAAGTCATTTTAATTATGTGCTGGTGGTTTTAGTTTAGTGAATAATTTTGTGAATGTGATGTGGCAGACATATTTTGCGACCGCCTGATTATATTATCAAACTACAATTCTACTGGTGAAATTCGATGTTCCCAGGTTACCCATTATGATACCAGGAATATTAACCGACTACGCAATGTACTGAGAATTTCACCTGCAGAGGCTCGCTGGAGGTCACTGGGTGAACTATTAAAACACTTCAATATCGTAACACTGAATACTTTATTACTAGAACCTTAACGCTTATATACTACTTAACTACGTGACCTAAAATAGGAGAGAGAAACCTATCTTCACCTCATATCAAAACGTGATGATATACAACTCGGCATATCACACCTCCCCTGAAAAGGATAGGCGTCCCTCCCCTGAAAAGAATTCCCCCATATAAAAACACATTTAAATATTAACTAAATATGAAAATATAAAATAGCATTTAACAGTAAACATTTACCTATTAAATTTTTTAGTTCTATTCTTATGCACTAAATAATCTTTATTATTCTTAACTACTTTTACATTTTCACCTAAATCTTTGATTACAACATATGGACCTAAATATAAATCATTTAATTTATTATAATTTTCATTTTTAATTAAAATCAAATCTCCTTTACAATAATTTATCTTATTTAATTCCTTATCATAACTAATTTTCCTAATTTCTTTTGACTTTAACAAATTATCTCTAGCGTCTTTCTGTGCTTTCTGTAATCTATATTTTAATTCTAAAGGATAATTATCATAAACATATAACGGTTCTACTGTCTTTAATAAATTATTCGGCAAATTACAGGTCTTACCAAAAACTAACTCATATGGAGAATATTTGGTACTCGTGTGAACTGACGTGTTATAAGCGAAACACCAATACGGTATCCAAGAACTCCAGTTTGATGACTGCTTGGTTTGAATTCTTAGATAATAACCTAAATGTTTATGCCAATTTTCCAAAGACCCTATACTTTCATGATGATATGGTGTTGAATTAATTTTCTTAATAGACAACAATTTACAAACATCTTCTAAAACGGAATTTATAAATTCTGTTCCACAATCAGTTGCAATTATATTCGGAACTCCATATCTCATGATGAAATTTTCAACTAAAGCCCTGGCTACCGTATCCGCTGATTTATTTGGAATAGGAAATGCTTCAACAAACTTCGTCAATTCACACTGTAAGGTAAGTATATACTTATTGCCATTATGATCTACCTCCAACGGTCCCACAGTATCTAAAAATATTTTCTCAAAGGAAGAGGTTGCTGTGGAAGTTATACACATTTCTTCCTTAATATTCCTACTTGTGAACTTTTGTTTTTGGCAATCAGCACAATGGTTTACATAACTTGCAACGTCTTTGTACATATTATCCCAGTAGTATTTTTTCCTTATATTTTTTACCATTTTAGTAATTCCAACATGACCACTAGAAGGTAACAAGTGATAATCATTCAGAATCACCCGTATCATTTCCTTGTCAGTTATCCTCTCAACACCACTTACAATACATAAGCGTGGAAACAAATTATTTTTAGAAGCTTCTCTTGTTAATATTTTAATATAATTCTTGTTGAGCTCATTTTTAATCAATACTAACTCTACTATATTATTATTTTTACATACTTTTATCAGCTCCCCGAACATTGCGTCTCGGCGCACCTCTGTTTGTAAAGAATCCTGATTTATGTAAAATGTAGAGTTACAAATACTAATATCCCTTAAAGGTTGTACAACTTTAATAGACTTTAAATATTTGTTCGAACAAATTACTAGTTCCACGTCCTTTGGAGTCTTTTTAACAATATCCACTACTTTAGGCCGGCCGGACCTTAAAGCGAATTATCAAACTCCTTACAATCTGCTCTGTCATATCCGGTATTTTCCAAACGCCGTTTCATAGAACGCATTAAAACTCCAAATTTGAATTTAAGCCCTTTAAGTCTTCCGATGTTATAACAATACGTGACAACGCATCCGCTGTTACATTTTCTGATCCCTTCACATACTCTATCTCAAAATCAAATTCTTCTAAAGCAAGTCTAAACTTTGTCAATCGACTATTTGGATCCGTCATACTAAATAAATGTACTAATGGTCTATGGTCTGTTAAAACTCTAAACTTCCTACCGTATAAATAAGGACGAAAATGCTTCACAGCCCATACTACAGCTAACAACTCCTTATGTATTGTTGGATAATTCATTTCGGACTTATTCAACTGTCTACTAGCATAAGCTACAGGTTTGTTATTGCCATTTGATAAAACGGCTCCCAAACTTACTCCACTAGCATCTGTCTGTAACCGGAAGACGTTCTCTTCTGAAAAATTTGGATACTCAAGTACTGGTTGTGAACTGAGTGCTAGCTTTAGAGTTTCAAACGCTTTTGCACACTCCTCCGACCACTGAAATTCTACATCCTTCCTACATAACCTATGCAATGGAAATACGACACGGGCAAAATCTTTTACAAATTTTCTATAAAAATTTGCAAAAGCTACAAAACGTCGAACTTCGTCCACATTTTTAGGAACAGGATAATTACGTAATACCACAATTTTGCCTTCGTCTGGCAATACTCCACTCGGTGTTATTACGTGACCCAAGTAGTTAATTTCCTTCTGTAAAAACTGACATTTACACGGATTTAACTTCAAATTGACTTTCCTAAACCTATCTAGTACCTTTATTAGATTAACATTATGTTGATGCAGACTTTTCCCAAACACAATTACATCATCCAAATACAAAAAACAAACTTCGTAATTTAATCCCGATAACGCCACTGACATAAGCTTGGAAAATACACTTGGACTAGTCTTCAACCCCATCGGTAACCTCTTTAGCTGGTATTGCTTATCTGCTGTAAAAGCTGTGTATTTCCTACAACTCGGAGACAACCCTAATTGATAATAACCAGAACTTAAATCCAAATGAGAAAAATACAAACACCCTGACAACGAATCAATTATCTCCTGAATGTTCGGCAATGGGAATTTCTCGTCCACTATTTTCTTATTCAAAAGGCTGTAATCAACCACGATCCTCCACTTTTTTTCATTACTACTGTCTAACTTCTTAGGTAAAAGTAACAAAGGAGATGACCACTCACTAGAACATTCTTCTATTATGTCATCTTTCAACAGTTTCCCAACCTGCCTCGACAACTCCTCTTTCTGTGCTCGAGGTATCCTATATGGCTTTACATAAACAGGAGTTGCATCATTTTGCAACTTTATATCATATTCAAATAAATTCGTCACTGACAATTTATCTCCCGGCATGTGAAAAACATCCGCATACTTAGCACATATTTTCTCAATGGAATCTCGCTCATCTTCTTCCAGATAAGACCCTAACTTAAGCAGCTCAAACAACTCTTTAACTCTATCAACAGATAACCTATACTCTGTATCAAAACTACATACATCATACTGTGATAAACTCTTTACTTTTGGACTAAAACTCCGTAACGATACATTTTCTTCCCGCGTATTCAAAAATCTCACTGGAATCGAACTGCCATCACCCTCTACAACTGCAGCTGCTACAAATATCCCTGGCGAAACCACCTCGGACTGAATAACAAAAACACCTTTCAACCCTGTCGATACGTACTTAATAATTTCACACCTACCCGGAATAGTCACTGTGTTTTCTTGACCTAGAAACAACTGCGTAAATAATTTTATACCTGAGCTATGGTGAAAACTAACTACCTTTTTCTCATAATCTACAGAGCTCTTGTACTTTAAAAGAAATTCTTCCCCCAGGATTCCATCTTTTTTACACTGCAACCCTTCAAAAACATAAAATTTATGGGAAAACCTATAACCATCTAGACATAAATCTAAATAAACATAACCAACGGAAACCAAATCTCCACATACTCCCTTAATTTTAAGCTTATCTGGCACTATTTTTAATCTACCAAACGATGATGATAACCATTCTAACTTTAAAACTGAAATATTGGCACCCGTGTCCACTAATAAAGATAACCGCTTATCATAGCTATCAAAAACTACGTGATTACCTTTGCCATAACTAAGTATCTCTATATCATTTCTCGTGGTCTCGAAAAAACGTGCTCTGTGACTCATCTTCACTCGGGCACGTAATTTGTGCTTCCGCACAGTTCACTACTCTATTATGCGTGAATGGCCGATAAGATTGATTACGCTTATTTTGCTGACTACGACCTCTGTCCGAGTAATGTGCGCGGCCCTGACCTTGCTGACTAGATACATAACGCCCATTAGGTATTTTCGCGCCGCTACCCCTACTACTGTTCCGTGTATAATTATTACCGCGATGATAATTATTTTGTGGCCAGCGCCTTGCCCCAGCTACAAAACTCATGCAACCAGTTGACGGACCCGCGATTACGTCATCCTCCTCTAACGCTACCATAATTGCCTCCTTAAGACAACTCAAACCCCTCGAAGAAACAATCGTCCCAATTCGCTGACTATTTAAACCATCAGCAAAACGCTTGATCGCTGTTTTTTCATTGAGTGGACTTAGGACCTTTTCTATTTCTTCATTTCCATCAGCCTGGGCCAACGTTAAATCAGTCATCAGTTTTTCAACCTCATCACCGAATGACGTAATACTTCTGTTGCCCTGTCTACATTGCTGTAACCGCGCTAAAATTGCTGTATACGACTTTTTAGGCAATAAGTATTTTTTAATATCTTTTATTAGATCATCAACTTTAGCATACGTTTTACTCAATTTTATCTTAGCTCTACTTGATAACCTAGTTCTTAGCACAAAATCAACTAATGTTTTGTGTTCCTCAGGTTTAAGAGTGCTTTTATAAAATTCTAGCCCGTCTATAAGTTGGCCTAATTGGGATTCACTGTTATCAATGACTGGAAGCAGAGTTAGTGCTGTTTTTAAGTCAAAAGACGCCATTGTGCTGACTAAGGACTCTATTTCCCTGAACTGTGCCTTAAATTTGTCTGAAATTTGAATAAGTAAATTTAAATCCCCAGCAGCCACTTCTTCTTTTTTACTTAAAGTTAGAAACAAACTATCAAAATTCTCCTTAATTGATTTTGCCTTTAAGAACTTAGACTGACCCTGCGAAGTTACCCGTTTATCTTTTGACAACCTAATTATACTATCACGAACTTCTTTTAAATCATCTAAAAGTCCTTGTAAACTAGCCATCCGCAATACATTATTGGTTTAACTTAAAAGTACACTAATTCACTGAAACATTAATAACAGTTACACACACACTCACGGTCCTGAACGGAGAATTGTAGGTGACACGTAGATCCCAAACCTACACGCTTTCCGGTTGGGAGCGAATAGTACGACGCGCAGCACGCCGATCCAATTCCTCCAGAAGGTGCCCATTAAAATATTTAAATGCTTTGAGCAGCACAAAAACGGCTATTGCTACCACTATTGTTAACAACAATATCTCAGACAGCTCCATTCCAACTGACGCCGCCGTAGCTGCCATGTTTGGTGTTTGACTGACTATAACATTGTCCTTTGACTGCTGCGTTCCCATTATAAAATCAAACGCCGCCAAACATAAAACATATAGTCGAAGAAATGCGTCCTCTTCACTGGATACGCATCAGCAGCAAAATATATATAAAAAAAATATGCTCCTCTAAAACACCCCAACGTTATAGGAGTTAAGAAAACTCACAGACTTCTTGCTGGTTCGCGTCCGTATCAGCTGTCACGGTTGCCATGCAGAGGCTCGCTGGAGGTCACTGGGTGAACTATTAAAACACTTCAATATCGTAACACTGAATACTTTATTACTAGAACCTTAACGCTTATATACTACTTAACTACGTGACCTAAAATAGGAGAGAGAAACCTATCTTCACCTCATATCAAAACGTGATGATATACAACTCGGCATATCACACACCTGTAGACTTGTAGCCTGTAGTTTCATAACATAGGGCACAGGAAGTATCAGTAGGTAGGTAAACTTTATATGGATGGACATACAAACCGAAAACATATATATATATATTTATATATCACGCCTGTATCCCTTGCGGGGTAGGCAGAGTAAAAAACTAGCATTTACGTCACGTGAAATCGTTACGTCACAGAAAATGTGTATCGCCATAGTGACAGGTTGTCAGCCCATTGCCTAAAATTGCGATACACATACACACCATCGAGTTCCTTAGTCACCTCTTACGACACCCACGGTAAAGGAATGAGGTGATGCTACTCTAACCCGGCATTACACGGCAATGTTAATATGCAAACTGAAAATGTTTACCTCTTCTTCTTTTCGTGTGGGACAATGATTTAATGAACGATCCGATGAACCCTGGTATCAGAGCTTTTCAACCGCCTACTTCTACTAGTAGGCCTCTAACATGGCCGTGTAAGTAATCAAAGCCAGCAACCGGGACCGACGACAGCTTAACGTGTCCTCCGAAGCACGGAACCACCCCTCTTACAGACAATCAGGTCGTTCAGCAAAATGCACAAAGTGATCATATCAACTTTGAGTGCCCCAGCAACCGAACTTGGAACGACTGCGAACTGTAACTGAACAAGTGCAAAGGTTCCGGGTTCGGTTGCAAATGGGTGAATCAACTATTCTTTGTACTCTGAGTTTTGTTTTTTTGTAAAATAAAATATTATTTTTTAATAAAGTTTTTAATGGTATTAATAAAACATATGTAAGGATGATTGATGTTTGTAGCCATGAGGCTCAATGCTGCATGATGGAAAAGGGGAATTCCCGCCGAGCGAGGTGTTCAGCTCGGGAACCGCGGCCCAACAGGACGTGGATTTTGTATTTATACTAAGTCTTCGACAAACTTCGTAACCGCGTTTTAGGTCTTGACTTCTGATTGGCTAATCTTCTATGACGAGTATGACGTGTTGTGTTTACATTCTGCAGGCAGCGTTGTCGTCGTCGCCTCGTCAGCAGTAGATGCATCCAGCGAAGTCAGCACATCCTGGTTGCGGCGCGCGCTTCATATTTCTTTGCAATCCGCGCCGCTACACATATATTAAATTTTGCTATAGCTATATCACCCAAATGCGTTTTATAATCCACAACATTTTATTTTACGTTAGATACAAAAGATATATCTATCGTTTAGAGTGTTTGGGATGCTTATTAAAATACACATATATTCATAATTTTTAATGCAATCGTTTCGGAAATATTTTGAAAAGTTGTAAAAACTTCCAAAGTTAGGATTACCATGAAAAAATCCTTTGCATAAAGTAGAAAAAAAAAAAACAGTGGAGAAAACTTCATTCATTCATCTGTCAATGTCAATCAGTTTTTTTTTTAATAAAGGTAGGCAAACGAATTTTGTTTTCAGCAGCCTAGTTGGTGGAAATAAACTATCACTTCTTAAAATTTAAAATCTCTGATTATGAAACAAAATAAAATAAAAAGAACTTGCCCTTTATTTAATGATGCGATAAACTATCTATTAAAAATATAATAGAGCCATGTTAGATATTTGAAATGTTGTGGATTTTGATAAATATAACTAGGTAAATAAACTAAGCAAAAACAGGGACAGATTATAATTAGTCCCCCACTGTATCCTCTTCAGACATTCAAAAATATTTGCTTGTCTTACGTTTTATTCACGTTTCCTGGGTAAAGCTCCATCATGCTGTGCGTGTCAGAGAAACGAAATCGTAGAATAACTCCACATATAATAAAAAGAATTGCTCCATATCGCATTGAAATAATATAAATTCTATCGGTTAACCGGTATTCTTAGCCGGGTCTCACACTTGTCGTCCGTCGTTGCGTTTTTTACATAAATATTACGCTGATATCCCTTTCAGGGTAGGCAGAGCGTAAACGACCGCGGCCGTTATAACGGTAACTTACGCCACGTCGGACAAACATTTGAGGGTTATTTAGAAGATTATGAATCTTAAACGCATTGCGCGTATTTTAAACGCACCGTAACGCATATGTCTGTCAGATGAAAGGAAGTTGTGAACTCTGATCTTATTCTCGTACAAATACGGCTACGGTGCGTAACGGATGCGTCTGTCAAGTGGATTCAAACCCAACGTAGCCGCATTCGTACGGGTATGAGATCACAAACAGCAATTTCCTTTCGTCTGACAGATGCTTGAATCATACACACACACACATATCACGCCTATAATCTTTGCGGGGTAGGCAGAACGAAAACGCCCGCAAAAAAGGACATTTACGCCACGTCTGACAAATATTTGAGGGTCATTCGGAAAATTGTGTATCGCCATAGTGCCAGGTTTTCAGCCCATCGCCTAAAAGTGCAATACACACCCTCGAGTCCCTTTGGCGCCTCTTACGACTCCCACGGGAAAGAAATGGGGTGATGCTATTCTAAGCCGGCATCACACGGTGCTTGAATCAGTGACGAAATACGCAGTGACAGATGGCAAGTGGGAGAACCGCTGCATTCTTAGAAATAGCTCGCGAGCTTTTTCCCGGGATATTAAATTGAAGTCGATATAAAATATGAAGCACAGAAATACGAGTATTTACACAGGATATAAGTACTCGAATAAGAGGGTTGTAGGTAATGTAAAAAATGTAAGGTTTTCCTTGTAATAGTACCACGATAATACTAATAATTGGATCTGTTATCTGTTGACCTGTGTGGATCTGTTTATTGTAGTCTTTCTTTTATGTAAATGTATTAATAAATAAATAAAAAATACGCCGTCGCGTCGCTGCCGGTACGCCCTTTCGACAGCGAAACGTAATATAAATAATTGCGATGCAATGTAAAAAACGGAAAACAAACCAGCCAATTTTAAGGAAAATATAGGTCAGATTCATCAACAAGGTAAATTTTTCTTTGTTGACAATTTCTTGTTTGCATGAAAAGGGGCATTGACCTCTTATTCGACCAATGCGGCCTTCGGGGTCGGAACGAGACGTAAAACCGAGTTGCTCGTTACGTACACCACAAAGTAAGTATTGGCGGCGGTTCGTCTATTTTGTGCCTAAACTGACTTGTAAGGTCAATACCCTTTTTTACGAGATTAAATCAAACCAGGTAGTATGGTTTTGACTGCTAATTAATGGGGTTTGTTAGGATGCTTTAAGTATGAACTTATAGTAAAACTTTCGACCCCATATTTTTCTATACCATACCTATACATAAAAATGATACGGGGTGTAAGGGACGGTGTACCGAAAACTTTGCAGGCACCATACCATAAAACCGAACAAATTTACGAATAAGAGTTGGAGGTTGGAGGCTATGTTGGTAAACGAGACAAAAATCGACCTTCCATTCAAATGTCCCGATCAACTAACTGACTTTTTATGGTAACTCAAAAAATATATATTCCTCTATATAGGCTTCGTAGTAAAAGTTGTTCAGTTGCATGGTCTGATTAGCGTGCTACGGCTGAATGGGAAAATTTCTAGCCAATTTTCAAGTGTACTTAGATGGCGCTGAGCTTAATTGAAAAGTTTATTTCCATAGAAACGTATGTAATTAGATGAAATTAATGTACTTATGACTCATACATATATCAAGCCTATAATGCCTTGCGGGGTATGCAGTGCGTAAACGGCCGCAAAAAACGAATATTTACGACACGTCTGACAAATATTTGAGGATCATTTATAAAATTGTGTGTCACCGTAGTGACAGGTTGTCAGCCCATAGCCTTAAATTACAATACACACCCTCGAGTCCCTTAATCTCCTCTTACGACTCCTACTTTTACAGGAATTTATACAACATTGCAGTGTGTAGCCGGCTTAAATTAAATTTTTTCATTATTATAAATAGCATCACCCTATTACTTTCTCGTGGGTGTCGTAGGACGGGACTAAGGGACTCAATGGTGTGTATTGAAATTTTTGGCGATGGGCTGACAACCTGTCACTATGGCGATACACAATTTTCCGAATGACCCTCAAATGTTTGTCAGACGTTTTAACGGCCGTTTTACGCTATTATATATATAGGCATGATATTATATATTATCTATTTACAGTTGTAGACTTATTATTAGCATTTGTTTATTTAAAATTATTCATGTTTTTTTTAATATTCTGCTGTTAGTCTTCCTAAGAACAATAAAAAAATATGTATGTATGTATAAAACAACGGAAAATTTTACAACAACAAAGTACAAGATTTTAAACACTATCTCCTCAAAATTGGCCATCCACAAGCGGGTTAAAATTTAAAAGATGTCTTGGTTAAAAGTTGATGAATGTAACACCTTGTATATCAGATCCATTTAAAGTGTAGTCTATAGATGATTTTCATAGCAATCTACTAAATTGGCTGATTGATAACAAATAAGTACATAGTTTGATATGTTAACAGCAACTACAGGAAATGTTTACCCTTGTTTGTTATTTTACTTCATGAATATTTAATAGGTAGGTACATCATTATTTTGTTCCTTGTTTTCAAACTAAGTTAAAATTAGAACCTACAATGAAATTCATACTAAAAGTGGCCGATTTGTCATAACTTTAATTACAGCGAATATTTATTTGAGTTTGCAGGTTCTAATTTTACTGAAGGATAAAACTAAAAACTTGAGCAACGGACATTCTGATAGATTGTTTGTATAAAGAGATATTTTTGTGTAGTGGCACTTCTGTCGAAGCCGTTCACGGCTATACTCGTCTTAAAGTGTAGTCTATAATTTTCGTTGTAATCCTTTAAATTAGCTAATTTATAACTAATAAATAGTGTGATTTTCGTTAAAAACTCTAGGAATTGTTTACCATTGGATGTTATTTTATTATTGAAAACTTGCAAAATTTTCAAGCGCGGAAGCAAGGCAAGGAATGAGCTGCGATAGCCCAGATGGAAGAGGCGTCGCCACTAGTAATGCGAAAATCCCAGGTTCAAATCCTGCCAGCGCTTGAAAATTTTGCAAGTTTTCAATAATTGTATACCTAACACGGAAAGTGTTTTAAAATTTGGTATTTGATGTTATTTTACTTCAAAAATATTTAATATATACATCATTATTTTGTTCCTTGTTCTCAAGGTTTCCTTCAAACTAAGTTAAGTACGTACACTACTCGGCTGCCGTGTGATGCTGGTTTAGTATAGCATCACCCCATTTCATTCCCGCGGTGCCGTTAGAGGCGACTAAGGGATTGGATATCATGTGTAAATTTATGCAATTGGCCTTACACAATAGTTGTGATACACGATTTTCCTGAAACGGTCCTCAAATATTTGTCAGACGATAGCGACCGTATTTCTATGGCCGTTTACGCTCTACCTAGCCCGCAAGGGATAAATTCTTGATATATGTATGTACTACTCAAAATGCACAATACATCTGAAACGCTTCTTTTCGTACAATTTGGAATATCGTTTTCGCTCGTAAGAGGATTTGCCAGTCGTTTGCCTACAATGGAGGGGCGATCGATAGGTACGCGCGAAAATGCATTCTATACAAGGTGTAAGGGACTCCGAATACTGATAAATTGCATGCAGACCATGAAACTGAACAACTTTCTTCCAGGGTCGTGGGTTCGATCCCCGCACAGCACTAGTGTTTGTAAGTAACTATTCAAATAAGTATTTGTGTTGAGTCTGGGTGTTTTCTATGTATTTATTTACAAGAAAAGTATTTGTTTATTATATTTGATATATTGTTCTCATAGTACAAGCTTTGTTTAGTTTAGGGCTAAAGAGAAATGTCCAAGATATTTATTTATTTATTCTCCTACATACTCATGTCAGGAAACGACAAAAAAATTGAAGTCCCATACAAAACCACAATCTGCTGACTGCATTTACTACAGGAAGGCAAAATTTTTGTGGCGTTTCCTGACTATATTTTGTATGGAAAGTTGTACAGTTTCATGGTCTGAATGCATCAGTCTGTATTCGGAAGGCTGTCCCTTACACCCTGTATAATATTCTACTCTACAGTCTACACTATACCTCAGTAGGTACTGATACAAGGAGTAACCAAAATGGTAACTGAACAACTACTCCCATGGAGCATAGGCCGAAATATGAAACAATTTGAACCTCCCATAGTAAATTAACCAGCTGATCGTCAATTTTGTATGGGAGGACCATTTCTTTTTCTATTCCGTCCCATGATTCATTCATTTAGTACCTTGGCGTCCTTTCTACTTGTTTTACCCATTTGTTACTCCCTGTCACTTCCCGGTGGATTGTCTTGCTAAGACATTTAAAACAACGCAACGGATTTTGATGCGCTATTTAAATCAATAGTGTGATTCAAGAGGAAGGTATAGCAGCGGGTGAAATCGTAGGGCTGACGTCTACTTTGTAATACTCTAACGTTGGCGGTATCTTGTGGTTGTTTTATGTGGTGAAATTTTACAAGTGACCGATAGCGAAAATTCAAGACTGATAATGAACAACTTGGAAATTCAATACGAAATTGTCAATCAGCTGATTAATATGAAAACTGAAAATAATTTTGTCATATTGCGACCTATGTTCCTTAGGAACAGTTGTTCCTTATCACCAGCCCATTCTCTGTTTTCAGTATCGGTCACTAGTAAAATTTCACCCGATATATCTTGGCACCAACTTGGCAGCAATGATCTTGCCTTGGCTGGCACTCAAAATAACCTCAGATTGTTATCAATTCAAGGAATTGTAGTATTTATTATCATACATACTACGATTCCTTGAATTGATATGACCTAGCTAGACTAGACTGACTAGAGTCAAGAGCAAACCCTAAATTAAATTAATAATAATAAAAAAAGAATAATACAACGTTCTATTGGGAAAACGACTAGCATTTATATTACTTTTAACCTGCCCCGCCATCTTGCAGACAACCTGCCTGACATTCATTTGTTTTATACTTTTTTGGCATTCGGACCTACAACTAGCCAGTGTCAATAAATTATATATTTATAGGTACAAA
Organism: Tuta absoluta; assembly: GCA_027580185.1. NCBI lineage: Eukaryota > Metazoa > Arthropoda > Insecta > Lepidoptera > Gelechiidae > Tuta > Tuta absoluta. The sequence goes on along the minus strand of JAQAHW010000019.1, from coordinate 9,512,404 downwards.
CTTACTTTACTACAGGATTGTGCTCGCCTGCCAAGCGTGTTGAGTATGCCAGACAATCCCATTAAGAATTCGCCTATGTCCTGCAGTGGACTGTTGTGGCTATTCATGTTAAAAATCGTACTATTGCTGTAGTGCGAATACAGCAGTACAAACTGACGATTGCATCAGTTAGTGGAATTAATTACTGACGGCAGCTCTGTCAAAAACGTCCACGAATCTGGATAATACTATAGTGTCGCGTTTCGACAGTTACTCTTGACGGACGAGAGGGTTTGGTTTCTGTAGTCGACGTTGCCCAGCTGGTATCTATGTATGAATTAACTTTATTGTACCAAAAAACAAATTTACATTATCAGTGATGGATGGAATAAAACAAGAGGCACAAAGGCGGACTTATCCCACAAAGGGATCTCTTCCAGTCAACCTTTGAGAGACTCAGAGGATATAATATATATAGAAAGGTAATAAAATAAATGCTGGTTTTAGGGTTCCGTACTTAAAGGTTCAAATTGAGCCCCAATCACTGACACCTGGCTGTCTGTCTGTTTGTCACCAGGGGCGGTATTCCGCTATATGATGAAAAGCGTTCCTGTAAAAATTAAAATAAAATATTTAGAAACTTGTACGCAATCGAGTCCAACTGCCACTTGTCAGTTTTGTTCACGCATTTTTAGCGAGAAAATATGAATTCACCAAATTCGTTCGTCTGTAGAGTCTTTATGACATCACCAGCTGTTAGGTTCGCAATAATAAAACGCTGTCCTGTATTCTTTTTGTATTGTATTTTATGGACCGCCATTAAAAATAGATTTCGTTGGCCGAGGTTTTTATTAAAATTGAAAAAAAGTGCGCCCGCTGTTTTTGTAGGCGATTACGTAGAGGGTCTACGGGATGCGAGCTACGATCGTAGAGGGTCTACGAAACAGTTTCGGGGTTAGAGTTTTGTGGTTTTGTCATATTTTTTACTTAAATATTAGAGCTTAAACCGACAATGTTGACGTCACAAAGTATAAATCATATTAAAATTATGTACATTTCCAGTTGCGACCATACATTTATATTTATCGTCAAAAACAACGATTATTAATATGTCAACTATGAAGTTAAAAAGACAGTAGTTTTAATATTGCTCTTTCGAATAGCAATTTAATTTTATTATGATTTAATTGAATTTTAGACTAACGGATGCGTCTGTCAAACACCTTGATTAAATCGCAGCATTATAGTGTGCCATGGTATCTGCTTTTGTATAGAAGTCTGACATAATAGGAGAACCGCCTAAGACCATTCCTCATTGATTAATTTTATTTTATCAATATTATAGAGATACAGATTTTACAGTCAAGTTAAATCAGTTTTATAGTATTAATACATACATACATAAATCACGCCTATATCCCTTAGCCTATACCTATGCCTATAGGCAGAGCGTTAACGGCCGTAAAACGGATATTAACACCACATCTGACAGTTTGATGGTCAATCAGATAACTTTGTATCACTATAGTGACAGGTTGTCAGCCCATGGCCTAATATTGCAATACACATCTAACTCTCGAGTCCCTTAGTCGCCTCTTACGACACCAATGGGTAAGTAATGGGGTGATGCTATTCTAAGCCGGCATCATACGGTTATAGTATCAATGCAAGACAATAGAACAAAAATTATGCATTAAGATTGACCCAAACGGCCCCAAATTCTACAACACCTTATTAAGGGTTCTAATCCCAAGTTTAACCTCTCAAGTCAGTCTAGACCTCTTTTCTTTAGCCCTAATGCCGTATCAGACGCCCTTCATACAGTACCTTTGAAAGGGCGACTAAATGAATACCTACCTCCCCCTACATGAGAATTATTGCTAGAAGGGGACTGAGTCTCGGTTCGGCACATGAAAAGAACGAGTCCCAATTTGTCACAAAGATATATACACTTTTTAAAATCTTGTTCCCGGTTTGTCACAATCTACTATAGGCTTCTGAAGTACAGTCCGACCAATCACTAAGCAACGTGGTACAGAGTGCGTATCAGTGATTTTGTAATTAACTTTCCTCATTTAAAGTTCAAAACCTAAGTTAGGTGAATGACACTTGTGGTTAAACCTGTGGCGAACCGAGACTTTCCAATTAAATTATAAAATACTACCGACCCAGTTTCATATGTAGCACGTACACATATACACACATATCACGCCTATAATCCCTTGCGGGGTATCCAGAGCCCAAACGGCCACAAAACACGGTCATTTACGCCACGTCTGACAAATATTTGAGGGTCATTCGGAAAATAGTGTATCGCCATAATGACAGGTTGTCAGCCCATCGCCTAAAATTGCAATACACAGTCTCGAGTCCCTCAGGATCGCCTCTTACGATTCCCAAGGAGAAGAAATGGGGTAATGCTATTCTATGCCGGCATCACTCGGCAGTTATGTTGTGATTATCATTATTGCGCGTGGTGAACCGGGACTGATGGTATACATAAAAAAATCGTGTCGTAATGGGACCGTGGCGACTTGGACTGAGTCAAAGGACAGGGGACTTGAGTATATAGGTACTTATTTATTCAGAGTGCCATGTAGTGGGTAGGTATAATCGTCAGGGAAATTGATAACTTGGAAATGAACACATAAACTATTAATTTTACGATTTATTGTATACAGAACAATAAAAGGACAGAATTGGAAGGAAAGTGGATCCGACAGGCTTTGTTTATCTCAAAAAAGAAATTTAAGAAGATAAACTTAGACAAACTACGGCTTCCGAGGCTAAAGGGCGTCACTTTCTGTCAAATAGGGATATCGAAGTCATATCATGCCTATAATTTGATACAAAATACGCGTTATTTGTCAAAATTCTGTCATTTTAAAATAATGACAAACTTAGTTAGCTCCTTAGATAAATGATTGGTTCGCTAGCGCTCCGACAGCGAGGACCAATCTTTCATCTAAGGTTCTTTAAATCCTATCATTTTCTAACCTAACCTATTTAACAGAGAGTGATTATAATTTTTGAAAATTTTATCCCGAATTGAGCCCAATGTTATCGTATCACGTCACAGACGGTGAAGACAGTCTTCACCTGGGGCATGTCCAGAAGTGAACTGTTGTGGCTCTTAATGCCCTGAATTCAGAAAATAAATTTTCTTAACTAACCTTAAATTTGTGTTGCCACTTTCCGTCAAATGGGTTTAGAAAAGGATAGCACATATCTCAGTCTTGTGATGTTTAAAATTGGCAATAGGTTCTTTGCAATTTCAAGTCAATTTATTCGCCATTTTTTTCATCGTCGCCTTATTTTGACAGATTTTGCATCAAACTATAAAACATGACATGACTAAAATATCTCCTTTCCTTTTCTAAACCTATTTGACGGAAAGTGACAGAACTTATTTAAGGTAAGTTAAGAGAATATATATCCCGAATTGAGACCAATGTTATAGATTTGTTTAACTAACGAATGATATTTCATTAGATTAGATCCTATCAGGCTTATTCAACTGGTGCATTGTATGAGCACAAACATTAACTTAAACCCCGATACAAACTTCGATGTTTGAGCAAACAACAGGTTCCTACTCTAACAAGCTCTATACAGGATGGGGTGTGGGGTGGTATGGGATCTACCTCCTAGCGGTCCACCCCGGGCAACGGCAACACAGGTTTGCCTGTGGATAAGTCCGGCTGAACGATCCCACCAAGCGGTGGAAGGCTCCGTAAGGGGCCGCCTGGCTCGCGACCACCATCCCACCGAAGTCTGGCGCCAAGTAGCTTGCTGCGTTCCGTCAGTGTGTGGGAGTGCCAGTGCCTTAACAGACTTCTTCTGGGTGAGCTCGCTCCATCTTAGACTCTGTCTCTGTCCTATGACCTAGACTAGAGTCAAGAGCAAACCCATCATTAATAAAAAAAAAAAAAAAAAGAATGTAACGAAAAGTAATACGCATTTAGAGCTGTATCAAGCTGTGCTCTAAAATTGACCTTAGGTTTTATGCGGTGACATGTGCCATGATACCCGGCCTTTGTATACATACATACATAAATCACGCCCATATCCCTTACGGGGTAGGCAGAGCGTTAACGGCCGTAAAACGGATATTAACACCACATCTGACAAAAGCTTGAGGGTCAATTAGATAACTGTGTATCACTATAGTGCCTTTGTATCGGATTCGATAAAATACCAAAAACTCATGCGGTGCATGTGAGAACCTAACCTAAGCTACATATTTGGTAGCTAGGATTAAAAAATTCTAAAAGTTATGCGGGGCCCTAATTATCTTATTTTTTGTCATTATAACGCCATCAAAACTCAATTGTAATTTTATTGCAATTGTGATTTATACCTATTACCTATACTTCAAATTTTAGAAACCATACATATGTTTCCCTGATAAAAGTTTTTTATTCATTGATGGTTCTCCAATTAAAAAACTGGCCAAATGCGAGCCGGACTCGCTCACTCGCCCACCATCTTTACACCCTGTATAAGATACAAAGGCTATAGGCGGCAGTCAATGGCCAGAGCTTCACCTAGCCTAGACCTTTAACTAGATTATAGATATAGGCTCAATTCTACATGGAAATTCACTATGCTAAGTTAAGCTTATGTACAGCAGTGATGGATGTGTCTGAAATATACCTGATGGATAGCTTTGGTTACTCGATACATCACATCAGCCTATAGCAGTCCACTGCTGGACGTCTCGACTACGGGACTCGAGGGTGTGTATTGCAATTTTAGGCGATGGGCTGACATCCTGTCACTATGAGATGCGATAATTTTCCGAATGACTCTCAAATATTTGTAAGACGTGGCGTAAATGTCGATTTTTGCGGCCTTTTACGCTCGAAAGGGGTTATAGGCGTGATATGTGTATGTATAAATGCGTAGTATTTTTTATTTGACAAATTCCTGTTCATTGCTTTTTCTTTAGGAAAACAAATGAATATGAATCTTTATATGACGTTCAATACTAACCTAAGTCACTAGAATTGAGCCTTACGTCTAGATGATGTTGGTCTCTGTCGGAAAACAACGGCTCTTGGCCTATAGTTCCGTAGTGAGAATTGAAAGGAAATTATAGGCTCGGAGTTTGCGTGTGTTTTCATTGAAGTTTGATTGTGAATTGCAGATTTGTGGTCTGATGTTGTACAGTCAAGCTTACGTGCAGTTAGATACTCAAACTACCAATTTAAGTCTTATGCATACATATATCACGCCTATTACCCATGCGGGGTAGGCAGAGCTTAAACAGCCGTAAAAACGATCATTCACTCCACGTCTGACAAATATTTAAGAGTCATTCAAATAATTATGTATCTGTTGTCTGCCCATCGCCTAAATTGCAACACACATGTAACCCTTAAGTCCGTTAATTGCCTCTTACGAAACCCACGGGTGGAAAATGGGGGTGATGCTATCCTACGCCGGCATCACACGGCAAAGTTTTATGCACGTGGCATAAGAACGGTCCAAAGTCCAAACTGTCTAACCCACCCAATTGACTGTACGTTGTACCATATGATAGATAAAGTTGTCTAGTAGAAGTCTCTCTCTTTTCGTGTGGGACACCGAATCGTCAACGACCCGATGAACCCTGGTGTCAGAGTTTTTCAACCGCCGACTACTAGTAGTAGGCCTCTGACATAGTAGAAATGTGGACATGTCAATAAGTTGCGTCCACTATTACAATTATTGTTGAATTTAGTTATAATTTAGCGCTTTCGAACATGTTGGTCAAAAAGACAAAAAGTATACAGGGTGTAAGGGACTGTCCCTTCTGCATCCATCAGCTCTGCCCTGCGAGGGCAAAACACTGTATCATGACATCAATAAGTGATAATGGTATCCTACATTGAATAAAGTTATTTCATTTTCCTTTTTTTTTCATTTTCATTTATCTTTCAAACTGTAGATTTTCAGGAAACAAGATAACATTTCTAATTACATTTTTGATTGTAACTTCTATATAAATGAAGCAAATGAGCTGATTTTTTCAGAATATATGCAAAATATTGAATTTCATTGAACCATGATAGTAAAATACTAGGTTTCTATTTAAAATTCAGAGTTTAACGGGAACACTTGTTATGTCTGAACAGAAAAGCAAATTTTTTGTGCACCATAATATGGCAAAACTTTCAGTGTTTTCCATCGCTCGCGAAAGTAGAGCGCGGTATGGCAATACACGGTAATATTTGACACAATGTATTACCAATATAATCTTTATGACTTTTCATGATACAGTGTCAGGCCAATTTTAGGTTTTAATGGTATGGTATGTGTAGGGTACGTCCATTGGAGCATTTCTGACGCTATTTTTTTTTATTTTTTTATTAATGATGGGTTTGCTCTTGACTCTAGTCTAGGTCATAGGACAGAGACAGAGTCTAAGATGGAGCGAGCTCACCCAGAAGAAGCCTGTTAAGGCACTGGCACTCCCACACACTGACGGAACGCAGCTAGGCTACTTGGCGCCAGATTTCGGTGGGATGTTGGTCGCGAGCCAGGCGGCCCCTTACGGAGCCTTCCACCGCTTGGTGGGATCGTTCAGCCGGACTTATCCACAGGCAAGCCTGTGTTGCCGTTGCCCGGGGTGGACCGCTAGGAGGTAGATCCCATACCACCCCAAAACACATAACAAAACACTGTATCTCATAATACAGTGTCTTGTCCTAACAGGGCAGAGCTGCTCCAACCGTTACAAAGTCGTCGGTGTACCTGTCAGGAGATCGGACCATGCTGGTCCACGCTTTCAGATCCGTGGCCACCACTTCAGAACCTTTCGACCCCATCGATCGTCGATTCTACGTGCTGTTCGTCCTGCCCACTACCAATGTGTGTTGTGAATACCGGGTGTAAGAGACAGCACTCCGAATACGGAGAGGGTGCATGTAGGCCATGAGACTGAACAACTTTTCTCCAAGAACATACGTCAGGAAACGACAAAAATCATATCACGATCAGCTAACTGCTTTTACTATGAAAAGCATATTTTTTTGTTTTATCTACACTCGTCTCATAATGTTCGAATTATGAATTCGAAAACAGTTGCATAAAGACCTACTTTATGCATTCTGCCTATAGATATCACGGTTTAATAGAAATAACAGAAGCGTAATGACTTAATGAGAATGCTCTTACTACGATAAAGTTGAGAAATGAAACGAAGTCTTTTTTTGCCAATACTCATATTGCAATCTTCCGCCGCACCTGTCAGTTGTTGTTGTATGGTAATGTTGCGTTTGTTTTATTAGGTTGTTGTTGAGATGTTGTTCAGCTGTTATTTAGTTGTTGTTCAGATGTTGTTTAGTTGTTGTACCGATGTTGTTGTTCAGATGTTGTTCAATTGTTGTTCAGATGTTGTTCAGTTGTTGTTCAGATGTTGTTCAGTTGTTGTACAGATGTTGATCAGTTGTTGTTTCGATGTTGTTCAGATGTTGTTCAGCTGTTTAGTTAAGTTATTGTTAAGACTCCACATCTAAACAACTGCTGAAGTATAGAATTTTCAAAAATTTATATCAAGCCATATTACGTTCTCGTATTGAATTTGACCTTGTATCGGGCCTTGCAATGGCCGGTGCGTACGTTTAGAAAAGTGTTACTGAGTTTTTTTTTGGAGAGTGTAGATAAAATAGTGTATGCAACTGCTATAATTAGGCATTAGAATGCTCGTGTCAAACTATTATCACACTCGGCTGCGCCTCGTGTGATAAACAGACACTCGCATTCTAATGACCCCCATTATTCGACAGTTGCATAAACTACTATTCTGTAATACTAGGTAAGTAGGTATATATTCTCTGTAATAATAATACTGAATGACTTTCCCCAAGGAACATAGGTCAAATATACATAAAATGTTGACTTTCTATACTAAAATTATCAAAAAGTGTGTCGCTTTGTATGGGAGGTCCAATTTTTTCTTCATGTTTTGACCTATGTTTACTGGGAAAAGTTGTTCAGCTTTTCAATAGAACTCACCATAAAATAATTGCACTGAATTGAATAGGACCTTATTGTATCTAACTACTGTTATTATTCAAGCTGTAAGTTTCCCATAAAAACCAAAAATAAAATAAATATTTCTGGGGGAATCTTGTTCAGTTTCATGGTCTAAATACATCTTATCAGTATTCGGAGGGCTTTCCTATACATTATGTATGTAGGTACACTTGTTCCCTCATATAACTACATTTGCGGGGGCTGTGTGTATGTGACGTTCGTAATCCGACAGATAATCCAAACGTCAATACGGTTCGTCGAAGTTAATTTTTGCTGTTCCTTGCCTCCCTTGTTTCTTATTGCCAAATGACGAGGGCTAGGGATTTTCTTTATTTGTTCGCAAAGTCGTTTTTCGATAAAATATACATGGTTTCTGTTTTGATATATCTACAGTGAAATTTAAAAAAATGACCGATACCGTAAACTCACTTCTGGGCAGGTTTTTTGGGGGGTTTATCCTGTTCAGGAGGTCCGGTTAATTATACGCATGTAAACTAAACGTGCCGTGTGATGCGGGCTTAGAATAGCATCACCCCATTTGCTTTCCCGTGGGATTCGTAAGAGGCGACTAAGGGACTCGAGGGTGTGTATTGCAATTTAAGGCGATGGGCTAACAACCTGTCACTACAGCGATACATGGTATTCCGAATGACCCTCAAACATTTGTCAGACGTGGTGTAGATGGCCGTTTTTTGCGGTTGTTTGCGCTCTGCCTACCCTGCAAGGGATTATAGGCGTGATATATGTATGTATGTCATCTTCGAGCAACGACGAAACAGAAGACCGTGTTGCTCGAAGTATGTCATGCATGAATTATTTAATGACACGGCGAAAAAGTAGGTCGAAACTTGGTTGAATTTTAAGCCCAATAAACCAAAAGGGATCAGAAACCCTTTGAACAAGAATTATACTTGACGTTTTCACTCTGTAATAATTATAATTAATTTTAAATTGTATTCATCACAGCCGAACCCAATTTCGACTCCTGGCCTACCGTGTTTGCCGTTCATTATTAATTTATAAAATATAACAGTCACCCCCGGACAATTATGTCGAAAGTAATTTATAAATTTGTTGTGCTTTAATGATCAAAATGACTGTTAAAATCACAGAATATTAAATTTGCTGCTTTGCGGTCCACTAATGTTTTAGTGACCGAAAAAGACCGATGTGGCGCAGTCGTAGTGTATCTGTTTTTGCTACGCAAAGATCCCGGGTTCGATTCCCGAAGAGGTTGAAATTTGTGTGATCGATTTAAACACTATGTAGTGTGTATGTGTATGTTCAATGATACAGGCAATCCACAGTTGGACGCAGGCCTCCCCCAGGGTATGGGGGGCTATAATTTTACCAAATATATCTTGAAAGACTATTGTAAACAGTGTTACCAACATTGAATGTGCTATTATTTTATCTTTTTCTATCGCAGGGCATAATATTGTCTATCTTTATCTAGTTAATAGACACACCAGTCCACTACCGGAAGAACAAAATGTTAGTACCGGCCGGGGATTAAAGAATAGAATAGAATAGAATAGAAAAAGTTTATTTCAATGTACAACTTAGAAATTAGAATATAGGTCATACATTTAAAACTTAAATACTAGATAATAGTAAAGCAGGGACCTGTGGATCACCGGCTGACTTTAACATTTTTCAATTTATTATGAGTGGAAAATAAACCAAAGTACAGTCAAGCTCACGTCCAATTGGATATTCGAATCGCCAATATAAGTCATAATGCGCGCAGCATAAGAACAGTCTAAAGTCTAAACTGTCTAACCAAGCCTGGGGGCCAAATCAGAGGCCATTAATATCCAATATCTTCGAAAAGTCCAAAAAAACCAAATAATTATAAAATATTCTGTGTTGTTTATGTTGTGATTTGTTATTTTATGTCAAAAAGCTATATCTCGTATTTGACATAAAATAGGTATGGAAAGCTATCCTATTTTGACAGATATTTGGGTCCGTATTCTGATATTTCATTCGAATTTGAATGAACTATTTGCATTTTTTGACTTATGATTGCAAAATTATAATTTAGTATACATTGATTGTTATGAAGCATTTTGTTATTTTGTTCAGTACAAAATGTTCAATGTATTTCTATGTTAGCGCGTTTTTTCGTCGTTGAGCCAGAAGCTTCCATATCTCGTGCTATATCTCGTCACTGACATTTCGTGAGCAACAAAGTTTTGACGCCCTAAGCTTGACTGTACATTTGTTTAAATTCTTTAAATACTTACTTGGCTCGAGATAGAAACATTTCGTATTATTATCCGTGACATCTCTACTGCTGGACATAGGCCTCCCTGCATCCAGCAACTGACCGCAACCTTGACAACCCTCGTAGGTCCTTTTTTAAAATGCTGTCCCATGCTGCGCTTACCGTTACCCTTACAACCCTCGTTCTCTGTTAAGAATGCTGTCCCATGCTGCGCTTACCGTTACCCTTACAACCCTCGTTCTCTGTTAAGAATGCTGTCCCATGCTGCGCTTACCGTTACCCTTACAACCCTCGTTCTCTGTTAAGAATGCTGTCCCATGCTGCGCTTACCGTTACCCTTACAACCCTCGTTCTCTGTTAAGAATGCTGTCCCATGCTGCGCTTACCGTTACCCTTACAACCCTCGTTCTCTGTTAAGAATGCTGTCCCATGCTGCGCTTACCGTTACCCTTACAACCCTCGTTCTCTGTTAAGAATGCTGTCCCATGCTGCGCTTACCGTTACCCTTACAACCCTCGTTCTCTGTTAAGAATGCTGTCCCATGCTGCGCTTACCGTTACCCTTACAACCCTCGTTCTCTGTTAAGAATGCTGTCCCATGCTGCGCTTACCGTTGCGTGGCCGCCGCTCTAGCACCTTCCAACTCGGTCAGTTCTACGACCTATGTACTCCAATAAATAAAAAAATATATGTCGGAGCGTGAGGTATTAAACCTGAGGAATGAAGTAAAGTGCACTTTTTGATGTATTTTATGGAAAGAGCATTAATGCGTTGGCGTCGGTTGAAGCATGTAGTAGACGTATTTTGTCAAGTGGTTTGGCTAAAGGCAATTTTGGGAACAGAGAGATTCCGAGTTAGTGTCGTTTGAGCGATCGGGCGTAGCGCAAGGCTCAAATTAAATGACCTTTCATCGTTCCTTGGTTTTGGTACTTTGCGTGCATCAAGTCCTGACCTTAATTAATTATAGCTGCTAGCCTACTATCTGATTTTCGGCCGTTACGACATATAATATAAAAAAATGCGTCGGCCGGGGATAGAACCCCGGACCTGTGGAGTACCGTCCCACCGCTCTATGTACTCCGCCAAATGCCACTTAAGTTTGCTTGCTTGTATATATGTCGGTCATTTTCATTAGTTCACGTTTATACAGAGTGTCATGAAAAGTACTGTGTATTTTTTTAAAGAGTGAACCAGGTCGTGAAATTAAACATAGGAGTTTGAAAAATAATATGGATCGTGACACATACAGGGAGCAACAAAGAGGGTATAACAAGCCGTTAGGAGGTCAAGGTGCTCATGAAACTGATAATTTTTTCTCATGGAACACGAGTCGAAAAAATTGAACCATACATACTAAATTAATCTGCTGATAGGTAATAAATGGGAGGTTTTCTTTTTTTTTTTGTCATGTTCCTTGAGAAAAGTTGTCCTGTTTCATGATTACCTAACTACGGCTTGTTTGTTACTCCTTGTATAGTTTAAGCTGACCGAGCAACATTTTGACTGGGCCGATGGCGTAGCGGATAGTATCCCTGCCTGCTACGCCGTGGGTCGTGGGTTCGATCCCCGAAAGACACAAATATTTGTTAAATCATTTTCAGATATTTGTGTTTAGTCTGGGTGTTTCTATGTATAATATGTATATATTTAAAAAAAAAAGGTATATAAGTATATAATATCAGTTATCTAGTTCCCATAGTACAAGCTTTGCTTAGTTTGGGGCTAGATGGCGCTGTGTGAATTGTCCAGGATATTTATTATTTATTAACATGTATGAGAGAGCCATTATTTTCCATATTTCGACTTTCGTTCCATGGAAGGATGTTCAGTTTCATGGGCTGTTTCACTTCTTAAAACGATCGCCGTGCTTTTTCTTACAACCTGTATTTTCATAAATAAAGTTCACATAAAGAAAAACAGTCGAAGAAGTAAACGAGATGAAATTCCATTTAAGATTCAAAAGAAAACCGAATCAGATCAAGAATGTCGCGCAATTTTAAATCGTCCAGTCAAAAATGAGATTTGGAAACTTAAAAAGGTTTCTTCGCTTCCAATTTGGGCTGGCATCAATTTTCTACCCTCATTGGGGCACAATGGAGAACGACCTTAAAATGTGACACACTGGCGATGAAAACTAACAAGCTTTTGATTTTTATGAATTGACTAAGATTGTGTTAAGAGCGCTGGATCTCATGACATAAAATTTTATTTTGTCAGGATTGGTATATAGACTTCTATTGAGTGTAATGAATGGGGTTTGGAGGTGGAATGAATGAAATTCAACCGTATTTTGTAATTTTGTTGCTCTACAGCACAGTCAATGCGTGAAAACAGTTTTTTATTTGTGTATCAAAAAGTAAAATTGACAAACAACTGTGTTAAACAAAAAACAGTATGGTTGGAAACTTAAGTGATGAATTTTATGAATGTTTCTCTTTTATAAAGAGAAAAAGTAATCCATTTAAAATCAGAATGTTATTATTATTACGAAATTTGATCTTTGATCAGTTGTCTAACTGCTGATTATTGATAAAATAACATAAATATGTGAGTGGTTATGATATCAGAAACTGCCTATGGGCCTTGGCTTAAATAATTATGTAAAGATCAAAAGTTTTAATCCTTACTAGTATTATAAATCTGAGAGTTTGTGTGTGTGTATGTATGTATGTTTGACACCTCTTCACGCTCAAACGGCTTGACCGATTTTGATGAAATTTGGCACAGGTAAATATAACTTAAAATTACAGAGGCCACTATTTACCGTAGAAAAACAACTATTACCACGGGAAAATGATTGGCCGCGGGTGAAACCGCTGGGCGGAAATCTAGTTCATTCATAAAGGCTTTACTTTCACAGTGCCTACTGAATCATTTTGATTTGATAGAGTTGATAGGTAACCTACCAGAATTCGACATAATTAACTTCTTAAAACTTATCACAATGCAACTTTCATATAATCCCTAGTAATATACAGTTGCATACTAGTAGTTTATGCAACTGTCGTATAATGGGGGTCATTAGAATGCGAGTGTCTGTTTATCACACGAGGCGTAGCCGAGTGTGATAATAGTTTGACACGAGCATTCTAATGCCTAATTATAACAGTTGCATACACTATTTTATCTACACTATTTAAAAAATCAGTTTAACACTTTTCCAAACGTCCGCACCAGCGATTGCAAGGCCCGATACAAGGTAAAATTCAATACGAGAACGTAATATGGCTTGATATGTTTTTTTTTAAATTATTTACTTTAGCAGTTGTTCAGATGTGGAGTCTTTACAATAACTTAACTAAACTACTGAGCAACATCTAAAAACAACTGAACAACATCTGAACAACATCTGAACAACAACTGAACAACATCTGAACAACAACTGAACAACAACTGTACAACATCGGAATAACAACTGAACAACAACTAATCAAAATCTGAACAACAACTGAACAACATCTCAACAACAACAGAACAAAAACCTATTAAAACAACTGAACAACATCCGAAATATTACCGTACAACAACAACTGTCAGGTGCGGCGGAAGATAGCGATTTGAGTATTGGAAAAAAAACTTCGTTTCATTTCTCAACTTTATCGTATTAAGAGTTTTCTCATTAAGTCATTACGCTTCTGTAATTTATAGTAAACCCTAGTTTTTATAGGCAGAATGCATAAAGTAGGTCATTATGCATCTGTTTTCGAATTCATAATTCGAACATTATGAGACGAGTGTAGATAAAGTATTTTATCTACACACTACAAAAAAAACTACACTAAAGTAATACACCTTAAGATTTTTACGTAAGTAGGCGTTTTAACCATCTTTTATGTATAGGATACAAGGCGAAGTATAATAGCAAAAATCTAGATAAGATAGGTACATCTTTTTCGGCATATCTCACCCTTAAAATACTTTCTTAATTTTCATCCTACCAAGCCGTATGTCCCATGAAGCGTTGAACGCGCCGCGCGTGCGTACAACTACCCCCAAGGCAGCCCCTGTCATGGCCGCCAGTACGCGTATCGACGCCCCGCCGACCCGTGCGTCTCCCCCGCGTTCTAAAATCAAATACCTACCCCTAACGACAAAAACCTGTATAACCAGCCAGTGTTTTCAGTGCGAGTGAATTTGTCAGTTTGGCTACGTTTTTGTGTGTGTTTTGAATTTGGAATAGTTTTGTGCAGTGAGCTGGCGATAACTGGATTTTTCTGGATCGAACCGCTCCTAACCAACTGTGAGTAGAATAGGAAAGCGATTGTAAAGGTTATAATGGCCGATTTAGATTTGTGATAGCACTGAGCTCTATATATGTGTATCAGTATTATTAAAGGATACCTATATAGAAGTATACATAAATATTATTATGTAGTGCGTATTGAAAGAAACATGATTTGCTTAAAATGTTTACACACCTTATTGATTTTGTAAAGTTTTTGAAGCTTCGCGGCGGCCTCAAGGGTTTTTTTAAGGCTTCTTTCTCATTCTTCTATAAATTGGGTTACTGCGTCGACGAATAACCCGATGAATCTTATTTTATTTAAGAGAGGCGATGAACACGGATTGTGAAACGATAATAATAGAAAATAACTAGGATTAACGTTCGAACATGCCCTCCGAAATAAGGAATTCTCTTACTCGACAGACAATCTGTTTCAGCTTTATATCCTAACAGATAAGACATAAAAAGCTGGCTAACCAAACCAAACATACATAATGTTACAAATTCACAACATTATCAACTTAGTGTAGCTTTCATGAGAATCGAACCTTCAATTTAAGAACCCAAAGATCAAACAACCAGACCGCAGAGGCATTTTTGTGGGTGGCAGGTGGAATTTCATTAATTTTTTATGAGTCTCTCTTAATTTACACCAAAATAATGGCGAACCACCAGGGTTTCCTCAAGAGGGGACTAAATATTTTATAAGAAATTCTTTTGTAAAAAAAAAACACGCGATGACCTTTTCCTTTTTTTGAAGTCGGTAAAAAACTAATTACGGCAGTTTACGCCCTACCTACTACCACAAGGGACATAGGCGTGATTTGTATGTGTATGTAAACAGTCAATGTTTCATTTGATACTTAGCGTGACGTTAAGATTTTGGTCATTGCGGACTACAACAGTCTCAACTGTCCACTGCTGGACATGTTATTAGACGGATAGACCCTATTAGACGGGTTTTTGCCGAACATACCACGCTTGGTTTGCAGGTGGATTGGCAAGCGCAGTTGGTGTATTCACAGAGAACACTGGTGCCCATCCCTTGCATTCATTTCTTAGTCGCTTTTCGCGACACCCACGGGTAGAGAACACTGGTGTCCATTCCCTGGATTCATTTCTTAGTCGCGTTTCACGACACCTATAGGTAGTAATGGGGTGGAGCTATTATAAGACGGTACCACACGGCAAACGTACTCATGATAACCAACAACTTTCCTTAAAGCCCTGATTCACCTGAAAAGTTTGTCCCTTTCATTCGCGCTGCGCCAGAGAGAAACAGACATTCATTTATCGCTCAAGTTTTCGCAAGATTTCACGGTTTTTCCTACATAGAAACTAGAGGAATACCGTAAGAATGTCTCATTTAGGTATTCGTACTAGAAAAGGTATGTATTATAGCATTTTTTTAAATAACTTTATTGGTTTGAAAATAAGAAATAAGCTTCAAACATGACAAGATTATTTGCCCCTCCCATATTTTTATTCTTCATGGACGTCCCAGAACACCATATCTTAATATAAGTAGATAATGTGCGGAAGCCTAGTTTCGCAGCTGCCTAGTTTTACCGCCCTGCTTTTTTAAGCAGAGACAATTGCGGTGGCTAGAGCATGTGCACCGGATGGAACCTTCGCGTCTACCACGGCGTGTTCTGCTTGGCGCTATAGCAAACGCTAAAAGAGGGGTTGGAAGACCTATGCTGCGTTTCAAAGATTGCGCCAAGCGGGACATGGCTGCGTTTAACATTGACCATCAAAGCTGGGAGAAGCTTGCTGAGGATAGGGACGAATGGCGTAAGCGTGTGTTTGATGGGCGTAAAACACACGATAATGCCTGGTTTTCTGGTCTCGCTAACAAAAGGGCAAAAACGTCATCACTTGTAGAGCGTGCGGAAAATTATGCCGCTCCCGTATCGGCTTATACAACCATGAAAAGTCTTGCCTCAGAGTCAGACACTGATTAAATCGTCTGTCACAGACGTGTGAGGCCAATGATGATGATGATGATGTGCGGAAAAAGACCCGGCGTGAGATTTGGGTACTCATTTTTCATAGCAACCTATGAAAAATGATTAGTTCACTTCCTATTATCTTTACGCACGGACTCTACTTTAATATGTTTTTATGAGCTCCTCTTAATTTACACCAACATAATAATTAGAATGGCGCTGGTGGAGTTCCAGCAGTTTCCTCAAAAAGAGGACTATTGTTTTCATTATTCAATTAAATTTTCACCTGGTATTGCTTTATTATATACTGAACAATAAGTTCCCCAAAACGTGCGGGGTAAAAACAAACAACTTTCCCTACGTAACATAGCTCGAAATATGAAAAACAAAATTGGACCTCCCATACTACGTTACGGAGGTTAGTTAGTTAGGAGGAGGTATGTTGCTTTAGAAAAGTTGTTCAGTTTCAGGAGTAGAACTCACCCTAAAAATATTTGCTATGAATTTAATTGGACCTTATTTTCTTTCAAAAATAGGTATTGAAACTAATGTAAAAAGTTTTACTATGGCGGAGTGACAGCTATAATTTCTTTCTGTTGCAGGGCATAATTATTGTCCCCCATTCTTTTCATTACCGAACATAGTACCTATTTTGTCGGGGAAAATGAATATTCAATAGATTAAAATATCTTACATCTGAGAATTTTAAATTATAATGGACATGGTATGGTTTACTTTGATTATAATTTAATTTTACGTTTCAATTTGAAAATACTTGAGATTTTACGTAGACATATTGCTACAACTTATTTATTACATTAGGTTTATACTATTACACTAAATTACATTGCCGTGTGATGCCGGCTTGGAATAGCGTCACCCCATTTCTTACCCGTGGGAGTCGTAAGAGGCGACTAAGGGACTTGAGGGTGTGTATTGCAATTTTAGGCGACGGGCTGACAACCTGTCACTATGGTGATACACAGTTATCTTATTGACCCTCAAACTTTTGTCAGACGTGGTGTTAATATCCGTTGAACGGCCGTTAACGCTCTGCCTACCCCGTAAGGGATATAGGCGTGATTTATGTATGTATGTATGTATGTATTACACTAAAAGTTGTTATAAAAAGTAAGTCGTTAACTTAATGATAATTATTATTGGTTACTTTATTATTATTGTGAGGTCGGCGTAGAATAGCATCACCCGATTTCTTTCCCGTGGGTGTCGTAAGAAGCGACTAATGGACTCGAGGGTGTATATTGCGATTTTGGGCGATGGGCTGACTACCTGTCACTGTGGCGATACACAATTTTCCGAATGACCCTCAAATATTTGTCAGACGTGGCGTAAATGGCAGTTTTTTGCGGCCGTTTACGATCTTCCTACCCCGCAAGGGATAATAGGCGTGATATGTGTGTGTGTCTGTAAGGGACAGCTCTCCAAATACTGATAGGGTGTATGGGCTTATTTCTCGGACGTTGTCCGCTAAAAATTGGCGTGTCCCCTGACTTCAGACATATTTTCTAACGAACTGTTGCTTCATTACGTATTTATCTATTATTGAACATTGAAATCAGTAAATATACTACCCATTAAAAATAAAATAAAGTTGGGCTTAATATTAAATCTTTGAAAAAAATAGGTAATTATGTTAAAAATCATCAAAATTTCGCGTGTCCTATGCCTACCGTAACGCATTTGTTGTGTATTTTTTACGTTACAGACACCTTTTCCATAAGTGGTATTTGTTTTACTTATAGGCTATATATCCTAGTTTTAAAATATTTATCATTTAAGATACGATTTCATATAAAAATAATTAAATAAATTAAAAGTTTTGTTGTCCTTAGAATTAAGTTAGGTGGAAATTCCACTACCCGTAACGGAGTATTTTTTCCCAGTTAAGATGTGAAATTCTACACTGCATTACTTTATTTTGATAAATGGCAACAACTCCACACTATGCGCGGCCGCCATATTCTATTTTTCACAACATTCTTGTCAAAAACATGGTTTGAAGTGATGGTGCGCATCGTGGTCCAAATTTTTGTTCCACTACAAACGGTTGTTTTCAAAGGGAAGATCCCTTTTTCTTATTGAGTCTGTTATGTTATCTGTTTCCGTATGTTTTCTTTTGATTAGTAGTACTAGTAAATTGTATTAATTTGTATTAATTTACTCAATATTTGCATTTTATTGCCGATGGATCAAATTACGTTACTTCCATACATGACGTGATGTACAAGGGAACCAAATTTTGTAACGCATGGAATTCTTAGGCTGGGTTCACGAGGAATAAAATTGGGATTTCTTTAAATGTATTTTCGAGATCTGGTACGATTCGAATTTTCTTTATAGGTATTCTTAAAGAATACTAGTTTTTTTGTGGTTTTTTAATTGGTAATTATGTTCCTTTAAATATTACATAAATACGAAATATTTAGCTTTTAAAATTGACCCATTTTTTGTAATGTGACCAGTGCCTTATTTCCTTTACGTCACATCACTTTCCATTCGTGACGTGTCTCATTGTGGTTGTGATTTTACAAATTAATAATTAAATAAGTATTACTATAATCTTTGCAACGTAAAGACTAATAAAAAGACTATAGAACGTAGTATATATTTTTATAGAAATATTTTACTATTATTTCGTTTAAAACAGTATAACTGATATTGAAATAAGGTGTTTTGTACACAAACGTAACGTAATGTCATATTTATGATTCTGTGCCATTTATGTGAAGAAAATATCAGGAATGTGATATTTGTTTTTATTACTATTGTCCTTAGTTATCTAACATACATACTGATTTTGCAATTAAGTGAGTAGTTTAACTTTAATAACAACTCAATTTCGTAACGTAATGGAACTGATAATTGACTGACTACATTTTTCATTTCATTTTATGCGAAATCTAATGAATATTTATAGAAATAATTATACTTTTCAAGTACTATATTTAAAAAATAATTAATTTAGACACACATTTTGGGAAAATAAACATGTTCAAAATTGAGGAATTCCATTACGTGACAGACAACGTCCGAGAAATACGCCCGTATACAGACCATAAAACTGAACACCGTTCCCCTGGGAAGATATGTCAGGAAACGACAAAAATAATCGACTTCCCATACAAAATCACGTTGTGGTGATAAACGGTTTTCCGAAAGACCCTCAAATGTTTGTTAGACGTGGTGTTAATGTCCGTTCTTTACGGTTGTTTACGCTCTGCCTACCCCCAAGGGATTATAGGTGATTATGTATGTATGTCGTCATTATTATTATTGGTTTACTTATACGTTTTTGTACGTTTCCAAAGATTTTATTTTCTCATTTATCAACATATCCTCAATACAAAAAGTTGTTCAGTTTCATGGTCTGAACATGCCTGCAAAGTTTTCCTTTCACCCTGTAGCGATGCACGATTTTTCTAAAACGGCCCTCAAATATTTGTCAGACGTGGCGATAGCGCCCGTATTTTTACAGCTTTTAACGCTTTTCCTACCCCGCAAGGGATAAAGGCGTGATATGTGTATGTATCTAGAAACGAATAATCTAAATTACCGAAGTTAGACGTAAACAAATTTAAGTTATTAACGACTTCAATAAACCTTTGTGATTAATATTTGAAATTGTTTACATTTCACAAAAAGGGTTTTTAAAGGTTTAATTACTTTCAATTTCAATTACATTTGATGCAAACGTCTCATTCGATAGGTAGTTAAAACAAATAGAATAAATTAAAAACAAAACCTTTCATTAACCATCAAAGCTTTGAACAGAAAACAAATACACCGCAATTATTAGCTGGACATGGGGTTCCCCCTATTGGAGGTAATTGTCATATTCATAATTCATCATAATTGTTATATTCACATAGAACCATGCTGCACATTCCCTGGGTAAATCCAGGCTGGCGCATTATAGAATATGGCTTCCAGTCATCATTTATAATGCGCACTGCTAAAGAGTGGAACTCACTACCTGCGTCTGTGTTTCCAAACGCATAACACCCTAATCTCTTCAAAGTAAGAGTGGACAGGCTTCTTCTGGGTGAGCTCGCTCCATCTTAGACTCTGTCTCTGTCCTATGACCTAGACTAGAGTCAAGAACAAACCCATCCCTAATAAAAAAAAACGTTTTTACGTCACCCACGAGAAGAATTTGGAAGGCTATTCTAAGCCGGCATTACACGGCAAATTATTGTACACATAAATTAATTTAAATAATTTGTTTAATGAACTTCAATGTTTCATTAAGCGCGCTCCGTTATTGCATCTAAACATATTTAAGTTTACTTTTTTTGAGTCGTTCTTTCTTTACGAGTAGGAATATACTTGAAACTTATGAGTGTTTCAAGTTCTATTGTTGTGGTTTAATCACTCATTCTTTGGGTCACCGTTTCAACGAATTGCCTGATGAACCTTGATGTCAGAGTTTTAACGCCTACTTATTAACTACTAGGTACATGACGTGGATAACTAACTATCCATACTATAATATTATAAATCTGAGAGTTTGTGTGTGTGTGTGTGTGTGTATGTATGTTTGTTACCTCTTCACGCTCAAACGGCTTGACCGATTTGGAACACAGGTAGAGTATAACCTGGAATAACACATAGGCTACTTTTTACCGCGGGAAAACAACTATTACCACGGGAAAACAACTATTACCACGGGAAAACAACTATTACCACGGGAAAACAACTATTACCACGGGAAAATGAGTGGAAGCGGATGAAACCGGTGGGCGGAAATCTAGTGTAGTATATCTATCTAACTACTCATAGGATAAAAACTTTGGGACTAGCTCCTGGAAATACATTTCTTTTTATTATTTTGAACGCTAGTAGGACCGAAAGCTACGCGTGCCCTCTGAATCACGGAACCTTCTAGTTGTGGTCTGAATAAGTAGATGCAGGTGATCAAAAAGCGCCTAGTTCAATCTCCGATTATGCTTGGCTAGAATTTGTGAACAAGGCAAATTTATGCATTGGTCAACAAAGTTGTTGCAGCATACAGTGCCTGTCTTCATACCGTTAGCAAATTACTATTTTGTGTGTTTGCTAAATAAGTTACACCAGGCGTTTGAGTGACTTAGACAAGGAACTTATACAGTTCCTTGGACTTAGATAAACTTTTGAGTTTCTAACTTTTGCTCTATCAATAAGACGTTTTATTGTCTATATACTTATAAAAATCCGTTTAAGTAACAAGTTATTTGTACTCTCTTCGAATGACTAAACGTAGAACAATCAAACAAATTAACTAAGATTTATTTCTACTGCAAGTAACATGACAGGGACCGAGTAACAGAAAACCTTAGAGTGTTAAATATGCATAAGCAGGTGTATGAACCAGCGGCACAGACACGAACAAAATGTGCATAGAATAACGCGCGCCTTCTACTTATACCTATGTATCTATAGAATTTATGTTTATGCTGAACACACAGTACCTACCGTTGCAATATGAGCACTCTATAAATATGTAAACATACTCCGAATACAAAACCAAATCCATGTCTTCACAAAAAGTTGATACGATTATGTACGGGAATAACAACAACAACAGCTTTCTAAACAAGAGCATTGATACCATTGCAAATTTATTCATTGAACGTCAGCGGCGGCCGGCCGGCGCCTGCCATGTTTGCCCACCGCTTGCGAACCGCTCTTTCACGCTTTTGCTAACTTCATTTTGTCAGGCGTTTATTTTTCAAGGCAGATTATTTACTGCTTCCTGTGTTTTAAATATAAATTGGGATATTATGCTGCTGTGACTGTGATGAAAAAGTTGTTTCAAAGTAAAATTTGTAATATGCCGTCTCGTCCGCAGAAGTTTTGCTGCTGGATGTGGGTTTTCCCCCTATTTCAGGAAGTTCAATTACCGTAAAATTATCTGCCGTTATCACTAGCTTAAATTGTGGCGTGTGAGATAGCTGAATGTCACAAATACAGGGAAATCTGCTGCCTATTCAGATTTTTACCCCCCCTTTTGGTACACTACTACTTATTAAAAGTACAGCCAAAAATTGCTTTTTCATGCGCAAATAGTCTAAATAAACTAAAGTTGGGGAATTCCAAGTCATGCTTATCCAATCTTAACGTGAGCGCCTCCTTACAATGTATAAGAGGTAGCGTGTGCGATTTTTTCCAGCTGTCACATAGGATTGGGGAAAAGTCAAAGCTTATTGCAGATGACAAGATGCTCAAGAGCTTCACGACCTTGTTCCACCAGCTCCCTTCTACCATCGGATATCCAGACGCACCGCCGGATACCATCCGTACCTGGTTGCCATTCCACCAATTCGGACTAAGCGCTTCCAGTCATCATTTATAATGCGCACTGCTAAAGAGTGGAACTCACTACCTGCGTCTGTGTTTCCAAACGCATACAACCCTTATCTCTTCAAAGTAAGAGTGAACAGCCTTCTTCTGAGTGAGCTCGCTCCATCTTAGACTCTGTCTCTGTCCTATGACCTAGACTAGAGTCAAGAGCAAACCCATAATTAATAAAAAAAAATGGCAGCAGAAATAAGTAACTGAATTTTCACAGAAAAAAGGCACAGTGGAGAGTGGCGCTCTTAGTTCCCCAGAGTTTGCTACCTCGTTTGACTAGTATGTTAGCAACATTCTTAGAACTACAAAAATCATATTTTGGTGTTATCAGTTTTAGCCAACAACCTGTTTTTCAATCAATAGCTTAATTTTATTAAAGCTTAATTTGATTTGTATAGGTATTCGCATCAATAATCAATTTTTTTCTTTTATCACTCATAATTTTCGAATATTTTTCATTGATTTTCTGTTATTATTATATTCGTTTATTTATAAGGTATATACATCATATTATTTCTTACAAAATACACTAAAGGAAAAGTTTTCTGAAAGCCTTTCTATTAAATATCACCATTTGGATGTAGTTTACTATTTTTAACGTGAACGCGGCCTAAAATAAGTGAGTATGTGTCACGTCACGTCACGTCACGTCTGTTAACAGGATGACAGCTCTATGACGTGCGAAGGAAAAGCAATGACGGTGAAAGGGTAAAAAGAGCCGTGACGTGTTACTTTGCTACGAGCGGCTACGAGGAAATGAGCTACGAAGTGGCTACGGCGTAGTAACACCTACGTTCTATATTATTATTTTTTTACTCATAAACTAAATCGAGCTACATATATAAGGGACCAACATATTGATAATATTATGGTTCTCCATATTATAGTTATTACGAAATAACCACTATAGACTGATCCCTTAAATAAAGTCAAGGTAGTGCTGACAGGATGAGATAATAATAAATCTACAAGAGGAAAGTATTGATTGTTTGTTTAAATTGAATAGGCTCCGAAAAAATATACTGGTCAAAAAAATCGGCATTAGAATCCTACATTATCCCTGATGAACATAGGCCATATTAATAGTCTTATTCCCGCGGGAAAACAGTAGGCAGCGGGTGAAACCGCTGGGCAGGCTGCTAGTTATACAATAAAATTATATGCCAAGCGTAGTAAGTATAGCAAATATATCCCTAAAAGGGGAAGGCTCATGTCCAACAGTGGACTGTTGTGGCTGCTACAGTAGTAAGAAGTTGTACATACATACATACATAAATCACGCCTATATCCCTTACGGGGTAGGCAGAGCGTTAACGGCCGTTCAACGGATATTAACACCACGTCTGACAAAAATTTGAGGGTCAATCAGATAACTGTGTATCACTGTAGTGACAGGTTGTCAGCCCGTCGCCTAAAATTGCAATACACACCCTCGAGTCCCTTAGTCGCCTCTTACGACACTCATGGGTAAGAAATGGGGTGATGCTATTCTAAGCCGGCATCACACGGCGAAGAAGTTGTACGATAGAATAATAAAGATTACTTTGATGGATATGAGTGAGGGGTGAGCTTGTTTGTTTGTTTACTTTGTCTGTACACATTTCTAATGGATTACAGTTCCATAATATTATGTTATATGATCGATGCAATTACTCAAGTTGATGTGAAAGGGAAAAATGAGTCATACATAATGGAAAAAACCGTTTGTTGGTTTTCACATGTGTAGTTGATTTGTTGTTTGTAACCTACATACATGACACTGAAAAACTTTCCTAAAAATGTTGTGGGAACACTTAGCGTGTTCCAATAAACAACTAAAGTAGGTATGAATGTAAGTTAGTAAATATCACTTACAGTCATACTTCAGTTATACCTATACGTACTCACCTATATTCATACTTTAATTGTATAATGAAACCTATTTTAATTAGTGGTTTACCATTTTGCATGCTGCCACGTAAACTGTGGAAAGGCAGTCGCAAATGTATTGTCGTAAAATAAATATCCTGGACCATTAATCGAGTTTAGAATTTTTGTTAGTTATGTATTTAAATAATTCCGTGCTTCGGAGGGCACGTTAAGCAGTCGGTCCCGGTTGCTGTCTATGATCACTGACGGCGGTCGTTACACAACCATGTCAGAGGCCTACTACCTAGTAGCAGGCGGTTGAAAAACTCTAACACCAGGGTTCTTCGGGTGACTCGATGTCCCACACGAAAAGTAAGAGTTAATTCCAGCCGTAGATCCACATTATTCAAAATACCCGTCTGTATGCAATGTAATTTGAATTGTTTCATTGGTATGATTGTATTTGTCACAAAGCCAACAACCTGAAGGTATTTACCCTTGTGGCTTCGTGTCTAGACGTATGCTATGCTGAATCACGTTAATAATGTTGAAAATACTGTAAAATAGTTATTTGTACAACAAGATGGCAAAGGTCATTTTTGCTTCGAGTGCTTATTTTGAATCCCGAGGTAGCGAAGGACACTAAAATTGAATCACGAGCGTAGCGAGTGGTTCAAAGGTTGTATCCTGAGCTCAGTGAGGGATTCAACAGCTCGAGATGCGAATGAATTTGCTCTCGTGTAGTACACATTACACACTACTTTTCACCTCTACCAGTGAGAAAATTCTGCTAATGTCAAGTTTGGGAAATTGGCTGTACAGCTCGAATGCCTCAGACAAAATAAATATTCCCGTCAAATTATTTTTTTAAGATTCGTTCAGAAATATTACATTATATGTACCAATATTTAGAAATGTCAGAAATATTTAACAGAACAAAACGCTTACAAAAAGAAATAAATAACTGGCTGAAATAGTTTTCAGAACGCACCGCTGCTATTGTCACGATTAGTTCTGATAAAATGAGATGTTCGAAATTCAAATCACTTTTCTCCATCGAGTGGGTAAAAATGAGTTTTGCCCACTGAATATACGCGGCAAAACTGTTCTTTTCAAGCTGGAGAGATGAAAAAGACATTACAATACTTTAAGCTTGCGCAGAGCAAAATCCGACCGTCCAGTCCCATGTATTTTGATAATTTCTTAAAATCTAGGACAAACATCAAAAATCTAAGACGGACAAATTGTTGTCCAATACGATAAGTTTATTTTTCTCAAACATGCTAGGAAATGTGTTCATTTCTTTCAAAAAAAGAAAACCGCGAAGTTTCACATTGTTTGTCACGTCTCAGATCACGCCAGCAAAGTTGTATGGAAATACCTCGACAACAATGTACTATTAAGGTACAACAATGAGCTTTTTCTTGTGTTTTAAATTTTTAATCACTAAAAAGGAAAATGGTGGCCGCCGTTTTCCGTTTTAGTGATTTTAAAGACGCATAACAATGTAAAGCTTATTGTTGTACCTTAAAAAATTTGTCCGTCTTAGATTTTTGATATTTGTCCTAGATTTTAAGAAATTATCAAAATACATGGGAGGACGCCACTGCACGGTCGGATTTCGCTCGGCGCCGCATTAATGGCATGTACGGTCGCATTCAAAAGTGGAGTCATAGTTAACACAAACCTCAGAAAACAAGTCGCTCGCACCCGCGGCGACACTCACACAATGACACAAATGACGTATAACATACTATTATTTGACGAACTACCATTGTATAAAAGGCTGAGTAGTATTGACTATTTCACTACATGAATCATTAGCTTCGGTAGCTTGGTTAGTAGCGCGGTCAAGCAAATTCTTGACCGTTATTGTGGAGACAATGGATCGAATTGTTGTAGTTTTTATTTTATCAAATGAAGCAAAATTTAGTAAATTTTGAATTACATTTTAGTTGTTGCTAGATCGTTTGCGAGATAGTGCGTGTGCTAAGTGATTTTTTTTAACCTAGGTTTATTTATTAAACTTCAGTGTTTATTTCTTCGAAATGCATACTATTATCAGTTTGCAGGATAAGCAGCGTATTGTTGCGCTGCAATTATCTGTGGCGCTGCATGATATTGGATTTAATTTAACTCAAATTGCTACTCAGACTGGTCTGGCCGTAAGTATAGTTTTATTTCATTACAATTGTATTTTAAATATTAAAATCTTTGACTCATAGTATTTTGGTAGCTGTGAACCGATTAGTATAAACTTTTTTATTAATAATGCTACTTTGTTTTAGTGGAAGACTGTAAAACGTTGGGTTACACGTTTTGAAGTTGAAGGTAGCGTAAAAACTCGACTCGTCTTATTAATGATTCACAGCGGAGGATGATGGTGTAACAATATGAAGAAAATGGTTCTGCCGCTGGTCCAGGCGAATTAGTAGCACAAGAAACAGGGCGTGCAACTGCCGCTAATTATGTTGATATGCTACAGGAAAGCCTGCTACCGACGACGGTGCGAAATGTTTAACTGTTTATCCTGCTAGTGAAGTTCCTCGTTTTGCATTTGTCCAGGATAAATTGTCCAGTGCATCGAGCTGCCGTGGTGTATAATTGGTTTAGCCAGCACCCAGATATCCAAGTTATTTGTTGGCCAGCAAAATCTCCGGACTTAAATCCCATAGAGAATTTATGGGGTTTAATGGTGCAAAGGTGGGACATGCGCAATGAAAGAACTACAGAAGCTTTAGAGGCTCACTGCCTGGGAGTGTGGGAGAGTACCAGAGGAACAGATATATGCACTTATTTGGTCGAGTCTATTAAGTGTTTATTAAGTGTTGTTGAAAGCAGCGGAGGTAACACCAAATACTAATTATGTAAGCGGCGATTTTTACTTAAGATTCCAATCAGACCCGATCTAGCATACATTGCTGATTATCTTGTGTATTTCATTATAATATATGAATATACACAAAATAATCAGCAATGTATGCCGAAGCGGGCCCGATAAATCGTTGCTCACTCAACCTCTGTTTACCTGCTTACCCGCCTACTATTGCAGTAGGTATTTGTGGAGCATTACATTAGCAATTAAATTATGCTAAAACATCGATATATATTTATATAAGATTGATCATTATTAGTCAGTTATCTTAAGGCCTTGCTTCAATATCTTTTCATTACGAAAACGAGTACTTAAGCTTAAACCTTGAGATGTAGGCAAATAACTGATTTATTATTATTACAATTACTTTTACTTCCGAGGAAAGTGCATCATCGTTAAACATAGAACAATAAAATAATTACTAACGACATTATTACTTAAATAACATTATTGAAAGATTCAATCCAAGGTTTGGATCATTCCTATGATCTTATAAATAATTACCTATCGATGTTTCAGCTAATGAACACTTAATATCATTTTACATAATATTGTGTTTTATCATTCAAACAAAACTATAAACTAAGTATTACGACAGCAAGTATTTTATGTAGTTTTACATACTCGTATCTCATGGTTACCAAAAGTTCTCATTCATGTCATAATGTTATTTACATAAAGTAATACCATACCTACCAATAAAATAATTTCTTACCTTACTTTTTGTTTTATTACAATATTATAGGTTTATGTTTTTAGATATAATATTTTGATACATAATTTACAATAAACATTTATAGATGTAATACATAGATGAATATATAGAAAAATATTATATAAAATAAATAATTATTACTGGAGAAAATATGGTAAAAACATATAAAAAAACATTATTCAACATACAGAGATCGGATGCGAACCCGATTCCGTTCTGATAAGAAGGTAAGAACTATTACCGCTAAGCTACGGTAGCTTGTGATCAATACGACGAAATAAAGATATGTAATCTATTGCTTTACTACAAGTGAACGAATAAGGATAACTATAATACAGTTTTAGACAAACCAGTGTGATGTATACTTTGTGGTGATGTGGTGGCGAATAGGCTATCACCGAGTAATTATTTCAAAGATAACATAGATGTCGCTTATAGGTGGTAATCTGTTTAAGTTTTAATACTACGCCTTAAGGTGGACTTTTCTACTTACAGTCGATAATCTTACGTGTGTGCGTAAGTTAGTTAAGTAAGTACAGAGGATAATAACCCGTATTGCAATCTGTCAAGTGGTCTAACTATGACTCCACTTATGAATCCGACCGTACAGGCTGTCAAAATACAGTGATGGATACAGAAGAAACTCAATGGGACACTAAAGATATCTAGAGCCAACTTTAACTTTAAAAGCCGATTCAGAAATAAGTGGCCTCCAGACTTGTTAAGTGCGTGTTCAAGGGCGGATCCAGGATATTCACTTTACGTAGGTCAGCTGGAAGAAATTTCTTAGTAGTAGGTTGTCCTGTTGTGTCGTTATTCTTTGTATATGTTTCTTTTGTAATGTTTTTGTGTACAATAAACGGTAAATAAAATAAATATTTTTCCGGGCAGATATCTGGGATTCTTTTTTTGGTAAAGCAACGTTCACCCCTTTGTATTCGCCACTGAAAAATAGTACTGCATTCTTTTAAGGGTCATAATTTATAATGCGCACTGCTAAAGAGTGGAACTCACTACCTGCGTCTGTGTTTCCAAACGCATACAACCCTAAGCTCTTCAAAGTAAGAGTGAACAGGCTTCTTCTGGGTCGTTCCATCTTAGACTCTGTCTTTGTCCTATAACCTAGACTAGAGACTAGGAGTATATCTTCCCCTGAAAGTGAACATATTTCCCCAGGACCACATACAGTTCCATTTCTGCTTACCAGTTTCATGAGTGTGTTTACCACCAAAACAATTTAAGTTTCAGTTATTTAGTAATTTATTTAATATTACATACATACATACACATATCACGCCTATTGTCCCTTGCGGGGTAGGCAGAGCGTAAACGACCGCAAAAACGGACATTTACGCCACGTCTGACATATATTTGAGGGTCATTCGGAAAATTGTGTATCACCATAGTGACAGGTTATCAGCCCATCGCCTAAAATTGCAATACACACTATTACACACCCTCAAGTCCCTCAGTCGCTTCTTACGACACCCACGGGATTGAAATGGGGTGATGCTATTCTAGGCCGGCATCACACAGCAAATTTAATATTATTTTAAGTATTTAAAGTTAGGTAGGTATATGGCAGTAGTAAGTAAGAGCGTTTTTTATCGCCAACAAACAATAATAATAAAGAATATAATAATGATAATAATATCCCGGACAGTTCACACAGCGCCATCTAGCTCAAAAATAAGCAAAGCTTGTACTATGGGAATTAGATAGCTGATATTAATACCATAATTTTTTTTTTGTAAATAGCTAATTTTTTTATCTGAAAATTACTTAACTAATATTTGTGTGTTGTGGGGATCGAACCCACGACCCTCGGCGTTGCAGGCAAGGGTACTATCCGCTACGCCATCGGGCCAGTCTAAACAGCCCAGCAATTTAGCAACTTTTTAGTTAATAAGATCAAATGAAATAAAAGTTAAATAAATAGTTAAATAGAACATCCTGTTTTATATTCTCTCGTCTCTCAGTCTGACAACAAAAAAAACAAATTACGAAACATTAAGTGTCCGTTTCGTGCACGCAAAAAAAACTACATAACTGTATTATGAACCCCGGGGGTCTTTTTAGTGTACCGCTCACATTTACCTTTGGAAATGTTTCTTTTATATCCAACCAGAGATATTTCTACGCAAAGGTTGAGTTCGGGTACAAAGTAACTGAAATAGTTTTGTAATACGCATCAACAAATAAATAGTTTTTTTTTTAAATAAATAATTACATCACCTTTCTTAAAGTGAAGTCAGACGCTCATACTTTCAACTGAAAGTAAACACCCACCACGGTTCTTTACTTTTGTTCTTTATTTTATGCTTTAACAACAAAAAGACATTTTTTTTAGTTGTGGATCCTATGGTATAAGCCCCGGGGCTTTTAATCTACACCTGACTGTATGGTGGGGAGCAGGAGCTCACCCGGAAAAGTTTGTGGTTGTTCAAACAACCAGCTCAATCTTACGAGTTGTTCTGGGAAGAACGTATTGGACTGAATCTACCCGGCACGTGCCGGTAGTTCCCAAAGTGGGGAGCAAATGAGGGACCTCCGCACCCCCGCCGGCGGGGGCGTCGGTTGCTTGAGGAGCTTGTGGAGTGTGATCTACTCGCACAGCAGTGGCTACAACAAAAAGACAATATTTTACATACCGATTAGAGGATTACTTACAAGCAAAAGTATCTAAAACCAGGGTTCAAAGAATACATACTCGACTAGCGTCTAGGGTTCATCAGGTTTTTCGTGGACACCATCATCATTATCATGAGGCCATTTGCCATCTTCAAATTGAAGTTCGGAGGTCAGCATGGACACCACAGATCACTTATATATATGTCCTAAAGTAAACACGGTATTAGATTCAATTCTCATAGACTAACACTAATACCATTCAATGTGATTCAATGTGGATTCAATTCAATTTCTTGTTTTACAGCGTCTTCACTGTAATTTTGCTAGTGTCAAGTATAATTTTGTATTTTTTATTTGTCCTTCTTTACAAGTTTGCCTAAAACATTCCACAAACATTCAGTGTCCGAAAGAGATTCAAGAAAGAGTAAAAGAAATATTTCAAACACGCATAATGAATGAAAAATTTGAAAACACGACAGCTTTCTGAGATGAAGCCTAACCTATGACACTCGGAATAATTTATGATTCTTCCGATACAATTCCCATTCAAATCTGTTCGGTAATTAACGAGTTGTAGTCCTATAAAGAATCGCACATATATACATGCATACGTGAAATCTAAAAACATTACACTTAGGACATAATAGATCAATGTCCTTGCATTATACTCCTTTTTTGGTTGGGCAGTCGTGTAAATAGCACCAGTACAAAATCTCTTTACTTCGCTGAAATATGAGATATCATTTCGGTTGAGACGTGAGATATGAAAAACTCGGTTCACATTATATATTTCTTATTTGCCCGCGAGTAACAAGTGTTATACAAAAATAAAACACTGTTTCGGCTCGTGTTATATATTGCGAGGGAATTCTTTTGATATTGCGCGAATTTACATAGAAAATGACGATTGTGTATACGTGTTGTGATTTTGCAAAACCGAGTTAAAGGCATCTTTGTTTAATTCTTTTTTTTGGTCTCTGTGAACATAGGAAGATACCGCCAATGTCAGAATGCTTCATTTCTTTTTCATGTGTAACACCAAGTCGTCCAACGACCCGATAAACCCTGGTGTCAGAGTTTTTCAACAGGCAGTTCCACTACACCTGCGCCACATAGGCCGCATAAAGTCAGAATGCTGATCCACATTGACTATTGCCTTAGTTGCCAAATTGGCAGACGTAAACTAGCAGACATTTTGGGTTGTATGGGATCTATCTCCTAGCGGTCCACCCCGGGCAACGCCAACACAGGCTTTCCTGTGGATAAGTCCGGCTGAACGATCCCACTAAGCGGTGGAAGGCTTCGAGCCAAACGAAAATGAAAAATACGAGTTTGACATACGCCATTGCATTATTTTCGTAACCCGACAGAGCGATTGAAATGAATTGATTCTTGAATTTGACACTGGTGAAATCATAATGTAAAAGCTATGATAATAAAATTGATTCGTACAACTTAAACCAATGGGTTAAAATGGCGTCTGAAGCCCTGACATTCGAATTATAAGTAGAGACTTCTATCACCTGAAATTTGCGTGAAACCTGAACCTGAGTAAAAAGCGATCATTATGTAAAGATTATTTTCCTTCTTGACCTTTCGGAAGTTGTATCACGGAATTTGCTATTCATTCATTTCCACGCGTAAGTTTGCTTAACCTCATTGTCTTGTTACATACATATATCACGCCTTTTTCCCTTGCGGGATAGGCAGGGCGTAAACGGCCGCTAAAACGGACATTTACGCCACGTCTGACAAACATTTTGAAGGTTATTCAATAAATTGTGAATCGTCATAGTGACAGGCTGTATGCCCATGGCCTGTAATTGCGAGACAAATGCACCCTCGAGTCTTTTATTCGCCTCTTACGAAACCCATGGGAAAGACATGGGTTGATGCTATTCTAAGCCGACATCACACGGCAAGTCTTATTATCTTGTTTTAAGGGTAAAATAAATAGCCCAAAAAGCACTTTATGTCATAAATACGTGTCTTCGCCCGTCTCGCTGGCTCGTAAAGCTGAACGTCATTATGCGTAATATGTTTGCACAGTAAAAGCGTACAAGGTGCTGTGTGCTGAGGAGCTTACAAGCAAAATTACAGATGCGTATAGTGTTAGGACCAGTTCACACCGAGACGATAACCGACGCAACGTGCTGTGACGAGATTTGACGTGACGTGACGTCAAATGACCAGACAAAGATAGAAAGTTTAAATTTGATTTAAAGTGCAAAATAATTATTGTTACCGTTTCATAGAAGAAGGCAGGTATTGTGAACAGGAGAAAATCTTGTTAAACAATTCATAACAGTTATCTCATGCAATATTAAATTTACCGACTGAACAATATGCAGCTAAGTTCCAACTGTTACTTTACGACAATGCCGTGTCTTTAAACCCGTCCCGTTAGTTGTAAACCTTTACGTCATTATTCGTAATATGTTTGAACTATAGAAGCGTACAAGGTCCTGTGTGCAGAGGAGCTTAGAAGTAAAATTACAGATGGGTGCGATGCTAGGCTCAGTTCACTGAGTTATTAACCGACGCAACGTGTCGCGACGAGATTAGACGTAAGGAGACGTGTAGAGATGTGACATGATGTCACGTTACGTCAAATGATCGGACGGGATGCAACAAAACGCAAAATGACAAAGTCAAAATCAAAATATTGTACGTACAATACAGAGGTATTTTTTAAAAATTAAAAATGGGTTTGCTCTTGACTCTAGTCCAGGTCATAGGACAGAGACAGAGTCGAAGATGGAGCGAGCTCACCCAGAAGAAGACTGTTCACTCTTACTTAATTAATTTAACTTACTTAATTTTGTACCTCTACATAAAATATTTTGACCTCATGTACAATGTTAGATTTAATGTTCAATATAATATTCATTGTACATGTAAGGTTAACAACGATAATGCGGCCGTGTCTGATATATACACACACATTTGACACGCCTCACTTTGACACGCCCACAATTATATCTCTCATCAATTCCAAAAGCCACTTATTAATGTCGTGCTCGTGTCTATACTGTATTAATTATTCCATTATTTAAAACGAGCTGTAAAAGTGGTGTGTGAGCTGCAAGAAGCCCGCAGGTCGTGTGTGTTTCTTGCGGCTTTTATGCTTTTATACCGTCTTGTACATTTTTTTCAAATTTCATTAAAATCGGTTTAGGTGGTTCAGATAGTTAACCGTGAAAGCACTGAAGACAGACAGAGATACTTTCAGATTTATAATATTAGTTTGGATTGTCACATCTAGTCTCATCTCGTCACTCTCGTCTGGTTGCATCTCGATGCAAACTGACCCTTATCTTGGGTACCTGACTGAGACCTTTGCCCCGATTCGCTTAACTTTTGGTCATTGTAATGCCGTGTGATGCCGGCTTAGAATAACATCACCCCATTTCTTTCCAGTGGGTGTCGTAGGAGGCGACGAAGGGACTTGAGGGTGTTTATTGCAATTTCAGGCGATAGGCTGACAACCTGACTCTAATCTAGGTCATAGGACAGAGACAGAGTCTAAGATGGAGCGAGCTCACCCAGAAGAAGCCTGTTCACTCTTACTTTGAAGAGATTAGGGTTGTATGCGTTTGGAAACACAGACGCAGGTAGTGAGTTCCACTCTTTAGCAGTGCGCATTTTAAATGATGACTGGAAGCGCTTAG
Source organism: Tuta absoluta (assembly GCA_027580185.1). Taxonomy (NCBI): domain Eukaryota; kingdom Metazoa; phylum Arthropoda; class Insecta; order Lepidoptera; family Gelechiidae; genus Tuta; species Tuta absoluta. The sequence goes on along the minus strand of JAQAHW010000019.1, from coordinate 9,477,909 downwards.
TCCGAATTGGTGGAATGGCAACCAGGTACGAATGGTATCCGGCGGTGCGTCTGGATGTCCGATGGTAGAAGGTAAAGTTGTTCCTTAACACCAGCCCATACTCTCTTTTCAGTTACGGTTCCTAGTAAAATTTCACCCTATATGCTTCTCTAAGCATACTTGCCAGAAAGACTTAGCTTAGGGAACACAGTGGCCTCAATTCGGGATATAAATTCTCTTAACTTACCTTAAATTAGTGCTGTCACTTTCCGTCAAAAAGGTTAAGAAAAGGATAAATGATATTTTAGTCATGTCATCCATACTTAATATTATAAATGCGAAAGTGTGTTTGTTTGTTTGTTTGTTTGTTTGTTTGTCTTTCTTTCACGTTACAACAGAGCGATATCATGCAGTGTTTTTTAGGTGTGCAGTTAGGTGAGAGGCTGGAGAGTGACATAGGCTACTTTTTATCCCGGAAAAACATATTTTTCCCATCGGAAAAGCGATTAATGTTTAGCAATAGAATACACCCATACTACGAACATAGATGAGTATCATGCAGCGATGTAAAGCATTTTTTTTTTTGAGAGCAGCTAAATGAAAAGCTGGTGAGTGACATAGGTTATTTTTTATCCCGGAAAAACATATTTTTCCCTTCGGAAAACCGATTAATGTTTAGCAATAGAATACATCCATACTACATACATAAATGAGTATCATGCAGCGATGTAAAGCATTTTTTTTTTGGAAAGCAGTTAGATGAAAAGCTGGTGAGTGTCATAGGTTACTTTTTATCTCGGAAAAACATATTTTTCCCATCGGAAAACTGATTATTGTGTAGCATAGAATACATCCATACCACATAAAAAAGATGTATATACAGGATGTAAGGGACAGCCCTCCGAATACTGATATTCCCATAGTAAATGCAGTGAGCTGATTGTGATTTTGTATGGGATATAGAAAAAAAGAATTTAATCTATGGCAGGTTGTTCAGTTTCATGGTTTGAATACACCCAATCAGTATTCGAAGGGCTGTCACTTACACCCTGTATAGCACTACTATGAGAATGTCTCTTGAATATGAGTTTTGGGATATGAATGTGGCTTTAAGGGTGATGTGGGTATGTACTTGAGATACTTCTTACCACAGTAGTAAAGTTAATTTCTACAGTTAAACATGATTTGAAAGTCCATTTCTATAATAATAACCATTTTTAGCACAGTAAGTTTGCCCTGCGTATACTTGCGAAGACACATAATAAACTTAAATTTTTTGGTACCATAGTCCTGAAAATTGAAGACTAGGCAAAATCATTATACTGCGTATTCATATTATTATAATTCCAATCCAAGAACATCCATCCCCAAGTTAATTTGGTTTGGAGCTAATATAGGTTTTCAAATCCTTGATTACATACCCACTCCTTTCTTTCATGTCTTCTTGGAGCATGTTTGTATGTAATAAAAATTTCAAAATAGCAGGAATATTAAAAAAAAATTAAAGCTATATAGCAATCTATACTTTCTTATTATTTATTAACCACCAATATAACACTAGGCAATATTCACAATATTCATAAGGTAGCTATACTCTATGGCGACATAGAGCGCTGAGTGTAATAGCTAGGCATAAATATAGGTGTATTGGTAGTTTAGTAGTATTGCTAGATGTAGCGCTGCATTGTGTAATAATGCAGGTTATGCCAAATTATATCGCTGATATAATTTGGCATAACCATTACTACTATATTTGTATTATAATATTCGCGTAGGAGTTAAATAAGTGACCCATAAACGTAATTTTAATAGAGACGCAGTCACTAAACCGGAAAGTAATGACCTGTGTTGTGTGTGCTGTCGCCCTGTTTAGAATACACAACTAATTAATAAAACTCTATGAGTACGCGGGCGAAGCCGCGGGTAACAGCTAGTGTCATATAATTTGACGCAAAATACGTGTTATCTGTCAAAACAAGGCGACGATTAAAACAATGGCGACTATTTCGACGAGGAATTGCGAAATACCCATTGACATTTTTAAACATGACAGGACTAAGATATCTCCTTTCCTTTTCTAAATCTATTTGTCGGAAAGTGACAGCACTAATTTAAGGTAAGTTAAGAGAATTTATATCCCAAATTAAGGGCAATATAATTTTTTTTTGGATTATTAGCGCATAATAATAAACATGTCAAATAGAGCAACTTTTTTTGACATACACACACATACACACATCACGCCTATATACCTTGCGGGTTAGGCAGAGCGTAAACGGCCGTAAAATACGAACATTTATGCCACGTCTGACAAACATTTGAGGGTCATTCAGAAAATTGTGTATCACCATATAGTGACAGGTTGTCAGCCCATCGCCTAAAATTGCAATACACATGTTACCCCCGAGTCCCTTAATCGTCTCTTACGATACCTACGGGAAAGAAATGGGGTGATGCTACTAAGCCGGCATCACATGGCAACCTTTTTTTTAACTCGGTTAAAAACAACCACCACTGGATCCACGCTCGTGCTTCAAATACAAGTGGCATAGGTCATTAACCGGACAAAAGGCTTCCCGATCAATCGGCCCAGTCCAAACGAAGGGTAACCCTGTCGCAGCGGTTATAAGGTTGCTAATCGATCGCAGGTGGATTCAGCCAGGTATTGGATTATACTACTGGACTGGAATGATTGCCTCGTTGTTGTTTTGCGTAATATCAGCTTATATTGGGTTTCCATACAATTACTAAGAATAATCAGTGTAAATTGATCCCTTAACATATATTTTTTTAAAACACGACTGCTTGCTGAGATAAAGCCTAACCTATGACATACACATACATACAAATATCACGCCTATAATCCCTTGCGGGGTAGGCAAAGCGTAAACGGCCGCATCGGATATTTACGCCACGGCTGAAAAATATTTGAGGGTCATTCGGAAAATTGCGTATCGCCATAGTGACAGGTTGGTAGCCCATCGCCTAAAACTGCAATACACACACTCGAGTCTCTTAGTCGCCTCTTACGACTCCCACGGGAAAGATATGGGGTGATGCTATTCTAAGCCGGCATCACACGGCAATTCCATTCGAATCTGTTCAGTGGTTATGTGGTTATCGAGTTTTAGTCCTTTAAAGAATCGCACATTTATACATACATGAACTCTCAAAACATTACACTCCTTTTTTGGTTGGGCAAAAGGTAGATTAATGTACTGTATCAAATCCCTCGAAACATTGATGTGACAGATAAAATCAATGATATTGCACTCATTTCGGGAAATATTTTTTTCTTAACTTCCTTTAAAATAGCACTGTCACTTTCAATTCAATAGATTTAGAAAAACATAGAAGATATCAGAGTCCTATCATGTTTAATGGGTTTTATGGGTTCTTTGCAATCTTAAGTCAATTCAGTCGCCATTGTTTTCTTAGTCGCCTTAATTTGACAGATGACGCGTATTTTGCGTTATATTTGTAAGACACGAGTTAGATATCTCATATCCTTTTCTAAACCTATTCGAAGGAAAGAAAGCACTGATATAAGGTAAGATAATTTGTTTCAAGTTAATTCTCGCTAGAAAAATTTACTCTCATGGGAAAACCACAACAATTGGCGGATAACTATAAAACTAGTAGTAGCCGGTTGGTAAACTCTGACAGCAGGGTTCATCGGTTTGTTGAACGACTCGGTTTTTCACACGAAAAAAAGAAAAAGACGCAGACTATAATAAACTAGTGTTTACATGACTCCATCCATTCATTGATTCGAGTATTTCGAAGTAAAAATAACAATCAAAGGCAAAATGAGACTGATTTTTTAACCATTTCAGCTTTCCACGTTTAAAATATTAATTTTAAGCAAAGGGCTGCCGCTAGCCGGATGTGGCGTATAATACGGACGGAACTAAGGCTTTTTGGTTCGTAAGGCAAGCCCTTTTAATATTTCAGCGTAAAATCCTTGGTACCGCTGCAGGTTAGGCAGCTTTTGCAGTACATACCATACTACTTGTTCCTGTTTTATTTTATGTTATAGCCTACTATATAATATTATAAATGCGAAAGTTCCTTTGTTTGATACATCTTCACGCTAAAACTACTGAACCGATTGTAATGCAACTTGGCACACGTATAGAAGGTAACATGAAGTAACATATAGAATAGTTTTTATCACAACTCGGGAGTCTGAAGTACCTAAAGTAGACCACCAGGTGCACCACCAGGAGCCCACGGCGGGTAACGACGGAGTTATTACTAGTGTTTGTAATATTTGCATGCTTGTATCTCAGCTTGTACACAATCAGAGTACTGTTTTTGCCACTAAAAGTAAAACCTATCCTATAAACTTGCATTTTGGAAAATAAATTATTTACTTACTTGCATATCAGAAAGAAAGACGCACACCACATTAGTTTACCTTTGTTTGTTAGTTTAGATTTACTTGATTAACTTTGTAGACATTTTAAGTTTTTGATCGAACATTGTACGAAGCACACTATATTGTACTATTTACTGCATATACTTTGTCCTTTTTCCACGATCTAGGCACTGTCTCCCAAGACACAGGTTTTAAACTTAGTTTGGGAGTCAGGGGTGATCAATTTGTTATAAACAATCGTAATGATTACTATATGACAATTGTATTATGTACCTATGCTATTTTTGTGACAATAAACTACTTTTATTATTATTATTATTCTTCTTCTTCGGGTGCCATCTCCCTACCGGAGGTTGGCGATCATCATAGCAATTTTCACTTTGTCTACAGCCGCTCGAAACAACGACCTGGTACTCATTCCGTACCACTCTCTTAGGTTTTTGAGCCAAGATATTTTACGTCTGCCTGGTAGTCGGCGGCCTTGAATTTTTCCCTGGATAATAAGTTGCAGGAGTTTATACTTTTCATTCCGCATTATGTGACCAAAGTATTCCAATTTTCGCCTCTTGATAGTGTTGAGAACTTCAAGCTTCTTATTCATTCTCTGCAACACTATGTCATTTCGCACTTTGTCCGTCCACGATATCCTCAGCATACGTCTGTACACCCACATTTCAAATGCTTGTATTCGCTTTGCCATAGCTTCTGTTAATGTCCAAGCCTCGGATCCGTACAGAAGGATGGAAAAAACGTAGCAACGTGCTAAGCGGACTCGCGTAGACACTTGAAGAGACCGGTTGCAGAGAAGGTCGCTCATTTTCACAAATGCACTTCGCGCCTGTTCGATGCGGCACTTTATTTCTATGCTATGGTCTGATTGTTCATTTACGATACAACCGAGATATTTGTACGATTGCACTCTTTCGAGTGGTTGGCCTCTGACTTTTAAAATTGAGCGGTTTGTTTGTGGTATATATACGTCCAACCATCATAAATTTAGTTTTCTTGGTGTTGATATTAAGGCCATAGGCAGCACTGATACTTTCTACACGGTCTACAAGATTCTGCAGGTCTTCCAAAGTAGTAGCTAAAAGTATGGTATCATCGGCGTATCGTATATTGCTCAAATGTTGTCCATTGATCACTACTCCTTCAACCGCATCCTCTAGTGCCTCGGAAAAAATTGTTTCAGCGTAGATGTTAAAGAGGATTGGCGAAAGTATGCAGCCCTGTCGGACTCCACGCAAAATTTCCATATCATTCGATAGTGCTTGCTCTACCCGCACATTTGCCGTCTGTTGCCAATACATTTATTTTTCTTATTATTATTATTATATATTATTATTAAAGCAGGGCCCCGATTCTTTTTTTTTTCCCTTATCGACACGCAACTGTCATTCTATTGCCATTGTGATTTTCTACACTGTAACCGGAATACATACATATCACGCCTATAATCCCTTACGGGGTACGGAATACGAAATGGCATTAACCATCCAAGTGATACACTATTGAAACACAACTGAGGAGCTTTTAGAAAAGCGAAATACAGCCTCGACAATAATACCTGAAAACAAATGGAATTAAAAAAAACGTTAAATGTTTATGAAAACAAGTGTCCCAATCCCAATAAGTATTTAATTTATTATGCTGTAAAAGAAGAAAAGCAATTAGTTCTACAAACGAAGCAAATGAGTAAATAGTCTAAATTGCTAGAGCCCTGTCACTCAGGATTGAGACACTTTTGCCCTCTACGGATTAGATAAATTGCGTAGCGGTAAATCAATAAATTTATTGAGTTGTTCTTGAGGTCGTTGGTTCAAAACCATGTTGAATTGAGTTTATATTCAACATCGTCATTGGTCAAAACAGTCCACTGCTGGACATAGGACTAACACAGGCGCCTACATACATATATCACGCCTATTATCCCTGCGGAGTAGGCAGAGCGTAAACGGCCGCAAAAACGGACATTTACGCCACGTCTGACATAAATTTGAGGGTCATTCGGAAAATTGTGTATCGCTATAGTGGTAGGGTGGTAGGTTGTCAGCCTAAGATTGCAATACACACCCTCAAGTCCCTCAGTTGCCTCTTACAACTTCCACGGGAAAGAAATAGGGTGATGCTATTCTAAGCCGGCATTACACGGCGCCTTTACAGAGAGTAACAAAAAGTGTATAGCAAGCCGAAAGGAGGTCAAAGGTACTTGCTAAACTGAACAACTTCCCCCATAGGTCTAAATATGAAAACAAAAATAACCTTTCATACAAGATTAACGATCAGCTGTTTATTTTACTATGGGAGGTCCATTTTAAGAAAAATATTTCGACCTATGTTCCACGGGGAAAGTTGTTCAGTTTCATGTGCACCTTCACCTCCTATCGGCTTGTTATACTCTTTTTGTTACTCCTTGTATGGCTGCGCTTTTGTGCCAACAATGTCAACCGGCTGCCCGCAACCCTCAGATTGTTAGTGCACTTGGTAGGAGGCTGTCCCACCATGCGCTTTGCCGATGCCGTGTAGAAGTAAACAAACCTAATGGCTATTCAGCCACTGCCAGTCAGGATTGAGACCTTTAACCTCCATACATATTTTGGTTAGTGTTAGATACTAGATCTTGAGTAGGTTAAAATTTCGTTTTGCAAACTTGGGCCAAGTTAAATCTACACTAATATTATAAAGAGGAAAGGTTTGTGATGCCGGCTTAGAATAGCATCACCCCATTTCTTTCCCGTGGGAGTCGTAAGAAGCGACTAAGGGACTCGAGGGTGTGTATTGCAATTTTAGGCGATGGGCTGACAACCTTTCACTATAGCGATACACAATTTTCCGAATGACCCTTAAACATTTGTCAGACGTGGTGTAACTGGCCGTTTTTTGCGGCTGTTTACGCTCTGCCTACCCCGCAAGGGATCATAGGCGAGATTTGTGTATGTATGTATGTATGTATGCAAGGTTTGTTTGTATAAATTGTTAAAATACATAGGCTCCGAAACTTCTGTAACGATTTAAAAAATTCTTTTACCATTAGAATCCTACATTATCACTGATGAACATGGGCTATATTTAAATGAAAATGGCAAGCAGCGGGTGAAACCGCTGGGCGGGCCGCTAGTTTAGATTAATTTGGATCGTCATCATCATTGCCGTGTGATGCCGGCTTAGAATAGCATCACCCCATTTCTTACCCATGGGTGTCGTAAGAGGCGATTATGGGACTCGAAGGTGTGGTGTTTAGGCGACGGGCTGACAACCTGTCACTATAGTGACACATAGTTATCTGATTGACCCTCAAACTTTTGTCAGACGTGGTGTTAATATCCGTTGAACGGCCGTTAACGCTCTGCCTACCCCGTAAGGGATATAGGCGTGATTCATGTATGTATGATCATCATCATTAAAGATTTACTGCAGGACATGAGTCTCACCCAGACTTGGCGGTTTCATTACGGGAATACAGGTTTTCGAAATGTAATGGCATTTTTTCTGAATGAGGGCGCCACTGTCACGTTGTTTTGACTTAAATTCTAGTCTGTAGCACTTTGCTACGGTTTGCTACGAATTATTCATAGCGTAGACTGTCTACGAACCCTGTTTGCGATTAGTTTACTCTGGGTGAGGGCGTTACATGGTGGTACAATGTACCTAAGTTGTTTTAAACATTAACTTTCATTTTTAATTAACATTTTTACACACACACATATCACGCCTATAATCCCTTGCGGGGTAGGCAGAGCGTAAACAGCCGCTAAAAACGGCCACTTACTCCACGTCTGACAAATGTTTGAGGGTCATTCGGAAAATTGTGTATCACTATAGTGACAGGTTGTCAGCCCATCGCCTAAAATTGCAATACACACCCTCGAGTCCCTAAGTCGCCTCTTACGACTCCCACGGGAAAGAAATGGGGTGATGCTATTCTAAGCCGGCATCACACGGCAATTAACATTTTTAATTTTGTGATTATATAATTCACGTAATGCAAGCTTGAAGAACGTGCATTCTTGATTATCGCCCTTTGGTTAAAAATTTAATAGATAGATAAAGAATAGTCGAGTCGTGTATATATTTTCTAAATTTAGCATTTTTTTTACCTCGCTATTTTGCTTAAATTTCATTGCCATAACAGTCCAGAGCCCACTGATGGACATGGCTATACTTACCACGCTTGGCTGGCGGATTGACGAGCGCAGAGCATTTAAAGGGAACGCTATAGCCCATTCCCTGGATGATTATTCCTTAGTCGCTTTTTACGACACCCACGGGAAGAATTGAACTGATGCTATTCTAAGTCCTTACCATACGGCACTTGCCACGCTCAATGACATCCAAATACATAGGTTAGGTGATTCGCCGCAGGCAGTATCGCCAGTGTGGCCCAGTGGATAAGGGTATCTCTGGGTATGAAGGTCGCAGATTCGAATCCTGTCTGTAACCATAAATAATACATACACATATTACACATATCACGCCTATAATCCCTTGCGGGGTAGGCAGACCGTAAACGGCCGCAAAAAACGGACATTTACACCACGTCTGACAAATATTTGAGGGTCTTTTGGAAAATTGTGTATCGCCATAGTGACAGGTTGTCAGCCCATCGCCTAAAATTGCAATACACTCCCTCGAGTCTCTTAGTCGCCTCTTAGACGACTCCCATAAATAAAATCCACCACTATTATTCGTGGGTGTGTTATACCACCATGTACGTTTCACGCAGCTGGCATGTCGGTCACGGGGACAGCTTTTATTCACACTGTATACTCGCTTTGACATTGTGCCATTTGTGTTACATTTGGGACGAAAAGATTTCTTTTTAAACATGTCTTTTAGATGCTTTTTCGGAAACTGTGTATAGCATTGCTATCTTTTTAGTTGAATTGCAGCAAAGAGCGGTTTCTGACAGTCACCATACAAATGAATACCTGACAGCTACATTTCTATGCATCCGTTTTACTCTTAAATAGACGCACTGACTAAGGTTTTGACGGCGTTCTGCCTTCGCTTATGTATTTATTTATTTTAGTTTTAGGACTACAACAGCCTTAAAAATTATTAACTTTACATAATTACTTATACATTTTGTAAGGCCAATAACAGCATTCCACAGATTACATAAATATACTTTAGTGATAGTAGGTATCTATGATACTATAAGGAGCAGTAGAATATAACTTATAAATCTGAAAGAAAGGAATTATGATATAGGTACTTTTTTTTAAATTCTACGCACGTATATCATTTTTAAAATTCATTTACATCTCATTATATGCACTTACTAATTGCAAATGAGTTAAAATTAATATATAATAATCAGTACGCATTTTCTAAGTATACTGAGACCTATTTAAATTACAAAGGCTACTGAGAAAGTTGTTAAGAAAGCCTTTTTTTATATGTATTTGTAAAAGTATATTGCACATGCAAGAATGGTTTAAGTGTAATTTCGTAATTACTGTAAAAAAAAAAACAAGACAGGATACTGAAAAATCATGACATGCAAATGACGTTAGAAGCCACATAGCACTGAAACTACATGCGCTCGGTCTGTGTTAGAAGCATTTAAGGCAAGTGTAGCCGTGAACGACCTCGAAACTAACCCAACGAAAAATATATTTTCTCTTTATACAAACAACCTTGAAATATTTATGTATGTTTATGTATTTTTATAGTATTTATGTAAATTTGTTTATCTATATTATTTGCATGCATACATTTATATTTATACAAATAATATATATAGGTTTATATATATTATTTGTATGCATGTTAAAATATTTTACTGAGTTATTCATTCATTTATTTTGTTAAATTTATTTCGTATTGCCTATTTGCCCCAAAAGTTTAAATTCTCTCACAAGACATGGGTTGGCTGTAAGAGATCTCTTCTTAAGCTCGCCTTTGCGACAAATTTTTTTTATCTATTTTTTCTGTGTATTTTTGTGCAATAAATAATATTATTATACAATCTATCAGAATATCCGTTGCCCAAGTTTTTAGTATTATCCTCAAGTAAAATTAGAACCTGCAAACTTAATTAAATATTCGCTGTAATTAAAGTTATGGCAATTAATACCAAAGGTGGAACCTTTTAGGTACTTTTTTCATAACTTTGATTGCAGCGAATATTTAATTGAGTTTGCAGGTTCTAATTTTACTTTAGTATGATATTCTGATAGATTATTTGTATAAAGAGAAAACTTTTTTGTGAAGTGGCTCCACTGCCGAGGTCGTTCACGGGTACACTCGCCTTAAAAGAAGACGTAGCCAGAAGAATGTCATAATATGAGCTCATTCACAAAGGTCTGCAATATTTTGATCACTCTTCTTTTCTTGTGGGAAACCGATCTGCAACAGCTTTCTACTAATAGTAGGCCTCTGTCATAGTTATGTAAAGTCCGCCGCCGTCTAAGTTATCATGGTGGTGGCGTAAAGTTACATGCCGTGGATTAACCTGGCCAGCCCCGTGGCAGTGCCTTTATATTTATTTTTATTTTTTTATCCCGCCCGAACCGGTTTTCTATTAGGACATTGAAAATTGTTATAAAAAAAAGACAATTGTGTGATACAAATTTCTTTTTTTACAATGACGGTTCATGACGTCAATAAGTGATATGATAATACATAATACTATCCTACATTGAATAAAGAATTTCAATTTCTTTCATAATTGTGTAGAGACCTTAGAGACCGCCGTCTAAGTAATCATAGACAGCAACCGGGACGGACGGCTTAACGTGCCCTCTGAAGCATATTGCGATGCGAGGGGTGACATTGAGTGGTCATGAAGGGAACAAATTGTACAAATGTCTTTTTAACTAATGTTTGAAAGGAAGGACCACTGAGCAATATCATTTTGCTTTTGCTGTTAATTTTCATATACAGGACGTAAATTTAAAAATGAAAAAGAGAATGGACCTCCCATACAAAGTGAGTGGTCGGCTGAAACATTTTGTATGAAATGTCCATTTTTCCATGATGGGGAAAGTTATTCAGTTTCAAGGGGTGTTTCAACCCTTAAATATATTTACATCCTATAGTGTATGGTTATGGTATGGTAAGTATAGCCCGTGTGATGCCGGCTTAGAATAGCATCACTATTCTAAGCCGGCTATAGATTGGCTGACAACCTGTCACTATGATACATAATTTTCCTCAACTGTTTGTCTGATGTAGTGTAAAATGACCGTTTTTACACCGCAAATACTCTGCCTATCTCGCAAGAGATAAAGGCGTGATAAATAATAATAATATTCTTTATTGCACACAAAAAACAACATCGAGAAAAAGTAAAACAAAGACAAAACACAGTACAATAAGGCGGCCTTAATGCTAAAGCAGCATTCTCTTCCAGGCAACCTTAATGTGTGTGTAACCGAAATGTATGTTTATATACATGATTATGGTAAGCCTGTAGTATAATTTCGTGTATATCACATACGCAGCCACATCCCTTCCCTACCTAAACAAAGAGGCAAGCAAAGCTCAGTGGGGAGTCTTTCATCCTTTGTAATACGCGGCTCGGGTGAAACTATACAGGGTGTAAGCGACAGCCATACGAATACTGAAAGGGTACATGCATACCATGATACTGAACAGCTTTCACCTAGGAACATAGGTCAGGATACGACAAAAAAATGGTTTCTATTTCCTTCACCCAAAAGTTGTCTGCTCAGATCTGGAAAACTAAACATGTATTTAAATATTCAAACAAATATTTAAAAAAGTAAGCCCATACGTTCATTATTCATTACTCATAATATTTATAAATCTGAGAGTTTGGATGACAAATGGATAACAAATTCCAAATACTATCCAAACTTGCGCGGTTAATTTCTAAGACCTTAAAATGTTCGTGTTACTTAGTGGTGGTTATTTTTATGCAATAAAGTTTTTTACTAACTTACTTACTTACTCTTACCGCATCACGATCAGCTGACTCCTTTTACTGTGGGACGAACGCAGTAGGAAAGACACAGGTACATATCCTGCCCACCACGGTAGAAAATGCAAGTTTTCTAAAATTTATATTTGACATTAAATTTAATAGTTATTAATATGTTTAAAATGACATCTTTATTTATAAGTAAACAGGGCTGAAATCTCGCGCAATTATAACTTCCAAACGTCTCGTCGCTGAGACGACCGAAGTAATGGTCGGCCATTTTGTAATCGGCTGATTTTAAGCCGATTAATTGCTAGTCGGCTAGTTGGCCAAAACCATAGTCGTTACATCTATATCAATAGCATTGTTTTTTGAGCCGTGTGATGCCGGCTTTGCCGTGTAATGCCGGCTTAGAATAGCATTACCCCATTTCTTACCCATGGGTGTTGTAAGAGGCGACTAAGGGACTCGAGGGTGTGTATTGCAATTTTAGGCGACGGGCTGACAACCTGTCACTTTAGTGATACACAGTTATCTGATTGACCCTCCAACTTTTGTCAGACGTGGTGATAATACCCCGTAAGGGATATAGGTGTGATTTATTTATGTATGTATGTATGTTTATTGAGCTATGCTTGTTATTTTTCGTTCGTTGGATGCCAAAAATAACAACAATCGCACAAGCACAAGTGAACATATCGATACGTAAATAAGTAGTAGTTTACCACTCCCTCTGCGGAAATCGAACACGAGACCCCTGACACATTACCGGGCCCCCTACCGTTGCGTTGTAATGAAATTGTGCAAATAATTCACCTTATAAATCTTCCTTGCAGGTAAGTTCGCGGCGAACCATACCCTCTTTTATCTCCCCTTGTAAGGTAAGCCGGGGAAAAGCGAACAAAGCACCCCTTCTGATGCTACGTTTACACAATGCTCCTGCTACTGCCGGTGCCGCGAATATTGTCTGAAAGTATTTTATTTATTTATTTTACGATTTATTATATACAGGAACAGTAAAGAGACAATAAAGAATACAGACACAACATGCACTGCTTATCTCTAATAAGAAATTTCTTACAGCAGACAAACGAAATACGGATAAGACGTGCACAGAATATATATCTAAATTTTAAACTAAAATATATAATAAAGGAAGCTATAATAAATATCTATACATAAAGTATCAACGCGAGAGAGTGTTGAACTTTTTGCATACTCTTCCCGAGCAGCATAGCAATATATTCCACACGCACTCGTGCTGCCGTTTCTTTGACTGGCGTACGAAAAACAGGCATTCGCGGGGAGCACGGGAAGTGGCAGCGGCATGACGAGTAGCAGCGCGAGTAACCTGCTCTTGCTGCCCACTTCCCTTACTATTTCCCTGCCCATATGTATAGGCATAGTGTGAACGTGCTATAAGGTAAGAAGAAGAAGAAAAAAGAACAAAACCTCTACCACCCTTAACCTACTCTACAAGGTGTAAGGAACATCCCTCCGAATACTTATAGGGTGCATTCAGACTATGAAACTGAACAACTTCCGATTAAAAAATATTTCAGAAATCGCTTAATCGATTAGTTGCAGTTGATAAAGTTGCAGATCAAAAAACGATTGAACTAAAGTACCGCCGTTCCAATAACTCGTATTTGACAGCTCTCAGATTCGTGAAAATACTACTAATAATACAACTTTTGAGAACACTAGAAAAAATATCATACTTAACTACTACAAAACTGGCCTAAACGTAGAATGTTTTATAAGAAAACCCGTGTTATATCAGTCATAATTAATAATATAAAGCTAAGTTCAACTTATTCACAGTAAATAAATAATTATTAACTAATTTTTCTCTGCTTACCCTCTGGTTGGCCGGTAGATATTGCCGCGAGGCATTAGGCTCGCCTTTTGTACTATGTGCAATAATATCAAAATAAAATAATTATACAAATTAATATCCTGGACAAGTCACACTGCGCCATCTAGCCCCACACTTAGAACTGCTGATACTATGGGAATTGAGAACTAATTAGCTGATATTATATTAATACTTCTATACCAATTTTTTTATTATTACGAGTACTTCTCATACATAGAAAACACACAAATATCAGAAAATGTACTTACCGAACATTTGTGTCTTGTGGGGATCAAACGCACGACCCACAAACTGTTTCACAGATTTAATCCCCATTTCAGTAATTTAATCCACCTATCACGAAATCGCTTGCTTAATAATAAAGAGAATTAAGTCAAAAAATGCGAAATTTTAGTTTTAATCATAAAAGGAAATAACTTAACGAGGAGAATAGGTACACTTCAATCGGCGTTGAAATCGGAGCGAGATAACTGATTGCGCCATTCATGATTCTCTTTTTTATAGAAAAAATTACGAAACCGCTTCTGTAAAAAAGAAGTATTTTGTTATGCTCCCTATATGTTTGGGAGAAGTATTATTATTATTTTAATAAAAAAGAAACATCTCCAAATAATACTCTTTAATATTAAATGCAGGTAATGATGTGTCCTATTTCTTTTTTTGTAAAAAGAATCATTTCGACTTAATTCCCTTTTTTAGTAAATTATTTGTAGATGTTAGTGAATTATTTTGAGTTACTTCGGTTTATTTTCAAACTTTTTTCAAAAAACGTATACAATTTCGATTTAATGCACTTTAGGTTTTAATACTTATTTAATTTTAAGTCATATTTCATGATAATTCTGTTTATTACTTAACTAAAATGTTAATGTCTGAAATATTTTTAGTTATTTCCGTTTATGACTAACTTCATTTGTTTATTGATACAAACATTTAACTTAATTTCTATATCTAAGTAAAATTTACGTGAAAACGTTTAATTAATGCAGGCGTTATTCATAGGTTTCCGAAATTATAATGTCTATTATGTAATATAAATACCTAATCAATGTTTTTCGTTAGAAAATTTCATTTGAATTCTTCGTTAATTATGATACGATTATTATTTTTGTACGATTAAACAATTATTATATTTGTAGAGTACTAGGGATTTACCTACTTTAATTTTTGATAGCTCTTTGAGTGACTTGCAACCAGTGGGCCAGTTAAACTCTCAGATTTTACGTTTTAGCTCCGTAGGTATGACTGGTAAGACGCACTGATCAAAAACCTTGGTCTAGAGACATTTTGGCAAGGATAGCTCAAGGATTTGACCCGTCTCCCGAAACACTGCCTATCCAACGGCACTCTTATGGTGATTTCACTCTCTAAGTTGTCTTTACTTAGCTGCAATTGTCCAAGGTCCAATACATACGTACTTCTGAACACCTGTAAGAGCTACACCTTCGAAGGAGACCGGACCGGGATGATTGTGTTGTATGAACAAGACATGCCTTGAGGTAGTATAGACTACACAGCCCTCCTTGCAGGTCTGTGCAGTCTAAATACTACCTATAGCAATTCAGGCTAGTGGATACATAGTCATAATTGACTATATCATTAGCAAAACGAAAATGTCTGAGATATTCACTGCTAACGTTGATGACTGCAGACTTTTGAAGAAATCCTACATCGTGTTGGTGAAGTTTTTCGGGGATACAACTACATCTTGTCTTACACCTCAGAATGCTGAATGAGTCTTGATTTGTGGTTTTGGACTTGAAAGAACATCGTGGTCATTTGGTATAATATTTCTTAGGACCTCCACATATCGCCAGTTGGCCTAGAAGCACTGCAAGGACTCCAAAAACCATAAACAGCTATTCCTATTCTTATATGCCTCTGACTTCCGTTTAACCTGCCATACAGTATGGCTGTGGTCCACGGTGCTAGAAAATTAAGAAATCTGGCCTGTTTCGGTGACTAGAAGGTGTCAAATCTTAATACCAAACGTTTCTTAACGACTTAAGAAAAGCTTATAGTGTTATTCAGTGACTCAGAAGTGTGACAAACTTATACGCCTACGACTTACGCCAGGGTGGTTTAATTGGCTATAGCGGACTTGAATAGCCTCTTCAGCTTTTTAAAGATTGTTTTCCTCCAGCGTAAAGAAGCTCAGAAGCCATTCCATCTACCTCCGGGAGCATTCTTGAGCTGCCAGAGAGCCGCTCCAATTTCGTCTATACTTACGTCCGGAAGATCATCCGTGAAGTGGCAGGAGAAGTTAGTCTAGGTAAAAACTTGAAAAAAGAGATGTTTTTCAATCGCCTCCTGCGTATAAGGGAGTTTTCTAACTACGTAGGTCGCCTATCACCATCCTTTGGACCTTATTGATCTGGCTAAAGTCCCCAGGGCCTGGTGTTTTGTTGATGTTTAAAAGCCCAAGTATGCCCTCTAAGTGTCTACATTTTCCGGGTCTCTACTGCTGTTAATCGGTTTTTAAATGAAGTTGATACTCATCGTATTTTACTTTGGGCACATAAGGGCCTCCCTGTGTGGCTCATTTCCTGGCTGAAGTGGAAATTTAGGTTAATTTAGCAAATCAGTGATCACTTCTGGTATGAAACATGTTGTTAACCTGAGACATCCCTGTATGCTTTAAGGCCTCATCTACGCTGGTACAGTTTAAACCGTACCACTCTTACTTAAAGTTCAAAACCTATGAAAACAATAGTGATTACACTAGGAGTTAAACCGTTATGATGGAGTCAATCTCGATTTGTTTTCTATCTTTAAGACGCTTGCAGCTCGTTGAAATCCCCCATGATAACAGCGAAGTGGGTAGTTCAGTGTATAGCATTCAACAGTTTGTTGAAAATGGCTTTTAACCACAGCTGCTCGAAGTTGGCACCTGTACGACCTTGAGAGAGAACATTTCATTTCAGCCAATTTCAGGACGAGGAACCATACCCGGGTCGACACGCTGCAGTTATAATAAATAGGTGGCCTGATTTTATAGTTATCGTGTCCTCATATCGTGTATCAATATTAATGCTGCCTCCAGGATTCAAACGCTTTCGTCCTACCGTAAACTGCATCCGTCGAAGACCGGGTCCCCGGATCCGTCGGTTTTGGCAGTTGTCATACCCTGCCCAGCCATTCCCTACTATGTACCGGGCCGCTACCGTGGCTTTGAATAGTAGGGCGGAAGGAAAGGGGTGGTTTCTTGTCGGAGCTGTTCATCGGGTGATTTTGCCCGTAGTCACCACGTTGGGCAGGCAGGTTGGTGACCACTGAGTGTGATTTTGTCATACCGGGAAGCGCTGCTGCCCACCTCCTGAAAGCTTTTAATTGCCTCTTAGGATACCCACGTGCAACCACAAGGTGGTTGTATTCTACTCTGCTAGCACCATACATCACATTCATAGTTTATGCTATTTAAATTAACTAAAATATAAAAAGATTTTTATCTAAACTGAATTATTTCATAGAATAATAAAAAGATTTAATATTAAACTGCATCAGTAGCAGTTAGTCCACGAATACACTCATTCTGTTTAATACTAAACGGAAGTATATACAAATAATTCATGAAAGTCTTGCAATCGTTTAATCATAAAAGGAACTAAGTCTGAACTCCATTCAGAAAAGTCCCATAAATACGGATTACAAGTTAAATAATCCAATGTTTTTTATCATTATTTTAATGTACTAAGTATGCTCTTAAAGTGACAGGCAAAAAAAAACGGACCTACGTATCAATTTCTTTAAAAAAATACTGAATCGTTCAATGATATTGATGAACCAAAACTTTGATCACGATTTCCCACAAATTTGGTTTTTTGAGTTATGGCTGTTTATTATTAAACAAGCGAAATGTTATATATCGATATGTGTGTAGATAACACACTCGATTTTAAACCTGAATTCAATGTAAACACACAACCCTCCATTGTATTCGATTACTCGACATCGGCAATGAAATCCAAGCACTTTTCATTCATCGTGTCTCTAGGGTGAAACGGGGTAAAAAGTGCCGCAAGGGTAATACGAGGGTGAGGGTAGACAGCATTCCAAAAATGACCCTTTGTTCGTATATGCTGAAATATATTTTTAAAATATTTAACAAATAAAACACTTTTTCACTAGTTCCACTGATCAAATATATTTGTTTAAATAGTGGAACTTACCCTGTTTTCAGTATCGGTCTAATAATATTTCTTTGGATCAAACTGTAACAAATGGGAATGGGAAATGTAATGAAACTTGCATTTGGAATGAGACTGTGTGAGTGAGTCGGGGTAAAACAGCCACACTGCATTTCAGAAGATGAGTACTCTTGACTCGAGTTAGCTCGTGGTAACGCGTAGGGATGTTTGTTTCATTCCCCACCGCTGTTCTTTTTTCGAATTTATTTTGAATTTACTTGCATTGATAAGTTTATGAGTTGGTTATGTTTCTTTTTATTGAGTAGATAAAAAGTAAGTACATAATAATCTATATTTTATGCTTTTACGTAAAAAAATCTGGTAATATTTCTAGATTTTCCTCAACTTTGATATAGATTTTGAGAGACAGGTCAAAAAGTGAAACCTTCATTTTGAATCTCAATAAAAAAAACTTTGACTCCGGCATAGTCGGGGATCAGATTTACGTTTGAATTATTTATTTTATTCTTTCCATAATAATCTAGCAAAATTAAAACTTTTTACACTACTTCCACTTATATATCTTTAAATAAAACTATAATGCGACTGATTATATTACAACATCATTGGGCAGTTTACACTAGTTCGACTAATAAATCTTTAAATAAAACTATAATGCGATCGAGTACACTATAACATCATCAGGCAGAACCTAGAATATTGTAGTTCCGCCAAGAAATCACAACACAAAGTATAACATACTTTCATAATATTGTTTGTTTACTGTTACCCCGCGTAACCAATCTCTTGAATAAACAATCGCGCACTGGCAACACCATACGCAAACTTATCCAGGCCAGAAAACCTCCAACAAAAAAGTAAAATGTTTTCGAACCATAAGTTCAAATTCAAATATGGAACGTTGGCGGTCGGAGCGTCAGCTACCAGCCACCAATCAGACAAACGCACAGCCCAATCAAAGTGAAGTACTAGCGCGTTGGATGAACGCCAATCCTTTTAACCTATGAGAGGATAGAGAGGACGTATTCTGATGTATTTGTCCAATCGAACCTGAAATGAATTGCTTCTCAAGAGCACTATCTGTAGAGGTCGGGGTAAGGAGGAGAAAACTGAATTTCGCAGTATTTATACTATTCTAGGCCAAATTTGAGTGTCTTGGTAAAATAGTTGCGTTTGTGTAATAAATGAATAGGGTACTTATTTCAGCAAATAATAAACAATACTGAGTTATATATTTTTAAACTTTTCCTTCTACATATTTTTTTTCTTTTTAGTTTAATACACCTGCCTTGACCCTTTCCACGTGCCCTTAAGTCCGCCCGTGTATTTGTTTTGCATAAATTTAATAATTAAAAAGTCAGAATAAAAAAGGAAACGTTTTAAAACATTACGTTAGAAAACTCACGTCAGACAATGCTCCAATTCAGTAAGGAAACCTGAATTTTAAATGGAGATTTCTCACAGCTGTGAATTTTTACCAAAAATACTGATTGGGTGCATACAGACCATGAAACTGAACAGCTTTCCCTTAGAAACATATGTCAAGAACCGACAAAAAAATATCGACCTCCTTATAATCAGCAGACTGCATTAACTATGGGTAGTTAAAAGTTTATTGACGTTTCTTAAAATATTTTTTATGGGAAGTTGTTAAATTGCATGGTCTGAAAGCACCCTATCAGTATTCGGAGGGCTGTCCTTACACCCTGTATATGAATAGTTTCGTAGCAACTATAATAATTACTTAAACTCCAATTTGTTACCAACCGTCAACTTTTTAATTTCATTAAGCTCGCAGGCAAGTCCAGGCTCCAACAGCCATAAATACAAATTAGTGGCCCTATTCTATTCTCCCCACCTTCCCTTCCTATATATAAGGTACTATTAAATTCAGTGCAAATAATTTGAGGGTGAGTTCTACCCTTAATTAAAAAAAAACTAAAACTAAACAACTTTTCCCAATATACATAGGTCAAAATGTAAAAAAGATATTTCTTGAACACCCATATGAAAATGTTGAAAAAATTTATCACTTTGTGTGGCGAGGTTTATCATATTTCGACCTATTTTTATTGGTAATAGTTGTTCAGTTGTACAAGTTAAACTCATTTTAAAACTATTTGCACTTAATTTAATAAGACTTTATATAATAGGATTCTGAATAAATAGTGTTAGCTGGCTTGTAAATAAATTATTTCTAAAAAATAAATTCGATTTCATAAAGAAAAGGCGTCGTTATTCAAACACCCTCTGTCGCGGAAAAAAAATACTTTTGGAGGAAAATTTTTCATTAATTTCCACTAAACATATCTTTCTCATTGGACAAAACAATGGGAATTTTTCTAAGGATTCTCGAGTGTCATGTAGAGGGCGCTAAGCTTAATTGAAATAACGTTTCTTTACACAAAAACTTTAAATTAATTGTTCTAAATTTATTATTGGTTATTTGTTTACTAACACGTATGACACTCAATATAATAGCAAGGCGATAAGTTTATTTTGTAGTTAATCAAACTAACATAATTAATTTGTAACGAACACAACGTGATACGGAATCTGTGACAAAACTATGGCTGACGCCAGCCATATTGAAACGTAAACATTTCAGTTTAGTACAGCGCCCTCTGGTTTGACAGTCAGAACTATCAAGAGAACTGTCAAAAGAAAAACTCCTATTGGTAGCAACACTAGTAACCAGTTCGTATATCAAATAAACATCCTGTTAAAACTTACCTTACCCCTACCTCCCCTATTCATCCAATATTCCTCTTACTCCCCTTAGGCTGTTTTCTCACTTGTCGTCCGTCGCTGCGTATTTTTAACGCATCGTAACGCTTGCGTCTGTCAGACGAAAGGAGATTGCGAATTCCGATCTTATTCCTATAAAAACACGGCTACGGTGCGTAACGGATGCGTCTGTCAAGTCATGTGACATGCGTTATAAATACACAGCGACGGAAGACAAGTGGGAGAACCACCTCACAACTTCAAAACGGTTAGTTTGTTTCAGCAATATTACGGCGGTTTTGATTTATTGCAAAACTACTATAACTTTTATCATAATGTAGGGGTTTTCAGGGGTGCAAACCGTCCGCAGTAGTTTCTTTGATTTTCTGTGGCATCATAAAAACATAATGGATAGAAAGTACTGCGTTCTTTTCAAGTTCGAATAATTTCATGAAACTGAACAACTATAGACCAACATTATTAGAATCAAGGTGTTATTTTATTTTATTCAACATTAGCACACACATTTTTAAAACACTTCCTGTGTTAACTAAGGTAACTAAGCCATTTTAGAAAACTTGCTAATTTTTTCCCGGGGTAGGATTTGAAATTTTGCAAAGGATGAGCCGCGGTAGCCCAGATAGAAAAGGCGTCACTACTAGTGTCATCGAAAGTCACAGGTTCAAATTCTGCTCGCGGTAATATATAATATTGCAAGTATTCTCAAATTGCTTAAAATTTGCATTGGCTTCAATTCGAAATATAAAATTTTCGTAACATCCCTTAAGTAAGTGCTGTCATTTGCCGTCAAATAGGTTTAAAAGAAGAAAGCAGATATCTTGGTCACGTCATGTCAAATAATTTGTCAAAAAATATGTGTTATCTGTCAAAATAAGGCAACCATAATGAAAACATGACTAAATTGACTAGTAACTGCGAAGAACCCATTGAGATTTATAAACATGACAGGACTTAGATATGTTTGACCCACGAGTAGCTACTTATTCTTTTGTTCTGTTTTGTGTGGCAAATTAATGGTTTTAATGTTTTTTTTTAATATGTCCTATCTTTTTCAAAACCTATTTGACGGAAAGTGACTCACTAATTTAAGGTAAGAAGAGAATCTGTAGCCCGAATTGACAGCATTGTGCTGACTAAAGAAAGGCCAAGGAAACGAGGTTAACGACCTAAATATGACAGAGTGACAGTTATAATAATCCCTCCTTCTGTACTGTAAATGTCAGTTGTCTCTATCTAATTTGTTTACATTGTTTACTTCGTTTTGTTGGCATTACTTTACACTTCCTATACACGATTGTTATGGATCCCAAAAGTGCCACAATTTGGCTTCTAATCCGGAAACATTCTATCGGCTCACGTTTAAATTTCCCGCCAAACCCGTTGACGGCAGTAATTTCGCACCATTCACAATTTACTGCAGCCCACTGCAGTGGACGCTGATTGGCTATAAATTTCAGTAGCGCACGCTGATTGGTGGATAAATTCAAAGGCCCTGATTGGAGAACTCATTTTGATGGTGGGTATCGGCGGCGGCGGTAAAATAAATATGAATTGAATTAAAACAGTCTCTCAAATTAAGGGTTTTATTTTATTTGACTGCACAATACTTTTGTGAAATTTCGGTTTCCGGCATTTTTCAGATAAATATGATATCGATATTTCCACAATATTTGTCTTCATTCAGTGTATTTAAAAGTATTCCTCACACGCTTACTCCTATCTAATACAAAACAGTAAGATGACAATAAAATGATACATACAGTAGATATTTAATGATGTTCTGACACACTTAACACTTTCTTATTAAGGCAATAGATACATTATATTAATCCTCACCTATCTTACACACTAAAAATGTAAACGCACATTCAGATTATAACATAATAACGCACACACGTCCTAAATTAAGTTTTTGTATTAGAATAAGATAGATAATAAGTTTACAATTCGGATATCCCATGTAAATTGGTTTCCCAAGATACAGGCAATGCCTAGTTTGGGGACCTCTGTTAAATGTGTTATTTTACTACTTAGATATAAGTTTTATAAATGATTCATCTATAAGTAATGTTTACCCTAGTCTAAGTTTTATATCGGATATTAATAAAGTAGGTACTTTTCATTTTCATTTTTCAGTAGATCGTCTTAAATACTGATACAGCTATTGAAATTACATTAATAGATAGACAGAGTACATGGCAATAGTGTATGACAATACACATTTTAGCTACTACTACTACATGTTTTTTTCATGTTACCATTTTAGGGCTATAATTTTTTTTCTAAAAGAAAAATTTCAGAGCTTAAACAACCTAACAATAGGCCCTAGCCTAGAAAGATTGTTAATTTAGACAACAAAAAAAAGAAAAATTGTGTTATAAAAATTAATTTTTTCATATAGACGGATCATGACGCCAATAAATGATACCTAATACTTACTATTCTACATTGAATAAAGTAAATTTCAATTTAAAACACTAACGATAGCAGTACTACATTAAAAAAACAGTTATTTTATTTTATTTGGGGAGTTTACAGCCTTGAAAATTGTAATAATCCTTTTTAAAATATCATCTTTGAACTATCAACAAGTATCTAACGCCATGAATCATAACAATACACAATTGATTCATCACCTGAAAACGATTGGCAGGAACCTACTCTGTAGGTAGTTCGAAACAGCTCATTACAAAAACATTTGTTTGTAGAAACAATAATGCTAATCAATGAAAACGGATCACTGAATCATAGTCTTACAAAAAAACCGTCTGATTATGTGACACACACTCGTGGTTTTTAATGGATGAATCAAGCTAACGGCAATCGGTATTTATAAAAAACTAAAAGGCAACAGATAGATGACTTCATATTATCAACGCAGAGCCAAAACCTCAGGCCACAAAATAAAGTATGTCAACGAAACCGAAAACGAGAGATCGTACTATATGGCGTACCCTGGGGGAGACCTACGTTCAGCAGTGGACTGCAATAGGCTGATGTATGTATGTGATACATAGATTGTGCGCAAGCTTAAATAAAACCACTAGATCTAATGTGAAACTTTTGATTGAATTCGTCGAAAAATAGTTAAAAGAAACGTTCATGTCCTGTGCATTGTAAGAACGGGTTGAACCTTTCAATAAAAGTGTTTGATTCCATTATAATAAAGTTAATACGAGATTAGGTACATTACTATGATACACGATCAATCAATTGTTTCATATTTCGACCCAGTAGCATGGGATTGAGCGATTTCATCCCTCATTTTATGTGTTTTTAAACCCTTCCTACTGTTTTAAACATTCGTGGTCACACTTAATAACTCCAAAAATATCCATTCTGGTTGTAAATGACAGAATCGTTGGTACCAATAATATGAAGACCAATACCCGCAAAATATCAGTTTATCCGTGATCATGGCCCAGCCGATTATATTCGGACAATATCGGTCGATTTAAGAAAATCTAGTATCGTGGTAAGAACTCTGTTTTAGTATTTTGACTCTTTACTTTTTGATACATTTGGTTGAATAAAATGACCTAGCCAGCTCTCTGTCTAATTGGATTGGATGGATGGACTAGGAGTCGTTTTACTTTAAATTGAAGATGAGTCACTCCCTGATTCACAAATATTTATGCACGTGGCTCAATATCACTAAAGAGGTGACAATCATCCTCATCTTTCCACCACATGCCAATGTGTTGTATCGAAGTTATGCAGAAATTATGAATGAAATGTATTTTTAGAACTGTACAGTCATGTTTCATGTGAAGGACGTTCATGGCCGCTCTTACAACATTTAAGACTTTGAACGACAACGTCAGATTCAAGTACAAATACAAATCATTTACGGTGTTATTACAAAAAAGTTACACAGTGTCCAAGTCGTTTGAAAACGTCAATTCGTTTGGAGAAATAATTTAAACAGCGTCTACAGGCACGTCTAACTTTTTTGTAATTACAAGGTTATTTGCCAAAAATATTAACGAGTAGGTTTAAGAAATAACAATAAATAAATAGAGACTGATGGAAAAAGGTATCTATGAGCAAAGCGCAGTGCTGATTTTAAGCCCACCCACTGTCAATTAATACCTAAACCTACAATACTAATTAAGACCGATTGACATTATTCTTACAAAAATACAAGTCTAACATTCTATTTTTCTTTCTATTTGGAAATAAATAAGTGTTTGCTACAATGGTACTTATTTTTTATGGGATACATTTTTTGTTGCTTTCGGATGAAAAAAAGAACAGGATGGAAAGGGAAGATGGAGGCCTTTGCCCAGCTGTGGGACGATGTAGGTTAAGATAAGATAAGATATGAAAGAAACTTAAGTTAAACTTTAAATGACTGGCGAAGTGGCTGCTAGGTTAATTTTTTTACTTTATGTTACACCTCGGACACTCCATACAGCGGACTCTTTATAGACAACTGTCATTTCTACATGTGCATGTGTGGGTGATCACAGATGTGTGAGTGCAGGGTTGGCATGCAGGTTGTTTTTTATACCTAATCTGATAAATACATACAGTAACTACCAAAGAGGATGTAACATACCTAGCGCTAGTTTTTTACTTAAATCTCCACTGGTATTCTGACATTTCTCGGGTGAGGGCGGGTCGGGGGCTGGGGTGCGGGGAGGTGAGTGTCCGTTCGGTATGTATAATATATACTACATAAGTGAGTGCAGGGTTGGCATGCAGGTTGATTTTTTTACCTAACCTGATGAATACATATAGTAACTACCAAAGAGGATTTAACAAGCCTAGCGCTAGTTTCTACTTAATTCTCCACTGGTATTTTGACATTTCTCGGGTGAGGGCGGGTCGGGGGCTGGGGTGTGGGGAGGTGAGTGTCCGTTCTGTATGTATAATATATAGTACATAAGTACTATTGGTTATTAATCTGTGCTTATTTCTAGGATTCTGGCTTCGTTGGTAGCGCGGAAAAACAAATTTCACTGTCTCTGCTTCAAATCCCGATCGTAGTCGAAATCTTGAGTATTTTTACTAAATTTTTATCCATGAAAATGCTAACAACGTTTATTTCCAGTTATCTTGAAGTACCTGAAATGAAAAAACAAAGCAAATTTATTATAATTGTGAATGTTTTTAGTAAAACCTAGCAATAATAATAGCCTGAATTCGGGATATAAATAATCTTGACTTAAATAGGTCTACATCAAGAAAAGAATAGGAGATATTTTAATTCTGTCAGGTTAAAAATGATAATGGGTTTTTCGCCATTTCTAGTTAATTTAGTCACCATCGTTTTCATCGTCGCCTTGTTTTGTTTGACAGCTGACGCCCATTTTGCGTTCAATAATAAGACACGACATGACTTAGATATCGCCTATTCATTACTAAACCTATTTGACGGATAGTGACAGCGCAAATTTAAGGCAAGTTAGATAATTCATTTCTCGAATTGAGGCCAATACTGAAACAATTTATGATTTTAATCTAAAACCGAGGCCTGTATGGATGTCTCAAGAGCTGTTGATGAAATAAACCAATCTTATCATACGAAATCCGGCAAAAATATTATATTCTCATGAATACCGTTGTTTTCAAATATGGGTATGTAAACGAATGAGTTGGAGATGGCACCCTAGGGTGATTCTGAGACATTTTAGAATTCGTGGTCTGACAGAAATGTAAGATTGTGTCATTTTCACAACATTAAAGTGAAGACCTAATAGTAGTTTATGCAACTGTCGTATAATGGGGGTCATTAGAATGCGAGTGTCTGTTTATCACACGAGGCGCAGCCGAGTGTGATAATAGTTTGACACGAGCATTCTAATGCCTAATTATAGCAGTTGCATACACTATTTTATCTACACTCTCCAAAAAAACTCAGAAACACTTTTCTAAACGTACGCACCGGCCATTGCAAGGCCCGATACAAGGACAAATTCAATACGAGAACGTAATATGGCTTGATATGAATTTTTAAAAATCTATACTTTAGCAGTTGTTTAGATGTGGAGTCTTAACAATAACTTAACTAAACAACTGAACAACATCTGAACAACATCTGAACAACAACTGAACAACATCTGAACAACATCTGAACAACATCGAAACCACAACTGAACAACATCTGTACAACAACTGAACAACATCTGAACAACATGTACAACAACTGAACAACAACTGAACAACATCGGAATAACATCTGAACCACAACTAATCAACATCTGAACAACAACAGAACAAAAACCTATTAAAACAACTGAACAACATCCGAAAAATTACCGTACAACAACAACTGTCAGGTGCGGCGGAAGATAGCGATTGGAGTATTGGAAAAAAAAACTTCGTTTCATTTCTCAACTTTATCGTATTAAGAGTTTTGTCATTAAGTCATTACGCTTCTGTAATTTATAGTAAACCCTAGTTTTTATAGGCAGAATGCATAAAGTAGGTCATTATGCATCTGTTTTCGAATTCATAATTCGAACATTATGAGACGAGTGTATATAATAGTAGTTTATGCAACTGTCGTATAATGGGGGTCATTAGAATGCGAGTGTCTGTTTATCACACGAGGCGCAGCCGAGTGTGATAATAGTTTGACACGAGCATTCTAATGCCTAATTATAGCAGTTGCATACACTATTTTATCTACACTCTCCAAAAAAAACTCAGAAACACTTTTCTAAACGTACGCACCGGCCATTGCAAGGCCCAATATAAGGACAAATTCAATACGAGAACGTAATATGGCTTGATATGAATTTTTGAAAATTCTATACTTTAGCAGTTGTTTAGATGTGGAGTCCTAACAATAACTTAACTAAACAACTGAAAAACATCTGAACAACATCTGAACAACTCTGAACAACAACTGAACAACAACTGAACAACTCTGAACAACACTGAACAACATCGGAATAACATCTGAACAACAACTAATCAACATCTGAACGACAACTGCACAACATCTGAACAACAACAGAACAAAAACCTATTAAAACAACTGAACAACATCCGAAAAATTACCGTACAACAACAACTGTCAGGTGCGGCGGAAGATAGCGATTTGAGTATTGGAAAAAAACTTCGTTTCATTTCTCAACTTTATCGTATTATGAGTTTTCTCATTAAGTCATTACGCTTCTGTAATTTATAGTAAACCCTAGTTTTTATAGGCAGAATGCATAAAGTAGGTCATTATGCATCTGTTTTCGAATTCATAATTCGAACATTATGAGACGAGTGTAGATAAAGTTATTTACAGTTCCCTATGACTGACTGTGGTATATGGGAATTCTCGCATTATTTTATGTACATTATAATTTAGTACAAACGAAATAAAAAATAAGTTTTTTTAATTTAAGGCGGTTCTCCCACTTGTCGTCCGTCGCTGTGTATTTTTAACGCAACGGATGCGTCTGTCAAGCCGTTTGACAGTAGCTGATATTGTATGAGAATAAGATCGAAATTTGCAATTTCCTTTCGTCTGACAGACACATGCGTTACGGCGTAAAATAAATCGCCTAGGTGACGTGAAAATAAGAATTACACGACTGGTCTTATCAAACTAAACACACGCTCAGTTAAAACATAATATAGGTACACATAGTAGGAAATATAGCCTGCGGTATATATAGCTACCGGTTTTGAATAAACAAACTCTCTCCACTACCGTTATGTAAGTAAGTATTCAAGGTTATGATGCTGTCGTGATTCAGCCTTGGGTACATGCGTGGGGAAAAACCTTTAAAAATATCATACACGACAGACATTGTACTTGAATACTAAGTAACAAAATAGACAAACTTGTAGGTGTGTCAATATGAGCAATGTTATGTGCCGTCTCAGTCAGACAAAAAAACTAAAGCACGCGAGGCAGTGCCTTTAGTTTTTTTTTTTCTGATTCAAGTCGCATTTTTGTGTGTTTCAAGTCGTATTTTTGTATTGAAAAATAAACTTATTCGCCATCAAAAACTGTTGCTTACATATTTTATCCTACTTCGAATAAAATATACTTATTATATTTTATATTGTATTCAGTGTAGAACTATCACAAATATCGCAAATTATTAAATTATATTACAAAGTTTAAATAGCTCTACACTTGCGAAAATGGCGGGTATTGGATGAGCCGCGGTAGCCCAGATGGAAGAGGCGTCGCCTCTAGTAATGGCGAAAGTAGCAGGTTAGAACCCTGTCCACGTTTGAAAACTTTGCATGTTTTCAAAAAATTAAATGGCTCTGTCCATTTCTTAAGGTTTTAAGTTCTTCTGCTGTGGCTTTAATTTCATGAGTGACCAATTATTATGTCACATTCATCATCATTATCCGCAGCCCACATCCACCCACTGCAGGTTATAAGCCTCTTCTCTACAGTGCCAATCTTCACGGTCCTGTGCCAGCCCTGTTCATTAAGGTCCTGTATGCTTGAATAATTCAATCATTTTCGGTGGAAGGCTCCGTAAGGGGCCGCCTGGCTTGCGACCACCATCCCACCGAAGTCTGGCGCCAAGTAGCTTGCTGCTTTCCGTCAGTGTGTGGGACTGCCAGTGCCTTAACAGGCTTCTTCTGGGTGAGCTCGCTCCATCTTAGACTCTGTCTCTGTCCTATGACCTAGACTAGAGTCAAGAGCAAAACAATCATAAAAAAAGAACACAAAATAGGGAATTTACAGAAGGACAACTAGCACTGATTTCGATTATTGATACCAACTCTGCAAGGGTTGCTACTGTTTTCTTACTGATTGTTTAAAATTTTTAGTACAAGATCGCCCTGCAAAGCATGGAACCATCTTTCTTACGAACGATCTGGACCACCATCGTTCGTAAGAGAGATGGTTCCATGCTTAAGAGGGCACGTCAAGCAGTCGGTTCCGGTTGCTGTATATGATTACTTAGACAGCGGTCGTTACGCAACCCCAGTCAGAGGCCTACTAGTAACTGGTAGGTGCTTAAAAAATTCTGACACCAGGGTTCATTTGGTCTCTCATCCACTCGATCTTCATCGTCGTATTGCCTGCAATATCCTAATCAGACTGAAAACAAATTTAAAAAGTGAAAATATCAACTCTGTGCGTGCCCCATTGGGAATCGAACCCGGATCCTTAGAATCGCAGGCAGTCGCACTACCACTGCGCCACATCGGCCGTCAAACAAACAAAACGGTCACAGTCTTATTAAAATTAAATTATGGTTTGTTATATAAAAACTAGAGCGTTTTCTGCCGCCTTAGGTGACCAGGGAAATCCACATAATTTCCCGATTGGTCTCGTTTCAAATCTAAATGTGATCATAGTAACAAACTAAGAATGCTAATCATCAAAGTATTTATATCTCAGTTGAGGAAACTCAATCAGTTAACCACTTTACTGTGTGACTGTCCACATTTAAGAGGCAATGAGTCAATAGCGTGGAATTACCTTGCTCGCGTGCCATACATTATCATAATACCTATTATCACCGATTGTATGTATTTGATAATATGAAACGTATCTATTCTATCTCTTCTGTGTTATAATTTCTGAAAGTTATTTTGTAATGTCTATTTTGACCGGAAGTGGTGAGATATGATTCTAGCAATAAGAACATGCTATAAAATACATATGAAAAATAACATAAATTTATGGTAGGTAGGTATATAATATGGGTATCTATTAAACATGTAAAATACGCGGGCAATGGATGAGGCGCGGTAGCCCAGATACAAGAGGCGTCGCCACTAGTGATGGCGAAAGTTTCAGGTTCAAATCCCGTAACAGTATTTTTTTAAGTTTTCTAAATTATTTTTTAATTATTTTTAATTTTTTAATTATTATTTTTAATTATTTTTTAATTTTTTCTAAATTATTTATCAAAAGCATTTGATAGTCTGACACACACATCCATATTCACAGCCCTCGAAAAAC
Organism: Tuta absoluta; assembly: GCA_027580185.1. Taxonomy (NCBI): domain Eukaryota; kingdom Metazoa; phylum Arthropoda; class Insecta; order Lepidoptera; family Gelechiidae; genus Tuta; species Tuta absoluta. Next base: position 9,446,997 of record JAQAHW010000019.1, on the reverse strand, counting down.
AAAACATTCCCACTACGTATATTAACCTTATAAGAAACATTTACAATAACAGTACAGCTCATGTAAAACTGCAGGCACCTGGGCAAACATTTCCAATAGAAAGAGGTGTAAAACAGGGTGATCCTCTCTCACCCAAGCTATTTACGAGCGTTCTCGAGGAGGTATTTCAAACGATTGCTCCAGAATGGAAAAGCAAGGGTCTCCAAATCGGCGATGCCAAACTAACCAACCTACGTTTCGCGGACGATATTGTTCTATTTTCTTCAACAGCCTCTGAGCTGCAACACATGCTACAAGATGTAAGTAAGGCAAGCCTCGAGGTTGGACTAAAGATGAATATGTCAAAGACTAAGGTCATGACAAATCGAACTGAGCAAATTGTGGAAGTGGATGGGGAGAAAATAGCATATGTCCAAGAGTACCTTTACTTAGGCCAAATAGTCTCTTTCCAGGCGAGACAAGATAAGGAAGTCGAAAGACGGACTGAGAACGCCTGGAAGAGCTATTGGGCTATGAAAGACCTCATGAAAGGTAACTTGCCAATATCTTTAAAACGCAAGCTTATGGACATGTGCATTCTTCCCATCCTTACCTACGGAGCTCAGACCTGGTCTTTGACTGATATTCAGAAGTCCAGGCTTGGGGTTTGCCAACGTAATATGGAACGCAGCATACTTGGAGTCAGACTGATCGACCGAATTCGGAACTCAGTGCTGCGTTCACAAACAAAAATTCAGGACGTAGCTCAGAAGGCTGCCTGCTTAAAGTGGGATTGGGCTGGCCACGTTACCCGCATGCCAACTGCTTTATGGGCTAAAATAGCAACGGAATGGGTGCCCAAGAATGTTAAGGGCAGCTTAGTGCTGAAAAGTAGGCATTTACGGCCTTCCGCCCGTCGCGTAGAAAAGATCGCGCGAGCTAGTCTGCGGTGAACTCACTTGACCCTGCGGTGCGGACCGGGCGGCAAGCGCAGCTTCCACAGCGAGCGCACGCGTTACAGTATACAAAACTATGGCAGTAGGTCAATAACTCCCCAAGATATAGATAATAATTTTATTGTTTACGTAATTTACTTATTTATTTATTTATTTAACTGTTTATTGCACACAAGATAAAACACAGAACAATTACATTAAAGAAAAACAACACAACAGGTACTACTTAGGAAAAATATGATGGTACAATTGTAGGATTGATAAAATTAAACATTGAAGATGTGTTTTATATTATTAATTTTTAATTATTGAATTATATACTAATTAATAATAGTAATATTATTTAAATATAAATTTAAATAATGTTAGTATTATGTAATGTGCAGTTGAATAACTCATTATGATGAGCTTTGTCCTGTAATTCATTTAAAATATGGCGTCCCGTAACAGTTTGAAATTCGTCTTCCTTGGTTTCCGCTTCTACTAGCGGGAGATATCCACCTCAATATCATCACCGTCGGTACATCTGAAATTTTTCATTAGTTACTTATAATCATCGAAACAATGAAAATCGAAGGACAATGACAAATAATCCTTACTACATACATACATACATACATAAATCACGCCTTTATCCCTTACGGGGTAGGCAGAGTGTTAACGGCCGTTCAACGGATATTAACACCACGTCTGACAAAAGTTTGAGGGTCAATCAGATAACTGTGTATCACTATAGTGACAGGTTGTCAGCCCGTCGCCTAAAATTGCAATACACACCCTCGAGTCCCTTAGTCGCCTCTTACGACACCCATGGGTAAGATATGGGGTGACGCTATTCTAAGCCGGCATCACACGGCGATAATCCTTACTATCCGTACTAATTTTATATATAGTGTGTGTGAAGAGTGTGTGCAAAAATGCTATCCATGTCTTAAGGCAGCCTCGAGAAGTAACAGACTCGGGATGAACTCGGACAAAACAAAAGTCAAATTCACTCAACAAATCATCCCCAAGCCAGTCTCCGTCGAAGGTGTAGCCTTTAAAGTTGTTGAAGTATGTGTACTTTGGGCAAACGTTGCAGTTGGGTAGAGACAACTTTGAGGTTGAAAGCACCAGAAGAGTGCAGCTGGGCTGGGCGGCATTTGGGAAGCTGCGTCATATCCTAGAATCATCTTTGCCACAATGCCTCAAGACCATGGTGTTCGATCAATGTGTCCTACCAGTCATCACCTACCTTATCCGCAAAAAAGACCAGTGACGGACATTTTCTGGAAGTGTAGCAAGCTGAAGTGGGAGTGGGCCTTTCCTTGGCAAGCGTAACGTTAGACGTCCTCCGGCCAGAATCCAGATGGACCGATGACTTAAAAAGACGGCTGGTAACGACTGACTGGCGAAAACGGGAGATCGTGCCTTATGGCATACCGAGGGGGAAGCCTACGTCAAGCAGTGGACTGTAATAGGCTAATGAATGAATTTTCGTTACTTACTTATGAGATTTAGAAGTTTATTGAAGTGGAAATGTATGGGAGTCCATAACTTGCAATAAGGGTTGATCATCACATATGCTTGAAGCTCTGAAACATGTTTGAAACATCAATATTCACACAGAGCAGTATTTAAATAACATTAAGAATCGTCATTTCCACTTTTTGTTTATAAAATTACGTATTTCTATCTTGCCTTTTCTGCTTGGGAGGTAATAGCTACATGGTGAGGCTGCTGTATAGAACTACAGTAAAAATGTATGTATAAGTAAGTGAAAATCTATATATAAATATGAAAAATATCATTAATGCTTTCAAAGTCATATTAAAAAACAACTGTTTATTAGCTGAACAATAAAACATTTAATTTTCGTAACTTACTCATTAGACTGGAGAGTTGATTGGCGTGGAGATGTCTTCTTCTTCATCAATACACTCTTAACAGAGCGGACGTGGTCGTCAATCCGGGTTGGTGGCACGCTTTACAATCCGTCGCCATTCCTCACGGATGACTGCTTTTCTGGTGCACTCCGTCACGGAACCTTCTTGTGTAGCAGCTTTAATTTGGTCCGTCTGATCTTCCTCGAGGGCGCGCACCCTCGACCTTCCCTTGGACCACGAGCCGCTCGATAGATATGTCCCCGCGTCGGGCGACGTGTCCAAAGAATGTAAGGATGCGAGCTTGCACGATGGAGGAGAGGCCGAGTTCCTTGAGAATGGAGTCATTGGTGGGGAATTCTATCGATGATATTCTAAGCATTCGCCTCCAGCACCACATTTCCAGTGCGTCTATCTTCTTCTTTTCAATTTCCCGCAAAGTCCACGTCTCTGCAGCATAGAGGAACACGGGGAATATGAGTGCTCTCACGAGTCGTGTTTTGGTGGCTTTCGTGATATTGCGATTTTCCAAACCTTATGAAGCTTGCTCATAGTGGATCTAGTTATCGCCATACGTCTTTTTACCTCGTCTATGCAACCGCCGTTGTTGAAAATCAGCGCTCCCAGATAAACGTAGGATTGGACAACCTCGCAGTTTGCGATATGTTTGACTATGTTGTTTTGGAGATGTATGTGACTCCAGAACTTGCAGAGAAAGTTGATCATCGTCATGACGGCTTGAAGGCCTGGAACGTTTTTATCAAAAGTACACTAATCTTGAACAGGCTTACCTTTTCTGTTTCACTAAATTATACTTACTTTTCAGTACCTAGTAATTTGTTTGCATGTCTAATACCTTTGTCTCTTAGTATTGAAGCACTGCAAGGATTAGAAGTCCAAGGTTATCGGTACAATATTTACCGTCTAATTAAATTTACTATTACATTACAAACAAATTCAGTGGTTGCACTACTGATTTTGTTTTACTGTGTATGTACTTGATAATTACTTATAGCATGGCTCACTAATAAATAATAAAATTACATTATGTAAAATCGTACATTCTCTTCGTATGATTTGAACTGTGGTTGCACCACTGGTTTCATTTCTACTATGTATGTATTATGATGTTTACTTTTAATATGGCAACAGCTTATGAACTACATAATAAATAAAATGACACTAGATCAAATGGTTGGTACAATGTTAGATACTGTGGTTGCAATACTATTTAATTTTCTGTCTGTTGTTGTTAAACCTAAAACTGCTTCTGGTTTAGTTACCCAGATCAGCTATACAATTTCTTTGTCTACTTACCTATTCACTAAAATTTATACCTATACATGAGTGGATTTCTCAAGCGGAAATTTTTCATGTCCTCGCTGAAAACGACGTGACGCTTTGCAGATGTGACTATGATATATTTTTTTCTAAATATAAGACATTTGTTCCGATATGAAGCCATATAAATAATGTTTGGAAAGTTATTATTTTTTTAGATAAAAATTAGTAAGTGTCGAATTTCAATGTTCGGTGGCTTGTCCCCAATCCCTTTTTTACAACATATTCATCTCTCTGGAGAATTGTGTCCAACATATTTGTGAAAATAAATTTTGATTATGTTAAGGATGAGTGATCCTACGAGAAATTATTAAAAATTAAATTTTTAGACGAATAGTTTATGAACTGTGGCAAAACTAGATTTGTCCCAGCAAAAATAGCAATATCGGTGGCAATTTTGTTTCGACGCTTCCTGTTCATACTGTTGGGTATATCCAGGCCTAAAACCCCTCCCCTGCTAGGATCAGCCGAGCACTCTTGCGCAGTGTGAACGATTGTGCACTACCTCCTTGCGTCTTCCCGCTAAAAATGAAAGTACATGATTTCAGTTTACTCGGAACAAAATTTTGCAATTTCGGTGCTCGGGATTAAAATGTTTCCTCAAGGTTTAAAAATATAACAGTAATGCATTCTAAATAGCCTTTAGGTACACTTTTGAGATATAAGACGCAAACTGAAATAACCTTGATACTTTTATATATTTTTTAAATAAATGACTAGTTTGCAATTTCGGTGGGCACATTTCGGTGGCTTTTATGGCTGCTAGAAGCCCACCGAAATTGCAGAGCTCCACCGAAATTGCTCAATTGATACAAATTTCAAACATATTTAGAAATATCACGCTTACACTCCTTGCGGGGTATACAGATCGAATATGCCTGGAAAATGCGGTCGCTTTAGGTCGTTTGTTTGACAAAAAAATTGCGGTTATTTCAAAAAAACCAAAATCTGCGTCGTAAAAGAAGACTAGGGGATACATTCATTACGGGGAATGGACAACAGTTCCCTCTGAATGCAAAATTTTGTGCTGCGCTCGCCTATCCTAGCTCGTGGCTCTCCAGCCCGGCAATCCTCGTGGCCCTCCAGCCAGGCGCTCCCGCGAGGTCCTACTGCACGGCGATGCTTTGTGTCTCTCCAGCCCGGCGCTCCAGCGAGGTCCTCCTGCCTGGCGATCCCTCGTGGCCCTCCAGCCCGGCACTCCCTCGTGGCCCTCCAGCCAGGCGCTCCCGCGAGGTCCTACTGCACGGCGATGCTTTGTGTCTCTCTAGCCCGGTGCTCCAGCGAGGTCCTCCTGCCTGGCGATCCCTCGTGGCCCTCCAGCCCGGTGCTCCAGCGAGGTCCTCCTGCCTGGCGATCCCTCGTGGCCCTCCAGCCCGGTGCTCCAGCGAGGTCCTCCTGCCTGGCGATCCCTCGTGGCCCTCCAGCCCGGCAATCCTCGTGGCCCTCCAGCCAGGCGCTCCCGCGAGGTCCTACTGCACGGCGATGCTTTGTGTCTCTCCAGCCCGGTGCTCCAGCGAGGTCCTCCTGCCTGGCGATCCCTCGTGGCCCTCCAGCCCGGCACTCCCTCGTGGCCCTCCAGCCCGGTGCTCCAGCGAGGTCCTCCTGCCTGGCGATCCCTCGTGGCCCTCCAGCCCGGCACTCCCTCGTGGCCCTCCAGCCCGGTGCTCCAGCGAGGTCCTCCTGCCTGGCGATCCCTCGTGGCCCTCCAGCCCGGCACTCCCTCGTGGCCCTCCAGCCCGGTGCTCCAGCGAGGTCCTCCTGCCTGGCGATCCCTCGTGGCCCTCCAGCCCGGTGCTCCAGCGAGGTCCTCCTGCCTGGCGATCCCTCGTGGCCCTCCAGCCCGGCACTCCCTCGTGGCCCTCCAGCCCGGTGCTCCAGCGAGGTCCTCCTGCCTGGCGATCCCTCGTGGCCCTCCAGCCCGGCACTCCCTCGTGGCCCTCCAGCCCGGTGCTCCAGCGAGGTCCTCCTGTCTGGCGATCCCTCGTGGCCCTCCAGCCCGGCACTCCCTCGTGGCCCTCCAGCCCGGTGCTCCAGCGAGGTCCTCCTGCCTGGCGATCCCTCGTGGCCCTCCAGCCCGGTGCTCCAGCGAGGTCCTCCTGCCTGGCGATCCCTCGTGGCCCTCCAGCCCGGCACTCCCTCGTGGCCCTCCAGCCCGGTGCTCCAGCGAGGTCCTCCTGCCTGGCGATCCCTCGTGGCCCTCCAGCCCGGCACTCCCTCGTGGCCCTCCAGCCCGGTGCTCCAGCGAGGTCCTCCTGTCTGGCGATCCCTCGTGGCCCTCCAGCCCGGCACTCCCTCGTGGCCCTCCAGCCCGGTGCTCCAGCGAGGTCCTCCTGCCTGGCGATCCCTCGTGGCCCTCCAGCCCGGTGCTCCAGCGAGGTCCTCCTGCCTGGCGATCCCTCGTGGCCCTCCAGCCCGGCACTCCCTCGTGGCCCTCCAGCCCGGTGCTCCAGCGAGGTCCTCCTGCCTGGCGATCCCTCGTGGCCCTCCAGCCCGGTGATCCTCGTGGCCCTCCAGCCCGGCGCTCCCTCGTGGCCCTCCAGCCCGGTGATCCTCGTGGCCCTCCAGCCCGGCGATCCTCGTGGCCCTCCAGCCCGGCGCTCCCTCGTGGCCCTCCAGCCCGGCGATCCCTCGTGGCCCTCCAGCCCGGCGCTCCCTCGTGGCCCTCCAGCCCGGCGATCCCTCGTGGCCCTCCAGCCCGGCGCTCCCTCGTGGCCCTCCAGCCCGGCGATCCCTCGTGGCCCTCCAGCCCGGCGATCCCTGTGGCCCTCCGTCCCGGCGCTCTCGCGAGGTCCTCCTGCTCAGTCATTGACACCCGTCAGTGATAGCCGAAGACGTGGCTACTATTTGTAGTCGCAGGTATCAGTTGATTTGTTGACCGGCAGGTGCTATCAGGTTTGGACGGCTGCCGCTAACAGAGGTCTACGGCTATCTTCAACACAATGCCACCCATTTGTAAGCAGCCAAACAAGGCATCTGAGGCACAATTTCAACTTCGGTGGCACAAACCCAATTTCGGTGGCATGAATTCAATTTCGGTGACAAGGCAATTTCGGTGACCCAAATAACTCACCAAATACTATTGTTACATATTTCCCTTTTAATATATTATATTCAAAATGAGTATCTTTTGCTATACAGCTACAAAAAACATCAAAAAAGCAGAAAATTAAAAAATCCACCGAAATTGACAAAAATATGCAGTTGTTGAAAATGACTCACATACTTACTTCATAGTTGGTAGTTACTTTGGTAGGTCAAAAATTGGTTAGAATTATGTTCAGATACTTACGATATTGTTTGCCGGTCTTTTCGCTTTTGACATATAGGTACCCTCTTGTATTTATTTTTATTTCCCATTTTTACTTATTTACAGACTATGTACACGTTTATTTACAATAAATTAACGAAATATTTACACATTCACAAAATATTTACAGTCAAAAATATACAACACTTATTTAAAACTTAGTAGCAAAGGCGAGCTTATCTCTTAAGAAGAGATCTCTTCTAGCCAACACATTTGATGTCAGAAAATTCATATCTTATTAATATTACGCGACAAGATGAAAAAAGCAGGTTGCGGAACGCCGCGGTCGAAAAATTGGCATAGGTCCTGCTCCGATGATGCCCGGCGGGCGTCTGAAGCGCAGCGCGCGCGTCGTTTGGTTATATAATGGGAATAATGGGGTTTCAAAAAATCACAAAAAACAATTTAAAAAATCTATCCATTATTTTATTTACATCTTGTAATTTCCCACATTTTGGCATATTTTAATTTTTTTTAGTGTTAATAATCTTTGAGTAATACTTGAAAAATTGTCATAAACTTACGTATCTTTGCATTTTTTTATGATCGAGAAAAGTTATAGATATCGTGTTTTTGTCCATTAAATAATCAAGAACTGTTCATTAACAACAACATATATTTTTTCTGGTTCAAATAAAATAATATATGATGCTTTAAAACTCAACCAAAAATAGGTCGATTCGACATTTTTCACACTAAGACGCCCTTAAGAGGCGACGTGGACGGCCCCGAAAGAGGTGGAGCGATGAACTTAGCGCCTATCTACCGAACTGGCAAAGCCTAGCACTGGACCGAGAGAAGTGGAAAAAGAGGAGAGAGGCCTTTGCCCTGCAGTGGGACAACCTGGGCTCTTAAATAATTAAATAATTTCTAAATTAAATGTAACGTTATAAATATGCTTCCACACTACATGATCTGATTGCAAATCAAAAATTATGTCGAATATCAATACGTAATGTCTTCTCTTTGCTTTTGGTTATTCAAGTAAGTGACAGCATTACATCAAGAAAGTTCTACGCTGGTATACTACCGGCGAATAATAGTACCTAACTAAAAGCCATATTTGACAGCTAAAGGAGATGTCAACAATGGAAAAAGAACCCTTTGACACAGCATTTGCGTGAATCTGACAGCTGTCAAATATGGAATAGCCAAACTGTATAGCTACCCACTCTACCACTCTAGTTGTTTGTTGGAGGCAGGAAGTTATCAATTGCATTTATTCAATCAAGTCATATCATAGGTGTCATGTTGTTATATCAGTATGACCTTGTTTACATGCAAAGGTGTATGAAAGTCAATCCTAAAAAACACGTTAGGTAGTACGTTTTAGAACGCCTAATTATGAGTTTTCTGTTAATTTTTGAACTCACTTCTATTCGCTGGATAGATGGTGCTGTACGTCATGGTACGTTAACGTAAGGAACAAAACGTCACATATATTTTTTTTTTTAGTCTATTGAATGAATAAACGAAACGTAAGTTACATACTCAGTTCAACGGCATCTACAGAGTTCTTGGACTACAATAATTTTTTATAAAAAAAAACTCCCTTTTTTGTGCATTTTTATATTGAAATCGGCAAATATAGCGTTGAAAAACCTCCGGTCAGATGGACCAATGTTTAAGAAGGCGGCTGGTAGCGACCCTGGGGGAGGCCTACGTCCAGCAGTGGACTGCTATAGGCCGATGTGTGTATGTGTAAGTGTGGGTACGATAGCTGGCTACTTACTGGTCACAAGTAACACAAAACGGCGTCAACGGCACTCGTACCAAATTCCTAGGGCATCGCCCATTGCCCGTCATGATCATCCTTTTACTCCTTACACCGGGTCGTTCATCGACTCGTTGTCCCACAAGAATCGAAGAATAATTCACGTTTATTTTTTTAGAACTGTTTTCAATATTTTCCTGAGCCGCACAAATGATGAAAAAATATATAAACGAAAATATAATTGCAAAGATTGCAGTCTTCATTTTCCACTAGGCTACTTTATCCTTGCACTTAACAAATATGACTGAATATCAAAATCTATATATAAGGTGACTCTTTGTATCGTGATACGAGTAAGGACGCGTTGTGTACTTTTTATATTACTGTATAGATTTGTTATGATTATCGTTCACTGATAGTACCTATACAGGGTGTAAGGCGGTGCGTATTTTTAACGCATCCATTACGCATGCGTCTGTCAGACGAAAGGAAATTGCCAATTCCCATCTTTTTGTTTTTACAGATGCGCTCAAATACTCAGAAAATGATTCCAAGGAAGAACTGCCTCAGGGACGGTGAACCGAAAATTTTGGAGGCATGATCAGAAAATTAAACTGAACAACTTTTATTTGTAAACGAGAAAAAAAAACGATCTCCCTTACAAAATTCCAAACTGAATTTTTATGGAAGCTAGTTTGTTTTCGTTTCACAACATAAGCTTCATAGTAAAAGATTTTCAGTTTCATGGTGTGACCATGCCTGCAAAGTTTTCAATACAACGCGCCCCTTACACCCACAGACCAATAAACTCCGCGCGCGCCGTAGGAGTGACACTGACAGCGAATAAAGTTCCGGTGCTCTGTGCTTACACCCTTAATTTTAGATGGTTAGTCATCGTATTGATTGAAAAGTAGGCCGAACAGGACAATTAAGGTGAACCACACTACACGACACGACAATATTGCGGTTTAGGACAACCATCATACAAATTACAACCTGTGACAACCGCAATTAGATGCGACAACGTGTGCCATGATAACCGGTTTTTGTATATTTCCTATACACCTTTCGTAAAAAATCCGGAGCCAAAACTCACTGGAAAATCATACTGTACATGTGTTCATCACTTATGAATAATTCGCATGTGCGTAGCGCACTCTTACCCACTGCGCAGGGTTACCCCGAATGACTCTACCAGTAGATGTGATTTTGCTATTCCAGTTCGTGAGTACTTATTATATAGAATGAAATTTTAATAGTGACCGCTAGCGAAAACTCAAGACGAGCTGGTGATAAGGAAAAAGGATTTACTTTCCCAAAGAAACATAGGTCGAAATATGAAAAAACCCGGACGTCCCATACAAAATCGCCAATCAGCTGATTTGAGTTATTATAGAGGTATTTACTTTTTGTCATTAAACCTATGCTTCTTTGGGAAAGTTGTTCCCTATCACCAGCCTGTCTTGAGATTTTGACATCGGTCACTAGTGTAATTTCACTCTATTATCTGTGGCTTAAACTAACGTGAAAAGATTACACTGCAGATGATCCACCTACAATTGCATTCCCAAAGAGGATTGACGTCAGACAAGCGGCTGGTTGTGCAACTAAACCAAGTCAAATGAGTTTTTTTATTGGGATGAGGACAAATAATGCTGACTAATGTGAAACGTTTGTCGTAAATTATTGTGTGAGAAAACGCGTGGACGAACGACCCGATGAACCCATGTATGTATCAGAGTGTAGAGACCGTTGCTACCCGTGCTAGTAGGTATCTGATATGACTAACAAGCATGAATTTATGTAGCTTTTAAATTTGTTCAAGAATTTTCTCATATTTTGACTCACGGATTACATACATAGTTCACATGGATTAGCAAATCAATTATCACTTTATCGATATTCATTCTGAATTCTAGTAGGTGGAAGTCAGACCATTCGTTGACTAATATTATTTGTTGATCTACATTTAGGATTTCAAAATGTTTGGAGTTATATATATGAGCATAATCTACCGCGATTACCGCGGCTTGGGGCAAACTTTTCAGCATAACATAACATCAAATTGTCATGGTTGCCTGGTAGCTGGTAACTACCCCCATTCTATACCTACTTACGTCATGCAAGTCACGCATCCTCCAGGCCCGAAGTCTAACGCGACCATGCCCCGTGGACACTTGTGACCATTAAACACGCCGTGGTTATATGCTGAGATGGGTTGGCGTTTTGTTCGGACAGGTTTAACGGCTGTTGACTCCTTTGTATTCATATTCGCCTGGTAGTTTTTTGGGTAATTCAGTCTGGAATGAAAGAAGAAGGTTTATTTATTATAAAATCTGAACACCTTCCAGGTAGGCTCGCGCCAGTAAGATAATCTAAGTTGGTTCTATAAAATTTCTTGAGGTCAGTCAATCAACACAAGACTATGAATAACTGTCCCCAAAGAACATAAATGCCATAATAAACAAAATGCTTTGGACTCTCCGTACAAAATTTCGTAGTAAGCAAAGAATTTTCGATTTACACAATAGGTTAAACAAGTTTTATGTATTGTGTTCATTATTTGATACCTAACACAATTAAAAAATAAAAATCAAAACGTCTTCTTGCTTCTTTTTCGTGTGGAACACAGAGTCGTCCAATGATCCGATAAACCCTGGTGTCAAGAGTTTTTTCAACCGCCTACTACTAGTAGCAGGCCTCTAACATGGTTGTGTAGTGACCGCCGTGTAAGAAATCATATCATATATAATCATATATAATTGCAATTTCCTAAATCACACTGGGAACAAATTCACAAAGTGATAAATATAAACTTTGTGGGTGCCCCACCGAGAATCGAACCCGGAACCATTCCGTCGCAGGCAGTCGCACTACCACTGCGCCACATCGGCCGTTTAAGTAATTTACTTAAATTTGTTAAAATTGTTTAAACACATTTAAGTCGTTGTAATTCATAATCAAGAAAATATTAAATTTTGATTAGATACTTTTTCTCATTGTTGATCTATATTTAAGAGTCAACTGTCATGAAAACAGAAATAAGATAAGAATTACTATTTGAATATCCAGCATTGCCTACCAAAACCCTCAACTTAAGTTCTTCGTGGGAAAAGTCAAGGTGATGTATTTTACCCCAGCCACACATTACATATCACACAAACCCAAGATCGTGGTAATACCAGCTAAATCTCCGACCTATAAAGATATTGCTTTGCAAACTGGTCCGATTGGTTCTAGATCTTGTATGTCAAGATCAAAACTTGTTTTGCATAAATATAATGCAAATGTTGGATGTTTGTTTCTAAAATTTTAAAGAATCCTTTTCTGTACCAAACATATATATTCGAGAATATACATTGTTTGTTTAATTAATAACGAAATAATTTATGCAAGTATCAGCTTTCTAAACGTGTATCTTTCTAAATATTTTCAAACTTAGATCTCAATCACTGTTTAATGATATATGTTTTTATTATATTATATATTGTTATATTGTTATACGTTTGGCCAGAAATGTATTAAAATAAACTTCGACCATTTTTAAAAAGTTTGTTATGCTTACAAATACCTTAGTAAAGATTGGTGAGTATTGAATAGTTATTTTGTGAAGCTAAAGAAGTTCAGTTTGTATTTGATTTCAACAACTTACCTTTTTAATTCTAAATTATTCAAAATATATCCTTTAAAATTGAATGCCACACTGACACTAGACACCAGCATTAACGCAAAAAGAAACTTACACATTTTTAAAGCTTTAAGTTTTTTTTTTAAAGATTTCTCGAAGTTCGAGTAAAATAGCGTAAATAAGTTTGATTCCGAAAATTCTTTTCACATTTTTTTACTTAAAAATCGTGTGTTTATCTCAAAGAGGTAGGTTCGACTGAGAAAACTTCTTTGAACACCGATGGTTAGTGATTCATACGCAAAGTATTCATTTCATTTGCTAACCTCTTGCTTGTTTTCTAAGCTTATGGACCAGGATCCTGAGACTGGCGAATGTTAAACGTCATTTCAATAAAGTTTTGTCCGCACATTGCAGACTGTACCATGTTGTTACTACAGTAACAAACGACCTAGAAACAAATCCATCGTTTTTTAACAAGCATTTTAAATAACATCATTAATAAGTTGCCTATTTTTTACGGCCGTTTACTCTCTGGCTAACCCTCAAGGGATAAAGGCGTGATAAATGTATGTATTAATAAGTCTATTTTTTTTTACCATGCGACTCCATCAGTCGGGATGCACTCGCATAATCCCAATTTCGGGTAACTGTGCGCATATCTTTGGGAAAAGAAAACGATGTAAGAACTAGTACATAATCTGAAAAAATGTTTATTAGAAAAGTTAAATGCAAAATCCGTACTTGATCTTTCATGTGATACATAATATACACATATCACGCCTTCTTCCCCTGCGGGGTAGGCAGAGCGTTAACGGTCGCAAATAACGGTCGACATCGCCACGTCTGACAAATAATTGAGGGTCATTCGGAAAATTCTGTATCGCCATAGTGACAGGTTGTCAACCCATCGCCTAAAACTGCAATACACACCCTCGAGTCCCTTAGTCGCCTCTTACGACTCCCACAAGAAAGAAATAAGGTGATTCTATTCTAAGCCGGCATCACGCGGTTCTACATAATATACTATGGTTTATTATGCACTCACAGTGCTATATTATTTTCAATTATCTAAATAAGAAAAATACTTTTTCCATTTTTTATTTACAATTAATAAGTAATGTGATCTCACTTTGTGATCTATAGATCTTTTTCACATAATTAAGTAATTTGTTACTAAGATACGTTAATTATTGTTTGAGGAAGGAAACTATGATTACTTAACATGTATAGATAAATATAAATTGTGTGTTATTATTTATTTATGATTTAATAGCCGGTGGCGCCTGGGACTCAATTTCACCATCCTACCAATATGTCTAATCATGTAAATCTGAAAAAGTGTTTGTTATCATTTTAAAATCGAGTAATTTATCGTATAAAATCCGGTCGGTTTAATCTATGATGTAATTTTGTGGAACCAAATTTCACATGCATTTAATTTTTATATTTCGATATCCAAATACCTAATTACCTCCAACTGTTTATACCAAAATTGCTTGCTTTAATTGTACGTAATATTTTGTTTGTTACAGGTAAGTTTTACTACACTCGAGGTTTCTATGGTTGACTTCTTTTTAATATACATCACGCCTTTATCCCTTGCAGGGTAGGCAGAGCATAAATGGCCGTAAATAACTGACATTTACGCCACGTTTGACAAACATATGAGGGTCTGTAAGATAATTGTATATCACCATAGCGACAGGTTTTCAGCCCATCGCCTAAAGCTGCAATACACATGTAACCCTCAAATCCCTTAATCACCTCCTACGATAACCACGGGAAAGAAATTGGCTGATATGCCATTCTAAACCGGCATTACACGGCAAATAAAAATTAAGTTAAAATAATTTATTTATAATATTTTAATTATTTTCATCACTATTAAATAATAAAATCAAATATATAAAATACACAATAACTATAATTTACAAGGAGATAGAGAGCCAATTGAAACGTTTTTATTAATAACCTAATAAATTTTCTATATTTGTTAAAAATACTATGTAATAGCAAGGATTTTTCTTGGTGCAGTAAATGTGATTATGAGCACAATTAAGTACTTAATTAGTAGTCTATTGTGTACTAAGCGAAACATTTTTTCTCTATCTACATACTATTAGATGTTATCGACATCGGTCACGACTTAATTGATGATGATAGGTGTATTTAACTAATTAAAAACCAGAACCTTATAATAACAATTTTTTATTAATATAATAAATAAATTAGGATTGCAGCTACCTTAATATTCTAGAGCGTAATTAAGTATAATACTTCTTCAATGACATGTAAAATTGTAACAAGAAATTAAAATAACTTACTTACATTAAAATAACCCTACGAGTATAAATAAGTTGCATAGCAGTCACATTAAAATAATATCACAGTTTTCAAAGATTGAGCAGTAGCAAACAGGAATAGCTCAGAATAAATTAAATAAATAATATGGCACTTAAAGTGGCGTTATAATAATATCAATACTCGAGTTTTCGAAAATTGCTTGACTTACTTCACTAATATATTTAAACAGATCGCAAAAAATACTAAAGTCAACATAATACTGGCAACAATATAACGGCAAGGCAATACAAAACCTTCAACATATTTGGCTACGCCCATTGATGATAATATTATGCACCACACCTTACTATTGTGTTATGTATATTTATAATAATTTTAATAATAAACACTTGATTTAAGAACTTGGTTCTACGAACTCAAGGTCACAATGTCCACATTCCACAACAACAAAATACTTTATACAATAGGTACTAAATGCAAATGGTAAAGAAACAGTTGAATACATAAAGAAAAACTATTTTCATTTGCGTCATCTTACCACAAACATGGAATCAATACTTGGAATGAAGAGTCCTTATGATATATTAAAAAAGAACTATGTTTTGGTACTAGCGGCGGACGAAATACAAAAAAAAGTTGTTATTTTTCTATTGAATTGGTCATTAAAATTTACTTCAGCACAAACAGTTTGTAAAAGTGCGCGTAATAAAAAAAGACTCTTCAGGTAAGTATCTCAATTGATGTTAAAGATGATTCACTTAGGCAGGAAATACCGAAATACTCTATAATACCCTGACCATAGGGTCCTTTATGAGTCACGCACGAATATGACGGCCTCAGTGGCACGGCGGTAGAAAGCTGGCATTTCTCGGGTGGTCCAAAGATCATTCCTCGAAGTAGATTATACTTAAAACTGTTAAGGTTTTATTTTCTCTAGCAAGTAGGTGCATGTGGTATTATGACAAATGCGTATTACTGTTATTTTCTCTAGATATTTTCTGTGGCTTGGATTGGAATTCGCATTTCGGTTTCTTGATGCCTATTTTCACCACATATAGATTACTATTTATGACACATTATGGCCATTAGCCACATGATATTTCTTGTTTTGATATGTTTGTCTATGATATATTCACTGCAGTGATGTCTGTGGTCGTGGACGATATCGCCAAGGTAACGGGACCTCACTGGACGAAACTGACCCATGATTGAGAGAATTGGTACAGTAGAAAATAGGCCTACATCAGTTGATGGCAGTCGATGATGATCGTAGAAAAGTCGACGACGGTTCGGGCTCGGCCAGAACATTTAAAAGGCACACATATACGGATGACATGCTTGACAAGTCCTATACTTCTACAGTCACCAAACATCGACCAACATGCGTACACGCATGGCATGAGTCATTGGCAGCCCAATGTAAGGGCAAAGCACCCCGATCGATGTCTCATAGTTGCTGATGAAATCTCAACTTCGAGAGATTTTGAAATCTTTTTTTATTCGTAGTCTGGTGGAAAATCAGGATCGTTCAGATCTCTGTGAACAAAGAATATTAATTGTTAATTACGTAAATATTGCGTTTTTTATCAATAATTCTTTAATTTATGCTGTGGTTGATTCAAGTGAGGGCATCTACCTCGCAATAATAGTAAAACTAGAGGTCAAACAATGTACTTAAACTACCTTTGACTATAAACAATATAAATAATTAACAAGAAAATATGATGTCTTAAGTTACATTTTACTATTATTATATTTCATGAAAACATTTGCAAAATAAACCATATTAATTCTGCTCTACATAAAATAGGAAAAACGTGCATAGTTTTATCTTTATCACTAACAATGATGTATACTGAAATCACCCAAGAATGTGTAACATTTTATGGTATTATAAGCAAGAGGAATGTATTGTTTTGTATATCACTGTATTTTAGCAATTAAGAAATATTTGTTTCGTCCTTTGCTGCTGCTTTTAATCATGAATAAGAAAACAAATATAGGAAAGTGCCTTATTCTTCGCTCATTGCTACAGGGAAGCAATATGCAAAACCGCTTTCCGAACATCCAAACAAATCAAAACATGCGTTACGTAGAACTTGTAAGAATAACAAATAATACTTACATTATTGGGGCGCATTGTCCATTCGGTGCTTTCTCATAACCTTTGGGGCACTTGTCACCATGGATGATACCAGCACTTGGACTCCTTTTCACTATAACATGCTTATCACTTATCACTGTATCCAAATCAATGATATCCACAGTTTTATCTGAAGATCCAACTTGTACGTCCTTCACTGACACTGGTAGGCAGTAGCACAAGGTTGTTGCCAAAAAGAAGAAGAAAACCACTGAAGCAATACGCGCCATTTTTGAATTCAAATTTAAACTTTTAGGAGTATTCGAACGCGACGTGTAGCGCCTTATTGATGCTTTGAATTGGGAACGTGCGTTCACTTTGCGGCTGCTGACTGCAATGAATGAACTCAGGAAAACTATCTGTATTTATTCAACGGTCAAGAGTAAGGTGTGTGACGAGGTATGACAAAACGGCTACTACGTCGTCTTGGGGCCGTATCCAGGATAATACGTGGTTTAGTGGGTTTCCTGGGGAAAACTGTGTTCTGTGATCTGTCATCTAACCACACGGTTTAGTGTAAAGTCGATGACACTCGAGCAAAACAATGTAAATACCCTAGAGGTATTTACAGTATCTTGATTAGCTGACGCGTGCCGCGCGTGCTGATAATACTCCTAAGTTGTATGATCGAAAAGCTTTAGTTCATGGTCATTCAAAGAGGTTTCCTATACATATGAATATGAGTGACTGATTGATGAGGGTAAGTATATGCATGTAGTAATCGTTTACGATATTTTACGATATATTTAAATAACAACCTACTAATTATGTAGGTTTACGCGACTTAATTGTTATTTATTTGGTAGAGGGTTAGACTTCTACAAGTAAGTAGCGTAAACCTACATCATGCATGAGTGATACTTGTTAGTTTCATAATAAAAACTACTTATTGTCCATTTAAACTCACAAATTGTAGGGTAAACTGAGTACGTTTGTAACAAACTTACTTTGATTGCCTACTGCTCATCCACTATGCAAATAAAGCATTTCATATGAATTCTAGGACATTCTTTTTTGAATACTGATCATATCCAAATTCCTTTGTAATACAGTTTTGCCTCAATACCCTGTCTCTGTCCTATGACCTAGACTAGAGTCAAGAGCAAACCCATCATTAATAATAAAAAAAAAAATAACGATCCATACCAGGGTCGATTGAAGCAGTGATTGTGGACAGTCGTTATTTTTTTTTCTTTAAGATTGATTTTATTATGAAAAAAAGATTTTTTACATTTATATAGTCTTTTCAGATACTTTTATGTGATTAATTTCATTGAATCAACAAGATGCTCTTAAACTTTAACGAAACAAGTTTATTGTGAATTGATACAAATAAAATGTTTGTATGTATAAACAGACTCTTAATGCAAAAATAATTTAATTTAGTGTCTTTTTTCTTATTTAAATCCATTCTCCATAGCTTGTCTTGAAAAACCTTCCAGTTACAACTCGTCGTATACATACGTGTTCATCTATATGATGGTTTTACCTTTTCAGTAGTTTTTATACGTTGACTAGATATCTGCAATAAAAACCATTTAATTAATGTTACAACTATCCCCACTAAAATATTATAATTTCAGTTTGTATATGTGGTTTTGAATCAACTATTTAAATTAATATAAAATTTCCAGCACAGTGTCAAAAAATAATTTGAGAGTGTTCTCAGATTAATTTTTGACACTTTTTGATACTTGACCACATTAATTCGCACAGTTACCCAATGCGCATGGTTACCCTTTATGACTTATCTGGGTGTAAATGTACCACATCCCTCGTTATAATGTGATTTCAAGAGAAAGCTGCGATGCGCCCATTTGGAGTTATCGGGTAATAGTGCGCACATCTTCGGGGTAACGTTAGTAGTTACAATGTGACAAGGCGAAAAACACACGACCGCAGATTATCCGGTAACTTACCTACTTTTTACGAAAGGAGTTCACGGAACATCGCACAAAAACGACATATTAAATTAAGGGAGAAGGCGCACGCGACGCTTTTTATATTATGTTTGTAAAACTTGTATGGTTGTCAGCCGGTCGCCTAAAATTGTAATACTCATGAAACCCTTAAGTCGTCTCTTACGACGCGGGTGTCGCGTGAAAGAAACGGGTAATGCTATTCTAAGCTATCACACCTTCACCACACCCTTCTGCTTCTTCTTCTTCAGCACGGCTTCACCCACTGTTGGGCATATGCCTCTCCTATTAAAAATAAATGAAAATATTGGTTTTGTATTTGTATTGTTGCCGTGTTATTACAAAAAGCTTTTAGGCAGTGTGTAAAATATTTTTCTATACGATTTGACGCTGTCAAAAAGCTTTTTTTGTAATATGACCGTTGGTGTTTAATCGATAATCTCCGGTTGGTTGTATTTACTAGACAAATTACAATTATATCGCAGCTTGAGCACAAACGCACCGCCGCCAACACTTACTTTTGTGGCTTGAGTAACGGACCGATGAACCCTGGAGATTTTTAGCCACTTACTATTAGTAGTTCGCCTCTGACATGGTTGTGTGACGACCGCCGTTTAAGTAATCATAGACAGCAACCGACATCGACGGCTTAACGTGCCCTCCGAAGCACGAGCGAGTGTCAAGCTATGACAACTGGGACTTCCGTCTCAGGCGTAACACCAGAGCCTGAATTCCGCTATTTTAAAAATGTCTCAGTTGTTTCTCGAAAGCGTGTCAGTTGAATAATTTTAGTTATTTGTAGACTTGTAGCCAGTAGTTTCATAACATAGAGCACTGCATGTAGTACCATGTGATATCATGCAATAAATACTACCTCAGTACATAATGTGAAATTTTACTAGTGACCGATAGCGAAAACTCAAGACGGGTGATAAGGAACCACTTTCCCCAACGCACATAGGTCGAAATATGACAAAAATATTTTTCAACACCCAAATCAGCTGATCGGCAATATTGTCTCAAGGAAGGCCCATTTTTTAAAATATTTAGCACAAATGTTCCTTTGGAGAATTTGTTCTTAATCACCAGCCCGATTATATGCCAATATATTCCTATGGAATTGACGAAAAAATATCGACCTCCCATACAAAAACACGATCAGCTGACTGGATTTTTTATCAGAGGTCAATACTTTTTTATCTTTCCTGAAATATTTTTTGCGGGTAATTGTTCAGTTTCATGGTCTGAATGCACCCTATAAGTATTGGGAGTGGTGGCAATAGAATTGCAGTAAAGTTTGGATGGTATTGCTATTGGTCAAAATATAAGAGTATAAAGTCCCCGGTCTCAGGTTTCAACGTGTGACGAGCCTGTGATCTGTCATTGTCATAGGGGGACTGATGATGACGCAACGCCTACGTAGTTCAGTAGCGAGCTCAGCATCCCGTGATTTTCTTGTTAAAGCATTATTGTAACACGTGAATATATGTATGAGTAATACCGCATCACATGTACAAAGTGCCTGGACTGGCCCGATGGCGTGGCGGATAGTACTCCTGTCTGCTACGCCGAAGGTCGTGGGATCGATCCCCACAAGACACAAGTAGGTAGGTTATGTAAATTTTCGGATATTTGTCTGTGTGTTTTCTATACAAATGGTAAACAACAGCCCTCCGAATATTGATAGGGTGCATGTAGACCATGCAACTGAACAACTTTCCTTTAGGAAATATGTCAGGAAATGACAAAAAAAAATTGACCTCCTGTACCAAATCATAGTCAGCTGACTGTAATTGCTATGGGAAGTCAAAAAATGTTTTTATGGGTAGTTGTTCAGTTTTATGGTCTGAATACACCCTATAGTATTCGGAGGGCTGTCCCTTACACGCTGTATAAAATGTATTTATTTTTGAAAAAGTGTGTGGGTAAATCAGCTTTTTAGTTTCCATAGTACAAGCTATGTTTAGTTCAGGATATTTGTTTGTTTTTATTTATTTATTTATAATATAGGTATGTAATGTACCTACGAGCAGCCGGGCCAGTGGTTTCAGACGGTGCTTTATATTATTTTCGTGTGGGACAAGTCGTGTACCGGGTCTTTATTTTCCCATACAACTTTAAAAGTTGATTATCACAGAAAATACAAAAATCGCGAAATACACATGCAGGTGATTCGAATACCCCTCAAATGAAAATGAAAATTAAATTACCTTATTCAATGTAGGATAGTAGTATCACTTGTTGACGTCATGATAGTAAAGAAATAAATGTGTTTAACATTGTATCTTTTTATAACAATTTTGTATCATCATCATGGGGTGGCATCTTCAAATTGAAGTTCGGAAGTCAGCATTTTGAATCACTACATAGTATAAAATAAAGTCGCTTCCCGTTTGGTGTCTCCTTATATCTTTAGAATTACCCAACGGATTTTGATGCGGTTTTTTTTA
This sequence comes from Tuta absoluta, assembly GCA_027580185.1. NCBI lineage: Eukaryota > Metazoa > Arthropoda > Insecta > Lepidoptera > Gelechiidae > Tuta > Tuta absoluta. Next base: position 9,425,394 of record JAQAHW010000019.1, on the reverse strand, counting down.
TTAGATAGAGTAACTTGAGAGGAAGGTTTATAAGTATAATTTATTCCGGGAAATTGTCACATTTCCATGGGAAAACGGATAGCCCAACTGGTAGGAAACTTTTGACACCCTTTTGACACCTTTAAGGAGTAAAATTTCAAAAATGCTGAAACACGTATTTCATTATTTTAAGTTATGAGTGTAATCAGAAATTTTGAAACAGATCACATTTAAGATAAAAAACTTTCATACAAACTTTTAACCCCCTTTTCACCCATTAAAGGGTTAAAATTTCAAAAATGCTGAAACACGTGTTTAATAATTTTAAGTTATTAGTCTAATCACAAATTTTGAAACAGATCACATTCAGTTAAAAAAACGAACTTTCATACAAACTTTTAACCCCCTTTTGACCATATTAAGGGTTAAAATTTCAAATATTCTGAAACACGTGTTTAATTATATTAAGTTCTAAGTCTAATCACTAATTTTGAAACGGATAACACTTAAGACAACGAACATTCATACAGACAGCCGAGCCTCAGTAATAGGGTTTTCGTTATTACCCTTTGGGTACTGAACTCTAAAAAATATTTTGAGATAATAAATACCTAAGTGTATATAATAGTAGCTGTAGGTAAGGATAAAAAATATATAATAAATAACCTCCAATGTGAAAAAGGGTGTAAATTTAAAGTGCATTTATGTAAAAAAAATTGTTTACCCGTGCGAAGCCGGGACGGGCCGCTAGTATCATTATATAGTAGATTTTACAACAAGTGCACAAAACGGACCATTTTCATCCGAGACTGATAGTAATGTCGAGGTTAAAATGGTTTTGTGGACGAGTTATAAACTCTGCTTTTCACTTTGATTGCGAGGAAATAAAACAATAGTATATTATATAAGTAACATTTATTTAATTAAAATTCAAAGTAAAATTTGTACAGTTTTGAATACTGAAAGAAATTGTTTTTTCCCGAGACTTTGGCGGTAGTATCTGTTGCACAACTCTCTGTGCATTAATTTCCATAAGCGTATTAGGAGAGAGTCTTAAATCCTCTTCTTCACTGGTCATTTTTAACAATTTTAGCAAATTGAAGAAATTACGAAAAAACAAGAGCTGTTTCCCGCCGCTTTATTTTTTTTTAATCTTATGACATTGGCATTAGGCTTGGGCTGCAGACCTATACAGCCTACTATTTAAGCCGACATAGTGCTATTTCAATTTTTTCATACATATAAAATGAAATAGCACTATGTCGGGCCGATATCGGCGTTCGGGGCAGACGCCCTTTGGCTGTGTATGGCTCATTTTCTTTGCCTTCATTTATGAGTAGATACGTTCTTGCACTTGTGCATAAAATGTGATTTTGTGCAGCCTATATCCTGCACCAATAAGCTCTTTCAGAGCATGAGAAGTGAAAACAATTTTTGTATGGTCTTAATAGAAAACCGGCTCGGGAAAAATAAAAATAAAGGCACTGCCTCGGGCTGGTGATAAGAAAAAACTGTCCTCAAGGAACTTGAAGCCGATTGAAACAAAATTCTACTTACATACAAAAATTTTGAGTTACTGTGGAAACTCAACATATTTTAGACATATTTCAATCTATGTTTCTTGGGGAAAATTGTTCCTTATCACCAGCCCGTCTTTAGGCGCTTCCGGTCACTTGTAAAATTTGACCCTTTATTTCCAAGTAGATATTTTTATGAATGTAGGGGGAGGCCTACGTCCTGCCAGTGGACTGCAATAGGCTGATGTAGATGTAGTAGAAATAATGTGACTATGGCTGAGTGACAGCTATTATTTTCTGTCCTTTTCTATCGCATGGCATAATGGTGTCTTTATCTAGTATAATTACATTTCTTTTAAATATCTAGTTACTTCGACAAAGTATAATTAACAAATGTTTTAAGAAGTTCATCCACGGCGAGGCGACAATGTGTAACAAGGGATGTTTAAAACTATAAGTGCATAACTCATATTTTGCGCTTTTTTATTTTTAGTTAATGAATAATGTACAGTCAAGATCAGGTTGGGTTAGACACTCAAATAATGTAAGTCTTATGCGTGTGGCATAAGAACGGTCCAAAGTCTAAACTGTCCATCCCAGCCTGATCTTGTCTGTACTGTACATAAGCATTTAATATTTAGGGAAAACTAATTACATTTGTGTATTATTCTTAACTTTTTATTATATTATATATTAGTACTTAGTAAAATAGCATTTTGACAACTGTGATCACCAGTCGGCGACGTTCGTCAACAGTTTTGATTTTGAACAAACGTCGCCATGTCAACATGAATGAAGTGATAAACAAACTGTTCGAAGGCTGGTTAAGTTACGTCATTCGAATAAAGCCTTAAACCATATTTGAAGGATGGAGACACAATAACACAACCACATGCATTGATGCATCATTTCACACACACATATCGCGCCTATAATCCTTTGCAGGGTAGGCAGAACCCAAACGGCCGCAAAAAAAACGGACATTCACGCCACGACTGACAAATAATATTTGACGGTCATTCGGAAAATTGTGTATTGCCATAGTGACAGGTTGTCAGCCCATCTTACAAAACATCTCTTAAAATTACCAAACACACCCTCGAGTCCTTAAGTCGCCTTTTACGACACCCAAGGGAAAGAAATGGGGTGATGCTATTCTAAGCCGGCATCACACGGCAGTCATTATTTCAAATTATATATATCAAAAATTTGAGTGGCAATATTGGCGGAAATTAAATCTTACGTTGGTGAAACTTATAACTTACAGACCGGCTCGTAATAGACCTTATTCCAGACGCACTTCTATTATTACTAAGTATAATTTGACGTTTCTAAAGCCGTTTCCTATTCTGCATGTAACTGTCAAACCCAAATGACAGGATTATAATCTCTAAAAATAACTGACAGTGACAATGTTACAATAAGTATTGAAAATAATATTAAGTTTATTTACTTATTTGTTAACTATTATATTTATCCACGGCGTGTTCTGCTTGGCGCTGTAGCAAACGCTAAAAGAGGGGTTGGAAGACCTATGCTGCGTTTCAAAGATTGGGCCAAGCGGGACATGGCTGCGTTTAACATTGACCATCAAAGCTGGGAGAAGCTTGCTGAGGATAGGGATGAATAGCGTAAGCGTATGTTTGATGGGCGTAAAACACACGATAATGCCTGGTTTTCTGGTCTCGCTAACAAAAGGCAAAAACGTCATCTAAACATGCATGTGCCGGTCTCAAATTCACTTGTAGAGCGTGCGGAAAATTATTCCGCTCCCGTATCGGCTTATACAGCCATGAAAAGTCTTGCCTCAGACACTGATTAAATCGTCTGTCACAGACGTGTGAGGCCAATGATGATGATATTTATACGTTCAGTATTGGACTGTAATAGTATTTGATGTGAAGTGATATACATTTGATAGATGGATTTATTTTTCAATCCCTTGGTACTCGTCTCGAAGCGACGTACAAGCGACATCTAGTACTAGTAGGTATATGTTATTATGTAACGAATTTCATTTTTTTTCATTTATGAAAATAATATAGCACTGTGAGTGCATAAGAAAATCATAGTACGATCGGCTTATGTTTTAGGGCCAAGAGTAGGTACCTAAACAATAACTTACCAGACGAAGTCAAGGAAGCAGCTTCTACTACAAATATTTAAAAATAAACTTAATAAATGGCTCCTTGTGAAGCAGTTTTACAACTTCGATGAAATTCTTCGAGCCCCTATAATTTGAAAAATATAAAAACATATTAGTTGGCTGATAAAAAGTATTCTACTAATCAAATGACCGACCTGTTATGCTATTAGGTATTATCAATAAAGTTATTTGATTGTATCGTATGTGTGCTTGCATTAGCAATTAATAATTCAATAACTACTAACATACATGCATACATAAATCACGCCTATATCCCTTACGGGGTAGGCAGAGCGTTAAGGGCGGCTTAGTGTGAAAAATGTCGAATCGACCTATTTTTGGTTGAGTTTTTAAGCATCATATATTATTTTATTTGAACCAGGAAAAATATATGTTGTTGTTTATGAACAGTTCTAGATTATTTAATGGACAAAAACACGATTTCTATAACTTTTCTCGATCATAAAAAAACGCAAAGATACGTAAGTTTATGACAATTTTTCAAGTATTACTCAAAGATTATTTACACTTAAAAAATTTAAAATATGCCAAAATGTAGGAAATTACAAGATGTAAATAAAATAATGGATAGATTTTTTAAATTATTTTTTGGGATTTTTTGAAACCCGATTATTCCCATTATATAACCAAACGACGCGCGCGCTGCGCTTCAGACGCCCGCCGGGCATCACCGGAGCAGGACCTATGCCATTTTTTCGACCGCGGCGTTCCGCAACCTGCTTTTTTCGTCTTGTCGCGTAATATTAATAAGATATGAATTTTCTGACATCAAATGGGTTGGCTGGAAGAAATCTCTTCTTAAAAGATAAGCTCGCCTTTGCTACTAAGTTTTCAATAAGTGTTGTATATTTTTTGACTGTAAATATTTTGTGAATGTGTAAATATTTCGTTAATTTATTGTAAATAAACGTGTACATAGTCTGTAAATAAGTAAAAAAGGGAAATAAAAATAAATACAAGAGCGGGTACCTATATGTCAAAAGCGGAAAGACCGGCAAACAATATCGTAAGTATCTGAACATAATTCTAACCAATTTTTGACCTACCGAAGTAACTACCTACTATAAAGTAAGTATGTATAGGTATCAATTTTAGTGAATAGGCAAGTAGACAAAGAATTGTATAGCTGATCTGGGTTACTAAACCAGAAGCAGTTTTAGGTTTAACAACAACAGACAGTAAAATTAAATAGTATTGCAACCACAGTATCTAACATTGTACCTATCATTTGATCTAGTGTCATTTTATTTATTAAGTAGTTCATAAACTGTTTCCATGTTAAAAGTAAACATCATAATACATACACAGTAGAAATGAAACCAGTGGTGCAACCACAGTTCAAATCACACGAAGACAATGTACGATTTTACATAATATAATTGTTTAGTTTAGCGTTGCTATGCTGGGGTAGGTTAGGTATTGGTGACGGTCTATGAATGCGGCGCGGTGCTCGATCGCACGCGTCGCTCTGGGCGTGTGTTGTCCCTTTCTCACTCGCAGGGCGAGACTGGCGACGTGCGCGCAGACCGACTGACGGCGCCAACCGGTGGCTTCGGCGCCGCACCTCAGTCACTCAAAACCGCTCGGACAAGCGTATTGTGTTTTGTACGGATTTCCCGCCACGAGTTTTGTGATGCCGCGTGTAATGGACGATTCAATTTGAGATCGCGCGTGTTGATGCATCGTATTATTGCGGTTCTCCTGGGTTATACTAGAATACCAGGCTTAGTGATTGTTGGATGTCTCGACGTCTTCCACGTGAGCGTCGCGTTGAATAGGCATCAAGTGGCCATATCGGCTCGCGTTTTGTACGGCCCTAATTCGTGTTGGGTCACGCGTAATGACTAATATCAAAGTGAAATACGAACAGAAGCTGTGAGTGGTTTGAAGTGAATAACGCGCCAAGGCTGTAGTGGAATGCTGGGTGTCGATATCTTTTCCACCCAGCCCTGTAAGTACCCACGGAATTCCTATTTGATCCATTCCCTGAACTTCCTTTCTCCGTTGGGTATTTTATGCATTTGGACCGGCGTTAACTGTAAGTGCTAAATCTAGTTGTTTTAGTATAAAACTGTTTATGGTGTGTTCCCTTTAGTCATATTTGTTGTACCATATCATTGTGACTCCTTAGTACGAATTGCGGAATTCGTGGGGTGATATAATTTGGAGGTACTTACTTATAATCTAGTGCTTATACGTGTGACGTAACGCCAGATCGGCAGACGGTATTTACTACAGAATTGAGTTATGTAAGGGTCAGAACACATCATTTGCCAATTTCACTCAACTTAGTTAATTAAGTTAAATAGATTTAGGTTCACGTTTAATTCATAGTATGCGCTGCTATATTGTGCAGCGTATGCTATTTAGCGCTGCGTAACGCGGCCATTGTCTGCCTTCAGTTGAACTCCTGGTATTTTACTAGAAATTTACCTGTGTAAATCGCTTCCACTGCGGGAGTTTAGCTTGGAATTAGACAATAATTTTATTATTTATTTGTGAGCATAATTAATTATCAAGTACATACACAGTAAAACAAAATCAGTAGTGCAACCACTGAATTTGTTTGTAATGTAATAGTATATTTAATTAGACGGTAAATATTGTACCGATAACCTTGGCCTTCTAATCCTTGCAGTGCTTCAATACCAAGAGACAAAGGTATTAACATGTAAACAAATTATTAGGTACTGAAAAGTAAGTATAATTTAGTGAAACAGAAAAGGTAAGCCTGTTCAAGATTAGTGTACTTTTTGATAAAAACGTTCCAGGACTTCAAGCGGTCATGACGATGACCAACTTTCTCTGCAAGTTCTGGAGTCATATACATCTCCAAAACAACATAGTCAAACATATCGCAAACTGCGAGGTTGTCCAATTCTACGTTTATCTGGGAGCGCTGATTTCCAATAACGGCGGTTGCATAGACGAGGTAAAAAGACGTATGGCGATAACTAGATCCACTATGAGCAAGCTTCATAAGGTTTGGAAAAATCGCAATATTACGAAAGCCACCAAAACACGAATCGTGAGAGCACTCATATTCCCCGTGTTCCTCTATGCTGCGGAGACGTGGACTTTGCGGGAAATTGAAAAGAAGAAGATTCCATTCTCAAGGAACTCGGCATCAAGCAACGCCTCTCCTCCATAGTGCAAGCTCGCATCCTTACATTCTATGGACACGTCGCCCGACGCGGGGACATATCTATCGAGCTGCTCGTAGTCCAGGGGAAGGTCGAGGGTGCGTTCCCTCGAAGAAGATCAGACGGACCAAATTAAAGCCGCTACTCAAGAAGGTTCCGTGACTGAGTGCACCAGAAAAGCAGCCATCCGTGAGGAATGGCGAAGAAGAAGAAGAAGGCGACGGATTTTAAAGCGTGCCACCAACCCGGATTGACGACCACGTCCGCTCTGTTAAGAGTGTATTGACGAAGAAGAAGACATCTCCACGCCAATCAACTCTCCAGTCTAATGAGTAAGTTACGAAAATTAAATGTTTTATTGTTCAGCTAATAAACGGTTGTTTCTTATTAAGACTTTGACAGCATGGATGATATTTTTCATATTTATATATAGATTTTCATTTACTTATACATACATTTTTACTGTAGTTCTATACAGCAGCTTCACCATGTAGCTTTTACCTCCCAAGCAGAAAAGGCAGATTCAGATAGAAATACGCAAGTTTTAGAACAAAAAGTGGAAATGACGATTCTTAATGTTATTTAAATACTGCTCTGTGTGAATATTGATGTTTCAAACATGTTTCAGAGCTTCAAGCATATATGATGATCAACCCTTATTGCAAGTTATGGACTCCCATACATTTCCACTTCAATCAACTTCTAAATCTCATAAGTAAGTTACGAAAATTCATTCATCAGCCTATTACAGTCCACTGCTGGACGTTGGCTTCGGTACGCCATAAGGCACGATCTCCCGTTTTCGCCATTCAGTCGTTACCAGCCGTCTTTTTTAAGTCATCGGTCCATCTGGATTCTGGCCGGAGGGCGTCCAACGTTACGCTTGCCAAGGCGTGGCCTCCACTCATGAACCCGCTTACTCCACCGTCCGTCGGTTCTACGACAAATGTGGCAAGCCCACTCCCACTTCAGCTTGCTACACTTCCTGAAAATGTCCGTCACTGGTCTTTTTTGCGGATAAGGTAGGTGATGACTGGTAGGACACATTGATCGAACACCATGGTCTTGAGGCATTGTGGCAAAGATGATTCTAGGATATGACGCAGCTTCCCAAATGCCGCCCAGCTAAGCTGCAATCTTCTGGTGCTTTCAACCTCAAAGTTGTCTCTACCCAACTGCAACGTTTGCCCAAAGTACACATACTTCAACAACTTTAAAGGCTACACCTTCGACGGAGACTGGCTTGGGAATGATTTATTGAGTGAATTTGACTTTTGTCTTATCCAAGTTCATCCTGAGTGTGTCACGTCTCGAGGCTGCCTTAAGACTGGATAGCATTATTGCACAGACTCTTCACACACACTATATTTAAAATTAGTACGGATAGTAAGGATTATTTGTCATTGTCCTTCGATTTTCATTGTTTCGATGATTATAAGTAACTAATGAAAAATTACAGATGTACCGACGGTGATGATATTGAGGATATATCCCCTGCTAGTAGAAGCGGAAACCAACAAAGACGACTTTCAAACTGTAACGGGACGCCGCCGACTTGTTGACATCAACCATATTTTAAATGAATTACAGGACAAAGCTCATCATAATGAGTTATTCAACTGCACATTACATAATACTAACATTATTTAAATTTATATTTAAATAATATTACTATTATTAATAAGTATATAATTCAATACTTAATTAAAAATTAATAATATAAAAACACATCTTCACTGTTTAATTTTATCAGTCCTACAATTGTACCAACATATTTTTCCTAAGTAAATTACGTAAACAATAAAATTATATCTATATCTTGGGGAGTTATTGACCTACTGCCATAGTTTTGTATACTGTAACGCGCGCGCTCGCTGTGGAAGCTGCGCTTGCCGCCCGGTCCGTACCGCAGGGTCAAGTGAGTTCACCGCAGACTAGCTCGCGCGATCTTTTCTACGCGACGGGTGGAAGGCCGTAAATGCCTACTTATCAGCACTAAGCTGCCCCGGATATTAACACCACGTCTGACAAAAGTTTGAGGGTCAATCAGATAACTGTGTATCACTATAGTGACAGGTTATCAGCCCATCGCCTGAAATTGCAATAAACATCTAACCCTCGATTCCCTTAGTCGCCTCTTACGACACCCATGGGTAACAAATGGGGTGATGCCATTCTAAGCCGGCATCACTCTGCTAAATAACTACTAAAAGCTTCAAATACTAGCTACGTATTAATAAGTCAGCGCTGATGAACATTAGGTACTTCATTCCTGAAGGTCACATTTCGGTATAAGCATGGGTACTTAATAAATTGCAAACATTTTTAGTAGATTATCAAAATATATTTTATTCTCATTCAATGTTACCCAAACCATGCTAAGTTAGAATTATCAAAATTAAACAATTGAAAAGTTTTATTTTTATGACATTGTTTACAATATATAATAGTGACGTTACTGTGATGGTAGTTCATACAATGTACCATGTTAAAAAGTTGCGCATTTGACTAGTACTTACCTATGCAAGTAGCGAAGTGTCAAAATGACTTATTCGAATGGCGATAGTTTAGACGAGACTGATAAAGATAAAGATATCAACAAAGCACTTGACGCCGTATTCCAGTATGAATTTTCATTTTACTGCTAAACGACTTAATATAAGACCCATCTCAGTCCATGTCATCGGCGGAAATGTAGATTTCTAGATCTTCATTGTTGGAGCATTTTTCGTTGAATTTTCTGCAAATAATAAGTTGAAAGTCATCAAAATTATTCTAAGTTAGTCTGAAATTTACGTTTTTCAACCTGAAACGTCGTTAATCAGTGGTCAGCAATAGCGGTCTTAAATTGCTGCTCTACGTCTTACAAATACTTCTTCTTATCTTATCAATGGGATATAACCAATGGTGGTGAATTAACAGGGAGCTAATTCCCTCGATTCCCTTATTCGTCTTTTACGACACACACAGACACAGGAATGGGGTGATCTGTTCTAAGCTGGCAACACGCAGTGTAAACTTATTAAAAATTAATTTAATTATCTGTTTGTAACATAATATATATTATTTGTAGACATCGGCAACAGGAAAAAAACTTATTAATGAACTTACTCATTGTCCTTGAAAACTGACTGTAAGTATATAGTTTAATCGATATTTTTAAAGATCTCTATTATGATGGTCTCGAAATATGAAAAAATAACTACATAACTTGAGTTTCATCGTACCTACCAAAACACGTACCTACCATATTTTTAATAATAAATAACAATATGTTTATTTCGTTACAGGTAAGTACCATCGCAGTAAAAAAAGGTACCTATCTTTAAAGTAGGTACACCAAAAGCTTCCCGTTTAAGTCATCGGTCCATCTGGCTGGAGGGCGTCAAACACTACGCTTGTCGAGGCCTGGCCTCCACTCGAGAACCTGCTCACTCCACCATTTACGACACTCATCTACGACATGCCGTGTGATGCCGGCTTAGAATAGCATCATCCCATTTCTTTCCCGTGGGAGTCGTAAGAGGCGACTAAGGGACTCGAGGGTGTGTATTGCAATTTTAGGCGATGGGCTGACAACCTGTCACTATGGCGATACACAATTTTCAGAATTACCCTCAAATATTTGTCAGACGTGGTGAAAATTGTCGTTTTTTGCGGCCGTTTACGCTCTGCCTACCCCGCAAGGGATAATAGGCGTGATATGTGTATGCATGTATGTGTAGGTATGTATCTACGACATATGTGACCAGCCCACTATCACTGCAATTCCACTTTCAGGCTTTGTTCTTTACTTTGGTTTTCTACCGGATAATCCGGTTTTCTACCAGATAATCTCATTCCGGAATTTATCCATTATCGAGATCGAATTAGGTATAGCCTACATACATACACATACATATATCACGCCTATAATCCCTTACGGGGTAGGCAGATCGTAAACTGCTGTAAATAAACAGGCATTTACTCCACGTCTGACAATCATTTGAGGGTCATTTGAAATATTGTGTATCACCACAGTGACAGGTAGTCAGCCCATCGCCTAAATTTGCAATACACACCCTCAAGTCCCTTAGTCGCTTCTTACGACACCCACGGGATAGAAATGGGATAATGCTATTCTAAGCCGGCATCTCACGGCCAGTATAGTCTAAGTTTAAAAAAAATAAAATTATTGCTTACCCGCAATCGAGACATCCTAGAGGTGTCCAGAATGTATCTTGTGGACAGTTGAAACTGACAAATATTTCATTATGACATGATTATCAGTGGCACTGTTGGTATCGACACTCATCAACTCATTAAAAATATTTCGTACATTTCTATTGGTATTATCCAAAAATGAAAAAGCTTTATTATTCTGAGAAACAAAATCACTGTTTTTCGAGTTACTCCTTTCTTTAGCAGGAAAGCTCGTGCACCATGAAACGGAAATTAACAAAATGGCTAAAATGTAAAAATAATACATTTTTGATTGTTTACTTTTCTATTTTTTGTTCTAAGATGTGATCTTTGCTAGTGTTAGTCCTTGAATGTGCATTTTAGTAGCACAGGTTGTGTATTTATACGAAAAAGTTGTGGTAAAACCCATTGGGATGACCACCGACCGCCCGTAAATGGTTTGCCATTTCTTACTCTATTATATTATATTACACGCGACAACGATACCTAGTCATGATCATGACCTAATCACATGTAAGTAGGCCACGAAACTCTTTGGATCTTAAGGGCGGGGCACACCGGCTCCGTATCCGTTCCGTATCCAGCTCTCGTCCGTAGTCACGCACGAACTTATGACGTTGTAATATATGGGACTGTATGAGATATGGCACACCGCTTGCGTTGCGTATCCGTTCGGTGCTGCACGCAAGCGGTGTGCCGTATCTCATACAGTCCCATACATTACAACGTCATAAGTTCGTGCGTGACTACGGACGAGAGCTGGATACGGAACGGATACGGAGCCGGTGTGCCCCGCTCTTTATAGTGGTGTAAGTGACAGCCCTCCGAATACTTATCTGATGCATTCAGAAACTGCACAACTTCCCATGAATAAATATGCCAGGAAACGCCAAAATTTGTTTGACTTTCCATAGTAATTACAGTTAGCTGATCTTGATTTTGTATGTATGTATGTATGTAATAACTTTATTGCACCAAATAAAAATAAAACATAGAAAAACACAAATTACAGAAAAGGTAAGGCACAAAGGTGGATTTTTGTATGGGAGGTCAATATTTTTTGTCGGTTCCTGACTTATATTTCTGGGGAAAGGTTGTTCAGTTTCATGGTCATCCATCATGCACCCTATAAATTTTCGGAGGGCTGTACCTTACCACCTTACACTCCATATTGGGTGAATTTTTACTAGTTTCCGATAACGAAAACTCAGACAGGCTAGTGATAAGGAATAACTTTCCCCAACAAATGTTGAAATGTTGACGGACTATGTGGCGCAGTGGTAGTGCGACTGCCTGCGACGCAAAGTTTCCGGGTTCGATTCTCTGGGGCACTCGAAAAGTCAATATTTATCACTTTGTGAATTTGTGGTTAGGACATTGCAAGTTAAACCACCTGATTGTCCGAAAAAAATGGTTCCGTGCTTCGGATGGCACGTTCAGCCGTCGGTCCCGGTTGCTGTCTATGATTACCTAGACGGCGGTAGTTACATAACCATGTTAGAGGCCTACTACTACTACTATTGAGTTGTTAAACGACTCGGTGTCCCACACGAAAAGAGAAAAAAAAGAGAGGGTGAACTTTTACTAGAGACCGAGGTTGTTCCCCAGGGAACATTTAGGCCGAAATATGACAAAAACATTTTAAGCTTAAAACATTTTTACCTTATCCAAATCGGCTGATCAGCATGAAATGAATAGTCTCACTATAATATGCCCGCATTTGTCTGCTATCTCATCTGATGGTAAGTGACGATGCAGAGGATGATGGTACATGCTTGCCTAGACGTAGCGTAAATGTTCGATTTTTACGTCCGTTTACGCTCAACCTACCCCGTAAGAGATATAGGCGTGATATGTGTATGTATGTCCTCTTGCCATATTAGTGTTATAGAAAGCATGTTACCTCTTCAGTTCTGTAGAATGCTCTATATGTTTTATTTTTATTATACAGTATATAAGGGACAAAGCTCTCTGATTACTGCTTTGGTGCATAAGGACCATGAAACTTAACAACTTCCCATAAAATATTTATTCTGGAAACTTAAAAAAAAAATCGAATTCCCTAAATTTTTGCTATTGTACACGTCATATCGGCGGCGTCTTGAATTATAGAATCTCACTTATGTAGGTTTGATGTAAGAAATTTATTTTTAGAAATAAGTAAACCTGTTGTGTCTTGTCTCATTGTAAATTGTTCCTGTGTATGTTTTTGTGTACAATAAATGGTTAAATAAATAAAGTAAATGCAGTCAGCTGATTGTGATTTGGTATACCTAGGAGGTCGTTTTTTTTGTCGATTCCTGTCATATGTTTCTAAGGGAAAGTTGTTCAGTTTTATGGTCTGTATTCTGTATGCACACTTGCAGTATATTGAGGGCTGTCCCTTACACCCGGTATTTAGTGCTACTAACTACTACAACTACAACATCCAGAACTGACCACTGCTGGACATGGGCCTCCCTCTATTGGGGGTATTTGCCATACTCACCACGCTTAGTAGGTGGATTGGCGAGCGCAGTACTTTCCATTCCTTAGATCAATTTATCCCTAACTCACTTTTTACGACGTACAGTCGGTTGTAGCACATAAGGTACCAGGGGTTCTCTAAATGAACTGATTTATCTTTATCCCCAGTTAATACAGAATAAAAATTTAAACTTATACTCATAAAATAAGTCATTTTCTACTTACATATATTCATATCAAGAAAAAGATATTGCTGGGGACAAAAATAATTCAGTTCTTTTGGAGTACCCCTGGTACCTTATGTGCTACAACCGACTGTACTCGGGAAATTATTTGTAAGTAAAATATTTTAATTGTGCAATTTAATACGTACCACGAATCACTACACTACGTAATTATGACAAATATGGGATATTTTATAACTTATTTTAGTAGTAAATATTGACCATATTAATACACTATTATTACTACATTATCATTTTGTGGAAGTACTTACCATTCATATACAATATTTATTATGAAAACCGCAATTGTAAATGTACATGGTGTAAGTGTATAATAAAATTACAATACCTACCTAATTAGTTATATATTATTTTGTTCCAATTTTCCGGATAGCAACTTTGGTGTAAACCAATCCATAAATTCACCTGAAAAGTTGGGACTTCTCAGTCGCGCTTCTCCTGATAGATACAGCCAATCATTTTGCGCTCTAACTATCGCGAGATTTTACGGTTTTTTCAGCATAGAAATTAGAGAAATACCGCTCAATGTTTAGTTAAGCCATTCTTACTAGAATAGGTATCTAAATTTAAACAAGCATCATATATTAAAAAAATTAAATACACCACTGCTTTCTGAGATTGCTAGCCTACCCTCGGGATAATGTAAGGATTCTTTTTTTTTATTAATTATGGGTTTGCTCTTGACTCTTGTCTAGGTCATAGGACAGAGACAGAGTCTAAGATGGAGCGAGCTCACCCAGAAGAAGCCTGTTAAGGCACTGGCACTCCCACACACTGACGGAACGCAGCAAGCTACTTGGCGCCAGACTTCGGTGGGATGGTGGCCGCGAGCCAGGCGGCCCCTTACGGAGCCTTCCACCGCTTAGTGGAATCATTCAACCGGACTTACCCACAGGCAAGCCTGTGTTGCCGTTGCCCGGGGTGGACCGCTAGGAGGTAGATCCCATTCCAACCCAAACCCCAATTCTTCCAATACAATTACCATTCGAATCTGTTCAGTGGTAAACGAGTTGCAGCACTGTAAAGAATATATTAAACATACATACATGAACCCTAAAAACATTACTCCTTTTTGGTTGGGCAGTCGTGTAAATAGAGGTAACTTTGTTTGAAAATCTAGCTCCCGCGCTATCCTCGCCTTAACAACCTTACCCAATGATCGTAGTCTTATCTATGGTCAAATCGTGAAAAAACTACACACGGCAAATGACTGCGCTCTAATTCCTACCTACAACATTCTTATAGGTTGGTATTCATGAGGCATACCGCACGCCCATCGTTTATCATCGACCAGGTTTCGACCAATCAAACGATGTTAGTTTAAGCCCACCTTGTTCCAACTAATGTACTAGGCATAGTCAAGCTTAGGTTGGGTAAGACAGATTGGACTTTGTACCGTTATAATGCCGCGCATAATGAAGGCCGCATTCACACACTCGCGCTACGGGCAGGGATATAGTAAGGGAAGTAGGCAGCGCGAGCATGTAAACAGGTTTTTCGCGCTACAACTCGTCATGCCGCTGCCACTTCCCGTGCTCCCTCGGTTGTTGGTTTTTCGTGCGGAAGTCAAAGGGACAAGTTAAAGGATTGCTTTCTCGCACACTCATATTGACGAGAGAAGAGTATGACGGCAGTTTGTATTACTTGCGTTGATACTTCCGCAGAAATATTTCGAGAAATAGTCGCGATAGCGGCAGGAGCTGGAGCATATGCATAGTAGTACATAGATGTTAGCCTACTTACGTACTTGCTTGTTTACGGCTCATTTGTCGGGATGGGTACCGTCTTGTATGGAAATAGTGTATTTGTTTGTTGTGTGTGAATTTTAAAATATTATAGGTAATCTTTGATACTTCCTTTTTTTGTATGTGTATGTTATATGATAAATAACGAGCTGGGAAGCCTGATGTCAAGACAAACCTTTACGGGTTTAGTGACGTCATTTAATGTTTTTTTGTATTCATTTTGAAGAGCAAAATAAATGAAAAAAAGAGTATGAACGTAGCATAAGACTGGCTCGACTCAAGTAGTTCAAGTGTCTAACCAGACTTGAACTTGACTGTACTAACGGCAGCACATCAAGATACCTACCGTTTCACTTATTAAACCCATTGCCGATTAGACCCAATGGGATAAATTAAGTCATAACATTTTACCAATTGAACCTGTTACAAATATGACCCACTGACAAAATCAGCAAAAGTTTGGTATTGTTCTCATCTGATCACATGGAAATTTAACTGGTAACCGATAGCGAATACTCGAAACGGACTGGTGATAAGGAACAATTTTCCCTGAGGAACAAACATCGAAATAGGAAAAAAAAATTACCTTCCACAAAAAATTACCGATCTGATTCAAGTTAGTTTTGATTTGACCTATGTTCCTTGGGGAAAGTTGTACCTTATCACCAGCCCGTTTTAAGATTTCACTTTTGATCACTAGAATATTTTTATCCTATACAGGGTGTAAGGGACAGCTCTCCGAATACTTAAAGGGTGCATTCACACCATGAAACTGAACTTCCCATGAGAAAATATTTCAGGAGACGTAAAAAAAAATGGCTCGACATAGTAAATGCAGTCAACTGATTGCAAATTTGTATGGGACTACGGTTTTTTTTGTAATTTCCTGACATATGTTCAATTTTATGGTCTGAATGCACCCTTTAAGTATTCGGAGAGCTGTCCCTTTCACCCCGTATATCATGAAAATATGGCGTTCATTAGTACCTAATATCTACATAATACATTACCATTTTGTTTGAAGTTTTGATATGCTATAGGTAACATAACATACACATTCCGGACATAGTCTGGAAATGTAGCAAACTGAAGTGGCAGTGTGCTGGGCACATCTGTCGTAGAACCGACGGATGTTGGAGTAAACGGGTTCTCGAGTGGAGGCCACGCCTCGGCAAGCGTAGTGTTGGACGACCAAATGGACCGATGACTTAAAGAAGGCGGCTGGTAGCGACTGGATGGCGAAAACGGGAGATCGTGCCCTATGGCGTACCCTGGGGGAGCCCTACGTCAAGCAGTGGACTGCAATAGGCTGATGTACGTATGTATGGTATAGTTAAGTATGTAGCCGTCTAAGTAGCTACGGCCCAGCTGATTCAATTTATGTGGTTTGACGTCATTAAGGCATATTACCTATGCTACGCACAAAACGTAAGTATTTCCTTTCCGGTTTTTTTTTTCAATAGTTCCTCCTAAACACATTATAAGGAAAACAGTTTGCTATTCATTTGATTTTTATCTCATTGGGGTAATGGCTTCACACGTTTTCGGGTTTTTTGCTAGGTTATAAGAATAATAAAATAAGTAGATGATTGTTAAGTTAATAAGACTGTTCTTCCAATTGTCGTCCGTCGCTGCGTATTTTTAAGGCATGCTTCTGTCAGACGAAAGAAAATTACTAATTCCGATCTTATTCCTATACAAATACGGCTACGTTTGTAAGGGACACTGCGGACCCATGCGTCTGTCAAGTCAAGCGATGGACGACAATTTAGGCAGCTTAAGGCTTAAGCAGTTATTAACTTTTGACTCTGTTATCTAAATATTGCAACTTTGTAATTTAATAGAACAGATTGACAGAGAAAGAGAAAGAAAAAATATCATCTTCCTGCTCCTAAAGTCTGTGCGGAAAGATAATAGGCGTGGGCAAAAAGTAAACTAATAATTTCTTCATAGGTTGCTATGCCATATCTCATACTAAGGCACAGAGGCGCTTTCAATTTCCACGCTTATTCTCTTTCCGCACATACTCTATCTGTATCCATTTAGGGTCGCAGCATCATCAATAAACCTGATGCAATAGGATTTGGCATAGTTTTACCACCGGTTGCCTGCCTGACGTCAACCTTCCATAGAAATGATAACGGATTCACTGCAAACAAGCGGTTGACGTTGCAAGGCCGATTCAAAAAGTCTACGTCACCTTTTATGAAACACGAGTGGATTATTTAAGATATTAAACGTCATACATACATCAGCTGCAGTCCACCGTTGGTCGTAGGCTTCCCCCAGGGTACGCCATAAAGAAATCTCGTTTTCGCCATCCTGTCCATCCGCTACCAGCCACGTTTTCATCGGGCCATCTGGCCGGAGGTCGTCCAACGCTATACTAGCCGAGGTATGGCCTCCACTCGAGAACCCGCTTACTCCACCGTCCGTCGGTTCTACAACAATCGTAAACGTCGGTAAAACAAATTTACCGAATACTGAGGAATTTAATACCTGATAGTTTTCAACCTTTTTTTGTTATTCAACCAGATGGCGTCATGTTAAGATAAAATTTTACCATTTGAGTCACAAATACATTTCATCTATTTACCTACATTTCCTTGGTAAGAAACTTTTTCTAGTTGGGCATCTATGACCCTTATGCTATTGAAAGAGTTTTCCTGTTTAATTTCTTTTGTTTTTTTTTTAATGTTATGCTGCTAGAATCTAGAGCCGGCTCTATCAACTTGTGATGTAAATTTCCGACGGTCTTTTAGGCATCTTTGACCCTTAAAGATTTGCTTTATTAAGAGTTTTTCTATATATTTATTTTTTTATGTTATGCTGCTAGAATCTAGAGCCGGCTCTATCAAATTGTGATGTAAATTTCCGACGGCCTTTTAGGCATCTTTGACACTTAAAGATTTGCTATAATAAGGGTTTTTCTATTTATTTATTTTTTATTTTTTATAGTTATGCTGCTAGAATCTAGAGCCGGCTCTATCAACTTTTGATGTACATTTCCCACGGTCTTGCCCAAAAACTGGAGCTGGTAGGAGTGTAGCATTACTTATAAAAGGTGGTTCGAGATATCAGTGGTGCCCCCAAACAGAAAAAATCCATGGCTGTACACGCTAGTCATCAGGAAACCAAAGTATCAATTCGCGGTTATAACTACAAAAATATCTACAAAGATTATATTTTAGAATCAATATAACCTTGTAAAAACTGTATGATGGCGCCACTGGGCTATCGAACCACCTCTAAGAATAGTAGAAAATATGACAAAATATTTTCAGTTTCCATAGTAACTCAAATCAGCTGATCAGCAATTTTGTAAAAAGTATGGGAAGTAAATTTATTTTTTTGTATATCGGCTTATAATCCTTGGGCAAAGTTGTTACTTATCACCAGCCCGTCTTGAGATTTCACGATCGGTCACTTGAATAAACTAACCCTATATATCATGAAAATATGGCGTTCAATTCCTACCTTTATACAATTGCGATTGAAGTTTTGATAAGGTATAAGTATGCCGCCGTCCGTCTGGCTAGTAAAACATCACCATAAACCTATCTTTTACTAAGAATTTCACCTGTAGACTTGTAGTTTCATAAGTCATAACATATAGGGCACAGGTGTCAAAGGTTATAATTGGCTTGCTGGCTGTCAAAAACCGCAATACCACTCGATCCTGCTCGCTATGTTAAACTGTATAAGGCCGCCGAACTAGTTGCGTCGCGCTTCTTTGCGTCTGTGGCGCCCTGTCCACACGTAATTACCGCGGACGATCACCCAGAAAGGTTGACGTCATAAAACTTGTACCACAAATATTCAAGTTATGCTATCATATTTTGATTTTAAAAAGGCATTCGATTTGGTGGATAACGATGTTATACTCAGCAAGATGTCGCAAATGGGATTTGTACCTGTACTTTTGCAGTTTTTTGCCAGCTATCTTAAAGACCGTTAGAATTTGTTAGATTCGAAAACTACCATTCAAATACTTTTTACACTAGATCTGGCGTAAGTCAGGGCAGTACATTGGGCCCTTCTTTGTTTCTCATCATGATAAATGACCTTCCTAAAGTGTTGAAAGCGGCAAAGTGTCTTATGTTCGCAGACGACCTAAAACTGTTTTTATCTGTGGGAAACACTGAGGATTGTCAGAATCTGCAAAGTGATATTGACGCGGTCACTGATTGGTGTGTGATTAATAACCTTCACTTCAATGTGGCAAAGTGCCGGGTCCTATCCTACACCAGATCCATAGCTCCCATAATATTCCCGTATGCGATAGACAGCGTACCGCTTGAGCGAGTAGAATCGATACGGGACCTCGGGATTGTTATGGATAGCAGACTGGATTTTCATGACCATATCACAACAATATGTAAGGATGCAAGCAAGACGTTAGGTTTTATCATGAGAACCTCTTCGCAGTTCCCTGACACCCGTGTGGCCACCTTGCTGTATACTTCTTTTGTGAGATCCAAACTTGAATACTGTGCAATGGTATGGGATCCCCATGAGGCTAATTACGGTATCCTTATTGAACGAGTGCAGCGAAAGTTCAATAGATATCTCTATAAAAGAATGTATGGATATTATCCGTGGCTCTTCCCTTCCTTATTTGTTAATGGAATGGTGGGCCTCGATACATTGGAGTTAAGACGCAAAATGCATCTTTTTCTCCACTATGTGTCCCTTCTGCGTGGCAGGGTTAATAACCCTGAAGTTCTTAGCGCAATCAGATGGTTTGTACCTGATAGTTACGTCCGCACAGGCCGGCGCAGGCACGAGTTGCTGGCGGGCCCCGCCAGTCGCACGCGCAGCTCCAAGAATGCTCCCACACAAAGAGCTACTGCTCTCATTAATGACTTGATTGCCAAAATCCAAGATGCCGACATTTGCTTTGACTCTATACGTAGCCTATCAAATAGTTTTCGATTATATTATAATAATATTAATAATTACATTGCTTCTAATTAATTGATTGTATACCTACTGACTTTTATTATTGATTTTGTCTGAATTATGTGATTTCTTTTTTTTTATTTAATATTTTTTGTAACAACTAGCATTGTGAGCGCTTTGGTTTTTAACTGTAAGCTTACAAATGTAATTTTTAATAAATAAATAAATAAATAAATCATTGCTTTGTATGGTGAAATTTCGCTGGCAGGGAAAAATCTGACAGTTTCGAACCATTGACACGAAGAAGAAGAAGATGGTGAAATTTTACAAGGGACCGATAGTGAGGGTGGGCTGGTGTTAAGGAACAACTTTCACCAAAGAACATTGGTTGACATATGAAGTTAATATTTTGAGATTCCATAGTAACCCAAATCAGCTGATCGACAATTTCGTATGAGAAGTCCAATATTTTTTTCATGTCATGTTCTTTAGGGAAAGTTGTTCCTTATCACCAGCCTTGAGTTAAAATTTTAGCCACTAGTAAAATTTTACCCTATGGCAACTGGCTTTAACTTCAACTATGATATGAAGTTTGAACCGTTCTCTTAATTTATCTAGGATTGAGATCCTGACTTGACCATGCACTCACTTTCATCTTTTAAAAGTCTTTAAAACAGTTAAGAAGAAGCCTCTTTGAGAGTACTATTATTTATTAGATTTCCGCCCAGCGGTTTCACCCGCTGCCACTCATTTTCCCGTGGTAATAATTATTTTCCTGTGGTAAAAAGTGGCCTATGTGTTATTCCAGGTTATACTCTACCTGTGTTCTAAATTTCATCCAAATCGGTCAAGCTGTTTTAGTGTGAAGAGGTAACAAACATACATACATACACACATACAAACTGTTAGATTTATAATATTAGTACGGATTTTTGCGGTGCTTTGAGTAAGAAAAGATACTAAATGTATGTAAAATTTTTAAAACTGACTCCAACGATTTGAGAACCTCCACAACGATAACAATGTTAGATACCGACTATGGTTTTGGCTGACTACCTGACTACCGACAATTCGGCTTAAAATAATCCGACTAGTCGCTAACTACTGAAATGGCTGCCTAGTCATAGTCTAGCTAGACATAGTTTCGGTGACGTTTGGAGAAATAAATCGCATCTGTACACGTTTTTAAGAGGCTTTTTGCCAATTATAACAGCTGTCTGTGGTTTCATTACAAACATGATTTTACTGGTTAAAATAAATTATTAAAAAAAAAAACAATTCTATTTAGACGACAGACTCACAGACTATTTGCCAACAATAAAAATATTTTCCTATCAGTCTCTGCTATTTATGTTATGTAGCGGACATCCGTGGTTGACACACCTACTTTGGTTCTTATATTGCTACTAAAACACCGGAAATTCTCTAACAATCTATCGGATAAGCTTCTAGTTATATTCATAAACACACAAATCACAAATATCACACCTTAATCCTTTGCGGGCAGGCAGAGCGTTAATGGCCGTAAAAATACGGTCGAAATCGTCTGTCAAATATTTGAGGGCAGTTTCAGAAAAAGCGTGTATCACTGTAGAGACAGGTCGCCTAAAAATATAATACACATGTAACCCTCGAGTGCCTTAGTCGACTCTAGCGACACCACCGTGAAAGAAATTGGGTGATGCTATTCTTACCCGGCATCACACGGCAATTCATAAAGATTAACGGTATTCCCTGACCTTGGTCTTGCCTTGGTTAATGTGACGTAAACGTGAACGAAACTCATTCATTTTGGTGAATCATATTTATTATATTTTAACACGTTTATAAAATTACTTACGTAATAAAATAACTTACGGGGCGGGCAGACCAATAAAAGGCTTCATACAACACGAGTATCAACCAAATGAGGCTTAAGAGGGCTATTGGGCTTAGACATCAATTGCGCAAGGATAGTGATCGGGATTTTGTATCCCATTTCTTGAAATCTCTAAATTATGAAACGAAATTTTTCAATAAGTATTAAATGAAATTAATTTCCTCGAAAAAAAGCTCTTATTCTGCGTTTTTGTTCCGTATATTAGACTAAAAAACTGAACGATTTGATTGTTATCCATCATTTCATTTTGATTTGTGTCCTCTTTAGATGAGTAATGGATCTATGGGCTTACATTTTAAATGTTTGTTTATATATTTCATTAAACAAATGTTCGGTTTTTTACATCCAAGCCGTCATCGTCAGTTTATCTCTAACGCAGCGAAAAGGAGAGGGAAATACGAATTTACCGCAGGCGCGACTGTGTCTAAATTCACCAATATGTAGGTAAATCGGAAATCAGTCATTGTTAAATTATCGACAAATCACAGAAAGAAGGCACAGTCCAGAGTGGATACATTAGCTCCCCAGTTTGCTACACAGTTGAGAGTGGCGCCATTAGGTCTCTTTACTGTCTTAACTAGGACCAACGAACATCTAGTCTCGATTGGCCGGCGGGCGTCTGTGCTGGTAGTAATTTAATTCAAATACAAGACACCCAATTCCATAATTTCTACTGAAAACAGCGTGCCCTTGCCGTAACAATACTTAACTTAAAAGTGCATGGCATGACTAATTTCATTTGGAATGATTTTAGCAGCCAACTGCAATTTCACGTTTAAAACTCACTTATTCGTCACAACCACAATGCAAAGTGTAACGGAAAAGGTCAACGACTTTAATGGAGGTCAATGACCTGATCAAACTGAGGAACTTTCCCAAAGGGAAAATAAGTAGGAATACCTACAATAGTCTCATTTTGTTACATTTGGTACCTACAGATGGAATCGTTGATTCAATATAATACATACATACATATATCACGCCTATAAACCCTTGCGGGGTAGGCAGAGCGTAAACAGCCGCATAAAACGGACATTTACGCCACGTCTGACAAATATTTGAGGGTTATTTGGAAAATTGTGTATCGCTATAGTGACAGGTTGTCAGCCCATCGCCTAAAATTGCAATACACACCCTCAAGTCCCTAAGTCGCCTCTTACGACTCCCACGGGCAAGAAATGGGGTGATGCTATTCTCAGCCGGTAACACACGGCAATATTCTCAGCCGGCAACACACGGCAAATATAATAACTGTCTGCTAAACTGTTTTGAACTTTCGCCATCAAATAATAGTGATGTGGCGGCGCGCATGCGCTCCACATACAAGTCCTGAAACGCGGTATAGAAGTTATTTCGCCGATCGCTATATATACAACTTCCAAACATGTCCGGTTAGAACAGTCGTTCCTCTGGTCACAACTCCCGACCAGGCGGGCTTTTCCTCACTGTCGTCACTCGGCCTAGCGGCCTCATCATCACTCCTCCTAAAGTGACGCGCGAAGGCACTTTGAATTCTTACTGTTGCTTACGAGTGGATTCCTGTAGAGATCAACAGTCATAGGAAGAGGGTTGGCAGCGATGCATAAGCAATAATATGTAGACTCCACTCCATCTACCCACCCGAAAAACATCAGTTGTCCCGTGATCAATGATCATGGTCCATGCAACTGGGTCGAAATTTCGGGCAATTCAACAAAATCACAGATCGCTGTAAGAAACCGGATTCAGGGTTTTAAGTCATTGTTTGTCTGGTTGTTGGTACAAATCAAATGATTATCATGCCAGGTTCGTATAATGTGCCATGTAGTGCCAGTAAGAATATTCCATTCCAACCTCCTGTAGATAGCATGGAATAGCCAGCCTGTGAATATTACTCCTTGTACTGAACTCTCTTATGCGCCTAATTTTTTTTCAAAATGCAAAAATAAGAAATCGAAAATTGTGGCCGGGATTGGAACCTGGTACCGTGGAGTGCCGTCCTGCTGTTCTTCCATCAAGCTACCGAAGTCACGACTGCTGTCGTTAAGTTTTCAACCTCTTGATGCCCGTCTCGAAGCATTCTTCTGTCTTCTTTTTCGTGTAGGACACCGAGTCGACGCACGACCCGATGAACCCAGAGTTTTTCAAAGGCCTACTACTAGTAGTACGCCTCTGACACGGTTGTGTAACGACCGCCGTCTAAGTTATCATAGACAGCAACCGGGAACGACGGCTTTACGTGCCCTCTGAAGCACGGAACCATCTTTCTGACGGGCAATCAGGTGGTTCAGCCTGCGGTCCTATCCAGACTGGAAACAAACTCACTAAGTGATAATATCAACTTTGTGAGGGTCCCACCGGGATTCGAACCCGGAACCTTTGCACCGCAGGCAGTTGCACTACCACTGCGCCACATCGGGGACGTCTCGAAGTGTTTTGGACTTTTTCCTGCTTTGCGTTCAGAAACCTCAATTAACAAGGTCTGTGTATGAGTCACACAGCATTTTAAACTCATCACATCATTAAATTGCATGGAGACTTAACCATACAAGTAACCAATTATTATGAGAACACTACATAGAATTTACTTTCCTATACTTGACAAAGAAGTGGGGAAAACCTAAGGACGCCCGGGATTCCCAATGGGGAAAACCCACGAATGGGGAAAACCCAGCTGGACATAAAATACCATCACCCAATCAGGGATAAATTGTATAGGCTGAAATTTTATTAGAGGCCGATACTAAATACAGACGACGGGTTTGTGATAAGGAACATCTTTTCCCAAGGAACATAATATGACAAATAGTAGTTTATGCAACTGTCGTATAATGGGGGTCATTAGAATGCGAGTGTCTGTTTATCACACGAGGCGCAGCTGAGTGTGATAATAGTTTGACACGAGCATTCTAATGCCTAATTATAGCAGTTGCATACACTATTTTATCTACACTCTCCAAAAAAACTCAGAAACACTTTTCTAAACGTACGCACCGGCCATTGCAAGGCCCGATACAAGGACAAATTCAATACGAGAACGTAATATATGTCCCTATACTCAGCGGGACCCCGTAGCTTATGAGATTTTTTACACTTTATTTAGTTACTTCTCAATTAGTTCTATTGATATAGTAGCATTTCAGAATTTGTTCAGTGTTTTTTCCCAGAAAAAAGGCCTTTCAATGTCACCTTCATCCAGCGGAACTATGTTGAAATTTAGAAAATAATAATGATAAACTAGGTTTAGTAATTAGTTCCGTTTTTGTTCTGACGAACTACGTTTTTATTTTTTCCCTAGCACATCTAATTACAAAAATTAAGCTTCGTAAACATTTATTCATCCAGCGGACATATTTTTGTACTTGGCAGTTTTTTATATCTAAGAGGGTAGTTGAAAAACTTATCGCGCGATCGATCGCTGTGGCAATTAGATATGAACATTCCCTTGCAATTGCAACAGTTTAAGTAAATTTTGAGATGTATAGCAAAATTTTAATTAATTTTATGTGATAATTCATTTACTAATTACTGGGCATTACTTTGGACTATAAATTGTGTTGTGAGTTGTGACTGTGAATATCGTGTATTATCATTATCAAATATGGCGGGACGTAAAAGTGCAGTAAGTCTGCAAGAACAAAAGATAGTGCTACAAAACTATAAAGATTTTTTTAAAGATGTCAATAGACTGCCAACACCAAAACATAAGATTTATTCAATTATTTCTACAAGACTTGGAAAAAGATTAACAGAGAAAGCTGTTTATGAATCGGTAAGAAGAAATTTTGGTTTTTTTTTTCAACAAACCCATAAATTGGATAAAAGCAATACAGACATTTTGCAAAGTAATGAAGGCGGGAGTTCTAGCGAATCAAGTGTCTCCGACAGCTTAAGCGATTCAAGTTCATCTTTATCTGATGATACGTACAAAAGAGAGATCAACTTTACTATAGACTGCCAAACGTGGAAAGAAATAGAACCAACTGTTTGGTATTCGCAAAGAATTGACCCGAAAAAACCTAACTCACTTTTTCGAAAGAAATTAAAGATGCCTAAGCAGAAGTGGAGTTACATTTTGTCTGTCGAGCTATGGAAAAACACCAACTTACCCTGTACGTGGTGCATGAAGTCGCATTATTGTTATAAGGATGGCCACGTCGTTTGCATTGGGTATTGTAATCAATGTCTTGCAGACGTAAAAATGCATATAAGTCCGAAGTTAGAGACGAATAATTTTTTAGATGTATCTTGTACGATAAAGTTTCACGATAATAACATCGAACTTAACATGGAAGCAAAGTTGCGCATGACGTCTTTATCACTTTTACGCATTACGAATAAATCTTATGTTTTGGTGTTGGCAGTCTATTGACATCTTTAAAAAAATCTTTATAGTTTTGTAGCACTATCTTTTGTTCTTGCAGACTTACTGCACTTTTACGTCCCGCCATATTTGATAATGATAATACACGATATTCACAGTCACAACTCACAACACAATTTATAGTCCAAAGTAATGCCCAGTAATTAGTAAATGAATTATCACATAAAATTAATTAAAATTTTGCTATACATCTCAAAATTTACTTAAACTGTTGCAATTGCAAGGGAATGTTCATATCTAATTGCCACAGCGATCGATCGCGCGATAAGTTTTTCAACTACCCTCTTAGATATAAAAAACTGCCAAGTACAAAAATATGTCCGCTGGATGAATAAATCTTTACGAAGCTTAATTTTTGTAATTAGATGTGCTAGGGAAAAAATAAAAACGTAGTTCGTCAGAACAAAAACGGAACTAATTACTAAACCTAGTTTATCATTATTATTTTCTAAATTTCAACATAGTTCCGCTGGATGAAGGTGACATTGAAAGGCCTTTTTTCTGGGAAAAAACACTGAACAAATTCTGAAATGCTACTATATCAATAGAACTAATTGAGAAGTAACTAAATAAAGTGTAAAAAATCTCATAAGCTACGGGGTCCCGCTGAGTATAGGGACATACGTAATATATGGCTTGATATGAATTTTTAAAAATCTATACTTTAGCAGTTGTTTAGATGTGGAGTCTTAACAATAACTTAACTAAACAACTGAACAACATCTGAACAACATCTGAACAACAACTGAACAACATCTGAACAACAACTGAACAACATCTGAACAACAACTGAACAACAACTGAACAACATCTGAACAACATCGAAACAACAACTGAACAACATCTGTACAACAACTGAACAACATCTGAACAACATCTGTACAACAACTGAACAACATCGGAATAACATCTGAACCACAACTAATCAACATCTGAACAACAACAGAACAAAAACCTATTAAAACAACTGAACAACATCCGAAAAATTACCGTACAACAACAACTGTCAGGTGCGGCGGAAGATAGCGATTTGAGTATTGGAAAAAAAAAACTTCGTTTCATTTCTCAACTTTATCGTATTAAGAGTTTTGTCATTAAGTCATTACGCTTCTGTAATTTATAGTAAACCGTAGTTTTTATAGGCAGAATGCATAAAGTAGGTCATTATGCATCTGTTTTCGAATTCATAATTCGAACATTATGAGACGAGTGTATATAAAATATTTTAAGCTTCCAATATTAACTCAAATCAGCTGATCGGCAATTGTGTATGGGAGGTAATTTTTTTATGTTCCTTGAAGAAACTTGCTCCTTATCACCCTCCCGTTTAGAGTTTTGGCTATCGGTCACTAGTAAAAATCCCCCTTTATATTATCGAAATCCAGACATCGCTCTTCTTTATCTTACACATTAGTTTAGTTCCCCAAAAAACAGAACGATAATTTACAAAGTGTTTACAAATGCCACCTTTCTTGCCAAATTACTGAAAGTGCGATAACACATGTACTTTGTCTTTTAACTTACTTAATTTCGAATGTTAAATACGCGTTAAACATATCCCTAATTCCCAATCAAGTGTTCGTAGTACACGCACACTACCGTAATTTTGTGACGTCACTCGTAGCGGATATGAACTGCTACGTCATTTCCGGCGCGAGGCAGCTTCCGTTTTCAGAACGGAACAATTTACCGTGCTCTACAGCTTTGCAAGTTCAGAAGGTAGTTTTAAACGATAATTGTAACTATTAGTGCTATGTAATATTAATCTGAAAGTAGTTTTAAACATAGAAGCAATGGGCTTGTCACATCTGTCGAAGAACTGATGGATGGTGGAGCAAGCAGGTTCTCAAGTGGAGGCCACGCCTCGGCAAGCGTAGCGTTGAACGACCTCCGGCCAGTTGGCCCGGTGAATTAAAAATGGCGGCTGGTAGCGACTGGATGGCGAAAACGGGAGATCGTGCTTTTTGGTGTACCCTGGGGGAGGCCTACGTCCAGCAGTTGATATAGGCTGATGTGATGTGATAGGGTAACAATATTGAAGATTGGCAAGAAAATTTCCCATTTGGTTATAAATACAAACTTATAATGACGACCATGTGACGACCATTGTAGGAACGTCTACGTCATTCAGGATTACCTACACAACATTACAGCGAATGAAAATTGTACTAAGTTGTTACTAAGTGTGGGAGTATTTCCTCAAGTTTTGTGTCTGTTGTAATTTGTAACCATAACAATGTATCTACTTTGTGCAATTCCTGCGCGAGCCTAACTCGCACTTGGCGACTCACTTATCTAGTTATAAAAAAACAGCATTGACTTTCTGTCAAATAGGTACCTACGAGTTAATATGGAGGGAGCTCAACTGTGGAGCGCAAATATGTTGAATACCAAATTTTTAAACACTTCCAGTGTTAGGTATTCAACTTTTGAAAACTTGCAAAATTTTCAAGCGCGTGGAGGATTTGAACCTGCGAAACCTGCTTTTGGTTGGCCGGTAGAGAATGCCGCGTGGCATTTGGCCCGTCCTTTGTACTTTCTGTGCAATAAAGTTTAATAAATAAATAAATAGCTAAATACCCATTCATAATTACAAGCATACTTTTGACTAGGTAGTCAGGAAACTACTGTTGTGGGAGAAAACCTCAAAATTAGTAGACGATGACAAATAGTACATTGTTGTCGAGGTATGGAAAATAAGACTTTGCTGGACGAGTATAGTTTGAAGTCCGAGCCGCAGGCGAGGACTTCAATTATACAAGTCAAGCAAAGTAATTTTCCCCGAGGCTTACATAGTGCTTTTCTCAAAAAAAGCGGCTAAAAAGCTGGGCGTCCTGAATAAAGTGAAGCGATACTTTACGCCTGGACAGCTTTTAACTCTTTACAAAGCACAAGTCCGATCCTGCATGGAGTATTGCAGTCACCTTTGGGATGGCTCAGCCAAATACCAACTTGCCGCTCTTGACTCGGTGGAACGCAGGGCCAAGAGGCTCATAGGCGACATAAAACTGGTGGACACCAAGCTACATAGCCTGGCACATCGCCGCAAGGTTGCCTGCTTGTCGGTATTTTATAGATTGTACTTCGGAGAGTGTGCTCAAGAGCTTGACGACCTTGTTCCACCAGCTCCCTTCTACCATCGGACATCCAGACGCACCGCCGGATACCATCCGTACCTGGTAGCCATTCCACCAATTCGGACTAAGCGCTTCCAGTCATCATTTCTAATGTGCACTGCTAAAGAGTGGAACTCACTTCCTGCGTCTGTGTTTCCAAAAGCATACAACCCTAATCTCTTCAAAGTAAGAGTGAACAGGCTTCTTCTGGGTGAGCTCGCTCCATCTTAGACTCTGTCTCTGTCCTATGACCTAGACTAGAGTCAAGAGCAAACCCATCATTAATAAAAAAAAAAAAAAAATGCTAGGAAATGAAAGATTGTAGGTACTTCTTATAAAAGTTAGCTAGCGACCACAACACAACGAAACTAATAAAAATTTACAATTTTCCCACCAATTGTAATTTTTTTAAATAAATTCGCGTGTAAGGCACAGTATTACGTAATATTCAGCCATACTAAATGTTTAGTTCATTCATTTCTTTTTTAATTATGGACAGGCAAGGGTCTTCACATCATACAGCCTCGTCTTTAGTTACCTGTTTCATACAAAATTACGTTCCGTCTCTATGAGAGTCATCGAGATAATTTTGAAATCAAATTATGTGGGTTTAGCGTATAACGAATTTATCTTAATGGACACCAGCAAAGGATTTCCATACAACTTTGCTGGCGTGATCTGAGACGTGACAAACAATGTGAAACTTCGCGGTTTCTTTTTTTGAAAGAAATGAACACATTTCCTAGCATGTTTGAGAAAATGTTATTATTCCTATAATTTTACAGCTTGAGGTTAATCCAAATTAATCATAAAATTAATGATTACCTACAATACTTATAAATCTATTAGTCATAAAAATATGCCGTGTGATGTCGGCTTAGAATAGCATCACCCCTTTCTTAAGGGCGAAGTGGTTACATCTGCTTAAGGCTAAGGTTCAGGTAATACTTCCATAACTAATTACTTCTTGGGCATCATCATGCATTGCATTGCATTCTAATCAAAGTAATCCATAAGGACGTAGACATTTTAAGTTCACCGTCCAACTGCACACACATACATATCACGCCAATAATCCCTTGCGGGGTGGGCAGAGCGTAAACGGCCGCAAAAAAACGGACATTTACGCCACGTTTGACAAATTTTGGAAAATTGTGTATCGCCAATAGTGACAAGTTGTCAGCCTATCGCCTAAAATTGCAATACACACCTTTAAGTCCCTTAGTCGCTTCTAACGACTCGATGGGCTGACAACCTGTCACTATGGTGATACACATGACCCTCAAATGTTTGTAAGCCGTGGCGTAAATGACCGTTTTTTAAAGCCGTTTATATACGCTCTGCCTACCCCGTAAGGGATTATAGGCGTCTTCTCTTTTCGTGTGGGACACCGAGTCATCCAATGACCCGATGAAACCTGGTGTCAGAGTTTTTCAACCGCCTACTACCACTAGTAGGCCTCTGACATGGTTGTGTTACGACCGCCGTCTAAGTAATCATAGACAGGAACCGGGACCGACGGCTTAACGTGCCCTCCCAAGCACGGAACCATTTCTTTTCGGACAATCAGTTGGTTCACCCTGCAATGTCCTAACCAGACCGGGAACAAATTCACAAAGAGATAAATATCCACTTTTGTGAGTGTCCCACCGAGAATCGAACCCGGAACCTTTGCGTCGCAGGCAGTCGCACTACCACTACGCCACATCGGTCGTATTATAGGCGTGATATATGTATGTGTGTATGTATTATTTTGAAAATTATGAATACGATGATGTTGTTAAACTAAATATGGCAGTAGCGAAATAGGTTTTAAGAAAAGACTTACTAAGGTAAATCCCTGCTTATTACCTGCGTATTTTCCTATATTGTGTCTACGTTTTAGCACGCGACTGTCTCATGGTGTCTCAATGTGTCGTTAGGGAAATATAAATAAGAAAATCATGTTCATTTCAAGTATACGATATAATATGTGTAACACTTTTTACACACACACAAATCACGCCTATATCCTTTACAGGGTAGGCAGAGCGTTAACAGCCGTAAAACGGATTTTAACACCATGTCTGACAAAAGTTTGAGGGTCAATCAGATAACTGTGTATCACTATAGTGACAGGTTGTCAGGCTATCGCCTAAAATTGCAATACATATGCAACCCCCGAGTCCCTTAGTTGCTTCTTACGACACTTACGGGAAAGAAATGAGGTAGGTAATTCCATTCTATGCCGGCATTACACGGCACGTAGATATTTAAAAAATAAAGTCACTGCAACCAATAGCCCTCCGAATAATGATAGAATGTAATGATGATCATGATACTGAACCACTTTCCCCTAGGAACATAGATCATACGGCTCCCGAAAGCCTGCTGATAAGATTTCAATGGGTTTTGACCACCAAAGTCTTAAAGCTTGGGCGAAAAACCGGCGTTTTAGATAAGTGCCGGGTTATTTTATTACCCAAACTAGCGGCCTGCCCCGCTGGTAACCGTTTTCCCGCGGGATTAAGACATTTTCAGATAGTCAGGGATAATGTAGAACTCTAATGGCATATTTCTAAATTGTCCAATAGTTATGGATTCCGGGTTATTTTATTACCCAAAAAAAACGTTTCATACATACATACATACATAAATCACGCCTTTATCCCTTACGGGGTAGGCAGAGCGTTAACGGCCGTTCAACGGATATTAACACCTCGTCTGACAAAAGTTTGAGGGTCAATCAGATAATTATGTATCACTATAGTGACAGGTTGTCAGCCCGTCGCCTAAAATTGCAATACACACCCTCGAATCCCTTAGTCGCCTCTTACGACACCCATGGGTAAGAAATGGGGTGATGCTATTCTAAGCCGGCATCACACGGCATAACACTTTTTTAATGGATATTGAGTAGGTAAAAGTGGGTTGGTACAATTTTAGTACGTTAACGTAGATAATATAACATACATACATAATATATATTAACATATAACGCCTATATCCCTTACTGCAGGCTGCCGAAAGCCTGCTGATAAGATTTCAATGGGTTTTGCCCACCAAAATGTTTTAAAGCCTGGGCCAGAAATTGGCGTTTTGGATATAACCGTCGGGTTATACTATTACCAAAATAAAGCAAAATTTACTGTGTAAGTCCTCGTAGGACTAAACCAGCCTCTCGTCAGGTTTAGCATATCTACGCCTTGGCAAGCCGGTCACGTAGAGTTATAAGCAAGGATATATTTTCAGACTGACTATTCTCATTCTCAGCTTGTCTCCTGCTCTCTTAGGTTATTACCTATAGTCATAAGGCCATCCCAATAAGCTATATTTGACAGACGTCAGTTCCATACTAAAAAAGATGTCAACAAAAGAAAAATAGACGCACTGCCATTGCATTAGCAGGATTCGACAGCTGTTAAATATGGCTATTGTGATGGCTGCGTCTGTTGCTAGATGTGGGTAGGTAAGTATAATGTGACTGATGTGACCAATATTACCAGGAACCTATTTATCAGATCAGGGTTTTTAGACAAATGATCTTTGATACCACGGATATTTAAGTAGTTAAACGATCTTTCAAAACCAGACCTTTTCAGTCAAACGAACTTTCGAACTTTTATCTGTCGAAATTCGTTATTTACTAAGTTTTTGTAGGCTCTTACTTATTGCCTCGAAAATCCCTTCCCCCCTGAAACCAAGGGCTGTCCTATGACCTAGAGTCAAGAGCTAACCCATCCTTAATAAAAAAAAAGAACCGCGCCGCGCCTGGATAGAAATAGTCCGGACTTACACTCAAAGATCTCTACCGAGTTACCTACACATGCCTACAAAAAACGACTTCTTAAGTAGGTATGGAAAGGACTTTCTTTTAACATATGCCTCAGTAAGCTAGTCACGTCACGTACAGTTTAGTAAGGATCAGCTCATGTAGTCCTGGTACAGTCAAGCTCGGGCTAGGTTAGACTTTTTCGTCACTTTGGACTCAGTTTGGACTTTGGAAAGTTCTTATGCCGCGTGCATAAGACTTGGCAGTTTGAGTGTCTAACCGGACGTGAGCTTGACTGTACATACTTGGTACATACACATAAATTCTTTTGTAAATCTTTCTCAGAGTTAGAATTTTATGTAGCTTGTGAAATGTCAAAAAAAAATGTCGGAGAGTAAATGAACTGTATTAGGCACAGACCAATACACTCCGCGCGCAAGTGAATTACCTACCATAAAACTGAGCAACTTCCCATAAAAAATATATTTAAGAAACGTCAAAAGCATTTTGGCTTCCAATAGCAAATGCAGTCAGCTGATTGTGA
Organism: Tuta absoluta; assembly: GCA_027580185.1. Taxonomy (NCBI): domain Eukaryota; kingdom Metazoa; phylum Arthropoda; class Insecta; order Lepidoptera; family Gelechiidae; genus Tuta; species Tuta absoluta. The sequence goes on along the minus strand of JAQAHW010000019.1, from coordinate 9,391,395 downwards.
TTTTGTATGGGAGGTCGAATTTTTTGTCTTTTCAATGTTTCTAAGGGAAAGTTGTTCAGTTTCATGATCTGAATGCACCCTGTCAGTATTTGGAGGGCTGTCCCTTACACAACGTATAGTAAACTGGAAATATGAATACCTACAAGAAAGAAAAATACCACATACCTACAAAGTCAGTCATCGTAGATTTAGTATGGGAGGTAGTTTTTTGTTGTTTTCTAGCATTGGTTCCAGGGTAAAATTATTCAGTTACATGCCTGAAACAGTGGGACACAGAACAGGCTACATATTATTAACGCATCCAATGCCTTTTATTCAAAACACAGTGTAAAGGTACCTACCAACCTACCAACTCACCGCAACACTTGGTATAGGTATTTGTCTAGAATCTACATCCAGTGAAAAGCGTCGGTCCACTTGCTAATTCAGCTAGGATAATTAAACAGGATGTTTTAGTCCGTACTCTGTACCTAAAGCGCGAAACAGCCAGCGCTTAATTAGTCGCTTGTGATGCGACTCCAAATTTGGTTAGCAAAACTTCGCTGAGATGAATTGCCGTACTGATTGTGACAGGCGGTGTATGAAATGCAGATTTTGCTACATACAGACGTAGCGACGGCCGACGGACGACAAGTGACATACCTATAGGGATCGCGGTTTTCCCACTTGTCGTCTGTCGCTGCGTATTTTAACCCACGGTAACGCATGCGTCTGTCAGGCGTAAGGAAATTGTGAATTCCAATCTTATTCCCATACGAATACCCACGGCTTCGGCGCGTTTACGGTGTGTTACGGTTACGGTGCGTATGCGATTGTTAAGTCATTATTAAGTCGTTTGACAGACGAATCCGTAAACGCACCGTAGCCGTATTTGTATGGGAATAAGATCGGAATTATTCGCAATTTCTTTCGTCTGACAGACGCATAAGTTATGTACAACAAGTGGGAGAACCACCTATAAACCTATAACCTACCTAATCTTAGATTAATGAAATTATCCAAAAATTATTATAAGTATATAATATTGGAAGTTACAACAAATACGATCTTGTGGAATGAAAGCAATAAAAGTCTATGCGCGATGGTATTTTATCTGCAGGAATGGCCTCGACTCTGATAGGACAATTCCTTAGCAATTCTACTTTCTTACATACATACATACACATATCACGCCTATAGTCCCTTGCGGGGTAGGCAGAGCGTAAAAGGCCGCAAAAACGGACATTTACGCCACGTCTGACAAATATTTGAGGAACATTCTGAAAATTGTGTATCGCTATAGTGACAGGTTGTCAGCCCATCGCCTAAAATTGCAATTCACACCCTCGAGTCCCTTAGTCGCCTCTTACGACTCCCAAGGGTTTCTACTTTCTTTATCATTCAAATGAGAATATATAATAATAAGTAATCTTTTTTTTACTGCATCCGGGACTTGAACGGGGAAGAACCGATGCTTAACCATCTGAGCAACCATAGCCTCGACTGCGGTCACCAAATTTTCAACTTCTTTTTTCAAAAAACATCATCTCATTTTTGCATTCCTATATCTTCAATAGTACCTACCTACCTATTAGTAAAAAAAGCTTTCATTAGATGTCTCGTGGATGTCTCTAACGACGATTCGGTTAAGGTCTAAATGCTAAAAATTAAGCTAAGGAAATGGCCCACAGGATCGAGATGAATGTCAGATAGAATTCAGGATATTTCTAACGGGTCCAATAGGAATAAAAGAGAGGTTTCAGGTATTGCTTATGAAATATTAGTGAAGAGAAATAAAAAGGAAAATCTTTTCGCGTTTTTGTCAGCAATTTAGTGTATTTTTCTGTGGGAATTATCGATTATCTGTACATTGTAGGTCACCTACAATGTCACTTATTAAATAAATTCAGTGCACTTAGCAAAGGCGGCTGTAACGCTGAAAGCGATCTCTACCAGACAACTAATTTCACTCGATCACTAATTTCACATTTTACAGTTGTATAGACGATGGGTCAGAAAACGCCCCAGCAAACAGCCAAGTCCTGGTCTGAGCGTCTACCAGTCCATACAGGAACGGCCTGTTGGCTTGGAACTCCCTGCCGACAGCGCTCGCCAAGCCAGTCGCCAGGCCGCTCAAAGCTGGCAAGCCTGAAGCTGGCGAGTTTGACAGGCCTTGTTGGTCCACCGTGACTGTCACTCGCTGGACGAGGGTTGACAGTTGGGGAGATGGCGACGATATGTATCTGGAAGTTGAGTAACAAAGCATTTCATGAATACTAAATGATATACAATTACCATTTACATAACAATAATCAAATAATAAATGCCGCCTCTTATTATAATCAATAATGACTTAAATTTATACAAAATAGGTAAGCATTTGTCTGCCATCTCAACTGATGTTAAGTGACGATGCAGACGATGTTCGAACATGCTCACCTAGATAATGCCTATTCACTCTCGCCTTGAAAAGGCCCAGGTTGTTACGTTTCGGAAACAGATCCGCAGGCAGGGAGATCCACACTTTAGCAGTTCGCATTAAAAATGTAGAAGCAAAGCGCTTTGTGCGAATTTGCGGTGTGTCTACGATATAAGGGTGGAATCCCAACCGGCGTCTCGTGCCCCGGAGATGGAATGGTGAGAGAAGTACCAGGTCATGGAGAGACTGTGCACGCTCCCTGAAATGTATCCTGTAGATCACCGACAACTAGCTACTTTGCGAAGGTGTTAGAGGCTCTAGATAGATAACTTTGATACCTATTATTACCCATGCTACTTAGTACTTAATACCTAATAATAAGTCTTTGTCTCTCCTATTAATATTGTTGTGCCCAACAGGGTCCATGTTGTAAGTGCCATAATAAACTACAACCTTTTATCACAAAATAGAGAATGTACAGAAGGATCACTCGGCCCTTTTTTCGATTATTTCCGCTTTCGGCAAGGGCTGCCACAGTTTTCGTACCGATTTTATTCAATGGAGTAGGTACCTAAACATACAGGGAGTAACAGAAAGACTATATCAAGCCGAAAGGTGCTCATGAAACTGAACAACTTTACCTATTTCCCCACTTTGACCTCCTTTCGGCTTGATATACCCTTTCTGTTACTCCCTGTATTTACATTACATAGCACAATTATTATACAATGGGGAATGACGAGTAGGTAGATATCTGCTCTGGGGCTGTTAAGACTGAGCATCACCCCATTTCTTTCCCGTGGGAGTCGTAAAAGGCAACTGAGGGACTTGAGGGTGTGTATTGCAATTTTATGCGATGGGCTGGCAACACGTCGCTATGGCGATACACAATTTTCCGAATGACCCTCAAATTTTTGTCAGACGTGGCGTAGATATCCGTTTTTGCAGCCGTTTACGCTCTGCCTACCCCGCAAGGGATAATAGACGTGATATGTGTATGTATGCACATCAAAAATGAAAAGTTGCCTTTATTTAAGTAGAAACTCTGATTTGATTTACTGATTAGAGTTATTAATCTTGTTTGTTCTTTTATGAAAGCAAGTTTTTATTTAAGTTGGTACAAAAAAATATAGAAACATTGTACAAATCTCATCGTATACTAATAAACCTATTTATTAACTATTTATATTTGTGTGAAGCCATTTTGCACGTCCGCACCAAACGCGGTTGACACTCGACTACAAGTGTGTTTGGATTGGTTTGGATTTCCTTGTAAACGGCGGCGTGTCAAATTGTGGAGAGTTTCGTGACGACGTGACGTGAAGTGAGCTCTCTGTATTCGGCGCGCAGCCGCCAATACTTACTTTGTGCTTTTATATATTAAATGACATATGGTACCTATGCAATAAATATTTTAAGTATTTCTTGCAAAGAGAATCTAATAGAACTAGCGTTTATTTCGTCGTGACCCGTTGTGTACCCACCCACTATAACCTATTGTTTTTTTCATAGGGTAGTACGGTTCATAATGACTGATAGGCGCATACGTACATAATATTATCTTAAATCCTAATTAAAACCAGCAAACGCTTTATGAAAATCGAACTTGACAGTTAAAGGTGTTGCCAATTTAATAAACTATTTCCCACTTTTACACTAAAAACGCAGAAGTTTTCTAGTTTTCAAAGCTGTCCCAGCCCTACTTGTACACAACAAATTTTCATGTCATTGCGTAATGTGATTATGAGTATATTATTTTTCCTTAACTATGCGCCAACGCTGCGTCGAGCGAGCTGCACGCGCGCACTTGATTCGGCAAAATACAAGAACCTGCGTCTGCCGTGTGTTGCCGGCTGAGAATAGCATCACCCCTTTTCTTTCCCGTGGGAGTCGTAAGAGGCGACAAAGAGTCTTGAGGGTGTGTATTGCAATTTTAGGCGATGGGCTGACAACCGGTCACTATGGCGATACACAATTTTCCGATTGACCCTCAAATATATGTCAGACGTGGCGTAGATGTCCGTTTTTGCGGCCGTTTACGCTCTGCCTTCCCCGCAAGGGATCATAGGCGTGATATGTGTATGTGTGTGCGTCACAATTTGATGATAATATGAACATGTGTAGGTACCTACCAGTCTTGAACATTACTACCCTCACTTAAAATCACCTTGTACCTATTACTATTTTTTCAAGTTTTAGCGTTGGCGCTGAAAGTGGCAAAAACGGCCACTGTTGGTTCAAATTGTTATGACTCAAATTACCGAGAATATTTTACCGAGTTTGTAAGGTCTGATTGAACATTAAGATTATGCCAAAAACTTGTGCAAATGACATTCTAACGCATTGTTTGCATGAAGAGCGTTTTCTTTTTGAAGTGGCGCTAGTTCTGCGCCTAAAGTGCGACTGCGCCCAAGACTGGAATAGTCCTAACAAGAACCATTTGAGCAAAAACTGAAGAATGCAAATTACTTACTTGCTAGAGTTGGCATCCATCCAGATTCCATCGACTTTTACATCCTTCAACGCCTTTCTCAGATCCAATTCGGATGTCATTTTGAACCTAGGTATAGCCACTTCCAGCGGTATAACACTTTCAAGCAATAGCGGCATGCTATCAACAATGAAGGAACTAGGAAAGTGCTCTATAGTTCTTCGTATGGAGTTCTTCCCCAAGTTTATTATAAACAGCATGCGATACCGCCCGTTCGTACCGACTGGTAGTTCCAGTAGTTTTGCGTTCAGAAACGGTAGATGTGCGAGTTTAACTCGTTTTTTTACTTTCATCAATTCGACTGAACCAACCCTTTTGCCGCTATCGTCGAAAAAGTCTGCTGTTTCTATAGATGCGTTATTGAAAGCTGTTGTCCAAAACGCTGAGTAATCTAATGAATCTAAAATGACAGAGTTTCCTTGTAAATTGTAATCCTTTTTCGCTTTGATGATTTCTTTAACACTCTCAGATTGTAGAGGCAAACTTTGCGTTTCTATAAGGCCTGACGCTCTGACATTGGTAGACCAAGTTGAGTTAACTTTAAGACTGTTGTCCAAAGCTAAAACTCGTCTTCTTTCCAACGTGACATCACTTCCATTAACGCCAAGACCTGACGATTCCAAGCTTGTCGCTATCTCGTAATACTTTTCGCGATAACACTTGTTTTCAGGCAGATTTAATATCGAAAACAGTTTACTCTGCACTTCATTATTCGATCCTTCAGCTATGCCAGATAATGCCAACCAAACAGAATACTGGGACATCACGAAATGGTCATTATTCTCTTTGGCAACTTGCTTAAACAACTTTGTGGAAAATTCTTGTAACGCCCGATGGTAATCCAAGGTAAGATCCCTTTCGCAGCCGAAGAAAAGGCCGGCTATTTTAAATTCTTGCGCTTTCACTGTTACACTTAAGATTGCAACTAAAAGTAAAATGGCGGCCATCTTGACACAACTTTCAACGATGGATATCAGTACGTAACTAAAGGGATTACTATAAAAATACTTACTAAAGGTCAGGCCACAGAAATAGCGGTGCGGCGCGCGATCAAAGTATAGTATTGCACAGTGGTACCCTTAAATCAGTCCTTCTATGATGTAATACTGATAAAACAGGGTGCCATTGGAAATACACTCAATAAATAGGTATACATACATACAAAGAACACCCAAAAAAAAACCTTGGTGGGAATGACAAGCGAAAACCTTCTAGGCCTATTTAAAGTACGGCGGTGTCTGCTGAGTACGTGGGTACGGGTACTTAATCGCTTACCAATTTGTACCTACTTATCAGAATAATAATGGAATTCTTTATTTCTCTCAACACAATGTTACAGAGTTTATATTTAAGGCGAGTCGAGTTAGGAAAAAAGTACCTAAAAACGGCCACTTTTGGTATTAATTGCCATAACTTTAATTACAGCAATTATTTTATTGAGTTTACAGGTTCTAATTTTACATAAGGATAACACTCAAACTTGGTCATCGGACATTCTGATAGATTGTTTGTATACAGTGAAAACTTTTTTTTGTGAAGTGGCGCCACCGTCGAGGTCGTTGACGGCTACACTCGGCTTAACAATTTCGAGTATGTGAAACTTAATGTAACTTTATGAAAGACTGGAGTTCGTACTAGCGGACCTTTGTTGCAAATCACCAGGTTTTCACCCTCTATGGATTTAAACTTTCGGGTCTCAAAATACACTTATTATACTATATGTACAACGTACCCACGTACCCAGCGGATACCGCAATGATTGGAAAAGGGCCACTCTGAGTGTTAGTTGAATTTGAGAAATGTTATTTGTGAAACGCTTTCGCCCGTATCCGAGGCCTAGCCTTAAGGTATGTACGGAATCGTAATGTTAAGACATTAGGATGCAGATAACGTACTGTACTTTTAATGAACGCTTTTTGTACCAGCACCAATACATCAAGTTATAAGAGATCAACTTAAAATGCTTCTACATGCATATACTAGGAACAATCTGTATAAGTTAATCCCTTGAATGAGTAGTTTTCGGCTATGGTATAAGGTGAAATTTTACTAGTGACCTAAAGTGAAAACTCAGATCGTCCTGGTGATAAAAAACAACTTTCCCAAAGGAACATAGGTCGAAATATTAACAAACATTATAAATAATTAAAAATTAAAAACACGACTGCTATATAAGGCAAAGCCTAGCCTATAACACTTGGGGTAATGTAAGGATTCTTCCGATACAATTACCATTCCAATCTGATCCGTGGTTAACGAGTTTCAGGCCTTTAAAGAATCGCAGATATATACATACATACATGAACTCTAAAAACATTACAGTCCTTTTTTGGTTGGGCCGTCGTGTAAAAAGAAAGAACCTCCCATACCCATAAAAAATTGCCGATCAGCTGATTTAAGTTACTAAGGAAGCTCAAAATATTTTTGTCTTATTTCGACCTATTTTACTTGGGCAAAATTGTTCCTTATCACCAGCCCGTACTCAGTTTTCAGTATCGGTCACTAGTAAAACTTCACGCTATATAGCAGAGATGAGCAAAATATATTTAAATAATAAATAAATAAAATAAAATAAAAATGACTTCAAATGAAATGAAAAATGATTCACAAAAATGAAAAATGATTCACAAAATTAAGGTTACATTACAACATAAAGACTCTGATTTCCGAGCTAGGTAAAAACCTGTGTTACGGGAATCAGCTGCTTCTTCCAAAGTTACACAATCTCATAATTAAGTGAGTAAAACAACAATCGTTAAAAACGATATTTTCATAAAAGGAATATAAAACAAAAAACTTCGGAACAAAATGTAAAAAAGGAATGTGTGTGTGTGTTTGTGTGTGCAAGTATGAAAGCAGTAACCTAGCCATAGTGTTACAGAAGCAGAGCTTCTGTCTGGTAATAATCGAGAGACAATAACCACAATTTCAGTTTAGTTTTTACCTCTCGCGAGCTAAGAGGGTGGAAATCAGTTTGCCTATTTACTATATTGTAAATAATGAAAGATTGTGACTGTTTTTACTTTTCATATTTTATAATGTTCACGCAATAGAATGACCAAATTTCGTGATTGTTTTAACTAATGTTGCGACGAAATGCTGGAATATTTTACTTCCACATAAAAATAACTTAATGTTATTATATTTATAAATAAATAAAAAATCATCAAAATGATCTACCTATATTTAGTAGGTGAAATATATGAAACAAGTAATTTATGTATATCTTACATATTTATTATCACAAATACTGAAATTCAATCGCAATTTCATTATATTATGGCAGTAACAATTTGTATTCAATATATTAATAAATTTATAATAAATTTTATTATTCTATTTAAGCACTTATGCAAAATTTAAGTATTTTCATACGCCTGGTATATGACTTCATGCAAAATTAATTTTTCATGCAATAATCAATAATAACTTGATTAACTCAAGTTCCAACAGAAATAAAATACACTTAAAATTAGATAAAAGATCATAATTCAGACTAAAATGGATTTTCCAGTACGGCCATCCCAATAAGCCATATTTGACAGCTGTCGGATTCGTGCTAATGCTATAACAAAGGGTCCATTTGCCTTTTTTGACATCTTATTCAGTGTAAAGCTGTCAAATATACTTATTGGGATAGCCTAACTTTATGAGATTAAATTTTTATAAATTAACTTTCAACGTATATTTGAGATTGTTTTTTATAACGGGTACATTGAGTACATGACTACATCTGAAATAAAAATAAAAATGTTCTGTTAGTGACTAAAGGCATAGAGGAAAAACACAAATCTTTTTGCAGATAGTGAAGCAACAGGCGTTTTATAAACCTAATCCGAAAGATTGCGTTTTACACCGCCATAGATTTTGTTCGATTATTTGTCCAATTTTAACAGTTATTCTGACTTAGTATTTGGTGGTGTACAGCGCTATCTTTCGGATTATTTTCTTTAAGAAACGTGTATTAAAGATTAATTTAAAGTCTTTAGTGTGATGCCGGCTACGAATAGCATCACCCCATTTCTTTCCCATGGTAGTCGTAAGAGGCGACTTAGGGACTTGAGGGTGCGTATTGCAATTTTAGACGATGGGCTGACAACCTGTCACTATGGCGATACACAATTTCCAAATGACCCTCAATGTTTGTCAGACGTGGCGTAAATGACCCTTTTTGCGGCTGTTTACGCTCTGCCTACCCCGCAAGGGATTATAGGCGTGATATGTGTGTGTGTGTGTTAGGCTTTAGAGATATAGAAAAGATGATATGAAGGCATAATTTTTTATGAATGAGTACGAATTCATATCATATCTATCACACGTTCTAGAGTTCAGAGTGAAGGGATTCTAGTAGAAGAACGTATGGCACTAGTGTTTAGACCACTCGTTCTAGAATGACGCTAGCGAAATCAAATTTCTACTGATCGAAAAACACGCTAGCTGGTAATGTTTGAAAAATGTAGTATTTTTCCAGTGATCACGAATTTTGAACCAAGTCGTTTGTTCTTGTATTTATGTGTGTGTATGTATGTATAAATAAATATAATTGCACTGTGATGCCAGCTTGGAAAAGCATCACCCCATTTCATTCTCGCGGGTATCGTAAGAGGCGACTAAAAAACTGGAGGCTTTTAAGTGGAGTACGATTTTAGGCGACATGCTGACAACCTTTCACTACAGTGAAACACGATTTTGCTGCAGCGGTTCTGAAATATTTGTCAGACGTGGGGCGATAGCGACCGTATTTTTACGGCCGTTAAAGGGATAAGGGCGTGCGTGATGGATGTGTGTATATATATGTGTGTGTGTGTGTGTTTGCCGTGTGATGCCGGCTTAGAATAGCATCACTTATCACCATATCTTTCCCGTGGGAGTCGTAAGAGGCGACTAAGGGACTCGAGGGTGTGAATTGCAATTTTAGGCGATAGGCTGACAACCTGTCACTATAGCGATACACAATATTTAAAAAAAAAATTGTCAGACGTGGTGTAAATGGCCGTTTTTTGCGGCTGTTTACGCTCTGCCTACCCCGCAAGGGATTCTAGGCGTGATATGTGTATGTATGTGTGTGTGTGTGTGTGTGTGTGTGTGTTAGTGTGTGTGTATGTGTGTAAACATAACATCGTACCTTCACCAGGTACTGTGACCGACATTATATCGTTGTATGTTATATTCCGAAACATATCGCCGGTAAATATATCCTGGAAATTGAAAAAATATAATATTTTCTTGAGTTTGCACAACTATTACTCATCACAATAAAACAATTTTAAACGGATTTAAGTTAAATAAAACACAACTTAAATCCGTTTAATCACAATAAAACAATTTTAAACGGATTTAAGTTAAATAAACACAACTTAAATCCGTTTAAAATTGTTTTATTGTGTTGAAAAAATATGTTTGAATTATCTGTGTTTGGGCCTGGGTGACAAAAATATAAATTTCTTAAGGAATAAAGATATCGAATTGAATTAAATTGGAATTTTAGAGAACTTAAATTTTAAAACCTTAACTAAGGGGAATTTTTGAAGAATAACTTAAGTGTTTCGAAAGGCATAACATCAATAGCCACGCCACAACGTCCACTGCTGGATATGGGCCTTTTTCTATGGGAGAATATTTGCCACAATTCACAGATAGATTGGCGAGCGCAGCGCAAGGTGTCGTATTCACAGGGTGCTACATACTACTAAAACCAAACCGAATATACGGGATGTAAGTGACAGCTCTCCGAATACGCATATGGTGCATTCAGAGCACTAAACTTTCAATTTTCCCCTAAGAATATATTTAAGCAAATATAAAAAAAAACTTCCCACAGTATAAGTACCTAACTTGAATTTTGTCGTTTGCTGACATATGTTTCTTGATGAAAGTTGTTCAGTATCATGGTCTGCATGCACCCTATCAGAATTCGGAGGGCAGTCCCTTACACCCTGTATTTATAGAAAAAGTTGATCTTTTCCATGGACTGATCATGCCTGAAGAGTTTTCGGTATACCGTCCCTTACACCCTGTATTTTTGTTGACGTTCATCATTGTATGTGTAATTGATAAAATAACTATGGCTATTACCTGAAAATCCTACTTAATATTATAAATGCGAAAGTTTGTTTGTTTGATACTTCTTCACGCAAAAACTACTGAACCGATTGTAATGAAATTTGGCACACATATAGAAGGTAACATGGATTAATACATAGGATAGTTTTTATCACCATTTATGCGGGCAAAGCCGCGGGTAACAGCTAATAAACTATATTTATTACTTACCAATACTGAGTACTCCATAGTAGCATTAAGGCCGTACTTTTTGGGTATCAGTTTGATTGTATGCGGTGTTTTGTCAAGATTGACTACGGCGTAAGAATACGAATAGTACAAATCTCCTTTCATCGGAAGGTGCGGTTTCACCCATACTGTGACGTATTCGTTTATCTGCAAAGTAAAGGTATCAATTAGAGAACATCTCGGGAACTTTGGCCGATTAAAGTACATATACCTACAAAAACGAATTTTTCACAATGTCGTATTAGTAATGGCCATGTGATGCCGGCTTAGAATAGCATTACCCCATTTATTACCAGCGTGTCGTTAGAGCCGACTAAGGGACTCGAGGGTTTTCATGTGTTTTACAATTTTAGGCGTCAGGTTTACAAACTGACACTACATATAGTGATACACGATTTTTCTGAAACTGTCCTCAATAATTAGACAGTCGTGGTGATAGCGACCGTATTTTATTTAACCTACCCCGCAAGGAATAAAGACGTGATATGTTTGTATTAGCATAAATGGTGCGGCGCAGTCTTCTTCATTTTCGTGTGGGACACCGAGTCGTCCAACGACCCGCAGTATGCAGCCGACCATCCTGTATGCAACGCAGTTACATACTTATAGCAAATGAGGGCAAGGCTATCTCAAAAGTTACCATTAGACTCGATGAAGGACACATATAGGTATTACCTTATAAGGTAAAGCCATAATCCCTTTCGAATCCTGTGCAATAGCAATAAGGTTCATATTTTGCAACAACCTCTTCTCGAAATGCGTAACTCGCTTCATATCACAACTGATGAGTAGAGGCGCTGATAACATCGACCAGACAGCCATATGGACACGGCTTTGACCCTCAGTTAATTGGTTGGTACCTATTATAAGCTGTAAATGTAAAATTTAGCAAGATATTAGCTCGCGTATTATCATGTCGGGAAGTACTGTTTTGTGTTATATCATGTTGAGAACTATGTTGCGTTTTATTGGTTTCTTAGCTAAATTAGAGTAGGTATTTTTACTTGCATAGACTAGCTACGCTCGTGATTCCAATTTTTTTTTAATTAATTAGGGTTTGCTCTTGACTCTAGTCTAGGTCATAGGACAGAGACAGAGTCTAAGATGCAGCGAGCTCACCCAGAAGAAGCCTGTTCACGCTTACTTTGAAGAGATTAGGGTTGTATGCGTTTGGAAACACAGACGCAGGTAGTGAGTTCCACTCTTTAGCAGTGCGCATTATAAATTATGACTGGAATAAATAAATGTCTATGTCTATGTCTATGGAAGCGCTTAGTCCGAATTGGTGGAATGGCAACCAGGTACCATTTTAGTATCCTTCGCTACCTCGGGATTCAAAATTAGCACTCGAAGCAAAAATGACCTTTGCCCTCTTGTTGTACAAATAAATATTACTTATAACCGATAACGAAATCTCAAGACGGGCTGGTGATAAATTAGGACCTCCCATACAAAATTGCTAATCAGCTGATTTGAGTTACTAAGAAAACTCAACATATTTTTGTCATATTTCGGCCTATGTTCCTTGGGGAAAGTTGTTCCTTATCACCAGCCCGTCTTGAGACAACGCTATCGGTCACTAGTAAAATTTCACCCTATATAAGTTTTGCCGTGTGATTCCGGCTTAGAATAGCATCACCCCATTTCTTACCAGAGTCGTCTTTCTTAGTCGCCTGCGCCTCTTACGGGTGTCGTAAGAGGCGACTAAGGGACTCGAGGGTTAGATGTGTATAGCAATTTTAGGCGATGGGCTGACAACCTGTCACTATAGTGATACACAGTTCCAAACTTTTGTTGAACGTGGTGTTAATATCAGTTTTACGCTGGTAACGCTCTGCCTACCCCGTAACGGATATAGGCGTGATTTATGTATGTATGTATAAGTTTTCCAAAGTACCAGGAGCCCAGATTTTAGAAAGAGATCATAAATACCATATCAGGATCGTGCCAGTGTCCCGGGCCGTGCGTGCTTCGGAAGGTACGCGCCTGGTCCTCAAAGTATCTGATGATCCACACCACATTGCCCCAGTTTACAAATATATCGTGGAAATCACGCCATAAGTTGCATACGGGAATTACTTTGTTGAAGTCAAACTGAAATGGACAAGATTTCATATGTGAAAAGTTTTAAAATCTTTTCATTATATACATAGATACATACACAGAAAAAGGCTCTGCTTACAATACGCAGACCCGAAAACCGAACCTATTAAACTTATAATTCAAATGTCTACCTAGGCCGAGACTTGACCCCGGGATTTTTGACAGACACTACCACCGCACCATACCCTTTTTTTATCTATATCCCTTTTGCTGCAGTACATTCAAGTCAAGACAAATATATATTTTTTTGCCTTTCATAGTTTTTTCAGAGCTCTAATAGAAGCCTAAGTATACAATAAAAACTGAATTTATTTTGTCATCCAGCAACTCAAAAATCCATACAACATAATAAAATGCATACTTACTTCATGTTTGTGTATGAATTTCTTATAGTATGGCCAACTACAAGAATACACCATGGGGTGACCAGTCTTATTTAACCAGTAGCCTAAATCTGTATATGCTGAAACAATGACAAATAAAACATTTAATTTTAGTGGTCATCTCTGCATCTTACATAAAAAATTACTCATGTCCTTTTCATCACCAAATTTTGTAACGGATTTTGATGCGGTTTTCTTAAGTAGATAGAGTGATTCAAGGAAGGTTTTTATGTATAATTCATGCCGGGAAAAGGTCTTTTTACGGTTAGCAGCGGGTGTAGGCACTGGGCAGGCCGCTAGTTTTTTTTTAAACTGACTATGTATAAAAGTATCATGGAAGTGATTCTACCTCCATCTAAATATTCTTCTTCAACAAAACAGCCATCCACCTAGAAATAAATTAAATAAACATCATTAAAAAAAGAGATTAGTTTCTAAAATATTTCCTTTTTTGAAATATTATAGAGCTTATTTGTGGCTTTGGCCTCAGAATATATAATAGCTTTGGCCTAAGATAGAAGGTAGATATACCCTACCCTTTACACTGAGGCAAGCTTAGAATAGGTACTCAAATAAACACCAACCAAAAGATAAGGGTTTAAACACTATGGTGATTAACATGGATTATAGGTACCTGGATATAATACCTTAGAATTTTGTTAGGCAACCTATGTGCATTTATTCTAAGACATAATATTATAATCTAAGACCAATTCTCTCTCTTATAATAGCAGTCGCTAAAAAATAACAAATAAGGTTAGATGTTTCTTCTAAGGTTCTATCTAGGCCAGTAACAGTTTTAAATATGTAAATACCTTTAGATAATCAATGCCCCACCCCGCAAACATATGTGCATCAATTGCAAAATGTCCTCTAGAGCCCGGGTACTTCATGCACGTGGTATTGGCTATGTTTGTGTACATGCCAAACTTGAGACCTTTTGAGTGAATCTGCAAGCACAAAGGGTGTAATTATTGCAAATCAAGATAATACGGGGTGTGAGGGGCAGCTCTCTGAATACTGATAAGTATGCAGTCCATGAATCGGAATAACTTTCCTTTAGGAGTATATCCCAGAGACAGTAGTCAGTGCACCAAGTGTGAACAGTTTCAAAAATAGACTTGACAATCATTTTAAAAAGATTGTCAAGTCTATTTGGGAAATTTGGGATGGCATGGGAAAGTTGTTCAGTGCCTTGGTTTGAATGCATTTTATCAGTTCACGGAGGGCTGTCCTAAAATATATTATAGGAGTTTGGTAAATAATTATTTTCACATGCGGTGACTCTTAGTATGTAAGAACATGCCACAGTCGTCAGGTCAAGATCCTTTAATGGGCTCCAGTAAAAATAAATTGACTCTCCAAAATGGACACTTTTAGTACCAAATCACACATAGCCTGTGTGTTATTTATTGTTGAGAGAAAACTTGAAATGCAAGAAAGTTAATGATGTGTTAAACCACTATGCAAGTTGCCGTAGTTACTAGATAAAAACACATACATAATCAGCGAGAAACTTCATTCCCCTTGGGAACCGCCTTCTATCTGGCACAAGACTCCCACTCCAATCCCTGGTACGTTCCGACCAGCAGTCATCAATGATGATGTACTCATATCCAGCTTCTTGGTAACCCTCAGAGGAGAAGGTGTCTGCTACTGACATGATGAGTTTCTCACTGAAATAGTATGATGCGAATGACAAAATGGTCACATCTGTCGTAGAACTAATGGATAGTGGAGTAAGACGATTGTGCTTTGTTTGTGGTGTACTTTGAATAATGGTATCAAGCTGCAGAGGGCACATTAGGGTCTAGGTCCCAGTTGCTATCTATGGTAACTTAGACGACTGTCTCCAGGATTGTCTGACACCAGGATTCATCAGGTTATTTGTCTTATTCATGTTCCACATGATAGTAAAATTTACTTTTATGTAGGTAGGTAGGTAGGTATAATACTTACTCTAAACACTTATCAGGGTTTTTATCACACTGATCGGCACACATATAGTAACCCCACGACATCCAACCCATAGGCGGAGTCCTAGCCAAACCATTTTCCAATAGCGAAACCTTTTTAACTAAAACTACTAAAAACAATATGAAAACTTGCACCAGGGATGGTATCATAGTTGATCTAGATGAAAAAGTAATGTACAACTTATAGAAAAGCAATTAATTCGTTGTTTAACCTCGTAAAACAGTGATAAAGATTTGTTTTGAAAACTAAAATGACTAAAGTTGAAGAAAGGCTAAGTAAAACTTCTTTTTACACTTGTTTAAGTGCTAAGCTAGCCACATTTCATAGCTTCCCCTAGCATTTTAAAATAGAATTGGAAAATTTAAAATGTATAAGAATGGAATCAAATCAAAATAAAATAAAATCTTTTTTCTTCTGTCTAAATAAATAATAACGCGATAAAATTAAAAAGTTTTAGTTATACGGTCGAATTTGTAGTAGTTGTATAACTACCGTATTTAGTAGGGTTATAACAAGGCGATTTGACATTTACGTTTCAATTTACGCAAAACCAGCAAGGACGTCATTTTACTTCATTTTTTTTCTTTATGGGCAGGCGTAAGCATACTGCCTTATCCTTCTTATAAATATAGACACTTCCTTAAAACTTACTTACTTTGCCGGCTCCACGACACGAGATTTCGCCACTTGTCTCGGTCTTAAATAAAACACATCTGTATATTGATTTTTCTCTGTCTTTCCAGAGGCAGAATCGGCCAGTTTCGAGCATGCCCAGACGCGGCAGGGCGTAGCACGGCATGGCATGCCGTAGCGCAAGGGAGATGGCATGGCGTGTCAGCATGATGCGTCTGGCGGTGCTCGTGGTGGCTACGGTGCTGGGCGCGGCCGCTTCACTCGTGCCCACTGCTGACCCGCTCATGTTCGAGGCTGCTTTCCAAGGTAAGAAAATATAGATACTTGAATCCGGCGAGCAATGGATACCGGATTCCCGCGGGACTCAACTGTTCAATCCCACAAAATACCGAGATCTAGACATCCTACAGTAAAATCTTGTGGACATAGGTAGTGTATCCACTATCCAGAGTATAATGGCTATATTTTATTTTATTTTATCATATTTTTATTTTAGTGTGTTCGGGGAGCTAACTGGGCACCTACTGCCTGTATTACTGTGAGCCGGCCGGTGTTCGACGGCCGATGTGGCTCAGTGGTAGTGCGACTGCCTGTGCGACACAAACGCTCCGGGTTCGAATCCCGGTGGGGCACTCACATGGTTGATATTTATCTGTTTGTGAATTTGTTCCCAGTCATGTTAGGACATTGCAGGCCTTTTTCCTGTTCCACCTGATTGTCTGAAAAGAAATATGGTTCCGTGCTTCAGAGGGCACGTTATGCCGTCGGTCCCGGTTGCTGTCTATGTTTACTTAGACGGCAGTCGTTACACAAGCATGTCAGAGGCCTACTATTAGTCGCAGGCGGTTGAAAAACTCTGCAACAGGGTTCATCGGGTCGTTGGACGACTCGGTGTCCCCACGAAAAGAGAAGAGACTGTGAACCGCAGATCCAACCTACCTGTCATATTAGCCAGTTACTCAACAAACCAAAACTTTATGATTGAGCTATGTATAATAAAAGTATTATGCTAATATCTTCAATAACAATAATCCCTTAAATTATTCTTAACTTCCCCAATATTTAGCCCTTGAGCGCTCGTTCCCGAGACGCTTTATATTGCTACATTCCTTCTGAAATTGGGAAAAGGCACGACGAATATATTCTGCAATGAATATTTCTGGCAAACAAAACCTGTGAAGAAAACTTTGAGGATATTGTCTCTTTGGGACGCGATTTCACAAACCATTTTTATTACGATATCTTATTTGGTAAATAATAAATTAGGGAAATTGATTCCTTTCAACGGTAATAAAAAAGTATATTTGAGGGGTTTTGTGAAACCCACACACACGTATCACGCCTATATCCCTTGCCGGGTAGGCAGATCGTAAAAGGTCGCAAAAAACGGACATTGACGACAAGTCTGACAAATATTTGAGGGTCATTCGGAAAATTGTGTATCGCCATAGTGACAGGTTGTCAGCCCATCACCTAAAATAGCAATAAACGCCCTCAAGTCCCTTTGACGCCTCTTAAGACTCCTACGGGAAAGACATTAGGTGATACTAAGTATTCTAAGCCTGCATCACACGGCTGAAACTCAACAGATCGGTAATTTGTCAACTTCGTTTCAATTGGTGATTTTGTGTAGTATTAAATGGATTTCAAAGGATATATAGTGCACTACAAATGCAATACTGCACCTCAAATTATGATCAATGCATGCCGATCAGGATTCCCATATAGAGATACACAGTGTTTAGAATAACCATTATGAGTCGATCCTTTTTAGATAAAACTTGAGGTATTGCTAATAGGTATGTTGGCAGTACCAAATTACTTACAAAATATCGATGTCCACGAAAGTTAGTCAGGTTCCCTAGACTTTTAATTTAATGGGGAGCAAAACTCAAAGCTAAATTGCAGATGGCCAGATGGCAGATAAGAAGGAAATGAACTTTGACATTGTAAAATTTTCGAAAAAGGCACAGTTGAGAGTGGTGCCATAAGGGCGCCATTATTTCCCCAGATGCGTGTACTTATGATATTTTCGATAAACTTTGTAAATACCGGAAGAGACTAACTTGACCTGCTGCCGAGCGGTACCTACGTAGCTATTTACTTTATTTTACGTCTTATTATATCCTTTTTCGTAGGTCTCATAACGTGGATCTTTACGTAATTCCTTTTACGGCAATTTTGTTACGTTATTCGCAGCAGTGACGGCAGAGGAAGCTAGGCCCGGTTCGCCACAGTCCCATTTCGGCAAATTAATAATATGCGTCCTGATTCGTTACCGAGTTATTATATTTTAAAATCTTGGTCCCAGTTCTTTACAATCTTGTGGTTTTCAAATCACATACAAATATTTTGAACGCATTGTGCAAATATTACAGCTGTGACAAACCGAGCAGTAGAAATTAGGTAAATTATAACTACACACAATTATATTAAACAAGCTGTAAGGTACAGCCCTCCAAATACTGATAGCTGTGACATAGTATAAAGAAGGGGGGAAGTAGGCCAACTCCGGCGCAATCCGCGCTATAATTACCTACTCTCTCAGGGTTGTCACTTTCAACAAAATTTCAATTCAGTGTCTAGGATTTTGGCAAGCGTGGAGAAGTTGTTGTTTTGATCCAACCAAGGTGTCTGAGGTCAGTTTTACCTAACCACACGATGATGAAACCTATTTAATGAAAGAAAGAATCTTGTTTGGGAAACATGAGACAATGAGTGGCACCTGGTTGCACGACCAGCAGACGTGCGGGGCGGAATTGGTTGAGCATGTCATCTCTGTAAAATATAACTAATTCAATGATGATTGATCATTCATTGATCAATGATCGCTCTTTGCTTTTGCACGCGGTGTCCTTTGTTTGGGAGGCGGCATCCTTTGACAAATGCCGGAACGCGCGAACGCATCTGAGCGAACGGACTTTACCAAGTTAATTTACGTAAACGGCTTAAAACTCTGACAACAGAGTTCATGGGGTCGTTTACGGCTCGGTGCCCCTTCACACGACAAGAAAGGATTTATAATACCTAACGTGAGCAACCGGCAGACTCAACTTGCAGATTAAAAGCACCTTTACCTACTAGGAAGAACACCAATAATTACACCATAATTATAGACAACAAAATACAACTAATGAATCTCATCATCGAGTTTAACATTGTGAAATTTATTTATAATAATAAAACAAGTTAATTACTTAGGTACCTATCCTAGTCAGTAGGTAATTTGAAGACAAAAATCAGGAATTGATAAATAATTTAGACACAGCAATACTTTCTTTTGCTACAATCAACCATTTTACAAATTGTGGTTTTGCGGTCGGTACTGGCAAGCGTGACGCGCGACTCAAAGGGCGGTGTCGACTAGCGGCCCCGACGAAGCGCAGTGCGAAACCACCCGAGATGTGTCCGTGTGTGCGTGCGACGACGTATAGATACTATCGCGCACACAAACAAGCCGCGCGCGGTGCGTTTGTATGAAGATAACGTACTTCTTCTTCTTAGCGTGTCGATGGCAGACACTACACCGTCGCGGCCCAGAACTTGGCTACGTTGACAGCGCTGACAGACGCTGTCATAAGATCGTCCTGCGTGCAGGTGCTAGGGCACGCAGGACACGATGTTAGGTGGTTCATTGTTTGAACTGCACCACACAAACAACCTACATCGGAACCCTCCAAGAAGCCCCACTTGGTCATGTTTTCCTTACTCCGGCCGGTCTGAGTCCGAAGTCTATTTAAAGATTTCCAAACCGACCATGGCAAATTATGGCCAGGCGGCAAGCTCTCAGCAATCGGGACGAATGGATCTGGTAGGGTCACCCCCTCCTGCCAAAGGTTGCACCTCGCTTGTTTGGGGTCTGTGCAAAGAGGAGTGACGCACTTAACAAAGCCATTACGGCTTTTCACCCGTTGTGTCACTGGGATGTGGTCGTGCAAAGGATGCCGTGCATCTGACTCCATCTTTGCTCTTTCAAAGGAGCTAGCTACAGATCTACGAATAACTGGAGGCGCTATTCCGGCTAGTGGGTACAGTTGGCTAACCGGGGTCGATTTCAGGCAACCAGTTATGATCCGGCAAGTCTCATTTAAGGCTGTATCCACCAGCTTTGCATGAGCTGAACGGCTCCATACAGGACATGCATACTCGCCTGCAGAAAAGGATAACGCCAGCCCAGTAGTCCGCAGAACATGAGGTGTTGCTCCCCATCCAGTAGAAGTAAGGCGCTTTAATAGATTGTTCCGAGTGTGCACCTTCTTTTTTATGTTTTGGCAATTCTTAACGTACGTACGTACGTACTTCCTTGTTTATACTATGGCTGTGACAAACCAAGTCGTATAAATTATGTAAATTATAACTACACACAATTATATTATACAATCAGTAAGGTACAGCCCTCCAAATACTGATAGGGTGCATGCAGACCATGAAACTGAACAACTTTTCCCTAGGAACATATGTCAGGAAACGAAAAAAAAAAATTGACTCCCCATACAAAATCACGATCTTTACGTATATATTTTGGACGATTCCTGAAATAGTTTCGCATGGGAAGTTGTTCAGTTCCATGGTCTGGATGCACTCTATGAGTATAAGAGCTGTCCCTTACACCCTGTATATATTTTAAAAAGGCCAAGGACGTCTCGGCACGCCCAATTATTGGGTTTCGTAGTCATCACATAACATGAACTTTAATGCTATAAAGATCAATTTATTTTGACAAGTTTCTTTCATCAATTTCATCCGGTTTTGTACAAATCGCGTAAACTGTGAGTGCTATTTTTTATAGTTTTCATGGTAATTACAACCTAAGTATTTGTATTTAAGAAATGACAACTTAAACAAATTAAGGCAAAAAAAACACCCTGTCCAAAAGCAAATAACTCGAGACAGGAACACCTAAATAATTTTGTACCAAAGCAACATTTTCTTAATTTAACTATACCTTTCAACGATACCCTACTCATCATTTCCGAATATTGTTTGTGTCGAAAGTGTTCGGCAAACTCTCTACCAAATCAATAACAAGTGAGTCGCGTAAACCTACATCATGAGTGATACTTGTTCGTTTGATAATAATAATAAAATAAAATTCAGCCTACTCGATATGGCCAATGAGTTTACTTGTATTGTATAGGAGCGGGTCCTAAAAAATTATGTTATTTTTTGTTGACATTTCAAAATTTTCGTCAAAATTATCTACACTATAGCTAGGTGGCATACAGGCAGACAGCCGAAATGTTGAGGGTTTGTTGTAGACTACTTGTAGAAAACTTGATTACAGAGTAAATTACTATTATTATTGAGTACGACGAACCGGCACTGAGACGAAACGTACCTTACTCGCGTAAGCATAATTAGATACAATCTCTAAGTGGCGTAATGTGCCTTAAGTGCTGTAAACGTTACCTTTCTTGTGAAGTAAAATGCCTCTGGTTTAATGGTTTGTGTAAATGAGCGTAATGCTTGATCTAGATTTCGTGGGTTCGATCCCTTGGGAAGGTACAGTTGAGCTATTTTAATGTGATTGTGGCGACGCGCAGATATTATTATTAATGAGTGATGCCGTTTTAGAATAGCATCACCCCATTTATTTCCTGCGGGTGTCGTAAGAGGCGACAAAGGGACTCGATGGTTTCATGTGTATTACCATTTCAGGCTACGGGCTGAAATACATCAGTATGTGCATCACTATAGTTACATCCTGTCACTATAGTGGTGTACGTTTATTATGATACAGCCCTCAAATATTTGTCGAACGTGGCGATAGTGACCGTATTTTTACGGCTGTTATCGGTCTGCCTACCCGGCAAGGGATGAAGGCGTGATGTGGGTGTATGTGTGTGTATTATACCTTTTTGTATGTCTGATTTAGTACGTTTATCGTACTAAATCAGACATACAAAAAGGTAGTACTTGTACGTTATCGGTCTGCCTACCCGGCAAGGGATGAAGGCGTGATGTGGGTGTATGTGTGTGTATTATTATTAAGTACTACCTTTTTTGTATGTCTGATTTAGTGCGATAAAGTACCTACATAACATACCTTAGTTATGTCGTTAATAGGTTTGGTGACGAAAAGATTATTTCGTAATTTGGAGTTTTGCACTTACTCTGCTTCTTATTATTAAGCGATCAAGTATCACTCATGACGTAGGTTTACACGACTTACTTTTTATGTATTTGCTAAAGAAGCTTTCTACGTTTCGGCCGGTTAAGACAGCCTTCTTCACAGAGGTCGACAGATCACACACGCCTGCCCGTCAGCTGTGATTCTTACAAGGACGTAGATGACTAACGCCGGGTGATGCCGGCTTAGAATAGCATCATCCCATTTCTTTCCCGTGGGTGTCGTAAGAGCCGACTAAGGGACTTGAGGGTGTGTATTGCAATTTTAGGCTATGGGCTGACAACCTGTCTCTATGGCGATGCACAATTTTCCGAATGACCCTCATACGTTTGTCAGACGAGGCGTACATGTCCGTTTTTTGCGGCCGTTTACGCTCTGCCTACCCCGCAAGGGATTAAAGGCGTGACATATGTGAGATGACTACACGCTCTTCCAAATAATTAACAAGCAAAGTCGCATAAACCTACATCAAATCTGCTTCTGTTGTTATTCAATTAAAAAGAGTATAAAAATATAACCATTGCCTCTTTTATTTATAGACTTGGCTCAAAGTAAACTTATGATTTCACAAAGTTTTCCACGAACGAATTTACCGTTCTTTAAAATAAAATATCGGACGCAAAATGGCGCGCTTTGCTCGTAATATAAAATAAAGTTCCTAGGATTTTTCCTTTTATTGTGAAGCTCTACAGGAACTTTCAAGGATTCGCATCAATATAGGATAGGTAGAGGTGGATAGAACAGAACCAGGGACGGAATCAGACTTTTTTTTTATTTAACTTTATTACACAGAAAGTACAGTCGCTCATATAACATAAGGTAACAGGCATTATAAGTGGTATTAAACGAACACTACGGGTGTGCCTTGTGTGAAACAGGTTAACTATTTCACGCCTTAGCACAGCAGGTCTGTGGTGTAATGGTCTAACTGCTCGGACGTAACCTCAAGCAAAGCCACGTTCGAGGTTCGATCCTCGGGTTGCGATAGCGTTTGTATTACTTTTTGTGTATTATTTTGAATCATTTTTTGTTGTATTATGTTTTTGTCGGTAGCTGGTGACTCCAGGGATATAAAAATAAGGCGTAAGTATATTTTAGCTACAATGAGAAAGCTTTATATGCTTTCTTTTGAAACATGAGGTGTTAACTAAGTAATGATAGTATGGCAAGTGTAAGCACGGAGCTATATTACAGAAAAAAATAATTTGTATGAAAGTAGCGACATCTGGTGATATGTAGTAATAACACGATGTTCTCTCTGGTCATCGCCAAGTGTCTGATGGGGAATTATACCTGAGCTGATGGTATAGATATTGTTTAGATGTTTCTAACGTATTAACGGGCAGTATAGGTAGACCTACCTATACCTAAACATATCACCCAAAAATTTAAAATATGTAATACCTGTTTTTTATATTTATTGCTAGGCAGGTTTTTATAATTATTTATTGGTAATCTTATTTAATCATTACGATATCTTCTTTTATAACATTATACATATACAAATTAAAGTAGAAAGAAATAAAAGTGAACAATAAATTGAAAGTATTTATTTATTTACAACGATTGTTTACAGCCTCATATAGGTGCTATGCTTAGTAACAATATAGGTAGGTATATCTATCTAATTATTAGACAGGTTTAAAACAACGATTTCAAAAACTTAGTTAACAACTGCTTCCTTTGTTTATCTAGCACACAGTGAATAAACATGTATAGTTAAATACAATAACATCACTTTCGTGCTTATTTAAGAATGAGTTGCACAGCTATAATAATAATTTTGTCACACATCTTAGGGTAAAGAAATGTTCCAGAAGGAACCTTACGACCAACCAAAATGAAACTACCAATGTATAAAAACTTATTCATTCATATAATAATGCACTGTCAAATACAAATAAAAGCTCTTTTTTTTTAAGTATAAACAGAGTATCTCGTGTATTTTTAGTGCATCAAAATATATTTGAGCGTTTGTCTTGGCTTCACTCTGGTTATTTGTAAGGTTCCCTCTGATATTTTTTATACCTTTAGGTTAAACAAACTTAATAATGTGGTCTGTAAAATTACAAAAATACTCCCGGGCAAATCGAATTATGTCCTGACTATGTCTATTAGAGAAGGCGATTTTTTTGCCGGTTCGTATGTTTTGAATCCTTTCGCATGCAAATCTTAGCACGGTTTGTACAGATATACCATGTGCGATTGCTGTTTCCTTTGTTGATGCAAATGGATTCGCAGTGTGCTTTGCAATAACATCCGGATGGCGGCGTGCAGACTGAGGAGCGAACATCTTGGGGGCAAAACCAGGCTTAATACGTTAAACATCTCCAGTGTCACCATGGCGCTGAATCCACAATCGTACGGCTTTTCTCTGCAAATAAATAAATCCTAAATTAGAAGAATGATCCTACAAAGTTATCTTCCTACCATTTAACATTTATTGAAACCTAATATTAAAATACATTGTAGGTTACTATTGAAATGAGGATAACACATATATTACAATGACGTAACACAATATTTTACTTACCGAAATATTTAATTTACGAGCGATTGCACTCATTGACATTTCCTGTTCATGTAACACCACAATTTCAGCCTTCATAAAAACTGATAAATTATGCATTATAATAAAAATTGTGAAAGTTCTGTTAGAATTCAAAAACACTATTGTCGCTTCCAAAGAAGACGATCAATAGTAAAGAAGAGAATTCATTCAAGCTGAACTGGTTATTTTTAAGTAATTTTTATTGGCTACCTGCAATTTTATAAGACTCGCGGTATATTCAACCATTTCTGATCTGACTATCTATGACGCGCCATGTTATTGATAAGCTTGTAGCAACCAGTTAAAAATTTAAACGTTCTACGTAACAAGCATCTGGCCTAGGGGCTTCGCTGTCGGATACAGCGCAGCATAGCCACGGTTCGAATCGTGGCCTGCGCCAGAGTGGTAGGTAACTGTCATATTTTTATGTTAAAATTTTTGTTCCTAAGTGAATGATTGCGAGTTCGATTATACTTCGTATTTGGCTTGCGAGAAAGTAATTTAAACAGGTTTAAGTGACGTATGCAACGCTAGTAGATTCCGGCTAACTAGCTCAGTGCTGCCACCAAGTTTAAATATTGGCGAAGAGTTTGATGTGGTGGTATGTGGTTGTAATTTTATAGTTAGTGTCGCTGGTGGTGCCATCTTTGTGTTGAATAGAGAATAAATTCCTTTGATACTTCGCATATGCATGCCTGTTACCTTAAGTGGTATAAGAGACTGTACAAAGGGCGAACCTAATGCCACGCGGCATTCTCTCCCAGCTAACCAAAAGATAAACTGAAAGAGTCAAAGCGGGTGCACAAAAAAAACTAAATATAATCGTACTTAAACACATACATACATACACACACATATCACACTTTCATCCCTTGCGGGTGTTGGCTGAGCGATAACGGAAGTAAAAGGTGGTCGCTTTCACCACGTCTGACAAATATTTAAGGCCCGTTTCAGAAAAGTAGAGTATCATTTAAGTGACAAGTTGTCAGCCTGATGCCTAAAATTGTAATAATATACATGAAACTCTGGAGTCCCTTATTTGCCTCTTACGACACCCACGGGAATAAAATGGGGTGATACTATTCTAAGCCGTACTACTGATATAGACTCAATCTCGACCAATCATAGAAAAACACAGTCGAAAGTGACGTCATAAGTTCCCCATTTTGCTACCTGATTGAACGTGACAGACTCATTAACACCCATTTGTCTATTTAGATATTCGCACGTTCCATTACGGCGCGCCGCCGCCAATACTTACTTTATGCCATTACTCTATTATGTTTTGTATGGAAGTAACCTATAAATTACGCAATTAAGAACCTAACAACTCGTGGGACGAAAAAAACTAACTTCCATGTAAAATTCTAGATAAGTTGTTTTTTTTTAATGACACTTGCTCCTTGGGGAAAATTGTTTAATCATGAGGACAAACACGGATACGCATCGGATTACGGGTACGGATTTGCAGCTGTAAAGTATTTGTTCTATCAAGTCGATAGTATAAACCACCAGCATTTGAAATTAATTTCCCCAAGTCAGGCCCTGTATCACCGCCGGGTTCAATCGACTAAAATCTCTCTTTCTGTTTGTTAGACCTCCGCGGGGTTTTCCTTTACGCCCCACTTACACTGAAAACCATCCTTTAAGTGACTAAACACTTTTTACATAGAACCATCCCTTTTCATTTGCACATTAGACGTGATGATGCTACATCCGTAGCAGCTTGCTACGGTTTGTAGCAGTAATGGTTGACGCTCATAAAACTTAGCGTACACAAACTTTTCTACCTCGAAACTTAAAAGTGAACAATCTTTCTTATAAATATAACAAGTTGGCCAAAATATCGAGTCTCGAGAGTTACATGTGTATTAAAATTTAAGGTGCTGACAACCTGTCACAATGTTAATACATTATTATCTGAATGACCATCAAATGTTTTTCAGATGTCCGTTTTTAACGGCCTCTGTCTACCCTGCAAGGATTATAGGCATGATATATACATCCTGCCCGCACTCGAAAATTTTGCAAGTTTAAAAAAAAAAAAAAATGATATATACATATGCAATAAACTTTTTTAAATGAAAACTCATAGAGGTTTATCACTTACCCAGTTTCACAATAAGTGAGGTTAAACTCTGACAGAGTTAAAAAAATTACCAGTTCCAGGAATTAAAGAGTCAGGACAGGAATCACTATAAGAATTAACCAAATATTACTTATAGAGATATAACCTAAAATTGCCACATTTATAGTTATAGAGGTCAGCGATTATTATAAAACTGAAACTTCTACTGAAAGACAATGATGGATGCATTACAGCTAAAAAAATATATTGATACTTGTCTCAATTACTGAGGCTTTTTGTATCAGTTATGGAAGTAAATATGGCAAAAAATATCAAAAGTAAATCTCAGATAATGAGGTTATTAAATCTCAGTTTTGGAGGTAATTCGATGCAAAAGTGTCGGGACCAGGTTGAGTGTATCGTTTATAGGGGTTTTTCACTTATCTAGGTCCAAGTAACCAGGTTTCACAGTGTATGTGTGATATGTATGTATCCCATAAAACGTAAAGTGGGGCGGGAGACCGACAGATAGCGTAGGGATTTTGGAAAAGAAGGGATTTTCATAGATTTACTATAAACAACCACATGATTCATATGATATTCGTAGCACGAAACGAAATTTGCTCGTACCAACTAGTAAAAGAATAAAACCTTGGAAAATATGGATATAATTTCATGACAAATTCAGTGGCGGATTTGAAATAATGTACTCGATTAATAATTCATCGGTTGTCAAATGCCTTTGGTAGTGATGATTTGGATTTGTCAGATATGATTTCGGCTTCAGAATTATTTTCAGCAATATTCGGCTCAAATTCAGAAGAAATTTCGTGTGTACTGCAGCTGTTTCATAACCCATATTGATAAAAAATACGTTATTAAATTCACTGCATATTTTTTCTATTTCTCTGTTTAATGTAGCTCTATTAATACTTCTATTATAAGGCACTTCTGTTACAAGTACGTTCATTGAACAACGTACGTTCATTAACATAGATAAAAAATAATGCAGATGAGACACAACTTCGCCTAAGCAAGTATCGTTACACCCAGCTAATATCACCACATAATCATCGCTTCCAAAGTCTTTAGTCAGTTTTCTAACGTAGTCTGTATCTAGAACTACGTCAATTTTAGCTCCCGGTTCAATGAAATCAAAAACCTGAAATTTTGGACCGAGGTTTTTCAGCATATCTTTTAAACCGGTCCCCTGTTCGTCAGCCAAGATTATAACTCTCTTAAAGTTATTTTTACCTTTATCAGCAAGTTCTAAATTATTTACATTGATGACTTTATCACGTTCTTTTGCCTTTTTTGAAATATTATTTTTCAGTTGCTTCATATTTTTAACACCAGTCCCATGTTTACTTGCTAAGATTATTTCTCTCTTGAACCTACTAACTTTATCAGCAAGTTCTAAATGATTTACATTGATGACTTTATCATGTTCTATTGCCTTCAAAACGTCTTTTAATGCTTTCATATTTTTTTCCTTTCACAGTTTTTCAAGAACTGTTAATTTATTTATATTTACATTATGTTTATTGAAATCAAGGTCTATATTACCGTCAGACTTAAATTTGCCTTTTGTAACTACTTCCAATAGTTTGTTGGTTTTATCGCCATATTCATTCAAGTTTTTTTTTCAATTCAAAAACTTCAAGGGCCAATTCTACAGCCTGCGTTTGTGCATTTTGCAATTTTTCATACAGTTCTTTTTTATCTTCATTTAGTTCAACTAAAGCGTCAGTATCTTGTAAAGTAAACATGATAAGATCAGTTTGAGGCGTGAAAAAGAACTAATTTATGTCCATTTTAGTTCTGTGATGTTTATTTGGTTTATTTCTAAACATTATATTTACATGGTGACTTCTTCATTTTGTTGTTGCTTAAACCTAAAACGTACATTTTTATCATGATTTTCTATGAATTATTTACAACATAAAGTAAACAATACAACCTGTGAATAAAACAAAACAAGTTAGGTACTCTATGAATAAAAATTATTTTTTATAAATGGCCTCTGTCAACAAAGGACAATTCTGCCAATTTCTAAGATGGAGGATACACGTTAACTTTACAGCTTTAACCAGAGAAAATTATCGTAACTGACAATTTATCGGTTGTAGACCTTACGCTTGCCTTATGCAGATGGACGGTGGAGCCGAGACCCCACCAGATACATGTCACTCAGAGAGCTATGGAAAGGTTTATGCTCGGTATCTCTATAATGGGTAAAATCCGGAATGAGACTATCCGGAAAAAGACCAAAGTAACGGACATAATCTGGAAGTGTAGCAAACTGAAGTGGTAGTGGGCTGGGCACATCTGTCGTAGAAGCGACGGAAGGTGGAGTAAGCGGGTTCTCGAGTGGAGGCTACGCCTCGGCAAGCGTAGCGTTGGATGACCTCCGGCCAGATGGACCGATGACTTAAAAAAGGCGGCTGGTAGCGACTAGATGGCGATAACGAGAGATCGTGCCATATGCCATCAGTGTACTGGAATAGGCCTTACGCAAAAACTACACATGAAAAATGAACTAACATATAAACAGAACATGAATATCATAAACAGATATTATTCATATCAATATACATATATAAAATAAACAAAAAAGGAGGTCTAACATAGGATAGAGGTTGGTAAGAGGAAATAGGACGAGGGATACAGTCAGGAAGCAGGTCATAATAAAAAAACATCGTCGCAAGGTTGCCTGCATGTCGGTTTTGTACAGATTGTACTTCGGAGAGTGTTCTCAAGAGCTTCACGACCTTGTTCAACCATGCATCCGTCTACCATCGGACATCCAGACGCACCGCCGGATGTTTACTTTGCCGTGTGATGCCGGCTTCGAATTGCATCACTCCATTTCTTGCCCGTAGGAGTCGTAAAAAGCGTCTAAGGGACTCGAGGATGTGTATTGCAATTTTAGGCGATGGGCTGGCAACCCATCACTATGGCGATACACAATTTTCCAGGTGACCCTCAAATGTTTGTCAGACGTGGCGTAAATGTCCGTTCTATGCGGCCGAATACGCTCTGCCTACCCCGCAAGGGATTATAGGCGTAATAAGTGGCATGGCTGTGCATGGCTTCTCACCAGGCCGATCAACTGTTTCTAATCTTTTGCTATTTGATAACTATCTCACAGATCTCATGGACAAGGGGTATCAAGTAGACACTATATATACAGACTATAGCAAAGCATTTGATAGAATTAACCATAATCGTCTGTTATATAAATTAGAGCTTATTGGTATAAGTGGAGATCTGCTTAGGTGGTTTGCCTCGTATATTGAACTAGCGGCCCGCCCAGCGGTTTCACCCGCTGCTAACTGATTTCTAACGGGAAACGGCCCTTTTCCCGATATAAATCATACATAAAAACCTTCCTCTTGAATCATTCTATCTTTTAAAAAACTTCATCCAGATCCGTTAAGTGGTTTTGAAGATTGAAGCATACAAACAAACAAACAGACAGGGACAGACGGGGGAAGCGACTTTACTTTAAATTCCGTTTTTTTTTTTAATCCCCCTAGGGATAAAAAGGGGGTTAAAAGTTTGTATGAAAGTTCGTTGTCTTAAGTGTGATCCGTTTCAAAGTAACTGATTAGACTTATGACTTAAAATAATTAAACACGCGTTTCAGCATATTTGACATTTTAACCCGTAATAGGGTCAAACGGGGGTTTTAAGTTTGTATGAAAGTTCGTTTTTTTAAATGAATGTGTCCTGTTTCAAAATTTGTGATTAGACTAATAACTTAAAATAATTAAACACGTGTTTCAGCATTTTTGAAATTTCAACCTTTAAATGGGTGAAAAGGGGGTTTAAAGTTTGTATGAAAGTTTTTTATCTTAAATGTGATCTGTTTCAAAATTTCTGATTAGACTCCTTACTTAAAATAATTAAATACGTGTTTCAGCATTTTTGAAATTTTAATCCTTAAAGGTGTTAAAAGGGGGTCAAAAGTTTACTACCAGTTGGGCTACCCGTTTTCCCATGGGAATGTGACAATTTCCCGGAATAAATTATACTTATAAACCTTCCTCTCAAGTTACTCTATCTAATAAAAAAAACCGCATCAAAATCCGTTGGGTAATTCTCAAGATATAAGGAGACACCAAACGGGAAGCGACTTTATTTTATACTATGTAGTGATGAAATCGCACACAGGCTGTGGTGATTAATAATTACATTTCTAGTTGGGTTGAGGTGCCTAGTGGTGTACCCCAAGGATCCTTGCTGGGGCCCTTGCTTTTCGTCATTTTTGTCAATGATATTAATCATTGCCTTCTTAGCTCTCGTTTGTTATGTTTTGCAGATGACATGAAAATATTTGCGGCTGTATCGTCACTTACTGATGCCCACAAGATATTTCTAGGTTAGCTGACTATTGTTACGAAAACCATTTAGATCTTAACCCATTAAAATGTTCAGTAGTTACATACAGTCGCAAACGTAATGACATCTGTTATAATTACTAAATTAATGGGCATGCCCTTCTAAGACAAAACTTAATTCATGACCTAGGTGTTACCCACGAACGACTCAAAATTACTTTTCGACAAGCACGTTGAAAATATATTAGCTAGATCACATAGGGCTTTGGGCTTTGTGATTCGTACTGCAAGGGACTTTAAGCAACTTAAAACTTTAAAAGTCTTATATTGTTCTTATGTAAGAAGTTCGTTGGAGTACGCTTCTCAGGTTTGGAACCCTAGGTATGATATCTACATCACACGCATAGAACGTATTCAAAGAAAATTCATGCTTTCGCATCAAACATCAATATCATTCCAGTGAATATCACAACCTTTGTAGAAAATTCCACCTATTGCCTCTAGAGATGCGTCGTAATATAGCTGACGCAGTCTTTCTCCTTAAAATTGCTAATAATTCAGTTGATTGTCCGGATTTATTAAGCAAGCTGAACCTAAGAGCACCTCGATCGTATCGTCGTAAAGTTCCTTTGGCCTTACCACCTGCATCAACTAACTATAGGCAAAATAGTTTCATGTACCGAGCGAGCAGCAAATTTAATGTACTATTTTCTGAAATAGATTTAGACCTGTTTAACACGAGTGCAGCAACAGCGAGACGTCTTATTGGTAACCTCTTCTTCAATAATAGTTAAGCAGCATTATATGTAATTAAGTACATTCTTGAAGGTATAAATTATCTTGATAATGATAAGATTTTTAAGTTTTCAACTTGTTTCTATTTGTGAAAAACCATAAATGGCTTTGTACAAGCTACGCATGTACTTATTATTTCGTAATACCTAAATGCCCAGCCGAACGTAAGTAGGTTAGCTTAGTTAGCAATATCGTTATTTCATACTTCTTTTGTGAAATAAATCAGTGTTCAATAGTCACTCAAGCGATTCGGTTGTTTAACTTGTCCTACGGGATTCAACCCCTAGCGTAGCAATCTTAGCGAAGCTTTAGCGTCAATATCTCATCTATTGTACCGTAACGGCGACGGGACGGTACATTTGGTCCTTCGAGCTTACGTACAAGCGGGACCCGGCGCGTGTGAATAAACATTTGTTCGTGTTGGAACTACGTGCGTACGTTGAACTAGCGAGTGTGGTGATTTCGGGACACGTTACTCACATAATCACCAGCGGGTCTGGAGACTCATTCAGCAGCGTCTACAGCGGAGTCCGGGAACTCAATCAGCGACTTCTGGGGTGGAGTGGAGCCACTCAGCAGTATCAGAGTTTCTTCTATTTCTACGAGTCGGAAGGGTCGCCTCTGTGACTCGCCTAGCGGCAGATTTCAAGTAAGATCGTTCATATTTTATTTACCTAATCAGCGACAGCGACAATGGTGGATTACGATGCTTTATTCACCCGCCAAGGAGTTCTCTTCAGCGAGATTCAGCGTATCGGTGTTAATTTTGGCAAGGACCCAGCGAATCGAAAGCATACTGCGTATATTAAATTGCGTTTAGAAGCGTTAGATAATTTGTGGGGAGAGTTCGATCAAAATAATACTCAACTAGAGGCTGTAGAAATAAAGTCGCAGAGATATTTTAAAGAAGAGATTTATGAGCGTACCAGAACTTTATATTTTGAAACTAGGAAGGAAATAGCGACCTTTCAACCTTACGATGCGGGTAAACCGGAAAAACCTGAAAGGGAAGGTACTACAGAAAACGGGGTAGGTAAGGAGACAACCAAGATAGAAGAGCTTTTATCCCTTCAAAGAACAAACTTTCGAGCATTTAAGCGTCATCTACTAAGCATAAGAGTAAGTGAAATCAGCGAGAAATGGGAACTAGAGGACGAGCTGCGCAGCGTACAAGCTAGGTGGACTACTATAGACCAGCTACATCTACAGATAGATAATATTCTTGAAGGTGAGGATGAAATTTACCAGGACGCATTTGTCAAGCAGGAGCTGGAGTTTAAGAAAATCAAAAAAGCGTTAAATCAAAAACTGTCAGCTACATCTCATATTCAGCGAGCTACACCACTGTTAGAAATACCTACTTTCACGGGCAAGTATTCTCACTGGCCTACATTCTTTGACCTTTTTACGGAATCTATCCATAACAACAATTTTCTGTCGAAAGCGCAAAAGATGCAGCACCTGAAAGGTAAAGTGAAAGGGGAGGCAGAGCGTCTGATTCAACATTTAAATATATCCGACGTCAACTACGACTTAGCTTGGGAACTTTTGACCCATCGCTACAACAACCCCCAGGTACTTTTCACGTCCCAAATTGAGACGTTTTTGAATCAGCCTAACGTGAGTAAACAAACCTCAAACGAGCTTAAGCGCCTTTATGACACCTCTACCGAATGTATTCACGCTATTCATAACCTAGGTGTGGATACTACCACCTGGGACCCCCTTTTGGTTCATTTATTAACAAAAAAAATTAGATATCGAAACTTATACAGCATACAAAGAAGCGCGTAAGTCTCCCAGGGATCTAGCGTCCTTAGATGAACTAATGAGTTTTCTCGAGAGTAAATTCATTGCCCTTGAGCCGACTCATAAGAGAGAGAAGGAGAATTCAGCCGTAGCTAAGCCAGCTCCATTCTATCGTCCAAGACCAGCTTCAGCGTTCCAGCCTAAACCAGCTCTACAATATCAGCCTAAGCCACATTTCATGCAAAATGGTTACAATAAAATTCCATCGAAAACATATCAAGCTGCTTTTACATCCGCTGGAAAGTGTCCACTATGCAATTCAGTACACGAGCTCTTCAAATGCCCCAGGTACGAAAACATGCCAGCGGAAACAAGATTGAGAACAGTTGAGAAACTTCAATTATGTCGAAATTGCCTTTTTAAACATGCAAATAATAACCCATGTATGTCAAATAAGAGGTGCAAACGCTGCAATTCTCAACATCATACGTCTATCCACGACGCGTGTAACATCAGCTCATTGAACCCAGCGCCGGGGTCAAGCTATCAAAATTACTCAGCTGAACAAAAGGTGCCAACAACTGCAAATGCCAATGCTGTAAATCAGCCAGCGACGGTACCTTACAACAAGCCGTACTCAGCAAATCACGCGGGCGCTAGTGATGACGAGGAAAAATTATTAGCTACAGTTTTATTAAAAGTCAAAGCGATCGACGGTAATTACGTAACACTACGTGCATTCTTAGACGGGGGCAGTCAGATTACTCTAATATCAGCAAAGGCCGCTCAGCTGTTGGGATTACCACGCCAAAAATTCAGCGCATCCGTAACAGGTGTAGGGATGAACACCACCCACAGTAAAAGCAAGGTATTCCTACAATGTAAATCCATTTATGAGGATTACAACTTTACCACTGAAGCGTCAGTTATGCCTCGTATGGTAGTAAGCGATCTGCCAGTCAATTCATTCAACATCCAATCGTATCCTCAGTTCCATCACTTGAACCTAGCAGACCCCGAGTATAATGTGTCTAAGCCGATCGACATATTACTTGACGTCAGCGTTTATTCTGATATTATCTTAGACGGCCTAATAAAAGGTTCTCAAGATGAACCTATAGCTCAGCGAACGAAATTAGGCTGGATAATAACCGGAAGCGTAACAAAAATGAAAACTCTCAACTGTAGCGCGGTCATTAACAATTTAGATGACATATGTAAATATTGGGAAATGGAAGAAATCCCAAATACGTCAGCGGAGCTTACAAATGAAGAGCAATATTGTGAAGAGCTTTATATAGCTACTACAAAGCGCTTGGAGAACGGAAGGTACGAAGTAGCATTGCCTATGAAACCTGACTACGAAGAAAAGCTCGGGTCCTCCAAACCAAAAGCGACAGCTCAGTTTTTTCAGCTAGAAAGGAAACTGATAAAAAACGACGCACTTTCTGAAAGCTACAAGAAGTTTATGTTTGAATATCAGCAATTAGGTCACATGCGTCTAGTGACTGACAGCGATTCGCCTAAATGCTATCTACCTCAACATGGCGTCATCAAAGAAGATTCTACCACCACTAAGTTGCGTGTGGTAGCTAACGCCGCCGCCAAGACCAGTTCTGGAAACAGCTTAAATGACGTCATGGAGTGCGGTCCAAATCTTCAGCATGATTTATCAACGTTGATATTGAAATGGAGACAGCATAAATACGTTATTACTGCGGACATTGAAAAAATGTTCCGTCAGATTTTAGTAAGAAAGTGTGACCAGCAGCTGCAAGCCATCATCTGGAGAGAGTCGCCGCTTGACCCACTCCAGGAATATTTACTGACAACAGTTACTTATGGAACTAAAGCTGCTCCATACCTAGCGATGCGCACGCTAAGGCAGCTAGCTAAAGATGATGCCAATAAATTTCCCTTAGCCGCCAAAGCTATAGAAAACAACTTTTACATGGATGACTTACTAAGCGGGGAAAACACTTTGCAAGCAACAAAGGAGTTGCAAGCTCAACTTATTGAATGTTTAAAGGGAGCAGGAATGAACCTCAGAAAATGGTCAGCTAACGATCCGGAACTCTTAAAAAATCTATCTGCCGAACAGCTGGACAAGCCCTTTGACTTCAAATGTTCGGAATCTAGAAAGACCCTAGGACTGCGATGGACACCCTACTCCGATTCATTTATGTTTACAAACAAAATAGAACACAGCGATAAATGCATCACAAAACGTCAGCTACTTTCGGAAATATCCAAGTTATTTGACCCCTTAGGTTGGTTATCACCACTAACCATTCG
Source organism: Tuta absoluta (assembly GCA_027580185.1). Classification (NCBI taxonomy): domain Eukaryota; kingdom Metazoa; phylum Arthropoda; class Insecta; order Lepidoptera; family Gelechiidae; genus Tuta; species Tuta absoluta. The sequence continues at coordinate 9,355,188 of JAQAHW010000019.1, read as the reverse complement.
AGCGAAAATTATTTTCCAGAAAACATGGTCACTTAGCATGATATGGGATGACGTAATACCAGAAACGATTCAAAAAGATTGGATACAGTTAAGAAAGGAATTTCAAGACGTAAAGTTGTTGGAGATACCTAGGTACATAGGTAATACACAAAATCCGTTTCAACTTCACGGATTTAGCGACTCGTCCGAAAAAGCTTATTCCGGCGCCGTGTACTTGGTAGCTCAAAAAGATAAAGGCGAGTACACTTCGCGTCTGGTTGTAGCTAAAACAAAGCTAGCTCCACTGAAGAAAAAGATATCACTGCCTCGTTTAGAACTGTGCGGTGCATTACTTCTAGCGAACTTAATGAAAACTGTAAAAGATTCATTAAAAGGTGCTGATTATGATGTCTACGCATGGAGCGACTCTACAGTGGTCTTAGGATGGCTCCACGGCGATATTAACCGATGGAAGCAATTCGTATCAAACCGGGTTCGACAAATAACGGAAATAATACCAGCTGTAAATTGGAACCACGTCCGGTCCGAGGAAAATGCCGCGGACTGTGCCACCCGAGGCTTACCTATATCTAAGCTACAAAACAACTCTATTTGGTGGACCGGCCCAGACTATTTAATTAATTTTGACCCCAGCAATATCAAAAATAAAATGTATGAAGCTCCGACGCTGGAAGCGAAAAACGTCAGTGTAAATGCAGCTTTACATCAACCTAACTCTACGTGGATAAATAAATTAATTGAAAACAACAGCTCCATTACGCGCGTTGCACGGATAGTGGCATGGGTATCGCGTTTCAGTGCGTCACTTCTACACAAAGTTGCACACTCAGACACATTCTTATCAGCTGATGAAATCAAGAATGCTTATTTATTGATCGCAAAACAAATACAAGCGCAAGAATTTGAAAGCGATATAGAAAATATAAAAATCAAAGGTCATGTTCGGCCTAACAGCCCATTAGCGAATCTTTTACCATACTTAGATGAAAACGGGATCATGAGAGTGTCCGGACGCCTCGGGCAGTCTAACCTATGCAGCGCAGCTAAACATCCGATAATCTTGCCGAATAACCATCGCTTCACTGATTTAATTATACACCAAGCGCACTTGACTACTTTACACGGTGGGCCCCGGCTAACACTGTCCTTTATCAGAGAAAACTTCTGGATAGTAAGTGGAATGAGGACAGTAAAACGACAAATACGAACTTGCGTTAAATGCCGACGTTTCAGCCCTGAAAAGCAAGCGCAAATAATGGCGGATCTCCCAAAGGCTAGGGTCACTCCATCCAAAATATTTGCCCATACGGGGGTGGATTTTACGGGAAGTGTTGACTTGAAATTAAATAAAGGAAGAGGTGGAAGGACATACAAAGGCTACGTGGCAGTATTCGTATGCCTAGCTACTAAGGCCGTTCATCTAGAACTGGTGTCGGATCTAAGTACTCCAGCATTTTTAGCAGCCTTTACTCGATTTCATTCCCGGCGGGGAGTCCCTAAGCGAATGTATAGCGACAATGGAACGAATTTTGTTGGAGCTAAGCGAGTTTTAGATAAAGAGTACCGGGAAATAATAAAAACCATTAATCAAGACTTCTTCAACGAGATAAGTGAACTTGGCGTCAAGTGGTCTTTCAACGCACCAGCCTGGCCAACTGCCGGTGGCCTCTGGGAGGCAGCAGTTAAGAGCTTTAAGCGGCATCTAAAAAGGGTCTTAAGCGAGCACAAAGTACTAACCTATGAGGAATTCACCACCCTGATTCAGCAGATTGAAGCGTGCCTTAATTCACGGCCTCTGTTTCCTTTGACTGAAAATCCTGAAGATACCTATTTAACTCCTGGTCACTTTCTCATCGGAGACTCTATAATATCGAGACCACAAATGGACCCAGACCAGGTGAACTTACCCGAGCGATGGGAACTAGTTCAAAGCATGAACAAGCGTTTCTGGAAACTTTGGTCTTCAGATTATCTTCAGCACCTGCAGACTAGATCAAAGTGGCGGGTTCCTACTAAGAACTTAGAAGTCAATGATATTGTCTTGGTAAAAGAAGACAACTTACCTCCAGGCAAATGGGCAATGGGCAAGGTTCAAGAACTACATCCCGGTAGAGATGGATACGTGAGAGTTGTGTCTATTAAAACTCAAGGAAATGTATTAAAGCGTCCTATAACTAAGCTGGTTCCATTACCTATTGAGAATACATCTAACGAGAAAACAGTTACCACAAATCAAACAAATCATGAAAACCAGCCATCAACAAGCTCAAAGAGAACAACACGCGGCAGTAGACATAGCATTTTTAAAAATTGTTTCACAGCTACTCTTTTACTTTTGGCAATGTTCGTCGCACCTTCGACTCAGCTCGTGGCACCTAGCGTCAATACGACTTCATTGAAAGATAACAGAGCGTTATATTTCGACAAGATGTCTGACCTTCAGTTTATTCGAGAAGAATGGCGGCTGGTAGTTTACTATAATCTCAGCGGCTACTGGCAAGCACTAACGGATATGGAGACTTACGTAAGGCACCTAGAAGGAATGACGAGAAAGTCGACTCAACCGACGTACCAATCAATTACAAACCAACTAGCACATGAATTATCTGAAATAAAACATTATAACCGACTACTACAAAGCTCAAGCGTAAGACAGAAACGAGGTTTGGTAAATGGTGTTGGAAGCGCAGCGAATTATTTATTTGGAGTACTTGATGACAACTTTGCGCGACAATACGCAACGGACATCGAAAAAATTACATACAACGAAAATCATCTGAAACAGCTAATAAAAATTCAAACTACAATAATTGAAGCAGAATATAACATCATACAGCGAAACGAACAAATAATGAACAAGCAATTTTCACTAATTAATAACCACCTCGGAAGTATATCAACAGAAATGAACAAACTACGTTCTGATGTAGACTATGGTCTCTACATCACCTCATCGGCTTTATCTGCCAACATCATACTAGAAAGCTTGCGACGCATGCAAAATTCTCTTATAGACACAGTAACTGATATCGGTCACGGTCGCATCGATACACATTTACTTACATCCGAACAACTTGAGGCACAAATGAACTTTATATCGGGCCAGCTACAGGGTGATCTGAAAACTCCTGTAGAAGCTGCGAATATTCGTGACTTATACAAACTACTTAAGGTGAAAGCAAAGGTCTATAAGAAATATTTAATTATAGAGATAAAGGTTCCTCTTGTAAGCGTTGAAATATACGAGCTCGATAAAATAATAAGCGTGCCTCAGAAAGAAAAGGAAAATTATTACATCACTATACCTACCTACCCCTATCTAGCGTTTAACCTGCAAAAAGACATGGTCGTATTTCTAACTGATTATGATCTACAAGCTTGTCTTCACACCTCTGAGGAAAAACTGTTATGCACATTCGACAAGCCTTCATACAATTTAGACCCAGCTCAGAAAAACATTTGTGATGTAACTTTAATAAATTCTGGCAAGAATACATCACCCTGTACTATAAAAGAAAGGTTTTATACCATGTAGAATATTTTCAGCTTCTAAATTTCATCATTGTTATCTTGCATCTAGACTATCCTCTAAGTGTTCTTTTTTCTTTTCTTTTCGGTTTGGCAAGATGTACAAGCTACGCATGTACTTATTCTTTCGTAATACCTAAATGCCCAGCCGAACGTAAGTAGGTTAGCTTAGTTAGCAATATCGTTCTTTCATACTTCTTTTGTGAAATAAATCAGTGTTCAATAGTCACTCAAGCGATTCGGTTGTTTAACTTGTCCTACGGGATTCAACCCCTAGCGTAGCAATCTTAGCGAAGCTTTAGCGTCAATATCTCATCTATTGTACCGTAACGGCGACGGGACGGTACAGGCTTCCTGTTTCTAATGTCATCTATTTATTTGTATATTGTAAGCTGAGGTTTTTCCTAAAATAAAAAAAATAAATAAAATAAAGTGTGTGTGTTTACTTTGGATCACATTTTAATTTCTTGTTCTCGTTTTCCTGTTTTCTTTTTTATTATTAATGATGGGTTTGCTCTTCACTCTAGTCTAGGTCATAGGACAGAGACAGAGTCTAAGATAGAGCGAGCTCATCCAGAAGAAGCATGTTCACTCTTACTTTGAAGATATTAGGGTTGTATGCGTTTGGAAACACAGACGCAGGTAGTGAGTTCCACTCTTTAGCAGTGTGCATTATAAATGATGACTGGAAGCGCTTAGTCCGAATTGGTGGAATGGCAACCAGGTATGGATGGTATCTGGTGGAACAAGGTCGTGAAGCTCTTGAGGACACTCTCTGAAGTACAATCTGTAAAAAACCGACAAGCAGGCAACCTTGCGGCGATGTGCCAGGCTATGTAGCTTGGTGTCCACCACTGTCATTTTCATTTAGCAGACTTCGGGCCCCGCAGTTAACTGCTATGGCTGTTATAGGAGTATTACTTGATGTAGGTACATTTCTTGGAGCTAAACTTAGCTGGTCGTAAGGTCGGGCCCTTCCCTAGCAGTTTTTGCGATCTATCCCTACTGCATATTTCAATACCTAATACCTCCCTTTCGGGCAATAACTCAGAGTTCCCCTAAACTACTCCGACATGGCATAATCAAATGATAAGAAGGTTCCGTTTATTTATTTACATGCCTCTGCCGATACCACAAACTATACATACAGGATGAAGACGGAAGGGTATTACATAATATGTAGGGGGCCAAAAAAATGCTAGGTATTAAAAACACATTGCACAAGTATACAAGTAGTGACACATCTTTTGAACATTTTTGTATGGAATAATGCTAATTTTAATCATATTCCAACCTATGTTTATTGGGAAAAGTGGTTCAGCTTTAGGAGTGTAAAGTATTCAAACATACTAATGATAAGTTCCACTGTATTTTACTTTGAATTCTTCACTCATCCATATCAGCGTAAATATCAATCGTTTTATTTTTAGACCTATGTTTATTGGAAAAAGTAGTTCAGTTTACGAGGAGAACTCACTCTGAAAATATTGGCACTGATTTAATATTACATTTATTTTTACCTCAAAAGCAAATCTATCGCGGAAAACTCGGTTCATCAACTAAAATGTATACCTATCATAATTAAATTGAAAAACTTCCTACCAAGTGTAAAAACTCCGTAATTATGTAAAAAAAAAAAAAACAATTTAACCAGAGTAAAAATAAACTAACCGAGAGTTCCAAACCAACCCCTAAACACAAAGTAAGTATTGGCGGCTGCGATATTTTGTGCCCTAAACCACTAAACAGTTGTACTGCGATACACATAGTCATTTCTCATTTGTTTTGGAACAATAAATCGCGTTCGAATTAACCAATAATAGACACTAAAGAAGAAAAATAGCATCCGGATCCGGATAACCCAATAACGAAACCGGAAGTGGGTCGCACATCGGAAAATTATCGTATTCGTATCCATTTCCTGGTTCCGTGCCATGCTCGTTTTAGGCACTTACATAAATATGTGTGGTAAAATATCCGCCTATACTCTGTCTAAGTAGATATTTAAAACAATGTAAACAAACTAGAAAAAGAGGGACAACATTATGCCATGCGACAGAAAAGGACAAAATTATAGCTGTCAATCAGCTAGTCTAACACTGTTCACATTATTTTAAATAGGTACGCACTTGGATAAATTATTTATTAATATAGGGTGAAATTTTACTAGTGACTGATAGCGAAGTAAAGAACAACTTTTCCCAAGGGACATAACAACAATAACTTTCGGAACAACAACAATATTTTTTCGGAACAAACGAAAAAATATTGGACCTTCCTGCCGAACAGCTTATTTGAGTTACTATGGAAACTCACCCTCACTCACTATAATCCGACCTTAAGTCACCAAACGACTTGATGAACCGTAGGCACGGTATATTACCGGGCCGTAGGATCAGATTATAATGGTTTAATCGAGTCTTAACGCGAAATGATTAGAAGGTCAACATGCGAATATTTACCTCTGCCTCTGCGCTTGTATACGGATAATAATAATAACCTCCAAATGAGGGTAGTTCGATACTCCCACGACGTTGCTGTCTTCACATCTCTGCGTCATCAGTTGCTCTCGCGGCCACGAGCTAAACACTACACTACATATATCACGCCTTTATCAATTTGCGGGGTATGCAGAGAATTTGACAAACATTTCATGGTAATTTAGAAAATTGTGACAGGTTGTAACCCTCCAGTCCTATAGTCGCCTTTTACGACACCCACGGGAAAGACATAGAGTGATACTTTTTTAAGCCAAAATCACACGGCATAATCGGGTCGAAACGTAGAGGTAAATATCAGCATGTTTACCTAATAATCATTCCGTGCGCAGACCCAATTATACCTAAGGTCAGAGTTTTTAACCCCCTGTTACTAATGTAAGCCTCTGACACGGAGCAGAAAGGAAGGCCTCGAACGTGATTGTGTGACGGTAATTAAATCTATCAGATCTCAAAGCGGGTCCCGGAAGCGATGGCGTGACGATCTAGGAGTGGACCGAGTTGGCTTTGGACCGTAAAAACTAGAAGACCGCGGGGTAGGCGCTTTACCCAGCAGTGGAATCTAGTAAGCTTCTTATAATATAATAATCTATCATAGGCAGTAACCGGGATCAACGGTTATTTTTAATTAAGTTTATTTTAAACAAAAGTAGCAATTCTATGTAACCGAGTAATATCTCTAACTAAAGTTGCTCTGTTACTTTAAGGCTTAGATTAGCATTAAGATTAAATAATCGCCAGTTTCAGTGTCTGTAATTCTACGCTTTTTACGCGGTATCTGTCAAAAATAAGCGGCGATCAAAAATATGGCAGTTAGACATACAAGGGAATCTGCGAAATGGCACGGAAATCATAGACTATTTAAGACATGCCATGACTAAAATAGTCTATGACATCTTCTATCCTTCTCTAAACTTATAAAAGTGGTATTGCTATTTTTAATTAGCCGTTTTAGCAAGTAACGTGGATTCGAGACAAATGTCCAGTTGTAAAAAAATAATTTGTAGGAAGTATGATCAAAACCAACCAGCACTCAACATTATTAATTAATTCCTATTTACACTGTGAAATTGGAATTGGCATGAAAAAATTAAAATTGGTATTAAATTGTAAGCAGGGAGTTTTTTAAGGTCTTTATGTGTTTTTTAATGGGCCTTAAACGATGCTACGAATTATGAGTTTCGTAGCGCTCTTCTACGAAAATACTACGAGAATCGTTTGTGGTCTTGACTTCCTAGAAACTTGACTAGAAAACATACATCACAAACAAAACATATAAATTAGCCTTTTTCGAAGTCGGGTTTAATAATTTCATATAAATTTCATAAGAACGTCTTAAATTCCATTTTGCAAAAACCTCAGATAACTGAGTACGTATGTACAAACATACATCACGCCTAAAACCCCCTGCAGGGTAGGCAGAGCGTGAACGCCCGTAAAAAGGATCATTAACGCCATATCTGAAAAACATTTGATGGTCAGTCAGAAAGGTTTGTATCGCCATAGTGACAGGTTGTCAGCCCATTGCCTAAAATTGCAATTCACAAGAAGATGACTAAGAGAAAACAAAATAAACGTAAGTTTGAATGCAGCGTTCGGTAGCATTGTTGGCAACAATAAAGCTATTATGCGGCTAAATTGAATGAATAATTAAATCTCCGTAGGCCCGGCGGGCGGACCACGCAAATAAGGCGGTTTATAAATAATGCGCACCAATTTGATTCGCCCCTCTCGAGTGATAAAAGACTTAAGAGCCGCCGCATACTAAAAGCCACCTCAAAGCCGTTTTTGACCAAAATCTTCTTCTTTTCAAATGCGGGCAGGATTTGAACCTGCGACTTTCGCCATTATTAGTGGCGACTGGTGACGCCAGCAAGGTACGAGCTGCGTTAGCCTAGATGGAAGAGGCGTCACCACTAGTAATGGCGAAAGTCGCAGGTCAAATCCTGCCCGCGCTTCAAAATTTTGCAAGTTTTCATCAATTGTATACCTTACACGGGAAATGTTTTAAAATTTGGTATTCAGTTAAAATTACTTGATGTATATTTCATTCATTTTGTTGTTGCGGGATAGCAAGTCGACGGATGACCCAGTGATATAAGTGAAATTTTATTGTAGGTCGTAGTTGTACAACTGACAGTTTTTTAAGTGATCGATCATAGACAGCAACTGGGACCGACGGCTTAACGTACCCTCTAAAGCACGTAACTATGTTTATTTCGGACTTCAGTTGATTCGGCGAACAATCTCGCAAAGTGATGTTTGTTTATATTGGCAATCAACTTTAAAGGATGAAATTTTACAAGTGCCAAATCTCAAGTCGGGCTGGTGATAAGGAACAACTTTCTCCAAGGAACATAGGTCAAAACATGAAAACGACACGAAAAAAAAGAACACAATACAGGTCGAAAAATATGCTTATCACAACAAAACAAACAGTACGTAACAATTTATTTACGAAATAAAAAGTATTCAGCTGCAACACAAGGGATCTTTGTAACATGGGGGTAGTCATGGAGCGTGTTAATGGCTCCAACGAGCGCGTTGATTTCATTAAATCGGCGAACTGGACCGACATTGCGGTTTAAGGTGTAAACGATCGGCAGGCAGGTGCGTTTATGGCAGGTGACAGGAAGAATGCCAATAGCACACCTCGGACACTGGCGCTCAAATGTATGAAACAAACGCGTTGCTTGCTACGCACACAGTCTAAGCTCGCGTAGGTGAACGCGGACCATGCTTGTGTGTGTGAAACAACATGTTAGGGTTGCCGCCATTTTGCGTTCGCGAATCGGGACTGCAATGTGCGGCAGTATGAAATGACCTTCGTCGTCGCGTCCTTGCTAGCCGGTGTCTGAGCGTCCTCCGAGCGCGGGTGGGCGGCGCTTGTAGGGGGAGGCAGGGAGTGACCATACTGTACGCTAGTACTATTAATTATACTGTGCCAATTGGGAATAGGGTAGCTACACTGCCTGGCCGGGTATTTTGGTCAGGGGCTGCTGATCCATCTCTAGTTAATTTGTGGTCCACCTGGATAGAAATGGAGGTTGTATATATGCATCACGCGGTCAAACACTTCGATACCGCGTTTCAGGCCCGTTGTGCTCTGAGAATCTGTCACGTGGCGCCATCTTGCAGATATGTTGGAACTTTTGTTGCGTCTTGCTTGATTGTGAACCACTTGAGTGAGCTTCTTGTAGTAGCTCTCAGCGTTTACCGAGTCGACGAGTGACCCGATGAACTCAAGTGTAATTATGACCTCTAATGTGGTAAACTAACGATCGCCAAAAATCATAGACAACAAACGGGGCTTATTGCTCCCTCCGAAGCGCGGAACCATCGTTATTTAACCAGGCATTACTGGTGACCTACCTAAATTAAGAAATACTATAAACGAAAAATGTAATACCTACTATATTTTTTTGTTTAAAATTGGTATTTCGGAATTGGCTCGTATGTACCTATTTCGGGGTAATAAATCGATCTAGGATAAGTTTCATTTTTCAAATATCTTTTTACATACTTTTTGTGACTTGTGTTTTTACGAACTACGCCATCAATTGATCATAAAAAATAACAAAAAACCGATCGAGCTCGGTTCACCAGCTGGTTTATTTTTATAAATTCAAAATGATCTCTTATTACCTCTTTTAACTTGTACCAAGCTACGCCACGTCATGTTACAGGCCCTCGTTTAATATAAACCCCTTTGATCGGCAGATACAAGGGATGTTGTTTCAATCCTATAGCCACTTAGCCTATAAGCCTATAGGTCTGGCCTATGTATTTACTCCTTAGCATATGGCCTATAAGGATATAGGTGTTTACCTGCCTATGTAGGACGTTCTAGGGCTGTTAAATATCTGTCTATACTCTGTCCGTGCGATGCCGGCTTAGAAGCCGTGCGATGCCGGCTTAGAAGCCGTGCGATGCCGGCTTAGAACAGCATCACCCCTTTTGTGAGTGTCGTAAAAGGCGATGAAGAGACTCGAGGGTGTGTATTGCAATTTTAGGCGATGGTCTGACAACCTGTCACTATGTTTATCACTTTGTGAATTTGTTCCCGGTCTGGTCAGGACATTGCAGGGTGAACCAACTGATTGTCCGAAAATAAATGGTTCCGTGCTTCGGAGGGCACGTTAAGCCGTCGGTTCCGGTTGCTGTCTATGATAACTTAGACGGCGGTCGTAACACAACCATGTCAGAGGCCTACTAGTGGTAGTAGGCGGTTGAAAAACTCTGACACTAGGGTTCATCGAGTCGTTGGACGACTCGGTGTCCCACACGAAAAGAGAAAGAGACTAGTGACTGATACTGAAAACAGAGTACCGGCTGCTGATGAGGAACAATTTTCCCCAAGGAACATAGGTCAAAAATATTTTGAGTTTCCATAGTAACTCAAATAGGCTGTTTGTAATTTTGTATAGGCGGCGGTCCAAACTTTTTTCGTTTTTCGGCTTATTTTCCTTGGGGAAAGTTGTTCTTTACTTCGCTATCAGTCACTAGTTAAATTTCACTCTAGACGTATATTTTATAAACTTGAAAGGCCTTTAAATCTGCGCGAAATGTATTTTTAAAACTATCATAACATTTTAACTAAATTATCTAATATTTCACTCTTGTTTCAGACTAACAAAAAGTGAGTTGTTTTAGTCTCAGTCTCAGTAATGTTTCACATAAACCCGCTACAGTTTTGCCCACAACACATTTATTGTGTTGGAGCAAAAGTGGGGCTGCATTGAAAGCGAGTATATGAAGAATAAATACATATTTTTTGTTATAGGATATAAAAAAGTAAATAAAATATCCATTATGCTAAACATTTTGGATAGGTTCATGAAACAAATCGCACGTTGAAACCGTTACCGTCACTATACAAAAAACCTACATACATACATACATAAATCACGCCTATATCCCTTACGGGGTAGGCAGAGCGTTAACGGCCGTAAAACGGATATTAACACCACGTCTGACAAAAGCTTGAGGGTCAATCAGATAAATAATACAAAAAACCTGCTTTTGAGAAAAGTGCTGGTTAATTTTTGAAAATTTAATTTTAACATTTTTACAAAATTAAAATAAAATGAGATTTCGTTGTTTTTGACAAATATAAAAAAAAAATATTTCTTTTAAGCTGCTTATGAATTCAAACCAGCATGATTATATTTAAATTATTTATTTATGTTTTTCGTGTATTTTTTTGTATAATGTCATTATTACAGTTAAAATCAGAATACTTTTCGTTTAGTGACATAAGCATCGTAAAACAAAATTTATTAATATAGATATAAAACCTAGCCAAATAATAAAAACTATTAGTTAGTTTGCCGTATAATGCCAGCATATTACAAGAATATTATACTTTTTCCACTGTACTACCTAACAGACAAGAAACAAATGACCCTAACTAACCCCTCTCCCCTGAACTTTGATTATAATAAGTATTTATAATTTAATTAAAGCATTTTAAAATATCCATTCTTCCTAAATATGTCACTTTTTATTCTTATAGTTTCTTTGTCCTCCTCGTTTTCAGTATCATGAGCTGCCTGAAGAAAACCTAAAACCAGCTAATTGATTTCAAATAATACATGTTTCACTTCTTATAAATTGAAGAATTTCTAAACAAGTAGTAGGTAGGTAAATTTTACTGTTGAGTAGGTACTCTTTAAAGAACTGTTACATGGTTACATTACAGAACGACTGTGTACAAATTATTCCCTCCGGTTGACAAAAACATGTTTTTTAAATAAATTTGGCGTTGCCATTACAACTGTATTCACAGTCCTAAAAATTTACTTTTTGACATCTGAAACAATCTAGGTATTGTAACGTAAACGTTTATTGCACGATATATGCCGTACACTGCTAAATAAATAGAGCAGGAGTGATATTGATAATTGTCGATCCAGTATCTACCCCAAAAGTCTCGCTACTATGGGTATTTATCTTCTGTTTATTTAAATTTAAGTACTAATGAAAAACAAGGACGATGCCACTGTTACCAACATCAGTGCTGACTAAGACCTTTGCTGACCAATGATAAAAATAGAACAGTTTACTAATTTAAAAAAAGGTTTTAAAGATGTTGATTCATGTCATGGCACTCATTATAGTCAAAGATTAGAATAAACATCATGAAACCACGAAAAATCTTCTTGATATATGCACCTTTAGTCCTCAATTTGTACCACATGTATGTTGTGTAAGCAGGGGGGATAACGGTTTAAGCTCCGATGCACAGAATTCTAAGAATTATTATCCTATACCTATTAACACTCTTACTAATTCAACTACTGATGGATTAAATAATGAGATAAATTAATTTATTTTCCTTGCCTATTTTCTTTTTAAACTTAAACTTAAAACTATAGGTATAACATTAGGTAGCCAGTGATACAGTATACTGGAGAATTTGGACCATATTACACTATTCAAACGAATTATGTGCAATTACAAGCTAAGTATGATGCGTTTATGAACTTGCTCTACGAATTAAAACGATCATTACAAAACCAATTAATTCAATTATTATTTAAGTTATTTAGTATGGAAATAAAAAACTTTCACGTCAAATATGTACCTATACAATAGAGTCTAAAATCACTTACCGATCCCTTATCAATCTACTTCAAATTAAAGGACTTTGGGCATTAAATCAAATAAGACCATACTAATTAAATTCATAGCCAATCAAACCAAAATATAAGAAGTAAATTAGTTTTTTGAATCTGTCTATTTGGTATTGATTCGTTGGATACATAACTTCTAATATTGCAAAGATTAAAAGCCTGTATGGATAAAAATACACTCCTGATTTTAAAAAACTAGTCAAATTCATTAAATTACTTTAATAACACTGCCCTAAAGCATTAAATGAAAGGTTTGTGCGGTATCATATACAAAATAAGTTAAAATATTTTCAGACTAAACTGTCACTATTTTTAACATGACATGATTTTGAGAGAAAAATTTCAATTGTAAGACATTAAAAAAGACACTAAACGTAAACGGTCATTTTAATTTGAAACGTATGTTGCAATTGTTATTAAACAATGAAAGGAAAAGTGGCATTAAATTGAAAATGACGTTTTGTTTTAAATGTTTAGTATCAATTTGTGAAGATATACAGGGTGTAACGGAATGGGTATAACAAGCCGAAAGTGGCAGAACGTATAGGTGATGTGGAACCTTTGTGGGAAGTGCAACACTGGAAAACGTTAAATTTTAAAATTCCGGAAATAACATTTGTAACCTAGTATGCTAAGCTAGTACAAATTAGAACGTTCCCATCACTAAAGATTTTGATGCCCTCACAATTCCCTCAAAAGCCTCAAATAGAGTTACTTTCTACATTTTATGAGAGCCTGGTAGGTCTCAATACAAACTGGCAATACCGTTCCGTGCATCCAAAGTCGCGCATGCGTCCCCCGCTCTACGACGTAAGGTGCAAGTTCATCTATTGCGTCCTATCGCAGCCGCACCTCGCCGACAACATGAGAATAACTCGCGTGGTCGAGCGATGCGACTAAAGTCTTAGTATAAAGTTAATTGCGCCGAGTTCGAGCTGTGCGACAGTGCGCGATGAACAAACACACTACCCTACACAGTCAAGCTCACGTCCAACACTCATACCGCCAATGTAAGTCTCAAGCGCATGGCATAAGAACGGTCCAAAGTCAAACTGTCTAACCTAGCCCGAGATGACTGTACCTACCTTTAAGGTGCAAGTTCGTACATCGCAGCCGATGCAACAATTTGTCGCTTCGCCGATGTAACAATATCCGCGTTAGTCGCATGTCATTGGCCGCAATGAACGAACTTGGACCTTCAACCAAACAAGAAAGTTTGGTATTTTCTACAGAATTAAAGTAAATAAAAGAAGCTTTGAAACTTATCTTTTAATAAAAATTTAAGTATAAAGCGTTGAAGCATCCTACACTGACCGCGAATTTTCAAGAAATACACAGTGAAAACAGCTTTATGATATTTAGTCTTGCGTGCTTCCTTATTTATGTATTCTTCTCCTTGTACTTCTTCCTTCTTGCGTGTGGAACAAACCACGGTTTAGAAGGCCACGCAGGACAAAACAGCTCAATTTGTTTTGATACTCAAGTCTGCTACAACTGGCCTGTTGTTTATTGTCCTCGTAAAATTTGGTCACCGAACAAACATGTTGCCATCACTTTCACCAACACAGATCGTAGCTAGTTTTTTTGGGTATTTTTGAAAATACATTATGATTATTAATTTCAACAAAATAAATTTGTTAATTTCCAGTTTTCCACCAAAGCTTCACAAAAAAGTCAAACGTGACATCTATCAATATGTATTTTTATACTCATCGTCTCATTGCTTTTTATCTATGGGATGCAGGAGCCATACTTTTTGCTGAAAAGTTATTTTGTTGAGCTTTCTAAGAATATGAAATCCTAGTACATTTTCACTGCCTGCTGGTTTTCCTTGACTCGCTTGGCTCAAACTTGTGTTCACTTGATTTTCTGCGCTCCTGGTAATTCAATCCGAGATTAGACCGGACTTCGGTACTACCAGTTGAAAAGGGCGGCGCAAGACCGCGAGGGTTTCTCATGCTGACCTCAGAACCTCAATTTGAAGATGGCACCCCATGATGATGATGGTAATTCAAGCTTCGCGGGTAGACTTTGTACTTATTCGCGCAGCCAGCGTTTAGCTGGCACGTACGTCTGAATTAGCTCTGAGCGTACGTCAGGGGACCGTTTTACAAAGCTAATTAGAAGGCGTGTTGGCCATACATTTTTGTACCGCACACTATCCGCAGTTCTCGTTAGACGCGCCATGCAGCCGCATGCAGCACATGTGTTTTTTGGGTTTCTTTTGGTTCAAAATATATTCCAGGATTACTTAAATCAACAGCTTCCGAATCAAAACGTCTAACACGTTCGTCACACATAAAAACGAGACCTGGTTCGTCACAGAGCTACATTATTCTTAAAAAAAATCTTAGCCCCGGTCCGTCACCACTTTCGTCATTCAAAATCTACTGAAAGGTAGTATTCCAATCTGGGCAGTCGGGAACGTGCAGCCACGAGAGCGACACACCACTCTGTAGAGATTTGTATGGAACGCTTACCGATGAGTGCGACAGTGCAGCACGGCTGGGTGGCGTGGTTTGTACGTGACCTCCAGCAGCGACGCCAAACCTGCTCCTAAAGCAGAACGTAAGAGCCGCTCGCTAGTCAAGGCAATCAAAATGGCTGCTGAGAATCGCCGTTTGACGTTTATGCCGTGTGGTGCTGGCTTAGTTTGAAATCACCCCATTTCTAAGGCTACTAAGGGATTCATTGGATTCATCCAGGGAATGGGCAAACCCTCCTGCCACCCATGGTTCTTCCTACCAAAAATGGTATACGAACCGAATCTCGGGAGATGCAAAGCGGTACTTGCCAGGGGCTCTTTCCCGCTAAGCACGTTGCAGGCTCCCACAAATTCTGTAACGTCCCGGCCCTCTCCCCGACACTTGCGAGTCGGGGCGGCTAGCCCTCTAGCGCCCACACCCAATTGGGTCTAGACAACACTCCACGTGATCTACACGCCTCGCGGCCCGTAATCAAGCTACCCTTCAAAGCTTTGCCTAATCGTGTGCCATGCGTGTGCGAACTTCCTGAAGGACACGAAGTTCTCTCGGCACGAAATGAGGTCCGAAAAATAAACTGGACCGATTTCTGCTCTCATGAGCGAGTCGAGCATCTCTGTGCGTAGGTCTGCGTACAAGCTACATTCCCAAAGTGCGTGATCCCGGCTCTCGTTCGCCTCACCGCACGGACATGTGGGTGCTTCATTCAGCCGCATCGAATGCAAATGCAGGGAATGGGCAGTTGCGTTCTCTAAACTGCGTTCGCCAATCCGCATGCTGTTGTAAAATGGAAAAATTCAGATCAAATCAGACCCTTGAACCTGCTGCCATCCGTCATCATCATCACAGCACTATGTGAGGTGGTCATGCGTGTCACTTGTCGTCGCGTCCGCTTGTCGCTCCATTCTCACGCAGTTCCACTATGGATCCACCTAGTGCGATCATACCTTTATAGCGTTCATCCTGAATATTAGGAAAGCAAATGACACGGCATCTTCAATATATTTTTTTGTTTCTTTGACTACAAACCATAACCAACCTACTACCTACGTAGTCTCCATGTAGTCTCAGACCAGCCATTGGAATCTCCGAACAAAGCTGTGGACCGTATACCTGTCCCAGTCCCACGATTATATTCTGAGTTACGATTAGCTACATCAAGACGAGGCTGTATGGTTTTAAGACCTTTGCCTGTCCAATGGATAAATAGAATACAAAAGAATTTTATCTATGCCTGTCAAATTCAAACTGTCATTTTTTTCACGGCCAACTTCTAACGATTTCTATTTCTTTAATTACGATTTATCCTTAATATTATTGTAAACATTGACCATTTAATAACCATTTATTTTATTTTGACCTGTGCTATGGGCAAAGACGAAGAAAAGTGAACTTGGCGAATACGAGGTGACGGCATTCGATAAAAATTTGTACTGCTGTTTTTACGATCAAGAATTTATTGAAACTGTTTAGAACATCGTTTAGAACGCAGTTTCGCTGCAATTTTTGTGGTATGTAATATAAGTAATGATATGACTTCAACGTTCATACTTATTCGCTATAGCAAATGTAAGCAGCTTCCCTTGATGTTGATATCACAATATTTTTTTGCTTATGTGTGTCTAAGTGTCTAGTTTTTTTGGTGCGTTCATTATGGTAGTGACCAGTTTAAAACAATCCAATGCTTTCTACTTTCAGAATACACCAAAGATAAGAGCTACTTAGATGTTGTGATCTTAGTAGACTGGTGATCTGTTGAGTTTCATACAAATGAAGATCCACACATTTGATTCTTCGTCGGCATCCAAACTGGTGAATCAAATGCATGGTGAGTTATACTTTTTCTCTTTCCGCACGAATAACCGCAGCATCAGCGTATTTAAACTGCCTACTAGGCCGACGAGGCAGTGTAGCGATCAGCATTTAAGTAGAATCATCTTAAACATCATCCCGGCCTGATGGCTTAATATGCTCTCCAAAGCAATGTACAATTGAAATTGAGAACAGCTACACCGAGCGATAAGTTGGCTAAGTATCAGTAGACGCTAGACTACTGCATCACAGAAGGTGTGCGTCAATATAGCATGATGTCCCACATTCTTCACCACCTTGCCTATAATAAATGAACTCACGACTTCCCTACACTAATTATATACAATAGAACAATTACAGTGTAACACTATATTAATGTTTCAGAATAGTGCAATTCTATGGGCAGTATCAGCGCTAAACTTATACAGAAAAAAAATAAGAATCGTATCCGCGCCTATTTTGCCTACCTGATAAGGTAGAATAAGGCAATGTCGCAGGTTTAGACCGAAACCTAGTTTTGTTATCTTTTATATAAGACAAAATAAACTTAATTTTAGTTCAAACATTAGCATGGAGAAAAATTAAGTGTACCATACAAGCTTGGTGGGCTGGGTGGCGTTTTCGTTATTCAGCTCTGAAAACACATAATTATAAACCTGATATAAACAATCTAGATTTGCACGTCTATTTTATCAAAAAATTGGTTGGTCATGATCAGCAAAGTAAATAGAAACTCAAATTTCTTTGACACACTCAATTATTATTATGTGGATCTTTATGTATCTTATCCTGTTGTAGTTAAATTGCATACATCCATTGCGACGGACAGAAGGCTCGTACTTTGAGATTTATCTATCGTATCGTTTTTAATAAAGTTTTCCTATGCTTTATTTTCAGGCTCCCAGAGTGATACGAATAAGAAACCGGCGTATGGCGGCTTGAGGTGACAGTCGTTTACTTCGTGTTTAGTTTGCTGTAATAAAATTATTCGTTTTTAGTTTGCTGTAATAAAATTATTTTAAATTATGTTACATTCATTTTATTTAAATTACCTGTATAGTAAAAATACCTGTGAAAAATACTACCTATTACTGTGACTACTACACATCACTATTAAATACTAGGAGGTAACAACCTAACGTAGCGAGTAGTCCATGGTACATCACAGTAAAATTTCACAATCCATGGTCAATTCACGTAGTGGTATATTGTAAGTCTATGGTCAATTCAGTAAGGACTTTATGTACTAAGGCTTGTTTCTTATCTGTCCTTTAGGACATATATATAAGAGATCTGTGTCTCAGACTTACCTACTTTATCATAGACTTAGTTGCTTAGAATCTTTTTAATTTTGATCACGAAAATTTTGACTGTTTGTCAGCTGGTTCGTCATGTCACGTGTCACGTGAAGACTATTGTTGAAAATGAAAACCATTGAAAACACGTGTTATTAACCAAGAATACATGGCGATTAAGAGTATTTAAGTTTTGAACCCATTTTGGAAAGTGAATTTACACAAAAAAATATTGTTTTAATACCAGGAAAACATAAACGACTTCAAGTTTTGAAAGTGAATTGCGCCATAGCAAGTGCGAGTCGGACTCGCGCACGAAGGGTACCGTACCATTATTTACTTGCAAAAAAAACACGTGTTTTGTATGGCAGCCCCCATAAATATTTATTTTATTAAATTTTTTGGTATTTGTTGTTATAGCAGCAACAGAAATACAACATCTGTAAAAATGTCAACCGTCTAACTTTCGCGGTTTATGAGATACAGCCTCCATACAAGTTTTTTAGTATAGGAGCCCCCTTAAATATTTACTTTATTCTAATTTTTAGTATTTGTTGTTATAGCGGCAATAGAAATACATCATCTGTGATAATTTCAACTGTCTAGGTATAACGGTTCCAGAGATACAGCCTTGTAACTGTAGGACGGACGGACGGACAGACAGACGGACAGCCAAGCCTCAGTAATAGGGTTTTCGTTATTACCCTTTGGGTACGGAACCCTTAAAAATATAATTGTTGACATTGCCATTTCATAGGTAATACCAGGGAAACATAAACATACTGAGAAGACTATGTTCATTGCTGCTTTTTAGTGTTGTGTTTGTTGCAAATCCTTTTGAGAAACTCCAATGTATAAGATCTGCGAGGAAGCATATTCAATAGGAGGTGGCATGACTTATTTCACTCTTTGCAGGTGAGGGTTGTGAGGAGCTACTTTAGTGATGGGAAAATATTTGTTTGGGCAACTGGTATCTTTTTTTTGATAATGTTACTTTTTTAGATGAGTGAATTAACCATTACAAACCACGCTAATGCATTTAAAATGGACGTCCAAAGCCCACATTTCTCGCTTGTTATACCCCTTCCGTTACACCCTGTATAGACACTTTACTCAAAATGACGCTTTAATTTTAACTCTTCATTTCATTTCTTCATAAAAGTTAAATGTAAAAATGACACTTTATGGATAAATACGTTATTTCAGTAATTCTTTAACACTTTATTAAAGAAAATTAATATCAGAATGACACTAAACAAAATATGACGATTTTCCTCTCAGTGTTTACTCTAAGTATAATATATGCCATACATGTCACTATACAAAATATGTCACTATTACATTTTACTTAGTACCAAATTGGTAAAAACTGCATACCGACACTACTTAACCCAGGCACTTGTAATGTACCTAGAAAAATATGTGTCTTTGCATTATATTCTTTGCAACAAGTAAACACAGATGGCGCTTTTACAAAAAAACATGCATATTTCGTATAGTGACGGTAACGCTTTCAACGTGCGAAATATTTTTTTTAAGATTTGGCTTCCATGACTTTTAGACGACAATTCTGCCAGAGTCAAGGTCAAATAAAACAACAATTAAACAAAGATAACATTGGCCTTAGCCACTGTTCCCATCTGCCAAGACACAAGACAGCAAACAAGTTTTTCAACAAAAGGTATTCCGGTGTCTTCTACCTATGACTTGCAATATATTGAATTACATGGTGAACGATGTCTAGGTGTAAGTGTAAACCACTGGGTAAACCTGGATAAAGAGACCACCATACTTTTCGTCGCGCCGCCGCCAATACTTACTTTGTGACCATACCTTCTTCGCGTCGACCATTATCCATCATTCTATAAAAATAATTTTAATACGCCGCCGCCTATTGAGTTTTTTTAAATACATTACTGACATCTACGGGACGTATGATGGGGCGGAAAAACAACGTGCGCCATCTCACTAATCAGTAATCTTGCAGTCATCACAAATATTGACAAAAAGTACTCTGTGGTATTGTCCTATGTCTATAGTAATCGCAGAGGGCCGTGTTGCGCGTATTGCTCAAAGCTGGCATCATATCATACAAAACCGTATCCTAGTTTTATTATATCCTCTTTGCCGGCTCATTGATTTTCTGATTTTCTAATCACCAGCACGACCAATCAATCATATAAGATTTTCTATAAACCTATATATAAAAAATATTTTTGAAATCTGTCAACCAATGAAACGATAGATATCTGACCGAAATCCCATAGGTATCAGCCTATTGCAGTCCACTGCAGGACGTAGGTGTTCCCCGGGTGTGTTAGCTAGGGTAGCTTAGGGGCTAGTACGATTGTTAATTTAGAGTAGGAGCACTTCTGGGCAGGTTTTTTGGGGGGTTTTTCCTGTTCAGAAGGTCCGATTAATTATACGCATGTAAACTACACGCTTTAAAAATCTTGACTTCAATTTGAAACAAATATCGTTTTCAGATGGTGGTGGCGTAAAGTTACATGCCATGTGATAAACCTGGCCAGCCCCGTGGCAGTGCTTTGATTTTTATTTGTTTTATCCCGCCCGAGCCGGTTTTCTATTAGGACATTACAAAATTGTTATAAAAAAGAGAAAATTGTGTGATACAAATTTCTTTTTTTTACAATGACGGTTCATGACGTCAATAAGTGATATGATAATACTATCCTACATTGAATAAAGAATTTCAATTTCAATTTCCAGGGTACGCCATAAAGCACGATCCCTCGCACTAAAAGCCGCCTTGTTTAATCAATAGAAACCACACCAAAACCTCTCGCAGTGGCACCACACCCTCTGGTAGGCTGTAGCAGGTTGCTATATATCGCTTGCAATTAGTAAATGTCAACGTACCTATAATGTAGTTTCTAGAGAATGTCGGACGGTGTTTGATTTCCAAAACAGTTTTTGTTACTTTCGGGTTGCAATTATTTAGTTTTGATATGATTTCAGTTGTAACGGGCGGCTAGCGTGTAGAAACTTTTCGTGTCATCCTGTTAACCTTCAGTAGAAAACTGGAAGGTTATTTCATTATTTTACCATCAAACCCATGACTTATGACGTGGCTGAACAGTGCCGATGCTCTAACAACTGAACTGTAAGAACAGAATAGAATAAAATGGAATGAAAAAGTGTAATATAACATTGAGTTCGACTTTAATAAAAAATCTGCTGAATATGTACAGTCAAGATCAGGCTGGGTTAGACAGTTTGGACTTTGGACCGTTCTTATGCCGCTCGCATACGACTTACATTGGCGGTTTGAGTGTCTAACTGCACGTGAGCTTGACTGTACTAAAGTTTTTGAACCAGTTCAAATGAAGTATGATCATTGGATGCTTACAAAGCATTTTGTATTTGGGACACAATGTAAGGTTTCAAATTATTCTTTTTTAATTTTAAGGCGAGTAGTGTACTCGTGAACGGCTACGACAGTGGCGCTACTACACAAAAAAAGTTTTCTCTTTATACAAACAATCTATCAATGTCCGTTAGTATTATCCCTATGTAAAACGAGAACCTGCAATCTCGATGAAATATTCGCTGCAATTAAAGTTATAGCAAAAAGTGCCTAAAACGGCTAGTTTTGGTATTAATAGCCATACCTTTTATTGCGAATATTTGATTGAGATTGATGATTCTAATTTAACGTAAGGATAATACTCAAAACTTGAGCAACGGACATTCTGATAGATTGCTTGTATAAAGAGAAAAATATTATTTTCGTGAAGTAGCGCCATTGTCGAGGCCGTTCACAAGTACACTCGCCATAAATGTCGTATATTCTAGCCGTAGACCGGTGAAATTAGCAACGTCTATTTGCGTCAATGTGCAACATTAGCGCCGTCTACTAGCACTGATAATCACTCATTTTAAGTATTAGACCGGGTCTATCGCGATAGTATTTAGGTAAATATTTGTAATTTACCTGTGTCCCGACGTTTCAATACAGTTTCACTTTCAGGCAACCCGCGACCTCAATACATGAAATTGTATTGAAACGTCGGGACACAGGTAAATTACTAATATCTACCTAAATACTATCGCGATAGACCCGGTCTAATACTTAAAATGAGTGAAAGTGATCGCGATTGCTTGAACAGTTATATAGCACTGATAATGTTGGTAACTCACGCTTGTTGTCCCCAGGGCGATGCGGGGAAGGCAGCCCTTGCGAGCAGCTGTGCCGGGAGCTCCATGACGGCACCTACGAGTGCGGCTGCGGGCCAGGCTTTATCCTGCACGTGAACGGCTATAGTTGTGTTGGTAAGTATGCATTTTGTTCCTAACTGTATGTTCTCAGCACGTATATTATGGCAGATGTCATGTGATAACGACGATGGACGACCGATGTGGCGCAGTGGTAGTGCGACTGCCTGCGACGCAAAGGTTCCGGGTTCGATTCTCGGTGGGACACTCACAAAAGTTGATATTTATCTCTTTGTGAATTTGTTCCCGGTCTGGTTAGGACATTGCAGGGTGAACCAACTGATTATCCGAGAAGAAATGGTTCCGTGCTTCGGAGGGCACGTTAAGCCGTCGGTCCCGGTTGCCGTCTATGATTACTTAGACGGCGGTCGTAACACAACCATGTCAGAGGCCTATTAGTGGTAGTAGGTGGTTGAAAAACTCTGACACCAGGGTTCATCGGGTCGTTGGACGACTCGGTGTCCCACACGAAAAGAGAGAGAGATGTGATAACGGTGTATCAGGATGCAAGATGTGAATGTAAAAGATTTGTCAATATAAGTAAAACCCGACCGATCGCCGCTCGCTTCGGATAGTATCCCATACAAACCCATACGAACTAGTGGTGTCGCGGCCGCTCAGTTCGGAATAGCACCTTTACACTAAAAAATGCACATTACCAATTTTTTATTTTATTTATGATGGGTTTGTTCTTGACTCTAGTATAGGTCATAGGACAGAGACAGAGTCTAAGATGGAGCGAGCTCACCCATAAGAAGCCTGTTCACTCTTACTTTGAAGAGATTAGGGTTGTATGCGTTTGGAAACACAGACGCAGGTAGTGAGTTCCAGTTCTCTTTAGCAGTGCGCATTATAAATGATGACTGGAAGCGCTTAGTCCGAATTGGTGGAATGGCAACGAGGTATGGATGGTATCCGGCGGTGCGTCTGCATGTCCGATGGTAGAAGGGAGCTGGTGGAACAAGGTTGTGAAGCTCTTGAGCACACTCTCCGAAGTACAATCTGTAAAAAACCGACAAGCAGGCAACCTTGCGGCGATGTGCCAGGCTATGTAGCTTGGTGTCTACCAGTTTTCATACGACAAGTAGGTCGCGTAGTCAGCGTTTACGATTTACATTGAATGTAATGTGCAATGGCTTGTACACATTTAGTTACATTATTCTTTTCCAAGGCCCTGATGCCGCGAAATCCTCTGCCGGCCAGCTTAAGAGTAAACAGAGAAATAGAGGATTACAATTGATTGATTGATTGATTGATTTAATTGATTGATTTTATGATTTTATGTCTTTTATGTGTTGCCACTGCTATTTACAGTGTGTTTCTTCAATGTTTTCTCTTAGTGTCCAGGGTTGCCTGGAAGTGATCGCTTAAAGCGATAAGGCCGCCTTTGCTTATATTGTGTTGTTTGCTATTGTTCTTGTATATGTTATAATTATTAATTGAATTGTATATGTTATATTTATATATTTGAACGGCCTTTAACGCTCTGCCTACCCCGTAAGGGATATAGGCGTGATTTATGTATGTATGTATGTATTAATGTGAGCAATAAAGTGTTTCTGTCTGTCTGTCTGTCTTTAACAGGACATGACTGGACTAGACATGGGCCTCCATGTGCCATACTCACCACGCTCGGCAGGCAGTTCATTCACAGGGAACGCTACTGCCCATTCCTTGGATGATAATCGCTTAGTCGCTTTTTACGACACCACCTCTACCTAATGGGGTGATGCTATTCTTAACCACCACCTCACGATGATAGAAGATTATCAATATTTAATTTAATCTACGTTATTTTGCTGCAGAGTCTTTTCTAAAGGCATACGGTAATTCATGATAGTGACTAAGTATGTAAAATTCAATTTATGTGTCTGGTAGAGGAAAAAGCCAACTACGCTATGTAAGATAATACGTTGACTTATACTAGGTACTCGATGGAGACCATTTTGAGAACTATAAAGCTTTAAACTGTGATCTGTTCAAATCGGTCTAGTCGTCTTTGACTTATCGTGAGACATCCGTGAAACAAATTCACTTACGAATTACGAAACTTCTCCCAATATTCAATTCGGTTAAAAATATGTTGCAAAGCTTGGAAACCTAGACGAAGATGTAAAAATGTTGAAACTTATCACGCAAAGTGTGTATCCAAATGATAAAGACGTCCCGCCGAGGATCGGTATAAACTAGAGATGAGACTATGGTTTTGGCCGACTAGACGACTACGACTAATCGGCTTAAAAACAGACGACTTAAAAAGTATTCTATATGATGACCAGGCTTAATAGATATACACAACAAAAAGTTTTATTCGAATCCGTTCTGTAGGTAGTTTCGGAGATTAACCCGGTTAATTTTGATTTATTTTCATGCATATTTTTATATTATGCTGCCTTCTAAAATTAAACATCGTAATACACATACATGCACACACATAATTTTAATTTAATTTTTTAATTTATTCATTCCTTTAACAATATTTTACAACTGTGTTGGAAATATAATTACAAACTTAAATAACTTGAATACAATACAATAAACAAAAATATACATATCACGCCTATAATCCCTTGCAGGGTAGGCAGAGCGTAAACTACCGCAAAAAACGGACATTGACGCCACGTCTGACAAATATTTGAGGGCTATTAGGAAAATTGTGTGTAGCCATATAAATAACAGCCCAGCGCAAGATCATAATAATAGCCCATTAAGCTGGCGCCGACTATGACTTCAAAATGGCCAACTAGTCGGCTTTCGCGACTAGCGACTAGTCAGTGCAGATCTAGTACAAACTTGTCCACATGAATGGCATTGCATTGGTCTACGTAAAGTGATAAGTTCCCGATATTTCTACGAAAAGAGCTGTCAGTTGCTGCCTGGTTTACGATATCGATGAATCTGTCTTACTCTGGTGCAGAGAAGTGTAAATTACATACCTACATATAACACATCTATATCTCTTGCGGGGTAGGCAGAGCGTAAACGGCCATAAAATTAAATTATCGAATAGTAATTCTAACATCTTTACCACTAAACTCAAATATTGCTTGATAATTATGTTCTGATGGAATAGGTATAATTTTGATGTTATTTTTTTATATTCTTTTGGAAGAGGTATTGTAATTCTACGGTAGGAGTTGCTGTGCCAAGACTGATACTGTGTTATACAAAAAAGTAAGAAATGGTTTAAGCTGTTTTGACTACGTCAGATCCTATGGGAAAAAAATTAAACACTTAAAGCTGGCCGGCTTTTGTGTAATAACACCGCCTTTTTTGTCCGACATAGCCGCGTCTGTGACAAACCTTTAGTGCGGTTTCATTTACTCCCATTTCCATCAACCTATCGATACATCGACTCTCCACTATCGACTATCTCGAGTCACGCAACACTAAAGAAGCGCACTACAGACTACCCCCACGAAAGTGCAATTTCCTCGGTCGCTCGGGCAAATGTGGTTACTTTATTCGAGAGAATTCGATTTGGTACTGCTCAGGCCATCTCGAATTGAGTCCGGAGAAACTCTTTATGTCCGTGAGTAAGGTTCGGTTAAAACGTAAGAAAATCTCTAGGGGTAAGTCAGTATTAAAGGCAGGATTTTATCGTTGCATTTGTAAAGTTTCAAAGACTAGATGTTATTCGTGCAGCATTTTTGTTTGGAACTGTAGTTCAACGGCCTTTGATAGTTAATTTAGATTATTACTACATTACGCAGTCAGTTAATATTCCTGGTATCATAATGGTTGACCGACTACACAATGAACATAAAATTTCACCTGTAAAATTGTAGCCTGTAGTTTGATACAGCACAGAAAGTTAGTTCTGCAAGTGAATTGTTACTAAGCCTTGTTATTTCTCCCACAGAACTGAACGCAACAAGATCATCAGACTCAGTGGATAACGAAGAAGACGTTTTGTACCAGAAAGACGTGTCTTTCTCCGCAGAACTTGAAATAGCACCGTCCAATAGGCTAAGTAATACAGTTAGCGAAAACACCCAACTAAACACAACCCCTAAAGTAGAAAAGACACTCCGACCAGCTACGAAGAAATCCAATTATACCTACACTGGAGAAAGGTCGAAAGAGGTAGATGGCTTAAGAAGATTGATAGAAGATGGTGTTAGTAAAGTTGATCTAAATATAATTGTGGATGAAAAGGATAATGAGGAAGAGTTTAAAGTTACTACGCAAGGACCCAGTTTAGAACAAAAGGTAAGTTTTGAAGTAGATCATAGAGTAATTGCCTACTATAAATTAAATGTTACTAGCGAAATCGCAAGACCACCTTTCCACATCTTTATTCTTTTTTAAATAGAAATGGAGCTATTAGATACTTTCTTACTTTTTAAGCGTTACATAGTGTCAAGTTTACGAGGTTTTCTTTATTTACGTTATACAGGCTGTAAAGAACAGGTCTCCTAATACTGATAGGGTGCATTCATACCATGAAACTAAACAACTTCCCTAAAGAAAACATTTCAGGAAGCATCAAAAGCATTTTGACTTCCCATAGCAAATGCAGTCAGCATATCATGATTTTGTATGGGAGGTTAATTTTTATCGTTTATTTCTCACATATGTTCCTAGGAAAAAGTTATTCAGTTTTATTGTTTACACGCACCCTATCAGTATTCGGAGGGCTGACCCTTACACATTGTACCTCTTTAATTTTTTTGGGAAAGTTAAGTCGTTCGTGCTTTATAAAATGCTCTAACTATAATTATATCATATCTCTTACACAGGTACCAGGCGGAACAAATCCGCCTCCATGGACGGCTGCTGTGGATAGTTGCGACTGCGCCACCTGCGCAAACGGAGCTAGGTGTTCATGTTCTCCTGGTACCAACAAATGTAAATCTGGTAAGTTTTTAACCTGAAAATACTACCAAAGTCCAAACCACGTTAGATACAGTAGAAGATAGTTTAAAAACTCATACCAGAGTTCATCCTGTCATTGTCATTCGACGCGAAAATAAACAAAAAATCTTAAAAATAGGCCTACTTGGTTAGCTTTGAAATTTCGATTCTTCACTGTTAATTGCAGTGATTTCAGATTGTATTTATTGTGACTTGAGGGTTTTGTGATGCCAGTAAGCATAGCACATCCTACATTTTCATTCATACGAAAGACTTACGAATCATGTGGCATAAAGATGACGATGAAGAAATAAAGAAATGTATTTCTCGACAGACTCAACAATAACCACGCCGCGTTTCTCCGGCTCGTCATGGCTCGCTCTACACGCTCTACGCGGCGCTTACAAGCGCGTCCGCCTTCGGTTGCGCGTCAGACCGGAGCGAGCGAGAGGCGTGCTATTGCTCACGGGAGAGCATGATGATTTGAGTGGCGACTACTTAGCTCTGCTGCTGAGAAATGGCCATGTGGAGCTTAGGTAATGGGGTTTTATTACGCTACTTAGGTTTTACTTGTCTCTTTTATCAATAGCTAAAAGGAAAGCGACAAGAAATGTATCAGACTGGAACGCGCGAGTAGCGTGCTACTGCTTACGAGAGAGCATGATGATTCGAGTGGCGACAACTTAGCTCTGCTGCTGAGAAACGGCCATGTGGAACTTAGGTAAGGGGGTTTTATTACGCTACTTCGGTTTCTCTGGTCTCTTACATTAATATCTAAAAGGAAAGAGATAATAAATGTACCAGACTGGAGCGCTCGAGGGGCGATTGCTTACGGGAGAGCATGATGATTTGAGCGGCGACTACTTAGCTCTGCTGCTGAGAAACGGCCATGTGGAACTGAGGTAAGGGGGTTTATATTACGCTACTTAGGTTTTTTTTGTCTCTTACATTAATATCTAGAAGGAAAGAGATAAGAAATGCGTCAGACCGAGATAGCATGACGAGATAGATACGAGAGAGCATGATGATTTGAGCGGCGACTACTTAGCTCTGCTGCTGAGAAATGGCCATGTGGAACTTAGGTAATGGGGTTTTATTACGATACTTAGGTTTCGCTGGTCTTTTATATTAATATATAGAAGGAAAGAGATAAGAAATGCGTCAGACTGAGATAGCATGACGAGATAGATACGAGAGAGCATGATGATTTGAGCGGCGACTACTTAGCTTTGCTTCTGAGAAATGGCCATGTGGAACTTAGGTAATGGGGTTTTATTACGATACTTAGGTTTCTCTGGTCTTTTATATTAATATATAGAAGGAAAGAGATAAGAAATGCATCAGACCGAGATAGCATGACGAGATAGATACGAGAGAGCATGATGATTTGAGCGGCGACTACTTAGCTCTGCTGCTGAGAAACGGCCATGTGAAACTTAGGTAAGGGGGTTTTATTACGTTACTTAGGTTGTACTTGTCTTTTTCATAAATAGTTAAAAGGGATGAGATAAGAAATGCGTCAGACCAGAGCCCGCGAGAAGCATGTTACTGCTTACGGGAGAGCATGATGATTTGAGAGGCGACTACTTAGCAGCTCTGTTGGAGAAATGGCCATGTGGAACTGAGGCAAGGGATTTTTATTAGACTACTTAGGTTTTTCTTGTCTCTTACGCAAATAGCTAAAAGGAAAGAGATAAGAAATGCGTCAGACCGGACCGTGCGAGAGATGTGCTACTGCTTACGGGAGAGCATGATGACAGCTCTGCTGCTGAGAAATAGCCATGTGGAACTGAGGTAAGGAGAATTTATTAGGGTGCTTATTTGTAGATAAAAGGCTACTCTTTGTCTTTGCTGTCTGCATTTATCGTTAACTAATTGAAATTGGTCAAAACAGTTGTCTCTCACTGTGAAATACCATTTCAGTGTAAAGCAGCGGTATAAACGCAATAATGATGCTTCCATTCTAACAACGGATGTATTCTAAGTTCGTTAAACTAGTTGGAACATTTTGTACCTGTTTCTAAATCCAGATTACTAGTTGCAGGCGGATTATATTCAGTTCGAATACACACAACTACAAAGGGTGTAATAGTAAATAGACAGTATGAGGTAGCTCAGAGCAGCAATGATCAGAGGGAACCCAATGAGTGAACAAAATCAAGCTATTTGACCAACTCAAACTAGTTGAAACTTGTCACAATAAAACAAAAATGATGCAAAAATACAAGTAAATATTAACTCCGATTACGACTGCCATTTAAGTAAGTTCATAGAAACCAACTGAGTCCGACACAAGTCCGACAGCTTAACGCGCGCGGCGCCATTTTTTTTTTACGATCAGTCAGGTCGTTTATTTCAGCCAGCAATGTCGTAGCGTAGCCATACTGAAAAATACCACCATATGATCTGAGAAAAAATTCTCGAAGCATACTTGACAAATATAAAACTTTATGTGTATTTCCGCTCTAGAAATTGAACAAGAGACCTTAGAGTCCTGAGATCACACTTATACCGCTAGACCCCGGCGGCAATTTTGAAGAAAGATTATTTAAGTCACAGTTTACAAATTATATATAAATTTTGAATACTTCATTTAAATACTTCATTTGTCAACATCCTTTAAACCGTCGGGGCCTGTTAAGGCTGTAAAATGAACGTGTCCACATCAACTCCACATACACATACACACTCACGAAAACATAACCCTCCTTCTGAGGCAATCGGGTAAATACAGATAGTGGTTACTAATTTATAGTTACCTAACTTAGTTTTCTACTTAGCAAAAGCTACAAACTAGAAAGGCTGGTCTTCCAAAGGCATACATGGGTTGCCTCTATAATATTTTTTGCTCTGAGACTTACATCCGCAAATTCAGTCCTCTGTGCACATTTGTACGTTGCAAAACGGTAATAATTATCATTCAGCTTTGCTTACTTAATTGTTTGTTGCAAATATGAGCTCTATTGAATCGGTATAAAGCCTAGAGCGCATAAAGTAGGCTTAACCTAGCTTAGCTGGCTAATTTTACCCCTGGTCTAATTATGATCATGATTTATAGAGGCACCGTGATTAAACTACTGCTTACGGATACTGGCTTCTGTCTAGTTACTAGTTATTATTCTGTGCTTCTGTCAACATGGGACTATTCCGTCAATGTCAAAGTAGATAGGTTTGAGATAGAATAATGTCTGCGGATACATCCGTAACCTTTAAATCCTAACAAATTCCTGATACAATTATTCTCATAACATAACATAACATAACAAAATTCTTTATTGCACATTAAATAAATAATACAACAGTAGATTAACACAAATAAAAAGAAACAGTACAACCAGGCGGCCTTAATGCTAGGTAGCATTCTCTACCAGGCAACCTTAGGGTGAAAAAGAGAGTGCGACATTGGAAGCGGGATAGTGCAAATATTACCTACGAGCACTAAAATACACAAAATATACTACTTAAACAATACTCATAATTAACTCATATTTAATTACCTTAATTAAAATTTTCACAGAGGTCAAACATTCAAACAGACCCAAGGTTGTTTTAATCAGAATACCATGCTATAATAAAGATGAAAGAGATTATTAATTAATTAATCAAGAAGTTTTCTCCTTTGTTCTTTTCTACTACCACAGATAATATACAATATTACTAGATTTCCGCCCAGCGGTTTCACCCGCTGCCACTCATTTTCCCGTGGTAATAGTTGTTTTCCCGCGGTAAAAATAGCCTATGTGTTATTCCAGGTTATACTCTACCTGTGTTTCAAATTTCATCCAAGTCGGCCAAGCCGTTTGAGCGTGAAGAGCTAACAAACATACATAATTTTTTTTTTTTTTTTTTTTCATTTATTTTGTTTTAAAAATGAATACAAAAAACATTAAATGACGTCACTAAACCCGAAGAGGTTTGTCTTGACATCAGGCTTCCCAGCTCGTTATTTATAATATAACATATACGTACAAAAAAGGAAGTATCAAACATTACCTATAATATTATAACATTCACACACAACAAACAAATACACTATTTCCATACAAGACAGTACCCATCCCGACAAATGAGCCGTAAGCCGTAAACAAGCAAGTACGTAAGTAGGCTAACATCTTGCAAACAAAAGACAGCGTCGCAACCAGTTTTGCCAGGCGAACATCTACAGGATGATTAATTCATAGACTAGTGGAGATTTAAAAAAAGTTCGGAATTATTTAAGAAATAGTTTTTTAAAAGTGTTGTTATATTTGTTTTATTTATTTTCTCTTTAAGTTGCTTAGGTAAGCTGTTAAGTATATGAGGTATCATGTAATTAGATGTTCGTTTACCGTAATAATTTATACATTTAGGTGTTATAAATTTTTTGTCCGCTACTTGTCGTGTTATTTTGATGTGTGATATAGGTATTTGAATTTCAGATCTAAAATAGTTTTCTTTAATAAAATTAAGTCGAAACTTTTTAAATACTGACAGCACTTTACAGTAGTCAAATAATTCGCTGTCAGTTTTAACTGTTGCATTTACCTTAGGGGGTACAATAAGTTTTAATAACCTAAGTTGTAAATTATAGATTTGCCTAAGGTAGGTTGGAAATGTACGACCATAACTAGTTAACCCATATGATATTATGCTTTCTGCTAGGGCCAAATACATAGATAACCTCACAGAATAAGGTATTTTGCTTTTAATTACATAAAACTTTGCCATGACCTGCCTAAGTCGGACGCAAACTGCTTCAATGTGTTTACCCCAGTTAAAGTGGCTATCAACTGTCAATCCCAGATACTATTGCTCTGATACCTGCTCAAGTGCAGGGCATTGACAATTGCTATCGTCGCAACTACTATGCAAGCATTCGTGTTCATGAGCTGTTATTCGAACTAGTGTATTAAATGTCTTACAATGGTTAGAATGAACGTGTACCAGTTTTGTTTTCTCAGCATTTAACACAAGTCCGTTATCATGCGACCATCGACAAATCATGTCAAAATCAGATTGTGATTTTTCCAAGGCATTATCAAGATTCCTATCAGCGGCCACTAAGCAAGTGTCGTCTGCATAATGAAACACGTCACAATGCTTAACACAGTTATTCATGTCGTTGACATAGGCCAAGTAATGCAATGGGCCTAGAACAGAACCCTGTGCTGTACCATCAGTGACATTTACGTCGCTACTCACGGCTTCACCTACTTTAACTCTGTACGATCTCTTTTCGAGGTAGCTTTTACACCATTGTAACACTGGCCCTCTTATTCCGGTATCTTCAAGTTTATCAAGTAAGGTTTCGTGTCTCAGTGTATCAAATGCCTTGCTAAAATCAATAAAGATTAGCAAGACATGTTTTTTTCCGTTAAGATGATGGTTAACCGTATCAGTAAATTTAGATAAAAGTAAAGAAGTGCTTTTATTTGGTTGGAAACCAAATTGGTTGGGCGATAATATCCCGTGTTCTTTGTAAAAACTGTGAATTTGATTACTGAAGATGAATGTATTCGAGGCGGATATTTTCACTGGTTGTGGCGCGTATACCACTCATTCCCAACAACTTTTTATTTAAATTTCAGGGCATTCAGTTTCCCGTCAGCGTTTTCTTTGCAATGACTGTAAACAAATCGCAAGGACAGACGCTGAAAGCCGCAGGCGTAGGTCTTACGATTCCCTGTTTATCACACGGGCAGCTATATGTCGCTTGCTCTCGAGTCAGTTCTCCTGAAAATTTGTACGTTTTAGCACCCGATGGTAAAACTACCAAAGTAGTTTATAATGATGTTTTGTAGCTGATGTCCATAGTATCAAAACCAAGTACCTAACCGAAAAACAAGTTAACCAGTACCTATTCATTGCACATCTTAAAGAGAATTTTTTTTATACAAACATGATATTAATATTAAACAATATGCATACATCAACTTCACTAACTCACAAGTCACTACACCATGCGTACGAAGTCGCGGGCAACAGCTAGTCTTATCTATAATAGGAAGCATTGTTATAGGTCGATACTTAGCGCAGTCTTTACTATCCCCGCCTTTGAAAATGGGTCTTACCAGTCCTACTTTGAGTTCATCAGGATATATCCCCGAGGCAAGGCTAGAGTTAATTAGCTGCGCTATGACCGCAGCAATTTTATCTGCAATTTTCTTAATGTCAATTGTGCGTATACCATCTATTCCTGGTGATTTATTGGCCTTAAGACTGTTAATAATTTTGTGTACACTTTTGGTGGTTGCTTTTTTATATAACATAGATGTTTCCGAAGAAGACCTATACATTTCTTCATTAATTATCTTTTTATTACAATTGGGTATGATGCTATGCACATTTTGTGTGAACTTATTTGCAAATAGGTTAGCTATATTTTCATTTGAGCCCGTAGATTTAAAAGCTTTTGTTACAATATCATCTATTGAATTAATGATTTTTCCAGAGATTCTATTTAAGATTCCCCATAATTTTTTCATGTTTCCTCTAAATTTCCATATCTCGTTTTTATGATATTTGTTACGTGCCTGTTCTATTATTTTGTGGGTTTTGTTTCTTTGTTTGTTATATTCAAGTCGTGCAACTTGAACATACACACACATACACACACACAAACTCTCAGATTTATAATATTAGTACGGTACCTACCATTGCTGCTTTCGTTAGAATTGTGTATTTATTCATTTTTAAATAGCAAGCAAGCAGTAATAAATAATCGAATAAAGTATTTGCTTTACAGAGCACCAGTGTGTAAGAGTCGCATAAGTTCTTTGCGTCTTTCTCTTTTCGTGTGGGACATCAAGTCGTTCAACGACCCGATGAGCCCTGGTGTCAGAGGTTTTCAACCGCCTACTACCACTAGTAAGCCTCTGACATGGTTGTGTTACGACCGCCGTCTAAGTAATCTTAGACAGCAAACGGGACCGACGGCTTAACGTGCCCTCCGATGCACGGAACCATTTTTTTTTTCGGACAATCAGTTGGTTCACCCTGCAATGTCCTAACCAGACCAGGAACAAATTCACAAAGTGATAAATATCAAATTTGTAAGTGTCCCACCGAGAATCGAACCCGGAACCTTTGCGTCGCAGGCAGTAGCGTTACCACTGCGCCACATCGGCCGTTCTTCTTTGCGTGATTCACGTTACTTTATAAAGGTCAGACGTAAAGAAAAAAGAAAAGAAAGAAGAAAAATTAATATCTGCTGATGAAGAAATTGCCAGTATGTTATCAGAAAATTTCAGTCTCAAGAAAGTTATAACTAAACTAGAACTACAAGTAAAACAACTCTCAAATATTTGCTCCTCTACTAAAAAAGTCGACAAGAGGTCGCTTACTTCCACAGGCAGGAGAAGAATGAAGAGCTGGAACAGGAGTTCACTTCGTTATTCCTCGATGGATGATACAAAATACACTGAACAAAACAATACCTTTGATTCTTCAATGCAGAAAGATGCAATAAAAACACCAAAACGGAACCCACAGATTATACAACAGGAAGAAGTTAATCTGGAGGATAGTGAATGCCTCGACCCTGGACAGAGAAGTAACACTCCCATTTCTGATGGTATGATAAAAGAAAAACGCAGAAACAAGATTATCGTACTAGCTGACCAGTTTGGTAGACATTTAAGACCTGTTTTAAATAGATTCTGTGGTGATGAGTTTGATGTTTTGTCAATTTTAAAGCCCTCTGCGAAGATTGGTCAAGTTCTTGAATGTAACCAGTCGGTAACAAAACACCTTACTAAATCCGACTATGTTGTCGTAATCGCTGGTTCAAATGACCAAAATCCACAGAACTTTGAAACGAGTCTTCACAATTTCATCGATTCGTTACAGAATACAAATGTCCTCATATGTAATATTGTAAAAAATAGACATCTAAAAGTATCGGCGCTTAATAAAATTATTAAATGTGTATGTTTGAAGTTTGACCATGCTACGAATTTTTCAATGAGTTTACGTGGCCAAAATACAGTCACAGACAAAGTAGACACATGTCGAACTATTGCCTTCCTTGTGATGCGTACTAGCTGCAACTTTAGATTTAAATATGCTGCCCAAAACACAAATGTACATCATCAGAATCATATGGTACGTGCATCCTCTTCAAGTGGGACTAATAATACATTTTTTCGTGACTTCACCCTGTAAACCTAGTAAAACTATTAACTCTAAACCACATGTTAAGATTAACAGCCCAGTTATCATCAAAAATAGTACCGATAGTAGTATAAACCAAAGTTTTAGAATATTCCATCAAAACGTCCAGAGCCTTAGACCCAAAATTAACGACCTGGAAATTTTCTTCCAGGGTTATACTAACATTAATGTTCTCTGTTTTAGTGAAACTTTTCTTAAATCAGGTGATTATAATTGCATCAAAATTGAAGGGTATGAACATGCCGTACATTTTTCAAGAAAAGAAATGCGAAGGGGGGGGGTTTGTATATTTGTAAAAAAGTCTCTGTCTTATAATAGTCTAGACTGGATCGCGAACTGCTCGGTGGAGGATGATTTTGAGTGCTGTGGTATCAAAATCACAGATTTAAAATTAAATATCTTATAAATGCGTTTATAGGTCGGGACAAGACTTTAAATTGTTTCTTGAGAGGTTGGATAGTGTCCTTTATCAATTGACATGTAAGCAAAGAAAACTTAGGTATAAAACTATTATTCTCGGTGATTTTAATATAGACCAGCTAATAAATGAAAGCAAAACTAAACAATTTAATGAAATACTTAAAGTTTATAAAATTTATCCGACAATTTTTGAACCAACACGAATAACAAGTAAAACCAAAAAATGCATTGACAATATTTTGACAAACATTACTAAATATGACTCTAAAGTGTTGCATTTAGGCTTCTCTGATCATACAGCTCAGATAATTGAGCTTCCCTCCAAAATTAACTACCTACAGAGGTTTTGGTATATATATAAGAGAAAATTGGATTTCCATATGCCAATATTTGTGAAGTATATTTTCCAGCTCAGTTTTAGTGAAGTATTTGAACAAACAAATGTAAATGATGCTTATAATATTTTTATTGATTTATTTAAACTCATTTATGACCTTTGTTTTCCCGTAGAACGCTGTAAGGTTACATATACAGTCAAACCAAATTGGAAAACAAAAGGTATTAGCAAGTCAAGTAAAAATAAACGCTATTTGCATCTTCAGGCACAGAAACATAAGGATGAAAACCACAAAGTTAAAAATCACTATAATAAGTACAAAAATCTTCTGAAAAGAGTTATCCGGCATTCAAAACAAAAAGTTAATAGCGAATATATAAATAAAAGTACGAATAAAAATAAAGCGACGTGGGGACTTATTAAATTACATACTACTAACACTAATGACATAAAAACTACAATAGATTGCTTAGAGACCGAACATGGAATTATAACTGATCCTACAGCTATAGCCAATTATATGAATGATTTATACATAAAACAAAATTTCAATAACTTTAGTGACCAGTACATACCATCTTACGACAAAGAGGCTTCATCAATTTATCTTAAACCTGTGATTGAATCGGAGGTACTTACTATCATTAGAACATTAAGAAACAAAAAAAGTTGTGGCAAGGATGGTATATCCATGCAGGTTATAAAAAATTGTATTGGTTTTATCACAAAACCGCTCGTACATATAATAAATATTATGCTGGAAACAGGATGTTTTCCTGATAGATTGAAAATATCCATAATTAAGCCCCTGCACAAGAAAGGTAAAAAATCCGACCCTAACAATTTCAGACCCATCGCTCTTTTAAATAGTTTTTCAAAAATATTTGAGAAGGTTATTATGCGTAGGTTTAATAGTTTTTTCAACAGTCGGAACACATTGCACCATAGTCAATATGGGTTTCGCAAAAATAGCTCAACCTCATTGGCTATCTATGCATATCTTACCAAGCTATGGGCTAGCTTAAACGCAAAAAAGGATTCTACTGGTCTTTTTCTTGATATGTCCAAGGCATTTGATTGTGTGGTACATTCCATTGTTTTAAAGCAACTTGAGCAGCTCGGTATCCGCGGAGTAGCAAATGACTTAATAAAATCGTATTTAGAAGAAAGACAACAGTCACTTAAACTTTCCACTTTTGATACAACATCTAAATCAATAGTGGAAATTCAATCATCTTATAAAACTCTTCTTCTCGGGGTGCCACAGGGTAGCGTGTTAGGATCGCTTTTATTTTTAATCTACATCAATGAATCACCTGCAATCTCCAAACACTTGTGTGTCATGTTTGCGGATGACGCAAGCCTACTTTTTATTAATGAATCTCGTAACATAAAAATATATGAACAAGAAATAAATGACACACTATCTACACTAACTACATGGCTCCAATCTATAAATCTAAAGGTAAACATGACCAAAACAAAAATAATTCAGTTCGGCAATTACAAAAAAGCTAAAGTAGAACTCAAAATAAATTATAATAGTAACATGCTTGAGGAAGTACGTGATACGGATTTCCTTGGTGTCACATTAGATTCTCACTTGAATTGGAAGAACCATATAGAAAAGCTTAACAATAAACTTAGTAGCCGCTGCTATGCCCTGTCTGTACTTGTAGACTCGGCGTCGACTGAAGTTGCGGTTAGCGCGTACTATGGAAGTGTCTACCCACTACTTTTATATGGCATTATATTTTGGGGCAACTCTGTCGATGTTTCAAAAACATTTATACTGCAAAAACGATGTCTGCGCATTATATTCAGAAAGTCTGATGACACATCACTTAGGGACATTTTCAGAGACAGAGGCTTCCTGACATTAGCAAGCATGTTTATACTGGAGATATGTAGCTTTGTTCGCAGTCATAAGAATTTTTTCATGTGTGTATCTGACAAGCACTCACGAAATGTAAGAAATAAGGACCGTCTTGTGCTGCCATCCTCTATTAAAAGTATGATTTTCGATAAATGTACAACTGTGACTGCAGTTAGATTATACAATAGAATCCCTAGCAATATAAAAGCTTTAAATGACAATAAATTTAAACAGACTCTAAAAAGATGGTTAATAGATAATGTTTTTTATGATCTTAATGAATTTTATACATTCACGAATATGAAATAAATTGGATTATATACATTTCAATTAAAAAATTATGACATTCTTAAATTAAATTTAATAATATTATTTTATGTTTAAAATTGCATGCCTGATTAGGTAAGGACTGTTATTGTACTTTGTAATACTATTTAATTTTACCACCTGTATTAACCAGTTCTAGCAATAAATATTTCTGATTTCTGATTTCTGATTTCTGATAAAAAATAAAGTTATACGTAATTTTGTATCGAGCGCCAATGTAGTGGCGATGAAAAAGTAAAGTAGGTGTGGCAATATCAGAGCGCACAGATAAACCTTGACAGGTTTTTGTTGTCTATTGTAATTGTAGTTGTTTTTTTATTTTTATTTTTATAAATGTTTTAATAAATGATTCTAATATTATAATTTTATAATGAACTTCTATTCTAAGCCTGTTTTTGCTTGTAGACTGTCAAGATAAGTCAAGATCTTGACAGGCTAGACACTCAAATGCAAATTTAAATCTTATGCACCTGGCAATAAGGCGATCCAAATCCAAAACTGTATAGCCTGTCAAGGTCTTGAATGTACAATCACCCTTGATATTTCCATTATTACCTTAATAGGTCAGAGTATTTCGCAGGCTTTTAGAATATGAGTGTGACTCGAATTTCATGCAAACTATGGTTTGAGAATTAATTTTTGAAAAAAGAGTAACACTCACTTACTCGAGAAACTTAAATAACACTTATTATTACGTATTAATTTAACGCTAACATAGAGTCGTTAGATTTTTCTTATTCTACGGGTGAGCCAAAAGCAACCAGCATATGTAAATCCGCTACCATTTCTTTACAATGAAGCAAAAAGAGCTCTATTTTCAAAAAACAATCATTAAAAGATGCAGAATTCATGTAAATATGTTTTAAAAAGCAAACTACACTTTCAGTTTCGAATTTCAAATTACAAGTTCAATCAGAAAATAGTTTGACTTTAGGTGTGTCGTGTGATCGTGTGTGTACTCGTGTGAAACAAGTCAAAAGCGCACGAGTGGCAATAAGTCCATTAGTCCCGGAATCAACCCCCATTATAATCTCGTGATCGAATCCTTCGCCAATTTCACGGAATGTGTGACGAAGTGGCGAAACAGGCATCGCAGAGGATTCTCAGAGCAAGGACAGATTTCAGAGAGAACATTACAAGAAACCAGGGCCCAAGTTCTACTTTCAGCGTTTCAGTTGTATGTCAGTCGATAGATAGCGTCAGTGGCATGGTTATGGTGCATCGTGTTGGCATATCGTCGGAATGACAATAGCCACAAAATAAGAGAATTGGGCAGCAACAGACTATTGGACGTTATTGCGCCTGACGTCTCTCGTGGTTGCCTGGAAGCGCCCGGCGATAATCTGCGACGGATTTTGTTGTAGCCAATGTCACCTCTATTTCAATTACTATCGAGACCATATTCGGATTTCTAGTAAAAAAACGTCCGATACTCTGCAGTGACAGATTTAATTTGCATTTACTCAAATTGTGTAGAATTTGGTGTTTTGGCGTATTTATTTTTATTTAACTCCTAAAATACACTATTGTTATGTTTTAAATGAGAACTTTAAATGAGGGTAGTAAGTTTCAAAATCAGTGGTACACATCCTGTACCGGCGTGGATGAATTCGTTCGGCGTTTTCGTGGCTTCAATCTGCTTGCGTAAGGTTTCCTCTATAACATTTCTTACTCTGAAAGACGACTTTAATCAATCACATTTCGAACATACGAGTAATAAATCAAATAGCATTTGAAATACGAAAGACTGGATAATGGGGTGATGCGGAGATTCAATATTGAAATCGGTCCTTTATGTTGAGTGTTTTAGTATGTTTGACTGGCTTTTCAAATTGTGTTTGATGATTGTTCTCTCTTTGGTTAGGTTAGGTTAGGTTAGGTTAGTAAACTTATAGTTGGTGCCAAACCAAAGAATAATAATGAGGAGGAGTCAATTCTTCTCTATTAAGCAATAACCAAAAAAATGCTAGCTAATAAAAAACGGCAAACACTCACTTGGACTTTTCTATTAACTCTTTTTCTTTTCCACAAGAGTGAAAGGTACTCCCAATTAACTGTCTTACAAGAAAAAAGGTAGAGAAAACAGTAAAAATTTTGTAAAAAAGTTTGTCCGACAGTAGGTCCTTCAAAAAAACGGTAATCTGAAGACACCCTTAAAATTCCTTTTTATTTATTTCGATTTCTCTCCCCAGGTTCGACTGCGGCAGCGGCGCCGGCATTCTCAGATCACCAGAACCAGTGCGACTTGGCCACTGGAACACCATATCCGTGTACAGACACAGGTGGGACGCCTGGCTCAGGCTGAACAACGGAAAGAGAGTTCGGGGGAGGTCTAAGGTGAGTGTTACATTTACGCAACAACAGATGTCGCTAGTAGGTTTTTAGAACTCGATAACGATGTTTTTTCGGACTAATATGAGTAAGTTATTTCGTACAAAGTTTTGTTAAGAAAGAAATTAATAAAACTTGGCCATTGGAAAACCATATCCGTGTATAGACACAGATGGGTGGGACGCCTGGCTCAGGCTGAACAATGGAAAAAGCGTTCGGGGGAGATCTAAGGTGAGTGCTGCATCTACGCAACAACAGATGGCACAAGTTGGTTTCTAGAACTCGGTAAAGATTTATTTCGTTTGATCAATAAAACTCACGAGCCCCTATAATGTACGACAGTGTTTTGCACTGCATAATCATGAACGACAGAGAAATGTTTAACCCAAGTATGCACGCCAGTGGCAATGGAAACAAAACAATGTCGCCAAAAACACCCTGTACCGGTTATCTTGAAACCTACAAAATGACTAATTAAATATTTTAAGTCATGTAAAATGTTTTGGATTATAATAATAATAAAAAAATAATGTTTTAGAAATTTTAGGCCTACAGGGCAAAATGACAGCACTAATTTAAGGTAAGTAAGGAGAATGTACATCCCGAATTGTGGCCATTGACTAATCAATCCTAGAGGTATAACTTTCTAGCCTCGTGTAGGCTCGTAGATGGCGGCGCTGAGCTAAACAGAAAGAGTTTCTTTCCATAGAAACTTAACTCAAATGAAAAAAAAATAACTTAGCACAGCGCCATGCTCGAGTACCTACTGTCAACAAAAAAGTTCCTATTCCATTAAAAATTTTCGACGAAAAATCTTTCAAGTTATTCTTATTTACGATTCAAAGTATATACAAATGACAAAAAGTTTCTGAATAAAATCTTATTTTTCTTCAGTTCTCAAAATAATTCTTGAAACTTGTCGTGTTTATTATAACAGTTACAAAATTCTAGCAAGTGATTTTAGCAAGAATAATAAAAATAAATTATGCTTTCATTCGGAGCTAATTAAAATTTTAATTACCTTCTTTTGTTCGTTATTGAAACGTACCTATCGCTTGTCACAGATTCGTAAAAAAATCAGAACTAGCAGCTCAGTTCTTTCATCCGCTGCTAACCGTTTTTCTGTGGGAATAAGATGTTTTCCCGAAGTAAAAAGTTGCAGTGGGACAGTGCACCATAAAAATATTTGTTGTGCTTTAAATTTATTAGGAGAGCGAGTCGACTAAAAATCCTATGAATCCTGTGTGAGTTTTCTAATTAGAAACCATTTTCTTACCGCAGAATTGTTATTATTACTAATTAACAAAACCACGCCACTTGCAACGGTGGGATGACAAATTATTTCGGCAATTTCCCGGAAACCAGGTCATGGCCTTAGAGAAAAGAAATATCTAGAGAAATCCCTAACATCAGAGTGAAATCGATTTGTTCAATCTTAGTTACAATTAATTATTCATAATTCAGTTACATTTTGAAGCTGTTATCTCGTAACAGTTACACCTTAGAGCTGAGCTGTCATATGAAAAAATATTATTTGAATACATATATTCTACACATCTGACAAGAAGCGTTAGTACAGCATAAAACAATGCGCTATTGTGGGTATAGCCCTTTTATTCAACGAGAATTCCTGTCATCGTGTGTGATCACACTATTTACCAATCACTCTATTACATAATAACAATGATTAAATATTTTAATTACAAAATACTTTTATTTTGCCAATAGTTGCTCGCAACATCGTGCAACACAGGCTTTTACTCCAAAGAGCATAAGTGCGATCCACCTTGGAATTAGTGTCAAATTAAATAATACCTTTTTGTTACGCAATAAAAACAAACAAACGTGCACAGAATGATATACGATGATGTATCCCAAAAGAAACGACACGAGTTTTTCATGCCTTCACTCTGGTTATTCTAGGTTTTATTCTGAATATTTCTGCTTTCTGAGTTCAGTACCCAGAGGATTGGGTATTTGGAGCACACGCTCGTGTTTCCGGACATTAATCCCATTGCTTCCTCATCAGGCAAGATTACGTTATGGAGCGTCTTATAGTGTGCAACTTATGGGGTAGGCAGAG
Organism: Tuta absoluta; assembly: GCA_027580185.1. NCBI lineage: Eukaryota > Metazoa > Arthropoda > Insecta > Lepidoptera > Gelechiidae > Tuta > Tuta absoluta. The sequence continues at coordinate 9,312,319 of JAQAHW010000019.1, read as the reverse complement.
CATCGACGGTTTATAGATAAAAGATAAAATCATTTTATTGTTAAACTGTGTCATTAAGATGTTACACAATACGTGAAATAGAGTCAACAGTTTGCCCGTTTCGGACGTACAGTATAAAAAGCTAAACATCAATTTTTATCGTTAAAATATTCATTGAGACTAGTAAGATTTAGATAGTAACCATTTTTTTTGTAGCCGTTTTTAAGTATGGTTTCTTTTTGAATTTGCTGTTGTGACAGGTTGGTAAAACAATAGATAAGTTGAGAAATTCTAGCTAGACTCTGTACCTATGTAAAGGAAGGTAGAATATATGTTTTTACACCAGGCGAATACATGCAATAGGATTTCAATTATTCCAGGGGGAATAGATTGGAGGTACACTGGAAAATCAAAAAGGAGGATATTTCTAGTCCATTTAATATGATATCAGTATGAACTTGACTTACTTTTTCTTTTTTTGAATTTATGTTTTACGTATAGGTACCTAAGTATAAATAACACAGTATGTACCTTATGTCTCTGATTTGGCTAAATAAAGAATTTATTATTTTGTAGCTTTACTTTCTTTTTTGTTTACTAGCTTCTAAAGTCTGGTCTGAGATGGAAAATTTCACTTTCTTTTGTATATCTCTTAATCCGTATGACAACAAAAATCCAATTTAAAGTTATTTCTAACCCAAAGCGTCGCCGACTGTCCAGTGGCGCCCTCACCTGCTTTTTAATAATTTCCTAGAACAATCGTTAAAAATGTAAGATGGACCAATTGTTGTCCTATACAACAAGTTTATTTCCAAGTATGTACAACAATAAGCTTTATATTGTTACCGTCTTTAAAATCACTAAAAAGGAAAATGGTGGCCACCATAATATATATTACAATTATAGGACTATAGACAATTTAATTCACAAGAAAAAGCTCATTCTTGTATACAATTTTTCCGTTTTAGATTTTTAATATTTGTTTCACACACACACACATATCGCAAAAATATCGCGTAAAAAATTCGCCACATCTGGTAATTATTTTTAAGGCCGTTTCAGAATAATCGTATCTAAAGTGACAGGTTATCAGCCTTTCGCCTAAACTTGTAATACACATGAAACCCTCAAGTCCCTTAGTCGCCTCTTACGACACTAGCGGGAAAGAAATGGGGTGATGCTATTCTAAGCCGCGGCAATACCGATATTTCATTTGAGCCACTAAACGGTCAAATTTTGCTCGGCGCAGCTTTCTTATCAACCCCACTATAACTTAAGAAAAGTTCGTAACTTAAAGCTTAACCAGATCAGAAAGCTAAAAAACTAGTCGACTTATTTAGACTAAACAACTCGGGTAAAACTTTGACAAGATTTTTACACCCATAACTACTTCGAATTGAAGTTTATAACTCGTGGGTCTAACTCCAATCATGCAAAGTTACTGAAAGGGTTTGAACACTTTTTTCATACCTTCTTACATGAATTTTCAAGGTTTTCAGTTCAGCTGAACTTCGACAAATAAATTGCTGCTTCTTACATTCAAGAAAATACGTATATAAGGCCCTCTAAAATTCAGTGCGAATATTTTAGGGTGAGTTCGGTCACTAGTAAAGGGGTGTAAGGGGGACGGTGTACCGAAAACTTTGCAGGCAAGATCAGACCATGACAGTGAACAACTTTTTCTATGGAGGCTATGTTGGGAAACGAAAAAAAAAATACGACGTCCCATACAAAATTCCCGATCAGCTGACCGACTTTCTATGGAAACTCGAAATTTTTTTCCGATTCTCATCATAGGCTCCACAGTAAAAGTTGTTCAGTTCCATGGTCTGATTATGCTTGCAAAGTTTTCGGTACACCGTCCCTTACACCTTGTATAAATCAAAACTTTGTAGTGGTTTATGAGAACCGAGTCTCTTTCTGCTCAGAACGGCTCACAATAGTGTAATAAACCATACAAAAAGATTATTATCATAAAAATCTTTGAAAAAATGAAGACAGATTGTTCTTTGAAACCTTTCAATTAACTTTTAATCTAGTCCTGTTCCTTGAGTAATTAAAAAGCTAGTTCGAGTTTAAAGTCGCCGACATTAATTAATGTTTTACTTTTGCTTTCTTTGCTTTTTAAGTCAGCTCAAGAGTAAGGGTCAGCGCACACATGACGCATTTTTGCAGTTTTTTATTGAAAATGAATTCATGGGTAGTCATGGGATAAAGATGTTCAATATACATACAAAAACGGCTTATTATTTAGGTCTTTACTGCAGATTTTTAATCTGTTATAAAAATCTTTTCGATCTCTTATTAAGGTGTTGACAAGAACTTAAGTACCTCTACTTGTCGCACAATAAATATCAATAAAGGTAATACAAAAACAAATGATAGTGATGAAAATAAATGCGTATTTTATTGGAAAACTAATATTACTAAATAAAATATATTTTCTACGACATGGTCGGCTGACCAGTGTGGTTAGCTCAGTGACCTGGAACAATCTAGACCCACTTAATAATATTAATTATAGGAGCTTATGAAAATAGCTGGCAGCAAAATATCCGATAAAAAGTGCCTCTCATAATAATGTGTCCTTTGAAGGCATGATCAGCCTATAAAACTTGACAGTATTCACCAAAAAACTTAGTTCAGATTTTTTTTGACAAGTGAACCGTTTTTTCAAGACGGGTCAAACTGGGACGTTCGTCGCTGCGTATTTTTAACGCACCGAAACGCATGCGTCTGTCAAACGAAAGGGAATCAGGAATTCCGATCGTATTCCCATACAGATACGGCTACGTTGCGTTTACGGATGGGTCTGTCAAACGACTTGACAGACGCATTCGCTAAGCACCATAGCCATATTTGTATGGGAAAGAGATCCTCGCATTTCCTTTCGTTTTTCCATTTTCTATCTGCAGGTTCCGTACCCAAAGGGTCAAAACGGGACCCTATTACTGAGACTCGGCTGTCTGTCTAGCTGTCACTAGACTGTCTGTCTGGCTGTCACTACGCGCCGCCGCTAATACTTATTTTGTGTCACTAGGCTGTATCTCATAAACATCGACGACTTAGAGTCCCACACGAAAAAAAATAGTTTTATTATTGACTGAAAATTATCGAAACTCAGAAACTTAAACGTCTAAAATACCGAATATAAGTAAATTTCCTTGAATTCCACCTGACTCGTAAAGTCAAGCTTAGCGCCCCCGGGCGGCCGATTCCGGATTTAGCATAATTGCCCCAACGTGGGTTAAATGGGCCAGAAGGATCGAAGAAACTCCAATCCCGTCTGTCCCTTCGGTTATGGCCGAAAAGTTAGATTTCGAAGCTTTGAATCGTTTGTGCGAACTATAGCTACGAGTATATATCTATGTCTCACTATTATCTTAGCCCTCATCGCCGTGTACTCTTTGGCTGGAATAGGGCCGCCATATGATCGGCGGCAAGTTGCTTGTTCGATTGAAAAGAAAAAACAAGAACAAGACAGTAGGCATCCGCTTCACGTACTCGAACACCCACCCCCACACCTCAAAAGCCGACACAGTTTTATTCGAAGCACCAAGCCTATTGAGTCCAATCCATCTAAAGCCAAAAATGTATCCTTATTCATTCAGCGCCATTGCCAAAAAGCTGCCTCAAGGACACAACCTTCCCTGGTTTGTTTGGAAGGCGCTGAACAGACTTCGGTCAGGAGTCGGTAGGTGCAAAGAACTCACGAAAAAATAAGGCTTCCCTGAGAACGACAAGTATGAGTGCGGCGCTATACAATCTATGTCGCACTTATTGTAGTGCCGTACCTCTTCGTTAACCTGTACCCAGTATGGCCTTTTTAACGCTAACCAACGAGCCATCGATGTAGCCACCTTTGGGCTGGTATACTCTGAATATCCACATTTTGACATTGACCCGACAAGAAGAAGAAGACTTTAATCTTATACTCATTGTATGAACTAGACTAGCGGCCCGCTCAGCGGTTGCACCCGCTGCTAACCGTTTTCCCGTCGGAATTAGACATTTGATCTTGTAAATAGTATTACTCAAGGATATTCTAGCAGTCAAATAGTGAAAGAATAGTTTAAATCAGTCCAGTAGTTTTGGAGTTTCAAACGCCTATGACTTGAAGACCTCTTAACATACTTAGTTGAGAAACGATTGCTATCAATGTATTAATGGATCTTAACCAGTATAAGGAAAGATTCTCCCTGTGGTACATTTTGTTCGGAAGAATTTTTTTTGTTAACTGTTTGACATGCAGACCTTGGGAAAAGTTCTTCAATATCGTGGGCTTTATTATGTGGCCCTTGTAACATAAAGGGTTTAAAAAGCCGAAGGTACTCATGAGGCAGAACAACTTTCCCCATGGAAATTATTGCTGATTGCCAACTTTTTATGGGAGGTACAATAATTTTTTATATTTCGTACTATGTTTCATAGGGAAAGTTGTTGTGTTTCACGAGTACCTTGACCTCCTTTTGGCTTGTTATTCCCTCTATACTGATTATTAAAACATCATTCTGTTTTCGTATTTGTTACACCCTGTATAGTATCGCAGCAGCACAAATCTGTTCTCGAAGCGTGTTCCGACGGAACTCTCAAGAACACTCAAACTAACATGTGTCAAAGTTGCGCGGACGGCGGCGCCCAGTTTTGTATTTGTTGTTGACCCCTTTTTAGGGGTCAGTTGGAATCGGAAACAGTCTGATGCTTCAGTGACAGTTTGATTGTTAGAAAGAACTAGAAGTATAAACTCAGTCTTTGTTACTGACCGGGGTCTGTAGTCTGCTAAATGAAAATCGTTTCATTTGTTTATTGATAGCGTGGCAGTCGCATGTGCTGCATTTTAATAAAGATAGCCCTCGGTCTCACAATCTCCTATCAAACACCTTCAGGAGAAGGAGGCGACTGAAAAACAGCGTCGCGGAGAGCCTCGGCTCTGCGCGACACGAAGCTGAGTCACGTCCTATTGTTTATGTCATTACATTAGTTTATTCATGTTTTTCGGACTCAAATTTGTAAATTGTAAGAACCTGGGCCCGAATTCATATCTATTTTTTATGTCATTTCGTATTCTGCTAACAATTTGAAGTATATAAAGTAACGATGACAATAGAATTATATTTGAGTGTCGCTGGTATTACAATTGTAAAAAATATATGAGTTCGGGCCCAGGTAATTAGGGAGGGGCCGTATTCTTCTATTTGAAAAGCGTCTCAGTCGTGGTTGGAAAGAGTGTCAGTTGGATGGTTTTCGCAGTTTCGTATTCTGCTAGCAGTTTGGAGCAGGGATCGTTTTAGGTTAAGGTACAGGGTTAAGCTACCGGTATAATAACGGTACCGGTATACTTTTTAAAGGTAGACGGATAAAGGTTATGGTACCGGTAAAAAATTACGGTACCTTTATTTTATACCTGTAGCGTTATAAATTTATTTAACCTTTATTAACCAGTATTAATTTTGATATCGAAAAATGAAGTGCGCGCGATGTATTAAGCGACGTTGTCAGACCTAAGTTTCACGCGGTTTTAACGTTTCTTTTGTTTCTATGTTGTCGTGTTCGCTTTCACCTTTGGCGTTGGCCCCACGTGCTTCGCTTGTCAAAGTGAACTGATGTTTCATGTGCTGTTTGGCAGGTGTCACTGATACCTGTCAATTGTGTCGTGGGCCTCCCCTGACATATCTTACCCCCCTGCACCCCCTTCCAGTTCAAAAAATCACCCCCCTTAAACATCCCGGACTATTTTTTTTTGGCAGGGCAAGTTGCCTCCCACCTCGTCTCCCCTCTACCAAAATTTTTGATCGGCCATAACTATTGAACCGCTTGTTACATTTTGACCGGGTTTTCACTGAAACTCTTTAAAAAAGGGTGTGCGTCGAACCTCTCCCCCTTGCCCCCCCGTTCCCCCTGCCGAATTTTTGACCCCTAAGTTCTTGGGAACGGCTGGTCCGATTCACACCGCGTTTTCTTCAACGGCTGCGCCAAAACAAGAAAAACTCATTTCATGCATCACAAACCACCCTGCCTCCCCCTTCTTGTTGCCGCGTCCCAAAAACCCCCTTTTTGGGGTCAAACTTTAGAAGCGTATTTCTCGGGATCGTAGAGGCATACAGACCAACGGTTTACATCCCAGTTTTGAACAGGATACCCCTTAATATGTATATTGACGCCTCAAATCGCCCTCCTCCCTCATCAAGTTTTGAATTTACAACTTTTCCGGATTTTATGAGCACGACAAGCGTGCAGGGTTGATAATCAGCACCTATTACGACTAAGCTATCTGTCTAGCGCCTCGGCACGGACCGCTTAGTCATGTCAGATGACGAGAATGCTGAAAGCAGGGCCATAACAAAGGTTTTGGCCCAGAAAGAGGCTGAGCTGCAGTTGCTGCAGGAGATGGCTGCCCATCTTCTTACAAATGTCTCGGTATCCGAGAAAACGACGGTGCTAACGGCTATGAGTGATAGAACCCTGCGCTAGACCGCATGCGTAGGGGATTCGCGGCAGCGCGCCATAACTGGCAGAGTGCAAAAAAGCGACGCAGCCCTAATCATGGAGCATTTACTCATCATTCTTCGGGCTAAAAGAGGTCAGTACAAAAATGCAATGAGGCTCGCTGAATTCAATCATTTTCGCTCTGTGGCAGATTCTGGGAATGAAGACACATGGGGGCTAGCGTATTGGGCGGACTCCTGAAGGTCGCGTCCACCCATGAATGTGCTCCATTGTGTAGACCTGCTTCAGGCCTACACCACTACCTACTGCGGATGGAACAATGTCTGGATTGTTGACGGCACGCTGCCCGGATGACGACCCCTCTAGGGATACGGCCTACCATCGCGCGATCCGCGTCACTGCCGCGTGTGCATCATATGACGACTCCAGAACGTCAAATCTTAAGACGCTCGAGAACATCATCAAGGAACTCCCGAACACTGCACCTGGTACGGACGCCCCACAGCCCATACAGCCCGAATCATCAAGCTCGCCTGGAAGGTTAGTAGCAGTAAGTGCTGCTAATGTACACGCGTTGCTTGCAGGTTGGTTCTTCCCAGACGCATGGAAGGTCAGCCAACTTGATGTTCTTCTCAAAGGAAACGGCAAGCCCCCATCTGATCCGAAAGCCTACAGACCCAATAAAGTTTAAAATCGTTTGTAATAGTTAGTTGCGAAAGGTCAAATCTGTTAAGTATTATGTTGTCATTATTTGATGCCAAGCCAGGGTCAAATGGTAACTCCGAAATATTGCATGTGTTGTATAGAGCAATGAATTTCCCTTCTAAAGATCCCTATTCGAAGACCAAAAATTACAAGATTTTACAGATGGAAATGGATTTAAAAAGCTTAATCGAAGAAGCAAACCTTAAATAGTGCTCTTGATTTTTATATTCTCTCAGTCAAGTAAAAAGGTGTCACCGAAATATACCATATTAGTTTGATAATGCAGTTATTTACCTGATGCAAGTGATTTTAAACTTCGTGGGAGGGGGAGAGGTAGAGAAAGGGTATGGCAAGGCGGAGCGGTTTATTTGGGGAATATGGGGAATGAGTGAAGCAGGGAGAACGGTGAGTAACGTGGGAGCAATGAAAGTAAAAATTATGTATGAAATTTTCGATCATTTTAAGGTCAAGGTCAACCTTAGGTCAAAAAAATTACGGAGTTAGTCGTGACGTGATATGTGTATGTATGTAGTATTGAAAATAGCAATTTTTCTGTGACATTATTAATATCCTCAGTCCAGTCCATTCATTATAATTATAGCCTACGCTCTATACCATATCAAACATACTGAAAGATTTGTCACCATACACTACACCGCAGAGCCACCGGAGTTCGACCCAACCGCTCTAAATAATTCGTTGCATACATTTTCTTGTAAGTAAAGTCGCACAGTGCCGGCACGCGCCGACTGCCGTCGCCTCAGCCGCTTGAAAATTTCGACCGCGCCGCGCGCAACACAATTCGTTGCATACATTTCCTTGTAAACTCGCGACCCTTAGGAGTGGCACCGATTATCGGTGAGACAGTAAGAAAGGACATGGACAATTTTTTTACGCAGGAATATTAACAAAATACACATTTCATTTAAAGTATGGCATTTTCGGTGATACCTGAATGAGAAAATTTCAAAATCAAGAGGACTTCAAAGGCTTGCCTGTACGACTAAGGTTTTAAATCCATTTTCATCTGCAAAATCTTGGAATTTTTGGTCCTCAAATAGGGATCCTTAGAAGGGAAATTTATTGCTCTATACAACGCATGCTATATTTCGAAGTCACCATTTGACCCTCACTTAGCTTAACCTCATCAAATTATGGCGACATAATATTAAACAGATTCAACCTTTCCCAATTAACTATTACAAATGATTTTTAACTTTATTGACATTCATTTGGTGGCACTTCAGTCAAAATAGAACCTTTCAATTTACAGCCAATCTAAATCTTCCGACCTAGTGCCACTTTAGAACCTTAGGAACCTGAGCCTCAAATGATCCCACTTACTTATTTACTATTTGATCTGACCGAAAATCATGTACGTTAATCGATGACAAGTTTTGATGCACACGACCGTACACACGCTTAATTACAGTATTACAACACGTACGAAACGAACACGATGACTTCTTGCTCTACCAAGCTACCCAGGCACGACGCGCCTTTTTAATCCAAAGGGTTAGAAGAATGGCGGCTCTGTCAATTCAACACGCGCGGGCAAGCGATCTGCTTGATGCGGCATTCACCCTTCCACCGCATGCACGGAACGGCAACGCAGCGTAGGCTACGGTGGCCGAATTGTCGGAGATGACCTTGCAAAACCCTTTTGATAGCGGTTTTGGTACCAAAAAATACCGGTACCGGTAAATTTGCGGTAACAACAAATTTCCGGTTCCGACACTTTATGGTATCGTAATATTTCGGTATGACGTCATACCGTTTACCGTTTCAACCGAAAAAATTTCGGTTATACAATCCCTGGTTTGGAGTATAGAAAAACACAATTGAAATAAAATGACAATTGCGTTTTATTAAATGACAAAAAAATAAGAGAATCTAGGTCCTGACCGCAAACGGCTTTAATAGCTATCTTTATCGCCACGTAAACTTTTAGAAATTGTATATGTGACTACTTTGCAGTTGTAATCCTGAATTGTAATACACATGAAAACTATTATTAAACAAACAAATATCACTCATGATGTAAATGTCACAATGATGTAGGTTTACGCAACTTACTTGTGATTTGGTAAAGAGTTTATCCCTCTGCGTTTCGGCTGGTTATAACAGCCTTCTTCACGGAGGTCGACAGATCACATACGCCTGCCCGTCAGCTGTGATTGCCGAACATTGAACCTACATCACATGAAACCTTTCCTCAAGTCCCTTATTAATCCGCAAGAAATATGTAGGGTAATGCTGTTATAAACCGGTATAATATGGCTAGAAAATAAGTATGGCAAGGAATAGTGTGTTACGTAGACGAGTTTCGTTACGATGTGCTACGAGAGCGCTACTATACCGTAGCCTACTACAGTTTGTCTACGAGAGTCGTGATATGACAAGAGCTTGTACCTTCGAGGTCTAGCTATTTAAATTTAATCTCAGGAACTAGATCTCGGGTTCGATTCCAGAGAAAACAATAAGTTGATTTTTGTCAATTCACTTTGTGAGATTTTCCGAGTTTATCTACGCAGGTACAATTTTAAAATTCTCATACCAAGGCTTATCGGGTTGCTCGACTCAGTATCTTATACAAAGCAAATAAATGTGCCTAAATTTGTACCTACTAATAAATTTACTGACTTTCCCCATTTGTCCTCAGGGTCTGTTCTCCCGAATGACCTTCAGGGAGCCGGTCTGGGTGGGCGGTGCTGGCAACACCACTGGACTGCAGACCAAGCTAGGTCTATCTGATGGTCTACTGGGCTGTGTGGACTTCCTCAGGATCAACGGTGATACTTACCGGCTTGTGAAGGATGCTGTGGCAACTTTGGATGTCGGTAAGTCAAAGTTAAAGTTGAAAGTTTAACTCAAAATATTTACTTTCCAGAGCCAGCGCCGGTTAAATTGTATTAATTTTAAAATAATTAAACCAAAAATTGTAAATAAAGATCTACGTGCTAGCAGCATCAACAGCTCTGTTACTTTTGCGTCATAAGGATTTTATTAGTGTCGATTGAGTTACCCCAAATGATCGGACCATATCTTAACAAAAAGCTGCAGTATCAAATCAAAGCGAGGGTGTTACTTATTTAGTAGAGCAGCACTCTCTACTGCATAAAAGTATTTATTTAATTATTTTTCTTTGGGAAACGTACAGCTTGAATAATAACAGTAGTTTAAGGCTTGTGTTTAAATGCCTACCAGAAATGCACTTATCTTACTTCCAATAAATTCGAAATGCCTGCCAAAACGGATAAATGCTCACCAAATTGTGTATCACAAAATATTGTAAAAATAAAGCTATTTTTCTTTTTATTACATTCTATAAAAATACATAAACACCTTTAAAGTCAATTTGAGACCAAATTTTGTAAATTGTCGCTAAAGAGATGTTACCAATATTTTATTTTATTACTTACATTTTAGTTATCTATGCTGAGGCAAAAAAAAATGGTCGACCGCAAATATTTTTTTCATACCAAATATAATATTGACTACACCAAACACAAGTTACTTATTTAATACATTATGCATTTAATTATTATATTTTTATGTAGTTAAATAATTACTTTGTTGTCAATTATTGCAACACATAATAGCTAAGTTATATACAATGAAACGAACCATTGGTAGATGGGGAAATAAAAAATCAAAATTAAATCAAAAATTAATTAAGGAAGTTATAATTAAATTAAGGTGCTTATAAGATTAAGTTGTACTCAAGAATAATCAATGGCATTTCAAGGAACACAATCGTTACAGTCTTATACAATCTTATCATATAAGATTAATTTGTACTTAAGAATAATCAATGGCACTTTAAGGAACACAATAGTTACAATCAGTCAATCACCTAAAACCTAGCAAAAAAAGGAAATTACTGAACTAACAAAGCTTTTGTGGGCCGCCCTCTCTTTCTCTTCTGGCCAATAGGGATATTTCTGGCCTCGGGAGGTGGCTCCACGTACTTTAGCCTGATTGCTAAACCCAGCAAATGTTTGCAGACGTACTGTTTCAGGATAGGTTGCGGGGTAAAGTAATTATAAGTGATCTGTGAGTGATAAAGGTAAACAATTGTAATCTTAGCTTGGCCATAATATATTTTGGATTTAGGTTAGATAATGTGATTACAATAAAGCAAATTTGAACTGTATATTTTGGTGTCAATGTTACTGTTTTAGTGAAACAATATTTGGTGAGCATTTATCCATTTTGGCAATCAAAAAGAATATTTGTACACAACGTACAATTATTTTGACGTGTGTATACTTGTTTTGGAGCTTAACACGTTTTACTTTGGGAAACTAAGTTTAAAATGAGTTTAATTTATATGGAGTTAATTTATTTTACTTGGTATTAAGTTTAAGAAAAAATAAACTATTTTGGTGAGCTCTTAAATTGTACCCGTAGTTTAATACAACAAAATAAGATATTCAAAGATTATTTCCAAAAATCATTTCCAATAGTCGTGGTTGACGAAGAATGATTTCCACCAGATAAAGTATTAAGTAATTAAACAACTAAGAAATCAAACAACCTCAAAAGTTAGAAGTACAAAGTACAAAATGAATTTTCTCAAGTTCTTTCCGCAAAACCCTTTGAGGGGCGAATCATTAAATCTATCCCGGCCCACCACAGTTCAAAGGGACTGGTTCGTTATCAAAGGGAATCATTTCAAAGGTTGGATTGCGAGCGTTGGAACTCGGGCGTTTCCTGCTGTTTTGATCCATTTTTCACAGTGTAAAGTCAATATTTTATTTTTTATTGATTGATTTTTTTTAAACTAATGAATTTAATGTGACATGTTGTTTTTTAAGAATGTTTACACACAGTTTGTACTGTTTCTGTATAAGTAAATATATTGAATTGAATATTACTGCGTATTGATTCTCATAAACTGTAAAGAATAAGTCGAATTTGCACCCAGAACAAGCAACCGAGAAACATATGCGACAAAATATTAAATTTCAGCCCCCTCAAAAATTTACTTTTGAATGAGAGTTCCGGTTTTTCAGATGGTTCTCCTACTTGTCGTCCATCGCTTCTTATTTTTAACGCACTGTAATGCGATACGGATGCGTATGTCAAAAGACTTGACAGATGCATCCGTAATCGCAACGTAGCCATATTTGTATGAAATTAAGATTGGATTTTGCAATTTCCCACATGTGTTGCAGTGCATTAAAAATACGCACCGACGGACGACAAGTGGGAAAATCGCTTTAGATTCATGGGCTAGGCTAGAGTTCACCCCTTAAAATCCATACTAATATTATAAATGCGAAAGTGTGTTTGTTTGTTTGTTTGTTTGTTTGTTTGTCTTTCTTTCACGTTACAACAGAGCGATATCATGCAGTGTTTTTTAGGTGTGCAGTTAGGTGAGAGGCTGGAGAGTGACATAGGCTACTTTTTATCCCGGAAAAACATATTTTTCCCATCGGAAAAGCGATTAATGTTTAGCAATAGAATACACCCATACTACGAACATAGATGAGTATCATGCAGCGATGTAAAGCATTTTTTTTTTGAGAGCAGCTAAATGAAAAGCTGGTGAGTGACATAGGTTATTTTTTATCCCGGAAAAACATATTTTTCCCTTCGGAAAACCGATTAATGTTTAGCAATAGAATACATCCATACTACATACATAAATGAGTATCATGCAGCGATGTAAAGCATTTTTTTTTTGGAAAGCAGTTAGATGAAAAGCTGGTGAGTGTCATAGGTTACTTTTTATCTCGGAAAAACATATTTTTCCCATCGGAAAACTGATTATTGTGTAGCATAGAATACATCCATACCACATAAAAAAGATGTATATACAGGATGTAAGGGACAGCCCTCCGAATACTGATATTCCCATAGTAAATGCAGTGAGCTGATTGTGATTTTGTATGGGATATAGAAAAAAAGAATTTAATCTATGGCAGGTTGTTCAGTTTCATGGTTTGAATACACCCAATCAGTATTCGAAGGGCTGTCACTTACACCCTGTATAGCACTACTATGAGAATGTCTCTTGAATATGAGTTTTGGGATATGAATGTGGCTTTAAGGGTGATGTGGGTATGTACTTGAGATACTTCTTACCACAGTAGTAAAGTTAATTTCTACAGTTAAACATGATTTGAAAGTCCATTTCTATAATAATAACCATTTTTAGCACAGTAAGTTTGCCCTGCGTATACTTGCGAAGACACATAATAAACTTAAATTTTTTGGTACCATAGTCCTGAAAATTGAAGACTAGGCAAAATCATTATACTGCGTATTCATATTATTATAATTCCAATCCAAGAACATCCATCCCCAAGTTAATTTGGTTTGGAGCTAATATAGGTTTTCAAATCCTTGATTACATACCCACTCCTTTCTTTCATGTCTTCTTGGAGCATGTTTGTATGTAATAAAAATTTCAAAATAGCAGGAATATTAAAAAAAAATTAAAGCTATATAGCAATCTATACTTTCTTATTATTTATTAACCACCAATATAACACTAGGCAATATTCACAATATTCATAAGGTAGCTATACTCTATGGCGACATAGAGCGCTGAGTGTAATAGCTAGGCATAAATATAGGTGTATTGGTAGTTTAGTAGTATTGCTAGATGTAGCGCTGCATTGTGTAATAATGCAGGTTATGCCAAATTATATCGCTGATATAATTTGGCATAACCATTACTACTATATTTGTATTATAATATTCGCGTAGGAGTTAAATAAGTGACCCATAAACGTAATTTTAATAGAGACGCAGTCACTAAACCGGAAAGTAATGACCTGTGTTGTGTGTGCTGTCGCCCTGTTTAGAATACACAACTAATTAATAAAACTCTATGAGTACGCGGGCGAAGCCGCGGGTAACAGCTAGTATTATCATATATTTTTTGCGCCTAATTTATTTTTCCAATAACCTATTTTCCATTGAAAACGCAAAACATTTATTCAGTATACAGGTGGTGTAAATAAAACAGCAAATAAAAAAGGCTCAATAGCAATAAACTCCCTGTTTTATGTGTTCCGTTTTGCGGTGCACCGTCGTGGTCGACGTAGTTATTTTTTACAGAGTATGATTAACAGACTGGATTAAAATTTTGTGGGTTTTTCTTTTATACAAAGACATTTAATATCAAAAAGAATTGAGAAATACATGAGAATATTATATTTTAAAACCAAGAATAATTTTTCCACTATTTTTTCGTGTGGGACACCGAGTCGAAGAACGACCCCATGAACCCTGATGTCAACATTTTCAACCGCCTGCTACTACTACAAGGCCTCTGACATGGTTGTGTAACGACCGCAGTCTAAGTAACCATAGACAGCAACCGAGACCGACGGCTTAACTCCCTCCCTCCGAAGCACGGAACCATCTCTCTTTCGGACAATCAGGCGGTTCAACCTGCAATGTCCTAACCAGACCGGGAACAAATTCACAAAGTGTTAAATATCAACTTTGTGAATGGCCCACCGGAAATCGAACCCGGAACCTTTTCGCAGGCAGTCGTACTACTACCCCTACGCCACACAGGCCGTCATCGGCCATAAGGACAATGCAACGTTATTACAATATGATCACTACCTGCGTCTGTGTTTCCAAACGCATACAACCCTAATCTCTTCAAAGTACTGTCACAAAGTAAGTATTGGCGGCTGCGCGCCGAATACAGAGAGCTCACTTCAAGCAAACGTCACGAAACTCTCGCACAATTTGACACGCCGCCGTTTACAAGGAAATCCAAACCAATCCAAACACAGTTGTAGTAGAGTGTCAACCGCGTTTGTTGCGGACGTGCAAAATGGCTTCACCCAAATATAAATAGGTAATAAATAGGTTTATTAGTATACGATGTAATTTGTACAATGTTCCTATAATATTTTGTACCAACTTAAATAAAAACTTGCTTTCATAAAAGAACAAACAAGATTGATAACTCTAATCATTATATTTTTTTATAATGTGATTTGAGTTTTTACTTAAATAAAGGCAACTTTTCATTTTTGATGTACATACATACATATATCACTTCTATTATCCCTTGCGGGATAGGCTGAGCGTAAACAGCTGCAAAGACGAATATTTACGCCACGTCTGACAAAAATTGAGGGTCATTCGGAAAATTGTGTATCACCATAGTGACAGGTTGCCAGCTCATCGCCTAAAATTGCAATACACACCCTCAAGTCCCTTAGTTGCCTTTTACGACTCCCACGGGAAAGAAATGGGGTGATGCTCAGTCTCAACAGCCCCAGAGCAGATATCTACCTACTCGTCATTCCCCATTTCATAATAATTGTGCTATGTAGCTAGTATACGTAATGTAAATACAGGGAGTAACAGAAAGGGTATATCAATCCAAAAGAAGGACAAAGTGGTTAAATGGGGAAAGTTGTTCAGTTTCATTAGCACCTTTCGGCTTGATTTAGCCTTTCTGTTCTCTCTTACTCCTTGTATGTTTAGGTACCTACTCCATTGAATAAAACCGGTAAGAAAACTGTGGCAGCCCTTGCCGAAAGCGGAAATAATCGAAAAAAGGGCCGAGTGATCCTTCTGTACATTCTCTATTTTGTGGTACTGTCTAGTGAACAGGCTTCTTTAGGGTGAGCTCGCTCCATCTTAGACTCTGTCTCTGTCCTATGACCTAGAAGAGAGTCAAGAACGAACCCATCATTAATAAAAAAAAAAAAAGATCAGCCTTGTCTAGATGTGGCTCTCTTCATTTTGCTTAAGCATGTATATTTTGATTTATCAATAGGATTTCATGTGTACATTTGTAACAACATTAACATTAACGGCCACAATAGTCCACTGATGGACATGGCTTCCCCCTATTGGGGGGTATTGCCATACTCACCACGCTTGGCAGGTGGATGGGCGAGCGCAGTACAAGATGTCTAAATTCACAGGGAACGCTGCTGCCCATTCCCTCGATGGATTCATTTTTTCGTAATTGTTACGACCCCCAGGGATAAAATTGGGGTGATGCTATTCTAAGCCGGCATCACACGGTTGACATCACGAAGCATAATTTACGTCTATTGCCGTACCTTATTAAACCTGATCCCCGTGTATATTTGGTAGTAATCAGCGGTTTTAATTGTATTCCAACTATTTACCGCGTGTTCGTGCCAATTTATCGCGGTTTAATAGGTTTTAATCAACACGGGGCGGTATCTCACCCGTGCTATTTGGACTTGCAATTTTAGCGCTAAATACACCCATAATTTGTCAAGCTAGATATTGAAGGATACCATTGCTTTCGTCGTTTGTGTATATATTGATATGATATACAATTGTGTATACAATTTTAAAATACTTCAACGTGTTGGGTATGCAATTTTTAAGAACTTACAAAATTGCACTGCAATTGAACCTGCGACTTTCGGTATCAGTACTACCAACGCCTCTACCGACTGGGCTAAATATGCAAGTTTATCTTATTGCCAATAACCCGTGGCATGGCTCTATAGTTAAAAACTAATTTTATGTGATAAATTCGTTCTTAACAGTATGAAAAAAATCGGTATTTATAGACATTGAAAGGTTCAAAAGTTGCAAAGTCAGTAAACGCATGCAGTTTGGGTACCCTAGTACTATTATTTATTCTGTGGTTTGGGTCGGCTTCCTTCTTAACAGAAGTTCTAAACCTTAAAATCACGGAATGATGTTGGATGCAGACGGTTGTAAATCACTTTCATGTGTAACGGGTAAGGCGGTTCTCCCAGTTGTCGACTATCGCCGAGTTTTTTTTAACGCACCGTAACGCATGCGTCTGTTAATCGAAAGAAAATTGCGAATTCCGATCTTATTTCCATACAAATACGGTTACGGTGCATTAACGGATGCATCTGTCAAACGTGTAACGCACCGTAAACGCACAATGACCAGTTCTTGATAGTTGGCAACGGCATAAGCGTTGACAATCAAACAGTATTAAGCCGCGTTACATTATATCGAACAGTGTTAAAAATACAAACTGAAACTGCATTGGTGGGAATAGCCTCGGGAATGCGGGATGCACGGAAAATGAATTTCTATGCAAATTCGCCATACTTACCCAAACGAACATGAACTGTTGATTATTGAAAACGAAATACTGCCCGAATTATAACTACAAATAGTATAAAACAAAATCGCTTCCCGTGTCCCTGTCCCTATGTATGCTTAGATATCTAAAAGTACGCAACGGATTTAACGCACTTTTTTTCTAGATAGAATGATTCAAGAGGAAGGTTTTGATGTATTCATGACGGAAAAGGTCTTTTCCCGTGGGAAAACGGCTAGCAGCGAGTGAAACTGCTGGGCGGGCCGCTTGTACATATTACACACACACATATCACGCCTATTATCACTTGCGGGGTAGGCAGCGCGTAAACGGCCGCAAACAACGGACATTCACGCCAAGTCTGACAAATATTTGAGGGTCATTCGGTAAATTGTGTATCGCTAGTACATATTAAAATGTGCTGAAAACAAAAGTAAGTAGGTATCGCCTCAATTCGGGATTGTAAATCTCTTAGGTACCTTAAATTAGCGCTGTCGCATTCCATCAAATCGGTTTAAAAAAGGATGGGAGATATCTAAGTCCTGTCATGTTTTAAAAATGACAATGGATCGCTTCGTCATAGGCTTCGTCATTTCTAGTAAATTTAATCGCCATTGTACTAATCAAAGCGCCATTCTGACAGACAACGCGCATTTTGCGTCAAATAATAAGACATGCCAGGATTTCGATATCTCTTATCTTTTTTTAATCCTATATGACGGAAAGAGACAGAGCAAATTTAAGGTTAGCTAAGAGAGTTGTTATCCCGAATTGAGGACAAAGTTTACCGTATATTTTCCTCATATGTGTCAGTCATATTGTGTTGAGTTAACCAAATGAACCCTGATATCAGAGTTTTTTAAACCGTTCACTAGGTAACTTGTAGCTACCATGCTTTCTACTGAGTTGCAGATACCGATTCTATTACATTACATTAACAGCGATAACAGTCCACTGCTGGACATGCACCTCCCTCTATTGGGGAGTATTGCCATACTCACCACGCTTGGCAGTCAGATTGGCGAGCGAAAAGCAAAATGTTGTCAGCCATTCCCTGAATGTTTTTTTTTTGACACTCACGGGTATAATCAATTTGATGAGATTTCACTATCGGTCAATAGTAAAATTTCACCCTATACATATACTTGATAAGTAAAACTGAAATAACAGTTAGAACCTTCTGATCTAATAGTCTTCCAGACCATAATGCCCAGCTGTTACATTTTATTCCCAAAACAACAAACCGCAATATATCATAATTAGTTATTATTATTAATTTTACCCAATTGTATCGGAAACCGTGCCGTGTAATGCCGGCTTGGAATAGCATCACCCCATTTCTTTCCCGTGGGAGTCGTAAGAGGCGACTAAGGGACTCGAGGGTGTGTATTGCAATTTAAGGCGATATGGGCTGACATCATATCACTACGGCGATACACAATTTTCTGAATGACCCTCAAATATATGTCAGATGTGGCGTAAATGTAAATATTGCGGCTGTTTACGCTCTGCTTATCCCATGAGGGATAATAGGCGTGATATGCGTATGTATGTATGTATAGTAAGAAAACAATGCATGACATTAGGAAATAATTTTCCCGATTTTTTGATACTCAAAACGGCAACAGTTCGTTGTAACAATAGCGTGTGCATGTGTGGGTGCGAAACCCGGGTGTTAGTATGAAGTTAAACTACTGTTACTTAGTATATTGTGGCGATACTACCTTGACCTTATTACTAAAATTATGGTCCTTAATCCTCCAAACCCACTAATAATATTTTAGGCGCCACAGCCGAAAGCGTTCGGAGAATTAATCAAAATCCGCTACCCCAATCTGTACCTGACCCGGATAGTCGGATTCCGGCATAACCGGCAGATATTCCGGAAAATACCGGAATTAATTCAACTAATAAACATTGGTGAGGTATTGGAGTGATGGAATTGGTTAAGTTTTGAATTGGTCTACAGCGAGTTTCATATGGTTAATTTGAATTCGCAAGATTTTGAATTCAGGCAGTGTCGGCTTCGATCCAATCCAATGCATCAAATGACAGCCGATGTGGCACAGTGTTCGTGCAACTGCCTGCGATGCAAAGGCTCCGTGTTCGATTCTCGTTAGGACATTTACAAAGTTGATATTTATCACTTTGACGTCCGATGTGGCGCAGTGGTAGTGCGACTGCCTGCGACGCAAAGGTTCCGGGTTCGATTCTCGGCGGGACACTCATGAAGTTCATATTTATCACTTTGTGAATTTGTTTCCGGTCTGGTTAGGAGATTGCAGGCTGAACCAGCTGATTGTCCGAAAAGAAATATGGTTCCGTGCTTCGGAGGGCACGTTAAGCCGTCGGTCCCGGTTGCTGTCTATAATTGCTTAGACGGCGGTCGTTACACAACCATGTCAGAGGCCTACTTCTAGTAGTAGACGGTTGAAAAACTGACACCACGGTTCATCGTGTCGTTGGACGACTTGGTGTCCCACAGAAGATAATAGGATCACTCCATATTTCTTTCCCGCGGGTGTTATAAGAGGCGACTAAGGGGCTCGAGGGTTTCATTTTCATGTGTATAACAATTTTAGGCGACAGGCTGACGACCTTTCATTACACTGAAACACGATTTATCTGAAACGGCCCTCATTATTTGTCAAAATACTGTATTTCTACGCGTGTTAACGCTCTGCCTACCCCGCACAAAAGCCGTGATATGTGTATGATTGTATGACGTATATTTCAGCAGAGACTTGATTTTCCCTGCAGGGACAGTACCAATGCACCCTGTATAAGTTATAAGATAAGGTTAAATACATACATTTATCAAGCCTTCACGCCTATAATCCCATCGGGGTAGGCAGAACTCAAATTTTGCTCACCTATTTTAGGAGTTTTGAAGACTACCTACATCATAATATTTTTGCATTCTGAGAGACAATTTTCATTACAACCTGTATAACTTATAAGATAAAGTTCCGTTCAATATTTCAACCCTATCTCGATGGAGTTTTTGATGAAACTGGCACGTGGTCGGAATGTCTCAAGATGGTGCTAAAGTCGGCGGAAGTAGTTACATTCACCTGGGGAGGCCATTATTCATTTGCGTTCGTCGAGGCCTTCCCCTTACAACATTCTATCATTCAGTTCATTCATAGAATTCATGCATTGTCGTGTGGAGCCGGCTAAGAATAGCATCACCCTAATTGTACCCGTGGGTGTCGTAAAAAGCGACTAATAGTCATCCCAGGGAGTGGGCAGTAGGGTTCCCTGTGAGTTCAAAACCATGCAAAATTTTAACACGAGAAGTTTTTTAAAATTTGCTTTTGCACTCGCCAATCTGCCTACAAAGCGTGGTAAGTATAGCACTACCACCCCGACACGGGGAGGCCTATGTCTAGCTGTGGACAGTTGTGGCTGCTAATGTTAGATACACAGCCACAACTATAAAACTTGTCAACTTTTTATATGTTAACTTGACCTCCCATACAAATTACCCGATCAGCTGACTGACTTTCGATGGAAACTCGAATTGTTTTCTCCATGGTAAAAGTTGTTCAGTTTCATGAAATGATGTCAGGGGGTTTTAAGCTTCTCCAGTGGTTTTAAGTTTTAAACTATTCTCATACGTGCCTCACGACGTTGCGGTATCACCGGACCGGATAAGGTCCGCATAACAAGCGGCACGTGTAACTTCTTAGAAGAAAACTACATTAGAACTGAAGTATTCAAGTGATTGAATCCCAAATTTTTAAAACACTTCCCATGTTTAATATTAAAATTTTAGTAAACTTGCATAATTTCCTTACGCGGAAGAATTACAAATTTGGTATGTATTCAATTTATCAACTTGATTGGTAAATTTGAGTGGTTTTCGTCACTTAGGTTAAATTCAATCTATAACGGATGAATTAGTTGCTGGGTATTAGTTGCAAAACTAACTCGGTAGATGGAGCCGTGCTACGCGTTATTGGCATCAAGATAAACTTTTAAATTCGCGGGCCATGGATGAGCCGCGGTAGGAAGAGACGACTGATGGCGAAAGAAAGAAATTGTTTTCTAAAATAGAATAAATGATATACCTATGAACCTGTTTTGTTCAAATAAACTGTCGGATAGCATTCCTGGCAGAGCTACTATATCGAATCGGCTAACCGACACACAAATATTGCGATATCCCGACAACCAGGGTTGCCATACTTGCCATCAGCTGCGGGTTTGTATTTGATGATATTTTAAGCCAGGGATGGCATTAAAAAAGGGCAAAATTTGACTATTAACCGATAGCGAAAACTCAAGTCCAGCATGACTGACAATACAACATGAACCATTTTCCCCAAGGAACATAGGCCAAAATTTGAAAAAATTGAATGTGCCTCCCTTACCAAATTGCCGATCAGCTGGGTTACTATGGAAACTCAATATTATTTTTGACATATTACGACCTAAGTCCCTTAGGGAAAGCAGTTCCTGTCATCTGTTTTCAGTTTCGGTCACTAGTAAAATTTTACCCGATACAATTTTTGACAATTTACTGTAGGAGGTCTTATTAAATTTAGTGCATTTTTGTAGGGTGAGTTCTGCTCATAAAACTGAACAACTTTTCTCTATAAACATAGGTCGAAAAATAAAACAATCTTTTTGTATGCATACATACATACATATATCACGCCTTCATCCCTTGCGGGGTAGGCAGAGCATAAACGGCCGAAAAAACGGACATTAACGCCACGTCTGACAAACGTTTGAGGGTCATTCGGAAAACTGTGCATCGCCATAGTGACAGGTTGTCAGCCCATCGCCTAGAATTGCTATACACACCCTCGAGTCCCTTCGTCGCCTCTTACGACTCCCACGGGTACGAAATGGAGTGATGCTATTCTAAGCTGGCATCACACGGCAATTTTTGTATGGGAGGACCAATTATTTCTTTTCATATTTTGACTTTTATTTATTGGGAAAAGCTGTTCAGTTTTACGAGTAGAACTCACGTTAAAAATATTTTCACTGAATTGAATAGGTACCTTATAATAGATATCGTAGAAATTGATAAGAACAGAGACCATAACAGAAAATTAGCTACTTTGTGGGGCCACTCAGTCCTTTTTTACGTTTAAATATTCGAAAATATATATTTTCGTTCTATTTCCGTAACAGTTCGGTTAACCGAAAACCCGGTCATAAACAGCGACAACCCTAGCCTTCTATTTGTCGTGTCAAATGGAACGTTTTAAATCGAGCTAAAATCCACCAGCAGCGCCGCTGGTTCGACAAAATTGTTTAAACAGTTCGTGAAACATGTCGACTGAACAGTTTGAATGGTATTATTTCTTTTTCAAGTGCATTTTGAATTTGGTACAGACAGGACTGTTGAGAATGAAGTGAAGTTTCATTTGATTTTCTTTTACAGTGTGGATTTATAAGTGTCCAGACGGCGAAGAAAAACGGTGTTCAGTTTGGTTAGATTTCTCTCGAAAGCATCGTTGCTATAACAGCGATTAAACTGGCGAAATGTAACAGCTGCCTGCTTTTCAATCATTGCATAAAATATTGTAAATGTCAATCAATGTGTAAACATTGCTATAAACGACACAGTATATTTTCTCATGGATGTTATGAGACCGATTAAGGGACAGGAGAGTCCATGTTAGATTAGAACTATAAACGATAGGATAACAACCAGTCATTCCAGTGATAGGTGCTCGAATTCTGAAATGAACCTAGAATGTGTGTAAATAATAGGCCAATCACCTGTAAAAGACGGGTATCAGGCGCGTGACGTGTGATGTCATATTTCATAAGCTCATCCTCACTAACGACCCCATCGCTCAATAGACGATCTTTTTCCTTCAGGCAGGGGTTCCGAATTCAGAGGTAAAAATTAGGGACCCTATTTTTTTTAGATAAAACTAGGTGCTGCTTTGAAAAAACATTACATTGACAACTGGCAATGCACAATAAGATATCTATACAATCATGTCATACAGAAAACGAATCCTTCCATTACACTATCGCCCTTCACAAAGGGTAAGTAGTGGATATTGTATGAAACTTGTAGATTTTTTTTTAATCTTTTCATGTGTAAAAAGTTACATGATCCCTTATTTAAATGAAATGTTTTACCTTATTTTGAGGGTGGATGGTAGCGACTGGATGGCGAAAATGGGAGATCGTGCTTTTTGGCGTACCCAGGGGGAGGTAGCTCATATAGTGAAGTTTAATGATTTTTTATGCTTTTTTCCGCGGAAGAACTCTTTATTCCCATTGAAAAATAATGACTAGCGGGTGAAACCGCTGAGTGCGCTGCTAGTTCCTACTTATTTTAGTATCTATTCGCATTTATCCTGTAGGTACCTATCATGTTTTTGGCGTTAGACCTGCATAATTTCCTTGTCACCCTCGTCGGGGTAGACGAACCGGTCAGGACGTGCGGTAAATCACTTCTACCACAAGTCTAGCTTGCGGCAACATAATATAAATATCGTACCTAATTTTGAATACCGGTCATTTCGGAACCGATTTACGTTTAAGTATAAAAAAATATAACTACATAGCTTAAATCATTTTATAGGATTGTAGTTTTACATTACACGAAGATTAGTTCCTTGCGTTGCTTTGACATGCATTTTGAATTTTTGTGGTTTTGAAACAGGCGAACAGCTCAAACGGAAAATCATTATTTATTATTGAATGATAAAATATACTTAGCTCAAATGCTTTTCTCATAATTTTGGTCTTACACTTTCTTATTGATGTAAGTAAGAACTACCAAAAAAACATCGGAAAAATATAACCGGTAATATCGGTATTTAACCGATTTAAATCCCGTATTTTTGCAGACCTGTGAGACCCGCGACCATTTTTTGCCGTAATATCACAGAATAACCAATAGTATGTAGTATATTTCCTACTGGTGGAATCTTTTAATTGGCTATAATTTTATTTTTGTTGTATTTAACTACTGTTATTATTCAAGCTGTAAGTTTCCCAAAGAAACCAAAAATAAAATATTAAAAGTACAAGCCATGCGATGCGATCTATTCTGATTTATTGAAAGTTGCGTGTGCATAAAACTAACTGATTAGGTTCTTAGTGTAGTTAAGACATCATAACAAAATTGCGATTTTTGAGACTTTTAAGATAGCGAAAATGGAAGAAACAGAGAGTGCTTTTGCCCTTTAGTGGGACATGTCTGGACCTAAATAATAATATCGTTTTACAGTCCGATATGGTAAATCTTCTCTAATTATAGCTTAGGTAAATTTCGTAGTGCTATTGCCGTTCGATAGTTCAAAATCATTGTCGGTCTAAGAAAACTGCCAGGCCAGGGATAAAAAAGATGTATAATTTTTGTGTACATAAATTTATCGAGCTATACTAAAATATACGTCTTTACGTGCCGTTGTAGTTGTCGATTTTATTCATACCAACGATTTTCGACTATCGAGAAGTAACATTACTTTTTAACTTATATATTACTAGCTTTTACCCGCGACTTCGTCCGCGTTAGATAGTTTTTTTAGGCACAGGTTCTAAAGTAGATACGTATATTCATAGTAAGTATGACAGGGATATTAGAACAGTTCTTATCTCTACTGTTTAACTACTCCGCTCGTAACAGCACACATGTGTGCTTGAAGTACAATACAAATCTATTGTTGCAAAATTCGACCTGAGCGAAGTGGTTAAGGATGACTTGCTTGCTTCTGTTGTTAAAGGGACAATTCAAAATTTGCTATCCGGTGTACTGCCCTGAGAGATCAATATGTACCTATAACCATTGAATACAAAAGTCAGTAGATAACAAAAAAATCCTCGGTAAAAAGTTGCCAATGTCCTTTCTCAACTTATTCCCATCATACTGAACAACTTTTGTTTTGGAACCATGCCTATATCTCTAATAATTTAGCTGGGCTCCTGATGGTACACCTGGTGGTCTACATAATGTACTCCAGAACCTCTTTGACCTTGTGAAAAGAAACAGCCCATTATACTGAACAACTTTTGTTTTGGAACCATTTCTGTATCTCTAATAGTTTAGTGGGCTCCTGATGGTACACCTGGTGATCTACATAAGGTACTCCAGATCCTCAATGTCCTTGTGAAAAGAAGCGGCCCATCATACTGAACAACTTTTGTTTTAGAACCATGCCTGTATCTCTAATAGTTTAGCTGGGCTCCTGATGGTACACCTGGTGGTCTACATAAGGTACTCCAGATCCTCAATGTCCTTGTGAAAAGAAGCGGCCCATCATACTGAACAACTTTTGTTTTAGAACCATGCCTGTATCTCTAATAATTTAGCTGGGCTCCTGATGGTACACCTGGTGGTCTACATAAGGTACTCCAGATCCTCAATGTCCTAGTGAAAAGAAGCAGCCCATCATAATGAACTACTTTTGTTTTAGAACCATGCCTGTATCTCTTATAGTTTAGCTGGGCTCCTGATGGTACACCTGGTGGTCTACATAAGGTACTCCAGATCCTCAGTGTCCTTGTGAAAAGAAGCGGCCAATCATACTGAACAACTTTGTTTTGGAACCATGCCTGTATCTCTAATAGTTTAGCTGGGCTCCTGGTGGTACATCTGGTGGTCTACATCTGTACTCCAGACCCTCGAATGGTGATAAAAAGTAGCCTATGTCCATTCTCGGTATGCTAGCAATCTCTGTGCCAAGTTTCATGAAGATCGGTTCAGTGGTTTGGCCGTGAAAGCGTAGCAGACAGACAGACAGACAGACAGAGTTACTTTCGCATTTATAATATTAGTGTGGATTAGTGTGGATTATAATATATTACTTGATTTATAGCTAAGTTTGTGCACACCTTCATTATACGGCCGTCGATAACCAAAAAGATCGCAAATTCGCAATCTTAAAAATCTGATTTTTCTCAAGCGTCAAGATGATAATAATATGACAATTCTTATCTTAATTATTCTGCGTCGTCAACAGATTCGATAGGGAATGGTATCGGAAGAATCCTTACATTATCCAGAATGTCATAGGCTAGGCTTTATCTTTGAATACAGTCGTGTTTTTAATTTTTCAAATTTATTATGCTTGTTGTACTTCTTGTGCTTGTTAATAGATGGCGTTGCTTATTGTACCGTATCAACAACAATCACTGTTTATTTGAAAAAACTTTGATATTTTTACTGAAATATGCAATAATATTTGATCAAATATTGAACACGGACTTTAAAAACGGGTTTACGGTTCACTTTACGGGTTTCTCCTGCTGCTAACCGTTTTCCCGCGGGAATAAGACATTTTAATTTAGCCTCTGTTCATCAGGGATAATGTAGGATTCTAATTATATATATATATATATTTAATCGGTCCAGTAGTTTCGGAGCCTATTCAATTCAAATAAAAAAAAAATCTTTACTCTGTATAATATTAGTGTAGATGTAGATTAAATCTTATGATTTTCCTGCACTTACCAAACAAGAATACAGCTAAAGTCAGATCCGTAAGAATTTCAATGAACTCAACTTCATTCCAATTCAATTTCATTCAGTAGAACAGCAACTCAAACAACGGATTTGCAGAAAAGGTAAACTCCGGATCAAGACGCGGATCTTATTCCGTTTAGCATAAGTTGAGTGGATGGGTAGGAATGGGTAAATTATAACAAGATCTATTTGGGATCGGACCGGAAGCTGCCAGTAAGACAATGGGTTTATCAAGCATTTAATCAATTGGGTTTATCAAGTATTTGATAAATCATTTAGCGAGCAACACGGTCTTCCATCACGTTATGCAATAATAATACTGTACTTTTAATGCGCACAAAACATAATTACTTACATTGGTTTTTTTAACAGTTCTATAAGGCGGCCTTAAAGCAACCCTTGGTTGAGATGAAACTGCAATATATTACTTAACCCACGCTTAAATGCCGTGTAATATCGGCTAAGAAAAGCATCACCCCGTTTTTGACCCGTGGGTGTTGTAAGAGGCAACAAAGGGACTCGTTACATGTGTATTGCAATTTTAGACGAGGGGCTGACGACCTGTCACTACAGTGATACACGATTTTCATAATTACCCTCAAATTTTCAAGTTCAAGATACATCTCAGCTCAATATTTTGCTCCAGGTACGCTAGTAAAACTGAATACATTTTGATCTACCGTTTTTAAAAGATTGCAAAAAATTATTTTGTCACACAACAAAAAACTCATCGGGTAGGCAGGATGATAGTATGGAAATCAATTTTATTTTCTGATTATTTGAAATTGGGAATACTAAACTCACATCATGTACATCATCATTCTTTAAATTTCATTTGAATTAGCATCACTCCATTTCTTTCCCGTGGGTGTTTAAAGAGGCGACTAAGGAACTCGAGGGTTAGATGTGTATTGCAATTTAAGGCAATGAGCTAAATATTCGTCAGACGTGGCGATAGCGACCGTATTTTTACAGTCTTTGAAGCTCTGCCTACCCCACGAGTGATATCGGTGTAATATATGTATGTATGTATGAGTATTACTGTAGCTACTTATTACTTTAGTTCTGTTACAACTTGTGTATTGCAAACTTGTAAGAAAACTGCTAAAAGTCCGCACTTAATCTATCTTCTGACAAGTAGTTTAATCTTCGCCAACTAGCAGAGTTAGCAGAGTTAGCAGACTGAGCGAGTTTGTCCACTTTCTGCTCGTTCATTAAAGCCTGGCTCTCCGCTAAGCTTTGCTAGTGATGGGATTATCGATAGATTTCAAATGTTGAACATTTAAGTTATGTTTAACGGAGGGTTTCATTCATATTACAATTTTAGGCGACATCGGAATAAA
The DNA here is from genome assembly GCA_027580185.1 of Tuta absoluta. NCBI lineage: Eukaryota > Metazoa > Arthropoda > Insecta > Lepidoptera > Gelechiidae > Tuta > Tuta absoluta. The sequence goes on along the minus strand of JAQAHW010000019.1, from coordinate 9,284,343 downwards.
TGTATGTATGTATATATACATGGTGTAAAGAACAGCCCTCTGAATACTTATAGGGTGCATTCAGACCATGAAACTGAACAACTCCCCATGAAAAAATATTTCAGGAAACGGCAATTTTTGTTTACTACTTATAGTAATGGGAGTTTTTTTCTGATGACAGTTCTGTTGATAGTTCTGTCGTTCAAACTAGATGGCGCTGTGCTTAGCTGAAAATTTGACGTTTCAATATGGCTGGTGGCAGCCATCCATAGTTTTGTCACAGGTTCCGTTTCACGTTGTGTTTGTTACGAATTTCTTCTGTAAGTTTTATTTGCCACAAAATAAATTTGTCGTCTTGCTATTATATTGAGTGTCATTCATGTTAGTAAACAAAAAAAATATTAGAAATTGAGAACAATTCAATAAACACAAAATAATTCAAATCTTTGAAGCGGTATAGATTTTAGTGTGAAGGGCCGTCTATAAATTACGTCATCGTTTTTTGCCGAATTTTCCCACTGGGACTCCACCCATTCCTCTAAATTTTCGATTACTGGCATGGCATCTAAGCGCTTACTTAACTTCCGAACATATGTTTCTAAGGGAAAGTTGTTCAGTTTCATGTGCTGTATGCACCCTATCAGTATTCGAAGGGCCGTCCCTTACATCCCGTATAATATACTGAGGTATCGATAGAACAAAACTTTAACGCCTACAACACTAGGGATTGGCTCGGCTTTACCCCATAGGCTCTAAATTATGAATGTAACACGTGTAGGAATAGTAAGCATATACTCTACATACATCACGCATATAACACCTTGCGGGGTAGGCAGAGCGTAACGTCTGACAAAAGAAGAAAAGAGAGTTTCAGGGTTTAATTGAATAGAGAAGAGGGGGATTCGTTTTAATTATTTTGGCTGAATATTCTCGAATTATACTCATGAGTTTATTTTACTCATGAGTTTAATATTTACCCGCGGCATTGCCCGCATAGCTCTCGAGTGGTGATAAAAACTATCCTATGTGTTAATCCATGTTACCTTTTATATGTGTGCCAAATATCATCACAATCGGTTCAGTAGTTTATGCATGAAGAAGTAAGAAACAAACAAACAAACGAACAAACTTTCGCTTTTTTTAATACTAAAAGGATTTATTTTAATTTCATTATGACAATCGTGTATCGCCATAGTGACAGGTTGTCAGCCCATCGTGTAACCCTGGAATCACTCAGTCGCTTCTTACAAAACTCGCGGAAAATAGGGTGATGTTATTGTAAGCTGACATCACACGGCACTCATGATAATATATAGTTTGAAATTTGACTACTTAGTGACTGATAGCAAAATCTCAAGTCGGGCTGGTGATAAGGAACAATTTTACCCAAGGAAATACGTTGAATTTGGCAAAAATATTGTGAGTTTCTATATTAACAGACAGACAGACAGACAGAAACACTTTATTGCTCACATTAATAATTATAACATATACAAGAACAAAAACAAACAACACAATATAAGCAAAGGCGGCTTCATCGCTTTAAGCAATCTCTTCCAGGCAACCCTGCACACTAAGAGAAAACATTGAAAAAAACACACTGTAAATAGCAGTGGCAACACATAAAATACATAAACATCAATTTTTCAAATTTAACTAATCACAACAATATTAATACCTACCAAATATTTAACTATTAACTTACATCAGCTGATCGGCAATTTTGTATGGGAGATTCAAATATTTTTTTCGTATTTTTCGTATTCTTGCCCGTCTTGAGTTTTTGCTGTCGGTCACTTGTAAATTTCCACCCTTTAAACTGTTTTTTTTTTCAACCACACCGAAACCCGGTTTATGAACTGCAAGGGCAATAATTTGTTAAGAAACTTATTTGAATAGAATGGGTGTTAATTTGAAAATATCATTTAATTTTGTACTTAGGTACATACATACATCAGCCTATTGCAGTCCACTGCTGGACGTAGGCCTCCCCCAGAGTACGCCATAGGGCACGATCTCTCGTTTTCGCCATCCATTCGCTTAGGTACCTACATGGTTCTTGGAATATTTTCAACATCGTGTATGTGCGAAAAAAAGAACTAACTCATATTACATTGCAATACTCATTTATTTGAAAGCCCGTAATTTTAACTACGATATGAATACTAACTATATCGCAACCGGAAACCAAATTCTAACTTAGTTCAAACAGCATCTTAACTTGAGTTTGAGTGTATCTAACTACAGCTCAAGTTTATGGAATTTCGCTTTGCCGGAATTTCCTTGAACATCATTTAGTTAATACCAATGTGAATGATAAACCATTTTATTTTAAGTAAAAAAATAAACATCTCTAAATCATCTCAAACACTCTTACTAACTAACCGTTTTCCCGCGGAAAAAATATATTTTCCGGCATGAATTATAATATAAAAACCTTCCTCTTGTGTCACTTTATCTACTTTCTAAAGAAAACCGAATTAAAATCGGTTGCGTACCTACTTTTCAAGATCCAAGCATACTATAATAGGGATACGGAAAGCGACTTTATTTTAAGTATGAACTAATATTTAAATGATTATCAAATGTATACTTACTACAATCCACAAAAACAATAATGTGTAACAAAATGCTTAATAGGTGGCGATAATCTTCGAAACACGAAAAGGCGGTATGCTCACGCACATACCGTAACCTCTCCCAAAGGACAAAATTAAAAAAAGTAAACGTCGAGGTCGAGCAGAGGCGGGGCACCGAAACGAAACAAACGCCCCGCACGCCGAACCCTTCCCCGCTGGCCCGATACAATCGCGTCGTCCATGCCGCTTTGAATGAAGAACGGAACGGAACGCAATTCAGTACCACAGAGTACTTTTTATATTCAGTACACTATTGACAGTCAGTCGGAGCGTATGTCTCTTTATTTTGAACATTTGTATCGACGAAAAGTGAGGATTTCTCGTTCAAACATTGGTTTAAAAGGTGAGTGAGCATTTATTTTCTTTAGTAAGCTATGGTATTAGTAAATTAAATGTGTGTTATTGTTGTTCTCTGCATTTTATCGGTTTGTTTTGGTACCAGTTACATTAGTCAATAAATGGGTATTGCTGCTAGGTCTTTTAGCCGCGCGGCTCGATTTTTGTGCCGCGCGGCTCAAACTATGAGCCGCGCCGTCCGATTTTTGCACGGAGTGTCCCAGAAAAAAATATTCATAACATAAAACAATAATTACGATACTACACGATTTGGAATATTGTTTTTCATTATTTACAAATCTTATTTTTTTAACAATGGAGAAAATAAACGGATTACATTGATTGATTAAATTTACGATGAATTTTTGATAATTTATCATGTTTTATTGTTTTTTACAGATGGCGAAAGATGTGAAGTATGTTACCTTAGGGGAGCTATTTGAAGAGCAGAGCACGAGTGTGATATTAAATAGACTAAAAAAATTGGCTGAAAAGAGTCTTCCTGAAGGTTGGAAAGACTGGACGGCCAGTCAGGCCACGAAAGAAAAAGATTTTATCAACAAACTTGATATGACAGCTGTAGATAGGCTTACATTCGCCCTTCCAACAGTCGGACTGGTCAAAGCTTTTGACCCAGAAGCAGATCATTTATCAGAAGTGGGATATCGGCAAATGAGAACCAAACTTTTGGACTGGCCGTTCACCAGAGCGCTGATCACCGGTCCTCCAACTATCGCGCTGCAAGTCAGAGGTACTTTTTCAAAAACCATAGACTTCATGTCTTTGACAGCGCCTTTGAAGTCATTATTGCTAACTCGAGAAGAAACTGATAAAGTCTTAGACAAGGACGCTTATATTCCATCGCCAGAAACAGCAAGTGAGCCTAAGAAAAGTAACAGCGATATGAAATACGTCAAAGAAAAGGCTGGAAGAGTTCTATCAGGTAACAGAACAAACAATGTAACAGACAGAACAAATGATGGAATCAGAAGAAGCTCAAGTTCAGAAATATCTCCGTCCGATGAAGAAAGATTATCTAGACTAGAAGAAAGATTTAAACAAATGGTTTCAATTCTGAAGTCAAGGATCGACTCGATGAATAAACATGTTCTATTACAATCTAGGCTTAGACGTAATGCTGGTAAAGTACTAAGGTCTGGAATACAGCCTAAATTAAGTAAGAAACGCTAAAACGATAACGAAAAGTACCAGAGATCCAGTGGGAGTAGCGAGTAAGGCCATAATAATTGACAACTGTCATCTCCATGCTAAAAGAGATGGCGGCTAAGAAAAATGGACCCTCTGCCATAGCATTAGCACGAATCTGGCAGCTGTCAAATATGGCTTATTAAGATGGCCGTTCTGTAACACATAATAAACTGTTTATTTTAGTAAACATTTATTCTAAGATTAGACATGAAGTCTGAAGATTGATCTTGTTTTATAAATAAATTAAAACTGATTGAAAATAACTTTTGATATTTGGATTTTATTTCAATAACTAGTTATCTAATTATATCACGCTTTTATCCAATAGCATCACCCCATTTCTTTTTTGTAGGTGTCGTAAGAGGCCACTAAGACTAAGTGACTCGAGGGTTACATGTATAGTGCAGTTTCAGGCGAAGGGCTGACAACCTGTCGGTATAGCAATACACATTATTCTGAATGATCCACAAACGTTTGCCAGACGAGGCGTATATGTGTGTTTTGCCATTTACGCTCTGCCTACCCCTCAAGGGATATAGGCGTGATATAATGTATGTATGATAATCCCCTGCGGCTGTGGCTGGCGGGCCGACCGGCTGTGGCTGACGGCCCGACCGGCTGTGGCTGGCGGGCCGACCGGCTGCGGCTGGTGGGCCGACCGGCTGCGGCTGGCGGGCCGACCGGCTGCGGCTCGCGGGCCGACCGGCTGCGGCTGGCGGGCCGACCGGCTGCGGCTGGTGGGCCGACCGGCTGCGGCTGGTGGGCCGACCGGCTGCGGCTGGTGGGCCGACCGGCTGCGGCCTGTGGGCCGACCGGCTGCGGCCTGTGGGCCGACCGGCTGCGGCTGGCGGGCCGACCGGCTGCGGCTGGCGGGCCGACCGGCTGCGGCTGGTGGGCCGACCGGCTGCGGCCTGTGGGCCGACCGGCTGCGGCTGGCGGGCCGACCGGCTGCGGCCTGTGGGCCGACCGGCTGCGGCTGGTGGGCCGACCGGCTGCGGCTGGTGGGCCGACCGGCTGCGGCCTGTGGGCCGACCGGCTGCGGCCTGTGGGCCGACCGGCTGCGGCCTGTGGGCCGACCGGCTGCGGCCTGTGGGCCGACCGGCTGCGGCTGGCGGGCCGACCGGCTGCGGCCTGTGGGCCGACCGGCTGCGGCTGGTGGGCCGACCGGCTGCGGCTCGTGGGCCGACCGGCTGCGGCTGGCGGGCCGACCGGCTGCGGCCTGTGGGCCGACCGGCTGCGGCCTGTGGGCCGACCGGCTGCGGCTGGTGGGCCGACCGGCTGCGGCTGGTGGGCCGACCGGCTGCGGCCTGTGGGCCGACCGGCTGCGGCTGGTGGGCCGACCGGCTGCGGCCTGTGGGCCGACCGGCTGCGGCCTGTGGGCCGACCGGCTGCGGCTGGTGGGCCGACCGGCTGCGGCTGGTGGGCCGACCGGCTGCGGCCTGTGGGCCGACCGGCTGCGGCTGGCGGGCCGACCGGCTGCGGCCTGTGGGCCGACCGGCTGCGGCTGGTGGGCCGACCGGCTGCGGCTGGTGGGCCGACCGGCTGCGGCCTGTGGGCCGACCGGCTGCGGCCTGTGGGCCGACCGGCTGCGGCCTGTGGGCCGACCGGCTGCGGCCTGTGGGCCGACCGGCTGCGGCTGGCGGGCCGACCGGCTGCGGCCTGTGGGCCGACCGGCTGCGGCTGGTGGGCCGACCGGCTGCGGCTCGTGGGCCGACCGGCTGCGGCTGGCGGGCCGACCGGCTGCGGCCTGTGGGCCGACCGGCTGCGGCCTGTGGGCCGACCGGCTGCGGCTGGCGGGCCGACCGGCTGCGGCTGGCGGGCCGACCGGCTGCGGCTGGCGGGCCGACCGGCTGCGGCTGGCGGGCCGACCGGCTGCGGCCTGTGGGCCGACCGGCTGCGGCTGGCGGGCCGACCGGCTGCGGCTGGTGGGCCGACCGGCTGCGGCCTGTGGGCCGACCGGCTGCGGCTGGCGGGCCGACCGGCTGCGGCTGGCGGGCCGACCGGCTGCGGCTGGCGGGCCGACCGGCTGCGGCCTGTGGGCCGACCGGCTGCGGCTGGCGGGCCGACCGGCTGCGGCCTGTGGGCCGACCGGCTGCGGCTCGTGGGCCGACCGGCTGCGGCTGGCGGGCCGACCGGCTGCGGCCTGTGGGCCGACCGGCTGCGGCTGGCGGGCCGACCGGCTGCGGCTGGCGGGCCGACCGGCTGCGGCTGGCGGGCCGACCGGCTGCGGCTCGTGGGCCGACCGGCTGCGGCTGGCGGGCCGACCGGCTGCGGCTCGTGGGCCGACCGGCTGCGGCTCGTGGGCCGACCGGCTGCGGCTCGTGGGCCGACCGGCTGCGGCTCGTGGGCCGACCGGCTGCGGCTCGTGGGCCGACCGGCTGCGGCTCGTGGGCCGACCGGCTGCGGCTCGTGGGCCGACCGGCTGCGGCTGGCGGGCCGACCGGCTGCGGCTCGTGGGCCGACCGGCTGCGGCTCGTGGGCCGACCGGCTGCGGCTCGTGGGCCGACCGGCTGCGGCTCGTGGGCCGACCGGCTGCGGCTCGCGGGCCGACCGGCTGCGGCTGGTGGGCCGACCGGCTGCGGCTCGTGGGCCGACCGGCTGCGGCTCGTGGGCCGACCGGCTGCGGCTGGCAGAAGAAAACCGCTCTTGCATTTTTAAAGCAACTTTGCGGTGGCCAAGTAATAATACTATTCTGGGTGTAAGGAACGGTGTACCGAAATCTTTGCAGGCATGATCAGACCATTAAAGTGAACCTACCTAGTCTACCTACATTATTATATCTAGTAAAATCTCAAAGGCGGTCCCTTTCGAAACGTACCTACCTATTCGAGCACGCATTTAAAAGACCCCGTACTAGTCAGTTTTTTGTTGGCACTTTTGTATGGAAGGTATTGGAAACATATGTTTTTTTATGTAGAGCAAAACCAGTATAGTATGGGTAATCTGTAAGTTCACCTGAGCCTATATCACCCGGTAGACACTGTCTACCCCGCCCCAGGTGGGGGGGAGTGGGGGTCAAAGTGCAGCACGTCCGGCGCTCAGAAAAAAAATTCTATGGGATTGGTTTGGACCTTTGAGATAAGTTTGGTGTCGTTTTCAGGTAAATAAATGATGCTGAATTCATTCCCCATACCAGTTTTTTAGGGTTCCCTAGCAAAATAAGTCGCAATCCTTAAAATAATAAAATTTTAGTCGAAACAAAATGTAAAGAAACCCACATATTTTAATAATTTTGTATGAAACTTTGTTTAAAAAAAATACTTTTCAAAAGCTCATTTAATGCATATTATAAAAACATTAACATTGTATATACATAATACTACTTTTCAACTAAAATAAAATAGAATTGCACGTATCTTTCTCATTCTTGCGGACGGCCTGCGGACGTCACTCGGTTTTCTATTCAGAGTTGGAACGAGATTTTGTAGTAAAACATTGCCATTTAAGTACTAATGATATACACGCCCATTTAAATCCATATGGGCCGGTAGGAAGTTTCTAGTGGTAAGACAGATATCCAGTAACTATCCGGTATCCGCCCTTACTTTTACTATCCGGCCGAATACCGGATAGCACATTACTATGTATACCGGAACGTAAAAAAGAGAGATATTCGCACTATTTTACAGAAGGAAAATCATATACCAATAATTTATGGACGCTTTTAAATTTTTCTCCGTCATGAATTATTATTTTACATTTATATTTAGTATTCATAGTTCACAAAAGGGCAAATTGTGGCGAAAATGAATTACTTTTCCGCTTTTGTTGGTAAAAATAACAGATCACGAATATCGCCATCATTCAGACATCACTTCCGAAAAAAAAATAGGTTTGTGTCTGGGATAAAATCTCTTATTTTGACTAATTTTTTTATTATTAATGATGGGTTTGCTCTTGACTCTAGTCTAGGTCATAGGACAGAGACAGAGTCTAAGATGGAGCGAGCTCACTCAGAAGAAGCCTGTTCACTCTTACTTTAAAAAGATTAGGAAACCAAGACGCAGGTAGTGAGTTCCACTCTTTAGCAGTATGCATTATGAGTGATGACTGGAAGCTTTTAGTCCGAATTGGTGAAATGGCAACCAGGTATGGATGGTATCCGGCGGTGCGTCTGGATGTCCGATGGTAGAAGGGAGCTGGTGGAACAAGGTCGTTAAGCTCTTGAGCACACTCTCCGAAGTACAATCCGTAGAAAACCGACAAGCAGGCAACCTTGCGGCGATATGCTAGGCTATGTAGCTTGGTGTCCACCAGTTTTATGTCGCCTTTGAGCCTCATGGCCCTGCGTTCCACCGAGTCAAGAGCGGCAAGTTGGTATTTGGCTGAGCCATCCCAAAGGTGACTGCAATACTCCATGCAGGATCGGACTTGTGCTTTGTAAAGAGTTAAAAGCTGTCCAGGCGTAAAGTATCGCTTCACTCTATTCAGGTTGCCCAGCTTCTTAGCCGCCGTTTGAGCCTTGTACTCGATGGTCGCGCCGATGTTTAGATTTAATGTCAACTCCATGCCTAGAAGCTCAAGCCTGTCAGTGACAGACTGTCGTCGCCCCAATAGGAGACAAGACTTAAGGTCGGATCTGTTCGCTCTTCCATTGCCTTTCTTAACGAACATATTTCATCCTCACTGGTTTTTTGCACCTGTCAAGTATTTCTCTGAAACGGTACTACCATCTGCGTATCCAAGAAGACCATGCCGAAAGAGGTCATTGATGTGCAGCAGGAAAAGAGTTGCAGAGAGAACAGTCCCCTGAGGAACTCCGGCATCAATGGCCATAAGGTTAGAGGAGCAGCCGTCAATGACTACTCTGATGGACCATTCACTAAGGAAGTCTGAAATCCAAGTACAAAAATCAGCTGGGATGCAATAAGCAGGAAGCTTGCTGAGCAGACTTGCATGCCAGACACGGCAAATGTTTCGCCGTTTTTCTCGATGGCTTCGCCCCAGCAGTGCGTGACATACATAAGAAGATCACCAATAGACCGCCCCCGGCGAGGGCCATATTGACCGTCACTGAGAAGATCATTGTCTTCAAGGTAGATCAGCAACTTAGTGTTAAGTACCCTCTCCATGACCTTGCATAGGATGGAGGTAATGGCAATTGAACGGTAATGGGCAGGGTCAGCACGATTGAGACAGCGGGAAATCCTTTTCTCGAAAACTCTTCTGAATTGTACAACATTAATACGAAAATGGTGGCGCCTATTAAAGTGATTCAGACAGTAAAACAAATTGAAAGCAAAGTAAAATAATTTTACCAAAATTTTTGCAAAGAATGATTTATTGCAGGCAAAAGTATACACGACCCATTACCTCAGAACATATTCCCTCTTTTACATAATTTAAATAAAAAACGAGAATCTAAAGCCAAATCTAAAATATGTTCCCTTAAAAACGACTCAGTTTAGTAAACTTTATATCGCAACCTGAGAACATAGAGCAAGAGACGTTGATACATTCTTTTCGCATGAAAATCAAAGCAGTCCTCCTGCTCTATTAGCTTTAGGTTTGATGAGATCTAGTGTGAAATCTGACATGCTAAAATGTTTGACCAGTCTTGATGATGGGACAAGTATTCCAACAGTTTCCACTGTAACAGTTAAGATTTAAGACGGTTCGGCTGTAGTGCGTATGTTGAATTCCGGACCTTCAACAACATTTGGGGACTATGCTTAAATGTTTTTTCACCTTTTCTGATCAAAGAGTTGGATAATGTTGAAAGACTGGACGTGGTTTGTGATACATACAAGAAAGACAGTTTCAAAAATGCAACCCGAAAAAAACGAGGTACTGGCACACGTGTGTTAGTTGGTGAACAAACAAGAATTCCAAAAGGCTGGTCAAACTTAACTAAACTTCCTTCGCGAAACATCAAATAAAGGAGAGCTTTACAACCTTTTGTCATCTCATTGGCACTCAGAGATAGACTTACAAATGGGTAAAGTGTTCATCATAACCGATGGCGAAGAAGCTCTAAGTAAAACCACACCAATTGAAAATTTGGCACCGTGCAACCACGAGGAAGCCGACACACGGATAATGCTTCATCTTGCTGATTCCGTGCTGAAAGGACACTACAAAATCATAGTACGAACAATCGACACGGACGTTGTAGGTACTAGCCATATCTTGCGTTCCAAAGTTAGAAGGCCGAAAGGAACTATGGGTACACATTGGCCCAACAAAAGCGGAAAGTAATTCGTATTCGCCATAATTTGCCACTTGAGAACTATGAGTACTAAATATAAATGTAAAATAATAATTTATGACGAGTGAAAAATTTAACAAGTGTCCATAAATTATTGGTATATGATTTTCCTTCTGTAAAATAATGCGATTATACCTCTTTTTTACGTTCCGGTATACGTAGTAATATGCTATCCGGTATCCGGCCGGATAGTAAAAGTAAGGCCGGATACCGGCTAGTTACCGGATATCTGTCTCACCACTAGAAACTTCCTACCGGCCGATATGGATTTAAATGGGCGTGTATATCATTAGTACTTAAATGGCAATGTTTTACTACAAAATCTCGTTCCAACTCTGAATAGAAAACCGAGTGACGTCCGCAGGCCGTCCGCAAGAATGAGAAAGGTACGTGCAATTTTATTTTATTTTAGTTGAAAAGTAGTATTATGTATATTCAATGTTAATGTTTTTATTATGTGCATTAAATGAGCTTTTGACAAATATTCTTTTTAAACAAAGTTTTATACAAAATTATTAAAATATGTGGGTTTCTTTACATTTTGTTTCGACTAAAATTTTATTATTTCAAGGATTGCGACTTATTTTGCTAGGGAACCCTAAAAAACTGGTATGGGGAATGAATTCAGCATCATTTATTTACCTGAAAACGATACCAAACTCATCTTAAAGGTCCAAACTAAGCCGGTAGATTTTTTTTTCTGAGCGCCGGACGCGCTGCACTTTGACTCCCCCCTCCCCCCCACCTGGCGCGGGGTAGCCAGTGTCTACCGGGTGATCTGGGTTCATGTAGGCGTATATTACATTTGTTCCAAATGGCATTGCTCTACATAAAAAAAACAATGTTTCTCTACATAGAAAACCAGCTATACGAGACGATCAATATCGTTATCTGGGAAAGTTGTGCGGATGTTTGAGACAGGTCGATTCAAACTTCTCGAGATCTCACCGAGAACCGACAACAAACTTTCGGGTAGGAAATGACCTCCGGGGAAAATCTGTTTGCAAGTTTGTATTTGCAATGCTTCCTACTTTGGTAGCTATATATAGAATCTTCTTCAGTCGTGTAGAACACCGGGTTGACAAATGAAAATTAAAATTACTTTATCACTTATTGACGACATGATCCGTCATTGTAAAAAAAAGAAATTTGTATAAGTTACACAATATTTTTCTTTATATAACGATTTTGTATTTTCGTAATAGAAAACCGACTCGAGCTAGATAAAAAAATTATAAATAAAGGCACTGCTTTGGGGCTGGCTAGGTTAATCACAAGGTGTGTAACTTTACGCCACCATCATCTGTAAACGACATTAGTTTCAAATGGAGTCAAGATTTGCAAAACGTGTGTTTTACATTTTTTTTATTAATGATGGGTTTGCTCTTGACTCTAGTCTGGGTCATAGGACAGAGACAGAGTCTAAGATGGAGCGAGCTCACCCAGAAGAAGCCTGTTAAGGCACTGGCACTCCCACACACTGACGGAACGCAGCAAGCTACTTGGCGCCAGACTTCGGTGGAATGATGGTCGCGAGCCAGGCGGCCCCTTACGGAGCCTTCCACATGTGTTGCCGTTGCCCGGGGTGGACCGCTAGGAGGTAGATCCCATACCACCCCATTATTTTATTCATTACGAAGCATAAATACAAAGTAATTATTTAAACATACGGAAAAACCCCCCAAAAACGACTTGATTGCATATCAATCGATAGTCGGGAAAGCCGACTAGTCGGTCATATTTCTATTCGCCTGAATAGCCGATTCCGAGTCGACTGTTATAACTAAATTGAATATACTTACCTACAATAATTTTATTTTAACCAGTAATACTTATTTTCGTAACGAGACCACAATAGTAGGTATGAATCGCCATACAAATTAATTTTGGAGTTACCAGCCGTGTTAAAATTTGGCGGCACGGTGGAAACTAATCTTTAGACTATTTTTTTTTAGGCTTTTCTTTAGTTATGCCGAGACGGGGCCTCGTTGTGCTCGCAGAGAAAAAAAAATGGCAGCTAATTCAAACTTTTTTTTACCCGAAATATAATATTATTTTTGTCAAATCTCAAAATCAGTAAATGCTGTCAACACAACAAACCATTGTATTGAAGATTATGTTCTATATATATTTATCTACAATTATGTTTAAGATAACTTTTTTCAAAATCTAATAATTTACGAGTAAAACTCTTCACAACATGGCAGTTTCGGTTTTTCAGCCGAAACTGCCATGTTGACCCTCAAACATTGGTCAGGGAAATTGTGTATCGCCATAGTGACAGGTCGTCAGCCCATCGCCGGAAATTTAAGGGAAAGAAATGGGGTGATGCTATTCTAAGCCGGCATCACACTACAAATAAGTATACCTACCTATAAGGCCTACTTACAGGCCTTATCGCTAATCGATTTCTTCTAACTTTAGGGCAAAAGATAAGGGAGAAGCGTAGGTTATTCATTACATCAGCTGTGCTCTTCCAACATTATCTTTTATCAAATTTAATAAATACTAGCGACCCGCCCAGCGGTTTCACCCGCTGTTAACTGATTTCCCACGGGAAACAGACCTTCTCTCGACATAAATCAAACATAAAAACCTTCCTCTTGAATTACTCTATCTTTAAAAAAAAGGTCATCAAGATCCGTTTAGCGGTTTTGAAGATTTAAGCATACAAACAAACAAACAGACAGGGACAGACTTGAGAAGCGACTTTACTATACTATGTAGTGATAATCCGTCTCGCTTCATTAACGCATTGCTGGCTAGAATTTAGATAAAATTTTGTATGAAGCCCAGATAAGAGATAATTTGTAATGTTGGCAAGATGCATTGACAGAGGTGGACGCTAAAATTGTATCAATACATAAAACTACATAGTATAAAATAAAGTCTTTTCCCGTTTGGTGTCTCCTTATATCTTTAAAATACCCAACGGATTTTGATGCGTTTTTTTATTAGATAGAGTAACTTGAGAGGAAGGTATGTAAATAAGTATAATTTATTCCGGGAAATTGTCACATTCCCATGGGAAAATGGGTAGCCCAACTGGTAGTAAACTTTTGACCCCCTTTTGACACCTTTAAGCATTAAAATTTCATAAATGCTGAAACACGTGTTTTATTATTTTAAGTCATCAGAATAGATAAAACGGAATTTTATCTATAATAGTTGCTTTATTACATAAAAAAAACTTCATGTCCAAGTTTTATCTCTCTAGGTGATCCGTTTCAAAATTAGTGATTAGACTTATGACTTAAAATAATTAAACACGCGTTTCAGCACTTTCAGCATATTTGAAATTATAGCAATTAATAGGGTCAAAAGGGGGTTAAAAGTTTGTATGAAAGTTCGTTTTTTTAAATGAATGTGATCTGTTTCAAAATTTGTGGTTAGACTAATAACTTAAAATAATTAAATACGTGTTTCAGCATTTTTGAAATTTTAACCCTTAAATGGGTGAAAAGGGGGTTAAAAGTTTGTATGAAAGTTTTTTATCTTAAATGTGATCTGTTTCAAAATTTCTGATTAGACTCATAACTTTAAATAATTAAATACGTATTTCAGCATTTTTGAAATTTTAATCTTTAAAGGTGTCAAAAGGGGGTCAAAAGTTTACTACCATTTGGGCTACCCGGTTTCTCATGGGAACGTCCGAATTTTCCGGAATAAATTATACTTATAAACCTTCCTCTCAAGTTACTCTATCTAATAAAAAAAACCGCATCAAAATCCGTTGGGTACTTCTTAAGATATAAGGAGACACCAAACGGGAAGCGACTTGATTTTATACTATGTAATAGCGGCCCGTCCCGGCTTCGCACGGGTGGACAATTATTTTTTACATAAATGCACTTCAAATTTTACACCCTTTTTTCACATTGGAGGTTTTTTATTATATATTTTTTATCCTTACCTACAGCTACTATTATATACACTTAGGTATTTATTATCTCAAAAAAAAAATTTTATAGTTCAGTATCCAAAGTAGGGCATGTAAACCGGAATTCCAGAATATCGTAAGTACGGAATATCGGACCGATTTTTCCGATTTTTTTATTCCGGTTTTGGCAGATTCAATATCGTAAAACCGGTTTTGAGAAATTGAAAAAACGAAATTGTTTTGGTATAATTTCGATCATTCCTTAAACAAATAATTGAAAAACATGTATTTTTCTACCACCCGCGCTCGGTACTTTTGTAGCACCCCTCGCGGTGGCACGTTTTTTGTCGGGAAAAAACATAACTACCTACACTACTTAGCCGTGTGCGCCGCGTTCATTTTCGCGCAATCATTTTCGAAAAAGAACCTTAAGTTATTTTATTATGATTACCTACTTACTTGTACGAGTAGGCTATGCTTGAATTATTTTGCATACATAAAATATGATTGTTTTTGTTTTTGTTGATTACTCGTAATATTTTATCTTATAAAAAGTAGTTTATATGCCTAGAAGAAGTATCTGATTAGATCTCGTTTAGTTCCTCATTTGTTTTAATTATTACCATTTTAGAATAATGTAATATTTAGTTATGTTATGATTACGAATAGGGAATGCAATCTCGTTCTCGCGAGATCGAGATCTCGCGAGATCTCGGCCTTTTTTTGCGAGATTAATCTCGGCCTAAAACTGGGCGAGATCTCGCGAGATTAGCGAGATTGAAATCCTGTTAGGACACGGACGGAGCGAGCTCTCATCCCTTTCCCAGACTCGAGGCAGGCAAGCTTTCTTTGCAAGAAGAACTGGAGGAAGAAATAACTGCCTGCAAAGACCCTAGGAAAGTACAGATTTCGCTGGATCATTGTTAAAGAAGGAAATGAATCTATACGAGTCCGAGGGTCAAAAGGAAAACTTTTGCAGTTCGCTGATAACTGCCTTACAACTATAGTTCCAACAAGTGTGGAATCTGAAAGGGCCTTCTCAGCGGCTGGCTATCTAGCCTGCAAAATAAGGTGTAGGTTAGATGACGATACGTTAAATACGTTGTGCTTTCTACGAAGCTTCTTCCAAAATCGTTTGTAAATTGTAGTATGGCGAAATGTTCCTCATGTTCCTAATTTGATTGTTTTTATTTGGTTTTCACTTCATATTCTATTTCTCTTTTTAGTTCGGCGAAATGAGCCTTTCACTTGATTGATCTCATATTTTATTGTTTTTGTGTGGCACTTTAATTAATCTTTTTGACTTCGCATGTAAAATACACAAAAGTGTATAGATAAGTAGATAGAAATATATTCGTAAAAATAAATGTTGATTTCAACATACCTATGGTTCTTTCAATGTTTTTCTTTATCTATTTTATTTGTGAAATTATTTGCAAAAATTGATACTCTAAACAACCAATCTCGCGAGATCTCGAAATTGCCGAGATCTCGCGAGATTGATTTTCATAATCTCGCGAGATCTCGTCAGATCCTCAATCTCGCGAGATTGCATTCCCTAATTACGAATGTGCGTGCTTAACTTTATGCTTGATTATTTGCATACAATACATTGTACAAGATTGTTTTGTTACGGTAGATTACGCTAATAAATTAGTTTCGTGACAATAACTTGATTTAAAAGCTGATTTGAAAAAAAAAGTATTGAATTATATTAAAAAAAAAAAACACCAAAACCGGAACTAAAACCGGAATTCCGGTTTTGAGCGTCCAATATCGGAACTCAAACCCGGTTTTGGGGACCTTCCGATTTTACATGCCCTAATCCAAAGGGTAATAACGAAAACCCTATTACTGAGGCTTGGCTGTCCGTCTGTCTGTCCGTCCGTCCGTCCGTCCTACAGTTACGAAGCTGTATCTCCTGAACAGTTATACCTAGACAGTTGAAATTTTTACAGATGTTGTATTTCTGTTGCTGCTATAATAACAAATACAAATTTTAAAGTTTTTGAAAAAACACATCACGATAGTGCGTTGAAATCTAACAGCGACATCTATGTTTGTATTATGGAACTAAAATATTACTTTTCTCAGTTTTCGTGATAGTATAAATGTTAAACTACTGAAGCTAGAAAAATAAAACTTGGATAAAAGTTTTTATGTAATGAAGCAACTATTAGAGATAAAATTCCGTTTTTTAAAATCCCCCAAGGGATGAACAGGGGGTTTAAAGTTTGTATGAAAGTTCATTGTCCTAAGTGAGATCCGTTTCAAAATTAGTGATTAGACTAATAACTTAAAATAATTAAACACGTGTTTCAGCATTTTAGTAGGGTAGGGTAGTAGACAATGAACCGGGTTTTTGTTAAATGCCCACAACTTTTTAAACAAAAGTCCTATTAATATAATTTTTACATGAAATGACTCGTAGATTAATTAAGAAACTCAATTTAGCAATCAAAATATCTTAACAGAAAGTTTAATAATAAAAACACATTTTATTGTAAAAAGTGCCAATTGGTTCACTGTATCCACCTATGCGGGAACAGTTAACCGGGGGGGTAGGATACATAGAACCATGTAGTATACTGTGCACCATCTAATGAATTGTTTATGTATAAGATTGTATTTTAGATGAATTAAAACAATCAAATAAATGTATTATGTTTATTAATGGCATGTCTTATCGTATTCTAAGATTTGTGACTACTTACTACTAACCTAATTATGAATGTAATCAGTCCAATATTTTCACAGTGCTGTCCCTAACTGACAAAGCACAAATTAAACATAATTGTTGACAAAAATTATAAAATGACTTTAAATTCTTATATTTGATGGAAAAACAATCGAATATTAATGGCAAAACATTATTGCCTTTAAAAGAAAAGAAAACAATCATAAAATGAACCGGTTCATAGTCAACTTCAAAAGAATGGCTCTATGTTTCCGGACCCCCCTTTTGAAAATTTTAGGTTATGCAGGACGCGACCAAGCGTGCTATTCGTATAGAAATATTGCCAAAAGAAGCGTAAAACACGAAAGAATCTACACAATAACTGCGAAATATGCTAAAACCTCATGAAATAATATAATACAAAAAGTAATTACCTGATTTTTTTTTACTTTTTATCCACAAAAACACAAAAATAGGAATTGCGCAGGATTCCGTGTCGCGAGTTCGACGGTGACTGGAGAGGAACGCGCAGGGTAACGGGCGGCTTTGTATGTGTGAGTTGCACGGTTTGGCATTGTCGCATTCTGCGTGTACCTGCGGTGGCTCTCTGTCGCCGCTTGGTTCATTGTCTACTACCCTACCCTAATTTTAACCTTTGAATGGGTGAAAAGGGGGTTAAAAGTTTGTATAAAAGGTTTTTATCTTAAATGTGATCTGTTTCAAAATTTCTGATTAGACTTATAACTTAAAATAATAAAATACGTGTTTCAGCATTTTTGAAATTTTACTCCTTAAAGGTGTCAAAAGGGTGTCAATTGTTTCCTACCAGTTGGGCTACCCATTTTCCCATGGGAATGTGACAATTTCCCGGAATAAATTATACTTATAAACCTTCCTCTCAAGTTACTCTATCTAATAAAAAAACCGCATCAAAATCCGTTGGGTAATTCTAAAGATATAAGGAGACACCAAACGGGAAGCGACTTTATTTTATACTATGTAGTGATGATAATGATTTCAACAATCAGGACTTATCCCCTACCGTGTGGTTATCCTATTGTCTATCCCATCTTTTATGTATCCCCATTGCGGAATCTAATAAACTTTGGTTAGTGTGCAGTAAGATTTTGTAGATTTAAGGATATTCTTGGATGCCTTACTAAATAAAAAATAAATAAAAATGATATACCTACCTACAGGTGATATGAAAAGTATGCCGCGTGATACTGGCTTCGAATAGCATCTCCCCATTTCTTTCCCTTGGGTTGGGAGTCGTAAGAGGCGACTAAGGGACTCGAGGGTGTGTAATGCAATTTTAGGCGATGGGTTGACAACTTGTATGTATGTATCAAATAAAAGTGCTTTGTTCCTTTTAGGGGGCGAACCAGCCTGTGAAACTGAACAACCAGGAACAATGGACCTACCATACAAATAATGTCAGCTGACTAGCCATTTTGTCTTTAGCTATATTTTTATTTGGATGACAGTATTCCAGTTAATAAGTTATTAAAGACGACATGGAAGGGACAAACCTTTTTTTATTTCCGAAATAGGTTTAGGATTGTTATGAGGCAATCATCCTAAAAGTTCCCGAGTTTTGAACTCTTGCTCCAGAATTTATCACTCCTGAAAGGCTAAAATCTAAATTTTTTCAAGTTTTTTGCTCATAACTCAAAAATGATAGCTATGGCTATGATGTCCCTTTGTGGGGAACGCGGTCCTAGAAAACTCCCCAATATCTGGTTCCCCTATTCACGTATTGACAATAATGAAATTCCGAGACGCTCGACGAATTCATGATCATTTGACACACACACACGGATTCTAGGCGGGACCGACGGCTTACCGTGCCCTCTGAAGAACTTAAATATTACCTACCTAAATATTACAGTTATTTTATTTTCATGACTCAAGCAACTTTTTCTTCCACAGCTGAATGCGCGCCAACGCTGGCACCGTGGCGGCCATCTTTCGAAGTGACCAGTGAGGCGATTCCCGCGCACTACAAACCGCACAACCACGCTCTTTACGACATTAATGACATCGTCCACTTCGAAGACAACGACATCGTCATGAGAGACGCCAAGAAACACGATCACAACACCTTAGACAACTCCGTCGACCAGTTCAAAATCTTCAACGAAATCAACAAAATACGGTCACAAGATCACAGAAGAAGCGCTAAAGTCAACAATGATGTTGATAATGATTTGAAAAGTGATGCAGGGAAGCCGATGCAAACGGATTTAGATGGTAGTTGCAAATGTCAACATGGAGGCGGGTGTGTGGGGAAAGTTTGCCTGTGCCCTCTGGGATACGCCGGCGAGAAGTGCGAGATTACTTTGGATTTGAAGGTAAAGTCTTTGATACACATCTTGATAACGGGTCTATCGCGATAGTATTTTGATCTTTAATCAAAACGAGTGAAAGTAATAGCGAGTACCAAAATTTTTTCATATTTACCAACTACTTACAAAAAATAAAACTCTACCTCTACTAATTACTTAATAAGGATTAGATAAAATATGTACATCAACCAAGCTCAAAAATCATCTAGGTAGATACTCATTCATACCTCACTCCAGTAAAGTTCTTTCTAAAAGTAATACAACTCACATTGAATTGTGTATGCAGGTGCCTCGTTTCAACGGATCATCCTACCTCAGATTGCCGGGTCTCGGAAATTCTGCACAAGCGTGGCTGGATATACAAGTAAGTCATACATAATATTATGAACATTAAAATGATGATAGGCGTGTATGTTCATTAAATCAAGTCAGAAAAATCATTCAGAATCCTTCAGAAGACTTGCTAACTTTTCTATCGCGGGCTGGATTTAAACTCGCGACTTTGGCCATCACTAGAGGCTACACCTCTTCTATCTGGGCTACCGCGGTCCATCCATTGCCTGCGAAACTTGCAAGTTAATGCAAATAGCGCGTGGCACGACTCCATCCACCGGGGTAGTTTTGCAAATAATACTAATTCTTTAAAGATGAAATGTAGCTAAGGCAACGAAAACCCGCAATAAATTGATTTTAATTTACCAATTATATAAATTTTTATACCAAATTTTAAAATACTTTCCGTGTTAGGTACCTATTCAATTTTCGAAAAACTTGCCTAGTGCAATTTTTTTTTGCAAGGGTAAGTTGTCCTCTTTAGGTACATACGAGAACCTAAATCACTTTCTATTTCTGAAACAAAAGACGTTTATTTATATGAAAGTGTTTTCTGCTCTCTTACTTTCTCTCTCTCTCTCTCTCTCTCTATCTCTGTCTCTCTCTCTCTCTCTCTCGTAATATGTTATTTTAGATCGCTTCAAAGACCCTGTAAAAATATCAATATTCTAGTTTCCGCGATGTGACTACTATTTTGGTTTAGATAAATACATCGCATCATAGATAAATCGTTTTATAGGGCAAAGATAAGATAACCATTCTATGTAATCTAGAGTGAGGTACTTAGCACCAATATGGCTAGGATTTCCTATTTTTGATCCAGTACACTAATAATTTTCGCTTCGCGTGAACATGATTAGATCAATTATATTTTTGTTTCTAGTATCTTCAATACAATTTACAAAACCACAGTGTACAGAACAAAAAGGATTGTTATATTTCAAAAGATCTGTGTATGAATTTTCTATTAATTTGGTGAACAGAGTTGCAAAGGAAAATGAGAAGAATTTTGTGGTAGCAACGTTAACTCCGTGGGTAATGATATCTGCCCTATCATTTGGAGCTGAAAGTGAAACATTGAAAGAAATCAGAGATGTCTTAAGAATTCATCAACATAAATGCTTTTACACGAAATTTATGAAAGTCATCCAGAAGTCTAGTGATGACAGAAATGAAATTATGGTTGAAAGTTCTTCGGTGTTCATTCACAACAGTGTACTGGAAGAAAATCTGAAAGAAAGCATTATTGCTCCAAATACAAATATTAATATTTTTGAACAGCGTTACCGCAATACAGATGTAGTAGTTGACAACATCAACAAGCATGTTAATGTGTCTACTGAAGGAAAGATAACAGACATTGTTATACAAACAGATGTAGACCCAGGAAACGTTCTATTGATTGATGCTTTATTCTTTAAAGGCACATGGCAAAATCGTTTTTCAAGAAGCCGAACAAGACGACGTAGATTCTATGACGCTGACAGACGAAACCAAATCGGATATGCAAACTACATGCGAGGAACATTTGAAGCTAATATCACGTTTATCAGCTATATTGGAAGAATTCTTGAAATGCCTTACGATGATCAATTTTCAATGTTAATTATTCTTCCACACCAAGGCGGAACCATCAAATCGGTACTAAATAGATTGAAGTTTATAAGTCTACGAACGATTTTCGCTCTTTACGAAAGATCTAAAGCCAAAAGAGTCTATATGGAAATACCTAAGTTTCGAATCATTTCAGCTACGGATATGCATACAATACTCGCTGATATGGGTTTGAATGGTATGTTCGGTGGAGATACAAGGTTCCCTGGTCTTCTTGACGAAGATCTGCATATGTTCAAGTATATTCAGAAGGTCAAAGTTGAAGTAGCAAAGGATGATTTTGAAGGCAACCTTACACATCATATCCTGTGGGACACCGAATCGACGAACGACCCGATGGCTATTGACTATGGATGTGATAGACTCAGGTTTAGTGGCTTCGACGCGAGGTTTATGGCTAACAAACCGTTCTTGTTTATGATTGTGGACAGAAAATTGGAAATAGTGTTGCTAACGGGAGCGTATTCAAAACCCAGTGTATATGATAGAATTTGAGGTATTAATGTTTATGTTTACACTATGAGATAAGTATTTTATGAACTGAAAAATTATAGTAAAAATAATCAGATAACACTGTTGCTCTTGAAAGTACCTCATTAAATTAGGTCAAACAGCTTCTATGTTTGCAATGCAAATAAAACATGGTATCAAAATCAAAAGTATCTTTAAATATAATTTCAGGTAAATTTAATATCCCTCTTCTTCACATCCTGTATAATGTCCATACTTAGCTAAATACAGGGTGTAAATTTAAATGCTTGCATATCTAAAGGGTCGGTTTAGAGTCGATAAAGGAACCGCATTTTAGTTTTGGACAAATGTAGTTTATGAATATTTATTTTTTGGAAATCTCTTTTTCACATTTTCTCGTAAATAGGATACCAAATACGTGTACAAGTACTGTTTCTCCTTATCAATTTTTAACTTGGACGCATCTCAGCTGTGATATAGATATACGCATTTGAATGGAATTTCAGCCAAAATAAAAAAATCTTTTTAGTTTTTTTACATCATGCTTTATCGATACTGAACCTACCGTTCAGCCATGGCAGATGGCACGCATTTAAATTAACACTCTGTATATTGTTACAAACTAACAGTTGTTAATAATAATTCTAGTCTCCTAGAGTCGTATTATCGCATAACACAAATAAATGTGCTCTATTTCTTTCTCAGCTGCAAAGCGCTTTCCTACCTAATGGACCTTTTAATGGTGTTAAATAAGTGAGCATTTCTCTCAAGTTTTTTTAAATGGCACAAGTTTAGACAAGGCATTGTTTAAGAGCTTCTTAAATGAAATATTGTGGTAGTCTGGAGGGAAAATGTGTTTTACTCAATGGAGTACTTTTGAAACAAAGTTATGAGAAAAATTGTAAACTCTGATGCTACGAGTAAAATAGTTTGGAGTTGAATTAAAACTTACCTAAGGTTTTAGGCAGTTCTCTCACTTGTCGTCCGTCGTTCCGTTTTTTTAACGCAACGTAACGCATGCGTCTGTGAAACGAAAGGAAATTGCAAATTCCAATCTTATTCCCATACAAATACGGCTACGGTGGGTTCACGGTGAGAAGTCGGTCAAGTCGTTTGACACACGCGTCCGTTACGCACCGTAAATCCACCGTAGCAAGCCATATTTGTATGGGAATAAAATTGGAATGCGCAATTTCCTTTCGTCTGACAGACGTATGCGTTACGTTGCGTTAAAAAAACGGAACGACGGACGACAAGTGAGTGAACCACCGCCATAGGTGTTTCTTTTCTGTTCTTAACGGTAGTTCAAGATGCATAACAAGACTTTTAGGCTGCGAGTCCACCTTAGCTGTGCGAGATAGCTAAGCGGTGTACGAGGAACAATTCCACCAATAGAATCACTTCATTTTCCTAGCCTCGCTCAGCTCAGCTCTGGTGGAATGGGGTAAAGCGAAGCGAGGCCGTTCCACATACAAAACAAGCGAGAAATGTGCTGCGAGGCATGTGTTGCTAGGTTAAAAGTTAAAATTTACTAATTTGAATAAAGAACTTGAACTTTGAACACATTTCACAGCTTCGCAACGCATCCTCGCACCGCAGTTTGACAGCTCCGCTACACATCCTCGTACGACACATTATACTCGCACAGCTCTGGTGGATTCTCAACCTAAAGGTGGCCACAAACGTAGGTAGCTATAAACATTGGGTCGTCGAGCTCGAACCAGCGAAATACAATTCAGTTCTCACCAAAACACATTCAAAGGGCTTCTACACATACACATATCACGCCTTAATCTCTTGCGGGGTAGGCAGAGCATGAACGGCCGCATAAAACGGACGTTTGCGCCACGTCTGACAAACATTTGAGGGTCATCCGAAAAATTGTGTATCGCCATAGTGACAAGTTGTCAGCCCATCGCCTAAAATTGCAATACACACCCTCGAGTCCCTTAGTCGCCTCTTACGACTTCCACGAGCAAGAAATAGGGTAATGCTATTCTAAGCCGGCATCAGACGGCAAATAGCTTCTAGATTATAAAATACAACTATGGGGTACCTTTGAACAGCGGACTTTACCGAAAACGATTGACCCGTTAAACTGAACAACTTTTGCTAACATTGCTGAAAACGTCAAAAAGTCTGGCCAAGTAATTTTCTATAGACGGTAATTTTTTTAAAGATTTAGACTTATGTTTCTTAGGAGATTTGTTCAGTTTAGCGGGTTGAGCTTAGCGTTTTCGGGAAAGTTGGTCGTTTGGTACCATTACAAAGTGGATCTTTATACAGATAAAGATACGCTAGCTACACGTTACAGACAGACACTTTAAGCAAATACAAATATTATTATTGTTCTTGGCATCAAGATACACTTGCAAAGTTCGCGGGAAAAAGGATGAGCCGCGTAGCCGAGATAAAAAAAGCGCCGCCACTTGTGATGGCTAAAGTCGCAGGTTCAAATCCTGCCCGCGGTAGGAAATTTTGTAAGTTTTCTAAAAAATGTTTTGTAATTGTAGGTATCTTACATGGGAAATGAAATCGTATGAAAAGTCGGGGAACGGTACCTATTAAAGAATAGGTTGTAGGTATATTGTAAAACTTTTAACGATCTCGATCTAAAAAGGTCCCGGCTCATTATGAGTGCCTTCCAACTTTTCATAAAAAAGTATAATAATGGACCTTTTTTAGAAAGGAGATACGATCTTAACACAATATACCAGGAATTGTAAGGAAATAACTCTATTGTATTGAGTCCTTTTTACTTTGATTGAAAACCGCTGAGTAATAATTTAAATAAGAGGTTTTTTAAATAAGTGGTCTGTTATTTATGATAGACTAGCGCCCGCTGCCACCGAAAAAAGACGTTTTTCCGGCATGAATTATACATATAAACCTTCCTGTTGAATCTCTATATCTGATGAAGAAAACCGCATCAAAATCCGTTGCGTACTTTTAAAGATCTACGCATACATAGGGACAGGGAAAGCGACTTCAATATATACTAAGTATTAAGTAGGTTTCTGTGTCTACTGAGGCAAGGGGAATGCTTTAAACATGACTCAACCAAACTGAGAACAATTTCCCGCGTGGATCGAACCAGAAGGACGGACTTCCAGATACAGAGACCTAACTAACAAAACTACGGAGGCAGTTGCTTGTATACTATAGTCTGTCCAAATAGGTATTTAAAAGAATGTAAACAAACCAGATAAAATAGGGTCAAGATTATGCCGTGTGACAGAAAAGGACAAATGCGATAATAGCTGTCACTCAGCTATAGTAACACTGTTTACCTACATACACATATCACACCATAAACACCTACGGGGTAGGCAGAACGTAAAGGGCCATAAAAATAAAACATTTACGCCACGTCTGACAAACATTTGAGCATCATTCGTGTATTGCCATAGTGACTTGGCAGCCTATTGCCTAAAACAGCAACATACATGTAACCCTCGACTCCCTTAGTCCCTTTTTCACCACCCACGCGAATGAAATGGGGTGATGCTATTCTAAGCCGACATCACACGGCTTTACGGAACACTGTCTTTTTAAAAATAAGTACCTACTTGGACAAAGTATAGAGCACTAAGAAAGGACTAACGAACGACCTAGAACTTCTGTTAGTTAGATCAAAACAATACTCTATGCACCGTTGGTATGTTCAGTGTGATTGTATTACATTACACAACTTTAACTAGGAATTATAACTAACTAGCAGTTGGGCTAGCTGACCGGAAGTTGGTCTGCAATGGCGGCCGTATACACTTCCGGGTAACATTATTGTTTTATGTTCTGATATTGTTTTGAAGTTTATGTGAGAATAACCCTTTCACCCGCTGCTAATTTTACTGTGAGAGCACGATGTTTTCCAATGACCAGATAAGACTCGCTATTTATTAAGATCTCGCTGGTAACAAATGCACTGGACATTTTCGTGGGAATTATATTGTATAATTTTACTTTTAGTAGTTCACCTATTCGTCAGAAAATGTCGTTGTTAGTTAAGTTTCCTAAAAGAAGTCTCATACAATAAATTTATAATATTACTAGCTTTTACCCGCGACTTCGTCCGCGTTAGTTTTTTTAGGCAGAAGTTCTAAAGTAGGTATGTGTATTCATAGTAAATGTGACAGTGATATTAGAACAGTACTTATTTCTACTATTTAAAGAAGACTTGCTTGCTTCTATTGTTAAAGGGACAATTCTAAATATGCTATCCGGACTGAGAGATCAATATTTATAACCATTGAATACAAAAGTCAGTAGATAACAGAGTGAGACTTACTCCAGAGGTGCCGATTTGAGCACACTAAAATGGTCAGCATAAGTAGATAAGACAGATAAAAGGGTAATTTAAGTTACTGTAATACATTTTTATATACCACATTTTTTGTTTTTCTGTCCTCGGTAAAAAATAGGCAATGTCCTTTCTCAACTTATTTCCATCATACTGAACAACTTTTGTTTTGGAACCATGCCTGTATCTCTAATAGTTTAGCTGGGCTCCTGGTGGTACACCTGGTGGTCTACATCTGTACTCTAGACCCTCGAATGGTGATAAAAAGTAGCCTATGTCCGTTCTCGGTATGCTAGCAATCTCTGTGCCAAGTTTCATGGAGATCGGTTCTGTGGTTTGGCCGTGAAAGCGTAGCTGACAGACAGACAGACAGAGTTACTTTCGCATTTATAATATTAGTGTGGATATAATTTTCTATACAAATGCCGTGCTGAAAAATGCCGTGTGATGCCAGCTTAGAATAGCATTACTCCATTTCTTTCCCGTGGGTGTCGAATAAGGCGACTAAAGGACTCAACAGTTACATGTGTTTTTCAATTTTAGTCGATGGGCTGACATCCTGTCACTATAGTGGTACATAATTATTTGAATGACCCTCAAATGTTTGTCAGACGTGGCGTAAGTGTCCGTTTTATCGGCCGTTTACCTTTTGCCTACCCAGCAAGGGATATAGGCATGATATATGTATGTATGTATGTTCTATACGAAATAGAAATAATAATATATAATTTTATTATTAAACAAACAAGTATCACTCATGATGTGTAGTGACACAATAGTAGTGTTCGGCAATCACAGCTGACGGGCGATCGTATGTGATCTGTCGACCTCCGTGATGGCTCATTTTCATTAGTCGATAACTCGTTCGGTATACAGCATGCGGGAGACTCCCCGCATGCGAGATAACGACCAATGAAAGTTGCAACTCAGTACGCATTGGGTACAAGGTACAACATCTGCGGAATTCCCCGCATGCGTTATACCGACCGTGCTATCGACCAATGAAATTCATCAGTCGATATATTGCTTCCGTTGCGGGTCTTGAGTATATTTCATACGTGCGTGTGCTTGTTGGATTAGCGGGCCCTGTGGCATGCGTTCCAGAAATCTCCCGCACTCCGCAATACTCCGCATGCGGACCCTATCGACTAGTGAAAACGGTAAATTATGAACTAGAACACAAAGTATGTATTGGCGGCGGCGGCGCGTGTGACTAGAATTATGTTGAATAGGATACTCCAAAAACTGCTGGTAGTAGAAAATAACAAAGTCACAAGGACCGCTGCAGCGCTGTAGCCTACTCACCGAGACTAATATCCATCAGTCGATAGCATTATCCCGAAACAAGATACAACTATGACAAATATGGCAAACTCCGCAACATTTGGCGAACTGTTACCAAAATAGCGCTAATTATTCCTAACACTGAACCAACAATGACAAAATTCAACGAACTATAAATATTCGGACAACTTTGTCTAGACTGAAATGTGAAATTCAAAGCTGAATACCTAGACGCTTGGAGCAACTCGGTCTTCCGTCTCTTTCCGGCGTACGGAAGGCCGCGTTGATCAAAGCCTAGATGTCGCCACTACGTTCTCACTTCTTCAATCAGAGGAGAGGTATAGTATAGGTACATACTTCTTCTTCTATCGTGTCGATGGAAAGCCGATCACCATAAATTTCGTTCGACCAGTATTTTGCCACTCTCACAGCATTATCATTGGCTGTCATCATCTGCTCCTGCGTAATATAGGACACGCGAGCACGATATAAGGTGGACCGTGGTTTGTGGGTCAACCCCGCATTTGCACCGAAGATGGGGGTCTTGCGTGACCCCCCACCTGGAACGGTTATCTTTGCATGGTACATACTAATCTATAGGCAAACCAGATAACTCGCGGGGCATGAAGTAGGTGGGCGGAGGTATCGATACACACGTATTGGCGGCCGATGTGGCGCAGTGGTAGTGCGACTGCCTGCGACGCAAAGGTTCCGGATTCGATTCTCGGTTGGACACTCATAAAGTTGATATTTATCATTTTGTGAATTTGTTCCCGGTCTGGTTAGGACATTGCAGGTAAAGAAATGGTTCCGTGCTTCGAAGGGCACGTTAAGCGGTCGGTCCCGGTTGCTCTCTATGATTACTTAGATGGTGGTCGTTACACAACCATGTCAGAGGCCTACTACTAGTAGTAGGCGGTTGAAAAAGTCATGACATGACACTAGGGTTAATCGTGTCGTTGGACGACTCGGTGTCCCACACAAAAAGAAGAAGAAAAAGATACACTCGTAATTAGTTGTTCCAATACCTATCGTGAGATATATTACTCCAATGCAAAATAAAATACCTACCGAGAGTGTCGACAGCCGTACTGACGATGACGCAACGACACAACTATTAGTTATTATGACTAAAAAACTAATGACAGTTAGCGATATAGATACCGACATACCACAAAGTAAGTATTGGCGGCTGCGCGCCGCATACCTACGCCATAATGTTATGGTACTTAAGAGTCCTACTTCGCCGGAAGGAACGAAATTCAAATGAAATTCGGAAGTCATGTCAAAGAGTATATTATAGAGGTGTCACCATTTCATATAATGTTAGTCTAACTGGTACTGATACAATACTTGACGACTAATGGTAGTGCGACTGCCTGCGGCTCTAAGGTTCCGGGTTCGATTCTCGGTGGACTACTCACAAAGTTGATATTATAACTTGGAAGGAATATTAACCAACATTATATCATAAGGACCATATTTTGGAATAAACTGAACCATTCGCCAAGCCTTAGCTGAACGCATAGTATCCATATTAATTATGAACTATATAAACTGTACTGTATGTTTGTTTGTTATTCTTCCACTTTCAGTACATGAAAAGAATTGGTCTAAAAATAAGGGCTTAATCAGTTCACAAAACACTTATCTTCATAACATCTCAAATCATATTTACAACTTTTTAGTTTTACGTTATTTCAGAAGAAGCAAAGTCATTAAACTAAATAAAGCCAACTTATTAGTTCAGGTTTAAAAATGCAAGTGGCCAGTATCATGTTACGCACTTTGCGCGAACATATTTTTGTTTCGTTTTTGTCCATCCTGGTATTGTACATTTTTTTGCGAACTTTGACATTCAGAAACTTTTTTTGGATATTTCTTTGTCATTTTCGTCATTGCGTGCACCTTAAGCGCAACTAATACTGTTAAATTTCAATTTCAATTTTAAACGTTTATTGCATAAATCAGTATACATAGATGTAAGTTCAAAATATAAATAGCAAAAACCAATTAGCGACGGCCATTATATATTCGAGTATGATATTATGATATGATAATATATAAAATAGCGGTCGCATTCTCGCACCGTTCATTAGTTTTTAAACAATATTTGTTGACCATCAGACAAACACAGAGCCGCATGCCTTAAAAATTTCATACCTTCGAACACCTTTTACAATCTTTTTCCTTTAATCACCGACACCAGTTGAATTGCTTCATAGTTAAAAATTATCATACATTTTGGTGGTATCTATTAAAGTAACTAAGAAAAATTAAAATCGAAGGTGCTTCTAATTGTTTGTTTGACTAAGGTTTTTAATCCATTCCTATCTGGATAATCCTATAATTTTTGGTCTTGAAATTGGTATTTTTAGAAAAGGGATTTATAGCCCTATACAATGTTTGGTATACTTATTTCGGTGCTACCAACGAACCAGGGTGACCACAACCTTTAATATAATGATACCCTCGACCTTCCCGAAATGATAAGTACCTACCTGGAAATTTATTTTTACACTAGCTTTTACCCGCGACTTCGTCCGCGTTAGATAGTTTTTTTAGAAACAGGTTCAGGTTTAGGTGGGCTCCTGATGGTACACCTGGTGGTCTACATAAAATACTCCGGATCCTCAATGTCCTTGTGAAAAGAAGCGGCCCATCATACTGAACAACTTTTGTTTTGAACCATGCCTGTATCTCTAATAGTTTAGCTGGGCTCCTGATGGTACACCTGGTGGTCTACATAAGGTACTCCAGATCCTCAATGTCCTTGTGAAAAGAAGCGGCCCATCATACTGAACAACTTTTGTTTTGGAACCGAGCCTGTATCTCTAATAGTTTATCTGGGCTCCTGGTGGTACTCCTGGTGGTCTACATAAGGTACTCCAGATCCTCAATGTCCCTGTGAAAAGAAGCGGCCCATCATACTGGTCAACTTTCGTTTTGTAACCATTTCTGTATCTCTAATAGTTTAGGTGGGCTCCTGATGGTACACCTGGTGGTCTACATAAGGTACTCCAGATCCTCAATGTCCTTGTGAAAAGAAGCGGCCCATCATACTGAACAACTTTTGTTTTGAACCATGCCTGTATCTCTAATAGTTAAGGTGGGCTCCTGATGGTACACCTGGTGGTCTACATAAGGTACTCCAGATCCTCAATGTCCTTCTGAAAAGAAGCGGCCCATCATACTGAAAAACTTTTGTTTTGGAACCATGCCTGTATCTCTAATAGTTTAGCTGGGCTCCTGGTGGTACACCTGGTGGTCAACATAAGGTACTCCAGATCCTCAATGTCCTTGTGAAAAGAAGCGGCCCATCATACTGAACAACTTTTGTTTTGGAACCATGCCTGTATCTCTAATAGTTTAGCTGGGCTCCTGGTGGTACACCTGGTGGTCTACATAAGGTACTCCAGATCCTCAATGTCCTTGTGAAAAGAAGCGGCCCATCATACTGAACAACTTTTGTTTTGAACCATGCCTGTATCTCTTATAGTTTAGCTGGGCTCCTGATGGTACACCTGGTGGTCTACATAAGGTACTCCAGATCCTCAATGTCATTCTGAAAAGAAGCGGCCCATCATACTGAAAAACTTTTGTTTTGGAACCATGCCTGTATTTCTAATAGTTTAGCTGGGCTCCTGGTGGTACACCTGGTGGTCTACATAAGGTACTCCAGATCCTCAATGTCCTTGTGAAAAGAAGCGGCCCATCATACTGAACAACTTTTGTTTTGGAACCATGCCTGTATCTCTAATAGTTTAGCTGGGCTCCTGATGGTACACCTGGTGGTCTACATAAGGTACTCCAGATCCTCAATGTCCTTGTGAAAAGAAGCGGCCCATCATACTGAAAAACTTTTGTTTTGGAACCATGCCTGTATCTCTAATAGTTTAGCTGGGCTCCTGGTGGTACACCTGGTGGTCTACATAAGGTACTCCAGATCCTCAATGTCCTTGTGAAAAGAAGCGGCCCATCATACTGAACAACTTTTGTTGTGGAACCATGCCTGTATCTCTAATAGTTTAGCTGGGCTCCTGATGGTACACCTGGTGGTCTACATCTGTACTCCAGACCATCGAATGGTGATAAAAAGTAGCCTATGTCCGTTCTCGGTATGCTAGCAATCTCTGTGCCAAGTTTCATGAAGATCGGTTCAGCGGTTTGGCCGTGAAAGCGTAGCAGACAGACAGACAGACAGACAGACAGACAGAGTTACTTTCGCATTTATAATATTAGTGTGGATTAGTATTGGCATTTTGTTCGGTGACACTCTAGGACTTTCCAGCTAGGTATAAGTCTAGAACCTTTCAACCCAGTGTTACCCTAGCATGAAGATCTTGACCCAGTGCCACTCTAGAACCTTTCTACCCCATAACACTAAAAACCTTCCGAATCAATTGATCCCACTCTTGAACTGAAATCTGTCAAAAATCTTTTTCTACATAAATATCATCGATGCAATCATATAATCGATGCCTGGGAGGAATCTCATGATGCAGTAGGTGTGTTTTGTGATTTGTCCAAGGCGTTTGATTGTGTTCATCATGATACTCTTGTCAGGAAGCTACATCACTACGGCGTAAAAGACCAGGCTCTAAGTCTTTTGGAATCATATCTTAACAATAGAATCCAAAAAGTTGATGTCAATGGTGAAAGATCATCTGGATCAATGATAAGAATGGGCGTTCCGCAGGGTTCGATTCTTGGTCCTTTTTTGTTTCTTGTATATATTAATGATCTACCATATCTAGTTAAAGAAAAACATGATATAGTTTTGTTCG
This sequence comes from Tuta absoluta, assembly GCA_027580185.1. NCBI lineage: Eukaryota > Metazoa > Arthropoda > Insecta > Lepidoptera > Gelechiidae > Tuta > Tuta absoluta. The sequence goes on along the minus strand of JAQAHW010000019.1, from coordinate 9,252,278 downwards.
CGGACGATACCTCTCTACTTTTCAGAGTAAAGAGGCAACAACTCAACTATGATGACGTGAACAAAGCTATTGCCGATGTAGTGCAATGGTTTACAGTAAATAACCTACTATTGAATGAAAAGAAAACTAACTGTATCAAATTTGTATTACCAAATGTTAAACCAAGCTCTACAATTATTAAAGTAAAGGATGAAAAGTTGAACCTTGCAGACTCAACTGTATTTTTAGGCATAACTTTGGACGCCTCGCTCCAATGGAGGCCACATATTGAGAAATTGTCGAAGAGACTGAGTTCAGCAGCATACGCAGTTAAAAAAATAAGACATCTCACTGATGTAGACACTGCAAGACTAGTTTACTTTAGCTACTTCCATAGCTTAATGTCTTATGGCTTACTATTATGGGGCCATGCTGCGGATGTGAACAATATATTTGTTCTGCAGAAACGGGCTGTTCGTTCAATTTATCAATTGGGACCTCGAGTCTCCTTGAGACAGAAATTTAAAGAAATCAACATATTGACATTTGTGTCACAGTACATATACGAAAACCTAGTATACGTAAAAATAAATATAGATTCTTTTAAGAAAAACTGTGACAGGCATAATTTTAACACTAGAAATAAGGAGCAACTTGCTGTGCACATGAGCAGGCTTGGTAAAGTAAGCAAAACTTTTAAGGGCAATTGTATACGCTTTTATAACAAACTTCCTAAAGATATTCAAGACTTACCCTTAAATAAATTTAAACCAGTAATTAAACAAAAATTGTACAAGAAAGGCTATTACGAAATATCAGACTATATGCAAGATAAATCTCCATGGGTTTAATTCAAATGTAAAAAGTAAATATTTTATTAGACGAAACAAGTAGATTTATCTACTGCAATTTTTTGTTATTATTATATATATATTTTTTTAATGTAGCCATTTTTGGGCTATACCTATACATATATATTATTCGTTTTTTCCAAAATTAGCTAGGGCAGCTTAGGACCTAGAAAGATTGTTAATTTAGAGTAGGAGCACTTCTGGGCAGGTTTTTTGGGGGGTTTTTCCCTTTATTCCCAACGACCACGGGCAAGTCGGCCACGGCGCGGCCGATGGGAATAATCGGCCACGGCGCGGCAGACGGGAATAGTTGGCCCCTTCCTACGGCGCCTAATACGCGGGTGATTTTACTATTGATATGATGATTTTTCATTGTAAGGTTCATTATTTTTAGTAGTCAATTATTGTAAAAAGTGTGATTTTTTGTATCTCAGATTTTATTTTGTAGGTTTTAAGTGAATTTTGTTCTTTTGTACCTAATGTTTTTAGTTTTATATCTTGTTATTATTGTAAATATGTGATTTTTATTGAAATCTTGTTAAATTACTATCAGATTTTTGCCTCCGTCCAATAAAAATATATCAACTTTAATACCTGCACGTTTAATATATATCCCGATATTTTAATAAACTTTAATAAAATAATTCAATTTCTATGATAAATAATTTAAATTAACTTTTATTTATCAACATATCATGTGTATTAGTAGAATCACCCGCGTATAAGGTGGCCGCGGTGCGCCGTAGGAAGGGGCAAACTATTCCCGTCTGCCGCGCCGTGGCCGATTATTCCCATCGGCCGCGCCGTGGCTGACTTGCCCATGGTCGTTGGGAATAAAGGGGTTTTTCCTGTTCAGGGGGTCCGGTTAATTATACGCATGTAAATAACACGCTTTGGAAATGTTGACTTCAATTTGAAACAAATGTTGTTTACAAATGGTGGTGGCGTAAAGTTACGTGCTGTGTAATTAACCTGGCCAGCCCCGAAGCAGTGCCTTTATTTTTATTTTTTTTATCCCGCCCGAGCCGGTTTTCTATTAGGACAATACAAAATTGTTATAAAGAGAAGGAAATTGCGTTATGCAAATTTCTTTTTTTTACAATGACCGATCATGACGTCAATAAGTGATAATGCTATCCTACATTGAATAAAGTTATTTCATTTTCATTTTCAATAATACTTTTGTATACTAGGTACGCAAGTTTCAAGAGATATGGGCGTGATATGTGTATGTATGTATGTACGTAAGTACATGTACATAATTATTTTTCTCAAACATGCTAGGAAATGTGTTCATTTCTTTCAAAAAAAGAAACTGTGAAGTTTCACACTGTTTGTCACGTCTCAGATCACGCCAGCAAAGTTGTATGGAAATCCTTTGCTGGTGTCCATGAAGATAAATTCGTTATACGCTAAACCCACATAATTTGATTTCAAAATTATCTCGATGACTCTCATAGAAACGGAACGTAATTTGGTATGAAACAGGTAACTAAAGACGAGGCTGTATGATGTAAAGACCCTTGCCTGTCCAGAATTAAAAAAGAAAAGAATGAACTAAACATTAGTATGGCAGAATATTACGTAATACTGTGCCTTACAGGCGAATTTATTTTAAAAAATTACAATTGGTGGGAAAATTGTAAATTTTTATTTGTTTCGTTGTGTTGTGGTCGCTAGCTAACTTTTATAAGAAGTACAATCTTTCATTTCCTAGCCTTTTTTTGAGAAAAGCACTATGTAAGCCTCGGGGAAAATTACTTTGCTTGACTTGTATAATTGAAGTCCTCGCCTGCGGCTCGGACTTCAAACTATACTCGTCCAGCAGTCTTATTGTCCATACCTTGACAACAATGTACTAATACTTGCTTTCTTATAATTTGTCCTAAAACTGTGGTTGGTGGTGACCGTATGCGCAGCGCTCCATATATACATTTAAAAATTTCCGCCGCGGTTAAAAAACTGCTTTTGTGCCGCCGTGTCGCCGTCTAGTGTTGCATATAAATCGAACCTTACTACTTCATACTAATCTGCACTAACAACCACGTCATCCTATTATTTGATCGTAAAAATATTTTTAATACCTACGTCTAATCGGTTCATATTTTGCGTTTCGTTCGATGTACCAATCAACGTAGTATTGACATTGGCAAAATTATCCATAGCGGATAGAATGCCGTTGTTGTAGATAGTTGATATATTTTACGGCAAAATTTTAGCTACAATAATTTTTCACGGTCAAAATATCGAACAAATGTACAGTGTGTCGCGTCTGCATCATATTCCGTTTATCTATGATCAATTCCACGTCAGTTTTGACAGCAGAGGAAACACATCAAAACAAAAACCTTTTACTCCCAAGGAAAGCAGCCGGAAACAGTAAGTGTTTTACTAAATTTCTTAATAACTAAGTTGTTTTGTCAAAAAATAGCCGCCCGGGCGGGTTCAACGTGAAATTGCCATTAATAATCATACTAAGATCAATACAGTTTGATTAGCACTGGCGGAAGAAATCTCTTACGCTACGCTTCATCACTGAAAAATAGAGGTAACTTCAAATTTTAATTTCTCCGTTATTAAATATAAAATGAGATTTTGCGCTGCCCTGGCTTATTCCTCATATCTTGAAGAATAAAAAACAAAATTTTGTTGACAGTGATGTTCCTTAGAATATGTATAAAATGCATTCTCGTAGCTCGTTTTCACCTCACTTCATGGAAGTAGGCCCGTTAAATAGAAATTTTGTTCGAATACGTGACGTTCGAATTTTGAAATCATACAAAATAAAATGTGTCACTATAGAATAGGCAAAACTGCGACAGATAGTACACTGATTTTTATTGTGCTTATTGAACACATTAAATAAACAATAGGTCAAGAGGACCGGTCCGAACCAGACTGGTAAGAAATTCTCAAAGTGATAAATATCAACTTTGTGAGTGTCCCACCGAGAATCGAACACCCAACGTTTACGCCACATCGGCCCTACACTTCACCCCACCAGCATAATTATCAGTTCCACAAACACACAAACAAATCACGCCTATTATCCTTTGCGGGGTAGGCAGAGCGTAAACGGCCGCAATAAAAGGTACATTTACGCCACGTCTTACTTACTTGAGGGTCATTCGGAAAATTGTGTATCTCCATACAGACAGGTTGTCAGCCCATCGCCTAAATTTGCAATACACACCCTCGAGTCCCTTAGTCGCCTCTTACGACTCCCACGGGAGAGAAATGGGGTGATGCTATTTTGAGCCGGCATCACACGGCATTGATATGATATGATATGATATGTTACGGTAAATAGAAAATGTGTTCGATTACGTGACGTTCGAATTTTGAAATCATACAAAATAAAATGTGTCACTATAGAAGAGGCAAAACTGCGACAGATAGTACACTGTTTTTTTATTGTGCTTATTGAACACATTAAATAAACAATAGGTCAAGAGGACCGGTCCGAACCAGACTGGTAACAAATTCTCAAAGTGATAAATATCAACTTTGTGAGTGTCCCACCGAGAATCGAACACGCAACGTTTACGCCACATCAGCCGTACACTTCACCCCACCAGTATATCAGTTCCACAAACACACAAACACATCACGCCTATTATCCTTTGCGGGGTAGGCAGAGCGTAAACGGCCGCAATAAAAGGTACATCCACCACGTCTGACATACTTTAGGGTCATTCGGAAAATTGTGTATCTCCATAGAGACAGGTTGTCAGCCCATCGCCTAAAATTGCAATACACACCCTCGAGTCCCTTAGTCGCCTCTTACGACTCCCACGGGAGATAAAAGGGGTGATGCTATTTTGAGCCGGCATCACACGGCATTGATATGATATGATATGATATGTTACGGTAAATAGAAAATGTGTTCGAATACTTCGAATACGTGGCGTTCGAATTTTGAAATCATACAAAATAAAATGTGTCACTATAGAATAGGCAAAACTGCGACAGATAGTACACTGTTTTTTATTGTGCTTATTGAACACATTAAATAAACAATAGGTCAAGAGGACCGGTCCGAACCAGACTGGTAAGAAATTCTCAAAATGATAAATATCAACTTTGTGAGTGTCCCACCGAGAATCAAACTCGGAACCTTTGCACCACATCAGCCGTACACTTCACCCCACCAGCATATCAGTTCCACAAACACACAAACACATATCACGCCTACTATCCTTTGCGGGGTAGGCAGAGCGTAAACGGCCGCAATAAAAGGTACATTTACGCCACGTCTGACTTACTTGAGGGTCATTCGGAAAATTGTGTATCTCCATAGAGACAGGTTGTCAGCCCATCGCTTTAAATTGCAATACACACCCTCGAGTCCCTTACGACTCCCACGGGAGAGAAATGGGGTGATGCTATTCTAAGCCGGCATCACACTGCAATATCAGTTCCGTTCTAACAAAATAACCTCATAACACGTTTCTCTTTCCAGATAACCCTGAAACCGACAAGCGGTGACGGTCTGGTCCTCTACAATGCTGAACACGCGAGCGGGGACGGGGACTTCTTCTCTCTCCATTTGAGGGATTACTTCGTCGAGTTCGCCTTCGATTTGGGCTCCGGAATTGCTCTAGTCAGGTTGGTAAATAATACATCACCCTATAGGACTCCAGCCTGCAGGTTATGCCATAAGGCAGGATCTCCCTTTCTCGCCATCGAGTCCGTACCAGCCGCCCTGTTCAAGTCATCGGTTCATTCATCTGGCCGGAGGATTTCCATCGGTACGCTTGACAGTTTGGTTAGAAACGGGGTGATGCTGTTCTAAATCGGCATCAACACTGTACACGCAAGTAGAGACGGGGACTTCCTCTGCCACCATTCGTCAAATTCGCCTATTTGGGCTCTGGAATAGCTCTAATCATGTTAGTAATTATAAACGTCATGCTAATAGGCTTGCCACGCTTGATAGGGTAAGTCATATTGTAAGTATGTAAGCCATGTGACGCGATTACCCCAGAAAGTATGAACTTTTGGTCTTTGGACATTTTGGTTTCAAAAGAGTATGAGTATGACTCCCAACGTAGAGAACTGATGACGATGGGATCCTGGAGAAATTGAAAGATTTATTTTAAAAAATCAGGTTTGTTTGAAGTTCTATGAAAAAAGTATTTCCCAAGTTTATCTTTATTCGTGTTAGCTGCACTAAAACTAACTCAAATATAGGTGAAATTATAATAGGGACTGATACCGAAATCTAAACAGCTTTCCCCAAGCAACATAAGTCGAAAAACAAAAAATTACCTCCTTACTAAATGTACCAGCCGCACAAGTCAAATTGTATTGAAGATTCACCTTTTTTACATTACGACCAATATGTTCCTTGGGGAAACTTGTTCCTTGTCACTAGCCCGACCTAAGTTTTCGGTATAGGTAAATATCAACCTAAAAAGACGGTATACCGAAATTTTCCAGGCATGATCAGACCATGTCTGAACTGAACTGAACAATTTTTTCGATGGAGGATATGTTGGCAAACCTCTTATACAAAATTCCCGATCAGCTGACTGACTTTCTATGGAAACTCGAAAATAAGAATTTCGATTCCCAACAAAGGTTCCTCAGTTGTAAAAGTTCTTCAGTTTCATGGTCTGATCATGCCTGCAAAGTTTTCAGTACACCGTCTCTTACACCCTGTATAAATACCCAACTTTTGAGGTAAATCTCATTTAAGCTAGAACAAGGCAATTTATATTCAGATAAAGAGCATTATTTGCCCCGAATCTAGAGGTAATAGGATGGTTCGAAGTACAAGCTGTTTGGCTTCGGGCCAAGTCGAGCAGATTTTATAAATGCGTCTAGACTAAACTTGGTTCGAAACTTTGGCTTGGCGGTATAAGATAGTGATTTAGATTTTCTATTTAAACTTATAAAGCACTTACCAAACAGACATGCCTCATTGTATACATGAGTCGATGGCGTAGTGGATAGTACCCCTGCCTGCAACGCCGAGGGTCGTGTGTTCAATCCCCACGCAACACAAGTATTTGTAAGTTACTTTTCAAATACTTGCGTTGAGTCTGGGTTTTAACTATATAATATTGTATGTATTTACTTACAAAGAAAAAGTATTTATGTATTATAATCACTTATTTAGTTCCCATAGTAGGTACAAGCTTTGCTTAGTTTGGGACTAGATGGCGCTGTGTCAAATGTCCAAAATATTTATTTATTTATTAAGCATACGAGGCTACCAGCAACGTTTTCCAACATTCCCAGTATTTTTCATGAAGGTCAAGTTAGTAGGCGCAACATGTGCTTTATTCGCTAGTTAATTTATTGTCTTCTACTAATGAGGGAAAGATCGAGAGAAAAAGAACGGAGAGGTAGGCCAATAAGGAGGTATTTAGATCAACTGAAGGAGAATATAATGGTCATGTTATACAAGGTGGTCAAGGTTAAAGGGGAAGATAAAAACAACTGGCGGTTACTCCACCGACAAGAGCAAAGAGATTTTTAATATACTCGTAAGAAGAAGAAGATTTTAATGAACTAGAACGTCACACACGTTGCCAAGCTTTCAAACTAATTAATATAAAATAATAGTCTTGGTTTCGATACATATATGACAACTACGACGGTCGATGTGGCGCAGTGGTAGTGCGACTGCTTGCGACGCAAAAGTTCCGGATTAGATTCTCGGTGGGACACTCACAATGTTGATATTTATCACTTTGTGAATTTGTTCTTGGTCTGGTTAGGACAGTGCGGGTTAACCACCTGATTGTCCGAAAAAAATTGGATCCGTGCTTTGGAGGGCACGCTAAGCCGTCGGTCCCGGTTGCTGTCTATGATTATTTAGACGGCGGTCGTTACACAACCATATCAGAGGCCTACTACTAGTAGTAGGCGGTTGAAAAACTTTGACACCAGGGTTCATCGAGTCTTGAACGACTCGGTGTCCAACACTAAATAATGAAGAATGATAATAGCTAATTTCACAATCGTCTCCTCATTTCAGATCAGCGTACCCCCTCTCACCCAACACATGGCACCGCATCTCAGTCAGCCGGTCAGGCCGGAGAGCCTCACTCCGTGTGAGGTCCACATCAGCTCGTGACGTCACGGATTCTACCAGATCCGTCGTCTCCAGGGGAACTGCAAGACATTTGACGTTGAGGCAGCCTATGTTGCTTGGAGGCGCGCCACATCCGTTGCCTCCGAGATTGGCGCTAAGAAGCTCGTTCAGTGGTTGTGTTGGCCAAGTAAGTATCTCTTTCTCTTTCTTCCACAGCAGTTGTTTAATCGTACTCTCTTTTTCTTTCTTCTCGCTTAAAGTGAGTGAGGTATTTATCAGCTCGTGACGTCACGGTCTCTACCAGATCTGTGTGCGTTCTATATCAGCTCGAGACGTCACGGATCCTACCAGATCTGTGGTCTTTAGAGGAACTGCAAGATATTTGACGCTAAGAGAGCTATTATTGTTGCTTGTCAGCGCGCCGATTTCTTTCAGTAGTTGTGTTGGCCAAGTAAGTATCTCTATCTCTATCTCTTTCTTCTACAGCAGCTATTCAATCGTGCTCTCTCTTTCTTTCTTCTCGCTTAAAGTGAGGTCTAATCAGCTCGTGACGTCACGGATTCTACAAAATCTGTGGTCTTTAGAGGAACTGCAAGACATTTGATGCGTTGGGATAGTAAGTAATAATCTATGCATTAGTTAATTAAGTCAAAAGAACTGGCGTTGACTTACCTTTATGACATGATATTCTACATTTCCAGTTGGTGATAAATGACGAGGAGTTGGCGGTGGTGTCATCAGCTCTCGGCGGTGTCAATGTGGACAACTGCGAAGAACCAAGGAATAATACTTGCAGGTGGTTTTTTTTTTCAATTGAAATTGAGTGAACAGGCTTCTTCTGGGTGAGCTCGCTCCATCTTAGAGCTTGTCTCTGTTCTATGACCTAGACTAGAGTCAAGAGCAAACCCATCATTAATAAATAAATAAAAATAATTATAATATTTATATTTCTGAGTTCTGAGTTTGGTCAGGACATTGTAAACTCACCTGATTGACCAAAACCGTGAGTCCGTGACCTTAATCTTTACTTTAAAAGAAATATAATTATCTACTGAGTAATGTTTATGTATGTAAATAGCAGTTGTTTGGCATTTGTCAACTTGAAAACTTTTATTTAAATCTCTTTTTTTTTCTACATGGTGTAATATCAGAGGAAACAATGAAAACATAGTTTATTCATGTTTTGATAAGTAGTAAAATATTATTGCTATAATTTTCAGTGACAAAAACCTCTGCAAGGAAATCCTACCACCAGTTCCAATCTACCCACAAAACGTCACATCAGAAGATATCCACCATACGATTGTAGCCAAGAAGGGCTTCAAACCGACACCGAAATACCACAAGGGCAAACAAAAGAAACACACCCAGCATATTTATCTGGAAAAATTCAAGAAGAAGAAGTTCTTTGCGACGAAAAAGCATCAGTATCTATCAGGTAAACTATTCATACTTAGGTGCTAGGGAAATATGTAGTACAAAACTTCTTGTGGCGTTACATATCCCACAAAACTTTTACTTTGCTCTAACCCTTTTATAAAACTGTAAAAATATGCTATTTTTTTTATTTCGCTAACAATGTTGGTTTTATAATCCGGGACTCCCTCCCTTTTTTATTTTTGGAGCGAAAATAGTACTAAGTTTAGTTCGAATGATCGTAGCGTATAGAAGTCATTAACATATGGTTACGAACGCGCTACGATATGTCTACGAAACACCTACAATATGTTTACAAAAGCGCAACAATATGTCAACGAAACACCTACAATATGTCTACGATATGTTTACAAAGGCGCAATAATATGTCTACGAAACACCTACAATATGTCTACGATATGTTTACAAAAGCGCAACAATATGTCAACGAAACACCTACAATATGTCTACGATATGTTTACAAATACGCAACAATATGTCTACAAAAGCATTACGTTACATGTCTACGAAAGCGTAAATAATACAACTTTCAGAGAATGTTGAAACGTAAATATACTTACCTGCAATTTAATATTTATCCCATTATTTCAGATATGGCGACCAATGACGTGACAGAGCGACCATACGACGGACAAACATACATGCAAGTGAAGTACCTGAGTGAGAACGAGATCAACTGGGGTGATGCCAACACCTACCCCAGCTTCTCAGGAAAGGACAGCTTCATACATATCGATGATGACGAGACTATGAAAAGGTAAGGTCTTAGGTTCGATGGTCTTTAACATCGACGGCTGGATATAAGCCTCTATTGTGGGCCGTTTGTCAAAAAGACAACGCTTGCTAGGTGGATTGGTGAGTGCAATTAAAGGTGCTGCATTCACAGGAAAAGCTGCCACTTATTCCTTGCTTTAATCCTAAAGTCGCTTCTTGCAAAACTCAGTGTAGTTAATGGGGTGATGCTTTACTAAACCGACAACGGCGGGTGAGACTGCTGAACATAACGTCCTTTTATTGGGTTTACAATAATCACTAAATATGTGACAAGTTTGTATGAATGTTATAGTATGTTTTAGTCAAAGTCGGTACCTATCTTGCGAGTTTTAAACTGTGATAAGGGTTCATTGCCCTCCTTATACAAACTAACGCAAATCATGACGTGTCAGTTTTAGATCAGTTAGTATGAGGGGCCAATGAACTTTTTTCCTAGTTTAAAACGCACAAGGTATAGTCCGTTTTTTATACCAACTTGTCCCTTTCCAATGAATATGTGTAATTATAATGTTGTTTTTAATTCTAGGCTGCTAAGCTACTCGCTAGACATCAACATCCGTTTCCGCTCCGTGTCAGCAGACGGGCTGTTGGTATGGAGCGGGCGCGCACCACTCGCTAAGCCTGGTGACTTCCTGTCACTCGCTGTTGAGAACTCAGTACTTGTTTTCAGGTAAGCCAGGAATGCTTATATACGTAGCGGTGAAAAAACTTTGATACCGCGTTTTAGGACCGTCGTAGCTCGTAGTCAATGCTACGAGGTTCTACGGGCTGTTGGTATGGAGCGGGCCCGCGCCATTCGCCAAGCCTGGCGTTTATTTATGTTTAGCTCTTGAAAATTCAGTACTTGTATTCAGGTAAGAAAGTAAGAAATGCCTGATGCTTATGCAGGATGTTTGGCGGAGAAGGAGAAATATTTTCAGGGCGTGTTCTAGACGTAAAACTGAACAACTTTTCTTACTACCATTTTATCCAAATACGAAAAAAATTGTCCCATACTGGTACGTAGTAGTATTATATTATCTGTGCCCATACATAATCACTCAAGCAGCAACATAATCTGTATAGGAAAACTAAATATGTTCCGTATATTTCGAGAAAATGTTACAGTTTCACCTTTAGAACACGCCCTGAAAATATTGACCCTTTTCTGCCAAACAACCTGTACACATCGAGGCGGCGGAAAGACTTACCGCGTTTTAGGATCGGCGTAGTGCGTAGCACCGTTCAAGCACCCATAAATAAAATATCTTTCGTTGCTTTTTTATACTACGCCGTTCTTTCGTTGTCCATAATAAAAATAATACCGTCCAGCGACGGCATAGCTTTAAAGAGCGACGAAAGATATTTTTATTTATTATAATTCTATCACACGTAGTAGACTAGACATCAATATTCTTGTTTCGTATGGGTCACCTAGTCGACGAACTGCCCCCTTTTCCGGTCGATGTCAGCAATCGTACTATATATATAGAAGACGCTACGATTTGGCTACGAATGCGCTACGATATGTCTACCAAAATACTACGAAATTAGGATTGAAGCACATATACCGTAACTAAAGGTGACTACAAACGTAGTGTTGATTTAGCTATACTTCTCGATAGTCGAACATTTCTTTGGAACTACGATTTTAAACTATCGAACGGGTACAACACTTCGACATTTATTGCTACGTTTGTGGCAACCTTAACGTAATAGATCCAGGAGCACGTTCATGCTGTTTTTCCTAGTCGGTATTTTCTCTGATGACAGGTTATAAAATCGCGTTATAGCACGCCAGTAAGGAGAAATTTTCTACCATGCGCTCCAAAACGCGATTTTACGAACTGTCAAAGTATAAAACAGCGACGAAAGATATATTATCCGTGGTCCATTGAACGCGCCCCTGGGACCTAAAGTTTTCAAGCAAACCATAAACAAAACATTGTTTTTTTGTACAGGTATGACCTGGGCAGCGGCGAGGTGGTGATAGTGGCGAACCACACGAAAGTTGACGACGGATTGTGGCACAGAGCTAGAGCCACCAGGTACGTGTATTTATAATATTTATACTTACTACGGGCCTTTTCTACGGACAGTTGTCGAGCTTGTTTTATAATGTCATGCAAAGAAACTTTTTCCATCTTAGTACACTTGAAGAGTGGCTAGAAATTTTGCCATTAACTAAAGTTGATGACATAAAGACCCACCTAGCATTTCCCCATGATTCTGTTAGAATAATTGTGTGCCGTTTCAAATGGGAAATTCTCTAGGGATTCTCGAGTGTCATGTAGAGGGCGCTGAGCTTAATTCACAAAAACTGTACCACTTTTTAATTTATTCTTTATTTTTGTGTTTACTGAATTGTTCTAAATTTATTATTGGTTATTTGTTTACTTACACGAATGACATTCAATATTTAATAAGCAAAGCGATAAGTTTATTTTGTATTAAATCAAATTAACATAGGTAATTAATTTGTAACGAACACAACGTGAAACGGAACCTGTGACAAAACTATGGCTGCCTCCAGCCATATTGAAACGTCCAAAAATTTCAGTTTAGACAGCGCCTTCTGGTTTGACATTCAGAACTATCAACAGAACTAATGGGAAATTTTCTAGGGATTCTCGAGTGTCATGTAGAGGGCGCCAAGCTCAATTGAAATAACGTTTCTTTACACAAAATCTGTACCACTTTATAAATTATTCTTTATTTTGTGTTTATTGAATTGTTCTAGATGTATTATTGGTTATTTGTTTACTTACACGAATGACACTCAATATAATAGCAATGCGATAAGTTTATTTTGTATTAAATCAAAAAAACATTATTTATTTGTAACGAACACAACGTGAAACGGAACCTGTGACAAAACTATGGCTGAAGCCAGCCATATTGAAACGTCAAAATTTCAGTTTAGCGCAGCGCCCTCTGGTTTGACATTCAGAACTATCAAGAGAACTGTCAATAGAAAAACTCCCATTCAGATAGCGACTTAATTTTAATAAACTAATTTATTAAAATTGTGATGCAGAATGTACACTAAGGGTTGTAATTGAGATTGTTTTTCTTTTTTTTTCAGGAATAGGCAAGCGGGTGTTTTAGAGGTGGACGGTCTTGGCTCGGTTGGCAAGATCTCGCCTGGGAAGCTGAAACAACTAAATACAGAGAACGGACTGTATATAGGTAACGAAATTTGACAACACATACACAAATCACGCCTTCATCCCTTACGGGGTAGGCAGAGCGTTAACGACATCAAAACCACATCCGACAAAAGTTTGAGGGTCAATCAGATATCTGTGTATCACTAAGTGACAGGTTGTCAGCCCGTCGCCTAAAATTGCAATACACATCTAACCCTCGAGTCCTTTAGTCGGCTCTCACGACACCCACGGGAAAGAAATGGGGTGATGTTATAGTAAGCCGGCATCACACGGCTTAACATACACGGTAACGAAATTAATTTAAATTATGTCCACGATTCTGGATAGCTAAGAACTTATAAAGTATGAAAATTTGCTGCCAGACCCGAGAGCGACGTTTATTGTATGTTAAATTAGACCATGAAATCTGTCTTAACTTTATTTCCCGTAATTCTGTAATACATATGCTAAAGGTCAGCGCACATTAACTGTAAGATCAAGGGATCGCCGCATATTTTCAAACAAACCATAGACATTCATTGAGTCGTTCTATACAGGGTGTAAGTAACGGTGTACTGAGAACTTTGCAGGCATGATCGACCTGTGAAACTGAACAAATTTAACCTTGGAGCCTATGTTGGGTGGGACGCGATTTTCTTAAGGCAATGTTTTCTGTACACCGTTTCATAGACTACGTTCAAGTGACTATATTATAATAAATAAAAAATACCTTTAGTAGCTATTTTAAACTAGGCCGTTAGTAAACGAGTGTACGAAAGATATTTTATTAACGGTCGCTTGAACGCGACCTTACTATCAGTGTTTAAATAAAATTCTATGAATAAAAATTCGAGCCGTAACGTTTTGTTTGGGCTCTACTGCCCTAAACCAATTATTTTAATTTGTTTTTTGTGTTTCAGGCGGTCTCCCATCGATAGAAGTGAACACGATGGGCAAATACAAGAGTGGACTGATCGGATGCGTGTCACAAATATCCCTCAGTGGGGACTTCGACATCCCCCTTTCGTTATCCAAACTGCCGCACACAATCACAAACAACGTTGGCAGGTGCACCCCATAAAACTAGCCCATTCATTTAAATGGACCAAAACGGCCATTTAAGTGAAAAAGTTTGTTGTTGGCGCCAAAAACAGCAATTCATTTAGCTCTCTTCGTAAATGTATTCGTTTGCGTCAGTTGGTTTTGGAGCTGCATAGGCGTTACTCGACTTTTAACGTGTCGAATTCGAAATTAAATGTAATCAAATGAGTTTTAAATGAATCGTTGTATTTGCGCGTAGTGATAGGTGTGTTTTAATTTTAGACTCAGTCATTCATTTATTATTCCAAAATTACTTTTATTTTAGTTACCATATTTGTTTAATAATGAATGACCAATTAATTTATAAACTCCGTACCTACATATCAATGTAAAAAATTATTAAATCGGAGGCAATAAATAACAATATAACGACGTTTTTACACTTTTTTATATAATTGCCAACAATAAAATCATCAAATATATAATTTTAAATAATATCCATGAATCATATAAATACTCTAGTCAATTTAGATATAATAAGTCACTTGTGAACTACAAAAGTCTGTTTAATTCTATTCTGCCCCCATCATTTTTATTCCTTATATTTTTTCGAATGTGAAAAAATCTTTCTATCTTTTTATTTTGTACGAAAATGTAATAACTTTTCAAAGTGCTTTACTATCTAGTAGATATGAAAAAAAAAACTATTTGTAATGTTATACTAAATTAATATTAAATTCTAGTCGTACGAGTGGTTTGCACGCATTTCTTTATATTTTTTAAACTTATTTATATGAATTATGTAATGCTTATCACTATTTGTTACAATCATGAGTGTATTTTATAAAATAATTCAGTAAGAATAGCGTCGTAAAAAGGGTGCGTAATTTAAGCGAAAATATTTTAACGAAATTCATGATACAAAAATATATCAGTAAATAATTTTTGACACAAATACTTACCCTTTTTGTGTCGTTCAAAATGTAACGTTAAAAATAGCATTTGTATATCAAAAGGTTTTCATATGGCCCGGTCATATGCCTAGACTAGAGGATTGTAAGTAGGTAGTTAAAACCATAGTCTATTATTATTGAGCTTTTTTACCTTTAGTGTAAGCGCTATACGTTTTACACCATGCTTCGCTTGAGAATCAAAAACACAAGATGAGTATTTTAGCACCACTCTAGTCAATAATCATAGATGATATTTACTGGTAGATAAATTAAATGCGCTTTATGTGTATAAAGTGGATATTAACTTTATTTCGTCATTTAGTGAAATGGAATGGATGTATATTTAATTATGAGGGCCCATCCTACTTTACCAAGACAACTAAATCAGCTGGTGATATGTTAATCATTAAAGTCAAAAAATAAGTTCAAAATAACCAACCAAGTTTGATAGATTTCAGGCGTTCGTCTTGTAAGCTTAGTGGGGTTAACTTCAAAAAAGGTTTTTATGTTTTTAAGTAGTAAAACTCCGGGGCTCTCTACTGGGGCTATCCATAAAAGCAGCTATTTTGTGGGAGATATATATCCTAAAACCTTCGTCCATTTGACTAGATGCGAAAATATATTTTTATTCCTTCGAATCCTATAATAGGCTTCATTTTCACCAATATTTTCTGTCAATTACTTAAATAAATATACATATTTAATATTTTACAGGGTGTGGTACCTAACCTATCTAAATGATTTATGCAAGTTACATATCTTGATGTTCAGTTTAAAAAAATATGCATAAGTAATTTGAAATAAATCTTACTTTTTGGCTGACTGTGAATTTTATGCTGTTACGCTATTAACCTTAATTTAGTAGCTATACATGTTTTATATAGTTTTGCTGAATTTCAGAAACTTTATAAAAGGTGCTAGGAAAAAATCTGCATAAGGAAACCTAAAATTTTTTTGAAGTATTTTTTTATTGAGTGTTTCTTTTAAAATAATTTCAGTCAGCTAATAAAGTAAGATATTTCAGTAATATTTTCTTAAATAAAATTACTTATAACTGCGTCACACCACAACGTTGATAAAATATTTAAGTATAAATAAATGTTTTATGTTTTTATGCACAATAATACCTATTGCATATCAATTTTTCGAAAAAGTTTTTATTGTTTCCGTTTACTCGCTTACAATTTCTGAAGTATCATTTTGATATTACAATTTTATGTCAAAAAATACCTTAGTTTCAACTATGTATGACTGCTGTTAACTAATAACTAACGTTTAAAGTCGTGTCAAACCCTTGTGTGTTTTCACCAGATTTATTTTTGTTTAGTTGATTCATTTCATTACTATTGCGTCTACTACCTTCTCTTTTGTATTTTTATGGCGACTATTTAATAGCTCTAGTAAATTGAACAATTTTGTAGTTGGTTCTGGTAGTGAACCTGCTTGCTTTGTTTTATATATTTGGTTATTATCTCCACTTTCTTCGTAACTATTCTTGACACGACAAAACTCGTTGGTTTTTATGTAAACTACTAAATTTAATGTAGAATCTACATGTGAAATACGATAGCTTGACTAGCATTAGTTTTGTATGTGAGACCTGTCCGTTGTATTATACGCCGTTATTTGTACAAAATTATATCAATAAAACATAGAAAAAATACTACGTTTAATTTGACTTCAAAAGTACCTTAATAAAATACTCCCTTGTATTTTCATCTACCCTGTGTTATGACTGTAGGCTCATCTACAAATCTACATGTAAAATTCTTAGTACATTGCGTAACCGGTTAATAATCCTGGTAACATAATGGCTAACCGACTACGCAATGAATATCGATTTTTTCCTGCAAAATTGTAGCCTGTAGTTTGATGTGATGATATATCGCACTGGTCTTCCGTTCATCATCACACTTACATACATTCATGACTGAAAAAAAAGGGAACACCAAGTTTGATGACAAAAAACTAAATAACTACGCAACGCATCGCATAGGTACGCAAACAGTGTATAACACACTCACTCATCTCATACAGTTCCATACATTACAACGTCACGCTACGCGCGTGTACACGCATACGGACGCGGTGTCGCGGTGTGCTCCGCCCTCGCCCTTTAAGGAAGTGTCTATATGGCCAAGTTACTAGTTATTATTCTGTGATATGGCGGGGCGCCCCGTCATAAAGCGTTTTGTCTGCGAATTTCATTTACATTAAGATCATGCAAAGGAGGTTCTTTTTAATTTGATAATTTGTAGTCACAAATCACAGGATAACAATAAAATATAATAAATATCCTGGACAATTCGTATAGCGCCATCTAGCACCAAATTAAACAAATTTTGTACGATTCAAACTACCTACAAAGTTGATATTAATACTTACATACCATTTCTCAAATAAATCTTCTTCTTTTCATGTGGGACACCGAGTTGTCCTAAAACCCGATGAACCCTACTGTCAGAGTTTTTGAACCGCCTACGCCTACTACTCTCAGACCTATGAAATGTTTTTTTTTATTAATGATGGGTTTGCTCTTGTCTAGGTCATAGGACAGAGACAGGGTCTAAAATGCAGCGAGCTCACCCAGAAGAAGCCTGTTCACTCTTATAGTTGTTGAACGACCGGGGACTTTTCGCAGGTGCTTATTGAGAAATAAAGGAAATATTAGCATTAATAAAACATAGAAATTGCGTCCATGGCGTCTATTCAAAGAATGACTTATGTCAGATAAAAACACCAAAGAGTATACCTACATTACACCTCCTCATTAAATATAAACATAGGCCTTATTCAGAACAAAACTTATTAACGTAAACAACTTAATAATAACACACACTTCTTAAATAACAAAATAACTCTTTACCCCTACACATCCTCGAAACCGAAACGAACAGGCGGTCTACGAATTCGCTCGGAACGTCTCACTGACGGCGTATCCACTGGTGGTGACAACGTTGCTGTTCGCCCTGCCGTATCGGACAAACCTTGCATCACAGACTCTTGCCTTATAGGCGCGTGGCTCCCCGGATCCGCCACTGGTACACTTCGTTCACTCTGTACTGTAATTGGTGCTGACATCTGTTGAGTAACGACACCATCACTACCATCGACCTGTGAACTCCGTTCCTCAAAACTTGGGTAAACCAAACTTGACCTATTGGATCTGCGCCTAATCTGATCAATATGCCTCGTCAAAGAGCGGCCGTCGTCACTAGCCAGGGTATACCTCCGGGAACCCTCTCTACCAACCACAGTTCCACCTGCCCACTTATCGCGATTACCGTAATCCCTCGCCCAAACAGCCTCCCCTGGTGCTAACGTGCGCGCCTCCCCACCACTCGCACCCTCTACTTGACGCTGCTGTGCCTGACATACCCGGTCCTCAAGCGCAGTCTATCGAAACTTCATACAAAAAAATTAATGTATGAAACGCAATAGCATTTTCATGGCGGCTATATCTGTTTCACTCATTTCCGTTTTCTTTCTCTTTTGTTTGTCAATAATGTCAACATCATTTGATCTGTTGATCTGTGGACATAATCTGGCAGTTCAAGTTTGTTAAAACGAAGTAATTGTTGTTTGTGAAATTATTTTCAAGTTCTTCGTTTATTTTGCTTTGTTTCATTTTCAAAAGTGACAAACTTTAGTATTTGGCTAAACCAAGGAATAATGAAGTGTAGGAAATGTGAAATTTGTGGATTAAAAGCCGCAAGAAAGAATGGACAGAAACGGCATTTCATGGCTCAGTTTCCTCAGGATGAAGAAAGGTTAGTAAAGATAATCATTATAATGGTTGGAATATGACTCATAAACATCGTAATTATAGCAATAAACATTGATTTGAGTTGATATTATTATTTAGTTGAAGAAGTTGCTGTTATATAGTGCGACCAAAAATAATGTATAATCGATATCGATACAATGCGTTGTCACTTGTCACAAAATTTTTTTTAATGGAGAATGTTTCTAACATTTCCTTACAACCGAGTTCTGGGTTAGAGTACCTATGTTTTTCGGGGCGGAGGGATATTGGAGTAAACGCTTCTGGGCCCTATGAAACGTCGAGATTTACCATTTGCAAAGCCTTTTCCATCTGCGCTACCGCGGCTCGTACCCTGCCCGCGTGAGATAAGATACACTTGCAAAATTCACGGGCAGGGGACGATCCGCGGTAGCCCACATAGATGAGGCGTCGCCACTAGTAAAGGAAAAAGTCGCAGGTTCAAATCATGGCCACGGTTGAAAAAAAAGCGGGCTTTCCAAAATTGTATACATAACACGGGAAGTGTTTTAACAATTTGGTATTAAATTAAATGTATTTATTATTTGATGAGATATTATTATATGTTTCAGGTGAAGAATAAATGTACCGATATATAGTCCTAAACGAATGGTACAAGAAAAATTCTTCGATCTACCCTACAATCAAATTATGTGCAATGATTGAAAATATCGTCAAAGTTTTTGATGAATAAATAGGACCTCACTAATAATAGTAGACGATTAAATGCATGGACATGCTTGTATGAACTCCGCCAAACCAGTTGCTCTGTTTTCCTGTGGGAATGGGGTGTGTGGGACTTTTTTGAAGTAAAAAGTATCCTCTAATGACCAGTTATACAAAATTTGGTAAAAAATCGTCTAGTAGTTTTTGCTTGAAACGTGGAAAAACAGACATATAGATACAGTATTTTTTTTACTATTGTTTTGAGACCTATAACTTGAACGGAATTTTAAGTATTCAAATGTACACACTTGGTTGACTTACTGTTTTATTATATTTATTTAGAATTTTACAAAAGTAATAATTATTGAAATCCTTTAGCTTGTTTTACTTAGAAAAAAGTCCATTAATTATGTTTCGGCAACTTATTGTTATTGAAATATTGAGTTAAAATTGTTTCGGTAATATTCAAATACGGGGAGGTTCCGAACGACCGTCTTTCCCGAAAACGCTAAGCTCCACCGGCTAAACTGAACAACTTTCCCCAAGAAGCATAGATCGAAACTTTAAAAAATTTACCTCCCATAGAGTATTATTCGGTCAGCTTAATTTTTGTATGGGAGGTAATTTTTTTTAATGTTGTCTATCACTTTTGATCCTCGGGGAAAGTTGCTAAGTTTGACGGGTTTAGCTGAGGGTCTTCGGAAAAGTCGGTTGTTCGGAACTTACCTGCTAAATTGCTGAAACATAATTATTATTAAAATAAAAATATTATTTTGAGCTGCCGCACCGTTTCGGCAGCTACGTTGTCGATATCGATAAATTGCAGGCTGTCGCGTAGGTACATCACTACGTGTGTTCTTTATGTTGGCTATACTAGAATTGACTCTTTTTGACATGTTGGCAATGATTTGGGAACTGCGTTTTGACATTTTGCGTCGTTCATTTTTTTTCTTCGGAGTCCCAACTCTTAAAACGCTAGTTCTATTATATTCTCTTTGCCTCAAGCGAGCGATCGCTACGCAGCAAATCTAATCGAGATCTTAATGCCCGACGCTGTAAAAGCATAGCTGGACTATCACCGGTTGTAGCATGAATACTATTTCTGTATGCCAAAAGATAGGTTTGTAGAGCAGTATCAATATCAAACCCGTCTCTTTTAGCTTTTCTGATAGCCATCTTGCACAGTTTCACTGCATTCTCTGCCGCACCATTTGACGCTGGATGATATACAGGCGAAAAAGATTGTCGTATACCATTTAGCAACAAAAAATTCTTAAACTCTGCGCTCGTAAATGGCGGCCCTTGATCGGAAACTATTTCGTTGGGTAAACCAAAACGCGCGAAAGTCGACCTCATAACTTTAATCACCGCCTCTGCATTAGTCTTGGGCATATCGAAAACCTCCAACCACTTAGTGCTCGAATCCACCATGACAAAAAAAGTTTTCCCTTCCATCGGGCCTAGGAAATCAATATGTAGTCTACTCCAAGGCTGGGTTACGTAGCGCCATGGTCGAGGCACAGCTCGCGCCGGCGCTGGTGCTTCAGCTGCACACGTCTCACATTTCTTACACATCGACTCTACATCTGAGTCAATACCCGGCCACCAAACAAAACTGCGTGCCAAAGATTTTGTCTTGACTATGCCCATATGACTGGCATGCAACTGTTTCAAAACCTGTTCACGCAATGAGCTTGGTACCACTATCCTGTACCCCCACATTAAGCACCCACGCTCTACATAAAGCTCATTGCCTCTAACTCGAAAAGGTTTCGTTTCCTCATCAGTACATGACGGCCAACCCGATCGAACATATGTCACGACCTTACTTAGCAAAATGTCTTTAAATGTTTCTGCCTTGACGTCATCATTCGTTACTGGTAAGAAATCTTCTACAAAATTCAGATACGTTACTTCCTGTACCCTATGATCTGTAGACATCGGTTGAGGCAACCTGGACAACGCGTCTGCACAGTTTTTTGCTGACGCTACGTACTCTATATCATAATTGTAACCTGATAAGAGTATAGCCCACCGTTGCATACGTGAAGCCGCCATAGTTGGTATGCCTACTTTATTGCCAAAAATATAAGTAAGCGGCTTGTGATCGGTGCGTAGTACAAACTTACGCCCATACAAATACTGATGGAATTTCCTAACCCCGTAAACGATCGAAAGCGCCTCTCGGTCGATCTGAGCATAAGCGCGCTCTGCTGTCGTTAACGTACGGGAAGCGTACGCGATAGGCCGCTCTCCGTCTGGCGTAAGGTGGGAAATTACCGCACCAACTCCTGTTCCACTAGCATCAGCTGTCAGCACAAGTGGAAGTTCCTGCGAGTAATGCACTAACACGTCACTGGAAACTAAGGCACGCTTCACCGTCTCGAACGCAACCTGGCAATCGGCACTCCAAATATACTTAACATTTGCCCGCAAAAGATTGTACATCGGCGCCAGAATAGTACTAATATTCCTAACAAACTTCCCGTAGTACATGACCATCCCACTAAAGGCTCTCAACTCCGAAACGTTCGTCGGTGCCGGACTATTGTCAATTGCCTTTACCTTGTCAGGCGAAGTGTGAACTCCCGCTTTGCTAATCACATGACCTAGGTAATCAACGGACTGGGCGAAAAAGGTACATTTACCTTTGTTTACTTTTAAACCACTGGATTGCAAACGCTGAAAAACTTTATGTAAGTTTCCCATGTGCTCGCTGTCATTAGCTCCCGTTATGATGACGTCATCTAAAAACACCCCTACTGATGGCATATCTGCAAATAATTGTTCCAAGCGTCTTTGAAAAATGCCTGGGCTCGACGACAATCCATAAACTAATCGCTTGTACATAAATAAGCCTTTGTGAGTGTTAATCACCGTAAACTTCCTACTTTGCTCCTCTAGTTCAAACTGAGCGTAGGCCTGCGATAAATCAATTTTACTAAATCGCTCTCCCCCATGTAAACGCACTAATAAATCCTCAACCTTAGGTAGTGGGTAGCGATCAATCTCTATAACTTTATTTATAGTTTGCTTAAAGTCGGCGCAGATCCGTATTGACCCATCTTTTTTAACCACGGGCACTATCGGTGTTGCCCAGTCAGAACGGTCGACGGGAGTAAGAATGTCGTCACGCACCAGCTGATCCAGTGCCCGCTCCACCGGCTCCCGTAGCGCATACGCTAGAGGGCGCGCACGCATGAACACGGGCTGAGTGCCCTCACGAACATGAAAGCTCACCGTACCGCCAGTGAAACGTCCCAAACCATCCGCAAACACCTCACGATATCTGGAACTGAAACATTCTAAGTTAAACTTCTCCTCTTTTATCTGGTGTACAAGCTTCAGTCCATTTTTAACATCTAAAATATTTAATGCGGCTATCCACTGTCTGCCTAATAGTGCGGTCTTGCCACCCTTGATAACGTATAAATCCAATTCTTTTGACTCATTCTGATATTTAACCCGAACCTTAAGAAACCCTTCGGGCCGTACAGTCTCTCCGGTATAGTATCTCAATAAAATGCGACATGGTTTGATTGGTATTTTCTTGTAGCAACGCTGATAATGCTGCAGACTTATGCAAGAAATGGAACTTCCCGTATCGAGATATCGAGAATATGTCCATGTACGTTCAAGGGAATAATTATGGGTTCACACTCCCCAATTGACAAAGAATTAATATCCATAATGATTACCTCGTCACTATCTGAGTCAATAGGTTCCTCTACATCCAGGTTGTGATGCTCAACCAGGTTCGGGCACATTCGTTTAAGATGGCCTAACCTATTACAGACCCGGCAAGCATATTTCCTGAAACGGCACGTTGCGACATCGTGCGCCGCTCCACAAGCTCGGCACTGCTCCTGCCCTCGCGGCGCCTGCGCTAGGCCACTCCATGTACGCGTATTCAGCCCCACACCCGCTCTACCCAGACCCGAACGCTGGCTGACGCCCCTGCTACTTGGCGTACCTCCCGTACCACCACCGTAGGGTCGTGTCCCAACACGCTCTGTCCGCTGAGTTCCATTCTGCCCTTCAAAGGCCATCCTGTGACAACAAGCTGTGGTCCCTGCCTGTAAAACCACCGAAGCATCCTTCTCCGCTGCTTCTAAACTCAGTGCTAACTTGTAAGCTTTGCCGTAGTCTAAATCCTCCTCGGCAAACAGGCGCTGACGAATGTTCTCATTCAAAATATTGCAAGCGAATTGATCTCTGAGATTCGCTTGGAAGTCACATTTAGTAGACATCTTCTTGAGAATTGTGACATAATCCGCGATACTCTCGCCTTGCTGTTGCTTCCGATTCCGAAACTTAAACCTTTCAGCGAGAATACTAGCCTGTGGCTGCAAATGGTTTTCCAATAGAAGCGATAGTTCTTGGAAGGTCTTCTCCTTTGGTTTCTTAGGCGTGCAAAGATTCACCAGTAACTCATAGCATTCCGCACCCACCACCGTAATCAACATGGATACCTGCATAGCATCTTCCACTTTATTGACTTTGAAAAACTCCTCCATGCGCTCTACATACAATGACCAGTTGCCATTCCGCACATCGAACGGCTCCAACTTTCCGATCGACATTTTTAAATGATTTCGTACTACGAAATATTAATTGTACACGCGTTAAAAGATTCAAAAAGTCCTCGTCGCCATTGAGAAATAAAGGAAATATTAGCATTAAACCACTGTACGTTCCTTATAGCCTTACTTATAGAGATAGAGATCTTCCTTTGCAGCGATTGGTCGCACTTATCTGTTCCAAAGCTGTGTGATTGGTTACGTATGCCCCCACACCCCACCCCACTCCGACACGGCAGGGCGGGGCGAGTCGGCCCGCTTGGCTTCATTGGCGATTTTTCTTTCGCAGTGAGCGGTCGCGCTCAGAAAATATTTTTTTAAATTTCGATAAAGTTTTAAATTTTAAACTTTGAAAAATTATTTTCTTACAATTTTAACGGTTTTGCACCGTTCGTTTTTTAAATTAATAAATTTAGTGATTTAATTGTTCCTATTTAAATAAATTTTAAAATCAGTGTGTGTATAAACTGGGTAAGTCCTTTATATTTTATTATGCATGTGGCAAATCAAATTTCTGAAGGCGGTTTTCCGTAAGACACAACTTTGCAATTTCTTACAATTTTAATAAATTATTATTGAAATCTGTCAAGACCGTTTACGAATAAATAAATTGTTCCTGGCGATCCGAATTCTGTGAACAAAATAGTTAATAATTTATGGGAATTATTTTTCAAGAATAATGATCCCAAATAAATAAGCAAAGTGTGTTATAGAAATTTGGTTGCTATCGAAGTTTTAGTTACCCGGATTTAACAATAGTGAATTGTTTTTACGTAAAATTTTTACTTAATACTTAATCCGGAAGTAATTAATTCGTTCGATTCTTTACGAACGATCAAATGAAAATCCAATAATCATAGTGCACTTCGCACAAGCTTTGAGTGGCATTATTTTAAGATTTTCAATATAAATGTTCATCCCTCGCAGGTTTTTAAACTAGTTACCTTGAACTGATAGGTAGGTATTCCTCGAGAGAAGTAATACCTTTTTTCTATTTATAGGTTACTATCCCGTCGAACTAGTTTCTACATATCCCCCGTGCACGTTTTTCATAATGTGCCTGATTGATTTATGGATTTTCATTTGTGAATGATTATTTTATTTTTACACGTGTTTTTGTAAATTGTTATTTGGACATAAATACATTTTTATGTCGTTTACTGGAGCTAGTAATGGTATACAGATGCTCCTTTCACGTAGCAACGTGTTATTCAAGTAACGCATCAAATACGTGATCTGTAGGTATTGTTCGGATACCTTCAAAGTTCCTTAAATAAATAAGTCGAACAGCGACAATTTTTATTTTCAAAGGGGGCCGCCATGACCCTGTGAAATGCTCTTAGTAATAAGAAAGTTTACGGAAGTCCAAGTCCGTAGAACGTCTTATAAAATAGAGTAATAAGAACTCCTCAAGGATCTTTTCGTTGTACCTAGAATAAATTGCAGAAAATATATATTCTAGTTGATTGCTATGATATGAAATGGCAGCACAAGCCAAGCTACATTTCGTCGGTTTTATAAGCTACCTCTGCGCAACGCAAGGTATACCCTATTTTATAACATCATCAGGAGTTCATTAGGCCGTCAGCGCATGACGTGTCCTTAGACTCCTACATCCCCGCGCAGGGGTTGTACCTTTTGATGTCATGCAGAATGCCCTCGCTTGCACTTGCAGGGCCTGAAATTCCGTCCTCGAGCCTTTCGTATACTTGACGAATTAATAAATCGACATGCGATACAAATTCCATGCATTATAGACGGTTTAGATGCAAATATTGCCAAAAATACTAACAAGTACTAAAAAGTATTTGTGTTGTGGGTTTCGGTACGATATGCAACTCAAAGAACTGGGTCCTCGTGGAGCCAAAGTTTCGAAATGTACCCACCAATATATTTTTAATACCTCGTGCAGAAAGAGTCGGCCAGCACCTTTATTTGAATTTGATAAAACGTTATTGCTTTAAGTATAGGTATTACTTTTGGTACCTACCTACCTTTTTATCAAACTTCCAAAAGTTTTGATGGCAACCGGCACATGCATGATTTGCTTTTGTCTGATCAAAGTAAAGCAGTCTTTCTTTACTTCTATGCTTATTTGTCTTCTAACGTGACAGTGAAATGCCCTCGTTAAATTTTGTCTTATCTGAAAGTACATCGTCCGGTCCACCGCCTGCGATGAGATAAAGCAATTGTAGCGAAGGGTAGTGTGTAGCACTAGTATTGATAGTGAAGCGCGCAGGTTCGAATCCTGCATGTGGTATAAAATTAGCCAAGTTTCCATAATTTTATACCTACCTAACACGGTTAAGGTTAAGTATTAAAATATATTTAAGAAATAAAAGCTTCGAAAGGTGTGTTACAGACTTGAGTACAAGGCGTTTACTGTCTGATCTGACACATGTGTTACCTCGAGCGTATTTAAAAATAGAACGCGAGGGGATTCCTAAGATGTTAATTTGAAAATATTTTTACCTTGCACGCGTTCATAAGGTCCCCCTCTTTTAGTTCCATGAGCTTACGCTTTCAAATAACGATAGCTAGATTCCACTGAGAATTTGCAAAATAGGCTATCTGTAGGCAAAATATACCTACTTAAATGTTTGAAAACTGTTTCAAATATAACATCCTAGCCCGAAAAAGTCTTGGCTATTAGAAAGTACAGGGAACAATATTCCTACGTAAGTATGAACTTTATCTACTCGGAATAAAGTTCAAAGTTAGAGAGCTGTCTAACGTTTTACAATGATTCTTAAGCAGAAGACATATTTGTCGTAGATTCACCGCATTCAGTCCCATCCTAGTAACCGTTACTGCCGAGTCTAAATTCTCGCAGGTTAAGGAAAATTTATAGACGGTTTGAGTCTGAAACAGTTTTCCTTTATGATCATTTCAGTGGCCTACCGAGGCCACGCAGTAAGAAAATGAGAAACATATTGATTTATTAGGTAACTGTGAAAACGACTGAATTTATAAATTTTTCCCTTGCTCACTGTCCTAAGTAGCAATAATTCACTTCTATTTCTATGCTATCACAGACCTCGTAGTGCTAACGCATTTCTGAGGGAGATCCCTCACGCTTGTCATTTGTTTACTTCTTTGAACTATGATCAAAAAGTGGCGTAAGTAAGAGTACCTACGTTAAATACTCGCTATGATTCTGGCATCAATCACGGAAGGGAATGTGTACAATCTAAGCTCTCTAAGTGCAGAGTTGTCCTAAAATAGTCCTACGTTTTTCTTAGCAACATGGAAACAGACAAATGTGGGGAGAGAAAACGGCCTTTTTGTAATGGCCTCATCTCAAAATGGATAAGTAAATAATGAACACCTACCCATTTAATAGATCTCACACCGAAACTATAATAATTTTAACTTTTTAATTAATCGTGCATTGAGTGTACGGAGTAAATTTCGTGAGGTGGAGATGTATGTAGGTAATTTACTTATTCCAGCATGTTGCAACTTGGGAGCTAGGTACACCCTATTGTTAATTCTGCTATATCAAGCTGTATAACATCAAAACTAGTGGAAGGTTGTCTAGCTGCTAAGGCGAGTGATGTAATATATACCTATTTGGTATATGCCAAATTTTGTGTTACCTACTCGAGTGCCTTGATCTTGAACATGATATTTTCTTCAGGTGCGTTTATATTGCCCGAAAAATTATGAATGAAATGCATATTACGTAATTTGTATAACAACCTCCTCCACTAGAGATGAAAAGTTCATGATATATTTTTCAGGTGCTTTCATATTACCTGAAATGTTATGAATGAAATGCATATGGCGTAATATGTATAACAACCTCCTCTAGAGATGAAAAGTTTTAGAGCGATAGTGGCAAATAGCAATAATGCGACACTGTCCCAGACGATATTAAGTTTTTATTTCCTCAAGTGTAGTCATGCTTACTACACCTACTTTTTCGATAATGAATGAAAGCTTTTGGGCAAGTAAACAACAAGTACCCACAGTCTATGTAGGTATTTTAAATAAATATACAAAAGGTTTCAATCAGAGGGTACTTTTGCTAATTGATATTTGTGTAAGTGCCCTGTCTGCCTTGTTTGGGTTTGAAACACTCCTGTGTATAACATTGTTAGATGGTTGTTAGAAACGTACGATAGTGAACATAATTGCCTATCGTAAGACGTCAGCCTAAAATAATAATACCGTTGTTCCAATATATTTGCTCTGAATGTCGAGCACAAGACGTTGTTAAAAAATGCTTGAATGTACCTACGAACTAGGCAAATAGTTTGCCTATCAAGTAAGATATTTTCAGAATAGATACCTAGCGAGAATTATATTGGGAACTACCTACTACGTTCAATAGCTAGTATATTTTACCAACGGTGATCATAATGATATATAATATTTGTACGGTGACCCACGTAAGATCTAGGCTTCCACATTTAATTTGCAATGTTGCAATGTTTGTACTGTCTAATAGACAATAACGTCGTTTACCGACGTACCTTCGGATTAAATTTTCTCCGTAGGTAAGCGGTTAACAAAATGATAAAATTCTTATAATTTAAACTTTAGCTCATATTCTTTTATAGCTAGCTCGTTTTTGATTGTACATAAAATTAAAGCAAATTTGTGCCCTTTTCAAGTTTTAAACAGAGATCTGGGCTTTGCATGGGACGGTCAGAGGTAGTTATGGCAGAAAACAATTTCAATAATCGCCTCTTTTATTATATCAAGTTTAGGTAGATTTACCAAGATATTAATTAACTATATTATTATATACAATATAGTTTATTCAGAGGCCTGGGTGATGTTTTAAATAAAGCTTGACCGTTACTCCGACAAAGTAAACAAGGTTAGTTATTGATCATTATGTATTATAGCAAATATTATTAAGGCAAGCCCAAATGAATCATATTTAAAAAATCATATGAAGGTATGATTTGATAACAAATTTATATGCCTTTTATTCTTCTGGGAAACTAGGTAGTCGTTTGGCCAGGTTTTTTGATTTACCTGCTTAAGCCCGTTTAGGTCAATGCATATCTTAAACAGTAGTGTTGACCTTATAGTAGGGAAATTTAACCTACTTATTACGTTACCTATAGCTTGAGTGATCAAGCACAATTACAATATGTAAGCTATGTTTTTCTGTGTAAAAGAGCTATTTATTTACTATGTAAGTAAATAGATATTTAAAAGGTTTTATAGAAACGACCTGCAATGCGTATTTACCTCTAACTAAAGGTTCAATATTTTTATATTTTACTATTTTGGCTATTGAGATTTTCAATTTTTTTTTTTTTTTGGAATTTTCTGTTTACTGTTCGGAAACTTTCAGATGAATTTCCGCGTACTTTCTATCTTATCAAAACGTATTGAGACTTACATAATGAATAACTGTATTATGTGCATTTTTTATTAAATACGAGGTAAAGTTTTTCAAAGACATTATAAATGGCATGTTACAAATGCATCATTTTCATCATTCTATTATGCTTACCTAGAATGCCGTAATATAGTACAAGAGGTTTTGAATTACATTTTCATTATAATTTATCATATTTTATCGTCATTTAAGGGTGAGTTTATGATATTACAGTATGTTTTAATAAATACAATATAAATAAATTTTCAGTATAGTGGATCAAAATCATTATTGTTGATAAAGAAATTCATTTTTCTTTTTTAAAGAATAATAATACCTGTTTCTATTTATAGTTTTTCACATTGGCGATAGCTCCCACTCCTCCAGGCGATATCAAACATGTCTCTATAAGTAAGGCTATAAGGAACGTACAGTGGTTTAATGACAGCATTTTACCTACCAATAAAATGCTTATTAAACTACTTACCTTCCTTATAGCCTTAAATTTTTAATTCTGCCTGGTGTATTTTGTAGTAATAATATTCTAACTAGAATATTATTATGAGACGCAATGAAGCCAAGCGGGCCGACTCGCCCCGCCCTGCCGTGTCGGAGTGGGGTGGGGTGTGGGGGCATACGTAACCAATCACACAGCTTTGGAACAGATAAGTGCGACCAATCGCTGCAAAGGAAGATCTCTATCTCTATAAGTAAGGCTATAAGGAAGGTAAGTAGTTTAATAAGCATTTTATTGGTAGGTAAAATGCTGTCATTAATAAAACATAGAAATTGCGTCCATGGCGTCTATTCAAAGAATGACTTATGTCAGATAAAAACACCAAAGAGTATACCTACATTACACTTATGTTATGAAAGTACAGGCTACAAGTTTACAGGTGAAATTTGTTGTACATTGCTTAGCCGGTTCATATTCCTGGTGTCATAATGACTAACCGACTACGCAACGAACATCGAATTTCACCTGTAAAATTGTAGCCTGTAGTTCGATAATATCGGGTACTGGTGGTTCAGTCTGCAATGTCATAACCAGACTGGGAACTAATTCACAAAGTGATAAATATCCACTGAGAATCGAACTCGAAACCTTTGCGTTGTAGGCAGTCGCACTACCACTTCACCACATCGGCCTTCAAAGAAATTTGTAATTGAATATACCTGTTATACCTACCTATATAGTTAACACTCTTTTGTGTTCGTGTGGATCGAACCCACGACCCTCGGCGTAGCAGGCAGGGGTCCTATCCGCTACGCCATACGCTACGTATTAATAAAGTCATGCGGCGTAAGGTTATCGCACTTATCAAGAAAATTCTTTATCGATTAAGCCGTTAAGAAGCGGTATAATCTTAAACCCTAATCTTTACAAAAAAATAATCAAAAAAACCAACTGATGACACTTGATTGACAGCTGTTTGTTTGGTTAGGTACTCGATTTTTAGCGGGCTTTATCGAAAACATGATTTTGTGCTAATTTACGTTGCATTTGGACTTTACCACAGTGGTTTCTTGGAGCTAAAACTATCGTCGCAATGGGCGACCTACAACAAATACGGTTGGAAGTAAATAACGCGTTCAAACTCAGCGGTTTCACCGTGCGAAGAGATGCAAGCACATTTGTTGCTGAACAACTGGTTTCCATGGCTCCTGGCGAGCGGCGGAAGACCTTGGACAAGCTGACGGCTCATTTACTTCACCAGTGTCTGTCCCAGCCAGTGCTAGAGAAGGAACACATAGAAATAGCGTACAAAGAGTGTTCTTCGCATGGGCTTGAAGAGAGCGAAACTGTGCTAAGTGTGATCGATGCGTTTAGTGTTCCTAAGCTCTGCTACGACAACGAAAGGAAAAGATTCGTTAAAGACGTGAGTACAAGCAATAATTTGTTCCCTGAACCGAAATGGAAGGCTCAGTTTCTCATCGATAGGTATACGATCATCTGGCAGAGAACTGTTCGGAATAAACTCTTTGCACAAGAAATTCTGCCGTCCATGGAGGATGAAAAGAAGTTCCAGCTGCGCAAGATTGAGGTATTACTCAGTTCTTCAAGTAGAATAGATGAAGTAATTGTTTTAGGTCTGTTAACTCAGCTAACGGAAGGCAAGTTCTATTTAGAAGATCCAACTGGAAGCGTTTTGTTGGATATGTCTCAATCTCGCTACCATTCGGGTCTGTTCACTGAAAGCAGTTTTGTTTTAGCTGAAGGATATTACGATGACAAAACCTTGTATGTGATGGGGCTTGTTTTGCCACCATCAGAAAGTCGGGCAATGTCATTGCCATATTTCGGTAGCTTGAACACTTTTGGAGGGAAATCTAAGACTTTACTGAAGAATTCTCAAACATTACTCAAGATTGAACAAGAAAATGAAGACGGAATGATTATTTTCTTATCAGATGTTTGGTTTGATAACTTGAAAGTTATGGATAAGTTGAAAACGCTATTCACTGGATACAATGACTTCCCACCTATTGCTATTGTATTTATCGGTGAATTTCTCTCATGCCCATATGGATATGAACACAGTATACAATTAAAATCTGCGTTGACTAGTCTCGCTGACATGATAATGCCATTTACAAGACTAAAAGAATCATGCAAGTTTATCTTTGTACCTGGAAAAGGTGATCCAGCAGCAGCTAATATTCTACCAAGACCTGCGATTCCCAACTTTGTGACAAAAGAAATAACTGACAAATTGGGTGATTCAGTTATCTTCACAACAAATCCTTGCCGTATCCAATACTGTACACAAGAAATTGTTGTGATAAGACAAGACTTGGTGACAAAAATGTGTCGAAACTCCATTCACTTTCCGGAGACTGGTGATATTCCCGATCATTTAACGAAAACTTTACTCAGCCAATGCACTCTGTCACCGTTATCATTGGGTGTTCAGCCTGTGTATTGGAAACACGCTGATGCATTGTGCCTGTACCCGATGCCAGATTTGGTGGTCATTGCTGATCATTTCCAACCATATACAAGGTCTTATCAAGAATGTCAAGTGGTAAACCCTGGGTCATTCCCAAGAACTGAATTTTCTTTCAAAGTGTATGTGCCTGCATCTAAAACTGTTGAGGATTCTCAAATACCTAAGGAAGATTTCTAATGTTAACTTTATTTTATTTGAATTTATGTATGGATCAAAATAATAAAACAATTTTGTATATAAAGTACTGGATGTTTATTTATTTTATTTAATAAAGCTACATTTAACTATTTACAATGATAGAGTACCTTATCATTCTTATAAATAACTAGTTTTTTAATAAGTTGGGACTTTATCTTAACTATAGTGACAAAAATGTATTTAAAAATAATTTACAATGATTTTTCTACAGGATGTAACATTGATTTTAATTTATTGTTTAAATCTAGTACAACCACAAAATGTACTCAAATAAAATAAAGCATTAATTCAATTAAAACAGAACTGAGTGTAAATAAAATAAAATAAATGGCAGTTTAAATTGAGTTTTCAGATTATCAATAAGTATATATTAAAAATAATATTACATTAAAACTAGTTGCAATATGTGAGATTTCAATACTTCTACATTTAGGTGTCTTTTCTTCACAAGTTCATCAAATATCTTGCATTATAAATATTTTTTATTCATATGAGGTTGTAGCCTGCAAGCACTTAATCACTAGCGCCGCTTAGTAAAATAAAAAAAGTTAAAACGGTAGTTAGGTAATTTATTGAAAAAAGATAGAGAAGAATAAAATGGATTCAATTGAGGTTTTGAGTTTAGGTTCTTTTTAAGCACAGAACGGCGCTAGTATTCTGACAGTTACTGGCTAACTAGACTTTCCAAATTAAGTATTTAAAAGAATGTAAACAGTGTTACTATGGCTGAGAGACAGATATTATTTTGTCCTTTTCTGTCGCAGGGCATAATGTTGTCCCTCTTTATCTAGTTGTTTTACATTCTTTTAAATACCTACTTGGACAGAGTATGAACACAACTGAAGCAACCTACACGCCCATTACATTATTGTATGTCTCGGAAATGGGCGCTAGTGCGACGAGGCATATCATGGCGATCGTGAAGAGGGCTATGATTGGTGCGTACACTGACAACAGCAGCTTTCTGAAGCTCGAGAACTGTGGACAAAAAGAAACAATTAAATGAACAGGCTTTAGTTGTAATTACATAAACTAGAAACAAAATCATTGACACTATAAGGTTCAGAGGTACAAACTTCTTAGCGTGGTAGATCACACTCCACAAGCTCCTTAAGCAACCGACGCCCCCGCCGGCGGAGGATAGGTGGCTGGTTGAGAATGGGTGACCAGTGGAGGATAGGTGACCGATGAAGGATGGGTGACCGGTGGAGGGTAGGTGCCCAATGGAAGATGGGTGACTGGTTGAGAATGGGTGACTAGTGGAGGGTAGGTGCACAATGGAAGATGGGTGACTGGTTGAGGATGGGTGACCGGTGGAGTATGGGTGCCCAATGGAAGATGGGTGACTGGTTGAGGATGGGTGACCAGTGGAGGATGGGTGCCCAATGGAAGATGGGTGACTGGTTGAGAATGGGTGACCAGTGGAGGATGGGTGCCCAATGGAGAATAGGTGACTGGTAGAGGGTAGCTGACTTTTTGAGGATGGGTAACCAGTGGAGGATGGGCGCTCAATGAAGGATGGGTGACCAGTGGAGGATGGGTGACCAGTGGAGAATAGGTGACTGGTAGAGGGTAGCTGACTGGTTGAGGATGGGTAACCAGTAGAGGATGGGCGCTCAATGAAGGATGGGTGACCAGTGGAGGATGGGTGACCAGTGGAGAATAGGTGACCAGTGGAGAATAGGTGACTGGTAGAGGGTAGCTGACTGGTTGAGGATGGGTAACCAGTAGAGGATGGGCGCTCAATGAAGGATGGGTGACCAGTGGAGGATGGGTGACCAGTGGAGGATGGATGCCCAATGGAAGTTGGCTGACTGGTGGAGGATGGTAGCCCAATGGAGGATGGGTGACTGGTAGAGGATGGGTGACCGGTGGAAGATGGGTGACCGGTGGAAGATGGGTGACTGGTGGAGGATGGGTGACCGGTAGAGGATGGGTGACTGGTAGAGGATGGGTGCCCAATGGAGGATGGGTGCCCAATGGAGGATGGGTGACCGGTGGAGGATGGGTGACCGGTGGAGGTTGGGTGACCGGTGGAGGATGGGTGACCGGTGGAGGATGGGTGACCGGTGGAGGATGGGTGCCCAATGGAGGATGGGTGCCCAATGGAGGATGGGTGCCCAATGGAGGATGGGCGCTCAATGAAGGATGGGTGACCAGTGGAGGATGGGTGACCAGTGGAGAATAGGTGACCAGTGGAGAATAGGTGACTGGTAGAGGGTAGCTGACTGGTTGAGGATGGGTAACCAGTAGAGGATGGGCGCTCAATGAAGGATGGGTGACCAGTGGAGGATGGGTGACCAGTGGAGGATGGATGCCCAATGGAAGTTGGCTGACTGGTGGAGGATGGTAGCCCAATGGAGGATGGGTGACTGGTAGAGGATGGGTGACCGGTGGAAGATGGGTGACCGGTGGAAGATGGGTGACTGGTGGAGGATGGGTGACCGGTAGAGGATGGGTGACTGGTAGAGGATGGGTGCCCAATGGAGGATGGGTGCCCAATGGAGGATGGGTGACCGGTGGAGGATGGGTGACCGGTGGAGGATGGGTGACCGGTGGAGGATGGGTGACCGGTGGAGGATGGGTGCCCAATGGAGGATGGGTGCCCAATGGAGGATGGGTGCCCAATGGAGGATGGGTGACCGGTGGAGGATGGGTGACCGGTGGAGGATGGGTGACCGGTGGAGGATGGGTGACCGGTGGAGGATGGGTGCCCAATGGAGGATGGGTGCCCAATGGAGGATGGGTGACCGGTGGAGGATGGGTGACCGGTGGAGGATGGGTGACCGGTGGAGGGTAGGTGACCGGTGGAGGATGGGTGCCCAATGGAGGATGGGTGACCGGTGGAGGATGGGTGACCGGTGGAGGATGGGTGACCGGTGGAGGATGGGTGACCGGTGGAGGATGGGTGACCGGTGGAGGATGGGTGCCCAATGGAGGATGGGTGCCCAATGGAGGATGGGTGACCGGTGGAGGATGGGTGACCGGTGGAGGATGGGTGACCGGTGGAGGATGGGTGACTGGTGAAAGATGGGTGACCGGTGGAGGGTAGGTGACCGGTGAAGGATGGGTGCCCAGTGGAGGATGGGTGACCGGTGGAGGATGGGTGACCGGTGGAGGATGGGTGACCGGTGGAGGATGGGTGACCGGTGGAGGGTAGGTGACCGGTGAAGGATGGGTGACCAGTGGAGGATGGGTGACCGGTGGAGGATGGGTGACCGGTGGAGGATGGGTGACCGGTGGAGGATGGGTGACCGGTGGAGGGTAGGTGACCGGTGGAGGATGGGTGACCGGTTGATTAGGGTGCCAAATGGAGGATGGGTGACCGATTCAACTTACCGGTGCGTCAATACTCCTGTCGACCTGCGTGGTCTGTCTCGACTGTCCCAGCATGTCCTTCATGGGGAATGAGTTCACTCGGCCGTTGCTTATTCGGCCGTCAGACACGCACACTGTTAGCTGTGAAACAAAGTGTTTGCTATTTATCAAATTCAAAATCATTATAATAAAACATGCAGATAAGAGAAACCTCACGGACTGAATCCCAGAGTTAAGGGAGAGGGCTAAATGACTTACGGAGATAAATAATTGACAAAGAATGACTTACGTTTGATAAATGACTTACAGAGATAACTAAATTAAATAGAAAACCAAATTTTTAAAACTCTTCCCGTGTTAACAATGTTACGAAAACTTGCATTTTTATACCGCGGGCAGAATTTTAACCTGCGCCTTTCGCTATCACTAGTGGCGACACCTCTTCCATCTGGGCTACCCCAGCTCATTTATTGCCCGCGAATTTTACAAGTGTATCTTGATCTACCGGTTAGTTTTGCAACTAAAACCCAGCGACTAATTAATTCTTTACAGATTGCATATCCTGTGTACAATAAAATATTTTTGAATTGAATTTAATGTAGTCTAAGTGATAAAAACTCGCGATAAATTGAATGCCAAAATTTTAAAACACTTCCCGAGTTAAGTATACAATTATTAGATTCGCGGTAGAAAAATACGTTTGAAAGTTTTCTAAAAACTAAATTATTTGCGAACAAAACCAAATAACTTACAGAGAGTACTAAATGCATGATGACGTGGAAAGCGACGAAGGCTGCTAGGATGTAGACGCTCCACGGAGGAAGTTCAGCCTTCTGAAGGTATACCGCCAGGAATATGGTTGCAACTGAAAACAGAGCATTCAAAATATGAATTATAAAGATAACAAAGGGGGTGTAAGGGACGGTGTACCGAAAACTTTGCAGGCATGATCAGACCATGAAATTGATCAACTTTTTTATGGAAGATATGTTGGGAAACGAGAATTTTTTTTCGACATCCCATACAAAATTCCCGATTACCTGACTGACTTTCTATGGAAGCTCGAAAAAAAAATCCGTTTCCCAAAATTGGCTCCATAATGAAAGTTGTTCAGTTACATGGTCTGATTATGCCTGCAAAGTTTTCGGTACACCGTCCCTTACACCCTGTATTTTGGAAAGGACATTATAATTATTCAATATATATCGCGGTGTAATGCCGACTTAGTATAGCATCACTCCATTTCTTTCCCGTGGGTGTCGTAAGAGGCGACTAAAGGACTCGAAGGTGTATTACAATTTTAGACGACGGGCTGATAATGAATATAATGATACACGATATTTATGAAACGGTCCTCAAATATTTGTCAGACGTGGCGATAACTGTTACTGCTCTGCCTTCCCCGCAAGAAATAAACGCGTAATGTAGGTATGTATGTATGTTATATCTTCAATGATACCAGCAGTATTGGTTACATACATTTATTAACAGCCACAACAGTCCACTGCTGGACATGGGCGTTCCCCTATCGGGCGGTATTGCCATACTCACCACTCTCGGCAGGATTGGCGAGCGCAGTGCAAGGTGATGTATTCACAGACTACGCTGCTGCCCATTCCCTTAGCCGGTTTTTACGACACGGGTAGTTATGAAGTGATGCTATTCTAAGCCACCACACGGCACTCATTGGTTGCTTCGATAAAAATGATCTTCTGATTAAAATTACTATTCACAGACAGCAATAGTACAATAGAAGACAAAGTAAAAATACTCACTTCCAAGGATATGTGCGGCGTTGCCAGCCAGCCAGTGGAGCCAGTTGAACACTGGTCGCTGTTTGGTGCCGGGATGCGGTCTGAAGTATGCACCTGACACATTCAAACAACAATATTAGAATAATGGGAGGATGGGTGACCGATCGAGCTTACATCACTAGTGGATGGGTGGCCGGATGGGAGACCGGTGAATGGGTGACCGGTGGATGGGTGACCGGCGGATGGGTGACCGGCAGATGGGTGACCGGCGGATGGGTGACCGGAGGATGGGTGACCGGTGGATGGGTGACCGGCGGATGGGTGACCGTTGGAACCTTAGACTCACCAATAGGCTGTATGAAGCACAAAATGACAGTAACAATTCCGGTGATGGCGTGAGGATTGTCTCCGGTGGTCGACCAGCCTCCAACCTCCACCAGGATCAGGATGAAGCCAGCAACAGTCAGCAACCAGGTTCCAACCATGAGGATCCTGTGGTACTGTCAAGAAATAAAGATACAATTTATCCGCGTGTAAAGAACGGTGTACCGAAAATCTTGCAGTTGCATACATGATTAGACTACAAAACTGAAAGAAGTTCCGCAAGGAACATAAATTTTGGGATACCGATACAGAAACGGATTAATTAAATTCATTATACAAAGGTTTATCCCGCCAGAAATCAAATGTGGAACACTTTCAGCCTAAACGTAGATAAAATACTTACAGGTTTGCAATGTCGTCAATATAAGGGTTATCAAGCGATATAAGGGTTATCAAGAGCCTTTTTTTTCTTCGTGCGGAAAATCTTTAATGCTTATTTCATATAATGAAGATAAAATAATTATACTTACGGCAAACCAGATGTCTTTGCCGCCAAGAGTCTTGCCAACCCAAGTTTGTCTGA
Source organism: Tuta absoluta (assembly GCA_027580185.1). NCBI lineage: Eukaryota > Metazoa > Arthropoda > Insecta > Lepidoptera > Gelechiidae > Tuta > Tuta absoluta. The sequence goes on along the minus strand of JAQAHW010000019.1, from coordinate 9,213,571 downwards.
AGTACCTGTAATCGAAAAAATGGTTCCTCAGTTAAGACTTCATAAGTATCTTCATAGTTTTGTAAGGTAATGTTTTATTTAATTTTTAAAAGGAAAATTTATTCCATTCTGACAGCCTCTGCTATTTGTTATATCGAAACTAATGTAGCTTAAAACGGGCCGCGTATTTTGTTGTACCTATCTTGCGCAATGTTTTCGCGTCCTCCTACGAAACATATCGCACCTAGGTACATTCCATAAGGTACTGCAGCAAACATAGCGCAGTACAATATGGAGTGTTGTAAGTGCCTGTACACTAAAGTAAGAATAGCTTACCTGGCCAGCAGGATTCCAAGTGACGCCGTCCCAAGCCAAGCTGCCAACATGAAGCTTCCATGCAGCTTGAGAAGTAGCTTGGAACTTGCACCGGCTGTACCAACTGATGATAAGGCTAAAGGTTCTCCGGTAGACTCGTAGACGGAGTCATGGAAGCCCACGCGGTTTGCGTCTGGAAGACAAATTAAAAAATGTGATTAATATAGTATTGCTAAAATCAGCTTATTAATTCAAGGTGGGTCAACCCATCACGGCTTATGACACAACATTAAAATCCTCGATCTTTATCTTGACAATTCTTGCTTTATTTTTCTTTCTTATGAGGGCATTTTCTGTTGCTTTATTTATGTGTCTAAAAACCTATAAACCGTAGCGTGTTTATATTATCTTCACCGTTAGGTACCTAATTTAGACAATACTCAAAATAACACCTCACCTTTCATACTGTTTCCAGCAACAATCATCAAATTGTACTGATTGTTCGGCAAATCGAAAGTCCTTCCCATGACCGTCGACACCGCATCTCTTTTGAATTTACAGTACAATTTCTCATTTATAATCGAACTTGCTTGCAACTGCACTATCTCTTGGGGTGAATCCGATCTTCGAACGTACGGCTCCTCCTTCGGATAAGTCCAAGAGGTATACAATTTGACAGCGCCATTGTCCATCCTGACGCATTCCATGGCTGAATCGTCTCCCATCTTGTTATCCATACTGAGGGCAGAGGCTACGTATTTAGGGTTTCCTGTGCCCTGCATTTCAAATGTGTATTCGTCGCCTGCTACGAAAACAGCGACTATGGCTTTGCAGTTGCCAGATGGTACACAGTTGGTGGGAACACCGAAGCAAAGTTTGGTGTCGCCGCAGCCTTCATAGATAATGTCTTTTGGTGTGTTTTGGGGCTTAGGCTGGAAAAAGAGAAAATTATTATGAACTTCTGCTCAGAATAGCACTATACTGCAGTATTTTTTCGCTTCCCCAGAAAGTCATAACACGATCAAGGAATGAATCCAGGAAATGGCCAGCATCATGCCCTATCTCACCAATTAGATCCGGCTGATTACTGCACTGGACTTTTGACCAGCTGTTCTCAAGGTCCTGTAGACTTATTGCTGTTTTACCTACCTTAGACTCAGCGATGACTGGAGGCAAAACTGGTCCGTTGTCCTGTGTGGTGAGGGTTGGTACTGTAGTGGTGATAACGGTGTCATTCGTGACGATCTCGACGAGGGAAGATTCCACACCTTTCCAGAAGGTCGCGTAGCTTTGGGCTACAGTTGCTCTGGTGAGAAGATAATTGTCAAACTCAGCGTTTTGTTCAGATGAGAAGGTGATTACGGAAGGTGGATAAAAGCAGTTAAGAAGACAAGGACAGTAGGCAGAAGATTATATCGTAATGTCGAGGGAATCTCATCTCGGAGAGTGGTAATAGAAGGTAAGGATAAGTGGAGAAAATACCTTGTATTGCAGTGTATGGGTTCACCTTTTGAGGTAAAATTATGATAAATTCAGCGTGAAAAAATATCTAATGCAGCGCGACGGCAAACGAAAACAACCAATATATATAGATAGGATTGTAAAAGTACCTGAACTCAATACTGCCGACGATGTCGGTAGGTGCTTGCCATTGGAACGTCATTGCCGGCTTGTCTTCAGGGTTGGAATGGGTGACGGTATCATTCTGCCCTCTACAGCTGATGATCTTCGTGCTAGCTTCATCGGGGACAGAGACGAACTGCCCAATTATAGTGTCGGGGTTCTGGAAATTATGATAACTTTGGATTACGTAGTTGCTTACACGCTTACACAGTATCTCTACAGTCTGATTTTTATGGTGGGTTTCATGAAATATTTCACTGCAATTGTTCTAAAGCAGGCATTCCCTGCGACACAGGCTTACCAATAAATATTTTCATGTGATGCCATGTTATTCTGGCTTAAAAAAGCATCGCCCAATTTTTTCCCACGGGTGTCGTAAGAGGCGACTAAGGGACTCGAGGGTTTTATGTGTATTAGGTACCATTTCCGTCGACAGGCTGACATCCTCTGTCACTATAGTGATACACGTTTTTTTTAAACGGACCTCAAATATTTGTCAGACATGGTAAAAGCGATTTAATATATTGCTGTGTTCCGTATCCGTGCGGTACTGCCTTATAGACTTCTTGCTCTTACAGTCTTATCGAGGTCCCGCTCAGACACACGCCTTTAATCCTTTGCGGAGTAGGCAAAGCGTAAACGGCCGCAAAAAAACGGCCATTTACGCCACGTTTGACGAATATGTGAGGATCATTCGGAAAATTGTGTATTGTCATACTCATAGTGACAGGTTGTCAGCTCATCGCCTAAAATTGCAAAACACACCCTCGAGTCCCTTAGTCGCCTCTTACGACTCCTACAGGAAAGAAATGGGGTGATGCTATTCTAAGCCGGCATCACCCGCTCAGACTCAAGGGAAAGGCCAAATAATAAGAAAAATAACTTACCTGAACCTGTCTGGCTTGCAGAATGAATCCACCAATAGGGACAGGCGCTCCTGCTGGGCTTCCAATAGTTACATTCAGGACGTCACCCTGTCGCACTTGAGATGCTGACGTCACGATCAAATATGGCGGCGGGGAGGTCTGGGGTTGGAGGTTCGGTGTGGAGTGTTTTGGGAGCTGGTCGATGCAAGCCTGGAAGGGCAAAGGGTCAAATGAATAGAAAAGCTTCTTCAAAATCTCTTTGGTGCATCATTGGATCTACTTCTTAGCATCTCCTGGCTTGATTAGACTAGGGTCAAGACTCTTGACTGTTGACTCAAGAGCATTGTCTCTGCTGGTTCTTAGGTACCTACAGGTAATCAGGTATAGGTCGTTTTTTTCGCGAGGTGAAAAGGGACCTCAGTGATCTTTATGCTTGTCTTTATCGCTCCCTGTAATATTAAGTCTTGCCTATGTCTGCCTCTGTGGTCTAACGCGCTCACATTGGTCGCAAATTCGGAGGTCCTGGGTTCGATTCCTGAGGGGATACTCACAAAGTTGATATTTATCTTTTTGTAAATAAGTTAACAGTTTGGTTAAGACATTAAACTGAATCACTGAACACACCTGATTGGGCTTTGCGAGCATGTGAAACCCTCAGTCAGGTTGCTGTGCATGATAACTTAGACGGTGATAGAATACAAAAACCATGTCAGAGGCGTACTGGTCAGTTTAAAAACTCTGACACCAGTGTCGTTCCTCGACACGTGTAAGAGGACTATGGGTAATGATGATTTTAAGTGAACACGGATCAAACTCACTGTTATTTTTGTTGCGCGTTATCGCGACGTATTCGGACTGAGTGCCGCCGCACGCTCGCGCGTCTCACCAGGCACTCGAAGTGCGGAACGGAAGGACCACCGACTGGTCCGAATACGTCGCGATAACGCGCAACAAAAATAACAGTGAGTTTGATCCGTGTTCACTAAAATTATTTAGTAATGTCTCACTTAAGTTTAAATAGTATAAATGATGATTTTGTTTATCTTACATCAGGAGGAGCTCCAGACCCGTGTTGTTCTGATGACTTGAGGAGGAACAGAAGCGTCAACGCGAACAAGCTTCTTTTTCTCGGCAACATTGTTTGTTTATGAGATCTGAAAAAAAGGAAAACATAATTTAGTATTGTGGAGTATTCAATCAAACGTGTGATATTGGAATACTTTCGCTTATCTTGGTACCTATTTTGTTTCGGATAATCGAAAATTAAGTATCTGCGGAAAACTACGTTGCGGAATTTATTTGAAAATGATTTCCCGCCTACATTGTCATACAAATCAACAATATCGTCAATGTATCTACCTACATTTTATCATATCTAAAGTAAAGCCATCCCAATAAGCCATATTTAACAGCTGTCAGTTCCATACTAAACGGGATGTCAACAAAGGAAAATGGACCCTCTGCTATATTATTAGACAGCTGTCGAATATGGCTTATTGGGATGGCCGTATTGTAACTACCAATACTTATTCATAGCTATCACTGCTTTAGGTAGTTACAGTGAAAAGTATGCGGATCGCCGGATATTATCTAGGTATGTTGCTAAAAGTCTTGATAATACCAAACTAATAAATATATACCTCTATTTTGAATTTTGACTTCATTTTGAATTCAGCCTGGGTCGAAATTTGGACAACAAGTAGGTATAATAAAAAAAATAATTAAAAACACGACTGCTTTCTGAGATAAAGCCTAGCCTATCGGGAAAATGTCAGGATTCTTCCGATACAATTCCCATTCGAATCTGTTGCGTGATTAACGAGTTTCAGTACTTTAAAGAATCGCACATATATAACTCTACATGCATAAATCCTACATACATGAACTCTAAAAACATTACACACACTCCTTGTTTGATTGTGCAGTCGTGTAAAAAGAACGTCAGGTAAAAGAAGCCAGTCTCAATTACCTGAGTCAGTCGTACGAGACGGATTGTTTGTGATCACGTAATATTAAGAGTTTATGACTGAACGTAATCATAGTCTGTTATCATCAATTGTCATTTTGTTACTAAACTATTCTTACTTACTTACTTTCTATGAAATGAAATATTTAAGATCACCCATTTTTGACAAGGGGTAAGCTTAAAACCAGCAGTGTGCTGTGCCTACACCCATTTCAGATCATGTTGTATATTTATACTGAATTTATTGATTGTTGTGCCTAAGATGTTATGCGAAATAAATGTATTTGTATTGTATTTGTCTGTGATAGCAAAAAAAGGTGTATCCCACTATAAAGTGCTTAAACCAAGGTCTGAAATCACGACAAGTTTTCCCCAAGGAAAAAGTATGGGAACATCAAACAGTGTGGTAACAAGTGACAAAGTTGATACCTTCCACATGTTCGACTTCCAGTCACAACCTGCTGCCCTCTTTAAGTCATCTGTCTGTCCCGATGGCGTAGCGGATAGTACCGAGGGTCGTGGGTTCGATCCCCACAAGCAAGACAAATACTTATTTGTTAAGTTATTTTCAGATATTTGTGTTTAGTCTGGGTGTTTTCTATGTATTTATTTACAAAAAATAGGATGTAAGTATTAACATCAGCTATCTAGCATCAGCTAGCTAGCCACAGTTCAAGCTTTGCTTAGTTTGGGGCTAGATGGCGCTGTGTGAATTGTCCAGTAAATTTATATATTTATTGATATATTATCTGTCCATCTGCCCCTTCTGACTGGAGGAATAAGTATAACTGAAGCTAAAAAGCAATTTCAAAACCACTATCGGTAGTGTTATGATTTATAGTCATAACAGTAAATTGAGAAGTTACGTACTAACGTATTCCGGCTTAATGTTTTGCTCAGAGGCGTATACAGGGGGGGGCGGGTCAGGGGGTTGGGTTGGGACATACATAATATTTTTGTAATCCGCCGCTAAAGCAACATGATCATCAATAACCTTCTATACTTGTTGATTTGTAGGTACCTAGCACCAAAAACTTAGATAAAGTTGGATTAAAGCTCAAGGAGTTACCTGTTGCCCAATCAAAAACTCTGTGTAAGTCCGCATTAATATTCCTAACAGCTAGCTCCACATTCGCAGGATGAAATAAATGATAAATTCGCGTGTCATATAGATGGTGTTTACAAGTAACAAGTTGTTTTGGCAGATCTGCTGTGTACAATGAAAAAAGGACAGGACTAAGAATAGAACCCTGTGGCACTCATCTGTTAATGACGTGTCAGCATTACTTTGTCCATCAGTAGCCGTTGGACGACTCGGTGTCCCACACGAAAACAAGATCAGTAGCCTATAAATAGCTAAAGCTTTATCGTCAGAAACATTTAGCAGGGCTGCATCAACGGTATGGCCCGCTATAAAACCTGATTGGTGTATAGAGATTATTTGGGCTGTTTGCAGGACTACATCCACCTGCTTCAAGATTACCCTCTCCAGTACTTTCAACAGAAGCGGGAGCAGACCAAATTGTTTTTTGGTATTGGCTTCACAATGTGCAGTTTCCAGTCATCCGGAAACGTGTTACTTAGGTACTTGAAATTGACATATCAACTGTACCTGTTTTTGTTTTTAATGTACACGGCAATATAAACAGAATCATTTTAATGTTAACTTATACTATCGTATCTTGAGGTATTTGTTTTTATGTTATTCAATATTGTTAATAAGTCTTCTTCCGTCATGAATTAAAAATAATTAAATTACCTATCATTCAAACTTAGTTTTTCGTAACTTTGAATTATTTTCGAAATAATTCTTTAAACTATCATCCACAGCTAAAACACCCGGAATATTAAGAAAGTGATAATTTCTGATGCTCATTTAGCTTTTGAGAATCACCCAATTCTTCCGAAGTGGAAAAGGTACCTATTTAATCTAGAAAAGAAAGCAGATGTGTCTCTTTGGATGTCTCTCAAATGTTTCCACATAAAAGGCAGTTGTTGTTTTACTATTGTAATCGTAGACAAAATTAAAACTTTTCTCTTTCGATTGAAGCTGTCACATAATTCTTTTTTTTATAATATTCTTTGTCAGTGTGACTCTTCATGTGTGATTGTCAGTTTATCTTTGGGTAGTGTTGCCGTGCCGCATTTGTTTTCTTGCCCTTTTTTCACGTGAAGAGTCTAGCTCGCTTCTCTCGTGATTCATATTATCTTTTGCCCGATGGTCTTATATTCTCTTGGCCGATGGTAGTCTAGATATGTGTTGTGACCCCCCATGATCTGCATACGCCACTGGTTTTGCTGATATACATACATCCGTATCTGAAACCATTGTTTAATTGTTCAGCAGCCACCGACTGTCGTGGTTCGTTAAAAGAAAAATGAAATATTTTATATTTTTGTGTTTAGTCGTCAGTTTTGCCGCTCTCGCCGGCGCTCAAAGTGGAGAACTGATAAAGAAACCTGTATACGACATGAAAAAAGTTGATGAGTTATTCGAAAAATTCATAGAGGACTACTCGAAGACTTACAAAGATGAGAAAGATAAACAGGTACAATTATGTAATCATTCTGAATAATTACTATTATGATTAGTTCACACTAATAACGTAGCACTTATTGGCCGTGTAGTGCCGGGTTTCGATGGCATCACCCCAATTCAACTCGTGGGTGTCGTAAAAAACGACTAATAGGTAATCATCCAGGGTATGGGCAGCAGCGTTCCCTGTGAATGCAACATCTTGCACTGCGCTCGCCAATCCGCCTGCCAAGCCTGGTGAGTATGGTAAATACCCTCCGATTAGGGGAGGCCCATGTCCAGCAGTGGACTGTTATGGCCACTTATGGCTGTTAACCTATAGTTGAATATATACCTAATAAGTATAGACTCCGAAGCACGGAATCATCTTTCTTACGGACAACGGTCAGCCTGCAATGTTCTAACCAAACTAGGAACAAATTCACAAAATAATAAATATCTAGAGGACTTGGCTGTTTATTACAACTTAGTTATATACTAAGTAAGTACCTAAGTGAATGACGATAAGATCTTTTTTATAGAAAGGTTTCTTTTTATTTAGTAGGTTAGTAAGTAGGTACCTACCTAACTTTTTGCTATAATGGTAAAGGATTGTGTACCGAATCATGCATGAGAAAGAAACTGAACAACTTTTACTATGGAGCCTTAAAAATCTTATCAACGAAAGCACAGAATAATAACTAGTAAACGAAAGTACCGCCGTTCCAATAAGTCGTGTTTGATAGCTGTCAGATTCGTGATAAGATAAAACTATGGCAGAGGGTCCATTTTCCTTTGTTGTCATATCTTTTAGTATGGAGATGACAGCTGTCATTACGACTTATTGGAACGGTGCTGACGGGAAGGCTGGGGGCCGTTTATGGATATATGGTATAGACATTGGCAGAATTGTCCTTTGCTGACAGAGGCCATTTAAAAAAAAGAATAGAATAGGATATATGGTACATAAGTTGCGAGTGAAAAAAAACGAGGTCCTATGGAGGTTCAATTATAAATGGGAAATTTTGTATGTTTGTATGAAATTGTGGTACATATACAGTGTTATTTTTTATTCATCTCGGAAAATTTACAGGGTGATTCTACTCATGATACTGAACAACTTTTACTATATGGGGTCACCTACGAAATCGCGAAAAAAAACAGCTGTTCCATAAAAAAATCGAGTTGGTTTGATTTTTTTTATAGAGCCGCTGTTTTTATTCTGCGACTTCGCAGGTGACCCCATAATAAAAGTTGTTCAGAATCATGAGTAGAATCACACTGATACGTGGTAAATAAAAAATAACCCTATATAGAAGGTAACATGAATTAACACAGGATAGTTTTTATTTTATGCGGTCAACGCCGCGGGTATCAGCTAGTTACAAATAAGTTGGGACTTATATCTTTTTGTGTATGTATACAGGGTGTAAGAGACAGCCCCCCAAATACTGGTAGGGTGCATTCAGACCATGAAACTGAACAACTTTCCTCTAGAAACATATGTCAGGAAACGTCAAAAAATAAATCTTCCTCTCATACAAAATCACAGTCAGCAGACTGCATTTACTATGGTAAGTAAAAAAAAAATACGCAGCCTGAAATATTTTTTATGGGATGTTGTTCAGTTTCATGGTCTGAATTCACCCTATCAGTATTCGGAGGGCTGTTTCTTACATCTTGCATATATAGATGGGTATGTATTACATTATTTTATATTTATTTATGTAAGAATCAAAGAGTAGGCTAGCAGCTATAATCATTTTTACATTAATACACTCGACTCATAATGTTCGAATTATGAATTCGATAACAGTTGTATAAAGACATTCTGCATATAGAAATAACAGTTTAATGGAAATGACAGACGCGTAATGCCTTAATGAGAAGGCTCTTACTTCGATAAAGTTGAGAAATGAAACGAAGATTTTTTTTGCCAATACTCAAATCGCCATCTTCCGCCGCACCTGTCAGTTGTTGTTGTATGGTAATTGTTCAGTTGTTTTTTAGGTTGTCCAGATATTGTTCAGTTGTTAGATAGTTTTTATACCGATGTTGTTCAGTTGTTGTTCAGATGTTGTTCCGATGTTGTTCAGATGTTGTTCAGTTGTTGTCTAATTCCAAGCTAAACTCCCGCAGTGGAAGCGATTTACACAGGTAAATTTCTAGTAAAATACCAGGAGTTCAACTGAAGGCAGACAATGGCCGCGTTACGCAGCGCTAAATAGCATACGCTGCACAATATAGCAGCGCATACTATGAATTAAACGTGAACCTAAATCTATTTAACTTAATTAACTAAGTTGAGTGAAATTGGCAAATGATGTGTTCTGACCTTTACATAACTCAAGTCGGTAGTAAATACCGTCTGCCGATCTGGCGTTACGTCACACGTATTAGCACTAGATTATAAGTAAGTACCTCCAAATTATATCACCCCACGAATTCCGCAATTCGTACTAAGGAGTCACAATGATATGGTACAACAAATATGACTAAAGGGAACACACCATTAACACGAATAAACAGTTTTATACTAAACAACCAGGTTTAACACTTACAGTCAACGTGCCGGTCCAAATGCATAAAATACCCAACGGAGAAAGGAAGTACAGGGAATGGATCAAAGAGGAATTCCGTGGGTACTTACAGGGCTGGGTGGAAAAGATATCGACACCCAGCATTCCACTACAGCCTTGGCGCGTTATTCACTTCAAACCACTCACAGCTTCTGTTCGTATTTCACTTTGATATTAGTCATTACGCGTGACCCAACCCGAATTTGGGTCGTACAAACGCGAGCCGATATGGCCACTTGATGCCTATTCAACGCGACGCTCACGTGGAAGACGTCGAGACATCCAACAATCACTAAGCCTGGTATTCTAGTATAACCCAGGAGAACCGCAATAATACGATGCATCAACACGCGCGATCTCAAATTGAATCGTCCATTACTCGCGGCATCACAAAACGCGTGGCGGGAAATCCGTACAAAACACAATACGTTCTCGTCCGAACGGTTTTGAGTGACTGAGTGCGGTGCAGAAATCACCGCTTGGCGTCTACCAGGCGGCCCGCGCGCACGCCGCCCTCGCCCCGCGAGCGAGAAAGGGACAACATATGCCCAGAGCGATGCGTGCGAAATCGCGGCGCATTCATAGACCGTCATTAATACCTAACTTACCCCAGCATAGCAACGCTAAATTAAACATTCACCCGCCCTAGGCCGAATCCCTTAGGCCTATTCACTACTGGGGAGACGAGATAGCGTTGCTATTGCTCGCTTAAGAACTGAATCCCCTACCTGAACTGTCGCGACTCGAGGAGTGCCATCACTACCTGGGAACAAGTTGAGAATGCGCCCTCTGCGCCATCGCAGTGGCGGCAGGTTAACCAGAACGAGATCTCCGATGCGAGGGGGTTCAGTTCTGTCCGTCCACTTAAGGCGTTGCTGCAGAATGTGCAAATACTCAAGCGACCATCGCTTCCAAAAATTCTGAGACATTTGCTGCAGCAACTCATAACGCGTCAAACGATTGCTACTGACCTCTGTGTAGGGGTATTCTGGCAAGGCGTTAAGTGGTCGGCCAATTAAGAAATGCCCTGGTGTCAGGGCCTCCAGATCATTTGGATCTGAGCTAAGCGGACACAAAGGACGTGAATTGAGAACGGCCTCAATTTTACAAAACACGGTCGCTAGCTCCTCAAAGGTTAATATCGTTAAACCTATAACGCGCATCAAATGCGTCTTAGCGGACTTTACAACCGCTTCAAATATACCACCCCAGTGGGGGCATCCTGGTGGATCGAACACCCAGTTAATGCCCTGACGGGAGAGGCTCGTGCCGATAGCTTCCTCGTTTTCCGATAAAAACGCTATAATTTCTTTCATACATCGATCAGCGCCCTTAAAGTTGGTACCACAGTCCGACCTGATCAGCGCTGGTCGCCCTCTTCGCGACACAAATCTATCTAAAGCTGCTAAGAAAGCCTCCGTAGTGAGGTCGGCCACGAGTTCCAAGTGGACGGCCTTGGTTGCTAGGCACACAAACACGCACAAATACGCCTTGATTGACTTCGCGTTGCGAAGGCGTGATGCCTTTACCATAAAAGGCCCCGCAAAGTCCGTTCCCACACCCGCAAACGTCCAGGCTTCCGTCACCCGGTCCGGTGGGAGGTCTCCCATCTGAGGTTGCATTGTGGCTGCCTTCAACCGATAGCAAGGCAAGCACCGAAACACAATGCTCCGTACCGTACGTCGTCCAGACAAGATCCAAAACTCGCGCTGCAGAATAGCCAAAAGTGCATTGCAGCCCGCATGCGAGTTTTTCTGGTGACGATCCCTAACTATAAGTTCTACCAAAGGTCCCTTCTTTGGGAGTAACAGCGGATGCCGTGCTGAAAAGGGCAGGTTAGCGTTCCGAAGTCTACCTCCAACCCGGAGCATTCCATGCTCGTCCACGAACGGGTTGAGGCGCACAAGACCTCCCTTCAGCTTTCCACGGCCATCCCTGAGCAGCCTGGCCTCTTCCTCAAAATGTTCCGCCTGGACGACCCTAACCAATAAACTTAGAGCCGCATTCCGCTCCGCAGGCGAGAGGACAGGTGCCAAGTTCCGTTCTGCTTGAGGTTTTCTACAGTTGTTCACAAACCGTTTGATCCAACCTGTCACCCCTAGAAGTTTGTCGAGGGAGCTGTATCGTTCCAGCAAGAAAGCCGCACTAGGCTTAGGTACGATCTGCCCTACGTTCACTCGCAAACCTCGATCAGGTGGCCCAAGCGGCGACCCGCACTCATTGTATGGCCATCTCTCAGGTGACTCAGTCAGCCACTGAGGTCCCCACCACAGTGAGTGACCTACCAAATCAGGGGCCCTACATCCCCGTGAGGCGCAGTCCGCTGGGTTCTGTTCTCCCGGTACGTGTCTCCATACCAACGGAGTTTCCGATCCTTTAATCTGTGACACCCGATTTGCCACGAAAACCTCAAGAGTATGTACCGACGTCTGTAACCAGCACAGAACTATCCTACTGTCGGTCCATGCGTACACCGTTTCATCCAAATTGATGGTACCGCGTAGATTACTAGCGACATAATGTAGCAAGCGCGTGAGAAGCGCTGCTCCCGCCAATTCCAACTTTGGAATGGTCCATCTTGTCCTAACCGGAGCCACCTTACTCTTGGCCATAACTAGACGCACGTCTACAGTTCCCGTTGAACTGACTGTCCGCAAATAGACAGCTGCCGCGTACCCTCGCTCCGAGGCATCACAAAACCCATGTAGGGTAGCCTTACATCCCACCGATGGGAGCAATTTGCGAGGTATGGCGATGCGTACGATCCCTGGTAAGGTGGTCACAAACTTGGTCCAATCATTCAACAGCTCTCCGGAGAACTGGTCGTCCCAACCCAAGTTTGCTAGCCACAACCTTTGCAAGAAGCACTTCGCCATGAACGTCACCGGTGCGATCCACCCGTTAGGATCGAAAGTTCTGGCGATCGTCGATAATACCGAACGCTTCGTCCAAGTCTTCTGCAAAAGGTCTGGCTCGATCTTATACGTAAAGACATCATGCGTTGGCCTATATTGCACCCCTAGGATGCTCAACGTATTTGGATTGTCCGGGTTCTCGAAAAGGTGCGGGTCCTGCTGGAACTCACCTGGCAACCCGGCCAGGAGCTCTGGACAGCTGGACAGCCATTTCCGCAACTCATAACCTCCTGATTCCATGATCGCGATCAGCTCGTCTCGTAGGAGTAGTGCCTGTTGCACGCTATCTGCACCCGTGCAGATGTCATCCACGTAGACGTCGCGATCCAGTACTGCTGCGGCTCGAGGGAATCTTACCCTTTCCTGTGCGGCCAACTCTCGCAGCGTGCGTACTGCCAAAAACGGACTTGGCTTCAGACCATACGTTACCGTGTTAAGCTCATAAGTGACCATCGGCTCGTCAGGGCTCTCACGCCACAAAATCAGCTGGTACCGACAGTCATCCGGGTGTATAATTGTTTGGCGAAACATCATTTTGACGTCTGCGACGAACGCTACTTGGTGCAACCGAAAATCTGTGAGGATGTCCACAATGTCCCGGTTCAACTTGGGACCCGCGTGCAGACACTGGTTCACAGACACACCATTCGATGTAGGAGCAGGACCGTCAAACACTACCCGTATCTTCGCCTCCGGTGACTTCAAAACAGCCAGGTGTGGTATATAGTAATGCTCGACACACCTCCAATCTATGCTGGACACCGACATGTGGCCTAACTCTAGGTACTCCCTCATGAATTCGATATACTTCTGCCGAAGTGCTGCATCTCGCTTCATCTTTCTCTCCATAGCCAGTAGTCTCCGTTCCGCGATCTGTCGCGAACTACCTAAGGAGGGGCGGTTTGGGAGAAATGGCAGCCTGGTAACAAACCTACCTGACGAACTTCGTGCAGTGTTGTACTGATAGAACAGCTCGCACTCGTCATCCTCTGGCTTCCGTCTATCCGCTGTGGGTGGCTCCTCAGACTCCCAAAACCTCTGCAGCACCTCCGACAACACACTACCATAGAGAACCGTATCGCCCTCTGGTAGGTCCTGAGGTCTCCAAACTGGGCCAAAAATAACATACCCCCCTGTGGTATCAACGGCCACTAAACCAGTTTGCTGAAGTACCCGTTTCCTGCCACACCAGAATCTCCCGAGGACGTCTGACCCGAGGAGAACGTCCACCGTACCAGGAGTATCAAATTCAGGATCAGCTAACTCTAAGCCTGTGGTTAACCCTCGTACCGTTGACGGTAACCGAACCTGAGGAAGTTTCCCTACCACTTCATCCAGCACCACTGCTGAGGCATGATAGCTGACCCCTGTACCTGTATTACCTAATGTGAACTCGAAGTTCACCTGACCCCGAACGTCAGGCACATCTACACCTCCAATACCTACAGCCCCATCCGTTGTGGGCCTTATATTTAAGCGTAGCCTACTCACCAGCTTACTAGACACAATACAACCCTGAGCCCCTGTATCTAACAAGGCTCTTACCTGTATGCTGCGGCCACCGTATCCCCATACCCAAATCATTGCCGTAGGCAACAATACCGTAATTGGCCGGGGGGCCGAAGCTGGTGTGTAGGCGGCGATTACCTAGCAGGAATCTAAGCGCGGAGTGTCCGCGTCCTGCGGGGGGGTCCCCCCTCTCCGTACACCATCGAGTGGGTCCCACTCCTGCTGATAGGGACCTCTGGTCCTGTACGCCATGGCTGGCAGCCTATAGTAACCCTGCGGCAGGCGCGCGTACCGTGGATGCGCCTGTAGCCGCGGGTGCTCAGCCAAGGGGAGAGGCATGCGTGGGTCATGAGACCTCACCATGTTGTTCAGTCCCGCCGAGTACTGCATGTACTTACTTAATTACCTTTGTGAGGTTTCAGCAATACGTTTAATAGATTTTAACCTTGTTATTGTTTGCTTCTACAGAACAAGCGTAGTAGACAAATCTAAGAACATAACTGTTGATGTGTTTTTGACGTGTTTGGAACGGGTGATCGAGAAAGCTAGTTTATTAAATTGTGAATGTGTTGTTTTGGGTGATACCAATATAGATTGCGTATATAAATCCAATCCAGATTTAAAGAAATTGCTCGAAGTTCTCTATACATACAAATTTACATGTGAAGTCGATTTTCCAACAAGAATTACTACCCACTCCAGCACGGGCCTGGATCATGTATACACGAATGCCCCGGTAGGGTCAGTTAGCGTTTCTCCTATAACGACTAACTTAAGTGATCACTTGGGAATCGGCGTCAAAGTGATTTGTTCTCGTCGGCTGCCACAGCCATTGACGAGATTAGTAAGAGATTTCTCCGCTGCTAATAGGTTTAATTTTGTGAGTGCAATCGAGAGTATTGACTGGCCACAAATTCATGCGTGCAATCTGACTGCTTGTTCTATGGCTGCATCTGTTATAAACGTAATTTCTAACCAATATAATATATGTTTTCCTTTAAAACGTAAAAACAATCGTAAAAAGAATGGAAGCTGGGTTACTGACGACATTACAAATATAAAATTATTATTATTTGACATGATTGAGTTAAAACATAAATTTCCTTCGGTTGATATAATTAATAGTTGTATCGAATTCTTGGATAATAGTTACAAATCACTTATGACGCACAAAAAGTTTGACTATTATTCCAAATTCATGACTAATAGCCAGAACTGGTGTAAAAGTATGTGGCAAGTAGTCAATAAGGAAAGAGGCAAAAACAACAGCCCCAATATTGACTTTACAGATGTTGCCGTAGACTCAAGTGGAGCGAAATTCAGATGTGGAAAAGACGCTGCCAACGCTGTGAACTTACGGTTTGCTGGTGCTGCCGCTGCGTGCGGCGCACCCGCTGCCGACCTGCCGCGCGTCTCCGCTATGCTACTTGCCGCGAGACCTCCTGCTGACCGTTCTTTCCGACTCCGACCATTCTCCCCTTGTGAAGTGTTCAAAATTATTACTACTAAAATTCCACATAAGACTACTAAAGATATTTACGACATCTCTTTGGACATTATTAACTCGATAGCATCACAAATATCACCCATATTGGCTGCCTTATTTAATAAATGCTTAAGAGAGGGAATTGTACCCCAACCTCTAAAAATTAGCAAGATATCCCCGATATTTAAAGGTAAAGGGAAAAGATCAGATATAGACGGGTATAGACCGGTCTCGATTATACCGGCCGTGGCTAAAATATTTGAGAATGGTCTGAGTGAGCGATTGACGGCATATTTGCAAACTACCGGGGCGGTATCAGACCGGCAGTACGCATACCGCGCGGGACGTTCTACTGTTGGTCTAGCCCAGGTGGTAGTCCGGCGTATCATGGATGCACGTGAAAGGCGTCAACAGGTAGCAGTGCTGTGCTGTGACCTGTCCAAGGCGTTTGATGTAGCGGACCACAATGTGCTATTCACAAAGCTACATCACTACGGTCTTCATGGTCCGGCACAGGCTCTTTTTATGAGTATACTGCGTGACAGGTCACAGATAGTGGTGGCATGCGGGGGCAAGGTCAGATCCGATGCAGTAGCAACGCATATGGGTGTAGCGCAGGGATCTTCTGTATCGAATTTGCTATTTTCGTTACTTTTGAATGATCTTCCAGAAGCAATTGAGGCCGGTGAAGCCCTGATGTATGCAGACGATGTGGCCTGTATCGTCAGTGCACCCAACTACCAACAACTAGAGATAAGGCTCAATGATGCTGCTGCTCAACTATCACGGTGGTTCTGCTGCAACGGCCTTTCCCTAAATCTAAAAAAGACGCACTTTATCCACATCCATTTGGGTGGCAGACTGCCCCAACCTTTATCTGTCTATGCCAACGGCTCTAAACTTGAACAAGTACAGTCTTCCACCTTTCTCGGCTTTGAGCTAGACCGTGGCCTCACATGGGAGTCTCACATCGAGAAATTGTGTGGAAAGCTGGGAAGTGCATGTTTTGCGTTGTGGCGTCTAGCTGCGGTGGTCCCTCGAGAGGTAGCTCGTACATGCTATTTTGCGACAGTACACTCGCTGATTACGTACGGTGTTGAGCTGTGGGGGTGCGCTTCTGAATGGGAGCGCGCCTTCCGCATGCAAAAAAGAGCTGTCAGAGCGATAGCACATGTAGCGCAGGAAGTGTCCGCAAAACCTTTATTTGTGACTCTTAAAATCCTCACATTACCATCAGTGATTATCTATCGTGCCGCCCTGTACGTGTACACGCACCTAGACGAGTACCAGCTGCGCGGAGATCGCGCCGCCACACCAACACTGCGCTATGCTGGTAGACTACTGCCAGTCAAGCATAGGCTTGCCAAATCTGACAAGCTTGTTCATGTTTTGGGCCCAGCTGTTTTTAATAGGCTGCCTAAAGATCTAACAGAACTACCAACACTTCAAAGATTTAAAACCAAACTTAAAGTATGGCTTCTTGAGCATACGTTTTACAGCTTGACAGAGTTCTTGGATTTAAAACTATGTACTTGATTAATCAAATTAATAGACAATGAATTAATTTACATAATGTATTTTAACAATAAGTTAGTAGGTAACTATAGTGTAGTAGTACCTAGAATAATACCTACATAGTGTATGTTTATTTTCCATTTGACATGTAATAATTTATTATTTACCAAATATACGAATATGAATATGAATATGAATATGAATATACTGGCCCTGGTGTTGGCACCCGCCCGTAGCATCACGTACTTGTGATGGGTGCCCCTGACCTTGGACCTGTGACCACCTACCCTGTTCCGGCACCTGCTGCCGAGGTGGTGACTGTCTCGCGCGTGGTGAAGGGGGCATCACCTGCTGATGTCCCTGGCCTCGTCTCTGAAACCCTGGTGGAAGAGGACTCCTCCTTGGAGGGGGTGGGGAGCGTTGCTCCCGTCTAGGTAGGGCAGACTCCGTCCGCTGACCCGCGTCAGCTCTGCCTCCGTAATCTCCGCTGCGGTTCATGCATAGGAGCTGATGGTGGGCACCCTGGCAGTACCTGCAGTTGGTGCTTGATGGGCACTCTCGCACCTGATGCGGCCCCATACACCTAAAGCACCAACGCCGTTGCTGCACCACACCACGACGTTTCTGCACCCGCTGTGCAGCGAACACCTCACACGCAGTCACCTGATGCCCCGCCTCTCTGCAGTAGGCACACCTCGATTCCAAATTAGCGACATTGTATCGCCTGGGTGGCCTACTCTTACCGTCTCGCGCCTGTGCACCCGGCCGTTCCGGGCGGCGAGCGGCCGCAGACTCCGCGTGAGGCGACTCTCCAAATTGGGCATCTACCCGCCTGCACTCGGCCTCGAGGAAGGACTTGAGCTCCTCGAAGGTCGGGAGGTAATCAGATGTCTTACCTCCGTGTGACTGTTCAAAACGAGCGGCCATGTCGCTCGGCAGGCGGCGCAACAACGTGTGGACCAGGATATAATCATAGCCTGACACCGGCATCCCCTGTCTCTCAAGAGCGTTCACTGCAACGCAGACAGGGTTGAGGACCTTGGCCCTGAGGTCCGTCCCTCGTGTGATGGTCGGCACGGTGAGCCACTGTTCCAGGAGTTGGTCAATCATGAGACGTTTGTTGCTGTATCTCTCGATCAGCAAACCGCGAGCCGTCTCGTAACTTGCATCATCGACTGGTAGATGCTTTACCAGCTCATGGGGCTCACCTTGCAGCTTGGCCATCAATTGTGCCATTTTATATGCCGGCTGCAAGTCAGTGCGGTTATGAATCACACTGTCAAACAGATCCTGGAATCGGGTCCAATCCGTGTAGTCCCCGTGGAAGACCGGAATCGCCACAGCCGGCAGGGGCACTTGTACCCCCGGTCCCCGCGGACCATGGGGTGGGTCCGGCTCCCCAGCCCTACGCCTGGTGATCACAGCAGCCGCCTGCTGGATCTCCTGCCCCATCTCCAGGCACTGGGTCACATTCGCCCGGACCGTAAGTTTGACCTCCTCATCAGGCGTCCCATCAAATAACTCCTCGCATCCAGTGAGGCAATCCAACACCTCCGCGACCCGTTCGTCAATCCGTTGCGCACAAGCGATGAGTGCGTCCTCTCGGTCCCCGCGACCGACCATCGCCTGCTTAGTCGCGAACCAAATTAGGTGCGTTCTAATTTTTGCCTGAAGCTGTGTAATTGTGGGAGCCATGGTACCAACTCAAAGTAACACCGAACCTTACAATAAAAAAAAATAGTAGACAATCGGCCCTGATCCTACCGTTAGGATATCCGCACAGGGTAAACACAACGATAATAACAAGCAATTCACTAATTGATTGGCCCTGATCCTACCGATAGGATATTCTACACAGGGCACACACTACAATCACAATAAATATATTTTTTTTTTATGTAGGTAGATTAAAAATCTTATACTAAAATAATCTTAAATCTAGCGGTTTTCTGAACCACGCTCTGCTACCAAAAATTGTCTAATTCCAAGCTAAACTCCCGCAGTGGAAGCGATTTACACAGGTAAATTTCTAGTAAAATACCAGGAGTTCAACTGAAGGCAGACAATGGCCGCGTTACGCAGCGCTAAATAGCATACGCTGCACAATATAGCAGCGCATACTATGAATTAAACGTGAACCTAAATCTATTTAACTTAATTAACTAAGTTGAGTGAAATTGGCAAATGATGTGTTCTGACCTTTACATAACTCAAGTCGGTAGTAAATACCGTCTGCCGATCTGGCGTTACGTCACACGTATTAGCACTAGATTATAAGTAAGTACCTCCAAATTATATCACCCCACGAATTCCGCAATTCGTACTAAGGAGTCACAATGATATGGTACAACAAATATGACTAAAGGGAACACACCATTAACACGAATAAACAGTTTTATACTAAACAACCAGGTTTAACACTTACAGTCAACGTGCCGGTCCAAATGCATAAAATACCCAACGGAGAAAGGAAGTACAGGGAATGGATCAAAGAGGAATTCCGTGGGTACTTACAGGGCTGGGTGGAAAAGATATCGACACCCAGCATTCCACTACAGCCTTGGCGCGTTATTCACTTCAAACCACTCACAGCTTCTGTTCGTATTTCACTTTGATATTAGTCATTACGCGTGACCCAACCCGAATTTGGGTCGTACAAACGCGAGCCGATATGGCCACTTGATGCCTATTCAACGCGACGCTCACGTGGAAGACGTCGAGACATCCAACAATCACTAAGCCTGGTATTCTAGTATAACCCAGGAGAACCGCAATAATACGATGCATCAACACGCGCGATCTCAAATTGAATCGTCCATTACACGCGGCATCACAAAACGCGTGGCGGGAAATCCGTACAAAACACAATACGTTCTCGTCCGAACGGTTTTGAGTGACTGAGTGCGGTGCAGAAATCACCGCTTGGCGTCTACCAGGCGGCCCGCGCGCACGCCGCCCTCGCCCCGCGAGCGAGAAAGGGACAACATATGCCCAGAGCGATGCGTGCGAAATCGCGGCGCATTCATAGACCGTCATTAATACCTAACTTACCCCAGCATAGCAACGCTAAATTAAACAGTTGTTGTTTAGATGTTGTTTAGTTGTTTAGTTAAGTTATTGTTTGCTCTAATTAGGCATTAAAATGCTCGTGTCAAACTATTATCACACTCGGCTACGCTTCGTGTTATAAACAGACACTCGCACTCTAATGACACCCATTATATGACAGGCCGTGTGATGCCGGCTTAGTATAGCACCACCCCGTCTCTTTCCCGTGGGTGTGAAAAGAGAAAACGGAAGTAAGAATGACGTAGGAGTGAATGTCGATAACATGACCGATCATCATAGATAATCGGTCATGATGTAATGAATGACTTCCGGCTGTTAGCGCCATCTATGACTGAGTAACTTTGGCAAACAGTTTTATTAGTTCCGCTACCCGACGCGCAGCGGCGCATGGCCTTGGCGCCTATGTCCTATGTCCTAAAGCGTGCCGGAACATTACCCCTACTAGCCTCTGGTTCAAAATATCGAGAAGTTTCATCGAAAAGAAACATTGACACCACTATTTTTGTTACATTTAGTTCCATTCCCGAAATACAAGCACTTCAAATAGGCCTCATAAAGAACTGTCATTTTTTTAACGGTATAGTCAGTCCGTCTCTATGAGGTCAGTGCGTGGAGGATTTCGCACGTGTCTGTCATTGTTTTTTTTTAATGGATATAGTTTTTTTTTACTTTGTGTTTTCTGAACAGGGGAAGAACTTGCTGCCTCATACATACATACATACATAAATCACGCCTATATCCCTTACGGGGTAGGCAGAGTGTTAACGGCCGTTCAACGGATATTAACACCACGTCCGACAAAAGTTTGAGGGTCAATCAGATAACTGTGTATCACTATAGTGACAGGTTGTCAGCCCGTCGCCTAAAATTGCAATACACACCCGCGAGTCCCTTAGTCGCTTCTTACGACACCCATGGGTAAGATATGGGGTGACGCTATTCTAAGCCGGCATCACACGGCATTGCTGCCTCAATATGTTTTTTTTTTTTCTACTATTAAGCAAAGGATTTTTTCAGGGTAATCCTAACTTTGGAAGTCTTCACATCTTTTCAAAATATTTCAGAATCGATTGCATTAAAAATTATGAAAATAGGTATGTAGGTATATCTTAATAAGCATACCAAACACTTAAAAATATAAATGAAATGTTGTGGATTGATTACAAAGCTCCCAGCAACCCCAGAAATAGGGGCAAATATTTAACGTTTTTAAAAATACTAAAGCCTACTTGGAACGGTTAGTACTTTTGAAAAATTAGCAATTAGTCGTGTGCTCCAGACACAAAACCGGAATTGTGTGTCTGTATTAATAGCATGATAGATATGTACAAAAAGCTTGTTACAGAGGAAAACTTAATATTTATTCCGATGTATAAAATCAGCTTAGAACATAAAGAACTTTCCACACTGGTTCTGGTACATTACGCGCCATACAATCGCTCTATACCCTACTTGGGCACTATATACTCTCAAGGCACCCGTGAGAAAAATGGGTATTTTTGGATGCACGCAATTTCGTTGGTGAATACGTTAAACACCTGATTTTTATGTATAATAATTTATCAGTATATCTAGATTCTGGTCGCAGGAAAAAAAATCAAGGTTTGGTCCATTTTTTTTTCCGTTGTGTATAGCAATCTTATTTTTTGCGAATACGAGACGTCTTCTACATTACTAGATTCTTATCGTACAGTTTTATGATTACTTGTTTACTTAGCGAGAAATTTCCTTAATATGGCGATTCCGCTCTGTTCTCACACACAGGATTTGCCATTAGTGGGAAAGAGGCGTTCAAAAGTTCACGGCAGGCTCTTAACCAACATAGCCTCCATAATAGAAGTTTATGCAACTGTCATATAATAGGGGTCACTAGAATACGAGTGTCTGTTTATAATGTAATGTGTCTGATAATAGTTTGGCACGAGCATTTTTAAGCCTAATTATAGCAGTTGCATACACTATTTTATCTACACTATCCAAAAAAAACTTAAATCTTATAAACTTTTCCAACGTCCGCACCGGCGATTGCAAGGCCCGATATAAGGTCAAATTCAATACGAGAACGTTATATGGCTTGATATAAATTTTTGAAAAATCTATACTTCAGTTGTTAACTGAACAAAATCTGAACAACAACTAAACAACAACTGAACAACATCTAAACAACAACTGAACAACAACTCTACAACATCTAAAACAACAACTGAACAATATTTGAACAACAAGTGAACAACATCAAAATAACATTTGAACAACATCTCAACAACAACTGACCAACATCTCAACAACAATCTAATAAAACAACTGAACAACAACCGAACAATTACTATACAACAACAACTGACAGATGCGGTGGAAGAAGCCGATTTGAGTATTGTCAAAAAAAACTTCGTTCCATTTCTCAACTTTATCGAAGTAAGACCCTTCTCATTAAGGCATTACGCGTCTGTCATTTCCATTAAACTGTGATTTCTAAAGGCAGAATGCACAACTGTACAACTGTTTTCGAAGTCATTATTCGAACATTATGAGACGAGTGTAGATAAAAAAATTATCGGTTTCATTGTCTTATCCTTATCATGCCTGCATTCGATACACCCGTCTTACTTTACACCCCGTACTTATTTTTAGGAACATTTTGAAAGATTCAAAATGAGGTTGGCTGACATTAATAAAATGAATGAGAAGTTCAAGGATTCAAATTTAGTGTTTTATATTTACGAGGATATGGACCTCAACGAGAAAGAATTCAATGAAAAATACAAAGAAGAGCTTTCATAGTAAGTTCGAATACATTACACTTTTTGAAAAAATAGGTATTCATCCATGCCTTAAATAATATAAGGTACCTATTATTAAATTCAGTGCAAATATTTTAAGAGTGAGTTCTACTCGTAAAACTGAACCACTTTTCTCAACAAATATAGGTAGAAATAGGAAAAACGAAAGTTGTCCTCCCATACAGAAATGTTCAAAAGATGTGTCACTTTGTATGGGGATCTAATATTTTTTTCATATTTCGACCTATGTCATTGAGGAAAGTTGTCCAGTTTTAATAGTAAAACTCACCCTAAAGTATTAATACTCATTCCAAAATTGACTTTATTATTAATTATAATTACCATCAGTCGATGAAATAATCACATTACTAGTCTAGACTGACCTAAGGTACAGTTCTACACTTCTCTTCCAACGAATTTCGATTTGGCATACATTGCTGGTTACTTCGAACAACGCGACCTTTCGTACCCGCAAAGGATCTGCCATATTTTCGATTTCCCCTCTGTCAAGGTACAAGCCAAAATGGGCATGTGACGTTCATAAAAACCATGCATTTGGATTTCTTCCTAGATCGAGTTCAGTCGCGCAAGTCAAACGAGCGCCGTTAAATGCCTATAAAAATATGTAAAAATACCTGTTCACCACATAATAATCTAAAAGTATTCTTTAAGTCTAATATCACTAACTAATACACTATACCTACTCATTTTAAGTATTAGACCGGGTCTATCGCGATAGTATTTAGGTAAATATTAGTAATTTACCTGTGTCCCGACGTTTCAATACAGTTTTATGTATTGTGGTCGCGGGTTAATGAGTGAAAGTGATCGCGAGTGCTTAAAAAGTTATAATACACTATATTTTCAATTAAAAAAATATTCTTCAGTACATTAGTTAGTGTTGTTAGTAAGTCGTATACGTCTCATTCGGATTTAGTTTTGTAGGTGAATCTAAGTATTATTATTTTATTCCAATAGTTTTTAAATATTGTGCCGAACAATGGTGTCCATTATTGTTCGTTTCTTTTTGTAAAAAAATTTAATATGCCTTCATAAAATGGGTAAAAACTCTTATAAATCTTTGTCTTTATTCTACAGGGCGTAAGGGACAGTCCCCCGCATACTGACAGGATGCATTCAGACGATGTAACTGGACAACTTGCCATGAAAATATATTTTAGGAAAAGTGTTTTTTTTTTTTTGCTATCCCATATTAAATGCAGTCAGCTGATTGTGATTTGTATGGGACGTCGTTCTTTTTGTCGTTTCCTGACATATGTTTCTAGGGGAAAGTTGTTCAGTTTCAAAGTCTATATGCACCCTATCAGTATTTGGAGGGCTGCCCCTTACACCCCGTATAATAAAAGGGCTTGAAGAGTATAATTATGGAGAAAGTTTGAAATTGTTCAGCTTAATAATGATACTTTACTGATGTAAACTTTAATGTAACTCCTAAAATGCTGACTTTCACACTACTCGCTCTCCCTTCTCTACCAGACCAGTTTTTATGTGAAAAGTCGAGCTCGCTTCGCGCGTAAAGCCCGGTTTACATTGTCTTAGTGTTTAGTCGAGTGCTTTAGTACAAGTTGAAAGGCAAGTTCAATTCAAGTAGAACTGTACTAAAATGTACTAAAGCAAGTAGCGTTTACACGTTTCAACTAAAGTACTATCCTAAAGCACTCGACTTAACACTAAGACAATGTAAACCGGGCTTTATGCGTGTTGTGTTGGTGTGGTGGCTCTCTCGCTCTCCCTCCCTTAGTGCTGCTTGCACCACGCCAGTTTTAACGTAAAGTGTCGAGCTCGCTTCGCTAGCCAATAGTTTACTGTTGGGGTGGTGCCTCTCTCGCTCTCTCTCCCTTTGTGCTGCTTGCACCACGCCAGTTTTAACGTAAAGTGTCGAGCTCGCTTCGCTAGCCAATAGTTTACTGTTGGGGTGGTGCCTCTCTCGCTCTCTCTCCCTTAGTGCTGCTTGCACCACGCCAGTTTTAACGTAAAGTGTCGAGCTCGCTTCGCTAGCCAATAGTTTACTGTTGGGGTGGTGCATCTCGCTCTCTCTCCCTTAGTGCTGCTTGCACCACGCCAGTTTTAACGTAAAGTGTCGAGCTCGCTTCGCTAGCCAATAGTTTACTGTTGGGGTGGTGCATCTCGCTCACGCTCCCTGAGTGCTGCTTGCAGCTTTCGATCAACGCGGCCTTCCGTACCCGTACGGGATCTGCCATACGTTCAATTTCCCCTCTGTAAAGGCACAAATGATCTTGTGACGTTTATAAAACCAGTTGCATTCGGACTCCCTTCTAGACCGACTTCAGTCACGCAAGTCAAAGAGCTCCGGTAAAAATACAAATTGTAATACTATTTATGACTGTTAAAATATGTAAAAATATTTATTTACAAAATAACTATTACCTACCACGAGAAAATTAGTGGTAGCGGGTGAAACCGCTTGGCGGAAATATAGTTAAATAATATATAAGGCTTAAAATATTAAATTACACAGTAAGTATGAGATGGCTCTGCTTTATAATGTTACTTTTTTGATGTTCATTTTCAATCATTACTTAATAAAAAAAGATAATTTCAAGTTAAAGTATCTGGCCACACTGCAGTCAAGTTAGTGGTAGTTAAAAACTCTTGACACCAGGGTTCATCGGGTCGTTGGATGACTCGGTGTCCCACACGAAAAGAGAGTCAAGTTGGTGTTGGGCGCTGACTAATATATTGTGTCGTCAAAGTTCCAAATCCATTTCATGAAAACACCACCGACGTATACATCAGAGTCCTAAGTACTATTCAAGTACCAGGAGATCAAAAAATAGAAAGAGGTAGACCAAAGTATAACTTTTCAATCGAGAACTATATACGAGACTCGAGATAGCCGTTACAGTTGAGTGGTTGACATTATGTCAACAAAGTAAACAAATCAAATTAAAAATGTATTTCAGCATTTAAAGGAATATTTATAGAAATAAAAAGCAGTTGCTAAACGGACTCGTTGGCGGTGTTATCATTAAATAAATTTGGGACTTAACGACACAAAAAAGTATCGATATTTGTATTAGTTGCTTCCCAGCCCTAACGTGACTTCGGTGTGGCCTGATACTTTAAGTTGAAATTATCATTTTTTGATTTAGTAGCGATTGAACATTTACAGCAGTAAATATCATTATTAAGCAGAACAATTTCAAATTTGCTATGTAATAAAGTCATGAAAATATTTAATATCAGTTTTTACCCATTTTATGAAGGTATGTGATATTTTTTTACAAAAAGAAAGGAATCAATAATGGACATAATGGTTGTTCGGTACCATATTTTAAAACAATAGAATTAAAATAACAATAGTTATTGTAGATTCACCTGCAAAACTAACTCCTAATTAGAACTTGTTACGACTTACTGGCAACACTAATGTAACGAAGAAAATTTTTTCAATTGTTAATTTTGTGTATTATTAATACTATTAGATGAAAGGTTAGATTGTTCTGTTGTAAAAAGGTATTTGTTCATATTTTAATATTAATTGGGGCTATATGGCTGGCGCTGTGTGAATGGTCCAGGATATTTGATTTTATTTATTATTTATTTCATAAATGTCGAGCCCAATCGCACATTTTATTACCTAAAGCCCTTACCCTACTCTTATATAATGTATCTACCAAGTTTGTACTCGTGTGTACATACTTGCAAAGTTTTATAGAATAAAGCCTTTTGCTGATTACACCTTTTAGTATTACAATTCGTATTTTTACCGGAGTTCGTTTGACTAGCGCAACTGATCTCAGTCTAGGAAGGAAACCGAATGCAACTGGTTTTATAAACGTCACAAGATCATTTGTGCTTGTACCTTGACAAAGGGAAAATTTACCGTATGGCGGAGCCCGTACAGGTACTGCCGCGATGATCGAAGTCAAGTACTAACTTGACAGCTTTACCTACCTCTCCCAAAACGACAGAACTATTTCTATACAGTAAAATGGCTAAGCCTTCTCCCTTCCGGGTCGGAACGAGACGGAAGACCGCGTTGCTCGAAGCTTGCACCGCACCTGTTTAAACGTGCAAAGTCGATTTCAAAATTGAAATCATGACACCCATGAAACAACAAGCAATGTATACTGAATCTCGCTGCGCCGCGTTGGCAACTTTAGTTGGGGCGCGTTCAGTGCACCATCTTTCGTAGCTCTTTCGTTGCTCTTTTAAACTAAAAAAGTCTTTCGTCGTCCATATACATACTGTTCAGCGACGACGAAAGACTTTTTTAGTATAAAAGAGCTACGAAAGATGGTGCATTGAACGCGCCCCATAACTTTAAATTGTCGAAATAGTGCTGCGATGCAACAAAAAAAAATTGTGACACTAATTTATTTTCAATAGACTTACGGGACCCTTTTACACACTTTCCTGTACCGGGCAGTACTACGGATTTATATGAATAAATTATGCATACATAAATACAGCTAATAATACAAACATGTTTTTTTTACAGGAATCCGTGGGAAAATTAAATTATATCCGTCATTAAAACAATACAACGATTGAATTACGATATTTTACCATTACCGATACATTACATAACATTACCGAATAACCTGTGACCAAAGTGTATAAAAATTGGCTACAAATATTTAAGGGGTAAGCCAGTCTATGAAACTACACAAAATGACCTGAGCTAAATCGCAAGCGCAACATACTAAATTTTACTCAAGTACTTACCTAAAACAGGTAATGTTTCACGAGCGATAAAGAAGCTATTGGAAAAGAAATCCACCTATTTTTTATCTATTTAAAGTTAAATTACTTGGTTTATCAAAATAAAACGGTAAGTTCTAAACTGAATTATGCATTATATCGAGTTTTATTTACTTTTCAATATTATCCGGGATCATCATAATTATTGTTAAAACACAATCTTCAGCTGAATTAAGACAACCGGAAACAGTATTTTTTTACGCTCTGTATATCTGATATTCTTTGACAGGTTGTCTTCCCTAACACCGTGTATAAATCGTGATAGCGTGTCAATATTTTCTCACGCAACCGCGTTTAGATTCCACAGCAAACATCTACTTACAAGAATAAAGAAAATCTTACACAGAAACTGTGTCAACTAATAATCTGTAATACGTGGTTACGCTGGTTCAATGCTACGATGAATCGTCTCGCATTGCGCTCGCCAATCAAAACGAAACTGCCAAGCGTGGCGAGTGAGCAATCATTTCCAATCTGCGTTTCCATTCTCAATATAAGTATGTCGCTTATTTTTGAGAACTCTGCAGGCAGAACTCGATCTTTCGACTTTCGGTATTAGTACTACCGAGACGCCTCTACCGATTAAGCTACTGCGGCTTACCTGCCGTTGGTGAAATTATGTAAGTATTAATTCCAATAACTGTCGCTTGATTAATTTCGGTTATCATTTTGACCACCGTTTCAGGATCCTCGGTTTTTTAAACATACACACATACTTAAATCACGCTTGTATCCCTTACGGGGCAGGCAGAGCGCTTACGGCCGTAAAACGGATATTAACACCACGTCTGACAAAAGTTTGAGGGTCAATCAGGTAACTGTGCATCACCATAGTGACAGGTTGTCAGCCCGTCGCCTAAAATTGCAATACACATCTAACCCTCGAGTCCCTTAGTCGACTTTTACGACACCCATGGGTAGAACTAGTGGGCAAAAATATGCCCACCTGTTCTATCGTAGAACTGATCAGTAGGACAAATGGGAACAATAGAAGGGGTGATCCTATTCTAAGCCGGTGTCACACGGTTTTTTGAAGAACTTGGAAAATTGCACCGTGCAGGCAGGATCTAAACCTGTGACTTAAAATGTGTCGAACACGTCGAAGTGTTTAAAAAAGTACTCTATCCTCCTTAATCGTTGAAATTACAAATTTGGATAATTTAGAGACAGGACCACTTTTTGAAGATTGTGGGCCATTTTTCTGTGAACTTTTGATTGGAATTGAGAAACTTTTTGAGTATAACAACGTGAAATATTCAGGGGCGTTTTTCATGCCGTAAAGTAAACCTGGCAATGCCTTTGTCTGTTCCAGCGAACCTGCACAGTGGAATTGGAAAATAATATATTAGGGAATAATAAAACCGTGTACATTACAGATAGGAACTTGCATTATGCAAAAGAGTGCTTAAAAACGGCCACTATTGGTATTAATTGCCTTAGCTTTAATTACAGCGAATATTTCATTGAGTTTGTAGGTTCTAATTATATAAAGATATGATATAGATTGTTTATATAAAGAGAAAATATGTTTTTGTCAAGTGGCGCCACTGTCGAGGCCGTTCACGACTACACTCTCCTTAAATCTGTAACGACTCTCATCGAGTTATAATAATAAGTGATGGGGGCACCAGTCACCACAATGGAATTTGGGCACGTCTCATGGTATAAAATTACCTAAATGTACTATGATTTTATTAAACACTCACAGTGCTATATTATTTTCATAAATGAAAATAAGAAATTGAAAAAATGTCAGCGCCCGCCGGGACTTGAACCCGGGCCCGTGCGGTACCGTCCCACTGTTCTGCCAATTGAGCTACCGGCGCCCCGACTGACACTCGCCAATTTTTCAATCTCTTGTTACTCGTCTCAAAGCGACGTACAAGCGACATCTAGTATAAGTTATTGTCACATTAATCGCATGGTTTGAATTACTACACTAATTGTGGACTAACCATAGTATTCGTTACAATAACTTATACTAGATGTCGCTTGTACGTCGCTTCGAGACGAGTAACAAGAGATTGAAAAATTGGCAAGTGTCAGTCGGGGCGCCGGTAGCTCAGTTGGCAGAGCAGTGGGACGGTACCCCACGGTCCCGGGTTCAAGTACCGGCGGGCGCTGAGATATTTTCAATTTCTTATTTTCATTTATAAAATTACCTAGGTATGTACTTAGTTATTTTTTAAGAAACGGCATACTTACAAAACTTTGCCATTATCTGTGGCCATCACGCCCATCATAGGCATCTGATAGTACCCCGGCCACGCACGGGTGATCAACAACAAAACGGATCTCACGACATGTCGTGTAAACACGCCTGAGGACATCATTGCATTTTCCTCAACTTAATGCTACAGGTGTCGAATCGGGCAGGCGCATTCTACAGCTAATTTTAAAATTAAAATAAAAATTTTAACCGTCAAATAATGAGGTTCGAAATTTGACCAAGAGGTTTAATTTTTGATGTTTATTATTCATTGTTATCCCTTGCGGGGTAGGCAGAGCGTAAATGGCCGCCAAAAACGGCCATTTACGAAAAATATTTGAGGGTCATTCGGAAAATTGTGTATCGCCGTATCACCATAGTGACAGGACAAATGAACATAATTCATTTGACCCGTAAATCAATCAAAATGGCATACAACAGTGTGAATCTAACGTCACCTCGACAATTTGCCGTGAATCGCCGGCTTAGAATAGTATCAATCACCCCATTTCGACTAAGGGACTCAAGCGTGTAAGCGTGCAATTTTAGACGATGGACTGACAACCTGTCACTATAGTGATACGTAATTTTCCGAAGGACCCTCAAATATTTGTCACACGTGGCGTAAATGGCCGTTTTTGGCGGCCATTTACGCTCTGCCTACCCCGCAAGGGATAACAGGCGTGATATGTGTATGTATGTATACCTTATGTCACCTGTAGGGTTTACGCGACTTACTTGTTATTTATTTGATAGAGAGTTTATCTCTCTACGTTTCGGCTGGTTACGGCGGCCTACCTCACGGAGGTCGACAGATCACATATTACGCCCGCCCGTCAGCTGTGATCGCCGAATACAAACGAAACGTAAAAGGATAAACTAACAAATATTTAACAAGTTAGTCGCGTAAACCCACATCATGATTGATAGTTGTTCGTTCAATAATACACCTGTAGATACTTTTTTAGGGTTCCGTACCCATAGGGTAATAACGGAAACACTGAGTGAGGCTCGGCTGTCCGTCTGCCTGTCCGTCCGTCCGTCCGTGCTACAGTTAAGAGGCTGTATCTCCTGAACCGTTATACCTAGACAGTTGAAATTTTCACAGATGATGTATTTCTATTGCCGCTAAATTATTAGTTTTTGTTGTTAACAAATACTAAAAATTTTAATAAAGTAAATATTTAAGAGGGATCTGTATGTATATGGAGGCTGTATCTCATGAACCGCGAAAATTAGACAGTTGAAATTTTCACAGATGATGTATTTCTGTTGCTGCTATAACAAAAAATAAAATAAAAAATTTATAAAATAAACTAGCGACCAGCCCAGCGGTTTCACCCGCTGTTAACTGATTTCCCACGGGAAACAGACCTTCTCCCGACATAAATAAAACATAAAAACCTTCCTCTTGAATCACTCTATCTTTTAAAAAAACTTCATCAAGTTCCGTTTAGTGGTTTTGAAGATTTAAGCATACAAACAAACAAACAGACAGGGACTGACTTGGGAAGCGACTTTACTATACTATGTAGTGATAATCCGTCTCGCTTCATTAACGCATTGCTGGCTAGAATGTAGATAAAAATTTGTATGAAGCCCGATAAGAGGTAATTTGAAGACTTTATATTGGCAAGATGCATTGACGGAGGTGGACGCTAAAATTGTATCACTACATTAAACTACATAGTATAAAATAAAGTCGCATCCCGTTTGGTGTCTCCTTATATCTTTAGAATTACCCAACGGATATTGATGCGTTTTTTTATTAGTGAGAGGAAGGTTTATAAGTATAATTTAATCCGGGAAATTGTCACATTCCCATGGGAAAACGGGTAGCCCAACTGGTAGTAAACTTTTGACCCCCTTTAAGGACTAAAATTTCAAAAATGCTTAAACACGTCTTTTATTATTTTAAGTCATAAGTCTAATCACTAATTTTAAAACGGATCACCTAGAGAGATAAAACTTGGACATTAAGTTTTTTTATGTAATAAAGTAAATATTGTAGATAAAATTCCGTTTTTTTAATCCCCCAAGGGATGAAAAGGGGGTTCAAAGTTTGTATGAAAGTTCGCTGTCTTAAGTGTGATCCGTTTCAAAATAAGTGCTTAGACTCATGACTTAAAATAATTAAACACGTGTTTCAGCATATTTGAAATTTTAACCCTTAATAAGGTCAAAAGGGGTTTAAAAGTTTGTATGAAAGTTCGTTTTTTTAAATGAATGTGATCTGTTTCAAAATTAGTGATTAGACTAATAACTTAAAATAATTAAACACGTGTTTCAGCATTTTTGAAATTTTAACCCTAAAATGGGTGAAAAGGGGGTTAAAAGTTTGTATGAAAGTTTTTTATCTTAAATGTGATCTGTTTCAAAATTTCTGATTAGACTCATAACTTAAAATAATTAAATACGTGTTTCAGAATTTTTGAAATTTTAATCCTTAAAGGTGTCAAAAGGGGGTCAAAAGTTTATTACCAGTTGGGCTACCCGGTTTCCCATGGGAATGTGTCAATTTTCCGGAATAAATTATACTTATAAACCTTCCTCTCAAGTTACTCTATCTAATAAAAAAAACCGCATCAAAATCCGTTGGTTAATTCTTAAGATATAAGGAGACACCAAACGGGAAGCGACTTGATTTTATACTATGTAGTGAGTGAGTCTTACTCGCACTTGGCCAGGTTTTTTATGATTTTTGACAGTTCGTATTTTCAGACCAAGATTGAAACATTTTAAAATTAGTAAAGGAATCAGTACGCCAGAATCAAATGTAAGTATGTGTGTAACACATTATATTCCGTTTCCACAAGTGTGACAGAGATGGCATTACGATGCAATATTCAAGGAAGTACTTAACTAAGTGAAGGGATTTCATGGTTTCATGCCTACTGGTGACGCAGCCTGGCCGACTACCGGGTTTTAAGTGTTTTTACGTGTTTTACAAGTAAAAAACAGAAAATCGAGTTTTATTCTGTCCTTGTCCAAAATTTACCTTTTTACCATTAGGTGTGACGCTTTTTAGGATGTCGTCAACATTGAACAAGCCAATGGAACTAGGATGGAACTTATGCCACTTTTTCTTCTCACTTGTTCCATTGAACAAGCCAATGGAACTAGTACAACTGTTTATTCTAACCAGTTCCTCCCCTCGATGTCAAAAATCCGCTGTTGAACACGTAATTTGTGACTAAACTACACTAAAACCGCAGATGTGGCTTTTGAAGTAAATATACCTACAGTTTTTTTGCAATGACGTCACAAGGAAACTATTAATGACAGCATTTTACCTACCAATAAAATGCTTATTAAACTACTTACCTTCCTTATAGCCTTACTTATAGAGATAGAGATCTTCCTTTGCAGCGATTGGTCGCACTTATCTGTTCCAAAGCTGTGTGATTGGTTACGTATGCCCCCACACCCCACCCCACTCCGACACGGCAGGGCGGGGCGAGTCGGCCCGCTTGGCTTCATTGCGTCTCATAATAATATTCTAATTAGAATATTATTACTACAAAATACACCAGGCAGAATTAAAAATTTAAGGCTATAAGGAAGGTAAGTAGTTTAATAAGCATTATATTGGTAGGTAAAATGCTGTCATTAAACCACTGTACGTTCCTTATAGTCTTACTTATAGAGACATGTTTGATATCGCCTGGAGGAGTGGGAGCTATCGCCAATGTGAAAAACTATAAAAAGAAACAGGTATTATTATTCTTTAAAAAAGAAAAATGAATTTCTTTATCAACAATAATGATTTTGATCTGCTATACTGAAAATTTATTTATATTGTATTTATTAAAAAATACTGTAATATCATAAACTCACCCTTAAATGACGATAAAATATAATAAATTATAATGAAAATGTAATTCAAAACCTCTTGTACTATATATCGGCATTCTAGGTAAGCATAATAGAATGATGAAAATGATGCATTTGTAACATGCCATTTATAATGTCTTTGAAAAACTTTACCTCGTATTTAATAAAAAATGCACATAATACAGTTATTCATTATGTAAGTCTCAATACGTTTTGATAAGATAGAAAGTACGCGGAAATTCATCTGAAAGTTTCCGAACAGTAAACAGAAAATTTCAAAAAAAAAATTTAAAATCTCAATAGCCAAAATAGTAAAATATAAAAATATTGAACCTTTAGTTAGAGGTAAATACGCATTGCAGGTCGTTTTTATAAAACCTTTTAAATATCTATTTACTTACATAGTAAATAAATAGCTCTTTTACACAGAAAAACATAGCTTACATATTGTAATTGTGCTTGATCACTCAAGCTATAGGTAACGTAATAAGTAGGTTAAATTTCCCTACTATAAGGTCAACACTACTGTTTAAGATATGCATTGACCTAAACGGGCTGAAGCAGGTAAATCAAAAAACCTGGCCAAACGACTACCTAGTTTCCCAGGAGAATAAAAGGCATATAAATTTGTTATCAAATCATACCTTCATATGATTTTTTAAATATGATTCATTTGGGCTTGCCTTAATAATATTTGCTATAATACTTTTTTATTTTTATTTTTATTTTATTTTATTTTATTAGGCACACAAACAGGATACAATCACAGCATCAATAAAAATATTTGGGTACATAGTTGTGTTCTAGATCATACCCCACTGGCAGTGTGCACAGCATGATTAAGGTAACATCTGATTTACAAAAATAATTATACATACATTCTTTAAAACAGGTTAAGATATTAAATTTTATACAATTTCAATTTATTAGAGTATTACTAATATAACTATTGAGGGTATTTACAATAACTTCTTATTTATAAGTGTTTTATATCCTGACAAACTTTGACCGAATATGTCCACATCCGGTTCAGTTTGAGCTAAATCGTTATATTGACGACACATTCTAACGATGGGATTGTAAAACGATGTGTTATTTTTGAAGACTTGAAGTACAAAAGTCCTATGTGATCGTAGCCTAGTAAAGGTATTTAAGTTCAGAGATCCTAAAATAGATGGAGAGTCAATCATCGAGTGAAGTATTTTATACAGCGTTAACATGTCTTGTTGCTTTCTTCTGGTCTCTAGTGATGTGACACCGTATCTTGACAGCCTCATCTGGTAATTCTGCAATTCGCGGCGTATACCGTCTCTAAAGGATAACATTTTTAGGCATTTATTTTGAATACTTTCAAGCCTTTCAGTATGGACAGAGTAAAACGGTGACCAAATGCAGCAACCATATTCAAGTATGCTTCTAATGAGCGCGTTGAACAAGAATAACAAGAATAACACGCATGAGCTATTCCTGCTTTTAAATTCTTTAGTTATCCTAAAAATGAAACCAAGTAGTTTATTGCTTCGATTGACAATATGATCATAATGCGAACGGAAGGTCAGCTCCTCGTCAAAAAGTATTCCAAGATCACGGACCACTGACTTACGCATAATACATAATGATCAATAACTAACCTTGTTTACTTTGTCGGAGTAACGGTCAAGCTTTATTTAAAACATCACTCGGGCCTCTGAATAAACTATATTGTATATAATAATATAGTTAATTAATATCTTAATAAATCTACCTAAACTTGATATAATAAAAGAGGCGATTATTGAAATTGTTTTCTGCCATAACTACCTCTGACCGTCCCATGCAAAGCCCAGATCTCTGTTTAAAACTTGAAAAGGGCACAAATTTGCTTTAATTTTATGTACAATCAAAAACGAGCTAGCTATAAAAGAATATGAGCTAAAGTTTAAATTATAAGAATTTTATCATTTTGTTAACAGCTTACCTACGGAGAAAATTTAATCCGAAGGTACGTCGGTAAACGACGTTATTGTCTATTAGACAGTACAAACATTGCAACATTGCAAATTAATTGTGGAAGCCTAGATCTTACGTGGGTCACCGTACAAATATTATATATCATTATGATCACCGTTGGTAAAATATACTAGCTATTGAACGTAGTAGGTAGTTCCCAATATAATTCTCGCTAGGTATCTATTCTGAAAATATTTTACTTGATAGGCAAACTATTTGCCTAGTACGTAGGTACATTCAAGCATTTTTTAACAACGTCTTGTGCTCGACATTCAGAGCAAATATATTGGAACAACGATATTATTATTTTAGGCTGACGTCTTACGATAGGCAATTATGTTCACTATCGTACGTTTCTAACAACCATCTAACAATGTTATACACAGGAGTAGATACTCG
This sequence comes from Tuta absoluta, assembly GCA_027580185.1. Taxonomy (NCBI): domain Eukaryota; kingdom Metazoa; phylum Arthropoda; class Insecta; order Lepidoptera; family Gelechiidae; genus Tuta; species Tuta absoluta. The sequence continues at coordinate 9,177,274 of JAQAHW010000019.1, read as the reverse complement.
TATTTCAAACCCAAACAAGGCAGACAGGGCACTTACACAAATATCAATTAGCAAAAGTACCCTCTGATTGTAACCTTTTGTATATTTATTTAAAATACCCACATAGACTGTGGGTATTTGTTGTTTACTTGCCCAAAAGCTTTCATTCATTATCGAAAAAGTAGGTGTAGTAAGCATGACTACACTTGAGGAAATAAAAACTTAATATCGTCTGGGACAGTGTCGCATTATTGCTATTTGCCACTATCGCTCTAAAACTTTTCATCTCTAGAGGAGGTTGTTATACATATTACGCCATATGCATTTCATTCATAACATTTCAGGTAATATGAAAGCACCTGAAAAATATATCATGAACTTTTCATCTCTAGTGGAGGTTGTTATACAAATTACGTAATATGCATTTCATTCACAATATTTCGGGTAATATAAACGCACCTGAAGAAAATATCATGTTCAAGATCAAGGCACTCGAGTAGGTAACACAAAATTTGGCATATACCAAATAGGTATATATTACACCACTCGCCTTAGCAGCTAGACAACCTTCCACTAGTTTTGATGTTATACAGCTTGATATAGCAGAATTAACAATCGGGTGTACCTAGCTCCCAAGTTGCAACATGCTGGAATAAGTAAATTACCTACATACATCTCCACCTCACGAAATTTACTCCGTACACTCAATGCATACATACATACATACATAAATCACGCCTATATCCCTAACGGGGTAGGCAGAGCGTTAACGGCCGTTCAACGGATATTAACACCACGTCTGACAAAAGTTTGAGGGTCAATCAGATAACTGTGTATCACTATAGTGACAGGTTGTCAGCCCATCGCCTAAAATTGCAATACACACCCTCGAGTCCCTTAGTCGTCTCTTACGACACCCATGGGTAAGAAATGGGGTGATGCTATTCTAAGCCGGCTACACTCAATGCACGATGAATTAAAAAGTAAAAATTATTATAGTTTCGGTGTGAGATCTATTAAATGGGTAGGTCTTCATTATTTACTTATCCATTTTGAGATGAGGCCATTACAAAAAGGCCGTTTTCTCTCCCCACATTTGTCTGTTTCCATGTTGCTAAGAAAAACGTAGGACTATTTTAGGACAACTCTGCACTTAGAGAGCTTAGATTGTACACATTCCCTTCCGTGATTGATGCCAGAATCATAGCGAGTATTTAACGTAGGTACTCTTACGCCACTTTTTGATCATAGTTCAAAGAAGTAAACAAATGACAAGCGTGAGGGATCTCCCTCACCCTTGTCATTTGCTTGCTAACGCATTTCGCGTTAGCACTACGAGGTCTGTGATAGCATAGAAATAGAAGTGAATTATTGCTACTTAGGACAGTGAGCAAGCGAAAAATTTATAAATTCAGTCGTTTTCACAGTTACCTAATAAATCAATATGTTTCTCATTTTCTTACTGCGTGGCCTCGGTAGGCCACTGAAATGATCATAAAGGAAAACTGTTTCAGACTTAAGCCGTCTATAAATTTTCCTTAACCTGCGAGAATTTAGACTCGGCAGTAACGGTTACTAGGATGGGACTGAATGCGGTGAATCTACGACAAATATGTCTTCTGCTTAAGAATCATTGTAAAACGTTAGACAGCTCTCTAACTTTGAACTTTATTCCGAGTAGATAAAGTTCATACTTACGTAGGAATATTGTTTCCTGTACTTTCTAATAGCCAAGACTTTTTCGGGCTAGGATGTTATATTTGAAACATTTTTTCAAACATTTAAGTAGGTATATTTTGCCTACAGATAGCCTATTTTGCAAATTCTCAGTGGAATCTAGCTATCGTTATTTGAAAGCGTAAGCTCATGGAACTAAAAGAGGGGGACCTTATGAACGCGTGCAAGGTAAAAATACTTTCAAATTAACATCTTCGGAATCCCCTCGCGTTCTATTTTCTAATACGCTCGAGGTAACACATGTGTCAGACAGTAAACTCCTTGTACTCAAGTCTGTATCACACCTTTCGAAGCTTTTATTTCTTAAATATATTTTAATACTTAACCTTAACCGTGTTAGGTAGGTATAACATTATGGAAACTTGGCTAATTTTATACCACATGCAGGATTCGAACCTGCGCGCTTCACTATCAATACTAGTGCTACACACTACCCTTCGCTACAATTGCTTTATCTCATCGCAGGCGGTGGACCGGACGATGTACTTTCAGATAAGACAAAATTTAACGAGGGCATTTCACTGTCACGTTAGAAGACAAATAAGCATAGAAGTAAAGAAAGACTGCTTTACTTTGATCAGACAAAAGCAAATCATGCATGTGCCGGATGCCATCAAAACTTTTGGAAGTTTGATAAAAAGGTAGGTAGGTACCAAAAGTAATACCTATACTTAAAGCAATAACGATTTATCAAAGGTGCTGGCCGACTCTTTCTGCACGAAGTATTAAAAATATATTGGTGGGTACATTTCGAAACTTTGGCTCCACGAGGACCCAGTTCTTTGAGTTGCATATCGTACCGAAACCCACAACACAAATACTTTTTAGTACTTGTTAGTATTTTTGGCAATATTTGCATCTAAACCGTCTATAATGCATGGAATTTGTATCGCATGTCGATTTATTAATTCGTCAAGTATACGAAAGGCTCGAGGACGGAATTTCAGGCCCTGCAAGTGCAAGCGAGGGCATTCTGCATGACATCAAAAGGTACAACCCCTGCGCGGGGATGTAGGAGTCTAAGGACACGTCATGCGCTGACGGCCTAATGAACTCCTGATGATGTTATAAAATAGGGTATACCTTGCGTTGCGCAGAGGTAGCTTATAAAACCGACGAAATGTAGCTTGGCTTGTGCTGCCATTTCATATCATAGCAATCAACTAGAATGTATATTTTCTGCAATTTATTCTAGGTACAACGAAAAGATCCTTGAGGAGTTCTTATTACTCTATTTTATAAGACGTTCTACGGACTTGGACTTCCGTAAACTTTCTTATTACTAAGAGCATTTCACAGGGTCATGGCGGCCCCCTTTTAAAATAAAAATTGTCGCTGTTCGACTTATTTATTTAAAAAACTTTGAAGGTATCCGAACAATACCTACAGATCACGTATTTGATGCGTTACTTGAATAACACGTTGCTACGTGAAAGGAGCATCTGTATACCATTACTAGCTCCAGTAAACGACATAAAAATGTATTTATGTCGAAATAACAATTTATAAAAACACGTGTAAAAATAAAATAATCATTCACAAATGAAAATCCATAAATCAATCAGGCACATTAATGAAAAACGTGCACGGGGGATATGTAGAAACTAGTTCGACGGGATAGTAACCTATAAATAGAAAAAAGGTATTACTTCTCTCGAGGAATACCTACCTGTCAGTTCAAGGTAACTAGTTTAAAAACCTGCGAGGGATGAACATTTATATTGAAAATCTTAAAATAATGCCACTCAAAGCTTGTGCGAAGTGCACTATGATTATTGGATTTTCATTTGATCGTTCGTAAAGAATCGAACGAATTAATTACTTCCGGATTAAAAACTTTTCGTAAAAAAAATTCACTATTGTTAAATCCGGGTAACTAAAACTTCGATAGCAACCATATTTCTATAACACACTTTGCTTATTTATTTGGGATCATTATTCTTGACAAATAATTCCCATAAATTATTAACTATTTTGTTCACAGAATTCGGATCGCCAGGAACAATTTATTTATTCGTAAACGGTCTTGACAGATTTCAATAATAATTTATTAAAATTGTAAGAAATTGCAAAGTTGTGTCCGACGGAAAACCGCCTTCAGAAATTTGATTTGCCACATGCATAATAAAATATAAAGGACTTACCCAGTTTATACACACACTGATTTTAAAATTTATTTAAATAGGAACAATTAAATCACTAAATTTATTAATTTAAAAAACGAACGGTGCAAAACCGTTAAAATTGTAAGAAAATAATTTTTCAAAGTTTAAAATTTAAAACTTTATCGAAATTTAAAAAATTATTTTCTGAGCGCGACCGCTCACTGCGAAAGAAAAATCGCCAATGAAGCCAAGCGGGCCGACTCGCCCCGCCCTGCCGTGTCGGAGTGGGGTGGGGTGTGGGGGCATACGTAACCAATCACACAGCTTTGGAACAGATAAGTGCGACCAATCGCTGCAAAGGAAGATCTCTATCTCTATAAGTAAGGCTATAAGGAACGTACAGTGGTTTAATGGGAGTTTTTCTGTTAACATTTCTGTTGATAAGTAGTTCCGAATGTCAAACCAGAGGGCACTGTGCTAAACTGAAAATTTGACGTTTCAAGGGCGCGTTCATGCTGTTTCTCCTAGTCGGTATTTTCTCCGATGACAGGTCATAAGACTGCGTTTTAGCACGCCAGTCAGGAGAAATTTTGTACCATGCGTTCCAAAACGCGGTTTTACGAACTGTCAAAGTATTGTAGCGGCGCGGATTGCAAAGAAATATGAAGCGCGCGCCGCACACAGAATGCGCTGACTTCGCTGGATGCATCTACTGCTGACGAGGCGACAACGACAACGCTGCCTGCACAATGTAAACACAACGCGTCATACTCGTCATAGAAGATTATCCAATCAGAACTCAAGACCTAAAACGCGGTTACGAAGTTTGTCGAAGACTTAGTATAAATACAAAATCCACGTCCTACCAGTCGGGCCGCGGTCCCCGAGCTGAACACCACGCTCGGTGGGAATTCCCCTTTTCCATCATGCAGCATTGAGCCTACTGGCTATACACCTCTTCATCAACCATCCAAAAGAGCAACGGAAGACGGCTGCTTGAACGTGCCCCAACGTAGCTGGCGGCAGACATAGTTTTGTCTCAGCTTCCGTTTCACGTTGTGTTCGTTGCTAATTTAGTTCTTTCAGTTTGTTTGCTACAAAATAAACTTGTCGTCTTGCTAATATTGAGTGTCATTCATGAAAGCAAACAAAAAATCTATAAGAAATTTAGGACGATTACATAAATACAAAATAAATAATATTTTGTAAAGTGGTACAGATTTTCATGTAAAGGAACGTTCAGCAAAATCAAAAGGAGTTCGATTTGTTTCAGCCAATCTAGAAGACATTCAACATAAACCTAACGGAAATATTAAAAAAAAAATCAATCAATGATATTAAAAAAAAAATATTAAATTAAATTCTATAATTATTATTATTTCAATTAAGCTGAGCGCCCTCTACATGACACTCGAGAATCTCTAGAAAATTTCCCATTAATCCAACTCATTCCAGTTTCGCTTATCAAAGACACAAACGCGTCACACGTAACTTGCTTGACAAAGTTGTAGGCATGTTGTTGGTATGCAGTCATTCATTCGTGACTGACATTGAAACAAGTTATAGGTAGGTATATGTAGGTACAACTTCATACAAAGCAATTAATTGACAAGACCTGCCTTAATATGATCTCCCTGCCTTTATCAATATAATTTGGACGCAACATGTTTTATACCTGAAAACAGAGTACGAGCGAGTGATTAGGAACAAGTTTCCCTAAGGAACATCACTCGAAATAGACAAATATTTTGAGCTTCCATAGTAACTCAAATCATCTGATCTGGTATTTTGTATGGGAGGTCCAATAATGTTTTCATATTTCGACCTATGTTCATTGGGGAAAGTTGTTCCTTATCACTAGACCGTACTATGTTTTGAGTATCGGTCATATTCTAAGTTTTCAGTTTTACAGCCCGATCTGAGTTTTCGCTAATCGGTCACCTGACGTCAACCCTTTTCGGAAATGCTTTCATGGCAGGAATCACGGCCGAAAAAATGATCAGTTACACTTCGTCTGACAAACATTCTGAGTGAAGATGACTGTAAGCTGATAAATTCCCTCGCGCGTCGTTCGGCAGATTCGCTATAGGACAGAAACTTGATAAGGCAGAAGCTGGATTGGGCAGAATCGTGTTTTGGCAGTTTTGGTACACTCAAAAAGAAAAAATAAAATACTTAGATAATTTACCTCAAGATGCCTCAAAACATGTTAAAAAATAACAGCTAAGATTAACATAACAACATATTTCGTAACAATTAGAAATATAACAAAAGAACATCTACAAATTAATTATGTAATCAGCAAACTATTAAAACAAGATCAGCAATTAGGAAGTATTTCAGTAGTAGCAGTAGATAACACTAAAATATTTAGTAGATAATAATCTACTATTAGACTGCTAAATGGTTTTTAGCATGAGAATATTCAATAGTTACTCATTTCCTTTGCATTAATTTCCTAGTAGATATTTTTTTTATGCGGTCAACAATACCATTTTAGGGCACAGCAGTGTGAATTATGCAGTGTGATGCCGGCTTAGAATAGCATCACCCCATCCATTTCTTTCCCGTGGGAGTCGTAGGAGGCGACTAAGGGACTTGAGGGTGTGTATTGCAATTTTAGGCGATGGGCTGACAACCTGTCACTATGGAGATACACAAATTTCCGAATGACCCTCAAATATATGTTACATGTGGCGTAAATGTCCGTTTTTGCGGCCGTTACCCCGCAAAGGATAATAGGCGTGACATGTATAAGTGTGTGTATGTGCAGTGTGAATTAGAATCTGAAGTTACTGCCGATTTGAGTTACTTTGGAAACTCTTTTTTTGTCATATCCTTACCTATGTCCTTGGAGAAAGTTGTTCCTTATCACCGGCTAGTAAAATTTCACTCTTTATTAGTGACCTAGTAATAAAGAGTCATATCGTCCACACTGTATCCGACGACGGCGTCTCCCTTGATATGGGGTAGGCAGAGTGTTAACAGCCGTAAAAATTGGCAAATATTTAAGGCTGTTCCAAAAAAATCGTGTACCAGTGTCAGGTTGGCTGCCTGTTGCCTAAAATTGTTAAACACATGAAACCTTCGAGTCCCTTAGTCGCCTCTTACGACCGCCAAACGGACATTAACGCCGTCTGACAAATATTTGAGGGTCTTTCAGAAGATTGTGTATCGCCATAGTGACAGGTTGTCAGCCCATCGCCTAAAATTGCAATACACACCCTCGAGTCCCTAAGACGCTTCTTACGACTCCCACGAGCAAGAAATGGGGTGATGCTATTCTAAGCCAGCATCACACGGCAAAAAAAGAGATGAAATAGATCAAATCGTCTTTTTTGAATGCAGATTAAGATTAGATAAATTTCTATCTAACGATTTCCTCTTCACATCATACCGTATCTTATAAATAATCGTACTTTTAGACAGAAAACTCAGGAATAAGATTAAGATAATGTCATTCATAATCATTTACCGGATTTCAGATCTGTCTAGACTTTGACTAATAAAATCATTTATTTTTTTGAAAACTTGCAAAATTTTCATGTACGGGCAGGATTTGAACCTGCGACTTTCGCATTACTAATCGTAGATCGCATCGTAGATGGAGCCGTGCCACGCGTTACTGGCATTAAAATACACTAGCAAAATTGGCGGACTGGAGACGAGCTGCGGTAGCCGAGATGGAAGAGGCGTCGCCACTAGTAATGCGATAGTCGCAGGTTCAAATCCTGCCCGCACTTGAAAATTTTGCAAGTTTTCAAAAATGTTATACCTACTTAACACGGGAAGTGTTTTTTGGTACTCAAAATCAATAAGTTCTTCTTTTCGTGTGGGCCACCGAGTCGTCCAACGACCCGATGAGCCCTGCTGTCAGAGTTTTTCAACCGCCTACTACTAGTAGTAAGCCTTTGATATGGTTGTGTAACGACCACCGTCGAAGTAATCATAGACGACAACCGGGACCGACGCCTTAACGTGCCCTCCGAAGTACAGAATCTTTTTGGAAAATCAGGTGGTTCAGCCTGCAATGTCTTCACTCCTTACCAGACAAGGAACAAATTCACATAGTAATAAATATCAACTTTGTGAGTGCCCGACCGAGAATCGAACCCGGAACCTATGCGTCGCACCACATCAGCCGTCATCAATAAGTTTATGTTAGTTGGGTAATTTTCTAGAGATTCTCGAGTGTCATGTAGAGGGCGCTCAGCTTAATTGAAATAACGTTCCTTTACATGAAAATCTGTACCACTTTACAAAATATTCTATTTTTTGTATTTATGTAATCGTTCTAAATTTCTTTTAGATTTTTTGTTTGCTTACATGTATGACTCATAATATATAATAGCAAGACGACTAGTTTATTTTGTAGCAAATCAAACTCAAAGAAATAAATTAGCAACGTACGCAACGTGGAACGGAACCTGAGACAAAACTATGGCTGCCGCCAGCCATATTGAAACGTCAAATTTTCAGTTTAGCACAGCGCCCTCTGGTTTGACATTCAGATCTATCAACAGAACTGTCAGCAGAAAAACTCCCATTGTTTAAAACTTTATTCGTATTTTTACTTTCATTTCACGTTTTATTTTTTCACCGATTATCATAGCCGTTTGTTGCCGGCTGAGAATAGCATCACCCCATTTCTTGCCCGTGGGAGTCGTAAGAGACGACTTAGGGACTTGAGGGTGTGTATTGCAATTTTAGGCGATGGGCTGACAACCTTTCACTATAGCGATACACAATTTTCCAAATAACCCTCAAATATTTGTCAGACGTGGCGTAAATGTCCGTTTTATGCGGCTGTTTATACTCTGCCTACCCCGCAAGGGATTATAGGCGTGATATATGTATGTATGGATGTATGATTATCATAGTTTTCCTGTGCAATCGAATTGCGGTTCCTAGTGAAATCCTAACATATCTACATATAGGATGAAATGTTACTAGTGAACGATATAGGGAAAACTTAGATCGGACTGGTGATAAGGAACAATTACTTTAGGGAACGTCTTTTCTGCCTTTCTTTGTAACGTCTCACTTCCAAGGGCCAGCTGGAAGAAATTCCTACATAAAAATAAGCTGTACCTGTTGTGTCGTATTTCTTTATGTTTTGTGTCTTTCCTGTAATGTTTTTGTGTGCAATAAACTGTAAATAAATAAATTAATAAATAAACTTTCCATAGGGAAAACAATGTGGACCTCCCATACAAATGTAGCAGGCGACCAAGTCTGGTTGTATGTGAGGTCTTAATTATTTTTCATATATTGGTCTATGTTCCTCGAGGAAAGTTTTTCTAGTTTTTTTCCTTACAACCTGTATAATTCACTAATTACCTACTCATACAAATATAGGTAATGTTAACTAAAAGCAACCGTAATAATCAAATATTACACGTAACGTAACATAAATTTTTTCGTCGTTACGATCAATAAACTTTACAACCACATTTCACGTGGAATTAATTACATTTGGTATAGTAAGGTATGGCCATCCCAATGAGCTATATTTGACAGCTGTCATCTTCATACTAAAAGATATCAGCAAAGGAAAATTCCTCCAGGACCCCTAGTACCCTTTACCCTCTGCCATAGCATTAGCACGAATCTGATAGCTGTCAAATATGGCTTATTGGGATGGCCATACTGTAGGCATTAGCACTGGTAAAGAAAGTAGTTCACTTTAAAACTTGACCAGTAATTTACGGAACATTCTAAAGTATGATTCTCAAAACCTCTGTAAATTATAGTATGATTACCTTGACAGCAGGTAGCTAGATAGGAAACCAAGTAAGAGTGAAAAGGACAAAAAAATAATGTATAAATCTGACATCTGTCACTGAGCTCAAGCTATATTTTGTAAACTACTAGGAGTGGTTGTACTCAGCGATTGACCATATCTTACGGGGAAACTGACACTGTGATGAATTAGTTCTATATTTGTTCTATCTAAATATATGTAACATTTAATTTGTTCCGTCCTTAGCTGTTACCCGCGGCGTTGCCCGCATAGCCCTCGAGTGGTGATAAAAACTATTCTATGTGTTAATCCATTGTACCTTTTATATGTGTACCAAATTTCATTGCAATCGCTTCAGTAGTTTTTGCGTGAAGAAGTAACAAACATACATACTTTCACATTTATAATATTGGTAGTAGAGAAAGTTGTTTTCTTTACTTCAAAATTAATTATTATATACTTATAAATTTAATTAATAAGTATAATTTTGTTATTATTTGTTGCTCTATATAAAACATTAACGATTACATTGGCATTGCTCTAGGCATCATACATAACTTCACAGGTCCATAGTAATCGCGTGCAAGGTTGTAAACTGGTTGACCTCTCGATCAATCATATGTTGGCCACAAAAATGTCTTGTGGGTTTTGGTTGACTTTGATATAGATCTTTTATCCGTTTTTACCACTAGTTACATAGTTCTATATATTTTTTAACCCACAAATATATGTCAGACGTGGCGTAAATGTCTGTTTTTGGGGCCGTTTACGCTCTGCCTACCCCGCAAGGGCTAAAAGGCGTGATATGTATATGTGTGTGTGTGTATATATTTTTTTAACGTTGCAGCACCAAATTCAGTAAAAATATCCTTGTCGAAATCAAATTATATTTCTGGTAACAACTTCTAAAAAAAAAGACTTTTGTGGAATAACCATACATAAAACCTCAAAAGATAAAGATTTTTAAATTAAATAATTTGAGCTTTGGAAACTAAACGATTAAAACTTAGAATCGGGACCTTTGTGAGACTAATGCATGGACTAATGATACCTTTTGATTTGTAACTTTTCGTACACTTGACGAATTGATTAATCGACACGCGAGACAAAAAACAATGGCCTTATTTCGGGTAATGCCCTCAATTCGGAATATAAATTCTCCATAATTGCCTTAAATAAGTGCTGTCACTTTCAGTCCAATAGGTTTCGTCTTTTAATTTGACGCAAAATACGCGATAACTCCTTTTCATAACATATTTGCCGGAAAGTGGCAGCGCTAATTTAAGGTAAGTCAAGAAAATATTTGACGAATTGAGGCCATTACGGATTATTACTTGTTCCGGTGGATAGAGTATATCATCAGACCAAAATAGCCCTATACCAACCTACTGCTGATGGACGGAAATTTCGGTTCGCATGGTTTGATTTATCGATATTGTATCGACACCAGTGATCGAGGCCAAAAAAAAAGGACAAGAAAAAACCTTTGTTCTTAGTAGTTCCATTGGTCTGTTCAATGGAACAAGTTAGAAGAAAAAGAGGCATAAGTTTCATCATGGAACTACTGACATCTTCTTATTATAATCGAATTACACAAATGTGTAAACTTTTCGAGAGCCTCGCAAAAAGCGCTATCGAACCCCAGATTAATAAAACATATAGACAATTTAGGCAGCTTGTCAAACTAGTTTAACCTTTTCGCCGCCAAGCCATTCGAGTAAAAAATTGCAACCAGCGCCACACCAATTTCTTGGGAAAGAAATACTCAATAAAATAGAGATGTCCAACAGTTCATATCGAAAATAAATCTACACTTTTTAAACCGAGTTTTGATTAATCTAAAATCATTACTTTGCCCTCTACTTTTCAGTTCTGATTTCATTTAGGTCAAAATAATAATATAGGATAGTAGTAGTAGTGGTGGCCTCGTAAACAACACTAGGCATATTCAACAAGTTTATTTTTAGTTCAGTTTTCGATCAGCACTGGTGCATCTCTATTACGCGTCTCTCTATATCGCGTTGTCGGTTATAGACGACTGTGGCGTCGGTGGCATTTCTATATTTTCAAACCCGTAAGACAAATAAGGATGTAATATAGAATATCGATAAAAAAAATTAGAACATCATAGGATTTATGCTGGTATTTATTTTAATATTTTATTGTGACTATTTGTTTTCTTTCATTTCTTTTTCTTATTTTACTTACGTTGAATATTAATTAAAAACGATTTTTAATAGTAATGAACACGATTTAATATAAAATATTTAATAAACATTACTAGTGTCAACATCTTTAATTAACGAAAATAAACAAGTTATAGAATCATGAGTATAACAATGAAATTGGATCAATAAAAACGAACAAAAAATATTAGTACCTACTGATCTGCTAAGTATAACTTAAATAAATATAATTATGAATACATAATTTGAAATTAGGAGTGCCGACATGCACACTCACTTTTTCTATCGTAACATACAAAATTATACCTAACAGATATCAACTGCATAAAAATATACCTATAATATGAAACGAAACTAAATATATGATATAAAATTCACTAAAATCAACATGCATAATCAAAACTTATATTCAAATTTGTACTTAAAAACTATTTCGTTTGAGCTTCTTTTATGGTCGCATAGACTTGGTCCCTAACCTGGTCCAACTTCTCGTCGGGGACTTCTTTTAACATTTCTTTCGTTTTGTACAAAATAGTTTTTCTTTTGTCAAATTGGCATTCTGAAAAAAAATGTCATGTCTACTCTAAATAAATAATTAAACTAATAAATTATTACAAGCATAATAAATACCATACGTCTGTTATCAGCATGTTTCTGCGTAGAACTAGGCAAAGGAGCTTCTGCAGCTTCTTTTCTTTTTTGCTTATCTGGAATACACAATAATTGATTAGGTATAAGTTTAGTGTAAGTAATTTAAATCTAATGATTTTTAAACGAAAATATTCAGTCACGTATGTTGATGCCTTTGATGTGGAAGGACAAAATAATAATATTAAGAAACAATACGAGACAAAATAACAAAGAAATGAAGATAAAGTATATTATTTGACTTTTATTTTGTACATAGATAAGATGTCTTAAAATGCCCTACAGAACTGCGACGGCATATATGTCTATTTTACATAAGGACAACTTTCTGTTATTAAATTACTAAACTAAAATTTAACATAGTCAAGTCCAGTAAATAAGTAAGGAGGTACTTAATAATAATAATTTTTAAAGCCCATAAATTTACTTGTTGCCATATAATTTGAAATAATAAATTCGGTCAGTATTTTGTACTCACTTTTCATCGCCTTTATTTCTGCTTCAGCTATTTTCTTCCATTTCAAATATTCGCGACGGGACATCATCTTGTATGCACTTTAACTTGACCGTACTCGTAAAAAAAAACTGAAGTAATGACAAAAAAACATATCTCATAACATAACACAAACTAAAAAAAAGCACGAGTGCCAATTACTTTCGTGGAAAAACTGCAACTTTGAGTAAACAGGGCCATAAAACACGTGCGCATAAAACAATAAATTGTTCCAGGCGGCATTGGGTTCAAACAGCTCTTATCCTATGAGGTTGCGGTATTTCGTTTTTGACCACAAGAGACAAAAGAAATGCATATTTCTAGTTTTATTGTCAATTGCCGCTATTATGCTTGGTTTAAAACTATTTATGTAATCTTCATTGAGGTTACGTGTCTGATGTATTTCAAAAAATCTTTCCCATTTTGGTAAATAAATTAAAGACAAATGTCAATGATTGAAGAAAATAAAAATAAAATAAAATTTCTGTCCGACAAAGATAAGGCTCAAGGTGTTACTCCGTGTACAGTATTGTACCTATTCGTTTGTAAATTAACATCCGTAACAACATTAAAGTAACTATGAAATGCTAATAAATAACCGCTGATATAAGTACAATACCTTACGGAGGGCGTTATAAAAAGTAAATAGAAACAAACCGAAGTAATAATCAAATAAACCGGGTAGGAATCTCTTATTATCTAATAATAATCTTGTATCACAATTTGACCCGTTAAATTAAGTTCACATTTATTTATTTATTAAAAATTACATTTGTAAGCTTACAGTTAAAAACCAAAGCGCTCACAATGCTAGTTGTTACAAAAAATATTAAATAAAAAAAAAGAAATCACATAATTCAGACAAAATCAATAATAAAAGTCAGTAGGTATACAATCAATTAATTAGAAGCAATGTTAATTATTAATATTATTATAATATAATCGAAAACTATTTGATAGGCTACGTATAGAGTCAAAGCAAATGTCGGCATCTTGGATTTTGGCAATCAAGTCATTAATGAGAGCAGTAGCTCTTTGTGTGGGAGCATTCTTGGAGCTGCGCGTGCGACTGGCGGGGCCCGCCAGCAACTCGTGCCTGCGCCGGCCTGTGCGGACGTAACTATCAGGTACAAACCATCTGATTGCGCTAAGAACTTCAGGGTTATTAACCCTGCCACGCAGAAGGGACACATAGTGGAGAAAAAGATGCATTTTGCGTCTTAACTCCAATGTATCGAGGCCCACCATTCCATTAACAAATAAGGAAGGGAAGAGCCACGGATAATATCCATACATTCTTTTATAGAGATATCTATTGAACTTTCGCTGCACTCGTTCAATAAGGATACCGTAATTAGCCTCATGGGGATCCCATACCATTGCACAGTATTCAAGTTTGGATCTCACAAAAGAAGTATACAGCAAGGTGGCCACACGGGTGTCAGGGAACTGCGAAGAGGTTCTCATGATAAAACCTAACGTCTTGCTTGCATCCTTACATATTGTTGTGATATGGTCATGAAAATCCAGTCTGCTATCCATAACAATCCCGAGGTCCCGTATCGATTCTACTCGCTCAAGCGGTACGCTGTCTATCGCATACGGGAATATTATGGGAGCTATGGATCTGGTGTAGGATAGGACCCGGCACTTTGCCACATTGAAGTGAAGGTTATTAATCACACACCAATCAGTGACCGCGTCAATATCACTTTGCAGATTCTGACAATCCTCAGTGTTTCCCACAGATAAAAACAGTTTTAGGTCGTCTGCGAACATAAGACACTTTGCCGCTTTCAACACTTTAGGAAGGTCATTTATCATGATGAGAAACAAAGAAGGGCCCAATGTACTGCCCTGACTTACGCCAGATCTAGTGTAAAAAGTATTTGAATGGTAGTTTTCGAATCTAACAAATTGCATACGGTCTTTAAGATAGCTGGCAAAAAACTGCAAAAGTACAGGTACAAATCCCATTTGCGACATCTTGCTGAGTATAACATCGTTATCCACCAAATCGAATGCCTTTTTAAAATCAAAATATGTAGCGTCCACCTGCTTACGGAGGTCCATCTGGGACGCCACATAATCTACAAAGGCAATGTGATTTGTTGTCGTGGATTGGGCAGAGCGAAATCCATGTTGAGAGTCATCTAACTGGCCTTTTATTTGGGCTAGTATATAAAAGTTTAATATTGACTCGAAGACCTTTCCAAAAACTGATAAGATCGCAATTGGCCTAAACATGGTAATGTCTTTAGATGATCCACTTTTGGGAACAGGAACGACTCGGGACAGTTTCCACTTGATGGGATAATCACCATGCTGCAATGATAGGTTAAATATGTAGAGTAGTGGAAGCTCGAGGACCGCCGAACAGTCCTTTACTAAAAATGCTGGAATACCATCGGGTCCCGTGGCGGAAGCCGTTTTTAGGCGGCGAGTAGCCCGGCGTATGTCCGCGACTGAAACACGCTCTATATGAACGTAGGTCGCGTCGCTTTCACCACCTGCTCTATATTCAGCCTCGACAGGATCAAGCCGGGGAACCCCAGGATGGAAAACTGAGCCAAAGTACTCTGCAAAGGCTGTTGCTGCCTCTTGACCATTAACAGTTTTATTATTATATAGTAAATCATGGTTTTGGGACCTACTTCCCTGCCTTGATTTCGCGTAAGACCAAAACTTTGTGGGATCAAGGCATATGTCACGAGCGATATCACTTACATACTGCTGGTACGCTGCATCTACGAGATCTTTTATATGACTTCTATAGTATTTGTAGACTTCACTATTGAATTCCAGTCCCAAACATTTATATTTTTTAAGATGGAAATATTTGATCACTAGCTTGCGTTTTATTTCATCAGTGTACCATGGCGGATAGTGTCGCCTTGCTCCACGACTAGTGCGTTTCTTAGGAACATGCCGATCGATCACAGCATATAGTAAAGAGTAGAATAAGTGTACAGCCGAGTTAACATCTTGTTGGCGCAAAACAGCACTCCAATCAATACCCATGATATCTTCGTACAAAGCAAGATAATCTGCCTTACGGAAATTCCATTCAGAAGCACAATAGAAGTTACCGGCAGCAGAACAAGAAGCAGGTGGGGGCGGTGGCGGCGGAATGTGCGACCCACGCGGTAAGCGCACCACGACATCTAGTGGCGGATGGTAGCGGTCAGCTTTTACAAGCGCTCCTGTCACCGCCTCGCGTACCTCTATGTTTTCAGCTCCAATATTAGATAGCGCTAGGTCCAACATGCCGTCATCATAATTATTTGTTACAGTATTATGTTGCTGTTGATTACAAAAATGCAAGAATGATTCAAATTGCCGTTTTACTTTAGTACTGCACGAATTTAAATTGAAGTCACCTATAATAATTACATTCAAGGTAGAGTATTTCGTTACTCCATTTTCCAAGCAATCTAATACATTGGTGTACTGTGTTTCATTATAACTAGGTGGCAAGTAACAAACACAAAGAAGAAACTTTACATTCTTCCAAGTAATCAAGGCAAACAGTATTTCCTTATCAGGTGTTAAACCGTCTATATCGATTAGCATTCGCGCACATGAAACCCTCCCAAACGCTCCTAATTTATTTATTATTATTTATGATTATTAGGTATTTATTTACCTCTAAATCTTCTTCTTCGAGTAATCCACGTTCAAACGACAGATCAACGTCATCCTCTACGCCTTCTAAAATCTGTAGAAGTTCTGCTAAACTAAGCTCGTGGGCACTCATTTTCCCATCACTATTTTTAAGTCACTACTGCAATGACGTCAGAGCGTGTCGTCTTTACCCGACTACGGCGTACAGTGCACTCACAATGGTCAAGCAATTATCGCTGTGCACGAGTCGCCGAAACCGGTTTGTCGATACTCAATCAAACAAAGAAAATAATGTCTAATACTTGGCGTATTTCTACAAATCGATGTCGGGAATATTTTCAATATACATTAAAATAATAAGAAAATGTTATTGTTATTACAAACTTGACAAATATCTAGGCATAGTATATTCCGTAAATATATTATAGATGTATCGATATTTCACATTTGTACTAGTAAGGAACAACACTTCCAGTCGTGTGGGGCCGACTATGGCGTGTGCGAATGGTACTTATGACAGCTTCAAAACGTAATCAGTATTTTTCTTATTTATACTACAAATCTAATAAATATCGAAGCGCAAAATTTCATAAATCAAAGTAGAGGGTACAATAAATGCAATATGCGAAAAATAAAAGATAGATACGGTTTTAAAATGCTAGTTTATGAACATAAACTTTGACGAAGTTTTGTCGGCTGTACCCGACCGTGGCGCTGACGGCAAGTCGCGGGTTGTCGGCTATACCCGTCTGTGGCGGTGAAAAGGTTAAGCTCAGCTTTTACTCAAGGTCTTCTAAACGAATAACGAAATGAGTAGTAACTAGTAAGTGACAACTTGATTACATGTCCGCCTACAAAATTATTACACAAGAAAATTGATCGCCTTAACTAAAGCTTTTTCCAGGTCACCTCGTTTTCAAAGGTGGTGTTCTTTTGATATACAGGGTGTTACGAAAAGTAAAAGGATGTTCTAACTAGTTCCATTGAACAGTTCAAGCCCAGCGGCTAGCGCTAAAAAAAATATTTATTATTTTCATTTATGAAAATATTATAGCAGTGGTGCATTAAAAAACCATAGTACATATGAATGCTTTTATTAAAGTAAAGTTAAATATCCTGGACATTTCACACAGCGCCATGTAGCCTTAAACT
The DNA here is from genome assembly GCA_027580185.1 of Tuta absoluta. NCBI lineage: Eukaryota > Metazoa > Arthropoda > Insecta > Lepidoptera > Gelechiidae > Tuta > Tuta absoluta. The sequence goes on along the minus strand of JAQAHW010000019.1, from coordinate 9,159,607 downwards.
AAGCATAGGAACTAAACTGCTGATATTATTACTTGTAGGTATACTTTTTTGTAATATGCATGTATACTATTTATATTATTATATAATATGTATTTTTTGAAAATAAATACATATAATATATAGAAAACACCCAGACTAAACACAAAATATCTGATTACTTTACAAATATTTGTGTCTTGTGGGGATCGAACCCACGACCCTCGGCGTAGAAGGCAGGGGTACTATCCGCTAGGGGTACCTACTAAATAATGTAGTTGAACTATGTGCTTTTTCTACGCCCTGTATGTTATCAATGTTAACACTTGAAATGAGGTCAGTGTGAATCGACCCTTAGATCGGCCTGGATACATTTCTTATTAGCATTCTTAAAGGTTCCGTGTAAGCGACCCTTAACTAGGTAAGGACTTAATTGTGGAAATAGCCTCAATTCGGACAGGAAACCTTGTTAGTAAATTTTTAGGCCTATTCCTATTACATAAGTACATATTAATACAGACGGTTCTATGGTCCACAGCAAGGGTAAATATTTAAGGTGGGACGTTTTTCATACAAATGTTAAATGGACTTAATATATAATGTATCAGCCAACCGAGTCAGTTTGTATGTGAGGTCGTTTTTAAATATTTCGACCTATGTTCCATGGTGGAAGGTATTCAGTTTCATGCGTAATTTCGCCCCGTTAAATATTTGGCTTGTTCAAGGATAAAAAATTAGAAGAAAAGTGGTATAAGTTCTATCATGGAACTGTTCAATTTCAATGTAACTACTGAGAACAAAGGAAGAATGAGAGTTTTTCTGTAGCCAGTTCTGTTGATAGTTTTGAATGTCAAACCAGAGGGCGCTGTGCTAAACTGAAATTTTGACGTTTCAATATGGCTGGCGGCAGGCTACTGGTTATGTCTCAGGTTCCGTTCCACGTTGTGTTCGTTACAAATTAATTATGTTAGTTTGATTTAAGTACTACAAAATAAACTTATCGCCTTGCTATTATATTGAGTGTCATTCGTGTAAGTAAACAAATAACCAATAATAAATTAAGAAGAATTCAATAAACACAAAATAAAGAATAATTAAGAAGTGGTACAGTTTTTGTGTAAAGAAATATTATTTCAATTAAGCTCAGCGCCCTCTACATGACACTCGAGAATCCCTAGAAAATTTACAATTATCTGAGGAAATGTGCTGCTAGAATCTAGATCAATATCGAGCTGCTAAGAACTTTGTCCAATCCGATGTACAATTCAATTGAATAACTTATGAGCTGTCTATCACTTAGGCACAGTCTCTTGTGTACCTTACACGAGGTCGTTAAACGAACGAACCGATGAACCCCTCATATAAATTCTATTTCGAGGTTACACATTACACTTTAACAGCCACAACAGTCCACTGCTGGACATGGGCCTCCCTTATTGGAGGGTATAGTGGTCTGTTGTGGCCTGCTGAATGACTAGATTGTGTTTTGTTTCCTGCTAGACACACCCGGAAACTGTTTTGTTTTGGTGGCGCGTTGCTGTAAAAATTCGGAAGTCCAAAGCCTATACTTAATTACAACATGTTATACATACATACATTAGCCTATTGCAGTCCTCTGTTGAACGAAGGCCTCCCCCAGGGTACCTACGCCTGATCTCTCGTTTTCGCGATCCAGTCGCTACCAGCCGCCATTTTTAAGTCATCGGTCCATCTGGCCGGAGGTCGTCGAAATCTACGCTTGCCGAGGCGTGGATGGCGTGGCCTCCACTTGAGAACCCGCTTACTCCACCGTCCGTCGGTTCTACGACAGATGAGCCCAGCCCACTGCCACTTCAGTTTGCTACACTTACATACTTGACTTGAGTGATACTTAAGTAGTCCGTTACTTATGAAATGTTATGATATGAATAAATTATGAGTTGCTCAAAGGACTTGTCATAAAAACTGAGTAACTAAATCACATCAATGTACAAAGTTGGCCTCGACTCAAATAGGTACTTGTAATAAATAACTTAAACGTGTTTACATTCTCACTTCTTCTGAAGTGTGTGTATATGTATGTGTGATGTCGAATATGATCAAATAGGTTGTTTATTGTTATAAGTGTGTTAGCTTTTAGGGTGCTAATATATAAGTAGAAGATAAATAAAAGTACACATCCTCTTCCCCCTCGGACCCCGTCCAGTACGGTCGTGTGCAAACTCTCCGCGCACCATTTCGCTAAATATTATTCAAATAAATACATCAAATAAATTCACCAGTGTACCAGGAAATCATAGTTGTGAACATATCGGTGCTCAGTGAGTGAACGAGACACAGCCACTGCAGCGCGGTTACTGTGCTGCTCTAACCCCGCCCAGATCGTGAGTGGAGGACAGCGCTAGACAGACCTGCGAGACAACTAGCTGCGCCCGCGACTATCGTCATTAGTGCGCCGAAACCACGCCCCATCGCACGAGAGAGACCAACATATCTGACGTGAGCAGGATATCTAGCTGCGCTCGCGCCGGCTTGAACTGGCACTACTTTCCTCCATCTCCTGCGCTGTAAGCTCCGCCCACCGGTAATTTCACCTGCCGTCGGCAAGAAAAACATTTAGGCCTACACATACTTTATCGATATGGGTTCAGAGTCGCCACAATTCAAGTCGCCGATTTCTGAAGATCGGTTTCTTGATAATTTGAATGATCCGTCATTAGCTCCTGCGCATTATTCTTCTGATCCACAAATTTTTAAAACGAGTGCTAATGCATATGGAGACGTACACCAACAAATTTCTGACTATGTGTCCCACCGAAACAAACGGTTTAGAGACGACAGTACAGAGCCCTCGGAGTTCGACCTGTTTAAAGAAGAAATTAAAAATATGATCTCATCTTTCACCGAAGACCAAAAAATCCGTTCAGAAGCAATCAAGAGCGATCTAAAAGATATTAAGGAGACAAACACCAGAATCGACGCCTCCATGGCTTTACTTAATGCGCAGAACGAGGAATTTCGCCAAAAAATTCAAATACTCGAACAGCAAACCAAAAAAGACAGGGAATATATTTACATTCTCGAAGATAAGATAGAAGATTTACAAAGAAACTCACGAAAAACCTGTTTGGAATTGAAAAATGTTCCGAAATTAGCCCAGGAATCGCAAAGCGACTTAATAAAGCTAGTAACCAACCTGGCAACCACCATCCAGCTAGACATGTGTGAGCGGGACGTGGACGACATCTTTCGTATGAGACCCAAAAGCAACGAAGAGACCAAACCTCCCATTATTGTGGAGCTGCGTTCCTCGATCCTCAGGGCCGACTTCCTAAAAAAGGTCAAAAACTTTAATCTCGCTAACCGAACTCGACTACAGGCGAAGCACCTCGGGTTCACCAGACAAGAAGACACTCCAATCTACGTATCCGAACAGCTGACGTATAAAGGACAACGGCTGTTTTTCTTAGCTCGGGAGCTCAAGCGAAAAAACAAGGTTAAATTCTGCTGGACATCACACGGGAAGGTCCTAGTGAGAAAAGACGAGACTTCAAAAGTTGTCCTCATTCAAAATGAAGCCCAAGTGCATGAGCTGAGTCTGGAAACGTGACTATATAACTATTTCTTTAGTACTGTGCTCCTCTTTGCTTTTATTATGTTACACACTAACGTATCAATAGCATTTACTATTTTTACCTACTGCAAACCTCATATCACATACTCACACTCCACATACACACACACAGACGTACATCTAACTCACTACTTACCTACTAAAAGCGTGCAACATACTCAAAAGATTGTAAAATTACCTACCTACCCAAACTTGCGCAATCAGTGTATTCACTCTTATTTACCTACCACTGGAATCACTACAAACCTCCCCTGCTACTACGTGAAGTATTCCTACATATATCTAAATGGATAGTTTCAATAACCTGCTAGAAATAGATTCGCTTAGGCCGGCGGAATCTATAAAGTGTAATATTCAAGACTTAAAATTAAATAACTCAACTAATATTTTTTCCATCCTTACCCAAAACATAAGAAGTATATACAAAAATATCGACGACCTACAAATAACTCTCTCGCAATTAATTTATGATATCGACATTCTCATCTTAACTGAATGTAGATTAAACTTAAATAAAAATATCCCCCGGCTTATAAACTACACTTCGTACCAAACTACTAACCTACTCAATCAAAACGACGGAGTCGTTATATACATAAAAAACACTCTTATGATTAAATGTAAAGAACTTAATCTTCTAGATGCCACCGGATTACAAATTGAAACTAATCACTATATTATTTTAGGTATATACCGCTCCCCGTCGTTTCTAAACGCCAGTAATTTCATCCAGTCCCTTGACTCCCACCTCGAAACATTAAATACCTACAAAAATGTAGTAATACTCGGCGATATCAACATTAACCTTATTCCTTCACCCAGGGAGAAATCAAATGAAAAAAGTAACAGACTTTCCTACCTAAATGTACTTTCTGTTCATGGACTAATGTCCGCTCATAACTTACCTACACGATACGACAGCTGCCTGGACCATGTATTTCTTAAACTGGAGACAAACAATTCGGCTTACGTCGCTGTTTTAAACACCACCATAACGGACCACAATCTGGTTGCATTATTCATCGCTCAGAAGTGCAAACAATCATCTTCCCCTAAATACAAAACGGTGACTAACTATAATAAAGCCATTACCTGTCTTATCTCCACAGATGTCTCTTACTTAAATATTTACACGGATCCTAACACTTATGCAACAGCATTAATTAACCTAATTAGAACAATTATACAAAATAACTCCAGAAGCTGAAAACATTATTACTAGATTAGGCCCCCCCGCGCATACTTCAATGAGTTCATATACTCACTCAACCTCCCTAGTGCTACTTGACTGCACACCTAGCGAGATCATATCTATCCTTATGAATCTGGACTCAGGAAGTGCGCCGGGCTGGGACGCGATTCCTACTCATTTCCTGAAAAAATCATGTGATTTTCTCGCCCCACTAATAAGTAACCTAGGAAACTTAATCTTTGAAACTGGAATTTTCCCCTGTGAACTGAAAAGAGCCGTAATTACCCCTGTTTACAAGGGTGGGGACAGAAACGACGTAAATAATTATCGCCCTATCTCGGTACTTACCTCAATCTCCAAAATTATTGAGAAACTTCTAAATTCCAGACTAGTTAGTTACTTGAATAAATATAAACTTTTAGCTGACTCTCAGTATGGTTTCCGAGTAGGGAGATCAACTCAGGATGCCATAATTGATCTCACTTCACATATAACAAAAGAAATAGATAAAGGCAATAAATGCGTAACAGTCTTCCTTGACCTCAAGAAGGCTTTTGATACCGTTTCTGTGCCCATCCTCGTGGACAGGTTGGAGAATCTTGGTGTACGTGGAAAAGCACTTTCTCTCTTCTCCAGCTACCTCTCAAATAGAAAGCAGGCAGTTAAAATTGGACAGTGTCTTAGTCGGGAGGAATTTGTAACTTTTGGAGTCCCGCAGGGGAGTGTCCTCGGTCCAACGCTCTTTCTCATATATATTAATGATCTATGTAAGCTTACTGGCGTTGGAGGGAGGATACTCTCCTACGCTGACGATACGGCTATTATTTTCTCAGGGAAAACATGGGATGAAGTAAGGCAAGTGGCAGAAAAAGGACTTGAAAAGGTCTCTAATTGGCTAAACGCTAACCTTCTAACCCTTAACATACAAAAAACTAATTATGTATGCTTTGGACCCTACATAACCTCACAACCGAGTACCAACTTTAACATTACACTGCACAGCTGCTTGAATAACAACCCCTGTAACTGTCCACTTATACAGAAAGTTAGCTCTGTAAAGTACCTAGGCGTCATGGTGGATCAGAGATTGAGCTGGCACCCACACTTGGAACTTACCATGAGTAGGGTCAGAAAACTGATATGGGTATTCAAATCGCTGCGGCATGTAATGAACAAAGACATACTTCATAATATCTACGTTGCTATGGTCCAATCGGTCTTGGTTTATTGTATCCCGGTCTGGGGAGGAGCTAATAAAACGAACTTCTTGGATCTTGAACGAGCTCAGAGAGCACTTGTAAAGGTCATGCTATTTAAGCCGTACAGGTTTCCTACGGACACGCTATACACTATCAGCAATATACTGACGGTCAGGAAGCTGTATATCACACACCTACTTTTAAAATATCATAAAGACCTGCCTTATGATCGTAACATCCTTAACAAAAGACGAAATTACATGGTGGCTCCTACATGTCCTGTTCGTACTGCGTTCGCCGAACGTCAATATATAGCTCAAGGTCCCTTCCTCTATAATAAGATAAACCGAACACTTCAGATATACCCAATGCCTTTACGCCCATGCAAACACGCCCTGATCGAATGGTTGAAAACCCTTAAATATGATGAGGTCGAGGCACTTTTAACTAGAATTGGCTGATATGCACCTACCGGCTCTTCTGTACTCCTCCTCCTGCATGTGGCTAATATCACCGATCCCAAGGATTTTTATATATCCGTAGGGCATGTAGGAGGTGGAGACAAACGGTATATAAATCAGCCAGTAATTTTACCTACGTATAATACGCGTGTAAAAACTACGTAATACCTACGTATTCCATACCATTTAAACCAAGGCTTGTAAGTATTCTCTTCTTGTGCCAGCGCACGTGAAGCAAACAAACAATCATTTAATTATTTTACTTTTCTTCCAGTTGAATTTTAACCTAACTGACATAATAAGTATTGTTACATACCTATCTACTAAATACCACTGTCGCATGTTGGTCGCATTCACCCTTACTTTGCACGCTACTACACATACACACACTATCACGCTCACACAAACAAGTACGTCTTACACTCACAACTCAACAATCAAATAGGTATTTCTAATATAACAGACTCTGTGATCGTTTACCGTGAACGATCACAGAGTCTGTTACCTACCTAACCTAACTTTGATCTTTTTTGTAATATTACGTTCCTTATTGTTATATTATTGATAAGTTAATGTAAGTAAGTGTACCTAACTACCTACCTACTACTTTCTGTAACACACATCCTAAACAAAATGTAAAACTTGGGAAGAGCGGGGTATTCCCACTACGAGTGTCTCTGACTACTCAAAGGGAAGCCTCCAGCAACATTGTAAATAGGATTTAAGAAAATAAAGATTTTTAATTTTTTAATTTTTAATTTTTAACATTTAAACAATTACAACGAATTGTAATCTCATGATTTTCATATCACTTCATATACGATTATTCATCTTATTAAATCATTGATTTCACAAACTTAAACCCATTTGAACTATCCAAAGATACATGACAACCTATAATTTTACAATCTACTTATTTCAAATAATTATCTCAATGGGAGTTTTTCTATTGACAGTTCTCTTGATAGTTCTGAATGTCAAACCAGAGGGCGCTGTGCTAAACTGAAATTTTGACGTTTCAATATGGCTGACGTCAGCCATAGTTTTGTCACAGGTTCCGTTTCACGTTGTGTTCGTTACAAATTAATTATGTTTGTTTGATTTAATACAAAATAAACTTATCGCCTTGCTATTATATTGAGTGTCATTCGTGTAAATAAACAAATAACCAATAATACATGTAGAACAATTCAATAAACACAAAATAAAGAATAATTTATGAAGTGGTACAGTTTTTGTGTAAAGAAACGTTATTTCAATTAAGCTGAGCGCCCTCTACATGGCACTCGAGAATCCCTAGAAAATTTCCCATTTGCAAATCTTTTTCTCTCTGGATGGAATGCCGCCATCTTTCTTTCAAATCTTCAAATCGTTCTCTGTGCTTTTTCCTTTCAGGCGAGGCAAGGGCAGATGCGTGTAGAGCCATCTCACTGGTTCCAGTACATTAAATTCTAACATTATTTAATATCACAAACCGCATTATTGTCCGGTGCGTGGGCGAATTTTAACGCATCACTGAACTAAAGCCTCACAAATACCAACCTATAAAGAGCGGTCTAAGTATTGCATTGCACACAACAAAACAATAACTCAAGGTCTACCAGTTCTCAGCCTCATGGGGCAGTCGTGCGGTTATACAGGGTGTAAGGGACGGTGCACAGAAAACATTTGCCTAGATTTTGAATGGAGCTGCTTTCAGATAGCCGTGTGATGCCGGCTTAGAATAGCATCACCCCATTTCTTTCCCGTGGGAGTCGTAAGAGGCGAGTAAGGGACTTGAGGGTGTCTATTGCAATTTTAGGCAATGGGCAGACAACCTGTGCCTATGGCGATACACAATTTTCCGAATGACCGTTTGATGAATAGAATAGAATAGAAATAGAAAACACGTTTATTCACTGTAAACATACACAATACACAAAAAGTAAAAAAAAAACAAAAAAGCAACGTAATGAAATGATGAATGTTTGTCAGACGTGACGTAAATGTCCGTTTTTGCGGCTGTTTATGCTCTGCCTAGCCCGCAAGGGATAATAAGCGTGATATGTGTATGTATGTGCTTTCAGATTCAGATTATTTTTTCAGCTTAATTTAATAATTTTACTGATAATTTGCTTATGCAACTACTTGCAAATCTTTTCATTTTTGTCTCCTTTTTAATGTAAAGGTTGCCTGGAAGAGATCGCTGCAAGCGATAAGGCCGCCTTTGCTTACTCTTAGTCTTAAGTTTTCTGTATATCTGTATTGTTTTGTTTCTGATATGTTGTAAGCAATCAAGTGTTCATCTATCTATCTATCTATCTTAAACAACATCGTCAACAGAGTTTAAGTACTTAATTCAAATTAATTTAATAAAAAATAATACATGTTAGATAAATCAGGTTCTTTACAATTTGTTATTATAGTTCACGTTCAATAAAAAATTTATAAATCATTACTGAAGGTGTCCCTTTATTTATAAAGTCGGTCACAGAATAGTAACCTTAATTAAAATCGCTTGCGTTTATTGGCAAAAGCATGATTTGATTTTTCGCTCTTTATAGCTTTCAGTGACGAGTCAATGGACGACTCGGTGTCCCACACGAAAAGAGAGAGAGAGGGACGATAAGCCGATTTAGCTAGGTTTAAACCATAGCTAGCAAATTTCTATACCGGTCGAAAAAAACGGTGTACAGAAAACTTTGCACGCATAAACAGACCATAAAACTACACAACTTTTTACTAAGGAACAGATGTTATAATATGGAAAAAACGACCGCCCATACAAAATTCCCGATAAGCTGACGAATTTTCAATGGAAAATCGAAAAAGAAATCATTTCCCAACATAAATTCCAGGAGAAAAAGTAGTTCAGTTTCATGGTCTGATCATGCCTGCAAAGTTTTCGGCACACCGTCCCTTACACCCTGTATAAGAATACTTACTTAGATACGAATACTTTGCTAGCTATGGTATGGTGTTTCTCTCATGCTCCACGCGTTGTTTTGCCGAAAGGAGTAAAAACAAGGATAGCATGGCACGAGTCGCCTCATCAAGTTACCCCTGTCATAGGTTGTCATTTTCATTGCGAATGCGATTCACCTGTGGTATTAAAGGCGGGTTCCCATTTCTTTCCCTTGAGAGTCGTAAGATTGCCGTGGATGCCGGCTTAGAATAGCATTACCACATTTCTTTCCCTTAGGAGTCGAGAGTGTGATATTGCAATTTTAGGCGATGGGCTGACAACCTGTCACTATGACGATATCCAATTTTCCGAATCCCTCAAATATTTGTCAGACGTGGCGTAAATTACCGTTTTGCGGCTATTTGCGCTCTGCCTACCCCGCAAGGGATTAAAGGCGTCATATGCGCGCCTAATAATAATAATACTATAATCAAACAAAATTAAAATATTCAAAATATTTCATCAGAATGTTCGCACAGGATTAAATTATTCATTGTACGGCAATGCCACACGTTCACCCGATCAAGGTTCAATTCTCGGTATGGTCAAGTCTTCCGGTAGGTAGGTGCTATTTTAAGTACAGGCCTTTCTTGTCTGATATCGCTGTAACGACTAGGCTTTGAAGGTCGGCGATAAGATTTATGAGGATACGAATACTAGCGACACGCCTACGTTTCCATAAAAAAATACGTGTGATGCTGGCTAAAAAAGCATCAGCCCATTTATTGCGACGACGTATAAGAACATAATTTAGGTGTCCTTTTGGATGAATTCGTACCACCTTCTAATACATTATAGGGGGGGAATATTATTATCAAAAGTCGGATAGAGTATCTCAAGACAAGTGATTTCCATTTTTTGTCGCTCTTTAACGTATTTATTTATTATAGTCGTAATACAAAAAAAGACGTGATTGAAGCCTGTTTGACAGCGTCAAATCGTATAGAAAAATATTTTTTAAACACTGTCTTAAAGAGCATCTAACTTTATTGTAATAACACGATAGGTATGTATTTATTGCAATTTGCACCGCTGTGTTAATTTCATAACAAGCTATGACATGCCTTAAATTAAACATAACTAACAAAATCTGTTTGAACACACAATGGCCTCAATTCGGGATATAAATTCTCTTATCTAACCTTAAATTAGTGCTGTCACTTTCCGTCAAATAGGTTTAGAAAAGAATAGGAGATATCTAAGTCCTGTCATGTTTAAAAATGTCAATGGATTCTTCACACTTTCTATTCAATTTAGTCGCCACTGTTTTCATCGTCGCCTTATTTCGACAGATAACACGTATTTTGCGTCAAATTATAAAACATGACGTGACAAAGATATTTCCTATCCTTTTCGAAACTATTTGACAAAAAGTGACAGCAATTTAAAATCAAGTTTAGAGAATTTATATCCCGAATTGCAGCCAAAATATCACAATAACTAGCTAATGAACTGTGCCAATATCACACATTACATTGACCTCGTCCAACGTCGCTACTTAAGATGGAGTTCTCATATAAATTACATGTAATTATTACGACAACACAACATACTGTGGCGTCTCTAGGTTATTGTGAATGACCTTTGAGGTAACATTTTCTAAGACTTTATATTGGACTAGCGGCCTGCCTAGCGATTTCACCCGCTGCTAACCGTTTTCCCGCGGGAATAAAACATTTTAAAGCCTACGCCCACCATCAGGGATAATTTACGATTCTAATCAGTGCCACAGAACTAGCGCCTCTCCATGAAGAAAAAACATCTCTTCATGCAAACAATACATCAGAATGTCCTTTGCACAAGTTTTTGGTGTTTATGTTATACTAGATTTTCGCCCAGTGGTTTCACCCGCCGCCACTCATTTTCCCGTGGTAATAGTTGTTTTCCTGCGGTAAAAAGTGGCCTATGTGATAATAGGCGTGATATATGTATGTACCGGAAAAACGGGTAACAGCCGCATCCTGTCAACTCTCATCTTACTAACTCAGAGTACGCACACGGTAGTGTTATTATTTATTCTTATGCCACTAATATTGTAAATGCGGAAATTTGTATGTTTGTTTGTTACTTCTTCACGCAAAAACTACTGAACCGATTGTAATGAAATTTAGCACACATACAGAAGGTAACATGGATGAACACATAGGAATGTTTCTATCACCACTCGAGGGTTATGCGGGCAACGCCGCGGGTAACAACTAGTGGTACATAATTTTAAGCAATTATTTACACCAACTCTACAATAAGTACACTTTTAAAGCAATTTTCCGCGTTTGACCTTGACTTTGCCACCTTTGCCGAAACCCACAACCAAATCATGAGATCCAATAATTTTTTTTCTATGTTGACCTTTAAGATGAGTCATGTAATAGTTCTATTACAAAATATCTTTCATTTGGTTCTATTGTTCCCCATTATTAGTGTAGGTTTCTTAATAGATTGTATGATGCAAGTTTATTTATATGTACGGCTACATTATTACATACACATATCACGTCTTTATCCCTTGTTGGGCAGGCTGAGCGTTTCTACGTATACAATTATTCATGTCAAGAATAAATATTGCTGGGGACAAAAATATGTCAGTTCTATTGGAGTACGCCTGGTACCTTATGTGCTACAACCGACTGTACATTGGTTATTATTATGTTTTTTCCTCTATTTTCCTGGTAAGTCCTTCGCTTGATTGGTCATCTTTATGTACGTGAATGCAAATAATTTGTTGACTGGGTATTATGTTTATTTACGCGTCTTCTCATTAACGGGAGGTTTCAGAGTGGTACCGAACCAAACGAATGTTAATGTATCAAATTTCATGGTTTTTGCATTTTTATAAAAAAATGCACAAAAAAAAAACATTAAAACGTTATTTCGTACTGCGCTCGCCAATCCACCTACCAAGCATGGTGTGTTTAACAAATACTCCCCAAGCCCCATCAGGGACAGGCCTGTTTTTATAGTTAAATATAAGTATGATTTTACCAAATACCAAATGCAATGAAAAATGATTTTTCGTGGTGTATAAAATTATATTTCTTTCCATGCAACACTTTTATATTTTTTTTAAAGCTGCAACACTAAATTGGGTAAAAATTGCCTTGTCGATTTTGACTGTCAAATTAGATTTCTGGCAGAAACTTTTCAAAAACATGATAGCCAGACTATGGCCAGACTTAAAACTTCAAGTTTAGAGATTTTAGCAAATGATTAAATCGTAGAATCGGGACCAATAACAATATTTCCGACAATAGTCTTAAAGTAATGTTTTATTTTTGGTTATAGCTACTTAGTTAATTTTAGGTCAACTATCCGTATAACAACCATGTCAAATACTATTGCACAGTGGTAGTGCAACTGCCTGCGACGCAAACGTTCTGGGTTCGATACTCGGTGGGGCACTCACAAAGTTAATATTTATCACTTTGTGAATTTGGTCCCAGTCAGGTTAACCATCACCATTAAGAACCATCAGATTTTTCGAAAAAAAGATGGTTCCGTACTTCGGAGGGCACGTCAAGCCGTCGGTTCCGGTTGCTGTCAATGATTACTTAGACGGCGGTCGTTACACAACCATGTCAGAGGCCTACTACTTGTAGTAGGCGGTTGAAAAACTGACACATGAAAAGAAGAAGAAGCTTGGTTTATTTGAAACCACAACAGTTTAGTTAGCATATGCTATTTGGTTACCATGGTAACATCGATTGTATAGGCTAACGCCCTGGCTGAATGCACTTTAAATTTTTAAATCAGGTCAAAGCACTTTTGTCACGCAAGTCTAGCCTGCCTTGATAGATAGATAAAAGTTTATTTTACATATTCTTATTCATTCTTGCATGCGACCTCACATTTTCTGTCTGGGCTATCCAGTCTATAAACCCTGGCCAAAATCACGCCAAAACAGTACACTGCTGGACATGTGTGTCTCCCTGTTGGAGATTTTTTTAATATTTACAAAGAAGGTAATTCACAGGGAACGCTACTGTAGTCTTTCTTAGATTTTATCACTTACCCGCATTTTACAAATGTCCCCCTCGGACCTTCTGACTAGCCTTGGCAAGCGTCGCGTTAGACACCCTCCGGCCAGATGGACCGATGACTGACGACTGTATGGCAAAATATATATCAAAAACCTACATCAATAAATTTGAGTAGTATTTAGTATCACATCTGTTTTTTACCAATTGCCTATACTAATTTGGTGGCTCTTTTTTCGTTTCTTCTTCAGTTACTTCACGAACGGCTCAAAGGTACGTATTCCAGTCCAGATAAATTAAAAACTTTTCATTCATTTTTTGTTCTTTATTCCCACAGACAAAAGATAACAAGTCACCAGTGGAATTCCTCGTATCATAGTCACTTGATTGCTGCATACTTGGAGGCAGCTTCCTTTAAGCGTTAATGGCAGGAAGTCGATGACACCGATCTATTGTTTGACGTGGTATCTATGCACCTACTAGCGAGCCATAGGGATATACCTACAAGGAAGGCCTGTATTATACCTCTTAAGAAATTCTTGATGTAGTTGAGGTCCCTCATTTGCTCCCCATTTTAGGAACCACCGGCACGTGCCGGGTAGATTCAGTCCAATCCGTTCTTCCCAGAACAACTCGTAAGCCGGTTGTTTGAACAACCACAAAACTTCTCCGGGTGAGCGCCTGCTCCCCACCATAGCCAGGTGTAGATTTCATAGCCCAGGGGCTAAATCATACCAGAAAAAAAATACTTGCTGTAGGCATTAAAAAACTGACTGAGCACCTAACTTTACATACATAGGTACTTACATACATACATAAATCTCGCTGCACCACTATATCCCTTACGGGATAGGCAGAGCGTAAAATGGATAAAAACACCACATCTGACAAAAGTTTGAGGGTCAATCTCATTGATCTACAACAACCCTAGATTACGCGCGTACGCTCAAAAGGTGGGCCGGTAAAGTAGTGCACAATTTGCAAGCGAGCACTCCTTTTTTCACAGTGCGTGGCTGGCCGCGAAACTGTTAACATGACCAAGTACGGGCTAACAAATAAGGCTGAATTCAATAGATTATGGTGAGGTTCGTTGTGATATTTTGAATCAGGCGGACGCAATGAATCTATAAATCGCTATGGGTTGTTCTCATCGACCGCGTTTTTCGTACGTTCCGCTTTTTCTTATTCCCCCCCGCTGAAAGGTCCTCCTTTCAGGATGGGATGTCCAGTGGATGAAGTGGGCAAAGCTTGATCAAAGGCCGACGAACGCAACCTCTTATAGTCTTGACGTCAGCGACCCTCGAAATTCCATCTGGGCCAGGAAACAAACGTTGAACTCTGCCTAGCCTCCAGCAGAGTGGTGGAACCATGTCCTCTTTAAGTAGCACAAGATCTCCAATCTGAAGCTCATTGTATGTTGCTCGCTTCCATTTCTTTCTCTGTTGCAATTCTGCAATGTAAGTCTTTTGCCAGACATTCCAAAATACTTGTCGTAGCTTTTCAAGCCGTTCATATCTGGTAAGCGAGCTTTCTTTTCTGTGGCTGAGCGGTGGTGCTGGTAGCGCCGTGAGTGGCCGACCCACGAGAAAGTGCCCTGGAGAGAGGAAAAGGAAATCGTCAGGGGATTCGGATAAAGGGCACAAGGGACGACTATTTAGGACAGCCTCCACTTGCGCAAACAAAGTGCCTATCTCTTCGAATGTAAGGTGTGTATTTCCCATTACACGTTTAATGTGATATTTCGCTGATTTAATCCCAGCCTCCCAGATGCCTCCAAAGTGAGGGCTGTAAGCCGGAATAAAATTGAATTTAAAAGATTCTTGAATTGCATACTCAGACAGACACTTGTTATTTTTGTTTAGAAAATCGGATAATTCTTTATCTGCTGCAACAAAGTTGCGACCATTATCGCAAAATATTTCCGCTGGCTTACCGCGGCGTGATGTAAACCTTCTCAATGCCAATATAAAGGCGTCTTTAGATAAATCGGATACTACCTCTAAGTGTAAACACTTATACCTAAGGCAAACAAATAGGCATAAATAACATTTTATTAAGCGGGCCCCTCGCCCCCTTTTATTGAGTACTAGGTAAGGGCCCCCCATGTCTAAGCCGACTGAAATAAAAGGAAAGTCCGCTGAAACGCGTTGTATCGGGAGCTCACCCATTTTTGGAGCAATAATAGACCTAGCTGCACATCTATTACAGCGTACGCAACTGCGTACAGTGCGCCGCGCAAGTAATCTACCGTTAACCGGCCATACATACTCCCGCACAGTCGCGAGCAACAGCTGAGGGCCGGCATGTAGGCTTCGAATATGTTCGCGCTCAAAAATAAGTTTCGTTAAATGATGACTAGCGTCTAATAAAATTGGATGTTTTTTGTCGTATTTATAATTTGATACGGATATTCTACCCCCAACTCGTATCAAATCGTCTTTTAGAAACGGTGAAAGCGATAAAATTCTCGATTTAGGTTTTAATTGATTGGCTTTTTTTAATGTTTCATATTCAACAGGAAAAGATTGTTTTTGTGCAATTGAACAAAGATAGGTAAACGACTCATTTAACTCGTCCAAAGATAAAATGCCAGTTCGTCTATTATATGGATTCTTCAAATTAAAAATGAATCTCAAGACAAAAGCAAACGATCTTTGCAATTTATTTAAATCCGAATATTTTTTGATATTAATTATCGTTTCGCAATAATTTAAAGTAGGATATACCGTTGCGTTATGGAAACAGTGAGTATCGGGTAAGTATTGTATATTATTTTCTTTAGGTAAGCTTGTTTGTATATTTTTCGCTGGTAATTGTTTAGGTAAGTTTTTTGTTTTTATTTTTGATTTATTTTGTAAGGTTTTTGTTTCAGGTAAGTCGATATTTTTAACTTCTAGAGTTGGCCAGAAAGTTTGATCCCTGGTTAAGTAATTAGGGCCTGACCACCAGAGGTCTAGGTCCCTCAGCTGACTGGCATTAATATCGCGAGAAATGAGGTCAGCTGGATTGCATTCCGTAGGTACATATCGCCAGCAAGATGATTGTGTTAGTTCGTTAATCTCGACTGCTCGATTAGCGACAAATGTTTTCAATTTTGTAGGATCCGCCTTTAACCATCCCAAAACAACAGTGGAATCGCACCAATGATAGCACTTATCTGGTTGAAAGCGAATAGAATCCTTGACTGATTGAAATAGCCGGGCGGCAAGCAAAGCTGCGCACAACTCTAGTCTAGGGATTGTGACTGGTTTCAAACTAGCAACCTTTGACTTAGCGCATAACAGATTAACGGTGACGCAATCATTGTTATCAACGGATCGAACGTAAATGCATGATCCATACGCACGCTGCGATGCGTCGCTATAAGTATGTAGCTCAATTAACTTAGGGTTGTCACATATGACACGTCGGGATATTTCCAAGTCCGATAGAAATGGAAGATTATCTGAAAATTCTAACCATGATTTTTGGATGTCTTTTGGAACTTGTTCGTCCCAATCAACGTGTTGTGACCATAAATCTTGTAATAACATTTTTGGCTGGATAATGCACGGACTTAGTAATCCTAACGGATCGAATATTTTAAAAGAATTAGACATTATGAATCTTTTTGTAATTATTTGATTTTGTTGTGATAAATTGATTGGAAAATGAAATTTGTCACTTGTAGGATTCCATCCTATTCCAAGTGTATTAGATGACTCGCTAATAGTGAGGTTTTGTTGGGACTCAACATCTGTTTTGTCGAAGATTGTACTCAAATTACTTTTGAATTTGCGCAGGTTGAAACAGGCCGATTTCAACTCTGCCGTGACCGAGTCCTTGATGTACCGTAACTGCTTCTCACTATTAGCCCCCGTAATTAGGTCATCTATGTAAAAATCCTTTTGTATAATTGTTCTTATGTGGTCGTCTGAGCACTCCTCTCCCACCTGCCAAAGACAGCGCGTACTTAAATAACTCGCACTTGCGGTACCGTAAGTCAGAGTATTAAGGCGAAGCGTCTTAATCGGTTTCGACTCATCATCCCTCCATAATATCAACTGCAAATTGCGATCATCCTCATGTACCTCAATCTGCCGATACATCTTCTCGATGTCACCGCACAAAATGAATCGATGCTCGCGAGCACGGATAAGTATGGAGAAAAGTGAGTCTTGAACTGTTGGACCGATCATGAGTAGGTCATTAAGTGAGTAGCCGGAAGAGGTAATGCAAGCCCCGTCAAACACAATGCGTGTTTTAGTAGATTCACTATCCAGTTTGAATACCGGATGGTGACTTAAAAAGCATGATGGGACGGGTCTAGGTATTGGTGACTCGGACAAATGATTTAATTCGGCATATTCATTTATGAATTTTATATAATCGATTTTTAATTGTGGATTTTTTGCGAATCTTTTTTCTGTGTTTAATAAACGTTTTTTAGCTGTAAAGTAAGTATCCCCGAGACAATCAGGGGAATCTTTGAGTGGCAATCTGACACAAAATCGTCCCGTACTATGGCGTACAGTGTGTGTCAAAAAATGCTCCTCACATATTTTGTCATTTTCGCTTAAAAGACGCCGTTGAGGCAATTCTTCTAATTGCCAGAATTTAGGTAGAAATTCATCTACTGCGCTTTCAGCTTTGTTTTGTTGAATCGTTGCACGATTGCAATAGAGTACGTTTGATTTATTGTTTTGTGAATTAGGCATAGGACCACCAATCAGCCAGCCTAGGTGGGAATCTATGAGTTTGGGGTTGTTTGGACCCAAGGAGCGTTTTTCTCCTTTAATTAGATCCCAAAATAGGTCGATACCTATTAAAATATCGACAGGCGCAGGCTGATGGAAATTAGGGTCTGCCAGCCGTATGTTGCTGGGCATTTTGAAATTGGAAAAATCTATAGGTGCCCTTGGCACTTCACCAGTTAGCTCATCCATCACTAGACAAGGAAGAGAAACGTGGTAAGATGTAGAAGTTGAATTAATTTGGATAACACAACTCTCATCAACTGTTTGAGAGATGTTGTTACCTATCCCAATAATATTAATGGGATGTAATAGTTTGTTGGTAGATAAAGACAGCTGTTGTTGCAATGATTTGCTAACAAAAGAGTTTTGGCTGCCCTGATCTAGAAATGCACGCGCTTGCATAGATTGTTTTGTTTTAGGATTTGTAACTTTGATTATGGCTGTAGTGAGCATAGATGATTTTATACCTTGGGTAGATAAAGACACAACTCGCTCAGTATTTTCTTCTGAGACAGTAGTTGCGCCATGGACTTCTTGTGGTGGACATAGCATAGTATTGTGTCTTTTTTGGCACTTGACACAAGGACCCATGGTACAAGAACGAAGGTCATGACCTCTACGAAGGCATAAACTACACAAATTGTGCCTTTTGACCGCAATTAACCGATCAGGTACGGATTTAGATTTAAAAACTGGACAATCATAAATTCTGTGGGAACCCTGGCAAATACTGCACTTGTATGCCGGCTGTTCTAGGTTAGGCAACGCTAAACGCTTACCAGGGCTAGAACTTTGGAATGGTCGGGATGATGACTGTTCTCGTGTTTCGTTATTATGACCTTGATTGGAAAATACCTTATTGAAATTCAAAGCTTGTAAAACGTTAGCGCGGTCAGTTAAGAAATCCTTAAACTCATCTAACGTTGGATAATCCGAAATGGTATTTCTCCATTCTTCCCATTTGATGAGAGTACGAGAATCTAACTTTTTTGTTAGTAGAAAAATAATAATCGCGTCCCACTTATCGGTTGGCAACCCTAGCGCGGTTAGTGCGCGTAAGTTTTTTGTGACATGATCTACCAAAAACCTTAGTGATTTTTCGGTTTCACGCGTCATAGATTGTATAGAACATAAAGAATTTAAATGCTGATCGATTATTACGCGTTTGTTGTTGTAACGATTGTTTAGGAGCTCCCAAGCGTGGGAATAATTAGTAGTAGATATCTCTAAGTTTGAAATTACTTGAGCAGCTTCCCCTTCCAAATATGAATTCAAATAGTAAAACTTTTGTATAGGTGTAATGTTTTTGACGTCATGAATCAAATTTTTAAATGTATCCCTAAACTCAAGCCAGCGGAAATAGGACCCGTTGAATTTAGGAATTTCAATACTGGGTAATTTCACCCCAATTGGATTATCATGGCCAGGTGAGTGGGAACAGTGGGAGCTACAATGATTTTTAATATTTTTCTTTTCATTAAAATTGTCAATAATAGACCTTGAGGTAGCAATAATTATTACAAAATCTTGCTCAATGTTGTCCCTGTGTTCCTGCTCGGCGGCAAGATTTTCATAATTTAACAGTTCTATATCAGTCTGCAATTCATCAAACCTTGATTCTAGGTTCTCGAGTTTTTTGAGTTTTAATTTTAATTCGGAAAGATCTAGATTAGTAATTACTGTTTGACTCATTAATTTATCCAAATATGTTTTAAATTTAGTGATTTGACTTTTAATTGTGCCACGTTTTACGTTCGCAACTTGCAACGGCGTAAGCGTCTTGGCAACTTCATCTGTATTTTTATTTAACGACATGATGCTTAATTTACTGAATAAATATGTTTAGAAAATAGTTACAAAATAAGCTGAATTTATGAGTTCAAATTGTATGAGATCTCAAAACACGCAATAACCTCGTTAACCAAATTACAATAATTTAAAAAGGCTCACGTTCCTCACTCTGAAGGCACCACGCAGTATGGGAATCAGCTGATCAGCTGACAACACTGGAATGCGTTAGCTGTAGTACAGTAGAATAGGTTATTTCAACCACGCGGTCTCACTAACCTGGAACGTTAACGATGGCAATTATGTATTGTGAATTAACCTTTTACCTTTTAAGTTTTCTGTAAGGATAGATTAAAATGTATTAAAACTATTTAAGTGGGTTTAGGTGTTTCAATTAGATAATTAGGTAGAAGTTAAGTATGGAAGGGAAATTTGGCAAAATTAACGTAAATGAGCACGTAATAGACAGTAGAAAAATAGGGAAATAGTTTAGAAGTGATTTTACTTGCTTTTAGTAGGTATAGATTTTGATTACGTAAGTGGAGACTTGCTCTGGAAATTGGCTCTAAATTAGAGTATGTATTTTGTTGAATGTAGGCTTGGAAATAGGATATTGATGTGGAAATTTGTGGGTTTTAGAATTGTATAGGAGAATAAAGGAGGACACTTAGCTCATGTGACGTCACAAGGGTGTGGGGGCGCTCGAGGCGAAGTCTTCTGCACCACGGCTGCTTCTACTGCTCGGGCCCGTGATGACACGATTTAGGCAGGCTATTCCACTATAGGCTGCTGAACTGGTGACCCTCTTTATCCTCTAGGTATGGCACGCCGATCATTGACTGCACACGTGTCGAAGTTTCTGCATCTGTTCCGTGGTCATCTCTGGATATTTTACGGATATTTCTTCTCCCAGTGGTAGATCAGGCTTCAGGCAACTGCGTCCAGCTGGTCTTCAGCTCAGGATATCCAGATTAGCTCGACGACGACGAAATTCCGATGACGCAACTTAACTGCGCAGTTAACTCGACGTGGCGTACCTAGAACATCTGGCTATTTTAGAAAACCAGTGTCCTGTCACGGTCGCCAATTTATGTTCCCGCAGGAACATAAGAAATGAAACTTTCAGAATCGTTTGAAAGAAAACTGTCGTTTAATTTAGTTTAATTAAATAATTTTACATGTGAAGGCGTGTGTGATCCGCCATGATAGATTGCAAGCTAAGATGGACGTTAGACAATGCAAATTGATAGAAAAAGCGCCTGCCAAAATGAGCAGAGCAAAGTAATATTTTTGATGTAATAAGTAACATGAAACTAAAAGGAACTTAACAGAATTGTATTGAAAAACACTAAAATCTAACATGTGCCGCAACAAGTGCTGCTTCCTCTGGGACGAGCGTTATAAAATTTTATTTCAAAATACTTCAGCATTTCTCACATATGGTCAAACATTTAATTCATCAAAAATGTGGTCAGTTTTTTGTAAATTTCCTGTCAAACATGCATTCTCTCACATCCATGGCATGGTTCTTTGCTACCTTGCGCTAAATAGACTGTTATAGATCCTAAAATTACAAGTCTATGTCATGTTAAGCTTTCTTATCTTTTAAACAATTATATTTTCTATATTTTAGCATGTTTTTAGTTTCCACAACGGCAGAAACTTTTTTGTAAACACGGATTTTTGCGTTGAAGCCCTGAATCAGCCCACAATTACCTCGCGCTACTCTCTCACTCATATATTCATGACAGTAAAAGCTATCTGTCGATTTTACTCACGAATTTGAAGCGGCTAGTACCGCCGACAACGTCGTGGGGGACGCAGGCTCCACTCGCCGCTATATCTTCGATGGCGAGGGTAAGTTTCTCACATTTACGACTTTGTCCAGTACCAACCTCATTTCCATGCTAGTCGATTACCAATTATTCAGTTATTAGGTATTATCGATATTTTTTCTGAAGAATAACTTTGATATGTTTAAAATAAGAGGCGGTACTGTATTAAATTTTAACGAATAGGTTTTAATTAAACTGCAAAAAAAGCCTTCGTTCTCATTTCCATGTTCTCATTTCCATGTTTTTCCATGGTTCGAGATGGCATGGAAATGAGAAAGTGACATGGAAATGAGAGAATGATTAAAATTTTGCAGTCCACAGTTGGACAAAGTTTTTAAATTATGAATATTTATTCTTAAATTAATCCAATGCCTGTTTTAATCGTAAATATGTGAAAGTACGGGTATTTTTCATTATTACCTATTTTTATGAAATGAAAGCTTTTGTAGTTAATTTTATATGTCTTTTTACCGAATGTCTCAGAAGGAGGGTTAGAGTTTTTCGGGAGTCTGTCTGTATGTATGTATGTATTATGTATGTATTCTGTATGTGTTTATGTATTATGTATGTATGTATGTGGACATGCAATTGCTTTTTCGTGGGTTACAACCCAAACGGCTAGATGGATATTGACATGTGGGGTGTCATGTGATTCGCAGCGCATCAGCGCGAGTGACATTTGCTACATTTTAAACAAGATACCGCTAAGACGCGGCACTCCCACCCACTCTCTGATATTTCACCGCCCCGCGCTCGCCCGACTTAGAAGCAGTCTGAAGTGGTCATCTACTGGTTATGCGCGCTTTATACTAGTTTAGAGTGCGTTGCGGTTTCGGTAGCCCTAGTTTTGGCACGCACATGTATACATGTAGGAGTTTTGCTTCTAAGCGGTATCCATTATTATGTAATCTTTTCTATAAGAGACATTCTATAGAAAAAAGTGGTTCTATACCAGGTACTGCAAACCCGCGATATCTGTACGCCAATAAAAGTAGTCCATCATGCTAACCACTTTTTTCTATAGAATGTCTCTTATAGAAAATAATACATAATAATGGCTACCGCTTAGAAGCAAAACTCCTACATGTATATATGTGCGTGCCAAGACTAGGGCTACCGAAACCGCAACGCACTTTAAACTAGTATAAAGCGCGCATAACCAGTTGATGACCACTTCAAACTGCTTCCCAGTCGAGCGAGCCTATATTAATATTATGTTGGTACTCTTTTCTATCTTGGCCACAAGTTACTTTAATACATACATTCATACATAAATCACGCCTATATCCCTTACGGGGTAGGCAGAGCGTTAACGGCCGTAAAACGGTATTAACACCACGTCTGACAAAAGTTTGAGGGCCAATCAGATAGCTGTGTATCACTATAGTGACAGGTTGTCAGCCCATCGCCTAAAATTGCAATACACACCCTCGAGTCCCTTAGTCGCCTCTTACGACACCCATGAGTAAGAAATGGGGTGATGCTATTCTAGGCCGGCATCACATGGCACATACAAAGTGTTATAAAACTGTTTGTTGCATTCTGCAGTCGGTCACTATGTAAAAGTTATCAGTATACACACCCTCATGTTCGTGGGATGCTAAATAAATATTTAACTAAGTAAATAAAGCTTATTTTCTTTATATTTCCTACAAATCAAGTAGTGGACATCTCATTTCCATGACAAAAAATAGTGGCCCTCCTTTTTTTATATTTATAATTGTAATATATTAATTATTTTTACTAAAATACGTTCTTTAAGCTCTAGCAAACATTACTGACCACTTATATATTAAAAAACATTTTTAATTATTTAAATATAAAATAAAAGAAAAATTGCCACGGAATTCTCTCATTTCCATGTCCGCAAATGGTGGACATCAAATAACTGTGAAACTAGTGGTCCAAGAACCGGGCAATTTCAATCTAGTGTTTGTAATGACGAAAACTTTGATACCGTATATTCAATTATCCAAAAAAACTAAATTTGAAAAATGACATGGAAGTAGTAGGGATAAGCGGGCTTTGGACCACTCGTGACCCCCCTATCGAGGCTGTTTGGGGGTGCCTGACAAAAAGCTCGTCACACATGATTCTTGATCCGCGATTTGATATCAAATTTATCCGCGTATGTAATAAAATTAATTCGCGGTTTGATATCAAATTAATTCGCGGTTTGATATCAAATTAATTCGCGGTTTTTGTACAAACTACTTGCTCATTGAATAACTTATCATGTCACATATTTTGATATCGCTATCAATTTCACTTTATACCTACATTTATACCTATCAATTATCAACATCACTTAACCTAACCTAACCTAACACCTCTACACCGATTTACCTGCTGCTACCTTCGTAATGAAATGTTAATCAATACCTATCGCATATCATATTTTGATATTGCTATCAATTTCACTTTATACCTACTTTTATACCTATCAATTATCAACATAACTTAACCTAACCTAACCTTACACCTCAACACCGATTTACCTGCTTCTGCGTAATTAAATGTTAATCAATACCAATCACATATCATATTTTGATATCGCTATCAATTTACTTTATACCTACTTTTATACCTAACACCTTAACGCATGTTTACTCTACTAAGCATGTCGCTACAAGTTACTTCTTTTGAATTGGGAACAATGGCTTAGCCTGCTGCCGGTCTCTTTATCTCTTTGACTATTTCAACAACAAAGCATTTTTAAGTGTTTGCCCTGCCTTTCTTTTGCACGCACCGCCTGTTGTGAATATTTCTACATTTATTTCTATGTAAATGCAATTTTGAAATGTTTTTATTATCCTTTGATTGTAAAACCTTCCTTTCATAAAGCCGTCTTCCGCTTAGGCATACAATGGACACGATTTTAACTTGTCGATACATGCTTACTAGTGTATCAGGCTCGGTGGCGGTTAACAGTATTACAAAAAAATGCCACCGCGGGCGGTGGTCTTGCTATATAAGCGGAACTTACGCGTCAGTCTTCACAAGTTGTTTCGAGTTGTGACGTATAGTATTAAAAAATTTATCTAGTGTTTGTGAACGCCGATTATAGTATAAAAATAAACCTAGTGTTCGTGTTCGGAGTGAAGACTTCTACCAAAGGCCATGTCCCGGTCTACAGCTAGCTGCATAGGAAAAATGGAGGTAAGAATAGTTTTATTTTATTTCTCTTATTTGTTTTATACTGTTTCAAATTTATCTAACATGCGTAGTACTTATATGTAAGGTAAATATTGAGGGCTACGTCCATCAGAGGACTGCTACTGGCTGTTGTGATGTGTGTGACGTGACATACTTATTTACCGTTGTTCAGGAGAAATATTGTTGTAATTATGTGATGATGTTGTCTAAATAATATAGATATAATATTTTCTTCAGTTTGCGCAACTATTACTCATAATTAAAAGTCTTTTTATAAAATTCCAAATAAACAAAGCTTTAAATCCGTATTTTTTTTATTAATTTTATTATAATATAGATATGTCAGCGTAAGTCATTAACCTGAGTTTTATTAAAGTAAATTTTATTTCAGCATTGTTCTCGTTACCATCAATAACATATATCCGTGTTTTGTTTTAGGGATCGACAATTAACGTTGATGACTTACCAAACACATTCAAGAATTACTACTTTGCCGCATCAAGCGATGATGAAACTGAGAATGCATTTACTATTGTCGAATCCGATCAAAAATCACCAAAGCGAGCAGGCAGCGATAATGGCATCGATCAATTTTTCGACACACCGAAAATCAAAAAACAAAAGAAAGTGCAATCTTCCACAGTTGGGATGGCGCGAAACGGTGGTGTATCTTATATATCATCAAACACTAATGACGCAGCAAACGCAACCCATCTGGTTAAAGTGGAAGTCTACGATCTCAAGAAATTAGCCAAAGTGTCGTCAAACAACCACTGGAAGCATGCAGATGTTCGTGCCAAATACTACACAAAGGTCACGGACAATGTTTACGATCGCAGCAAGGAATTAATATACGACATCACGAAAAACGTTTCGCAATCACAAGATTGTAAAAAATACTTTTTTGATAACTAATTTCATAATTCTCAAGCAGCTAAAATAGAAAAAACAGTAATCACCAACACGCTTAACAATAGAGCAAATCCCTTTCTACCTGAAGCATATTTTCGGCGTTCACGAACACAGGATTTTAATACTTTATTACGCATGTCAATGGGTTCACAATGCTCCTTAAACCAAGGATGGAAATGACAAAAGAGTCGAATTCACTACTTAAGCGAGTGATTTCAAGCTTCGCAAAACAGTCAGTATCAGACTTGTGCTTGTGCAGTACACATTTATAACCAAAAATGTCTTTTCTTACTAAGAAAATCATCTCAACGATACCAAAAGATGTCATTCTCGCCGAATACGCAAGATACATCAGGTTTTGGTATATAAATAATCAATTACCCGAAGCATTAATTGAAGACAGTGATATCAAAATGTTTTACACCCCGTGCGAAGGACATTTTAAAAAGTTCAGTGAAGTGTCAGAAGATACGATTGATGGAGTATTTCGCATGAAGGCGTATTGTGGAGAGTGTCATATGTCATACTCGAAACCTGTAGAGACATGTAGTGACACCATACATCCACTCAAAATAGATTGGAGCTACGAGGAAGAGAAAGAACTTGAAGAAATAATGAATAGCGCCCAATCGGATGACTATGTTTTACCATCATCGACATATTCACCTACCTTGCAATAATTTTTCTGTTTTTTTTCGTATTTTAGTTAGGCTTCTTAGTTTGTATTATTCTTAGTTTGTATTATTCTCGATAAATTTAATTGAATTATTATTTTATGTCTCTTGTTTTCTTTCTCCTTTTTCCAAAACACTACATGTTACTTCTCACTAATAAAATAAAAGACCTGTTTATAAGCATATACCATTTATTTCATAAAACACACATTGACATAGCCGTTTCTTAAAGCTAGATACAATTTAGTCTTATTAGCTAAATTATAATGGTAACATTCAACTCAAAATACTACTTGAACGAGGCTTTAAAGATTTCGTTTAATAAAAAATCATTGTCAAATGAATCCTTAGTAAACATGTTATTAAAATCTTTAAGACTTAGGCCTCTGTATTTTAAATACAAATACACTAAACAATATTCACCACATAAAGATGAAAAAATGCTTTGAATAGCTTTATGGTTGTATTCCCATCTGCGTGAATTTCTTTTTAAATAATTTAAATGATAACCTTCAGGTTTACGACCATAGCTGTCGAAATATTCACCAACACCATTTGAATGAATAACAATTGCTACCCAGTGCGAACCCGGTTTTGTATCAGGATCTAAATTACTTATCAAATACACCGGTGAAGTCATAAAAATAGGTAGACGATTAGCGGGGAACACATTATCAGCCAAAGAATGATGAATCATTCGCAAGTATTTTTTTATGGTCAAAGTATTCATATTAAAGTCTAATTTACACAAAAATAAAAATGCATCTGAGAGATATTGACAGTCCATCATCTTATATACTACTTAACTACTGAAGTCTACACTAACATTTCTGTTCTTATCTATTTCAATTAAATTATCAAACTCAGCATACACAATACAATTAATTGTTTCAGTTAAGGCGTTTTCAAACCTTACTTCTAATCTGACACTTCCATGTTTAATCAAGTTCCAATGTGATGAAGAATTAGCACATAAATCGGGTGTTAAGTCAAAAGCCATCAAACAATAACCTTTTGCATATCTATCCTTATTTATGCCATTTCCTTCATTTAAAAAATGAATACCAGTTCCAGAAAAAAGTGTATGATACATAACAGTATGCAACCCACTACTGAATTGTGGTTGTAATGCTTTAGAAGGAATTTGGATTCCGTCAATATACAAACTAAACGTATTTAAACCATAGTTGTCGAAATCATACGGATTTTTGCTAAAACTACCATTAAAAGCTGTATTATTCACAAATCCTATAATACAGCGTTTAGGTATTTGACCTAGAAAAACATTATCTAGCGTTTTGCCTTGAATACCAGACGGAATGGTCAAAACTTTTACTTCAGCCCAAGTGATCGGATATTTAGCAGTTGTAGTAGCTAATACTTTTTGATGAGCGAGAAGTACACTTGGATTTATTCGAGCTTTACGCAACATTAACGTAGAATCAGTGATAGCTACTTTGACTTTGATATCATTTGTTGGTGCCATCAAGTTAAATGATTCCCTGGAACGTATTAGTTTGATACACATGTCAACACCATTAATTAAAAACTTTTCTTGATTAAAAATATCCCCGTGTAAGTGCCCTATCATTTCTACCTCTTTGCTATCTTTAGTATATTTCAGCCTAGATGAGTATCCTTTATTATTTTCATCAGTATTATTCATTTTTCCTGCAGTGTCTTCATACCACATGGCACATGTAAGATGGGACTCTTTTGCTGCAGGCGCATAATTCAATAATGTTTCAATGTATGCACGATATCCATATGTGTTATTTGGTGGAGATATGAGCTTTTGATTTAGATATACATCTAACTGACTGAACATTGAATGAAGCCAGTTATTTACTGGTGCTACTGGCGTTTTTTCAGTTTCAATATTAGACAAATCTTGATTTAATATTTTAGCCTTCACATGAAGCAATGTATGTGATAAGTCAATATAATCATCTCCGGAACCAGGGATTTGAAATTCTATAGGTCCATCGTCGCTAAGAGATGAGATGGGTTTGTAATAAATCCATTGACCACTTTCTATACTTGTTTGTGTCGATGGTAAAGCGAATAAATCTAATTCTGATTTTGCACATTCACATGAATGATTATGTAAAAATGACATCGTTTATATTATTTTTAAGAGAAAATATCATTAACGGATGAACTTTTACTTTTCCTCCCCTTTTTCACTGTTCTTCCTTTCAAATTCTCTGAGTGAATGAGAGCTTTAAGGTTTCGTTTTCTATTTTTATACCCCGAGCCACTCATAGCTCTCACAATTTTATCATCAGCTTTTCTTTTGAGATTAGAAGTGGCTTCTTTAAAACGGTTTGTTAGAGATTCTTCTAAAGGCTTGGCACTCACTATATCTGATAAAAGCCCTACCCCCGCACTCAAAGCTTCTTTTCCAACAACTTTGGCTCCATTCGACAAAAGTGGTAGGACAGATCTAAACAAACCACCTAAAAAGCTTCCTATACCATGACCACGTTGATGTGATACTCCTTTATAAATTACCCCGATTCCAGTTCCTGCTTGATGAGAATAGTAATGTTGATATGGGCATAATGAATTATTTTGTTTTATGTACATACTGTTTTATCTTTTCATAAAATGTAGTTTAACACAGCTCGTTCCAAATTGGAATGGTACTTTATCTCCTGTGTTCGATCTTATATCTATTTCAATTGTATCAAACTCTCTACGCATGACTGGTACATAATGCGGTGGTGAAAAAATATGCATTTTGTTTGATCCATAAACATATTTCACAGGATCTAATGATGTTATTCTCAATAAAGGGCACATGACATCTCCAACCATCTGAGGTTCCACAATATCACAATATATGTATAGTTGTGATGGTAATCCAAGGTATAAATTAGCTGGAAACTTTCCAGTTGTTTGTGTTGCAACGTTTGTATTAGGATCAAAACCAAGTTGTAGGCTTAAAACAGGCGAAAACTTCAAAGATATCAGATTATTCACATCGCCTGTGAGTGAGACCAATTTCGTTAATTTGTCATGTCTTAATTTGAAGCTTTCTCTTGAATTTAGTGCAGTTATAACATCGTTAATGTTTTCATAGCTGGAAGTAGGTATGTGACTTTTGTATGTTACTGTACTAAGTTCTGGTTGGTCGGGTACTTTCATACGTTTTGTTATATACATTATATTATTATTATCCTGAACAGTAAACATAGTGCATGGATACTGAAATTCAACTAATCCTACTGACCATTCCCCATCCAACTTTATTGATTTTGGTAGTTTTGTGGAGAAGTTAGTGGTTTTGTTACTTGGAAAATATGTAAACGAGCTATTACTAGGTAAAGTTAAGTAAAAATTTTCGGTCCTCATGACTTCTCTAAATAAGATGCTAAAATCCAACTATTAAATTTATCAGGATAACCTTTCCACTTCACTAATAGTTCTTTTCTGCGACCTGAATAGCGGGTGCGCAATATTTTATCTATTTTGTATGTAGCGGTGGGGTCATATGTCACTTTCTGTAGTTCTTTTTCATAAAAAGTTCCAATTACATTTTCATTCTGCAAATCTTTTATTGTGTATACAACCCATGGTGATCTGTCTATAATCGAAGTTATTAAAAATATTTCATCACTCCAATTTGTTTCATAACCTTTTTGAAAAATGTGTTTGTACTTAGTAATTCTAACATGATCACCAACTTTAAACTTGGGTTTGCTTTTAATGTAAGTTTCTTTATTATTTTTTCGTTCATACAAATTGCGCCAAACTGTCATAATATTATTAAAATTAACATCGCAAGGACGCATTTTAATACTTCTATGAAAGCTGTTATTATATGAATTAAGTAAATCCTGCAAAATATCTATATATCGATACGTATTATTATGAGTAAAATATCTCCACATTTTCATTTTAAGTGTACGCTGGAATCTTTCAACTATGCTTGCTTTAATATCAGGATTATTGGTGGTGTAATAGTTTATACCGTTACTTTGGAGAAAAGATTGAACATCTTTTGCTATAAATTCAGTACCTTTATCTGATTGTAAATGTCTCGGTGTAGCTTTAGCTTCTAAAAATATGTCCCTAAAATTTTCTTTTATAGTTGCCGAATCTTTCTTTTTAATAGGTCTAGCAAAAGCATACTTACTAAAAACATCAATTACACATAAAATGTATTTAAAACCGTCATTATATTCGCTGTAAGTCCGCATATCGCTTAAATCAGCTTGCCAAAGTTCATTAAAATTTGATAAAATGTACTTATTTCTAGGGAAGCGACGACGCACTGGTTTATGTAGGGTGTATGTTTCTTGAGATTCCAGCCATTTCTTTGTTTCTTCTTTAGTCATTTTATTTTTCATAGCTGCTGTCAATTTACTGAGACTGCTGTAACCGGCTGGGTTAGATACATCGTAATAAATATTATGAATTTCTAGTAAGGGGTCCATTTCTCCCAATTAATTTTTTTGGCTGGTTTTACTTTAGATCCACTGCTAGTTAATTTTGGCGTGCTAAAATAATCAGGAGTACTGTTTTCTGCCTCTTTTGAAACGTCTTTTGTTGTTCTAGCATTAGCTGGGCTCTGAGATAAAACTCTTATGTATGTGGCTCTTTTTGGATTGCCAATAAAGCTTAAGGGGACTGATAGATCTTTGAGCACATGAGCAAAATCTTCCCAACCATATGGTGAACTGTTTTTTAGAGGTCTCAAGATGTCACTCAAAAGGTCAACGATATTACTTTTACGCACTTCTCTATTGCGGACGAACACAGTGCCTTTTTCATTCCAGGATATTTTATCTTTATTTTTCAAAAGTATATCTATTAACAATTCACCTCTTAATTTGTATGTCTTTGGAATAAAAGCAAGTAACTCTGATTTTGTATAACCATTATAGGTTGTCTCAGTAGACGTCTCTTCGTTATCTGGAGCTTTCTCTGACTTTACTGTTTCTTTTATTTCATTTTCTTTTTCATCAAAAGGTAGTATAGGTATCTGTAACGGTTTTCGATCTTCTCCAATGAAATGAAGATATCTCTGCAATGTTTGCAAATAAAGTGGCCACTTTTCCCTGTCATCTATTTTAGTGTTTATTACTTTATGCATTTCTTCATCTAAACGTGATAAATTTTTAGTACTTGCATTATCGGATTTCAGTCTTTCTATGACTTCAGGCTCAATAAGTATCATTTTCTTTGCGCTTTCCATATTTATTTTATAAATGAACCTAACAATGTGCTAAGAACAGACCCTAGAATAATAGGTAAAAAAGCCCCACCTCTTTGCACGAAAATTTGTTTCCTTTCTTTACTTTTTCCTTTCAAAACAATTTTCCTCAATAAATCTTTATGTTTTTTTAATTTACGTCTCGATTTATCATCTAAGGGTACTTTTCCTCTTAAAACATTGAAAATACATTCAGTTATACAGTTGATTTCATCATCTCCACAATTTTTTAACAATGCTTCTCTATGTTTTGGTTTTAATGTTAATATTGCTCTTAATAAATCTTTATGAGGCGTTATTCTTTTAATCATTTTTTTTAACGTTAGGACGTTACGATCTGATATTCGATTTTGTTCAATGCATTCACAAACTAAACAGCATCAGATGAAACGAAACAGTTAAATTTACATATATTAAAAACAGATTCGTTGTTTTCTTTTATATGAATTTTTTCTTTAAAAACGTTTATTATACACTCACAAATTTGTTTTATCTCATCATCATTACAGCATTCTAACAAGGCTTCACGATATTGTTCTTTTATGATACTTAAAGCTTTTAAAAAGTTGTTTTTTTTAGATGTTTCTACTTCAGACATTATTTGTAACTGACATAAATTATTTGCTGAGCATCGTATTTATACCCCTTTTTAGGGACATAAATTGTACACTGCTCATCGAATGGAAAAATTTTACTTTTAAATCGACATATTTCATTTGTGTTTTGCTTAAGATCAATGAATAGATATCCATGAGCTTTTGTCGTTGCATCCTTGTAAGCTTCTTCAACGAATTTAGCATTTTCTGGATAAACCTGACGAGCTAAATGTCGTATTTGTGTTCTGTCTCGAGGGTTTTTAAAATAAGTTATATAACTCGAATTTAGAGAAATATCTCTTTGACCTTTTCCTTGATGAAATATGTTTTGAGTTATGTAAAATACACTGAGATTTCTATGATGGCTTCCCTTTGTAAAAATATCAACGATACGACCATCTGACTCTCTCATAAGATCATCGATTATAAGTAGTCTAGGACATTTTCCATCAAACATACTTAAATCAGGGATACCTTGATTGTAATTAACATCACTCAAATTGTACAAGGGTTGCATTTCATCATAGCACCATATGATTTCGGAAAATTCTTGACTGCATATTACTTTACAGTGCTTTAAAAAATTTGTAACAAAATTTGATTTTCCACACCCGCTAGGACCTGCTACGATTGCAGTAAAAGGGTGAATAAAATGAATCATTGCGACGTGCAAGTTTGAGCTGGTGGTATAAACGAATGAAAGGAAACACTGATATTTGTCATTATATACAAATTAATATATTCAGATTATAATATGTACAATAAAAACAGCATGCATTTAAAAATCATAATCACTATAAACCTAACAAATACATATTATTTTTAAAACACGTTCTTATGTTTAAATATCCGCAGAACTGATGTTACTAAAATGAAGTGATTGAACATATTATAAAAAGTAAAATTCATAATATTTACAATAAAAATACAGTTTAATTTTATGACAATCTTACTTAAATACACACATAAGTAGAAAAATTATTAAAATAATGCTATCTTAAAAACGATATGATTCCAATAATACTTTTATGTAAATATACAGGTAGATGTAAAACAACCTTACACCTTATAGTATCCTGAATCTTACAACTATTATTTTAATTATTTCTTATGCTATAATGCCCCCATGCTAAGGTGTCAGTGGAGTTTGGTAAAATGTATCTCTTACTATCACTATCAGACAGACTTACTTTATTCAGTTTTTGTGTAAAAACCACATGTTTAATCGATCTAAATCTATACATTGAAGCAAGCTGTACATTTTTGTTAAGCAAACAAGATTTGTAATCCTCGATTTTCATTTTCTTCGTAACATTTTTGTTGACACCCTTAGCTTTTGCAATTACTGTATCTTCCACCTGAATTGCATACATTTTTGATCGCAGACCGACAAATTCTTTAAAAATTCGACCGTTATTTTCATCTTTAAAATACCCAATCTTTTTTTTATTTACATTAGGATAATTGAATATATTGCTTATGGGATAATCTGAAGTGTCAAAGTATTTTTCCAAATCAGGTCTTATATCATCATAATAATCATCAGTAAATATCTGATAAATGAAACTATCAGTATCAGTATACAACAATTTTGCATTGTCATTGAATTTTTTTTTAATATAATTATAATGAAAATCGTACATCAAGGTTTTTGAAATGTCTAAAATGCAAAATCCTAAGTAGATAGGTTTATCGTAAAATAGTTTAGTCTTATTTAATTGAACAGCTACTAAATTTTCGGAAAATACAGATAAACTGTGAAAATTCGGACGAGCTATTAAACTTTGTGCCCCCTCAACTTTACCATGATTTTCCCAATGCGTTCGTAGTTTTACATTTACACGTTTTTCTATATTCTCCATAGTTTTGCCGAAGACAGCATTATTCATGAGCTTATAAAAATCTTTTTCGAAATCTGTCTTTGCTTTTGTTCTTAACTGTGTGTTTAGCTCAATATATTTTCGCATCCAACAACTTTGCTTAAATTCCAAAACTCGATGAATTTTTACCAGTTTCATGCCTTTTTCTAAACACTGCATTAGGTTTCTATAATGAATAATGTACTTTATTTTATTGTTTAGGTTTGGTACTAGCTTAGGTTGTGTACTTCCTCCAGTGCATATATTTTCCGGACAAAATGGTAGATCAGAATGCAAGTCATGCAAATTATCTGGATAATCAAGATCTACTTCTAGGATATACCCTATATCTGATGTGGGGGAGACTTGAAAATTTACAGTCGGTTCAACCCATTTAAAACCACCGTATGGGAGATACTGCGACTGCGCCCAACCATACATATTATTCGCATCCAAGTAAGCTAAAAAAGATTTGCGATCCTTTGCATTGTAATCACATAAATATTTATTATTAGCTTTCGCATGTCGGTTGCTACATACGGACACTCCACCTCTTATACCTGATTTAATAAACGCTATCATATCAAAATCTACCAACAAATCTAATTCAATTTTTGTGCACTTCAACATAGCATCCCAGCTTAGACCAGGTGCAGTATAATAATGTGCTGGGTCTAATCCATATGTTTTTAAACATACATCTCTGAAATTTTCAAAGATGTCAGCTAATAGTAAAACATCAGTTTTTAAATAAAGGTTCGAATAATCTCTCATATTCTGACATTGAAAATGCTGCCAGACATCTTGTGCATGTTTATAGTCTTCATCAGAAACATGCGATCCTGTTAAAGAGCTATAAAAATCCGATTGGTTTGGTAAAAATGTAGCATTTAGTGATTCATGTGATTGAATAAATTCATAGGGAAAAATACCTTTTCTGATCAGACGGTTAAAATCGTCAACTTTAGACACTTGTTTTTTTAACTCTCTAAGTTGATCAACTTGGAGATTTTTGGACAGGTTGTCTAAACTACTTGACAAAAATCTGAAAGAATCTAAAAATCTTAATTGCACATTATGTCCATTAATATTTATGTTTTTGGAGAATGATATATATTTTTCTTTATTTTGAGGAATAATTTCTATTTCCCCTTCTTTTAGATGCAAAGAATGTACAAGAAAATGAGCATCATAGTTACTCAGATTGTGCAGAAAAACCGGAACAAAAAATGGAGTTCTAAATTTAGATTTGCAGACTGGATGTGCCACCCCTCTAAAGAAACCCGTATGCCAGTCAAAATCTAAAGCTGATTCTGACTCGAGGTCTTTTAAACAAATATGGCATGTTTTTGTTTGAACAACATCAGCCTCTTGCCAATCTTTTAGAGGAACCGGTGGTTTCTGTATACAATTTTTTTTATGAATTTCCCTAACATCTTTACACAGATTATCCATAAAACTTTGAGTGCAATCAGTCCCTGTATATGTTTTATAAGTTGATAAATTATCGTCAAATGAGCATTTAATGTAATAACCATAACTATAAATTTCATGTTCATGTACATTAATTGTATGTGACTTATTTGGATCCGCATCACAGCTAGAAATAGGCTTGAGAAGTGCTTCTGTGTCAGCATAAACTACAAAAGGCACCCTCATCTGTTTATGATAATTGTTAAACCGTATTTT
The DNA here is from genome assembly GCA_027580185.1 of Tuta absoluta. Lineage (NCBI taxonomy): Eukaryota > Metazoa > Arthropoda > Insecta > Lepidoptera > Gelechiidae > Tuta > Tuta absoluta. Next base: position 9,123,782 of record JAQAHW010000019.1, on the reverse strand, counting down.
ATCCGTACGTTCATTATTACCAAACCAATCTTTTTTAGTTTTTGATGGGCTGGGCAATTCTGTAAAAACATGACTACAGTCGAACTTTTGGTGGTTATCCAACCTCGCTTTTGTGGTGAAATGCAATAAGCACTCATCACATAAAAAAACAGCCTGATTTTTCCTCGATAGCTGCTTACTTACTAATCGCGATAAGTTTTTAATAAAACAATAATGCCCATTACTGCCATTAGAAATATACAACAAATTAACGTGTTTTTCACGTTTATTTTTAGACCAATAAAGTGGTCCCACTACTGAATTCTTTCTAGATATCTCGTCATATTCTAACCCAAAAACATTAATGCTAATATTGTTGTTTTCCTCAACCTTGACAATGTCCTTTAACTTAACTGGAAAAGGAACATTATCAAAATTCAGTTTGTTTTGATGTCTAGAATAAGATGAAACCCTATCTTTATGGTAGTTTACAGGATATAAAGCAGAGAGTAATGCCCACTTCAAACATTCATGATCATTATTTTTCACGTTTATTAAAGCTCTTTTGTTTTGGATATCTTTTGGCAATTTTACATACGTTGACCCTTGAAGAGGGTTAAACTTATTAACGTTCATTTCCAAATGACGAACAGATTTAAATGACCACCCGCTGTCTTTTTTTTCGAATTCACTCATTTTTGTGGAAATAGTTTCACATAATGTTTTGAAGTATGCATCCAACTCATCACCCATACAAATGTTAAAATTTGATGTTTGAAAATCGAATATATTATGCAACTTTTTTGTCTCTTGCACAAACTCAGCATGGATTATGAAATTTATTTTGATTATTGTGAGCTGTTTTAGATTCTCATTTATCAAAGTGGAAATCGTACCTTTAACTGAGTTGAAGAATTCAACAGGTGTTTGTAGAGTTTCGTCGTTATTCGGTGAAGTAATTTTGTAAGTTATTATTCTACAACCAAATGCAGTATTTATCACACTTACATTATTATCCCTACTTAAATTTAAAACCTTACTTTTATGCGCAGAGCTCCGAATATGATTAGAAAAATATCTACGGCTTACCAGTATTTGACAAGCATCGCACTTAATCATATCATTACTTGATGCAATGAGATCATTAGTAGATGATGAAGGTCCAGGGACAGCTTCCGCGTAGGAGTCACCATCATGTGATAATTTTCTTTTCAGGCCTCTCCCAGTTTGCAGCACATTCCTAAATATAAAAATAGAATAAAATACAACCATAAATTTTAATATTAAATCATGAATAAATAAAACAGGAATGTTAATTTATCAAAATATCCATAACATAATATTTTGTTTGTAAACTTACGTTTGCTGATGCTTCATGTCGAAAGAGTTTTTAATAATTGCGCCATCATTTTGATTTTCGATCTCCTTTTCTCCCCCAGTTTGTATCGCATTTCTGAATAATAGCAAAGAAAATGTTAGAACAATTATATATAATATGTTATCAAACAGAATTACACATAAAAATTTGTAAGAAATAGTTTGATGATAAACTTACATTAGCTGATGTTCTATCTTAGATGCAATAGCACATAAAGCACCATCATTTTCGGATGAAAAACTATTTACTGTTAAGTTGAGCATGTCAGCATTATTCTGTTCTAATATTTCACATTGTTCCAACACTTCACTGTTGAAGAAATCACTAAACGGAAAGTCTTGTTCACTATTTTTGAAGAAATGACTAACAACACGTTCTTCTCCCATTTTTTATGGAAATAATCGAAATATTTTCGAAACTCTTTTTTCAACTGATTGGCGAGCATAAGTTATCCGAGCTCCAGTCTTGAGCTGACTGTTTTGCGAAGCTTGGTATGGTTGGTTTAAGTAGTGAATTCGGGTTTATTGATGTACACGTTTTTAGTTAACGAGCATTATGAACCCATTGTAGCGGTGCATCATATAGTAGAGTTTGCGAAAATATGGTTCAGGTAGAAAGGGGAGTTGCTCTGTTGTTGAGTGGCGGGCGTGGTAGTTTTTTGTTTTATTTTAGCTGCTTGAGAATTATGAAATTAGTTATCAAAAAAGTATTTTTTACAATCTTGTGATTGCGAAACGTTTTTCGTGATGTCGTATATTAATTCCTTGCTGCGATCGTAAACATTGTCCGTGACCTTTGTGTAGTATTTGGCACGAACATCTGCATGCTTCCAGTGGTTGTTTGACGACACTTTGGCTAATTTCTTGAGATCGTAGACTTCCACTTTAACCAGATGGGTTGCGTTTGCTGCGTCATTAGTGTTTGATGATATATAAGATACACCACCGTTTCGCGCCATCCCAACTGTGGAAGATTGCACTTTCTTTTGTTTTTTGATTTTCGGTGTGTCGAAAAATTGATCGATGCCATTATCGCTGCCTGCTCGCTTTGGTGATTTTTGATCGGATTCGACAATAGTAAATGCATTCTCAGTTTCATCATCGCTTGATGCGGCAAAGTAGTAATTCTTGAATGTGTTTGGTAAGTCATCAACGTTAATTGTCGATCCCTAAAACAAAACACGGATATATGTTATTGATGGTAACGAGAACAATGCTGAAATAAAATTTACTTTAATAAAACTCAGGTTAATGACTTACGCTGACATATCTATATTATAATAAAATTAATAAAAAAAATACGGATTTAAAGCTTTGTTTATTTGGAATTTTATAAAAAGACTTTTAATTATGAGTAATAGTTGCGCAAACTGAAGAAAATATTATATCTATATTATTTAGACAACATCATCACATAATTACAACAATATTTCTCCTGAACAACGGTAAATAAGTATGTCACGTCACACACATCACAACAGCCAGTAGCAGTCCTCTGATGGACGTAGCCCTCAATATTTACCTTACATATAAGTACTACGCATGTTAGATAAATTTGAAACAGTATAAAACAAATAAGAGAAATAAAATAAAACTATTCTTACCTCCATTTTTCCTATGCAGCTAGCTGTAGACCGGGACATGGCCTTTGGTAGAAGTCTTCACTCCGAACACGAACACTAGGTTTATTTTTATACTATAATCGGCGTTCACAAACACTAGATAAATTTTTTAATACTATACGTCACAACTCGAAACAACTTGTGAAGACTGACGCGTAAGTTCCGCTTATATAGCAAGACCACCGCCCGCGGTGGCATTTTTTTGTAATACTGTTAACCGCCACCGAGCCTGATACACTAGTAAGCATGTATCGACAAGTTAAAATCGTGTCCATTGTATGCCTAAGCGGAAGACGGCTTTATGAAAGGAAGGTTTTACAATCAAAGGATAATAAAAACATTTCAAAATTGCATTTACATAGAAATAAATTTAGAAATATTCACAACAGGCGGTGCGTGCAAAAGAAAGGCAGGGCAAACACTTAAAAATGCTTTGTTGTTGAAATAGTCAAAGAGATAAAGAGACCGGCAGCAGGCTAAGCCATTGTTCCCAATTCAAAAGAAGTAACTTGTAGCGACATGCTTAGTAGAGTAAACATGCGTTAAGGTGTTAGGTATAAAAGTAGGTATAAAGTAAATTGATAGCGATATCAAAATATGATATGTGATTGGTATTGATTAACATTTAATTACGCAGAAGCAGGTAAATCGGTGTTGAGGTGTAAGGTTAGGTTAGGTTAAGTTATGTTGATAATTGATAGGTATAAAAGTAGGTATAAAGTGAAATTGATAGCAATATCAAAATATGATATGCGATAGGTATTGATTAACATTTCATTACGAAGGTAGCAGCAGGTAAATCGGTGTAGAGGTGTTAGGTTAGGTTAGGTTAAGTGATGTTGATAATTGATAGGTATAAATGTAGGTATAAAGTGAAATTGATAGCGATATCAAAATATGTGACATGATAAGTTATTCAATGAGCAAGTAGTTTGTACAAAAACCGCGAATTAATTTGATATCAAACCGCGAATTAATTTGATATCAAACCGCGAGTTAATTTGATATCAAACCGCGAATTAATTTGATATCAAACCGCGAATTAATTTTATTACATACGCGGATAAATTTGATATCAAATCGCGGATCAAGAATCATGTGTGACGAGCTTTTTGTCAGGCACCCCCAAACAGCCTCGATAGGGGGGTCACGAGTGGTCCAAAGCCCGCTTATCCCTACTACTCATGGAAGTGAGAAAATTCCGTGTCATTATGAGAATGACCCCTATGTATGACTGTATAGTTCAGTAGGTGACAAAATCTTAGCGTAATTTTGTATGAGGCGCTAAATCTAGGGTTGTTGTAGATCAATGGTCAATCTGATAACGGCTTACGATTTACGGCTATATAAAAAAAGTTTAAAATAAATAAATAAAAAAGTTTCAAAAAGAAGCAAAATTGCGGGGTTTAAAACATAACTGTCGCTGAATTATAAATCACTTTTACCCGAACAAAAAACATAGGTAGGCACATTCTTTTTTTTTCGTGTGGGACACCAAGTCGACTCGTATATAGTACCCAGGGTACTATATACTCTAAGTACCTACTTACCTATTTAAAAGTGTAACTGACAGTAGAAACTGTAAGTAGGTACGGTAGGTAAGTAGGTTAGGTTTTTGGGTTTATGAATTGGAAGAAACAAAGAAATATCGTATAAATGTCATGTCTGTCACCTATCAGTAATCTAGCAAAGATAATATAATAATACTAGCGTTTTATTGGGAATTTATAGTTTTTTTCTAAACTGAAAAAAAAAAATTTCATAGAAAATTTATGAAATGTATTTTCTCAAATCTCAAAACGTTAACTTAGCACAACGCCATCTTGTGTAACATTATAAAAAACGAACGAGAACTCTCAGTAGAAAGAAAAGTCCCCATTTCTAGGATAGTATTAAAGTCGATTTAACATCACATAAAAATTGAAATCGATTAAACTTTTATCATTGAACAAATATTTTTACAATTTCGTAAGTACGTTACAGGTTTCACTACGTATTTTCGACGTCGCTACAAAAACGTGATTATTTTAACCGGTCTTATAGGGCCGTATATATGGAAAGTTGACAAGTTACCATACTACCATACACATATTATGTTCTCTTTACACTTGATCTTATACGTACGTTTGTACCTTCATGACACAAGACATGTTCCTACTTAGTACCACCACAGAATAATAACTAGTAACTAGCGTTACAGAAGCTTTACTTCGCAATGGTTTTCAAAGAAATATGTACTCAATCTGATAGACAATATGATTTAATTTAGCTCGCGTTCCAGTCAACCACGTGTTCATTTGCATACCTGCCAAATATTTTTTGAGGGAATATGAGCCGCGGTCTAGGGTTGCTTACTTCGAGAAAGTACTTACGCCATCTAGCGCACAACACGAGCGTTTACTCCTACTTTTGGCGGGCACGCAGCGGGCAGCGACGAGTACGTTCATATAGTCTAAGACCTAGCAGCATAATTGTATATGCTATACGATTATTGCCGAAGATTTAATTCAATGAAGTAATAAACCTGCAATAGTCCTTGCATCAGGCGGGTGCTGGCTCTGGGTGTACGAGTACTTCTGTAGTGCAGACAGAGCAAGTATCCGCTTGATGTACACATCACACACAACACATTATTTGGTATAAAAAAGGCCTCTGTGCTGTTGGCTTTGGCCCCACACATGCCTCAAAGGACCGGGTCCCTGTGGGCCCGAGATCCAAAAAGAATACCAACATAATAATAATAAAATGTATACTAATAATAATATTATAATGGTATACTGATTTTTTTTCCGTGGGTGTCGTAAAAGGCGACGACGAACAATTTTAGGCGATGGGCTGACAACCTGTCACTATGGCGATTCACAATTTTCTGAATTACCCTAAAATGTTTGTCAGACGTGGCGTAAATGTCCGTTTTTAGCGGTCGTTTACGCTCTGCCTACCCCGCAAGATATATGTATGTATGTATGTTTTCTCTGTCCATCTTGCAAAAAATTGTCGAGAAAGTTGAACAAATAGCGCACGCGTGTGACTTCTTTCGCTTGCGGCAGCCCGCTAGATTAGCCCTTTCGCAGTGGCCGGCGCCTGGAGGTATGTTTTCAATACCTACACGCGGAGTGACACAGGCCACTACCACTCACAGAATACCAGCGCTGTAGATAGCTACTGCTATCTGCCGCACATGCTGAGTGAGGTCCATTTTCGGTGCATATGCGCAATAACCTGTGCGCTTTGATAGCTTACGATATGCTATGCGCTTACGATAGCTTAGTTTTAATGTAGTATTTTTTTGTTGTTGGGTTGTGTAGACCGAAATAAATGTGTCTTCTTTCTTTCTTTCTTTCTTTTACTTATTGACTGGTAGGTATAAAAACTACCAGACTACAGCGTATTTTTTTTATCTGACAAGTATCCAAAATCTCATGCTACTACTACACTATGCTCCTGCTCCTGCCGCGAAAATTGAAATATTTCTGCGTAAGTACCTATCAACGCGAGTGAGTGTTCACACACAGCTGTCATACTCTTCTCGCAGCAATACGAGTGAGCGAGATAACAATACTTAAGTATTGTTATCTCGCTCACTCGCGGGTGCTCGTGCTGCCGCCGCCGCCGGTCCTTTGACTCGCGCACGAAAAACGGACACTGGCGGCACCACGGGATGTAGTAGCGGCATGAGGAGTAGCAGCGCGAGCAACATGTTTCCTGCTCATAGAGACATTGTGTAAACGTAGCAAATCGTGCTTATTTTTAGAAAGCTACATTATCCCTAAGTAACATAGGCTGTTTTTACTGCTGCAAAACTCAGTATTCCCTCGGGAAAATGGGTAGCAGCGGGCTGGACGGCTAGCTTAGCACAAAAGCGTCAATTGAGATTGAAATTCGTTATTCAATGTAGGATAGTATTATCATATCACTTATTGACGTCATGAACCGTCATTGTAAAAAAAAGAAATTTATATCACACAATTTTCTTTTTTTTATAACAATTTTGTAATGTCCTGATAGAAAACCGGCTCATACGAAAAATAGTTTTAGTATTCAGTCAACAGAACAGACGTAACGTGTAGACTTTACCTGATGTACCTATGTGTTACGCGACTGGTGTGATAATCAGCCGAGTGAAACCCTCAAGTAGGCGATAAACACCAGAACACGGAATGACTGTGGAAGTTTCACTTCTTAGTTTTCTGAACTGTAAGAAAAAGCCGTGTGATGCCGGCTTAGAATAGCATCACCCCATTTCTTTCCCGTGGGAGTCGTAAGAGGCGACTAAGGGACTCGAGGGTTGGATGTGAATTGCAATTTTAGGCGATGGGCTGACAACCTGTCACTACAGTGATACACAGTTATCTGATTGACCCTCAAACTTTTGTCAGACGTGGTGTTAATATCCGTTGAACGGCCGTTAACGCTCTGCCTACCCCGTAAGGGATATAGGCGTGATTTATGTATGTATGTATGTAGATTTTTGCCAAGCGGTTTCACCCGCTGCCACTCATTTTCCCGTGGTAATAGTTGTTTTCCTGCGGTAAAAAGTGGCCTATGTGTTATTCCAGGTTATGCTCTACCTGTATTCCTAATTTCATCCAAATCGGTCCAGCCGTTTGAGCGTGAAGAGGTAGCAAACATACATACAAACTCAAAGTACGGATACGGATAACATTGTTTTTTTAGGTTAGGGAGTTGCCGGTCAGGTAGAAAAACAAGAAATCCTCAATTAAACGCGAAATAGAAAGCTAAATTCAACTTTGTCATTTGCACTATTGAAGTTACTTGTTTTTATGAGAACTTAGCACCTACACAAACATTACTTGTACTATCTACCTAATATCTGATGCTATATGTAACTAAATAAAACATATAAGGTGTAAAAAAATTAGCTGAGAATATTTTAAGGGGTGAACCAGGACGTGAAACTGAACAACTTTCCCCAAGGAACATAGGTCGAAATATGAAAAAATAATTTGACCCTCCCATACTTAGTGTGTTACCCGGCCGGGATAGTTTGTATGGGAGGGCCAATTTTTTTTTCATATTTCGACCTATGTTCCTTGGGGAAAGTTGTTCAGTTTCACGTACTGGTTCACCCCTTTTTTTACACAAAGTATAAATAACTTGGACATGTCACAAAGCGCCATCTGGCCCCAAACTAAGCAAAGCTTGTACTATGGGAACTCGACAGCTGATATGAATACTTAAATACTTTTTTGTTAATAAATACATATTACAAGAAATAAGAAAAAGGGTATATAAGCCGGAAGGAGCTCAAGGTACTCATGAAAATTAACAACAACTACAAACACCCAGACCACAAATAAGTATCTAAAAATACACTTCACAATTGTTGTGTCTTGCGGGGATCGAACCCACGACCCTTGGTGTAGTAGGCAGGTGCTCTGTTTGTGACAACTTGTACCTACATCTACTAATGTTTTTTTCTGAGTAACTAAATGCAGTTTAAATGCAAAATACAAAACAAAGATGGGAGATATTCCTACGAACAATAAAATCATTATACATTTATAAGTATTGTCTTGTTATTAATGTAATGAGTATTTAGCATTGAGGGTATTTTTTACCGTAATCGTGAGATTCTTCCGGTATGGTATAGTTATGGGTTCCAAGCTTTTTTGTATGATACTTTGTTTTTTTAGGCTTGTATGAAAGATTGATAATAAATACCAACTTAATAAAGCGTTGTGATGCCGATTTAGAATAGCATCACCCCAATACTACCCGGTGGGATCGTAAAAAGCGACTGAAGGATAATTATCCAGGGAATGGCCAGCAGCATTCCCCGTGAAAGCAATATCTTGTACTGTGCTCGCCAATTGTATGGTGAGTATGGTAATTACCCCAATAGGGGGTAGCCCTTGTTCAGCAGTGGACTGTTGTGTGGCTGTTAATGAATGTACGTAATGCTATCGAAGTTTTGCTGGAATATTTAAGAAAACATTTGTAATATCTGTTAGTCGTCAATAAATAGATGTAAATAAAGCGAACTAGTATAGCATAGTATAGCTATCTAGTTATGTTTTTCCTCTATTGGTTAAACTAGTTTTCCGCGTCGATTCACTCGATTAATTGAACTGATTTTTTTCCGTGAAATCAATCAGATGGTAAGGCGGTTTCCCCCAGTTGTCGCACCGTAACGCATGCGTCTGTGAGACGAAAGAGAATTGCGAATTTCGATCTTACACAAATACGGCTATGGTATGGTGCGCTCGTGGCATATTCGGATGTGTCTGTCACGTCGTTTCGTTTGCGTTACGGTGATTGGGCGCGTTAAAAATACGCAGCGACGGACGACAAGTGGGGCCTTAATAATAAATGAGGCCTTTTTCAATGACAGTTAACAAAGAAAAAAAAAACATTAGAAGAATGATGATTTTAGATATCACTAACGAATCATTTTGGGGATACTTTTGGGGCCTCGTTACAAAATCCTACTTTGCTATTGATGCATGCCATTTTATACTGTTTTTTCGAATATATTATCACAAAATGATCCATGGACGTTTAAATGCCTACTTACCTACTTATAGCTTTTTTGATCTTATGAGATATTACTTATTCTAAACCTAAGTACTTAATTGGAAGGAATTAAAGGGAAGGAAGGGGCTCTACATTATTGATTCGTAGATACTAAGTAATTCGTATAGATATAGTTTTGTTTGTACACATTACATTCCGGATTAAACACGAAACTTGGCTTGTTGAAATTGACACAGGTGTTAGTATTGATGAAGTTATTTTTCTTTGGCATTTACATTCCATCAAAACATCTGGCTATAAATTACCTACCTACCTACATATATTTTTAGAGAACCAAAAAAATGCACCGCAGGCAGGATTTTCGCTATCACTAGTAGGTACTTAGCGCATATCAAATCCTGCCTGTGATGCATTTTTGCTAGTTCTCTTAAATTGTATACCCAATTATCCAACACGTTAAACTTGAAGTGTTTTGAAAATTTAGGGCTCTACCTACATATCTATATCTCTATGAAAAGGGAAAAATTGAAGTGGAAAACTAGAATGAAGACACCAAAAAACTCTTCGCAATAGACTTAAATACTTAATACGCAGCAACACAAAATACTTACTTAGGTAAGTTCCTACAACTCAACTGTCAAATCATATCTATTTCAACCCAAATTTCAACTGCATTTTCTTGACGTTCTCAAGTTTAAAGTCTGATCGGATTGCGTTAGTTTTAGGCTTGACTGTCCGTAGGTCCGTGGGTCCCTCTGAAATGTTGACCTGTGAGTCATTCATGGCTCAGTTTTCTACTCTACTTAGTCACTTAGTACTTAGTACATTCACAGATCTTCCCAAATAAGATCTAGAGGAAATGAATTACGTACATATATATGAGTTCCAGTAGCAATCCTAAAGTTTATGTTCTTATTTTCAAATACGGTGAGAGTGGGCCTTCTGTAATATAATTATTGACTTAGGTATTAAGTGGCCACTTTTAGCTAAATTACAAAACATAACTAAAGCGCTTCGTTTTTACAGGGTCTTATTGATTCTAAATAATATTTTTAGTAAGTTATTGCCGCGATTTGATACTTTGGTTAACAGATGACCTAGCGTGTCAACGTCAAGCCAGGTATCTTTTCCTGTTTAGGGGGCGCCACTTGATCTCTTTTTTATTCTGCTAACGCACAGATAAAAATGTATTTAAATTTTTATCTAACTCTGTCATGGCCTCATGCATGACACTTTTTCGATAATATCATGGAAATTAAATTGCATCGCATAATATTTTATGTATTTTTATCATCGTATTTTGGTAACTTCATGCCTATTTTCTTTATCGTTTACTCACAGGTTTTTAAACTGATTTACTCAGTTATTTTCTCTAATAAACAGTAAAATGGTTTAGGTCTAATTGTCCGTAAGTCCTTGTTTTCGTCTGGAACATTGACCTGTGAGTCATTCAGTTTAAAAAACGTAGGTACCTGGTCAATAGTTAAACATGGTTTGAACCAAAACCATAAGAATAGATAATAATACTGCGTATAGAAACGAAACTCCTTTGTCTGGGCCCCAAAAGCCGCGCTTTAAATACCTACTTCCCCCCGCAGCCCGTAACGCCCCGCACTCTCCCGCGCTTTAAGTCGGGGCTGTCACGTGCCAATAATTTTATTCCAGACTAGCGGCCAGTCAAGCGGTTGCGACCGCTGCTAACAGTTTTCCCGTGGGAACAAAATATTTACCCGTTTTAAAGTCTCACCCGTGTAATGCCGGCTTAGAATAGCATCACCCCATTTCTTTCCCGTGGGAGTCGTAAGAGGCGACGATGGGACTCGGTGTGTATTGCATTTTTAGGCAATAGGCTGACAACCTGTCACTATGGCGATACACAATTTTCCGAATGACCCTCAAATGTTTGTCAGACTTGGCGAAAATGTCCGTTTTTTGCGGTCGTTAACGCTCTGCCTACCCCGCAAGGGATAAAGGCGTGATATATGTATGTATGTATGTATGTTAAAGTCTTACCTTACCATTTTATTGTTAATAGGTAGGTACAGAATTTTAAAATAGGTGCAAAAATGGCGCCGTGTGGTGCCAGATTAGAATAGCATTCTTTTTGTAAAACGCGTTCTCCCTATGAATACAACACCTTGCACTCTGCTCGCTAATCCATCCGCCAAGCGTGGTGAGTAGGTAGGTACTCATGGCAAATAGTAAAAATAAAAATTCGACCCGCACGACGAACGTTTCCGCGGCGAAGCGCACTCCCGACTGAATTCTTCGCTAAGAGACAGCCAGACGGATTGACCTTGAGCGCGTCTGGAGCGGGAGTGTCATCTCTATGTGATTTCTACTCTATGCCAAAACTGAAACAATTTTTTTTTATGGATTTCGTTGATGTTTTTTGTAAGTACCTACTTATTTCTTCAAACGGCACGCAGAAAAGACTTCAACGAGCGCACATTTTAAAATATTTTTTACTTATTTTGGATCTAGTATTATGTGTAGGTACCCTTTCCGTTTGCCGTAAAAATCGACAAAGGGATAATTATCCAGGGAATAGGCAGCAGCGTGCCCTGTGAATTAATCATCTTTCACTGCGTTCGCCAATTCGCCTGCCAAGCGCGGTGAGTATGGAAATACCCCCCGATAGGGGGAGGCCCATGTCCAGCAGTGGACTGTTGTGGTTGTTAAGTTAAGTTAAGTATTGTGTGTACCTAATACTAGAGCAAAAAGGTATATTTTTGTAGTAACGCTATCCCAATAAAACATAATTTCAAGCTGTCAGATCTATACTAAAAGAGCTATCAACAAAGGAAAATGGACCCCCTGCCATAGCATAATCACGAATCTGAAAGCTGTCAGATATGGCTGATTGGGGTGGCCGTATTGTAGGTAGATAGATGCCTAGGATACCTACTCAGGCCGTTTGTACGACGCAGTAGTTTAATAATAGGGAAGGTACTTAAATAAACAACAATATTAATGATCTCAATTAATATCCTATACCATCTACCTATCTATAGTCATCAATCCAATTCTATTATTAAATGAACAAGTATCACTCATGATGTGGGTTTACACGACTTACTTGTTGTATAGTTTGTAGAGAGTTTTATCCCTCTACGTTTCGGCTGCTGACGGCAGCCTTCTTCACGGAGGTCGACAGATCACATACGCCCGCCCGTCAGCTGTCACTCACTCACTGAGTTCGGCAATCACCTCGGCAATCAGTTGACCTCCGTGAAGAAGGCTGCCGTAAGCAACCGAAACGTAGAGGGATAAAACTCTCTACAAACTATACAACAAGTAAGTCGTGTAAACCCACATCATCAATTCAATTCAATTCAATACTTTATTGCAATATCACAAATACATCTTAAGAGTTATCTTCACAGCTTCTATCCACAGTTCTTTCTTATGTTTTTGTATTATTATTATTATTTTTATTACTGTTGTATTATGTGTTTCTTGTACTTACAATCCTACTAATATTATAAATGTGAAAGTTTGTATGTTTGTTTGTTACTTCTGCACGCAATAACAACTGAACCGATTGTAATGAAATTTGGCACGCATATTGAAGGTAACATGTATTAAAACATAGGATAGTTTTTATCCCCACTCGAGGGTTATGCGGGCAACGCCGCGGGTAACAGCTAGTAAATCGTATTTGCACAGTATTGATGGTAGAGCTGCTCTATTTATACAGGTTGGCGCCAAAGTCATTAAAAGTTTTGAGAAATTCAAAGGTTTGAGTAGGTATTTTTAGAAAATCTCAAAAAGTGGTTACTGTGGTTAGTTCCTAGAGATAAGACTCAAGTTTTTTTTGACGACGTTTATTACAGAGCTTCCGAACTAACTGAACTAGAAACTTGAAATTAACTAAGAGTGTATTTTTTTAGACGATACCACCTGCTGCTAACTGTTTTTCCACGGGAATTACACATAAAATCTTCCTCTTGAATCACTCCGTGTACTAAAGAAAACTGCCTCAAAATCCGTGGCGTACGTTTTAAGCTCTAACCATACAAAGGGGCACGGGAAGCGATTTCATTTTATACTATTAAGTGATGTATTTATGTAACGCAATGGCCAACAGAGACTAAATCAGGTGATTATTGGGTGATTCAAACTCGATCGACCATCACATGCACCCGATAAACACTAGAAGGTCTGTTCGTTTCATTGTTTTCCCGCCAAAATCTGTGTCATTGACGCGCGCGGGCATGCGCGGAGCGTGACTAGGCTGACCTTGCGACAATCTTGGGCATTGTCAACCAGTTTTTGTTGGCGACTGTAAAGTTATTGATACTTTTCTTGTGACTGTACGTGGTTTATAGAAATTGGTAAAAAAGTAAGCTATTTTTAGTCTCCTTTTGGAGTAACGAGACTTGTTTGAATGGTGGAACCGCAAATTCCGCACGGCGCGCCTATCGGTACAGATGGTTCAGTTATTAACTCTTCTCCTAATACTACGTACAGTCGGTTGTATGTAGCATATAAGGTACCAGGGGTTTTTTTTTTTTTTTTATTAATGATGGGTTTGCTCTTGACTCTAATCTAGGTCATAGGACAGAGACACTCCTATAAGAGGGGTACTCCAAAAGAACTGAAATATTTTTGTCCCCAGCATTAATAAATATGTATCAGTAGAAAATTACTTGTTTTATGAGAATAAGTTTTAATTTTCATTATATATTAACTGGGGATAAAAATAATTTAGTTCTTTAGGAGTACCCCTGGTACCTACCTTATGTGCTACAACCGACTGTACAACATGTACAGGTGTTCCGAAGAATTTCAAGAGAAAATAATCTACGTAACGCAGGTATTATTGATACGAGATCCAGGATGTCCATGTCGCTGGCTCCCCAAAGTATATATTTTTCAAAGCTGAGAGGCTCAAACGTTTGTGACGAATGGATGGACTCTTATTTTAAGACTGGTTTTCAATGTGACGCCACCTAGACTGAGATCTCAGGTCAAAAAAATTGGGGAGCCAGCGACATGCTTTTAGGTTAGAATTTCAGAGAAATCATCAAATTACTCGTCAACGGCGCAATGTGCTAAAATGATGGCTATGCCAAAGAAATGTGACGGAATATGTGACAGCTACAAGCACATTCAATAGCTATGTGACTCAACTGGAGCTGAGAAATAAGCCATGGAATGTTTCCAACCCATGTCGCTGGCTCCCCAAAAAACCGGCATCCGAAATCTTTGCAAATACCACCTAAAACTACTAACCAAAGAGGAATTCTCGATCGTAATGTAGTAATTACTTGTTCTTCAAACAATCTCCACTAGAATCAGCTTCGTTTTTGAGAAAACACAACATTTGTTTTTGTATGAATATAAGGGTGACTACATCGTTCAACCCTTTTTGGGACAGTTCAGGAACTTATGGTTTCATGATTTCCGTACAGATTATACTATAAATGACCTCAAATAATGTTAAGAAAGGGCTCCGCTTGAATTGATTCCTATAATTAATAAATAAATATCGTTTATTTTCATAAAACTGTAGCGTTTTTACATTTTTAAAGTCTGTACAACATGTATGTTGGTACAGTCGGTTGTAGAACATAAGGTAACAGGGATACTCGCAAAGGACTGAATTATTTTTATCCCCAGTTTATACATTATCAAAATAAGTTTCACAAATATTTGAAGGCCCATCGTCTTTAATTATATTATGCATGTAACCCTCTAGTCCAAAATAAGGTAATGTTTAGTATAATTTGTACGGAAATCATGAAACCATAAGTTCCTGAAACTGTCTCAAAAAGGGTTGAACGATGTAGTCACCCTTATATTCATACAAAAACAAATGTTGTGTTTTCTCTAAAAGGAAGCTGATTCTAGAGGAGATTGTTTGATGAACGAGTATTTACTATATTACGATCGAGAATTCCTTTTTGGTTAGTAGTTTTAGGTGGTATTTGCAAAGATTTCGGATGCCGGTTTTTTGGGGAGCCAGCGACATGGGTTGGAAACATTCCATGGCTTATTTCTCAGCTCCAGTTGAGTCACATAGCTATTGAATGTGCTTGTAGCCGTCACATATTCCGTCACATTTCTTTGGCATAGCCATCATTTTGGCACATTGCGCCGTTAACAAGTAATCTGATGATTTCTCTGAAATTCTAACCTAAAAGCATGTCGCTGGCTCCCCAAATTTTTTGACCTGAGATCTCAGTCTAGGTAGCGTCACATTGAAAACCAGTCTTAAAATAAGAGTCCATCCATTCGTCACAAACGTTTGAGCCTCTCAGCTTTGAAAAATATATACTTTGGGGAGCCAGCGACATGGACATGATCCAGGAGCAATCCTAAAGAGCACGTTATTATTTTCGAATGCGATGAGAGTAAACCTTCTAAGGTAGTTATTAGTAGGTATTAAACCTATTAGGTAGGAAAAGTTGTTATGTACCCAAGTGTGTTTCTTTTTGGTGAATTAACGTATTGATTATTTATTTTATTTTTTATTTATTTTGTGGTGAAGCTGTTTCTTCTGCTAACACTTCTGCACATTGATAAAAAATATGTTAATTTTTATCTAACTCTGTCATGGCCTCATGCAATACACTTTTACGATAATTTCATGCAAATTAAATTGCATTAAGTATTTGCATAATTAGGTACCTAGGTAGGTACCTACTTATGTCATGTCTTTTATCTTGGTAACATCTTGCCTCTCTAGGTAAGTACTTTCTTTATTTTTTACTCACACGTTTACTGATTTATTTAGTAATATTTTCTTGAAACTCGATGTTAAAACAGCGTATAATTTTTCCACCATCATTTCGGAGGGTAGACCTACATACAGGTCATAATTTTACAACTTCCTTTAAAAAAGCCAAAGGAAAGGCAAAGCGACTTAACAACATACAGCTTTTAATTTAGTAAGGCCCAAATATTTTTCTTTTCCAGGTAAGTACCTACTTACCTTTCTTTAAAATGGCTTTTTAGTAAGCAGTTCAGCTTCGTAAGGTCAGATCAAAGCTTATTCAAGCAAAAATATCTAGGCATAGATAGGTACGTAAATTCTTAGCCTAGGTATATCCTCATTTAAGGCTTAGTTAGAATTGTCGAATTTAAACTGTTGTTAGGCTTGATTCGCACATTTACCCGCTTCAAGAATAGGCCTAACTTACTTAGGTACTTTCAAATAAACGTAAACATAATACGTACCTACTTAGGCCGCCTAATTTTAGGTAGGTACGTTTATTTAAAACAAGCCCAGAATTAATACAAATGCCTTGGTATAAACCGGCTACGGACTGAACAAACAGTTAAGCTCTAATAAGAATTCAAAACACACACGCCAAAGTATTTGTAGACTTTTACTTTCGTTTAGATACTTACGAAAAAACCGGTTGAGCAACTCCTTGGGATTCCTAAAGGGAGCACTCCTCAGAAACTGTTTGTATATTGTGTTGTGATACTGTATCAAAACGATGCAATCGTGTTATAAAATATGTAATTTGACACAGAAACCCACAGGTATTCACACGATACACTGAACACTGTTTTTGCTGAGCAGAAATGCCTTAAATCCAGCTTCAATCCAAATTCACTGCTTCCAAAAGTTTATCACAAGCTGTCTTTATAAAATTGAATAAAATCTCGATACATAAACTCCTTTTTCAGAAACTGTAACTTTTTCACAAGTTTTTAGATGGAATTCGAAATTCGAACGCGGGCGACGACACAGCCGCCTTTTTCGCTGGTAAGCGGGTTACTGAATGAGTGAATGACGACGCGCGCCGCGGTGACTGGTTATGTTGTTGTGGTAGCGGTCGAGCTAACAGGTGAATGAGTCATTTATTTTGATCATTTCTTTTGGGTTTACCCGCGGAACTAAAGCGTAGCGGGAAGCCTGATCTACCATATAATGTGCTTCGTCACGTGGGCGACACATTGACATTTTCGAGTGCCTGCCTGTCATTATTTGATATTGAAAATGAAGTCATGCATGATCATTTTGATCATCCTTAATTATGCTTTGCTCTGAAAACAGATTGCACCAAAGACTACGAACTTTCATACCAACGTTAACCCCTTTCACCCGTTGCAACCAGTTTTCCCACGGGAATGTGACTTTCCCGCAGACATAAAAATGTTACTCTTTAAACACACTATCTATAAAAAAACCGCATCTAAATCCATTCAGTCTTATTTGCGTGATGCTGTCTCGAACACGCAAAAAAAACATATAAACAGACAAAAGTTCTAAAAATGGTTGAAACGTGTTCTGTTATCAATTTTAAGTATCTCCAAACAATTATTTCTCGAATATCTTCTATGTACAGAATTTCGACCCTCTTCAGCTTTATATGTAGGTACTTGTAAATAATTAAAAAAAAAAATTACATCTTGCGGTAACTTTAGGACAACCTGTTTTTTATTTTACAAACATACGTACACATATCACGCCTTTATCCCCTGCGGTGTAGGCAGCGCTTTAACGGCCGTTAAATACGGTCGCTATCGCATGTATGTAGGATAAAAATTTCAAACAAGTAAACGAAAATTTTACGACATTTATAAAAGTTTATTTATTTTTATCACAATATTTAAATAATCAACATAATTAAAATTGCAATAAAATCTAACTAAATTAATAACATTGCTTTATGTAACTTATGATTTAAAACTTTTGAGAAAGTTCAAACTTAATATTTTACGCATCTAATATATTTGAATTACAATATTTTTATATATTGGCCGCATTAGATCAACTATTTCCAAAACAAAAAACGTTTTTACGTATTCTTTTTCAATAGCAATTCAGTTTTTTAAAATCAGCAACTAGAAAAGTGACTAGAATATTTATAATGTTGCTATTTACTTATTTCAGACTGACTCAATATATTTTTGTATTTTTCTTTTTGGACTTATTGACACTTGAAAACAATATTAAAAATTATTGTTGTCTATACATATTTACAATGCCCTCAATTCGGGATACAAATTCTCTTTACTTACCTTAAATTAGTGCTGTCACTTTCCGTCAAATAGGTTTAGAAGAAGATAGGAGATATCAGAAAGTTCTGTCATGTCAAAAAGGGTTCTTCGCAATTAAAAAAAATTGTTGCCGTGTGATGCCAGCTCAGAACCGCATCACCCCATTTCTTTCCCGTGGGTGTCGTAAAAGGCAACGACGTGACTCGAAAGCGTGTATTGCAACTTTAGGCGATGGGCTGACAACCTGTCACTATGGCAATACACATTTTTCTAAATCACCCTCGAATGTTTGTCAGACGTGGCTGTCCGTTTTTTTGCGGCCGATTACGCTCTGCCTACCCGCAAGGGATGAAGGCGTGATATATGTATATCTAAGTATGTATGTATATCTAAGTCCTGTCATGTTTATAAGTGTCAAAAGGTTTTTCGCAGTTTCTACTCAATTTAGTCGCCATTGTTTTCATCGTCGCCTTATTTTGACAGATAACACGTATTTTCGTCAAATGATAAGACATGACTAAGATATCTTCTTTCTTCTTCTAAACCTATTTGACGGAAAGTGACAGCACTAATTTAAGGTAAGTTTAGATAATTTGTATCCCGAATTGATGCCATTCTACTTACAAGCTACTAAATTTATGGAATAATGTGAAAATGCAAAGTGATGTTTATAAAATACAGGGTATAAAATACAATAACTTTCAGCTCAAGTCAATATCACTTTCTTACACCCCATATATTCATATACTGCCTATTTAATATACAACAATCAATCTACCTACATAATATAAAGGTATGCTACATACAATACAGGGTGTAAGGGACAGCCCTCCGAATACTGATAGGGTGTATTCACACCATGAAAATATGAAAATGAACAACTACCTATAAAAAACTTTTTTTTACTTCCCATAGTATATGCAGTCAGCTGCTTGTGATTTTGTATGGGAGGTCAATTACTTTTTTCGTTTCCTGTCATTTTTTTCTAGGAGAAAGTTGTTCAGTTTCATGGTCTGAATGCACCCATTAGTATTCGGAGGGCTGTGCCTTACACCCCGTATATTGCCAAAATTTAGTACAAATCGTACGAAAACCTACAAAAGGTATAAACTTGAAAAAGCATTTAAATGTGCACTTTTTGAGTACCTATTTTATACAGTCTAATTTAATCTAAAGATATTTGAAGCCTTTTTTTTACTTCGATATATTGAGTTTAAAAATCTAGTTATATCACAAATCATTGAATAAATCAATTAATTAATCATTTGAATTCGTATTTTGCTAAAAGCAAACATATTTTTATTGCCATAGGAAAGTGCACCACTACATTCATTTTAAATTTTTGGCCTATTCGGCCCAGCTGCCTTTATAAAGGACAACTATATCAAGCATTTGGAGTCACGACTTACATTCTATTTTTCATTCAAATCGTCGTAATTAACCACATTTATGAGAGGTATAATAGGAATAATCAGTAATTCCTTTAAAAAGGACATTGGACATCAATTTCACTACTTCACTAAACTTCGTAACACTGCAGCTAAATTCACTTTTAAAGTCCACTGTATTATCTTCCGGTGATTACGACACTGTCGCAATTACGAGTATGAACAAATCTTAAATTTACCTGGATTTTCAATGACTGACAGCTGTCAAAATCAGTAGCTCCACTTTATTTGGCGTCTTTATTCAGCAAGTTCCCTGTCTTGCTGTTGAACCTGGCGTCATTTAGTATTAACAACCCCCATTATTTGGCTCTGGTAGTTGACAAAATCCATCACCCTTTGAGGAATCGTCCGTTTTCTGACCAACATTCTGGCCGCTTGTTCGAATTTGTGTTGGTTCCTTCGGATGTAGGAGTTGGTGTCTATGATGAGGTTGTTCAGTTTTTGCGGGTCAATTTCGTCCATAGCGCACTCTTGCATGAGCGGGGGGTTGAAGCGGAAGTATGTGCCGGGGGGAAGTAAGTCGTTTAGGACTAAGTGCGTACCTGGAAGAAAAAAATACATAAATAAGTAACTAACATTTTTTTAATTCATTATCAGTCTATATTGACATATAAAAAAATGTTTAGCTATATTATGCACTGTTATAATTTAAACAGGTTCTTACCGACGAATTATTAGGGTAAATAGTGTAACGAAAATTTAAAATTTAGTATTTAGCTATATTTTACATATGTCTTCTTTAATGCTCACTGAGCGTCACGAAATTTCTTTGTTCTTTTCTTTATGACTAACCGTTGTCATAATTCGAATTTGACTATTTAATTTATCTGTCTGAAAAGCTTTTTCGTCGTTTAAAAAGGACACTGGGTCTTATAAACATATTTTTGTTCTTACTTTCAGTCAAAACTTTTTCGTCTTTTAAAAAGGACACTGGGCTTATAAACATATTTTTGTTCTTACTTTCAATCAAAGCTTTTTGGTATTTTAAAAAGGACACTGGGCTTATAAACATATTTTTGTTCTTACTTTCAGTCAAAGTTTTTTGGTATTTTAAAAAGGACACTGGGCTTATAAACATATTTTTGTTCTTACTTTCAGTGTCAGTAGCGGAGTCGAGTATCTTGTTGAATTTGTCCTTCCAGCTGGTACCCGGGGCGTTGTTGGTCTCTTTCAACGATTTGCTGATCAATTGGTAATCCATGTGTTTGTTTAGAGCCTGGAATTAATAGAAAAGCCATTTAGAGGATGATATTTAGAATACACTTGCAAAATTGGCGGGCAAGGAACGAGCTGCGGTAGCCCAGATAGGAGAGGCGTCGCCACTAGTAATGACGAAAGTCGCAGGTTCAAATACTGCCCGCGCTTGAAAATCTTGGTATATTTTCAAAAATTGTCCTCGTTTAAAAACAGACTAGACAAATATTTGACTCAAGTGCAGTGATATACACGCATCAGCACAATGTGCTGCTAGTGTATTATAAATAACAATAATAATATTAAGCTATTGGATCTCCCACCGAATACATACATAACAATGCAAAAAGCAACAATATTAAATACTTGTCGTGTGGTGCGCAAGTTCCTTTCTGCAGACATTGAAGTTAATATAACTTAACCTCTAACTTTCTTTCGATAACCCTTGGTTAATAACCCGCGTCATTGAAAAAATAATAGTAGTTTATGCAACTGTCGTATAATGGGGGTCATTAGAATGCGAGTGTCTGTTTATCTAGATAATAGTTTGACACGAGCATTCTAATGCCTAATTATAACAGTTGCATACACTATTTTATCTACACTCTTAAAAAAATCAGTTTAACACTTTTCCAAACGTCCGCACCAGCGATTGCAAGGCCAGATACAAGGTAAAATTCAATACGAGAACGTAATATGGCTTGATGTTTTTTTGAAGATATGTTTTTTTGAAAATTCTATACTGTAGCAGTTGTTCAGATGTGGAGTTTTAACAATAACTTAACTAAACTACTGAGCATCATCTAAAAACAACTGAACAACAACTGAACAACATCTGAATAACATCTGAACAACAACTGAACAACATCGGAACAACATCGAAACAGCAACTGAAAAACATGTGAAAAAAAAACTGAACAACAACATCTGAACAACAATCTAATGAAACAACTAAACAACAACTGACAGGTGCGGCGGAAGATGGCGGTATGAGTATTGGCAAAAATAACTTCGTTTCATTTCTCAACTTTATCGAAGTAAGACCCTTCTCATTAAGTCATTACGCTTCTGTAACTTCTATGAAACTGTAATTTCTATAGGCAGAAAGCATAAAGTAGGTCTTTATGCAACTGTTTTCGAATTCATAATTCGAACATTATGAGACGAGTGTAGATAAAAATAATAATATAAATGTGTTTACCTGTCCGGTCCCGACGGATATGACGGTGCCGTGTTTGATGGAGTCCGGGCCAAACAGCAACTTGGCTTCGTGGATACCCACGCCGGTGGGATTGTTCACCATTATACCACCGTCCTGGGGAAAACAAACCAGACAATTAATAAATTCGCAAATTTTCAAGCGCGGCTGGTTGTACACATATTTATAGACAATTATTTTCAAGCGCGGCAGAATGTATTCATATTTATAGACAATTATTTTCAAGCGCGGCAGAATGTATTCATATTCATAGACATTTATTTTCAAGCGCGGCAGGATGTATACATATTTATAGACAATTATTTTCAAGCGCGGCAGGATGCATATATATTTATAGACAATTATTTTCAAGCGCGGCAGGATGTATACATATTTATAGACAATTATTTTCAAGCGCGGCAGGATGTATACATATTTATAGACAATTATTTTCAAGCGCGGCAGGATGTATACATATTTATAGACAATTATTTTCAAGCGCGGCAGGATGTATTCATATTTTTAGACAATTTCCCAAGTTGACAATAATACGGAAAGTGTTTTTAAATTTGGCGTGCAATATTATGGTGTTCTTGCACGATACTTTACTGAGAAAAGTAGGTCGAAATAAGAACAAAATTAGGCTGTTCCGTACAGAATATGGTATTATCCTACTACTCAAACTTTTTAAAACAATACTCTGTATTGCTTTGTATGAAAATAAGGCATACGATGTCATAACGTGTCAATGCGTGCGGGAATTGAGAGCGCCTCTGTGCCTCAGTATAAGAATTGTCATAGCAACCTATGAAAAAGTGGTATGTTCACTTTTTGCTCACGCCTATTCTCTTTCCGCACAAACAGTAATTTAAAAGATGGCATCAAAATAAAAACTTTGGAGTTATAATCCAGGTTTTCAGTTTTTCTAACTGTGCATATTTTGGATAAATTGAATATGAATAGTCATATTTTTGATCAAAAATTTATAGCAAACATGTTTTGTATTTTTTTGGCACCCAGAAAGAAATATTTGTCAGATGTGGCGTAAATGTCCGTTTTTTGCAGCCGTTTGCGCTCTGCCTACCCCGCGAGGGATTATAGGAGTGATATGTGTAATAGTGTAGAAAAACACCTTATTAGTTTTGTTCCTTCTAGCGCGGTTGATTGATTGACTATTTTCATTGAAATACATTGCCAAGGGAGAATTAATACAATATTTTAATGTTTCATTTAAATACATTGTCAGAGAATATGCAAAGATTTATAAGCTAGTTTTTCTTGAAATATTTCTAGACAGTTTTAGTCATTTTTTTGTAATATTAATGTTATGTAATTATTATATAATGTTGCTGTGTGATGCCGGATTAGAATAGCATCACCCGTTCTTTCCCGTGTCTCTCTCTTACGTAAGTCGTAAGAGGCGACTAAGGGACTCGAGGTATGTGTATTGCAATTGTAGGCGATGGGCTGACAACCTGTCACTCTGGCGATACACAATTATCCGAATGACCCTCAAATATTTGTCAGACATGGCGTAAATGTCCGTTTTTGGCGGCCTTTTACGTTCAATATGTGCGTGTAATAAAAAAATTTTTTCGACCTCCCATACTAAATTCCCGATCAGCTGACTGACTTTCTATTGAAACTCGAAAAAAATATTTCGTTTCCCAACATATCTTCCATAGAAAAAGTTGTTCAGTTTCATGGTCTGATCATGCCTGCAAAGTTTTCGGTACACCGTCCCTTACACCCCGTATGTGTAATAATTATGAATTACTTTACCTGATGTAATAATCCGTTCAAGTGGAACTCATTGAAGTATGTGGGCGCGGCGGCCGAAGCCCGCACAGCGTGCCACACCTAGAAAAAAATATATATATTTCATAACGATACTTCCAAAACGAAACACGTTTTTTTTTCGTGGAAAGATGATATTTTACATACATACATACATATATTTCTTTTGTTTTCTAGGTGGTTTTCTTTATAATAAGTTAAATCGTGAATTAAACTTTTATTCTATGAATAAACAATTATGTAAAAGGACTCTCATTCACTGGCTGAAAAGTAAAACTTATATAGATATAGAAAACCTGCTGTTAATAGATGTTTAATTTTAATTTTGAATGTTATTTATTTTAGTATTTTGAGCTTTGTATATAAAAATGATTATGTTTGAGTAAATTATATTATTTTTAACTAGCATATAATAAATATTAAGAAAATTACCTGAGATACAAGTAAATATATTTTGTATTTACTTAGTTTAGGTATAGTTAAGAAATGTATGCACAACTTTAATTTTATATCTGTAAATTTACTATTTGTATGCTCACTTTTATTTTGAAATAAATTATCTTATCTTATCTTATCTTATCTTATATAATCACGCCTCTTTCCCATAGGGCAGAGACTACATCTTTCCACTTGCTACGATCCTGACACACCTCTTTCGCTTCTTCAATATGCATCAATCTTTTCATACATGCTCGTCGGTTTACATGATATTTTAACTCACTCAAATAGGAAGTAGTCTCTGCCTCCGGAAAAGAGGCGTGATTTATGTATGTATGTATGTATACAAATAGGTAAACGAATTAGTAAGAAATTGCGTAAGTTCGAAAAGATTTTTTGGAATGAGACCTAGTTTCCAAAGATTATAAACATTTTTATTTAATTTAATTCAAAAGATATTCAGATTTATGATCTGATTATTGAAAACTTGCAAAATTTTCAAGCGCGGGCGGGATTCGAACCGTCAACTTTCGCCATCACTAGCGGCGACGCCTCTTCTATCTGGGCTACCGCAGCTCGTCCCTTGCTCGCCAATTTCGAATATTCATTCCTTACAGATAAAATGTAGTCTAAGCCTGTGTCTAAGCTATGAAATTGAATACCAAATTTTAAAACACTTCCCGTGTTAGGTATACAATTGTTGAAAACTTGCAAAATTATCAAACGCGGGCAGGATTTGAACCTGCGACTTTCGCCATTGATGGTCTGAGTCAACCCTCAAGTTGGTTTATCTATCATTTCCCAAACACCCTGTAGGCGAGCGGCGAAGTATAACTATTATATTATTATATTCTTGGTATTTAATTATTTTATTCCGTCTTCACAATCTTTTACAACACAACTTCTCACATTCATCCATATTTTTTTATTTTTTTTTATTTAACTTTATGCAATTAATTTACATGGGCGGACTTAATGCCGAGGGCATTATCTACCAGTCTACCTTAGGGCATGTGGAAATGGGCGAGGCAGGTGCAAAATAAATGCAATAATAAACTAGTATGACGAACACTAATATATGTAATTAATAATTATATATACAGGATTATTTTTTAGTCAGTGCGCAGCTTCAACATACGTAATGGTTATCAAATTTTAATAAATATGTATCTATTTTTTACACATGACTTAGAACAAAAAAGTTGAAATAATCGCACTTAAACTTATCCCAGGATCGTACGTAAGTGTGGATCACCCTATTAGGTACACTAGGTCTAGGTGGCATTCGGCTTGGCAACGTCGCGCGCGGCCCAGTTATACCTATCAGCTGACTTTGTACTAGCTTCTACCTACAGCACAGGTCAATGACCAGTGCAGGTTAATGACCGCTATTGGTACCGGGGTGCGTGCGGGTGATACCTACAACAACTAAGTACCTATCTCACAAGTACCTACACTTAAACTGCCTCCGTGGTGTAGTGATTTGAAAGTTGGTCTCTTGATTTGATGGTCCCTGTTTCTAGTTTATGCGGAAAGACAAGATTATTTTGTTAATCACGTACCTAGTTGGATTTTTCCCAGTTTGGTTAAGAATTAGCAGCTACAACTAGCATAAGCAAGACATGTAAATGTTTAATCCATAATGGTAACTCGGGATTGTACAGCACCTCGAGTAACCATCTACGTGATCAACTTAAGAATGGTTTTTCTTACAGTTAACAAGAATAACCAGAAAAGATTGATAAAATTTAAAAGATTACATTCAAAGGTTTTTCTAATATTCTTTAAAAATAACCAGTAAAGACTTTAATGGCAACTGGAGCCGTTGCTGATGTTACCTAAAAAGCCTACACAACCTGCATACAACAGAGGTTGTGATGGTTTGACAACGTCGCGATTAGTCACCGCGTCTTACAGCGCCAGACATAGTGGCGCCAACGCAACGGTTCAATTTTTAGAAGAAAACTGACGCCGGCGCCGGCCGGCCGACCGCCGCCGCCGTCGCCGGCACGGCGTGGCGGGAAATTCATCTGCACTGCTAGAAAGCTTTATGTACACTGATGATATGAGGTAGCTCGTATTGCGCGTGCTTGCCCTTCGATGATTTTAACCGAATTATCCTTAAAGTACAATTGCATTTAAAGTAAAGTAAACGGCAATTTTGTGCGCTTATGAGAGTGGAGCGAAAAATTCAGTAAAGTATGACAGTCAAAGTTGATTAGGCCACTAAAATGTTGCTACTGCGTCAGTGTGAACTAACCTTGAGTGGTAATTTAGGAATAAAGATTAAAAACGGTCTACTCACACAAAAATAACAGGGTGTGATTTGATCGGGCATTCATAAAAAAAATCGTATGGCCGGAACGCGGCTATCGCGCGCCGGTTTTGTGTAGCTGAGCCTTTACAAAGTTATTGAAATTTTCTCTTCATACTTTTACGGGCTTAGGACCGTCAAAATGAAAAGTTTACCTAGAACACTAGGTAAGCAGTAGGTAGCTAAGTACAATAGTCGTTTAATGAACAGTTACTTACTGTAAACTGCCCGTGATCCAACAGCCGCTGCATAACGTTGAGGAATGTTTTCGGGTTCGGTACACTAGGGTCCACAACGCCAGCATTACGCAGTCGGGTATTTTCCCCACTTAAAAAGTACGAACGCACATTTCGTAAAACTCGCGAAACGTAAAATTCGACATCGCGAAATCAATTCGGGATCGGCGGGAAAAGTAGTGTCACGCAGGTGCGCGCCCGCCCGCGACGGAATCAAAGCGAGAACTGAAACTGACTGAAGGGTGCGCTGCGCGAGCGCTGTTGCCATTTTCACGCACCCCCGATTGAAAAGTAGTGTGTCCATGATTTATTTTTTATGAGGCAGACAAAAATATAAAAATAATAAAAATTAAACATATTTTTTTATTTGCCTAAAATGTCCTATTAACGATTCTGATATCATGGTATAAGTTTGCGCACTGACTAAAAAATAACCCTGTATAAGGTGTAAACAAATTAACTAAGAATATTTTAAGGGGTGAACCAGTACGTGAAACTGAACAACTTTCCCCAAGGAACATAGGTCGAAATATGAAAAAAATATTTGACCCTCCCATACTTAGTGTGTGTATGGCCGGAATAATTTGTATGGGAGGGCCAATTTTTTTTTTCATATTTCGACCTATGTTCCTTGGGGAAAGTTGTTCAGTTTCACGTACTGGTTCACCCCTTAAAATATTCTTAGTTAATTTTTTTACACCATGTATATACACATATAAATAATATAAAATATATACATAAATATTAGGTATACCTTATCACAGGGCACAATAATCGGGCAAGGTAAAGAAGATAGTTGGATTAAGAAATTAATTCCTGAAGTTACAGAACCAAATGGTTATGTAATAGATCCGATCAAGACGATTGGAGTGACTTAAGAAAGTGTTCACGTAATTATATTATATAATTATATATTACATACATACATACATACATATATCACGCCTTTATCCCTTGCGGGGTTATATATTATATATTTGCGATATTAAATTATATATGACCAATTTATGACAATATGTTTGAAATCCTAATTAATTAATTATAGTAACATGCAGTGTAATATTAATTGGGTATATTTTTATTTTCTAATTTAAATGATTTCACATTTATAATGTATGTAAATTTAAGACTATTTGTGTGTTTGAATGTTTTCTGTTAGCAAGTAAGTTATTTTGACAAATAAATAAATAAATAAAATAAATAAAGAAATATTGACAGTCTATCTGCTCTCCCTTTCATACGTCTCTATCTTTCTCTATCGCACGTCATCTACCACGGAGATTTCACTCCTACATTCTCATATCTTACCTTAGCTCGTGAAGTTCCGGGAAACACCGATCGCACTCTGAAGCCACATTCGTAGGAACGGAATAAAAACGGAGTGAGACGTGAGCCCGCGTTCACCACGCACGACACTAGCGCCATCTGTTATATACAAAGTTAAAAATCGTCAGAAAATGTTACAGGAACTTTTAAAAGACCAATTTTTTGGAGTAATTACTATTTTTCCTTATTAACTTACTTTGAGGTAATGATATCTATTTACTTACTTTGGGGTTATTATGGTTATATCTCACTAACTTTGGGGTTATTAAGGTTAAATCTAATTTATTTTGGGGTTATTAAGGTTAAATCTAATTTACTTTGGGGATATTAAGGTTAAATTAAACTTACTTTGGTGTTATCATGCTTATATCTTACTTACTTTGGGGTTATTATGCTTATATCTTACTTACTTAGGGGTTATTATGCTTATATCTTACTTACTTTGGGGTTATTATGCTTATATCTCACTTACTTTGGAGTTATTTTGCTTATATCTCTATTACTTTGGTGTTATTATGCTTATATCTAACTTACTTTGGCGTTATTATGCTTATATCTCACTTACTTTAGGGTTATTATGCCTATATCTAACTTACTTTGGGGTTATTATGCTTATATCTAACTTACTTTGGGGTTATTATGCTTGTATCTCACTTACTTTGGAGTTCTCATGCTTATATCTTACTTACTTTGGGGGTTATTAGTTTATATCTCACTTACTTTGGGGTAATAATGCTTATATCTCACTTACTTTGGGGTTATTGTGCCTGTTGCATTGCGTCAATGTCCTGTCATTGAGGTTGTCTTTGAGCAGGGCCTCCCAAGCGTCTGTATCGTAGTATGAGTGTGACCATACTAATCTGGAAGTACCTAGAATAAAAATAAAAGTATGATTAAAATTATTGCCTCTTTAGTGTAATCCAAACCAGATTCGGTCTGTACAAGCGGTCTCAGATTATATTCGCGGAGGACAGGTCATCATCATCATCATCATCATCATCATCATCATCATCAGGCCTTAAACATCTTGACAGATAATCTAAACAGCGTTACTGTGTGAGTGGCATCGCCGCTCGTGGCTAAAAAGACCCATCCTGGAGCCGCATTTGCGTTTGCACCTGTGGCATTCGCATCGAGCGTCGGGAATAGAATCTACCCGGTTATATCTCTTCGCCCGTTTCCGAGCAAGGCGCGACCCTTTGGCTTTTCTCCAATCTCCAAAAGATTTAATATTAAATTGTTTCGTTTTAATATCACGGCACTATAACCCGTGTAAATCTAAATGACAACTTGCCTGAGCTTACAGAAGTAGCGGGCTGTGAGGTCGTCCAATCATACGTCTACCTGGGAGCTCTGATAACTAACAGCGGAGGAT
The DNA here is from genome assembly GCA_027580185.1 of Tuta absoluta. NCBI lineage: Eukaryota > Metazoa > Arthropoda > Insecta > Lepidoptera > Gelechiidae > Tuta > Tuta absoluta. Next base: position 9,094,019 of record JAQAHW010000019.1, on the reverse strand, counting down.
GTGCTGAAGAGATAAAGAGACGCATGGCCATTGCCAGATCTGCTATGGACAAACTGAAGAGTGCGTGGAAAAGTCGCGACATCACTAATACCACTAAAGTCCGACTGGTGAGAGCGCTTGTATTTCCGATATTTCTGTACGCAGCAGAGACGTGGACCCTACGCGAAGTAGAAAAGAAGAAAATAGACGCCCTTGAGATGTGGTGCTGGAGAAGGATGCTTGGAGTTTCGTGGAATGAGTTCAGAACGAACGTCTCCATCCTCCAGCAACTCAAAATCAAGCAACGGCTGACATCCATCGTTCAGGGTCGAACTCTCACCTTCTTTGGGCACGTCTCCCGGCGAAATAACACCTCCATTGAACGCCTCGTTGTACAAGGGAAAGTGGAGGGAACACGAGCGCGGGGCAGGTCCCCTATACGTTGGACTGACCAGATAAAATCTGCTCTCGGCGGCCCCCTACATGAGTGCACGAGAAAAACAGCCATCAGGGATGAATGGCGACGACTGGTGAAGCGTGCCACCAATAACGACCACGACCACTCTGCTAAGAGTGCACCGACTTAGAAGACGATAACCCGTGTGCCGTGTGATGCCGGCTTAGAATAGCATCACCCCATTTCTTTCCCGTGGGAGTCGTAAGAGGCGACTAAGGGACTCGAGGGTGTGCATTGCAATTTTAGGCGATGGGCAGACAACCTGTCACTATAGCGATACACAATATTCCGAATAACCCTCAAACATTTGTCAGACGTGGTGGTGTAAATGGCCGTTTTGCGGCTGTTTACGCTCTGCCTACCCCGCAAGGGATTAAAGGCGTGATATGTGTGTGTGTGTGTGTTTTAATATCACTGCGTGTGAAATTAATCCTAGTTTGATCAATGGCCTTTACTATTTAAGGACTCTGTCATCAGAATTTACCAGATTTTTAACTTGTTCTACGCTTGATAAAGGATAAGCTTGGCTCATTGACTAACCATATCCAGGTACAGTTCATTCGGTTATGTATTTTTTTTAATTGGCCGGGGATTGAACCCGGGACCTGTGGAGTACCGTCCTACCGCTCTGCCACTGAGCTACCGGCGCCAAGACCAAACCATTTCAAATTTTCAACTTCGGCGCCCCGACCGAACCTTCCCAAATCAAATCAAATCAAATCAAATAATTTATTTCTAAGTAGGAATTTACAAGATTCTCTTTTAGAAAGTCATATCTAGGTACTTAACATAATACATAAAAAATTTTGCAACCTCTTATAGCGACGTACAAACGACATCTAATATACTATGGTTTCTCCTCATAACAGTAGGAATTCAAACCATACGATTAAGCTCTATTTATTAAAGTACAGTCGGTTGTAGCACATAAGGTACTAGGGTACTCCAAAAGTATTTTTTTTAATACCCCAGTTAATACAATAAAAATATAAACTATTTCTCATAAAATAAAGTCATTTACTTAAACATATGTCAAGAAAAAAAAAATTATAAGGATGAAAAAAAAATTTTTTTTATAACCCTGTTACTTTATGTGCTACAACTAATATACTATAGTTTATTTTGCACACACGATGCTATATTAAAATGCCTCGTTTTTATGTATGAACACTGTGAATCCAAAATAAACCATAGCACAGCTAAGAATATGTTTTTTATTATAATAAAATAACTTACCCCCAATAACTGATGTGTTTCCAAACATCTTCTTAGATAGAGTCATGTACATTTGATTAGCAGTCTCTAGATTCCCCACGCCACTACCTGTGAAAAGGAAAATCTCAATATAAATAAAATATTTATTTTAGGAAGTGTATAGAGTGCCGCTTGCCGTGTGATGCCGGCTTAGAATAGCATCACCCCATTTCTTGCCCGTGGGTGTCGTAAGAAGCGACTAAGGGACTCGAGGGTGTGTATTGCAATTTAAGGCGATGGGCTGACAACCTGTCACTATAGTGATACACAGTTATCTGATTGACCCTCGGACTTTTGTCAGACGTGGCGTAAATTACCGTTTTTCACGGCCATGTATGCTCTGCCTACCCCGCAAGGGACTATAGGCGTGATATATGTGTCGGAGATTGATCAAACTTTGGTGGGTATTGGCTGATGCTGAAATTATTTGACAGTTCGCGTTTTGTAATTATTTTCTTCCGTTCAATTGCTATTTGATTCTTGTAGAAACGAAACGCATAATCGCTGGCAACACTCAAATAGGCGATGCGCTTTATTTGCGCGCAGTTAGCTATCGACTGTAAGATAGACTGGAGTGACGTTAGAGGCGTTGTAGTGCGTTCTCACAATTCATTGTTGGCTGCGTTCGTGATAGAGAAACGGAACTCAAATGGGCTATGGAGTAAACAACTTTGACAGTTCCGGTTGGTCTGTCGTTCGATGTGGTCGTTTTGAAGTTAGGTTTAGAATCTGGTAAAATCTTGAGAATCCTGGAGCGTTTGGAGAAATTGTGGTCGTCTATCGATGGCGGAGCCCTAGATTCGTATTGCCAGTGGAATATTTGTGGAGATCATGAAGTGTTTGTTGGTTATTGTCGTATTTCCCCGAGGTTGTAGCCGAGGTTGGTGAAATGCAGAGATTGAACGAGGTTTGTGACAGTTGCTGCTGTGGTCTCTTTGCTATCCTGCAGGCAGGGGATTTCATGGTGTTCAGTGTTAGAGGTTGGTTTCAATCGGTATCTGTGGTTTTGTGAAGACACGTTGATGTTGATCAGCGTGTGTCTTAAGATTCTTAGGTTGGTTTGATAGACAGGTTGGTTGTAGTACGGTTACACCGTGCCTGACGATGACCTGCCAGGTCGAAACAACCTCACCGTGGAAATTGACTGCGTAATGATATCGACGTTGTGGCTTATCATTTCAGTGGCTAGAGATAGCATTTGACGATGCAGTATTCTACAGGGTTCGATGATTATACGCCCAGGACGTGTTGTTCTGTATCCTGACGTAAGGTTATACTTCCTCATTGTTATTTGATATCCTGACGTAAGTTTGATTATGATGTGATTTTTTTGTATCATCCAGACTTGCTGGTTTATTAGTTTTGGGGTCCATTCTTTATTGTTTTCTACAGCGGACCTTATGCAGTGTCACTCTGATTTAGCGGCATCCTGATGTTCATGACACGTGCATGCCTGTACGTGTCCAGGCCTCTCTTTTTTCATTGTATTCTCTTCTCTCTTTTCTCTTCTTTTTCGACATCAGAAGTGGGATAGTGTACCATTATTTGGACGGGCGTTAGAGGTATTCTAGTAAGACGATTGTGAACCATTATTTGGACGTGCGTAAGAGGTGTTGCAAGGGGATAGTGGACCATTATTTGGACTGGCGCAAGAGGTTTTCTAATGAGATGGTGGACCATTCTTTTGTTGGTTATGATTGTGACTTAGTGAGTTTTTTTCATGAGATAGTGGACTTTTATTTGAACGGCTGTGAAGAGTATTCCAGCGTGATAGTGTACCATTAATTTGGGTGGTCCTGAGAGGTATTCTGGTGTGACGATAGTGAACATTTATTTGGACTTGTTTAAGAGGTATTCTACTGGGATAGTGTACCATTGTTTTGTTAGTTGTGACATAATGTGTTTTCTTATGAGAATGTAGTCCATTATTTGGATGAAGACGGGTACTTGGTAAAAGCTCTAAATTCAAACAGACCGCGTACGAAGGGTGCCAAATCAAAAGGTTCTTGTTGAGTTAAACTTAGTCGTGTATTGATGATTCTGACGTTGCAAAGTAATTTTAAAATTTAGCTTCACTGGCAGGATTGGCGGGTAGCCTGATAACTTGGTGGTTAGCCGAGTTGTTTTTCCTTTGGTGGGTAGCCAAATGGAGTGCGTTTATTTGGTGGGGAGCCAAATAAACTGAGCGTGTTTGTTTCTCCTGAGCTCGGTGGGTAGCCGACTCTGTTCGTTCGGTGGGTAGCCAAACTCTCTCGTTACGCTTGGTGGTTAGCCAACGTAACAACAGTAATTCCTGAGAGCGGAAAAACGTAAATTGCTATCTTCATATGGCGGTTACGTGCTTCGCAAGGATTGGGAGTTCTGTTGAGATAGTGACGAAACCGTACTTTCAAGTGCGTCATGTCCGACACAGACATGTAGACCGATGAGACTGGTCAGCGAGATATCTCTTGTTACGCTCGGTGGTTAGCCGTACGTAACAACAGTAGTTCTCAAGAGTGGAAAAAATGTAAATTGCTATCTTCATATGGCAGTTATGTGCTTCGCGAAGATTGGAAACTCTGTTGAGATTGTGTTGAAACCGTACTTTGAACGAGTGCGTCATGTCCAACACGGGCAGGCAGACCGATGGGACTGGTCAGTGTGATTTTGTGAGTGAGCCTTAACTATTTTTTTTTGTTTGTTTTGATGTTTAAATTGTGAATTCAAAAAACTTTGTGAACCTATTGATTTGAGTAAACTTTTGATTTGATTACCTTTAGGTTATTGATGAGCTTCATCGATTTGATCCTTTGCTGATCTGTGCAAAAATGTGAGATTTTGATAGTTCATTGGTTTTGACAGGTCTACGTGTAGATTGTGGTGGTGTTTTTGGAACTCAATTGTTTTGCTTGATCAAGTTTCTATGAAATGGAGACAGCCGTCTCTCTTCTTTGGGTTGGAGCGAGGTTCATTGAGTCAAAGATGCTAGATAAGCTGCGATGTGGCTTCAGCGAAGGATATCCCTACGGTAACGTGGAGCTAGTGCAATGACTTGCAGACATGGCTTTAGAGACTATTTATTTAGGTCACGAAATTGTGACATTTATTGGTTGGTTAATGTTTTCAGTCAAGTGAGTTGCTTCAGTTTGTTATAGTCAGGATGGACGAGCGGCTTGTCTAGGCATAGTAAGTTTCTTTCGATAAACGTCAGCCGAGGACGTCTGACTTGTCAGAATGGCCGTGTCGGAGATTGATCAAACTTTGGTGGGTATTGGCTGAAATTATTTGACAGTTCGCGTTTTGTAATTATTTTCTTCCGTTCAATTGCTATTTGATTCTTGTAGAAACGAAACGCATAATCGCTGGCAACACTCAAATAGGCGATGCGCTTTATTTGCGCGCAGTTAGCTATCGACTGTAAGATAGACTGGAGTGACGTTAGAGGCGTTGTAGTGCGTTCTCACAATTCATTGTTGGCTGCGTTCGTGATAGAGAAACGGAACTCAAATGGGCTATGGAGTAAACAACTTTGACAGTTCCGGTTGGTCTGTCGTTCGATGTGGTCGTTTTGAAGTTAGGTTTAGAATCTGGTAAAATCTTGAGAATCCTGGAGCGTTTGGAGAAATTGTGGTCGTCTATCGATGGCGGAGCCCTAGATTCGTATTGCCAGTGGAATATTTGTGGAGATCATGAAGTGTTTGTTGGTTATTGTCGTATTTTCCCGAGGTTGTAGCCGAGGTTGGTGAAATGCAGAGATTGAACGAGGTTTGTGACAGTTGCTGCTGTGGTCTCTTTGCTATCCTGCAGGCAGGGGATTTCATGGTGTTCAGTGTTAGAGGTTGGTTTCAATCGGTATCTGTGGTTTTGTGAAGACACGTTGATGTTGATCAGCGTGTGTCTTAAGATTCTTAGGTTGGTTTGATAGACAGGTTGGTTGTAGTACGGTTACACCGTGCCTGACGATGACCTGCCAGGTCGAAACAACCTCACCGTGGAAATTGACTGCGTAATGATATCGACGTTGTGGCTTATCATTTCAGTGGCTAGAGATAGCATTTGACGATGCAGTATTCTACAGGGTTCGATGATTATACGCCCAGGACGTGTTGTTCTGTATCCTGACGTAAGGTTATACTTCCTCATTGTTATTTGATATCCTGACGTAAGTTTGATTATGATGTGATTTTTTTGTATCATCCAGACTTGCTGGTTTATTAGTTTTGGGGTCCATTCTTTATTGTTTTCTACAGCGGACCTTATGCAGTGTCACTCTGATTTAGCGGCATCCTGATGTTCATGACACGTGCATGCCTGTACGTGTCCAGGCCTCTCTTTTTTCATTGTATTCTCTTCTCTCTTTTCTCTTCTTTTTCGACATGTATGTATGTATGTATGTAGGCTGACAACCTGTCACTATGGCGATACACGATATTCCGAATTACCCTCAAACATTTGTCGGACGTGGTGTGAATGACCGTTTTTGGGGCTGTTTGCGCTCTGCCTACCCCGCAAGGGATTATAGGCGTGATATATGTATGTATGTATGTATGTATGTATAGAGTGCCGCTAGTGGCACTGTATCCTTGTCAGTTAGGAAACCACAAGTCTTACGGCATTCTAGTACCGCCGTCTATTCTACCCAATTCTGCCGCAAGAGTATTACGCTGCCAAATGACGCGACCGTTTATAGTGCAGTAATTGCATTGTCACTCGTTATTTTTGTTTTACATACATACATACATAAATCACGCCTATATCCCTTACGGGGTAGGCAGAGCGTTAACGGCCGTAAAACGGGAACACCACGTCTGACAAAATTCTGAGGGTCAATCAGATAACTGTGTATCACTATAGTGACAGGTTGTCAGCCCATCGCCTGAAATTGCAATGCACACCCTCGAGTCCCTTAGTCGCCTCTTACGACCCCCACGGGAAATAAATGGGGTGATGCTATTCTAAGCATCACACGGCACTATTTTTTTAGCCGCCTAAAAATACGAGTTTTGAGGTTCATTCATTTGTTTGAAATGTTGTTGTTGCGTTTTTGTTAAGGTTGGTTTTATTTATTTAACTTTATGCAATAAATTTACATGGGCGGACTTAATGCCGAGGGCGCCCGCTTTATGTTACTAATAAGCTATGGACTGTAATTGTCTGAAAATAAACAATTTTTATTTTTATTTTTTATTTTTATTTTATTATCTATCAGTCTACCTTAGGGCATGTGGAAATTAAAAATAATCATGTACTTAGGTCTATTTCGGGGAATTTACGATTGAATATTTTTGCAATTACAAGGTTGAAAAAAATGCAAATATTTCAAAGGGTAAAACGAAAATAAAGATATCTTTGTTAACATTTCAAAAATGATTCTTGGGGAAAGTTGTTCGGTTTCACACCGTTCAAATTATTGCAGTTAGTTCTACATCCATACTAGTTTTTATTATAATAGTTTTTGTTTAATAATGTTCCTATTTGTAATGTTTCTAATAATGAAGAATTGAATTGAATAAATTAGAAATCAGAAAGCATGTATAAAGGCTTGATGGATTTGGATTAAATTTGGTACACGTATAGTGTATACCCTAGATAATATTTTTTCTCGCCTATGTACTTTTTACCGCGGGAAAACATATAATTAACACGGCAAAACCGAAAAACAGCTGCAAGTGAAACCGCAGGACGAAAATATAGTTCGAGATAAAATTATACATACATAAATCACGCTTATATCCCTTACGGTGTAGGCAGAGTGTTAACGGCCGTAAAACGGATATTAACACCACATCTGACAAAAGTTTTAGGGTCAAACAAATAACTGTGTATCACTATAGTGAAAGGTTGTCAGCCAATCGCCTAAAATTGCAATACACATCTAAACCTCGAGTCCCTTAGTCGCCTCTTTCGACAGCCATGGGTAAGAAATGGGGTGATGCTATTCTAAGCCGGCATCACACGGCTAGAATAGATACATACCTATAACGGCAGCGATTATCGCCCCAGTGCTAACTCCGATGATGTAGTCGAACATTTCGTTGACTTTTCTTCCAGTCAACTTCTCCAAATGCCTCAGGATCTCGATAGCAATAAGGCCGCGTATTCCGCCGCCGTCTATGGACAGGATGTTGGGCCCGGGGCCCTTGGTTGGGCCTGTGTAGCCCATTAGGGCTAGGGCCTGGAAAAAATAAACAATTTTATTAATATAGTTTAATAGAAAACTTGAAAATAGTAAACTTAAGTCAACTTCTGTTTGCAAGGGATAACGAGTTTTTATATTTTAAGTTTTATAATGACTCTTCTTCATATTAAAAAAAGGGTGGTAGCGGGTGAAACCGCTGGAAGAGCTGTTAGCATAAAAATAGATGTAGTATTTAAAGTGGAAAGCTTTTTATTTATTTATTTGAAAATAGTAAAATTCACAGCACATAAACAGTTATTACAACACAACTTATATTATACTATATTAATAGCTGATTACGAGTTTTGACATATAAAAAGCCCAAGGGCAGATATTAACTTTTATGGATAATACACGCTGGGAAAAGGCTGAATTCCTGCGGGAAAACGGTTAATAGCTGGTGAAAACGCTGGGCGGGCCGCTAGTTTGTTACAAACGCTAAAAAATTGCACATAAAAAGTACAAGTTTCTACCTCTCTCACGATCCCAGCTACCTCCCGAGTGAGCGCCTCCGCGTCGTCACCCAACCTCCGTTGTACTCGCAGCAAAGCACGGATCGCGCCCTCCTGAAAAAAACACGATTTTCCAAAAAATTAAGAAAAAAAAGGTAGCTAATATTTTTGTACATATTTTAGAAACAATATTGGCCTCAAATTGAGGATATAAATTCTATTAACTTACCTGAAATTAGTGCTGTCACTTTCCGTCAAACAGAAAAGGATGGGAGATATCTTAGTCGTGTCATGTCTTATAAATTGACGCAAAATACGTGTTATCTGACAAAATAAGGCGACGATGAAAACAATGGCGACTAAATTGACTAGAAACTTCGAAGAACTCATTGATATTTTCAAACATCTAGACTTAAATATCTCCTATCCTTTTCTTAACCTATTTAATGGAAAGTGACAGCACTGATTTAAGGTAAGTTAAAAAAAATTGTATCCCCAATTGAGGGCATTGTTTCTCTTAACCATAAAATTTTTATGGTTAAATTAATAAATGATTCTATAATACCAAAAGACTTATGAGAATTTAACACCTGACTAATGCATCAATCCTAAGGGATATTAAATGTTTTTATCACAGAAAATTATGTTACGTTCATGGAATAACTTACTGGCTAGGAAATAGTAAATAAAAATCCTAAGAACCTTAATAGCATAATCCCTAGCTTCAGGATACTGTATGAGATGGTCGATTAGATGTTCTGTTCTCGAGCGCAGACATTCTGTAGTCTCCGCTGCTACTATGGCCGATATCACGTACGCAGTCCGAGAGTGAATTGAAGACTGTAAAGAAAATAAGGATTTTTTGTAATCAAACACATAAATATCCTATATGAAATAAAGTTAATTTAATTACAATAAGCAAAAAGTCATTTTTAAAGCAAACATAAAGTATGGACTCAGGATTACATCCCTGTTGTATTTTTCGGTAAAGTAGCTGTATGTCTACGTAATATTTTATTTGATGGCAAAATTATGGTGAATAACAAGGCACTAGTGGTGATTCAAAATAAACTGTAACTATAAACAACGTCACAACGGATATTGGCGTGATATATGTATTAACTACTGTTGCATTACAATGCAAACACCTAGCGAAAATCTGCATATTTAAAGTTGCGCGCAAATTATGTAATTGGAACGGTAAACATAGCATTTATCTTACATAGTTATATTATTACAACTAAATGACATAACAGTTTCGTACATTATTATTATTCATTATTTTACTGAGTGCTCATATGATGATAAACATGTTCAGAGATTTAAACGCATTTGCAATGTAAATTAAATAATATTTAATTAGTCATACATTGCGGCAAATTCCTGTAAGTTTTAGTATTAAGTCTCTGGTTGACAAGCAATGAATATAAAATGTATATGTCGCCGTCATTCGAATATAATACTTGGCATGTGTTCGTGCTACGAGTGATATGATAAGGAAATTGTTTTCAAATAAACGTGCGCATTTAAGATGCTACTATTTCTTGTAGCATTATCATATCATGGATTGTTATCAGTTGTTGTTCTTAAAAAGTAAGTGAGAGAATGAGAAAGTCATCAACATAATATGTATTATGAATTTATATGACCTTTATGTAGGGTATCTCTAAGCGTGCGGCTTTGTTGTCTGTTGTAGGAATTAGATCATAGTGATATGTCAAATAATGATAAATAAGAATCTTGCAAATTCTCAGTAGCCCAAAATGGATCTTGGGCTCCAAAATTAGCTAGCCAATTTTGATTATGGCAAAAAATATGAGTTAAAAAAAGTATGACTATTTTATGTAGTATGATTGCTGTCTAGAGAATAGGCAAAAGCAATTTCTTGCACTGCACTTGCCAATCCGCTTACCAAGCTTGGTAAGTATGGCAATAACTCCAAATGTCTCCGGAGTTATATCCAGCAGTGGACTGTTGTGGCTATTTATGTTAAATGACTATTTTTAGAATGGATTCATTGCATCATACAATGACAAATCAAAATAAAGCATGTGCACATACATTGTTATAGTTTGTTTGTATTTTCATTTCTATTCACATAACATTTGTTAGTTCTGTGCCAATCAGATGTTGTTTGAGTGATTTAAAAGTTTACCATGCTTATCTATATCATCAAGTAGTTATATATATATTTTACGAATGGCCTACAGCGGCTACACCACCTTCTAACCATTTTTTTGTTGCGTTAAGGTTTTTTACACAAACATACCACCTTCGCCTTCATTCCTTGCGGGGTAGACGGAGCGCCACGTTTGACAAATATTTGAGGGCCGTTTCAGAAAAATCGTGTTTCACTACAGGGACAGGTTGTCAGCCTGTCGCCTAAAAAGTAATACAAATGAAACCCTCGAGTCCCTTAGTCGCCTCTTACGTCACCCGTGAGAAAGAAATGGGGTGATGCTATTCTAAGTGGGCATTTCACAGCCAAGGTGTTAGGTGTTTGGTCACAGTAAAAATAGAATTATTTAAATCTTAATTTACTTCTTTGTGTTAAGCGACATATAATACTTAGTTGGCAGGTTACTGCAGATCTAACTTACCTTAGTAATAATAGGTTTATTTGACTTCCAGCTCTGCTCGGAAATCTTTCCAAAATGCAAGTCCTTTTTCAACTTGAGCCCTTGTAGGAACCCTTCTATAGTTATTTCTTTGGCTTCAGATCCAACTGTTAGCCCTTCTTGGTCTTTCGTTTTTTCTTTATCTTTAGGTTCATCTTTCAGTTCATCTTTTTCTTGTCTTTTAGGTTTGGTGGCGGCTTCTAGCGCTGGTGTTTCTACGCTTTGTGATAATCTCAGTGTGATCGCTTTTTCAAATTTTTGGATTAGAGCTGGAAAGATAAATAAAAAATGAAATGCATACATCAATGTTTATATGTCAGAGAGATGGTTCTGTGCTGAGGAGGGCATGGGTCCTCCATGGATTGCTGTCTATGAATACTTAGATGGTGGTCTCTACACAACCTTGGCAGAGGCCTACTAGTAGTAGGTGGCGAATGAAAACTCGGCCACCAGGGTTCATTAGGTCATTCATTGACTCAGTGTCTTACACAAATAAGAAGAAATAACTAAGATGAGAAATGATAAAATTCTCCTTAAATAACTGCCTAATCAGATATATATGAAACTCAAATACTTTATGCATATACCTCTAAGATATACTACCTTTACCCACAGTTAAAATTGATAAAAACATTAATAATTTTATATCTTAATCATCTAAACATATACTGATAATATTTATAGCTAAGAAAGAACCATACTGCAATGCAAGTTAATTACTGAAATATTACATTTAAAGTCTCAAAAAACTCTTATTTAATATACCAACAAACTCTACTGTTTGTATTTATTACATAAAAAATGTTACCTCTACTTCTGATTTGACTCAACAAGTTATATATTACTCTTTTCATTTCTTCTTTCTACCCCTAGCTCATTTCACCCAAATTCAAGATTAACTTCAGTTTTTACATGCCTCTGGAATAAGTGTATTTTGTATTATTACTTTGCTGCTTTATAGTCCACTGTTCTTCTCATAGGTAAAATGGTCTTCTTTCAGATAACAAACATACACAAATCACGCCTTTATCCCTTGCGGTGTAGGCAATGCATTAATGGCCGTAAAATATGTGGTGGCTATTACCACATCTGACAAATATTTCAGGGATGGTTCAGAAAAATATTGTATAGGTTGTCAATCCATCTTCTAAAATCGTAATACACATGAAACCCTTGAGTTTCGTAGTCCCCTTTTACAACACCCATGGGAAAGAAATGGGGGGGTGATATTCTAATTGAGCATCTCACAGCAAATTCATCGAGAGTTTTAAATAGTCTCTTCCAAGTCTATTTATAGACTTTAAATGATGTTTCTATTAGATTATGCATTCCACAGAGACTGAGAGTATCGCAACATTGTCTAAGTTATTGACTTTTATTCAATAAAGTGAATCGTCTTATCATAAACATCATAAACTGTTTGAGAATCAATTCACAATAGGGTGGAAATGAGTGTTATAAATACCATTCAAATTCTGATTCTTATGGTACATCCTACTAATATTATGATTGTGAAAGTTAGTAAGTTTGTTTGTTACTTCTTGACACAATAACTACTGAACCAATCATAATTAAATTTGGCACACATATAGAAGGTAACATGGATTAACAAATGGGATAGTTTTTGTGGGCAAGCTGCAGGTAACAGCTAGTATCACATATCTGTACTAATATTATAAATCCGAGAGTTTGTGTGTGTATATATGTTTGTTACCTCTTCACACTCAAACGGGTTAACCGATTTGGCAGAAATTTGGGACACAGGTAGTATAACCTGGATTAACACAAAGGCCACTTTTTCCGCAGGAAAACAACTATTACCATGGGAAAATGAGTGGCAGCAGGTGAAACCGCTGGGCGGAAATATAGTTTTCAAATAAAGTGATGGTTCAGCCATTTGAACCTTTTACCATCTATATGTTTCAATATTTCAGGCATGAACATGGTCCCCACAAGGTGTACTTATTTGGGATGGTTAATAAAAATCCAAAGCCAAGCTAAAAAAGCTAAAATCCTGCCGCAGTTTACTAACCAAGCCAAAACCTTGAAGGGTCCTAGCATCGCCATATACCAATATAAAATATGATTCTTCCTTGAGGAAAGAGTACAAAGACAGCTTATGAATAGGTTCTCTATGTTAGTATGAGTTGGTGAGATTATTGTCACAGTTATAGTGGTCGAAACTTACATTCCCATTGTTCAGCAGTCGCTGGCTTGACTTTCTGCACCAATTTATCTACTTCAATGTTCAAATTGCTCAGAGAAAGGTAATGTCTGATCACTCGCCACTGCCCCCCGAACGAAGACATTTTCATCACTTGAGAGTCACTTTATCAGCACAGAATGTATTCAATAACCTTCGTTTTAAAGTAAATAAGTTGCTAAAGCACTAGCAACCCGATTTAGTTTCGACTAATGCGTATAAAATGGAAAACAAATACAGAAGTCACGTACGCTCCTTATGTCGCGAAAAACGCCACTAAATGGGCGAAGAAATATCTAGAATTTCAGTTTGTCACTAGCGGTGCCTTCGCAGATGTTCACAGTTTAATCTTTTATGTTTGAGAAGCTCAGCAAAATGTAATCACAAGAGAAATATAAATAAATCAATGACGGGCGGCCACTGACGTCAAAGAAATCAGGCGATCAATGCTGCCAACATAAGAAAATCACAACAAACCAATGACAACAAACGAATATTTTGGGAAATTAGGTCACAGTTTACAAAAAACAGATGATTGAAGTTAAAGCACTGATCTTCAAAGTGATCGGATCCTGTTTCGCTTTCACTTCACTATCACTTTTATTCTTTCAGTTTAAGTTTTTTCACTTTGGAGACACCTTGATTACACGAGAGTAGAACGATAACTGATTAACAATGAGTACTTAAACTAGTTTTATACTAACATCAAAACATGTTTTGCAGATCGCAAATAAGAACTGTTCGTTGCGCGGTGTGTGGCGCCTGTTGTGGTGGCGCGATGACGATGTTGGCCACACCTCCGCATGGTCCATTCAAAACGCAGCGATAAACATCGTATGATCGTATTTTTGGAATCTGTCCAAGTTTCGCACCGCTTCCGCGTATAAACAGTCAGTTCAAATGGGTGACTGTGTCAACGGCCTTGATAAATTTGCAAACATGACTGTCATGTGGGGTTACCGTTGGGTGTTACTAAATGCTAGAACTGGTACTTACGTTAAGTTAGGGATATAAATATAACACTGCTTCAACAATTAAACTTATTGCGAGCGAAGTAGTAAGAGAGATAGGCAATAAAATGCGCCTAGTGCTGCACAAACAAAAAAGGAGGGTAATGTTTTAGAGTTTATGTATGTATATTTAAAGTACTGCGACTCGTAAACCACTGAACAGATTTGCCTACATTTTTCCGAGTATTAAAGGCAGGCAGTCTCAGAAAGCAGTCGTGTTTTGAAGTTTTTAATTTGTTAAGCTTGTTAGGGCCTGGCGCTCTGGAACACGTCCTCTATTTTTCGTAGTTGCCTGAAGTTAGGTAAGTAGTTGGTGCACCCAAGATCCTAGCTAAGATAGGTAGAACATCGTCATCAACTAGTTACATCGACCTACTACTAAATGTAAACTACGAATACATATAATTAATCTGTGGATAATGTAGATTACCATAATGGACTGTGTTTACCCTACAAGGCTAAGGACCTTTGTACTAAACAAGTATTATCATCAATGAGAAAACACAGACAGAACCAATAAAAATAAGAGATGCACTGACTAAAGTACCGCCATTCCAATTAGTCGTATTTGACAACTGACAGATTCGTGATAATACTATGGCAGAGGGTCCATTTTCCTTTGTTGACATCTCTTTTAGTATGGAGTTGACAGCTGTCAAATACGACTTATTGGAACGGCGGTACTTTAGCCAGCCTTTTTCGGTCTCGGCCAACTCCATAGTCACCTTTAAAAAACCCACCTCCTCGTTAGAAATGTACATAGGTACGAATAAATGCCACCAGCAGTGAATTAAATTAAATCTAAAGTTCTTCATCAAATCAAATAATTAACATAGAATTATTATTAAGTTGGTAGCACTAAAAATTTACCACTTAAGAAGAATTATGATTATATCGCTTTCATCACAGCTTTCGCATTTCGTGTACCCAGTGCACCTAAATAATAACTTGTTTTTGTTTAGCTTGCATGTTTGTTTGGCAAATTACTCATATGATTCACAATAACACCGACGGGTACTTATGTTTGTTTACATAAGCGCACGTGATTTGTGTCTATTTATAGCCGAAGCCAACTAAGCATAAATAAGCCTAGTGAATGAGATGAGGCATATGCAGTAAGACTAAAGTATTTGCTAACGGAATACACGATGGTTGTATTGGATGCCTCATGCATGCCACACAGAACGAAATCCAGGTGTACATCAATCATGTCAATCACGGATCTAAAGGTAAACCTTAATTTATAATCAGATAGACTAAACTGACAGCTAAGAACAGCCTTATTTTTTTAAAATGTTGCCAGCGTAAGTCTAGTGTTGTGGTTTGACTCATTCATTGTATTCATTGAACTGTTGTGAGATGATTCCTCGATGGAGTTTTATTTGTAAATAAATATGCATAATAAATACTTGACTCTCGGTCACATAAAAGAGTACATTATATATGTTACTTTACGTTTATACACAACTTTTCGTTTTGTTCAAAGAAATTAACAATGAATAGTATTGTAATTTAAAATGTAAGATTGAATACTTTACTACTTATGTTATCATTTGCGTCCAAATAAACATTTGTAGTGACCTTGGTTGTAGCCAAGAAAACTAACCGCTAAGAAGCGACACTCGTTCCCCTCTCTGGCATTTACCCCGCCCCGCTTTGTACGAATGGCGAATGTTGTCCCCCGTGTTTCTTTGAATGGATATTTTGTTACTTTAAAGCGGTCGGCCTATAGTAACAAAAGATCCATTAAAAAAAGCTTACCAAAAAAAAGCTGTCGATGAGCTCGCTGCATCTTACGGTGTCACCATCTTAAGACTGCCCCCTTACCACTGTGAGCTGAATCCCATAGAATTAGTATGGGCACAGGTTAAGGGGCATGTCGCCAGAAATAATAAAAGTTTTAAAATGGTCGACTTGAAACAATTAATCAATGAAGGGCTGCAGATGGTGTCACCGCAACGGTGGTCGAGTTGTATTGATCATGTTATAAAGGAAGAGAGCAAAATGATGCAGCTCGACCACCTCATTGATGACGTTACAGAAAGCTTTATAATTAATGTCACAGACTCACACTCTGATACGGATTCATCACAAATAAATAGTGATTAAGAGAATTTTTCGATTTGCTTATTTTAACATTTACCTTTTCCACCAGATTTTAAAAAATGGGTAGGTAGCTTAAATAGAAGACTGTAACATTAACCCATATGGTAAACAAATTTTATAACTTAATTTGCTGCTGTGGTGAACCTGGTAAATAAATTCAAATCCTCTGACGATAACAACAAAAACGTATTGTTGTCGGTCATCAGACAAGAAATAAACATGAAGTTAGTTTGTTTAGAAAAAAGTAGTATGTTTTAGGCGAATTTATTTATGAAAATTGAAATTAACAAAATTTATTTTCAAAAAGATTCAATCACACTATTCGAATCATGATCATTAGGGTACAACACTATTTTATTTTTATTTTTAAATACAATAACGTGGCAACCCACCAAATGTCATTTTAGTCTATCTGATTATAAAACAAGGTTTAGCTAGAAGCTGTTTGTGTTTTTTTTTTTTCAATATAATATTATACTATAAACACAAAATAAGTTTGTAGCTATTATAATATACAGAGTGTGAGGGACAGCCCTCCGAATACTGATAGGTGCGTTGAGTTGAGACAGTGTAACTGAACGACTACCTATATGAAAATATTTCAGGAAATGTTTTTTTTTACCACATAGTAAATGCAGACAGCTGATCGTGATTTTGTATGTTGTGGGGGGTCGCTTTTTATTCGTTTCCTGGCATATATTTCTAGGGGAAAGTTGTTCAGTTTCATGGTCTGCATGCACCCTATCAGTATTCGAAAGGCTGTCCCTTACACCCTGTAATATTAGGTCCTTACATATGAAATTGTCGTTTTGTCGTACTGGCCACTTTGATCACAAATTTCTCCTATTTGGTTAGGAATTCGAAATTCAAATTTATACAGCTATTTCCACATGTAATTGTGTTTCGTAAACAGTCATTTATTTGTTTTTTTACTTATCTTTTTTCTGTTTGCATCGCTCAATTTACAAAATGGAAAATTTTAAATATCGCGTTATTTACGAGTACGAGTTCCACCGTGGCACCAGTGCTGCGGAAACGGCTCGAAGGGTTAATGATGTGTATGGCGGTTGTGTCGCAAAAGAAAACACAGTGCGTTTTTGGTTCCAACGTTTTCGTTCTGGAAATTTCGACCTGCAAAACAAGCCCCGTGGACGGCCGGAGACCCAAGTTGATAATGAAGAATTGAAGGCTATTGTGGAAGCGGATCCATCGCAAATCACGTCCGAATTAGCTGCAGGCTTCGGTGTTAGTGATAAAACTGTTTTAATCCACTTGAAGCAAATTGGAAAGATTAAAAAACTTGAAAGGTGGGTTCCTCACGAATTGAGTGAAGCAAACCGGCAAACGCGCGTCAACTGCTGCGTTACATTACTTGACCGGCACAATAACGAAGGGATTTTAAATCGAATCATTACCTGTGATGAAAAGTGGATTCTCTACGATAATCGGAAGCGCTCATCGCAATGGCTGGACCCTGGCAAGCCAGCCAAAGCCTGCTGCAAGCGAAAATTTACCAATGAAAAGTTACTTGTAAGCGTTTGGTGGACTAGCGCCGGTGTCATTCATTACAGTTTTCTCAAATCTGGCCAGACGATTACGGCAGATGTCTACTGTCAGCAATTGCAAACCATGATGGAAAAGCTAGCTGCTAAACAACCGAGGTTGGTCAATCGCTCTACGCCACTGTTGCTTCACGACAACGCTAGACCACACACTGCACAACAGACGGCTAGCAAATTAGAAGAGCTTTAATTGGAATGTCTAAGGCATCCACCGTACTCCCCGGACCTTGCTCCAACAGATTACCATTTTTTTCGAAATTTGGATAACTTCTTGCAAGGGAAAAAATTCAACTCAGATGGGGCAGACCAAATCGCCTTCAAAGATTTTATTGATTCCCGTCCGAATGGTTTTTTTAGTAAAGGGATCAATGAACTACCTATGAGATGGCAAAAGTGCATAGATTACAATGGCTCATACTTTGATTAAATAAATATACTATATTAAAAAAAATCAACTTTTTGTTCCTCCCATACAAAACGCCAATTTCATATGTAAGGACCTAATATTATAGTATAATAAAGAACACCACCAACATAATGTGCCTAAAAATCTTAGTAGATTAAATGTATTTATAATTATGGTTAAACTTGATTCCCACATGGTTCTGTAATTTTATACCTCATTACAATTTCTTAATTTGCCTAAATAGCCGGGTGGTATATTCTCGTCCATATTCAAAACAGATTTTGTTGTTGTTTTGTACAAACCGTAACGTAAGGTAAATAATCTTAGCGCGCATAATATTATCGCGGATGCGAAGTTGCGAAACTTGCGAACTACGTTGCACACCTTGAAAGCCAAGGTCACATCTTGTTAATCAACGTAAAGTAATTTTTGTCGTCTTGGAATTGGAATTTATTCTGAAAAAAATATGTAATGTAACTTGTATACAGTTATCTCTTACATAGGGTGAAATTTTACTAGTGACCGATAGCAAAAACGAAAGAACAAGCTGGTGATAAGGAAGAACTTTCCCAAGGAACATACGTTAAATATAGCAAAAATATTTTGAGTTTCCATCGATCATCAACGTTCTCAAATCAGCTAAATATTAAAAATTTCCAATTCTTCAAATTGTTAGCGGAATACAAAACAGCCGAAACCATTCAAATCCAACTGACACTCTATTGAACCACAACTGAGACCCTTTTCAAATAGCGGAGTACGGCCCCAGGATACGCATTCGTACAGCTTTCGTTCGTCACAGCTTTCGTATTTTGTGTACCCAGTGCACCTAAATAATAACTTGTTGTTGTTTGTTTGTCAAATTGCTCACATGATTCAGAACAACACCGACAGCTAAACGGCAATATTGTATGGGAGGTCGTAGGCACTCGTACGTATTTATTTATATCGCTAGGAGATCATATATTTTTTCAAATTTCGACCTTTGTTCCTTGAGGAAAGTTGTTGCTTTTTACTAGTCTGTTTTGAGTTTTCGCTATCGGTCACTAGTAAAATTTCACCCTATATTTTGGGAAATTGAGGTGACCTAGGTGAAAGTAACCCAATCGATAGTCCATAAAATGTCCAGCAGAAGCACACGACTGACCCAACTGTAGAACATTTTATTTCAGGTTGTGCCTATTGTATTTTTAAGTTATTTATTAACCCAGGACTTCACTGCCGTATGATGCCGGCTTATAATAGCATTACCCCATTTCTTATCCATAGGTGTCGTAAGAGGCGACTAAGGGACTCGAGGGTTAAATGTGTACTGCAATATTAGGCGATTTGCTGACAACCTGTTACTATAGTGACACACAGTTTATCTGATTGACCCTCAAACTTTTGTCAGACATTGTGATAATATCCGTTTACGGCCGTTACTACCCCGTAAGGGATATAGGCGTGATTTATGTCTGTAGTTATGAAGGACTTACAGTTCTTATTCACTGATTATTTTAAAAAAAATATAAGTAGTTTGTTATTTCTTTCGCATATTATTTCTACCGCCGCGCCGTTCTTTGTTACTCTGTAGTTCCTACTCTGTTGAAAAGTTTTATATTTCGCGCGAGTTCATGATTTTCTGTTGGCAGCACTGATTTTGTTTTTGAATGGGTGCCTTTTGCAAGGCAAAGGGGCACAGCTTTTATGAGCTTTGTTCTCAAAAGATGTGTTCCGTTTCAGCTTTTCCAGGTTCTAACTGGAGGAACATAGAAAAAAAGGTGTTTACTGCTGGGAGTATTGTAATGCAGTACAAAAAAATATGTAAGGCTGAATAAAAATATTTATTTTTAATAACACAAATATTCATTGTCGGAATGATTACAAAGGCATAGAAACAAGGGAAACCTATTCAAAACTTAAGGCTAATGAAATTCTGGACACAAACATGAACCCTGCAAGTACCTAAATTAATGGAATGAACTAACAAATGTAAACTTAATCTATAACAATATGGAGTTTTCTTTTTGAGAACTAAAAAAGTTTAGTATTCCAAGAACTCTGTAGATGGTGTTGAACTGAATACGTTACTAAATGCCAAAGCCAAAGGTATCGTTCTTTCCGAATCTATCCTCGTTTTTCGCGCTTTGTTATTCATTAATAGGTATTCTGTATTGTTTGTATGTTGTTTTCGTTAAAATGCGGGGAAACCCATGAAAGTAAATAGTTTTGTGATGCGAGTTTTACGATCTCAAAGTGAAAAAATTTAAAAATTATGTGACGTTCTGTTCCTGTTGTAACCATACCAAGTACTGCGCCATCTATCTAGCGCGTAGGAAAAAGTTTCAAAACAAAACTCCCCAGTTTTCTTATCTTCTAAAAACTCTATATAATTCTATAACTTAGGATACTCTTGTATAGGAGCGAGACCGTTGGTCGTTACGATCCTTGTATTTTCCGCGCTCACAGCACTGTTAATATGCGCGTTGTGTAGTTCTGATACTTGCGTGGAACAAGCCGCTGCTGAATCTCCGGAGGAATGCAGTTTGCCCACCCTGGAAGTAAAAAAAAACGCAAATTTAAAGTCCTGTCCCTACATTGAATATTAATTGCTTTTATGTAACATTTTATCATTTTATCTACAGTCGTCTTATAATGTTCGAATTATGAACTCGAAAACAGTTGTATAAAGACCTGCTTTATGCATTCTGCCTATAGAAATTACAGTTAAATAGAAAGTACATCACATGCCGTGTGATACCGGCTATGAATAGCATCACCCCATTTATTTCCCTTGGGAGACGTAAGACGCAACTAAGGGACTGGAGAGTGTGCAATGCAATTTTAGGCGATGACAACCTGTCACTATGACAAAACACAATTTTCCGAATGACCCTCAAATATATTCAGACGTGGCGTAAATGTAAATTTTTTGCGGCCGTTTGCGCTCTGCCTACCCCGCAAGGGATTATAGGCGTGGATTATGGCATCACCGCCTTAATACTGACCAGAATTCGTTCCCAGGGTGTGCGTTCCCGTCCCAAGCATAGGTCATGACGAGTAACTTCCCTTCATGCTCCCCTGATAGCTTGGATGAAGGCTCACGGCTTTCCAGCTGGAAGATTAAGCCTCCTGGAATATAATCAAACAATACACATATCAAGTAAGTAATTGTATCAGGCGTTACTTTGCGGAAGTCCATCTTGATTGAATTAGATAGAAAGGTATTAGATAGCAAGTAAGTAGTGCGAGTAAAGTGCATCGCTTGTGCATTTGCGGTTGTACGCGTGGTGCATTCAACTAGCTGCATTACTAGCCATCATAAGTGCGGAAGAAGCTAAGTACCTTTCTATCTAATTCAATACACATATCATATCACGCCTATTATCCCTTAGGGGTAGGCAGTTTAGCTACGGCTATTTGCGCCACGTCTGACCAGTATTTGAGGGTCATTCGGAAAATTGTGTATCGCCATAGTGACAGGTTGTCAGCCCATCGCCTAAAATTGCATTACACACCCTCGAGTCGCTGAGTCGCCTCTTACGACTCCCACGGGAAAGAATTGGGGTGATGCTATTCTAAGCCGGCATCACACGGCATAGCTGGCATCACACGGAATCAAACAATGATGTTTTCAATGCCGTGTGATTGAGAACTTCTAATAACTAACTATACGAGTCAATTTGTATGGGTGTTCAATTTTTTTTACATTCCCAAATATGTTCCTTGGGGAAAGTTGTTTCTTTTATCACCAGCCCGTACTGAGTTTTCGGTATCGGTCACTAGGGTGCGTTCAGACCATGAAACTGAACAACTTTACCTTAGAAACATGTCATAAAACGACAACAAAATCGACCTCCAATACAATATCACAATCAGCTGACTGCATTATGAGAAGTTGTTCAGTTTCATGGTCTGAATGCACCCTATCAGTATTCGGAGGGCTGTTCCTACAACCTGTATATGTTAGAGCAATGAATCTTACCTCTTGGATGAGTTTTGTTTTTGATGAATATATGTTTAACAGTTGGTTCGCCACTTAAGCCAGTTTTATCCGTAAATAAGTCTGCAAATAATTGA
The DNA here is from genome assembly GCA_027580185.1 of Tuta absoluta. NCBI lineage: Eukaryota > Metazoa > Arthropoda > Insecta > Lepidoptera > Gelechiidae > Tuta > Tuta absoluta. Next base: position 9,071,750 of record JAQAHW010000019.1, on the reverse strand, counting down.
ATACAATATAATCATAATTTTACTTGCGAGCTCAACGCTGCTGATACAAACAACTCTATAACTTTTATATGCGTGTACTTTATTATTTGTATCGGGCAGCGCCACCGTAGTGGCGATATCAGACCGCACGGACAAACCTTGACAGGTTTTTGTTGCGTTCTATTGTACCTAATTGTTATTTTTCTTTTTGTAAATGTTTTAATAAATTTTAATAAAATAAAATAAATTAAATATAATCAGGTGGTCAGCCTGCAATGTCCTAGCTATAGTGAAAACAAATTCACAAAGTCAGAAATATCATCTTAGAGAGTGCCCCTCTGGGAACCAAACCTGAGACCTCCAGATCTGAGACCAACGGTGATACCGCTATACCACGGAGGCATCCTGAAACTTTGGCTATTCATTCTGATGTGATAATAGTGTGGTTTCCAATGTTCGATTACACGTCTCTAAACGATTTTAACCAATGTTGTCTCGGCCCTACCGACAACCGGTATGTACTTATTCAGTACGTTTTCTTGAACATGGAAAGTGCGGTTGTAGCATCAAAAGTGGAAGTGGGGGGGAGTTATGACGTAACAAAGATGGCGGCCGGACCAACTCTACTAAGCGGTTTTTCTAGATAATTACTGGGCCGATATACATAAATGAGGTGTCAAATGAGAGAGCATACAATGCCCATTATTTTATTTCATACATTTTTGTACGTGAAACTAATAGCAAATGAAATTTTTCAAAAACATCGCATTTTATACAATTTCAGTTTTTTTTTCTTGCCTATATCTCGGTATCCGTCAGAGTTATCAAACTTTTGATAGGTACAAAACATTTTGCAATTTTAATCAACTCTCTAATGAACCCCCAGTTATTGAGATCAGAAAAGAAACAACGGAGATACAGCAGTTTGAGTAGTCGGAGTCGTAGGTACAAGTGATCTAAAATTGACGGAGCTTGGCTGCGTGTTCATTTAAAATAATAATATAGTTTAAAATATAATGATAATCTTATATTGAACATTGATCTTCTCCAATGGGGGGTACTATGTGTAGTATGTTATACTCACTAAGCTTGACAGGCGGGTTGGCAAGTGCAGTAGGTACAGGGTGTTAATTTACTTATTTTCGCTGGTTTGAGGTTAACATCGGCTTTAAACCACCCCCTACGATGAAATGAGAAAAACACTGTGGTACTTGAATAAATAAAACTAGAAAGTCAATAACAAAGTGCGATTGTAATCATTTTTACAATAATTAAAATAAAATAAAATAATGAAGAAAAATAAACTACTTAGTTATGATCATCATCATTCTGGATCAGTCATCATCATTGGCCTCACACGTCTGTGACAGACGATTTAATCAGTGTCTGAGGCAAGACTTTTCATGGCCGTATAAGCCGATACGGGAGCAGCATAGTTTTCCGCACGCTCTACAAGTGAAGGTGGAATTTGAGACTGGCACATGCATGTTTAGATGACGTTTTTGCCTTTTGTTAGCGAGACCAGAAAACCAGGCATTATCGTGTGCTTTACGCCCATCAAACACACGCTTACGCCATTCATCCCTATTCTCAGCAAGCTTCTCCTAGCTTTGATGGTCAATGTTAAACGCAGCCATGTCCCGCTTGGCGCAATCTTTGAAACGCAGCATAGGTCTTCCAACCCCTCTTTTAGCGTTTGCTACAGCGCCAAGCAAAACACGCCGTAGTAGACGCGAAGGTTCCATCCGGTGCACATGCCCTAGCCACCGCAATCGTCTCTGCTTATGCAGGGCGGTAAAACTAGGCAGCTGCGCAATTTCTAGAACTCGCTCATTTGTGACTCTGTCCTGCCAGGTTATATGCAAGATATTTCTTACGCAGCGCATATGAAATGTATTGAGTCGACGTTCCTGTTTTGCATACGATGTCCAGGTTTCAGCTCCGTACAAGAGTATGCTTAAAACGCAAGTTTGATAGACAATAATCTTGGTTTTTGTGGTCAGGTGTTTATTGTTCCATACTCTGGTACTGAGCTTGCCAAACATGTTCGCCGCCTTGCCGATTCACGTATCGATCTCAGTATCGAGCGTGAGATTATTCGACACAGTCGACCCCAGGTAGCAAAACTTATCGACTATGCTCAAGGGAACACCGGCTAGCATGATGTGTAGTGCATCTGCGCCTTGAGCTAGCACTACTGTTTTTTGGCATTAATAGTCATAGAGAACAGAGTACACGCATGGGAAAACTTATCGACAATGACTTGAAGCTCACTTTGAGAATTAGCAACGAACGCTGCATCGTCAGCAAACAGAAGGCTATCGACGAATAAGTCATCGCGGTTTCGCTTAGACTTAAGAAGCGAGATATTGTACAGCTTCCCGTCAGCCCTCGTGTGCAGGTAGATACCCTGTTGATCATCGCCGAAAGCTACTTTAAATAGCAATGAAAAGAAAATACCAAACAGGGTAGGAGCCAACACGCAGCCTTGGCGAACACCTCTACGCATTTCAAACGGCTCGGATGTATTGCCGTTAAAAACAACAGATCCCTTCATGTCCATATGGAAGGATTTAACGAGGCTCAGAAGTTTTGGCGGGCACCCGATGTTTACAAGTGCAGTGTAAAGGCCCTCTCTGCTAACGGTGTTGAAGGTTTTGCCACAAACGCCACAAACAGAGGTGTTCTCTGCTCTCTACACTTTTCCTGAAGTTGGCGAAGTGTAAAGATCATATCTGTTGTGGAACGCTGGGCGCGGAATCCACATTGCGATTCGGGTTATACACGATCAGCTAGTTTCTGGAGTCTTAATAAGACTAACTGAGCAAATAATTTACCAACTATACTTAAAAGGGATATACCACGATAACAGTTACAGTCACCGCGGTCACCTTTGCCTTTGTATAGGGTAACGATGTTAGCATCGCGCATATCTTGTGGTATATATCCCGCTTCCTAACATTTACACAACAGGTTGTGCAGGATGGGTAATATGCACTTGAGCCTGATGATTTCGTCATGTCATTGGATCAGTATCATCTAGATAATTAAAATGGTTAAAACATTTGAATCCCACATGGCATATCCCCCCCAAGCATTCTGTTTTTTGACACTACACCCACAACGGGATGAACGACATCCAGCTTTGCATTGACAAGATATCAATTCAAGAGCTTTTAATGAAATCAAATTTACGGATGATGTAATTGGCACTAGGCATCCCGTTTCTTCAATCTTCCTGCCGCTGTCCGTGGGTGCAGGTAAAATAGGCTCTGCCACGTCAGCATGCAGCCAACAAAACGTCCGGTAATTGGCTCTTAAGGCATGTTGGCTTTAAACTGTCTGAGGATTATTTTTTAACAGATCGTGTTTTTGAAAAAGAGACACATTTTTACAGCCCTTTAAAAAAAGTTAAACCAAAAACATTTAAACACTTGCACGTTGTAAATGTAGCTGGTAAATCTGAAAATATAGTAAACACTGTTGACACAAATATGTTAGTCCGTAACATGTTTTCTGCAAGAAGTGGACGTCAAATAGATCTCAAAATTATTCTAAAGAATGAGTTACGTGATCCTCCACCATCTCTTTTTGACACCAATGGCCTTATCAGATCCACACGAAAAGCAGTTCTCGGTAATTTGATAGCAGGCAAATCCATATCTGAAACTATAAACAATGAAACAGATATGAAAACTGCCACTCTAATTCAAACAAAAAGTCAAAAAACAGAATGCTTGAGGGGATATGCCATGTGGGATTCAAATGTTTTAACCATTTTAATTATCTAGATCATACTGATCCAGAATGATGATGATCATAATTAAGTAGTTTATTTTTCTTGATTATTTTATTTTAATTAATGTAAAAAGGATTACAATCGCACTTTGTAATTGACTTTCTAGTTTTATTTATTCAAATACCACAGTGTTTTTCTCATTTCATCATCAAGTGGTTTAAAGCCGATGTTAACCTCAACACAGTGAAAATAAGTAAATTAACACCCTGTACCTATTGCACTTGCCAACCCATACTACACATAGTACCCCCCATTGGAGAAGACCCGTGTTCAATATAAGATTATCATTATATTTTAAACTATATTATTATTTTAAATGAACACGCAGCCAAGCTCCGTCAATTTTAGATCACTTGTACCTACGACTCCGACTACTCAAACTGCTGTATCTCCGTTGTTTCTTTTCTGATCTCAATAACTGGGGGTTCATTAGAGAGTTGATTAAAATTGCAAAATGTTTTGTACCTATCAAAAGTTTGATAACTCTGACGGATACCGAGATATAGGCAAGAAAAAAAAACTGAAATTGTATAAAATGCGATGTTTTTGAAAAATTTCATTTGCTATTAGTTTCACGTACAAAAATGTATGAAATAAAATAATGGGCATTGTATGCTCTCTCATTTGACACCTCATTTATGTATATCGGCCCAGTAATTATCTAGAAAAACCGCTTAGTAGAGTTGGTCCGGCCGCCATCTTTGTTACGTCATAACTCCCCCCCACTTCCACTTTTGATGCTACAACCGCACTTTCCATGTTCAAGAAAACGTACTGAATAAGTACATACCGGTTGTCGGTAGGGCCGAGACAACATTGGTTAAACTTGTCTGAAAATGTTCGGAGCCTATACTATAAGTATTTCTACGCCTTATAGAATTCTTATAGAAATGAAATAAGCTCTCTCTTGTAACTAATTTAAAATTTTCACCTATTGTATTAATGTGTAAATAAAGAATAGGTAGTTTTTTTTTAATTATTTATTTTTAAGCTCTTCCCTAGTTGCTCGATAGATGGCGCTGTACTTGATACGTGAACGTAAGGAACGGAACGTCACTTAATTTTTCAATTTCTTCACTTGGAGGTCGTGAGATCGTAAAACGGAATGTAAATATTCATTATTACATCACTCACAAATTTACCTTAATGGGTTTCCCTGCATATAAACGAAAACAACGTACAAACAAAACACGATAATAATTATTAACAAAGCGCGAAAAACAAGGATAGATTCGGACAGAACAATTACTTTCTTTATCATGCCTTTTGGCTTTGGCATCTAGTAACGTAGTCAGTTCAACGCCATCTACAGAGTTTTTGGAATACCTACTTAACTTAGAAAACTGCCTATTATTTATTTTGCCGTGTGATGCCAGCTTAGAATAGCATCACCCCATTTCTTTCCCGTGGGAGTTGTAAGAGGCAACTAAGGGACTCGAGGGTGTGTATTGCAATTTTAGGCGATGGGCTGACAACCTGTCACTATAGCGATACACAATTTTCCGATTGACCCTCAAATATTTGTCAGACGTGGCGTAAATTACCGTTTTGCGGCAGTTTACGCTCTGCCTACCCCGCAAGGGATTATGGGCGTGATATATGTATGTATGTATGTATTTATTATGTCCATCCGGGAATCGGTACCTGGAACCCTATGCATCATTGGCACATCACTAACCAACTAACTTACCTGATATTTGATCATTCACATCGATGTAAGACAGGTTGACATCTGAAACGTGGTTCAGTAGGTTCTTGTCTGACAAAGCGGTGACTCTATCCAAGAATGTAAGTACATATACGTCGTTTTGGTGTGGCGTAGCTCGCCACACACCTAGACCTGTGACACGGAAAATATAAATAATACATAAGTCTACTTTTTTTTAAACATATACAGGGTGAAATTTTACTAGTGACTGAAAGCGAAATCTCTTTTTAAGACTAGAAGAATAGAATAGAAATTCTTTATTTGCTAAAAATGTGGTACTATAAAGATATTACAGGAAGTATATTTGTATCGCACATTTACCAGAATCTGGCACGCAAAATTAAAATATAAATTGATAATGCATCATATTTACATTAATAACATATTAAGTAAGTATACTAGCTTAGAGTAGGTAAGCTGTATATTTTATGTATAGGGTGAAATTTTACTAGTAACCAAGAGCGAAATATCAAGACAGATAAGGAACAACTTTCCCCAAGGAACATAGCTCGAAATATGGAAAAAATGGACTTGCCATACAAAATTGCCGATCAGCTGATTTGAGTTATATAGAAACTCAAAATATTTTTGTGATATTTCGACCTATGTTCCTTAGGAAAAGTTGTTCCTTATCACCAGCTTGTCTTAATATTTCGCTCTCAGTTACTAGTAAAATTTCATATACATACATACATATACAGCTTACTCTAAGCTAGTATACATACATATGAAATTATTATTAACAGCCACAACAGTCAACTGATGGACATGGGCCTCCCCCTTATTGGGAGGTGTTGCCATACTCACCACTCTTGTCAGGCGGATTGGCAAGTGCAAGATGCAAGATGTTGTACTTATAGGACGCTGTTGCCCATTCCCTGGATGATTATCCCTTAGTAGCACTTTACGACACGAGTAGATTTGGGATGATGCTATTCTAATACAGCACCTCTCGGCAATACATACATATATCACGCCTATTTCCCTTGCGGGGCAGGTAGACCGTACCTAATGGGCATAAAGAACGAAGATTTACGCCACGTCTGCCAAACATTTATGGGTCGTTCAGAAACACATAGAACCGGTATTTTTTATGTTACATACATACATGTCACACCTTTATCCCTTGCAGGGTAGGCAGAGCATTAACGGAAGTAAAAATACCGTTGCTATCGCCACGTCTGACAAATATTCGAGGGCCGTTTAAGAAAATCCTTATAGAAACAGTTTGTCAGCCTGTCACCTAAAACTATAATATAAAAGAAACCCTCAAGTCCCTTAGCCGCCCCTCACGACACCCGCAGGAAAGAAACGGGGGTGATGCTATTCCATCGACACGATGGAAGAAGATTGGTTGCTCATGTAAAAAAAAATACACACCTGCACCAATAACGTTCAAAAACGCAAATTTTCCTGCTTTTTCCGCCCTCGCTTCAGCCTCCAACAAAACACACTCTGCCGTTATACGAATCCTTTTGTAGTACACTTCGTTGTCAAAAACGTCCATAGAACGTGGTATTTTGACGAATCTGTCTTTGTAACGAACATTCTCAGGCTTGTCTACGATGGTGGTTTCGGATTTTAGTTCGGCGTAAGTTAAACTCTTTATCTGGCAAGGAAAATATAGTAATAATAAATAAAATAAAAATATTAGTAAAAAATAATAATATTAGCCATTATTAGCTCATCTAATTGTACATACAGAGTGTAAGGGACGGTGTATCGAAAACTTTGCAGACATGATCAGACCATGAAACTGAACAACTTTTAATATGGAGCCTATGTTGGGAAACGAAATTTTTTTTTCGAGTTTCTATAGTAAGTCAGTCGGGAATTTGGCATGGGAGGTCGAATTTTTTTTCTCGTTTACCAAAATATCTTCCATAGAAAAAGTTGTTCAGTTTCATGCTTTGATCATGCCTGCAAAGTTTTCGGTGCACCGTCCCTTACACCCTGTATATGTATATATAAACTTTGCAGGCATGACCAGACCATGAAACTGAACAACTTTTACTATGGAGCCTATGTTGGGAAACGAAATTTTTTTTCTGAGTTTCCATAGAAAGTCAGTCAGCTGATCGGGAATTTTGTATGGGAGGTCGAAAAATTTTTCTCGTTTACCAACATAGCTTCCATAGAAAAAGTTGTTCAGTTTCATGGTCTGATCATGCCTGCAAAGTTTTCGGTACACCGTCCCTTACACCCCGTATAGTGCTATTAAATTCAGTGCAACTTTTTCTGTTCATAGGTCAAAATACAAAATGATAAAACAATATGACACTTTCTATGGGATGTACTATTTTATCCTATTTTCTTGGGGATAGTTTTTCAGTTTTTCGAGTTGAATTCACCTTAAAAGTCTTGGCATGGCACGACCCGACCGTGCCTCCAGATAAGTTTATAGTAAAATAAACTTCAAATGTAATAATTTTTAACTTACCTGATAGAAATCATTCCAAATTTTTCTCCACATAGATTTAGCGTTTGACGCCCCAGGTGGTTTCTGATCGTAGCCATTTTGAACAGTATTTTGAGACTCAGTCAAAACCGCATCTTCATACTCCATACGATTCTTGCGCTTAAACCGGGGCCCGATTATGCATGTAAGTTGTAAAAAAAAGAAAAGGTAAAGTACAAATCTCGAATAATTATTAGTATCATAATTTCTGACGGCCTATGTGGCGCAGTGGTTGTGCGACTGCCTGTGACGCAATGGTTCCTGGTTCGATTCTCGGTAGGGCACACGCAAACTTGATTTTTACCACTTTGTGAATAAGTTTCTGGGCTGGTTAGGAAATTGCAGACTGAACCACCTGATCGTCCGAAAAGAAATGGTTCCGTGCTTCGGAGGGCACGTTAAGCCGTCGGCCCCGGTTGCTCTCTATGATTACTGAGACGGCGGTCGTTACACAACCATGTCAGAGGCCTACTGTAGTAGGCGGTTGAAAACTCTGACACTAGGGTTCATCGGACAGCCTCCGAAACATTAAAGAAACAATATAGAGCGAATAACACGATTTTGTATGTTGCCCCCCCTAAAATATTAATTTCATTGTGTTTTTTTAGAATTTGTTGTTATAGTGGCAACTCCAGGCTGTATCTCATAAACTGTGAAAGTTTAAATTTATACAGAATATTTCACATTACTTAATTACTTTACAAATACTGACACTGTGAAGAAATCGAATCCACGTCCCTTGGCGTAGCAGACATTACTTACTATCCGTAACGCCATTGGGCCAGTCAAAAAGTAAGGATTTTGTGTATACAGGGTGTAAGGGACGGTGTATCGAAAACTTTGCAGGCATAATCAGACCATGAGACTGAACAACTTTTACAATGAAGCCTATGTTGGGAACCGAATTTATTTTTCGAGTCTCCGCAGAAAGTCAGTCAATTGATCAGGAATTTTGTTTGGGAGGTCGAATACTTTTCTTGTTTACCAACATATCGTCCATAGAAAAAGTTTAGTTTCATGGTCTGATCATGCCTGCATAGTTTTCGGTACACAGTCCCTTACACCCAGTAAAAAAAAGGAAATCATTTTTACCAATAATAACAGCATGGTCTTCAATATTATCATCCTTGACAATTCCTTTATTGTGCCTCGTACCGTCATTAATGCATTCCGTGTAACCACTCACATATACCATTGAAGACAGTTTCATTTCGTCATAGCTCAAACAGTTCTCTAATACTAATGGTGGTTTTTGTTCCAGTGTGCCAACTTGCTCCCAGCCACTTTGCCTGGAAATACGTTTACTAATAAAATGAACCATTCTGCACTCACAGTGCTGTATTATGTTTATTTCCTTTCGAAGTTCAGAACCCTAAAAACAACGTATTTACATCAATGAAAATAATGGTAGAAAAAATATTAATACGTTGTTTTTGGGTTGCGTATTTCGATAGGAAAGAAATGGAAACCTTTTGGGATCACTTTGTTGTCAATCAGCCTGTCTCTTAACTTTATCGATTTGAAATTTAAACATATATTCGGGTAAAAAATCAAGCTTCTAACGTACATATTTATTTATTTAACTTTATGCATAAAAATGTACACAGGCGGACTTAACGATAAAGGCGTTATCTCCCAGTCTACTTTAGGGCATGTGGAAAGGGTCAAGGCAGGTACACACACACACACACACACACAGATCACGCCTATAATCCCTTGCGGGGTAGGCAGACTGCAAACGGCCGCAAAAAACGGACATTTACGCCACGTCAGACAAATATTTGAGGGTCATTGGAAAATTGTGTATTGCCATAGTAACAGGTTGTCAGCCCATCGCCTAAAATTGCAATACACACCCTCGAGTCAATTATTCGCTTCTTACGACTCCCATGGGAAAGAAATGGGGTGAAGCTATTCTAAGCCGGCGTCACACGGCTTTACGGGTCAAGGCAGGTACATTAAACAAAAAATAATTTTGAAGGAAAGGCTTGAATGACTCTAATATTATGTGCATACGTATAGTAACAATAACAATAAATACTACACATATACGTTCATATATCAATATACATATATATCTATAATAAATACCTACATAGGGTAGGCAGAGCGTTAACGGTCGTAAAAAAGACGTCTGACAAACATTTGAGGGTCTTTCAGAAAATTGTGTATCGCCATAGTGACTGACAGTCCCTAACAGTTAAGCTCCTAGACTACTCCTAACTAGACTTTAAAAAAAGAAGCGGCCGTCAATGCTGTAAAAACGCTTGTTTTTGACCCTCTCATAATAAAATCCCTCAAGAATAAAAAATCGTAATCGTACTTCCTGTGGACCTAGAGTGTCGGATTATAGTAAGCGAAAGCGGCCAGGGAGTTTGTCGCGAAATTACAAGGATTTTTTGCAACGAATTATACTGCATATCATACACCAATTCTATGTAGGTATAATTTGTTGCGCACAAGTCTTTGTAATCTCGCGAGAAATGGTCAAACCGCTTTAGCGCCGCAGCGGCTGAACCATAAAGGACGTGGACGTAGAACTATGTAATGCAAGAACTTTGTTTAGAAGTACAAGTTAAGGAAACATTCAAGAAGAAGTTTAAAAAAAGTTATAAGTAGATTATTAGGAAGCCTAAAAACAACATGAAAGGGCTTGTAAGTTTAATAATAAAATTAAGGCCCAACGCTGCGTTGAGCGGGCCGTTCCCGCGCCCCAGGACGCCAACACGCGGGTCTGGCGCGACTCGTCCGAACACGACGACACCTCGCCGTATTACAAGTACCGCCGTTCCAATAAGTCGTATTTGACAGCTGTCATCTCCATACTAAAAGATATGTCAACAAAAGGAAAATGCTCCCTCTGCCATAGTATTATCACGAATGTGAAAACTATTAAATATGACTTTTTGGAACGGCGGTACTTTAAGCACAATGCCTTCTAAATCCGGACGGATAATGTCAAGACGGAGATAACGGAGCGTTGGCACTTACCCAGACTGGCCATTCAAAAGTTTGTATCTGTCATTCGCACACCAGAACGTCGCTGCTCGTTTCAGTAATATGCGATTAATCAGCTCCGGAACCGACATATTCTTGTATAACTCTTTCTCAACACTTGTGCCCCACTGCCTGGAACATAAATACATACATGACGCCTATATCCCTTTCGGGGTAAGCAAAGCGTATCTGTATGAGTGAGTACACAGTTTTGTTATTCCCTAATATATTATTTTCTAATATAATGTTCTTTATTGCATAAGGTATACACAGGAAATTATAAATTTACATTTGTCGCAAAGGTGATGTAATTCCTCTATGCAGGTAGGCTGGAAGAGATCTCTTCATAGAGGTAAGCTCCCCTTTGTGACAACGTTTAATATAAGTATTTCGTACACAACAAATAATATACCTCTACCTCTATTATTAAACGGTTGTTACATTTACGCCACGTCTGACAAATATTTGAGGTCAAATAAAAAAAAAGTTCATTACAATAGCGATATGTAGTAGTCAGTCTGACACCTAAAATTGTAACACGCATAAAACCCTCTAATCCTTTATTTGCCTCTTACGACACCCACGGGAAAGAAATGGGGTAATGTTATTCTAAGCCGGCATCACACGGCGAAATGTATATCGATATTCTATAGAATACATTTCGGTGAGTGTGCGCAACCACTCCACGACCTAATACCTCTAGCACCCCCATCCCCATTCCACCGCCCTTATGTTGTTGAATGTAGGTATGTCGCACGAAGAGATTTGCTTCAACCTTCATCATGCGAGCAGCTAAGGAGTGGAATGCCTTGCCGGGGGATCTGTTTCCGGAACATACAACTTGGGCCTTTTCAAGGCAAGAGTGAATGCGCATTATCTAGGCAAGCATGTACCATCATCGTCTGCATTGTCACTTACCATTAGGTGAGATAGCAGACAAGTGCGGGCCTATCCTACTAATCCATACTAATATTATAAATCTGAGAGTGTGTGTGTGTGTATGTATGTATGTTTGTTACCTCTTTACGCTCAAGTGGCTTGACCGATTTGGATGAAATTTGGATGAGTATAACACATAGGCTTCTTTTTACCGCGGGAAAACAACTATTACCACGGGAAAATGAGTGGCAGCGGGTGAAACCGCTGGACGGAAATCTAGTATCATAAATGCGAAAGTTTGTATGGTTGTTTGTTTGTTTGTTACTTCTTCACGCAAAAACAAACAAACAAACACATATAGAAGGTAACATAGATTAACACATAGGATAGTTTTATCACCACTCATGCGGGCAACGCCACCGCGGGTAACAGCTAGTTTCATATAATTATATGTATAAAAATATACGAAACCTTTTATATATAAGGAATTGTGCCATCGAATGCAAAACCTTTTCATGCACAATGGGATAAGTAGAGCATACGTTTCTCTTTAGCCTTTCAATTGGTCTCCATTGCTTAAGTGCTTCAAGTCTGAAAAAAAAAAACATTATAAAAAAAATATTAATCTAGGAAACTGAGGATCGGCTACTGATAAGGAACTTTCCCGAAGTAACTTTGGTTGAATATCTAAGAAATATTATTGATAAGCAAATAAAGTCTTAATGGAGGTTGGGAGGCTCAAAAAAAATTGCCTAGTGCAAAGACTCAGCCAACAAGAGTTTCGCAACACAAGTACTTAAACACGGTCACGGTCATTTCAACAAACATCTTTAAATCATAGGTGTTACTGACAGCCCCCTATGCAGAGCATGCATGGAGGAAGAAGAAATAGCTGCCCATGTGGTGATACACTGCAAAGAGGTGGCAACATACCGGGCAAAGTACCTCGGAACCCCGAGGTCGATCCCTGAGGCACTCAGTGACTTGGTAGGGTTGCTGAGCTTCCTCAGGGAGCTAGGATGGCTCGAGTAGTGAGCCCCCAACCTGTACGCAAAATAGGCGCAAGTAGACGTTGAGTTGCGGAAACAAGCCCGTTTAACCATTAGGTACCATTATTTATTCAAGCCCTTAAATATGATACCCCACTAAAAGGTATTGATAGACAGAAAGACGGACGAAAAACAAGTGATCTGTTTTTTTTTCTTTTTGCGGTATAGAACCTTAAAAATCAAGAGAATTGAATAGCAGATTCACACAATGTCAATATGGGTAAGAAATAGTAAGGGAAGTGGGCAGCGCGAATACGTAAACAGGTTACTCGCGCTGCTACTCGTCATGCCGCTGCCACTTCCCGTGCTCGCTCGAATGACGGTCTTTCGTGCTCGAGTCAAAGGAACGGCAGCACGAACGCGTGTGGAATTTATTGCTATCTCGCTTACTCATATTGGCGTGAGAAGAGTATGACGGCAGTGTGTGAACACTCACTCGCGTTGATACTTCCGCGGAAGTATTTCGAGCAATATTCGCGACAGCGGCAGGAGCAGGAGCATGTGTATAGTGTGAACACAAAGTAAGTATTGGCGGCTGCGCGCCGAGTGTGAACGTGCTATAAATTGTCTGAACAAATTAATTAATAGGTATTTCATCCATTTACCTGACAGTGTGAATGGGGAATTCAATAGGGAATTCCTTGCTCTTTCTGATGATTTCCTGAATATCATCTGATAACTCCAGTTTGGGTAAATCCTCGCATTGGCTTAGCAATTCTTTGGAGTCTTTATCTGAAACTGGCACACTCCAATCCGGTTTGTACCTTGAAAAAATATGAAATGAATGACTTACATACATATTTCACCCCTTTTCTCCTTTACGGGGTAGACAGAGCGTTAACGGCCCAACGCCACCTCTGAGAAATATTTAAGGACCATTTCAGAAAAATCGTGTACCACTATTGTGACAGGTTGCCAGCCAGTCGCCTAAAATTGTAAATCACATGAAACCGGTGCATGAAACCCTTGAGTCCCTTAGTCCTATTGTTCATTGAATAAAATTAATTTCATATCATTTGCCGTGTGATGTATGCTTAGAATAGCATCACCCCTCTACCCACGTTTGTCGTAAAAGGCGACTGAGAGATGAATCCAAGGCATAGGCAGCAGAATTCCCAGTGAATACTACACCTTGCTTGCTCGCTAATCCGCCAGCCAAGCATGTTGAGTATGGCAAATAATTAATTGATGGAGGCCCGTGTCCAGCAGTGGACTATTGTAACAGTTGAAGCGTAAATGGTGGATGGTGGACATGCTTTCTTAATTGCACTGAGGCTCGCTGACATATAGGGTGAAAATATATTATTGACCAATAGCGAAGTACCTATCAAGTCGGGCTGGTGATAAAAATTTACTCCCATAATAAACACTGCACCACACCACACTGAATATACACATATTTTCTTTATCTGCACAACTTATGGTAATTCAATTATTTATGAAACGGCAAGGGACAAAAATATAGATTCGCTTACCAATCCAAACCTCGAAAATGCTTCATAATATCCATGTTTATTGACATACTCTGAAAAAATATTTGGCTTTTATAAGTGAATATCATGAAGGAATTAGACTAGGAGTGCTCTATTGAGTATCAACGTAATCTCTGACAGCTCCAACAATTAATTAAGAAATTAATTATGTGGTGGGTCATTTGGGGGATAAACCAATCTATAGGCACAGAACCAATAATAATAATGAGATAGCAGACAAATGCGGGCGCCTATCAAATATATTAAAATCATACTAATATTATAAATGCGAAAGTTTGTAAGTTTGTTTGTTTGATACCTCTTCAAAAACTACTGAACAGTTTGTAATTAAATTTGGCACACACATAGAAGATTACATGGATTAACACATAGGATAGTTTTTATCACCACTCGAGGGTCTGAAGTACTTAAACTCGGGTCCAAGTATACTAACTATTTATAGCTCATTAGTTTCCAACAATTAAAAATTAATTTACCTGGAGAGTAGGTAGGTACATGCACTGCTTATGATGGGTGAGCTTAAGTGATCTTGGGAATTCCGGTGAGTTGGAAAACTGGAAAATAACACAAAAGTATCTTGATGTTTTACCTTGTTAAGTACCTAGAAGTAAAATATAAAAATAGTGTGAAGCATTTAGTTACAGTTGTAGTTTATTGAATTTAACATGCAGCACCAAAGCACTTTATGCGATACAACTTATTAAGTAGCAACTATCTTATCTTTTTGAAGTTTTAAAGTTTTCAGAGAGTTTTCTTTCACAACATAAAGCAATAGCAAGTGTAGTATCTCTATATAGTTTGTGAGCAAGTGACAGTATGCACAGATCACCTATAATATATGTCCTCCAAGGAGGAGTATTATTGTGTTCTGTGGGTTGTCTGTGCATGGGGTTGCGAATGGAACGTAAAATCAGCTGGCATCTGTCAATAATTAATTTTCTTTCGATAGAGAGTTGCGCGATTTTCATCTTGCGTATTTTACTGATTTCTGGCAAATATCGTAAACTTAATATTTGCATGGTTGTTGCAAAACTACTACCATACTTATTCCTGTTGCAACGGCAGTTTACAGTGAGTATAAAATAGACTTTCTTTTATTTATTTATCGTCACAATAGCGATCAAACTAGATAAACCATCAAGATCCCTGAAATAAACTTGAAAACTGAAAATCTATTGTATTATACATTCACAACAAAAATAAAATAACGCTCTGCTTGCCAACCTGTATAAATAAGCTTGAAAATTAATCAATTCACTTTCTACAAACTAAAATCGGGCAAATCATAATCGCATAACTGCAACCTATTTGAGTATGATAATTATAATACATTTGTAATTTTTATACCCCGCAAAGGATAAAGGCATGATATGTGTGTGTATATATGTATATAACTTTTTACATAACTTTGAAAGTATAGGTACCCTGAATCTCATCTTAAATTTACGAGTCTGTCTGGCTGGTCACAGATTGTAAAAAATTTCTGAGCATGAGTTTAGAACATAACTTCAATAAGAGACTTCTCATACAAATTATACTGCCCGAGTCATTTTGCATAGTACCAAAGCTTTATTTTGTATTACAAAAAGAAATACCTACTTAAGAAAAGTTTTAATTTCAGTTTGAAATCTAGAACACACTTAGAAAATTTGTATAACAATACCTTTAAGTCTGTTATGGTCAACGGTGTGCTTGCTAGTTTGACATGCAATACAATGAGAATTGGGTGTTCAAATAGTTTAACGTTATAACCTACTTGCTGTCAATGAATGAGTCATCAATATGATCAACTGTCTTATCATTAATTAGCCATAGCTTCAATTCTTACAATTCTTGCGCACACCTTTCAGAGCTAATAAAAGCCTAGAAATGTATCATTTGCCGCCTAAAATGATATTGGCTCAGACTCAAACAGGAATCTCCTTAGCTAATTGAAATTCTTAGCTATATTTGTTTATGACTGTAACTGTCCACTGCTGAACATGGTACATTACATTGATAGCCACAACAGTCCACTGTTGGACATGGGTCTACACAACTATACAATTAATTGGTAGTGAAGTACATATCTAATCTTGTCCCTATTGACCCAGCCATCCTGATTGACCCCGTTTTACCAGTACAAATTAGCTATTAAAATGTCCTGTAGAATTAAAGTCAAATGTTTTATCTTTTATCTTCATAGTTTTTTTCATTGCTGATAGATATGTCTGTTATAAAAGGTTATTCCCCTAAAATATAGCTCTATCTTGTTGCATACTTCAATCATATTTGATTACTTTAATAGCAATATTCCATACAAAGTTTTAAGTTGATTGATCAATGATGTCAAAAACAATGGCTTGCAAATGCAAGGTAAGTAAAAATACTTACATACATATACATATATGAACAGCCACAACAGTCAAATGCTTAAATATGTAAAACAAATTTTTTATGAAAACTAAGAAACAAATTGAATCGTTTTTTGCTTAGTTTTAACATTTGATAGATAGAAATATGATTTTGCAATTTTGGTCTAGGTATCTAGAGACTGGCACATTCCTTAGCTCATCAACATCATCATCATATCAGCCCACATCTACCCACTGCTGAGTATAGGCCTCTTCTTTTTCTCGCCATCTACGCCGGTCCTGTGCCTCCCGCATCCACTGTTTGCCAGCAATGGTCGCTAGGTCGTCCGTCCATCTAGCGGGTGGTCTGCCTACTGGACGTTTAGTTGTTCTTGGCCGCCACTCCATTACCGCTTTCGTCCACCGTCCGTCATCGCGTCTAGCCAAATGTCCTGCCCACCCCCACTTCAGTTTTGTGATTCGTTTTCCGACATCGACGACTCTCGTTCGGCGTCTTATTTCTTCGTTGCGAACCCGATCCTGAAGTTTAATACCTAGCATGGAACGCTCCATGGCTCTTTGTGCAACCTTAATTTTGTGCAAGCTCTCCCTTGTGAGCGTCCATGTTTCGGCACCATATGTAAGCGTGGGCAAAACACATTGGTTGAAAACTCTGGTCTTCAAGTTTTGTGGGATCTGAGATTTGAAGACGTCTTTCAGTTTACCGAAAGCGGCCCAACCCAGCTGAATGCGCCTCTCGACCTCTTTTACTTGTGACTGAGGGCCAAAAGATAAACAGTGTCCAAGGTAAATATAGTCATTAGCTCAATTATCACCTTATTTCTTTAAATGCAGTTTTCCCCAAACAAATTAATAAATGGATGATTATGGTTACCTACCTAAGTAGGTGAATTATTTTACCATCTACATTCATGCAATCATTCATCATACAAATAATTACCTACTTATTATTTTTTAGGCATTTAGTTGTAGCAAAGATATAAACAAATTTATTACTTAATTAAGAATTTTATAAAATTTTAATATAATATGTTTTCTTTACAGGTGAAGGCCAAGAAAATGGATGTGCTAAGGCATTTCCAAAACTTTGCTTGGTAAGAAAATAGGTTTAAGTTATCATGAATTGAATTTTGTGCCTACGGCTGTAGTTTATATAGGGTGAAATTTTACTTGTGACCGATTACCTATAGCAGAATCTCAAGACAGACAGATGAGAATCAATTTATAAGATCCAACTTTTTTCGTATTTCGACCTATGTTCCTAAGGCAAAGTTGTTTCTTATCACCTGCCCGTCTTGAGTTTTCGCTTTCGGTCACTAGTAAAATTTCACCGTATATTATAATTGGCCCGCTTTTCCACTCGCTGCTGCCCGTTTTCCCGTGTTAAAAAGTAGCAGTTAGTTTATAATGCTGAAATAATTTTTATAAAGAGACATTTCTGAATCTGAATCGGTATAAATTCGATTTTTCATGCACCAGCCATCTGAGATGTGTGGTCTAACATTCTACTACACACATCGAAACCCAAAAACGAGGGTTTATATCTATGGTTAGACTACTACTAGATTACAACAAATTTTAACAACAGTATCCTCTGATGGCAAAGAAGCACTACCCTTGACGTGAATGGTTTCGAGTAGTTGTTGTAAACCTAATAAAATTATGTAAAAAAAACTTTTAAAACAAGCTTTTATGCTCTGAAAAGATAAAAATAAAATTTTGAATGACATTAACCACATTCATTTATGACTTTACAGAAATGAAAATATAATAAAAGCTTGTCGCGATGCCTAGAAGAAACTACCTAATTACAGTTAGGTGCGTACCTTATTACAAAATTTCAATCACAAATTGAAAGTTTCGCGACAAGCTTTCATTATATTTTCATTTCTGTAAAGTCATAAATGAATGTGGTTAATGTCATTCAAAATTTTATTTTTATCTTTTCAGAGCATAAAAGCTTGTTTTAAAAGTTTTTTTTACATAATTTTATTTTATATTTTTTAGTTTATGTTACGATAGTTATTGATCAATACGAAAGTCTTTCTATAAAACGGAGAGACCTTCAATAGAAAAACTTAAGGCACGGGGAAAACTAACATTAGGATAAAGTATAATTATCTCTTTTATATTCTATAGAAGTAGGTTGGTACCTACTCCTCCGGCATCCCTAATAGAAGAATTAGCTTGTAATATGTCTTAGTCTTTTCATTTCATTGATGGCGTCATTATTACATGGCCGAGTCCCAGTTAATTTCGAACAGTCTAATTCTTCTATCAGCAGGCCTTCTATTGACGTGACCCTTATTCATGGTGGGCCTACCAACTGCCTATCATGAACGAATTCGTATACAAAATTGCAAGTCCCAGCAGTTGAATATTGAGGAGTTCCATAGTTCGAAGAAAACCCTGGATGAAGCGTCTAATTCATGGTAGGCCTACCAACTCCCTATAATAAAAGAATTCGTATACAAAATTGCAAGTCCCAGCAGTTGAATATTGAGGAGTTCCATAGTGCGAAGACAACCCTGGATGTAGCGTCTAATTCATGGTGGGCCTACCAACTGCCTTTAATAAACGAATTCGTATACAAAATTGCAAGTCCCAGCAGTTGAATATTGAGGAGTTCCATAGTTCGAAGACAACCCTGGATGTAGCGTCTAATTCATGGCGGGCCTACCAACTGCCTATAATAAACAAATTCGTATACAAAATTGCAAGTCCCAGCAGTTGAATATTGAGGAGTTCCATAGTTCGAAGACAACCCTGGATGTAGCGTCTAATTCATGGTAGGCCTACCAACTGCCTATAATAAACGAATTCGTATACAAAATTGCAAGTCCCAGCAGTTGAATATTGAGGAGATCCATAGTTCGAAGACAACCCTGGATGTAGCGTCTAATTCATGGTGGGCCTACCAACTGCCTATAATAAACGAATTCGTATACAAAATTTTGTGTCCCAGTTATAAACCGCTGAGGAGATCTCTCGCACGGAGCCGATCCTGGCAGCAGCATCAGGTCAAATTTATGATTAACATGCATTGTCATCGGTTCTGGACCAACTTGCAAAATTTCAACTCAATCGGATACCGAGAAGTGGTTCAAATTAAACTTGCAAGATTTGCACCGAACAAACATTGTTACTTACTTACATACACTGCAAGTTAAATAAAAGCTTTTAAAAACGGCCACTTTTGGTATTAATTTCCATAACTTTAATAACAGAAAATAATTCATTGAGTTTGTAGGTTCTAATTTTACTAAAGGATGGTAATACTAAAACCTTGAGCAACGGACATTCTGATAGATTGTTTGTATTTTGGTATTAATTGCCATAACTTTAATTACAAAAAATAATTAAATGAGTTCGTAGGTTCTAATTTTACTTAAGGATAATACTTAAACCTTGAGCAACGGACATTCTATTAGATTGTTTGTGTTAAGAGAAAATAGTTTTTTGTGAAGTGGCGACACTGTCGAGGCTGTTCACGAGTACACTCGCCTTAAGGAAAACGGGTAGCAGCGGATGTAACCGCTGGGACGGTCGCTAGTCACTAATATTTTGTGATTGGTGATGCACTTATCAATTCAGGTGTAAGCCGGACTGGTGTTTCCCAAGCATGGGCAAAGAGATGAACGAACTCCTCAAACAGTGCACAGATCTGCCCAAAGTGGAGCTTGCTGAAGATCTGCAGGAGGTCATCAGGAAAAGCAGAGAGTTCCCTATCATATTCCCGATTAGTACTGTCAGGTATGTTCTGTCACATCTATCCTAGAATCCATGGATGGTGGAGTAAGCGGGTCATCGAGTCGTCCTCCGGCTAGATGGACATATGTCGGTATAGTAGCGACTGGATTGTGAAACTGGTGATCAAGCGCTATGGCGTACCCTGGGTTCCCCTGTGTAGGCTGATGTGATCAACGAACTTCTTAATCAGTCCACCGTCTTGTCCAAGGCGGAGCTTGCTGAGGATCTGCAGGAGGTCATCAGGAAAAGCAGAGTTTCCTGTCATATTTCCGATTAATACTGTCAGGAATGCTCTGTCACATCTATCCTAGAATCCATGGATGGTGGAGTAAGCGGGTTATCGAACCGGCCTCCGGCCAGATGGATGGACAGACATATGGTCTGGAAGAGAGCGGCTGGTAGCGACTGGATGGTGAACCTTGTGATCAAGCGCTATGGCGTACCCTGGGTCCCCCTGTGTAGGCTGATGTGATCAACGAACTGCTTAATCAGTCCACCGTCTTGTCCAAGGCGGAGCTTGCTGAGGATCTGCTGGCTCTCTGCTTTTCCTGATGACCTCCAGCAGATCCTCAAGTAGTATTCCCGATTAGTACTGTCAGGTATGTAAACTGGTGGACTATTGAGGCCACATCTGACGTCCTCTGACCATATGGACTTGAAGAGAATTGCTGGTAGCGACTGGATTGTGAAACCGGTGATCGAGCCTTGTGGTATATGACAAGCATAGCGTTTGCCGTTCTTCGACTAGATGGACAGAAGACTGGATGGGCAAAACGGGAGATAGTGCCCTAAGGCGTATCCTAGGGGAAGCCACAGTCCAGCTGTGGACTGCTTCAGGCGGATGTGATGCACGAACTTCTTAATCAGTCCACCGATTAGCCTAATGTGGAGCTTGCTGAAATTCTGCAGGAGGCCATCAGAAAAAGCAGAGTTTCCTGTCATATTCCCGATGAATGCTGTCACTTTCTTCAATAATCAAATGAAGAGAGCTAATTAAAACTACAGCTGACATTTTTAAGGCGAAATTGGAAAGCATAGAGTATATTCTTATGTTCATGTAATAGATTGACTGAAGTAACTACTCGTAGTAATTCGGTAAAATTAATGTTTTGTTAGAATCGAGGTCATAAGAGTCGATTCTGACATCTCGACTCTATCTCCAGCTCGGGATTCAAACTTGCATCTCGCACGAATAATAAACTTGGTTGACTAGTTAAACAGTCAAGCTCACGTGCAGTTAGACACTCAAACTGCCAATGAAAGTCTTATGCGCGGCATAAGAGCAGTCCAAAGTTGAAACCGTCTAACCCAGCCTGATCTTAACTCTCTCTCTCTCTTTTCGTGTGGGACACCGAGTCGTCCAAAGACCCGATGATCCCTGGTGTCAGAGTTTTCAGATTTTGACTGTACAACTAACTATTTTGCTTGATTTTCAGACTAGAAAAGTTGAAGGAGATGAGACCCTTAGAAAGACTGAAAAAGAACATAGTTTCAACCTACCCAGTTATACACGAGAGGGTCCTACTGCTGATAACTCATTTCCTTATTTATAAGAGGTATGGCTTACGCCGTGTGATCACACACACACACACACACACACACACACACACACACACACACACACATCACGCCTTGCGGGGTAGGCAGAGTCTGATAAGTGTTTGAGGGTCATCCGGAAATTTTTGTACCGCCATAGTGACAGATTATCAGCACATCGCCTAAAATTGCAATACACACCCTCGAGTCCCTAAGTCGCCTCTTACGACTCCCACGGGAAAGAAATGGGGTGATGCTATTCTAAGCCGGCATCACACGGCAATGTGATGATGATGATGTGATGCCGGCTTAGAAAAGCATCACCCCATTTCGGGCTTCGCAGAGGCGATTAAGGGACACAAGCGTGTCATGTGTATTAGACAGGTCGACAACTTGTCACTATATTGATACTCGATTTTTATGAAACGGCCCAATAATATTGGTCAGACGTGGCGTTAACGACCGTTGAAGCTCTTTATACCCTGCATGGGATAAAGGCATATGTGGATGGTATGTTTAGGTACAGAATATAAAAATTTAAGCTGTTAATATTCTAATTCATTCATTTTGAGATAGTCATTCTCCTAAGTAAAAAAAAATTGTTCATTTGTTCATCTGAGTAAAGCCGCATCGGTTTCACGCTATTTCACACATACATATATCACGCCAATATCCCTTGCGGGGTAGGCAGAGCGTAGACGGCCGTAAAAACGGACATTAACGCTACGCTTGAGAAACATTTGAGGGTCAGTCACAAGATTGTGTATCACCATAGTGCCAGGTTGTCAGCCTATTGCCTAAAATTGCAATACACACCCTCGAGTCCCTTAGTCGCCTCGTACGACACCCACGGGTAAATTTATTTCATATTTTACACGACAGCCCGACCAATAAAAGAGTGTTATGTTTTAGAGTTCATGTATGTATGTATATTTGTGCGATTCTTTAAAGGACTGAAACTCGTTAACCACTGAACAGATTCGAATGGGAATTGTATCGGAAGAATCCTTACGTTATCCCGAGTGTCATAGGCTAGGCTTTATCTCAGAGAGCAGTCGTGTTAATTATTTTTTAAATTACACGGCACAAAAAAAAATATCACATGATGCCGGCTTAGAATAGCATCACCCCATTTCTTTACCGTGGGAGTCGTAAGAGGCGACTAAGGGACTCGAGGGTGTGTATTGCAATTTAAGGCGATGGGCTGACATCCTGTCACTATAGCGATACACAATTTTCCGAATGACCCTCAAACATTTGTCAGACGTGGCGTAAATGTCCGTTTTTTGCCGCTGTTTACGATCTGCCTACCCCGCAAGGGATTATAGGCGTGATATGTGTATTTATGTATGTATTTTTATATTATTTCCAGGGAATACGGCTCGAGTATAGAGAAAGCTTTCTACAAAGATATGACCGTGGCCGATCTCATAGATCGCATTCTAAAGAAACGAGCTGTCACTTTCATGGGGCCGGATGATGGGTGGAAACTTCTTAATGGAGAATCGGGGTGAGTTCATAATTTTTTTAACCCTTTAACGGGCAGAGCATGTAAAAAATTTCAATTGGTTTTGAAATCTATTGCGGGTAGTTAACGTAAAATTTTATGTGGGAACATTCTTCCCAACGCCTTATAAAGATTTAAGGTGATTGAGCCCACTAGCGCCCCGAAACAGGAAAGAAATTCCTGGCTAGAATAAAAGATAAAATAAAATTAGATGTCGCTTGTACGTAGCTTCAAGACGAGTATCAAGAGGTTGAGAATTTTTGAGGTTTGGGTCGGGGTGCCGGTAGCTCAGTGGCAGAGCGGTGGGACGGTACTCCACAGGTCCCCGGTTCAACCCCCGCCGACACTAAAAATATTCAATTTCACATTTTCTTTCATGAAAATGATTGTGAGTTCAAAATATACCATAGTATAGTACATTAGGCTGATGCATGTTGAAAAAGCGAAAGAGGTGTGTCAGGATCATAGCAAGTGGAAAGATATAGTCTCTGCCTACCCCTCCGGGAAAGAGCGTGATTATATCTATGTATGTATGTGCGGTGTGATGCTGGCCTCAAATAGCATCACTCCATTTCTTTCCCGTTGGAGTCGTTAGAGGCGACTAAGGGACTCGAGGGTGTGTATTGCAATTGTAGACGATGGGTTGACAACCTGTAACTATGGCGATACACAATATTCCGAATTACCCTCAAATATATGTCAGACGTGGCGTAAATGCCCATTACGCCTGTTATCCCTTGCGGGGTAGGCAAAGCTAAAACGGCCGCATTTACGCCATTCAACGGACATTTAAGCCACGTCGCCTAAAATTGCAATACACACCCTCGAGTCCCTTGGTCGCCTCTTACGACTCCCACGGGAAAGACATGAGGTGATGCTTTTCTAAGCCGGCATCACTCGGCATTAGCAGTCATCATCATTGGCCTCACACGTCTGTGACAGACGATTTAATCAGTGTCTGAGGCAAGACTTTTCATGGCTGTATAAGCCGATACGGGAGCGGCATACAGTACCAGTACCTATAAACAGTAGCAGTGCCTATAAACTTTTTTTTCTACTTCTATTTATATTACAGTGAAGATGGTTGGGAATCAATAGGCACACTACAACAGCGACCGCCATTACTACTGGAGAACTGTCTTAGTTACGACGAAATGAAGATATCCTCAATGGTGTACGTGAGCGGACACACAGAGTGTATAAACGACGGATCACGCCAGAACAGGGGAGTGGTCAGTGAAGAAGGGATTGAAGAGCACGCGGTTATTATAGGTAAATAGACACTTTCACTACAGTCCTCAAAGTCTAATATACATTTGTC
Source organism: Tuta absoluta (assembly GCA_027580185.1). Lineage (NCBI taxonomy): Eukaryota > Metazoa > Arthropoda > Insecta > Lepidoptera > Gelechiidae > Tuta > Tuta absoluta. The sequence goes on along the minus strand of JAQAHW010000019.1, from coordinate 9,046,920 downwards.
CTTTTTACACACACACACGCGCGCACACACACACACAGAAGAGGGGTAGTCAGTGAAGGAGAGATTGAATACCATGCGGTTATTATATGTAGGTCAATAGAGATGACACACACTATCGGACACTCACTTTCACACAAGTCCTAATGTCACATGCATGTGTCCCTTTCACACACATATACATACACACAAGAGAAAGAGAGGGAGAGAGATACACACGCACACACACATACACACACACACACACACACACAGTTACGACGAAATGAAGATATCCTCAATGGTGTACGTGAGCGGGCACACAGAGTGTATAAACGACGGATCACGCCACAACAGGGGGGGTGGTCAGTGAAGAAGGGATCGAGGAACACGTGGTTATTATAGGTAAATTGAAATGACACACACTTTCACACAAGTACTGAAAGTCACAAGCATTTGTCCTTTCACACACACAGAGAGACACACACAAACACACGCCCATACACATATACACTCATCCACACACACATACACACACATAGAGAGAGAGAGAGAGAGAGAGAGAGAGAGAGAGAGAGACACGCACACATTTACGACGAAATGAAGATATCCTCAATGGTGTACGTGAGCGAGCACACGGAGTGTATAAACGACGGATCACGCCACAACAGGGGGGTGGTCAGTGAAGAAGGGATCGAAGCACACGCTGTTATTATAGGTAACGAAAAAGAACACATATTTCCGGACACTCACTTTCACATAAGTCTTTAAAGTCACGTACATTTGTCCCTTTCACACACACGCACGCGCACACACACACACACACACACACACACACACACACACACACACACACACACACACACACACACACACACACTTATAGCAGAGAGAGAGAGAGAGACACGCACACAGTTACGACGAAATGAAGATATCCTGTGTACGTGAGCGGGCACACAGAGTGTATAAACGACGGATCACGCCACAACAGGGGGGTGGTCAGTGAAGAAGGGATCGAGGAACACGCGGTTATTATAGGTAAATAGAAATGACACACAAGTCCACAAAGTCATATACATTTGTCCCTTTTACACACACACACACAGAAGGAGGGGGTAGTCAGTGAAGGAGAGATTGAAGACCATGCGGTTATTATAGGTCAATAGAGATGACACACACTTTCGGACACTCACTTTCACACAAGTCCTCAATGTCACATGCAGGTGTCCCTTTGACACACATATGCATACACACACGAGAGAGGAAGATAGAGAGAGAGATAGATATACACACACACGCACACACACATACACACACACACGCACACAGTTGTTACGACGAAATGAAGATATCGGTCAGTGAATGACACACACTCTCACACAAGTACTGAAAGTCACATACATTTGTCCCTTTCGCACACACATACACACACAGGTAAGATGAAATGAAGATATCCTCAATGGTGTATGTGAGCGGACACACAGAGTGTATAAACGACGGATCACGTCACAACAGGGGGGTGGTCAGTGAAGAAGGGATCGAGGAACACGCTGTTATTATAGGTAAATAGAAATGACACACACTTTTGGAAACTCACTTTCACACAAGTCCTCAAAGTCACATTCATTTTCCCTTTCACACACACGCACATTCTCAAAGTCCATCATCCATCATCATCATTGGCCTCACGTCTGTGACAGACGATTTAATCAGTGTCTGAGGCAAACCTTTTCATGGCTGTATGTATAAGCCGATACGGGAGCGGCAGAATTTTCCGCACGCTCTACAAGTGAAGGTGGAATTTGAGACTGGCACATGCATGTTTAGATGACGTTTTTGCCTTTTGTTAGCGAGATCAGAAAACCAGGCATATCGTGTGTTTTACGCCCATCAAACACACGCTTACGCCATTCGTCCCTATCCTCAGCAAGCTTCTCCCAGCTTTGATGGTCAATGTTAAACGCAGCCATGTCCCGCTTGGCGCAATCTTTGAAACGCAGCATAGGTCTTCCAACCCCTCTTTTAGCGTTTGCTACAGCGCCAAGCAGTAAACGCCGTGGTAGACGCGAAGGTTCCATCCGGTGCACATGCCCTAGCCACCGCAATCGTCTCTGCTTAAGCAGGGCGGTAAAACTAGGCAGCTGCGCAATTTCTAGAACTCGCTCATTTGTGACTCTGTCCTGATATTTCTTACGCAGGTGGTCAGGTGTTTCCTCAAAGTCCACATAGGTATTTTCTCACAAAGATTTACACGTTCTTTCTTACACTCCCTTTAACATATTTTCTCAAAGACAACACATTCTTCCTCACGCACACTTACACAAATGTACTCTTGTTTTATTATGCACTCACAGTGCTGTACAATTTTCATAAATTAAAATAAGAAAATGAAAAAATGTTAGCGTCCGCCGGGACTTGAACCCGGGACCGTGGGGTACCGTCCCACTGCTCTGCCAACTGACGTTGCTTGTACGTCACATCAAGACGAGTACCAAGAGATTGAAAAATTGGGAAGTGTCAGTCGGGGCGCCGGTAGCTCAGTTGGTAGAGCAGTGTGACGTTACCCAACGGTCCCGGGTTCAAGTCCCGGAGGGCGCTAAATTTTTTTCAATTTCTTATTTTCACTTAACACACACACATACAAATACCACCGTCATTCATTACATTAATAAACAACTGCCTGAGCTACGCTATATTACCTATTTGGTATGCTAAGATGGTCGATTTAAAGAACAATCCCAACACGACTTATTCTGATAATCATACTTTATTTTGCAATATGTACTAATTAGAGTAATAAGAAAAGATATTCATTAAAGTATCTTTACCCTTGAAGAACTTTGTATGACACTTTGTAAACTAAATATGAATTTTTGCTATAGTTCATTTTTTTTAATCGTAACATTTGTCCTGTCTATGATAAACTTTTTCTGTCGCTGACAAACCCATTTAAATACTTTACCAACAATTAACATAACAGGAATTTTTTTTATTGCGCTTTAAAGAAATAATACAACAATAGATAAACAGAGACAAAAGAAACAGTACAACATGGCGGCCTTAATGATAGGTAGGATTCTCTACCAGACAACCTTAGGGTGAAACAAAGTACGACATTTGTGACGTCAGGTTCTTAAAACTTTAGAAAATTACTAAAAATAGATATAAATAATATTATAATGAAATAAGTTACTTAAAATTACCTATATTTTCAAAAAAAGAATTGACAACGTTAAATTTTTTTACAGGTATAATTGGTCCCAGATTCGAACGTGAGTCTCGTATGGAGTACGAAGACATACTAATAACTGAACAACAAAATAGCCTTGAGAACGGTTACGGGGAAGAGGTGACGCCTACGACGTGTCTAAACGTTCTCAAGACTACTTACGTCAGGAATAATCAGAGTGCAAAACATATGTGGAGGCAGATTTGGGCGGAGTTTTATCAGGTATTCATAATCTGTGGCCTCGAATAACAGTTACAATATAATTCCCGCGGAAATAAAGTGTTTTCTCCTGGTAAAAAAACAACAGAATAGTCTTGAGAATGGTTTCGGAGTAAAAGTTACGCTACGACGTGTCTAAACGTTCTCGAGACTAGGTATGTCTGATAAATGTTTCTATCGTGGGAATGAATTGTTTTCCCGCAGTAACAAGTAGTTGACAAGCGCTCAAATTTCATAATATCCACTTTTTCTATGACCATTTCGGAGATTTCTGAATGCAGATTCATAGTGAAAAAGTTTCAAATTTTTCTGTTGAAAATCTAGGAAAAAATAATCAACTTTATGAAATCGTGCTTGTGACGTCACAATACGATGATTATCCTGCAAAAAAAACACATCCGTTTGTAGATGTAAATTTACAAAAAAAAGCGCATCATGAGCGCCAAAACTGTCAATAACGTCAAAGTACATAGTTGGCTGGGTTGCCAACTGGGATTTTTTTTTCGTACTGAAGCACTTAAGGCTAGCGCAGACTGCGGCTTGTACGTCTACGCAAATGAAGCACGCGCGTCGACGCACCGGTTGTAATCTATGTAACCAATATGGAACTGGAAGCTTAAGAAACATGCCATGAACATGAACATGGCACACCAGATGCGGGCCGTGTTGACATGTCACACGCCAGGGTTTTGATCTCTTAGTACTACACGACTCTACTAAAGTTACGTTAGTCACGACTCGTAGACTCTCCGTTTCTTAATTTGAGTAAAGTTTGTGCGTCTTCGTCTTTCTTTTTTCCCTTCCACCCTCCCAATTAAGGCGGAACTATACTATCTGACGCGTTCATCAGCCGCGTCCGTCAGCCGCGACTTATTTGAATCTGTGTAGTAATTTATGTGAAACTGCAAACTATCTAAGTCGCGCACAGTCTGAGAGAGATATCTAGCCGGTCGGATGCCATAGACAATGTGCACTGGCCTTTAGACTCTGGAGTCGCTTTTAATTTATTTCGTGGACGTAAACACGTAAACGCTTCTTTTTATCTAATTTCTTGGTAGACAATACAATGTGGCCACAGTTGAATAAAAAATTTCGTCCTACTCGTTGCTCGACGTCATCATCGCGACCGTGACCATAGACGAATTTCGTCCGCGGACACTCCGTGCACATTGTCTTAAGCCGCGGCTGATGGATGTGTCAGATAGTATGTTTTCGCCTTTAGACTTCTTTAACATCCAATTTAATCAAAACATTTCAATACGTAAAATCGTTTGCAATCAGCATTTGCAAGCAAAATTATGAAAAATTCCAAAACCTCGTACAGAAGTGAATACTTGTCCTCGCGTGTCGTACGGGAGACCATAGTTTCGTATTCGTACGAGGAACCTTGTATTGTACGGTTTGCAACCCTGGAAATGTATGGTAATGTCGCTGTCAATCATCTTTCAATCATCAGTATTGCCATTATATTTTATTATTTTCAAGAATTGTAGTGATACCATTTTAATAATCGTATTCTGACGTCATCATGCACTTACGACCTTTTAGAATGAGCAGTTTTAAATTATTTAAATAAAAAGGGATAAAAGTGTTGTTTTTTCTAAAATGTTACTCGGGGGCTCCACTTGTTCACTAAAGTTTAATTTAAGCTAATAATATCGGTAGGTTTACGAAATGAGCGGTCATCAAATCCATTCTCCAGTTTCCTAACTAATGATGCGTGCTAATGATGTGTCTTGTTTGAGAGTGTTTTTTATATCGTAGTTTTGACTTATTTTCCTTGAGAAAATTTCTTTAGTTTCATAGACTGTTCAACCCCTAGAAATATTATCAAATCTTCTTTTCGTGTGGTACCGTGTCGTCCTACGACTCGATGAACCCTGGTATCAGAGTATTTCAACCGCCTTCTACTACTTGTCCTTTGAAATGGTTTTGTATCGACAGCCGTCTAAGTAATCATACAGCAACCGGGACCAATGGCATAACGCGTCCTCCGAAACACAGAACCATCAATCTTATCAAAGAAAAATGCATTGCATATTAATAATCGCTTAAATCTAATTTCACAGGTACATAGCTATACTTACGAAGAGCTAACATCTTACGTCACGCTACAAGAGAAGTCAGAAGAGGCCAGATATACCGACAGATACATAAAGCTGTCTCGCTCTAACAATGTGTTTGACAACGAAGTTTACTACAAGAGAATAAGTATAACTGCCGAGAGTGTGTTGTTGGAGGCGGAAGCCAGGGGAAAGAGTGACGGGAAGAATGCTTACGTCAACGTTATTGGCGCAGGTTAGTAACTGCAGTGACTGATTTGACAGCTGTCAGTTCCATAGTAAAAGAGATGTCAATGAAGTAAAATGGAGCTACTGCCTTAGCATTCACACGATTCTGACTGGTGTCAAACTGGACTTTTAGAATATCCCAACAACCAAAAACACCAACTGACAAAATTATATGGGACCAAACTATCCAAAATGGAAACAATCACACTACGATACCCAACCAATCAAAGCACCTACAATAATCAACCTAACAAACTAGGAACATACTAACTAACCAAACTCAGAAAAATCTGACTAATCAAACTGACGACAATGTTACTAAAGAACTAAACTGACAAAATTATATGGGACCAAACTATCCAAAATGGAAACAATCACACTACGATACCCAACCAATCAAAGCACCTACAATAATCAACCTAACAAACTAGGAACATACTAACTAACCAAACTCAGAAAAATCTGACTAATCAAACTGACGACAATGTTACTAAAGAACTAAACTGATGACACTTTCACTAACCAAACTGATGACAATCTCTTTCTCTCCCTATGGGAGAAGTTTTATTATCACCAGCCTTATCTGAGTTTTCGCTATCGGTCACTAGTAAAATTTCAACCTATATTTAAATGTAGGCAGAGCTTTAAGGGCCGTAAAACGGATATTAACAACCACGTCTGACATAAGATTAAGATTCAATCAGATAACTGTATCACTATAGTAACTGGTTGTCAGCCCATCGCTTAAAATTGCAATACACATCTAACCCTCGAGTCCCTTGGTCGCCTCTTACGACACCCATGGGTAAGAAATGGGGTTCTTTCTTTTTCGTGTGAGACACCGAGTCGTCTAACGACCCTATGAACCCTGCTGTCAGAGTTTTTCAACCGCCTACTATTTGTAGTAGGCCTCTGACATGGTTGTGTAACGACCGCCTTCTAAGTAATCATAGTCAGCAACCGGGACAGACAGCATAACGTGCCGTCCAAAGCACGGAACCGTCTTTCTTACGGGGTGATGCTATTTAAAAATAACATACATACATACATATATCACGCCTATAATCCCTTGCGGGGTAGGCAGAGCGTAAATGGCCGCAAAAACGGACATTTACGCCACGTCTGACAAATATTTGAGGGACATTCTGAAAATTGTGTATCGCCATAGTGACAGGTTGTCAGCCCATCGCCTAAAATTGCAATACACACCCTCGAATCCCTTAGTCGCCTCTTACGACTCCTACGGGTAAGAAATGGGGTGATGCTATTCTAAGCCGGCATCACACGGCAAATTTATTTAAAAATAAACCTTCTTAAAAATGTTTAAAATGTTAACCAAAATGTTTTGTTATGTTCAGGTCTTGGCGTGTGGAAGGTGTCTCACCACCAAACAGATGTCTACATCCTGACATTCTTGGAGAGGATACGCTCACTTCTGCGCAAAGACCAGCTCAATCACGTGTCCGATGTAAACTTCGCGTATATACACCCCAGCGATACCATACTAGGTAATACCGCGTGTTCCTTTTGTTATTTGTTTTTTATTAGCCGTGTGGTGCCGGCAGAGTAGAATAGCACCACCCCATCTCTTCCCGTGGGGGTCGTAAGAAGCGACCGAGGGATAAATCCGACCCAAGCACAACGGTCTTGGAGAGGCCAACTCCACAATTACACCCGGAACGGGGTCTCCTGGGGGCGCGTGTGACAGAGATCTACCGCGCGGCAGACTCCTGCAGCCGACCTGGCTCCGCACGTATCGACTAGTCGTTCCTGCGGATCCAGCCAGGAAGGCCGAGAGGGTGGCGCAGGTCCTGGGCAGCCCTGCGTTCTCCATAATTGCGTCCCAGGCAACGCAGTGTCTGCTTCAGACACTGTTTAAATCGTCTGTCACAGACGTGTGAGGCCAATGATTGTTTTTTATTAATGATGGGTTTGCTCTTGACTCTAGTCTAGGTCATAGGACAGAGACAGAGTCTAAGATGGAGCGAGCTCACCCAGAAGAAGCCTGTTCTCTCTTACTTTGACGAGATTAGGGTTGTATGCGTTTGGAAACACAGACGCAGGTAGTGAGTTCCACTCTTTAGCAGTGCGCATTATAAATGATGACTGGAAGCGCTTAGTCCGAATTGGTGGAATGGCAACCAGTTACGGATGGTATCCGGCGGTGCGTCTGGATGTCCGATGGTAGAAGGGAGCTGGTGGAACAAGGTCATGAAGCTCTTGAGCACACTCTCCGAAGTACTCAAATCAACCTGGAAAGTTTCTATAAAACCCCATAGGAAAATACAATCATAGTAGTTTTGTTTTTCAGTTCACAAACTTAGTAGGATGATGGTATCCATGCTCTAGTTAGCAGAGCATTAGGACGGTACCCGACGGTCCCGAGTTCAAGTCTTTGTGGGCGCTAAAATATTTTTCCAATTTCTTATTTATGTAAGAATGGCTTTTTATACTATATACTGCAATTTATACAGATATTTTTATTTTAAGCATTGTTCACTACGACTACAAGTCCGGACAGCGAGCCGGCTGATGAGAAGCGAATATTCTTCGAGAGCAAGAGGCATCCCAGAGGTAAGGTCTAAAATTCTTATAGCACGTTCACACTATGCACCTGCTCCTGCCGCTGTCGCGAATATTGCTCGAAATACTTCCGCGGAAGTATCAACGCGAGTGAGTGTTCACACACTGCTGTTATACTCTTCTCGCACTAATATGAGTGAGCGGGATAGCAATACATTCCACACTCGTTCGTACTGCCGCTCCTTTGACTCGCGCACGAAAAGCCGACAATCGAGGGAGCACGGGAAGTGACAGCGGCATGACGAGTAGCAGCGCGAATAACCTGTTTACACACTCGAGCTGCCCACCTCCCTTACTATTCCTGGCCATATTGGCATCGTGTGAATGTGCTATTAAAATCACAACAAAATAATTTGAAACGGATTTTAAGTTGTGTTTATTTTCGATTTTACTATTTCTACGTTTTGAGATCTTTACAGAGTTCGATAACTTTTTATCTACACTCGTCTCATAATGTTCGAATTATGAATTCGAAAACAGTTGCATAAAGACCTACTTTCTGCATTCTGCCTATATTAACTACGGTTTAATAGAAATAACAGAAGCGTAATGACTTAATGAGAATGCTCTTACTACGATAAAGTTGAGAAATGAAACGAAGTTTTTTTTTGCCAATACTCATATTGCCAACTTCCGCCGCACCTGTCAGTTGTTGTTGTATGGTAATGTTGCGTTCGTTTTATTAGGTTGTTGTTGAGATGTTGTCCAGCTATTGTTTAGTTGTTGTTCAGATGTTGTTTATTTGTTGTACCGTTGTTGTTCAGATGTTGTTCAGTTGTTGTTCAGACGTTGTTCAGACGTTGTTCAGTTGTTGTTCCGATTTTGTTTCGATGTTGTTCAGTTGTTTTTCAGATGTTGTTTAGTCGTTGTTCAGTTGTTGTTCAGTTGTTGTACAGATGTTGTTCAGTTGTTGTTCCGATTTTGTTTCGATGTTGTTCAGTTGTTGTTCAGATGTTGTTTCGATGTTGTTCAGATGTTGTTCAGTTGTTGTTCAGATGTTGTTTAGTTAAGTTATTGTTAAGACTCCACATCTAAACAACTGCTAAATTATAGAATTTTCAAAAATTTATATCAAGCCATATTACGTTCTCGTATTGAATTTGACCTTGTACCGGGCCTTGCAATGGCCGGTGCGTACGTTTAGAAAAGTGTTTCTGAGTTTTTTTTTGGAGAGTGTAGATAAAATAGTGTATGCAACTGCTATAATTAGGCATTAGAATGCTCGTGTCAAACTATTATCACACTCGGCTGCGCCTCGTGTGATAAACAGACACTTGCATTCTAATGACCCCCATTATACGACAGTTGCATAAACTACTATTAAGTTGTATTTATTTATTATACACAACTTAAATCCGTTTCAAATTGTTTTATCTACACTCGTCTCATAATGTTCGAATTATGAATTCGAAAACAGTTGCATAATGACCTACTTTATACATTCTGCCTATATAAAATACGGTTTATTAGAAATTACAGAAGCGTAATGACTTAATGGGAAAACTCTTACTACGATAAAGTTGAGAAATGAAACGAAGTTTTTTTTGGTAATACTAAAAATCGCCATCTTCCGCCGCACCTGACAGTTGTTGTTGTGCGTAAATTTTTCGGATGTTGTTGAGTTGTTTTAATAGCTTTTTGTTTTGTTGTAGTTTAGATGTTGTTCAGTTGTTGTTCAGATGTTGTTCAGTTGTTGTTCAGATGTTGTTCAGTTGTTGTTCAGATGTTGTTCAGATGTTGAGCAGTTGTTTAGATGTTGTTCAGTTGTTATTCCGATGTTGTTCCGAAGTTGTCAGATGTTATTCAGATGTTGTTCAGTGTTGTCCAGTTGTTGTTCAGTTGCTGTTCAGATGTTGTTCAGTTGTTGTTCAGTTTTTTAGTTATTTGTTGTTCAGTCTCGACATCTAAACAACAGATAGTAAAGAATTTTCGAAATTCATATAAAGCCATATTACGTTCTCGTATTGAATTTGACCATGTATCGGGCCTTGCAATCGCCGCCGGTGCGGTCGTTTGGAAAAGTGTTAAACTGAGTGTTTTTTGGAGAGTGTAGATAAAATAGTGTATGCAACTGCTATAATTAGGCATTAGAATGCTCGTGTCAAACTATTATCACACTCGGCTGCGCCTCGTGTGATAAACAGACACTCGCGTTATAATGACCCCCATTATACGACAGTTGCATAAACTTCTATTATCTACACTCGTCTCATAATGTTCGAATTATGAATTCGAAAACAGATGCATAATGACATACTTTATGCATTCTGCCTATAAAAACTAGGGTTTACTATAAATTACAGAGGCGTAATGACTTAATGACAAAACTCTTAATACGATAAAGTTGAGAAATGAAACGAAGTTTTTTTTTCCAATACTCAAATCGCTATCTTCTGCCGCACCTGACAGTTGTTGTTGTACGGTAATTTTTCGGATGTTGTTCAGTTGTTTTAATAGGTTTTTGTTCTGTTGTTATTCAGATGTCGATTAGTTGTTGTTCAGATGTTATTCCGATGTTGTTCAGTTGTTGTACAGATGTTGTACAGATGTTGTTCAGTTGTTGTACAGATGTTGTTCAGTTGTTGTTTCGATGTTGTTCAGATGTTGTTCAGTTGTTGTTCAGATGTTGTTCAGTTGTTTAGTTAAGTTATTGTTAAGACTCCACATCTAAACAACTGCTAAAGTATAGATTTTTAAAAATTCATATCAAGCCATATTACGTTCTCGTATTGAATTTGTCCTTGTATCGGGCCTTGCAATGGCCGGTGCGTACGTTTAGAAAAGTGTTTCTGAGTTTTTTTGGAGAGTGTAGATAAAATAGTGTATGCAACTGCTATAATTAGGCATTAGAATGCTCGTGTCAAACTATTATCACACTCGCATTCTAATGACCCCCATTATACGACAGTTGCATAAACTACTATTATGTGTAGTTGGGCAACGCAGAAAATATTTTTTTCTTGAAATCCCCCGAATAATTAACAGTGACACTACTGGATACGAGCCTCCCCCTTTTAGGGGTATTTGTTGCTGTTGTCATTTGCCTGGGTCTATCTCTTTTAAAAAATGCTGGAATCGGGATGTTACTACATTAAGCCAGGATGCAAAGCGATGTCCAAAAAACATTAATTATTTGAAAAAAATATGGTGTTTTCTATACACACCCCGTTCGGCAATTTGATTGGTGAGCGTAGTGCAAAGTGTTAGATCCATCCCTTAGTCGCCTTTTACGACAACCAAGGGTTGATAGAGGGTGATGCTATTTTAAACCAACATTGAACTTTAACACAACACATTACACACAACATTAAATTACATAAAAAATGTATCGTTGCATTGCAGCACTATTTCGTCAATTTAAAGTTCAATTGAAGTTATACTCTATATTAATATGAGTTCAAGATTCGGTATACATTGCAAGTTTTTTTTTAGGTGTCATTATTTCAAACTATACCTAGCAATGTATGCCAAATCGAAGTTCGTTCCAAGGGAAGTGCAATACTGACCTAGACCAGTGATGTGATTTCATATATTCTGTAGATTAATTTAAGTATTATTTGTTGTCACTTAATGAATTTAATTAAATTTTAAATTATGATTTTATTTTTATTTCAAACATTGACATTGTCTTAATTTAATTTATTACAAGTGTATCGCTTATTTTATTATAGATACATGGGTTGATTATGCACTATAAACTACAGTATTTTTTAATTTGGTATTTTGTATTTACTTAAAAATTATTAATGACGTGTTACAATAAGCTAATTGCAAGATTCCTTTACCTAATTGTATTGTTAAATATTATTGTTATAGATAAAATAATATTATAATTTTGGGATCTTTTCTAACACTTTGTATGTATTTTTTATTGTTTCCAGGAGGAATTAACGTTCAACTGGAAAACCGTGAACCGTCAGCTAAACTAACGGGGGAACATGAAGGGAAACTACTCGTCATGACTTATCCTTGGGATGGAAATGCGCATCCAGGAAACGAATTCTGGTATGTTTGACTTCATTAGAAATAAAAAAAGGCTTTTAAAACAAGTTTTTATTTATTTAAGTACACTATTAGAAGAGTGGTTGGCAAGACGATTCCAACGAGCCCAAACTTGATAGGGGTACATAGTTTCATCTCTGAGATGCTATGACCACCTTCCGGCTCCATCATCATATCAGCTTTCTGACATCATAATATTGCATTGTCACCCAATTTACATGTCTATGCAAAAATATTGCAATCGGAAGTCGTTAAGTGGCGCAAATATTGCTTCCAAGATTTGACCCGTACAAACTAACGAACACGGCAAGTCAAATAAAAGCTTGCAAAAAGTGTATAAGTATAGGAACTTATCTCATCAAATTTGACATATCAGTTATACGACTAAATATAAATGTAATGAATAATACATGTGACATTACGAAGGTGCTGGCGTTTCTAGTTTAGCCCCGTTACATTGGCTCCGATTACGTTTTATGTGCAAAAAGTATTTGCTAAATGAAATTTGTTTTATTTATTACACGACTGCCCAACCAAAAAAGGAGTGTAATGATTTTAGAGTTACATGAACTCTAATATCATCCATGTATGTACGAATAAATACAGGGTTATTTTTTATTCACCCCGGATATTTTACAGGGCGATTCTACTCATGATCCTGAACAACTTTTATTATGGGGTCAACTGCGAAATCGCGAAAGAATATCCAGTTGTTCCATACATTTTGTTCCAGTAGTTATGAACTTTTCTATGGAGCAGCTGAATTTTTTTTCGCGATTTCGCAGCTGACCCCATAATAAAAGTTGTTCAGAATCATGAGTAGAATCGCCCTATAAAATTTCCGGGGTGAATACAAAATAACCCTGTATTTTTATTTTATTTATTTATTTTTATTTATATGTGCGATTCTTTAAAGGACTGAAACTCTGTTACCAATGAAGAGATTCGAATGGGAATTGTATCGGAAGAATCCTTTCATTATCCCGAATGTTATAGGCTAGGCTTTATCTCAGAAAGCAGTCGTGTTTGTATTTTTTTTTAATTTTATATACTTGTTTATGCAACTAAAGTATTTCAATTTCAATTTCTGTCCTTTTTGACATATAACACGGCATTAAATAGCAACTACTTACCTCTGTATTTGTATAATTTGTTTAGGAAAATGTGTCCGTTTTATTAAAAAAATATAATACTGGAAACTTGTCACTCTAAAAGAAAGTGTTTCAGTGTGTCTGTCCGTATTTGCTGTTACTAAAATCGTACCTCATTTTCCTTCCAGGCTAGGCAGCCTTGACGGGTCCGGCGACCCCGCAGCCGCCGCCTCCACACAAATCGCAGAGTTACACAACGCACACATCAATCCAACACTTAACGCTAATAATACCAAAGTTGTAGGGAGATCAGGACTCGCCAGTTTACAAGAATATTGTAGCACTTTAGCTACCTAATAAAGCATAAAACAGTATTGGTCAAAGAGATGTTAGTTCTTAAATTCGTTCATAGATGGCGCTGAAATCCTACTAATAAAGTCATCAAAGTATCTATCTATGCGTTGCGGGGCTAAATTAACCAACTTTACTGAGTAGCTGAATTACATGACGCTCTCATCAACACTATACTTTAATCATATTAGCGATCGAAAAAAAGTGTCGCCATCTATGAATTGCGGAGCTATACTAACACGGTTCTGGTGACTCTCTACACAAGTACCTGAATTTTGTAAGGTACTATTAAATTAACATAAACATTAACAGGCACAACAGTCCACTGCTGGACATGGGCCTCCCTCTATTAGGGGGGGTGGGGGTATTGCCATACTCACCACGCTTGGCAGGTGGATTGGCGAGCGAGGTACTATTAACCCTTTAACGGGCAGACGCGGGTAGGGTTAAATTTTAGGTGGTACATTCTTCCCATCGCCTTATAAAACTGAGGTACTATTTAATTCAGTGCAAATATTTCTAGAGTGAGTTCTAGTCGTGAAACTGAACTACTAACCGAAGAACAAAGGTCGTAATATGAAAAATATTAACCCTACCATACATTTTTTTTAAACATGTGTCCCTTTGTATGGGAAGTCAAGTTATTTCTATATTTTGACCTCTGTTTATTGGGAAAAGTTGTTCAGTTTTACGAGTAGAACTCACCCAAAAAAATATTTTCACTGTATTCAATAGGACCTTAAATTAAGCATATTAACCATATACTTACCGCTTATAATACTAAAGTTGTTGGTCCAGTCGGTTTGGCTAGTTTACAAGAATATTGTACCACGTTAGCTACCTTAAGGCGAGTGTAGCCGTCAACGACCTCGACACTTCACAAAAAAATAGTTTTCTCTTTATACAAACAATCTATCAGAATATCCGTTGCCCAAGTTTTGAGGTCGTTCACGAGTACACTCGCCTTAATCACTCGTCTGTCGCTTCATACTATAACAATTTCATTGGTTTTGAATTTTATTGTGGGTAGTTAAGGTTCAAAATTGTTGTCCGGCTCCCGGTACGTGACAGACAAGCGGTTAATAAAGATAAAATAAACAGTATTGGTAAAAGAGAAGCTAGTTCCTATGTTTGCTTATAGATGGCGCAGAAATAAATCAATCTTAACCGTGGCAACTTTGATAGGGTTTGGAAATAAAATTGCAAATAACGCCATCTATGAAATGCGGATCTAAGTTATTGATATGACATTTTATTTTTATAGAGCAGCTACTTAAATATAATGTTCCTTAAATAATCGGCTTGCATTTATCTTCATAACATAAAAATATAAAAAATATATACTTGTATAATAACATGAACAACACTGCTACTTAGCTATATTATATAGTAATAAAAAGTCTGTAAAAAAACTTACATTTGGGTAGTGTGAATGAGATTTTTCACGACTATTAAGTTCCTTCTTTACACTTACTTACATGTTTATAAAGGTAATATTATATGTGCCAGTGAAAGAAAAAAATACGCGCAAGCATTTTCAAATCAAAGCAATTACAGCTAAAAAATGGGCAATAATCATTGTATAGTACTACATATTATATTTTTTTAACAAAGTGTATAAACAATTTATTAACTAGGTGATTTACTTAAAAGTTACTTAGTATTTTTGTTACAATCTGTAGCGACTTTTTTTTGCTCTGTATAATATTCTATCCATAACCGTAGATTGGACGTAAGTCAATTATCTTATAATGGAGTATGTAACTAAAAAGTATACTTATAATAGACAAGATTTCATGTTACGGCCTAAAATCGACAACTAAAATTACTTAGCGCTATCACTTTCAGTATAATTAGCTAAGAAAAAGGTAACAGAGGTGACAAATAATCATCCGTACTATATATAATTATTCTAAATCTGAGAGTTTGTTTGTGTGTATGTATGTTTGTTACCTCTTCACGCTCAAACGGCTTGACAGATTTGGATGAAATTTGGAACACAGGCAGGAGTATAACCTAGAATAACACATAGGCCACTTTTTACCGCAGGAAAACAACTATTACCTCGGGAATGAAACCGCTGGGTGGAAAACTAGTCATTCATAAATTCATGGATAACTTTGTTGCCAATTCGGTAATTTCTCAAAACTTAAAATAGCGCTGTCACACTCCATAGGTTTAGAAAAGGATAGGAGATGATGAATAAGACGACGATTAAGAAGATGACTAGAAATGGCAAAGAAAGTAGACTTTAACCACAGAATAACCAATAGTATGTAGTATATATTATACATACAGCACGGACACTCACCTCCCCGCAACCCAGCCCCCGACCCGCCCTCACCCGAGACATGTCAAAATGCCAGTGGAGAATTAAGTAGAAACTAGCGCTAGGCTTGTAAAATCCTCTTTGTATCTAGTCACAGGTTAGGTATCAAAATTAACCTGCATGCCAACCCTGCACTCACACATTTGTGATCACCCACACATGCATATGTAGAAATGACAGTTGTCTATAAAGAGTCCGCTGTATCGAGTGTCCGAGGTGTGCTTTAACCATGACATGACTGACATATCTTCTATCCTTTTCCATACCTATTTGTCGGAAAGTGATAGCACCATTTTAAGTTAAGAGAAATGACCGAATTATCACCATTGTCTATAATTTCGGTAAAAATTGTCTCATTGCTGTCATTTTATTATGACAGATACTGCGTAACTTGCGCAAGATTAAAGACGTTTTTAGACTTGAATATCTTCGCTAATTTCTATTTCATTTGACTGAAAGTTTCAGCACTAATATAAGTTAGCTATTTTAGACAGTCACGTGGAATTGAGTCTTGTGATTGTAACTTATTTATACTTAAGATATTTAACTGTGATAGTGTTATTAACTTATTTTAATAGTAAAAGCTATGTTTATGTAAAAAAAGTTATATAACTATGTATGCGTGTGTGAAATAAAAAGAAGTGAGTGTAAGACAATATTATAAAGAAAAGTACGTACGAGTATATTGTGCCTAATATGACATTATTATGTTAATGTAATAAATAATTAAATAATAATTATATCTGTACTATAATGTAATGTAATAAGCACTTACAGTGCTATATTATTTTCAATAAAAATCATATCTGTTAACTAAGACAGACATAACCCAAAGTATATACGCAATTCAAAATAATTGTTATTGCTTAAAAAACGCACAATAACACTCGATTAATTTTATATTTATAAAATATTTTGCCGATATGACATTTTGCGCCAACATATATTTCTAGACGAAAGGCATTTTAGCGACTAATAATAATGTATGGGGTAGAAGTAGTTGTAGCGGTATTATGAAAAGTAGAAAATTTAATATGAGAAGTAGAAAATGTATGTAAATACCTTTAAGTAGGTAATGGTCTCTATTCTGTAGGGCGATTCCATAGTTACTTCTTAAGCATTTCTTTTATTTCGTTTATAAAAAACTAGTGATAGAGTTACTTAAATTGAACACATTTAGTGTTCCTATTACGTACTCACGCTTTTTTATATTACACTGCTCTCATTTTGCCTTTTTAACGAATCAATCATCACTAAATAGGACAAATTTGCTATTGGTAAGTAGTAATAGTAAATTTCAGTTAATCAAAATATTTTAATCCAGGTACCAACTCTCTTAATCAAGCTATAGAACTTGTCGCAAGCCAAAATCTAGCGACAGACCATACATTCGCTTTTGGAATTTGGTAGGTTAGGTTAGGTTACCTACCTACCTTAGAAAAAAACGCGCGCATGAAATTCCGGTGATCTGTGGTACCTACCAAAAGATTTTGCGAATATACCGGTTGTGAAGACTTGAACGGTATACCGAATACTTTGCAGGCATGATCAGACCTTGAAACTAAACAACTTTTACTATTGTACGATATTTTTTTTAGAATTTGCATTCGACATTCAGCTGATCGAGAATTTTGTATGGGAGTTCGATTTTTTTTCGTTAACAAACATAGCCCATAGAAAAGTTTGTTCAGTTTCATGGTCTGATCATGCCTGCAAAGTTTTCGGTACACCGTTCCTTACATTACACCCTGTATTTCTCAATTAAAAACAATGCTTTCTATATGCAATTATCTACCGATTAGACATTGGAGCAAAACAAACTGGTTTGGTAAAGCGAACTTATAAAGGGTCCTATTAAATTCAGTGCAAATATTTTTTAATGAGTTCCACTAGTGAAACAGAACAACTTTCCCCAGGAAACATCAGCCTAAATATGGAAATAAATTGGACCTCTCATACAAAGTAACAAATATTTTTGAACTTTTTTCTATGGGTGGTCCAATATTCTTAGTATTTAATATTTGTTGTTCAGTTTTACGAGTACACCCTGTTTTTTTTTTCACTGAATTTAATAAGACCTTATATTGCTTAAATATAGCTAAGCTTTCAGTTTAATGTATATTCATATTCAATCAATCAAACATATTATTTGTTAAGTTTTCTACTTATACCCAAAAACATAATATATTCAGCTGTTTTGTATAAAATGAAAAGTAGTTTTATTCAATGTAACCGGAGTTAAAACATTTTATTCAAAACTATCAGTGTGTGTATTGCAATTTTAGGCGATGGGCTGACAACCTGTCACTATGGCGATACACAAATTTCAGATTATCCCTCAAATATTTGTCGGACGTGGCGTAGATGTCTGTTTTTGCGGCCGTTTGCGCTCTGCCTACCCCGCAGGGGATTATGGGCGTGGTATATGTATGTATGTATGTATCAGTGCGGGCGCAAATACCTAAGGGGCTTTATTTGTGAAAAAAACGCATACGAATGTTTGTCGTGTGATGCCGGCTTAGAATAGCATCACCCCATTTCCTTCCCGTGGGTGTCGTAAGAGGCGACTAAGGGCCACGAGGGTATGTATTGCAATTTTAGGCGAAAGGCTCACAACCTGTCACTATGGCGATACACAATTTTCCGAAAGACCCTCATATTTGTCAGACGTGGCGTAAATATCCGTTTTTTGCGGCCGTTTATGCTCTGCCTAACCCGAAAGGGATTATAGGCGTGATATGTGTGTGTGTGTGTGTGAATGTTTGCCATGATCGTCGAGTCTGTGGTAGATTCGAACTCGTATCACATGCTCTACTAAGTACCTACAAACATGCATTCACAGATGACATGAACAAATTCTAGTAGTAAATGTAATAAGAGTACTAAGTTAGACCACTCGTTACAGACTTTCGCGTGCGAAAATGGGTAAAAATTAGCCCTTGTTTGGTGCTTTTTGATGCACGGATTTCAGAAGCTAATAGAAAATGATCTCTAGCGTCATATTGATACTTACGATACAGTTAACTTTCAATTTCCTGAAAATACGAGTAGCAGCGTGCGTCGAAGTTTATTAACTAGATTCCCGTGTGTGAAAATAAAGCATTTTCCCGTGGTAAAAGGTACAAAACTTTCCTCTTGTATCACTCCATCCATTTAAAAAACCCGCAGTAAAACGGTTGCGTTGTTTTCAAGATAGCATTCATAGGTAGGGACCTGCTCCGTGGTAGGGACAGTGGAAAGCGAAGCGACTTTAAATTGAAAATATTCAATGGAGGATAGTATTACCAAGGACAATATAGATCAATCTTTATTGTCCTTGGTATTGTCACTTATTGACATTGACATTGACACATTTTAATATGGCCTAGGTTCACCAGTAAAAGTTTTTTCTGGTGTCAGAGTTGAGCAAAGAAATATATGTCCATGTCGCTGGCTCCCCAAAGTACATATTTTTCAAAGCTGAGAGGCTCAAACGTTTGTGACCAATGGATGGACTCTTATTTTAAGACTGGTTTTCAATGTGACGCTACCTAGACTGAGATCTCAGGTCAAAAAATTGGGGAGCCAGCGACATGCTTTTAGGTTAGAATTTCGGAGAAATCATCAGATTACTTGTTAACGGCGCAATGTGCCAAAACGATGGCTATGCCAAAGAAATGTGACGGAATATGTGACAGCTACAAGCACATTCAATAGCTATGTGACTCAACTGGAGCTGAGAAATAAGCCATGGAATGTTTCCAACCCATGTCGCTGGCTCCCCAAAAAACCGGCATCCGAAATCTCTGCAAGTATGATAGATAGATAGATAGATAGATAAAACGTTTATTGCATAAAATTACAACACACACATACATTCAACAAAGAACAAAACAGAAACAGTATTGGCATACATAGGATAAGTAGTAAATACACAATGTTAAACGCACATGTGTGCTGCAGTGATGCAAAGGGCCAAGGCTCAGTGCAAAAAATGCCCAAAGGAGGGCAGCACTGGTTTTCAGCCATTACCTCAGAGTGAACGTTGCGAGAGTGTATAATAGGTATGTTTGAATATTTATGTAATGAATTATTAATATAAAATCCATGATGTGTGCTTGGGAATACAATGTACTGTAGCAAATAGTGTCCGAATTATGCAATAAAATTTAGAATGAAAGTAAGAGAAAAAAAAAAGTAAAATAAAAGTGGGTAGTTTCTGGCAGCAACCGCTAACCTAAAAGTTGCGAGGGGTTACCTGATTTTTGCATTGTAAGCAAATATTCTTTTAATTTAATTTTAAATGTGCACTTGGTGGAAACATTTCTGATAGGGGGAGGTAAAGAATTCCAGCATTTCGTTGCTAGGAAGCGGAAGCTGCCCCTAAACGCCACTGATCGGTGAACATGCCCTTCGAGAGGAGCCCGGTTACTCCTGGTTCCATACCTACCGTGCAGTGGTGACAATTTTAACTTTTGACGTAAGTACTCCGGCCGTTCAAACTTGATGACATCAAAAGCAAGGCTTGCCAGATGCATAATTCTGCGATGATCCATGTTAAGCATTCCTGCAGTATTTAAAAATGGTGTTATATGACTTCGCGGTGGCACAGTGAAGCAGAACCTACAGCAAGCATTTTGGACACGTTGTAAAAGACGCTTTGTTCTGCCAAGTAATCTTGGCCCGTAAACGACATCACCATAGTTTAGTCTGGACAGAACCAGTGATTCACATAAAATTACACGGGCCTTTTCACTCAAAAGATTACGAATTTGATACAGGACCTTAAGGCGGTACATGCAACTTTTGACGAGGTTTACCACATGAGATTCAAAACGTAGAAGACTGTCAAAGGTAATTCCCAAGTTTCTGGCCTCATTAACTCTCTCTATACTCTGATTTTGAACAAATATCACAGGATTATGTTCTAGAATTTTACTAATTTGCATTTTAGTGCCGATTACCATATATTTGGATTTTATTGGATTTAGCATTAGATTGTTTCTAACTGACCAGTCTCCTATTCTTTCCAGATCCTCATTCATTTTATCGATTGCAGAATTAATGTTATTTGGGTCATCAGAGATATACAATTGAAGATCATCAGCGTAACAATGAAACCTGCAATATTTAATCGCTTTAACAAGATCCGCACTGTACAAAATAAACAAAAGCGGGCCCAAGATAGAACCCTGGGGCACACCTCGTGTAAGAGGTCTGGCATCGGACACCAGCTCCTTTCCATCCTCCTTTGTTATTTTAACTGATTGGAAACGCTGACTGAAATAACTCCCGAACCACCTCATAGATAATTCATCAAGTCCGTAATATTTTAACTTCGATAAGAGAAGAGATATATTTAAACTATCAAAAGCCCTAGAGAAATCCAGTAGCGTGAGTATAGTACCATGGCCAACGTCTGTCTCAGCCAGTATGTTATCCACAACATCAGACAAAGCCGTGCCAGTTCCCCGGCCCTTTCGAAATCCCGACTGATGCATAGGCAGGATATTGTTTTCTTCTACATATTTAGACAATTGTAGGTACACAGCTTTTTCTAGTATCTTTGACAGATATGGCAAAATGCTGATCGGTCTTAGGTCTTTGAGATCAGTCGGGTCATCAACTTTTGGAAGCGGTGTCACTAGCGCAGATTTCCACTGAGTAGGAAAGTATCACCTAAAACTACTAAATAAACTACTATTCTCGATCGTAATGTAGTAAAGACTCGTTCTTCAAACAATCTCCTCTAGAATCAGCTTCGTTTTTGAGAAAACACAACATTTGTTTTTGTATGAATATAAGGGTGACTACATCGTTCAACCCTTTTTGGGACAGATTCAGGAACTTATGGTTTAATGATTTCCGTACAAATTATACTAAATATTACCTTGAACAATGTCCGCGAAGGGCTCTTAGTGTTTATATTATGCTGGTACTATTAACAGCACATCAACTTACCTATTAAAGGTACTTAGATTTTTGACGGTATTTTCACGGTTTATTATTATAACATTTATAGTACAAATTTATTGTAGTATACACGATCTCGTTGTTGTCGTTCGGGAGAAATCGTCACCGGCGCGGCCGGCGACTTATCAAGAGCACATCGGAAGTACCTTTCATTTTCGTCGAAAAGAGATATTCATGGATAGGTTCGAATGTCACCCGGCAATAAAGTTGCACGTGAGCACTAGCGCGCATAAGGCTGTGTTTAGGTATTAATGTTTTAGAGTATTATGCACTAACAGTGCTTTATTATTCTCATGTATAAAACTATTAAATTGAAATAATGCGTGTAGAGTATATTTATAAAAGTCTAGTCAAGTATTGATGAAACTGAAAAACATTTTCCATGGAACACAGGTCCAATATAAAAAAAATGGAATGTACACTCGGTTATAGCACATGGTAAAAGGGGTACTCCAAAAGAGCTCATTTTTGTCCTTAGCAATATTTTTTTCTTGACATGAATATGTTTTAGTATAAAATTTATTTATTTTATAAGAATAAGTTTAAATTTTGATTATGTATTAACTGGGGATTAAATAATTCAGTTCTTTTGGAGTATCCCTGTTACCTTATGTGCTATAACTGACTATACCTACATACATGTTGTACAGACTGAAAATGTAACAACGCTACAGTTTTATGAGAATAAACGATATTTATTTATTAATTATAGGAATCAATTCAAGCGGAGCACTTTCTTAACATTATTTAAGGTCATTTATAGTAAAATCTGTACGGAAATCTAAAGCCATAATTAGCCATAGTTCCTGAAACTGTCCCAAAAAGGGTTGAAAGATGTAGTCACCCTTATATTCATACAAAAACAAATGTTGTGTTTTCTCAAAAACGAAGCTGATTCTAGAGGAGATTGTTTGAAGAACGAGTCTTTACTACATTACGATCGAGAATAGTAGTTTATTTAGTAGTTTTAGGTGATACTTGCAGAGATTTCGGATGCCGGTTTTTTGGGGAGCCAGCGACATGGGTTGGAAACATTCCATGGCTTATTTCTCAGCTCCAGTTGAGTCACATAGCTATTGAATGTGCTTGTAGCTGTCACATATTCCGTCACATTTCTTTGGCATAGCCATCATTTTGGCACATTGCGCCGTTAACAAGTAATCTGATGATTTCTCCGAAATTCTAACCTAAAAGCATGTCGCTGGCTCCCCAAATTTTTTGACCTGAGATCTCAGTCTAGGTAGCGTCACATTGAAAACCAGTCTTAAAATAAGAGTCCATCCATTGGTCACAAACGTTTGAGCCTCTCAGCTTTGAAAAATATATACTTTGGGGAGCCAGCGACATGGACATAGAAATATGGGAGTTGAGAGTATTACATGCAGAATAAAGTTATAGGTACTCGTCTCATAGAAAGCCTTGAAACTATTCATTATTATTTGGTGCCTATTGCAAGATGTTGTTTGTACACATACATACTTACACACACATATCACAACTATAATCCCTTGCGGGGTAGGCAGAGCGTAAACGGCCGCAAAAACAAACATTCACGCCACGTCTGACAATCATTTGAGGGTCATTCGGAAAATTGTGTATCGCCATAGTGACAGGTTGTCAGCCCATCGCCTAAAATTGCAATACACACCCTCGAGTCCCTTATTCGCCTCTTACGACTCCCACGGGCAAGAAATGGGGTAAAATGCTTTCCCAGACTTAAAAAAACAAGTGTACGGAAATGAATTGGAATAAGGTTTGGAACAACGTAAAATTATATGCAGTCATCTCATGGCTGGTGCATTCGAAAGATTACAAAGAAGATTCTAGAAGCACTGAACGACCGCGTACGGTACTTTGACGTCATAAGATGGACTTTCACTTCTCGGTGAACGAGTCTAGGGGAGCTGACACGACTTGATACGTGATTATTGGTAGGAATGGTAGGATATATTAATGATTATGTAACTTGACACTGTGGAACATGTTGCTATGTTACTGATGATCGGAGTTGTTCAAAAGAATTGTTAGTTAAATGTTTAATACATACACACATACATAAATCACGCCTTTATCCTTTACGGGGTAGGCAGAACGTTAAAGGCCGTAAACCGGATATTAACACCACGTCTGACAAAAGTTTGAGGGTCAATCAGATAATTGTGTATCACTATAGTGACAGGTTGTCAGCCCATCGCCTAAAATTGCAATACACACAACCCTCGAATCCCTTAGTCGCCTCTTACGACACCCATGGGTAAGAAATAGGGTGATGCTATTCTAAGCCGGCATCAAACGGCAATTAAATGTTTTATTCTGTTCTGAATCAAAAATTTCTGAATAAAAATTTAAGGCTGTTGGTAGAGTGATTCTGTGCTCTAGAAGGCACATTTAACACAACCTGTGGTCACTGCTTTGAGCATGTGATGTTAAAACGAGGTTGAAATCGAGTCATGGAACGGACCAGTCCATGATTTATTGCATTCACAAAATTGAAGTTGTCTAACAAAACTGTAATGGGTCATTCTCATAATGACGCGGAATTTTCTCACTTCCATGTCATTTTTCAAATTTAGTTTTTTTGGATAATTGAATATACGGTATCAAAGTTTTCGTCATTACAAACACTAGATTGAAATTGCCCGGTTCTTGGACCACTAGTTTCATAGTTATTTGATGTCCACTATTTGCGGACATGGAAATGAGAGAATTCCGTGGCAATTTTTCTTTTATATTATATTAAAATAATTAAAAATGTTTTTTAATATATAAATAGTCAGTAATGTTTGCTAGAGCTTAAAGAACGTATTTTAGTAAAAATAATTAATATATTACAATTATAAATATAAAAAAAGGAGGGCCACTATTTTTTGTCATGGAAATGAGATGTCCACTACTTGATTTGTAGGAAATATAAAGAAAATAAGCTTTATTTACTTAGTTAAATATTTATTTAGCATCCCACGAACATGAGGGTGTGGATACTGATAACCTTTACATAGTGACCGACTGCAGAATGCAACAAACAGTTTTATAACACTTTGTATTAAAGTAACTTGTGGCCAAGATAGAAAAGAGTACCAATATAATATTAATATAGGCTCGCCCGACTGGGAAGCAGTTTGAAGTGGTCATCAACTGGATACGCGCGCTTAATACTAGTTTAAAGTGCGTTGCGGTTTCGGTAGCCCTAGTCTTGGCACGCACATATATACATGTAGGAGTTTTGCTTCTAAGCGGTAGCCATTATTATGTATTATTTTCTATAAGAGACATTCTATAGAAAAAAGTGGTTAGCATGATGGACTACTTTTATTGGCGTACAGATATCGCGGGTTTGCAGTACCTGGTATAGAACCACTTTTTTCTATAGAATGTCTTTTATAGAAAAGAAAACATAATAATGGCTACCGCTTAGAAGCAAAACTCCTACATGTATATATGTGCGTGCCAAAACTAGGGCTACCGAAACCGCAACGCACTCTAAACTAGTATAAAGCGCGCGTAACCAGTAGATGACCACTTCAGACTGCTTCTAAGTCGGGCGAGCGCGGGGCGGTGAAATATCAGAGAGCGGATGGGAGTGCCGCGTCTTAGCGGTATTTTGTTTAAAATGTAGCAAATGTCACTCGCGCTGATGCGCTGCGAATCACATGACACCCCACATGTCAATATCCATCTAGCCGTTTGGGCTGTAACCCACGAAAAAGCAATTGCATGTCCACATACATACATACATAATACATAAACACATACATAATACATACATAATACATACAGTCATACATACAGACAGACTCCCGAAAAACTCTAACCCTCCTTCTGAGACATTCGGTAAAAAGACATATAAAATTAACTACAAAAGCTTACATTTCATAAAAATAGGTAATAATGAAAAATACCCGTACTTTCACATATTTACGATTAAAACAGGCATTGGATTAATTTAAGAATAAATATTCATAATTTAAAAACTCTGTCCAACGGTGGACTGCAAAATTTTAATCATTCTCTCATTTCCATGTCACTTTCTCATTTCCATGCCATCTCGAACCATGGAAAAACATGGAAGTGAGAACATGGAAATGAGAACGAAAGCTTATTTTGCAGTTTAATCAAAACCTATTCGTTAAAATTTAATACAGTACCGCCTCTTATTTTAAGCATATCAAAGTTATTCCTCAGAAAAAATATCGATAATACCTAATAACTGATTAATTGGTAATCGACTAGCATGGAAATGAGGTTGGTACTGGACAAAGTCGTAAATGTGAGAAACTTACCCTCGCCATCGAAGATATAGCGGCGAGTGGAGCCTGCGTCCCCCGCGACGTTGTCGGCGTTACTAGCCGCTACGAATTCGTGAGTAAAATCGACAGATAGCTTTTACCGTCATGAATATATGAGTGAGAGAGTAGCGCGAGGTAATTGTGGGCTGATTCAGGGCTTCAACGCAAAAATCCGTGTTTACAAAAAAGTTTCTGCTGTTGTTGAAACTAAAAACATGCTAAGAGATAGAAAATATAATTGTTTAAAAGATAAGAAAGCTTAACACGACATAGACTTGTAATTTTAGGATCTATAACAGTCTATTTAGCGCAAGGTAGCAAAGAACCATGCCATGGATGTGAGAGAATGCATGTTTGACAGGAAATTTACAAAAAACTGACCACATATTTGATGAATTAAATGTTTGACCATATGTGAGAAGTGCTGAAGTATTTTGAAGTAAAATTTTATAACGCTAGTCCCAGAGGAAGCAGCACTTTTTAAGCGGAACGTACGAAAAACGCGGTCGATGAGAACAACCCTAATAATCAGACAAATTGCAAACTATCAACACTGTTTCTGCCAACTACTTTTTTCTTGTGAACCTTCAAGTCACATTTCATACGTTTTACTTCGAATATCTTCCTACTTAACTACCTACCTAACATTTCTTAATTAGGAACTTTGACCGATTCGTCACACAATAGCTTAAACTTCGTGAGACAAGTTTGTTAAGTAGGTGACGGTGTCTCATTATCATTCTGTGCGTGCTTTCCCCTACCATCATAAGTTTAGTTTAGTAACAGCTCTACCAAAGAACGCACGTATCGCGGCTGTATAACTTTCGAAACCTGTGCCTTTCGAACGTTCCCTGAAAAGTTTCATGTTTTTGACGGCGATTTACGCGGGCAAACTCTAGTGAAAAGTGAAAATGGCGAAATGTGTCAACTTCTTCGTTTTCATGGTTTGTAATTCGGTTATTTCGTAGTTTTGTGGATTGTGTAACAGTTGTTATGAAATATGTGTTGGCTCTGTGCATTGCGGTCAAAGGACGCGTTGCGACCTTCGTTTGCGAATATTCATTGGCTTTCTACATTGATGATCATGATGAGATGACAGCAGTATAAAATAACGTCTTCATATAATAATCAGCTCTTAAAAATAAAATACTTTTTTTGATTCTTGTAATTTTTATCTCATTTTTACCTATCCCAAAAATAAAACCTGATTTGAAAAACTGAAACTGAAACTGTACATTCAGGAAAGTTATGGCTAAATTAGGGCCATCTATTAAATGCACAACGTAATTTGAAATGTTTAGTTCCGCTTGTCGTAGTACCGCTACTGCGCACTAGATGGCCACACTGCTGCAAAATTTACTATTGCAGATGAACAAAAGAAAAATATTCGCAATTCTGTATATTTTTGACTCAGAAACTTATTTATTTTATTGTATTTACAGCTAGTCGTGATCGTAAGCTTGTTGATAACCGTGGAGTCCACAGTGCCGCAGCCCAGGGCACCAAACTTCCAATATTTTGAGAGGTGAGTAAATTTGCTGTGTGATGCCGGCTTAGAATAACATCACCCCATTTCTTGGACTCGAGGGTTAGATGTGTATTGCAACTTTAGTCGATGGGCTGACAACCTTGTCACTATAGTGATACCTACACAGTTATCTGATTGACCCTCAAACTTTTGTCCGACGTAGTGTTAATATCCGTTTTACGGCCGTTAACGCTCTGCCTTCCCCGTACGGAATATAGGCGTGATTTATGTATGTATGTATGTAGTAAATTTAAAGGCTTGGATTGTACCTATTGTAGTAAGGCCCAATCCCAATCCTACTAATATTATAAATGCGAAAGTTTGTATGTTTGTTTGTTACTTCTTCACGCAAAAACTACTGAACCGATTGTAATGAAATTTGGCATACATATAGAAGTTAACATGGTTTAACACAGGATAGTTCTTATGAGTACCTACGCGGGCAAAGCCGCGGGTAACAGCTAGTAAGCCATATTTGACAGCTGTCATATCCATACTAAAAGAGATGACAACAGAGGAAAATGGACCATATGCCATAGCATTAGCACGAATCGGACAGCTGTTAAATATTTTATACTATTTACTAAATTTCCGCCCAACGGTTTCACCCGCTGCCACTCATTTTCCCGTGGTAATAGTTGTTTTCCTGCGGTAAAAAGTGGCCTATGTGTTATTCCGGGTTATACTCTACCTGTGTTCTATATTTCATCCAAATCGGTCAAGCCGTTTGAGCGTGAAGAGGTAACAAACATACCTACATACACACACAAACCCTCAGATTTATAATTTTAGTACGGATTTATCCCTTGCAGGGAAGACAGAGCCTAAACGGCCGTAAAAAAATAAATAATTTACGCCACGTCTGACAAACATTTGAGGGTCATTCAGAACATTGTGTTTTTTACTACTTATTATACATTACTGTTTACTATGTTGATATTGCCGTGTGATGCCGGGTTAGAATTGCATCACCCCATTTCATTCCCGTGGGAGTCGTAAGAGGCGACTAAAGGACTCGAGGGTGTGAATTGCAATTTTAGGCGATGGGCTGACAACCTGTCACTATGGCGATACACAATTTTCCGAATTACCCACAAATATTTGTCAGACGTGGCGTAAATATCCGTTTTTTTGCGGCCGTTTACGCTCTGCCTACCCCGCAAGGGATAATAGGTCCCTCAAGTCCCTTAGTCGCTTTTCACGACTCTTACGGGAAAGAAATGGGGTTATGCTATTCTAAGCCGGCATCACACGCAATCACATCTAAAAATGACTTAACAAATAGGTAGTTGTGTCTTGTGGGGATCGAACCCACGATCCTCAGCGTAGCGTGGCATGGTTACTATCCGCTACGCCATCAAGCTAGTCAGGACAAATTGCTTTAATTACCTTTTTAATTTACTCTTGTCCCTTTGTTTCAGACCAAAATACCGGTACCCGTACTACGATGAAAACGGCAAAGGCAAACTTTTGTACGGCTACGGAGGTCCGGAGTTGTACCAATACAAATCCTTCTCGCCTTTAGAAGGAATCCATTAGAATAACAGGAGAAATGGACGCAATTCTACAGGTCTTTTTAACTCATCATAAAGCTAGGCCAACGAAACGAAATAAAGAATGGAAACAATATATCTGTGATTGAGTGATCTGATCTTAGTTTACATTATCTATCTCTTTCTATACGGGATTTAAATAATTAGTTGCAAATATTAGGGGGTGAACCAGCTCATGAAACTGAACAACTTTCCCAAAGGAACACAGGTCGAAAAATGAAACTCCCATACAAATTGAGTCGGTCCAAATTTTCTTTTTCATATTTCCACATATTGTTCCTTGCGGAAAGTTGTTCATTTTTATGGACTGGTTCATCCCATAAAATACTTGCAGCTATTATTTTTTCACTTGCAGCTATTATTTTTACACTTTTTAATAATAATAGAAAAGGATTCCAGGCTCTACAGATGTTATTTGCCTGCTAGTGTGACGTTTATTATATTTCTATAGAAATTTAAAGAATCAAACTTTAAATTCATTGTAAATTTTCTTTATTTATGAAAGTGATAGCAATATGATTAGGTACACCATAATTGAATCTTAAGGGTAGGTAGGTTTGTAGGTATTGGTATAAGGATATTATAATTAGTGATGTACCGATTAGTCGGCTAACGCCACCGCTGTTTATTGGTAGACGGCCATTTTTGTAGTCGGTTACTTGTCGGCTGGTCGGCCATAACACACAACACACACACTTAAGTATTTTTAATGGAAGCAAGCAGCAAGGCTGGAATTATAATACAGTGATTTGAGGTGTAAGTAAAAAGGTGTTCCAATTAATTAAGTGATTCTTGTTTATATTTTTCAGATATAATACATTTTGAAAATGTGAACTTGTGAACTAACTGATTTATGTTTCGATTCGTGATACACTTTGTAAATTTTGTTATAAATTTTAATAAAATTGTGATTAAGTATTAGTGATTTTTAATTTAATTTCTCTTCTAAATTAAAAAGTATTGTCTGTATAAACTGGCGAAGGGTCTAAACAACCCGATTCGCACCGGCTTCCCCTTTGAAAATTACATGATTCTTTATGTTTGTCCGCAAAATAACGCGATTAGCTGGCAGGAATAAGCCGAATTAAATTTTATTTTTATAGCTTCCTCCTTCCATTGTATTTTGTATTCATTTTGTGATGTCGAGAAGTAAATACCAATAAATAGTTTGCAATATTAAGGCGAAGGCCGTAGGTATTAAAATTAATTGTCTAAATCTAAAAATGTAATGGGGGATAAATAAAATTATAAATATTCGGACAAATCACACAGCGCCATCTAGCTCGAAAATAAGCAAAGCTTGTACTAAGGGAAATAGATAGCTGAAATTAATACTTAAATACTACAAAATAATGATGTATTTTTATAAAATATAATTATATATTTTTCATTAAGTTCTTAAGCCACCTACTGAGATCTAAATATAATATACCTAATGGATTTAATGTTCCTCCTTCTTAGCTAGCCTATGTTATTTAATTATGGATAATTTTTATTGACATATCTAAACTGTGATGTATGTATTAGAACAAATAGCAATGAATACTGATGTCGCCTTAACAAAAATCGTTCCATCATAAAAAACCTTGGTTCTTATTTACTCACTCAACGCATACCAACTTAGTTCAACATAGGCCTTGATTCTGACAGACCGTCTTTACAATGCTTTACTATTTTTGACACTTTCTTAAATAAGTGGAAGAAAAATAGAAGGGAAATCTGCAGCTTTTATTTTGTGATATTTGATTTGATTAATAAATTCCTTATTTTTACACAAAACAATGGACTCAAAACGTCATTTTAGGAAATAAACGTCAGTTTAAGATTTTCTGTCCATTAGCTTTAGCTTGTGAGTGATCGGAACAGCTAAGAATTAGTTACGAAAATGACTCGCTAGAATCGAGATAATAGTCTGTAATGGAATCATCATACACTTAGCATGCAAACTTAACTTTACTATTGGAATCAAAAACTTTGCACGTAAATGTCGACTTAATACGACTTACGGAAGTGCAAAAATAAGTTTGTTTTCTATGTACTTCTGTAAGTGTGATCTTGGTGTAGTGCATACATATATACATAATTGTACGTATAGCACGTATGTTCCGCATTTAAATTATTAAAAGTTTTGCGTAATACAAGACGTGTTTACAGAGAAATAATGATTTCCTTTAAAATTATTTTTCTTATAATGTCATCATTGTTAATGTGTGATTGTGTATTTGTTCAGTCAAGTTTTTGGGCGCCATTGTTCAATCCAAGGATTTTAAACTACCGTGTTGATGCTAAATTTGATGAAAATGGTGGGAAAACTAATAAAGGAGCGTTTGAAGAGAACTATGGATACCGAGGGAAAGATCTGATTGAGGATTTGGGGAATGGGAATGGCCCTAGAGTTGTTGAGAATAAGGTAGGACTTTAAATGCTATACTTTGTCCAAGTACATAAATCACGCCTATATCCCTTACGGGTTACAGAGAACACCACGTCTGTCAAAAGTTTGAGGGTCAATCAGATAACTGTGTATCACTATAGTAACAGGTTGACAGCCCATCGCCTACAATTGCAATACACATCTAACCCTTGAGTCCCTTGGTCGCCTCTTACAACACCCATGGGTAAGAAATGGGTGATGCTATTCTAAGCCGGCATCACACGGCAACAATAGTCTAAGTAGGTTTTCTAAATAATGGAAAGTGACAACTATCATTTTCTGTCATAATGGCATAAAATTGACTCTTTAGCTAGTTTGTTTACATTCTTTTTAATGCTTACATGTACAGAGTATAACTATCGTCTAAAATAGAACTTTGAGGGTTTGAGGCGCACATAATTAAATTAATTAAAAGTGACGAACTGATAACTCCAGTGATAATTAAAATTAAAACAAATCTCTCTCTCACTTACAAATAAATTTAAATTTAATTAAATTTGCAGAAAATGTGCAACATTATGATTTTAAAGTTCAATAAAAATGTATTAAACTAAAGCAATTGCCGTGTGATGCCGGCTTAGAATAACATCACCCCATTTCTTACCCATGGGTGTTGTAAGAGGCGACTAAGGGACTCGAGGGTGTGTATTGCAATTTTAGGCGACGGGCTGACAACCTGTCGCTATAGTGATACACACACAGTTATCTGATTGACCCTCAAACTTTTGTCAAACGTGGTGTTAATATCCGTTGAACGGCCGTTAACGCTCTGCCTACCCTGTAAGGGATATAGGCGTGATTGATGTATGTATGTATGTATAAAGCAATTTCAAATTTAAACAGTTTCTGGTATTTCAGGATCAAAATTATGGGCCAGTGAGATTCTACTACACATACCCAGGAGCTTACCCAAATGGCGACAAAGCATATGAAAACAACAATGATTACGAGTAAAAAAAATTAATTAATTTGTTAATAATTAATTTAATGTTTTTTTTTTTTAAATTTAAAATCCGTTTTTTCACTGATATAGTCAATGATCTTATACAGTGTGTCAGTTCAATGAGTGTACAAAAGTTTTAGGGTATGTTATAGACATAGCTTGGACAACTTTTCTAATAAAAAACCTTATTTGGATGACTGTTAGCACCAACGCTGCATCGCGCAAGCCGGCCCGCTCAACGCAGCGTTGACGCAGCCCTACACGTAGTTTATAGAATTAACCAACTACTGGATGATATTATTAATAAAAAAGATGCATACTTACAATATCGTTTATTTCTACTAAAATTACAATTTAAAAAATCAGACTACGCCCTCTCCTTCGCCTCTAACGATGTCCAAATGAACCCGTTGTAGTTATTCAACTCTGTTTCAACCAACGGGTACGGACTGTTGCTGGCCTTGTAATAGTCTGACGGGGCGTGCATCACAAACTCCATTACATCTAGTTTTCTTGCGAGTTCCTCTTCAGGGCCTAGAAAAAGGTAATTGAGAAAATGAGAACTTTTATACTTATTCCTTGCCGGCAGCTTAGAATAGTATCACCCCATTTCTTTTCTGTGGATGTCGTAAAAGGCGACGAAGGGACTCGAGGGTGTATATTGCAATTTTAGACGATGGGCTGACAACCTGTCACTATGGCGATACACAATTTTCCGAATGACCCTCAAATGTTTGTCAGATGTGGCATAAATGTCCGTTTTTTGCGGCCGTTTACGCTTTGCCGACCCCGCAAGGGATAAAGGCGTGATATATGTATGTATGTATACTTACTCCTTGCGGTGACTACACTATTAAGAATGGAAAGTTTTCTAGCACATCTTCAAGTGTACAGTAAGTTGTAGCATATAAGGTACCAGGGGTGCTCCAAAAGAACTGAATTATTCTTGTCCTCAGCAATATTTTTTTCTTGACATGAATAATGTATTAGTAAAAATTCACTGCTTTTATAAGAATAAGTTAAATTTTTTATTTGTTTTAACTGGTGATAAATATGAATCAGTTTTTTTGGAGTACCCCTGGTACCTTTTGTGCTATAGTCGACTGTTCATAGATGGCGCTGAGCTTAGGTAAAAATCCTATACATCCATTTTTGTATTTTAATTTCTTGACATTTGCATGCTTTTATGGATAATCGCTTTTGAGAAATGTATTTTTTTTATTATTGTATGCCCATGTAGGGTGGATTATGTGAGCCAAAATGTTAACATAAGAACTTGTATTACCATAATCTTACAATAAACGAATTTGAAGATTAAAAAAAACTTTCCAAAATGAAGGAAAATTTATTTAGATTTAAAGTTTTAACTTTTTCTTAGATGAAATGTATTTGTGACTCAAATTTTTGATTGTGCCCGATATTATCAAACTACAGGCTTCATTTTACAGGTGAAATTTGATGTTCATTGCAAAGTTGGTTAGCCATTATGATACCAGGAATATTAACTGGCTATGCAATATTCTCAGAATTTAACCTGTTGACTAAGCCTGTAGATTCATAACATAGACACTGTTTTGAAAATATGAAAAAGGTTGAGAATTATCAGATAGAAAAGTCCCCATCACAAAGTAAGTATTGGCGGCTGCGCGCCCCATGCCTTCTTTTGAATAAGGTTTCTTGTCTCATTTGATAGTTTTCTTATTTAGAAACTCATAGGTTTATGCTACAAATATACAAATTAATTTTTGTTTTTTAGAGATTGTTTTTTTTTAAATTTTAATTGTGCTCATGTAAAGATTTTGGTGTTATAGTCTTATACATACATACATTCATACACATATTATATATCATGTCTATATCCCTAACATGGTAGGCAGAGCATAAACAGCCACAAAGCATGGACATGTATGCCAGCTTTGACAAACATATGAGAGTCATTTAGATAATTGTGTATCTACATAGTGACAGGTTGTCAGCCTTTAGCCTAAAATTGCAATACACATGCATAGCTCTCAAGTCCATTTAAAGTCTAATTTTTAAAAGAGAGAAAATCATAAATATCAATTAGTTACCAATGATATAAGTAGCTGGATCAAATCCGTTCTCCGGTGGTGGACTGGCTTTAGTTGGCAACAACCATGTGACAACGGCACTCTTCTCGCAATACTGGTCCGTCAAGAATCCCCGGATCTGAGCGTAGTAGATTCCTCCGTCTACATCCACCATTGATACTATGTCACCTTTTTGCATGTAGTTACCCTGAAAATTGTATAGGAAATATTGTTTAAAGAATATTTTAATTTGTTTGTGTGATCATTTTAGAACACAGAAAGTCTTCTATCGTCGTAACGCCCAGATACCTTTTAAAAGGTATGTAGCTCTATAGTGGTATGCGCCCAAGCTTATGGAAACCTCACATTAAAAAGCAACCTTATAGATATAAATTTGAGCACATGTGTATCCTTTATTTATATATGCAGGATATGCTGGAACTGCAAGTTTTTAGGACAAAGGAATGCATATAAGGTTTATTTTACTTTAAAAACACATACCTTTTAAAAGGCATCTGGGCCGCTATCTGTGAAAAGCTCACAGATGCCTGGGCATTATGAGGCTATTACAGCACCATAGAAATCAATCTCCATTCATTACTATAATGATGACAGTCAAAGAATATAACTTGATAGGATCCATCCACCATTAAGTGCACTCTTTTTACCCACTTATTGTAAATTTAAGAAATTATTTTTACTTCAACAATTTTCTGTTGTATTAATTAATTACCTGGTTTATGAATACTTACTTACCTACCAAACTATCAGTTTGTGTTTAAATTGAAGATGCGATTGTTAGCGACAATACTCTTGCAAAGTAAACTACCCTAGTAGTTTAGTATTACGAAAAATCATGTATTTAGAAAGAAAGAAAGAAAGAAAGAAAAATGTTTATTTGTTACCAAATATTAAATGTACATAAATTAATAACTAATTATTAATACTAACACGGTAACAAAAAGGTATCCGCTCAGCAAAATGCTTTAAGAGTGTACTTGAGCAGCACTCCCAAAGCGCTGGTCTTCCGCGGAACCAGATTTTATTGCAACATACGGACAAATATATACGAGATCTGTGATAACAATTTCTTAAACCTAGACCATAGCATCTTATTCCTAAATTTATAATAAAATAATAATAATATAAAATCAGATAAATTACAGGCGAATATAATAACTACAGAGTAAATATACCTAAATGAGATCGGAATGTACTAAAAGTTAGATAAATAGCTATATAAATTTAATAGGTCCATGTCCAACAGTGGACTGTTGTGGCTGTAAATGTAAAACAAAAGAAAATTATTTTATTTTTAAGGTTACTTTGTAAATACATATATAATTATAAATAAAAAGAAACTAGGTACAACTGCTTTGTGATTGTTTTTGATTTTTTAAAAGATGTTTTTTAAGGTTATACTTAAAGGAATAAATAGATTTTGAGTTTCTTAACGGAGGGGGTAAGTTATTCCAACATTTCGTGGCAGCATACCGAAAGCTGCCACGAAAGGCAGTTGTACGGTGTTGGTGGCTGGAAAGCCGACTAGCAACTCTGATAAGACGATCAGAGAAGTTAATTTTCTGGTATAAATACGGTGGAGTTTTGTTTTTAATGACACCGAAGAGTAATGTTGCGAAATGTAATGAACGCCTTGATGCCATATTCATTAAGTTATTATTATTAAGAAAAGGAGTGACATGAGCTCTTTTAGGAATTGGAAAACAAAAACGGGCACAAGCGTTTTGTAACCGTTGTATGAATTTTTTAGTTCGAGCGAGTAAACATTCCCCAATTAAAGTATCGGCATAGTTTAGTTTTGACAGAATAAGTGTATCACATAATTTAATACGCAGGTCAATATCTATAAAATCACGCATCCGGTAAAGTACTTTTAATCTGTAAAAGCAATTGCGTATTGTCATTAAAATGTGATTCTCAAAATGTAAGGTTCCGTCCATTAAAACTTCCAGATTACGAGCTTCAGGAACTTTTTCTATTAAGTCAGTTTTAATAGAAACAACAGGATCAGTAGCCACAATTTCTCTTATTTGTTTCTTAGAACCCAGGACAAGAAACTTAGATTTAGAGGGATTTATAACTAGGCAATTTTCCACGTTCCATTCGGCTATTCGATTTAAATCGTCGTTAAGCTGGTTAACTGCTGAATTCGTTTGACCAGGTTTAAAAGATATATATAACTGTAGGTCATCAGCATAAATGTGGTAATTACAATTTTTTATATTTGTAACAATATCAGCAGAATATAAAATAAATAGTACTGGTCCGAGGATGGAACCCTGCGGAACTCCTCTTTTAACAGGTGCAATATTAGAGACTATCGAAGAACCATCTGCTTTTTGTAGCTCAACTAGTTGAGAACGACCTGTCAAATAGCTACAGAACCATTTGACAGTATGATTATCAAAACCGTAGTACGAAAGTTTAGACAAAAGAAGCGAAGTATTAATTGTGTCGAACGCACGTGAAAAATCTAGCAGCGCTAAAATAGAACCTTCTCCTTTATCTTGTGCAGTTAATATATTGTCAACAACTTCTAATAATGCTGTGGCTGTACTGTGACCTTTCCTGAAGCCTGACTGTTTTAAAGGTAGGATATTATTTTCTTCAATAAATTTATACACCTGTAAGCTGACTGCTTTTTCTAATATTTTTGAAAGAAAGGGCAATATACTTATTGGTCTCAAATCCTTAAATTCAGCAGGATGATTATTTTTAGGAAGTGGTTTCACTATAGCAGTTTTCCAGGCTTCAGGAAATGTTCCAGTTTCTATTGACTTATTAACTAATGCTGTGATTATGTTGATTGTATATGGAAGAGTTAACAACACCATATCTAAAGAAATGCCATCAATACCTGAAGCGTTTGTTTTGATAGATTTTATTATGTTTAATACTGTCGACTCATTAATAGGACTTAACTGGAAAGTGGCAGATCCAAAACGGTGAAATTCATAATAAGATAAGCTTGAAATAGACACGGAATCATTTCCAGGTAAGTTTAAGAAGTGGGTATTTATACCATTTGGATCGAACAAAGGTGACGGAATATCTGTTTCATTATTCCTAAAATCTACAATATCACGTTTTATGTTTTTCCACAAGCTACGGGGATTATTTATATTTGAATTGATGCGTTTTTTAAAATAGGCGGCTTTATCACTTTTAAAAGCTGCGATCACAATATTTTTCAAATCTTTATAATAAGTTTTATGATTATCAAGTTGTGTTTGGCGATATCTAGCATGAGCTTCATCCCGTAAACTCATCATCTGTGTGATATTATGTGTTATCCAGGGGTATGAACGATCTTTGATATAGGCTATTTTCTTTGGAGCATGTCGATCAAACAAAATAAGGATATATGAGCTTAGACTTAGTGAAATTTCATCAACGTCGTTGGTTACTAATTGATGCCAATTTATTGACTCAACATCCTGGTTAAAAAGTTCTAAGTTGATGTCTTTTACGGGCCTGTAAACAATTCATTTAGGGGTCACCTTATTTTTTTTGAAATTCGTTCTACATGATATAAAAGCATGATGGCTAAGATCGGGAATATAATCAACATTCACGTCAAAAATTTTAGTAGTTGAGCATATTACGTCAATTAAAGATTCGCTATGGTCTGTGAAATGTGTAGGTTGTTGTTCTATGTATTGAGTAAGATTCATACATTTTAAAAAGTCAAGAAGTTTCTTTGCGTTACTTGAGTTAAATGTATGTGAAGTTTCCAAAAGGTTTGTATTAAAGTCTCCTACAAGAATTATATGGTCGTATAAAGAAAGTGACGTTATGGATTCGGAAAGTGCATCGATAAAATTATCTAGGTTGATCCATTGCGGGCGATAGGCAGTGCCAACTGCCACTTTAAGTCCGTTAATGTTGATACCTAACCACATTTGCTCAACAGAATGTATGGAGGGGCATGTGATATAACGCACATTGACACCACGCTTTATGTAAAAACCAACACTGATCGTACACTGATAGGGCGTGGTAAGTGTTTCTCATAGGTTAAGTGATTTATATTCTTTTTATGAGAAATAAATATCTTAAACCGTGTGCTGCTTGTAATAGCATCACCTGTAATCAAGTCATGTTGGAAATTTTACAAGTTTACCTTATAAAATATAGTATCACTGGTAACCACAGTGGCAGTAGCCGTTGGAGCTTTCAACGGCGGTCTTTTAAATATGCTTCTGCGGCCTCTACCGCGCGGGGCATTCGGTTTTACTGGCGTCGGAGCGACAGGAGTTTTGGGCTTGTATCGTGTCGCCCTAGTACTCTTCCTGGTACCTTTTCCCACTTTAGCGGGCGTGGATTCCACCTCCTTGCCATTCTTCTCATCCTGGCTATCTTCATCTCTCTCGAGTTTTATAGCCGTAAGCTCCACTTTTACCTCCTTGGTAACGCTATTGGATATGTGGCATTCGTTACAGATTTGACCGTTCTCGGCGCTCCTCCAAAGCAAGGAGTCGTTGGTACCGCATTGAACACACGTTGGTTTTGGCATTTTGATGGATTTTAAGACACTAAATGCGATTGAAAAGGTAACTTTAATTCAAAAACATGATTGAAAAACAATGCACATTTTTGACGCCACATTGACAGGTATGTTCCATTTCACGTTAATTTTCTTTTACCTATGTTGAAAAAAACGGTAAAACTATATGTATAAAAAATTTAAATACGCTTTTGAAAAATGATTAAATTATATAAATAAAAAACAAATTAATGTAAAAGAAATGGAAAGAAATGGAAATTTGTTTCATCAAGTCAGATTATACGTGTAATGGATCGAGATGACAGTGGCTCTGCCATCTCTTATCAAGTAGCAGAACCAATTGTCAAAGCGCCCTCTGATGTCGAATAAAATAATACCAGGATGCGTATATTCAAAATACCATTCTCTGCCGCCATGAAACAACATTTCTGAATATTCTCGGAGCATTTTTGTTAAAAATTACTATCTATAGAAGCGTTTTTTGCGTTAACGCTCTGCCTACCCTGCAAGGGATAATTGGCGTGAAATGTGTGTATGTTTCCGTATTAGGTCAGACTTTTGCACGGAATGGGATCAGTTTTTCCTATGTAATGCCAATATTGTATTGTGTACTTACATTCTTGTGGCGACCGTTCTGATGTGATGTTCACTGTTTGTCAGGCATTTTATAGATATAAATAATAGAATGAGTTCAGAGCAGCCATTTCTGTCATCTTTGAGCAAGTAGCAGAACTTATTTTGAAGAGCTCGCTGTGCCGATATTATCAAACTACAGGCTACAATTTTACAGGTGAAATTCGATGTTCATGGCGTAGTCTGTTAGCCATTATGATACCAGGAATATGAAACGGCTACGCAATGTACTGAGAATTTCTCCTATAGACTTATAGCCTGTAGTTTCATAACAGGGCACTGGTGTCGAATAGAATAACCAGGATGCGCATATTCAAAGTATCATCGGTCGTCGCAGCGTAGAACAATATTTCAAAACTTTATCAGAGGCTACAAATTATGGTAAACGGTAGAACTACTGTATCAATCATTTTGAAACCGGCGAATTTGCATGGAATACCTGTTTTCGTGAGTTACTGCCGTTATCAGATCGCGCGTCGGGTGCGTTTGCTTTACAACCGTGTTTATGGCCACGAAAATCAAGTCTAATTTATTACGAGCGAAACATTTGTTTGATAAGCTGGTGATTTTATTGGCATGCTAACGAGGAAAGCTATCTGCAATAAAATCGAGCTAGTCTGCCAATTTTGAGCTTTAAAATGACGTGCCTACGTAGAGTCGTTTAGATAATACCATGAAGCCGTCTTCAGGCAAAAAAAATTACGAGAAAAGTTGTAGATACAAGAGTTCGAGAAAGCCCGCAAATTAAACGACTAGGGGAGACCACATGTCATGTATGAAAAGTACCTACATATCGTGAGCAAAGCGAGCTCGTTTCTAAATTAAAAGTCTCAAGTTTATACCTACACAATTTTTGTGTATACAACAATTTTATGTATACACAATTGGTATTAGTTGCAAAACTAACCCGGTAGATAGAGCCGTGCCACGCGTTACTGGCATTAAATACATTTGCAAAATTAGCGGGCAAGGAACGAGTTGCGGTAGCCCAGATGGAAGAGGCGTCGTCACTGGTAATGACGAAAGTCGCAGGTTCAAATCCTGCCCGCACTTGAAAATTTTGCAAGTTTAAATTTTTTTTATAACTAACACAGGAAGTGTTTTAAAATTTGGTATTCAGGTAAATTACTATTTACGAAACAATTGAGAAAACATCTCATTTTATCTCAATAGAACTACTCAATAGAAAATCTGAGACCGGGTGGTCTTTAACTGATTAAGTCTCCCAGTTTTCCATTTCCAACCTACACACACTTCACGTTACGTTACGCGCAGCTAAACTATTCTGAATTTAAAATCCGTAGTTTCAGCGGCACTATATCACTTGGCGGCGACACCTGACCTGACGGACGGAATGACATATCGCTGGAAAACTTGACTGATTTATTTGTGGGCTCTGCCCTCTTTGCATAGTTTGGTATGTGTTAAATTTGATTATTGTTGTATTTAATGTTTTTCAAACAAGCTTTTCACTTTATGACCTTAAAAACACTGAAACTAATTTTGTGTTTTTGAGTCATTGCGTGTGACGGCAAAAGTTAAAATGTTTAAATTTTCACATTGAATTTGAAAATTATTCGGGAAATACGAGTATTTTCCCCCGTTCCAGTTTTTTTTTGTTCTTGTTTGAAAATCCAGTACCCATATCTACGTTGATCCCATTAATGGGTAACTTGTGTCAGAACTGTAGGTACTACATAACTATAACAGCCACAACAGTCCACTGCTGGACATGGGCCTCCCCCTATTAGGAGGGTGTTTGCCCCACCACGCTTGGCAGGCGGATTGGCGAGCGCAATGCAAGGTGTATTAACAGAGAACGCTGCTGCCAGTTCCCTGGATTCATCCCTTTGTCGATTGTTACGACACCCGCGGGTAAATATGGGGTGATGCTAAACCAGCACCAAACGACACACGCAACTGTAACTGAAACTTTGCCTAAAGGCTCTTTTGCCCTTTTACAAGATTTTCCCGTGTAATTGGCCGCGTTCAGACCAATTATAAGTTTACAACACACGACCCACACGGCTTCCAGCTACACAAAGCATGAACGCTCTCTTGTACAGAATAAACTTTTAACGAATGAAATTCTCAACTTGTAATAAGCTTACTTATAACATGTCTGTCTACAACATACTTAATTTTACTTTTTGCTGAAAATATTTGAAGGGGTGTAGGTAACTGAAGAAATTTCTTCAAGGAATAAACCTAATTTTAAATAATACTTACCTACCTATTATACCTAAATGGCTGAGCTAAATAGCTATAGACTTTTCGTCTTATATGTTCTTATTTATTATTTTCACGTCTGATTTTTATACTTACATTCATACCTACCTACATACATATATCACTCCTTTACCCCTTGCGGAGTAGGCAGAGCGTAAACGGCCGCAAAAAACTGACATTTACGCCACGTCTGACAAACATTCGAGGGTCATTCGGAAATCTGTGTATCGTCATAGTGACAGGTTGACAGCCGATCGCCTAAAATTGCAATTCACACCCTCAAGTCCCCTCGTCGCCTTTAACGAAACCCACGGGAAAGAAATGGGGTGATGCTATTCTAAGTCGGCATGACACGGCATTCTACTTGACAGTGACATATTTTTTTATACTTGACCGTGATAAAGTGAATTAAAGCGGATATATGACGGACTGACGGATGCGCCAATTAAACGCCTTGGCAAAATCGCATGCGTTTCAATGTGCCGTGGTATCCGTTTTCTGAAATTCGAACTATTCTTTCGTCTTACAGACGGATGCGTCAATCCGTCGAAGTGGGAGTACCGCCTTACTTATCGCTATACTTTTACTGTATAAAATTAACCCTTTAAATGTGTGATATTAAGTAGCTATGATAAGAAAGTGATTGCAAATAAAAAATGCTGAAATTCAGTGACAAAGTTTTATTCAAAAATCGTACAAGTGTTACAGTGAATAAGTTAAATCTTAGTTCTAGACGGAATGTTTAAAAAGTAGTCTAAAACTTATAATTATGTGAACTTACGACAACAATGTTTAAAGCCGTTGAGTCTTATTACTAAATGCAAAAAGGGGCCGATTCTGGCATACGTATTCACTCGCTTAATGTAAGACACCATTGTCACTCCTATTTTGAATAGGAAAAGCAAAGAGACAGAACTACCTACCTTATCTGGCGTTTGTATTATAATAGCTAAAAACACTGCAATGAGGCCTTTTACAAGATAAAATATTATGAAAAATTACGCGTTACGTAGTTTTTAATCCCATTTTATTATGCTCATGAAAAGTGTGGGTCACTAAAAGTTTGGCGCGTTAAATTTTAATAATAAAATTAGTAGGAAACCTTCTTGTCTATTGTTTTGACAGGTACCTTTTCTTTTTAAGACATCGTAGATTTTGAGTAGGTTAATTGTTATCATCAATCACCCCTCATCTACCGTGGTACTACATCACGTGTACCAGTGATTTAAACTTTAAAATAGTTCAAAACCTAATAAAATACACGACAATAGTACACAAGGGGTAAATATCGTAAATTGATAATAATATTATCTTAAGAATGCCTACGTCAGAATCAGCACTAATGTTTTTATTGTGATTGTAAATGTATAGCGTATTTACAAA
Organism: Tuta absoluta; assembly: GCA_027580185.1. Lineage (NCBI taxonomy): Eukaryota > Metazoa > Arthropoda > Insecta > Lepidoptera > Gelechiidae > Tuta > Tuta absoluta. The sequence continues at coordinate 9,003,329 of JAQAHW010000019.1, read as the reverse complement.
AGGTTTTAGATATAAAAGAACTTAAAACTGATTTCAAAACCACATTTTGTTACAGTATGTCATAATGAGTATAATAAGATTAACTACATTCTATAATACAATAAAAAAGTATTACAAATACTCACATAAAGTACACGCCATGCCATGATTTTGGAATGATGAATGAACGCGAAAAATATTTATTCAATATAAGGTCTTATTGAATTCAGTGCAAATAATTTAAGGGGGAGTTCTAAAAAAGTAAAAAAGAAAACAAAATTGGACTATGCAAAGTGAACACTTTTGTATGAGAAGTTCTTTTTATTCATATTTGACATACGTTTAGAACTCGTCCTCAAAATTTTGCACTTAATTTAATAGTAGCTTACATAGTAGGTAATGCACTACAATGCAAATTTGACATAACGTTTAAGTGTCCTCGTACTTATTAGACATACAAAAATACTGATTTTAAATTAAAAAAGAATACTGTTGATATTGTTATAAAACAATGCAAAAAGTATACAATTTTGTTTTATACACGGTGAGTGACGACAATACAATACCTAAAATAAAATACTTATCTAAAATTTAAATAGTACGTTTAAAAGCTCGGAAATGTATAAATGGCATTGATTGTACTTAAAAATGTATATTCAAAGCTTAATCACATAAACAAAAATAACAGTTTTTGGAATAATTAATTGAACAGATGATTAGGGGACGATTTACTTGAACACAGAAACGAAAATTATAAATTCATCAAGGGTCTTCAAAATTCATTTGCTGACAAGGTAGCGTAAGTCTCAAGTTTTTATATGCATTACCACATGGTTACATAGATCTTAAACAACTAGAACAACATAGAGCAAGAAAAATAACGAACGATGGTTACAAAACGTAAACTAGTTATGATTGAGATTTTGTTATAACTGTGGCACTAAAAGATAATGCATTTAAAAACAAAACGAAGTATCTTGCTGAAGTAAAAAATGATCTACTTGAAGAATCACTTGCAGACATGCATCTCGCGTACAGCAGTACAGACGTTGCTGGTGACCCGGCAGTACCAGTAGACTTTGCAGCGGTACTAGTTCAAGATGGTATGCAGACATCAAAATTTAAGAAAACGGAAGATGAAAATGTACTCAATAGAGAAAGAATGGAGAATCTTTACTAGATATTGTTATTTACTTGGTTTGGCAGCGCCGGTGAAATTTAGAACGGCACTTGGTCTTCAAGTGATAATGATTTAAACGATGGAAGGGATGCCATTAATAACAAAAATGATGAGGAAGACAAAGACAGAAATACTCCTTCACTTGCAGACATGTATCTCGTTGACAGCAGTACAGACGTCGCAAGTGACCCGGCAGCACCAGTGGAACTTGCAGCGACACTTGGTCTCCTCGACGGTACGGACGGTGTTGTAGCCGCGTCCGCAGCAGAGCTTTTCACATCCGTCTTCATCTGGATCAATAAAAACAAATCGTGGATCAATTTGAAATAATGTCAACGTCAGCTCTTTTTAAAATAATGTCTGTTACGAAATCTTACAGGTTCCTCTTTGCAGAAATCAAAGAAATGCAGAATTTAATTAAACTATTAGGATAAGTGTGAATAAGTCGACATCACAGGTTTGCTTGTGAAAATTTTTGCCAGAATGAATCTTCTTGAACAGTGACAAGTTTACAAGGGATGGCTTGCGGTGCGACATTTGTGAATCAGTCAGTCATCTCTTACAGTTTGCTGCGTCGTTTTGTAGAAGGGAGAGATATCAATACCTGGCTTCAGAGTTTTAAGTATTTAGCCATTTAAGACCAAACCTATGTCAAGTTTTTACCTCTAGAAGTCCTATTGCAGTGTCTCCCGTGAGTCCCCAGGGAGCCAGCAATGGGGTCTGGCTCGCAGTACGTCGGTGATAGCTCTAAGTACACCAGCTCTGACTTCCTCGGCTGTCTGCCGATGCCAGAGTTTTGTCGTCTGGAACGATGGAATAAATTGTGAGGAAAATGTTCAATTGTTAACAGAAAAGAACTGATGTAGATGAATTACAGCACTAATGCACTGTTAAATATACTTTGTAATTACAGCAATCATATCTCCACTTTATGAGAAACTGACTTCCGTACAATAAACAATTTGATTCAGCAGACGGAATTCTGAATAGACTTGATTGATTCACAGCATTGCTAAAACGTCTTCTCTTTTATGTCACTTGACAATCTTCTTCGGGAATCGACTCGCTGTCTTTTTTGGGATCAGCTGCAGCTTCTAAAGTGCCTTCCCACGGTAAAATCGCCTATTTCTCTTCTACCACTGACCTTCTAATAACAAGATGTGTGTTAACAGCTCTGGTGACGGGCGAGGATTGTGACGTCACCATCTTCGCCTTGCGGTATTTATCTGTAAGCGCACGTGCCACGGCTGGAAACTGCGGTAGAGCTCTCCAACACGTCCTTAAAGCGCAGGAGCCTGAGACGCCGTGGCACTTGCACTCGCGGCGGACTAAGTCTTTCACCAACTGGGAAAAGATACAAAAGAATTGAAGCAGGGAATAGTAGAATGTGGACCACGTCTAACTTGTTTTTTTTTTATTATTGATGGGTTTGCTCTTGACTCTAGTCTAGGTCATAGGACAGAGACAGGGTCTAAGATGGAGCGAGCTCACCCAGTGAACAGGCACTCTTACTTTGAAGAGATTAGGGTTGTATGCGTTTGGAAACACAGACGCAGGTAGAGAGTTCCACTCTTTAGCAGTGCGCATTGTAAATGATGACTGGAAGCGCTTAGTCCGAATTTTAAGTAGAAGGTATTTGTGATAGGCATGAGGTATGCATTAACGCCAAAATTATTAAAGAACTAGAGACATAAGAACATAGAAGGCAGCATTAATTACGGGCAGACCTCTTTAAATACGGCTATACAGGATACATGGAACATGAACCATTTTGCTTACCAGCTTTCTGAGATACAAAATCTGCTATAAGAATAATGTGATGTGACGAGATATCTAGATGGAAGGGAAACTAGATACCTCAACTACTACAGAACCTGAAGATACCAGTTAGATTTCTACGGGTTAAAGTTACAGCTACTACTAATTATCACTATAGATTGAGCCTTGAGCCTACTAGTGATAATAATGAATAATAATAAATATCCTGGACATTTCACACAGCGCCATCTAGCCCCAAACTAAGCATAGCGTGTACTATGGGAACTAAGTAGCTGATATTATTACTCATATGTTTCTGGTTAATATATAATATCAGGTTCCAAATATCAGTTTTTTTTGCAAATAAATACATAATAGACATAGAAAACACCTAGACTTAACACAAACAGAACATTTTACTCTACTAATATTTGTGTCTTTTGGGGATCGAACCCTCGGCGTAGAAGGCAAGGGTACTATCCGCTACGACATCGGGTCAGTCAATTTTGATGATATTATGAGTTATTACTTATTATGTTATTGTAGTATTTGCTGTGTAGTAGCATGTTCAGTACAAAGTGTGGTCTGATAATAAATATGGCTGTTCTAAAATAGTCATTTTAGCGCTAACATTGTTTGTTTTAGTAAGGTCAGTATCATGGACACTAAACAGGAAAACCATTAACGAATCAAACATTATTTTATAGCTTTGCAAATAAAATTACTAGCCAGGTAACATTGAATCATCATTCCCAGTAAATACGCCTGTTCATTCCGAGAAGAGGTTGAAATACTAGGCAATCATCAGGAGTAATTTCTGCAGACTCAACCATTACCAGTCATAAAAACATCTAGAATCAAACTGCAGAAACGGTATTCGCTTCTTCGTTTTCTGCGAGCCTAGTACTTTTAATGAGTGCATTAAGTCATAAAGGCCCAATTACTTGACTGCAACACTTGTATTTGTCCGAAGTGTGGCATCTTATCTCGTAAAACACGGGAAATCACTAATCAGAAGGTTTCCTATCAGGGATATGATTAGAAATTGTTGAAATGAACATCAATCATCAACCTTCAATCATGCCATATGTCAAATTGCCATTTAATTATGTACCAGACCAGTCAGGTTACATGTGTCTGTAGCCAAGCAGTGTAAATCTTGGACTCACAATTTTAAGGTCATGGGTTCCCACGAGACAAACACATGTTTTTTAAAACAATGCAATGTAAATCACTTCATTCTCCGACATGAAAAATGAATGATTCCGTGCTTCGGAGAACACGTGAAGCCACCGGTGCTGGTCACTGTCATTTGTTGGCCTTATTAAAATGCATGTTTTAAACTGTTGCCAAAATAAAGTGTTCTTAAAGAACTTTTTGAGTGAAGGTAGAGTCTGTCAGTCACTTGAAAAATGCTGCTAACCTGTTGATAAAAGTTATCTGGCTGCATTCTGTCTGCCACGCATTCTTTTACGTTTTTAGCTTACAATTAATTTTCTACCTACAAAATGTAATATGCGCAAAATGCAAATCCAAATTTATTTATGACGTAGGTTTTCGCGACTTACATGTAAATTATTTGATAGAGAGTTTAGCCCTCCACGCTTCGGCGGGAAACAAATTAATTCGTTTCTATTCAAGCCAAACAAATAACATACCTTTATAGACAGCAACGTTTGTACGTTAAACATTCCTAATGTCTCGACTGTTCGAGTGGCTATGTTGGCCCGGGGGCCTTATTAGGGCACTGTACGAAATTACCGGGTACCAACCGGGAGCTACAATCAAGCCCCAAGCGAAATGCGGGAGGTAGATCGTGAGGTTCTTTTTGAAGGCGTGTCCTGGGTTCCGTAGATTGATGCGAAATATCTTTATTTGCTATTGTTGGGTATATTTTTAACACAGGATCTTCCTTGACGAGTTTGCAATGGTAAAGCTAGCATTGTCGTGTTTTTTTTTGCTATTGTTGGGTGTAGGTATATTTTTAACAGGACTCTGCCGATAACTTTGCAATGGCAAACAAGTCATCGACGTAGGAAAAATAGGCAGTCAATCTCAAAGTAAACATTATTATCACATTAATCAGTTTTTTTTTTGAGACGTTGTTGCTAGACGTAGGCCATCCCCAAATCTTGGCAAACTCCTTTACTGAAACAACCGAAAAGCTTGATCTGCCAGCCATAATTTGACTGGATGTGATGTGACTTGAGAATACTATGGTCGTTAAGTAATATTACATCCGTTCGTTTGTAAAATAAAGAGTGAAAGAGAAAACTTGAAGTCAGTATAATGTGTAGTTTATGCACTGAGCATAATGGCTATATATGTGTTTCTAGATGAATAAAATGACAAAGACGGCTACTGAACCCTGTGAACATGCAAAACTGTTGATAAACACACAGTTTATGATTCCCGACACGAACCAGCAGTTAAGAGAGATATTAACGCTCTCAGTGAGAAATCCTCTCAACATCTTATTACTGCATAACTGACCCACGCGCCGCCATATTAGCTTTTTGTTTCCCCCGTAAAATATGCGCCATTTTGTTTTTTAAATTATTCTCCTTAACTTTTTAAAACGGCCAGTGCGTGCGAACACGAAGACAGATAAAAATAGTTGCTGTTTAAATTATTAATTGTTTTTTAGTTTATGATAATTGGTTCGTGTTTTTAATGTTGATTATTGTGTTCGTTTTTCCAATTTGGTTTGGGTTAATGAAGTAGCCTCAGAAGGCAAGTGAATGATAATGTTTATTTTAATAGCTTTTATTTATACAGATTCAGAATCAAGCCTATATCCCTAGCTATAATATATCCTTAAGAGCTACAATATTACAGAAAAATGCTATATTTTGAGATCGTGCTGCAGTAAGCAGTCCAATTTAAAAAGACTAGATTTCACGTGAATTTGTTAACTAGATCTTTCTGCTTTAAAATAAAACATTTTATAGGTCGGTGAAATCCGTTAGATAAGACAGACCTGAATTTTGGATTATTTTGTCAGTTGGACCAAATGGATCTATCAGATTGGTTATCTGTTGTGTCGAATGGGTTTGTCAGTCCTTTGCGTTACATTAGTCTTTATTTTTTTAATGTATTATTATTTAGTGTTCGACCGATGTGGCGCAGTGGTAGTGCGACTGCCTGCGACGCAAAGGTTCCGGGTTCGATTCTCGGTGGGACATTCACAAAGTTGATATTTATCACTTTGTGAGTTTGTTCCCGGTCTGGTTAGGACATTGCAGGGTGAACCATCTGATTGTCTGAAAAATAATCGGTTCCGTGCTTCGGAGGGCACGTTAAGCCGTCGGTCCCGGTTGCTGTCTATGATTACCTACTTAGACGGCGGTCGTTACACAACCATGTCAGAGGCCTACTAGTGGTAGTAGGCGGTTGAAAAACTCTGACACCAGGGTTCTTCGGGTCGTTGGACGACTCGGTGTCCCACACGAAAAGAGAAGAGAGAGAGAGAGAGAGTGCTCATTTTGTTTTTAAGCTTGCTCCGATTGTTAACAGTTAGTCAGGTTGGTACGATATTTTGGGGCAGTTACGTCTGTCAGTTGGATCCACGTTTCTTTAGGTAGGTCTTTCAAGCTGCAAAAAAGTGAAGAGAGAAAGAGGTATCTACCTCGCTCACCTTCCTTCCCAGCCGGTTGTTGTGAAGATTCATCAAAGCTCTAGCATCTGCCTCCAGTTCTCTGGCATCCAGGAATCTTCTGGCAAACTTGGCGCCGTATGCTGCCTCTCCACAGCCACCCCACTGGAACTGCTCTGCTGGGTTCGTGATGCGTCTTCTGTGGAAGGAGAAATATAAGTTCGGTACAGAGAAGCTCGGATCTCTTTCCACCTCTTGAAGTCCTTCTATGTAGCTACCTCTTACTGTGCGGCCTGAGATCGTCCAAAGTTTATAAGTAGTGCTATGTGTTCTGTGATTTAGGTAGAATATTTTTTATGATCCTAAAGTTTTAGTTCATACTGAAAGCGAAGGTCAAAGGTTCGTATATCGATTCAAGATTTTATACTTATTTCAGGTAACACATTTATTGGAGGTATGCCAAATTCACACGAATTTTTGTTACATTTATTCTCTTTATCGCCGATTTTATGTTGCCAACGACAGCAAATCTCTAGGATTCAATGCCACTCCTTCATCACATCGGCAATAACAACAACATAATTTTTCAATTACGTCTCTGATGCCCGCGGGCGAGTCCAGGCTGATATCTTTATCTCGCTCATGAATATTAAAACGTAATTAGATAGAGCGAGATAACTTTATTATCTGGAGGCGGCGCCAGGGTATGCCCTGGAGGTACCAGCTATTGATTGTGCTCTAGATCTTGAAAGCTTTGAATGCAGTAATGGATTTATTGATGGAGTCGAGGAATTTAAGTAAGTAAGAATATTTTCAGACTTGAAATATATTTTACTGTTATTACATAGCTAATAATGTACGATGAATAAATAAGAAGTAATCTAAAGAAAGACTTCAAGAATGTATTGCAAAAAGATTACTGAGTACCAAAATACCAGTCTCTTCTAAAACAAAAATTGTGGTTCAAAATGTGTGACTCTACATTAGGGTTTCGTTTTTCCCGGCCATTTTCAGTTCCCGGGAAACGGGAATTAATTTTCGCTTTTCCCGGGAATTCCCGGGAACCGGGAAAAGTTTAATACTTTCTTGTTTTGCTGTGTTTCGATAAGAAAAGGAGCTAAACACTTTATTTAATTGTTTAAATTACATACTTAAAAAGTTAACACTGTCATACGAGTACTGAACGAGCCTATCCTGGTCTCTGAGTTTTTAAACCGTCTTAACAACTTTATTTATGATCAGTGTAACAATTTCAAAACAGCGACCGGGATCAACGGCTTAACGTGCTCTACGAAATAAATAATTTTATTAATAAAAATAAACTGGTCAATCAGCCTAAATTGTCAAATATAAACACTATGGGAATCGAATCCCAAGATCTTCGGATTGAGCGAACATGTGTCAGACATTTATAGCACAGTTAGCATAAACGGCCACAAGAGTCCACTGCTGGATATGGGCCTTCCCTCATAAGTAGTGTTTTTGCCATACTCACCACGCTAGGCCCGCAGATTGGCGAGTGCAGGGCAAACTGTTGTTTTTCACAGAGAACGCTTATACAGACGTTAAGTTATACGGTCAGATATTGATATACAATAATAAATAAAAAAGAAATCAATTAGGAATTATAATGATCCATTTACATCATCATATCGTGAAGGACAACAAATCGAAAAACGACCCAATGAACCTTGGGGTCAGAGTCTTAGTGGGTATTCGTAACTAACGTGGTTAATAATCCCATCTATGGTTGTTTTCCTGCTTATGATTCGTGCGTTTATGCACTGTAGCCGTATTTAATTGGGAATAAGATCGAAATTCGCAATTTCCTTTTGTCGGACAAACGCATGCTTTATGGTGCGTTAAAAATATGCAGCGACGGACGACAAGTGGGCAAACTGCTTAAGTATTCATAGACATCAGCTGGGACGACGGCTTAATGTGCCCTCCGAAGCACCGATCTGTCATTTTTACAGTCAATTAGGTGAATCAACCTGCAAGGCCCTAACCCAACAAAACTTGGTACGATCTCACAAAGTGATAAATTGACAAATATCAACTTTGTATGTTTCCTTTGAGATTCAAACCAGATACCTCCAGATCCTAAAACAAACGATCAGATCACTAGATCATGGAAGCAGTAAAGGTTTATTATTGTTTAATTTTACATTCAGAAATTTTGTGCTATTTGTCTGAGAATAATTATCAATAATGTAGATTTTAAGAGCATTAAACCACAATTTAAACTTTCCGGGAATTCCCGGGAAATGAATTAAAATTTCCCGTCGCCGGGAACGAAGTTTTTCCCGGGAATTCCCGATTCCCGGGTCCCGGGAACGAAACCCTACTCTACATAGACGATGTAATGATATTGGAAAGGAATAAAGAGAAATCCATGCAGGAATAGATGGTGGAAGCGGTAGGGGCTTATTATAAGTAGTCTTGTAAAAAAAATATATTTTCATTTCTTCTTTATTTTTTGCAAGCCAGGAATGGGTTCATCAGCCTAGCTAACAAGCGTGCCGCGATAAAATTTTGTCACCGCATTATATCGCTACTCGCTAACTTCACTGCAAAGAATTTCCACGCATCATACATTGTGAAGTTGGCGCATGTTAGACGGGCAGGTGTGTCGGATATATCAATCGTATTAAATAGAAGCACTAAGAGGAAGATGAGGTCCTACCATGAATGAGATGATGACATTTTGGTACCTGTTTGTTGAACACCCACAAGCCGGCAAATCTCCTTTGGCACAGGCGGTGCTTAGTGCATGTGTGACCCCAGCAGATGTGATTGCGTATGTGTAGGCTGCCTCGCGAGTGGCTGCAAAAGAAATTCTTTTTTTTATTTCCAAAATTACCACGGGTAGCTTAGGGCCTCGAAAGATTGATTAATTTAGAGTAGGAGCACTTTTGGGCAGGTTTTTGGATTTTTTTCCTGTTCAATGGGTTCGGTTGATTGCACGCATGTAAAAATCACGCTTTGAAAATCTTGACTTCAATTTGAAACAAATGTCGTTTTCAGATGGTGGTGGCGTAAAGTTACATGCCGTTATTTTTGGGGACAAACTGAGTAGTCTTTTAGCAGCAGAGAAACTTTCTGATAATGTTTTCAGAGAGATTTAGGACATCCAATACTTAATTTTTCTGAGGTTATTTAGTAGAAATATCCGGACAGTCTATTCTAAATATTATACTAATATTACATGCCGATTAACCTGGCCATCCCCGAGGCAGTGCCTTTTTTTCCCGCCCGTGCTAGTTTTTTTATTAGGACAATACAAAATTGTTATAAAAAAAAACAAAATTGTGTTATACAAATTTCTTTTTTTTTTACAATGACGGATCATGACGTCAATACTTGATAATACTATACCTAATATTATCTAATCTAACATTGAATAAAGTAAATTTCAATTTCAGAAAAAAACTACAATTACTCAGATATTTAGTTAGGTAAATTGTTACCCAGTTTTTCTTGTGATGCGTTTGCTTTGGACTTTAATCTAGGCCAAATAAGGTCATCTCGTGATTGATAGGATAGGTAATAATAAAATATCGTACCCAACGAAATACCTACCTACTGCAACATCGTTCGGCATATGTGAGAACCACCTAAAATTTGGTCTTCCACTAGTCATCCGTCGCTACGTATTTTTAATACACCGTAACGTATACGTCTGTCAAACGAAAGGAAATTGTGAATTCTGATCTTATTCCCAGACGAATACGCCTACTGTGCGTAACGGACGAATATGTCTAGTCGTTTGACAGACGCATCCATATATAAATGAACTGCCGAGCCACCGCTAATACTTACTTTGTGTCTGTGGGCACATCCGTAAGCGCATCATAGCCTTTTTTGTATAAAAATAAGATCGGTATCCGCAATTTGTTTTCATCTGACAGACGCATACGTTTCGGAACATTTTAAATACGCAGCGACGGACAACAGAGTGGGAGAATCAATAGCATTAGCTTAAGCTTATAAAATAAAAGCCGTGTAATGCCGGCTTAGAATAGCATCGCCCCATTTCTTTCCCGTGCAAGTCGTAAGAGGCGACTAAAGGATTTGAGGAAGTGTATTGCAATTTTAGGCGATGGGCTGACAACCTGTCACTATGGCATTACACAATTTACCGAATAACCCACAAATATTTGTCAGACGTGGCGTAAATGTCTTTTTTTGCGGCCGTTTACGCTCTGCCTTCCCCGCAAGGGATAATACGCGTGATACATACATACATACATACATAAATCACGCCTATATCCCTTACGGGGTAGGCAGAGCGTTAACGGCCGTAAAACGGATATTAACACCACGTCTGACAAAAGTTTGAGGGTCAATCAGATAACTGTGTTTCACTATAGTGACAGGTTGTCAGCCCGTCGCCTAAAATTGCAATACACACCCTCGAGTCCCTTAGTCGGCTCTTACGACACCCATGGGTAAGAAATGGGGTGATGCTAGTCTAGGCCGGCATCACACGGCAATCAGTAGACCGTACCGTATGCAGTATACGTCCTTGCAGTATGTTTTACGTAATCTAATAATATTATAATAACTTATTAGCACTCATAAAATATTTTATGATCAAGACACATAACAATAATGTCTTCTTATCTCTGCTAATCGAATGTCAAGACCAAACGGGTTTGATCAGGTCGGTTCGATTGACTACTACTTCGCAAGTGTCCTAGGATTCCTTTAAGGCGAGTGCACCCATGAACAACCTCGACTGTGGCGCCACTTTACAAAAAAATATTTTGCTCTTTAAACAAACAATCTATCAGAATATTCGTTGCCCAAGTTTTTAGAATTATCCTTAAGTAAAATTAGAACCTGCAAACTCAATGAAGTATTCGCTGTAATTTAAGTTTTGGAAATTAATACCAAAAGTGGCCGTTCTTAGGTACTTTTTTCCATAACTTTAATTGCAACGAATATTTCATTGAGTTTGCATGTTCTAATTTAACTTATGGATAATACTAAAAACTTGGGCAACGGGTGTTCTGAAAGATTGTTTGTATAAAGAGAAAACATTTTTTATTTTAATGATGTGGCACCACTCTTGAGGTCATTGACGACTACACTCGCCTTAAATTACTTCAATATTTTGCTTATTTCTTCGTCATCTTTATCACAATCTACAACTATAATAGTCCACTGGAACTGCTGGATATGAGTCTCTTTATTTTGAGCCTATTTGTCAGACTCGCCTGGATTGGCCGGTGAATTGGTGAGCGCAGTAGGTAGGTAGGTAGGCAAGATACTGCAATTACAGGTAACGTTCCTGATCTTTCCTTGGTTTCACCCTTCCGTGGGATAGAAATGAGGTGATGTTTTTCTAATCTGGTATCACACGGCAATAGTAACGGTATAACAAGGCAAATACAGCTTACTACTATATAAGTGCCCTAGAATCCCTTTAAATAGTTTTGCATCAGTATCTTTACCTCTTTACGAGTTGTACAAATTAAGAGATTCCCTCTTGCGGACAGGCGATGTTAGTGCCGAGGAATACATAAATAAATGTAAATATATTAAGCCTACAGTGGATGGGTTGCTCTCAAATGCTGCAAGACAGGACAGTTTATTTTATACATTACGTCGGTCGCAGAACGTTCGTAAAGTGATACTGTCGTATGCTTTTGACACGACGGATCTACCCGCAAGTAGTCATCAAGGTATGAACCTTTTTGTGGTCGAATGAGAGAAAGTTTTCTTTTGTCAATATTATGAGATAATATTTACAGTAATACTAAAAGGAGTTTTAAGCGGATTATCCCACCGCAGAGTATGTTAACACTAAATTGATATGAAGTCTAAAACAACAACAATCCTGTTAGCTGCACGTTTTTGATGAAGCATAGACGGGTTAAAATTTCTTGCGTCGAAAATCTAAGATCTGATATTTAATGCCTCAGTTGCTCAGGCGATAGAAGAAGCAGCATTGTCTAATTACTAAAATTATTTATTAAAAGTTCTTTGGACGCTACGAGAAAAGACCAGAATGACTCAGTGAAGTAAAAAGACGTAAAGAAACGTCCACAAGCAAGATACATGCAGCTACTTGAACACTTGACGACATAATTTTGAAGAGAGCCCTGATTTGCGAGACTGTTTTGCTTACATAAGAAGGCATAAGTAAGTAGATTCCGCACCACGAAAGGAATCGTCCAAAGAATAACTGTGATCATTTGGACTTACACTATTCAACACTCTATGTCACTCGACATAACGTTCATTCTTTCTCCCTAGGACTCCTTTCGTAGTGCGGTCTTCAACTGTAGAAGGCAGATCTGCTTGGATTTTAAATTGTAAATGACATTAAGTATGTAAACCTGCCTATTCAACAGGTTCGTTTAGCAGAAAAAATACTGCTTTCATAAATACAAATTATTAGAGACTTTTGCATCTGCACCGTAGAAAATGTGTGATATATAATATCATATTCAAAAGAATAGTGATAAAGGTACAGTTTTGTATTGCGAATGTTAAACAGAAAATACGCCTTTCGGATATTATTCTCATTGTTGTAAAAGACGACTCACGGATATAAGGAATGGGCAGCAGCGTTTCCTGTGTATGTGAAATGATATGATATAATGATAAACGTTGGTTGGCTAGCAATTGATTGTTTTGGCTGTTGATATGTTAGCTTAATTAAATTCATTCAATCAAAGCAAACATATCTAAACAGATATTTCCAACAGCATGCCCACAGCCTAGTAAAGTAAGACATCACATCATTTATCTAAGCTCTTGACAGATCAATTAGTACGTTCTTAACTCTGATTATATGTATCAACACCGTTATGTATGGGAATTGATAGAAGCTGTCAGTAAGCCCGTGTATCTTGGCTCTTGAGACTTGATTCACAGTATTAAAGGATATTATAATGATATGGCTTTACTTATAATTTTAAATAGTAATATAGTAAAGCATCACCCCATTTAATACTCGCATGTGTCGAAGGGATTTCAAAGGGATTCGAGAATTTAATTGTATATAATTTTATTTTAAGCGACAGGCTGACCCACAAATATTTGTCAGTCATGGCGATAACGACCGTGTTTGCCTTAAGAGATTAATGGTTGATGGAAATAACTTAACTTGATATCAATATCCTCACATTTTGTGATTGATTTGAATGTACTTTATAACCAGTATTGTTAAAAGAAAATACATAATTCTCTAAAATGATATTTTAGTTACCGCAAATTTTATTCCCCTGCACAATTTTTAACACACTTTATGTAATTGCTACATACATACCAGCATACAAGATATGTACTTACATATACATTCTATATATTTCTAAAGTCAACAAAGAAGCATCAGATACACTCGTCCATCTCAAACTCATTGATTCCCACCTGTCAACACAAATTAACATAAGCATTCGGTTTCAACACCGTTTACTACCGAATTAATTTATTGGCCAAACAAATCCGTCACGAATAAAACAAAACAAATAAACAAATCAAAAAAGAGTACCGCAAGGGAGCATTCTCGGACCGCTCTCTCAATTAACACTCGAATGTTATAAACAAAATAAATAAAAAAAGTGTTGACATAACAAACCGAGAGGAGTTTTATGTGTGACGATTGGGATCGGGACGATTTGTTTTTTTATTAGCCAGTTTGTACAAAAGATTGACGGTAGTTTGTTTTACAAAAGATAACATTTTCTTGATAGCGTTTGGTGTAACATTAGTTCCATGATGAATTGAAAATTGGTTGCAATTTGAAGGTGGGTTGACAATGCAATGTAGAGAATTTTGTTTACGTTTACAAAAATTTGGGTTGCTGTGTCCGGTTCAGAATAGCATCACCCCATTTATACCTGCAAGTGTTGTAAAAGAGAAAATGAAATGCTTCAAAAGGTAGCTTATTTTTCTATTTCTTGCTTTATTTTTATTAGAGTCTTATTAAAATAAATAGTTAAGCAATATAATAACTCCCTATTCCCTAAGGATGCTGGTTCACCTGTCGACACAGAGTCAATTAGCCTCACAGTATAAATCACCAACGCGACCGTGGGCGAAAATTATTGCACTGCGTTCCAATATTTATCTATCTTCCGTTTTCTCCATTTTCTTTTGCACTTTCTTTCTAGCTGTTTAGTAACTAAGGGTGTTGCTCGATAAGGAATTCTACTCGTGGGTATTGTAAAAGGTGATTAAAGGTTAAATCCAGACCATCTGCGTTTCCAGTCAATGCAATAAGTTGTAATGCGCAACCAGTGCAGTGAACAAGTGTACCCCTATCATTATACTGAACTTTTAGTTTGGGAAGTAAGGTTAAAAATTACTGGCACACACGCTATAGTATGGGTAGATGAGGGGCAAATACCTCCAATTTGATAGGCCCCCTGAAGTTCACGTACAGCAGCGGACTGTTTTAGCGGTTTTTTATCGGACTGTAAGCTGTTGAACTTCTATTACTTATCAATAACGGCATATGCCGCTAATTACAATCATTATTAGAAAGCAGGGTGGGTACCATTATTAAAAAAACATTTATTTTTTATTAATGTTTGCTCTTGACTCTAGTCTAGGTCATAGGACAGACATTTTGATTAATATGTAGGAAAGTAGGCACTTTTAAAAATATGATTAGTTTTTGATCCATCTCATTGTCTTCATCTACGATTTCGAAGAACTACAATTGGTGGTAATTGGCTATCGAACTCTGAAATGGAACATATTTGTAGAGCATAGTGGAACAACCCGTGGGCGGATATCGGCCGGCTGAGTTGTGTACCTTTTAATAGAATTGTTCGCGATTTGTGTAGCCTATGGAAGAGTGGGTTGAGTTTATCGAAAGTTTTTGTAAATTATGGCTTCGGTTGGGGGATAGTACATTCCGATTGGTTGGACTTGGTGCTGAGGTTTGGTTGATTATTTATTGAATTTAGTCGTTACCGTGGGGTTATCTTGTTTAATTTAGCGTTGCTATGCTGGGGTAAGTTAGGTATTAATGACGGTCTATGAATGCGCCGCGATTTCGCACGCATCGCTCTGGGCATATGATGTCCCTTTCTCACTCGCAGGGCGAGACTGGCGACGTGCGCGCAGACCGCCTGACGGCGCCAAGCGGTGATTTCTGCACCGCGGTCAGTCACTCAAAACCGTTCGGACGGGAGGGTATCGCGTATTGTGCGGATTTCCCGCCACGCGTTTTGTGATGCCGCGTGTAATGGACGATTCAATTTGAGAACGCGCGTGTTGATGCATCGTACTATTGCGTTTCTCCTGGGTTGTACTGGAATGCCAGGCTTAGTGATTGTTGGATGTCTCGACGTCTTCCACGTGAGCGTCGCGTTGAATAGGCATCAGGTGGCCATTTTGGCCCGCGTTTGTACGGCCCAAATTCGGGTTGGGTCACGCGTAATGACTAATATCAAAGTGAAATACGAACAGAAGCTGTGAGTGGTTTGAAGTGAATAACGCGCCAAGGCTGTAGTGGAATGCTGGGTGTCGATATCTTTTCCACCCAGCCCTGTAAGTACCCACGGAATTCCTATTTGATCCATTCCCTGTACTTCCTTTCTCCGTTGGGTATTTATGCATTTGGACCGGCACGTTGACTGTAAGTATTAAACCTGGTTGTTTAGTATAAAACTGTTTATTCGTGTTAATGGTGTGTTCCCTTTAGTCATATTTGTTGTACCATATCATTGTGACTCCTTAGTACGAATTGCGGAATTCGTGGGGTGATATAATTTGGAGGTACTTACTTATAATCTAGTGCTAATACGCGTGACGTAACGCCAGATCGGCAGACGGTATTTATTACCGACTTGAGTTATGTAAAGGTCAGAACACATCATTTGCCAATTTCACTCAACTTAGTTAATTAAGTTAAATAGATTTAGGTTCACGTTTAATTCATAGTATGCGCTGCTATATTGTGCAGCGTAAGCTATTTAGCGCTGCGTAACGCAGCCATTGTCTGCCTCCAGTTGAACTCCTGGTATTTTGTTCGAAATTTACCTGTGTAAATCGCTTCCACTGCGGGAGTTAAGCTTGGAATTAGACAATTTTTGGTAGCAGAGCGTGGTTCAGAAAACCACTAGATTTAAGATTATTTTAGTATAAGATTTTTAATCTACCTACATAAAAAAAATATATTTATTGTGATTGTAGTGTGTGCCCTGTGTAGAATATCCTATCGGTAGGATCAGGGCCAACCAATTAGTGAATTGCTTGTTATTATCGTTGTGTTTACCCTGTGCGGATATCCTAACGGTAGGATCAGGGCCGATTGTCTATTATTTTTTTTTTATTGTAAGGTTCGGTGTTACTTTGAGTTGGTACCATGGCTCCCACAATTACACAGCTTCAGGCAAAAATTAGAACGCACCTAATTTGGTTCGCGACTAAGCAGGCGATGGTCGGTCGCGGGGACCGAGAGGACGCACTCATCGCTTGTGCGCAACGGATTGACGAACGGGTCGCGGAGGTGTTGGATTGCCTCACTGGATGCGAGGAGTTATTTGATGGGACGCCTGATGAGGAGGTCAAACTTACGGTCCGGACGAATGTGACCCAGTGCATGGAGATGGGGCAGGAGATCCAGCAGGCGGCTGCTGTGATCACCAGGCGTAGAGCTGGGGAGCCGGACCCACCCCATGGTCCGCGGGGACCGGGGGTGCAAGTGCCCCTGCCGGCTGTGGCGATTCCGGTCTTCCACGGGGACTACACGGATTGGACCCGATTCCAGGATCTGTTTGACAGTGTGATTCATAACCGCACTGACTTGCAGCCGGCATATAAAATGGCACAATTGATGGCCAAGCTGCAAGGTGAGCCCTATGAGCTGGTAAAGCATCTACCAGTCGATGATGCAAGTTACGAGACGGCTCGCGGTTTGCTGATCGAGAGATACAGCAACAAACGTCTCATGATTGACCAACTCCTGGAACAGTGGCTCACCGTGCCGACCATCACACGAGGGACGGACCTCAGGGCCAAGGTCCTCAACCCTGTCTGCGTTGCAGTGAACGCTCTTGAGAGACAGGGGATGCCGGTGTCAGGATATGATTATATCCTGGTCCACACGTTGTTGCGCCGCCTGCCGAGCGACATGGCCGCTCGTTTTGAATAGTCACACGGAGGTAAGACATCTGATTACCTCCCGACCTTCGAGGAGCTCAAGTCCTTCCTCGAGGCCGAGTGCAGGCGGGTAGATGCCCAATTTGGAGAGTCGCCTCACGCGGAGTCTGCGGCCGCTCGCCGCCCGGAACGGCCGGGTGCACAGGCGCGAGACGGTAAGAGTAGGCCACCCAGGCGATACAATGTCGCTAATTTGGAATCGAGGTGTGCCTACTGCAGAGAGGCGGGGCATCAGGTGACTGCGTGTGAGGAGTTCGCTGCACAGCGGGTGCAGAAACGTCGTGGTGTGGTGCAGCAACGGCGTTGGTGCTTTAGGTGTATGGGGCCGCATCAAGTGCGAGAGTGCCCATCAAGCACCAACTGCAGGTACTGCCAGGGTGCCCACCATCAGCTCCTATGCATGAACCGCAGCGGAGATTACGGAGGCAGAGCTGACGCGGGTCAGCGGACGGAGTCTGCCCTACCTAGACGGGAGCAACGCTCCCCACCCCCTCCAAGGAGGAGTCCTCTTCCACCAGGGTTTCAGGGACGAGGCCAGGGACATCAGCAGGTGATGCCCCCTTCACCACGCGCGAGACAGTCACCACCTCGGCAGCAGGTGCCGGAACAGGGTAGGTGGTCACAGGTCCAAGGTCAGGGGCACCCATCACAAGTACGTGATGCTACGGGCGGGTGCCAACACCAGGGCCAGTACATGCAGTACTCGGCGGGTCTGAACAACATGGTGAGTTCCCATGACCCACGCATGCCTCTCCCCTTGGCTGAGCACCCGCGGCTACAGGCGCATCCACGGTACGCGCGCCTGCCGCAGGGTTACTATAGGCTGCCAGCCATGGCGTACAGGACCAGAGGTCCCTATCAGCAGGAGTGGGACCCACTCGAAGGTGTACGGAGAGAGGGGACCCCCCCGCAGGACGCGGACACTCCGCGCTTAGATTCCTGCTAGGTAATCGCCGCCTACACGCCAGCTTCGGCCCCCCGGCCAATTACGGTATTGTTGCCTACGGCAATGATTTGGGTATGGGGATACGGTGGCCGCAGCATACAGGTAAGAGCCTTGTTAGATACAGGGGCTCAGGGTTGTATTGTGTCTAGTAAGCTGGTGAGTAGGCTACGCTTAAATATAAGGCCCACAACGGATGGGGCTGTAGGTATTGGAGGTGTAGATGTGCCTGACGTTCGGGGTCAGGTGAACTTCGAGTTCACATTAGGTAATACAGGTACAGGGGTCAGCTATCATGCCTCAGCAGTGGTGCTGGATGATGTGGTAGGGAAACTTCCTCAGGTTCGGTTACCGTCAACGGTACGAGGGTTAACCACAGGCTTAGAGTTAGCTGATCCTGAATTTGATACTCCTGGTACGGTGGACGTTCTCCTCGGGTCAGACGTCCTCGGGAGATTCTGGTGTGGCAGAAAACGGGTACTTCAGCAAACTGGTTTAGTGGCCGTTGATACCACAGGGGGGTATGTTATTTTTGGCCCAGTTTGGAGACCTCAGGACCTACCAGAGGGCGATACGGTTCTCTATGGTAGTGTGTTGTCGGAGGTGCTGCAGAGGTTTTGGGAGTCTGAGGAGCCACCCACAGCGGATAGACGGAAGCCAGAGGATGACGAGTGCGAGCTGTTCTATCAGTACAACACTGCACGAAGTTCGTCAGGTAGGTTTGTTACCAGGCTGCCATTTCTCCTAAACCGCCCCTCCTTAGGTAGTTCGCGACAGATCGCGGAACGGAGACTACTGGCTATGGAGAGAAAGATGAAGCGAGATGCAGCACTTCGGCAGAAGTATATCGAATTCATGAGGGAGTACCTAGAGTTAGGCCACATGTCGGTGTCCAGCATAGATTGGAGGTGTGTCGAGCATTACTATATACCACACCTGGCTGTTTTGAAGTCACCGGAGGCGAAGATACGGGTAGTGTTTGACGGTTCTGCTCCTACATCGAATGGTGTGTCTGTGAACCAGTGTCTGCACGCGGGTCCCAAGTTGAACCGGGACATTGTGGACATCCTCACAGATTTTCGGTTGCACCAAGTAGCGTTCGTCGCAGACGTCAAAATGATGTTTCGCCAAACAATTATACACCCGGATGACCGTCGGTACCAGCTGATTTTGTGGCGTGAGAGCCCTGACGAGCCGATGGTCACTTATGAGCTCAACACGGTAACGTATGGTCTGAAGCCAAGTCCGTTTTTGGCAGTACGCACGCTGCGAGAGTTGGCCGCACAGGAAAGGGTAAGATTCCCTCGGGCCGCAGCAGTACTGGATCGCGACGTCTACGTGGATGACATCTGCACGGGTGCAGATAGCGTGCAACAAGCACTGCTACTACGAGACGAGCTGATCGCGATCATGGAATCAGGAGGTTATGAGTTGCGGAAATGGCTGTCCAGCTGTCCAGAGCTCCTGGCCGGGTTGCCAGGTGAGTTCCAGCAGGACCCGCACCTTTTCGAGAACCCGGACAATCCAAATACGTTGAGCATCCTAGGGGTGCAATATAGGCCAACGCATGATGTCTTTACGTATCAGATCGAGCCAGACCTTTTGCAGAAGACTTGGACGAAGCGTTCGGTATTATCGACGATCGCCAGAACTTTCGATCCTAACGGGTGGATCGCACCGGTGACGTTCATGGCGAAGTGCTTCTTGCAAAGGTTGTGGCTAGCAAACTTGGGTTGGGACGACCAGCTCTCCGGAGAGCTGTTGAATGATTGGACCAAGTTTGTGACCACCTTACCAGGGATCGTACGCATCGCCATACCTCGCAAATTGCTCCCATCGGTGGGATGTAAGGCTACCCTACATGGGTTTTGTGATGCCTCGGAGCAAGGGTACGCGGCAGCTGTCTATTTGCGGACAGTCAGTTCAACGGGAACTGTAGACGTGCGTCTAGTTATGGCCAAGAGTAAGGTGGCTCCGGTTAGGACAAGATGGACCATTCCAAAGTTGGAATTGGCGGGAGCAGCGCTTCTCACGCGCTTGCTACATCATGTCGCTAGTAATCTACGCGGTACCATCAATTTGGATGAAACGGTGTACGCATGGACCGACAGTAGGATAGTTCTGTGCTGGTTACAGACGTCGGTACATACTCTTGAGGTTTTCGTGGCAAATCGGGTGTCACAGATTAAAGGATCGGAAACTCCGTTGGTATGGAGACACGTACCGGGAGAACAGAACCCAGCGGACTGCGCCTCACGGGGATGTAGGGCCCCTGATTTGGTAGGTCACTCACTGTGGTGGGGACCTCAGTGGCTGACTGAGTCACCTGAGAGATGGCCATACAATGAGTGCGGGTCGCCGCTTGGGCCACCTGATCGAGGTTTGCGAGTGAACGTAGGGCGGATCGTACCTAAGCCTAGTGCGGCTTTCTTGCTGGAACGATACAGCTCCCTCGACAAACTTCTAGGGGTGACAGGTTGGATCAAACGGTTCGTGAACAACTGTAGAAAACCTCAAGCAGAACGGAACTTGGCACCTGTCCTCTCGCCTGCGGAGCGGAATGCGGCTCTAAGTTTATTGGTTAGGGTCGTCCAGGCGGAACATTTTGAGGAAGAGGCCAGGCTGCTCAGGGATGGCCGTGGAAAGCTGAAGGGAGGTCTTGTGCGCCTCAACCCGTTCGTGGACGAGCATGGAATGCTCCGGGTTGGAGGTAGACTTCGGAACGCTAACCTGCCCTTTTCAGCACGGCATCCGCTGTTACTCCCAAAGAAGGGACCTTTGGTAGAACTTATAGTTAGGGATCGTCACCAGAAAAACTCGCATGCGGGCTGCAATGCACTTTTGGCTATTCTGCAGCGCGAGTTTTGGATCTTGTCTGGACGACGTACGGTACGGAGCATTGTGTTTCGGTGCTTGCCTTGCTATCGGTTGAAGGCAGCCACAATGCAACCTCAGATGGGAGACCTCCCACCGGACCGGGTGACGGAAGCCTGGACGTTTGCGGGTGTGGGAACGGACTTTGCGGGGCCTTTTATGGTAAAGGCATCACGCCTTCGCAACGCGAAGTCAATCAAGGCGTATTTGTGCGTGTTTGTGTGCCTAGCAACCAAGGCCGTCCACTTGGAACTCGTGGCCGACCTCACTACGGAGGCTTTCTTAGCAGCTTTAGATAGATTTGTGTCGCGAAGAGGGCGACCAGCGCTGATCAGGTCGGACTGTGGTACCAACTTTAAGGGCGCTGATCGATGTATGAAAGAAATTATAACGTTTTTATCGGAAAACGAGGAAGCTATCGGCACGAGCCTCTCCCGTCAGGGCATTAACTGGGTGTTCGATCCACCAGGATGCCCCCACTGGGGTGGTATATTTGAAGCGGTTGTAAAGTCCGCTAAGACGCATTTGATGCGCGTTATAGGTTTAACGATATTAACCTTTGAGGAGCTAGCGACCGTGTTTTGTAAAATTGAGGCCGTTCTCAATTCACGTCCTTTGTGTCCGCTTAGCTCAGATCCGAATGATCTGGAGGCCCTGACACCAGGGCATTTCTTAATTGGCCGACCACTTAACGCCTTGCCAGAATACCCCTACACAGAGGTCAGTAGCAATCGTTTGACGCGTTATGAGTTGCTGCAGCAAATGTCTCAGAATTTTTGGAAGCGATGGTCGCTTGAGTATTTGCACATTCTGCAGCAACGCCTTAAGTGGACGGACAGAACTGAACCCCCTCGCATCGGAGATCTCGTTCTGGTTAAGGATGCCAACCTGCCGCCACTGCGATGGCGCAGAGGGCGCATTCTCAACTTGTTCCCAGGTAGTGATGGCACTCCTCGAGTCGCGACAGTTCAGGTAGGGGATTCAGTTCTTAAGCGAGCAATAGCAACGCTATCTCGTCTCCCCAGTAGTGAATAGGCCTAAGGGATTCGGCCTAGGGCGGGTGAATGTTTAATTTAGCGTTGCTATGCTGGGGTAAGTTAGGTATTAATGACGGTCTATGAATGCGCCGCGATTTCGCACGCATCGCTCTGGGCATATGATGTCCCTTTCTCACTCGCAGGGCGAGACTGGCGACGTGCGCGCAGACCGCCTGACGGCGCCAAGCGGTGATTTCTGCACCGCGGTCAGTCACTCAAAACCGTTCGGACGGGAGGGTATCGCGTATTGTGCGGATTTCCCGCCACGCGTTTTGTGATGCCGCGTGTAATGGACGATTCAATTTGAGAACGCGCGTGTTGATGCATCGTACTATTGCGTTTCTCCTGGGTTGTACTGGAATGCCAGGCTTAGTGATTGTTGGATGTCTCGACGTCTTCCACGTGAGCGTCGCGTTGAATAGGCATCAGGTGGCCATTTTGGCCCGCGTTTGTACGGCCCAAATTCGGGTTGGGTCACGCGTAATGACTAATATCAAAGTGAAATACGAACAGAAGCTGTGAGTGGTTTGAAGTGAATAACGCGCCAAGGCTGTAGTGGAATGCTGGGTGTCGATATCTTTTCCACCCAGCCCTGTAAGTACCCACGGAATTCCTATTTGATCCATTCCCTGTACTTCCTTTCTCCGTTGGGTATTTATGCATTTGGACCGGCACGTTGACTGTAAGTATTAAACCTGGTTGTTTAGTATAAAACTGTTTATTCGTGTTAATGGTGTGTTCCCTTTAGTCATATTTGTTGTACCATATCATTGTGACTCCTTAGTACGAATTGCGGAATTCGTGGGGTGATATAATTTGGAGGTACTTACTTATAATCTAGTGCTAATACGCGTGACGTAACGCCAGATCGGCAGACGGTATTTATTACCGACTTGAGTTATGTAAAGGTCAGAACACATCATTTGCCAATTTCACTCAACTTAGTTAATTAAGTTAAATAGATTTAGGTTCACGTTTAATTCATAGTATGCGCTGCTATATTGTGCAGCGTAAGCTATTTAGCGCTGCGTAACGCAGCCATTGTCTGCCTCCAGTTGAACTCCTGGTATTTTGTTCGAAATTTACCTGTGTAAATCGCTTCCACTGCGGGAGTTTAGCTTGGAATTAGACATATCTTTAAGCTCCAAACTGGACCTTGAAAGTAGATTAAAAAAAAAAACACTTCGTTTTAAAGTTATCCCTAGGTAGTGATATCATACTCGACTTTACCCTGGAAAACGCGGAAAAGTTGGTAGCTGTAGGTGAAACCGCTAGAATATTCGTCGTGTTCCGTTCTGAGCGGAATTTTCCGTTACAGATGACGCTGGTTTGAAGCTAGGATTAATTTGCTTAAAGATACAATTAATTAAATTGATACCGACTAGAAGTATTTTCTAACAATAAATTAAATGGTCAGTTCTTTTCAAGACAAAATCATTATCATGTAAACATTAATATCGTATTCTATATCATTATCATTAGTCTTTAGATCATCTTTGACTTGATTATCATTTTATTTACTCCATCTTTAAATAATCAGTTATATCTGCCAAGATGAAAATAGTATGGATAAAAACAATTAAATGTATCTAAGCAGTTAAAATTATTCAGATAGACCTCTTTAATCAAAAAGATTGAAGCCATGAAAACTTGTCTAAATCAAATGTAACCTTAATATATTAACAGCCACGACAATCCACTGCTGAATATGGCCCTTCTCCTATTGGAAATCACAGGGCATGCAATGCTGGGCATTCCCTGGATTCATCCTTTGGTTGCTTCTTACGAAACACCCATGGACAAAAATGCTGTAATGCCGTTCTAACCTGGCACACATTTAAATGCACAAAACACGCAGCATACTCTACACAGATGCAAAAGAACTACCACTTAAAACTAATGATCTATAGTGTTTATGTAAGTAGGTGAGTGGGGTGTAAGGGACAGCCCTCCATATACTGATAGGGTGCATGCAGACCATGAAACTGAACCACTTTCGCCAAGAAACAAATGTCAGTTAACCATAAAAAAACTACCTCCCATACCAAATCACAATCAGCTGACTGCATTTACTATGGGAAGTCAAATTAATTTTGACATTTCCTGAAATATTTATCTAAGGGAAGTTGTTTAGTTTCATGGTCTGAATGCACCCTATCAGTATTCGAAGAGCTGTCCCTTACACCTTATATTTATTTGTGTTAATCCCTTGTCACATGTTTATACGGTTTTATTCTGGTCTTTTTAGCGTTCCCTCTGAAACCTTACCTTGAACTGAGTTATTAACAATACATTACAGAAACGTGACCAATACCGCCCTCCCATCGTGATTCTCTATAATTTATTACCCTACTTACTGGGTGTGTGTTTATTTAATTGTTCTTTTATTGGTAGCCTTATGTTGAAGAGAAGAAAAATTAGGTTTTTATAATTCAACTGCGTATAGTTTGTTCACCGAAATCCAGACTGTTTGTATACGATATTAGAAATTTACTGCGTCTGAGGCGGTTTTCCCACTTTTCGTCCGTCGCTGCGTATTTTTGCCGCACCGTAACGCATGCGTCTGTAAGATGATAGGAAATTGCGTATTCCGATCTTATTTCCATACAGAAACGGCTACGGTTCGTTTCGGTGCGTAACCGATCGATCGATGCGTCTGTCAAGTCGGACGGATGACAAGTGGAAGAATCGTCTGAAATTTAGCGTGTGAATTCGATCCCATCATAGCCCAATTAAATGACCTATGAATGTCGGAATAACAGCAGCTTTCTGGGATTCTGAATCCTTAATTAGACCTCATCTGCTTAAGGCGAGTGTGGGTACACTTACGAGTGTGAACGTCTTCGACAGTGGCGCCACTTCACAAAATAATATTTTCTCTTCATACAAACAATCTATCAGAATGTCCGTTGCTCAAGTTTTTAGTAGGTATCATCCTTAAGTAAAATTAGAACCTACAAACTCAATGAAATATTAGCAATTAATACCTAAAGTGGCCGTTTTTAGGCACTATTTGCTATAACTTTTACTACAGCGAATATTGCATTGAGTTTGTAGGTTCTTTTACTCAAGGATGATACGTAAGACTTGATCAACGGATATTCTGATAGATTGTTTGTATAAAGTGAAAACATTTTTATGTGAAGTGGCGCCACTGTCGAGGCCATTCACGTGTACACTCGCCTTATTAGTGATCCTCTGTTACCATTTTTTCTTACAAATATCTGCAAGATACTCACCCAAAGGCATGACGTGACCAAAATGGTTGCCGTCTCCGACTCCTGAACAGTTCCACCGGTTGCCTCCGAGCTGAGCTTGGCACTCGGAGTACGCCATTCTGTGAATAATAATTAATATCATAATCGTGTGATGCCGGCTTTGAATAGCATCACCCTAATACTATCCGTCGGTGTCGTAAAAAGCAACTGAGGGATAAATTCATCCAGGGAATGGGAAGCAGCATTTACTGTGAAGACAATATCTTGCATTGCGTTCTCTGATCCATACAAGCGTGGTGAGTATGGCAAAACCCCCCCAAAAAGGCCCATGGTCAGCAGAGGACTGCTGTCATGTTAATGTAATGTTAATTATCATTGTGTTAGGTATTTTTGACACCACAGGATGAAAAGATCTAATAAAGTCATTTACTAATTTGATTACACATTACAGCATGTTTGCCGTGCAATGCCGCATCACCCCATTTATTTCCTGTGGGTTACATGGGCTTCATGCGTATTGCAATTTTAAGCGATGGCTTGACAACCTGTCACTACGGCGATATCCAACTCTCTGAAAGGCCCTCAAATAATTGTCAGACGTGGCGTGTTTCACACGGCCGTTTATGCTTTGCTTATCCGCAAGGGATGTAGGTACACTATAAAATAGTGGTCAATTCATCATAATGTATTAGAAGCCAGTATTAACAAACAACTTTTCCCGCGGGACTAATCGATTTTGCTCTCAAACTTTCGGGTCTTTTCGGATTCAATCGGGACCCCTTTTAGTAAAATTTCCTGATCTCCTTAAACAACCTGCTTAAGCTTCACCTACTATACAACTACAATAACAGCTATAAAAATTCACTGCTGTACATAGGCCTCCCCCTATTAGGTATTCGGCAGGCGGATTGGTATTCACAGAGAACGTTTGCTTCCTATAGTCGGATATTTCGACACTCACGGGTAGATATGGGGCGATTAATCGACTGACCGGATTACATTTGACTGGCCCGATGGTGTAGCGGATAACCTCCCTGCTACGCCGAGGGTCGTGGGTTCGATCCCCACAAGACACTAATTATTTGTTAAGTCATTTTCAGATATTTGTGTTTAGTCTGGGTGTTTTCTATGTATAATAAGTATTATTATCAGCTATCTAGTTCCCATAGTACAAGCTTTGCTTAGTGTGGGGCGCTGTGTGAATTGCCCAGGGTATTTATTTTTACCAATTTTATTTTTTATTACGTCTATGTGCTGCCATGTCGACGACTTTTAAAACGGTTGCACATGATCATTTGCCGCTGTTGGCCTAAAATCACGGCACCTAGAGGAGGCCTATATGTCCAGCAGCAGAAGTGTCACGGCTTACGATGATGTAGTATCCACCCAGCTATTTACCTAAGGCCGTCGCCGATGGCCGCAATGGCGGAGGGCGCTTGTCGACACATCGCGCGTTGCTTCTCTGTCAGGCCTGCAACACGCGCGCACACTAAATGTGCACCCAGCGACACGCCAGCCGATGTGATGCCTCTGTAACAAAGAATTTGGAATTCGAATTTCACTCTTCAAATAAGACGACATAAGAAAACGGTCTCAAGGAGCCTTGGCGTTTAAAAAGGAGACTTTTTATTCTAACAAGGTCTTTAATAGCAGATTAAAAAGTTACGCTTTTTAACGCCAAAAGGTAGAAATAATAGGCGTTAAACATCTATGGATTTTTCAACTAGCCACAAAAGGCACAAGGTAATTAAATAAGCGTTCTTGTAGTAGTGAACTGTTTTCTCCCTCTTCCTCTTTAGTCTTCATTTATTGTTAAAGATATCAAGTACATAAGCGCCACTATTATTTCAATCAAATACCAAATATAACTTCTTGATAAATTTTTAAGGACCCGCCGATTCGTTAAACGACTCGACACGAAAAGCAAAGATGTTCAACGCTATCTATCGATGATTTTAAGAACATTCATCGTTTATAAACAACTGTCAAAACAGCCTCATTATGCCAGCTTTTGAGTCATATTTTTTTTATTAATGATGGGTTTGCTCTTGACTCTAGTCTAGGTCATAGGACAGAGACAGAGTCTAAGATGGAGCGAGCTCACCCAGAATAAGCCTGTTAAGGCACTGGCACTCCCACACACTGACGGAACGCAGCAAGCTACTTGCTAGTAATTTTGTATGGGTAGCCCAATTTTCATTAATTATACTTTAGACGCCGTGTAGTATCATCCCATTTCTTTCCCGTGGGAGTCGTAAGAGGCGACTAAAGAAATCGAGGGTGTGTATTGCAATTCTAGGCGACGGGCTGACAATCTGTCACAATGGCGATACACAATTTTCACTCAAATATTTGTCAGACGTGGTATAAATGGCCGTTTTCTGTGGCCGTTTACGCTCTGCCTACCCCGCGTACGTATGTATGAATACTTTAGACGCATGTTCCTGTGAAAAGTTTTAATTTTTCATGTTACTTTAGCTTTCTTTTGAGTTGCTTGATTTTATTGGACTATGTCTAGAAAAAGGAAATTATACCTACTTGTGACCGATGATAGCGAAATCTATAGACGGCCGTCTATAGATTTCGACGGGCTGGTGATAAGGAACAACTTTCCCCAAGGAACATAGGTTGAAATAATGTCAAATCAGCTGATCGGCAATTTTATGTGGAAGGTCCAATTTGTTTTTCGTATTTCGATCTATGTTTCTTGTGAAAGTTGTTCCCTATCACCAGTCCGTCTTAAGTTTTCGTTATCGGTCACTAGTAAAATTTCACCTTGATGTATGAAAAATTCAAAAGTGACAATACGCTTAAAAAGCCTCAGAAATAGTTATTTGTACAACAAGAGGGCAAAGGTAATTTTTGCTTCGAGTGCTAATTTTGAATCCCGAGGTAGCGAAGGCTACTAAAATTGAATCACGAGCGTAGCGAGTGATTCAAAAGTTGTATCCTGAGCTCACTGAGGGATTCAACAGCACGAGATGCGAATGAATTTGCTCTCGTGTGGTACACACAACTTTTCACCTCTACCAGTGAGAAAATTCTGCCAATGTCAAGTTTGGGAAATTGGCTGTACAGCTCGAATGCCTCAGACAAAATAAAAATTCCCGTCAAATTATTTTTTCAAGATTCGTTCAGAAATATACAGAAATGTCAGAATACTTTAATAAAACAAAACGCTCACAAAAATATATAAATAACTGGCCGAAATAGTTTTCAGAACGCACCGCCTCACGATTTGTTCTGATAAAATGAGATGTTCGAAATTCAAATCACTTTTCTCCATCGAGTGGATAAAAACGACTTTTCGCCACTGTATTGACGCGGCAAAACTGTTCTTTTCAAGCTGGAGAGGTGAAAAGAATATTAATTTCAGCCGTGCGGCGTGCGTGGGGGCAGTGTGAATTGCACGAGAATTGTCGTCCGCCCGTCACTGCGGCGCTAATTGACGTCTGTCATTATGACGTGCGTATTAATGACTTCGGTCTAGTCTGTGGTGGGAATGAACAGGAAAGTAAGATACAAGCAGCGTTAAAGGAATTGCAAGTTCATGAAATTAGAAACCTATCAGCTAAATATACATATTTTTTTTTACTACAATTACGGGTACAAATACGGCTACGGTGGATGCGTCTGTCAAACGGTTAAGATTTATACTTTATGCATAGAGCACATCAAACACAAGGTAGGTATCGCCACTGCTTCTGAAGGATTTTTATGAAATACCGTAAGGACTAGAAACTATGCCTATACACTGCCATATTTGCTGTGTAAAGTGTCGCAGTTTTTTGAATAAATGTTTTTCTATTCTATTCTATACACATGTATATTCTCATCTCATCGTAATTGCAATTTTAGGCGATGGGCCTGAAATACACCTTATAACTATAGCTATTTCGCTACTTTTTGGGCACAACAGCTGTAATCGCGGGTTGACTGCTATTGACTCGAAAAGAAGAAGAAGACCATAGCAATATAAAATTTACTGAATGACCCTCAAATGTTTGTCAGACTTGTATGTTGGTTCTTTGAGGCAGTTTACGCTCTGTCTACCCCGCAAGTGATAAAGGCGTGATGTATGTATGCATGTATGTACTGTAACTCGCAAACCACAGATTCGCAGTAGTAATTACTTATGTGAAAGTAAATTATCCGCCCTTTACCTTGACGAGTTTCGCTCTACCATAAAGAGACCAAATGAAAATGACACCGGTGCCCTGTATTATGAAACTACAGGTTTCTGCAGATGAAATTGGTTAATATTCCTTGTATAATAATGGCTAACCGACTACGCAATGAACATTGAATTCCACCTGTACAAACGTAGCCTGTAGTTTGATAAAACTATATCTTCAATTGGTACTGTCCCTTTCCATCAAATACTTGGTTTTAACTTCGATATTTTAGTCATTTTATGTCTAATAATTTGACGCAAAATACATGTTATCCGTCAAAAAAACGATGAAAACAATAGCGACTAAATTGACTCTAATTTGTTAAGAACCCATTAACATTTTTAAACATGACAGAACTTAGATATCTACTTTCCTTTTCTAAACCTATTTGACGGAAAGTGACAGCACTAATAAAATTAAAGGTAAGTTATGAGAATTTATATCCCGAATTGAGGGCAATATCGGACACAGTTCTAATTTTGCGGTCAGTCCATTGTCAATGCTGTACGTATTGTTTAAGTGTGTATTGTATTGTGTAAAAGGTCTCATGCTGATGAAGGTTTCCATTCATACAATCATACAAAATGTGGAATTACTGTCGTGATGACAAAGCGTCATCCTGTCACTAAATTACACTCAAATCACAGCGTGAGAATGGCGAGACAAAATGATGTGCAGTAACGGGGACTGAAAGAGGTGAAACTGATGTTTATGTGATGCTGGATTATTGACGGCTGACGTGGCGCAGTGGTAGTGCCTGCGCGTAAAGTTTCCGGGTTCGATTCTCGGTGTCCCACACGATAAAGAGGAAGAATAAGAAGACTAACAAAGTTGGTATTTTCCACTTTGGAATTTGTTCCCTGTCTGGTTACGAACTTACAGGATTGATTACCTGATTGACAAAAAAACATGGTTCCTTGCTTCGGAGTGCACGTTTAGCTGCCGTCGGTTGCTGTCTATGGTTACTTAGACTGCGGTCGATACACAACTAGTTAGTAGTGGGTGGCTGATAAACTCTGATACCAGGGTTCATCACCCGTTGGACGACTTGGGTGTCTCACACGAACAAAAAAAGGGTAGTATACTCTCACATACAAACATACATCAGCCTATTGCAGTCCACTGCTGGACGTAGGCCTCCCCGGGGGGACGTCATAGGGCACGATCTCTCGTTTTCGCCATCCAGTCGCTACCAGCCGCCTTTTTTAAGTCATCGATACATCTGGCCGGAGGAGTTGACCAGTCGAAAGGAAATTTCGAATTCCGATCTTATTCCTATACAAATACGGCTATGGAGCGTTACGGCGCGTAACGGATGCGTCTGTCAAGACGCAGTTAGACTGACAACTGTCTAAAACACTGCGACTGAACAATACACAGGTGAGTTTTGACCCTACCACGTTAGATACCCAGATCTTATACGAGTATTATATCATGGCGGGCTTTCACAGGGCGAAAAACTATTAAAATACGAGCCCTTATCTCAGTAAGGCTAACCAAACCACTTAGTTTATATCAGTTTAACGCTTTAACTGCCGGGATGTCGGGCCATACCTACGGAGTTTCAGTCGCGGACCGTTTGTTTCGTCATTAGGGTAGTATGTATTTGACACGAGAACGAAAGTATGAAACTTGGCTTGTTTATTTGATAACAAATTGTTTATATGAACGTCTCAGTGTCCTTGTCCTTTTTCTTCTCACTCAAAGTGACATCTCTTTTTAAAGGTAGCAATTTTCAACGATTTCGGTGGAATAGTCTGATAAATCTTTCTAAGAAGTCAAAGTGTTGTAGTGTAGGACACTTAGTAGCTTAACATTTAGTATATAAGGCTTTGTCAACTTTAATCATTGGCATTACACGTATATTCGTCACAAAAACATTAATTAAAAAATCATTCGTTATTTTTGAACAAATGATTTTTTAATTAATGTTTTATTTTCAAATTTAATTTACTTCCGTATTTTTAATAATTATTGGATTTTAGACAACAATCATAATAAAACTTTAGGAAATTTTAGTTTATATCAATTGAGTTCCAAATTGAAGATTGTAGTACTGTACAACAAAAATTAAAAACAATTCTAATTTTTAATTTTTTAATTGCAGGGGGAAGGTGTAGTGTAGGACACTTAGTAGCTTAACATTTAGTATATAAGGCTTTGTCAACTTTAATCATTGGCATTACACGTATATTCGTCACACAGAGCGTATCATTTCCTAAGCCCTCTACAGCTCGCATTACAGTGTTAAGTGGACCAGTATCGGTATCTTAGCTATAAATCATATAATTATTGGCAACAGACAGACGGACAGACAAGCTTTGTGAGTGGGTAACACCGGTTTTATATATTGAAAGATTTGCGTAAAAGATTAATGGAAAATATGGTTCCTGATCGTCCTACACAGGGTTTCTACGTCAAATAAATATTTTGGTAAACGACAAAACTTTTATCACAGCTTTTACAGACACTAAAATTGACATAGGAATGCTACATGTTTACGTAACATTAAAACATTAGTAGCCACAACAGTCCACTGCTGGACATGGGCCTCCCCCTATTGAGGGTATTAGCATACTTATCGCGCTTGGCACGCGGATTGGCGAGCACAGTGCAAGATATTGCTTTCACAGGGAACGCTGCTCCCGGGATGATTATCTTGATTAGCTTTTTACAACACCCATGGGTTGTGTTGGGGTGATGCTGTTCTAAGCCAGCATCACACAGCAACGTGATAACGTGACACACAACAATACATCTGTCTAAAGCTCAGTCGTTGAATTTAGGATGCTTTATTAATAGAAGATGACCTACGTATGCGCATCTTGTCATGTAGCTATTCCCTGTGTTTTTCAAACTTTATTTTTAATGTTATGTTTCAAGGTCACGAGTGGAAACTTCACAGTCCAAACAAAACCTTTCAAAACACAACAAATCCTACTTAAAGCAGCGACCCCACATGTCTGGCCACTGAAAACCCTTCCCTGATTTAGAAACTCTATACAGTTAACTTAGAAAATTTTGGGGTTTCATATCCCGTGTTTAGAATAAAAAACGCGTTCACTGTTGTGCTTTACTCAGAATGTCAGGTATGGCGAGATTTTTGAAGACTATGATTTTTGGGGTGGTATGGGATCTAGCGGTCCACCCCGGGCAACGGCAACGCAGGCTTGCCTGTGGATAAGTCCGGCTGAACGATCCCACTAAGCGGTGGAAGGCTCCGTAAGGGGCCGCCTGGCTCGCGACCACCATCCCACCGAAGTCTGGCGCCAAGTAGCTTGCTGCGTTCCGTCAGTGTGTGAGAGTGCCAGTGCCTTAACAGGCTTCTTCTGGGTGAGCTCGCTCCATCTTAGTCTCTGTCTCTGTCCTATGACCCAGACTAGAGTCAAGAGCAAACCCATCACTAATAAAAAAAAAAAAAAAAAAACTGTGCCCTAGCGACACAAACTCATGGTAGAGCGTTTTAAACTCTGATCAAAATTAAGATGCTTTGGGCTCGATAAATAACTTGTCAGCGAGAGCTAATAGGTAACTTATAATGTTGCATGTTGATAATATCTTTAGTTAGTCTAGTAAAATATCAATTAATCAATCTATGTAGGTAGTTGGTAGATACATTGATAGTAGGTTCACCCACTAAGACCGGCTCAAATCTAGCGCCATTTGACGAGAGTTTTCAGTAGCAAGTTGTATGAGGTGTCGACAGAACTAATTTCGTGGGCTATCGAACAGCTTGTGTAGGATTGAAAGTTGGATGGAAACATTAAACAATGATTCTTTTCGCCTCGACGAGATATGACAAATATTTTCTCGAATTTTTTTTTACGTCATCGTATTTTTATCACAGAGTTAAAGTACTTTATTTGAATAACAATACATTTCATAGATAATACATTTCATTTTCATACATATACATTATCATTTTCGGTTTTCAACTGGAAACAAGATTTTATCTGCGTAAGTATAGTTTTTTTTATAATATAGGGTGAAATGTCATTAGTCACTGATACCAAAAAATTTGGACGGGCTGGTGATAAGGAACAACCTTCCGCAATGAACATAAGGCGCAATATGAAAAAGAAGTAGGACCATAAATTGACTTGATCGTGACATTTTGTATTGGCGGTGACACATTTTTTTCATATTTCGACCTATATTCCTCAGGGAAAGTTGTTTAATCACCAGCCCATCCTGAGTTTTTGGTATCGGTCACTAGAGACTGATCGTGAAATCTTAAAACGGGCTGGTGATTTAAGGAACAACTTTCCCCATCCAGGGAACAAAGGTCGAAATAATGCTTCCATAGGAACACAAATCAGCTAATCGGTAAAATTTTATAGGAATTCCATATTTTTTTCATATTTCGTCCTATTTTCCTTGGGGAAATTAGTTAGTTCTTTATCACCCGCCCATCTTGAGATTTCGCTATGGGTCATTTGTAAAATTTCATGATATATATTTTTTTAATTTATCATCTGAGTTGTCATATTTCGGTCGGATTGATCACGACTGAACTTTCCACACATGCAGTTCGAGCCTACGTTTACGGATGCGTCTGTCAAGTCGTTTGACAGACGCATGCGATACGGTGCGATAAAAATACACAGGCCGAATGACAAGCGGGAGAACTGCCTTAGGCAAAAGCGGCAATTTCTTTACAGAACATATCGTAATTTTAACGGTAAATAAACAACATGAAACCCACGGGTGTAATTATAATTATTCCTATATTAATATTCATCATTAACCAATATCTATTTATATTCATTTACTTGTAATTAATATTCAATAATAAACAAATATTGATTTTCAAGACACCCACATGGAGAAAGTTGTAGACATATTTAACGATTATTTTAATTGTTAGTTAATTAGAATAGTAATAACTACTTGTTGAATGAAGTTTGGTATGTATTTTAAATGGTCGCAGTAGTTTTTTTATAATTATTTATTTTAAGATAATATTTCTGTGTATATGTAATTTCTTAGTGAAAGAATCTAAGCCATACCTACAGAGTTTTCTCCGCCGAAAATTAGGTTCGTAATGCTCTATGCTTTTAGGGTTTTTCAAGTGATATACTAGGACACTGTAGGCTAGTAAAATAATAAAAATACTTGGTGTAAGGGACAGCCCTCCGAATACTAATAGGGTGCATTCAGACCATATAACTAAACAACTTTTCCCCTTAAAACAGATGTCAGGAAACCTAAAAAAATAGACCTCCTATACAAAATCACAATCTGCTGACTGCATTTACTAGGGCAAATTTTGAAAAGAAAAAAAATTACGTTTCCTGAAATATTGATTTATGGAAACTTGTTCAGTTTTATGGTCTGAATGCGGCCTTTCAGTATTCGGAAGTCTATCCCTTAATTCCCTTACACCCTGTATATAACCGGAAAAGCTAAAATAGCCAATTTTTTTTTGTTATCGATATTGAAAAAAACCGGCCAAGTGCGAGTCGGATTCGCGCACGAAAGGTTCCATACCATTATCAATAAAAATGCCAATAAAATCATATATATTGAATGGAACCGAGGAGAAACGTGCTAAAAACACTTTTTTTGTATGGGAGCCCCCTTAAATATGAAATTTATTATATTACTTATTTAGTTTTTTTTTGTTATAGCGACAATAAAATATATCATTTATGAATTTTTGAACTGTCTAACTTTTGCAGTTCATGAGATACAGCCTCCGAGGCGAAAAAAACACGATTTTTGTATGGGGGCCACCTTAAATATTATTTTTATTCTAATTTATAATATTTGATGTTAGAGCAGCAACAAAAATACATCATCTGTGAAATTTTTAACCGTCCAACTTTCGCGGTTCATGAGATACAGCCTCCATGAAAAAAAAATATTTTTTTTGAATGGGAGCCCCCTTTAATATGTAAATATTTATTCAAATTTTTAGTATTTGTTATTATAGCGGCAACAAAATACATCATCTGCGAAAATTTCAACTGTCTAGGTATAACGGTTCAGGAGATACAGCCTCGTAACTGTAGGACGGACGAACGGACGGACAGACAGACGGAAAGGCGAGCCTCAGTGATAGGATTTCCGTTATTACTCTTTGGGTACGGAACCCTAAAAAAACAACGTTATTATCATTTGCTATACTTTTTTAAATAGTTTCGCGACTTTATCACAAACAAATTGAAATACAACACTAAAAGCAATATGAATATTGAATGCCGATGAGTTATACCACCTGTAGCCATTTCGTCCCACGCGCGTCATATTCGCCCAATTAATATGAGATTTATGGTCTATGCGCGGTCCGGTTATTTATTGGTCTGTGGTTATAAATGGTTCCGATAATTTGACCAAATTGTAACAACCGCCGCCCCGTGTTATAAAACTACAGGTTTCAAGTCTACAGGTGAAATTCTTAGTACATTGCGTTGCTAGTTAATATTCCTGATATCATTATGGCTAACAGACAATGACATTGA
This sequence comes from Tuta absoluta, assembly GCA_027580185.1. Taxonomy (NCBI): domain Eukaryota; kingdom Metazoa; phylum Arthropoda; class Insecta; order Lepidoptera; family Gelechiidae; genus Tuta; species Tuta absoluta. Next base: position 8,966,979 of record JAQAHW010000019.1, on the reverse strand, counting down.
ATTTCACCTGTTACATTGTATCCTGTAGTTTTATAATATTGGGCAGTGGGCACAATTATTTGTGACTATTTTAGGTTTCATTTCAGCTAATGTCGAACCACACTTGTGGTATTCTACGCGACGGTAAGTTTTGATCAAAACGCTGTCGTAGTTATGGTCCTAAAAGCACACATATATGTTTACATTATCGATAGGTGGCAGCAGTCTCCTTATTGGGGGGAATCGCCATACTCACCACGCTTGGCAAGCGGATTAGCGTAGTTGCAGTTGCATTGGATTCACAGGGAACACTGCTGTCCATTCGCTGCATGAATTTATCCCTTTGTTGCTTTTTATGCTACAAATATTTTGATATAATATTTTGGAATATAATCTCAGTTGCAAGTTAATGTCTTGTTTATTGTCTCAAAAACTAAGGTACGGCAGAACATAAAAACAAACAAATATTTGATTCATCCTTTGCCAGTGAAAATGCTATTTTAAAGCATCGAAACTCACTGAGCAAAAAGCTATCACATACATACACACCTCACCTCTATATCCTTTGCGGGGTAGGCAAAGCGTAAACGGCCACATAAACGGACATAATTATACGCCACGACTGACATACATTTTAGGGGAATTCAGTAATAGTGCATTGTTGTCGAGGTATGGAAAATAAGCCTTTGCTGGACGAGTATAGTTTGAAGTCCGAGCCGCAGGCGAGGACTTCAATTATACAAGTCAAGCAAAGTAAATTTTCCCCGAGGCTTACATAGTGCTTTTCTCAAAAAAAGGCTAGGAAATGAAAGGTTGTACTAGCTAGCGACCACAACACAACGAAACAAATAAAAATTTACAATTTTCCCAAGAATTGTAATTTTTTTAAATAAATTCGCCTGTAAGGCACAGTATTACGTAATATTCAGCCATACTAAATGTTTAGTTCATTCTTTTCTTTTTTAATTCTGGACAGGCAAGGGTCTTCACATCATACGGCCTCGTCTTTAGTTACCTGTTTCATACAAAATTACGTTCCGTTTCTATGAGAGTCATCGAGTTGATTTTGAAATCAAATTATGTGGGTTTAGCGTATAACGAATTTATCTTAATGGACACCAGCAAAGGATTTCCATACATCTTTGCTGGCGTGATTTGAGACGTGACAAACAATGTGAAACTTTGCGGTTTCTTTTTTTGAAAGAAATGAACACATTTCCTAGCATGTTTGAGAAAAATATGTATTGCTATAGTTACTGGTTAACAGCCCATCACCTAACATTACAATACATATAATTAGGTATGTAACCCTCGAGTCCTTAAGTCACCTCTTGCGAAACCCACGGGAAAGAAATGGGGTGATGCTATTCTAACCCGGAATCACACGGGTAAAAGCTATTACAGCTATTTAATATAAATAAAGTCCGTTATTTTATCAAAGCATAATAAAACTTATGTCCTTACAAATTATGGTCATCATTATTAACAGCTTTATCTTAGCTTAGTAAGTACCAGCTATTTAAACTAATCACACATATTAATTTAAATAATATATTCTTTACACTTTGTCACTTGGAATAAGCGTATCTAAGTAGATAAGTTAGAACTTAAATAGCATGTTACTTATGTGTTATTTTCAAGTTAAGTTAAATATATTTTTTATAAGGGAATGCCGTGTGATGCCGGCTTAGAATAGCGTCACCCCATTTCTTACCCATGGGTGTCGTAAGAAGTGACTTAGGGACTCGAGGGTTAGATGTGTATTGCAATTTTAGGCGATGGGCTGACAACCTGTCACTATAGTGATACACTGTTATCTGATTGACCCTCAAACTTTTGTCAGAAGTGGTGTTAATATCCGTTTTACGGCCGTTAATGCTCTGCCTACCCCGTAAGGGATATAGGCGTGATTTATGTATGTATGTATGTAGGGAATACTGCTGCCCATTCTATGGATGAATTTATCGCTCAGTCGCGACACCCGCGCTTTGTACTGGGGTGATGCTATTCTTCTGTTTCTTTTCATGTGGGACATTGAGTCGACTCGATAAGCCCTGGTGTCAAGACTTTTAAGCCAGCATCACACGGCAATAATCTATTGATAAGTAAGTACAAAGCATAAAAAATGCTCCAGAAAAATAAGGTCAACTCTCTAAGATAGTGGTTCTAAAACTGTATTATTTATGAATAATAATAGGTGAAATTTTACCAGTGTCCGCAGAATCTCAAGACGGATTGGTGATAAGGAACAACTGTTCGCAAGTAACGTAGGTCGTTCTTCATACCTAATGAAAAAAAATTGGACCTCCCATACAAAATTGCCGATCAACTGATTTGGGTTACTATGGAATATCAAATAAAAAATCTTACGGGTCTATCCATCAATACTGCCTTGAAACATGCTGAAGACAGAGACACATGGAGGAATATTCTGAAGAATCTGGAAGAAGAGAGTCTATGCAGACACAACCTTCAGTAATGAAGAGACGAACGAAGAGTGAGATCAAAATATTTTTACATATTCCGACCTCTGCCCTTTAGGGAATGTTGTTTCTAATCACCAGCCCATTCTCTGATGTCAGTATCGGTTTCTAGTAAAATTTCACCTGATAGAAGGTTCGGACTTCTTCATTGGTATTGTTATGATCAGGAGATACCATGCCATGATTGTGTTGCTTAAAATTGCATCACCCCATATCTAACCGTAGGTGCCGAAAAAAGGCGGGATAAGGGATTACTCCAAAAGGACAGCAGTAAAGTTTAATTCTCCATTAATATAATAGCACGTTCACTCAATGCAAATTTGGGCAGGGAAATAGTTAGGGAAGTGGGCAGCGCGAGTATGTAAACAGTTTTCTCGCTTCTACTCGTCATGCCGCTGCCACTTCCCGTGCTCCCTCGAATGTCGGCTTTTCGTGCGCGAGTCAAAGGAACGGCAGCACGCGAAAGGAATGAATTGCTACTTCGCTCACTCGTGTAGAGTATGACGGCAGTGTGTGAACACTCGCTCCCGTTGATACTTCCGCGGAAGCATTTCGAGCAATATTCGCGACAAAGGCGGGAGCAGGTGCATAGTGTTAACCTGCTATAAAATCTTTCATTGTGCTCGTCAATTGGCCTGCCAAGCGTGGTGAGTACGACAAATACCCCCCGAAAGGGGATGGGGTCCGTGTCCAGCAGTGAAAAGGTCCGTGCTCGCGAGGGGGTCGTGTTGGTGTGGGTGACGACAGATCATCTCAAAATGTTGAGAACCGCTGTCCTCAGGTCAAGGATGTAAGAGAAAGCAGTTTCTTTAAGTATAGAATATCGTCGATTGCTATCAACTTCCACTGGTTATACGGGAAGTACAATAACCGTGATTCGGAAGGCACGCCTGTCCTTTACTACCTTCCTCCTGTAGTTCCCTGTTAGAAGCCTACTTCTAGTAGTACGTGGTTTAAAAACTCTGACGGGTTCATCGGGTCGTTTGTGGACTCGTGTCCCACACACACGAAAAAGAGAAGACCTGTTTATTAGACTATGTACGAGTATGTTGTAGTAGAAAAAGTAACCCCAAAAAAGTTGTACTAACTAATGAATTAACCCATTTTTCAGTAGATATTGCTTATCCCGTTTTAGCATGTATCTTGAAAGCTACTTAACCAATTATGATGGATTTTCATGTTGTTCTATGTTAAACCAAAAATATAATTTGAATAAATTTAGTTTCGTGAAATTGTAACCAAAACAAACTCATTATAAAACTATAAATTTAATGTAAAGGTCATTTTATAAATACTTAAAATGTAGTAAATGTTTTAAAAGATCATAAAAATAATTGAATTACGAACACAACTGTTAAACCGATGTTTATGTTTACTCGAAACTATTTCGGAAACAATTTAAGATATATTTTATTGACATGATACATTTAAGTTCAAGTTGATTCTATCGTTTTAAGCTACACACACACAGTCTTAAAGTGGGGCAAACGTAAGATACGTTTTTATTTAGGGCTAGGCTCTTAGGCCTGACTATTTGCCGGGGAGCTAGAGTTCACTCGAAAAAGTTTGTGTGGTTGTTTAAACAACCAGCCCGATCGCGCCCTTTGGGGCGTGACCTGACCATATTAACGAAAACAACGTAGAAACAAAACAGAGTATTATTTGAATATCAAATGTTTAAAACACTTCCCTTGTTAGGTATACAATTTTTGAAACCTTGCAAATTTTTTTTGTTTTCCTGCCCGCGCTAGAAAATTTTGCAAGTTTTCAAAAAAAGAGTATCAAAGCGCGAAAAACGAGAATACATTTGAAAAGAACAATTATTTTTTATGCATTTTGGCTTTGGCATCTAGTAACCTAGTCAGCTCAACGCCATCTACACAGTGCTTGGAAATTAAACATTTTTTAATTCTCAAAAATAAATCTCCCTATTGACTTTCAACTAACTTGACCTTTTTAAAAAAGGTCTGTCTTGTCAAATTAATATAAATAAGTCAAGCCAATGATTTCCGTTAGACCATTCTGATTTCATGTTCATCCACTATAGGGTCCTAGGTCTTACAAATCCGTACTTATATTATAAATCTGACAGTTTGTGTGTATGTATGTTTGTTACCTCTTCACGCTCAAACGGCTTGACCGATTTAGATGAAATTTGGAACACAGGTAGAGTATAACCTGGAATAACAGATAGGCTACTTTAGTCGCGGGAAAACAACTATTACCACGGGAAAATGAGTGGCAGCGGGTGAAACCGCTGGGCGGAAATCTAGTAATATCATAGAAATCACGGTGTCCTACACGAAAAGAGAGAGAGAGAGAGAGATTGAAATTGTACACAGAGACAGGAATAATGGCGTGGAAACAGCTCATAAATCACAGAGTTCATTACTTAGCATGGATATCAGCGAGCATCGATTAGAGTCGTTAGAGATGATTAGACTTGAAAGCACGTACAACGATTTAGTGCCTTCGTGAATCTAGAAAATGAAGAACAAATATTTTTTATGTAACGGCATTGCTTTTTTCGAGTATAGAAATAAAATATGCCGTGTGATGCCGGCTTAGAATAGCATCACCCCATTTCTTACCCATGGGTGTCGTAAGAGGCGGCTAAGGGACTCGAGGGTTAGATGTGTATTGCAATTTTAGGCGATGGGCTGACAACCTGTCACTAAAGTGATACACAGTTATGTGACTGACTCTCAAATTTTAGTCAGACGTGGTGTTAATATCCGTGTTACGGCCGTTAACGCTCTGCCTACCCCGTAAGGGATAGAGGCGTGAATTATGTATGTATGTAGAAATTAATTAAAAATACCAAGGTCGTCCGTGTGGTACCGGTTTAGAATAGCAACCCATCTTTTTACCACGGGTGTTGTATTACAATTTTGAGGCAACAGGCTGACAACCCGTCACTGTAGTCACAATATACCAAGGAGCAGTAGTTTAACTCGAGCACCTTTCTGCCTGAAACTTCCTACATCAGCGGGGGATGTCAAAAAATTGGTTTTGCGAACCCGTTATTAAGTTATGTCACACATCACATATCACGCCTATAATCCCTTGCGGGGTAGGCAGAGCGTAAACGGCTGCAAAAAACGGACATTACGCCACGTCTGACCAATATTTGAGGGTCATGCGGAAAATTGTGTATCGCCATAGTAACAGGTTGTCAGCCTATCGCTTAAAATAGCAATACACACCCTCGAGTCCCGTAGTCACCTCTTACGACTCCCACGGAAAGAAATGGGGTGATGCTATTCTTAGCCGGCACCACACGGCACACATAGTTATGTCACACATAGATACAATAATGCTAAGTTACACTAAGAAAACAATTAATCACATTATTATTCAATAAATAGTTAGGTTTCAAGGAATTACTTTTCCCGATTTCCTGATACTAACAAGCGAGCGGCACGAGATTCCATGTAGTAGTAGTGTACGTATAGGATGGTCAGGCGTGTGTATGTGTGAGTGCGCAAACCGGGCGTTATTAAGAAGTTAAACTACTGTCTTGGTATATTGTGCTATGGTGATATACGTATTTTTCTGAAACGGTTCTCAAACATTTGTCAGATGTGGCGATAGCGACCGTTTTTTACGGCCGTTCGCTCTGCCTACCTTGCAAGGGAAAAAGAGCGTGATGTATGTATGTGTATGTATATACCTAGGTCTCTGTTTCACTGAAATGAATCGATTAAGTAAATTTACAACATTGAAAATAAACCGCCACACAAAACTACCATATCACACACAGTATTAAAAAAATACAGCTACAAAGAAATTAATTATTACGCTGACTTTAATGCTACTCGATTTCTTTGTCGGCAACATACTAAAACTAATTTAAACATACTTAAACAAATTAGAAATAATTTTCGATCTAAATTTTCTACATTCATTCATTGTAAGGTAATAGAAAATTTTGTTCAAATATTTGTAAGAAACGAGACGGTGGTATGCGAGATATTTGAACTAATTAAATAGAACAAAGGATTGAGGAAGCTTGATATGCCGCATGATGCCGGCTTAGAATAGCATCAACCAATTTCTTTCCCGTTAGTGTCGTAACAGGAAATTAAGTGGCTCGAGGGTTAAATGCGAATTACAAATTTTAGGGCGACAGGCTGACAACCAGTCACTATACTGATAAACGACTTTTGTGAAACGGCCCTCAAATTTTTAGTTTAAGTCTGCCTTCCCCGCAAGGCATATAGGCGTGATATATGTATGTATGTTTAGTACGGTACGATTGGCATCATTTGAGGGCATAACTTACAAATATTCTAAAATCGCTTGTTTTTGTACGATTGCGTATTGCGATTGTTTTTGTATGTCTCTAAATCACATATTACATTTTGCGTAAATTTTCGATATGGTAACTTACTTATTAAATTGAACTTTTAAGTAAATATAAACAATAAAAATGTTATTTTATATAAAATATATTATTATATTATTATTATTATTAAATAAAACAGTTGACACTGTGACAGTTTACACAGTGTAAAAACACTTTGAGTCGTTTTTATCCACTGCAAACGGAAGTATGCCTAAAATGACACAAAATAATAAAATGGGTTCGGCCAATAGTCCAGTAACTCCAAAGTGAAATTTTACTAGTGATCAATAGCAAAATCTTAAGATAGAAGATAGATAAGATAGGATGTATGACGGCCGATGTGGCGCAGTGGTAGTGCGACTGCCTGCGACGCAAAGGTTCCGAGTTCGATTTTCGGTGGGGCACTCACAAAGGTGATATTTATCACTTTGTGAATTTGTTCCCGGTTTGGTTAGGACATTGCAGGGTGAACCACCTGATTGTCCCGTTAAGCCTGAGGGCACGTTAAGCCGTCGGTCCCGGTTGCTGTCTATGATTACTTAGACAGCGGTCGTTACACAACCATGTCAGAGGCCTACTACTAGTAGTAGCCGGTTGAAAAACTCTGACACCAGGGTTCATATTGGGTCGTTGAACGACTCGGTGTCTCACATGAAAAAAAAAGAAAGAAGAAGATATGGTAGGAACAACTTTCAACAAGGGGCATAGGTCACTAAAATGTTTCACCCTAAACAAAAAAACAAACGACTTTAATATTTTTAAAAGATGAAAAAGGTTAGCCATACTGGGCTATTTTGTTTATGCAAAATGAAACAAAAAGTTAGAACAAAGAAATATCCAGGTGGTCTTCAATATAGAAATTCCTTTGATATGTTTATGATTTTGGATCTAGATTAAGAAAATAAATAAAATGCTACCAGAGCCAATTTTTTGGTTATAAAACATTGGGTCTTTGTTGTTGGCTTATTTTATTTTATTACATTTTTTTTTTACTTTAGCTGTTTTGACTACGTTTAAACCTATGGAAAAAATGATTCAAACACTGTCATAAAGCTCGTCTAACTTTTTTGTAATAACAACGCAAGTTTCTTAGATTTATTGATATTTTCGACTTACTTCAATAAAGATGAGATATAATTTAATAACATCAAAAAAACTTGGATAATAAGTACACATTTCATCATTGCTCTTATTTATTCTTCATTGCACATAGTATAAAAAGCAGGCCTGATGCCAAGCGGCATTCTCTACCGGCCAACCAGAGGGAACACAGAGAGAAAAAGACACATTGTTCGTAAGAAATATGGTTTCGTGCTTCGGAGGGCACGTTAAGCCGTTTCCGGTAGCTGTCTATGACTGTTTAAGTTACTCAGCCACTAGGCACTAACTTAGAAGGCGGTTTCAAAACTTTTAATACCATAGGGTTTATCGGGTCGTTCATTGACTCGGCGCCCCGAAAAGAAGACCTGGTATATCCATGTCCTATCCCACACGATATGAGGAAAAACGTCTTTTGACACCCTGTATGTCCGTTGTCTAGTATAACAGACACAATATATTATCATTAGTCGATATATTCCAAATAATCGGGCTCATTAACATACCTCCATTGATTTACGGCGAGACTTCTCGGAACGCATGTTCTAGCCAGACAGGGACGCAATCAGGTAACTCTTGGGCCCCCACACTTCTTCTTAAGGCGATTATAGCCGTCAACGACCTCGACGGTGGCGCCACTTCACAAAAACAATGTTTTCTCTTTATACAAACAATCAATTAGAATGTCCGATGCCCAAAAAAAAATATATTAAGATAAAGGGGAGAAAGTTGTCTGCCCTTAAGCTATTATTTAGCTTGGCAGAAAATAAATTTTGTGCACACGTGTGTTTTTCTGGTGAATAAAAGTATTATTTATTTATTTTTATTTTAAGTTTTTTGTATTATCCTTACGTAAAATTAGAACCGGCAATATCAATAAAATATTCGCTGTAATTAAAAGATATGCCGTTTTTATGTACTTTTTTCCATAAATTTAATTGCAGCGAACGTTTTATTAAGTTTGCAGTTTCAAATTTTACACTAAAAACTTGGGCATCGGACATTCTGATTGATTGTTTGTATAAAAAGTTTTCTTTTGTGAAGTGGCGCCACCGTCGATTACACTAAACGATAAATTGAGGCACAAATCGGCACAAACGTTTGTTCTATGCTAAAGGAAAAATAATTTCCTGAGGCATAATTGAAAATATTGTTTTTACATACATACATTTACATTGCGGGATAGGCAGGTAAACGGCTGTTAAAATATGGTCGCCATAGTCACGTCTGATAAATCCGAAAAATCGTGTTGTCACTATAGAGACAGGTTGTCACCCTGTCGCCTAAAACTGAAGAACACATGAAACTTTCGAGTCCTTTAGTCACCTCTTTCGACAACCGCGGGAAAGAAATACGGTGATGAAGTTCTTAGCTGGCATCACACGAAAAATTATAGTTTTTGATTAAAATGTAATTTTAGAATTACCATGAGGTACCTGCTATAATTATAATATAACTAGCTTTTACCCGCGACTTCGTCCGCGTTAGATAGTTTTTTTAGGCAGAAGTTCTAAAGTAAGTATGTGTATTCATAGTAACTGTGACAGTGATATTAGAACAGTTCTTATTTCTACTGTTTAAAGAAGACTTCCTTGCTTCTGTTGTTAAAGGGACAATTCTAAATATGCTATCCGGCCTGAGAGATCAATATGTATGACCATTGAATACAAAAGTCAGTAGATAACAGAGTACTTACTCCAGAGGTGCCAATTTGAGCACACTAAAATTGTCAGCATAAGTAGATAAGACAGATAAAAAGGTAATTTAAGTTACTGTAATACATTTTTATATACCACATTTTTTGTTTTTCTGTCCTTGGTAAAAAATAGGCAATGTCCTTTCTCAACTTATTCCCATCATACTGAACAACTTTTGTTTTGGAACCATGCCTGTATCTCTAATAGTTTAGCTTGTCTCCTGATGGTACACCTGGTGGTCTACATAAGGTACTCCAGAGCCCCAATATCCTTGTGAAAAGAAGCGGCCCATCATACTGAACAACTTTTGTCGTGGAACCATGCCTGTATCTCTAATAGTTAAGCTGGGCTCCTGATGGTACACCTGGTGGTCTACATAAGGTACTCCAGAGCCTCAATGTCCTTTTGAAAAGAAGCAGCCCATCATACTGAACAACTTTTATCTCGGAACCATGCCTGTATCTCTAATAGTTAAGCTGGGCTCCTGGTGGTACACCTGGTGGTCTACATAAGGTACTCCAGATCCTCAATGTCCTTGTGAAAAGAAGCGGCCCATCATACTGAACAACTTTTGTTTTGGAACCATGCCTGTATCTCTAATAGTTTAGCTGGGCTCCTGGTGGTACCTACACCTGGTGGTCTACATCTGTACTCCAGACCCTCGAATGGTGATAAAAAGTAGCCTATGTCCGTTCTCGGTATGCTAGCAATCTCTGTGCCAAGTTTCATGGAGATCGGTTCTGTAGTTTGGCCGTGAAAGCGTAGCAGACAGACAGACAGACAGACAGAGTTACTTTCGCATTTATAATATTAGTGTGGATTTATATATATATATTTACCATTAATAGACTTTTTCAAAACACATTTTTGAAATTGGTCTCCAGTCATTTTGTAGATTATCTATTACATGCAGGTACATAAACAGACATATTTATTATACATTTAAAAGATATATAAGGTCCTTTTAAATTCAGTGCAAATATTTTTACGGTGAGTTCTACACGTAAAACTGAACAACGAAACAATATGAATAAGTAATTTGGACCTCCCGTAAAAAGTGACTAATTTTTCTTCATTATTGTATGGGAAGTTATAAACTATAAAGAATATTTGCTCTGAATTTAATAATACATATTTAATATGAAGGATATTTATTGTCATTTACCAAGTTTGTTGTTGTTGAATGTTGCTAGCAATTGTTTATTACTTTTTTTTATTAGTGCCGTGTGATGCCAGCCTAAAATAGCATCACCCCATTCCTTTTCCATGGGTGTCGTAAGAGGCGACTACGGGACTCAAGGGTTAGATGTGTTTTGCAATTTTAGGCGATGGGCTGACAACCAGTCACTATAGTGATACACAGTTATCTGGTTGACCCTAAAACTTTTGTCAGACGTGGCGTAAATGTCCGTTTTTTGCGGCTATTAACGCTCTGCCTACCCCGCAAGGGATTAAAGGCGTGATATATGTATGTATTTACCAAGTTTGATGTATATTATTGAGAGGAATGTTGCCAGCAGTTGTAAATTAGTTTTTATTTTAAACTGTTTAAGGGCCCTGCTATACTAATATGATTCTCTCCCTGTCTTCAAATACATGTAAAGTATCAGTGTAATAGTCTACAAATTACACTCTTACGTCAAACGTGTAGATATGATAATTTCTTGCTCTTACATACATCTTATATTATCGTGTTGTAATTTTAATTCGTCTATAATATTAATTGAATGACAAGGATTAGAAAGTATTCGATTTTATTAGATTTCTTGTATTGAGTAGTGTCCTATATTTTATAAGTAGGTACTCTCAGCAGCATATCTAAATATTCATAAATACACACACACACACACATATCACGCCTATAATGACTACGCCGCGACTGACAAATATTTGAGGATCATTCGGAAAATTGTGTATCTCCATAGTGACAGGTTGTTAGCCCATCGCCTAAAATAAAATACACACCCTCGAGTCTCTTAGTCGCCTCTTACGACTCCCACGGTAAGAAATGGGGTGATGCTATTCTAAGCCGGCATCCGCTATACCACAGAGGAATATTATTCTATTTTACTTATTAATTGCAAATGTAATGGATTTTACACATTAACTTAGTCATTTATTTCAGTTTTGTTCGTACTTCGTATGTTAATTTATTTCATAAACTCATTGTTTTATTATTGTGTTATTTTGCTTACATTGTAAGGTTAAGAAGGTGATGAAATCATGAATAAAATAAAGTACAAAATAAATAGCAAAATTATTATTCGCTTGTAACATAACACGCTAGCCGATAATGACAGACAATAGATAACAAAATGCAAAATTATGCAAGTATACTATTTTATCATAATATTATGATCAAAATATCCGTATTACATTACATCCATACATACACATATCACGCCTATAATCCCATGCGGGGTAGGCAGAGCGTAAACGATCGCAAAAAACGGACATTTACGCCACGTCTGACAAATATTTGAGGGTCATTCGGAAAATTGTGTATCACTAACAGGTTGTCAGCCCATATCGCCTAAAATTGGAAAACACGCCCTCGAGTCCCTTAGTCGCCTCTTACGACTCCCAAGGGAAAGAAATGAGGTGATGCTATTTTAAGCCGGCATCACACGGCAATTACATTACCAGCATAAAAAGTCAAGTTTTGTATATTGCCTCCCCCTATTCGGGGCTCACCACGCTTGGCAAGCGAATTGGCGAACGCAGTTGCATTCACGGGGAACGCTGCTGCCAATTCCCTGGATGATTCCTTTAGTCGCTTTTTTACGGTACCCATGGATTGAATGAAATACATATATCCTTATAACGAAATAAAATTCAGTCCTATATTTCTAAATGTATTTTCTACATTCTAGTTCTTCAAGTGACAAGTTTTGCTGTGTGATGCCTGATTAGAATAGCATCACCCCATTTCTTCCCATGGGTGTCATAAGAGGCGACTAAGAGACTTTAGGGTTAGATGTGTATTGCAATTTTAGGCGATGGGCTGACAACCTGTCACTATAGTGATACACAGTTATCTGATTGACCCTCAAACTTTTGTCAGACGTGGTGTTAATATCTATTTTACGGCCGTTAACGCTCTGCCTACCCTGTAAGGGATACAGGCGTGATTTATGTGTGTATGTACCTCTAGTTTTTAAATTTTCTTCTACTGTAGGCCTAAAAGTTGCCTTGTCAGCTAATGACAAGATTGCTGAACTCTGTAAGCCCATCGTATTCTTTTTCAACCGTTATGAAAAAGAAAAAAAAACATTGATCCCACAGCTGTCCTGACGAAAGGAAATGACACCTCAGTCCTCATAAATATGTTGAACCTAATTGACCGTGCTTATCAGCCAACTAAAACCAACAGCATTTTGTTTGGGACCCTACCATACAAGCGGTGACAAAAAAACTATAACGAGACCTCTGTATGGAACCCGCAGACCGTATCGTATTGTCCGTTTGTCTGTCTGTCCATCCGGTCGCGTGGCTATATAGTAACTTAACTAGGTGTTGGTACTGGTTTCGGATAAAGTTACCGTTGCTTTTTGTTGGTTTTGGGAGTTCTACCAAACCAAGAGTTTTATAGAGTAATAGGCTGATTCTAATGTCGAGTACAAAAAAGTGGCAATCATTGTAATAGTTACGCATAATTGTAAATCGGCGCCGGCCGATGTGGTGCCGATAGTGCGACGCAAGGTTCCGGGTTTGAATCTCGGTGAGGCACTGTTAATAACAACTTTGGGAATTTGTTCCCAATCTGGTCAGGAATTTGCAGGTTGAACCATCCGTTTGTCCGAAAATAAAGATGGTTCTATGATTCAACGGGCACGTAAAGCTGTCGGTCCTGGTTGCTGTCTATGATTACTTAGACGGCGATCGCTACACAACCATTTCGGAGGCCTATTAGTAGTTGTAGACAGTTGAAAAAACTCTGACACCAGAGTTCATCGGGTCGATGGACAACTCGGTGTCCCACACGAAAAAGAAGAAGAGATTGTAAACCAGTAGATACAAATTTACCATTACCAATCATCGGCGTGTATCGATTGCCGCTTTAAAATAGCATACCTCCGTTTCTACTCAAGGTCGTAAATGGCGACTAGGTAAAGGATGAATCTAGAAAATGCTCTACTAACTACATCGTTTACTGCGCTCGCTAACTTGCCTATCTCGGTAACCCACACGTAAAAGATAGGCTCTCGACTATCAAGTAGCTTACAACGAAGAGAACCTTGGGTTACCCATTGAATAGACCAACATAATACTGGTTTCCATACTTACTCTTCTCTTCACCAGAAAACCGGCCTAGAGAGTGTTGAACTAGCCCAATTGAAAAAACATTTTATTTCATTTTTGTTTACGTTTCAAAATTTGCGTCAATACGATCTACATCCATACAAAATTTCATGTTAATAAGTGCTAAACTGACGAAATTATTAAACGAGGCATACAGATGCATAAAGAAACAGACAGGGTTGAAAAAATATAAGGGTTTGAAGTAGACTACGAAACCCTAAAAACAGTACATGTTGAATAGATAACTCGAGGTTCTGCTGTTAATACTAACTCCATAATTCATACTATTACGAGCTAATATGAACCAAAGCGCAATTTATTCGATTTCTCTGATAATCTCTGGTAATACAGACATTTATTATGTGATCACAGTGCTTAACCAAAGTAATACTGTGGTATTACATCCAAGAACGTCGATAGACACTTTTCATTATGTTAATTTCTTAATGGCGTTAGTAAATTTTACAGTTTATACGCAGGTCTAGGAATATTAAAAATTTCCTACGATTCTATCGTCAATAGTATGTGACAATTCGTGCGAAACATGATTGTTTCAAATTGTTGTCCAAATATATTACTATTTTCATTAAATGTTGGCCAAACGCAGAGTTAGAATTATTAAATAGAATAATATACAAAAGCTATTGACGTCTATTTGACGTATCAATGTAAACAATGGCATTGTTTACAATTATAGTGACCTCATAATTATGGTAGATTCAAACAGTGTACCGTTTTAAAAAGTAGCTCAATTGACTAAAATGCAGGTATCGAATTTGATACCTACTAGCAAATTGATGGTATTGGAGTCAAATTACATACCGTGTGCTAAACCTGGTCAACCCTGAAGCAGTGCCTTTATTTTAAAATTTGTATCCCGCCTGAGCCGGTTTTCTATCAGGACAATACAAAATTTATATCAAAAAAACGTTCTATACAGTTTTTTTACAATGACGGATCATGATGCCAATTAGTGATAATACTATCCTATTTCCTATTTTTATTAAATTTTAAAACAGAAATAATATTTTTCAAATATAAAGTGTTAAAACGGAAATTTTTCGTGTATTTTTTAGAAATACATGTATCAGATTCATTATCTAGTGAAAGACACAAACATTTTGACCCTCCATGCGCACAGACCCTAATTTTAACCCGTTAAATTGGCAAGCGTCTTCAACAGGCCATAAATTCTCGCCAAAGTTCGGCTCGTCGATTTTATTATGATTAGTTCTAGGAAGGTGGGTTGCGGTGCTAAAAGAGATTGAGGCTACAGTTGAATCGGATCTTTACCGTCATACATAAACCGGGGTCAAACTTAATTTGTACACCTACGGATCTTTAGGTAACTATCGTAAATATACCTACAATTTGTATCTAAAGAACAAATTTTTGGAATTACCATCAAATATACGTCAGACGTGGCGTAAATGTCAATGTTTGCGGCCGTTTACGCTCTGCCTACCCCGCAAGGGATAGTAGGCGTGATATGTGTATGTATGTATGTAGAACTAAATCGAATGAAATAATGATGTTTATACAGGAAGTTACAAAGGTATAAAAAGCCGATAGAAAGTCAAAGTACTGAACAACTTTCCCCGTGGAACATAGGGCGAAATATTTATATAAAAATTGTGTTTCCACACATAATTGCCGATCAGCTGGTTAGTTTACTATGGGTGGTATTTTTATAGGGGGCAAGTTGTTCAGTTTCATTGAGTATTTTGACTTCCCTTGTTACTCCTTGTATGATGATACGACCTATTAGCATATCTATTCTTATGCTATTAGTAGGTATGTTGCAACTGCGGAAATAGTATGTAATGATATAAAAGATTATTTTGTCATTAAATAAATTTTGTAATTTGAGAGAAGAAAATTTTAAAAATTGTAATTGGAAGAAGTAAGGTACCCATGTGATGGTGCCCTAGTGCCCTTGATTCGGCCCTGTAGTATGTCAATTGCCACTCAGGCATAGAATAAATAGGAGTGAGGTTCGGAACATACTTAAGGAAGGAAAGTCAAGTCAATGGAATCAGCGATGGTCAGTGAGCAAAGGCAAATAATTGGGATATAAATTCTCCTTACTTCCCTTAAATTAGTGCTGCCAATTTCCGTCAAATCGGTTAAGAAAAGGATAGGAGAAATTTAAATCGTGTCATGTCTTATTATTTCATGCAAAATACGTGTTATCTGTCAAAATAAGGCGACGATCAAAACAATGACGACTAAATTTATTAGAAAAGACGTAAAAACCATTGACGTTTTTAAAAATAACAGGACTTAAATATCTCCTATCCTTTTTTAACCTATTTGACAGAAAGTGACAGCACTAATTTAAGGCAAGTAAGGAGAATTTATATCCCGAATTGACGGCCAAGCCTTGCCTGCCTTAAAAAAAACGAAGATCTTTTAACTCTAATTCAAACAAATAGATATTTTGCGACAAGTGAATGTCACTGAAATAAGTAACTTACCAGAGTCCTTAGTCAAAAATATACTATGACAAAGCAGTAGGCTTACTTAGGATTTAAAACAACTTTAAAAGAAGATGCCGTGGGATACCGGTTTCGAATAGCATCACCCCATTTCATTCCCGTAGGAGGCGACCAAGAGACTCGAGGGTGTGTATTGCAATTTTAGGCGATGGGTTGACAACCTGTCACTATGCAATACACAATTTTCCGAATTACCCTCAAATATTTGTCAGACGTGGCGTAAATATCAGTTTTTGCAGCCGCTTACACTCGGCCTACCCCCTAAGGGATTATAGGCGTGATATGTGTATGTATGTATGTGTTAAATGAATTGGGGTTAAAATACCGTTTTTAATCTGCCACAAAAAGTCTCTTAATCAAAGTAGGTACTGAAAGTTAACTTAAACTCTCACGTGTACGTCCACTGTAATATCGTTTACGGAATCGCTTCTCGGTGGGCGGGGCCATTACGTTCCAAATTCGAAATGATGGCCTGTCATAATCACCCACTTGGCCAAGCCAAATTGAACCTAATTCCACTAAAATTAAGACTGGGTTTGATGTGACGGCTTTTGAGGAAGGCGATTTCACACTAGTGTTGGCGGTAGGATGATAATAGTGTTGGACCAAATACGGGACGAACAAGCTTTTTTGTGCGTTTGGGACAAATATTAATGTTTTTTGCGCTGCGTCAACGGATGTACAATACGGTGACTATCGACACGTCAAAAAAATTGCCTATCACTATAGTGATAGGTTGTCAGCCTGTCGCCTAAAACTGGAATACACATGAAATCCTCAAGTCCCCAAGTTCAATGTACAGTCTCTCATACCACTTAAGGTAACAGGCATGCATATGCGAAGTATCAAAGGAATTTGTTCTCTATACAACACGAAGATGGCACCACCAGCGACACTAACTATAAAATTACAACCACATACCACCACATCAAACTCTTCGCCAATATTTAAACTTGGTGGCAGCACTGAGCTAGTTAGCCGGAATCTACTAGCGTTGCATACGTCACTTAAACCTGTTTAAATTACTTGCTGGAAACTTTTTCGCAAGCCAAATACGAAGTATAATCGATCTCGCAATCATTCACTTAGGAACTAAAATTTTAACATAAAAATATTACAGTTACCACTCTGGCGCAGGCCGAGATACGAACCGTGGTTATGCTGCGTTGTATCCGACAGCGAAGCCCCTAGACCAGATGCTTATTACGTAGAACGTTTAAATTTTCAACTGGTTGCTACAAGCTTATCAATAACATGGCGCGTCATAGATAGTTACATCAGAAATGGTTGAATATATCACGAGTCTGGTATAAAATTGCAGGTAGCCAATAAAACTTATAAATAACCAGTTCAGCTTGAATGAATTCGCTTCGTTACTATTGATCGTCTACTTTGGAAGCGACAACAGTGTTTTTTTAATTCTAACAGAACTTCAAAAATGTTTATCATAATGCATAATTTATCAGTTTTGATGAAGGCTGAAATTGTGGTGTTACATGAACAGCAAATGTCAATGAGTGCAATCGTTCGTAAATTAAATATTTCGGTAAGTAAACTATTGTGTTACGTCATAAAAATCCTCATTTTAATGGTAACCTACAAAGTATTTTAATATTAGGTTTCAATAAATGTTATATGGTAGGAAGATAACTTTGTAGGGTCATTCTTCTAATTAAGGATTTATTTATTTGCAGAGAAAATCCGTAACATTGTGAATTCAGCGTCATGGTGACACTGGAGATGTTCACGTATTAAGCCTGGTTTTGCCCCCAAGATGTTCACTCCTCAGTCTGCACGCCGCCATCGGGATGTTATTGCAAAGCATACTGCGAATCCATTTGCATCAACAAAGGAAACAGCAATAGCATATGGTATATCTGTACAAACCGTGCTCAAAGATTTGCATGCAAAAGGGTTCAAAACATACAAACCGGCAAAAAAAAATTGCCTTGTCTAATAGACATCGTCAGGATATAATTCGATTTGCCCGGTAGTATTTTTGTAATTTTACAGACCACATTATTAAGTTTGTTTAACCAAAATGTATTAAAAATATCAGAGGGAGCCCTACAAATAACCGGAGTGAAGCCAAGACAAACGCTCGAAAATAATTTGATGCACTAAATATACACGAGATACTCTGTTTATACTTAAAAATAAATAAGCTTTTGTTTGTATTTGAGCGTGCATTATATATGAATGAATAAGTTTTTATACATACGTAGTTTCATTTTGGTTGGTCGTAAGGTTCCTTCTGGAACATTTCTTTACCCTGAGATGTGTGACAAAATTATAATAGCTGTGCAACTCATTCTTAAATAAGCGCCAAAGTGATGTAATTGTATTTAACTATACATGTTTATTCACTGTGTGCTAGCTAAACAAAGGAAGCAGTTGTTTAAAACCTGTCTAATAATTAGATAGATATACCTACCTATATTGTTACTAAGCATAGCACCTATATGAGTCTGTAAACAAGCGTTGTAAATAAATAAATACTTTCAATTTATTGTTCACTTTTATTTCTTTCTACTTTAATTTGTATTTGTATAATGTTTTAAAAGATGATATCGTAATGATTAAATAAGATTACCAATAAATAAGTATAAAAACCGGCCTAGCAATAAATATAAAAAACAGGTATTATATACATATTTTTAATTTTTAGGCAATATTTTTAGGTATAGGTAGGTCTACCATACTACCCGTTAATACGTCAGAAACATCTATACCATCAGCTCAGGTATAACTGCCCCTCAGACGCTTGGCGATGACCAGAGAGAACATCGTGTTATAACTACTGATCACCATATGTCGCTACTTTCATACAAATTATTTTTTCTGTAATAGCTCCGTGCTTACACTTACCATACAATCAGTAGTTAGTTAAAACCTCATGTTTTAAAAGAAAGCATATAAAGCTTTCTAATTGTAGTTAAAATATACTTACGCCTTATTTTTATATCCCTGGAGTCACCAGCTACCGACAAAAACAAAATACAACTAAAAATGTTTCAAAATAATACATAAAAATGAAAAACAAACGCTATCACAACCCGAGGATCGATCCTCGAAAGTGGCTTTGCCTGAGGTTACGACCGAGCAGTTAGACCATTACACCATGGACCTGCTGTGCCAAGGCGTGAAATAGTTAACCTGTTTCACACAAGGCACACCGGTAGTGTTCGTTTAATACCACTTATAATGCCTGTTACCTTATGTTATATGAGCGACTGTACACAACATTGCAAAATACAATACAACGTTAGTATCATACATAAACGTAGAGCGTTATTACTAGAAGTTGTACAAAGAAAAAGGTAGTCACTCAGAAGTATGCTATAATACTAAGTAGGTATTATAGCGCTGGTACTCTGAGGCAACCAGAATACCAGCGTTTTAATATCTTGATGTCCTACATGACATGACTAAGGATGCAAAATGTCAGGGTGTGATGTCGGCTAAGAAAATCCCATTTTCTTTTCCACGGGTGTCGCGACTAATAGATTCGAGGGCTACACTTGTATTGCAATTTAGGCGATTGGCTGATAGCCTGTCACTATGGCAATACAGAAATTTCTAAGTATATTAAATGTTAATTTTTTACGGCCTTATACGCTTTGCCTAAGAGATATTTGATATAGGCGTGATATATGAATGTTTGCATTGAAGATGTAGGATATCCCGGGATATTTAAAACGGGACTGTTTTATGCGCTTTTCCCATCACTACGGACTAGTGTCGCTTCAAAGTACGTCGTTGAAAGGTTCGGCTAATGACGGGTTGCATTTGGAAATCATGTGAAACTGCCTTTGAACCATCGCTTACTTGTTTGCAGGTATTATGTGAGAGATTTGCATGGAAACTTGACTAAGATGATATAAGATTTGAGGCAGGCTTGCTTATTTTTGGCTTGTTTGAAAATGAAAAAATTACAATGATATTACCTTCAGTCAATGTAGGATAGTGTGATCACTTAGGTAATGACGTCATAATTTCTTCAATGTAAAGAAAAAAAGAATTCAACATACCATAATTGAGTTCACTAAATTAAACATTGGAGGACACAGTATCTAAGATACAGGCAAGGCCTAGTTTAAATTGTACTAGATTATTAATTATACCTAGCTTTAAGTTTTGTTCTACAAATTTAGTTCATGTATCTAGTGTATAAGTCATTGTTATTTTGCAATAAAATCATTTATTATTATTATTATTTATATATTATTATTTTCTTCTTTTTATAATGATTTTGTATTGTCCATATAGAAAACCGGCTCGGGCGGGATAAAAAGTTAATAATACAGGCACTGCCTCGGGGCTGGCCAGGTTAATCACACGGCATGTAACTATACGCGACTACTATCGGTATTGTTTGAATATAATAGATTAACAGCCATATCAGTCTACTCTTGGAAACGGGCCTCCCCCTATTAGGGAATTGCCATATTATGAAAAGAGGACTGGTGACAGTGCAAGATGTAATTTAACAGGGAACGCTTGTGCCTATTAACTGGAAGATTTTATCCATTAGTCGCTTTTTACGATACCCACAAGAAAAATTGTGGTGATGCTATTCTAAGCTCGCACTCGACGGAAAAATAACATCAAGTGTTTGAAAATTACATCAATGATTTGATGATACCTACTGGTGGAATCTTTTAATTGGCTATAAGTTTATTAGTGTTGTATTTAACTACTGTTATTATTTAAGCTGTAAGTTTCCCAAAGAAACCAAAAAATAAAATAAAATATTAACATGAAATATTTGAATATAACATCAAAGAATTTCGCGCTAATTATCGTATTTACCTACAGTCAGAATTTTGCGACTGAACTATACGTATAATAATACATTAAAAACGTATCATACGTGTATCATGATAGGTTGAGTAATAAGTAGTAAGAAGAACAGGCGATGGAGATACAGAAAAATACTGTATCGCCATAGTGACAGGCTGTCAGCCCATCGCCTAGAACAGCAATACACACCCTTGAGTCCTTTGTAGCCTCTTACGGTTCCCACGGGAAAAAAATGGGGTGGTGCTATTCTAAGCCGGCATCACACGGCAAACACATCTCATCACATCTCTAATAGGACCTATAATAAAGGCGAGATGGTCCAATTTGTACTCAAGGCACGATCAAAATGAACTCAAAAGTCCGCTTAAACTATATTATTATTCCCTTACAAAATAATAAAATTATAATTGGCCATATCGTTATCACCATGCTAGTGTTTTCATGTTGAGAATTGAAAATTCAGTGTTTCGGTCTGGCCAACATAATTATGTGTTATGTACGCTTATTTATATTTTAAGAAGGAAATATGTACATGTTTGTGTGATATAAATAGGCTTCAAAAGTACTGGACCGATTAAAAAAAATATATTTCACCTTTAGAACCCTACGTTATCCCTGATGAACATAGGCTATATAAAAATGTCTTATTCCCGCGGGAAAAGTAGCAGCGGGTGAAACCGCTATTTAATTATACTATGGTCTATTTTGCACTCACAGTGCTATATTATTTTAATTTTTTGAAGTATAATGTGATTTTTGTGTGATAATTAAAAATCAGTAAAGAGTAGACAATATATAAGTTTTTTAATAACATAAAACTGACTCAAAAATGCAGACTCTGCAGTACTAAAACACAGTAAATACCAAATTTAATAAAAAAATATTTCATCTACTTAAACAATATTGTATTGAGTTTGCAATACTTTATTTTTGAAGCAAAAACTCGGTTTGTTACCTCATCGGATGTAATTGTAGACTAATAACAAACAGGTAGGTAAGTATATTGTTATATCACAATAATATAACATGAGAATGTTTGGAATCGCGTGTTTTTTGTGGAGATCCCTTCTGTGTCGACGGATAACGAGACATGGTATAATGGCAACGATAATTTGAGCTTATTAGGGTTCTGTAAAAAGGTTTTTAAGATGAACGAAAGAATGACAAGCACGAGAAAATGTTAATGGTAATGTACAGTAGCAACTTGAAATTTGTTTGTTATTCTATCACAAAATTTAAATAAAATTGTATTAAGATTTTGGATATATGGTTCAAATTACTATTTTTATCAAGGTTATGTTATTTCTTGATAATAAGATATTAACTTCTTGTTATGCAAAAAGCAATTAAGTGACATTTAAAACATTTCCTAGATTTTTATTTTGTTTTTTGTGGTTTTTATTTTAGTGACACCACTGTCTGTCTGATGTTAGTGATTGTGCACGCCTAATCTGCCTCACTTTCTGAGATCTCACTACCTAAGGTCTGCTGGAAGAGATTTATTTTTAGAAATAAGTAGACCTGTTGTAAATTGTTCCATATTTATGTATGTGACATATGTGTTTTTATTGTGTAGAATAAACGGTTAAATAATAAATATAACTACCTAATTAATTGTGAAAAGCTCTGAAATAAAATATGAAAATGTAAATTATATTTAATTTATCAAATATCTAAAACTATCTTTGTATAACACAAATTGTATATTCCGCTCATTAAATTATGTCATAAATTTTTACGACCGATGATTTCGGTAGCGCGACCATTTTAGATGCAAATTCCATATTAGTTTTTATTTTGTATGGTAATAGGCAGTGATTTGGTAACTACCTTGTCGATTATATTTAAATTGATGTACGGTTTGATGGTTGTATTTATGACAGATAGTTATAACGACTTTCCTTATAAATATGCTCTACGAGATTGGAGACTTGAGAAAACTGAAGGCTGTTGCCTGTTGGCTGTTCTTTAAAAATGAGGTTTTAAGGAAACCAAACAAACATAAAATAAAATCATAATTTATATAAATAGGTACAACTTGTACCATTAATGTCCTTCAAAATATTTATAAAGCTCAGATTTTCTCAAGGAATATTTATATTATTAAGAACAAAAATTATGACCTTAATAACCTCTCTTACAAAATCATTTATTACTGGCACAATTATTTTGATAGATCCATTTTCTGATATTTCAACTTATGTTCCTCAAAAAAGTTTTTAAATTTTATACTCTTATTCAAGTGTTATGGCTTTTGTATTTAGGTACCTGTTTTTATTTTTATTGTTTAAATAATCAGATAGTCCTTTTAAATGGCAACAAAATAATTCACAACATTTTTGTTTATCACTTACCTGGCGCAAAGTAGTACCACAATCAGTACAAGTATTATATTCGTCTCGTGATGTTTCCAGCTGTTTGCCGCGCGTACCACTGAGCCCGCGCGACGCGTACATACCAACATTGTTTCACATCATACCGTTTGTGAGTTTTATCTTTTAAAATACATTTTCACTGTCACTGTTTTAGATGGTTGGTTTTGAATTTTGACTGATCCTGTTGTTTTTGTGTTGTGTGACCTGTAAAAAAAAGAAAATATATGTTAGTTAGGTAAACAGTTTTGAGAACAAAAACAATATACGAGGTGTAGGGACAGTCCTTCGAACACTGATAGGGTGCATGCAGGCAGACCATTAAACTGAAGCACTTTCACCTAGGAAAAAACTAAAAAAATCAACCATGCAAAATCACGATCAACTGACATGGAACTGATAATGGTTCAGTTCCATGGGCTTCTTTAACCGTATCAGTAATCGGAGACTTGTCCCTGACACCTAGTATATGACTTATAAAGACATAACAATTTTTTATTTTTTGGGATACCTATATAGGCATGATATACGTGTGAATGTATTCTACATCAGCCTATTGCAGTCCGCTGCTGGACGTAGGCCTTCCCCAGGGTACGCCATATTTTACTATAATTCTATTAAAATAGGCGTTTCAGAAAATCTATTATTATTAACCAGATGCAAAAAGTGGGTAACAAACAAATCCTTTATTTTTGTCACTTCCGACGTTTTCGCTCACAGCGGCCAATTACTAAATAATCACGTATTTGGAATATGCCAACGGACAAAGTTGATAATTTGTAAAACTCTACGTGAAGCACGACTATATTTTTAGGTTATTTTAAATTGTATTCGTACAGTTACGTGTATACTTTTACACAATTGTGTGAAAAATGAGTTATTTTCGACAATAGTACTATAATGTAAATAGCCTTTATTGAGCAAATGGTCAGCCACTAGGTACCCAAGCGGGAATGAAAACGTAAGAAATCAAATAAATGTCGTGACTTTACACGTCATGGTAATGTTGGAGATACACCGAGAATAAATGTCGTTTATTGTACACCTAAATGTATGTTTAAAGTGCATTTTGCGTAAAAGGAGCATTTACATTTCATACAAAGTGATCTTAACTGACACATCACGTCATGCTTTGCGTCAGTTTCTATGAAAGGCCAATGTCCTTTTTTATTAGATTAAATCAAACCAGATTTTGTGATTACATTTTCGATCGATATTTTTTTATTTTGCTAAGATTTTATAACCGTTTAAAACAAAAGCTAAGCTAAGCAAATATTTTCGCTACAGAAAGCTTTTTTTTCTGGAAGAATGATAAAAAATTTTTTCTTTGACTTGCAACCTTAAACAAGAAAGTAAAAACACTTTTTCGTGTTTGGCGTCTTGAACTCCGAAGTAAATAAACCGCAATGAAACATTCCGCAAGTGAGTTCCTCTGCACTGATAACAAAAAATATAATCGCGTACTGCCTCCGGTGTGCCTCCAACCTACTACGTCGTGCAGTCGTGACTGAATTGTCACAGTAGTAGCCTCTGTGGCGTCACAACATTGCCGCAACAATTAGCACCCAGTGTGTCTATAGACTTTAGTGGTTTTTGGCCTATTTTTAGATGCCGGTTTTTATTAAAGTTATCACAAAAATATTAAATCCATTTAGTGACACAAAACTCTAAAACAGGGTAGTTCTAGGTACTACACTTATTTTTAGTTTTAGTGTTTTAAGTCATTAAGTGTGGCGACGAGAGTTTAAAACAGGTAACATCAATTCGTCACATTTTTTCTATTTATTATATATCATACAGAATCTATTTGGAAGTTTTTGTATATAATGCATTAATGCCTACTTACCTTACCTATGTTATTCTTTTAAACTTTACTAACTGACTTTTATTTTAAATAGCAGTACCTTTGAATTAAATCTTCTGTACTTTACATAATCTTATCTAAACTTTGCTCTAAAGTTAACCATCCAAGATGGTTTTCATGTATTTTTATCTCAAATAGTTATTCTATAGTCTTAAATAGCTCATAAATGAATGTTATGGTCCCTGTATATTAATTATGGTACAAAAATAAATACAGAATGTTTCTCAAGAGTAACAACAATAATGTATTTAGGTAAGACAAAATATTACAAGTTTTAGGCTAGCTCAAGTAAATTAATAAGTCAAAAGGCGACTCAGAGACTCACGGGTTTTTAGGCGACAGGCTGACACGTGGCGATAGCGACCGTATTTTTATGGCCATTAATGCTCTGCCTATCTAGCAAGGGATGAAGGCGTGATATGTGTGTGTGTTTAAAAGTCAATATAAATATGTAGACATTATATGATCGCAATGCAGAAATTGTCTAATTGTGTGATCAAAATATATAGGTTTTTCTTAATTACTCTATGGAAACCAGTATTATGTTGACCCTTAATAGTACCTATACCTACCTAGTGTAATGCAAGGAATAGCTATATGCCTTGGCTATATGTTATTTGTTCTTGTTCGACACGGGAATGCCATTAACCAGGTTTTAATGTCAAGTTCAACTTGCGTTTCTCGCCGAGAAGAGAATTCACTGGTTTAAGAAAATAAATTATTACTGCTTCGGAACTATCTCTGCAGTTCCTTCGCGGAATTTTCGGTAATTGAGACATAAAATATTTTTTGCGCTGGTTGTCATATTTGTGCGTTTGGCTCAAAAAATAGCAGCGTGTTGTCAGCACTGGCGACATGACTGAGCTTTTTTTAAAACGTCGACATTTTGTATGAAAATATTGAAATATGACATAATATTTCACTATTTCGAATGGCGCCAAAACACTCACTTTTATATTTTTCTGCTAAACGGCGGTTCTCCCGCTTGTCTTGTACGGTGCGTAACGGATGCGTCTGTCACGTCGTATGACATTCGCATCCGTATACGCACTGTAGCCGTATCTGTATGATAATAAGATTGAAATTCGCAAATCGTTACGCCACGTTATAAATACGCAGTGACGGACGGCAATAGGGAAAACCGCCTTAATATTTTGAATAACGCTGAATGAAGTCGGTAGTATTTTCGGACAATGGTTTAAAGTAAACAACTTTTGTATTTTATTATTGACCCAATCAAGTCCCGAAGACTTAGATTATTTTATGGAATATGATCATATAATACTTAAATCATATTTGAGGTTTCTCAACTACGCGCCGCTAAGTTTCAAAGTTTGTAACTAAAACAACTATATCTACGAAGAAAACAAAATGTAAGTAAGTTATTTAATTTTCCGTTAATAAGTTATTGCAATGTTCGCAAAAGGGGTCACTAGCCTCGAATAATAAATGTGTTTTCGTATCTGCAAATATCTGTATTTATCTAACATACCTAATAGTTCGTAATAAAATAAACACTGATTGAGATCTAGCATGGCTTGGCATAACCATTAATTATATTTACCTTAGGAATTTGTTTGAGTAGCAATAGACGGTATGGTGCCGGCTTAGAATATTATCATTCATCACCCAATTTCCACCCATGGGTGTCGGTAAGGAGATTAAAATTTCGTAAGTGATAAATTCAAAGTAGACAGCAGCGTACCTAATTAAAACAAAAATCAAAATCTTGCACTGCGCTCACCAGAGTCACCAGCCTACCTGTCCAGCGCGGCCATTATGGCCAAATATCCTTGAATGGGAGGCTTTTGTGGACTGTTTTCGAGCAGTGGACGTACTGTTGTGGCTGTTGATTATAATCTAATGTATTTATTTCAGCTCTACTTACGGTACTTAAGCATACGACATAATATACCTATATACCTCTGTTTATAATTTTGCGTAACACTTATTCATAGTCCGGTATGGCTGGTATAATTTGAGGGCGTAACTTAAAAAAATAAATATAATCGCTTATCTATTGTACGATTGCGTTATGTGTGTGACAAATTACATTTTGTGTATTTTTTATGATTGCGTTTATTTTCAATTCAATATGTGGTAGCTCATTTATTAAATTAAAGTGTATGTCTTTGATTAAATAATAATAATTAAATATACTTTTATGGTCTATGTTACAGTTTACACAGTGTAAAAACCCAGTTTGAGTCGTTTTATCCACTGCAACCAAAAAAAACGTTAAAGTTTACCCTATGTGACACAAAATAATAAATTAGGTTTGGCCAGTCCAAAAACAATAAGCAAAAAATTTACGACTTCAATATTTTAGAAACATCGAAAGCTGCCCATACTGGGCTATTATGTGTGAATGTTTGTATTTGTTCCATTCATAAAATACAGACTATACAAATATGCGTCTCTTTCATGCCGTGACTACCGCAAATCATAATACGGTACAGATCATTATATTTTCAACAATAACCGTCTGCCAGGTAGATATCTAATAGAGATGCACCGACTACGGTTTTGGTCGACACGGCTTTAAAATAAGCCAGCTAGTAACCAACTACAAAAATGAACGATTAGCTTGTCTACTAATAAACAGTGATCTCAAACGGAGGCGCAACCTTCTGCAACTAAGCAGGAAAAATACAAGGCGAATTGTAGGACTATTGACGGGACACTGTGATCTCAATAGACACCTATATACTATGAAACAAAAATACAAACCATCTTGCCCCGAGTGCGGACAGGAAGAAAGAAGCTTCCACTACTTAGCGGAATGTCCAAGCTACTCGCTGCCAAGATAGGAATAACTAAGTGACAAGCTTGAAGAAAGAGATTTAGCTAACATATCTCTAAAGGATGTCCTGCATTTCTTCAGGGCAATAAGAAGATTCGAGGAGGTGGAGGAGGACGCTGCCGGAGCACCAGTGAACTCAGTGCCCCAAACCAATTGGGTAAAATATCGTAGTTCCCACCTAGCGGAGCTGATCACCCGTCTGCGAGCTCCGCAGACGTTCCAAGCTGAGGAAGAAGAAGAATCAACAGTGATGGTATAATTTGAAACATATTTATCAATAAAATTTAATTTCATAAGAACATCCGACTAATTGGCTATTCAGCTGACTAATTGCCGACTACAAAAAGGCCGTGTGATGCCGGCTTAGAATAGCATCACCCCATTTCTTTCCCGTGGGTATCGTAAGAGGCGATTTAGGGACTCGAGGGTAACATATGTATTGCAATTTAGGCGATGGGCTGACAAACCTGTCACTATGGTGATACACAATTATCTGAATGACCCTCAAACATTTCTCAGTAGTGGCGTAAATGTCCGTTTTTACGGCTATTTATGCTCTGCCTACCCCGCAAGGGATATTGGCGTGATATATGTATGTACAAAAAGGGCCGAATAGTCGGTGTATCTATAGTATCTAGCTTTTGTGTATGGTTAGAGAAAAAATAATTTTGTGCAAGATTAAAAAAATGGCTGGCGTAAGGTAAATAAACTTTTAAATTAATTACCGAACTTCTCAAAATTTGGAACGTTCAATTTATCTAGCGTATTTTAGTCTCAGGAGCTGGAGTATTTTTAGAACCTGTTTTTTTAGAACCTGTTTTAATCAAGTAGGTAGTTTAAAACTATTACATAAGGGTCTATCGGGTCATTCGTTGACTTGGTATCCTTTTGCTACATCTTATATTTAAGAATATTGCTCATAATATATTCTTGAGTTTGCACAACTATTACTCATCAAATAAAACAATAATTTCTGATTTCTGATTAAAAGTATTACATAAGGGTGGGTCTATAGGGTCATTCGTTGATTTGGTATTCTTTTTCTACTTCTTATATTTAAGAAAATTGCTCTTAATATATTCTTGAGTTTGCACAACTATTACTCATCAAATAAAACAATAATTTCTGATTTCTGATTAAAACTATTACATAAGGGTGAGTCTATAGGGTCATTCGTTGATTTGGTATTCTTTTTCTACTTCTTATATTTAAGAACATTGCTCTTAATATATTCTTGAGTTTGCACAACTATTACTCATCAAATAAAACAATAATTTCTGATTTCTGATTAAAACTATTACATAAGGGTGGGTCTATAGGGTCATTCGTTGATTTGGTATTCTTTTTCTACTTCTTATATTTAAGAAAATTGCTCTTAATATATTCT
This sequence comes from Tuta absoluta, assembly GCA_027580185.1. Taxonomy (NCBI): domain Eukaryota; kingdom Metazoa; phylum Arthropoda; class Insecta; order Lepidoptera; family Gelechiidae; genus Tuta; species Tuta absoluta. The sequence continues at coordinate 8,937,345 of JAQAHW010000019.1, read as the reverse complement.
TGAGTTTGCAAAACCATTACTTATCACAATAAATCAATTTTAAAGAGTAAAGAGCTCGAAACGTAGGAATTGTAAAATCCAGAATAAATACAACTTAAATCCGTTTAAAATTGTTTATTGTGATGAATATTGCTCTGCTCTTGTCGGTGGAGTTTTCGCCAGTTCTCTCTGTCTGCTGTCTTCTCCTTGACTTCCCTGTATGAAATGACCATTATGTTTTCTTTTATTTGATCTAAAAAACTCCTTGGTGTTCCTCATTTTCCTTCGATCTTTCCCTCTCTTTCTTTCTCTTTCTTTTTAAATAATTTGGTATTCTACACGATATGAATCAATAAATGATTTTATAACAGTACAAAAATATAAAAGATAATTCGGCACATCACTACGTACCAGCTCCCTAATAACTCCATACAAAACATCGGAAGCGAGTCATTTTACGTGGGTGTGGCTGCCTGTGGTAATTATAGGGTATTTAGCTACTCTCTATAGCTCCGTGATCCATTGATGATTGTGGAATGTTTTTCGACGGCTTTTTTGTGAATTTGACATGCTAGGACATTGCAGGCTGAACCACCCGATTGTCCGTAAAAATATAGTCTGCTTCAGAGGGCCGCTAAGCCGGTGGTCCTTGTTGCTGTCTATTACTTAGACGGTAGTCGTTACACAACCGTGTCTGAGGCCTACTAGTAGTAGTAGGCGGTGGAAAAACTGATACCAGGTTCAAAAAGGAAAACTCTTCTTCTTCTTTCTTCGTGTTTGTTTTTGATCAGTCTGGGCTAGATCAAAGCCAAATGATGTTGCAAGCTGGGGAACTGTTTGCGTCACTGTCGACTGTGTCTTTTTGGTGATTGGCAAAAAAGTGTCATTGTCAAAGTTCGGTAGGTCCCTCATTTACGAGGTTCCGCATTTGTTGCCCATTTTGGGAACTACCAGCAAGTGTTGGGTAGATTTAGTCCGTTGTTCGTTCTTTCCAGAACAACTCGTAAGCCCAGTCGCGCCCCAAGGGTGTGATTGGGCTGGTTGTTTGAACAACCACACAAACTTTCCGGGTGAGCTCCCCACAAATCAGTCAGGTGTCAAAGCCTTGGGGATAAAATGGACGTTCAGGCACAGTCGCGCCTGCTGCAATCAGCTTTGAGTTTTGTCCCCATTAAGTTGAGAATTGAGACATGTTCACCGATTGATGGACTTAGACGCTGACATTCCTCAACGAAGATGGTTAAGCTTACTTCTTATAGGCATGTTTGAAACATGGAATATTAAATAATTATTTATCGTATTGTATTTTCTTTAACTTTGTGTGCAATCTTGTCCCCGCACGTATTTATTTCTTACTAAGTTTTACAGGTTGGCTGGAAAAGATCTCTTTATAGAGATAAGCTCACCTTTGTGAACTACTTTTAAGACAAAAACTAATTGTATTGATGCACAATAAAGAATATATAATATTATATATAAGGTGTAAAAAAATTAGCTAAGAATATTTTAAGGGGTGAACCAGTACGTGAAACTGAACAACTTTCCCCAAGGAACAAAGGTCGAAATATGAAAAAATATTTTGACCCTCCCATACTTAGTGTGTTACCCGGCCGGGATAATTTGTATGGGAGGGCCAATTTTTTTTTCATATTTCGACCTATGTTCCTTGGGGAAAGTTGTTCAGTTCCACGTACTGGTTCACCCCTTAAAATATTCTTAGCTAATATTTTTACACCATGTATTTTTTATGACGGGCACCCACTTCTCGTCCGTCGCTGCGTATTTTTAACGCACCGTAGCGCATTCGCCTGTCAGACGAAAGTAAATTGCGAATGACGATCTTATTCTCATTCAAATACGGCTAAGGAACCGTAGCAGTATTTGTATGAGTTACGATCGGAATTCGCCATTTCCTCTGACAGACGCATGCGTTACGATCGGAATTCGCCATTTCCTCTGACAGACGCATGCGTTACGGATGCGCTAAAAATACGCAGCGACGGACGACAAGTGGGAGAACCGCCTCCTTACTTGACTCCTATGACCTAAGTACTAAACTAAACGTGCTCAACTTAACTAAGTAGGTAAGTTTACTTAGTACGTTCCATTTCTCATAGAAATTGCTGAACCGCTCATTATGTATGTGTTAGGTTAAGGATCGTTGCTTTAAAATGGTTTCTATAGTGAATTATGTTGCAAAATGGTTGCTATTCATACAACACTGGTGTCGATTCTGAGATATAGTTGCTTAGCTGTTAATGTCCTCTTGTAGGTAACCTACATTGCAGACTGAAACACCTGATTGTTCGAAAGAAAGATGGGTCCATGCTTCGGAGGGCTCGTTAAGCTGTCGGTGATTACTTAGACGGTGGTCGTCCATAACCATGTCAGATTCCTGCTACCAGTAGTTGGAGGAGGTGGAAAAAACTCTGACACCAGGGTTCATTGGATCGTTTGTCGACATGGGTGTCCCACACGAAAATAATAAGAAAAATGACCTCTTCCTAAATCAATAAAAATAACGTTGAGACAAGGAAATTCCTACTGATCCTACATCCATCCTTTGCCCGCTAAAGTGGCATTTGATTCCTAAAATACCGTAAATTGATATACAATAAATAAGCATTAGACCTTCCATATTTGAAATTTTAACGTTATTCCATGGAAAAATTTGTTCAGTGTCATAATGTGGTTCACTCCTTGAAGTTTTTATTTTTTTATAATTATCGTAACCTATTTCTGTAAGATATCCTAAGAAATACGTTCGTGGGAATCGAGGACATTACCACTGCACTTGGTATAAGGTTTTGTTTAGGAGTGGTTTAAGAGTTTCCTAATACGATGGAATGGAATTCGCTTAGAATAGCATCACCCCATTTCTTACTCATGGGTGTCGTAAGAGGCGACCAAGGGACTCGAGGGTTAGATGCGTATTGCAATTTGAGGCGATGTGCTGACAACCTGTCACTATATTGATACACAGTTATCTGATTGACCCTCAAACTTTTGTCAGACGTGGTGTTAATATCCGTTTTACGGCCGTTAACGCTCTGCCTACCCCGTAAGGGATATAGGCGTGATTTATGTTTGTATGTATGGAATTCGCTGCATTTCTTAGATGTTTTCCGATTATCAATAGCGTATTGTATTGTATAGATATGGTATTCATGTATGGGGTAAAATTATAAAGTGACCGATAGCGAAAACTGGCGGTGGAATAACGGGCCGGTGATAAGAAACAACTTTTGCCTGCTGCTTAATGCCAGTTGAATGCTAATACTATTAAAACGGCAAAAAAGAAAAGGGCCCAGTAAGGTCAGGCCCTTAAAAGGCAATCTAAAACATCGCCTTAATAGTGGAAAGACATACCATGGTTCACTGATTACTAATTACGATCCAATATTTGTGTATTTATCGACAGACCAACGGCATATTTGAAATACGGCATCTCGTTTCAAAAACTGGATTCAACGTAAATTGATATCTTTGCTTACTATAAATGCTTCTCATTAAGTATTTATTTATTTTTATGTTATTTCGAATGGGTCATAGCCCGAACTCACAAACACTTACCTATGTATGGCGGTTCTTCCACTATGACGAACGTAGAACTGCGTTAGGTACTTGTATATACAGGGAGTAACAAAAAGGGTATAACAAGCCGAAAGCAGCTCAAGGTACTTATGAAATTGAACAACTTTCCCCATGAAACATTATTCGAAAAAAAAAAAAATGGATCTCCCGTACAAAATATTCGATCAGCTGGTTAATTCACCATGAGAGACCCATTTTTTTCATATTTCGACCTATGTTCTATTGGTAAAGTTGTTCAGTTTTAAGAGTACCTTGATCTCTTTTTAGCTTGTTATACCTATCCTTTTTGTTACTCCTTGTATAGAGGTCAAAGCGGGCGTATTTTTGATGCAGACATAAGGACATTTCGAATTCCCATACAAACAAGCATAATTCATTAAAAAAAAACATGACTGCTTCTGAGATAAAACCTAGCCTATGACACTCGGGATAATGTAAGAATTATTTCGATACTATTTCCATTCGAATCTGTTCAGTGGGTAACGAGTTTCAGTCCCTTAAAAGAATCGCACATTTAAACATACATACATGAACTCTAAAAACATTACACTTCTTTTTTGGTTGGGCAGTCGTGTTAAAACAATTACCATGGCACATAGTAACATATGCGATTTGATTGTAGTTATTTATTTAGTAAATAAACAAGTTTAGGTGTTTTGTCAACAAAGTTTCAGCGCACTACAGAGTTTTATATAATTTCAATAATTCCTCCTGAAAAATTTGACATAATTATACAGAACAAGATAAACTGGAAAGGTCAGAACCTTCGTGATGTCATCTGTATTCGTATACAACTGATCTGTCAAATTTGACCAGATAAGTACCTGATAAACTATGGCCTTAGGAGCACTTTCAGTTTAATTAAAAGACAAGACTTTTTTCTACAACTTCTCGGTTTTGTACCGGCCGATCCAGTAGTATCGTAAGTACATGCTAAGTACCCGTAAAGTACCCTATATAAATCCAGCTGTGTACTTGTTTGAGAATTGTTCCACAGCGATCCAAAATCCACCTTAGTAAGTGAATATCTTAAACAAATAAAATAGAATACATATTATGAATTATTTTTTATTCATATCATTTTTGACTTGATTTATTTTTTGTTTTGTAATTGTATTGTTTTTTTTTTTGGATTACAACAGCGTCTTATGTTTTGTAAATTAAATTAAATTCGTGTAGAGTGCGATTTGAACTTATATGAATTTTTTTTTCAATTTAACTATTTATTTCTGTTTTTGCAAGATAAATTCATAATTACGGTACTCAAACAAAATAAACTGGCAGAGGATAATGTAATCGTAAAAAAAAATATTACATTGTCAACGTTCTACAAAAGTAAATTAAAAATACAATAATTAATGTAAAACATAATTAAACAAAGTCCATGTAGATAAATCTAATTGAATCACAATAAAACAGATCATATCGATCAAAAAGTCGATAAAAAATTTAAAAAAATGAATCTCAAAAATTACGAGCTTAATTTTAATGTTCTTGTGCTTATACTTCAAACTAAAAGACTTGTTGGTGGAGTATTTTTTTCCATTAACACGAAAGTAAAATACAGAAATGTTGAAGCCAACAAAAAATTGGAGCGCTGTTTTCCCTAAAAAGTTGGTCCCTTTCATTCGCGCTGCGCCAGACAGGAACCACCAATTATTAAGCGCTAAAATTTTCGAAAGATTTTACGTTTTTTTTCGACATAGAAACTATAGAAATATCGTTACAATGTCTTAAACAGTAATTTTACTAGAAAAGGTATATTAGATATAATTACAGCGTTAAAATTTGTGGATTTTGGTGATAACTTTAAATTTAAAGACGCAATTATTGAAAAAATTAAAAAACAAATAGATGTGACTTTGTTTATTTTTTTCAATCAAGTGAAATTTGACAAATTGTGTAACCGATAGTATCTGTTAGATCCTCGACAATACTTAGTCACTTATAATTTTTCAGACATATATATTTTTTCTGTATTTTATTTCTGTAACCGTGTTATCACAAAAAAGTAGGACGCACTTTATGGGGCAGTGTTAAAAATATTTTTCTATACAATTTGACGCTGTCAAAAAGCCTAAACCGCGCGGTAGACCCGCCTTAAAGCGAAGTGAACAGTCCTTGTTTGACTAGGCTCATATTGCGATTTCCAGTTAAGTTGATCAGTCAACATGGCTAAGACTTAACTTGGACTTAAGCATTTTTTGCCGCAGACATTATGTAAGGAGGCTTTATAATTATATTGTACAAAAGGCTATTTAATTTAATAAGAAAGTTGTACTTTTGTATTTAATTTTATGATTATTCTGTATGTATGTTACTTATTGTATTTTAGTTGATAAAAACTAACTTTCGCTTTTGGTTTACCTGTTTCTATGATGAAAAGTTTGCACACGCACTGCGTTATTATCTAGTGTTTTTCCGTAGCAGGTGTTTTTGAAAACGGATATATCATGGCACACGTCGTTGCTTCTAATTGCGGCTGTCATTTGTATGGTGTATTTGGGCTGTCACGAGTCACCACATGTAAGTACAATGCTCTTTGGGTTATAATCAGCAGACATCAACCTACCAATGTTAGGGGTCCACTTATACTGGTTTTCATAGAGTTACACAGAATAACCAGTTGAAGGTAATCCCTTGAATGGGTAGGTTGACAAGCTACTGATTACTTAGTCAAACAAGAACAAAAATAACAGATTGAGAAAGAATAAGACAAGCGGAAAATTCGAGATCGGCAGCACTTCAACCTAACCTTTTGAGGGATCAAGCTATACTGTTTCTCCTAAGAATTGTTTGTAAAACCAGTTTCAGTAGATAGCAAAAGGTGGTCAGTCTGTTGAACACTTTACGGTTCTATTATATGCTGTAGTAAAGTATGTTTTACAGTTCAGGAGCTCACTTACATTTTTACTTTCATAAGATAAGTACCATACAGAACTTAGTGTTTATTTGTTTTAACTATGGGTCAGTGCGATGCGACTACTTATACACAGTTCAATATGGTATGTAGAAGATTGTAAACAAACTAAATAAGGAGTTGACAGTCAGCCAAAATTTTCTGAAATATCTACTTGAAGAAATAATAGTCATTTTTATTTGGGTTTAGATCTATGAAATAAGTATAGTCGTATGTATGACAACTCTTCTATTGCCGCTAAATAAAAGCTCACAAAAGTTTATATTTTGTTTTAGTTTTAAGTTCTAAGTAAATAACAATAACTAAAAAAAAGTAAGAGTAAGTATTTTAATCTATGTTCACTAAGTAGGTCCTTTTCTACTCAGACATGCCCGAAATGATAAGTTGTCCTATAGGAATTAGGTTAAACTCTTCAAATTCAATAAGCACTTTTGAAGTAAATTTGAAAAGTTTTATTTTCTTAGGTATTTATTCAACATAATTATTACATAACATTCGATCTTATAATCTTAATTTCTCATGTGATAAAAAATATGCAGCCGTGTCACAGACTATAAAGTTACAAAATCGATAAGTACCTCTTACGAGGTGCAACAGATACATAACTCAACGTTGATATACAACCTTACACCACCACCAATCTTCACTCTAGTGATGTGCAATAAACACACACACACCTTTATACCTTGCAGGGTAGACAGAGTGTAAACAGCCAAGGGTGGGATTATAGTCAGCCGTTCGGCCATTTCTCACGAGATTGTAAAGACTTGTGCGCAAATAACTATATGAATGAATAGAGTAAATTAATGTACGATACGCAGTATGAATGCCGGCTAAGAATAGCATCACCCCATTTCTTTCCCGTGGGAGTCGTTATAGGCAACTAAGGGTCTCGAGGGTGTGTATTCAAATTTCAGGCGATGGGCTGACAACCCGTCGCTGTGGCAATACACAATTTTCCAAATTACCCTCAAATATTTGTCAGACGTGGCGTAAATATCCGTTTTTTGCGGCTTTTTACGGTCTTCCTACCGCGCAAGGGATTATAGGCGTGATATGTGTATGTGTATGTATGTACGTAGTATGATTCTACGTACATACATACACATACACATGTATAAAACGGCCCCCATAACAAATATTAGAGAGCCATTACAAAACATTGTGTATCACCATAGAGACAGGTTGTCAGCGCATCACCCCAATTCAAAATACACATACATACATACATACATATAATCACGCCTCTTTGCCATAGGGGTAGGCAGAGACTACATCTTTCCACTTGCTACGATCCTGACACACCTCTTTCGCTTCTTCAACATGTCATACCTTCTTCTTTTTCAAAAACCATTGATTTCGTCTTACTTACATTCACCTTCATTCCTTTCTTTTTCAAAGTCTCATTCATAATGTTTACCATCTTCTGCAACTCTTCAGCCGACGACGCAAGTATAACTTGGTCATCAGCATAGAGTAGACATTTGACGAGTAACCCATTCATTCTCAGTCCATTTTCACACTCTTTCAAATCTGTCAAACAACTATCCATGAATAGGTTGAACAGCCATGATACACATGATGGCCAAATGGGATGCTGCAGCTGTCAACAAGGCAATGCAAAGTTACAAAATTGATAAAGTTACGTCGCTTCGAGACGAGTACCAAGAGATTGAAAAATTGGGAGGTTTCAGTCGGGGCGCCGGTAGGTCAGTCGGCAGAGCAGTGGGATGGTACCCCACGGTCCTAGGTTCAAGTCCCGGCGGACGCTAACATTTTCGGACATACCTCCGACGAGATACTTAACTCAACTTAAGGCGAGTTTCTTGCGAATGTTTTCCCCTATAAAATCAAATTCAAAACAAAAATTTCAAAACACAAACATTTTGCTTTTCATCGGTTGTGGAGAACAGAAATATCTGTGGCTGCGCCGCAATGTATATCGATATATTTTGTTTGAAAAAAAAAAAGCAGCCGCAAGACACTCAGCTTTAGATATACAACCTTACACCACCACCAATCTTCACGCTGGGATGTGCAATACATCAAAGGTTTTATAGCATTCGTTAGTGCAATTTCCTAAATTTACAACTAGGGAAAAGCTGTAAAATAAATAAGAAATCAATCTTAGATACGCATGGTCTGTAATGTGTAGATTCAATAGCGAACTTTTACGATTGAAGGTGAAGAAAAGTCGTAAATTTAAACAAAAACTGTTTGCAATTGAAACATCTTATGTTTAACACAAGATAGTTCAATTTGACATACATACACAAATCACGCTTTTGTCACTTGCGGGGTAGGCAGAGCGTTAACAGTCCGACAAATATTTGAGAGTTGTTTTAGTAAAATCGTGCGTCAGTTTAGTGATAGGTTGTCAGCCTGTCGCCCAAAAATTGTAATAATCCTCGAGTCCCTTAGTCGCTTCTTACGCCGCAGGAAAGAAATGGGGTAATGCTATTCAAAGCCAGCCATCACACAGGTAATTTAGTACAACTTTTATTTGTAAAATTTAAATATATCATTCTATAGGCTTTTATATGTGGTGATGATTTAAATGCTTCAATTAAAAATTCCGGAGACGGCGCTCGGGGCGAGCTTGAATGTTGAATAATGAATATATTGTAACATCACATCAGCCTGTAGCAGTCCACTGCTGGACGTAGGCCTCCCCCAGGGTACGCCATAGGGCACGATCTCCCGTTTTCGTCATCCAGTCGCTACCAGCCGCCCTCGGTCCATCTGGCTGGAGAGCGTCTATCGCTACGCTTGCCGAGGCGTGGCTTCCACTCGAGAACCCGCTTGCTCTACCGCGTCCATTGGTTACAATACATTGTAAAGTACAGCAATACCTCCGTTTTCGGTCATTTTCAAGCGCGGGCAGGATTTGAACCTGCGGCTATCGCCATTACTAGTGGCGACGCCTCTTCCCAAAAATTGTATACCTAACACGGAGAGTGTTTTAAAGAGTTGGTATTCAGTTTTTGGTCATTGCAAAAAAACTCTTAAATGTATTACTTCTATCACAAAAGCACTGAACTGAAGTATTGTCACAATTATTTAATCACTTCTGGGTGTAACCCAATAAGAATCTTCAATCTTGCTTAAAATTGGCACAGCTCTAATTGTAAAATTGGTTTCGTCTGCAAAATAAGTTTAGACCGATTAGGTTTTTTTTTAAAGTTTTAAACAATGAACACGGCCCTCTTATTGTAAACTATTTTGTGCTGTGAGAAATGATTTGGTTTATTCTTAGTAGAACGTTAAAACGAATTAAGGTCCTAGGTATACTAGGTATTGCTTATGTTAAATATAATTTCTCGATCTTCCAACGGATTGACTGAAAGAGATATCTTCTTGGATAAGCCAGCCTTTGCTCACACTATTTCTACATTTTCCGTTTTTTATATTGTGGTAAAAATTCATGCACATTTCATTTTGTTATTATTATTAAAGTAGGCTAGTTTTATTGAGCTTGTTGGACTATTGAACCATTGGCTTTCATCTTGTTGGCTTTTTCAAGTTAAATAATTCAGCATGTTGCACCTATTTCAATAAAAAATTAATATTTATTGTCAAAAGATATGACAGACGCATCCGTTACGCACCGTAGTGGACCATAAACGCATTGTAGCCATATTTGTATGGGAATAGGATTGTATTTCGCAATTTTATTTTGCTTTCGTCTGACAGACGCATGCGTTACGGTGCGTTAACAATACGCAGCGACGGACGACAAATTGGTCTTTGTACCTGCCCCTATTTAGGGTCCTATATACAACCAATCGAACCTATATTGAACTTGAGTGCTTTTTTCCCACACAAGAAAATATAAAAAATTACTAGATTTTGCTATCGGTCACTATTAAAATTTTACTTTATATTTTCTTGTACCTACAGAAAAAATTGTTTCGCTAACAACTGACGTAATATGTCAGATTACAATTGGCCCTATGACGTTTATTCACCGTGTGGGCAAACAGACTAGTGAGCGAGGTGTAATAGTCGTAAAACATATCTTAATGTTAAAGGTGTGTCTGTATCCTGGTGCGTTAAAATAATTCACTTAAATTACCACCGTCGACGGCCGAGTGGTACTGCGACTGCCTGCTACGCAAAGGTTCCGGGTTTGAATCTCGCTGGGGCACTCACAATGTTTATATTAATTACTTTGTAAATTTGTTCCTAGTTCACTACCTCCATCGGGCCCTCCACTCAGAGTCATCACTGAGATGGAAGTGCGCAACGCCCTTAAGGCACTCAAGCCCAGAAAGGCTCCAGAACCGGACGGCATCACCAACCGTGTCCTGAAGATTCTCCCCGATCACCTGATCAATCGCCTCACCCTGATTTTGAATGCCGCCATGGCTAGTTGCACCTTTCCAGCTTGCTGGAAGGAAGCAATAGTCATAGGCATTCACAAACCGGGTAAACCGGCGAATGAGCCCACTTCCTACCGCCCGATCAGCTTACTGAACCCTCTCGCCAAACTTTACGAACGCATGATCTATGCCCGACTCCGTGACCACGCACCAACAATCTCATACCTGACGAGCAATTTGGCTTTCGACAACAGCACTCTTGTACCCAACAAGTACACCGCATTGTCGAACACATCGCTCTTAAGCTAAATGTCTCGTCCAAACCGACCCCGACAGGAGCAGTTTTTCTCGACGTGGCGAAAGCCTTCGACAAGGTCTGGCACAACGGGCTGGTATACAAGCTACACCAGCTCGCTGTGCCTGATCGTCTCGTGCTTTTAGTACGTAACTTTCTGTCGGATCGAAGCTTTCGTTACAGGGTGGAAGGCACTCTGTCTTCACCCCACACCATACAGGCAGGAGTCCCTCAGGGCTCCGTCCTATCTCCATTACTTTTCACGCTATACACTAGCGACATCCCCAAATCGCCCATGTCACAGCTGGCTATGTTCGCCGACGACACTGCCATCTACGCGTCCCACCGTAACCACTTAAAATTAGTTCAGATTCTCCAGAACGCTCTAGACTCCCTCGGGAGCTGGTTCCGTAAATGGAGAATCGAGGTAAATCCGGAAAAAAGTGCAGCCGTGCACTTTCGTAGAGGTTCGTACCGATTAAACGTCCCCGCTGTAAAGCTTTTCGGCCGACCCATCCCGTGGGTCAACGAGACCAAATATCTAGGAGTCACCCTCGACTCAAGACTTAGCTTCCGTAGCCACATTATGAGAGTCCGCGACCGCGCCGCGTTCGTTTTGGGCAGATTACATCCGATGTTGAACAAAAAGAGCAAACTCTCCCTTAGAAATAAGGTGAGAATTTACACCACCTGCGTAAGGCCTATTATGACCTACGCCAGCGTAGCCTTTGCTCACACCTTCGATTCACATCTGAAAATGCTGCAGGTCATCCAAAACCGTTTCATGCGCAAAGCTACCGGGGCGCCCTGGTACATGCGTAACGCCAACCTCCATATCGACTTAGGCCTCCCTACCATTAAAGCGTATATGAAAGAAGCGTCTCGTCGCTTCTTCGATAATGCTCCCCATCATAAAAACCCCTTGATAGTTGCCGCGTCCAACTACTTCCCTCATCCAACCTCGCGTTTAAACACCGTCCGAGACACATCCTTACGGAAGAAGATGATGAAATCACAGTAGCCACTGCTGCAGCCATTGCGAGTAGATCACACTCCACAAGCTCCTCAAGCAACCGACGCCCCCGCCGGCGGGGGCGCGGAGGTCCCTCATTTGCTCCCCACTTTGGGAACTACCGGCACGTGCCGGGTAGATTCAGTCCAATACGTTCTTCCCAGAACAACTCGTAAGCCCAATCGCGCCCCAAGGGCGCGATTGAGCTGGTTGTTTGAACAACCACAAGCTTTTCCGGGTGAGCTCCTGCTCCCCACCATACAGTCAGGTGTAGATTAAAAGCCCCGGGGCTAAAAATCGTAGGGTCCAAAAAAAAACAAAAAATTTGTTCCTAGTCTGGTAAGAACATTGCTGCTGGCACCCGATCGTTGAAAAAAAAATGGTATGGATGGATATAGGTATTTGCCATACTCACCACGCTTGATTTCATATTCATACAATTCAAAACTTTCGAAGAGTTCCGAGTATGAATATGACATCAAAGATGCCACTCTAGCTGTCACATTTCAAAAGTTCCGTCAAGTATCTTCCACTTGTATCTTCCTCTTAGATACTCTACCAAAAGCCGAAACGTAAGGTAATGACTTTCAAGACATTCGCCTTCCAAAATAATTGTTTTTCAAGCAGCATTTTTGGTTGAATAGACAAAATTGCATTTCTATGTTATGTTCATATAGAAAAAGGGGTATTTTATTGTTGAAGCGACAAAATCTTATATTTATTTGCCTAGGTAGTTAAGAAGTACATTCTTACTTACGAGTAATGTCAAGTTTCACAATCTAAATAACCGTTAAGGTTAGACAAAAACTTTCGATTAGACTCGGTTAAACCGCTGCAGGTTAAGCCGAGCCTAGCGAATCGATCAATTAGGGACTTTTTGTTCGATCGATACCTACAATCTTTCGATTGAGCAATAAGTTGCATTTTATAACAAACTAGCGGCCCGCCGTGCGGTTTCACCCGGTTCTAACGATTTTCCAGCGGGATATTGTCCTCTTCCCGGATTGAATTATACGTAAAAACTTTCCTCTTAAATCACTCTATATACTAAAGATAAGAGCATCAATTCGTTGCGTGCTTTAAAAGATCTAAGCATACATTGGGGAAGCGACTTAATTTTATACTATTTAGTGAAGGCAAAACAAAAAATCATATTGTAGAGGTAGATTAGAATGACTGTAAATATTTCAAGCAGTGGCCTAAAAATCTCAACTATTTTGCCCAAGGAACTATGGAGTATTCCCTTTTTTTAAAATTTTATGGACTGTATGGTATGGTTCACTTCTTGAAATATTTTCAGCTACTTCAAAATAACGAATAATATTCATATTATGCCGAATACCGAAAATAATACGAATATTCGGCCCATCTCTTGACTTTAAAAGCAAAAAGAACGTGACATAACTTACAAATGCACTTGCAGTTACTATAACCATGTAAGTAACTAAATGAGGTTTTTGATATACCAGCGGAATTCTTTATACATTCAGTTTATCTACTTATTTATATTTATTCAGACTTACCTTTTATAATAAAAAGATGAAGGCCCTTTAAAAAAATATTCTTAAAAAATATATTTATTCGCGTCTTTTGTAACGTGTAATGTAAGACGTAAACTTACTCATCTTCTTCTCGTGTGAGACACCGAGTCGTCTAACGACCCGATGAACCCTAGTGTCAGAAATTTTTGAGCGCGCCTAATAAGTATATTTGGGTGTCCAAACTCTTGTAAGTCTTGTTCCGATATACAAATGAATTTAACATTAACAGCCACAATAGTACAGAGCTGGAGATGAGCCTCCGTCTAACGGTATTGCCATACTCACCATGCTTGGCAGGCGGATTGGCGAGCGCAGTGCAAGATAACAAGATGTCTGCAGCATCACTTACCATCAGGTGAGATATCAGACAAATGCGGGGCCTATTTTACAAAAATCAAATTATAAAATAAAAAAACATTTACAGAGAACGTGCTGCCCATTCCCTGGACGAATTTATCTGTAAGTCACTTTTTACGGCACCCACGGGTTTTATTGGGGTGATGCTATTCCAAGCCGGCATCACACGGCGGAAGTTGGTATAAAAAAGTACCAAAATAATATTTCACAATCTTTACGACAATAGGCATCTAATTTGTAATAATTTGTAAAATATTTATGAATTAATAGCCATAAACCTTAATTAATCGAAAATAAATAACGATTAACTTTAAAAAGTCACATATTTGGACGTCATTATAAAAAAAATTGCCGTCGAATCGGTAGTTTTATGGCCAATTAGTTAAAATTTTGACTTCTGTCTATGACATAGAGTATAGAAACACGTCAGAGGCGGCATTTCGTTATTTTAACCGACTTTTTAATGGTCTGTTAATTTTTGGTTCTGAGTCAATTCGTTTGACAGACGCATCAAATAAGCGCACCGTAGCCGTATTTGTATGGGAATTAGATCGGAATTCGCAATTTCCTTTCGTCTGATAGACGCATGCGTTACGGTGCGTTTAAAATACGCAGCGACAAGTGGGAGAACCGCCTTATATTGCCTGCAACACTGATAAGCATCAATCAATCAAAAAACTAGGTACCCGTATTCAACTTTCGTTAAGCGTGCAAATTTTTTAATACTAAATAGTTCCTTACTAACATTTATACAAAATTAATAAGATTATGAAGCCAATTTCAACAAAATAAACTCTAGCCTGGAGTCAGTTATTAAACAAATTATCAAACTAATTTGTAAGTATATAAGACTTGCATCAATCATATTCGTAAAAACATCAAAACGCAAAAAATCGACTTCATTTCAATCGAACAGTTTGGGTGTTTTTTGGAATAAACGACATTAAAAATTAATTTGTAAGTGATTGTGCACGCCTTATCTGCCTCATTTTATGAGATCTCACTACCTAAGGTCTGCTGGAAGAGTTTTATTTTTAGAAATAAGTAGACCTATTGTGAATTGTTCCATATATGTATGTAACCTATGTTTTTAATGTGTGCAATAAACGTTTTAATAATAATAAAGTACACATCACAACACATTATTTGGTGCTAAAAGGCCTATGTGCTGTTTACTTCGGCCCCACTCATGCCTCAAAGGACCGGGTCCTTGTGGGCCCGAGATTCGGAATCGTACCAATATAATAATAATAGGAAAAGAAGTTTTGTGCCATATTTCGACGACTCTATCTACTGTTAGCGTTCTGTAGATTTCTGACTCACATCACAACTTTGTCTCGCTCGTCCCACGTACCATTCATTATATTTTATTTGTGCAACTCTACGTGATCACAGACACTGGCGCGTTCGTTCACTGCTCTGTGTTGCTATTTCTGTTATTAAGGGGCTTACATGGGATAAGTGCTGCTCCCATCACTTAAAAATCATAACTCGATTCAAATGTAATTTTTAAAACTAACTTTGTATGTAACTGATAGTCGCGAGCTGTCAGTTACATACAAAGTTTGTTTACATTATAAGTCATTCTTAAATAAACGGACCTTACATACAATATATCACGCCTACAATCCCTTACGGGCTAGGAAGCATTTAAGCCACGTCTGACAAACATTGGGAGGCATTTGGAATATTGTGTATCACCATAGTGACAGCTTGTCATCCCATCACCTAAATTTGCAATACACACCTTCGAGCCTCGATTCCCTTAGTCGCTTCGTACGACACCCACGGGAAAGAAATGAGTTGATGATATTCTAAGCCGGCATCACACGGCCTGTAAACGGCCTTCAAATGTAGTTAATTTATTAAAAATCCGCTTCTGTCAGATTAAAATACAGGTAATTAAGAATATTTACTTATTGTCGTATTAGTAAGAAAGCGTTCAAGGTAGTCACAGAAAGCGAAAGTTTCTCTAACTGTAACTACAGCGACTACTTTTATTAAAACAACATACATACATACACAAATCACGCATATCCCTTACGTCGAAAGTGGCAGGTTCAAATCCTGCCCGCGCTTGAAAATTTTGCAAGTTTTTTTAAAAAGGTCATAAAACAGATATTAACACCACGTCCGACAAAAGTTTGAGGATCAATCAGATAGCTGTGTAATACTATAGTGACCGGTTGTCAGCCCATCGCCTAAAATTACATCTTACCCTCGAGTCCCTTAGTCGCCAAAACAACATGCTGTAACTTATTTACAGCATGTTGCCTAAGCATCTACACTTCAATCTTACAGAAGCAGATCTTCGATAAATTACGTTTCCATCGAGTTATGAATTTTTAGGTAATGGGGGCAGCACTTAGCCTATGTAATCCCCTTAACGTCTTTTTTGTATTATGTATTGTTTGGCGAGTAGGGTTTCGTTTTTTTTGTCTGAGTTGTCTTATAGGTACCTACCTAATGGGCTATCAATTTTGTTTACACATATTTCGGTTCATCACAGTATTTTTCATGGCATGTTATAGACCATTAAAATGTTATTTGATTGTGTTTTATTTATGTATTTATACGGAGTGTAAGGGATAGTCCTCCGAATAGGGGGTTTACGTACCATGAAACTGAACATCTTTCCCCTAAAAACATATGTCAGGAAACGACAAAAATTATTCGACCTCCCATACAAAATCACGATCAGCTGGCTTCATTTACTATGGGAAGTCAGATTTTTCGGTTCCTGAAATATTTTCTTATGGGTAGTTGTTCAGTTTCATGGTCCTAATGCACTCTATCAATATTCGGAGGGCTGTCCCTTACACCCCGTAAATACATAAAAAAAAAACTAAAAAGCTCAACAATTTTTTTTAAACGTACCATTTTAAAAGAAAATATTTATATGTTAGTAATTTTAGATACCCTAAAGTCTCCACCGTCCGTCCGGTTCTACGACAAATATTATGTGCCCTGCGCACTGCCACTTCAGTTTGCTACACTTCCAGACTATGTACGGTGGAGTAAGCGGGTTCTCGAGTGGAGGCCACGCCTCGGCAAGCGTAGTGTTGGATGACCTCCGGCCAGATGGACCGATGACTTAAAGTAGGCGGCTGGTAGCGACAGAATGACGAAAACTGGGGGAGGCCTACGTCCAGCAGTGGACTGCAATAGGCTGATGTATGTATGTATGTAAAGTCTGTGTTTTTCAATTGTTTATTACCTGTTGATCTTCATCACTATTGGCATTCCCTAATTTTATCCTATCCTGATAAATTCTTATGACACTTGCGTGGAAACATGGGGTTAGGCGGTTCTTACACTTGTTATCCATCGCTGCGTATTTTTAACGCACCGTAACACATCTGTCAGACGAAAGGAAATTGCGAATTCCGATCCTATTCCCATATAAATACGACTATAAGGTGCGTTTTAGGATACATCTATCAAACAACTTGACAGATGACGCATACGCATGACGCAGACGCATGCGTTACGGTGCGTTGAAAATACGCACGGGCGACAAGTGGCAGAACCACTTAATTTGTTCTGGTATGAGCCAAAACAAGACGAAATATTAATTAATTCATAGGTACTGTTACGATGTCCATATTCAACATTGTTCTGGTTGCCATCTTAATATCCACTGATCACATGTTTTACAATGTTATTTGCTACCAAGTAGAATCGCTCACAGGCCGTACGATGTTACGGTTTTAGACAGCCATCAAGCATATGACAGCCGCACGGCAATACACGGCCTTGATACGAGCCGTTTTTATTCAATTACATACAAAATACAAGGTTGTCTGGTAGAGATCGCTTTCAGCGATAAGGCCGCCTATGCGCATTTTTAGTTTAAGTTTTCCTGTTTTTTATTTGTGTTTTGAATGTGCAATTAAGTGTTTTTACTTACTTACTTACAACAGTAAGTTCCTTTCGTTAAAACAATTGGATCGGAAAAATACCGCAAAATCGTGCAATGCGTGTGAGAACCACCTTTATTTCCATTGATCGCTTTTAGCATTTTATTTGCTACTAATGGATTCATTAAAGTGTTGTAAATTAATTTACAGTTTTATTGATACTTTGGTGAACTATAAAACTGTGTTCTCGCTCTGACGATTGTTATTACTTATTAGCATTTTATTGCAAATATTTTATTTTATTTTGCCGGCTTAGAATATCATCATCCCATTTCCACCTGTGGGTATCGTTAAAGGCGACTAAGGATTATTTTCATGGACTCGTAAAATAAATTATCTGTAACAGATTAGACGGTATTTCTGTTATGATGGTTTGGCAGTTGCATTTTTGACGCATCCGTCTGTCAGGCAAAAGGAAATTTCTGATACCTATAAAAAACGGATTCGCACACTGTGACGCGTGAGATTTGACCATGGTGAATGACAAACGCATCCGTCAGTCCGTCATAGTGTGAGATCCGCCCTGCAGCTCAGAGGAAAATATTTTCGGTACAAACAGAATGTAGCGTAACAAACTGCAACAGATCGATTCCAACAGTCATAATCTTTCGTCAGATTATTGACAACCATTGAATAAAAATAAGTGCCGTGTGATGCCGGCCTAGAATAGCATCACCCCGTATCTTAGTCATGGGTGTCGTAAGAGGTGACTACGGAACTCGAGGGTTAGATGTGCATTACAATTTTAGGCGATCGGCTGACAACCTGTCACTATAGTGATACACAGTTATCTGATTGACCCTCAAACTTTTGTCAGACGTGGTGTTAATATCCGTTTTTACGGCCGTTAACGCTCTGCCTACCCCGTAAGGGATATAGGTGTGATTTATGTATGTATGTATGTATTTAATAAAATAAAAAAACACTCCCCATGTTAGGTATACAATTTTTGAAAACTTGCAATATTTTCAATCCTGCCCACACTTGAAAATTTTGCAAGTTTTCAAAAATATTGACAACCATTCAACACAGTGACTAGTAAAGGTTTCTATAGATATTTAGGTAACGGTGCTCTTTCTTACAAGAATATTAAAAACCGATACCATATTGATTATTTTTTGCATATTTTGTAATTTTAAATAATTTTAATTTACCTAGGAATATTTGGGAAACAATAATGATTAATTAATTGAAGTAATAAAATATGCATAAAAACTATCAATATTTTATCGGTTTTTGATAAAATACCAAAAGAATGCAATCACCTCAAATTAGAAGACATTTATAACAAAAAAAACTACTAGTTAAGGCGCTTTTCCTAAAAGGAAAACTAGCAGTTAATATAATCATTTTAAATTATACTTTTTCCACTACGCTTTTATTACAAGATCCTAATAAATTCAGTGCAAAAAATATATACGATGAGTTCTACTCGTGTAACTGAACAACTTTCCCCATGACCTTTATGATTTAAATATGAAATGAAAATTGGACCTCCCATACAAAGTGACTCATTTTTGAACATTATTGAATGTGGATCCATATTTTTTTATTTTGACCGTTGTTCCATGGGGAAAGTTTTTCAGTTTAACGCGAGAACTAAACATATTTGCAGATAATTTTATGGCACCTTGTCTTCGTAACTATAGTCTTCATTAATCAAAATAAATAAGATATGTATTTTCATATATTTCTAATGAGAAAATTATACAAAACTTGTTAAAATTCAAATTGCCGATCAAATATTGGCAAACATTAATTATCATGACAGAGAATCTCGAATAACATAGAATTATTGTTAATATTTCATGCACTATCCTGCTTATCTAAACGCACTTTCCTAACACCCAAAGGTTGCCTGGTAGAGCTTGCTACCATAGCAAGAAGGCCGCTTTGTTGTACTTTCTTATCTTTCTATTTTATTTATTTGTAAACTTACTTT
This sequence comes from Tuta absoluta, assembly GCA_027580185.1. Classification (NCBI taxonomy): domain Eukaryota; kingdom Metazoa; phylum Arthropoda; class Insecta; order Lepidoptera; family Gelechiidae; genus Tuta; species Tuta absoluta. The sequence continues at coordinate 8,917,463 of JAQAHW010000019.1, read as the reverse complement.
GTGTAATAAAGAATTATATTATTATTATTAATTCATAACTTTAAGTCTTGACAAGATAAAAATTTAATGTATGATAACTGATAAGTAATTTTTTTTAGTATCAATCCATAAAAAGTATTGGATAAATTATATAATGATAAATTAGTACCGATAGTATAATAATATAGTTGCAATGAACAAGAAAATATATTATGTTTTTTAGTACCGGCTTAGAATATCACCACCCTATATTTACCAATACAAGGGCTGTTAATCCAAGGAATGGGCAGCAGCGCTCTCTGTGAATATAACAACTTGCACTGCGCTCTCCAATCCGCCTGCAAAGCGTGGTGAGTATGTCAAGTACCCTCCTATTAGGCAGAGGCCCGTGTCCAGCAGTGGACTATTGTGGCTGTTAAAGTAGTAGTATAAGTATTGTTATGTTTAGGTATATCATAAAAATAGGACAGATAAACCTAGGAAGTCATTGTTATTTAAACCTTTTTTTTTTTAAACTTGCAAAATTTTTAAGCGCGGGCAGGATTGAAAAATTTGCAAGTTTTCAAAAATTGTATACCTAACACGGGAAGTGTTTTAAAATTTGGTATTCAATTTATTTAAAGCTTTAAGCGGAAATTCCTATTTATGAATCAGTGATATATTATAATATAACTTAAGTCAACGCCTTTACTTTTTACAGTAATTCCCGTACCTATTATTTTTTTGTTTTGTACACCGAGTCGTCCAATGACCCGATGAACCCTAATTTTTCAACCGCCTACTACTATTAATATTAACACAGGTACAGTATCAGTGGCGAAGGGTAATTTTTAGAAAAAGGTAAGCAACAGTCAATATACAAACCTTGACAGGTTTTTGTTGCGTTCTATTGTAATTGTTGTTTATCTTTTTGTAAATGTTTTAATAAATAAAATAAAAATAATTTTAAAAAGATTTCTGCCACACTTTTTGGACTTAAAAACTTATGATTTTGCGGCATAAGCATAAGTTATACAAATCTCTTTTTTTGTACAATGACGGATCATGACGTCAATAAGTGATAATATTATCCTACATTGAATAAAGTAATTCCACTTTCATTTTTCATTTTTATTACAAATGCGAAAGTTTGTTACTTCTTCACGCTAAAACTACTGATCCGATTTTAATAAAATTTGGCACACATATAGAAGTTAACATGGATTAACACATAGGATAGTTTTTATTACAACTTATGCGGGTAACGCCGCCGGTAACAGCTAGTATTGTATAAATTAAAGATAGCGCTAATAAAAATTAAAAATCAATTTGAATCAAAACTGAACGCCAAAGATGTAAATTTTTTATTACTACAAGAATTATGTGTGACTTTTTCACTTAAAAGATAATTTCCATTAATATATGCAAATTCAATTCTTTAATCAAGTATTCATTAGCGCTATCGTTAGATTTCTTGAAATATTTACATTTTATTAACATAAATAAACAAAAACCATGCTTTCCCTTAAACTTATGGCTAATCCAACCATCCCCGTAAAGTCGAAAACTAAGATTTTTTGATAAACTTGATTTCCGCCCAGCGGTTTCAACCGCTGCCACTCATTTTCCCGTGGTTATAGTGGTTTTCCCGCGGTAAAAAGTAGCCTTTGTGTTATTCCGGGTTAAACTCTACCTGTGTTCCAAATTTTATCCAAATCGGTCAAGCCGTTTGAGCGTGAAGAGGTAACAAACATACGTACATACATACACACACACAAACTCTCAGATTTATAATATTAGTACGGATTTCTATTTTGATATTTATAAACCCTGTTTTTGGCTCAACCTGCCTACCTTAGTACCCCTAGATAGGTATTTATTTTTATTTAAATTTTTGGAAATATTAACTAATAAAATGCAATTCGTTACGCAAAATACTTGAATTGCATACTCCTAATAATATAAATAACTTACCTGAAATTTTATCACAAACCGATGAAAATATGTAAGTTCGCAACTTTATTCACAATTTCAACCAAAAACACTGTCACTCACAAAAAGTATGAATTTCTTTCACAAACAAAAATGTCAACAAAAAGTTTATTTTTCTCACGGGAGAATCAAAAAGATTGAAACTCGTGAGAAGATAATAAATTCGAAGTTCGAAACTATTTCGACCAATCACAGCGGCGGACAGATGCGTGCGCTTCGTTCAGGCTCCCAGCATCCACTAAGGTTCGAGAGTTTGAAAATCGAATGGACCGGTCACATTCTGCCGGCTAGGCTGCATTATTTTATTAGTGGCCAGTTTATTTACTGTTTACAATTCGTTTAATCTGTTTTTAATTCATTACAATGGCCGAGAATGTAGAGTCATTCGTAAATACCTGGGTACGACCTGAATTTTCTTTCATTATTTGAAAACGGTATACGGGTTGGCCGTGTACTTGGATTGTGTTGGATTTTTAAGATAAGTAATTTTTTGTCGATGGAAACTGTTATTTCATTATGATCATAGTGTGTGACTTGATTTTATTATGTGAAAGTTCTGATTTGTTATATAGTTATTATTTATTGATTAACTAGTTATATATTATAAAAAAATATGAGATCAATATTGTGTCCATCTTGGTTAATTAAATAGGAAAGTTTGTTTGATGTCAGTCCATGAAACTGAAAAACTTTCCCATAAAAGAACCTTTCGTACAAATTGACAAATTAATCTAGATGAAAGCTTATTGAGTTACAAAGAAACATGAAATATGCACAGTAGTTATTATTTATTGATTAACTAGTAATATTATAAAAAAAAATATGAGATCAATATTATGTCCATCTTGGTTAATTAAATAGGAAAGTTTGTTTGATGTCAGTCCATGAAACTCGAAAACTTTCCCATAAAAGAACCTTTCGTACAAATTGACCAATTATTCTAGATGAAAGCTTATTGAGTTACAAAGAAACATGAAATATGCACAGTAAAACGATTATTTTATTTAACTAGCCCCCGTGGTCTAGTATGAATGCCGAGAATCGAACCTAGGACCTCAGGATTCTGGCACCAAAATTGGCGCGCTATACCTCGGATACAGTTAAGTATATACATTTCCTACCTGGCTTACGGATACAAACAAACATATCACGCCTATATCCCTAGCGGGGTAGGCAGAGCGTAAACGGTCCTAAAACTGATATTTACGCCACTTCTGAAAAACATTCAAGGGATTTTTCAGCTAATTGTTAATCACTACAGTAATAGGTTGTCAGCCCATCGCCTAAAATTGCAATACACTTGTACCCCTCAAATCCCTTAGTTGCCACTTATAACACGGGAAAGAAATGGGGTGATGCTATTCTAAGCCGCCATCACACGGCATATACAAGCGTTAAAGTGCCCTATTCAGATTTCTGTACGCAGTCGGCTAAACATACTTAGACATAACAACCTGATTCTATTTACCCCCATTCCAATGACAGGTATACCAGTATAACTCGACTTATCCATTATAGGGATCAAACTATACTGGTTTTTTCACACAGTTATTTAAAATAACCAGTGTAACTTGATCCTGTATATATTTAAGGTACTGCTGACTGTAAGTAGCTACACCTGATCTGATGTGATTTTTTTACCATCCTCCATATTCGGAATCGATTTACTAATATGTCGAGTGGTCGAAAGTGCTCCGACAGGACCAGCTTGGTTGTTGCAAGCGATTATACCGCTTTTTAGGGTTCCGCAAAAGTATTAAAAAACCCAACGACAAATCAAGGGTTTGTGTGGCCTTGAGAAAAGTTACTTTCGTGCGTATGCGTAGTCAGTAAAAAAGTTAATAGGTTTTGACTCAATCAAAAGCTTCAAAAAACCTGAATTTACTGGACATTGTCAGACTAGATCTAACTACTTGTTGTTGCCCCTTCATAGTATGATGACAAACTGTTTGTTATAGTCACTTAAATGTAAATTATGCTTGTCAAAAATTATGACATAGGTGTCTGATATTTACTTCTAATGGAAATTGCCGAAATGTCATGTAGAGGTTCATTACATAGTAACATTATAACAATACGGTGCCATGGTAAATACCCACGTTATCAAACCGAATGACCCATACAAAACTATAATTCCTAAAAAATGTGAAATATAATGAAATAAAAAAAGGTTATCAAAGTTAGACTTTGAATGAGAGTACCTATTCATTACAAGTTAAACAGCTTGTTTTCCCATAAGACAAGTAACTTGTGCCGTGTGATGCCGGTTTAGAATAGCATCACCCCAATTTTAGCCAGGGTGTCGTAAAAAGCGACATGGGATTATTTCATCCAGTGAATGGGCAGTAGCATTCCCTGTGAAAGCAGTATCTTGCACTGCACTCGCCAATCCGCTTGCCAAGCGTGGTATATACGGCAATACCGCACGATAGGGGGAGGCCCATTTCCAGCAGTGGACTGTTGTGGCTGGGTATGGGATCTACCTCCTAGCGGTCTACCCCCGGCAACGGCAACACAGGCTTGCCTGTGGATAAGTCCGGCTGAACGATCCCACCAAGCGGTGGAAGGCTCCGTAAGGGGCCGCCTGGCTCGCGACCACCATCCCACCGAAGTCTGGCGCCAAGTAGCCACCTGCGTTCCGTCAGTGTGTGGGAGTGCCAGTGCCTTAACAGGCTTCTTCTGGGTGAGCTCGCTCCATTTTAGACTCTGTCTCTATCCTATGCTATGACCTAGACTAGAGTCAAGAGCAAACCCATCATTAATAAAAAATAAAAATAAATTTTACCTAAGTGATTTGGTATTCCTTTTGTCGTGTATATCATATACTGAACCCTCATTCTTGATACCAAACTTACACTTGCCGTTGACTTTTTACGGAACCGATGATGATGTTGCGTGTAGCCTTTAAATTTAATTCCAAAAACATCCTGTATCATTACGGAATTTAAAAAAAATGGTTGTTCAAAAAAAATTTAACGACGTGTGTACAATAATTTCGGGTGGAAGTAGTTTTTTGCAGCAAGAAAAAGTATTCGTTATTGGTTTGAAGAATATTTATAAAAATTAAGTAATTTTGACCACGATAAAGGCCAGTGAACTTAAGAACCTGAACAAAATCTACATAACTACATAGAGGTAGTATGAAATAAAGTTGCTTCTCGTGTACCTATGTATGCTTGGATCTTTAAAACTACGCGTCGGTTTTTGATGCGGTTTTTTCAAATACACAGTGATTCAAGAGGAAGGTTTTAGGTACCTTTTACTGCCGGGAAAGCTTCCTACAGTAAAACGGGAAACAGCGGGTGAAAGGCCGCTAGTTACTGCGATAATAATAAAGTTATAAATAAAATTAAAATTTTTATAAACCTCTAGCGCTGATAATGTACGGAAGAACCAATATTTCTTTTATATCTCAAACAAAGTTTCTTGAAAAAGTCATACGGTTTCATACAGTTTGGTGTCTGTAACTGTTATGTTGTAAACTTAAATGAATAAATAATAATAATACTAGTTAAGTATGGCGGTTTTCCCACTTGTCGTCCGTCGCTGCGTATGTTAAACGCACTGTAACGCATGCGTCTGTCAGACGAAACGAAATTGCGAGTGCCGATCTTATTACCATACAAATACTACTACGGATGCGTCGTTCAAATCGTTTGACTTCGCAATTTCCTTTCGTCTGACAGACGCATGCGTTACAGTGCGTTTAAAATACGCAGCGACGGACAAGTGGGAAAAGGGGCTAATTCACCTAACGAACTGTTCAGCAATTTTTTGATATCCTGTAAAAAAGCATGGATAGGCGTGGTCAGTCTCGCACTCTGCACTCACAAAAGACATCAACGCGAGACGCAAAGAGGACAGATGCAGACTTTCCTTTTAAGACTTGATTTTTTATTCTAGACCCGGGGCTTAGAAACTTACACCTGACTAATTAACTTTTAGGGAGCAAGGGCTCACCCGGAGAAATTTGTGTGGTTGTTCAAACAACCAGCACAATCGCGCCCTTCTGGGAAGAACGGATCGGGCTGAAGGCAATTTAGTGACGTGCAATGGTGGGTTGTATTATTAGGTTTAAAGAGTCAGTAACCAGGGTTCTTGCCCATGCTGACTAAGTCGAAAAAGTGTGTGTGGTTGTTCAAACAACCAGCCCAATCGCGCCCATCTGGAGATAACGGATCATACTGAAGGCAATGTTGGGTTGTAATAATTGGTATATATATACAATATTTACAATATATAATTGGTATTTGCTGAGTAGGAGGTTTAAAGAGTCAGAAACCAGGGTTTATCAGTTTGCCCATGCTGGTAGAACATTTGTTACTTAGTAAATAGTTGAAATACTTATTTACTATTACTCATCACAATAAAACAATTTTTAACGGATTTAAGTAGTGTTCATTTTGGATTGTCTGTAAATTGCTCGAAACGTAGGAATTGTAAAATCCAAAATAAACAAAAGTTAAATCCGTTTTAAATTGTTTTAATTTGATATGTTTTACAAAACTTTTTTTTTTTTCTTCTACCGCGGGCAGGATTTAACCTGTGAATTTCACCATCACTAGTTGCGACACCTCTTCCATCTCACACGGGAAGTGTATTAAAAATTCGGTATTTACTTTGCTATCATGATTCATCGATTTGCTGTCGCACACGATATTATGTTGATGAGGTGCGAAAGCTTTTATTTGTCAAAAAATATTCGTTTGAGATAAGTGATAAGTCAGATATGAAACTATGCCCTCTACTACTACTAACACTCAGCGCTTTCACATATCAATAACATATCATAACAATACAATAGTCTCAGTTTCATGTTACCGATTAACATCCCTAACTAACAAACATAATAAATTAAAAACACGACTGCTTTCTGAGATAAAGCCTAGCTTATGACATTCGAGATAATGTAAGGATTCTTCCGATACAATCCCCATTCGAATCTGTTCAGTAATTAACGAGTTTCAGTTCTTTAAAGAATCGCAAACACATACGTCATACATACATATTATACATGAAATTTAAAAACATTACACTCCTTTTTTATCACAATAAAACAATTTTAAACGGATTTAAGTTGTTTATTTTGGATTTTACAATTCCTACGTTTCGAGCTCTTTACAGAGCCCTTGGTCACGGATGACTCCTGTTTAGGCTGGGCAATCGTGTAAAAATAGAACTGTCACTTTCAGTTAAATAGGCTTTGACAAGGATAGGAGATTGCCACTTAAATTGTCTATGATTTTACGCAGTATCGGACAAAGTTTAGCAGCTATTAAAAATATTGCGGTTAATCGTACGAGGAAATCTGCGAAATGGCGTGGAAATCATGAACTATTTAAGACACGACTTGAAGAAGATTGTCTATGACATCCTTTATCATTTTCTCAACTTATTTAACGGAAAGTGTTACTTTTAATAAGCCGTTTTAGTCGGTAACGTGAAATCGAGAAATTTACGTACTAAAGTGCCGCCGTTCCAATAGGTCGTATTTAACAGCTGTCAGATTCGTTATACGGGGTTTAAGGGACGGTGTACCGAAAACTTTGCAGGTATGATCAGACCATGAAACTGAACAACTTTTTCTATGGAAGCTATGTTGGTAAATGAGAATTTTTTTTCGACCTCCCATACAAAATTCCCGATCAGCTGACTGACTTTCTATGGAAACTCGAAACTGGTCTGATCATGCCTGCAAAGTTTTCGGTACACCGTCCCTTACACCCTGTATATGTTGACATCTCTTTTAGTGTGTAGATGACAGCTGTCAAATACGACGTATTGGAACGGCGGTATTTTAAATACAACAAATAAGTTTGCTGTTCGTACGGAGTATTATTTCGTAATAGTTGCAGTCGAATGAATATGAGTCGCTACCGAGTGAGCGGAGTCACGGTATTACGTTACATCTAACAGATAACTACTACAATGTACTGAGGGCAAAAAAAGTTTAGATTGCCGGGTGGTGCTGGCTTAGAATAGCATCAATCCAATTCTATCATTCAGATAATCATTCAGGAAATGGGCAGTTTCTCTAATGCAACATATTTCACTGCGCTCGCCAATCCACCTGCCAAGCGGGGTGAGTATGGCAATACCCCCCAATAGGGGAAGGCCCACGTCCAGCAGTGGCTATTAATGTTAATGTAAGTTTAAATAGTTGAAAAGAAGAAGACAGAAATACTTTAATCTTTTAAGTATTTCTGTCTTCCTCTTTTCATGTGTGACAATGACTTAGTCGTCCAACTACTAGTACTATAGGCCTCTGACATGGTTGTGTAATGACCGCCGTCTAAGATATCGGACTGAAAACAAATTCACGAAGTTATAAATATCAACTTTGTTTTGGGTAATATTAATTTTTTCACAACTGTGTTTATTTGGAATTTTACAATTCCTACGTTTCGAGTTCTTTAAAGAGCTAACAGTGGTCACTTATGACTAAGGTGTTAGAAGTCATTAATAAAGAATTTAAATTATTTAAACAAAAAAATAATTTAATATGCTTTGTGATGCCGGCTTAGAATAGCATCACCCCATTGCATGCCCATGGGAATCGTAAGAGGCGACTAAGGGACTCAAGGGTGTGTATTGCAATTTTAGGCGATGGGCTGAAAACCTGTCACTATGGCTATATACAATTTTCCGGATGACCCTTAAATGTTTGTCAGACCTGGCGTAAATGGCCGTTTTATGCGGCCGTTTATGCTCTGCCTACCCCGCAAGGGATTATTAGGCGTGATATGTGTACCTCTATGTAAGTGTATGTAAAAAAGAATTTCAATTATTTATAACATAATAAACACAACCTTAATCCGTTTAATTTTTTTTTATAGTGAGCTTTGTGGGTTTCCCACCGAGATTCAAACGTCGGAACCTTTGCAGGCAGTCGAACAAATACTGCGCCAGATCGGCCATCATTTTTCACTAATAATATTTTTCTGCTATCCGTACTTGAGAATTAGGGAGAGCTGCGGTCGCGGCTGAAATATATCCACCGCTTCTAACGGTACAGAATAACTTCATGAATAACCAACGTATTGTTAATTACGTTAGACCAAGATAAATCTAGAAAGTTAGAACGAAATAATTATCCTGGACAATCCACACAGCGCCACCTAGCGCCAAACTAAGCGAAGCTTTTACTAGGGTAACTGGGTAGCCTATTATTAATATTTAAATACTTTTTTGTAATTGTTATTACCGTATATCGGCTTAGAATAGCATCACTCCATTTCTTTTCTGTGGGTGTCGCAAACATACTGTCTGTTCTTTTAATAAATTCAATTGAATTGGATAAGGGACTCGAGCGTACGTAACATGTGTATTGCCGATAGGCTGACAACCTGTCACTGTGCTAATACACAATTTTCTCCATGACCCTTAAATGATTGTCAGACGTAGCGTAGATGTTCGTTTTTTACTGTCTGTTACGCTCTCCCTACCCCACAAGAGATATTGGGGTGATATACTCGTATGTATGTATATATTAACATTTTTGAAAATAAATATTATACATAGAATACACCCAGACTAAACACAAATATCTGAAAAACTAATATTTGTGTTTTGTGGGGATCGAACCCACGACCCTCGGCGTAGCTGGCAAGTGTACTATCAGCTACGCCATCGGAACAGTCAGTCAGAATAACTTCATGAATAACCAACGTATTGTTAATTACGTTAGACGAAGTAAATCTAGAAAGTTAGGACGAAATTAAACTGCGGTGGAAACTAGAAATATGCTAAGTATGCGGCAGAAGTATGCTAACTAACCGACCATCGTTGGGGCTGGAAGGTTCTTGAGTGGCGGTCACGTATCAATAGCGTAGCTTTTGGAAGGAAAATCTTGTTAAAATAACGGGCATATTAGAAATCTTAGAATTGCTTTGAAAAGACCTTTGTCCAGCAGTGGACGTCTGATTAGGCAAAAGTGTTCTATGCTTCGTCGGGTCGTTAGTCAACTCAGTGTCCCATGCACTGCCATGTGATTGCCGTGTGATGCCGGCTTAGAATAGCATCACCCCGTTTCTTACCCATGGTTGTCGTAAGAGGCGACTAAGGGACTCGGGTGTGTTTTGCTATTTAGGTGATGGGCTGGCAACCAGTCACTATATCTGTAGGTACACAGTTTTTCGAATGACAGACAGACAGAAACACTTTATTGCTCACATTAATAATTATAACATATACAAGAACAAAAACAAACTACACAATATAAGCAAAGGCGGCCTTATCGCTTTAAGCGATCTCTTCCAGGCAACCCTGCACACTAATGACCCTTGATTTTTTTGTCAAACGTGGCGTAAATAATGTCCGTTTTTTGCGGTTGTTTACGCTCTGCCTACCCCGCAAGGGATTTAAGGCGTGTCAAGTGTTTGTATGTATGTATGTATCTGTCCCAGCTTATGATGTCAAGCTCCAACCACATACGAGGTGTAAGGGACAGCCCTCTGAATACTGATAGGGTGCATTCAGACCATGAAACTGAACAATTTTCCCCTAGAAACATATGTCAGGAAACGACTAAAACAATTCGACCCCCCTTACAAAATCACAATCATCTGACTGCATTTACACGGAAAGTCAATTTTCTTTATGTTTCCTGAAATATTTTTATGGAAATATTGTTTAGTTTCATGGTATGAATGCACCCTGTGAGTTTTAGGAGGGCTGTCCCTTACAACCTGTATAAACGATGCTTGGAAGGAGTGTCAGGGTGTCATTTCTAAAGCATTTGATTAAACTTTGTTTTTTTTTACATTACTGTAAATATCCTATGGTTTTATTTTGCACTCACAGTGCTATATTACTTTCATAAATGAAAATAAGAAATTGAAAAAATGTCAGCGCCCGCCGGGACTTGAACCCGGGACCGTGGAGTACCGTTCCACTGCTCTGCCAACTGAGCTACCGGCGCCCCGACGTAAGCCGACGAAATCTTCAACCTCTTGGTACTCGTCTCGAAGCGACGACAAGCGACATCTAGTATAAGTTATTTGAAACGAATACTATGGTCAGTCCACTTAAGAGTGAAATTCGAACCATGCGATGAAGCTTTGCTTAATTAAATGTACTATGGTTTTATTTTGCACTCACAGTGCTATATTACTTTCATAAATGAAAATAAGAAATTGAAAAAATGTCAGCGCCCGCCGGGACTTGAACCCGGGACCGTGGAGTACCGTTCCACTGCTCTGCCAACTGAGCTACCGGTTTTACCGGCTAAAATAAAACCATAGTACATTTAATTAAGCAAAGCTTCATCGCATGGTTCGAATTTCACTCTTAAGTGGACTGACCATAGTATTCGTTTCAAATAACTTATACTAGATGTCGCTTGTCGTCGCTTCGAGACGAGTACCAAGAGGTTGAAGATTTCGTCGGCTTACGTCGGGGCGCCGGTAGCTCAGTTGGCAGAGCAGTGGAACGGTACTCCACGGTCCCGGGTTCAAGTCCCGGCGGGCGCTGACATTTTTTCAATTTCTTATTTTCATTTATGAAAGTAATATAGCACTGTGAGTGCAAAATAAAACCATAGTACATTTAATTAAGCAAAGCTTCATCGCATGGTTCGAATTTCACTCTTAAGTGGACTGACCATAGTATTCGTTTCAAATAACTTATACTAGATGTCGCTTGTCGTCGCTTCGAGACGAGTACCAAGAGGTTGAAGATTTCGTCGGCTTACGTCGGGGCGCCGGTAGCTCAGTTGGCAGAGCAGTGGAACGGTACTCCACGGTCCCGGGTTCAAGTCCCGGCGGGCGCTGACATTTTTTCAATTTCTTATTTTCATTTATGAAAGTAATATAGCACTGTGAGTGCAAAATAAAACCATACTACATTTAATTAAGCAAAGCTTCATCGCATGGTTTGAATTTCACTCTTAAGTGGACTGACCATAGTATTCGTTTCAAATAACTTATACTAGATGTCGCTTGTCGTCGCTTCGAGACGAGTACCAAGAGGTTGAAGATTTCGTCGGCTTACGTCGGGGCGCCGGTAGCTCAGTTGGCAGAGCAGTGGAACGGTACTCCACGGTCCCGGGTTCAAGTCCCGGCGGGCGCTGACATTTTTTCAATTTCTTATTTTCATTTATGTAAATATCCTATTCTTTAATTAATGTATTAGGTTTTGGTTCGTAGACTGTGACTGAGAATCTTGTGAATCTTAGGAATAAACTATTTAAATACCAAATTATAAAACACTTTTATTTATTTTTTATTTTATTTATTTGGAACAACAAACAGCTGTGTACAAATGTAGGTTGTTAGTATTCAATAAATTATAATACGTAAGTGCACAGCCAACGGCGTTATTCACGTATTAAACAACTTTCCGTGTTAGGTATATACAATTTTTGAATACTTGCAAAATTGAACCTGCGACTTTCGTCATTACTAGTGACGACGCCACTTTCATCTGGGCTACCGCAGCTCGTTCCTTGCCCGCCAATTTTTGCCGATAGAATTAGTCGCCGGGTATTAGTTGCAAAACAATCCCGGTAGATGGAGCCGTGCCACGCGTTACTGGCATTAAATACACTTGCAAAATTGGCGGGCAAGGAACGAGCTACGGAAGCCCAGATGGAAGAGGCGTCGTCCGTCACTAGTAATGACGAACGTTGTAGGTCCAAATCCTGCCCGCGCTTGAAATTTTTTTAAACTATTTGAATTTGAATATGGTATTTCAAAATAGAATTTCAGCCAAAGCTCGAAATGGTGAACTATTGCACCGGCCAGAGTTATTTATATTCTTGGCTTATATCCATACAAAATTTATGCTCTGTGTCACATGTCGACGGTCATACAGGGTGTTAATTTAATGCGTGTCATAGCTTAAGGGCAGGTTAAGTATCGATAACTGAACAACTTTCCCCGAGAACATTAGTAGAAAAATAAAAAATTTGGACCTCCCATACAAACTGACCCGGAACCGAAACACATTTTGTATGGGAGGTTCAAATATATATTTTTATATTTCGACCTATGTTTCTAAGGGATAGTTGTTCAGTTGTCGATACTCAACCTGCCCTTAAGCTATGGCACGCATTTAAATTAACACCTTGTATAATTCTGCATCGCTCTGTCATTTGAGAAAATAATACTTTACTTTGGTCAATATTTAGATCAATATTTGCGTAGGTTTATAGACATTTACCGACACTATACGGGGTAAACTTAGCTTTGCAGTCGTGGTCAGACCATAATACTGAACAACCTTTCCTATAGAAGCTATGTTGGTGAACGAGAATAAACCGGCCAAGTGCGAGTCGGACTCGCGCACGAAGGGTTTTGTACCATATTACCTTTACCAAACAGTTATCGATAAAAACGCGCAAAAAAACACGTGTTTTGTATGGCAGGCAGCCCCCATAATTTTTTTTATTTAGTATTTGTTGTTCCAGCAGCAACAGAAATACATCATCTGAGAAAATTTCAACCGTCTAGGTATAACGGTTCAGGAGATACAGCCTCGTAACTGTGGGAGAGACGGACGTATAGACAGATCGACAAACGGACAGCCGAGCCTCAGTAATAGGGTTTCCGTTATTGCCCTTTGGGTACGGAACCCTAAAAAAAGGTCTCCCATACAAAATTCCCGATCAGCTGACAGACTTACTTTGTAAGCTCGAAAAAAGAACATTTCTCAACATACAATCCCTAGTAGGTAAAGTTGTTCATTTCTATTATCTGGTACATACATACGTTCACATACATACATCACGACGATATCCCTTGCGGGGTAGGCAGAGTGTAAACGGCTGTAAAATACGGACATTTACGCCACGTCTGACAAACATTTGAGGGTCATTTAGGTAACGTGTATCACCATTGTTACAGATTGTCAGGCCATCGCCTAAAATTGCAATACACATGTAACCCCGAACCCTTAATCACCACTTACGATTCCCACGGGAAACGAATGAGATGATGCTGTTCTAAGCCGGTATCACACGGCATATTATCTGATAATGCCTGTAAAGTTTTCGGTATACTGTCCCTTACACCGTGTATAAAAAAACTAAAAATAAATGCTACTGGAAATAAAAAATAATGTTGTATGACATAAATCATACACTCAACGTATAATAAAATTATCTTTAACGATCTTATCCTCATCTCACACCTATTTAACGCAATTAAATACTTTTTATATTCTTTTACATTCTATATTAATGTTTACTGTCTGTCCGTCCGTCCGTTCAAACTCGTATTACGGACAGACAGACAAAATGACAACGTAATAGCTATGTTGCAGTGATGTCGACAAATCAGTTAATGTCACATGTTACCCTGTGTGAATTTCCTGGTTCTGATATGTTGATAGCTTTCATAAGCTTATTAAATAGTAATTAAGATATTAATAAATTTACGTAGGTACATTTTACAACCTCTTTTTGCTATTCGAAACTTGCGTTTTTTTTTGTAAACCCAACAGCTAACATAAATGTAATATACTGCTTATATTATTGGATAAAAAAACTTTGAGATTATAAAACTTTATAAAATTTATGAAATATTTCGACTAAGAATAGAATATAGGTATGTAGCAGTTTTTGTTATAAATCTGTATACAAAACATTGTGAATATTGTTCATTTTATTATATTTTATAAGCTGAAAGAATGATTCGTAGCAATTTGTCGTTACTTGAATAGGTGAAAACTGTTTCAAATTCTGCATCTCCGTAAATCATACCGCTATTGAAATAAACTTCGCTTTCTTCCACCCTTTCTTACACGTGGAATGATAGTATGTGTAACCTTGACTAAAAATACTCAAAATCGGGGTTCTTACCGCCATACTTGGCGCGATAATTGTTGAATTTCTTAGTTTTAGTATTTTAAGTCATTATGTATGACCGCGAACGTTTAAAACACTTCGTTTATCCTTCCAAAATTCATGTTTTTGTCCATCTATAACAATCAAAACCATTATATTAAAAACCGAATAGCTAGCTTGTCAATATAATTAGTTTCCTTTTTTGAAATAAACCTCCGCACTCTATTTGAAAGTCATCCTGATCTATTTCAAAACCACTGATTTCCCGCCGTCCCTACAACATCCACATAATGAGACGCGCTTGGGGCAGGTATTATGCAGAAAAGAACCAAGACTTTGAGACAGTGTGTGTTTATCATCTATACGTTTCGCAGGTGGTCCAAAGTCTAGTATAGAACCCGTGCCACGAAAATGGCTATAAACGCGGCCCTGGGTCGATATTATCACTATTAAACACGCCATATCACCTTAAGCATAAGGTACAGTATTCAGGATTATTTTAGTAAAAAAAGTCTTACTTTTTTGGAGCGGACTCTAGAACAAAAGGATGTTTTCGTTTTATATTCTTTTGGTTCCGAGAAAATGATTCTTTTGTTGAGTATTCTGAAAGACTATCATAGATTGTAAAATTCTTATGCCTCGGGCAAGATTTGAACTGCAACCTTTGCTAGCGATGGGCAACTATTCACCGTCATCAAAATACTTCTGCTTAAAGTGCCCTATGTTCTGAAGCAACAGGATACAAGTTTACAGGTGAAATTCTTAGTACATTGCGTAGCCGGTTGATATTCCTGTTATCACGATGGCGAGCCGACGACGCAATGAACATCGAATTTCACTTGTACAATGTAGCCTGTAGTTTCATAACCAAGGACACAGGTAGCTGCAAGGTAATACTACGTTCACAACATACACCTGCACCTGCTCCTGCCGCTACCGCGAATATTGCTCGAAATACTTCTGCGGAAGTATCAACGCGAGTGAGTGTTCACACATTGCCGTCATACTCTTCTCGCAGAAAAACGAGTGAGCGAGAGACATACATTCCACTGGTATTCGTGCAATCATTTCTTTGACTCGCGCACGAAAAGCAGACACGGGAAGTGGCAGCGTGAGTTACCTGGTTACATGCTCGCACTGCCCACTTCCCTTACTATTTCCCTGCCCACATAGGCATAGTGTGAACTTTCTATTACAGATACGTGAGTATCCTGTTTACATGCTCACGCTGCCCACTTCCCTTACTATTTACCTGCCTATAAAGGCATAGTGTAAACTTTCTATTACAGATAGAGTATCCTGTTCACATGCTCACGCTGCCCACTTCCCTTACTATTTCCCTGCCCATATAGGCATAATGTGAAAGTGCTAATACAGATAGAGAGATTCAAATCCTTCCTGCGACATTGTGCGCCACACAAAATTAAAAAGAGATTTATTTAAGTACTCTGCACACACCCTTAATTATACGTATAAACTTATGCGATGTTGTTCGATCCGACTTGCGCGACCTTCAAACGGTGGACTGGCGTGAAGCGGTAGTGTGTCGCAAGCCAAGACCCACAAGAATAAGTAAGGTTGCGCCCAAAACCACACGCACAGCCAGCTCGGCAGCTGAGCACCTCGCCACTCTTAAGCTGGAGAAGTACTTCTGATCTCTCGCTGAACTACGAGTTCGTCCCTTTCGCTGTCGAGACCACGGGCGTGTGGTGCGCTGCAGCCAAGGCGTGCATACACGACATACACAAACGCCTAAAGGTACTATTCCGAACCGAGCGGCCGACGGCCGACGGCCGACAGCATAATATGCCGACCTTGGCCGCCGCGGCACTACTGGTTCGTATGGATTTGTATGGGATACTATCCTAACCGAGCGGCCGACGACGACGGCCGCCGCGGCATATGCTGTCGGCCGTCGGCCGCTCGGTTTGGAATAGCACCTTAAGGGCCCGCGGCGGCTGTGACCCCTGCTCTGGATTGTACCTGGTCCAACAAATATCCCTCGCAATTAGGGATGGCAAACCCGCAAAACGGGATCCCTCAATCCCGCGGGATCCCGCGCAAAATTTTGCTCTGCGGGATCCAGCACTCCAAAACGCGGATCTGCGGATCCCGCACACTATAGCCTATGAATATTCAACTGTTCAACCTACTAGAGTCAAGCTGAAAGAGCGTTTTCTGCCTCAGGTTATATTTGTAGTTCGCTGAGAAGCAGGTTGAGTGACAAACAATTAATACTATATGCTTTTTAAGAGCGTATTTCCAAAAAACATCACAATAGTTGTAGCAGTATCTTAGTAGGTAGTAATTTGTAAAAGTTGTGGTTTTATGTCTAATAGTCATTGTTATTTTTGTGATCTCGTAAGTCATTAATTATAATATAAATCATTCGTATAATTACAGAAACAGGATTAGAGGTAAAAATAACAATAAGACAGTTATTAGATTTGTAGCGACCTCTGGGAGCTACAACAAGAAGCTCACTCCAAGTGGTTCACGAGCAAGCAAGACGCAACAGAAGTTCCAACATAGCTGCAAGATGACGCCACGTGACAGAACAAAGAGCCTGAAACGCGGTATTGAAGTGTTTCACCGCGCAACGCATATATACAACTTCCAATTCTATCCAGGTGGACCAGTCGGTCCCCTGGCCACAACACCCGGCCAGGCGGGTAGCTACCCTTTTCCCGACTCCACCTGGAACCCTCCATTCTGCCTATTGGCATGACTTCTGTCACCCGCCATATTGGTGACCCTACCTTGGACTTCGCAGCCTTCAACCACGCATCAACGACTACAGCATGCAGCCAACTACTCTACGTCATCAGCACCCACCGCAGTCACAGCACGGCAGCTTCACTGGTCTTCCATCATCGTCTCGACTCACCGTAGACGTCCCGACTCACCGTGGACATTGGAACCAGCACTGCATCGCCACGCCAGACTGCATCATCACGCTACATGACGTCATCAGCCCCACTTCGCTCGCTGACGGTATCGACCTCCGGTCTTGAGGGGGAGTACTGTAGCGACCTCTGGGAGCTACAACAAGAAGCTCACTCCAAGTGGTTCACGAGCAAGCAAGACGCAACAGAAGTTCCAACATAGCTGCAAGATGGCGCCACGAGACAGAACAAAGAGCCTGAAACGCGGTATCGAAGTGTTTCACCACGCAACGCATATATACAACTTCCAATTCTATCCAGGTGGACCAGTCGGTCCCCTGGACACAACACCCGGCCAGGCGGGTAGCTACCCTTTTCCCGGTTCCAACTGGAACCCTCCATTCTGCCTATTGGCATGACTTCTGTCACCCGCCATAGATTTAAGTATTCAAAGTAATCCAAGACTGACAATACTAATAATTACACACAAGTGCCTATGTTCCCAATTATAATTACACTTAGTTGTTGTTTAACAAATATTTTATTTTCATAAGGAGAGACAATGTTTAAGAAACAAAAATCTTAATTTTCAATTAGATTTTTAACATAATTTAAAATATGCGATGAATCCCGCGGGATTGAAAGAGCTGCGGGATTGCCGTCCCTACTCGCAATACAGCGGGGCAACGCAGTAAGCGCCATGGGCACCTTCGGACCAGGTACGGTGCAGACAGGGCTCTACATCTAGTTTATATTATTTTCTTTTATTGTTAGTTTATTTTATTTTAGTTATCTATCATATTTATTTCAATTTTGCTTATGTAATTATGCTATTAAGTATATAAATTTATAGCACATTAAATACTTCCAGGGACGGACTGGCACCACCATACATCATTCGCGTATCGCCACCTCGTTCGTACATCGTTTAGCCAGGGACGTATTTAGAATTCAGCAAACTTATATTTCATAGCAATACATACATACATAAGTCACGCCTATATCCCTTACGGAGTAGGTAGAGCGTTAACGGCCGTAAAACGGATATTAGCAATAGGCAGGACATATAGGGTGAAATTTTACTAGTGACTGATAGCGAAAGCTCGAGATGGGCTGGTGATAAGGAACAACTTTCCCCAAGAAACATAGGTTTAAATATGACAAAAATATGTTGAGGTTCTATTGCAACTCAAATCAGTTGATCGGCAAATTTTTATAGGAGTGATGATTGTAGCATTCTGCTACAATTACTACCATTTTTCTAAATATTTCCTGAAACCCATTTTATTTTATCAATTTGTTTGTTTACTTTCTTGATGTTATGTCAACCTCTCAAAGTTGACGGCTATCTATACATCATAGAGCCGCGTAGCTTTCTACTAAAAAGTTATTATACATTGATCTACCTCTTCGTATTTTCTGACCTCCTGGTACTTGTATCTAAATTTACTACGCCTGGCACTCTCCCTCTCCCTCTCCCTCCGGAGGAACTGAGGTCCCGAGCCCTCCAGCGTGCCTCGGAGCCATCCTCATAACCACCTCATCATCAAGCTAACATGAGATGCCAACAGATCTCCATGGACAGCGACGACTGGCCACTGACAAGTTCCATGATCTCAAAATGACGGCTGACGAGGTCGACGATCGTCGAAGATTCTAGAACCGAAGAGGATGACGATCGAAATGAAGAGCGCGATCGTCATCGAAGCTTCTGGAAATGAACATGACTATCGAAATGAAGACTGTGACAGTCAGCGTCAGACGAGGGTATAAAAGCCACGTCAAGCAGCTAGGGGATGAGTTTGGTCTGGACTCTAAGTTGTGATCTCGAAGACTCCCAGTATAGTCTCTCACTGAGTAACCACTGTAACAGTCTATTTTAGTCCTAAAAGTCTCCCCTCAAGTGACGGAAGCTTAAAAGTCTCCCCTCAAGCGCCTACGCCTCGTCGGATTGAAGATACAGCTGCTGCGAAGACGCTCCTCGCGCTGGACGCGCCGCCGTTACCTTCTGTGTGAGTGGCCAGGTTATAATTTTGGTTTTCGTATCAGGAGGTGGTTATCTGTTAATTCTTTAATAAAGCCTTATCGTTTACGTTCCCTCTTTTACTCCCTCGGCCCCTCACTTAGCGTGCGGGCGCGAGGCTTGCTAGGGTGCCTACACACAGGACACTCTACCCACACTTACTCACTCACGCCCTCCGGGGTCACAGGCACTCGTGTTCGCGAGACCACTCTACAAATACTTAGCTATAAGTATTCACCTGCGGTTACCTTGGCTCCCTGAGCGCCGGTGCCTCTCGGAATCTTTGACATCTTTACTGACTCAGCTCTACATTGGCTTAGGTTTAAAACAAACATGAACCCTAATTACACATGGAAACAACTCTGTGCCGACCTAATCAACGATTTCGGAGGCCATGACTTTGACTACAAATTTCTAGAATCTATTAGAAACAGAACTCAAGGTCTGTCTGAGCCAATTATCATTTATGTGTCGATAATGTCGGGCATGTTCAATAAGCTTTCTAAACCATTATCAAGCGAAGAGAAGCTAGAAATAATAATGAGGAACATAAGGCCCTGCTACTCTAACTTCATAGCACACATGAACATACTGACACTAGAACAACTCATAACTGCCTGCCAACAGTATGAGAAAGTAATCGACAAAAATAAGAACTTTAAGGAACCACTCCCAGATCCACTCGCTGCAGAATTCAACTACAAACCTCTCGGGCCTCCCACACCATCCTCTAGTAAAACAGGCTATATGCATAGACCTAACCCCAACCAAAACACTCCTAAAGCCTCCTACACACCATCACCATTCAAGCCTTCATACTTAAGGCAAATCAACACGATCAACAGCAGACACAACTCCAACTTATTTTGTGTTCGGTGCCGAATTAACGGACACTCCTTAGTAACATGTACTCAACCCCGCTTTCCAATTTGCTTCAAGTGTGGCCTAAAGGATTTCAAAACCCCGAAATGCCCTAAATGCAGAAGTAACCCCTCCCAAAAAAACTAGAAAAGCGCGACTTAGATAAGCCAAAATTTGACGCTGAGGATTGGAAGAACTGGTTACAGAATATCCGCTTATTCCACACGTGTTACAGAATTACTTCAATTCTATACGATGAGGAAAAAGACCATGAGCGCCCTTTCCTCCACTTCACTATAAACAACATAGCCTTTTCTGGTCTCCTAGATAGCGGCAGTTCTTTAACAATCCTCGGGAATAACTCCCACCTAAAATTCATAAATCTCGGCTACTCGTTATCTAAGTTGCGGACGATAACAGTATCTTCAGCCAGTGGCCACACAGCAACTTCAATAATGAAACTCAAATTCTGCGAGCATTCGTGTTCCCTAACATTAGGCCCTCTATAATACTAGGTGTCGACTTCTGGAAGAAGTTTAATCTTATCCCTAAACTGCTTTCTTTAGCTTTCAACTTCAATACAACTTCCTGCAACACAATTACAGAAAATAAAAAAATACACCCTTATGAATGCTTATCCTCTGATCAAAAACTAATAGCTGATGATATAATTAATAGATTTAAGAAAATATCCTTCGAAGAGAAAGGCGAACTAGGCCGCACACACCTTATAACCCATAGAATTGACACTGGCGACACTCTTCCCATCAAACAACGCTGCTATAGGCTCTCACCTGAAAAACAAAAGGCACTTATCAATGAGGTTGATAAGATGCTATCTTGGAAGGTAATCGAAAAATGCGAAAGCCCCTGGCTGTCACCCGTTCTCATCACCCCCAAGAAGAACGGAGAGTGGCGATTTTGCGTAGACAGTAGAAAACTTAATTCCGTAACTAGGCGCGATGCTTACAGCCTTCCATTCATCAACGAAATCCTGGACCACTTAAAAAACGCTAAATTTCTTTCTAGCATAGACATCGCTAAAGCATTCTGGGAAATACCACTCAACGAAGCAGATAGAGATAAAACCGCCTTTTACGTACCAGGCCGAGGCATGTTCAGATTTGTGGTTATGCCTTTCGGGCTAACTAACGCTCCAGCTACACAGCAAAGACTAATGGACATGTTGTTCACCCCCGACTTTGACAACAAAGTCTTCTGTTACTTAGACGATATCATCATCATCAGTTCAACATTTGAGGAACACATTTCTTTACTTCTTAAAGTCCTGGAGAAACTAACCTTTGCACGTCTGACCATAAACTTTGAAAAGAGTGTATTTTTCAGGGGTCAACTAAAATACCTCGGATACATAGTTGATGAGCACGGTCTCCGTGCCGACCCCGATAAAATACGCGCTATCTTAGATTTCCCAGTTCCCACTTCGCGCAAAGAAGTTCGAAAGTTCATTGGTACCTGCAGCTGGTTTCGCAGATTTGTTCCAAACTTCAGCACTATCGCTTCACCGATTAATAAATTAACTACTTCCGGCAAAAATGCTCCCAAATTCAACTGGACAAGCGAAGCCAATTCCGCGTTTCTTAAACTAAAGGAACTTCTCGTTACAACACCAATCCTTGCTTGCCCGGACTTTAACAGCCCCTTTTCCGTCCACTGCGACGCATCTAATTTCGGCATAGGGGCCATGCTAACCCAAACCCAAGGCGATAAGGAGGTTGTCATAGCTTACATGAGTAGGGCACTTAACAAACACGAACAGAACTACTCTACCACAGAACGCGAGACTCTAGCAGTCATCACGGCCCTTGAACACTGGAGATGCTACATTGACAACGGCAAACAGTTTACAGTCTACACGGACCACGCGGCTTTAAAATGGTTTCTTAATCTCTCCAACCCATCCGGGAGACTTGCCCGATGGGCTATACGCCTTTCATCATTTAACTTTATATTAAAACACAAGGAAGGTAAGGATAACCTTGTACCTGACTTGCTCTCTCGAACTCCGAAACCTGCCAGCACTCTCACTCACATCGCCCCTATCTCAGGACCTATCCCTGACACAGAGCTCGAGCAGTACAACAGACTCGTCCAGTGCTGCCGTAGCAACCCCGACCCATACCCAAACTACATGATCAGTGATGACAAACTATTTCGCCACATCACTTCACCATTCAGTATACAAGATGACTTCTCATGGAAAGAGGTTCCACCCCCTCCAGATAGAGAAAATCTAATAAGAAACTGCCACGGCTCAGCCTCCGAGCCACACCTAGGTGTCTTCAAAACATTTAAGAAGCTATCTTTAACACATTACTGGCCAGGTATGTTTAAAGACATAACCAAACTTATCTCACATTGTGAACGTTGCCAGGCCTACAAATATTCTAATCACTCCCCTTACGGCCCTATGGGCAAACCAAGAATCTGCTCCAGGCCTTTCCAATGCATATCTCTCGATCTGATAGGCCCTTTACCCATGTCGAGACGTCGCAACCAGCACATCCTCGTCGTCACTTGCTGTTTTACTAAGTACTGCCTTCTTTTTCCACTTAAACGCGCTCTAGCATCAAACATCATAAGTAACCTCGAAAACTTTGTGTTTCTCGTCCACGGCGTCCCACAGACCATAATCATGGACAACGGTCCTCAATTCCGGTCTAGGGAGTTCAATAACCTAATAACAAAGTACAAAATACCCTTCCCGTCCTACTCACCTCACTACTGCCCACAAGTAAACCCCACAGAGCGATATAACAGAACCATCATAACAGCACTAGCATCACTAGTAAACGAAGATCACCGCTCTTGGGACATTCATTTACCAATTATTCAGAATGCCATGAATAATTCAGTCAACGCCGTAACGGGATTCACCCCATCTTTCCTAGTGTACGGACGAGAAATCGTCACATGTGGTTCTCTCTACACACCTACACACAATCTGGACGAAATAACTCTGCTACCTCGCGAAATATACGCGAATAACGTAGGCCTGCTGGCCAACATATTCGATAGGGTCCAGACGTCACTTTACATAGCCCACACTAGGAACGCTGCTCGGTACGACTTGAAACATCCTTTCAAGGAATTTAATGTTGGCGAATTCGTCTGGCGGAAAAACTACGCCCTTAGTAACGCAGGCTCATACTTTTCAGCTAAACTCGCCCCAAGGTATATCAAATGCAGAGTGATACAAAAGATATCGCCACTCGTTTACCTCTTGGAGGACCCAAACGGTGTAAGAGCCAAATGGCACGTTAAAGACTTTAAAGTCTAAACTGAGTTAAGGCATTTCACTCTTTTCTTTGTAAATATTTCCTTTTATACCTCATCACCCTCATGGCATCGCTATTTCGGCCAAAGCGAAGCCAACCCTTTAACTTAGGCTCATAAGCCAGTCAAAGCCTTTCGGTTCTACTACAAAATCCCTAGCTGAATTTCTTCGGACTACTTCATTGGGCTCTTAGTCCAGGAACCTGACTCTAAAACCTCCACTACTCTAAAGGGCTCTCTTTATACCCTTTCTCCTGAAAGACTCTTACTAAATGGGTCTATTATAATGTTCCTTACCTGTTGGGTCATCTCTATCCCCACTCGAGCTAAGGTTCATACCTCTTCGTGCGGATTGTGACACGTAAAATAAGCCTACACTACTACACTCTACACGTGCGGCTAGTGACACGCTAAATAAGCCTTAACACTACCATGTGGGTTTCAGCTGGAGCGGATGACAACTCCTAAAACAAGCCTTGCGTCATTAACTGAGGTATACTCAGAGAGCAGCATACCTTGGAGTAGGAGCCATTGAATGTGAGCCCTACCCCAAACTTTGGATGTATGAATGAATGGTGAAGCCTGAAAGTAAATTTATGCTAGGTAAGGTAGCTGCTCATAACCTCAAAATTTTTGTTACAGCAAAAATTTTCTCGGGGTCGCGGGGGAAATGTAGCATTCTGCTACAATTACTACCATTTTTCTAAATATTTCCTGAAACCCATTTTATTTTATCAATTTGTTTGTTTACTTTCTTGATGTTATGTCAACCTCTCAAAGTTGACGGCTATCTATACATCATAGAGCCGCGTAGCTTTCTACTAAAAAGTTATTATACATTGATCTACCTCTTCGTATTTTCTGACCTCCTGGTACTTGTATCTAAATTTACTACGCCTGGCACTCTCCCTCTCCCTCTCCCTCCGGAGGAACTGAGGTCCCGAGCCCTCCAGCGTGCCTCGGAGCCATCCTCATAACCACCTCATCATCAAGCTAACATGAGATGCCAACAGATCTCCATGGACAGCGACGACTGGCCACTGACAAGTTCCATGATCTCAAAATGACGGCTGACGAGGTCGACGATCGTCGAAGATTCTAGAACCGAAGAGGATGACGATCGAAATGAAGAGCGCGATCGTCATCGAAGCTTCTGGAAATGAACATGACTATCGAAATGAAGACTGTGACAGTCAGCGTCAGACGAGGGTATAAAAGCCACGTCAAGCAGCTAGGGGATGAGTTTGGTCTGGACTCTAAGTTGTGATCTCGAAGACTCCCAGTATAGTCTCTCACTGAGTAACCACTGTAACAGTCTATTTTAGTCCTAAAAGTCTCCCCTCAAGTGACGGAAGCTTAAAAGTCTCCCCTCAAGCGCCTACACCTCGTCGGATTGAAGATACAGCTGCTGCGAAGACGCTCCTCGCGCTGGACGCGCCGCCGTTACCTTCTGTGTGAGTGGCCAGGTTATAATTTTGGTTTTCGTATCAGGAGGTGGTTATCTGTTAATTCTTTAATAAAGCCTTATCGTTTACGTTCCCTCTTTTACTCCCTCGGCCCCTCACTTAGCGTGCGGGCGCGAGGCTTGCTAGGGTGCCTACACACAGGACACTCTACCCACACTTACTCACTCACGCCCTCCGGGGTCACAGGCACTCGTGTTCGCGAGACCACTCTACAAATACTTAGCTATAAGTATTCACCTGCGGTTACCTTGGCTAGCGCCGGTGCCTCTCGGAGCCTAGATAACACGACATGATGAAAATTGATGGTGTATAGAAATCCAATAAACTTACATCTGTTTTCGAATTAAAACGGTAACCAACAAATTTCACATCAATCTGATGAAGAATAAATATCGCTTTCATATTTTTGATAATATCCTTGTTATGAACAATAATTACTAAACCTGAGTATGTACCTGGATTCGCTCTAACGGAGTCAGTTGAAAGATGCACTCGATTATCCCAACAATTTCACCCTGAGGAAGTGCGGTTTGCACGTACGGTGCATTTGTGTGCATTATATGCATTTTATGCAATTCAGTTTCAATGGTAAACATACATGTTACGTTAACGTTAACAGCCACAACAGTCCAACGCTGGACATGGGCCTCCTATTGAGGGGGTATTGCCATAGTCATCTCGCTTGGCAGGCGGATTGGTGAGCGCAGTGCAACATGTTGCATTCACAGGGAACGCTGCCGCCCATTCCCTCGATGCACACACCAGTAGAATTGGGGTGATGCTATTGCCGGCACCACACGGCTATAAAATACATGTAAATCGTGGAAATAAAGGTAAAATAATTTTATAGAATCAAGCAACTTCTACACACACATACATATCACGCAAATGTAAAAGAAATTACCTAAGAGAATCCGTGCCCAGATTTATTACTAATACCTTACTATACCTACTCACTATGTACTTCTTTGGATACCTTCAAAAAGAAGGTACAACAACATTTTCTTCGCACAATATGCGACAAAAAATGTTTAAACGAAAATGTTCAACACAAAATGTGCAGCAAATATTACGCGTCAATTGACGAGTGTCAACTGAGAGCAGGATACAAATATGAAACTCGCCTTAGTGTGACAAGGATAGATAGATTTTACAGAACAATCTTTGTCATAACGCAAAATATTTTCTGCACATTTTGTGCCGCATATTTTCGTTTGAACAATTTTTGTCGCATATTGTGCGCACCCCATTTTCTGTCAAAGTCTGTTCGCTAGTTAGTATTGTATCCTTATTTAATGTATGCTGTAACTGTATTAATTGTATGCCGTGTGATGCTGGCTTAGTGTTGCTGTGTGGGAGTCGTAAGAGGCGACTAAGGGACTCGAGGGTGTGTATTGCAATTTTAGGCGATGGGATTACAACCTGTCACTATGGCTATACACAATTTTCCGAATGATCCTCAAATATTTGTCAGAAATGGCGTAAATGTCCGTTTTTTGCGGCTGTTCGCGCTCTGCCTGCCCCGCGGGGGATTATGGGCGTGAAATGTGTATGTATGTATTTATTTATAATATTATCTATTGTAGTATATTTTAATATGATATGATTAAGTACACTTATTTATTATTTTTTTGACTTGACTCTTATTGACTAATCTTACCTTTATTTTATGCACTACTCTCTTCTTCCCTTCGATTTCTCCTCCACCCAAAGGTTGTCCCGTAGAGATCACTCTCAGCGATAAGGCCGCCTTTGCGTATTTTTAGTTTGTTTTCCTATTATTTATTTTTGTTTTAAATGTGCAATAAAGTGTTTTTACTTACTTACTTACTAACGGAGGCAGTTATAAAGATAATGAATGAGCTGTCGGTACATGAAGCTTACAATACCATCGATAATTTATAGGGCAATTTCAATTACTAGAACAAGTTAAATGATTTCCTAGCTCACTACAAGTTGTTCAGTTAACTGGTACCATTAGCAGCACATCGACTAACCCACCAGGGAGACCAACTAAATATCAAGTACTATGTGGTCTCTCTCTTTTCGTGTGGGACACCGAGTCGTCCAACGACCCGATGAACCCTGGTGTCAGCGTTTTTCAACCGCCTACTACTAGTAATAGGCCTCTGACATGGTTGTGTAACGACTGCCGTCTAAGTAATCATAGACAGCAACCGGGACCGACGGCTTAATGTGCCATCCGAAGCACGGGACCATTTCTTTTGGTGGTTAAGTGGTTATTCTTAACAACTGTATGGCGAACCAGTTTATGCTGATCCCTTAGTATTTAATACGAGCCAGCATTTTTCTAACTTATTTACATTCTTTAACACTTCTGACACTATGTTGAGTGACGTCGGCTTAAAAAAGCATAACCCAATTTCTTACCCGCGGGTGTCGTAAGAGGCGACTTGAGGACTCGAGAGTCACATGTGTATTGAAATTTTAGGCGATGGGATGACAACCGGTCACTATGGCGATACACTATTTTATGAATGACCCTCATAATGTTTGATACAGAATACACTAGAAAAACACGTTAGGCTACTTTTTATTTCAGAAAAACATGTCTATCCCACGGGAAAACCGCTAAAACAGCCACCACAGTCTCGGGTCCATTTTTTATTTTAATTTCTCAAGTAAAGTCTGAAGGTTAATAACTCGAGGTGCTAGTGAAAGTACACAGTTATTAGTTACTAGCGCAGGTAACTTGTAAGCTCGGACTATTAACCCAAATAGCGAATTGTTTCTTAGTAACCCCCGTATTATACAGGGCGCCCGTATCTGAAATTGTAATTTGAAGGTAGCCTTCATCTTCTGCTAAGGCGTTACACTCTTGACAATTTACTACTTACTCTGGATCTCCATACACGCGCACACTTATTTATCTCACATAAACTTTTCAATTCACACGCGATATAAACAGACACTCGCAACGTTCACTCTGAAAACCAGTGCTGCCCTCTTTTGGGCATTCCTTGCACTGAGCCTTGGCCCTTTGCATCGCTGCAGCACACATGTGCGTTTAACTGTGTATTTACCCTATTTTATTCTGAAATGTATTTAAACTATTTTTTTTCTTGTACTGTTGAATGTATGTGTGTGTTGTTAATTATGCAATAAACGTATAATCCATCTATCTATCTTGACAGGGTTGGTGACACGCTTCACTATCCGTCGCCAGTCTTCTTGAACTGTCGCCTTTTTGGTACAGTCGGTTGTAGAACATAAGGTACCATGGGTACTCCAAAAGAAATAAATAATTTTTGTCCCCAGCAATATTCTTTTGCTTGATATGTATTAGTAGAAAATGACTTCTTTCATGAGAAAAAAAAATAAAATGTTTTAACTGGGAATAAAAATAACTCAGTCCTTTTGGAGTACCCCTGGTACCTTATGTGCTACAACCGCCCGTATCTACACTAGTAAAGTGGCAGCCTTTACTTCAAGTATTCCTTCATATAGGATAAAATATTACTAGTGACCTATATCCAAAAACTGAGGACAGGCTGTTAATAAGAAATAACTTTGCCCATGAAACATACTTTGAAATATAAAAATAAGTGGACCTGCCATACAAATGAGCTCGGTCGGCTGGTACAAACTTTTTCGATAGCCCGTTCTTAGTTTTTGGTATCGTTCACTAATAAAACTTCAACCTGTTTTTTTTTCGTATTTTGTTTCATATAACGGTCTTAGATTGTAAGTATAAAATATGACTAGCGGCCTATCCAGCGGTTTTACGCTCTGCTTACGTTTTTCCACTAAAAAAAGACCTTTTAACGGCAAAAATCATACATAAAACCTTCCTTTTGAATTTTTCTATCTACTACAGAAAACCGCATCAAAATCCGTTGCATACTTTAAAGATCTAAACATACATAGGTACACGGAAAGCGACTTCATTTTATACTTAGAGATGGTGTCATTATTTTTGAAGTTACACGACTGAACTATACTTAGGTGTGTTATGTATGATAATGATGAAAAGAATGCGTGATTTCACAAACTGCTAACCTTCGCGGACACCCTGTATTGTAGGGTTGTGTCGATGCCAGATCTACAAGCTTTCCAATTGTATGTAATGCAATGACAACTGACTGGGCCAGTTTGTATTAACATTGTACAGGTGATATGTAATTTTAGCCTTATCTTTAGAGGGGCTGCCTTACTTGCTAATAATTCATTCATTTGTGTGATCGAGTCAACAAATGACCCGGCGAACCCTGGTGTCAGGATTTAAATAAGTTTCATTTCTTTACGTAAGTAGCTAAAATGTATAAGTTTTTGAAGTCGGCTCGTGAAGGCGTTTTATTGACCCCATACGACAGTTTTCAATAAATAATTTCGTCATCTTTGGTCTCATCTCTCCTCAATCACAATACAACCTGGCAATATCTGTGAATTTTTTCTTAGAACACAATTTTCCGAATGACCCTCAAATATTTGTCAGACGTGGCGTAAATGTCCGTTTTATGCGGCAATTTACGCTCTGCCTACCCCGCAAGGGATTATAGGCGTGATATATGTATGTATGTATGTAATATCTGTGAAATTAAAGTCTATAACATAATCAAAAGCCTGAATTCGGTCTTTATATTATTCAAACGGCATTCTAACTCCCGCCTACACTATACTTGGGAGACAGTCTCACTTAATTTGATAACTAAGGGCCAACTACATTTAGCCATCAGGATCCCACTGCTGGGCAAAGGTAAACTTGACAACAATGCAATAAAATTAGGCGACTGAACTATCTCAGCTCAGTCTCGACACAAGTAGCAAGTATACACATCACTCATGCTAGTCTTATGCTGGACGTAGGCCTCCCCCAGGGCACACCATAGGGCACGATCTCCCGTTCCGCCGTCCAGTCACTACCAGCCGCTTTCTTTAAGTCATCGGTCCATCTGTTCAGAGAGCGTCCAATACGCCAGTAAGGCGGCTTTCCCACTGCACCGCACTCAGTCGCGTAGCGCGGGATCGCAGATTTTAAAGTTGTATGCAAGTACATCAGTACGTATCGAAAAACCGCCTAGTTAAGTGCAACACACCGACAAAGCGTCAACGCGCAGTGGCGGGATCTGCCGCTCCGCGCTACGCGTCGGGGCGCGTTCCCAGTGTGTGAGGCGCCTAAGAAGCACACCTAAAGACGCGGTCACATACTCGAGTTATGAGCAGGGATATGGTAAGGGAAGCGGGTAGCGCGAGCATGTAAACAGGTTACTAGCGCTGCTACTCGTCATGCCGCTGCTATTTCCTGTGCTTCCTAAAGTGTCAGCTTTTCGTGCGCGAGTCAAAGGAACGACAGCACGAGCGCGAGTGGAATGTATTGGTATCTCGCTCACTCTTATTGGTGCGAGAAGAGTATGACAGCAGTGTGTAGACACTCACTCGCGTTGAAACTTACGCGGAAGTATTTCAAGCAAAATTCGCGGTAGCGGCAGGAGCAGCAGCATAGTTGGAACGTAGCATACAATCCTTCCAGGGTGTTTCAAACAACAAAATACCGGTCGGCATTTCTTAGGAATCCATTAGACTAGAGACAAAAAAGTGACAGAGCAGATGATCCAATTAATTCGTAAACAAATAGTTCCACATGACAATGAAACAGATAAGGGGTGCAAAAAACAAGGGTCACTTTGAACAATTCTTTTAGATTTTAATGGGTTCCGTAGCAGGTATTTTGTATGTTATGGTATATTTTCGATGCAGTACTTATAGGTACATAAATATATTTTATCTACACTCGTCTCATAATGTTCGAATTATGGATTCGAAAACAGATGCATAATGACCTACTTTATGCATTCTGCCTATAAAAACTAGGGTTTACTATAAATTACAGAAGCGTAATAACTTAATGAGAAAACTCTTAATACGATAAAGTTGAGAAATGAAACGAAGTTTTTTTTTTCCAATACTCAAATCGCTATCTTCCGCCGCACCTGACAATTGTTGTTGTACGGTAATTTTTCGGATGTTGTTTAGTTGTTGTAATAGGTTTTTGTTCTGTTGTTGTTGAGATGTTGTTCAGTTGTTGTTCAGATGTTGATTAATTGATGTTCAGAT
Source organism: Tuta absoluta (assembly GCA_027580185.1). Lineage (NCBI taxonomy): Eukaryota > Metazoa > Arthropoda > Insecta > Lepidoptera > Gelechiidae > Tuta > Tuta absoluta. The sequence goes on along the minus strand of JAQAHW010000019.1, from coordinate 8,886,122 downwards.
GTTATTCCGATGTTGTTCAGTGTTGTTCAGTTGTTGTTTAGTTGTTGTTCAGTCGTTGTTTAGTGTTGTTCAGTTGTTGTTAAGTTGTTTAGTTATTTTGCTGTTGAGACTCGACATCTAAACAACTGTTAGTAAAGAATCTTCAAAAATTCATATCAAGCCATATTACGTTCTCGTATTGAATTTGACCATGTACCGGCCCTTGCAATCGCCGGTGCGGACGTTTGGAAAAGTGTTCAACTGAGTTAGTTTTTTAGAGTGTAGATAAAATAGTGTATGCAACTGCATATAATTAGGCATTAGAATGCTCGTGTCAATCTATTATCACACTCGCATTCTAATAACCCCCATTATATGACAGTTGCATAAAGTACTATTTCAATACATTTTAAAGAAATTTAAATCATATTTTTATGTAAGTAACTTTTATATACTACAACAAGACAAAACGTCTTTATGAAAAATAAACTCATTTTGGCTGTCATGTTAAGCAATAAAATAAAAAAGAATATAAAACCAAGACTGTGTTAAATTCTAAATATAGGTAGGTAATACATAATATTGTTTTTTAAAAATTGCTTCATTCCATTATTCTTATGCCAGAAGTCAAAATTCGAAATTTTCTTATTGGAAATATTTTTGTTCAGCAAATATTTTACTATTATTAAGTATTATTATAGTTACTTATAATACTTATCCATCCATTAGATTCACAACTCCACCACTGAACCCTAATAAAGGCGTATTTACACTGTCAGTAGCAATCTGTCAGACATTTTATTGTTTAAGATATAGTTTTTGACATTAATAGTTTTTGTCGCGTCAGCGCCAATGCGACGATAAAAGGTGACAGTTTTTTCTTTAAAATGATCTTTTTTTGTACCAACATGAGTGTGATATTGGGTAGCGGAAAGTTTAAACATGGTTAGCATGGTTATATTTACTTAAGAATTTAGTATTTTTTAATCTTTCCTTTTTGTAGTTGTTTTAAGATTATTATGTTTGTGAGTACGTACGATATTGAACATGAACTTGGTAAATAACAAAATATTTCAAAACGGTCCTTTACAATATTTATAATCGTAGTGATATTAATTTCAAATTGATTAACAATGAAAATCTAACTGTAGACAGATAAACCAGATTCAAGAAAACTTGCACAGTTTTCTGCCGCGGGCAGGATTTGTAACTACGACTTTTGCTATCAAAAGCCGCCTCTTCCATCTAGGCATCCGCGGCTCATCCATTGCCCACAAAATTTTGCAAATGTATTATCAAGATGAACCAAAGCTAAAAAAGGTTTGCTTGGACTTATAAAAAAAAATGTTACCTCTCCGCCTATCAGTATAGCCCCATCCGAAACTAGATGCATCTTTAAAGGATGCAATTTTAATGAGGTGCAGATATTTATTGTTTCATATAATTTACTTAATGGTTTGTTGATGATAATGCTTAATTTAAAGTTTGCTTAGCGGCCTGCCTAGCGGTTTCACCCGCTGCGCTCCCAAACGTTTTCCAGCGGGAAAAAGACCTTTTCCCGGCGCAAATTATGCATTTAAACCTTTCTCTTGAATTATTCTATTACCTCAAGAAAACCGCATCATAATACGTTGCGTACTTTTAAAGATCTAAGCTTACATAGAGACAGGCACTGTGGAAGCGATACTATTTAGTGATGGTGGTAGTGATTAGTGATAGACTAGACTTCACAGATTTGTCTTTCTTTTCAAATGGGGTACCGAGTTGACCAACGATCCTATGAATCCATTGTAGGTAGCAGTTGTCAATATATTGGATAACAAACATACCTACATTCTACATACATAGCCATTTGAGAGTGTTTTTTCATTGGTGGTTTTCTCGAACTGGCGGTAGTATTTCTGACGCATTCGTTTGTCACACGAAAAGTAATTTCGATTTACCATCCAAAAAACGGATACCATGGCACACTGTAAAGCGTAGTAACGCATGCGATTTGACCAAGGTGTTTGACAGGCGCATCCATCAGACCGTTAAAGTGTTGGATACACCTTACATAAGGACATACGGATTTAGATTTATACCCCTTTTTTAAAGTCGGTGACAAATAAAATCTAGGTACTTTTTATCTTCTAGACTAAGTTTTCAAATTAAAACTTTTTATAAAGTGACACTAAATAAGGCTGCGCAATGCAATAAAAAGTTGAAGTACAGTTCCCAAAAAAATAAAAACGAAACACACGACTAAGACGACGACGTTGCAACAGAGACCTCTGACATCGAGCTGCTTTTGTAAGGTTAGCAAAAAAACATTAGGACCGAGATTATGTCAACGACTAAAATAATGTGATTGGAAAATAATACTTAACAATAACTTTTAAAAGAACTGTAAGCAAAACATTAACAGCCACAACAGTCCACTGCTTTTTTTTTTTTTTTTATTAATGATGGGTTTGCTCTTGACTCTAGTCTAGGTCATAGGACAGAGACAGAGTCTAAGATGGAGCGAGCTCACCCAGAAGAAGCCCGTTCACTCTTACTTTGAAGATATTAGGGTTGTATGCGTTTGGAAACACAGCGCAGGTAGTGAGTTCCACTCTTTAGCAGTACGCATTATAAATGATGACTGGAAGCGCTTAGTCCGAATTGGTGGAATGGCAACCAGGTACGGATGGTATCCGGCGGTGCGTCTGGATGTCCGATGGTAGAAGGGAGCTGGTGGAACAAGGTCGTGAAGCTCTTGAGCACACTCTCCGAAGTACAATCTATAAAATACCGACAAGCAGGCAACCTTGCGGCGATGTGCCAGGCTATGTAGCTTGGTGTCCACCAGTTTTATGTCGCCTATGAGCCTCTTGGCCCTGCGTTCCACCGAGTCAAGAGCGGCAAGTTGGTATTTGGCTGAGCCATCCCAAAGGTGACTGCAATACTCCATGCAGGATCGGACTTGTGCTTTGTAAAGAGTTAAAAGCTGTCTAGGCGTAAAGTATCGCTTCACTCTATTCAGAACATGATGCTGGACATGAGCTTCCCTCTTTTGGGGTCTATTGCCATACTCACCACGCTTGGCAGGCGGATTGGCGAGCGCAGTACAAGATGTTGCGTTTACAGGGGTCGCTACTGCCCATTCCCTGGATGATAATCTTTTTTTTTTTATCAATGATGGGTTTGCTCTTGACTCTAGTCTAGGTCATAGGACAGAGACAGAGTCTAAGATGGAGCGAGCTCACCCAGAAGAAGCCTGTTGATTCTTACATTGAAGAGAGTAGGCGCTATTAGTCCCTTTTAACGACACGACACCCACGAGTAGAATTGGGGTGATGCTATTCTAAGCCGGCACCACACGGTCAAGAGAAAATCACTATTTATTTGTGTAAAATCTGCACAGCAAGTGCGTACACAAGATCATGTTAGTCTTGCTCGAGTACACGTCCTACACATTTTTAAATCAGAATCTTGTTTTAACATATTTTCTATTACTTTATTATGAGAGTTCCAAAAAAAGAAATGTTTTCTTTGCTTTATTTTTTTAGCTAATTTGCCGTGTGATACCGGATTAGAATAGCAGCACCCCATTTTCCCGTGTTATCCTAAAAGGTGAGTAACGACTAACGGACTCGAGGGTTACATTGCAGTTTTTCTGACAACTATGGCAATACACAATTTTTCGAATGATTCTCAAAATTTTATCAGCTGTGGCGTTAAGGTTTGTCTTCGGCCGTTTACGCTCTACCGCATTGCTCTACCGTCTCCGCAAGGAACTATAGACTTGATAAATTTAAGTTTTGACTTGCTTCGTTTTTGCTGACGCTACCCTAAAAGCTATCTGTAGAAGTTTGATAGTGAAGATAGCGGATAAATCCAGTGTGGTTTATTGTGACTTATTGTGGCCCAGTTCAACTTGACCACAAGCTCAAATTAACTGATAAAATGCGGAATAAAAGTTTAATAGATTGCAGTTCCTTGGTTGTTAACAAACGAGTGAAAGATTGGGTAATTTCTTGGATACACTCCTTAATTAATAACGTGACTTTCAATAATGAACATAATTTTCAAAACAATAATGAAATATCATTTTTCATTTTTTGAGACTGGACTCGATTTTAGCCTCGGGGCTTTGGAACCTACGCCTGACTATTTGTTGGGGCTCATCCGCTGTGGGGAACTACGGCTTACCTGTTCTTAACTTGAAAAAGCGCTGTCTCTTTTCCACTTTCTTTCAAAAAGGTTTGGAAAAGGATAGTAGATAGTCATGTTTAAAATTGTCTATAATTTCTTCCTTATCTCTAATCATTAAGTCGTCATCTTTTTATAAGTCACCTATTTCTGACAGATTATAAGACAAATTTTAGTCGCAACCATCTCCTATCTTTTTCTTACCCTATTGGACGGACGGCCGGTACCCAGCAGAGGGTCAGTTTAGGCTAACACAATGAATAATAATAGTTTAAATTGGACGGAAAGTGACAGCGCTATTTTAAGTTAGGCGAAATTATCGAATTGACACCAAAATAACCGCCATACTATTTGTTAAGTGACAGCGATGACAGTTTCATTTAAAACAAAAACAACGAGATAATGAGTTGATTTTGTTGAATGATTGTATAATGGACTGTTTAAATCGCTATGTGCACCATGACAGCGCCACTAGTACATACATTCATATATATTATCACGCCCTTGAGTGGTAGGCAGAGCGTAAACGGCCAAATGTGATGTCGCAAATTTTACTGCATAAAATAAGGATAGAGGTGTCTAAGGGACTCGAAGGTTTCATGTGTATTGAATTTTTTACGATGGGCTGACTGACAGCCTATGACTATAGTAATACATAATTTTCTGAATGATCCTCAAAATAATTACGTTTATCAGACGTGTGATTACTGGCCGTTTTTACGGCCGTTTACGCTCTGCCTACCCTGCAAGGGATATTGGAGTGCTATATGTATGTCTGTAACAAAAATAGATCGTAAAGTTTGATACAATATGGACCACTGATGAAAATCTGCACCTCGTCTGAGTTTCTTCTGTAGGTATAATTAGTAAGGTTGCCAAAATTTTTCACAAAAAATAAAGCATATTAGGGCTGAAGAAAGAAACTCAACAGTATTTAAAAAAACCAGTACATACAAAATTTTATCTAAAATACGGACGTTGAGTGAAAACAGTATTTTGAAATATTGTTTGTGAGTTGAACAATTAACAGTATCATACAGACCAAAACAGTACGTTTAGAAACCTTAATAATTAGTGACACTAAAGATCGATGCTTCGTATATTTTGACTGTCTCGATGGCGTAGCTACGGCGTAATGGCGCTGTGTGAATTGTCAAAGGATATTTATTTATATATATTTATATTTGCACCAATATTATTGGTAGCTACCAATAACTGAATAAAATAAAATTTCTTAAAATCTTTTTAAGTACCTACATATTCGATTTATTTTGAATTAATTAAGAATAACATTCCAACCACGGAAGCAGTTTTTGCTTAGTGCAGATAAGTAAAAGTTACGGCCCCAAGCAAAACTTGAATTGCATTTATTTATTTAACATTTCACAATGGTGTCAATTCTGACATATTATATATTATAGGTGTGTGAACATATCTGTCACACACCTGTTACTTTCTACAATAAAGAAAGAAGACAAGAAAAGCCGTTTAGGTTCCATAGTTGCCTTTATATGTAGATCCCTAAGATAAAATATTTTAACACGGCCTTGCCCTCTAATTCAACACTTCAAAAAAATCAAAGACGTAATGATACCTATGCCGCCTGCTGATTTTCTATATCTTTTTTAGGCAAGCCACTGTCAAAGCTAAACAAATATTCCGTAGAATTGACGCCATTATTGGAGCTTAAAGATAAAATACTTGTAGAGATTGAATAAATTGAAAATTACGCACTTGTATGATTCAAATAAATTTACTTTATATTTAAACATATAAATTGCAATCATTTAGCGGAGTTAAACCAAATAAATATGTCCGTTTAGCGCATTTAAGTCAAAGCTCATAAAGTCAAATCAATCCGTATAAATGGCATAAAATAACTTATAACACTTTATCATACTCCCACGAGAAAGAAAATATTTTCTAGTTACAACTATGGGGGGTATTTACACTGCCGTCGATAGACGCGCACCGGCCGCTCGTGGCAAGTAGGTAAAATGTCAAAAAATTTAAATTCAACAAACTGTTTTAAACTTTTGCGGTGACATACAATTACTCCAAATACAACAAAAGGTGGCTCTTATCGCGATACTCGATTTTGCTGTTCCGTGATCATGGCCCATGCAACTGGACCGAAATATCGGACAATTCGACAAAATCGGATTCAGGCCTGCCGAAACAAGTTTTTGCCGAAACAAGTTACTAAAGCGCCATCTCATTAACGTTTTTGGGGAAACGGACAGACGACAACTATCACCGCATTTTTGCATGTAAGTAAAAGTCTCAAATTATAATATCAAACGACTAGGTATACAGGTAGTGACAAAAAGGTATTACAAGCCACAAGGAGGTCAAGGTCCTCATGAAACTGAACTACTTTCCCAATGGTACATTACTCGAAATATTAAAAAAAAATTACCTGCGTACAAAATTGTTGTTATTATGGTAGGTATTTTTTTTCATATTTAGACTTAAGTTTTATGGGAAAGTTGTCCAGTTTCATGAGTGCCTTCACCTCCTTTCGGCTTGTTTTACACTTTTTTTACCCCTTGTAGATAGCGTTTAAAACTGTCCGTGTAATAATTCAACTTGTCTAAATGTCTAAGCTGGTAGCGATAAGTCAGACAAAATGGCGGGCATTAGCTCTGCCACCGAAGTATTGTGTTTGACATCATAGGAAAATAACTACTGATTTTGATATTGCATTTAATTTGGAAGAACCGTATCTAATGGATACATTTATCTAACCCATGTTTCCGTTTTTTATAAGACTAGGCACTACAATTTTAGACCCGGGGCTTTAAAACCTACTCCTGACTGGCATATTTTCTTTAATTGGTAAATCGCTTTCATCACTAAAAATTGTCTTGTAAAATCTCGAACCTAGATGTTGGATCACTTTATGACTTTGGAAACGTCATTGGAACGAATTGGTAAGGTGGGAAAAGGTATTTTTCCTTTGGAAAAATGGTAAGCAGCGAAACAGCTGAGCGGGCCACAAGATTACTGAAAAAAGAAGAACACTTAGTATAGCAAAATTTATTAGCTCAGCAACCGTAACAACTTGTCTTGTTATCATTACAGTCAATAAAATAAACCAAATCACTAAAGCACCGAACAATCTCTTACAAATTGCGAATACAAACAAACGAACAGACAATTCACCTGCCCAACCTGTCAATGAATTCACCTGTCACCGCTACACTGACAGGGAAACACTAAATTGCTTAGCAGGCATAAGCCGGGCCGAATACAAAAACCTATAAAGCACAAAATGACAGATAGTGAAAGTTACAGGCTGCAAGTGATATTGGTGTGAATCGGCCCATATTATACTAAGGCTGTCACTTTAAAGTTATTCGATACTTAATTTTTTTTGGAAATTGATAACATTGTAAAAGCCCTTTTAGTAGGATTTATTTCTAGCTATATGTCACAAGTCATAATACACTCAGTTCAAATATTACATTGCAAGATGGTCCTAGAAAATTGACAAAATATATAGGGTTAAATTTTACTAGTGACTGATAGCAAAATCGCAAGAAGGGCTGATGATAACGAACAAATTTAGAACGTAGGTTGAAATATGTCAAAAATATATTTGATTTAAATCTCATCCTATTTTAAATTCTTTATTTTACACACAAAATTAAAAAATAAATATTTTTTTTGTCAATTAATTGAAATCTTTTAACACTAGTACATACATACACATACACACATCACGCCTATATCCCTTGCGGGGTAGGCAGAGCGCAAACGGCCGAAAAACTGACATTTACGCCACGTCTGACAAATATTTGAGGGAAAAGATAACTTATTTTACAGCGATTGACGTATCAATCACACAATAAAATAAAACATAACTTTTCGACATGTTTACCTCGGCTGGTAGGTGGCTTTTACAACACACACGGCCCACGACTACAAATGGGATGTCCATTCCATGGATACTAGTACTTCCCTTAGTCGCTTTTTACGACAACCACGGGAAGAAATAGCATGATGTTATTCTAAGCTGTCACCACACGGTTTTTTGACACACCAGCCCTAAAACCTGCCACTAGGCGTGGTGCACACCAAGATCCACATTTCCCAGTACAACCCACATAATTGATTTCGTCCACCAGTTATTATAGCATTCAAATCGTCGATAACTCGTGACACTCAGCGACGGTAATGGCGTATAATGTAACCGGCTCTAAGTTGGAGAATTGCCGATTACAATAAGGGATTGTGCTTATCACATAGCTTGTAGAACCAATGGTGGAGCGAGCGGGATCTCGAGTGGAGGCCACACCTTGGCGAACGTAGCGTTCAAAGCCCTTCGGCCAGGACCCGGATTCTCCTTTTTTCCATTGTCTTCCTAGGTGGGGCACTGCGTCGCTGGGTCTGTGTTGGCTGAGTAACGACCTCTAATGAATTATAGACCGCAACCAGATCAAAAGCTTACGTGCCTTCCGAAGTACAGAACCATCAATCTCACTTACTCAATTTAATAGATATTCTCAGTGTCTAAAGCAAACACCGATATTGCAGACTAAAGTTTTAACATTTCGGCGGTTCTTCCACTTATCGTCCGTCACAGCGTATTTGCATCATGTCAGACTAAAGAAACTTTTAATCTTATTCCCATACAAGAACGTCTACGGTGCATTTACGTAAGGATTTTCAAAAGATGTCACATGCTTGAAAAGTGGTTGGCTTTTGATGTCCCCGCTGGCGGCCGATGTGGCGCAGTAGTAAGGCGACTGCCTGCGACGCAAAGGTTCCGGGTTCGATTCCCGGTGGAGCACTTACTAAGTTGATATTACTTAATGCATTTGTTCCCAGTCTGACATTGCTGGCTGAACCACCTGATTGTCCGTAAGAAAGATGATTAGATAGCGATCGTTACACAACCATGTCAGAGGCCTACTAGCAATTAGTACGCGGTTGAAAACTCCACCAGGGCTCATCGAGTCATTCATCAACTCGGTGTCCCACACGAAATTAAGAAGATTGCAAGATCGACCGCTTAGACTAAGGAGGCACTAACGGTGATTGTAGTCAGCTTTGCTTGTTGAATAGCCGATTACATGGAAAAGGAATTGTGCTTTATCGTCGAGGAATTTCAGCTTATCGTGTTCGATTGTTGTTTAGCTAGTTGGCCGATTTATTAGGATTTAGCAAATCACGTCCTACTTTACAAGTCATACCGGTATTTCGAATAAACGAATAGAATAAATGTTTATTTGGTTCCACAGTCATTTATACATAACATAATTATTGTCACATACATACATCACGCCCATATATACCTTGCCCTGAAGAGAAGCCCTTTAGATCTAATTTCTTCGGCCTTCTGCCACTACTAGTATCGCTGTTGCCCGACACTAGAGGATGCTTATTGGATAGCGGCATTGATTCGCTGTCACAGAGACATCATTGGAGTTATTTGTCATTTTACAGGTAAGCCCCTCCCACAAGACTTCCCACCACCTCCTTCAATCACTGCCGCTTCTTGGTCGGGGACTGTTTATTCAGTATATTCGCAGCCAACCACCATATCTGATGGACGTTCACTATCCACCACCTATGACCCCGTTTCCGGCGCAACGTTTCCAATCCGTTTTATCCAGAACAACTCGTAAGCCCTGGTTGGGCTGGTTGTTTGAACAACCACAAAACTTCTCCGGGTGAGCTCCTGCTCCCCACCATACAGTCAGGTGTAGATTTCATAGCTCCGGGGCTAAAATTGTAGAGTCCAGAACTAAAAAAAAAAAACACCAGTGGCAACAAACAAAAGGCAGAAAACTCATTGGTAGAGCTAAGCGTAGTTTTATATCAACAGATCTGTATACAATTTTAACGGGCTCCAGATTACTGCAATGAATCTTAAACTAAAAATATAGTATCAAACAAAAATACCGACCTACTTTCATTTGTAACTACCTCGGTTATTTTTTTTACGATCCTGTATCACACAATCTAAACTCATAAAGATGTCATCGGTTCCTATTTGAGGCACAATAGTTGACCATAACGTACCCAAGACCATACAACCATTCCACAACTTGTATCCTTTTCATTGTATGATTTATTGAATTGGCTCCATCTACATTTTATGTGTGGTTTGAGATTGTATTATTGCTTTAAGAGGCTGTTTAGGGTTTTTGAATTGCTTGTTTTATTTTGATATGTGCTTTGAGAAAGCATGACTATCATTTAATGGGGCTCTACTGAGACCCTAAAAATAGCGCTGCTTTACGATAAAAAATATCATGCAAAATATATCAGAGCTAAGTTATTCGTTATGCGGGACATTTTTTATGGTTTGTTTTGAAAATATAGGTCATTCTAACTAAATAATTTCATTATTTCGAAGAATATTATTTATTTATATTTTAAATAACTATTTCTTTAAGTTTTGAGGTCGTCGCAACGTTTTGTTATAGTATTAAAATGCCAGCAGACAAGATATTTGTCATATACGATCTTTTCTTTCTCAATATGACAAAATTCGTTTTCAGGTTATGAGGCGTCGAAGGTCATTAGGTGTAAAGATATTTTATTAAATATCTTAGTATTACTTCCCTTTGTTATAAGTAGAATAAGTCTTTCTAAATAAAATATAAGAATACTCAAACTCGTAATGGTTTTGAGATTTTGTTTGAAATCGACCATCTGAGCGTAGCATACCCAATTTTTTATAACAGAATCTGCAACAGGCCTGCAAAAAAAATAGAACTTCAAGTAGGTAAACCACCGCACCACAAAAAAGAGAATGGCCGCCAATACTTACTTTGTGACCGCGCGAAGTAGAACCTTGCCAAAATAAATGACATTTGTAAGTATAAAGATTTCTCGGAGCCACCGAAAACCGGTCCCTACCTAATACCACCAATTTCGTTTTTTATTGTCTTAAATAAGTAGCTTTAGTTCATCTTCTTCTTCTTATCGTATCAATGGGATACGCCCAATGCAGATATATAGTACAAAATTCACAAGTTCATAAGTATTATTTTTGAAAACAAATTACACAATACACACTTTTATATATTTTCAATAAAACGGACTAGACTAAATTCTCCTCGTGAAATTATACAGAACTAGTTGTAATTTACAAATTATACGAAAGAAGTTGCCTTTGAAAACGATCAAAGAAACAGAAATAAAACAAATTTTATTTAGCAAAGCTTTTGGCACTTGAAATGTATTCGGTGTACTGTAAAAAAGTTATTCGAGCCAATGTTACGAAGCTTAATAAGAAAGGTCAGCACTCAGCACCTTCGAACTGTCACCTATATTATTCACTGCATTTTTATTTGGTCGTATAACTGAACCGTCAAATTTGTCAAAATTTTCCTATCCGTATGCGCTATAGTTGTACCGATTTCGATCTTTATCTATTAAACAAGTATCTAGTATGATTCAGCCAGATTTAAAATCAAAAAGCATCCATCTAGTAAATCAAGAAAATTTAAGTGTATAAAAACATCCAATCCTACACATTACCGATTAATAATAAATCTAACTGACAGCCATTCATCAATAAATCACATACAAAATGATGTATGTAATCTGCAAACGTCGGCAGCGCGATTATAATAATTGCTCAGTGATTGTAAATTTTTAGGGTTCCGTACATCAAAATGAAAAAAATTGAACCCTTATATGATCACATTTTTGTCTGTCCGTCTGTCACGAGTCACGACCCGTTATCTCGGGAAGGCGTGGTGATATCGAGTTGAAATTTAAACTCATGTCTACGGCCGCTGATAGTTGTAGAAAATTAAACTCATAACTTAACGTAAAAAAGATACGTCTGTTTATGCTATGACAATGCGTATTTTGACCCTCTTGATCAAGATTCAATAATCTCGTGGATCAAGGACAATAAAATTTGGAGAGTAGCTTCGTTTTAAAGAACAAATTAAGGAAAAATTTAATATGTCACTACATAGTATAAAATAAAGTCACTTCCCGTTTGGTGTCTCCTTATATCTTAGTAAACTTTTGACACCTTTAAGGATTAAAATCAAAAATGATGCGGGGTCAAAAGATTACTACCAGTTGGGCAACCCGTTTTCCCATGGGAATGTGACAATTTCCCGGAATTAATTATACTTATAAACCTTCCTCTCAAGTTACTCTATTTTATAAAAAAAACGCATCAAAATCCGTTGGGTAATTCTAAAGATATAAGGAGACACCAAACGGGAAGTGACTTTATTAGAGTGATTCAAGAGGATGGTTTTTATGTATGATTTATGTCGGGAGAAGGTCTGTTTCCGGTGGAAAATCAGTTAGCAGCGGGTGAAACCGCTGGGCGGGCCGCTAGTTGTTATTTAAATAAGTATGATGAACCGTGTGATGCCGGCTTAGAATAGCATCACCCCATTTCTTTCCCGTGGAAGTCGTAAGAGGCGACTAAAAGGGCCTTGAGAGTGTGTATTGCAATTTTAGGCGATGGGCTGACAACCTGTTACTATGGCCATACACAATTTTACAAATTACCCTCAAATATTTGGGAGACGTGGCGTAAGTGACCGTTTTTTGCGGCCGTTTACGCTCTGCCTACCCCGCAAGGGATTATAGGCGTGATATGTGTATGTATGTTAAATTAGTATGGTACCTATATGTAGGGAGCCAAAAAGATTTTTTTTTTTAATTGAAGCTAGTAGTTAAAGGGCTTGATAATCTTAAAATGCATGTTATGGAACCCTTAGTGGGTTAGTCCGACTCGCACTTGGTCGGGGTTATTTATCGGTAAGAAGGCCGAATCCCACCTGCGTATCAGTCCTAAAACAGATTCTTTGAGAAAAGCATTAAACATTTTTCGTGCTCTGCGCTAGCTTACGAAACTACGGGCTACAGGTATACAGGTGAAATTCTTAGTACATTGCGTAGCCGGTTAATATTCAAGGTCTCATAATGGCTAACCAACCACGCAATGAACATCGAATTTCACCTGTAAAATTATACCTAGCCTTTAGTTTGCATTATGGTTGTCATATTCATAATTATAAATTTTAGTAAAAAATAACTGTTTCTAATTGTTTTACATAAATTTAATATTCATAAAATTTTCTTGAGTTTGCACAACTATTACTCATCACAATAAAACAATTTTAAACGGATTTCAGTTGTGTTTATTTTGGATTTTACAATTCCTACGTTTCGAGCTCTTTACAGAGCCCGTGGTCAGGGATGACTATAAGGTGTTAGACGTCAATATTTAGCATTGAAATTATTTTTGTTCTACCGCCATCTATTTCTTAATTGCCTTAATCTCATCAACTTGGACTCCGCTGATTACACAGCAGAAGAACCAGATCCAACATAGTGTAAGACCTACTACACAAGATACGCTTTCAGCATTTTGTGTGGAACCCGGACGTTACGCTAGGCAATTAAGAAATAGATGGCGGTAGAACAAAAATAATTTCAATGCTTCTGATGTGTATTGCAATTTTAGGCGATGGGCTGACAACCTATCACTATAGTCATAAACAGTTATCTGATTGATCCTCAAGCTTTTGTCAGACGTGGTGTTAATATCCATTTTATGGCAATTAACGCTCTGCCTACCCTGTAAGGGATATAGGCGTGATTTATGTATGTATGTATGTATTCAATAATTTCACAATAATGAGAGTGTACGGTACAATTTATCCCAAGGATCAACATATCATATCTTACAATCTAGTATTCCTGGACTAAACTATATGCCGTGTGATGCCGGCTTAGAATAGCATCACCTCATTTCTTTCCCGTGGGAGTCGTAAGAGGCGACTAAGGGACTCGAGAGTGTGTATTGCTATTTTTTAGGCGATGGGCTGACAACCTGTCACTATAGCAATACACAATTTAACGAATAACCCTAAAATATTTGTCAGACGTGGCGTAAATGTCCGTTATTTGCGGCCGTTTACGCTCTGCCTACCCCGCAAGGGATTATAGGCGTAATATGTGTGTGTGTGTGTGTGTGTGTGAAACTATACGCAAATGTGTTTCAGTCCTTAGATTCTGATCTCCTAGGACTGACGCAACGGCAGGTGAACAATAAGCTATTTAGTTACAGATCTAGATTTTAGACTGAAGCAGGACCTAGGTTTTGTCTCAATTTCCTGTTGATTGCTATCGTTATTGTTGTGCTTCTGGTTGTTTACATCAAATACTCCAAACCTTCCATGTCTATTTGCTAGTAGAAGCTACCCATCAGGATAAACAACTTTTGCTTTGATGCCATATCTGTATCTTCTATAGTTTTGGTGGGCTCCTGGTGGTGCACCTGGTGGTCTTTATCAGGTACTCCAAACCTTAGAACTCTATATGCTTGCAGAAACGACCCATCAACCTAAACAACTTTGGCTTTGGTGCCATATCTGTATCTCCTATAGTTTAGGTAAGCTCCTGGTGGTATACATCAGGTACTCCAGACCCTCAAGTGATGACAAAAGGTAGCCTATGTGTTAATCCATATTACCTCGATATGTATGTCAAATTTCCTGCAAATCGGTTCAGTAGTTTTTGCGTGAAGAAGTAACAAACACATCGCATTTATAATATTAGTAGAAAGGATATATTAGTAAAATATAAACAAAAGACCCAACCGTGGGCACCGATTTAGTCCCACTTTTACCGAATCTCTTAATTCCATCATCACCTTATCAGATCCGTCATTGCACTCATGAAAGAAAGTGATGGATCTGATATGAGGGATCTGATAACCAAAGCATATTTTTTGGCTTTGTGGCAAACTGATAGCAAGCAAGTACTAATGTTACACACAATGACCTTCAATTAGCAGTGGTACATCATATTCTATTGAAAGAAAAACTCAAATTTACATAGAATTAAGAGAAAATCGCAATGAAAGGTATGGCAAAATCATGAAACAAAATGACAGATCTGAAATGTCTTAGCTTCTTGTGCGGATTTCCATTAATTTGCAACGTGTCTGCCTCGTTCAGATCCTGGGAGGTGACTAAGGTAACGTGCAGGCAGGGTTATCATACGTCTCAATCTAACTGTTAACGAATGACAAGCGCCATAAAGGGTGCGTTTGGATATGAGACGAGTTCTTGACACCAATGATTAAATGAGATTATCTATAGCAAAATTACTTTTCAATTACTATCAAATGTCACCATATGATATTCTCCATCACTATCTAACAATATGTAAGTAAACCTAAGTACGTATGACCAAAACACAAGATTTAATTCAGTTTCACTTTGCAAGGTAGGGTTGGACACCACCTACGGAATCTAGAGAACGACGTTTTAAATAATTATTTAAAAATATCTATAATAATTACAACCATTTCGTGAGTTTGCTTAAGGAATTAAAGGTCTTTACTTCCAAATAAAAAATCGAGAAAAATATATTATCATCAGATCAATGTGTTTTGTGGTGCCACTCATCAGTTCCCTCATCAATGAGAACTAGCCACCTATGGTGACCGGTTGTCAGCATGTCGCCTAAAATTGAAATGGGGTAGTGCTATTTATTGTAAGCCGGCATCACACGGCAACTATATACCGTATATTATGTGGTTTAATACCACTCTGATTTTCCTAGAAACTACTAAGAGAATATATTTAGCTCGTTATAACTTTAACTAATGTAATGTCTAATGTCTATCGTACATCAAAAGTCAAGCCACACCAAAGGATAATTCGCAACTGAATGTTTTACTCGAACGAAACGCTATCGGTGTCATTCATTTCAACTATAGATACTATACCTATTATCAGAAAAGTTTGGGGTTTTAACTTGGATAACTCTGACGATTTATAGGGCTTGTATTTATAATTTTATATTATATTTTTATATTATGTATGTTTCTATATCGATAGGTATTTAATTATATAAGTATTGTATGTACATATAATTATTATTCTTTTACAGCTATATTTAGTGTCAATTAGATATATATATATATACATGGTGTAAAAAAATTTGCTAAGAATATTTTAAGGGGTGAACCAGTACGTGAAACTGAACAACTTTCCCCAAGGAACATAGGTCGAAATATGAAAAAATAATTTGACTCTCCCATACTTAGTGTGTTACCCGGGCGGGATAATTTGTATGGGAGGGCCAATTTTTTTTTCATATTTCGACCTATGTTCCTTGGGGAAAGTTGTTCAGTTTCACGTACTGGTTCACCCCTTAAAATATTCTTAGCTATTTTTTTTACACCATGTATATATATATATATAGATATATCAACTCGGCAAATGTTGATCATACGGGTTGTAGCATCAGTTAATTGTTGATCCGTTGGCAATTGTTGATCCCGACAGCTTTTGTTGATCTAATGTATGACCCTGCATACAAATGTGGCTCCGATCGGATCAACAATCGCTGTCCCTTTAGAAGCACATATACGATCAATTCATAACATTCTTTATACAAATCCGCTCCATCAAATGTTGATCTGATTCAAATGAACCAATCACAGGCCACCGTTTTTATGATTGGTGGTTTTCTTATGTGCGCTGTTGCCACTTTGTTCCATGCTTTGTACAACGTCACAACACGTGTATGAATGAACGTCAATAACTATAGAGGAGAATTTCAATTTTGGCCAGGACTATGCACAGTATTCCAAATAAAATTTATTTTTTGTGTAGTTCAGAAAAAAATATAGTTTTTATTAAAACTTATTAGTTTGTGAAAAATAATATTATTATAAAATATAGCAATATTTTTCATGCGTTTATGACAAATCTATACATATTAAAAAAGTAAATTAGCGTGTCTGAACATTGAATATATTTACAAAAATCTTATTGGTGGCGATGTTAAAATAGTTTATTAAAATAGAAAAATGTGCAATGTTTTAGAAAGTTTTTGTCTGTTTGTTTGTCCATTTGTCCGAGCTAATCTCCGAAAGCATTTGATTGATTCTAATAAAACTTTTTGTGGTATATAGCTACTAATCCTGGCCAATATCTGAGACAACTTTTATCAAAATCGGTTAAGCAGAACGAGAGATATTAAACTTACAAATTTGTACAAAAGTTCTGACTCCACGAGAACGAAGTCGCGGGCACAGCTAGTCTATTAATTAGAAAAAAATTGAGAAGAGTCGAGGGATGAGTTACGAATATAAGTAAGTTGATGAACGAGTAAAAGGATGAGTAGGGAGATAAGAATATAGCAAGATGAACATAGCACGGTGTTGGAGGAGCTATTGCGGACGAGCAAGATGATGAGGTGTGCTGGAGTGTTGTAGGAATAAAAGGAATCGAGTGGGTGCATGCATGTTTAATGCAATAACTATCTTGATAATCTTTATGCAACACCAAAATCAAATAATTTATTTCTAAGTAGGAATTTACAAGATTCTCTTTTAGAAAGTCAAATCTAGGTACTTAACATAATACATACAAAAAAGAATAGTAAACTTACAGAAATGTAAAAAGCAAATAAATGTCAAAGTTAAACCTATGTCAATGTTATTAAATCTATGTCAAATTGAAGTTTAAATATGATATGTCTATCTACCTGATACATTGTGCAATATCACTAATCCCGAATAAGAGTGAGGGGTGGGGGGTGGTGATGGGAAGGTTTAATGAGCAAAGAGGGAGAGTGGAGACGTATTACATCCGAGAAACACGCAATGTATTATGATCGTGTCAAAATAATCACCGCGCTACACGTAAAATCATATTTTTATCATCAGGTTATAGTGACCATTAAAATAGATTCCCGGAAATCTAAAGGCGGCGCCAACATCTAGCTAGGATAGGAATACATCTCTCTCCCTCCCGCCTACTTCTATTTCTTGTTCTTTTACTTCACGATACCTTACTATTTATGGTAAAGAAAATAAATAAATATAATTAAAAAAGAAACAAGCTTTAATAGCTGTCATGTATTTGAAAAGTGGTTGGCTAGACGATTCCAACGAGCCCCAACTCGATAGGGGTACGTAGTTTCATCTCTGAGATGCTATGACCACCTTCCGGCTCCATCTTCAGACCCTGGCTACCATGTATTTGAAGAGTGGTTGGCAAGACGATTCCAACAAGCCCAAACTCGATAGGGGTACATAGTTGCATCTCTGAGATGCTATGACCACCTTCCGGCTCCATCTTCAGACCCTGGCTACCATGTATTTGAAGATTGGTTGGCAGGACGATTCCAACGAGCCCAAACTCGAAAGGGGTACATAGTTGCATCTCTGAGATGCTATGACCACCTTCCGGCTCCATCTTCAGACCCTGGCTACCATGTATTTGAAGAGTGGTTGGCAAGACGATTCCAACGAGCCCAAACTCGATAGGGGTACGTAGTTGCATCTCTGAGATGCTATGACCACCTTCCGGCTCCATCTTCAGACCCTGGCTACCATGTATTTGAAAAGTGGTTGGCAAGACGATTCCAACGAGCCCAAACTCGATAGGGGTACTTAGTTTAATCTCTGAGATGCTATGACCACCTTCCGGCTCCATCTTCAGACCCTGGCTACCATGTATTTGAAGAGTGGTTGGCAAGACAATTCCAACGAGCCCAAACTCGATAGGGATACGTAGTTTCATCTCTGAGATGCTATGACCACCTTCCGGCTCCATCTTCAGACCCTGGCTACCATGTATTTGAAGAGTGGTTGGCAAGACGATTCCAACGAGCCCAAACTCGATAGGGGTACGTAGTTGCATCTCTGAGATGCTATGACCTCCTTCCGGCTCCATCTTCAGACCCTGGCTACCATGTATTCTTCCAAGATTTGACCCCTACAAACTAACAAACACGGCAAGTCAAATAAAAGCTTGTAAAAATTAAAACTTCTGTCTCACTTGTGCAACGTTGCCGTTCTGCAGTATCGGTTCAAAAGTTCACGGCAAATGTTGCTCATAAATGACTTTATATAGATCAACAAAGCATCATTTTCCTTAAAAAAGAAAGCCGTTACAGGATCAACAACTGCCGTGTCAGTTGGTGTCAAGGTAGCGACTTTTCCGTTAGCTTGGGTACTGCGTTACAAGCCGGTGAATAAATGTAAATCAAAAATAAAACGATACCCGCAATAATTCCCTAGTAAACTGCGGACAAAGGTGGATCAACATTTAACGCGTATTTCAGCCTGATCAACAACGGCCGAAAGGAGGAAAATATATATATATGTATATATATAAATATTTATTTTTCAGTTACCCGTACCATAGTTTACCTGCGCACACCATGTCCTCTGGATTTCTCAAAGGTTGACTGGGAGAGATCCCTTAATGGGATAAGTCCGCCTTTGTTGCCTGTTATTTGTGTTTTTCTTTGTAATATTTATTTGGTGCAATAAAGTTATTACATACATACATACATCAGTTTGACTACATGGGCGGTTGTCACACTTGTCATCCGTCGCTGCGTTTTTCCACCGTTACGCATGCGTCCGTCAGACGGAAGAAAAATCTTATTTCCTTACAGTTACGGCTGTGGTGCGTAATCGTTGCATAATTTTGACAGACGCATCCGTACACACACGTTAGCCAATTCGCAATTTCCTTCTGTCCGACAGACGCATATGCGTCACGGTACGTTCAAAATACGCATCGACGGACGGCAAGTTGTAAATCCGCCATAGTATAAAATAAAGTCACTGTCCATGTTTTTTTTAATACATGGAGTTATTCAAGGGGAAAATTTTTATTTAATGAATGCGGGAAAAGGTCTTATTTCCGCAAGCTTTTTTTATGTTTCGTTGATGTTCATACGACAGCGCGGCCAAACGTTCCTCGGCGTAAACTCCACAGGTGTGACCCGACACTTAGTTATAATGTCTATCGTGTCGCGCATCAACATTAGCTAATATCTATGGATATTGCCATTTGCTATCATAAAATAACGTTTGCTATTGTAAAATATCGTTTGAATATCATAAATATCGGCAATCGTGTCATGGAATATGCATATGTCGTGTGAATAGTATTGAATTTCCGATACAGAGGTATTAGTTTTATTGCTGAAATGAGGTCACAATTTTATTAATAATTGCAACAAAGGTGTTAGAAACTTTAATGGGTATGATGTAGTAAACACCTTTTGCGGTTGCGGGACATAATATTTATCTTTCTGATACCTTTAAACGAATTATTCTTGTATACCGACTTATTTATATTTATGGGTAAGAAATGGGGTGATGCTATTTATTTATTTATTAATGATGGGTTTGCTCTTGACTCTAGTCTGGGTCATAGGACAGAGACAGAGTCTAAGATGGGGCGAGCTCACCCAGAAGAAGCCTGTTAAGGCATTGGCACTCCCACACACTGACGGAACGCAGCAAGCTACTTGGCGCCAGACTTCGGTGGGATGGTGGTCGCGAGCCAGGCGGCCCCTTACGGAGCCTTCCACCGCGCACGTGGGATCGTTCAGCCGGACTTATCCACAGGCAAGCCTGTGTTGCCGTTGCCCGGGGTGGACCGCTAGGAGGTAGATCCCATACCACCCCAAATGCTATTCTAAGCCGGCATCGCACGACATTATTATTAATAAATACAATTTACATAGGTCTTATATAATACCCCGTCGGGGTATAGCAACACTTAGGGTTTAAAAGAGTCCAGGGACATGAAGTGTCGCGAAACAAAAAATTGCTAGGTTTCACATACATACACACATCACGCCTATATCCCTTGCGGGGTAGGCGGAGCGTAAACGGCCGTAAAACACGGACATTTACGCCACGTCTGACTAACATTTGAGGGCTACTCAGATAATTGTGTATCACCATAGTGACAGGTTGTCAGTCCATCGCCTAAAATCGCAAAACACATATAACCCCCGAATCCCTTAATCGCCTTTTACGATACCCACGAGAAACAAATGGGGTGATGCTATTCTGAGCCGGCATCACACTGAGGTAGGCACATAAAGTATCTAAATATATAATATAGTGTACATATATATAGTGTGTTTATAGACAGAATTAAAACATTGGATCAAAGGTATTTTATCCAAGGTATGGACTCGTGTAGTTTAGGATGATTGATTAGCAAAGTGGATATGCGTCCTGTAGGAACTAGTCAACACAACCTCCCATTCTAAACCATCTGAAACTTTCCATATGGTAAATCTAGTATTAACACTTCATATTAGACTTTATGAGATCTAAATTAGAAAATTTTTGATACCAAACACTTTATGAGCAACGATTTATTAGCGGCCAGAACTTCCTTCACGAAAAATGTATGCCCTTTGGTAATATCAAGACTTACACGCAAATTGTCATATCTGATACAATACTGTAATTACAGTATTGCAACTGAATTGTAAGTAGGTACGTATTAATGTGATTTGACCTCGGTAATAAACTGCGTATTTTGGGTATTTTTATTTACCTATATGTATGCTAGATGTCGCTGTTAGTATTCTGAAACGCGGTGGCGAATTGTTTTCTGCGAAACTATAAGTCGTTAAATGGACTCTTACAGTTTCGCAGTTCCTCCTACTTCCTCCTAATTCTTTTATCCTAATCATTGATCATTGGTGATTGAGAGATGAGAAATTTTTGAAAATCACTTTCGAAATACAAAGAAAGTGGTCGTTTGCCTACTACACTAATATTTTTTAACAAATAAATTAATTGAGGTAGATTTAAATTCAGTGCAAATATGTTTAGGGTGAGTTACTACATACTACACATAATATGTGATATTATCACGTCTATAATCTCTTGCGGGGTAAAACTGAACAACTTTTCCCATTAAACATAGAGCGTCATATGAGAAGAAGAATAAAATTATGTAAAAAAAACTTTTAAAACAAGCTTTTATTTAAGTGCTCTGAAATTATTAAAATAAAATTTTGAATGACATTAACCACATTCATTTATGACTTTACAGAAATGAAAATATATAAAAGCTTGTCGCGAAACTTTCAATTTGTGATTGAAATTTTGTAATTAGGTACGCACGTAACTGTAATTAGGTAGTTTCTTCTAGGCATCGCGACAAGCTTTTATGCTAATGCTATGGAATAAGGTTCATTTTCCTTTGTTAACATCTCTTCTACTATGGATATAACACCTGAAAATGAAATGGAGCCTGCAAAAATGGCTCGAGTTTAATTTAATTACTTTGATAGTAATGTATTATTTTAAAGTCCTTTTTTACAAATTAGAAGATTTATATGCTTGCCTTAACATTTTGAGTTAGTAAAAGTAAAAAAAATATTTTTAATTAAAAAAACTTCGGCCCTCATTTACTCCGAAACCGTATCACTTACGACATTTTACCAAAGAGTATTTCCTGTTTGTATTTTTATGTTCTATCGATTCGCGCATGTTTCATCTCTGGCCGCCAAAATTTGTTTTTTTGTCATCGCGAATGGTAGGTATACCAGGCTTCATACTAAAATGTCCCATGCTCTTTATTTTCATCATTTCAGAGCACTTAAATAAAAGCTTGTTTTAAAAGATTTTTTTACATAATTTTATATTATACTTTTTTAGTTTCAATCGATAGTTATTGATCAATACGAAAGTCTTTCTATAAAACGGAGAGACCTTCTATAGAAAAACTTAAGGCACGGGGAAAACTAAAATATAATTATCTCTTTTATATTCTATAACCCTGGATGTAGCATCTTCCTTGGCCTATCATTAACGAATTCGTATACAAAATTGCAAGTCCCAGCAGTTGAATATTGAGGAGTTTCATAGTTCGAAGACAACCCTGGATGTAGCGTCTAATTCATGGTGGGCCTACCAACTGGCTATAATAAACGAATTCGTATACAAAATTGCAAGTCCCAGCAGTTGAATATTGAGGAGTTCCATAGTTCGAAGACAACCTTGAATGTAGCGTCTAATTCATGGTCGGCCTACCAACTCCCTATCATAAACAAATACGTATACCAAATTTTGTGTCCCAGCTATAAACCGCTGAGGAGATCTCTCGTACGGAGCCAATCCTGGCAGCAGCATCAGGTCAAATTTATGATTAACATGCATTGTCATCGGTTCTGGACCAACATGCAAAATTTCAAATCAATCGGATACCGAGAAGTGGGTCAAATTAAACTTGCAAGATTTGTTAACATACATACAAGTCAAGTTAAAATAAACACTTTTAATAATAATAAAAAATTGGACCTCCCATTAAAAAGTGACTCATTTTTTAAACATTTTGAACTGAATATTTTCATATTTCATGAGTTTAACTCGTGAAACTGTACAACATTCCCCAAGGAACTATGTGCCTACCTCCGTGTGATGCCGGCCTAGAATAGCATCACCCCATTTCTTACCCATGGGTGTCGTAAGAGCCGACTAAAGGACTCGAGGGATGGGGGGTTACAATTTTAGGCGATGGGCTGACGACCTTTCACTATAGTGATACACAGTTATCTGATTGACCCTCAAGCTTTTGTCAGACGTGGTGTTAATATCCGTTTTACGGCCTTTAACGCTCTGCCTACCCCGTAGGGGATATAGGCGTGATTTATGTATGTATATATAGTGTGGATATGGACAGAATTAAAACATTGGATCAAAGGTATTTTATCCAAGGTATGAACTCGTGTCGTTTAGGATGATTGATTAGCAAAGTGGTTAAGCGTCCTGTAGGAACTAGCAAACACAACCTCCCACTTTAAACCACCTGAACCGTTTCATATGGTAAATTTAGTATTAACACTTCAAACTAGACTTTATGAGATCTAAATTAGTAAGAATTTTGTTATCAAACACAAAGATTTATGAGTGGCCAGAACTTCCTTCACGAAAAAGGAAATATTTCAGGGATGACATTCCTTTGGAAATATTTCAGGGATGACATCAAGACTTCCGCGTAAAGTGACAATACAGTAATAAATAGTCCGCAACGTACCGCGACTGAGTTGTATTACTTATTTTTTAAATTTATTTATTCCTTTAACAATATTTTACAACTGTGTTAGAAATATAATTACAAACTTAAATAACATGAATACAATACAATTAACAAAAATAAATTTAAATTAATGTCAGAAAGTACAAATTATTAAATTAAAAGTTACATTTCAAATATGTCTAACGTCTGAAGTCCAATATACATTTCTAAAATTTAATGTCAAAAATAAATAAATTCAATGTCCTAAAAATTCATCTATGCTATAGAAACACTTTTCCAACAAATATTTTGTAAGTACGTAAATATTAATGTGATTTGATCTCAGTAATAAACTGCGTATTTTGGGTATTTTTATTTACCTATATGAATGCTAGATGTCGCTGTTAGTATTCTGAAACGCGGTGGCGAATTGTTTTCTGCAAAACTATAAGTCGTTAAATGTAGTTTTGCAGTTTCTTCCACCTATTCCTTTATCCTAATCATTGATCTTTGGTGATGGTGAAACGAGAAATTTTTGAAATTCACTTTCGAAATACAAAGAAAGTGGTCGTTTGCCTACTCCACTAATATTATTTAAAAAGTAAATTAATTGAGGTAGATTTAAATTCAGTGCAAATATTTTTAGGCTGAGTTACATACTACACATAATATGTGATATTATCACGTCTATAATCCCTTGCGGGGTGAAACTGAACAACTTTTCCCATTAAACATAGAGCGTCATATGAGAAGAAAAATTGGACCTCCCATTAAAAAGTGACACATTTTTTAAACATTTTGTGTATGGAAGGACCAAATTGATTTTTTTCATATTTCGACCTACGTTCCTTGGGGAATGTTGTGCAGTTTCACGAGTTGAACTCACCTCAAAAATATTTGTGTTGATTTTAATGGTACCTTAAATAGGGGAAAGATTACATGAAAGTTCTGTCACATTACATTTTAATCAAGACAATAATAAGTTTTATCCCATTTATAGGAAGGTACTATCTCGATGTCGTTTACAAATCCATAGTCTTATAATAGCTAATGATGTATTTATTATGTGATCTGTCATAAGTAGCTAGGGATATAAGGGATGAAGTACCGAAAACTTCGCAGGCATGATCAGACCATGAAACTGAACAACTTTTAGTATGGAGCCTATGTTGGGAAACGAGAAAAAGTTTTCAACCTCTCATACAAAAATCCCGATGAGGTGAATTTCTATGGACAATCGAAAAAAATCTTTAGCCATCACAGGCTCCATAGTAAAAGTTGTTCAGTTTCATGGTCTGATCTAGCCTGTAAAGTTTTCGGTACACGGTCCTTTACACCCTGTATACCTATGTACGTGTCCATAAGCGAACAATATTCTTATTTCTGAACATTTCATACGCACAATGAATGAACGAAAATTAACAAAGGATCTAATAACATTATTTCCATTTAAACTTACGCATCTTTATAAATACCTGTTATTGAAAGCGTTGGAATTTTTCAAATTTAAATACGATCAATAAATTATGACAAATAATCTATGAGGTACATATAACTCGCGAAAAAAAGAACTTAAATAGACAAAATTATTATGGCCCCCATAACCTCTTTGTCAACAGTTAATTACGACATCATACATCACCATACAAACGGCGAGCCACCCAAAAAGTGGTCGAAAGCTCATTCTAAATGTATAGAAAACCGATAACTCATACAAATGGGATCGTATTAGGATCACATTATTCAAAAAACAGTCGAAAGGAAGTATTAACTGTCAAGGCTATTGGTTATGAATGGAAGAGGTATGTCTTTTTGTGTCTGGCGTTGATTTTTTTTTATCTGTAACGTATACTCTGTCCATGTTAGTATTTAAAAGAATGTAAACAAACAAGATAAGCAAACAAGCTACTCGGCAAGCATAGCGTTGGACAACCTCTGGCCGGGTCCCGATTCTTTTATTTCTTAGTCATTGTGATGCCATCAAATGTCAATAGTAATTATAATGCCACTGTGGTTTTCTATACTTTAAACTGTTAGCTGAATACAAAATGACCAAAACTGTTTCACTAACAGGCCATTGTCACACGACTGAAACGATTTTCATTTAGCAGACTTCAAAGAAAGGTGGCTGGTAGCGACTGGATGGCAAACAAGAGAGATCGTGCCCTATGGCGTACCCTGGGGGAGGCCTACCTCCAGAAGTGGAATGCAATCTGCTGATGTTTGTATGTAAATAAACTAGATAAAGAGAGACAACATTATGCCCTCTTACAGAAAAGGACAGAAAATAATACCTGACTCTCAGTAATACTGTTTACATTCTTATAAATACTACCTCCTTGGACAAAGTATAGTAGCGGAGTTCGGATCTTCACAAATCAATTTTTTACATTTTCTATTTATCCTTTTCGAAGTCATTGGTGTATAATTTTATCTTGGATCTAGATAGTGTGGGATTATGAGTAAAAATTCTAGGTACCTCTACCTCCCTTGTTAAATTAATCTGTAATACTTTTTGTTTGGGAGGTACATTATACATACATGCATCGGCCTATTGCAGTCCACTGATAGACGTACGCCTCCCCCAGGGTACGCCATAGGGCACGATCTCTCGTTTTCGCCATCCAGTCGCTACCAACCGCCTGTTTTAAGTCATCGGTCCATCTGACCGGAGGGGGAGGTATTTTTATATTCAACCTGTACTTCTTGGGGATAGTTGTTCATTTTCTTAGCCAGCCCTTGAAAGAAACGCCCTTTCTTAACATCCTTTATTACTTGTTGTAAGGTGAAGGGCCAAGGGGCGTAGCTGCACAGTGAAAATTTATTGTCATACAATCATGTATTATTACCCCTGGTATTTCCAGGTATTACCCGCAGTTTACCCGCTGATTACCCTAAATTACCCTGTCGTCGGTCGAAGGTGCTGTGGGAATTTTGCCCACGCAAAGTGGTACTGCTCTCGTGGTTTGGTTGGAAGAGGCTTGCATGCTAGTGGTCATTGTGCCTAAATAAAATCTTTTCTGTTTGCCCCTCATTTACGGTAACGGTTGCCTGGAAGAGATCTGTGCAAGCGATAAGGCCGCCTTTGTCTAATTTTAGATTTAAGATTTCCATGTTGTTTTGTCTTTCTAGTGTATGTTGTAAGCAATAATGTGTTCATCTATCTACAAACCGAGTTCTTGGGAGAATTTTTTTGAAAATAACTGAATCGATTACGACAAAGTTGGCGGAAAATGCAAGACAGATCGTAAACGAATAAAAATGAATACTTATTCAAAAGCACTTCAACAGGAATGTTTATTAGAGATGGGCCGAACATAGGTGTCACAGAATACGAATATTCGGCCGAATATTTAATTACAACTTTTACGAATTATACGGGAATATATCATTCATTGGCCTCACACGTCTGTAACACACGATTTAATCAGTGTCTGAGGCAAGACTTTTCATGGCTGTATAAGCCGATACGGGAGCGGCATAGTTTTCCGCACGCTCTACAAGTGAAGGTGGAGTCTGAGACTGGCACATGCATGTTTAGATGACGTTTTTGCCTTTTATTAGCGAGACCAGAAAACCAGGCATTATCGTGTGTTTTACGCCCATCAAACACACGCTTACGCCATTATCTATTATACTCACATAAACCAGGTCCAAGTCGTTACTAGTTTACGCAAAGCTTGCTCACAAGCATCGAACCTCCTTCTCCCTCTTTCTATACAAATGTGAGAAAAAAAATACAAATAATTTAAGCCTGTTTTATCCATTCATAAATTTTTTGTAATATCTTACACATTGTACATAGTGACACCTAGCCCCTAACTAAGCAAAGCTTGTACTATGGGAGCTAGATAGCCGATTTTATACATACATACTTATTTTGTAAATAAATACACACAATACATAGAAATACCCAGACTCAACACAAATATTTGTTAAATAACTAACAAATACATGTGCTGTGTGGGGATCGAACCCACGACCTTTGGCGCAGCAGGCAGGGGTACTATCCACTATGCCATCGGGCCATTCAATTAACTATTTTCAATAAAATGCACTACAAACAATACGCCTCGGAAAATTCAACGAATATTTGGCCGAACACGAATATTCGGTAAAACTGTCGAACATGCCAAATACGAAACACAAAATACGAATATTCGGACAACTCTAATGTTAGGTTTATTAATTAATAGTACTTATTTGAGCACATCTCATCAATAATTAATTGCAGTTTTAATGTAGATTAACGTCATGCATGTGAACTTTTATTGTAAGAATAGCTTTCTACCTCTGTTTTGCCTGTACATTATATAATTCGTTTCTTATTTACCGTGTGATACCGGCTTAGAATAGCATCATCCTATTTCTTTCCCGTGGGTGTCGTAAGAGGCGACTAAGGGACTCGAGGATTACTCGTGTTTTTCAATTTTAGGCGATGGGCTGAAAACCTGTCACTATAGTGAAAAATAATTACGAGAATGACCCTCAAATGTTTGTCAGACGTGGCGTAAGTGATCGTTCATTCGGCCGTTTACGCTCTGCCTACCCCGCAAGGGATATAGGCGTGATATATGTATGTTCTTATTTGCAAGAGACAAAAACTTTCGTCAGGCTTAATTCAAATAGGTACGTAACGAGATTTAAACGTGTTTGTCCTTTTTTGCCGTGTGGTGCCGGCTTAGAATAGCATCAGCCCAATTCTATTCGAGGGCGTCGTATAATCCGACTAAGAGATAATCATTCAGGGAACGGGCAGCAGCGTTGCCTGTGAATGCAACATCTTGCCCTGCGCTCGCCAATCCGTCTGCCAAGCTAGGTGAGTAAGGCAATACAATCTTAAATCCAATAGGAGGAGACCCTGTCCAGCAGTGGACTCTTGTGGCTGTTAATGTATGTCCTTTTTTGTTAGCTACCTCCTTAGCAGGAACAAACAAACATACACTTCCTTTATAATGAATAAATGTGTATCAATTTTTTTGCTGTTTTTTCAGCTGTTTTAGCTTCTGGCTTCGAAGCATTATGTGGTCATTACAGTTATTGATAGTTTTTGTCGGTAAGTTTATTTATTGGAACTCTTAATACAGTATACTGTACTGTACTGTACTGACACCAGGGTTCATCGGATCGCTGGACGACTCGGTGTCCCACACGAAAAGAAGAAGAAGTATACTGTATGAGACTTACCTGATCCTGTTACACAACCATGTCAGAGGCCTACTACTTGTAGAAGTCGGTTGAAAAACTCTGACGACAGGGTTCATTGTGTCGTTGGACTACTCGGTGTCCCACACGAAATTAAGAAGAACCTGATACTGCAGACAAAATGTCTAAACAGTTTTGTTGGACTATGTTTAGTTTTAAGACAGTGAACTTACATACACATATCACGCCCATAATCACTTGCGGGGTGGGAAGAGCGTAAACGGTCACAAAATACGGACATTTAAACTGTGAAACTGTAACCTGAACTTGTGTTTATTAAATATATCAATAAAAGAGACCTATACTTTTGTTTTAACTATTATAATAAATGCATTATATTTTTCTTATTTAGCATTGCAGGAAATGGTTGAATGTAATTTCTTTGACACTGAAAATGGTAAGTAGATAATTACAAATTACAAACATATAGAAAAAAACCGACTAAGTGTGAGTTGGACTCGTCCACCAAAAGTCCCGTACCATGTACATCAAGACCTTTCATAAAACTATGAAGTACTAGCACCAATTAAAACATGCTGATCCTTTATTTGGTTTATATTTTTTTAAAGTAACTTTTACTTCGAAATAAAGCTTCTTGCGAAATTTCATAGTTCTAGGTACCCGGGAAATACCCTTTGAACTTTGATTCCCTTGAGAGAGTAAAAAACAAGCGATTTTTAAAACAGCAGTATTTTTTGTTAGCGTTAAGTTGAACAAGATTTGTTTACAGACAGTTTAACAGTGAGTAAAAGGTTTTATTCAAATTTAATTTGATTAAAACTTTGCAGAAACTGAATATTTAAACCATGACTGTGACAAGGCAACAGAATGGGCTGACATGGAAGGCAACTTAGGACAGAAGCACTTGTTCCCCTGGCTTGGCATTCTGAGGGTTCACATACGTAAGTATGTATACTTTATTATTTTACATAAACTACAAGTAAGTTTACAACTCATGTCATAGATGGCGTTAAATAAAAACTGAATCAGAACTTAGTGTCTGAAACGCGCAAGCAAAGTGTTTTCGGCGATATGCATATTACAACACAAACCTAACCTGGATCTCAGTTCTCCGATCAAAACGTCCGATCTGGCGGGAAGCTATCTTTTCCCATGTGTTTGCCATATCTGCAATCACCACGCTTGTCAGGTGGATTGGCGAGTGCAGTGCAAGGTGTTGTATTCACTGAGAACGCTACTGCTCTTCCTTGGGTTCATCTTCTAGTCACTTTTTACGACGATGTGATGCTATTCTAAATATGTGTGAGTGTGCAAACCGGGCTTTAGTATGAAGTCAAACTACATTTTTTTATTATTATCATACCTTTATCCAGACATAATTACATTCTAATATATTAATAATCTGTTAATTACATTTCATTTCAATACTTATTAATTAATTGCAATAAATTTAATTTCATTTTCCATTTTACTTTGTATTTATTTATTTCATTCTTTATGATATGATCCAGATAAACTAAAAATCACAATTATTTAACCACTATATAAAAAAGGTGATGCTACATGTGTTGATAATTACCGGCCCATTGCGCTAATACGTAATAGGTACCTACCTTAAGCAAAATTTTTGAAAAAGTTATGGCCAATAGATTAACAAAATTTTTAAACAAATTTGACACAATAAGCAATGATCAGCATGGTTTTCAAAAAGGAAAATCAACAACCACGGCAGCTTTTCAATTGGTTAGCACGGTAATGCAAAATTTGAACTTTAGCATCCTTACAACTGGCATATTTTACGACATGTCCTAAGGCCTTTGACTGCGTCTCACATAACATTCTTTTAAAGAAGTGTGAGACATATGGGATAAGAGGGCCTACATTAGAATGGCTTCGTAGTTATCTCCAAGATAGATACCAATGTGTCGAAGTTACGAGATTACTAGACAGCAAACTAAAACAAACTTTTCAATCTACTATGACAAAAAATGAGCGAGGTGTATTATACATCAATGATCTTCCCAAATCGATCAAGCATAAATGTATATTATATGCTGATGATTTAACTATCTTGGTGCCCAATAATAACCGAAGTCATGAAATAGAAGTAGCAGAGGCCATTTCCCAAGTCATTGACTGGCTGGAATTAAACAAATTAAACTAAATTTAGAAAAAACCAAGTTCATTCAATTTTGCAATAAAATTTCGTCTTGTAAAGAGCTTAATGTAAACATAAAGAGTAAAATTATATGCGAAAGTAACGTAGTGGTATTTTTGGGACAAGAGTTCTAATGAGGTTTTCCGTTTGGTCATATGAAATAGATTTAGACATATCTTCTATAATTAACTATGGCATCTTGATATGGAGCAATTCTTGCCATGTAAATAGAGTCCTTGTGTCTCAGAAACAGTGCATCCGCTCGATCTGCAATATACCTTTCTGCGTATCTTGTAGACCTAAGTTCAAAGAGTTACAGTTGCTTCCTGTGCCTTGTATGTACATTATGGACGTCTGTGTGTTTGTTAAAATGCATCCGCATCTCTTTGAGTGTTGCACATATGCTGATTTCAATTCACGGTATCCCGACCAAATGAAAATACCAATACGTATTAGAACACAATCGTACCAGCAAAGTTGTTTTCCAATGTGTGTCAAAATTTATAATAAGATACCTTCAAATATTAAAAATCTTAAATTATCTTCTTTCAAACAAGAGGTACGTAAGCTGTTGCTGTGTGGCTGCTTTTATAGTCTGTCGGAATTATTTAAGGCAAAATTTTAGATAATATATATGACTATTTATAAGTACAAGATGACTAAATAATGAATTGACTATAATATTAAATTATGAATTTATGATGGTTTGTGTTTAATAGAATTTATTATTTACTGTCAAAATTAAATGTATTGTTTTTAGTAAGATGAAATTGTGAATTATTCGACATAAAATTTGCATGCCTGCATGGTGAAATGTGCTGTACTTTACCTTATACCTATACCTAAGACCTATATAGTAACCACATTTCTTGCAAATAAATCATTATCATTATCATCATTATCATTTAAATTGTTAATCCTTATTTGTCACTAATGTATGTGTGGCATTTGGCAAAGGTCTCCTCCAACTGCCTCCACTTGTCCTTTTCTCTGTATTAAACTACTGCTCCTTGGTATAATATGACTGACTGTATAGTTAGGGGTGGTATGGGATCTACCTCCTAGCGGTCCATCCCGGGCAACGGCAATACAGGCTTGCCTGTGGATAAGTCCAGCTGAACGATCCCACGTGCGCGGTGGAAGGCTCCGTAAGAGGCCGCCTGGCTCGCGACCACCATCCCACCGAAGTCTGGCGCTAAGTAGCTTGCTGCGTTCCGTCAGTGTGTGGGAGTGCCAGTGCCTTAACAGGCTTCTTCTGGGTGCGCTCGCTCCATCTTAGACTCTGTCTCTGTCTTATGACCTAGACTAGAGTCAAGAGTAAACCCATAATTAAAAAAATATATATTTATATGAACGCTCAATGAATTATCAACATTTGTTGCAGATACTCACCGAACCTTTCAAGTGGCTTTGACCGGTGTAGTTTTAGTGACAGGGAAATATGCTATAGGGAATGCGGGAGATATAGCCAAGATTCCGATGAACACAATGAGGTAAATAGCTCTTTACTCAAATCCATAAGGAAGCATCCCTAGGATAGGTGCTGCCCTCATCACTTGAAATAGGAAATGCGGAAGATATAGCCAAGATTCCCATTCCCAGGTTAATAGTTCTTTTCTCAAAGCCATCAAGACACCCCCATAAGCTAGGTGCTGCCCTCATCCAAGATTCCCATGAACACAATGAGATAAATGGTTCTTTATTTAAAGCTATTGATACCTAGTACTCTCTCGTGCCTCACATCCCGCGCACCGTCTTCATAATTTTTGCTGGTTTTAATCTAAGCATGCTACTAATCAATGCTGGTTGGTTCTATCAAATACGCCGACTTATATTTTGAAACACATCAATTGCATGTTCTAGGAACTAACAGTGACATCTGTTGTCGTCCGGTTGCAACTATTATTTTTAGTTTTTGCCTTATTTTAGATCACACAGCCAAGTAATGTTCATAATGGACGACAAGACGCCCAATTTCTGCGAAGTAGTGGATTACATGGTACACCCCGAATATGGCATTACTACTAAAAACACGGTAGCCATTTTGGAACTTCATAGCGACGAGACAAAAGGTAATGAATGGGTGCCCTTCACTGCTTATTGGCAACAGCCGTTAAGGTAGTTCGAGAGTTCAGTGGCGCCCCAAACAGAAAAAAGGCCTGGCTTGACACGGTAGTCATCTGAAAATCAAAGTATTAATTCGCGGCAATAACTATCTAACTACAAAGATTATTTTGAATCAACATAACCTTGAAAAAACTGTGTGCTTTAGTTATGTATTCAAATAGTGCTAAATGTGGACCCTTTTAGCAAAACTACAATACAAAGTTTTTACAAGGTTTAATCGATTATAAATATTTTTTGTGATAAGTTATAGCCACGACTTGATACCTTGCTATCCAGATGACTAGCGAGTCTAGCTAGGCATTTCTTGCCTGTTTAGGGGGCGCCACAAGCTCTCGAACCGCCTTAAAATGTGAAAGATGTGATTTAAAAAATATTTAATCGAAATTGTATCTGATATCTTCTTTACTTTCAGTCAGATCAAAAACGATTTGCTGGCCGTATCAAAACTTTAATACAAGCAACCAGCTTTTTTTATTTGGCTACACTGATGGTAAAGTAAACATAAAATATTTTAGGTAATCAATAAAAATCTCTAGGTTGTCAATAATTTATATTGACTTTAATTACTTTAACTGAAATCGCTTTGACATACTTATTTGTTCATTTGTTTTAGAACGACAGTTACTAGAGAAAACTTTATACCAATTGCAATACGTAGACAGAACTTTATGTTATGAATTCTACAAGCGATCCAAAGTAAGTTGTATTTTTTTGTGTTTTTCTTCATTTACGTATTTAACCAATAAATTTACTTATATCCGAAACTACCAAAAAGTTACAACAAGCTTTCACAGATTTTTTTGTATGCCGTGCTACGCGTTACTATTGTATACCTAACACGGGAAGTGTTTTATAATTTGGTATTCAGCTTTCACTCATATCACGAGAAAACGGCGGAAATGCTGAAACAGTCTTTCGTGCTCCCGAGAGCACGTCAATGCGGAACTGGGCGGTGTCTATAATTACTAGGATGGTAGTCATTATACTTTAAAGGCCTACCTTCTTTCAATCACGTTTTAATAACTAGGCATAACACCATTCATCGGGTCATTTGTCACTTCGCAATTATCATCACCTAACACCACCACCACCACCATTATATAGACCATTATATAGATTAGGCTTGAAAAAAGCACTAATCAAACCACTACACAAAAAAGGGCCCAAAACTGACATAAATAACTATAGACCAATTGCATTATTATCGACCTTTTCTAAAATTTTTGAAAAGCTTATCAGTAACCGACTATTATCATTTCTACATTTTAATAAAGTATTGAACTCAAATCAATTTGGGTTTCAAAAGGGGAAAAATACGACCTGTGCCATATTTAAAGTACTGAAAGAAGTATGGACAGCTATTAATCAAAAAAACACATGTATTGGATTGTACATAGACTTATCCAAAGCGTTTGACTGTGTCTTGCACAATATATTATTAATGCAATTGGAACATATAGGTATTCGTGGAAATGTCCTTAAACTTTTTGAATCATACCTTAAAAATAGACTTCAAGCTACAATTATAGACACATACAACAAAGAGAGTAAAACAGTAGAACGTATTCAATCAAATTATGAAAGCGTGTTTCTAGGTGTTCCGCAAGGAAGTGTTTTAGCGCCGTTATTATTTTTAATTTATATTAATGAACTACCTTCAATTGTAAAACATTTGTGTGTAATGTTTGCTGATGATGCCACTATTTTTATTCCAAAACAAAAGCTAAATAATTTAGACTTCACAAATGAAATAAACCAAACAATAAAAATAGTGGTTGACTGGCTAGCTTCAATAAACTTAAAAGTAAATTTACAGAAAACTAAAAAAGTTCAATTTAGAAATTACAAAAAGCTTCATCTTCCATTGAATATAGTGATAGAAGACAGAAAAATTGAAGAGGTAGGAGAAATAAATTTTTTGGGTGTCATTATAGATACACACCTTAGTTGGAAGTCTCATATTGAGAAGATAAATAAAAGAATATCAAGTAGCTGCTACGCTTTGTCTATACTCACGAAAGTAACCTCAATTGAAGTAGCCACAAATGCGTATTATGGTTATGTTTATCCCCTCTTGACATATGGTGTAATATTTTGGGGGAACTCTGTAAATGTTCATTCTACTTTTGTTATGCAAAAGCGATGTATTCGGATGATATATGGTATGCAAAGCACTGACTCACTACGAAATGTATTTATTGACCAGAAAATTCTCACATTGACATGTATATATATTTTAGAAATAAGTTTATTTGTAAACAATGACAAGCAATATTTTATCAAAAAATCTGACATGAATCGAAATTTAAGACCGAACTATCAATATGACATGTGTATAAGTGTATCAGTAAAAAGTAGCATTCTTCATAAAAGCTCGCTATATACTGGCATTAAAATTTTTAACCACTTACCAGTATCAATAAAAATGTTAAATAGTAAGCAATTTAGACTAAAATTGAAAAATTGGCTTCTAATTAAAGGTTTCTACAGCCTAAATGAGTATTTTAGTAGTGTGCATAGAGATACTTAAAATTGAAATTTGCATGTTAAATAATGTATTATTGTACGTCCGAGATGGACAAGCTGTTGGTACTATTATGTTTATTTAAGATCTACAACACACAGTATTGCAATAAAGTTCTTTGTATTAGAGTGAAATTTCACAAGTATACCAAAAACTGTGATAAGAAACCATTTTCCCCAAGAAACCTAAGGTCGAAAAATTGGAGCTCCCATACAAATTGACTTGGTCGGCCGGTACATTTTGTATTTTTTTTTTTTATTAATGATGGGTTTGCTCTTGACTCTAGTCTAGGTCATAGGACAGAGACAGAGTCTAAGATGGAGCGAGCTCACCCAGAAGAAGCCTGTTAATGTTGTTGTATGGGAGGTATTTTCCTTTTCGTATTTCGGCCTATGTTCCTTGGGAAAAGTTGTTCTTGTCACCAGCCCGTCTTGAGTTTTCTGTATCGATCACTAGTGAGATGTCACTCTATATTTTAGTCCAGATGGAAGAGGCGTCGCCACTAGTGATGCGAAAGTCGCAGGTTCAAATCCTGCCCGCGCTTGAAAATTTAGCAAATTTTCAAAAATTGTATACCTAACACGGGAAGTGTTTTAAAATTTGGTATTCAATATTTTATTTTATTTTAGGTAAGTTACAAACAAAACTTATCAACTATTCCTCGCCAAACTGAAACAGTTTGTTGACGAGACGCGCTTATTAACACTATTTAATATCTATAACCCACCAAACTGCACCCACTAACTAATCAAACAGCTTAATCTTTATTACTTAAGTACCTAACTAAGACGTAATTATTATGTCTACTTTATTCTTCAGCTTGATCTTAAAGATCATCACTGACATCGAATCACTTGTACATTTTCAGCTAGCATCAGCCGACTTGTCAGACCCAGTGAACTACCAATGTGCATTTGGTATCAACAGCAGAAATAACTGCACCTGGGAGAGCGGATCCGTGGTGGCATCCAATGCTACTGGACATTGGACTTTGGTAAGAGAAACAAATAACATCACCTGAGTTCTACTCGTGGGTCTCATAAAAAGCGACTGAGGGTTAATCATCCAGAGAATGGACACCAGCCTATCCTGTAAATGCAACATCTTGCACTGCACTCGCCAACCCGCCTGCCAAGCGTGGTGAGTATTACAATACCCCTCAAAAGGGGAGGCCTTTTTCCAGCGGTGTCTTGTTGTTGCTGTTAATGTTAAAAAGATAATTGTGAATACGTAGGTACTTTTGCAACTGAATAATCTGGAATTGAAGCAAGCTGAAGTGGCAGTGAGCTGGGCACGTCTGTCGTAGAACCGATGGAAATGGGTTTTATATGGGTTGTACAGGGGCTAATATTTGATGAGTTGAAACTAGCCAGGAAACTGAACAACTTTCATGACGGAACATAGGTCGCAATAAAAATATATATATATATTTATATAAAAATAAAAGGATATTTTATACAAAATGTACCAGCCGACCGAGTAAGTTTGTATGGGAGGTCCATTGTGATCAAAATATATCGACTTATGTTCCATATTATATATATTCCTTGGGTTATTTCACCCCGTAAAAAGTTGCCCTTGCTGTGGTCCACACATTATAAATGAGATACGTATTTCGGTTAATAATTTAAAACCGATGTAAAAAAAAAATTACATTCAATTTTCTTCTTATTCACATTGACTATCAATAAGCGGTATTTTTTAACTTGCATTTTTTATCTGTTTTGATGACTTTTCACCTGCCTTTCTTTCAGATCAGATAGATAATGTAAACATTTTAGGTATTTTATATAATTTATAAAAAAGACGTATTATGTGAGTAATAAATATGACCTTGTTTGCCTGAGATACAGGGTAATCCTAGTTCAGGCTAAATTGTAATATTTAAGTACTTCTAATAGTGTGGTTTCCAATGTTCGATTACACGTCTCTTAACGATTTTAACCAATGTTAGCTCGGCCCTACCGACAACCGATATGTACTTATTCAGTACGTTTTCTTGAACATGGAAAGTGCGGTTGTAGCATCAAAAGTGGAAGTGGGGGGGAGTTATGACGTAACAAAGATGGCGGCCGGACCAACTCTACTAAGCGGTTTTTCTAGATAATTACTGGGCCGATATACATAAATGAGGTGTCAAATGAGAGAGCATACAATGC
This sequence comes from Tuta absoluta, assembly GCA_027580185.1. Lineage (NCBI taxonomy): Eukaryota > Metazoa > Arthropoda > Insecta > Lepidoptera > Gelechiidae > Tuta > Tuta absoluta. Next base: position 8,848,022 of record JAQAHW010000019.1, on the reverse strand, counting down.
TCATTATTTGAATTCTTACATTTATGTATGTGAAACTAATACCAAATGAAATTTTTCAAAAACATTGCATTTTATAAAATTTAAGTTTTTTTTTCTTCCCTATATCTCGGTATCCGTCAGAGTTATCAAACTTTTGACAGATACAAAACATTTTGCAATTTTAATTAACTCTCTAATGAACCCCCAGTTATTGAGATCAGAAAAGAAACAACGGAGATGCAGCAGTTTGAGTGGTCGGAGTCGTAGGTACAAATGATCTAAAATTGATGGAGCTTGGCTGTGTGTTCATTAAAATAATAATATAGTTTAAAATATAATGATAATCTTATATTGAACACGGGTCTTCTCCAAATGGGGGGGTACTATGTGTAGTATGTGTAGTATGGGTTGGCAAGTGCAGTAGGTACAGGGTGTTAATTTACTTATTTTCGCTTTCCTAAGATGAAATAAGAAAAACACTGTGGTACTTGAATAAATAAAACTAGAAAGTCAATAACAAAGTGCGATTGTAATCATTTTTACATTAATTAAAATAATATAAAATAATCAAGAAAAATAAACTACTTAATTATGATCTTCATCATTCTGGATCAGTATCATCTAGATAATTAAAATGGTTAAAACATTTGTATCCCACATGGCATAGCCCCTCCAAGCATTTCTGTTTTTTGACACTACATCCACAACGGGATGAACGACATCCAGCTTTGCATTGACAAGATATCAATTCAAGAACTTTTAATGAAATCAAATTCACGGATGATGTAATTGGCACTAAGCATCCCGTTTCTTCGATCTTCCAGCCGCTGTCCGTGGGTGCAGGTAAATAGGCTCTGCCACGTCAGCATGTAGCCAACAAAACGTCTGGTAATTGGCTCATAAGGCATGTTGGCGAAATGCTTCTCGTGTTGGCGGTAATTTGTCAAGCTCCCTAATATTTTGGAGCTCTCAGATCGTCTAAATTATTTGAGTCTTGAGGGCCCGGCTTCTTATTTGTGTACATAAAAATCACAAATCTCTCAGCATTTCAGAGCTGCACTTCCGTTGTACCAAAATCAGATAATAAATTATTGTGCCGTTAAAAATTGGGCCAGCTTGATTTTTTGTGTGCCCAGATAGTGCACTTGTGGTATCACACCCAGTTATGCTGCGATAGGCCATCAAAGTTTTTCTTCTTTCCTCTGACGTTAATAAATCATTGTTTGCGTTTAATGTTTTCCGTCAATGAATTTTTGTTTTTTGGTAGTGCCTGATTTAATCCAGACAACACTTTGTAAACGTTTATAAAAATGCAAAATGAGTAGTAGCACGTCAGTATCGCGACTATTAACGATTAATCTCTCATAACCGGATTGTTTGATGTCAATACCATGTTAAACGAATCTGGTATCCGCTTCTTCTTGAGTACTTCGTAAATGATCCACGTTTCTCAGAGCATATGTGCTGACTTCTTTCGAGTCCAAGTAACCACCAGAGGTCAAAAGTTCTTGTCCAGCTGGGGGCATCGATGCATGCATTGCAATTTCTTTTGAAAGAAAATCAGACAGACGGGCTTTGTTTTCAGAAGAGTGTATGAATCTGTTCCATTTTGCAGGAAAAAGTGTCTCACGTCCTGCTATTTGATGTACTATTGGAGAGATAGTATGTCGTCTCTTGTCACGAGTACTAGACTTGATGGAAGTCTTATCGTATCGGGCATTAGACCTGAAATTTGACACTATAGACTTCAATATAATTTCACTTCAATCTCCAAATGTTTTGTCACTTTTCGGTTTTCCACTACTCTGCACCAAAGCTTGACCATCAATTAGAGTGGCAGTTTTCATATCTGTTTCATTGTTTATAGTTTCAGATATGGATTCGCCTGCTATTAAATTACCGAGAACTGTTTTTGGTGTGGATCTGATAAGGCCATTGGTGTCAAAAAGAGATGGTGGAGGATCACGTAACTCATTCTTTAGAATAATTTTGAGATCTATTTGACGTCCACTTCTTGCAGAAAACATGTTACGGACTAACATATTTGTGTCAACAGTGTTTACTATATTTTCAGATTTACCAGCTACATTTACAACGTGCAAGTGTTTAAATGTTTTTGGTTTAACTTTCTTTAAAGGGCTGTAAAAATCTGTCTGTTTATCAATAACACGATCTGTCAAAAAATAATCCTCAGACAGTTTAAAACCAACATGCCTTAAGAGCTAATTACCAGACGTTTTGTTGGCTACATGCTGACGTGGTAGAGCCTATTTTACCTGCACCCACGGACAGCGGCTGGAAGATCGAAGAAACGGGATGCTTAGTGCCAATTACATCATCCGTGAATTTGATTTCATTAAAAGTTCTTGAATTGATATCTTGTCAATGCAAAGCTTGATGTCGTTCATCCCGTTGTGGATGTAGTGTCAAAAAACAGAAATGCTTGGAGGGGATAGGCCATGTGGGATACAAATGTTTTAACCATTTTAATTATCTAGATGATACTGATCCAGAATGATGAAGAACATAATTAAGTAGTTTATTTTTCTTGATTATTTTATATTATTTTAATTAATGTAAAAATGATTACAATCGCACTTTGTTATTGACTTTCTAGTTTTATTTATTCAAATACCACAGTGTTTTTCTCATTTCATCATCAAGTGGTTTAAAGCCGATGTTAACCTCAACACAGTGAAAATAAGTAAATTAACACCCTGTACCTACTGCACTTGCCAACCCATACTACACATAGTACCCCCCTATTAGAGAAGACCCGTGTTAAATATAAGACTATCATTATATTTTAAACTATATTATTATTTTAAATGAACACACAGCCAAGCTCCATCAATTTTAGATCATTTGTACCTACGACTCCGACCACTCAAACTGCTGCATCTCCGTTGTTTCTTTTCTGATCTCAATAACTGGGGGTTCATTAGAGAGTTAATTAAAATTGCAAAATGTTTTGTATCTGTCAAAAGTTTGATAACTCTGACGGATACCGAGATATAGGGAAGAAAAAAAACCTTCAATTTTATAAAATGCAATGTTTTTGAAAAATTTCATTTGGTATTAGTTTCACATACATTAATGTAAGAGATCAAATAATAAGCATTGTATGCTCTCTCATTTGACACCTCATTTATGTATATCGGCCCAGTAATTATCTAGAAAACCGCTTAGTAGAGTTGGTCCGGCCGCCATCTTTGTTACGTCATAACTCCCCCCCACTTCCACTTTTGATGCTACAACCGCACTTTCCATGTTCAAGAAAACGTACTGAATAAGTACATACCGGTTGTCGGTAGGGCCGAGACAACATTGGTTAAACTTGTCTGAAAAGCTTCGGAGCCTATACTATAAGTATATTTACTTTATATGTAAATACTGACATTAAGCTTATAAATAAATGATTCTTATTCTATTCTATTCTTATTCTTATTCTAGATCGGCCTGATAGTCGGCGGCCCAGGATGCTCCGCACCCGCTCGTTTTCTGGACATCACAGCGTACATGCCGTGGCTCATCACCACCATGAACCTGGACTGGAATAACGACTATGAGGTTCCCCAGGATATTGTCATGAGAAAGAGTTTTCGGAAGGGGGGAAATGAGACAATGATGACTAAATAAAGCGATGGTTTTTGAAAATTTTATGAATTAATACTATACTGAGAAATTATACGGAACCAAATATACATCACAGTACTTAGTAGATTTAGTAGTTAAATTGTTGTAAATAAAACCAATATGTTTTATTTTTATACTTGCAAAATTTTAAAGCGCAGGCAGGCTTAAAAATTTTGCAAGTTTTCAAAAATTGTATACCTAACACGGGAAGTGTTTTAAAAATTTTGTTTTTCATTAAAAACATAAACAGATTGTTATAAATCAAAATTTGAGTTCAAAGTCCGAAAACTTTGCAGTGGATTTTGTCTCCCTCGGGCAAACATTGTTATCTCACTGCAAAGTTAACCAAAAAGTTATTTATTCCCGTTAACATATTCATTGAACGTTGGAAACATGGGCATTAATTTATGTATTTATAGCGAAATAACGTCAGTATGTCAGAAACTCGTATCAGAAACGCCCTAGGCAAATCCTTTCGACGCTTTAACTCAACCATCTTGTAATTGGTTTGTCTCGGTAAGGTTCTTTAGTTTGACTCCTATTGAAAATTATTTTTCTGTCGCGGCGACCCGATGAACTCTATGAGTGAGGCGGTTCTCTTACTTGTCGCCCATCGCCGAGTATTTTTTACGCACCGTAACGCATGCGTTTGTCGGACGAAATAAAATTGCGAATTCCGATCTTATACAAATTTTATAATACTCTAATTTAAATTATAAATAACTTCATGATTTAAATTAAAGTTAGGTGGCGGAAAATACAATTTAATCTTTCAACAATCTTATCATAAATGCAGCTAAGAATATGGACAACATATTTCTTATGCATACTCGTACATACATACATCAGCCTATAGCAATCCACTGCTGGACGAAGGCTTCCCCCAGCGGGTACACCATAGGGCACGATCTCTCGTTTTTGCCATCCAGTCGCTATCAGCTGGTCCATCTGGCTGAGGGCGGCTAACGTTACGCTTGCCGAAAACTCTACTCGAGAACCCGCTCACTCCACCATCCGTTGGTTGTACGACAGATGTGCCCAGCCTTCCAGACTGTGTTCGTGACTACTATTATTTATTCTGTGCCGTTAATTTGGTCTTTTTGCGGATAACCTCATTCTGGATTTTATCCAGTAAGAGATACCGAGCATAGACCTTTTCATAGCTCTCTGAGTGACTTGTAGCCGGAGGGCCAGTTTTACCTACTTATACTGCTTTTGGCCACACCTCTTTATTTTCATTCATACTTGTAGGGTTGAATACAACGACCGCAACGGGACTGCAAAACGCGTTTAAAATGCAAAACTTCATCGATATCGCGTCAGTTGCGTCTTTTTGTTGTACTTCGATAGGTGTTAATTATATTAAGATGGGCGCCGAGATATCAGCTCCAATAGGGTTGCCTTTACCTGAAAATAAAAATAAAAATTGTATTTTGAACAAAAACATCATATTGTATTCATATTGTTCGTCTTGGAATTGCGTTGCGTTGAAATAGACTACTGATGTTAATCTACTGATGTTATTTCAGACGAAGCGTGTTGCTGATGAATGTATGTACTACTACCCTCTTCTTAGGTGTTTTGACGAAACTTGCAGTGAATCGTAGTTTATTTTATTATTTTTGGTGTTTTTGTCCAATGAATTATATTCAGGGTCAACCGCTTTGCTTTCTTTTCGGCCCTCCAAGTACAGAAACATCTTCGTAATTCCAAATAAAAAAACAAGAATGATAACCTCGAGGAGGCTGGCTTGGTAAACCTTACGGCATGTTAATTTTGATGAACACCAAGTTTTAGTGCAGCCGCCAATACTTACTTCGTTGTCAGAATTTCAAAAAATGTCACATGCTCCAAAGAGTATTGACTATTAATTTCGCCACTTTTTTGATGCATACGCTTTAATCAGCCATTGAATCGAAAAGAGGAAGACAGGGTTTTACGGTGTACAGTCACTGGACATTAAAACGAAGGTACAAAGTATGCAACCCTAAAATTGATCTGCCTGCAACTCTTCGGTTAGCAATAAATATTCCCTGACAAGTGTCGACAGCGCAGGCGTTGATATTTCAATGAATTTCAAACATCTCTCGCAGGTGGTTAAATAAAGGATTCTAAAGGAATTTCAGCTTTACATGGAGATTTTTATGACGGAAAATTGTTAAATATTGTTATGGCTCTTCTTGAAAATATATGATGGAATTGATGGGCTTCAAATACTTATTTTAGCTATAGAAATTATGCAAAAAATCTACCGCAGGCAGAAACTTTTGCAAGTTTTCTTAGATTATATATATATATAACAATACAAGAAGTGTTTTAAATTTAATTTTACTTTTAGTTAATGTTGCTTCCACATACAGCTGACACATATAGTAAATACCAAATTTTAAAACACTTCCCGTGGTAAGAATACAATTTTTGTAATTTGCAAAATTTCGAGTGCAGGCAGGATTTGAACCTACGACTTTCGCCATTACTAGAGGCGACGCCTCTTAAAACTGGGCTACCGCAGTTCGTTCCTTGCAGGTGAATTGGCAAAGATTGGCAACACTATGAAGTTTTTTGTTTTAGGTTTTACTATATTTCTTATAATTAATTTAAAACTTAAACCGGAATTCCGAAATGGAGCTATATTATCAAAACTTGAATCAGTTTTGAGAACCTTCTGATATTTCATATCCTATAGATGCGTTGGACAAAAATATCAGAAATTAAAATACACACACTTCCAGTAGCATGCTTTAAAAATTTCTAATATGCTTCCGAATGGCGGATGATCTTGAGATAAGCCTTATCGCCATACCTGCCTATCGATAGAATGTTCTCATATTGCAAATATCAACCTTAACATCTTTGCTACAGAGAGTACTTCAGATAATTCTGATCTTGGAATTATTAACAAAACTAAACGTCATCTATCTCGACGATTTTCTTCGTGAAAATGTTATGTTGAAAATCAATTTTATCAGTGGCACATAGAGTTGTTTTTGCCATGGCAAGAGTTCTATTGATAGATTACAGATTTCGTTTTAAGGCTAATCAGATTATTCCATATTATAAGTAGCATTAACCTCCAAATTTAAGAAGACTTAGTTTTCTTTTATTCGAAAAGATTACAAGACCAATTCGTTTTATCCAATTTATTTTAAATTTTGACAGATGCAGAAGTGTTAAAAGATCTTCTTTTCTTTGTTTTTGTGTTGGAACTTTAATCAAAACTTTGGTGCACTGTTGATTTCATACACAAAGAGAATAAACAATGTTTTTAAGTGATAAAGAGGTTGTGTTTTTAATATTTGTGGTGACCATGCTGATACTGGTGCTGATGTATCTGCAGTTTTGCGATTTCGTCATTGGGAGATATGTCTTCAGAGTTTTTTGTAAGTCCTGCCAGTTTCCTACTCAATACTGATAACATGAGGTAACTGAAAACGCCAGTCTGTAACCCCTTAAGGAGCTAGTGGCGCCCCCTAAACAGGAAAAAGATCCCTGGCTGAACACGCTAGTCATCTGGAAAGCAAAGTATCAATTCGCGGCAATAACTTACTATGAAAATGATTAAGAATCGATAAAATCTTGTAAAAACTAAGCGCTTTAGTTATGTAGGTATTGTAATTTTGCTAAAAGTGGCCACTTTGAGCATTTTTGGAATACATAACTAAAGCACACAATTTTTACAAGGTTATATTGATTCAAAATAACCTTTGTAGGTATTTTTTGCCGCGAATTGATTACTAGCGTTTCTAGTCAGGGTTTTTTTCCTGTTTGGGGGCGCCACTGGGCTCTCGAGCAACCATTTTATTTTATTTTATTTATTTTGGAAAACCAACAGCTATTGTAACATTTTACACACCAACAGTAAAGCCAGAAAGCCAATTACAGGTTTTCACCATTAGAAACAAAAAAACCGTACCTACTTAGCTGACCATGACACAAACAATTTTTTTATAGTTCTGAATTCTTCAATTTTAGCCCCGGGGCTATGAAATCTACATCTGACTGTATGGTGGGGAGCAGGAGCTCACCCGGATAAGTTTTATGGTTATTCAAACAGTCGCCCTTGGGGCGCGACTGGGCTTACGAGTTGTTCTGGGAAGAATGGATTTGGACTGAATCTACCCGGCACGTGCCGGTAGTTCCCAAAATGGGGAACAATCCACGACATTTCAAATTTCTAACAAGACCCTATTATATTTTTAATAGATAGTTTATCGCATAATTAAATAAAGGGCAAGTTCTTTTTATTTTATTTTGTTTCATAATCAGAGATTTTAAATTTTAAAAAGTGATAGTTTAGTTCCAACAACTAGGCTGCTGAAAACAAAATTCGTTTGCCCACCTTTATTTAAAAAAAAAACTGATTGACATTGACAGATGAATGAATGAAGTTTTCTCCACTGTTTTTTTTTCTACTATAAGCAAAGGATTTTTTCATGGTAATCCTAACTTTGGAAGTTTTTACAACTGCTCAAAATATTTCAGAAACGATTGTATTAAAAATTATGAAAATATGTGTATCTTAATAAGCATCCCAAACACTCTAAACAATATCTTTTGTATCTAACGTAAAATGAAATGTTGTGGATTGAGGAGCTTGTGGAGTGTGATCTACTCGCAATAAAGGAAAGGAACTAGTGTTACCTGTACCTAGTGATTGTCGATTCTGTTATCAATGTTATCGATTGCTGTTGATAAGATAAAAATAATTTGGTAGGTGGCGAGCATCATTTTTTTTTAAATAAATGTCAGGCGTACCTATATCTACATTATCAATATGACGTAATGTCCATAATGTTTTTATTCAAAACATTATAATAAAGAACGGTTTTGAATGCTAAATGGTGGGTATTTTTTTATATTGTGTGGCCAGAATATATTTATATTTTTTTTTGTATTTTTTGTGTGGGACTCGGATGAATCTATAAAAGTTATACTGCAACTAAAACTTTTTATCTAGACAGTTTTGTAACTGCGTCTTTTTTTTAGATATTTTATGACTGTTTAAAATATTAAAAACAAATCATTTATTTTCCAACACAAAATACACAGAAATAAAAGTATAGGGTGATATTAATTGTGACCGATAGCGAAATCTCAAGACGGGGGCTGGTGATAAGAAACAACTTTCCCCAAGGATTTTGAGCTTCACTATTGACTCAGATCAGCTGATCGGCAATTTTGTATGGGAGGACCAAATATTTTTTTCATATTTCGACCTATGTTCCTTAGGGAAAGTTGTTCCTTATCACCAGCCCGGTCTGAGTTTTTGCTATCGGTCGCTAGTAAAATTTAACCCAATATAAGCACAGTATTCAAAAAGTATGGGCACAGTGCAGCGCTGGTTTTAAGCCCACCCTTAGTCAATAGTAAGATTGTATCTTATTGATATCGTCATAAATAATTTATAAATTATGATTTTTTAGTTTGATGTTTAGTGACAATATTCTTACGCAAGACTTAAACGTTATTTCAACGTACTAGACTTTTACAGAAAATGTTTTTTTTCTCACTGTTACTGCAACATTTTATTTTACAACATTTTTTTAAACATTTTATCATTATCGTTGTATATTTTCTTTGTGATTGTGTGGTATTGGTGTGGAGTTAAATTTGTACAGTTTTATTAAAAAAAATAGACACGTTTTTATGCAGTGTTTAATAAACGCTGTCAAAAAGCTTAAACCACGCCTGACTGTAGTTTTTAAAGTTTCGTAGTCTACTAACCCTTATCATTTCGCCAACTATGTTTGTTTGTCTGTCTGTATACCCCGCCTTTATAACTTAGATCTAATGACATAACCTGGCCAGCCACGAGGCAGTGCCTTTATTTTTATTTTTTATATATATCCTTTATTGCATAAAAACAAGCGAATTCAAAATGTACAAACAGAGTGAGCAAAGGCCAGCTTATCTCTAAGAAGAGATCTCTTCCAGCCAACCCGTCGGTGGTGCGAGAATCAATATTTTTGTGGGGACAAAACAATGCAACAATTAAAATGAATTTGAACTATACTACAGTACTTTACATAAATATATACATTTTTTATCCCGCCCGAGGAAATAAATAAAATAATATTAAAAAATATAACTAGATACCTATATTGGTCCCCTATATATTTTTGATGTCATTCAAGTGTTCCTTGTGATGGCTTGGAATTGCATCACCCCATTAGTTTCTCGCGGGTGTCGTAAAAAGCGACTCAGGGATAAATTCGTCCAGGGCATGGGTAGCAGCGTTACTTATAAATGTAACATCTTGCACTGCACTCGCCAATCCGACTGCGAAGCGCGATAAATATTGGTAGTATCTCCCAATAGGGGGGGCTCATGTCCAGGAGTTGACTGTTGTGGCTTGTGTGGATATTTGCAAAATTCGCGGAAGAGGCGTAGCCACCAGCGGTTTTATTACTTGTTTGGCCGTGTGATGCCGGCTTAGAATAGCATCACTCCATTTTTTCCCGTGGGAGTCGTAAGAGGCAACTAAGGAACTTGAGGGTGTGTATTGCAATTGTAGGCAATGGGCTGACCATAGATACTATAAACTAAAGTAGTTTATAGTATCTATGGGGCTGACAATCAGTCACTATGACGATACACAATTTTCCGAATGTCTCTCAAATATATGTAGACATGGCGTAAATGTCCGCTTTTGCGGCAGTTTACGCTCTGCCAACCCCGCATGGGATAATAGGCGTGATATGTGTATGTGAAACATGAAACATGAAACGTATCAAATTTGAGAAACAACAAATTTGATACGTACCGTGTTAGTACAAAAAAGTTAGATGCGCTTTTAGGCAATGTTCAAAATTTGACGCTGTCAACATGTATGTATGTTGACAGCGTCAAATTTTGAACATTGCCTAAAAGCGCATCTAACTTTTTTGTACTAACACGGTACGTATCAAATTTGTTGTTTCTCAAATTTGATACGTTTCATGTTTCTCAAATTTGATACGTTTCATGGATATATGGATTATTACTTAGAAATATTTTGCGAGTTCCTTATGATAAGGGCAAAGAAACAACAAATTTGATACGTACCGTGTTAGTACAAAAAAGTTAGATGCGCTTTTAGGCAATGTTCAAAATTTGACGCTGTCAACATGTATGTATGTTGACAGCGTCAAATTTTGAACATTGCCTAAAAGCGCATCTAACTTTTTTGTACTAACACGGTACGTATCAAATTTGTTGTTTCTTTGCCCTTATCATAAGGAACTCGCAAAATATTTCTAAGTAATAATCCATATATCCATCCATACTTATTAAAACTATAAACTCTAAAGTAAGTCTGTCTGTTACGTTTTCACGCCTGAACCGATTTTGATACAATTTGGCAAAAGCATAGACTGGAACCTAAGAAGGGACATAGGTTACTTTTTACCGCAGGAAAATCTATCAATCCCACAGGGAAACAAAGTAAATCATAGGAAACATAGCGCATAACGCCGAAGAAATTGTTGTGTAGATCGCTTTGCTTTTTGTGTCAGGCAACTTTTTAACAAAAATATTAGCATGATGGGCCGCTTCTCCTTTACATTTGCCACAGGAAAACTGTAAGCAACGGGTGAAACCGCTGGATGGGCCGCTAGTGAAACTATAATTAAGACATTTTATACCAATGCTTAATACCCGACTGCTTTAGAAGACGAGTAATGTTTCTCGAAAGTATGTATGTAATGATGTGGAAAAATAAATTCATTTTCACGGGCTACAGCTTACAGCCCAAACGTTTAGACGGATGTTGACATTATGAGGTATCGATAAATTTGTCTCAGTAGCGCGAGTGACACTGGATATATCAAAACTTCATAAATTCAAAATGGTGTATTATATACAAAATTTCATTTTTACAATTTCTTTTTTACATACTGCAGTCATTTTTCTGCTTTTTGCTAATAAGAATGTTTTAAGATATTCAATTACTATTTCAATTATTAACTACGCGCTCTTTTGCCTATGTAGACGTTTAGAAGAAAATCGATTTTCTTCCTTTACAGCAACATAATATTTACAGCCAAAATCGACTTTTTATCAAATTATCGCATTATTATAACATTACGTGTGTATCCTTTGCGATTGTAAGGTGTTGTAGTGTTGAGTTTTTAAGTTTCTTTGATTGTTCTTTTTTTGTAGTTTTTGTTCAAAATGTCGGATCTAGAATGGAGTCATGAAGCCCTAGTGGTGCCTTTTGTTGCTTTAATATGTGTTTATGTGTCGACTTGTATGTGTTTCCAGTTGATACGTCTGTGGGGTAAGTACACAACACATTGGCATCAATTCAGAATATAAATTCTCATAACATACGTAACATACCTTAAATTTGCGCTGTCACTACCGCTAAATAGGTTTAGAAAAGGATAGGAGATATTTTAGTCATTTCGTGTCTTATACGTGTTATCTGTCAAAATGAGGCGATGATGAAGAAAACAATGGCGACAAAATTGACGATAAATTGCAAACAGCCCATTGTCATTTTTAAACATGACAGGACTTAGTTATCTCCTGTCCTATTCTATCCTTTTCTTAACCTATTAGACGGAGTGACAGCAGTAATTTGAGCTAAGTTAACTGAAGTTATAACCCGAATTGAGGGCATTATATTACGTACTAGGTATTAAGTATATTTATCTTCTTTATATTGACTTATATATCATAGGTACACAGGTCAAAATAATAAAGAATTTCTACTCCGGAAATTGCCGATTAGGTGATTTGAGTTACTATGGAAACTCAAAATATTTTTGTCATATTTCACTCTACATTGCTTGGGAATAGTTCCTTATCACTAGCCCGTCTTGAGATTTTGCTATCGGTCACTAGTAAAAATTCACCCCATTTAGGAAGGTACATACCTATAATAAAACAATAACAAGACCAAGTCTGTACATAAAATGGATTAAGAAAAGTAATTTTATTTCTCATCGTTTTTAAAATTCACACGTACCTACACATATCAAGCCTATATCCGTTGCAGGGTATAAAATACGGTCGCTATCGTCACGTCACTAATATTTGAAGGCCATTTTAGAAAAAACGTGTAACACTATAGTGACAGGTTGTCAGCCTGTCGCCTAAAATTGAAAAACACATAAAGCCTCTTATGATACCCGTGGTAAACGAATGGGGTGATGCAATGCCAAGCCGGCATCACACGATAGATCTCAAATTGACAGCTGTTAATTTTTTGACTGTTTTCTGTCTGTCAGTTTCAAAGGTTTTTCGCACATCCAAGATGGTTGTAAGGTGGGTGAGCGCTTTGCAAAATATTGAACACTAGATTTCTGCCGCTGCAACTCATTTTGGTAATAGTGGTTTTCCCGCGGTAAAAAGTGGCATTTGTATTATTCCGGGTTATATCTGTGTTCCAAATTTCATCCAAATCAGTCAAGCCGTGTGAGCGTGAAGAGGTAACAAACATACATACACACACACAAACTCTCAGATTTGTAATATTAGTACGGATTGCTGTTTACGATAGCTGCAAATTGAAATATGGTGATGCTAATCTAACTCGACATCAAACATGAAAATAAATTAATTTAATTTATCAGTTCGTTGTACCTATCGTATTTTTTTTAAAATCTTATCTGCAAATATCATGCGAATATACCTACACTTGTCATGTTGCTGTTAAAGTTAAAAATGGGTATATTAAATTCTTGTTTTTCTTGTCGAATAATTTATTGAATAACAAAATACATTAGCGTTTGATATAATTTAAACTACGAAAATAAACATTTATTCTAAATTTGTATTACAAACATACAAACAAAATTCAAGATGTCAATAGAAAAAAAAATAACAAGACAAAAGCGTCGTAAATTTAAAAAGTAAATATAGTAGAAATGAAATACAAACTAACAACACACTGGTAGAAAAATAAAGATGTGTTTTTTTTAATTAAGTCATGCATTCATCAAATATTCAAAAAGTGCGATTTGTGTCAGCCACCATACAACTGACAACCTATGACAGCCGCAGTTTCATCCAGCGACGTGTGCAATGATATTAGGTCATTGTATGGGATTTCGTCAACTCTTTTTATTAAGGGCATCTTAGTGCTGAAGAGTAGGCATTTACGGCCTTCCGCCCGTCGCGTAGAAAAGATCGCGCGAGCTAGTCTGCGGTGAACTCACTTGACCCTGCGGTACGGACCGGGCGGCAAGCGCAGCTTCCACAGCGAGCGCGCGCGTTACAGTATACAAAACTATGGCAGTAGGTCAATAACTCCCCAAGATATAGATATAATTTTATTGTTTACGTAATTTACTTAGAAAAATATGTTGGTACAATTGTAGGATTGATAAAATTAAACAGTGAAGATGTGTTTTTATATTATTAATTTTTAATTATTGAATTATATACTTATTAATAATAGTAATATTATTTAAATATAAATTTAAATAATGTTAGTATTATGTAATGCGCAGTTGAATAACTCATTATGATGAGCTTTCTTTGTCCTGTAATTCATTTAAAATATGGTTGATGTCAACAAGTCGGCGGCGTCCCGTAACAGTTTGAAATTCGTCTTCCTTTCCGCTTCTGCTAGCAGGGGATATATCCTCAATATCATCACCGTCGGTACATCTGAAATTTTTCATTACTTACTTATAATCATCGAAACAATGAAAATCGAAGGACAATGACAAATAATCCTTACTATCCGTACTAATTTTATATAAAGTGTGTGTGAAAAGTGTGTGCAAAAATGCTATCCAGTCTTAAGGCAGCCTCGAGACGTGACAGACTCGGGATGAACTTGGACAAGACAAAAGTCAAATTCACTCAACAAATCATCCCCAAGCCAGTCTCCGTCGAAGGTGTAGCCTTTAAAGTTGTTGAAGTATGTGTACTTTGGGCAAACGTTGCAGTTGGGTAGAGACAACTTTGAGGTTGAAAGCACCAGAAGAGTGCAGCTGGGCTGAGCGGCATTTGGGAAGCTGCGTCATATCCTAGAATCATCTTTGCCACAATGCCTCAAGACCATGGTGTTCGATCAATGTGTCCTACCAGTCATCGCCTTCCTTATCCGCAAAAAAGACCAGTGACGGACATTTTCTGGAAGTGTAGCAAGCTGAAGTGGGAGTGGGCTTGCCACATTTGTCGTAAAACCGACGGACGGTGGAGTAAGCGGGTTCATGAGTGGAGGCCACGCCTTGGCAAGCGTAACGTTGGACGCCCTCCGGCCAGAATTCAGATGGACCGATGACTTAAAAAGACGGCTGGTAACGACTGAATGGCGAAAACGGGAGATCGTGCCTTATGGCGTACCGAGGGGGATGACTACGTCCAGCAGTGGACTGTAATAACTGATGTATGAATTTTCGTTACTTACTTATGAGATTTAGAAGTTGATTGTAGTGGAAATGTATGGGAGTCCATAACTTGCAATAAGGGTTGATCATCACATATGCTTGAAGCTCTGAAACATGTTTGAAACATCAATATTCACACAGAGCAGTATTTAAATAACATTAAGAATCGTCATTTCGTCCTTCTTGTGTAGCGGCTTTAATTTGGTCCGTCTGATCTTCCTCGAGGGCCTGCACCCTCGACCTTCCCCTGGACCACGAGCCGCTCGATGGATATGTCCCCGCGTCGGGCGACGTGTCCAAAGAATGTAAGGATGCGAGCTTGCACGATGGAGGAGAGGCGTTGCTTGATGCCGAGTTCCTTGAGAATGGAGTCATTTGTGGGGAATGCTATCGATGATATTCTAAGCATTCGCCTCCAGCACCACATTTCCAATGCGTCTATCCTCTTCTTTTCAATTTCCCGCAAAGTCCACGTCTCTGCAGCATAGAGGAACACGGGGAATATGAGTGCTCTCACGAGTCGTGTTTTGGTGGCTTTCGTGATATTGCGATTTTTCCAAACCTTATGAAGCTTGCTCATAGTGGATCTAGTTATCGCCATACGTCTTTTTACTTCGTCTATGCAACCGCCGTTGTTGGATATCAGCGCTCTCAGATAAACGTAGGATTGGACAACCTCGCAGTTTGCGACATGTTTGACTATGTTGTTTTGGAGATGTATGTGACTCCAGAACTTGCAGAGAAAGTTGGTCATCGTCATGGCGGCTTGAAGTCCTGGAACGTTTTTATCAAAAAGTATTTTATCATAAAGTAATCTTGAACAGGCTTACCTTTTCTGTTTCACTAAATTATACTTACTTTTCAGTACCTAGTAATTTGTTTGCATGTTAATACCTTTGTCTCTTGATATTGAAGCACTGCAAGGATTAGAAGTCCAAGGTTATCGGTACAATATTTGCCGTCTAATTAAATATACTATTACATGACAAACAAATTCAGTGGTTGCACTACTGATTTTGTTTTACTGTGTATGTACTTGATAATTACTTATAGCATGGCTCACTAATAAATAATAAAATTACATTATGTAAAATCGTACATTCTCTTTGTATGATTTGAACTGTGGTTGTACCACTGGTTTCATTTCTACTGTGTATGTATTATGATGTTTACTCTTCATATGATTTGAACTGTGGTTGTACCACTGGTTTCATTTCTACTGTGTATGTATTATGATGTTTACTTTTAACATGGCAACAGTTTATGAACTACATAATAAATAAAATGACACTAGATCAAATGGTAGGTATTGTACCTACCTGGTAGGTACAATACCTACCATTTGATCTAGTGTCATTTTATTTATTATTATACTGTATATTTAGATACTGTGGTTGCAATACTATTTAATTTTACTGTCTGTTGTTGTTAAACCTAAAACTGCTTCTGGTTTAGTTACCCAGATCAGCTATACAATTCTTTGTCTACTTACCTATTCACTAAAGTTTATACCTATACATACTTACTTCATAGTAGGTAGTTACTTTGGTAGGTCAAAAATTGGTTAGAATTATGTTCAGATACTTACGATATTGTTTGCCGGTCTTTTCGCTTTTGACATTTTGACCTCTTGTATTTAATTTTATTTCCCATTTTTACTTATTTACAGACTATGTACACGTTTATTTACAATAAATTAACGAAATATTTACACATTCACAAAATAATTACAGTCAGAAATATACAACACTTATTTAAAACTTAGTAGCAAAGGCGAGCTTATCTCTTAAGAAGAGATCTCTTCCAGCCAACACATTTGATGTCAGAAAATTCATATCTTATTAATATTACGCGACAAGATGAAAAAAGCAGGTTGCGGAACGCCGCGGTCGAAAAATTGGCATAGGTCCTGCTCCGATGATGCCCGGCGGGCGTCTGAAGCGCAGCGCGCGCGTCGTTTGGTTATATAATGGGAATAATGGGGTTTCAAAAAATCCCAAAAAACAATTTAAAAAATCTATCCATTATTTTATTTACATCTTGTAATTTCCTACATTTTGGCATATTTTAAATTTTTTTAGTGTAAATAATCTTTGAGTAATACTTGAAAAATTGTCATAAACTTACGTATCTTTGCATTTTTTTATGATCGAGAAAAGTTATAGAAATCGTGTTTCTGTCCATTAAATAATCAAGAACTGTTCATAAACAACAACATATATTTTTTCTGGGTCAAATAAAATAATATATGATGCTTTAAAACTCAACCAAAAATAGGTCGATTCGACATTTCTCACACTAAGCCGCCCTTAAACTAGCTTCCATCGAAACACCGGATCCGGAAAACCACCGGTCAGTCATGCGATGTGTGTGAGAACCGCCAAAGTTCTATCGTATTTTTAGGCGGTTTTCCCACTTGTCGTCTGTCGCTCCGTATTTTGAACGCACCGTAACGCATCAGACGAAAAGAAATTGCTTATTCCGATCATTTTCCCAAACAAATACGACTACCTACGGTCCGTAACTTATGCGTCATAATTTGTAGGTTAGTAAAAATCCGCAAAAATTACTAATGATAAAGAATACCTATAACCGAGCGTCTCCAAAATTATTTAAAAAACAGAGTTGTTTTTGGTACTAGTTGAGTTAGAACATTTTGATAACTATCACGCCATCTCGACCATCGGGCGGATAGTAGCATGGAACTCGCACAAACCGCAGTGGTTGGTCCCTAATAAGTTCCGCTTCTGCGCACGAGATGGCGCATAACAAATTTAGCGTAGTGCTACTCCCATTACCTAATATTCATGTTTCAATAAAAAATAAGTAATAATTTTAAAACGCTAACAATGTCAGTGATAACAATTTTGTGATCTGTAACTGTAACAAATATACATACATACATATATCAGCCTTTAGCAGTCCATTGCTGGACGTAGGCCTCTCCCAGGGTACGCCATAGGGCACGATCTCCCGTTTTCGCCATCCAGTCGCTACCAGCCGCCTTATTTAAGTCATTGGTCCACCTGGCCGGAGGTCGTCCAACGCTACGCTTGCCGAGGCGTGGCCTCCACTCGAGAATCCGTTTACTTACTCCACCGTCCGTCGGTTCTACGACAAATGTGCCCAGCCTACTGCCACTTCAGTTTGCTACACATCCCGACTTTGTAACAAATATACCATTACCTATTATATATTTACCATTTTGTACTACTAACTAATACTACACTCTATTAGTATTGCCATCTCGGCTCGCGGATTTTTGATATGTTACGTTTTTACCGTATTAAATAGTCCTTGCCCAGTTAGTACATTATTTAACCAATTCATTAAGTCGGTCTGCGTTTGATACTATTATCATGCAAAAGATGCTAGCAGTAGCACTTTAAGTTCCCCATTTAAGGGATCAACTTAGGAACACTGATTCTCGCGTCAATAAACCTTTTATCAGTCAAGCAATCATAAATGTACTGCCGCCTTTCCAATAAGTCGTATTTGACACTAAAAGAGATGTCAACAAAGGAAAATGGAACCCCTGCCATATTATTATCACGAATCTGACTGCTGTCAAATACGACTCATTGAAACGGCGATACTTTAGGAAACATGATCAAAATGGGATTTTCATCAGATACGATTTGATGAATATGTTTGTTTTGCTTTTATTTACTTAAATAAATATGCATTACAGCGTCAAAACAAATAGTGACTAGTTTCGCAGTAGCGACTAATTTGGAATAGAAAAAAGGACCCATATTTCTAACTTATTTCCATAGTTCGATAGCATAGAAATGTTGCAATAAATAATTATTTTATTAATATCGTCACATAATACAACAAATTAATTACAATAATAAAAATAAAATAAAACTTATTTAAAAATACCTCCCCAGGACGCCCCCGGGCCAAAGGTGCCCATTACGCTACAAGCATTACCACGCTGTATTGCAATGGACAACCTTTGAACCAGGAACGAGCCAGAGCGAGGGTCCATGCCTTTTTCCCTCATCCGCCGTCCCATCTGTCTCACAAAGACTTTGGCCTCGGAGCACCAGCTCCCAGCCGTTTCCACCGCCAATGGGACAAATTCGTACCCCTGGGCGAGGTCCGCATACTTAGCCTTCTTCTTTGTGGCTGCGGATTCGGCAGCCGCCCCAGCTGCCTGGGTTGTCTGGCCTAGATGACAAGCAGCAAAAGTGCTGACACAAGTCGCATCCCATAACAGGCATCTGCCCTTATGCCATGGGACGAGTGTCAGACCATCCGGTCTTTTACCATCAGTACGGCTCAACCCAGGAGGTTCTAGTACGCATGGGACGTTGGCCGAAATAAGTGCCCTTCGAACGATATCGTTGAGAGCGTGGTGCCGCGGAAACCTACCTGCGCAACGACAACAACTCATAGAAATTAGTTATTTGCTAGAATGATGAATAAATAAAATACGGAACATTAGTTAACATCGTAATAACTTAACGATGTAAACAATATAATATTTGTATAAGAATATACCTAGTTGTAATTTGATCTCTAGGTTAAACGCTAAAGGTCTACGTACTTAATAATAATTTTTATGATGTTTTTAATTAAATATTGGAGTCATTACAATTTTATATTATGCTATCCACTGCCGTGTGATGCCGGGTCTTTTCTGTGATGCCGGCTCTGCTATGTGATGCCGGCTCTGCCGTCTAATGCTGACTTAGAATAGCATCACCCCATTTCTTTTCTGTGGGAGTCGTAAAGGACTGATGGGCTAAAAACCTGTCACTATGGCGAATGACCCTCAAATGTTAGTCAGACGTGGCGTAAATGTCCGGTTACGATCTTCCTACCCCGCAAGGGACTATAGGCGTGCTATGTGTTATCCAAAAAGAAAATATTAAGAGACGAGACAAAACAAACTTTAAAAAGTTGCTGAAACCTGACCGGAAACACAAAATTTTAAACCTATGCATAAATTGCTGTATTTCTATTTGTTCTTACTCTTTTTCAAATTGTAAGTAGGTATTTTTATTTTTCCTAGAATACATCATATTTCTTTGTTATAAATATTTAAATAAAAATATTAAATGCGGCCAAGTTCAAGCATATTTTAAAAGAAAACACGAAGTTGAACATTCAAAAGATTCTTAATCTCTGTTGAAAAAAATGCATAATTCTCTCTTGCGTTTGCGCAACTGAGGTCAGGGATAGATAGCACTTTGAATTTCGAACAGCGTAATTCGAAATTCAAACACAACGCACGCACACAGAGCCCATACGCGTGCTCGGCAAAACGTGTCGCTGGCGGCCATCTTAGATTTTATTTGTTTTTATTTCGAGTATGGATGTGTGAGTGTGTGGAAGTGTAAATATAGTGATTTACTTAATGTGATAAAGTAACAAAAAATGACGATTTTAGTGTTATAAAAATATAGTTAAAAATATCCTTACGCTGTCTCACTGCTCATAGAGGCGTTTCTCAGAGCCAGGCAATGTTTCAAATGCTACTTCAGAAAGGTAGTTCAGTTTTGTGATTAACTTCCCTTGGGTTATTAGGTTAGTCGTTTTTCCCATATGAGGATTAAAAAACCGGCCAAGTGCAAGTCGGACTCGCGCACGAAAGGTTCCGTACCATTATACCTTTACCAAACAATTATCGATGAAAACGCGCAAAAAACACGTGTTTCGTATGGCAGCCCCCATCTTTTTTTTTTTTTTTTTTTAGTATTTGTTGTTATAGCAGCAACAGAACAGAAATACAACATATGTAAAAAACTTACTGTCAACTTTCGCGGTTCATGAGATACAGCCTCCATACAAAAAAACAAGTTCTTAAATATTTACTTTAAATAACACACAACACACACACACACACACATATCACGCCTATAATCCCTTGCGGGGTAGGCAGAGCATAAATGGCCGCATAAAACGAACATTTATGCCACGTCCGACAAACATTTGAGGGTCATCCGGAAAATTGTGTATCGCCATAGTGACAGGTTGTCAGCCCATCGCCTAGAACTGCAATACACACCCTCAAGTCCCTTAGTCGCCTCTTACGACTCCCACGGGCAAGAAATGGGGTGATGCTATTCTAAGCCGGCATCACACGGCATTTACTTTATAATTTTTTTATTATTTGTTGTTATAGCGACAACAGAAATACATCATCTGTGAAAATTTCAACTGTCTAGGTATAACGGTTCAGGAGATAAAGCCTCGTAACTGTAGGACGGACGGACAGACAGACGGACAGCCGAGCCTCAGTAATAGGGTTTCCGTTATTACCCTTTGGGTACGGAACCCTAAAAAGAAATCGTTATACCTTTTTTTTCAAATGTTGTATATTGATCTATACCTAGATATTATTTAAAATATCATGCTTATAGAATCATAATTCCTACCTAGCTTCGAACTATAAAAATCACTTTAAAATATAGTTAGTTAATGCCACCAATAGGCGAACACAATGGTTCTATATAAATATGGAAAATTATTAAACTCACGCTCAAGGCAAGATGCATAAACATCGGGGTTATGTATGTCTTATGCTCATAAGTAAATAGTACATATCAGTATAACAAAGAGCAAAGTTTATTTTTGTTTCGAATGCTGTTTTTGAATTCCGAGATAGCAAAGGATGCTATAATTTAATTCAAATTAATGTAGTATCCAGAGCTCAAAGGGGAATTCAAATGCACGAGACATTGGCTGTACAGCTCGAATGCTTCGTGCAAAATAAAAATTCCCGCCTAAATTATTGTTTGAAGTTTCATTCAAAAATACATTACGATCACATTGATTAATATTCATAAAAGTCTAATAATTTCATAAAACGCTTACGAAAAATAAATAAATAACTGGCTGAAATAATTTCCAAACGAACTGCCACTACTGGTTGTGATTAGTTTTGATAAAATGAGATGTTCGAAAATTTAATCACTTTTCTCCATCCGGTGGATAAAAACGACTTTAAGGGCGGCACACCGGCTCCGTATCCGTTCCGTATCCAGCTCTCGTCCGTAGTCACGCACGAACTTATGACGTTGTAATATATGGGACTGTATGAGATACGGCACACCGCTTGCGTGCAGCACGGAACGGATACGCAACGGATAAGCATAAGTTCGTGCGTGACTACGGACGAGAGCTGGATACGGAACGGATACGGAGCCGGTGTACCCTTTAGCCCACTGGATTTACGCGGCAAAACTGTATTTTATTTTATAAGCTGGAGAGTTAAAAACATCTTATCCTCATCCCCTTTATCCCTGGGGATAGGCAGAGCGTAAATGGCCATAAAAACGGACATTTACGTCACGTCTGACCAACATTAAGGGTGTTTCAGAAAATTGTGTAACATCATAGTGACAGGTTGTCAGCTCATTGCCTGAAATTGCAATACACATGTAACCCTCGAGTCCCTAAGTCGCCTCTTACGACACCGGAGAAAGAGATGGGGTAATTTTCAGGGGTAATGCTATTCGGTCGTGGTCATAGAGGTATATACAGAGTGTAAAGGCCCTCCGAATACTTATAGGGTGTATTCAAACCATGAAACTAAACAACTTTCCATGAAAAAATATTTCAGGAAACGCCAAAAAAAATCGACTTCCCTTAGTAATTGCAGTCAGCTGAACTTCATTTTGTATGGGAGGTCATTTTCTGACATATTTTTCTAGGGGAAAGTTGTTCAGTTTCATGATCTGCATGGGTGCATGTGCAATCAGTATTCGAAGGGCTGTCCCTTACAACCCGTATGTATTTTAAATTTCTAGCATTTTCCACGCTTTCGGTAGGTATTAGATTGTTACTAAAATATGTACCTACTTACCTTCGTCACAATCATAACAAAACAAACAATCTAGGATGTAAATACAGAGCAATTAATAATGAAGAATTATTTGATTACGATAACGAAGATAAAAATACTGTGTTGTTTAATGTACATAGAAACCTGCAATTTTATTTATATTAGAAACGTACGAAATAAAATATAAACACGTATAAATTATTATTATAATAATTATTTGTTGGTGTGGCAAAGCCACTGGCTTCACATATCGTCAATTGAGACGTATTTTGCCATTTATGTCAGGTTAGGTAAGTCCAGTTGCTTTAAAGGTTATGTTCAGTCTTATGTAAGGTTATTTGGCATTACGCTGAGGGAGAGTCCGCAACACAGAGATCCTAGTCTTACGACTAAGGGCTGTGTTGTGCAGTTTATGTACCATCAGAACCGTGATAGTAAAATTTCTGCGCCACGTGCTGAACCGCTCGTCACTATTACACAATGCCAAATATATGCATTAATTATGATTTCCAATAAATTGTTCAGTTTAAGAAGTTGCATAAACACTATCAGAGTTATTCACCATTTCTTAAAAAAAACAGAAAGACATAATTCCTAGCACTTTAGAGGTTTATGAATATGGAAAAACAAAGTTCAGAAGTTACTTTTTTCCAATCAAACTTCGTCATGACTATTTTTGAGTTCACTTTTATGGCCAATTGTTTATTCTCAACAAAGAAATAGAATTAATAAATAAAATTGTATTGAGATATATTCAACGAAATTATCACAAAATTGATTGCAATTATTAGTAAATTATTACAAATTATTTTATTAAAAGTAAAAAAAAGCAAAAAAATGTTTCAATATTGGTATACATTTATTTAATAATTTGTTTCCTTTGTAAGTTATTATTTTCTTTAAAGTAAGGTCATGAATAATGAGACTTCACTGTAAAAAAGTATCCTTTAAATTTCGTTTTGCCTTCTTCCTGTACATTTTCAGGAATTTTGTCCAAAATCCTAGAATTTTATCTGAATTCCTAGATCAGTTAAGGACAATGGCAAAATTTCCGGTTTATGGCCAAATTGCTATAAATTCTTCAGAATTCCTGATTTTGACATTTAACTGCGACATTTATGTCTGTATAAGACTAGTTGTCTGAGTAGTGCGCGAGCTGCAAGCAGCCCGCACTTCGATAAGATGTCGATGGGTCCAAAAGGAAATCGAGGGATAGTAAATAAATCGGCCCCAATTTAATTGTTTACCTTGTAATGTTTCTTTAATAAATGATTTATCTATCTATCTATCTAAATAAAATAAAAATATTAATTATGGTATCCAGACTATGTCTGTTACTTTGGTCTTTTTGCGGATAGTCTCATTCCGGATTATATCCATTTTAGAGATACCGAGCATAGATCTTTCCATAGCCCTCTGAGTGACTTGTAGCCGGTGGGCCAGTTTTATTGTCAGGTTCCACGTCTCGGCTCCATAGGTCATGATCATGACTGGCAGGACGCACTGATGGAACACCTTAAGGTGCCTCAAGACCAAGCCAATTGGCTTGGTCTTGAGGCATTCCAAAGGCAGGGTGATTCCAAAATTTGACGCAACTTCCCAAATGCTGCCCAGCCCAGCTGCACTCTTCTGGTGATTTCAGCCTCAAAGTTATTTCTACCCAGCTGCAATGTTTGCCCAAGGTACACATACTACTGGACAACTTCAAGGGCTATACCTACGACGGAGACCGGCTCTGGGATGATGTGTTGATTGAACATGACTTTCGTCTTGTCCAAGTGCATCCCGAGTCCAACACGTCTTGAGGCGACGTTGAGACTGGTCAGCATTTTTTGCAGATCCTGCAGCGATTCAGCCATTAAAACTATATCGTCGGCAAAACGGAGATGTGTGAGATATTCGCCGTCGACGTTGATGCCTACTCCATCCCAAGGCAGAGTCTTAAATGAAATCTAAAATTATTTCAAAATATTTATTTTAAATTGGTCTCAAAGACCCAAAACTTTAAAAATAGCCATAATAATAAAAAGACTACAAAATATCAAAGTTATGTCCGTTTTTAGGTCAGCTGCCAATAAACGGATGAAACAGAGATAAAAGCGATCAAAATATTTGAATAATAAGTAGGACAAAAGACTTATAACATAAACCCGTAATTCAAGATGTGTGATGATAATGAATCATACGTCATAATTGAAGTAAAGGGTCTAAGCAGTCTTACAGACGAGATGAGAGTTTGACAAATGGACGGCAAACGACCTCTAATGGCGGCTGGGGTGACTGCATCGGACCCGATGTCCCCTAGGCGGTTCCCTCACTGGTCTTCGCTGCATATTTTTAACGCACCGTAACGCATGCGTCAGTCAGGCGAAAGATAATTGCGAACTCAGACTTTATTTTTATACAAATTCAGCTATGGTGTCATTATGGATGCGTCTGTCAAGTCGTCAGACAGTTATTGACGTCGGGGCGATGCAGAGTCGATAAATGACAATACACTTAATTGCACAAGAGAAACATATTTTTACAAAATGTTAAATAATAAAAATAGTATAACTGGCGGCCATTTTGCTCAGGTAGCAGGTATATCTTCCAGGCAACCAAACAGTAAAAAGTAAGCTTTAAATAACCCGCGAACTCCGGATTCAGATTAATCTGCCAAAAAAATAAACCATGGATTCATAGTTATACTTGTATGGAATTGCCAGGCCCCTGACATTCTGACATAAAGAAAGAAAAAATATTTATTCAGTTACAATCAGGTACATACAGGGAGTACAATAGCATATAGCGACCCGGTTTTCTATTAGGACAATACAAAATTGTTATAAAAGGAAGAAAATTGCGTTATGCAGGTTTCTTTTTTTTACAATGACCGATCATGACGTCAATAAGTGGTAATGCTATCCTACATTGAATAAAGTTATTTCATTTTCATACACAATATACAACAGTGTTATTTATAACGGAAACATCTCTCATATATCGGGCAATGCAGAGATTTAGCAAATTTTTGATTTTGAGTTTGCAAAAATTGAACCAGGGACCTCTGGAACCTGAGGTCAACGCCCAGACTACAAGATCACGAAGTAAAATTACTGACGGCTATCAGCTAAACAACCGCAGTTTTCCCTTGCAATTTTTCATTTTTCTTTCACATACATACATACATACATACATAAATCACGCCTATATCCCTTACGGGGCCTACCCTCTGCCTACAGAGCGTTAACGGCCGTAAAACGGATATTAACACCACGTCTGACAAAAGTTTGAGGATCAATCAGATAGCTGTGTATCACAATAGTGACAGGTTGTCAGCCCATAAATATCAACGTATGTTACCCTCGAGTCCCTAAATCGCCTCTTACGATAACCACGGGAAAGATATGGGGTGGTTCCCTTTTACATTAGCAGATGATGTGTATTAGGGATATAAAATCTCATAATTCACCTTAAATTAGCGATGCCACTTTCCATCTTAAAGGTTTAGAAAAGGATAGGAGTTATCTAAATCATGTCGTGTCTTATTATTTGACGCAAAATTCGCGTTGTCCATTAGAATAAAGTGACGATAAAAACAATTGCGACCAAATTGATAAGTAATGGTGAAGAATCCATTATAATGTTTTAACCTGAAAGGACGTTGATATCTCCTATTCTTATCCAAACCTATTTGACGGAAATGGGCAGCGCTATTGAAAGGCAAGTTAAAATAATTTATTTTCTGAATTGAATTGAATTGAATGTATTGGCCAATGTCTGCGATACTTTTTTAAGTGTAGAAAACCAAGTAAACAAGCACTAATTTAATGTTTTTTTAATTTTCAACATTTACATTAGCAGCTGATGTAAAACGTTAATTCTACAAACAACACTTAAGTCTATACGAACCCTTATATGCAGAAGTAAGATATGATACGAAATAAGTAGTAATTTTAAACAGTCTGTGACTAAGTAGCATTTTAAACGGGTGACTGTGAGGCTGCGTATAGAACCTTTTATAAAATAATAATAAAATTGAAAAAAAAGAGAATAGAAAAACATAAAACAATTACAAAAGCCACAAGTGATTCAATAATAGTGTGGCTATGAGACAGCGTGAAATTTTAATATGAGTTTTGAAGTGAAATATAAAAATGAACTGTGAATCAAAAAACGAGTGACAATACCAGTGATATAAGGTATATGTTTAAAATTGCAAATGTGACAATTACATAGTGACAGAAGTAATCAAAAATAAACTGTGTTTCTATTATTTCTCTTGTGTACCTGAATACAATAGTGATACAACAATGGATTGCAAAGATTCTACATTAGATATCAATGAAGACACAGAAAGACAAAAACTAACAAGTTACGCTGGATTGATACCTGTTTTTCTACTTCTAGTCGTCATTTTAGCTAGAATCTCTTACGAGCTATGCAGAACTAAAAGTAAGTGCTATTTTTGTCCCGAGGTGGTTTTTCTGAATTTTGGTTTGTTTGACTATGACATAAGTTTTTGGGTCCCTGTGGCCCATCTGTCAAGGAAATCTTAAATGAGGTTTTAGCGCTACTGAAAAGGTTGATGCATGTTGAAGAAGCGAAAGAGGTGTCAGGATCGTAGCAAGTGGAAAAATTTAGTCTCTGCCTACCTCTATGGGAAAGAGGCGTGATTATATGTATGTACCTATGTATGTATGTATGTATGTATGTAGCGCTACTCAATGAGACGACCACTGGTGACCGGAGAGCTGGCAGTTTTCTCAGCCAACGGCTAAGCTTGGCCACCTGGGTAACATGTCTCATGGGAACGCACTAGACTAGATTTGTAACCTAAGTTATTAAGCTAAAAAGCTTTTTTTAATTCAAGTCCAGTTTAGCTTAGTTTTGATTGTAAGTTGTCCCTTTTAATTACTTTTATTTACCTAAAAAAACATGTTATATGAGAAGAATTTTTCATATCTCATTAATTTTGAACATTTTGTTAAATTCATTTTACACAATTACACAAATCATCAGTCGTTACCACAGAAAACAGAAAAGAGTTTCTGTTTGAGACTCTTTTCTGTTTTCTGTGGTCGTTACTATACAACACACCATACCGATACACACACGTACACATTATATGGCTTTAAACATTAAAGAAAAATATAAATTTTGTGTAATTTTTTACAAACAATATAATGATACTAAAACAATATATAATTAAAATACTTATGCTTGTTGATTTTATGAAATATGTATAAACAAGTTTGCAAAGATAGTTGCCGTCTTAGAACAATATCTATCCATTTCTACCAGTTGGCATTGTAAAAGTCGACTAAGGGATAAACCCCAGGAATGGGCGGCAGCGTTCCCTGTGAATACAACACCTTGCACTGTACTCGCCAATCCGCTTGACAATCATGGTGATTATGGCAAATACCTCCCAACAGGGCCCGAAGTTTGCTAAATGAAAATCGTTTCAGTTTTATGTAGATAGCGTGCTAGTAGCATGGTTTTGGGCGTTTCGTATTCTGCTAACACTTTGAAGTATAGAATATCACGGTGACAATGAATGACAGTTGAGTGTTGCTGGCATGTGTAAGGGACCGAATCGTCAGTTGTTTTTCACTGAACTGTCAGTCAGAGAAGCGAAATCATAGAACAAAATGCAAATAAATAACTTTTATACCACACTTACATAAAAAGTGCCCTGTAGCCTAATAAAACGTAGAGAGGAACGTGAGTCATTGCTGAACAATAATACATACAAATCACTTACTTCCCTAGGGAAGAAAGCGTGCAACCATCATGCAACAGTCAAAACATTCGTAAAACACAAAGCAAACGCAATAAGTCCATTCAGCCAAATCTTGCATTCTACCTGCTAAAATATTAGAGAGAATATTTATGTAGTCAAAATAGTATACTTGGCCGAATGGACTTAATTGCGTTTGCCTTCTACGAAATACATTTAAAAAGGGAATCACTCTAACGCGCCAATTTGCATTGAAATTTTCGTGTAAATAATTTCAGGTTTATTTAATTGTTTTCTTTTGTATTCCTGTTTTTTCATTCACGTAGGTGTAGTATAAAGCACTATGTATCACTCGCAAGACAGTCCGATTAAAAACTCAAACTACATCCTCGTTTTTAATCGGCTCCTTTCTCTCCGCGTACTATTTATTGCCTCAAAAGAAGGAAATTGTTGTTTGAAAGAATAGTATGTATGTGTGTTTGTATCTGTAAAACGCTTTTTCAGATTTTTAAAGTGGTGTCGTTAGATTAAAGTGTAAAAACATACAAGAATCCGGGTTTAGAGGGGGATCGTGTGTCCAACAGTGGAATTGTGGCAATCGACATTGTTGTTGATGTTGAAGGTTGCAAATACAAAAAGGTTGGCGACCAAAGTGAGTAAGTAGGTTATTGTACAAACTAATTTGTAAAATAACCTACAAACAAACTGAATAGGCATTGGTCGTGCTCATTACAACGGTATAAAGATAAATGAGTGTTTTACTCAGTGGCACAAACTACTTAGTCTTTGTTAGTTTTTGTGATGCAAAAATAAGTAGAGGCGTCATAGGTGGCGGTAATTTATCTGAATACATCTTGTCCTTGTTTTGAGATTTGTGCCATTAAAGGAAACTCATGATGAAAAAAGCTGGCCATATGCGAGTCCGACTTGCCCCCCGAGGGTTCCGTACCATGCACATCAAGCCCTTTCGTATGATAGCCCACTTGAACTACTAGCTTCAGTTTTAAATTTTTGTTATTTTTTGTCCCCTTGAAATTCTATTGAGGTTATAAACACGCGTTTTTAAAGCATAGGCGGCTGTACCTTTTTTTAACGTTAATAATTAGGAGCTTGATACCATGTCAAGGGTCTACTACTAGTAAGTAGTAGGTGGTTGATAATCTTCGACACCATGGTTCTTTGGGAGGTTTGTCGACTTCGTGTCCCACAGGAAAAGTTCTCCTTGGAACTTGATTTTTTCACAGCCACAAGCAGCCGTAGATATATAGGTACTCAATATGTGCTTGTAATTTTAACTCTATATCTCCACGCGTTCCTGAGGGTCTTGACAGATGGACGGAGGACGACAAAGTGTTCATATATGGTTTCCGTTCTTTTGTTTTGAGGTACGGAACTCGAAAAATAACTAAATGTACCTTATTTCAAGTGTAATTAAGTCCTACGTCCAGCAGTGGCATGCTATAGGCTGATGTGTGTGTGATATGACAAAAAAATCTAAAGCATGTTGTTTATTCCCTACAGAATTGTTACACATTGTACAAAAATAATTTTGTGACATCTTTATCTAATACTAGCAACCTGTCCTGCAGTTTCACCCGCTGCTTACCGTTTTCCCGCGGGAAAAAGACATTTTAATATAGCTTACGTTCACTAGGGATAATATAGGATTCCAAAGGTAAAATATTTTTTGAATCGGTCCAGTAGTTTTGGAGCCTATTCAATTCAAACAAACAATCTTTCCTCTTTATAGGTAATATATACTTACTAGTTTTTTAAAACGCGCTAATGGTTTGTTCACGAACTATGCGTATGTGTCCCTTCGAAATTTTGCTTAGCAAAATTATTTAGGTAGCTACTCGCTATAAGTGTAGATACTATTTACAGAATACGCTCAATACTCAAGAATATTAGCGTCTATTACGGTCAGTTATGTCTCTATTTGTTTAACCTACATATTGCCTTGTTATGTAAGTAATGGCCTAAATTCAGGAAATAAATTATCTTAACTTACCTTAAATAAGCGCTGTCAATTTCCGTCAAATAGGTTTAGAAAAAGATTGTAGATATTTTAGTCATGTCATGTTTTTTAATTGGACGCAAAATACGTGTTACCTGTCAAAATATGGCGAAAATGAAAACAATGGCGACTAAATTGGCATACAACCAATTAAAATTTGAAACATGATAGCACTTACTTAGATGTTTTCTATCCTTTTCTAAATCTGTAGCACCTATTTATATATATCCTTTATTGTAACGAAACAAGTAAACATACAGTTGAAACTTAAAATTAAAACAACAGGCGAGCTTATCTCTTTTAGAGATCTCTTCCAGCCAACCTAGCGGGGGTGAAAGATGAGAATACACGGGAACAGATACAAAGAATAAATAAAAGTTCAATATAATTTACAATATAATAAAATACATACAAAAATACTAAATTTAAATACTGAATTTAATACTAATACACATATAGCTTAAATAAAAATAAACTAATACATACTAATAAGTACCTATGTAGTACATGCTAATATATTACACCACAATTAACAATATAATGATGATGTAAAATGCTCTTTTAGCCTCTTTTTAAAAGTGAAGGTTGTGGGGCTCCCTTGTATTGAGCTAGGAAGCTTGTTCCACAATTGAGTAGCGCGCACAGTAAAGGAGTGGAAGAAGAATTTTGTATTCGATCTAGGACACTCAAGCATCTTTGTAATGCAAGCGCGCCTAGATCGGGAGTCAGGAGATAGCAGACGGAAACGGGAACGGAGATATTCAGGAGAGGACGGATCTTTCAGGATTTTGAAAAGGACAGTAATGATATGCACATCGCGACGAATTCGGATTGGGTGCCATTTTAACTGAGCATTGGGAGCCATTTAAAGTGAGTTAAGATATTTTTTTCAAGAATTGAGGCCAATATTTGTTCAACCGTAACCTAGTCGGTCACTAGACTTTATTCTACTGCATTAGGTATTAGATAAATTTAGAATAACTCAATATACTGAAACGGGGTTCTAACCGCGATACTTATTCTTTGTTGAATTGAGTTGAGAATCCCGTTTCAGTATTTTGAGTTATTATTTGTGACCGCGAAAGTTTAAAACTAATTTAGAATAGCCCGAATATTTTAATGTTCAGCAGTGGACTATTATGGCTGATAATGTAATACATAGATTAAAAGTTACATCAGTCCACTGTTTAAACTTGTAACATTCTTCATCTTTAAAAATGTAAGCCCTCGTATCGAAACTCGATGCTAATTTAATTTTAAAACAGATGTTTGCTATAATTATTTTTCAAAGCTTCTGTCAACCCCCAGTGTTGACACTTGCTATTTTTGATTTTAAAACGGTTGTATGCTATTCTCTATTTGAAAAAAAGAATCAAACAACCGTTTTGAAAATGAAACTGACAGCCATCGTCGATACGGGCTACGGTGGTTGAAAAATGACTTGCGGTTTGTCCGTCGCTGTTAAAAAGTAACGACCGTTTATGCTGTAAGAAACGCGTGTTTTTGACCATGTCAACACAAGGAACTCATAATTATTCATAGGGTACTTTCCTTAGACATAGAACGACGACATTCGAAGTACAAGCTTAGAAAACATACAAAAATAGGTTTTATTTTTAAATATGACTTTTTTGGGGTGCTAAAAAGGTCAAAATACTAAATAATAATCCGTGTTATAACAAAAAAGTTAGTCGCGCTTTTGGACAGTGTTTCAAAAATTTTTTTTTGCGATTTGACGCTGTTTTTAATTTTTTTGTAATTATACCGAAAATTGTTAGCAAGTGAACTAAATTGATAGAAGCAAAAATCATGAATACAAGCGATATCGAAGTGACAACAAAAGATTTATCCAATGAATCTACAGATTTTGGTATTGACGAGCAGGAATTGTACGAAAGAGGGCGTAGTGTGATGCTTGTCATGATTATGATACCATTTGCCATTTCAATCCTAATACTTATTTGCCTCGTAGTTCATTGCTACAAGAGCAACAAGAAAATGTAAGTATACCTACATTTTAATATTTTCGTTATCTGCTGTTATAATAAAACATGTCACTCAGGAAGATTTTATTTACATTTTTTGGCTACTGTAATATGGAAATTCCGCTGTTTACATTTTAGTATCTTATTGTGTATCCATATGTCGCAGTTATATGACGGAATTTTATTTTACAAGGAATTTGTCTAAAAGCATTACCATGACTACTAAAATCTTTGAAAACTACTGACTTTTCTTTAAATTTGCAAACCATAGCTAACATACACAATGTTTGTTGTGTATTTACAATACACATCCTCGATTTTAGGCAATTAGGCTGACAACCTGTCACTATGGCGATACACAATTTTACGAATGACCCTCAAATATTTGTCAGATGTGGCGTAAATATCAGTTATTTGCGACCGTCCCCGCAAGGGACAATAGGCGTGATATGTGTGTGTTAAATTTATTTTCCACAATTAAACAAATCATCAGTCATTCATTACTATACAACACACTATACCGATACACACACGTACACATTATATGGCTTTAAGCATTAGAGAAAAATATAAATTATGTGTAATTTTTTACAAACAATAATATAATGATACTAAAACAATGTATAATTAAAATACTTATGCTTGTTGATTTTATGAAATATGTACCGCGTGTTACAGAATAAGAAGTAAAGCCGAGAGGGTGTAAAAGGGACCCTTGTAAAGAGACTATTGACTAAAAAAATTAAGCCGTAGTGTCGATTTTGAATATTACGAAAATTATATTTTTATATCAAATTACTCGAAGAAATTATCGTTGCATCGCAGCACTACTTTGACAGTTTAAAGTTCAACTGAAGTTGCTAACGCGGCGCAGCGAGATTCGATATACATTGCTTGTTATTTCGTGGGTGTAATCATTATAATAAACTGAAGATAACCAGAAATGTATGCCAAATCGAAATTCGTTGGAATGGAAGTGTAGTACTGACCTAGACTAGTGCTGTTATTATTTCATCGACTGATGAAAATAAAGAATATTATTATTTTTGCGTTATTTTGTAACAGCTTGTATAAACAAGTTTGCAAAGAAAGTTGCCGTCTTAGAACAGTATCTATCCATTTCTACCCGTTGGCATTGTAAAAGTCGACTAAGGGATAAATCCCAGGAATGGGCAGCAGCGTTCCCTGTGAATGCAACACCATGCACTGTACTCGCCTATCCGCTTGAAAATCATGGTGATTATGGCAAATACCTCCCAACAGGGCCCGAAGTCTGCTAAATGAAAATCATTTCAGTTGTTTGTAGATAGCGTGTCAGTGGCATGATTTTGGGCGTTTCGTATTCTGCTAACACTTTGAAGTATACCCCCTACACATAAATACGCAAAATGCCCCTACACATAAATCCGCAAAAGGGTTTGCAGTAGAGGTTTAGCATTCAGTCTCAATGTAATTTATTTTTTGGATAATAAATGAAAAACAATAAAGAATCCGGGCTTTGATGGAGAGTGTGTGTCCAGCAGTAGAATACTGTGGCAATCGACATTGTTGTTGATGTTGAAGGTTGCAAATACAAAAAGGTTGGCGACCAAAGTGAGTAAGTAGGTTATTGTACAAACTAATTTGTAAAATAACCTACAAACAAACTGAATAGGCATTGGTCGTGCTCATTACAACGGCATAAAGATAAATGAGTGTATTACTCAGTGGCACAAACTACTTAGTCTTTGTTAGTTTTTGTGATGCAAAAATAAGTAGAGGCGTCATAGGTGGCGGTAATTTATCTAAAGACATCTTGTCCTTGTTTTGAGATTTGTGCCATTAAAGGAAACTCATGATGAAAAAAGCTGGCCATATGCGAGTCCGACTTGCCCCCCGAGGGTTCCGTACCATGCACATTAAGCCCTTACCCCACTTGAACTTCTAGCATCGTTTTTTTTTGCCCCCTTAACAAGTCATATGTATTTATAAACTTGAAATTTTTTAACAAATGTTTTTGCCTTTCATAGGTCCACAAGAAGTTTGATTGATTATCTTTAAAGGGTCATAAACACGCGTTTTTAAATCTTAAGCGGCCGTACCTTTTTACGTTAATTAGGAGGCTGATACCATGTCAAGGGTCTACTACTAGTAAGTAGTAGGTGGTTGATAATTCGACACCATGGTTCTTTGGGAGGTTTGTGGACTCCGTTTCCTACACGAAAAGTTCTTCTTGGAACTTGGATTTTTCACATCTACAAGCATCCGTAGATTTGAGTATATGGTTGTTATTTTAACTCTATTATATCCACGCGTTCCTGAGTTATGGGGTCTTGACAGATGGACGGAGGACGACAAAGTGTTCATATATGGATTCCGTTTCTTTTGTTTTGAGGTACGGAACTCGAAAAATAACTAAATGTACCTTAGTTCAAGTGTAATTAAGTCCTACGTCCAGCAGTGGAATGCTATAGGCTGATGTGTGTGTGATATGACAAAAAAATCTAAAGCATGTTGTTTATTCCCTACAGAATTGTTACACATTGTACAAAAATTATTTTGTGACATCTTTATCTAATACTAGCAACCTGTCCTGCAGTTTCACCCGCTGCTTACCGTTTTCCCGCGGGAAAAAGACATTTTAATATAGCTTACGTTCACTAGG
Organism: Tuta absoluta; assembly: GCA_027580185.1. Lineage (NCBI taxonomy): Eukaryota > Metazoa > Arthropoda > Insecta > Lepidoptera > Gelechiidae > Tuta > Tuta absoluta. The sequence goes on along the minus strand of JAQAHW010000019.1, from coordinate 8,812,914 downwards.
GATAATATAGGATTCCAAAGGTAAAATATTTTTTGAATCGGTCCAGTAGTTTCGGAGCCTATTCAATTCAAACAAATAATCTTTCCTCTTTATTATATACTAGTATTTTGAAACGCGCTAATGGTTTGTTCACGAACTTTGCCTTCGTCCCTTCCAAATTTTGTTTAGCAAAAATATTTAGGTAGCTACTCGCTATAAGTGTAGATACTATTTACAGAATACGCTCAATACTCAAGAATATTAGCGTCTATTACGGTCAGTTATGTCTCTATTTGTTTAGCCTACATAATGCATTGTTATATAAGTAATGGCCTAAATTCAGGAAATAAATTATCTTAACTTACCTTAAATAGCTGTCAATTTCCGTCAAATAGGTTAGAAAAAGATTGGAGATATTTTAGTAATGTCATGTTTTTTATTGGACGCAAAAATTTTTTGAAAAAATTATTTGGGGTGGTATGGGATCTACCTCCTAGCGGTCCACCCCGGGCAACGGCAACACAGGCTTGCCTGTGGATAAGTCCGGCTGAACGATCCCACCAAGCAGTGAAAGGCTCCGTAAGGGGCCGCCTGGCTCGCGACCACCATCCCACCGAAGTCTGGCGCCAAGTAGCCACCTGCGGGAGTGCCAGTGCCTTAACAGGCTTCGTCTGGGTGAGCTCGCTCCATCGTAGACTCGCTGTCTCTGTCCTATGACCTAGACTAGAGTCAAGAGCAAACCCATCATTAATAAAAAAAAAAATAAAAAAAAACGCGTTATCTGTCAAAATATGGCGAAAATTAAAACAATGGCGACTAAATTGACTAGAAATGGCATAAAACCCATTGAAATTTTAATATGATAGCACTTAGATGTTTTCTATCCTTTTCCAAATCTTTTGACAGAAAGTGACGGCACCTATTTAAGGTGAGCTGAGAGACATTTTTTTCAAGAACTGAGGCTAATATTTGTTCAACCGTAACCTAGTCGGTCACTAGACTTTATTCTACTGCATTAGGTATTAGATAAATTTAGAATAACTCAATATACTAACGGGTTCTAACCGCGATACTTATTCTTCGTGAATTGAGTTGAGAACCCCGTTTCAGTATTTTGAGTTATTATTTATGACCGCAAAAGTTTAAAACAAATATAGAATAGCCCTGAATGTTGTTAATGGAGGGTCCATGTTCAACAGTGGACTATTATGGCTGATAATGTCCACTGTTAAACTTGTAACATTCTTTATCTTTAAAAATGTCAGCCCTCGTATCGAAAATCGATGCTAGTTTTATTTAAAATCAGATGTTTTTTTAAAGCTTTCGTGCACCCTTCAGTGTCGACACTTGCTGCTTTTCTTTTTTTTGAAAAATAATAGCAAATAACCGTTTTGAAAACGAAACTTGCAGCGATCGTCGATACAGGGTTGAAAAATGACTTACAGTTGTCCGTCGCTGTTAAAAAAGATACAGCCGTTTATGCTGCAACTTAGGTACTTTCCATGGACAAAAAACAATGAAATTTAGCAAGAAGCTTTATTTTTTGAAGTCTAAATTTAGGAACAAAAAATGTTTTTAAAATATACTTTGAGTGGGCCGAAAATCGGGTATCATATACCTACATATTATGGAACCCTCAGAGAGCGGGTCCAACTCTCACTAAGCCGGTATTTTCTTTAAAAATCGTATTTAAGAATAACTAATAAATAACAATATTGATCTTTGAAAACTTGCTAAATTTTGAAGAGCGGGCAGCATTTGAACCTGCGACTTTCACTATTACTAGTAGCGACGCCTCTTCCATCTGGACTACAACGGCAAAACTAACCCGCTAGATGGAGCCGTGCCAAGATACAATTGCAAAATTTGCGGGCAAGGGACGATCCTGCCCGCGCTTAAAAATTTTGCAAGTTTTCAAAAATTGTTAACCGAACACGGGAAGCGTTTTAGAATTTGTTATCCAACAATATTAATTGTTATTAGTAGCTTGAAATCTAGATCTAATCTAGTAATTGGGTTATCAAAGTATATTAAGCCAATGAACCTTTGAATAATGCAGACATTGCATCTAGATTACAGAGGATATGAACTTTATTGCTGGTATTTAATTAATCTTTTAGGCACGTATAGAAATTATTTGTCTGTTGTGTTAATATCAAAAACATTTCTTTTGTCATTTCCAATCATCTTATAAATGATTTTGATTAAGTTTTATTATTTTTATTTAACCTTGACATGTAAAATTTATATTTTATGAATATAGAAACTTAAACTGAACTTATGTCGCTTCCAGAAAAAAAGACTTTTGATCAACACGCTGAATCTCACACTATGACTAACTTACGGATGTGCCTGTCAAACACCTTGGTCAAATTACATGCGTGACAGTGTGCCACGGTATCCGGATTTTGTATGGCCATTCGAAATTTCCTTTTGTCTGACAGACGGATGCGTCATAAATATGGCCGTCAATCGATCACAGTGGATTAAGAGTGTAAAGAAAAGATTGAAAATTGGATAATAATATAAATTTTTGCCGAGTGATGCCGGCTTAAAATAGCATCACACCATTTCTATCCCGCAGTAGTCGAAAGAGCAAACTAATTTACTTGAGGGTTTCATGTGTACTACAATTTTAGGCGATGGCTGTCAACGTGTTATTATAATACACGTTTTTTCTAAAACGGCCTTCAAATCTTTATCAAACGTGGCGATAGCGACCGTATTTTTCCAGCTGCCGTTTACGCTCTGCCTACCCCGTTTATCCCTAAAAGCGTGATATACAGGATGCAAGGGATAGCCCTTTGAAGATTGATAGGGTGCGTTCAGACCATTCTGAACAACATTCCATAATATAATATTTCAGGAAACGTCAAATAGTTTTGGGCTTCCCGTAGTAAACGCAGTCAGCTGATCGTGATTTTGTATGAGAGGTCGAATATTTTTTGTAATGTCCTGATATATTTTCCTGGGGGAAAGTTATTAAGTTTCATGGTCAGATCAGTATTCAGAGGGCTGTCCCTACACCCGCTATGTGTGTGTTTATAAATTTTATCTCCAATTTATTTACCACGCAAACATATTATTTTCATATCAGTGGGAAGAGTGCAATTCCATGTATTTTCACAAACATTCTGATATGAATGACCTATCCAAAAGTGGATCAATCAAAATAGTCTGTGGTAATAATTCGCGTGAAAAGTTGTTTCGGCACAAAACTAAATAATAATCCGTGTTATAACAAAAAAGTTAGTCGCGCTTTTGCAATTTGACGCTGTTTTACATTTTTTGTAATTATACCGAAAATTGTTAGCAAGTGAACTAAATTGATAGAAGCAAAAATCATGAATACAAGCGATATCGAAGTGACAACAAAAGTTTTTTCCAATGAAACTACAGATTTTGATATTGACGAGCAGGAATTGTACGAAAGAGGGCGTAGTGTGATGCTTGTCATGATTATGATACCATTTGCTATTTCAATCTTAATACTTATTTGCCTCGTAGTTCATTGCTACAAGAGCAACAAGAAAATGTAAGTATACATTTTAATATTTTCGTTATCTGCTGTTATAAAACATGTCGCTCAGGAAGATTTTATTTACATTTTTTGGCTACTGTAATATGGAAATTCCGCTGTTTACATTAGGTATAGTATCTTATTGTGTACCCTTTTGTCGCAATTTTATTAGACTTGACATAAGACGGAATTTTATTTTACTAGGAATTTGTTTAAAAACACTACTGACTACTAAAATCTTTGAAAACTACTGACATTTCTTTAAATTTGCAAACCATCGCTAACATACACAATGTTTGTGGTGGAAAAAGTATATTTTGAATCTTGTTCTGCCATTTTTCTGAACAACAACAACAGCAAGGCTATCGTCTCAAATTAAGGCGCAAAGATCTTACAACAACACAAACACTTTCTGACGAACCGAGTGGTGAAATCGTGGAATGACCTGCCTGACAGTGTAGTTTCGGCAACTAGCATAAATGCATTTAAAAACAAACCAGACGAACATCAAAAACAGTGGCGTGGCAAATAAAAAAACTTAACTAAAGTAACGAAATAGAACTATAAGTAAGTGCTATAAAGTGATGATCTTGAACAATGACTAAGATATCAGCTGTTTCAACTGCCTGCCTGTTCAAATAAATAATAATTATAACTATAGGAGATCAGTTAAAATCCTACGATTTTTTCCGGATTCCCAGATCTGTTTCGAACGATGGCACAATGTAGTCACGATTTATTTTTTGCCTGAGTTCGGCTAAATTCCTACATAGATACATACACATATCACACTTCTATCCTTTGCGGTGTAGGCAGAGCGGAAACAGCCGTTAAAACGGACATACACGCCACGACTAACAAACATTTGAGGGTCTTCAGAAAATTGTGTATCACCGTAGTGACAGGGTGTCGGCCAATCGCCTAAAATTGCAATACACGGGTAACCCTCGAGTAGCTTAGTTGCCTCTTTCGGCATCCGAAGGAAAGAAATGGGGTGATGCTGTTTTAAGCTAGGTTAAACGGCGAATTTCTGATTATGCCATTTTACTGCGACAAAGACAATAATTACATACTTGCTCACTAAGAACATTCGATAAAAAAATGTGTATCTCAATAATATTACCCCTTTTCAAGGTTATGCCAATATTTTAATTTCAGCATTTTAGGGCCTGCCTCGAACTTTTGAACATTCCTTTCACACTAATGGCAAATCCTGTGTGTGAGAACGCAGAGAAATCGCCATATTCAGACGATTTTTCACTATTTTGGAAATTTCTCGCTAAATAATCAAGTATTCAAAAAACTGAACGACAAGGATCCAGTAATGTACAAGACGAATCGTATTCGCAAAAAATAATGTGTGTTCGTAAGATTGCTATACCTACACTACGCAAAAATGGTGTAAAAATAGACCAGACTTTGAAAAATAAATCTATCGAGCAAACTTTCTTTAATCGTGTTTTCCTGCGCCCAGAATCTAGATAATATAATGAAAAATCATTATACATAAAAATGAGGTGTTTATCGTATGCACTAACGAAATTGCGTGCATCCGAAAATACCCATTTTTGACACGGCGCGCCCTTAAGAAAGCAGAAAACAAATATTATGACTTGTTTTATTTTGAATGGCTGATGACTGGCAGTCCCCAGTGAACCTACTTACATATTATCGGAATCACGAATCATCCATACATGACAATTTTTTTAATGATGTAACTGAACTATACGCTAATTGAGTAAACTATTTGTTTATACAGTGTACATAAAATATAGCAGTGAGAGTATAAAATCGACCCCCCCACACACACACACATATATATCACGCCTATAATCCCTTGCGGGGTAGGCAAGGCGTAAACAGCCGAAAAAACGGACAATTATGCCACGTCTGACAATTTTTTTAATGTAGTGTCTTTGTCAATATTGTGTAATATTGCAATACACTCTTTCGAGTCCCTTAGTCGCCTCTTACGACAGGAAAGAAATGGGATGATGCTATTCTAAGCCGGCATCACACGGCACTAAGATTTATAATTATACCTGTATACAGCCCAGCTTTTTATGTTTCAAAAATATGAAAGTCGTTTATTTTATAGTGACTGGTGTAGAAAAGGGTATGCTTAGATGGTTTGGTCATGTAGAGAGGATGAATGAAAGAAGATTAACGAAACAGGTGTATATGGCAAGTGTGGATGGGAACGTCGGAAGGGGAAGACCTCGACGAACGTACCTCGATCAAATCGGGGACGTGCTAAAGAAAGGTCAGGTCAAGAGTACCCTAAACCGACGAGCATGCATGAAGAGATTGATGAATGTGGAGGAGGCGAAAGAAGTATGCCAGGATCGTAGTAAGTGGAAGGAAGTAGTTTCTGCATACCCCTCCGGGAAAGAGGCGTGATTTATGTATGTATGTATGTATGTTTCTAGACTATTGGCCGAACCCAATTTATTATTTTGTGTCATTTAAGAGGTAAGACAACTCAAACTGGTTATTTACATTCTGCAAACAGTCACATAGACAACAGACAATTTTGAAATATTTTTTATGATTAAATTGATGATAGGCTCTATAAAACTTTAATTCCCGTGTGATGCCGGCTTAGAATAGCATCACCCCATTTCTTACCCATGGGTGACGTAAGAGGCGACTAAGGAACTCGAGGGTTAGATGTGTATTGCAATTTTAGGCGATGGGCTGACAACCTGTCAATAGTGATACACAGTTATGTGACTGACCCTGAAACTTTTGACAGACTTGGTGTTAATATCCGTTTAACGGTCTTTTACGCTCTGCTTACCCCGTAAGGGATAAAGGATAAATTTGTGTTTGTATAAAACTGAAATTAATAAATGGAGTACCATACATTGAAACGAAAAATTATACAAGCGTCAAAAATTACACAAAATGTAATATGTGCTTTACTTACACAAATAACGCAATCGTACAAAAAATAAACGATTATTGAATTTTCGTTATTCATGCCCTCAAATAATGCCAGCCGTATCGGACTAATAAGTTTCCATGGATATTTTTTAATTCTTGTGTCCTCTGACGTCGTTCGTCTTCGTTGTCCTCAGTCAGCTCCAAATCAAATAATTACCTTTGTATACAAGCGATAGTAAAATAGTCATGGTGCAATAGCAAAAATTGTTTATGAAAATGACGCTGAAACCAACAAATATAAGTACCAGTAAAGATATCATAGTGCATACGAATTTTTCACACAAATAGAGGTTTATCACTTACCCAGTTTTCCGATTAGCTAGGTTAAGAAATATCTCGTTTATTGAGGTTCTCACTTACAGAGGTCCAAATTCACCAATTAATCATTTATAGAGGTAAATTATTTCCATGAAAGTTAAGCAAATCGTCTGTAAGGTAGAGACATGTGTAATGAAAATCTTACAAAAAGGCCTAAATTACTTGTGTCTCATTTATAGAGGTCAGCGATTATTATAAAACTAAAACTTCTACTGCAAGGCATTGACGGATGTTTTATTGGAGCTAGAAAAAATATAAATAATTGTCTTAATTACAGAGGCTATTAAGCTTTTTCTATCAGTTATGGAGGTAAATATGAAAAAAAGTAAAATAATCCTCAGATACCAATTCCCTGTTATAGAGGTAATTTGATGCAACCTGCAACCTGGTTGATTGTAACAGTAATAGAGGTTTCCCACTTATCCAGGTTCCAGTTAACCAGGTTTTACTATAGATGACACACCTCTAAATTTAAATAATAAAGTTTAGTAACTGATAGTAATCATATTACAGTTGTAAAATGAGATTAAACTGTCATAGCATCACAAGTTTACTTAGAAGATAACGGTATCAGCAGAAATTACAACATGCTTTCAGTATAACACCAATCTTACGGTTAAATTGCTGAAAACTGCTCAAGGAGTGAATTTTCAAGATGGCGATAGAGTTTTTTGAAGTTGTGTGTGTGATTTTCGCGCCAATAGTGACATATATGTTTTATCTAATGTTATTTGCGATACTGCACTGGAGAAGAAAATATATTGAAAGTAAGTTGTTTTCAATTCTGAGCATAGGTGGAGGTTCATATTTTACATTCCAAGGGTGTTTTATAACAGTCATGTTTTTTGATAATAGTTATTTGTTATCAATGTTATTATACTAGGCTTAAATCTAAACACTCAGTCTCTCTCTTTTCGTGTGGGACACCGAATATTCCAAAGACACGATGAACCGTAGTGTCATAGTTTTTCAACCGCCTGCTACTACGAATAGGCTTCTGACATGGTTGTGTAACGACCACTGTCTAAGTAATGATAGTCAGTAACCAAGACCGACGGTTTAAGGCGGGGATATAGCGCGAGCAAATTTTAAACCAGTTTTATTAAGACAATAACAATCATAAAATTCTGAAAAAAATGTGTTATCGTCGAGGATCTAACAGATAACATATTATACTTATCGGTTACACAATTTGACGAACTTTACTGGATAGCAAAAGAATCCAAAGTAACCTTGATTTGAACCAGTTTTTTTTATTATTTTGTCTACAGTTTAAAAGTTACTACAAAAAATATGCAATAATTTAAAATTTGAGCGCAAAATGAGTGTCTGTTTATGTCTGGAGCGCGAATGAAAGGGTTAAACTTTTCAGGTGAATCAGGGCCTGCCCACCGAAGCACGGAACCACCTTTATCTACTCTAGAGTAGAGCTAATAAGTACCTCCTTCAGCGTGCCATGCGTGTACAAGTACCTTTAAAAAAATTGTGTTAATATCTTGGACTCTGAATAACTGTCTATGATAATTCAATTTGCCTGTACATTTTTTTTAATAAAAAAATAGGTAAGCATTTGTCTGCCATCTCATCTGATGTTAAGTGACGATGCAGACAATGTTGGAACATGCTCACCAAAATAAAAATAATACATCATATCTGTAAACGTATCTCCCAACGTCATCAGGATTGGCCATATCATCTCATCTAGTAGGTCTCCTTAATAAAATGTTATTTCAAGATCACTAATCAACCAATTACCTTTATAATCAAGTATTCACGAAATATTAGCCGAGACTGGTAAATAATAACACAGTTAGTCCTTCCAAGACGCTTTTAACATGAAACAATGCGAGATTTCGCGGAACTAGGGAGATTCGTCGCCTCGAATGATAGTAAACGATGCTATAAAAACCTATGATAAAACTATTAGGAACATTCTCAATAATTTACAATTCGCCCTAAAAAATAAATCTAGTTAAAAACAATCATGCCTTTTTATCTTATCAGTATTTAATCGATAAAATTAATGAAAATAACGTCAGTAATACTCTACTATATGTATAAAGTAGAAGTTGTTAGAATTTTGTGTTTTGTTTGTTTACTAATATTGTTTTAAAATGTTGGTTCAATACATGATAATATGCGTGATAATAACTGGTGTACTGGTATATCTGTTGGATTTTTTCACGAATAGATGTAAGTACTTTTTCTGAAGAAAATATTTTCGGAATTTTCAGTCTGTTCCTCATCATTGGCCTCACATTTCTGTGACAGACGATTTAATCAGTGTCTGAGGCAAGAATTTTCATGGCTGTATAAGCCGATACGGGAGCGGCATAATTTTCCGCTCTACAAGTGAAAGTGGAATTTGAGACTGGCACATGCATGTTTAGATGATGTTTTTGCCTTTTGTTAGCGAGAACAGAAAACCAGGCATTATCGTGTGTTTTACGCCCATCAAACACACGCTTACGCCATTCGTCCTTATCCTCAGTCTGTTCCTATTGCTATATTATTGTGACTATTAAGACTTAACTCATTCACTCAGGGTTTCTTTCATACAACGATACTCCGGAAAAGCATTCAAATTCATAATCAAGAAGTTCTTAACTGTTATTTATCCACCAACGTTGATTATTCTGTTTCTATTTTTTATTCTTCAATATTATTATAATACCTCATCTCCAAACTTGCAAGATTCTCAACCTATGACTTTGCTACATAGCATTAGTTCCCTATTTCAGCGCCATCTGGCTTTGAGTTGTGGAACTACGTAATCATTTCCAAATATTGTCTAGTAAACTGCAACATTATTACAAATGGTTCGTAAAGTTTCTAATAGGTGGCGTTGCTAGGTAAATTTGGTTAGGAGATTTAAGAAAACACATAGGTATGCATGCCATAGGTTACTTAATAGGACACCTATCGTCACTCTTTTGATGAGTGAAGAGAAGAGACCCAAAAACTCATCAAATATAAAATTTTATGTGTTGATTGTCCTATTTTCTTAGCTTAGTAGCTTCCATTTTTATTGGCTTTTTGTTTCCTTTCGGTTTACTTAAGCAGAGACTTTATCAAAATTTGTATAATATGTTAATCGGTTAGCATTTATGTAATACAAATTCTCGCTAAACCAGTTTTTGCATTTGCAGTCCTACTTTAATAATAAGATGCCTCCTACGATGCCATTACATTTCTTTCAATTTAATAGACAGTATCGATAAAGTTGCCATGCAAACCGTCGTGGCATGGCAATGGCAATATTTTAGAGTTTCATCAGGTACAGAATTGACGTCATACATATCTAGATGTACCTTCTTCCATTCTCCATATAGGGAAAGATAAGATACGGTATCGATATCTAACAAAAGTGGTTTTTAATATTGACCACCTTTTAACAGTATATGCGATATATCGCAGTACGTAATCTGTACCTTTCGGGTTATATTCCACGCGATGAAAAAATGGTTTCCGTGACATAAAAAGCATGTATTTGTAGAAAAAACCCTGAAAAAGGATTTTATAGCGTGTCAGGTCAGAACCCACACCTAATATTTTTCAACGCAAAAAGTTCGCATAGACCAAAGAGTTCTTAATTGGACACTTCACAAAATGGATGTACCAAATTTTCCCGCGCAATAAAGAAAAAATGTAGAGTTCTTTTTTCAAATAATTCGTTTTGGCGTTTCAAAAGGTGTTCTTCAGAATGTATTCAACGATTACGGAACGTATCATGGTTGTTGTGTTGCCCAGTTTGTTTGCGAGTCTCCTGCTATTCTGCATCTGTCTACGATTCTGTGTCTTAGTTTGCTTTCGTGAGTACTAACCTCTTTTTCTTTACACATTTTCAAACAAAAAGTAGACTCGTTCTTGTGTAATATTTCCTAGAATTCCTATAATAAGGTAGCTATAGTAAGTATTCTTTGGAAGAAATCCATAGGTTGTGTGTAGCTTTTTCCTCGTAACTTCCTTATTATCAATGAGGAAACAGAAAATAAGTTTTTTAACTTTCTTTTATGTGGAAGTGGTAGCGGATGAGGAACCTCAAAAGTTGCGAAACTTCTGCGTTATAAGGTTGCGGAAGAGGAATCCTCATAAAAACTAGTAACAGCGGGTGAAATTGCTGGGCCCTTCATGAGTATTACTTATAGAAAGGTAGAAATAAATCTGTTTGTAAAAAATACTCTTTTTTATTAGTATGCCACTGGTTTAATTATAAAAGTAATTAGGTACCACGACTTTTGCAATATCATATTCTATGACAAATTTTGGTCTAACTGACTTTTACTCAAACATATTCTTGATCATTTTACAGGCCTGAAATTGTATTTTTAACAGATAATTTACATTTGCAAGTAAATGTTGGCAATGTGGCATACCAAGATAAAACAATATCACTTAATACTGATAACAATGTTTGGCATTATTTAGTATTATACATTGATACATTCAATACGGACTTACTTAAAATATATTTTATCTGATACATTTTTAAACAAAATGGATCAAGATGTAGCAGCAGTTATATTAGCTACGACAATACCAGCTGTAATAATGCTGTTCTGTTTTCTGACTATCATGAAATGTGTCTTTTTTGTGTATTGGTTAAGTAAGTATGAAGTTATTGTTATATTATTGTACAAACAAGATTTCTTTGTTTTAACTTGTGGAACGCTGGTTTATCTCATCACATCAACCTCTTGCAGTCCACTGATGGACGTAGGCTTCCCCCAAGATACCCGATTTCGCGATCCGGTCACTTACTCCCTCACTTTATGCCTTCTCACTACCCTAGGTCTGCTTTAAGACATTTCTTTTTAGAAAAAACTGACCTATAGTGTTTTATTCACTATGTTGTCCTTTGTGTTATACAGGATGTAAGAAGAATTACTGCGTTCCTTTTAAGGAATGAACCAGCCCATGAAACTGAAAAACTTTTCCAAAGAAACATAGGTCGAAATATGAAAAAAAAAAAATTGACCTCCCATACAACATGTAGTAGCAAACCAAGTCTGGTTGTATGTGAGGTCAAAATTTTTTCATATATTGGTCTGTGTTCCTTGAGGAAATATTTTCTGTTGCATGGGCTGGTTCATCCCTTAAAAAGAACGCAGTTCTTTTCCTTACACCCTGTTTTGTCTACACCATCTATCAATATTATAAAGAGGAAAGATTTGATTGTGTGAATTGAATAGGCTCCAAAAGTACTGGAACGATTTAAAAAAATCTTATACCATTATAATCCTGCAATATTCCTGATGAACATAGGCTATATTAAATACGAGAAAAAAATAGGGATCCGCGTGAAAATTTCGATAATGTAACCCAACTTGTAAAAATGTACCAAAAAAGAATCTTATATCTCGTACATACATACATACATACACATATCACGCCTATAATCCCTTGCGGGGTAGGCAGAGCATAAATGGCCGCACAAAACGGACATTTACGCCACGTCTGACAAACATTTGAGGGTCACCCTGAAAATTGTGTATCGCCATAGTGACAGGTTGTCAGCCCATCGCCTAAAACTGCAATACACACCCTCGAGTCCCTTAGTCGCCTCTTACGACTCCCACGGGCAAGAAAGGGGGTGGTGCTATTCTAAGCCGGCATCACACGGAAATATCTATATCTCGTACTCTGTAGAAATTATAGACAATAGAGAAAATTGATATACTACACTTTTATAGATGACATCAATATCTTTAAAAATGTCCGCGATACTAAATGTCTAACTATTATAGTTATGCCACAATTGTCAGCCCATCGCCTAAAATTGCTATACACACCCTCGAGTCCCTTAGTCGCTTTTTACGACTCCCAAAGGAAAGAAATGGGGTGATGCTATTCTAATAATAAAACGAATTCAGATAAAGTAGTTACATTTTGACTTCATCTCTATTCGTTATATCAATATATTACGTCATATAAGTCTCCTAATATGCAAACCTATTATGTTTAGGTACATTCTTTAGTTTATAGAACATTAAAATTGATCTATATTTTAGTTATCTGTTGTTACCGTCACAATAAGTGTGAAAAATGGATTCGGTTTTTAAATCTTTATTATTTTCTTTGGTCCCTATGTTTTGTTTGATTTTGTTTTTATTTTTTGTGATGTGCGTGTTCATGGTGTCACGGTGTGAATGGGGCTGTGAGTTTTTTTATTTAAATTTTTAAATTGAGTTTATTTTTTTTTTTAGATATAAGTTGTTAAGTCTAAGAAAGAGCAAGACCTAGTTTTATAAAAGTATTGCATACTTTAAAGAAATTCATTACTTTACGTGTGAATTGTGATGCAGTAGTCTCATTTTGTGAATGAAAAAAAAAATGTTTTTTATATCTAATCCGATACAGCATGTGTACTTAATTACCAGTGATTTTGAACTTTACTATGCCCACCCGTGTATTCCCACTTGAAGTTTAATTACTTTGGTACTATTATATAATCTGTGGTTTAATTTAAAACCTATTCTAAAACATAACGATACGGGATATTCAAAGGGTTTGCTCACTTGACAAAGTCCGTTTATTAAAATTTTTGATTTTAATGAAATTATTAAAGCGGTTTTCCCACTTGTCGTCTGTCGCTACGTTTTTATAACGCACCGTTACGCATGCATCAGATGAAAGGTAATTTTACGGTAAAGGTAATTTGTTGTATTATTTTTTGTTGTTGTGTTGTGTGGACCGAAACAAATATGTTTTCTTTCTTTCTTTCTTAACAGGTGCGTCTGTCAAGTCGTTTTAAAAACGCATCTTAGACGTATTTGTATGTGAATAAGATTCGAAATAGTAATTAACCCTCGTCTGATCGACGCATGCGTTCTTCTTCTTCAAATTTAAGAGTCAAGCTCTTGTCGGTGGAGTAACTTTAAATTTTCCCTCTTCTCTGCTAGTGACTTGACTTCCTGATACGACACGACATTGACATTTTCCTTTATCTGGGTAAAGAAGGTGCGTCTAGGTCTACCTCTGCCTCTCTTTCCTTGCACTTTGCCTTCAATAATGTTCTTTATGAAGTTGTCATGTCGTAGCAAGTGGCTAATCATCTTCACTCTTCTATTTTCTATAGTCTTCAGGAGACAACGTTCTTCCGCAACCAAAGCCAGCACTTCTACGTATTCTTCTTCTCTGTCCAACTGATCTTCTCCATTCTTCTTCAGCACCACATCTCAAACGTTTCCAACCACTCTCTATCTATGCGTTACGGTGCGTTAAAATAACGCAGCTACAGACGACAAATGCGTGAACCGCCTTATCGTACATACATGCCTATTCGTACCTACACACTTGAGAATCCAAAGGTATCTGATAATGACTAGAAAATGTAATAAAATTGATTATCGTCAAATAGATAAATGAAACTCATTGATATAATTGTCTTTTACTGTGTTTTAATGCCAGACAATGGTGATGCAAGCAACTTTTGCTATCATATTAGGAATAATTCCACCTATGTTACTTATTATAAGTGTCGCCATTTTAATTTATACGTGTTGGATTTATTTTAAAAATCGTGAGTATAACTTTGCGTTGAACATAATTATCTTCTTTGGTTTAGGTGTTATTATTTCTGCCTATCCCGCAAGGGATAAAGGCGTTATTTGTGTTTATGTATGTGTGTGATCACGACTGCAAAATTACTACCTACTCAGAGAGTAAGTCAGTAGGACCCTCTTAAATATATAAATAAATAATAGTTTCAATAAGACTTACGTATCTAGTGCGAGTGTGAACAATACCTAGTGATATTTTGTACAATAATTTTTAGTTTTTTTCTCATGTATGTGACTGTATTTTGTCTTCTATGAGAAATAAATGTCTTTAAACCTAAAGTAACTGCAACATCCCTTACACCCCGTAAGTCTGTCAAAGTATTTAAAATTGTATTAAATTTAAAGATTCTGAGATTCCGCAATTGAACTGCATCCAATTTCATCATTTTTACAATACAGTCCTCGTTTTTATTTAAATCGATATCTCTAACGTATGCGTCTATCTATCTATCTAATTAGCCTATATTAGCCCACTGCTGGACATAGGCATCTTCTTTATTGCGCCATTCTCTTCGGTCCTGTGTCACACGCATCCAACCTTTCCCTATAGCTGATATTATGTCATCTGACCATCGGGCCGATGGTCTGCCCATTATGCAGAGATACATTAATTAATACATTGCTATCACAGAGAACACATTCACTGGATGAATTAATCCCTCAGTCGGCAGTTTTTACGACAACCACTGGTTGTATTGGGGTGATACTATTTTAAGCCGGCACCACACGGCAAATTCGTAGATACTAAAAATGAAAGTCTTCTTTAAACATAAATTAAACGTATTTATTTATTTCACAGACGTACACACACAACAGTATAAAATCAATGCAGATTTAGACATTATACATATCTTATGTTAGTACCTCTAGATTGAAAACCACAAACGTGAACGTACAGCTTGGTTAGGCGAATGGCTACAATTAAATTATAAATGAATATTTATAAGTTGGTAAATAAATTTTAAATTTTAACATGCAACATGCTAACAGTAAGAAAGTTTACTAAAAGTATTTGACTCATATTGATTGATTCTTGAGATAAAGTCCTTTATCTATATCTGTCTCTGATTCTCAGACAAAACTTATAAATAAATAAGAATTTCTTTGTTTATTATCACCAAGATCAAGGTACCCTCTAAGATTGTTGTTAAGATGTGCAAGGTATCACACAAGGTTATTATTAAGCCAACGCAAGAACTTAGCGGGGTAATTCTAGACTAGAACAACTTTTAGAAAGACTTAACTTAAAAACATACATACATTTACACATATCACGCCTATAATCCCTTGCGCGGTAGGCAGAGAGTAAACGGCCGCAAAAACGGACATTTACGCCATGTCCACCGACAAATATTTGAGGGTCATTTGGGAAATTGTGTATCGCCATAGTGACAGGTTGTCAGTCCATTGCCTAAAATTGCAAGACACACCCTCGAGTCCCTCAGTTGCCTCTTACGACTCCCACGGAAAAGAAATGGGGTGATGCTATTCTGGGCCGGCATGACACATGAACTTAAAAACATTATATTATAATAAATAGTAGAAAGACTTAACTAAAAAACTTTATGTAGATATTTAAAAAAAATATTTTACAGGAAATGTTTTAGTTTTTTAAATTTCTACTTATTAATTCATTCTATCTCATTTCTAATATTTCTATGCCATACAATCTTAAGTCCTTCGTAATTTAAATATAGTGAATCAAGTATTATTTACTTTTTCATTTTGTTGTTTTAATTTATATTTTTTTTCTACATTTGCTTCATGAATCATGATGTTCGGATTACAAACTCGAATCAAAGTCAAATTACTAGGATTTAATCTGAATTGGGCCAGTTTAAAAAAAAAAACTTTTTTGTGAATATTGCATAACGATGTTAAAAACTTTCTTTTTCTAACCAAATATTGTCTCGACTATTTCTCAAATCACTCTTATGGTTTTTCCTTCTTTCTTAACAAAAAAACAATAACTTAAGAAGAAAATAAATCATTACGTTGAATTTACTGAGATATTTTCTACTCATTTATCATTGAAGTGATAAGTAAATTTTTGGCCCATAGTTAAATGAAAGGTTTTAGATGTGTTGGTTTCCTTCACTATGTTTAAGAAAATCTTCAAAACCTACTGGAAATTCTTTTAGTTTGCAAACATTCACTAACAGAAGTTTTTTTTGTGTTTCTATCTTTGTAATTATTAAATCATTTATTATCTTTGTAAGTAATTAATTTTACACCGTGTGATGCTGGCTTAGAATAGCATCACCCTATTTCTTACCCCTGGGTGTCATAAAAGGCGACTTAGGGACTCGAGGGTTAGATGTGTACTGCAATTTAGGCGATGGGCTGACATCCTGTCACTATAAAGTGATACACAGTTATCTGATTGACCCCCAAACTTTTGTTAGATGTGGTATGGATATCCGTTTTACGGACGTTAACGCTCTGCCTACCCCGTAAGGGATAAAGGCGTGATTTATGAATGAATGAATGAATTTTTTTTTTAAGTATACACAAAGACAGTCATGACGACCAATAATTCGAAAAAAAGTATTTTCTGTGAGTAGATCCTGTTTAGAACGATGACAAAATTCAGTCACGATTATGCCATGTTCCGGCTGTTAGCCAAATTCCTAGGGATTCAGGCAAATAAATAATTTTGCCATTTTACTGCGACATGTAATATTTATAATTGATCCTTGAACTTGGCAGAATATATTTAACTCGTTAGAACAGATAGTATAATAAAGTAAATTCAAATTTAAAACGAACGGTTCATTTTACTTTTAGTTTCAGTACTCGATGTCAGACAAAAAATCTAGAGAAAGTTATTCTGTAATTCTTTCTCTGTATAAACTTGGTTAAATAAAACGCAGATTAACATATTGGTGAAGTCCGGCCTTAACAATGTTCATTCATTCTTCCGCTCACTCAATTTGTGACTGTGACTTGTGACCCTATTTTGACCTCTTCTAGTTAGTTCTCTATGAGATGCAGTGCCATCAGGGGCCTGACAGCTGTATGTCAGGTTATTCGCACTGGCGCTTCAATCGGGTAGTTAAAGCGCCATGTTGGTTTAAGAAAATAATATTGTCAAAGTCATGTGATCTGTTATTTTGACTTTTCGCCATGACGACGCGCTGGCCGTAGTGGATTACGTGTTATTTTGTTATAAACTTGACCAATTTCTTGTGTTATTTTACATAAACCATTGCTTGAGTTGATTTATCCCCAAATTATTTATTGCTCGAGTTGAGGACCATACGACCCCCATTATATGGATGTGAAAACGAGTGGGTAAAACGGCATTTGGATAAGACGCAATTTGACCAAGACAAAAGGAGCTGAGTCCGAAATCGAACTTACTAAACTGCTAACTACAAATGGTAAGCTGTATCCTTTTTAAGCTTTTAAGTGATGAAGCTCATTAAATTATACCCTCGCTACTATATGTAGGTATTCTAATTATTCAGTTGCATACCCTTGCTTGCTTGGTGTGTAGGTACTTAAGGGATCTGATCACAATGTAAATGTAAACAAAATAACAGTCGGCAGACGGTTTCATTTCGGTAGTATTTAATTATAAATTTTCAATGTTGAATGATTATTTTCTTTTCAGATTGGATTGCTTTGATTTAACATCATTATTTTAAGATCAAATCTGATGATGATGATGATTCAGATTCCACCCTGTTTGTTGGTAATGCAGGTATGTAATTCAATAATATTTATCTGTGATCTATCATTGGTTTAACTACTTTCTACCTTCTCAACGATTTTCAGCAGTTCCAATTATGAAGGATACTACGATTATTTTATTCATTATGAACTGCATATCTAACTACTTAGTTAACTTCTCAGCAAATGTCTTATATCAATTTAAGTTTGAATGCTTATTTAAAATATCAAATTGAAATAACCACTTCGCTTATGGATAATGTACCATTTTCTAACTTCTCCTTACCCAAAAAAGGTAAAATCAGTTGCCTCCCAGTCGCTGTCTCCTACTTAAGATATATGTTATTCATTGTTAATTAAAATTATCAAATTTCAGATAATCGAGTGCAATTTCTACTCCATCTCACTCAGCAAAGGTATAGTCTTAAGTAAATAACACTTTGTCTAAATAAACTGTCTATTAATAAAAAAAAAACTGGAGTTTTATTTACCAATATCCTAATATATCAAATAACTATCATTAAAGTACCCATAGAGTAGAATATTGCAGATTATCGATAACAACCGTACAGCACTAATTATCGATAGCGATAAATCTTTCGAGGGCAGCACTATCAATACATACAGCTATAACCTTCTTGGCTATATAAATCTGCATGGATAATATGCGACGCTAGCGCTATACGTGCGAAAGAGGTAATAGGGCTCATGTGGCTGTCTTATCTGTAGCTAGTCTACATATAGTTAATTTGTGAGTGCCATCATCTGAATTTAAAAAATAAATTGCCTCTACGGCACCGCGTTCTAAATATGAAATTAAAGTTTTTTATTATATGCCAGTATAATTTCTAAAGAAATAAAATGTTCGAAAAAAAAAGATATATACAATTTCTTTCACGCCAGATAGTGCAGATAAGATTAATATGGATTTCGACTTAACGATTATTTTAATAGTGTGTTGTTCTATAAACGGTTGTGTTTTTTGTTGACATAAATATGGAAAATGTAGTAGAAAGAGTGATGATTGGTATTATACTTTTAATGATGATCGTGTTGTTTTGGTTGTGGTTTTGTTTTGGGAATTGTGTAAAAAACTGTGAGTATACTTTATTTACCTGCGATTTTTCCAAACTAATGACAAGAACATTGCTTTTCATTTGTCGTGGAAAACAAAATGTTTATGGCCACGTTGCTATGTATATTCATTTTTATTTTTTATACTTTATTGCACATTGTACCAAAAGCGGGCCTAATGTCACGCGGCATTCTCTACCGGCCAACCAGAGGGTAAACAGGGAGAAAAAGAAGCGGGTGCACTAAAATTTGTATAATATTCACAATAATATATTGTTACTATTGATGTTTTTATTTTAAAAAGATACGCCCAGGTGACGCTTAAAATACATTAAAAAGATAAATAAATAATAACTAAGATGATATTCAAAGATATACCTACAAACTTCATAGATTTTTAAGTTTATTAGATACTAGCGGCCCGCCCAGCGGTTTCACCCCCTGCTAACCGATTTCTCACGGGAAACCATTGATCTACAACAACCCTAGATTTAGCGCCTCATACAAAATTACGCTAAGATTTTGTCACCTATTGAACTATACAGTCATACATAGCGATTTATAGATTCATTGCGTCCGCCTGATTCAAAATATCACAACGAACCTCACCATAATCTATTGAATTCAGCCTTATTTGTTAGCCCGTACTTGGTCATGTTAACAGTTTCGCGGCCAGCCACGCACTGTGAAAAAAGGAGTGCTCGCTTGCAAATTGTGCACTACTTTACCGGCCCACCTTTTGAGCGTACGCGCGTAATCTAGGGTTGTTGTAGATCAATGCGGGAAACAGACATTCTCTTAACATGAATCATACAAAAAAACCTCTATCTTTTAAAAAAAACCTCATACAGATCCCATGTGGTTATAAAGATTTAAGCATACATACAAACAGACATAGGGACGCAGACGCGGGAAGCGACTGTACTTTATACTATGTTGTCTCTCTCTCTCTTCTCTCTTTTCATGTAGGACACCGAGTCGTCCTTTTATTAACCGGCCGCCTACTACCAGACTACCACTAGTAGGCCTCTGACATGGTTGTGTTACGACCGCCGTCTAAGTAATCATAGACAGCTACCGGGACCGACGGCTTAACGTGTCCTCCGAAGCACGGAACCATTTCTTTTCGGACAATCAGTTGGTCCACCATGCAATGTCCTAACTAGACCGGTAACAAATTCACAACGTGATCAATATCAACTTGGTGAGTGCCCCACCGAGAATCGAACCCGGATACTTTGCGTCGCAGGCAGTCGCACTACCACTGCGCCACATCGGCCGTCAAAGTGTAGATCGTGTGATAGAGACTATTTTTTTTTTTTTATTACGTTTACTAAACAGCGAAAATGTAAATAACATACCTACAGGATGAAATTTTACTAGTGACCGATAGCGAAATCTCAAGATGGGCTGGTGATAAGGAACAACATTATTTTCTCAAAGATCATTGGTGGAAATATGTCAAAAATATTATGAGTTTTTATAGTTACTCAAATCAGCTGATCGGCAATTTTGAATAGAAGGCCAATTTTTTTTTCGTATTCCGACCCGGTCACTACTAAAATTACGTCTTATATAGGGTATAAGGGCTAGCCCTCCGAATATTGATAGGGTGCATTCAGATCATGAAACTGAACAACTTCCCATAAAAAAAAGGAAACGTATTTTTTTTACTTCTTATAGTAAATGCAGTCAGCTGATTGTGATTTTGTATGTGAAGTCGGATTATTTTTATCGTTTCCTGGCATATGTTTCCAGACGAAAGTTGTTCAGTTTCATGGTCTCAATGCACCCTATCAGTAGTCGGAGGGCTGTCCCTTAAACTCCGTATACTTTCATAATCATAATCATAATACTTTATTGCTTTCACACATACATACACATATCACGCCTATAATCCCTTGCGGGGTAGGCAGAGCGTTAACGACCGCATAGAACGGACATTTACGCCACGTCTGACAAACATTTGAGGGTCATCCGGAAAATTGTGTATCGCCATAGTGACAGGTTGTCAGCCCATCGCCTAAAATTGCAATACACACCCTCGAGTCCCTTAGACGCTTCTTACGACACCCACAGGCAAGAAATGGGGTGATGATATTCTAAGCCAGCATCACACGGCACAACTATACTTTCATATTATGATGAAATACATTTGTTAAAAAGTAAAATAAGCAAAACGAACAGGGCATGTTATGAAGGCCTTTTACAACCTGATTATAAATTTAATACGGTCTTTGTTTTAAGATTAATAATGAAATTATGATAATTCTCTTAGTTTGTAGATTGATTCGTCGAGTAGGTAGGTAGGTACGATAGGAAAACATAAATAAAAGATGAATAAATACCATATAATTCGCGTAGACGGCCGACGTGGCGCAGCTGTAGTGCAATTTCTTGCGACGCAAAGGGGTCAGGTTTGATTCTCGGTGGATCACTTACAAAGTTGGTATTATCACTTTGTGAATTTTTTTCTTGTTTGTGTAGGACATTGCAGCAAGCAATTTCCTACCTGAACCAGTACCTACATGAAATAAAACCACCACAATTCTCACTACCTACTGTAACAAAGATAATGCTTAACAAGGTACTAAAAAATATGCTTCATAAATCTGGTACATTGGATATTTATGACATGTCAGTCAATATTTTGATGTCAATTTGGCCGGTATTATCTAATATATTAGTTATACTGGTTAATGAAATGTTTCGTGAGGGAACATACCCCGACGTACTAAAATCTACCAGGGTATGCCCTGTGTACAAGGGAAAGGGAGACAGGACTCAAGTTGAGAATCATAGGCCCATCACAATAGTACCTAACATCTCAAAAATAATTGAATCGATTTTATCAACAAGTTTAATGGAACATCTCGAGACAAATGACCTACTGACTGACAGACAATATGCCTACAGGAAAGGCAGGTCCACTACTGACGCCGCGCATCAGGTGGTGGACTCGATTCTCACGGGCATTGATGATAGGTACAAAACTGCGGGCGTGTTTTGTGACCTCACGAAAGCTTTTGACGTAATTAAAAATGACATTCTTTTACATAAATTATTATTATATGGTATTCAGGACAAAGCCCACGGGTTGCTGAAATCTTTTTTGGAAGATCGCAAACAACGTGTGGAGGTCACTGTGGATGGTCGCAAGTACAGATCCGAAGCAGGCGATGTAACAATCGGTATACCACAAGGGTCTGCACTTGGGAATACTCTGTTTTTATTGTTCATTAACGACTTGTCCCACTTTATTACAGATGGCCTAGTCGTACTTTTTGCTGATGATACGACAGTGATAGTGAGTGCTAAAACATATGAGCAGTTGAACATCAAAATAAATACTACCTACGATCGACTGCAAGAGTGGTTTTCCACTAACGGGCTTATTTTGAACGGAAAAAATCAAATCTGATGTTATTCTCAGCAATGCATATTGAAAAACCACCTATCAAAAGTCCTGTCCCTTTATGCAACTCTTGCAAGTTCTTAGGATTTAACCTGGACTGTAATGTGAATTGGAAGTGCCACATGCAGTCACTCTGCGAAAGGCTTAGTAGCGCCTGCTTCGCTCTGAGAAAACTAAGGCCATTAGTTTCTAGTGCTGTACTTAGACAGACGTACTTCGCGCACTTCCAGTCCCTTTTGAGTTATGGTCTGATTTTATGGGGTAACTCAACAGATTCGGACAGAATATTTATATTACAAAAACGGGCACTACGAATAATGGCAGGTATGAAGCCCCGTCAAACGTGTCGCTCCCAGTTTGCGTCTCATAATATTATGACGATGACTAGCTTATATTTATTAGAAATAATATCATATGTACGCCAAAACGTCACGCAATTCAATCGTCGTGGATGTGCAGGACGGTCCCTGCGCAACGCAGGTAGACTAGCCAGTGTTCCCCACCGCACCCAAATGGCCACTAAAAACCCGCGAGTAATAGGTCCGATTTATTACGAGCAACTACCAGCAAGTCTAAAGGAAGTTAAGAATGACGAGGCATTTTACCGCCAACTAAAATGTCTTTTGCTGGAAAATGAATTTTATGACATTGATGAATTTCTTGCCTTTAATTTTAATTGACCACAAGTATTTGTAGTGACATTATGTTTTGATTATACTTTTTCGATTGAATTTATTATTTTTATACACCTTTTGACATTGTTATTTCTTATTGTTGTTAGTTGTTATGTTATTTCATTGACATTTTTATTTTTATTTGACCTTGGCTT
This sequence comes from Tuta absoluta, assembly GCA_027580185.1. Taxonomy (NCBI): domain Eukaryota; kingdom Metazoa; phylum Arthropoda; class Insecta; order Lepidoptera; family Gelechiidae; genus Tuta; species Tuta absoluta. The sequence goes on along the minus strand of JAQAHW010000019.1, from coordinate 8,789,596 downwards.
GACCATTGTATTTTATCTTATTTTGTATATGTTGACATAATTTTAATATTTTGTTTTATATTCCTTGACGATCATATTATCCTTTGACATTTTTATTTTATGTAATATTCTTACTTGTAATAATGAATTTGATAATATGAAATAAATAAATCAAATCAAATCATTGCAGGCTGAAACCACCTGACTGTCCGCTAGAAAGATGGTTCCGTGATTCGGAGGGTACGTGTAGCCGTCGGTCCCGGTTGCTGTCTATGATTACTTAGACGCACAACCATGTCAGAGGCCTACTACTAGTAGAAAAGAGAGGAGAGTCTGACTATCTTTCATACATAAGGGCGCGCCGTGAGAAAAATAAGTATTTTTGGATGCACGCAATTTGTTGGTGAATACGATAAACACCTTATTTTTACGTATAATGATTTTTCATTATATTAACTAGATTCTGATCGCAGGAAAACACGATTAAATAAAGCTTGCTTGTTGGATTTGTTTTTCAAAGTTTGGTCTATTTTTACACTTTTTTGCGTAGTGTATAGCAATTTTATGAACAAAACACATTATATTTTGCGAATACGATACGTCTTGTACATTACTAGATTCAAGTCGTACAGTTTTTTTATTACTTGTTTATTTTGCGAGAAATTTCCAAAAGAGTGAAAAACCGTCTAAATATGGCGATTTCTGTTCTCACACACAGGATTTGGCATTAATGGGAAAGGGACGTTTAAAAGTTCGAGGCAGGCCTTTAAAGGGCGGGAAGGGGACGCTGGGCGAAAATTTGTAAATTTTGTGTTACTTAATCTGTGAACGACCACTATAGATCCTTTCTTTTTCTACGCGAGTTATAATAATTGTCATTATTATCAGATTGCACTTTTGATTTTGTTCATAAAGTTTAATTATTCATTTTCTATACGTGGATGCTTGTCATTGACATTTGCTTATACTTACCTATAGTAAAAAAAAAAAAATGTGGCTGTAAGCTCGCTAAACAGAAAATAATGGGTAAATAGATCGTAGATTTTTCATAGTCAAACTTTGGTGTACTAGGAAAAGAAATGGGAGTGATTGATCAATCTAGCATATCAATTGATTAAAGTGTCATCGGCATTGATAAGAAAAAGCATTATAATTATTAAGAATAATATGTTTGTTTCTACGTTGTAAAAAAAAACTTATCAGATAATATTGATATAATTCTGTTTTGTTGAACAGAAATCAGTTTTATATTTCCAGCTGATCGGCGTACATTATTATTTAAAAAAAAACATATTTTCGATTTGTTTTGGTTTTAAAATGAGTGACTTATCCCCAATGTTGGCGTTTATGGCTATAAACATTTTAATAATTTTCCTTATATATTTTCTTTTAGTGAAATTGTTCGGTAAGTGCTTTCAAATACGATATAAAATTTTACATACATACATATATCACGCCTATATCCCTTGCGGGGTAGGCAGAGCGTACACTGACTTTAAACGAACATTCACGCCACGTCCGACAAATATTTGAGGGTCATTCAGAAAACTGTGTATCACTATAGTGACAGGTTGTCAGCCCATCGCCTAAAATTGCAATACACATGTAACCCTCGAGTCCCTTAGTCGCCTTTTACGACACCCAGGGGGAAGAAAGGGGGTAATGCTATTCTAAGCCGGCATCACACGGCACATTTCATTAAATTTTATTTGTTTATAAACATTTTATTCAAAAATTATGATTACGTTGTATGGGGTAAGAAACTTTTTTTTTTTTTTTTTATTAATGATGGGTTTGCTCTTGACTCTAGTCTAGGTCATAGGACAGAGACAGAGTCTAAGATGTAGCGAGCTCACCCAGAAGAAGCCTGTTAAGGCACTGGCACTCCCACACACTGACGGAACGCAGCAAGCTACTTGGCGCCAGACTTCGGTGGGATGGTGGTCGCGAGCCAGGCGGCTCCTTACGGAGCCTTCCACCGCTTGGTGGGATCGTTCAGCCGGACTTATCCACAGGCAAGCCTGTGTTGCCGTTGCCCGGGGTGGACCGCTAGGAGGTAGAAACTATTTACAATTATTCGTAGGGCGGCCAGTAGTATGTTGAGTGAGTGTATTGAGAATTGTAGTATATTGAGTGAGTGTATTGAGAATTGTAGTATATGGAGTGAGTGTATTGACTATTGTAGTATATTGAGTGAGTGTATTGACTATTGTAGTATATTGAGTGAGAGTATTGAGAATTGTAGTATATGGAGTGAGTGTATTGACTATTGTAGTATATTGAGTGAGTGTATTGACTATTGTAGTATATTGAGTGGGTGTATTGAGAATTGTAGTACATGGAGTGAGTGTATTGAGAATTGTAGTATTTTGAGTGAGTGCATTGACTATTGTAGTATATTGAGTAAGTGTATTGACTATTGTAGTATATTGAGTGAGATTATTGAGAATTGTAGTATATGGAGTGAGTGTATTGACTATTGTAGTATATTGAGTGAGTGTATTGACTATTGTAGTATATTGAGTGGGTGTATTGAGAATTGTAGTATATGGAGTGAGCGTATTGAGAATTGTAGTATTTTGAGTGAGTGCATTGACTATTGTAGTATATTGAGTAAGTGTATTGACTATTGTAGTATATTGAGAATTGTAGTATAAGGAGTGAGTGTATTGACTATTGTAGTATGCTGAGTGAGTGTATTGAGAATTGTAGTATAAGGAGTGAGTGTATTGGCTATTGTAGTATATTGAGTGAGTGTATTGAGAATTGTAGTATATAGAGTGAGTGTATCGACTATTGTAGGTAGTATATTGAGTAAGTGTATTGACTATTGAAGTATATTGAGGTAGGGTAGGGAATCTCTCAGTCAGTCTATGCCCGACCGTAGCCTAGAGTGGCTGTGTGGTGCTGGTGTGTCGGCGAGCCACTCACTACTTCTAAAGTCAATCATCAGTACTTTCAAAAGGGATCGCACACAGGTTATTAATAAAATAAACAAAAAAACAAACCTTAAAATAGGTACATAATATTGCCGGCTAGGTAAAATTATGTTGGACAACAGATATAGTGTCGCCATCTGGCGCTGAAGACCATTATCTCTTGGTAAGATACTATATCTATAAAATTAAACTGGTCTATAATTTTAGTAGCTTTTCGTCCCGCGGTTTCACCCGCGTCTTAGTGAATCTTCTAATGAGTGAGTAATTTTTCTGTAAGAGGTACAATTATAACAAAATAAGTTAAACGAGTATATTTTAATTTTATTAATGATTACATTTGCATCAAAATAGATAGATAAGTACTTTAGCGATTAGTAAAACCAATACCCTTTAATTGAAAATGTCTTCCTTTTTTGAAATTGTTTTACAGAATATTTTAGTTTTAATAATTTTTTGATGCAATTCACAATATTTTTGCCAGTATCATGTTCAAACTTTCGGATCTTTCATGCTTTGAAACGTCGTTATAATATTTTTAAAGCATCAAAACAAAACATTACGGCCAATGATTTTTACGATACAAGTTGGTACCTGCTAACTTCGTTTCACTGTAATGTAACTTATAAAAAACTGTGAGCACGTAAAATGACCATTTCTGAACCAGCTTCCTTCAAGTTACATGTTACATGACAATGTCCATTACGCTATTAAACTGTTGGTGAAGTAGCCTAAACGTAGGTATTTCTGCATATTTGTATAAATCAGCTGAGTCCTTTAAATTCCGCGTATCGATCCTCAATGTCTATGTTTGTCTTCTAACAGATGCGTCTCTTATCTCGTTTAGTTTATTCGGGCTTCCGGTGTGCTTCTTCGGGTACTACATACCCTCGTGGATGTGCTAGCAGTAGTGGCCCACCAGACTGATAAACTTTTGCTGTAGAGCATTTTTTGTATCTTTTATAGTTTAACCTATGCTCCTGGTGTTCCGCATTAAGTACCCCAGACCCTCGATGTCTATGTGCTAGCAGAAGTGGCCCAACAGATTGATAAACTTTTGCTGTAGAGCTATTTTCGTATCTTTTATAGTTTAGCTGGGCTCTTGGTGTTCCGCATTAGGTAATCCAGACCCTCGATGTCTATGTGCTAGCAGAAGCGACCCACCATGCATTTTTTTTGTGATTGAGCCATTTCGATATCATATGGTTTAGTGGAGTTCTCGGTCTGCATCATCACCTACCTACTCCAAACCCTTGATATCTAATAGAGCTTGCAGAAGCCGCATATCATACTTAAAAGCTTCTGCTTTAAAGTTAAGCTCATAGTTTAGCGGGGCTTATAGTACATCAGGTACTGTAGATCTTTACATGCTGACCTACTTTTCCCTTGGAATCATCTTTGTATATCATAAAGATAAGCTGGGCTCCTGGAAGTCTATATCAATTACCTACTCCAGATCTTAGATGTTTATGTAACAGCTAAAGCTGCCCCTCATGCTATACCATTTTTCCTTTGGAGACATTTTATGTATAAAAAAACTATGAATCATTTATTATATCGTTTTTTTATATCCTACTAATCAACTTTTTATCAATATTTGATAACATCATGTTGCCATTATTTTCAGATACTTAGTATAACAAAGACTCATTTTCAGTCAGCAAAAATATTTTGAGTTTTATTTAAAAAAAGCTGTTTATCCAGTAGCTATACAAATTTATACATATATTTAGACAAAATGGAACCTAATTCTGCTGCTGATGTGTTGGCAATAACAGTGATAGTGGTTTTCTTGTCCTATATCATTTACGGGATTTGCTTATATTATTTTGGTAAGTAAATTTACTATGCCTTTTGCCACAATTCTATTGGTGGTTGTTGAAATAAGCGACTATGTAATAATTTTTATTTTTTATTAATGATGGGTTTGCTTTTGACTCTAGTCTAGGTCCTAGGGCAGAGACAGAGTCTAAGATGGAGCGAGCCCACCCAGAAGAAGCCTGTTCACTCTTACTTTGAAGAGATTAGGATTGTATGCGTTTGGAAACACAGATGCAGTATATGAATCTAGGAAGGAGTTTTCTGTGATTGCAATATCTTGCATTGCGCTCGTCATCCGTCTGCCAAGCTTGGTTAGTATGGCAATACCGCTCAAAAGAAAGGGCCCATGTCCAGCAGTGGACTGTTGTATCTGTTAAAAAATATATATCAGAGATTCACCGAAAATTTTAATGATGTTGTCTGTCTGACTCTGTTGAATTGAGGAAAATTTGTTTCAATATTTTGTTATTATAATAATTAATTACTTATTCAAAGAATATAATTGAATCGCTCACTCCAACTCCGAAAAAACACAAAGGAATATTGACCAGAACTGTTTTTGACAAAGGTTTCTAATGGGAGTTTTTCTGTTGACAGTTCTGTTGATAGTTCTGAATGTCAAACCAGAGGGCACTTTGCTAAACTGAAAATTTGACTTTTCAATATGGCTGACGGCAGCCGTAGTTTTGTCTCAGGTTCCGTTTCAAGTTGTGTTCGTTACTAATTTAATTCTTTTAGTTTGATTTGCTACAAGATAAACTTGTCGTCTTGCTATTATATTGAGTGTCATTCATGTCAGCAAACAAAAAATCTTCGATCGAAATTTAGAACTATTACATAAACACAAAACAAAGAATATTTTGTAAAGTGGTACAGATTTGGAACATGTAAAGGAACGTTATTTCAATTAAGCTGAGCGCCCTCTACATTATACACGAGAATCTCTAGAAAATTTCCCGCTCCACAGTACTTTGACCTGTTGTTAGATGGCGCTAGTAGTCATTACATACCAGTAGATTTGAATTCTTATTTTCCCGCATGTTTTGCACATTTCTCGTGTGCTACTACTTCCTAGGTAGTTAAATGTTTATTAAATATCTTATGCCTAGAGTATCCCCGTAGCACAGAAAAAGCAGTAGTATGTTATGTACTATGTATTCATGTTTTTTTTTTACGTAGATACCTGATAATTTATCACAGATATTATACTTTGATACTTGTTTCATTAGATATGAGTTCTCAAAGAGAGCTGATCGTCATTAAGATCCTAATGTTTATAAATTGAACACTGATAAAAAGTATTTTAATTGCTACTGCATAACTTTTTGCAATGTTTGTAAAGTGGGCAATTTTAGCAGTTGATTTATTAATTTTACTTGCAATTTTTATTTTATATACTGTTATTAAAAGATTTTTTTACTGGTGGATTGGTAAGTCTCAAACTTTAATAGATAGTATTATTTGTATTTTTTTTATCAAGGTAATGTGTGCCTTGTTGTCGTTATGTCATCCAAACAAGTGACAATATAAGTTCATTATTTTTGTATGAGGTTTGGATCTGACACAAACATTTCTTCTAATGTATTCTATATTATGCGTTATTTTGGTTATAAAATAAATCACGTAGTGTTGTAGTAGTTTTTCTCGATAGCTGAATATTTCTTCTGAACTATGATTTAAAACTGTTAAAACCACTTTATAACCTTAACAGTTGTCAAACAACACTCCCAGACTCGGTATGATCCTGCAATACAATCCAATAAAAGAATATCATTGTCTACACTTTCACAATAATACATTCAGTATTTTTCATGACATTTGCCAAAATAATCGAACGTTGCTTATCTACTTGATTACAATATCGTTTAATCGGTGGAATGACAACATAATTTTCTTTATCAATTCCTGTCTATAATCTTAATCCAAATTTGTTTCCCCATTAGTCCACGTAACAATATCAATATCGGCAGTGCAAAATTATAATTAAATTCAGATATTTATTGAGTATTTTTGTGAAAGTTAAAAACTGTAAAAATGTTGCCATCGTTGATTTTTTGGATGACGTTTTTACTTATCATCTTCTTCGTTATCGCCATCAATGAAATGAGTGAGTAAAACTAAATATTATTTAAATTTGTGTTTTTAATAGTTATAACAGCAACAGCTGGCTTTAAGAATATAATTATATGATAAGTTAACATTACGTAGTAATTTTGTGAATCTCAATTCTCCAAAATATTGGCATTTTTGTCTCAATTCGGCCATTATACTTAAGTAATTAGGATAAATGTGGCCTGCTGTATTAAAATATAACATAATCTTTATTTAAATGAGATATACAAGTAAATTCAAATTTGACTATTAAATTTACTTTAAAAACTTGCAAAATTTTCAAGCGCGGGCACGATTTGACCCTGCGACTTTCGCATTACTAGTGGCGACGCCTCTTCCATCTTTTTTTGCCAATTTTTAAAAAATTGTATACGTAACACGGGAAGTGCTTCAAAATTTGGTATCCAATTTTACTTTATTTACTGCATAAAAGCTGTACAAATTATCTATCATATGTATAACATTTAAATTAAGATTTTCACTTATCTGTTTATGTAAACTAATTATGACATGGTTGATTGATTAATGAATGATTGGTGAATAAATGATTACAAAAGATAATACCTATGAGGGTTTTCCCATTTATGGTGAGATCAGGAAAAAATATTATTCAGTAGTTCTAATGATACAAAAAAAGAGGGGTATTCACTTGTAGGTTATGGCCATCCGGTATAATAAGAAATGCTAATGCTTGATCTTGATGAAATAAGATAAGATAAGATAAGATAAATATACAATTTGTTCAGAGTAACCGCTTGACTTGTATCTTTGATATATTTTTTCTTTTTTATTAAAACTCACTTTAAGCCCTTTTAGTTATATATATAAGTCTGTCTGTATACGTGTCTATGGAACGTTAATATTTTATACTAGTTTTCCGCCCAGAGGTTACAACCGTTGCCACTCATTTTCCCGTGGTGAAAGTTGTTTTCCTGCGGTAAAAAGTGGCCTATGTGTTATTCCTGGTTATACTCTACCTGTGTTCAAATCGGTCAAGCCGTTTGAGCGTGAAGGGATAACAGACATACATACATACATACACACACAAACTCTCAGATTTATAATATTAGTACGGATACGTCATAAAAGTAATTAAATTATCTTACATCTAAATCTCATTTCTTTTTTATTTTTATCCGTTATCGGAATTGCTTTTTAGTTTTTCAAATCAACAAATATAAGAATCAGTCGATTGTTGTATTTTCGTCAAAAATAGTTGTAACGTTTTAAGCCTTTGAGAATATTTATAATATAATATTCCTAGGTACTAATTATAACTATGGGATATACAACAATTCTAATTACGATAATTTTTGTAATTTGTATTATTTTAGTTCTTTGCATAGCACCATGCAATTTTGGTGAGTTAAATAATGAATAACATTGAATTTTAATTTTCTTTTCTACAATAATTATTATTAATTAGTATTAGCTTGTAGTGAAAATTAAAATGGTAAAAATTATGTAGTGCTTGCTAATTGTAAAAATTGCAAAATGATAATAAATTAATAACTTAGTCGCACGATTTAAAATCATAGCAAACATGTGAAATCTCTGAGAAATAGTTTCAGCTTTTTTTCCCAAGAAAAGAATCGAATAAAAATAATGAATCTGATATCTTTTTTTTCGTGTGGGACACCGAATCGTCCAACGACCCGATGAACCCTGAATCTGATGAAGTCAAATATAAATTTAGTGCTGTTGTATAATATTCTATATACTTTTATCATGGACAGTCTTACGTATTATATTGCCGATGCAAAAGAACTTTGTAAAAAGGCAAAGTCCTAGTGTGACGCAATGAGCTTCGTGCGTTAATCGAATTGATAAAATATTATCAAAGTAATCACCGAACAGAAAAATATCTATTCAAATTTATAATATTACACGAGCTAGTGGTGAAAACGTCTTTTCAAATTCATTTTGCAGTCAACCGCGACTGATTACGAGTATGTCCAGTGTTGAGGAAAAAATTACTTTCAGTGTTGCTATAGTGATACTAATGATTCCTATTGTTTTCATGATATACGTTATATGTCGAGCTCTAAATCAAGGTAGGTGTGACGTTTCATTATTTATAGGTATGTACCTACATACATTCATAGAGAACATGTTAGAAAATAACTTTGATTCTTTAAAACCAATATTACTGGCACAATGCGTCTTCAATCACGTGATTTATTTGCAGGCAAAGTGAATATATGTACTTAGATTATATTGTAACACGTTCTGAAAATTTTGTTTTGTGTTTATTTATTTTATATTTTTAAATTATGCTTTATCTCATGATATATTGTATATAGTAATAAGGTTGTTAACAATATTTTAACTATGTAGCTATTATTAATAAAACAACTAAATCTGTTTCCAAACGAAGGCTAGGTTTATACTAAAGGAGAAAATAAATTGTATTTTAAGACAACTTTAGGAATCACTCATTTACGCTTGTTCTTAGTCAAACTTAGAAAAATTCATAAATGGATTGCCAAATCACATAAAAACATTATTACAAGCTCGCGGACGCAACTTAAAGTATTAAAATACGTGAAAACGACACCTCTGTAGCCGTTTCACATTCATGAAATTACAGCATAAGTAACGCATTTCAAGTTATTTAAAATTTGTTCTAAAACGAAAGGTTCAGTTTATTTAAATTTTATTTCCATGTTAGCTCAATAAAATAATCTTTCATTTAGTTTTTGTTTCATTAAGCTTCGTTTGGTACTTTTGAAGATATTGGCGACTATTCTCCCGGCCCGTTTAGTTTGTGGTCCAGTGTAGAGGTAGAATACATAAAATTATCAGCAAAGAATAAATAGTCGGCCAGATGGTCCAATGACTTGAAGAGGACGGCTGGTAGTGACTGGATGGCGAAAAGGAGATATCGTGCCTTATCTTATGGCGTACTCTAAGGGAGGCCTACGTCCAGCAGTGGCCTCTCAAAAACTTAATAGTAGTGGAAATAATTGTCCATCAGGTCATCAAGCCAAATTAATATACTGATAATATTTTATCAAAATATTATAGATTTGCGATATAACACAACACTCCTATGCATCAATCATTCATTATTAAGAACTCAAAATGTCGAGTGCACAGGAGGAAATTAATTTTAATATTGTGATAGTGGTAATAATACCAATTGCTTTCCTGATTTGTACTTTCTGCCATTATGCTTTGAGCAAAGGTGGGTAAAACACAATTTATTTAGAATCGAGTGTAAAAAAATGGCCGGCATCACTCCAATTGTGTAGCATCATAGGCGTATCATGCGTAAAAAGCGACTAAGGGATTATTGGTAAGTATACATTTTAAGTCGATCGCTTACCCTTTGTAATGTAATAATTTTTTTTGTCAGTACTGTTGTAGATGACTCACTCACAGTGAAAGGTTTTTGTAAATTTACCAATTCATTTTCTTTACGTATATAGCAAGATGTTATGTATTTAGTGCAGTGTGATGCCGGCTTAGAAAAGCATCACCCCATTTCTTGCCTGTGGGTGTCGTAAGAAGCGACTAAGGGACTCGAGGGTGTATTGCAATTTTAGGCGATGGGCTGACAACCTGTCACAATAGTGATACACAGTTATCTGATGACCCTCAAACATTTGTCAGACGTGGCGTAAATGACCGTTTTTTACGGCCGTATATGCTCTGCCTACCCTGCAAGGGATTATAGACGTGATATATGTATGTTATGTATTTTAACTGCCGATCATTAGATCACACTACCACTACGCCATATTGGCCACCGAGAACGACTTTTTACTTTGGTAATATGTCACTTCGTATTGGACTCAGACGATCTGTATAGTTTTTAGAAATCGGTAGGTAAAATATGATTTGAGATCAACAATACTTCCTTGAACTATTTCTTGTCAAGATGGTAACAGATAGTTTATCAGTTTACCTTTTTATACGAAACACATTTTCAGCCAATACCTTTCTTTCTTTTAAACAGTAATCTGAAATATACGTGATATTGTCAATAATATCTTGAGATAAAGTGATGCATTGATCATCGAAATCCGGTTCATGTAGTCGATTGTATTATTTTAAAGATTTTCGTGTTTTTTTATATTGTTTCACAAGTAATAAATCGTTTCAAAATGTTCGTGACAATGAATTTCAATTGTGAAAACAATTGGGAGTTTGTGTGATACGGAGAGAAGTGAAAAAGGAGTTACATTCGGATAGTTTGTTCAATCAAATTATTTTGAGTGATTTTTAGTGAAACGGATACTCAGTTGGTTTGTTTAACAAATCAGTACTGCGAGTGATCTTATAAATAAAAGCGCAATGTACTAGGAAACACAAATAAGTTGTTGGCGCAAATAAAAAACGGTTATTGCGGGATAAAGACATTGTTGACAAATAACAAACCTAAGATAAAAAAAATAAAATAAAACATACTAACAGACCCAGACTAAGTGCTGAAATCATCACCTTGATTACAAAATTGAGCAAAACCAACAAAATGCCACCAATTATTGAAGAATTGGATTATAACTCAGCTGATCTTTCGGATGTGATTCCTCCAGATTATGTAACCGAAGCAAATCATGATTCTGTAACTGATTATGATTTTGATCTTCCGGATGTCATTCCTCCAGATTATGAAAGGCCAAAGGTTGACAACGACCTTTCACAGATGGCGTTCATGTACTTGATTGCGATTTCAGCGATGCTGTTGACTTGGATTTTTGTTTTCTTCTGCCTACGGATGATGGCTTTAAGTAAAAGTCTTACTTTATTTTTTGTTTTCAATTATAATTATGATTACCTATAAGCCTCTGTGCTTATATTTTCAGCTACTATGATTAATGATCATGATAAGTAAAAATTGTGGTGCAGCACAGGCTTAGTCATCACATCATGTGATACAGTTAAATGTCATTCACTATTAAGTTTCTAACTTATTTTTTTCATTTTATCATGAATACCTTAACCTACTCAAAGCTTAGTAGCCAGTCTGTTTTGATCTGCCAACCAACACAAATATTTTGTTTGCATTTATGTTAGTTTATGCGAATGTTTGTGTTTTGTCTTGATGTTCCTATTTGTGTACCTTTGATGTTAAGATACGTAAAATGATAACTGTTACTTTTCATAGAAAGTATAAAAGCAACGTATTTTTATCTAATAGCCCATATTTGTTCCGACATTTTCATTGGTAGACTCTATATTATAATAAGTTCCTATCATAATGATCATAATTTTTCGATTATGAAAAAAAACGTCAATCCATTAGACAGTGAATATATCATAGATAGTTGTAATATCTTAAGCATAACCTGTAAATATAAATCTATTATCTTCGCTGATCCCCCTCGTAAAGATTGTATATCTTAACTTCATTATATTTTATGTCACTTTGACGTTTAATCTTTATCCATTCGCAAACGGATATTTAATATCACAAGTTCGTTTTTGCGCGAATCTTTCTATCAATTAATCAAATAACATTCATATTGTAAAATTGAATCCTTTCAATTTGATAGGATAAGTCATATTTTATCCTGAGTAATGCTTATCAAAAATATGATAGTTATATTGGAAAACTAATAATAACCATAAAAAAGCTGCCTGGTTGAAAATATTGTAATATTTTAATATTTTGGTGATACCGTGCTCTCAGGATAAATTAAATGGATAGAGACAAAGTTACTCAATATACTCTCATTATGAATATTTTTCTCGTCTTCTTAATATCTTTAATATCGTTTATCATGATAACGTTTCTTGTGCTGTGTATACGAACCCTGAAATTAGGTAATGTAGCAAATTTATCATTTTTCACATCAATTTTTATTGTAGCGCCATATATTTTGATGTATTTTATTATCACCTTACTAATCACTGTTTTATCATATTCAATTACCTACTTCCCATTTTAAAAGTTTTGATTAGCTGACTTCTAGATGGTTCTTGTGTATTGTCTAGGATATTTCTTAAATGTTATCTATTACTTTTGTTTGAGGCTAGATGGCGCTGTCAAGGAACATTTATTAAATTTTACTCAAAAACCTTGTTTCTTTGATTTCCAGGGCAGAAGACGCAAAATCCGCAGGAGCGGAGAATGTACGCGGGCGCTCGACCGCGGCCGGCGTCGTTCCCCGCACAAGAACCCACTATATACGTCAGCCCAGCCCACAATCTACCGCCTCCGCCCAAGTATGGTAAGCATTCGGAGTTGTACAAATTTTTGTCAGAAATAGTTTGTGGAAAAAGAGACCGGGTTTCGTCATTTCTCATACAGTCCTTTATACTTCGATCAACGCGGACTTCCTTACCCGTAAGCCATAAAGGGTTCTGTCAATTTCCCCTTTGTTAAGGTACAAGACCAAATGGTCCGTCGCATATGGACTTTTTTCTCGATCGAGTTCAGTCGCGAGTCAAATGATCTTAGTTTAAGATCCGAATTGTAGTGCTATTAATAATGCTTATAAAAATATGTAATAATATCTTTTTACAACATATTACTATACTATTATTATTTTGATTTAAAAGTATTATTTTAGTCTAATATCACTAACTAATACACTAAATTATCAATTGAAAAAAATATCTTTCAGTAAATTTGTGATGCCAGTAAGACGTATATAGGTCTCATTCGGATTTAGTTTTGTAGGTTAACTTGCAATAAATAATTTAATTACATTCATATTGTTATGGTGCCGAACAATTTGATTAGGACCTTTACTAAAGATGATCACATAATTATTATGGCAGGGTCCCATGACAAAAATGTAATGAATTTTAAATCAGCTCTACATACTTTCCTGGAAAAATCTAAATACACGAATGTTATCATGGGAAAAATATACAATAGCCTGCACCTCAATGTATATAAACTTAATGCTGTGATTAAAAGTTTAAATACTGACCATCTACTGTTTTCTGAGCTGTCTCTGTTTGAGAACAAAAGAATTGACAAAATTAATTCCTGTAGAGCATTAGTATTGGACATTATGAAATTAGACTACAAAAATTCACAATGTAAATACTTTAAAAATAAAATGTTTAACGCTCATAACGCTCATACTCAAACATATGATTTTTTTCGTACCTAATCGTAATAATGATAATGATAATGTAAGAAGTAAGGTTTTATGTAACAATAAAAATGAAAATCCTACTAACAAAATTATTAGATTGAATGTTTATCACCAGAATGTATGTGGAATTAACACCGTAATTAATCAGCTTGAGTTATATGTAGAATCTTTACGTAGAAAGCAGCATTATATATGCATAAGCGAACATTTTTTAAACAAGATGTCCATATCTTATTTACAATTTGCAAATTATAGGCTTTGTTCAAGTTATACTAGATCAAAAAAAATTAGAGGGGGCACTTTAATATTGGTAGAGGAAGGTAGACAGACCCAAGAATTAAACTTCTGTAAAAACTTATGTAAATTAGACTACTTTGAAGTTTGTGGTGTAAGAGACATAGAAACGAATGTGAATATTATTTGTTGTTATCAGAATGGAAACAATTTTGAAAAGTTTGTAGAAAGTTTAGAATTGCTCCTTCAACATTTTTTCCAGAAGAAGAGTATAATTTGCGGAGATTTTAATGTTAATATGTCAACAGACAGTAAGCAAAAACAAGAATTTCTAAATGTACTTAAGTGTTATAACTACAGGTGTCTTGTGGATCAGGTGACGTTTAAGAGAAACGGAATGGAATCATGTATCGACAATTTTCTTACTAACATTGATTCAGAATATATAGAAAATATTGAGGTAGATCATAATGGCCTATCTGATGGACATGCTTGCATTATGACTGAACTGAAAAATGAATTAAATAGAGTTAATTTTAAGCAACAATTCTCACTTATTGAAAGCCGCGTATTTAATAAAGTAAATAAAGCAGCCTATACTAAAAGGCTATTGGAAGTAGATTGGAAGAAACAGGGACCAAACACTTTTTTGAAATTGTTCAAAGAAATATTTCACAAATGCTTTAAAAAAGTTAAAAGGAGAATAAATCTAAACAAGTACAAGAAACTCAAATGGATTACCAAAGGTGTAAAGGTAGCAAGTCAAATGAAAAGATTTTTAGTAAATATAAATGGTTTACAGACTCATAAGACTATTTTAAATTATAAGTCAAACTACATAAAGTTGTATAGAAAAGTGTTGAGACATGCTCGAAAGCTAGAGGTGCAGTCAGAGATAGAATCTCACAAATGTCATTCAAAGGGTATTTGGCAAGTTGTTAATAAATACACTAACAAAAAACGCATTAATGTGAGGGAAGAGATTTTATTAAAGGTTAATGACAAAATAGTGCAAGATCCTCAAGAAATTGTGGAAAACTTCAGTTTAATCTTTGACCGATACTGCAAAACTTTAAATGTAGATCTAGATAGTGCAATGACATTACTAAGAAACAGTACTAATAGGATTTCTAGTAATATGATTTGTCACAAAACAAATTCCAATGAAATCTACAAGATTGTTAGTAAAATGCCTTCAAAAAAAACGGCCGGTTACGATGATATTACGATTTTAGTGATTAAAGAGAATATTGATATACTAGCTGAACCTCTGGCTATTTTCTTTAATAAATGTATTGAAGAAAGTACGTTCCCTGAACAATTGAAAGTAGCGAAGGTCGTTCCTATACATAAGAAAAAGTCAAAGCTAGATCCTAATAACTATAGGCCGATCTCTGTGCTGCCGGTAATGTCTAAGATTTTTGAAAAATTGTTGAAATGTAGGCTACTTGCACATCTTAATTTATATAAAATACTTAACTGCAGACAATTTGGCTATCAACATGGTGTTGGAACACAAAATGCTACTGAGACATTAATTCATGATGTTATTGATAAATTAAATGCACATGATAGGGTTGCAGGTATCTTCTTGGATCTCTCTTCAGCTTTTGACACTGTGGACCACAGCATTCTTATAAATAAGTTGGAGCATTATGGGATAAGGAATAAAGAGCTTACTCTTTTTAAATCTTATCTTAGTAACAGACGACAATATGTAGAGATAAAAAGTATAAACAAAGATGATTCTTGTGAGACTGCTTATAAGTCTAAAATGATATCTGTAAACAGAGGTGTGCCACAAGGATCGATTCTGGGTCCAATCTTGTTTTTAGTTTTTATTAATGATATCATTACTCATATTTATAATGAGATCCCAAACATAAATCTTGTTTTATTTGCTGACGATACTAATGCAATTATAAACGGGAAGAACATCACTGAAATAAACGCATTTACAAATATGGCCCTTACTGCTTTTAATAACTGGTTTATTATAAATAATTTACAGCTGAACATAGATAAGAGTCACGTTATTCTTTTTAAAACCACATCGCGGAACAGAGAAACGTTGAATGTAAATCTAGGATCTAAATTAATAGCCTGTGTGAAAGAGGTTAAATTTTTAGGTATCCATATTGATGAAGACTTGAACTGGAAAAAAGAACTGGAAGCCATTGAAACCTCAATAAGCTCTTCATGTTATGCGTTACGTAGTCTCAGGAATCCTCTTACAGTTAAACAGCTGACAACAATTTATTATGCCTTGGTGGAGTCCAAACTGCGGTACAGTATTGCGCTTTGGGGTGCAAGTCATCAATATAATTTAAACAAAGCTTTTTTAGCCCAAAAAAGAGCAGTACGTGCCATGGTTCATATTCCACCTTGGGATTCCTGTCGACCTTACTTCATAGAATTGGGAATCTTGACAGTGCCAAGCTTGTATATATTAGTCTTATTAACAAACTTCTTGAAACAACGTCATAATTATGAAACAGAAGAGGAGATGAAAGAGAGACAAAAAACAAGACGAAAAGATTTAAATAATGTTTTTGATCCAAAACTTAAATTAGCCAAAAGTAGTGTACGATACCAAACAGTAAAGCTGTTTAACAAGCTACCTGTAGAATTTAAAACTATAAAATGTGTGAAAAGATTTACTACTGAACTCAAAGCTCTTCTTGTGGAAAAATGTTATTATACGATCGAAGATTTTATGTGATATTAATCTTAATTGTATTTATTTTAATTCAATTTTTATATAATTTAATGTTATTTAATTGGTTCTTAATTTACTTTAATATTTTTTAAATGTGATTTACAAGATTAGTTTTACGTGATTCGATTTATTTTTTTATTTAAATTTGTTAGTGTGTAATTTTCTTCTAATTGATTTACTTACCTATATTTTTTATTTTTATGTGATTTAACATTATTTTCGAACACAATTAATAATTGTTAACGAAATAAATAAATATGAAATATGAAATGTTGTCAATTATTGATTCGTTTCTTTTTGTAAAAAAAATATAATGTTTCCGTAAAATGGGTAAAAAACGCATATTCAATATTTTTATGTCTTTATTATATACTAAAAAATGCTAGAAAAGTATATTTACACAGGAAATATACGATATACATTACGATCATCCTCATCTAGATAAAATTTGATGCCAAGGAAATTTGTTTTAGAAAAATTGATACCCATATTCCTCTAATTCACCCAACAAGTATTTTAACCAAACCTGTCTCTACCTTCCAGAATGCATGGCACCGCCCAGCTACGAAGAGGTTGTCGGAGTGCACTACCCACACCTACAACAACCCATCACACAACCAATCACAACAGCTATAAGAACAGAATCCGACAGAACCAATGCCACTGGTAGCACCACTACCATCAGCTCGTCGACTGTGGTGACAGTCAGTGCTGATGACAGACGAACCTCGGTGACTGTAGCCGCTTCTGCATGAAGGATGAATGATCAATCCAGTTGATACTGGCTGGTTGAGTGTTTGTGATATTTTGTGATTGTACAACACAGTGTTGGGACATTGAAAAAGTTCTGTAGTCAATGCCCTCAATACGGGAAATAAATTCTCTTAATGTAACTTAAAGTAGCGCTGTCATACTTTCCATCAAATCGGTTTAGGAGGAGTAGGAAAAGGATAGGAGATGTGTAAGTTCTGTTCTGTTCATGTTTAAAATGTCAAAATGGTTCTTCGCAATTCCTAGTCAACTTAGTCGCCAATGTTTTTATCGTTGCTTTGTTTTGACAGATAACACGTATTTTGCGCCAAATTACATGCATTAGATATCTTCTATCCTTTACTAAACCTATTTGACGGAAAGTGACAGGACAAATTTAGGGTAAGTTAAGAGAACTTATATACCGAATTGAGACCAATGGCTCCTAGACTGCCGATATGCACGCAATTAGCGAAACATGTTGTATTAATTTCAATGTCAGTTTTCATTGACTAATGACTTTGGTACATTTGTGAAATAAAGTTAATTTTGAGATTTTCTCCTCATCGAAAATGTTTTTTCAACGATTAAAGAAATGGTTCGATACGACATCCACGATAACTCTATTCAACAAATTCCGAAAATAGTTTAGATATCTCAGAAACATTGTACTTACTTCAACCTGGTTTAGTGAGGAAACTCTAGACTTACCTAATCTAGTATTACATCGTATATTAGCTATACGGGGTGTAAGTGTAAGGGACGGTGTACCGAAAACTTTGCAGGCATGATCAGACCATGAAACTGAACAACTTTTTCTATGGAAGCTATGTTGGTAAACGAGATTTTTTTTTCGACCTTCCATACAAAATTCCCGATCAGCTGACTGACTTTCTATGGAAAATCGAAAAATAAATTTCGTTTCCCAACATAGGCGCCATAGTAAAAGTTGTTCAGTTTCATGGTCTGATCAAGCCTGCAAAGTTTTCGGTACACCGTCCCTTACACCCTATAGGGTGAAATTTCCCTAGTGACCCATAGCGAAAACTCAAGACAGGCTGGTGATATGGAATAACTTTCACCAAGGAACATAGGTCGAAATACGAAATAATTGCCGATGAAGGCTCTAAATTTTTTTGTTTTATTTCAAACTATGTTCCTTTGGTAAAGTTGTTCCTTATCACCAGCCCGTCTTGAGATTTCGCTATCAGGCATTAGTGAAATTTCACCCTTTATGAAATATAGGATTTGAAGGGTCAAAATGGTCATAATATACAATAAATATTATTGACAGAGAACCAACAATTTGTTTGTAAAACTGTACCTGCTTGTCGAGATATCCACTTGTGTAGTTTTATCTACGATTTTGTTATCATTTTATCAGTATGTGATACCAAAATCGATGGATAAAACCCAGATAGGTACAAGTAATTTCACAATATTAAATGATATTTCGTATTTTTGCAAACTGATTTGCTTACTTAGACTATAACAATACCAAAGCAAACAAACAAATAGATATCTAATGAAAAAAATTGATTGCAAAAGTGAAAGACAAGACCGTCCATTGATATACCTAATGCTCAATCAATGAACTATATATAATAGAATAATATTTTCACCTTCTTTTCTGCTTGAAACGAACAGTTTTGCCGCGTAAATCCATTGAGCAAAAGTTATATTTATCCACTGGATGGAGAAAAGTTATTTGATTTTCAGACATCTCATTTTATCAAAACTTATCATAACAATGGCGGCGTTGCGTTCTGAAAGTTATTTCAGACAGTTAATTATAAATTTTTGAAAGCGTTTTTTTATATATTTGACATTTCTGAATATTGAGACATAATTTTGTATATTTCGGTGCGTACTTTCAAATAAATATTTGGCGTAAATTTTAATTATCGGGCATTCGAGCTGTACACACTGTACAGCCAATTGCTTAAACTTGCCATTGGCAGAACTTTCTCACTGGTAGAGGTGAAAAGTAGTGTGTACCACACGAGAGCAAATTTATTTGCGTCTCATGCTTTTGAATCCCTCACTGAACTGAAGACACTACATTTTAATCTCTCGCTACGCTCGTAATTCACTTTTATTATCCTTCGCTACTTTCGGGATTCAAACTTAGCACTCGGAGCAGTAATACACTTTTCTCTCTTGTTGTACTAATAACTATTATTGCAGTATTGCCTGTGTATAGCTTAAGCCTGGTCATTATTTGTACTACCTAAGTGACATCTAGTTAAATAATGTCAATTTTTCAAATCAGTCTTTTGAGGACGAAAGACTGATTGTATATTAAACGTTAGATATACTGAAACAAACGTGGATTGTGTGCTACAAAGTAACATAAAACATTGTATATAATTAATACTGTAAGACTGTTAAGATGTATGTATAATACAGAGTATTAAATATTAGGATAAGTATACACTGTTCTTTCAATTTTAAATCTCATTTCACACATTCCCTCCATATCGGCACAGAATTATGCAAAGTACTTTTCCAAAATAATAGATTTCCGGTAGATTATTTACTCAATAATATGAATCTTTAAAAGTGAACTAGTTTAATAGGTTTTTTTTAAAGATTCTCTAGTGTCATGTAGAGGTAAAATCAGCTTAATGAAAATAACGTTCCTTTACATGAAAATCTGTACCACTTTACAAAATATTCTTTATTATGTATTTATGTAATCTTTCTAAATTTCTTATAGATTTTTTGTTTGCTTACATGAATGACACAATATAATAGCAAGACGACAAGTTTATTTTGTAGCAAATCAAACTAAAAGAAATAACGAACACAACGTGAATCGGAACCTGAGACAAAACTATGGCTGCCGCCAGCCATATTGAAACGTCAAATTTTCAGCTAAGCACAGTGCCCTCTGGTTTGACATTCAGAACCATCAACAGAAAAACTCCCGTTGCATTGGGTAAATAATGCATGTGATGTAATAGCCTCAATTCCGCGTCACCGACTTATATTTATTTTCTAACTAAAATAGCACTGTCACTTTCAGGTAAACAGGCAAAGACAAGTCTATGATTTTACGCATTTTACACGATATTGCCCTCAATTGCCGAGTGATGCCGACTTAGAATAGCATCACCCCATTTCTTTCCCGTGGGAGTCGTAAGAGGCGACTTGAGGGTGTGTATTGCAATTTTAGGCGATGGGCTGACAACCTGTCACTATGGCGATACACAATTTTCCGAATGACCCTCAAATATAGAGGTATTGCGGCCGTTTACGCTCTGCTTACCCCGCAAGGGATAATAGGCGTAATATGTGTGTGTTGTGCTCAATTCGGGATATAAAATTCCCTTAACTTACCATAAAGTAATGGTTGGTCAAATAGGTTTAGAAAAGGATAGGAGATATCTAAGTCTGTCATGTTTAAAAATGTCAATGGGTTCTTCGTAATTTCTAGTCAATGTAGTCACCCTTGTTTTCGTTGTCACCTTATTTTGATAACGCGTATTTTACGCCAAAATATGAGACATGACATGACTAAAATATCTCCTATCCTTTTCTTAACGTATTTGACGGAGAGTGGCAGCACTAATGTAGGGTAAGTTAAGAGAATTATTATCCCGAATGAGACCTTTGTGTGCTTAAATTCATATTTAAATTGAAATTCTTTATTCAATGTAGGATAGGTATTACTAATCACTTATTGACGTCATGATCCAAAATTGTAAAAACAAGAATTTTTTATAACACAATTTTCTTTTTTTTACAACAATTTTGTAATTTCCTAATAGAAAACCCGTACGGGCGGTTTAAAAATTTTATATAAAGGCTCTGCCTCGGGGCTGAACAGGTTAATCACACGGCATGTAACTTAGCCGCCATACGTTTTCGAATTACTCATAAATGCAAAAAAACTGATTCTGCTTGTGCGGAACATCGGTAGTGCCTTGTACTAATACAAAGGCAATGTAGTATTTTATGGAAGTGATTACATAATTTGCTATATAATAAGTATCAGGCAAATCTCAATAGCTTGTTAATTGTTATACTAGCGGCCGGCCTAAACGTTTTTATGCCGAGAAAAAGACCTTTTTCCGGCATAAATCATACATATTAAACCTTTTTTTAATCACTCTATCTACTAAAGAAAACCCTATCAAAATCAGTTGCGTACTTTTAAAGACCTGAGCATACATAGGGACACGGGAAGCGACTTTATTTTATACTATTTAGTGATTACACACTAGAAATAGATAGCCGTGTGATGCGGGCTTAGAATAGCATCACCCCATTTCTTCTCTGCGGGTGGCGAATATGAAACTTGAGGGTTTCATGTGTATAATAATTTCGGGCGACACTCATCACTATAGTGAGACACGATTTTTCTAAAACGGCTCTCATATATTTTTCAGTATTTTTAGGGTTGTTACCGGTCTGCCTACCCCAAAAGGGATAAGAGCGTGATATGTGTATGTATGTGTGTATGTATGTATTTCATATTTAAATGTATGTTTCATGTTTGTATGTATGTATGTAGAAATAGATGGAATTGTTATCACACAATTATAGACATAAATTCCCAGTCCCATCAAGATAAATATTTATGTAGGGATTTACTTATTGCAACAGTTGGACACATTATTATGCTATGCTATTAAGAAATGGAAACATACCTAATTAATTCATTCTATTCTACAGCATTCCAAGAAATAATTTCAAGAAATCCATTTCTTATGTGTTTCTGTAACTTGTGAGAATGTTTTTTTTTTTTTTTTTGCATACATGAGATAGATGATAGAGAAAATATGTACTCACATATAAGAGATTGCCCGCGCATCTTCTCACAATTTTACACTTATCTACCATTAAAACATTTATTTTATTTTATTTATCTCCCAGTCTGCCTTAGTCATTCTGTTACTTATAGTAATTACTGGGGTAGGCAGAGTGTTAACAGTCGTAAATTACGGTCGATATTGCGTCTGACAATTATTTGATGGCCGTGTCATAAATATCGTGTATCACTCTATAGTGTCAGGTTGTCAGCCTATCACCTTTGTAATAAACATGAATCCCTCGAGTCCCTTAGTTACCTATTTCGACACCCACGGGTAAGAAATGGGGTGATGCTACTCTAAGCCGGTATCACACGGCAGGATAACATTTATCTAATAGATAAGTATTACTTGTGAACATTTACTGCCAACAATTTTGCGATTACCTAAGCACTTAGCGGGTAAACAATTTTAAATAAGTTAGTACTTAATAATATGTTAAAGTAATTTCATAACAATCCATCATGTGAAGCATGATGAGGCATATTTGAGCTATGTTGCTACTCAAATAATTATACTATTTCCCTCCATAGTGTGTGTAGGGAAATAGTATGATTAAGTTATGTGTGGGAGTGCCAGTGCCTTAACAGGCTTCTTCTGGGTGAGCTCGCTCCATCTTAAACTCTGTCTCTGTCCTATGACCTAGACTAGAGTCAAGAGCAAACCCATCATTAATTTAAAAAAAAGTTACGGGGTGTACGTAACTTTGAAGGCATGATCGGACCATGAAACTGAACAAGAGTTTAAAAACAAAAAAAGACATCGGAAATTGACAGGCTGACCTGTTGCTTAGGTACCTACTATACCACTTACGTACGCCACCACCGACTCAATATACTCGGTGTAATCCATCGAATATTGATATTCGATATTTAGACTATGAAACAGAACAATTTTCCCCGAGGTAAAAGAAGTAGGACCGAAAACTTTGCAGGCAAGAGCCTATTTGGAGGAAAAGGGGAAAGTTGTCCAGTTTAACGGTCTGAATGCACCCTATCAGTTTTCGGATAAAACAAATTAATTGATGGATTGCGGACAAAACCGTTAAGTCAAATACATCTACGACAGACTTACGAATATGATTCTAATATTTAATAATTTATGTTTAAGTTATTATTTATTTTTATGTTTATGTTTTATTTGTTTAATTATTTATGTTTTGTGGCATTGTTTATGTATTATTAATTATTTATGTTTTATTTTTTATGTCTTATATAAGCTACCAAACATTGAATCGACAATTAATAAAGGCGTATAAAATGACAAATTAAGTAATATTTTCTTTACGAGATTATTATAGATACGTGACGCACTCGTTCAAAAAGAAAGCTAATTTAGAATTTTCGTAATCTATGCCCTCAAATGTTTGTCAGACGAGGCGTTAATTTCCTATTTTACGGCCGTTTGCGCTCTGCATACCCTGCAAGGGATATACGCGTGATATATGTATGTATGCCCTTAAATAATGCCAGCCGTACCGGACTATTATGGCCCCACTCTAAGCTAAATAAGCTATAAATAACAAGATGAATGGCTCCAATGCAAGCTTGCATGTATGTCGATAATCGATTTGATCTTATTTCAATAATAGTTTCGATCTTGAGTTTGTGTGGAATACGTTTGCCTTGTATGGGGCGTGCTACATTTTACGCCCTCATTTTGTATCATAAATTACTTGATCTATCAAAGAGTGACACAGGGTGAATAAAATAAGAGGAATTGAATTTACATCTTTCTTTTTCATATGGGACACCGAGTCGTCCAACGACCCGATTCAACTTACTAAAAGTACAAATATACCAGTTTTTTATATGTTTTAAGCGACTAGATGATCCAGCAGTTTCACACGCTTCTACCCGTTTTCTCGTGGAAATAAGATACTTTCCTTTGGTAAAAACTAGCCAACGGTACTCACGGATGTTGCAGCTTTCTAATGAAGAATGAAGTTCGGACGGAGTTTCTCGTATACATACATGGAAATATCACGTCTATATCCTTTGCGGGGTAGGCAGAGCGTAAGCAGTCTTAAAACAGACATTTACGCCACGTCTGACAAACATTTGAACATGTTGTCAGCCTATCGCGTAAAATTGTAATACACATGTAACCTTCGAGTCCCTTAGGCGGTTCTTCCACTTGTTGTCCGTCGCTGCGAATTTTAACGCATGCGTCTGTCAGACGAAAGGAAATTGCGAAGTAAAATACAGACGCATCCGTAATCGCACCGTAGCCGTATTAGTATGGGAATAAGATCGGAATTCGCTATTTCCATTCGTCTGACAGACGCATGTATTATGGTGCGTTAAAAATATGCTGCGACGGCTGACAAGTAGGAGAACCGCCTTAGTCGTTCAAATCAAAGGTTATTTATTACAATAAACCCCTTAATAGTTGCCGCGTCCAACTACTTCCCCCAACCAACCTCGTGTTTAGGATGACGACATCACAGTAGCCACTCCTGCAGCCATTGCGAGTAGATCACACTCCATAAGCTCCTTAAGCAACCCACGCCCCCCGCGGAGGTCCCTCATTTGTTCCCCATTTTGGGAACTACCGGCAAGTGCCGGGTAGATTCAGTCCAATCCGTTCTTCCCAGAACAATTTGTAAGCCCAGTCGCGTCCCAAGGGAGCGATATGGCTGGTTGTTTGGACAACCACAAAACTTATCCGAAGCATACAGTCAGGTGTAGATTTTATAGCCCAAGGGCTAGTTAGACGTTCATTTAGAATTATTTCTACATATGATTAGATTAAACAAATCTATTATTTTTTGTTACTTACATACATCAGCCTATTGCAGTCCACAGCTGGACGTAGGCCGCCCCCAGGGTACGTACGGCACGATCTCTCGTTTTCGCCATCCAGTTGCTACCAGCTGCCTTTTTAAAGTCATCGATCGGTTATTACACGACTAACCAACCAAAAAAAAAAGGAGTGTAATGTTTTAAGAGTTGGTGTATGTTTGTATATAATTTGCGATTCTTTAAAGGACTATAAGGCTGCCCGCACACGTCCGATAATCGGTGACCGATTTTTTGTAGGAGTAAAATGGAACGTATTGATTGCAAAGGTGTAACGCCCACATCCTACAAATAGTCGGTCAGAAATAAAATCGGTGCATCCCGACCGATCCGATTGTCGGTGAAAAATGGAACACTCGGAAATGTATGCGTTAACGCACACTACTCACCGACAGTCGGCCGTCCATGACGTGCTACTCCCTCGAAACCAACAGACAAAGTGACGGACGTGTGCTTTGAGTCGGTCACAAAATCGGTCTTAAGAATCGGAGGAAAAATCTGCCCGATTATCGGTCCTATAAAAAATCTGACGTGTGCGGGCAGCCTAACTCGTTAACCACTGGACAGATTCGAATGGGAATGGTATCGGATTTCATTACATTATCCCGAGTGTCATAGGTTAGGCTTTATCTCAAAAGCAGTCGTGTCTTTTGTTAGTTTGTACTATAATTTGTTTCGTTTTGTAAGTTCACAAAGCAAAGCTGAATATTAAGGAGTAGGTGCGAAAAAAATGCTATCTATTTAGTTACTAGTGATCGATAGCAAATGGAGAATGCAAATCCGTATTAAATCAAATATCCGGATTCTCAAAAACGGATTATGGGGTCAATCCGGATAATCCGGATGATTCGGATTTTTCATGATTTGTTGTAATATTCCTGCTTTTTCTACTTGTGATGCCGGCTTAGAATAGCTAAACCCCATTTCTTTCCCGTGGTAGTCGTAAGAGGCGACTAAGGGACCCGAGGGTGTGTAATAGTGTGTATTGCATATTGGCGATAGGCTAACAACCAGTCACTATGGCGATACACAATTTTTCGAATGACCCTCAAATATTTGCCAGACGTGGCGTAAGTAAATGTCCGTTTTTACGGCCGTTTGAGCTCTGCCTACCCCGCAAGGGATTATAGGCGTGATATGTGATATGTGTTTTTCTACTTTTCATCATTAGCCTCAGTGCAGTACTAGCAGTGATCAATGTCACGTCCCTTCTTAGTAAAGCTTCTACAGTATCTTTTAATATCTCTGAAGATAGTTGTAGATCTTGGATTAGCTGAATCACGGTCCTACTGAAGCTTAATATAAGTATATTATAAGTATAGCTTTTCAGATCTACTTAAGCCTTGTAAACATATCTCTTCTCTTTTCGTGTGGGACACCAAGTCGTCCAACGACCCGATGAACCCTGGTGTCAGAGTTTTTTAACCGCCTACAACCACTAGTTAGGCCTCTGCAATGGTAGTGTTGCGACCGCCGTCTTATTAGGTTAAATGGGAAACTTAGAGAAACTCACTTTATAGTTTATATGAAATATTATTTATTTAACTGTATCGGTTTCTGGATAGGTGCGTGTAACCTACAGAAGAGCGCGGTGCGTAAGACGGGGAGAGCGCCCAGTGCTTATGAAGTATATAGCTTTAAAAACAATGAACTGTTGTATTAGAATATTGTGTAAAAGAGAAATACTGTCTCAGTATAAGTTGAAGTGAGACACATTGATTTTTGTCATATTCCAACACGCCCCCTCAAAAATTAATTTCTTTTTAAAATATCGGAATTATTTACAATAATAATCACGCACCTTCCTTTTTCTGGGAACAATGATTATCTTATTATGGTCCAACATTTGTTGCGCAGGATTAGGGAAAACCCAGGAAAACCTAATCAGACCAATCTAGAAAAACTTATAAAATTCAATTGAAAATAATCTTAAAAATATAGAATATTCGCACTAAATATTCACACTATCTATTTACACGGCTTCATATGATAAACCCTTTTCATTTTACATAATAACACCAAGATCGTCCCTCAGTGTAGTGAATCGTACCGCTGGTAAGGATTTTGTCAAAATATCAGCCAACTGGTTACCTGTGGGAATATAAAACATTTTAATAACATTTTTCTCAACTTGTTCTCTAGAAAAATGATACTTTATATCGATATGTTTCGATCTTTTGTGGCTTGTAGGATTATTTGCAATACTTATACATCCATTATTATCCTCATACATAGGAATAGCATTGATCATTTCAATGTTTAAACTGGTTATCAACGATTTTAGCCATAAAGCTTCTCTAACAGCTTCAAATAATGCCATGTACTCTGCCTCAGTTGATGAAGCTGCCACTGTAACTTGCCTCTTTGTTTGCCAGCATATTGTGCATTGTTCAAACAATTTAAACAAAAAGCCTTTAGTACTCTTTCGATGAATTTCATCGCTACCCCAGTCTGAATCCACATAACAACTTAGCATATCGTTATAATTGCTCCGGATGTAAGTCAACTTCAAATCAAATGACCCTTTCAAGTAACGTAAAACCCTCTTTAGGTGTGACCAAATTGAATGATTGTTCTTGTTACCAAATCTACTTAGGATATTCACAGAAAAGCTTAAATCGGGTCGAGTGCATACATTAAGCACCCGATAAGATTCTTACAAGGAGCCTTTGTTTCTTCACTTGAATTCAATGCGTCATAGTCTACTTTGCTTTCTAAAGGTGTGCTAACAGATTTACAGTCAGTCATATTGAACTTTTCTAATACGGTCTTTATGTATGAAGTCTGATCCAATGTAATTTTGTTGACACTCCTTTCAACTTTTATTCCAAGGAAGCATTTAATTTCTTTTAAGTCAACCATTTTAAACTCATTCATAAGGTAGCTTTTAAAGTTATTCATGGTTTTCAAATCTGCGGTTGCAATGACAAGATCATCCACATAAAGAATGACATAAATGTTCCTTAAAATATCACCTTTATCTAGAAAATAAATGCATCTATCAGCTGACGAGTATCGAAATCCCTTTTTAAGTAAAGCCTTTTCAAACATTTCAAACCAACAGCGCGCCGATTGTTTTAATCCATATAACGATTTTTTCAATTTGCAGACTAAATTATTTTCATTTGCAATACCTTCAGGAATTTTCATATAAATTTCCTCTTTCAGAATTCCGTTCAAGAACGCTGTCTTTACGTCCATATGGTGCACATGCAAATTATATTGATTCGCAAAAGCTAAAATAAATCTAAAACTTGCAATTCTCGCTACTGGTGCGAAAGTTTCATTATAATCAATCAAATATTCCTGACTGAAACCACGAGCTACTAAACGAGCTTTATACTTTACGGGTTTTCCAAACTCATCATTTTTAATAGTAAATACCCATTTACAATCGACGATATTTCTGTTCTCAGGTCTTGGTACCAGTGTCCAGGTTTTATTTTCAGTTAAAGACTTAATTTCGTCTTCGATAGCTTTTTCCCATAATAGCTTATCGTCCCTGGATTCAATCTCTTTAAAAGACTTTGGAATTTTGCATACCAATGATGTAGCACATAATAAATAGTTCGCAGAAATATCATCGTCATTTTCGTTATAAGAAATGTTAGGTAAGTTTTTTATCCTCTCACTTCTTCTTACTTTAGGTAAAGCCATCTCAGTCTGAGTTGAAGTCATTGTATTTTGAAATAAAGAGCAGTCTGTATGCACATCTGTTTCACGTACAGATTTATCAGTTTCAGACATATTAGACGGTGGCTCTAATAAACCTGAACTAGGTATTTCACAAGTTTGTTCACTGCTACAACCATCTGATTTCGTATCAGATTTGCACATCCTCTTGTAAGAGGTGCGCCCGTCTGAGGTGTCGTCTGAATCAGGCCTATCGGAATTTGATGGCCTACTTGACAAGAAATTAATCTCATCCACGATCACATCTCTGACTTTAACAAACTTTTCATCTACCACATCCCACACCTTATAACCATTCGGTTCATATCCAACTAATATACCCTTTAAGGACTTGTCATCAAACTTAGTTTTTCTTGTTTTGTTGACAAAATAAACAGTTGAACCGAATATTTTTAGATATTTAAGTTGCGGCTTCTTATTATGCCACAGTTCAAAAGGTGTGTTATCTGTTATCAGTGCTTTGGTTGGGCTGACATTTATTAAATATGTAGCAGTCAAAACAGCCTCACCCCAGAACGTCTTATTTAATTTCGCCCCAGATACCATTGCACGACTACGTTCTGTTATCGTTCTTATCATACGCTCGGCTAACCCGTTTAAAGCCGGTGTATACGGCACTGTCAAGTGGTACGTTATACCTTTTTGCACACAGAACTCCTTTATTTCATTCGAAATATATTCACCACCATTGTCACAATACAAATTGACTACACTCAGATTAAAATGGGCTTCACACTTAGCAACATAATCTCGAAATGCAGCAAAAACGTCTGATTTATGGGCAATTAAGTATGTTGCACAGTAGTGGGTATACTCATCAACAAAAATCACAAATTAGTTTTTGTCGTCAAGAGTTGTGGGAGTGACAGGACCACACACGTCAGTATGCACATTAAATAGAGGTCGTTTCAAAACTTTTGTCTTTGATTTATTGAATGGCAAACATGCTTGTTTTCCATTTATACAAGCTTCGCAAAGATTGTCATTTGGCTTTACATTAGATAGTTGTTCTATGTCAGAAAACATTTGCTTGTTTTTTATTTGCAAAAACTTCGATTTGCCTATGTGACCTAATCTTTGATGCCATAATTCGTAATTATTGTGAACATCTCTATTTGATGTGCTGCTGTTAATATTTAAAGCGCATTTATTAAGCAGGAATTTAATATAAATTAAATTACTGTTCAAAGACTCACCCTTTGTTACCAGCATCTTACCCTTCTGCATTATTTGTACTGTCCCATCATCATCAAATATGACAGTCATCCCTGCTTTTTGCATTCTCTTCACTGAAAGCAAGTTGTGAGGTATCTCCGCGCAGAAAAGAACGTCCTGTAGAATGCCCTTCACGCCCAAGCTTGTAGTTATTGAGAGATTCCCTTTCCTTGTAGCTGTTATGTAAGTCCCATTCTTCGCCACTGATATATTCATATATTCATATTCGTATATTTGGTAAATAGTAAATTATTACATGTCAAATGGAAAATAAACATACACTATGTAGGTATTATTCTAGGTACTACTACACTATAGTTACCTACTAACTTATTGTTAAAATACATTATGTAAATTAATTCATTGTCTATTAATTTGATTAATCAAGTACATAGTTTTAAATCCAAGAACTCTGTCAAGCTGTAAAACGTATGCTCAAGAAGCCATACTTTAAGTTTGGTTTTAAATCTTTGAAGTGTTGGTAGTTCTGTTAGATCTTTAGGCAGCCTATTAAAAACAGCTGGGCCCAAAACATGAACAAGCTTGTCAGATTTGGCAAGCCTATGCTTGACTGGCAGTAGTCTACCAGCATAGCGCAGTGTTGGTGTGGCGGCGCGATCTCCGCGCAGCTGGTACTCGTCCAGGTGCGTGTACACGTATATTTATCGGTACTTCTAATTCTTCAAAGTTTTGTGCCAAATCCTCTCTGTTAATCAGATGATCAGAGGCTCCAGAGTCTAGTACAAAAATTATGGATTGTTGGCCTTCTACGCGTTCTATGTTATCTCCCGCCATAAAGGCAAATCCGGATACTTTAGGATTTTCATCTTGACAAATGTTGACAGTTTTAATTGTTCTGATCATTTCTTTGTTTTTAAAATAACAATTTCTTTTCAGGTGTCCTTTTCGACCACAGATGTGACACTTAAGCGCTTGTAGCTTTCTGTTATAAGTGGGTCGATGTTTCTGGCCGATGTTAAAGTTTTTGCTAGGCTTAAAGTTGTGTAGTCTTTCAGCCTGCAAAACTTTCAGACTTGTATCACGCCTTTCACTTATTAATTTTACTTCGTGATCAAGTAATCTTGTCTTTGTGAAAGACAATGTTAGATCATCTTCAGCTAAAGTCTCTATTGCTGTGACAACGCCATCATAGGTTTTAGGCAATGTCATAAATAGGTGACATACCTTATCAGCTTCTTCAAGTTTGGCACCCGCGGCGATAAGCTGACAGATAAGCTCTTCAAAGTTTTGAAAGTGCTTAATTAGTGGTGTTTCTCCTTCTAGTTTCAAATTGAGTAATCTTTTCCTCAAAGCAAGCTGCGTTGCGATGCTTTTTCTTGCATACACTGAATCTAGTTTCGTGAAGATTTCTTGTGCTGAATTATTTTCGCTGATAAGTCCAAGTAAAGAATCTGCAAGATATTCCACGATGGTATTCTTCGCGATGCGTTCCTTTCGAAGCCATTTAACGTCGGGCTCCGTAGGAGGTTCTTCGTCGATTATTTTTAACACGTCAAGTTCATTTAATAAGTTTCTTATTCTAAGTTTCCACACACTATATTTGTCCCCATCAAATGGTTTAATGTTTCTTTTCACTTTTGAATTGTCTTTTACAAGATATATATGTATATATATATATATTTTTAAAACACTTATTAAAGTATTTTTAAACACAAGTCAAAGTCTTTTCTTTTTTTATTTACACTATATTTATTTTCAGAGTTCACTTAGTTTTACTCTGGGCCCATAACCTATTAGGTTAAATGGGAAACTTAGAGAAACTCACTTTATAGTTTATATGAAATATTATTTATTTAACTGTATCGGTTTCTGGATAGGTGCGTGTAAGTGTAACCTACAGAAGAGCGCGGTGCGTAAGACGGGGAGAGCGCCCAGTGCTTATGAAGTATATAGCTTTAAAAACAATGAACTGTTGTATTAGAATATTGTGTAAAAGAGAAATACTGTCTCAGTATAAGTTGAAGTGAGACACATTGATTTTTGTCATATTCCAACACGTCTAAGTATAGTATCATAAACAGCAACCGGGACCGATGGCTTAACGTGCCCCCCGAAGCACGGAACCATTTCTTTTCGGTCAATCAGTTGGTTCACCTTGCAATGTCTAAACCAGACCGGAAACAAATTCACAAAGTGATAGGCAGGCTTGTGATAGGGAACAACTTTACCCAAGGAACATAGGTCGCCCATACAAAATTGCCGATCAGCTGATTTGAGTTACTATAGGAAATTGGGAACGCAAAATACTTTTGTCATATTTCAACCTATGTTCCTTGGGGATAGTTGTCCCTTATCACCAGCCCGCCTTGAGTTTGCTATCGGTAACTAGTAAAATTTCAATCTTTATTTCCCAAAAACTGCGTTATATAGCTCCCATTAGTGCAATATGTATGGGAGGTCTTGGTGCGAAAAAACAGTCGCGGAGGTTATTATTTTATGTATTTGACGTTAATATCATCTTTAGTATAGTTATATTTTTATATGTATATATCACAATAGGACTTATAAAAAACTCAAAACAAAAAGCGTGAAAATGAATAAAGTATGTTACAGTGTTTTTTAATCTTGAAATTTCCAAGCGTATAGTTTCGTGTATACAACTCAGTAGCAAATATCATATAAACATACACATATCACGCCTTTATCCCCTGCGGGGTAGGCAGAGCGTGAAGGGCCGTAAAACACGAACATTCTTCTTTTCGTGGGACACCGAGACGTCCAACGACCCGATGAACTCAGGCGTCGAGAGTTTTTCAACCGCCTACTACCAGTAGTAGACCTCTGACATGGTTGTGTACCGACTACCGTCTAAGTAATCATAGACAGCAACTCATTTACGTCACGTCTGACTGAAAGGAAATTGCGCTTACCGATCCTATTTTCATACAAATACGGATACGGTGCGTTTACAGATGCGTCTGTCAAACGACTTGTCAGCGACGGACAACAAGTGGGAGAACCGCAGAACTCCAAGTTTAAAAAACACTGTTATCATACTAGGTACTCTTTTCAAGGTTTTTGGTTTGCTGTGTGATGCCGGCTTAGAATAACATCACCGTAAGAAGCGACTTCGGGACTCGAGGGATATGCGTATTACAATTTTAGGCGATGGGCTGACAACCTATCACTCAGGTCAATTTACTCAAAAACCCACAAACGTGTGTCAGACGTAGTGGAACGTTTGTTTTTACGGCTGTTTCTGCTCTGTCTACCCCGTAAAGGAAATAGGCGTGATATATGTATGTATGTTGTGTTTGTTTTTTTTTACCAATATTTTTCATAATTTGGCTGTTAACACCTGACTTCAAACTAGGTAATCTAATTAAAATAACTGAAATTGTTGTATCACAATCTATCAAGTTAATCTTAAACTGTCAACTAATTACAATCTTATCGTTAAATTATCGCGAACACTTTGCGATCACAAGCACACTTATTGTTCGAAGATCTATGGATCAATGATCCATAGATCTTCCAGTTGGCTACTCTGTGGTATTGAGGCCAGTCGCGTGTAAACTAGCCTTTATTGAAAGCACGTGACTTTGGTTACTTACAGTGTAATTTTTTTAAAGCCGATACTTTTGTGGGATTAAATATTGTAATTTTTTTTGTTTAAATAGCAGTTTATGGTTCTGTGTGTTTTCGGATTTTAATAGACAAATATAAGGTAAGTCTTTTTAGTGATTGTTTGTTGATTATTTCGTTGCCGTGTGATGTCGGCTTTGAATAGCATCACCCCATTTCTTTCCCGTGGGTGTCGATTGAGACGACTAAAACGTTCAAAGGTTAATAAGTGTATTGCAATTAAAGGCGATTGGCAGATGACCTGTCACTACGGCGATACACAATTTTCTGTTAATGACCATCAAATGTATGTCAGATGTGGCGTAAATTTTTTGTTTTTATGGACGTTTACGCTCTGCCTACCCCTTATGGAAATTGATTGCCTATTGCACAAATTGATTTACAGATAAAAATAAATAAAAGAACAATAAGGTGGCCTTCTTGCTATTGTAGCAAGCTCTTCCAGGCAACCTTATTATGTATGTTAGATTTGTATTTTTTTGTCTAAATAGCTATTTATGACTCTGTGTGTTTATTTATGGATTTGAATAGACAAATAAATGGTAAAGTTTTTTAGTGATTGTTGGTTTTTGTTTAATTACGTATAATCAAGAGCCGTAACCACTTCCAACGCAGTATCATCATCATCATTAGCAGAATTTAAAATTGTTTGATCGTGACAAAGATTATTCAGGTTTTCTTTTGTAGAGGGTGTTCGCCCGGTTCACGCACTTTTTTAATTTTTTTTATTTGTTTATTAAAACACAAGTTTACTATCTTAAAACTAAACATATTCTCACAAAATTGTTTACACAGTTTGTCTGCACTTGTCTTCCGTTGTTGTGTTTTTCTAACGCATGCGTCTGTCAGATGAATGCGTTAGAAAATTGCGAGTTCCCAGCGGTATATGTATAGTAATCTTCTACATTAAGTTACTCCACCGACAAGAGTTTGACTCTTAAATTTGAAGAAGTATAGTAATAAAATTGAAAATTGCAAACTGCTTTCGTCTGACAGACGCATGCGTTACAGTGTGTTAGATAAACTCAACAACGGACGAAAAGTGGATGAACCGCATAGGTTAATTTTCAAATATTTGTTTTTTATGTGTATCCTATGTATTTATTTACAATTAAACTATTTATGTATTGTATAAGGTATCTAGTAAGAGCTTTAAAAAAAACGCAGCGACGGATGGCAAATGGTAGACCCGCCTATAAAATACTTGTTCTGTGTGGGGATCGAACCCACGACCCTGGGCATAGCAGGCAGGGACGCTATCCACTTCACCATCGGGCCAGTCTAAACGAAATCTAAGCTATACAAATACTTACATAAGATTTTGTCTTAATTAAGATGTATTTATAAAATGTTTTATTAGACTAAGTTAATATAGGACTCAGTCTCAAGCCAATATAAACATTCGCGATAAGAATAGAGACATCATTGTGTCAGGTTCACATTATGTTTCTAATGTTCTTTAATCACCTAATTATACAGGGTGTAAGGGACAGCCCTCCGAATACTTATAGAGTGCATTCAGACCATGTAACTAAACAAACAACTTTCCCCGAGAATCATAAGTCAGGAAACGACAAAAACGACCTTCTATACAAAACCACAATCAGCTGACTGCATTTATTAAAAGTAGTCCAAAAATCATTGAATTTTCCTAAAATATACTTTCCTGGAACGTTGTTTAGTTTCACGGTCTAAATGCACCATATCAGTATTCGGAGGGCTGTCCCTAACACCCTGTATAATTTTATTGTGGCAATGATATAATGAGCCCGTTCAAGGAGGTGTACTCTAACTACAGTTTTTAAAGAGTGCCCTATGTTATGAAACTACCAGGCTACAAGTCTACAGGTGACATTCTTACATTGCGAAGCTGGTTAATATTCCTGGTATCAAAATGGCTAACCGACTACGTAATGAACAACGAATTTCATTTGTAAAATTGTAGCCTGTAGTTAGATAATATCGCGCAATGCACTGTATTTTTTTTTATAAAAAGGGCTGTTTTGACAGTTACTTGAAAAAATATAAAGTTCTTAAAATCATCGATAGATGGCGCTATGCATATAAGCATATTTACTGGGGAGATTGAATCTTCT
Organism: Tuta absoluta; assembly: GCA_027580185.1. Classification (NCBI taxonomy): domain Eukaryota; kingdom Metazoa; phylum Arthropoda; class Insecta; order Lepidoptera; family Gelechiidae; genus Tuta; species Tuta absoluta. The sequence goes on along the minus strand of JAQAHW010000019.1, from coordinate 8,753,759 downwards.
TCTATATGTGTGTGGGACACCGAGTCGTCAAACAATCCAATAAACGTCCCTAAAAAATTAATATATATTTGATTTTAGTTTGGAAATAATATTTTTGATTTAGTTTAATATATTATGCGTATTTTGATATCGCTAACAATGAACGGGTCTGAAAAGGAACGCCAGCAAGACAGCCTATGTAGCGCAATGGTAGTGCGACTGCCTGCGACGCAAAGGTTCCGGGTTAGATTCTCGGTGGGACACTCACAAAGTTGATATTCATCACTTTGTGAATTTGTTCCCGGTCTGGTTTGGACATTGCAGGATAAACCACCTGATTGACCAAAAAAAATGGTGACGTTCTTCGGAGGGCACGTTAGGTCCCGGTTACTGTTTATGATTACTTAGATGGCGGTCGTTACACAACCATGTCATAGGCCTACTACTAGTAGTAGGCGGGGAAAAACTCTGACACCAGGGTTCATCGTGTCGTTGGGCGACTCGGTGTCCCACACGAAAAGAGAAAGAGAGAGCAAGGTAACAAGGATGAAAACAGTTCACTAAGTACTTTTGTACGCATTTCTTTTTCTTGCGGGTCTAGTTGAGAAACCCCTAGATGTATAACGCCATCTATTGGGGAAAAAAGCGTATTTTATTTACCTGTTACAAGGACCTTATTGGGTTTTCAAAATTGAACGGTAGCTGAGTCATAGTGAGTCTCAATCCAAAACTGTTTCATGCGCAATGCTACCGGGGTGCCCTGGTACATGCGGAACGCCAACCTCCACATCGACTTAGGTCTCCCTACCATTAAAGCGTTTATGAAGGAAGCGTCTCGTCGCTTCTTCGACAACGCTCCCCATCAAAAAACCCCTCAATTATTGCCGAGTTCAACTACTTCCCCCATCCAAGCCCCAAGGGCGCGATCGGGCTGGTTTTTTGAACAACCACACAAACTTTTCCGCGTGAGCTCTAGCTCCCCACCAAATAGTCAGGTGTAGATTTCAACCCTCAGGGGCTAAAATTTCAGAGTCCAAGTCCCTAAAATAATAAAAGTGAGTCTCACTTTGTGTAGTACGGCGACAAGCTATTCCTTATGAAGTGCAACAAATTCTGTCAAATAATCCACAATTTATTAACGTCGGTACTTATTTAAAGTCATGGGTTTTCCTGTTGGCCATTGTAGAGAAAGAAACAGCCATAAATTTACAGATGAAAGTAATATGACAAGCGATAAAATTAAAAAAATACAGTCTTATTGACATCACACAAATATCACGCCGTTGATTTAAGTGAATATGCATAATTTTTCCACGACAACCATGAAAATAATATATTACACATTGCAGATACCTACTCACAGCAGCACTTGTAGTTTAAATGATCAATTTATGCTAGTTCTTCTAAGCAACTGTTTAGGAGGAGTGATGATGAGGCCAGTAGGCCGAGTGACGACTTATAGGAAAAGTGTAGCTACCAGCCTGGTCGGGAGTTGTGACCAGGGGAACGACTGTTCCAACCGGACATGTTTGGAAGTTGCTTATATATCGATCGGCGGAATAACTTCGATACCGCGTTTCAGGACTTTTACATGCACGCCGCCACATCACTCCCCCCTTATGGGGCTGACAACTGTATGAAAAACCAGCATGAATAAATCCCTTATGGCGCTCCACTCACTAGTCATCCGTCGATCCGTTTTTTTACGCAACTTAACGCATACGATGCCGTGTGATGCCGGCTTAGATGCCGTGTGATGCCGGCTTAGAATAGCATCACCCCATTTCTTTCCGGTGGGTGTCGTAAGAGGCGACAAAGGGACTCGAGAGTGTGTATTGCAATTTTAGGCGATGGGCTGACAACCTGTCACTATGGCGATACACAATTTTCCAAATGACCCTCAAATGTTTGTCAGACGTGGCGTAAATGTCCCTTTTTTGCGGCCGTTTACGCTCTGCCTACCCCGCAAGGGATAAAGGCGTGATATATGTATGTATCGCATACGTCTGTCAGACGAAAGGAAATTGCGACTTCCAATCTTGTTCCCATACAAATACAGCTACGGTGGGTTAACGGTGCGTAACGGCGGCGTCTGTCAAGTTTAACACACGACGCTTTTTCCTTTCGTCTGACAGACGCATGCGTTACGTTGCGTTACAAAAACGGAATGACGGTCGACGAGTGAGATAACCGCCTTTAAGTAGCTCAAGGTGCAGTAAACAGTACCTATATCGTGAGTGCATGACTACGACAATGCATCTTTATATAAGAACTTATTGTTTCAGTGTTAAATAGAAAACACTCAGTCTTTACTCGTACAACAAAAGACTCTTAAGGTGATTGAATGAAGTCATAAATATAATTATTATATTTCCTATTCATTTGCAGTAACTTAATTTATATTCCCACTGTGTCACGTGTTTTAAAAATGATTTACAGAAAAAAGAACCTTTAAAAAAAGCAGTTTAGTGCTTTGAAATTACAAAGGGACAAATACCGTAGACACTAAATTAAAGTGTTGTATAAAGGGTGAAATTTTACTAGTGAACTGATAGCGAAATCTCAAGACGGGCATGTTCCGTGAGGAAAGTTGTTTCTTATTGGTGACTAGATTTCCGACCAGCGGTTTCACCCGCCACTCATTTTCCCGTGGTAATAGTTGTTTTCCCGCCGTAAAAAGTAGCCTATGTGTTGTTCCTGATTATTCTCTACATGTGTTCTAAATTTAATCCAAATCGGTCAAGCCGTTTGAGGTTACAAACATACAAACACACACACAAACTGTCAGATTTATAATATTATAGTTCGGATAAGGAACTCCCCAAGGACCATGGGTTAGAATGTGAAAAAATATTTTGAGTAACTTACACAGTTGATCGGCAATTTTGTATGGGAGTTTTAATTCTAAGCGGTGAATAACAAGAAAGTCGCGTAAATTTATACCTTTAATTTGTATGGGAAGTCTAAATTATTTTATATACACTCGTCTCATAATGTTTGAATTATGAATTCGAAAACAGATGCATAATGACCTACTTTATGCATTCTGCCTATAAAAACTAAGGTTTACTATAAATTACAGAAGCGTAATGACTTAATGAGAAAACTCTTAATACGATAAAGTTGAGAAATGAAACGAAGTTTTTTTTTCCAATACTCAAATCGCTATTTTCCGCCGCACCTGACAGTTGTTGTTGTACGGTAATTTTTCGGATGTTGTTCAGTTGTTTTAATAGGTTTTTGTTCTGTTGTTGTTCAGATGTTGATCAGTTGTTGTTCAGATGTTATTCCGATGTTGTTCAGTTGTTGTTCAGTTGTTGTACAGTTTATTGGGACAAGCTAGTTGGTGGTCAGGCATATTTAAGTAACACTATGCTTGGGTGGTTTTTTATAAAATTCACATACGTACATACATACACATATTTCCCTATAATCCCCTGCGAGGTAGGCAAAGCGCAAGCGGCCGCATTAAATGGACATTTACGCCACGTCTCACAAATATTTGAGGGTCATTCGGAAAGTAGTGACAGGTTGGTCAGATCATCGCCTAAAATTGCAATTCACACCCTCGAGTCCCTAAGTCGCCTCTCACGACTCCCAAGGGAAAGAAATGGGGTGGTGCTATTCTAAGCGAGCATCACACGGCATCATAAAATTCAAGTGCTACTATCTATTTCTAAGACAAAAGAGATTAGTAGCAGTAAACAACAACATTAAATGTTAAGGTCGAACAAGACCATTGTTATGTTCCATAATATGTTATGAGCATAATTTAATACAGCCTTGCCCTTAGATATTATTATTATGATAGTATCATGCTACACTGTAGGTAATTATTTCGTGATATAAAATTGCGCTTTATTAGGATGCCCACACATAAACGCGTCAAAATCTTATACTTTTTTTGACATGAGGTTGCGATGCGATATCACATTGTATTTATGTTTGGGCAGCCTTATTCTTCCATATTTATGCGGAATTTAACACAACAATAAATAAAACATACATTTTTTTTTCAGCAAACTTTCAATCTATTTTCAAAGTAATTAGTTAATATAATTTAAAACGTTAACATCCAAATCAAACTTACCACAGATGGAATTGGTCCCCCTAACCATTATTCGCGTCTTTTTACACGACTGCCCAACCAAACTAGGAGTTAAATGTTTTTAGAGTTCATGTATGTATGTTATATACCTATGTGCTATTTTTTAAAGGATCCAAACTCGTAAACCACTGAACAGATTCGAATGGGAATTTTATCGGAAGAATCCTTACGTTATCCCGAGTGTCATAGAATAGACTTTATCTCAGAAAGCAGTCGTGTTATTATTATTATTTTTTTATGCATATTTTATACTTATATATTTTTAGGCTTGTTGTCGTTTAAGTTAGTCAAAAACAAACTCAGTCGGTTGGTGTCTAGGCACAAACATTAGTAACATAAAATTTAAATGTGTAGACTACGTGCTAGAAGAATTGCGCACTTGCCTCAGTATATTGCGGTTTTTGACGATCAAAAACCAAATTACAAGGACGTGTCGTTAGTCAAGAGATGCAGCACTTCTATGGCATTTCATTCCGTTACTTTCGTCTACAAAACCTGACTGGCAAAAAACGCAATAAACGTGCGGTACGTGTGAAAACTATCTTGAAAAGCAAGTTTAATCTGATATGTTTACTTGTCAGTGTTAATATATCTGTTCATTAAGGATTTGCCCCTTACGGCCAGTTTATAAATTATTAAACGGTTTACTGATATAGAAGTAATTGATAAAGATATATAGAACCGGATTACATTACCTTATGTGTTTATGTGGCACTGTTTTACATTAAAAGGTGTAACATACAACACAAGAATAAGATTTGAACCTGCAACTTTCGGTATCAGTACCTATGTCCTATACCGACTGGTTTAGGCGTCGTATTTCTGAATTTATTCATTCATCAAATTCATTTATTCGCTAGGAAATTGTTTCAAACTATCCTGGCCATGCCACGCGTTAAACTTGCACAATTTCACCAACGGCAGATGAGCCGCGGTAGCCCAGTGGGTAGAGGCATCGGTAGTACTGTACTGAAAGTCGCAGGTTTTGTACTGAATCTACCCGGAACGTGCCGGTAGTTCCCAAAATGGGGAACAAAATGAGGGACCACCGCGCCCCCGCCGGCGGGGGCGTCGGTTGCTTGAGGAGCTTGTGGAGTGTGATCTACTTGCTAAGACTGCAGCAGCTATAACATCGTCATCATCATCCTTAGTTGGTCAACACCCACGGGTATGGGGTGATGCTATGTTAAGCCGTCATTACACGGTTTTTATCATAGACTCTTTGCAGATTGAATATCACCCCTAGTCTTAGATTTATCTTTGCTTAAAGGTCAAGAAGTGAATAATTACATACAGCCATTATAAGTAAGCTTATGGATATCAGTATGTAAGTTATGAATGCCAAGTCTTACTCGATATGGTCTTGTTAAATATAGCTTAGTAAGTAAAGTATTTGCGTTTATTATTTCTAGGTAATGGGTAATAATTACTTGATCTATTTGTACTGACGGACCGGAATATTTTACGGAACTTACTGAAAAGTACTTTCATTGAGTTTTCGATCAGTATGTTAAGTGTCGCAACAAATGCATAATATGATAATTCGCACAAAAAAATTGATGACATAAGGCCTCAATTCGAGATATTAATTATCCTTACTTGCCTTGAATTAGTGCTGTCACTTTCCGTCAAATAGGTTTAGAAAATTATAGGTGATATTTTAGTCGTGTCATGTCTTATAATTTCATGCAAAATACGTGTTATCTGTCAAAATAAGGCGACGATCAAAACAATGGCGACTAAATTGACTAGAAAAGGCGAAAAACCATTGACGTTTTTAAAGATGACAGGACTTAGATATCTCATATTCTTTTCTAAACCTATTTGACGGAAAGTGACAGCACTAATTTAAGGCAAGTAAGGAGAATTTATATCCCGAATTGAGGGCATTATGTGTTATAGACATATAATCTTATATTCTACTACTACAACAGCCACAACAGTCCACTGCTGGACATGGGCTTCCCAATTGGGGTGTATTTGCCATACTCACCACGCTTGGCAGGCGGATTGAATTGAAATACGGCTACGGGTGCGTTTACGGATGGTCAAGTTGTTTGACAGACGCATCCGCAAACGCACCACAACTGTATTTGTATGGTAATAAGATCGACAGATGCCGTATGATGCCGGCATAGAATAGCATCGTCCCATTCCTTTCTAGTGGATGTCGTAAGAGGCGACTAAGTGACTCGAGGGTGTGTATTGCAAAATAGGCGATAGGCTTTCAACTTGTTACGATACGCTACACAATTTTCCGAATGAGCCTCGAATGTTTGTCAGACGTGGGGTAAATGTCCGTATTTGCGGCCGTTCACGCTCTGCCTATCCCGCAAGGGATTATAGGCGTAACATATTTATGTATAAGATCGCTTGCTATTTATTACCTTTCATTTGACAGACGCATGCGTTACGGTGCGTTAAAAATACGCAGCGACGGACAACAAGTGGGAGCACCAATAGCGGTACTTAGTATCTACCGAAGCGGTGAAAAGCGGATTTGTCGCAAAATAAGAGAAGAAAAATCTTTTCAAGTGAAATATCAGATGTGAATCAAAAAGATCTCGATCTACCGCTGTCAACATTATGTCAAATACGCGTAGTTGATTGACATAAAACATGAAGATATAAGTATACATATATCGTGATTAAGATGATCTTTGCAGATTTATTCGCAGATGTTCTTTGCCAGATGTTTCAGATAAAATACTTTGATCTGTGCGCAAGAGAATAGTTTCTCTAGACTCAAGTGCCACTTAGCATTTTTCTTATTTAAGAAACGATAACCTCTTAAAAAGACAGTATATTTTTAATAAAATACAAAACAATATACTATATTTTATTTGTACAAAACACAAAAAACAAACAGATACAAAAAATGAAAAAAGATCGGTACAATTGAGGCGGCCTTATTGCTGAGGAAGCAATTTCTGCCTGGCAACCTTTGGGTGAAAAAAGAAAGAGTATGTATGGTTAAGCGGGATAGTGCATAGGTACATCTACATATACTAATTAACTGTTTTACATACTAATGCATATAAGCACATTATTTAAGTTTAATAAATTAATATGATAAACTAATATTAATGAAGTGGAATAGGATAATAATAAAAACAATCAGTGAAAGGAGAAAAGAAATCAAATTAAAAATATGACAGCTGTACATAAAACATTACTAGTAAAAAATACATGGTGTAAGGGACAGTTTCATATTGTTAAGTAATTTATTATCAAAATATTAAATCCAATAATGCAGGTATATTGACTGCTTTACCCTCCAAATACTGATAGGCTACATGTAGACTATGAAAGTGAACCACTTTCCCCTAAAAAGATATGTAAGGAAACGACAAAAAACCGACCTGCCATACAAAATCAAAATTAGCTGACTGCATTTACTATGTGAAACCAAAAGAACTTAGACGTTTCCTGAAATATTTATTTATGGGAAGTTGTTTAGTTTCATGGTCTGAATACACCCTATCAGTATTCGTAGGGCTGTCCCTTACACCCCGTACATTTAAAAAAATATAAGAATCAATCACTTGTCTTGTCCCTGCGTTTTTTTAACGCACCGTAACGCATGCGTACCTATGTCCGCATGCCGATCTTATTCCCATCCAAAAGTAGCAGCTTCAAGGATGTACAGTCCGGTTAACGTTAACTGTCTTAGCTCTCGGAATAAAGGTTTACATGAGTCCACAGGTTTTGCTGCACATACTGCCCTAACACATTTCTTTTGACTGATGAAGGCTTTCCGGATATCGGTTGAGTTGCCCCATATTAATAACCCATATCTCAAAACAGATACTATGTAGCAGTGATAGGCCATCAATGCTGTCTCACGACCAGTTTCTCTTCTCAATCAACCTAATGTATAAACAAAACGTTCCAACTTACCACAGACAAATTGAATGTGCTGCTTCCACGTGCAATATTCACCCAATACAATTCCTAGAAATTTTGATTCTGATACATTCTCAATGAATTGATTTCACAACTTACCTTAATGTCACACTTCTTACTTTTATAATTATTAAATTGAGTGTATTTATTGGAGTGAGATCGGAATTCTAACTTCCTTTCACCTGACAGACACGTTACGATGCTTGTGTTGTCCGTCCATAGTTGTAATATTTTATTAATGTAATATTTCAGCACCGGATCACCTCATTCTAGTTAAAAGATCCTGGGTACTGCTGAAAACCAGCGTTGCAGTCTTGGACTATGACACATGCTGAGCAAGTTACCCTTTTCAGTACCGAATGTGATCGTGTATTAGTTAAGTTATATTTTTTACTGAATAATTTTTTTTTCTTTCTATGCTGTTTTAAAAATACGCAGCGACATAGGTACGAAAAGTACCTATGAAAACAGCCTAAATTAAGTTACTCAGCATGAATCTTATTTATTTATTTAACTTGTTTATTGCACACAAGATAAAACACAGAACAATTACATCAAAGAAAAACAACTCAACAGGTACTATTTATTTCTAAAAATAAATCTCTTCCAGCAGTCCTACGGTAGAGAGATAGCATAAGGTGAGAATCTTTGTCCAAGACTGCAATACTGATTTTCATCACAGTACGCATGATGGTATCGATAATGATAATCATGATTTTATGCGCATTTATGTTAGAGATCTTTTATGCAGTAGATATTACGTCGAGACTGCGTCCATATGAAGTAGTGCTGCACTGCGACGCATCGGTCTCAGAGTTTGTTACGACAACTTTACTCGTGTATGAGTTTCGTTCTCTACGATAAGCTTCTTGTAAAAGATCAGGGCAATTGTTAAACTGTAGTTTGATTCAGTTTTTACGCTGAACCTCAAAAGAGAATGAAAAACAAAAATAATATTTGCAAAACACTTAAGTAGGCTACTGTTACGCTTTCGATTAAGCTCTTCATGTTAATCTGCTTACTTATTTTACAAATATACATGTTTCGTAATCTTTTACTAGTAAGTAATAAAAACTGAACTACATAAAATTTAGCGATTGCCCCGCTCGGGTACAAGAAGCTTATCGTAGAGGACGAAACTCATACACGAGTGGTCGTAAGACACTCATACATTGATATACGAGACCGATGCATCGCAGATTAGCTTTGTTCAAGACTTTTCTAGACTTTCCAATAACTTTTGATCTATGCTTTACCGAATCGCGGTATACAGGTTGACATATTACTAGTGAATGACGGCGTAATCACAAGAAGTGCTGGGTTTATAACCAGCACTTCTTGTGATTACGCTGTCATTCACTGTAAGACCTTATGGTCTTACTTTCCCCAAGGCATACTACGACATAAAAATACGACATAAAATAAACATATTTTGAGTTTCCATAGTAACTGAAATCAGCTAACTATTCTTTTTTATATTTCCGACCTATTTTCCTTAGGGTACGTTGTTCCTTGGGGAAAGTTGATACTTAACACTACCCCATCTTGAGTTTTGCTATCGGTCACAAGTAAAATTTCACTTTCTTTGTCCAGCAGTGGAAGTCAAGGCTTTTCATGATGGTGATTATGATGATAATTTAAAAAAAATATTGCTTGTATTTTGAACTCATGAATTGGTATTAAGAATAATTAAAATTATTAACTTTGGCATCCGGAACCTTTTTTTGTTCTTGCATTGCAAGCAAGTGACCTTAATAAAAATCAACATGGAAAGTTTATTTTCTCAATATACGTCCATTTTTACTACCAATCGTAATTGTAAATTATTTCTCCAAATTATCAGGAACTCCATAGTTCGAGTAATGACATAAGTTAAGGCGAGTTGTGTCGTAGAACTAGCGCCACTTCAAGAAAAAAAACATACCTCTCCATGCAAACCATACCTCAGAATGTCCTTTGCGTTATCTTAATGTTCAATTAGATATTACAAACTTGGTGAAATATTCCCGGTAATTTGAGATATAACCATGTACCAAAAGTGGCCGTTTTTTGCGCTTTCATCAATAACATTACATACGAGTATAGCTATTATTTTATAGCATTTCCAGGTTTTAATTTTGCTTAAAGGTGACACTTAAAACTTTTACAATGACTATTACATAAATTATAGCATTTTTTGTAATAACTCTGAAATAAATAACTTTTTCTAGTACGAATACTTAAATAAGACATTCGAACGGTATTTTTCTAGTTTCTATGTAGTGGTAAAATATATTTTTCTCTGGTTTTATTTACACAAAAGTATATAAGTATAAAGAGACAAATAACAATTATGTAGTTAAAACCGTAAAATCTTGTAAACATTTCAGCGCAAAATGAGTGTCTGTTTCTGTTTGGCGCAGCGCGAATGAAAGGGACAATCTTTTCAGGTGAATCAGTGCCTTAAGATGACACTATAAACTTTTTCAATGAACATTGTAGTGTTTTCAGTAAGGATATGAGTTTTTTAGTGAAGTGGCGCTAGTTTCGCGGCAACACTCGCCTTAATTGAGTTCGTGTTGTCACATGAAGGTACTTATTTAAGTCATTTCAAAAATGATACGCATTTCGAGAAACTTTGCAGATATTTTTTTTGTATATATCATGTTGATACTTTTAATGTCTGGACCATAGCAATCGGTAATTTTATTTAATAAATTTAATAACTTTATGTCTTTTCTATTCGAATATTACTTTCCAGGCCTTTGTTTTTATTTTTAATTGCCTATTTCGAAATGAATAGGTACGAAATTTTATGATTCTAACATTATTTTGAATTTCTATACAAGGAAAACATCCAGTTAATTTTTTCTTTATTACTTGTTACAAATTATTATGGTATTGGTCAGAACCGGCTTAGAATTCGTTTGGTAGGTACCTAATTATTGTTGTTATTTGAAATCATTTACTGAATATTTTTCCTCTTTCCTTCTACCTATTCGAATTATGTGCAAAATGTTAAGTAAGTTATTTCATATTTTATTAGCATTCATGTATAAGTGACAAAATAGGCTACATATTCTGACCACAGTTGACTTAAAACTACAGGTAATTAAAAATTTTTGCTTACCATTGATTATTGATACTATTTCATAAATACTTAGAACGATACGAGATGAACAATTCAATATGGGATACCGTCGTTTTGCATATTGTTAAAGTTCCTAATATACTTTGGCATACCTCGGTTTGCATAAAATTCTTTGTCATACTTATTTGTTTGGCATAATGTTTATATGTCATACATACTGCCATAGAGTAGAAATACGCAGTATTATTATCTATTCTTATGATACTGCATTGAAGTAATACTATTAGTTGGAGCTATTTTATAATTTGAAACACTTCTATGGTTATGGTTATGGTGTTTTTCTAGGAGTATGTAGTAGACATCATGACTTGGTAATTTATGCTACAAGGGTTATGCGCGTTGTTTTTATGACTTGGAATAAAATTATGACTATATAACACATGCGTAGTATCTACAAATATGAGTTAAAATTTTATGCAAACCGACCCCAAATCTTCAATATACATATTACCATTTTTTTATTTTACTGTTCTGCTATTCGTATTCGGTCGCTAGTAAAATTTCGTTTCATTATATAAATTTTCTTGAACTTGATTTGTTTCTCGCGGGTGTCGAAGAAGCGACTTAAGAACTCAAGGGTTACGTGTGTATTGCAATTTTGGGCGATAGGCCGACGATCTGACACTGTGGCGATACACAATTATATGAAAATATTTGTCAGACATGGCGTATAAATATGTTTGATTTTTTCGACAGTTTTCGCTCTACTTACCCCGCAAGGGATTATAGGCGTCATATATGGTATCAATGATTTTCTAGCGAACTATAATATCCCCTTACTATTCCGCGACTGAACTTTACACAATGAGTTGCGACTAACAGTTCACTTGGGAACGACAAAGTTGATGTGCTCTATTGATTGATAGCTAGTACACGTTCTTGTGATGTGCATCTCTACAGCAGGTCTAGTCGTAAAATCAATTTTGTTGAACCTACTGGCACAGCAGCCAGCAAAATATAATTCTTATCATCATTATGATCCTAAATATACATGACATAAAGAAATCTTCTTTATTTGTTATCAACTTTTTTGTAATGGTAACTTTTTGTAATGTGATGTATTGAGTGTGCTTTAAAATTGATCAAAACAGGCGGTGCCCTCACAAAAAGTATATGAAGCAATGATATTGTATGTATAAATATAGTTTGCATATTGTTAAAAACAGATAATTTAAAATGAGGTGGAAGTTTTTAAGGTGAAGGTTGCCTGGAAGCAATCGCTACCTAAGCGATAAGGACACCTTGTGTACATTTGTTTAATTAATATCTGGTTTTTACTGCACTTCCTGTGTAGAGAGAGTGAGAGAGAGAGAGGATTAAAGATTTTCCTTTCTGTGGAAAGAAACCATGGTCACATTTATTCATCATTTCGTCTCCAATTGGTTAGCGTGAATGGCAGATAAAGTGAATCAGAGTTTGTTGGCTAATATTTACTCTTAAAGTCCTTCCATAAAGATACACATCGCGAATCATGATGTTATCTAGGACATCCCATTCATGCTTGGGAAAAAATACTTAAAGCGAATGTAGCCGTCAACGACCTTGACAGTGGCACCACTTTAGAAAAAAAAGTTTTCTCTTTATACAAACAACCTATCAGAAAGTTTTTAGTATTATCCTGAAGTAAAATAAGAACCTGCAAACTCAATAAAATATTCGCTGTAATTAAAGTTATAGAAAAAGTACCTAAAGACGGCCACTTTTGGTATAAATTGCCATAACTTTAATTACAACGAATATTTCATTTAGTTTGAAGTTTCTCAATTTACTTATGGATAAAACTTAAAACTTGGGCAACGGATATTCCGATAGATTATTTGTAAAATGAGAAAAAATATTATGTGAAGTGGCGCCACTGTCGTGGTCGTTCACGAGTACACTCGCCTTAATTGTTACCAAGAAATAATATAACGAGGAGTTCCATAGTTTTTGTTAGATCTTGGTTTTTTGGTTTCAATTTAATTTTGAAACGGTGCTGTTGATAAGCGGTTCTCCCACTTGTCGTTAGTCACTGCGTTTTTTTAACGCACCGTAACGCTTGCGTCTGTTAGACGAAAGGAAATTGCGAATTACGATCTTATTTTCATATCAATACGGTTACGGTGCGTAACGGATGCGGTCTGTCCGTCTGACAAAGACGCATATGTGGGAATAAGATTGTAATTCGCAATTTCCTTTCGTCTTACAGACGCATGCGTTACGGTGCGTTTATAATACGCAGCGACGGACGACAAGTGAGAAAACCGCCATAGGACTTAGGTACCTACTTGTCTTGTAATACAATGAGGGATTCCCCTCTTGAATAATTTACAATGATTTTATGAAATAACAAACCTCAACAAAACATTCTGGAGAGATGTCAAGAGTCAAAAAGTACTAAAATCTAAAAAAAAGCCAAGTTTTTTCAATTAACATTAGTAAAAAAAAGACTAACAGTAACTAGGGTTGAATAGAAAAGAAACTGCCTAAAAACCGTCTAGAACTACAAAGACGCCGTCGATAAGTATGAAAGTATACATTTCATGCACTCGACATGAAGTGGCATCGTATCTAAAATCTTTGATAAAATATTAAATTCTTAACGTTTATAAACAAGAGGCCTAAAATGAAGAAGACAAAATATTAAGGAACTTTAGCTTTTTAAGTATAAGTACAAGGTGTTACAAAAGAACCTAATAGTAGTTTATGCAAATGTCATATAATGGGGGTCATTAGAATGCGAGGGTGATAATAGTGTACCTTAAAATAAACTTATCGTACAGGACAACAATTTGTCCATCTTAGATTTTTAATTTTTGTCCTACATATTAAGAAATTATTAAAAAACATGGGAGGGCGCCACTGGACGGTCGGATTTCGCTCGGCGCCGCCTTAAGTCATTACGCTTCTGTAATTTCTATGAAACCGTAGTTTATATAGGCAGAATGCATAAAGTAGGTCTTTATGCAGCTGTTTTCGAATTCATAATTCGAACATTATGAGACGAGTGTAGATAAAAATAATAATATTATTATAGTGATAATGAAGAATATACATTGCTGGTTAACTTTTGTCTATTGACATTAAGACACCCATGACCCATTGACCCATGAAATAACCAGCAATGTATATCGAATCGCGCTGCCCCGCGCTGGCAATTTTACAGCGTGGGCAGGATAAATTTTTGCAAGTTTTCAAAAATTGTATACCTAACACAGAAAGTGTTTTAATAATAATTAATGTTAATTAATTACCCGGCATGTAACTTTACGCTACACCATTTGTAAACGACATTTGTTTCAAATTTAAGTCAAGATTTTCAAAGCGTGTTATTTACATGCGTATAATTAACCGGACCCAAAATAAACTATACAAATCTATATCTATTTATCTATCTTTATTTGATTCATAAGATGCGTCACAAAAAGAAACAGTGTTTTATCATGATTACAAAGTATACCTACTATAATACTTCTTCTTGTCGTGTGGGAAACCGAGTCTTCCAACGACCCGATAAACCCTGGTGTCAGTTGTTCAACCGCCTACTACCAGTAGTAGTCCTTTGACATGGCTGTGTAACGACTAACGACCGCTGTCTTAGTAATCAAAGACAGCAACCGGGACCGACGGCTTAACGTGCCCTCCGAAGCACGGAACCATCTTTCTTTTCGGGCAGGTGATTCAGCCTGCAATGTCCTTACCGGCCGGGAACAAATTCACAAAGTGATAAATATCAACTTTCCAACAACTTATCTTTCAACATATCCGTTGTAGGGTAGGCAGTGCGTAAACGACGGTAAAAACTTATATTTACGCCACGTCTGACAGACAATTGAAGATCAAAAATTGACTATCACAATAGAAACATGTTGTCAGACCATCGTGACTGTCAAATTAGTTACATTTTTTTTTTTTTTCGTTTATTTATATACTTTACAGAAACATTATCATATTAAATGGGTGTCATAAAAACCCTAATAATTGGGTTTGTCTTGACGCCATATTCCTTACATCTACTAAACGTTAGTACATAACATTTACATAAAAAAGATTCTACATACAAATAAATTTAAACAGACTTATACAATTTAACTAAATCGGTATTAAATTACAACAATCGATTCGAACGGAACTCATAGGCACAGGTACGTACGACATTCCACTTCGGATCGAGAAACTGGTTATAGGTGATCTACTTGTAAAGGGTGTTCCACTAAAACTACTCACGATACCGCATATTTTTTAAAAATTCATTAGTTAAAAGTGTTTTGATATTTTTTTCATTTATGTCTGTTCTAATATTTTTTGGCAATTGATTAATTAATTTAGGTATGATATATTCCGAGGTTCTTTTCCCGTAAAAGTTTGTGGTCATAGGTTGAATTAAAATGTTATTAGTAATCTGCCTAGTTGTAGTGTTATGCTTGATGGGATGCTGAATTTCCTTGTGAAAGAATTGTTCTATCAGTATTAAAAGTTCAAATTTCTCATAAACTGGTAAAACCTTGCAGTAAGTAAAAATATCAATATCATTAGTAATCTTATTTTTGATTTTTGTAGGGATGATCAGCTTCAACAATCTTACTTGTAATTTATATATTTGACTGAGGTATGTTTTAAAAGTGCGTCCGTAGGTGGTGAGACCATAAGACACTATACTATCAGCAAGTGCTCTGTACATATCTAATAAAATCGGATATGGTATTCTGTTTTTAATGACATAGAATTTTGCCATGATTGCACGGAGCTTACTGCAAACACTATCAATATGCGGTCCCCAATTAAAACTACTATCAATTAAAAGCCCTAAATATCGCTGTTCTGTTACTTGTTGTAGTTTCGGACATTTACAGTTAATAAAGCTATTAGAATGTAGACACTGGTGGTCATGTGCAATTACAGATATGTCTTTAACAGTTCTGCTTTGAGTTGAATGCACATGGACAAATTTTGTTTTTTCTGCATTCAGTACCAGTCCAGCATCATGTGACCATTTACATACGATGTCGAAATCATATTGAAGCTTCTCAAGGGCGACATTCAGGTCCTTATCTGAAGCAATTATGCAGGTATCATCGGCGTATTGATAAATTTTACAATTAGATATGCAGTTGTTCATATCATTTACGTAGGCTAAATAGTAAAGGGGTCCAAGAACTGATCCTTGAGCTGTACCTTCCGTAACATCCACAAAATCGCTACATGTCGTTCCTATTTTAACTTGGTACACTCTGTTTGACATATAGTTTTTACACCAATCCAACAGAGACCCCCGTATTCCGGTGTCTTCTAGTTTTTGTAGCAATGTATGATGTTGTAGTGTATCGAACGCTTTACTGTAATCGATAAATATAAGCAAGACGTGCTGTTTATTATCAAGACATTTATTTACTTCATCCGTGAACGCAGACAGTAACAAGGAAGTGCTCTTTTTTGGTTGGAAACCGTACTGATTTTGCGATATGACCTTGTATTCTTGGTAGTAATTATGTATTTGCTGACTGACATATTTTTCGAAAATTGTATCGATCACAGGTAAAATTGTAATGGGACGATACATGGAACAGTCCCTTTTATCTCCGCCTTTAAATATTGGCCTCACCTGACCTAACTTTAGTTTATTAGGATATTTTCCTGTAGCAATACTCTGATTGATTAGGTTGGCAATCACAATGGAGATCTTATCAGCAATTGATTTTATATCTATGGAACGAAATCCATCTACTCCCGGAGCTTTGTTACTGTCGAGTTTAGTGATAATATTTTTTATTTTATTCGGTGTGGCTTTTGGGAAAAGAATAGAATTGTCAGTCGGAATTCTATAGGTGTTATCATCCAAAATTTTAATTTTACACTGTGGAATTAAATCTTGAACATTCTTTTTAAATTGATTTGCAAATAAATTTGCAATATTTTTTTCTGATGTTAATGAAGAAAATGCTTGTTTGATAATATCATCGATAGATTTAACAATTTTTCCGGACAACCTATTCAAAACATACCACATCTTTTTCATATTATTCTTGAATGTATATATTTGTCGCCTAAAATGTTTATTTCTTTCTTTTTCTATTATTTTATGCGTTTTATTTCTTTGCTTATTAAATCTTACTCTGTTGATCATATTATTTGTATCCTTTTTCCAATCTAAAAATAGTTTATCTCTTAATTCACATGCTCTTATTACTTTTTTAGAAATCCAGGGGTCCCTATTACGCTTTGAATAACTAACATTCTGAGAATACATATTCTGGATTTTTTATAGCATTGTGATAGTTTATATTCAAGCGAATCGTATAATTCTATAGGACATTGAATATTTTCGAAGCTTTCCCAATCAATATTATTTAGTTCCTGACTAAGAATTTTATAGTTAGTACGAGATACGCAAGTAGAAACATCCTGTACATGCGGAATCGAGATGGCAGCGGCTACGAGCCGGTGGTCAGCCAGTACAGTACAGAGAGCTCCGCAGTGCACGTCTTGTAAGCGGGACCGCATAAACACGTGATCAATGCAAGATTTAGTTGTTATACCTTTTCTACATTCAATTCGAGTATAATCTGAGATTCCGCTTACAAGTCCGTTTGCATACATCACATTCAAGTATGATTTACGCACAAGATCGTTATATGCAAGGTCTAGGTTAGTATCGCCCATAAAAAATAGTTCTGAGGATTGTGAGAAAGCTACAGTGCGCTCGAGTTCCTGGATAAAGGAGTATTTGTTTGTTCTAGGGGGTTTGTATACAGCACAAACATCTAATATATAGTGAGATGGAGTTTCGAGCTTTCCAATTACACATTCACAGTGCGCGGTTGTCGGTATTTTTGACTCAAATTTATGTTTTTTATGTACATAGACGATAATACCTCCACCTTTACTATTTTTTCTTAGATGTGTGTGCATTGTATAGTCGTTCAAGTTAAACAGATGACTAATATCATTCGAAATGTTAGCTTCCGTTAATACAATCAAATCGATGACTCTTAGGCATGACATGACAATTTCTTCTAATTTACTAAAATTTTTAAGACTAGAGCGTATATTAATGTGGATACATAATAATTGTTGATGGTTTTTGTTTGGTAGCTGATTTATGAAATGATTGATGTTAATACAATCCTTGAGTTAATGTGGTTGTTTGTCGACCCGGCGTCCCAAAATGACGTATGAAATAACTTAGGGTTTATTATTACTCATCTGCTGCAAATTTAAGTCGTTCAATTTTAAAATAAAATAGATATTATGACAAACTACGCAGAAAATGTTTGATACCGTATTCATACAATCTGGATCCCGATTCTCTTATTTTTTGCCACTGTAATGCCGTCGACACTCAACTGTCATTGTATGGATATTGTAATTTTCTAATAGGAATATTAAAAGGCAGTGTCATGCCGGCTCAGAATAGCATCACCCCTTTTCTTACCCATGGGTGTCGTAAGAGGCGACTAAGGGACTCGAGGGTGTGTATTCCAATGTTAGGCGATGGGCTGACAACCTGTTATTAAAGTGATACACGGTTAACTGATTGACCCTCAAACTTTTGTCAGACGACGTGGTGTTAACATCCGTTTTACGGTCGTTAACGCTCTGCATACCCCGTAAGGGATATAGGCGTGATTTATGTATGTATGTACTATGTAGTATTAAAAGGGAGCTGAAGGGAGTCAAGATAACTTTTACTTATGAAACTAAACAAATTTTCCCATAGAACATAGGCCGAAAAAATTAAAAAATATTGATCTCCTATTTTTCTACTTTTTATATTCACCAGGTGATTGGCAAATGTAGGGGATGTTTTTTTTTCGTTCCATGGGACATTCAGTTTCATGAGAACTATACTCTTTTTCTTCCTCCCTGTATACATCAACCTGTTAGCGGTTTTTTTGATAGCGGTATACGGCCCCAATAACCCTGTATAACTGTATGATTTTATTTAGTGTTTTAATAGAATATTGCAAACTAAAGTACTTGATAGTCTAAAAGGTGAGATTCTGCGCTTTGGAACGATAAGATTCTGTACTTTTCAAATAGCCGAATACGGCCCCTGCTTATACTTAGGTGTGTTTCGACCATCTGAAACTAAATCTGCATTACCTACTACAAAAAATATTTTTTTCTAACAACTGATATAAATTACATAGGAATAGTGCCACTCACCTTGAATTTAGAAAAGTTCTCATTATACCAGAAACGATTATTTGTTACAGCGAAAATTGACCGTGTCGTTTGAATCTATAATGTTCCGACCAATGTCGTCACGGCATCGCGGGGTTTTCGAAACGTACAAGTTGGGAACCGTTAGCGGTTTTTATATACAAGGTACTATTAAATTCAGTGCAAATATTTTTAGGGTGAGTTCTACTCCTGAAACTGAAGAACTTTTCTCAAAAAACATAGGTCGAAATATGAAAAAAAGTGGTCCTCCCATACAAAAATGATCAAAATATAAGTCACTTTGTATTTTTAAATATTTTTAAATATTTGCACAGAAGTTAATGAGACAATACAACATGGTGCGCAATGACCGCGTATCGGGCGACAAGGGTGGCACCCTTTCGACCAATGTCGTCACGGCATCGCGGGGTTTTCGAAACGTACAAGTTGGGAACCGTTAGCGGTTTTTATATATAAGGTACTATTCAATTCAGTGCAAATATTTTTAGAGTGAGTTCTAATCATGAAACTGTACTACTTTTTCTCAAAAAACATAGGTCAAAATATGAAAAAAATGTGGGCCTCCCATACAAAAATGTTCAAAAAAAAGTCACTCGCACACCAATCTGAACAACGTTCCCAACATTTGTCAGCAAACGACAATAAAGCGACCCTTTTCTCATTCTACTATGGGAAGTAAAAAAAAAAGATTTTCTTTATGGGTAGTTGTTCAGTTTCTGAATGCACTATCAGTATTCGGAGGGCTATCCCTTACTCCCTGTATAAGATACAATTAAATTCAGTGCAAATATTTTTAGGGAAGTTCTACTTGTGAAACTGAACAACTTTTCCCGATAAATGCGGGCCTCCATTCAAACATGTTCAAAAATGTGTCACTTTGTATGGGAGGTCCTATTTTCTTTTCGTATTTCCGCCTTAGTTGTTCCGTTTAACGAGTACGAGTCTCTTTTTGGAATATTTGCACTGAACTTAATAGGACCTTATATATTTTTGATAACATTATCCTTATCCTTCAGGAATGATCGATGGTTTTCCTTCTGACTTTATCACCTAGTACCTAACATGCTAAAACTACAAAATTTAGCGATTTATGTAAAAAATGTTATGTATTTTATATACCGACATAAAATCAATCGATGAATTTGGACCCTGGCTAGGAGTGATTGAAAAAATATACAACTAAAAGGTAAAAGATAAAACCCTACCTTTACCCATTGAATATTAAGAAACTTTAATTTCAGATAAACCTAGGACTACCTAGACGACTCAACTCGATATCTCTGCGTTTCTGAGATAAAGGGTCGTCACCGTGACAGACAGACGGACAGACAACAAAGTGATCCTATAATTCATTATTTTTACTTTTGAGCTAGAAAACCCTAAAAAATAAAATAAAAAAACATTCGTGTTTTTAGCACGCTCGTTTTTTGACGTTATATTAGGTCCTTACATATGAAATTGGCGTTTTGTATGGGAGGAACAAAAAGTCGATTTTTTTTAATATAGTATATTTATTTAATCAAAGTATGAGCCATTGTAATCTATGCACTTTTGCCATCTCATAGGTAGTTCATTGATCCCTTTACTAAAAAAACCATTCGGACGGGAATCAATAAAATCTTTGAAGGCGATTTGGACTGCCCCATCTGAGTTGAATTTTTTCCCTTGCAAGAAGTTATCCAAATTTCGAAAAAAATGGTAATCTGTTGGAGCAAGGTCCGGGGAGTACGGTGGATGCCTTAGACATTCCAATTGAAGCTCTTCTAATTTGCTAGCCGTCTGTTGTGCAGTGTGTGGTCTAGCGTTGTCGTGAAGCAACAGTGGCGTAGAGCGATTGACCAACCTCGGTTGTTTAGCAGCTAGCTTTTCCATCATGGTTTGCAATTGCTGACAGTAGACATCTGCCGTAATCGTCTGGCCAGATTTGAGAAAACTGTAATGAACGACACCGGCGCTAGTCCACCAAACGCTTACAAGTAACTTTTTATTGGTCAATTTTCGCTTGGAGCAGGCTTTGGCTGGCTTGCCAGGGTCCAGCCATTGCGATGAGCGCTTCCGATTATCGTAGAGAATCCACTTTTCATCACAGGTAATGATTCGATTTCAAATCCCTTCGTTATTGTGCCGGTCAAGTAATGTAACGCAGCAGTTGACGCGCGTTTGCCGGTTTGCTTCACTCAATTCGTGAGGAACCCACCTTTCAAGTTTTTAAATCTTTCCAATTTGCTTCAAGTGGATTAAAACAGTTTTATCACTAACACCGAAGCCTGCAGCTAATTCGGACGTGGTTTGCGATGGATCCGCTTCCACAATAGCCTTCAATTCTTCATTATCAACTTGGGTCTCCGGCCGTCCACGGGGCTTGTTTTGCAGGTCGAAATTTCCAGAACGAAAACGTTGGAACCAAAAACGCACTGTGTTTTCTTTTGCGACACAACCGCCATACACATCATTAACCCTTCGAGCCGTTCCCGCAGCACTGGTGCCACGGTGGAACTCGTACTCATAAATAACGCGATATTTCAAATTTTCCATTTTGTAAATTGAGCGATGCAAACAGAAAAAAGATAAGTAAAAAAACAAATGAATGACGGTTTACGAAACACAACTACATGTGGAAATAGCTGTATAAATTTGAATTTCGAATTCCTAACCAAATAGGAGAAATTTGTGATCAAAGTGGCCAGTACGCAAAAACGACAATTTCATATGTAAGGACCTAATATTAATTATCATTCAAAATATACCTACCTAAAAAGTTATCGCATGTTAACAGAGATCCGATTCTCTTATATTTAATACATTATAAAAAATAAACAACTGTCATTCCATTGCCACTGTTGTTTTCTATACTTCAAACTGTTACCGGAATACGACACGGCCAAAACCATGCCACCGACACTCTATTGAAAGACAACTGATACGATTTTCCAATAGCATAATCCTGCCCCAGCTACGTCACAATGTTAAAAGCCGAGCCGGTTTTCTATTAGCACATTACAAAATACACATACATACATACACATATCACGCCTATAATCCCTTGCGGGGTAGGCAGAGCGTAAACGGCGACCGCAAAAACGGACATTTACGCCACGTCAGACAATTTTTGAGGGTCATTCGGAAAATTGTGTATCGCCATAGTGACAGGTTGTCAGCCCATCGCCTAAAATTGCAATACACACCCTCGAGTCCCTTAGTCGCCTCTTACGACTCCCACGGGTGAGAAATGGGGTGACGCTATTCTAAGCCAACGTCACACAAAATTGATACAAAAAAAAGAAAATTGTGTGATAAAAATTTCTTCTTTTTACAATGACGTTAATAAGTGATAATAATATCCTACATTGAATAAAGAATTTCAATTTCAATTTCGAGATATCACCAGAATGACCGCTCCTAACTCATGACTTGACCAGTAGATGTTGTGTCGTCATGATTCACGGCACAATACAGTCGGGTAGCCGCACCGTCATCGTCTTGGTCACGTCCACAGTTTCACTACTGTGCTGACCATAAGCGGACGTTGACTCGCCAGCTCACCTTACTCGAATATTGTCTCACAAAATTACGTGATAAGTTGCAAAGGCTTAAGGTGATAGGTATTTGGATTAAAGGTTTAAAGTGTGTGGAAAGTTGAAGTGAAAGTTATCTAGTTCTCGTGTTTTCTGGATTGTTGTGTTGCGCGCGGGTAAGTTTATATAAACTTCTTGTTTGTTTAGCTAGGGACCATATTATCATAGTGAAATGACAACAACAACAGTATTACTACTTAACTTTAGCAGCCACAACAGTCCACTGTTGGACAGTGGGCTCCTCTGCAGTATTTCTATTTAGTTTTCATTTATTGTGTGTGTTTATAAGCGTTTAGAATAGCATTACCCAAATTCGACCCGTGGGTGTCGTAACAAGCGATTAAGGGATAATCATCCAGGGAATGGGCAGCAGCGTTCCCTGTGAATGCAACTTCTTGAACTGTGCTCGCGGATCCCTCTGTCAAGCTTGGTGAGTTTGGTAATACCCCCCCATAAGGGGCAGGCAGGCCCATGTTCAACAGTGGACTGTTTTGGCTGTAAATGTTATTCTGTGCCTAACTTAATAAAAATCTTACCTTACCTTTAATAATAAACATGTTGCTTAAAGTTTTTTAAACGGAAAAATCGAACATAAAATAACATAGTAACATTTAATTTTCATTTATTTTCTATAAAATGAAAGATTTAAGAACACCCATTTTTGACTAGGGGTAAGCTTAAAACCAGCAGTGTGCTGTGCCTACACCCATTTCAGCTCATGTTGTATATTTGTACTGAATTTATTGATTGTTGTGCCTAAGATGTGATGCGAAATAAATATATTTGTATTTGTATTTGTATTTTTGTATTAAGTTGGTAACCACCCACTTATAGCGTTGGAATCGGATCTCACCTGCGTAATTCGTTGTCCTATTGTTGAAATATGACAACTTGCGCAGAAAATACATGATAAAAATGTATTTTTTCAAACAATCGAAATCACACCATATCTGTCATTTTTTCTAGGTTTCGACTCCTACTCTGACTTGTGTCGTGTGATGCTGGCTTAGAATAGCATCACCCCATTTCTTTCCCTCCGGTGTCGTAAGAGGCGACTAAGGGACTCGAGGGTGTGTATTGCCATTTTAGGCTATGAGCTGACAACCTGTCACTAGAGCGATACACAATTTTCCGAATGACCCTCAAATATTTGTCAGACGAGGCGTAAATGTCCGTTTTTTGCGACCGTTTACGCTCTGCCTACCCCGCATGGGATTATAGGCATGATGTGTGTTTGTTTGTTTGTTCGACTCCTAGATATTTAGTTAAAACTAAACGTTCCCGCGTAAAGTTACATGCCATCAAGGCAATGCCTTTTATTTTTATTTTTCTATCCCGCCTGAGACGATTTTCTATCAGGATGATACACAATTGTTATAAAAAGAAGAAAATTGAGTATTTTTTTTTTACAATTACTTATCATGACGTCAACAAGTGATAGTACTTACTATCCTGCATTGAATAAAGTTAATTTCAATTCAACGCAAAATTATTGGTACTTATTTATTTATTTATTCAACTTTATTGCACAGAAAGTACAAAGGGCGGACCTAATGCCACGCGGCATTCTCTACCGGCCAACCAAAAGATAAACAGAAAGAGTAAAAGCGGGTACTTAATACACAAAAAAAGAAATATAATCGTACTTAAAGTTCGCACTAAAGGTAGCTATACAATACATAAGAATATGGTAGTATGGAACTATTAAAATAACATTAACAGCGGCAAATAAGGACATTATTTTTATTACTCAGTATTATTCCTTCCAATTACGACCACCAATAGTGAACAATATAAGATAAAGTAATTGAACAATTCAATGGAAAACCTATTTGTAGTAATTGAACGAGTACCAACAAAATAGTTTTATTGTAAATTTTCTATACTTTCACTCATTTTAATTGATTCGCCGGGTTTATTGCTATGCTACAACTACAACAGTCATAACAGTCCACTGCTGGACAAAGGGCTCCCCCTCTTGTAGGGTATTTGCGATACTTACCACGCTTCGCACGTGGATTGGCGAGCGCAGTGCCAGATGCTATTGATGGTCATAGAGAACGCTACTGCCCATACCCCGGATCCATCCCTTAGTCGCATTGTACGACACCCACAGTTAGAAATGGGGTGATGCTGGAGGAATCCTTAAATGCTCAGCTACAATGGAAAGACTTCTTGATAGACTGTATTTATTTTGTATTGCACAATTTTACATAAGAAGTACCTACGCTTAATGTATAACTTTTTAAGCACTCGCGATCACTTTCACTCATTTTAAGTATTAGACCGGGTCTATCGCGATAGTATTCATATTCATATTCATATTCATATAGTATTTATTGCATAATATCACATGGTAGTAGTACATACAGGTGTTAAAGGTATGACAATTTATGGATACATACAACACATGATACCCTTTCTATAGGGTATTGCAACATTGAGAGGACACGTATTTAGGTAAATATTTGTAATTTACCTAAATACTACGCTTAATGATCAAGAAGAAGTAAGGAACGACAGTTTTAAAAACACCAGGCATTCACCGGGAAAGGCAATACTGCCAGTGTCAAACTCGATGTAGGTTTTCTACAGATGCTATTCTAAGCCGGCACCATACGGCCGCTATCAGACTATGGCGGGTGACAGGAGTGATGCCAATAGGCAGAATGGAGGGTTCCAGGTGGTGTCGAGAAAAGGGTAGCTACCCGCCTGGCCGGGTGTTGTGGCCAGGGGACCGACTGGTCCACCTGGATAGAATTGCAAGTAGGATATATGCTTTGCGCGGTGAAACACTTCGATACCGCGTTTCAGGCTCTTTGTTCTGTCACGTGGCGCCATCTTGCAGCTATGTTGGAACTTCTGTTGCGTCTTGCTTGCTCGTGAACCACTTTTGAGTGAGCTTCTTGTCGTAGCTCCCAGAGGTCGCTACAAGACTATCGATATAGTTTTGAGGTAAATATATAAGCGATTTACCTGGACCCTGACGTTTCAGCTGAGTCAAGGCTAGGATTTAGCGCGACCAAGATTTTTAAACCAGTTTTATTTAGACAATTTATAGCCATAAAATTCAAAACAAAAAATCGACATTGTCAAGGATCTAACAGATAACATATACCTATCAGTTAAACAATTTGTAAAATTTTACTCGATGGAAAAGAAAAAAACAAAGTAATCTCTA
The DNA here is from genome assembly GCA_027580185.1 of Tuta absoluta. Lineage (NCBI taxonomy): Eukaryota > Metazoa > Arthropoda > Insecta > Lepidoptera > Gelechiidae > Tuta > Tuta absoluta. The sequence continues at coordinate 8,727,717 of JAQAHW010000019.1, read as the reverse complement.
TTTGAAACATTTATTTCAATATTATGTCTAAAGTACTAAAGTAATTTAGAAAAAAAAATCTGCTATATTTAGATCATTAATACGAATACCTAAATAAGACATTGTTACGGTATTATTCTATGTCGGAAAACCCGTAAAATCTCGCGAAAATTTGAGCGCAAAATTACTGTTGTTTCTTTTTGGCGCAGCGCGAATGAAAGTGAGAATCTTTTATTTTACTCATTATACCTATATTTTACTCCTTGTTTGTGACGGTGTCGGCCGATGTGGCGCAGTGGTAGTTTGCGACGCAAAGGTTCCGGGTTCGATTCTCGGTGGGACACTCACAAAAGATGATATTTTTCTCTTTGTGAGTTTGTTTCCGGTCTGGTTAGGACATTGCAGGGTGAACCACCTGATTATCCGAAAATAAACTGGTTCCGTGCTTCGGAAAGCACGTTAAGCCGTCGGTCCCGTTTGCTGTCTGATTACTTAGACGGCGGTCGTAACACAACCATGTTAGAGGCCTACTAGTTGTAGTAGGCGGTTGAAAAACTCTGACACCAGGGTTCATCGGGTCGTTGGATGACTCGGTGTCCCACACGAAAAGAAAGAAGACTCCTTGTTTACTATTTTACCGGTTGTTAGTATGTTACACATTTGGTATCGTAAAGTAGGCTTTATTGTGTGTTGTGATTATGTTGAATCTGACGATGTTACGCCAAGGCCGCGGATTATGTTAATTGGCTAACATAAAAAAGTGTAATTGGTTTACATTTGAATATCCTAATCAATTCTCATATGTATACTTATTTTATTCTAAAATGAAAGATAATATATGAAGGGTCGGTCGGATTTCATTTGTGTAAAATTCAGTCACGGAATTTCGAATCACTTAATAATCAGCCAGTTATCATAATACAAACCAATAATAAAATCGTTGATGCCAGCTTAGAACAACATTGCCCAATTTCTTTCCCGTTGGTGTCGTAAGAGGTGACTCGAGGGTAACATGTGGTATGCAATTTTAGGCAATGGGCAGACAACCTGTCGCTATGGCGATATATAATACCAGAATGACTCTTAAAATGTTTGTCAGACGTGACGAAAACGTTTGGTTAATACGGCCATTAACGCTCTGCCGACCCCACAAGGGATAAAGGCGTGATATATGTCTGTATCTTAGGAGTTGTTCTGGGAAGTACGGAAGGAAATCTGTCATCTGCATTCTTTATCATATCCAATGATGATGTAATTGATATTATGAATCGTATGGTTTTCCCTTTCGCTTAGCAAATAAATAAATATAAAATTAGTCATCATAATTCGCTACCACTTATGGTACGCCTAATGGCAAAGTAAACATGTTTGTAATAATAAATACTTACATACATACATAAATCGCGCCTATATGCCTTACGGGGTAGGCAGAGCGTTATCGGCCGAAAAACGTAAAGATTAACACCATGTCTGACAAAAGTTTGAGGGTCAATCAGATAACTGTGTATCACTATAGTGACAGTTTGTCAGCCCATCGCCTAAAATGGTAATAGATATCTAACCCTCGAGTCCTTTAGTCGCCACTTACTACACCCATGGGTAAGAAATGGGGTGATGCTATTCTAAGCCCGGCATTACACAGAAAAGTAATAATTAATTCCTTTTTTATATATTATTATTAAATTAAATGTAGCTTACAGAATTACCTAAAAATTCACATGGAACCAGAACCTTTAATAATAACATAACAATATAACAGACTAAACTTTTTTTACTTCTTTCGTTAGGTATTCATTCCTAGTATATTATATTCCTATTTTATAGAGCAGGTATATTGAGAGTGTTGTGTTTATCTTTAATTGTAAGCATACAAGAATTATTTAATTATGTGTAATGTAGATAAACCTTCTTAATATTATAATAAATATAAAGGGACACATAACTATAACAAATAACGAGAAACAGACATAACTAAATTAATATTCTTCTAAAAAATTTTTTTATGATATACTGGATGGGGAATCTCATCAACTTGAACTCCGCTGATAACACAGCAAAAGAACCAGATCCAACATACTGTAAGACCTACTACACAAGATACCTACGGTTTCAGCATTTTGCGTGGAACCGGGAGGTTTCGCTAGGTAATTAAGAAATAGATCGGTAAAAAAATAAAACTAAATAATGAAGTCTTAGTCTTAGTCATCTGTGACGTGGCCACATAAACGTAGGAACTGTAAAATCCAAAATAAACACAACTTAAATCCGTTTAAGATTGTTTTATTGTGATGAGTAAAAGTTGTGCAAACTCAAGAAAATATTAAATTATTATATTTTGTACCTGCCCTCCTTTGTACCATTCTGACTATTTCCTAATCGACATATTTTTTTTTGAAATTTTATTTTAAATAAACTTCATAAATAGAATTTAAAACTTTATTAGGTAAAAATAGATTTAATGGATCAACTTTTATTTTTATCTCATTGTTTTTATTTGTTTTATTTAATAATTTTTTAGGTTTATTCCCATATATTTTTACAAGAACAAGTCATCTGACAATATCTTTATCTTTATCTTTACCTCTATGATTAAGATTTATATTTTATGGTTGAATTAATAATTCTCAACATATATTGTAGTGATTTTCCCCTTTGTAGTGATTGTATTTTTAATATATATTTTGCATTTACAAAGAATGGCACTACAAAAAAAGATTGCAAAAAGACTCTTTTCAATATCCGTTTAACAAACACAATGATCATTATATTATGGCTTCTCATCTAGTTTTTGTAATGCCATTACAAAAAAATGCTTTTTGTCTACAATTTAAAGAATACTAAAGGCAATGTCAAAGGCATTTGTGACGAAACATTCAGCTTGAAATACTGTATTCTTTACGTGCCTAAACTTATTTCGCGAAGTAGTTTAGTATTTTTATACATATTGTTACTTATATTCTTCTTTTATTTTTTCTTTATTCTCGTGTATGCCCCACTAGGTTGGCTGGAAGAGGTGTCTTAAAGAGATTTATTTTTCGTATGGGACACCGAGTCATCCAATGACCCGATGAACCCTGGTGTCAGAGTTTTTCAACCGCCTACTACTAGAAGTAGGCCTCTGACATGCTTGTGTAACGACCGCCATCTAAATGATCATAGACTAACCGATAGCTTGCCTGTTGTTTTAATTTAAAGAATTGACTGTATGTTTACTTGTTTCGATTTAATAAAGGATATATTAGGATGTCTAAATGATGGATGGATGCAGGACTTCCGTCGCTGCGTATTATTTAAATGCATCGTAACGTAACGCATGCGTCTGTCAGACGCATGGAAATCGCGAATTCCGAACTTTTTCCCATACAAATACGGTGCGTGTGTCTGTCAAAGGTACAAATCCCTAAAAGAAAATAAGTAGTAACATTTTAGAGAAGGTAGTATACTTTGTTATTGTCACCGATTTTTATTTGTTTAAACTATTTACAAAATGATAATATTGTAGCGCGTGATATTTACTTATTAAATATAATAAAAGTTTATTTATCTAAAGATTTCGAGACTCGAGAAGAATAATTGTGATGTTTTGCTTTAGGATCTTTCTGTCAGAGTGATGTGTTTATGCTGTTTTCTTTGTATTTGAGTTGTTTAAGTTAGTTTGTAACGGACATGCTTGAACAGAGGAATTTTGTTATCTTAGTTGTTGTTACCAGATTTTTTCTTTCATTTTCCTGTTTGTCTATCTGCTTTATCATACAACACGGTTGACACTTAGCCAGGATTTTTTAGGATTCTTATGACACATAGATTGTTCTTTTTGTAGGATTCTTATGGATGCAGATGGTTCTATAAAAAAAGTTTATTTGTAACTTACAAAGTACCCTGTTGTATGTTTGCCTGGCCCCCAAACTAGGTTTCCCTGTGCTATGGGAAGCCAGTCTTCCATCACTAAACATTTTTGCGAACACTATTTACATTAATAGCCTACTTTGGTCACACAAAGAGTAAAATATTATATGAGAGGGTAGAATCCAACACAGTTCATATCAACTATTGCAAGGAACTACTTCAAGTAAGGCATGTGGCGCAGTATACTTTCGACATGCAGTTAATAGTTATTTGTACAACAAGAGGGCAAAGGTCATTTTGTTTCGAGTGCTAATTTTGAATACCGAGGGAGCGAAGGATACTAAAAATCACGAGCGTAGCGAGTGATTCAAAAGTTGTATTCTGAGCTCAGTGAGGGATTCAACAGCGCGAGATGCGAATGAATTTGCTCACTTTTCACCTCTACCAGTTAGAAAATTCTGCCAAGTTTGGGAAATTGGTTGTACAGCTTGAATGCCTCAGACAAAATAAAAATTCCCGTCAAATTATTTTTTCCAAGATTTGTTCAGAAATATTACATAATAATGGTACCAATATTCAGAAATATCAGAAATATTTAATGAAACAAAACGCTAACAAAAATTAATAAATAACTGGCTGAAATAGATTTCAGAACGCACCGCACCGCCGCCATTGTAACGATTAGTTCTAATAAAATGAGGTGTTCGAATTTCAAATCAATTTTCTCCATCGAGTGGATAAAAACGACTTTTGCCCACTGGATATACGTGGCATAAGTTTTGGCAATTTTGGTGAAATATTTTACTAAAAAGATTGGCTGTTTTTTTATGTTATCCGTCACAAGTTTCTAGTTTCGAAAATCCGTCCCACCTGTTCCATTTAGTTGTTTTTCCTCACTATTAAAATATATATATACTAGCAGCCCGCCCAGCGGTTTCACCCGCTGCTAACAATTTCCCCCCGGTTATAAGACAGTTTAATATAGCCTATGATCATCAGGGATAATGTAGGATTCTAAAAATCTTGACTTCAATTTGAAACAAATATCGTGTTCAGATGGTGGTGGCGTAAAGTTACATGCCGTGTGATTAACCTGGCCAGCCCCATGGCAGTGCCTAAATTTTTATTTTTTATCCCGCCCGAGCCTATTTTCTATTAGGTCATAACAAAATTGTAATAAAAAAAGAAAATTGTGTGATACAAATTTCTTTTTTTAGAATGACGGTCATGACGTCAATAGTTTCGGAGCCTATCCAATTCAAACAAACAATCAAAAAAATTCTGTTTCTAATATTAGTGTAGATTATATTATTTTAGTGTAATGCCGGCTTAGATCACCCGATTTCTTTCCCGTGGGAGTCGTAGGAGGTGACTAAGGGACTTGAGGGTGTACATACATACATACATATTATATCACGCCTATAGTCCCTTGCGGGGTAGGCAGAGCATAAATGGCCGTGAAAAACAGCAATTTACGCCACGTCTGACAAAAGTTCGAGGGTCAATCAGATAACTGTGTATCACTTGAGGGTGTGTATTGCAATTTTAGGCGATGGGCTGACAACCTGTCACTATGGCGATACACAATTTTCCGAATGACCCTCAAACATTATGTCAGACGAGGCGTATATGTCCGTTTTTGCGGCCGTTTACGCTCTGCCTACCCCACAAGGGATAATAGGCGTGATATGTGTATGTATGTATTATTTTAGTGTAGATTTTTTTAATGCATTATTTTATGTTTTTTGTCGTCTTTTTTTATACCGAGTAAGGGACAGCCCTTGGAATACTGATAGTGTGCATGAAACATAAAACTGGACAACTTTCCATACATACATACACATATCACGCCTATAATCCCCTGCGGGGTAGGCAGAGCGTAAACAGCCGCAAAAACGGACATTTACGCCACGTCTGACAAACATTTGAGGGTAATTCGGAAAAATGTGTATCGCCATAGTGACAGGTTGTCAGCCCATCGCCTAAAATTGCAATACAAACCCTCGAGTCCCTTAGTCGCCCCTTACGACTCCCACGGGAAAGATATGGGGTGATGCTATTCTAAGTCGGCATCACACGGCATAGATATGGGGTGATGCTATTCTAAGCCGGCATCACACGACAACTTTCCCCTAGAAACATATGTCAGGAAACGCCAAGAAAATGACCTTCCATACAAAATCACAATCAGCTGACTGCATTCACTATGGGAAGTCAGTTTTTTTACGTTTCCTGAAATATGTTCCTAGGGAAAAGTTGTTCAGTTTCATGGTCTGCATGTACCCTATCAGTATTCGGAGGGCTATCCCTTATACCCTTTAATACAGTAATGATTAAATGTAATCATTACACTGGTACGAATAATGTGGCGTAGATTGTAAAATATTAAATGAAAAAGTAGTTATTGTGGCATAACTGTAATAGTTAGACATATGGTATCGCGGACATTATTGTAGATATTGATGTCCTCTATAAAACTGTAGTACATCACTTTGCTCTATTGTCAATAATTTCCACAGCGTACGCGATATAAGATATTTTTTTGGTACATTTTTCACACGTTGGGTTACATTATCGAAATTTTCACGCGGATCCCTATTTTTTTCTCGTATAAAATATAGCCTATGTTCATCAGGATTAATGTAGGATTCTAATGGTGAAAGAATTTTTAAAATCGGGCCAGTAGTTTCGGAGCCTATTCGATGCAAACAAACAAACAAACAAACAATCAAATCTTTCCTCTTTATAATATTAGTGTAGAAGTAATACGGAAACAAGTTAAATATTGCTAATCTGGGGAAAAACCTTTGCTCTTGATAAAAATAGACAAATAGATTGGATTATTGCGAATCTTGTTAGATAAAAACGAAGTTTTCTATTCAGATTTGAGATATTGTGTGAGTAGCATGTTATCGAAGTTTTTGACTTAATGCTACATTCACACTATGCCCCAGCTCCTGCCGCTTCCGAGAATATTTCCCGAAATACTTCCAAGAAAGTATGAACGCGCGTATCACACATAGCCGTCTACCCGCAGCAATATGATTAAGCGAGATAATAATACATTCCACTCGCGCTCGTTCTGTCACTTAAACCGACACTAGCAGGGGACGGGAAGTGGCAGCGGCATGACGAGTAGTAGCGCGAGTAGCCTGTTCACATGCTCGCGCTGCCCACTTCCTTATTTCCCTGCCCATAGAGGCATAGTGTGAAAGTGGGGTAAAACTGAATCTAACGTCCATTTTCATACTAATCGGAATTTGACCTATGTTCCTTGAGGAAAGTTGTTCCTTATCACCAGCCCGTTCTAAGTTTTCGCTATCGGTCACTAGTAGAATTTCACCAGGTATATCACGCAGGTGTCCTGTAGATATCATCTTCATCTTGTCACGTTTCCTTTGCCTGATATGATAAATCATAGCTGTGACATATTTGTTAGACTTTAACGTCATTATTTTGTTGATATATGACGTGAAGTTCCAACTCAGAGTCAAATATGTAGATAGTAGATTATGTTGTAGTGCAAATAGTAAAACTAGGTAAATTAAGACGTAACCTTATTAGTGAAGTAGTATTTTACATGGACATGGGACTCCTCCGATTGGGGGGTATTGCCATACTCACCACGCTCTTGGCAGGCGGATTGGCGAGAACAGTGAAAGATGTTTTATTAACAGGGAACGCTGCTGCCCATTCCCTCGATGTTTTTTTTTTCCGTTTCCCAGTCGCTTATTATGATACCCACGGGTAGAACTGGGGTGATGCTATTCTATGCCGGCATTATCTAGCAAACTAGTATTTTATGATCACTTAAATCATAAATAGAAATGTCTCAGTTTTGCTAATGAACATAATTAATTAAGTAAGCTATCCCGTTGATTTCTACAAAACCAGATTTCGGTAACAGGACAAATACAAAACGCAGTAATACTTTGATAAAAAACCCACCACTTAAAATTGCCAGGAAATTCTTGGCGTCATTTTAGAATTCCCCAAATCAAACGCAAAAAGTCAGAAAGAATTTTGTCTTTGTTTAGTGTAAGTTTTAAGCGCCTACTTTTTTGTGATTGACATACCTACCTTTTATATATTGCTCATTGCTCTTGTTGGTGGAATGACCACTAATTGTTTCTATACCTACTTTTTATTAATTCGTATGAAATAAATTTTATTTTGAAATCAGGGAGGATGGTATACAGGGTATAAAGAACAGCCCTCCGAATGATAGGGTGCATTCAGACCATGAAACTGAACAACTTCCCATAAATAAATATTTCAAGAAAGTCAAAATATTTTGACTCTCCATAGTAAATGCAGGCAGCTGATTGTTATTCTGTATGAGAGATCGTTTTTATGTCGTTACCGACATATTGTTCAGTTTCATGGTCTAAGTGCACCCTAACTGTTTTCGGAGGGCTGTCCCTTACACCTCTTATAGGTGATAAAGTCATTGAACTTGATGTGATACTACACCTAGACAAAAAGTGTTTTCTACAAAAGATGTCCAGTCTGAATTTCAGACATATCAAGATTTGCCAAATCGTACGATTGCACAGTGGCAAATAGAATGAAAATGTAAATACTACATACCAATGTTGACTATCTGAAACGTGTATACTTGATCATCTAATAATAGATTTCATTATCTACCAAGGAGCGAGTAAACTAAATTTTATAGATGGTGTTTAAAAAAAACTGTAAAGATTTCACACAAATCTTAAGTTTTACGAATAACAAACAAAGTTCGTCTCGAGACTTGTTAAAAACATAGTAATAAGATAAACGAAAATAGATTGTAATACTGGCAGTAGGTAAATAAAGAATTCCATTCAAAATTGATATGTTCAGATTATTTTACATACTTAAGGCTCAAATCTACTTTATCATCTAAAACCAACTTAAAATAGCCCAGTCAGGTTCGGTTAAATAAGGGAAGCCTGCGAAAAAAGATGGTGGCAAAACAGAGAATCTCTTCTCTGTTTAACCGCCATCTTATTGATTCGATTGTCTTTAAGTTTTAGCTATAATATCATATGACTACTAAGAACCTAAATTTTAAGTGCATTATCTATTTAACTCATAATGGACGTCTGTAATTGACTTATGTTTCGACAGTATTTTTATTTCTGTATAATACTTTATGTACTGTAAACTTCAGTTTTAAATAAAAATAAATGGAATAACCTTCGCAGGTTTATAAAAGTTATGATGTCTCATATAAATCTAACCCAACTTGACCGTATTTTTTATAATTAATAAAACCATATTAGATGGTAGGTTACATGTATGGCATGCTTCGATTGACATGATTCTTATTAGTAACCAGGCTCTTTCCTTACATAGCATGACATCTCACCTACCTTACTAAGTTTTTTTATAGGTTCAAAAATGTACGAATCGAAAAACACGTACTAAAATTTGAGTCGCGGAATTTTCATGTTGTATAAAATATTACACTTCGCATCAAACTTTATTGTGCAATGTGATTTAAGCGATAAATAATTAATAATGGTAGTATGTTTTTTGTACAAAAAAGGTATTGTGGGAAGCAAAAAAATGTATTTCTTAAGCTGGTATTGCGATTTGGGCAGCAACTAGTGGTCAGCAAATAAATTATTTCTTCTATCATAGTGTTGGTAATAGTACTGGTACATATTACTTTGTACATGGTACATGATCGAAACCCAATATTATTGATGTTGTGAACTACATTTTAATAATGCACCTCAACAATACAACTTGCTTAGAGAAATGATGTTCTGCTGCCGCATTGTAGGATCATGCTGCCCAAAGTAATATTTTGTCACCCATATTATTATTTTCCTTATTGAAAACTTGCAAAATTGCACCAAAAGGCAGGATTTGAACCTGTGACTTTCTAATACTCAGTACTACCATCGCCTCTACCAACTGGGCTACCGCGGCTCACCTGCCGTTGGTGAAACTATGCAAGTATATCCTAAACTGACTGGGCTATATGTGCTCATCGACCGCTGATGAAACTATGCAAGTATATCCTAAAGTTTTTGATTTTTTATATCTAACACGTTGAAGTGTTTTAAAAAACTTAGTACACAAGTATTTTCCTAATCAATAATTATTTTGTTGCCCATATAATCATTTCGCTGCTCACATATTTCAGGGTGGTTTACTTCGCTAATTATTTTTTTAATGACTTAATCAAAGAAATATGGATGGAAACCACGAAGAAACTCAGCTGCGGTAAGATTCGGTTTCTGCGACTGAACCGTCACTTAAATTCCTGTCTAATTAAACCCTTTTTTTTAAATGATCTCGACATTTTCTTTAAACTCATTAACCTTTATGTCAGCAAATTAAAAAACAGTAATATCTTCCTTCACAGTAATTACTGGTTCGTAATTATCGGGCAATTATCTTTTTAATACAATGACACAAAGTAACATTGGGTTGTTAAGTATTAACCAGTAGTGGGTCGTTTATAAAGCTGATAATAGCATTGTACAATTCTTCTTCTTCTTCTTGTGTGGGACAGCGAGTCGTCCAACGACCCGATGAAACCTGGTGTCAGAGTTTTTCAACCGTCTACTACTAGTAGGAGGTCTAGGTCTGTGATATGGTTGTGTAACGATTGCCGTCTAAGCAATTATAGACGGCAACCGGGACCGACGGCTTAACGTGCCCTCTGAAGCACGGAACCGTCTTTCTTTTGGACAATCAGCTGGATCATGAATCGAAGGAATTTCCCAACTTATGATTTCCACTACATTTTTTGACAACCTGGATTATCCTTGGAGGCTTCAAGTAGGCTTAAGAATTAATTCATTTGAGTTCATTGCCCTTGCCCTTTAAGATGACATTAATGTAATCAGGCCCGTATTGAAGCTGTTTGCATACAATGTCACTTTGAATGAAATTAATGTCAGTCTTTATGAGGTGACCCGGAAATCGGTAACTGTTTCGAGATTTTTCTCAGAAGGTGGGTTCCATATGCTGTTCACTCATTTGTCGTCCGTCGTTACGAAACGCATGCGTCTGTCAGACTAAAGGAAACTGCGAATTCACATACAAATACGGCTAGGGTGGATTTACGGTATTATGGGAGTAGGCTGTATCAAACGACTTGACAGACACTTCCGTCATGCACCGTAAAACTCACCGTAGCCGTATTTGTATAAGAATAAGATAGGAATTTGTAATTACCTTTCGCATACGTTATGTTGCGTCAAAAAACGCAACGACGGACGACAAGTGAGTAAACCGCCTTATGTTTTCATTTGACTAAGAAGAGTTAAATGTAGTTTAGAGATTAAAAACTAATGCAAAAAAAGGAATGTACTACCTAGGTACTATTGTGTTTATAAATTGGAGCAAGAGTGAAAATAATAAAATTTAGCATAAAAGTAACGTATGTTTTTATAGCTGAGTACATAAGTATTTCGTTGTGAAATCAACCTTTAGTAATATTTATGTTTCGTGGGGAATATACATACATACATACACATATCACGCCTATAATCCCTTGCGAAGTAGGCAGAGCTTAAACGGCCGCAAAAAAACAGACATTTGCGCCACGTCTGACATATATTTGAGGGTCATTCGGAAAATTGTGTATCGCCATAGTGACAGGTTGTCAGCCCATCGCCTAAAATTGCAAAACACACCCTCGAGTCCCTTAGTTGCCTCTCACGACTCTCATGGGAAAGAAATGGGGTGATGCTATTATAAGCCGACATCACACGGCACACCAAGCATTATTTTGACTAATTATTACCTCATACTGTATTAGGCACTTTTTTCCATAACTTTAACTGCAGCGAATATTTCATTGAGTTCGCAGGTTCTAATTTTACTTAAGAATAATACTCAAAACTTGTACATCGTACATTCTGATAGATTGTTTGTATAAAGAGAAAATCTTTTTTTGTGAAGTGGCGCCACTGTCGAGGTTACCTATTGACGGCTACACTCGCCTTAAACGCTGGCCGAGGAAGCTGCCAGCTCTCCGGCTCATTGAGGTGCGCTGACACCCAGTAAATACATTGACACATACATATATCACGCCTTTATTCCATGCGGGATAGGCAGAGTATGAACCACCGTAAAAAACGGACATTTATGCCACGTCTGACATATATTGAGGGTCATTCAGATAATTCTGTATCGCTACATAGTGACAAGTTGGCAGCCCATCACCTAAAATTGCAATATACACATACTAAATACATTATTTGTAACGATTATTTTCTGTCTTTTCAGGAAAATCAAATATTTCCATCAGTTTGGTCTCCACGGAAACTCCATTGACAGGCCTACACTATGTGACAATGTCAAAATGCTGCTGAACCTGTGCAAATCGTGTCAATAGTAAGTGTTAATTTTATTTATATTATTTCCTTTTTATTAAAAGCTTTTATTTAACTTGCAGTGTATGTAAGTAAGTAACAATGTTTGTTCGGTGCAAATCTTGCAAGTTTAATTTGAACCACTTCTCGGTATCCGATTGAGTTGAAATTTTGCATGTTGGTCTAGAACCGATGACAATGCATGTTAATCATAAATTTGACCTGATGCTGCTGCCAGGATCGGCTCCGTACGAGAGATCTCCTCAGCGGTTTATAGCTGGGACACAAAATTTTGTATACGAATTCGTTTATTATAGGCAGTTGGTAGGCCCACCATGAATTAGACGCTACATCCAGGGTTGTCTTCGAACTATGGAACTCCTCAATATTCAACTGCTGGGACTTGCAATTTTGTATACGAATTCGTTTATTATAGGCAGTTGGTAGGCCTACCATGAATTAGACGCTACATCCAGGGTTGTCTTCGAACTATGGAACTCCTCAATATTCAACTGCTGGGACTTGCAATTTTGTATACGAATTCGTTTTTTATAGGCAGTTGGTAGGCCCACCATGAATTAGACGCTACATCCAGGGTTGTCTTCGAACTATGGAACTCCTCCATATTCAACTGCTCGCGGACTTGCAATTTTGTATACGAATTCGTTTGTTATAGGCAGTTGGTAGGCCTACCATGAATTAGACGCTACATCCAGGGTTGTCTTCGAACTATGGAACTCCTCAATATTCAACTGCTGGGACTTGCAATTTTGTATACGAATTTGTTTATTATAGGCAGTTGGTAGGCCCACCATGAATTAGACGCTACATCCAGGGTTGTCTTCGAACTATGGAACTCCTCAATATTCAACTGCTGGGACTTGCAATTTTGTATACGAATTCGTTCATGATAGGCAGTTGGTAGGCCCACCATGAATTAGGGCCACGTCAATAGAAGGCCTCCTGATAGAAGAATTAGACTGTTCGAAATTAACTGGGACTCGGCCATGTAATAATGACGCCATCAATGAAATGAAAAGACTAAGACATTACAAGCTAATTCTTCTATTAGGGATGCCGGAGGAGTAGGTACCAACCTACTTCTATAGAATATAAAAGAGATAATTATACTTTATCCTCATGTTAGTTTTCCCCGTGCCTTAAGTTTTTCTATTGAAGGTCTCTCCGTTTTATAGAAAGACTTTCGTATTGATCAATAACTATCGTAACATAAACTAAAAAATATAAAATAAAATTATGTAAAAAAAACTTTTAAAACAAGCTTTTATTTAAGTGCTCTGAAAAGATGAAAATAAAATTTTGAATGACATTAACCACATTCATTTATGACTTTACAGAAATGAAAATATAATAAAAGCTTGTCGCGAAACTTTCAATTTGTGATTGAAATTTTGTAATAAGGTACGCACCTGACTGTAATTAGGTAGTTTCTTCTAGGCATCGCGACAAGCTTTTATTATATTTTCATTTCTGTAAAGTCATAAATGAATGTGGTTAATGTCATTCAAAATTTTATTTTCATCTTTTCAGAGCACTTAAATAAAAGCTTGTTTTAAAAGTTTTTTTTACATAATTTTTTAAAAGCTTTTATTTAACTTGCAGTGTATGTAAGTAACAATGTTTGTTCGGTGCAAATCTTGCAAGTTTAATTTGAACCACTTCTCGGTATTCGATTGAGTTGAAATTTTGCATGTTGGTCCAGAACCGATGACAATGCATGTTAATCATAAATTTGACCTGATGCTGCTGCCAGGATCGGCTCCGTACGAGAGATCTCCTCAGCGGTTTATAGCTGGGACACAAAATTTTGTATACGAATTCGTTTATTATAGGCAGTTGGTAGGCCTACCATGAATTAGACGCTACATCCAGGGTTGTCTTCGAACTATGGAACTCCTCAATATTCAACTGCTGGGACTTGCAATTTTGTATACGGATTCGTTTATAATAGGCAGTTGGTAGGCCTACCATGAATTAGACGCTACATCCAGGGTTGTCTTCGAACTATGGAACTCCTCAATATTCAACTGCTGGGACTTGCAATTTTGTATACGAATTCGTTTATAATAGGCAGTTGGTAGGCCCACCATGAATTAGACGCTACATCCTGGGTTGTCTTCGAACTATGGAACTCCTCAATATTCAACTGCTGGGACTTGCAATTTTGTATACAAATTCGTTCATGATAGGCAGTTGGTAGGCCCACCATGAATTAGGGTCACGTCAATAGAAGGCCTCCTGATAGAAGAATTAGACTGTTCGAAATTAACTGGGACTCGGCCATGTAATAATGACGCCATCAATGAAATGAAAAGACTAAGACATATTTCAAGCTAATTCTTCTATTAGGGATGCCGGAGGAGTAGGTACCAACCTACTTCTATAGAATATAAAAGAGATAATTATACTTTATCCTAATGTTAGTTTTCCCCGTGCCTTAAGTTTTTCTATTGAAGGTCTCTCCGTTTAATAGAAAGACTTTCGTATTGATCAATAACTATCGTAACATAAACTAAAAAATATAAAATAAAATTATGTAAAAAAAACTTTTAAAACAAGCTTTTATTTAAGTGCTCTGAAAAGATGAAAATAAAATTTTGAATGACATTAACCACATTCATTTATGACTTTACAGAAATGAAAATATAATAAAAGCTTGTCGCGAAACTTTCAATTTGTGATTGAAATTTTGTAATAAGGTACGCACCTAACTGTAATTAGGTAGTTTCTTCTAGGCATCGCGACAAGCTTTTATTATATTTTCATTTCTGTAAAGTCATAAATGAATGTGGTTAATGTCATTCAAAATTTTATTTTCATCTTTTCAGAGCACTTAAATAAAAGCTTGTTTTAAAAGTTTTTTTTACATAATTTTATTCTGTTCACTGCCTCTTCTAGTGTCAATACACACCTTGAGAATTGTGGAACTTCAGATCGTTTGAATTGTTCCGTATGAGTTGTCATATCTCATGAATGCAAATCAAAGTTCTGTTACTCGTATTACTTGTTTATTGATGTATCCTTTACAATATTGTAATATTTTATCATATTTTATTGTATTTAATAACATAAAGCTTTGGTATATGTACGTTTATGAATAGTTTACCTACTTTCCCAACTTTTCCTTGTTTTAAATATATTCTCCGCGTTCAGTTTCCCTACCTTTCAATAATAATAAATAACTCGACACTGGCACAAAGTCAAAACAAGTGCCAAAAAATAAATAAAAAAAAGTTCTGTTACAATTTTAGATCCTCAAAATATTTTACATCTAATAAGCTTAAATTAATACAAATAGTCCGGTATGAGTTTCATTATTTGAAAGCATAACTAAAAAAAAACTAAAAATGTGTGTCTGTAAAGAACAAATTACATTTTGTATAATTTTTACACTTGCGTAAATTTTCCACTGATTGCCTGGTAGCTCATTTATTAACCTATTTTTTATGTCTATAATTAAATTAATATTATAAAATATACCATTATTGTTTATGTGACAGTTAACACAGAGAAAAAAAAAACAGTTTGAGTCGTTTTTATTTACTGCAACCGAAAGTATGTTAGCATATAGGTACCTAAAGTGACACAAAATAATAAAATGGTCCAAAAACAAGGAGCCAAAAAAAGAATTTGATCATACTGGGCTAAAATAAATAACCGTAGAACGAAATATAAAAGAGTGAATCAAATAATCGCAGTTTTTAGCAGAGAAACATTAATTAAAACTTTCATAGTCACACATAATACTTAACATAAAATACTAATACGGGTTGCTTACAGCGATATTTTTATTGAATAGTTCGATATTTGGCCTAAGTTGTTAGTTGTTTCTTTTCATCATCGCGTCGTTGGACGACTCGGTGCCCCACATAAAAAGAGAGATCATGGGCCATGCAACTACTGGGACGAAATATCGGACAATACAATAAAAAGAAAGTATCGCCGTAAAAATCCCGTTTCAGTATTTTAAGTTAATAACTAAATATATTGTTAGCCTCCTAAAAATTACAAAGAATCTTGTCCAGGTTGATTCTGAAAATTTTGTAAATTGCAAGCATAAGGTTACTAATATTGGAACATCCTTTATAAAAGTAAGTAAAACACATAGATACTACGTAACAGTACAAATACAAGGGTTTTATGACCAAGAAGGACTACAAACAAAATGGCAGCGGAAAAAGTCATTCTTCCTATTTATTTAGGCTTCATTATCTATTGCTTCCGCTGCCGTAATGAGATAATTAGAGCTACTGGTTTTTAGACGACATGCCCACCTAGAATAGTAGATGTTTCAAAAATCTGTTAAAAGTTTCATCGACAGTCAGCAAACATAATTTTTTTTTTCAGATAAGTTCAATGTCCATAATACTTAAAATAAAACCCTCATAAGATAATATCTAAAAGTATTCCAGATAAACGTCATGCATGAGAGATAAACATCGAGCATCAAAAATAATTAAAAATAGTACACAAGAATACAATATTATTTATTATTCTAGAAAAGTTTAAAAAAATCAACGTTGATTATAAAATAAGCGCGTCTTTTTTTAAAAAAAAATCTTATAAAAATATTTTTGTGTCGGATTGAGCAACATTTTTATATTCTGACCATCAGTTTGGGAAGTTATTCTCTTAAATTTTTATATATACTGACTGAAAGGCGACCTGTTCAATTTGTTAAATATTTTGACCTTAGAAAAAAATTGTTTAGTTTCATGGACTCGTTCACCACTTAAAATATTGGCCGCTGATATTTTTACATCCTGTATAAACTGAGCTAGTAGGCGCCTGGGAACTTCCAGATGATAAACATGATAAGGATCAACCTGTCACAATTTTATGTACCGTGTGTCGCGTCTTCGTACCTAGATGAGAGAAAATTTCTAGTCAGTTTAGTTTTAACTGTCACTGTGGCAACTCGTGTGAAGTTATTTTATAAATATATTACTTATTATTCGAAAAAGGAATAAATCAATTAAGGTCTATTAAATTTTCCAAATATTAAAGTAACTTGCGGGACTGTTTGAAAATTTTGCGCAATAATTCTAACACGAACTTTACGCGAAGGAATATAAAATTTCACAAGTATTTCAAGCAACAATAAATAATTGTTATATACAAATATGGTGAGCAAAAAGATTTTATAACCTCAGTAGATTGTAAAGCGGTTTTAACTGGTTTAAACTACGTCACTCGCTAGAAAAGATAGCAGAGATTTTCACGTTCATGGGAAACGCATTGAACCTCATTTATCAAAAAGGACTGAGCATTCGCCTAAAACCATGCAAAGTGCATCCATGGGTTAACGCTAACTGTAGACATTTGAGCGTGTCAGAATTTCTAAAGACACCGTAAAAGAAAAATATATCAAAGAACCAGACAGCCAAACAAAAGATCCGAAGCGAATGAAAAAGGAACTTTATGAAATATATTAAGACGACTTTTGTATTTCTAAAGGTACGTAATAGCCTTTGAACTTCTTAGTTCTCGTGTTACTTAAAGCACGTTGAGCAAACTTTACGCATCTTTAAAACAGCAAAAAAGTAAGAGACAGATCATCAAGATGTCTATAACCAAGATGGTGTCCCAAAAGTCAAAACCAGCCAAGAAGCACACGGCAAAAAAATCGTCCAGCTGCGGCATCGGCCATATTGTAAAAAAAATATTGCTGTCATCTGGCCGACCGACAATCAAAACTAAAAACCAAAAGCCAAACACGCTGAATGAAAAAGCACTCCTGGAAAAAGCAATTTTGAAAAAGGAACAAGAACTTAAGGAAATAGAACTGCTGGATAAAAAACTTCTAGAAAAAGCACTTTCGGGAAGACGGCATAGGTAATTGCTTTTTTACAATATCAAGATACTATGGTTTATTTTGCATTCACAGCTATATTATTTTCATTCCAGATACTTATATATTTTGTAAGTAGTTTCGTATTACATGATATTTTTCAATGTATTTTCTGTCTCCCTAAAAAATTGGAAATTCTATACAAATTTCTGTCAAACGAACAAAAAGCCAAAGAAGGTAGGTACTTATTACAAATATTTATAAGAATTTTAGGACATTTATAGTTATAATTCACAGTATTATCGTCTTGTCGTCGTGTCGTTCCATTTTTTAACGCAACGTAACGCATGCGTCTGTCAGACGAAAGGGAGTTGAGAATCCCTATCTTATTCATATACAAATCCGGCTAAGGTGGGTTTTACGCTGCGTAACGGAGGTGTCTCTCAAGCCGTTTGACACACGTTTGACACCTTAGATGCGCGTTTACAGTGTTAATTTTTTTTCGTGGGATTTAACGTTGTCGAAATTATCTTAAAATTACACAGTATTTTTTTCTGAATGTAGGAATAATTTTAAAGAATATTATCTCCATCACAAACACATCAATTCATTTGTTTCCATTAGAATAGAACCTGCTCAGCTTATTTTAATTGCTACTAGTTATTATTTCCATAACTGCTCTCATCAAAACAACAACCCAATTTAACCAGTTTATAATTTTGAACCGGATTTTATTGTAGTCATTTATGACAACCTTGATCCATAGAAAATTTTGATTTGTTTTTTTTATTAATATATTTATTAAACAAAAACAATTATTACAATAGAACGCAACAAAAACCTGTCAAGGTTTGTCCGTGCGCTCTGATATCGCCACTACGGTGGCGCTCGATACAAATAATAAAGTACATGCATACAAAGTTGTTCAAATCACAGGAATATCTAGAATGATCTATATTTGTTCGCTAACTGGATAAATCTGGTATGGTCTAAAGCTGACTGGAATCTTATCATATTTTTTTTGATTTTATCTCATCCTATTCATCTTGTTTTTGACAGGTAATGTTTTTTATTTTTGATGGATTGGAAACGAAAGATCAATTTTAGGAGAAAGTATTTTAATCATACTGCTAAAGTTTTTTATTATTTATTAATATTAAATATATTTAAATAATAAGTATTTGTTTTTTATCTAATAGGAGCTATATGAATAGGTTTTAGTTTCTTATCTTATTAAACTAAGACGACCAAATTAAATAGATTATATAATCTTTAAATCTGTTTAATCTGGTAATATTATAAAATTAATTATATAATACTGCCACACCATAAAGTGTAATCTTTGTCATTTTATTATTTTATTAATTATATTTTTTCTTTATTTCAGTTGCCTCGAGACTTTGTACTGGAAATGCTGTGAGGAGAGGTTCTGCTTTGATAAGAAGATCGCGACTTACAAGTAAGTACTCAAGGTACCTATTTAACTCACTAATAGCTAGCAGCCCGCCCAACGGTTTTCCCGCGGGATAAAGACCTTTTTCTGGCATTAATTATACATAAAAACTTTTCTCTTCCATCACATTCTACAAAAACACCGCCTCAAAATCCGTGGCGTATTTTTAATGATCAAAGCATAGCTACATAGGGACACGGAAAGCGACTTCATTTTATACTTGCTATTTAGTGATTAGTAATAATGGCGGCTTAGAATAGCATCACCCCAATACTACTCCTGGATGTCATAAACAGCGACTGGGGGATTAATTCATCTAGGGAATGGGCAGATGCGTTGCCAGTGAAAGCAATATTTTGCTTCAATTGTTGAACCGAAACACAACACTATATTTTATTAGTTCTAGTTCAGTCGTGGAATTACATATAAAAATAATTATGAATATGATTTCAAAGATTTTTGCGTATGTTGTCACATATCGTATAATCCAAAATACAGCGTCTGAGCTAGAAGTGGTTGGAAGTACATATGACAACTTGGGTGAAAATCTATAATGTCATGTACGGTCAAGATCAGGTTGGGTTAGACAGTTTGGACTTCCGTTCTTATTCCCCGCGCATAAAACTTACATTGGCCTCAATTCGGGATATCAATTCTCCTTACTTGCCTTAAATTAGTGCTGTCACGTTCCGTCAAATGGGTTTAGAAATGGGTAGGAGATATTTTAGTCGTGTCATGTCTTATAATTTCATGCAAAATACGTGTTATCTGTCAAAATAAGGCGACGATCAAAACAAAACGACTAATTTGACTAGAAAAGACGAAATAACCAGTGACGTTTTTAAAATGTCAGGACTAAGATATCTCCTATCCTTTTCTAAACCTATTTGACGGAAAGTGAAAGCACTAATTTAAGGCAAGTAAGGAGAATTTATATCCCAAATCAAGGGCAATGACAGTTTGAGTGTCTAAACACACGTGAGCTTGACTGTACATAGGTATTAGTTACACAGTTAGACAAACAATATCTTTTATATACACTCGTCTCATAATGTTCGAATTATGAATTCGAAAACAGATGCATAATGACCTACTTTATGCATTCTGCCTATAAAAACTAGGGTTTACTATAAATTACAGAAGCGTAATGACTTAATGACAAAACTCTTAATACGATAAAGTTGAGAAATGAAACGAAGTTTTTTTTTCCAATACTCAAATCGCTATCTTCCGCCGCACCTGACAGTTGTTGTTGTACGGTATTTTTTCGGATGTTGTTCAGTTGTTTTAATAGGTTTTTGTTCTGTTGTTGTTCAGATGTTGATTAGTTGTGGTTCAGATGTTATTCCGATGTTGTTCAGTTGTTGTACAGATGTTGTTCAGATGTTGTTCAGTTGTTGTATAGATGTTGTTCAGTTGTTGTTTCGATGTTGTTCAGATGTTGTTCAGTTGTTGTTCAGGTGTTGTTCAGTTGTTTAGTTAAGTTATTGTTAAGACTCCACATCTAAACAACTGCTAAAGTATAGATTTTTAAAAATTCATATCTAGCCATATTACGTTCTCGTATTGAATTTGTCCTTGTATCGGGCCTTGCAATGGCCGGTGCGTACGTTTAGAAAAGTGTTTCTGAGTTTTTTTGGAGAGTGTAGATAAAATAGTGTATGCAACTGCTATAATTAGGCATTAGAATGCTCGTGTCAAACTATTATCACACTCGGCTGCGCCTCGTGTGACAAACAGACACTCGCATTCTAATGACCCCTATTATACGACAGTTGCATAAACTACTATTAAATTGTTTTATATTTGGGGGTTTCCTTTTTCAATACACATGCGTCTGTGGAGTATTTTGACAGATGCATCACGTCATACAATTATGTCATTTTTCATATGTTCAAGTTTTTCATTGTTAATCAGCAACGACACTTATACTGTGTTCTGTAGATATCAAAAAATCAGTTTGCCTTCCCATAAGTGCACGGCTTGCGTGCTAACCTGCGGTGCTAACTGCACTTAAGTCATGTTCTAGACGTTCAAGAGAGTCTATTTATGAATTGCCAATGATGTTGAATAAAATTATACAATATTAGTAAAAATCTTGTATTACCGATACAACAGGTGTACTTAGGCAGTGAAGGCCGTTTTGGCGCAGTGGTGGGTTCGATTCTCGGTAGGGCACTTACAAAGTTGATATTTAACACTTTATGAATTGGTTCCCAGTCTGGTTAGGACATTGCAGGCTGAAGCACCTGATTGTCCGTAAGAAAGATGGTTCCGTGCTTCGGAGGGCACGTAAAGCCGTCGGTCCCGGTAGTTGTCTAGTCTGGGTTATAGGAAAGAGATCTAAGATGTAGCGAGCTCACCCAGAAGAAGCCTGTTAAGGCACTGGCACTCCCACACACTGACGGAACGCAGCAAGCTACTTGGCGCCAGACGTAAATGTATTGTCATTGAATTAAAAACTCCCGTAAGGGAGACAATGTAAAAATAGAAAATAATAATAAAAATTTTAATTTCCTGTCAACGTATTTTAGTAAACAGTTGTCATATTAAAATTTTCTTATGATTTTCAACAGACACTGCGTGTTACTTTTATAAAAATATTTATTTTTATTTAGTGTAAAGCCTCTTTTTCAGATTTTTAAACAAGCTAGTTAGATAAAAGTTATTCGAAAGTAAATATAAAAACCAGTTTATTATTTGCATTTTAATTATTAGGCAACATCTAGATAATAAGGTGTTAAGTCTAGGTCTTAGTTGTAGACTTAGATATGCTATTTTTATTGTATTTATGTACTGATTGATACTTAGTAGGTGTTTTAATTTTTATCTGAGGCGGCCTATTTACATTATTGCTATTTTTAGTTTGTATCAGTGGCGAGGATCAAAGTTTCTCAAAAGGGAAGCTGTAATAGAAAATCTAAGACCAAAAGGACAAAAATAAAATTAATCTTTTAAATTTTACTTTCATATAAAATTATACGGGGTGTAAGGGACAGCCTTCCGAATACTAATAGGGTGCATGCAGACCATGAAACCTTTCTAGAAACATATGTCAGGAAACGACAAAAAGAAATCGACCTCCCATACAAAATCACGATCAGCTAACTGCATTTACTATGAGAAGTCCAAAAACTTTTGGCGTTACCTGAAATATTTTTTATACACAGTTGTTCAGTTACATGGTTTGAATGCAACCTATCAGTATCCGGAGGGCTGTACCTTACACCCTGTATAATATATCTATAAGTAATATGTCAAGCGTAGTAGATTGTATACGCCCGCTAATAGGGAAGGCTAATGTTTAACGGTGGACTCTTGTAGAATGTTTACTTTATAATGAAATTAAATTAGATCATTAGTGCACAATTTCATTTTCTTAGGTTATTGCTCAGGTAGCGTACCTCAAAAGGAAAAAGCGGTTTCATTACAATTTAAGGCGACAGGCTGACAACCCGTCACCATAGTGATTCAAGATTCTTCTAAAACGGCTCTCAAATATTTGTCAGACGTGGCAATAGCGACGCTACCGGATGAAAAGCCCAGTATGGCTAGCTTTTCATGTTTCAAAAATATTAAATTCGATTATTTTTGACGTAATGTTTTTGGACCTTTGGCCGACTCCAATTTATTATTTTGTGTCTCGAACTGGGTTTGTACACTGTATTAACTGTCATATTGACAATATTGGTAGATTGTAAAGTGTTCATTTAATTATAGACACTTTAAAAAAATATTTAACAAACGAGCTACCAAACATTAAATCAAAATATTTACGCAGGCGTCAAAAATGTCACGAAATGTAAATTGTGCTTTACAGACACGCATTATGCAATCGTATAAAAAATAAGCAACATTAGAATTTTTATAAGTTATGGCCTAAAATAATGCCAGCCGTATCGGCCTAAAAGGCTTGATACGTGTACGTGTAAGATGTCATTTACCATGGTTTATTTCGCCCTCACAGTGCGATTATTATTACTCTTAATTATTTTCGCAAATGTTAGTTATTTGCTTAGTTTCCTCGTATGCCGATGAAAGATCATAATAATAGAGGTATAATATGATGATGATGATGATGATGATGATATAATATAATTCACTTCGAGACAAGAATCAAGAGATAGAACAATTGGGTGGGGTTGTCGAGGCATTGGTAGCTAAGTTGGTAAAGCAGTGGGACGGTACTCCACGGTTCCAGGTTATATTGATTTATTTCATCATTATACACAGGTAGGTAGGTGCCACATTTAGATTTAATGAGGTAGGTAGTAGTGTAGTGAGTTGTAATATCTACTTTGTAATTATAAATGGCCGGATGTACAAGGTGTAATCACTCATGATGACATGATTGAAAAACTGAAACTGCGAATCATCGTCATAAGAGGAAACCAAGCAAAGAACTAATAATTACTATTGTGAAATAACTCAGCAGTAAGGTTTACTTTAACGTTGGTCGAAGTAAATGAGATATTTGTGATAATAATAGTAAAGGTACTTAGTAGATTTTTCTTGCGTTGCTTTCGTGTCCATAGACTATATCTAGGATCAGGGATTCCGTTTCTTAAAAGGCGATCGATGATTTGAGGATGTTGAACTTATTCCATGTTTAATATTTTTTGGTGCAAGGTACACTCTGTAGCCACAAAGTTTTGTAGGATGTTTATTTTCTTTATATTTTATTTTACTGTACAGATTTTTGATTATAATTGCATCCCGTGTGACGCCGGCTTGTAATAGCATAACCCCATTTATTTCCCGTGGGTGTCGTAAGAAGCAACTAAGAGACTTGAGGGTGTGTATTGCAATTTTAGGCGAGCTAAGAACCTGCACTATGGCGACCCACAATTTTCCGAATGACCCTCAAACTTTTGTCAGACGTGGCCCAAATGACCGTTTTTTACGGCCGTTAATGCTCTGCCTACCCCGCAAGGGATAAAAAGATATATGTATGTAGGAGTGAAATCTCCGTGGTAGATGACGTGTGATAGAGAAATTAAGAGACGTATGAAAGGGATGAAATTAGTAAGAAAAAGATGTCAGACGAGTATACCAAGACGTAGTAAAGATTATTTTGTAAAATAAATTGATATTATTTAGAAGACTTGATTTGTTTCATTCGCCGCTCGCCGCCCCGTCCACATTTATGAGTGTATAATTGAACAGCCACTTAAAACAAGTTTCCTTGTCTTCAGGCTTGAAGATGATGCAATCTACGCAAATGGCTATGCGAACATGGGAGCCAGTCTCGACAGCGTGGTCACTCAACAACCGATCAACAACAACCATCTCCCTCCAAGAGAAGTTTTGGGCAGAGAGATCAATGAACTGCCCTTGCATGCTGATAAGCTATACGAGGTAAGAATTCGGTCATGTTTAATTTCTTATTTATAATAATATAGTTCATGAACATAGCTGAAAATCTGTCGACCATTGTCAAAAACATGATGACACGGTGAGTCCATTGGTACCTAGTTTCGAAAAGGGTTGACGTCCGGTAGTCAAACTAATCTTTAAGCCAGTCCTGTGAATTATAATTTTGAAACCAAATGAATTAGGATAACAGCAAGAATTTTCATGCTACCGTCTATTCCCAAGCATGTCTTTTTATATTATTATGTATAAAAGCAAATAAATGTTCTTGAGACGCAATTAATAAATCATACCGATTGTATGCAAACTTATCTTGAGTTATATTTACAACTGAAACGATACAACCATTGATAAGAATGTCTGTTTTCAAGATTCAGATATGATAAAGATTTCTTACTTGTTATTTTAAACGTTATTTTGTCTCATTCACAGGTGTTTTCAAAGTCACTTATCTTCAGAGAGGAGCACGAGCTAAAGCAAGCTAGCAACAACTTTTTAGATGACTTAGAAACTAAATCCGAACCCGACTGTCTTGACCGACCGAATCGTACGAAAGTTTACTTCGAAGATGAGATCGACAATCCCGTCTCAGATTTTGAAATCATGTTCAAAGATGAACTGGCGGCATGCCATGACATGTTCAAAATTGAGGAAGAAGAAGAAAGTGTAAAGAGTGGTGGTACTGAGGAAGGACTTGTTATGAATGTACTAGCAAAGAAACAAGATGTTGTGAAGTCTACTACAGTAACTTTGAAAGACGAGACAAAAATAACGACGCCAAGCCCTATCTACACTTACGACCCGATCTCAATTGTAAATGTGCCTTCTCCTTTGAGCATTCCAAGAGTTGAAAGTGTCAAAGGAATTCTCAGATCGAAAGATCTTCCTCGAAGTAATAGCGCGAGAACTTTAGACCGTGTTGACAGTGGCCTCAGATTAAGTAGACCTAACATTGAACGAGCAGACAGTCACAAATCCATCGACCCATCTTTGCTGCATAAGGTCCTCTCTAGAGTACCACAACGAAGCGCTTCATATCTGAACATTCCAGAACATTTAGTACCTGAAAAGCCTCCTTTGACCAAGAGCAAATCTATGGTTGGAGTATTACAAGCTCAAGATAGTGAAACCAAACTGAGCAGTCTTCCAGATACGCCTATCATTAGGAGCAATAATCTTCCAAGATTCTTTGCTGACAGTCCTTCTTTACCCGAATACAAGGGTGAAGTGACATTACAGGCTATTAAGCAACAATCAGCAATGATGATGGCAAAGGAAGACTTCAGCATGCCAAGATATTACGGAACAGTAAAAACTTTAGAGCCGCCTCCAGTACATGAAAGCAAAAGTATGCCAGATCTTACAAACCCAACTGCTACAGGTAAAGTAAGCAAGAGGTTAGTAAAGATCCGCAGTAAACTAAAGCCTTTAGTTATTAAGAAGAGCTCCGATGAAAAGTTGTAGATAATGTTATCGACGAAAATTTGTTTTTTGAAATGATACGTACCTATTTATATGATAATGCATAATAACCTGTGAATATTGTA
Source organism: Tuta absoluta (assembly GCA_027580185.1). Lineage (NCBI taxonomy): Eukaryota > Metazoa > Arthropoda > Insecta > Lepidoptera > Gelechiidae > Tuta > Tuta absoluta. Next base: position 8,701,383 of record JAQAHW010000019.1, on the reverse strand, counting down.
ATAATCTCATAAGGATGTATACATTTTGATATTTGCTTCGAATATTACTTACTTATATTTTTGCTACATTCATTTTATATAACTGGTATTTTACGAAGTTTTTTGTGTTATGTACTGATATAGAAATTTGTATAGTGTTAATAAGTAGCCCAAGTTTTATTTATCTTCATTTATAACTAAAATTCAAAATGTGATCTTTAATAATTTATTGTATAATTATTGTATAGCAATTTCGTAACGTTTATTTTGTCTAAAATAGGATAGAGACAATATTTTCGTAAATGTGTTTTCTTTGTGTTACCATTATAATTATACAATTAATAAGTGTTAAGCTAAGAAAGAATTAAGTACGTCATAATTGTTAAAAAAATATAAAAACAAAAACTGATAATAAAAAAAATCTAGTCAATTCACATCACACTGTTGTTGACCAAAATTAAAATAAATTCTTTCTTAATTTATTATTCTTTTCTTAACTTTATTTACTCTTCTTTTTCTTCCTGTTGTTTCATCAAAATTCGCAAAAAATAAAGAACATCGAATGAATAAATTATGGCTTTCATTTAAAAAAAGTACCAACAGAAAAGTTGTCTTTACGATTTTAAATTATAAATTTAGTTTTATTTATTACCTTATGGGTTGATATTTAGTCTGAGATCCCAGTGCTGGGCAAATGCTCTCATTTATTGCGATCCAGTGCCAAAAAGTGTACAAGTGAGTTTTTTTCCCTTAGGAGGCAGGTCGCCCGCAAAATATCTGGGCCGTGGGCGAGTTGACTTTTCTTTTAAAAATTCCCTTTTTTTGTAGTGTGTATGCATCTGACAGTTGCAATTGCAAAAAATATTGTACACCAAAAGAGTGGTGTTATATCGGTAGGTAATTGCCATAGTCACCAAGTTTGGCAGGCGGGTTGGTGAGCGGGTTGCAAGTGCATTCCTTGGATGATTATCCCTTAATATTTTTTCGACATGGCAGTTTTTTTACATTCAATAAATAAAAATCGTATAAGGGATAAATCTATAAGTTTATTTTTTAAACACAGAACGAAATTAGCACTGAAATAAGTTATTCACAGTAAATTATTCCTACGGTTAGTTTTAAAATTAATTAATTTAAAATTGGCTTACGATACAAGACTATCACATTAGGTTACTTATAGATAAAAGGAATTACTAGAAAAATGACTACTTAAATCTATGTAGTACTAATAAATTATTGGTTTAAAACCGCAATGTATTGGAATATGAATTATTATTGCAATACAACGTCCAAAAAAATACAAAAGTCATATATATTTTGATTGATTATTCAAAGAGGTTTGAAAATGGAACTACAATCAAAAGTAAAAATAATATTTTAGTTAAAACAAATAGCAATGCTAGATTTTACAAGGCATATATGATTCTCCCACTATAAAACTGTATAATTACGTTATCAATTCCTAAAAATATTAATTTGAAAAGTGTTTGGTGTACAATATTGGTGATGTTTTCAAAAATTTGGCTACAGCGCTAAGGCTTTACATTACATTAAATATTTTATTGCTTCACCTAATCAATTCAGTTTGAATGCAAGTAAATCTATGCATTATCTATCTAACATGATATTTAAATATAATTTTTATCTACTTTATATAGGTAAAGGTTCTCTAAAGGATGAATAACCATAACTGTGTGATTTTTTCCGTATTTTCTACGGAACATGATGTACTGACTGAAATAAACATTCAGTTTGTAATGTCAAATATAAAAACGTATGGCAAAATAATATAATTATGTAACGTGACAGACAAATTAATGTCATGCTCATGATTTATTCGAACAACCATTTAAAAATGGCAAATAAAAATTTTCGTACTATTTACAAGTTTACATCATTTTAGAATTATGCTACGCAATTTGTTCGATTTTACAAGTCTTACCTACTATTATTAGTTTTTAAAACAGCAGCTGTTTTTTTTTAATTTGATAATTGGACACCAATAACCGGTTCTTCCTTCGTAATTTTAATTTAAAGAAGGTTTACTAATATTTCCCTTTAAACTCATTCTTATCCAATTCAAACTAAAAACTAAATATATTGAGGTCAATTCGGGATATAAATTCTCCTTACTTGCCTTAAATTTGTGCTGTCACTTTCCGTCAAAGAGGTTTTGAAAAGGATAGGAGATATCATGTCCTGTCATTTTTAAAAACGTCAATGGTTTTTTCGCCATTTCTAGTCAATTTAGTCGCCATTATTTTGATCGTCGCCTTATTTTGACAGATAACACGTATTTTGCATGAAATTATAAGACATGACATGACTAAAATATCTCCTCTTCTTTTCTAAACCCATTTGACGGAAAGTGACGGCACTAATTTAAGGTAAGATTAGAGAACTTATATCCTGAATTGAGGGCATTACGTCATTATTTTGTCAAAAGCAAAAGAGATAAAAAAATACTTCGGTAGGTTACCAACTAAACTCTCAACAGATACGTTCTGATAACGTTGCTTTTACAACCATGCATTGCTGTAACGTGGGTAACCTAACAAACCAAATTAAATATAATATAATAACTGTTATCCATTTTACTAAAATTACAGTTACACTTTTCAATATAAAGATATATATAAAGTGAAGTTTGGATAAACAAAAATATATTTTGTTTTTACACCAGGTGCATTGTATAATTATTTATTCATATTTTTTGTTCAGCCTAGCTTCCTACGTTAGGACTGGTAGGTACTGTTATATGAAGCCTATAATTATCTTCTCTAAGTTTTTTAAAAGGCAATTTCATAGAACAATATTTTTTATCTATACATACATGGAATAAGACTAGACTTCTTACAACATTTTACTACAACAGATCAAAATCATTAACTAGATGTTCAGTTGCTAGTTTTCTACTAAAATATCTAAAAATACAAAAAAAAAATATATGGTGTTAACAAAAAACTAAAAGTGACTAATGGTTACAGTGTAATTTGGTTATATTGCATTGTTAAGTGTTTGATTTAATAACAATGTATACTTTAGTTCAACAAATAATAGAATTTTACAATAAAGTGACTACATATTTTTTATAAAGAAAATTATATACGGGTGTGGGGCGGTGCTTCAAAATCTTTGCAGACGTGATCGTCAAAGAACTCGACTTCTCATACTAAGTCAGGCGATTGTGAAATTTTTATGGAAGGTCGTTTTATGTCGTTTAATATACTCCACCCCTTACACCCGGTATATTTTTCTACTTATAACAAACTGTAAAATTTTAGACAACTTAAAGATTACGTTATATTTATGGCTACAAAATAAGGGTTATTTCGGCCCAAACTAAATAAACTATTGCATTAAACTTTCGTAAAATAATTAAATAAGTAATTCTTTCTTTTCGTAATAAATACTGAATCTCTTAAAATTTAATTATTAATTTAATTTACATTTTTATGATCGTTATGTTCATTTTATTTCTAACTATATTTTGTTTAGGTATTCATTATTATATTATGTTTAGTAACTATTTATTCTAGTTGCGTTAGCTATAATAACTAATATCTTTTTACTTGGTCAAAGTAATGGACAAAATATACTAATTTATTCTTTATTAACTTTTTGGTTCTAGAACCAAACTACTACTACTTTGGTACTAGGTAGTAGTCACAAGCTACACAGGGGATTAAAAAAAAATAGAGGTAAGGAAAACAAAAGTGCTGAATCGGGGTTGAAATTTTCAAATTATGTCAGGGTTTTAACAAATTGATTATGTTTTAACACAAAATCATTATTTTAAAACATACCAATTTTTGCGAAGCAAATATTTTGGTAAAACCCTTAAAAATTTTCTGAACGTAACACATTTTTACTTATATAGAATTTTGAACAATTTATTGTCGATTCACGTATGTGGTGATACCTCAAATACATCACAGAAATGCTACAATATATTCAAGAGAAAGCGACATATAGACATGTTCATTTACGAAATAAAATAGACGAAAAATAAATAACTTTAATTATTATCTCACTTCCCCCCAACGACCTAAAAATGTGCACTAAGATTTAAAATGTTTGCATTGAAATTACTGAAAAACATATTTTTGAATCTGTATTGCTTAAAATGGTTCATAATTACATTTAAAAATGAAAACAGTCATGTTGTTTCTGAAATATTACATAAATCCCAGTAACTGAAAGTATGGAGTTGTCATTTGTTTTATTTATTTTAATATTTTTTTGTCGAATTGGAGCTAAGGTATTCTTATGTACCTCAATTGAACAGAACCATGAACAAAACAATAAATCTAATATAAATTAAAAAGAATATGAAAAACTTTTGGTAAAAAGAAAAAGAAATACTCGCCATACCATTATACGGGATAGGCCATACGTTGTCTAGTTGCTAATCATGGTTTTTAAAATTTTTTGGTGAAACTTTAGTCCTAATCCCGGTTCAATGGCACCGTGTTATCAAGGAAAATAATTTATTAAATAAAATATTGCAATAAACAATATAATGTCACTTCAAAAATTAATTTAAAATAATGTAGCTCACTCAAAGTGGTTCACGAGCAAGCAAGACACAACAGAAGTTCCATCATATCTGCAAGATGGCGCCACGTGACAGAACAAAGAGCCTGAAACGCGGTATCGAAGTGTTTCACCGCGCAACGCATATATATAACTTTCAATTCTATCCAGGTGGACCAGTCGGTCCCCTGGCCATAACACCCGGCCAGGCGGATAGCTACCCTTTTCCTGACTCCACCTGGAACCCTTCATTCTGCCTATTGGCGTCACTCCTATCACCCACCATAATAAAATAATAAAAATAAAAGATTAAAAAAAATTAGGTAACTGCATTTACCATATTTCAGAAACCACACGCCTCAGCCCCTGGCCTACCTTACCGCACGCACTTGAACCGTTTGACCTTGACGGCGACCTTGTTACCGACCAGCTTCAGTGCCGCTGCTGCCGTGATGAAGTCGGCCGCTTGAAGGTCCTGGCCGTCGATGGACACGAGGAAGTCGCCCTTCTGGAGACGACCGTCTACTTCGGCTGGAGAGCCTGGGAGCTGAAAGAAAGGGTTAATGATTTGAAATATCTGATGCTGCACTTGGGGAACTTACAAGCATAATAAATAAAAAAACACGACTGCTCTCTGAGACAAAGCCTAGTCTGTGCACACACATATAACAGTTGGATAATGTAAGAAATGTTACAATATTATTCCCATTCGAATCTGTTCAGCGGTTAACGAGTAGCAGCACTTCAAAGAATCGCACATCCATACATGAACTCTAAAAAAAATTCCTTTTTGGATGGGCAGTAGTGTAATAAATAACGCAATATTTCATCAAAAGACCAGTCTCTTCACCGTGACTAATAATGATAATTGTTCTTTAAACTCGTAGGCCGAAAAATACCACATAATTGCGGCATAGAGTATAAGGGAATGGAAAACGAGGAAGCCGTTCGTTCAGGAGTGAGACAATAGTAAAAGGTTAGTTAAGATAGCCCAGAGGAGGCGCATGTCCAGCAGTGGACTGTTGGAATTGGAGTTAAATTAAGATTTCGTTACTACGTTACATTCCCTTGACAGCAGGTAACTAGATAGGAAACCAAGTAAGAGTGAAAAGGACAAAAGAAAAATCAATGACATCTGTCACAGGGCTCAAGCTATATTTTATGAACTATAGACAATGTACCGTCATTAATGACTTAACGGTGTAGGAACTTTACAGACACCGATATGTATTTACAATATCATCGAGGTAGGTTCCTTTTCTTCTTTCTCAACCATGTCGGAGGTCGAATCAAAACACAGACACCAGGGATCATCTGGGTGATCGGTTAGTCCATGTCCTGCTAAAATACTTACAATATCACCGAGGTAGATGCCGTCCCCTTGTTGCGGCGCCACAACAGTGAGACCCAGCACTTTTCCAGACTTTCTTGCAAGCTCAACTTCTACCTCATCGAATTTGATCGGTTCTGGACGATGTACCGTCATTTTTAACTGGAATTAGAAACATTTCATATCAGTCTTGAGGGCTCTATTAGCTATGGGATTTGATTGCCTATACTATCTGGCTGAACCAACTGGATGAATTTCAAACGTAATGTATATCGACATTCATTAACAGTTCCAGGGTAAACGCGAGGTTAATTATAAAATTTACTGTAGTTTGATAAAATTTACTCAGAGTAAATCTTGAGAAGACTATCTGTCGGCAAGTCACTGTTACCTAAAAAAGACCGGTTGTCATCAGTCAAACCCATTTATGTTTTAATCAAATACAGCTTGCTCCGCCAGGTTGCTACTTCATCGACTCTGTCTTGGTCAACTTAATTCTGTCTCTCTCTCTCTCCCTAGCCTTCTTTAACCAAGACATAGATGAATTCTTTTTCTCTATTATTGTGCTACCTTAATTTATAATCGATTAAATAAGAAGATATTACCTTTGGCGTTTTCTGTTTAATACTCAAACATCTTCTCTCGTGCGCCATTTCTTTGGTGATGGTGATGCCGTTGCAATCAATGATTTGGTCTCCGACCTTCAGTCTTCCATCTTTGGCGATAGCACCGTTCTTGTGGATATCGAGAATTATACAAGTGGCACCCTGGAACAAAAAAACATTTTTAAAAATATGAAAGGTTAGTGTAGATGTCATACCAAAAGTAAAACCTAGGGGATGGACAGCAGCGTAGCCCGTGAATTTATTCTGATGGTAAGAGGTAAATAAAGAAAAAAGAAGAAGAAAGAAAACACATTTATTTCGGTCCACACAATTAAGTATGCAAAATTTCGTCCAAAATGTCAGTGTAATAGTCAAAACAGTCACCAACTTGGATGAGCTTATCACTTAACCTAATAATTTTATCACCAAATTTGATGATAGAATGAATAGCTTGGTTGAGATTGTTACTTATACTGTTGAATAAATGTTATGATAATTTGTGAGATCAACCGACCGATCGACTAGAAATTGTTTGGTAGAAGGCTAATAACATTATAAGAAACGTTTACAAAATTTTAAGATGATTACTTCCATTTATGTAATTATCATTGTAACTTACATTGATCTAAGTGTCACTTTCAGTGAGATGCACTGAGCCCAAAGTATCACGGCTCGGCGTGATCTCAGTGACTGTATCAGTGTTATAGGGATAAGTCAGATGGTTCATTGCTTTGCAGGGCACGTTTAGCCACCGTCCCGGTCTGTCTATCATTTCTTAGACGGCAGTCGTTACGGAACCAAGTCAGAGGCCTACTAGTATTAGTAGGCAGTTAAAAAACTGTAGCAGCAGGGGTTCATCGGGTCGTTGGACGAATCGGTGCCCCCACGATTTGAAGAAGGGTTTGAGTTGATGATATACCACTATCACTTACCTTGATGAAATTATCATTATCACTTACATTGATTAAAGTGTCACTCCCGCCAAGTAGCACTAAGCCCAGAATCTCACTGCTCGGTGTGATCTCGATGACAGTATCTTTGTTAGGGATGAGTTGACACGTCGCCGGATCCGGTGGAGGTTCCACTGGAAAATCAAAGAGATGTTTGTTGAAAACAGACTATTGTCAAGAAGAAAAGACGCATTTAAGTTGCTTGAGAAAATAGGGTAACAGTAAACCCCATGGTTAAATTAATTCATGGATGCGTCACATCACAGGAAGGGTATTTTTACTTAAAATTTATTTTTTCCCGGATTACACCACCGTTGTATTATAAGGTTATAAGAAAATGGATTTCAATTAACAACATCTTGGCAACTTGTGATATCTTAAATTCGAGAAGATTAGGCTACATTTGTATTCATTTATTGTAGTGTAAATATGAGAGGCTTAGTAGAAACTTGAAAAAAAAACTGTCGCGGGAAGGAGTTGCACCTGCGACTTTCGCCATTACTAGTGGCGACGCTTCTTCCATCGGGGCTACCAAGGCTTGTCACTTGCCTATAATTTCGCAAGTGCATCTTGATGCAAATAACACGTAGCACACTACCGGGTTACTTTTGCAACTAATACCTAGCGACTAATTATTTATTTACAGATTGGATATAGCCGAGGCGCTGAAAACCCACGATAAATGGATGAGCCGCGGTAGCCCAGATAAAATTTGCGTCGTCCCTAGGCATGGCGAAAGAAGTAGGTTTAAAACCCGCACGCGGTAGAAAAATTTGCAAGCTTTTTAAAGTTGTATATCTAACTCAGAAAGTGCTTTGAAAGTTTGATATTCATGCAAGATTACTGTTACTCTTACCCCATTGTGCCTTAATGCTAGTAATAACAGAAGACAGACATACCTTTAACAGGTGAAGCCGCTGGTCTGGGTGTGGTTGGTCGTGATGCTCCAGTCTTCGGATCCAGCTCATTCCTACTGGAAGGTCTGGACGCTCCGGCTGAAGGCAAATATAGAAATATAGAAATGTTCGTAATATTGTTATTTACCAAATGATCATATTAGGACTTCAAATCACTAGCAGAGTATCACAACGAAGCTTCATTTTTTAGGGGATAACCAGCCCATGAAACAAAACAGCATTCCCTGAGGAACATAGATGGACCTCCCATACAAAATGTACCAGCTAACCGAGTCAATTTGTATGGGAGGTCAATGTTTTTTAAATATTTTGTCCTATGTTACTTGGGGACTAGTTCAGCTCTTAAAATGTTTGCAGTCAATATTTTTACATCCCGTGTAGCACAAATAAATCCCACCAACACATCAGTGATTGCAGGATAAGAACTAGGTGTCAAACTGATATGAATACTATTGTAGCGGCCTCTGGGAGCTACTACAAGAAGCGCACTCAAATGGTTCACAAGCTAGACGCAACTGATTATCCAACACATCCGCAAGATGGCGCCACGTGACAGATTGGCAGAGAACAATGGGCCTCAAACCACGGTATCGAAGTATTCACCGCGCACCGCATATAATAATTAAAATTTCTAATTCAATTCAGGCGAACCAGTCGGCCCCAGGGCCACAACACCCGGCCAGGCAGAGTAGTTAGTTAGGTACCTGAGACCGCCTGCACCTCTCCATTCTGCCTACTGGTATTACTCTTTGTCACCCGCCATACTTAGTCACACAGACACTACTTTCAATCATACTATTATTATGGTCGAAATATACGAGAGGAGAATTAATTCAAAACTAATATGTAGGTATACATCAACACAAATTTCCTCTTCAACGAACATGGCGATAGTGAACAGTGGAAAAAACTAGCTCCGTCCTTATTAAACCTGTGGCCCCTTTTTCAAATTGAACCTACCAAAATGACCTTTTAGATTTATTACGATGCACAAAATACTTTGTACAGTCAAGCTCACGTGTGGTTAGACAATCAAACCGCCATGCCAATATAAGCCTTATGCGCGCGGCACAAGAACGATCTAAAGCCAAAATGTCTAAACCCAGCCTGAATTTGACTGTATGCATCCAAAAACCAAAATTTGGAGAAGTTTCAACCACGCTTTAACACTATTAACAGATAGTGTAGTAAAATTAAGCTTTTTGTTTAGAATTGTTACTACTCTACGAGTATTACTAAGTGTTGTATTTTTATTACAAGGTGAAACTAGCAAACAACTCTTACTAGCAATAGCCACCGTGGAGGTACCTGCGTCGTCAGTCTTGTCATCTTTCGCGTTTGGACTGCACACGGTCAGGATGACCACTCCTTCCGTGTGCTTCAGTTTGGCCGCCGCCTGTAAGGAAAGTAAAGAGGGTTAAAAACACGATTGAACTCTTCAAAGCTCCTACAAGCATACCCTGATAAAAGAATGTCGTCGACATACGTAGCAACACACACAAAAACATCAAGAGTCGAGAGCAAATATTTTAATGAATTATTTTAAAGTAATTTTTATTTTATTTTACATCGATTAAATTCATTATTTGAATATTTGCTCTAAACCAGGACTCTAATTCAGGTCATCTCTGTAAAATGTCTTTAAACTACATTGGTCTTTCAGGGTTGGGGAATTACAACGCCAAGAGCAAGCAGTCGGAATTTTAAGTCTCATCAGTTGGCTTATTGTTGAACTTGTATATCCCGCATTTCATTTAACCGTTAATGTCGTCCACGTATATATATTTTATCTATGAAAATCATGCTATGGACAAACATTCTTCCAAAAAATATGTCATTGACGGCTACAGTCTGTGCAAAAAGAGAAAACGCGTGAACTCATATTTTTTTCATAGTTTGCTATGACATTGATAAAGAGGAACAGAGGCACCCTCAATTTCCAAGCCCATTTTCTTTCTGCACAGACTCTAATGTGAATGGCTCTAAATATTAATTCGACTTTTCATTACCCATATCTTGTTTATCAGCGAAGTAAATTCTCATTGTGTTATGAATTGCAAAATTAATGTTTAACAACAATGATTAGCAGTTTCTACACGGGTTAAACCCGTTCTGATGTATTTTCAAGGTTATCGACATTGTCTGAAGCAAATCGCATTAGACACTTAAATTGTTTGACTTTTTCTAATACCTGAACGAAAACCATGACGAGTAGCTAGGCGACCAAAAAATTTGAGCAAGTAAAAATTTAAAACGTGTTTGAAAATTCAAAGGCTAACAGAGTTTACTAATTTTAAAAATACTGTTGCAACAACATCACAATGCTTAAGGAATTTGAATTTCTTGACATTTTCAGGACTTCATCATCAAGTTGCCTTACAATTATGAGACTCCGTGACAAAACAAAAAAGATTTTTCAAGACCAAGCTACATAGCCTGGCACATCGCCGCAAGGTTGCCTGCTTGTCGGTATTTTATAGATTGTACTTCGGAGAGTGTGCTCAAGAGCTTCACGACCTTGTTCCACCAGCTCCCTTCTACCATCGGACATCCAGACGCACCGCCGGATACCATCCGTACCTGGTAGCCATTCCACCAATTCGGACTAAGCGCTTCCAGTCATCATTTATAATGCGCACTGCTAAAGAGTGGAACTCACTTCCTGCGTCTGTGTTTCCAAAAGCATACAACCCTAATCTCTTCAAAGTAAGAGTGAACAGGCTTCTTCTGGGTGAGCTCGCTCCATCTTAGACTCTGTCTCTGTCCTATGACCTAGACTAGAGTCAAGAGCAAACCCATCATTAATAAAAAAAAAAAAAAAATAACCGTCTAGACATCTTTGAATAACCAGTGCAGGTACTTAAAAAAAACTCAACGCTAAATGAAGAACGACCGCCATGTTTTTAAAATTGGTTGCAAAGAGAATACACATGGTAACTAAAGCGGTTTCTTCTAGTTATGTGGAAGCTGTGTTTATTTATATAAAACTTACATGCACACATACATACATAAATCACACTTCTCTAACAGAGAGATAGGCAGAGGCTACTTCCTTCCTCTTACTACGATCATTACATACTTCTTTCGCCTCCTCTTCATTCATCAATCTTAATTACGCTCATCGGTTTCGGACACTCTTAACCTGACCTTTCTGTAGCACTTCCCCGATTTGATCCAGGTACGTTTGTCGATGCTTTCCCTAGTCACACTTGCCATAATATATAAAACTTACCGCGTCATAACTGCAGGTGAGCAGGGAATCCCGGTTGACAGCAAGAATCATGTCTCCAATTTGAAGACCAGCCTGAAATAGAAGAATATACGTTGGTTATAAAAATGGTGACTGTTGAATGATATAGAAATTTAAATTACTTTATTCAATGTAGGATAGTATTACCACTTATTGTACGAAATATAATAAATTATTCTTGATGATGTTGTTTTTGATGCAGACCCTATCATCACATGGGAATAATAATTGCCAAGGAGAAAGAGAGAGAGAGAGAGAGAGATAGAGTTGTTGTTTTTGATGATGAAGATGATTATGATGAAGATATTGCTGTTAATGATGACGATGATGATGATAATGTTGATTTTGTTGTTGATGATGATGATATTGTTGATGATGATGAAGATAATAAAAACAATGATGATAAAACAAACCTGTTCCGCAGCGCTGCCCTCTTGCAGATCCGAGACGAATATCCCACGACCGGCTTCCGTGTGCCGCCCTTCTATGATCATGATGCCGAGACCTGATGGACCCTGGAATAGAAATCGAAAAATGTTTTTAGTGCCTTAAAATTTGAAGTAAGTATTTAGAATAAAACACTAAGCATAAAAAAAGAGATAATAGATAGTAGGTATAGTAATATGGAGAGATATAATAATTCAGGTGCCTGGTCGAAAAAAAAATACCATTGTAAAATCATAGTTATTATAATCCCAACACAGGCAACTTAACCTACATAAGATGTTGAAGGAATGATTAAATTTATTTTGTAACAGGACATTGCATTTCCGTCTAGTTTTATAATGAAATGATAACCATTAAAACTTTGATTGATTATAGTTATATTTTGTACAAATTGCAAAGTAGAGGGTGGACGTGGCCTGGGTATAATAAATTAGTTCTTATATTTTTATCCTTACCTTTTTGATGGTGAGATCTCGGACCCCCTTGTATCCGGAAAACCGGTCCTCTGACTATAATAAGAGAAAATAATCTTTTTAACTTTAATGTATGAATCAAATTGAATAACACAATTAAAAACTTAAAAGTCATACGATTACTACGCATATTTGAAAACTTTGGCGATTGTACGAGTTGAAAAACTTCACAATCTTTATACATTTTGCTGTATTATTGGGACGATAAGAAAAAATAAAAGAAAATTACAAAAACTAATTGAAAGATATCAAAATCATAAAAAAATAACATTAATGATAAGACAAATCCTAAATACCATAATAATATTTGCTCGTTCGCAGAAGTCATACACAATCTATATTTACAGAGTTGTTCTCACACGTCGACCAGACAAGAACAAAAAACACGACCTATTTTTGCAATCAAGGAAAACCGCAAATGCCTGTCCTTGAACTACCTGCAAATGCAACATTGATTATATCCTCTTAAACACCTAAGGAGTAAGATTAGCTATAATATTTTTTTTATAATGATGGGTTTGCTCTTGACTCTAGTCTAGGTCATAGGACAGAGACAGAGTCTAAGATGGAGCGAGCTCACCCAGAAGAAGCCTGTTCACTCTTACTTTGAAGAGATTAGGGTTGAATGTAGGAAATTACTAAAATGTTGTGTATCTCAGTCACTCACGTTTTCAATTATATTGTTATTTGAAAGAGAAAATATTAGAAACTAATCGTTCGTTAGTCTCAATTCCATGTTACCCACTTATATATTTAACTAAAACTAGCAGTGTTACTTATTTAAATAGGCTTACATAAGGATAGAAGATCGCCTCTTAAATTGTCTATGATTTTACGCATTAAACGCGGTATTGAGCGACGATTTTAAATATGGCGGTTACATTATAAGTACAAGGAAATCTGCGAAATGGCGCGGAAATCATAGACTATTTAAGACTTAGAAGATTAATGACTAAAATAGTCGATGACATGTTCTATCCTTTTCTAAACTTATTTAACGGAAAGTGATAGGTGATAGTGCTATTATAAATTAGTGACGTAGAATCGAGAAAGTTGAGTACCTTTATATTGCACTAGCCTCTAACAACACCCTACACAGCTGTTTCGTATAATTGAGTACCTTTAAAGCTTTAGTTAAGAACTCACAAAAGTAACAATAAGAATAAAACATAGAAATTGCATCAGCTGGGGCCATTGAGACGGCTTCATGTAACGACAATGTCTATTTCAATAGTTTTGGAAGCTTGGTAAAGATATATTTAAAATAATTTTTCGTGTTCAATAGTTGCTATATCTCATTAAAAAGATGAATACATTGAAAACAAATAGATTAACCGCTAATACACAACCGCACAATTATGGTTGTCATTCCTTTTGTAAACACATTGCTACCTAAATTGTATCTAAATTATCATTGAAACCACAAACTCGTAGTAAACATGTACCTTGTTGACTCGAAACATTTATGCGCTAAGTTAATAAACTACACAAAACAGTATTCGTACATGTGAACAAAAGATATTTGCCTCGGGGTCGGCAAACAAGACCGCGTGCCAAAGTTTGTTCAATTGTACAAATTTGTTCGAATTGCCGACCGGCAGTTGAACAAATAAGAACATATTACTTGGTGTCGTTTCTCTGTGTCTCTGTTTAGGTTTCAACGACGGGGAATCGTGAAACGAATATTTTTATTCTTTTTATTCCGGTTAATGTATATTTTAGAGGTTTTAAGCATAAGACGCCTTTGACAGACTACCTATGTGAAGCAGTGATCTTCGCAGGATGCATAGAAAAATCCGGATTATGTTATCTAAGGGACGTGTTTAGGAGTTGATGATTTTATTAATTTGAAACTGAAACATTTAAATTGATAATGAATATCAGGCAAACATACTGTCATTGTATAGGTAACAACACAAAATATCTTTCGTTTTTGTGTCAGATTGTAATTTATGTAAACAACAGCCAGACAGATTTTGTACTTTTCATTATTTTCAATAGACTTTTATTTCGATTTTTGTCTCTGTAAAACCTTTTGACTGATACTTACCTGAAATATCATGAAAAATGTTACATACACCCTTTTTCCTTGAAAAGTTCGCCTACAAGGTCAATATTTATGATTAGGTAAACAACCTTACAGCATCGGCTAAAAATAAATCAAATGTTATAAAATAAGATGCTAGATAGATAGAATGCGGAACTAGGGATTTGGGAGCATGATATAGTTTAGAGAATGCTTGTTGCTTTTGCCAATACAAAATCAAAGGTATGGTAAAAAATAATGTGTTATTTAAATTTACGTCTGTTACACGCACAACCTTAGGTAGGATTCTGTTATCTCGGCACTTTACTAGATGATCCTAAATGTACCTGGCGTTTTCGAAGGTTTTTCAGGTGTTTAATTTTAAAGGTACCGGTTGGTAGCGGGCGACACGCAGCAGCAGCAGACGACGTATCGTCGCTTCATGTCGCCGCGACACGTCGTTGCGACGTGTAGCTGCAGTCATGAATTGGAATCCGACTGCAGACGACAACAGCAGATGGAAACAGGAAGTGTTCCGTGAAACAAGATTTCTGACGTGTTCGATAATAGTGATTGCAATTTTTATATATTTTATTAGAAGAGGAAGAAGACGATGATGAGTTGTTATTGTTTTACTTGTACAGAAAAAGACGAGGATCCACACGTCCCATGCTTAAATGTTTTTGTGAGACGCATCGTACAGTGCGGGATGTTGGGCCACCTCAATTATGAGTTTATCTTCTTCAGAATTGGAAAAAAAAACTCCCTCGACGTGTCGTTGCTCCCACGTCAGCGACACTACTGATCCGCGGTCGGGCGACACTTGCGCCTGTCGCTCGACGACGCGTCGCTAGCTTCGTGTCGCTGGCTACGGAGGTAATTTCATAGAAATGCATAGAAACCAGTAGTGTCGCGGTGACACGTCATCTGCTGCTGCTACGTGTCGCCGGCTACCAACCGGTACCTTAATAGTTTTAACATTTGTTTAAGACTTTTGCGCTTTGTACACATTATTGGACAATAATTTTAAGCATACACCTTTTGTATTTTATTGGAAAGAAGGAGCAACGGCCAATGTCCACTGACCAAATAGTGGGTTCTATATTATTAGGTCCTTACATATGAAATTGTCGTTTTGTCGTACTGGCCACTTTGATCACAAATTTCTCCTATTTGGTTAGGAATTCGAAATTCAAATTTATACAGCTATTTCCACATGTAGTTGTGTTTCGTAAACCGTCATTCATTTGTTTTTTTACTTATCTTTTTTCTGTTTGCATCGCTCAATTTACAAAATGCAAAATTTGAAATATCGCGTTATTTACGAGTACGAGTTCCACCGTGGCACCAGTGCTGCGGAAACGGCTCGAAGGGTTAATGATGTGTTTGGCGGTTGTGTCGCAAAAGAAAACACAGTGCGTTTTTGGTTCCAACGTTTTCGTACTGGAAATTTCGACCTGCAAAACAAGCCCTGCGGACGGCCGGAGACCCAAGTTGATAATGAAGAATTGAAGGCTATTGTGGAAGCGGATCCATCGCAAACCACGTCCGAATTAGCTGCAGGCTTCGGTGTTAGTGATAAAACTGTTTTAATCCACTTGAAGCAAATTGGAAAGATTAAAAAACTTGAAAGGTGGGTTCCTCACGAATTGAGTGAAGCAAACCGGCAAACGCGCGTCAACTGCTGCGTTACATTACTTGACCGGCACAATAACGAAGGGATTTTAAATCGAATCATTACCTGTGATGAAAAGTGGATTCTCTACGATAATCGGAAGCGCTCATCGCAATGGCTGGACCCTGGCAAGCCAGCCAAAGCCTGCTCCAAGCGAAAATTGACCAATAAAAAGTTACTTGTAAGCGTTTGGTGGACTAGCGCCGGTGTCGTTCATTACAGTTTTCTCAAATCTGGCCAGACGATTACGGCAGATGTCTACTGTCAGCAATTGCAAACCATGATGGAAAAGCTAGCTGCTAAACAACCGAGGTTGGTCAATCGCTCTACGCCACTGTTGCTTCACGACAACGCTAGACCACACACTGCACAACAGACGGCTAGCAAATTAGAAGAGCTTCAATTGGAATGTCTAAGGCATCCACCGTACTCCCCGGACCTTGCTCCAACAGATTACCATTTTTTTCGAAATTTGGATAACTTCTTGCAAGGGAAAAAATTCAACTCAGATGGGGCAGTCCAAATCGCCTTCAAAGATTTTATTGATTCCCGTCCGAATGGTTTTTTTAGTAAAGGGATCAATGAACTACCTATGAGATGGCAAAAGTGCATAGATTACAATGGCTCATACTTTGATTAAATAAATATACTATATTAAAAAAAATCGACTTTTTGTTCCTCCCATACAAAACGCCAATTTCATATGTAAGGACCTAATATTTACAAATTTTCAAAATCAAACTCTCCAGCAAAGATGTCCCCCAGACGTCAAACGCTATCTATCGATGTTTTTTAGTACATAAGTTTTGTTGCGGTCACACTTTATTGGCAACAAGTAACACTTGAAAAAAATGTGAGCCAGGGACGAGTTGGGGTAACCCAGATGGAAGAGGCAACGCCACTAGTAATGGCGAAAGTTGCAGATTCAAATCCTGCCCGCGGTAGAAAATTTTGCAAGTATTCTAAAATACATTTGTTCTTTTTTAAACTCAATACAGGCCTTATCAGATGGAAGGCAACACTGAACTCACCTTTCGTTTCTTGAAAGACAATGTCCGTCTCCATATCGTCCTGAGCAGCACGGATGGTTTGTAAGGTTCAGCGTCCACCGATCTACGCGACTTCACTTCGCTCATCACAGTCATCACTTTAAGTGCAACATCGTTCACTTTGTTGCGACACTTTTCACTTTAAGTGCGGCATTGTTCACTTCGAGTATGAAAACGTTTACTTTGTTGCGACACTTTTCACTTTAAGTGCGGCATTGTTCACTTCGAGTATGAAAACGTTTAAGTACTTTATTGCGTCACTTTTCACTTTATGTGCGGCATTGTTCTCTCCGAGTATGAAACAGTTTACTTTGTTGCGTCACTTTTCACTTTAAGTGCGGCACTGTTCACTTTGAGTATGAAAACGTTTACTTTGTTGCATCACTTTTTAGTAACAATGCGACATTTTTGTCACAGTGTCACTTTGCAATCTCTGTGTGACATTTTACTTTTATCAGTTAAGGTGCGAGTAGTTGTTCACATTAATCAGTTTTAATTCAAGTTTTTCAATATGACAACTTTGGTTGTGTTTTCATCTGATTTAAGGCACAAGAATTATTTTATCAATTTTGGTAGCAATACTGAAATTGGAGCACGGCTTCGATTTTACAAGTCGTAATGGCTTAAAAGCCGCAATAAGAGTGCTGGACAGTTATCTAAAAAGCGTTGTTATCTACCTACATAAACAAATAGTGCTTTATGAGTATTAACATTAAGTGCATAATACTCCAACAGATAGTCCGATAAGGCAGACAAATATTGAAGGATTAGTGACATCAGAGAAACGAACTTAACCACTAGTAGATAAGAAATTGCCGTGTGATGTTGGCTTAGAATAGCATCATCCCATTTCTTTCAGGATTTTTAGTTTTTAGTTGCAAAATTAACCCGGTAGATGGAGCCTTGCCACGCGTTACTGGCATTAAAATAAACTTGCAAAATTGGCGGGCAAGGAATGAGCTGCAGTAGCCCAGATGGAAGAGGCGTCGCCACTATTAATACGAAAGTCGCAGGTTCAAATCCTGCCCGCGCTTGAAAATTTTGCACGTTTTCAATAATCTTTTTAATAACATTTTATGTCATCAGCATTATTTATGGAAATGTACAATGTGTCTATTTCTGCTTCAGCTAATGAACTATTCAATTTAAGTCGTAAACACGACTTCAACGCCATTGTTGTCATGGTTCATGTAAATTCTTTTGTATCTAATTCATAAGTAATTAATAAGGTTGTCAGCTGCTACTGACAAAGTTATGAAGCCTTTTGTATGAATTCTCTGAAAAAAATGTATTTTTAGAATTCAAGTTTTTTTAAAGATTGTCTTGGTCTGATCTTGTCTTATGGGACAGCGGTAGTAAAAATATTTGAATGACAATGACATTTAATTATAATTTATTTTGGTAACTGTAAGAAAATAATTAATTTTACCGATATTTGGAACAGCCTTTAATGACCTCAATTCGGGATGTAAATTCTCATAACTTACCTTAAATTGGTGCTGTCACTCTCCGTCAAATCGATTTAGAAAAGGATAGGAGATATTTTAGTCGTGTCATGTGTTATAATTTCATGCAAAATACGTGTTATCTGTCGAAATAAGGCGACGATCAAAACAATGGCGACTAAATTGACTAGTAAAGGCGAAAAACCCATTGACGTTTTTAAAATGACATTATAAATCTCTATCTTTTTCTAAACCTGTTTCACGGAAAGTGACAACACTAATTTAAGGCACGTAAGAAGAATTTATATCCTGAATCAAGGGAATTATTTATAGTCATAGACCATAATGGAGTGGCGGCCAAGAACAACTTAACGTCCGGTAAGCAGACCACCCGCTAGATGGACGGACGACCTAGCGACCATTGCTGGCAAACAGTGGATGCGGGAGGCACAGGACCGACGTAGTTGGCGAGAAAAAGAAAAAGTCTGTTCTCAGCAGTGGCTTTTATGAAGACATCTACATGTGTTCTGATATTATTATGCTGAAAGACCATTATGGATACTAAATCATTGTATTTGTGATTGTAACCAATAACGAAAGGACATTTCGTATTTTAAAATTCATTTTTAAAATTAGGGTAGTGAACATTTTTGCAGATGTCTATTTTACGTATCCGTTTACTGCGTATATAGGTAAATATGACGCGATGAAAATTATGACGGTAATGATCATTAAAAACACTAGTGCATAGTGAACCCAATCAATGAATATTTAAACAATTATAAATGAATGTTTAAACATGAAATTATTATATTATATTAAATTTATTTTTTGAGACAATTTTTAATTAATTTATATTTAAGATTGGTAATGAAATGTAACTGTTAATCAAATTGTATTCTAGTCTTAGTTAGTCACTTATGTTTTGAATGAATTTGTTAAATTAGCTAGAAATAGCCGGTAAATTTGTTGTGCCTTCACAGGCATCAAATGTGAATCTATATACCTACCTAACCTAAGAACCATTGTACCATTTGAATTCAAATAAAAATTTGAATATGAATATGAATCCCAGCAATTCAATAGAGTTGTTTTCAAAGCCAAAATTTAGAAAAATTCATTCAGAGAAATTCATTTCCTCAAAAATATAAACGAAGTAAGCTCAACATTTGCATAGAGACAGTGTTTCAAAGCTGTAACAGTGCAATCTGCATATGTAAATGAGGTTGTTATAAATTTAATTTGATGAAGAGTGAGTTTTTCTCCGCTAGTTCGTGAAAAAAATGTGCGGTAAATTGTTGTCTGATTTGGTTAAATAATTTAGTCATGACCGTGAAAACAAAAAAAAAAAAATTTACAAATTCCTATATCAATTTGCAGTTCAACTAAGTATAATTTTAATTTTAAACTGTTGCGGGCACTTTTTATGACTTTACAGACATTAATATATCAAAATATTTAACACAAGATTCTTACCACGATATATCTGATGATTTTTGCGAATCGTCCGATATTATGGCCCATTTACGAGTGTCTATTTACGGAGGCGACTTAGGGACTTGAGGGTGTGTGTTGTAATTTTAGGTGATGGGCTGACAACCTGTCCCTATGGCGATACACAATTTTCCGAATGACCCTCAAATATTTGTTAGACGTGGCGTAAATGTCCGTTTTTTGCGGCGGTTTACGCTCGGCCTACCCTGCAAAGGATTCAAGGGGGGATAGTGTGTGTATATGTGTATGTATTTACGTAGATATTTGTATTTTAACCTCATATTTAAATTTATCGTGTACTGTACCTATTTGCTCGAGTAAAATCTTTAGTCATTTAACTTCACGTGTCATTTACAGAATCCGTCTGTTGATTACTATTAATCATAAATAACTATAAATCATTATTGCAAAACTATCTTTACCTTCTTTACCCTACCTACAATTTAAATAATTTTGTAACTATGAGTGTCTGTGAATATTACTACAAATAATTGTTCAATTGTTGAGAAATTTTTAGTATATTATAACTAGCCTACTAGATTGCACTGCTGGGCTAAAGCCTCTCCCGCGGTCTTTCACTCACCTTGAGCAATTAAATTGAAATAATAAATTTTTGAAAACTTGCAACATTTTCTAGCGTGCGCAGGTTTTGAACCTGCGACTTTCGACTGTCATTACTAGAGGCGACGCCTCTAAAATAATAAATTACAATGGTCAAATCATTACTCGTTTATGCATTTTGTATACACACCAACGTTAGATATATTAATTGATTTTGGAATATTTATTATGATTAAACATTTTATCACTACTATTAATATACATTATATCCGTATAATATTATACAAGAAGTTCGAGAAACTAAACATCTGCAACAGTTAACGTAATACCTAGGTAGGTATAAATGCAATCAGTTCTCATGAGTTCATGACATAAGTATTGATAGGGATATGATAAGATATTGATTGACATTTTATTTACCTACTGTCTACGACTAAGAGTATATTAAACTTGGTTATATGTATATGAAGGAGTATCAGAATGTGATGTGAATGATTCTGGCGAATTCCTTGAAATTTGGTCAAAAGCCGTCGTATGGCAAAATCTTATAATTCAAAAAAACTTAGAATCTCATGAAGTTCGACCGAATTCCTAGGTCAATCCTAATTTCTTAGGAATATGCCAAAACGAATATTAAGTTATTTTTTTCAATCAAATGTCATAATGACAATTTTTGAGTCAACCCAAAACAAATCAACTCCTTATTCGCCAATTTTCTAGAAATCTTCACACACATGCAGTTTTTATTGACTTTTTTTTATATTTTTAATTTAAAATTTATGTTAAGTATATAATTTTCTTTGTATGTTATTAATTCTTTGTTAAGAAACAGGTAAAACAATCAAAGCGAACTTAACAATAGTCATGACGACACATAATCGAAAAAAAGTTTCTCGTGAAACTTGTTTTACCATCTTCCTAAACAACTTTAGGAATTCATCCAAGATTCTAGGAATTCAGCTAAATCCTAGGATAAGGCTGATATCCTCGAACCCTTAGAACCTTTAATTACACATTTGTGCCCATAATTTACTATAAACTTGAAATTAGGGATAAATTCGTAGAATATAATTAGGTATCTCAATAAAATTTCATCAAATGATTTACCTATTTTCTTTGTAATATCATAGGAATAAGGCCTAATTCCGAGGATTATGATTGTTGAACTTCTTTTGCTATATTCCAAAACCCCTTTTTAAAATTTGTTAATAATCCTAGGATACTTGCTGAATTTCTGGTTTGTTTAGGAAGATGGTAAAATAAGTCTTCAATTTTGCCATATACTAGTTTTGGCAAAATTCTTAAGAATTCGGCTAAACCCCTATTTTTTGCCATATTACTGGTTGCTGTTTTGAAACAACTTATTTATCATATTCTCGTGTCATTTCTGTCAATACCACCCAATATGTCCCAGCAGTGGACTGTTGTGGCTGTTAAAACAACGTAAGTATTGGCGGCTGCGCGCCGTCTGTTAATGTATGTATTTATTTGAACGTTTGTCCCCGTTCTATTTTTAGAATTTAACATTTCTAAAAAAAGAACAATCAAAGCCAAATCAACCTAGTAACAACATGATTTTAAAATGCTAATGATATTGTACACTGTTCTAAACAGGAAACAATTGCTTATTTACTTTTATAAAGTAACATTTTCTATACATTATATTATAGTTAGTTACTTACACTACAGTGTAAAAACCAACTAAACTAAATAACAAATAAAAAATGAAATAACACGACGCCTTTCTGAGATAAAGCATAGCCAATGACACTCAGGATAATGTAAGGATTCTCCCGATACAATTCCCATTCGAATCTGTTCAGTGGTTAACGAGTTTCAGTCCTTTAAAGAATCGCACATATAAACATTCATACATACACACATGAACTCTTAAATCATTACACTTCTTGTTTGGTTGGGCATTCATCTAAAAATAGACACGGATTAGGTAATTTGACAAAGTCAAATCGTATGGGAAAAGTGTTTAAACACAGTCTAAACGCGCGTGTAACTTATTTTGATAACCCATTTATAATTTTATTTGTGACTGGATGGCGAAAACGGGAGGTCGTGCCTTATGGCGTTCACTGGGGGAAACCTACGTCCAGCAGTGGACTGCCATTGGCTGATTTGATGATGTACTAAGCGCCTTAAGAGATTTTGGATATAACGTTATTTCACCGTACTGAAATTTTAAAGTTGTTTTCTTCTTTTTCGGTAACTTAGTCGGTAAGTGACTCACGCAACGTCCGAGGTTTTACAGGTTCATGCAAGGTCATTTAAACCATTAATTGGAACAAATAATTATCACATAGCCATGACGTTATGTTCGAAGGACATTTTATGCATTGTTTTTATTTTACTGTGGGTACCAATGTTCGTTAGATGCCCGCTTAGAATAGCATCACCCTATTTCCTTTTTCATGGGTGTCGTAAGAATAAAGGACTTGAGGGTTACATGTGTTTTGCAATTTTAGGCGATGAGCTGACAGCCTGTCACTATAGCGATACACGATTATCTTAATGATCTCTCAATGTTTGTCAGACGTAGCGTAAATGGGCGATTACGCTCTGCTTACCCCGCAAGGGATACAGACGTGATATTATGTATGTATGCTCATAGGAAAACTACCAAATAATATACAAATAAGCAAGTCTTGTATTTCTCCACATAGTTTCGTCATTATCACGTCACAAAATGTTAACGTTCATACCTAACAGTTTAAGTATAAACATTTAAAATACTAAGATATTTAAAAGTATATAGGTATTTAAAAGTAACAGGTGACTTTATATTATAAACTTTCTAATCCACATAATATAATCTTCTATATTACCGTATTACTATTTATATAGTACCGTGTGATGCCGGCTTAGAGTACCGTGTGATGCCGGCTTAGAATAGCATCACCCCATTTCGTACCTATGGGTGTAAAAGGCGACTAAGGGACTCAAGGGTTAAATGTGTATTGCAATTTTAGGCGATGGGCTGACAACCTGTCACTAAAGTGATACACAGTTATCTGATTGACCCTCAAACTGTCAGACGTGGTGTTAATACCCGATTTACGGCCGTTAACGCTCTGCTTACCCCGTAAGGGATATAGGCGTGATTTATGTATGTATATTACATTACAAGAATCCACTGGTTGACATGGACCTCCCCCTATTGGGGGGTATTTCCGTACCACGCTTGGCAAGTGGATTGGCGAGCGCAGTGCAAGATATTGCTTTAACAGGGAACTCTGCTACCCATTCCTTGAATGGAGGGAACGTTAAGCCGTCGTCGGTCCCGGTTGCTGTCTATAATAACTTAGACGGCGGTTGTTACACAACCATGTCAGAGGCCTACTACTAGTAGTCGGCGGTTTAAAAACTCTGACACCAGGGTTCATCGGGTCGTTGTGCGATTTGGTGTCCCACACGAAAAGAAGAATGAATTTATCTCTCAGTTGCTTTTTACTACACCCACGGGTATTATAGAGGTATTGGGGTGATGCTATTCTAAGCCGGCATCACACTGCAAACAATGATTTCACTGCACAAATATACAGAACTTACGAAAGATATCTACGTTTGTAAGAATCACCTAAAATAATTCTCCATATCCAATTATAAGCATTTAATTCCAAATTTGAAGCCGCGCCTCATTTCATACAACTAAACGCATTTTTACTGTTATTAATTTAAGACGACAGGCTGACAACCTGTCGCTACGGTGATACACGGTTTTTCTGAACCGGCCCTCAAATATTTGTCAGACGCGGCAATAGCGACCGTATTTTACGGTCGTTAACGCTCTGACACCTCACTATGGAAAAATGCGTGATATGTGTATGTATGTGTAATAAGTAGTAGTAGTTTTTAACTTTGTCCCGCTGATGGTCTGCTGCTTTCACTGTTAATTTTACTTGCCGTATTATATTTTTCAATTTGTTAATATTAATAACGTAACGTTAATCAGAGAGCCATGCCATGCAAAACCAATTAAACGTTATTACCACCAAAACTGACGACACAAACACTAATTAAACTTATCAATTAAATCATGTTTCACTTATTTCACTTTTCACTAAACGTTACTTTGTAAATGTTCACTTTACACCGGCATTCGTTACTAAAGTTGAATAACTTATTTAAAAATTAAAAAAGAAAACGCGTACATATCCATCATATAATATCCAACAACTACAAAAGCGGTATGTTTGCAATATGACATTGCTAAATGTGAGATAACATAGACAAATCTCACACAAAACTACAACATCACATAGACCGCTTTACGCCAGTGTATTTTAACCTTTATGCCATAAAAAATAAATTACAACTTAGTTTATCGCTCGACCGCACATACGCCGTTTTAACACGTAACCGAAAGATAAACACTGAAAAATATAGCGCGTAATTTCGAATTGACGTTTAAATGTAAGCGAATACAGTTCAGTTTTCAACGATAGAGAGGTGTAGGAAAATCGTACGGAAATCGGTTGTGTATTTATTACTCTATAAGTGCGAGCGAGACGGGAGATGGTGAGCTAGCAAGGTCAGTGCTAACAGCAACAAACACACGTACAAACCGGCCAGAATAGGAAGACCTCTCTTGTAATCCTTTGCTAATAAGCCGGTTGTTTACGAAGAGAGTTCTTTCCAGGAAATTCTTAAAGCCTGGAGCTTTTCTATATTTAGAAAAACTCTACTGTTTTTAATCAATTCTTTTGCTTTACGGAATTTTATTAAAAACGTTATTAAATTACGCATACATTTTGTAACATAGAAGTGAAACATCTCAATAACATTTATTTTATGAAAGTAAACGTACCTTCACCTACCTAGGAAATAAAGTACTTTTTCCATTTTATTTAATTTGTTATACATACATACTCATATCACGCTTTTATCCCTTGCGGGGTGGGCAGATTAAAAGCCGTAAAAATACGGTCGCAATCGTCACGTCTTACAAATAATTGAGGGCCTCTTTAGAAATCTCGTGTATCACTAATTAGTGACAGGTTCTCAACCTGTTACCTTAAATTGTAATAATACTCATGAAACCCTCGAGTCCCTTAGTTGCCTTTTACGACACCCGTGGGAAAGACATGGAGTGATGTTATTCGAAGCCAACATTCCACGGCTGATAATAATGTTTTAACAACAATAAAACTTTAACTGGTAACATATTTTTATAAAACTTGCATAACTTTCGGGCAGGATTAGAACCTGCGACTTTCGCCATCACTACTGGCAACGCCTCTTCCATCTGGGCTACCGCGGCTCGTCTCTTGCCCACCAATTGTGCAAGTGTATCTTGATGCCAATAACGTGTGGCACGGCGACATCTACCGGGTTAGTTTTGCAACTAATACCATCTACAAATTCATATATACATACATAAATCACGCCTATATCCCTTACGGGGTAGGCAGAGCGTTAACGGCCGTTCAACGGACATTAACACCACGTCCGACAAAAGTTTGAGGGTCAATCAGATAACTGTGTATCACTATAGTGACAGGTTGTTAGCCCGTCGCTTAAAATTGCAAAACACACCCTCGAGTCCCTTAGTCGCCTCTTACGACACCCATGGGTAAGAAATGGGGTGATGCTATTCTAAGCAGGCATCACACGGCAATTCTAAGCCGGCATCACACGGCAATCTACAAATTCATTCTTAACAAATTTAATGCGGCCCAAGCGTTACATATTGATGACTAGCATCATAGCAGCATAGAAGTCATCATGCTAAATAACTTTTGCCATAGAGCCATTTTCGTATGTCTTATAGCTTAGCCGTGCTTCTGGTGTTCAACATTAGGTACACTAGTCTAGCGAGTGCTGATAAAAGTTATCTTATCATGTTATCATAGATGATTATCGGCACATTCAGCTATATTGATGATATTATGAATAACCAGCTACTTACTCTTCTAAAGCATATAGGCTTGGCGCTAAATGTCAGAGGTCACAAAATACTGGATCTGCGGTAAGCATTACACGTTGAAGCGCAAGATTTTTTAAATATTTGGACGACTGGTTTTGGTCGGTTAGGAATGCGCCGCAAGTTGTATTGCTATAAATAATGTATTTATTTTGTAAATCATTTATCAGCTGATCAATGATACCTACTAATGTGATATTTTTTTCTTCTACAGAAACTGTAAGGTATGTAAAACGTCCACGGGGCTTTACTGGTTGATGGGGAAGCAATGGCTCACCCGGATAAGTTTGTGTTTGTTCAAACAACCAGCCCAGGGCTTACGAGTTATTCTGGGAAGAATGAACCGGACTAAATCTACCCGGCACGTGCCGGTAGTTCCCAAAATGGGGAACAAATGAGGGACCTCCGCGGCCCGTCGGTTGCTTGAGGAGCTTGTGGAGTGTGATCAACTTGCAATGGCTGCAGCAGCGGCTACTGTGATATCATCATCATAAGAAAAGACGTGTCTGGGAAAGCGTTCATGACGCGAGGTTGGACAGGGGAAGCAGACCATACATTTAAGCCTATTTGAGGAAAGCGTCTCGTCGCTTCTTCGACAACGCATCATACAAATCCCTTGATAAGGCCTAAGCGAATAATAAAGAGGTTGGCGAATAAACGAGCTACTGAATGATACACTTCACGTGTGGTGATTAAAAATATGGCGGTTAAACATACAAAGAAATCTGCGAAATGGTGCGGAAATTATATACTATTTAAGACAAAACAATACTTTTCTAAACTTATTTAACGGAAAGTGACAGTGCCACAAATTAGCTTTTTTACTCAGCAACATGAAATCGAGACAATTATTAACAGATCGCGGACCCTAACATAAGTACCTATTTATATCACCTGATGATATTACTTTTGTATCACATAATGAAAAAAAAACGTATTTTCCCATAATCAGCCGCATGCTTAGGTTAATAAGAATGCCATAGCAAACCTAGTGATTCTTTTTGCCATTCTGCTGACTTTACTTAATCGCCACAATGAAGCCACAATGAAAAAATTGCCTTTTATTGACAGTGCATGAGTGGTTTTTTGTTTTGACAGTTGGAAGCTTAAAATCAGCACTGCGCTGTGCTCGTACCTTTTTTGCATTAGTGTCTATTTATTTACTTATTATTATTTATTATTATTTATACCTACAAATTTTGCGTGTTTGTGCCTATTTGTTGTTAATATTTGTATGGAAAATGTATCATATGTATTTTTATTCTTCATAACTTTTATTTAAGGCAAGGATATAGCGCGGGAAAGATTTTAAAAACCAGTTTAATTAAGACAATTACAGCCATAAAATTCTGAATAAATAAAAATTTGTTGCCGAGTAACTATCACTTTGATTAACTTTACTTGATAGAAAATAAACCAAGTCACTTCTATTTTTTTCAATATGATGTCTATTGTCTACAGTTTTAAAGTGTCAAATGTTTTTTGCTATAATTAAGATACATCAATTTTCTGGTGAAAATGGCTGAATTGGCAAGGGCATAGTAGCGGTATTTCTCTAGTTTATATGCCGAAAAAGGCGAAAAATCCCGTGGTAATTAAAGTGCAAAATGATAAGCTGTTTTGCTCTGGAATAGCACGAATAAAAGACACTTTTAAAGAAAAACAGGGCCTTAATTATTGGGGTTGATGCTCGTTAAGGCGAGTATACCTACCCATCAAAGACCTCTACAGTGGCGCCACTCCACAAAAACATATTTTCTCTTTATACATACAATCTATCAGAATGTCCGTTGCTCATGTTTTTAGTATTATCCTTAAGTAAAATTAGAACCTGCTAACTCAATGAAATATTCTGTGCAATTAAAGTAATGTCTAAATACGTAAACTCAATGAAATATTAACAGAGAATATTTCATTGAGTTTGCGGGTTCTAATTTTACTTAAGGATAATACTAAAAACTTGGGCGACGGATGTTCTGATAAATTGTTTGTATAAAGAGAAAATATTTTTTTTGTTTAGTGGCGCCACTGTTGAAATCGTTCACGGGTACACTCGCCTTAAATGGATCATCTTCTGCTAGTGAAAAAGATCGCCTGGACCGTCTTAGCTTTGACAATATTATGATGGTTTAATTACATTCTTAAAATCTGTTTTTGAAGGGTAATTAATATCTAGAGCTAAAAGAGTTTTCTAAATAAGAGGTATTACACCAATCCATTTGAGACAGCTGTAACTGACATTAATTTTTTATAAAGTCATTATCAAAGATTTCAGCGTTATAATGGCATTATAATAGTCTTTTTTATGCGGTCTTTCAACTACTTTGTTTAATATCTGGCCCGATGACGTAGTGGATAGTACCCCTACCTGCTGCGCCGAGGGTCAGGAGTTCGATCCCCACACAACACAAGTATATGTAAGTTACCTTTCAAATATTTGTGTTGAGTTTGGGTGCTTTTTATGTATAATATGTAGTTGAAAAACAAAAATGTATATAAGTAAAATCAGCTATATAGTGCCCATAATAGCTATAGCATTATAGCTTTGCTTAGTTTGGGGCTATATGGCGCTGTGTAAAAGTCCAAGACACGTATTTATTTATAGATTATTACTACTTTCTAACAGTATCTTAAACCCAAAATGACTGCGACCGAGACTTGAACCCGGGAACCTGAAGGACCGTCCCACTGCTCTACATCGAGAAATTTCAATTTCTTGGAAATAAAGCACTGAGTTCTTAAATACATGTTTTTTCATTAACAAAAAAGAATCTGCGAATAAATTGCGACGAAATCAGTTGGTATGGATCGCCATGCAAACGAATTTTGGGAGTTACGAGTCGTGTTCTAGTTTGCCGGCACGGTGGTAACTAATCTTTTGGCTGTTTCATGTCGAGCTAAGGCATAGTTGGACCCGAAAGAAAAAAAATGGCAGCTACATCCAACTTTATTTTAGGCAGAAATTTAGTTTTTCAAAATATATTATTTTGCTGGCTGCCAAAAAATGGTGAAGAACATGTATATTACGTATAAAATATACAACTTTGCTTCTGATAACTTTATGTTTAAAGCGATTTACTTGTGAAACATGGCAGGTTCTCCTGTAAACTGTAAAAAACAAATGTTATCACTGAGCGGCTAAACCTTTGATTCCCCTGAAAAGTTTGTCCCTTTCATTCGCGCTGCGCCAAAAAGAAACAGACACTCATTTTGTGCTCAAATTTTCGCGAGAGGTTTTTCCGACATAGAAACTAGAGAAATACCGTTAAAATGTCTAATTTAGTATATATAGTATAGCATATTTTTTGTAATAACTTTGAAATTGTAGACATAATGTTGAAAAAATGATTTAAATAGAAGGTATTTTTTTTTCTATCGAGTAAAGTTTGTCAAATGTAACTGATATGTATAATATGTCAACTGTTAGATGCTTGAGAATAATAACATATATTTTCTCTGAGAGTTTTATGGCTGTAATTGTCTAAATAAAACCGGTTTAAAAATCTTGCTCGCGTTATTCCCCGCCTTAAACACGACTCGTAACTCTCACTTAAAAATTCATACCTACTAAATAGAACAAAAATACACACATTCTGTAGGATAATTTTACATACTTTCTAAACTGGATTTCAGTCTAAACGCCGCCGCAGGTAAAACGTGGGTAAAATTCATTACAAGTGTGAATATTCCAGAAAGTATTTTGGAACAATTTAAATTAGTTTGCACGTAGGTTCTGTACCTATGTTGTACGCGAAATAGGTAGAACATAAATTTTGTTTCCTAGTGAAAGACGTATCTAACTTTTACTTGGCTATCAGTTGTTTTAAGATATCTTAGAGACAATTTTTAAAGTTTAGTCACTTTTTTAAATCAAATCGATGAATCCCGCCCAATTGCCAAAGTTTTCATAAAGGTGCTGCCACACTACAAGATAGAAACTGTGGCCAACATGCGTCACGCAAAAAGATGCAACGTCAAGTGTGAGAACACCTTACCATAAGTACCTAAACAGTGTGAAATTTTACTAGTCGATCTATAGCAAAAACTCAAGACGAACTGATGATAATTGATAAGTAACAACTTTCTCCAAGGAAAATAGATAAAAAATTAAATGGACCTCTCATACAAAATTGCCGATCAGCTGATTTGGGTACATCCGGAAGCTTTAAAAGATTTTAAACACATTTCGCCCCATGTTCCCTGGCGAAAGTTGTCTCTTATAACCAGCCCGTTCTATGTTTTCAGTAGATATATACTAAGTATACTTACCGTTTCTTCTAAACTGATCGGGAACTGGGTTATAGGCTTCACGGCCACATCCTCCAGAGCCGCTTTTCGTCTGCAAACAAAGAGTTCACTAAGAATTTGCTCCAAATACGAAATTCTATGAAATGAAATATTTAAGAACACCCATTTTTGACTAGGAGTAAGCTTTAAACCAGCAGTGTGCTGTGCCTACACCCATTTTAGCTCATGTTGTATATTTGTACTGAATTTATTGATTGTTGTGCCTAAGATGTTATGCGAAATAAATATATTTGTATTTGTATTTTTAATTCTTAATGTTCCATTTCGGAAAAGCCAAACTTGAACATTGTGTAGATTTAGAGAACCTCTCAAAATCTGTTTTATTTTTGAAGAGCCGTAGATAAATTTGTTTTGGGAATTCGGACGATATATAAATAAAACATAGGAAGGTTATCATATTTTTTAGAAAACTTGCAAGATTTTCTACTACGTGCAGGATTTGAACGTGCGACTATCGCCATCACCAGTGCCGAAGCCTCTTCCATGTGGGCTACCGCGGCCTATTCATTGCCCGCAAATTTTGCAAGTGTATCTTGATGTCATTTAATCTTATGTTGTCGAGAAATCCAAGTACCTAGATAAGTAAGTTTTTCACTTCCGATATGACGTAGCGCATTTAGTGAAAAAAAAATAACGTAAACAATTGTAGGAAAAAATAATACTTTTGTAGGGAGTAGAGACTAGATAATAAATGGACAACCGTAAATAAGGTATTTTTAAAGATAAAAGTTAGCCGTGTGATGCCGGCTTAGAATAGCATCACCCCATTTGATTTGAGGGTGTGTATTGCAATTTTGGGCGATAGGCTGACAACCTGTCACTATGGCGATACACAATTTTCCGAATGACCCTCAATATGTATGTCAGAAGTGGCGTAAATGTCCGTTTTTGCGGCCGTTTGCGCTCTGCCTACCCCGCAAGGGATAATAAGCGTGATGTGTGGGTGTGTGTAAAAGTTAAGCTTCTCTACGCGAAAAGATGGCGTTAAACGTTAGGGGGGTTTTTCAGCTATTCACGTAAGGTAACAAAATTGCCGTTCTAGTAGTTGTGAACTCTCTTCTTCCACCTATCGATGATTTTTAGTACTTGCTATATTTTTTAAACAGCTGACAATAACGGCTTTATTGCAAATTGAGACAGTAAACTGTCTTAGTAGGTAAGTACCAACCTATAGGCACTATTAATCAATAATCTGATTACTTGATTTCGTATTACAAAATTTACCACCGCTGAATGTTTTCAACAGATTTTCTGATCGTAAACTCTATCCGTGACTATTTAAATCCTCATAATTAGTACGAATGATCCAACACCATCCAATTTAGAATACTTATGACGTCTGCAAACTTCTGAGATTTATTTTACTGAGTTTGAAAAAAAAAAATCTGCAAAACTTTTCATAGAGATAGAAAATACTCCATTCTATTAATTACCTCCTATTTTAAATTACAAAGTGTTACTTAAACATTATTGTTGTAATATAGGGTAAAAAGTAATTTCAATAAAAACAAATGCGTTTTCCTGGTCCCCTGATAAGAAACATAATTTGAAACCAGAGTGAGTGTTGTAATGGCAAATATAGGATAATAATGAAGATAATACGCAAGGTTAATGGTCAATGAAGAAAAAAGTGTATAAATATCACAGTCTGATATGCCGTGTGATACCGGCTTAGAATAGCATCACCCCATTTCTTTCCTGTGGGTGTCCTGTGTATTGCAGTTTTAGGCGATGGGCTGACAACCTGTCACTATGGCAATACACAATTTTTCGAAGGAGCCTCAAATATTTGTCAGACGTGGCATAAATGACCGATTTTTGCGGCCGTTTACGCTCTGCCTGCCCCGCAAGGAATAAATGCGTGATATATGTATGTATGTAATATCACAGTACCGGGCTTTCTTTCTTTTCGTAGATGTCGAAAAAGGCGACTAAAAGACTGGGTTACTTGTGTATTGCAATTTTAGGCGATGGGCAGACAACCTGTCCCTATAGAAATACATAACTATCTATTTATCAGACGTTGCGTAAATGTTAATTTTTTGCCGCTGTTCACGCTTTGCCTATCCCGCAAGGTATATAGACATATGTATGTAAGTATGTAGCTACAGTTATTGCGCCGTGTGATGCCGGCTTAGAATAGCATCACCCCCTTTGTTGCCCGTGGGAGTCGTAGGAGGCGACTAAGGGACTCGAAGGTGTGTATTGTAATTTCAGGCGATGGGCTGAAATTCTGTCACTATGACTTTACACAATTTTCCGGATGACCCTCAAATGTGTCAGACGTGGCGTAAATGTCGGTTTTGTGCGGCCGTTTACGCTCTGCCTATCCCGCAAGGTATATAGGCGTAATGTATGTATGTAGCTACAGTTTGTCGCCTAAAATTTCAATAACCACGATAATTATTTTAGAAAACCCTTCGTGTAAACAAATTCTTTACCAAAATCCCGGAGGCTTTATACCACACAGTATTGTGTATCTCAATTTAAGTGCTCAGTTTTAGTAGGGTAATTTTGCGAGCCAAACTACCGTAATAAGCCAAACCACTGTAAAGCGCTTGAAAATTTAGCATCATCGTGCATAATTTTAGGAAAATTGAGTATGCATTACATTACGGCGAGGGAAGCGCGCGAGCAAGGCTTAAAACCGGTTTTATTTAGACAATTACAGCCATATAACTCAGAAAAAATATATATGTTATTGTCGAAGATCTAACAGACAACAGATATCAGTTACACAACTTGACTAACTTTACTTCATAGAAAAAACATCTTAAACAAAGTACTTAACCTCTATTTAAATCATTTTCATGATATTACGAGTATGTCTACATTTTTAAAAATATTACAATGTTTAACGCTATAACTTAGATACATATCTTTTCTAGGAAGAATAGCTAGATTCTATTTCGTTTCGACTTAAAATAAACGTAAAATCCCATAAAAATTTGTTCGCAAAATTAATTGCTGTTTCTGTCTGGCGCAGCGCGAATGAAAGGGACCTATAGCTATATAACTACCAAGGTAGTCACATAATTCTTCCTTACGTACTTAGCACTTATAGAAGTTACAATTCAGTAAATATTTGCTTATAAAGTTATATTAGGCGTTTCAGTAGTAATTTTAAATGCTTACAAAAATCTCTAACAAGTGTTTTTGGATGCCAGTTTGAAAAAGATGTCAATATAAAATGTGTTTTTTTTTGTATACGCTAATGTACCGTGTATTATTATGGTGTTTTGACGAAGCTTACAGTGAATCGTAGTTTATTTAATATTGTTAACTGTAATTACCTGTGTTTCACAAATAAATTATTCTCCAGTTAATAAAATAAAATAATTGAAAAAAATAGAATAGAACAGAACAGAACAGAGCCGAACAGAACAGAAAAGAACAGAACAAAACAAAACATACATCAGTCTATTTTGCAGTCCACTGCTGGACGTAGGCCTCCTCCAAAGTAAGCCATAGCGCATGATCTCTCGTTTTCACCATCCAGTCGCTAAGATCCCCCTTAAATCAATAATTAATAGACCCGATTCCACGTTTTAATCATTTTAAGTTTCTAATGCTAAAATCACTAAAATAAAATCCCTAAACTTAGAGGTTTTAAGCGTGGCTATTCCACAAAAGCCATGTTTTTGAGAATTTTTTGACAGGAATATAATTTGATTTTGACAATGCTATTTTTAGCAAATTTAGTGTTGCAAATTTAAAAATATATAAAAGTGTTGCAAGAAAACAAATATTTTTTATACAACACGAAAAAGCATTTTTCTATTATTTGGTAAAATAATTCTTATATTTAACTATAAAAACAGGCCTGTCCCTGTTGAGGCTTTGGAGGAATTTGCTTAACACACCATGCTTGGTAGATGGATTGGCGAGCGCAGTACGCAATAATGCTTTATTGTTTATTTGGTGCATTTTTGTATAAAATCGCCAAAAAGAGATGAAATTGATAGATAAACATTCGTTCAGTACCACTCTAGAACTTTCCGACCCGGTGCCATTTTAAAACTTTTCAACCCGGTGCCAGCCTAGAATATTCTGACCCGGTGCCACTTTAAAACCTTTCAACCCGGTACCAGCCTAGAACATTCTGATCCAGTGCCACTTTATATCTTTCCTACCCGGTGACACTCTAGTACCTCCCAACTCAAT
Organism: Tuta absoluta; assembly: GCA_027580185.1. Taxonomy (NCBI): domain Eukaryota; kingdom Metazoa; phylum Arthropoda; class Insecta; order Lepidoptera; family Gelechiidae; genus Tuta; species Tuta absoluta. Next base: position 8,666,239 of record JAQAHW010000019.1, on the reverse strand, counting down.
TGATCCCACTTTAGAACTCTCCTATCTGACCGAAAATCACACAGAAAACTCCAACATTGCAACCATTTCGATTTGTTTTGACAGTTCTATTTTTAAGCGGGACCTTTTTAGTGGCCGCTAAGATTAGTAAATTTAATATTTTTAAATATTTAAATTGCTTAATTTTGCACCTCCTAGAATTGCACTAATCGGCTAAAGCTAAGTTTAATCCTGTCAGTTATTTTTAGAGATCATAATCCTGTCATTTGAGTTTGACAGTTACATGCAGAATAGGAAACGGCTTTAGAAACGTCAAATTAGACTTAGTAATAATAGAAGTGCGTCTGGAATAGGGTCTATTATTTACCTAAAAACTATTGCGATAGATCCGGTTAAATAAATTATCCTGTGCAAGTAATCGCGAGTACTCAAAATGTTTTTAGTTATTATATTGCTGTCACATTGCTATTAAAAATATGTCTCTTCCATTTTACCGTATTTTAGGAATATATCGTCAAAATAAAGACGGTTCTCTCACTTGTCGTCCGTCGTTCCTTCTTTTTAACGCTTTTTTACGAAATTGCAAATTCCAATCTTATTCTCATACAAATACGGCTACAGTGGGTTTACGGTGAGTGCTGGTCCGTAATGGAAGCGTCTGTCAAGTAGTTTGATACACGCGTCTGTTACGCACCGGCATGCTTGGTAGCCGTATTTGTATGGGAATAAGATTGGAATTCGCAATTTCCTTTCGTCTGACAGACGCATGCGTTACGTTGCGTTAAAAAAACAGAACCACGGACGACAAGTGAGAGAACCGCCAAAGTAGTAAAACAAAACGATTTTCAATTTTCATGTAGACCGATCGGGGAAATAGAAAATTTTAAATGTCAAAAATATCCTACGAAAATATCCTGAAGAATAAAGGCTATTACCTAAGTAAAAGACCTTCGCTTACCTCGTTTATTTTCTACAATACACTCTACCTTCCCAGCCAATTACATGTCCCTACCAGAATCTGTAGGGCCCCGTTAGGACCCTTTTGTCCCCTAATAGGGCCCTTTATGACGCGGTGACGCCATCAATTCGTGTAACACGACCAGATGGGGAAGGATCAAAGCAATTTTAATGATTTGGATTATAAATATTTCTTTTTACAACGCATACCTATAACCCGAATGCGTCGGCACTTTCTACCCGACTGCCTCAAAAGAAGGGTAATGTTTTTCGAACGTATATATGTATGTATAAGATGTATATTGTAAATCCTGCTGTACGGAACTTGCTGTAGAGCGAGTTTTCCTATCACAAGTGTCTCCGGACTACTTTCTGGGATGCGCCGGCGAAATACTGTAATTGATTTACTAAATAAAAACAGTATTTTTTTAATGTATGTGCACAAGTAAATTGATTTTTCCGGGCTTACGGCTTTAGCCCAAACGGCCAAACGGATGTTGACAAGGTGAGAAATCGTTAGATTTGTCTCAGCAGTGCGAGTGACGCTGGCTGTATAAAAATTTGATAAATTCAAAAAGATGGAATTTAAAGAACAATGTGACTTTGATATTAATTTTCACGAGCCGTAGGGTTCTATTTTTAAATAATTGTCTCAAATTAAAGAACTATTGCTCTAAAATTAGTTTCATTTTAATTGTTTATGTGTTTTACATGCCCTATGTTATGAAACTACAGGCTACAACTCTACAGGTGAAATTCTTAGTCCATTGCGTAGCCGGTATCATAATGGCTAACCGACTAAGCAATGAACATCGAATTTCACCTGTAAAATTGTAGCATATAGTTTAATAATATTGGTCACTGGTTGGACTTTGGTGAAGAAGATGACTTTTACCCGACTTCAGCAAAGCAAAAAGGAGGGTTGTGTTTTTGACATGTATGTATGTATTATCTGATTGACCCTCAAGCTTTTGTCAGACGTGGTGTTAATATCCCGTTTTACGGCCGTTAACGCTCTGCCTACCCCGTAAGGGATATAGGCGTGATTTATTTATGTATGTATGTATGTATGTATGTATTTATTAAAACTACACGTACTCGTAACTTATTTTAGGCAGAATGTAGACAAACCTTAGTAAAATGATCTTGAAGACGGGCCCCATCAGCCCTTTGATGATCGCCGACGCGTTGAGGTGACATCTTCCGTGTAACACTACACCGTTCACCTGAAAAAAAAAGGAAAATATGTTTTTTTTTCTGAGATTTTTTACACAAACATATATCACGCCTATTATCCCTTGCGGGGTAGGCAGAGCGCAAACGGATCCACGGTCCACGTCTGACATTATATTTGAGGGTCATTCGGAAAATTGTGCCTATGCCTATCGCCTAAAATTACATTACACACTCTCAAGTCCCTTAGTCTAGTCGTAGTCTCTTACGACTCCCACGGGAAAGAAATGTGGTGATGCTATTCTAAGCCGGCATCACACGGCACGGCGACTTTCTATTCTAAACATTATCATTATTAACACCGTCTAGTGTCAAATCATCTTCATGGTACTGAATAATGTACAGATAGTAACAAAAAGGGAATGACAAGACGAAAGGAGGTTATGGTACTCATGAAACTGAACAACTTTCCCCCTGTGACAAATATGAAAAAACAATTGGACATCCCAAACCTGTCCCTTACACCCTGTATAGCTTGCAATCAGAGTCTGAATCACTGGACGAATCTCTACGTAGTAGTTGCCAACTTTGCAAAAGTAATCAATCAATCTATGACGTGGAATCAATCATAATCAGGCGACTACATCGAACTCTTCCTTCATCATCTCGGTAGGTAGATTATGAACTTCCTAATTTGTCTTTTGGCGCAGTCACACCTCGGACACTCCATACAGCGGACTCTTTATAGATTACTGTACTTACTTTATAGATTTATCCCTTGTGGTAGCTATGTAATGTATGACACGCTAAAAGTCTTGTGTTCGAATCATGTTCGTTGTGATATTATTTACCTTAATTTGAGAAATTCTCTTAACTTACGTTACATTTGCGCTGTCACTTTCCATCAAAACTGTTTAGAAAAGGACAGGAGATATTAAAATCCCGTTATTTTAAAATTAACAATAGGTTAGCCATTTCTAGACAATTTCTTTGCCGTTATTGTTTTCATCGTCTCCTTATTTTGACAGGAAACGCCAAGTTATAAGACATAATATGACTTAAATATCTCCAAGTCTTTTCTAAACCTACCTGGCGGAAAGTAACAGCGCTAATTTAAGGTCAGTAAAGAGCTTTTTTATGGCTTAAATTTAGGTCAATCACTAGGATCTTTATTTAAATTTAGTCTAGTTTAGCTTAGTGTTAATTGTTATTTGTCCCTTTATACCTTTAAACTTTTGTGTAAATTAAAGTCTTATACCGCTTCATTTCCTAAATTTAGGCCATTATTTGATTTAGTTAAGATTATTTTTCTGCAGATGTTTTCAAGCTTGTTTTGTTGTGTCTGTGGGGGTAGCGACTGCAAACATTTAATCCCGTAAAAGGAACCTACTGTTCCTTACATCTTGTTAATAAAAATAATGATGTTTTTCAAGTCTATTTCCGTTAGCATTACGTAGGCGAATGAAAGCTTATAATACCTATTGATTTGCTGTTCTGAGTACAGTCTAGGTAGCAAAAGGTGACTTTCAGCTGTTTTTGTAATGGTTGGTTTAAAATTACATCAAAGTAAACTTTGTTAGATAGGGTCTGTGTAGAAAGAGAATAGGCATGGGCAAAATGTGATTGTGGCGGCGCGCATGCGCTCCACCACATACAAGTCCTGAAACTCAATATAGAAGTTATTCCGCCGATCACTATACCTATGTACAACTTCCAAACATGTCCGGTTGGAACAGTCGTTCCCCTGGTCACATCACGCGACCAGGTGGGTAGTTACCCTTTTCCTCACAGTCTTCACTCGACCTACTGGTCTCATCATCACTCCTCCTAAAATTTCTCATACTGAGGCACAGAGGAACAGATTCTAGTTGTTACTGTAGTTACGTTCTTGTTGATTGAATACATATTGTACCTGTGGAGTTGAGTCCCACTCAAGATGTAATTTTTTTTTTAATCTTTAGTAGTAGAATAGTACCGAGAAAAGTTGTTTAACATCGGTCTCTAGTACAGTTACTACTTAAAATGTCACTTGTTCAAAGAAACAGAATTAGATACCTTGAAGAAAAACCTTTTCACCTGGTTCTTCTCTACATTCATGCCAGACACCGAGTCGACGTACGACCCGATCAACCCTGGTTTCACCTAATTATGGCTCCAGGTTTACCCTGGAACCAGACGGATGTAGGTAATAAAGTTAGCGGATAAAATGTAGCGGTTACGTTTCAATCAGCAAGTTTCAACGTTATTGAGTTGATGGTGTGGTACTGCGCGGAGCGGAAAGCGATTGTAAAGTCTTCAGTCGGCCAGTACCCTATGTTATGAAACTACAGGCTAAAAGTCCTCCGGTGAAATTCTAAGTACTCGTAGCAGGTTAATATTACTGCTATCATAATTGCTAACCGACTACGAAATGCACATCGAATCGTACCTGTAAAATTGTAACCTATAGTTTGATAAAATTGGGTACAGACAGTTGTTCAATCTGTTAAGCGACACGGATCTCTGACAGCAGTTAGTCAAATAATCCACCGCCACATTGAACAACAATGAACTCAAATGAACTTTGTAGTTATATAACTTTGTTGAACGTCTAGCTTTATTTTAAACTTATCACTTCCTGCTGGATTAAACAAGTCGTGTCGTAGGTACTTAGTTGAAATACTATAGTATGTTCATGTCTTGAATAAAGCAATGTAGTATTAAGAGCTCTGATTGCGTCCCAAATAAGGTCATGATCAGGAGGTAAAAGATTTATTTTAAATCAATATAGATCATGACGTGGGTAAGTGTTGCTGACTTTAGATTTTTTGCAGAATCCAGATGGTCTGAATATCATCCAATGGGTTTTTATTTGGTCGGTTATTTATAGTTTTGACTTAATTTAGTTTTAACTGAATAAAAGTGTTTCCCTCGGTAGTAAAACCAATGCGGCCTTTTTCCAGCAGTGGACTGTTGTTAGGAATGCACTTATTCCGCTCTCGTTATCACTCTGACCTTACCCTAAATTGGCGTGCTACCAGTAAGTGACCTTCAGACTACGCCATTTTCAGGCACGGAATTCGTAATTATACTAGATCCGTTACAACTTACAGATCTGTGGTTCCGCTATTCTGATCTCTATATCCTCACCCTAACTTGGAACTTCGCCAACAATAACAAGGCAACTACGGATCAGCTGTTAATGTTATTTAGGGTTGCCAAATTTGGTTCAATTTTGAGTATTAAAGCTGGAAAACCATAGAAATTGCATTGGCTTGACCTTGAGTGACTGACTTTAGGCTACTAATAAAAATATGTAGAATGTCTTATCTACCGCTTTGCCTACCCCGCAAGAAATAGAGGTGTGAATGTGTGATTATCTAGACTGAGTTGATGGCTTCTTCTTCTTTTATATGCGACTCTTTTTAACTACTACTACTAGCAGGCCTCTGACATGGTTGTGTAATTGTGAAACGACCGCCTTTTTATATTAGTGATTAATAAGACGTTATAACAGTATCAAGGATCTAGCAGCTGTCAAATCTCGTTGTTAACTTGGCGCCCCTATATAATTTTAGGGTAACATTTTCAAAAATCTCAGACAGACAGAAGTTTTCCAAGCGCCTGGCAATACTAAATTCTATTCCATGTATACAAATGTAGTAATTATTGTTTGTTTTAACAAGCATCTTGGCACAAATCTAGTTTTCTGATGAATTCGTCGTTCTATTACCGATTTTATCGGCTGTGGATGTGATTGTTTTTGAGTTTGGAATTTATGGCATACTTAGACATGTTTCTTGTTGGTAAAATTTTGATTTGAAGCAGCTGTTACGTTATGTCGATGATAAAGTATTCTATTCTAAGCGCTTAATTTTCTTTGAGTTTGTGTTTAGTGTTTAAGAAAACATGCATTCTTTTTTCTACCGCTGGCTGAATTTGAAACTGTGACTCTCGCCATCACTAGTAGCGACGCATCTTCCATCTGGGCTACCGTAGATCACCCATTGCCCGCGAATTTACTTTTATACCAATAACGCTGTTGAGTTCAGTGGATTTCGTATAACCCTAGTAAATTTTTTGTGGTGCGGATACACAAAGATGATATTTCGTCAATTTTAGCACTTGGCGAGATTATTTCACGTCCGGTTTTAGGAGGACTGATGATGAGGCGAGTAGGCCGAGTGACGACTGTGAGGAAAAGGGTAGCTACCCGCCAGGTCGGGAGTTGTGACCAACCGGAAAAGTTGGGAAGTTGTATATATAGCGATTGGTGGAAACACATCGATACCGCGTTTTAGGACTTGTGCGCGCGCCACCACACGATAATCGGGTCGTTCGCAAACTCAGTGCCCAACACTATAATATGAGTGAATAAATGAACCGTCAATCTTGACCACATCTTTTGTAAGCTCGTCTCAATCTTGACACATTCTGGACGGTGTCCAACAAGACTAGAGTCAAGAGCAAACCCATCATTAATAAAAAAAAAAAAAAAAAAAGACTAGTTGAATGAATGGATCACATGAAAGAAAATGTTTTCGATGGACGGGAACATTCAAACTAGAGAGTGATAAATTAATACCCTTGTGATTACTATATGATTATTTTGAAGTAGGTATACAGGGTGTAAGGGACATCCCTCAGAAGACTGATAGGGTGCATGCAGACCATGAACCTAAACATGAAAATGAAACTGAAAAACTTTTCCTTAGAAACATATGTCAGGAAACGACAAAAAAATCGACCTGCCATCACAATCACAATCAGCTGACTGCATTTACTATGAGAAGTTTGTTTTTTATTCACAAAGAAATTGTTCAGTTTCATGGTCTGAATGCATCCTATCAGTTTTCGTAAGACTGTCCCTTACACCCTGTATAAGGTCCTTTAAAATTCATTGCATTTTTTTTTAGGGTAAGCTACTTGTAGAGCTGAACATCTTTCTCCAAAGAACACAGGTCGAAATATGAAAATAATTTGTACTCCCATGCGAACATTAACAAAAAATTTGTCACTTTGTATGGGAGGACCAAATTGTTCCTTAGGGATAGTTGTTTAGTTGCACGAGTAGAAATCACCCTAAAAAAATTGCACTGCGTTTAATAGTACCTTACACCCGTGGGTGTCGTAAAATGCGATTAAGAATAATTAACGGGCAATGAATGCACTAAAAACGGCTACTTTTGGTTTTAATTGCCATAACTTTAATACATACATACATACATATATCACGCCTATAATCCCTAGCGGGGTAGGCAGAGAATAAACTGCCGTAAAAAACGGTCATTTACGCCACGTCTGACAAACATTTGAAGGTCATTCGGAAAATTGTGTATCGCCATAGTGACAGGTTGTCAGCCCATCGCCTAAAATTTGCAATACACACCCTCGAGTCCCTTAGTCGCCTCTTACGACACCCACGCATAACTTTAATCACAGAGAATATTTCATTGAGTTTTCCTTAAAGATTATACTAAAAACTAGAGCAACGGACATTTTCATATTTTTTTTGTGAAAAGCAAAAATATTTTTTTTGTGAAGCCACTGTCGAGGCCGTTCACGACTACAATCGCATTAAATATTTTCATAATTTTGTTTCACATCTCGTACGTGCCTGTCTTGGCTCTTGTTAGCAATGTCGGATCTATTGTTGTCATGTCAATGAATCTTGTTCAACAAAATGGGTGCACGACCGTGTGATCGAAAAGAGGGCGAACAGATCTTCTGGAAATTTCTCTATTTTGTAAGGGAGCCCTTTTCGTATCAGTGGAATCTTGTACGCTAGATATCAAATCAAAATAATCAAACTCTTTATTTTATTAACATTGAATTATAAGAAAATTGTCTTCATCTTCGAATTAGTTTTGCCGTGTGATGCCGGCTTAGAATAGCATCACCCTAGTTCTTTCCCGCGGTGATCGTAAAAGGCGACTAAGGGGCTCGAGAGATACATGTTTTATGAAATTTTAGGCGATGGGCTGACAAACTGTCACAGACTCACTATCGTGATGGCACAGACGTAGCGTACCTAAATGTCGGTTCCCGCAAGGGTTATAGGCGTGATATATGTATTAATGTATGATTGAGATCAATTAAACAAGAAGAAAGAAAGAAAAGAAGAGAAATCATTTATTTCAAATTTAGTTGCTTTGTGATTCAGTTTCATAAGATAATATAACCTCTTTTAAATATTTTCATTATTTTGTTTCTTAACTTGTACGTGCCTGTCTTGGCTCTTGTTAGCAATGTCAGATCTATTGTTGTTGTCATGTCAATGAATCTTGTTCAACGAAATGGGTGCACGACCGTGTGATCGAAAAGAGGGCGAACAGATCTTCTGGAAATTTCTCTATTTTGTAAGGGAGGCCTTTGCGTAGCAGTGGGATCTTGTAGGCTAGATATCAAATCAAAATAATCAAACTTTTTATTTATAAACATTTAATTATAAAAAAATTGACTTCGTCTTCGAATTAGTTTTGATGTGTGATGCCGGCTTAGAATAGCATCACCCTATTTTTTCTCACGAGTGTCATAAGAGGTGACTAAGAGATTCTAGAGTTTTATGTGTATTAGGCGACAGGTCTTTTCAGGCACGATTTTTCCTAAACAGCCCTCAAATATTTGTCAGACATGGCAATAGGAACCTTGTTTTACAGCCTCTGCCTACCCTGTTAGGGATAAAGGTATGATATGTGAATGTATGTGCCAACATATTGCTCATTTATTCATATCGTTAACAGTCACAACCAGTCCACTGTTGGTCATTGGCCTCCCCCTATTGGAGGGTAATGCCATAATCACCACGCAAGGCAGGCACATCTGCATGAACAGTGCAAGATGTTGCATTCACAGGGAACGCTGCTGCCCATTTCTTGGATGAATTTACCTCTTAGTCGCTTTTTACTACACCCACGGGTAGAATTGGGGTGATGTTATTTTAAGCACCACACGGCAAGTGTGTTAAGTAGGTATATCGTGTGGCAAGCTATAGTCTTTAAACTCCCCAATAAACTCTGGTATCAGAGTTGTTAAGACTCCAACTAGGCCCCTAAGTAAAAAGGGACTGAGAGATAAATTCATCCAAGGAATGGGCAGCAACGTTCATTGTAAAAGCAGTATCTTGCACTGCGCTCGCCAATCCGCTTGCCAAGCATGGTAAGTAACCTCCCAATATGAGGAGGGCCATGTCCAACAGTGGACTGTTGTGCTTGTTAATGTACCTATCTAATGTCTCTCGTGTTATTTGCCGAAATCCCCGAAATTTAGGCGGAAAAACAATAGTTCATCAAAACGTGAAAGCAAACATCATGTCAACAGAAACCTGAATACGATGTTTTACGAACAAATTGACGAATAAACAAAGGGAGGCCAGACTATTGTTGTATCTACAGGGTGTAAGGGACTGTCCTCCGAATATTGATAGGGTGCATTCAGAACATGAAAATGAATAACCAAATCAAATTAGTTTTAATTAGTGGAACTCGATGTTTGTTTTAATTTAGGCCCTTTTACTTACTCCAGTTTTTTTGTATTTCTCGAACAGTACAAACCTGATTTACCATTTGATTAAACTTTCTTGAACCCCACTCGTAGTCTCCGACAGTGAAACGAAACGTAATTTAAAAAGTTATTGCGTCAAATTGTAGTTGAATCGTAGTCTTTAGTCAAATGCTTACAATCTCAATTAATTTTGATAGTAAGCTGTTTTGGACAGTATAAAATGTTTCACGCCTTGATACGAATGGTATGGCCACTCATTGCAAATTCACGCAAAATTCACATTAGAAAATAGCAATTTAAGGATTGCGCATGCGAAAAGGGCTATTGCGTGCGTGATTTCAATAACGAATACTTAACAAACCGGGTTCAAGTAGTCTATGTTCCTCAAAAAGCATCGTCAGTTATTTTATTAATTTGCAACTGACTATTTAATAACGTGATCTATGGAAGTTTCTTTTACAAATAATTTTCTTGCATGGGAATACGCGGTTTTTGGCATGGTTATGGTAAGTACCTACATAGATGTAACTTAACAAAGTTTTCTACAACTTATTGCTGCAGTTCTGCCAACAGAATCAGCTAGTGTTGGCATATTTCTTTGCCAAATTCAACTGCGCCAGATAAACCGGCCAAGAGAAAAAACTAGTCAAGTGCAAATCGTTACTCTCTTTGATTTAGCTTCTGAAGTATTCAACGAAAAATTCTTAGAATATTTATTTTTTATACATTCTAAGCAAGTGTGCAGATCATGATAATTGTATGTTTAAATTTACATAATTATCTCAAACCTTCCGATACATAATGTCCTTATACTTCAATTTCCTCGTCCTAGAATGCGATCATTTTAGAATGTAAATACTTATCCTACAATATTCTCAACCTATTTTACTACTACGAGCAGGATTTGAAACTATGACTTTCGCTATCACTGGTGACGAATCCATTCCATCTGGGCTACCGCGGCTCATCCATTGCCCGTGAATTTTGCAAGTTTATCTTGATGCCAATAACGCGTGACGCGGTTCTATATACCGGGTTAGGTTTTGTAATACCCAGTGACTGATTAATTCTTTACAGATTTTATGTAGCCTAAGCGACGACCCGCTATAAATTGAATACCAAATTTGGGTTTCCTCATCCTATAATGTCGTCAATATATAGAACGAAATTTTACTAGCTACTACCTAAACTCAATATCACCAGCCCTTCCTCTGTTTTCAGTATCGGTCACTAGTCTCTTATTTTTCGTGTGGGACACCGAGTCGTCCAACGACCCAATGAACCCTGGTGTCAGAGTTTTTTGACCGCCTACTACCACTAGTAGGCCTCTGACATGGTTGTGTTACGACCGCCGTCTAAGTGATCATAGACAGCAACCGGGACCGACGGCTTAACGTGCCCTGCGAAGCATGGAACCATTTCTTTTCGGACAATCAGTTGGTTCAACCTGTAATGTCCTAACCAGACTGGGAACAAATTCACAAAGTGATAAATATCAACTTTGTGAGTGTCCCACCGAGAATCGAACCCGGAACTTTTGCGTAGCAGGCAGTCAGCAGAAGATACGGATTCTGCAGCTACAGTAAGCAGACGTGTTTCGGATAATTAATAAATCATTATAATCGCGCGCAAAAATTCGTGCCCTAGATCCGATTAAGCAGTAAAGTCACGTACCTATCACGAGTGATGTAATAATTTAAATGTTGCGTGTATAAAAGTGTTGCCTATGTTTTTGGTGCATGAGTTGAAGAACTAATTAATCACGATGGGGGATCCTGTAGGACCACAAAGATCTGGTATGGAAAGTCCTTTTGCTAGCCGCAGCAATACGACTCAGCGAACGCCGCCAACAACGCCTGCGTCTCCGCTTCAGCCTCGGCAGGAGGGTATGCCACCTACAGGACTGGTAAGGACAGACCATGTACAGAAATGGATGTCATCTATTGACCAGCACCTAACCGAAATCTGCGCAATCACATCAGAAAGCAAGCTCAACGTGGATCAAAAAAATAAAATTCACCATTACTGCCGCAAAATTACCCTTGAGACCGGTCATATCTTAATAGAATACCAAGCAGCTAAACAAAAAGCAATGACTAACTTTGTAGCACTTGAGGCCTCCTTAGAAAAGGAAGAAGTTACTGAGCGTTTAAGTGAATTGAAGGAATGTATTAAAGAGACTACCCAACCCAAGCCTTCTTCATCCACCTCGCCTTCTTATGCAGATACGGTCAAAATAAGAAGTAACACAACTGTTCGCCCATCAACCACAAACAGCATTGCTATCTTCCCTCCGAGTAAAGACCAATCAAGTGAAGATACTAAGAAATTAGTCCAGACTCTGATCAAGCCGGAAGAACTAAAACTGCACATTCGTGGAGTAAGAAAAACTAAAAACGGAGGTGTCATAATAAGCACTAACGGAAAAGATGACCTAGAGAAGTTAAAGAAATCCGAGCTACTCAAAACTTCAGGACTGACACTTGAAGAGCCTACCAAGAAACGGCCCAAAATCATTCTGCTAGGTGTGCCGTCAACTACAACTGAGAATGAACTCAAGGACTGCATTTTTGAACAAAATATTGCTGATAAGCAACCTAGTTTGTCCAAAGAAATCACAATGAGTTCTATCAAGCTAAGCCACAAATCCGGGAGGAAAGACACCGCATCCTGCAACTTTATTTTAGAAGTCACAGCGCAAATAAGAAAACTGCTTATACAGCAAGGGCGTGTTTTTATTAATTGGACCTCCTGCCCTGTGAAGGACTTCACCCTAATTACTAGATGCTATAACTGCCAGCAATTTGGACATTCTGCAAAATTCTGCAAGGATACAAATACCACTTGCGGTCACTGTGGCTCTACAGGACACAACATCAAGGAATGCACGAAAAAGGACCAACCAGAGAAATGTGCAACTTGCCAGCGCTTTAATAAGCCCAGCGACCACAAAACTGGAGATGACAACTGCCCTGCAAGAAAAAGCGCTGAATTGAGACACCTTAATTCCATAGATTATGAAGGCGCCTAGAGCGCCGCTTCTCCGTCGTTTAGCCAGCACTAGCATGGGTAATATAAGTGAGGACATAGGTAGAGACATTGATTCCACGTGTGAGTATGAATCACTTACTTGCGACACAGACAAGTGCTCAGAAATACTAACCAACTGTGACCGTAGCTTAAAAATAATAACGCAAAATATTCGGAGTATCAATTGCAATTTTACTGCTCTATTAATGTTGTTAAAGCAAATCAATAAAGAAATTGATGTTATTGTGTTAACAGAATGTAGAATCACTACACCACAATATATTCCACAGTTACCAGGTTACAGCTCGTATAATACTACAAAAACAAATACATTACAAAATGATGGTGTTGTTATATACATAACAAATAAGCTTACACATCTTACAATTGAGGAACCCAATATGGTAGACGGAAACTGCCTACTCGCGAAAATAGGAAAAGACACGGCCCTAGTTGGATTATATCGATCGCCATCATACAAAAATATTAACAACTTCTTACAGTCACTCAATAACGTATTATTATCAATAAAGTCATTTAAAAATATATTTGTAATCGGTGATATAAATATTGACATAAAAAATGGAAATATAGACCGAAATTCATCTGAATATCTCAATTTTACCGCGTTTCATGGACTTCTTCCTACTCACCTACTTCCAACTAGGGAAAAGAACTGCTTAGATCACGTTTTAGCTAAAACCAGCTACCCAATTAAAACTTTAGTACTAACTTCTACTCTGACCGATCATAATGCAGTTCTTTTGAATATGCAAAAATATCATACTAAGACCCATAATATTACATCTAAACGCATAAAACTCGATTACGACACTTTAGCACTCGACCTTGAAAAGCTGGATTTGTCCTCAATTTATAACATGACTGATGCAAATTTAGCTATGAACTTTCTTATTCATTCTCTGATGACAATTATTGATGCTAACACAAAAACGGTAATAGTAACAAGACGCAATAAAATAATAAAGCCATGGATAACTACTGGTCTATTACGGTGTATCAGAAACCGTGACCAACTCCATAAAAAGCATAAAAAATCTCCAGATAACCAGATTCTTAAAAGTACTTATTACCGCTACCGCAATTTTTGCAACGGCCTACTAAGAAAACTAAAGCGACAATATGACAAGGAGAAAATAAACAAAGCCGGCCAAAATAAAAAACTCTTATGGCAAGCTATTAAAAATATAACCAACATGACTAACACTAAGCCATCTGCTCAAGCTCTAATAGCTAAGTCAGCAAACGCCATACAATCGGCAAACATAGCGAATTCCTACTTCGCTAGTGTAGGTAAAACATTAGCTGAGAAGGCGAAAACACAAACTTGCAGTCGACCGCTGTTCCATTCGCAGACTTCCCAATTGCACTCATTTACTTTACTTAATACTGACGAAGCAGAAATTGAGAAAATAATTTTGAGTTTGAGAAATGACTGTGCTACTGGCATTGACAAAATATCGTGTTCTTTTTTGAAAACTTTCAAAGACTTTTTAATACCGCACTTGACTTACATTTTTAACCTCTGTTTTTCGCAAGGAATATTTCCAAATGCTTTGAAAAGAGCAATTATTCGGCCCATTCACAAAAGTGGTGATAAAAGTGTAGTCAATAATTATCGTCCCATTGCCATATTGCCTTCTATTTCGAAAATCTTAGAAAGATTGATCCAGAAAAGGCTTGTTAAGTATTTAGAGGACAATAAGTTACTGGCACAAACTCAATATGGGTTTAGATCCGGAATGTCAGCAGATAAAGCTGTTCACGAGTTTACTGACTACATAGCTAGAAAATTAGACTCACAACAAAAGTGTTTGGCTATATTCCTAGACCTGGCAAAAGCTTTCGACACCGTCTCAATCCCCATACTTTTAGACAAACTGGAGAGATTAGGAATTCGGGGACTACAGCTTGAACTAATCAAAGACTATCTGACTAACAGGACACAGAGAGTTAAAATTGACGACATAGTAAGTGACGAAATTGCTATAGAATATGGAGTACCCCAAGGCAGCATTTTAGGACCTATACTCTTTCTCGTCTACATTAACGATCTTTGTCTTTTACCACTGCCAAATGGTAAATTGATTTCATATGCCGATGACACTGTACTTGTCTTTAGTGACAAATGTTGGAAAACAGTTTTCAATCGAGCGCAAACTGGATTTGATATGATCAACCAATGGCTTATTGAAAATGTTTTGACTCTAAACACCGACAAAACAAAGTACATGACGTATTCCTATAAAGTTACTTCTCAGCCGCCAATGAATACCTACAACATACAAGCACACAATTGTATTTTCCAACAAGATGTTCTTTGTAGTTGCCCTAAATTAGAACCTACCAATATAATTAAATACTTAGGTGTCACTATAGATAACCATCTCAACTTTCAAGCGCATATAAAGATCCTTACAGGAAGAGTACGAAAACTTATCTATGTTTTTAAAAATTTAAGGCACGCGGCTACTCCAAGTTTATTAAAATCAGTTTATCAGGCACTCTGTCAGTCTCTGCTGCTTTATTGTATCACCTCTTGGGGTGGATCCAATAAAACCACCATTATTTCCTTAGAAAGAGCACAAAGGGCTGTACTAAAAGTAGCTACTTTCCGCCCCTTCCACTTCCCTACAGCAGAACTTTTAGATAAATGTGGTATACTCTCTGTACGCCAGTTATTCATCCTGGAAACTGTTGTAAAAAAACATCTGCTCACACCATTTGATCCTTCTTATGTGGAGAATACTAGACGGTCAGATCATGTCTGCAAACAAGAGAGATTTAGAACTGCACATTCTCATAAGTTCTTTTGTTTTCTGGGCACTCATCTGTATAATAGATTAAACCTAGTCCTTGATCTTTATCCTAAGAATAAAATTACTTGTAAAAAGACTATACAAAACTGGTTTATAGGAAAACCATATGAAGAGACTGAAAAACTCTTGCTTGTGGTTGCCTAATTTCAATTTAACTTAATGCTTACTAACCTAGAATAATTTTAGAAAATACTAACACTAATTTATTATATTAAATCAGTAATTTAGTATTTTCATAATAATAAAAAAAGAACAGGCACTAATTTTGTAAATATATGCAGTTATTTTTAAGATACCTAAGATACAGGTAAATATTTACTTAGTTTAGGTATCAAAATCGCCAACTTGCCCTGTAATCAATATTTTAGACCTACCACTTACTAATTAATAAGCTATTGTTTACAACGATACTGTTTAAGTTAGAATTAATGTTTTTATTTTTATTTTGTATATACCGCTTTGTTATGCAAAAACCAAACTTGTGAACAATATTTTTTATATGAAATAAATTATTAAAAATTATTATTATAGTCGCACTACCACTGCGCCACATCGGTCACTAGTAAAATTTCACCCGATATTTACATTTTAGGCAACAAAGATGTCCCGTATTCAAAGACTGTTTGAAAAAGGAACGTGTCAGCTAAACCGTTACAAATAGCTCGCACAGTAAACTCTGAAACGCTTCACGTGTTTGTTCTACTTCTTTCCCGTGTCAAATTATTCAAGAGCACTATTCGCCTAGCCCAACCCTCATTTATCAAGGCTTCAACTTGCCCTGGATACGGTTCGAAATAAATAAGCAAATGCCTTCGTTTCGCTTCCACTACTTTATCAAAGTGTGTGTTCTTTTTACCCGATTAACGTGTAGAAAAGAGGAGGAACTGTTGTTTTTTTTTTTTCATTTGCGATATTAGAAAACTTGCAAAATTTTCTATGATGATGCATGATTCGAATCTGCGACTTTCGCTTTCACTAACGACTCCTCTATCCGCTTAGTCTTGGCGAAATTATGCAAGTGCATTGTTCTTTATTTTTCGATATTATTTTGAAACTCCAATACTTGAAAAACAAGTGAAAAATACCGGTTGGCCCAAATAGTGACGTCCAAAGACAACCTTCAATGTCTTGCATTGAAAGGTATCCCAATCACATCTATGTTTATATAAATTTTCCTATGCAACTTTATAAGTTGATTAACTCGGAAACTACAAAAAAATACTGGAGATACATGCGGGTGATTCGGATACCCCTTAGTAAAAGGTATTCAAATTTTGACTTTGGACGTCTCTACACGGGCCAACCTGTCTAAGCAGAAAACAAGGAAGGAAATATTAAATTATGGTTCATGTCTCAGTATTCCATATTTTCTCTATCACTTAGTTATACATATAACCTATAGCGTACTCCAATTTTGTTTACACTTTTGTAGTCAAAAAACCTATCCATACACCACAATACCACCCAGATTTTTCAAAAACCAGTACATCCAGTACATCTTTTGTGCGTCACTGTTATATTGTTATCCTTGTTAATTTTTTATGGATCACCCAAAGGTCAGGTGGCAGAAATCGCTCGATCAATCATGTAAAATGACGCAACTGCAGTCCCTTGTCTTGCCTTGTCACTAAATTTTCTACGGGTTTACTTTATAGATGTAGTAGAAGACGTATTATAGCTACATTAGCTACGGTATAATTTGGGTGCTTTTGTTCAATTGGTGCTTTTGTTTAAATGACCTTTTTGTCTCTATACTTTTTACTATACATTGAATTGAAAATTTATGCAAGCGTAAAAAATAACACAAAATGTAATTTGGGCTTTAGACATAACGCAAGTGTACAAACAATTTGCGACATTTGAATTTTTGTATTACTTACATTATGCCAGCCGAACTGGACTAAACCTCTTATATGATAGAACAAAAACTGAATTATAAAATTGATCACTTTTTTTTTCATTGTGGGCAAAGGGTAAATAGAAAACCATTTCCCTTAGGGAAAGGGTCTGTATAACGTACACTATACAATATCCTGTTACAATGTTTCGACACCCTAAGAGATTGATGTTGTGCTGTAAGGGGCACTAATGTATATTATTATTATTCCTAAAGAAAATAAGTTAAAACACTTTCATTTCACAAAAATAAACAATATAAGTAACACGAACATCTTAAGGTGGAATTCGCAAAGGCGGCCGTATCGCTAAAAGCGATTTCTTTCAGACAGCTTTTGGTTGGAGGAAATAGAAAAAGAAAACTGAGCAGTGCGAGAGCAAAGGATAACAAGAATAGAAATTAAAAATATGAATGTACTTACCATATAATAATACACAACATACAAAAATAGTACAATATTAATTCATACCTACATATATATAAATAAATAAATACATACCAAACTAAGAAACGGTAGAAACTAGGTATAGTTTGTCCTATATTTCTTATTGTAAATAACGTGCATCAATCAGTTAGCAGTCATATCGTGACATGACGCGACCCCTGACCAATCAGAGACGAATTCTTTCTGGCCTAACATCAGTCCTATATTCCTTATGTAAAATCACGCACATTGGTTAGTTAGTGGTCATATTGTGACATGACGCGACCCCTGACCAATCAGAGGCGAATTCTTTCTGGCCTAACATCAGTCCTATATTCCTTATGTAAAATCACGCACATTAGTTAGTTAGTGGTCATATTGTGACATGACGCGACCCCTGACCAATCAGAGGCGAATTCTTTCTAACCTAACATCAGTCCTATATTCCTTATGTAAAATCACATTGGTTAGTAAGTGGTCATTTATGTGATGACGTGACCAATGTGACCATAGACCAATCAACATGCACCATTAGATACCCCGTCCCCGACCCGCGCACCTTAAAAAATCTTGGAAAAAATTTACACATAAGGCAGTTTGTATTGTTGTAGATAAAGTATTCGCTTCCAGTCTTCATTTATAACGCGCACTGCTAAAGAGTGGAACTCACTACCTGCGTATGTGTTTCCAAACGCATACAACCCTAATCTCTTCAAAGTAAGAGTGAACAGGCTTCTTCTGGGTGAGCTCGCTCCATCTTAGACTCTGTCTCTGTCCTATGACCTAGACTAGAGTCAAGAGCAAATCCATCCTTAATAAAAAAATAAAAAAAATCTTACCTCAAGAATCTCGTCTCCCACTTTCACCGATGGCTGAGCCTTTGCTGCGGCACCAGCGGGGTTGAGTCCACATATGAACACGGCCATGCGACTCCGGTCCCTATGTCCAGCGAGGGACAGTCCAAGACCGGCTGTAGGGGTCCTCTCCAGCTTGACGGACAGCACTGTGTCACCGAGGTTGGCATATTTCTTGCGGATTTTGTCTGCGGAAGACGGAGAGACGTGGTTATTTTTCTGCTAGGTACATGTTATTCTGCCAGCCCCGAGGCAGTGCCTTTGTTTTTATTTTTTATCCCGCCCGAGCCGGTTGTCTATTAGGACAATACAAAATTGTTGTACAATGTCGGATCATGACGTCAATAATTGATAATACTATCCTACATGCAATAAAGTAATTTCATTTTCATTCATCTTTTTGACTTAAAATCTACGACAGACCTGATAATGCCAACTGGCACAGTTTTTTGAACCACTTTTTACTAGTTACAAACTTATTTATAAATGCAGGATGTAAGAAATAGGTAAAAGGTGGAAATACTTCAAGGGGGGAAACCAGCTATTAAAAGATGATTAAAAGACGTTTCCCATGGAATATAGGGAAAAAATATATAAACATTTCTAAACATCCTTAAACAATTTTGAAAACTTGCAAAATGCAAGTGAATTTTGCAAGTTTTCATTAATTGTATACATATCACGGGAAGTGTTTTAAAATTTGGTATTCAATCCTAAAACATGTGATGCCATACAGGTGCCATTGTATTCTTATTAAGAGGGCTAACCTTTATCTTAGACATTTCAGCCTTATTTATCAGTTTTATGGACATTGCAGGTTAAATCGTCCGAAAAAATCCGCTAGAATGGTTGCACCAGCTGCATCCTAAGATCATTTAAATGTCAGTCATCGTAAACTTTTTCATTTGACTTCTACCTCTAGTAACTATTGGTGGATTAGAACCTCTGACAGCAGAGTTCATTCGATTAGTCCCTGCAGACTTATATTGGCGACAGCAAAGTAAACTAAGTAAATGTTTTTGTACAAGTTTGCTTAGTCACATCTCGTACCGAAAGTAATACCGTTCCATTAGCCCTAGACAGCCTAAAGCTCCAACGCCAATTACGCAAGACCCTGTATGTATGCCGGGTCTCGTTCCAGTAGCAATTCATTTGCTGGCAAGCCCCTACATGACAGAATAAGGTGGTGATAGCCCATACATCATTGGAGAGCTATGTGCTTTAGGTTGCCAGCATACAACCTTTTTAGGGTTCTGTACCAAAAGGATCTAAACGACATTCTATTACTGAGGCTATCTGTCTGTCACCTCACCAGGCTGTATCGCAAAAAACGTGATAGCTAGACAGTTGAAATTGTCACAGATGATGAGTATATGTTGCGGCCAGATCAGCATATACTTATAATTAAAGCAAAATATCATAATAAGAAACTCTTTAGCTCATTTTAAATTATAATGGAACGGAGACTGTATTTCATGTAGGTACTTTAATAGTAAGGCAGTTAAAATGTTCAGAGTTGACGCCTTTATATTGCCACTTTAACAAAAAATGCTCACAAACAAAATTACATACTTAGGGGGGCTCATTCAACAAATGTGATATTGTTTCAGTTTTATTAATAAATGTACGGAACCCTTCGTGTGCGAATCCGACTCGCGCTCAAACGATTTTTTATTTTTTTTCTCTTCCATGGGGCAAATACGCTACTGGTTTTGTATTGTACTATTTTCAGTTATGTCGATATTAGCCGGCATTGCCATTAAACCGTTCGGATAACATACCAAAATAAATTCAATTAAATTTTAGTAGAATTTATTTTACTTAAAACTACCTGGCAGCAAATAGAAAAAAAAGCCTTGAGAAGTTTTAATGAAAATACGTGCTATCTAACAAGCATCCGGCCCTTAAATTAAAATCCAAAAAAAGAAAAAATATTGGTCTTCAAAAAGTTTGGCCGTGCCCTATCGGGCTCAATCTAGTGCTTTACAAAGTCAATGCTAGGTCTCAACCTGACCTAGAATCTAGATCTTCAGAGCTGCATTTGGGTTAAAAAGAGTGGCTGTATGTATTGGTTTTAAATTAGATAGATTGATAGATTATATGTTTATTGTATAATAAACAACACACACATACATTCAAAAGTAAAGGAAAAAAAGTTAATATTTGATTTGATTTGATTGGCTGTCTATATATCCTATCTGCCATAGTTAAGTTTATATTTTTTAGTCAATTTTAGTTTATGTTAGTATATTTCATGCACTAGCCCGCTTATGTAACCGCACTTTCCTTTCACCCGAAGGTTGCCTGGTAGAGCTTGCTAGCATAGCAATAAGGCCGCCTAGTTGTACTTTTTTTCATTCTTTTCAATGTTTACACAGTTAAACGCACATATGTGCTGCAGCGATGCAAAGGGCCAAGGTTCAGTGCAAGGAATGCCCAAAAGAGGGCAGCACTGGTTTTCAGCCATTACCCCAGACACCCCCAGAGTGAACGTTGCGAGTGTCTGTTTATATCACGGGTGAATTAAATAGTTCTTTTTGAAATTTAACAGTCAACTAAAAACGCATATGTTGTTTAGTTCAGTTTTTACGCTGAACTGGTAAAAGAGTACGAAAGACGAAAAGTCGACAACTGTTTCGGCTTATTTAGCAAATAATTATACTTTTCGTCTTTCTCTACACTTTTACAAGTTCAGCGTAAAAACTGAACTAAACTACATAAAATTTTGCGTTTTCCCCGCTCGGGTACAAGAAGCTTATCGTAAGTAGAGGACGAAACTCATACACGAGTTGTCGTAAGTCACTCATGAGACTGATGCCTCGCAGATTCGCACCAGTAGTCCATATGTACGCAGTTTCGTTTAAAAACACTTATATTTCTCCAAGTATATATCAATACTTATAATAGGCACAGAGTTTAATAAAACGGGAAACAAACACAAAGCAAATGGATGAAAAAGGTGTATTTGCGGAAGTGTTCCAAATTCCCACAAATATTGTCCAAAATGTGGCAAATAATGTCAGTTCTTTGTTGGTTGACAATGGCGGGGTCAAGTGTAGGCTCGCCCTTACGTTTGTTAGCTAAGACGAGTAGCAAGCCGAAAGGTTTGGATTATTTTTCTTTCTATATATGTGTGCATAATACTGATGTTTGTAAATACTTTGTGCATCATTAATTTGATGACGATTTTAATTTTTAAGGTTTAGTCGTGAACGGACTCGACAGTGGCGCCACATAACAAAATATATGTTTTCTCTTTATACAAATTATAATTGTATTCTTTTATACAAAGTGCCTAAAAATTGCCACTTTTGGTTTTAATTGCCATAACTTTAATTATAGCGAATACTTTTATTGAGTCAACAGGTTCTCACTTTACTTAAGGGTAATAGGTACTAAAAACTTGGGCAACGGACATTCTGATAGATTGTTTGTCTAAAGAGAAAACTTCACTCGCCTTAAAGGCGGGCGGTAAATTGAGTTTCAGCCGAAAAATGGCTGTCAACGACTACTCTCGGTAAAGGGTGATGCAACTATAATAAATATTTCACGAGAAAAGCTTTTTGTGACGTAACATGTGAACACCTTATTTTATTTTATTTTCTTTATTAGGACAACCAACAAGTCTTTCACTTCTTACATGAATAAGCAAAACATAACATTTAAATCTAAGCTAAAGTGAAGCCTTAATTATAGGTAGTCACCGCATGCATAAGTGTTAACAACCTTATTTAGTTATTTATGTAGGTACTAAATAAACACTTACAAAGGTTTAAGTTTAACAGGGGCCGTATTTCGCTATTTGAAAATCGTCTCGGTTATGTTTCAATGTGTCAGTTGGATGGTTTTGGTTGTTTCGTATTCCGCTAACAGTTTGACGCATAGAAAATCATAATGGCTATTGAATGACAATTGAGTTTCGACAACATTACAATTGCAAAAAGTAAGAGAACCGGGGTCAGGTAGGTAGGGTCAGAATAGCATTATCCATAGCATTAGACGTACGCGGGCTGTACGAGTATATACGTGTTGAGTGCGTGTTTAGTACAAATTCACACGCGCAGAACACGCATACAGTACGCGTATGCCTGAATACGCCCTTATTTTTTCACAATAAGGAAGGTAGATAAATCCAGGGATGATGAATATACACCATCTGAAAACTTTACATAAATTATAAAGTCGTAAAAATACTCTTTTTTTCATAAAGTGATCACACAAAGTGATTAGTTGGCAAATACAAGAGGCGAGTCAGCCCTAAACCAAAAAGCGTACTTCCGTATTACAACGCCATTTGTTGATTTAAAAATATAACCTGCAATCTTAATGAAATATTCACTGAAATTATAGTTAAGCCTAAAAACGACCACTTTTGGTATAAATTGCCATAACTTAAATTACAGCGAACATTTTATTGAGCTTACAGGTTTTAATTTTAATTTTTTTTTTTTTAGACTGTTTGTATTAAAAGACAATTTTTTTTGTGAAGTGGCGCCAATGTCGAGGTCGTTCACGAGTACACTCGCCTTAAATGCTTAATTCAAATCTCGGAAAAAAAAAAAACTCGGAAACAACTCCAAAGACTTACATGAAATTTGTATTTTTTCGTCCTCCGAAAACTGAACCAGGCATTATAATTCTGAGACGAAACTCAAACAAGTCCGTAGGGACTGCTGACTGGTCCCGAATTCGATAATTGTGACGCGCATTGTGTTATTTTCGACATTGTTTTGATTCCATTGCCACCGTCGTTCATGCTTTGGTTGTATAAAACTCATGGACGTACTATAAAACTGTGCCGGCTACGATTATGCTGTGCAAAACACTGTCGGACGCTCTCGTGTTGTGCACTATCTATGTCGTACAATGATGGATCCCACTCAACCCCCTAGCCTACGGAGGTAGTTGACCTTGCAAAATCGTCAGCCAAACAACCCAAGAATTTTCCGAAGACTATAATTGAAAAAATTGGCGTCAGGTTGGCTGCCTTCAAGAATAAAAAAACTGAAGCTTCTGTTTGAACAATCAATTTGACGGTTTCTGGCACCGAACCAAACACATTTACATTGGCTGATAGACACGGTGACAGGGAAAAGATTAATACACAACTCTTGTGGGTTGATAAATTGATACGCATTTGTCTTTCACGTAACTAGCTATGTTTTTTAACGTGTCTGACTGAATGACACCTGAAGAATATTTTTTTGATAAGATAATTAGGAGTTCACTTTGCCTTTTTTTTAAATATTCCCTAGTCGCTCGATAGTTGGCGCTGTACTTGGTACGTTAACGAAAGAAACGTCACATAATTTTAATTTTTTTTACTTGGATGTATGAGATCGTAAAACGAAATGTAACTTATCATTGTAATGTCACTCGCATTACAAAAATATTTAGTTTCATGGGTTTCCCTGCATATTAACGAAAATAACGTACAAACAAAACAGAGTACGTATTAATAACAAGGCGCAATAAACGAGGATAGATTAAAAAAAAACAATTACTTTGTTTTCATGCCATCTAGTAAAGTAGTCAGTTCAACGCTATCTACAGAGTGCTTGGAAATAAACTTTTTTTAAATTCTCAAAAAGAAAACTTTATCAGGAATGCTAAAGAATGTTTATAAAAATATGTCAAATTGGGCGGAAATTATTAGAATCCGTTTATTCTCACAAATTTTTATTGACTGGGAAACAAACACAGGAATATAAAATTTAATTTTTGATACGTTATGTTTTTCTTACTACTGTTTCCTTGACCCTGACTCTGGCTGAATCATTGTCCAAAGGCGATGGACGCCAAATCCTAAAAAAATAAATTGACGTCGTATCTGAAATAATCGCACGCAGCTATCTTCGCAGGTATTTTGCTTTTAGGTTGGGAGCACACAAGGAGCGTGTGCATTGCAGCAAGTCTTGTAATGGTACGAAATTTTAAATCAAAGTGTCCTATCACCTGGTCAGCTGGAAATCAATTCAATGTTATTTGTGGTTAATCCACACTCGCCATTCTACATTTTTTTCCAATTTATTTTTCTGTACAATTTCAGTGTGAACCTACGATGAAGAATAATTAAACGTTATGAGGAGTTTAAAATTTACCAAAACATTTCGGGAAGAACGGGGTTCGCCCGTCCATAAAACTAGCTATATTTCCCTAATACCTAACATAGTTTTGGAGTTTTCACTCCTGAAATAATTTTGAAATAATTTCAGTTTTATTATTTGTTTTAAAATCAAATCATGAGAGGGAATGTCGCATCGAACGCACACAACACGCAATTTGAAACTTATTGTTTCATACCTACAAATTAGTCAGGAAAACTGAAATCTTTTTTCAGCAGGCCCGATTGTGCCTAAACGCACCAATAAGAAATCCCCGAACTTTGACAATGATATATTTTCGACCAAACACAGAAAAAATGCACAGTCATGAGTGGCGCCATTTGTTCCACAGTTTGCTACCGTATTCTTCCTACACTGCAACGCACACGCACTCACTGTGACACAGTTTTTAAACGATTTTAATTGATCAGCCAGTATTCCTTCTATTTTTTCAGGAAAATGGCTTCTTCAAAGGCTATTCTCACGTTTGATGTTTGTTTAGTAGCACGTAATGGATTTTTCGAGGAATTCTCGGCGAAACAACGCATTAATTAACCAATAACGTAGATTGTACAATCGATTGTGTCCTACATTTTCTTGGTTTTATCCGTTAGAGTGAAAGTGCTCATGATTAATTACTTTGTGTCATTTATTTCTAGAATAAGAGACAAATTTGATTCGACGTGAATACCGTGCGATGCCGGCTTATAATAGCATCATCCCATTTCCTTCCCTTGTGAGTCGTAAGAGGTGACTAAGGGACTTGAGGGTGTGTATTGCAATTCTAGCCGATGAGCTGACAACCTGTCACTATGGCGATACACAATTTTCCGCATGACCCTCAAATATTTGTCAGACGTGGCGTAAATTACCGTTTTTTGTGACTGTTTGCGCTCTGCCTACCCCGCAAGAGATTATAGGCGTGATATGTGTATGTATGTTGATTCGGCGTTGCCACTACAGACGATTTGAAGAAAACCATTAACATACTTTAGATATTTATTGGAATTAATTATCTAAAAAATATTCACTACCTCACAGACTAATTGTAGGTGTTTCAAAATTACCAATATTAAATGACTTAAAATTAACCTGTGTGGCCCCAACAAAATTACAATAGCATGAAGAAACAACAGAAAAATATACGCACAAACAAATGCTTAGATATCTGTCTACCCCGCAAGGGATAAAGGCGTGGTTTTGTATCTGTAGATAGGTTAAGATCTTTCGCGATATTACACTCCCCAAAGTGTTCACTTTATTGTATTACATTTCGATATCACGAACTAAAGTGCTTGGAAAAGGGTGTGTGATAGCGATAGGAAAAAATTACCTATCTGCTTTCGTTACAAATGAGAAAGCTTGCTGGTCTGTGGTATACTGTGTGACTATCCACACTGATATTATAAAGAGGAATGATTCTATTGTTTGAATTAAATAGGCTCCGAAACTACTGGACCGATTAAAAACAAATTTTACCATTAGAATCTAACATTATCCCTAATGACCATAAAAATATTAAAATTACTGTTGCCCGCGAGAAAATGGTTAGTAGCGGATGACAACTGGGCAGGCCGCTAGTAGTTCATAAAGATAGGTACATATATTTTTGTAAACAAACCAAAGGAGGTGTTTTATTATTCAAGTTTTCACACACTACAGAGTATTAAAAATTTTCAATGAAACGGACTAATTTTTCCTCAACAAATTATACAACTACAGAGAAAGTTGCTAATGCTTGTTTAATACCATGTAATATGATCAAAAGAACAGATATAAAACAAATTCTATATAGCAAACACTTCTTAAACGTAATCGGTGTTTTGCTAAACCAGAAAGGTACACAGCAAACATTTACATTTGGTTGTATAATCATTTTGTCAAATTTGTCAATATTGACAAGATTATGCTGAGTTAGACAGTTTGGACTTTGGACCGTTCTTATGCCATACGCATAAGACTTACATTGGCAGTTTGAGTGTCTAACCCAGCCTGATCTTGACTGTACCTACCTATCCTTATGCACTATTATTATTTCTGAATATTTCTTTTTTTATTAATTTTCTAGAATCTAGAACTCTGAGATTTGCTTAGTAAGTACAGCTCCAAAGAGCAATCTTACTATGCAAATCAATTTGGTGGAGGGAGATGCCGAATTGGCACTTTTATTAGGAATTATTTAGTATTTAAGTTCATGTAAATCTAGATATAAGTAATGTTCTTATCTGCCGGATGATCTCCGAGAAACAATAAAACAAGAAACCATAAGTCTGCCTTTCATTCCACTTCTTGTGTCCCGCACTTAAAAATTTTGCAAGTTTTCAAAAAAAAAAAAATTTGCATGTTTTCAAAAATTGAATTTTTTGTACTTACTTATGTAAGTTTTGCTAGTAAGAGATACCTAACAAAAATCTTATGGGAATGTGAAGTCCAAACACAGATTGGATTTGACGAGGTCGTTCACCTTTCAACGTGAGTGATTCAGACTGCAATACAGTATAAAAGGTATGCTCACTGATGCATTGAAAGTGCGTACAGGCGGGTAAAAAAGGGATTGGAATCATTTTAGTTTTGATTAAACTAAACTAAACTAGACTAAAATTAAATAAAGTACGCAGTGGAAAACATGGAGCATGAGACATGGTACCCAGTAAGCTGGCAGCGTTCCCCCTTTGGATGGCCAAGCTTAGTCGTTGGCCGAGAAAATCGTCTCAAAGCCCAAATGCAGATAATGTAATTTTAGCTTAACCCTTTTTTAAGTATGGACATTCTGTTTTATCATCATCAACTACCGTGAGAGTGAGACGTTTCGACGACTTCAGCCATTTTGTGCCGACTGCTTGGGCAAGACGTAAGGACATGTAAAAGTTCATGGGTCTGTCTCTTTGTTTTAGTGTAGCCACATTTTAAGTGTTGTATAAAAAGAATGTATAGGAGTTTTGTCAAACACTTAATTCAGTCGTCTTAAGAGAATGATCGATAATATTTACACACCTCAGCCTGCAATATTCTAACCAGACTGGAAACAAATTTACATAATGATAATCAATTCAATTCAATTCAAAAATACTTTATTGTACACAGGAAATACAGTACATACCGTGTGATGCCGGCTTAGAATAGCATCACCCCATTTCTTACCCATGGGTGTCGTAAGAGGCGACTAAGGGACTCGAGGGTGTGTATTGCAATTTTAGGCGACGGGCTGACAACCTGTCACTATGGTGATGCACAGTTATCTTATTGACCCTCAAACTTTTGTCAGACGTGGTGTTAATATCCGTTGAACGGCCGTTAGCGCTCTGCCTACCCCGTAAGGGATATAGGCGTGATTTATGTATGTATGTATGTATGGAAATACAGTAAAAACAAGATATAAAATAAAAAAAGTGTACACAAGGCGGCCTTATCGCTTAGGTAGCGATTTCTTCCAGGCAACCTTAGGGTACAGGATAATCTATCCTAAGCGGAACAAGGGGATGAACAGCATGCTTTTCTTTCTTAATATCGCATTTAAATCTTAAGGAATACCTAACATTGGTTTATTAGAAAAATAAAACTGTGTAAACCTTAACTGTAAAACTATTTATTTATATCAGCTTTGTGAGTGCCTCACCGGGATTCAAACCCGAAATTTTTGCGTCGCAGGCAGTCGCACTACAACTTCGTTACATCAGCCATCAATAATACGAATAAATTTTATATATTGTTGATCTGTTTTGCAATCTTTTCTCATTGGCAAAGGATCTGAGACGTGTGAACTGAATTATAAAGAAGCGGAAATTAGTATGGCTGTAACGAAACCTGATGCGGAGTTTAGGGTGTACCTGATCAAACTGTGTAATCATTTGTCCCTGAATAAGGAAATAGGTTATTACTGCTTATAGCACCATCAATTTTTTGGGTGTGTATTGCAATTTTAGGCGATGGACTGACAACCTGTCACTATAGTGATACACAGTTATCTGATTGACCTTCAACATTTTGTCAGACGTGGTGTTAATATCCGTTTTACGGCCGTTAACGCTCTGCCTACCCCGTAAGGGATAAAGGCGTGGTTTATGTATGTATGTATGTAGCACCATCAATCCTCTGTGGAAAGGGAAAGAAAGAGCCTGAACCGCCTGATAAATAACCCTTAGTGCGCGGGTCTAACTCGCATTTGGCCGTTTTTTATTGCTAGACATTACGTGTAGCAAAAACCTGAAATAAAATGAAATTAACTTTATTCAATGTAAGATAGTACTATCACTTATTGACGTCATGATCTGTCATTGTAAAAAAAGAAATTTGTGACACGCAATTTTATTCTTTTTTCATAACAATTTTGTATAATTCTGATGGAAAACTGGCTGGAGCGGGATACACAATACAAAACCGTCAAAAAAAATAAAACAAAGGCACTGCCTCTGGTCTGGCCAGGTTGATCACACTTATAGTCATAAATCACTTTGTTTTAAACAAGGTACCTACAATATTAACACACTTTGAGTTAGGAATTGGATCATTTACAAAAACCACATTTTGAAACAAAAGGCTTGTATTAACACACACGAGTAAAACACATATAATTAAAATAGCTAACAAAGAAAACACGAAACAAGGGTCGCTACAAACAAACTGAGAAACATTTGGTAACCGCTGAATTCAGAGCCAAGAAAAATAATAGATGGAGTCCTCCAAAGCGCTTTTCATAAACAGCACTATTAGTAAAACTTGTCTATGAGAAAATGAAAAGAAGTTTAATTGGCATCTGGGTAGTATTCCGCTATTTGAGGTTTAATAGAGTGGAAGTTTAATGGTTTTGAGCGTTTCGTATTCCACTAACAGTTTGAAGTAAAGAAAATCACAGTGGCAATAGCATGACAGCAGAGTGCAAAAAAAAAACAGGATTATGTTATAAATCGACACCACCAACGTATTAGAACAAAATCATACGGCTTCGTAGTTTGTCTGGTGTCAAATTCAGTTGCTCTTAATCCTCTATTTTGTAAAATTTCTTTTTTGAAATTAAATAAGAATCTCAATGACTTATAAGAGGGTATTGCCATATTCATCACGCTTGGCAGGCGGATCGGCAAGCGCAGTGCAAGATGTTGCATTCACAGGGAACGCTGCTGCTTATTCCTGGGATGATTATCCCTTAGTCGCTTTTAACGAAACCCACGGGTGGAATTGGGGTGATGATATTCTAAACCGGCACCTTACGGCAAACACACCACGGTTGACGGCCACTGCTGAATAGATACTTGTAAGAAGCATTTACAATGATCAATCAGTTTTTGATCAGGACCTCGATTACCTTCGTATTTGTAATTAAAAAAAAAACATATAAAAATAATACAATAGAATTTAAAAACTACAAATTGAAAATCTCTTCCAACGCACCACACCGAGGCAACGTACCCAAAAGGCTGGCAGCATTCCCCCGCTGAATTGCGAGACTAACGCGCTGAGCAAAATATTACAGTACATATAGGTAATTGAAATATTTTTTTATATGTTTTTTATTAAATATGGGTTTGCTCTTTACTCTAGTCTAGGTCATAGGACAGACACAGAGTCTAAGATGGAGCGAGCTCACCCAGAAGAAGCCTGTTAAGGCATTGGCACTACCACACAGTGACGAAACGCAGCAAGCTACTTGGCGCCAGACTTCGGTGGGATGGTGGTCGCGAGCCAGGCGGCCCCTTACGGAGCCTTCCACCGCGCACGTGGGATCGTTCAGCCGGACTTATCCGCAGGAAAGCCTGTGTTGCCGTTGCTCGGGGTGGACCGCTAGGATAGTATATATATTATTAATTTGTAATTGAAATACCGCACGCAATGGCCTTTTTCGCGTGAAATACCTATTACATAACCATGAATGTTCCTGTCAATTCGAGTGATTCGCATCAAGTCGCCTTACCACTCTTATCAAGCCGTGATTTTTTATTGGTAACCATTTGATCAAAGACTACGATTTGCCGCAATAACTTTTTAAATTACGTTTCGTTTCACTGTCGACGATTACCAGTTTTATAAATCAATTAATTTTCTAGGGATGGTAGGTAATGGTGGGGTCATAATATTTCTGCGTATAGCGAGAAATTTGAGGAGATTTTAATAAAATGGCAATACCAGATTTCTAATCTTTAGGAAATACGAAGAGACTAGAGTAGACCAATTGGATTTCGCGAGAGACGAAATTAAATTTATAATACTTAAGAAATCGAGCTCCAGGTTCTTAATGAACGGTCGCATTCAATGTCTCTCACCAAATAATACAAAATCACCATAAATCAAAAATATGATGCCGGCTAAGAATAGCATCACATCATTTCTTGCCCGTGGGTGTCGTAAGAAGCGACTAAGGGACTCGAGGGTGTGTTTTGCAATTTTAGGCGATGGGCTGACAACCTGTCACTATAGTGATACACAGTTATCTGATTGACCCTCGAACTTTTGTCAGACGTGGCGTAAATTACCGTTTTTCACGGCCATTTATGCTCTGCCTACCCCGCAAGGGAATATAGGCGTGATATATGTATGTATGTATTTATTTGTGGTGGCTGATAAAACAGTATTATAATTTACCCACAAAGGGACGGAGATAGGTATAGTGCCTTCTTTGTGCAAATCAATGTTGCCATTTTTCTGCAAAACCACTGGACCAAATTTCAAGCGGTTTTCAGTGTTGAGCTAGTCCTCAGCATGAAAGTAAAGGAATAATAAAAATCATAAGACATAATTATGTACCTATTTAATTTTTTTTTTTTTTAGTGAAAATGGAGGTTTATTTTATAAGGTATATAAACATAAAACTAACACAATTTAATTATTTACAGAAAAAATTAACCTAAAACTAAACTATAAACAGGTCCTCCGGTGCGCCCCCATCAGACATGGTCCCCAGTAAGCTGGCAACGTTTCCTCTCTGAATGGCCAAACTTAAACGCTGGCCAAAGAAGCTGCCAGCTCTCCGGTCCCCGGTAGTCTCATTGAGGCGCGCTGACACCTCGTAAATAACTTTCTTTGCGGAGGGGCCCCAAGTCCCCATCGTCTCAAAGCCCACGGGAGAGAAAATGAGGCTTCCGGAAATCTCCTCGTACTTTCGCGCCTTCGCGGCTTCGGCACCTGCGGCTGCGGCACCTGCACGGGCGCATGTGGCGTGTATGTGAGAGGGCGCAAGTGTGTCTACGCACGTGACATCCCACACCATACATTTGCCTCTTTGCCATGGGATGAGCGTTACCCCATCGGGCCTCTTGCCGTCAGAACGAACGATACCGTTTGGTTCTAGTTTTGCCGGAACGTTCGCTGAGGCAAGGGCTCGACGTAGGATGTCATTAAGGGCTGCGTGGCGTGGAATGCGACCGGCGCTCATGCGGCAAGTCAGCCCGTGGTGGCCATATTCAGTCACGGGCGCACCGCATCTGCATTGGTGAGGGTGAACTGTTTTAAGGCCTAACCGGAGGGCAACAGCGAGAGAGAGGGTGCAGCTGTCGAGTAATGTGCCGGTATTTTCTGAGGGTACGGCATTTAGCCAGAGGCCGGACTCTCTCTCAAAGGCAGCCAGAAGACGGGCGCGCTGTACAGGGCATGAGCACGCATTCATGAGGTCCACTTGGGTTTTCTGACAAAGAGGCTCATCCCACCGTCTCTGAAGGTGCATGGCATCGGGAGGGTCGCGGCAGCAGAGGGATTTCCATGTGTATTTAATTAGACCTAGAGTTTGTTTGTAGAAATAAGTTGTACGTGTTGTGTTGTTATTATTTTATGTAATTGTTCTGTGTTTTATCTTTGCAGTTTATTTCATAAATAAAAAGTAAACGAGAAATTAAAAAAGGTCAAAATCAGGTAATATATACATGATTATGTATAAACAAAGTTGGTGATACTTCTCCAACACCTTGAAACCTATTTGGTATCAAGCTAGTCATTATAATAAAGGTATTTTTTTTTGGAAAATATATATCATCTAGGTACTGGATATATAAAATATTTAAAAACATAAAATTTGTAAAAATACTAAAGTGAAATCCAATTACAAACAAAAATTATTTTGTGAAAAGAGTTTTTAGTTAGTTTATTTATCGAAAACCGAACAAAAGAGTTGAAATTTAAACTAAAGCCTAGTTTATCGTAATATTTTATAATATTTTAATTTTATCTTATCTTATCTTTAACAACCATAATGTTATTCATGCGGACTTAGCGATTTTTTGATAGGAACTGACAAACAAATTAAAAGAACGTCGTAACTTACGTCGCTTGAAGACGAGTATCAAGAGGTTGAAAATTTAAAGTGTTCGGTCGGGGCACCGGTAGCTCAGTGGCAGAGCGGTGGGACGGTACTCCACAGGCCTCGGATTCAATCCCCGATCGTCTTATTTTCATTTATGTTATTAAAAGAAGCGTACTTTGTTTATTCAAAAGGCTCAGTCTAGATATTATTTTTCTGTTCCGAACCGCTAAAGAACTTAACACTTTACGTACACCTTCATTAGGAAATTTTAATGGTTGCCCCAAAAGGAGGATACAATGGTAAATATAATACTTATTTTATTTGAAAAGAAAGTAACGCATAATAAACAAATAAGAAAAATTTCCTTACTCACTTATTATGCGTTGATAATAATAATAAACATAAAACGAAGAAAATATATATTTGCTAAATGAAAGCCTTATAGAATGGAGCAACAGCAACAGTCAATCAGAAAAGCGTATAGGTATACAAAATTTTTCAAAAACTAAATAAAATGCTATGCAATTAGAGCAACGAAATACGAAAAAAACCTTTAGTAATTATTATTATTTGTATATATTTCTACAAATAATACAACAGTACTAGATTTTTTTTAACATTAGTAATTTGTAAATATCGTTACCACTTTTTTGCTCGCCTGTACGATTTTACATCGAGTAATGGAATCGAGATAAACGCTACCGCGGACTTATCCCGAAGCTATATTTGTCCGGCCAACGATCGCTTTTCGATGTTGCCACGCTACGTCAAAATACATAGGTGAAAACAGGGATCGTATAACCGAAATTATTTCGGTTAAAACGGTTAAGGGTACGACGCCATACCGAAATATTGCAATATCATATCCAGGGACAGGAAGCGCTTTCCCTATCTTTATTTTTAGCGGGTTAATTGATAGACTTGACTATTTTATTGGATAAAAAAACCCCATGACTTGGTCACCTTTCGATCGACTAACCGTATTATAATGGAAACACTTTGATAGGGTTTCCATATAAATAACCTGTTAAAACATGCACGTCACCCTATCCTTACAAAAACCATTTCCCATAGGGTAACCCTATCTAATAGGCTAACCCTTTATGAAGCGCATTCCCTCCCCACCGGCGGCGGGCGGCGTGCGGCGCCGGCGGCGGTGTCCTTGACTGATTGGCTGGCTGAGCCGCGAGCCGCGACGCAACCTCATGCAAAAATATACTTTAACTCAACAGCGATTTGTGCGATATCGGCGCGACGTTGTGGTGTTTCGTGCTATTAGGTTAGGTACCTAGTTATTGAAATGACAGACGGGAAATAAGTAGGTATATTTTCAAAAAAGTTTGCTTTACTTACTGTACTTATCCAAATTCTCAAACTTATGTTTCGATGCCATAACTGGCATGAAATAATATTTTCAATATTAATAGAATAAATTACAATCGGAAACAGGGATCGTTTTAGGTTAAGGTACGCAGTATTATTATCTATTCTTATAGTACAGGGTTAAACTACCGGTATATTAACGGGAACGGTATACTTTTTAAAGGTAGACGGATATAGGTTATGACAAAGGTTATGGTACCGGTACAAAATCACGGTACCATTATTTTATACCTGTAGCGTTATAAGTTTATTTAACCTTTATTAACCGGTATTAATTTTGATATCGAAAAGTGGAGTGCGCGCGATGTATTTAGCGACGTTGTCAGACCTAAGTTCCACGTGGTTTTAACGTTTCTTTTGTTTCTATGTTGTCGTGTTCGCTTTCACTTTGGGCGTTGCTTGGCCCCACGTGCTTCGCTTGTCCAAGTGAACTGATGTTTCATGTGCTGTTTGGCATTTGTCACTGATAGCTGTCAATTGTGACATGGAGCTCACTCACCATATCTTACCCCCCTGCACTCCCCATCCAGTTCAAAACTTCACCCCCCTTAAACATCACGGCCTTATTTTTTTGGCAGGGCAAGTTGCCCCCCACCCCGTGCTCCCTCTACCAAAATTTTTGATCGGCCATAACTTTTGAACCGCTTGTCAGATTTTGACCGGGATTTCACTTAAACTCTTTAAAAAAAGGGTGTGCGTTGAACCCCTTTCCCTTGCCCCCCATACCCCCTGCCGCATTTTTGACCCCTAAGTTCTTGGGAACGGCTGGTCCGATTCACACCGCGTTTTCTTCAACGGCTGCGCCAAAACAAGAAAAACTCATTTCGTGCACCACAAACCACCCCACCCCTTCTTGCTGCCGCGTCCCAAAAACCCCCTATTTGGGACCAAACTTTAGAAGCGTATTTCTCGGGATCGTAGAGGCCTACAGACCAACGGTTTACATCTCAGTTTTGAACAGGATACCCAGTCATAATATTGACGCCTCAAATCGCAAATGCAAGCAGCCCGTCTTCTTACGAATGTCTCGGTACCCGAAAAAACGACGGTGCTGCTAACGGCAATGAGTGGTGGAACCCTGCGCTAGACCACGTGCGTAGGGGAGTCGCGGCAGCGCGCCGTAACTGGCAGAGTGCAAGAAAGCGACGCAGTCCTAATCATGGAGCATTTACTCACCATTCTTCGTGCTAAAAGAGGTCAGTACAAAAATGCAATGAGGCTCGCTGAAATCATAAATTTTCGCTCGGTGGCAGATTCTGGGAACGAAGTCGCTTCCACCCATGAATGTGTTCCATTGTGTTGACCTGGTTCAAGCCTACACCACTACTGCGGACGGGACAATGTCTGGATTGTTGACGGCACGTTGCCCGGATGACGCCTGTAGGGACACGGCCTACCATCGCGCAATCCGCGTCGCCGCCGCGTGTGCTCCATCATGTGACGACTCCAGAACTTCAAATCTCAAGACGCTCGAGAACATCATCAAGGAAGTCAAGAAACTCCCGAATACTGCAACTGGTACGGAAGTCCGACAGCCCATACAGCCCGAATCATCAAGCACGCCTGGAATGGATGGTTAGTAGCAGTGAGATGCTGCTCATGTACACGCGTTGCTTGCAGGGTGGTTCTTCCCAGACGCATGGAAGGTCGGCCAACTTGTTGTTCTTCCCAAAGGAAACGGCAAGCCCCCATCAGATCCGAAAGCCTACAGACCCAATAAAGTTTAATTCGTTTATATGTTAGTTGGGAAAGGTCAAATCTTTTAAGTATTATGTTGATTATTTGATGAGTTTGAGGTAAGCCAGGGACAAATGGTAACTCCGAAATATCGCATGTGTTGTATAGAGCAATGAATTTCCCTTCTAAAGATCCCTATTTGAAGACCAAAAATTACAGGATTTTACAGATGGAAATAGATTTAAAAACCTTAATCGAAGAGGCAAGCCTTAAATAGTGCTCTTGATTTTGAAATTCTCTCAGTCAAGTTAAAAGGTATCACCGATATACCATATTAGCTCAATAATGCAGTTATTTACCTAATGCAAGTGATTTTAAACTTTTTGGGAGGGGGGAGGTAGGGAAAAGGTATGGATAGGCGGAGCGGTTTATTTGGGGAATGAGCGAAGCAGGGAGAACGGTGAGCAACGTGGGAGCGTGAAAGTAAAAAAATATGTATGAAATTTTCGATCATTTAAAGGTCGAGGTCAACCTAAGGTCAAAAAAATTAAGAAATTAGTAATTAAAGGGGTTTTTTGAAGGGAGTTTGAAAATATTGTTATTTTTTCGCCGCGACGTACTGTTTTTGAGATAATTGCATTTACCTTTATTTTGTTGTTTATTTTACTACCAACTAGTATTGTGATGACCCGTGTGATGCCGGCTTAGAATAGTATCAAACCATTTCTTGCCTGTGGGTGTCGTAAGAAGCGACTAAGGGACTCGAGGGTGTGTATTGCAATTTTAGGCGATGGGCTGACAACCTGTCACTATAGTGATACACACACAGTTATCTGATTGACCCTCGATCTTTTGTCAGACGTGGCGTAAATTACCGTTTTTCACGGCCATTTATGCTCTGCCTACCCCGAAAGGGACTATAGGCGTGATATATGTATGTATGTATGTATGCAACTAGTATTAAAAATCCGCTGTATGATGCCGGTTTAGAATAGAATTACCTCATTCCTTTCTCTCGGGTGTCATAAATAAGAGGCGACTAAGGGACTGTATTAAAATTTTAGCGACAGTCTGACAACCTGTCACTATTGTGATACACGTTTTTTTCTGAAACGGCACACAAATATTATATTTCTCAGACATGGCGATAACGACCGTATTTTACAGCCGTTAACACTCTGCCTACCCCGCAAAGGATAAAGGCGTGATATGTGTATAATGTAGTATTGAAAATAGCAATTTTTCTGTGACATGATTAATATCTTCAGATTCCTCAGTCTAGTCCATTCATTATAATTATAGCCTACGCTCTATACCATACCAAACATACTGAAGGATTTGTCACCATACACCACAGAGCCACCGGAGTTCGACCCAGCCGCTCTAAATAATTCGTTGCATACATTTCCTTGTAAGTAAAGTCGCACAGCGCCAGCACGCGCGGCGCGGTCGCGGCTGCCGCCGCCTCACCCGCTTGGAAATTTCGACCGCACCGCGCGCAACGTAAGTCGTTGCATACATTTCCTTGTAAACTCGCGACCCTTAAGAGTGGCACCGATTTAAATGTAATTTGGCACAAACATAGGTTAGACAGTAAGAAAAGACATAGTTAATTTTTTAACGCGGAAATATTATCAAACTACACATTTCATGTATAGTATGGTATTTTCGGTGATACCTGAATGAGAAAATTTCAAAATCAAGAGGACTTTAAAGGCTTGCTAAGGTTTTATTTAAACCCATTTTCATCTGCAAAATCTTGGAATCTTTGGTCCTCAAATAGGGATCCTTAGAAGGGAAATTTATTGCTCTATATAACGCATGCTTTATTTCGAAGTCACCATTTGACCCTGGCTTACCTTAACCTCATCAAATTATGACGACATAATATTAAACACATTCAACCTTTCCCAATTAACAATCACAAACGATTTTTAACTTTGATAGACTAATGATATCTCACAGGTGCGTACGGCCACGCGGCAGACGGACTATAGGTAATAATACATACATACATAAATCACGCCTATATCCCTCACGGGGTAGGCAGAGCGTTAGCGTCCGTTCAACGGATATTAACACCACGTCTGACAAAAGCTTGAGGGTCAATCAGATAACTGTGTATCACTATAGTGACAGGTTGTCAGCCCATCGCCTTAAATTGCAATACACATCCCTCGAGTCCCTTAGTCGGCTCTTACGACACCCCATGGGTAAGAAATGGGGTAATGCTATTCTAAGCCGGCATCACACGGTAAAATAATAATGAGTTTGAGAAAAGGACTCGTCATATCATTTCGATACCAACCGTGTGATGCCGGCTTAGAGTAGCATTACACTATTTCTTTCCTACGGTTGTCGTAAGAAGCGACTAAGGAATTTGGTTGTTTCATGTGTATTACAATTTGAGGCGACAGGCTGAAAACCTGTCACTATAGTGATTCACGATTTTTCTGAAACGGTCCTCATTTATGTGTGAGACGTGAGGATGGCGACCGTAATTTACAGCCGTTGACGCTCCACCCCGCAAGGGATAAAGGCGTGATATGTGTGAGTGTGGGTGGGTTCGACCCCGAAATTTTCTGATGCTGCATCATTTACGTAACAAATATTTATAGCGGTACCTAAACCACTATGGGAAGTGCGAAGCATTTACTATGGGAAGTCCAAAAATTTTGACGTTCTACTAATATCAAGATAAGTTTCTTTCAAGAGAAAAACCCGCGAAATTAAAACGGCTTTGACGCGTTACGTTGCTATAGGGGCCTGCTATTAATCTTATTTTATTTCAGCTAGATTTATTCAGACGTAAACCAGTTATCAGCCTTATTAAACGTTCAAATGAATAAGTAGTTGATATTATAAAAAGCGGTGTTTTAATATAATATAACCTGACTTACAAATACCCTGCAAATATATGCCGTGTGATGCCGGCTTAGAATAGCATCACCCATTTCTTGCCCGTGGGAGTCGTAAGAGGCGACTAAGGGACTTGAGGGTGTGTATTGCAGTTTTAGGCGATGGGCTGACAACCTGTCACTATGGCGATACACGATTTTCCGAATGACCCTCAAATGTTTGTCAGACGTGGCGTAAATGTCCGTTTCATGCGGCCATTTATGCTCTGCCTACGCAAGGGACTATAGTACGTTAGTACTATTATATATTCTGTGACTATAGGCGTGATATGTGTATGACTTACAAATACGCCACAGTTCGTAAATTTTCTGTACTTTTTATTTTATTTAAATTTTCTGTACTTTGTATCGACATTTTTGTCTCTCTTTCTAATAAGGCATGGAGCCGGCGAACGATCCCATAAACCCAAGGATTCAACTCAAAAACTACCTATGTGGTGCAGTGGTAGTGCGACTGCCTGCGGCGCAAAGGTTCTGGGTTCGATTCCCGGTGGGGCATTTACAAAGTTAGTTATCAGTTTCTGAATGTTTCCAGTCTGGTTAGGACTTTGCAGGCTAAACCACCTGAGTGTCCATAAAAAAGACGGTTCCGTGCTTCAGACGGCACGTTAAGCTCTCGGTCCCGGTTGCTGTCTATGGTTTCTTAGACGGCCGTCGTGACACAACCATGTCAGAGGCCTACTAGTAAAAGTAGGCGGTTGAAAAACTCTGACACCAGGGTCAGATCGTTCGTCAACTCAGTATCCAATTCATCAGTGTCAAGTTTTATAAACCACCTACTAGGTACAGTCAGACATTTGAACCGCCAATGTAAGTCTTAATGCGTGTGGCATAAGAACGGTCTTACGTCTAAACTGTCTACAACCCAGCCTGTACTTGACTGTACTATTAGTCCATTGTAGTAGCTGTATAACGAAAAAGCCGCTACCAAGCTTACAAACTCAGCAAACTGTCGTGTTCTAGACGTGAAACTGAACAACTTTTCTTACATACATACATAAATCACGCCTATATCCCTTACGGGGTAGGCAGAGCGTTAACGGCCGTTCAACGGATATTAACACCACGTCTGACAAAAGTTTGAGGGTCAATCAGATAACTGTGTATCACTATAGTGATAATGTCGCCTAAAATTGCAATACACACCCTCGAGTCAATTAGTCGCCTCTTACGACACCCATGGGTAAGAAATGGGGTGATGTTATTCTAAGCCGGCATCACACGGCAACTTTTTTTAGCACCATTTTTTCGAATTACGAAACAAATGTTTGGTCCTCCGATACCAATTGTGTTGCTGCTTGAGTGATTTTGTATCGGACTACCTTCCAATTTTATTTTTCGTTTTTCAAAATTGCAACTGCCACTTTTTTCACTTTTCCATCTAGGATACGCGCTGTAAGTTTGCACAGCCATTTCCATAGCACATTCTATAAACAGTAGTCTAAATAAAGAGGTTAAAAAACTAAGCAATCAACAAATTTATCACAAAACAATCCCTCATTCGTCAAAGAAAGCTAAATATAGTCGTTCTTTGAAGTCCTTCGCAATAAAACTTTCAACCATGTTTGTTCCGTTTAAAATGTGCTTTTTTTCTGAGAATTTTCCAGCTTTCATTCACTTTCTACTGATGAAAGGGTTTAAATTTGTCTTACTAAGATGAGGAATAAATCTTTTTAGTGAAATATTTTTTCTTAAAGAACCTAGAACAGCATAAAAAGGCTAAGAATTATATACAGAGTGTAAGGAAAAGTACTGCGTTCCTTTCAATGAATGAACCAGCCCTGTATAAAAAAAGGAACACAAAATGTTAAGATCTTACACAATGGTTAAAAATAATACCTACCAAAGAAAAGCTTAGCTATCGCCAAATCAATAGTATTTTCGTCGTTCCAAATGAAAATGTCTTTGTCCTTGGATTTTCGTCTTTATCCAAACATAAATAGAACTGATAAATGTTTCAGAAAGTTCATCGTCATGGCAGCGCTAAAACAACCTTCTGAATTTATTATTCTTTGATTACAAACTTTAGTTTATTCATTTATTGGTCGAAAACTTACCTACCAACTAGAACTTTTAAAGGTCAATATAATATTTACATGTTACTTCTACATAACTCAAAAATACCTACAAACAATGAATAAGTATTAGAAAGTTGCAAAATTTTCTACAACGGGCAGGATTCAAACCTGCGATTTTCACCATCACTAGTGGCGACGCCTCTTCCATCTGGGCTGCCGCGGCTCATCCATTGCCCATAAATTTTGACAGTGTACATTGTTGCCAATAACGCGTAGCACGGCTCTATCTACCGGGTTAGTTTTGCAACCAATACCCACCGACTAATCATTCTGTACAGATTCAATGTACCATAAGTTTAAGCAATGTTGATTAAGACCCAAATTTTTTATTACTATTATACTATATTACCCGTGTGAGGTATAATAATATGTTTTTAAGAAAGCTTGCAAAATTTTAATTTTCAAAGTCGCAGGTTCAAATCCTGCCTTGAAATTTTTTAAGTAACACGGGAAGTGTTTTAAAAATATGGGATTCAATGAATAAGTATTTTTCAACACATAGTTCTTTGAGTTTGAATCCTTGTATAAAATGTATGGTGTTTATATTTTCTTGTAAATCTAATACAAAAATTTAAAGGTGTCGTACAAAATAAATTAAAGCAGATATTTTTATAAATTGTTCGAGCATACCTACCTACCTTAACAGCCATAACAGTCCACTGCTGGACATGGGCCTCCCCCTATCGAGCATGGTAAATTCTAAATCACCAATTGAAAAGTCTTAAAAAAAATGTTTATACAAACCAAACTACATTCATACATAAATCAAGCCTCTTTCCCAAACTAACATAAACAAATAAAATAAACTGGTACGACATTCATAAAACCTCATTAAATCGTAAAATTAAAATATAAATTGCACCTTGGATACTTTCGAAATGTCCGTTTCATTTTACGATTATGTCCGTCAAAGATATCTTTTAGGTGTAAATAATATTAACACTAAATAGCTAGTGTGCATCATACCAAATATTAAATCGTCTGAATATACGGCCGTTTACAGCAGAGCCTACCCCGCAAGGTATTATAGGCGTGATATTTGTATGTATGTATGTATATACAGGATGTAAAAAATATTAGCTGCAAATATTTTATGGGGTGTACATACCTACATGAATACAAAATGACCCAGTCGGCTGCTGGAACATTTTATATGGGAGGGCCAAACTTTTTACATATTTCATATTTCTACCTATGTTCCTGGGGCAGTTAATCAGTCTCATGGGCTGTTTCACTCCTTGAAATATTTGCGGTTCATTTGTTGACACCTTCTACTCTGTGCAAAGATGAACTCTTCTACTCTGTGCAAAGATGAACACAAGGTTCTAGCCGAATAACCAGCGTCACAGCATGCTGTGACAACATGCTGAGTTAAGACCTTTTTACTGTCACATGCAGTGCTTGGCACGACAAATTA
The DNA here is from genome assembly GCA_027580185.1 of Tuta absoluta. NCBI lineage: Eukaryota > Metazoa > Arthropoda > Insecta > Lepidoptera > Gelechiidae > Tuta > Tuta absoluta. Next base: position 8,623,799 of record JAQAHW010000019.1, on the reverse strand, counting down.
TCCCCACAATATCTCTAGTCGTTTACTTATCTGTTTTTAGAATAATGCCTAAACTATTATTAGTGTTAAAAATGTGTATTGTCATGCAATGTTGCCATGTACTGTCTTGTCAGTGAATAAATGATTTATCTATCTATCTATCTATCTATCTTAAAATACAAGAGAAAAATAGGTGATGGTAGTCTAGCTTAGCAGCTAGCAGCATAATATATCATGAACATAACAGATAAAATGGAGAATATCGCTTATAATTATTATTACGTGCGGACTTTTGAATTCATTCATATCGTGTATACCAATCCATAAATGACTCGATGAACACTAGTGTTAGATCTTTCGACGCTCTAGTTTATGACAAATATCGCTTGTGACGCTTTATTCTGTAGAGAATATAACTTAATACTCACGTCACAAACACTGCCGCCCATTTTCTGTGTTATCCACTACAAAAATGGGCTTATACAACGGTTAGAAATGGGTTGATGCCACGGATAGAAAGATAGTAATGTTATTCTTAGCCAGCGGAAATGGGGTAAAAAACTAACGCAATGGTTAGAAGAAGGAATGTAATTTTTTTTATTCGGAAGATGGGATGATGCATTGGGTAGAAATAGGGTGAACGCGATGTTACTCTTATCCGGAATCACACAGCAAAAAGATATTTACCAAGTTCCAGTTCAGCTTCAGCATCCTCGGAGATGGTCTCCATGACCCTGTCAGCGCATGGCTCGAGGTCGTGCGCGAGCGTGCAGCGTGCACGGCCCGCGCGCCTCGCGCACTCCGAGCACGTGGCGTGCAACGTGCCGGCAGCGTGGATACCGCGTGTGATGCGTTTGTGAAGAATATAACTTAAGGTACGATTGTTTTGTGGAGAATATCACTTAAAACACACCTACACAACACTTCCTCACTCTTTTTTGTAGCAGAGTACTTTTTTGTAATAGTTGATGTAGAAAATAAAATTTAATTAATAATATCACATATGATTATGATGCGCTGGCTTGTGGAGCGACAACACTATGACACACTGTTTCTTAAAGAATAGTTACGGGGTCGTGCGTGGAGAATATATTTAACTTATCGTGGAAGAAAAATACAAGCGGAGAACATCGCTTTTTCGCGTTTGTGAAAAAAAAACATCACGTGGAGAATACCTTAGTTTTACGCTCTGGTTTTGAGGAATATAACTTGTGGTACGATATCTTTAAGAAAATAGAACACAGAGAATATCGATTATGATGAGAATAAAATTGAAAAGAGGATCTCTTTTATTAATTAAATTAATAGATTTTAAAAAGTTTATGTTTTATAGGCACTAAATTAATTTGTCTCTATTACCATCTAAAAATTATTTATAAATTATTCTGCAATATTTAATGTCACAAACGAGATGTCTGTAAATTTTCCTGTTATTTCGCCATAATACAATCTGATATACTTAATGTGTTTGCAATAGCGTATCATCAGAGAACCATAAATCATTTTGTGTTCATTTGAATAATGAGTCTTATAAAATTGTTGTGTCATTTCTGTACAACGGCATGAGTATGTTTATCGTTTCATTATAATGGCTTGTTGAGTTTAAAGTTGCAGAGTCATTGAAAAACAAAGTTTATTATAGTATCCTCCTAAGGCCCAAAGCGATATAAGCTAAGTAGTCATATTGACCCGTGGTCCTACCAGTAGGACTTATATTTTATAGTAGTTCAGACCCAAGCGTTTGACATGCGATTTTTTAACGATAAGTTAACTTATGGGTTCCAATACTTTTAGAGCATAATGTGTAACATTGTAGAATACCATTTCAGTCAAAATTATTTCAGTAGAATAAGTCCTACCTGTAGTCCTCGGATGGTAATTAGGTAAGTTTTTTATTTATTTATTAGTATGCTGATTTTCATTATAATAAAATAAAACACAGATTTTTCATAAAGTAATCTTAATTATTAAAGAAAAAAGAAACCACAGGCTTTAAACAGTCTTAGAAACTTATATGTACCTACAATTCTCATTGTGTTTGTACAATTCTCATTGTACTACGAGATCTTGATCTTCCTCTGCTAGATGTAGATCGACGAGCCCTACCAGATGCAGCACGACGAGGTCTACCTCTAGCTCTGCCACGTGTTGTTCTGAGATCCAAAAGAGGTTCATCCTCATCAGACGAGCTAGATTCTTCAGGAGGAGGAACATATGCCGTGTCTAAGTCCCCATCCTCACACAGTTCATCTATTTCACCGTCCTCCAATTCAATTTCGGAGTCACTAAGCGCATATTCGATTTCATTGTCTCTTAAACCTACAAACAACATAAAAAGATAAAAAAATATTCAAGTAATTGTCCAAAGGTAGTATAAAATAATTTGTAATACAGAACCGTGGGCCTACCCATAGGCCTTTATATTTTGGCGTCACATGTATAATTAAATAACAGTTTAAACTAAAAAATTATCACTTAATACCTTTAGATAACTAATAAAATATAAGATTCGAAAGTAATTGTAGCTTAATCAAAGAAAATTATTGTAAAATTGATGGATTTATTTACCTCTTCCTCGCGGATGTGCCATATCTCCAGCTGATTTCTGCCAAACAGACTTTTTTTCTTTTTGACGTCGATTTATGGGTGACCGTAGTGCAGCCCAAGTCTATTTTTATTAATTCGGATACACTATTTTAAATTGGCGCTAAATTCAAAATCACAATATCACGTTTTATAATAAGTCCTACAGGTAGGACCTTGGTATGATATGACTACTCAGCTGTTGCAGAAGTTGGGTCTATAATACTACTATTAATTAGTACTACCAGTAGGACCGTGGTCCTTAGGAGGTTACGTGCGGAAAGAGAGTTAGCCTGGCAATTGAGGGCGCCTCTGTGCCACAGTTTGATAAATGACGTAGTAATGTATGAATTATTTTTTTTACTTTTTGCCCACTCTTTTTTTTTCTCCGCACATTTTTTATCACTTTTATGTAATACAAGATTTCCGCTCAGCGGTTTCCCCCGCTGCAGATCATTTTCCTGTGGTAATAGTCATTTTCCCGCGGTAAAACGTAGCCTATGTGTTATTCCGGACTATACTCTACCTAAGTTCCAAGTTTTATCCAAATCGGTCAAGCCGTTTGAGCGTGAAGAGGTAACAAACATACAAACACACACAAACTCTCAGATTTATAATATTATAGTACGGATAAAGTCCTTTGTAAAACTTTGGTTACGTAGTAACCATGTTTCTTTGTAGAAACATAATTTCCAAACATCTTTTTAAGACCGTATTATTGTGTCTCAGCTGTCTGCCTGTCTGTCTGTCTGTCACCAGGCTGTTATTCTTCTTCTTCTTCTGCTTTTCGGGTCAATGGCAGTCAACCCCCGAGTTACAGCTGTTGTGCCCAATATAGGGCCGTGTCTATAAACACAGAACTATGACCACAGAAATATGTGTTAGAGAGTTGACATTTTCACAGATGCAGTATTTCATACTAAAAATAAGAATAAAATAAAATGTAAAACAAAGACATGCTTATAGAACCCTTTTTTTAATCGATTCATCTTTAATCACATTTATCACTTATAAGGAATTTTCAAAAGCTTCTATCGAATATATTATAAGAATAATAAGTAGTTAAATATTAATTGTAATTGTTGCGTTTTATTGTAATTGTTTTTCTTTTTGTAAATATTTTAATAAATAAAAATAAAAATAATTTAAAACGGATAACTAGTAGAAACATTATGTAGTACGACCGCTAACTAAATATTTACGACCACCAACTAAATATTCGTGCTTCGAAGTGCTATTTAAGCCTCCGATCTTAGTTGCTATAAAATATGTGATATGACAAAGTAGTCGGCGGCGGTATTTTGTTACACAACCATGTCAGAGGCCCACTTATGTATGAGGATCTGAGTAGGACTTTTTTAAAAACCTTTCATCAGGGTTCATCGGGTCGTTTGTCGACTCAGTGTCCCACACCACAAAAGAAGGCTAAAAATATTCATATCATAAACAGGTACACAATGTAGGTAGTATTTATTTTCTAAGCTTTTACTCAACGGCTCATAAACATTAAAAATAACGAATGCTTAGTTAAAATCCATTATACGACAAGGCATAAATTTCAAGTTAGTTATATAGAGTGTTATGTTTTTATGAGCCATAAAACCATCGCCTATTACATTTAATTACTGCTAATATTTCAAGTTTATTTCTTAGGAGTACATAGTCTTGAAAATTGTTGGCTAACATTTTTATTTTAACATACACAGACGCAAGATTCAATTGCGAAAGAAATGTACTTCTATTAGTAGCAATTTGAGCTGCCTTCACTCGTTGTTTAGGGCATTCTACATACATACATACATAAATCACGCCTATATCCCTTACGGGGTAGACAGAGCGTTAACGGCCGTAAAACGGATATTAACACCACGTCTGACAAAAGCTTGAGGGTCAATCAGATAACTGTGTATCACTATAGTGACAGGTTGTCAGCCCATCGCCTAAAATTGCAATACACATCCCTCGAGTCCTTTAGTCGGCTCTTACGACACCCTCGGGTAAGAAATGGGGTGATGCTATTCTAAGCCGGCAATCACACGGCGGCATTCTAATGAAGAAAAAACAATGGTCGTAAGTAAATAAAAAACTGAGCAAGAACGAATCTCAAAAATAATTCTTTTACTTGTATGGGATCTAATTTCTAAATTTGCGTCAATACGACCTATCTTTATACCAAGTTGCATGAGACTAGGTGCAAAACTAACGAAGTTAGTTTAGTTTAAACTAACTAAGTAAGCGGGGGCATACAAACAAACATATAGACGTACAGAGTTGCAAAATGATAAAGGATAGTAAACGACGGCCGATGTGGCGCAGTGGTAGTGCGACTGCCTGCGGCGCAATGGTCAAGGGTTCGATTCCCGGTGGGGTATGATATTATCACTTTGTAAATTTGATCAGTTTGGTTAGGAGTTTGCAGGCTGAACGACCTAATAGTCCGTAAGAAGGATGGTTCCGTGCTTCGGAGTCACGTGAAGCCGTTGCTGTCTATGATTACTTAGAGGGTAAAATTATATTCGCTCTCCACTGATCCGATAGATACATACATACATATATCACGCCTTTATCCCTTGCGGGGTAGGCAGAGCGTAAACGGTCACTTACGCCACGTCTGACAAACCTTTGAGGGTCATTGGGAAAATTGTGTATCGCCATAGTGACAGGTTGTCAGCCCATCGCCTAAAATTGCTATACACACCCTCGAGTCCCTTCGTCGCCTCTTACGACTCCCACGGGTAAGAAATGGAGTGATGCTATTCTAAGCCGGCATCACACGGCAATCTAAGCCGGCATCACACGGCAAATCCGGATCCGATAGATTGAGAACAATAAAACTTGACCCTATATTTTGGTAGACCCTGTTTTCATTCTGAAAAGTTGGTCCCTTTCCTTCGCGCTGTGCCAGAAAGAAACAGCTAATCATTTTTCACTAAAATTTTCGCGAGAATTTAATGTTTTTTTGACATAGAAACTAGAGATACAATGTATATTTCAGTAATTTTACTAGAAATACATACATTGTATCTAAATTATAGCAAAATTAATTTTGGTTATAACTTTTAAACTGTAGACTTATTGAAAAAATAATTTAATTAGGAGACTATACTTTTTTGTCTATCAAATACAAATCGTGTAAGTAACTGATATTATTTGTTCTTTGCTAGATTTTCAACAACAACAAATTAATTATTTATTTCCGAATGTTATAGGGTTTCATTTGTATTAGGTACACTTTTAGGCGACAACTTGTCACATATGTGATGCACGATTTTTCTGAAACGGCCCTCAAATATTTTTCAGACGAGCGACAGCATTTTACGTTTGTTAACATTCTGCCTACTGCGCAAGGGATAAAAACGTGATATGTGTGTATGTTTTTCAGAATTTTACGGCTGTTATGTCTAAAAAAAAAAGGCTTAAAAATCTTGCACGTGCGCTTTTTAAGGCCAATGCGAAAACTATTTAAAATTCCATGCGATTCCGAAACATGTGTAAAGTGATTAGTCCATACCTAAACTACCTAATTATTGTCAGTATTCATGATTACAGACAGGTTCATTATCGTGCTAATTATTCAAACTACGTGACGATTTCACGGACATCTGTCGTCATTCATATTCATAAACATTTGTTAACATTTGTCAACAATCACATACATTTGTTAACATTTAGAAACGTGTTAATGGCCTTAATTCAGGCTTAAAGTTTTCCTTCCCGTGTGACGCCGGCTTAGAATAGCATCACCCCATTTCTTACCCATGGGAGTCGTAAGAGGTGACTAAGGGACTCGAGGGTGTGTATTGCAATTATGAGCTATGGGCTGATAACCTGTCACTATTGCGATACAAAATTTTCCAAATGACCCTCAAAAATTGTCTGACGTGGCACAAGTGTCCGTTTTTGCGGCCGCCGTTTACGCTCTGCCTACCCCGCAAGGGATTATAGGCGTGAAATGTGTATATATGTAAAGTTTTCCTCATAAAAATTTATTTAGTCCTGCCTTGCACATTGCACACACCTCATTTTAGATACTGATTACATATTTCTACTTACTTTTGATATTTCATGCGCGCAATAAATAAAGCAATTAATGTCTGTGCCAAAATTTGACACGCATTATCTAGCGCATTGTCGTGTCGTGTGCAATTTGAACCTTTATATGCTAAAGAAAGCGTACGCCAGAATCGCCACCAAATGTCAGTCACATGATGATAATTGTGAACATGCGCAGTGCAAGCTAGTTAGCGCCTTCAATAGTTGAATAAGAAATATGTTAGGATTGCTACACACTGGTTGACCTAAATCATTTTTTTATAATTAAAAATAAGTGATATAATTATTCGTGTAAAATAATGAATATGCACAAAAAATAATTTATATTGTGTTGTTGTTTGCTATTTAAATACCCGATTTATGCTGATTGGCTGGTATATCAACCAATTTTCAATTGAACACTACTGTCTTAGAACTTTCAACAAAAAACTCCCAAACTCCTGTCTCGGGACTGGGATGCTCATATATTTTACAGGTATTTGATTAAAAAAATGCATCACGAGGATTAATCTATTATACTCTCTCATACTTTGAATTGGCATAAGAATAAACTAGTCCGATTTTGGTATATTGACCTTTGTTTTAAAAAAAGGCCTTTATCAACCAGAAAAAATATCGTTCTAAATATGGTCGGCATTATAAAATTCTAGTTTGTTCTTAAAGTTAATTTTGGATGGTGTACTATCGTGTTCAAGAAAATAAGTTTCATTCAAAGTGGTTGCGTAGAACATTGTTGTGAATGCTTTCACAAAATCAAGTAAGGATAAACTCAGGCCTCCGCATAAAAGGTGGCGCCATCTTTTGGCGACTGAAGGCATTATGGTTTATGATTCTGTAAAAAATATATCATTTCTGCTCTCAGTGTGACCCAGCCCTAACGGACTAATTAGTGTCTCTATTGTTACAACGGATTTTCCTCGAGCCGTGAAGGTGACGGCTCTAGTAGTAGCTGCTACTGGTTCCCGGTAACTAGTACCAGTAATAGCTACAAGGACGGACTTGTTAGTTTACCATATTATGTTCAATGTTCATATTTGTGTACAGAAAATAGTGCAATTCTGCATATGTATATGTATGTTTTATGGAGTAAAAATAACCTACAGACACGCTACTTTAAAAAGCCCTATTTGACATTTATCTGGTTTTTCTTAGATAACAGCTCGTACTTTGGATTCGACAGCAAAATAATGTTTCAGCATGTGGCCCGGGTTTAGTGCTTACTTTCAAAAAAATTTAATTCAAGTAAGTTCGAAAAATAAATGTGTTCTAGTAGTCAAGCCTACAGATTCCCAATAAGATGTAAAGCACCAAGATACGAAGAATTTTTGGATTCTATAAACTAAACCAATGACCTTGTAAAGGTGGATTCAGAGGTGCGCGCCGGCGAAACGCGTGGGCGGCGCGTGTTGAGCGCGTATTAGTACAAAGTCTAACCTAAACACTTTGCGCATCGCGTGGTGAACGCGTAGACTGCGCGTATAACTTTAGTACCACAGCACGTATATTATACTGTTTCACCAAACTCGTTCAAATACATTTTTCTTTGTTTGGTTTTGTTGTTGCCGTGTGATGTCGGCTTAGAATAGCATCTCCCCATTTCTTTCCCGTGGGAGTCGTAAGAGGCGAAAATTGTGTATCGCCATAGTGACAGGTTTTCAGCCCATCACCTAAAGTTGCAATACACACCCTCGAGACCCTTAGTCGCCTCATACGACTCCCACGGGAACGAAATGGGGTGATGCAATTCTAAGCCGGCATCACACGGCACTGTAAATGATAATGATGATAATGTATATTTTTTTCTAAGTATGTTTTTGCGTACTCTATCATGATTATAAAATCATTATAAATATAGTTATTTCCTAGATGCAAAGGTCAATTAACGACCGACAGTTGTGTTAATAAAAAAACACGTGAATAAATATATTCTTATCATTAATTTATTCTGTTAGTTTTATTTATTTGCCATCACTGCCAAGAATTCCGGGTGTTGTATATTCGTAGGAACCGATGTGGCGCAGTGGTAGTGCGCCTGCCTGCGACGCAAAGGTTCCGGGTTCAATTCTCGTTGGGGCACTCACTAAGTTAATATTTATCACTTTGTGAATTTTCACCTACTTAGTACCTACTATCCATACAAATCACTCGGGAGTAAAAGAATATGCAACTGTCAAAACTTTTGTATAACGGAACGTGTCTTTAGCTACGTTTTTAGCAGACATAATGGAAGACTTGGCTGAATGGGTTTATTGCGTTTGATTTTTGTACGAAATATAAATGCTCTACGCGCGAATTTGCTTGGGATATTTCGTGACATTAATTTGAAGTTTATTCACCTTTTGTTATGAATTTTTGTCTCGTAGGTAGAGATTCTCTCACTATAATTATGGCAGACTAGCCGACTACCGACTAATCGGCATGAAATCAATTGACTAGTCACCGACTGCCAAAATGGCCGATTACTTCATTGATTAAATTTGGAAAAAAACGCGTCTGTGCAGTACTGTGCACGTTTCGAGACGTTTTCAAGAGTTGTGGTTTCATTTCGATCATGATTATTACTAGTTGAAATAAAATATTATATTAATATTATAGTTGTCTTACAGCCGACTAATCGACAAAAATCCGACTAGTCGCCGACTATAAAAATGGCCAACTAGTCGGCTTTCCCGACAAATCAGTGCTTCTTTACTTGTTGGTGTAGTATAATGTGCTTGCTGCTTTGCTGTGTGATGCCGGCTAAGAATAGCATTACCCCATTTCTTTCCCGTGGGTGTCGTGAGAGGCGACTAAGGTACTCGAGGGTGTTTATTGCAATTTAGGCGATGGGCTGACAACCTGTCGCTATGGTGATACACAATTTTCCGAATGACCCTTAAATGTTTGTTAGACGTGGCGTAAATCTCCGTTTTTTGCAGCTGCTTACGCTCACAAGGGATTATAGGAGTGATATGTGTATGTATGTGTAGTATAATGCACTATCTTACACTTGAAAGAAAGAACGATTACTAACTCGTGTATATTGAGACCTCACACTACAACCCTCGTTAGTAATCGGTCTCTTTCTTCACGCGTGAAGAATGTACTATTATAGCGACAGGTCAACCATTACCCAGTGTAAACAATCACACTGTCGGATATACTCATCGATCAACCGTATTGAGTATATTATAGCAACCAACCCAGCGGTTTCAGCCGCTGCTACCCGTTTTCCTGGGAATAAGCTATTTTTCGCAGTGAAAAGTACCTTAAACCTTTATAAGGCAATAGGAAGAATTGAACCTTAACTACCCGCAATAGATTTAAAACTAGTAGAGTTCTTTTACATGCTCTGCCCGTTAAAAAGGTTAAATCCTGTCTCTTGTTTCGCTCTGTGTATTTAAAATACATACATATACCACGCCTATTATCCCTTGCGGGATAGGCAGAGCGTAAACGGCCGCAAAAAACGGATATTTATGCCACGTCTGATTGAGGGTCATTCGGAAAATAGTGTATCGCCCTAGTGACAGGTTGTCAGCCCATCGCCTAATATTGCAATACACAACCTCGAGTCCCTTACTTGCCTTGCCTCCTACGGGAAAGAAATGGGGTGACGCTATTCTAAGACGGCATCACACGGCATTCATTTGTATTTAACAAGTATAATAAATTAAATAAATTGAAAAGACGACTAGTTTCTGAGATAAAGCCTAGCCTACACTCGGGATAATGTAAGGATTCTTCCGATACAATTCCTATTCGAATCTGTTCAGTGGTTAACGAGTTTCAGTCCTTTAAAGAATTGCACACATATAAATACCTATAAACATACATACATGAACTCTAAAAACATTGGACTTTTTTTTGCTTGAGCAGTCGTGTAAAAAAACGCATCAAAATTGTCAATATGCTGATAACTACATAGAATTGGTGTCAAATCACAGTTAAAGATAGAAATTCTATTTAGTAATAAGTATGCCGTGTGATGCTGGCTTGCAATAGCATTATCCCATTTCTTTCCCACAGGTGTGGTAAGAGGTGACTAATAGAGACTCGAGGGTTCAGGTGACAGGCTGACAACCTGTCACTATTGTGATGCACGATTTTACTAAAACTGCCCTCAAAGTATTTGTCAGATGTGGCGATAGCGACCGTATTATGCGGCCACTGAGGCTCTGCCCCGCACTGGATAAAGGCGTGATTTGTGTATGTATGTATGTAGTACTTATACCAACAAAAATATTGTATGTAAAATATTTGAACCAAAATTCAGTTACGGAATTTCCACTTTGTAATCCATTGCTATTGTATTGATACTGATTGGGTGAAATGTTTGCCTCTGTTTTATGAGGTCAGGATGTACCCCTTACGAAAAATAATGACTCTTATTATTGCCACCATAATTTTTATTGCGAATAAAATAATCCGTAATGGTATTGCTGTCACTTAACTGTGACCTATTTCTGGAATATGTTGGTAAAAAGAAACATGTAGGAGGAAATGACAAGAAGCCGCGATTTTGCCAGACAGTTTGTTGAAAAAAACTTAGATTTTTTCTTTTTCTTAAGGCGCTAAGTAGGGTGAAGCGTCTGTCCTTTTTATCACCGCTGCGTTACAGAGAAACATCCATTCAGATTTCTTGCATATTTCAGCGTTTTTTTTGGGCGGCTTAAATACTTTTCATGTTTAATATGCGAGAAAAAAATTAAACTCTCAACACAAAATATTAATATTGTTATATTGTGTGTGAAAATGGACTAAATAATTATATCCGTCATAAAGAACATTTGCAATTAATTATTAAAACAGGATCACTTTATTTTTTTCGAGATGAAAACGACATAAAATTACAATTAAGTATATTCAATCAAAAATATTACTTCAAAATTAATCTAAAACTCTACAATCTTTTTACTGATTCAGTTACTAGTTTTCCCAAACATTTGACTTATGTGAACGCAATGGCATTTGACGATACTTAAGGCCTTAAAAGTAAAACAAAAGTGACTACATATTTACAGATACTTATTATTCTAACTGCTAGACTAACATTAATTGAAGAAACAATCATCGGTTTGAAAGAATTTTGAGAAAAACTACTACTTAACCAAAGTTTTGTAATGAAATTTTACAGTGAATAATATTGAGCAACGAAACTCTAAATAAAAAATACAGTCTCCTTCTACTTAACCGACTTTAAATAAAAAAGGAAGGTTCTCAGTCAGGGATTTTTTTTTTGAGTTTCTCTATCAATTACTTTAACAAAACTGTTTCGACTCATTCTGAGGTCTATGTTTATTTGTACTTTCCCTAGGTGGATGCATATTTAATACGTCAGGACTTGATGATGAGACGCCGAAGAGATCAAAAGCACTCATCAAATTCCATAGTCTCAGCACAGTTGGAGTCGGTTGGAAAAGGTTTTAAACTTTCAATATTATTCTATTACTGCAAGAAGGGTATAAAACAAACTTGTGTAAAAAGCCAGACAACATTAACTTTTATCTTTGTGTTTCTTTCTTATCTTTTAGAAGTGTAATTTTCTATGTTGCGAATTTTATTTTCAACTTGATTTCTTTTTAATTTTTCAATTAGGGATGAAAGTGAGTATTCTATTTTCAAGTTTGAAACTGAAAGAATAAAAAATGCAATCCACTGTAGTGCTAAATCCTAGCCAATGAAAATAGAATGGAAAAAACCAAATTTCTATTCCATTTCAATTAGCTAGGATTAAAAGAAATTAAGATTTCGATTATTTTATTAGATCTAAAATTTGCTGAACTTTTAGTTTCTGACCAAAACCAGGTAACAATTATTGATTCCTTGAAATATTGGTTTTAAAGTCGCCTGTTTTTATGAGATATTTTTTCCTGCCCATGAAGAACATCACTCAAAAACAATACAATACAACAACCTATAAACGCAACGATAAATTGGACTGACTTTGAAAAAAGTAATAGCCAAAACGCGACATATTCATAGGCTATGCCGAACTCCAAATACCTATTTACATACACATTTATTACGCCTATATCCCTTGCGGGGTAGGCAAAGCGTAAATAGCCGTAAAAAAACAAACATACACCACGTCTGGGAAAAACAGTAAATGCGGATAAAACCATTGGACGGTCATCTTGGGCCACGATAAAGAAGTCATATAAATTGATTGAGTTGGATTGACGCAAGGACATAATTTAAGGAGGTTACCCAGATGATACGCTATTGTAGTCTAGTTTAAAGTTTATGAAGACAAATCCTATTTATACCTTCATACTGTAAAAATATTAACTGCAAATATTTCAAGGGATGAACTAGCCCATGAATCTGAACAACTTCCCCAAAGAAAACATACATATGGGAGGTCCATTTTTTCATATTTCGACCTATGTTCCTTTGGGAAAGGTGTTCAGTTTTATAGACTGGTTCGCCTTTTACCATTTAAACATGATCTATAAAATTCTGGAAATCAATTCGACATCAACGGGTGAACCACTAATGAAACTAAAAAATATTCCCTAAGGAATGTACCTAAGTTGAAATATAAAAATATTTGACCTCCTAAAATGCATCGGACACTGGCCCTGTCTATATTGGAATTTTTCAATTTTATTGCAACATCTGCTTATTTGGGAAAGTTGTTCAGAGTAGTAGGCAAGTTCATTCACCTCTTAATATCTTTTAGCATTTTTTACTTTCATCTTAATCTCTACATAGATGTAGAGATGTAGAGATTTGAATCGTGATTTTAGATGGTGGATTTGCTATTGATTATGGTTTAAAGCAATAGTGATTAAGGTCGAAAACAACCAGACTAGCAAATTGCATTTGTTTCTAACAAAGTTTCGTTTATGTTTACACAAACACGAGATAAACACCTCTTAGGTAAGAATTTGTATCACAAATTATTATCGTTTCACACACAATCACATTTTTGGACACAGTCCATTCTGCAAACTAAACACACAAAATCCAAAAATAACCTCAAATCATTTCAATATCATACGAAATTCAAATTCGGAACGTACACAAACAATCGCGGGAGCGGAAAAGCGCGCGAAACGTCAAACGTCCGATCGCCACCATTTTCTTTGCGCTACTGAAAAGCCACGTGCTTTGAAATTATTCTGCCGCAGAAGAAAAACATCTCATCAACCGTGCGCGATTCGGAACAAAACATCTTCAGTTTCTTGGCGCATTGTGTTCCGAATCCAGGTGATTAGCTGAGATGGCTAAGAATAATAAAATATGAAATGCCTAGTGAGAAAATAAATGATGGCTGGTTTCGAAAGGTGTATTGTGTATTATACCGGTCGATGTAATATTGAAATTGATCTCTACAATCAACAAAACAAAGAAGAAGTGAGTAGCTACCTAATACAATGTTGGTTTTCTTAATAAGCTGTTATTTTGCAGATGAAAAGTGGTATTCGGCAAACATTATGACTTAAGCTCGCCTGCAGTTGTTTGTTTGAATACTGAAAAGCAAATTACCTATTCATAATTTTAATAAGATCATAAAAATTCACGTGTGAAAATAACTGTTTCACGAAAAAGACTTATTTTTCGAAGTGTGGAGGTACATTACACCTTAATATTAAAACACGTAGAATCGCAAAAAAATGCTTTCACAAGGTTATGTTTGTGAAGGTGGGGGCGATAACATAATTTTTGTTAATGACGTAAAAATATTCGTGCATGACAAATATTACACTGTTGGCCATCATTTATTTCATCGGGTATTCTCATTAAAATTTATTTTATCTAATGTGTTTATGGATTCCGCAAACGTTCTTCGATGACTCGTTCGTCAATGGACTGTTCGCCGACAGGACATTTCAATTATGTCCGTTTTCATAACAGAACTCTTCTCCTTTGGATTGATTCATTTTGGGACGTGGTATTGCTACTTACGAAGTTTCTGCCTGTGGTTTTAATCTCGCAAAATTGATAAGATCACCCTACGACATTCTCGCGTAGCACCGTACAGAACTAACGCAGGTGCCCATTCCCTGAATGATTATCCTTTCGTCGCTTTTTACGACACCCACGAAAATAATTGGGATGATCTTTTTCTAAGCCGTCACCACACGGCGTTTAGTTTAGTTTAAAACACTGAAAAATATCCAAATTTTGAAGACCGACTTTTTTTTCATTTATTTGGGCGTATCTATTTTCTTGTTTGCGCGGAAAATTTAAGGATTCGGCCGGAAAATTAATTGTATTTTTTTTTCTAAATATGATTCTTTGTTTTTGCACAAATTATTATAATCTTATGCCAGAAGGGGAAAGCAAATAGGTAAAGAGATATATACTGTAAAATTTGAACCTGGTGGAGGTGTGCATAATAAATTGACACTTGCCATCATCTCTCCTTCTAATTTAAGAGCTACCTTATCTGTGGAGCAGTTTACAATCCTACCTCTTCTCCGCCAGTGACTTTACCTCCAGATATAACACAACATTGATTTTTTCTTTTATCTGGATAGAGAAAAGTGCATCTCGGGCTACCTCTTATCTGCCCCTTATAGTTTAGTAAAAAAAAAATTGCTCCGCCTCTGCTTACCATTTATTTTGTCAGTGAGTGTAGGGGATCCAAATTATTGCTTTATAGGTGGAAAGCGGGCTGAACAACAAAACACGGCCGTATTTTCCGGCTGTTTCACGGGGAATGTAAAATAATGAGGTTTTTATTAAAATCCCCTCTTATTCATACAAGTAGGTAAGAAGTAGAAATTATATTTGTGCAGCTATAGGCTTCGCGTATTTTTTTAATCTCACAGAAGTAGGTTCTTACGTTTGTAATATTGATTTTTATTCGTAAATTGTTGGCACTTATTCTTCACAAGAAAATATATTTAGTGATAAAAATATGATGTCTTATACTTTATGATTTATCAGTCAGCATAATTTATTATGGAAGGTACTCTTTTTCTGTATACATGATTTATTTTTGATAGGTTGATGGCTTAAAATATCCAGAATCTAGATTTTTTCCCTTACTTAAAGCGGGACACAGGACAAAAAATGTATGGGTTTTAAACCAAGTTTCAGTAAAACGTTACTTATCGTTTTCCAATTGAATAATATTGTTAATAATATTTATCTAGTTAGTACAAATTTTCGTGTGATGTGTATATCCCTTGCGGGGTAGGCAGGGCGTTAACAGCCGTAATAAACGGATATCTAGGCGACAAATGAGGGTCATGCACAAGATTTTGTATCGTCACAGTGACAGGTTTTCAGCCCATCGCTGACATCCGCCGGAAAGAAATTGGGTGATGCTATTCTAAGCCGACATCACACGGCACATTATTATACAAGGTGAAATTTAACTAGTGACCGATAGCAAAAACTCTAGACGGGATGGTGATAAGAATCAACTTTCCCCAAGGAAGGTAGGTCCAAAATTGGACCTTTGTGTTTTGTATGGGAGTACAAAATTGCCGATTTTTCGAGAAATCTCCCATAAGAGCTCAATTTGCGCTATTCCCTAACACCCTGATATCCTATGATGCCACCTTCTTACATACCAACGTATTCTACTGTGAATCCAATTCGAATGCTGTCAGGTGAAATTTATATCAGAACTTCGAACATGCCAGATTATTTTACACCTAGCCTACACACAGGCGAATCCAGCAGGGAAACTTCTTGCTTGAAAGATTGTATCTTACGTACACATACACATATCACGCCTGTTATCCCTTGCGAGGTAGGCAGAGCGTAAACGGTTGCAAAAACGGACATTTACGCCACGTTTAACATATTATTTGAGGGTCATTCGGAAAACTGTGTATCGCCACAGTAACAGGATGTCGGCTCTTACGACTCTCACGGGAAAGAAATGGGGTGATTCTATTCTAAGCTGGCATCACACAGCACAAGGTTGTATCTTAGTTTCTATAATTTGCAAGGTAACATGAAAAACAACAACCGCATCTTTCTTTCCCGCGTGTTGTGCACAACGGATGCGTCTGTCAAACGAATTGACAGACGTGTCTGTAACGCACCGTAGCTTTGCTGCATTTGTATGGTAATATGAGAACGGAATAGGCAATTTCCTTTTGTCTGACGGACGCATGCGTTACGGTGCATTAAAAAATTACGACGTTTTAAGAACCTCCTCCTTTTTTTAAAGTCGGTTTGAAAGTACGCAGCGACGGCCAAATACAAATTGGTATCAATATAACAAACCTTCTTTGGAGCTAGTCGAAGAAAAAAGGTTTAGTTCGTATTCGTTGCTGTTTCTTACAGTGTGTACGCGCACCAACATTACGCCAGACAAAAATAGAATGTATCTTCGTTTCCAGTTTACTAGACATGGATTTTACTGGCAATAAAATATAGGTATTTCAGTTACTATGTGCAATACTTGCGAAGGTACATAGATACGTTTGTACGGTCGGCGTCTATGGTTTTGTATTAACATTCACGGCCACAACAGTCCACTGCTGGGCGTGGGCCATTGCCATACTCACCACGCTTGGCAGGCGGATAGGTGAGCGCAGTGCAAGATGTTGTATTTACAGGAAATGCTGATGCCCATTCCCTCGATGATTATTTTTTAGTCACTTATTACGACACCCATGAGTAGAAATGGAGTGATGCTATTCTACTACTACTAGCCAGCACCACATAGCATACATGATTTGTGTACAATGTCAATGTCAGGAGAAAGCTGTTACCATTTTGGTGATATTTTTTGCTAGATTAAACTAAGCTAAATAGTTTTAGAAAACTTACTAAATCTCTACCGCAGACAGGATTTGAACCTGCGACTTTCACTTTGCTAGTTTCTAGCGACGTTATTGGCATTAAGATACCTACATTTTCTTAATTTCACAAAAAGCATGCGAGCCGTAGTAGCCTAGTTGGTAAAAAGCGTCACTAGTACTGACAGCTAAAGCACAGGTTCAAATACTGTCTACGATACAAAACTTTTGCATGTTTTCTAAAAATATAACATGTAACACGTTGGATTGTTTAGAAAAATAGCATTGAATAAATCAACAAACATAATAATATACATAAAAAACCTAGCCCAACAACTGTACCATATGGCAACTATTGCTAATATTTCAGACTTCACACGCGTTCAGAAATTACTGCCGATAAATATTTCATCGAATAATTTCATTTCGAGATTGACATGTTTTATGAACATCTAAATTGTGGGTATTCGAATATCTCAGTTTTGCCAATGAATGTAGATCATCAATTAGCATTATACGCATTATTTACTAAACGTAATTTTTTATCGTGTTCTGTAAACACGACATATGCCATAATTTTTAGAATTTATTTTAAGACACGTCTCATCGATGTCGATTGTGGATCGACAGATTCCTTGATGTGTCCTTCCTTGTTTAAAAAAAAAATACTTTATAAAAAACCTAAATAAGGTGCTGTGTGCTGCCGGCTTAGAATAGCATCACCCCATTTCTTTCCTGTGGGTGTCGTAGGAGGCGACTAAGGGACTTCATGGTGTGTATTGCAATTTTAAGCGATGGGCTGACAACCTGCCACTATAGCGGTACACAATTTTCCGAATGACCCTCAAATATGTCAGACGTGGCGTAAATGTCCATTTTTTGTAGCAGTTTACGCTCTGCTTACCCCGCAAGGGATAATAGGCGTGATATGTGTGTATGTATGTGTACGTAAATCAATGGATAAGTAGGTTAGCATTTGAAAATAAGTAGGGAGGATTTTTTGCGGTATTTCTTGCCAACTGGCCGAGCCGTGGCTTAGGTTAATTGAAGGAATAGATTGACACTTGAAAATCCTGAATTCTTCGTAGGCACGTTCAAACAAGTAACTTTTATACAACGGCCACACTATGCACCTGCTCCTGCCGCTACCGCGAATATCGCGCAAAACACTTCCGTGGAAGTACTAACACGAGTTTGTTCACACACTACTTCTTACTCTTTTCGAAGCAATACGAATGAGCGAGATAACAATACATTCCACTCGCGCTCGTGCTTCCGTTCCTTTGACTCGCGCATGAAAAGCTGACGCTCGAGAGAGCACGAAAAGTGGCAGCGGCATGACGAGTAGCAGCGCGAGTAACCGTTTACATGCTCATACTGCCCATTTTCCTTACTATTTCTCTGCCAATAAAGGCGTAGTATGACGTGGCATCAAAATTTGCGGGCGCGGTAAAATTATATATCCTTTATTGCATAAAAACAAACGAAAAATGTACAAACAGTGTGAGCAAAGGCGATCTTATCTCTAAGAAGAGATCTTTTCCAGCCAACCCGTCGGTAGTGCGAGAATCAAAATTTTTGTGGGGAGATAACAATGCAATAATTAAAACTAACATGCTGTGAGGTTAACCTGGCTGGCCGACAGCGCTTTTTGATACGACCAGAAACGTTTTTTGGGGATTCAGCTTTGAAAGGTCTAAGATAGATTCACTCTTTACTTTTGTGATACCTACGGGTCCAAATGCGGTGATAATATTCCAAGCCATGTTGTAAGTAGTCTCTTATCATGTGGGACACCGGGTCGTTCGTCGACTCGGTGTCCCACTTGTGAACACTGGTGAACACTTGTGTCAAAGTCAACTGCCTACTATACTAGTAGACTTCTGACATGGTTGTGTAACGACAACTGCTTTAGTAATCTAATCATAAAAAGCAACCGGGCTTAACGTGCTCTCCGAAGCATGAAACCATCTTTCTTACGAACAATCTTGTAATTCAGCCTGGCAATGTCCTAGCCGGACTGGAAATAAATTCACAAAGTGATAATATTCACTTTGTAAGTGCCCCACCGGGAATCAAATCCAAAACCTTTGCGCCGCAGGGACAACCTTTGCAACAAACAAAAATGTACCGTGTCGTAAAACTCTCGTAAGAACAGGCGATCGATGTTTGAATCTATTTCCGATGTACGAAGGCCGTACACGATAAACAATACATACATCGAAACAGGTGGCGGCATAGATTATTAACGTTATAATGTGTACAGATGGTACAATCGTACCCACACTCTACGACTCTAAGTTTATTGCCTAAATTTATTTTTGTATGCGAAAGACGTACTTGATATACAATACTCATTTCTTGAACCACAACTCGTACATACTTTAAAACAAGTAACCGCAGTCATAATTTTATGTAAGAATTACGGGACTATCGTAAAACTATACGTGTATTATCAAGACATAATTAGGCAATCAATTAAAAACTTGACCCTCCAAGACAACTTAAAAGTATTTTTACCAAATTTTTATCCGACTTAAAAAAAGGTGGGGGTTCTCTGTGTAATACGACATAGAGTTGACCAAATAATGGCGGTTCACTCACTTGTCGTCCATCGTTCCGTTTTTTCAACGCAACGCAACGCAACGCAACGTAAAAAAACGGAACGACGGTCGACAAGTGAGTGAACCGCATATATCTACCGATGGCCGAATTAGTCCATTTTGTCTTACAAAGTACATGTTTGGCAGTACATTTAACTGTCAAACACATGTGTAAATTTTAATTTCATTACTCATTCGGGAATATTTATCAAGCTGTCCATATGCTTAAAGGTAAAAACTCTAATAAAGCATAGAATGATAGTTGTTATTCAACGTAGACGAAAAAATGTTTTGCTTACCTAATAATTTATAATGTAGATTTATTTTTCGTCAATAAAATTGTTGCATAAAGTTTTTGTATGTTTTTCAAATAAACGCGAGTCATATAAACAAGTAAAATAAATGTGTTTATTTTATTCTTTACCTTGACAGATTCTATTTGAATGTAATCGCCGTAACTTTTTTGTAAGTTGGTATGCTAAAATAATATCATATTTATGTACCCATGGATGTACATGTAGGTATAGGAAGTGATTTCTTTTATATTATAATTATTTAATATTGAAGTTTTTGATGCTTAAAGAAGGGTAAAATTCAATTATACGTTCACAACATTACATAGTAAGAGAATGATGACGTAGGTACCAATTAATATCCAAAATTAGTAAAAATGCATTCAATATTTATAATTTCATGATTAACGAATCAAACAACAAAAAACATAAAATATGGACTAAACTTAACAATAACATAAAACGGGACAAACTAGTGAAAAGATACATTATAAACAACAAAATTATATGCAAGTCACTTTGTTAGCCATAGCACTGGAGTATTTTCTATACACAGGAAGACTTATACAATCCTTATCTACCGACTTGTAAAAATAACCCTTTAAAAAGGATTTGGTCCAAAAAATAATGAGCTTTCTATTTTTACCTTAAAGGAAGCCCGCAGAATATTGATATATTCATCCATTACGATAGACCCTATTATTTTTAATAGTAATAATCTTACACCTACCATTATAATACGTAACCAAAATAATGACTAAGCTACTCATGAAACTGTATAAGAAACTTTTGGGTTTTTCTCCTCTTACGCCTACTTATTTTGACCGAAAGTATTATATCTGACGTTGAACGAAAATGACCCTTACAATATTTTATCGTAATGTAGATGTCGAAAAATTGAAAAAGTTGCAGTTACGCTGTTTTAGTTCGAGAGCAAACTCTGCTCTGAGAGGCACTTATCCTTTCGTAGATCGTTGCGACATATAAAGTAAAAGTTTACTGGTGACCGATACATGAAAACAGAAGACATCAACTGACCCCAAAGACATAAAAAAATGCCCTCTGCATGCAAAGATACTAACATTAGTGGCTATGAGAAATCAGAATAAATCAGAAATCTTATCTTTTATTGATTTTATCAAAGATTCCTAGCAGAAAGTTGTTATTTATCACTAGACCTTTCTTTAGTCAGTAACGAAATACAGCTATAGGTCATATGACCTTGCGTCGTAGACTCACTTTATTTGTCAAAATATGTTGTATCTGGAGTATAATATCCTGAAAATATGAATCATCTTCCTAGTTGATAAAAATATTTTCCATCTAATATCTTAATTATAATTATTAACTTACCTTTCTGTATATCTTCGTAAATGTATGTATATATCAAAAATACATCTTTGGAAGATCTAAACCACATATAATAGGAACAAACTGAGGGTTAGCGCACACAATAAACACAGCCTAGAGCCAAACCTTCGCGCATTTCTTCTCCGGCTTATCGAGAAATGACTCTAACACAACTATAATAAAACCTGAATTAGCTAGAAAAAGGGTTAGTCTAGTCGAATCTGTCACCCCAGGGTGGGACACCCTGGAGTGAATCCTCGGAAACGTATGCCCAAGGAGTCACCCTAAGCTAGGTATCCATTAACCCGTCGAAAACTTCACAACGAAAAGTCCGCCAGGAAAACCAGTCTTTACGCTGAACTTAATTCTTATTCTGCACCAAAAGAAGACAAGCGTAAAAGTAAACGTGCAAGAGGTAGAAAGAGAAGCTGATAAGTGTGAATAATGTATCTTTCCACTCACTTGTCGTGTAGCCGAAGTCGTCTTCTTCTTCTGGGTCTGCCTCTTTCTCTTCTTTACTTCTTTTCACTGCTCCTGCTGAGGCACGGTCGATCTACAAATGAAGAAATGGGTAAGACTGGCATGTTTATGTTTCGGAAGGCAAGACATGTTAGATGGTCTAAAGTACTTTAAGACAACTTTTTAATTTGACCAATTCTTCTTACTGATTTTTTCGAATTTAGCTGCAAATTTAAAGATACAAAAAAAACAGAACATTTAGATATTTTGAACATAGATAACGTTCAAAAATTTGCAATAAGTAGGAAGGTAGACATCAAACAGTAGAAACTACTGCTTAAATTTTTACTAGCTGCCCAGTGGTTGCACCCGCTGCTAACCGTTTTCCTGAAGGAATAAAATGTGTTTCCGGCATGTGTTATGCTCATGGATATTTTGGAAAAAGGTCGTATGAGTTTTGTCTTCTACGAAAAATCTTTGTTATTCTTTTGATAGTCATTATTCTTCTCTTACCTCTTGCCCTTTTTCAGAATAAGTTCTTCCCCCCAGATCTCGTTCGTCTTCCTCGTCACTGCTGTCAGAGTCAGAATAGACAGGAGCTTTAGTTTTCTTTTCTTCTCTTGTCTCTTTTTCAGTTTCATCTGTATCTTTCTCGGAGTCTGGCTCTGATGTTACTGTTATCTGTGTAGGAAATAAAAGGAAAATTATATAAAAGATCTTCTTGGTTTTCGTATGGGGCTTCGAGTCAAACATCTTCAATACCGTGTTCCAGAATTTAGAGGGTTTCTAAGCTCATGGTTCACGGGCTATCTCCTGGAGTTTTTGTAAGTGTTTAATGAAGAGACTTCTTACAATCTTTGGTTGATGATAGCCTTAAATCGGAATACAACACTTGTCTTAACTTACCCTAAATAAGTGCTGTTTCTTTACGTCAAATAGGTTTAGAAAAGATAGGACATATCTATGTCCTGTCATATAAATTGTCAAAATCAGAGGATGATTTAAACAATGGCGACTAATTTTACTTTAAACGCGAATAACCTTTTGTCATTTTTAAACATGACAGAACTTATGAGGTCAAATCGGAATTTAAATTTTCCTTACTTGCCTTAAATGAGTGCTGTCACTTTCCGTCAAATAGGTTTAGAAAAGGCTAGAAGATATCTAAGTCCTGTCATTTTTAAAAACGTCAAGGGTTTTTTCGCCTCTCCTAGTCAATTTAGTCGCCATTGTTTTGATTGTCGCCTTATTTTGACAAATAACACGTATTGTGCATGAAATTATAAGACATGACACGACTAAAATATCTCCTATCCTTTTCTAAACCTATTTAACGGAAAATGACAGCACTAATTTAAGGCAAGTAAGGAGAATGTACATCCCGAATTGTGGCCAATATCTCCCACCTAAGCTTATTTTATAGAAAGTGACAGCGCTAATTTAAGGTAAGTCAAGAAAATTAATATCACAAACGGAGACCAAAAGGTTAGAAGAAGATGCTTTAACAAACCTTTATCCCATGTTCCGGCGTTCCATCCAGTACCGGTGGAGGAGGGGCTGAACTCTTCCTCGTGTGCATAGGAGTTGGTGGCGGTGACGTTGATGCTTCCACGTCAGATGAGTCTGTATTCTGTGGGGAGAATAATTATATTTTATACAAGAAAAGCAAAAGAGGTCCAAATGTGATCACCTGAGTTAGCTTCCTAACTACGATTTACAGTTGAGCAAAGTTAGCCGAATCACACAATTTCTAAATGATGAGCAGTATCGAAATCACAAGCACTTTTCACTTCACACTATAAGTCAAACATATTATCTCTCCCTTCTTTTTGAGGTTAGTTTTCGAACTGACCACGCTTAGTAAGTCGGTTAGCAAACGTTGTTTAACATGTTTACAGGAAATACTCTCTAAGCACCTATCTATTCCTGTGTTGCTATTTACAACACTTTTGGGTAGATTTTGAGGAATTCTATTGTAATTTGGTTCAATATGTTGGCCACTTCTATTAATAAAAATGGTAATCTGCATAATATCAACTTTCTCGACATCAAATAAGTTTTCAAGAGTATAAATTTACTTACCCAAGCCAATAAACTCTGGACAGTTAGCGTGACTTTATCACCAGCCGCCTTAATCAGCTGCACAGCTCTTTCGTGCTGTGCGTTTCTGACACACGCTCCATCCACTTCCAGTATTCTATCTCCAGTCTAGAACAAGTATAATAAGTTATTGCAACTGTCTTTAAATTTCAAAGTAAGGTCCATGGAATCAGAGACTTAAAGTTATGAACGTTGAGCCAACAGACGCATCACATGATGGAACGGATCCATCCATTTATTGATACCATGAGCGTTATTGGGCATGTATACTTTACTGCATCTAAATTAAAAGGAACTAAAGGGTCGAGGACCTCAGAGGCCAGTGAGTAGTGTTTGCTCAAACTCTGCGCATCTCTCAAGGTGATTTTAGGTCTGGTAGCCGCCTCGCTTATAGGTTGTTTATTGCAATACTGACCACACAAATGTTGTTAGCATGTAGTTGATCTACAATAACTTTCTGTAACCTATTGTACATTTGTATAATTTTTTCTTGACCTTGTTTGGAACGATTGATATGCATAAAAGTAAAATTCAAAACGTACATGAAGTTCCCCGCAGTTGCCAGCTGGGCTGTCAGGCACCACATTCTTGATGAAGATGCCAAAGATTGCCTTCTCTTCTCCATCCTCGCTGTCATTGTTGGAGACTATGTCAACCTGGTAACCAAGGAAAAGATAACATATATAGCTGTGATGATGTTAGATGTGTGCACTTCATCTGGCAATATGCGTCCTTTTGTTTGATATTTATCACATTGTTTCCACTTATTAACGGAATGGACTCCGTTGTCGTCGTTATTTAAATTTTCAGACCACAAAGCCTCACAACGGATCTCGTTATTCGACCATTTTCACAGAGTATTCGTTTAATCTTGAAATTAATGGAAAGTCAATACAATGCGTATATCTTAAGGTGATCTACCTTCCCGTCCCATTTAGGACTGGGCTACATACCTTGCCACCTACGATGCTGACGCCAAGTGGTGCTCCAGGAATCCTCTTGAGGGTGATCTTCCTCGGAGACCCCCATCTCTGGACGGTATCGCGACGGTTCGGGGATGCTGTCACCGTCATCGCTGCTAAGGGAGTGAAGCTGTATGGAAAGATTTGAACGTTAATTTATCAAATCATATAGATCAAAGAATCATAAATATTTTTGTTAATAAACTGAAGAATATATACAATAGTATGGAACCCTAGCCAATTTATGTCGCAATTTAATTATTTTTATTTATTTAACTTTATGTACAAAAATGTACATGGGTGGACGAAACGGCAAAGGCGATATATCCCGGTCTACCTAGGGGCATTTGGAAAGGGTCAAGGCAGGTGCATTAAAGAAAACAAAAAAAAATTGTAAATAAAAATAAATTTAGTTAGAAAATATAAAGTGGTTGCACTACTTAGTTGTAAGGTATTCTTTGGTTTTAGTTGTAAATAAATTAAAAAGTCAATTCTTCTTCATATTGTAAATAATCCATTAATAATAAGTTGAAAACTTTACTCTTTTAAAAGCAGTAAAAATTGTTATTGGGGACTTCCACGCAAATTCTTTATAGGTATGCAGATGTGGTCGTATGTTAGAAATATGAAACATAAGATTTTACTGTTATTCCTAGTTTTATGCATTATGTAAATTTCGTGATATTGGATAACCAGATGCTTCACGTGGATAGCAGCTGGATTAGTTTAGAAAGGTGTATGTTTTTTCAAAAACCTGATATTTCGGCTTTTCATTTGAAATTAAATGAAATTAATTTAATGTATGAAATTATTATCACTTAATGACGTCATGACCCGACATTGTAAAACAATATTTGGATAACACAATTTTCTTATTTTTAAAAGGTTTTGTATTGTCCTAACAGAAAACCGGCTCGGGCGAAATAAATAAAAAAACATATATTTCTGCCTTGAGCTGGCCAGTCACACGGCATGTAACTTTAAGTCACCACCACTTGTAAACGACATTTGTTTCAAATTTCAAGGAGTCAATATTTTCAAAGGGTGTAAATTAAAGACCTAAGTTAACCATCTGACAAAGCATCCGAATGAAGAGCCAAAAAAAGAGCCAGTGTAAAAAAACTCTCAGTGCAACTTTTATAAAAACTGATTTTCAAATAGTCAAATTCACTCACGGCAGGACAGAAATCTCTGCACAGAGGCCTTTACGTTAGATATAGGTCATCAAAACTTCGTCCAACTTTTAAATAACCCTTTCTTTTTAATCTTTTACGAATTTTCTTTGAAAAATACAAACTAAGTACCTAAGTCATGCCGCCTAATAGCAAAGTTATCGTCTAAGTATGACTTTTGATTCTTATCCGAAAAACTTTAGATGATGCGTTTGGGAGCCGTGTGATGCGGGTTTAAAATAGCATTACCCCATTTCTTTCCCTTGGTAGTCGTAAGAGGCGACTAAGGGACTCGAGGGTATGTTTTCTTATTTTAGGCGATGGGCTGACAACCTGTCACCATGGCGATTCACAACTTTCCGAATTACCCTCAAATATTTGTCAGACGTAGTGAAAATGGTCGTTTTTTGCGGCCGTTTACGCTCTGCCTACCCCGCAAGGGATAATAGGCGTGATATATGTTATTTGTCAGACGTGGCGTAAATATCCGTTTTTTGCGGCCGTTTGGGCTCTGCCTACCTCGCAATGGATCAATGGCGAGATATGTGTATGTGTGCGTTCGGGATGCGTGTTGTTGTGTGTGAGGCCACCGGGACGAAAGATTAAAGTTTGTTTCTAGAAATCTTGAATTTTTTTCTAACCGCGGGCAAGATTAAACTTGCGCCTTTCGCCATCACCAGCTTCTTTTACTGGGCTTCCGCGGCTCATCCTTGCCCGAGAATTTTGCAAGCGTAATTTAATGCCAATAAAAAGTGGAACGGTTTTATCTACCGCGTTAGTTTTGCAACTAATACCGAGCGACTAATCCATTCTTTACAGATTTAATGTAGTCTAAGCGATGGAAACCCGCGATTAATTTAAATTTAAAATAACTCAGTTCTATAAAAAATTAAAAATTGCATTGGGCAGAATTAAAGTCTGTGTTCGATATAATATTTTATTGAGTTTGCACAACCATTACCTACCACAATAAAACAATTTTAAACGGATTTAAGTTGTCTTTATTTTGGATTTTACAATTCTGTGTTAGATTTTTCACGAAAACAGACTAAACACAATGTATGTTAAGCTTAGGTGGTTCGCTCACTTGTCGTCCGTCGTTCCGTTTTTTTTAACGCAACGTAACGATGCGTCTGTCAGACGAAAATAAATTGTGGATTCCAATCTTATTCCCATACAAATACGGCTACGGTAGGTTTACGGTGCGTAACGGGGGCTGTCAAGTCGTTTGACACACGCGTCTGTTACGCACCGTAAATCCACCGTATCCGTATTTGTATAGGAATTAGATGGAATTAACAACGTTGCGTTAAAAGAACGGTACGACGGACGACAAGTGAGTTACCGCCGGACAACTGTCATTCCGATACAAACATCCAGTAAGTAATATGACCCTAGGTCACTTTGACACCCTGTATAGCTCAATCAGAGTGCAAACGCCGCGGTCGAGTGAGCCTAACCTATATTGCACTTCAGGGCTATCTTCACTCATGCGTTTTGAACTAGCTCTTTTGACGCTAGTGACATTCAACTTTTTCTTCCGGCAAATGCAGGGCAAGGAGACAAAAGACAAATAAGTAGAAACTTGAAAAAATCGCACGTACATTTTTATTTTTGGTATTTATGGTTGAGTAGTGTATAAACGTTGGTCAGACTCTCAATGCTGACTACTTTATATCATGACAAGCAGCACTACGTTAGGTTAAATGCAGTTGAACAAAAACAATGACTTAACAAAAATAAATTGCTTATATCTAAGAGCAGACGCAGGAACGGGCTCTTAAGGCTTCCTGGATGAGATAGCTCTAATATAAAGAGTCATCATCATCATATCAAACTATAGCAGTCCAGTGCTAGACGAAAGCCTCCTCCAGGTACGTTATGAGGCACGATCTCTGTTTTCGTCATCCAGTCACTACCAGCGGCCTTTTTAAGTCATCGGTCCATCTGGACGGAGGACGACCAACGCTACGCTTGCCAAGGCTTGGTTTCCTCTCGAAAATTCGCTTCATCCACCACAGTATAAATATCCTGCCATATTTCTCGAATGGCGACAGTAAACAGACGATTTTGCGCCAGTGGGGATACCGCTACAGAGCTTGCCTTTACTGAATAGAGGTGAATTCATTGTAATTAAACTATTTCAATGTTGGCTTATTCTGAGGCCTTGATTGGAAAAAATCTATGAATATGATTAAGTATAGACATTTATAGGTCTATTACAAAGCAAATTGGTCTCATTGATTAGGTACGCTAAAGAAACGATCGCTTGTTCGTTTCTTTGCCGTTTTATTTAGTGACGTGGAATCAAGACAATTGTCTAAATCGACAACTTATTTTAGATAATTTTCTGGCTTGAAATAAGGCATATTGGGCCAGAAAAATATCTTAAAGATAAAGACGTCTGGTCATCAGCAACTGTTGCTCCAACACAATGTCTGAGGTAGATAGACTGATCATATTTAAACATGAATTTGACATAGGTTTAATAAATATGACATAGGTTTAATTTTGATATGAATTTGTTTTTTACATCACTGTAAGTTTACTATTCTAGTTTAAAAGAGAATCTTGTAAATTCCGACTAAAAAATAAATGATTTGATTTTGATACACACACACATATCACGCTTATGATCCTTGCGGGGTAGGCAGAGCGTGAACAACCGCTAAAAACGTACATTTACGCCACGTCGGACAAATATTGGAGGGTATTTCGGAAAACTGTGTATCGCCATAGTGACAGGCTGTGAGCCCATCGCCTAAAATTGCAATACACACCCTCGAGTCCCTCAGTCGCCTCTTACGACTCCCACGAGAAAGAAATGCGGTGGAAGGCTCCGTAAGGGGCCGCCTGGTTTGCGACCACCATCCCACCGAAGTCTGGCGCCAAGTAGCTTGCTGCGTTCCGTCAGTGTGTGGGAGTGCCAGTGCCTTAACAGGCTTCTTCTGGGTGAGCTCGCTCCATCTTAGACTCTGTCTCTGTCCTATGACTTAGACTAGAGTCAAGAGCAAACTCATTATTAATTAAATACAATGGGGTGATGCTATTCTAAGCCGGCATCACACGGCTCCCGATTTTGATCCAGCTACAAATTAAGACGATGGAAAGTGCTCGCTAGTTATTCCGCTTAACCGAGTGCAAAATTTGAACCAGCGATGCAGGAGGATGCATTCTTCATTGATAACTACTTGTATATTGTAGATTTTATTGTATAGATATATCTTTTCGACATTAATCTTCCAGGGGCGTGAGTCTGTAAACAATGTGGGAGAAAGTCTAGATCTAGACGTAAATATTATAATAGGGCTGATTGAAAAAAAACGGTAGTCTGCGAAGTAGTCAATTTATGAAGTAGGTATAAGTTAAAAAGTTAAGTGCCGTGTGATGCCGGCTTAGAACAGCATCACCCCATTTCTTTCCCGCGGGAGTCGTAAGGGGCGACTAAGGGCGTGTATTACAATTTTAGGCGATGGGCTGACAACCTGTCACTATGGTGATACACAATTGTCCGAACGACCCTCAAATATATGTCAGACGTGGAATAGATGTCCAATTTTGCAGCCGTTAACGCTCTGCCTACGCCGCAAGGGATAATAGGCGTGATAAATATGTGTATGTGTGTATAAGTTAAAATACGGAAAGGGCTGGCTAGAAAGACCCTAGTTAAATATAGACAAGACAATAAGAGACTGTGACGCCGTTTGATGCCAGTTTAGAATAGCATCAACACCTTTCTATCCCGTGGGAGTCGTAAGAGTCGACTAAAGGACTCGAGGGTTACATGGGTATTGCAATTTTAGGCGATGGGCTAACCTATCGTGACCCACAATTTTCTATGAGCCTTAGAATGTTTGTCAGACTTGGCGTTTATGTTCGTTTTAAAATGAACTTGAATGACTTTTTGAAAAGTAGATTGGGGCCCAAAGGAAGCGAGCATTGGTATCCAAAAACCGTTTAGTTGTTACCAGTATCATAAGCAGATTTATATTTATAGTAATAAGGTGATGCTATTTTAATCTGTCACCCCTAACTTTAGCACACATTTAGTAGGTATGTAGCAACCGGTAAACCACAGAATCATAAAGAGAAGCTCTACAATGTACACGTATTAGACCAAATTAAATTAAACCTTATACGGAAACACTTACCAATTTATATTGAAACGTTTATCCAGAAAACTTTAGTCCCATCACTACATTTCCGTTATACAAAACATTTGAATTTCGATTCCAAATTCAAAATGCAAATACCGAACACTAAAATAACGGACCGGACAGGACGCAAGCGGTCAATCCCTAGTACTGGAGCTACTAGCATTAAGGTCGTCTACTATAATTTAATTATGAGTATTAGCAATTTTGTCTAGTGTTGGGCTAAGGTGGAATATATCGATATCGATGAAATAGAATATTAATTAAGAAGAAAAGAAAAATTTATACTTTAGAGGGCAAGGTCGTACGTTGACTTGGTTATCCCACACGAAAAGAAGAAGAAAAGCATGATAAATGTTATTATTAATAAAGTGTCAAAACATTTGATCCAATAAATGTTAAGAACAGTGATTCGTCAAAAATACCGCCTTAAATCATTTCGGGTCTTAAATAACTAATTGTTTCACACGAGTGGAAATTGAACCCAAGTCTCGAGTGCTCCAAGCCGGCGCGTTCATATGACACTCGCATTATTTTATCATTTCTTAAAGGGTAAAAAAGATACGAAGTCTTTAACGTCATCTACACTTCAAAAATTAAGCGATCAAATCATACCTCTCTGCGACGCCTTTCCAAAATCACCCCATTTCTACCTGAAGGTGCCGTAGACTTTTGGGCATGTTGATGATCATGATAGGAAAACCTGTCAATATTAATATCGTAGCAATACATGACATCCCTAGAGAGCCGCCTGTTTTCTCTAATCCAATGTAAGAGGGATCGTTTCCCGTTTTACTTTCATACGTTTTTA
This sequence comes from Tuta absoluta, assembly GCA_027580185.1. Classification (NCBI taxonomy): domain Eukaryota; kingdom Metazoa; phylum Arthropoda; class Insecta; order Lepidoptera; family Gelechiidae; genus Tuta; species Tuta absoluta. The sequence goes on along the minus strand of JAQAHW010000019.1, from coordinate 8,592,586 downwards.
TGCTATTAGAAGGCCCTAATAAATCTACAGCTTGAAAAAGGTTTAATATGGTTTATTTTGCACTCACAGTGCCATATTATTTTTATATATAAGAAGTTAAAAAAAAGTATAGCTTCGGCCGGAGATTGACGTCGCTTCAAGACGAGTATCAAGAGGTTGACATTTTGGAAGGGTTCGGTCTGGCCGCCGGCTCAGTGGCAGAGAGCGTTGAGACGGTACTTCACTGGTTCCGGGTTCAAACTCTGGCCGACGCAAAAATTTTTTCATCTTCTTATTTTCATTTCTGTGCCCTATATTTCATAGCATGTAATTTGAGGATCACAGAAGTTATCAACAGAGATGATGATAAAAGTCCTCTTCTATTAAAAATACTTTGAATGAAAACCATTAAATTGATTAGCCAAAATTTACATTGCAGTGTAATGAAATGAAAAATAATAACTCAGTTCAATGTAGGACAGTACTATCACTTCTTGATGTCATGTATGATCGTAATTGTAAAAAAGATAACAACAAAATTTTCTTCTTTTTCTTATAAAATGTTTGTATTGTCCTGATAGAAAACCGGCTTCGGCCAGATTAGAAACTGGATGTTTTGTTAGGAACAAAACGGTAATATATATGTTTTTTGTCCATGAAATTATTTGCGAGTCAATTCGACATACACATACATACATAAATCATAATATCTATATGGAGTGGAGTGCGGAGTCTATAAGTAATATGTTCTTATGTAACTCTTATTTGGGAAATAAACAAATTTTATTTTATTTTATTTATTTTATATCCTTTGCTGGGTAGTCACAGCGTAAACGGCCTTAAACAACAAACATTTACGCCAAGTCAGACAAACATTTGAGGGTCATTCAGAAAATTGAATATAGTTATAGCGACAGGTTGTCAGATCATCGCCTAAGATTGCAATACTTGCATTGCCCTCTAGTACCTTAGTTGTGCACGGTCGTTTTATCGGCAATTATAAGCGAGCGAGTGCAAAATAAAATCGTATAATAGCTCTATAGCGTCTTTATTCACTACAATGGCTCAATTTCTATCGTAATGAGAAGCATCACGAACATGGACGTTTTAAGAACCGTTCAAAGTCTGGTCTCTACTCTAAGTAATTGAGTGTACTTACATACATACTAAAATCACGCCTATATCCCTTACGGGATAGGCAGAGCGTTAACGGGCGTGAATCGGATATTAACACCACATCTGACAAGGTTCAATCAGATTACTGTGTAGCACTAAAATGACAGGTTGTCAGCCCATCGCCTAAAATTGCAATACACATCTAACCCTCGAGTCCCTTAGTCGCGTCTTACGACACCCATGGGTAAGAAATGGGGTGATGCTATTATAAGCGGGCATCACACGGTTGAGCGATTGAGTGTACTTACTACGTAATAATGCTAGTTTTAGCTCTCCGTTCTGTGGTTTTTCTTGTTTTATGGTGAGAATTTGTGGATTTAATTGTGTGTCGTGTCGAAAGAGTGTCAGTTGGATGGTTTGGGTCGATTCGTTGACAAGACAAGACGCTGAATGTCGTTGGATGTTACAGCGTTGGCATTTTTAAAGTACATCCGCTTTCATAATATTACGGTTAAATATTGCACATTTCAGGCAATTTTAAAGGGTTGATTTGGTACTACGAGTAGTATCGATAAATAAGAAAAAAATTTGAAAACTTGAATAATTTTCTACCGCAGCCAACTTGTGCCTGCGAAATTATGCAAGTATTTCTTAATGCTTATAACGCGTGGCATGGTTTTATCTACCAGGATAGTTTTACAACTAATTCCGCCTGTCTGTAGAAAAAATTGTGCAAAGTTGAAAAATGTATACTGTTTAAAAAAAAAACAAAATTAAAAGATAACATAGTCATCTTCTTCCTTTGTTTGCATGACTTCTGGTATTTCATCCACGACTGTCAATTTGGGCTTATGAGGATGGCTTTACTGTAGTTTTTTGTAGTTCTGTACATTCGGAACCCCCATAACAATGCAATTAGTGAATGACTCTATTACAAGTTAAAAGATCCCTAAGGGATTTTCTAGACGATATATTATTATTCAATTACATTTAGTTCGGCCATATGGGAACGGCCACTTTACTAAATTGCTATTCATAGTGATGTGGTGGCTAAAATATTGGGACACGTATTTCAAGGGTTACATGTGTATTGCAATTTTAGACGATGGGCTAACAACCTGTCTCTATGGCAATCATCAATAACTACTAGAGACCGGATTACCTATATGCATTTGCATATTTAAGCCCTTTCATGGCAAATAGATTTTTTTTTCTAAAATCTTGTTATGATGCATATTATTCACTCATTATCAATATTATTCGAGTCTTTCTTTCCTTTTTAGTGTGGGACACCGAGTCCTCCAACGACCCGTGTGTTAGAGTTTTTCAACCGCCTTCTATTACCTACTCAAGCGAAGCGCGTCTTATAGGTATGGTTTTCCCGTTTTCCCGTCTACGACGTATGTTTTGCTGAAATTGTTCTTATTGTGGGTGAGTGCATTCATTGATTGATCTGTCAACATTTGTTAGTTATTTTTTTCTTTTCATGTGGGACACCGAGTCGTCCAACGACACGATGAACCATGGTGTCAGAGTTTTCCAACCTACTACTAGTAGTAGCCCTCTGACTTGATTGTATAACGACCGCCATTTAAGTAATCATAGACAGCAACCGGGACCGACTGCTTCACGTGCCCTCCGAAGCACGGAACCATTTATTTTTCGGACAAGCAGGTGGTTTACCCTGCAATGTCCTAACCAGACCGGAAACAAATTCACAAAGTGATAAATATCAACTTTGTGAGTGTCCCACCGAGAATCGAACCCGGAACCTTAGCGTTGCAGGCATTCGCACTACCACTGCGCCACATCGGCCGTCCACATATGTTAGTGGAACTTGCCTGTCTAAAAAAACGTTGTCTTCGTGGATAACCGACTATCCTGGATTATTTCAATACGGCGGAAACTTTCTATATTGTAGAATTTGTAAGAAAACGTTTATTATTTAGTTTTTATACCCGAAACTTGTTATTTGATCTTGCATATTTTGCCGTTTCGTTTTTTGTGCATATTTCAGGCATTTTTCGAGCATATATCAGGCTTTTTATGTTGCATTTTATCCAGTCCCTAATAATTACCAACACGTGAATATATATTCGGCAGTTTCAATTTCCTATATTCTGAAACTGTATGTCTTCATTCCTGTACAAATCCTTTAAACAAGCAACCGCGAAAACCTCAATGCATTGACAAAAGATTTACCTACACGTGCTAACACGATGAAGCCCCACCAAAGGACAGACCTTCTAATCCTTTTACTATACAAACATATTTACTTTACTTTGACGATTCTATTGTGCGCATTCGTAAGCAGATTTTGTTGTTATTTTCTGGAATGAGGAAAAGGTGCAGGAAATCTATAAAAGCATTATGTATACGTAAGGAGAACGTTTAAGAGTCTCGAGGGTTTGATGTGTTTTTTTTTAATAAATGATGGGTTTGCTCTTGACTCAAGTCTACGTCATAGGACAGAGACAGGGTCTAAGATGGAGCGAGCTCACCCAGAAGAAGCCTGTTCACTCTTACTTTGAAGAGATTAGGGTTGTATGCGTTCGAAATGTGTGTATTACAATGTTAAGAATCAGGCTGAGAAGCTGTCACTATAGTGATAGATACACGATTTTTATGAAACAGCCCTCAAATTTTTGTCAGACTTGGCGATGGCGACTGCATTTTTACGGTCATAAATGCCCTGCTTACTCTACAAAGGCGTGTTATGTGTGTGTATGTAAGTGTACGTGAACGCCACTTTAGCCGACACAACGTTGTCTATTTTCTTGTCCTTTCACAGAAGGTGACAAAAGTATGTTTAAATTATCTGAGGAATACGTAAGCTAGAATTGTAGCCTAACGGCTACAAAACTACTTTCATTTTAACGCTCGACTTACCATTCGAATCACGATCTTGTGCCTAACAGAATACAGCCGTACGAGTTTTTTTTGAAGTGGGACTGATGAAATGTAGACTTTATCATTTGTATCATAAAGTCTGTTTTATTATTTTAAGGTTTTCATTGTTTATTGACTAAAACATTTTATTTCAATGTGAAGATGAAAATGTAACCTTGAAAAAGACAGTATATATTAGTTTAAGGTTTTCATTGTTTATTGACTAAAACATTTTATTTCAATGTGAAGATGAAAATGTAACCTTGAAAAAGACAGTATACTCAGAAATGCATAAGAATTGGAGTTTTTTTTATCTTTGGCCAACTTTTAATTATACTGTGCTTTGGCAATGACTAAGCGCCCGTTGACAAAGTCTTACGTCATAAGGTCACGGAACGGAAGTATATTATAGCGATAGATAATGTCGTGTGATGCCAGCTGAGAATAGCATCACCCCATTTCCCGTGGGAGTCGTAAGAGGCGACTAAGGTACTCGAGGGTGTGTATTGCTATTTAAAGCGATGGGCTGACAACCTGTTACTATGGCGATACACAATTTTCCGAATGACCCTCAAATATTTATCAGATGTGGCGTAAATGTCTGTTTTTTGCGGCAGTTTACGCTCTGCCTACCCCACAAGGGATTATAGGCGTGATTTGTGTATGTATGTATGTCAATGACTAAGCGCGCATTCACAAAGTCTTAGCTCATAAGGTTACGGAACGAAAGTATATTATAGCGATAGATAATATTCAGGAGGTCAGGAAAATACTTAGCAAGTTGCCTTCCGATATCCTGACATATTTTTTTATTCGAGTTTAAGGCATTAGACGGCTGTACCTTTCGAAAAGTTTATCCATCTAAAGTTACGTCTTTGGAGATAACATCCCGCTAAGAGCAAGCTTCAACTCTGGCTGTTTTCTTGGTCAGCCACAATTTGTGAGGTCTTAAGATCGAGTCTCATCGAGTGAAATTACTGCAAATTCATAGCCCTAGAAATGCCATAGAAGAATAAACAAGATTGCCTGTTATCAGTCTGGCAGTATATATATTCGGCGCACAGCCGCCAATACTTACTTTGTGGTATATAGGTGTCATAAACCTTTTAAATATTTGAGGTGGCATAGTAGGGAAATTGCCAGGCTGATAACAGGGAACCTTATATATTCTTCAATGGCATGTCTAAGGCTATGGATCTGCACTAATTTCACTCGGTAGTCCGATGAGGTAAGTGACTCGATTTTTAGCCTAGAATTTTGGCCTTGGCCTTTATTTATTTTATCTTTCAATTGTTTTTACTCTTTAATTGTATATTTTTATGTGATTTGGATATGTAATTTGTACAATAAATATAGAGGTAAATATGAATAACCTATTCCTGGTTCGCAGGTTACCTATTGTGCCTTTTTTGTCATTTTTATATTCCTGCCGTGTGATGCCGGCTTAGGAAAGCATCACCCCATGTTTAATTTAGCGTTGCTATGCTGGGGTAAGTTAGGTATTAATGACGGTCTATGAATACGCCGCGATGCTCGCCCGCACGCATCGCTCTGGGCATATGTTGTCCCTTTCTCGCTCGCGGGGCGAGGGTGGCGGCGTGCGCGCGGGCCGCCTGGTAGGCGCCAAGCGGTGATTTCTGCACCGCACTATCAGTCACTCAAAACCGTTCGGACGGGAGGGTATCGCGTATTGTGCGGATTTCCCGCCACGCGTTTTGTGATGCCGCGTGTAATGGACGATTCAATTGAGATCGCGCGTGTTGATGCATCGTATTATTGCGTTTCTCCTGGGTTGTACTGGAATGCCAGGCTTAGTGATTGTTGGATGTCTCGACGTCTTCCACGTGAGCGTCGCGTTGAATAGGCATCAGGTGGCCATTTTGGCCCGCGTTTGTACGGCCCAAATTCGGGTTGGGTCACGCGTAATGACTAATATCAAAGTGGAATACGAACAGAAGCTGTGAGTGGTTTGAAGTGAATAACGCGCCAAGGCTGTAGTGGAATGCTGGGTGTCGATATCTTTTCCACCCAGCCCTGTAAGTACCCACGGAATCCCTATTTGATCCATTCCCTGAACTTCCTTTCTCCGTTGGGTATTTTATGCATTTGGACCGGCGACGTGACTGTAAGTGTGGAACCTAGTTGTTTTAGTATAAAACTGTTTCTTATTGTTAATGGTGTGTTCCCTTTAGTCATATTTGTTGTACCATTATCATTGTGACTCCTTAGTACGAATTGCGGAATTCGTGGGGTGATATAATTTGGAGGTACTTACTTATAATCTAGTGCTTATACGTGTGACGTAACGCCAGATCGGCAGACGGTATTTACTACAGAATTGAGTTATGTAAAGGTCAGAACACATCATTTGCCAATTTCACTCAACTTAGTTAATTAAGTTAAATAGATTTAGGTTCACGTTTAATTCATAGTATGCGCTGCTATATTGTGCAGCGTATGCTATTTAGCGCTGCGTAACGCGGCCATTGTCTGCCTTCAGTTGAACTCCTGGTATTTTACTAGAAATTTACCTGTGTAAATCGCTTCCACTGCGGGAGTTTAGCTTGGAATTAGACAATTTTTGGTAGCAGAGCGTGGTTCAGAAAACCACTAGATTTAAGATTATTTTAGTATAAGATTTTTAATCTACCTACATAAAAAAATATATTTATTGTGATTGTAGTGTGTGCCCTGTGTAGAATATCCTATCGGTAGGATCAGGGCCAATCAATTAGTGAATTGCTTGTTATTATCGTTGTGTTTACCCTGTGCGGATATCCTAACGGTAGGATCAGGGCCGATTGTCTATTATTGTTTTTTATTGTAAGGTTCGGTGTTACTTTGGGTTGATACCATGGCTCCCACAATTACACAGCTTCAGGCAAAAATTAGAACGCACCTAATTTGGTTCGCGACTAAGCAGGCGATGGTCGGTCGCGGGGACCGAGAGGACGCACTCATCGCTTGTGCGCAACGGATTGACGAACGGGTCGCGGAGGTGTTGGATTGCCTCACTGGATGCGAGGAGTTATTTGATGGGACGCCTGATGAGGAGGTCAAACTTACGGTCCGGACGAATGTGACCCAGTGCATGGAGATGGGGCAGGAGATCCAGCAGGCGGCTGCTGTGATCACCAGGCGTAGGGCTGGGGAGCCGGACCCACCCCATGGTCCGCGGGGACCGGGGGTGCAAGTGCCCCTGCCGGCTGTGGCGATTCCGGTCTTCCACGGGGACTACACGGATTGGACCCGATTCCAGGATCTGTTTGACAGTGTGATTCATAACCGCACTGACTTGCAGCCGGCATATAAAATGGCACAATTGATGGCCAAGCTGCAAGGTGAGCCCCATGAGCTGGTAAAGCATCTACCAGTCGATGATGCAAGTTACGAGACGGCTCGCTGTTTGCTGATCGAGAGATACAGCAACAAACGTCTCATGATTGACCAACTCCTGGAACAGTGGCTCACCGTGCCGACCATCACACGAGGGACGGACCTCAGGGCCAAGGTCCTCAACCCTGTCTGCGTTGCAGTGAACGCTCTTGAGAGACAGGGGATGCCGGTGTCAGGCTATGATTATATCCTGGTCCACACGTTGTTGCGCCGCCTGCCGAGCGACATGGCCGCTCGTTTTGAACAGTCACACGGAGGTAAGACATCTGATTACCTCCCAACCTTCGAGGAGCTCAAGTCCTTCCTCGAGGCCGAGTGCAGGCGGGTAGATGCCCAATTTGGAGAGTCGCCTCACGCGGAGTCTGCGGCCGCTCGCCGCCCGGAACGGCCGGGTGCACAGGCGCGGGACGGTAAGAGTAGGCCACCCAGGCGATACAATGTCGCTAATTTGGAATCGAGGTGTGCCTACTGCAGAGAGGCGGGGCATCAGGTGACTGCGTGTGAGGAGTTCGCTGCACAGCGGGTGCAGAAACGTCGTGGTGTGGTGCAGCAACGGCGTTGGTGCTTTAGGTGTATGGGGCCGCATCAGGTGCGAGAGTGCCCATCAAGCACCAACTGCAGGTACTGCCAGGGTGCCCACCATCAGCTCCTATGCATGAACCGCAGCGGAGATTACGGAGGCAGAGCTGACGCGGGTCAGCGGACGGAGTCTGCCCTACCTAGACGGGTGCAACGCTCCCCACCCCCTCCAAGGAGGAGTCCTCTTCCACCAGGGTTTCAGGGACGAGGCCAGGGACATCAGCAGGTGATGCCCCCTTCACCACGCGCGAGACAGTCACCACCTCGGCAGCAGGTGCCGGAACAGGGTAGGTGGTCACAGGTCCAAGGTCAGGGGCACCCATCACAAGTACGTGATGCTACGGGCGGGTGCCAACACCAGGGCCAGTACATGCAGTACTCGGCGGGTCTGAACAACATGGTGAGTTCCCATGACCCACGCATGCCTCTCCCCTTGGCTGAGCACCCGCGGCTACAGGCGCATCCACGGTACGCGCGCCTGCCGCAGGGTTACTATAGGCTGCCAGCCATGGCGTACAGGACCAGAGGTCCCTATCAGCAGGAGTGGGACCCACTCGAAGGTGTACGGAGAGAGGGGACCCCCCCGCAGGACGCGGACACTCCGCGCTTAGGTTCCTGCTAGGTAATCGCCGCCTACACGCCAGCTTCGGCCCCCCGGCCAATTACGGTATTGTTGCCTACGGCAATGATTTGGGTATGGGGATACGGTGGCCGCAGCATACAGGTAAGAGCCTTGTTAGATACAGGGGCTCAGGGTTGTATTGTGTCTAGTAAGCTGGTGAGTAGGCTACGCTTAAATATAAGGCCCACAACGGATGGGGCTGTAGGTATTGGAGGTGTAGATGTGCCTGACGTTCGGGGTCAGGTGAACTTCGAGTTCACATTAGGTAATACAGGTACAGGGGTCAGCTATCATGCCTCAGCAGTGGTGCTGGATGAAGTGGTAGGGAAACTTCCTCAGGTTCGGTTACCGTCAACGGTACGAGGGTTAACCACAGGCTTAGAGTTAGCTGATCCTGAATTTGATACTCCTGGTACGGTGGACGTTCTCCTCGGGTCAGACGTCCTCGGGAGATTCTGGTGTGGCAGAAAACGGGTACTTCAGCAAACTGGTTTAGTGGCCGTTGATACCACAGGGGGGTATGTTATTTTTGGCCCAGTTTGGAGACCTCAGGACCTACCAGAGGGCGATACGGTTCTCTATGGTAGTGTGTTGTCGGAGGTGCTGCAGAGGTTTTGGGAGTCTGAGGAGCCACCCACAGCGGATAGACGGAAGCCAGAGGATGACGAGTGCGAGCTGTTCTATCAGTACAACACTGCGCGAAGTTCGTCAGGTAGGTTTGTTACCAGGCTGCCATTTCTCCCAAACCGCCCCTCCTTAGGTAGTTCGCGACAGATCGCGGAACGGAGACTACTGGCTATGGAGAGAAAGATGAAGCGAGATGCAGCACTTCGGCAGAAGTATATCGAATTCATAAGGGAGTACCTAGAGTTAGGCCACATGTCGGTGTCCAGCATAGATTGGAGGTGTGTCGAGCATTACTATATACCACACCTGGCTGTTTTGAAGTCACCGGAGGCGAAGATACGGGTAGTGTTTGACGGTTCTGCTCCTACATCGAATGGTGTGTCTGTGAACCAGTGTCTGCACGCGGGTCCCAAGTTGAACCGGGACATTGTGGACATCCTCACAGATTTTCGGTTGCACCAAGTAGCGTTCGTCGCAGACGTCAAAATGATGTTTCGCCAAACAATTATACACCCGGATGACCGTCGGTACCAGCTGATTTTGTGGCGTGAGAGCCCTGACGAGCCGATGGTCACTTATGAGCTTAACACGGTAACGTATGGTCTGAAGCCAAGTCCGTTTTTGGCAGTACGCACGCTGCGAGAGTTGGCCGCACAGGAAAGGGTAAGATTCCCTCGAGCCGCAGCAGTACTGGATCGCGACGTCTACGTGGATGACATCTGCACGGGTGCAGATAGCGTGCAACAAGCACTGCTACTACGAGACGAGCTGATCGCGATCATGGAATCAGGAGGTTATGAGTTGCGGAAATGGCTGTCCAGCTGTCCAGAGCTCCTGGCCGGGTTGCCAGGTGAGTTCCAGCAGGACCCGCACCTTTTCGAGAACCCGGACAATCCAAATACGTTGAGCATCCTAGGGGTGCAATATAGGCCAACGCATGATGTCTTTACGTATCAGATCGAGCCAGACCTTTTGCAGAAGACTTGGACGAAGCGTTCGGTATTATCGACGATCGCCAGAACTTTCGATCCTAACGGGTGGATCGCACCGGTGACGTTCATGGCGAAGTGCTTCTTGCAAAGGTTGTGGATAGCAAACTTGGGTTGGGACGACCAGCTCTCCGGAGAGCTGTTGAATGATTGGACCAAGTTTGTGACCACCTTACCAGGGATCGTACGCATCGCCATACCTCGCAAGTTGCTCCCATCGGTGGGATGTAAGGCTACCCTACATGGGTTTTGTGATGCCTCGGAGCGAGGGTACGCGGCAGCTGTCTATTTGCGGACAGTCAGTTCAACGGGAACTGTAGACGTGCGTCTAGTTATGGCCAAGAGTAAGGTGGCTCCGGTTAGGACAAGATGGACCATTCCAAAGTTGGAATTGGCGGGAGCAGCGCTTCTCACGCGCTTGCTACATCATGTCGCTAGTAATCTACGCGGTACCATCACTTTGGATGAAACGGTGTACGCATGGACCGACAGTAGGATAGTTCTGTGCTGGTTACAGACGTCGGTACATACTCTTGAGGTTTTCGTGGCAAATCGGGTGTCACAGATTAAAGGATCGGAAACTCCGTTGGTATGGAGACACGTACCGGGAGAACAGAACCCAGCGGACTGCGCCTCACGGGGATGTAGGGCCCTTGATTTGGTAGGTCACTCACTGTGGTGGGGACCTCAGTGGCTGACTGAGTCACCTGAGAGATGGCCATACAATGAGTGCGGGTCGCCGCTTGGGCCACCTGATCGAGGTTTGCGAGTGAACGTAGGGCAGATCGTACCTAAGCCTAGTGCGGCTTTCTTGTTGGAACGATACAGCTCCCTCGACAAACTTCTAGGGGTGACAGGTTGGATCAAACGGTTCGTGAACAACTGTAGAAAACCTCAAGCAGAACGGAACTTGGCACCTGTCCTCTCGCCTGCGGAGCGGAATGCGGCTCTAAGTTTATTGGTTAGGGTCGTCCAGGCGGAACATTTTGAGGAAGAGGCCAGGCTGCTCAGGGATGGCCGTGGAAAGCTGAAGGGAGGTCTTGTGCGCCTCAACCCGTTCGTGGACGAGCATGGAATGCTCCGGGTTGGAGGTAGACTTCGGAACGCTAACCTGCCCTTTTCAGCACGGCATCCGCTGTTACTCCCAAAGAAGGGACCTTTGGTAGAACTTATAGTTAGGGATCGTCACCAGAAAAACTCGCATGCGGGCTGCAATGCACTTTTGGCTATTCTGCAGCGCGAGTTTTGGATCTTGTCTGGACGACGTACGGTACGGAGCATTGTGTTTCGGTGCTTGCCTTGCTATCGGTTGAAGGCAGCCACAATGCAACCTCAGATGGGAGACCTCCCACCGGACCGGGTGATGGAAGCCTGGACGTTTGCGGGTGTGGGAACGGACTTTTATGGTAAAGGCATACGCAACGCGAAGTCAATCAAGGCGTATTTGTGCGTGTTTGTGTGCCTAGCAACCAAGGCCGTCCACTTGGAACTCGTGGCCGACCTCACTACGGAGGCTTTCTTAGCAGCTTTAGATAGATTTGTGTCGCGAAGAGGGCGACCAGCGCTGATCAGGTCGGACTGTGGTACCAACTTTAAGGGCGCTGATCGATGTATGAAAGAAATTATAACGTTTTTATCGGAAAACGAGGAAGCTATCGGCACGAGCCTCTCCCGTCAGGGCATTAACTGGGTGTTCGATCCACCAGGATGCCCCCACTGGGGTGGTATATTTGAAGCGGTTGTAAAGTCCGCTAAGACGCATTTGATGCGCGTTATAGGTTTAACGATATTAACCTTTGAGGAGCTAGCGACCGTGTTTTGTAAAATTGAGGCCGTTCTCAATTCACGTCCTTTGTGTCCGCTTAGCTCAGATCCGAATGATCTGGAGGCCCTGACACCAGGGCATTTCTTAATTGGCCGACCACTTAACGCCTTGCCAGAGTACCCCTACACAGAGGTCAGTAGCAATCGTTTGACGCGTTATGAGTTGCTGCAGCAAATGTCTCAGAATTTTTGGAAGCGATGGTCGCTTGAGTATTTGCACATTCTGCAGCAACGCCTTAAGTGGACGGACAGAACTGAACCCCCTCGCATCGGAGATCTCGTTCTGGTTAAGGATGCCAACCTGCCGCCACTGCGATGGCGCAGAGGGCGCATTCTCAACTTGTTCCCAGGTAGTGATGGCACTCCTCGAGTCGCGACAGTTCAGGTAGGGGATTCAGTTCTTAAGCGAGCAATAGCAACGCTATCTCGTCTCCCCAGTAGTGAATAGGCCTAAGGGATTCGGCCTAGGGCGGGTGAATGTTTAATTTAGCGTTGCTATGCTGGGGTAAGTTAGGTATTAATGACGGTCTATGAATACGCCGCGATGCTCGCCCGCACGCATCGCTCTGGGCATATGTTGTCCCTTTCTCGCTCGCGGGGCGAGGGTGGCGGCGTGCGCACGGGCCGCCTGGTAGGCGCCAAGCGGTGATTTCTGCACCGCACTATCAGTCACTCAAAACCGTTCGGACGGGAGGGTATCGCGTATTGTGCGGATTTCCCGCCACGCGTTTTGTGATGCCGCGTGTAATGGACGATTCAATTTGAGATCGCGCGTGTTGATGCATCGTATTATTGCGTTTCTCCTGGGTTGTACTGGAATGCCAGGCTTAGTGATTGTTGGATGTCTCGACGTCTTCCACGTGAGCGTCGCGTTGAATAGGCATCAGGTGGCCATATTGGCCCGCGTTTGTACGGCCCAAATTCGGGTTGGGTCACGCGTAATGACTAATATCAAAGTGGAATACGAACAGAAGCTGTGAGTGGTTTGAAGTGAATAACGCGCCAAGGCTGTAGTGGAATGCTGGGTGTCGATATCTTTTCCACCCAGCCCTGTAAGTACCCACGGAATCCCTATTTGATCCATTCCCTGAACTTCCTTTCTCCGTTGGGTATTTTATGCATTTGGACCGGCGACGTGACTGTAAGTGTGGAACCTAGTTGTTTTAGTATAAAATTGTTAATGGTGTGTTCCCTTTAGTCATATTTGTTGTACCATTATCATTGTGACTCCTTAGTACGAATTGCGGAATTCGTGGGGTGATATAATTTGGAGGTACTTACTTATAATCTAGTGCTTATACGTGTGACGTAACGCCAGATCGGCAGACGGTATTTACTACAGAATTGAGTTATGTAAAGGTCAGAACACATCATTTGCCAATTTCACTCAACTTAGTTAATTAAGTTAAATAGATTTAGGTTCACGTTTAATTCATAGTATGCGCTGCTATATTGTGCAGCGTATGCTAATTAATTAATTAATTAATTAATGGTGTGTTCCCTTTAGTCATATTTGTTGTACCATTATCATTGTGACTCCTTAGTACGAATTGCGGAATTCGTGGGGTGATATAATTTGGAGGTACTTACTTATAATCTAGTGCTTATACGTGTGACGTAACGCCAGATCGGCAGACGGTATTTACTACAGAATTGAGTTATGTAAAGGTCAGAACACATCATTTGCCAATTTCACTCAACTTAGTTAATTAAGTTAAATAGATTTAGGTTCACGTTTAATTCATAGTATGCGCTGCTATATTGTGCAGCGTATGCTATTTAGCGCTGCGTAACGCGGCCATTGTCTGCCTTCAGTTGAACTCCTGGTATTTTACTAGAAATTTACCTGTGTAAATCGCTTCCACTGCGGGAGTTTAGCTTGGAATTAGACACCCCATTTCTTTCCTTTGGGAGTCGTGAGAGGCGAATAAGGAAATTGAGGATGTGTATTTCAATTTTAGGCGATGGGCTGACAACTTGTCACGTTGAATACCAAATTTTAAAACACTTCCCGTGTTAGGTATACAATTTTTGAAATTTTGTAAAATTTTCCTCTTGCCCGCGCTTGAATATTTTGCAAATCTTAAAAAAAAAACTTGTTGGCCGTTTGCTCTGCCTAACCCGCAAGGGATTAAAGGCGTTATATGTGTATGTGTTGTAAATAAATTCCTGTATAAATCAGACCTGGGTGATTGTTCTTACATTGGAATAAAAAACTAAGCCAGTCTTACCTTGATCTTCTAGAAGGCACAAGGAACTTCAAAGGTCCCGCTGATTTTCTTCTATCTTTCACCACAGGCACCATCAAAAAGTCATCTTCTTCCGTCGCAGACCCTGAACTCTCCATATTCACTAATGCTGGAGCCGACATTCTTCTATCAGGCATACCTTTAGGAGCTTCTAAAAAGTCACGAATCACTTCACAATATTTACAAGAATTAGCTTCTGCTATGTAAGCTTTCGTTATTTCGTAAGCGTAGTTTTCCAAGAAGCACTTATGGCAGCCTGGCACGTAATTTGTTTCTAAATCAGTGGATTCTTCACTTGGTTCCTGCTTTTTTAGCTGTAGTTTCTTTTCCATAGCAGCTATGTTGTTTTGGAGAAGTTTTTGTTGGTCTTCCTTATTTTTTTTATCTTCTTCTTCTAGTTTTTTTAGTCTTACTTCGTCTGCTTCTTTCTTTTTTCGTATTTCCTTTAAACACTCATCTTGATCGTTGTAATATTCAACGCACTTACGTCCAGTCTTCGCTTGCTTTGGACTTCTATTTGGACTTCGTCTCTTATGCTTTTTATTGCTAATATTCACATTAATGGGTTCAATTCTAAGTGATTGCATTTGCTTGATAATGTGTTCATGCACATAAGGATGTCCGTATGTCGCCTCGTCTACACTACGAATAGGTTTGGCACTTGCATCGTTGTCTTTGTTTTTATTAGCTATTTTATTTTGTTTACCAGTCTCTTTCATCTCATCGCCGTTTATTTTACGATCGTTTTTTATAGAACACTTTACTGAATCATCTTCGAGGCACGTTTCGTATCCGTCAATTTCATGGTCGATGTATAGGAGGGAACTATTTTCTTCTTGGACAGATATCCTCGTCGTTGCATCGTAAAAACTACAATCATTCGTTGGTGAGTTTAAACACTCCTTCCAACTTTCATCACTTTTTATTTTCTTCAATTTACAATCAAGACTTTCATCTTCTTTCCAATATATATCAAAACTGATTCTTTCTAGTCCTGTTGGTGTGACGGCAAAAACCATTTCATCTGATGTAGAAATGTCTTTACTTTGTTGCTTGGATAAGGTTCTTTCTATTTCTCCTTTCCTATCCGTAGATTTACTTCTCGTATCGGGTAGATCTCTTGGCGTTATAAGGACATCATCTTCAGTTATCGTCATGTCATCATCGACTAACGACTCTTCAGATTTAGATTTCATGATTGCTTCTCCGTTCATCTCGCTCTCTTTTATTTCAAAGTTTTGTTTGTTTTTAACGGATTTCATTGTTTTTAGGTCATCTAAGCTAAGGTCTGCTAAGGCTGATAGTTCATCGTCTTTGATTGAGGAATCTTCAGGTTCAAGGCAGATCTGTACTACCTCCAGACCCTCACCGTACTCTTGAAGGCACTCGTGGAAGGAATCCATGCCGGTGTGGTCATCCGACGCTATTGAGTTTATGCATTCCTGTGGAAATAAGAGTTGTATAGAATTCGTTCGGAGCTTTTATCGGTCTTGTTACGAAATGTAAGTTATAAATGTAGCTACCTCAAACATTTCAAAATATCTTAGATCTATGTCATGTATCCATGATGAAAAGTAAAAACAGCTTTTGTTAGTATAATTTTGTGACGCTCAGTTGTTTGTGATACTTGATGTTTCACGCAACAGTGCAAAGCGATAATACATCTTTGAGCCGTCTCGGACCACTTTCAATAATGTAAAGCATTTGTGGTGTCATTCCACTGTGTGAACTGAGGTTTAGGATCACAGGTAGATAAGAGTAGCAATTAAAGACCAAACTGTATGATTTTATAACTTTTTATTGCAACACACATAACAAAGCATTTTGAACAACATTTAACACAGATCAGCTTAAAGCATCAATATGAGTAACACCTATAATTCTATACAGGGTCCTAATTTCAACATAGTGTTTAATACAAAGCCCGTGTATTTATGATGAAATTAATATCCTGCATGTCTATACTTTATTACTATTTTCACAACTTCAAATTACAATTCAACTTACTGATTAACAAATCTTTCGCTTTCCATATACTTTTTGTTCCTAAAAGTCTATCTCGACACGCCCAATGAACAACAACGTAACTTGAGTTACGACAAAAATGAGTTAATTACATACCCGTTGTTCGTTATAATTTTCTCTACACGTGTGTCCAACAAACGTATCTCTAAGTACAATAGAACCGAAGTTAGCGAGAATCACAACAACGTAACCTGTGGTTGCATTCTCAAAAAAAAAGATTGTTTACCGGGTAAAACATGTTATATTGATTTACAATTTTGTTTTACGGATCAAATATTCTCCCTTTAAAAAATATAACAACTCATGTTTATTTACAATGATTGGTCGTTTTTTTTTAACTAATTTACATGCAAATAGATTGCAAATTGAGTTACGTTGATTTTCTCCGTATTCAATTCATAGTTCTCCAATTGGACTAGATACTGATGAGGAAGATACTGTTTCGATACACGAAAACCAACCTTCCAGACTAAGATGTAAGTAACAACTTAATTTTAGTCATTGTTTGTTATTGATAGGTTATATTAATAAAAAAGAGTAAAAGTATTATAGAGGTATATACATCACAATAAAACAATTTTAAACGGATTTAAGTTGTGTTTATTTTGGATTTTACAATTCCTACGTTTCACTTTATTGTGATGAGTAATAGTTGTGCAAACTCAAGAAAATATTATGAGGTATATACATTGAGAGGTTTGCTCTTGACTCTAGTCTAGGTCATAGGACAGATACAGAGTCTAAGATGGAGCGAATTCACCCAGAAAAAGCCTGTTCACTTTTACTTTGAAGAGATTAGGGTTGTATGCGTTTGGAAACACAGACGCAGGTAGTGAGTTCCACTCTTTAGCAGTGCGCATTATAAATGATGACTGGAAGCGCTTAGTCCGAATTGGTGAAATGGCAACCAGGTATGGATGGTATCCGGTGGTGCATCTGGATGTCCGATGGTAGAAGGGACACTCTCCGAAGTACAATCAGTAAAAAATCGACAAGCAGGCAACCTTGCGGCGATGTGCCAGGCTATGTAGCTTGGTGTCCACCAGTTTTATGTCGCCTATGAGCCTCTTGGCCCTGCGTTCCACCGAGTCAAGAGCGGCAAGTTGGTATTTGGCTGAGCCATCCCCAATGTGACTGCAATACTCCATGCAGGATCGGACTTGTGCTTTGTAAAGAGTTAAAAGCTGTCCAGGCGTAAAGTATCGCTTCACTCTATTCAGGATGCCACGCTTCTTAGCCGCTGTTTGAACCTTGTACTCGATGGTCGCGCCGAAGTTTAGATTTGATGTCAACTCCATGCCTAGAAGCTCAAGCCTGTCAGTGACTGGGACAGATGTACCCCGAAAAGTAGGTGTCCAGTCGAAAGGACTCCTTTTTGCAGTGAAAAGACACGCCTGTGTTTTGGTGGCGTTGAATGAGACCAGATTGTCGTCGCCCCATTGGGAGACAAGACTTAAGTTCAGATCTGTTCGCTCTACCATGGCCTTTCTTAACGAAAGTATTTCATCCCCACTGGTTCTTGCACCTGTCAAGTATCTCTCTGAAGCGGTACTATCATCTGCGTATCCAACAATACCATGCTAAAGGAGGTCATTGATGTGCAGCAGGAAAAGAGTTGCAGAGAGAACAGACCCCTGAGAAACTCCGGCATCAATGGCTATAAGGTCAGAGGAGCAGCCGTCAATGACTACTCTGATGGACCATTCACTAAGGAAGTCTGAAATCCAAGTACAAAAATCAGCTGGGATGCCATAAGCAGGAAGCTTGCTGAGCAGACTTGCATGCCAGACCCTGTCAATGGCCTTCGAGATATCGAGTGAAACGGCAAGTGCTTCGCCGTTTTTCTCGATGGCTTCGCCCCAGCAGTGCGTGACATACACAAGAAGATCACCAGTAGACCGCCCCCGGCTAAAGCCATATTGACGGTCACTGCGAAGATCATTGTCTTCAAAGTAGGTCAGCAACTTACTGTTAAGGTATACATCAGCCTATTGCAGTCCACTGCTGGACGTAGGCCTCCTCTATGGTACGCCATAGGTCATGATCTCCAGTTTTTGCCATCCAGTCGCTACCAGCCGCCTTTTTTAAGTCATCGGTCTATCTGGCTGGAGGTCGTCCAACACCACTGCCACTTCAGTTTGCTACACTTCCATACTATGTCCGTTACTTTGGTCTTTTTTCGGACAGTCCCATTCCGGATTTTATCCATTATAGAGATACCGAGCATAGACCTTTCCATAGCTCTCTGAGTGGCATGTAACCGGTGGGCCAGTTTTACTGTCAGGTTCCACGTCTCGGCTCCATAGGTCATGACTGGCAGGACGCACTGATCGAACAACTTGGTCTTGAGGCATTGTGGCAAGGGTGATTCCAAAATATGACACAACTTCCCAAATGCTGCCCAGCCCAGCTGCACTATTCTGGTTATTTCAGCCTCAAAGTTGTCTCTACCCAGCTGCAAAGTTTTCCCAAGGTACACGTACTTTTGGACAACTTCAAGGGCTATATCTTCGATAGAGACCGGCTCTGGGATGATGTGTTAATTGAACATGGCTTTCGTCTTGTCCAAGTTCGTCCCGAGTCCAACACGTCTTGAGGCGACGTTGAGACTGGTCAGCATTTTTTGCAGATCCTGCAGTGATTCAGCCATTATGACTATATCGTCGGCAAAGCGGAGATGTGTGAGATATTTGCCGTTGACGTTGATGCATAGTCCATCCCACTGCAGAGTCTTAAAGATATCCTCCAGCGAATTGGTGAAGAATTTTGGGGATATAACGTCACCCTGTCTTGCACATCGAAGTAGTTTGATGATTTGATGGATCCTGTTTTGCAGTGGGCAGTTGTACACAAGTGGCAGTGGGCTAGGCACATCTGCTGTAGAACCGACGGGCGGTGGAGTAAACGGGTTCTTGAGTGGAGGCCACGCCTCGGCAAGCGTAGTGTTGGACGATTTCCGGCCAGATGGACCGATGACGTAAAAAAGGCAGCTGGTAGCGACTAGATGGTGAAAACGGGAGATCGTGCCCTATGGCGTACCCTAGGTGAGGCCTACGTCCAGCAGTGGACTGCAATAGGCTGATGTATGTATGTATGACAACGCTTACGTAAGTCTGTTACCGCAATTACAGCAGCTAAATATTAAGACTTATGTAGTTTGTGCTCGTCTAAAGCAATTTCAACTACATAACTATAATCACAAATTTTATAAGAATTTGCCTGTTGCAAAAAACTATAATCAGCAAGATTTGAATAAATCTGATAATAATGATGATTGCTTATTTTTATTTTTATTTGTTTTAATAATTCTGACTATGGTAAGAAAAGAAGTTTTGTTTTGTATGACACATATAAGTTTTTTGTATAACATATATTGAGTAGAAAAACATTAAAATATAAGATTTTATTGCATTATAGTTAGTAAATTTCATACAAGACTTACACTACTTGGATTACTTTGAGGTCAAAAGGTAATAAGTGCACAAGACAACTCAAACGTAACTCAGACATACACTGGATTTTACCGTAAAAAGGTAATAAGTACATAAGACAACTCAAACGTAACTCAGACATACACTGGAATTTACCGTAATGGTTCTATCTTTGAAGAATCACTATCTCAACTTACATTGTTATTGCAAGTAATATGCATCGTAGCCCTTCATTGTAAGTCATAAAACTCAAAAAAAGCAGATTATTATGTTAAAAACATATATAACAACATGTAAAACCCGATACATGTATTCTTTAAAACAAACAATCACTTAAATTAATAAAAAAACAAAAGCGTGAGAATTTTTTTAAACCTTAAAATCGCTGTACTGTAAAGTTTACAAAAATGAGATACGTTGTTGTTCATTGGGCGTGTCGTCTATCTTCTTATTTTTATTCGTTTTGTATGACGAAAATTCGGATAAAAGGTAATTCTAGGAGTCTACGATAGTTTTAAATGAGTAATTATAGGAGATCAACTAGATTTAATTAAAAAGTTAGTCTGGTTATAAGAATTTAACAAAAAAGAAGCCGTTGGTATATATTGTATATTTTTTACGGATCATCATTATTAGTTACTTTGACGAAGTCCGAAAGACCCGACTCAAAGTTTTTCAGCGACCAATGGAACGAAGTATACTAGATCTGAAACTCGCAGATCGGGTCAGAAATCCTATACTGCGTTCCAAGACTCAAATTGCCCCTCCAGGACCCCTAGTACCCCTGACTTGTACCCCCAGGGGTACAACTGGGGTGATTGTGCCCCTCTATTACCCCTAGGTGTACATTTGGTACCTACTATGTCCCAGAAGTACCACTTAGTGTTTTTGTACGTATGCCCTTATGTTCGTATCATTCATATAAGATAAACCAACATCCCTTCTTACACTTTAAAGTACCAGTAACTACTTGATTTATTACAGAGGGTAGATAAGATTACAGAGGGATGGGACTATATTCAGAGTTATGCTGATTTGATATCCAATAAAAATATAAAAACATTCATAAAATATTTCAACAAATATTGGATGCCAAATAAACAAACGTGGTGCTGTTTTGGTGAAATCCATCGCACAACGAACACGTGTGAAGGCTGGAATAGCCAATTTAATGCACAATTTAAAAAAAGACCAACATTTTGCCATTTTTTTAAAGTCGATAAAGAAGATGCGTCGTTCCAAACTGCAAAAGTTATTTTAGATGACTTTCCAACCAGGAAACAACAAACAAAGGAAAGGAACATTTGTATCATGGACGCTCAGATGAAAATAAAGACACATTGAATGTACCCCTTTTTCTACAATATCCTTTATTAATAAATGTTTTCATACTTTTCATATTTATTTATTTTATTTTATTTATTATTTTATTTTTATTTTATTTTCTTCGGAAAACTTACAGCCTAAAATATAATGTTATGAGTAACTTAAATAATTAACATAAGGCCATTAACGAAGTTTTCGCCTATGGATCTAAAAAGCTAATTAACATAGTTCGACACTTCAATCTACTGCGACGTAAAATAAATAAAAAGTAGCTCGTTGAACAAATAACAAAAAAAAATATATAATAATCATTGGATACAAATTTTAACTTGTACCCCCAAAAAAGTTTCTATACACATACTGCCTGATATTGCCGACGCTAGTAAAAAATAGGTCAAGGGATTGTGAATAAACTTTATTAAAACTGTTAATAACACGTGGAAAGAAAGAGTGTTGCCTATATCTAATGCGAGAAAAAGGTGTGGAGAGCTGTAGGTGCGGATTTCTCCTGCTTCTAAATGAAGGCGGCACACGGAGATGCACGAGGGCCAGCAGCTCGGGGCAGCGCACGCGGCCGGAGACCAGCCCGTGCAGCAGCGACAGGTCAGCAGTGTCACGACGAAGGTGCAGAGGGAGGATATGGTGGCGCTTGCAACTATCACTATAGTCGGCGGATTGTATTTTGAACTTTCTATTTAAAAATCTTAGAAATTTCTTTTGGATTTTTTCGATTTGTTCGGTATAAATTTGGTACCCTGGACTCCACACCTGCGACGCATATTCCAGCTGGCTTCTAACAAGTGAACAGTAAAGAACTTTGTGGGTTTTAAGTTTTCTGAAATTTTTGCTTAGCCTAAACAAAAACCCAAGAGTTTTTTTGGCTTTCTTTGTTATAATGTTAATGTGTTCGTCAAACAAACATTTCGAATCCAGGTTAACTCCCAGATCTCTCACTAGTAATGTCCTTATAAGTGGTTGATTGTTAATTTGATAACTGTAATTAATTGGATAAACTTTTCGACTAAATATTAAAAATAAATACAAGCAAAGCCAGAGGAAAACATATCTGTAGGAACAGGGGTACTAGAGGGGCACAATTACCCCAGTTGTACCCCTGGGGGTACAAGTCAGGGGTACTAGGGGTCCTGGAGGAAATTGCCGATGTAGCCCATACAGCCGCAAAGCTTAAGTGGGATTGAGCTGGTCATGTCTTTCGCATGCCTGACGTTCTATGGGCTAAAGCCAAGAGCTGACAGACGTCGTCGCAGGAGTCCCAGACGCAGATGGCGAGACGAACTGGATAGGATTTCCAAAGATTTGTTTGTATGTGGAGACACAGGATCGTGAATTGTGGAAGAAGGGGAGGGAGGCCTTTGCTCAGCAGTGGGATCCTAACGGCTAGATAAGATAAGATAAGATTACTAGTTTATTAAACTAGGTATTGATTTCATAGCATTTAGTGTAAATTTGAATACCTTTTTTTATTTTGCAAGCTTATATTCTATGATATGTTTTTAAATTCCTGTAAACGGAATGTTTGTTTAAATGTTTGACAGTATTAGATAAATGTTTCATTTTTGCTTAATATTTTCGGCATTGCCTTTTGGATCTTAGTTTCGATCTTATTATTAGTGTGAGCTGGCACTTTTTTATGGCATTGCTTATCAGTGATTTCCGATTTCATGGACAGCATATTGATTAAGCGTAACATTTATATCAATAATTACTTCGTTATTTGTTTTTATCACTTCTTATTTTTTATAGATTATTTTATTTCATATAAATTGACTTAAATTATATTCCTTCTACACGAACTTATGTAAATAGACATCAATTTCTTAGATCACATATATTTTTGAGGCATTTAGTTTGTACAATATAATTAAACATCATTTGCATTCAACATCAAACAAAATTAAAAATTATCACATACAAAAAGTAAAAGCATTACACTGATCGTTCATTACGACAACATTTAGCTAAATAAAAAAAGAATCGAAAACCAAGATATTACCTTCATACTTAGATCCTATTCACAATTTTGAGTATATATTTTTTGTTTCCTTAACTTCGTACTTCTAATCATGTTGCCGTCATAAAACGCTCTAAACTTTCTAGCTCTAAGCGAGAACATTTTCTGAATATCTAACTATTTTTTTTATTACACTCTACTTCTTATATATTTAAGATATTAATAGACATTCGTTTTGTTATTCTTGAGCAAAACTTTTTTAAATATACGGGGTGTAAGGGTCAGCCCTCCGAATACTGAAAGGGTGCATGCAGACCATGAAACTGAACAGTATTCGGAGGGCTGTCCCTTACACCCTGTATAAATGAGTACTAGAAGGTACTGATGGTTCGTTTTATTTTCATAATTTTGAATTTGCGAGTAAAACCTTGTTTTAAAATTTGTTTTCGCTTACATGGTAGATATTTAGACTAATCCTCAGATAACTTTGTTTACAAAAGACTCCTTGCTATTTATTGTTTCTCTCAAAGTTTTTTTTTTCTTTTGATTCGTTTGAAAAATATTTCTAGTGTTTAAATAGGTAGATACTTAGTAACTAAGTTTCCATAATTACACTTTATAATGGTGTGTGGCTTTCTATTTCTCCTAATATTTTCTCTTTTTGATTCATTACACAATTTGCCATTTTTCATTTAAATCTTTCTTATTCATTGCAATTCAAATTTGAAAATCATTCTTTTTACTTTACATTGTGAAAAGAGCCTTTTTATCTTTGGTAGTTTTCATGAACTACCTTCCTGTTCCTCAACACTTCGGAGTCATAATTACAACATTTTATTTGAGCTTGTTACATTTTCCTCAGTCCAAAACCTTACAACTTCAAATCATCACAATTCAACGTCCCTATATCGACTCGGTTCCCATTCTCTGGCACCTCAACAGTCACAGTGTATTTCAGTCTGTCCTCCTGTCATTTCATCGTGATCTCAGCTTTTATCTTCGGAGGGACCCTGAAGGGGGAAGGCAGAGGTGGAGGGGAGAGGATGTCTTGGGCGCATTGTAGTTGCAGTTCCATTATGTCACGGTGGAGTGACATTATCAGGCGGAGGATTTTCGTGAAGTATTCTAGTTTCTGGAATAAAATATATGATTTAATGATTTATAAGATATTTGGATATGAGACAAGGATCGGATAACTTTTTGACAAAAAATATATTTATTTTTATCATAATTGTCAAATTTTAATAGTGACCGATAGCGGAAACTCAAGACAATCTGGTGATAACGAAAAACTTTCCCCAAGGAACATAGGTCGAAATATGACAAACATATTTTGCGCCCAAACATATCATCGGCAATTTGGTACTTCGAGCAACGACGGCCTCGGAACGAGACGGAAGACCGTGTTGCTCGAAGATTTGGTATGAGAGGTCAAATATATTTTTTAATTTTGTTCCTTAGGGAAATTAGTTCTTTATCACCAGCCGTTCTTGAGTTTTCGCTATCGGTCACTGGTCAAATTTCAGCCCATATAGTGAATTGGCGCTAGTAAGTTTTTTTTTTATTTATTTATTTATTTGTTTTTTATTAATGGTGGGTTTGCTCTTGTAAGTTTCAAAGAGTTAACCGTTCCTTGGTTATGATATAAATTGTGTTAGCAATTTGCAAGCAATTAAAACTAATTTTACACTATTTGAAGCATGCAAATTGTATTGTACACTAAAGGGAAACATTTCCGATTTATAAATAAGTGCAAATAATTTTCTATTTTATGATTAAAAATAAATCTTAGAGCGGTAATTTTATTCCCTTTATTGTACAAAAATTAAGGAAAATTTAAGGTAAATATTGAGAAAATGCATGCTAATTTTAATAAATTTATAAATACTGCTCTAAGCGTTAATAAAGCATTAAAAATAAATTTAACTTACATTTTTCCCCTCAGTGTACAATATCACTTAAGCACTTAAAAAAATATATTATCAAAATAGCCGTAGATATTTTTCCTGAGGTGGTGGTATATTATAAAGTATCGATTTAATATTTATTTATTCATTTTTCATCGAAATGGTAAAGATACACAATCATCTAACCTAAAAAAACATCATACAAAGCTATGCATGGTGGTTTTTAACGAGACAGATATTATTGTTCAGTTTGAAAATAAATGCGCTTTTCCATCTCATGACATAACGTTGCGTGTGTATTCTCAAGTATGCGTCATTATCACTGTCAATTAAATTAAAATTAATTTTAAAGTAGGCATATTAATTTGTCTGCCCTTAAGCCATTATTTAGCTTGGCGGAAAAGTTTACACGTGTGTTTTTTGGTGAATATACGTATTGTTAATATTTTTCAATTTTAAAGCTAGTATTAGTATACAAGGTGTAAGGGACAGCCCTCCCAATACTTCTTGGGTACATTCAGACCATGAAACTGCACAACTCACCATGTGTTCCTAGGGGAAAGTTGTTAAGTTTCATGGTCTGCATGCACTCAGTATTTGGAGGACTGTCCCCTACGCCCCGTATAAATTTAAAACTTAGAATTATTAGTATTTATCAAAGTAGGTAATCATTACATACCTGGCTCCCATGTATGGTTTGTGCATTAGCTTTGTCTCCGCCGACAACCATGCTACATGGCAAGGGTTTCGCTACACCTATTGTGACTATTCCTGAAACAAATTGATAATATTTAGGGACAATCGCTTATTCATATACAAAAATATTTTGTGTTTAAAATAATACAACGTGCTGGGGAAGTAGGTAAGGAAATTTTGTGAATACTGCGAAATTATAATGTCACTGGCAAGATTAGAAACTGTGACCTGCGTTTTTAGCAAATAGCCATTGTGTCTGTGGCATAGGATTTTTATTTATTGACTTCTGCTCCCTATTTCTAGGAAAAATTTGCAATTATTATTTGCATGCGATAGTTTTGTCACGAGATTATTTATCACCTTTTTGACGACGAAACAAAATAACTTGCACAATATTCTTATTTTTAAAATATTATCATATTATCAAAAATTTCTCGTGAATCATGATCACTGTCATAAAGCTACTGACACATTCTGTTTTATAATCTCACCGTTTCACTCATTGTTATCTCTTATCTTATTTAGTTAAAATAGTTTTAATGTCATTATCAATGCTATGTTTGTTTACTTGCAGCAATATGATAACATTATTTGTAAACTGAAACTTCTAGTTTAGATAATATGACGTAAAAGTATATTTGATGCCGTCATTACTTGTGGACTAATAATGGGTTGGCAAATAAGTAAGTGGGGAGTGCAGTGCAGTTACAGAATTTACAATCTATGAGTACTGACACTCACTACAGAATTGACGAAAACACAGTAAGTTTTTACGAAAGTGCTAATACTAAGCTACCCTACCATCAGCTGCGGCCTTTTCTCTTAAAACTGGGTATTATTTGATCACCAATCTTAAGAAACTACTGTTTATCTATTGCGATGCATGCCACTCTGGTTGGGGTGGAGAGAAATATTATTATTACAAGAATAAACAAAATAAATTCTTACCTTTAGGCGCACTTTTGATAGCGCTAACGGCTGCTGCAAGTGGACATCTTGACACATCCATTCCATTGACTGATATCAATCTATCGCCTGGAGCTAATCTACCATCTGCCGCGGCCGCCCCTCCGGAAACGACAGATCGGACCACGATCACAGAACAGCCGGGTTCTGATGGGTCCTGGAATTGAAAGCAAATGATATTGAACAACTTATAAATGTGAAGCTTCATACAAAATCAGAAGATTCAGCTTTGATATAATTAGATGAATAGCTCAAACAAGAAGTATAGTACTACAAAATGGATTTAACCGCTAAATGCTACACAACATTATTTCAAAGTTCATTGCTGTTAATTTGATGTACCTTACCTACATGTTTTACCAAATAACTAATATAAAATTTAGGATACATTACATATTTGTATTTACTGGATTCAACTCCTAATAATTTAATACGACTCCCACATATGTAAATAGGCTGATACCATTTGAAACCACTAAAATACATACTTACAGAAGCAAAAACCTATAACTAGCAAGAAGAAGTATAAAAAAAATAGGAGAAAAGATGACTTACCAAATAATCCAAAATTGAGAATCCCAACCCTCGATCTTCCTTCAACAGCTGAATGTAATCTATATTGTCACTCCACATCGCTAGTCCACTGAGAGGCTCTAATGATCTGGAACGATTTCTCTCCAGGTCCTCTGTGCAGAATTCTGGAATAAAATAAGAAAAATCAATTCTGTTTCGAGTTCTAATAAAAGATGGGCATGAACTCGAAGTCTGGCTAATTACATTTTGATCCCAATGGCACAAGTATGCTTCTTAACAAAGTGTAGCAGGCAGGGGAGGTGGAAAAGGAGGCAGAGGCGGTAAAAGAGGAGGAAGCGGCGGAGCAGGAGGAGGTGGAAGAGGTGTGTAGTCGGAGGAGAAGGAGGTGGAGGAGAAGGAGGCGGAGGAGAAGGAGGCGGACTAAAAGCTGGAGGAGATGGAGGCAGTTGCGGAAGCGGAAAAAGGGTTGTGGATAGAGGCGAACGCTTACCATCGTGATCATGGCTAGTTGACATGACGGTAGTGGCACTGCAGAGGGAAGCTACCGAGCTTTCTGATTTGGCCTTGATTAGTCTCTGTGGTGGTGCCAACAGATCCTGTAGGCTGCCACCGGGGTTGTTATTCTGAAAAATAATAATGCGTTGTCATGAAATTAATTAATTGTTTTGCAAATAAACGGGACTGGAGTTACCGGCATTCATTAGTAGTGGTCGGAAACTAGATATAATATTTTCTTTTATTATTAAACGAACAAGTATCACTAATGATGTGGGTTTACACGACTTACTTGTTTTTTAGTTGGTAGAGAGATTATCCCTTTACGTTTCGTTCGGCTGATGTCGACCTCCGTGAAGAAGGCTGCCGTAAGCAGCCGAAATGTAGGGGGATAAACTCTCTACCAACTAGATATAATATATTTATCATTGGGATATAGGTACCATAAAAATATTTAATATTCTTAAGGGATGAGATAGATGAATAAATTAGTATAAATGATTAAGGTTAGTAAGAAGCTGTTCAGGTTTACCGCATACTAACCGACACTGCTTAGCCCATAAAGAGTTTAAGAATTGACTTGCAACGCTGCACGTCAATTTCCGTCGTTAATGAGTCGGATATAGAATGCTATTATACAGGGTGAAATTTTACTAGTGACCGATAGCGAAATCTCAAAACCGGCTGGTGATAAGAAACATCTTTCCCCAAGGAACATAGGTTGAAATATTTCGAAAATATTTTGAGTCTCCATAATAACTCAAATCAGATAAAAGGCAAATTTGTATGGGAGGTACATTTTTTTTTCGTATTTTGACCCATGTTCCTCAGATAGAGTAGTTCGTTATCACCAGCCCGTTTTGAGTTTCTGCTACAAGTCCACGTTGCCTTGTCACACTGATGTTTACTTGCCACTTTGTCGTACAATGACAAAAAAAAAACTTTACATCATCTGTTACCTCATAACAACGAATTAGTTTACAAACAACTCCACTATACCTCGCCAGTGCTAAAATCGCTAAAATGATCACTACAACAATAAACCACTTCCAATGCTGCCAATTGTCATTATTTCTACACAATCACGGCTACATCTCTTTGGGGTAGATAGAACGAAAACGACGGTCAAAATTGCTATCGCCACGTCTGCCAAATATTTGAGGATATTAAAATTTCAGAAAATAATGCCACAAGTTATCAATTCATTGCCTCAAACTGTAACAACGAAAACCCGTGTGTCCCATAGATATATTTCTTAGAAATGGGGTGATGCTATTCTGAGCCCGCGTCACAAACCACACAATCGTCTCCAAGAATTCCCGATTCCCGACTGTGAATTCTGAAATGAGTAATGAACTCTTTGGATTGACAAGCTCTTTGGAAAATTGCCAGGAGTCGAATCAACATTGGCAGAGTAGTAAGATCTGTATTACGTAGAAGCTGGATATAAAAATATCAGTTTGATTATAGATAGATTATTCATCGTTTAGACTACATTCAATCTGTAAAGATAGATAAAGTCGCCGGGTGAGTTGCAAAATTAACTCGGTAGATGGAGTCGTGCCACGCGTTACTGCCATTGAACAGAAGAGAATAGGCGTGAGCAAAACAAAATTTGTGGATTGCTGACAATTGACGTTTTTCCCACGCCTGTTTCTGCACGGCAAACTGCACGGACTCTAATTAATTTATAAACATATCTAATTCAGATCTGATCTAGGCTGCTTTTTCCCGTTAGGTAAGCTGTACAACGCATAAAATGATTAACAAAAAGCAAAGAGGAATACATTACTAATGAAACTGAACATCTTTCATCATGGAACATAGGTCGAAATATAAAAAATAACCTCCCATAATTTTGTATGGGAAGTCCAATATTCCCTGACGAAATTTGTTCAGTTTCATGAGCACCTTGACCTCATTTTGGCTATTTTGTTACTCCTTGTAGATGTACTACGTTTTAAATGAACGTGACTAGTGTAATAGAAGTGTAGTACGTAATGGGCTGTCTGGATAAAAAAGATTAAGGTCAAGACCGAATAGTATGATTAATTTCATACTCCAATAGAAGACTCGATAAGCTTTTATACGAACAGGAAATAGATCAAACCAAAAAAAAATGTTTACCATCAAATTGATACAATGAAAAAAATCATTGAAATTTAGGTGCAGCTCATCAGTCTTTATTCAACTGTACAGGTTCAGTACAGTCAGAACGCAATCTTTTCAGAATAATTTTTCTCGCAAACTTATGCAACTTTTTACTATATAAAACATTAACTGACAACTTCCTGATAGCTAACAAGTTTCACTAAAGAAAATCCGTCGTTAGATGGATTGGATGGATGGAAACAAAAACTTATTCGACGGAAATGTACAATACTTTTATTTTTTACACGACTGCCCAACCAAAAAGGAGTGTAATGTTTTTAGAGTACATGTGTGTATGTATATATATATGCGCGAATCTTTAAAGGAGTGGAACTCGTTAACCACTGAACAGATTTGAATGGGAATTGTATCGGAAGAATCCTTACATTATCCTGAGTGTCGTAGGCTAGGCTTTATCTCAGAAAACTGTCGTGTTTTAATATTTTTAATTTATTTTGCTTGTTAATTAGGTACTTTAAAGATGACTCCATCATAGTATTTCAATGGCCGTCAACGGTAATGACCTCTTTAAAAAGCTTTCAAGATACCTAGATAGGGTGTACATATGCTACAGTACAAAATACTACTGTATCCTACTATACATTGCTACTCAAATTACAAATGTTTGCATTTTGAAACATTTCGTGAATTTGTGAGCAACATTTAGTGCGCTGACGAGATGACTCACAAATTTTCGAGTCTTTGTTGGATGAAATAACATACGTTTACAAATTCTGCTGCACGTGAAATAAACAATCTTTCATTCATAGTTTTCTCAACTACATAATAAACATTGTTCAAATATTTTGTCATAAGGCATGTAGAGCTAATAAAACGATATAAAATGACTTTAATTGAGGAAATACATTTTCTTTACTTATATGACATGATTTCGATATCTCCTACCCATTTCTAAAGCAATTTAACGGAAAATGACCAATTAAAGTACACGACGAAAAGCTCCTTTTGTATTTGTTTTGTGAGCGAATTTTAAAGCTGTGTGTGTGATTTTATATGTTGTTCTGATCTTTTTTTACTTTACATACATACATACATATATCACGCCTTTATCCCCTGCGGGGTAGGCAGAGCATAAACGGCCGAAAAAACGGACATTTACGCCACTTCTGACAAACGTTTGAGGGTCATTCGGAAAATTGTGTATCGCCATAGTGACAGGTTGTCAGCCCATCGCCTAAAATTGCTATACACACCCTCGAGTCCCTTCGTCGCCTCTTACGACTCCCACGGGTAAGAAATGGAGTGATGCTATTCTAATCCGGCATCACACGGCAATTTTTTTACTTTCTTTATTCTTAAGATCAATAAAAAATATATTAATATCAATCATCAATACCTTTTTTTGGAAAGTTATTATTTTCTCTCTCTAAAGTATAAATAAAAAAGAGAGACGTAAACAAAAACAGGAAACGTTATTATGAAATCTTCACGAATGCATTTCCTAATATACAAAATTTATAATGGGAAGTACGCACTCAGGATAAGTCGATACTTAAAAATATAAGACTGTTATTGGATGTTCTACTTTTGGCGGTAGTTTCAAAATAGTACCTTAGCAAAGCTAGCCGTCTCGCTCTTCGTCTCGCCGTCTCGTTTCCTCACGACTACCAGACGGACCGGTGACGTCACACCTCTTAATCTTGTGACCACTTCGACGTGATGTGCTCCTAGTACTCGCCAACCGTTTACCTGGAGAAAAAAACATGTATTTACCGTTCTTTAGTGCATTTTTCGTTTTTTTTTTCTGTTTTAATGACTAAACATATCACCAGTTTTGAAGTCAGGTAGTTGACTTCTAACTATAAGATTGTGTCCTAAGTAATTAATAAAATACAAGATTTGTTTTTTTTCACTTTAAAATATTAGTTTATGTACAGTAACAGAAAATACTAAATAAACGGATAGCTACCTATCTATATATTATATTATTTATTGCATAATTAGTGTCCAAAAGTATAACAGATCTCCTTCGTCGTTCTTCAAAATATGCAAGAAAAGATTTATAAACTGCCAAATAATTTATGAGTTTCTATTTTGGCGCCATTATAAAAAGTGCATAGTGACGTCACAATAAATAACAGGTTTTCATACAGTACATAAATTTAAAAAGTAGCTCGTTTGACTACTACAAGTCTATTCGACTCCAACTTTGTAGTCTATCCACGGGACCATTTGGAGGTATTTTCTTCTTCTCAGTCGATGCCTCATTCCTTAGAGACGTGACCATGAGGAGCTACTGCTCCGCCAAACTCCTCCAGGTTCCGTGGTATAGCTCTGATGTAAAGTCTGGCTTGCACTTCTTTCCCTGCTACAACTCTGATGGTGCCTTCAAGTGAGATGCCTTGAGCTGCCCGGTTCTTTCAATAGAGCAACAAAGACAACTATATACGGATCATCACTCACCTCTAACAATTCATCTCCAACTTTGTAAATCCCCAGTCTATCCACAGGACCATTGGGAGCTATAGCCCTGATGTAATGTCTGGCTTGCACTTCCTTTCCTGCTACAACTCTGACAGTGCCTTCAAGTGAGATTCCTAGACCGCTGCCGGGTTCTTTCATTAGTGTTCCGACCTGAAATAAAATAACACGTTACTTTATTGTGTGTTAA
The DNA here is from genome assembly GCA_027580185.1 of Tuta absoluta. NCBI lineage: Eukaryota > Metazoa > Arthropoda > Insecta > Lepidoptera > Gelechiidae > Tuta > Tuta absoluta. The sequence continues at coordinate 8,560,181 of JAQAHW010000019.1, read as the reverse complement.
TTCTAAATCCTCTTTTCGGACCAAAACATACTTCATTATCTTAAAAAAAAACTTTACATTTCTTCCTCAACCGAAACCCAACAGCACAGAGACAGGATTTAAAGCTGCGAGTTTTTATTTTGTTGTAATTTAATGTCACTTTGTCCTACTCATTCCTCTACTTATATACTAATATTGTTTTATATCTTCTCTTATTAAAGTTTCATTCTTCTAAATAATTATTATTTCCACCTGTGTTACTTACAAATTTTCACCTACTTCGTCATTCTAAAATTCCTCATCTTATTTTTTTCAGACTTTTTCGCTATGTAGCAAATACCACCACTTATTTTGAATTCTTCTTATTTCTCTTTCATTTGATTCATCTTCTTTTCGATGATTTTTAACTTCTTGGTATGTATTCTGTTTAATAATCTAACCAACTCTTCTAAAACCATGTTAGTATCTACATCCAGCTCTATCGCACTTACAATAATGTCATATTCACACTGATGCCCCGGCCAGTCGTTCTCACTCTGCAGCAAATCCCGCCACTTATCCTGTATTCTTCTGGCTTCTCTTTCATTTGCTTCGTCTTCCCTTCCTATGACTATTTCCGCTTCCTCCGAAGGGGAAGTGGGGGATGTGGGGTGAGGCTGGATTTCGGAGTCTGCTTCCGGTTCTATCACTGTTGATTCATCGTACTGGAAATACATACGATAGGGATAGTAAGTAGCTACAAAAATAGAAGTCAGAAACAGATTAATATAGGATGTAAGAATAGAAATCAAGTAATGAAGGTAGGGAAAAGATGGAACGAAGGAGCAAAGAAAAAAGGATAGGGAATAAGAAAAGACTTTTTAAAAGTGATTGATTCACGTACCACACTAAAACTATATTTGGCGAGTGAAGTGACGGAAGGGCTTGGAGGTTGTATTGGCTCGCGGCGGCCATCTTGTGCTGCTAGCGCCCTCTGCAACTTCTCAAACCCCGCGCCACGGAGGTATCTGGAAAATTTCAGGAGTATAGATCGTAAGTTGCCTCGGGATAAATATAGTGTAGCGCAGTGATTTGGTTAATTTACCTACTAGATGATATAGCATCAAAAGAAGATTGTATGGTGGAATTAGAAGTTCGAAATAGAAAGAAACGCTTGTGTATTGTGTGAATAAAATTCCGAGCAAAATTTTTATGTTCACTGATTTTTAAATCACATGATGGCATTTTTATTAATTGTGAGTTTGTACGCATTTATTTGTTACTACTTATTTTCAATAAGCGACTCCCGAACCATTTGAAGGGTTTCATTGATTGCATGCCCAAGAAGGGGTACCTAGCTTTAGCAATTGTAATACTTGTTGTAATCTAGATTAAGCAACAACTTTGTTGGTTTTGCATTATAATAATAATCCGAACTATTATTATAATTGTGTGTGTATGTATGTTTGTTTGCTCTTCACGCTCAAATGGCTTGACCAATTTGGATGAAATTTGGAACACAGGTAGAGTATAACCTGTAATAACACATAGGCTACTTTAAACCGCGGGAAAACAACTATTTCCACGGAAAAATTAGTGGCAGCGGGTGAAACCTAATAAAATAAATAAATCCTTTATTTCAGGCAAAAAGGCCCATAATATATAAAATAAAACAATAAAATATGACTTAAAATCTAGCAAAAATACTGCTACAAAGGCACTTTCGGCGACGGCGACACACGTTGCAGAGGTTTTCGATGGGGTTTTATCGAAACATATAACAATGGCAAAACTGCATCTAATCATTCCGTACCCAAAATGTTAATTTCGTCTTACCTTAGAGCTTTAAGCTTGACAATGGGACCTTTCGCGTCTCTTAGGAGTGCAACCGCTTTGTGATTGGTCACACCATGCAGCGATACTCCATCCACCTGGGAATAAAAGAATAACAACCTTTTTATTTATTTAACAATTTATTGTACACAAGTATATTATTTTTAATCTTTTATATATGGAAACCAAAATGTATTACGACTATAGATAAAAAATTTAATACTGCGTACCGTACCGACGATGCGAAACTTTAATTCGGTATGTCGGTAGGTATTTATTTTTTTATCTACACTCGTCTCATAATGTTCGAATTATGAATTCGAAAACAGATGCATAATGACCTACTTTATGCATTCTGCCTATAAAAACTAGGGTTTACTATAAATTACAGAAGCGTAATGACTTAATGAGAAAACTCTTAATACGATAAAGTTGAGAAATGAAACGAAGTTTTTTTTTCCAATACTCAAATCGCTATCTTCTGCCGCACCTGACAGTTGTTGTTGTACGGTAATTTTTCGGATGTTGTTCAGTTGTTTTAATAGGTTTTTGTTCTGTTGTTGTTGAGATGTTGTTCAGTTGTTGTTCAGATGTTAATTAGTTGTTGTTCAGATGTTATTTCGATGTTGTTCAGTTGTTGTTCAGTGTTGTTCAGTTGTTGTTCAGTTGTTTAGTTATTTGCTGTTGAGACTCGACATCTAAACAACTGTAAGTAAAGAATCTTCAAAAATTCATATCAAGCCATATTACGTTCTCGTATTGAATTTGACCATGTATCGGACCTAGCAATCGCCGGTGCGGACGTTTGGAAAAGTGTTCAACTGAGTTAATTTTTTAGAGTGTAGATAAAATAGTGTATGCAACTGCATATAATTAGGCATAAGAATGCTCGTGTCAATCCATTATCACACTCGGCTACGCCTCGTGTGATAAACAGACACTTGCATTCTAATGACCCCCATTATACGACAGTTGCATAAACTACTATTATGGTTTGTTTTGAAAATCAAATTTCACAATTTCAAAATAATATTATTTATTTATTCATATTTTATTTTTCTTAAGTGTTGAGGATGTGACGTCACAATTTTTGGTAGTGTTAATATGCTTTTGCCTGCACAAAGAAATAGTTAATCCTATCAAATGTAATTAACGATAATTTACTGTCTAACTATGGAATAGTATTTTATTCATATTCAGGTCATGATACGTCATACAAAGGTCATCAAGAATTATATATAACTTATGGTACCGGGTTTTTCCTGTGGTATAAAAAAATTCTACTTACTTCGACCCCAACTAAGTCATAAATTTTTTTAATGTTTGTCTTATTTTCTAATATCTTAGATTTGTCGTTGTAAATAAGCATTAGTATAAAAAGTACAATGGAGTTCTGAACAAAGTGAGTTCCGTAGAAGCAAGGTCGAGAGAGCAAATTGAGAGTAGGGACAGCAAAATAACGTAAAGAAATAATCAACTTATGGCGTTTTAGGGCGATGAAACGTTATTGAAAGTATTTTCCACACATTAATCAAATAACAAGATTTTGTTCAATGCGCTATTTTATTACCTATACTTTTGTTTATTAGTCCATTTTTACTTTCAATCAAAGTCCAAAAGCATTGCTTTGAACAATCAAATGACCATAATAAAAACTTTAAGAGCCCATAAAAGATTAACAGTATAACCCTTTTAACTTTACAAGATACCTACTGTATAAAAACATTAGGAGAGATCTTAATCATCTTTGGCCGATATAGTACAGGCCCTGCTGCATCGAAAATACAAGAAATAAATAGGATTGTCTATAATACCTCGTGATTTTTTTATTCAAGGAAGTTAAAATGTTACAATTTATCGCAGGTTTTCACCGCCTCGACTCCATTTAATCTGTAAAGCATGTTTAAGTCGCTGGGAATTTGTTTCGAACAATTCCAGTAGATGGAGCCGGTGAGCCGCGGTAGCACAGTTGGTGGAGGTGTCGGTAATACTAATTCCGAAAGTCGCAGGTTCAAATTCTGCCAGCGGTGCAATTTTGAAAGTTTTAAAAATTTATAATTAATTATTTTATAAATATTTGATACCAAACCTACAAATGGCGGGACTAATGTAACATAGCATTCTTAACCGGCCATCCATTTGGTGAACAAGCATTATAAATTTAAAAACATGACAGCTTTCTGAGATAAAATTTAACCTATAACACGCGGGATAGTGTGAGGATTCTACCGATACAATTCCTATTCGAATCTGTCTTTTTAAAGAATCGCACATATAAACATACATACATGAACTCTAAAAACATTACACTCTTTTATTGGTTGGGCAGTCGTGTAAAAAAAAAGATCTCAATGTTCAAAATTATACACAGAATATAAAAGTTACTTTTAAATGTAAAAAAGTCGTCATTTGTTTGTTTGGTCCAATTTGTTCATTAGTTTTTAGTTTAGTTGTGCAATAAAAAGTGCAAATGCAAACACATTTAACTTTTTTGCAGTCCATACTCTTTGGCGAGTGGCTGCCTTAATTATGGATGCAGTCGACGTCTGCCTAGTGAGTATAATGCTGCTATAGCAGTTGTTTTAAATTGCTGACCCTACTCGTTTTAAATAGGAAATTCGATTGCACACGGTAATAATATACAAACTTTATTTTAAAAATAACGCGCTTTGTTTATTTGTTTAATATCCATTAAATTTTTTAGGTTTTAATACAGTTTGGGCTCGATTTTCTTACTGAAATTACGTGTTGCAATTGTATTTCTATAGAATTTTGTTTAACTTAGACACAGAATATATGGTATATAGAGTGAAATTAGTAGCGACCGATAGCGAAAACTCAAGACGGGCTGGTGATAATGAATAACATTCCCTAAGAAACATTGTTCGAAATACGAAAAAAAAAATTTACATCCCATACAAAATTGCGTGTCCCTCAAGCTGTAATCCTCACCTATGAAAACTTACCGAAAAGCAATTTTGGTTTTGTCAAAAAATAGTACTGAAATAGTGACAAATAGTGACATATGCAAGAAAATTAGTGACTTCATATTTCCCAAGATATGGCTATCGTTTGGTGAGGATTACAGATCGAGGCTCACGCTGTAATCCCAACTCTCGTGTGAGCAAACGGTGGGGTATTTTCACTTGGTCTACATTCCAAAAAATAGTGCCTAATTAGTGACTAATAGTGACAAAAGATGAGAAATTGTCGCTTTATAATTCCGAAGTTATAAAGGCATCTTGTTGAGGATTATACCTATAGCAATTTTTGCTGTAATCCTCACCTCATTTCTGCTAAACGCTTAGGTCTTTTGACTCAAATTTAGTATCAAAAAATAGTGCTGAAATAGTGTTCTTAAACTGCATTGATATTTATTTAGTTTATGTAGTAGAAGCAATTAAAAAAACCGTAAGAACTTCTCCATACAAAATGGTACAGGTACAGTCGCGAACAATACTTCGTAGAATACAGACTTGATTTTTGCTTTAATTTAGGTAATGTCATTTCTGCCAATATATGTAGGTGTTAACTATAACATAAGTTGAGCCACTGACATTATTTTGGTATATCTTATGAGTAGGTATTTTGGTTGAATATTTTTCAACGCCTTGAACTTTTTAACGGTTTTATAACAATAAAGTATTTATATGTACTTTTGCTAATATCTTTCAGATCAACACATCGCATTAATTTATCACATCGTATTCTCTTAACTCTGAAAGCCCTGTTTGGTCGCGCCACCGCTCTAGCCACCGCTAAACAAAACAAACAAAACTCGAAAACTGACCGCCGCGCGTGTGAGCGAGAGGGTAGACAATAGTGAAATTATTGCATGCACTTCGCCTGCGTGGTATTTTTTGGTTTCATCACGTTACGCGTTATTGAGTATTATGACAACTCAAATATAAAATTTCTTAAATAACAAATACGCCACTTACGATTATTATGAAAAATTAAAATTAAAACGCACGTTTTGAAAATAACAAAAATTATTATTTAGGTATAATTAGGTACTTAAAGTATTAGTCCTCGCCTCGAACGTCGTTAACTATATAGGGTTAAATCTATTTAGTGACCGATAGCGAAAACCCAGGACGGGCTGGTGATAAGGAACAACTTTTAATATGAATAACCCAAATCAGCTGATCGGCAATTTGTACGGGAGGTCTAATTTTTTTTCATGTTTCGACCTATGTTCCTTGGGGAAAGTTGTTCCTTATCACCAGCCCGTCTTGGGTTTTCGCTATCGGTCACTGATTAGATTTCACCTACCTACTTTCATTTATTTATGAGTTAAATGAATTTTACCACATAAATATGTTTTTTGTTCCATTTTTGCCAAACAAGTTAGGTACCTGTATTTATTTATGTACTACATAGATACAAACATATATCACACTTTTATCCCTTACGGGTTAGGCAGAGCGTTAACAGCCGCAAAAAATACGGTCGTTATCATCGCCACGTCTGACTGATTGAGAAATATTGTGTACTGTCAGATATAAACAAAATACTTGAAGGAAATAAATTTGTTTGATTACGTTCCTTTCCTACCGACATAAAAAACCAGTATTGAGCTTCAAGTACGACAATACGAAGTATTGTTCGCGACTGTACCTGACCATTTTGTATGAAGAAGTTCTTACGGTTTTTTTAATTGCTTCTACTACATAAACTAAATAAATATCAATGCAGTTTAAGAACACTATTTCAGCACTATTTTTTGATACTAAATTTGAGTCAAAAGACCTAAGCGTTTAGCAGAAATGAGGTGAGGATTACAGCAAAAATTGCTATAGGTATAATCCTCACCAAGATGTCTTTATAACTTCGGAATTATAAAGCGACAATTTCTCATCTTTTGTCACTATTAGTCACTAATTAGGCACTATTTTTTGGAATGTAGACCAAGTGAAAATACCCCACCGTTTGCTCACACGAGAGTTGGGATTACAGCGTGAGCCTCGATCTGTAATCCTCACCAAACGATAGCCATATCTTGGGAAATATGAAGTCACTAATTTTCTTGCATATGTCACTATTTGTCACTATTTCAGCACTATTTTTTGACAAAACCAAAATTGCTTTTCGTTTAGTTTTCATAGGTGAGGATTACAGCTTGAGGGACACAAAATTGCCGATCAGCAGATTTGAGATACTATGGAAAATCAAAATATTTTTGTCATATTTCAACCTATGTTCCTTGGGGAAAGTTGGTCTTTATCACCAGCCCGTCTTGAGATTTCACTATCTTCCACTTGTAAAATGTCACTCTATACTTTGGTTGCGTTACGAATTCCATCCCCGAGTTGCAAGCAAAGACATAAAATTGAAATTTAAGTATATACCTAATAAACAGATACACACTTTTATGAAGAACTTGCGAAATTGCACCGCAGGCAGGATTTGAACCTGTGACTTTCACTACTAGTAGCGACGGCGCCTCTACCGACTGGGCCACCGCGACTCAGAATTAGTTGCAAAACTATCCCGGTAGATGGAGACATGCCACTTGAAACTAGATAAACTCTTTCACATAAAACAATACCCACATTCGTAATTAACGCCTTTAAAAATAATCGAGCCAGTTGTCAAGAAAATTGTACTTCGTTCTTTTTACAACGACGGTTTATGACGCCAGTATTAAGTTAATTTCTATTCAGTCTAGTTATTTCTATTTCAAGTTTTCTATCAACTTACCTCGAATAAACGGATTCTCTCGACCCTATCTCCTTTTAAGGCATTGATGCTTAGCGTGGCTGATCTCACTACCATCTACCTAGTGATAATCGATAGCTGTTCTGTTCCTATAAACTTGATATACTTATTACTCTCTATGATTACTTAGACGGCGGTCGTTACGCAACTATGTCAGGGGCTTACTAGCAGTAGTAGGCGGCTGAAAAACTCTGACACCAGTGTTTCTTGGGACGTTGGAGGACTCGGTTTCTCACACAAAAAGAATTATATTTATTCAAATTTATATTTACTTACTAGATCACCCCACAGACCAAACAACTCACACGAGACAGCACGTAACGTTTGGATACTCTGTGGGTCTCCCATAAATGTATATCTTTGCAATTGATAATAAATTTCCTTTCGTATTTCGCTCGGTGTTCCCTACGGCATGCGACAAAGTTATTTTTTAAAGAAGAAAAATTCATGAAAGCAATACAAGAAAGCTCGTATATTGTTAATACTTTTTATGAACTTCTGCTCAATTCGGCGTTTTGGACAATTTTGACTTTTTACCAATGAATCTCTACCGCTGCAATTCAAACGGGTTCCGCCACATCCTTCTTCAAAACTTCTGGCTACCTGTACCTACCTCAACAATCCTATCGTTGACTTGTATCTTCCCGCAAAGGTCGGCTGCGCTGCCATTGCTTATGCTCTTTACGAAGATGCCGCTAAGCTCCTCTGAAACAAAATAAAAAAGTTACAAAGGGCGCGATTGAGCTGGTTGTTTGAACAACCACAAAACTTCTCCGGTCGAGCTCCTGCTCCCCACCATACAGTCAGGTGTTGATTTCAAAGCCCCGGGGCTAAAATTGTAGAGTCCAGAAATAAAAGAATTATCTTGGTCTGGTGATTTTAGGGTTAAATGGATTTATTTCTCCTCTTCGATTACTAAAGATATTAAGGTTAATTTTCAAATTGCCTGCAACTTTCACAATGACTAGTAGCGATGCCTTTAAAAAAATACCAAAATTGTATATTATGTTCAGCACGTTGAAGTGCTTCAAATATTAAGTACCTACTCTTCTTTCACATTTAAATCGTAGCAAAAAGGGATAGAATGTTACAGTAAAGTTGTAATAAAGTTGTAGTAGCACCTTCTACCAGGAGCAGAAAAAAAAACATTTATTTGATGGTGGGCCGTTTGACTGACCCCTTCAAAGAAAAGTTTTAAATTGGTCAAACCTTTAAAACCTCAAGTATTTTAATTGTAGGAGTTTGATTCCAGTTATAATGTAATTTTTCTGTTTCCTGAAATGTATTCCCTGCGTAAAGTTGTTCAGTGTCATGGTCTGTATGCACCCTATTAGTATTCGGAGGGCTGTCCCTTACACGTATATATACCTAGGGACCTACTTCATTAATTTAATCTTCTAGAAATGCATTGGAATGGGACTGAAAGAACGGGTTTATCGTCCAAATGGAATGCCTCATTATGTTTTATGCGCAGTTAATTTTGCTGCTTGGAGAAACTGTAGTCGACTGAGTGAGTACATATTTGAGCTTTATTTAAACATTTACATTATATTTTAACTACTAACGGTATTTATCTTTAAAATATTATCTGTATGTAAACTATCCATTCATCTTAGTGCATAGGTTTCGAGGAAACATTTGAAAAAATATTGACATGGGCAGTATTTTAAAGAGTGTTCATGAAAAACGAACCAATGTTAAATTTAAGATTAAGATACATACTGAATCACGCCATTAATCCCTTGCGGGGTAGGCAGAGCATAAATGGCCGCATAAAACTGACATTTACGCCACGTCTGACAAACATTTGAGGGTCATCCGGAAAATCATGTATCGCCATAGTGACAGGTTGTCAGCCCATCGCCTAAAACTGCAATACACACCCTCGAGTCCCTTAGTCGCCTCTTACGTCTCCCACGGGCAAGAAATGGGGTGATGCTATTCTAAGCCGGCATCACACGGCATTTAGATTAGATACCTTCTAAATTTTAGTAAAGGCGAGGATAGCACAGGAGCAAAATTTTTAAACCGGTTTTATCTAGATTATTACAGCCTTAAAATTCTGTAAAAATATAATAATTATGTTATTGTCGAAAATCTTATGGATATTTATCAGTTACACAATTTGACAAACTTTCCTGATAGAAATAAAATCAAGTTTATTTCACAATTCGATTGATTTCACTGTGAGAGGTAGGTAACTAACTAAGTATATCAAACTATGTTGTAAATAACCACGTGACTCAAAAACGGAGGTTATACAAACAGAACCTACACGTAACTTAAAAACGCAGCGTTTTAAAAACGCAGATGTCCCCACAAGACACAAATATGTCTTAAGTCATTTGTTAAAATATAAACATATATTTACAAAAAAAAAGTCTAAAAGTATTATTATCAGCTATCTAGTTTCCATAGTACAAGCTTTGTTTAGCTTGGGGCTAAATGGCGCTGTGTGAATTGTCCAGAATATTTATTTATTCACATACATACATACATCAGCCTGTTGCAGTCCACTACTGGACGTAGGCGTCCCCCAGGGTACACCATAGAGCACGATTTCCTGTTTTTCGCCATATAGTCATCGGTCTATCTGGCCGGAGGGCGTCCCAACGCTACGCCGAGGCGTGACCTCCACTCGAGAACCCGCTTACTTCACCGTCCGTCGGTTCTACGACAAATGTGCCCACCCAGAGGGGTTCTTCCGTTTGCTTCCAGACTATGTCCGTTACTTTGGTCTATTTGCGGATAGTCTCATTATGGATTTGATTATAGAGATACCGAGCATAGACCTTTCCATAGCTCTCCGAGTGACATGTAACCGGTGGGCCAGTTTCACTCTCAAATTCCACGTCTCGGCTCCATAGGTCATGGCAGGACGCACTGATCGAACACCTTGGTCTTGAGGCAAGGGAGATTCCAGAATATTTGTTTATTTAAATAAAATGAAAAAAACGCCCCGTTTTTGTATCTCAGTGTGCAGAGTAAGGTAGGTACTTCAAAAACAATCTCGGTTGCCACGGAACAGTCGCGGCTCGGCTCGTCACGTGTTACAAACTTTGCCAATATAGAGTTGTAGTGCTCTTCAAAACTCTTGATATATCACTGTGTTTGTGGTATAGTGGATAGATAGAATTTTTAACCGTTATTTTTGCCGTGTGATGCCGGCTTAGAATAGCATCACCTCATTTCTTTTTCGCGTGTGTCGTGAGAGGCGTCAATAGTCAGGTGTAGTAACAGTCAGGTGTACATTCCAAAGCCCTACGCCTAGGCTAAAATTGCAGAGTCGTCAAAGGGACTCGAGGGTTTCATGTGTATTACAATCTTAGGCGACAGGCTGACAACCTATCACTATAGCGATAAACGATTTTACTAAAACAGCCCTCAAATATTTGTAACTGGGCAGGGGATAAAGGCGTGATATGTGTATTTATATGACTATTATATATCATTCTTAAAGATAACTAACTTGATGTACCAATATACAACCGAAACCGTAGGTATTAGGATAAGTTTTATAGGAACGGCGTAAAAAGATGAATTCGTATCTACTTTCAAGGAAGTGAATATTTTGTAGGTATGATATTTTTTATATTTTTAAATTGTTAGGTTAATTTTGCATATTTGATTTCGAAGGAAGTAAATTAAATGAAATTTGAACACACTCTTTCGTTTATTCTGAGTCGGCTAAAGTAGCAATTGAGGTTAAGCTAAGTTTCATTGGCTATCAAGTAACATTTTCTTTTCCAATAGAAAACAATTTCAACTTGTATCAGTTTCTTAACCTTGACATAGATATAGATTGGTTTGTTTGTGGCAAGAGAGAAAATAGCTCATTTCTTTTTCCTTTTCTTATACAGGGTGTAAGGGACCTTCGCATTATCATACATAAGGTTCTTTTTGACCATGAAACTGAAAGTATCATCTTGAATCAATATTCAGGAAACGTATTTTTTTTTTCACTTTTTCATAGTAAAGGCAGTCAGCTTTTTGAGAGGTCGATTTTGTTGTCGTTTCCTGATACAAAATAATTTTTGGGGAAAGATTGTCAATATCATGGTCTACATAAACCCTATCAGTATTTGGAGGGATATACTTTACACCCTGTATACAAAATAAGGTGTGGCGACCAACTACACAACTTTCACTAAGTAACTTTTCCTAAATGGAAACGGATGTCTTTACAAAATCATACTCTGGCTCTTAAGCAATTTGTATGAAACGACCAATGATTTTTTAATATTTTGAACTGTACGCCCGTTGCGAAAAAGTTATTTAGTGTCAGCTTTAGCCCTCGGAATACAGTGTGGACAAAAAGGTTAGATGCAATTTGTAAGAGCTTGTATGAGACAATAAAACATTCATTACGATGTTGTTTATACCCAAAGATTTAAGATGAAAGGCAATTGTTATCGTTTTTTTCTATACCGTCCCCAGTACCTACTGTTATTTAGATTGGAGTAAAATTTCCCGATTGAACTATTAGAGTTTTCGCTCTATAATTAAGGCGATTTAATCGTGGTTTCGCCTTAACATTCACACAATATCTTAAATTTTGTAACTGTAACTCACCTTGTTTTGCGTTATCCTCACATTAAATAAAATAAATATATATAATTCAGACTTGTATCGATGCAGATTTTACTGCTATAATTTAAAAGACACTCACTCAACCTTGTGAGGCGCTCCATAACTCGTTTTGATCTTACCACAGCAGTCCAAATAACTAAAGTAATTGTTTTAACAATAAGGCCAGGTACAAATCAGAACGCTCTTTTTCACTAAATAAATCCATAACTAACAAAATACCCGAAACGAAAAACCATCAACCTATAATAATTTGTTATATTAACTAAGACGAGATATTAACTTTCAAAAGTGAATTCAACCTTTTTGTCCACCCTGCATTTTAAGTTAACATATTTCAATTCATCACTTTCTAATATTTTTTATTTTTAGTTACTTATGTAGAGAATTTTAGTTTGATTCGTGTTTCGGAGGGCACGGTAACTATAAACAGTTAGATAAATATCTATCCAGTAAATAGGTATTGTACCTAAACACAATATTATTCTGAATGTGTTGTTTGTATTGTTTGGCAAAACATTGAATTTGTAAGAACACACCTGTACCTCCATTAGACGATTAGTTTATTACGGAGTGTGGTATAAGGGTAAAGAGAATTCCGACAAAGTCGAGAAACGTATTCCAAAAAAATAAAAATACACATGTGTGTAATCTTCTATAGCCATGTGATGCCGGCTTAGAACAGCATCACCCCATTTTTTTCCCTTGGGAGTCGTAAGAGGTGACTAAGGTACTCGAGGGTGTGTATTGCAATTTTAGGCGATGGACTGACAACATGTTACTTTGGTGATACACGTATTTTCGAATGACCTTCAAATGTTTGTCAGACGTGGCTTAAATGTCCGTTTCATGCGGCTGTTTGCACTTTGCCTACCCCGCAAGGGATTATAGGCGTGATATGTTTATGTATGTATGTGTAATCTTCTCACAAAGATTATAAACTTAACATACTCGTAATTACAAGTGACTTAATTTACGGGGTGTAAGGGACAGCCCTCTGATTACTGATAGGTGGCATGCAGACCATGAAACTGAATAACTTTTCCCTAGAAACCTATGCCAGGAAAGACAAAAAAATTACCTCCTATTCAAAATCAAGATCAGCTGACTGCAATTACTATGAGAGTTCAATAATTTTTTATTGGCGTTTCCTGAAATATTTTTTCATGGGAAGTTGTTCAGTTTTTATTGTTATCATTCCTCTTTATACATAGCCATACCGCTTATGATCATTACAGTAAACGAAGTAACTCTGCGAGACAGTATCTATTAGTAGACTAGGGGACTCGAGGGTTACATGTGTATTGCAATTTTGTGCGATGTGCTGACAACCTGTCATTATAGTAATACACAATTTTCTGAACTACCCTGAAAAGTGACTGTTCGAAGTTTGCGTTCTGACTACCCCCAAGGGATACAGGCGTGGGGTTGCCTTCGCAGTGGAAGCCTGTTGGACCCCATAGCCCAGTATGACTAGCTTTTTATGTTTCAAAAATATAAATTCGTATTTTTTTTGGATTTTAGTTTCTGGACCATGTTATTGGCCGAACACAATTTATTATTATGTGTCATTTTAGATGACACAAAATAACTTACTGTCGTTGGCAGTAGATAAAAATGACTCAAATGCTTGTACATTTTATAATGTCAATTTAATTAAAGACCCTAAAAAAAATTAATTCAATAAATGAGCTACCATACATTAAATCGTAATTTTTACGCAAACGTTTTTTAAAAATTTCATACATACATACATACACATTTCACGCCTATAATCCCTTGCGGGGTAGGCAGAGCGTAAACAGCCGCAAAAAACGGCCATTTACACCACGTCTGACAAATGTTTGAGGGTTATTCGGAATATTGTGTATCGTTATAGTGACAGGTTGTCAGCCTGTCGCCTAAAATTGCAATACACACCCTCGAGTCCCCTAGTCGCCTCTTACGACTCCCACGGGAAAGATATGGGGTGATGCTATTCTAAGCCGGCATCACACGGCTTTAAAAATTACACAAAATGTAATATGTGCTTTACAGACACACATTACGCTTTTGTCCAATAAAATAAGCGACTTGAGAATGTTTCTAAGTTATGCCATAAGAATAGATTTATGCCCTCAAATAATGCCAGTCGGTATCGGACTACGATAGCCTATAATGAAACTGCAAGTTTGGATTTTGGCGAACGACTATTTTTTATACATTATACATCTTATAGTACCGGTACAAATAATATTAATAACAGAGCATAAACAATAGAGGACTTTGGGAACCAAATTTTGATATTACTGCAATAGAACTCATCAAATTCCCACCAAGTTTCAAAATATATATTTTTTACTACACCCGCGAATACAAAAGGGGTGATGCTATTCTAAACCAGCATCACGTGGTAGTTGTTAGTTTCATCACAATAATTAAAATAAACAATGAAATAAAATACGTTTATTTTAGTCACATTCAATTAGACACTAAACTAAAATACAGATATCTGCAATGTACTTATGCGACTAAAAAAGGTCTCTACTTAGCATATGTTACAAACAGAGTGAGCTGCCTGTAACGCTGGTCTTCAAAATCTTCAAATGCCGCCTGTATGTAAGTTGCCGGTAGAATATTCCCAAGATTCCCAATATTTAGCGAGTAAACATTGATACACGCTACCGCCTCCCGCTTGGCCAACAACCGCACAAAAATAGCTCTATTTATAAGGATATAGACTACATTACTTAGTGTCTGTTTGTACGTGGACGATGTTGCGAAAACATTCCGTGTACTAGCTGAGTGTGTAAGAAAATAGTTATTTTCTGGATAAAACAGATACCTAACTCCCTTGGTATTGGTAGCTGTTTTATTTGATTGCTTAAATCTAGCATCTTAAGGCCGTATGATGCCGGTTTAGAATAGAATCAACTAATTTTTTCCCGTAAACGTCGTAAGAGGTGACTAAAGGACTCGAGGGTTACATGTATGTTGCAAGTTTCAGACGACGGCCTGATAAACTGTCACTATGGGGTCACTCAATTTCTGAATGACCCTAAAATTAATGTCAGACGTGGCGTAAATGTTCGGTTTCATGGCCATTTACGCTTTGCCATCTCCGCAAGGGATTAAAGGCGTTATATATGTATTTACGTATGTATATACATTATCAAGCACAGCTTTTGGGGATATTGCCAAAGTCACCACACTTGGCAAGCGGATTCGCGAGCGCAGTACCAGATGTTGCATTCACAAGGTATGCTGCTGCCCATTCCCTGAATCTATTTATGTCTGAGTCGCTTTTACGACACCTACGATAATAATTGGGGTGATTGCTATTCTAACTAGGCATCACACGGCATGCCCCGATGGTGTTGAAATACATAAAAAACATGGCCACTCAACTGCCATTCTATTGCTAAATACCTCAAACTTTTATTGGACTACCAAACTTTACAGGTAAAATGCGATATTTATTGCGAAGTCGGTTAGCCATTATGATACAGGAACATTAAATGGCTACGCAATGTACAAAGAATTTCAATTGTAGTCATGTAGCCTGCAGTTTCATAACAAAGGGCACAGCTGAAACCGACATTTTACCGACTAGGTAACATAACAATAAGGCGTTTCTCCCACTTGAGGTCTGTCGCTGCGTGAATTTAACGCATAGTAACTCATGCCTCTGTCAGACGAAAGAAAATTTCGAATTCCGATCTTATTAGCAATATGTTTACTGTGAGTTGAGGGATGCGTCTGTTAAACGACTTTACTGACGCATCGTAGCCGTATTTGTATGAGAATGAGATCCGTGTGATGCCGGATTGTCGTCTGATGCCGGCTTAGAATAGCATCACCCCATTTCTTTCCTGTGGGAGTTGTAAGAGGCGACTAAGGGACTCGAGGGTGTGTATTGCAATTTTAGGCGATGGGCTGACAACCTCTCACTATGGTGATACACAATTTTCCGAATGACCCTCAAATATTTGTCAGACGTGGCGCTAAAAACGGCCATTTACGCTCTGCCTACCCCGCAAGGGATAACAGGCGTGATATGTGTGTATGTTTAAAAGATCAGAATTCGACATTTCCTTTCGTCTGAGAGACGCATTCGTTACGGTGCGTTAAAAACACGCAGCAATTGACGACAAGTAGGAGAAACGCCTAAGTGGGGCACGTCCTATTATCTCGAGAAATGTGGTGCTATTTGAAATGGCTCCGCGGAAATGCATTACCCTCCTCCGGGAGTCCAACTTCATGTTATATTCAGCAGAATTCAGCATAAATAGGTACTGATTCTTCAATAAGTCTTATGAAATATATAAATGAAAAATATATGGATAGAATCTTGAAAATTCTTGACATGGCGTGTTATTATATCTAGCACACTGGATCCCACTCCGGGAGTCAAACTTCATGTTATATTCAGCAGAATTCAGCATAAATAGGTACTGATTCTTCAAGTAGTCTTATGAATCTCGAAAATTACATGAGGTGTCATTATATTACTATATCTAGTCTTCTAGATCCCACTCCGGGAGTCCAACTTCATGTTATATTCAGCGTGAATAGGTACTGTTTCTTCAAGAAGTATTATGAATCTCGATAATGCTTGACATAACGTGATAATATTATATTACTATATCAAGACCACTGGATCCCTTTATGATAGGCATCAAGATCGTCACGCCATCGTTTTTTACACGACTTCCCAACCAAAAAAGGAGTGTAATGTTTTTAGAGTTTATGTCTGTATATATGTGCGATTCTTTAAAGGGCTGAAACTCGTTAACCACTGAACAGATTCGAATGGGAATTGTATTGGAAGAATCCTTACATTAACCCGATTGTCATAGTCTAGGTTTTATCTCATAAAGCAGTCGTCAATTATAAATGCTTGTTTGATATGACATGTTATAGAAATATTCGATCAAACTCTGTATTATTTATACTATAACCATAAGAAAATTCCCGCAATATTGCAGGTGACAGGCACCAACTTGAATGGCGTATTAAACGGGAAAGAGACACATACTATAATTTGCAGGGTTTAACGTATAATAACATATTGCCTTCTGGTGCCGGCCAACAGTATTATTTCAAACGTTGAAGTATTACGAGTAAAGATGTTTTTGATTTTTAATAAAATGAAACGATTTTTTATGTGCCCATCCTTATATTTGCCGCAATCTTCCACCAGAGCTGACACATGTGCCATGTTGTGTTATGTTCTTTGTTTTGTTTTGTTAGTTTACTTGTTTGAATCCGGTTTAAAGTACTTTTCCCGCTTTATTTTATGGAAATTGTGAGGGACGCCTGAAATCTTGGATGCGGCGTTGGATTGCCGCATTCCGGTGCGAAGATTTCGAAAAGTGTACCTAGTTGAATTTTCAGAACTTTTTGTAGAGTGCAGGTGAAATAAAGAATGCAACTGCAAATATAAAACTACTGTTTTTTTTGGGAAACATACAGTCTAAAACAAAACAAGTAACAATAAATAGAAACAAACAGACCTCGAGTTCCACTAATTAAAACTAAAACTTAATTATTTCAAGAACATAATAATTGCGGGTCAAACAACGCACATGAAAATATAGAAACAAGAAAGCCCTTTACTCATCAATCTCATCATTATTACTTGGAAACAAGATAATTTCACCAATACGAGATTTAAATCGACCTAAAAACAACTTACAGATGTCGACATCTGTGAAGCGCCGATTATAGTCGTGCAAAGCACTGTTGTATATTCTTGTTTTATTTTTTATTAAAAGTGGCCAGTAGTTTCTAAAACTGAAACCGGTAGAGTAGGGTGAAATCGACCGCAAGGGGCGTAAGGGGCAAAAGTGCATTAACCCACACGAATCCGTCTTGTCGACGTCAAATTAACTGATCGCTCCGCTAGGGGAGATCGGGGTAGATAGAAAAGGTAAAAGAATAAAACAAACTTCGAAAAAGGAACTTTTTGTGACCGCTTCTTACGGTTGGTCACGCTCTGGCTACAAGGAAAAGACTTGCAGTGAGGCGTTTCAACTCGATCTGTACCTATGTAATATTTCCGGAAATCTAATATATTTCATAGGTCGTCAAATTGACCTGAACGCTCCGTTATGGGAGATCAGGGTAGATAGAAAAAACTAAGAACATTTTTATAAGGCGTTCTGGTCGGTATGAAGAGAAGTGCAAACAGTTGCTTATTTCTAACTCCTTTGCACCTAATATCAGAATGGAAAGCACGGATTAAGTCGGAAGTATGTATTTTATTTGATAATATTACTTATATTAAGAAAAATTTAATTATATTAAATGTAGTGCATTCAGGAACTAACAAATGACTACGCAGAAACAGGCGGGAAAGATAAAATAAGAAGAAAATCAAACGTATTTTTTCTTTTTTACCTAAACAACCAGTTAGTCTCTAATGAAAACTTTCTTTTCTTTAACTTTTTTGCGGTCTGCTGACATAGTGAGTAAGAAGAAAAAAACAGGTTTTTAGCACCGACATTCGAAACTTTTTGAATTAACTTTTTTCTTATGAAGACTGGCAAAAAAAGGATGGCTTAAAAAGAAGAAAGGAACTACGGTAGTCATTGTAATATTCTTGGGTCGACTGCATTCAAGTTTTGGGTCGACCTAGTTTAATCAGTAGAGTTTGTTGGAAGATCTTGATATACCTACTTTGGAATTCAACGCTATTCACGTACTATTCTTTTGTTTTGCTGGTTTCAGTTCAGAAATGGTCAATAAAAATGAAGGGTGAAAAACACTGTTCGCAAAACTTAGTCCAGTATGGATTTTATTTTTGAAAATGAAATTTAATTAAATTAGCTTTAGAAAAAATGTATTTGATAACCTAATTGAAAAGATGTAAAAAGTTTTAAATGAGGATTTTTCTGCTAAAAGAGATAAATGGAATGGAAGATAAATAAATTGGAATAAGAACATGCAGATATTGATGCTGGTTTACATCTTCAAATATTTGTTCATTTTATTTATATATCACAAATAAGTATACCTCTATTATTACCTATATCCCTTGCGGGGTAGGTAGAGCGTAAGCGGCCTTAGAAAAATAACATTAATGCCACATCTGAAAAACATTTGAGGGTCTTTCAGAAAATTGTGTATCGCCATAATGACAGTTTGACAGCCCATCGCCTAAAATTAAAATACACATGTAACTCTCTAGTATACATCACATGGCATTTTCTTAAAGAAAATTTTCCGTGCTTTGGAGGGCACGTTAAGACTTCGGTCCCGGTTGCTGTCTATGATTACTTAGACGTCGGTCGTTACACAACCATTTCAGGGGCCTACTACTATTAGTAGGCAGTTAAAAATCTCTGACATTACGGTTCATCGGGTCGTTGGACGACTCGGTGTCCCACACGAAATGAGAAGAGATACGGCATTTTATTTACATTCTTCACTATTATGAGACCAAAACGAATATAACCAGCTCTATTCACAATTTTTTTATCTCGTCCTCGACTTAGCATTCCGCCGATCTAACTCCGAATGGGAATCGTTGTCGGCAAATCGAAAGCTTCGGGAACTAAACCAACCGAATGAAAATGAGAAAAAGCATCCAGAAAATCACATTTTATAAGATCTTGGCGGAGGCGGTTAGGCGGTACTTGTCGTTATTTTTCACGCACCGTAACGCATGCGTCTGTCAAACGAAACGAAACTGCGAATGTCGATCTTAAACATACACATACACATATCACGGCAAATCGAAAGCTTTGGGAACTAAGCCAACCGAATGAAAATGAGAAAAAGCATTCAGAAAATCAAATTTTATAAGATCTTGGCGGAGGCGGTTCTCTCACTTGGCGCTTTTTTCACGCACCGTAACGCATGCACAGTCGCAAAAAACGGTCATTTACGCCACGTCTGACAAATATATGAGGGTCATGCGGAAAATTGTGTATCGCCATAGTGGCAGGTTGTCAGCTCATCGCCTAGAATTGGAATACACACCCTCGAGTTCCTTAGTCGCCTCTCACGACTCCCATGGGAAGGAAATGGAGTGATGCTATTCTAAGCCGGCATCACACGGCATTTCGATCTTATGCCCATACAAATATGGCTACGGTGCGTTTACGGCGCGTCACGGTGCGTAACGGATCATTTCATGGAACATAGATTTAAGGGTTAACTCTTGAAGGGAAGACATATTAACTGATGCCGTGTACCGTTACCCCAATTCTACCCGCGGATGTTGTAAAAAGTGACTAAGGGATGAATTTTTTCAAGGAATAGGCAACAGCGTGCTCCGTGAATGCAATATCTTACACTGCACTTGCCAATGCAGCCGGCCAACACATTCAGTATGGGAAGCAAGTATGAAGTTGTTCAGTTTTACAGGCTAGTTCACGCCTTTAAATATTTGCAGCTGATTTTTGACACGCTGTATAATTTTATAAGAACTTGCATAGTTGACAACCTGTATAATTTTTTGCATTAAAATTGCACTGCAGGCAGGATTTGAACCTTCGGCTACCGACTATTAGTACTACCGACGCCCCGATCAGCTGGGGTACCAAGTTTTAAAATTTAGTACCCGGTATAATCCCACCCTGTATTTACATCATACCTATCTCAACATTTCGTCAGAGCCAACCAACCGGATGAGCAACCCAAAAGGTCAGGGAAATAAACCTGCCACAGACAGGACTAAGATTAAGTAATCCTTCCTTGCGGAGGCTGTTTTCGTTTTGTATGAGGTTTTATCCGCAGTCTTTGCTACACCGGATTTTAAGAAACATTGTCCCGAATACTGAAAAGATGTATTCGACACATATTTAATTATAATAAGCTACACTTATAATATTATAAAGGATGAAATTTTACTAGTGACCGATAGCGAAATCTCAAGGCGGTGATAAGGTTGAAATATGACAAAATTGAGTGTCCATAGTAACTCAAATCAGCTGATCAGCAGTTTCGTATGGGAGGTCAAACGTAAGTATTATATTATGTCTGTGGAGAGTCTTGGGGGAAGTTGTTCCTTAACAACAGCGAATCCTCTGTTTTCAGTATCTGTCACTTGTAAAATGTCATTCATGTAATCGACGGCTTCGAAAATACTGGACCGATCATAGTATTATTTTATGCTCCAGTTGATACAACATAAGTAAGTAACATATTTACTTTCTACCACGAGAAAATATCTAATTGCCAATGACAAATGGTTACCATTCATTTATTCACTTAGCAACTTTAAAACATGATTTTGTTTGGATATCGAAGCACAATGACTTTCTACTTAGCCACGAGCCCTTACACTTCTAAATAAACACAATTAAAACAATTTTACTGAAAAAAACTTACAATAACAATGTAAATCACACACACAAAATTTGAATTCTGAAGCAATATAACACGTATAAATTGTGTTTCAATTTGACACTCTTGCGCTACGTTTATTTTATTTATAGTATTTGCCTTGCAGACGACGTGCCTGTGATCGTAATGTTCACACACTACTACTATTACCTATAGACACTCCAATATACAGGGTAGGTACCTATTGAACTAAAACAATAGATTAAGTGTTTTGTTTGCACACGAAACTTCACAGTTATGTAAAGAGAATGTAGTCCAAAAACTGAAGCGGTAGTTCAAGACTGCTAAGGAGTTGTTCTCTAAGTTTAGAAAACCATGGATATCACTTAAACGACAGGTTGTCAGGCTACGGCGTAAAATTCACGAATCTAGAGCAACGTAACACGTATAAATTGATTTTTAATTTTTTTTTTTTTAGTTGTGGACCCTACGATTTTTAGCCCCGGGGCTTTTAATCTACACTTGCCCCGGGGCTAAATTACGAGTCCCGCGCCACGTATTTGCGTTGCAGACGACACGTGCTTGCGATTGCAATGTTCACACGCTACTATATACTACCTACACTTTACTATACAGAGTATTTTATGTAAATTACCCAACCTAATAGATTCTTATGCACTATTCAGATGCTAGATTCTTGTGCACGTATGAACAATTTATATCGCTGATGTGTTTTTATAGTTTGACCAAAACTTCAAGCAGAGAGAGTTTATGTTTCATGCGGAGCTTCAATACTTACTTACTTATGGAATTGTCCTATGGGGAAATTGAACAGAGCTCAAACCACGCTCAAGCTTACCAAAGTATAATAATAAAGTTTGGCTTACCTTGCTCACAGACGTATCCAGCTACGGTGATGCCCAGCCCCAATGCAGAGTCCTTGTTGAGGCACACCTCGTAACTCAGGGTCTCAGGTTCACCAGTCCCTCGCACAGCCATGTCCAGTGGTAGCCTGCAGAGAAAGCACATTCGTATATTTATGCTGGTCATTCATGAGTGGGACACCAAGTCGACAAACAACCTGATGCACGCTGATGACAAAGTTTCCCACCTACTACGTAGCTTTTTTTTGTGCCGATAAACACTGGTATCAGAGTTTTTAATATATGTACTTGCTTTAAGCCAGCCCCGAAGCAGTGACTTTATTTTAAATTTTTTATCTCCCGCGCGCTGGTTTTAAACAATTTGGTTACAAAAAACCTCTTTTTACAATGTCGGATCCAAGACGTCAATAATCTTATATTTTGAATTTGAACTTTGAATTTTAAGGTCCAAATGTTTTAAGGCGTCTAAACATCCCGTCGACGATAATGTAATGACCGCCATTTTAGTTAACGACAGCAACCGGATATAGTGAATCAATTTATTTTCCCTTCGATAAACAGAACCATCTTTAATGACAGCATTTTACCTACCAATAAAATGCTTATTAAACTACTTACCTTCCTTATAGCCTTACTTATAGAGATAGAGATCTTCCTTTGCAGCGATTGGTCGCACTTATCTGTTCCAAAGCTGTGTGATTGGTTACGTATGCCCCCACACCCCACCCCACTCCGACACGGCAGGGCGGGGCGAGTCGGCCCGCTTGGCTTCATTGCGTCTCATAATAATATTCTAATTAGAATATTATTACTACAAAATACACCAGGCAGAATTAAAAATTTAAGGCTATAAGGAAGGTAAGTAGTTTAATAAGCATTTTATTGGTAGGTAAAATGCTGTCATTAAACCACTGTACGTTCCTTATAGCCTTACTTATAGAGACATGTTTGATATCGCCTGGAGGAGTGGGAGCTATCGCCAATGTGAAAAACTATAAAAAGAAACAGGTATTATTATTCTTTAAAAAAGAAAAATGAATTTCTTTATCAACAATAATGATTTTGATCCACTATACTGAAAATTTATTTATATTGTATTTATTAAAAAATACTGTAATATCATAAACTCACCCTTAAAGGACGATAAAATATAATAAATTATAATGAAAATGTAATTCAAAACCTCTTGTACTATATTACGGCATTCTAGGTAAGCATAATAGAATGATGAAAATGATGCATTTGTAACATGCCATTTATAATGTCTTTGAAAAACTTTACCTCGTATTTAATAAAAAATGCACATAATACAGTTATTCATTATGTAAGTCTCAATACGTTTTGATAAGATAGAAAGTACGCGGAAATTCATCTGAAAGTTTCCGAACAGTAAACAGAAAATTTCAAAAAAAAAAATATTGAAAAACTCAATAGCCAAAATAGTAAAATATAAAAATATTGAACCTTTAGTTAGAGGTAAATACGCATTGCAGGTCGTTTTTATAAAACCTTTATATCTATTTACTTACATAGTAAATAAATAGCTCTTTTACACAGAAAAACATAGCTTACATATTGTAATTGTGCTTGATCACTCAAGCTGTAGGTAACGTAATAAGTAGGTTAAATTTCCCTACTATAAGGTCAACACTACTGTTTAAGATATGCATTGACCTAAACGGGCTTAAGCAGGTAAATCAAAAAACCTGGCCAAACGACTACCTAGTTTCCCAGGAGAATAAAAGGCATATAAATTTGTTATCAAATCATACCTTCATATGATTTTTTAAATATGATTCATTTGGGCTTGCCTTAATAATATTTGCTATAATACATAATGATCAATAACTAACCTTGTTTACTTTGTCGGAGTAACGGTCAAGCTTTAATTAAAACATCACTCGGGCCTCTGAATAAACTATATTGTATATAATAATATAGTTAATTAATATCTTGGTAAGTCTACCTAAACTTGATATAATAAAAGAGGCGATTATTGAAATTGTTTTCTGCCATAACTACCTCTGACCGTCCCATGCAAAGCCCAGATCTCTGTTTAAAACTTGAAAAGGGCACAAATTTGCTTTAATTTTATGTACAATCAAAAACGAGCTAGCTATAAAAGAATATGAGCTAAAGTTTAAATTATAAGAATTTTATCATTTTGTTAACCGCTTACCTACGGAGAAAATTTAATCCGAAGGTACGTCGGTAAACGACGTTATTGTCTATTAGACAGTACAAACATTGCAACATTGCAAGTTAATTGTGGAAGCCTAGATCTTACGTGGGTCACCGTACAAATATTATATATCATTATGATCACCGTTGGTAAAATATACTAGCTATTGAACGTAGTAGGTAGTTCCCAATATAATTCTCGCTAGGTATCTATTCTGAAAATATCTTACTTGATAGTCAAACTATTTGCCTAGTACGTAGGTACATTCAAGCATTTTTAACAACGTCTTGTGCCCGACATTCAGAGCAAATATATTGGAACAACGGTATTATTATTTTAGGCTGACGTCTTACGATAGGCAATTATGTTCACTATCGTACGTTTCTAACAACCATCTAACAATGTTATACACAGGAGTAGATACTCGTGTTTCAAACCCAAACAAGGCAGACAGGGCACTTACACAAATATCAATTAGCAAAAGTACCCTCTGATTGTAACCTTTTGTATATTTATTTAAAAAACCCACACAGACTGTGGGTACTTGTTGTTTAATTGCCCAAAAGCTTTCATTCATTATCGAAAAAGTAGGTGTAGTAAGCATGACTACACTTGAGGAAATAAAAACTTAATATCGTCTGGGACAGTGTCGCATTATTGCTATTTGCCACTTTCGCTCTAAAACTTTTCATCTCTAGAGGAGGTTGTTATACATATTACGCCATATGCATTTCATTCATAACATTTCAGGTAATATGAAAGCACCTGAAAAATATATCATGAACTTTTCATCTCTAGTGGAGGTTGTTATACAAATTACGTAATATGCATTTCATTCATAATATTTCGGGCAATATAAACGCACCTGAAGAAAATATCATGTTCAAGATCAAGGCACTCGAGTAGGTAACACAAAATTTGGCATATACCAAATAGGTATATATTACATCACTCGCCTTAGCAGCTAGACAACCTTCCACTAGTTTTGATGTTATACAGCTTGATATAGCAGAATTAACAATAGAGTGTACCTAGCTCCCAAGTTGCAACATGCTGGAATAAGTAAATTACCTACATACATCTCCACCTCACGAAATTTACTCCGTACACTCAATGCACGATGAATTAAAAAGTAAAAATTATTATAGTTTCGGTGTGAGATCTATTAAATGGGTAGGTCTTCATTATTTACTTATCCATTTTGAGATGAGGCCATTACAAAAAGGCCGTTTTCTCTCCCCACATTTGTCTGTTTCCATGTTGCTAAGAAAAACGTAGGACTATTTTAGGACAACTCTGCACTTAGAGAGCTTAGATTGTACACATTCCCTTTCTTGATTGATGCCAGAATCATAGCTAGTATTTAACGCCATTTTAGCCACTTTTTGATCATAGTTCAAAGAAGTAAACAAATGACAAGCGTGAGGGATCTCCCTCAGAAATGCGTTAGCACTACGAGGTCTGTGATAGCATAGAAATAGAAGTGAATTATTGCTACTTAGGACAGTGAGCAAGGGAAAAATTTATAAATTCAGTCGTTTTCACAGTTACCTAATAAATCAATATGTTTCTCATTTTCTTACTGCGTGGCCTCGGTAGGCCACTGAAATGATCATAAAGGAAAACTGTTTCAGACTTAAACCGTCTATAAATTTTCCTTAACCTGCGAGAATTTAGACTCGGCAGTAACGGTTACTAGGATGGAACTGAATGCGGTGAATCTACGACAAATATGTCTTCTGCTTAAGAATCATTGTAAAACGTTAGACAGCTCTCTAACTTTGAACTTTATTCCGAGTAGATAAAGTTCATACTTACGTAGGAATATTGTTCACTGTACTTTCTAATAGCCAAGACTTTTTCGGGCTAGGATGTTATATTTGAAACATTTTTTCAAACATTTAAGTAGGTATATTTTGCCTATAGATAGCCTATTTTGCAAATTCTCAGTGGAATCTAGCTATCGTTATTTGAAAGCGTAAGCTCATGGAACTAAAAGAGGGGGACCTTATGAACGCGTGCAAGGTAAAAATATTTTCAAATTAACATCTTAGGAATCCCCTCGCGTTCTATTTTCTGATACGCTCGAGGTAACACATGTGTCAGACAGTAAACTCCTTGTACTCAAGTCTGTAACACACCTTTCGAAGCTTTTATTTCTTAAATATATTTTAATACTTAACCTTAACCGTGTTAGGTAGGTATAAAATTATGGAAACTTGGCTAATTTTATACCACCTGCAGGATTCGAACCTGCGCGCTTCACTATCAATACTAGTGCTACACACTACCCTTCGCTACAATTGCTTTATCTCATCGCAGGCGGTGGACCGGACGATGTACTTTCAGATAAGACAAAATTTAACGAGGGCATTTCACTGTCACGTTAGAAGACAAATAAGCATAGAAGTAAAGAAAGACTGCTTTACTTTGATCAGACAAAAGCAAATCATGCATGTGCCGGATGCCATCAAAACTTTTGGAAGTTTGATAAAAAGGTAGGTAGGTACCAAAAGTAATACCTATACTTAAAGGTGCTCCCGAACCTAAGTCGGGGACTGTTCCCTACAGTCGGCGACTGTTCCATACATCCAGTGTGGGAGCGATGCTGGCAAGTCGGCCGCCGACATTTTCCTACATTCTCCGACTTTTCTCTACATTTCTATACATATGACGTCACAGCTATTGGATTAATTTTATTTGATTAAAAAGGGATGGGATACCTGATAAACTTCAATACTCGTTGTTACATGGCATTAAAACATGCTAAGAGCGGGTCGGTCACACCTAAATCTAGGGTTTTTTTAATCCAATATGTCGAATCTTATAACTATAAAAAAGTGATGAAAAACCGTAGGTCCGTGAAAGCCTCCCAAATGGTGCACATGAAATAATTCTACATTTGTAGCTAATATAACCATATTTTATTGTAACCTTTATATATTTTCTTTTTATGCTTTGCTGGCCTGTGTCGCTTGCTTAGGTAAGAAGAGTATTTATTGTCTAAACAGGGTGGTCCGAATAGTGAAGACCAAAGACAAAATTTGTATTCGTTATACTGAGGGCTATCTGAATCACCCCCATGTATGTTGTGCGACTTTTGGTAATTTTTGAGTTATTCAACTTTTTTCGAGTTGTATGAGAAAAACATGACGAGCAGCCCATTTTTTGTGCGCGAGAAATAAAAATGCTAAAAAAACAACTTCTCAAAAAGCCCTTTTATGGAATTAAAGAACAGAAGGAAAGAAGCCTACCAGAAATGTTGAATAACTCAGAAACTACAATTATTTGCGGAACATACATGCTAGTGATTCGGATACCCATCAGTATAAGGCATTTGAATTTCGTCTTTGGACGTCACTTTACAGGTCGCCCTGTGAACAGTGTGTCAGAGAAATTAATGCAAACTTTCAAAGCGTTTCCTAGACGTAAAACTGAACAAATTTTTTCAAAGTACAAAAAAATTTTGTCCTCCCAAAAATTAGGATGAAGAGGATATTTTTCGGCAGGACCCCCACAAAGTAAGAATTATACTACTACTACAGCTAATTTCCTCCACATCATTACGTCTTCCATCAGATGAGTTTTACCACCAATTTTTCAACGTGGAGTGAAGGCATAACACACGCAGTGTGTAGCCTCTCTTGCCTTTTTTACGTGAAATATCAAGCTCACTTTGCTCGCAATACATGCAGTGCTAAAAGAGCGGAGTTTTATACTGTTGCTTTTTTTACGTGAAATCGCTGCCTTCGCAATACGTTCAGTGGTAGCGTAACGCAATATGTCGCCTCTCTTGCTTCTTTACGTGAAATGCCGATCTTGCTTCACTCGCAATACGTGTAGTGTTGCTGTGGCGCAAAGACGACAGGCTCCTCTGTTGCCTTTTTAATATGAAATTTTGAGCTTGCTTCGCTCTATATTATAAGTTATATTCGTGGAGTGTGGTGCAGGTCCTCGCTTTGCTTTTTTACGTAAAATGTCGAGTTTGCTTTGCTCGCAATATGTTTATTGTTGCTGTAGGGTGGAACTCTTTAGCCTTTTGAATTTTCAAGCTCGCTTCGCAAGCAACTTTTCAAACGTAAATGTAGAGCTAACTTCGTTCGCAATACGTGTAGTGTTAATGTAACGCAGTGTGGCGCATCCCTTGTTTTTTTTTGTGTCTAGTCGCTTTTCTTGTGATGTATATCTTCTTTCGCCCGACGCTAATCTTGCTATGATATGTGTTGTGACCCCCAATGATCAGAAGCTGTATACGCCACTGGACTAGACCAGCATAGCGAGAAAGTAAATTGTGAGCGTTTTTTGTCGCCCTGCAAGGAGTTGACTGCGGAACTCTAAAACTCTCATAATTTCTATTTACACTGCATAGTTACCTATTGTGTCAAATTTGTTTATGAATTCATAATAATTATGCATTTTTATTGATATAATTCTGAAAGTGATACTTAAATACGGTGTTTCGGTGCTGTAAATAAATATAGAGGTTGGTTTTTCAATTTCTGATCATCTCTGTATACTTGTATACTCGGTATCTTCAGATCTGGATGTTATTGGATCTTTTGCCAAGCAGAATCTCAGCAAGAATCTTATTCGAAGTTCAGAGGATAATAAACAACGGACAGCTTATCAAGCTCATATCTGGTTGTGGAACTTGTGGATGGTCCTGCAGGGAAGACTGCGACCATCTTTCCATATTGAGGTCGATCTTCTTCTTTAAAAAGAGCGATGCTTTTGTCGGTGGACCAATGAAACACTAAAACGAGCAGCTGACGACAATTTGACGACATGAAATTAACACCTTTTACTCGTTTTGTCGTCTAAATTCTCACTGTCTATGTAATAGGTACGAAATGTGCTTAAATTTTGGTACACTTAGTCAACGAAATACCCGATGAATATCTGATTATTATGCATGTATCTCTTTTAAATAAATTATACCAAGTATGTATTTTACTTGTATTACGGTCAAGTTACATAGCCGTTACAAATAGATAGAATAATTTATTCTTTGAAATAAATAAAACAAGTAGGTAAATTATTGTCACGGTATAATTTTGTTATACAGATAGGTTAAATATAACACAAACACCGGCTACATAAAACACCTGCTTAATATTTGCCGTGATGACACAAATTATTCTAAAAATAAATATAACGTAGGATTTAAATGAATGTAAAATTAAACAATGAATTGTAAACATAAACAGTAAACAGTCAGAGTCCCTATAACGTACGACAGTGTTTTGCACAGCATAATCGTGAACGTCAGAGCTATGTACAACCCAAGCCTGCACGACAATGGCAATGGAATCAAAACAATGTCGCCAAAAACACCCCTGTACCAATAATGTACACCCCGCGCATGCAAGACACGATCACCGAAGACATTACGTGACCATATTGAAAATCTGTAGTAGTGATGAAACTTAATCGATTGTTTTACACACTCGTATAACTTAATCAATATTGTTTTTTTCTTATATATTGTTGATATTTTTTTACTACTCGCTCACTTTGTTCGCTCCAAGGGGTCACAACTCTAACCTACTGTGTCGGATTTGTGTCAAAAATAAATAAAGCGGGGGGCTTCGTTCCACCGTCCCCCCGTCCGCGGCCTTATATGTCATATCTCTCTCTCTTTTCGTGTTGGACACCAAGTCGTCTTACGACCCGATGAAACCTGGTGTCAGAGTTTTTATTATTCAATTATTTAATATGTCATATTAGAATAATGATCGAGAAGTCCATTATAGCCAACACTAGTACATGAGTTCATTCACTCGTCGACGTCAGGTTATTTTAATTCGAATAACATCCCTGTACATTATTTGTCCGGGCCAGTTACTGAAGACGATCCAATGACTGTGTCGTACATAGCAATGTGCCGTTCCTACTTTAGTAATTTACTGGGAATATTTCCAAGGGAATGTTCCCAGTAAATTTCTTAGTTTCCGGGACTATCTCCCAAGTTTTTTTTTTTACCTTATTTACTTGGAAAAAGTGGTAACTATATAATTATGGTAAGAACTAAAGCAAAACTTTAAGTATTCACTTTTTAAAATACACCCTACAGAAATACATGCCTATAATGCCATATCTGCATGCCTGCGAGCAGGCTGAATGCACTGAACGAATGTGTTATTTTTAAGACCTTATGTACTGTATTCTGGCAAATAAACAGTTATCTTATTTTATCTTATCTTATCTATTCTTTGTATTGGTAATCCCTCATCCCTCAATACATTATTTTACTATACACTACATTATCACTACATAGTATAAAATTAAGTTGCTTCCCGTTTGGTGTCTCCTTATATCTTTAGAATTACCCAACGGATTTTGATGCGGTTTTTTTTAATAGATAGAGTAACTTAAGAGGAAGGTTTATAGGTATAATTTATTCCGGGAAATTGTCACGTTCCCATGGGAAAACGGGTAGCCCAACTGGTAGTAAACTTTTGACCCCCTTTTGACACCTTTAAGGATTAAAATTTCAGAAATGCTGAAACACGTTTTTGATTATTTTAAGTTATGAGTCTAATCAGAAATTTTGAAACAGATCAAATTTAAGATAGAAAACTTTCATACAAACTTTTAACCCTCTTTTCACCCATTTACAGGTTAAAATTTCAAAAATGCTGAAACACGTGTTTAATTATTTTAAGTTATTAGTCTAATCACAAATTTTGAAACAGATCGCATTCATTTAAAAAAACTAACTTTCATACAAACTTTAAACCTCCGTTTGACCCTATTAAGGGTTAAAATTTCAAATATGCTGAAACACGTGTTTAATTATTTTAAGTCATAAGTCTAATCACTAATTTTAAAACGGATCACACTTAAGACAACGAACTTTCATACAAACTTTTAACTTCCTTTTCATCCCTTGGGAGATTTAAAATAAACGGAACGTAAAGTCGCTTCCCACGTCTGTCCCTGTTTGTTTGTTTGTTTGTATGCTTAAATCTTCAAAACCACCTAAAGGATCTGGATGAAGTTTTTTTAAAAGATAGAGTGATCGAAGAGGAAGGTTTTTATGATGATTTATGTCGGGAGAAGGTCTGTTTCCCGTGGGAAATCAGTTAGCAGCGGGTGAAACCGCTGGGCGGGCCGCTAGTTTTACTATAAAATTCCTAAAATAATCGTGGACTTAACAAATATTTGTGTCTTGTGGGGATCGACTCGATCGGCTCGGCGTAGCAGGCAGGGTTACTATCCGCTACGACATCTGGCCAGTCAATGTTTCTATGTTTCCGGGTAATATTCATCGTGCCCTGGAACGTCACTGGGAATATTCTCAATGTTAACGGAAACAGCACATTGCTAGTCGTACATACACAAAGTCATGTTGTACAAAACATTGTCGGGCATAATCGTGTTGTGCATAATCAATGTCGTACATTTATGGTTCCCAAAGCCAGCACACAGCCTATAAGTCTATATACTTTGACAGCCTATAAGTCAATATCAGTAATCCAGAGAGTTATGTCAACTTGCAGGTCAATATCATTTGTCTCAGAGCAAGTAAATGTGAAACCTACCAATATTATACTCGAAGCTATGAAAAACTCATCTCACCGCAATAAGTAGACTTGGCTTGTCTACACTAATATAATAAAGAGTAAATATTTGGTTGTTTGTTTGTTTGAATTAAATACGCTCCGAAACTACTGGACCGATAAAAAAAATACCATTGGAATCCTACATTATCCCTGATGAGCATAGGCTATATTTTGTATGAGAAAAAATAGGAATCCGCGTGAAAATTTCGATAATGTAACCCAACGCGTGGAAAAAGTACCAATAAATGTCTTATATCGCGTACGTTGTGGAAATTATTGACAATAGAGCAAAGTGATGTGCAACAATTTTATAGAAGACATCAATATCTAAAAAATATTCGCAATAGGATGTGTCTTACTATTACAGTTTTGCCACATTAACTACTTTTTCATCTTAGAAAGTGCAATAGTAACGTCGCGCCGGTACAAACTACGCCACATTATTACATGAGTAATTATCATATTTAATCATTATCAAAACCACCAGTTACATTAACCATGTAAATAAAGCAACATTATGTTACATGTCAAGTGTGGAGTGGCAGAAGCGGGGTTAACCACACTATCATTTGCTGTTTTGGCTAGAAATGAAAAATCCAACCGGACGAAATTGATAGTGTCATAACGTGATAGTGTGAACTACCAAAAATACCTATACCTATTAAAAATATGGTGCGTATATTCTGTGTAAAGACTAAACATGCTCTCTTATGCTTGATTAAATAAATAGTATTTCGTGTCTTTAAGCATTTGTTTTTGTTTTATTTTATCGCATGCCTTTGATTGCATAGGTATTTCATGGATTCATTTTACTTGCTTCTAGGGTTCTCTCTGAATTCTTCCCTTGCCCTGAAATACCATAGAGAATTTACCACAGAAAGAAGTAGGAGTGCATCAATAAGATTTTCTTTGGTTTTCTTCCTTCTAAGAGAAGAGACATTCTTGTTTGTCAAAAACGTTAAAAAAGGGCCTGTAGCGTACGTGATCCAATATTCTAATCTAATCAATTATTGTTTATATCTGTTTTTGTATTGAGAGTAAGTATTGGCCTAAAATCAGTTTAACAATCATCTTCATCTTCTTATTCTTCTTCAACCCGTTGCCACCTAATGCTGAGTGTAGGGTGGTGTAGGTCTCCTCCTTACTTACCTTATATTAGCGCTGCCACTTTCCGTCCAATAGGTATGGAGAAGGATAGGAGATATCTAAGTCCTATCATGTTTAAAAACGTCAATGGCTTTTTCACTATTTCTATTCAATTTAGTCACCATTGTTTTATCGTCGCCTCAATTTGACAGACTACGCGCATTTCATGACAAGACTTACATATCTCCTATCCATTCCTAAACCGAAGTATTTGACGGAAAGTGACAGCGCTAATATAAGGTAAGTAAATAAATAAATAAATAAAAAAAAAAAAAAAAAACATTTTATTGTCAGGTACTAGTCCCATAGTGAAAAAAATGCTTAATTACAATAATTGATTATAAAATAAAGTAAAGTCACAAATAATAGAAAATAAAATAATTATGGTATACAATATAATATGTCGTGTCAGTTAATGTCAAATTAAAACATTCAAATTAAAACAAATTATAAATAATATTATTAAAGTTGTCATCATAAATATAAAAATAATGGTAGATAGCTTCTACAATTTTATTCAGAGACGCACGTGCTCTTATTTCGAAGGAAGCCCTCATATTCCTCATTACAGCATAAAAGTCATTGACCCTATGCTCAGCGAACATACCAGACGCGCTACACCGCCACGGCAGCCTCATTATGCCTCGGAAAGCGTTGTTATACTGTACTCTGAGGGTGTTGAAGGAGTGCTGCGTAAATGAGTACCATAAGTGACAGGTGTAGAACGCCTGGCAGTATGCCTTAAATAGAGTGACTTTTGCATCCTTCGAACAGCGAGCAAACCGTCTCGCCAGCATGTTGCTTCGCATAGCAAGAGCCCGTCGCTGCCGCTCGAGGTCCTCGTCATCTTTTAGAGTATCTGTGACAACATGGCCCAGGTATTTAAACTTTGTAACTACTCTGAGGACAGAGCCGCACAAGTGTACCGGTAAAATGTGCTCTGGACCTTTTTTGTACTAAAGAAAATTGCTATCCCGAATAAAGACCATAACGTTCAGCTTGGCTACTGAGTCCATTTCAATGAATCAAGTTTTAAAAATAAGGCGTGTTCATATTTTAAACTAGTTGATATGAAATTCTTCGCTTGCCCTCCTGAACCCTGCTCAGAGGTGCGTCATTCTAGGCCAATTTTATTTATAATAATATTATGTAGTAAAATAGAAAAGTTAATAGGTAACTAGAAAAAAAGTTTGGGATAGATATCCCATTAGAATTCACTTTGAGTATTTTATAATTATCGTTTATTGGTGATTTTATTCTTGAAGGTGGTTTAGTTTTTTGTTAAAAAGTATAACCATAATCCCATAGATAACTAGACAATGATCCATGATGGAACTTTTTCCATTAAGATTTCTATGAAGTTTTTTTTTTGCAAGTTTTTGTATCCATCAGTCAGTAAGTTTTTTTAAAGACTGAGGCAGACCAATTGCACGTGCATCACGTACGCATCACGCGTGCGTAAGATTATAAGTTGCAGCAAAAAAAATAAAAACATACAGAACAGCATCAACATTGCACAGTAACATTTTAAATTAACAATGGGAGTGTGGCGGCGCGCATGCGCTCCACATACAAGTCCTGAAACGCGGTATTGAAGTTATTTCGCCGATCGCTATATATACAACTTCCAAACATGTCCGGTTGGAACAGTCGTTCCCCTGGTCACAACTCCCGACCAGGCGGGGTAGCTACCCTTTTCCTCACTGTCGTCACTCGGCCTACTGGCCTCATCATCACTCCTCCTAAACGAGTTTTTCTGTTGACAGTTCTGTTCATAGTTCTGAATGTCAAACCGGAGGGCGTTGTGCTAAACTGAAATTTTGATGTTTCAATATGGCTGGTGGCAGCCATAGTTTTGTCACAGGTTCCGTTTCACGTTGTGTTCGTTAATTAATTATGTTTGTTTGATTTAATACAAAATGATCTTATCGCCTTGCTATTATATTGAGTGTCATTCGTGTAAGTAAACAAATAACCAATAATACATTTAGAACGATTCAATAAACACAAAATAAAGAATAATTTATAAAGTGGTACAGGTTTTGTGTAAAGAAACGTTATTTCAATGAAGCTCAGCGCCCTCTACATGACACTCGAGAATCCCTAGAAAATTTCCCATTATCAGTCACACACTCGCCATCACACATATGAGGCGTTATTAGTCGATAGAAATAAATTACTTTTCCTTGACCTATATATAGTTAAACATTTGATATGTAATATTATTATTATTAATAAATGAGTTATGAGTTATCACATGTGATTTTGTTCACGCCACCGAAATAGATAATTGATAAAGTAAAAAATTACGAAGTTGTAAAATGATAGAAAATATTAAATTGCAACAATGCAAACTTGCAGATTTTAACATTCCACGATAAAAGATCTTTGGTTGATTGAAATATTACAAAAAATTATGTTAAGTATGTAAACAGTGGTTTTTAAGGCGTGGGAAAGACGATGTTGCGGTATTGGACAGTTAATATGGCTAACATTGAGTACCAAATTTTAAAACACTTCCCGTGTTGGGTATACAATTTTTGAAAACTTGCAAAATTTTCAAGCGCGGGCAGGATTTGAACCTGCGACTTTCGCAATACTAGTGGCGACGCCTCTTCCATCTGGGCTACCGCAGCTCATTTCTTGCCCGCCAATTTTGCAAGTGTATTTTAATGCCAATAACGCTTGGCATGGCTCCATCTACCGGGTTAGTTTTGCAACTAATCACCGGCGACTAATTCTATCTTTACAGATTGAATGTAGTCTAAGCGATGAAAACCAGCGATAAATTGAGTACCAAATTTTAAAACACTTCCCGTGTTGGGTATACAATTTTTGAAAACTTGCAAAATTAAAAAAAAAAAAAAATGGCAAACATGTTTAATCTGGTAGTGTGGCAGTGGTCTGGTCACATCTGTCGATGCCGATGGATGGTAGAGTAAGCCGGTTTTGGTGGTGGTGGAGCCCATGCCTCAGCAAGCGTAGTGGCAGGATGCCCTCCAGCCAAATAGACCGAAGACTTAAAGACTTCCGACTTGATGGCGGAAACGGGAGATCGTGCCTTATGGCGTAGCCTTATGGCATATGCGTATGGCGCTTATGTTTAGCAGTTGACTGCTATTAGGCTGATGTGATGCGTGATGTGTCATATATGACATGATTACCACACAGCGACGCGGTGTGTAGTGCGGTTGCATTTATCTATGTTCGTCTGTAATGTGGGACCAGAAATATAACCACAAAATTGTGCGGGACGTCAAAGGGCTAAATGTTTGGTTACGGAAGGACTTCACATTGATAAAGAGATAAATATATATAAACACATGTGCAAATACATTTATCACACTTTCAGTACAACATTGTAGATACTTCCTCTACTGTAACGTACACTGTTGCACACGCATCCAGTGTGAGTCGGTCTTTAAATTTAAGATTTCAAATTGATACATTTATCTTGGTGGCCAGTGTTATAGTATCTGTTATATTTTATCTTTTCTTATATTACACATCACTATGTACACGTCATCAACGTACCGTCAAACGTAGTGTTATCAGCACAATTTAATCTGTCTGATACTATATATATTTATAAAGGATTGTTTACAAATTTTATCAAAGATAGCAGCAGAAAGAATTGGTTTTAAACACGATTTAAATGATTTATTTATAAAGTCAACATTAAAATCATAAATGAGTAAATGCTCATTGTGTATTATTGTCAAAGAAAGCAAAAAATATAATCTTTACTGAAAAAGTTGATACCTTTAAAGAATATTTTTTTGTATTTGTGAGTCGATAGTGAAGATTGTAGAGTATGTGTTTAGAAGTTATTTTAATGGTATTTAGTGTCGAATAATCAAAATTATTTTTTCCCTTTCTTGTTTCTGTGCTGGCAACACGTGTTTTTCAAGAACCGACGACAACCGACAACAACCGACGACATCCGACGACAACCGTATACAACCGACGACATCC
The DNA here is from genome assembly GCA_027580185.1 of Tuta absoluta. NCBI lineage: Eukaryota > Metazoa > Arthropoda > Insecta > Lepidoptera > Gelechiidae > Tuta > Tuta absoluta. Next base: position 8,523,057 of record JAQAHW010000019.1, on the reverse strand, counting down.
GACGACAACCGACGACAAGTTCGGATGTATCTAAATGTCGGATACAGTCGCCGACTTAGGTCCGGGAGGACCTTAAAGCAATAACGATTTATCAAAGGTGCTGGCCGACTCTTTCTGCACGAGGTATTAAAAATATATTGGTGGGTACATTTCGAAACTTTGGCTCCACGAGGACCCAGTTCTTTGAGTTGCATATCGTACCGAAACCCACAACACAAATACTTTTTAGTACTTGTTAGTATTTTTGGCAATATTTGCATCTAAACCGTCTATAATGCATGGAATTTGTATCGCATGTCGATATATTAATTCGTCAAGTATACGAAAGGCTCGAGAACGGAATTTCAGGCCCTGCAAGTGCAAGCGAGGGCATTCTGCATGACATCATAAGGTACAACCCCTGCGCGGGGATGTAGGAGTCTAAGGACACGTCATGCTCTGACGGCCTAATGAACTCCTGATGATGTTATAAAATAGGGTATACCTTGCGTTGCGCAGAGGTAGCTTATAAAACCGACGAAATGTAGCTTGGCTTGTGCTGCCATTTCATATCATAGCAATCAACTAGAATATATATTTTCTGCAATTTATTCTAGGTACAACGAAAAGATTCTTGAGGAGTTCTTATTACTCTATTTTATAAGACGTTCTACGGACTTGGACTTCCGTAAACTTTCTTATTACTAAGAGCATTTCACAGGGTCATGGCGGCCCCCTTTTAAAATAAAAATTGTCGCTGTTCGACTTATTTATTTAAAGAACTTTGAAGGTATCCGAACAATACCTACAGATCACGTATTTGATGCGTTACTTGAATAACACGTTGCTACGTGAAAGGAGCATCTGTATACCATTACTAGCTCCAGTAAACGACATAAAAATGTATTTATGTCCAAATAACAATTTACAAAAACACGTGTAAAAATAAAATAAGCATTCACAAATGAAAATCCATAAATCAATCAGGCACATTAATGAAAAACGTGCACGGGGGATATGTAGAAACTAGTTCGAAGGGATAGTAACCTATAAATAGAAAAAAGGTATTTCTTCTCTCGAGGAATACCTACCTATCAGTTCAAGGTAACTAGTTTAAAAACCTGCGAGGGATGAACATTTATATTGAAAATCTTAAAATAATGCCACTCAAAGCTTGTGCGAAGTGCACTATGATTATTGGATTTTCATTTGATCGTTCGTAAAGAATCGAACGAATTAATTACTTCCGGATTAAAAACTTTTCGTAAAAAAAATTCACTATTGTTAAATCCGGGTAACTAAAACTTCGATAGCAACCAAATTTCTATAACACACTTTGCTTATTTATTTGGGATCATTATTCTTGACAAATAATTCCCATAAATTATTAACTATTTTGTTCACAGAATTCGGATCGCCAGGAACAATTTATTTATTCGTAAACGGTCTTGACAGATTTCAATAATAATTTATTAAAATTGTAAGAAATTGCAAAGTTGTGTCCGACGGAAAACCGCCTTCAGAAATTTGATTTGCCACATGCATAATAAAATATAAAGGACTTACCCAGTTTATACACACACTGATTTTAAAATTTATTTAAATAGGAACAATTAAATCACTAAATTTATTAATTTAAAAAACGAACGGTGCAAAACCGTTAAAATTGTAAGAAAATAATTTTTCAAAGTTTAAAATTTAAAACTTTATCGAAATTTAAAAAATTATTTTCTGAGCGCGACCGCTCACTGCGAAAGAAAAATCGCCAATGAAGCCAAGCGGGCCGACTCGCCCCGCCCTGCCGTGTCGGAGTGGGGTGGGGTGTGGGGGCATACGTAACCAATCACACAGCTTTGGAACAGATAAGTGCGACCAATCGCTGCAAAGGAAGATCTCTATCTCTATAAGTAAGGCTATAAGGAACGTACAGTGGTTTAATAAAATGATGTAAAAAAAACTTTTAAAACAAGCTTTTATTTAAGTGCACTGAAAAGATGAAAATAAAATTTTGAATGACATTAACCACATTCATTTATGACTTTACAGAAATGAAAATATAATAAAAGCTTGTCGCGATGCCTAGAAGAAACTACCAAAATACAGTTAGGTGCGTACCTTATTACAAAATTTCAATCACAAATTGAAAGTTTCGCGACAAGCTTTTATTATATTTTCATTTCTGTAAAGTCATAAGTGAATGTGGTTAATGTCATTCAAAATTTTATTTTCATCTTTTCAGAGCACTTAAATAAAAGCTTGTTTTAAAAGTTTTTTTTACATCATTTTATTTATATTTTTTAGTTTATGTTACGATAGTTATTGATCAATACGAAAGTCTTTCTATAAAACGGAGAGACCTTCAATAGAAAAACCTAAGGCACGGGGAAAACTAACATTAGGATAAAGTATAATTATCTCTTTTATATTCTATAGAAGTAGGTTAGTACCTACTCCTCCGGCATCCCTAATAGAGGAATTAGCTTGTAATATGTCTTAGTCTTTTCATTTCATTGATGGCGTCATTATTACATGGCCGAGTCCCAGTTAATTTCGAACAGTCTAATTCTTCTATCAGGAGGCCTTCTATTGACGTGACCCTAATTCATGGTGGGCCTACCAATTGCCTATCATGAACAAATTCGTATACAAAATTGCAAGTCCCAGCAGTTGAAAATTGAGGAGTTCCATAGTTCGAAGACAACCCTGGATGTAGCGTCTAATTCATGGTAGGCCTACCAACTGCCTATAATAAACGAATTCGTATACAAAATTGCAAGTCCCAGCAGTTGAATATTGAGGAGTTCCATAGTTCGAAGACAACCCTGGATGTAGCGTCTAATTCATGGTGGGCCTACCATCTGCCTATAATAAACGAATTCGTATACAAAATTGCAAGTCCCAGCAGTTGAATATTGAGGAGTTCCATAGTTCGAAGACAACCCTGGATGTAGCGTCTAATTCATGGTGGGCCTACCAACTGCCTATAATAAACGAATTCGTATACAAAATTGCAAGTCCCAGCAGTTGAATATTGAGGAGTTCCATAGTTCGAAGACAACCCTGGATGTAGCGTCTAATTCATGGTAGGCCTACCAACTGCCTATAATAAACGAATTCGTATACAAAATTGCAAGTCCCAGCAGTTGAATATTGAGGAGTTCCATAGTTCGAAGACAACCCTGCTGGATGTAGCGTCTTATTCATGGTGGGCCTACCAACTGCCTATAATAAACGAATTCGTATACAAAATTGCAAGTCCCAGCAGTTGAATATTGAGGAGTTCCATAGTTCGAAGACAATCCTGGATGTAGCGTCTAATTCATGGTGGGCCTACCAACTGCCTATAATAAACGAATTCGTATACAAAATTTTGTGTCCCAGCTATAAATCGCTGAGGAGATCTCTCGTACGGAGCCGATCCTGGCAGCAGCATCAGGTCAAATTTATGATTAACATGCATTGTCATCGGTTCTGGACCAACATGCAAAATTTCAACTCAATCGGATACCGAGAAGTGGTTCAAATTAAACTTGCAAGATTTGCACCGAACAAACATTGTTACTTACTTACATACACTGCAAGTTAAATAAAAGCTTTTAAAAAGAGTTAAATTTTTCTAGAGGCTTCTAGTAACCAAAGTGGTTTTGCCTGCAATTTTAAGAAATTACCGATAAAGAAAAACGAAAATGTCCTTAGTGTCCTTTTATTTGTTAACTAAACCAAAATCGGAATTATCTCACTAATGTGAAGTGATAAATATTGACTCCTTAGAATCGAACAAGGAGCTTTCAGGTCCCGAGCACAGAGTCAGCCCGCTACACCACGGAGGCACTTAACGACGGTAAAGACTGCTAAATACTCTATCCAAACAGAACGATCCCTCCCTTTTCATCGAAAGTAGGTCAGTTTTTTTCACGCAGGCCCTTTATACAGGGTTTTATTCGCTAAGAAATGTTTTGCCAAATAGAAAATATACATGAGGTAATTAAATCACAATAAAACGACGTAGCGACTGAATGGAAAAAAAACGAGAGATCGTGTTCAATGGCGTACCCTGGGGGGGGCGTACTTTAAGCAGTGGACTTCAATAGGCTGATGTATGTATGTAAAACAACACACTTATATTTATAACAGTTTATAGCTAATTTTGTAAGAAAGGCTGTAATTTTGTAAAAATTAAACTGATTTCACAGTGGAGAGAACACTTCTTTGTCTAACTTGGAATCTACTGAAGCAATTTTAATATAATTTGGTGTGACGCTCAAATATAAGACGATTCTTAAACCTTGCCTTTTCCGCAAGGGATATAGGCGAGATATATATGTATGGTTTTTTAAACCAATAATAAAAAAATAAAAATAAAACAGTAAAGTAGTTTTTGATGTAAGTATACTAGGGCTAACATAGAAACATATTCAATTAGTTCTCATAATTTTGCGTATAATACCAATGTCAATATATTTTCTCTTTTTGAAGATGTTCTATAGATACCTTGTATTGTTAACATCCTTTTTTAAAGTCGTTTTAAACGTAGTAGGCGTAAGAACTATGTAACACACTTTATAATTTACCTTGCCTTTTTATCTAACATCAAGAAGTTGCGAAAGGTCTTTCGTTTTTGCCTCAGTCGTTTTTATTCGGAGGCATGCTTGGCATTCAAATCGCTGGCAAAAGTTGCGCGGTGCATAGTTAATGATCTGTAGACCTTCTATAGCAAGACCGGCCAACCCCAGGCCCGCGGGTCACGAAGTGACCTACCAAGGCATTTTAATAAGCCCGCCAGTCGCCGACTGCCGCCGATCGACGCTTGGACCGTTGGGCCTGATTGGCAATTAAAATAATAAAAATCTTAAGGAAATCAAAATAATAAATATAATAATAATAAAATTGTTTGTTTCTTTAACAAAAATGTTTACAATAACAATAACAATAAAGACAGCCTGTGCCAGGAGCTCCCGCTCTTTATTCATGTTTTTTCTTGTTTGTAAATTCAAAGACATTACAATATTAACCACATATAGCATGCGACATATATCAAAAAATTACTAAAGATTCGATGACACTTGTCTGTTTTTCATCGTTACTTACACAAGAACAAAAAAAATATGAATGCTAGGGGCTCTACGAATATTCATTCATAAAATGTCTATGAACACTCGGTGGGCTAATTTGACCCTAAATTTTCTGATTTTGTGTATAATGATAACTGTAGTAGTTATTACTTTTAATAATCGTGGCCCTGCGTCCCAGTAAAGTAAACAAAATTGCCCACCTTTAACATTAGTTGACCGGCCTTGTTTTGTAGGAATAATTTTAGATAAAATATTGACTTTTACCTGAATTTCTAAGAGGTAAAAACTAAGCTAACAGCCGACATGGCATAAGAAAAGAGGGCTAGTAAAGTATAAGTGCTGTGTCACTTTTGAGCTCCTTCCTAACTTTTCTCGAGGGTGTCGTAAAATTCAACCACGGAATAAAAAACGACTTCCCGTCATACTAAATTCCCGATCAGCTATAGAAACTCGAAAAAAATACTACATAGGCTCCACAGTACAAGATATTCAGCTTCATGGTCATATCTGCGTAGATTTCAGACATCGACCCTTACACCCGGTATTTCAAGGGGTCTTTTTTCTTTCTTTTTCGTGTAGGACACCGAGTCATCCAACGACCAAATGATATTCGAGGGGTGAACCAGCCTTAAACCAGCTCATGAATCTGAACAACTATCCAAAACATTTGGCTTTTGTGCGGTAGAAATGGTTTTTAAAAATAACAAATAATATGGATGAATTCATTTTACTCTCTCTTTTCGTGTGGGACACCGAGTCGTCCAACGACCCGATGAACCCTCGTGTCAGAGTTTTTCAACCGCCTACTACTACTAGTTTTACTGGTTATGCCCATACCACCACTTCGCCACTACTCCACATTTTAACCTCCACTTTATCTTACTTCACTTAATCAAAGGCGATCTTCTACGTTCCTTCCATATCCCCAAAGGAGGCCAAAACGCTTACTATGCACCTCACACACAGCTCAGGGGCCGTCAGATTTACTCTCATTGTGTTTCGACTGCATAACTTTGGGACCATAGGCTGTTTTAATATTGAATACCAAATTATAAAAACACTTTCCATGTAAGGCATACAATTTGTAGAAAACTTGCAAACTTGCAAAGTTTTCTACCGCAGGCAGGATTTGAACTGGGAGGACGTTATTGGTATCAAGATACACTTGCAAAAATCGCGGGCAACGTAACCTCGACAACCTCTTTCATCCGCCGTAGCCCGGATGAAAGAGGCGTCGCAGGTTCAAACCCTGCTCTCGGTAGAAAATTATGCATGTTTTCTAAAATATGTAATATTTTTTTCTGGCCCTTTTACCAAGTCATCCAGCATCCCTTGTTATGGAGGCCGTCGGTCTCAATTGTTGTCTATGATGAATATGACTTAGATGGCGGTTGTTACAAAAACATGTCAGAGGCCTGCTAGAAGGCGGTTTAAAAACTTTGATACCAGTGTTTACTGAGTCGTTCGTTGACTAAGTGTACCAAACGAAGAAGAAGGAGAACCTAGGCATCTCCCAGCCATATCGTTTGCATATCCTAAACAAACTGACTCCTTCCTGGTCAGCTAACACATTATGTATGGGAGGCCAATTTTTTTAATATAAGATTGTTTTTTATTTTCAGTGAATGCGGTGAATGTAATGTTTAGTTGGTCGAGTGGTATAAAGTCCACTGGTAGTGTTAACAGCCATGGTCGCGGTAATGTGACTACACAAAATTATAAACATTTTTGCTTACCACCTGTTACCGCGTTCTAATAACTAACAGCGACATCTACTGCACACGAACGAAATTAAACTACTTACCGCATAGGTGGTGGTTGCGGGTCCACTGGTGGTGGTATGAACTGTGGTGGTCGTGGTGAGGATGGTGCTAGTGCCCCTCGTGGCACCACCGCGACTATTGAAGCCACGGGCTGTAAAAACATTCGATTAAAGACACCAGCAACAAGCTCAAGAACAATAAGCATCAACGGCAACAACAGTCCACTGATGGACTCTGGCCTATCACTATTGCTATATGCTATTATAACATCACAAAATATTTTTGTGGTATATCTCTTTTTCTAATTTTGTCCTTATGGCATGCAATATTAGAAAACTTTCACAATTTTCTACCGCACAGGCAGGATTTTAACCTGCTACTTTTGCTATCAATAGTAGTCAGTACCCACTAAATCGTTGTCTGCAAAATTATGAAAGTGTATTTTATGCCAATAACCCGTGTCATAGCTCCAACAACCGGAATAGTTCAAATCCTGCCTGCGGTAAAAAAAGAATTTTTCTGAAATTGTTTACTAGCCCAACACGAGTAATATTAAAAAAAAATAGTATCTATCGCGCGTTTTCATCGCTTCGGCTACATTTAATCGTTATAAAACTATCTTCCCAACTTGAGATGTGTTTTATAATTTGGTATACATTTGAATATAATCATATCTTATATTTTTCTCAATAAACTTGTAATATTCAGTGATAATTTATAAAAAAGTTCAAACATAACCGCATTAACAGCGCCGTATAATCAAGTTAGTATATTCACCGGCATCTATCTGCCGTTGTGATAAAATATCGGAAACCGAATTAACTGCCTCGGGGAGGGTTTAAAACAATATCTGACGGGGTTTATTGGATAAACTATGCCATTTATAGAACTGGTTTCATCGGTTTTGCGCGAGAAACGAAACAAATTGGATGGAAAACTTTAATTTGTCCGTGTGATGCCGGCTTAAAATAGCATCAACCCTTTTATTCCGCGGGTGTTGAAAGAAGTGACGAGGGGACTCGAGGGTTTCATGTGTATTAGATTGATGATGATGATGATGATGATGATGATGATAAGACAGATATATTACACGTTTATTTCTGGTAACAGTACATTAATCACATATCACATAATTATCACGCCTATAATCCCTTGCGGGGTAGGCAGAGCGTAAACGGCCGCAAGAAACGGACATTTATGCCACGTCTGACAAATAATTGAGGGTTATTCGGAAAATTGTGTATTGCCATAGTGACAGGTTGCTAGTCCATCGCCTAAAATTGCAATACACACCCTCGAGTCCCTCAGTCGCCTCTTACGGCTCCCACGGGAAAGAAATGGGGTGATGCTATTCTAAGCCGACATCACACGGCAACCGACAAAACAAGTTTACATTATCAGTAAAGGATGGAATAAAACAAGAGGCACAAAAGCGGACTTATCTCATAAAGGGATCTCTTTCAGTCAACCAATTATACGATATTTTTCAGACGTGGTGACCGTATTTTGCGGCCATCAGCGCTCTGCCTCCCCGCTAGAAATGGAGGCGTGATATGTGTATGAAAACTTTTATCAGAACCAAAATCAGAAAATTTAATTGCTAGAACTGATTAACATATCCTTGCTTTACCTATCCAACCAGTCTTTTTACTACGCTTATTGTTTTTACAAGCGTAGTAATGCGTGACCGTGTGATGCCGGCTTAGAATAGCATCACCCCATTTCTTTTCTGTGGGTGTCGTAAGAGGCGACTAAGGGACTCGAGGGTTTCATGTCTATTGCAATTTTAGACTTTTCTGAAACTGCCCTCAAATATTTATTAGAAGTGGAAATAGCGACAGTATTTTACGTCCGTTAACGCTCTGCCTGCCCCCAAAGGGATAAAGGCTTGATATGTGTATGTATGTATGTTGTTCTTTTACACATTTTTTAAAAATAAATAAATTCGCGTAACACACTTGGTATAAGCCACCGAAATACATCAAGTGTGTTACAGCGCTACATAACGACATAAGAGTCTTTTCAGAGTGTGAGTGAGCTCTTCACAATTTCACCTCGTTATTTTTAGTGGGTTTCATAAAATACAGTGAAGAATCAAGATATTTCGCAAAAAATATATATGTCAAACTACTAGACAACGGCGTTTCCCATTTGATATTTGATGTCCGGTACGGCTGGCATTGTTGGAGGCCATAACATTCGAAAATTCTTAAGTCGCTTATTTTTACACGACTGCCAAAAAAGGAGTGTTTTTAGAGTTCATGTATGTATGTATGTGCGATTCTTCAAAGGACTAAAACTCGTTAACCACTGAACAGATTCGAATGGGAATTGTATCGGAAGAATCCTTACATTATCCCGAGTGTCATAGGCTAGGCTGTGTCTTAAAAGCATTTTTTTTATTAATTATGCTTGTTGTAACATTGCCTTGTGTCTGTAAAGGGCAAATAACATTTTGGGACATTTATTACGCAAATTTTCAATCCCGTGGGTGTCGTATGAGGCGACTAAGGGACTTAAGCGATGGGCTGACAACCTGTCACTATCACGATACACACATTTTAAAAATGCCCTTTAAATGTTTGTCAGACGCGGCTTAAATGTCCGTTTTTTACGGCCATTTACGTTCTGCCTACCCCACGAGGGATATATGTAAATATTAATATCAGCTATCCAGTTCTCATTGTACAAGCTTAGCTTAGTTTGGGGCTAGATGGCACCGCGTGAATTATGCAGGATAGATATTATGGTGCCGCGTGAAACCGGCTTAGAATAGCATCACCCCATTTATTTCCCGTGGGAGTCGTAAGAGGCGACTAAGGGACTTGAGGGTGTGTATTGCAATTTCAGGAGAAGGGCTGACAACCTGTCACTATGGCGATACACAATTTTCCGAATAACCCTCAAATATATGTCAGACGTGGCGTAAATGTCCGCTTTGCGGGCGTTTACGCTCTGCCTACCCCGCAAGAGATAATAGGCGTGATATGTGTGTGTGTGTGTTATTAATTTATTTATTGTTAATTTTGTTTGGCATTTTGGAAAAGGGACATTACAGAGTGAATAATTCTGAAGAGGGCCATATCAAAAAGACGGTGTATTAAATTTACGTTTTCGAAAGCCTCTAGCCTCTCGTCTGTGGAGAGTCCTGTATAGGACGCTAACGAAAAAGCCCTGTCTGTGGATAGTCCTATATAGGACTGTACTGAGTTGGTTTCAATTTCGCGGTAAATCTCGTGCTTCTTTATTGGTATGATTTGTGCGACAACTGAATAGTGTTTACCAAAAACTACGCTACTATTTAAACCTCTTTGGTCTCACTCTTTGAAATAAAAAATCTTAAAACCAAAGCTTTGAAAGCTCGGTCCCTATTCTGCGCGTTACGTAATAATGGTTGTGGTTGGAAATAATTATAAGAAAGCAGATGTATGTAAATGTTTTAATGTTTAAAATATGTCTATTATTAAATATTAAACTCATTAATTTACATCACAATTCTTGAATTTTAGTCACAATTTGGCAAAAACAGGTTGAATTTTCATACTTTTGGTATGGACTACTACTACTGCTAAATGTACAAAAATCTAGTTCGAATGGTTTGCAGAAATAGGTAGGTTTAATTAGGTCGGTTCAATTAGAATTGTGATTCAAGAAGGTTTTATCATAATTTCCTACTAAAATCAGAGAAATCAAAGAAATGCTGACAAGGGGTGAATAGGACCCACAGGGTCGTGTTTTCAGATCAAGATGGCGCCACAGCTGAGAGGCTAGGTTGATGATGATGACAAAGATGTCTCACCCGTTGATGCAGCCGTTCTTCAATGATGGTCGGCGGGGGCGACTCGACAGTCGGGGTGCTGTCCTCGCACAGGACTCCGAAACCCTCGTGGCCAGCTTCAGCCAGGCGTCGCTCCAGCTCAATAGGATCAGCCAGGAGTCGGGACGGGACCACTGGTGCTGGTGACGAGCCGAGGGACTGGAAAGAAAGAGACAATCCACAACATTTCATTTTACGTTAGACACAAAAGATATATATATCGTCTAGAGTGTTTAGGATGCTTATTAAGATACACATATTTTCATAATTTTTAATGCAATTGTTTCTGAAATATTTTGAAAAGTTGTAAAAACTTCCAAAGTTAGGATTACCATGAAAAAATCCCTTGCATATAGTAGAAAAAAAACAGTGGAGAAAACTTCATTCAGTCATCTGTCAATGTCAATCAGTTTTTTTTTAATAAAGGTAGGCAAACGAATTTTGTTTTCAGCAGCCTAGTTGTTGGAACTAAACTATCACTTTTTAAAATTTAATATCTCTGATTATGAAACAAAATAAAATAAAAAGAACTTGCCCTTTATTTAATGATGCGATAAACTATCTATTAAAAATATAATAGAGTCTTGTTAGAAATTTGAAATGTTGTCCATTAGTAGTTGTAATACGGCGTAAAATGCCGCAAAAACGGACATATACTTCTAACATATATGTGAGGATTGTTTGGAAAATTGTGTTTCGCCATAGTGACAGGTCAGCCCATCGCCTAAAATTGCAATACACACCCTCAAGTCCCTTAGTCGCCTCTCACGACTCCCATGGGAAAGAAATGGGGTGATGCTGTTGAAAAATGCAAAAGAATTTTCAGAACAGTTTAAATCTTTTTTTATTGATGTCTTGATACGCATGTCAATTGAACTACTGAGAGTTGCACACAAATTAACTATAATGTAGACTGAGTTGGATTCCTTACCTATCTCGAAGATTGTGAATTTAATAAAATTATAAGTTAGCATGTAATTTCACATTGGTACAAACACATCTTTTAATTTAAGCCCCCATATGTTTGCATACCCAACTTTAATATAAACCACGGCCATCCCTCAAAGTTGTTTAATAATGTCGTTGCGGTGAACTACTGCCTTATTTGTTAACAACTTTATTTTAAGAGTGCTTGCGAGTCTAGTTCATACAGAACTTGTCATGAAATTGCTTTTCTAAGAGAGTTTATTTATATAACTGAATATACAAGGAGTGACCGAAAGGAGGTCAAACTACTATAAAACTGAACAACTTTACCCAAAGGACGAAATATGAGTCAGGGGATATACAGCCAAGCTGCCTGCCCGGTGGCTAGGTTTTGATATTACGGGTATGCGACCCCGGCTTCCCGAGCTACTACGGCCTCAAACCTTGTCCTCCGAGGTAGTAGTATCCGTAACCTTTCATCCTTTCCCAAGTCACAAAGTCCTGTCTCTCTTCTTTCCCTCCCCTTCCTTACTCCTTACCTCTCCGCCAATCCAAGGTCTGCCGCGCCGATGGATGCATAGCTAGGGGCGTGCCTAGTTTAGCGTGCCGATTTGCCCTGGGACCGGGTGACCCCAGATTCAGGCTAACCTTGTCCTGGTATGCGGGGCTCTGCCAGGATCGACATTAAATTTCCCTAGCTTCTCGTGGGAACGCAATGATTGTAAATTCGAACCAAAATCTATATGGCGGCGATGTAGGAGTTCGCAACTCATCACGTCTCGTTCCTGTCGGGTGCGGATTGCGGGCTACTGAGAGCCGCTTTGCTACGATGAATGTTAGGGGAGGAATGGTGGATAAAATAGATGAAGTATGTCAGATGATGGATAAGAGGCGCATAGATGTTTTGTGTGTGAATGAGACGAAGCGGAAAGGTTGCGACACGACGGAACATGGCCTTTACACAGCGTATTGGTCTGGGGTTTCTAGTTCCGACCGAGGCTGTAAAGGAGTCGGCGTGATTCTTTCCGCACGAATGGCTGAATGCGTGACTGAGTTCGAATGTGTGAGCCCTCGACTCCTCTGGATTAGGCTGAAGGTCGGAATCACTCGAATCTTTATCCTAGGTGTCTATGCACCGACGGATGTGGGTTCGGGTGGCTCCACAAAAGCAAAAAAGGAAAATGAGGAGTTTTGGGACAATGTGAGAGATGTTTTGAAAAACTGCAAGGCGAATGAAAGAATTATTATGCTGGGAGATTTTAATGGATGGGTAGGAATAAAGCGAGATGGGTATGATAAGGTTCTTGGTACGTTTGGTGATGAAAGAGTAAATGAGAATGGAAAGAGTGTGTTAGAGATTTGTTTGCAGTGGGATCTTTTTGTGTCGAATACAATGTTTCAACACAAAAAGATCCACACTTATACAAGAGCGGAAGGTGCATCAAGAACAATGATTGATTTAGTGATTGTGGATGAAAGATTGAAGAGTAAAGTTGTAGACACTCGAGTGTACCGCGGTGCTGGTATTGACACAGACCACTTCCTGGTGCTATCTCGAATAAGTGGTCTCTTCAAACGGTGGCGGCACAGGGTAACTGAGCGAAGTAGTGCGTTGGAAAGAGTGAAAGTAGAAAATTTGCAAGATAAAGAGGTAAAAAAGGAGTATATTAAAAGATTGAAAGAGAAATTTAACAACCAAGAGGAGATGTCTGACATTGAAGAAGGATGGAAAGGATTTAAGAAAGGTGTTGTGGATGTCGCGATAGAAGTGTGTGGAGTTTCAAAAAGGATGAAAGGGAAAACACAACGGAGTGCGTGGATGACCAAAGAGGTACAAGAAGTTGTGCAGAAGAAGAAGAAAGCATGGTTGGATTGGTTAGCTACCAAAGCTAACCGAAGAATGTTAAAAGCGACGGATGAAGATGTAGAGAAAGCAAGAAAGGAGTATAAAAGTGTGAAGGATGTAGTTAAAAAGACTGTTGATAAAATGAAAGATAAGAATAAGGATGAATTTGACAGGAGGCTATCGGAAAACTTTCGTTCCAACTTGAAAGTTTTCTGGAAATCCATAAGGACAGCTCGAAGTAAAACCACGTCGTCCGAGTTGAGTAGGATTCGAAGCCAGGATGGTAGTGTAATAAAAGGTGAGGAATGTGTGTTGAAAAGATGGAAGGAATATTTTGAAAGCTTATTTGAGAAAGAAGATCTAGCGCAAGAAATAACTACTGCAGAAGTGAATGAAATTGAGAACGAAAGTGAGATTGAAATGGATGAGATTGTGAAAGCGTTAAAAAGTATGAAATCTGGTAAAGCTGCAGGGTATGATAGAGTGTCGGTCGAAATGCTGAAGGCTGGCGAAGGCGTTGTGGCTAGTCAGCTGTACCTCCTTTTTAACCTTTGTTGGAGAAGCGGTCGAGTGTCAACTGATTGGTGCAAGGCTGTAATAGTGCCATTATATAAAGGAAAAGGGTCACAGCTGGACTGCAAAAATTACCGCGGTATAAGCCTCCTCAGTGTCGTCGGCAAACTGTATGCAAAGGTGTTGATTGAAAGAGTGATGAAAGAAACGGATGAGAAAGTATGGGATGCTCAGGCAGGATTTCGTAAGGGGATGGGATGTACGGATCAGGTCTTTTCCTTGCGCTGCATAGCTGAAAAATTCCTGGCCAAAAACCAGAAAGTCTATTGCGCATTCGTGGATTTGGAAAAGGCCTATGACAGAGTGGTGAGGAATGAATTGTGGTCGGCACTATCCATGCATGGGGTGAGCAGTATCTTGATACGAGCACTGAAATCCTTATATAAGGATTCCAGTGCTTGTGTCAGGATAAACGGGGCGTACAGTGAACTTTTTAACATCGAGAAAGGTGTTAGACAGGGATGTGTTGCGTCACCGTGGCTGTTCAATCTATTCATGGATAGTTGTTTGGCGGATTTGAAAGAGAGTGAATGTGGTCTGAGAATGAATGGTTTACTCGTCAAATGTCTTCTCTATGCTGATGACCAAGTTATCCTTGCGTCGTCGGCTGAAGGGTTGCAGGAGATGGTAAATATTATGACTGAGGCTTTGAAAAAGAAAGGAATGAAAGTGAATGTAAGTAAGACGAAAGCAATGGTTTTTGAGAAAGAGGAAAATATGACAGAGTGTAAAATTATGATAGAAGAAGAGAGGGTGGAACAAGTGAAAGAGTTTGTGTATTTGGGCTCCATGTTCACATCAGATGGAAAGTGTGAAAGTGACATCGAAAGAAGGGTGAATGCCGGAAACATGGTGAATGGAGCGTTGCACGCTTTTATGAACAGCCAGAAAGTCTCTGATAAGGCTCGTCTGGCTGTGCATAGAGGGGTGTTAGTTCCGACACTTATGTATGGGAGTGAAAGTTGGGTATGGCAGAAAAAGCATGAAAGTAGAATAAATGCAGTACAAATGAGAGCGTTAAGAAGTATGATTGACGTAAAATTGAGTGACAGGATAAGGAATAGCGTGATAAGGGAACGTTGTGGTATAAAAGAAGACGTAGTGACTGGTGTAGAAAAGGGTATGCTTAGATGGTTTGGTCATGTAGAGAGGATGAATGAAAGAAGATTAACGAAAGAGGTGTATATGGCAAGTGTGGATGGGAACGTCGGAAGGGGAAGACCTCGACGAACGTACCTTGATCAAATCGGGGACGTCCTAAAGAAAGGTCAGGTCAAGAGTACCCTAAACCGAAGAGCATGCATGAAGAGATTGATGAATGTGGAGGAGGCGAAAGTAGTATGCCAGGATCGTAGTAAGTGGAAGGAAGTAGTCTCTGCCTACCCCTCCGGGAAAGAGGCGTGATTTATGTATGTATGTATGTACGAAATATGTAAATAGATTGGACCTCCCATAATAATTGGCTAGTTGTTCGGCAATAACGTAGGAGAGGCCCAATTTTTTTCATATCTCGACTCTTGTTCCTTGGGGAAAGTTGTTTTTGTTAGTCCCTGTAGAATAGTGGATAGTCAATTTGACATAGCTCAGCTATGGCTAATTGGGATGGCATACTGTTAATTGTTTAATGTATTATGCAGTAATATGTAGACTGTGATGTTATCCGTGTGATGCCGGCTAAGAATAGCATCACCCTATTTCTTTCCCACGGGTGTCGCAAGGGATGACTAAGGGACTAAATGGTTTCATGACATGTGTATTACAATTTTAGGCGACAGGCTGACCGCCTGTCACTATAGTGAAACAGAATTTTTCTGAAACAGCCCTCAAATATATGACAGGCGTGGCGATAGTGAACGTATTTTACGGTCACTAACGCTCTGCCTCCCCACGAGGGATAAAGGCGTGATATGTGTATGTTTGTTTTATGTGTACACAGCCGTGTCTATTTCTAATAGAGAATATTGTTAATTCGTAGAAATAAATGCTTTGAATTGAATGGTTTCTCTGTATGCCGTGTTTTTTTTTTTCATACACACTACACTTTGGATGGCAGATTGGCGAGCACAGTACAATGCAAGCTGTACAGTTCAGTTACTAGTCTAGTCACTTTTCAATGCGTCATTGTAGCTAATGTTGTGTGTGGTATAATAACGGTAACCAACAGTACATTAACCAACCCATTTAAGGGATAAATTTAAACTGGTTATTTTAGTAACTGTATGATAAACCAGCATAAGTTGATGTGCTGTTGTTAATACAAATTCTATCAGCTTTAACTCGTGCCGAGTTTGAATTAACAAGGCAATATAAAAATAAATATCCTAAAACTTTCACACATCACCATTTAGCCCCAAACTATGCATAGCTTGTACTATGGGAATGGGAACTAGGAGTGAATAGTTGGTATTATTACTAGTAATAGTATTACAAGATATATATTTTTTTGTGAATAAATACACGAAAGGCACCCGTTAGCACATATTTCTGAAATTTACTTAAGAAGTATTGAACCCACGACCCTGGAGTAGCAGGAAGGGGTACTATCCGCTACGCCATCGGGCCAGTTGTATTGTGTTTACAGTTGCGAGACTTGTAGAACTATTGAAACAAAGTTTTGTAATATTTGACAGAAGTCCGAACTATGTGGGACGGAATTGTTCGGACAATTAAGCAAGTTTTCCGTTTGTCGCTGAATTTGACATTGCTGCAAAGAAACTTTATCGTGTATTTCAGTTCCAATTTTCCAATACAAACCTGAATACAGACGCAGGTGACTGAGTTTCCCCTTCTGTTCCTGCGGTGACGTGATATCCGGCCTGTGGAGTCACACTGCATCACACGGATATAAAGTTACTGGGTAGCACCCAGCAATGCTACGATTAGTAGCCACGTAGCAGTTGGCTACGAGACGTGATACCTGGTCTGAGAGTAATACCGCGTCACACGAATATTATGGAGATATTGCGTAGCCAGCACTGCTACGGTTTGTAGCCGCGTAGCAGTTGGCTGCTAGATGTGATCTCTGGCCTTTGACCTCACATTCCGTCACACGGATAGTTATTGCGTAGCCAGCACTGCTACGGTTTGTAGCCACGTAGAATTGGCTACTAGATGTGCTATCCGGCCTTTGACGTCACACCCCGAAGCACGGATATAGAGTAATTGCGTAGCCAGCACTGCTACGGTTCGTAGCTGCGTAGCAGTTGGCTACTAAATATGATATCCGGACTTTGACGTCACACCCCATAGCACGGATATAGAGTTTTTGCGTAGCCAGCACTGCTACGGTTTGTAGCCGCGTAGCAGTTGGCTACAAGATGTGATCTCCGGCCTTTAACGTCACACCCCGTCACACGAATATAGAGTAATTGCGTAGCCACCACTGCTACGGTTTGTAGCCGCGTAGCAGTTGGCTACTAGATATGATATCCAGCCTTTGACGTCACACTCCGTCACACGGATAGAGTTATTGCGTAGCCAGCACTACTACTCAATACTCAATATATTTATTGCATACCATGTGTCATTCAAGATATAAAAGGTGGTAGTTTATAATGGTACTTACAACATGGACCCTGTTGGGCACGATAATATTAATAGGCGAAAGAATACGGTTTGTAGCCGCAATGACTAGCCAGGTAACAGCGCTATTAATCTAAACAGCCTTATAGATAGATTAAATACCCAAATATTTTTTATTGGGGAAATTTGTTCCTTATCACAAGCCCGTCCTGAGTTTTCGGTGTCGATCAGTAGTAAAAATGCACCCTATATATAAAAAAAACGAGTAAAGTAGCGTTAATATGAAGCCACTTCTAGTAAACTATACGAACGGTTTTTCAACTCTATCGAGCAATTAGAGAGCGTGGTCGCGTGGAAAATAGCAATATAGAGAACGATTTATATTTCAGTGCGGTTTTAAATACTTGTTTGCAGTTCGTAAAAGTGATATCGGTATTTTTGTTGTGTGTCTGGAATATAATTCGCTTTAAATGTAAAAATTTGTATCTAACTATTTAAGGAATCAATATGAACTCGTTTTTCGTACCATGTATCACTATAGTGAAAAGTTTTCAACATAATATACATAACACGAGCATAATCCCTTGCAGCCAAAATTTCTTAATTCAAAATAAATTTAAGGCATGATGAAATATCTACTTAATAGAAAACTGTCTGGGCGGAATCAAAAGATAAAAAACTACGTGGCATGTAATTTGACGAGCGTCAAACCACCATCATTTAAGTCAATATTTTGAATAGCATACAATTCACTGGACCCCTATATGATGATTAGAACTAAAGATACAACATCAACAGCACAACAGTCCACTGCTGGACATGGACCTCTCCTTGTTCAGGGGTATTTCCATACTCACCATGCTTGGCGGGTGGATTGGCGAGTCGAGGTAAGCTGTCGGTAATTGCCTTGGCTGGAAGTGTTGCGAAGTTATAATGAAACGCAAAATTAAATGCAAGTGCTCGCACGCCAGCAATTACCGCTTCTAGAGCTGACTCGCAGTATACAAAACTATACTACGTATCGTCTCACGGCCGATGTGGCGCAGTGGTAGTGCGACTGCCTGCGACGCTAAGGTTCCGGGTTCGATTCTCGGCGGGACACTCATCAAGTTGATATTTATCACTTGGTGAATTTATTCCCGGTCTGGAGAGGACATTGCTGGCTGAACCACCTGAAGGCACGTTAAGCCGTCGGTCCCGGTTGCTGTCTATGATTACGTAGACGGCGGTCGTTACACAACCATGTCAGAGGCCTACTACTAGTAATCGGCGGTTGAAAAAAAAACTCTAACACCAGGGTTCATCGGGTCGTTGGACGATTCGGTGTCCCACACGAAAAGAAAGAAGACTACGCCTCATCTCATTCGGTTATGTTACAAAATTGTCCTATGACGCCAATCGATCAAATTTGCAAAAATATTTTGTAGAAGGTGCCCAATAAAACCTTTCGGACGAAAATAATACGAAAGATTTGAAAATTATCGTCAAGTTATCATGTATTTCAGAGAGTAGACGGCAGTAAAATAATACCTCTGACAACCTGTGTGGAGGTGACAACCTCTGGCACTAAGTAAATCTGTAACACATTTTGCATTGAATGTCCATAAATTTTGTCACCCATTTCCATTTCATCCTGGCCTTATTTTTTATGCGTTTTTAAGTTATTAGAACTTTAGTTTTCTATTTTTTTTTCGGCGTTTGATGCGGGCTTAGAATAACATCACCCCATTACTTTCCCGTCAGTGGTGATGGGATGACAACCTGCCACTATGGTGATACTCAATTTTATTATTATTAACCATTTATTGCACATAAGAAACATTACAAGAGACAATATACAAAGAATGACGACACAACATGACAACTTATTTCTACTAAGAAATTTCTTCCAGCTGACCTACAGAAAGTGAGACTTCTACAAGACAGGCGGATGGGGCGTGCACAATTACTTATTTAAATAAATAAATACCAATTTTCTGAGGTTTCTGAATTTAAGGAACCTCAATTGTTTGTTATACATTTTTATAAACATGCAACTTGTTTGTTAGCCGTGGCGTAATTGTCTGTTTTTACGGCCATTTACGTTTCGCCCAAGGGATATAGGCGTGATATATGTATGTATATGTTTCTCATTTTAATTTCTTTACAGTACAAAGTTGTTCACTCCATCCGAACTTAGAAAGCTTCCTCTCTCAACTTTTGTCGCCCAATTAACGCGAGCCAAGGAAGTAGGTCGTCTTTGTAAATGAAAAACGGGAAATTTCGTTACGATTTCTGAATTGCGTAAGTCAAGGGATTTTTGTGTTAGTAGACTTTTTAACATGTATTTAGCGACGGTCAAAAATAAGTCACAGACAGCACATTGGCCCTCGTTTCGGATGATGATGATGACATCACAATAGCCGCTGCTGCAGCCATTGCAAGTAGATCACACTCCACAAGCTCTTCAAGCAACCGACGGCGCTATTGGACTGGTTGAAATTAAAATTGAAACTCTTTAATCAATGTAGGATAGTTTACCCACTTATTGACGCCATAATCCGTCATTGCAAAAAGAAATTTGTATAACACAATTTTCGCTTTTTATTTCATTTTTATAATGTCTTATTAGAAAACCGGCTCGAGCGTAATAAAAAAATAAAAAATAAAGGCACTGCCTCATAGTTGTTTGAACAACCACACAAATTTCTCCGGGTGAACTACAGCTCCCCACCAAACAATCTATAAAGCCCCGGGGCTAAAAATTGAAGAGTAAAGAACTAAAAGAAAAAAAATTTAGCCTCCCTTATAAGAGAAGACCACCACAGGCAGAAAGAACCACCTCATTGTCCGTATGAAAGATACCTTGCTTCAGAGGGCGCGTTTAGTCGGTTGCTGTCTATGATTACTTACTAGTAGTAGTAGGTGGTTAAAAAACTCTGCCACCAGGGTTCATCGGGTCGTTCGTCAACTCAGTGTCCCACACGAAAAGAAGAAGATAAGAGAAGACTAAGCACATCAAGTTGCGTTAAGCGGATTGGTAAGCGCAGTAAAAGTAAATCATAATCGTCATCATCATCCATCCACGGCAGGGCATAGGCATTCTCTATTACGCCAATCTTTACGGTCCAGTGCTGATCTCATCCATAAAAGAACTGTCTGTCTTCACGCTTAAACCGCTGAACCAATTTTGATGAAAGGCACAAACATAGATAATTCAGTATGAAAAGACATATAGGCTACTTTTTAATGCGGGGAATAAAGTCAAATCACATACGATCCGCTTGCAAAATTCGCGGGCAAAGGATGAGCTGCGGTAGCCCAGATGGAAAAGGGGTCGCCACTCTAGATTGGATGGCGAAGAACACAGGTTCATTTCCTGCCCGCTGTAGCAAATTTTGCAAGTTTTCTAAATAAATATGCCTAACACGGGAGTGTTTTAAAATTTAGTATTCAGGATTTATCATTATTTTTTCAAAGCTCTCTGTTATTAAGAAAATAAAGTTTAAGGTGTCGTGTGGTGCCGGCTTAGAATAGCATCACCCCAATTCTACTCGTGGGTGTCCTAAACAGCGACTAAGGGATAGTCATCCAGGGAATGGGCAGCAGCTTTCCCCGCGAATGCAACATATTGCACTGCGCTCCCCAATCCGCCTGGTAAGTATGCGCCAAGCGTGGTAAGTATGGCAATACGGCCCATGCCCAGCAGTGGACTTTTGTGGCTATTGTTTCTTAATGTAAAAAGTTTAAGGTGCCTACATACTTTATCAAGCAATTCTAATAGAAATTTCTACATGTCCTAAAATACTCCAAACAAAGATAGAGCTATTCAAAGTTTGGTAAAAGCACTCAAAAACTTTGCAAGTAGTCTTAGCTTGAAAGACACATGATATTGACGAGACAGACAACACACATTAGATTACGCATTGCAATGCCGGCGTAAAAAAACATCATCTTATTTCTTACCCAAGGGTGTTGTAAGAGGCGACTTAGGAACTTAAGAGTTTCGCGAGTGACAACCTGTCACTTCAATGAAATTACCCTAACTTAATTTACATTAGTCCTTCGGTGAATACAATTACTAATATTAAATATCATTCAGTCATAAATGTTGCGAGCAAAGAGTTTGTTAGCAACATTTGTAAAACATAAGTTTATCTATGAAATAATGACAATTTCTTCTTCTGTTTCCTTCAACGTGATGTTCATCATCATCATTGATTGGCCTCACACGTCTGTGACAGACGATTTAATCAGTGTCTGAGGCAAGACTTTTCATGGCTGTATAAGCCGATACGGGAGCGGCATAATTTTCCGCACGCTCTACAAGTGAAGGTTGAATTTGAGACTGGCACATGCATGTTTAGATGACGTTTTTGCCTTTTGTTAGCGAGACCAGAAAACCAGGCATTATCGTGTATTTTACGCCCATCAAACACACGCTTACGCCATTCGTCCCTATCCTCAGCAAGCTTCTCCCAGCTTTGATGGTCAACTATTGTGAAAATAATGTAAAATAAAGGCTTATTCTGAAGATTCCTGCGTTTTGAACCATCCAAACCTACAGTTCAGGCGTAACAAACAATAAATGACTATGATTATCAATTTTAATCAGCAGTCGGATAGTCTTTTGTCTGGAACTAAACAAAAGATAGCGGGCAATCTCATTCCCACGGGAAAACACAGTTGCAAGTAAAACGCTTTAGAAAGCTAGTTACGAAAATAACCTGTTCTATAGTAAAATAACAAGCCTGATTTAACAGCTGCCCGATCTAGGTTAATTCTCACGGATCCTTTTTGTAGAAATCTCTTGCATTATGAAACTGACACCTATCAAATCGGACTTGTTAAGATGGCCAAACTCTCAAATTAACATTATTCATGGATTCAAATTTCGTAAAGTACCCGCAAACCCGTCTAAAAATAGCCTACAGATTTCTTGTCTGTCACCTTTTCTGAGTGCCCTTGAAACCTGCTCAAGTTACGTGAAGGTACAGTCAGCAGTAACTCTTGTTACCTACTTATATGAAGGGTCAACCGTGTGATGCCGGCTTAGAATAGCATCACCCCATTTCTTTCCCGTGGGAGTCGTAAGAGGCGACTGAGGGACTCGAGGGTGTGTATTGCAATTTTAGGCAATGGACTGACAACCTGTCAATAACCCTCAATCATTTGTCAGACATGGCATAAATGTCCGTTTCTTGCGGCCGTTTACGCTCTGCCTACCCCGCAAGGGATAATAGGCGTGATATGTGTATGTATGTAAGGGTCAACTACACATACAGCTGTTAACTCATACTTAAACCAAATATTTTTCAGACGAGACATAAATCGTTTTCAGATGGTGGTGGCGTAAAGTTACATGCTGTGTGATTAACCTGGTAAGCACCGAGGCAGTGCCTTTATTTTTATTTGTTGATCCTGCCCGAGCCAGTTTTGTATGTATGGCAATACGGCCCATGCCCAGCAGTGGACTTTTGTGGCTATTGTTGCTTAATGTAAAAAGTTTAAGGTGCCTACCTACTTTAGCAAGAAATTTTAATAGAAATTTGTACATGTCCTAAAATACTCCAAAAAGGTACAAAGAGCTTTTCAAAGTTTGGTAATAGCTCTCAAAAACTTAGTAAGTACTCTTAGCTTGACAGACACATGATATTGATGTGACAGACAAGACACATTAGATTACGCAATGCGATGCCGGCGTTAAAAAAGCATCATCTTATTTCTTTCCCGAGGGTGTTATAAGAGGCGACTTAGGGACTCAAGGGTTTCGCGAGTGACAACCTGTAACTTCAATGAAATTACCCTAACTTTACTTACATTAGTCTTTCGGTGAATACAGTCACTAAAATTAAATATCATTCAGTCATAAATGTTGCGAGCAAAGAGTTTGTTAGCAACATTTGTACAACATAAGTTCATCTATGAAATAATGTCAATTTCTTCTTCTGTTTCCTTCAACGTGTGCAAGATGCTGCTATTGTAAAAATTATGTAAAATAAAGGATTATTCTGAAGATTCCTGCGTTTTGAACCATCCAAACCTACAGTTCAGGCGATACAAACAATAAATGACTATGATTATCAATTTTAATCAGCAGTCGGATAGTCTTTTGTCTGGAACTAAACAAAAGATCGCGGGCAATCTCATTCCCACGGGAAAACACAGGTGCGAGTAAAACGCTTCAGAAAGCTAGTTACTAAAATAACCTGTTCTATAGTTAAGTCGAAATAACAAGCCTGATTTAACAGCTGCCAGATCTGGGTTAATTCTCACGGATCCTTTTTGTATGAATCTCTTGTATCATGAAACTGACACCTATCAAATCGGGCTTGTTAAGATGACCAAACTCTCAAATTAATATTATTCATGGATTCAAATTTCGTAAAGTACCCGCAAACCCGTCTAAAAATAGCCTACAGATTTCTTGTCTGTCACCTTTTCTGAGTGCCCTTGAAACCTGCTCAAGTTACGTCAAGGTACAGTTAGTAGCAACTCTTATATGAAGGGTCAACCGTGTGATGCCGGCTTAGAATAGCAACACCCCATAACTTTCCCGTGGGCGTCGTAAGAGGCGACTGAGGGCCTAGAGGGTGTGTATTGCAATTTAAGGCGATGGGCTGAAAACCTGTCACTATGGCGATTCACAATAACCCTCAATCATTTGTCAGACGTGGCATAAATGTCCGTTTCTTGGGGCCGTTTACGCTCTGCCTACCCCGCAAGGGATAATAGGCGTGATATGTGTATGTATGTAAGGGTCAACTACACATACAGCTGTTAACTCATACTCAAACCAAATATTTTTCAGACGAGACATAAATCGTTTTCAGATGGTGGCGTAAAGTTACATGCCGTGTGATTAACGGGGCCAGCCCCGATTTGCCATTATTTTTATTTTTTATCTCATCCGAGCCGGTTTTAGATTAGTTACAAAATTGATAAAAAAATGAAAATTGTGTTATACAAATTTATTTTTTTACTATGACGGATCATGACGGCAATAAGTGATAATACTATCCTACATTAAATAAAGAATTTAAATTTTGATACTGACAGAGACGCTCTACCTAGACCAGAAGGTAGGAAATGTTTTTTTAAGACTGGATTTTTCGATTTTGACCCCGGGGCTTTCAAACCTACATCTGACCAAGTCGTAGGGAGCAGGAGCTCACCCTGAAAAGTTTGTGTTGTTGTTCAAAAAACCAGCCCAGCAGTGGTAGTGCGACTGCCTGCGACACAAAGGTTCCGGGTTCGATTCTCGGTGGGACACTCACATAATTGATACTTATTACTTTGTGAATTTGTTCCCAGTCTGGTTAGGACATTGCAGGCTGAACCATCTGATTGTCCGAAAACAAAGATGGTTCCGTGCTTCGGAGGGCACGCTAAGCCGTCGGTCCCGGTTGCCATATATGATTACTTTGATGGCGGTCGTTACACAACCACGTCAGAGGCCTACTACTAGAGGTAAGCGGTTGAAAAACTTTGACACCAGGGTTCATCGGGTCGTTGACCTAACAAAAAGAAGAAGAACCATTGTTTTTACAGCGGTTGTCGCGCTGACTACCCTGCAAGAAAAAACGGACGCTTACTCCCAACTCAATGACTCTCAGGAATCTCTCAAGATTGTTACTCGTGATAACTTAGTTATCTAGTTTATACCGACAAGAGATATCTACCACTCGTAACTTACAACAACTGAATTATTGCGCCTTTTGATAATACAATCATGTGGTGAGGTTGGTCTACATTAAACGGTATAGCCAAGCTCGGGCACGATTAGATAGTTCGGCGGTTCTCTCGGCCATAGATTTTAAAGCCCCAGAGCTAAAATTGCAGAGACCTGCCCTAAATAGGTGGTTTACGGTGCGTAACAAACAGCGCGATTTTTGAAAACTTGCAAAACTTTCAAGCGCGGGCAGGGTTTGAATTTTTCATCGCTTGGACTATATTCAATCTGTAAAGATAGAATTGGTATTGGTTGCAAAACTAGCCCGGTAGATGGAGCCGTACCACGCGTTACTAGCATTAAAATACACTTGCAAAATCGGCGGGCAAGGAACGAGCTGCGATAGCCCAGATGGAAGAGGCGTCGCCACTAGTAATGCGAAAGTCGCAGGTTCAAATCCTGCCCGCGGTAGAAAATTTTGCAAGTTTTCAAAAATTTTATACCTATCACGGGAAGTGTTTTAAAAATTTGGTATTCAGTTACAGTGCGATAAAATTACGCAGCGTCAGACGACAAGTAAGAGAACCGCCTTTAAAACGGTTCTTATGCCGCGTGAATAAGATTTACATTGGCGGTTCGAGTGTCAAACCAAACAAAAACGGACGTGAGTTTGACTGTACCTGCAACAACTTAAAATATTACGTTTCTTGCAACTGACTGGTGAGTCATCGGAAAAGATACCAAATTGTTTTATTTAAATAAATTGCCTTATTTTATTAGTGAAAACTAAGTTTTCCTAACCCTAGCTATGAACTTAATTTAAACTATGGAAGTAAAAGTCTGAAATAAAGTTTTTTTTTTTACTTTTATTCAATTTTCATTTTGTGATGTCGGCTTAGAATAGCATCACAACATTTCTTTCCCGTGGTTATCGTAAAAGTTGATTCGTTCGTTTCTGCATTAATTGTATAGCAATCATTCCCATCGACCGTACAAGGCGAACTTTCTATCTTGTGCGTAAATTATGCATAGAACGTCTCGACGTTCCGTTTCACCGAAATTGTTTCCGGATTATGTCACTTTCTGACAAAGCTCTTGACGAGGATGTTTCGTTTGGTATTACTCTATTGTGTAATGGAACGGAGTTTTGTTTTGTTAGGTGCGGTGAAGATTTATTTGTGTCAACCCTCAACTATTCTATATTCTTTATTGTGTACCAAATTATTACAATAAATTTGAATATTAAACGTAGTCACAAAGGTGAGCTTATCTCTATGAAAAGATCTCTTCCAGCCAACCTGCACAAGGGAATTAGAAAATACTATAATATTACAAAACCGTGTACACATACAGATAGGGACTTGAATATAATATATTATAAACAATACATAATATTTGTCAGACTCTACTCCTAATGTGGTAATGTCTTACTCTAAATGTAGATTTACCATAGTATTCGTTACGATAACTTATACTAGATGTCGCTTGTACGTCGCTTCGAGACGAGTACAAAGAGATTGAAAAATTGGGAAGTGTCAGTCGGGGCGCGATAGCTCAGTTGCCAGAGCAGTGGGACCGACCGTACGGGCCCGGGTTCAAGTCCCGGCGGGCGCTAACATTGTTTCAATTTCTTCTGACAGTGCTATATTTTATGAAAATAATATAGCACTGTGACAGTCTCATAAAACCATAGTATATTTGTCAGACGTGGTAATAAAATAGAACAGTTATACAGTCGTTTACGCTCTACCGACCCTGCCAGGGATAAAGGCATGTTGTACGTGCAAGTTCAAATCGAAGCAATCAAAATTAGATTGTTTTATTACTTGTATGTGTTAATACACTATTTTCAGAATGGCCCTTAAATGTTTGTCAGCCGTTGAGTAAATGTCCATTCTACCCCGCAAGGGATGTAGGCGTGATATATGTATGTATTAGTCATATGAATAATTATGTATTCGGTTGAAATAACTAAAGATTAAGAAGATTGCGCCAAGCAAAATAAAAGAACTTGCCTAATTTATCTATTACTGATCGGTTAATTTTTATTATTTATAGGACAGGCAGCAATACATACTGATAGGTCCTTGCACTATTGAATTTTTTAATAAATAATGTAGTTTTAATTATATTTTAATCATACACACGCGCATTTTTTTGTATCTGAAGTCTTTATTATTTTGGTGTTCATTGCCTTTATCTGTTTATTGATAAGTTGGATCGCTGATTGTTAATCATTTGACTAACCGTTCAGTCGACAGTTTGCTGGATTAAATAGATGGTTACCTGAGAATGTATGGCATTGCTGGTAGGCGCCTGCGCCGGTCTGGCAACAAGCAGCCTTACACACACGCCACACTGCCGCAGCACGGCCGCCGCCTGCCTTGCACACATGCCGACGACGGACACGGCGCCGATTCTGAGCAGCATGTCCCCGCTGCGGAGGCGGCCATCCTGCGTGAAAAATATTAATTTTGATGATGTTGATAAAAAAACCGGTCGTTTTAAGTTTAGATAAATATATATAAAACGCAATCATTTGAAGGGCTGAATCAGTTCATGACGCTGAACAACTTTTCCCAAGGAATAAATCCATGTTGACAATTTTAGGGCCAACCCTTACGATTTAACCCGGACGGCCGGAACATTTTGTATGGGAGATAGTATTTTTCGTATTTTGACCTGTTTTCCCCTATGATAATATATTAGCAGCTGTTTTTTTACACCATAAATTAGTGTGATATTAGACAATATTTTGGGTCATAATCATACGACTAAAAAGTTTTTAAATCTCCCTAAAAATATAAGTAGAGCAAATATGAACCGTATTCGACATTTGGTAGTTGTTAAGTTTGCGGAGTAGAGTGGTACCAGAGGCTTAAAACGTTACAATTAGTCCACTTGTAACGACTTGTGCCGTTTTTTAAACTTAACAAATATTTCCAATTACGAAATGCAAAAACAGATTATAAACCCAATAGAAACCTTGCCTAAGATCAGTTCAGGTAGATTTTCAGGTATAATTTTTCATCCTGTACACACTTTTGCGGTTAGCCAAGCATCGTAGCATACTGCTACGAGTATTAATACGGATTGTAGCACGTAGCTACGATGCGTTAAATAATCCTTAGACCTCCGCCACATACAGTATGTAAAAGTTAAGGACCGTCCAAAATGTAACAAACCGACCAGGTAAATTCGTATGGAGGTCTAATCTTTTTCATATTTATTTTCAGTCTTTGTTCCTTTTGTTTTTTTTTTAGTTCCATTGGTATTCACCCCTTAAAATATTCGCAGCTATTTTCAAAATATCTTATATTCATGATGAGTAGATATGCGTTTACCTCTGAGTACAAACTAAAACAGGGTCCAAACATAGCAATCTACAACGCGCTGAGTTTTACTATCTAGTAACCCTTAAAACAGATTGGGGTCTACCAGGGCCGAATCTAGGTAGGCAATTATACTGTTTTGTTTTACCAGTGACACGTTTTGTTATATTTGAAGATTGTAATGTGTCTATTGATCACGTGCCTGTTTTCGTATAATAAGATAAGCATTCAGTAGTCATAATTAAACAAACAAATCATTTAAGTGCATGTAGGTACGTGGTTAGTATTTGTTGTTATAGAGACAACACAAATACGGCATGTGTGACCACCATGCTTTAAAAAATACATACTGGTAATAGACGGACAGACTGTAAATTTTCAGAAATAGAGTCCTATTTTGACCCTCTGGGTACGGAACCCTAAAAATGCGGTGATAGTTGTCATCTGTCCTTTTTACTCACATGCAAGAAAGTACTTGAGGTAGCGCTCTACTAATATGTTTCGGTAAATAGACTATATTTTTTTTACATTCTATATGTCATTTCGCTGGCCAACTTTACCTATTTTATTTTCTATCCGTTAAAATCTTTAGTAGGTACTTAAGCCTGCGCCGAGCAAAATCTGACCGTCCAGTGGCGCCCACACATGTTTTTAATTAAGTTCTTCTAAACCTAAAAGAAATATCAAAAATGTAAAGCAGACAAAATAGATAATTTCAAAATACAAAAAATGAGCATTTACTTGTTTTTCTTAAACAGAAAATGGTAGCCACCATTATTCGTTTAAGTGATTTTAAAAACGTATAACAATACAAAGTTTATTGTTGTAGCTTGAAATAAACTTATTGCATAGGCTAACAATTTGTCCACCTTAGATTTTTAATGCTTGTTCTAGATTTTAAGAAATTTTTGAAAATCATGTGAGGGCGCCACTGGACAGTCGGCGCCGCCTTAAATAGATACGTTGTTGCTTTTGCTGTAGGTTTTCCTTTGAAAAAACATCTCAAGCATGTTGACAAATCACATTTGTACTCAGTAAGTGCCTGTCCTATTACATCAGCGGAGAATATAAAATTGCGCTTATTATGTTACTTAGCTCGGATATACGGGGTGTAATGGTCCAAATACTGATAGGTTACATCTAGACCGATCAACTTTCCCCTAGAAATATTATGTCAGGAGTCGACAAAAAAAATCAACCTCTCATACAAAATCACGATCAGCTGACTATATTTACTATGGAAAGTCAAAATAATACGTTTCCTAAAATGTTTCTTACGGAAAGCAGGCCTGTGTCACTCCGCGTGTAGGTATTGAAAACATACCTCCAGGCGCCGGCCACTGCGAAAGGGCTAATCTAGCGGGCTGCCGCAAGCGAAAGAAGTCACACGCGTGCGCTATTTGTTCAACTTTCTCGACAATTTTTTGCAAGATGGACAGACGAAAACATACATACATACATATATCACGCCTATAATCCCTTGCGGGGTAGGCAGAGCGTAAACGACCGCTAAAAACGGACATTTACGCCACGTCTGACAAACATTTTAGGGTCATTCAGAAAATTGTGAATCGCCATAGTGACAGGTTGTCAGCCCATCGCCTAAAATTGTTCGTCGTCGCCTTTTACGACACCCACGGGAAAAAAAATAGTATACATTATAATATTATTATTATTAGTATACATTTTATTATTATTATGTTGGTATTCTTTTCGGATCTCGGGCCCACAGGGACCCGGTCCTTTGAGGCATGTGTGGGGCCAAAGCCAACAGCACAGAGGCCTTTTTTATACCAAATAATGTGATGTGATGTGTACATCAAGCGGATACTTGCTCTGTCTGCACTATAGAAGTACTCGTACACCCAGAGCACCCGCCTGATGCAAGGACTATTGCAGGTTTATTACTTCATTGAATTAAATCTTCGGCAATAATCGTATAGCAATAGCATATACAATTATGCTGCTAGGTCTTAGACTACATGAACGTACTCGTCGCTGCCTGCTGCGTGCCCGCCAAAAGTAGGAGTAAACGCTCGTGTTGTGCGCTAGATGGCGTAAGTAGTTTCTCGAAGTAAGCAACCCTAGACCGCGGCTCATATTCCCTCAAAAAAATATATGGCAGGTATGCAAATGAACACGTGGTTGACTGGAACGCGAGCTAAATTAAATCATATTGTCTATCAGATTGAGTACATATTTCTTTGAAAACCATTGCGAAGTAAAGCTTCTGTAACGCTAGTTACTAGTTATTATTCTGTGCGGAAAGTTGTTCAGCTTCATGGTCTTAATGCACCCTATCAATATTCGGAGGGCTGTCTCTTACACCCTGTATATGGTTAGAGAAAGTGTTTTGCGTTTTCTAAAAACCTTCTTGGAAGGGGCGGAATTATCTGAATTGACCAAAACACTACTCGTGGATGTCGTAAAAAGCTACTGAGGGATAAATTCATCCAATGAATGGGCATCAGCGTTCTCTGTCAAAGCAATATCTTGCACTGCGCTCGCCAATCCGCTTGCCAAGCGTGGTGAGAATGGCAATAACCCCCAATAGGGGAAAACCTATGTCCAGCAGTGGACTGATATTGTTGGTAATGTAATGTATAATGAAACAAAAACAGAGGAAGTTTTTTATGTGTTCACCGAATAATCAAAGACGCAGACCAATTTTAAATAATTTAGGTTTTTTTTGTCGTGTGATGCCAGCTTAGAATAACATCACTCTATTTTTTCCTGTGGGTGTCGTAACAGGCGGCTAAGGTACTCGATGGTTACAAGTTTATTGTAATATTAGTCGATGGGCTGACAACTTGTGTGACGTGGCGTAAATAACCGTTTTTACGTGCGTATACGCTCTGCCTACCTTGCAAGGGATATAGGTGTGATATATGTGTGTACTTTTTTGTTTGATAGGGTATAATTTCTTACTCCCCAGGTCGTCCTGTCGTTAAATTGCGATCAGATGATAAAATTTGATGTAGAGGTGATTGAGGTAGATTATAGACTACGAAATCAAAGTCGTTATTGAGAGTATTTTTCAGCAGCGCGAAACTGATTGGCACAGATCTGCTCCTACGCATTTTGCAGCGTTCAAGCCAAATTACAGGTTACCATGACAACCGGGCCCTTAATCCGTCCCTAATTGGGCCCAAACGGAACGGCTCTACTGGGCCTACTCATCACAACTTTACTTTTATGTGGCCCTTTGTTCAAATTAACTTGAAGTACGTGTATATGTACGGGATATTATTCTTTCTATAATACCTTTAAACGAGCATATTGTATATGTATAGTATAATCGAGTTCGCTGAAACTGAAATGTTCGCTGGGGCGATAAATCGACCTAGTCAGGATTGACTTTCTAAATCGGGGATATTTTTCGGGTGTTCAAAAACGAAGATTCTGATGACGTACATAAGACGATAAACAAGCTACGGCCAGTGACGTTTGACCACGTTGACGTCATCACTAATGACAAATCCTGTGTGTGAGAACAGAGCGGAATCGCCATATTTAGACGTTTTTCACTCTTTTGGAAATTTCCCGCCAAATAATCAACAAACTCTAGAAAATACTGGACAAGAATCTAGTAATATGCAAGACTTATCGTATTCGCAAAAAATTATGTGTTATGTTCATAAGATTACTACACAGTACTCAAAAAAGTGTAAAAATTGACCAAACTTTGAAACGTGACGTGATTTGTCCTCATTACGCAGACAACACGCTGCGTCATCTTTTTTTGAGGCTTGTCTCTGCAATTTTGGCCTCGGGTCTTTGAAATCCACACCTGACTATTAGGCTGTAAGGCTCACCCGGAACACGATGCGTCAGCTACCCTGCTAGGCGCTTGCATAAACATGCAGCGTGGCTATTGCAAAATAAAACCGTACCGGTCCGCAATTCCACGACTCAACAACAATCCGATAAACTACGACAACTGGCAAGAAGGACGGCCTACTCCGGATACATTTTCAACATCCAGGGCATCGTGGCCCAGTATGGCTAGCTTTTCATGTTTCAAGTCTACCGTCGCCTCCAGCCTCAAGTCTAGCTGCATTCCTATGCTACTTCCTTTGTAAGGAAAGCAAAAGAACGTGCCGTCGCAGAAAACTCGCCGCTCTCGCCGAAAGCCACAGCTAGCGCCTCCCGTCACACAAAAAGGGAAGCAGAAAGCTGGCCAGGCGGCTAACGTTTACGTCGCGTCTAAAGCGATTGTTAAAGATGGCGTCACGCTGGCAGAGTCTAGGAAGCGCATCGTCGCAACCGCAACAAACATGGCACCGTTGCCGCAGCATCAACAACCTACCAGGCTGCAGAACCCAGAACCAGATGTACGTGTCTAGTAGCACTACACCGGACCTCGTACAGTATATAGAGAAAATGCGCTTAGTCAGGATCGTCCTTCGTGCGCCGACGACATAACAATGGAGATACGACTCCTGATGTAAGGTTACATTTCATACCCTAAAATGAAATCAGTTCAATTTCACGCCAGCTCGCTAGATATTTTAACATGTTTCCCATGGAGATACGAAAAAATAAATTTTATCGTTAACATAAAAAAGATCCCGATAACGGCGAGTCTCAAATTTAATGCACTGTTTAACGTGTTTATCACCTGTCTCTTTCACTCTTATTGATGGCAGTAACATCTATCTCTCTCTTCGGGTATTTTAAGACATTTTAATGTGCAGTAAAGGTGAGTGATGCAGAATTTAAGACTACGCGGCTTTTGTTAGGAAACACTAAAATGTAGTTTCTGCGATGAAAATGTTATATTGTGTACCGTACTATCTATCTACCTGTTAACCTATTCAATGTTAAAAAACCAACTAGATAAACATCCAGGACTAATCACACAGCGCCATCTAGCGTCTAAATAAGAAATGCTGTACTTTGGAGACTAGATAACTGATATGAATACTTGCATACGTTATTTTGTAAATGAATACATATTATACTTAGAAAATATCCAGACTAAACACAAATATTTGTGTCTTGTGGGGATCGAACCCACGACCCTCGGCGTAGCTGGCAGGGGTAGCATCTGCTACGCCATCGGGACAGTTAGATGAGCGTCAAGAACACACCGGTCCAGGGTTTGAATTATATTGTTTGAACGGCATCTCAGTTGCGTATCGATAGTGTCAGTTCAGTTGTATGCTTTTAGCCGTTTTGTTTGGCCCGGACAAAGGATTTTCGTTTCTACACGGTAGTGATATTATTTATTCTATGCCGGTACTCACTCTCTCAGCCACGCCTCCGGGGATGACGCTCATGACAAAGACGCCGGAGGGACGTCCCCCAATGATCCCGAAGGCAAGTTTTGTACTATCTGTCCCCGGTACTCACTCTCTCAGCCACGCCTCCGGGGATGACGCTCTTGACAAAGACGCCGGAGGGACGTCCCCCAATGATCCCGAAGGCAAGTTTTGTACAATCTGTCCCTGGCACTCACTCTCTCAGCCACGCCTCCGGGAATGACGCTCTTGACGAGGACGCCGAAGGGACGACCTTCAATTATACCTAAGGCAAGTTTTGTACTATCTGTCCCCGGTACTCACTCTCTCAGCCACGCCTCCGGGGATGACGCTCTTGACAAGGACTCCGGAGGAACGTCCCCCAATGATCCCGAAGGCAAGACCTGTGCCATCGTTCACCAGCTCTACCGCCTCCACTTGGGCCCATTCGCCGAACACCTGCTGTAGGAAAAAATACAAAAACATAAATTAGATTCGAAGAACTACATAGGTCTTATTAATTTACTAATTGTGTAATTTCCATTTATACACGACTGCCCAACCAAAAAAGGAGTGTAATGTTTTTAGAGTTTATGTATGTATGTGCGATTCTTTAAAAAACTGAAACTCGTTAAATATTGAACAGATTCGGATGGAAATTGTATCGCAGAAAGCAGTCGAGCTTTTAATTTTTTTAATTTATTAAGCTTGTTTCTAAATTGATAACTTCTGACATTTCACTAAAGTCTCATCTACCCCGTTATAGTATGTGTACCAGTCATTTAGAATACACAATCTTCTGAAAGACCCGCAAATGTTTGCCAGGCGTGGCGTGATTGTCCGTTTTTGCGGCAGTTTACGCTCTGCCTACCCCGCAAGGGGTCAACGTGGATTTATGTGTATGTATGTATGTATGGATTTATATTGAATGACTATTATTATTATTTTAAATCAGTAGTCAGATAGTCTTTTGTCAGGAACGAAAACAAAAGATAGCGGGCAATTTTATTGTCACAGAAAAAACAGGTGCGAGTGAAATGCTCTAGAAAGCTAGTTACTACAGAAACCTGTTCTATAGTTGAGTCGAAATAACAAGCCTGATTTAACAGCTGTTACATCTATGTGTATATAATCATCTTACCATTATGCGCTTGACTAGCCGCTTGCTCGCTGCCCTGCGCGGGGATTGTATCAATCAGCTGACCTTCTCCGCCATCATGGATTCTCAATGACAGCTGTCAAATTCCCGACGTCACGCAAACTGGTAATCACTACAGACGTTTCGTCGCACATGGTTTACGCCAGCAACTCAGTATGTGTTTTTTTCATTCGATGTTTCGTTATACACTGAAAAAAAAGGATCTTTATAAGAGTAGTAAAGGTTTTACACATTGACAGTTTTTTGCTTGTCACACTTACAATCCATTGATCTTGGTTATTAGCAAGTTTCATCTACACTTACTACACTTTTTTATTATTTTATTATAAAGAAGAAAGATTTGATTGTTTGTTTGAATTTAATAGGATCCGAAACTACTGGACCAATTTACAAAAATCTTTCAGCATTAGAATCCTACATTATCCCTGATGAACATGGGCCATATTTAAATTTTGTTTTAAACAGTCAGCAGCGGGTGAAACGGCTGGGCAGGATATATATAGAAAGAAATAAATTTGTCGAATGGGCTTCGACATAGTGAAAAGACAAAAATATTGAACTAAAACATTGAAGAAGAATATTGAGACATACAACAGATAAAATATTAAAGACTAGCGGCCTGCCCAGCGGTTTCACTCACTGCTAACCGTTTTCCCGCGGGAATAAGATATTTTAATATAGCCTATGTTCATCAAGACTAATATAGGATTCTAATGGTAAAATATTTTTTATCGCTCCAGTAGTTTCGGAGCTTATTCAAACAAACAAATAATCAAATCTTTCTCTTTATAATTGTTTTAAGGGCTGAGGTGTCCCATTAGTGCAGAAAAGTATTTGTCTTAGAACTTTGACTGTCCAGTTCATAAATAATATCTCGTGGAACAATATCCAGTCCGAATGGACAAATAGATTTAAAAAACAACAAAAAATCACATTTGGCATGTGACACATTATATCAATACCCACAAACAACGAAACAGATAGCATCAAACGTGAATGTCAAACTTATTGCATCAAAGATGAAAATTGTTTACCTTACCCTGATAAATGTCATTCATTATTTAAATCTTAGTCTTCTCCCAATTTTTTTGACAATTACGTAGTTTCATACAAACGTCTTGCCCATTTTTGAGACTGATATTTGAGAGATTGAAAATGAAATTGATTTCAGAAGGTCATAACTAAATCCATGCATTTTCTAGAAATATAATATGGTACAAAGTTACGGGATATTTGTTGAGCTAAAATTGCTACATAAACCTGTTTTCAGAACTCTCAACAAAACTCACATATAGTGTTACCTTGATAACTTTACAAGACTATGCAAAAATATCAATGTACCACCTTTTGCAAAAAAATATAATATTTACTTTTAAATCCTTACAGAATGGGCTATTAAAACTAAACGCATATATATATATATATATATATATATATATATATATTACATATGCGTTTAGTTTTAATTCCCCATTCTCTTTAACAATATCATCTATACATATACATATATATATGTAAAAATGATCTTGTTCCGAAAATCTTCAGAACAGGTCACAAGAAACGTTTCCCGGGGGAAATAACAAGGAAAAGTAATCTCACGCTAATCGAGTCTGAGATCCCACACTGGCATTCAGGAAAGTAGGCATTATTATATTTGAAGTTTGTCATGTTTAGGATATTTTGCACTCACAGTGCTATATTATTTTTAATAGAAATTTGAAAACGAAACTAGAGGTCGTATTATTCCGGTAATGACTCCGGTAGCTCAGATAGCAGTGAAAAAGTAGTCCAAAGACCCGGGTTCAAATCCGCCGTCATTTTTTTTTCGATTTCTTATTTTTTCTGTGAAGTGGCTCCACTTTCGAGGTCGTTCACGGGTACACTCTCGCCTTAATAAGGCGTCACCAAATGTAGTGTCGTAGCAACTCTGTAGGTCTGTAGCTATTTGCTACGCCGTAGCTATAGGCTACATAATATACGCTAGCAAATACCCATTTATTTATCATTTCGCTATTTGACAGTCATTCGTGTGGTGCCGGCTTAGAATAGCATCATCCAATTTCTACAAATTGTTAAAAGTGACTAAAGGGTAATTCTTCCATGAGAATGCAACATCTTGCACTGCGCTCGCCATCTTGCCTGGGACACTGCTATAGGCTGATGTGTGTCTTTCTCCAGAAAACTTGACACCTCTGATGTATTTATTCATTACATTACAACTTTCCAACTTTATGTCACAGAAAATACAAAGGGCGGGCCTAATGATACGCAACATTCTACCGGCCAACCAAAAGATAAAGAGAAAGAGTCAAAGCGGGTGCCCATACACAAAAAAAAACTAAATTAACTCGAACGTAAAGTTCTCACTAAACTATACAATACATAAGTAGAATAAACAAAAATATAATGTACTTGATAATTTTATATAATTAAATAAAATTTGCCGTGTGATGCCGGCTTAGAATAGCATCACCCTATTTCTTACCCATGGGTATCGTAAGAGGCGACTAAGGGACACGAGGGTTAGATGTGTATTGCAATTTTAGGCGATGGGCTGACAACCTGTCACTAAAGTGATACACAGTTATCTGATTGACCCTCAAACTTTTGTCAGACGTGGTGTTAATATCCGTTTTACGGCCGTTAACGCTCTGCCTACCCCGTAAGGGATATAGGCGTGATTTATGTATGTATGTATGTATGTAAATAAAATTACACAAAACTACATAAAATAAATACTTGCATACATAAATGAATAAGATAAACCAACGACAAGCTAACAAATAAAATAGGATGAATATGAAAAAACACAAAATAACTAAGAACCATATGATTCATAAGAACAACGTTAAAAAGCGTAGAGAAAAGCTTATTTGTAAGATATTGATGATAAAAAACAGCGGCGTAAAATTATTATACATACATACAATATATCACGCCTATATCCCTTGCGGGATAGGCAGAGCGTAAACGGCCATAAAACAGTCATTTACCTACGCCAAGTCTGACAAACAGTTGGGTGTCATTCAGAAAATTGTGTATCACCATAGTGACAGGTTGTCAGCCCATCGCACATGTTGCCGTGGTGTTCCGTAGCCGCCTCTTACGACACCCGCGGAATAGAAATGGGGTGATGCTATTCTCAGCCGGCAGAACACGGGAAATTAAATTCAAGTAAAGTTCTTATGAATGAAGATTTTTTGTTTCTCTATGATATGGATGGCTACGGAAATGTGCTGCAAGAATTAAGGGTACATATAGTCTTCTGGCAAAGTTCCATGATCGTTACTTGCGAGGTCCTTAACCTTTCATTATGACCCTGGTCATGAGTTCCTTTCTTTTAAGTAGCAATATGTAGTTTCCGGTAACATTGTGAAGACCCAGGGAACAACAGACTTATCGGGTAATAATTGTTTTGATTTTTAAATTTGTTGCCTGACGGCGAAGTAACTACACCGGTCGCTTTAATAGCGTTTAAATTAAAATAATAGCAGAACTAGAGTAAAGAAGTGTTTTATTAACTAGAATGTTATTACAATAACAAATTTTTAAATCACTTCCCGTGTTAGGTATGCAATTATTGAAAACTAGCAAAATTTTTAAGCGCGGGCAGGATTTGAAACTGCAACTTTTGGCCATTACTAGACATTAGAAAGTTATTTGTATTTGAAGGTTGGCGTAATGATCTTTGCGCAAGGATATGAAACCGAATTTAGAAAAACTTTGTGCAATGAAATATTTTCATTCCACTTAACTACTTACTTAAGGAAAACATGTTATAGGGAATATTCCCGGGAAAATCGGAATTTGGGAGCGGCGCATTTCTACTCCTGACGACTTGTCCTATTAGCAATATTCAGCTCACAGATTCAGCGTGATTAATCGTATTCTCTTTAGTATGGAAATGGTCACTAGATTGCAAATTCCGATGGTAGCCTATGTAGCTAGAGGCGGTCAATAGAGAAATCTGAGTGGAGCTACATACCGGGTGTTAGGGACTGTATACTGTGAAGCCAATGTTGTGAAACGCAAAAAATAATGTTCAAGATTCCATAGAAAGTCGCAGTCAGCTGATCGGGAATTTTATATGGGAGGTCAAAATCTTTTGCTAGTTTACTAACCAACATATCCTCCATAGAAAAAGTTGTTTAGTTTCATGGTCTAGTCTTTCGGAACACCGTCCCTCACACCGCGTACAGATTTTGGTCTCAAAATAACGTTACTCCCATCCCATAGTAATGAATGAGCTTTGCAACCACAGCCATAACAGTCTATCTAGACATGGGTGACAGTGACTTAAATTCGAAAATTATCCTTACCTCTACTTACCTCAAATTAGATAGATAGATAAAAAAGTTTATTTTTGCTATAGTCACACTGTTTAATTTAGCGTTGCTATGCTGGGGTAAGGTAGGTATTAATGACGGTCTATGAATGCGGCGCGGTGCTCGATCGCACGCGTCGCTCTGGGCGTGTGTTGTCCCTTTCTCACTCGCAGGGCGAGACTGGCGACGTGCGCGCAGACCGCCTGACGGCGCCACGCGGTGATTTCTGCACCGCACTGGCAGTCACTCGAAAACCGTTCGGACGTCGAGTATCGTGTTTGTGCGGATTTCCCGCCACGAGTTTTGTGATGCCGCGTGTAATGGACGATTCAATTTGAGATCGCGCGTGTTGATGCATCGTATTATTGCGGTTCTCCTGGGTTATACTAGAATACCAGGCTTAGTGATTGTTGGATGTCTCGACGTCTTCCACGTGAGCGTCGCGTTGAATAGGCATCAAGTGGCCATATCGGCTCGCGTTTGTACGGCCCAAATTCGGGTTGGGTCACGCGTAATGACTAATATCAAAGTGGAATACGAACAGAAGCTGTGAGTGGTTTGACGTGAATAACGCGCCAAGGCTGTAGTGGAATGCTGGGTGTCGATATCTTTTCCACCCAGCCCTGTAAGTACCAACGGAATTCCTATTTGATCCATTCCCTGAACTTCCTTTCTCCGTTGGGTATTTATGCATTTGCGCCGGCACGTTGACTGTAAGTATTAAACCTGGTTGTTTAGTATAAAACTGTTAATTCGTGTTAATGGTGTGTTCCCTTTAGTCATATTTGTTGTACCATATCATTGTGACTCATTAGTACGAATTGCGGAATTCGTGGGGTGATATAATTTGGAGGTACTTACTTATAATCTAGTGCTAATACGTGTGACGTAACGCCAGATCCAATTTTTGATCAGATTGGTGTTTCCTATTTTTCTTTACGCTTCAGAGACGTGGACAGTTCGTGAGAGTGAGAGGAAGAAAATAGACGCTCTGGAGATGTGGTGTTGGAGGAGAATGCTCGGAGTGTCGTGGACTGAATTTCGCACAAACTTATCCATACTCAAAGAACTGAACATCAAACAGCGCCTTTCGACTACAGTTCAAACGCGTATCCTAACCTTCTTTGGTCACATTTCCCGACGTAACAATGAGTCCATCGAACGCCTAGTGGTACAGGGGAAGGTTGAAGGCACCAGAGCTCGTGGAAGATCGCCGATGAGATGGACTGACCAAATCAAGACTGCAGCCAACAGCACAGTTCACGAGTGCACCAGAAGAGCGTCTGTGAGAGAAGAATGGCGTCGAACTATCAAGCGGGCCACTCAGCATGATGACAGCACGACTACTA
The DNA here is from genome assembly GCA_027580185.1 of Tuta absoluta. Classification (NCBI taxonomy): domain Eukaryota; kingdom Metazoa; phylum Arthropoda; class Insecta; order Lepidoptera; family Gelechiidae; genus Tuta; species Tuta absoluta. The sequence goes on along the minus strand of JAQAHW010000019.1, from coordinate 8,482,499 downwards.
CTACATGATGACCACGACCACTCTGTCAAGAGTGTTACGACTAAGAAGAAGAAGAACGCCAGATCGGCAGACGGTATTTACTACCGACTTGAGTTATGTAAAGGTCAGAACACATCATTTGCCAATTTCACTCAACTTAGTTAATTAAGTTAAATAGATTTAGGTTCACGTTTAATTCATAGTATGCGCTGCTATATTGTGCAGCGTATGCTATTTAGCGCTGCGTAACGCGGCCATTGTCTGCCTCCAGTTGAACTCCTGGTATTTTGTTCGAAATTTACCTGTGTAAATCGCTTCCACTGCGGGAGTTTAGCTTGGAATTAGACAATTTTTGGTAGCAGAGCGTGGTTCAGAAAACCACTAGATTTAAGATTATTTTAGTATAAGATTTTTAATCTACCTACATAAAAAAAAATATATTTATTGTGATTGTAGTGTGTGCCCTGTGTAGAATATCCTATCGGTAGGATCAGGGCCAATCAATTAGTGAATTGCTTGTTATTATCGTTGTGTTTACCCTGTGCGGATATCCTAACGGTAGGATCAGGGCCGATTGTCTATTATTGTTTTTTATTGTAAGGTTCGGTGTTACTTTGGGTTGGTACCATGGCTCCCACAATTAGACAGCTTCAGGCGAAAATTAGAGCGCACCTAATGTGGTTCGCGACTAAGCAGGCGATGGTCGGTCGCGGGGACCGAGAGGACGCACTCATCGCTTGTGCGCAACGGATTGACGAACGGGTCGCGGAGGTGTTGGATTGCCTCACTGGATGCGAGGAGTTATTTGATGGGACGCCTGATGAGGAGGTCAAACTTACGGTCCGGGCGAATGTGACCCAGTGCCTGGAGATAGGGCAGGAGATCCAGCAGGCGGCTGCTGTGATCACCAGGCGTAGGGCTGGGGAGCCGGACCCACCCCATGGTCCGCGGGGACCGGGGGTGCAAGTGCCCCTGCCGGCTGTGGCGATTCCGGTCTTCCACGGGGACTACACGGATTGGACCCGATTCCAGGATCTGTTTGACAGTGTGATTCATAACCGCACTGACTTGCAGCCGGCATATAAAATGGCACAATTGATGGCCAAGCTGCAAGGTGAGCCCCATGAGCTGGTAAAGCATCTACCAGTCGATGATGCAAGTTACGAGACGGCTCGCGGTTTGCTGATCGAGAGATACAGCAACAAACGTCTCATGATTGACCAACTCCTGGAACAGTGGCTCACCGTGCCGACCATCACACGAGGGACGGACCTCAGGGCCAAGGTCCTCAACCCTGTCTGCGTTGCAGTGAACGCTCTTGAGAGACAGGGGATGCCGGTGTCAGGCTATGATTATATCCTGGTCCACACGTTGTTGCGCCGCCTGCCGAGCGACATGGCCGCTCGTTTTGAACAGTCACACGGAGGTAAGACATCTGATTACCTCCCGACCTTCGAGGAGCTCAAGTCCTTCCTCGAGGCCGAGTGCAGGCGGGTAGATGCCCAATTTGGAGAGTCGCCTCACGCGGAGTCTGCGGCCACTCGCCGCCCGGAACGGCCGGGTGCACAGGCGCGAGACGGTAAGAGTAGGCCACCCAGGCGATACAATGTCGCTAATTTGGAATCGAGGTGTGCCTACTGCAGAGAGGCGGGGCATCAGGTGACTGCGTGTGAGGAGTTCGCTGCACAGCGGGTGCAGAAACGTCGTGGTGTGGTGCAGCAACGGCGTTGGTGCTTTAGGTGTATGGGGCCGCATCAGGTGCGAGAGTGCCCATCAAGCACCAACTGCAGGTACTGCCAGGGTGCCCACCATCAGCTCCTATGCATGAACCGCAGCGGAGATTACGGAGGCAGAGCTGACGCGGGTCAGCGGACGGAGTCTGCCCTACCTAGACGGGAGCAACGCTCCCCACCCCCTCCAAGGAGGAGTCCTCTTCCACCAGGGTTTCAGGGACGAGGCCAGGGACATCAGCAGGTGATGCCCCCTTCACCACGCGCGAGACAGTCACCACCTCAGCAGCAGGTGCCGGAACGGGGTAGGTGGTCACAGGTCCAAGGTCAGGGGCACCCATCACAGATACGTGATGCTACGGGCGGGTGCCAATACCAGGGCCAGTACATGCAGTACTCGGCGGGACTGAACAACATGGTGAGGTCTCATGACCCACGCATGCCTCTCCCCTTGGCTGAGCACCCGCGGCTACAAGCGCATCCACGGTACGCGCGCCTGCCGCAGGGTTACTATAGGCTGCCAGCCATGGCGTACAGGACCAGAGGTCCCTATCAGCAGGAGTGGGACCCACTCGAAGGTGTACGGAGAGAGGGGACCCCCCCGCAGGACGCGGACACTCCGCGCTTAGATTCCTGCTAGGTGATCGCCGCCTACACGCCAGCTTCGGCCCCCCGGCCAATTACGGTATTGTTGCCTACGGCAATGATTTGGGTATGGGGATACGGTGGCCGCAGCATACAGGTAAGAGCCTTGTTAGATACAGGGGCTCAGGGTTGTATTGTATCTAGTAAGCTGGTGAGTAGGCTACGCTTAAATATAAGGCCCACAACGGATGGGGCTGTAGGTATTGGAGGTGTAGATGTGGGGGTATGTTATTTTTGGCCCAGTTTGGAGATCTCAGGACCTACCAGAGGGCGATACGGTGCTCTATGGTAGTGTGTTGTCGGAGGTGCTGCAGAGGTTTTGGGAGTCTGAGGAGCCACCCACAGCGGATAGACGGAAGCCAGAGGATGACGAGTGCGAGCTGTTCTATCAGTACAACACTGCACGAAGTTCGTCAGGTAGGTTTGTTACCAGGCTGCCATTTCTCCCAAACCGCCCCTCCTTAGGTAGTTCGCGACAGATCGCGGAACGGAGACTACTGGCTATGGAGAGAAAGATGAAGCGAGATGCAGCACTTCGGCAGAAGTATATCGAATTCATGAGGGAGTACCTAGAGTTAGGCCACATGTCGGTGTCCAGCATAGATTGGAGGTGTGTCGAGCATTACTACATACCACACCTGGCTGTTTTGAAGTCACCGGAGACGAAGATACGGGTAGTGTTTGACGGTTCTGCTCCTACATCGAATGGTGTGTCTGTGAACCAGTGTCTGCACGCGGGTCCCAAGTTGAACCGGGACATTGTGGACATCCTCACAGATTTTCGGTTGCACCAAGTAGCGTTCGTCGCAGACGTCAAAATGATGTTTCGCCAAACAATTATACACCCGGATGACCGTCGGTACCAGCTGATTTTGTGGCGTGAGAGCCCTGACGAGCCGATGGTCACTTATGAGCTTAACACGGTAACGTATGGTCTGAAGCCAAGTCCGTTTTTGGCAGTACGCACGCTGCGAGAGTTGGCCGCACAGGAAAGGGTAAGATTCCCTCGAGCCGCAGCAGTACTGGATCGCGACGTCTACGTGGATGACATCTGCACGGGTGCAGATAGCGTGCAACAAGCACTGCTACTACGAGACGAGCTGATCGCGATCATGGAATCAGGAGGTTATGAGTTGCGGAAATGGCTGTCCAGCTGTCCAGAGCTCCTGGCCGGGTTGCCAGGTGAGTTCCAGCAGGACCCGCACCTTTTCGAGAACCCGGACAATCCAAATACGTTGAGCATCCTAGGGGTGCAATATAGGCCAACGCATGATGTCTTTACGTATCAGATCGAGCCAGACCTTTTGCAGAAGACTTGGACGAAGCGTTCGGTATTATCGACGATCGCCAGAACTTTCGATCCTAACGGGTGGATCGCACCGGTGACGTTCATGGCGAAGTGCTTCTTGCAAAGGTTGTGGATAGCAAACTTGGGTTGGGACGACCAGCTCTCCGGAGAGCTGTTGAATGATTGGACCAAGTTTGTGACCACCTTACCAGGGATCGTACGCATCGCCATACCTCGCAAATTGCTCCCATCGGTGGGATGTAAGGCTACCCTACATGGGTTTTGTGATGCCTCGGAGCGAGGGTACTCGGCAGCTGTCTATTTGCGGACAGTCAGTTCAACGGGAACTGTAGACGTGCGTCTAGTTATGGCCAAGAGTAAGGTGGCTCCGGTTAGGACAAGATGGACCATTCCAAAGTTGGAATTGGCGGGAGCAGCGCTTCTCACGCGCTTGCTACATCATGTCGCTAGTAATCTACGCGGTACCATCACTTTGGATGAAACGGTGTACGCATGGACCGACAGTAGGATAGTTCTGTGCTGGTTGCAGACGTCGGTACATACTCTTGAGGTTTTCGTGGCAAATCGGGTGTCACAGATTAAAGGATCGGAAACTCCGTTGGTATGGAGACACGTACCGGGAGAACAGAACCCAGCGGACTGCGCCTCACGGGGATGTAGGGCCCCTGATTTGGTAGGTCACTCACTGTGGTGGGGACCTCAGTGGCTGACTGAGTCACCTGAGAGATGGCCATACAATGAGTGCGGGTCGCCGCTTGGGCCACCTGATCGAGGTTTGCGAGTGAACGTAGGGCAGATCGTACCTAAGCCTAGTGCGGCTTTCTTGCTGGAACGATACAGCTCCCTCGACAAACTTCTAGGGGTGACAGGTTGGATCAAACGGTTCGTGAACAACTGTAGAAAACCTCAAGCAGAACGGAACTTGGCACCTGTCCTCTCGCCTGCGGAGCGGAATGCGGCTCTAAGTTTATTGGTTAGGGTCGTCCAGGCGGAACATTTTGAGGAAGAGGCCAGGCTGCTCAGGGATGGCCGTGGAAAGCTGAAGGGAGGTCTTGTGCGCCTCAACCCGTTCGTGGACGAGCATGGAATGCTCCGGGTTGGAGGTAGACTTCGGAACGCTAACCTGCCCTTTTCAGCACGGCATCCGCTGTTACTCCCAAAGAAGGGACCTTTGGTAGAACTTATAGTTAGGGATCGTCACCAGAAAAACTCGCATGCGGGCTGCAATGCACTTTTGGCTATTCTGCAGCGCGAGTTTTGGATTTTGTCTGGACGACGTACGGTACGGAGCATTGTGTTTCGGTGCTTGCCTTGCTATCGGTTGAAGGCAGCCACAATGCAACCTCAGATGGGAGACCTCCCACCGGACCGGGTGACGGAAGCCTGGACGTTTGCGGGTGTGGGAACGGACTTTGCGGGGCCTTTTATGGTAAAGGCATCACGCCTTCGCAACGCGAAGTCAATCAAGGCGTATTTGTGCGTGTTTGTGTGCCTAGCAACCAAGGCCGTCCACTTGGAACTCGTGGCCGACCTCACTACGGAGGCTTTCTTAGCAGCTTTAGATAGATTTGTGTCGCGAAGAGGGCGACCAGCGCTGATCAGGTCGGACTGTGGTACCAACTTTAAAGGCGCTGATCGATGTATGAAAGAAATTATAACGTTTTTATCGGAAAACGAGGAAGCTATCGGCACGAACCTCTCCCGTCAGGGCATTAACTGGGTGTTCGATCCACCAGGATGCCCCCACTGGGGTGGTATATTTGAAGCGGTTGTAAAGTCCGCTAAGACGCATTTGATGCGCGTTATAGGTTTAACGATATTAAGCTTTGAGGAGCTAGCGACCGTGTTTTGTAAAATTGAGGCCGTTCTCAATTCACGTCCTTTGTGTCCGCTTAGCTCAGATCCGAATGATCTGGAGGCCCTGACACCAGGGCATTTCTTAATTGGCCGACCACTTAACGCCTTGCCAGAGTACCCCTACACAGAGGTCAGTAGCAATCGTTTGACGCGTTATGAGTTGCTGCAGCAAATGTCTCAGAATTTTTGGAAGCGATGGTCGCTTGAGTATTTGCACATTCTGCAGCAACGCCTTAAGTGGACGGACAGGACTGAACCCCCTCGCATCGGAGATCTCGTTCTGGTTAAGGATGCCAACCTGCCGCCACTGCGATGGCGCAGAGGGCGCATTCTCAACTTGTTCCCAGGTTGTGATGGCACTCCTCGAGTCGCGACAGTTCAGGTAGGGGATTCAGTTCTTAAGCGAGCAATAGCAACGCTATCTCGTCTCCCCAGTAGTGAATAGGCCTAAGGGATTCGGCCTAGGGCGGGTGAATGTTTAATTTAGCGTTGCTATGCTGGGGTAAGGTAGGTATTAATGACGGTCTATGAATGCGGCGCGGTGCTCGATCGCACGCGTCGCTCTGGGCGTGTGTTGTCCCTTTCTCACTCGCAGGGCGAGACTGGCGACGTGCGCGCAGACCGCCTGACGGCGCCACGCGGTGATTTCTGCACCGCACTGGCAGTCACTCGAAAACCGTTCGGACGTCGAGTATCGTGTTTGTGCGGATTTCCCGCCACGAGTTTTGTGATGCCGCGTGTAATGGACGATTCAATTTGAGATCGCGCGTGTTGATGCATCGTATTATTGCGGTTCTCCTGGGTTATACTAGAATACCAGGCTTAGTGATTGTTGGATGTCTCGACGTCTTCCACGTGAGCGTCGCGTTGAATAGGCATCAAGTGGCCATATCGGCTCGCGTTTGTACGGCCCAAATTCGGGTTGGGTCACGCGTAATGACTAATATCAAAGTGGAATACGAACAGAAGCTGTGAGTGGTTTGACGTGAATAACGCGCCAAGGCTGTAGTGGAATGCTGGGTGTCGATATCTTTTCCACCCAGCCCTGTAAGTACCAACGGAATTCCTATTTGATCCATTCCCTGAACTTCCTTTCTCCGTTGGGTATTTATGCATTTGCGCCGGCACGTTGACTGTAAGTATTAAACCTGGTTGTTTAGTATAAAACTGTTAATTCGTGTTAATGGTGTGTTCCCTTTAGTCATATTTGTTGTACCATATCATTGTGACTCATTAGTACGAATTGCGGAATTCGTGGGGTGATATAATTTGGAGGTACTTACTTATAATCTAGTGCTAATACGTGTGACGTAACGCCAGATCGGCAGACGGTATTTACTACCGACTTGAGTTATGTAAAGGTCAGAACACATCATTTGCCAATTTCACTCAACTTAGTTAATTAAGTTAAATAGATTTAGGTTCACGTTTAATTCATAGTATGCGCTGCTATATTGTGCAGCGTATGCTATTTAGCGCTGCGTAACGCGGCCATTGTCTGCCTCCAGTTGAACTCCTGGTATTTTGTTCGAAATTTACCTGTGTAAATCGCTTCCACTGCGGGAGTTTAGCTTGGAATTAGACTCACACATACATACAAGACAAAATAAACAACTAAAACTGAATATCAAATTTTTAATACACTTCCCTTGTTAGGTATAAACATTTTGAAAAGTTGCATAATTTCAAGCACGGGCAGGATTTGAACCTGCGACTTTCGCTCATACTAGTGGCGACGCCTCTTCCATCTGGGCTACCGCAGCTCGTTCCTTGGCCGCCAATTTTGCAAGTGTGTCTTAATGCTAGTAACGCGTGGCACGGCTTCATCTACCGGGTTAGTTTTGCAACTAATACCCGGCTACTAATTCTATCTTTACATACTGAATGTAGTCTAAGCGATAAAAACAGTTTTCAAAAACAACTAAAACTCTTTACATAACACACACATCCTGCCATATACAATAATGCCATTTAATAATAAAATAAATAAAGATAGATAAAAAAAAAACATTAAATTTGTGTCAAATAGGACCCTGATCAGGGCCTGTATGTGTGCCGTAGCAATGCAAAAGGCCGTAACTCAGTGCTAATATTTGCTTTGACGGCAAATCGCTGATTTTCAGCTATCACCTAGAGATAAACGCGTGTCGGTAATCGACTAAAACAATTGACGTACTATCACTTTCCGTCAAATAATTTTCGAAAAAGATTAAAGTTAACTAAGTCATTACATGACGCAAAAAACGCGTAATCTGTCATAATAAGGCGACGATGAAAACAATGGCGATTAAATTGACTAGAAATGGCGAAGAACCCATTGAAATTATTAAACTGGACAGGACTTATATTTCCTATCCTTTTCTGTTTGACGGAAAGTGACAGCGCTAATTTAAGGTAAGTTAAGATAATTTATATCCCGAATTGAAGCCATTAGTCTCCCTCCATTGGGGTAGCTTGCCATACTTTCCCTGCCTGGCAGGCAGGTTAGCCAGGATAAATGTAGCATTATCGCTGCTGCCCATACCCTGGATTCATCACTTAGTCACCTTTACGACACCTACGTGTAGAAACTGTGATACTATTCTAAGCCGACAGCATAGTCGACATTACACGGCAGGCTTATCAAAGAGAATTTATCTGCGAAAACAGATCATGAAACCGCGTTTTAGAGCGAACGTCAGGAGAAAGTTTCTACTTCTCAAACTTATCCCACCCTGTTGGATGATGTTGGAGGATGATGCGCATGATAGATTTCGCCAAACGTCAGCTTGCTAGGTGCAAAGTGTTATCTAGTGTTTTGGTCTTATTTTACCGCTATTTATCGTGATGGACTATAAATTATGCTTTACTAAGTGTATACGGGGTGGAAGGGACAGCCCTCCGAATACTGATAGGGTGCATGCAGACCATGAAACTGAACAACTTTCCCCTAGGAACATATGTCAGGAAACGTTAAAAAATATTCGAACTACCATACAAAATTACGATTAGCTGACTGCATTTACTATGGGAAGTTAATTTTTTTTAACGTTTCCTGAAGCAATAAGTAAGTTGTTCCGATTCGTGGTCAGAATGCACCCTGTCAGTATTCGGAGGGCTTTCCTTTACACCCTGTATACAATAAAGAAGAGGCCCATGTCCAGCAGTGGGCTAATATAGGCTAATTAGATAGATAAACACCCAAAGAAGTACAGACAAAGCGGCAAAACATTTTAAATCGCCAACGTTTATCTGTAATCCGTCCAAACACTTCGCCAAACCCCTGTTCAAACGTATATTTTGAGCTAAATACTCATCCAAAGCTGAACGTACCCCTGGCGGTTAAATATCATAAAAATGTCAAAACAAATTACCAAGCAATGAACATAACCAAAAAACATACTGTGTTACTGAAAATAACACACGGCGGGGGACGAATAGACTAATTCTCCCCCAATTCGCCCCAATTTCGACGGCAGACTAAACCTGCACCCTTTGCCTTTTGTTCGCTCGGCTTTTTCGTGTCACCCTAATGAAAAAAGTGTAGATGCCCTAATACAGCGGCTCCCAAACTTTGACGAGTCAGCCATAGACTTAGTTAGGGGCTTTTTTCGTGGGAAACGGCATCATCAGTGATTGTTATTATCTAATCGTGTTGCCGCCTGGCCTCTGATTAACTTATTATTTCGCAAATGTTATTCCAGTGACCGTTGTACCGTGTGATGCCGACTTATTTATTACATTTTTTCCCGCAGGATTCATGAGGGGCGACTAAGAGCCTAGAGCGTGTATATCGCAATTCTAGGCTAGCAACCTGTCACTATGGCGATACACAATTTTCCGAATGACCCTCAAATATTTGTCAGACGTAGCGTAAATGTCCGTTTTTGCGGCCGTTTACGCTCTGCCTACCCCGCAAGGAATTATAGACGTGATATGTGTATTTATGTAGGTATGTGTTATTCCAATGGCAGACAACTGTCATTATTTTGCCAGTAAGCCTCAAATTTAAATCGGAATATATATATTCTTCATTGCATAAAAACAAACGAAAAATTTACAAACAGTGTGAGCAAAGGTAACTTATCTCTAAGAAGAGATCTCTTCCAGCCAACCCGTCGGTAGTGCGAGAATCAATATTTTTGTGGGGACAAAACAATGCAACAATTAAAACGAATTTTAAATATACTACAGTACTTCACATAAATATATACATTATTTAAATACGGAATACGGAACGGTCAGAACCATTTAACTGATACTCTAATTCACTCTAACGCATTTCATTTAGTGAGGATTCAGGCGGTTGTCTATAGGCGCTGAGCCTTAACCTTTTAATGCACATGTCACTTATGTAAAAATGTGTTTAGACTAATAAGATACAAGTCGCCGTGCGATGCCGGCTTAGAATAGCATCACCCGATTTATTTCCTGTGGTTGGCGTAAGAGGCACGCCTATAAGGGACTCGAGGGTTACATGGGTATTGCAATTTCAGGCGATGGGTTGCCAACCTGTCACTATGGTGATACGCAACTTTCTGAATGACCCTCAAATGTTAGTCGGACGTGGCGTTAATGTCCGTTTACGCTCTGCTTACCCTACAAGAGATATAGACGTGATATATCTATGTATATATGTTTGTAGATACAAGTAGTCTACCTGTAAGGATGTCGTAGTATAAAAAGTTTGGACACCTCTGCCGTAGTAAAAATATGTGATCTGATGAAAAAAGTAATTCTATGTTGTGCCTTTGTTGCCACATAATTAGGTGCCAACGTAGACAGTATTTTTGTTCCTTTTTTGGGAGGTTGCGTACAGTATAAATACCTAAAGTACCGCCGTTCCAATAAGTCGTATTTGGCGGCTGTCATCTCCATACTAAAAGACATGTCAACAAAAGAAAATGTACCCTCTGCCATAGTATTATCACAAATCTGTCAGCTGTCAAATATGCAAACGGCGGTACTTTAGCAATGTGTCAAATACTGTCATTATTATACACTATGCAAACAAATGGCCCTCAAATGTCTCTCAGACGAGGCGTAAATGTTCATTTTATACGGCCTTTTACACTCTGCTTACCCCGCAAGGGATTTAGGCGTGATATATGTATGTATGTGCAGATAAACTTCACTTGCATTCGTTTATAAAAAGTTACTTTCTCTAAGAAAACAAGCTAACTATTATTAACTCTTTCAAAAGCATATGTTTGGAGTTTTTGGAAAAATACCGAGCTTCCCATAACTTTTTTATCATACACTTTAAAAATAGAAGAAATTGAAATAATTATTGAGTACCAAATTTTAAAACACTTCCCGTGTTAGGTATACAATTTTTGCGAACTTGCAAAATTTTCGAGTGCGGGCAGGATTTGAACCTGCGACTTTCGCATTACTAGTGGCGACGCCTCTTCCATCTGGGCTACCGCAGCTCATTTCCTGCCCGCCAATTTTGTAAGTGTATTTTAATGCCAGTAACGCTTGGCATGGCTCCATCTACCGGGTTAGTTTTTTGCAACTAATAACCGGCGACTAATTCTATCTTTACAGATTGAATGTAGTCTAAGCGATGAAAACCAGCGATAAATTGAGTACCAAATTTTAAAACACTTCCCGTGTTAGGTATACAATTTTTGCGAACTTGCAAAATTTTCGAGTGCGGGCAGGATTTGAACCTGCGACTTTCGCATTACTAGTGGCGACGCCTCTTCCATCTGGGCTACCGCAGCTCATTTCCTGCCCGCCAATTTTGTAAGTGTATTTTAATGCCAGTAACGCTTGGCATGGCTCCATCTATTTATTTACAAAAAAAAAAAAAAAGTATATAAGTATTAATATCAGCTATCTAGTTCCCATAGTACAAGCTTTGCTTAGTTTGGGGCTAGATGGCGCTGTGTGTGAATTGTCCAGGATATTATTATTATTATTATTATTATTATTATCTACCGGGTTAGTTTTTTGCAACTAATAACCGGCGACTAATTCTATCTTTACAGATTGAATGTAGTCTAAGCGATGAAAACCAGCGATAAATTGAGTACCAAATTTTAAAACACTTCCCGTGTTAGGTATACAATTTTTGCGAACTTGCAAAATTTTCGAGTGCGGGCAGGATTTGAACCTGCGACTTTCGCATTACTAGTGGCGACGCCTCTTCCATCTGGGCTACCGCAGCTCATTTCCTGCCCGCCAATTTTGTAAGTGTATTTTAATGCCAGTAACGCTTGGCATGGCTCCATCTACCGGGTTAGTTTTTTGCAACTAATAACCGGCGACTAATTCTATCTTTACAGATTGAATGTAGTCTAAGCGATGAAAACCAGCGATAAATTGAGTACCAAATTTTAAAACACTTCCCGTGTTAGGTATACAATTTTTGCGAACTTGCAAAATTTTCGAGTGCGGGCAGGATTTGAACCTGCGACTTTCGCATTACTAGTGGCGACGCCTCTTCCATCTGGGCTACCGCAGCTCATTTCCTGCCCGCCAATTTTGTAAGTGTATTTTAATGCCAGTAACGCTTGGCATGGCTCCATCTACCGGGTTAGTTTTTTGCAACTAATAACCGGCGACTAATTCTATCTTTACAGATTGAATGTAGTCTAAGCGATGAAAACCAGCGATAAATTGAGAACCAAATTTTAAAACACTTCCCGTGTTAGGTATACAATTTTTGCGAACTTGCAAAATTTTCGAGTGCGGGCAGGATTTGAACCTGCGACTTTCGCATTACTAGTGGCGACGCCTCTTCCATCTGGGCTACCGCAGCTCATTTCCTGCCCGCCAATTTTGTAAGTGTATTTTAATGCCAGTAACGCTTGGCATGGCTCCATCTACCGGGTTAGTTTTTTGCAACTAATAACCGGCGACTAATTCTATCTTTACAGATTGAATGTAGTCTAAGCGATGAAAACCAGCGATAAATTGAGTACCAAATTTTAAAACACTTCCCGTGTTAGGTATACAATTTTTGCGAACTTGCAAAATTTTCGAGTGCGGGCAGGATTTGAACCTGCGACTTTCGCATTACTAGTGGCGACGCCTCTTCCATCTGGGCTACCGCAGCTCATTTCCTGCCCGCCAATTTTGTAAGTGTATTTTAATGCCAGTAACGCTTGGCATGGCTCCATCTACCGGGTTAGTTTTTTGCAACTAATAACCGGCGACTAATTCTATCTTTACAGATTGAATGTAGTCTAAGCGATGAAAACCAGCGATAAATTGAGTACCAAATTTTAAAACACTTCCCGTGTTAGGTATACAATTTTTGCGAACTTGCAAAATTTTCGAGTGCGGGCAGGATTTGAACCTGCGACTTTCGCATTACTAGTGGCGACGCCTCTTCCATCTGGGCTACCGCAGCTCATTTCCTGCCCGCCAATTTTGTAAGTGTATTTTAATGCCAGTAACGCTTGGCATGGCTCCATCTACCGGGTTAGTTTTTTGCAACTAATAACCGGCGACTAATTCTATCTTTACAGATTGAATGTAGTCTAAGCGATGAAAACCAGCGATAAATTGAGTACCAAATTTTAAAACACTTCCCGTGTTAGGTATACAATTTTTGCGAACTTGCAAAAAATACTGGCATTAAAATACACTTACAAAATTGGCGGGCAGGAAATGAGCTGCGGTAGCCCAGATGGAAGAGGCGTCGCCACTAGTAATGCGAAAGTCGCAGGTTCAAATCCTGCCCGCACTCGAAAATTTTGCAAGTTCGCAAAAAAATTGTATACCTAACACGGGAAGTGTTTTAAAATTTGGTACTCAATTTATCGCTGGTTTTCATCGCTTAGACTACATTCAATCTGTAAAGATAGAATTAGTCGCCGGTTATTAGTTGCAAAAAACTAACCCGGTAGATGGAGCCATGCCAAGCGTTACTGGCATTAAAATACACTTACAAAATTGCAACTACGCATACAGTCTAAGCTCGCGTAGGTGAACGCGGACCATGCTTGTGTGTGTGAGACAACATGTCAGGGTTGCCGCCATTTTGCGTTCGCGAATCGGGAATGCAATGTGCGGCAGTATGAAATGACCTTCGTTCACGCATCTATGCTAGCCGGTGTCCGAGCGTCCTCCGAGCGCGGGTGGGCGGCGCTTGTAGGGGGAGGCAGGGAGTGACCATACTGTACGCTAGTACTATTAATTATACTGTGGTTCAGGTAGGGGATTCAGTTCTTAAGCGAGCAATAGCAACGCTATCTCGTCTCCCCAGTAGTGAATAGGCCTAAGGGATTCGGCCTAGGGCGGGTGAATGTTTAATTTAGCGTTGCTATGCTGGGGTGGGTTAGGTATTAATGACGGTCTATGAATGCTCGATCGCACGCGTCGCTCTGGGCGTGTGTTGTCCCTTTCTCACTCGCAGGGCGAGACTGGCGACGTGCGCGCAGACCGCCTGACGGCGCCAAGCGGTGATTTCTGCACCGCAGTCAGTCACTCAAAACCGTTCGGACGGGAGGGTATCGTATTGTGCGGATTTCCCGCCACGCGTTTTGTGATGCCGCGTGTAATGGACGATTCAATTTGAGATCGCGCGTGTTGATGCATCGTATTATTGCGGTTCTCCTGGGTTATACTAGAATACCAGGCTTAGTGATTGTTGGATGTCTCGACGTCTTCCACGTGAGCGTCGCGTTGAATAGGCATCAGGTGGCCATTTTGGCCCGCGTTTGTACGGCCCAAATTCGGGTTGGGTCACGCGTAATGACTAATATCAAAGTGGAATACGAACAGAAGCTGTGAGTGGTTTGACGTGAATAACGCGCCAAGGCTGTAGTGGAATGCTGGGTGTCGATATCTTTTCCACCCAGCCCTGTAAGTACCAACGGAATTCCTATTTGATCCATTCCCTGAACTTCCTTTCTCCGTTGGGTATTTATGCATTTGCGCCGGCACGTGACTGTAAGTGATAAAACTGTTTATTCGTGTTAATGGTGTGTTCCCTTTAGTCATATTTGTTGTACCATATCATTGTGACTCCTTAGTACGGATTGCGGAATTCGTGGGGTGATATAATTTGGAGGTACTTACTTATAATCTAGTGCTAATACGTGTGACGTAACGCCAGATCGGCAGACGGTATTTACTACCGACTTGAGTTATGTAAAGGTCAGAACACATCATTTGCCAATTTCACTCAACTTAGTTAATTAAGTTAAATAGATTTAGGTTCACGTTTAATTCATAGTATGCGCTGCTATATTGTGCAGCGTATGCTATTTAGCGCTGCGTAACGCGGCCATTGTCTGCCTCCAGTTGAACTCCTGGTATTTTGTTCGAAATTTACCTGTGTAAATCGCTTCCACTGCGGGAGTTTAGCTTGGAATTAGACAATTTTTGGTAGCAGAGCGTGGTTCAGAAAACCACTAGATTTAAGATTATTTTAGTATAAGATTTTCAATCTACCTACATAAAAAAAATATATTTATTGTGATTGTAGTGTGTGCCCTGTGTAGAATATCCTATCGGTAGGATCAGGGCCAATCAATTAGTGAATTGCTTGTTATTATCGTTGTGTTTACCCTGTGCGGATATCCTAACGGTAGGATCAGGGCCGATTGTATATTATTGTTTTTTATTGTAAGGTTCGGTGTTACTTTGGGTTGGTACCATGGCTCCCACAATTAGACAGCTTCAGGCGAAAATTAGAACGCACCTAATTTGGTTCGCGACTAAGCAGGCGATGGTCGGTCGCGGGGACCGAGAGGACGCACTCATCGCTTGTGCGCAACGGATTGACGAACGGGTCGCGGAGGTGTTGGATTGCCTCACGGACGCCTGATGAGGAGGTCAAACTTACGGTCCGGGCGAATGTGACCCAGTGCCTGGAGATAGGGCAGGAGATCCAGCAGGCGGCTGCTGTGATCACCAGGCGTAGGGCTGGGGAGCCGGACCCACCCCATGGTCCGCGGGGACCGGGGGTGCAAGTGCCCCTGCCGGCTGTGGCGATTCCGGTCTTCCACGGGGACTACACGGATTGGACCCGATTCCAGGATCTGTTTGACAGTGTGATTCATAACCGCACTGACTTGCAGCCGGCATATAAAATGGCACAATTGATGGCCAAGCTGCAAGGTGAGCCCCATGAGCTGGTAAAGCATCTACCAGTCGATGATGCAAGTTACGAGACGGCTCGCGGTTTGCTGATCGAGAGATACAGCAACAAACGTCTCATGATTGACCAACTCCTGGAACAGTGGCTCACCGTGCCGACCATCACACGAGGGACGGACCTCAGGGCCAAGGTCCTCAACCCTGTCTGCGTTGCAGTGAACGCTCTTGAGAGACAGGGGATGCCGGTGTCAGGCTATGATTATATCCTGGTCCACACGTTGTTGCGCCGCCTGCCGAGCGACATGGCCGCTCGTTTTGAACAGTCACACGGAGGTAAGACATCTGATTACCTCCCGACCTTCGAGGAGCTCAAGTCCTTCCTCGAGGCCGAGTGCAGGCGGGTAGATGCCCAATTTGGAGAGTCGCCTCACGCGGAGTCTGCGGCCACTCGCCGCCCGGAACGGCCGGGTGCACAGGCGCGAGACGGTAAGAGTAGGCCACCCAGGCGATACAATGTCGCTAATTTGGAATCGAGGTGTGCCTACTGCAGAGAGGCGGGGCATCAGGTGACTGCGTGTGAGGAGTTCGCTGCACAGCGGGTGCAGAAACGTCGTGGTGTGGTGCAGCAACGGCGTTGGTGCTTTAGGTGTATGGGGCCGCATCAGGTGCGAGAGTGCCCATCAAGCACCAACTGCAGGTACTGCCAGGGTGCCCACCATCAGCTCCTATGCATGAACCGCAGCGGAGATTACGGAGGCAGAGCTGACGCGGGTCAGCGGACGGAGTCTGCCCTACCTAGACGGGAGCAACGCTCCCCACCCCCTCCAAGGAGGAGTCCTCTTCCACCAGGGTTCCAGGGACGAGGCCAGGGACATCAGCAGGTGATGCCCCCTTCACCACGCGCGAGACAGTCACCACCTCGGCAGCAGGTGCCGGGACAGGGTAGGTGGTCACAGGTCCAAGGTCAGGGGCACCCATCACAAGTACGTGATGCTACGGGCGGGTGCCAACACCAGGGCCAGTACATGCAGTACTCGGCGGGTCTGAACAACATGGTGAGTTCCCATGACCCACGCATGCCTCTCCCCTTGGCTGAGCACCCGCGGCTACAGGCGCATCCACGGTACGCGCGCCTGCCGCAGGGTTACTATAGGCTGCCAGCCATGGCGTACAGGACCAGAGGTCCCTATCAGCAGGAGTGGGACCCACTCGAAGGTGTACGGAGAGAGGGGACCCCCCCGCAGGACGCGGACACTCCGCGCTTAGATTCCTGCTAGGTAATCGCCGCCTACACGCCAGCTTCGGCCCCCCGGCCAATTACGGTATTGTTGCCTACGGCAATGATTTGGGTATGGGGATACGGTGGCCGCAGCATACAGGTAAGAGCCTTGTTAGATACAGGGGCTCAGGGTTGTATTGTGTCTAGTAAGCTGGTGAGTAGGCTACGCTTAAATATAAGGCCCACAACGGATGGGGCTGTAGGTATTGGAGGTGTAGATGTGCCTGACGTTCGGGGTCAGGTGAGCTTCGAGTTCACATTAGGTAATACAGGTACAGGGGTCAGCTATCATGCCTCAGCAGTGGTGCTGGATGATGTGGTAGGGAAACTTCCTCAGGTTCGGTTACCGTCAACGGTACGAGGGTTAACCACAGGCTTAGAGCTAGCTGATCCTGACTTTGATACTCCTGGTACGGTGGACGTTCTCCTCGGGTCAGACGTCCTCGGGAGATTCTGGTGTGGCAGAAAACGGGTACTTCAGCAAACTGGTTTAGTGGCCGTTGATACCACAGGGGGGGAGGGTTATTTTTGGCCCAGTTTGGAGACCTCAGGACCTACCAGAGGGCGATACGGTTCTCTATGGTAGTGTGTTGTCGGAGGTGCTGCAGAGGTTTTGGGAGTCTGAGGAGCCACCCACAGCGGATAGACGGAAGCCAGAGGATGACGAGTGCGAGCTGTTCTATCAGTACAACACTGAACGAAGTTCGTCAGGTAGGTTTGTTACCAGGCTGCCATTTCTCCCAAACCGCCCCTCCTTAGGTAGTTCGCGACAGATCGCGGAACGGAGACTACTGGCTATGGAGAGAAAGATGAAGCGAGACGCAGCACTTCGGCAGAAGTATATCGAATTCATGAGGGAGTACCTAGAGTTAGGCCACATGTCGGTGTCCAGCATAGATTGGAGGTGTGTCGAGCATTACTATATACCACACCTGGCTGTTTTGAAGTCACCGGAGGCGAAGATACGGGTAGTGTTTGACGGTTCTGCTCCTACATCGAATGGTGTGTCTGTGAACCAGTGTCTGCACGCGGGTCCCAAGTTGAACCGGGACATTGTGGACATCCTCACAGATTTTCGGTTGCACCAAGTAGCGTTCGTCGCAGACGTCAAAATGATGTTTCGCCAAACAATTATACACCCAGATGACCGTCGGTACCAGCTGATTTTGTGGCGTGAGAGCCCTGACGAGCCGATGGTCACTTATGAGCTTAACACGGTAACGTATGGTCTGAAGCCAAGTCCGTTTTTGGCAGTACGCACGCTGCGAGAGTTGGCCGCACAGGAAAGGGTAAGATTCCCTCGAGCCGCAGCAGTACTGGATCGCGACGTCTACGTGGATGACATCTGCACGGGTGCAGATAGCGTGCAACAAGCACTGCTACTACGAGACGAGCTGATCGCGATCATGGAATCAGGAGGTTATGAGTTGCGGAAATGGCTGTCCAGCTGTCCAGAGCTCCTGGCCGGGTTGCCAGGTGAGTTCCAGCAGGACCCGCACCTTTTCGAGAACCCGGACAATCCAAATACGTTGAGCATCCTAGGGGTGCAATATAGGCCAACGCATGACGTCTTTACGTATCAGATCGAGCCAGACCTTTTGCAGAAGACTTGGACGAAGCGTTCAGTATTATCAACGATCGCCAGAACTTTCGATCCTAACGGGTGGATCGCACCGGTGACGTTCATGGCGAAGTGCTTCTTGCAAAGGTTGTGGATAGCAAACTTGGGTTGGGACGACCAGCTCTACGGAGAGCTGTTGAATGATTGGACCAAGTTTGTGACCACCTTACCAGGGATCGTACGCATCGCCATACCTCGCAAGTTGCTCCCATCGGTGGGATGTAAGGCTACCCTACATGGGTTTTGTGATGCCTCGGAGCGAGGGTACGCGGCAGCTGTCTATTTGCGGACAGTCAGTTTAACGGGAACTGTAGACGTGCGTCTAGTTATGGCCAAGAGTAAGGTGGCTCCGGTTAGGACAAGATGGACCATTCCAAAGTTGGAATTGGCGGGAGCAGCGCTTCTCACGCGCTTGCTACATTATGTCGCTAGTAATCTACGCGGTACCATCAATTTGGATGAAACGGTGTACGCATGGACCGACAGTAGGATAGTTCTGTGCTGGTTACAGACGTCGGTACATACTCTTGAGGTTTTCGTGGCAAATCGGGTGTCACAGATTAAAGGATCGGAAACTCCGTTGGTAAGGAGACACGTACCGGGAGAACAGAACCCAGCGGACTGCGCCTCACGGGGATGTAGGGCCCCTGATTTGGTAGGTCACTCACTGTGGTGGGGACCTCAGTGGCTGACTGAGTCACCTGAGAGATGGCCATACAATGAGTGCGGGTCGCCGCTTGGGCCACCTGATCGAGGTTTGCGAGTGAACGTAGGGCAGATCGTACCTAAGCCTAGTGCGGCTTTCTTGCTGGAACGATACAGCTCCCTCGACAAACTTCTAGGGGTGACAGGTTGGATCAAACGGTTCGTGAACAACTGTAGAAAACCTCAAGCAGAACGGAACTTGGCACCTGTCCTCTCGCCTGCGGAGCGGAATGCGGCTCTAAGTTTATTGGTTAGGGTCGTCCAGGCGGAACATTTTGAGGAAGAGGTCAGGCTGCTCAGGGATGGCCGTGGAAAGCTGAAGGGAGGTCTTGTGCGCCTCAACTCGTTCGTGGACGAGCATGGAATGCTCCGGGTTGGAGGTAGACTTCGGAACGCTAACCTGCCCTTTTCAGCACGGCATCCGCTGTTACTCCCAAAGAAGGGACCTTTGGTAGAACTTATAGTTAGGGATCGTCACCAGAAAAACTCGCATGCGGGCTGCAATGCACTTTTGGCTATTCTGCAGCGCGAGTTTTGGATCTTGTCTGGACGACGTACGGTACGGAGCATTGTGTTTCGGTGCTTGCCTTGCTATCGCTTGAAGGCAGCCACAATGCAACCTCAGATGGGAGACCTCCCACCGGACCGGGTGACGGAAGCCTGGACGTTTGCGGGTGTGGGAACGGACTTTGCGGGGCCTTTTATGGTAAAGGCATCACGCCTTCGCAACGCGAAGTCAATCAAGGCGTATTTGTGCGTGTTTGTGTGCCTAGCAACCAAGGCCGTCCACTTGGAACTCGTGGCCGACCTCACTACGGAGGCTTTCTTAGCAGCTTTAGATAGATTTGTGTCGCGAAGAGGGCGACCAGCGCTGATCAGGTCGGACTGTGGTACCAACTTTAAGGGCGCTGATCGATGTATGAAAGAAATTATAACGTTTTTATCGGAAAACGAGGAAGCTATCGGCACGAGCCTCTCCCGTCAGGGCATTAACTGGGTGTTCGATCCACCAGGATGCCCCCACTGGGGTGGTATATTTGAAGCGGTTGTAAAGTCCGCTAAGACGCATTTGATGCGCGTTATAGGTTTAACGATATTAAGCTTTGAGGAGCTAGCGACCGTGTTTTGTAAAATTGAGGCCGTTCTCAATTCACGTCCTTTGTGTCCGCTTAGCTCAGATCCGAATGATCTGGAGGCCCTGACACCAGGGCATTTCTTAATTGGTCGACCACTTAACGCCTTGCCAGAGTACCCCTACACAGAGGTCAGTAGCAATCGTTTGACGCGTTATGAGTTGCTGCAGCAAATGTCTCAGAATTTTTGGAAGCGATGGTCGCTTGAGTATTTGCACATTCTGCAGCAACGCCTTAAGTGGACGGACAGAACTGAACCCCCTCGCATCGGAGATCTCGTTCTGGTTAAGGATGCCAACCTGCCGCCACTGCGATGGCGCAGAGGGCGCATTCTCAACTTGTTCCCAGGTAGTGATGGCACTCCTCGAGTCGCGACAGTTCAGGCACACCTCGGACACTGGCGCTCAAATGTATGAAACAAACGCGTTGCTACGCATACAGTCTAAGCTCGCGTAGGTGAACGCGGACCATGCTTGTGTGTGTGAGACAACATGTCAGGGTTGCCGCCATTTTGCGTTCGCGAATCGGGAATGCAATGTGCGGCAGTATGAAATGACCTTCGTTCACGCATCTATGCTAGCCGGTGTCCGAGCGTCCTCCGAGCGCGGGTGGGCGGCGCTTGTAGGGGGAGGCAGGGAGTGACCATACTGTACGCTAGTACTATTAATTATACTGTGGTTCAGGTAGGGGATTCAGTTCTTAAGCGAGCAATAGCAACGCTATCTCGTCTCCCCAGTAGTGAATAGGCCTAAGGGATTCGGCCTAGGGCGGGTGAATGTTTAATTTAGCGTTGCTATGCTGGGGTGGGTTAGGTATTAATGACGGTCTATGAATGCTCGATCGCACGCGTCGCTCTGGGCGTGTGTTGTCCCTTTCTCACTCGCAGGGCGAGACTGGCGACGTGCGCGCAGACCGCCTGACGGCGCCAAGCGGTGATTTCTGCACCGCAGTCAGTCACTCAAAACCGTTCGGACGGGAGGGTATCGTATTGTGCGGATTTCCCGCCACGCGTTTTGTGATGCCGCGTGTAATGGACGATTCAATTTGAGATCGCGCGTGTTGATGCATCGTATTATTGCGGTTCTCCTGGGTTATACTAGAATACCAGGCTTAGTGATTGTTGGATGTCTCGACGTCTTCCACGTGAGCGTCGCGTTGAATAGGCATCAGGTGGCCATTTTGGCCCGCGTTTGTACGGCCCAAATTCGGGTTGGGTCACGCGTAATGACTAATATCAAAGTGGAATACGAACAGAAGCTGTGAGTGGTTTGACGTGAATAACGCGCCAAGGCTGTAGTGGAATGCTGGGTGTCGATATCTTTTCCACCCAGCCCTGTAAGTACCAACGGAATTCCTATTTGATCCATTCCCTGAACTTCCTTTCTCCGTTGGGTATTTATGCATTTGCGCCGGCACGTGACTGTAAGTGTTAAACCTAGTTGTTTTAGTATAAAACTGTTTCCTCGTGTTAATGGTGTGTTCCCTTTAGTCATATTTGTTGTACCATTATCATTGTGACTCCTTAGTACGAATTGCGGAATTCGTGGGGTGATATAATTTGGAGGTACTTACTTATAATCTAGTGCTTATACGTGTGACGTAACGCCAGATCGGCAGACGGTATTTACTACAGAATTGAGTTATGTAAAGGTCAGAACACATCATTTGCCAATTTCACTCAACTTAGTTAATTAAGTTAAATAGATTTAGGTTCACGTTTAATTCATAGTATGCGCTGCTATATTGTGCAGCGTATGCTATTTAGCGCTGCGTAACGCGGCCATTGTCTGCCTCCAGTTGAACTCCTGGTATTTTGTTCGAAATTTACCTGTGTAAATCGCTTCCACTGCGGGAGTTTAGCTTGGAATTAGACAAATTATATCAGGCAATTATAAATAAAGTGCATACATTTTCAGTGTGTATTCTACTCATAGAAAAAAAACAATATGTTTTTGTGACTTCTTTCGAAATATGTATAAAAAGAAAGAAGAAGAAGAAAAATAGTTGGACCTCCCATTCAAGTTGAGACAGTTTTTTTACATTTTCGTGTGGGAGGTCCAAAACTATTTCTTATTTCGAAAACGAGTATCTCGCCTATATCCCTAGCGGGTTAAACAGAGCATAAACGGCCGTAAAACCAAAAATTTTCGCCACGTCTGACAAACATTTGAGGGTCATTCAAAAATTGAGTTTTCACCATGAGACAGGTTGTCAGTCCATTGCCTAAAATTGAAATACACATGTAACCCTCGCCCTAGAGCCACCTCTTACGACACCCTCGGGAAAAAAATTGGGTGATGCTGGTCTGAGCCGGCATCACACGGAATTTGCGAAAGTCGTCGAGTTTCACGAGTAGAACACACTTTGAAAATATTTTATCTTAACTTAACGTAACCTTATAAATCATGGATTTTGCACGCTAAAAGAAAAAAAAATTGATCAAGCAAAGGTCACAAATTATGAGCCGAAGTGACCTGTATTTGAATACCTACATACTACTAACTTACCTTCTAGTTAAACGTGACGGATGATGTCAGCTTAGTTTAGCATCACCCCATTTCTTTCCTGTGAGTGTCGTAAGAGGCGACTTAGGGACTAGAGGGTTTCATGCGTTTTACAATTTTAGGCGACAGGCTGACAACCTGTCACCATAGTGATACATGATTTTTCAGGCATAGCCCTCAAATATTTTGTCAGACGTGGCGATAGCGAGCGTATTTTACGGCCGTTGAAGCTCCGCCTACCCTGCAAGGGATAATGGCGTTATAGGTGTATGTGTGTATGTATGTAAGTCACGGCATATTATAGGTAATATTCTGAAAAGTAATACAAGGGCAAACAAAAGATTTCAGGTCCCTCCCAAAAACAACAAAGTTTAAAAATAAACCAAGAGCTATAAATATCTATACGCATAAATATAACTTATCTATATTAATGGTAACGATGAAGTAAGTAGACTCTGTGACAAAATTTCCAATATCAAAAAACCGCTGACTCCGTTTCGAATATAAGAGTCTTCTGCTAAAACCGATAACATATCTTATGATCCCTGAAGTGTCATTGAAAAGAGAC
The DNA here is from genome assembly GCA_027580185.1 of Tuta absoluta. Taxonomy (NCBI): domain Eukaryota; kingdom Metazoa; phylum Arthropoda; class Insecta; order Lepidoptera; family Gelechiidae; genus Tuta; species Tuta absoluta. Next base: position 8,459,131 of record JAQAHW010000019.1, on the reverse strand, counting down.
GAAAATTTTCCTCCTAAAAAGGGCTGCTTGATAATTCGAAGACACGGTTGGAATATGTAAAACATACATTTATATTCGATTGGGACACAAAGTGGTGACAAGCAAAAAAGTGTTTACCATCTCCTTTGGGACCTAAATACATAATTATATCGATTTATAATAACAAGGGTACGTACTTACCCAAAAACAATAAACTAAAATTTTACCAAATACACAAAACAAATTCACGAAAAACGTAACTTTTTGTTCGATGTTCATACACAAAAGACACTATTCGACCGAACGTAGTAATTTCTTTATTTTTTAAATCTTGGCTGTATGGTGCGAGTCGCGCGCGTCTCTCGCACGGCAATGGCGGCGGTCCACTGCCGAAACGCGGGAATCCAGACATGCGCCTTGGGAAATCGATGGGAAAATTACGAAAACCGGGAGCGCGCGGCCGTTCGAACTTTTTGTCACGGGATATTAGGGTGAAATTTTACTAGTGACCGATACTGCAAACAGAGTACGGGCTGGTGATAAGGAACAACTTTCCCCAAGGAACATAGGTCGAAATAAGACAAATATATAGAGCTTCCATTGTAACTCAAATCAGCCGATCGGCAATTTTGTATGGGAGGACCGAAATTTTTTCATACTTCCCCCTTGTTTCCTAGGGAAAGTTGTTCCTTATCACTAGTCCATCTGAGTTTTCGCTATCGGTCACTAGTAAATTTTCACCCAATACAGTGTGTTTGCTTGCTGACTGTAGAAACTTTCAGGGCTAGTTCAATACGTGAAAGTGATCAACTTTTCTCGGTAACATTTTTGCATACGAAAAAAAAATTGGTCCTCTCAAACAGTAACGGGCAGCAACTTTTTATGAAAAGATTTAAAAATTATTATTAGAAAAAACTTTCTTACATAATGAGAAAATTTGTTCATAATGTTTTCTTGAGTTTGTTACTCATTTTGAAAGTTGTTGTTCAGTTTTATGTCTAGAACTCGCACGTTGGTGTAGTTGTCAGCCGAACACACTGTATTTGGTTAGTTTTTATTGATAACGTATTTCTCGCATTGCCGTTTTACGAGCTCGTTTGAAGAAACTTTTTTATTTTGGGTTTACTTTATACACCATGATTTAAATTGTACACGTGGTTTAGTTGCTTGTATTATGTTCCTTAGAAAAAGTTGGTCAGTATTATTGTCTCTGAATTTAAAAAAGTATGGGAAACCAACTTTTTTCAAGTTTCGGACGTGGTTCCATAAAGAAAAATTGTTCAGTACGATGCCCTAAACAAAGTGTCCACAACATTTCAGCCACAACAGTCCACTGCTGGGCATGGGCCTCCCCGTGTTGGGGATATAGCTATACCTACTCACTTCGCAGGCGGATTGGCGAGCGCAGTGCAAGATGTTACATTCAAAGAATATCTGCTGCCCATTCCCTGAATTAACTATAACTTTAGTCGCTTTTAGGACACCCACGGGAAAAAAACCCCATAAAACATGGGTAGTTAATAAAATGCAAAACATGATTGTTTAAAAAACTATTGTCCTAAAATATTACTATTCTTATTAAATGTTATCCAAAATACGCAAAGTTACTATTACTAAACAGAGAAATTTTGAAGTCGTTGTTTACAAAGATAGTGACGTCATAATAATGGTAGTTTCATTCATACCTAAAATAATATCGGGTGAAATGTTACTAGTGACCGATTCTTAAAATAGAGTACGGACTGGTAATAAGGAACAACTTTTCCCAAAGAACTTAGGTCGAAATAAGACAAAAATAATTTTGTAGCTTTCATAGTAACTCAAATTAGCTGATCGGCAATTTTATTTGGGAGGTTCAAATTTGTTTTTCATATTTCAAACTATGTTCCTCGGAGAAAGTTGTTCCTTATCACCAGCCCGATCTGATTTTTCGCTATCGGTCACTAGTAAAATTTCACCCTCATAGGTATACTGTTTTTAAAAGTAGCTCAATTGACTAGTATGCAAGTAGCGAACAGGGGTGATCTAAGCCGGCATCACACGGCAAACAAACAAACAACGTTTCCACAATGCATTTCCTTTGAAACACGGTGTATTAGGTATGTGGAATGTGTAAACATGACCTAAAAAGTTACGAAACGTTACACAACGGGCTAGGTCTGTTGATGAGTGATAATAAACCGACTCTACATGAACCGCTGTGATGATTATACTTTGTGGTTAGTCTATTTTAGTGGAACATTAACAATATTCCTTCTTATTATAACGTGCGTACCAACCTACCACAGAGTAGGTACTTTCAATATTATATGGGAGTGAAATTTCACTAGTGTCCGATAGCGAAATATTATAGCACGTTCACACCTGCTCCTGCCGCTGTCGCGAATAGTGCTTGAAATACTTCCGCGGTAGTATCAACGCGAGTAAGTGTTCACACACTGCCGTCATACTCATCTCGCGCCAATACGAGAGAGCGAGATAGCAATACATTTCACATGCTTTCGTGCTTCCGTTCCTTTGACTCGCGCACGAAAAGCCGACATTCGAGGGAGCACGGAAAGTGGCAGCGGCATGACGAGTAGCAGCGCGAGTAACCTGTTTACATGCTCACGCTGCCCACTGCCCTTACTATTTCCCTGATTTTGTGAACGTGCTATTAAGACGGGCTGGTGATAAGGAACAACTCACTCCAAGGAACTTAAGTTGCAATATGCCTTTTTGTTTCCAATATACTTAAATCAGCTGATCGGCAATTTCTAATAGGAAGTCCAAATTATTATTTATTATTTCCACCTATGTTCCTTGGGGAAAGTTGTTCCTTATGACCAGCCCGTCTTGAGTTTTCGCTATCGGTTACTAGTAAATTTTCACTCTATATACTTACGACCTACTGAATGATTATGACTTATCTTTTCCTTAGTCAAATTAGTTCAAAACAAGGTAAAAGATTTATTTGCGATTGTTTTTATTTATAAATATTACCACAAGAGGAAAATAGTAGCTAATAGGTACCTAACCCCGTCAAAATTTATTACAATTTTTAATCTACTGCGTGACATTGTGACGTGTGATGCCGGCTTACACTAGCATCACCCCATTTCTTTCCCGCGGGTTGTCGTAATAATAGACTACGTGACTCGAGAGTTTCATGTGTATTACAATTTTAGGCGACAGGCTGCCAACCTGTCACAATCTGATTCACGACTTTTCTGAAACGACCCTTAAATATTTGACAAACATGGCGATAGCGACCTCATTTTACGACCGTAAACGCTCTGCCTACCCCGCAAGGGATAAAGTCGTGATGTGTACTCCCATACAAAATTGCCGATCGGCTGATTTGAGTTACTATGGAAACACACAATATTTTGACATATTTCGACTTATGTTCCTAGGGGAAAGTTGTTCCTTATCACCAGCCCGTCTTGAGATTTCATAATCGGTCACTAGTAAAATTTCACCCTATATACTTAAAGGAGTTGGCTGTAGTTTTTTGATGTTGTGTTAAATGAAACAATACATAAATCCATATTAATTTATTTATTGTAATATGCATGGTAGTTCTAATTCGCGCTAATGGAAGATACGTACAATTAACGTCCGCGCCGCGTTTGTCACTAATATTAAATATCTACTTGAGGAAATTTAAACGATTGCTTTTTTTTTGTATTTTGTTTAAAACTTGTCATGTCTCAAGAGCTGTATTGCTCTTTGTAATTAAACTAAAGTACAGCCCGATTTGACAGCTGTCAGATTCGAGCTAATGCTATGGCAGAGGGTCCATTATCCTTTGTTGACATCTCTTTTAGTATGGAGATTGTCAAATGTTGCTTATTGGGATGGCCGTACTTAAACCTTTTTATTCGTGACACAAAAAAGACAAACGCAACACCGACGTTCCGAATAATATCGTATAGTTATTAACCTAATGCGATTACAATACAACATTTTCAATACACTTGTAACCAACAATTTGCCCGAGCAACTACACTTAGTGGAAAAAAATAAGAGAAATTGGCACTCCATTCTAAGGGGAACTTCGGTGGGTACACTGCGAGACAAATTGTTGGGTACTTACAAAATTCAATATAAACATCGGCCAGCTATAGACAAAAAAAAGTATACTTCTTATGAAAACGTAAATCAAAATATTAAAACAAATTCATGGAAAAATTAGGCAATAGTTGTATCTCCCAGCCTAAGACACAATATAGCTTCGACAACAAGCATAATAAATTTAAAAAAATTAAAACACGACTGCTTTCTGCCTAGCTTATGACACTCGGGATAATATAAGGATTATTCCGATACAATTCCCATTTGAATCTGTTCAGTGGTTAACGAATTGCAGCACTTTAAAGAATCGCACATATATACATACATACATGAACTCTAAAAACATTACATTCCTTTTTTGGTTGGGCAGTCAAAAATAAAGATGGCGCCTAAAACTAGTCTTAATTGACGCGGCTATTACAAAAAGTCCCTGATTGAACGAAGACATAATGCGATTTTGACGAAAAATACGTTTTTTTTAGGGCTCTCAGGAATAGGTTATTTAAAGTTAATATTGTAATCACACTTAACAGTGGTTCAAATTAAGGTAAATTAACACTTATGCGTTAACTATCTCTATATTACACTTTTCAATAATTAACAGATCTTCGGTTTCTACTTATTTTACCTATATTCGCAAATTGTTATTTTAATCGGTGTGATAAAAATGAGTTTTCAATAACTTTGATCATTGCACCAGAGATCAGTGCCCGATATTATCAAACTACAGGCTACAATTTTACAGGTGAAATTCGATGTTCATTGCGTAGACGGTTAGCCATAATGATACAAGAAATATTAACCGGCTACGCAGTGTAATAAGAATTTCATCTGTAGACTTGTAGCCTGTAGTTTCATAATATATTTTTGTACTTACTTACTCATTTCAAGTTGATCAAAAAGCCTCTTTTGTTAAGCAATTTAAAACCCACTTTTATTCTTATACATATAATTTCGTTGATACACGACCATCGGTCAGTTCGATTTTTGTATCAATCGCATACAACGAAATATAAATGTTTTTTGACACGATTAAATAAAATTTGCGAACTTCTAAACATACTATATCTCATGTACAAATAAATAGCAAGTCACTATAAAACATTTAATTTCTCTATTACTTTTTTTTTATTCTTTTAACTAGAAAATTAAATGGTTTTATGTTTACTAATATTCTTTATATATAAAAAAGTATGAAATAAGAATTGTAAGATATAGAGCGATTGCAAGAAAAAAGGAGAGATGAAAGTATTTTTTTTACTGACGACTCTTACAATCTTGCTTTTGATTGGTCAAATTACACTTTTTTTTGAGTCATCAGCTCATTCGGTAGTTAAGATTACTTTGAAAGACAGTTAAAATAGCTACGTAGATAAAAAACCGTACACGAGTTTTAAGTTTAAGTCAATTCTCGCATCAAATTCGTGAATTTTTAGACGAAAGTTTCTCTACAAGATTGTCCAGTTACTAAGAAAAAGGAACCTACTATTAAAACTAGGATTGTTATTTTGAAAGATTTTGGCGGAAAGACCAATTTATTTTTTATAATAACGTACGTAGTATTTAATAAGGAAATGTTAAGTAAAATATTTAAAAAAGCTGGACATTATTATTACAATAGAACATTACGTATAGTAGTAGTTGGTCAAATAAACAGTAGATTCCCTTTCCTTGAAAACTGGACTTTTTTTAAGAGTAAAAATCGATCAACAACGTCTATTCAAAGATTACGCAACGGTAAATCAAAGTACCCTGTTTCAGAAGACATTGTATATATAAAAAATTGTGTCCTCAGCCTTGTATCATGATATCGCTTGTTTTTATTCTTTTTTTCACTTAAGGCGAGTGTAGCCGTCAACGACCTCGACGGTGACGCCACTTCACTAAAAAAAGTATTATCTTTATACAAACAATCAATCAGAATGTCCGATGCCCAAGTTTTTAGTATTATCCTAAAATAAAATTTTGAAACTGCAAACTCAATGAAATATTTAATGCAATTAAAGTTATGGAAAAAAGGCCTAAAAACGGCCACTTTTGGTATTAATTGCCATAACTTTAATTACAGCGGATTTTTTATTGAGTTTGCAAGTTCTAATTTTACATAAGGATAATACTAAAAACTTGGACATCAGACATTCTGATAGATTGTTTGTATAAAGAGAAAATTTATTTTTTGTGAAGTGGCGCCACCGTCGAGGTCGTTGACGGCTACACTCACCTTAATGTTGACTAGGAGTAATCAGCCGATGTAAAAAAAACAATGTCAATTCGTCAAAGTTCAATAATGTCAAGATGACATGATTACTCTTAGCCAAACAGTTAAACTAATTCGCTAAGGGTACTATTTATTACAGGGTTTTCAATCAACATAAAAACACATAGAATTATATAAATAAAAAAACTACAGGACATAGACGGATATATTGTGATGACTCATTTACTTAAGACTAGGGACTTAGGGTTTCCTTGATACTTTTGACATTAATTTCCATCAAATTCTCTGAACAGAGAATTATTTTTACAGTAATTTTATTACGGATAGCTAACTATACAAGGGGTGGCGAAAAAGATAAGTAGAAAACACCAACTTCACTGAAAATACAAAATAAAATTACAATAATTATAATAAGATTACAATTATATTATTTATTACATTAAAGCAAATGTTTTAAAGGATCTTCTACATATCTCTTTCGAAGAACATAAAATAAATAGATTGAATATACCTACAAAGTAGGAAAAAGTACATAAATCTATTAGTATTTTTTTTTGTTTTAACTGAATATTTGAACACCAAATTGAATATCTTACGATACGACACCCACGGGAATAAATGGGCTGATGTTATTCTAAGCCGGCATCACACGGCACGCAACAAAGGGACTCGAGGGTTACATATATTTTGCGATTTTAAGCGATGTGCTGACTTTCACTATTTTGATAAACAATTTTCTAAATGACCCTGAAATGTTTGTCAGACGTGCCGTAAATATCAATTTTTACAGCCGTTTACGCTCTGTCTACCCCGCAAGGGATATAGGCGTATGTAAATTTAATATCGAGACAAAATTTGTTTACAATTTTAAACAATATGTGATTTACATACATACATATATCACGCATTTATCCCTTGCGGGGTAGGCAGAGCGTAAACGGAGGCATAAAACGAACATTTACGCCTCGTCTGACAATTATTTGAGGGTCATTCGGGAAATTGTTCATCGCCATAGAGACAGGTTGTCAGCCCATCGCCTAAAATATGTGATTTGATGGTCAAATATTCAGGTAGACAGTAAAAAGTAATTCTACAAGATATAATATTCGAAAAAAGAAATGCAGATAGAAAATGCACAACACAGATCAAAAGGTACTAAAAGAAATAAATTGTCAGTAAATATACCTAATTTCGACATATGACAAATAAAATAATCATTTTCTAAATAAATAAATTTGTATGTCAATGAAATAAATATGTTGGCATCCAATGTTTTCGCCATAAGTCGAAGTGCTAATATAATTTAAAAATAATACAAATAATATAAGATATATCATTAATAATAAAAATATTAGTCTTACAACTATTCAATACTTCTCTTAACATTCTCAAAAGTTTAATCGAAGCTTTTTTATTCATTGTATTTTTAAATTCCGTTATCTGGAACATTATAGTTTTAATATTATAATTTTTACGCTCAAAAGTAGAGGCTAAAGTTGAATAATACTGAAAATCTTTAATAGATTTTAGGATAATTTTATCCAATTTAAAGTCAAATTAAACTACGAAGATTTCTTTCGTCAATCACGATGACATAAATTAATGTCGCGGTTGCATATAATTTTATATGAATGTTATATAAATACGATATAATTCAAATTTAAAACAGTAAAGTAAAATATTGGATGAATTATATATGAACTTACATAATTCTAAACTGAATCATATTTTTAAATTTATCTTGCATGAATTTTGGGTGAATTATTTAATGAAGTAACTATAAACTGAAGACATATTAATACTTAACTTGTAATATATGACACAGCTGATAGTAAGCTAAATGAGTATAATAAGCAATTATAATTATGACAACTAAAGAAGCCTGGTTTATAGTAATTTTAGTTTATCATATTTTTTATCTATTAAGACATAGTTTTTACATAATATAATCTATGACATGGCACAGCCTGGCCGTTCCTACTAAATTATACAAAGATTTTTTTATTCAATGGGAACAAGTTTTTTTTATCAATCGGTATTTCACCGTGCAGGCAGTAAGACAAAATGAACTACTTTTAATACTAATAAAATACAATGTTATAATTAGAATTAATAAAATATACGATTTTTGGTATAATAATTATCAAATGTATGAAATTATTTACAAAAGAGTAAGAGTGACAATAAAATTGTACAGTAACGATATCTTTTGAACGTTTATATATTTTTGTTTTGGCATTATTGTTTCGTACACAATTACTTATTTTATACGAATCATATAATTCTAATTTAGTATTATAAGATTTCTTGCATGCCAATGAATGACACTCTTAACCATCTTCATCAAAAACAATGTTATGTAATTTTTTATTGATTGAGAAAAAAAGGTATATCGTTACTGAACAATTTTCAAATTAACATAAGGTGGGTTAAAATTTGCCTTGAAAATACACCATCGATCGCCGCTTATAGTCTTAGTATGCACCATTTATAATGGCAAGATGTCACAAGAAAGAACAATAAAAGTTGCAATATGTCAGAGATCGCAAAACAACAGTTGTGATTGTGTAAGGCTCGAATTATATTCGACTGCCGGCCGTCGGCAGCGGGGTTACTCTGTTCCAAGTTTACTAGAAAATGTATTCAATTAATTATTTTCGTCCGCTAGCCGCTGGCGCCGATTTTCATATAAGATCGCAATGAGCGACCCAGCCAGCGGACGAAAATAATTCGACCCCTTTATTTTCAATTCAAGTTTCAGCACGGTCAGGGAAGAAATTGCTTCCACATCTGAGAGACCAAATGAATGCCATTTCATAATAAGGTGACATTCTGCAATTATGACGTAACGTCATTGTGTCATATTATTTATCACTGTTTAACTATGTAATGTCAGTGGAAGTGGTATATTTCTAAGGCAGTTATTAATTAACTAATTTATAATGGTACTTATTATTCAATCATAAGTGTTTGGTGATTTTCGCATAATGTCGTGACGTGATGAATTATGAAAAATTATAATACTTTTTTATGTAATGATTACATTTACTTCTTTCAATTAAGTGACACGAAACTACGAATTCGCATCGATTCATAGAAAACTGAGCTTAACTCTATACGCCAAACAGAGTTGGAGCGATCTCTCAAGTTGTATTTGTATGTGAGTGAAAGAGACAAAATGCTTATCGTACATGTCACGAAGACATCAAATGGCAATCGGGAGGAAACCTCAAAGCTTATTTGCAGGTGACAGCAAGCGCGAATGAGCCTAAACACACCACTTCAACGTGTTACAACTTTCCTCAAGGCGTCGCTACTAAAGATAGCGAAAGTTGCAGGTTCAAATCCATTTTGCCAATTCTCGAAAATTTCACTAATAAGACTGTACCTTTTTATGTGCTTGGTCGAAAATATGTCAATGTCAAAACTTAGTAACTAAGTGTTTTTTGTCATATTTTTCTGTGATTGGTCGAAAATATACGAAATTGACATATTTTCGACCAATCACAGAAGAAAGTTCCAGTCGAGAGTGGCGCCATTAGTTCCCCAGTATGCTAACCCATTTTCGTATTAGCTCTGTTCGGCGAATAAAGTAAAGTCTAGAGCCTCTTTGTAAGCTTCTTGTCGTATCGCAGCCAATTGAAAGTTTCGTATCGAAATTGGAATCTCATTTTGTATTACTTTCGAGTTGAGATCAGAATCGTAATAACAATAGTTTTAATGTTACACTTGCGATTTCTATATATAATTCGAGTAGTGACATCAGATTTGTCGTTATTTGAGTTTTTTTCGTACATTATTAAATCTTTAATTTAAATAAAAAGCGTAGTTTCTTTATAAATAAATTATACAATTTTACATTGAGTTGATGGGCGTATCAGAAGATTTTTTGCCAGGTCGCATTATTAATTGATGGCACAAAGAAACACTTTCAAAATTCTAGGAGTTGTTTTTGGTTTTGACAGTTGACAGGCAACGATTTCATTGTTGTCTTTAACAAGCAAGCAGTAGTAAACTTCAACGTTGAATTACATCAGAACTTTTCAAAGCAAAGAGTTGTAGTTGTAGTTTAATAACTTAACTATGAACTTTTTCATGAAACTGAAAAATCAGTTTTCTCTATATAGCAATAGCAGAAAAATCTCCATGAAAGCCCATTACGACACAACAGTTATAAACCACAAAACCTGAAAAGTAATACCAGAAAATCACCAACTCTAAAACAACTCTTGCACCTTGCGAAATACCGAGAGTACCCTTCATTTCTTCGCCTTGACTGTGACGTAGGCGGGGTCATCCGAGGCCCCGCCCCCTGCAGCCCCGCCCCCAGCGCCCCCCGCCCCCGCCGCCGCGCCCACCCCGCTGCCCCGCGCTAGTAACAGGGGAAGCGGGGGGTTGGTCGGTGTGCGCCGGTCCTATGAAAAACATCGTAATATAAAAGATGGAAATATACTTGGATATATTATATTATTGTTTATTTGATTTTGATAGGGAAACCAACAGCGAACACAGCAACGTACTTAAAAACTATTGAAACAAACAACCAATTATACAAATAGATACACGACGGCCGATGTGGCGCAGTGGCAGAGCGACTGCCTGCGACGCAAAGGTTCCGGGTTCGATTATCGGTAGCTTTTTTGACTGATTGGCCCCTCGAAATATATTTTAACACCATACTATTTCTAGACAATATAATACTAAATAGCTCAACATATAATAGTAAACTTCTTTGTTCTTCAGCTTTTTTGATGGTAAATATATATAATTATATATTCTTTTGAAGCACGATTTCGTAGTTTACATTAACAGCCACAACAGTCCACTAATTGAAATTATAAAAATAAAAACAGCCGTCATAAATGCAAATTTATGCCGCAGAGAACAGTGGGAAAAATCTGTACCTGTGTCTTTTTTTGGTGAATAAACGAATATTTATTTATTTATTTTATGTCCTTATGTGTATAGTGTACAATAAACGGTTAAATAAATAAATATTTGAAAATTGACTTAACAAATATTTGTGTCTTGTGGGGGGGATCGAACCCGCGACCCCCGAATCACAGTTAATTAATAGTACTAGCGTACAGTATGGTCACTCCTGCCTCCCCCTACAAGCGCCGCCCACCCGCGCTCGGAGGACGCTCAGACACCGGCTAGCAAGGACGCGACGACGAAGGTCATTTCATACTGCCGCACATAGCATTCCCGATTCGCGAACGCAAAATGGCGGCAACCCTGACATGTTGTCTCACATACACAAGCATGGTCCGCGTTCACCTACAAGCTTAGACTGTGTGCGTAGCAACGCGTTTGATTCATACATTTGAGCGCCAGTGTCCGAGGTGTGCCCGAATATAAGTAAAGTGTTGTTACCTTACGCACGGAGGCGTAGATTGGCGGCGGCTGGATGGTCGCGTTTCATGTTTGCAATGCTGTATTTATCTCGCGGTGGATAGTCGTCTGGAAAATTCAAAATAAAAGTATATTATAACATAAAATAAAAATAAGTAATTATGACAAAAAGACTAACTTATACCAATATATAAGGTACTTTAAAAATCAGTACAAAATGTTTTTATGAGTTCTACCCGTAAAACCATACAACTTTTCCCAATAATAGAACGAAATATGAAAAAGAAATTGGCCCTCGTATACTAAGTGACACATTGTATGGGAGGTTTATTTTTTTCATATTTCGTCCTATGTTTATTGGGAAAAGTTATTCAGTTTTACGAGTAGAACTCACCCTAAAAATATTTGCATTGAATTTAATCGAAACTTATATAAGGTTGAATTATATTTGTCCGCCAACCGGCCGCGGGCAGGTAGTTCCAAGAGAACTTTAAAATAAAATTATATCTAGGTAGGTATGCAACGAATCATTCACGTCCGCTATCTGCGGGTGGCCTTTTTCTTGTAAACTTAACGCCGGTGCGAATATAATTCAAGTCTGAGGATTCCCTGTATAAATATTACATAGAAACACGCACACAGAACACCCAGTCGTAAAAAGAAATAATTTATAAATATAATAAAAAATAATATCCCGAATTAGTTTTTAATGGTCCTGTAAGCAAAAAAGTTTTTGTGGGTCATTTGATGCATACACATATCACGCCTATTATTTTTTGCGGGGTAGGCAGAGACAGACGTCGTAGACAGCCGCAAAAATGGCCACTTACGACACATCTGACAAATATTTAAGGGTCATTCGGAAAATTGTGTATCGCAATAGTGACAGGTTTCCAGCCCATCGCCTAAAATTGAAATACACCACCTCAGCCGCCTCTTACGACTCCCACGGTAAAGAAATAGGGTGATGCTATTCTAAGCCGGCATCACACGGCATTGTGGTACCAGTAGTAAACGTACCATCTGGTCAAGTTGCCGCGCCAGTTGATCGTTGAGGGCTTGTATCACCTGCCGCTGTCCGTCCTGAGCGGCTAATGCCAATTCCAGCTGACTCTGCGCTAGTTTAGCTTCTGCATCCTGTAAAAAAAATTTAATGATTAGGTAATATGTTACTTTAGGCTTAGGAACTCTAGCCTTAAGGGCGGGGCACACCGGCTCCGTATCCGTTCCGTATCCAGCTCTCGTCCGTAGTCACGCACGAACTTATGACGTTGTAATATATGGGACTGTATGAGATACGGCACACCGCTTGCGTTGCGTATCCGTTCCGTGCTGCACGGTGTGCGGTGTGCCGTATCTCATACAGTCCCATACATTACAACGTCATAAGTTCGTGCGTGACTACGGACGAGAGCTGGATACGGAACGGATACGGAGCCGGTGTGCCCCGCCCTTAAAGCTCAAATTATATTTATCCATCGGCCACTGTTTGCTTGTGAACTTGCACTCTCAAAAATAATTATTTGATTCAATCTCTCTCTCTCTCTTTTCATGTGAGACACCGAGTCGTCCAACGACCCGATGAACCCTGGTGTCAGAGTTTTTCAACCACCTACCCTACTACCACTAATAGGCCTCTGACATGGTTGTGTTACGACCGCCGTCTAAGTAATCATAGACGGCAACCGGGACCGACGGCTTAACGTGCCCTCCGAAGCACGGAACCATTTCTTTTCGGACAATCAGTTGGTTCACCCTGCAATGTCCTAACGAGACCGGGAACAAATTCACAAAGAGATAAATATCAACTTTTGTGAGTGTCCCACCGAGAATCACACATTACATAAACACATACACATATCACGCCTATTATCCCATGCGGGGTAGAGCGTAAACGGCCGCAAAAACGGACATTTACGCCACGTCTGACATATATTTGAGGGACATTCTGAAAATTCTGTATCGCCATAGTGACAGGTTGTCAGCCCATCGCCTACAATTGCAATACACACCCTCAAGTCCCTTAGTCGCCTCTTACGGCTCCCACGGGAAAGAAATGGAGTGATGCTATTCTAAGCCGGCATCACACGGCAAATAGATGATTAGGTAAAATGTTACTCTAGGCTTAGGAATCTCTAGCTTAAATCTCAAATTATATTTGTCCACCCGGCCACTATTAGCTTGTAAACTTGCACTGTCATAAATAAATATTTGATTCAATAAAGCACCTTGTAATCAAGTAATAAGATTGCTGCAATTAAGTACCTTAGTAATGAAATTGAATTACTGGACGGATCTTAACAAGTGTTTGATAGATCTTGATAAGGTTCTCAGTAACAGCAAACAAGCAACATAAACATGAAAAAAACATATATCACGCCTATATCCCATACGGGGTAGGCGAACGTTAGGGTTAACTGTGTATCACTATAGTGACCGGCTGTCAGCCCATTGCCTAAAATTGTAATACACATCTAACCTTCGAGTCCCTTAGTCGCCTCATACGACACCCATGGGTAAGAAATGTGATGATGCTATTCTAAGCTGGCATCACACGGCAATCAAAAAACAAATCACTCGTATTGAAACAACTGCTTGATTGAATCGTACATTTATGTCAGTTTTTATAGTAGCGACTTATCCGCTGGCGGCAGGCGGGTGATAGTTATTTGTACAACAAGAGGGCAAAAGTAATTTTTGCTTCGAGTGCAAATTTGAATCCCGAGGCAGCGAAGGAAACAAAAAGTATCCTGAGCTCAGTGAGGGATTCAATAGCACGAGATGCGAATGAATTTGCTCTCGTGTGGTACACACAACTTTTCACCTCTACTAATGAGAAAATTCTGCCAATGTCAGTTTGGGTAATTGGCTGTACAGCTCAAATGCCTCAGACAAAACAAAAATTCCCGTCAAATCATCTTTTTCAAGATTCGTTCAGAAATATTGAATAGAGCAAAACGCTTACAAAAAGAAATAAATAACTGGCTGAAATAGTTTTCAGAACGCACCGCTGCCATTGTCACGATTAATTCTGATAAAATGAGATTTTCGAAATTCAAATCAGTTTTCCATCGAGTGGATAAAAACGACTTTTGCCCACTGGATTTACGCGGCAAAACTGTTCTTTTTAAGCTGGAGAGGTGAAAACACCACTGACCTGCTCACTCTTTCTAGACTTAGTAATCTGTGCGATCTCTTCGTTCTTCTGCGCCAATTCTGCTTCCAGCTGCGCGACGCGTTGCCTTAACTGGTCAACCTCGTTGGGGTCACCGCCTTAAAAAAATTATTTGTTTAAGGTATTTATACAAACAATATATATATATATATATCACGACATTATCCCTTTACCGGGGTAAACAGAGCTTAAACGGCCGTAAGAACGGACATTTACGCCACGTCTGATAAATCCATGGTGTAAGGGCCAGCCATCCGAATATTGGTAGGGCGCACTCAAAAAAAATTAAGAACCGGCAACATTTTTTGGACTTTCCATAGTAAATACAGTCAGGTGATCGAGATTTTGTATGGGAGGTCACTTTTTTTGTCATTCCTGACATATGTTTCTAAAGAAAGTTGTTCAGTTTCATGGTCTGGATGCAGCTTATCAGTATTCAGAGGGATGTCCCTTACTCCTCGTATTTGAGGGTCATTCAGATAATTGTGTATAACTATAGAGACAGGTTGTCAGCCCGTCGCCAAAATTGAAATAAAAATGAAACCCTCGAAGTCCTATAGTCGCCTCCTACGACGCCCGCAAGAAAGGAATAGGGTGATGCTATTCTAAGCCGGCATCACTGGCTCACCACTGATGCTCACCTGGCAGCTAAATGTCCGACAGGCACGGGATGTCATACATTAGCTGATTGTATAAAGATGATATTATGTAAGCACATGTCCGTGTGGTGCCGGCTTAGAATAGCATCACCCCAATTGTACACGAAGGTGTCATAAAAAGCGACTAAGAACCCTCCAGGGAATGGGCAGGCGTTCCCTGTGAATGCAACATGTTGCGCTGCGCTCGTTAATCTGCCTGCCTGCCTGTAAAAATAATTCAGTTCATTTGGAGTACTCCTGGTACCTTATGTGCTACAACCGACTGTACCTCTGGGGTCCTTCCCGTGCGCATGCCGAGCCCGGGCCACCTCCTCGCGGTACTGATGCAGCTGCCGCTTCCACTCGTCGACGTTGGCGGTGCTCTCCTGCAGCGCGGCGGTGAGGCGCACGTTGTTGCTCCTGAGGGTCGCCAGTTCGACTCCCCACATGTTTTTTTTTTTTTATTAATGATGGGTTTGCTCTTGACTCTAGTCTAGGTCATAGGACAGAGACAGAGTCTAAGATGGAGCGAGCTCACCCAGAAGAAGCCTGTTAAGGCACTGGCACTCCCACACACTGACGGAACGCAGCAAGCTACTTGGCGCCAGACTTCGGTAGGATGGTGGTTGCGAGCCAGGCGGCCCCTTACGGAGTCTTCCACCGCTTAGTGGGATCGTTCAGCCGGACTTATCCACAGGCAAGCCTGTGTTGCGCTTGCCCGGGGTGGACCGCTAGGAGGTAGATCCCATACCACCCCAAATGTCCAGCAGTGGACTGCACAGTACCTCTGGGGTCCTTCCCGTGCGCATGCCGAGCCCGGGCCACCTCCTCGCGGTACTGATGCAGCTGCCGCTTCCACTCGTCGACGTTGGCGGTGCTCTCCTGCAGCGCGGCGGTGAGGCGCAGGTTGTTGCTCCTGAGGGTCGCCAGTTCGACTCCCCACATGTTTTTTTTTTTTTATTAATGATGGGTTTGCTCTTGACTCTAGTCTAGGTCATAGGACAGAGACAGAGTCTAAGATGGAGCGAGCTCACCCAGAAGAAGCCTGTTAAGGCACTGGCACTCCCACACACTGACGGAACGCAGCAAGCTACTTGGCGCCAGACTTCGGTAGGATGGTGGTTGCGAGCCAGGCGGCCCCTTACGGAGTCTTCCACCGCTTAGTGGGATCGTTCAGCCGGACTTATCCACAGGCAAGCCTGTGTTGCGCTTGCCCGGGGTGGACCGCTAGGAGGTAGATCCCATACCACCCCAAATGTCCAGCAGTGGACTGCACAGTACCTCTGGGGTCCTTCCCGTGCGCATGCCGAGCCCGGGCCACCTCCTCGCGGTACTGATGCAGCTGCCGCTTCCACTCGTCGACGTTGGCGGTGCTCTCCTGCAGCGCGGCGGTGAGGCGCAGGTTGTTGCTCTTGAGGGTAGCCAGTTCGACTTCCCACTTCTTAGCGTTCGCAGAGCTGGGTACAACAAATAATATTTACCGTTTATTTTACACAAAAACATTACAAGAGAAACACTTACAAAGAATAACGACACAACAGGACAGCTTATTTCTACTAAGAAATTTCTTCCAGCTGACCTACGCAAAGTGAGACTTTATAAGATAGGCGGATTAGGCGATAATATGATTAATTCGTGTCGTCCAACGAACGATATACGCATGTAAACTACACGCTTTAAAAATCTTGACTTCAATTTGAAACAAATATCGTTTTCAGATTATGGTTGTGTAAAGTTACATGCCGTTTGATTAACCTGGCAGTGCCTTTATTTTTATTTTTTTATCCCACCCGAGCCGGTTTTCCATCAGGACATTACAAAATTAAAAAACAAAAAGAAAATTGTGTGATAAAAATTTTTTTTTTTTACAATGACGGTTCATGACGTCAATAAGTGATATGTTAATACTATCCCACATTGAATAAAGAATTTCAATTTCAATTTCGATCCAATGAAGCGTGGTGTCAGAGTTTTTTCAACCGCCTACCTACTAGTACCGCCGTCAAAGTAATCATAGACAGCAACCGGGACCAATGGCATAACGTGCCACTGAAGAAGTTAATCAGCTCAGCTATCAAGTTCTCATAGTACAAGCTAGGGCTAGATGGCGCTGTGTGAATTGTCCAGGATATTTATTTATTTTAGCCATGTCTGTCATAAATAGTCCATGATCTCCACACCATATCGCAGATTTCCTTGTAGATATTTTAAGTACGTTTAACCGCCATATTTTTAATCGCCGCTTACTTTTGACAGACACCGCGTAAAATTATGGACAACTAGATTAGCGTGAAGAGGCATAAGAATAGATAATAATACTTGCGTATAGAAACGAAACTCCTTTGTCTGGGCCCCAAATGCCGCGCTTTAAATACCTACTTCCCCCCGCAGCCCGTAACGCCCCGCACTCTCCCGCGCTTTAAGTCGGGGCTGTCACGTGCCAATAATTTTATTCCAGACTAGCGGCCAGTCAAGCGGTTGCGAACGCTGCTAACAGTTTTCCCGTGGGAACAAAATATTTACCCGTTTTAAAGTCTTACCTTGCCATTTTATTGTTAATAGGTAGGTACAGAACTTTAAAATAGGTGCAAAAATGGCGCCGTGTGGTGCCAGATTAGAATAGCATTTTTATTGTAAAACGCGTTCTCCCTTTGAATTAGGGTTTCGTTCCCGGGACCCGGGAATCGGGAATTCCCGGGAAAAACCTCGTTCCCGGTGACGGGAAATTTTTATTAATTTCCCGGGAATTCCCGAAAAGTTTAAATTGTGGTTTATTGCTCTAAAACCTACATATTGACAATTATTTACAGACATATACTACAGAATATCTAAATATAAAATTAAACAATGATAAACCTTTACTGATTCCATGATCTAGTGATCTGATTGTTTGTTTTAGGATCTGGAGGTCTCTGGTTTGAATCTCGAACGAAACACACAAAGTTGATATTTGTCAAATTATCACTTTTTTGAGATCGTACCCTGTTTTGTTGGGTTAGGGCATTGCAAGTTGATTTACCAAATTGTCTGTAAGAAAGACAGATCGGTGCTTCGGAGGGCATATTTAACTATCGTCCCGGCTGATATCTATGAATACTTAGGCAGTTTGCCCACTTGTCGTCCGTCGCTGTGTATTTTTACGCACCGTAAAGCATGCGTCTGTCAGACAAAAGGAAATTGCGAATTTCGATCTTATTCCCAAACAAATACGGCTACAGTGCGTAACGGATGCGTCTGTCGTCAAGTCGTTGATAAGTAGGAAAACCACCATAGATGGGGTTATTAACACGTTGAACGCCACGCAAAAATCATGGTGTTTCCATTCAGGCCACGAGGCTCACATGTGACCCCGACCATGCTGTACCATTCAGGCCACGAGACTCACCGTGTGACCCAGCGGTAGGCTTCTGTTCAAACGCACTTTATAGGCCATAGGACTTCGGTATCAAACTAAATGGTTAAAACAGTGTGCCGCATGGCCCTGTAGAACAGCCCGGTCAGCTTGGTTCTCGTCTATCGAAAAAGACTTAAAAAATATTTGCAAATTTTACCAATCGTTAGGGTCGTTTCAGTGTGCTCCATACAAACTATAAGAAAAACTAAGTGTTTTGGACGTAGTTTTAAGTTGTGTTTATTTTGGATTTTACAATTCCTACGTTTCGAGCTCTTTACAGAGCCCGTGGTCACGGATGACTAAGGTGTTAGATAGACGTCATTATTTAGAATAGAAATTATTTTTGTTTTACCGCCATCTATTTCTTAATTGCCTAGCGTAACGTCCGGGTTCCACACAAAATGCTGAAACCGTATCTCGTGTAGTAGGTCTTACAGTCAGTATGTTGGATCTGGTTCTTCTGCTGTGTAATCAGCGGAGTCCACGTTGATGAGATTCCCCATCCAGTATTTCTGTTGAAATTCGAATGTTTTTGAATTTCTATGGCTTCCCGTACTTTCCTAGGAATGAATCTCTTCTCTCTCGCTAGGATTGCTGCCTAATCGAATCTGACTTAATGGGTGGGGTTATCCATGATATGTTCACACACTGCAGGCAGACTGTCTGTCACGATGGTTTTTTACATCAGCAAATGTTCTTTTAGACGTGTAGATACATTTCTCTTTGTTTCTCCTATGTATGAGAGTCCACAGTCACAGTCAAGTTTATAAACACCAGGGTCTTGGAGAGGGATGTTGCATTTGACTGATCTGATGTACTGGCTGATCTTCCTTGAAGGCTTGAAAATGGTCTTGATTAAAGCTCGCTTCAGAATTCTACCGATCTTATCAGTTACTCCCTTCAAGTACGGTAAGTATGCTGTTTGTCGTTCGACTGTGGATGGTTTGGCACGGTTTCTGTGACGTAGACGGGGTGGCTTCAGGTTATTTTCATGGAGTACTCGTCTCACATGCTTGAGCTCATCGTCTAGGTGTTGGGGGTCACAGATACCGCGTGCTCTCTGAAACAAAGAGGTACCAACGGCAGCTAATTGGCTCGGATGATGGTGGGAGTTACCATTTAGGTACCTATCTGTGTGGGTAGGCTTTCTAAAAACGGAATGACTGATTGTACCATTTGTGTTTTTAATTATAAGAATATCTAAAAATGCTTATTTATTATTTTGCTCTGATTCCATTGTTTTGATATTGAGATGAATTGAATTAAAATGATTTAGAAAATCAGTAACTTGGTCTTGTGGAAGGATGGTGAAGGTGTCGTCTACGTACCTCTTATACATCTTCGGCACAGCCGGAGCTTGCCTTAGGGCTCGATCCTCAAAGTCCTCCATAAAGATGTCAGCTATCAAGGGGGATACTGGAGAGCCCATAGCCACGCCATCGACTTGTATGTAGAACTCATCATTCCACAATAGGTAACCTGATGTTAGGCACCATTCTAAAAGTTCTGCATATTCTATTGCTATGTTATTTTCCCGGAGTTTTCGTTTAACTATTTAGATACAATCCTTGACTGGAATGGCAGTGAAAAGCGATTGGACGTCAAAACTAACCATTACTTCGTTGCTGTTTACTTGCAAGTTTTTGAGTTCTCCAACAAACTAGGTTACGATAGGCAATTAAGAAATAGATGGCGGTAGAACAAAAATAAATTATTCTAAATAATGACGTCTAACACCTTAGTCATCCGTGACCACGAGCTCTGTAATGAGCTCGAAACGTAGGAATTGTAAAATCCAAAATAAACACAACTTAAGTCCGTTTCAAATTGTTTTATTGTGATGAGTAATAGTTGTGCAAACTCAAGAAAATATTAATATTGTAACAGTCTAAACACAACTGGACGGAACTGGCAGGCCGGCAAAGCACATCGCGTGGCGCGTGGGCATGCGGGGTGGGTCGCAACTTGACCCCGCGGCCCCCGCGGAAGGATTTTGTGATTTCCCTCCGCTAGGGCCACGGGGGACACTAGTGTGCCATTTGTAAATTTACTCACTTTTTGGTAGAATAACAGCTAAGTATTTAATGCACAATGTGTTTCGAAGTATTTGCAATCGATCTACGCAATAAAACAAAATCGACTAAAATCAAGATAATTAGGATTTTCTGTTGGCCTCAATGCGTGGTCCTTGGTTGGCCCACATGGTGGGTCGCGTGGCGTTCAACGTGTTAACCATGTTAGTTACGAATCCTACTAAGACTCTGACGTTTTTTGATTTGTTGACCATTTTTTATTTTTTTTATTTATGATTATTTATTTATTTATTTCACGATATGATGATGAAAATGGATCATAAACATTCCTAATTGATTCCTTTTTTATTTCGGACCGTAGAACTTAACGTCTGTATAACCGAAAAACAACAGTTTGCCCTGCACTCGCCAATCTGCCGGCCTAGAGTGGTGAGTATGGCAAAAACACTATTTTTGGGGGAAGGCACATATCCAGCAGAGGACTCTTGTGGCTCTTATGGACTCTAATGTTGTGCTATAAATGTCTGACCCATGGTTTCTCAATCCGAAGATCTTGGGATTCGATTCCCATTCCAATATTTGACAATTCAGGCTAAATGACTAGTCTATTTTTATTTATAAAATTATTTACTTCGTAGAGCACGTTAAGCCTTCGATCCCGGTCGCTGTTTTGAATTTGTTACACTGATCATTAATAAAGTTGTTCAGACGGTTTGAAAACTCAGAGACCAGGATAGGCTCGTACAGTACTCGTATGACAGAGTTAACTTTTTAAGTATGTAATTAGACAATTAAATTAAGTGTATAACTCCATTTCTTATCAAAACACAGCAAAACAAAAAAGAATTCAATTTTTCCCGGTTCCCGGGAATTCCCGGGAAAAGTGAAAATGAATTCCCGTTTCCCGGGAACTGAAAAAGGCCGGGAAAAACGAAACCCTACTTTGAATACAACACCTTGCACTCTGCTCGCTAATCCATCCGCCAAGCGTGGTGAGTAGGTAGGTACTTATGGCAAATAGGTACCACCCGAGTAGAAGGAGGCCCATGTCCAGTAATGGAATTTGTGGCTCTTATTACGTGGCTGTTATATTAGTTATAGTTGGTGCAATATTTAAAGTCATTAAGGCGGGTGGCGTGGCAAACACGATATAACTTACCGAAATTATGAGGTTACCAGGTATCCTACTTGCTAGTTGACTGTAAACTGATTAATTACGGAACCCTATAAAAAGCATTTAACTAAAAAACAATATGCATGTAAAGCCTGATTGTCGTAACAGACCTAGGTACTTATTGTACCTATTATATTGTACTTATTCAAATGAACTTTTTGTTGCAGTCGAGCAGTGATAAGTAGGTACCTACTTACCTACGTTAAAAAACATACCTACGATACGAATGTGCTTATTTATCATTATCAGCTAAAAATGACTTAGGCACCTAGGTACTTTAAATTAGAAAATGGAAACTAGGTACCTACGTAAGTAAAAATAGGAGTACACACAACAATTACGTATAATAACGAATGGCAGGTACCTAGGTATTTACTGTAAAATCATCACTTACCTTGGCTCATCTTTAGGCAAATTAAAAAAACTTAGATGCGGAGTCTTCCTCGCATCACTTTTGCAGCCATACACACCACAATAATTCGGCATTGCAAAATTTTTCACAAATTCGACCCGCACGACGAACGTTTCCGCGGCGAAGCGCACTCCCGACTGAATTATTCGCTAAGAGACAGCCAGACGGATTGACCTTGAGCGCGTCTGGAGCGGGAGTGTCATCTTTATGTGATTTCTACTCTATGGAAGAGGTAACAAACATACATACACACACACACAAACTCTCAGATTTAGAAAATTAGTACGGATTTAAGAGGCAAACATCTTCTATTCCTTTCTAAGCTTGTTTAACTGAAAGCGACAGTGCTACTTTTAGTTAGAGATATAAGTCGGTACATTGGAATTGAGACTACCACCTACCATTCACGGCAAGAAAATGGTATTATCTTTGTACGAGTATCGTTCGATTGAGCTGTCATACCCCGCAAAGCAATGTTGACGGCCGATGTGGCGCAGTGGTAGTGCGACTGCCTGCGACGCAAAGGTTCCGGGTTTGATTCTCGGTGGAACACTCACAAAGTTGATATTTATCACTTACTTCGTACTTCGGAGGGCACGTTAAGCCGTCGGTCCCGGTTGCTGTCTATGATTACTTAAGACGGCGGTCGTAACACAACCATGTCAGAGGTGTCATGGTGGTGTGTCTACTCGTGGTAGTAGGCGGTTGAAAATCTCTTACACCAGGGTTCACCGGGTCGTTGGACGACTCGGTGTCCCACACGAAAAGAGAGAGAATGTTGAAATGACTGGGCATATCTGAATGATATCTGCGTCGCAGGCGCGGCAAACGTGGTAAAAATTTCGGTCATAGCCCAACTCATTGGTTCCTCAAAACACATGACTTGCAGTATCATTGTGAAAGTACAACACATCAATTTGTCGTCTGCCCATCGGTATTCGCACTTATGCGTAATTCAATATACACAAGAGATGACCGATAAACATTAATTGAATTACATAATGTAATCCGTTGACGGCCGGATGTGGTGCAGTGGTAGTGCGAATGCCTGCGACGCAAAGGTTCCGGACTTTGTGAATTACCTAGTTCCCAGTCTGGTTAGGACATTACAGGCTGAACCACCTGATTGTCCGAAAAGAAAGAGGGTTCCTTGCTTCGGAGGGCACTTAAAGCTGTCGGTCCCGGTTGCTGTCTATGATGCCTTAGACGGCGGTCGTTACTTTACACTACCATGTCAGAGACTTACTACTAGTAGTAGTCGGAAAAACTCTGACACCAGGGTTCATCGGGTCGTTAGACGACTCGGCGTCCCACACGCAAAAGTAAAGAATCCGAACATACCCTCTGTAAGCAAGATGTAAATCGTTTTTACTAAACTGTGTCAAATAAGCATACTCACACTTGTTTTGTACAACAGGTGGCCAACCTTACTAGGTAACTAGATAACTATCCTTTGACGTGGTTGTGTAGTGTTACAATCGTTATCTAAGTAATCAAAGACGGTTGCTGGCATAGAAAAGGCTTGATTTTCATACAGGCAATTAATTACAAACCAA
Organism: Tuta absoluta; assembly: GCA_027580185.1. Lineage (NCBI taxonomy): Eukaryota > Metazoa > Arthropoda > Insecta > Lepidoptera > Gelechiidae > Tuta > Tuta absoluta. Next base: position 8,435,141 of record JAQAHW010000019.1, on the reverse strand, counting down.
ATTGGGAAAAAATCGTACACAGTAACAAATATTCCTAACCGAAAATCTAAATCGAAACCTATGAATCCTGAAATTTCAAACCGCTAGACCACGGAGGCAGATAAAATGTATGCATAATTTCCATCCAGAGCTCATAAAATCCCACTGTACAAACCTCATAAAGTATAGATACCAAATCTAAATAACTCCGTTACACTCTGTTTCAGTTTTACGTAACGCAATGAATAAGGGAATCGTTCCATCTTCACGCTGCTTATGTTGGTGAAGCATCCGGAAAATTAAGAAGCCAATCAAGACAATATGGATAACTATATTAGCTAACGAACTACTCGTACGTCGTATCACAATATAACAAGAAGCAGTAGTCCAACTTCTAACTAACGCTCGGTTTGCGCACTCACACATGCACACGCCCGACCGACCTATACGTACACGACTACTGCATAGAATCTCGTGCCGCTCGTGTCATAGGGAACCGCACTGCAGCTGCGCTTTTTTCGTTTGGAGTATCGGGAAATTGAAAAATAACAACTAGAAACCCATCATCATTTGAGCCTTTACCCACCCACTGCTGGGTAAAAGCCTCCTCTCTCTTGTGCCATAGATAGAAACCTAACTACTCATTAAATAATAAGATCAGTCATTGTTTTCTTACTGAAATTTATATAAGCATTATGCAACCTAAGTGTAACATCATTTAAATTCAGGTTCGCGAAACCAATTTGTTGTCATCCTTGCAAATGTAGGTTAGGTAGTTTCAGGCGCAAAGATGATCTAGTTAAACTACTGCTCATTGTGGTATATTGTGGTAGTATGTAGGGTTGTACGTGGATTGCCTTGCCTATACAGACGTGAAGGCAGTAAGATAGGGATTAAACATAATTAATGCGTGTATGGAAAGATGAAGTCTCTGCCTACACCTATGGGAAAGTGGCGTGATTATATGCATGTATGTAATACGTGTATGATCAGTCGTCAAAACGATTGCCATATAAAAAAGTAAAAACATAGCAGTTCAAAATAATACGTATCCGTATTATATCTTGCATTCTTTCATTACTGGGTGCAATATATATGCAATTATTTGCAAGCCTATATGTAGGCAACAGCAATATTACAACTATTGCATATCACACGTAGCTATAACTACTTAGGTACATTGCGAAACGAGGTAATATAATTTTGATCCAGTTTCCTTACTTATATTTTCAGCAGACCGTATGATGCAGGCTTAGGTAGAACAGCATCTACATCAGCCTATTGCAGTCCACTGCTGGACGTAGGCCTCCCCCAGGGTACGCCATAGGGCACGATCTCCCGTTTTCGCCATCCAGTCAGTACCAGCCGCCTTTTTTAAGTCATCGGTCTATCTGGCCGGAGGTCATCCTTAGGAGAACAGCATCACCTCACTACTACCCGAGGGCGTAAAGAAACGCCACTACACGTGCCCACAAAAATGCAATACACTGCACTCGCCAACACACCCGTTAAGCGGTGAAATTGTATGTCAAACAACCTCCTAAAGGCAGACGCCCGTGTCCAGCAGTGGACTGTTGTGACTGTTGATGTTATGTGTAGACAGGTACAGCCGAGCTCACGTCCGTTTAGACACTCAATGCCCTCAATTCGGGATATAAATTCGCCTTACTTGCCTTAAATTAGTGCTGTCACATTCCGTCAAATACGTTTAGACAGTGATAGAAGATATCTTAGTCGCATCATGTCTTATAACTTGAGGTACTAACGTGCTATCTGTCAAAAAAAGGCGACGATAAAAACAATATGGCGACTAAATTGCAAAAAACCTATTGATATTTTTAAACATGACGGGACTAAAATATCTCCTATCCTTTTCTAAACCTATTTGACGGAATGCGACAGCACTAATTTAAGGCAAGTAAGGAGAATTTATATCCCGAATTGAGGGCAATGTATGCCTTATGGGCGCATCATGAGAACGGTCCAAAGTCTGTCTAACCCAGCATGTCTTGCCTGTTTACCTAAGTGCACATTCATATCTACATACATATATCACGCCTCTATTCCTTGCGGGGTAAGCAGACAGTGAAATACGAACGATACCTTTTCATGTTTCAAAAATATTAAAGTCGCTTATTTTTATTATTATTATTATTATCTTTAAAGGGCGGGGCAGACCGGCTCCGTATGCATTCCGTATCCAGCTCTCGTCCGTAGTCACGCACGAACTGATGACGTTGTAATGTATGGGACTGTATGAGATACGGCACACCGCTTGCGTGCAGCACGGAACGGATAAGCAACGCAAGCGGTGTGCCGTATCTCATACAATCCTATACATTACAACGTCATCAGTTCGTGCGTGACTACGGACGAGAGCTGGATACGGAGCCGGTGTGCCCCGCCCTTAAACAGGCAGCAGTTGTAGCAACTGATTATGCCTGTATCTTGCTGTCCTCTTGTTTGGATTTCTTTATCAATATTAATTTGTCCAATCGATTTTTAAATTGATTTGTGTTTTTTGCAGACACCACATCTTATAGTTTCCCAATTTATTATTTTGTGTCATTTTTTACAATCAGGTGATTCAGCCTGCAATATCCTTACTAGACTAGAAACAAATTCCCACATTAATAATATTCAACTTCGTGAGTGACCCACCGGAAATCGAACCCGGAACCTTTGCGCTGCAGGCAGTCGCTCTACCACTTCGCCAGATTATCATAAACAAAATATTAAATTTAACAAACATCATCTCGCTCTAATAATTTGCTGCAATACTCAGAGCTACTGATACAATGAATGAACTTATTACGATTACGATGTAAATTTTGGGTGTGCGTGTGTTTGTTAAAGTTGAGACGGTTCCGTTGCCGTGTGATGCCGGCATAGAATAGCATCACCCCATTTCTTACCCATGGGTGTCGTAAGAGGCGACTAAGGGACTCGAGGGTGTGTATTGCAATTTTAGGCGACGGGCTGACAACCTGTCACTATAGTGATACACAGTTATCTGATTGACCCTCAAACTTTTGTCAGACGTGGTGTTAATATCCGTTGAACGGCCGTTAACGCTCTGCCTACCCCGTAAGGGATATAGGCGTGATTTTTGTATGTATGTATGTATGAGACGGTTCCATACCAAGCTTAAGACAGAATAGCCCCTCGTCTGTGAAGTCATATATAGGACGCTAACGAAAAACCCCTGTCTGTGGATTGTCCTATATAGGACAAAACAGAGTTTGTTTGAATTTCGCGGTAAATCTAGTGTTATTTCAAAAGTTTTATACCTAACACGGGCAGTGTTTTAAAATTTGGTATTCAAGAACATACAGTAAATCGATTTAGATCATGATTACGCTTGAAACGGGGTATTTTTGAGATACATATTATAATTTATAAAACATAATCCCTAATTGGTCCTGCGGGTCCTTAAGCAGAAGCCATGCTTCGGCAAGCGTAGCGTTGGACGCCCTCCGGCCAGATGGACCGATAACTTAAAGAGGACGGCTGGTGGCGACAGGATGGCGAAAACGAAAGATACAGCCTACAACAGCCTTCCAAAACAGAACTAAGGTATTTCATTTTAGAAACACGGTACCCTAAAACTTTACGGTTAATCTCGAGTCATGCACTATAATTCTTACACGTATAATTCTATAAACAAATTGTAAGTGAAACATGCAAACTCAATCATCTTTACGAGCTGGCATCCGAACAAAATACTTTTGCTGTTATTCTGTAGCTATTTGATAAAATTTAATTTACATGTAAGTGCGTAAACTCTACAGAATAATCTACGAGACGCGTTTTAAATCTGACTTATTTTTTTGCTGTAAAGTAGGTAGGTGACAATTTTTTACTGTACACGACTACACCTCTGCCCAGTTTTTTTATATATACTATATGTAATGTGAAAATACGGTCTCTATCGCCACGTCTGACAAATATTTGAGGGCCATTTCAGAAGAATCGTGTATCACTATAGTGACAGGTTGTCAGCCTATCGCCATAAATTGTATAAATAAACCCTCGAGTCCCTTAGTAGCCTTTTACGACACCAGCAGGAAAGAAATTAGGTAATGCTATTCTAAGCCGGCATCACGCGGCACTTTTTGTTGTTTTGGCCACTACTAAACGTTTATCCACGGGGGAAGAAAAAATTACTTCACACTTTATTAATTTAGACGCATAGATATTTCAAAAAACAATTGTATTTTTAATAACAACAAGTTGTAGGCGGTTGAAAAATAACTCTGACACCAGAGTTCATCGGGTCATTCCTCGACGTTGGAGTTACATATATACATACATACATACATATATCACGCCTATTATCCCTTGCGGGGTAGGCAGAGCGCAAACGGCCGCAAAAACGGACATTTACGCCACGTCTGACATATATTTGAGGGTCATTCGGAAAATTGTGTATCGCCATAGTGATAGGTTGTCAGCCCATCGCATAAAATTGCAATACACACCCTCAAGTCCCTCAGTTGCCTCTGACAACTCCCACGGGAAAGAAATGGGGTGATGCTATTCTAAGCCGGCATCACACGGCAATTTGGAGTTACGAAAAGAAGAATTACAACAGGTAGCGTAAAAGTTTAATGAGAGTTAATCTACACTAATCTACACTAATATTATAAAGAGGAAAGATTTGATTGTTTGTTTGTTTGTTTGTTTGTTTGCATCGAATAGGCTCCGAAACTACTGGCACGATTTTAAAAATTCTTTTACCATTAGAATCCTACATTATTCCTGATGAACATAGGCTATATTTTATACGAGAAAAAAAATAGGGATCCGCGTTAAAATTTCGATAATGTAACCCAACGTGTGAAAAATGTAACAAAAAAATATCTTATATCGCGTACGCTGTGGAAATTATTGACAATAGAGCAAAGTGATTTACTACAGTTTTATAGAGGACATCAATATCTATAATAATGTCCGCGATAACATATGTCTTACTATTACAGTTATGCCACAATAACTACTTTTTCATTTAAAAATGTACCAACTACGCCACATTATTCGTACCAGTGTAATGATTACATTTAATCATTACTGTATTAAAGGGTGTCAGGGATAGCCCTCCGAATACTGATTGGGTACATGCAGACCATGAAACTGAACAACTTTCCCCTAGGAACATATTTCAGGAAACGTAAAAAAACTGACTTCCCATAGTGAATGCAGTCAGCTGATTGTGATTTTGTATGGAAGGTCATTTTTTTGGCGTTTCCTGACATATGTTTCTAGGGGAAAGTTGTCCAGTTTTATGTTTCATGCACCCTATCAGTATTCGAAGGGCTGTCCCTTACTCGGTATAAAAAAAGACGACAAAAAACATTAAATAATGCATTTAAAAAATCTACACTTAAATAATACATACATACACATATCACGCCTATTATCCCTTGCAGGGTAGGCAGAGCGTAAACGGCCGCAAAAACGGACATTTACGCCACGTCTGACATATGTTTGAGGGTCATTCGGAAAATTGTGTATCGCCATAGTGACAGGTTGTCAGCCAATCGCCTAAAATTGCAATACACACCCTCAAGTCCCTTAGTCGCCTCCTAAGACTCCCACGGAAAAGAAATCGGGTGATGCTATTCTAAGCCGGCATCACACTAAAATAATAACAGTATAATCTACACTAATATTAGAAACAGGTTTTTTTTTATTATTTGTTTGAATTGAAAAGGCTCCGAAACTACTGGACCGATTTAAAAAATTCTTTTACCGTTAATTGAAATTGAAATTCTTTATTCAATGTAGGATAGTATTATCACTTATTGACGTCATGAACCGTCATACTAAAAAAATAAATTTGTATCACACAATTTTTTTTTATTACAGTTTTGTTATGACCTAATAGAAAACCGGCTCGGGCGGGATAAAAAAAATAAAAATAAAGGCACTGCCATGGGGCTGGCCAGGTTAATCACACGGCATGTAACTTTACGCCACCACCATCTGAAAACGATATTTGTTTTAAATTGAAGTCTAGATTTTTAGAATCCTACATTATCCCTGATGAACATAGGCTATATTAAACTGTCTTATTCCCGGGGGGAAATTGTTAGCGGCGGGTGAAACCGCTGGGCGGGCTGCTAGTATTACTATAAGGTTGGTAATATGTATGCACAACACATATATAGGCAGATCACACTTTGCAATGCAACTAGTGATGGGCCGCGGGAACATTCCCGTTCCCAGAAACTTTCCAGTGGGTATATTCCTGGGAATCTTCCCACGTGCCCGGGCAAGTTCCCAGTTAGTGGGAACAATGTTATATTGATATTTTTATGTTTGTGGGTTTGCTATGTTACTTTAGCCATATGTTTTTTTTATTAATACAATTGATAAAAGGATAAAGTATAAATACAAAAAATTAATTTCGCTTACACGCGGCAGTTATAGGCAATTTGTACACAAAAGTAATGTAATTAGAGATAAGACTAAAACTGAAAACAAGCAAAATGCGTTGTTATTACATTCGTTTCTTATAGAAAAATATAATAGATAGATTATCTTATTTACTTCGAGTTCAGTTTTAGCTTTCTTTTCCGGTGGGTAATTTATGGCGCAAAGTCCCGAATTTATCTCAATCAGCGTATTGTATTAAACGAAACAATACAATAGGTGAAACAAAAAATAATAACTTCTATTATGTAGCCCTGGCCCCTGCGGTCATTTATTATTATTAGTCATAAAACTAACGAGATCATCATCAAAAATCGTACCTGTAAAATGGTAAGTGTATGTTTTCTGATAGTAATAGAATGCAAGAAGAATATGTATAGTTTTATTGCGACTTTACTGAAGGAAACAACTGTTTTCAACATGATGCCAATAAACAAATTGCATAATCACTTCGATTAAAAATATTAACAATTCACCGAGAGTGCCTGTTAAGACAAGATGGGGTAGTTATTTGTTCTCACTAGAAAGTTTCATCAAATGCAAATTTGTCCTTCAAAATATGGCCATAAATGAAGGAAATAGAAAAGTTGCTCCATTGAAAGTCAGACTTCTTGAAGAGTCAATACGGAATGAACTAGAAGAGCTCACAGAATTTTTAAAACCAACCGTTAACTGGATCTTAAAGCTCGAAGGAGACTATTGTATTATACCAGGCAATACGCGAAATAGGTGATCTTTTCAGTAATCCTTTGACACATGAACTACTTAAAGAAGATATTGAAGAGGTGAACATAAAATTTGTTGGAAGAAAATGAAATGCTCTGAAGCCTGTCAACTCTGCTGCCTGTATTAGATCCGAAAAATCAAGTACATACATACATACGTACATATTAATAATCACGCCTCTTTCCCATAGGGGTAGGCAGAGGACTACATCTTTCCACTTGCTACGATCCTGCCTGACACACCTCTTTCGCTTCTTCAACATGCATCAATATTTTCATAAATGCTGTTGCTGTTGGTTTAGGGTACTCTTGACCTGACCTTTTTTAGAACGTCCCCGATCTGATCCAAGTACGTGCGTCTTGGTCTTCCCCTTCCAACGTTCCCATTCACACTCGCCATATACACCTGTTTCGTTAATCTTCTTTCATTCATTCTCTCAATGTGACCAAACCATCTCAGCATTCCTTTTTCGATACCAGTCACTACGTCTTCTTTTATACCGCAACGTTCTCTTATCACGCTATTCCTTATCCTGTCACTCAATTTCACTCCAATCATACTTCTTAGTGCTCTCATTTCTACCGCATTTATTCTACTTACATGCTTTTTCTGCCATACCCAACTTTCACTCCCATACATAAGTGTCGGAACTAACACCCCTCTATGCACAGCCAGACGAGCCTTATCAAAGACTTTCTGGCTGTTCATAAAAGCGTGCAACGCTCCATTTACCATGTTGCCGGCATTCACCCTTCTTTCGATGTCACTTTCACACTTTCCATCTGATGTGAACATGGAGCCCAAATACACAAACTCTTTCACTTGTTCCACCCTCTCGTCTTCTATCATAATTTTACACTCTGTCATATTTTCCTCTTTCTCAAAAACCATTGCTTTCGTCTTACTTACATTCACTTTCATTCCTTTCTTTTTCAAAGCCTCATTCATAATATTTACCATCTCCTGCAACCCTTCAGCCGACGACGCAAGGATAACTTGGTCGTCAGCATAGAGAAGACATTTGACGAGTAAACCATTCATTCTCAGACCACATTCACTCTCTTTCAAATCCGCCAAACAACTATCCATGAATAGATTGAACAGCCACGGTGACGCAACACATCCCTGTCTAACACCTTTCTCGATGTTAAAAAGTTCACTGTACGCCCCGTTTATCCTGACACAAGCACTGGAATCCTTATATAAGGATTTCAGTGCTCGTATCAAGATACTGCTCACCCCATGCATGGATAGTGCCGACCACAATTCATTCCTCACCACTCTGTCGTAGGCCTTTTCCAAATCCACGAATGCGCAATAGACTTTCTGGTTTTTGGCCAGGATTTTTTCAGCTATGCAGCGAAAGGAAAAGACCTGATCCGTACATCCCATCCCCTTACGAAATCCTGCCTGAGCATCCCATACTTTCTCATTCGTTTCTTTCATCACTCTTTCAATCAACACCTTTGCATACAGTTTGCCGACGACACTGAGGAGGCTTAAGAGGCTTCTTACACACATTCCTCACCTTTTATTATACTACTATCCTGGCTCCGAATCCTACTCAACTCTGATTGTGCTGTTTTTCCTCGAGTTGTCCTTATGGGTTTCCAGAAAACCTTTAAGTTCTTTCGCTAGTTTTTTGATAGCCTCCTGTCAAACTCATCTTTATTTTCCATAATTTCTTCAATGTTCTTTACATATTCGATTGTCTCAGTAAAATTTTAACGGGAACGATTTGTAGGCTGTGAATTGTAATTTTTTTTTTCTTGATGACTGTTTTTATTTGCATATAAGAACAACTTGTCAGATGTAAATGTGACAAATTAACAAGCCATATAAATCATATGATTTTTATTTTCTGTGTTTTGATTTTCATGATAATATATAAATATATCCGATCTTTTATAATACTTATGTAGATTACACACACTAAAGTATTTAGATTCCGATTTAGCAAATTTCAGAATATATTTTAAAGATATATGAACCAGTAATATCCTATATTCAGTATCCTTAATTCGAAAAGAAAATAAAAACATTTATTATGTAGCACTTATTAAAAATGTGGGCAATTATTTTAATAGCAATAGCAATTCTTCTTCTTTTCTAGTGGGACACTGAGTCGTCCAACAACTCGATGAACTCTGGTGTCTAGTGTCAATAGCAATTAATTATTTAGTTATTTGATTTTGTATAAATAGACGCATAATTATTACAATCAATCATAAATTCTAATTTAATACTCATTTTATGTTGTTTCCACCATATGTTCCCAGCAATTGGGAATGTTCCCGGGCACCGGAAAGTTTCTTTTGGGAATGTTCCCACTTGGGGCATATTCCCGGGAACGGCACATCGCTAAATGCAACACACATTTCGACTTTCCAGCATCATAACTCAGCAACATATCGATTTATCATTGCATAATCGATGTCGGGTATCGATACAGTGCGTGTTCATCTTGTATAATACGAGTGATCTCGATTACGCACAAGTTAACTTGAAAATTTTAATAGTTTTCTAACACGATTTTTTAATGTGTTTTTTGTGACTTAGTATGTTTTAAAGGGCAGTTTTGTGCGCGATCTTGTTTGATACGCTATATATGTAGATCAATTGTGAAACTAGTAATGAAATATTCGTTGCTCACATTCTTTAGAGATAGGGTGAAATTTTACTAGTGACCCATAGCGAAAAGTCAAGATAGGCTGGTGATAAGGAACAACTTTCTCCATGGAACATAGGTTGAAATACGAAAAAATATTTGGACCTCCCATACAAATTTGTCGATCAGCTGATTTGGGTTACTATGGAAGCTCAAAATATTTTTATTTACTTGTGACCGATAATGAAATCAGAGAACTGGTGATAAGGAACTACTTTTGTTAAAGAACAAAGGTCGAAATAAGATTAAAATAATTCGAGCTTCTATAGGAAATCAAATCGGCCCATCGGCAATTTTGTATGAGAGGATCTTTCTTTTTCATATATCGACCTATGTTCCTTGGGGAAAGTTGTTTCTTATCACCAGTCCGTCTTGAGTTTTTGCTATCGTTCACTAGTAACATTTCGCCCTTTAATGAAAGAAAGGAAATGGTCCTCCAGTAGGTACTAATTATGCTGACTGATAAAACATTTTTTTTGGCATGTCCATTTTTTCCTAAACTATTATTTTAAGCTAGACTGGGCTTACGATATCCAGATTCTAGATTTTATCCTTTGGACCACTTAAAGAGGGACACCCGGTATAAGCCAACGACCCATTACGGCATTTTTATCGTTCTGAGTATTGTCTGAAATCTAGTGTTGCCATAGTTAGTAGCTGTTGCCAATATATTACCATACTGCCAGACTGTCTGTCTAACAATACTATACATCACCGAAACAGCTTCCTACAGGCCATTTATAAGTCGTTTGATTATTAGACCCACTGCCGTTTAGACCCAGTGATCTTGCCCAGGTTACTTGCCTAACCTGTCTAATTAGACACACTGTCAATATGAGGAGAAGTTTGGTAAAAACTGCAGTCTATCTCAACGGATGAAAAAAGTAATAGTATTTAAAAACTGACCAACTCAAAAGTATTAAAAAGGTTTTCACCTAATTGAACTATTTGAGACTTAACGTGCTAACTGTGCCAAAGTTCACCTGATTTTATCTGTTGTCTAATTAGTTATAGGTCCAGTAAGTAAGTAAGTAAGTAAAAACACTTTATTGCACAAAATAAAAAACAAAAATATCAGGAAAAATTATTGCTAACATGCGCAAAGGCGGCCTTATCGCTACAAGCGATCTCTTCCAGACAACCTTTGGGTGGAGGAGAGAGTATTGAAAAACAGAGCAGTGCGAGAGTAATCATGAAAGAAAAGGTAACTTGAATAAGCACAATAAATACAGAATAAAAACTGTGATATAAATATAAACCTACATACAAATACACATATATTTATATATGTAAGTACGCAATGTCAATTATAATTCATTTACGTAGATTGTAGTCTCAATTACATGTTACCGATTAATTAACTAAAATACACTGTCACATTCAGGCAAATATGCTTAGACAAGGATAGAAGATGATCACTTCTTAAATTGTCTATGATTTTACGCATTTTACATCAAAATTAAGCGTCGATTAAAAATATAACAGTTAAACATACAAGGAAATCTACGAAATGTCGCGGAAATCATACTATAAATAAGATGACTAAAATAATAAAACAATTTTAAACGGATTTAAGTTTTGTTTATTTAGGATTTTACAATTCCTACGTTTCGAGCTCTTTACAGACTACCACGTGACAACGGGCTCTGTAAAGAACAAAACTTAAATCAAAACTTAAATCCGTTTAAAATTGTTTTATTGTGATGAGTAATAGTTGTGCAAACTCAAGAAAATATTATGACTAAAATAGTCTATGATAGCTAAAGCTTTTTCTTTTTCTTTTCCAAAGTTATCTAACGGAAGATGGCAGTGCTATTTTTAATTAACATGGAATCGAGACGAATATCGCGGCCAGCGTAGCTGCCAGTACGCGCCTATACCTGTGTGTATCTTGCATGGAGGTCACTTTCTAAGCGAATGAGCTGGGTCTAATTGGCAGCGGGTCTAATAAGTGAACGACTCCCATTTACAAGTTTAATGTGTATTGTGTGTGCTATCGTATATTGCTACATTTTACTGTCTTGCATATTCAGAGTTCCTAGATGATAAGTATGTTAAATAGGCCATGTGCGGAACTAGTAAAATTTTAGAACCAATGGCATTAGTTTGGACTAATGACCTGAAGATGTTGGCTGGCAGTTGCTGCTAGCCAGAATACACCCGACTTTACTATCCGCTACGCCATCGGCCCAGTCAACGCTGTGTGTATGTGTGTGTGGGCTAGAGTACGAACTACTACCCGTGGGTGTCGTAAAAAGCGACCACGGGATTAATTCCCAGCGTGGTGAGTACGGCAATGGCTGTGGATGGAATGTTAAAGACACGTTGTTTAGGGCATCGTACCGAATTTTTTTTTTATGGAACCACGTTCAAAAGTTGACAAAAATCTTTCACACTGAAGACAATTAATCACTCTATCTTCACTTGCGTCATTCAACATTAAAATCTACTGCGATTATAGACTAAGGGACAGGTACTAGCAGACTAGACAATGCGACAGCTACAGCCTAATATAGTGGACCATCTGTTATCATTCCCACTGAATGCATAACAAGATAATTAATAGCTCTATCTTTACTTGTGCTATTTCAACTTGCCCTTTCAGCACCGCCGGCTTCTATTGCTGTTTTATTAAAATCTAGTGTGGTTCAGACCTACTTTATAGATTTCGATTATTTTTTTTCTACATGGGACACTGACTCGGCGAGCGACAGGCTGAACTCTCGTGTCAGAATTAGTATTTATGCTTTTGTTTCGTAACTCAGTGTATTATAAAATTCCAGGCAAACTAAACACATGCACAAACAATGCTTTATGCAAAAGCCATCAACGCAAAACAGTTGCGCTTTGGTATCTTTTGATTCGAATCCGCATGCCTAATGATTTTTCTTGACCTTCAAGGATCGCTAATTAAGCACATGTTTTGCATTGTATTGTATCGCTCCCTATTCGAGAGTTATCCTGACTGGCACGGAAATCTCTCAAATATGCTAGTAGTCTCTTATCAATGGAACAAAGCAAACTTTAGTATGTACTCAATTAGGCAACTGACCACAAGGGGCGGAATAATTTTGCAGCGCTAAAATTATTTTGTGGTGCTTCACGTCATAAATGTTGCAAACTGAAAACGCACGAGTGTGGATACAACTACGTCAGGTTTACTGGACAAATTAATGGGTTAATTCCGTTCGCAGTTCGATTCACTTCGTTTGACACGATTTATTGATATGAATTATGTTTATGAAAATGGATGATGAATTTTAATAATGTGTTTACTCTTCTTAGAACTTGTGCAATTTGTGTATTGGCTTGATTGGACTTACACACGATACAGGGAATCCGAATGGGAAATTATTGTTTGAAATTGTTTTCTTTACATTGAGGGGGATAAAAAATAGACGAGCATAACGACGATGACGACTGGTGTCACAGTTTTGTATCGCCTTTTAAAAATCTGGCTACTAAGGTGGTTGTTCTAAAGCTCAACTTTTTTTTGCGATTCATTCATATTGATGAGTAAAAGCACCCTGAAAAGATTGCGTTGCGTAGGTACTTACTAAAAATAGCCCAGTATTTTATTTTGAACCTAATACCCTACCCAACACAACTTGGACACGTTAATTTTTTATTTTTTGAGCATTTAGGACATTTGCAAGATGCAGGTACAAAGGCGGACTTATCCCATTTAGGGAGATCAGTCCGCAATGTCCTAAATTTACTGTTTGCAGATAATGCAAGGCCCGAAGTCTGCTAAACAGCTTGAAGTATAGCAAAATCACAGTGGCATTATAATAACTGTGGATTGTCGCTGCATTTCAAGGGTAAAAAATGAGAATCCGGGTCCAGGTCCCGTTTTTGTCCGCTAGTCCCGTTTTGACCAGGTTTGTCCCCCACAAGTCGAAACGTGACCTGCGAGATGCATATTAAGGCCACCAAACCATACGCAGTTTGATCATAAACACATATTTCTAACTGTTACTGCTGTGTGAGGCCGGCTTAGAATAGCATCACCCCATTTCTTTCCCGTGGGTGTAGTAAAAGCGACTGAGGGACTCGAGGTTGTGTATTGCAATTTTAGGCGATGTGCTGACAACCTGTCACTATGGTGATACACAATTTTCCGAATGACCCTCAAATGTTTGTCAGACGTGGCGTAAATGTCCGTTTTTACGGTTGTTTACGTTTTGCCTACCCCACAAGAGATTAAATCGTGATTTACGTATGTATGTATGTGCATATTTCAAAGCCCAAACCTATCTTAAGCCTAGTACCAGCCAGTGGGGGGATATAACTACTTCTCGGATATAAAGTTGTCCGTCCGCACATACATATTTACATTTTGCACATATACGTAGTTGGAACTGGTGTGGTGTGGTGAAAAGTGCAAAAAATGGCGTTAGCAATTGTGAGTAGTATATTTTTATTTTATTTATTTTCGTGGTGACTGTGATGTGGTTTCAAGAATTGGATTATGCGTGGATTTGATTAGGTGTTATGGTTACTGTTTTGTGGTGTGACAATTATTACTTATAACAATCTAGCCTTATGTATGCAAAAGTAAAAAATTAACAAAAACTGTTGTATCAAGATTGCAGTTACATCTAATAATTTAAGTCCAATTAGTTTTGTTGATGTGTTGTGCCTAGTAATCAAAATAATATTATTTTCATGTTATTAAATTAAAAATACATTTTAAAAATTCATTTAACAATACAATACGCAAAATTTCTAATCTTTTCTTGAAATTGTGATTTAATTATGAAATTGAATTGTAAATTCATGAAAACTTGCAAAATTTTCAAATATGAAATTGTGTAATTATCAAATCTTGCCAAATGTAAAGTAATGAGAAGGTTCTTTTTTTGTACGAAATCTACACTTTTGATAATGTTGTAGCTAGATCTACTTTTCGCAGATCTATTAAAGTAGCGTAATATTTATTCACTCACAAACGCACATTAATTAATCATGGCTTCACAAACCAAAGAATGAACCGTATCGAGTTATCAATCTCAGTACTGTGTTTGACAATGTACTTTGTAATTAATTTCTATCGTATTGTAATCTTAATCGGCAAGATCGTATGAACAATCAGAAATATCTTGACTAAACAATCTAGTGATCAGTGAATTCATGTGCATAAATCGTACATAAACCCATAAAAACCTAAGAAAGTCATTTAAATTTGAGTTATAGATACTAATTACGCATCGAGTCTAGGTTTTAATATTGCATCATTTTATTTTAGTAATTCACACTATTCATAAACTTTACTATTATGATAAAGAAGGAAAAATTTGTATGTTTTTTGTTTGTTTGCGATTGATAAAGATCTCAAAAACCGAACTGAAGTGTTTCATCGTTCATAAGGTACATTATTCCTGAATAACATTTTAAACCTAAAATAGTGCTTGATTGTGTTAAATAAACATTTGAATTATTTGAATCATATCTACCTAAACTTTAATATTGAATCTAGATGGTGCAGCAAAATTACTTTTATTTGTTAACGTTAGTATATCTTTTCTCACGTAAGTGGTATTGCATGTCTTTATTTAGAATAAATTATTTTTAAACCGAAACCGAACATGGGCAACCTTTTTCTGTGAAAAACCCCCTCTTTCCAAAGGGAAAATCTGCTACTACTGGTTCAAAGATAAGATAAGATCATTTA
Organism: Tuta absoluta; assembly: GCA_027580185.1. NCBI lineage: Eukaryota > Metazoa > Arthropoda > Insecta > Lepidoptera > Gelechiidae > Tuta > Tuta absoluta. The sequence goes on along the minus strand of JAQAHW010000019.1, from coordinate 8,419,659 downwards.
TTTGCCATAAAACCACATAATATTACATTCATTGGTATGCAAATCAGTACAAAAAAAACGTAGAAAATTACAGTATATAACAACATTCAATTTATTTATGAGTAACTAAACTAATGAACTCTATTATAACAATATTCCAACATACGACGATAAATCGATGCGCGCGATTTCATATATGGAATAAAGGTGCCGTGTGATGCCGGCTTAGAATAGCATCACCCCATTTCTTTCCCGTGGGAGTTGTAAGAGGCGACTAAGGGACTCGAGGGTGTGTATTGCAATTTTAGGCGATGGGCTGACAACCTGTCACTATATCGATATACAATTTTCTGAATGACCCTCAAACGTTTGTCAGACGTGGTGTAATTAGCTGTTTTTTGTGGCTGTTTACGCTCTGGCTACCCCGCAAGGGATTATAGGCGTGATATGAGTATGTATGTATGCATGTAATATAGGTTTGATGTTCTGCCAGAAAGTCTATCAGGTCTTTCCGGTCTTTAATTCCAACCAACCCGTATGTTTCCAGTACCGACTAGAAATATAACCAATTTCCTACTTAGATATTCAATAAGGAAGGCACTTCCGAAGCGTCGTACGTCGTCCGTCACGCGATTTTCACTTACAACTTTTTTTCCTAGATCGTAATTGGTCTGTTTACTATTACTTTTATTGCAGTGAGTTATTGGCTGTTTCATGCATTGGGAAATGGACGTTTCTGTTGCATGCGTTGTGCAAATTGTGTAATAAGAATTATAGCGTTTACCGTGTCGTGCATGCTGGGAGCTCTAAAAGTCAGTTACTGTTTTTTCCGGGTGTATAGTAAGATCAAAATAATTTTATAACTTAAGAGCTTTTTTGGTACAGACTGCATGTATGTCGAAAAATACTTTTATCTCCGGGATCCTGATTTGACGACGAGCGTAAACTTTTAAACAAAAAAATCTTTGTTTTTTGCGTTGCACCGTTGTTGCTCTGTTTACCGTGTAAGTCATAAAGGCGTGGTTGTGTAGTCTGGGTGTCAACAGAGGATTACCTGTAGGATGTGAACTAACTATCCAATTACACAGGCCTAATAATTTCAGCTAGGATTAGATGTAGCCTAAAGGCCTAAGGAAAATTGTCATCTCGTCCACCGGTCGCCGCATTAAACTACTAAGATGAGATTCACATGTGTACAATGTTCAGACTAAGAATCAAGAACCGGGACCAACGGGTTAACATGCCCTTCGAAGCACGGAACAGATTAGATTAGACGAACAAAATACTCTTTAGATAATTTAGAAGAAAGTAGATCTAAATCTTCAGCAATTACTTGCATCGCATAGCTCACGAATTTTACTAACTAATAGCACAGATTACCTAATAGTTACTACGTAACAGATAAATCACTCCAAGGAAAAATTTCAATACCTACTGCTATAATAACCTACTCTTTTGAGTAGCTAGTCGCTGCAAGCCAAAACGAACCAAAACTCACGAACATAAAGTTAACTTTCCTCTGTAGTTGCGCGCCGCCATGTGCTGAGGGTGGATTGCCAGGGCTGCGTCTTTCGATATTTAAGTCAGTAGGTATTTACTGAACACTTTATAAATGAAAGAATATAATATTTTTACTGTTTTGACATGTTTTATTTTAATAATATAAAAAAGATAAGTTCTTGTCCCTTCTCCTGCTGGATCTGCCTCCTTCAACTGCACATAGTGTGCCACTTTTATTATTATTGTTAGTCGCCACTCGCCATGTCAAGTTACCAAGTTACTAATAACGAACGTCGGGCTACAAGTCTCGTTACACAAAATATTTTCGCGCGTACGGACACTCAACGCGGCTGTCGTCTGTCGACAACCCACTGAGCTATGGGCAGCCGGCTGCCCGGCGGCCGGTAGGTACTTATCGCGCGCAAGTACATGGAGTGAAAGAGGCCTGCTAATAGTCTCAATTTCATATTACCATCTAAAATCTCGAACTAAAAACAGCAATGTCACTTTCTGTTAAATAGGCTTAGACAAGGATAGAAGATGATCGCCTCTTAAATTGTCTATGATTCTAGGCTTTTGCGCGGAATTTGTCAAAATTTGGCGGCGATTAAAAATATGGCGGTTAAACATACAAGGAAATCTCCAAAATGGCACTGGCGCGGCAATCATAAGACATGATATGACTCAGATAGTCTATGACATCTTCTTTTCTTTTCTTAACTTATTTAACGGACAGTGTTATTTTTATGAGCCATTTTGGACTGTAGCGTGGAATCGCGACAAATATCTTATTATGTCTAAGTCAAACAACGAAATTGCACAAGTAAATTTACTTAACCGAAACTGGCATATCAAAGTTATGTATGGGCAAACTTCGTGTATTATATCATTAAAGTCGTCATTGTGATGTTAAGTTTTAACTTAGTCATTAACATTAGTGATGTGACAATAATATTCGCGATAACTGGTATTGAATAACAGAGGAGAGTTGGTCAGTAGGCTTTGTTCGAAATGAGAACAGTAATTGCGTAGGTATAACCGCCTAGAATAAAATGTAGAGCGTTCATATTACATATTTTTATTAGAACAGTTTGTTTGTAAGGAAGTATTTTTAGCTTATCTGGATTTATTTTATTATCGTTTATAAAACTTCATTGCACAAACGTATAAATGGCGAGCCTAATGCCTCGCAGCATTCTCTACCGGCCAACCATAGGGTAAACAGAGAGCTCATAGCTCGGTATTACATAGCTATAGCTATAGCTGTCCACAGCTGGACGTAGGCCTCCCCCAGGGTAAAGGGTACAGATTTCGAGACGACTATCGGGCGAGAGAACAGGAGCGGAGGCAGTGGAAAAGTTTGCGAGTGCAGTGGGCATTAGGGGTATCAGTTGTATTGGCATTTGCAGGGATGGTACCAACGTTGTCGGCTCAAAATAAGGCTGTGCACTGGGCAATTAAAACGAGACTAAGTTGTTAAAATCTGTGTCCAAAAGTAGGATCATTCTTATTTATTGTTTTTCAAAATATGCAAGACAAAATTTGTTAAATTAAGAAACGATTTCAAAGTTGCTATTTTGACGCCATCCTTATAGTGTGTAGTTGCCATGCCATAACATCAATTATTCATGCAAAATATCGTTTTCAGGCGAGTGTATCCGTGAACGACCTCGAAAGTGGCGCCACTCTACAAAACAAATATTTTATCTTTATAGAAATAATCTATTAGAATGTCTGTTGCCCAATTTTTCAGTATTATCCTTAATTAAAATTAAAACCTGCAAACTCAATGAAATATTAGCTGTTATTAAAGTTATGGTAAAAAGTGCCCAAAACCGCTCACTTTTGGTATTAATTGCCATAACTTTAATTACAGAGAATATTTTATTGAGTCTGCAGGTTCTAATTTTACTTAAGAATAATACTCAAAACTTGAGCAACGGTCATTCTGACAGATTAAGAGTAAAAAGAGAAAATATATTTTATGTGAAGTGGCGCCATTGTCGAGGCCGTTTACGAGTGCACTTGCCTATATACGGGGTGTAAGGAAGGGACAGCCCTTCTAATATTGATAGGGTGCATGCAGACCATGAAATTGAACAACTTTCCCCTAGCAACGTATGTCAGGAAATGACAAAACAAATCGACCTCCCATACAAAATCACAATCAGCTGAATTATTATGGAAAGTTAAAAAAAAAATTGACACTTCCTGAATTATTTATTTATGGGAAATTGTTCAGATTTATGGTCTGAATGCGCCCTATCAGTATTCAGAGGGCTGTCCTTTACACTAGGTAGAATACAAGCAAGTAACGTAGCGCCTAGAAGATGTCCAGCAGTGGACCTTCACGTCTATTATGAGAACCAAAAATTTCTACCAATTTATTACGTAACTTAGATCCAAAACAACATTTCCGTTCCACAAATGGTAAAGATCAAACACCTTTAGCTCGTTAAAACAAGTGACAGTGCTAACATAATAATTGAAGGTTCCATTTCTAAGCGCTTCTATTTTCATAGACACGCACAGACATGCAAATCATATTGTAATATTAGTATAACAAGTTATTATGCGGCATTACATGTTTGCGGGTACATAGTTTACACAGAAATGAATATTTGGTGTGATAGAAGTGCCGGCTTAGAGTGCCGTGTGATGCCGGCTTAGAATAGCATCACCCCATTTCTTTCCCGTGGGAGTTGTAAGAGGCGACTGAGGGACTTGTGGGTGTGTATTGCAATTTTAGGCGATGGGCTGACAACCTATCACTATGGCGATACACAATTTTCTGAATGACCCTCAAATATATGTCAGACGTGGCGTAAATGTCCGTTTTTGCGGCTGTTTACGCTCTGTCTACCCCGCAAGGGATAATAGGCGTGATATAAGTATGTATGTAGAAGTGCCATTAAATGTTTAACCAACACTTTGAAGGGAGCACGGTAGCAACATTAGGAACATTTCCAGGAACTTTCCCATGCACGAGGAATATTCCCCGGAAATATAGAAACATCGAATATTTCTAATGTAATATTTATGTTAAATGAACATTAGTTATATTTTATTAGTTGCAAGTTTAAGTATTTTTTTTTGTAAAATATGCAGGCAGGCTTAACAAAAGTCAACCAATATCGTGATCTTTCAATAGATTGTGACAAAATGCGATAATTTACAGTAACACTCCCTTTAGAATATTATCAGTAAATAACTAAAATGGGTACAGCATATTGCTAGAGCAAAGCAGAGCAGAGCTATTGTAAAACAAAAGGCTGTAGTCTACAGGTGGAGTTAGATGTACAGTACGTTGTAGCACATAAGGTACCAGGGGTACTACAAAAGAACTGAATTATTTTTATTCGTGCTACAGCCGACTACATACATTAATAACACGTAAACAATTGTAATCCTAATGTTATTAGTATTGTTTTATGTGAAGCAATGTGCGCAATTTTACCTGTGAACTTTTTTACACTACATTTATTTACAATCAACCTGGCGTAGACGTGACGCTTCTAGTAAATAGATGAAAAACATGAATGGACTCAAAATTCGCAAGTCCCGGATTCTATTCTAACCAGGGAAGTTTATTTTTATCGTGGTAATTTAATTTGCCGTGTGTTGCCGGCTGAGAATAGCATCACCCCATTTCTTGCCCGTGGGAGTCGTAAGAGGCGACTTAGGGACTTGAGGGTGTGTATTGCAATTTTAGGCGATGGGCTGACAACCTGCCACTATAGGGATACACAATTTTCCAAATAACCCTCAAATATTTGTCAGACGTGGCGTAAATGTCCGTTTTATGCGGCTGTTTACGCTCTGCCTACCCCGCAAGGGATTATAGGCGTGATATATGTATGTATGTGAATTTACACAAGAATTAAAAACAATGATTACGAGAGATTTACCTCAACAAAACAATGACATTTCCACTACTAATACATTCATCATTTCTGTGCTACACTAATTGCAAATGACTATTCAAATAAATGCGCATAATTTCGGCGTAGCGTGTATCATACGTCAGTGGCAGTGAAACCGTTATTAGTGTGCGAGTAATATGACACAGACCGACTAGTTGATTCATTATGCTACTATATTTCCGCGGAAACTTATGGTCATACACAGTATTTTGGAGCAAATACATTTAATTGGATATTTGGGAACAGTGCTGGAAGACACGGGCTGGAAGACGAGAAAAAAAACCAACCCATATAAAGTCAGTCAGCTGATCGTCATTATAATCATAGTATAAAGAAGGGGGGAAGTAGGCCAACTCCGGCCCAATCCGCGCTATAATTACCTACTCTCTCAGGGTTGTCACTTTCAACAAAATTTCAATTCAGTGCCTAGGATTTGGTGTGGTCCAACCAAGGTGTCTGAGGTCAGTTTTACCTACCCTCGTAACGCCCAAGCTTCTGTGAGCTTTTCACAGATAGCAGCCCGGATGCCTTTTAAAAGGTATGCTTCTTCAAAGTAAAATAAACCTTATATGCACTTCTTTGTCCTGGAAACTTGTAGTTCCAGCATATCCTGGGTCTACTGATACAAACCATATCATATGTTGTTCCCTACCTTTTGTAAATTAGTTTGAACCATAAAATATAAATAGACACACATATTTACGCTAAGTTTACATAAATAAAGAATAAACATATGCCCGAGTTATTAGCTATAAGGTTGCTTTCTAATGTAATGTTTCCATATGCTTGGGCTCGTACCACTATAGAGCTACATACCTTTTAAAAGGTATCTGGGCGTTACGAGGCTACCCACACGATGATGAAACCTATTTAATGAAAGAAACAATCTTTGCTTTTGTACGCGGCGTCCTTTGTTTGGGAGGCGGCGTCCTTTGACAAATACCGGAACGCGCGATCGCATCTGAGCGAACGGACATTACTCTGACAACAGGGTCCATCGGGTCATTCAAGGCTCGGTGCCCCTTCACACGACAAGAAAGGATTTACAATACCTAATGTGAGCAAATGGCAGACTCAACTTCAGATTATAAGCACCTATACCTACTAGGAAGAACACCAATAATTACACCAAATAGACAACTAAATACAACTTATAAATCTCATCATCGAGTTTAACTTCTTAAAAATATCTATCATATTAAAACAAATTAATTACTTAGGTACCTATTCTGGTCAGTAGGTAATTTGAAAAGAGACAAATCAGGAATTGATGAATAATTTAGACACAGCAATACTTTCTTTTGCTACAATCAACCATTTTATAATCGTGGTTTTGCTGAACTATTGAGCCGTGCGTGACGCGTGACTCGTCGTGCGGTGTCGACTAGCGGCCCCGACGAAGCGCAGTGCGAAACCACCCGAGATGTGTCCGCGTGTGCGTGCGACGACGCATTGATACTATCGCGCACACATACAAGCCGCGCGCGGTGCGTTTGTATGAAGATAACGTACTTCCTTCTTTATACTATGTTATAATGATACATACATACACATACACATATCACCCTTGCGGGGTAGACAGAGCGTGAACGGCCGCAAAGAACGGACATTTACGCCGCGTCTGACAAATATTCGAGGGTCTTTCGGAAAATTGTGTATCGCCATAGCGACAGGTCGTCAGGCCATCGCCTTAAATTACAATACACACCCTCGAGTCCCTTAGCCGCCTCTTACGACCATCACGGGAAAGAAATGGGAAAATGTTATTCTAAGCCGGCATCACAGTCACACGGCATCACCTATGGTTACACATTATTTTGGAGCAAATGCATTAATTTGGGCATGTTGTATAGGGCATCAAGGTACAGAACTGTTTTCATTTTGGAACCAATGCTGAAAAAAAAAGTAATTCCTTATCAAGCATTGGTCACATTCTGAAACATTTACAGTCACAACAGTCCACTGCTGGACATGGGTCTCCCCCTAATAGGGGTTATTGCCACCAGGCTTGGCAAGCGGATTGGCGAGCGCAGTACAAGAAATTGCTGTCACAGGGAACGCTGCTGCCTATTTCTTGGATGAATCATGGATGAATCATGTGATCAAGGGAGAACCCTTGATCACTTTTTACGACACCTAAGGGTTGTATTGGGGTTATTCTAAGCCGGCATCAAACTTCGATATGAAAATGACAATAATACCTATTCAAAATTAAAACTACGCTAAGCTAAAGTAAGGTCATCCAAATAATCCATATTTGACAACTGTCAGTTCCATACCAAAAGAGATGTCAACAAAGAAAAATGGACTGCCATAGAATTAGCATGAATCTGACAGCTGTCAAATACGGTTTATTGGGATGGACGTACTTTCGTTTTTGCTACGAGAATCTCTAATCAAAATAAACAGTCTGGAGCTCCTACAAACAGTTCCGTGTTATTCCTAAAGATAATCTAGCCTGGGGCTAATCACGGTTGCTAACCCAAGATAATAGTGTTGGGGTTTATTATGGTTTATTTAGTTCTCAGTGCTATATTTTTTACATATGCCTGTAATCCCTAACGGGGTAGGCAGAGCGTAAACGGCTATAAAATACGGACATTTACGCCGCGTCTTACAAACATTTGAGTGTCATTTGGAATATTGTGTATCACCATAGTGACAGGTTGTCAGCCCATCGCCTAAATTTGAAATACACACCCTCAATTTTTTTCCAAAATAAAAATAAGAAGTGGCAAAAGTGAGACGGTATTCCACATTAAATTCAATTATAAATGTTTGCATGCCAGCTGCTGGCGCAACATGCATGATCTACTTTTGACTCTACCATCTGTTTTATGTACCATGTTTGCCTGCAAATAAATGAATCTGAATCTGAATCTGAATCACAGGTTCAATCCCTGGCCCACAAAAAAAACACGTTTTTTCCATTTTAAAAAAGTGTAAAGGTTACCCCGTATTAAGCAGCGCTGCATACATTACATTACCAACCACAGCTCACTGCTAAATATGACCCTTCTCTATTGGGGGGTATCATTGCCATACTCGCCACGCGCTTGGCAAGCGGATTGGCAAGCGCAGTGCAAGGTGTATTCGCAGTGAACGCTACAGCCCATTGACTGGATTCATCCCTTGGTCAGTCCCACTAGAAGAGGGGTGCTATTGTTACACTACACTGTAATCCCACGCACACATAATAGATGTGTGAATTTTTATGCATTAATCATTCATTAGTCATTACATAAAAAGTCACACATACCTTCAAAAAATTATACACTCGCAACGTTCACTCTAGGGTAATGGCTGAAAACCAGTGCTGCCCTGCTTTGGGCATTTTTTGTACTGAGCCTTGGCCCTTTGCATCACTGCAGCACACATGTACATAACCTATTTATGCCAATACTTTTTCTGTTTTGTTCTTTGTTGAATGTATGTGTGTTGTAATTTTATGCAATAAACGTTTTATCTATCTATCTATTCGAAGCCAGCACCACATGGCAATGTAGGTATGAAATAGGCACGATGTGTGAAACTTACTAAACCCATAAGAATAGATAATAATACTGGCGTATAGAAACGAAACTCCTTTGTCTGGGCTCCAAAAGCCGCGCTTTAAATACCTACTTCCCCCCGCTGCCCGTAACGCCCCGCACTCTCCCACGCTTTAAGTCGGGGCTGTCACGTGCCAATAATTTTATTCCAGACTAGCGGCCAGTCAAGCGGTTGCGACCGCTGCTAACAATATAAGTATGTATGCTTATAAGTATGTATTTAAATACCTTACCTAATCAAACTACCTACCTACTGCGCGGTATTGACGGACGATCTAGGTTATTCTCGCTCGGCACACGGCACAACACAAAGCACACCGCCGCCACCACGCCGGCGCCGCCGCCTCCGTTTGATACCTACCTATTCGCTGCCTCGCCGATTGACCAAAATGCAATAATTTTAAAAGATTTGCGATGAATATTAATTGTTTGTTATACCTATTCAAGGATTTATTATCAAATTAACTTTTTGTTGCAGTCGAGCAGTGATAAGTAGGTACCTACTTACCTACGTTAAAAAACATACCTACGATACGAATGTGCTTATTTATCATTTTCAGCTAACAATGACTTAGGCACCTAGGTAGTTTAAATTAGAAAATGGAAACTAGGTACCTACGTAAGTAAAAATAGGAGTACACACAACAATTACGTATAATAACGAATGGTAGGTATTTACTGTAAAATCATCACTTACCTTGGCTCATCTTTAGGCCAATTAAAAAAAAATTAGAAGCGGAGTCTTCCTCGCATCACTTTTGCAGCCATACACACCACAATAATTCGGCATTGCTAAATTTTTCACATAAAATTAAAATTCGACCCGCACGACGAACGTTTCCGCGGCGAAGCGCACTCCCGACTGAATTGTTCTCTAAGAGACAGCCAGACAGATTGACCTTGAGCGCGTCTGGAGCGGGAGTGTCATCTCTATGTGATTTCTACTCTATGCTAAAGCCATTTCCCACGCCGCCAACCCTGACTTTCACCCTGCTACGTGACGTCGTTACGGTGACGCTTCCGTATGACGTAATCAGGCTAGAACCCAGCGTAAGAGGTGCGGTATTTGTATCACCCGACCAACCCATCTAGACGAATGACAAATGTGACGTCACTTAGTAATATGAGCTTATTGGCTGCTAAGATCAACTTGCAGTCTCATATCACGGTCGCCTCGTTGGCTTGGTTCAGTGCTATAAAGAGATGTCGACTAAAATCCGAAGGCCTGTTTTGATTTATAGTAAGGTACTTTTATTTTGAAAGTTTTCAAAAATTTTATACCTAAACGGGTATACAATTTTTAAAAGTGTTTTAAAACTTGGTATTCAGTAAGGTACTTGACCCAAATACGGTCTAGGGCCTAATAAGGCCTATTGGTTATATTTCCCGCTATGTTAATTCTAGTGGCCACCAACATTTTCAACACGGAATGCACGCCTATTGAAGTTCTGCGAGGTAACAAGTAACTATCTCGTCTTTTATTATACGGGGTGTAAGGGACAGCTCTCTGAATATTGATAGGATGCATGCAGACCATGAAACTGAACAACTTTCCCCTAGGAACATATGTCAGGAAAGGACAAAAAATATTTGACCTCCCATACAAAATTACGATCAGCTGACTGCAATAACTATGAGAAGTCAAAAAAAAAATTCTGATATTATTTTCTAATGGGAAGTTGTTCCGGTCTATGGTCTATTTGCACGCTAAAAGTATTTGGAGGGCTGTTCCATACACCCTGTATATGGCGTGTTGTTTAATGTTTATAAGCGAATCGCATGTAAAAATAATAGTATTCTTCTTTTCGTGCAGGACACCGATAGTATAAATCACATTTAGTTTCATATCCATAGTGAGTGCGTTTTGTAAAATGCCTTGCATGGTAGTGGCACTTATTTTCATTGAGGCTTTACTAAGACATAGGGTTGTGATATTTATCTTCATAGAAGTGTGGTTTTTATTTCTCTATCAATTTTGTTCAATTTATTACAAAGTGCAATAAATATCAGTATTCCAAATAATCACTGCTTCTTCCTCAAAAACCTGCTAGTTACGTAGTAAAAAAAATTAAGTATTTAGGCCTTATTTGGGCACCTCACCCTAATGTTTAGAGAAAACATTAAATTTTAATTAGTAACCTAACTACAGCCCTAACTTTCACCCTGCTACGTGACGTCATTACGGTGACGCTTCCGCAGTATCTCAAACGTATTATAATATGACGTAATCAGGCTAGCTCCCGGCGTGAAACGTGCTGCGGTTTTTGTACGTGCCCTGTCTGGGACAGGCTTTAGATAATATGGCGGTAGGATTCACTGGGAATATCATGTGAATACATACATAAATCACGCCTACATCCCTTACGGGGAAGGCAGAGCGTTAACGGCCGTAAAATGGTTATTAACACCACATCTAACAAAATCAGATAACTGTGTATCACTATAGTGACAGGTTGTCAGCCCATCGCCTAAAATTGCAATACACATCTAACCCTCGAGACCCTTAGTCGCCTCTTACGACACACATGGGTAAGAAATGGGGTGATGCTATTCTCAGGAGGCATCAACGCGGCATCATGAGACTTTCTATAACATTAGAATAATTTATATTTATCTGTGTACTTCTTTTTGATAGCTTTCTCTGATTGTTTGCGATAGGAACTGCGCTTAAATTATTGATCTTCTTAGCGTGTCGATGGCAGACACTACACCGTCGCGGCCCAGAACCTGGCCACGATGACAGCGCTGACAGACGCTGTCATAAGATCGTCCACGAACGTCGTTAGAACACGCAGGACACGATTTCGGATTTTACATCTTGCTTGAACATTTTATTGATTTTAAAATGTGTAACAAATTATCATCATTTTCAAAAGATTGTAAAAATATGATTGTCATATATTCCGAAATACGAGTAAAACCTGTGGAATCATAGTACGTAGGTACAATTTATCACGGTACAACTCGGAGAATTTTGTAGCAATGGTACACTTAATGATACTACTCAAGTGTACAACTGGTCCTGCGGGGATGTTCTCGATGATAGGTGGTACATTGTTTGAACTGCATCACACAAACAGTTTACATAGGAATATATCCCTCTTGTATAATAAATTATTGATAAAATAATGGTACATTGAGGGATATTTTTGAATCAGTAGAAATTGCTTTTGCGTGCGCCCGTCTAGCACGAGTGGTCTGGAACCTAGTAGTAAGACTATACTTATCGCAGTTTTGACCTGACATTAACTTACTTAGTATAAGGTACTAGGTAATTGATTTCAATAAAAATGGTCCTCCCTGAAAAGGTGACAAACAAAAAGTTTTTGTTACCAATTTGCAGGGGAGGGCCAATTTTATTTCATTTTTCGACTTAGTTCCTTGGGGAAAATTACCCAGATTCACGAGTAGAATTCACCCCAAAAATATTTGCGCTGAATTTAATAGGATCTTATATAAAATACGCTTTCTGGTCGATACAAACACGACCTTTAGAGCTCGAGAATCTATTTGTATGAAACGCACAAAATTTAATACTATTTTTGTCTTTCCCAGAAATCCCTCACCCTTCTTCTGGGATTATCATCAGCCCTGGCCCAGCTGGAGGACTACCACGGCTACGAGGGCCACAGCTTCCACCAGGAGCCTATTCATCACCAGAGCCTGGACGACCATCATCATGGGCACGACTACGAGCTCGATTACCATGTACGCAATCTATTTTCCAGGGACTTAATTCTTAAAATATCGAAGCAGAGATTTTCTTCTTCAGGAGTCAAACTCTTGTCAGTGGAGTAACTTTCAATTTCCCCTCTTCTCTACTAGTGACTTGACCTCCTGATACGACACAACATTGACTCTTTCCTTTATCTGGGTAACGTAGGTGCGTCTAGGTGTACTTCTGCCTGTCTTTCCTTGTACTTTTCCTTCCATAATGTTCTTTATGAAGTTGTCGTATCGTGTCGTGCCAATCAGAGATAAACTGCCAAAAATACGTTTGATTGTAGCTAAAGCCGGCATTGACATCAACAACAGTCCACTGCTGGACATGACCATGCTCATGTTAAGCGTTATTGCCATAATCAATACGCTTGGCTTACGAATACGCTTCTTCACACATTTTTATTTTATGATATATGATACTCTGATTTCAGATTTCATTTAAAGTCACAAGTCATATTATATTCAAGATGGTAAAGTAAAATGTCCAGTAAACTCTGTCGCTAAACGCCACGAATAACTTTCTATTTTCTTCCAACTTTGGTCCTATATCAATATAACACAAAAACTACATATTATATTCTTTATTGCACAAAATACACAGAAAAAAAATATAGGTATATAATTTTTGACAATTAACATAACATTAATTTACACATTTTCTGCATAACAAAGACACACTATTAAGTTTTACAATGGAGTCTGTAAACAAGTCTTTTTGTGGCGATACATCTAAGAGCGAGTTAAGTAGGCTAAGCGCAAGCACCAATGGAGAGTGGTGATGCTGATTTGTGCGGTGAGGGAAGGTGACTGCAGCCACGCAAGTAATTATTAGGCACAAAAAAGCGGCACACTCGTGTAACCAGAGGTGGACACACCATCTTGACAGAAGCCATAAAAAAATGTTTGAATTAAGTTTCTATTTTGTACACAGGCGCACCCGAAATACGCGTTCGACTACTCAGTGAAGGACCCTCACACCGGCGACGACAAACAACACTGGGAGACCAGAGACGGGGACAAGGTTAAAGGTAAAACATCATCATTATCATCATGTCCTCTTTGCACAGACCCCGAACAAGCGAGGTGCAACCTTTGGCAGGAGGGGTTGACCCTACCAGATCCTTTCGTCCCGATTACTAAGAGCTTGCCGCCTGGCCGTAATTTGCCATGGTCGGTTTGGAAATCTTTAAATAGACTCCGGACTCAGACTGGCCGGAGCAAGGAAAACATGACCAAGTGGGGCTTCTTGGAGGGTTCCGATGTAAACTGTTTGTGTGGTGAAGTTCAAACAATGAACTACCTAACATCGTGTCCTGCGTGCCCTAGCATCGATCGATCTTATGACAGCGTCTGTCAGCGCTGTCATTGTAGCCAAGTTCTAGGTCGCGACGGTGTAGTGTCTGCCATCGACACGCTAAGAAGAAGATTATCCTCATGCCGGCTTAGAACAGCATCACCCCAATACAACCCCGTAAGATGCGAGTGAGGCATAAGTTTAACCAAGAAATGGGCGGCGGCGTTCCCTGTAAAAGCAATATCTTGTACAGCGCATGCCAAGCGTGGTGAGTATGGTAATACCCTCCAATAGGGGGAGGCCTATGTCCAGCAGTGGACTGTTGTGTCTACACTTATATTATAAAGAGGAAAGATCTGTTTGTTTGTTTGAATTGAATAGGCTCCGAAACTAATGGACCGTTTTGAAAATTCTTTTACCATTAGGATCCTCTTTTGCAAACTGAGGCACACGAAATCAAATTTCAAATGATTCAAAAATAGGCACAATTTCTGCTAAAATATTTTCTATTTCACCAGGCACATACACGCTGACGGAGACCGACGGAACAAAACGAGTGGTGGAATACGAGGCGGATGACAAAAACGGATTCAATGCTGTCGTGCACAAGATCGGACACCCTAAGGTAAAATCTATGAAGTATTTTTACTAAGTTTCGCCCGTTTCAATTTGTAAGGTATGAAAGGTAATATTTCTAATGAAACTCAATATTAAATGTAATTTTCTACTTTTTTATTAAGGTCTGTATGACAATGATGTTTACGTTCAACTACTACATAAACCCCTAATCCTTTAAGAAGAAGTTCAGTAATAAAACTACGTTCGTATTAAGAACAATAGTGTTCTCGGTACCTCCTTACAGCCCTCATTGCATGGCGACCCTGCCAGTACTGCCTTTGGGCAGTGCCGAGCTGTGGTCTTCCATCAAATGTTGGTTGTTAGGTGGGCTGGATGTAAACACGTGCAAAGAGAGTTTGTGATGATACCGCCCGCGTCAGCGCTGGTTAGCGATCGGTAGCGGCCTAGCTACACAGTACGAATCGGCTTATATTAATAAAAAAATTGTGGTGTCTTGTTACTTAACAATAATACAGCTTTCCTTGGGAAAAGTTGTTCAGATTCACGATTAGAACTCACCCTAAAAATATTTGCACTGAATTTAATAGTATCTTATATAACGAAACTAGGTTCTCGAATGTGTAGTTTATAATTATCTAAAAGTAATTTTTAACAGATTGAGGATCTGCAGAAAAATTAAGAACGAAGCGACGTCATCATAAAAAAATACCATTATTTTTTCAGGAGGAAAACAAATACGAACACTTGGAACACAAATACGAGCCGGTCGAGCACAAATTTGAGCACGTGGAACACAAATACGAGCCCTCGGAACACAAGTATGAACACGTGCAACACAAGTATGAACCGTCGGAACACAAGTATGAACACGTGCAACACAAGTATGAACCTCACTACCATCACGATTTCCCGCAAGGCGATGATGGTTTTGTCCCCATTGTTGGCTATGGACATTAGGTTATATGAAGGCTGATTATATGTTAATTTGTATGGAGTATACAGAAAATTAAATAGTTCTCGAGTGCTAACTGTGTAGAAAAAAACACGGGCCTTACTACAACAAAGTAAGACATGCATTGAACGTATAAAGTTTAAATAAACATATCACGCCTATATCCCAATGGACATGTCACTAAGAGGGCTATGGTAAGGTCTATGCTCGGTATCTCTATAATGGATAAAATCCGGAATGAGACTATCCGCAAAAAGACCAAAGGAACGGACATTATCTGGAAGTGTAGCAAACTGAAGTGGCAGTGGGCTGGGCACATCTGTCGTAGCACCGATGGACGGTGGAGTAAGCGGGTTCTCGAGTGGAGGTCACGCTTTGGCAGGCGTAGCGTTGGACCTCTGACCAGATGGACCGATGACTTTAAAAAGGCGGCTGGTAGCGACTGGATGGCGAAAACGACAGGCCTATGGCGTACCTTGGGAGAGGCCTACGTCCAGCAGTGGACTGCAACAGGCTGATGTATGTATCCCAAGCGGGGTAGGCAAAGTGTAAACAGCCGTAAAAACGGATATTTACGCCACACCTTACAAATATTTGAGGGTCATATAAAAACTCCATAAAAAACGTTAAATACGCGTTTAACGCATGTCTAACTGTTTTATATTAAGGCCTAATAGAAACACTTAAAGAATAACTACTGCCCAGGCCGGAAATCGAACCCGGGACCTTTGCGTAGCAGGCAGGCGAACTACCACAGCATTTGATATTCCATACAAATTAAACAATAACACATAGTTTATAAAAAAAAAACTAGTTACCTTAGCAAGTAAGGTACTCAACTAAATGTAAAAGACCAAAAATATTGTTTTTTTCAATATTATTTAATTTGATATCGGTTGATGCTATTTTTTGTTGTTGCTTTTTTTAAAATGTTATTATCTTTATGTTATAAATTAAATAAGACTGTTTTTTAGAACTAACGATTTAGTTCATAAGAATTTGTACAAAACTCTTGCAATGAAATAAACTTTGTTGTCAAAAATAGTGATGATTATTTACGATAGTGAAATTCCTGTTAAAAAAAATACAGAAATAAAAACTTGAAAATGTTGATTGCGGTGGTGAGTAGTATTACACAACTGGCATCTTTAAACAGCGCCATCTATTTATGCCGCAAAACTCAAAGCAGATCCATCTAGTGTTCTCCAGTTGAACTGCTAAAGAGTGGAACTCACTACCTGCGTCTGTGTTTCCAAACGCATACAACCCTAATCTCTTCAAAGTAAGAGTGAACAGGCTTCTTCTGGGTGAGCTCGCTCCATCTTAGACTCTGTCTCTGTCCTATGACCCAGACTAGAGTCAAGAGCAAACCCATACTTAATTTAAAAAAACTAATACTTATACACCTCTGTGCTAGCGCTAGTTTGAGTCTGTCGTTCTCGTATCTTAGTTGTTGTTCAGTGGTTTCTCCTTATGGAGGCTCGATACTTGCCAGCAGAAGCTAGCAGGCCTATTGTTCACAAAGAACTAACATGGCCATATATTGGTAACACTCAGTACTTTTTATAATGGCGCCATCTAGCGAAAACTTTCGTAACTACCGAGACAATTCACTTACCTCTGCAAGCGCTAGTTTAATTCTGGCATTCTCATATCATAACTCTTGAAAATTTAAATTGAAATTATTTATTCAATGTAGGATAGAAGGTATTGACACTTATTGGCGTCATGATCCGTCATTGTAAATAAAAAGAAATTTGTATAACTCAATTTCCTTCTTTAAACAATTTTGTAATGTCCTTGTAGAAAACCGGCGCGAGCGCGTAGAAAAAATAAAAATAAAGGCAATGCCTCGGGGCTGGACAGGTTAATCACACGGCATGTAACTTAACGCCACCACTATCTGAAAACGCCATTTGTCAATCGAAGTCAAGATTTTCAAAGCTGGTTATTTACTTGCGTATAATTAACTTGTTCTGTGGTTCCTCGTTTTAGCGGTTCAATATTAGCTTAAACGGAGTCTAAATGATTTCTAGTTTGTATAACTAAAGACAGCTCTAGGCTAATGGACATCTAGTATCCAAACTTAAAGCGCCATCTATTGACACCGTACTCAAAACTCAAAACAGCGCCATCTACCGAAATCCTGTGGAACTACTAAGACTATGGACTTAGCTCAGCTCAACTCAGCTTGAATCTGTCGTTTTCGTATCGTAACTGTTGTTCGGTGGTTTCTCCTTGAGGTGGTTCTATGTTAGCTCCAGCAGAGGCTAATGGGCCTCTACAATGACATATTTAGTAATGCCATTTATTACAATAACGAGATAATTACGAAACAGCGGCACCTAGTGGCAACCTGTGGAACTAATAAGGCACTAACCTTTGAGCCAGCGCTAGTTTAAGTCTGGCATTCTTTTATCTAAGTTGATGTTCGATGGTTTCTCTCGGTTGTGGTTTAATGTTTGCTTCGGCGGAGGCTAATAGACCTCTAGATTTCAAAATTGCACAAAACTGTTGAAACCGCACACAGCACCCTAAACAGCGCCATCTAGCGACAACCTGTGGAACTACTAAAGCACTTACCTCTGTGCCAAAGCCAGCTTCAATCTGTCGTTTTCGTATCGCAACTGTTGTTCGGTGGTCTCTCCTTGAGGAGGTTCTATGTTCGCTCCGGCGGAGGCCAGTGGGCCCCTCGGGGCTCTGCCCACGGTCGCGTAGCCGCCCTAGAATGAAAATATAATGGATATTACTTTTTAAAAAAGCTCATAATATTTTTAAAGAGCAATATTTTCACAAATTGACGAAATGTTGGAA
Organism: Tuta absoluta; assembly: GCA_027580185.1. Lineage (NCBI taxonomy): Eukaryota > Metazoa > Arthropoda > Insecta > Lepidoptera > Gelechiidae > Tuta > Tuta absoluta. Next base: position 8,401,344 of record JAQAHW010000019.1, on the reverse strand, counting down.
AAATTAATATTGTGATAGGAATAGTTGTTATTTAACCAAGGTTCTCGTCTGATTTAAGGCCATTGCACATTTGGTATTAGCACATTCACACAATGCCAATATGGGCAGGGCAATAGTAAGGGAAGTGGGCAGCGCTAGCATGTAAACAGTTACTCGTCATGCCGCTGCCACTTCCCGTGCTCCCTCGATTGTCGGCTTTTCGTAGGTGAGTCAAACGAACGGCAGCACGAGCGCTTTTGGAATGTATTGCTATCTCGCTCACTCGTATTGGTGCGAGAAGAGTATGACAGCAGTGTGCGAATACTCACTCGCATTGATACTTCCGCGGAAGTATTAGAAAGCCGGCTCAGTCTATGGCGGCGGACAACGCCATCTAGCGGGAAGGCTTCATTGAAAATTGTTCGTTATTGAAGCACAAACTCACCTGGATACTGGAGGATACGGAGTGCGCTCTTTGGTGGACCATATTGTCGTCATTGTCAGATTTATGCTGGAAAAAAAATACATACTGTCACAGACAAATCCATACTAGGTTACTAGCTTCGTTTGCTACTCGTAACGCCATCTATCATTCTGATGTGATAAATATATCAGCGCCACCTAGGCTTTATATTTTATACTACTTTCTATCTATTTCTATGTACATGTTTCGATTAGTAATGTTGTAGATTATGTAAATTCTAACTGTTACCGCTAGATGGCACTATTTATATAAACTTAATAAAATCATTGAACAAAGGAAGCTGCCTTTACTTCACCACTTTATTTTCTCAGATTCTGGCTTATCCAGGATCCACATACATATATCACGCCTTTATTCCTTGCGGGGTAGGCAGAGCTTTAAATAGTACATTGTTGTCGAGGTATGGAAAATAAGACTTTGCTGCGGCGAGGACTTCAATTATACAAGTCAAGCAAAGTAATTTTCCCCGAGGCTTACATAGTGCTTTTCTCAAAAAAAGGCTAGGAAATGAAAGATTGTACTTCTTATAAAAGTTAGCTAGCGACCACAACACAACGAAACAAATAAAAATTTACAATTTTCCCACCAATTGTAATTTTTTAAAATAAATTCGCCTGTAAGGCACAGTATTACGTAATATTCAGCCATACTAAATGTTTAGTTCATTCTTTTCTTTTTTAATTCTAAACAGGCAAGGGCAAGGGTCTTCACATCATACAGCCTCATCTTTAGTTACCTGTTTCATACAAAATTACGTTCCGTTTCCATGAGAGTCATCGAGATTATTTTGAAATCAAATTATGTGGGTTTAGCGTATAACGAATTTATCTTAATGGACACCAGCAAAGGATTTCCATACAACTTTGCTGGCGTGATCTGAGACGTGACAAACAATGTGAAACTTCGCAGTTTCTTTTTTTGAAAGAAATGAACACATTTCCTAGCATGTTTGAGAAAATGTATATTTATTTACCGAGGGCGGCGCGGGCGCGGGCACCGTGGCGGGCGAGATGGCCGCGTTGTCGTCGGCGGCTGAGCGCGCGGCCAGTAGCGGGCTGGCTGTGGCACTCGCTACCGGAGTACAAGCGCCTGAACAGGAATAACACCGCAGATATTAAACTAGGAAAAAGCCGATACCACAGAATATATAATAGTACTAACGTACAGAAGAATCACTCCCTAAGAAATTACATGTTTAGGTATAAATTAATACCTACGCTCGGTGTACCCAACCGCTCACAAACAAAATTGAAACTTATGAACGCGCGCGAACGCTCAATCTCCCTTGCGCATCGCAGTTTTATGACTGAGCCGCCGGCGAACTCCAAGGGCTGTCACTTGTCATCATGTTATTCGTGCACGAAGGTTTTTTGTTATTGATTTTGCTATAATATCTTATTTGTTCACTTAATCTACGGAAGGAATTGTAAGATTTGTAAATATTTATAAACCTAAACGAAATTATTAATGACTACTGTTTATATAGAAAAACAATTAATTATTCTTGTGTTTTAACTGTTCTTTGTATCGAGTGGGACACCGAGTCGACGACCCGATCGATTTTTTAACGAATAAACGTACTAAAACACAGAAAAAAATCAAGTAAGTGTGCGCGCGAGCAGCACGTGCGTGCGAACAGTGCGACGGCTAGCGGCACACTGGCGGTCTGGCGACGACAAGTGACAACCCGCGGAGATTAGTCCCCGTAGGGAACCCGCCGGCGGAACATACCTAAACCGTGGAGTGAGACCCCCCTGCCGATACATAGTAAGTAAGTAAGTAAAAACACTTTATTGCACAAAATAACAATCAGGAAAATGCATAACTAGCATGCGCAAAGGCGGCCTTATCGCTACAAGCGATCTCTTAAATAATAATAATAAATAAATAAATATCTTGGACATTTCACACAGCGCCACCTAGCCCTAAACTAAGCAAAGCTTGTACTATGGGAACTAAATTGCTGATATAAATACTTATATACTTTTTTTTTATAAATACATTATATACATAGAAACACCCAGACTAAACACAAATATCTGAAAATGGCTTAAGCCTGCGTCGTGCGTAAGCCGACCGTCCAGTGGCGCCCTCCCATGTTTTTTAATAATTTCTTAAAATCTAGGACAAACATTAAAAATCTAAGACGGACAAATTGTTGTCCTATACGATAAGTTTATTTTAAGGTACAACAATGAGCTTTTTCTTGTGTTTTAAATTTTAAATCACTAAAACAGAAAACGGTGGCCACCATTTTCCGTTTTAGTGATTTTAAAGACGCATAACAATGAAAAGCTTATTGTTGTACCATAAAATAAACTTATCGTATAGGACAACAATTTGTCCGTCTTAGATTTTTAATGTTTGTCCTAGATTTTAAGAAATTATTAAAAAACATGGGAGGGCGCCACTGGACGGTCGGATTTTGCACGGCGCCGCCTTAACAAATATTTGTGTCATGTGGGGATCGAACCCACGACCCTTGGCGTAGAAGGCAGGGGTACTATCCGCTACGCCATCGGGCCAGTCAGTCTTCCAGACAACCATTGGGTGGAGGAGAAAGTTTTACATACATACAGGGTTATTTTTCATTCACCCCGGAAATTTTACAGGGCGATTCTAATCATGATTATGAACAACTTTCATTACGGGGTCACCTGCGAAATCGCGAAAAAAAACAGCTGCTCCATAGATAAATTCATACCTACTCGAACACGGCTGGTTTTTTATTTCGCGATTTCGCAGGTGACCCCATAAAAAAAGTTGTACAGAATCATAAGTAGAATCGCCCTGTAAAATTTCCGGGGTGAATAAAAAATAATCCTGTATAGCCTATACATGGTGTAAAAAAATTTGCTGACAATATTTTAAGGGGTGAACCAGTACGTGAAACTGAACAACTTTCCCCAAGGAACATAGGTCGAAATATGAAAAAAAATTGGCCCTCCCATACAAATTATCCCGGCCGGGTAACACACTAAGTATGGGAAGGTCAAATAATTTTTTCATATACCGTCCTATGTTCCTTGGGGAAAGTTGTTTAGTTTCACGAACTGGTCCACCCCTTAAAATATTCTTAGCTAATTTAAAAAAAAACTATTATTCATAAGTAATCCAATAAATATCAGAATGGCAATAGACTATGCCTAAATAAGAAAATAGGCGGAATTCTTAAGGTGGGACGTTTTACATACAAACGAAAAACTGAAGTTCAATGGACTTGTACATGCGATGAAGAGCATTTTCTTAACAAATGCTTATGCGAAATAATGAAGGCACGCGTACATTTGGCACAAAACTACTTTCGGTTAAAAGAAAAAGAGTATTTCATCCATAATAAAATCATACTATTTTTTTGCAGCAGTAGCTCTATCTATTGGCGTAAAAAGAGTATTTCATCCATAATAAAATCATACTATTTTTTTGCAGCAGTAGCTCTATCTATTGGCGTAAAAAGAGTATTTCATCCATAATAAAATCATACTATTTTTTTGCAGCAGTAGCTATATCTATTGGCGTAAAAAGAGTATTTCATCCATAATAAAATCATACTTTTTTTTGCAGCAGTAGCTCTATCTATTGGCGTAAAGTGGCGAATCAGTTCTAACAAAGAAATCTAATGGTCTACAATTTATTTTCATTATTTTGCGAAAATGTTATATCAACACATGACTTCCCATCGAGTTTTTTAATTAGACTTTTGTTTTTTAAAGACGTAAGTCAATTTTACTTTTGTATAAAAAAACGTCCCACCTTAAGGCGAGTGTAGACTTCACAAAATCATATTTCTTCATTTTATACAAACAATCTATCAGAATATCCGTTGCTCAAGTGTTTAGAATTATCCTTAAGTAAAATTAGAACCTGCAAACTCAATGATATAATCGCTGTAATTAAAGATATGGCAATTATTACCAATTATTATTTATTACCAAGGGACTCGAGGGTTGGATGTGTATTGCAATTTTAGGCGATGGGCTGACAATCTGTCACTATAGTGATACACAGTTATCTGATTGACCCTCAAGCTTTTGTCAGACGTGGTGTTAATATCCGTTTTGCGGCCGTTAGCGCTCTGCCTACCCCTTTATGTATGTATGTATTACCAAAAGCGACCGTTTTTTGCCATAATTTTAAATACAGCGAATATTTCATTGAGGTGCGTTCTAATTTTACTTAAGGATAATACTAAAAACTTGGGCAACGGACATTCTGATAGATTTGTATAAAGAGAAAACTTTTCTTTTGTGAAGTGGCGCCACTGTTGAGGTCGTTTACGGCTACACTCGCCTTAAGGCCGCCTCGCCTGCAGTTACGACTGTTTTCGAGACGAGAGACAAATGTAAGTAAAAGATATTTGAATATAACTTACCGCTATTTCCATTGGCCACGCCTTTCCCCGTCATCTGGGCCTGGATTGCTTCCTTCACCTCTTGAAACTTTTCTATAAACTGAAAACAAAAAAATGAAACATTTGTCCAGATTCCACGTTACTGATTAAGCGCCAACGCTGCGTCGAGCGGGCTGCCCGCGGGCTATATTCGGCAAAATACATTAGCAGCGTGGGCTGGGTAACCCGCGTCACGCAGCGTTGGCGCTAAAACTGCTAATCAACGATAGAATTAGTCGCCGGGTATTAGTTGCAAAACTAACCCGGTAGCTGAAGCCGTGCCACGCGTTACTGGCATTAAAATACACTTGCAAAATTGGCGGGCAGGGAGTGAGCTGCGGTAGCCCAGATGGAAGAGTAGCGCCGCTAGTAATGCGAAAGTCGCAGGTTCAATCCTGCCCGCGAAGTTTTCAAAAATTAAAAATAGCACTGTCACTCTACGTCAAATAAGTTTAGAAAAGGATAGTAGATGTCATAGTGTATTTAAGTCATGTCATGTTTTAAATAGTCTATGATTTTCGCGCCATTTAGCGGATTTAGTTTTATGTTTTACCGCCACGTTTTTAATATTTGCTTAATTTTGACAGACGACGCGTAAAATGCGAAAAACTATAGACAATTTATGAGGCGATCATCTTCTATCCTTGTCTAAACCTATTTAACAGAAAGTGACATTGTTTTTTTTTCAAGTTTTTAGTTGGAGATTTTAGATGGTAACATGGATATGGAATTGTTTGGTATTTAAACGCTCAAATCAAATCATCCAAACAGTGGTCGTACCTAGATTAGATAAGTATAGCAAGATATAGTATAGATAAGTAAGCAGTCCTGTTCAGTTCGGCCGAGTTCATGATTGTTGTTATAAAAATCCCGTGAAATATTTTAAATTTCTCTTTTCATTTTGTTGAGAATTTTAATGTAAAGTAGTTGGGTTTCAGCTCCAATAATTATGACGGAAGAAACCTTAACGGACAGATTTATTGTTTTGAAGGATTCTACATTATCCTATTACAAAAGCGAATTGGAGAGTAACCTCGGCTGCCGGGGTGCCTTGTGCTTGAAGAAAGCCAAAGTCAAGCCTCATGAGTTTGATGATTGCCGTTTTGATGTGTCGGTCAATGATTGTGTATGGTACCTGAGAGCTGCAAACCCAGAAGAGAAACAGCAATGGATTGATGTATTGGAATCATTTAAAGTTGAATCAGGATATGGGACCAGCTCTGACAGCAGTTCAAATGGTGGTGGTCTGCGGAGGCATGGCTCCATCACCTCTCTACGCCGTCACTTTGGCTGATGGAAATGACTTAAGGCTGCATGCTGGCGAAGTGCGCGCGACCAGTGCGTCGTTTAAGGCGACGTGCAGCGCCACGCTCACAGCGCTGCAGCAATGCGTGCAACTGCTGCGCAGGAGGGAGAAGCAAGCCAGCAAACAGGAGGAACTTTACATGGCATTGAAAAATCAAATAACGGAAGTGAGGTTATCTTCGAAACCTGGCCCAGACCACGAGGAGGGCCCCCACTCTACACTCCCGGACGACGAATTCTACGATGCTGTGGAAACAGGCTTCGACAAAATGGAGGAGGAGGCTTCAGCGCGCGTCGCCTCGCCCACAGAGCACAAGCGGGACGAGGTGGAGCTGCCTCCGCCGCATATTGACAACCGGCTGACGACACACTCACTGTGGCCCGAGATCGACAGGATATCGACAGAACAGATCAAGGCGGCGTTCGAGGGCGTCGGCGGAGACATCGGCTGGCAACTGTTTGCTGAGGAAGGAGACATGAAGATGTACAGGAGAGAAATGGAAGTGGACGGCATGGTGATGGATCCACTTAAGGCGATGCACAAAGTGCGCGGCGTGTCGGCCCGCGAGATGTGCCACTACTTCTTCAACCCGCGGTATCGGTACGAATGGGAGACAACACTGGAGAACATGACAATAGTGGAGGAGATATCGTCGGACGCGCTCGTGTGCCACCAGACGTTCAAGCGCATCTGGCCGGCTTCCCAGCGGGACGCGCTGTTCTGGTCGCACGTTCGAGCCCCGGACAAGCACACGTACGCCGTCACCAACCATTCCACTGTCAATCCTGACTACCCCTCTAACACCGGTGCGTGTATCCGTCTGTTCGTGACGGTGTGTCTCGCGTGCCGCTCCTCCTGCCCGGCGGGCGAGGCTCCCACCAGGGACAATATCACCACCAGTATTGCATACTGCAGCACAGTGAACCCCGGCGGCTGGGCGCCGGCGGGAGTCTTGCGCGCCGTCTACAAGCGCGAGTACCCCAAGTTCCTCAAGCGCTTCACCGGATACGTGCAGGAGCAGTGCCGCGGGAAGCCGCTAGCCATCTAGCATCGCCACCGACAATACCTACATTACATACATAAATCACGCCTAATGTCAGGGGTATCCATCCCAGCTTCCGGACCGATAGTTGAGATGTGGTATACGGGTGCGCGACCCCGGCTTCCCGAGCTTCTACTGACCTTACCCTCCTTCCAGTCAGTAGTATCCTACTACCTTTATATCCTTCCTCACTGTTCCCCATATCCTCTCCTTTTCCCTTCCCTATCTCCCTACTCTCCTAGGTCTAACAAAAGCGGCTCCCTCCTGCTTAACAAATGTAAGTCTGTTTCGGCGAGGACGGCGACCCAATGCAGATATTGCAATAGGGTTTGGCGAACTCGGCGATTCAGCAAGGCAAGGTGAATGGCCAAGGGCGACGATAGAGGGCGCGTGCAGTTATCGTCGGTCAGACACTGCATCCAAAAGCTCCTCCGATCGTAACGGCTATCCGTTCCATTGGGCTAAGGAGTGGGCGGACGAGAGAGTGCGTCTGTGTATGCGCGCGCGCTTACGCACTTAAATATATTCCCGCGCAGATGACACATGGCAAGAACACGGACAGTGAGCTAAGTCCTGCGGCGATGGAGACTGGTGGTGGGGTACTGATCTGGTGAGCTCGGGCCCTAGCTGGCTCTCTGCACGTAGGCGGATGGGCGGTGATGGTCGCTCCATGACTTGACTGAGGCGAAAGTCTGGTTCGGCAGCTCGCCCACCGACAAAGCAGCCCTATTTAGGGATCACACTGCTTTCCCCAATCCGGGGAGGGGCCTAGAAAAGGTGGCCTAAACAAAGTTCGTCTCACTTATCGTCCAGGCGGCTAACCGCGGTCGCCTGGTCACCATCTTAATGCGGTCGAAAGAAACAAAAATATACGAAACACTTTAATATAGCTGCTTGGAATGTGAGAACGTTACTAGATAATGAGAACAACCTTTGCCCTGAGCGAAAAACAGCGCTCATAGCGCAAGAACTGTCCCGCTATAAAATTGATATTGCTGCAATCAGTGAAACACACCTAGCAGATAGTGGCGAGCTCTGTGAGAGACTTGGTGGGTATACATATTACTGGGTAGGTAAACCTGCAACGGAAAAATCCGCTAGTGGAGTGGGATTCGCCATTAAAAATGAGATCGCCAGATCTCTCATTGAACCTCCAAAAGGCGTCAGTGACAGGATCATAACTTTAAGACTCCATGTAGCACCTGGCAAATACCTGCACCTCATTAGCATCTATGCACCTACCATGACCTCACCAGATGAAAATAAACAAAAATTTTATGAGGATCTTCGTGCAGTTCTTCAAAACCTACCACTGCAGGATAAGATTGTTCTTCTCGGAGACTTTAACGCGCGCGTCGGGACTGAACACATAGCTTGGAAAAACGTGTTAGGAAAACATGGTATCGGAAAATGCAACAGCAACGGGGCGGAACTACTGGCTCTATGTGCGGAATTCCAGCTAAGCATCACGAACACGTTCTTTAGGCTACCTGACAAATATAAAACATCTTGGATGCATCCGCGCTCTGGCCATTGGCATCTTCTTGATTACATCATAGTACGAAGGCGTGACTTGAAAGATGTACTAATCACAAGAGCAATGCGTGGTGCTCAGGGCTGGACAGACCACCGTCTTATTCGGTCCAAGATGAGGCTGAACTTCAAGCCTCCGCGCAGGGCAGAACATAAAACTCCAGCGAAACTAGCTTTTACAAAACTAGTAAACGACGAGGAAACCCGGCTCCTACTTGACGCTGAATTTGAACTTGCCATGTCCGGTGCTGATGGTGACCCAACCGATACTACCATTGATGCAAAATGGGGTCTCTATGCGGAGTCACTCCACAAAGTATCCCAACGAGTTGTTGGTAAATTACAGAAGAAAAACCAAGACTGGTTCGATGATTCTAATGTAGAAATACAAACGCTTGTGGAGAACTTCAGGCACACTTTAAGAACCGCTGTTGGCGCTGAACAAAGTAAATTTATTCAGCAGGAACTTAAGGTCAAAGTACGCCAACTAAAGGATAACTGGTGGATAAAAAAATCCGAAGAACTACAATGGCTGGCAGATACCAACCAAACTGCTAAGTTCTTCGAGGGACTTAAGAGTGTTTTCGGACCTCGTATACGAAAAACCGCCCCAGTATACTCACGTGATAAGACCAAGAGGCTGACTGATCCCAAAGAGGTGCTCCTTCGTTGGGCTGAGCATTTTAAAGAAGTGCTTAATCCCGGTATTCAAGGAGTGGATCTGAATTATATCAACGCCCTTGAGAACCTGCCAGTTGCGTCAGATCTAGATGAGCCACCGTCGTTTGCAGAATTTATTGCCGCAGTATACCGTCTGAAAAACGGAAAGTCACCAGGTGCAGACAGTCTTCCCTCTGAAGTTTTCAAATACGGAGGACCAAACATTAAATCTAGACTGTTTGCTCTAATTCAACAAATTTGGGAAGACGAGCTTGTTCCACAAAATTGGAAGGATGCTTCTATTAGCAAATTATATAAAGGCAAAGGAGACCTCTCAGACTGCAGCTCTTTTAGAGGAATTGCCTTGCTCTCAGTGGCTGGCAAGATCCTGGCACATATTATCAATAAGCGCCTTACTACGCTAGCCGAAAGCTTTCTTCCTGATACTCAGTGTGGTTTCAGACCTAACCGAGGTACGGTTGATGCCATCTTTGTTGTTAAGCAGATACAAGAAAAAAGCCTTGAACAACACCGTGACCTCTACATGTGTTTTGTGGACCTAGAAAAGGCATTTGACCGCGTACCAAGATCGGCCCTCTGGGCAGTACTTGAGAAGTATGGATGTCCTGTGAAGTTTGTTGAATTAGTACGGCAATTCCATGAAGGCATGATGGCCCAAGTACGCCACGAAAACGACTTCACTGAACAGTTTAGTGTTACAAGCGGAGTAAAACAAGGCTGTGTGATGGCTCCCACCCTTTTTGCCATTTACTTTGCTGCGGTAATGAAGGATGCCCTTAGGAGCTGCAATGATGGTATTACACTAAATGTCCGCATGGATAAGAGTATATTTGACCTCGCCCGTTTTAGAGCAAAACGTAAAGTTCGGCAAACTTCTGTACTGGAAATTCTTTACGCAGACGATGTTTGCCTAATGGCTGAAAGTATGGAGAATCTGCAAAGATACCTCGACAATTTAGACAATTCCTGTCGAAAATTTGGCCTAGTAATCAGTGCGTCGAAAACACAGATTTTAAAACAGCCCGCTAGGGGGAAATCTGTCAGTGACACTGCTGCCTACTTAGGTGAAAAAAAACTAGACGAAGTCAGTACCTTCCGGTATTTGGGAAGTCTAGTTCGAAGCGACAATCGTCTCGAGTCAGACATATCCGCGCGAATCTCCAAAGCCGCTGCCGCCTTTGGCAAACTTAATCAAAGAGTGTGGAAGTCACACGATCTTAAGCTCCAAACAAAACTTGCCGTCTACAGAGCAATTATACTACCCCTGCTACTGTATGCCTCGGAGACATGGTGTCTGTACAAGGGTGACATCAGACGTCTTGACGTCTTTCACATGAAGTGTCTCCGTTCTATCCTACGGGTGAAATGGCAAGATCGGGTCTCAAACTCTGAAATTCTTCGGCGAACTAAAATGACCGGTATGGAAAGTTTGCTGATGAGGTGTCAATTACGATGGTCTGGACACTTAGTGCGTATGGACGCCTCCAGGTTGCCGAAGTCAGTCTTTTATTCAGAGCTAAGCTCAGGTAAACGCAAACCTGGAGGACAATATCTTCGCTACAGAGATGTTCTGAAACGCCACTTAACATCTAGTGGAATATCCTGCGACTCTTGGGAGGAGCTTGCTACTCGGAGACCGGAGTGGCGCAATGCTGTCAAAATGGGTATTGATGATTTTGAGCGCGCCCGCCTGGAACATCTTGACGCTAAGCGCCAACTTTTGAAAACTCGGCCCAAGCCCTCTTATAACTACACGTACAATGACAGCGGGCAGCTTCACTGCGCTACTTGTAACAGAATCTTTAAATCTAAATTCGGCTTTGCGAGTCACATCCGTGCTCACGAACGTAGAAATAATTGACTGTGTCGCCGTCGACGGATACGTCTGGGAGGACATCATCATCATCATCAGATAAGTATCAATCCACAACATTTCATATTTCTAGTATCAATCCACAACATTTCATATTTCTAACAAGACTCTATTTTAATAGATAGTTTATCGCATCATTAAATAAAGGGCAAGTTCTATTTATTTTATTTTGTTTCATAATCAGATTTTAAATTTCAAAAAGTGATAGTTTAGTTCCCACAACTAGGCTGCTGAAAACAAAATTCGTTTGTCTACCTTTATTTTTTTTTTAAACTGATTGACATTGACAGATGAATGAATGAAGTTTTCTCCACTGTTTTTTTCTACTATAAGCAAAGGATTTTATCATGGTAATCCTAACTCTGGAAGTTTTTACAACTTTTCAAAATATTTCAGAAACGATTGCATTAAAAATTATGAAAATATGTGTATCTTAATAAGCATCCCAAACACTCTAAACAATATAATATATATCTTTTGTATTTAACGTAAAATTAAATGTTGTGGATTGTTGTGTACTTTATGTTTAGCAAATAAAATTTAAAAAAAGGAATTTGCCGTGTGGTGTTTAAGGCACAGTATAATTAATAGTACTAGCGTACAGTATGGTCACTCCCTGCCTCCCCCTACAAGCGCCGCCCACCCGCACTCGGAGGACGCTCAGACACCGGCTAGCAAGGATGCGCGAACGAAGGTCATTTCATACTGCCACACATTGCATTCCCGATTCGCGAACACAAAATAGCGGCAACCCTGACATATTGTCTCACACACACAAGCATGGTCCGCGTTCACCTACGCGAGCTTAGACTGTATGCGTAGCTACGCGTTTGATTCATACATTTGAACGCCAGTGTCCGAGGTGTGGTTTAAGGTGTCGTAAAAAGCGTCTAAAGAATAACTTATCCAGGGAATGGTCAGCAGCATTCCCCGTGAATGCAACATCTTGCACTGCGCTGGCCAGTCCGCCTAACAAGCGTTGTGTGTATGACAAACACCCCCCAAAATGGGAAGGCCTATGTCCAACAGTGGGCAGTACTGGCTTAACAAGTTTTCTTCTCACCTTGCCAAGTTCAGCTTCCGAGGCAAATCCAAGGCCATAAACAGTATTGGCTCTAACGTCGCTCCATTGACCAAACTTCTGTGACGTTTTAGTGAAAGTCATGTTCGCTGTGATTGTGCTGTTTATCACCGCCTGGAAAAAAGATAAAATTATTATCAGTTTCAGAGAATAGTAGTTTCCGCACTGCACCAGAAAAGTTCAATAGTATTAAGTAGTGTGAATGAACGTGAAATGACAGAGAATCTCTTTTGATCAGTGTCTGCGGAAGTTCTTTGATAATGAGAAAATTGTACTAGATTTCCACCCAGTGGTTTCCTCTGCTGCCACTCATTTTCCCTTGTTAATAGTTGTTTTCCCGCGGTAAAAAGAGTCCTATGTGTTATTCCGGGTTATACTCTACCTGTGTTCCAAATTTCATTCAAATCGGACAAGCCGTTTGAGCGTGAAGAGATAACAAACATACATATACAAACTCTCAGATTTATAATATAAGTACGGATTATAATAATATTCATAATGATTTGATTTTTCTGTGAGTCTAGATCTGGTTTAAGTGCAGCAATTTCTTGAAAAGCTTTGGCATTTCACATGCTGAAGAAAATCAGCAAGCATAGAACTAACTTGGAGACTTGCCTTCTTCCTTGCGAAAAGTCGCAAATACTTTATATGCGGTGCGCTATACGCATTCGTTACAAGCATTTCTTTCATTTAAGGCGAGTATAGTTTAAGGAGAGTTCTAATTTTACTTAAGGATAATACTAAAAACTTGGGCAACGCAAAACTTTTTATTTGTGAAGAGGCGCCACTGTCGAGATTGTTCACGGGTACACTCGCCTAAACTAAACTAAAACTTTGAATCTGCCACTTGGCGGGTCTAAAACACGAGTGATGGTCATATCTTAGGTAATATATTGCTTCTATTGTTGTATTTTGGTCACAATAGTTGTGTCTGTAGAGTGAACTTAGAAATACAATGCTTTTATTGTTGTAGTTATGGACTCAATTATTGTTTTTGTTGTGATAATACATACATACATACATATATCACGCCTTTATCCCTTGCGGGGTAGGCAGAGCGTAAACGGCCGCAAAAAACGGACATTCACGCCACGTCCGACAAACATTTGAGGGTCATTCAGAAAATTGTGTATCGCCATAGTGATAGGTTGTCAGCCCATCGCCTAAAATTGCAATACACACCCTCGAGTCCCTTCATCGCCTTTTACGACACCTACGGGAAAGAAATGGGGTGATGCTATTCTAAGCCGGCATCACACGGCACAAGATTATGTGATTATAGTATAAGTAGTATAATATGTGGGAATTTGCACTATCCCGCTTATATGTTTGCACTCTCCAGTCGTACGTGTAAATCTGTACGCCATCAGGCGGAGCGCATTGGTCTTTTAATTTATTTAACACCATATATTGTAACATGTGTCTCACAGAAATAAATGACTTATTGATTTATTATCCATATCATCCAAAGGTTACCTGGAAGGGAATGCTGCTTTAGCATTAAGACTGTCTTAATGTGTTTTGTCTTGGTTTTTTTCTTGATGTTATTTTTGTGTGCAATAAAGTATATTATTATTATATGTTAAACCAAGATGACATCGACACAGTAATACAATGCTTTAATTGTTGTAGTTTTGGACACAATTATTGTGTGTGTTGTGATTGTGATAATAATCACAAGATGATGTGACAGTGATTGCTGGAGGTAGTCTTCCTACCTTGGTGCCCTCAACGCTGATGATGCGATACAGGTTCCTGGAGGAGTCGTAGAAGAAGGAGACGCTGACGGCGGCAGAGGAGGCCGACATCCAGGACCGCTTGGTCTTCGGGTCTATGTGGAACACGTGCGCTTTGCACGTGAAGATCGGTTGCTCGCTGGAAAAAGGGAAAAATATTTATAAGTGAAAATGCGGTCACACTAATTGCTCCCAATAGAATTCCCTATATTTAAGTGCCATGCTCCTCCCACATACCATTCATAGATAAACATTATATAATTTCGGAAACAATATTTATAAGTAACTAGCGGCCCGCCCAGCGGTTTCACCCAATGCTTACAGTTTTCCCGCGGGAGACATTTTTACTATAGCCTATGTTTATCAGGGATAATGTAGAAATCTAATGGTAAAAGATTTTTATAATCGGTCCAGTGGTTTCGGAGCCTATTCAATGCAAACATACAATCGAACAAACAATCTAATCTTTCCTCTTTAAAATATTAGTGTAGAAAAATTCGGTCACACTAATTGTTCCTAATAGAATTCCCTGTATTTAAGTGCCATGCTCCCACATAATATACATAGATAAACATACATTATTATTTATTATCTGTATCCAGTTATCCATTGTTGGTTTACTTTGATTGATCAAGTTTGTTTTTAAATTGGTTCGTGGATTTAGCATTTACAACATCTGGCAATTTATTCCAGGCCGCCGCCTATGCTTTTTTGGGTTATTGTATACAAAAAACCCACACTCAAAAACAAATATTTGGATTCTTCATTCAATATTTGTTCTAACAGGTAAACCCTCTTTAGTAGTTCTCGGCCGGTTATCAAACCCGGGAACTTTGCACAGGAGGCACAAACCAAAATTGACTAGGTAGGTATAGTGCAGTATAGTGGCTAAAGTATCAATAAACACACCTACATAAATTCACCCAGTGCTACGGGAATATCAACCTTATTGCAACACTCATAAAGTATATTTAAGTTCAAGGATAACCCTACGATGGCCTAAATAAAGGCGTATCAATCAAAATGGCATAAATATGTTGTGTTAATATTACTGTGCTCTAATTTAGGAAGGGGAATTAGACGGATGACATATTTAGTTAACTTGTTTTTGTGAGTCTGTAGAGGATTCCTGCTTTTAGTTGTGGGTACGATTTCCGTTCGGTTTCCTGTCACCAAGGACTCAGCGTACCCTCCGAAGCACGGACCATCTTTCTTAAGGTTAACCAAGTGCTATAGGCCACAAAACTGGAAACAACCTTACAGAGTGATTAATTGATAAGTAACAACTATGTGTGTCAAACTACTCCAAAAATCGAACCAAGAACCGCTAGATTGGGAGACCAACACACAGCATACTACAGATGCAGTTGTCATCAGATCAGCTGATTTCAATTACGCATACAGCATTTCATGAGAAAAAATATTATGTAAGACTTTTAGATAATATTGATAAGATTTTATTGATAATCTGACTATCTTTGGTATGAAGTAGTAGGCATACTTTGGTAGCTAACAACATATTTTGATATTGACTTTTGGTATCCTCATAGAATTTTCAAAAATCTCTCAATTTCTGCAGAGTCCCATCATCAGATCCTGACCTGATGACAGGCTGGAGAGTTATACACTTACAAACACCAATTCCAATTGCCGTGTGAAATCGGCTCAGAATAGCATCACCCCATTTATTTTCCATGGGTGTCAGAAGTGGCGACTAAGGGCCTTGAGAGTAAAAATTTTATGCAATGGGCTGACAATCTGTCACTATGGCGATACACAATTTTCTGAATGACACTCAAATGTTTGGCAGATGTGGTGTAAATTATCGTTTTTACGGCAGTTTACGCTCTGCCTAGCCCGGAAGGGATATAAGCGTGATATATGTTTGTATGTATGTACAGTCAAGCTCAGGCTGGGTATGGACTTTATACTGTTCTTATGTTGTAAATTGGCGGTTTGAATGTCTAACCAGATGTGAACTTGACTGTACAACAATAAGAATTTTATGATTTTGTGCAACTTACTAAATATACACAATAAATAAATCTAAGTTGCCATGAAAATTGTGAACCTCCTCCTTTTGGACCGAAGAAAAAAGGCTTTTTTTTATGTCCACTATGCATATATTTTTACAGAGTAGTCCGGGATTATGTGAAGTTGGTCCACCATGCTTAATTTTAAACTCACAATTTAACCTTACATACACTTCTGACAGAATGACTCAGTATTTCTGAGCAATATTTGGGGACCATTAAGAGATCAACAACCCAAAAACTAAACTGTGTACTACAAGATGTAGTATTAAGATAACAATAATATGAGAACTACACTAGCACATTAGAATACTTAAATAACATTGTTAGTGTGAGAAAATCTCACGAAATTTTGAATACAAAGATTTAATGTAGCATGACAATGTATAAAGTGTTAAGTTGTGTTATTTTAAATGTTTCATTACAAAATGGAAATAGGATGTTATACAGCTTGCTTAGAACTTAAAATAATGCTGCAAAAACTAATGGTATTTTTTTTGCCATATGAACAGAAAACAAACTTCAACTTTTATTTCCAAGTAGATTCACAGATTCACAATGAATATTTTCATCTTTCAGAATATTAAATAAAGAAATTTATGAGTATATAAGTTTAACAGTTATGGGAATCTTGCTGGCCACCTCCCCTGGGTTTTTTCCACCAACGGAGACTCTGCCACGGGGACATAAATTACAGTGGCAGATCTGGAAATCTCTAAACAGGTTTTGAAAACATGTTGGCCACTGTAGAGACCATGGTGTAGTAGAGTTTCATCGACAAAACGCAAGTGCCTTGCAACTGTGGATCCCCATCAGCGTCTATGGCGCAACGAACATCATACCCTCTTTTGCCAGTCTCTACCAGCAAAGACGAACTGAACTTGGCGACTGAGAATGCAATTGCAGTGAAGTATTGGCAGTCTAAAATATTAAAGAATGATATAAAGGCATGATGAAGAAGAAGCCATAACACCACCTAAAGTAAAATTAGGCAGCCTATTTACTATGTAGAAAATATGTTCCTCCAAAATGGATCAAAACAGGAGGAAAAGGAAAACAGGAGCTAATTAATGTTTATTCAAAGACTAAAAATAACTAACTCTTTACACAATTAGACTATTTTTAGGGAAAATAGGTTGAAATGAGGCTAATCAAATTCAATCAGTTTAAATTAGGATACAAGTGAGTATCAATTTTGCCAATTGAGGTTAGAGAACCTATAATGAAATGACGGATGGTTGATGTGGTGCAGTGGAAGTGCAATTGTGGTCCAAAGGTTTGATTCTCGGTGGGGCACTCGTTGATATTTATCACTTTGTGAATTTGTTCCTAGTCTGGTTAGGACATTGCAGGCTTCTTATTCTTTTTTGTGTGGGACACTGAGTCATCCTATGACACAATGAACCCTGATGGTTTTTCAACCACCTACTAGTAGTAGGCCTCTGACATGGCTGAACTACTTGATTGTCAAAAAAAAAGATTGTTATTTATTTATTGAAACATAATTTTACAGCATAACAGCATTAAGCTTATGTGTACCTAAGTTAAGCTAAACTTGTCGTCCTGGTTGCTGTGATAACTTAAGATGGCGGTTCTTACACAACCATGTCAGAGGCCTATTTTTAGTGGTAGGCGGTTGAAAAACTGCAACACCAGGGTTCATCAGGTCATTGGATGAGTTGGTATCTTACACAATAAAGAAGTAAAAATTACAGGTAAAGTAAAATACAGGTGAACATATTTCACAGAATGAACTAGCCCATAAAATTGGGTAACATTCCCAAATGATGGAATATGAAAAAAAAAACAGACCTCCAATACAAAATGTTTGCTTTGGCTGAGGTTCAAATTTTCTCCATATTTTGACTCAATCTGTTTTTTGGGGAAAGCTGTTCGGTTTTATGAGCATCCTATACTTTATACCAAGGGCTAAAATGAGAGGTCTGCTATAGAAAGTTAAGCTTGTTGAAATAGAAATAAATAAACATGGAACCTATTGGATCTGCATCAGGTAATTAAATAATCAGGCTTAGTGCTAAAATTATTATGAATGAGGCTCCTAATAATGCACCACTTAAAAGTTACCCTTAGTATGTATATTGTACTAAAACTAATTATCCCTACAATTATGTCATGGCAGTAAGTAGGTGTGTTGTTTTAAATTAATTCTATTGCCACTTACAGATATTAGCTTTTGTATACTAATATTATGACTGAGAAGATTTGGTTGTGTGTATAAAATCTGGCTATTTATGCTGCAATGGCCTGAACAAGTGGCTAATTTACAACTCAATGTGCTTTATTAATTTCTAAAGGAACATAACTTTGTCAATGTTCTAGACAAGAAGGTAATGCCTGTACAATATCAATATAGTATAAATAGTACCTATAGGAAAGGTGTAGGTATACATGTAACTGAATACATAAATAAAAATAGAAAATATAAACGCAAAAATAGCTTCATTGGCAATTATCGAGGCGACCTAACTAGCGCCGTGCGACCGTTCAATCGAGTGCAATGGAGCAATTGCTTACTTAGGCGTGAAAATACATTACATTAGAGACGAACTAGAAAATACTGCATACAGACGCAAGGTGCGTGATTTCACTGGTTTTGTAATGTTTATACGGCATTTTGAAGGTGCTGTCTAGACGAAAGAGGAATTATGCTCAGTTTTCACTGAAACAAAACCCAAAATACCCCTTTGCATTGGCAAAATACACCCTTCATAAAAATAACAAGTTGCCACTCCTAATACATTTTTGAAGCTGTTACTGCAATTTTTACACGTTACAAATTACATTTATAAATAGCTAGTAAAACGTAGAAAATAACTCACCCCATTGTTTCTTTTCCAGCTGTCATTTAACGAGTTATTTTAGAAAATATTTCTTCACATAATTTCCCCGATTTTTCACTCTCACGAACTGTCATTTGCGGCGGGCGATCCATCAACCATAAACTAGAGAGTTTTACGATGTTGCCATTAAACAAAATACTATCTTACTAGTTCTACTACTCTATACCAGATAACGCTACTTGTGTGCAAGTAGTGGTGCTACTCGATAACAGATGGCGCTGAACTATCATTTAGTTTATTTAAGTTCCAATAGAGGGCGTTAGTTTAAATTTATCTCCTCCAGAAGGTAGCTACCAGCTCCAAGCTTGATTCTTAACTCTCAACTGAGATCCAATGTCTTTTGATAAAAGCAGTGATCGCAATAAAAATACCCATCTCATGTGGTCCTTAAGCAACATGAACAAGAATCTGCAAAACTCTCATTTTTCAAAAGATGTGGTAGATCAAAACAAACTTCTATTCAGGTAGGTACCTCACTTTTACTATCAATCTTGTTGGTTCTATTTTCTATTCTACTCGTAGACCGTCGACGATCAAGCGATATTACCCACTCATCGGTGTATGGTGGTATGGTGGTATAGTATACACTATACCACCATACACCAAATAAAAATATTATACTAGCTTTTACCCGCGACTTCGTCCGCGTTAGATAGTTTTTTTTAGAAACAGGTTCTAAAGTAGATATGTATATTGATAGTAAGTATGACAGTGATATTAGAACAGTTCATAACTCTACTGTTTAAGGATGACTTGCTTGCTTCTGTTGTTAAAGGGACAATTCAAAAGTTGCTATCCGGTGTACTGCCCTGAGAGATCAATATTTATAACCATTGAATACAAAATTCAGTAGATAACAAAAAATCCACGGTAAAAACTTGCCAATGTCCTTTTTCAACTTATTCCCATCATACTGAACAACTTTTGTTTTGGAACCATTTCTGTATCACTAATAGTTTAGGTGGGCTCCTGATAGTACACCTGGTGGTCTACATAAGGTACTCCAGATCCTTATTATCCTTGTGAAAAGAAGCAGCCCATCATATTGAACAACTTTTGATTTAGTACCATGCCTGTATGTCTAATAGTTTAGCTAGGCTCCTGATGGTACACCTGGTGGTCTACATAATGTACTCCAGATCCTCTATGTCCTTGTGGAAAGAAGCAGCCCATCATATTGAATTGAACAACTTTTGTTTTAGAACCATGCCTGTATCTCGAATAGTTTAGCTGGGCTCCTGATGGTACACCTGGTGGTCTACATAAGGTACTTCAGATCCTCAATGTCCTTGTGAAAAAAAGCAGCCCATCATACTGAACAACTTTTGTTTTGGAACCATGCCTGTATCTCTAATAATTTAGCTGGGCTCCTGATGGTACACCTGGTGGTCTACATAAGGTACTCCAGATCCTCAATGTCCTTGTGAAAAGAAGCGGCCCATCATACTGAACAACTATTGTTTCGGAACCATGCCTGTATCTCTAATAGTTTAGCTGGGCTCCTGGTGGTACACCTGGTGGTCTACATCTGTACTCCAGACCCTCGAATGGTGATAAAAAGTAGCCTATGTCCGTTCTCGGTACGCTAGCAATCTCTGTGCCAAGTTTCATGAAGATCGGTTTAGCGGTTTGGCCGTGAAAGCGTAGCAGACAGACAGACAGACAGAGTTACTTTCGCATTTATAATATTAGTGTGGATCTGTGTCGGTGTACGACGATAAACGTTTGAAATTGAAATTCTATAATTTATAATTTTGATAGAACCTAGAGCACGTCTCTACTACCTACTACAGTCTACTGCTGGACATGGGCCTCTCGCTATTGCTGGTCATTTGCCATAAAGTGCCGGCTTAGAATAGCAACACTCTAATTCTACTATTGGGTGTCATAAAAAGCGTCTAAGGGATAATCATCTAGAGAATGGGCAGCAGCGTTCCTGGTGAATGCAATATCTTGCACTGGGCTTGTCAATCCACCTGCCAAGCAAGGTGATCTAGGCAGGCGGATTGACGAGCGCAGTGGAAGATGTCATAAAAGTTCACAGAGAACGCTGCTGTCCATTCCCCGGTTTCAATCCTAAGTCGCCTTACCACCACCACCTACGGGTGGAAATGGGGTGATGCTATTCTAAGCCGGCACCACACGGCCTAATAAACTGGATGTATGAAAGGTGGCATTTGCTATTTTAACCCCACTACTGTTGGAATGTTTACATCTTAAAATGTTACTTTAAAAAAGAAATTATTTACTTATAAGAAGTCATTTTCTACTAATACATGTCAAGAAAAATATATTGCTGGGGACAAAAATAATTCAGTTCTTTTGAAATACCCCTGGTACCTTATGTGCTACAACCGACTGTACATTTCGTACTGAAACTGAAGTCCTTTTTGAATTGAAGTCCTCCCACATAGACGTCCTTATCTATCCCTTTCCCAACAATACCTACTATAATCGCAGTCATGCAATATCTGTGATTGCGCTGCGCTGCGGTTCCTCACCTACCTCCATTCTCTCATAATAATTGCTTCACATTCATCACTATCTGTAGGTACTGTCAGCAGCACATAAACCTACCATTTACGAGATCAACTTATACTGGCAATTCTTAGTAACTGTATGATAAACCACTCTAACTTGATCCCTCAAATGTGTAGGTTCGTGTGTTGCTGGTAGTACGACTTAAGCGGTACAATTTGTCTGTTTGTTTTATTATTATTTTCGTTACGTCAGCCGGTCAAAGCCCCCGAAACGTTACGCCGACTTGGCCAATTTTTTTACGAGTGTAAAAATTTCGTTCATTTCGTATCGATCTTTTTTGTTGTTAAGGAGAAGCTTGAGAAAGTTATTACAGCTTCGAGCATTGAGCTTCACTTTAGCTACATTCTCGTTTTCGGTAGCCCTCTCAAATACTATTTTTAGGGTTCCGGACTTAGTTCCGGAGCTCAAAAAAAAAGAACGTATATCTGTCTGTCTGTCTGTCTGTCTGTCAAGACAATTTATCTCGGGAAGTTGCCTCCAATCTACGGCGCTTGTAGATTTAAAAATTTAAGCTGCTATACAAACGCGTGTTTTTAACCTCTCAAGGGAATCAAAATGAATGTAAAATTCTGTAAAATTTGGTAAGTACAAGTTTTAAACTGCATATTTAGAAAAATAAATATTACTTTTAAAACGTGTTTTTCAAAGAGAACGAAATTTTAATATTGAACTAAAATGTTCAAGTGGAGTACTTATTATATGAAAGGGTTTGATGTGCGAAACCCTCGGTAGGCAAGTCCAAGTTGTACTTGTACGGTTTTTAACCTAGGTATTGATCTTTAAAAAAAAAAAAAACAACATATTGAAAAAAGTCCCTGCTTTACTTGGGCTAGCAAAATGGATTTCTTGCAAAACTAAGGCTAGCGCCACATCTGCGGAACGTACGGCGCCGAACCTTCGGAATGTACGGCGCCGCACGTTCGGCTTTTAGTTTCGCGACACATCTGCGGAACGTGCGGCGCCGCACGTTCGGCTAAATGCGGCGTCTTGTTCAGTGCGCTACGCGACGGAAAGTTACGTGGCGTTGTCGATTGTAAAATAAGTTGGATACATTTTTTATATAAATTTTATACTGTAGGTTGTATGGTAGATTGAATGATGGGTTGTATGGTAGGTTGTATGGAAGGTTATAAGGTAGGTTACGTAGACTATATGGTAGGTTGTATGGTAGGTTAGATAGGTTGTATGGTAGATTGAATGAATCTTCCATACAATCTACCTAATCTTCCGTAAAAACTACCTTACAACCTTCCATACAACCTACCATACAATCTAACTAACCTACCAAACAACCTACCATACATACAACCTACTTAACCTACCGTACAACCTACCTTACAACCTCACGTTCAGCTACGCCCGTTGCCCGCCCAACTTTCGGTCGCGCAACGCGTCGCGTGATGTGTCGCTTGCTATGCAAAATACATTAAATGCGTTATGGCTGAAAAAACAGCCCGAAGGAAGGTTACGCACTACGCAGAACGCGGCGGAATGTGTCATAGATGTGTCATAGATAACTTGAAATACACTACAAGCGTATTTAGCGGAAGGTTCGGCGCCGTACGTTCCGCAGATGTGGCGCTAGACTAAATTTTAATCTTTCGCGGTTTTTAGCACTATTCATAGTTACAATTTAAACGGATTTTTACCGACGAATTTTTATTATTTTGATGTTTCGAAGTTTCGATATTTCGACGCTATTGCAAGCGTTATGAACACGAGCTCAAAATAATAATAAGTCGTCAACCCGTTCAAATTATAACTATGAATAATTTCGTGCATTGTTAGTTGTGTAAATTTTCTAGCAACTGGATATCCGAAAAGTGGCGTACCTATGCTTTTTTTCAACTTGGCCACAAAAACATCGCGTAAATTAGTACTATTATTTATTCTACATCGCCTTAACGGCCGGCGCTACATGTATACCACTCAGATTTACATAACTTGGTCGTATAGACGTCTTATAGCCACCACTTTCACTGCTCGCTACTATCAGTATCAATGTGCGGTCCTCATTGTGACTGGAGTGAGATCTAGTTTAGGGACCGTTACGTCATATAGGTGTGATTGTGATAACTTTGAAGTTGTCATAGGTAATAAAAATTGGTTACTGTTTATATGCATTTGGTACCTGAACTGTGGGGTAGGCTAACTGATTGTCCGAAAAGAAAGATGGTTCCGTGCTTTGGAGGGCACGTTAAGCCGTCGGTCCCGGTTGCTGTCTATGATTACTCAGACGGTGGTCATTACACAACCATGTCAGAGGCCTACTAGTAGTAGGCGGTTGAAAAACTCTCGACATCAGGGCTCATCGGGTCTTTGGACGACTCGGTGTCCCACATGAAAAGAAGAAGAAAAAGAAGTAGGGCAGTATGGGCTATGGGTATCTGCGTCCTAGCAGGCTTATTATCTACGTACGTACAAATTTCCATCCTTATCAGCCTGAGATTTCGCTATATTAATCAAGTAATATTTCAAGGTATATTTTTAATTATATATATTATTATGTATCTTTCACGAAAGCAGTTACTTAGGATAATACAGGGTGTAAGGAAAAGTACTGCGTTCCTTTTAAGGAATGTACCAGCCCATGAAACTGAAAAACTTTCCTCAGGAAAAAAAGACCAATATATAAAGAAATGTCCTCACATACAACCAGACTTGGTCGGCTGCTACATTTTGTATAGGAGGTCTAAATTTTTTTTCTTCATATTTTGACCTTTGTTTCTTGGGGAAAGTTTTATTTTTAACTAAGGATGGGTTTGCTCTTGACTCAATTCAGGTCATGGAACAGAGACTAAGATGGAGCGAGCTCACCCAGAAGAAGCCTGTTCACTCTTCAAAGTTTCAGTTTCGGAGTGCTTTTCCTTACACCCTGTATTATCTGTGCTATCTACACAGAACGACAGAACTTAGTCAACTAAGTATAGGTAAGCACCCAATCATCTTGCACTGAGTACCAAACTAAAATGTAAAAGCGAAAGTGATTCTTAACAGGTAACCGGTTGAAAGAAGGAGGATATACTTATATCTTTATAGCTTTTGATAATACCTACCTACTCCACTGTGGTAGATAGATGTGCTTTTTTCTTTTTAACTCAACTTGTTGAGTTTTGTTTAGTTTCATGGGCTGTTTGATGACTTTGAGTTTTTCACACCAATTTCCACACAAAAAGCCCCCATGTTATGTCAATAAAAATTTATAATAAGTTACCAGTGATTTTGAAAAACGAAACAAACTACAATACTTTTGTAAGAGAATTAAAACAGTTCTTAATTAAAAAATGCTACTATGATGTAAACGAATATCTTACCGATAATTTAAAATAGCAGGTAACCTAATTGAATTTATAATATATTTCTATTATTGTTATTGAATATGTTAGATTTTATTGTTTGTCATAGTACACATATATATGTTATTAATAGGTAAGAATATGCTCTCTTTTCTCGATGTTGCTGTGCCCTAACTAACAGGGTATCATTTTTACCATATTTTGTATGTGAATTTGATAATGCAATAAAAAACTTGAAACTTATAAAATACTAGCCTGCCCAGCGGTTTTACCCGCTGCTAACCGTTTTCCCGCGGGAATAACACATTTTAATACAGCCTTTGTTCACCACGGATAATATAGGATTCTAATGGTTTTTGTAAATCGGATCAGATTCTTTATTCAGTTTTAACAACATCATCAGAGTATAAATTATTCAACATTTACAATAATTTAATAATAAATAAACATGTCAAATGTACCTACTTAAAATTTAATTCGTTAACATTTTTTATGCACATCACGTTCAATAAAATTAATACCAGTCCAACCTATTCAATTCAAACAAATAATCAAATCTTTCAAATATTAGTGTATAAAATTGTCTCGTAACTATTAGCATTTCTGAACTACAAACATTGTTATAAATAATTATCATCACACATTACGCCACAAGGTTCCCGCGAAGAGGAAAACAGGAACGCACCCAGGGCCGCAGGAAAAATAAGTCACAGTCAAGAGTTAAAAAGATTGCACACGTGCTGCATGATTCGCGGAATTTGCCGGTCCGGTGTTACAGACGATAAGAATTGTATAAAAGCGCATGCAATAGCACACACGACACCGCACCGCCTTACGCCCGTCACAGGCTGATTAATTATTTCGTTGTTTTTAGTATAGATACGTAACAAATTATTATTTACCCACTATCATACATAATTAATAAGGTGGGTATTGAAATTGAATCATATCTGCTTAAGCGCGTGAACACACACAATCTTGGTACTAACAGAATAATAGCGTCATGGCGCGCCTTCTGGCGGGTCACGGCAGGCATAATGCTGAGTTGGGGCCTTTTACGGTCGCGGTACACTAGACTATAACTTTTTTGTTGAGCTGTTTTGGTATGTTGCCTCGTTATTATTTATTTATTTATTTATTAGGTTCACCAACCGGTAAATACATATCAACTTAACATAGATAAATATTGCTTATAATAATTTATGACTATATGTACACCCAATAATAGGTAAACTCAACCTGCGTTGTATTCTTTCTTAATGGTTGGACTTAAAACTATGTAATATAATGCAAAACTTATATATTAGACTTATAATTTAATAGGAACTTTTTAAACCTATGCAAAGTACAGTTAGATATATCTAGATCTCTGTTATCTTCCTTAAATAGTGAGTTGTACTGACGGCAGATTCTATTGAGTACACTATGGAAACCTATATTAGTCCTGGAACTCATTAATGCCAACGGTCTGAAGTTGCACAACCGGGAACCACGGCGAGGAATAGAAAATTTTATTTTTGATAAAACTTTTGGACAGTCAAGAACTCCTGTGACAATTTTAAAGAGAAGGACTAGGTCTGCAATCCATCTCCTGTCCTCGAGTGTGGTCAACTTAAAATGGGTTAACCGGCTCTTGTATGAGTTCAATTGCCGTTTTTTGTTTCCATGAACTGTAAGAAAGAAAAGAAAACGTTTTTGCACTCGCTCCAATCTATCGATGTGATTCCGGTAGTGCGGACTCCAAATGCTAGAGCAGTATTCTAAGTTACTACGAACTAATGTGTAGTATAATATTTTTAATGGGTAATTACTTTTAAAATTTTTACAATTACGCCAAACAAATCCCAGCATTTTAAGGGACTTTTTTATAATACCATCAATATGATCATTAAGGCGAAATCTGGCCGTGGTAGCCGCGTTTTCAAGGGGGTGAAGCAGCCGCGCGGGCGGAGCAGGCGCGGGGTGTACCCCCCGCACGGGCAAGTAGCAAACGCAGCGTGTCAGGCTCCCGCGCACGACAGTATAGGCGTAGGGTAAACGTGGTGCTAATAATTGAACTATTTGTTTCATTGAAAGGTTGTCTTTTTTAATGTTATATGATATACCTATTCAATGTTTATGTTTTTTAGACATGTAAACCATGTAGTAGTGCTACTACGTAAAGTTTTTAAATCAGTCATAGTTAGGTAGGTACAGAATTATTTATAAAGAAATAATGTCTAGGGATCCGTATGATTATTGATTATTCATGTTATATGGGGAAAAATTCAAATAATATACATCAAAATGCAATCAGAATTTATTTAGAAGACAAAAAAATTACATTTAAATTAAGATTTATCTGCTTCATTTACTGACGCCCATAAATAGGGTTCCTTCCGTAGTCTGTTGAAATTATCGAGGCGAGGCATACAAACGAACAGACATAGAAATAAAATTTGCAAAATAATAAGGGATTAAACTAAGGAAATTTATAACAGCCCCAATAAACAGGATCTAACAATCCAGCGCCCACTTTCCTGGTTATATAGCCGGTTTTTCAGAACCTCTCAAAGGCATCCCTCGGGCTTGACGAGAATCTACCATTCGCATTTAGGGAGAATATGATTCTATTTTAGTTTACCAAAAGTTGTATATACTGTCTCCATTTCATCAGATTGTTTTCTCCATATAAAACACATCTTATCTTTCCCGTCACACGTAATTGTCCCTGAACTTGGAAAAACCAATTACTATTTTGAATTCACAGTAACTCGATCTTGCTTTTTATAATATTTCAATATTTGCACCTTATTTTGTTTTATAGCATTTTGAATGCCATCTTTGACACGCAACTGGGCATTTCACTTCCACTGTAGAATATTCACCCACGATTCCGAAAGGCGTAGCACCTATGAAGAGAAATGTTTCATCGACAGTCCACATTCCTTGATTCTCAAATTATCTTAGCTGCTCAAACAAACTGTTGAGAAATCGGTGTAGTCGTCTGTGTCTGCGAAAAGACGCCACATTGATGACTCTATCGATAATTATAAGCCAGCACAAGTCTGGAAATATTTACGCGCGCTTGGTGTTGGGAAGTCGCCAGCTACCCCTAGTGGTGCTGTAGATTTGTCAGCACTCAACCGGCAATTTTCGTCTCCTCCTATTACACTGACTGATGTTGTCAAAGCAACGACTATCGCTAACATAAACCGTCACCACTTCCACAGTGTTCTTTCTTCTCTTTTAAAGTTGTTGCCGAGGACGATGTTAAGAAACATATATCATCCATTAAATCTACTGCCGTGGGCAATGATGGTCTCTCCTCCCGTATGATCTCCCCTTATCCTTACCGAACTCTTGCCAATCCTCACACATATCTTTAATTTCACTCTGGTAACGAGTTCTTTCCCCTCAGCATAAAAACGTGCAATTGTTACACCTCTCCTTAAAGTTTCCAATCCTTCATCGTTCTCCCAATTTCATCCCACTTCCATCCTTCCATTCCTATCTAAGATCCTTGAACACATTGTCCACAAGCAGGCATCTGACTTCAACACATCTAATAGTCTTCGTTCTACGTATCAGTCTGGCTTTCGTGCTGGTCACAGCACTGTGACAGCACTTATCAAAGTCACCGACAATATTCACCACACCATGAAGAATAAGTCTTTGACTATTCTTATTTTACTTCATTTCAGTAATGCCTTCAACTCAGTTGATCTTGATGTATTTTTCGCTATCCTTCGCTCTCTTAACATCTCTTTTCCGGCAACAACTTGGTTTGATTAATAATTTCGGGGTCGCTTGCAGCGGGTCCGTTCTGATGAGGCTTTCTCGGAATGGAGTAATCTCTCTTCAGGCGTACCTACAGGTGGCGTCCTTTCACTTCTTCTTTTTTCTGTTGTGATTAACACAGTTACTCCTCTCTTCTACCTTCCATCTTTACGCAGACAATTTGCAGATTTACTGTCATTTCACCTGTGATGATATAAATAGTGCAACTGTGGCTATCAACAATGACCTCAGCGAAATTGCTATATGGGCTGAATTCTTCGGTCTCGTGGTCAATAAAATCTCAGGCCATGCTAATAGGTAGTTCTTATATGTGTGTGTAGGCAAGTGGACCATCCAATTATCCCAAACGTTATTTATAACGGCACGTCTATAGCTTTCACAAAAACTGCCAAAAACCTAGGTATTTTGCTGGATTCCACTCTCAGTTGGACTGCGCAGGTCAACGCTGTCAGCAGTAAAGTATTTTTCTCTTTTCTTTCGCTTTAATGCCTTCAAAATTTCTTGTCTCTTAAAACTAAGATTACTCTTGCTCAGACACTTCTCCTCCCCCGTTTAGACCACGCTGACACCTGCTACGTAGATGCCACTGCGGAGTTGTTTACAAAACCTCTGCATCAGATTCATTTTCGGTTTACGCAATTACGACCACAGTTTGGCTCACAACTCACATTGAATCGTTAAAATAGATTGTACGGAACCCTCCTCACTTATCGAGTCCACCTCGCACTTTACCGGTTTTTATATATCCACACTAATATTACAAATGGGAAAGCCTGCTTGTTTGATTTTCCTTTCTTCTCGTCGCAACGGAGCGGTTTTATGTAAAATTGAACCTCCCATACAAGGTTTACTAGCCAGCTTAGTCAATTTGTATGGGATCCATATGTTCCTTGAGCAAATTTGTTCCTTATTCTCAGACTGGTGTCTGGTAGGCATTCCATGGTTTTCGCTATCGGTCACTAGTTCAATTTCACCCTATACAATAGTAAAGCAAGGTTGTACGGAACCGTCCTCAGCTATCAAGTCTAACTCGCACTTGACAGGTTTTCATCCATCGAAACGTGTTTGTTTGATTGTCCTTCCTTGATGTTGTAATTGTAACGTCACGTTGCGTTGGGTGGATTGTGAGGCTGGAGAGTGACATAGGCAACTTTTTTTTTCTTTGGAGAAATATCTTTTCCTACGGGAAAAACATCACGCCGTGGGTGAGGCTAGGTATAAATAAATTGTTATGTTAACCATACATAAGGTAGTCCTTGCAAGGTACTTCTACCCTAATTGGAAAAAATATATCTTAATTTTTTTTTGTAAATATTATGCCGTGTGATGCCTACTTAGAATTGCATCACCCCATTTCTTTCCCATGGGAGTCGGTAAAGGCGACTAAGGTACTCGAGGGTCTGTACTGCAATCTTAGGCAATGGGCTGACAACCTGTCACTATGGCGATACACGATTTTTGCGCATAACCCTCAAATATTTGTCAGACATGGCGTAAATGTCCGTTTTTTGCGGCCGTTTACGCTCTGCCTACCCCGCAAGGGATTATAGGCGTGATATGTGTATGTGTGTGTATGTAAATATTACGCCGCAAACTACCTTATCCTCTGTTTTTTATAGCAAGGCTTGGAAAGCTTCGTTTTTTTTCTTTAACTTAGTATTTGGTTTCCCTGCTCAATAAATGTCGTAATATCTCCGCGGCTGGAAAAAAGTTGTACATGTCTGCTTCCGACGAGGCTCAGTGGCCGACTGAGGGGAGCGGGCGCGGTAGAAACCGACGTGCCCGTGCGCAAACCGAAAATACTTTTGTGTTTAAGTGTTCTTTTTTAATGATAATAAGTAGATAATTGAAAAACTAGCTCCATGCGTTGATTACACATATAATAAGGAAGAAAATGACATAAAATAAATTCTTAAATATTGGATACCGGTCAAATGGTACAGGTTTTTAGTCTAAGAAACAGGCCAAAAACCGCAAAATTAGAGCTTACTTTGCGATTTTTTTCTATCGAGAAAATTTTTACCAATCGTGTTTTGGGCTCCATAGTTTTGTAGCATATATCTTAAAGTGGTCCTGAAAATAATTACGTTTCGTGTTTTTGAGATTTGAAGAAATGGCATAGAAAACTCCGAGCACTACTCCGCCTTTGCTCGGAGGATTTCTAAGGCCACCTCACCTTAAAAGTAAGTTTTGTGTCCAGTGTTACGCCAAGGTCTTTGATGGAAACCACTTCCTCAAGAACTGTCCCGTTGATCTGGTAAGACGACGCATAGGGGAGTTTTTTTCTACAATGTTTACACTTTTTATTGTTCAAAGGTAATTTATTGGCTTCAGTCCACGCAGACACTTTGTCGAGATCTTCCTGTAAAGATTGTGAATTTGAGTTAATGTGCTGTAATCCGAAATAAACTTGTAATCTATCTATCTATTCATATTTGCTGGCTGGCTGTCAAAAACCGCAATTTCGTGCGACGCGTGTGAGAATGACCTTATAAACAAAGGAAATGAAGCTAATGCAGTAAACATGCAATGAAATAATGAGATAGAAATTGTAAATATTGCGTATTGCTGTCGTGGCGTGACGCTTACTAATGCATGGTCATTCGCATAATCGCATCACATGTTTGCATTGGAGCGAGTTAAATGAAGTGCCGCGTGATGCCGGCTTAGAATAGCATCACCGTATTTCTTACCCATGGGTGTCGTAAGAGGCGACTAAAGGACTCGAGAGTTAGATGTGTATTGCAATTTTAGGCGATGGGCTGACAACCTGTCACTATAGTGATACACAGTAATCTGATTGACCCTCAAACTTTTGTCGGACGTGGTGTTAATATCCGTTTTACGACCGTTAACGCTCTGCCTACCCCGTAATGGAAATAGGCGTGATTTATGTAAGTATGTATTCAGGGAATGAGCAGCAACGTTCCCTGTGAATACAACATCTGCCAAGCGTGGTAAGCATGGCAACCAGGCAGTGGACTGTTGTGGCTGTTAATGAATGCAATGTAAATTCTTCGATGTTGCACATAATCTTCTTTTTCGTGTGGGACACCGAGTCGTCCAACGAGTTTTTCAACCGCATACTGCTAGTATTAGTGTGTATTTACTTATTCATAGAAAATAATTACCCAATGGAAAGAAAACAAACCACAATAGAACTTAAAAAAGTATCATTATAGTATATTGGCCAAAATTCTAAAGTCACTGAAAATGAAATATCTTAATTCAATGTAGGATAGTATTATCACTTATTGACGTATGATCCGTCATTCTAAAAAAAAGAAATTTGTATAACACAATTTTCTTTTTTTTATAACAATATTGTATTGTCCTAATAGAAATCCGGCTCGGCTAATGTCCTAAGCTACAAATTGTCATAAATACGCAAAATACCGAAGTTCTCAGTACCTTCTTGAAATCCCATACGAAGAGAATAAGTACCCTAGAGTAATTTTTCGTGATACAATTTGCACGGTTGAAAAATATCTTTCAAATATGTACTTACTTAGCGATCATATTATCAAAGGGTAGGGTCGTGTCACGGTGATGTTACGATTTTATGATTGGTATGCAGAACGCAGTTCCGACATTAGTACCTACTTCCGTAAGATGGCATTGCAGAAATTGACTTTGATTCTGCTAAGCCTACCGACGTGTTCTTCGGAACAATTTATTTATTTTGAAATGTTTCAATACATCATGTCAAATATACAAATTGAATAGGGTTATAATCTAGGTGTTTTACCATAGAGTAGAAATCACAGTATAAGGTACTTGTACCCTATAAGGACCGGCTCCCAATAAGGACCACGTTCAAAAACTCACACTTGTCATTTTCCAAACTGCTGAAATTTTCGCGCGCAACATCCTAGACTACCCATAGACAAAATGCAATCACTCCATCTTGCCTTGGCGCGGCCATTTTGACAGCGTCCTTGAGTTTGTGTCAGCCATCTAACGAAGACACTGTGTTAATAAAATTGATGCGTCGTCTTTTTTTTGTTTTGGAGTAAATAATACAGATTGAGTGATAGTTTAAAAAGAAAATCAAGTGTAACGTACGACGAACTAAGTAAGGAGGTAAGTACAGTTTTTAATAAACGATTTTTGCTTAAAAATGTGATTCCGCCACCGTCGGGTCAAGTCCCCAATAAGGGTCAGGTTGTAGATCCCCATTAAGGGCCGGTCCAAACTAAAGAAGTTTTGGTTTATTTCTCATGTTTATGTTACTCAATTATCATATTTCTGTCATTCACGTAAAAAACCTAAAGTAAAGTATGTTTCACATGTTGTTAATTAGTTCAACAATGTAAGATTATTTAGAAAATATACTCAAAAGTCCCCAATATGGCCCTTTTTCAGAGCAGACTGAAAATTTAAGTCTGAATTATCTTTACAATAGGTTAATTTACGTTTAAAGTAAAAATAATTATTAATAAAAAAATAATAAATATGTTGATTATTGCAAAAACGATTGTTTTATTCTTAGTTTTTAGTTTGGTATACCCAATAAGGTCCATATCGAATTTTGTGCTTTTTAAAATTCATTTTTGTATTATTTTCAGTAGTAAGTTGCAATTA
This sequence comes from Tuta absoluta, assembly GCA_027580185.1. NCBI lineage: Eukaryota > Metazoa > Arthropoda > Insecta > Lepidoptera > Gelechiidae > Tuta > Tuta absoluta. The sequence goes on along the minus strand of JAQAHW010000019.1, from coordinate 8,368,144 downwards.
TAATCATTTCTGATGATTTTGTAATATTTAAGCTATTAAATGATACAAATACAGTAAGTTTATTAATATACCTTAACATATCTATTTGAGCAAATTATAGCCAAGTTTAGAATCTGTATAAAATTTACTTTACTTTGTTAATAATTTTACTTAGGAAGCTATTATACATTTCCATTTACAACAATTCTAATAAAGGTGGTCTTTATTGGGCTCATGTACCTTAATCACAGTACGCAGTATTATTATCTATTCTCATGGTTATACTATACAGGGTGTAAAGGACAGCTCTCCGAATACTGGTAGGTTGCATTCAGACTATGAAACTGAACAACTTCCCATAAAAAATATTTCAGAAAACGTTAAACAGTTTTGGACTTCCCATAGTAAATGTAGTCATTTTATTGTGATTTAGTATGGAAGGTAGAATATATTTTGTCGTTTCCTGACATATGTTCCTTTCAGTATGCGGAAAGTCATACGAATTGATATTTCAGTATGACATTGATGGCTATCAAATAAAGAGTATTACAAAGATTCAAGAGTCAATAGAAATCACAATAGTCCCAAAAAATGATAGAAGCTATATTTTCGTGTGGGACACCGAGTCGCCCAACAACCCGAAGAATCCTGGTGTCAGAGTTTTACAACCACCTACCACTAGTAGAAGCTATTAGTAGAATCACACGGTACCATGACCTCCCAACCTTAACCCCGCAGTAGGTAAATAAATAATAAGTAACAGATAATACTAATTTATGTTCATCGTTTGATAAATAGAAATAGACAAGCCGTAAATCATAAATTGCTGGTTTTGCAGTTATAATATTTAATGTATAGATACTTTGGCTAAAGAAATGGGGTGATGCTATTCTAAGCCGGCATCACACGGCAATTTACCATTTTGATCGTGTAAGTATTTAAAAATATGGGAGAGGAAAGTACTTGACCGCAGAACTGTGTTGATTTTTGATCTGTTAAAAAGCCAGTTATTGACTCAATTGCGGTTCTCCCAATTGACGTTCGTTGCTGCGCATTTTTAGCGCATCCGTAACGCATGCGTCTGTCAGACGAAGAGAAATTGCGAATTCCCATACAAATACAGCGACGACGGTGCGTTGACGGATACCTACGTCTTTTAAGTCGCTTGACAGACGCATACGTTACGGATGCGCTAAAAATGCGCAGCTACGGACGTCAAGTGTGGTCTCCGCCTATACAGGGAGTATAAAAAAAGCTTTGACAACTTGGAAGGAGGTCAACGCACTTATGAAACTGAACAACTTTTCTTAAAAAAAAGAACCTCTCATAGAACTGAACAGCTACCCCTGACCGATTTTATTTTTAACTAGATTTCCGCCCAGCGGTTACACCCGCTGCCACTCATTTTCCCGTTTTAATATTTGTTTTCCCGCGGTAAAAAGTGGCCTATGTGTTATTCCGGGTTATACTTTACCTGTGTTCCAAATTTCATTCAAATCGGTCAAGCCGTTTGAGCGTGAAGAGGTAACAAACATACATACACACACACACACACACAAACTCTCAGATTTATAATATTAGTACGGATTTGGCCTCCCATACATAATTTTCGATCAGCTGGTTAATTAAAATGAGATGTTAATTTTTTTTCATATTTCAACCTATGTTCCAAAATAAAAGTTGTTCAGTTCCATAAGTACCTTCGCCTCCTTTTGGTTTGTCCTTTTTGTTATTCCTTCCATAACCTTAAACTATGCCGGCTTAGAATAGCATCGGCCCATTTCTTACCCATGGGTGTCGTAAGAGGCGAGTAAGGTACTCGAGGGTTAGATGTGTCTTGCAATTTTAGGCGATGGGCTGACAACCTGTCACTATAGTGATACACAGTTATCTGATGGACCCTCAAACTTTTGTCAGACGTGGTGTTCATATGCGTTTTACAGCCGTTAACGCCTGCCTACCCCAGGGATATAGGCGTGATTTATGTATGTATGTATAACCTAAAACTCAATTAGGCAAACTAACAATCTGACAGTTATGAGAAGATCGAACTGGTTACATTAAAGATAACTAGACCGCGATGCAATTATTCCAATTATCAACAAATTATCGATTGGATAACCGTTGGATAATCGAGCTGTGTGCATGATATGAAGCGATGCATCGCGAACTCAATGCCTCTATCCTATGCGGGTAGGCAGGTTAGGGTATCTGCAGTGTTTACACTGGAGTAAAATCGAAATTGAAACTATATGAGACATGACAACCAATTACCCTCAATTCGGGATATACATTTTCCTTACTTGCCTTAAATTTGTGCTGTCACTTTCTGTCAAATAGGTTTAGAAAAGGATAGGAGACATTTTAGTCGTGTCATGTCTTATAATTTCATGCAAAATACGTGATACCTGTCAAAATAAGGCGACGATCAAAACAATGGCGACTAAATTGACTAGAAAAGGCGAAAAAACCATTGACGTTTTTAAAAATGACAGGACTTAGATATCTCCTATCCTTTTCTAAACCAATTTGACGGAAAGTGACAGCACTAATTTAAGGCAAGTAAGGAGAATTTAAATCCCGAATTGAGGGCATGTCTTATTCTTAAAATGTCCAAAGTTCAATCACAGAATAATAACTAGTAACTAGCGTTAGTTCAATTCCTAGAATGTCAATATCCCAGAATATCCTATTCCCACAATATCCAATTTCCAAAATGTGCTAGTGCAAGTTCTGTAACAGAACAGCTTTTGTAATAGTGAGCTTCCTTAGAAAATAATAACATCTTTAAAAATTCGTTCGTCATTGTCATTGCCATGCACTAAGTGTAAACGAAGTATATATTTTGACTTATTGCTTTATATTTTTTTACTTAGCCAGGCATTTATAATACTAATGCATTAGATATTTTTATTCTTAACACTTTTGACATGATCTCAATAACTTCCTAATGTAAAATAAATTGTATTTTTAATAACTGTTGACATTTATTTTATTTTTTATATTATTTATTAGTGACGATCATTTTATTCTCTTGATCATTTCTTGTATAATTGTAATATTATGTGAATTTGAACAAATCTTTTCTTATCTTATTGTCATCGTCATCCATCGTCAGCATCGTCGGCGTAATCGTAATTAACTTTTGTTCATAAATATTTTTTTATTTTTGTTTTTTTTTTCAGGGATTTTTAACCGTGATATGCCAATCACGCACAATCACAAAAAATAACCTTAAAAACTACAAATCTCAAAATTTTGGTTGTAACACAGGTTTGTAGGAAATATCTATATAGGGTGTTATGAAAAATACTGCAATCTGCCTTAGCTTGACATAATAGGGCTTATATAAAAAGTCCAAAATCTTCAAAAAGTATGACAACTAGCGCCGATTGATGACATTATCTAACAATACGAAATCCTTCGACTGACACACGTTGATGTCTAAAGTATGAAGCTTTTATTAATAATAACAATAAAATATTGTATTTGGATAAAATTTGAATGTTTAGGGTATTTATATTTAAAGTTTTTATTCATATCAGCTATTTAGTTATCATAGTACAAACTTTGTTTAGTTTGATGCTAGATGGCGCTGTGTGAATTGTCCAAATCTTTTTTATATTAACAGTAATTTATTATTTCTATAATTAAATGAAAATATATAAATTTTACGTCGATATATTTAGATTTGTCGCTTGTATTTACCTTATTAGTAACTTATTAATGATTATTTATTACATAATAACTTTACCAAATTTTAAAAAATTTAGAGCCAAATGGGATTTTTCTTTTCGCTCGGACGGGAAGCGTCCTGACGGAATGACCTTGGTGCCCTGGAAGCACGGCAAGAGTTTGGTGTGGGATGCGACTTGTGTCGACACTCTGGCTCCCTCCCATTTAGGCGCGACTTCTGTTGAAGCAGGTGGTGCTGCAAGTGCAGCGGAGATTTTAAAAAGGAGGAAATACTCGAGTCTGGGGGATGTTTATACATTTGTGCCTTTTGCCGTCGAGACAATGGGCCCCTGGGGCCCGGCTGCCAAGGCTTTCTTAAAAGACATTTCGGGGCGGCTTATCGAGGCTTTGGGTGACCCGAGAGCTGGCAGTTATTTCGCTCAAAGAATAAGTTTGGCAATACAGAGAGGTAATGTTGCCAGCATTTTGGGTACTCTGCCTCGGTGCGCCGCTCTGGAAGAAGTTTTTTATTGGCATTAATTGTGTTTGTTTTGTTTTAACGTATGAATAAACGGTATATATTACTTTACTTACGAATAATATTTGGCGCAAGTAGATACATAGTGTATAATTTTACTTTCATGTCATGTTCAATTCATTACATTATAAGTACCAACATGATTTCGGCAGAGGTCGTCAACTCTCGGGTCAGTGAGATTGGGTAATTCCACCATGTTCCAAATATTTGTTCCACAGCGATTGTTTGTTTTACAGTGGTAGGAGTGAACTTGATTTCAGATGCCAATTATTGTAATAAAAATTTGTAGTTGCCTGCAAAAAATCGTTCCTTTTCTTTCGAAGGCACTTCCAAGGTGCACTACCAATAACACCTGCATCATTATAATAATACCCAAATTTTTTTTATATTGACCTTAGTTTCCTTTTTTTCTGTTACTTTATTTTTTATTCATAAGTTTGAACTACGTGCCTTACGGAAAATTGGTCAAATTCATCTACTTACTCGTTTTAGGCTTGGAAGTATGTTCAGCTATTTTATTTTCTATTTTATTGCGTTTTCGTATTTTCTGGAACCAAGTGGAACTACCAGTGAGATTGTGGGTCGCCTTGCAGTCTGCTTTTGGCTTTTGGCCAGTGGTGCTCAACCTTGTCCCTTGCGGTTAACTAGCTAGCGTGGGGTATGCGTGCCAGTACCAAACCGGGGCATCAGTCATGACACGGATCAATTTAGCTTATGACATGAATAATTATCAAGGATTTACTCCAATATTACCAAATTCTAATTATATTCCTAATTCAGTTCAAAATATTTTATTCGGAATCAAAGTTCTAAATAAACTTTCCTCCTACCTTTGCTCTAGTCAGTTAAATAATAATACAAATATTTAATGTATGTCTATGTTAATAAATGAGAATGACCACTCATGGTCTTTAAATACGGTGCGTCACAAATAAAACTAAAGCGATATATAATATCGTCAATTTTAACAAAGAATAGCCACGGCAGTTGTGGCACAAAACAGAAAAACTAATTTGATTTTTAAACAAATGATTAACTGAGATGGGATATGCACCTATTTTACACTGTTTACCGAAGATAACGAAATACATGAAATGGACTCAAACATTAGCATTTTTGTCTCGTTTAATGGCAAACTTTAACAGTCAATAACTCCAGAATTTTGTCCTCATGTTTTTTAAAAAAAATTATAGCAAATAATTAAAATCTATAATTATTTGACTTTTGCTTTGATGCGAAATAAAAGAAGCATCCATACTTTCATAATAGAAGCATTTATACTTTCGTGGGCATGATCTTCTAAGTCTATTAATTGCGGAGATACTGTGTGGTCGCAACAATAATCATCGAACGATAATAATGTTTCATTAAAAACATAAATGTATTTTGAATTTTTGAAGTTCGGTTTGACATTGAAACTGGTTTGGTATTAGCACGTCAACCCTACTTACATTCATGCTCCACGATTTATTTACAAGGATCTGTAAATAAATCGGATAAAGTTAAGTGGGTAGGTAGTATAATTTTAATACCATTTAATAAATGTAGACCAAATGAAAATTAGGAAGTCATAATTGTTATTAAACGTTCGGACTAGTTTTTAATGAAAAAAGTTGTCACTTTCATGCATGACCTACCTATTCAATTAAAGGAATAATAACTGTGAATTAGCCCATGAATCTGAACAACTTATCTACAGAAGTAAAAAAATCGGCCGACAAAATGAATGAATACCAGCTTATTGCTTAAGGGTTGGGTCATCATAACTATATTTCAGAAAGATTAAAAACTTGCCACAAAAAGCGGCCTCTATAATTATTCATGTGTAAAATATATTTATAATTATCATTATTTTTTCAATTATTTTATGTGATATTTTGTATTATTGCGTTATGAATTTTTATGAATTTAATTTTTGTATGCCCTTTGAATTATTGTAATTCCGAATTTTATTGTATTTTGTAAGAACATATTAACCACAATAACTGCAAAAAAAAAATAGTACTTACTTACTTCATTTCACCCGCTACTTACACCTTTCTTTTATTTGCCATGTCAACCTTTTCATTTCATTGTATCGCAAATAAATAAGTATTAATCATTCGCTCTCCTTCATCTTGGCAATACCTAAATTGTAACAGATAGCTCAATTTGCCTTGAATATGCAAATAAATCAATGATTACGATCCAAAAACTTACCTGTCGGCCTTATATATAACGAATCGTGTGTGTGAGTGGTTAGTTACGTCATACATCTAACCAAAATCTCCAAAAACAGTCCGGAAATGGTGCAGAATCTTATAAAAAAGGGGGAGTAGACAAATAAACTCGTCTGCCTGCCATTATTATGACTTCGAACGTTTTCCATCCAAGCAACATTCTATTCTATCTGCGTGAGCGCTTTAAATTCTCTCGTCCACTGGACAAGCCTTGTCGTTCTAATGTTAGAACGGTTCTTTCCATTCCTCACCATCATACTGATTTTTATTCATATTCCTTTACTATTCATGCGGTTAGGTTATGGAATTCACTACCACACATTGTTCGAGACAGCCCTTCCATCGCTGTCTTTAAGAAGAGAGTAAGAGAGCACTATCTTTCACTATCCGAGTAAATTAGGTATATTATAGCTATGTATGTATTATAGTTAATCATATGTTTAGTTCAGTTTAGATAGTATTCGTATAATATATGTATGAAATAAATTATGTATGTTTATTTATGAAAGTATTTATATATTTTTATTGGCATTTAATTATTTAAATAAGTAATTGTGCACGCCCAATCCGCCTGTCTTGTAGAAGTCTCACTTTCTGTAGGTCAGCTGGAATTTAATAATAATAACATTCAACTCTTGCGAAGGCAAAAAGAAGGAATTTGAAATTTCCTTTCGAAGACGAAAGGCGTTTTTTTTGACGCATCCGTCTGTTCTGCTTCTGTCTGACAGACGGATGCGTAATAAAACGACCGCCTGTCAGTCAAAGTGGGAGAACCGGCTTACTCAAAGGCCCAAGTTGCCAATTTTATACTGGTCCCGTTTCTGTAACATTGAAATCGTCTCAGCTCAGTTGCTGTATTTTGATAGAATGTCAGTTGAATTAAATGGCAATAGAGTCTCACTGAAATTACAGTGGAAAACATAAAACCAGCTAAGTGCGAGTCGGACTCGCGCACGAAGGGTTCCGTACATTGTCTATAACAAAAAAAAACACGTGTTTTGTATAGCAGCCCCCATAAATATTTACTTTATTCTAATTTTTAGTATTTTAGTAGTTACAGCGGCAACAGAAATACGTCATCTGTGAAAATTTCAACTGTTTAGGTATAACGGTTCAGGAGATACAGCCTCGTAACTGTAGGACGGACGCACGGACGGACGGACGGACAGCCGAGCCTCAGTAATAGGGTTTCCGTTATTACCCTTTGGGTACGGAACCCTAAAAAAGAAGAGTCGAGGCTCAGGGTCTCGATTCTATATTTTTTGTCATTTTAATGTTATTTTCTATACTTCAAACTCTTAGCGAAATACGAAACGGCCAACTGACACTATTGAAACACAACTGAGACCCTTTTCAAATAGCGAAATACGGCCTCTGATCAAAACTTCCGCAACATTTGAAGTTGATGCTTATTATTAATATATAGGTAGGTATGATTTTAAATTGACAGGTTCTTTTTAAAACAAACATTGTCCAATCCAATTATAGTTCGTGACAAATTGATTACCGCTAAGGTCAAGGTGACCGGGGTCAAAAATGGACCTACTTTCCAACCAGAAGGTCAGGTCGTCAATTTCTGGCTGATACCGGCGCCGATTCTGGTTAACACATTCAAAGGGCCAGCTCATACGCCTAGCGCCATTTGACGCGAGGCGTTTTCAGAAAATTAAATAAAACTGTCATCATCATATTATTATTAGAATTCGGCAATATTGATTGATAGGTACTGACACTTAGTATAAAGTAAGTAGGTATACAAGGTACTAATATTTTAAGGGTGAGTTCTACTCTTGAAACTGATCAATTTTCCCCAAGAAACATAGGTCGAAATATGAAAATGAAAATTGAACCTATGTTCCTTGGGTAAATTTGTTCCTTAACACCAGCCCATCTTGAAATTTCGTTATCAGTCACTAGTAAAATTTCAACCTTTACGAGTATGTTAAGTACGAGTCAAACTTAGACATATATTTCTTTGACAACTTGGGATAGACGTACAGCTGAAAAATGTCTACTAATATATCAATTTCATCGTTGATTCATTATCATTAGTATTTGAGTATCCTATATAAATGCAATAATAAAAATTTAAACCCAAATAATACTAGATTTAAAAATAACAAAATAATCTAATTGATGTCGAGGTTAGGTAAAATGAATAAAAAACAGTACTCGAAATAATATTATTTTAATTGTAATCCATTTAAATTAGATATGTATTACCTTTTTACAATTAAATAAAAATAATATTTAATTTAATACAGAACTTTATGAAATCGCAAGCATAGGACTTTATAATGGTGGCCTTAGAATTTTCAGAAATAATTCCTAACATACTAGTAAAATAAAGTATAAACTAACATAAAAAGATATAGGTATCTAGGTATCAATCCAGCAGAATCTACTAAATATAATTAAATAAAAATATAAAATGATAATTCTAAGTTTATTTAAGTCTAAAGCAAAAACGTGGTTTTGTTATAAATTGATTTCAATCTATAACATAATTATAGATAGATTGGAATATCATGAAAGAGAAAAGTGGGAACGTACCTAAGTAATGAAACTATTTACAAAAGTAAGTTGTAACATAATTCACTATACCTACTTAGACTGCCTTACATCTTTTTACCATCGCTAATATCCCTATATTGCGACACTTGCTGTTTTGTACAAACAGTGCTTTTCAAATCATAAACTTAGATAAAATAGCTCTACTTCTTGCAAATTCTAAGGCCAAATAAATAAAAATAATGCACTTAAGCAACGAAACTCGAAATTATATAACTTAAACATTCTCCTTTTAAACTACATCACAAAAAAACTTACAAAATACGTTTTACAAACTTAAAAATAAATCATGACATGGCGACTGACTTAAATTATTTAATGACTTATTTTTAATAAAAAATGTTTTGAATTGAAAACAAGATTCGCCGTAACGCGCTGTGGCTTGTTTGTTTTTTAATTGCGGAAGACAGACTCGTGTTTTTTTATTTAAAATCAAAACCACAACAGCTTTTGTTACAAAATCTGATGCTCGTAAAGAACTATTGATTATGAAAATCTATACCAAACGTAATTTTGCACTACTTTCAAAAGATTACAATTCGGGCCAGCCGAAATATCAGATTTTAATACATGCATATTCGTTTTATTGCAATTTTTCTTATGCAACGTCGATTTCGTCTCGGTCTGCTATTCCGCCTCTTGCCGAGATGTTAAATAATAAACTCAGGTGACGTTAGAGTCTACATTCACTAAGAATGTCGATTTTGTTTTTATTATGTTTGTTTGTGCTCACAACTCAGACATAACTGCGATGAAAACTCGGCCACGGCGCGTGCGCGAAATCGCAATAAGTTACACGAATAATAAATTAAGTATATTACACTAAACACAGCTGTGTCCCTTAAAAACTAAATGAGCTCATCTTCATCACATTTTAAACTACACTGAGAAAGTTCTTTATAAATAACCATAGAAAATACGGACGGCAATTCAATAATTTCAAACTCTACGCAAAATTAGCCCAATGTTGGTTTCTAAATTCGCCGATCAAATTATACAATAATTCGTGTCAGAAAAAACACAATATCTTATCGGATCACGCGATCGCGTAAACAATGAACGTCGTTTCCTAGTACGAAATAGATTAAAAAACGGTTAAAACAGCGGCCAGCGTGAAAGGCAGTTATCCAACGTGATTAGAAAGGAGTTACGCTCGGTAAACACTTTCTAGCGCGAGTACAACGCTAGGTCCGAGATTCTGCGCTGCCGAGCGGCCGCGTGGAACCCGCGAGTCCCGTCAGGGACCACTGGCGTTCTAGGTTCGAATCTCGGCGCGCACGACAACCTCCTCCCCCCACATTCAGTACCAGATAACGAACAACCGGACAGTCTTCTTGACAACCAACCTTCAGCGCTGCTGTTGCTGCCAGTACTTGCTTGGGAAGCTCTTCTAGAGTTGCAGTAGAAGGACACTCCTGAGTCGGAGCTATGGCTGCAAGTGGACTGCCGCCGAGGGACCCATGTCTGTATATCTGCTGGACGCGGCGCGAAGTATCCGCTTGAATTCCTTCTGTAGAACGGATTGCCGTATCTATAGTCGTATTCAGCTTCTGAACCACTGCAGCAAGAAGAATATTCACACTCATGTCGGCGAATAGGCGCGCGACGGATAGGAGCTTTCCGCTTGGGCTCTTTAGGAACACCGTTCAGTTCGTACACCTTCATACCTTCATCTTCCTGGTTCTGCAAACGCAACGCTTCCCTAGCGGCTTCCGATTCGGTAAACTCAACTAAGGCACACACACAGTTAACTAAACTAGGGTTCTTGTTGAGGAACTGCCTCACATCGGCCGGGACCGGGTTACCAGGCCGTAACACGCGAACCAGCGCGATCTCGCCACAACTCGCGAACAAACGGGACACATTCTCCACTGAGGGTTTATCTATCGGCATCCTCACAGCAACAACCGTCCTCGAAGGTGTGGTTTCATCGTACGCTGGCAGAGGCTCGACTCTGCGAAGCTTCGTTCCCGCTTCGTTGATCTCTAGCTTCGTCGATCGCTTCAGCGCCTCAGCGACAACGCGCCAATCCTTCGTCAGATGCTTCACTCTTTTAAAACTGGATATCAGCTTCAGCGACACATAACCTTCCTTATTCCTCCTCACGTGTTTCAGCAGGAACGCATCCTTTGTGATGTTCGCATCGGAGAAGTAAAACTCGACTTGTGACACGATCCTGTTGGCCAGCTCTTCGTCTGGGGGTGTATAGGGTGGTTCTTGGTCCTGGTTTTCGACGGTGACTTCGCACCCGGAGTCTTTGCCGCCGGCGGAGGCCTCGGAAGCGGTGTCGGAGTCTGCAGGGTCGTCGGTGGAGGGGCGGCGGTCGGGGGCGATCCCCTCGTCCTCTGGCATGGTGCCCTCCATTGCTTGTTGCGGCGATGACGTGCGTGCGACTCGGTGGCGCGCTATCGACTGCGGGCGCGCGCCGCACAGCGCATCGTTTTATAATATCGGTGCGTAGGAAAGCTGCGGAAGAGATGGGTGACATTGCAGCGCCTTGATTCTTGCGTACGCGTCTCTGTAAATGAACCTTAAAAGGAACTTGGAACGTTGGAACTCACCTGTGGAGTGAAGTTACAGAATACTAGCATACATACTTAGTATTTTTTTATAGTTTAGTCACAGATGAGGTAATAGGTACTAAATGTGTGATATATCAAAACCTGCGTGGCAGGAAATGTTTGATATTATTCTCAAACAATTAGAATTCCAATGACCGAATTATACACAGAATTATTTCGAAATTTGAATGTTTAAATGCCGTATGAAATGGTCCTGTCAAAACAGTCACAATTTATAAATATCTACAAAAACTTGAATAAGTATGTAAAGAAAGTAGGTACTAGCTATAATTTGCCAAGTGCAACTCACTTATGTAACTACGCATTTTCAAACATAACCCTAGGCCATGCAGAACTATGCTCTCTAACTTTAACATAAACCTACTCTTGTAATCAAAGTGATAGGGTTTATTTAAGGAAACGTCTGTCAGAATCAAGGCCAGCTGACATTGCAGACGGTGTGACGCGAACTTGGTAAACTGTTGCCGAGTTCAGTGTTATTTCCATAACAACAGAAGTAGTTAACTAGTGCAGTCTCATTATACGTATTATTACAAAATTGTTACACGAGCAATCAGACGCTGTAGTTTAAATTATTTTCCATACGATTTGACGTTGTCAGACAACTAAGAACTTAACAATTTTTCCAATAACACCGTATTTGTGAGTAAGTAAGTAATAACAATTTATTGCACAATAAAGGAAAAAGAATATAGGATATATTAAAATCGCAAAGGCGGCCTTATCGCTATGACAACCTCTGGATACAGAAAATAAAGATAGAAAACAGAGCAGAGTGTAATAAATAAAGAGACACAAGCATTAAAATATAAAAATAAAATTATAACCCGTACTAATATTATAAATCTGAGAGTTTGTGTATGTATGTACGTTTGTTACCTCTTCACGCTCAAACGACTTGACTGATTTGGATGAAATTTGGAACACAGGTAGAGTATAACCTGGAATAACACAAAGGCTACTATTTACCGCGAGAAAACAACTATTACCACCGTAAAATGAGTGGCAGCGTGTGAAACCGCTGGGCGGAAATGTAGTGAATTATAAAATGAACTCAAATACACATTAATAAATACAAAAGTTAAATATGTATTATAATAAAATACATATCATATTTACAAATCGTATTTGTTTATATACATTGGATATTTTCTAGCTATTTTCCGTATGTTACTCGCTAAGAATACTGCCTCCCTTAGTACAGGATGTTTCGTAAAAGGCGACGTAAAGTTTTTGAACTTGGCTGCATCTCTGCTAATTTGCGCCATTGCCGTGTGGTGGATAAATTCATCCAAGGAATGGGCAGCAGCGTTCCCTAGTCCCTCATTTGTTCCCCATTTTGGGAACTACCGGCACGTGCCGGGTAGATTCAGTCCAATACGTTCTTCCGAGAACAACTCTGGTTGTTTGAACAACCACAAAACTTCTCCGGGTGAGCTCCTGCTCCCCACCATAGCCAGGTGTAGATTTCATAGCCCCGGGGCTAAAATTGTAGAGTTCAGAAAAAAAAAACGTTTCATATGAAAGCAGTATCTTGCACATATCTGGCAATGTGATGCCGGCTTAGAATAGCAGCACCCCATTTCTTTCCCGTGGAGTCGTAAGAGGCGACTTAGGGACACGAGGGTGTGTATTGCAATTTTATATATATACTAGCGGCCCGCCCAGCGGTTTCACCCGCTGCTAACTGATTTAATTCCCACGGGAAACAGACCTTTTCCCGACATAAATCATACATACAAACCTTCCTCTTGAATCACTCTTTTTTTTAATCCCCCAAGGGATGAAAAGGGGGTTAAAAGTTTGTATGAAAGTTCGTTGTCTTAAGTGTGATCCGTTTCAAAATTAGTGATTAGACTTATAACTTCAAATAATTAAACACGTGTTTCAGCATATTTGAAATTTTAACCCTTAATAGGCTCAAACGGGGGTTAAAAGTTTGTATGAAAGTTCGTTTTTTTAAATGAATTTGATCTGTTTCAAAATTTGTGATTAGACTAATAACTTAAAATAATTAAACATGTGTTTCAGCATTTTTAAAATTTTAACCCTTAAATGGGTAAAAAGGGGGTTAAAAGTTTGTATGAAAGTTTTTTATCTTAAATGTGATCTGTTTCAAAATTTCTAATTAGACTCATAACTTAAAATAATGAAATACGTGTTTCAGCATTTTTGAAATTTTAATCCTTAAAGGTGTCAAAAGGGGGTCAAAAGTTTACTACCAGTTGGGATACCCGTTTTCCCATGGGAATGTGACAATTTCCCGGAATAATTTATTCTTATAAACCTTCCTCTCAAGTTACTCTATCTAATAAAAAAAACCGCATCAAAATCCGTTGGGTAATTCTAAAGATATAAGGAGACACCAAACGGGAAGCGACTTTATTTTATACTATGTAGTGATTCTTTATTGCAGTGAATGACAATGTTTTAACTTATAATTAAATACATAGGCGCGCTTATCTCTATAAGAGATCTCTTCCAGCCAACCTAATGAGGGTGGAAGAAGGGATAACACGGGAACAAGAGAAATACAATAATAAAAAGAAAAATAACAATCTAAAAACTACCTAATACCTAAACATAATATGACAAATAAACTAATAAATATTAATATGACAAATAAATATAATAATACTTTAATATAAATATAATAATACTTTTAGGCGATGGGCTGACAACCTGTCACTATGGCGATACACAGTTTTCAGAATGACCCTCAAATATTTGTCAGACGTGGCGTAAATGTCCGTTTTTTGCGGCTGTTTACGCTCTGCCTACCCCGCAAGAGATAAAAGGCGGGATATGTGTATGTGTATCTGGAAATCCCCCCACTAGGGGTAGCCCCGTGTCCAGCAGTGGACTGTTGTGGCTGAAAATGTGTTAAATATAGACAGCTGTCGACAGCAAATCTCCCAGAGTTCTTTATGATTGTAATTTATGATTTATTTACAATTGTAATCAGCTTGTTGTTTGCATAATTGCTCGAATCTGTGTTAAAGACACAAAAAAATTATGCTATTTGGTGTGCGTGATCTTTTATCGTTTTATTTGGGCACGTGAGTTTGTTCATGGTGCAGTTAAATTAACGTAATTATAAATATACATACATACATACATAAATCACGCCTGTATCCCCTACGGGGTAGGCAGAGCGTTAACGGCCGTTCAACGGATATTAACACCACGTCTGACAAAAGTTTGAGGGTCAATCAATCAGAAAACTGTGTATCACCATAGTGACAGGTTGTCAGCCCGTCGCCTAAAATTGCAATACACACCCTCGAGTCCCTTAGTCGCCTCTCACGACACCCATGGGTAGGAAATGGGGTGATGCTATTCTAAGCCGGCATCACACGGCGATAAATATTATTATAATATAAGTAATATCATGATAATAAAATGATTTAAATAAAAATACAATAGTGGAACACCTATACTTTACCTAAATTATATTTTATTCAATGGTACAACTGGGACAAAAAAATCCCAATTTTTCCTCACGGAAAATCTGGGACCGGGTGGTACCTACCTACGTACATTTCTCATGGAAGTCAAATAAGCTGTGGACCCTTCATCCAAATAGGCACAATATATATTCAATACATATTCAAACAATCTATTAAACTACAGGCTACAAGTCTATAGGTGAAATTCTTAGTCCATTGCGTAGCCGGTTAATGTTCCTAGTATCATATTGGCTAACTGACTGCGCACTGCGCAATGAACATCCATTTTCGTTAGTTTGATAATCCAGGGCTATTTCAGCTCATGTTGTATATTTGTACTGAATTAATTGATTGTGGTGCCTAAAATGTGATGCGAAATAAATATATTTGTATATGTATTAAAATTCTCCTAAGCCGTAAAAAAACTGATTTCTGATGACTTCGCATGTTGCGAAGGTATTTTGTGCATCCTGTATGCTCACAATTAATTATCTACAATTCCAGTTAGCTTATTTCAGTAAGGCCAATGGTTACTTATCAGAGTATGAGTTTAACCCACTTATGCGTACTATCAGAAGGTACTTAAATTAGCTTAGTTATATACCTACTCAAGAAGGTAGTTATTTTTTTTCAGTGTTGTGTGATGCCGGCTTAGAACAGCATCATCCTATTTCTTTCCCGTGGCTGACGTAAGAGGCGACTAAGGGACTCGAGGGTTATACACACAGGTTATACATGTGAATTGCAATTTAAGGCGATGTATCAGCATACACAATTTTCTGAATGACCCTCAAATGTTGGACAGACGTGGCATAAATGTCCGTTTTACGGCCGTGTACGATCTGCCTACCCCGCAAGGGATATAGGCGTGATATATGTAAGTATTTAATTTTTATCAACGTAATTACAGTACACGCCTGCGTACGGTTTCGTCGCGAAATTTTAGATCGTTAATGATATCGTATCGATCGTATATGACAACTTACGTGTAAAACGTTTGGTCAAATTCAAATAACCTAAAATTCCGCGAGTTTTATACTTCTAGCTAGTAAAAGCGACCAGTGGAAACGAAGATACTTAGAAAAAAATATAGGCAGAAATCAAATGAGTGACCTCCAGATGTAGAGCCCAAGGGCGTAACCACTAGGCCACGCAGGTAGCTGATACATATATTATTTTCAGTAGGAAGGCATCATTCTGAAGGTTTTCAGCGAACTGATAACAAATTGCTCTTATCTCTTTGTTTTGTGGTCACGCATCAATTAACATTTACCTCACATTTGTATTGATAATACGGTAAATAGACAAGTTATAATTATTAACCTGTATTTCATTGTCTAAAAAGTGCCTGAAACTTGGGATCCCGTATAACGAAGTACGTTTTCAATACAACTCAATTTTTCACTCCAAATCCACTGCTGATAATTGCCATTCTCACCACGCTTGGCAGTTCAGTTTCATGTTTAGTAATTTACGTTTTCGTTCATTATTAGTATTATTACACCAATCAATAATATATTTATTTACCGTTTATTGTACACAAAAACATTAAAAGAGAAACACATACAAAGAATAACGACACAACAGGACAACTTATTTCTCCTAAGAAATTTCTTCCAGCTGACCTACGTAAAGCGAGACTTTATAAGACAGGCGGATTCGGCGAGCACAATAGAATATAATAAAATAAACCTACACACGAATAGATGAAATATACTTAAATAAACTTACAACCAAAAATATACCTATATACATATATATACTTGTTTTACAATGCTTTAGTATAACTTCTCATTGAACCTTATTCAAAATTTGAGTGCACCCGCTTTGAGCTCTCTGTTTGCCTTAAGGTTGGCCGGTAGATAATGCTGCGAGGCATTATGCCCGCCATTTGTACGTTTGTGCAATAAAGTTTTATTATCTGCTAAGTGTGGAAAATACCTACCCCCAATGAGACGGGTCCATGCCCAGCAGTGGGCTGTAGTGGCGGATGATGAACCAAAACTATTAAGTTTAGCTAATTCTGTATGTAAAGTAAAAAAAAACATATTCTTCTCTAAGAGAATAAACCATTTTAAATGAATAATATAGATTTTCTTTATTTATTTGATTATCCGTGAATTTATAATTCATTTTTAAAATATACTGATTGATGACGTCATTTGGCAAAATCATTGCAACGAACAACTCCATTCGTAAAAAACTTTCTTTACATAAATTTGACACTGAACGTAGACTGACGTACTAAGGTTTATAGTTTCTAATGTCAATGGTTATCTTGAAGGAGATCATGAAAGAGATTCGTTTCATTCTTGGTCAGTAGGGGAGAACGGGGACAATTGTACCACTTTTCATTTCATGGCCTATAACTCGAAAATTTCTTACGTTTAAGAAACGTTTTTAGTCTCAATGTAAAGATAAATTAATGCTCTAACTGCCTGTGTGGACCAAATTGTGGTAGTTCATAAAACTACTTAGCTATCACCATTTTTTCAAAAGGTGGCAAATATTACAATTAACCCCGTATACCGGGACGTTTGTAACACAATTTGAGTAGACTTTTAAATGACAGCAACAGCAGTATTAACAATAACTTTTATTATGAAAGTTTAATCAGTCATTGTTCTTATATATATTCTTTATTGTGCATTAACAATACAATAGTTTTTGTCTTAAAAGTAGTTCACAAAGGTGAGCTTATCTCTATAAAGAGATCTCTTATTAGTCTTTCAAACAGGAACTTAAATATTAACTCTTTTCTTAATTTTTTTCAATAATATAAAATTCAATATTTCTTAGAAAGTAATGGGAGAAATTACTCAAACAAAATAAAAAATAGAAGAACATGACAATTCTCAACTTCTACCGTATAATAATCTTCAAGATATGCATTATTTAATGAAAAATCAACAAAATAATCTTCCTATGGAAAAATGGCATGTTACTATTACCACCTGTTACAATTAACCCAGGTACGTTTTTTTATTACTACTAATATTCATCAATGTTTTAATTAATAATATCTAATTCTAACAAGAAGATCTTTTTAAAGTAGAATTTACATAATCTATCGATTATGTAAATTCTACTACGACTACGACGCAGTAAAAAAACGTAGTAATGTTAACCCGTTATATCTATAACGTGCTTAGCATGTATAGAACAGTATAAATCGTTAGGTTTCACTAGTCTGAATTTGAATCACAATTATGACATTATTATAGCCGTTTGGTTCCTTGGGCGTGCATAATTCATGGGCCCAAAGGTTGCAACCCCTGCACATTACCCACACCGCATAGCATCAAAAAAATAAAAAAAATTGAAAAAATATGTACTCATTTAAAAATAATAGTAATTTTGCCTTCGGGGTTATTGTAACAAGGGGTCAATAGTAACGTTACAATCAACACCTATAACTTTGTTACTACTGGCCCGATCGACGCAATTTCAAGAAAAACACCGTAACTTCCAAAATACTTATGTTAGAATGCGTGTTCTATAGAATTTACACCGTCTGATATTCATGAATTCCATATGTATATTAAAATATCTTAAAAGTGACTAATAACTGAGTAATGACTTGAAAATTGAAGCGAAAAATCTTACGTTTCTGTCCAAAAAATGGCACTGACCTCGTGGACACGACCGCACGTCCCGGAGCTTGTCCTCGACAAGTTGACCTATAGGAATACGTCACGGGCTATGTCCGTGCACGCGCACACATCTTTACGTTGCTTAGTGTTCCAAATATTTGCAATGTTACTATTACACCGTGTTACTTTTGCCCCCGGTCTCCCCTATGACGTCACACAGGTCAATGAAGGTTATTTAGTTTCTTTCATAAATAGAAGTTATCTTTACCTTTTTATTACTAAACTAGATTTCCGCATAGCGGTTTCACCCGCTACCAATCATTTTCCCGTGGTAAAAAGTGGCATATGTGTTATTCCAGGTTATACTCTACCTGTGTTACAAATTTCATGCAAATCGGTCACGCCGTTTGAGTGTGAAGATATAACAAACATATATACACACACAAACTCTTAGATTTATAATATAAGTATGGATAAGAATGTTATAAATAAGTCTTGTCTTCCAGCTAAGCTATAGATACATACCGAATTGTTTACGCTCCGTTTAAGTTTGGTATGCGTGAATTTGACCGCTGATCACCTCATACGTTGTATAATCTGTGTGTAACTGGCTTCCATCGTAACAGGTCGTTGGATTGTCGAATGACTCGTCTGGCTTGGCCTTAAATTTGAAGCGGCTATCTTCGTGTGTGAAGCCGGCTTAGAATAGCATCACCCTGATTCTACCTACGCGTGTCGTAAAGGGACTAAGGGCTAAATTTATCCAGGGAATGGGCAGCAGCGTTCCCCTTTCCTGTGTATGCCATCTTGCACTGCACTCGCCAATCCGCATGCCAAGCGTGGTGAGTATGGCAATACCCCCTCAATAAGGGGAGGCCCAAGTCCAGCAACATTGGACTGTTGTTGTAATCTTCTGTCGTGTGAATCCAACCAACCAACGTCACCAAGTCATCAAAAAACCAGATATGGAACTAGAAAAAACTCTGACATCGCAGGTGCGTCGTTGTTTTTTAGTTGTTGTAAAAGTAAAACTATGCAACAATGATGTCTTGAAAACATTATTTTCAGCGATGTTATTTTCACCTAACAGGGATCGATCTTGACGTCTGATCTTTTCATCTTAAATGTGATCTGTTTCAAAGTTTCTGATTAGACACATAACTTAAAATAATTAAATACGTGTTTCAGTATTTTTCATATTTTAATCCTTAAAGGTGTCAAAAGGGGGTCAAAAGTTTACTACCAGTTGGGCTACCCGTTTTCCCATGGGAATGTGACGATTTCCCGGAATAAATTAAACTTATAAACCTTCCTCTCAAGTTACTCTATCTAGTTAAAAAAACCGCATCAAAATGCGTTGTGTAATTCTAAAGATATAAGGAGACCCCAAACGGGAAGCGACTTTATTTTATACTATGTAGTGATAGTGCGGAAGGCAAGTGGGGGACCACCGCACAAAACTTTTCCCAAAAAAGCAATTGAAGTTACTCCACCAACAAGAGTTTGATTCTTAAATTTGAAGAAGAAGCAATAGTGATAAGGCCTGATCGACATTGCGGGTATATAGCACGAGCAAGATTTTTAAACCAGTTTTATCTACACTAATATTATAAAGAGGAAAGATTTGATTGTTTGTTTGTTTGTATGTTTGTTTGTTTGTATGTTTGTTTGTTTGTTTGCATCGAATAGGCTCCGAAACTACTGGCCCGATTTTAAAAATTCTTTCGCCATTAGAATCCTACATTATTCCTGATGAACAAAGGCTATATTTTATACGAGAAAAAAATAGGGATCCGCGTGAAAATTTCGATAATGTAACCCAACGTGTGAAAAATGTACCAAAAAAATATCTTATATCGCGTACGCTGTGGAAATTATTGACAATAGATCAAAGTGATGTACTACAGTTTTATAGAGGACATCAATGTCTATAATAATGTCCGCGATACCATATGTCTAACTATTATAGTTATGCGTTATGCCACAATAACTACTTTTTAATTTAAAAAATTACAAACTACGCCACATTATTCGTAACAGTGTAATGATTACATTTGATCATTACTGTATTAAAGGGTGTCAGGGATAGCCCTCCGAATACCGATAGGGTACATGCAGACCATGAAACTGAACAACTTTCCCCTAGGAACATATTTCAGGAAACGTAAAAAAACTGACTTCCCATAGTGAATGCAGTCAGCTGATTGTGATTTTGTATGAAAGGTCATTTTATTGGCGTTTCCTGACATATGTTTAGGGTAAAGTTGTCCAGTTTTATGTTTCATGCACCCTATCAGTATTAAAAGGGCTGTCCCTGACTCGGTATAAAAAAAGACGACAAAAAACATTAAATAATGCATTTAAAAAATCTACACTACAATGATACGCCTATTATCCCTTGCGAGGTAGGCAGAGCGTAAACGGCCGCAAAAACGGACATTCACGCCACGTCTGACATGTGTTTGAGGGTCATTCGGAAAATTGTGTATCGCCATAGTGACAGGTTGTCAGACCATCGCCTAAAATTGCAATACATACCCTCAAGTCCCTTAGTCGCCTCCTACGACTTCCACGGGAAAGAAATCGGGTGATGCTATTCTAAGCCGGCATCACACTAAAATAATAATAATATAATCTACACTTATATTAGAAACAGCCTAATCCGCCTATCTTATAAAGTCTCACTTTGCGTAGGTCAGCTGGAAGAAATTTCTTAGTAGAAATAAGCTGTCCTGTTGTGTCGTTATTCTATGTATGTGTTTCTCTTGTAATGTTTTTGTGTACAATAAACGGTAAATAAATAAATAATAAATAAATAAACAGTTTTTTTTATTATTGATTGTTTGAATTGAATAATCTCCGAAACTACTGAACCGATTTAAACAATTCTTTTACCGTTAATTGAAATTGAAATTCTTTATTCAATGTAGGATAGTATTATCACTTATTGACGTCATGAACCGTCATTCTAAAAAAAGAAATTTCTATCACACAATTTTCTTTTTATTATTACAATTTTGTTATGACCTAATAGAAAACCGGCTCGGGCGGTATAAAAAATAAAAATAAAGGCACTGTCATGGGGCTGGCCAGGTTAATCACACGGCATGTAACTTTACGCCACCACCATCTGAAAACGATATTTGTTTCAAATTGAAGTCAAGATTTTTAGAATCCTGCATTATCCCTGATGAACATAGGCTATATTAAACTGTCTTATTCCCGGGGGGAAATTGTTATCGGCGGGTGAAACCGCTGGGCGGGCTGCTAGTAAGGTATATATCATATATCATTATAACAAAAAAAACGATAATTTAGATCCATACATTTTCTAGTACGAATATCTAAACTAGACATTCTGACGGTATTGCTCTAGTTTCTATCAGAAACACCGTCAAATTTGAGAATGAAAGGGACAAACTTTTCAGGTAAATCAGGGCCTTCAGTAAAATTCCTAAGCTAAACTACAGACTGATGACATTTCGTGAGTCAGCAACAGTTGCGTCATGTAATGATGTACACAGAATACGGGGTGATTCGCCGCCTAACCGGCTTAACGGGTGGTCACCCCATTGTGTAAGTACTAACAAACTAATTAGATTGTATCTTGACTTGTTAGTGTTACACTCATACACTGAGTGGATAGATTATTCAACGTTTCGTGAAAATTAAAGATGGCAATGACGGCAATTCTTTATGGATGGTAACTGTTAAAGACGATTCATTTTTTTTGACAGTTCCGTACTCAA
Organism: Tuta absoluta; assembly: GCA_027580185.1. NCBI lineage: Eukaryota > Metazoa > Arthropoda > Insecta > Lepidoptera > Gelechiidae > Tuta > Tuta absoluta. Next base: position 8,345,789 of record JAQAHW010000019.1, on the reverse strand, counting down.
AGGATCAAAACGAGACCTTAACACTCGGCTGTCACCCGGCTGTATCTCATAAACCATTTTCTGTTGCCGCTATAACAACAAGGTTGGCTGGAAGATATTAAGGGCGGGGCACACCGGCTCCGTATCGTGCGTGACTACGGACGAGAGCTGGATACGGAACGCATACGGAGCCGGTCTGCCCCGCCCTTTTTAAGTACAGCATTAAGAATATGAACAAGTACTAAAAACTAGGTTGTAATAAGATTACTCTTATAAAAAGTACCTTCATTATTTCTACATTATTTTTTACAGTATGAGATGTAAAATTTGAGATTAAATTTTATTTACTTTTCTTCCGTTTCCATACCTGCTTCCTTCCTGCTTGTATCATAAGAGCAGGGATAAACTTAAGTTCAAATATAATTACGCGATATTTTTAACGAGACCTATAACTTGACCTTTTTATGTTTTTAATGTTATCAAACTGACTTGCGTAAAGTTTAGGATTGTAAGATATATGTCAACGTGCGCGAAAAATTATCATTTCCGGAAATGTATTTTTTTTTGCAAAAGATCGTATAATGACAAAGAGAATTTTGGAGCTTTTAGAGGTGATCCGCAAACCACAAGTTACGTAGGTAACGTAACGCCCTTTACTATTCGCGTCACTCCAATAGGCCATTTTTGGCAGCTGTCAAAATCATGCTAATGCCAACGCAGATTTAATCCTCAACTACGAAATATGGAACTAGGGAACGCTTTTTCAGTCTGTGAGTGTCTATTTCAAGGGATCACGTATTTTTGCTTTATTTTGTGAAACAACATGGTAAAAAAAGTTGGATTTGTCTTTTAATTGGTTACACCATAACAAAACAGCAATAATTATAAACTTGACACCAAATGCCACCGATTTGAAACTCATTTGTAACCATTCTATCCAGCTCAGTGATCCAGCTCAGCATTCTCTAAGCTGTTTGACAACGTCAAATCGTACGGAAAAATAATTTTGACACTGTAATATAACACCGTGAGTGTCTTTTTATAGGGATTTCGTATATTTGCTTAATTTTAACTAAAACAAAAAAAGAAACGTAAAAAAAGTAGTTGAATTAGAAAGAAATGCTTTATTCAATGTATGATAGTATTAACCTTCGAGCAACCCGGTCTTCCGTCTCGTTCCGACCCGTATTAACACTTATTGATATAAAGAAATTTGTATGACACAATTTTCTTTTTTATGTCAATTTCGTAAAGTTTTAAAAGAAACCCGACTCGGGCGGGATAAAAAAATAAAAATAAAGGCACTGCCTCGGGGCTGGCAAGGTTAATCACACGGCATGTAACTTTACGCCACCATCATCTGAACTGAAAACGACATTTGTTACAACGAGATTTGTCTTTGACATCACAACTAAACCGCCATGATACCAACACTTTTTTTTAAGTTTACATTAGAGTATGTATATTAATATAAGTAAGTTTATTTTAGTAAGTATTTGTGTAGGTACATTTTAGGAATGATATGTATGTTATATATTTATATTTATTTCATATAGTAGTTATATATATAGTTCAATTTGTTATTTTCCATTGTTATGATTTTACACCCGAGTGCACCCGTGTATTTTTCTCTCTGTTTACCTTCTGGTTGGCCGGTAGAGAATGCCGCGTGGCATTAGGCCAAAGGCCTTTTGTACCATGTGCAATAAAGTATAAAAATTCAATAAAATTAAATGATAAGCTTGACATGAAATGCCACCGATTTTAAACTCCCTCGTAACCATTCTATCCAGCTCAGCGTTTCCACCGCCCACACGGGAAACCTGAGACGGGCTGACGCAGTCTGACGTAATCCCACCGAAAGCCGAAGAATTAGGTTATGTTACGATTCCGTTAGTCTGTGGTGATAAGGCTTCCCGTATCTAGCCGAAATAGAGGACGATTCGAGTAATGATTTATGTACGGTCGGTTGTAGGCGTTGTAGCACATAAGGTACCAGGGGTACTCCAAAAGAACTGAATTTTTTGTGTCCCCAACAATATTTTTTGACTTGACATGAATATGTTTTAGTAGAAAATGATTTATTTTATAAGAATAAGTTTAAATTCTTATTATTAACTGGGGATAAAAATAACTCAGCTCTTTTGGTACCTTATGTGCTATAACCGAGTGTACACTGCCGTTGTTTATGTACACTTTTATTTTTATGTACACTACGTTTTAAGTATAGAGAAGAAAACTTTTTTTAGGTCACATCAACAGCTACAACAGTCTACTGTATAAGTGTGTGTACGTAGGTACTTAAACGATAAACTTTTATAATTCTAAACAGATTCCACAAACTCTCTCACCATAAGAAAGCTACAACATCCATGAGTAACATATGCTTATACTATTTACCACGGTAAAATATCTTTTGCCTACAGGAGAACCGCTGGGCTGAAAATCTGCTGAAAGTCATAAGATAATGGTTGGTTCTCAAGTACGTACCTAGCTCAGAGTAAATGTAAAAAAATATGACAAAATCTATTTCATCATACAAAAATGTGTCAGTTCAGAACCAAATCCAGATTAATGTCATATATGACTAAAGTTCTTTGTTATAATCGTAAGTATTCCAACATTAGGGAACATTGATCGGTTTCATGAGCTGGTTTCCTTCTAGTAATGTGATGTGATGATGTTCTGTCTAGTACAATGAGTACAGCAATTGGCCGTGAGGTGGCGGCTAAGAACAGCATTCCCCCTCATTTTACTCGTGGATATCGTAAAAATCATACCGTGTGATGCCGGCTTAGAATAGCATCACACCATTTCTTACCCATGGGTGTCGTAAGAGCCGACTAAGGGAATCGAGGGATGTGTATTGCAATATTAGGCGATGGGCTGACAACCTGTCACTATGGTGATACGCAGTTATCTGATTGACCCTCAAAATTTTGTCAGACGTGGTGTTAATATCCGTTTTACGGCCGTTAACGCTCTGCCTACCCCGTAAGGGATATAGGCGTGATTTATGTATGTATGTATGTTTATCGTAAAAAGCGACTAAGGGAGAATCATCCAGGGAATTGGTAACAGCATTCCCTGTGAATGCAACATTTTGCACTTCCTATAGAAGAGGCTCATGTCCAACACTGGACGGTTGAAGCTGTTAATGTAAATTTGAGTACAGCAAACCGCTATGTGAATGGTCCACCTGAAAATTGGAACATTCTAGCAGATTTGATCGGTCATGTAATATGTCACGGACAGGTCACTCTGGGGTCATTTACTTATGACACGTGGAGATTTAGGCACCATGGGGTAGGATTGAGGTCATTTGTGGGACAAGGACTGATTTACCTAACATATATCAATCGTGCTAATGAAATTAATCGCACTTACTTACAAAATTTTACATACATTGTCCTATTCAAGTTGCAACAAAACACAAAAAAAGCCTTATTTGTAGTGCGATAGCGTGTGATGTCGGCTTAAAATAGCATCACCCCATTTTTCCCATGGGTGTGGTAAGAGGCGACTAAGGGACTCGAGAGTTACATGTTTATTGCAATTTTAGGAAAACGGGCTGAAAACCTGTCACTTATTCAAATATTTGTCAGATATGGCCATTTACGCCCTGCCTACCCCGCAAGGGATATTGGCGTGATATATTGTACCTATGTACCTTTGTAGGTAGGTATGGTTTTATCAAGGAGATACCACAGGGCACTTATAAAAATAGGTATAAAGGAGGCATAGACATCAACCCAGGCAAATTAACATGCCCTCCGATGCCCGGAATAATAGACCTTTTATATCAGGTTAACTTATTTTACATGGGAATCGAATTCAGATCTCCGAATGTTAAACGCGTTAAAGTCAATCAAGATTCAATAAAGATAGATTTAACTAGCAGCAAGAACTTATATTAATTATGAACTTGTTTTGTTTTGCTAGTGTACGAATCGAATAAAAAATCTCCGAGAATACAGAACCAAATGAACCTCACCTTGAAGTCAAGATAACAAATTCAAAATGGCGGACTGATGACTGTAACTGTACGCCAATTTTGTCACTTTAACAACCGCCTCGGTGGCGCAGTAGGCAGCGCGTAAGTCTCATAATCTTAAGGTCGTGAGTTCGATCCTCACCCGGGGCATATCTTTTGCTTTTTAAAAGTAAATTTTATTTTTATTAAAAATTTTTGTTTGATTTATAGCAATTCAAAATTTATATTTCTATTTCAAAAAGCACATTTTTAATAATTGTATTATTTTATAAACTAGTAAAATTTTTAATAAATTAGCAGTTGTAAATAGTTGTAAAATTCCATAACAATATTTGCGCACTGTAATACCTACTTCCGCTTGGCTCGGAACAAGGTCAACTTGTCAATGAACTTACGCCACTAGTGTCGATTCTGGCATACGCAGTCTGAGGGTAATTTAATCATGCTGCACATCTGCTTCTTATTTTTCTTAAATAGAAATTTTTGTTGAGTGGGACACGGAGTCAAGGAACGACCCGAATAACAGTCGTGAGTGTTATTAAGTAGGTATCAACGACGGTTTACATAGTATGGCCAAAATTAACTTAGAATAACAGCTACCATTATAATACGCAACCAAAAAAAATTCAAGTTTTTTTTTCCTAATACTACCTCTATGAATTAAAATGTTAATTTAGCCCTTTAGCAGATAAATTATTTTATGTCGTATCCGGTGCGACACCGAATCGACGATGAACCTTAGTGACAGAGTTTGTGGAGAACTGGAGAATGAAAATGACAGATGGAATATAGATTTCCTAACTCATATTATTTTAGGAGGAACATTATTTTTTGTAGTAAAAAATGCGTTAAGCCAGAATCGCCACTTTTATACCAAAGATTAAGATTATACATTTAGCATCAATAAGCGGAATTACTGCAATTTGCTGTCTATCCATCACTTATGTTTATTGATGCTAATTTATACAGGGTCTTTTGGCTTTTGTTATTAGTATGTAGGTAGGTGCGTATAATAGTAGTCAAGTCAATGACCAGTTTCGGTTTTAAATAAGTAACTTTATTTTTGAAGGATTTACATACGTACATACACATGTCACCCTTTTAATCCCTTGCGGGGTAGGCAGAGCGTAATCGGCCCCAAACATTTACATTTACGCCTCGTCTGACAAATACTTGAAGGTTATTCGGAAAATTGTGTATCGCCATAGTGATAGGTTGTCAGCCCATCGCCTAAAATTGCAATACACACCCTCGAGTCCCTAAGTCGCCTCTTACGACTCCCACGGGAATGAATAGGCGTGACGCTATTCTAAGCCGGCATCACACGGCAATCTAAGCCGACATCACACGGCAAAACGGCTTTCTTCATAAATTAGAACTGGCAAAATGACGCAATATTGTGCGGTACGTGTGTGTCCGTTTTACATACAAACGAAAAGCTAAAATTCAATGGACTTGTACATATGCGATTACGACCAATTTTTAAACAAATTATTATGCGAAATGATGAAGGCTTACGTAAGTTTGGCGACAAAACTACTTTTGGTTAAAAGATAAAGAGTATCCCGTCCATAATAAAATCAAATACATTTTTTGCAGCAGTAGCTCCATCTATTGGCGTAAAGTGGCGGATCGGTTTTAACAAGGGAATATTATGGTTTACAATTAATTTTTATGATTTTGATAAATGTTATATCAACACGGGATATCCCATCGAGTTTTTTAATTAGAATTTTGTCTCCTTTAGAGACATAATTCCATTTAACATTTGTATAAAAAACGTCCCACCTTAAGGGGATTAGACTCGGTACTACCCCAATTACAAAAAAAACCTTACTCATTGTAAACGTTATACGGGGTGTAAGGGACGGTGTACCGAAAACTTTGCAGGCATGATCAGATGATGAAACTGAACAACTTTTTCAAGGAAGCTATGTTGGTAAACGAGAAATTTTTTTCATCCTCCCATACAAAATTCCCGATCAGCTGACTGACTTTCTATGGAAACTCGAAAAAAAAATTACGTTTCCCAACATAGGCTCCATAGTAAAAGTTGTTCAGTTTCATGGACTGATCATGCCTGCAAAGTTTTCGGTACACCGTCCCTTACACCCTGTATACTTCAAATTCCACTTCTCTCAGATTGAAGTACATGTACTTAAGTATATTTATTGAATGTACGAATTAGTAAAAAAACTACGAATATCCGTAGTATCCGTACTTACTAATATTATAAATCTAAGAGTTTGTGTGTGTGTGTATGTATATTTGTTTGTAACCTCTTCACGTTCAAACGGTTTGATCGATTTGGATGAAATTTGGAACACAGGTAGAGTATAACCTGGAATAACACATAGGCCACTTTTTACCGCAGGAAAACAACTACCACGGGTAAATGAGTGGCAGCGGGTGAAATCGCTGCTGGGCGGAAATCTAGTTATTAATGGTCTGACAACCTTCCAGTGATAAATAATTTCTGAATGTCTCTCATATGTTTGTCAGACGTCGCTCTGCCTACCCCGCAAGGGATATAGGCGTGATACACGGGGTGTAAGCTACGGTGTACCAAAAAGGAGACATGACCAGACCATGAAACTGAACCCAACATTGTCTACATAGTAAAAGTTGTTCAGATTCATGGTCTGGCTGGTCATGCCTGCAAAGTTTTTGCACCGTCCCTTACACCCTTCTTCTTTTCATGTGGGACACCAAGTCGTCCAACGACCCGATGAACCCTGGTGTCAGCGTTTTTCAACCGCCTACTACCACTAGTAGGCCTCTGACATGGTTGTGTTACGAGTTACGACCGCCGTCTAAGTAATCATAGACAGCAACCGGGACCAACGGCTTAACGTGCCCTTCGAAGCACAGAACCATTTCTTTTGGGACAATCAGGTGGTTCACCCTGCAATGTCCTAGCCAGACCGGGAACCAATGCACAAAGTGATAAATATCAACTTTGTGAGTGTCCCACCGAGAATCGATCCCGGAACCTTTGCAGTCGCACTACCACTACGCCACATCGTCCCTTACACCCTGTATGTATGTAAGAAAGACCCCTTCAATAGCCCAAGCCGATAAGTGCACATATTATCCTTTTAGTTCACTTGTAGGTATGTATGTGTGTCGCCAAGGTGCTTCCTGTAGCACTGAGAATGTTGCAGTGTGTCTAGGTCACCGAGAAAACATATGTTGGCAACAAGCTAGCTGTCTGTTAATCACTTTCCTACGGTTAATAAAGTGACATGTTTGTTTGGATGAAGTTACCTAATTTAATTATAATAGCCGGCACTATATATTTATACTAGCTTTTACCCGCGACTTCGTCCGCGTTAGATAGTTTTTTTTTAGGCAGAAGTTCTAAAGTAGGTATGTGTATACATAGTAAGTGTGACAGTGATACTAGAACAGTTCTTATCTCTACTGTTTAAAGATGACTTGCTTGCTTCTGTTGTTAAAGGGACAATTCAAAATTTGCTATCCGGCCTGAGAGATCAATATTTATAACCAATGAATACAAAAGTCAGTAGATAACAGAGTACTTACTCCAGAGGTGCCGATTTGAGCACACTAAAATGGTTAGCATAAGTAGATTAGACAGATCAAAAGGTAATATAAGTTACTGTTATACATTTTTATACCTCTATATACCACATTTTTTGTTTTTCTGTCCTCGGTAAAGAAGGCAATGTCCTTTCTCAACTTATTCCCATCATACTGAACAACTTTTGTTCTGAAACCATTTCTGTATCTCCAATAAGGTGGGCTCCTGATGGTAGACCTGATGGTCTACATACGGTACTCCAGATCCTCAATGTCCTTGTGAAAAGAAGCGGCCCATCATCATGAACAACTTTTGTTTCGGAACCATTTCTGTATCTCTAATAGTTTACGTGGTCTCCTGATGGTACACCTGGTGACATAAGGTACTCCAGATCCTCAATATCCTTGTGAAAAGAAGCGGCCCATCATACTGAACAACTTTTTTTTTGGAACCATTTCTGTATCTCTAATAGTTTACGTGGGTTCCTGGTGGTACACCTGGTGGTCTACATAAGGTACTCCAGATCCTCAATGTCCTTGTGAAACGAAGCGGCCCATCATACTGAACCACTTTTGTTTTGGAACCATTTCTGTATCTCTAATAGTTCACGTGGGTTCCTGATGGTACACCTGGTGGTCTACATTATGTACTGCAGATCCTTAATGTCCTGGTGAAAAGAGGCGGCCCATCATACTGAACAACTTTTGTTTTGGAACCATGCCTGTATCTCTAATAGTTTAGCTGGGCTCCTGATGGTACACCTGGTGGTCTACATAAGGTACTTCAGATCCTCAATGTCCTTGTGAAAAGAAGCGGCCCATCATACTGAACAACTTCTGTTTTGGAACCATACCTGTATCTCTAATAGTTTATCTGGGCTCCTGATGGTACACCTGGTGGTCTACATAAGGTACTCCAGATCCTCAATGTCCTTGTGAAAAGAAGCGGCCCATCATACCGAACAACTTTTGTTTTGGAACCATGCCTGTATCTCTAATAGTTTAGCTGGCCTCCTGATGGTACACCTGGTGGTCAACATAAGGTACTCCAGATCCTCAACGTCCGTGTGAAAAGAAGCGGCCCATCATACTGAAAAACTTCTGTTTTGGAACCATACCTGTAGCTCTAATAGTTTACGTGGTCCCTGATGGTACACCTGGTGACATAAGGTACTCCAGGTCCTCAATGTCCTTGTAAAAAAAAGCGGCCCATCATACCGAACAACTTTTGTTTTAGAACCATGCCTGTATCTCTAATAGTTTAGCTGGGCTCCTGATGGTACACCTGGTGGTCTACATAAGGTATTCCAGATCCTCAATGTCCTTGTGAAAAGAAGCGACCTATTATACTAAACAACTTTTGTTTTGGAACCATACCTGCATCTCTAATAGTTTAGCTGGGCTCCTGATGGTACACCTGGTGGTCTACATAAGGTACTCCAGATCCTCAATGTCCTTGTGAAAAGAAGCGGCCCATCATACTGAACAACTTTTGTTTCGGAACCATGCCTGTATCTCTAATAGTTTAGCTGGGCTCCTGGTGGTACACCTGGTGGTCTACATAAGGTACTCCAGATCCTCAATGTCCTTGTGAAAAGAAGCGGCCCATCATACTGAACAACTTTTGTTTTGGAACCATGCCTGTATCTCTAATAGTTTAGCTGGGCTCCTGGTGGTACACCTGGTGGTCTACATCTATACTCCAGACCCTCGAATGGTGATAAAAAGTAGTCTATGTCCGTTCTCGGTATGCTAGCAATCTCTGTGCCAAGTTTCATGAAGATCGGTTCAGCGGTTTGGCCGTGAAAGCGTAGCAGACAGACAGACAGACAGAGTTACTTTCGCATTTATAATATTAGTGTCGATTATACAGGATGTACGAGACAGCCCTCCGAATACTCATAGGGTATATTCAGACCATGAAAATGAACAACTTTCCATAAGAAAATATTTCCAGAAACGTAACAAAAAAAGGGCTCCCGATGGTAAATGCAGTCAGCTGATTGCAATTTTGTATGGGACTTCAATTTTTTTGTCGTGTCTTGACATATGTTTCTATGGGAAAGTAAATCAGTTTCATGGTCTGCATGCAGTTTAGCGCCGGCTTAGAATAGCAGCAGCCCAATTCTACCCGTAGGGTGGGTGTCATACCAGGTGAGGGATTGTCTTACGGGGAATGGGCAGCAGCGTTCCCTGTGAATGCAAGATTTTGCTATGCGTTTGTGGTGAGTATGGGAGAGGCCCATGTCCAGCAGTGGACTGTAGTGGCTGTTAAAGTGACATTTTCGATCGCTTGTGATGCCAAACGAGCGAAAGATTGCAATCTGAATTAACAGTAAGCGAGGCACATAGCTCGTACAACTGATGTTTGATGAGGTTGGAAGGTTCTGGAGTGGTGGACGTCTTTTGCCAGTTGGACCAAAGACTTTGTTGCTAGATAAACTAAGGTATTCTATCTTTGACTGAGTCTAAATTTTTTTCGCTAACCATTATGATTTAAATTTGACGGTCTGTCGATGGCATGAGGCATGTCGAGTTTTCTAATTGGAATATACTCGTAAGAATAATACTTTCCAAATCTTTTTTCAGACAACCAGACCCTGGGCCGAGGACGGGATTAGAAGTTGTCCTGGGAAGAACAAATCGTTCTGAATAAAAAACATTTTCCAGACATCTTATCCTGTCACCTTTCACGATCGAGCGCATGTTTTGACAGGTGAAACTAGATTAGATGCTGCTTGTGACCTCGCGATACACCAAATAATTTTTTCATATTTTTCTTAGGGCCAGATACCTATGCCCCATGCCAAATTTCTTGGGGATAGCAGTTCGGTTTCTTCAACTGGTTTACCCCTTGGACGTATTTCCCAAAACTCTATCTCTTTTTGACAGGAACTAGTTCTGTCACCTTTTTCATATTTAGACTAAATAAGGTACCTATGCTAAATTTCTTTGGGATTACAGTTAGTTTCTTGAACTGGTTCGACCCGTATACGTATTTCTAAAACTCTATCTCTTTTTGACAGGAACTTAGTATGGAGATACTTAGTTCCATTCTTGGTTTCTGTCACCTCCTCAGGGTCGAGCGCGTGTTTTGGCAGGTGACCTAGATGCTGTCACGACCTCGCAACGCATTGTGTTGTGAATAAGCTTCACTGTTTTGTTGTTTACTAATTCTGAGGAGGAAGGTACTTCCGAAGGAAAAAGTTGTGGTAAACAGGTGACGCACGTATTTCCGTTTTGCAATTTTTGCGTGCCTTAATATTTGTGCCGTGTGATGCCGGCTTAGAATAGCATCACCCCATTTCTTGCCCGAGGGAGTCGTAAGAAGCGTCTAAGGGACTCGAGGGTGTGTATTGCAATTTAAGGCGATGGGCTGACAACCTGTCACTATGGAGATACACAATTTTCCGGATGACCCTCAAATGTTTGTCAGACGTGGCGTAAATATCCGTTCTATGCGGCCGTTTACGCTCTGCCTACCCCGCAAGGGATTATAGGCGTGATATGATATGTGTTAATTTTTGTTTTGAACATAGTTACAACCGCGAAAACATAAATCGTATTTTGCATATCTACCCATCAGCCTGCCTGTTTCGTTCACTTAAATTTTCAAAACGTTTGTCGCGTGAAATACATATTTAGAATATGTCATCAAAGATTTTCTACTCTGTGCAATTGTCATATCATATCAATCGATAAGTCTTCTTCTTGACGAGAATTCGAGACGAGAATCAATAAGTATGTGAATAATACATACACACATACATACACATATCACGCCTATAATTCCTTGCGGGGTAGGCAGAGCGTAAACGTCCGCAAAAAAACAGACATTTACGCCACGTCTGACAAATAATTGAGGGTTATTCGGAAAATTATGTATCGCCATAGTGACAGGTTGTCAGCCCATTGCCTAAAATTAAAATACAAACCCTCGAGTCCCTTAATTGCCTCTTACGACTCCCACGGAAAGAAAAGAAGTTATTCTAAGCCGGCATCACACGGCAAAATGTGAATAATCGACATGTTTTATTATACCTCCTTTGGTAAAGGCTTATTACACCATTAAAAGCTCTAATGTGGATTGCCTTTAGCAGTATCAATGCTATGTTACAAGATCACATACCGCTGGAAAGAAACCTCATATAGGTAAGGTATGTAGAATTGTAGAGTCTTGTAATAGTGGTCGACCGTCATATGCCAGGATGACCGTTTATCTTGATGATGTCTTTGTCAATGCATCTTGCACTCGGTATAATGGATAAAATCCGGAATGAGACTATCTGCAAAAAGACTAAAGTAACGGAAATAGTCTGGAAGTGTAGCAAACTGAAGTGGCAGTGGGCTGTGCACATTTGTCGTAGAACCGACGGACGGTGGAGTAAACGGGTGCTCGAGTGGAGGCCACGCCTCGGCAAGCGTAGTGTTGGCCGACCTCCGGCCAGATGGACCGATGACTTACTCGTTAAAAAGGTGGCTGGTAGCGCAGTCGCGAAACCGGATGATCGTACCCTATGGCGTACCCTGGGGGAGGCCTACGTCCAGCAGTGGACTGCAATAGGCTGATGTATGTATGTATATGGTACAGGAATCTTGTACGACCCTTACAATAAAGGGTGTTAGTAAAAATACTGAGTTAATTTTAAAGGTTGAACCCTTTCTTTCTGCTCCGTGGTTGAACCAGGCCGTGAAAATTCAAAAAAAAAATTTTTTAACTTTCACGGTCTGGTATTTTATTATTAAAAGCTTTTATTTAACTTGCAGTGTATGTAAGTAAGTAACAATGTTTGTTCGGTGCAAATCTTGCAAGTTTAATTTGAACCACTTCTCGGTATCCGATTGAGTTGAAATTTTGCATGTTGGTCCAGAACCGATGACAATGCATGTTAATCATAAATTTGACCTGATGCTGCTGCCAGGATCGGCTCCGTACGAGAGATCTCCTCAGCGGTTTATAGCTGGGACACAAAATTTTGTATACGAATTCGTTTATTATAGACGGTTGGTAGGCCCACCATGAATTAGACGCTACATACAGGGTTGTCTTCGAACTATGGAACTCCTCAATATTCAACTGCTGAGACTTGCAATTTTGTATACGAATTCGTTTATTATAGGCAGTTGGTAGGCCCACCATGAATTAGACGCTACATCCAGGGTTGTCTTTGAACTATGGAACTCCTCAATATTCAACTGCTGGGACTTGCAATTTTATATACGAATTCGTTTATTATAGGCAGTTGGTAGGCCTACCATGAATTAGACGCTACATCCAGGGTTGTCTTCGAACTATGGAACTCCTCAATATTCAACTGCTGAGACTTGCAATTTTGTATACGAATTCGTTTATTATAGGCAGTTGGTAGGCCCACCATGAATTAGATGCTACATCCAGGGTTGTCTTCGAACTATAGAACTCCTCAATATTCAACTGCTGGGACTTGCAATTTTGTATACGAATTCGTTCATGATAGGCAGTTGGTAGGCCCACCATGAATTAGGGTCACGTCAATAGAAGGCCTCCTGATAGAAGAATTAGACTGTTCGAAATTAACTGGGACTCGGCCATGTAATAATGACGCCATCAATGAATTGAAAAGACTAAGACATATTACAAGCTAATTCTTCTATTATGAATGCCGGAGGAGTAGGTACCAACCTACTTCTATAGAATATAAAAGAGATAATTATACTTTATCCTAATGTTAATTTTCCCCGTGCCTTAAGTTTTTCTATTGAAGGTTTCTCCGTTTTATAGAAAGACTTTCGTATTGATCAATAACTATCGTAACATAAACTAAAAAATATAAAATAAAATTATTAAAAAAAAACTTTTAAAACAAGCTTTTATTTAAGTGCTCTGAAAAGATGAAAATAAAATTTTGAATGACATTAACCACATTCATTTATGACTTTACAGAAATGAAAATATAATAAAAGCTTGTCGCGAAACTTTCAATTTGTGATTGAAATTTCGTAATAAGGTACGCACCTAACTGTAATTAGGTAGTTTCTTCTAGGCATCGCGACAAGCTTTTATTATATTTTCATTTCTGTAAAGTCATAAATGAATGTGGTTAATGTCATTCAAAATTTTATTTTCATCTTTTCAGAGCACTTAAATAAAAGCTTGTTTTAAAAGTTTTTTTTAAATAATTTTATTCAATGAAAGTAGTTCGTAATATAAAAAACATACGTTGGACGTCACATACAATAACAGAAACTATCAAAAACATAGCAAAAGCTTTTACATCAAATGTTGATTAAAGTCAGCCATCTTATCAACCTATTATTATACAAATCAGCCTATTGCAGTCCACTGCTGGATGTAGGCCTCCCCCAGGGTACGCAATAAGGCTCGATCTCTCGTTTTCGCCATCCAGTCGCTACCAGCTGCCTTTTTTAAGTCATCGGTCCATCTAGCCGGAGGGCATTAACGTTAAACGTGTTTTCCACTCTAGAACCCGCTTACTCCACCGTCCATCGGTTCTACGATCATCAGATAATTAGAATAAATAAGCGCTTTTGGTTATGAACTTATGAATTAACTGATAATGCAATCTTTTACATAATCTTTGTAATAATTATCTCAAAAGTGCGTTCACACGTTAGGCCGCTGGTTCTTATCCTATGTACATTAATTTTATGTTATAACATTATTCGGTATTGGTATTCGTAAACAGTATTCAGTTGGTTCAAGTTGAAGGAAGTAGCGATATTGTGGAGATTGTTGATGTTTGGCGGAGTATAAATAAATGATTTTTTTCTCTTCTTCATTATATTATCCGATATTTGTTCATTATACTATCCGATGTTCCTAAGTCGCGGCAAAACCGATATTTTTACGTCCATTTACGATCTGTCTGTCTATCTATCCTGCAAAGGATACGCGATCGGTTTGAGTAATTTCTCTTCTTATAATGTTACGATTCTTTTAGCACCTTACTGGCACAAATTATAATATAAGATAATATACTTATTGATAACACATTGTTATAAGTCAAACATTTATCACATTAATTAATATTAATAATGATAAATTCATATGTGTCGTTCGTATAACACATTGTTATAAGTTATATGACGACCGATGTGGCGCAGTGGTAGTGCGACTGCCTGTGACGCAAAGGTTCCGGGTTCGATTCTCGGTGGGACACTCACAAAAGTTGATATTTATCTCTTTGTGAATTTGTTCCCGGTCTGGTTAGGACATTGCAGGGTGAACCAACTGATTGTCCGAAAAGAAATGGTTCCGTGCTTCGGAGGGCACGTTAAGCCGTCGGTCCCGGTTGCTGTCTATGATTACTTAGACGGCGGTCGTAACACAACCATGTCAGAGGCCTACTAGTGATAGTAGGCGGTTGAAAAACTCTGACACCAGGGTTCATCGGGTCGTTGGATGACTCGGTGTCCCACACGAAAAGAGAGAGATAAGTTATAAGTCAAACATTTATCACATTAATTAATATTAATAATGATAAATTCATATGTGTCGTTCGTATGGCATATCTATGTTATGAATTTGCTAAACGGAGTAAACCTGCCGCTAAAGTCCATTTTTTGCTTAAAAATTACCCCTTACCAAATCCTTATTAACTGGAGTTTCTCGATAATTCTTCAAAATCCTCGTCATGGATCCTTTTCATGTTTCTATTTATACTCGTACCTATTCAGTCAAACTTTACTGACATTCACTTCCAAAAAATCGCTTTTTCGCCTCCCTTGCACCACACCACACATGCTTTAAGAAGGTACAGGCTTTACACACATACACTTGGATCTTGACCTTATTATTTTCGGCCATGAAAGTATCGTGTCGTGAGTGACATGTCGGGCCTTAACGCTCCTGTCGTATCGTATCGAGTATACCGGACGTCCTTCCTCGTTTTACCGAATGCGCAAAACGAAGGTGAATCTACAGATAGAGTGTTGGTATAGTCGGTTGTAGCAAATAAGGTACCAGGGGAACTCCAAAAGAACTGAATGTTTTTTGTCTCTAGCAATATTTTTTTCTTGACATGAATATGTATTAGTAGAAAATTACTCCTTTTATGAGAATAAGTTAAAAAAATATTATGTATTAACTGGGAATAAACAAAATGCAGTTCTTTTGGAGTACCCCTGGTACCTTAAGTGCTACAACCGACGTACATGAAACGCTTCTGAGAAAATATTTAGTCACATACTTATATACAGGGTGTAAGGGACAGCCCTCCGAATACTGATAGGATGCATGCAGACCGTGAAACTGAACAACTTTCCCTTAGGCACATATGTCAAAAAATATATTCGTCCTCCCATACAAAATCACAATCAGCTGACTGCATTTGTGGCGACTGGGCCGAAGGCGTAGCGGATAATACCCCTGCCTGCTACGCTTATAGTCGTGGGTTCGATCCCCACAAGACACAAATATTTGTTAAGTCATTTTCAGATATTTGTGTTTAGTCTGGGTGTTTCTATGTATAATATGTATTTATAAAAAAAAAGTTTTATACGTATTAATATCAGCTATCTAGTTCCTATAGTACAAGCTTTGCTTATTTGTTTGGGGCTAGATGATGCTGTGTGAATTGTCCAGGATATTTATTTTATTATTGCTTATTACGGGAAGACCAAATTTTTTTTACGTTCCCTGATATTTTCTTACGGAAAATATTTCAGTTTCATGGTTCGAATGCTCCCTATCAATATTCGGAGGCCTGTCCCTTACACCCTGTATGTAACACCGTTATCCCTTGCGGCCGTTAAAACGAACATTTACACCACGTCTGACAAAATATTTTGTAGGTCATTCAGAAAATTTGAATCGCCATAGTGTCAGGTTGTCAGCTCATCGCCTAAAATTGCAGCACACATGTAACCCTCGTGTCCCTTAGTCGCCTCTTACAACACCTACGGAAAAGAAATGGGGTGATGCTATTCTAAGCCGGCATCACGCGGCGACGGAAAGTTTAGGCGCGGAATTCCAAAGTACGGTTTAAAAAGAGATTTTTCTACGATTTTACCACTGCTTTTTTTCCGTCCGATCTTTAGGTAAAGGCGCCAAAGAAGGACCGGGTCTATATAAATCAGACTCTCCCTACTACAGTTTAATTGAGTTAGAGCTAAAATGATCTTTGAGTAAAAGCGAGTGACAAGTCGTTTGACAGACTAGTCCGAAAACGCATCGCAGCCGTATTTGTATGACAATAAAATCGGAATTCGCAATTTCCTGTCGTCTGACAGACGCATGCGTTACGGTGCGTAAAAAATATTCAGCAACGGACGATAAGTGGGTGAATCGCCTTATTTTTTGCACAGTATATAATTATGATTGATATTATTTTTAGATATTTCAGATTACTTAATGTTACCTAGATCATAATTATAATCTTTTCTTAATACCTGTATTGTTCTGAACGGCCTTACACGACACAAATAGAAAACGAACACCACAATAGTACCTATTGCAGAGGTGACAAATGACGTATTAAGACATCTTGACATGCAACCTGCATGCAATGCAACGCATCGGCTCTAATAATAGTAATTGATGTAAAATTGATGCAACGAACAGTATTGGCGTCGATTCTGGCTAACATTTTCTAATGTCTGTAAGTAAATTAACTTAGCGATAAGGCTGTATTTAGTTTAATTGTGTCCTATATTCTGTTTTCTTTTTCTTAATGTGCAATAAAGTGTTAAAACTTACTTAAGTTACCAAATCATTTCTGAGATCACATTTAAGGAAATAAAAAACAGACAAAATTTACTACTGTCGTTCGTTAGCCTACTCAAATGACAAACAAGTGGTACAAGACCGTTTTCATTTTTATCCAATACTAAGGAAACAAAGGTCACTTTAGTAGGTAAAAGACTGCTCTAAAGAGCCTCTTTCTTAAGCCTTGAAAAAATACCGTTAGTTCCATACTAATTTGATATCGCGAAAAACTACATTCAAAGGTAAAGAAGGTTCTTTAACTTATCACAAGAATGCAAACGCAAGAATCGCCGTTGCTAGCATTGCCTACCCCGCTACGTGCACAGCGTGATATCTTGTTGGTTGTCACTTTCGCAAGGATGCCGGTTGTCTGTTTCCTGTATTGATGACTTTGTATGCGACGAGCTGAAGGTTGCCAGCTGGTTGACATGGAAGAACAGTGCTAACGATAAGGTAAGCTTTATACGCAACACATAATGTACAAAGAAAATCTACAGTAATATTATAAAGAGGAAAGATTATTTTTTTATTAAGGATGGGTTTGCTCTTGACTCTAGTCTAGGTCATAGGACAGAGATAGAGTCTAAGATGGAGCGAGCTCACCCAGAAGAAGCCTGTTCACTCTTACTTTGAAGAGATTAGTTGTATGCGTTCGGAAACACAGACGCAGGTAGTGAGTTCCACTCTTTAGCAGTGCGCATTATAAATGATGACTGGAAGCGCTTAGTCCGAATTGGTGGAATGGCAACCAGGTATGGATGGTATCCGGCGGTGCGTCTGGATGTCCGATGGTAGAAGGGAGCTGGTGGAACAAGGTCGTGAAGCTCTTATATAGATTTTGGTATTTGTTTGAATTCTCTCTTTTCGTGTGGGACACCGAGTCGTCCAACGACCCGATGAACCCTGGTGTCAGAGTTTTTCAACCGCCTGCTACTAGTAGAAGGCCTCTGACAAGGTTTGTTTGATTTGGTTGATTCGATCAGCGTGATATCTTGTTCGTTGTCACTTTCGCAAGGATGCTGTTTGTCTGTTTCCTGTATTGATGACTTTGTATGCGACGAGCTGAAGGTTACCAGCTGGTTGACATGGAGGAGCAGTGCTAACGATAAGGTAAGCTTTATACGCAACACATAATGTACAAAGTAAATCTACATACATACATAAATCACGCCTATATCCCTTATGGGGTAGGCAGAGCGTTAACGGCCGTAAAACGGATATTAACACCACGTCTGACAAAAGTTTGAGGGTCAATCAGATAACTGTGTATTACTATAGTGACAGGTTGTCAGCCCATCGCCTAAAATTGCAATACACATCTAACCCTCGAGTCCCGTAGTCGCCTCTTACGACACCCATAGGTAAGAAATGGGGTGATGCAATTCTAGGCCGGAATCACACGGTGTAAGTAAGTAAATCTACAGTAATATTATAAAGAGAAAAGGTTTTGATGTTTGTTTGAATTTGTTGATACGATAAAAAAAATCTTTTGACATTAGAATCCTACATTATTTCCATTATTTCTGATGAACATAAATAATATTCAAATGTCTTGTTTCCGATGGAAAACGGTTATCAGCGGTATTATGTCTACAGACAATATTATTGGCTGGCGGCAGCCATAGTTTTGTCACAGGCAGGTTCCGTTTCACGTTGTGTTCGTTACTTATTAATTCTGTAAGTTTGATTTGCTACAGAAGAATCTCATCGTAATCATATTGCGAGTCATTCATGAAAAAATCTATAAGATAGAAAGATAGACAGAAAAAATGTGTTTACTTAGGTCACACATACACTTAGTTTTACAACAACAAAAATGTATTGGATAAAGCTATCAGCAGCAGAATAAGCTAAAACAAAAATTTACCAAATCTTGCGCTTAATTAATTAGGTGTGCTATAAGAAATTATAATAAATACAAAATAAAGAATAATTTATAAGTGGTACAGATTTTCGTGTAATGGAACGTTATTTCAATTAAGCTTAGCGCCCTCTACATAGAACATTTCCCATTATCGCGGGAAGAGCCCCGTTTTAATGTTTTTAGTCTTAAATGCATAGATCAACCTCCTTTTATAATGTCGGTTTAAAACCGGAACTGCACGCATTACTTCCGCAACTCTTTAGCACCACACATTCTGCGCAATATTACTTTATACTGTTTATTTATGCATACGTTGACATTGCAACTATAATTACTGGTCTCCTAATGATATCACTATCTACGCCTGCAAAGTGCAGTGTGCACAACGCATGCACTAACGCAAGCGCAAGGCTGCGACCTAGGACACCTATAAATAAGACCTGGATAGTCGCGGTTCACACTGACGACTTTTCCAGCTTAAAGAAAGAAAAAAACTCGGCCAAGTGCGGGTCGGACTCGCCCACCGAGGGTCCCGTAACATGCCCTTTCCTTCCCCGATACCGATACCCCGAAATACTAGCCTCAATTTAAAATGTTGTTTTCGACCCGCTAAGAAAAACATGAAACTTGTACTTCAAAACGAAGCTACTTGCCAAATTTCATAGTCTAGCTATAGGGGCACGGGAAGTACCATATGAATTTTGATTCCCTTGAGAGGGCAAAAACACGCGTTTTTTACAGCATAAATGGCCGTCTCTATTTTTAACGATAAGTTATTTTTTTACATCAATAACCGGCCGTAGACTTCAGTTTATTTAACTCGATGTCTCTACGCATTTCCTAGACAAACGGTTTTGGCAGACCTTTTGAGGTACGGACCCCTAAAAATTATATAGAAATATGTAATAGATGGCACTAATAGTTATAGAGGTTTCGTTTTAACCTAAATTTATTTTCCACGAGTGTCGTAAGAGTCGACTAAGAGACTTGAGGGTTTCACTTTAGGCACTATAATTTTTAGGTCACAAACCACTCAAGAATCTTTGGAAAGCCTTTTTTATATCCGATATTGAAGTAGGTTACATAGTTGATCAGAATTTTAAATTAAGTTTAATTATCTACATTAAAATTAAATATTGAAGACAAATTTGTAACGTTGTGAGTTAGGTAAGTTGGTAATGAAAGTTTTTATTTATCAATTATACGATACTTTCTATAATTATGTTATTACCACAGGTGAAAACTTATCAATGGACCTATGTTTATCCGACGTACTATTTTTAAATATTGTCTGTTAGTTTTCCTATAAAAATAAAACAAAATATACAAAACTATATGCCCGCCTCTTTATATGAGAAAATCTAGAAATAGCCCTATCTATACCTACAAATAAATAGTCCTAGGAAACTAAGGAAACAACACGGAAGTTCTGAAGGTTGTGGATGTATTGCAAAACCCCATAGATGGCGCAAGCGTCGACTTCCGTATACTAATGATAATAGCATAGATATAGGTGTAATGGTGTAAACACTAGATATTTATAGCTGTTAATGTACTAGTGTGCTTCCTTCCTGGAAGGTTCAATCAGATTTCTAGGCCGTTTTTTATCAGGACTAGTTTTACTGTTAGAAATATGGTCTAAATGGCCACTAATTTAGTCTGTGTGAAGGATAAATGCCGTGTAATACCGGGTTAGAATCGACACATCAGCCTATAGCAGTCCACTGCTGGACGTAGGCCTCCCCCAGCCAACCTCATTATTATTTATATTTATTTATTTATACATGTAAGAACAAAAAAGATAAACAACAATTACAATAGAACGCAACAAAAACCTGTCGCGGTTGGTCCTGTCTGATATCGCCGCTACGGTGGCGCTCGATACGAAAAAAGAATCAATTAAAAAAAGAAGACTGATGTTTGAACTAATGTTTTGTTCGTTTGTTTTTTTTTGTGTGCTGTCTGTTTACGTTTACGTCAACGAATAGCTTTATCCTATTTCTACACGTCGTCTTAGTCGAAGTAATTATACACTTCAGTCCACTATTGTACTCTGCCCTCCCCCTATTGGGGGGTTAGTGCCATACTCACCACGCTTGGCAAGCGGATTAACAAGCACAGTGCAATTTTGCATTTACAGAGAACTCTGCTGCCCATTCCCTTTTATTATCCTTAACTTCGATTATCAATATCACAAGGATTCATGTGATGCTATTCTGAGCCGTCATCACACGACGGCAGATCATTTCTCATAACAAATTATAACAATAAAAACCTAGGTTTATCTATATAAAAACATCTTCTATTTACCAAGATATTAAACTTTGATAAAATTGAGGTCAAACTTGTAAGGAAAACCCCAATGCAGTCATACTAATTCGCAAAAACATCTGACTGACACACTTGTGGTTTTTTTTAGCCTTCATTGGGCGATATCAAAATACAATACTTATGCAATTATTTTTCCGTGACCTTTGATGAATAAAATTCAAGTCTTATATCATGTGGGACAACGAGTCGACAAACAACCCGATGAACACTGGTGAAAATGACCTTTGATTTATTCAATATTTATAGTTAATAAGAAAAGATTCAATTAATTTCTAGCTACTAGGTTAGTAGCTAGAAGTTCATTTAATCTTTTCTTTTACTGTAAATAATCACATTAAATAATATGGATTTTTCCCAAAAAATATATATATTTATAGTTTTATATTATTGTTTATTGTCTTACGCATAATCAGATGGTTCAGCCTGCAATTTCCTAACCAAACTTTGGTCAATCTCATGAAGCGATACTTTGAAAAATCCCAATTTTGTGTATCCCTTCCGGGAATAGAACCAGGGACTTCCGGACCCTGAAGCCACATCCGGACTCCTACTAGTCTTTATACTGTACCGCATTAAAGCAGTTATCATTATCTATAGTCAGAACATTTGGCAGGCTGATGCTTGAATGAGATACAAAGACGTCATTCACAGGGAATGTTGCTGCCCATTCCCCCTGCTTTGAGACCTCAATAAAAAGCTATTATGCCGACCTTTCCACAAGCTCCATTCCAGGATCAGGATTGTCTTATTTTTTTGCTCTTGCAATGCCAGCGACACTCCACTGTCATTAGAATGCCACTGTGATTACCTATAATTCAAACTGTTAGCAGAATACGAAATGACAAACTGTCACACTGACAGGCCTTTTTTTATAGTTCTGGACCCTATGATTTTAGCCCCGGGGCTATTAAAAAGTACACCTGACTGTATGGTGGGGAGCAGGAGCTCACCCGGAGAAGTTTTGTAGTTGTTCAAACCACCAACCCAATCGTATGGGCTTACGAGTTGTTCTGGGAAGAACGTATTGGACTGAATCTACCCGGCACGTGCCGGTAGTTCCCAAAATGGGGAACAAATGAGGGACCTCCGCGCCCCCGCCGGCGGGGGCGTCGGTTGCTTGAGGAGCTTGTGGAGTGTGATCTACTCGCAATGGCTACAGCAGCGGCTACTGTGATGTCGTCATCATCATCCGAAAGGACGTGTCTTGGGCGGTAACACTGACAGGCCATTGACACACAACCGAAACGATTTTTATTTAGCAGACTTCGCACTTTGCCAGATTATGTAAATAAATATTTACATTAACACTTGTTTGAATGAATGTAATCATTCATTTATCAATATTTATATCTTGTTTTGAATACAAATTAATTGATTGTGTGCAAATTATGCCTTGCAATAAATCTTTCATTCGTAATGCTGAATGGTTTTGACATTTTATTTGTAATTTTTGAGTGTTCGTCTTAGGTGGTCTTCATCTCAAGGTGATCTCTTCACGATGAGGCGGCGTCGACCGTGCAGTGGTGCCCTCATCTGTTTTAAAATATTATTAAAATTGGGTACGTTCAATAAACCATAAATAATATATCTTTCGTAGCTCTTTTATGCTAAAAAGTTCTTTTCTTTCGTCGTCCATAAACATACCGTTCAGGCGACGGCGGGCGGCGGCGGCGGCGGCATAGTATAAAAGACCTACGAAATATATATTATTTATAGTCGAATGAACGTACCTCTGTATTTTAATAATATTTCTAAAATCTAGAACAATCATTACATATCTAAAACTGTTTTCCTATACGATAAGTTTATTTCATGGTACAAGCTTTATTATTGTTGTGCGTTTATAAAATCATTAAACGGAAAATGTTGAATTTAAAACACAAGATAAAGCTCATTGTTGTATTTTAAAATAAACTTATCATATAGGACAAGAGTTCTTCTGTCTTAGATTTTTTATATTTGTTTCAGTTTTAAAGGAGTGAATGTATGCTGTGTGATGTCGGCTTAAAATTGCATCACCCCATTTATTTCCCGTGGGAGTCGTAAGAGGCGACTGAGGGACTCGAGGGTGTGTATTGCAATTTTAGGTGATGGGCTGACAACCTGTTACTATGGCGATACACAATTTTCCGAATGACCCTCAAATACTTGTCAGACGTGGCGTAAATGGCCATTTTTTGCAGCCGTTTTCACTCTGCCTACCCCGCAAGGGATAAAAAGCGTGATATGTGTGCGTATGTGTTTAAAGGAATAAATTAAACATAACATATGGTGACCTCCATTTTTAAGATGGTTGAGAAAAATACTTGTCACTTATTTAGTATATTTATTACCTACTGTTTTAATGTTAATTAATAATGATAAGTTAGTATAGTGTACCTAGGTATATTAATAAATTTGACACTGTCATTGACTTAAAACGGCACTTCCACTCGGAAACGCTACCGATCTAGATAAAAAGTACTTACTGCAGAAAAATTACAAAGTTACAATAAACTGTTCTGTATGTGTGTATTAATTTAAAAACGTAGGCAATCGCTTTGAACTATCTACCAAAAGCCAGATAAACACTATTTTCAATTACTATTTATTATAAATAAATTAAAAAAGCCAATAAATTAAGCCATTTGTCAAGTCAAGCTTCGCGCGTGATTAATTTTTATTCGCTAACTACTCACAAAGAAAATTGTATCATTAGCATTACCCAAAAAAATATTAAATGTTTTAATTGAATTGAATTGAATTGATACATATGTATAAAATCATTGAAGTCATATGTCATAATCTTATTTGACAACATAAAACTTATTCTCATTTTAATTGATGAAATACCTACTTTTGTTGCTAAACTTACTTACCACGCATTAACCTTACAACTGTCATACTTGCGATAAGCTTTCACAATAAATACCAACATTTTGCGGTTTATATTACTTTTACTGTTACTACAATAAGAACTCATTTCCTTTGACTAAATTTCTCAAAACTTTGTACTACTTAGCGTTTACAAATAACTATTTTCTGATGGAAAAATTAATAAGCTATGAAATTCGTTTGACGATTTTGTTTCAGCAACTGCAGTGATATTTTGGTATTTTTTCGTATTATACCATAATCCAAAGTTTGCTTAAGATATAATTGTAAAGGGATATTATTAAAGGCCGACTTTAATTGTAATTATTTGATTGTGTCTTAATAAGTCTTGTTAATGTTTACAATATCATTTTGGTCAAATAACAAATAAAATATAACCTTATAGGTATGATTGGCAAGGTGTTTAAGATTACAGATAACTAAGTATAACCGTATTGAGTAGGAATGGTAGCTGATGGTTCATGGCACAGGTTCATAGGGTCAGATTTGGTCAGAATAGTGCCTTCCTATAGGCAAACCAGATAACTCTTGGGACGGCCGCGGGGCAAGAAGTATCGATACACACGTAATTAGTTGTTCCAAAATCCATCTTGAGATATATTACTTTAATGCAAAATAAAATACCTACAGAGAGTGTAGACTGTCAATTCCTCCGCTGCCACCTACTTCTTGCCCCGCGGGCGTCCCAAGAGTTATCTGGTTTGCCTATAGCGAGAGTTGGAAGGGACATAACGCTTACAAAAATAAATGTGAAATTGAGTGGTTTGCAACCATAGTATGACAACCTATTGAATGTTAGGTGAGAATTTTAGTAGACGTTTCTTCTTAAAACTTTATAGAACCTTCCATCCATACCTAAAGTACCGCCTTTCCAATAATTTGTATCGGACAGCTATCAGATTCGTGATAATACTATGGCAGAGGGTCCATTTTTCTTTTTGACATCTCTTTTGGAATGGAAATGACAGCTGTCAAATTCGACTTATTGGAACGGCGGTACTTTAACTAGTTCCTGCTGACTTTAACAGCAATGTATTTTATTTTGCACTAGCTTTTACCCGCGACTTCGTCCGCGTTAGATAGTTTTTTTAGGCAGATGTTCTAAAGTAGGTATGTGTATTCATAGTAAGTGTGACAGTGATATTAGAACAGTTCTTATCTCGACTGTTTAAAGATGACTTGCTTGCTTCTGTTGTTAAAGGGACAATTCTAAATTTGCTATCCGGCCTGAGAGATCAATATTTATAACCATTGAATACAAAAGTCAGTAGATAACACAGTATTTTTGCACACAGAAATGGTCAGCATAAGTAGATAAGACAGATAAAAAGGTAATTTAAGTTACTGTATCACATTTTTATATACCTCATTTTTTGTTTTTCTGTCCTTGGTAAAAAGTAGGCAATGTCCTTTCTCAACTTATTCCCATCATACTGAACAACTTTTGTTTTGGAACCATGCCTGTACCTCTAATAGTTTAGCTGGGCTCCTGATGGTAGACCTGGTGGTCTATATAAGGTACTCCAGAGCCTCAATGTCCTTGTGAAAAGAAGCGGCCCATTATACTGAACATCTTTTGTTTTGGAACCATTTCTGTATCTCCAATAGTTTAGCTGGGCTCCTGATGGTACACCTGGTGGTCTACATAAGGTACACCAGATCCCCAATGTCCTTGTGAAAAGAAGCGGCCCATCATACTGAACAACTTTTGTTTTGGAACCATGCCTTTATCTCTAATAGTTTAGCTGAGCTCCTGATGGTAGACCTGTATATAAGGTACTCCAGAGCCTCAATGTCCTTGTGAAAAGAAGCGGCCCATCATACTGAACATCTTTTGTTTTGGAACCAATTTCTGTATCTTCAATAGTTTAGCTGGGCTCCTGATGGTACACCTGGTGGTCTGCATAAGGTACACCAGATCCCCAATGTCCTTGTGAAAAGAAGCGGCCCATCATACTGAACAACTTTTGTTTGGAACCATGCCTGTATCTCTAATAGTTAAGCTGGGCTCCTGGTGGTACACCTGGTGGTCTACATAAGGTACTCCAGATCCCCAATATCCTTGTGAAAAGAAGCAGCCCATCATACTGAACAACTTTTGTTTTGGAACCATGCCTGTATCTCTAATAGTTTAGCTGGGCTTCTGATGGTAGACCTGGTGGTCTACATAGGGTACTCCAGAGCCCCAATGTCCTTGTGAAAAGAAGCGGCCCATCATATTAAACTACTTTTGTTTTGGAACCATGCATGTATCTCTAATAGTTTAGCTGGGCTCCTGGTGGTACACCTGGTGGTCTACATAAGCTACTCCAGAGCTCCAATGTCCTTGTGAAAAGAAGCAGCACATCATACTGAACAACTTTTGTTTTAGAACCATGCCTGTATCTCTAATAGTTTAGCTGGGCTCCTGGTGGTACACCTGGTGGTCTACATAAGGTACTCCAGATCCCCAATATCCTTGTGAAAAGAAGCAGCCCATCATACTGAACAACTTTTGTTTTGGAACCATGCCTGTATCTCTAATAGTTTAGCTGGGCTCCTTATGGTAGACCTGGTGGTCTACATCTATACTCCAGACCCTCGAATGGTGATAAAAAGTAGCCTATGTCCGTTCTCGATATGCTAGCAATCTCTGTGCCAAGTTTCATGAAGATCGGTTCACCGGTTTGGCCGTGAAAGCGTAGCAGACAGACAGACAGACAGACAGAGTTACTTTCGCATTTATAATATTAGTGTGGAAGTGTGGATAGTGTGGATTGGAGATATATTGGCCACAATTCGGGATGTACATTCTCCTTACTTGCCTTAAATTAGTGCTGTCATTTTCCGTTAAATAGGTTTAGAAAAGGATAGGAGATATTTTAGTCGTGTCACGTCTTATAATTTCATGCAAAATACGTGTTATCTGTCAAAATAAGGCGACGATCAAAACAATGGCGACTAAATTGACTAGAAAAGGCGAAAAAACCCTTGACGTTTTTAAAAGTGACAGGACTTAGATATCTTCTATCCTTTTCTAAACCTATTTGACGGAAAGTGACAGCACTAATTTAAGGCAAGTAAGGAAAATTTAAATCCCGAATTGACCTCATTATATGTCGACATGGATTTTGGAATAACTAATTACGTGTGTATCGATACCCCCCCTAGGAACTAGTTAAAGTACCGCCGTTTCAATAAGTCGTATTTGACAGCTGTCATCTTCATACTAAAAGAAAATGCACCCTCTCCCATAGTATTATCACGAATCTGACAGCTGTCAAATTCGACTTATTGGAACGGCGGTACTTTAACTGGTTCCTGCTGACTTTAATTGCAATGTTTTCAGTTCAGAATGGCTGGGCTTAATCTTTTATCTCGAATGCATTTGTCACAGCTTTTGTTCGTACGACACGAGTGGGCCTTAATTCTATGCTTATTCTTCAAAACTAATAGAAGGTCTCGTGACCTTAACGTGACAAGTGACAGGTTACGCAACGGCACAGACACGACTTTTGTTTATTTAGATAGGTAAGAATCAGATCAAATAATTTACGAAATACAGATAGGATACCATTATGGATACTGGAATTGATATAACTTCACGACGAATGGAGAATCTCCTCCTTTTTTGAAGTCGATTATAGATAGGAAGGAGCCAAAATTCAAACAAATGTTGATCCGTCTGTTAGACGAAAAGAAATTGCGTTTGTTTGCGTCGTTTGACAAACACATCTGTCAACGCGCCGTCGTCGCCGTATATGTATGGTAATAAGATCGGAATTCGAAATTTATTTACGTCTGACAGACGCATGCGTTACGGCTGCGCTTAAAATACGCAACAACGGACGTCAAGTGTGATCCCCGTCTTATAAGTGTTACGGGATATCTCATAGTTCTAAACAACTCTAAGAGAACGTAAGCTTTAGTCAAGTATAAAAATAAAAATGGCGGCAAACCTTAATCTATATTTTAACTTAATCTATATTATTTTTTGCATTTTGTTTACAAGAATCAGCAGTCGTTTTGATGTTTTCCTCTTGAAAAACAATCATTATGGTAAAACAGCTAATTGCCTCAAAAAACTTGTCTAGACACAGAAAAATAAATACACGTGACTGTAAAGTTGCGTGTCCACCTGTAAGGGATTGATTGCATTTTGATGTATTGATATTTTAGAACGTTTAAAAAATATTTGAAACACTTATATCATCTAGTATACATCTAGTATTCGGAGGGCCCTACACCTCGTATCGGTATGGAATTAGTAGATACAGTCTTCCACGAAAGAAGAAGAAGAAGACTGCAGAAAGTAAGCCTATGGCTAAAATAAAAATGCCTTGGTTGGTTTCGTATCAACCACCCCAGGCTTAAGGCATCAGAGAAATTTCCATAAATAATGTTCCAATAAAATTAGATACTCTATTTTAAACTTTTGCTCGGATATACATTTTTAATTTTAACTTGGTATGGTGGCCAGACACTATTACACCGTGACCTCAACTATTGTATGTAAATCAGGCTCGTATGGTCCAAATACATTTAGTTACAAGTGCTCTAATGTGTCCCCCTTGCACATGTGACGTTACGTAAGGTGGCATTAGTTGTAATCGGTTATAGTCATTTCGAAGGGCTTGGTGCAGCTGCAATCTTGGAAAGATATTATAGAGCATTCGTTTCTTAGGTTTTGTGAGCGGTATGTGATCTTAAGCCGACAAAAGCAATGCTCTTAAAAAAAATATAACATTGCATTTTATATTTCATGATACTCCTGAATGCAATCTTTATAAGGCCTATTGAACGACTCAGTGTCCCATACGAAAAGATGAAGGCCTATTATGGTGTAATACATACATACACATACCACGCCTAAATATCACGCCTCACGCCTTGCGGGGTATGTAGATGATCCAATCGCTATCGCCACGTCTAACAAATATTTATAGGCCATTCCAGAAAAATCACGTTGTGTCGCCTAAAATTGTAATACACATAAAACCCTAAGGTCTCTTTGTCGACTCTTATGACACCGGCGGGAAAAAAATGGGGTAATGCTATTCTAAACCGAAATCACACGGCAAGAAAATAAATAAACTGTTGAAAATGTTATCCTAAAAAGGATGACGTCCTACCAAGTGGACCGACGCGACGGCTTTGTAAAGGATTCGGGATGCAGTCGACCCGAAATCGCTGCTATCGAGGTACCTCGCCTGAGGCACCCTGGGGTTATGACCAGCAGTGGACGTCACAATACAACTGTTAACGATTAGGATAAAAACAATATAAAATGTATTAAATAAAAAAACAGTAATTCTGACTTGCTTGTGTCATGCAGACGATATTCGCAATTCATAAATTTTGTAGAGCACGTTTTTTTTTACTGTAGTCTTCAAATAATGATAATAATAATAATAATAATGTATAACCTACGGCCGCTTCCCGGGGGTCGCCGGGGCACACCTGGGGCCAGTGCTGGGTGTCACAGCATGCGAACCACTGGCGGTGGGGGACTGAACAGGCGGGTTCCCCCCGAACAAAATACGACAGCCGAACCGCAATCACCGTCATCATCACCACCCAATAGCCTTTACTCAACACCCATATCATCCCCATACCGAATCGAGATGCCATCTCGATCTTCTACCGCATCACCGATGTCAGAAGATGTTGTACAGGAGGCATTCGCCGCTATTTCTGTACCCACCCCTGGCATTTCCAGCGCGAGAAAAAGATGGAGTTCAGAAATGAACGAATTCATTTGGCGCAACTATTTAATTCTAACTAAAAATGAAACAAATACACGATCATACCTTGATGCACTTCACCAAAAATTCACAGATGCATTCCCTGAAATGGATGTCTCCAGACAGAGAGTTGGCGACCAACGCAGGGCTATAATCAACAACAAGTTACTCACTCAATCACGACTTGATGCAATCAGAATTGAAATCATTTCTCTCTTAGAAAACGGCAATATACCATCTAACCAACCAAACCCTACTCAAAATCCAGGCAACCGAATGCGATGGTCTAACGAATTGAATGAGTCTATCATAAGAACTTTCCTTGAGGTAACACACATTGAGACTGACATGACTGCTAATAGAAAACGACTACATACAAAATTTGTTGAAAGACACCCACAACTCAGCCATATCTCGGAGCAAAGACTTTCGGACCAGCGAAGAGCTATCGTCAATAACAAAATGATATCACAACAAAGAATACAACAAATAAGACTAGAAGTAGAAGCCCAATTACTAACAAATCAACGACAAAGCGAACCAGATAACACACCAGAACATGATTTTAATGAGCAAACTACACTAATTACAATGACACCGATTACAGAAACAGAAGAAACTGAATTGTCCCTAAACACAAATATTACACCAGGCATTCACCTTCACGGTGGAAGAAACATAACGCCCTCTAATGACGACAGTAATTCAAACACTCCTCACGCAGACCTCACGCAAAAAATCAAAGACCAGTTCATCTTAGCGACAGAAAAATTCACCAACTCTGACCCAACAAAGCGACCTTACATACCGAAACAAAAATCTTCAAAAAAACTAGCACTCATTGTAGAATACATAGATTTAAACATCCTACCCGACTACATTAACACTGAACAAGACTTCAATGAACTACAGACTATAATTTACGCAGCAGCATACACAGCAGCTATTTGCAATGGGGCTAAAATAGATATTGAAAGACGAACTTTTAACACTAACAGGAGAACCAAACCTTCGTGGCAAAAAAGACTAGAAGATAAAGTCCGAAACTTAAGATCTGACATAGCCCGCCTAACCCAATTTAAAAACGGAAATCGAAGCCCTAGAATAGTCTCATCTGTAGAAGAAATTAAAAATAAATACCAAATACACGCTCAGTACGAAAACCCAAACACTGAAGTAAACCACTTCTTAGACACCCTCAAACAGAAACTGAATATAGTATCTAGTCGCCTCAAAAGATATAAAGCCTGTACCGCTCGCAAATCTCAGAACCGTCAATTCATAAACAATGAAAAAGTTTTTTACAGAAACCTTTCCAGCCCACCGCAAAATACGCACAATGCAGTAGAACCACCGACACCTGAAACACTAAAAGAATTTTGGGGTAACATATGGGAAAAACCAGTCGAACACAATCAAAATGCTGAATGGATAGATGAAGCCCGTAGAGCAGCGGAAATCACACCTGAAATGAGCTTTGAATTTATCCCAGTTGAAACATTTATTCAAGTATTAAAACGCGCACATAACTGGAAATCACCCGGGTCGGACAACTTACATGCCTACTGGTACAAAAAATTCACTAAAACACACCCCCATCTTCATAATCAACTAAACACTTTCATTCAATCACCAGACACAATGCCCACATTTATAACACATGGAATAACTTACATGTTACCCAAAGACAAACTAGACTCACAAAACCCGGCCAAATACAGGCCAATCACCTGTCTCCAGGTAATTTACAAAATTTTAACGGGATGCTTAAGTGAGCTCATATACCAACACGTTATTGAAAACAATATTCTTGCAGAACAACAAAAAGGCTGTAGAAAATATAGTCAGGGATGTAAAGAACAACTAACTCTGGACGCGATTACCTTGAACCATGCATATAAAAAGAAAAAGGATATTTACACCATGTTCATAGACTACCGCAAGGCTTTTGACTCCGTTCCCCACACTTGGCTACTGGAAGTTTTGCGACTATTTAAAATAGACCTTAAAATCGTCACATTTTTAGAAGCCTCCATGAAAAACTGGCAAACGATCCTTAAAATAAACCAATCATCAGAGTCTATAACGACTGAGCCGATTAACATAAAACGAGGGATTTTCCAGGGTGATTCTCTCAGCCCCTTATGGTTCTGTCTAGCATTGAACCCACTTTCAAACCTGATTAATCAGAGTATCATAGGATTCCAACTAAACAGCGAACACGACAGTAGAATATCGCACCTTATGTACATGGACGACATAAAATTATTTGCAAGCAGTGAGACTGAACTAAACACATTAGCGGAGATTACACAACAATTTTCTTCAGACATTAAAATGCAGTTTGGCGTCGACAAATGTAAAACCCTCTCGGTGAGCCAAGGGAAACTAATACACAACACATATTTACTCGAAACTGGTGAACTGATTGAACCGATGGATGAGCTAAATACTTACAAGTATTTAGGTTTTCAACAATCTAGGCAGATAAAACAAAAACAAACCAAAATTGACTTAACCCATAAACTTATACACCGTCTCAACCTTATACTAAATTCTGAACTGAACTCTAGGAACACTACAAAGGCTATAAATACATTTGCGATACCCACACTTACTTACTCATTCGGAATTATCAACTGGACACAAACAGATTTAAAGAAAATACAACGAATCATACATACCACTCTCACAAAGTTCAGAAAACACCACCCAAAGGCATGCATTCAGCGACTCACATTACCACGCCAAGAAGGAGGAAGAGGTTTAATAGACGTTAACAACCTACACAATAAGCAAATAACCACACTCCGAAAATACTTTCACAACAAATCAGAACATTCATCACTTCACAAACACGCAACCGACACTGACATAAAACTCACACCACTCAACTTACACGACAGACAAACAAAGCCTAATGAGAAACTGACTGAATCAAAGCACAAAATTGCAACATGGTCCGGTAAGTCACTTCACGGCAGACACCGATCCCACCTTTGCCAGACATACGTCGATAAAGATAAGTCGAACGAATGGCTTAGGAAGGGTGAACTGTTTCCCGAGACAGAAGGCTTCATGCTCGCAATACAGGACGAAGTTATTGCCACCCGAAACTATAAGAAGCACATTCTTAAAGATCCTAACCAGACTAACGACTCATGTAGACACTGCAATAGCGCATCTGAAACTATTCAGCACATAACTGGATCCTGTAGAAGTATAGTTCAGACTGACTACAAGCACAGACATGACCAAGTAGCATCCATCATTCATCAGGAACTCGCACACAAATACAAATTTATAGACAAGAGAAAGCAACCATACTATAAATACAAACCGGAAATAATTTTAGAAGACAGTAACTACAAAATCTACTGGGACAGGACAATATTAACAGATAGAACGGTACACTACAATAGACCAGACATAACCCTACACGACAAACAAACCAAAACAGTTTACCTAATTGACGTAGCTATACCCAATACCCACAACATACAAACTACCATATCAGACAAACTATCAAAATACCAGGACCTTGCAATTGAAATCAAAACTCAGTGGCGTGCTAATACAGTGCACATCGTCCCAATCGTTCTCTCCTCAACTGGAATTATTCCCAAAACTCTTTCAAATAGTCTAAAAATCTTAAATATATCTACAAACCTCACATACTCCCTACAGAAAGCCACAGTACTCAACACTTGCCGCATAACACGAAAGTTCCTGACGTCGTCGACAATAAACTCCAGCTCAGAATCCTCTGCCATACTTGGTTAAGGCCCGTACGGTAGAGTAAAACCTTCTTGTAAGAGAAGAGAAAAAGAACAGAAATCTAAATAATAATAATAATAATTTTCTTTATTGACAGGCACAGGTCCCATTACAAATAATACAATATTTGGAATTAAAATTAAGGCATATACTTTAAATTCAATTAATATAATTGAAAATTAAAAATTATCATATTAACATATACCTACTTAATTAATACAAGACCAAAACTAAGCAGTGAGCGAGGCTTGGTAAAATAGAAACATTATAATGTTTTTAGTTATAATTATTGTTTGGTACAATTACAATTATTACTCTTGTACTGTTTGTGTGATGATGTTACAATGTATTGGCATTCTACATATGCTATTGTTGGTTAATATAGTACAAAATGACTTGCTGTGTTGATATACTGTTTGAAATGTAATTGTTACTATGTCATTTTTACTTTTCATTACTCTTTCATGAAATGAATTCTTCAGCCTTCTCATGACAGCAAAAAAGTCTTTCACCCGGCTCTCAGCAAACATGCCAGACGCACTACACCGCCAGGGTAGATGAAGCATACAGCGAAAAGCATTATTGTACTGTACACGCAGTGTGTTTATAGCACGCTGCGTGTAGTCATACCAAAGCTGGCTGGTGTAGAACGCCTGGCAGTACGTCTGAAACAGAGTAATTTTTACCTGCGTTGAACATTGAGAAAAATACATCATATATACATAATAAAATACATCAACAAACAAACACATTAATCTAATTTATAGCAAAGCATTTGATCTAATAAATTATTATAGTTTTTTTAAGTTCGGTCGTCGTAATTGGTTAGTATACATACGTAATATTCCTATTAATGTCAAAAACAAATTATATAATTACGTCACTACTAGTTTCATATATCTAGTTTTGAATAGGAAATTGAGTATTATTTTTAAATGTTGTAAATAAGTAAATAACTACTAAAATCACTAACTAGAAACTGAGCGCTGTCAATTTCATTTATTTAGGTTTAAGAAAAGATTACGATAAAGAATGAATGAACTGTCTTTGATTGTGTTTACTTCCTAAACATACATACACATTTCATGCCTTTATCCCTTGCGGGGTAGGCAGAGCGTTAATGGTCTTAAGAAACGGTCGCTAGCTATTGCCACATCTGACAAATATGGTGACAGGTTGTCAACCGGTCGCCTAAAATTGCAATACACATGAAACCCTCGAGTCCCTTAGTCGCCTCTTACGACACCCACAGGAAAGAAATGGGGTGATGCTATTCTAAGCCGGCATCACACGAAAATCCTCCTCCAATGAAATTAACTTAATTCAATGTAGGATAGTAATATCACTTTCTATCACACAGACACACAATATGGAAGCGTCCTTTTTTTCCTAATCCTATTTAACTGAAATTTATAGTGTTACGAGTATTTTTAATTAGCCATTTCGGATGGTCAGGAAAAACTACTTCATTTCGCAAAATTGCTGTAAGTAGCAAATAAATTTCGATCGGAAATAATTCTGTTCGATGACGAAACTTCCTTTTTCCTCTCAAAATAAAGTCCAAGGACCGGATCTGCGTGCCATAAAAATCCGGACTCGACTTGCTCACCCTGTCGGCTTTTGAAAAATTCGGCGACAAGTCCGTATATTAAATAGCTCTTTTGGTTCCGTCGGTGTAGACACTTTCGGCAGTGTTATAATTCTTCTTATTCATTTTGTCAATGGATCATTCGTTCATATTATTGACTGCCAGTATTTGGCGACCGAAATTGCATTATCAGTCGCCAAGTTCTGCTCGTCTTTTCTGCAAGAGACTGGCAGAAGAGGGCACGATGTTAAGTGCGCCATATATTGCGATGGGGCTTCATAGTCGCAGTGCACATGTTATGTAGCTGTCGCAGGTTTTTGATAAAATCAGCTCTTTGATCAAACACCGGCAGGTGTCAACATCTAAACTCATCAATTTCGTACAGTTTATGATCAAAAACCTAGACTAGTTTAGGTTTATGATGAGATTCTTGAGGTGATGGGTGTTGTTGTAATTGTAGTTTAAGTCGTTTGTTTGTTTATTATATTTTCATTCATTTTTAACAAATTTTGGATTGTCGCTTTTGAAAGAAATCAATACAATCTTCAAAAAGCTGATTATTTTGAGAATTAGTTAGATGCGACATAAACAACAACAAAAAAACTGTCGACATACATTATTACGTCTTGACAGTAATGTTGACAACAAACGTGTATTGTTAGGAATTAGGATTCACAGAAATCAACCTACAGACGTAATGAATTAAGTACAACACCTAGTTAATCTGGATAAGATATGAAAATAGCGATAACTTGTTTCATTAAATGTAATGTTTTTAAATGTAATGTTTTATTAGTTTGACTCCTAATTCCCACGGATCCCCAAAGCTCGTGGCTATAATTATAAAGCTCACTCATTGATTTATTTCAATTCGTGAAAATCCACTTACAACCTTACCACACTAACGAATCCCTCACAACTCAATACAAACTTAACCTGTTGAACCGGAGGTGATTCTTTGACAAGGTTGTATAGGCTGCAAGTGCGAACTGATCAGAGGTTTTTTTTAAGTTAGTAGTGGACCTTGACATACATAGTGTCGTTCAATGCAGTGCATATGAGTCGTATGTGTGGTCGTGTAGGGCTGAGGTAGGCGCGCCGGTTTTGGTCAAAACTAGTCTTGAAAGTTTAAAGTAAATAAATCACGAGTGCGCTGCGCTTTAAGCTTTAAAAACATACACATATCACGCCTATAATCCCTTGCGGGGTAGGCAGAGCGTAACCGGCCGCAAAAACGGACATTTACGCCACATTTGACAAATATTTGAGGGTCATTCGGAAAATTGTGTATCGCCATAGTGACAGGTTGTCAGCAGATTGCCTAAAATTGCAATACACACCCTCGAGTCCCTTAGTCGCCTCTTACGACTCCCACGGGAAAGAAATGGGGTGATGCAATTCTAAGCCGGCATCACACGGCAAAAAAAAAACATTCATGATTCGGTATATCTTAGGATGAATAGGTAATAGTTTTCATTGCTTGTAGATAAATCATCCTCGATAACTAGAGTTTGGGTGTTTCAACATGTCTGAAAGCCAACTTCAAGCGCTGCTGGATGTCCAAAACTTATAAAGGAAATTCTGACGATCTAACTACACAGGCCCATTTCTTTTCTTTATCATTTAATAAACTCTTATTCATGCATGCTTGAAATTCCAAAGAACCAAACATACATACTCTTTTTTTTTTAAATGAGTGACATCATTTTGGAAAAATATATTTTTTTAATGTTTTTGATTAAGATCTTATATTTTCAACATATTGACAGACGCCCTTACCTTGTGTTTAAATGCTATTAACATGCTACATTGAAGTGATGTATGCGTTACTTATTAACAATATTGACAGAACAAACATTGACTTTTAAATACTTTAACAGCTTAGCACTAATCAAGATCGATAGATAAACCACTCTGTTTAGCTTTCAAATTAAAGATATAAATGCCAATTTGGCAAGGTCCAAATAAAGGTCCAAAACTAATTGTTAATAACCAATTGGACTATATTTCAGTGTAGTTTTTTTTGTATCTCACTATTAATTTACCCAATACATAATACAATTTTTGATTAGATTCTCACCTTGCTATTTCAAAAACATAGTTTTTTGTATGGATGGAAAGACATTTTCCGTGTGATGCCGGTTTAGAATAGCATCATCCTATTTTCTTTCCTTTGGGAGTCGTAAGAGGAGACTAAGGGACTCAAGGGTGTGTATTGCAATTTAACCTGTCACTATGACGATACATTATTTTCCGCATGGCCCTCAAATATTTGTCAGACGTGGCGTAAATGACCGTTTTGGCGGCTGTTAGCGCTCTGCCCACCCCGCCAGGGATTATAGGCATGATTTGTGTATGTATGGAAATATATGGAATACTAGATTTCCGCCCAGCAGCATTTCACCCGCTGCCACTCATTTTCCCGTGGTAATAGTTATTTTCCTGCGACAAAAAGTGGTCTATGTGTTATTCCGGGTTATACTCTACCTGTGTACCAAATCGGTCAAGCCGTTTCAGCGTGAAGAGGTAACAAACATGCATACACACACACAAACTCTCAGATTTATAATATTAGTACGGATTTACGGATTGCATCTTGCTTCTTGTACATTTAAATCGCCACCTATTCTAAAGGCCCACGTAGTATGATCGATCGGACATACCAACTCACCTATAAAGATAAGAGTAAAATAAATAGTGCATAGGTGTACTGTGCAGTGGGTGCCGTACTAGTGTTGCGACACGGTATGAGGCACACGTGTGTTTCGACACACGGAGTGTCACCCGCCGGACCACTGTCTCGTGGTGTCGTGATAAAGGACTATCGATAGTCTAGACAGAATGTCAAAGCCCGAAGTCTGCTAAATGAAGATAGCTTTAGTTGTATGTCAATAGCGTGTCAGTGACATGGTTTTGGGCGTTTCGTATTCTGCTAACAGTTTGAAGTATAGAATATTACGGTGATAATTAAATGACAGTTTAGTGCAAGGGTAAAAAAATAGAATCCGGGCTGAAATGCAGCCACAAGGGACACAAGTTTATATTATTATGAGTAATTTTCTATCTTTTTGTGCCGTGCAAGTGCCGTGTGATGCCGGCTTAGAATAGCATCACCCCATTTCTTTCCCGTGGGAGTTGTAAGAGGCGACTAAGGGACTTGAGGGTGAGTATTGCTATTTGAGGCAATGGGCTGACAACCTGTCACTATGGCGATACACAATTGTCCTAATGATTCTCAAATATTTGTCAGACGTGGCGTAATATCCGTTTTTTGCGGTCGTTTACGCTCTACCTACCCCGCAAGGGATTATAGGCGTGATATATGTGTGTGTGTGTGTTCTATCTTTTTGTAAGTTAAAAATTGATACAATTTGAACCATTTCCGTAAAAATCTTTTGACAAATATTTCTCGTTTATAATAATAAACAAATTAAATATGTGATCTCACTTCATAACGCATGCGTCTGTCGGACGAAAGTAAATTACGAATTCCAATCTTATTTCCATACAATCGGCATACGGCTATGGTGGATTTGCGGTGCGTAACGGACGCGTGTGTCAAACGACTTGACAGACGCGTCCGTTACGCACCGCAAACCCATCGTAGTAGCCGTATGCAGATAAATACAACAAAATAATTTTATATCAATTTACAATGAGATAATCCACCAAGGATCATTTATCAATAATCAATAATATAATCGATTTATAAAGCAGCATTATGTCATATTATTTGTCGATAATCCAGCGGATCTCTCATCACATCACTATGGCTCGTACCGTAGGGCGCGGTTGCTCGCCTTGCCTACATGTTGTGCTTGCTGGCCACACATGCGCCAAAGCCTGTTCCAGTGTACTTGGCAAGTACTGCATATCATATACGGTCAGCAAATAAACACCAACTACATAAAATATCATGTCTATCTTCTAATTTTTTTAACTACATGCTTATTTTACTCATTGCATTATCACCGCGGACTATTTCGCACAGTTTAGTTATATACATACACATATCACGCCTATAATCCCTTGCGGGGTAGGCAGAGCACAAACAGTCGCTTAAAACTGTCTTTTACACCACGTCTGACAAATATTTGAGGGTCATGCGGAAAATTGTGTAGCGCCATAGTGACAGGTTGTCAGCCAATCGCCTAGAATGGCAAAACACTCTCTCGAGTCCCTTAGTCGCCTCTTGAGACTTCCTCGGGTAAGAAAAGGAGTGCTGCTATTCTAAACCGGCATCACACGGCAACCTACCTACATGATTTTAATTATTTTGCTGTCGTTACTTCAACAAATCCAATCTCTTATTATTTAACGCAGTGTGTCTAAACAGGAGCTGATTAGCAAATATATTGCAGTTGGTGTATTATTCAAATATTTTGCACATTGTGTCTGGGATTTTAGGCGAATCTCACACAATGACTGAGATGGATATTATATAAGGTGTAAAAAAATTAGCTAAGAATATTTTAAGGGGTGAACCAGTACGTGAAACTGAACAACTTTCCCCAAGGAACATAGGTCGAAATATGAAAAAATAATTTGACCCTCCCATACTTAGTGTGTTATCCGGCCGGGATAATTTGTATGGGAGGGCCAATTTTTTTTTCATATATCGACCTATGTTCCTTGGGGAAAGTTGTTCAGTTTCACGTACTGGTTCACCCCTTAAAATATTCTTAGCTAATTTTTTTACACCATGTATATGGAATTTCACTTATATTATATGTAGGTTTGCTGTAAAAAAAATCTTTTTAGAAATAAGTAAACCTGTTAGACTTCTCTCATTGTAAATTGTTCCTGTGTATGTTTTGTGTACAATAAATGGTTAATTAATAAATAAATAGGTATAACTACGTTTGTCAGACCTCTTGCCAAGTCTGGTAGGGTAGCAAATAAATTTCCACACAATTAGGGGAAGGACATGCTCAGCACTTACAGAATCTCGAATCTGAATAATATAACTGGTCACCCATAGTACAGGGTATCCTAGTTTGGGGACCAGAAACAGTGACATTGTGACAACCATGTACCTACCTACACTTACTTTAAAGAAACAGCAATGTAACCTGGGCAATCAATGCTGTGCTTGTGATGCTGGCTTAGAATAGCATCACCCCATTTCTTTCCCGTGGGAGTCGTAATAGGCGACTAAGGGACTCGATAATGATAATGATAATGATAAAGGGTGTGTATTGCAATTTTAGGCGATGGGCAGTCAACCTGTCACTATGACGATAGACAATTTCCAACACGGTCCTCAAATATTTGTCAGACGTCGCGTCAAACGGTCGTTTACGCTCTGCCTACCTCGCAAGGGATTATAGGCGTGATATATGTATGTATGTATGTGCTGTGCTTTATGTAAACATAAACACAAATAGCCTCCACATTGCAAAGACGGTCCCCGACATAATCCAATAAGCGCATTTCCTGCTATGTCTGTCCGCGATGCGACATTGCGTAACCCCGGCCAGCCGCAAGGTGCACAGTTTTTAATCCTGTTGACTGTATTACCACAGTATAATTAATAGTACTAGCGTACAGTATGGTCACTCCCTGCCTCCCCCTACAAGCGCCGCCCACCCGCTCTCGGAGGACGCTCAGACACCGGCTAAGCACGGACGCGACGACGAAGGTCATTTCATACTGCCGCACATTGCATTCCCGATTCGCGAACGCAAAATGGCGGCAACCCTGACATGTTGTCTCACACACACAAGCATGGTCCACGTTCACCTACGCGAGCTTAGACTGTGTGCTTAGCAACGCGTTTGATTCATACATTTGAGCGCCAGTGTCCGAGGTGTGGTATTACGGTTCCCATAAGCACCGCATGATTGCCCAGTGTTTTTCCAGATCCTCTTATTTTTAGCCTTTGTAATGCCGTCGATACTCAACTGTCATTCTATTGTTAATGTGATTTTCTATTTCTTTAAACTGTTAGCGGAATACGAAACGGCCAAAACCATCCAACTGACGCTCTATTGAAACACAACTGAGACGCTTTTCAAATAGCGGAATACGGCCCCCGGTATTTTGAGGAAAGGGTTCACGAAATCCCGTTCACACGTCACTTCATAAAATTGCGGCTGTAGCAGGATGACATTTGAACGGTGGTAGCTGCTACGAACCATCATATCGTTCGGTGCGTGTGCTAGGGCACGTTCATGCTGTTTCTCCTAGTCGGTATTATCTCCGATGACAGGTCATAAAACCGCGTTTTAGCACGTCAGTCAGGAAAAAATGTATACCATGCGCTCCAAAACGCGGTTTTACGAACTCTCAAAGTATGATGATGATGATGATGATGAAGTATAAAAGAGCAACGAAAGATATATTATCCGTGGTCCATTGAACGCGCGCCCCTAGACACCGTAGGCGGTTCTCCCACATAACGCCCGTCGTTGCGTTTTTTTGTCAGACGGAAGGAAAGGGCGAATTCCAATCGTAGTCCCATACAAATACGGCTACGGTGCGTTTACGGATGCGTCTGTACGCACCGCAGATCGGGATTCGCAATTTCCTTCCGTCTGACAAACGCATGCGTTACGGTGCGTAAAAATACCTACGCAGCAACAGACAACAAGTGTGAGAATCGCCTTAGAGACTCTGGTTTGGCGGCCATGGCTTTGGTTCTTTTATAAGATTTTCTGTATTTATGTTTCTTGTGGCCACTGACCTCTACATTTTGTATTTATATATTCTAGGCATATATTTATAATTTCAGTTCGTAACTCTTTTATCAAAATACGAAAAACATTGGTTCTCTCATAAAAAATTGTTTTATTTTATTACAACCAAGAAAAGTAAAAAGAAATAGGTTGTTCAAATTGATGTCTTGCACACACCAAAGACATAAATCTGCACTTAATATATCTGTATATTTATTGTGATTTTAGGTTCTTAAACTTTCTAAAGGCCGATCAGCAGCGAATGTTTCTTAATGTCATGTAATTAATTATCAAATTATATTTAAGTACCACAAAAATAGCGTCACGGTCTATGCCATTACAACAATAAAAATGTCAACAACATTCCTTCTAGCGGTTTAATGAAACCCTGACATTGTAGGCGAACAGCCAAGAATACGGTATTTCCAACATGTGAATCACATTATATTTTTACCTATCTCTAAAATAACTGCAATTTTAGAAGGTTTTTAATTTGTATTTCACTTCTTAGTTAAGAACAAAATGTTTTGTTGTGCATGTCAATCTCAAATAATTTAAACATGTCGTC
The DNA here is from genome assembly GCA_027580185.1 of Tuta absoluta. Lineage (NCBI taxonomy): Eukaryota > Metazoa > Arthropoda > Insecta > Lepidoptera > Gelechiidae > Tuta > Tuta absoluta. The sequence goes on along the minus strand of JAQAHW010000019.1, from coordinate 8,303,165 downwards.
GTGTGTCCAGAGAATTGTATACAAAACCAATCTAAGCGACTGTACTGCAATGCCATCATAAATTCATGGACTTCATGTATTTTGACGAAATCAAACTTTTTTAAATAGCAATCGTTTTCTTACTTACTGGGTTGACAGAGGAGCATTATCTAATGAATTTTTATTAAAAAAATACTTTAAAATTAAATATTTTGACACCTTAGCAATGAAGAGTCTTAGTTTAACACTTGTGCCTGCTATGCCTATCCTTGAAGCCATAAAACGAATGGTTGTAAAACAGTCACCCGTAGGTGCGTAGGGTCAGCACACACACGGATCTCGCACGCACCGCCCCCCGCCCCCGCCGCGCCCCGCCGCGCCGCCGCGCGCCGTCGACATACATTCTAGCTGGGTAGTGATAGCAGAAAAAACGGTGGTTATATTTGAAAACTTACAAAATTTCAAGCGCGGGCAGGAAATTTTGCAAGTTTTTAAATATTGTATACCTAACATGGGAAGTGTTTTAAATTTGGTATTCAACGGTGGTTATAATAAAAATATTACCTTATACATGAATACACACACACTTATCACGCCTAGGCAGAGCTTTAACGGCTAATACGGTCGGTATCGCCACGTCTGAAAAATATTTGGAGGTCGTTTTAGAAAAATCGTGTGTTACCAATATTACCATAGAGACCGATCACAGGTTTTCAGCCGGTCGCCTAATATTCTAAAACACATGAAACCCTCGAGTTCCTAAGTCGCCTCTTACGACACCCGCGGGAAAGCAATGGGGTGATGCTATTCTAAGCTGGTATCACACGGCACTATAATATATTAATTTGCTTGTAAAATAGGAATTGTCGGGTACGATTTAAAGATATGTAAAGTAATTTATTAAGTGAAACTTTGGTGCCGTGTGATGCCGGTTTAGAATAGCATCACCCCATTTCTTTCCTGTGGGAGTCGTAAGAGGTGACAAAGGGACTCGAGGATGTGTCTTGCAATTTTAGGCGATGGGCTGACAACCTATCACTATGGCAATACATATTTTTACGCTCTGACTACCCTGCAAGGGATTATAGGCGTGATGTGTGTGTGTGTGTGTGTGTGTGTGTGTGTGTGTATAGGGTAGAAATTATATTGGTAAAATAGTCATTTTTGTCATTTTGGTATAGTGGTAATTTGGATGACATTTCGGGAAAGTAGACTTTATGTGCCTAAAAGTAATTTTGCTTAAAAAAAATAATTTTGAACGGTCGACTTTTTTGTAGTGACATTTTGCTGACTCTACTAACGTACCAAATTAATAGGCCTACGATTGACATGCTCGATAACTAGACACGTGGATTTGCTGTCTGTGCCCTAAGTTATTACTTTAGTAGATGTAGTATCATACTATAGTACCGCCGCCGAGAGAAGTCGGTTTTGACAGCTGTCATCTCCATACTAAAATAGATGTCAACAAAGAAAAATGGACCCTCTGCCATAGTATTATCACGAATCTGACAGATGTCAAATACGACTTCTCTCGGCGGCAGTACTATACTACTACGCCTATGGTACTCAAGTAGGTAGTAGCTATGGCAACCGCCAAATTCCACTTGTCGTCAGTCATTGCGTATTTTTAACGCACCGTAACGTATGCGTCTGTCAGGCGAGAGGAAATGGCGAATTCCGATCTTATGCCCATACAAATTCGGCATAGTAACCCAACGTAGCCGTATTTGTGTGGGAAATAAGATGAAAATTTGCAATTTCCTTTCGTCGCACGCGTTATGGTGCGTTAAAAATACGCTGCGACTGACGACAAATGGGAGAACTATATTTGTGCCTATGTGCTCGACTCGTGAACTGGTTTAGAATAGAATAGAATATTTTTATTACCAATAAACATAATGCTTAATAAATAACAAAAGGATTAAATTTTCTCTTAGCTTAAACATTTTTTTCAAAGCTTCTCTCGCAGGGGCCTAGTATTGCATTAACATTCAATGTTTAATTATAAGTTCCATGTGTTGCCGTTGCCAGGTTAGAATAGTATCACCCCAATTTTGATTCATTGATTTCGAGACTAAGGGTTAAATTTATCCATGGAATGAGCAGACACACACATCAGCCTATAGCAGTTCACTGCTGGACGTAGGCCTCCCCCAGGGTACGCCATAAGGCACGATTTCCCGTTTTCGCCATCCACTTGCTACCAGCCTCCTTCTCGTCATCGGTCCATCTGGCCGGAGGGCGTCCAACGCTACGCTTGTCGAGAATGATTGATAATGAATTTGACTGATGAATGCAACAGTTTCACGAATTCATACATACCTACCTTCTATTAAAAGGGCCGTGTGTTGTCGGCTTTGAATAGCATCACCCTTTTTCTTTCAAGGGATTTTCTCGAGGGTTACATGTGTGGTGCAATTTTAGGCGTTGGGCTGACAACCTGTCACTATGGCGATACACAATTTTCTGAATTACCCTCAAATGTTTGTCAGACGTAGCGTAAATATCCGTTTTTACAGCCGTTCACGCTCACCCCGCAAGGGGTTTTAGGCGTGATGTATGTATGTACTTCCTATCGAAAATTTAATCTAATAACGAGGCGGCCTTACTGCTATTCTTATTGGTATGGTATGTCAAATCAGATGTCTTGGCGTCTACTTATGTATGGTCTTGGTATGGTACAGAACCTTATAAGCCCAATAGAAGGTAAAAAGGGCAATGACCTCTCTAAGGTGTGTTTAGAGGGCACGTTCAAAAGAAAAATGATACTTGTTATTGTTACTTAATACAAGTAACAGAATCACATTTCGTGACACACTTGACTTTGATCGTGTTTACTGAGCAAGTGTAGGGAAATCTACAATTTCATGTAATGTTATACAAATTAGTTGATCGATGTTCTTACACTTGCACACAATAAAGGTACCTACACACATCACAAAATAAAGCAGGCGGTTCACCTACTTGTCGTCCGTCGCTGCGTATTCTTAACACACCGCCTATCATGACGTCGTCACCGCATGCGTCTATAAGACAAAAGGAAATTGCGAATTGCGAACCCACCATAGCCGTATTTGTATCGCAATTTCCTTTCGTCTGACAGATGCATGCGTTACGGTGCGTTAAAAATACGCAGCGACGGACGACAAGTTGTGGTACCGCTTAGCCTATGTTATTAATAAGCAACATTTCATTTAAATCGTGCATGACCCAGTAAATTTTATATAGAACTTACAACTTATAAATAATTTAATGTAAAAAAATATATTCAAAAATATCATTATTTAGGCAATTTTATGGATTGATAATATAATATGCCGTGTGATGCCGGCTTAGAATAGCATCACCCCATATCTTTCCCGTGGGAGTCGTAAGAGGCGACTTAGGGACTCGAGGGTGTGTATTGCAATTTTAGGCGATGGGCTGACAACCTGTCACTATAGCGATACACAATATTCCAAATAACCCTCAAACATTTGTGAGACGTGGTGTAAATGGCCGTTTTTTGCGGCTGTTTACGCTCTGCCTACCCCGCAAGAAATTATAGGCGTGATATGTGTATGATAATATAATGAACATATCCAAAAGCAAATAATTAATAATAATTTATTACAGGTAGGTAGACCGCGATCTTTGAGGCAATGCGTTACCTCAACATTTAAAGGCGATATATAGAGGTTAACTAGTCTGTATGTCGCAGTATTATGGCAGAATTAGGATTTCGGCCGAAATCCTAGGATTTTGGCCAAAAGCCGGATTATGGTAAAATCGTAGACTTCATTCGACCATCGTCCTAAGTAGATCTAGGATTTCAGCCATAATCCTAGGATTTTGACCGAAATCCTGGATCTACGTAGTAATATGGTAAAACGAAGGCTTCAGGCCGTACGCTCGCTTACGCGGTTTCACGCGCGGGCCAGCCCGCGCGTGAAGCCGCGCGCGGTCTCGCGGGATCCGCGCGGCGGTCTGACATCGCCGCCATTATTACCCGTCCAAATTTAGGAGGCGCATAGTGCCTAGCTAGTTGTAATATGGCAAGTGTCGTCGTGTTTGTACGGGTTATATTATGTCGCGGCTTGCTGAAGCCGCGGCGCGGGTGACCGCAGGCCGCGTCACGGGGCGCCAATGTTGTGTTTTGTCAAATCTGGCCCGCGCGGGACGTCCCGCGCGTGAAACCGCGTTAGCGAGCGTACGGCCTTAGAACACTTTTTATAAATTTTGTAGTGACTATACACATACGTACATAAATACTTGCGGAGTATGCAGAGTTTTAATGGCCATAAACAATTTTGAGGGCTATTTTAGATAAAACGTGAATGACTATAGAAAAATAAAATGGTAATACACATGAAAACTTTCATCCGTTAGTCGCTTCTGGGTATCGTACCCGCGGGAAAGAATAGGTGTGATGCTATTTCAAGCCGTCATTACACGGAATAGTGACTATCGCCATGCATTACTATTTGTCTTTACTTTAATTTGTATTCTTATTATGCTTTTGGAGAGAAAAATAAGAACTTAAGGAAATTTTATGAAACAAAATAAAAGATAACAAAAATATTTATAATAATCAAATCAGTATTTTATTTTTATTGATTCCAGATAGAATGTACTAATCACTATTATTATTAGGTATCTAGTCTCAATATAAAGATTAACCATTTTTCATAAACATTTAAGTGCTAACCTCTTTTAACTATGATTAATATAACAAACATTAAATGATTCGTTTTTCTGTCATTAACATAAACTTTTGAGTATCATTTCTTTCATTAAAGATTTTTCAAGTAGTAAAAACAATATTTTTTAGATAATCACATAAGTAACTGTTTATAATATTATTAGATGAGTAATAAAATAAACATTTGGGTGTCTTCTCTTTTACAAAATATAACAAGGTAAACAGAACCTCCTGTTATCATTTGCATCACCTAGAATCTAAATAAAGATTATGAATGATAGAAATAAACACTTTTCTTTTTTAAAAATAAATCAGTATTTTTGGAAAGAAAAATAATTTCACATAAACAAAAAATAACATATTATTGTTCCCTCCCCGCTCATAGATTCCCCCGAATCGCGATTAATGCCATAATACTAAGCAGATCCAGGATTTCGACCAAAAACCTAGGATTATGACCGAAATCCTGGATCTGCTTAGGACGATGGTCGAATGTAGTCTAAAATTTTGCCATAATCCGGCTTTTGGCCGAAATCCTAGGATTTCGGCCGAAATCCTAATTCTGCCATAATACTACGACATATACATATACACACACTCGTGGTACATAGTAGGTGTTATGTAGCTGAATACTATGTACTGCCGACGACCGATGTGGCGCAGTGGTAGTGCGACTGCCTGCGACGCAAAGGTTCCGGGTTCGTTTCTCGGTGGAGCACTAACAAAGTTGATATTTATCACTTTGTGAATTTGTTCCCAGTCGGGTTAGGACATTGCAGGCTGAACCACTTGATTGTCCAAAAGTCAATATAGTTCCGTGCTTCGGTGGGCACGTTAAGCCGTCGGTCCCGGTTGCTGTCTATGATTTATAACACCAGTTTTGCTGTGGCTGTTTAATTTTATGACTTGTAAAACATTTTATTCATAATGACTATTCAATTCAATGAAAATATCTTAGGTCGAGTTTTACTCGTAAAACTGAACAACTCTCTCCAAGAATTGAATAATACCTCATATATTTACAACGTTTTACCGGCACCTTTGTCCCTGCCTATATTAAAAGCCATATGTGTCGATAAATGTAGAAAGCAGTAGTAACTGGGCCAAGTGCAACAAGAATATGAACATGTAGTGTGTTTTACATTGTATTCTACGTGAGGTGACAGCCACCATTCTTAAAGGTTTTTTATACAGGGTGTAAGGGACGGTGTACTGAAAACTTTGCAGGCATGATCAGACTATGAAACTGAACAATTTTTTCTATGGAAGATATGTTGGTAAACGAGAATTTTTTTTTCGACCTCCCATACAAAATTCCCGATCAGCTGACTGACTTTGTATGGAAACTCGAAAAAAAAATTTCGTTTCCCAACATAGGCTCCATAGTAAAAGTTGTTCAGTCTCATGGTTTGACCATGCCTGTAAAGTTTTCGGTACACCGCCCCTTACACCCTGTATATTAACAGCCACATCAGTCCACTGCTGGACATGGGCCTCCCCCTAGGGAGGGTATTGCCATACTCACCACGCTTGACAGGAGAGCGCAGAGCAAGTTGTTGAATGGGAGTTTTTCTATTGACAGTTCTTTTGATAGTTCTGAATGCCAAACCAAATGCACTGTGCTAAATTGAAAATTTGACGTTTCAATATGGCTGGCGGCAGCCATAGTTTTGTCTCAGGTTCCGTTTCACGTTGTGTTCGTTACTAATTTATTTATTTTAGTTTGATTTGCAACAAAATAAACTTCTCGTCTTGCTATTATATTGAGTGTCATTCATGTAAGCGAACAAAAAATCTATAAGAAATTTAGAACGATTACATAAATATAAAATAAACAATATTTTGTAAAATGGTACAGATTTTCATGTAAACGAACGATATATTACAATTAAGCTGAGCGGCCTCTACATGACACTCTAGAATCTCTAGAACAATTTCCCATTCACAAGGAACGCTGCAGTCCATTTCGTAGATTTGGGGTGATGCTATTCTAAGCCGGCATCACACGGCACGAAAGGACATGTCCTGAGCTAATACTTAGGTAAGTATATTTGACAAGCAGCAGAGCTGTTACCCGCGGCGTTGCTAATCCATGTTACCTTCTATATGTGTGCCAAATTTCATTACCATCGGTTCAGTAGTTTTTTCGTGAAGAAGTAACAAACAAACCAACAAACATACAAACTTTCGCATTTATAATATTATTTATTAGAGTAGGATTAGTGATTTGGTTACTTATTTTATTCATAGCCTACGTATTATGTTTCCGCCTGGGGCGAAATCGAACCTGTGACCTCTACCGCAGAGCCGGTGTCAAGTACTAGATGCTCCTCTTGACCTTATCTTTAGTACACACTTATCTTTGTATTTTGATTACCTAGACGAGTTATAGTGGCAATTAAGCCTTAAGGCGGTTCTCACACTTGTCGTCCGTCGCTGCGTATTTTAAACGCATCGTAACGCATGCGGCTGTCAGACGAAAGGAAGTTGTGCATTCCGATCTTATTTCCATACAAAAACGGCTACGCTTCGGTGCGTGACGGATGCGTCTGTCAAGTCGTTTGACAGTACAGGGCATTCAAATTTTGTCTTTGGTCGTCACTATACGGACCACCTTGTATAAAGGACCCTGTGATTCCAATACCGGGTAATAAGCGTGACCATCTTTTTCTAAAAGAGGTAAGGTTAACCTATGTAGAGCGCCATATTATACTTACTCACTTCTCTATTAATAGTAGTGTTTAAGTTACCTTTGAGAGCTAGAGTCTTGTAAAGGTCGTCGTAGTCACGATGAAGACGCGCTTTATAAAGGAAACTTAATTATTATGAGGGTTTTAGCAATCGATCATATGTGTATTGATAAATAATGTAATTTATATGGGGTGGGTCAGTGTGGCTTCTGTTGTATACTTATAAGTATCAGTAACTCAAAATTGTTACATTAAAGTTTCAGCTCTGTAACATAACGAGCTTTTTATTTTATTTTTTAAACCAATGGAGAAAATTCCAATTAATTATTTCAGTCAGAATGCGATGCGAACATGTTGCAAACCCAATCCAAGATGGCATAATTTACAAAACTGTGCTAAAACTATATAACTGTAAATGTATGTGCCAGCTTATAAAAGAATATCGTAAATCATGTGTAGGTATTAGGTAAGTAAACAGGGTGACAGCTCTCCGAATATTGATAGGGTACATTCGGACTATGAAACTGAAGAGCCGCCAATACTTACTTTGTGACTGAAGAATTCCCCATAAATAATATTTCAGGAAACTTCAAAAATTTTCGGTCTTCTCATAGTAATTGCAGTCAGCTGATTGTGATTTTTTATTGGAGGCTGAATATTTTTTGTCGTTTCCTGACATATGTTACTTGTTGTTGTTGTTCAGTATCATGGTCTGTATGCACCCTATCAGTATTCGGAGAGCTGTCCCTTACATCCCGTATAGTTATAAGCGATGCGCTGACCACATGCTGCTAACTAAATAGAAGACTTGTGAGGAAACTTTGACATTAGTTTCGAACTACGGCGAAAAGATCGTCTTCCTCTACCGCAACTGGAAATAAAGTAAACTCTTAAAAATTCTCTTGCCATAATTACGAACATTTACGAGTAGTTGTAATAGTTATTTTAAACACCGTTTTGTTTGCGTATTGTAACAGTTTTGTTCTGAATGGGCTCTACCGGTAAAACTAAAACTGAGTTATTATGTCACAATAAAATAGTTTTGACGGTCAACAACCGTGTGGTTGCGGTCGCTGCGCTCATATTTCTTGCACTTTCACTTTACCTTTCTCATATTTGGTTAGATTTTTAAAGTAGCGACATCTGTTACACAATATATGAACTAATATGTTCGAGACATCTAGTGGCTAGTAGCAGAACTGATGATGAAGTGACATCTATTGGTAAGTAGCAATACTATAAATTGTCTATGGTTTCTCGCTATCTATTTCGTGATAATTTTCTGAACGCACGCAACTTAATTTGACATTCAATGTCATTGTGATAAGGATAACCTCAAACATTATTTTCTATTTTTTACTTGTTATTCCATTAATTTTAAGCATAATGTCTTCTGATTTTAATGTTATAAAAGTAGCAGATGAACAAGCAATAATAAGCAAGCTCGAATCATACGTACAAAAATTATCCAACGATGCTATCCACAACAGGGGCAAGTTTTACATCGGCCTTTCCGGTACGTACTTTCAAACAAAATTTATTTTAATTTATTCGAGATTTTTACGCTTACTTGTTATCAGAATAGACTCTCCAGATAGTTCTACTATAAGAAAAGAGTATTATAAGTATTATGCTCTGCCTACCCCGAAAGGGACTATAGGCGTGATATATGTATGTATGTATTATAAGTTTCTCTGCTACTGAATGACTTTTCAGTTTGTCCCCAAAAAAGAACTGGTCAGAGTATACTTTTGGGATGGGAAAGTCCCCCTTGGCTCATCATAATTCAATTTTAAATAAAGTTTACGTTATATTAATCTTTCGGTTTATTCGCATAGATAGTGTCACGACCAACCAGCGTAACTGCCGGTATGCACCAGAACATGCCAGAAAATGACCTAGGTTATTTTACGCTAGTCTCGAGGTCACAAAACTTTCTAGTGGAAAGAGCTTTGGGTTTTACTTATTATTTTCCTTCAATTTTACAGGTGGATCAGTACTAAAATACCTGTGCCAATGCCTCCCTAAAGTGAAGACGGACTGGTCAAAATGGGTGCTCGCTTTCTGTGATGAGAGAGTTGTACCGGAAGATAGTGAGGATTCAACATTTGGAGTGTACAAGCGTAATCTTATACCGAAGACCAATTTGAATGAAGGTCAATTTGTTGTTTTGAAGCAAGGTTTATCAGGTAAGTTGGGTGTGTCCTTAAAAACTAACAGATGTGTAGGAAATAAAAAACACTAACTTCATGGAGTGAAACAGCCTTTGAAAATTAATAATTTTTCTCATGAATATCATAATAGGTCCACATACTAAATGGTCAGTAAACCAAAATCCTAAATAAAAAATAAACAGAAGCATAAACATTTTATTTATAAAAATAAAATAAAATAAAAAAGCCTTTATTCTACCAAGTTTTACATCACTCTAACTTGTATATTATTACTTCCTAAATTATTTCCTAACTAATTATCATCTTTTTTTCTATATGTTATGTTTATTGTAAATGTTTTAATAAATAATTAAAAAAAAAAAAAAATTATATGTAGGCCTCCTCCAAAGTTTTTTTTCCCTTGCTTTCTGCATCCAGTTTGTTCCTTCTATTTCCACAATTCATTTTATTTATTTACAGTTTATTATGTTTAGTTAGATCTTCTATCTTTTGATTTCCAGCTGAAGAAGCAGCCATAGACTACAAGGAGAAGCTCAAAGCTCAGTTCAATGGTGATGAATTCAAGTTTGACCTACTACTGCTGGGTATGGGGCCAGATGGACACACCTGCTCTCTCTTCCCTGGGCATCCACTGCTCAGTGAAACTAAGTTACAGGTCAGCTTTATAATATGTAGGGTATTTTAGTGGACTTGATTTCACAGAACTGACAAAAATATCTAGCAAAACATACAGCTTTACTCAAAATATCAGCTATAATAAACTGAAAAAGAATAGGAGATAAATTCTATATGGTTTTCTGTATCTTTTTTGATTTTGCCGTGTGATGCCGGCTTAGAATAGCATCACCCCATTTATTTCCCGTGGGAGTTGTAAAAGACAACTAAAGGACTTGAGGGTGTGTATTACAATTGTAGGCGATGGGCTGACAACCTACACTATAGCGATAAACAATTTTCCGAATGACCCTCAAATATTTGTCAGACGTGGCGTATAAAATACCGTTTTGCGGCCGTTTACGCTCTGCCTACCCCGCAAGGGATTATAGGCGTGATATATGTATGTATGTTTGTTGCCCATTTTTATTTTGAATAAGCCACCAAATGTTTCTAAATTTCCAGTAATTTATTTGATTCTGATTACTGGTTGAACCTTATCTAGTCCTCAGATCTAGAGTAAACAACAAGGTTTTCTGTAATTCTAGGTAGCCCCCATCACTGACTCTCCAAAACCACCGCCCGCGCGTATCACCCTCACATACCCCGTCATCAATAACGCCAGGAACTGCATATTCGCCATCAGCGGGGCTGGGAAAGCCGATATGATCAAAGTAAGTATTTTTTTATGTTCCTTGGAGAAAGAAGTTCAGTCTGGCTCGCTTGAAATATTGTGACCCTATATTTTAACATCTTGTCATCATACAATAGAAAAGTGCCACAGGTGCCACTAATTCGTAGCACAGGGTGGCAAAGATACGACATAGTTTTTTGAATTTTGAGTGTTTTTGATTTAAGTTGTACATTTCCTTATACATATTTTCTGCCTTTCTATAACGGCCTTGGGCCTTGGGTAAAAATTGATTCAGGAAATTAATTCTTTTCTTTATTTATAAACATAAGCTAGAATGACCTGTGATGAACCGTGTGATGCCGGCTTAGAATAGCATCACCCCATTTCTTTCTCGTGGGAGTCGTAAGAGGCGACGATGGGACTCGAGGGTGTGTATTGCATTTTTAGGCGATAGGCTGACAACCTGTCACTATGGCGATACACAATTTTCCAAATGACCCTCAAATGTTTGTCAGACGTGGCGTAAATGTCCGTTTTTTGCGGCCGTTAACGCTCTGCCTACCCCGCAAGGGATAAAGGCGTGATATATGTATGTATGTATGTAGAATGACCTAATGTGATTTTCCAATCAATTTCTCTTCTATCCCCAGCGCATTCTCAAAGACAAGGAGGACTTGCCGGCCGCGCGAGTGAAGCCAGCAAGCGGCAACCTCTACTGGATAGTGGACGACGCCGCCGCTGCACATTTGTGATAATGTTCAAATTACAAAAATCCGTTTAAGATTGTTTAATTGTGATGAGTGACACTTGTTCAAAATCATTACAATATTTTCTAACTGATTGTGATTTTTAGGAATATTTCTCAAACTTGTTCCTCACATACAAAGGAGAATGTTTCTTATGAAGCATAAAAAGTACACATAAGCATTTAAAAAACAAAAGGTCTAATTCTCAATACTGGCGTAGATTTTCTTTAAATATTGTTTTGATATTTTTCTAATTTAAGAAAGTAATATCAGAAAGTAAGATTTATAGGATATTTATCAGGATATAAGAAATATCTTAGATATTTTTTTGGAGAATTCATTGTTTTTCCATTAATTGACTCTGTTTGCAACATGCTACATTTATTTTAAGAAAAATAAGATTGTGGTGTTACGATAAATCTATTTTTTACATTCCGATTTTTGTAATAAATAAATTATATGATTGTTAATCATGTTGTGTATTTTATGAAAATTGATTAAATGTATCATAAAATCTCGCAATAGTCAATAGGTGAAGGAAACTTTAGTGTTTAAGGGGATTTCGGAGCGTAACTAGCGCCAAAAAAAAAACTGAATATAACGAAAATTCGTCAGATTGAAGTACAGATGCTGAAGCTTATTTACAGAATATTATGAGTAGATCTATCTTTATAATTTTTTACTAATAAGACATTCGTAAACCTGTAATTTAATTGGACAGAAGCAAATGTTCGATTAATTATGTTTTCATCAAGTTGTAAATTTTCAAGTAATGAGGTCGCGACAAAATACGCAACGAGTACGTCCGCGGTAGTCTCAGCGTTCGTGACATTGCCGACAAGTTGCAGGAGAGTAGGCTGCGGTGGTATGGACACGTAAAGAGAAGACCTCCTCAATATATAGGCAACAAAGTAGCCAATTTGAGGAAGACCGAAGACCAGGTGGTAAGACGGACGTCATCCGGAAGGACATGAGTTCCTGCTATGTGACTGAGGAAGATACGTCCAACAGAGCGAAGTGGAGGAAACCAGAAAGGCAGACCCCACCACCATCAGATGAGAATTATTGCCAAGGAGAGAGATGAGGGCGCTAGTTACGCTCCGGAATCCCCTTAAAAAGTATTTAGTCGCCATCTTTTTAACCGTTTTAATTTTCAAATTATAAGACAATTTCAATCGCGATCATCTCCTATCCTTTTCAAAACCTATTTGACGGAAAGCGATAGTGCTACTTTAAGTTAAGGCGAGTGTACCCGTGAACGACCTCAACAGTGGCGCCATTCAACAAAAAATATATTTACTCTTGCAGCTAATGCAGCTGGCTTTATTCAGTGACTATTTAACAGGACGTACACAGAGGGTCAAAATAGACAAATACTTTAGTTGCGACTCTGATATTAGCTTTGGCGTCCCTCAGGGAAGTGTTCTAGGCCCTACCTTATTTTTAATTTATATAAACAGTCTAACTAACCTGAATCTCTAAGGAGGTAAAATTTTCTCATATGCAGACGATACTGCTGTAGTTTTTACTGGAGCATCATGGAGTACTGTATTTACCCTAGCGGAGAAAGGGATGGCTCGAGTATCGGATTGGTTGTCAAACAACTTCCTAACACTAAACATATCAAAAACAAATTATATATGTTTTGCTATTAGTAAAAAATCACAAGCAGATTTAAACCATTCTTTGAAAATCCATAGATGTTCTGGTGAAGACTATAGCTCGTGCCAATGTGAAGTATTGGAAAGAGTTAACTCTACCAAATACCTAGGGATAATTCTAGACCAGAGACTATCATGGAACTTGCAAATAGAATATACAAATGACCGCATAAGAAAATTGATTTGGATTTTTAAAACCCTTAGGCACATTACATCTATAAAACTACGTACACAAATCTACACTATTTTAGCACAATCTATTTTAAGTTATTGCATTTCAGTATGGGGTGGTGCAATAAAAACTAAAATGTTGGATGTTGAAAAGGGGCAACGCTGCTTACTAAAAGCTATGCTCAAAAAACCATACCGGTTTCCAACGAGTAACCTTTACGCGAGCTGTAACTTACTTACTGTAAGACAACTATATATAATGAATGCAATATTAAGACTACACAAAACGTTACCCTATAAACCGACTAATACTCTAGGAAGAAGGAAAAATAAACCTGCCTTAAGCCAAAACGTGAAAACCGTATTTGCTCAAAGACAATTTAATGCACAATCAGCTTACCTCTACAACAGACTACACGAAAAACTTGACCTATATGACCTAAATTTCCATGAGTGTAAAAAAGCTTTGAAGAACTGGCTACTCACCACTAACTACTCAGATACCGAGAATCTGCTACAACGTATAACTTGATGGTATGATAATTACAACTACATAACTTCCATCTACAAACACCGACCTATCCATTTACACACTCAACACACACACACACACACACACGCACACACACACACACACACAAGCAATTACGGGAAAAAACTTTTTTTTTTAAATTAATTTATTGTTTTGTGCACCGTCTGCATTCAAAGAATGAAACAGGAAGAGCGGGAGCTCCTGGCACAGGCTATCTTTATGCTTACAAGGAGTTTCCAGCGACATATTGTTATTGTAAACTTTTTTGTTAAAGAAATAAACAATTTTATTATTATTTATTATTATTACTCTTTATACAAAGAATTGATCAGAAAGTCCGTTGCCCAAGTTTATTATATTATCTTTATGTAAAATTTGAACCTGCAAACTATTTGCTGTAATTTAAGTTATGGCAAAAAGTGCCTAAAAATGGCTAATTTTGGTATTAATTGCAATAACTCTAATAACAGAGAATGTTGCATTGAGTTCGTAGGTTCTAATTTTACTAAAAACGTGAGCAACGAACATTCTGATCGATTGTTGGAATAAAGATAAAATATTTTTAGTGTGAAGTGGCGCCACTGTCGAGGTCGTTCACGAGTACACTCGCCTTAAGAAATAATGTGAATCTCGTGTGACATTTCGCAATGTAGTGATATCTCGCCTCGTCGTTTCTCGCTTTTGGTATTAATTGCCATAACTCTAATAACAGAGAATATTTCATTGAGGTTGTAGGTTCTATACTAAAAACTTGGACATTCTGATGGATTGTTTGAATAAAGAGAAAATATTTTTTATGTGAAGTGGCGCCACTGTCGAGGTCGTTCACGAGTACACTCGCCTTAAGAAATAATGTGAACCTCGTGTGACATTTCGCTATGTAGTGATATTTCGCCTCGTTGTGGGATACAATAAAACAATGCATCAAGTTCCAATATGTGTATTCCCTCACTTGGATCGAGATCAATCGCATTCTTCACATTAAAAAAGACCTCGACAATATTACAATAACATTCTCAATATAATAATAATGTTTAATTACAAAGTCTGTGTGTGTTTTTTTCAACTAAATACAAAAAGGTCCGACACGCATAGCGCACCGAACGCTCACATATACATACATATCCGCTTTGTCGTATATATAAAACAGATATACATAGTACTACAGTTAGGTGCGCATTAATAATGTACCTCAAGTCTGAGAGCTATTTCAGGTATGATTTTGACATACCCTAAATGGCTTCCAGTCATGATTTGATTATTAATACGGGCCTTAATTTACCTATGGGAGCGAACTGAGTAGGCCGGGCAAAAGGAACACGGAATTCTGCCTTAACGCGTCCGACACGACCCACTTTTCTATTGACCTCTCTTTCTTTCCCACAAGTGTGAAAGAGAAGTAAACGCACGAAAAATCGGTCGCATGCGGAACCCTTATTTGCAATAAAACTAAAAATAATCTCGATTCACGTATGATTTTTAAACAAATATAAAACTAAATTCGCGCCGCCCGACCTATAGAATAAACTAGAATTAAAACAAATCTATATAAAGTGTTCCTCCATCGAATTTCTTTATTTTATTTTACAATAATCAGTAATAAAAAAAATAGGTACAAGTTTGCTTTTTATTTTAAATTACTATATTATGTATACAGTAAGAAAGTTACACGAAGGAAAACTTAACAGTGAAAAACTTTCGTACTACCGCGTTCGGATATTGGTGAAAAACAATCATTTTTTTATCTATATCAAAACCTTACTATACAGTCTGTTAGTTTTTCACGAATATCCAAATTGTAGTGAGCGAAGTTTGTTCATTGAGATTTTCGTTGAATTACTAGATAAAATTACACTTAAATTTTGAGTTCCGCTTTTTGAGCACGATTACATGAATGGGATTTTATTAATTAAGATTTATTAATGCAGATCTCAATAATTAAGTTAACACATCAAGTACAGGTCGGCTATACGCATCCCGACATTATTTCATATACAGTATACATAAGTTAAGGCCAACAGAAGACCTTAGGGAAATTACATTGATGGATAAAGTCTTCTGTACGAAAAAAGACCGAATTTTGCAATCAACTTTTTGGCTCCAATTTAAAACACCAATCAAAATTTGCGCAAAATATCTTTGCTAAAAAATTTGGTCTACAGTGAAAACTATTTCCGAAAAATTGGTTAAACAGCACCGTCTTGAGAAATACGAAACATGGCGTCTTCAAAAATTAGAACCTAACAGTTGATTGTAGAGAGGGTAAGCTTAGGCAGCTGGTTCAAAATATGTTAGAAGGACCCACGGGGCCTAAAATAATTTCAAACAGTTAATTAATACTGGAATTACATCTAAGGGTTTTACGGCTAAAATTCACTGGTAAAGCTTTTACAGAAACCCCAACTGCCTACCTCACGTTTTTTGAAAACAAGTAATACTCTATACAGTCCAATTTTCTCGTAACTATATCTAGTTTTATTTATTTCCAACAACCCCCTTTTCGACCTTAAATACGACCTATCGGAACACGATTTTAGAATCACCCTACGAAACTTCAGTCTGGGTCTAATCGTGTCTAAATTTGATGGTGTAATTTGACCGTCATTGGATTTACATTATGCTAAATTGAGATGAAATAATGTTTATCTAATAAAAGTCAAAAATGTGTGTTTACGCGCTCACATTCCGTTCGTAAAGGCACACAACACGAAACGTACAAACGAATCGAAATCTCGCGTTCAATATTTCGAAAAATTATTTGTGTAAGCAAAAATTAAAGACTAGAAGGCTGAACAGTGATAAAAATGAGAAATGACGTTTTGCTTTCACGTGCCAGCACGCAAGGTATACTACGATTGGAATATATATAAGATTGAACGCGTGTTAGTTTGTCTCGACCGTTACGAAGCTAAGAGTGTTGTAGGCGCTGAGCAATTGACTGCGTTTATGGGCTGCCTTACTATGTACATGTGTCTATGCGACTGGGAGTTGGGTGCCTGAAATCGAAACGTTAAGGATAAGAATTTTGTTACAATACCTAGAGAGCGAGAGAAATATTGCGTCACTTAAAAATAAGAGAATAAAAATCGACAACAAAGGAACTAAATAGAGAAATTGGAAAAATCTAGAAATCAAATAATCGAGTCGTCAAAAATTTAATCTGAAGTCAAAATCAAATCCCAACAAATACAGATATGTAGTAGAAAATTAAGTCTCGACAAATATAGGAATGAGAAAATCAAGTCTTGATAAATATAGGAATGAGAAAATCAATTTTCGATAAATATAGGAATAAGAAAATCCAGTCTCGATAAATACAGGAATGAGAAAATCAGGTCTCGATAAATATAGGAATTAGAAAATCAATTATCGATAAATGCAGGAATGAGAAAATCAAGTCTCGATAAATATAGGAATGAGAAAATCAAGTCTCGATAAATATCCTCTGGTCTGTGTAAAAGCCGTATTTCGGTCGCGGCCATTTTGGGTCACAACTGTGTAAAAGCCGAAATTCGGCTTTACAGCTGGGTGCCCATATTTCGTTCATTATTTTAGTTTTTACTGAACGTAGCGGTAAATTAATGAACGAAATATAGTGTTGTAGAATTTAGGAACTTAAATATGGCAACATCAAGCTCTCAACCATAGAGTTTTTTTAAGAAAAAACATGTCATACTTTGAGTGTGTGTTTGGAGATTTTGGCGCGCGGTGTCAGATTTCACCCTGGGAGTTTTTAAGCGACAAAAAACGTATTTTGAAGTGGTTTGTGTTAGTTTAGTGGCAGATAAACGATGAATAGAACATTTTTTATGTAATACATTGCCAATCTTACATAATTTTAAGCCAAAATTTGCCAAATTATTCGCACGCAAAAATTTGCCTAATCAAAAGCAAAAATCCGGGTTATAAAAAAAAACTACCACTTCTGCTAGAGACTGACATAATTATTATGCCTCAAATGTTTATATTAGTCTGCAACAAAGTAGCATGTATCTCGACGAACACGGCAATATAACATACAATCCTTATCGGTCTCTAGTTTCTGAGAAATCTTTGTTTATGTTACCGGAGTCGAGTCAAGTACTTGCCACCCGTGGGCGCTCCACAGGCGCCATCTTGAATTTTTTAAGTGGTCCACAGCGGAAGGGTTAAAGGAATGAGAAAATCGAGTCTCAATAAATATAGGATGAGAATTGCAAGTCTTGATAAATATAGGAATGAGTTGAAAAATCGAGTCACGATAAATATAGGATGAGCAATTTTAAGTCTCGATAAATATAGGATGAGAAATTTCAAGTCTAGATAAATATGGGATGAGGATTTCAAATCTCGATAATTATAGGATGAGAATTTCAAGTCTCGACAAATATAGAATGAGCAATAATAATACGCTGAGAATTTCGGATTGTAAAAGTCGAAGTTTAACGAATACGAGTAAAGGAATGAGATAATGAAGTCTCGACAAATCGAGTTTCGAATTTCGAACACTAACTTACTAATATATCTAGATCTATGAATCTTACCAGTAGTGTGCCTAGTTGGGTGCCCAGTAGGACTGGCTGTACGTAGGCTTACTGGCCGGCTTGGCAGCGTTGGCCCGACCGCCGCCAGATCCACTCTCCTGCAAAAATAATTCCACATGAGATACATTACAAACGTATACCTATTCAAAATACTTATCCTAGGGGTCATTTCATGAAGCTTTCAATAAGCCTTTTTAAGCTTTAAAAGAAAATAGTACTAGAAATCATCGATAGATGGCGTTGAACATCTGGGTGCATTTTAGCTGAAAAGTTTGATTCTTATTCTTTTCGTGTGGGACACCGAGTCGTCCAACGACCCTATGAACGTCCTTCAAAATTTAATAAGAATTTGATTGAAAGTTTGGAAAAATAATATTTGCGGTGCTAGTGGCGATTATGTCAACGTATTTTGATATAGCTAGTAATGAAATACGGGTCCGAAAAATGAACGCTAGCAAGGATACGAAGGAAACAGTTCACTAGTACTAGGCTACTAGTACGCTTATTTAATAACTATGCGTGACTCGTTGAGAAATCCCCAGATATTTAACGCCATCTATTGGCGTAGAGAAGCGTAACTTTTTAAATCGGTAAATACATATCATATTAGAATGCATGCAATCACAAAAGGCAAAACAAAACGGTATGTCCGATATTATCAAACTACAGGCTACAATTTCCATGTGAAAATCAATGTTCAATGTGTAGTCGGTTAGCCATTATGATACCAGAAACCTTAACCGGCTACGCAATGTACTACGAATTTCACCTGTAGACTTGTATCCTGTAGTTTCATAACATTGGGCACAGGTGGTACAAAAGTTTGTTACAAAGTTAAGAAGCAAAATGCCAGATTTTCAAAACACTAGGAAACTTCCAAGGCAACCTAACTACGTAACAGACATATTTTTTGTGTAGTTAAGTCATTTTGCAATCTCCACAAGTTAAGTTAGTACAAATATTCAGTAGACACACTTATATAAACAGAATTTTCATAAATGCAAACAAACTATTTAATATTGATATTGACAGCCACAACAGTCTACTGCTGGACATGGGCCTCCCCCTATTGGAGGGTATTGCCATACTTGACAAGGGGATTGGCGAGCGCAGTGCAAAATATTGGTTTTACAGCAAAACACTGCTTTCTTTGAATTAATTTATCCTGCTGCCCATTCATTAAATAAATTGATCCCCCAGTCGGTTTATACGACACCCACGTGTAGTATTGGGGTGATGTTATTCTAAGCTCACACGGCAAAATTTAATATTGTCAAGTAAAATAAAAATTAAAATTCAATGCATGCGACGATACTTGAACCAAATTATAAAGCTCGATTTGACAGTTTTCTCAACCATACTAAACTAGATTATAAAGTAAATATACATTTTACTTCGATAGCTGTAAAATCGGGCCCATCAGATTGACTCTGGCATAGATAAGGCGGGTATTTAGTTTTGTTTTTTTGGCGTGACATTAAATAAATAAATAAAATGCAACAAAATACTGGGTGTTAATAATAAATAAACTTCTTTAATTGTAAACAAAACACCATAGAATCACACCCAATATTCGTGCATTTATTTTAGTACTTAAATAATTGTAATAAAATAAAATAACTTATAAATAACTCTGTTAAACTTGTCTGCCTTGAGGTCTTGTTGCAATCTTATGCTTTTTTAGATTTAGGTTATAATACGGGGTGTAAGGGACAGCCCTCCTAATACTGTTAGAGTGCATGCAACCATAAAACTAAACAACTTTCCCCTAGGAAATTTGTCAGGAAACGACAAAAAATAACTACCTCCCATACAAATCATGGTCAGCTGACTGCATTTACTATGGCGGAGTAAAATAAAATTATGTATCCTGAAATATTTTCTTTTGGAAAGTTGTTCAGTTTCGAAGTCTGTCAGTTTTCGGAGGACTGTGATCTTGCAAGTCCATTTCATTATTTAATTCTTGTTTATCTGGCACTTTAAAGTAATAAAGGCCAGTAAATCTGCGGCAGCCATTTTGTTTCAATAAGTGACGTTTGATTCTTTATTAAGGTGCGAGTTACGGCCGTCGCAGACTAAACGTACGTTTTCGCGAGTGACAGTGCCAGCACTTTTCATAGGAATTCAAAAACAACTACACATTATTAAAGTAATGATGACATTGGCTAGAATTACCGCCGGTTGTCATTCTAGCCATGTCACCTCTATTGCAATTAAGATAAGAGATAATTTTCGAAAAAGTCATAAGTGCTCGAGCAACAGGCTCGCAAAAACTGCTCTAGCTCTGCGGCGACCCTTAAGAGAGGGTACAATCAAAGTCTCCTTCCTTTCTTTTGTTTAAGAAAGTGTCATTTTTAAATCGAGGCCAAGTTAGCACAGTTAAGTTAACAGAGTCAAATATTACATAAACATAAAGTTATATAACTTGAACAGATAAATAAAAGGACTGGAACAAATCTGTCTTTTTATTACAAAATAAATTTCTTTGCTGTATGTTCTAATAGTATACAGGATAAGGAGAAATATTACTTTCATTCACAGGGATGAACCCTCCAATGTAACTGAACAAATTTCCCAAATCATATAATTCAAAGTGCAACTTTTTAATGTACTTTCTATTCATAATCACTCGATCAGGCAATATATTGTATGGAAGGTTTCAAATTTGTCTAATTCATGGACAGGTTCAACCTATTCTAAACGCAGTCCTTAGCTAACACTTTATATAATAGTAATTCATTTAAAGTCGTGTGGGACAACGAATCGACGAACGAACCAATAAATCCGAACCAAGCCGTATTACGTATTTTTTTTTTGTTCCAATCCTATATGTTACCTGTGCAAGCGAGACATGTAACTTACCCGCCTATTATGACTACTGCTCAGCCGAGCATCCATCTACAAACGAAAGCAAACTCTAAACATATTGTAACATTACTAGTCGACCAAGCCAGCTGGACTAATGGCAAACATACTGTCTCAGAGCGTGTGTATCGTCTAACACGGTCGCGGTTTAGGTTAAACTGGTGGACATATAATTTATTTATGCAATGACTATATTGACTTGACCCGCTGCTATTTACGATGCAAAGACCCCGTGTCTATATAAGGTGAAATTTTACTAGAGACCGATAGCGGAAACCCAAGACGATTGGTGATAAGAAACAACTTTCACCAAGGCACATAGGTGGTAGTCAATCAATCTAACTAGCCTATATTAGCCCACAACTGGACATAGGCCTCTTCTTTATTGCGCCATTCTCTTTGGTCCTGAGCAACACGCATTCAACTTTGGTGGTCATTCGAAAAAAAAGTTGGACCTCCCATACAAAATGCCAATCAGCTGATTTTAGTTACTTTGGAAACTCGAAATATTTTTGTAATATTTTATCCTATGTTCCTTGGGGAAAAGTGTTCCTTATCACCCGGCTTGAGATTTCGGTATCGGGTAGTAGTTAAATTTCACCCTGTATATGCTATCTCTCTTTTCGTGTGGGACACCGAGTCATCCAACGACCCGATGAACCCTGGTGTCAGTTTTGTAACCGCCTACTACCACTAGTAGACCTCTAATATATGCTATTGAATACTTGTATGCGTAACGGTACAAATTCGTCTAAGTGGCTTGGTCGGGAAGTATAACTAAAATCACATAACAAACTCTAATAAATTCATGCTATAATTTTGGGCATTCTTTTTTTTCGTGCGTTTCGAATTTTTATATTTTTAGAAACACTTACATGACGATATTTCAAAGATGAACCGACCTAGAAACTGAACAAATTACTTCTAGAAACGTAGGTCAAAATATTAAAAATTGTACAGCCGCGCCGGCTTTGACAAATTGATTCAACCTTTGAAATATTTAACACATTTTTTTTATATTTCGATCTACTTTCAGTGTTTTTTTTGGTTGTTCAGGTTCATGGGCTGGTGTGCGTGCATACCACACGTATGAAAATTTGGAATTCGAGACGCACTGTATCAAATGCTTTTTTGCATGCCAATTTGTACAAAGAGTATAATAATAAATCTATTTGTATAATAAAAAATATAAAACACCTATAACATAAAATAAAAACGTAAATTACATGCTGCAAGTATACCAATAAATAAATATCTATTTTCGTACGACAACTTTGAGACTATTGCGAAATTTCCAAATAGTGTAACTATGGTTAATCTGTGTACTACGTTTGTGTATTTGAGACGTGTTCGACTCGGAAAAGCTTGTGTAAAAGCACACTGTGTGTGAAAATTGTGTTCTCAAATTGACAACGAAAACTAGACCACCTATGCTAAAAAAAGGTATGATTGTGTTGTATTTTAGTGTGATTGTCATATATCTTTGATTTATTTGATTGTGTTAGATCTGTGTATGATTGTATCGTATCTGAGTATGATTGTATTGTACCCGAGTGTGATTCTGTCGTATCTTAGTATGATTTTGTTGTGATCTTAAAGTGTCTTTAAGGAAATATTACACAACTTACTGGTCCTGTTGTTTTGTTTCATTGCGATTGTGTCGTATTCGAGTGTGATAGTGTTGTATTTCAGTGTGTAACTGTATCTATGTTTTTATCATAAAGTGATTCGATATTACACAACTTACATGACTTTTCGTTTTGTTCCATATTATGTAATAACTTTTTATCTTGTGTCGTATCTGATTCAAACAGTGTTGTGTTTAGAGCGTAATTGTTTTGTATTTCTGTGTGATTGTCATATATCTGGGTTTGATAGTTATATCTGTGTGTGATTGTGTCTTATATGTGATTGTCGTTTCTTAGTATGATTGTATCGTGAGTGTGTCTATAGTATCTGTATAGTGATCTTAAAGTGACTCCAATACGATATTACACAAGCAACGAGTCCTGTAATATATCTTTGCAATAAAAAACCTAGTGATTTATTCTTATTGTATTTTAGTCTCAGAAAGAGGGTTATATTTTCGAAAATATGTATGTTTGTATGAATGAAAAGTTTGTATGAGTAAACAAATGTTTTTTTTTAAAGAGCCTCAGTGAGGTTTATGTATTTTTTTTTATGTATGTATGTTTGGATGGAAAAATGCTTTTTTACGTGTCGCAGTGAGGTTTATGTTCTTTTACAAGCTTGTTCTATCCCTCACCTGGTGCAGTGTGTGGTGGTGGGGGTGGTGGTGCGGGGGCGGCGGCGCGGGGATGTAGAGGTGGCTGCCGGCGCCGAACGGGGGCGGAGTCCCCGAGTGGAAAGTCGCTTTTTCGTAGCTCTGAAAATGAAATAACTTTATTCAATGTAGGATAGTATTATCACTTATTGACGTCATGATCCGTCATAGTAAAAAAAAAAGAAATTTGTTTAACCCATTTTTTTATAACAATTTTGTATTGCCCTAATAGAAAACCGGCTCGGACGGGCTCTGCGAATGTCAGACAGATTGCTGTGAGCGGGTGATCACATTTTTTCTACTGTATACAAGGTGTAAGGGACAGCCCGCCGAATACTTAAAAGGTGCATGAAACTGAACAACTTCCTATGAAAAAATATTTCAGGAATCGCCAAAAAACAAAATTACTTTCCATAGTAATTGCAGTCAGCTGATCTTGATTTTGTATGGGCAGTCAAATTGTTTTTGTCGTTTCCGGACATATGTTTCTAGGGGAAAGTTGTTCAGGTCTGCATGCACCCTATCAGTATTCGAAGGGCTGTCCCTTACACCCCGTATACATGGTCTTATTAAAATCAGAACACATAGTTGAAATTTTTTCAACCTCTTCTTCCTAATCGTATCGAAGGCAATGTTAATTTTTGGTAAACAATATTCAGCCACCAGGACATGCCTTGGAATCTTTAAGTACCAACTCATAGAAATCGCATCCTTGGTCGGCCTTACTAGCTTCAAGTTATGAAGATCTTTGCATGACTCAAAATCACAAAAGTTGACAAACTTTGACAAGTAAACCGACAACGGTCTCCATTCGCAAAATAAATGATCATAACTTACCTTAAATTAGCTGTCACATTCCATCAAATAGGTTTAGAAATGCATTGATATCTAAGCCCTGTCATGATTAATATTGTCAATGGGGTTTTCGCCATTTCAATTTAGTCGCCATTGTTTTAATCGTCGCCTATTTTGACAGATAACACGTATTTTGCGTCAATTTATCAGACATTTACATATCTTCTATCCTTTTCTATACCTATTTGACAGAAATCGACAGCACTAATTTAAGATAAGAGAATGTATATACCGAATTGAGGCTAATGTCATAATTCATAATTTTCTTTATTTGCTCAGAATGGGGTACATTAAACAAGGTGTTAGGTAATCTTATGTCACATTAAAAAAGTTCTCCACATTCAGCCACTAGAATATGGCATGCAAATATTGGTTAGTGTTTAGTCTTTTTATCTCAAAATTCTTGAACTGAGTAAAAATTATGTGCTTGAAGCCATTCATACCGTTTTAATTTGAATTTTTTCAAAGGCAGTTCCCTAAGAGAAGGCGGTAAATGATTATAAATAGTCTTACAAAATTAAAATTTCGTAAGTATTTAGTTGATTTTGGTACAAGTCCTAATGCTAGCTTTTGTGGATTATGAAGCTGACGAGAGCGTATTTCTGTGGCTTTTTTAAATAGTTTTAAGTTTTCTCGCACAAATTTTGGCTATTTCGAATATGAACAACTTTCCCCAAGGAACATAGGTCGAAATATGAAAAAAAATTGGCCCTCCCATACAAATTATCCCGGCCGGGTAACACACTAAGTATGGGAGGGTCAAATTATTATTTCATATTTCGACCTATGTTCCTTGGGGAAAGTTGTTCAGTTTCACGTACTGGTTCACCCCTTAAAATATTCTCAGCTAATTTTTTTACACCTTATATACAAGCACGGTACCGGAAGAATATTTAGTTTTTTGGAATAAGGGGCGATTGTCGTGCAATTACTTTACAATTGGAATATTTAATGAATTTATACCGAAGTTTTTTTTTCTATGATATAGCTTTTATTTACTCACGTTCACCTTGTTGAGCGCTACATGCTTCGTGGCGTACATTGCGGCGTTCGTAAGATCAGCTGTCGCTCCACCGGCAGACTTGGCAGTGTTACCCGTGTATGGACCCGCTGAAAATAAAAAGTATTTTTTTATTACTAGACACCCGATGATGGTCTCGGGACCCCTTTTTCTACTAAATGGTGAATGGTCGGTCAAAAAACCACCGCAATCACGACGGGACGTCGTTAGCGCTCTGTTTACCCCGCAAGGAATAAAGTAATATTTTGATACAACATTTATCCGTCCGGCAATCTATTTTAAAATCGATACCTACACAGCCGAATCGTAGCATAGCGGAACTAAATGACGAGGCCTGGGTTAAGAGTTGTTCGAATAGGATTAAACAAATTACATACATATATCACGCCTTTCCCTTGTGGGGTAGGCAGAGCGTGAACAGCCGTAAAAATACAAACTATGCCACGTCTGAGAAACATGTGAATGCAAAAATTGTGCATCGCCATAGTGACAGGTTCAGCCCATCGCCTAAAATTACAATAAACATGTAACCCTAGAGTTCCTTAGTCGTTTCTTACTACACCCACGGGGAAAATATGGGGTGATGACATTCTATGCCGCCACCACACGGCAAACAAATCACATAGGTATTTAAAACACTGGTAACTTTAAATTTAAGCAGTACATTCCTTTACATACATACACATATCACGCCTATTATCCCTTGCGGGATAGGCAGAGCGCAAACAGCCGCAAAAAACGGACATTTATGCCACGCCCGACTATATTTGAGGGTAATTCGAAAAATTTATTGGTCGCCATAGTGACAGGTTGTCAGACCATCGCCTAAAATAGCAATACACACCCTCAAGTCCCTTAGTCGCATTCCTTTAGCTAACACCAATTCACTTTTATAAAATCTTGCCTTAAATATTAGTAAAAGAAAAGCAAAGTATTTTTTTAATATTACCTTGTTTGTATGTTTCTTGCGCGTCGTAGGGCGGTTGCTGCGGCGCGTACGTGGACAGCTTCCCCGCGCCCCCCCCGGTCACGCCCCCTACCCCTCCTACACCACCCACGTTTGATCCACCGCCGTACTGAAAAATTGTATACTGTCAATTACAAATACTCTTTCGAAGTAAGGTTTGCTCGTGTGTCTAGTCTAGGTCATAGGACACAGACAGAGTCTAAGATGGAGCGAGCTCACCCAGAAGAACGTTCTTAGACTAGAGTCAATCTGGGTGAGCTCGCTCCATCTTAGACTCTGTCTCTGTCCTATGACCTAGACTAGAGTCAAGAGTGAACCCATCATTAAACCACTGTACGTTCCTTATAGCCTTACTTATAGAGATAGAGATCTTCCTTTGCAGCGATTGGTCGCACTTATCTGTTCCAAAGTTGTGTGATTGGTTACGTATGCCCCCACACCCCACCCCACTCCGACACGGCAGGGCGGGGCGAGTCGGCCCGCTTGGCTTCATTGGCGATTTTTCTTTCGCAGTGAGCGGTCGCGCTCAGAAAATAATTTTTTAAATTTCGATATAGTTTTAAATTTTAAACTTTGAAAAATTATTTTCTTACAATTTTAACGGTTTTGCACCGTTCGTTTTTTAAATTAATAAATTTAGTGATTTAATTGTTCCTATTTAAATAAATTTTAAAATCAGTGTGTGTATAAACTGGGTAAGTCCTTTATATTTTATTATGCATGTGGCAAATCAAATTTCTGAAGGCGGTTTTCCGTCGGACACAACTTTGCAATTTCTTACAATTTTAATAAATTATTATTGAAATCTGTCAAGACCGTTTACGAATAAATAAATTGTTCCTGGCGATCCGAATTCTGTGAACAAAATAGTTAATAATTTATGGGAATTATCTGTCAAGAATAATGATCCCAAATAAATAAGCAAAGTGTGTTATAGAAATTTGGTTGCTATCGAAGTTTTAGTTACCCGGATTTAACAATAGTGAATATTTTTTACGAAAAGTTTTTAATCCGGAAGTAATTAATTCGTTCGATTCTTTACGAACGATCAAATGAAAATCCAATAATCATAGTGCACTTCGCACAAGCTTTGAGTGGCATTATTTTAAGATTTTCAATATAAATTTTCATCCCTCGCAGGTTTTTAAACTAGTTACCTTGAACTGATAGGTAGGTATTCCTCGAGAGAAGTAATACCTTTTTTCTATTTATAGGTTACTATCCCGTCGAACTAGTTTCTACATATCCCCCGTGCACGTTTTTCATTAATGTGCCTGATTGATTTATGGATTTTCATTTGTGAATGATTATTTTATTTTTACACGTGTTTTTGTAAATTGTTATTTGGACATAAATACATTTTTATGTCGTTTACTGGAGCTAGTAATGGTATACAGATGCTCCTTTCACGTAGCAACGTGTTATTCAAGTAACGCATCAAATACGTGATCTGTAGGTATTGTTCGGATACCTTCAAAGTTCTTTAAATAAATAAGTCGAACAGCGTCAATTTTTATTTTAAAAGGGGGCCGCCATGACCCTGTGAAATGCTCTTAGTAATAAGAATGTTTACGGAAGTCCAAGTCCGTAGAATAAAATAGAGTAATAAGAACTCCTCAAGGATCTTTTCGTTGTACCTAGAATAAATTGCAGAAAATATATATTCTAGTTGATTGCTATGATATGAAATGGCAGCACAAGCCAAGCTACATTTCGTCGGTTTTATAAGCTACCTCTGCGCAACGCAAGGTATACCCTATTTTATAACATCATCAGGAGTTCATTAGGCCGTCAGCGCATGACGTGTCCTTAGACTCCTACATCCCCGCGCAGGGGTTGTACCTTTTGATGTCATGCAGAATGCCCTCGCTTGCACTTGCAGGGCCTAAAATTCCGTCCTCGAGCCTTTCGTATACTTGACGAATTAATAAATCGACATGCGATACAAATTCCATGCATTATAGACGGTTTAGATGCAAATATTGCCAAAAATACTAACAAGTACTAAAAAGTATTTGTGTTGTGGGTTTCGGTACGATATGCAACTCAAAGAACTGGGTCCTCGTGGAGCCAAAGTTTCGAAATGTACCCACCAATATATTTTTAATACCTCGTGCAGAGTCGGCCAGCACCTTTGATAAAACGTTATTGCTTTAAGTATAGGTATTACTTTTGGTACCTACCTACCTTTTTATCAAACTTCTAAAAGTTTTGATGGCATCCGGCACATGCATGATTTGCTTTTGTCTGATCAAAGTAAAGCAGTCTTTCTTTACTTCTATGCTTATTTGTCTTCGTACGTGACAGTGAAATGCCCTCGTTAAATTTTGTCTTATCTGAAAGTACATCGTCCGGTCCACCGCCTGCGATGAGATAAAGCAATTGTAGCGAAGGGTAGTGTGTAGCACTAGTATTGATAGTGAAGCGCGCAGGTTCGAATCCTGCATGTGGTATAAAATTAGCCAAGTTTCCATAATTTTATACCTACCTAACACGGTTAAGGTTAAGTATTAAAATATATTTAAGAAATAAAAGCTTCGAAAGGTGTGTTACAGACTTGAGTACAAGGAGTTTACTGTCTGACACATGTGTTACCCCGAGCGTATTAGAAAATAGAACGCGAGGGGATTCCTAAGATGTTAATTTGAAAATATTTTTACCTTGCACGCGTTCATAAGGTCCCCCTCTTTTAGTTCCATGAGCTTACGCTTTCAAATAACGATAGCTAGATTCCACTGAGAATTTGCAAAATAGGCTATCTGTAGGCAAAATATACCTACTTAAATGTTTGAAAAAATGTTTCAAATATAACATCCTAGCCCGAAAAAGTCTTGGCTATTAGAAAGTACAGGGAACAATATTCCTACGTAAGTATGAACTTTATCTACTCGGAATAAAGTTCAAAGTTAGAGAGCTGTCTAACGTTTTACAATGATTCTTAAGCAGAAGACATATTTGTCGTAGATTCACCGCATTCAGTCCCATCCTAGTAACCGTTACTGCCGAGTCTAAATTCTCGCAGGTTAAGGAAAATTTATAGACGGTTTAAGTCTGAAACAGTTTTCCTTTATGATCATTTCAGTGGCCTACCGAGGCCACGCAGTAAGAAAATGAGAAACATATTGATTTATTAGGTAACTGTGAAAACGACTGAATTTATAAATTTTTCCCTTGCTCACTGTCCTAAGTAGCAATAATTCACTTCTATTTCTATGCTATCACAGACCTCGTAGTGCTAACGCATTTCTGAGGGAGATCCCTCAATCTTGTCATTTGTTTACTTCTTTGAACTATGTGGCGTAAGAGTACCTACGTTAAATACTCGTTATGATTCTGGCATCAATCACGGAAGGGAATGTGTACAATCTAAGCTCTCTAAGTGCAGAGTTGTCCTAAAATAGTCCTACGTTTTTCTTAGCAACATGGAAACAGACAAATGTGGGGAGAGAAAACGGCCTTTTTGTAATGGCCTCATCTCAAAATGGATAAGTAAATAATGAAGACCTACCCATTTAATAGATCTCACACCGAAACTATAATAATTTTTACTTTTTAATTCATCGTGCATTGAGTGTACGGAGTAAATTTCGTGAGGTGGAGATGTATGTAGGTAATTTACTTATTCCAGCATGTTGCAACTTGGGAGCTAGGTACACCCTATTGTTAATTCTGCTATATCAAGCTGTATAACATCAAAACTAGTGGCAGGTTGTCTAGCTGCTAAGGCGAGTGATGTAATATATACCTATTTGGTATATGCCAAATTTTGTGTTACCTACTCGAGTGCCTTGATCTTGAACATGATATTTTCTTCAGGTGCGTTTATATTGCCCGAAATATTATGAATGAAATGCATATTACGTAATTTGTATAACAACCTCCACTAGAGATGAAAAGTTCATGATATATTTTTCAGGTGCTTTCATATTACCTGAAATGTTATGAATGAAATGCATATGGCGTAATATGTATAACAACCTCCTCTAGAGATGAAAAGTTTTAGAGCGATAGTGGCAAATAGCAATAATGCGACACTGTCCCAGACGATATTAAGTTTTTATTTCCTCAAGTGTAGTCATGCTTACTACACCTACTTTTTCGATAATGAATGAAAGCTTTTGGGCAAGTAAACAACAAGTACCCACAGTCTATGTGGGTATTTTAAATAAATATACAAAAGGTTACAATCAGAGGGTACTTTTGCTAATTGATATTTGTGTAAGTGCCCTGTCTGCCTTGTTTGGGTTTGAAACACGAGTATCTACTCCTGTGTATAACATTGTTAGATGGTTGTTAGAAACGTACGATAGTGAACATAATTGCCTATCGTAAGACGTCAGCCTAAAATAATAATACCGTTGTTCCAATATATTTGCTCTGAATGTCGAGCACAAGACGTTGTTAAAAAATGCTTGAATGTACCTACGTACTAGGCAAATAGTTTGCCTATCAAGTAAAATATTTTCAGATTAGTACCTAGCGAGAATTATATTGGGAACTACCTACTACGTTCAATAGCTAGTATATTTTACCAACGGTGATCATAATGATATATAATATTTGTACGGTGACCCACGTAAGATCTAGGCTTCCACAATTAATTTGCAATGTTGCAATGTTTGTACTGTCTAATAGACAATAACGTCGTTTACCGACGTACCTTCGGATTAAATTTTCTCCGTAGGTAAGCTTTTAACAAAATGATAAAATTCTTATAATTTAAACTTTAGCTCATATTCTTTTATAGCTAGCTCGTTTTTGATTGTACATAAAATTAAAGCAAATTTGTGCCCTTTTCAAGTTTTAAACAGAGATCTGGGCTTTGCATGGGACGGTCAGAGGTAGTTATGGCAGAAAACAATTTCAATAATCGCCTCTTTTATTATATCAAGTTTAGGTAGATTTACCAAGATATTAATTAACTATATTATTATATACAATATAGTTTATTCAGAGGCCCGAGTGATGTTTTAAATAAAGCTTGACCGTTACTCCGACAAAGTAAACAAGGTTAGTTATTGATCATTATGTATTATAGCAAATATTATTAAGGCAAGCCCAAATGAATCATATTTAAAAAATCATATGAAGGTATGATTTGATAACAAATTTATATGCCTTTTATTCTCCTGGGAAACTAGGTAGTCGTTTGGCCAGGTTTTTTGATTTACCTGCTTAAGCCCGTTTAGGTCAATGCATATCTTAAACAGTAGTGTTGACCTTATAGTAGGGAAATTTAACCTACTTATTACGTTACCTATAGCTTGAGTGATCAAGCACAATTACAATATGTAAGCTATGTTTTTCTGTGTAAAAGAGCTATTTATTTACTATGTAAGTAAATATATATTTAAAAGGTTTTATAAAAACGACCTGCAATGCGTATTTACCTCTAACTAAAGGTTCAATATTTTTATATTTTACTATTTTGGCTATTGAGTTTTTCAAATTTTTTTTTTGAAATTTTCTGTTTACTGTTCTGAAACTTTCATATGAATTTCCGCGTACTTTCTATCTTATCAAAACCTATTGAGACTTACATAATGAATAACTGTATTATGTGCATTTTTTATTAAACACGAGGTAAAGTTTTTCAAAGACATTATAAATGGCATGTTACAAATGCATCATTTTCATCATTCTATTATGCTTACCTAGAATGCCGTAATATAGTACAAGAGGTTTTGAATTACATTTTCATTATAATTTATTATATTTTATCGTCATTTAAGGGTGAGTTTATGATATTACAGTATTTTTTAATAAATACAATATAAATAAATTTTCAGTATAGTGGATCAAAATCATTATTGTTGATAAAGAAATTCATTTTTCTTTTTTAAAGAATAATAATACCTGTTTCTTTTTATAGTTTTTCACATTGGCGATAGCTCCCACTCCTCCAGGCGATATCAAACATGTCTCTATAAGTAAGGCTATAAGGAACGTACAGTGGTTTAATGACAGCATTTTACCTACCAATAAAATGCTTATTAAACTACTTACCTTCCTTATAGCACAGAATAGATAATAGTAGTACCTACAGAAGCGACACTCCTTTGATGTTGAAGAAAGCCGCCGTTTTAATAGCCTACACTTTTTTTTGTAACATCCAAGACACCGTGCGCTATCTAAATTAAACTCAAATGCACGCGCATAAGAGCACAAATCCTTTGCGTTCTCTGACTACCTACACGGGAGCTCAAACGCCAGAGCCGGATTCAGGATATAACTATGAAAAATAAAATCCTAAATTGTTTTGGTAGGTATATACGCTATTTACACAGAGTATATTATAGTGTTTATTGTAAGTATTTACAATATTTTTCAAAAAGTCGTGAATATTCTTAGTCATAATAAAAAATTACAAATAAAAATATAATTTACAATTACAATTGAATTTCGTAAAGAAGCACAGCACAAACAATTTATTCCACTACCTGCACGACTGTCTCGTTAAAGAACACGTCACAAGTGAAATGACGTCACCGCATCGATGCGCGCGCGCTCCATTAGCGAGCGCGATCCGGCTCTGGCCGAGTGTACCGTCGCGGTACACGACGGCGTAGGTACTTAACTCCGTAGGTATAGGCGAGTGTCGCAGGCCTGCTTATAGCCTTAAATTTTTAATTCTGCCTGGTGTATTTTGTAGTAATAATATTCTAATTAGAATATTATTATGAGACGCAATGAAGCCAAGCGGGCCGACTCGCCCCGCCCTGCCGTGTCGGAGTGGGGTGGGGTGTGGGGGCATACGTAACCAATCACACAACTTTGGAACAGATAAGTGCGACCAATCGCTGCAAAGGAAGATCTCTATCTCTATAAGTAAGGCTATAAGGAAGGTAAGTAGTTTAATAAGCATTTTATTGGTAGGTAAAATGCTGTCATTAATAAAAAAAAATATAAGAAATTGAAAGACTTTGAGGGACTTGAACCCGGGATCGTACCACTAGTATTATTTCAAATTCTTATTTTTATTTATGAAAATAATGTATCACTGTGAGTGCATAATAAAACCTTAATACCCTTTTTTCGGGAAATACTAAGGCTTCTTGATCCTATTAATATATAACGACTACATATTAATACTTTACGTTTTTAATCCAAAAAGAAACAAATTAGTCATACTCAAACCTCTCGTTACTCGGTAACTGAGTCGTTCACAAATTAAACCCACTGGCGATTAGACCCAGAAGTGTTGCCTGGTCGTCCGATTTCGAAACATATGGCCCTTCAAAATTGACGTTGTCAAAACGGGATGGTCTTAAAAAGTGCCTCAGCGGACTTTTTCAAAGTTTGTTAGAAGTCCAGTGCAGTCCGGATTGAAATTTATAACAATGCTCTAAGTACCTTTTTGCAAAATTACAATACATAACTAAAGCGCTCAGTTTTTACAAGATTTTATTTCTTCTAAATAATCTTTGTAGTTAGTTATAGCCGCGAATTGATACTTTGGTTTCCGGATAACTAGCGTGTCCAGCCAGGGATTTTTCTGCTGTTTAGGAACCGCCTTAAGAAACAACTATCACATCGCCAAACTGTACTTGTTTTGGGACGGTCTGGCAACACTACCAGTGATTCTAATTAGAGAACGACTCGAGAGTTACTTAGAGCATGAAAGATACTTGATATAATTACGAGGGTTATTATAACATAACATGATAGCTTTTCGTTCACCTTTTTATTCTAGTTTTCCTGCTCACATCGTATCCTCATAGTTTCTCAAGGGTTCACTGGAAGAGATCCCTTAATGGGATAAATCCGCCTTTGTGTCATTTCTTGTTTTTGATTTAATATGTGTTTTCTGTATTAGTTTTAAGAATGCACAATAAAGAGATTATACATACATACATACTTCTTTACTGCACAAAAAACCAAAAAAGAAACATTTTAAGTATTAGACCGGGTCTATCGCGATAGTATTTAGGTAAATATTAGTAATTTACCTGTGTCCCGACGTTTCAATACAGTTTCATGTATGGTGAGTCAACCCGCGACCACAATACATGAAACTGTATTGAAACGTCGGGACACAGGTAAATTACTAATATTTACCTAAATACTATCGCGATAGACCCGGTCTAATACTTAAAATGAGTGAAAGTGATCGCGAGTGTTCAAAAAAGAAACAGTACAACAAGGCGGCCTTAATGCTAGCTAGCATTCTCTGCCAGGCAACCTTTGTGTGATGAGAAAGTGCGATTATAATAGCTTACCGTTGGATAAACTCCGTACTGGTAGGTGGTGGGTGGCGGCTGGTAGAAGTACGCGTATCCGGGCGGCAGCGCGGCCGTCGGCACCTGCGCAGTACGACCAACACGGTCATAAATATATACACATACACATATCACGCCTATAATCCTTTGCGGGGTAGGCAGAGCGTATAAAAGGGCCATTTACGCCACGTCCGACAAATATTTGAGGGTCATTCGAAAAATGTGTATCGCGATAGTAACAGGTTGTCAGCCCATCGCCTTAAATTGCAATACACACCCTCGAGTCCTTTAGTCGCCTCTTCTGACTCCCACGGGAAAGAAATGGGGTGATGCTATTCTACGCCGGTAACACGGCTACTAACTCGGTCATACAACTGCTAAATCCTAAATAACTGTAAATACTGTAACAGATATTATTTGTTTCATTGCCCGTTTTTTTATATAAACCCAATCCGAACAGGGAGGCTATTTTATACAGCTGCCACTTGTAATTTACAATAACAATTCAATATACGGTCGGTAATTGTAGCACATAAGGTACCAGAGCTACTCTAAACGAACTGAATTATTTTTATCCCCAGTTTTCCTAATATTTCGTATGTTTGTTTGTTACTTCTTCACGCAAAAACTACTGAACCGATTGTAATGAAATTTGGCACACATATAGAAAATAATATATGTTTAAAGATAATAGTTATGTCGGCTATCTGTTTACCTGAGATACAGGAATTCACATTCTTAGTTCAGGAAATAGGAAAGCCTCATAATAATTTTGTATAAGTGTGCCTATTTATAAGTAAGTTTATTGAATAAAGAATTATCTTATCTCCTCTTAATATGCATTAACCACAAACGATATTTTTTATCACCATTCGAGGGTTATACGGGCAAAGCCGCGGGTAAAACAGCTAGTACATAATAAATAATTAAACTTATTAAAATAAGTTATTTTTTACTAATACATATTCATGTCAAGAAAAAAATATTGCTGAGGACTAAAATAATTCAGTTCTTTTGGAGCACCCCTGGTACCTTATAAGCTACAACCGACTATACATTGCGTAGTCAGTGAGCCAATTCTATACTAAGGAAAGAACAAAGTTATTCTATAGAATAACACTTCAATTTGTTTCAACCTTGTCGTACCATAGTTTACCGTCGCAAAACCATACCCTCTGGATTTCTCAGTGGTTCACTGGTAATGATCCCTCAATGGGCTAAGTCCGTTTTTGTGCCTACACAATCTCTTAAATGATTTAAGACTTCTTTTGTTACTTATTCTTTTGGTACAAAAAAGTCATTACATAGATACATCCTTACCAGTTATTGATCTACACTAATATTATAAAGAGGAAAGATTACTTTGTTTGTTTGGATTGAATAGCCTCCGAAAATATTGGATCGATTAAGAAAATATTTTACTCTTAGAATCCTACATTATCCCTAATGAACATAGGTTATATTAAAATGCCATATTCCCGCGGGAAAACGGTTAGCAGCAAGTGACACCGCTGGGCAGGCTGCTAGCATAAAAATGGCTGCCTGACATTGTGTAAAACAACAATATTTTTATTATGGCATATGAAAAATTGTGGTAACAAACTGTTAGTTTATTATGCAATTGATAGGATAATCATGAATATAATTCCCCTAAATATGCGTACAGACTAATGAAACAACCGTGTATGTAAGTGCAGTGCAACTCTAATATCTTCAAAGTAAGAGTGAACAGGCTTCTTCTGGGTGAGCTCGCTCCATCTTTGACTCTGTCTCTGTCCTATGACCTAGACTAGAGTCAAGAGCAAACCCATCCTTATTTTTTTTTAAATACCTGTTGCGGCGACGCGGCGTCCGCCCTGCCGAACCTCTCGCCCGCGCCCAGACCGAACGTGCCCTCCCGCGCTCCCGACACGCCCGCTCACGCCGTAGCCCACCTCGTAGTAGCCTCCCTGGGGATACATTAAAGATTCATGAAAAATAGTTAAAAAACAAAGGTTTATTAAAACTGGGCGTTTTAAGCTAGAATCCGGAGAAAATGGGCTGTAGTTTATGCAAAAATTAAATTACATAAAACACACTCAAATCTTGCTTGAGGAGCGAATTTGGGCTCAAATACAATGTAAATCTGAGATCTCTAATACAGCGTAAAACTGGTCTGTAACACAGTATGAAACTGAGCTTAAATACAGCTTGAATATTGGCTCAAATCCAGTATGAAACTGAGCTTAAATACAGCGTGAATATTGGCTCAAATCCAGTATGAAACTGAGCTTAAATACAGCTTGAATATTGGCTCAAATCCAGTATGAAACTGAGCTTAAATACAGCTTGAATATTGGCTCAAATCCAGTATGAAACTGAGCTTAAATACAGCTTGAATATTGGCTCAAATCCAGTATGAAACTGAGCTTAAATACAGCTTGAATATTGGCTCAAATCCAGTATGAAACTGAGCTTAAATACAGCGTGAATATTGGCTTAAATCCAGTATGAAACTGAGCTTAAATACAGCGTGAATATTGGCTTAAATCCAGTATGAAACTGAGCTTAAATACAGCGTGAATATTGGCTTAAATCCAGTATGAAACTGAGCTTAAATACAGCGTGAATATTGGCTCAAATCCAGTATGAATCCTCAAATCCAATGTGCAACTGGCCTCAAATTCGGTGCAAAACCTCTTAAATCCAATGGAAAACAAGGATCAGATCCAGTTTGAAACCAGGATCAAACCTAGTGCTAAACCAAGCTCAAATCCAGTGTGTAACCGGACTCAAATCCACTGCGAAACCGGGCTCAAATACAGTGTGAAAACGGGCTCAAATCCAATGTAAAACAAGGCTCAAAATGAGAATTTGCTTACCATGTGATGTGGC
This sequence comes from Tuta absoluta, assembly GCA_027580185.1. Classification (NCBI taxonomy): domain Eukaryota; kingdom Metazoa; phylum Arthropoda; class Insecta; order Lepidoptera; family Gelechiidae; genus Tuta; species Tuta absoluta. Next base: position 8,265,632 of record JAQAHW010000019.1, on the reverse strand, counting down.
AGTGTAGACCGCATCATCTGTTCGTCATACGCCGCGTACGTGGCATTGGTCCCCGCTGTGTATAGCGCTCCCGCCGCGTAAGTACTGGCGCCTACGCCTGCATTCGACCCTCCCGCCGTTGACACTGTCAATTTAGAGTTAAAATATTATCAGAATTATCAATTAAGTGTCTATTGTAGTTACAATCAGCTCACGATCAAATGGACTATCGCATTAAAAGTCGCGTACGAATCATCAAAATCTTTACGTTTGCTATACATATATAGTATGTTTCGGGAATCATTAACTAACATAATTTTGAACTTTTCACCTAACATCGTTACGCTTAGCTTAATTATTTTCTATTTAAAACATCTCACATGCAATATCGGAATATACCTTCATTAAATGAAAATAAGAAGTTGTTTTTTTTTGCGTCGGCCGGGGATTGAACCCGGGACCTGTGTAGTACCGTCTCACCGCTCTGCCACTGAGCTACCGGCGCCCCGACCGATGCCTTCTAAATTTTCAACCTCTTGATACTCGTCTTGAAACGACGTACAAGTGACATTTAATGTAAGTTATTTTAAGTAATACTTGCTTAGTCCTCATTACAGTACGCATTCAAACCATACGATGAAGGTTTGTTGATTTGAATGTACTATTCTTACTACTTCTTCCTTTCATTCTCTTCTCTTTTCGTGTGGGTCACCAAGTCGTCCAACGACTGGATGAACCCTGGTGTCAGAGTTTTTCAACCGCCTACAACCACTAGTAGGCCTCTGACATGGTTGTGTTACGACTGCCGTCTAAGTAATCATAGACAGCAACCGGGACCGACGGCTTGACGTGCCCTCCGAAGCACGGAACCATTTCTTTTTCGGACAATCAGTTGGTTCACCCTGCAATGTCCTATCCAGACCGGGCATAGATTTACAAAGTGATAAATATCAACTTTGTGAGTGTCCCACCGAGAATCGGACCCGGAACCTTTGCGTCGCAGGCAGTCGCACTACAAATGCGCCACATCGGCCGTCATTTATAAATTTAATATATGAGTGCAAAATAAACATATAACATTTATGCCTTCATTAATTATAGTTAAAAACTACGTTTATTTATCATTTAGAATAGTTCAACAAAAGACAACTAACCTGTGGTAGTGGCAGCTTTGGCGGCCGCGGCTTGCGTCGTGGCGGTGTTCGTTAAACTATTGCTGGATGACACCGAGCTCTCGTACTGACAACAAAACAAACAATTATGTATACAGGTTACACGTCATGCCGCCGCTCCCACTAGTGTCGGTTTTGCAAAGGAACGGCACCGCACCAAGAGCGCTAGTGGAATGTATTGCTATCTCGTTCACTCCTATTGTATAACGGTAGTGTATGTTCCGCGGAAGTATTTCAAACAATACTCGCGTTATCGGCAGGAGCAAGAGCAGGTGCATAGTTTGAACGTAGCATAAACAACGAACGAAACCATTTGCAAACAAGTTTAAAATTTCAATACAATACACATTTTCTCACACATGCTAGGAAATGTGTTCATTTCTTTCAAAAAAAGAAACCGCAAAGTTTCACATTGTTTGTCACGTCTCAGATCACGCCAGCAAAGTTGTATGGAAATCCTTTGCTGGTGTCCATTAAGATAAATTCGTTATACGCTAAACCCACATAATTTGATTTTCAAATTATCTCGATGACTCTCATAGAAACGGAACGTAATTTTGTATGAAACAGGTAACTAAAGACGAGGCTGTATGATGTGAAGACCCTTGCCTGTCCAGAATTAGAAAAGAAAAGAATGAACTAAACATTTAGTATGGCTGAATATTACGTAATACTGTGCCTCACAGGCGAATTTATTTTAAAAAATTACAATTGGTGGGAAAATTGTAAATTTTTATTTGTTTCGTTGTGTTGTGGTCGCTAGCTAACTTTTATAAGAAGTACAATCTTTCATTTCCTAGCCTTTTTTTGAGAAAAGCACTATGTAAGCCTCGGGGAAAATTACTTTGCTTGACTTGTATAATTGAAGTCCTCGCCTGCGGCTCGGACTTCAAACTATACTCGTCCAGCAAAGTCTTATTTTCCATACCTCGACAACAATGTACTATTACAGTACCTACACTACAAAAAACAGCTTCAAATTACATACATATAACTACGGCATAGTAATATTACCTGTTGGTTGTCTTTAGGCTGTAGCTTGGGCATGGCGGGCTGGTACGCGGTGTAGGGCGGCACGCCAGCCACGCCGGCCGCCGCCGTGTATAGCGCGCTGCCGCCGTACACGGTAGCTGACGATGACGTTTGCTGCGAAGGGACAAGACAAGAAATTACATACCGTGTGATTAACCTGGCCAGCCTCGAGTAAGTAAGTAAGTAAAAACACTTTATTGCACATTCAAAACATAAATAAGTAACAGGAAAACTTAAACTAAAAAATGCGCAAAGGCGGCCTTATCGCTGAAAGCGATCTCCACCAGACAACCTTTGGGTGGAGGAGAAATCAAAGGGAAGAAGAGAGTAGAGCATAAAATAAAGGTAAAATTAGACAGTGTTATTACATTAATAAATATACTAAATCATACCATACCAGTATGGTACTGATTCGAGGCAGTGCCTTTATTCTTATCTTATTATCCTGCCTGGGAGCCTCGAGGCAGTGCCTTTTTTTTGTTTTTTTTTTATCCTGCCCGAGCCGGTTTTCTATTAGGATCTTACAACATTGTTATAAAAAAGAGAATCGTTAATCCTACAATTCTGGGATGTTAAGAAAGAATTGTTGAATTTGAAGGAATAATTGTTGGATTGTTAGGCAGAATAGTTGGGTTTTAAGGAATTGTTATAAAAAAGAGAATTGTTAATCCTACAATTCTGGGATATTAAGAAAGAATTGTTAAATTTTAAGGAATAATTGTTGGATTGTTAGGCAGAATAGTTGGGTTTTAAGGAATTGTTATAAAATAAGAGATTGTTAATCCTACAATTCTGGGATTTTAAGAAATAATTGTTAAATTTTAAGGAATAATTGTTGCAAAGGCAGAATAGTTGGGTTTTAAGGTATAACTGTTGGATTTTAAGAAATAATTGTTGGAGTTTAAGGCATAATTGCTGGATTTTAAGGAAGAGTTGTTTGGTTTAAAAAAATAGTTGTTGGATTTTAAGGCTAAATTAATTACATTCAAGCCTTTATACTTTAGTACTGCACTAACCTGATACAAGTTGTTCATGGGCTGGTATTGCGTCAACGTCACACTGGACGGGTATTGTGTCTGAGTGATCCCGCTTGCGGCTGTCAGAGATGCATTACTCGAGTTCACCTGGTAAATGAAAATTAATATTGTATGTACAACGTAACCAAATTTTTGGCGTTTTAAATTTGGAATCGGAATTAGTAGATGGGGAAGGCGTTGTTGGGAGAAGGCGTGATAAGTTGGGATTTGAATTATTTATTGAATACCAAATTTTAAAACACTTCCCGTGTTAGGTATAAAATTTTTGAAAACTTGCAAAATTTTTAAGCGTGGGCAGGATTTGAACCTGCGACTTTCGCATTACTAGTGGCGACGCCTCTTCCATCTGGGCGCTTAAAAATTTTGCAAGTTTTCAAAAATTGTATACCTAACACGGGAAGTGTTTTAAAATTTGGTATTCAATTTATCGCGGGTTTTCATCGCTTAGACTACATCCAATCTGTAAAGATAGAATTAGTCGCCGGGTATTAGTTGCAAAACTAGCCCGGTAGATGGAGCCGTGCCACGCGTTACTGGCATTAAAATACACTTGCAAAATTGGCGGGCCAGGAATGAGCTGCGGTAGCCCAGATGGAAGAGACGTCGCCACTAGTAATGCGAAAATCGCAGGTTCAAATCCTGCCCGCGCTTGAAAATTTTGCAAGTTTTCAAAAATTTAATTATTTATATTTGTCTGGTGTCGGAGGCCAAGATCCTCTTTGGGTCACTGAGCCACCGCAGTAAGTAAGTAAGTAATTATACACACACATACACAAATCACGCCTGTTATCTCTTGCGGAGTAGGCAGAGCGCAAACGGCCGCAAAACGGACATTTACGCCTGACAAACATTTGAGGGTCATTCGGAAAATTGTATAGCGCCATAGTAACAAGTTGTCAGCCCATCGGCAATTCTTTCCCGTGGGTGTCGTAAGAAGCGACTAAGGGACTCGAGGGTTTGTATTGCAAATTTATGCGATGGGCTGACAACCTGTCACTATGGTGATACACAAATGTTTGTTAGACGTGGCGTGGATGTCAGTTTTTTACAGCCGTTTACGGCCGATATGGCGCAGTGGTAATGCGACTGCCTGCGACGCAAAGGTTCCGGGTTCGATTCTCGGCGGGACACTCATAAAGTTGATATTTATCACTTTGTGAATTTGTTCCCGGTCCGGTTAGGACATTGCAGGCTGAACCACCTGATTGTCCGAAAAGAGACATGGTTCCGTGCTTCGGAGGGAGGGAGGTAAGCCGTCGGTCCCGGTTGCTGTCTATGATTACTTAGACGGTGTTCGTTACACAACCATGTCAGAGGCCTACTACTAGTAGTCGGCGGTTGAAAACCTCTGACACCAGGGTTCATCGGCTCGTTGACGATTTGGTTTAGAAGAAGAAGCCGTTTACGGGAGGGATTATAGGCGTGATATATAAGGTGTAAAAAAAATTGCTGAGAATATTTTAAGGGGTGAACCAGTACGTGAAACTGAACAACTTTCCCCAAGGAACATAGGTCGAAATATGAAAAAATAATTTGACCCTCCCATACTTAGTGTGTTACCCGGCCGGGATAATTTGTATGGGAGGGCCAATTTTTTTTTCATATTTCGACCTATGTTCCTTGGGGAAAGTTGTTCAGTATCACGTACTGGTTCACCCTTAAAATATTCTCAGCTAATTTTTTTACACCATGTATGTGTGTGTGTATGTATGTATGTTCTAGATATACATACCTGTGGCGCGTACACGTTGGCCCCGTAGACGGGCGGGTGGTGCGACACGGCGTGGTGCGCGTACACGTTCTGCTGCTGTTGGGACACCGACTGCTGGCATATACAAACAACACATCTGTACATACCTGTGGCGCGTACACGTTGGCTCCGTAGACGGGCGGGTGGTGCGACACGGCGTGGTGCGCGTACACGTTCTGCTGCTGTTGGGACACCGACTGCTGGCATATACAAACAACACATCTGTACATACCTGTGGCGCGTACACGTTGGCTCCGTAGACGGGCGGGTGGTGCGACACGGCGTGGTGCGCGTACACGTTCTGCTGCTGTTGGGACACCGACTGCTGGCATATACAAACAACACATCTGTACATACCTGTGGCGCGTACACGTTGGCTCCGTAGACGGGCGGGTGGTGCGACACGGCGTGGTGCGCGTACACGTTCTGCTGCTGTTGGGACACCGACTGCTGGCATATACAAACAACACATCTGTACATACCTGTGGCGCGTACACGTTGGCTCCGTAGACGGGCGGGTGGTGCGACACGGCGTGGTGCGCGTACACGTTCTGCTGCTGTTGGGACACCGACTGCTGGCATATACAAACAACACATCTGTACATACCTGTGGCGCGTACACGTTGGCTCCGTAGACGGGCGGGTGGTGCGACACGGCGTGGTGCGCGTACACGTTCTGCTGCTGTTGGGACACCGACTGCTGGCATATACAAACAACACATCTGTACATACCTGTGGCGCGTACACGTTGGCTCCGTAGACGGGCGGGTGGTGCGACACGGCGTGGTGCGCGTACACGTTCTGCTGCTGTTGGGACACCGACTGCTGGCATATACAAACAACACATCTGTACATACCTGTGGCGCGTACACGTTGGCTCCGTAGACGGGCGGGTGGTGCGACACGGCGTGGTGCGCGTACACGTTCTGCTGCTGTTGGGACACCGACTGCTGGCATATACAAACAACACATCTGTACATACCTGTGGCGCGTACACGTTGGCTCCGTAGACGGGCGGGTGGTGCGACACGGCGTGGTGCGCGTACACGTTCTGCTGCTGTTGGGACACCGACTGCTGGCATATACAAACAACACATCTGTACATACCTGTGGCGCGTACACGTTGGCTCCGTAGACGGGCGGGTGGTGCGACACGGCGTGGTGCGCGTACACGTTCTGCTGCTGTTGGGACACCGACTGCTGGCATATACAAACAACACATCTGTACATACCTGTGGCGCGTACACGTTGGCTCCGTAGACGGGCGGGTGGTGCGACACGGCGTGGTGCGCGTACACGTTCTGCTGCTGTTGGGACACCGACTGCTGGCATATACAAACAACACATCTGTACATACCTGTGGCGCGTACACGTTGGCTCCGTAGACGGGCGGGTGGTGCGACACGGCGTGGTGCGCGTACACGTTCTGCTGCTGTTGGGACACCGACTGCTGGCATATACAAACAACACATCTGTACATACCTGTGGCGCGTACACGTTGGCTCCGTAGACGGGCGGGTGGTGCGACACGGCGTGGTGCGCGTACACGTTCTGCTGCTGTTGGGACACCGACTGCTGGCATATACAAACAACACATCTGTACATACCTGTGGCGCGTACACGTTGGCTCCGTAGACGGGCGGGTGGTGCGACACGGCGTGGTGCGCGTACACGTTCTGCTGCTGTTGGGACACCGACTGCTGCCCTGCTTGCGGCTGGAATATACAAACAACTTATATTTAACAAGCATACTTAGATAGATAGATGAACATTTTATTGCAAGATCAAACGAACTTACCTGAAGTGAAGTTCGATCTAAATTGTCCTGTCTTCGTCGAAGAGATTTACACCTATTAACACGAGTAGTACTAGACACATGCTGCAAGCAACTCGCACCAGTAGTATCCAAAGCCAAAAAAGAAAAAAGTGGCAACTTCCGTTGCCCACCCTTCCCATTTGGCTTTCCAAACCAGGAGCTCATTCTTTTCAGAGTTAAAGAGCATTGAAATACCTATGAAAAAATAAAAGGGAAGAAAGAAGTTTGGGTAGGGCGGGACCTTAAATCTCTTCGACGAAGACAGGACAATTTAGATCGAACTTCACTTCAGGTAAGTTCGTTTGATCTTGCAATTGTCCTGTCTTCGTCTTCCGAGATTTACACCTATTAACACGAGTAGATGTTTAGAGAATTCTTTGAATAGGTATTCAATGCTATATTATAAAAATAAAATTTACGAATATTGAAAATAAATTGATTTTATTTAATAACAGACTTATTTAAGTAGAGCACAAAAAAAAATAACACTTCGATACATTCTAAGCATAAAGATTATTCTAAATGATTAATTAAGCTAGGATCTGTTTGAGCAATAGGTAGGTTATAAAAATTTGCAAATGTTGCGGAGCTCTCAGACCAACCTGCACTTCTACGAATAATATCTATATTAACGCCCGCTCGCAAAGCGGCCGAAGTCGAGGCGTGGCGTGTGCTGTGTGAATGGAATATCGATGTATCAACACCACTTGCACTCAAAATATTTTTAACCCACCGTCCAATGGTCTGAGAGGTTGCTGCTCTATAAGGCCTTTTATATGTAAGCAACAACTTGTTTGTAGAGCTAGGTCTATTAGACGATGATCTAGAAACATACGCTTGTAAAACAGCAGCTGGGCAAACCGTTATTCTCTGACGGAAGAAGGGCAGATTAAGCGATGGTTGGGCTCGACCCACTCCAGAGGTCTTTATTAAATCACTAATTGTAATAACTATTCTATCTTCAAATGTGTGAATATTCGGCATTCTAATCAAAGACAAAGTTTGCATTCTTTGGCCAGTAGCTAGAGCCAGTAGGACAACTAACTTTTTTGTTAATAACTCTAAACTAAGAGAATCATTAGGGTACATATTATCCAGATAATTTAACACTATGTTAGGGTTCCAAGTTATATTGTAACGAGGAAAAAATGGTTTTATTTTGAAAATACCCTTAAAAAAACGTTTAAGCCTATTGTCTTGACTTATATTTACTGAACTAACTAATGATATCGCTGAACGATGATTATTCAGAGTTCCATAGGAAGCGCCTGCATTAAAGCAACTTGAAAGAAATTCTAACAATGAACTTATATTTACAATATAGAAATCAACATTATGTTTAAAACAATATTCCCACCATTGCCTTAGACTGGAAGTATACTGATTTATTGTATTTTTTGATAAAGACGAGAACATCACATTAACGGCAGATTCCGGAACACCCTGCTTTAAAAATCCCTCCCGGATAACACGCTCACTGCCAGGGAAAGGTGGCGATGCATTGGGTGTATCGTTCTGAAAGTAGAAGACAAAAGGTATTTTTCAGGCGGAAAAGTAATAACTTGTCGTATACAAAGGGATTTATAAAGCGGGAACCAGGGTTGTGCCGGCCAATATGGAACTACAACTATACCTGTAGCGCGATCTGATATTATTTTGTTCAATACCTTCAAAATTAAAGCAAATGGTGGAAATGCATAAAAGAAAAACATTTTCCAGTCTAATGTGAATGCGTCTATATTATAGGCATACGGATCTCTTTTCCAGGACACATAATTTTCACATTTAGCATTTATTCGTGAAGCGAATAAATCAATTTGAGGATGCCCAAAGGATTTTATGATTTGTGAAAATACCCTAGAATTTAACTCCCATTCAGTATCAATGTTAAGTTTACGCGACTCACTGTCAGCTTCAATATTTTGACTAGACTTGATATACGAGGCAAATATAAAAATGTTTCTTTGTTCGCACCATTTCCAAATAAGCTTCGTGATGTAAGTCAGATGTGGGTACTGGACTCCACCCATCCTATTCACGTAAGATACGGCTGTCGTGTTATCAACACGTAGTAGAATATCGCAATTTTCCCGATTTTTTTCGAAAGTCTGAAGGCCTAAGTAAACCGCTAACAACTCTAGATAATTTATGTGATAGGAACGCTCTAGTTCAGTCCAGTGTCCACCAGCTCGGTCATTATTACAAGCACAACCCCATCCTGTTAAACTAGCATCGGTGAAGATCTCAAGTTCATATTTGTTTTGCCGAATAGGATTATTGGCTGATAAAATATGATTCTTCCACCAAAGTAAGTCCTCTAATAAATGATGAGAAATTTTCATAGGGCTGTCGAAATTGTCACCACACCGAAGTAGTGCCAGATATTTAGCTCTTTCAAATGACTTTGTGTACAACCATCCGTAGGAAATAGCAGGACATGTCGATGTCAAATTGCCTAAAAAAACATGCGAAATCCCGAATGGGAATCTCTTTTTGGGTAGAGACATGGTGAGTCATAATCTCTACCTTTTGAAAAATTCTTACTCTTTTTTCCTCGGGTAGTTGTAAAGTCATAGACTCTGAATTTAAAGTAAAACCTAAAAAATTGCACAGTTTTCTAGGCTCTAAATTACTCTTTTTATAATTAATTATAAACCCTAAACTTGTGAGGCAGTCTATAGTCGTATTAACATTTTGTGAACAATCCTTATAATCATGCCCTATACACAAAATATCATCAAGATACCTAACGGAGATAAGCCCTTGAGATCTTAACCAAGCAGCAACTGGTTGGAGTATTTTTGTGAAAATAAATGGTGCAGAGCAAAGCCCGAACGGAAGGACAGTAAACTCGTACAGAACCTCTTTGAAATAAAACCTTAAGTATTTTGTATCATCCGAACGAATTGGTAGCAGAAAATAGGCTTCCTTCAAGTCCAAGTTAACCATGTAACAGTCTCGAACCATAAGTCGAGTCGCAGTTCTGATATCTTCCATCTTAAAATGATCACAATAAACATATTTATTAAATTTTTTCAGGTTTAGTATAAAACGTGAACTACCATCGTTCTTAGGAATAAGGAAAATATCAGAAACGAATTGACCTTGTGTAGGTTGACATTTTCTAATAGCGTTAATTTCTAACAAGTGTACCAGCTCTTTTTCTATAGCTGACGATTCATTCATAGAAAACTTATGTTTGGGATAAAGATCCGGAGTCTGCTGAGGAAGCTTTATAAACGGAATCCGATATCCAGATATCGTATTTAAAATAAATTCATCGTCAGTTATAGATTTCCAAGCATGTAGAAAATACTGCAGTCGGCCGGCATGTACCTGTTGTGTTTCTACTAGCTGCGCGGACGGGCCGCGGCCGGAGGAAGCGCTCGCGGCGCTTGTGGCGGCGGTGGGTGTCGGCGTGCGGGCGGTGGAGGCGGCGGGGGAGCGGCTGCGCGCCGTAACACCGGCGGTGGAGGCAGCGCTCGACGCCGACCCGCGTACTGGAATCTCTGCCCGGTCTGCCCACCGGCTCGGCTCGGGTACGGTTGACTGCCCCGCAGCTGGCGGCCGCGAGACGATGGGCCTCGCCAATTTAAACCTGATCCACTTGGATATGATCCTTGAGCTTGAATAAGTTGTCCTGTTCGTTTGATGCCTCGTGAGTCCTTGACCAATTCTCCTAGTTTTTCGCCAAAAAGCAAATGATCTCTTTTACGATCTTTAAACGGATCTATCAAAGATTTATCTACAAGAGGAATTATCAATGCCCGCCTTGTTTCTGTTTCATTGTGATGGGAGTCGGACAATAGTTTGCCGGCGTCATTTAGAATACGAAGAGTTTCAGGTATATCAGGATTTTTCTTCAATAGTCCAGACATTGCCTTGCCTAAGGCCGATAAAGCTTTTCCAAGCTGATCTTGTTTTGTTTGAATCCGTTTATCTCGGTTTCTACAAGCCTCCGTCAGCATGGTGGAAATTTCCGGATTTAGAGTTGGGGCTTTTGCAAAAGATACGTTTTTTGGAAATAAAAATTTCTTTTGAAGTTCTTCTCTAGCCTCCTTTTTTAAGCCATTCAGCAAGATTTGCTGGAAGCGTTTCGCGATATCTTCGTGGTGGTCCTCCCCCCACTCTGTGCTTTCCTCCTCGAAATCGCCGAGGGCCTTTAGTAACTCTGGATCGATATCGGGGTTTGCCGCGCTCGAATTATCAATCGGTGGTTGCGAATCAGGAAGTTCAAGTTGACCGGGCGGTTTCTCGCCGAGCGGTTTCTCGCCGGGCGGTTGCTCACCGAAAACGTCATAGTACGGTAGAATGTCGTCATATAAAACCTCGGGCGGTACCTCGTCCATAGGAACATCAAGGGGCTCGGGTGCCGGACCAGCGTGCACTTCCGGGGGCCTGGATGTAGGCGGAGCAGCGTGCACTTGCGCAGAATGCTGCACTTGAACATGGGCATGGTCCACATTCTGCCGTCTCTCAGACCTCTCAGTGCCCACATTATTGTCTAAAAATAAAAATAAAGCATTTTTCATCTTTTGTTTCATAAAACTATTATACGAGCGTGGCCGTGCACAAAAAGAAACTTGTACTATATGTATGGAAGTTTTGCAATTTCGGTTATGGCAAAATGAAAAAATTAAACATTGCTGCTGGTTAATATCGCGTATTAACTCGGAGCAAAAAAAATACATCATAAAACGTGCACTGCCTGCATTCTTGTTCATACGTATACATAATGTAGGTAGGCGGCAAAAATTGCGGCTAACTGCGGCCGGACAAAGAAAAATTGCTACTGGTTAATATCTCGTATTAACTCGGAGTTTTTAGTTACCGTTGGCTAATATCTCGTATTAGCTCGAGGTAAAAATGTTCGTAATGCACGAAACACGCCACAGAATTTTATCTAATTTTAAGAAAAATATCTGCTTACCTTCATGGTTCACAATTTGTTCGTCGTCACTGGAGTCAATAATCGGCCGAATGCGCCTTCTTTTCGTCACTGATTTTAATTTTTCTCCTTTACGTTTACGATCCTCTTTTTTATCCTTGCGTTTGCGTTTAGACATCGCGGAAAGTATAAACGGTCCCGAAAGACACTAGTAGTGCGATCGCCGTGCGCGCACGGAAAAGAATGAGCTCCTGGGTTGGAAAGCCAAATGGGAAGGGTGGGCAACGGAAGTTGCCACTTTTTTCTTTTTTGGCTTTGGATACTACTGGTGCGAGTTGCTTGCAGCATGTGTCTAGTACTACTCGTGTTAATAGGTGTAAATCTCGGAAGACGAAGACAGGACAATTGGTTACAACATAAACAAAATGATACAGAAAATTAAAAACTAAAAGTAAGCAAAGGCAACCTTTACGGTGGCGTAAAGTTACATGCATACATACATACATATATCACGCCTTTATCCCTTGCGGGGTTGGCAGAGCATAAACGGCCGAAAAAACGGACATTAACGCTACGTCTGACAAACGTTTGAGGGTCATTCGGAAAATTGTGTATCGCCATAGTGACAGGTTGTCAGCCCATCGCCTAGAATTGCTATACACACCCTCGAGTCCCTTCGTCGCCTCTTACGACTCCCACGGGTAAGAAATGGAGTGATGCTATTCTAAGCCGGCATCACACGGCAACGTAAATTGTAAAGTTACATGCCGTGTTATTAACCTGGCCAGCCCCGAAGCATTGCCTTTATTTCTACTTTTTTTTTCCGTTTTCTATTAGAACAACACAAAATTGTTATAATAAATGTGTTATACGAATTTCTTTTTTTACAATGACGAATCATGACGTCAATAAGTGATAGTGCTATTCTACATTGAATAAAGTTATCTCTTTGTTATTTATAAAATTAATATAGCACTGTGATTGAACCGTGTGATGCCGGCTTAGAATAGCATCACCCCATTTCCCACCCATGGGTGTCGTAAGAGGCGACTGAGGGCCTCGAGGGTTAGATGTGTATTGCAATGTCAGGCGATGGGCTGACATCCTTTCACTATAGGTTATCAGATTATCAGATTGACCCTCAAATTTTTGTCAGACGTGGTGTTAATATCCGTTAACGCTCAGCCTACCCCGTAAGGGATTGTAGGCGTGATTTATGTATGTATGTGATTGAAGAAAACCCAATGCTTTTTCGTATGAATCGTTTACCCAACATGGTTGGTTGGCATACAAATGTAGTATGTATGTACCTTGGTCCTGTGCTGAGATTGCTGAGCTTGGTGCGTTGGCTGCTGCGCGTACTGCATGCTGTTCGCGTCGTTGCTGCTCACTGACAGCTGCTTCATGCCTTGTGACAACTGCTTTTCCAGCGATGCTGAGAAAAAAAAATACATGTAGATGTACAGTCAACATCAGGCTGGGTTAGACACTCAAAATGCCAATTAGGGCTTATGCTCGCGTCATAAGAACGGTCCAAAGAACAAACTGTCTAATCTTGACTGTACACGAAATGGGTGAAATTTTGCGTAACCGATAGCGAGAACAAGAGACGGGCTGGTGATAAGGAACAACTTCCCCTAGAAACATAGCTATTTATTATTTTTTTATTATTATTTATTTGAACAGGCAGGCAGTTGAAAGAATGATAATGCCTGCATCCTATTATTCACTGTTCAAGTTCGTCACTATATAGCACTTATAGTTCACTTTAGTTATTTATGTTAAATTTTTTGATTTGCCACGACACTGTTTTTGATGTTCGTCTAGTTTGTTTTTAAATGCATTTATGCTAGTTGCCGAAACTACACTGTGAGGCAGGTCATTCCACGGTTTGACCACTCGGTTAGTCAGAAAGTGTTTGTGCGGGTTGTTGTGAGATCTTTGCGCCTTTAATTTGAGATGATGGCCACGCAGTCGAGTGTTCTTGTCATATTTCTTCAAAATTATCCAGATCATAGTGACCATTTAGGATTTTGAATGTCTTGATCAAGTCTCCACGTTCCCTTCTCTCTTTGAGGGAAGTTAGTTTCAGTAGCTGTAGTCTGTCATCGTAAGTTCGGTTTTTAAATTGCCGTGGTACTTTAGAAAAGCTACGTTGGACTTTCTCAAGCAGGTCAATATCCTTGATAAAATTTATATCTATTTGATGATGATAGTTATGATAATGTAATACAAAGTGGTCTTTCTAAACACAGTGAAAATTTAGATACACATATTGCACTTTTTATTTGTGAAGTTGTCATTCATATTAAATATAGTTATAACGCGACTAAACGCCTTAACAAGACTTACTAGTAGTGTTGGTGACGATGGAGTCTGTCTGGCTGGCCGGCTGCTGGCTGCTCGGCGCACTGTCAGCCACCGACAGGCTCTCGCTCAACTGAAAACATTATATTACCATCAAAACTGTGAAATATGTAGGGTAGTAGCTTATTTATATTTTATTATTATAGTGAGGGTACCAGCAGTCTTGCATTAAATAAGAAGTGTTTCCTTTACTTCGGCTGAAATACCTGTAACCCATATACTTTTCAATGGACACCGGACAATGTGACCAAAGATTCACATTTGGTCTGAAACTCTCAGACCGGATACACAGTTTCCAGTAGTAGAAAGAAAAGCATATGTTCATGATATTGAAAACCAGCAAAATTCTCTACCGCGGGCAGGATTCGAACCTGCGACTTTCGCCACGAGTGATGGCAAAAAAAATGCAAGTTTTTTTTTGCCCCTAATAGGTGTTTTCAATTTAGTATTCAATATGTTGTGAATACAGTTCTGGATTGTTTATTTCTCTCTTTTCTGTATTTTTTCGAGTATACATTCAGCAGATAAATATTCATTTTATGGCCGTGTTTTCATTTCATTGAACAGATAATATATCTTTATTTCAGACTTACATCCATATACATTTTTAAACTTTTCACATTATACTTTAGTGGTTTAGTACAAGGTACAAGTTATAAAATAAGTCACAATAACACCTATTTTGTACCTACTTATTTTAAAATTTTACACCAGTGCTTAAAAAGCGCAAAGTAGTCGAATTCACAAATGTTAATCACTAGTTTATTAGAACAATTTAACATAGTTTGTCTAAATTTTGCGGCACGGTGTCGGATCAAAGCATCAAGCCCCGCCAGTCGGGCGTCGGCAAACATTTCAGAGGCGCTGCAGAACCTCGGAAGGCGAAACAGAACTCTAAACGCGTCATTATATTGAACTTTCAATGTTCGGTACTCTTCCTTAGTGTAATTCATCCACAACTGTGGAGTGTAAAGTGGTTGACAGTATGCTGCGAATAGTTTCAGCTTAGCCTCCCGAGCGCATTTGCAGAATCTGCGCGCAATCATATTCGCGCGCACAGCAAGCGCACGCCTTTCGCGCTCCAGGTCGAGGCCGTCCTTCAGATCCTGACTCAAAATGTGACCCAGGTATCTAAAAGACGGCACCCACTCTAGAGGCGATTCGTTAAGTAAGACGGGTGGAATTGGAAAGTTTAGAGCTTTACCCTTCCTAAATAACATGCAGACAGACTTTTTAGTGTTATATATCAAGTTGTGTTTATTTGCATAATCTTCACAAGTACGCAGCAGTCTACGAAGACCAGAGATCGACTCAACAGCACCATGTCGTCTGCGTAGCTCAAGTTATTAACGCTCTGCGTACCTATGTGGCAGCCGACACGTGTGCTGCTGAGACCCTCAATCAAGTCATTTACGTAAAGATTGAACAGAAGGGGGGAGGTAAGCCCCCCCTGCCTTACCCCGCACCTTAATCGATACTCTGTCGAAAAGGAATCACGCCACTTAACTACATTAATCTGTTCATTATACCAGGCTATTAACAGATTTATACATGAAACAGGTGCTCCAGTGTTACGTAATTTGTTCCATAATATTTCGTAATTTACACAATCAAATGCACGGCTTAAATCAAGGAAGCAAGCGTATATGTCTGTTTCCCTATCTAGATAGTAGTTAACAGTTTGCTTAAGAGTCCTACTTCGCCGGAAGGAACGAAATTCAAATGAAATTCGGAAGTCATGTCAAAGAGTATATTATAGAGGTGTCACCATTTCATATAATGTTAGTCTAACTGGTACTGATACAATACTTGACGACCAATGGTAGTGCGACTGCCTGCGGCGCAAAAGTTCCGGGTTCGATTCTCGGTGGACTACTCACAAAGTTGATACTATAACTTGGAAGGAATATTAACCTACATTATATTATAAGGACCATATTTTGAAATAAGCTGAACCATTCGCCAAGACTTAGCTGAACGCATAGTATCCATATTAATTATGAACTCTATAAGCTGTACTGTCTGTTTGTTTGTTATTCTTACACTTTCAGTACATGAAAAGAATTCATCTAAAAATAAGGGCTTAATCAGTTCACAAAACACTTATCTTCATAACATCTGAAATCATATTTACAACTTTTTAGTTTTACGTTATTTCAGAAGAAGCAAAGTCATTAAACTAAATAAAGCCAACTTATTAGTTCAGGTTTCAAAATGCAAGTGGTCAGTATCATGTTACGCACTTTGCGCGAACATATTTTTGTTTCGTTTTTGTCCATCCTGGTATTGTACATTTTTTGCGAACTTCGACATTAAGACACTTTTTTTGGATATTTCTTTGTCATTTTCGTCATTGCGTGCACCTTAAGCGCAACTAATACTGTTAAATTTCAATTTTAAACGTTTATTGCATAAATCAGTATACATAGGTGTAAGTTCAAAATATAAATAGCAAAAACCAATTAGCGACGGCCATTATATATTCGAGTATGATATTATGATATGATAATATATAAAATAGCGGTCGCATTCTCGCACCGTTCATTAGTTTTTGAACAATATTTGTTGACCATCAGACAAACACAGAGCCGCATGCCTTAAAAATTTCATACCTTCGAACACCTTTTACAATCTTTTTCCTTTAATCACCGACACCAGTTGAATTGCTTCATAGTTAAAAATTATCATACATTTTGGTGGTATCTATTAAAGTAACTAAGAAAAATTAAAATCTAAGGTGCTTCTAATTGTTTGTTTGACTAAGGTTTTTAATCGATTCCTATCTGGATAATCCTATAATTTTTGGTCTTGAAATTGGTATTTTTAGAAAAGGGATTTATAGCCCTATACAATGTTTGGTATATTTCGGTGTTACCAACGAACCAGGGTGACCACAACCTTTAATATAATGATACCCTCGACCTTCCCGAAATGATAATGACTACCTGGAAATTAATTTTAACATTAGTATTGGCATTTTGTTCGGTGACACTCTAGGACTTTCCAGCTAGGTATAAGTCTAGAACCTTTCAACCCAGTGTTACCCTAGCATGAACATCTTGACCCAGTGCCACTCTAGAACCTTTCTATCCCATAGCACTAAAAACCTTCCGAATCAATTGATCCCACTCTTGAACTGAAATCTGACAAAAATCTTTTACTACATAAATAATACTTTTGTATACTAGGTACGCAAGTTTCAAGAGATATGGGCGTGATATGTGTATGTATGTATGTACGTAAGTACATGTACATAATTATTTTTCTCAAACATGTTAGGAAATGTGTTCATTTCTTTCAAAAAAAGAAACCGCGGAGTTTCACATTGTTTGTCACGTCTCAGATCACGCCAGCAAAGTTGTATGGAAATCCTTTGCTGGTGTCCATTAAGATAAATTCGTTATACGCTAAACCCACATAATTTGATTTCAAAATTATCTCGATGACTCTCATAGAAACGGAACGTAATTTTGTATGAAACAGGTAACTAAAGACGAGGCTGTATGATGTGAAGACCCTTGCCTGTCCAGAATTAAAAAAGAAAAGAATGAACTAAACATTTAGTATGGCAGAATGTTACGTAATACGTGCGTAATACTGTGCCTTACAGGCGAATTTATTTTAAAAAATTACAATTGGTGGGAAAATTGTAAATTTTTATTTGTTTCGTTGTGTTGTGGTCGCTAGCTAACTTTTATAAGAAGTACAATCTTTCATTTCCTAACCTTTTTTTGAGAAAAGCACTATGTAAGCCTCGGGGAAAATTACTTTGCTTGACTTGTATAATTGAAGTCCTCGCCTGCGCTGCGGCTCGGACTTCAAACTATACTCGTCCAGCAAAGTCTTATTTTCCATACCTCGACAACAATGTAGATACTAATACCTACTTGCTTTCTAATAATTTGTCCTAAAACTGTGGTTGGTGGTGACCGTATGCGCAGCGCTCCATATATACATTTTAAAATTTCCGCCGCGGTTAAAAAACTGCTTTTGTGCCGCCGTGTCGCCGTCTAGTGTTGCATATAAATTGAACCTTACTACTTCATACTAATCTGCACTAACAACCACGTCATCCTATTATTTGATCGTAAAAATATTTTTAATACCTACGTCTAATCGGTTCATATTTTGCGTTTCGTTCGATGTACCAATCAACGTAGTATTGACATTGGCAAAATTATCCATAGCGGATAGAATGCCGTTGTTGTAGATAGTTGATATATTTTACGGCAAAATTCTAGCTACAATAATTTTTCACGTTCAAAATATCGAACAAATGTACAACAACAACAGTGTGTCGCGTCTGCATCATATTCCGTTTATCTATGATCAATTCCACGTCAGTTTTGACAGCAGAGGAAACACATCAAAACAAAAACCTTTTACTCCCAAGGAAAGCAGCCGGAAACAGTAAGAGTTTTGCTAAATTTCTTAATAACTAAGTTGTTTTGTCAAAAAATAGCCGCCCGGGCGGGTTCAACGTGAAATTGCCATTAATAATCATACTAAGATCAATACAGTTCGATTAGCACTGGCGGAAGAAATCTCTTACGCCACGCTTCATCACTGAAAAATAGAGGTAACTTCAAATTTTAATTTCTCCGTTAATAAATATAAAATGAGATTTTGCGCTGCCCTGGCTTATTCCTCATATCTTGAAGAATAAAAAACAAAATTTTGTTGACAGTGATGTTCCTTAGAATATGTATAAAATGCATTCTCGTAGCTCGTTTTCACCTCACTTCATGGAAGTAGGCCCGTTAAGAGTGACAATGGCAAAGTCAGTAGAACTATTTTTCTGAAATCCAAACTGAGCATCGCTCACCTGTACGTATTTCGATAATATACTCAATATTATTGAATCATAAAGTTTAGCACACGTAGTTGCTAGTGAGATAGGTCTATAATTTGATGCGTCTGATAAACTACTAGTTTTGCTTTTAACAATTGGAACAACTACAATTTTCAGCATGTCTTTTGGTAGATAAGCGTGTTTGAGGCAGATGTTGAACAGAACCGATAATGAGACACAAGAAAAAATGTGTAAAAAAAATCATAAAAAGGCAGCGGGATATCCCGCGAGAAAAGGCAAATTTTCCTTGTGTCTCATTATCTGGGTAATGAAATGAAAACACCGCCATAAAATAAATATTTATCAACTGAATGTATACTTTAAAAAATAGAGAAACGAGATAAATAAACAATCCAGAACTGTATTCACAAACGATTTAAATATTAAATTTACAACACCTCCCTCGATAGGTATATACAGGGTGTAAGGGACGGTGTACCGAAAACTTTGCAGGCATGATCAGACCATGAAACTGAACAACTTTTACTATGGAGCCTATGTTGGGAAACGAAATTTTTTTTTCGAGTTTCCATAGAAAGTCAGTCAGCTGATCGGGAATTTTGTATGGGAGGTCGAAAAAAATTTCTCGTTTACCAACATAGCTTCCATAGAAAAAGTTGTTCAGTTTCATGGTCTGATCATGCCTGCAAAGTTTTCGGTACACCGTCCCTTACACCCCGTATATAAGGTGTAAAAAAATTAGCTAAGAATATTTTAAGGGGTGAACCAGTACGTGAAACTGAACAACTTTCCCCAAGGAACATAGGTCGAAATATGAAAAAATAATTTAACCCTCCCATACTTAGTGTGTTGCCCGGCCGGGATAATTTGTATGGGTGGGCCAATTTTTTTTTTCATATTTCGCCCTATGTTCCTTGGGGAAAGTTGTTCAGTTTCACGTACTGGTTCACCCCTTAAAATATTCTTAGTTAATTTTTTTACACCATGTATATATATATATATATATATATATATTTTAAACTTCTTAATTTATAGCCAAAAATAAATGTTAGTTGTCCCAACTTACCATACTGTTAGCATTCTGGTATGTGGTGGCGGGGCTTTGGTGCGTCTGGTGAGTGGAGTGGGCGGAGTGGCTGGTGTGGGAAGGCTCAGGTTCGTGCGCCGCCTGAGACACGGCCGCCGGCTCCGGTTGTAGCTGGAGGAATAAGACAGCTCATTGATATCACGACCAAAGTGAAGCTTACCTTAAGAGAGCTATCGGGGTGCGAAAAGAAACAAATAAATACGATATAAACAATTTGGAAACAGCCGCGACGGTTTGCACAACATTTGTTATATTTACCGCAACGCCACCTGGAGAGTGTTTTGCAAAACACTATCTAAGAATATCCAATTCGAACACCAGTGGTTTTGGAAGATATGTGGCAGCATTAGTTTGCACAAACTACAAACACACATTCTCTGACCTCACATGTATATGCCGTCACTATTCCATGTAGGGTAAGGTAGGTAAAAAAACCATCTCCTTGTATGCTGGATTGGCCGCCAGATAGAAAGGACTATTTAGCAATACATATGTTAATCTGATTGTTTGTTTCAATAGCTGGCAGATAAAAATAGGATTAACGGCCGAGTTTACTCTTGCAACGAATATTCATTGAGTTTGCAGGTTCAAATTTTACTTAAGGATACTACTAAAAACTTGGACAACTGATATTCTGATAGATTGTTTGTATATAAAAAAACTTTTTTTTGTGAAGTGGCGCCACTGTCGTGGTCGTTGACGGCTACCCTCGCCTTAATCTCCCAGCATCTCCACCAATCTCACCTGCTTGGTAGCATTATGGTGCTGCGACACCATGTTGGCCTGGTGCTGGCTGGGCTGGCTCGGGTTGGCGAGCGCAGTGTGGGATTGCTGCGGCGCCGGGGGAGGGTCGAGCGCGTCGGGCTCCAGGGCTCCGAATTGCACGTCCAGGAACATGGCGCCCTCGCCTCCGCCCCCCGGCATCTCTACCGCTGACGATGGTATCTGCAGAGGAACAAAACCTTATAAGACATTGGCATACTAGTCTACTCTAATATTATAAAGAGGAAAAAATTGATTGTTTGTTCGTTAGAATTGAATAAGTTCCGAAACTACTGGACCGATTTAAAAAATATTTTATCAGTACATTCTTACATTATACCTGATGAACATAGGCTATATTAAAATGTCTTAGTCCCGCGGGAAATCGATTAGCAGCGGGTGAAAGCGCTGGGCAGGCTGCTAGTTTGTTATATAGGGTGAAATTTTACTAGTGGCCTATATTGAAAACTCAGTATTGGCTGGTAATATTACTTCGCCTTTTTCCTGGTACAAGTTGTTCATGGGCTGGTATTGAATACCATATTTTAAAACACTTCCCGTGTTAGGTATACAACTCGCAAAAGTTTCAAGCGTGGGCAGGATTCGAACCTGCGACTTTCGTGACGCCTCTTCCATCTGAGCTACCGCAGCTCGTTCCTTGCCCGCGAATTTTTGCAGATGTATCTTAATGCCAGTAACGCGTGACACGGCTCCATCTACCGGGTCAGTTTTGCAACTAATGCCCTCAATTCGGGATATAAATTGTCCTTACTTGCCTTAAATTAGTGCTGTCACTTTCCGTCAAATATGTTTAGAAATGGAAAGGAGATATCTAAGTCCTGTCATTTTTAAAAACGTCAATGGTTTCTTCGCCTTTTCTAGTCCATTTAGTCGCGATTGTGTTGATCGTCACCTTATTTTGACAGATAACACGTATTTTGCATGAAATTATAAGACATGACACGACCAAAATATCTCCTATCCTTGTCTAAACCTATTTGACGGAAAGTGACAGCACTAATATAAGGCAAGTAAGTAGAATTTGTATCCCGAATTGATGCCAATACCCGGCGACTTCTGCGCGCGCTTCATTACCTTGCTGGGCGGAGGCAGCCTCGCTCGCTGCTTGCCCCTCTGCTCCTGGTGGGTCTGCACGTGTTGGGGCTGCACGTGTGGCTGGCTGTGCTGCTGGTAGCCGGAGCCGGCGGTCAGCTGCGACAGGTATTGCGACTGGGCGGCCGTCAAAGTGCCTGACATGCCCATGGGCTGCAAAGGAATTAAAAAATACTTTATTTCAATAGATCCTATTTCAAGGGGACAACCAGACTGGGTCAATTTGTCTATGAGATACAATTTTTCATATTTCAACCTATGTTCCTTGGTATCCAGATTATTCCTGTTCTTCGAAAGAAGTTGTTCAGTTACATAAACTGGCTAACCTCTTAAAATATTTCTAGCTAAAATTTTTATGACTTCCGTGTGATACTGGCTTAGAATAGCATCACCCCATTTCTTTCCCGTGGGAGTCGTAAGAGGCGGCTATGAGACTCGAGGGTGTGTATTGCAATTTTAGGCGATGGGCTGACAACCTGTCAAAATGGCGATACAAAATTTTCCGAATGACTATCAAATATTTGTCAGACGTGGCGTAAATATCCGGTTTTTGCGGCCATTTACGCTCTGCCTACCCCGCAAGGGATAATAGACGTGATATGTGTTTACAGTCGTCTAATAAAGTGAGGTTTCGTTAGCTGAACCGCTAGTGTGTTAGGATGATTAAGGAGCCTTTCTAGGTATCTCAAGTACTTAGTACAATTCATTTTTCCAAATTGAAATCCTAGTATGTATCAAGTATAGTATCGTATAAGGCTATACGCATCCTCCAAAGAACGATCTTCCATTTATGAATCTGATGTTAAATCGGGCTTGATAAGATTGTAGCGAACTCTGGTAGCTACTACAAGCTCACTCAAGTGGTTCACAAACAAGCAAGACGTAATGGAAGTTCTCAACATATCCGCAAGATGGCCCCACGAGACAGAACAATGGGACTGAAACGCGGTATCGAAGTGTTCACCGCGCACCGCATATATCCAACTTCCAATTCTATCCAGGCGGACAGTCGGTCCCCTGGCCACAACACCCGTACAGACAGGGCGATTATGAATCTAATGTTAAATTAGGCTTGTTAAGATTGTAGCGACCTCTGGAAGCTACTACAAGCTCAGCAAAACGCAACAGAAGTTCTCAACATATCCGCAAGATGGCGACACGTGAGTTCATGTTACAGAACAATGGGACTGAAACGCGGTATCGAAGTGTTCACTGCGCGCTGCATATATACTACTTGCAATTCTATACAGGTGAACAGTCGATCCCCTGGCCACAACACCCGGTCAGAGAGGGCATTTATGAATCTAATGTTAAATCAGGCTTGTTAAGATTGTAGCAACCTCTGGGAGCTACTACAAGCTCAGCAAAACGCAACAGAAGTTCTCAACATATCCGCAAGATGGCGACACGTGAGTTCATGTTACAGAACAATGGGACTGAAACGCGGTATCGAAGTGTTCACTGCGTGCTGCATATACCCTACTTGCAATTCTATCCAGGTGGACCAGTCGGTCCCCTGGCCACAACACCCGGCCAGGCGGGTAGCTACCCTTTTCCCGACACCACCTGGAACCCTCCATTCTGCCTATTGGCTAGTACCTATTTAGCTTTATTTTAGTCACATCAACGTAGTGTATTTATAGTGTTTGTGTTAGATTTCAATTCAAATTATTTTAGGGACCTTGTTGCCCGAAATAAAAGGTTAATTATTACTAGTTGTCACCTGTCATAGATGGCATGACTACAGTATGGTTTACCTGGTGATGAGGCGTGGTGCGGTAGGAGTCGAGCGGCGGCGCTTCGCTGTACGCGAGATTGTTCGCCGTCGTCAGTTGCTGCAAACACAAACAAACATTTCACCGACTATATTCATTATACTACTATTTTTACAGTTTTACTTTGATTTAAGGCGGCGCCGAGCGAAATCCGACCGTCCAGTGGCGCCCTCCCATGTTTTTTAATAATTTCTTAAAATCTAGGACATTAACGATAAGTTCATTTAAATGTACAACAATAAGCTTTATATTGTTATGCGTCTTTAAAATCACTAAAATGACAGTGTCTTTTTTGAGAATAATGTATCTTTGAACCGAAACTAGCACTGATAATTTATATCAGGAAATTCATAAAACAAAAACAATTATATAAGGTGTAAAAAAATTAGCTAAGAATATTTTAAGGGGTGAACCAGTACGTGAAACTGAACAACTTTCCCCAAGGAACATAGGTCGAAATATGAAAAAATCATTTGACCCTCCCATACTTAGTGTGTTACCCGGGCGGGATAATTTGTATGGGAGGGCCAATTTATTTTTTCATATTTCGACCTATGTTCCTTGGGGAAAGTTGGTCAGTTTCACGTACTGGTTCACCCCTTAAAATATTCTTAGCTAATTTTTTTACACCATGTATAATGTATCTCTGTGTATCTACTCACCTCGCCCCTGTGTAGCGCGTCGTTGCCCTGCGCGGGGTGCTGCGCGGGTGCGACGGCGGGTGCGGGGGCGGAGGCCGGGGGCGCCGCCAGCGTGCTGTGGTACGTGTACGTGGGTATCGAGTCCAGCGGGCCGTTCGCCTCCGGGCTGTCCCAATCCTCCTGCGGATAACATGTCACAATTATCTATAAAACGATTGAATGTGTAAAGCAACACGTTCAAAAAATGAATGGCTGTGACAAATGAATGTGTTTGGCTGTAACAAATGAATGTTCTCACTACCCTAGGTCTGCTGTAAGAGATTTATTTTTAGAAATAAGCTGACCAGTTGTGTATTATTTTATATGTTATGTCCTTTGTGTTATATTGTGTACAATAAACGGTTAAATAATATGTCTAGCTGTGACAAATGAATGTGTTTGGCTGTGTCAAATGGATGTGTTTGGCTGTTACAAATGAATGTGTTTGGCTGTGACAAATGAATGTGTTTCGCTGCGACAAATAAATGTGTCAGGCTGCGACAAATAAATGTGTTTGGCTGTGACAAATGAATGTGTTTCGCTGTGATAAATGAATGTGTTTGGCTGCGACAAATAAATGTGTTTGGCTGTGGCCAATGGATGTGGTTTATCTGTGACAAAGGAATGTGTTAGGCAGTGACAAATAGATGTTTGGCTGTGACAAATGAAAGTGTTTGGCTGTGACAATGTCATAGGGGCACTATACCTGCTTGGCCTGTGGCGGGGTGCCGGCGGGGACGGGGGGCGGAGCGCTAGACGGCGTGAACACCTTGGTGGAGCCCGACCACTCCTCAATGTCCCAGTCTTCGGTGGGGGGGAAGTCAGAGTTGCCGCCAACTACAGACAACACAACATGTTATAGCACGTTCACACGATGCCAATATGGGCAGGGAAATAGTAAGGGAAGTGGGCAGCGCGAATGTGTGAACAGGTTACTCGCGCTGCTACTCGTCATGCCGCTGCCACTTCCCGTGCTCCCTCGAGTGTCAGCCTTTCCTCAAAAGTATTTACGTATAATATAGCGAAAATGTTCCCATAGTACAAGCTTTACTTATTTGGGGTATAGATGGCGCTGTGTGAAATTACCAGGATTAAATTAGATAGAAAGGTATTTAGCTTCTTCCGCACTTCTGATGGCTAGTTGAATGCACCACGCGTACGACCGCAAGTTAATGCAAATCTATAAGATAAATTTAACCAAATTATATCGAGTGGCAGCCCAAAATATTTGGTTTAACCAAGAATGTAGGCGGCTACAGGTAGTTCCAGACTATGTTAATAATTGCATTAACTTGCGGTCGTACGCGTGGTGCATTCAACTAGCTGCATTACTAGCCATCATAAGTGCGGAGGAAGCTAATTACCTTTCTTTCTAATTCAATCAAGATGGACTTCCGCAAAGTAACGCCTGATACAATTACTTAAATTACCAGGATATTAATTATTAATTTATTAATGTAAGGTGAGACTTTTTCATTGTGTAACCCTCGCTTACCGTTGTCATTGTTCTCCCAGCCAGGCTCGGAGGTCCGGAGCGAGCGGCGCGGCGGGGCTCGGCCCCTGCCCCCGCGGCCGCCGCGGGTGGCACCTCGGGCTCCGCCCCGCCCGCGCCCCGAGCCTCGCCCGCGACCGCCTTCGCCTTCCCCGCGCCCTGGACAAAATGAGGACATATTAAAAAACTGTTTTTACCCGCATCATCACTACAAAGTATAATTAAAGTCGCTTCCCGCGTCTGTCCCTATGTATGCTTAAAACCACCCAACGGATCTGGATGTTTTTTTTTTTAAAAGATAGAGTGATTCAAGAGAAAGGTTTTTATGTATGATTAATGTCGGAAGAAAGTTAGATACTAGTTAGATAGTATATTATGTAGTTGTAAATGAGGCGCCTGACACAAAAGGCAAAGCAATCCACACAACAAATCCTCGTCTGAAGGTTTTCTTCTGCGTTATGCGTTTCTTATGATTTACTTTGTTCCCCGTGGGATTGATAGATTTTCCTGCGGTAAGAAGTAGCCTATGTCCTTTCTTAGGTTCTGTCTATGCTTATGCCAAATTGAATAAAAAGTTCAGTGGTTTAGGCATGAAAACGTAACAGACAGACAAGAGTTACTTTCGAATTTATAATATTAATATGGATTAAACTGTTTTTCAGACTGCTACAATTTTTTAAGTGAATTTCAAACTATATGGCATAAAAATACATATTTCCATGTGCCCATATATAGGGTGAAATTTTACTAGTGACTGATAGCGAAATCTCAAGACGGGCTGGTGATAAGAAACAACTTTTCCCAAGGAACATAGGTTAAAACATGTCAAAAATATTTCAAGTTCCCATAGTAACTCTAATCAGCTGACCGGCATTTTTGTATGGGAGGTCCAATTCTTTTTCCGTATTTCGACCTTATGTTTCTTGAGGAAAGTTGTTCCTTATCACCAGCCGGTGTCGAGTTTTCGCTATCGGTCACTAGTGAAATTTCACCCTATACTATACAGGGTGTAATGAAAACAACTACAGCCCATGAAAATGAAAAACTGTCCTCAAAGAACATAGACCAATGTATAAAAAAATAATTACCTCTCATACAACTCACAGACTTGGTCGGCTGCTACATTTCGTGTGGGAAGTAAATTTTTTTTTTTATATTTGGACCTTTGTTTCCCAGGGAAAGTTTTTAAGTTTCATGGGCTGGTTCATTCCTTGAAAGGAATGCAGTACTTTTCCTTGCACCCTGTATAGTCCTTATACAGAATAAAAGCTAGTAGAATAATCTCACGTGGTCTGGGTCCGGAGCGCGAGCGAGGCTCCCGCTCGCGCGGGGGCTCCGCTTCGCCGTTGCCGCCCGCCGGCTGCTTGTTCTTCTTCTTCTTCTCATTGGTCTGCCACTCGCCCTGAAGCAATATTACATGTTAATATACATCTATTAAACAGAAAAACTGAAAAGGAAGTACAAATTAATAGCTGGTTACTATACATCATAATCATAAGACTCTTGAAACAAAAACTGAAAAGGAAGCAAACAAAAGTTGGTAACCAAACGCCTTTTTGAGGCGCCTCTGTTGCTGACCAAACGCCTCTTCTCTGTTGATTAGATGACTTACTTACTAGTGTTTGTCATCAACTTCACCCTCGGAAAATATGTTTATTTTTGAAATGAGAAGGTCGGAGCTGAAAATCAGTGCAGGCAGGTGGCCTTTGGTAACCTGTTCTGCAATAACTGAGCCTCCCACCTTTTGATACATAATTATATTTTCATGCTCACGTTTGTTACTGTTGAGATATTTTATGTACAATAAAGGCTCTTTATTATTATTATTATCACGTTAATTCTGTAAGTGACCTCTGTGATCAGCTTTGAGACCTCTTGCATGTGTAGCGACCTCTGGGAGCTACTACAAGAAGCTCACTCAAGCGTTTCATAGGTAAGCAATACGCAACAGAAGTTCTAACATTACCGCAAGATGGCGCCACGTGACAGAGTGGCAGAGAACAATGAGCCTGAAACGCGGTATCGAAGTGTTCACCGGCACCGCAAATAATTATTATTACTTCCAATTCTTTCCAGGCGGACCAGTCGGTCCTCTGGCCACAATATAGTCAAACAAAAACGCGCTGTGGCAGTACAGTTTCTATGTAGTAGTCGTGTTCGTATAGGCCGGTAGGGCGTGTGCATGTGTAAGTGCGCGAACCGGGCGTTACTATGAAGTTAAACTACTGCTACTCGGTATATTGTGGTATTAGTCATTATTGTATGTTAACATGAGGAAGCTATCATAATAATTCATATAGGTTTATGTATTTAAGTACGTAGGTATATATATAATATATATTTATTATTTAAAAATAAGTGTATAATATGTAAGTTTATCTTATAGTTCATATAATTACGTATACTTTAGGATACAGTATTACTTTATTTATTGTACTTAGTATTCTTGTTTTATTAGCCCAACTTTTTTTTTTCTTACTAAGTAACTTGTACACGTCAACTGCCTCCCTTTATGTCTTCTCACTACCCTAGGTCTGATGTAAGAGATTTCTTTTTAGAAATAAGCTGACCTGTTGTGTATTGTTCTATATGTTATGTCCTTTGTGTTATATTGACCACAATTCGGGATGTACATTCTCCTTACTTGCTTTAAATTAGTGCTGTCATTTTCCGTTAAATAGGTTTAGAAAAGGATAGGAGATATTTTAGTCGTGTCATGTCTTATAATTTCATGCAAAATACGTGTTATTTGTCAAAATAAGGCGACAATCAAAACAATGGCGACTAAATTGACTAGGAAAGGCGAAAAAACCCTTGACGTTTATAAAAATGACAGGACTTAGATATCTTCTATCCTTTTCTAAACCTATTTGACGGAAAGTGACAGCACTAATTAAAGGCAAGTAAGGAAAATTTAAATCCCGAATTGACCTCATTGTGTACAATAAACGGTTAAATAAATAAATAAGCTCACCTGTATACGCTGTGTGTCTTCCAGCAGCAGGTTGCAGGCGGCCACCAGGTCGTTGTCGGAGTCGTGCAGCGCCGAGCACACCTCCTCCTCCGAGCGGCGGGTCATCTCCATCAGCTCATTCACCTGGACACCACAATCAGTAGCAGCTCACCTGTATACGCTGTGTGTCTTCCAGCAGCAGGTTGCAGGCGGCCACCAGGTCGTTGTCGGAGTCGTGCAGCGCCGAGCACACCTCCTCCTCCGAGCGGCGGGTCATCTCCATCAGCTCATTCACCTGGACACCACAATCAGTAGCAGCTCACCTGTATACGCTGTGTGTCTTCCAGCAGCAGGTTGCAGGCGGCCACCAGGTCGTTGTCGGAGTCGTGCAGCGCCGAGCACACCTCCTCCTCCGAGCGGCGGGTCATCTCCATCAGCTCATTCACCTGGACACCACAATCAGTAGCAGCTCACCTGTATACGCTGTGTGTCTTCCAGCAGCAGGTTGCAGGCGGCCACCAGGTCGTTGTCGGAGTCGTGCAGCGCCGAGCACACCTCCTCCTCCGAGCGGCGGGTCATCTCCATCAGCTCATTCACCTGGACACCACAATCAGTAGCAGCTCACCTGTATACGCTGTGTGTCTTCCAGCAGCAGGTTGCAGGCGGCCACCAGGTCGTTGTCGGAGTCGTGCAGCGCCGAGCACACCTCCTCCTCCGAGCGGCGGGTCATCTCCATCAGCTCATTCACCTGGACACCACAATCAGTAGCAGCTCACCTGTATACGCTGTGTGTCTTCCAGCAGCAGGTTGCAGGCGGCCACCAGGTCGTTGTCGGAGTCGTGCAGCGCCGAGCACACCTCCTCCTCCGAGCGGCGGGTCATCTCCATCAGCTCATTCACCTGGACACCACAATCAGTAGCAGCTCACCTGTATACGCTGTGTGTCTTCCAGCAGCAGGTTGCAGGCGGCCACCAGGTCGTTGTCGGAGTCGTGCAGCGCCGAGCACACCTCCTCCTCCGAGCGGCGGGTCATCTCCATCAGCTCATTCACCTGGACACCACAATCAGTAGCAGCTCACCTGTATACGCTGTGTGTCTTCCAGCAGCAGGTTGCAGGCGGCCACCAGGTCGTTGTCGGAGTCGTGCAGCGCCGAGCACACCTCCTCCTCCGAGCGGCGGGTCATCTCCATCAGCTCATTCACCTGGACACCACAATCAGTATTACAACCGCATCGGTACAGACAGAACTTTTACTTCAAGACTGTCACGATGGCGCATTACAATTAGAACATTACAAAATTGTTATTAGAATAAAAAAAGAAATTATGTGATACAAATATTCTTTTTTAAATTTTTTTTTTGCCTCTCCAAAATGACCCGGTGGATGGAGCCGTGCCACGCGTTACTGGCATTAAAATACACTTGCAAAATTGGCGGGCAAGGAAAGGCTGCGGTAGCCCGGATGGAAGAGGCGTCGCCACTAGTAATGCGAAAGTTGCAGGTTCAAATCTTGCCCGCGCTTGAAAATTTTCAATGTTTTCAAAATCTGTATACCTAACACGGGAAGTGTTTTAAAATTTGGTATTCACGATATAAAGACTAGCTAATTCCGTATCATAATCAGGATTTCAGTTACTCAGTTGATACAGCCCGGTTATACCACTGACCCGGGTTCAATTCCCAGCGTCGGTCCAAATTCAAAATTGTTGTTTTTTAAAATTTGTCCATAAACTAGTTAGTTAGTTAGTACTGACCATCTTCCTGACTTCTGTGGCGTCGTCACTCTTGCGATCAATCATGTTCGCCATTCGGAGTTGTTCTGTGGTTGCCTGCAACATAACAACATACAGATTGAATTGACAACGTCAAGCGTAGTCCCCCCCGTGGACCCCCTCAACTAGGTTGCCCTGTATTGTAGTAAAAAATAAACAGTAGCATGCACAAAATTCACCCTACCAACTTTCACGTAAAGTTTAAGCGTTTTGCGTAAAGTAATGCCGTGTGATTGACCTGGCCAGCCGCGAGGCAGGCCTTCATTTTTTTTATCCCGCACGAGTCGGTTTTCTATTAGGACATTACAAAATTGTTATAGTGAAAGAAAATTGTGTTATACAAATAACTTTTTTCTACTACCTACATTGAATAAATAATTTCAATTACTATTCAAATTGATCATTTAAATATCTGCCCCGACTAAGAATCGCACCTGGGACATTTGTGAACCGGGCATACGTACTGTCACTACTCTACATTGGTCGTTACTGCATAGAATTTCGTCTGTGTCTATTTTATATAAAAACAAAATTACAATTTTGCAAAAGCCTACGACAACATTTATAATATAATGGAAATAGTATAAAAAAGTTTTTTGCAGCGCCCCCTGGTGAGTTAGCACAGACCAAAAAACTTGCACGTGGTGACAGCGCATACCGTTCGGTGTTCTGTGGTAGTTACCGTACCACCTATTTAAGAACAAACATGCAACTTCAATGTGAACCCACTATTGAAAACCGCATGGTTTGCACAAACATTCTCTCAACCCAAACGCATATACCTTCTCCGTTCCACAAAAAACAACAAGCGTGCAATAAGCCTTACAGCACGCACCACCACCAACAATATCTATTCTGTCTATAGAACAGATCTAGCTTATGAAAAAAATGTGTGGGCATCACAATAAAAAAAATAAACGGATTTAAGTTTGTGTTTATTTTGGATTTTACAATTCCTACGTCACGGATGACTAAGATGTCAGACGTCCTTATTTAGAATTTGAATTGTTTTTGTTCTACCGCCATCTGTTTCTTCCGATTCAACGCAATGCCGATGCAATGCTGATACCGTATCTTGTGTAATAGTCTTGCAGTATGTTAAAATTGTAAAAACAAAAATTACAATTGTTTTAATGGGTTGCGCAAACTCAAGAAAATATTCATATTTAGGCAAATCATCAACATAAAATTTGCACAAAGCGTCAAGTACAAGCTTCGTAACAGAGATATTGGCCACAATTCGGGATGTACATTCTCCTTACTTGCCTTAAATTATTGCTGTCATTTTCCGTTAAATAGGTTTAGAAAATGATAGGAGATATTTTAGTCGTGTCATGTCTTATAATTTCATGCAAAATACGTGTTATTTGTCAAAATAAGGCGACAATCAAAACAATGGCGACTAAATTGACTAGGAAAGGCGAAAAAACCCTTGACGTTTTTAAAAATGACAGGACTTAGATATCTTCTATCCTTTTCTAAACCTATTTGACGGAAAGTGACAGCACTAATTTAAGGCAAGTAAGGAAAATTTAAATCCCGAATTGACCTCATTGAGTAACTTGTAGGGCTTGTCTAGTTTCCTTGTATTAATTGTATTTTTATTTAATGTTCCTATTTTATTTATTGTCAAATATTTACTGTACTAAATAATCTTATTATTATAATTCATGTAAAATATTGATGTCGACATTCTTGTTCTCGTTTTCTGTAATTGGTACGCCGTTGAAAATTGAATAAATAAATTGAAAATTACTTTTAAAGTCCTACGTAACGCCTTAAGGGCCGGCGCACATTCAGTGTCATTTTTCAGGCGCTGCTTTGCGAAGGCGCGGAGTTCGCTCATTTGTTACCCATTTTGGGAACCACCGGCATATTAAATCCGATATGTTCTTCCCAAAACAACTTTCTTAGTTGTTTGAACAACCGCACACTGTTTGAACAAGCACACTAAGTTCTCTGGGTGTGTTTGAACAAGCACACTAAGTTCTCTGGGTGAGCTTAATTCCGATATGTTCTTCCCAAAACAACTTTCTTAGTTGTTTGAACAACCGCACACTGTTTGAACAAGCACACTAAGTTCTCTGGGTGAGCTTAATTCCGATATGTTCTTCCCAAAACAACTTCCTTAGTTGTTTGAACAACCGCACATTGTTTGAACAAGCACATAAAGTTCTCCGGGTGAGCAATTGCTCCCTAACAACCAGACAGGTGTAGGTTTCGAAGCCCCGGAGCTAAAATCGTAGTGTCCATTCTTAAATAAAAAAGTAGAACATTGAAAAAGATCTGGTCACGGAATAGCTCGCTCTGCTTACTCATACCAGCCATTATCGATTTTATTTTAATTACGAAACAAATCATTTTCAATTTGTGACTGCGCCGAATAGCGCTAGATATGCACTGGCCCTAAAGCCGCGTGACCACGCAGCATGCGCTGTAGAGCTTCAACAGACCCATTATTAAAGCTTCTTTTGTTCATTGCAAACTTTTCAGTTTTAAGGCTTCGTTTAGAAGCGCAACTTCTGCTCAAAATACTGTCCGACAAGATTTGTTACAGACATTTTCTTAAACTGATTCTGTTTCACCATACTATGGCTTTAAGTTCAGCTAAACGCATAACAAGTTAACACAACTAGTTTAATAGTAGCATCTACTTACTGACTACAAACATTTCTTAAAATGTTGGCAGATGTAGCAACAATTTGTAAGGATTTTTTATGTCAAATAATTTATGTATAATTTAATTTTTATTAAACTATCAAACTCAACAGAATTCAACTTACTTTATACTTAACTAACCAGGGTGCGAACATAATGGTAAAAAAAAATTCAAACGCAAATTTTCAACACAAGATGTGCAAATATAACGCGTCAACTGACTGTCATCTGAGAGCAGGAGACATATGAAATTTGCCTAAGTGTGACAAGGATAAACAATTGTCTGGCACAATCCTTGTCGTAACTCAAAATATTTGTTGCACATGTTCGTTTAAAGCTTTATAAGGCGATGGGAAGAATGTTCCCACCTAAAATTGAACCTTAACTACCCGCAATAGATTTCAAAACCAATGAAAAAAATAGACATGGTCTGCCCGTTAAAGGGACAATTTTTGTCGCATATTCTACGCACGCACTAACCAAAGGCTTGCCCATTCCAGTGCTAACAGTATGCCACGCATCAAGCGTGTGGACTATGCTGACACCTGAACCAAGCTAACTAGATTAATGATGCACGCGATCTCCACCGCACAGTTCTCAATCTGTATAGGTTTAGAGTTTTGAATGCAGAAGGCCCAAAACAGGGAAGAATGGAAGAAAGGGAGGGAGGCCTTTGCCCCGCAGTGGGACATTACAGGCTAGAATTAGAATAGGTTGAGAATCTCCAATGTAATATATTGTCTAAGTTTTAATACAAAAAAAAGTTATTTACATCTTATAATTGTAAGCAATGTCATTTTGCTCCATAATACGTTTATCTACTTTGAGATTTTGATGCCATGAAACCTTGTTATCACGATGTTATACTCACAAGGTATTTTATTACTTTGAAATTTTGCTCCCATGACATTGTTTGCTTTGAGATCATATTGTAATGTTGAATGGAAATTCTGAGACTTGCACTTTTTTTTAAACATGCAAAAACTTTGACCTTACTGACCTGTGGTTTGACCTTTTCCTTCGGCTGGGGTTTGTCCTTGTCCTGTGCCGACCGCGTCTGTGCGATAATTAAAAAAAAACACGATCACACTCCTAGCTCAGGATTCATAGCATTTTTTTTTATTTTGTTCGGAAATGAGAGATCTATCTCAAATATACAGGGCATTACCACATACAAGATATACACGCGTTGAACGCGAGGTAAAAAATTATCTCGATACAAAAATACACTAACATATTTGTGGTAAGGCTCACAGAGTTCTGAAGACGTATTTTTGAATCAGTAGAGATTTTTGCACATAGGTCAGACTGCGACGTGTGGACTTTCGTACCACATATTGTACAACTCGAATCCATTCATGTTCATGTTTCAGGCTGGCTCATGTAAGATATTTTTTTTAATACTGAGTGAAAATACGCTTTCAAGTGTCTACAACAAGGCCGGCCAACCCAAGGCCCGCGGGCCACAAAGTAAAGCATTTGACTTGGCCCGCCAGTCGCCGGCAACCGGTCGGTACTTGGACGGTTTAGCCTGAGTTCTACACGAAATTTCCGCATTGTTGTGTAAGTATAATAATTACAGTAATATTGCCTCTAAGAAATCGTGGCCCGGCGCCGCAGTTAACTTCAAAATTTGGCCCAACTGGAAAATCAGTTGGCCGGCCTTGGTCTACAAGCTACTAGGAATTGCGCTTTCTGCTAACCTTTGATAGTAGAAAATAGCATCAGCTGGCACCCCACAAGAGCATCGAATCCTATTTGAATATCATAAATCCATACAAACCAGTAGTACTATCCGACAATTAAAGTACCGCCTTTCCAATAAGTCGTATTCGACAGCTGTCAGATTCGTGATAATACTATGGCACAGGGTCCATTTTCTTGGTTGACATATCTTTTAGTATGGAGATGACAGCTGTCAAATACGACTACTTGGAACGGTGGTGGTACTTTAGAAAAGCTTTTTGCAGATGACGGCAGGCTCGACTGTGCCTAAACGCGTCAATAACGAATCATCAAAACATTTGACATTGACACATTCTCCACCAATCAAAGGAAATTGGCACAGTCGAGAATGGCGTCATTTAGTTCAAAGTTTTCCTTGTCATTGTGTCTGCTGCTGCATCACTCCACTGTCATTATTATTTGAGAAGTAGGGTTCGCAACCTGTGCAGATCAATTGTGGCTCTTTCTTTACCTCATTAAGTTGGGGCAATGTTAGGAAGGCCACGATTTGTTTGGGGTCAAGAGACTGAACGTCTTTAGGGGTCAACAAGTGGCCTCCCGTAGTAGTCTGGCTCCACTGTTGACTGGTTAAGGCGACTGTACTCGTGAACAACCTCGACAGTGGCGCCACTTCACATAATCAATATTTTCTATTTATACAAACAATCTATCAGAATGTCCGATGCCCAAGTTTTTAGTATAATCCATAATCACTCGTCTGTCGCTTCATACTATAACAATTTCATTGGTTTTGAATTTTATTGTGGGTAGTTAAGGTACGTGACAGACAAGTGGTTAAGTAACTCAATAAAATGTTCGCTGTAATTAAAGTTTTGGCAATTAATATCAAAGGTGGCCGTTTTAGGCACTTTTTTCCATAACTTTAATTACAGTGAACATTGCATTGAGTTTGCAGGTTCTAATTTTACTTAAGGATAATACTAAAAATTTGGGCATCGGACATTCTGATAGATTGTTTGTATACAGAGAAAACTAGTTTTTTGTGAAGTAGCGCCACTGTCGAGGTGGCTGAGGGCTACACTCGCCTTAACTGTTAACTCGTCCACTTCACACGTCACAAACGACCCGATGAACCCTGTACACTTCACTGACCTGAGGTTTGGCCTTGTCTTTCGGCTGGGGCTTGTCCTGTTTGCCCTTGTCCTGTGGCTTCTCCTTCCCCGTCTTCGCACCACCCTTGGTGGCGCGGGCACCCAAACTCATCTTTACTTGCTATATGTACAGCCTTTATTTACAAGCAGCTAGAACAATAAAGAAATATTATAAGACTATGAATACAAGACCGCCAAGCAAAAGTGGGAGTGGGCCGGGCATGTTTGTCGGATGCACCCGGATCGTTGGGCAAAAATCGTCACCGAACAATGGGTTCCTCAAAACGGGTCTCGACGTAGAGGTAGACCCCGAAAACGTTGGCGTGACGGTCTTGACGCCCATTTACAGGATAGGATGACGGTGGCATTAGACCGCAAAGAATGGAAGATTGCGGGGGAGGCCTTTGCCTAGCAGTGGGATCAAGCAGGCTAATTATAAATATGATTTCCTGGGAATTGGGTGAAATAGTTTCCGCCTAGCGGAGCTGATCACCCGCAGACGGCCCAACCCAAGGAAGAAGAAGATAAGACTATGAGCAAGCTATTATACACCACATCACATCAATCAGCCTTTAGCAGTGCTCTGCTGTACATAAGGCACGATCTCTCGTCTTCGCCATCCAGATCCTACCAGCTATTATAATGTACAAAAAATGCAGATATTTCTTTCTAGTTCATAACTGCATAAAACTAAAACAAGCTCTACAGGAGTAAAATAATGCAGAAAATATTTGAAGGGTGAACCAGCACACAAAACATAACAACTTATTTTTAAGAACAAAGATAGAAATATGGTAAAAGAAATTGAACCTCCAATACAAAAAGTGTAATGAAAGACTTTTAGTATTCACAATAAAACAATTTTAAACGGATTTAAGTTGTGTTTATTTTGGATTTTACAATTCCTATGTTTCTTTTAGTATTTTCAAGCTGTTCATTGATCAGTTTTATTGTCTGTTTCATGCCTTGAAATATTTTCAATGATTTTTTTTCATTGTATAAAAAATACATAAATGTAGGTTGAAATTTTACTAGTAACTGATAGCAAAAACTCAAGACAGGCTGGTGATAAGGAACATTTTTCCCCACAGTAATATATAGTTATGTCGAAATAATAGGAAAATGGCAACAATGTATTTGTGGTCTGTAAAATTGCAAATAACTGTTTGACTGTACTAGACCCTAGAAGATAGAACATCAAGATAAGTGCTACCAAATAATAAACACTGAAGAACCTCTTACAAGTAAGATTAGAAACATAATTCTAAAAGGCCCTGAGTACCTACATTCTTTAGAATGGCCTAAAAACAAGACAGGAATACACCAAGCAAAACTAACAATGCACAAATTGAACATCCCAGGTGAAGATTTAGAATCGAACTGATAAAATAAATCACATATTTACCTATCCAACAACAGGTGGGAGTTTTCTAGGAATAGATCCATCAAGTACCTCCTTCTAAATAGTGTAGGCGTCACAGCAAGCAAAATCAATAAACTGCCTGAGTGCACGCTCTTATTTATGTATTCAACTGCATATTACACCTCAAAGGACACTTTATCCACATTTATTACATACATACATATATCACGCCTATAATCCCTCGCGGGGTAGGCAGAGTGTAATTAGGCGCAAAAAACGGACATTTGAGGTTTATATGGTTGTCGGCCCATCGCCAAGAAGAAAAAAAAAGAAGAAGAAAGAATTTACTCCTTCCAAAACCACAATAGTCCACCGCTGGGCATGGGCATCGCATGCCATAATTGGGAGGCATTTGCCAAACTAACTAATGCTGTCGGGCGGATTGGCGAGTACAGTGCAGGTGTTGTATTCTCAGGGAACACTGCTGCCCATTCCCTTAATTCTTCCTTTAGGCACCTTTTATGATACCCTTGGATCAAAATGGGCTGCTGTAAGCCGGCACTACACAGCAAGATTCATTTATGTGAAAGCAACTAAATAAAATAACTCGGAATTAGAAGAGAAGTCCTATCCTGGGAATTGGATGAAATAGTTAACAATGTGGAGCTGATCACTAGTCTGCCAGCTTTGCAGATGTCCCAACCAGAGGAAGAAGAAAGAAGTCCTATCCAACTAGGAAAAACATTTGAGAGTTCTCAGAATGTTCTATACATATGGGTCAAATTGATAACCTTGTTTTTGAACACACACACATACACATACACACACACATATACTCTGTCTACTAAAAATAGTGTGTAAGCAAGATTTGCACAACAGTAGGACTGCAAACATAGTCTCATTGACACACAAGTACATAATCTCGCCATTGTTCCAGAAAAGATATCAGCTTTATCTATTCTAAATATTGCCGTGGATGCCGGCTTAGAATAGCATCACCCCATTTCTTTCCCATGGGAGTCGTAAGCGGCGACTAAGGGACTCGAGGGTGTGTATTGCAATTTTAGGTGATGGGCTGGCTACCTGTCACTATGGCGATACACAATTTTCCAACTGACCCTCAAATATTTGTCTGACGTGGAGTAAATGTCTGTTTTTTGCGGCAGTTTACGCTCTGTCTACCCCGCAAGGGGTTATAGGCGTGATATGTGTAATGACGTATTCGAAATTATGAAGCTGAACAATTATTTTTACCAAAGAATATAGTAAAAATATGGTGATTTTTTATTATAAAGAGTTATGAGGAGCATGTAACAGGAACAGTCATTGATGAATACTATTGTTAGATGTAATAGAATAAGCCCAGTCCATTAAACTGAACAACTTTTAACAAGAATCATGAAAAAAAATGGCTTTACACCTATTTTCTATATGCAAGTCAAGAAGTGTGGATACTAGTATTGGAGGCAATGAACAGGCAAAAACTAGCTGAATAATAAAGTAACAAGAACTCTTACAGAGTAAGCACTAAACTGTTTTTAAACTTTCAGGGTCAGACATAAAGACTAAAAAAACTAAAACAACAGAATCATAGGAAGAGGGTATTCAGAAATGCATACCAAAAATATGAAGACTATCTACATACCAACAAAACATCATGTTATCAAAGCCCAAGCAAAAGGGCTCAAATATCGGACAATTCATCAAATACTAGTATTGCAGTAGGAACCACGTTAAAGTATTTTGAGTCATTATGAGTAAGCACTAATAACATAATAACTTTTATATACACTCGTCTCATAATGTTCGAATTATGAATTCGAAAACAGATGCATAATGACCCACTTTATGCATTCTGCCTATAAAAACTAAGGTTTACTATAAATTACAGAAGCGTAATGACTTAATGAGAAAACTCTTAATACGATAAAGTTGAGAAATGAAACGAAGTTTTTTTTTCCAATACTCAAATCGCTATCTTCCGCCGCACCTGACAGTTGTTGTTGTACGGTAATTTTTCGGATGTTGTTCAGTTGTTTTAATAGGTTTGTTGTTCAGATGTTGA
Source organism: Tuta absoluta (assembly GCA_027580185.1). Classification (NCBI taxonomy): domain Eukaryota; kingdom Metazoa; phylum Arthropoda; class Insecta; order Lepidoptera; family Gelechiidae; genus Tuta; species Tuta absoluta. Next base: position 8,226,222 of record JAQAHW010000019.1, on the reverse strand, counting down.
TTAGTTGTTGTTCAGATGTTATTCCGATGTTGTTCAGTTGTTGTTCAGTTGTTGTACAGATGTTGTTCAGATGTTGTTCAGTTGTTGTACAGATGTTGTTCAGTTGTTGTTCAGATGTTGTTCAGTTGTTGTTCAGATGTTGTTCAGTTGTTTAGTTAAGTTATTGTTAAGACTCCACATCTAAGCAACTGCTAAAGTATAGATTTTCCAAAAATTCATATCAAGCCATATTACGTTCTCGTATTGAATTTGTCCTTGTATCGGGCCTTGCAATGGCCGGTGCGTACGTTTAGAAAAGTGTTTCTGAGTTTTTTTGGAGAGTGTAGATAAAATAGTGTATGCAACTGCTATAATTAGGCATTAGAATGCTCGTGTCAAACTATTATCACACTCGGCTGCGCCTCGTGTGATAAACAGACACTCGCATTCTAATGACCCCCATTATAGGACAGTTGCATAAACTACTATTATATACACTCGTCTCATAATGTTCGAATTATGAATTCAAAAACAGATGCATAATGACCTACTTTATGCATTCTGCCTATAAAAACTAGTATTTACTATAAATTACAGAAGCGTAATGACTTAATGACAAAACTCTTAATACGATAAAGTTGAGAAATGAAACGAAGTTTTTTTTCCAATACTCAAATCGCTATCTTCCGCCGCACCTGACAGTTGTTGTTGTACGGTAATTTTTCGGATGTTGTTCAGTTGTTTTAATAGGTTTTTGTTCTGTTGTAGTTCAGATGTTGATTAGTTGTTGTTCAGATGTTATTCCGATGTTGTTCAGTTGTTGTTCAGTTGTTGTACAGATGTTGTTCAGATGTTGTTCAGTTGTTGTACATATGTTGTTCAGTTGTTGTTTCGATGTTGTTCAGATGTTGTTCAGTTGTTGTTCAGATGTTGTTCATTTGTTGTTCAGATGTTGTTCAGTTGTTTAGTTAAGTTGTTGTTAAGATTCCACATCTAAACAACTGCTAAAGTAGACATTTTTCAAAAATTCATGTCAAGCCATATTACGTTCTCGTATTGAATTTGTCCTTGTATCGGGCCTTGCAATGGCCGGTGCGTACGTTTAGAAAAGTGTTTCTGAGTTTTTTTGGAGAGTGTAGATAAAATAGTGTATGCAACTGCTATAATTAGGCATTAGAATGCTCGTGTCAATCTATTATCACACTTGGCTGCGCCTCGTGTGATAAACAGACACTCGCATTCTAATGACCCCCATTATACGACAGTTGCATAAACTACTATTATCAATAACTGAGTAAGTATTAGGGGCTTCCCCTGGTTCACTTTTTTATTTTGATAAAAAAAATAAAGCAACTGTGAAAATTTTATGAGACACAGGCAAGTCTCAGTAATGGGATCCCATTTTAACTTCTTGACACATGGGTTATGTAGAGAATTAAAGAGGATGACGGTTAAAACCAATTTATAAGTATGACCAAACCTTTGCCATACTATTGGAAAATAGTAAACTATGTATTTACACATTTTACAGTTCAATGAACCCTAGAAAGTTCAAATAATACAAATGGGAAGACCAAATTTTGTACAATATAACCTGAAATTGATTTGTATATGATTGCTTGAGATATTTTTTAACAGGAAGAATATTTTGTATGGGGATATGTTGCATTAGTGCAAAATGGGTGGGTCCAGAACTAGAGATGATGCATTGAATGCACTTAATAATGAAGAAAAACAATGTTATCACTTTCACAACAAAAGATTACGACGATAATGTAAATCTGACGACGAAACACCGCCTGGGGCGTTGTAGGAAGCGGTAAAATGGTAAACAATGCCAGTAGGCGGAAAGTCGCCCAACCTAACAATTTTTTTCACAATTAAAAACACGAATATTGCAATAAAACACTCGAATATTACTTCTAGCCGGTATACGGACACTATTTAGCGCAAATTATTCGCTACTTTTTGTAGAAATCAGGACAGTGAATCATTGTAAGTGGACCGCAAGGGCGATGAAGGAAAGTCGACGTTTATCGGCGATTTTCAGCGGAATTTCCTACGAAACCGGCACAAAACCACTTTTCCGGCCGTTTGCCGGGATCACGTCATCACATCCTAGCATGTCCGAGACGAAACTCAATAGGTAGCGGCACATGTGGGGACGCCATTCTTTCGGAGCACCATTCTTGGTATCAAAATGACAGTCTTTGTTGGAGAAATAACCAACCACTGCACCCACTAACACCTTATTTTCACGCACAACATCACAAATTACGGCCTGAACTTTTGTTTTACCTTATTTCTACAAGAATTACGAAGAAATTACTTGATTTGTAAGAAATTTACAAATTTCCATACCTGTGAATGCGCTCTCAAACGCAAGCTGGTCACGTGACCTGCTAGTGCGGTGCTCTTATGACAGTTGAAACGTTTTGTTTTTGCATAAAACGGTTATATACCCGCTATAGTACAGATCTGAGTGGTGACCCCTCCAACGCGCCCATTTCGGATATTTTTGAAAGTTAGTATGTTCTAAACATGTTCTAAATGCCTGTTACAATACATTTCCGAGTCACGCTGTAAAATTCTAGTTCTTAACTCCAGATTTGTTTTAGATTCCATTATCATAATATCCTGTTTTTTGAACGCCGCCAGGTGGATACTGAATGGAGCGATAAGTAACTTAAAAGCTAAATTTTAAACCGCTAAACCAAGATATTAAGCAAGCGAAGTCGAAGTCGAGGCAAGAAGGGCATAGGAATCAATTTTCTATTTTTGCTCCCCTCCAATAGTTGGATGCCCCCGCCTGATCCCTAAGGGGCTGAGTCTGCCAAAATACGACATTTTTAAGTGATTTCAATCTAAGTTAAAATACAGAAAACCTTCTGAAATAAATAAGTACCTACTTAAGTAATGATCTTCGAAATATGTGCCATGTTATTATTGATTCTATAATATGATATAAATTCAAGTCAATATTAAAAATCTCACAGCTGCATCTAAAAAACCCATTTTAAAGTGTAAAAAATAGATGAGAAATAACTACTTACGTGTTTATCATAATGATCGCCTTACATAGGTACTTAGGCACGATGCGCCTTCTGAATTCGGACGGATAATAACGTTAAAATAGCATCACCCCATGTCAGTCGTAAGAAGCGACTAAGGGACTCGAGGACAACCTGTCACTATGATGATATACGATTTTCCGAGTGACCCTCAAGTATTTATCGGACGTGCCGTAAATAATCGTTTTTTGCGGCCCTTTACGCTCTGCCTTCCCCGCAAGGAATAATAGACGTGATCTGTGTGTGTGTGGTGGTGTATATATATGTGTGTGATAATAATGTCAAGACGCGCCGGCTCGCAAAAAAAACTAACACTAGTAATAGGTTTTCAGCCTGCCGCCTGACATTGTAAAACACATGAAACCCTCCAGTCCCTTAGTCGTATCTTACACAGCTTAATTCAAGATTCTGCCTTCTATGTGAAGGCATGATTGTTTGTGTGTCACAATCACAACACGTTATGATACAAAATAAGTTATGGAACCGCAAGATTAAAAATCAACTGGTTGACGTATACGTAGCATCACCCCATTTCTTTCCTGCGGGTATTGTTGTAATTTAATCTTACGGTTCCATAACTTATTTTGTATCTTATCGTGTTGTGATTGTGACACACAAACAATCATGTTTGATTTTCTATGCATATTCATAGCCGGCTTTGATAAGCACCGGTTTGGGACAAAAAGAAAACCGTTTTCGCTTCATTTTCATCAATTCTGAACGCAACTTTGGCAACGTTCATGTGAGTGTTTTGTTTTACTTTGGTTTTACACAAAAAATAAAAAATGTTTCCTAAAACAAGCGTGCTTTTCATTAATAAATTAAAATAATTTAATAAATAGATATTCTAAAAAAATCTAAATATATTGTAATTTATGTGGCTGTATGTATCGAAAACTTTTGTATTGTCTACCTACCTCTCTCTATCTGTCAGTCAGCTGTTTTCCCGCGTAGCGTAGGTATTCCGTAATCCTACTAAAACACAAAATGTACCTAATAGTAAACCAATTCGCTTGATTTTCTTGGTTTATTTATTCACAAAATGTCTCTTCTAGAAGATGTGTTCCTCCAAGACGAGGCTGGCGAAGCTCAGGAATTGGAGCGGATAATTGAAGGCGATGATGAAGATGAACGCCCAAGGGAAGCTTCCGATAGCGACGAAAACAGTGCTAAAGAGGACGAAGCTGGTAATATTTAGTTTTCATTCTGCTTAAAGTACTGTTTTAGGATAAGCTTGATTACATTTTACCATTTTCAAGCACTGAGCGTGGTCACAAACAAAATTATCGCAAAGAAATATAACCTACATAGGCCACTTAGCTTTTAATTCTTTCCATTATAAAATGTTGAATTTTATTATTACTATGTTTGAAGGATTTGGGTAGACTGCATTTAGAGGAGTATGTATTAAGTACTTTACCTATTGTGCACCTGAGAAAGGCACATTTGAAACGGACCATATCATAACTATTTGGTTATGATTTGTAACCATTTTTTAACAGAAGAGGACAAGCGCCGTGTAGATCCATCGTCAACTAAAGCCAAGCGTGTGGTGAAGAATCCTCGGTTTGTGCTCAATCCGGCGCGGCTGACGGGACCTAGAGGCATATCTGTTATACCGGAGCATTTCAAGGATTTTAAATTCAAAGGTACACTTATCTTTTACAAGCACTCCTCCCATCAGTTACACCCGCTGCTACTCGATTTTGTGTTTGTTTGATCAGTGTACAAACTTTTTAGACATGAAACTAATTGAAAAAAAATCTGATCTATTGGTAGAAAATCCCTTGAGCAACAATTTTGTACGGGAAGAGTCCTCCTCCCAGAGGACCAAATATGTCATATTTTGAAGAAATGGTACTTAGAAAAGTTGTTTCGTTTCAAGACCAAAAACGGGGCGAAAAGTTTGTACAGTTGTAAACAAAATACTCATATATAATATAATCTACAAATGTATATGAATAAACAGAACTATTAATTAATTTCTAGGTAAAGGACACGAAAAAGAAGACCTAGACCTGGTTCTAAAGAAACTAGAGCATTGGGCATACCGGCTGTACCCTAAGTTTAAGTTTGAAGACTGCCTCAAGAAAATTGAAACTCTCGGCAAGAAGAGAACTGTTTCAGTGAGTATAATTTTTCGACATTACAAAAAGAAACAAGCGCTACAATAAAGGCAACCTAACATTGGGAGAACGCGCCTACCAGCCATTATATCAGTCAAAAATACTGCTTATCGTCTGACGACCGTATGTTAGCCACATGAAAGAAAAAAAAAACACTGATGAACCTAATATTGAGTTCAGTACAATAGTCATACTATGGAAGCCTAAAAGTATGAGGCACAGAGTTCTTGCTTCTCTACAGTTGCAAGTTTTACAAAGTTAAGTAGTATAAGTGAAAATTAAAGCCATTTATTATCATGATTAAATCTACGATTCATTTCTGCCCAGGTACACTTAACAAAAATCAGATCCGATCAACTCATATCTGACGACACAGTCGTCCAGAGAGACTCAAGTGATGAAGAGAATCTAGCAGCTCCACTTCCAGTTGAAGATGAGTTCGATCAGCTTTTGCAGCAGCAGATTGAGCTGGCGAAAGCTACTCCAAGGCCTGGAGATAATAGGTAAAACCTGTTTTAAAGCACACACTAAGCAGTCTTCTTGGCTTTGGTCAACTGAATGAAACTTTAGACTGCGGTTTAAGATTTTCGATTTTCCTGGGAATTGGGTGAAATAGTTTCCACCTAGCGGAGCTGATCACCCGTCTACGAGCTCCGCAGACGTTTCAACCCGAGGAAGAAGAAGAAGACTTGGTGCGCTTTCCGACCGTCTTTATTGCCGCTCTAAAACTTTTAACCTGGAACTTCCTTCTTGTGATTCGTGATTGTCATAATCACAAAAATCCGATCTCATACGCAGCCATCTTCGACACCCAACAGCCATTCTTGAATCTTCCCACCACTGCACTGAGCTTAACAACGCGTAGAAATATTTCAAGTCTCCATTTTATATCCCTTATTTTCAGATCACCATTCATGGCGCCAAAAGCGACTTCATCTCCCTCAATCAGCGACGAACAGAGAGAACGAATGATCAGGAACAGAAAACTGGCTGAAGAAAGAAGACTTGCCAGACTCAAAGCTGCAGAAAATGGCAACACTGTTCCTACAGTTGATTTAACTAATGGCAACACTGGTTCTAAACTTGTCTTAAATAATCGCAATACTGGTTCTACAGTTGACTTAACTGTTGGAAATACAGTTTCAAAAGTTGATTTAACCAATAGTAATATTGACAAAGATAATGAAGCTACTGGTGAAGTTGATCTAACAAATGCTTATGAAGAAACCAGAGCTAGGAAAAATAGATCTAATGTTATTGATAGTTCGGATGAAGAAGGTGAATTGACAATAAATGAAGAAGTTACTGTTGATGCATATAAAACTAAAGAAAATATGATCGATTTGGCAGAAATTCATAAACCGAATAATATAACAAGTGATGATGTAGAGCTAGTAATCAGTGGGCAGCGTAACAAAAAGAAAAAAGTTGTAAATAGTGATGATGCCGAACAAATAAATGTTGTTACAAAAAATGCTAATCCTACGAATGATAAACTTATTGATCTTACTGAGATATTGAAGTCTAAAAGAATTACAAGCAATGATGTAGAACTTGTTATCACTGGACAACCAAACGCAAAGAAAAATGTTATAGTCAGCGATGACGATGATGAAATGAATGTAAATACAAGCGATATTAATAATCAAAGTCACAAAGTTGTTGATCTGACTGAGGGTTATCCCGCACAGAGAAATATTCATTCCAACGAAATAAACATTGATACTGTAGTACACTCTGTAGAAAGTATAAGACAAAATACGGATTTAGATAGTTCCGATGAAGAAGACAATGTTTTAGCTGTCAGTGAAGCTATTGTTGTTGATATCCATCACAATAACACAAATGATACCGAAAAAACTAGTAATAAAACTGTTCTTGACAAATTGAAAGATAATACTCATAAAATACAACACGCAGTGACTGAAAATGTGGAAGCAGTGGATAGCATTGATGATATAACTAATGTTGATGACAAAATTAATAAGAACAGAACATTTAACGAAATAGATGATACTGAAATGAATGTTGAGCAAAATAATGATGATTTAGAGGGGCCAACTGCTAACGAAACTGTCAAGGCTGCTAAAAACATGATTGATGATGATGATTTAAATACAGATAAAACTAATGATAAAGAGAAAGAAAACGTTGCCTCTGTCTCTAAAAATGATGAAGCGATAGAAGAAGACTTTATGGACGTAGATTTTAGTGACGATTTGTAAGGTATCAGCTATTATTTACTTTTAGAATTTTCGGGGCTTTTGATTACTTACTGAGGTAGTTTATCACTTATACATGACCTTAGATTATTGTTTGGAAATTGTCTAAACAACATAGATTAGATTCACAGATAGTATTGCTAGAGGAAACGTTATCAAATAAAAAACCAAATTACCAATCCAAAATTTATTTTAGAATGATGCAAACAAAACTTCATCACAGTTTAAAGTTATTCGCAGAATAATAATAATTATAATATCAGTTATATTATAATTTAATCCTATTTTAGTGATTATAAAATGCATGATCTTTGTATTGAAATAATATATTTCACTGACCTTTACCTTGATTGCCTTATTCTGCATAAAAATGATATAGGAATGCCGTGTGACGCCTGCTTAGAATAACATCACCCCATTTCGTTCCTGCGGGTGTCGTAAGAGGCGACTGAGTGACTCGAGGGTTTCATGTGTATTTTATTACATTTTTAGCCAACAGGCTGACTACCTGTCACTGTAGTGAAATATTTCTTTAACGTTCCCAAATATTTGTCAGACGTGGCGATAGCGACGGTATTTTACGGTCGGTAAAGACGAGCTTTGGGTGTTTAAAATAGAAATATAGCTAATGCTATCATCGGATATCGTATTCCGCCGAGTAGGTAGTTCAATTTACCGTTTAGAATACGCTTGAATCACAAATAGCGGGGTACAAATATGATATTAGGGTACTTTTTTCTAAGTACCACCTCTTAGTTTTTATTAGTAGGCCAAGATGTACCTTCATACTGATTTTCAGCTTCCAGCTCATTAGCAGCTGAGGACGCTAACTACCCCACTAAAATCGCACTATGATTGGCCGTATATCATTCAGTTAGGTAATATTTATAGTTAGACCATATGATGATGATTATTAATAAATAACTATGTCTAAAAATGGGAAGTGAGTTATAAAAGTTATACGAATCGTCATCGATCATTATCAATAACAGCCGTGTAACGACATAATGCTGGATAAAGGACCGCGATATATGGGTACACACACGAATTTACAAATGAATGACTTTTTGTCAATCCATAAAGAATTTCACCAGAGGACATTTAAAACAAAACCAAAATACCTTGTAACAAATAACAACAAAAAAAAAAATCTAAAGGAGTCTTCACCTAATATTGGAATAATCATGAATAATTTAAAATGTAGCGATAACACGACCAAACTTATAAACTTATTTATGACAAACAACACTAAAATCCTTATGATACATTTTCTAAAGACTACGAGTAATGGATAAATTATATACAAATAGTATTTGGTTTTACATCAGTACGAGGGAGGGAGTATAATGGCATAGCCTTTAGATTAATAAAAGAAAAGTATTACGTTTCGTCTAATTTTAAAAATACTGGCATCTTTTTTATATCATAGATTCCAAAACGCACCATGTTTCGTAGGCATTATATTGGACACGTTGGCTAAAACTTCATATCGTACTGAACAATTTTCTTTTTTCAGCCCCTCATACAACAAGCGCACAATCAGCTGACTGACTTACTTTATTTACTTTTTTTCTAGCATTGGTTCCACAATGAAAATTGTTCAGTACGATATTTTTTTTAATTTCGGGTAAATTACGTGTCGAATTTAATGCAATTTCCAAAACACGGTGTTTATATCAACAGCGACTTATTAGATTGTACCACTGGATTGTAAAATTAAAATCACACGAACTAATACAAAATGAGTTTAACAATTTCATCAGATAAATATACCCTTAAATTTATTCTCTAATCGAGTTTAAACTCTTCTATTTACAAAATTAATACATAATTTATTTTATATTTATAATACAAGCCCATATCTATATAAAACAGGAAATTAAGATTGTGGCATTTGAGTTTATCGAGTTTATTGCTATTTTCCAATTCTTCCTTTAGATGTTTCAAGTGTCAGCCATGCAGTCATTATTTCCAAAACTGTACGCAGAACTAATAATGTTAATCATGTAATATTTTTATTTGTCTACTACAGTTATTTCCATCTTACGATGCTTAAGTTTGTTTTTGTGTTCTTGATTATCAACATTTTATCATGACTTCAAATCAATCGCAAAATGCAATACGTACAAACCGTTAACCCGCGGGGATAGGGTATTTTCCCGGCATGTACTATACCTAAAAACATTTTTATTGAAACACTACATCTATTTAAAAACCGCATCAAACTCTGTTGCGTAGTTTTAAAGATCTAAGCATACAACACCCACCCAGGACACGGGAAGCGACTTTATTTTATACTATTTAGTGTTTTACAGACAGGATGGCGTATTAAAAACTAAGTATTTTTTATGATCTCTCACGTCAAGCGTTTAAACAATTTGTAGTTTGCCTTTTAAGCAATTCAGCCTATAATACAGAAAATCTGAAGAAGATTTTTCGGAAATATTATTTTTACGAAGCATCTTTTTTTAATCCATGGTTATATATAGTGCGAATATTTCAACTCACAAATACAATACAAAAGCTCAAATTCTATTAATAGTTATATATTCGTCAGTTGAACTAGAAAATTATATTCAGGATTTGTTTTAATAGATCTATCCTTGTCAAACTAAAAGATATTTCATAATCTTTCATCCGAATAGAACACTGAGTATCAACGTCTCGAAATTGACGCGAGATGCTTTTGACCCGAGACTCGGGTATTTTTTTAACTCCCTTTTTCAAATGTCGACGTCTTTTACTAATTCGTATCGGGTATAAGCGAAGCAAAGAAAGATGTGAATACCATCCAAGTAACAGCTAGTAACGAACGTTGTTCGTCTACGATATTTACTGGTGGCGTGTTTGCGTTGACGTTGTTCCCTTCGGCGTTAACGTTATTTGCGGCAACGTTTACGTTATTTGCGTTGATGTTCACGTTGTCTGCTTCTGCATTAACGTTTGCGTCTGCGTTACCAACGTTCACATCAGCGTTTACGTTTACGTTATTGACGTTGCCGTTAGCGTTAGCATCTGGCGCTGGGGCGCGTACTGCCTCTTGAGGATTCAGTTGCAGGTCACGGAAGAAGCCGATTTGGTGTCTGTAAGGAAATAAAATTCTAATATTATGGCTATTTATGATTGATGACATTATCATTACATCCTCTATATGTGCTTTCGTGTTGGGTTGTTTATAAAAATATAGTGGGCATGCATAAAGCTTTTCATATTTCATTTAAAGGGTACGTTTACAACATCGACAGAAATATGGGGTGGTAGGAATGTTTATGAGCTACTGGAATTTCAAACCTAAAGTTGCATTGGATTCATAATTCGATAGACTGGTGTCTTCTTTTGACCGCAGAAATATGAATTTCATAGGGAGAGGGTAAATTTACAAAATACAGAAGGTACTCACAGATAACCCGCAGCACAAAGCAGCATCACCAATAACAATCTCGCCGGGCTGCCGTACAGATACACCAGCGAGAACAGCACGGCCAATCGCGACGCGGCGTACAGGTGGTCGAGCCAATCACGGGCCACGCCATCCTCGTCTTCAGCTGGCGGGGCGGGCGCAGGGGTTTCGGGGGGAGGGGGGGCAGCTGTAGTCGCTGGATGCTGCCACCTGGAGGAAACAGTAAGGTAGTTGTAGCTACGAAATCAAAATTTATTTTTGAAAGATTTTGGGTTATTTTAGAAAACTTGCAAATAGTAGGTGAAGTATTTTAATAATTTTGTAATCAAAAAGTACTAGTTCCTATTTGGCTGCCTAGAAATTGAAGGATGTTATGTTTTTGACCCGATAACTTTTTTTCTACTTAGGCATGCTTGTTATGAAACGCCAAAGTAAAACATTACTGTTTTAAAAACACTTGGCAATGGTAATGTTTAACGGGATTTTTCCGCAACTTGACGTTTACTTGCGCCTATTTTGCGTACTGGGTGGGGGCTCACTACTCGAGCCATCCTAGCTCCCTGAGGAAGCTCAGCAACCCTACCAAGTCACTGAGTGCCTCAGGGATGGACCGAGTTTCGAGGTACTTTGCCCGGTATGTTGCCACCTCTTTGCAGTGTATCACCACATGGGCAGCTGTTTCTTCTTCCTCCATGCATGCTCAGCATAGGGGGCTGTCACTTACACCTATGACTGAAAGGTGCTAATAATAACGCTAGTTACCATGCGAAGTTGGGGTTTTAACACTTTGTTACCATATTTTCACAGGTGCTCAGTTTGTGTTCTTATAATAGTTTATTGTTATGTTAATTATTTCTCTAATAACGAAAAAGTGTTTACAACAGAAAAATTTAAATCACTGACTACATCATTCTAAAAGTTATTGTTCGTCTAAAAGTAAAATATTCTGTGGTTAATATCGGTTTAGTTATTATTTAGTTATTAGATAGGTCAGTAGATACACCTAAAGTACTTACCATACTAAATTATTTTGTTTACACATTATTAACCACAGCAGTCCACTACTAGACACATGCCTACCTTCTATTGGAGGGTATTGTCATACTCGCCACGCTTGGCAGGCATACAATATTTTGCATTCCCAGGAAATACAACCTCCCGTTCTCTGGACGAATTTATCCCTTAGTCGCTTTTTACAAAACCTACAGGTAGAATTAGGGTGATACTATTCCAAGCCAACATCACACTGCACATAACAATAATACCACGATATAATAATAACTTTGCAGTTTTAAGTTTTCCCCCTTCAAACTCTTAATATGTGCCAAAGGCCAAGCACAAATGTTACTTGATTACTTCGAGTTCAGATTTCACTAATTCTAACGATCACGACTGCATGTTGAGAGATTAATACCCACAGTTATTACCAAGTATAATACAAGCATACCTACTTATAGAACCTAAGTAAGCAAGCAGTTATTTGTTAAATATGCCTTCTTTTTGTGTGGGACATTGAGTTGTTGAACCTGATGAACTCTGGTGTCTTTTATATATACTTTTATATATTTAGTATTTTAACTGCCTACTACTAGTTAGATATGCCTGAAATCTATGTAATGTAGTTACCTAACCTGTTATTTTTTGCAGCCTTGTCAAACATGATTGTAACATGTTATCAGCTATGAAATGATGAATGAAAGGAAAGCTAATAAAAATATTTTTAGTTATCTTTAGATTATGATATGAAAATCTAGTATTTTCTAGGGTATTTTTGTTAGCTGCGGTTATTTAGTATCAGATTAAAAAAATGCAAGAAATATTGTCTGTAGTGATAGTGTTAGGCAATGGTCTTACCTATATGTTTTGGGTTGTATTTAGGTTAGGTATGCCGGCTTAGAATAGCGTCACCCCATTTCTTCCCTGTGGGAGTTGTGAGAGGCGACTAAGGGACTTGAGGGTGTGAATTGCAATTTAAGGTGATGGGCTGACAACCTGTCACTTGAGGCGTTTTTTTTCGGCCGTTAACGCTCTGCCTACCCCACAAGGGACAATAGGCGTGATATGTGTATGTATGTATGTATGTTAAATTCCCTACTAAAACTAAAACTTGATCAGAACATTCACCGCTTAAAAAGATGGCACATCCTGTCACTTGACGAAAGAACCTAATTTAAGAAAAATAAATACAAACTCTTGGAGATGGCATTTGCTGGAGTGCCACCCAATAATAAAAAAAACAAATCCACCATACTATCTGATGAAGACTTGAAGAGTCGATTGCAGATAAGGAACAAAAAAAAAAAAAAAAACCCTAAAGAAGGTAATTAGTACCTACCTGCAAATTTCCATCCTTTCTATGACCTACCTAGCCATAATTTGGCATGCTTAACTTTTTAATCCATTTAGACAAAAGGTTAAATATTGACATATACATCTTCAATGATGTCATCAAACATGTTACAAGGTATAAACAGGTGTAGAGTACAAGATTCTTAGTATTGTAGCTGTAGGTAGAATTCTAGATTTATAAAATAAAATGTAACTTATGCCGTACCACATAATAAATGAGTGATAATGAAAGAGAATCTTCATCTGAATACTTACATATTAGCGTACTGTTGCATGTACTGCAGATAGGCTTGTTGCATCATCATCATATGATTCGCCATCATGGCCGGATCATTTGCCATCGGTAAATATCCTTCACCCATATTATAGTTCGGGTACGGAGGCACTCTTCCATAGTTATTGACAAAAGAACTCAGGTAATTTTGCATTTCTACTGTGTGGTTTTGGTCATTCTGCCTTGTTTCTGGCCGATTTTCAACAGGGGGTACTTCAAGGTTTGGAGTATTGACTGGCACATTTCTACGTCGTAGTTCGCTGTCTGCTGTTGATGGAGTCATCGGTTTTGGTTCCGGCATCATTCTTCGTTTTGGAGTGCACACTAGGTGCATTGTATGTACGGATAGACTCTCGTATGTTCTGAGAACATCCTTTAAGATTGAATTATCATTCAGAAGCTGGCCAGAGTAAATTATTTTTTGTTCATCTGCACTCTGAAATAAACAAAGAGGTATGAATGATTAGATATCAACAAAAATACATAAATAAAAATAAAATAACTAAAATATTATAGTTTAGACTTGAAACAGGAAAAGAGAAATTAAAATACCCACATAAATGCCAGTTATTTTAGTAAAATGCATGTTGATTGGCATGCAGCCTTATCACAAGCGTAATTGGAATATTAAAACTAATTTGATAAGAAAAATACCTCAATTTGAGAATACATAAATATTCTTTATAGGTATAATTTTAATAGTTTCAATAGCAAATGGAAACCAGCATAAACTTATATTAAATTCTACAAATTTTACTCCAACTATTCATTTTATAAGCATTACTTAAAGTATGGTAGGTATGCATACAATAATAATGTAGGCTGTTACTTGATGAGATTATGTTTATGTAGAATGTTTTTGAATACTTAAGAGCATACTCAAGAGAATAAGTAAATGCACAAAAAGTATAGTAAAACAAAACTAGACTGTAACTAGGTATTATGATTTTAGAATAGGTAGAAATTTAAAAAGATTTGTATTGCAATACTGAGACTACACATAATCTAGCTAATTTGTCGCGCTGTTTGAATCACATCTTGGAACAGCCAAAACTAGTAAATTCTCACCGGTTTGCTAGGATAAACCTCTGAGAGGTGCCCCTTCAGCTGTCTGACCGTCCATGACGACTGGCATTCTATGTTCTGGTCCTCGATCTGCTGATTCGGAGCCTTCACAACCAAGGTCACGTTATCTGGTATCATTTTCGACCATACAATTTACAATTCTAACAAATTAGATAACACTTCCTGAGACTTGAAATTATCAAAGCACACAAATAACAGATAATCTTATTGTTATGTCGGCTTGCGAGAGAAATTTCTGGCTGACGCAACAACAAATTTTGATAAAACGCTAGTCTACGAATACTATTCAGCTGAAATGATGGTAAATGACCAAATCTATTGGTTTTTACGTAAATAAATACTCCGCAATACGATGGACGAGGCCCCCGTACCTGTCAAATTCTCAAATTATTTGGCGAATTTTCATTGGGCCAGCGCTTATATGTGACATCATGAATTGTTCTCTTATGTCGAACTCCATAGCTTTTCATTGGACACAAATAAAACTTATGAAAATCTCGATTGTTATTGGTGAATATTTTTCCACCTACACAGTGTTCAACCAATGACGGTCGTTTGTTTAATTGTCAGACACACCTTCGAAACGAAACGCCATAACTGACATTTCGTGTAGATAACGCAGATAGGACAACGAAACGCAAAAGCGAAGGTTGCGTTCAAAAACTATCCCTCGTTTTAGGAAACAGAGAAAGCAATACAAGCCAAGCCGTTGAGATAAACCGATACAAATGTCAAATAAGCGTTCTGAACGAGTGCGTTTTGTTTTGTTGGTGTGCATTTTTTACATTTTTACATTTTCTTGAGAGCTATTACTTTATTTATTGTCATCTGGTTCATGGGTTGTACGGAACAACTGCAGTATAAAATAATCTATCGACTGAGAACAGCAAGCGCAGCAAAAACCTTCGAAAGACAAAGAAATCCTTCCTCAAAGATTACTAACCTATACTTCGCTTTATACCGCTTCTAAATCGTATAAACATGGGTGTTACAGTGTAAGTATCCTTAATAACTCTTCTGAGACGTACTATCCATAATATTTGGCCGGCTATACCAGTTTCACGCTCTTGCTTCACAGATTACAACAGTACCCGGTCCCAGAGAACAAAACTGGTACTTATGTGGTTGAGCTGCTCACTAAACGACTGACAGCGCTCGGAGCGTCTCCGCAGGGACAGTTCCTGGTTGACTGCGAGAGTTATCTATCCCCACCGCAAATGGGTAAGATTCTTTTTTTAAAGTTCGCAACAAGTCCTTTACAATTAGTTTAAATGATAACATCGCTTTTTAGTTACGGTCAGAGTTTACTTTTTGGGGTGCTTACCGCTATACGTTTGGCAATGAAAAGTTGTAACTCTTCTAAATTAATATTCATCAGCAAGTCTTAAATAGTTCTAGTGTCAGGTTCAAAGGAAACTTGAAAATCATTGCTCTCATTTAACCCTCTCAGACTTTCAACTGACATTTCCCAGCTACCGTTCGCTGGTGTCAAATTTCGCAAACAAAAATGGCGACTAATTTCGCAAGGACTATGGTTGCAAAAATATAAATTATTTAAAATTTTTACGGTTTACATTCAATCCACTACTAAATACTAGTGCGGAAATATATTACCGGTTTATTTACAAATTTTCGGCATGTTTATGTTGTTTAGTTTTTTATTTTCTGGGCCTGGAAGTTGCATGTCTAGAAATTTTGCTGACGTCGCAATATATAATATAATTACGAAAAATATATGATGTACCGATAAAGTTCAATTATTTTAGCACAATCTGTAATAATAATGTGATGCAATTATACATTTCTCCATTTGTCTATCCATACATATTTTTTTCATATGAAAAGCACTAAAAACATCATCCACCAAAAATTTCCGACGGGTGAAAGCGGTTGATCAACTTTGACAGTTTGTTATTTTACTTTTTTTTTCTAACGCTTTACACTTTGTGTTGCTAGTATAATGGAAATTTTATTCTGAACAGTTCTATGCACGTTTCATTCACCAAAAATGTTAAGTTTTGTCTATGAATCATTTTTGACGGACCGAAAACGCGCGAAAAACTTGACACCATACTTAAAGCACACATGTGTGCTTCGACGAGCGAACGGTAGGCGGCCATTAATGTACACATGTGTGCTTTGACGAGCGGGGAGGTTAATGCATTTGCCATTGGTAAAAGAATCATTAAAATAGAATTAGTAGTTTCAGATATTTCATCATATTCACTTATTTAATATGCAGATGTAGTAATATTCAAATTTCTTTATTCACAGGAAATACAAAAACAGTCCACATCCTGCACAACTCTGAACAACCAGCATCAGTTTTTTCCATCCTCGAAAGCGGCACAAAGAACATCCACGTAATAGCAGATGGATTGTTCGACTTGCTAATGATGAAACTATCGCAACACTATACTTCTAAAAAACAGACTAAAATAGAGAGTAAAGGGCCGAGGTTTGAACTTGGAGATTTCTGTGTGAAAATTGGATCAGTTACGATGAATCAGAGCTTCAAAGGTATTCTGATTGAGGTTTGTATTATCAAAAACAAATTCTAAGCAAAGTTTTTGTTACAATGAATAGGAATGAAAGAAACCTTCAATGTTACAGATTTCTGCTTTAACCTTTTCACCGCCATAGACGGGTATAGCCGACAACCCGCAACTTGCCGTCAGCGCCACGGTCGGGTACAGCCGACAAAACGTCGTTAAAGTTTATGTTCATAAACTAGCAATCTAAAATCGTATCTTTCTTTAATTTTTTCGCATATTGCATTTATTGTACCCTCTACTTTCATTTCTGAACTTTTGCGCTTAGATATTTATCACATTTGTAGTATAAATAAGAAAAATACTGATTACGTTTTGAAGCTGTCAGAAGTACCATTCGCACACGCCATAGTCGGCCCCACACGACTGGAAGTGTTGTTCCTTACTAGTACAAATGTGAAATATCGATACATCTATAATATATTTACGGAATATACTATGCCTAGATATTTGTCAAGTTTGTCATAACAATAACATTTTCTTATTATTTTAATGTATATTGAAAATATTCCCGACATCGATTTGTAGAAATACGCCAGTATTAGACATTATTTTCTTTGTTTGATTGAGTATCGACAAACCGGTTTCGTCGACTCGTGCACAGCGATAATTGCTTGACCATTGTGAGTGCACTGTACGCCGTAGTCGGGTAAAGACGACACGCTCTGACGTCATTGCAGTAGTGACATAAAAATAGTGATGGGAAAATGAGTGCCGACGAGCTTAGTTCAGCAGAACTTCTACAGATTTTAGAAGGCGTAGAGGATGACGTTGATCTGTCGTTTGAACCTGGATTACTCGAAGAAGAAGATTTAGAGTTAAGTAAATACCTAATAATCATAATAATAAGGACAAACAATCTTAAAAAAAAGTTTAACAATATTGCTTAAAGTTAAATATATATACATTCTTGAATAATTAAACTAAATATTTTGTTTTATGATGCTAGTGATCTATCATCTGTTGTTTCGTTGTTTTCTGCAAGTCCGTTTGCCAGTTGGCAAAGGCCTCCTCCAACCTTTTCCACTCTGATCTTTGTCTGGCCACCCTACACCAGGTTCTCCCTGCTACTTGTTTGATGTCATCATCCCATCTTTTCCTTTGTCTTCCTCGTTTTCTTTTGCCTTCCCTGGGGTACCATTGAGTAACTAACTTATTCCACTTGTCTTTTCCTCTCATCATGTGCCCTGCCCACTTCCATTTTAACCTTTTGATTTTCAAAGTTACATCCTGTACTTTAGTCTTTTCTCTGATCTTGGTGTTTCTCAGTCTGTCTTTTCTTTTGACTCCTATCATACTCCTTTCCATTGCTCGCTGGCAAATAGCCAGTCTGCTAATTGAGTTGTTAGCTAGGGCCCATGTTTGACTTCCATACATTAAAATGGGTAAGATGCAGGTGTCGAACAGTTTGCTCTTTGCCTTCAGATGTAGGTTTTGGTCTTTCATTACTTCTTTCATTCCCCAGTATCTTTTCCAACTATTTGTTACTCTTCTTTCGATTTCTTTTTTCATGGTATCTCTAGGTGATATCACCTGCCCCAAATATATATATTCTTCCACATAGTTTATTTGAGACCCTCCTACTGTTATGACATTTTCTTTGCTTCCATTGGTCATAATTTTAGTTTTTTCCGGGTTCATTTTTAGTCCAACTCTTTCACTCTCTAATGATAGTTCGTTTAGCATTTGATTCAGTCCTTCTGACGTTTTTGCGAAGAGTACAATATCATCAGCAAATCTGAGGTGTGTTAATGTACGTCCGTCGATATTTAGTCCTAGATGTTCCCAATCCAGGTTTCTGAAGATCATCTCCAGGACAGCAGAGAAAAGTTTTGGAGACAGTGGGTCCCCCTGTCTTACTCCCTTTTGTATGCTAAAGAAGGGACCTTTCTTTTCTAATTGTATACACGCCATGCTGTTTTTGTAGACATTTCTAATTAACCTTATATACTTATGTTCTATTCCTTGTTCCTTCAGTGCTTCCCAGATAGTTGAATGTATTAAGGAGTCAAATGCTTTGCTGTAGTCGACAAATGCCAGGTAGTATGTAAGTTGATACTCTTCATACTTTTCTATAATCTGTCTTACTACATGAATATGATCTAGTACAGAGAAGTCTTTGCGGAAACCAGCCTGTTCTGTTGGTTGTTGTTCATCAAGTTTTCTTTCAATTCGCTTAAGGATAATCTTGGCAAATATTTTGTACACATTGGACATCAGACTAATAGGTCGGTAGTTTCCAATATTGTATTGGTCACCTTTTTTATAGAGAAGGATTATATTTGATTGATTCCATTGTTGTGGAATAACTTCTGTATTGGTGATATTGTTGAAAATTTCTGTGAGAATAGGTGCTAATGTTGACTTTGCTTGTTTTAATATTTCATTATTTATTCCATCAGGTCCTGGGGCTTTGTCTTTCTTTTGTGTTTTTATAGCAACTTCAACTTCTTCTTGCATTATGCTGGGTATGCTTGAGTTTTCCATTAGTACAATTTCTCTATCAGCTGTGGTACTTTTGTATAGATTTTTGTAATATGAAGTTGCTATCCCTAGTATTCTTTGCCTTTGGTTTCTCTTAGTACCAGTTTTGTCCTTCATCTGTACAATCCAGTCTTTTTTGTTTGTTAGTTCTTTGTATGCCTTTTTAATTCCACCTGTCTGCAGGATGTGTCTTTCAATTGTTTCCATTCTTTTCTGAGTTCTGTCTTTTCTAATACTTTCCTTTATTTCTTTGCTCAATTTTGTTATCTGTTTTCGTCTGTCGACCTTGTTCATTTCTCCACTTATTAGATCGGCTCTTTGTTTAAGAAGATTGACAGTTTTGGCTGACATCCATTTGTTAGGTTGTTCATCGCTACCAGCACTTTGTTGCATAGAACATTTGATTGTTCTTTCGAGCCAGTCGTATTTCTCTTGTACTTTCATATTTGCTATGTCTATGTTGTTTTCTATGAGTTCTGATTTTAGAGTTTTGGCTATTTGGTCCATTTGGTATTTAGAGGGTTTGGTTTTTCCTATATTTTCTCTTGGTCTTTTATTTTTTGGTGGGGATGTCATCAATTCTGCTCTGATCATTCTGTGGTTGGTATTAAAGTTGAAATTATTTAATACACTCATGTTTGAGAAGCATTTAGTTCTGTTAGTCATTATGAAGTCTATTTCATTTTTTGTCTTTCCATCTGGTGAAATCCAAGTCCACATTCTGTTGTTCTTTTTCTTAAACATTGTATTTAGAACTGTAAGATTATTTTCCTGTACAAAGTTTGTTAGTTTAGTTCCATTTCTAGTTCTAGTCTTGTTCTTATATATGAATGGTCCTAGGAATGAGTCCTCTTCTGGTTCTCTTTTTCCAATTTGGCCATTAAAGTCTCCCAACACGATTATATTTTTGTGAGCATGCATTTCGAGTGATTTATTCAGCAATGTGTAGAAGTTGTCTATTGTATCGGCATCTGCTTGTTCTGTGGGTGAGTAAACTTGAACAATGGTCCAGGGTTCTTTGTAGCCTGGCAGCTTGATATTTAGTAATGCTATACGCTCTGACACACCGTAAAAGCTCTCGATGCTGGTTGCGAGGTGATTTTTTACTACAAATCCTACGCCATTTCTTCCTTGGGTCTCGCCTATGTGGTATAATATATAATCCTGGTATGCTTCGACACGTTCGCCCATTCTTCTTACCTCGCTCAGTCCCACTATGTCCCACTTCACATTTTTTAGCGCATACGTTAGTTCTGTGAGGTTCTCTTCTGATTTTAAAGTTAATACATTTAGGGCAGCTATGTAAATTTTTGTACTCTGGTAGTTATTTATTTTGGAATTGTTTTTGTTTGTATTTTGATTTTGGGTTATTTTTGGATTATGGTTCTCTTGGGTTAGAGGGTATTGGTCTAATTCCCCGCGGGGACCAGCCGTGTTGGGGAATGAACTAATAGGTTTGTTGTCTTTTATTTGTGTTGTGTTGTTCCAGTGGCCAGCGTCCTTATCTCATGCTTTTTGTTCCATTGATTTATTCTGTGATGATGCAGGGCTATTTTTCTCTTTCATCAATTCATAGGCATTGATACGATTTGATGTTTGCTTTCCAGCCTGCTTTTCTGGTTGGGTGGGAGTGTTTGGTGACATAGAGAGATTTCTTTTACGATTTCCTGAGTTGGATGTTTTTTCTTTAATAATTAGTTTGTCATACTTAATTATTGCATACATTCCCTTCTCTCTTTCCTCTTTCATTTTTGCCTGTAGCTCTCTCCTTTTGTCTAGTACATCTTTAGGATAGTCCACAGATACAAAATAGTCTCCAAATTTCTTTTTGTTTTCCAAAATGATATTTCTTATCCAGCCGTTAACAAAAGAGATCGGTACGGGTCTATCTTTTCTTCCCGATACATCTTTCCGTCCAATTCTGTATATTTTATTTATGTCCTTGCTTACCAACTTTAAATTCAGGCTATTGTTTAGTTTTTGTAATACACTTTCTAGGAGATCAGTAGTTGAGGTTTCAGTTTCTTTACACCCATGAATAATAATGTTGTTAGATCTCTCCGATTTTTCTAAACGTGTCACTTTTTCCCTCAGAAGTTGATTTTCCTGCTTTATTTCCTTTATTTCTTGCGTAAATGGCACCAGTTTTTCATCCATTCTTGCTACCAATTCCTTTGTTTGGTTTTGCATCTCGATTTTTATGTTGTCAAATAGTGTTTGGGCATTCATTTTGAAACGGAACGTATTTCGTATTGATTTCTTTTCTATCGATAACTAGGTTCGTGCATGTGCAGCTTTATTTATTTTCTTCACGTTGTCAACAGTGTTGAGTTGACAGTTGTTGTTAAAAATATAACCTCAAAAATGTTCGTTGCCAGAACTTCACTTTAGAAATCACGTTATGTATCACTCTTCAGGCGCAAATTTTTATGTATTTATGCACTTTTTGACTTCGTCCTTCATTATTTGCCGTTTTCACTTGTTATATAGTTGTTTTTCCAAATTACTTGGCGAAAATATAGGAGCACGACTAGCGTATGTATTTCACTTGACAGGGCCGGAACCGGATTTTTTTTTTTTTTTTTTTTTTTTTTTTATAATCATAAATAATAATAAATAAATTAAGAGAGTTTAGGAGGGTTTCATGTGAACTTAATTTAACGGGTCAAATTGTGATACAAGATTATTATTAGATAATAAGAGATAAGAAAATTTTTATTTAATAAACGTATAAGTAACTATCCATCTATCTGTCTAATTAGCCTAATAATTTAGTTTAGACATAGGCCTTTTCTTTATAAGTAACTATGAAATGCTTATAAATAACCGCTAATATAAGTGTAAAGAAAACTATACTTTTCTTTATTCAAATTCTTCCCGCTGACAAACGTCACCGAGCCGGGCATGACATGATGAAATGATTATAGTCTGCAAAAGTTAACCAAAAATGTGTCTCGTAATTTTCGAGTGAAAACAAAATATTATTTTTATAAGTTTTATTGTATCTAAACAAGTTAGAAACCGACACCGTGTTTAATAACATTAAATGTCGTTTCTTTTCTTACAGGTATGTAAGGTTTTGTCTTTAAAACTTGTATTTGTATTTAAGCTAGGAATAACATGTAAAATGATGCAATAAATCTTTTCTTACAGATAAACTCAGTTGTGTTTGATTGACGGTGCGGTCTAAACAGAAAGCATAACATAAATAATCTTATATAAGTACAATACCTTACGAAGGGCGTTATAAAAAGTAAATAGAAACAAACCGAAGAAATAATCAAATAAACCGGGTAGGAATAGAAAAAAAATTCAAGTATTTAATAATATATCATAAATCTTAAAATATTAGTTATGTCGGTTTCCTATTTGCCTGAGATACAGGAATTCATATTCTTAGTTTAAATGGTTAAGCCACAGAATTATTTCATATAAGTGTACCTATTTGTAATTAGGTTTATTAAATAAATAATTATCTTTTCTCTTATTATCTAATAATAATCCTGTATCACAATTTAACCCGTTAAATTAAGTTCACATGAAATTTGTGCCATTTAAAATCGTTTTTAATTAATAATTTTACGTAAGTAAAATAAGAAAAAGAAATGAAAGAAAACAAATAGTCACAATAAAATATTAAAATTAATACCATCATAAATCCTATGAAGTTCTAATTTTTTTATCGATATTCTATATTACATCCTTATTTGTCCTAAGGGTTTGAGAATATAGAAATGCCACCGACGCCACAGTCGTCTATAACCGACAACGCGATATAGAGAGACGCGTAATAGAGATGCGCCAGTGCTGATCGAAAACTGAACTAAAAATAAACTTGTTGAATATGCCTAGTGTTGTTTACGAGGCCACCACTACTACCACTATCCTATATTACTATTTTGACCTATATGAAATCAGAACTGAAAGTAGGGGGCAAAATAATGGTTTTAGATTAATTAAAACTCGGTTTAAGAAGTAAAGATTTATTATCTATATGAACTGTTGGACATCTCTATTTTATTGAGTATTTCTTTACCAAGAAATTGGTGTGGCGCTGGTTGCAATTTTTTACTCGAATGGCTTGGCGGCGAAAAGGTTAAAGAATTCTAGTTCTTGTATCTAACTCATAATGACTTATGTTACTACTTCTTATTGCTAATAAGAATTGTTAAAACTTTGTTTTTTTTATAAGGAATTGATGAATGATAACATTTCTATAATTCAAAACATATTTTACATAATATTTTAATTGAAATGGTACTGCAAACCTTCATAATCATAGCACAGAAATCATAACATAGAATAATTTCCAATAACTATTTAGCTGTTTAAGAAAAGTATTCACAACACTCACTTTAAAAACCTAATCTGCCTAAACCTTCTTTTATAACTTTCTAGGTGGAATACCGTCCATGCGTAATGGCGAATGCTGTATGGGGCTTACTCCGGGAGTTTCTACAAGGCCTCCTCGGACCAGCAGTACCGGTGCAACCCCCACAACACTTGCTGAGCAGAATGAACGATATATATGCACCTATAGACACTATATACCAGTATCTGGAACACTTTAGTGCATATAGGAAAGTTACTGGCATGAGAAATCAGTGAAAATGTGTGGTGTGTTTTATACTGTTTCAAGAATGGTGATGCATGGCAAAAAAAAACTGCTCCGTTTTAGGTGTAGTTAGTTTAAAAATAGGTGAAAGCAATAAAAAAATCTAAGCACATAAAAAGAAGTTAAATAGCACATTAATTACACATTTAGAATATTGGTTATATGGGTATAGTGATTGATTGTATTAGTAACTGATTTATTTCTGTCATCTATCTAGTATGATAATCGTATTTGGAATGCAATGTACGGATATTATAATAACTAATTTCTGATTGTTTAAATAAATTATTTTTAGATGAAAATAAAATACCTACATTAAATCTTTACTTTGTAATTTTTATTAAAGATTTAGGGCCACAATGCAAAACAGTGGTGCAATAAATTAAAAATGAGACATTTTGCACCTATATTTCAACTCGGTTTTGGGCTTCGGCGCTTAGTTTTTTGTATCATAGAAAATCAAGGTAGCTAATATAAAACGCTCCTGTATCTTAATTTAAGTAAGTAAGTCTTCTTCTTATTTTTGTTTGGGACACCGAGTCGTCCAACGACCCGATTAATCCTGGTGTCGAGAGGTTTCAATCGCCTACCACTAGTAGTAGGCTCCTGACACGGATGTGAAACGACCGCCGACGAAGTAATCATACCGACGTCTTAACGTGACCTCCGAAGCACGGAATCATCTTTCTTTTTGGATAATCAGGTGGTTCAGTCTGAAATGTCATACTGGGAACAAATTCACAAAGTAATAAATATCAGCTTTGTTAGTGCCCCACCGATAATTGAACCCGGAACCTTTGCATCGCAGCCAGTCGCACTACCACTGCGCCACATCGGCCGTCAACTAAAGGCCGTACGCTCGCTCACGCGGTTTCACGCGCCGCGCGGGACGGCCCGCGCGGGCCAGATTTGACAAAACACAAGATTGGCGCCCCGTGACGCGGCCTGCCTGCGGTCACCCGCGCCGCGGCTTCAGCAACCCGCGACATAATATAACCCGTACGAACACGACGACACTTGCCATATTACAACTACCTAGGCACTATGCGCCTTCTAAATTTGGACGGGTAATAATGGCGGCGATGTCAGACCGCCGCGCGGATCCCGCGAGACCGCGCGCGGCCTCACGCGCGGGCTGGCCCGCGCGTGAAACCGCGTAAGCGAGCGTACGGCCTAAGTAAGTAAAAACACTTTATTGGCCAAAAAATTATGATACAAGTAACACGAACGTCTGCGCAAAGGGGGCCTTATCGCTGAAAGCGATCTCTTCCGGACAACCTTTGGGTGGAAGAAATAGGAAGAGAATACAGAGCAGTGCGAGAGAGTAGAGAGAGAGAGGATAACGGGAATAGAAATTAAAATGATAATATACATAAAAAACATTATTATGTATTTATTTAAGTACTAGCAGCCCGCCCAGCGGTTTCACCCGACGCTAACAATTTCCCCCCGGGAATAAGACAGTTTAATATAGCCTATGGTCATCAGGGATAATGTAGGATTCTAAAAATCTTGACTTCAATTTGAAACAAATATCGTTTTTAGATGGTGGTGGCGTATAGTTACATGCCGTGTGATTAACCTGGCCAGCCCCATGGCAGTGCCTATATTTTTTTTTATCCCGCCCGAGCCGGTTTTCTATTAGGTGATAACAAAATTGTAATAAAAAAAATAATTGTGTGATACGAATTTCTTTTTTTAGAAAGACGATTCATGACGTCAATAAGTGATAATACTATCCTACATTGAATAAAGAATTTCAATTTCAATTAACGGTAAAAGAATTTTTTTAATCGGTCCAGTAGTTTCGGAGCCTATTCAATTCAAACAAACAATAAATAAAATCCTGTTTCTAATATTAGTGTAGATGTAGATAATATAATTATGTGCCGTGTAATGCCGGCTTAGAATAGCATCACCCCATTTCTTGCACGTGGGAGTCGTAAGAAGCGTCTAAGGGACTCGAGGGTGTGTATTGCAATTGAAGGCGATGGGCTGACAACCTGTCACTATGGCGA
Source organism: Tuta absoluta (assembly GCA_027580185.1). Classification (NCBI taxonomy): domain Eukaryota; kingdom Metazoa; phylum Arthropoda; class Insecta; order Lepidoptera; family Gelechiidae; genus Tuta; species Tuta absoluta. The sequence continues at coordinate 8,200,046 of JAQAHW010000019.1, read as the reverse complement.
TACATAATTTTCCGGATGACCCTCAAATGTTTGTCAGACGTGGCGTAAATGTCCGTTCTATGCGGCCGTTTACGCTCTGCCTACCCCGCAAAGGATTATAGGCGTGATATGTGTATGTGTATGTATGTATATAATTATTATTTTAGTGTGATGCCGGCTTAGAATAGCATCACCAGATTTCTTTCCCGTGGGAGTCGTAGGAGGCGACTAAGGGACTTGAGGGTGTGTATTGCAATTTTAGGCGATGGGCTGACAACCTGTCACTATGGCGATACACAATTTTCCGAATGACCCTCAAGCATATGTCAGACGTGGCGTAAATGTCCGTTTTTGCGGCCGTTTACGCTCTGCCTACCCCGCAAGGGATAATAGGCGTGATATGTATATGTATGTATTATTTTAGTGTAGATTTTTTTAAGGCATTATTTAATGTTTTTTGTCGTCTTTTTATACCGAGTAAGGGACAGCCCTTCGAATACTGATAGGGGGTGCATGAAACATAAAACTGGACAACTTTCCCCTAGAAACAATATGTCAGGAAACGCCAAAAAAATTACCTTCCATACAAAATCACAATCAGCTGACTGCAATCACTATGGGAAGTCAGTTTTTTTACGTTTTCTGAAATATGTTCCTAGGGGAAAGTTGTTCAGTTTCATGGCCTGCATGTACCCTATTTGTATTCTGAGGGCTATCCCTGACATCCTTTAATACAGTAATGATTAAATGTAATCATTACACTGGTACGAATAATGTGGCGTAATTAGTACATTTTTTAATGAAAAAGTAGTTATTTTGGCATAACTGTAATAGTTAGACAAATGGTATCGCGGACATTATTATAGATATTGATGCCCTCTATAAAGCTGTAGTACATTACTTTGCTCTATTGTCAATAATTTCCACAGCGTACGCGATATAAGATATTTTTTTGGTACATTTTTCACACGTTTCATTATCGAAATTTTCACGCGGATCCCTATTTTTTTCTCGTATAAAATATAGCCTATGTTCATCAGGAATAATGTAGGATTCTAATGGTAAAAGAATTTTTAAAATTGGGCCAGTAGTTTCGGAGCCTATTCGATGCAAACAAACAAACAAACAAACAATCAAATCTTTCCTCTTTATAATATTAGTGTAGATATCGGCTGTTCCAGATCTCCAAAAACTGAATTACTTATCTAAAAAATATTACCAATTTCAATATAACTCCGTAAGCTGCATTCGAAAGAAATTGCCAGATCCTTTGTGGGACGGATTGAAATGAATTCTGTATTCACAACTGAAACATAGTTTACAGAACCCCTTTGACAATTTTCTTTCATCAACAAAAAAAAGGTGTTTCGGTGTTTCGCGGAAAATGAAAACTGCTCCGGTGAAAAGTTTGTACTATCAACAGCAGATTAAGTTACCTTTTTAAAGGATTAAAAGATAGATCTTCTTTTTGTGTTGGACACTAAGTCGACGGATGACCCGATGAACCCTGGTGACAGAGGTTTTTAACCGCCCACTAGTAGTAGACCTCTGACATGGTTGTGTAACTACCGCCGCCGTCCAATCGACTTAACGTGCACTCTGAGGCACGGAACCATCTTTCTGGACATCTTCACGGACAATCAGGTGGTTCAGCCTGCAATGTCCTAACCAGACTTGAAACAAATTCACAAAGTGATTGATTATATCAAGTTTGTGAGTGTCTCACCGGGAATTGAACCAAGAAACTTTGCGCCGCAGGCAGTCGCACTACCTTTACGCCACATCGACCGTCAACACGGCTTATGAGTTCAAACATCTTTCAATCGCTATACAGGGTGTAAGGGACAGCCCTCCAAATACTGATAGGGTGCGTTCAGAGCATGAAACTGAACAACATGACATAAAATCAGGAAATGCCAAAAATATGAAATTTCTATAGTAAATGCAGTAAGCTGATCGTAATTTTTAATGGAAATTCGAATATTTTTTGTCGATTCCTGACATATGTTCCAAGGGGAAAGTTGTTAAGTTTCATGATCTGAATGCACCATATCAGTATTCGGAGAGCTGTCCGTATAAGGTGAAAGGATGAAACTTTACCAGGGACCGCGAAATCGGAAACTCAGGATAAACTCAGGATGGGCTGGTGATAAGGAACAACTTACCCCACGAAACATAGGTCGAAATAAGACAAAAATATTCTGAGTTTTCGTACAGCAGGTAACTCAAATCAGCCGAGTGACAACTCTGTATCGGAGGCCCAATTTCTTTTTCGTCTTACGACCTATGTTCCTTTTGGAAAGTTATTCCTCATCACCAGCCCGATCTGAGTTTACACTATACAAATACAAATTATCCACACTATCCACACTTCCACACTAATATTATAAATGCGAAAGTAACTCTGTCTGTCTGTCTGTCTGTCTGCTACGCTTTCACGGCCAAACCGCTGAACCGATCTTCATGAAACTTGGCACAGAGATTGCTAGCATACCGAGAACGGACATAGGCTACTTTTTATCACCATTCGAGGGTCTGGAGTATAGATGTAGACCACCAGCTGTACCACCAGGAGCCCAGCTAAACTATTAGAGATACAGACATTGTTCCAAAACAAAAGTTGTTCAGTATGATAGGCCGCTTCTTTTCACAAGGACATTGGGGATCTGGAGTACCTTATGTAGACCACCAGATCTACCATAAGGAGCCCAGCTAAACCAATAGAGATACAGGCATGCTTCCAAAACAAAAGTTGTTCAGTATGATAGGCCGCTTCTTTTCACAAGGACATTAAGGATCTGGAGTACCTTATGTAGACCACCAGGTCTACCATCAGGAGCCCAGCTAAACCATTAGAGATACAGGCATGGTTCTAAAACAAAAGTTGTTCAGTATGATGGGCCGCTTCTTTTCACAAGGACATTGGGGCTCTGGAGTACCTTATGTAGACCACCAGGTGTACCACCAGGAGCCCAGCTAAACCATTAGAGATACAGGCATGCTTCCAAAACAAAAGTTGTTCAGTATGATGGGCCGCTTCTTTTTGCAAGGACATTGAGGATCTGGAGTACCTTATGTAGACTACCAGGTCTACCATCAGGAGCCCACCTAAATTATTGGAGATACAGAAATGGTTCCAAAACAAAAGTTGTTCAGTATGATGGGGATAAGTTGAGAAAGGACATTGCCTACTTTTTACCGAGGACAGAAAAACAAAAATGTGGTATATAAAAATGTACCTATTACAGTAACTTAAATTACCTTTTTAACTGTCCTATCTAGTTATGCTGACCATTTTAGTGTGCTCAAATCGGCACAACTGGAGTAAGTACTCTGTTATCTACTGACTTTTGTATTCAATAGTTATAAATATTGATCTCTCAGGCCGGATAGCAAATTTTGAATTGTCCCTTTAACAACAGAAGCAAGCAAGTCATCTTTAAACAGTAGAGATAAGAACTGTTCTTTTATCACTGTCACACTAACTATGAATACACATACCTATTTTAGAACTTCTGCCTAAAAAAACTATCTAACGCGGACGAAGTCGCGGGTAAAAGCTAGTTTATTTAATAAAAATATTTACTAATAGGTAAAACTATACAAAACAATTATGAGGCTTAACTATATTTGCCTAAACTAAGAATAGTATGTCTTAGGTAAACAGTTTACCAAAATAATTGTTCTAAATAACACAATCAATATAAAAATAAAATACAGCTATACAATTAAAATAAACTTAAATACACTTTCAAATATTACTATTACTATCGGTCACTAGTAATCCGAGCTAGCTAGTTCATAAAAATGTGTCATAAAAAGTAAATCTTACGTTTCCCATCACCAATGATGCTCTAACCAGATCAAGCCCAAATGTATGGGTTCTGCTCTCAGTTGTCGTTACACCGTCCCTTACACCCTGTATAAGTACAATACAATCCTGAATATCATCCCTTGCCGGATATGGATATAGGTAACGACATTACAGCACCAGAATCCGGAAACCGGGTGAAACCGGTTCGCATAACAATCACACCCGGGTGTGGTTAAAATTCAATAGAGAACAACCAAATCTGGGTACACATAAGCCAGTCGCTATTGAGGCACGATTCTATGCGTAGTATTTTTGAAATACTGGAATTTTGTTTGCCGTATGATGCCGGCTTAGAATAGCATCACCCCATTTATTTCCCGCGTGTCTTAAGAGACGACTAAAGGACTTAAGGGTTTCATGTGTATACCGTTACCTCATACCGTTATGTATGTTTGTTACCTCTTCACGCTCAAACGGCTTGACCGATTTGGATGAAATTTGGAACACATATAAAGTATAACCTGGAATAACACATAGGCTACTGTTTACCGCAGGTAAACAACTATTACCACGGGAAAATGAGTCGCAGCGGGTGAAACCGCTGGGCGGAAATGTATTTATGTATCTAAGTAACCATCCAGCTTGTTACAGACATGTTTTCCAGACTCGACACCATAGTTCTAGAATCGTCCCCCCTAGCACCCTGGCGCGGCCACGGCGCGGCTCTATCATCAATATTCCGTTGGCATTTTATGCAAAACAAGCAGTAGTTATACAGACTTACTATAACAGCGGCTGGGAGCGGCCAGATGTTGACGTTTTGTCTACATCCACTATTTGACTACATTTTGCTTACATTGTTGTGATTGTGACTAAGTTTACAGGGTGTAAGGAAAAGAACTGCGTTCCTTTTACGGAATGAACCAGCCCATGTAACTGAGAAACTTTTCTCAAGGAACATAGACCAATATATGAAAAAAAATTAGACCTCACATACAACCAGATTTGGTCGGCTGCTACATTTTGTATGGGAGGCCTAATTATTTTTTTTCATATTTCGACGTATGTTTCTTGGGGAAAGTTTTCAAGTTTCATGGGAAGGAACGCAATACTTTTCTTTACCCCCTGTATACATGTACCTAAATTTTTCGTAAACGCCTGGAGTGCTTTGGAAAATATTTTTTTCAGTCTAAAAGATACATGCGACCCATTGAATTTTGACGACGACAGTTAGTTTTTTTTCCTTTGCTCTCACATTGCTCTTTTTTCTATTTCTTTTTCCTCCACCTAAATGTTGTCTGGAAGTGTTCGCTATTAGCGATAAGGCAGCCTTTCCGCATTGTAGCTTAAGATGTTCGTGTTACTTGTGTTGTTTAAGTTTGTGCAATAAAGTGTTTTACTTACTTAGTTGAAGACGGCTAACCTGAAGGCAAGCCTACCTACTTATTCCTTCAGGAAAAACTTTTGTTTAAGGCAAGTGTACCCGTGAACGACCACGACAGTGGCGCCACTTCACAAAAAAACAAAAAAAACAGGAAAGGCTGCCTTATCGCTAATAGCGAACACTTCCGTTCCAGACAACGGCTACACTCGCCTTAACTCTTGTGACAGATAAGATGTTATAAAGATTCAATCAAAGTGCCAGACGTAGAGACCTTAAAGGGCTAGACTGGTAGTCTAAAGGGTCGGACTAGTCACGTATTGTAAGCAAATAGGCTTTGAAGGGCCGTTTGTCTATTTCTTTTATTGAATTGAGGCTGTCTGAGAAAGCTCTACGACCTTCTAAGACCTTTGGTCCTTTTCAGTCGATAGCTCTTTATAGCGGTGCTGGCAAAAATAAATAATCCGTACTAATGTTATAAATCTGAGAGTTGGTGTGTGTATGTATATTTGTTACCTCTTCACGCTCAAACGGCTTGACCGTTTTGGATGAAATTTGGAACACAGGTAGAGTATAACCTGAAATAACACATAGGCTACTTTTTTACCGCGGGAAATCAACTATTACCACGGGAAAATGAGTGGCAGCTGGTGAAACCGCCGGGCGGAAGTCCAGTAATAAATATCTATGACAATTCACATAGTGCCATCTAGCCCCAAACAAAGCAAAGCTATGGAAACTAGATAGCTGATATTTATACTTATATAATTTTTTTTAAATGTATACATAATATACATAGAAACACCCAGAATAAACACGAATATCTGAAAATGAATTATCAAATATTTGTGTCTTGTGGGGATCGAAGCCACGACCCTCGGCGTAGCAGGCAGGAATACTATCCGCTACGCCATCGGCCCAGTCAAAAAGTATCTTATATAGGTACAAACGCGAGAAGGTCGAGGCACTCATGAAACTGAACAACTTGCCCTAGAACAAAGGTAGAAATTATAAAAAAAACCTCCCATAGTACTTAAATTAACCAGCTGATCGGCAATTTTGTGTGGAAGACCCATTTTTTTAAACTTCAACTAATCCATCCAGTTCCGTGGGGAAAGTTGTTCAGTTTCATGAGTACCTTGACATCCTTTCGGCTTGTTATACCCTTTTTGTTACTTCCTGTATACGTAATTTGTATCTATATCGGGTGACGTACAACCAGAGTTGTTTTTATTTCATATTTGATCCTCGAGCCAGTTAATTTTCATCAGTTAGCTAGTATGATGTAAAAATATTCGCCGCAAATATTTTAAGGGGTGAACCAACCAATGAAACTGAACTGGACATCTTTCCCTGAGAAATAGGTCGAAATATGCAAAACTTTGAACCTCCCATACAAATGCTCTCCCAAACGTACAGACCGGGTCTGTTGACTGGAACATTTTGTATGGCAGGTGCAACTTTTATTCAGTTTCAAGGGCTGGTTGATCTCTTGAAATATTTGCAGTAATTTTTTTTACACCTTATATAACTATGGAAACATAATATACTGCTGCACTATGGGCAAAGATAACAACTACTTGGGTCCCTCCCAACGCAAAACGGGCACGAGGTCGTCCAAGAAAAAGGTGGAAAGACGAGTTACACGCTCACGCCCAAAACTGGATGCAGGCGGCCTAGGATAGGGATAAATGGAAGAAACAGAGGGAGGCCTTTGCCCTGCAGTGGGACATGTCTGGCTCAAAATCATAATAAAACTAGCGGCCCGTCCCGGCTTCGCACGGGTGGACAATTATTTTTTACATAAATGCACTTTAAATTTTACACCCTTTTTTCACATTGGAGGTTTTTTATTATATATTTTTTATCTTTACCTACAGCTACTATTATATACACTTAGGTATTTAGTATCTCAAAATATTTTTTAGAGTTCAGTACCCAAAGGGTAATAACGAAAACCCTATTACTGAGGCTCGGCTGTCCGTCTGTTTGTCCGTCCGTCCGTCCTACAGTTACGAAGCTGTACCTCCTGAACCGTTATACCTACACAGTTGAAATTTTTACGGATGTTGTATTTCTGTTGCTGCTATAACAACAAATACAAATTTTATAGTGTTTGAAAAAACACATCACGATAGTGCGTTGAAAACTAACAGCGACATCTATGTTTGTATAATGGAACTAAAATATTACTTTTCTCAGTTTTCGTGATAGTATAAATGTATAAAAACTACTGAAGCTTGAGAGGTAAAACTTGGACTTGAAGTTTTTTATGTAATGAAGCAACTAATAAAGATAAAATTCCGTTTTTTAAAATCCCCTAGGGGATGAACAGGGGGTTAAAAGTTTGTATGAAAGTTCGTTTTTTCAAATGAATGTGATCTGTTTCAAAATTTGTAATAAGACTAATAATTTAAAATAATTAAACACGTGTTTCAGCATTTTTGAAATTTTAACCCTTAAATGGGTGAAAAGGGGGTTAAAGGTTTGTATGAAAGTTTTTTTATCTTAAATGTTATCTGTTTCAAAATTTTTGATTAGACTCATAATTTAAAATAATTAAACACGTGTTTCAGCATTTTTGAAATTTTACACCTTTTACACCTTATATAACTATGGAAACATAATATACTGCTGCACTATGGGCAAAGATAACAACTACTTGGGTCCCTCCCAACGCAAAACGGGCACGAGGTCGTCCAAGAAAAAGGTGGAAAGACGAGTTACACGCTCACGCCCAAAACTGGATGCAGGCGGCCTAGGATAGGGATAAATGGAAGAAACAGAGGGAGGCCTTTGCCCTGCAGTGGGACATGTCTGGCTCAAAATCATAATAAAACTAGCGGCCCGTCCCGGCTTCGCACGGGTGGACAATTATTTTTTACATAAATGCACTTTAAATTTTACACCCTTTTTTCACATTGGAGGTTTTTTATTATATATTTTTTATCTTTACCTACAGCTACTATTATATACACTTAGGTATTTAGTATCTCAAAATATTTTTTAGAGTTCAGTACCCAAAGGGTAATAACGAAAACCCTATTACTGAGGCTCGGCTGTCCGTCTGTTTGTCCGTCCGTCCGTCCTACAGTTACGAAGCTGTACCTCCTGAACCGTTATACCTACACAGTTGAAATTTTTACGGATGTTGTATTTCTGTTGCTGCTATAACAACAAATACAAATTTTATAGTGTTTGAAAAAACACATCACGATAGTGCGTTGAAAACTAACAGCGACATCTATGTTTGTATAATGGAACTAAAATATTACTTTTCTCAGTTTTCGTGATAGTATAAATGTATAAAAACTACTGAAGCTTGAGAGGTAAAACTTGGACTTGAAGTTTTTTATGTAATGAAGCAACTAATAAAGATAATTCCCCCCCCGCTCGGATCTCCGTTGAGGACGGACGTGTTTTTTGTTAAATCCGCATAAAGTTTAAATCAAAAATAGTAGAAATTAAATTCCGAAAATAAACAGTGCTAGTATACCAGGAGCGCATAAGTGCCAAGGAACTAGATTCATCGGCAAGTGAGTGAGACGGTGTGCTATTGAAGCGAGAAACAAATACGTTTTCGCTTTCTCTGTTGCTTAAATCGTGCGAAAAGGACAGCACATCGCAACAACTATACCTGTATCGGTTCCGTCGTTTGCTTACCTGCCTGCCAATCGCTGCGCTTGCGACCATACCTGCTTATACCTGTGCAAGTGTATACAAGATTAGTGAACAATAGAAGTACTTGATTTAGGCCTACAACTGATAGCTGCGTTACATTTCCCGTCGGCAAAAATAGGCCTACGCTAAAAATTTTTTGCTTTTTAACCAGCTTTGTTCTTTTTAAATAAATATACTTGCTTTGTTTTGGATTGCACTGCTAATAAACTTTTAAAATGCCGCTTAATCACTCACCAAGAAAGGAGTTTAATAAAGAATTTCTCAACGAATCAAATGAAGCACGACATTCGGATAGCGATTTCATAACGCAACGTAATCCTTCTAATCAGAGATTGATGGAAAAGTTAACTAGCATCCAAGTAACACAAAATGAAAAATTTTTACAACTTGAACGAACCATGGAGTCTCTTAAAACACAAAATGAGACTTTAAGATCACAAAACGAGGGCTTACAGCTATCCGTTGAAAAATTCTCCACCATGTATGATAACTTGATGACTAGACTTGAAGTAGTCGAAACCGACAATTGCACCTACAAACGCAAAATTTCTGAACTGGAAAATAAGATTGACACACTGGAAAGGAGCTCGAAATCATCTACTTTTGAAATACACAATGTCCCTTCGTTCCCGCAGGAGGATAATCGCATTTTGCGTAACCATGTCTTTACCCTCGCTCAGACTCTCCAGCAGGAAATAAAAGATGGTGAAATCCGCGAGATTTTCCGCACAAAACAAAAGTCTGAATCACAAGGAAAACCTGGAACCATTGTGGTCGAGCTGACGTCTACCTCCAAAAAAGAAAACCTTATTCAGGCTGCTATAAATTATAATAAAAACAAGAATAAAAACGAAAAACTGAACACTTCCCATTTCGGCATAGCCGGTGAAACCAAGCCAGTCTTTATTACTAACAGCCTTACGTCAAGAACAAGAAGGCTCTTTTTTCTGGCCCGTGAACTGGCCAAGAAAAACAAAAATTATCGCTGTTGGACATCGTATGGCAAAATCTACCTACGAAAGGCGGAAGGTATGCCCGCTTATCGCATCAGCTGTGAACATGACATTCACGTTTGTGAGAATGAATTATGACTTTTAAATGTGTTTGTGTTAATTATGTTTATTAAATACGTAATTGCATTTGAACTGTTCGAAATCCTATGTATTGTAAAAATGTATACATACACACACTATCTTCACTCACACACTATCACGCACACACTTACACAAACTCTTACAGCTTCACTTCATATCCTTACTTTGAAGGTGTCAGGTGACATGAGTTTGAACTTGTACTTGATTAACATTCGATAGTATAAATCAATTACTTAATAATATTGATATGTATAAAGTAGCAGATATTCAATCATGTGAGCCAGAAAAGTGTAAAAATCTTATTAAAAGTCCTCACCATTCTCTTAAAATTCTACACCAAAACATAAGAAGCATTAATAAAAACTTCGACAGTTTGAGTATTCTCCTCTCAAGGATGCAGGGTTGTTATGATATTATAGTCCTTTCTGAATGTTGGCTATCGTGTGTTAGAAATGTACCGATCATAAATGGTTTTTCATCTCACCAGTCCACCAACAACCAAAATCAAAATGACGGGGTCGTTATTTACATCAATAATGGCTTGGTTGTTTCAGTGGAGGAGCCTCAAATTAGTGAAGCTAGCAGTCTGCTAATAAAAATGAAAGATACAGCTATAATAGGTTTGTATAGGCCACACTGCTTTAAAGATCCCTCTGCTTTCATTGAATCTTTGCAACAACTGTTAATTAACCTGGTGAATTTTAATAACGTTATTATAATCGGTGATATAAACATTAATTTATTCAAAAATGACGTAATCGTTTCAGAGTATCTTGATATGCTTGCTTTTCACGGATTTTTGCCAGCCTTCACTGCTCCAACTAGAGGCGAAAGCTGTCTCGATCACGTTATTATTAAAACCAAGCGAGCATCGTTAGCTATTATTCTTGAAACAGCCTTAACTGATCATGAAGCTATACTTTTCTGTCTTAATCTTAAGGATCAACTCAGCACTGACATTAGAATTATTAAAAAAGTTAATTACGACAATATCGTAACTGAGTGTGAAAAGTTAGATTTTTCTACACTGTCGTCGCTAACAGTTGATGAAGCTACTTATTTGTTAATTAATGACATTAAAAACCTAATAATTAATAATACGCTTTCCATTAAAGTCCCTAGATCTAAATTTACTAAAAAGCCATGGATCACTGTCGGTTTGCTGCGCTGCATTCGGAATAGAGATCGAATGCACTCAAAACTTAAAAAATATCCTAATAACGAAATTTTGGCTATTACCTATAAGAGGTACAGAAACTTCTGCAACAATATCCTCAAAAAATGTAAGCGACAGTATGAAGGATCTGAATTAAATGCTGCCAGATATGACAATAAAAAGCTCTGGTGTACTATAACAGAAATCACGAATTTAAAGGGAAAGACTGAAACTGCTAATGAACTTTTATCTTTAAAGGAAACAAAACAGTTGTCAGTTGATGCAGTCAATGACTTCTTCTCGGGTATTGGTGCCGATTTAGCTAGTCGCATTCCCCATGTCCCTAGTTTCGTAACGAATTTTAAATGTTTGGATTCATTTTATCTAATGGAAACCACATGTGAAGAAGTCGAAAGAATACTTTTAAACTTGAAAACAGATAGTGCACCTGGATTTGATGGGATTTCTACAAAGACTCTTAAATTATTAAAAAACTTTATTGTTCCACCTCTTACTGATATCTTTAACCGTTGCCTTAAAGAGGGATGTTTCCCGAAGATTCTGAAAGAATCTGTGGTGGTGCCAATCCATAAGGCTGGGAAAAGAGACTGTGTCAATAATTATCGCCCTATTTCGCTTTTACCTTCTATCTCAAAAATATTGGAAAAAATTATCAATCAGAGACTTACTTCTTTTCTAGAATCAAAGCAAATTTTATCTGATGCTCAGTTTGGATTTCGTAAGGGCCGTTCTACGGATAACGCTATACATATTTACACAAACTTTATTATTGATAAACTTGCAAATAGAAAAAAGTGTCTTACTATATTTTTAGATTTGGCTAAGGCCTTCGATACAGTTTCTTTTCCCATCCTACTCCAAAAACTTGAAAGTTTCGGAATTAGGGGTGTTCAACTACAACTTTTCAAGGAGTACCTTTCAAAACGCACTCAGCGGGTCAAGATTGGCCAGTTTGTAAGCAATGAAGTTAATATCTGTTACGGTGTTCCACAAGGTAGCATACTTGGTCCAACCTTGTTTCTATGCTATATTAACGACCTTTGTAATATGAAGCTGGCTAATTGTAAAATTTTGACTTACGCTGATGACACCACTCTTACCTTTTTTGGAGACACTTGGGATGAGGTTTTCTCACATGCACAGATTGGGTTTAACAGCGTGTCTGAATGGTTGGCTGCAAATTCCTTAACGCTGAACACGTCCAAAACAAAGTTCATACCCTTTTCATTAAGAAATCCATCTTATCCGGCTGATGCTGTTTTCAAAATAATCTCCCACAACTGTACTCAGGGAAATAGATCATCTTGTTCTTGTCCTACAATTGAAAGAACTGACAGCATCAAATATTTAGGAGTCACGGTGGATAAAAACTTCACATTTGCAGAGCATATTAATAGTATGACAAAAAAGATTCGTAAATTGACTTACATTTTCAAACAACTGCGACACGTAGCGGACAAAAATCTTATCAAAAATGTCTACTATGCTCTTTGTCAGTCGGTTCTTTCTTACTGTGTCTCATCGTGGGGGGGTGCAGCAAAAACACATATGTTACAGCTTGAGAGATCGCAAAGACTAATACTCAAGGTGGCTTTTTTCAAACCTCGCCTATATCCCACAAGAAGCCTTTATAATGAGTCTAAAATTCTTACTGTAAGACAACTTTTTGTCCTACAAACTATTCTTATAAAGCACAATGAAACTGAATATACGGCCAGTAATCCAATTTTAAAGAAAAGAATTAACTATGATATATGTCAAACGCCTTCAGTATCTGCTACCTTAGCCCAGAGATTTTTCTTCTTTTTAGGTGGTCGCCTGTACAACCATATAAATAAAATCCTCAACATATATCCAATGAGAAAAAATGAATGTAAATTGTCTGTGACTAAATGGCTTTTGACATTGGATTATGTTGAGACTGAGAAACTTTTTACTATCTTGAAGTGAAGCACTACACACTCACACACATACACTTTCACACACACTCACACATACTTACTTTTTACAATAACATAGACCTATACTATTACACCTACACATAAACTGCTAAACCTGCTTTTAATTCATATTCTTTTTCTGCATGGCATGTAATTTACTCAAAGCAACAGTGTTCTTAAAAAATGTCTTCCCTTGTATTTAATGTCTTACTCTGTAATCCGAGGGTGGGGTCCAGGAGACCTATGACACAGGTTTCATCCTAGTTTAGGCTCCTGTCTCCCAATCACAGATTGATTAACTTATGTTTAAATTGATAATTTTATGTTATTGTCTTTGGGAGAAAATAAAAACAATTTTTATTTTATTATTTATTATAAAATTCCGTTTTTTAAAATCCCCTAGGGGATGAACAGGGGGTTAAAAGTTTGTATGAAAGTTCGTTTTTTCAAATGAATGTGATCTGTTTCAAAATTTGTAATAAGACTAATAATTTAAAATAATTAAACACGTGTTTCAGCATTTTTGAAATTTTAACCCTTAAATGGGTGAAAAGGGGGTTAAAGGTTTGTATGAAAGTTTTTTTATCTTAAATGTTATCTGTTTCAAAATTTTTGATTAGACTCATAATTTAAAATAATTAAACACGTGTTTCAGCATTTTTGAAATTTTACACCTTAAAGGTGTCAAAAGGGTGTCATAAGTTTCCTACCAGTTGGGCTACCCGTTTTCCCATGGGAATGTGACGATTTCCCGGAATAAATTATACTTATAAACCTTCCTCTCAAGTTACTCTATCTAATAAAAAAAACCGCATCAAAATCCGTTGGGTAATTCTAAAGATATAAGGAGACACCAAACGGGAAGCGACTTTATTTTATACTATGTAGTGATAATAATGGAAACAGTCCACCGCTGGACATGGCCGTCACCTATTGGGGGTATTGCTATTATATTGCATCATGCTTGGCAATTAGATTGGGTAACTCAGTGCTAATGTTGCATTCACGGGAAACGCTGCTGCCGGTTGCCTGGATGAATTTATTCATTAGGCACTTTTTACCCAAGGGGAGAATTGGGGAGATGCTGTTGTAAGCCGGCATCACATGGCAAAAGCGCGCCAAATTGGACTAGTACACCTAGCCGACTTTAATTAAATTCGTGCTAGAGTCTGTGCAGAAAGAGAATGGTCGTGGACAAAAAGTGAACTAATGTTATCATAGGGTTGCCATTGCCATGAAATTTTTCATACTGAGGCACAGAGGCGTCCCCAAATCTCAACCCGTTCTTTTTCCGCACAGACTCTTTAGTCACATACATTGAACTTATGTACTATTTACCTACATAAATGTATCATCAAACTTTTTTATGAACGCCACCCGTATGAGCCATGCTTGGCGGGTCGCCAGTCTAGGGGGAACAACCGTTAAGTGCTCTCATGGTGTGTCGAGAGCAGCCTTTGTGTCGTCGACACTGCAATGACACGTTCTGCTACATCAGTTAACAGGGGAGAGTCTTACAACATGACACAATAACAAGTGCATACTATGTTAACTCTTTTAGTATACCGGTTTTCCAACAGATGGCACCACTAGTTTTTTAAAACGCGGTAACGGTTAGTTCACGATTTTTGTTTATTGCGGTATCGCGTACCAACTAACTTGATATGAAGATTCCATCTACCCACCCGCGACACATCAGTTGTTTCGTGATCACGATCATGACCCACCATGCACCTGGGCCGAAATAAAAAAAGAAACAAGTATCGCGGTAAGAACCTCGTTTCAATGTTTTGAGTCCACGAGTTATAACTTAATTAACATTTTTTGAGAAATCTTTTCAATATTTTCTACCGTGGACAGGATTTGAACCTGCGTCTTTTGCCATCACTAGTAACGCCTCTTCCATCTGGGCTACCGCGGCTCATCCATTGGCCGGGTTTTTTTGCAAGTGGCACCACTTCATCTACCGGGTTAGTTTTGAAACTAATACACTCCACTAATTCGCAGCTAGTGATGGCGAAAGTCCCAGGTTGAAATCCTGCCCGCGGTAGAAAATTTTGCTAGTTTTCTAAAAAGAGTTATAACTTAATATGGAGCAAAATACATACATACATACATAAATCACGCCTATTTCCCTTACGGAATAGGCAGAGCGTTAACGGCCGTAAAACGGATATTAACACCACGTCTAACAAAAATTTGAGGGTCGATCAGATAACTGTGTATCACTATAGTGACAGGATGTCAGCCCGTCGCCTAAAATTGCAATACACATCTAACCCTCGAGTCCCTTAATTAGCAAAAGCAAAATACTTACCAATAAACTGGTCAACGCGCGCGATTGTCAATGGGCAATTTGAGGGAGCACTTTTACCTACATTGGTCGGTATTTACAGCAGGTAGTGGTATTTACCTACAGTAGGTAGCTTTTTTAACACTCTGTATTCATCACTTGCGGGGTAAGCAGAGCGCAAACAGCCGCGAAAAACGGTCATTTTCGCCACGTCTGACAAATATTTGATGGTCATCCGGAAAATTGTGTATCGCCTTAGCGACAGGTTGTCAGCCCATCGCCTAAAAATTGCAATACACACCCTTGAGTCCCTTAGTCGCTTTTTACGACTCCCAAGGGAAAGAAATGGTCACCCCATTTCTTTCCCTTGGGAGTCTATTCTAAGCCAGCATCACACGGCATATTTTTTTCTTGAACATATAATAATATCCATCAACTTGAATCAAACCTACGACCTCCAAGACGAGAGTACACGGGTTTATCCACTCTGCTACAGAGGCGACTTCTAAGATAAAATCAATTGAATAAAATCCCTCGGCCCGATCCGGTATACCTCAACGGGAAAGTATGACAGATAGATGGTAATTTTTCAAAACACAAGCGCAAGTAGAATTCCTTTGAGATTCGCGGGATGTGTTGAAATTTTCACCAATTTGTTTGGGCAGCTTTGAGAGTAGAATGGATCGAGAGGTTGTAAGGTAAAAATAATTTGAATTGACTATCGTATTATATTTTACTAGCGGCCCGTCCAGCGGTTTTACCCGTGGGATTAAGACATTTTCCTGTGCGTATTAGAATGTCATCATCAAATTTCTATCCCGCGGGTGTCGACAGAGACTCGAGGATTTCATGTGAATTATAATTTTAGGCGACAGGCTAACAACCTGTCACTATAGTGACACACGACTTTTCTGAAACGGCCTAAAAATATATGTCAGGTGCGGCGATAACAGCCGTTAACGTTCTGCCTACCCCGCAAGGAATAAAGGTATGATGTGTGTACGTATGTGTATTAAATTTCATTATTCTAAGTAATTAAAAAAAAACTTTTTTGAAACTATTAAGAAGAGCCCATCATAATTCGTTGCGTAGTTTTAAAGATCGAAGCATACATAGGGACAGGCAGACCTGGCAGACAGGGGAAGCGACTTTGTTTTAAACAAATACTTGTATGTAGTGATAATTTTGTATTTAAATGTTTTCGTTTAACCGGCAAGGTATACATGTATGTGTGTATGTTTATCATCTGTTACCTGTGCCTCCTAAATTACTTGTCACATGATAGTTATTTAGTATATAATTTTAAGCGTTAAGTTTAACGATCTGCACATTATGGTAGCTGGCCCTTTATTCAGAAGCTGGTTTTGTCAGTCAGCTCTTAGACTATAGTATCGAAGCTTTCTCTCTGCGGGCTTCGTTTACTAGGCTTGCGGGATTTTGTGATAAATTATACTTTATGCTAAATTTTTTCCAACAAATAACTGGAATCTGTTTTATTACAATAAATAGGCCACAAAGGCGTTTTATATCCAAAGTTGTATTAGTTTTGTTCTCATTGTATAGAATTAACGCTACGTTCGTTTTAAAAATAGGTTCACATATACAAACCGTTATAGCCGTGTGATCCCGGTTTAGAATAGCACCACCCCATTTCTCATTACTTATTCTCTGCCATTGTCCAGGTAATAGGCAGCACATCTTGCACTGCGCTCGCCAATCCACCTGTCAAGACTGTTGTGCCTGTTTATGACTAAATGTCATAGGAAGTAGGTTCAGCACCCAATACGAGGTATCGGGTATTAATACCCCATTTATCACATCATAACCAATCAATCATATTCAGTAAAACATTGAAAATAATGGATTGGATAATAATTTACTTTTTACCGATATTTTGTATTCGGTCGGAGCGATCTGATATTTTCTGTGAGCGCTCCAAATGTTTATTTAGATCGTCATTGTGACTTTCATACTTTTAGGATTGTAGCTCGTTCAGTTCATAAGGTTGAAAAACTCTGACACCAGGGTTCATCGGGTCGTTGGACGACTCGGTGTCCCACACGAAAAGAAAGAAAGTTCATTAGCGTACCTACGCTTATGAACTGAACGAGCCCAAGAAATTTAACAATTACTGTCCCCGTGAAACATAGGTCGAAAAATTAAAATAATATAGGACCAGGAAATTTCATACAAATTGGGCCAAAAAGTTTTTCAGTTTCCTGAAATTAAAATATTTCCAGCATTTACTATTGCTATTGTTACTAAATAGTACATAATTTTTATTTTGTGCCGTGTGATGCCGGCTTAGAATAGCATCACCCCATTTCTTACCCATGGGTGTCGTAAGATCTGACTAAGGGACTCGAGGGATGTATATTGCAATTTCAGGTGATGGGCTGACAACCTGTCACTATAGTCATACACAGTTATCTGATTGACCCTCAAGCTTTGCCAGACGTGGTGTTAATATCCTTTTAACGGCCGTTAATGCTCTGCCTACCCCGTAAGGGATATAGGCGTGATTTATGTGTGTGTGTATTTTTAGATACTATTATAAAAAAAAGGAATTCAAACCTACCCTTAAGCTAATCAATCTGTAAATTGTAATTATGTGTCATCATCATTGGCCTCACACGTCTGTGACAGACGATTCAATCAGTGTCTGAGGCAAGACTTTTCATGGCTGTATAAGCCGATACGGGAGCGGCATAATTTTCCGCACGCTCTACAAGTGAAGGTGGAATTTGAGACTGGCACATGCATGTTTAGATGACGTAATTATGTGTACTTACAATAATAAAACTGCTACGTTCCTCTACGAAAGGCTACGATTGCTACGCAGTAGGCCGTAGTAAGCTTCGAGCAACACGGTCTTTCGTCTCGTTCCGACCCGGCGGAAGACCGTCGTTGCTCGAAGGTAGTGAGTATCATAGAAATGGACAGCATTTTTATATAAGGTCCTATTCAATTCAGTGCAAATAATGTTGGGGTGAGTTCTAACTTTTTTCCCATAAACATAGGTTTTAATGTGAAAACTAAATGGACCTTCCATGCAAGATATTTATTGATCATTTCTGTATGGGAGGTCCATATTTATTCGGCCTATGTTTATTTCGAAATGATGCTCAGTTTCAATATTTTCACTGAATTTAATAGCACCTTATATTTTGTAAGCCCAAAACCCACATCGAGCGATGTAATTCATTCATCCAAAGTCCGCACAGGCGGGTCGACGGCCGAAATATTTAGCCCAAAGTCTGCAAAGTGTATTTAGATAGCGTGTCAGTGGCATGGAATATGGCGTTTCGTATTCTGCTAACAGTTTGAAGTATTCAATACCACGGTGACAATAAAGTGACAGTCGCTGGCACGGCTGGCATAGCTATTCTTAGTTTTTAAATTTGTACCTAATGTTATGTTGATTGTTGAATAACATTTAAACATTTTCTATTACAATAAAGTGACAGTCGCTGGCACGGCTGGCATAGCTATTCTTAGTTTTTAAATTTGTACCTAATGTTATGTTGATTGTTGAATAACATTTAAACATTTTCTATTTCTATAAAACCCAGTTTGAGGCCGCACCAGAAAGAAACAGACGATGATGAGTCACATCCGGAAAACTGAACATTAGTTTAGTTTTTGTAATACATTAACATAAATTTCAAAAAGTAATAGATTCCTAAAGAAGAAGAGGACACAAAATAAAATCGTTCAGGTTAGTCTAAAAACGGAGCAAAATCGAAAAATTAGAGCTACTTTTGTTTTGTTTTACGTGTTTTGAGCCCCATAGCTTTTGTAGCATACCTTGAAATGTCACTAACAAAAATATCGTCTCATAATTTGGAAATTTCAAGAAATGGGATACTAAATTCCGCACACTATCCAACCTTGCGCGGTAGATTTCTAAGCTCACTTCATCTTAAGGTGATCCTTTAAATTTTCAGTTCCATGTGCTGCTGACACATAAAGGGATTTTTTTACAGGGTGATTCTTCTCATGATCATGAAAATCTTTTAAGTCTCGTCTCAGTCTCAGTCGTAGTCTCTCTCTCTTTTAAATCTTTTAAATCTTGGCCCCATAGTAAAGGTTGTTCATAATCATAATTAGAATCATATCATCTGTAATGTTTGCGTACTGACTAAAAGTGAATCTTGTATACCCAATACGTGGGTGGCAGAACATTTGGTCGCCCACTGCCTAGGTGACAACAACTCGCTTCGCTGGTACTTCAGTCTACCCGCAACCACAGCTGGTGTGACTCTTTACGTGTGGGACACCGAGTCTACCAACGACCCAGCTGAAACGTCGGGATCCAGGTAAATCGTTTATATTTACCTCAAAACTATCACGATTTGGTTAATCAACTAAAATGTGTGCCCTGTATTTTCGGATCTTGTAACTCGTCTGCCCAACCAAAAAAGGAATGTAAGTGTGCATTTCCCTGGCATGGTCACCATAGAAAACCATTACTTTGAGTTCGCAGAATAATTGACGATTAATTGTCGAAATTTGTCGCACAAAAACCAGAATTTGTCGGGACACCGTTTAGAAGATATAACGCATTGACAGTGACCGTGCTGGAGAAACGTTCCTACAGCTCGGTAAAAACTGGATCTCGAAAACCAAACCACCTAGCAAGGATCCGCTTATTGCGAATAAATGTCGTTTAATTTTAATCTTTTCTGATGTTATGAAGGTATACAAGGTATGATTGGAAGTTAGCTCCTGTACTATGGGTCCATACAAAAAAGTATGTGCGATTATCTTCTAAACTAAAGGCCGACAAATTCTGCATTTCTGCATGCGGGGTCGAAAATTAATCGACAATTATTTCCACCAATCAGATTCTCGCTACGTGCCGTGGTTATCGAGATCCAGCGGTAACCGTGCCAGGGAAATGCATTTCTCTAGCACGGTCACCAGAACCAGCTTATATCTTTTGAACGACGCATCGGATCATTCTGATTTTTTGCATGTAGGGTCGACAATTTAAACGATATTTATTTGCAATAATCAGATCCTTGCTATATGGTCGGGTTTTCGAGATCCAGTTTTTACCGAGCTGTGGAAACGTTTCTCCAGCACGGTCACTTTCAATGCATTATATCTCTTCTAAACGTTGTCCCGACAAATTCTGGTTTTAGTGCGACAAATTTCGACAATTAATCGTCGATTATTCTGCAAACTCAAAGTTATGGTTTTCAGTGGTGACCATGCCAGGGGAATGCACACGGAATGGTGTTAATGTTTTTAGAGTATGTACATATGTGCGATTCTTTAAAGGACTGACACTCGTTAACCACTGAATAGATTCGAATGAGAATTGTTTCAGAAGAATCCTTACATTATCCAGAGTGTCATAGAAAGATTATCTCAGAAAGCAGTCGTGTTTTTGAATTTTTACAACTTTTTGAATGCTGCTTCAATAGTAACTGCTATTTTCTACTACGGTTGCTACACACACGGACTAAAACCCGACTAATACATTTATCCTACAAAATATTTAGCCACTGCGAGCTGATAAGCCGTCGTGCGTCACAGCGGTGTTAGCAAATCACCCTTCAAACTAGCCGGATCCGGTTAAAGCCGGTTCTGTGCCATAGAGTGCGTTGCGACGATCCGATTTGTAGTGAAGAAAATTTAATACGCTCTATATGACAGTTTGTCAAATTGACAAAGTAGGCTAGGGATAAAAAAATACTGGTTATTCTTAGCTAATAATAAGCTGTCGTGCGTCACAGCGGCATGTGTAAATCGCTTTCCAAACTACCCGGATCCGGTTGAAGCCAATATGACCCACAAAATACATTACGAGTATCCGATTAGACCGATGCATCACAGATTTGGTACTGTGGAGTACTGATTCGTTTGGCATAAGATTTTTTTTTACAATTGACCCATTTGACTTACCGAACCCTGAAATTGGTTCTATATTTCAAGACGGGACAAGAAACTTTTTCCAAAGACTTTACGACAATATAAAATGATAAATATACTAGGCTGGATGGGAAAAAGTAAATCAATTTTGAGTATTGTCAATTTTTTTTGAATTTTTGAAAATAAGAATATTGGAGTCAGTCATGAAGAAGCGGCTGGAGAGGCAAGAAAACAAGGAAAAAATGGAAGCAAATGTGATAGTTAGTTTTTGAAGTTGATGTTCATGGAAGAAGGAATGTGCGTTGAGCGATTGCAGAGACGTGAAGACCCCTGAAATGTGATGAGGAAGATGGAATGTCCTCGAATACAGCTTCAAGTTAAGTGGAAAATTCTTTATTTATATCGTAAATAGGGAAAATAAAAATGCAGTTTTCTTCTAGTTATAGCGCGTCTACTAGATAGTTATAATAGTGTAGGGAGGTATCGGGAGTGACCTGTCAACCCTCTTGGGAGGTCAATGGTACTCTGTTATTGAATCTGACTTGATTTCTTATTTCCTTTAAACCTTTTCACCTTTGATTTGCTTTCCTTTCGAATTTAAATATAAATATAATTGTTGGTTTTCGAAGATTTAAGTTTATTTTGGAAATACAATTAGGATTATTCATTATTTTCCGAATATTGGGACTGTGACGGCTTTTGGCTAATATTTCTTAGGAATTAGAAGATAGTCACAGGTTAGGGGGGGATTCAAATTCCTTGTGTTTACTATGGGAATCTCAACTAATTTTGCCATTTAAGATTAACCGCGAAGACTCAAGAAAGCAAGGAAGTGTGGAAGTCAAGCCGACGTGCCGTTTTGAGGAGAAGAGGGGGTCTGACAACGTGCGCTCTCCGCCTGAATGCGGCCATCCAGCGTGTGGAGACACAGCCGAGGGTATACGCTTCTGTTCAAGACGCCGGTCGTGAGTGTTTCTAGGTTCCTTTTATTAATAGTTAGTTCTAATAATTATTAGCCGCGAATGCATAAGACCCCTGTGCGGGAGAATTCGTAGGGTATATACATCTTGGAAACTTCGGTTGTGAGTGTTTACATTGTCCCAATCGAGGGATGATACTTCTAAGTCTCCACCAGTGTTACAGACAGCTTGGAATGGCTGGTTGGAAAGGGGAGATTTAATTATAGAGATGGGCACATATACCAGGCATCTGTTGTTAGTATTTTAGAGTTTTCTATCAATAAACGGTACTATGCGTTTTATTCTCTGGAAAGAGACCTACGTTTAGTTTATAGTTCCGTTTTGTGCCAGTTTTGCACACACGGTTTATTTTTTTGTTTGTTGTGTGCCAGTTTTGCACACACGCTACTAACGTCCTATTTTATGTCGTTTTTATATGTACTTTATATGCGTCACATAATGTGCTGTTTTTGCACCCACTTTACAAGCTTCTAACCATGTGCCGTTTTAGCACTCACTTGATACGTCGTACAATGTGCCGATTTTGCACTCATTTTACATGTTTTATCCATAGTGTCGTTTCTACACTAGTTTTACTTATAATCTCCTTAGTGCGGGTTTTGCACTGATCTTACTTTTTTCAAAATAGACATTTTGCGGAATGGACATTTTGCAGGCTGGACATTTTGCGAACTAGACATCTTGCGGAATGGACATTTTGCGAGCTAGACATTTTGCGGAATGGACATTTTGCGAGCTGGACATTTTGCGAGCTGGACATTTTGCGGAATGGACATTTTGCGAGCTGGACATTTTGCGGAATGGACATTATGCACCTAAAGGCTCTTGACACCTCAGATAACCGCTTTTTGGATGTATTATTTTTGACACTTAAGATAGCCGTTTTCCGGGGTATTCCAAATTATGACAGCTAGTTTAGATCTGACAGGAGCCAATCAAATGTGACATACTAATGATTTCTCCCTTTAACAAAGTGACATTGACTTTTGATGTCTGGGCATCTACTTCTATTTACAAATATGAAATTTGAATTTATGTCACACTTTTTCTAAAGTTTGACAATGGAATTTACAACTTCGATTGATCATGTCACGATCGATTCATTTATTGTCTAACCTTTGTGAGAGTAACTAGTGAGTGTTTTTCTATTATAAAGAAGAAATGTAAGTTAGCCTTTTGATTTATTTTAGATTATAAGATTTTGATTTAGGTTTTGAATTATTAGTTTACTATACTGAAGTTTTCTTTTTCCAAATTGGGCTCGGGGATAATTTTATAAATTCAGGATAGATGGTTCAGCATGAAAGGTTTTGATTTTACGTCTTTCATTTAGGAGTTTTATGAATGATGATGCTTGAACGCTTGCATGTTTGAATGTCTGTGTGTAATAGTTAGGGGTAGTTAGTCTATATTTACAATAACGCCAAAGCTTTCTTACTTTTAGCTAGGACTACCTTTTACTAAATTCATAAATTCAATCAACTTTAAATTCAATCAACTTTAAACTCAATAAACTTTATTATAAAACAACGATAAATTAAAAACAGTTTAATCTTCCAAATTATAAATAAAAAGATAATTCTTAATTAGTTAAATTAAAGAATGGGACGATCTAAATTTCTAGTAGTTTAAATATAAAATTTTATTAACCTGTGTGCGTAATCCGTGGTTGCCACGTGCGTACAGAGGTTGATTGGGGCAATGGAGTAGGCATGTACACTCTACACCTGATCTCGAACCAGGGGTATATGGTGGTGTTAGTGGGCACAAACTCTAGTATCACTAGATTAACTCCTAGGTTCTTGGTTTGTTGTTGCAACCAGATACACTTACAGTTATCTAGTACAGACTGCTCAGTGTTGGGGTAAGTTGCTTCCCTGCCCTGGTGCACGTAGTGGGAAGCGATGATGCCTCAACAAATACATACATCTCCTAGGGGATGGCCCCCCCGTTCATTACTCTATTGTTCGCCTTCTGGGTTTCTAAACAATGATTGTCCCCAAAATACCTTTTGACCTTAGGTTACGTGGTTGCTCAGTCTCTGGACTTTGAGCTAGTTAGGCAGGTAGATAGGTAGAATACGGGTTGGATGGTCACGGGGATTAGCCCCGGGGTTACCACGAACCGGGTCTTCCTGGACCTGGTTCCCCAACCTAGACCCCTTTTAACTTGCTTCCTAGTGAAGCGTGATTAGCTTTGTTAGTTTCCTCATTATTAGGAATATTTGACTTTTTGGCTTTCAACTACAGTATCCTGAGCGTCGTGTAAACTCAAAATTCTTTGGGTTGTTTAGGTATATTGTATGAGAGTGTCCAGGCTTCTTTGGACGGTGGTGTAGGTTGGAAGGTGAGCCCCGTACTCCTGTAGAATCCACCATTCAACATAAAATGTTCTCTTTCTCTACATCTCAAGTAAAACACTGCTCCACTTCGTAAGAATCTATGAGTTACTATTATTATCACAACGTATTCCTAACTTCTTTGACGATCACATACATATTTGGCCATATTATTATGGATGCAGCAAGAGCTGAATCATTACAATGGTGCCGTGACCAGGATTTCGGAGTCGCAAGTGAGCGGTGTATTTTTGAGATGTTAGGGAAAGACAACTAGGAAAACTTAGGTATGGCGTATATGTCCTCATGCTAGTTTTTGTTTGTTTCAGAACAAATATTAAATATTTTGAAAAATTAAAAGTATTAAATAATAAACATGAAAAAGTTTAAAATAAGTTTAGAAGGAAATATTGCATCTGGAAAGTCGTCATTACTAAATAGCCTTGACCTACATAAGGATATTACCGTTTTGAGAGAACCTATCGAGAAGTGGCAAAATGTTGAAGGAACCAATTTATTTAAGGTGTTTTCGGAGGATAGGGAACGATGGAGTTTCACCTTCCAAAGCTATGTACTTTTGACAATGCTAGAGAATCACCAAAGACCTGTAAACACTAAGTATAGAGTAATGGAGAGGAGCGTCTTCTCTGCTAAGAATTGCTTCATAAAAACGCTTGCCCTAGAAAAGTGTTTAAATCTTGTTGAGAGAACAATTTTAGATCAATGGTATGATTTTGCCTGTGAAAGGGCTTGGGTCCAAGAAGATTTAGTAGTCTATTTGAAGACTACTCCAGAGATAGCTTTGCAAAGAATTGCAACAAGGGGGAGAAAAGGCGAAGAGTCGATAACCTTGTCTTATCTTAAACAAATACATGAGGCCCATGAAGAATGGTTGTTAGAAGGAGGAATGGATGGAGGAACTAATAATACAAAAGTAGAAATAATAGATGGGGATCAAAATGAATCGGAAGTTTTAAAGAACTTCCTAAAGATAATTAAAATATTAGAAGATTCCAAGGAAAATATTAAATTCTAATATGAAGAATTGATTTTTTTTTAATTGTTACAGTTAATTCAATAAAAAGAGTTATAGAAATGCCCAAAAGATCGAAAAGAACTATCGTTGGTAAACAAGTTCAGATTGAGATGGATGACCTCCCGCAAGAGATAGAGATTCCCGGAGAACAGGCAGGAGGTTCACAACAAATTATTGAGCCCCAAGTAGGAAGATCCCAAGAACAGGCAGAGATACCACAACAAACTGATGAATTGTCACAGGAAGGCTCTTCTCATGGACAGAGGGAAGTTTCTCAACGCATTGTCGCGAGAGGACGTAGAGGGAGGAACCTTTTCCAATTTATGCGGTCCACTATTGGTCGTTTATCGAGCAAGGTTAGCGAACTGGAACGCAGGCTTAATGAAGGGAAGGAAAACCAAGAACAAGAAGAGATGCCAAGGAACATTGTGGAACCTGTGATCGTCTATCAAGCGTCTGAAGCAAAATTGGAAAGACCAAAATACCCGGGGAAGATAGATATGCATCCGGTAACGTTCATCGAGGATCTGTTTGCTTACTTGAATAGAATTTCAAGGAAGGACCAGGTTATTGAGGAGATTATAGCTTGCCTGGAAGGGGAAGTCCGTAAATGGGCAAGGATCTATAAAGATAGATGGATAACCGAAGAGGACTTCAAGAAAGATTTTCTTGAGTCATTCTGGTCTGAGACAGAACAAAATCAACTTCGCCGGTCAATTGTCTGCGGTACTTGGAATGAGAAGAGAGAACCCTCAATGATGAGATATTTCATAAGTTTGGCCAGTCAGGCTAAAATTTTGGCAAGAGCTATTCCTGAGGATCAATTGGTGGCTGATCTAATGAACCACTTCCCGATAGAAATACAATATGTTTGGAGACAAAGGAAATCTGGAAGGATTATACAAGCAGCTGAGTTTCTTAGGGAACTTGATGACGTGGGACGTCAGTGTAAGTCCCATGTGGAGGTTTCAATTAATCCCCAAGGAGGATTTAAGCGTATAGCAGGTACAACTCAAGACAAGACTCAACCAGGAGGCAAAAGAACAAAATTGTCGAACCATATTGTGATTCAAGATGAGGATGAACAGGAGGTGGAATCCGGACTTAAAAACACAGATTTAAACTAGACGCAGCTGGATCTATAGCCTCGGAGTCAGCTGGAATTGGGGGAGGCAGCAAGGAATACTTTGCAGTTAACTACTTGATCAAATATGGATGGAAGCCTGGAGACGGATTGGGAAAATCAAGACGAGGAAGGCGTCATCCAATTGAAATTAATAAGGATAGAATAGGGAATACTAAGTGTGGCTTCGGGTATCTAGAGTCTAATGAAGTTAGGCCTTATACTGAATTAAAAGAGTTTATAAAAGGTAGTGTCGAAAATTATCTGAATGTTTTTAATATAAATAATTCCCTATTTACAGAAGATTTAGGAGAATCAGATCAAAACTTTATTACACAAAGGAATGTTAGGATCACAGCTGAAGTAGAAGTTAAATTCTTGGGGGAGGCTTTTGCAGCATTAGTTGATACGGGTAGCGAAATAACTTGTATAGCAGAGGATTTCTTTTTCAAGTTAGATACGATCCAAAACCTGGCCAAACTCCCAATAAAACCTATGTTCATAAAAGGGGCAGTAGGGCAGAAAAGCTTAAAAATAAGCTATTTAACTAGTGTAACCTTGGAAATGGGGGGTTGTGAATTTGAGATTGGAATGTTGGTTATTCCCAAATTGACTAAAAATATAATTCTTGGATTTGACTGGTTAGTAGCAAATGAAGCCAAAATTGACTTAGCGGATCCAAAGGCATTAATCTTAGACTCAGGGGGAGGCAATAAGACTGTTGTACCATTCTTAGAAAAGGAGTATGAGGATTCTCCAGGGGTGAATCTTCTGAAAGAAATACTTAAAAAGGAAAGTAAAACAGAAGAGTCGAGTAATTATAGAAATAAAGTTAAATTGGGAATGGAGATCTCGTCTAAACAAAAATTTTCGTTGCTTAAAATTTTGGAAAAACACAAAGCGGTGTTTTCACCAAAGCTAGGAAGGGCTAATTGTTACGTTCATGAGATTAAGATGGAAACAACAACACCAAGAATTAATAGGACTTATCCAATCCCCTACGCTTATAGAACAAAGGTTGAGGATAAGATTAATGAAATGGTTGAGATGGGGATTATTTCAAGAGCGTCAACCCCGTATTGTAGTCCGTTAACCTTTGCTATGAAATCGGATGGCTCGGTTCGTATCCTCTTAGATGCGAGAGAAATAAATAAATTCATGATTGCAGAATCGGAAGCGCCACCACTTCAGATTGATGTTTTAAATGCTTTCCATGGGGTGAAATTTATTACGATCTTAGACTTAAATAGTGCGTACTTCCAAATTCCTATTTCGGAAAATAGTAAGAAATACACAGGATTTACAGTAAATGGGAAGTCTTATGTCTATAACGTTTTACCCCAAGGGTTGAAAACTTCGGTTGGAAGTTTCAGTAGGGCTATGGACAGGATTCTTGGGTTAGAAGTTAGGGGGTTTTGCGTCAATTATCTTGATGATCTGGCTATTTTGACAGCAGGGACCTGGAACGAGCATCTTCTTCATATAGATGAAGTCTTAAATAGGTTAGAGTTAGCTGGTATGACCTGTAACATAGAAAAATGCAAGTTTGTTTGTGAAGAGGTTAAAATGCTGGGACATATAGTTTCGATAGATGGGATTAGGACTGACCCGGCTAAAGTAGAAGCGATTCAAAAGTTTCCAGAACCTAAGAAGATTAAACAATTAAGAGCTTTTTTAGGATTATGTAACTACTATCGAAAGTTTATTCCTAACTATAGCCTTTTAACAATCCCTCTTAATAACCTTTTACGTAAAGAGCAAAGATGGAAGTGGGGTCAAGAGGAACAATCAGCTATGGATGACTTAAAGCAAGAATTCTTGTCAACTATTCTACTACACCATCCAGATCAAAATAGAGAATATCATTTACAAGTAGATAGTTCCGGAATAGGGATTGGTGGAGTTCTATATCAAATTGATGATGAGGGAAATATGAAGGTCCTCGGGTTTTGTAGCAGAGCTTTACGTGGGCCAGAGTTGAGATGGACAGTTACTGAACAGGAACTGTGGGCTATAATTTACAATTTGAAAAAGTTTGAGACTTATTTAAGGGGAGTACCGGTAATTATTAAGACTGATCATAAGCCATTAATATTTATTAAAAATGTTAAATTGTTTAATGCTCGCGTAACTAGATGGATCATATTCTTAGAACATTTTAACTATAAAATTGAACACATTAAAGGAACGGAGAATATAATACCGGATATACTTTCGAGATATCCTATAGGGGGAATCATCCAGGAAGAAAGAGTGAAATGTCCAAATATTATGTATATGGGAGTATCATCAAGCAGAACTATAAGAGAAAAATTAGAACGCATGAATGAATATCAAATGATGGATAATATTATTAGGAATATTAGGCAACGGGTTTTAGAGCCAAATGAATTGGGGGAGGATCGGTTGGGTAGAATCGCATCCAGATGCTCTTTGTTTGATGGAATTCTGTACTATGACCCACCTAACGTTGATCATCGGGTAGTTTTCTCACCAGAAGTCCTATGGGAGGAGATATGTAGGCAAGTGCATATTGAGATGGGACATATAGGTGTCTATAAAACTTATCATTATATTAGACAACGGTTCTATTGGATTGGAATGAAAGCAACAGTTAAATCCGTTATACGGAAATGCAGAGTTTGTCAACTATCAAAGGACGATCCTATTAAACATGTTGGACCGTGTAATTCTATTATTACGGAAAGGATAGGGGATCTCGTAATGGGAGACCTATATGGACCACTACCTAAATCTCAATCGAGATATTCTTATATCTTTGTATTACAGGACTCATTTAGTAAATACATTAAATTGTATGGATTGAGCCGGGCCACCTCCAGAGCAGTTTTAAAGAAAATGAAGGAATTTTCCAGGATCATCAAGCCCAAAGTAGTAATGACTGACAATGGAAGACAGTTTATTAGTACAATTTGGAAAACTGGACTTAGAGAAATGGGAATTCGTGCACTTTACACTTCGATCAGAAATCCTAGACCAAATACTACAGAAAGGGTGAATAAAGAGTTATCCAAGTATTTTCGGATCTATTGTCATCATAACCATAAAGGCTGGTTCAAGATTTTGGGAGATGTTGAAGAATTATATAACAACACGTATCATCATTCCACTAAGTATTCTCCTAAAGAAATAGTTTTTGGGAGCTCGGCCAGGTTAACCATTGATCGGTTTCTACCTCGATTTGAAAACGCCAGGGATGTTGAGACTATTAGGGAAGAGGTTAAGGAAAATTTAAGGCAGGCGGGACAAATTAGAAGGGAATTTTATAATAGGACACATCGATTGATAGAATTTCAAGTGGGAGATTTAGTGAAGATTCGAAAATTGAATAAATCTGATACTAGGAAATCTTTATTCAAAAAGTTTAAGCTTAGATTCGAGGGGCCCTATAGAGTTTTAATCAGGAAACCTGGGAATGTTTATGTTTTAGTTGATCCAGATGGGTTAAATGTTCGTGGGACTTTTAGTGCAATACATTTAGCTCGCTATTATGTATAGAGTGATTCATTTAACATTATTAGTGATTGAATTAAATATTTAATATTTGTTATTTCTTCGAATGTGATTAAAGTTTATAAAAAAAAAAAAAAAAAAAAAAAAAAAAAAAAAAAAAAAAAAAAAAAAAAAAAAATTTTGTTTAATTTTTATGATACACGATTAGTCCTCTTTAAGGTAGGAGATTTTAATTCTATAGGTATAGAACCAAAATCTGGGGGAGGATTGTGGAGTACTGATTCGTTTGGCATAAGATTTTTTTTTACAATTGACCCATTTGACTTACCGAACCCTGAAATTGGTTCTATATTTCAAGACGGGACAAGAAACTTTTTCCAAAGACTTTACGACAATATAAAATGATAAATATACTAGGCTGGATGGGAAAAAGTAAATCAATTTTGAGTATTGTCAATTTTTTTTGAATTTTTGAAAATAAGAATATTGGAGTCAGTCATGAAGAAGCGGCTGGAGAGGCAAGAAAACAAGGAAAAAATGGAAGCAAATGTGATAGTTAGTTTTTGAAGTTGATGTTCATGGAAGAAGGAATGTGCGTTGAGCGATTGCAGAGACGTGAAGACCCCTGAAATGTGATGAGGAAGATGGAATGTCCTCGAATACAGCTTCAAGTTAAGTGGAAAATTCTTTATTTATATCGTAAATAGGGAAAATAAAAATGCAGTTTTCTTCTAGTTATAGCGCGTCTACTAGATAGTTATAATAGTGTAGGGAGGTATCGGGAGTGACCTGTCAACCCTCTTGGGAGGTCAATGGTACTCTGTTATTGAATCTGACTTGATTTCTTATTTCCTTTAAACCTTTTCACCTTTGATTTGCTTTCCTTTCGAATTTAAATATAAATATAATTGTTGGTTTTCGAAGATTTAAGTTTATTTTGGAAATACAATTAGGATTATTCATTATTTTCCGAATATTGGGACTGTGACGGCTTTTGGCTAATATTTCTTAGGAATTAGAAGATAGTCACAGGTTAGGGGGGGATTCAAATTCCTTGTGTTTACTATGGGAATCTCAACTAATTTTGCCATTTAAGATTAACCGCGAAGACTCAAGAAAGCAAGGAAGTGTGGAAGTCAAGCCGACGTGCCGTTTTGAGGAGAAGAGGGGGTCTGACAACGTGCGCTCTCCGCCTGAATGCGGCCATCCAGCGTGTGGAGACACAGCCGAGGGTATACGCTTCTGTTCAAGACGCCGGTCGTGAGTGTTTCTAGGTTCCTTTTATTAATAGTTAGTTCTAATAATTATTAGCCGCGAATGCATAAGACCCCTGTGCGGGAGAATTCGTAGGGTATATACATCTTGGAAACTTCGGTTGTGAGTGTTTACATTGTCCCAATCGAGGGATGATACTTCTAAGTCTCCACCAGTGTTACAGACAGCTTGGAATGGCTGGTTGGAAAGGGGAGATTTAATTATAGAGATGGGCACATATACCAGGCATCTGTTGTTAGTATTTTAGAGTTTTCTATCAATAAACGGTACTATGCGTTTTATTCTCTGGAAAGAGACCTACGTTTAGTTTATAGTTCCGTTTTGTGCCAGTTTTGCACACACGGTTTATTTTTTTGTTTGTTGTGTGCCAGTTTTGCACACACGCTACTAACGTCCTATTTTATGTCGTTTTTATATGTACTTTATATGCGTCACATAATGTGCTGTTTTTGCACCCACTTTACAAGCTTCTAACCATGTGCCGTTTTAGCACTCACTTGATACGTCGTACAATGTGCCGATTTTGCACTCATTTTACATGTTTTATCCATAGTGTCGTTTCTACACTAGTTTTACTTATAATCTCCTTAGTGCGGGTTTTGCACTGATCTTACTTTTTTCAAAATAGACATTTTGCGGAATGGACATTTTGCAGGCTGGACATTTTGCGAACTAGACATCTTGCGGAATGGACATTTTGCGAGCTAGACATTTTGCGGAATGGACATTTTGCGAGCTGGACATTTTGCGAGCTGGACATTTTGCGGAATGGACATTTTGCGAGCTGGACATTTTGCGGAATGGACATTATGCACCTAAAGGCTCTTGACACCTCAGATAACCGCTTTTTGGATGTATTATTTTTGACACTTAAGATAGCCGTTTTCCGGGGTATTCCAAATTATGACAGCTAGTTTAGATCTGACAGGAGCCAATCAAATGTGACATACTAATGATTTCTCCCTTTAACAAAGTGACATTGACTTTTGATGTCTGGGCATCTACTTCTATTTACAAATATGAAATTTGAATTTATGTCACACTTTTTCTAAAGTTTGACAATGGAATTTACAACTTCGATTGATCATGTCACGATCGATTCATTTATTGTCTAACCTTTGTGAGAGTAACTAGTGAGTGTTTTTCTATTATAAAGAAGAAATGTAAGTTAGCCTTTTGATTTATTTTAGATTATAAGATTTTGATTTAGGTTTTGAATTATTAGTTTACTATACTGAAGTTTTCTTTTTCCAAATTGGGCTCGGGGATAATTTTATAAATTCAGGATAGATGGTTCAGCATGAAAGGTTTTGATTTTACGTCTTTCATTTAGGAGTTTTATGAATGATGATGCTTGAACGCTTGCATGTTTGAATGTCTGTGTGTAATAGTTAGGGGTAGTTAGTCTATATTTACAATAACGCCAAAGCTTTCTTACTTTTAGCTAGGACTACCTTTTACTAAATTCATAAATTCAATCAACTTTAAATTCAATCAACTTTAAACTCAATAAACTTTATTATAAAACAACGATAAATTAAAAACAGTTTAATCTTCCAAATTATAAATAAAAAGATAATTCTTAATTAGTTAAATTAAAGAATGGGACGATCTAAATTTCTAGTAGTTTAAATATAAAATTTTATTAACCTGTGTGCGTAATCCGTGGTTGCCACGTGCGTACAGAGGTTGATTGGGGCAATGGAGTAGGCATGTACACTCTACACCTGATCTCGAACCAGGGGTATATGGTGGTGTTAGTGGGCACAAACTCTAGTATCACTAGATTAACTCCTAGGTTCTTGGTTTGTTGTTGCAACCAGATACACTTACAGTTATCTAGTACAGACTGCTCAGTGTTGGGGTAAGTTGCTTCCCTGCCCTGGTGCACGTAGTGGGAAGCGATGATGCCTCAACAAATACATACATCTCCTAGGGGATGGCCCCCCCGTTCATTACTCTATTGTTCGCCTTCTGGGTTTCTAAACAATGATTGTCCCCAAAATACCTTTTGACCTTAGGTTACGTGGTTGCTCAGTCTCTGGACTTTGAGCTAGTTAGGCAGGTAGATAGGTAGAATACGGGTTGGATGGTCACGGGGATTAGCCCCGGGGTTACCACGAACCGGGTCTTCCTGGACCTGGTTCCCCAACCTAGACCCCTTTTAACTTGCTTCCTAGTGAAGCGTGATTAGCTTTGTTAGTTTCCTCATTATTAGGAATATTTGACTTTTTGGCTTTCAACTACAGTATCCTGAGCGTCGTGTAAACTCAAAATTCTTTGGGTTGTTTAGGTATATTGTATGAGAGTGTCCAGGCTTCTTTGGACGGTGGTGTAGGTTGGAAGGTGAGCCCCGTACTCCTGTAGAATCCACCATTCAACATAAAATGTTCTCTTTCTCTACATCTCAAGTAAAACACTGCTCCACTTCGTAAGAATCTATGAGTTACTATTATTATCACAACGTATTCCTAACTTCTTTGACGATCACATACATATTTGGCCATATTATTATGGATGCAGCAAGAGCTGAATCATTACAGTACCATTAACTGTAGTCTGGTATGGACGCAATTTCGAATTCCATATGTTTTAAGAACACCTTCCTTACCTGAAGAGCTGAATCGAAGGCGAAACAGTTGCCAACTTAAAATACTTTTCCTCTTTCATTCTTCGAACACTTTTACAAGTTCAGCGCAACTGATAAGTATTTAGTTTTATAGGTAAGAAATGCACATTGCATGTCATGATCGGATCGGTGGGTCGGAAAGCGCTTCGAAAGGCCTTTGCGGCCACCCGAGCTCTGTCGGTGATAGGTGTCTACGTAACCGGATTGATCCGGGTACACTCCACTGCGTTTATTAATGTGGATAAGTGGCTTTATGTTGAATTATTTGATGTGTCTCCTGCGTAAGTCGCCTCTGACATGGTTTTTGTTTATTATAAATGATAGGTTTGCTTTTGACTCTAGACAGGACGATAACTTGTTGGGAGTAGTCGACTAGGTAAGTCCTTCCTTATTCTTATTTTGACAGATAACGCGTATTTTGCGTCAAATTATAAGATAATATGACATGACATATCTCCTATGCTTTTCTAAACCTATTTGACGTAAAGGGAAAGCACTTCTTTAAGGTAAGTTAAGAGAATTTATATCCCGAATTGAGATCATTGTTATACGTGGTACTGACGAATCATCGGTCAGCCGATGACGAAGTAGCCGTCAGCAGCTGAAATGGAGCTTGCAGTCATACGATCAGGGTACTAGGTACTAGGGGATGCTGCATCGTCATTAGTTACTGTCATCATATATCTTCTACAATTCCTTAACTGATTTATGAAAATAAGCAGGGTATCAATTCGATCGACCGGCATGTATTTTGAAATATACTAGTGAGCGATAGCGAAATCTCAATACGGGCTGGAGATAAAGTACAACTTTTCCGAAGGAACATGTGACAAAAATATTTTGAGTTTCCATAGTAATTCAATGGATTATTCTTTTCTATGGGAGGTACTTTTTTTTACACGACTGTCCAACCAAGAAAGGATTGTAATGTTTTTAGAGTTCATGTATGGATGTAGAGGTATGTGCGATTTTTTAAAGTGCTGCAATTCGTTCACCACTGAACAGATTCGAATGGGAGTTGTATCGGAAGAATCATTACATTATCCCGAGTGCCATAGGCTAGGCTTTACCTCAGAAACCAGTCGTGTTTTTAAATTTCAGATTTATTATGCTTGTTATCATATTTCGTCCTATAATCCTTATCATCAGGCCGTCCTCTGTTTTCAGATTCAGTCACTAGTAAAATTTCACCCATTATTACTACTACATATATTTTGATAACTATCAGCCATTTTTCAGGGAGTTTTGTCATGATATATAATAAGTAGTACTTACCTAATTATTATTTAGGTACTCAGTGACAGTACCTGCATAACGAAGCCTATATATAGTTACTGTGGTTTTGTTATCTATCACTATCAAACAAAACTATGGTATCGTTTGTTTGATATGTACTTACTTCCTTATGTTGCATAATAATACTTACTTATATGTATATTATAAAATACTTCTTCCAGCACGCCGCGCCGCTTAATAAATATGGACCAAATAGGTTTTGGAGTTCAATCTTTTTCATAGAGGTAGTTTATTTGTTTGTTGCCTACATGAGTTGCATTTTTAGTGCAGAAGACACACATTGCATGCTAGTGATGTGTAATGTAAACAGTCGATAACTACAGAGGCTGCGCGGCGCGCCGCCAAGTGACAGTGTTGCCAACTGTGAAAAATTGCAACACATATTTTGTATACATCGTCTTCAACGTTACGATATTAACAACAACAACCGGTGTTATTACTGTTTAATTTAGCGTTGCTATGCTGGGGTAGGTTAGGTATTAGTGACGGTCTATGAATGCGGCGCGGTGCTCGATCGCACGCGTCGCTCTGGGCGTGTGTTGTCCCTTTCTCACTCGCAGGGCGAGACTGGCGACGTGCGCGCAGACCGCCTGACGGCGCCAAGCGGTGATTTCTGCACCGCACTCAGTCACTCAAAACCGTTCGGATGAGAACGTATTGTGTTTTGTACGGATTTCCCGCCACGCGTTTTGTGATGCCGCGTGTAATGGACGATTCAATTTGAGATCGCGCGTGTTGATGTATCGTATTATTGCGGTTCTCCTGGGTTATACTAGAATACCAGGCTTAGTGATTGTTGGATGTCTCGACGTCTTCCACGTGAGCGTCGCG
The DNA here is from genome assembly GCA_027580185.1 of Tuta absoluta. Taxonomy (NCBI): domain Eukaryota; kingdom Metazoa; phylum Arthropoda; class Insecta; order Lepidoptera; family Gelechiidae; genus Tuta; species Tuta absoluta. The sequence goes on along the minus strand of JAQAHW010000019.1, from coordinate 8,163,825 downwards.
TTGAATAGGCATCAAGTGGCCATATCGGCTCGCGTTTTGTACGGCCCTAATTCGTGTTGGGTCACGCGTAATGACTAATATCAAAGTGAAATACGAACAGAAGCTGTGAGTGATTTGAAGTGAATAACGCGCCAAGGCTGTAGTGGAATGCTGGGTGTCGATATCTTTTCCACCCAGCCCTGTAAGTACCCACGGAATTCCCCATTTGATCCATTCCCTGAACTTCCTTTCTCCGTTGGGTATTTTATGCATTTGGACCGGCACGTTGACTGTAAGTGGTAAACCTAGTTGTCTCAGTATAAAACTGTTTTCTTCGTGTTAATGGTGTGTTCCCTTTAGTCATATTTGTTGTACCATATCATTGTGACTCCTTAGTACGAATTGCGGAATTCGTGGGGTGATATAATTTGGAGGTACTTACTTAGAATCTAGTGCTAATACGTGTGACGTAACGCCAGATCGGCAGACGGTATTTACTACCGACTCGAGTTATGTAAAGGTTGGAACACATCATTTGCCAATTTCACTCAACTTAGTTAATTAGGTTAAATAGATTTAGGTTCACGTTTGATTCATAGTATGCGCTGATATATTGTGCAGCGTATGTTATTTAGCGCTGCGTAACGCAGCCATTGTCTGCCTCCAGTTGAACTCCTGGTATTTTGCTCGAAATTTACCTGTGTAAATCGCTTCCACTGCGCGAGTTTAGCTTGGAATTAGACAATTACAAAAACAGTAAGACACGGTTTAAGCTTTTTAGTAGCGTCAAATCGTATAGAAAAATAATTTATAGAATGTCTAAACGCGCGCCTACTTTTCTGTAATAACACAGCAAAAGTCTACTGATGAACAATCTGAACATAGACTGCCCAATATTGGAGTGTTTTTTTGTATTAGCAATAACCTTGCTGCTGATTCCTTGAACTCATGCCTTAGTTGCTTTTCACATCACCCAAGTCTAGATATGTGTTGATGCTGAACTAAGCTTGCATCACACGCCGAAATAACTTTACTACAGATAGATATACACAATTTTTGAAATATGACTTCTAATATTTGTCTTACGCGACGAAATAGTTTTTACTGCGGTTGACGCTATGCCGAAAGAGCTCATCAATGTCTTCCCGTAGATGTCATGAAAATTATCGTCTAGTTAAAGAACAATGTTTCCTGTTAACTTAGCACTGCTGCGCTTTTCGACCCACATACAAAGTGTGACGAGTAATCAATTGCTGATTTATCATCTGATAGGAAGTTTTCTAGTGATGCTCAAGTGTCATAAGGAGTGCGCTGAGCTTTTTGGAAATAACGTTTCTTTATTCACTCGTCTGTCGCTTCATACTATAACAATTTCATTGGTTTTGAATTTTATTGTGGGTAGTTAAGGTTCAAAATTGTTGTCCGGCTCCCGGTACGTGACAGACAAGAGGTTATACGGAAATTATTCTTTATTTTGACGCTATTTACTTGTAAATTATTTTCATAAATTTTTGGTATCTAAAATTTTTGACACTTAATGTAATAGCAAGAAGAAGTTTATTTCGAAGAAAGTCATACAGACATAAATTTATTAGTTACGAACATAACGTGAAACGGAACTGTGACATAAGTATGTTTACCAGCCGCCATGTTGTTTTTTTTATTGGCCGATCTGATATATCGTCAAATTTACCGTATTGCATTAAGCCCTCTGATATGAAATGAAGGCTGTCAACTTTTGAGATATGTCACCAGGAAATCTCCTATTGATATTAGTCATCGCAAATTCTTCGGCACAATTTTTAGGTCATTTTCTTTGAGTGATATCACTATAAGATAAAAGGAAAATAGGACAAGTATTCAACCCAATGCGCAGCCACCCAAATTGAACGCGCCAAATTAAATTAGCCGTAAGCGGGCAAAGTTGGCAACACTGTCAAGCACTAAATCCGAACATTTTACTGAATATTTTATACTCTGTGACGCTCTTGGGCGTAAATTATAGAGTAGTGATGCGGCGAATCTTTATCGATGCTTTGAGGGTAGATAAATAGGTAATGATTGTTATCCGAACGGGGTCGTAGGCGTAGATTTTTAAAATGGGGACTGCCTTTGACTTTGAAGTGTCGGTATTACTTTGGAGTTTGTTTTTTGTATTGGACCGCATTGAAAGTTAAAAGAGGCGCTTTTGCTGAAGCCCGAATGTGCTATAAATACTGCTACGCCGTGCCGTAGCCATAAACTCATCGTAGTCTACGGTACGTAGCCTGTTGCAGGTTCACTGTACTTGTCGGCTCTTGTATCATCACTTAGAAATATATCTTTATCTATGGTAGTATACGATGAAACTGATAAAAACCTCTACATAGAATTTATTTCTTCCCTTCGTAAGAGGCGATTAAGGGACTCGCGGGTGCTATGACGGTTAGAGTTTTAGATGACAGACTTCGCGATCGTGACCGTATTTTACGGCTGCTAACGCTCTGCCTACCCCGCAAGGGATAAAGGCGTGATATGTGGATGTGTATAGAATACTCTTTGTCACAGCCTGACACTCCCAACAAACGGAATGTGTCATATTCGGTTAGGCTGGTATAACGCAACCAATATGTCTAGTCCAACAATTAAGCGCCACTATTATTTTTTATGGTATCATTTGCACTATTGGCGTTATTTGATTCAAAGAAACAGAAGTATTAAGCCCGTGAACGACCTCGACAGAGGCGCCACTTCAAAAAAAAAGTGATATCTTTTTCTACAAACAATCTATTAGAATATCCGTTGCCCAAGTTTTTAGTATTATCCTAAAGTAAAATTAGAACATGGAAACTCAATGAAATATTCGCTGTAATTAAATTTATGGATAAAAACAGCTACTTTTGGTATTAATTGCCATAATTTTAATTACAGCGAATATTTCATTGAGTGTGCAGGTTCAAATTTTACGGATATTCTGATAAATTGCTTGTGTAAAGAGAAAATATTTTTCGTGAAGTGGCGCCACTGTCGAGGTCGTTCACGGGTACACTCTCCTTAAACTGAAATTCATATCTAGGGTTGCCTAAGGTCGATAATTTTCCAGCTGAAATAGTGACGTGCCCGCTCGTAAACCCTCCACAGTTGTTCATGAATAAAAGAGTCGGAGGTGTTTCGGAATTATGACGTTATCTCTTGCCGGCGGGGCCATAGAGTAACAAGTTATACTCGCACAGATGGGTCATTTCGATTTTTAACTGTCAAATATTTGCGTTGCGCAGAAAGGGTTCCGTATTTGACTGGGCCGATGGCATAGCGGATAGTCCCCCTGCCTGCTACGCCAATGATTGTGGGTTCGATCCCCACAAGACACAAATATTTGTTAAGACATCTTCAGATATTTGTGTTTAACCTTGGTGTTTCTATGTAGGTATAATATGTATTTATTTACAAATATATATGAATGAATATCAGCTATCTTCTTCCCATAGTACAAGATTAGTTTAGTTTGGGGCTAGACGGTGCTGTGTTAATTGTCCATGATATTTATTTATTTATTATTATATCCAAAAATGGCATGAAAATCACGTTTATTGTATGGGAGCTCCCTAATTATCGAATTATTCTGTTTTTTTTTTGTATTTTTTGTTACACCGGCAACAGTTGCTACATGTTCTGTAAAAATCATTTGTATTATTACCGTTCCTGAGATTCAGACTCCGAACTATTATACAATAAATCAAGTATATAAATACGTTTTTGTATGGAGGCCCTCGTTCATGTTTGTGCTATTTTAGATTTTAGTACCTATTTGCTGTTAGAGTGGCAACAGAATTACTGCATCTCTATCGACTCTCTATCATAGTTTAACAGATACAGCAGGGTGATAGACAGACAGACAGCCGAGACTCAGTAATAGGGTACCGTTTTGAACCTTTGGGTATGGATCTCTTAATAGCTTTATGAATTCAACCTATTGTTATATACCGAAATTCCTTTTAGTTGGTAGGCAAAGTGATAAAAATGTTTCTAGATGTTGATAGTTACCACTACTGGTTATAAAAGCATTTCGTATCAGCGTGACCAAAAGTCAACCTATTGTTATGTACCGCAATTCCTTTTAGTGGAAAGGCAAATTGATAAAAATGTGACAAGAACATAGTCAAGACACGGGTCAAGAGTACTCTAAACCTACGAGCGCGTGCACGGTCTAACCCAGACTGATGTTGATTGTACTGTGACTGTACCTATGTGCTGAAAAAGCCAAAACACGCTTGTCAAATAGATAGCTACTTACATTATTACAGACCGCTGATCACCCTCACGTAAATGAATGTGGCAGGCCACATTTAGGTAAACCATTATGACCCTTTGTAGCTAAATAAATTCTAGAGGTAGGTAGTTAATCCAGGTGTACTACACTGTAGGTAGGTTATAAAGGATGTTCTATTAACAATTACAAACAAGAATTATTTTTTGATACAATTCAATGTACAGACTTGGATAGGTAACTGTTTTTTTATTATAATATATTGATGTATGTGAAATAGTGTCAAGTGATAAACTAATAATTAATACCTACCTTCATGTTATGAGTACCTACTTCGTCTTTCTAGTACTTTCTAGAACAATACCTCAATAAACACCTTTGTTCTCAGTATTGCCTCGGATCCACCGAAATTCCCGGAAACGCTAAACTTAACCTGTTTGTTATACTGAACAACTTTCTCCAAAGAACATAGGTCAAAATATATTTAAAAATGGACTTCATACAAAGTGACTCGGTCGGCTGATACATTTTTATTGCGGCTCCATTTCTTTTATCACCTTAGTTCCAAAGTTGTTCAGTTTCATGGGTAATTTCGCCCCATGTTTGTGGGCTACACTCTGTATTTAACAGCTGTCACGGACGTCATTTTACTGCATGCAGACTTTAGCAGAGTCGGGTGGAGATTGTGTATTTTGATGGAAAATCGATATAGTCAGACTGTCTGACAGATATGTGAGTTAAGATTAGATCAAAGATCTTTTTCGAATATGTATCGATGGAGAGATTTCTTCTTCTTCTTAGTTCATTGATTTTTTGTTATGTACTTATAACTTGAATCCAATATTACTGTGTAATAATATTATTTCTCTGAATAACTATTCATTTATTAAGTTTTAGGGTTCCGAAACTCAAAAGGAACGAAACCGAACCTTTACAGAATTACTTTGTTGTCCATCCGTCCGTCAGTAACAATCCTTTATCATTAGTGAAGAATTTTGGAGATATATCGCTACCCTTCCAAACCACCCCGGATTGGAAATTGGCTAGCAAATTTTATTATCTTAATAATTAATTTACATACATACATACATATATCACGCCTATAATCCCTTGCGCAAAAAACGGACATTTACGCCACGTTAGACAAATATTTGAGGGTCATTCGGAAAATTGTGTATCGCCATAGTGACAGGTTGTCAGCTCATCGCCTAAAATTGCAATACACACCATCGAGTCCCTTACGACGCCCATGGGAAAGAAATGGGGTGATGCTATTCTAAGCCGGCATCACACGGAGGATCCGGGATCATCATTTAGAGGTATATCATATGTAATGGAATACACTACAATCTAAAGTATTTTTTACTAGCTGTTGCCCGCGACTTCGTACGCATGGTGTAGTGACTTGTGAGTTAGTGAAGTTGATGTATGCATATTGTTTAATATTAATATCATGTTTGTATAAAGTTTTTCTCTTTAAGATGTGTTATGAATAGGTACTGGTTAACTTGTTTTTCGGTTACTTGGTTTAGATACTATGGACATCAGCTACAAAATATCATTATAAACTACATTGGTAGTTTTACCATCGGGTGCTAAAACGTACAAATTTTCAGGAGAACTGACTCGAGAGCAAGCGACATATAGCTGCCAGTGTGATAAACAGGGAATCGTAAGATCTACGCCTGCGGCTTTTAGCGTCTGTCCTTGAAATTTGTTTACAGTCATTGCAAAGAAAACGCTGAAGGGAAACTGAATGCCCTGAAATTCGAATGAAAAGTTGTTGGGAATGAGTGGTATACGCGCCACAACCAGTGAAAATATCCGCCTCGAATACATTCATCTTTAAGCTTAAGATCTTCAGTCTGGTTCCATTGCACAGCTTTGGCGGAGTGAGATTGCGAATAAGCATGATAGGAACACCAACTTTAAGTAATATTTGGTGTGCAGAAAGACCATTCGCACTCAAGGAGTTTAGGAATTCTATTAGGTCAATCAATCAATCAATCAATTTATTTATCAATTTCAAAAAATACAATATAACAAGAGTTTAGACAACAATATCAGAAAACCTTTGCCTTGACACTGTTACGTGATACAGCACATACTGGAGTATCGTTTGTGTCCAAATCGATTGGTATTTTGAAAGTTGTATGCGCCGTTTTCTCTCCTGGAAGCAGTGTGGCAACGATACTTGAAGATACTACAGCAAGTGCAATCCTTCTTTGCCTTCTGATCTCTGCAAGTATCGCTGAGGTCAAAAATGTTTAAGACGAGTGTAACCGTGAACGACCTCGATAGTGGCGCCCCTTCACAAAAAAAGATTTAAGTATCTTTACAGAAACAATCTATCAGAATATCCGTTGCCCAAGTTTATACATACATACATATATCACGCCTAATAACCCTTGCGGGGTAGTAGGCAGAGCGTAAACGGACAAAAAAACGGACATTTACGCCAAGTTCGACATATATTTGAGGGTCATTCGGAAAATTGTGTATCGCCAGTGACAGGTTGTCAGCGCATCGTCTAAAATTTCAATACACACCCTCAAGTCCCTTAGTCGCTACTTACGGCTCCCATGGGAGAGAAATGGGGTGATGCTATTGCACGCCGGCATCACACGGCATTTATTTATAAAACTACTCTAATATTAGTTTTTGGGAAATCTGCCGCCTGTCAGTGGCTTTGTTATATAATTTTAAAGAAAACATTTCATTAGCGGGTTTCACAAAACTAACAGCGACATCTATGAAGTAATTTTAAACTAATATTACTCTAACATTTTTGATTCTAACTAATGAAGGTATTTATATTTTTTAAGGTTCCGTACCTCAAAAAGAAACGTACAAAACAACGGAACCCTTATACGATCAGTTTGTTGTCCGTCCGTCCGTCCATCCGTCTCGTAAGACGCTTTATCTGGGGAATGCGTAGAGATATCGAGTTAAAAAATAAAAACTATACAGGTAATTAGGTTTACGGCCGGCTGCAGAATGGAACCCTTATTGGTTCACTCACTTCGTTGTCCGTTCGTCCGTCTATCAAGACTGACTATCTTGGTTACACGTAGAGATGTAGAGTTAAAATTAAAAGTATTAAAACCTTTAACTCAGGCCTACGGCCTCTTGTAGTGGTAAAAAAATTAACTAATTTTACCCAAATCACAATTTATCTTCACAATAAAACAATTTTCAACAGATTTAAGTTGTGTTTATTTTGGATTTTACAATTCCTACGTTTCCACAATAAACATAACTTAAATCCGTTTAAAATTGTTTTATTGTGATGAGTAATAGTTGTGCAAACTCAAGAAAATATCACAATTCATCGGTCATCCATCACATACCTTGACCACGACCAAAGGTCAAAGTAGGTATATAAAAGTCCGAAACATTTCTGTAAAAGTTAGAACGGCCCGCATATATGTCAGACGTGGCGATAGCGATAGTATTTTACGGCCGTTGACGCTCAACCTACCTCGCAAGGATTAAATGTATGATTTGTTTGTTTTTTGTTTGGTTAGGTCGTTTAGATGTTCAGATCGTATGTCAATACGTGGTCAATACCACGTTTTACAAAACTTACAGCGACATCGATATTATTTTTTAGGATAAAAAATCGGATCTCGCTTCGCGGAACCAGTTACTGTGTTTTACCATGGGAATGAAAGATTTTTTCGAGGTAAAAAGTATCCTAGATGTTGACCCGGGTAATAAGCTACCACAGTATAAAATTTTGTAGAAATCTGTGCAGTAGTTTTTACGTGAAAGAATGACAATCAAACCGACAGATAAACAGACAAACAGACAAAAAAGTATTTTGCTTCTGTTTTGATATCTGTATATTGAACACAATTAGAAGCAAAAACCCTTTTTTGAATCTATTTCATGTACAGAATTGGTTTCGTTTCTGTTTTATTATATTTCAATTTCGGTCACGCTTCGTATCAAGTGCTCATTTCTTTAAATCTAGTCAGTGATTTTTTTTGACAAAACTATCATTGTCTTTCTTCATATATATATATATATGTTCACTTACTTTAAAATAAAAAAACGTGACCCAAATTAGGCTGAGAATGCCTTGAAACTACACGCTTTGAAAATCTTGACTTCAATTTGAAACAAATATCGTTTTCAGATGGTGGTGGCGTAAAGTTCCATGCCGTGTGATTAACCTGGCCAGCCCCGTGGCAGTGCTTTGATTTTTATTTCTTTAGCCGGTTTTCTATTAGGACATTACAAAATAGTTATAAAAAAAAGTTTTTTTTTTACAATGACGGTTCATGACGTCAATAAGTGATATGATAATACTATCCTACATTGAATAAAGAATTTCAATTTCAATTTCAATTTCTTGCCGTGAAAAGCACCAAAAAAAGCACTTTAAATATCAAATACCTAGATTTATTTATGTATGTTTATGTAAAATTACTGGTTTTCTATTAGGACAATAAAAATTGTAATGAAAAAGAAAAGTGTGTTAAACAATTTTTTATTTTTTTGCAATGACGGATCATGACGTCAATAATACTATCCTACATTGAATACCTAAAGTAAGTTTCATTCCCATTTTCATTTGTATTGAACAAAGTAATATTGTATATATAGTTTAGTAGACTGTACGTTTATTTAAAATTGATATTCTATTTTCTTTTGAGAACTTACCCAAAAAGTTTTAAATTCTCTAACAACAAATGGGTTGACTGGAAGAGATCGGTTCTTTAGAGGTAAGCTAGCCTTTGCAATGTTTTTATTGTTAAACTTTTCATCATCCATATGCAATAAAGAATGTATTATAACCGTCGTGTTCGTCTCTACCCGACGATATTAAAATTATGTGCATGAAAATAAAAATGAGGATCTATTTCCTGTTTTCCGTATTATAATTTAATCATAGACTTTAATAGAGTAATAATAACGGCAGTCTTTCATTGGACGAAACCTCATTTTACTGCACAAAGAGCTTCTACCTATTCACTTTAAAATTTGAAAGCGGACAGAGTAAGGAAAATAAGTCAGATACCTATGATCGTTTTAAAGACAGATACCCTATAATATTTCATAAAAATATTTTTGATGCTGTTGTCAAATGTCCCACACGAAGAGAGAGAGAGAGAGATGTTTTCTCATATTATGTAACCTACGTGATTCTACAGCTGGAAAAAATTCTCGTACCTCTCCTTTCCTCTAGATCTGTTTTGGACGTCTATGCGCTGTAAATGCTGAAAAATATCATTCGATCATCATTACCGTGGGGATAGTAAGAGGCGATTAAGTGACTTGAGGGTTACATGTGTATTGCAATTGTAATGTCACAGTGGTGATAAACATTTTTCCGAGTGACCCTCAAATGTTTGTCAGATGCCGTCACTATTACAGTTTTTTATGCTTTGCCTACCCCGCAAGTGATCTTGGCGTGATATATGTATGAGTTTATGTAAGTTTCTCGGAATGTAATTACTATTATCATTCTGCTTCACTAAACTACTCTGTGGAACTACCAAGCGTAAGTACTGCTGGCTTCCTTGAATTAGGTTATGCTTTCACACCTACAGCTCTCAGTGCCGCGGAATTATTAGATATTTAGCTGTCTCTGTCTCGGTACAGTGCTCTGTGTTAATTAACTGCCTCCGTGGACTAACGGTCTGGTTTCGGTATCAGGATCTGAAGGTGTTTAGTTCTATACTTGGGTGAATACATAAATAGACGTTGATATTTGTCAATTTATCACTTTGTGGCATTGTTACCAGTTTGGTTAGGAAAAAGCTGGCTGAAATCGATTATCTGTAAAAAAGTTGGGGCTTTTACACAAAATTTAGACGCGCGTGAAACGCGTGTGTAGAAAAAGAAAAAAAAGTGGCAAGCCGTTGTTTCCCTGCTTTGTAGGGAGGTTAATCATTACGTTATTGTTTCGTTTATCCTTCAAATTAGATGCCTACTACTAATAGTAGGTCGTTTAAAACCCTGACGACAAGGTGCAGTGGGTCGCAGAAGAAGAAACGGGTTGCTCGTCGACTCGGAGCCTCACACGCTGAGAAAGATATATTCAGAATGCAATAAAGAAAAATAATTTAACTTACAACTAATACACGATCACATTCGGTACTGAAAAGGGTATCTTGCTCAGCATTTGTCACAGTCCAAGACTGCAACGCTGGTTTTCAGTAGTACCTAGGAAGTTTTAATTAGAATGAAGTAATACAATAATAAAATATTACGACTATGGATGGAAAATATAAGGTGAAACTTTACTAATGACCGATAGCAAAAACTCAAGACAGGCTGGTGATAAGGAACAACTTTCCCCAAGGAACATACGTCGAAATACGAAGAAAATATTGGGCAATCCCATGCACAAATGCTGATCAGACTCAAATTATTTTTTCATAAGTTCTTTGCGACCTATGTGCCATGGGGAAAGTTGTTTCTCATCACCAGCCCGTCTTCAGGTTTTGCTATTCGTCACTACTTAATTTTCACCCTATATTATAAATAATAGAAATTTAAAATATATATTCAGCTGCCTCTGCCTTGCTATAGTGCTCTGTGTGAATTAATGCACGGTATCGCTACGGGAAGCTTCCTTAGACTGCGTTTGCTTTCTTGCTAAAATACGAGAGACACCTCTAGTAAAAACAAGTACAAGTTGTTTGAAAAATAATGAGGAACACTTTTGACAGGTTTTTGGTGACTTTTCTTTCCAGTGTCTAGGTACGTCTATCTTCAAACAATACATCAGTTCGTTCGTTATTCATTTTTTGATATTTAGTTTTCTTCATTTTATTTATACTACTTCAGTAGTATTCTATTGAGTGTTTTTTCAATTTAATATATTTTTTTTAAGTACAAAGCCCTCAATTCGATTCTCTTATCCTACCTTAAATAGTGCTGTCACTTTCCGTCAAATAGATTTGGAAAAGGGTAGGAGATGTCTTAGTCATGTATTGTCTTACAATTTGACGCAAAGTACGTGTTATCAGTGAAAATAAGGGGACGATGAAAAAATGGCGACCAAATTGAGAAGACCCCATTGTTATTTTTAAACATGATAGGACTTAAATCTCTTCCTTTCCTTTTCTAAAAATATACGACGGAAATAGACAGCACAAATTTAAGATAAGAGAATTTATATCCCGAATTGAGGCCAATATCTGCCGACTCTGTTTCAGTATAGTACTCTGTGTGTATTAATGCGACGCTCCCGTAGCTTCCTTAGATCAGGTTTTGCTTTCACACTAAATATACCACCGCGGAGATGAAGAAGGTTTTTTATTGTTTTATTTTTCACAAAACAGCGTGCCTTTGGAAATTGGGCGTGAAAAGGTAGAATTTCCCCTTTTTGAACAAATGATCAAGTTATCTTTGAGATGTTAGTGCACTACTTTGATAAAATTTGCTTGTGGGCCTTGGGCCCTTCGAGACTCATACACACACAAACATAATATCACACCTATATCTCTTGCGGGGTAGGCAGAGCGTAAACGGCCATAAAAACGATCATGTACGCAACGTCTGACAAATATTTGAGGGTCATTCAAATAATTCTATATCGCCATAGTGTCAGTTCGTCGGCCGATCGTCTAATATTACAATTCACATGTAACCCTCGAGTCCCTTAGTCACCTCTTTGACACCCACGGGAAAGAAATGGGGTGATGCTATTCTAAGCCGACATCACACGGCCCATCGAGACTCAACTGCCTATATTTAGATCCTACACGGAAATGTTGCCATATAGGTTTAGCTAATACTGGAAGAATCAGCGTACAATATCCTCACCAAACTAGGAACGATTTCACAGAATTATACTGCTTTTTTCCTCGTGTATCATATTAAGAACCTCTGTAGACTTGAAGACCAAAAATACATTTCTGCTTAGAACTTACTGAACGTAGGTGTTTTGATCATTTATTATTTAACAACTTGAATCTATTCAATTTGCAGCAAATACAAATACGGCTACGGATGCGTCTGTTAGAAATAAGATCTGTCGGAATTCACAATTTCCTTTTGTCCGACAGACGCGTGCGTTACGTAATCGTAAATTGGTAAAGTAATCTTACGTTGACCGAAGGCAGTTCTTCCCACTTGTTGTCCGTTGCTACGTATTTTTGACGCACAGTGCGTACGGATGCGGTGCGGAATACTTTACCAACAATTTGGAAAATTGTACGATCTAGATGTTTCGTAAATATTAATATAATGCCTTAAATCCCAGGCCTCGCTGCGTGCACTTGCACAAAGGACTTGCGGCAGTCAGAGGTGTTAGAATATTCTACGTCGCGCAGTTTGCGTCCTTTTAGCGCAAGCATTGTTCCCGCCTAGGCCGGGAGCTTACCATATAATATACTCTACCGTTCCTATAATCGTGTTGGGGTGAACCAGGCTGAAACTGACCAACTTTCCCATAATAACACAGGTCGAATTATGACAAAAAACAGTGCGGACAAGTGCGAATCTGACTCACTAACTAGGGTTCTATAGTATGCAAATCAAAACCTTTTTTATGATACCCCACTTGACTAACTAGCCAAAATTTTTCTTCTTTTTGGCTATAAATAAAAACATGTTAGAAAAATAACTTTTTGGAATTTTCCATAAATTTATACTTTAAGACAAAGCTACTACCTACCTAATGTATAATATCATAAATATCATTGTACTTGGTCTACTTGGTCAAAAGTATTGAATGAAGAGTCAAAAACACGCGTTTTTTATTTCTTACGTTATCTTTAACGTTGAGGTAGGAGATTTTTTTATATCGAGCGGCTGTAGACTTGAGTATGTGGTTTTAATATCAACTCGATAACATTACGCGATGCCGAGATATTGGATCGAGATAGACGAAACGGCAGTAAAGTGATCCTATTAGGTTTCCGGTTTTTGCCTTTTGATGTATATAAGAGTGAACAGGCTTCTTCTGGGTGAGCTCGCTCCATCTTAGACTCTGTCTCTGTCCTATGACTAAGACTAGAATCAAAAGCAAACACATCCTAAATAAAAAAAAATAACTCTGCAATAATTTTGCCCTCGTATACAAATTTACTCGAGCGGCTACCACATTATGTTGAAAATTTCGATCTAAAATTATGTTACTTGTGGTAAGCTTTTCAATTTTGTAGACACGTCCTCGTCTTGAAAGTTACTTTTTCTAATACTAATCTTTACTTATAGTCCAAGAACATGTCAATGTGTATTAATTCTACACAACATTAGTTCTTGTATTTAATTGTAACTTTTATCGATTTTAGTCCCCACTAACAGAAAACTTTGTTTATTTTATTCAGTTCAAAGCCAGACTGAGATTTTTCACACTATAAACTGTAGACGTAAAAATTTCATAACAAGGAAATCCTAGTCACGTTCCATAAAATTCTTAACACAAAAATCAGCAAAAATTCTCACTCTTCTACAGACAACCCGTCATATGTACGGGCATTATGCAACTCTTCCTATTCAAGTTTGAGTCAGCACCGTATGTAGACGATATATTTACGTTCGCTCTCGGACTACACGGTGGTTGGAACGAGGCGAAACCCGGCCGTATTCTTCGAGCGCCATCCAAATAGAATTTTTGACAGGACTTATATGGAGCTGTTAATTCCTACGCAATACATTTTTTCGCTAAATTTATTTTTTTGCGCCATCTTTGCACAAACATGGGTCTAGACGTTGTGTGTACTTACTCTGGTCTAGAACCATTTCGACCACAATTAAGGTTTGAATGTAAAAGACTTTTAATTATCAATGTGAGTTTGAAAAATATTAGCGCCATATCCTAGCTACAATTTTATTAATATTCTACGCTTATTTTTTAAATATCTTGATGCTACAATCACAACATCATGCAGTACATGTGTATATCAACCGTTTAATAACAATAGTTTATTTAAACGATACCTTAGCATGGTGTATGTTTGTGTCTATTTAAATCCTTTTGTTCAAGTCATTTTGTACAACTTGTAAAAAGAATGTAATTGAATTTAGGTAACAAAAATAGGTTTAGTATAGAAAGGTGGTATGGGGTAGGTACGTGGGCTCTTATCGATTCACGATTTAATGTAAATGATTTTCATTGGTTACAATTTGTTTCATTAAAATTAATAAATTAATAGGAAACTGATTTACGAGATTTAGACTTTCTAAAGTGATAGTATAAATTTTTTATGTTTTTATCTGATCTGCGCACATAATGATTAGTAGGTAAACATACCTCTAAGTTTCGAGTGAGTTACACCGCTCGTGGTAGCAACTGATCTTCTTCTTTCATGTCTATGACAACAGTTTAAATGTGCCTAGACCAGTGTGTAGTCATACGGACAGCCTCATTGGTGGGTACCTAAAGGTCAGTTTTTTTAAAATTCTGGACTATTTAATTTTTAGCCCCGGGGCTATGAAAACTACACCTGACTGTATGGTGGAAAGCAGGAGCTCACCCGGAAAGGTCTTGTGGTTGGACTGGGCGTACGAGTTGTTCTGGGAAGAACGGATTGGACTGAATCTACCCGGCACGTGCCGGTAGTTCCCAAAATTGAGAACAAATGAGGGAAGCACTCCTCCAGCGAGCACGTGTCAGGGCGAGCCGGGCAGGATAGTAGGTGTACCATGACTTGCGGTGTGGCACCACAGCCACAGGATGGATTATTGGAATAACCCCACCGTACAAAATTTTTGCCCCACAGAGGCAACCTGTAATCAGTGTCGGTTAACGGCCCAGTTTCACACCTGAAAAGTTGGTCATTCATTTGCGCTGCGCCAGAGAGAAACAGCCGATCATTTAAGCTCAAATTTTCGCGAGATTTTACGTTATTTTAACTTTAAAACTATAGGAATACCTTTGAAATACAATTTCTAATTTAGCCAATATTACCAGAAACGGCAGAATTTAGCTATTATTACTACAATGTCTTATTTTGCCATAATTACTATGTAAATTATAGCATTTTTTGTAATAGCTTTAAAACTGTAGACATATTCAAAAATGTTTCAAATAGTGGTTGCTTGGATTCCTTTTTTATCAAGTAAAGTTTGTCAAATTGTATAACTGATATTTGTACAGAATTTAATAGCAACTAATGCAACAATGTGAAGACCGCAACCGTTTTATACAAATAGTTGTATCAACTCTTTATCAATACTGAATGCAGCTTCTTAAAATTTATGTACTGCACTGAGTCAGCTCCGCGCATAAGGCGGCCCTATGTGGTTTAGTTATTGCTGATTTTTGATACTGCATCATGCTAAATAAAACGAACATTGTAAGTTTTAGTGCTATGTTTATTGCGAGGAATGCGTCGATAAAATGATATACTTATGTTATTTGTTTATGTTGCTATACTCGTATTCCAGCTTAATGTAGAACATTCGCGGTTTATGGATTGTTTAAATCAAACATTTTCCAAGTAAGTTGCAATGTAAACTATACAAATCGATAGTGATAACGAAAACTGACAAATGCGAGTCGGATCCGCGAACGAAGGGTTCCTTAATCATTTTGTATCAAAATGGCATAAATATGAATTTTATTCTGTTTTTTAGTATTTGTTGTTATAGCGGCAACAGAGATACGGGATCTGTGTAAATTTCAACTCTGTACGGTTTATAAGATACAGACTGGTAACAGAGAGACCAGTCTCAGTAATGGGGTACCGCTTGACCCCTAGGGTACGGCACCCTAAAAAGAACTCTCAGTATCATATCCTAATGATGTTTTTGCTTTGATGAAGAAGGTATTTTCATATTGCATGCAACAGAGTTGTTTTTCTTATTCAAGAAAATTTCTGTCTTAAATTATTTTTAAACACGGGACAGATTTTATCTGAAAAATTGTTGTATTATCTTATATCTAAACTATCTACTGTGGTTATTGTAGCAGAGTAAATTGTGTTTCAGAAGAAACTACGAATGAAGCCATGAAACTCGTCGCAGTCATACTTGGCACCCGCCAAAACACAAAGCAATAATATTCTACCGAAATCAAATATGTATAAAGAACATTAGGCGAATAATGCCAGAAGGGCAGACATTGTACTTTCATTTATGTAGGGAGAGTCACAGCTCACGTAGTGCGAAGATTTTAGTACGATATTTTCGATTTTGAGTTCTGCTTCTTCTTTTGTAGTCTATGTAAATTATTTGTATTTAACAGAGATTTTATTGAATTGGAGTTATGAGTATGAATTGTTACTAAAAAGCAGTACCTACCAGGAGATATTTGATTGGATATATCGGGTCACTCCTCACGATTCGGTGACCCACACGAATGAATGAAGCGTTGTTGAGCTTTTAGTTTAGTGCACGCCAAGCATTATTTGCAGTATTTGACTATTTGAAGGCTTCACTTTGGTAGTTAACGGAGTTTCCTCTAAATATTTTCCGTGTCTTAGTACGTTTCGTTCCATACACATTGTGGGTTGCTGTCAATGTTCGTTAGATACGCGAAGACGCTGCAGAAAATGGAATGGAAAATGCAATGTGCTCTGGAAATAACGGAAAATCTCTCGTGGATAAGTCGGCTGTTAAACTGAATAGGTTGGTACTTTTTATTTCGGAGATATAAAAATATACGGTGTTAGTGTAATAGTCAGTATGTAATTCAACACAGATAGCTTTCACTTAGTACAAGTCACCTGCGAAATTGAAAAAAAAAACAACATATGTACAAGCAGTTTTTTTTTAATTATAATAATAAAATGCCTTTATTGTACAAAAAATCTCACGAAAATCTCATTATTTTCATAATTTTTTTTAGGGCCGCCGTAGAGCAAGACCAGTTTTTGCGAGCGACCGCTCTTGTATTTTTGACTAGAAATTAGAAAAGAAACTCTATCGTAATTGAAATAAAGGCGACATTTGCTAGAATGACAATCGGCTCTCACGGTCGCCCGGTGACAACCGACAACCGTGACAACCGGCGGCGTTTGTCATTCTAGTTAATTTCCACTTTATTTCCACAATTACGTGCGGTTCTTTTTTTAATTTCTATTTATAAGTGCTGGAGCGTTTGGTCTGCGGCAACCCTTAGTTGTTCACAGTGAGTAGATTTACTCTGCAGCGCTTGCGCACTAATTGAAAAAGTACCTGCAATTAAAATTTTCCAATATTTAACAAAATTTACTATATATTTCATTCGCATGGAACGTGTTGCAGTAATTTTTTCATGAAGGCAGAATTATGTTTTTAATGTTTTGAAAACCAGAGTTCAATTAAAAAATTATCATGTTTTTCAAATATTTGGGTTTGTTTGTTGCGGAAATGAAATCACATAATATATATCTTTTAAAATCTTTATTGGATAGTGATTGGGTAATTTAATCTGAGCCAGTGTAGCTTTTCCGGATACATCACAATTTAATTATTGAATAAATTATCATCTTCATAAATTTTACAACAATGTTTTTGTTCACAATCTCAGAGTAAGAGAAATTTCAAAGGCAATTACGAACAACCGAAATGAAGCCATAAAAAACTCGCCACATTACGAACTTATCACGATTTTATTTAAGACGCGCTCAACACAACAAGTGAATGCACAGAACTATGCTATGGGACGCCGCACATGATTGAAAGTTTATCCAGAGCTGTTATCACAAAAATCCGAGAATGGACTGTATCATAATTGCAATAAATTCGATATTGGCTACAATTACAAATGGCTTCGGCCATTGTCATCCAGACAAGAAGAAGAATTAAGAAGTTTATTTTCTTTTCGCTACTGAAAACGACTTAAATAAAATGTGCGATAGTTGGCGACGGCCCTTATATTTGACTTTTACAAGATATATTTTGTAATTTAGTTGTTTTAGCGCGCGCTTAGTCTGATTGCGACGAAATTATGGCTAAATTATTATTGAGGTTGTTCATAGCTCTCTCTGAAATGTTTCTTGTTCTGTGTTCACATAATTTCGAATTAATTGATTTAGTTACGTTGTGAATATCAAATTATACTAAAAGTAAGAATCCTCAAGAAGAGCCAAATAATATAATTAATTTAACTAAGTAACCTTACTGATATCTCCTGTCCCAAAATCTCGTAGTCGAGTTAACATTGACGGATTGACTTATACTGACTTTTCTTAATAACTGTATGAAAACCAGTATAAGTTTATCTCTTAAATCCAACATAGTACGGTGTCGCTGATTGTATCAATATCTACTCGTAGCACTTTGCTACGGCGGCGTAGGCAGTTCGTAGCACTTTAGCTATAATCATGAATCAACTAACAATTTATTTGACAACACTAAAAACATATTTTAAAGACTGAAGAAAAACAAAGTCATTGAACATCATTTTGAACATTGAAATTGATACATTTCTGTGAAATACTGAATTATAAAATATTTGTATAGCATTGATATTCGAGATTTCTAGTGAAATATTAAAACAAATGGTTCACGTTTTAAGCATTTTTAAGTATTGTTTCAATTTAATGTACTTTCCTGAAGTACGTTGTGCATATTTTTCTTAGAATATAGAAGTTTATCTTTCGTACTATCGCTGCATTTCGAGTTAACCATTCAAGGGATCAACTGCATTTGCATACAGTTTGATAAATAAAGAAAACTGGTATAGTTTGATCTCTTATATTAGCTTAGCTTTAGCTTCTGGTGTTGCTTACAGTCCAAAGATTCGTTGAAGAACTAGGTGTTAAATATTATTAAAGATGTGATATTTTTTTGGCAGTGTGTTTATTCAATTTCATTCTGATATAATTCAATATGTTGTTGTTATACTTAATTGAATGTTTGTCAACTCGTTTGTATGCTTATCATTTAAATAAGTTTGGAACATTTTAGTGCCAACGCTGCGTCGAGCGGCAAAAATAAGAGAAGCGCGGGCTGGGCGACCCGCGTCACACAACGTCAGCCTAACAGCACCGACCGACGCAGCGTTGGCGCTTAGTTTGATTCGGATACCAAACATTATTTCTTGTGATTGATATTATTGTAGGCAGTATCTTAGGGCGACACATAAGTGCATTCAAATTTTAAACTAAGATAAGAAATCGAAAAATATCGACTGCAGCCGGGTCAGCATTCCACAGTCAATGCATAATGTCCGTAACATATTTTATGTCTATCATGTAATTTAGGTGCATAATATCCTATTCCCAAAATGTTTAAAGTCCAATTCCCAGAATATCTATTTAACAACATGTCCAATTACCGGAATGTCCAATTCCCAGAATGTACAATTCCCAAAATGTCCAATCATGCTTAAGTGCAAGTTCACTTCAGACAGAACAAATTTTATAATGGAAACCTACCTTCAAATGATAACAGCATTAAAAATAGATATCCTGAGTCATAGACATAATCATCATCATAGTCATCTTAACGAATTTTCCCAAAAAAAATGAAACGAATTTCTTAAAAAAATATTGAATGCAATTAAACTTTTTCTGACTGGTAAGCGTAGCGTTGGACGACCTCCGGCCGGATGGGCCGATGACTTAAAAAGGCGGCTGGTAGCGACAACTGGATAGCGAACACGTGAGATCGTGCCCTATGGCGTACCCTAGGGCAAGCCTATGTCCAGCAGTGTACTGCAATAGGCAGATGTAAGTGTGTACTTTTCCTGACAACCTGTATAGTATCTTTAGCAACACACGGATGGGGTGATGATATTCTCTATCCCAACTTCACACAGTATGCTAACAGGGATTGTTTGTATGTAATAAACTAAACTAGTACGCACACATGATTGGACTTTTTGGGAATTGGTCATTAAACCACTGTACGTTCCTTATAGCCTTACTTATAGAGAGATAGAGATCTTCCTTTGCAGCGATTGGTCGCACTTATCTGTTCCAAAGCTGTGTGATTGGTTACGTATGCCCCCACACCCCACCCCACTCCGACACGGCAGGGCGGGGCGAGTCGGCCCGCTTGGCTTTATTGGCGATTTTTCTTTCGGTCGCGCTCAGAAAATAATTTTTTAAATTTCGATAAAGTTTTAAATTTTAAACTTTAAAAAATTATTTTCTTACAATTTTAACGGTTTTGCACCGTTCGTTTTTTAAATTAATAAATTTAGTGATTTAATTGTTCCTATTTAAATAAATTTTAAAATCAGTGTGTGTATAAACTGGGTAAGTCCTTTATATTTTATTATGCATGTGGCAAATCAAATTTCTGAAGGCGGTTTTCCGTCGGACACAACTTTGCAATTGCTTACAATTTTAATAAATTATTATTGAAATCTGTCAAGACCGTTTACGAATAAATAAATTGTTCCTGGCGATCCGAATTCTGTGAACAAAATAGTTGATAATTTATGGGAATTATTTGTCAAGAATAATGATCCCAAATAAATAAGCAAAGTGTGTTATAGAAATTTGGTTGCTATCGAAGTTTTAGTTACCCGGATTTAACAATAGTGATTTTTTTTTTACGAAAAGTTTTTAATCCGGAAGTAATTAATTCGTTCGATTCTTTACGAACGATCAAATGAAAATCCAATAATCATAGTGCACTTCGCACAAGCTTTGAGTGGCATTATTTTAAGATTTTCAATATAAATGTTCATCCCTCGCAGGTTTTTAAACTAGTTACTTTGAACTGATAGGTAGGTATTCCTCGAGAGAAGTAATACCTTTTTTCTATTTATAGGTTACTATCCCGTCGAACTAGTTTCTACATATCCCCCGTGCACGTTTTTCATTAATGTGCCTGATTGATTTATGGATTTTCATTTGTGAATGATTATTTTATTTTTACACGTGTTTTTGTAAATTGTTATTTGGACATAAATACATTTTTATGTCGTTTACTGGAGCTAGTAATGGTATACAGATGCTCCTTTCACGTAGCAACGTGTTATTCAAGTAACGCATCAAATACGTGATCTGTAGGTATTGTTCGGATACCATCAAAGTTCTTTAAATAAATAAGTCGAACAGCGACAATTTTTATTTTAAAAGGGGGCCGCCATGACCCTGTGAAATGCTCTTAGTAATAAGAAAGTTTACGGAGGTCCAAGTCCGTAGAACGTCTTATAAAATAGAGTAATAAGAACTCCTCAAGGATCTTTTCGTTGTACCTAGAATAAATTGCAGAAAATATATATTCTAGTTGATTGCTATGATATGAAATGGCAGCACAAGCCAAGCTACATTTCGTCGGTTTTATAAGCTACCTCTGCGCAACGCAAGGTATACCCTATTTTATAACATCATCAGGAGTTCATTAGGCCGTCAGCGCATGACGTGTCCTTAGACTCCTACATCCCCGCGCAGGGGTTGTACCTTTTGATGTCATGCAGAATGCCCTCGCTTGCACTAGCAGGGCCTGAAATTCCGTCCTCGAGCCTTTCGTATACTTGACGAATTAATAAATCGACATGCGATTCAAATTCCATGCATTATAGACGGTTTAGATGCAAATATTGCCAAAAATACTAACAAGTACTAAAAAGTATTTGTGTTGTGGGTTTCGGTACGATATGCAACTCAAAGAACTGGGTCCTCGTGGAGCCAAAGTTTCGAAATGTACCCACCAATATATTTTTAATACCTCGTGCAGAAAGAGTCGGCCAGCACCTTTGATAAAACGTTATTGCTTTAAGTATAGGTATTACTTTTGGTACCTACCTACCTTTTTATCAAACTTCCAAAAGTTTTGATGGCATCCGGCACATGCATGATTTGCTTTTGTCTGATCAAAGCAAAGCAGTCTTTCTTTACTTCTATGCTTATTTGTCTTCTAACGTGACAGTGAAATGCCCTCGTTAAATTTTGTCTTATCTGAAAGTACATCGTCCGGTCCACCGCCTGCGATGAGATAAAGCAATTGTAGCGAAGGGTAGTGTGTAGCACTAGTATTGATAGTGAAGCGCGCAGGTTCGAATCCTGCATGTGGTATAAAATTAGCCAAGTTTCCATAATTTTATACCTACCTAACACGGTTAAGGTTAAGTATTTATTTAAGAAATAAAAGCTTCGAAAGGTGTGTTACAGACTTGAGTACAAGGAGTTTACTGTCTGACACATGTGTTACCTCGAGCGTATTAGAAAATAGAACGCGAGGGGATTCCTAAGATGTTAATTTGAAAATATTTTTACCTTGCACGCGTTCATAAGGTCCCCCTCTTTTAGTTCCATGAGCTTACGCTTTCAAATAACGATAGCTAGATTCCACTGAGAATTTGCAAAATAAGCTATCTGTAGGCAAAATATACCTACTTAAATGTTTGAAAAAATGTTTCAAATATAACATCCTAGCCCGAAAAATTCTTGTCTATTAGAAAGTACAGGGAACAATATTCCTTTCTACGTAAGTATGAACTTTATCTACTCGGAATA
The DNA here is from genome assembly GCA_027580185.1 of Tuta absoluta. Taxonomy (NCBI): domain Eukaryota; kingdom Metazoa; phylum Arthropoda; class Insecta; order Lepidoptera; family Gelechiidae; genus Tuta; species Tuta absoluta. Next base: position 8,141,295 of record JAQAHW010000019.1, on the reverse strand, counting down.
AAGTTCAAAGTTAGAGAGCTGTCTAACGTTTTACAATGATTCTTAAGCAGAAGACATATTTGTCGTAGATTCACCGCATTCAGTCCCATCCTAGTAACCGTTACTGCCGAGTCTAAATTCTCGCAGGTTAAGGAAAATTTATAGACGGTTTAAGTCTGAAACAGTTTTCCTTTATGATCATTTCAGTGGCCTACCGAGGCCACGCAGTAAGAAAATGAGAAACATATTGATTTATTAGGTAACTGTGAAAACGACTGAATTTATAATTTTTTCCCTTGCTCACTGTCCTAAGTAGCAATAATTCACTTCTATTTCTATGCTATCACAGACCTCGTAGTGCTAACGCATTTCTGAGGGAGATTCCTCACGCTTGTCATTTGTTTACTTCTTTGAACTATGATCAAAAAGTGGCGTAAGAGTACCTACGTTAAATACTCGCTATGATTCTGGCATCAATCACGGAAGGGAATGTGTACAATCTAAGCTCTCTAAGTGCAGAGTTGTCCTAAAATAGTCCTACGTTTTTCTTAGCAACATGGAAACAGACAAATGTGGGGAGGGAAAACGGCCTTTTGTAATGGCCTCATCTCAAAATGGATAAGTAAATAATGAAGACCTACCCATTTAATAGATCTCACACCGAAACTATAATAATTTTTATTTTTTAATTCATCGTGCATTGAGTGTACGGAGTAAATTTCGTGAGGTGGAGATGTATGTAGGTAATTTACTTATTCCAGCATGTTGCAACTTGGGAGCTAGGTACACCCTATTGTTAATTCTGCTATATCAAGCTCTATAACATCAAAACTAGTGGAAGGTTGTCTAGCTGCTAAGGCGAGTGATGTAATATATACCTATTTGGTATATTCCAAATTTTGTGTTACCTACTCGAGTGCCTTGATCTTGAACATGATATTTTCTTCAGGTGCGTTTATATTGCCCGAAATATTATGAATGAAATGCATACTACGTAATTTGTATAACAACCTCCACTAGAGATGAAAAGTTCATGATATATTTTTCAGGTGCATTCATATTACCTGAAATGTTATGAATGAAATACATATGACGTAATATGTATAACAACCTCCTCTAGAGATGAAAAGTTTTAGAGCGATAGTGGCAAATAGCAATAATGCGACACTGTCCCAGACGATATTAAGTTTTTATTTCCTCAAGTGTAGTCACGCTTACTACACCTACTTTTTCTATAATGAATGAAAGCTTTTGGGCAAGTAAACAACAAGTACCCACAGTCTATGTGGGTATTTTAAATAAATATACAAAAGGTTACAATCAGAGGGTACTTTTGCTAATTGATATTTGTGTAATGCCCTGTCTGCCTTGTTTGGGTTTGAAACACGAGTATCTACTCCTGTGTATAACATTGTTAGATGGTTGTTAGAAACGTACGATAGTGAACATAATTGCCTATCGTAAGACGTCAGCCTAAAATAGTAATACCGTTGTTCCAATATATTTGCTCTGAATGTCGAGCACAAGACGTTGTTCAAAAATGCTTGAATGTACCTACGTACTAGGCAAATAGTTTGCCTATCAAGTAAAATATTTTCAGAATAGATACCTAGCGAGAATTATATTGGGAACTACCTACTACGTTCAATAGCTAGTATATTTTACCAACGGTGATCATCCACACTAATATTATAAATGCGAAAGTAACTCTGTCTGTCTGTCTGTCTGTCTGCTACGCTTTCACGGCCAAACCGCTCAACCGATCTTCATGAAACTTGGCACAGAGATTGCTAGCATACCGAGAACGGACATAGGCTACTTTTTATCACCATTCGAGGGTCTGGAGTACCTTATGTAGACCACCAGGTGTACCATCAGGAGCCCAGCTAAACTATAAGAGTTACAGGCATGGTTCCAAAACAAAAGTTGTTCAGTATGATGGGCCGCTTCTTTTCACAAGGACTTTGAGGATCTGGAGTACCTTATGTAGACCACCAGGTCTACCATCGGGAGCCCACCTAAACTATTGGAGATACAGAAATGGTTCCAAAACTAAAGTTGTTCAGTATGATAGGCCGCTTCTTTTCACAAGGACATTGGGGCTCTGGAGTACCTTATGTAGACCACCAGGTGTGCCACCAGGAGCCCAGCTAAACTATTAGAGATACAGGCATGGTTCCAAAACAAAAATTGTTCAGTATGATGGGTCGCTTCTTTTCATAAGGACATTGGGGCTCTGGAGTACCTTATGTAGACCACCAGGTGTACCATCAGGAGCCCAGCTAAACTATTAGAGATACAGGCATGGTTCCAAAACAAAAGTGGTTCAGTATGATGGGCCGCTTCTTTTCACAAGGACATTGGGGCTATGGAGTACCTTATGTAGACCACCAGGTGTACCATCAGGAGCCCAGCTAAACTATTAGAGATACAGGCATGGTTCCAAAACAAAAGTTGTTCAGTATGATGGGCCGCTTCTTTTCACAAGGACATTGGGGATCTGGAGTACCTTATGTAGACCACCAGGTCTACCATCAGGAGCCCACCTAAACTATTGGAGATACAGAAATGGTTCCAAAACTAAAGTTGTTCAGTATGATGGGAATAAGTTGAGAAAGGACATTGCCTACTTTTTACCGAGGACAGAAAAATATAAAAATGTATTACAGTAACTTAAATTACCTTTTTATCTGTCTTATCTACTTATGCTGACCATTTTAGTGTGCTCAAATCGGCAACTCTGGAGTAAGTACTCTGTTATCTACTGACTTTTGTATTCAATGGTTATAAATATTGATGTCTCAGGCCGGATAGCAAGTTTAGAGTTGTCCCTATAACAACAGAAGCAAGCAAGTCATCTTTAAACAGTAGAGATAAGAACTGTTCTAATTTCACTGTCACACTTACTATAAATACACATAACTACTTTAGAACTTCTGCCTAAAAAAACTATCTAACGCGGACGAAGTCGCGGGTAAAAGCTAGTAATGATATATAATATTTGTACGGTGACCCACGTAAGATCTAGGCTTCCACAATTAATTTGCAATGTTGCAATGTTTGTTCTGTCTAATAGACAATAACGTCGTTTACCGACGTACCTTCGGATTAAATTTTCTCCGTAGGTAAGCTGTTAACAAAATGATAAAATTCTTATAATTTAAACTTTAGCTCATATTCTTTTATAGCTAGCTCGTTTTTGATTGTACATAAAATTAAAGCAAATTTGTGCCCTTTTCAAGTTTTAAACAGAGATCTGGGCTTTGCATGGGACGGTCAGAGGTAGTTATGGCAGAAAACAATTTCAATAATCGCCTCTTTTATTATATCAAGTTTAGGTAGATTTACCAAGATATTAATTAACTATATTATTATATACAATATAGTTTATTCAGAGGCCCGAGTGATGTTTTAAATAAAGCTTGACCGTTACTCCGACAAAGTAAACAAGGTTAGTTATTGATCATTATGTATTATAGCAAATATTATTAAGGCAAGCCCAAATGAATCGTATTTAAAAATCATATCAAGGTATGATTTGATAACAAATTTATATGCCTTTTATTCTCCTGGGAAACTAGGTAGTCGTTTGGCCAGGTTTTTTGATTTACCTGCTTAAGCCCGTTTAGGTCAATGCATATCTTAAACAGTAGTGTTGACCTTTTAGTAGGGAAATTTAACCTACTTATTACGTTACCTATAGCTTGAGTGATCAAGCACAATTACAATATGTAAGCTATGTTTTTCTGTGTAAAAGAGCTATTTATTTACTATGTAAGTAAATAGGTATTTAAAAGGTTTAATAAAAACGACCTGCAATGCGTATTTACCTCTAACTAAAGGTTCAATATTTTTATATTTTACTATTTTGGCTATTGAGTTTTTCAAATTTTTTTTTTTTTTGAAATTTTCTGTTTACTGTTCGGAAACTTTCAGATGAATTTCCGCGTACTTTCTATCTTATCAAAACGTATTGAGACTTACATAATGAATAACTGTATTATGTGCATTTTTTATTAAATACGAGGTAAAGTTTTTCAAAGACATTATAAATGGCATGTTACAAATGCATAATTTTCATCATTCTATTATGCTTACCTAGAATGCCGTAATATAGTACAAGAGGTTTTGAATTACATTTTCATTATAATTTATTATATTTTATCGTCATTTAAGGGTGAGTTTATGATATTACAGTATTTTTTAGTAAATACAATATAAATAAATTTTCAGTATAGTGGATCAAAATCATTATTGTTGATAAAGAAATTCATTTTTCTTTTTTAAAGAATAATAATACCTGTTTCTTTTTATAGTTTTTCACATTGGCGATAGCTCCCACTCCTCCAGGCGATACCAAACATGTCTCTATAAGTAAGGCTATAAGGAACGTACAGTGGTTTAATGACAGCATTTTACCTACCAATAAAATGCTCATTAAACTACTTACCTTCCTTATAGCCTTAAATTTTTAATTCTGCCTGGTGTATTTTGTAGTAATAATATTCTAATTAGAATATTATTATGAGACGCAATGAAGCCAAGCGGGCCGACTCGCCCCGCCCTGCCGTGTCGGAGTGGGGTGGGGTGTGGGGGCATACGTAACCAATCACACAGCTTTGGAACAGATAAGTGCGACCATTCGCTGCAAAGGAAGATCTCTATCTCTCTATAAGTAAGGCTATAAGGAAGGTAAGTAGTTTAATAAGCATTTTATTGGTAGGTAAAATGCTGTCATTTTGGGAATTAGGCATTCTGGTAATTGTTCATTCTGAGGATTGGACATTGTAGGCATTGGACAGTTTAAAGCGCTGTACACTGGGAACTGGATATTAAGTATCTAAATCCCTGGGAGCAGTCGTTATCTTACTTTCTGTTTTGAATTTATTAAAAAAAAAATTGAAGGTTTAGTTCCAAAACATAATATTTACCTTATAACTAATGAAATGTGGGAACCTAAAAAAACCAACTATTCATTATTAATTGACAATTCTAACTTATGTGGTGGATAATATTGATTCTTTGGTTCAAAATGTGGTTTGATTTTTATATTTTTATGAGAATGGTATGGCGACATACATAACCAGTGCAAACGCAGTGTTTGCTGCTCCCGGCGTGAGCATAACATCTGCCGAATGTACGACACAGAACGGCATTGAGATCATAACCGTAACTCTTGGTTACTGCACTGTCACCTCTGTTTACAAACCTCCTGGAACCCCTTTTCAATTTCAAGCTCCTGGAAATTTTGACGATCATCCAGTCAAAATAGTGATCGGCGACTTCAACAGTCACAGTACAAGTTGGGGATATAGCAACACGGATCCATGTGGTCAGGCTGTTGAGGTATGGGCTGAGACGAACGATTTAGGTCTGATCCATGATGCCAAACTACCGGCTTCTTTCAATAGTGGCCGGTGGAAACGCGGCTACAATCCAGACCTTATCTTCGTCAGTGAATCTATTAGTCCCCAGAGCATTAAAACTGTGTGTGCTCCTATACCTCGCACCCAACATAGACCGATCATGTGCACAATCCAACCTGTAGTCCGCCCCGTAAATGTCCCATTGAAGCGCCGTTTCCACTACGATAAGGCAAACTGGGAGCTGTTCTCGCAGTCAATAGACCAAGCCCTTTTGAATGTTTCGCCAGTACCCGTAAACTATGAACAGTTTGTTGACATAGTTGCAACAATTTCATGTAAATTCATACCAAGGGGCTGCCGGACTTCCTACATCCCAGGGCTGTCAAAAGAGTCTGCAGAGCTGCTGAAAGAGTACGAGTCCCAATACAGCCAAGACCCTTTTTCTGAGGACACCACATTAGTTGGCGAGGAACTGCTATCACAGATTGGCAAAACTCGACAGGAAAGGTGGATCAGCACTGTTACCAACATAGACATGACGCATAACAGTAAAAAGGCGTGGAACACCATTCGCAAACTAACTTCTGATCCACCTCCTCCTTCATCTCCCAGTAGAGTTACAGCTAATCAGATAGCCCACCAACTACTTCTAAATGGCAAGTCAGTAGGTCGCCTTGCGAATGTTCCTAAACCAGACCGTGCTGGGAGCACCAACCATCTTATTAGCCAGCCATTCAACCTACTTGACATCATCACTGCTATCAAGCAACTCAAATGTGGTAAAGCCTCAGGGGTGGACAACATTGCTGTTGAACAGCTTAAACAACTTGGCCCTGTTGCCGTGTCCTGGTTGCTGCAAATGTTTAACCATTGCCTGGAATCCGCTTCGATCCCCCGTCTCTGGCGGAAATCAAAGGTCATAGCAATTCCAAAGCCTGGAAAACCAACAGACAGTCCCAAAAACTTCAGGCCTATTTCACTCTTGTGCCACACATATAAATTATTTGAGAGACTGCTGTTGTCCCGCTTAACAAACTTCATTGACCCAAAATTGATCCCAGAGCAAGCGGGTTTCAGACCGGCTAAGTCTTGCAGCAACCAGACACTGACACTGACGCAACACATCGAGGATGGTTTTGAACTGGGGAAGATAACCGGTACTGTATTCGTAGATCTGTCTGCAGCCTACGACACAGTTAACCTTAGGCGACTGTTATGGAAAGTAGAGATCATGACAGGGGACCTCAAATTCGTCACAATACTCCGAGAGCTTCTTCATAACCGTCGTTTTCAGGTACATCTTCTTCAGGACAAAAGTCGTTGGAGGTCGCAAAAGAACGGGCTGCCCCAAGGCAGCGTTCTTGCCCCGTTGCTCTTCAACATATACACCAACGACCAACCATCCTGCCCCAACACCCGCCGCTTTTTATACGCCGACGACCTTGCGCTGACTTCCCAGGCGTCCAGTTTTGAGGAGGTTGAGATGAATCTGTCGGATGCTTTGAATGACTTAAGCAAATATTATAGAGAAAATTCACTCAAACCCAACCCATCAAAAACTGAGTCTTGCGCATTCCATCTCCGCAACAGCCAAGCAGGTCGTAGGCTTAATATTGAGTGGCAAGGTGTGCCTGTAGCTCACACTAGTTTTCCAAAATATCTGGGCATTACTCTGGATAGGTCACTTACCTTTAGTAAGAATTGCCAAAACATAAAAAAGAAGGTGCACACTCGGAACAATCTATTAAAGCGCCTTACTTCTACTGGATGGGGAGCAACACCTCATGTTCTGCGGACTACTGGGCTGGCGTTATCCTTTTCTGCAGGCGAGTATGCATGTCCTGTATGGAGCCGTTCAGCTCATGCAAAGCTGGTGGATACAGCCTTAAATGAGACTTGCCGGATCATAACTGGTTGCCTGAAACCGACCCCGGTTAGCCAACTGTACCCACTAGCCGGAATAGCGCCTCCAGTTGTTCGTAGATCTGTGGCTAGCTCCTTTGAAAGAGCAAAGATGGAGTCAGATGCACGGCATCCTTTGCACGACCACATCCCAGTGACACAACGGCTGAAAAGCCGTAATGGCTTTGTTAAGTGCGTCACTCCTCTTTGCACAGACCCCGAACAAGCGAGGTGCAACCTTTGGCAGGAGGGGGTGACCCTACCAGATCCTTTCGTCCCGATTGCTGAGAGCTTGCCGCCTGGCCATAATTTGCCATGGTCGGTTTGGAAATCTTTAAATAGACTTCGGACTCAGACCGGCCGGAGTAAGGAAAACATGACCAAGTGGGGCTTCTTGGAGGGTTCCGATGTAGGTTGTTTGTGTGGTGCAGTTCAAACAATGAACCACCTAACATCGTGTCCTGCGTGCCCTAGCACCTGCACGCAGGACGATCTTATGACAGCGTCTGTCAGCGCTGTCAACGTAGCCAAGTTCTGGGCCGCGACGGTGTAGTGTCTGCCATCGACACGCTAAGAAGAAGAAGTGCAAACGAAAAAATAGCCTCTTAAATCTTAATCGATCTCGTTATACCATAAAATTAAGTCGCTTTCCGCGTTTTTCTGTTTGTCATGGACTTCGCTTACTCTTTCTAAACCACGCCACGGATTTTGATGTGTTTTTTTTATTAGATACAGTAATTCAAGTTTATATGAAATTATACATGCATGGAAAACGTCTTATTCCAACGGAAAAAAGATATAGCAGCGGGTACAACCGCTAGGTAATATAAACCTATATATGAAAACCTAAAACTTCGCACGAGCGAGATTTGAAGCCACGAAACGTGCCAATACTCTAACGACTCAGCCATCGTGTGATCATTCGCGATCGGTAAAATTATCAGCATCTTTTTGTGTCAATGTGGAACATCATCGAATATAAAAAAATACACTGGTCCTGAAAGCATTTAGGAATACAAATAATAAAACTAAATTCAATAAAACATAATTATAAACTAAGAACTTATTTACCTAACTAATTAACTTAGACTAAGTATATTTTTAATATATTTTCACTAAACCTTAACTTCTGATAGGTTGCCATTATGTTGTATGTTTTAGCATAGTATTTGTATGTACAATATTTTTTAAGCGAACATATTGCTTTAATTTTAATTTAGATATTATGTTTTATTTTTCATACATGTTACAGGCAAAGTTCCTATACGAAATGACTGATAATAATAAAAACATAGATAAGTGTGATTTGTTGCAATAAGTTGTCAAAAGATTTACTTGCGCAAACAAGTCTGAATTGTTTTCAAAATTCGAACGGGTTTCCATAGTTAATTGGCAATGCATATTTTTTACTAGATATAATAACTTTGCATGAAACATTTACATAAACAAAATTGTACAAAACATCACTATCCAAATGTATTTCTGAAATACAATTTTAGCTTTTGGCAATTTCACTACTTAAGTATAATTATCTATATATTTGCCCTGCTTTTGAATACAACAGGCCCGTAACAATACGTTAAACAATAATGCATTTTCTATTTATATACTTTGTGTGCAACTTTAATTTATATAATTATGCATGATATAGGTATCGAGAGTCAAGCGTAGCACACTATGCTGTCTTATATAAAATTTTACAGTACGTACATACATTTCATTATAATTAGTATAATACAAAATGCGTTTTTCATGTATCTGAAGAAAACCTCTCATACGTTCACCGAATTTTTTTAATTTACTTTTGTTCATATATCTTGCTTGTCTCAGTCACACACGAAACATTTTGAATACTTAAATTATGCAATAAATGAAACTGTGATTGGAATGTTCACAATTAAAAGTTACATCATTTAATCTTAAATTTGTTATAAATGAAACAGTGATTGATTTGTCCACAATCAAAACATTACGCATCATTTATCTTTCAAGTGAACGTATTTTTACTTTACTAGAATCGTAAATTAAACTTTTGGTGCCGAGAAATCTAGATTTAAAGACAGTCCAAGATAAGATTGTAGTTGAGATTGATTTAGAATTCTTTTTAATCTGGAGGTTTTAACAGTATTATAAATCCTTAGTGCATTTAATTGAAGAGAGCTATCTATGACCATTTTGTGCTTAGCATGCAATCTTACTTCCTTAAATTATAGATTTATTTACATTAAACCTTTCACACTCATTTAACAACTAAATTATACAGAACGTTAGTAACTTGGTTAAACTTTGCAATTATCTATATAGAAAGGAAGAATTGAGCTACTTTCTACAAGTTATACGTAAGATCAGATCTTTTAACAAATTGATAAATTTCACTGTTGTGTTGAAATACCTTTTCTTTTACTTCTGAAGAAGACTAAACTCTCAATTCCTTAAAGTCAATTTTATAATATTCGAATTCGATTCTCAAGTCTAATATCTTTACTGCCAGTATTCTTTCAACTGCAGTTTCATTCCTTCGTCAAATCGACACGAAAGTATTTATTTGTATTGTATGTTCGTTTTTCAAAATGTCAGTTAGCACACGTCTTGCAACACTGTTCCTTATACCGTTTCAGCGCACACATGTTCATCGCGCGAACATTTTCGCAGAAGCGGGAAGAGTCCCGGCAGACGCCATCTTTGAGAAAACAAAACAAAACAAACGTCAGATTATTACGTGCCAGTGTACGAAGACAGAGCTGTAAATACGTGGGGTTAACACTTTTGTACGTGATGGTACACGGAATTGAAAATAGAATTGAGAAATCCGTTGAAACCAATACTTTAACTTTGAAATAGAAAGCACTGTGCCAGTAAAACTTTGTAACAATAAATATCCGGTCCTTGCTTTTCTGTAAAAGTAGTTGCTCTCACTAAGCTCCTAGCAACGGGCTTTTTCCACAAATGACAAACCGATTTTAGTACTCTGCTCTTACTTAAGCTTGGAGTGAGTTTTGAGACAAAACATTGTGGAATTCATAATTATACATTCAAAAACTAGCTTTCTAAATCCTTCACAAGCTGCCCCAGTGCTATATTACCTTAAAAGAGAAAAAAAAGTATATACAAAATCCTCTCCTATGACAGGATTCTTACCTTTGGAGACACAGTTGGCCACTCGGCAGCCCCTGGCCACGCTAGGCCTCCTGAGACCCTCACAAGCGGCCCCCGCACTGCGCTCTTTGCGACGTCTCTCCCTGGTACCAGAGCGCCATACGCAGCGAAGCACCCGGTGTTGTCGGCCGCTGCCGCCGCAGGGGCCTACGCACTGGGGGAAAATTGAAGTTTTTGAAATTGGAATCGAAATTGAAACTCTTTATTCAAATGTAGGATAGTATTATCATATCACTTATTGACGTCATGAACCATCATTGTAAAAAAAAAGAAATTTGTATCACACAATTTTCTTTTTTTATATTGTCAATTTTGTAATGTCCTAATAGAAAACCGGCTCGGGCGGGATAAAATAATATACATAAAGGCACTGCCACGGGACTGGCCAGGTTAATCACACGGCATGTAACTTTACGACACCACCATCTGAAAACGATATTTGTTTCAAATTGAAGTCAAGATTTTTAAAGCGTGTAGTTTACATGCGTATAATTAACCGGATCTCCTGAACAGGAAAAAAACATGCCCAGAAGTGCTCCTACTCTAAATTAACAATCTTGAAAATGAATTGCTTCATCATAATATATCTAGGAGCAGTAGTTTCACCAGAGCACCTTCCGCCTGAATCTACCTACATTTGCAGGAATGTCAACAACTGGTTTTGCGAAATCGAATTTAAATTATAGGTTCCATAATGCTTAGTTACAGTAAGAAAATAATCGCTTTGACACGAGCGGCACGAGATTCTATGTAGTAGTCGTGTACGTATAGGTCGGTCGGGCGTGTGTATGTGTGAGTGCTCAAACCAGGCGTTAGTATGAAGTTAAACTACTGCTCCTTAGTATACGAGCATTGTGGCATCATAAATATTTAAAAATAAAAGTTTTAATAACCCCGGTTCATTCAGACCAAGGTCTGATTGTTTGATAGATCAAAGGACGCTGATTGAAATAATGCCGATCACTTTAGTTGTTTTAAAGCCTTTTCCATGATCGTCTACGAAAAACAATTCAGGATTATTTACCTTGCTCCACACCCCGACAGCCCAAGCCGGTTTGCAGGGTTTCGGCTCACGCTTGACCCGTTCTGGCTTAGAACTGGTGTCACATGAAGATTCTGGAAGGGCAGTCGCGTTGGCGCTAACACACTCCACGCGACGACGCACCACTGCTGTTGAACCAAATAAAAATACATTCGAAAATTGAATTTGCATTTGAGTGCAGCATCGATTAGTATAATGATCATGATATCATGGAACGGAACACATTCTTTATAAAAGCCTACCCGAAAAAAAAAAAAAAAGTACTTGAAGTTATATTAGACCTAGATAGACCACACTGATCTCTCGCTCTCTCTCTTCTCTCCAATAAACTATGCACCGTCCCTGTAATAACGTCCATAGAATACAATATAGGTACACAACATTACGTTCCATCATATTCATCAACAATCTCAACAATCTACAACTAGACATGGGCACTGTTTGTCATTCCACCACACCTCGGACACTCCATACAGCGGGCTCTTTATAGACAACTGTCATTTCTACATGTGCATGTGTGGGTGATCACAGATGTTTGAGTGCAGGGTTGGGATGCAGGTTGATTTTGATACGTTACCTGATGACTACATACAGTAACTACCAAAGAGGATGTAACAAGCCTAGCACTAGTTTCTACTTAATTCTCCACTGGTATTTTGGCATTTCTTGGGTGTGGGCGGGTCGGGGGCTGGGTTGCGGGTAGGTGAGTGTCCGTTCGGTATGTATAATAAATACTATATATTGGTCATTCTGTGATTCTACGTTTGGTACGCCTGGCTTTTACGTTCCGTAAAATGTCAATGTTAATGTTCTTTTTTTCTTACCAGCTCCACTAGCGAGGCATCGGACCGGTGACCAGGGAGTACTCTTCCACTCTGCACAGTGTTTGCCGAAGCAGTCTCGTACTACAGTAGGTGGGGTCTCCCCAGTACGAAGACAGTGGTCTGTCTCCACTATCCTTGTATGGTTGTCTTTCTTGTGCTGGGAATGCAAAAGTGGATACACATGGATGCATATATTAATTATAAGGCAAATTAGTATAAATACAAATTGTGTAAGCATCATAGTAGTCACAGGTTGTCATCTCGTCAATTGAAATTGTAATACACATGAAACTTACGAGTCCTTTGGTGATATACACGGGAATGAAATGGGTGCTGCTATTCTGAGCCACGAAACAACACACAATAAGTGGTCGAATAATCATTGTGAACGCTGTAAACACAGCTGAGATTATTGGAATTTGGGATAATGTGTAAAACACGACTTACTTGGCAAACAGCTCCTCTGACTTGATGTCCAACTTGGCCGCAGAGGGCAGTGCACTGCGACCATTCTGTCGTCATCCAGAAATACTCAGTGTTTTCTGGTGACTCTAGCAACCTAAAAAATAAATACATTTTAGTAACCAGCCAGGATTAAAATATGTGTAGCCATGGAAAATTATGCTAGCCAAGATACTAATTGTGTAAGCTAAGATTACATATTTTAGCTCACATAAGAAAGCATAATTCACGATTCAACAGTGTGCTCTACCAATTAAATTTTTATTCCTAACGAACAATTAAGCATGTTAACATAAGGTTAACAGCATTACAGATAAAATAAATAACCAAGAAAAGCGTACAGATGATATGAATGAAGACAAAATTAAAGATGACAGAAAAATACCTGTTCTCAGTAGATAATTCAGTGCTATCTTCAAAATACTCCTTCATACTGTCAACTTTACGATCAATGACATTCCTGTTGTAATCCTCATTCACTATTATGATATCAGAATCGTCATCTTCGGGAATGACCATTTGTTTGTCTTTGAGGTTGACTACTTGGGTTTTAGCGTGGGTGCCATAGTTCTGATACATTATGACAGGGTCGACCATACGTTGACCCCTGGAGTTGCCGATCGTCTGGAAGGTCCAAAAAGACTGAACATATCAATTATATGTGCTCTATATTTCGTGTTTGTGGTGAAACAGATCGGTGAAAAATGGTTTGTGAAATTCCGTAAAAAGCCAAGCTTTTATGGGTACTTAATGGAAACTTTTGATCACAAAGTGAGTCGATTCAAAATTTTGTCTAACGAGAGGATGCAGATTAATATGTTTTTAATAATGAAACCCAAAATGAAAGTTAAAGTTAGAAAGAGCCAATTCATGAAAGTATAATTAATTTTGTATAATAATAAAATTAAGGTAGTAGGTACAGAGCCAAAAGTAGATAATCCTGATGAACCGAATTGACTAATATTAATAAAGGACCAATCGCAAAATTTAATTTCCGGAAATTAATGTTGAACCCAACCTGTAAAATAAAAGTACGATCAGGAGCACGAGTTATTAAATAAGGTTTTCTAAATCAGTATTACTTTCTGAACTGCCTTTGACTGCTGATAAAATTAATGACTAGGAAAACATTCAAAGATATTATTATGTTGGTACGTTTCCGAATTTCGGCGCCATTATTATTATTATTATCTGTTTTTCTAATCTACACATTGTAAATATAGAAAATAAAGTTAGTTTAGGTATATAAGTTAGATATTACCTAGATTGCTGAACATGTGGTTTAGAATTTCATTAATGTGGTTTCTATATTTTTAAACGTATTCAAAAACTTTTGACAGTCAAAATGTGATCGTTTACAATTGTAAACAATATTTTGGATACCTATAGTAATACTGATTTTGAAAACCCAGTGACCAAGACCCGCATCCTCCAACCCCATTCTCTATTCTGGCAACTTCTCACCTTCATCATCATCACCAGGTGATGGAAAATCGGCACTAGCATCGCCCCGCTGTTGCGTTTCGGCGGCAACATCTCAGACGGCATTGCCGGCTCCTTTTGTCCAAGCCGCGTGAGAGAGGTTAGGTTAGGTTAGGTTATACAATAAGGGTTTAGGTTAGGTGCAATGTTATTTTTGTTAAGGTTTGAATGTGAACGCAATTGCAATGTAATACGCGAAATATTGCAAATTTTTAGTAATTTGAGAAGATCGCTCCGGTTCGATACTTACTAAACAAGGTTTTGATGGGCGCTGAAATAATAATTAACCGGAATTGCTTTATAAACGAATAATTATAATTTTAATATTCCTAAAATAGATTTGACTTTTATAATACATACGCAAAGCAGGTTTTTCTTCATAAACATTAAACTAGAATAACTCAGAAGTTTTTAGTAAAAAAATCAGATCTTTACATATATTTTAATAACATTGCACCTAATAATTTCAACAAACAAACATAAACCATCACTGATAATAAAAACCACTTTAAATTCTAGTTCTTACCTCGTTTTCGTCGTAAATGTCTCGAGCCTGAGAATTATAACTGGGCGACGCTTTAGTGCTGGTTGTGGCGGTAAACTCACGGGACTTTTCCGAAGATTTTCCTAGGAAATTATTAATATTTTAATATCTTGAACGCTTGAAGTTTCTTGGAAAATCTACCTACGCTTGTTGTACAGTCGCTTGTAGCACATAATGTACCAGGGGTACTCCAAAAGAACTGAACTATTATGTCCCCAGCAAAAATTTATCTTGACATGAATATGATGATTATGTATTAACTGGGGATAAAAATAATTCAGTTCTTTTGGAGTACCCCTGGTACCTTATGTGCAACAACAGACTGTACACGACACGGTCATAGGTACCCGTAGGTTGCACAAAGCATAGTGTAGGACTTTTGAAACTAACAAAGTACCTACAGTAAGTTCTTTCTACGACCGAATATTATCTGATATGTAATATTTGATACATACATACACATATCACGCCTATAATCCCTTGCGGGGTAGGCAGAGCGTAAACGACCGTCCAAAAAATGTAAATTTACGCCTCGCCTGACAAATATTTAAGGGGCATTCGGAAAGTTGTGCATCGCCATAGTGATAGGTTGTCAGCCCATCGCCTAAAATTGCAATACACACCCTCGAGTCCCTTACTCGCCTCTTACGACTGCCAAAGGTAAGAAATGGGGTGATGCTATTCTAAGGTGGCATCACACAGCAGCTACTTCTATTTTTTCTAAAAAGTTGCCTATAAGTTCTTTTAGGTTATAATCTATCTGTGTACCAAATCTCATCCGAATCCGTCAAGCCATTTGAGCGTGAAGTTGTAACAAACATACTTACATACAAACTGTAGGATTTATAATATTAGTATGGATTTGCTACTGAAAACAGCTCTGAACAAGGTACTTAGCTTACTGATAGAAATGGAGTGAGAGTTATCAAAGAAATCTTACGTTCTATTATTGTTTATTTACAAAATAACTTTGACTCCATCTTTTTCGTGTAGGACACCGAGTCGTCCAACGACCCGATAAACCCTGGTGTCGGAGTTTTTCAACCGCCTACTAATAGTAGTAGGCTTCTGACATGGTTGTGTAACGACCGCCGTCTAAGGAATCATAGACAGCAATCGGAACCGACGGCTTACCATGCTTTCGAAGCATGGAATCATCTGTTTTTTTTGGACAATCAGATGGTTGCCTGCAATGTTCTAACCAGACTGGGAACAAATCACAAATGATTAATATCAACTTTGTGAGTGCTCCACCGAGAATCGAACCCGGAACCTGAGCGTCACCACTGCGTCACATCGGCCGTAGAAATAGTAATCTTACCTCTCTGTCTACTCTTATAGTTCTTCCTCGTGTCCCCTGGGCGCTGCTCGTGCGATTGGTCGTCTGATCTCCCACCAATCATAGCTCGGTATCTGCCATCCGCCCTGCTATGAAAAAAAAAAACATTTCGGTAAAAATATTGTTTAACTACGTTCACACCATGCTCCTGCTATTGTATGAAAGTGAGTGTTCACACACTGCCGTGATGCAATAAGAGTGAACGAGATAGCAATACATTTCACTCGCGCTCGTGCTGCCGTTCCTTTGACTTCCGCACGAAAAACTGACACTCAAGGGAGCACGAGAAGTGGCAGCGGCATGACGAGTAGCAGCGCGAGTAACCTGTTTACATGCTGACTGGAGTGTTTGTAGAACGAGAAGATGAAGAGAAGATATTGAAAAAATAAAATTTTTCTGTGTCATCCTTAACACTTTCCAGTGCAGTTTCTTAACAGTGCCAGTTTCGTTTATGCTTTGCCTATATGGATAGGAAAATAGTAAGTGAAGAGGGCAGCGCGAGCATGTAAACAGGTTACCCGCGCTGCTACTTGTAATGCCGCTACCACTTCCCGTGCTTTCGCGAGGGTCGGATTTTCGTGTGCACGTCACCCGGAACGGCAGCATGAGCACAAATGGAAGGTATTGCTATCTCATTCATTCGTATTGGTACAAAAAGAGTATGACCGTAGTGTGTGAGCACTTACTCGCGTTGATGATTCCGTGGAAGTATTTCGAGTAATAAGCAGTTACGGCAGGAGCAGGTGCATGTTGTGACCGTAGCATTAGACTTAAGCTCAGAATACACAATTTTCTGAAGCCTTTGACTAGAACTCTGATCACTTGAGGTTTACCTGTCAGCAAGCGGAGAAGAAGGCTCGTCCAAGGCTTTGTGCCGTTCGATCTCTTCACTGGAGGGAAACTCCCCGGGTCTCGGTTTGACAAGTAACGTGAGATTAGCGCTGGACCGGCCGGCGACGCAGGTGTAGACGCCGTGGTCGCGGAGCGAAAGCGACGTGATGCGGAGGGCGCCCTGGGAGGAAAAGAGATGGTGTAGTTTTGTCAGGAAAGCTTTTTCGGTAATTGATTTGACTCCAGCTCCTTTTTTGGATTGGTCTGTTGGTAAATTTTTGCCATGTCTATTGATTGAGAATATATGAGGTGAAATTTTACGAAGGACCGATAGCGAAATCTCAAAATCGGCTGGTGATATGGAACAACTTTTCCCAAGGAATATAGGTTGGAATATGACAAAGACTTATTTTGAGTTTCCATAAAACTCAAATCAGCGATTTTGTATGGGAGGTTTAATTATTCTTCGTATTTCTAACTTTGTTTCTTGGGGAAAGTAGTTTCTTTTTACCAGCCCGTCTTGAGATTTCCTGATCAGTCACTTGTAAAATTTTACTTTATATAAATCAGATACTCGGTTGTGACTTTTTGAAACATATAATTAAAAGTTACTACAGATGCTTCAAACTTTGGAATAGGAGCAGCATGAAAAGTAACTATTGCCACTAAATCCAACCAAGGATCCATAAGCAAACGGATTAGATTCTATAATTCAAACAACGGCCGCTTAAAACAGAGTTTACTAACTTATTTACTGGAATATTATATAAGTCAACTTATTATTGTATTTAAACTTTATTAGCCAACTTGGGCACTTGTGTTGTGAGAAGAGGATAACATCAAAAGTTTTAACGACAAGATTTCGCCGTTCTCAAGTATAGTCAGCAACTTTAAAGTTCAAAGGCCGAGAGCGCTTAGCTCAATTCAGATAATGTGTGTAATTATTTGTAATATTTATGCCACACCAAAAAATAATAATAGAAACTAATTAAATAATTAAGTGTCACCTACAAATGCGTATGCATATTTTGCATGGTCAGAACTTTGAACTTTAATACTAAAAAGAACAATTGGAATAGTAAAGAACATGTTTCACCAATGTATGGAAGCCAGCCAAGACTTCGTACTCCAAATTATTGAATTCATTTACATATGTACCGCTACAGGACAATATTATAGTTTGTTGCGATAAAAGGTATTATATTGCTTCAACACGCCATCCCAGTGGACTTAAAACGCATTGGTGTCACTTCGGTAATTTCTCTTAATTTAAATTTACGCAGTCACTTTCCGTTAAATAGGTTTAGTAAAGGATGGGAGATTGACGACTTAAATTGACTTATGATTTGACACAAAATAACCCGTAATCGGTCAAAATAAGGCGATGAATAAAACAAATGGCGACTAAATGACTAGATATGTTCAAGAAACCATAGGCATTTTTAAACATGAGATGACTTAGATTATACTATCTTTTTCTAAACCGATACAGGGAATCATTAGTAAGGGCTGAGCAATTCAATACAATTGATGACGAAAAATCACAGCGCTATTTTAAGTTAAAAAAAAAACGAATTGGCACCAAGCCATCAAGATCACCCTCATACATAGCCCTTACTAATGATTTCCTGTATAGGTGAGCCATGGAATTACAAAGGACACAGATTGAAGAACAGATACATTTATATTATTCAAATACCTGCTCTGATAAAAATCCGGGACCATTGCGTCACAGGCAGACGCACTACCACTGCGCCACATCATTCATCGTTACTGCCACTTCAAACAGAAAGTCAGTGCCTTCCTTGTGGATGTGCTTCACCGCTTACTTAGTCGTTTACTTAGTTAGACGAATTGCAAAAATAATCTTACCTTTTTAGATATTTTATATTTTTTGGACTTGGTGATGATTTGGTGGTCTTTCGCCCATTGAATCTTGGTCCGATTATACCCTTTGACGGGACACTTGATCTTGACTTGTGTGCCATAAAAAATAGTGGCTGAACCCCCAACTTTGACGGTGACCTGTAAAAATAAAACATTTCAAAATTCTATTTCAGTATAACAAGTTAGGAATAAATAAATTGTCTACTAATATTGATCCGATGTCTTTTGATATTAATGAGATTAGTTGTTATTTTAATTGGTTTAGAAATTCTCTCTTAGGATATTCGAAATCAGTCTAAAAGTTTTTAAGACTAATCTACATAGAGGGTGAAATCATATCGTGACCGATAGCAAAAACTCAGATCAGGCTGGTGATAAGGAACAAGTTTTCCAAAGGAACATAGGTCAAAATGTTAAAAAAAAAATTTAACCTCCCATACAAAATTGCCGATCAGCTGATATGAGTTACTATGGAAGCTAAAAATAGTTTTGTCATATTTCGACCTATGTTCCACTAGGAACTATATTAATAGGGGAAAGTTGTTCCTTATCACCAGCCCGTACTCTGTTTTCAGTATCGGTCACTAGTAAAATTGCACCTGTCTCATTTCAATTTCAATTTCTCTGTCCTATGACCTAGACTAGAGTTGAGAGCAAACCCATAATTAAAGAAAAAAAAATATATACACTTCAGAAAGCATACAGAAGATTTTAGAGAACAACCTATCTAAATATTTTGGAATTCTGAAAATGACACTAATATACCTAAGGGTTGAATTGATGCTAGCCAATTCAGTTAAGAAAATTATTTGATATTCAATGAAATAATCTAATGCTTTTCAGCATTAAAACATTCGAATCTGCATATTTTTTTAAACTTGTGCATTGCACAAAATATCGTTACTTGCGTTAAAGTATTAGAGTTACATGTCCAATGGTAAAACCGTCATATGCCATTTAACCAAACGTTTGATTATAATTTTAGTTCAACATAATTTAGAGTCAAAGTTCAGCAGATTTGGCAGATTCTAATCAAAATTTCCTAATTAAAACGGGGAAATTCTGCTGATTATCAAAATTGCAGCGGCTTTATAAGCCCGTCCGCATATTTGCTTTGGCTGACCTGAATTTACATAACTTGATGATTTTGCCCAAAACACGTATTGGAAATACCTCTATTTACATTTCCACCCTGCTACTTTTGAACTTTAAAAAATGTGCACATTGCAGGGTAACCGCCGATGGAAAAAATCAAAACAGAGGAAGACATCAACATACATCAATATACTGGTCTTCCCACATAGTATATTCCATACATATTCGAAAATAAAACATTGAAAAAATTTTAGCGCCCGCCGGGACTTGAACCCGGGACCATGAGGTACCGTCCCTGCTCTGATAACTGAGCTAGCGGCGTCTCGGCCGCAACATATTTTTCAATTATGAAAATAATATAGCACTGTGAGTGCATAATAAACTATATCATATTTCTTACATACATATTATAATTAATAACCAGAATAGATTGATTCCTTAAAAAATTTACTTGAAGATTTGAAAACTTTATATTTTTTTCGACACTCACCTTTTTCTTCTTAGGATCATGCTGGATATAAGAAGAATTGGCCATCGAGATCTCAGGAGCTGAGGTATCCAAGAGACAGGGTCTGGAGTTGCAGGACTTGGTGGAGGCTGGTCTGGGGGAACCGCAGAGCGTCGCTGGTCGTTCCACCACGTGGGACTGTGCCATCACTTGCTTGCACTCCACCTGGGGTCAGATTAATGTTGGTGAAAAATATGGCGAGACTGACCTTTCAGAAAAGGTGGTCTAGTAACCTTTGGATCTGATAAAGATGGCATGCTACACCTTTAAAATATTTGAAAGATGGAAAAACTAGCTTGCAATCGTTGAAGAGACAACAATCAACACGCTTTGCTTTGTCAATAATAATGACTGTCAATTATGTCAATCATGGCGTTCGTTAAACAATCACACCGGAGGCTTAACTTTGTAGGTGGTTTAAAAACTCTGACAGCTAAAGTTCATCGAGTCGTTAGCAGACTAGGTAACCTTTGAAATATTAATGGTTAGCAAATCTGTGATAACCGTTGCTGGTTCTTATATTTAGTAGTATAACTGTCAACAGAAAATAATGGCTTCAACAAACAATCGAAAACAGACCCATTTCAAAAGAAACTTACAGACAGAAACACTTTATTGCTCACATTAATAATTATAAGTTATATACGAACAAAACTAAACAACACAATGTAAACATAGGCAGTTTATCGCTTTACGCGATCTCTTCCAGACAACCCTGCACACTAAGAGAAAACAAAACGTACCTCTCTCGTCTTGACGCCTCCCCCACAAGTCTTGGAGCATTTCGTCCAGTCGCCAGTATGCCACCTGACCGGACAGTCGAGGACGTTGCAGTACTGTCTGTCTGGTGGTGGGGGTTGAGGGCACATGCTGTTTGGGACCACCACTGTGTTTGTTCCGCCTCTCGTCACCTGGGGAAGGACGTTGTTTTTTCAAAGGCTTTTTAGGATGAAAAAAAATGTTATTGTCGAGGATCTAACACATAACATCTATCTATCAGTCACACAATTTGACAAACTTTACTCGATAGAAAAAAAAAATAAAGTCTTCAGTTTTAATGTTAGTGCCGTGTGATGCCGGCATACAATAGCATCACCCCACTTCTTTCCCTTGGAAGTCGTAAGAGGCGCTTAAGGGACTCGAGGGTGTGTATTGCAAATTTTTGCGATGGGCTGACCTGTCGCTACGGTGATACACAATTTTCCGAATGACACTTAAATATTTGTCAGACGTGGCGTAAATATACGTTTTTTACGGCCGATTGCGTTCTGCCTACCCCGTAAGGGATTATAGGAGTGATATGTGTATGTGTATCTTCATAGATCTCGCTTAAACACTACATCAGTGGCCGCAACACGGCACAGCCAGACGTGGACTAACCCCTATTAGAAGGTGTTACTGACCCTGTAAGCAGATACTAAGATAAGATGTTGAAGTATGCTGCTACAAATTACGTGGATTTATCCATACGAAATTCACGAATATGAATAGGGGGATGCTTTTTTTAAGCCAGCATCACACGGCCTGTACAATATCTTAAACCTTTTAAAGGCGACGGGAAGAATGTTCCCACCTAAAATTTAACCTTAACTACCCACAATAGATTTCAAAACCAATGAAAAAATTTGTCATGCTCTGCCCCTATAATCAAATGCTCTCGAATCGTTGAAAATAATGGTCGTACTTACCTCATGGATGCAAGTGACTTCTCTAGTCTGTATACCGATGCCACAGGACTTGGTGCACTGCGAAAACTCAGTATAGTTCCACCTGTAGAAAGAATCGATTATTGTATGACATTATAATAAATGTCTTTATCACAGGTAGACGGCAAAATCTAACCTCAATCCGTACTTATAATATTATAAACCTGAGAGTTTGTGTGTGTATGTATATTTGTTACCTCTTCACTCTCAAACGGCTTAATCGATTTGGATGAAATTTGGAACACAGGTAGAAAATAACCCGGAATAACACATAGACCACTTTTTACTGCGGAAAAACAACTATTACCACGGAAAAATGAGTGGCAGTGGGTGAAAGCGCTGGGCGGGTTGCTTATTTCATCATAAAAACAAACCAGTTCAAGTTTTTGTTTGGTAAATGATAAAGTTTTGCCAGAAACATGGATTCATGTCAAAATAGGCTGCTTACACACAAACCAACTGCCAGCCGTCGACAACTGTCGATGACTCGCTGATGGCTGCCGCTGTGTCGGAGGCTGCCTTCGACACAGTGCCGTTCAGCTGCATATTTTGTCAGGAAACTAAGCAAACTTACGATTTTTTCTAGAACTTTATCACAAACCCAAACTTTAGATTTTGTCTTAAAATCTGTTTTTTTTTTTCAAAAACCTGCGACATAGTCATCATTTGAGCTTGGTTCAAATACTAAACCATAATCTAATTCAACTATCTCGAATGGCCGTAACATGATAAGCTGGTTGATGCAGCTTTACTACGAGCTTTAAGAGTAGGCCAGAAAACTAGCTGCATTAATAACTTAGTAACTTGCATTCGAAGTATTTAGAATGCAAGGCAAGTTGAAGTTAGTTTCTTACCGAGGCGGGCAAGGATGATCATTGCAAGTCCTGACTCTGTTCTCTGGCTTCGTATGAGGATCACACATGTATGGAGAAGCGTTCTTGCCGTCCTCGTCACGCACGCACTGAATTATCAGCTCCTGTATGAGACAGACGAAAATGATTTAGGAACAAAAAAATCATAATTAGATCTGCACCAAGAATCCATGGACCAAAATGTTTTATTCAATTTCGGTAATATTTTGGCTCAGTAAGATAATAAGGCCCGATAAGTCACTGATCGTTTTGATTGTGTCCAATTGAATTAGTGAATCGACTCCACAGTTATTACGGAATACCCGTAGAGTAAGATTTGAATGAAGAAGTTATTTGGATTAAGTCAAGTCTTTTGACTTAAAGTGACCCAAATATACAAAAATAAGCAATGTTGATGACCAAATCTTACTTATGCTTGGTTTTAGTCCGTTACTAATTTGAATTCAGTATAATTCTAGCTTTACCTGCACTCCACTAAGACAGGAAGCGCTGCAGCTGGTGTACCCCTTCTCTTTCCAGGAGTAGGACTTGCCTGGTGACCCTGGAGCCACTCTGATGTTGCTTGATGTGCCGAAAGATAAGGATCTGATAGAGAAAATGCAACATGAATGAATTTGGTAAAACAATTTTCTGACGAGGTTATTATCTTTGAACATTGAGTCAAAAAAGACGATTTTTAGTTTGTATGGGAGTTCCATAGGGAAAGTTGTTCGGTTTCATGGGTAATTTCGACCCATAAAATATTTGCCCTTGTTGTAGGCCACCCATTGTTTACAGGGTGTAAGGGAAAGCCCTCCAAAAAATTAAAGGTTGCATTCGGACCATGAAACTGAATACATTTCCATAAGAAAATATTTCAGGAAACGACAAAATATTTTGGAATTCCCATAGTATATGTAGGCAGCTGATCGTGATTTTGTATGGAAGGCCGAATTTATTTTTGCATTTCCAGCTTCAAGAGGAAAGTTGTTCAGTATTATGGTCTGCATGCACCTTTCAGTATTTAGAGGGCTGTCCCTTACATATGGAGTTAATGCTGTAACTGTAATGTTTTGTACGTAAGTTTCTTGAGAAAAGCTATTCAAGGCACGCAGTACATTCCTTTCCCAACACCCTGAGTACTCACCTATCAGGCCCAGCATACGACGGTACATTCCCAGAATCACCAAACGAACTCCCATACGCCATGGAGCAGGGTTCCATCACGCATCTCTCAGTTTCCTCCTCAGGTTTCGGGCCTAAGCACTTGCTGTCTGGAAGCTTCGCGATTGTTCTAGAAAATTCCAGAAAGATCTTGCAGTGGACTTCTTTCTTCCGCCATCCTTCTCCGCAAGAGACGCTGCAGGGACCCCACTCATCGTCTTTAATGTAGCTGTTGAAGTTGAAGATGATATAAGTTTAAGGGTGACAGCCAGGTGAATCCTTAAAAAAATGCCTACAGCTAATTTTAAAGTTACCTAAAACAACTTTACGATTATCATCTCTCAAAAGGGTGTATTCCACAAACTTCTTTGGAAACAATGATTTCAACCTGAATTAAGTTACTTATTAATAATTTTTTATTGATTTAAATTTATTAATTATTTAGGTGTTTCATAAATACTTTTAATAGCGAACTAACCTAATCAAAATTGTGCAGTTTATCAACGCAACGGCACATCATTTCAGAGTTTGACCCTAAACTAAAAATATTTTTATAAAACTTTTTTCTAAGTAAACTAGAACTTGACTTATTAATTCTGCTTTGCAAAAATTTTCTTAATCAATTTAAATTTATTTATATCCAAATGTATCATTGTCAAT
This sequence comes from Tuta absoluta, assembly GCA_027580185.1. Lineage (NCBI taxonomy): Eukaryota > Metazoa > Arthropoda > Insecta > Lepidoptera > Gelechiidae > Tuta > Tuta absoluta. The sequence goes on along the minus strand of JAQAHW010000019.1, from coordinate 8,116,497 downwards.
GTATTATAATGTACTCGTTGTATGGTTGGCCAAGGTTTGTTTTAAAACTTGTGGAACACACCCATTCTTCTAAAACAGTTCTATAAGAAGAGTCACACATCATGCTAGGTGCGAGGGGGTCTGACCTACTGTCAATCTGGCTGGTAGATGTATAAGTAGTGCACCGGTATATGACTGTATGTTCTATCACCAATCACCTGGAAAGGCAAAACTTTTCGAAGAGAAAATATATTCTTTTGTGAGAACTGTGTGTGCTAGAGTTGTGTCAGTCATAGTGAAAGGTATGGTATTTTGAAGTCTTAAATAAGGTCCCACTACTTCATACAAAACCACTAAACATAACACACAAAAACAGAAAAACACGTGTTATTCTATGGTTTCTAAGAAGAATCTAAAGTATAGTTAGCCTTGTGGAGCTTAAGTTAGTTAGTACTGTCTTTTCATAATAAAACCGAAGGGTAAGATTCATTTTCGTTACCAACAGATGGCGTTGTTAGTAACAGAAACACTGTATCTTAAAGTGGTCAATTTAAAAATATCAACTCTGAAAATAATATTTGCCTTCCTTCCACTATGACAGAGGAGGAGAGTAGTTTGAAAGTGTAGAAGCGAAGGAAAAGAAAGAGACAGTGTATAGTATATAGTGCAAGGAGTCAAAAACTTGTGCCAGTGCAGTAGAAAGAGACAAAAGAAGTGTGAAGTGAGACAGAGATGGATGTTCGAGTGAACTGATTTGATAATGAAGGGTATAGGGTAGACATGTGGTTTATTTAATCCCTAGTTGCTTTTTACGATACCTACAGATGGAATTAGGGTAATACTGTACTAAGCCGGTACCACACGGCAACAGAATTTACACTTTTATGCTGTAAATTGCGTGTATACAGAGTATAATTGCTCTTTTTTGAAAATATAATAACCTAGAACATGGCAAAAACGATTTTCAAAAAATATTCTTCTGATTAACTTACGTGTACAACTATTAATTTTATTTACACGAAGAAAACATGAAAAACTATTAGATTGGCGAAAAATATTCTTCTACTCGTAATTAACTTACGTGTAACTATTTACTATTTCACAAAAAATATAGTTTAATTTTATATACACGATGGAATCATGAAAATCTATTAGGTATATTACAAGTACAACACTCAAGGAAAATGCAGGAATTGACGGCACAAGGTTAATACGAAACTGCAAAAAAATAAAAGAAAGTGAGACAACGTCTACTGTAGGGACTTCAAGTTCATTTAAACAATCCTAGTAGATCTCTCTGAAGTTGAAACCAACAACATTAAAATTAAAACAATATTATGTTTTCTTTTTTTTTTACTTTATCAATAACACAATTAAGTCGTTCTTAAATGAGATTTATAAAATTATTTTTTAGGTGTGTTTGAACATTTCATACATACATATACCACGCCTTTATCCCTTGCGGGATAGGCAGAGCGTAAACGGCCGCAAAAAACGGACATATACGCCACGTCTGACAAACATTTGAGGGTCATTCGGAAAATTGTGTATCGCCATAGTGACAGGTAAGCGATAAGCTGACCTATCGCCTAAAATTGCAATGGACACCCTCGAGTCCCCTCGTCGCCTTTTACGACACCCAAGGGAAAGAAATGGGGTGATCTAAGCCGGCATCACACGAAAGGATTTTGTCAATATTATTAAGATGGCCAATATCAGTTAAATTTTTTAATTGTAACGTCTACTGACTTATTATAATGAATGTTGTAACAATATATCTATACATATAATAAAACAGAAACGAAACCAATTCTGTACATGAAATAGATTCAAAAAAGGGTTTTTGCTTCTAATTGTGTTCAAGATACAGACATCAAAACAGAAGTAAAATTGATTTTTGTCTGTTTGTCTGTTTGTCTGTCGGTATGTTTGTTATTCTTTCACGTAAAAACTACTGCACAGATTTCTACAAAATTTTATACTGTGGTAGCTTATTACCCGGGTCAACATCTAGGATACTTTTTACCTCGAAAAAATCTTTCATTCCCATGGTAAAACACAGTAACTGGTTTCGCAAAGCGAGTTCCGATTTTTTTTTCCTAAAAAATAATATAGATGTCGCTGTTAGTTTTGTAAAACGCGGTATTGACCACGTATTGACTGACATACCATCTGAACTTCTAAACGACCCCGTGAAACGACCTAACCAAACAAACAATCACACATTTAATCCTTGCGGGGTAGGTTGAGCGTCAACGGCCGTAAGTATTTTATCGCTATCGCCACGTCTGAAATATATGCGGGCCGTTCTAACTATTACAGAAATGTTTCGGACTTTTACTTTGACCTTTGGTCATGGTCAAGGTATGTGATGGAAGACAGATGAATTGTGATATTTTCTTGAGTTTGCACAACTATTACTCATCACAATAAAACAATTTTAAACAGATTTAAGTTGTGTTTATTGTGGAAACGTAGGGATTGTGAAATCCAAAATAAACACAACTTAAATCCGTTGAAAATTGTTTTATTGCGAAGACAAATTATGATTTGGGTAAAATTAGTTAATTTTTTTACCACTACAAGAGGCCATTGGCCTGAGTTAAAGGTTATAATACTTTTAATTTTAACTCGACATCTCTGCGTGTAACCGAGATAGTGAGTCTTGAAAGACAGACAAATGGACAACAAAGTGAGTGAACCTATAAGGGTTCCATATTGCAGCCTAAAACCTATTTACCAATATAGTTTTTATTTTAACTCGATATCTCTGCGCATTCCCGAAATAAAGCGTCTTACGAGACGGATGGACGGACGGACGGACAACAAACTGATCGTATAAGGGTTCCGTTTTTTTGTACGTTTCTTTTTGATGTACGGAACCTAAAAAAATATAAATAACCTTCATTAGTTAGAATCAAAAATGTTAGAATAAAATTTGTTTAAAATTACTTCATAGATGTCGCTGTTAGTTTTGTGAAACCCGCTAATGAAATGTTTTCTCCAAAATTATATAACAAAGCCACTGACAGGCGGCAGGTTTTCTGAAAAAATAATAATATAGTATTGTAAACTATGCCGTGTGAATTGCAATAGCATCACCCCATTTCTTTTCCGTGGGAGTCGTAAGTGGCGACTAAGGGACTTTCACATGGGCGATGGGCTGACAACCTGTCACCATGGCGATACACAATTTTCCGAATGACCATCAAATATATGTCAGACGGCCGAAAAAACGGACATTTACGCTCTGCCTACCCTGCAAGAGATAATAGGCGTGATATACGTATGTAGGTTTAAACTTGGGCAACGGATATTCTGATAGATTGTTTCTTTAAAGATAAATCTTTTTTTGTGAAGTGGCGCCACTATCGAGGTCGTTCACGGTTACACTCGCCTTAAACATTTTTGCAGAGATCAGAAGGCAAGAAAGGATTGCACTTGCTGTAGTATCTTCAAGTATCGCTGCCACACTGCTTCCAGGAGAGAAAACGGCGCATACAACTTTCAAAATACCAATCGATTTGGACACAAACGATACTCCAATATGTGCTGTATCACGTAATAGTTACAAGGCAAAGGTTTTCTGATATTGTTGTCTGATAGTTATGTGACGAGAGTACGATGGCCAACAAAAAAACAGTAGAAGCTATGGATAGGACTTTGAAAGACATACGCAGAGATAATAGGGCCATGGGCCATATCACTGATCTTTTTTCCAGTGACTTTCGCCAAACACTTCCAGTTGTTACTCGAGGTACCAGGGCTGATGAGGTGAATGCATCACTAAAATCATCGGCTCTTTGGCCACAAATTCACAAGCTGACCATGACGGTGATCATGCGAACCCGTCTCGGAGGTAATCCACGGGCTGAAGAGTTTTCACAAGCTTTATTAAAACTCGGCAGAGGTACTTTACCAGAGGATAACGGTCAAGTAAGTCTGCCTGAAACGCTTTGCCAAATAGTTTCTGGTCTAAAGAGAATCATTTCTTCTGTGTATGGCGAACCTTCCTTCCTTCAAAAGAAAGATTCGTAGCTACGTGGAAGAGCTATTTTTGCACCCAAAAATGATCAGACTGCTTCAATAAACCATACCATTATGTCACAAATCACTGGGGATATGGTGGTATACGCGTCAATTACCACTGTTATGAATCAAGACAAAGCCACTAACTACCTAATAGAATTCCTAAACTCCTTGAGTGCGAATGGTCTTTCTGCTCACCAAATATTACTTAAACTTGGTGTTCCTATCATGCTTCTTTGCAATCTCACTCCGCCAAAGCTGTGCAATGGAACCAGACTGAAGATCTTAAGCTTAAAGATGAATGTATTCGAGGCGGATATTTTCACTGGTTGTGGCGCGTATACCACTCATTCCCAACAACTTTTTATTTCAATTTCAGGGCATTCAGTTTCCCGTCAGCGTTTTCTTTGCAATGACTGTAAACAAATCGCAAAGCCGCAGGCGTAGGTCTTACGATTCCCTGTTTATCACACGGGCAGCTATATGTCGCTTGCTCTCGAGTCAGTTCTCCTGAAAATTTGTACGTTTTAGCACCCGATGGTAAAACTACCAAAGTAGTTTATAATGATGTTTTGTAGCTGATGTCCATAGTATCAAAACCAAGTACCTAACCGAAAAACAAGTTAACCAGTACCTATTCATTGCACATCTTAAAGAGAAAAAACTTTATACAAACATGATATTAATATTAAACAATATGCATACATCAACTTCACTAACTCACAAGTCACTACACCATGCGTACGAAGTCGCGGGCAACAGCTAGTATATATATATGATGTTTCGTCGTATTAACAACAGTTTTTATAGAGCATTGAATAAAATTGCAATATAGCACCATAAAAGTAAAACTTACACCCCTTTCTGGCTCTTGCCCATTTTGTACAACTTTTCCGAGAGCATAAACCGATGTGCATTGCCAAAAAAGAATACGTTGCCAAATTAAAGCCAAATTAAGGGAAAACTTCGAAATGAACCGACATAATAACTCTACTTTTAAATCACAGTGTCCTAGATCACAAACTATGAAACGAAATGAATCTAGATGCCATTGGAAAGTTGTGAAACGATAGGGGTCATGTTCATTCCTGGTAAGAAAATGTGTGATGTTTTGATATATCAAAAAAAACCGTAGGATTCCCGTAGGTACAATACCTTACATACAACCAGCCACACGCAAAGAATATTTTGTAATTGCTGAAAACAACAACAAAATACTCTTAGCTACAGAAAGTACGTGTACATATTCATATTTATAAGGTAAACTTTCGACAAAGTGTTCAACAATCAATCATTGCAGAATAGGTACAAATTGTTTTGGTTATTCTATCAGCAACACTTAATGTTACTGTTCAAAGTAGGAAGCTGCTCTTTATGTTCCAGGAAAAAATCCCAGAAAATAGACGCAACAACTCAACTTAGCTCAGCTTACTAAGATATAAAAATCTTCTAGAATTTTCCATTGCAAACATATTAACCACTATGAAACATGCATACATTTCAGGAACCGTTATTTTAAATACGACAATTTTCGAAACTTTGCCTTATATTAATTAAAATTAATGTAAAATTAATTAAACTAGTGCATTTGCAGAGCAGACATCGACACGCCCAATGAACAACAACGTAACTTGAGTTACGACAAAAATGAGTTAATTACATACCCTTGTTCGTTATAATTTTCTCTACACGTGTGTCCAACAAACGTATCTCTAAGTACAATAGAACCGAAGTTAGCGAGAATCACAACAACGTAACTTGTGATTGCCTTCTGAAAGAAAAAAATGTTTGCCGGGTAAAAGATGTTATATTGATTTACAATTTTGTTATACGGATCAAATATTCTCCCTTTAAAAAATATAACAACTCATGTTTATTTACAATGATTGATCGTATTTATTTTTTACCGAATTTACATGCAAATAGATTGCAAATTGAGTTACGTTGATTTTCTCCGTATTCAATTCATAGTTCTCCAATTGGACTAGGTACTGATGAGGAAGATACTGTTTCGATACACGAAATCCAACCTTCCAGACTATGTTGTAAGTAACAACTTAATTCTAGTCATTGTTTGTTATTAATCTACACTTATAATATAATAAATAGAAAAGATTTGTTTTTTTGTTTGTTTGTTTGTATGTAATCGATAAACTCCGAAACTACTAAACCGATTTTCAAAATTCTTTCACCATTAGAAAGCTACAACATTCCTGAGAAACATAGGCTACTTTTTATTACGGGAAAATTCCTCATTTCTACGGGAAAACGGTTAGTGACAGGAAAAGCGGGAAATATAGCGGATATTACCCAAATAAGTCAAACCGATTTGCGATCTTCGTGAAATTTGGCACTGATATTGGTGGTATATTGAAAACGGACTTGGACTTCTTTTTGTCAGCACTTGAGGATCTGGTGTACCTGATGGAGGGCACCAGGAGCACAGCTAAACTATTGACATACGAAAATGGCTTCATAGCAAACGTTGTTCAGCATGACGGGGCACTTCTACTGACACATGGTTATCGAGGTTCTGGAGTACCTGATGCAGACCACTAGCATCCCACCTAAACTATAGGAGATACGGTAATGGTTTCAAAGTAAAAGTTGTTTATCATGACGGGCCGCTTTTGTTGGCACTTGGTCATTGAGGGTTTGGAGTACCTGATGATGGGCACCAGGAGCACTGCTAAACTATATGAGATACGATAATGGCTTGATAGCAATAGTTGTTCAGCATGACGGGCCGCTTCTGCTGGAACATGGTCAACAAGGATCTGGAGTACCTGATGCAGACCACCAGCATCCCATCTTAACTAGAAGAGCTACGGTAATGGCTTCAAAGTAAAAGTTGTTTAGCATGACGGGCTGCTTTTGCTGGTACATGGTCATCGAGGGTCTGGAGTACCTAAAGCAGACGACCAGCATCCTATCTAAACTACAGAAAATAAGGTATCGGCATCAAATTAAAAGTTGTTTAACATGACGGGCCGCTTTTGTTGGCACTTGGTCATTGAGGGTCTGGAGTACCTGATGGTGGGCACTAGGAGCACTGCTAAACTATATGAGATACGACAATGGCTAGATAGCAATAGTTGTTCAGCATGACGGGCCGCTACTGCTGGAACATGGTCATCAAGGATCTGGAGTACTTGATGCTGACCACCAGCATCCTATCTTAACTAGAAGAGCTACGGTAATGGCTTTAAAGTAAAAGTTGTTTAGCATGACGGGCTGCCATTGCTGGCATCGAGGGTTACGATACAGTCATAATGGCTGAATCACTGCAGGATCTGCAAAAAATGCTGACCAGTCTCAACGTCGCCTCGAGACGTGTTGGACTCGGGATGAACTTGGACAAGACGAAAGTCATGTTCAATCAACACATCATCCCAGAGCCGGTCTCCGAAGAAGGGATAGCCTTTGAAGTTGTCCAGAAGTATGTGTACCTTGGGCAAACTTAACTGGGTAGAGACAACTTTAAGACTGAAATCACCAGAAGAGTGCAGCTGGGTTGGGCAGCATTTGGGAAGTTGTGTCATATTTTGGAATCATCCTTGCCACAATGCCTCAAGACCAAAGTGTTCGATCAGTGTGTCCTGCCCGTCATGACCTATGGAGCCGAGACGTAGAACCTGACAGTAAAACTAGCCCACCGATTACATGTCACTCAGAGAGCTATGGCAAGGTCTATGCTCGGTATCTCTATAATTAATACATTCCGGAATGAGACTGTCTGCAAAACTACCAAAGTAACGGACATAGTCTGGAAGTGTAGCAAACTGAAGTGGCAGTGGGCTTTGCACATCTGTTGTAGAACCGACGGGCGGTGGAGTAATCGGGTTCTTGAGTGAAGGCCACGCCTCGGCAAGCGTAGTGTTGGACGACCTCCGGCCGATGGACCGATGACGTAAAAAAGGCGGCTGGTAGCGACTGGATGGTGAAAACGGGAGATCGTGCCCTATGGCGTACCCTAGGGGAAGCCTACGTCCAGCAGTGGACTGCAATAGGCTGATGTATGTATGTATGACAACGCTTACGTAAGTCTGTTACCGCAATTACAGCAGCTAAATATAAAGACGGAGTTTTTGCTCGTCAAAAGCAATTTCAACTACATATTATCACAAATTTTATAAGAGTTTGCCTGTTGCAAAAAACGATAATCGGAAAGATTTGAATGAAATTGATGATAATGATGATTGCTTATGTTTGCTTTCATTTCTTTTATTTTGATGTCAAAAGGTAATAAGTGCTCAAGACAACTCAAACGTAACTCAGACATACACTGGATTTAATCTTAAAAAGGTAATACGTACATAAGAGAACTCAAACGTAACTCAGACATACACTGGAATTTACCGTAATATCTCTTATCTTTGAAGAATCACTATCTCAACTTACATTGTTATTGCAAGTAATATGCATCGTTGCCCTTCATTGTAAGTCATAAAACTCAATGAAAGCAAATTATAATGTTAAAAACATATATAACAACATATAAAACCCGATACATGTATTCTTTAAAACAAACAATCACTTAAATTAATAAAAAAACAAAAGCGTGAGAATTTTTTTTAACCTTAAAATCGCTGTACTGTAAAGTTTACAAAAATGAGATACGTTGTTGTTCATTGGGCGTGTCGACATCATGTTCATAATTACGATATAACTGTCTGGACAGATGGTATGCAAATGTACGAATTGTAGAGTGAATCACAACAATCACGACAAATAATAAAGCATACGCGTAAAAATACAATAAATTGTTTGTAAAGTTTTTTTAACTCTTATGAAGGTTGAGTTATTACGAGTAACTTATTTTAAAAATCGAAAATAGACTGTGATGACCATGAAAATATTTATATGACTCTTTACTAAATTTGCTTATCATCAGATAAGAAGAGATTGTAGTTCAATCTGAACTCTCAAAGTTAAATTTCAATTGTTACTGATCACCAGTATCACCCTTAAAAATATTTCGTATTTTCTACTAGTAAAATTGCACCTCTTATGTGTATTGTATATAACTGTTTTATTTATTCGGCGAAGCACTGCGGTAAAGCAGAGCTTTGGGTATTTCTAATCTGAGATGAACTCGGCAAAAACTATGTTGCAGGATTTAATATCCTGCAGTAACTCTAGACTAGACTAAATTTTAGTATGTTAGAGGGTTAGAATGAAGTTTCGTTCCAGAGTTGCATTGAATTGTAGCAAAATAAGAATATCATCCGTCCACATAATAGTTGAAAATTAGATCAAAGACAGTGCCTTTTGTCTTCAGGGAGAGCTAGTTTTATCGTAGACACTATCTGTCTGGATGTATCCAATATCTGAATAAGACGGTACTAGTGTCGAGAGCAAACTCGTCTTACAAATTACATATTCTGTAAACGTGTACGTACATGGACGATTTTCTGGTGGAAGTTAAAACTATAGATGTGCTAAAGAGCTGTACTTACGTCGCTTCCACTGGTAGTTCGGGGTCTCCAACCAATCTCTCCGCTCTGGCTTGAGGCATAGGATACGGCTGTATCAGCGGTTGTGTGTGATACACTACTCCTGGTAACAGGTCTTCAATGTCATCCTGTGAAAAGGAAATAATAAATAATTTAATCTAGCGGTGTATATGTATGTGTGTGTAACAATGTTTCTAAGTAGTTCGCGACTATACTTTAACTTAGGACCATAGTTAAGCAGTTGAAGTAGCGAGAAGCATTGAGTGAATAGTAGTATTAGAATTTTTGACTCTTTCGCGCTACGTTTCATTTTTCATGTGATGGTTAACCAGTCATGACTAGAAATAAATTCAATTGCAAAATTAAATTAACAATGCAAAGTAGCTTCAAATTATCTGCAACCAAAGTGTGGAATTCCTTGCACCAGCGAAATTTCTTTGGCAAAAATCCTTATATCTTCTGGGTAAGCATATATATGTAGCAGGATTTTGATCAAATTTGATGTTGGTTCAAACACTGGCAGATAACATTGCAACTCAATTTCATCATAAACTTAATCTAGTCTAGATTTTTGATCAAAAACTTAGACTAGTTTAGGTTTTTGATAAAGTTCTTGCCAAAAACATGGATTTGCCTAGTTTCATGGCAAAACAGGCTGCTTACTGACAAATGAAACTGGCAATATCAGTTGTTAATGAGTCGATGATAGCCGTCAAATGCCAACGAATCGACAACAGTCGTCAACAGGTTCTTCTTCTTTCTTGTGGGACACGGAGTCGTTCAAAGACCCAATGAAGCCTTTTGGCCAGAGTTTTTCAATCGCCTACTACTAGAAGTTGCAGTAGTGTCGCCGGCTACCACCGACACTTCAACTGCGGCAACCATTACATTTGCTGCGGCAGTTTTGGGTGTGTCGCAACTGCAAGCGTCGCCACTATTCGCTGGTAGGCGTCGACACCTGTCAATAACTGGTCGTTGTCTCGTTGCCAGCCGCCATCGACACAGTTCTGTTCATTTTTAAGCAGCATATTTTGTCAGGAAACTAAGCAAACTCACATTTCTGGCTAGTACCTTATCATAAACTTAAAATAATTTAGTCTTTTGAACAAGAACCTGAAATGATCTAGGTTTTTGATGAATAAATATTAGTAATTTACCTAAATACTATCGCGATAGACCCGGTCTAATACTTAAAATGAGTGAAAGTGATCGCGAGTGCTTAAAAAGTTATATTGCTAACCTTGACTTATTAAGGTTTATGATGAAATTGAGCTTAGATTTGATCATCTACCGGTGTTTGATCAACGATCTAGGTTTCTGATCAAACCCCTGCAACAAAAAACAATAACTATACATACATCTGGAGGCTCGTCAGCTTCCCTGTAAGCTGGACATGAGATGCCAGTAGAACAAGCCCTGGAGATCTCAGGCCGGTTGGCAGGATCGCAGCCGCCTCCAGCTGGAGTGCATTCAACTCCTCGAACCTGGACTCCTTCTCCGCAGGAGACCGAGCACTGGGGAAGAAATGTTTTTATTAGCATCTTCATCATTAGAAGCTGTGAGCTGGATATTTGCCGTGTGGTGCAGGCTTACAGTAGCATCACTGAATTCTACCCGTGGGTGCCGTAAAAAGCGACTAAGGGTTAGTCGCCCAGGGAACCCTGTGAATACAACATCTTGCACTACACTCAAGAATCCGCCCGCAAAACGTGGTGAGTATGTCAGTACCTCCCAATAGGGGGAGGCCCATGTCTAGCAGTGGACTGTTGTGGCTATGCACGTATAAGCCTCCCCAGGGCGCTTTAATGACTTTTGACAAAATAATTTACTACGTCAGATATTTGTTACAACGTATGTACAAATTCCCATTTATCAATCTGATACCTTTAACATACACATAACTCGCCTATATCCCATGCGGGCTAGGCAGAGTGAAGAAGGGTGTAAGACGAACATTCACACTACAGCTGACAAACATTTGAGGGGTCATTCGTAAATGATGTATTGCTATAATAACATGTTGTCAGCCAGCAGTTGTTGTTATAACCCATGTGTCCTTTAGACGCCTCTTACGACACCCACGGGAAAGAAATGGGGCGATGCTCTTCTAAGCCGACATCACACGGCAAATACCTTTTATTTTTTTATCAAAAGAAGTATTATTTGTTGATCATATTTTATTTGCACAAATCGATAATTCTGCAAATCAATTCGAAATTAATTTCCGAATCATAGGCATTTTTTAAAATCTACATAAGTTATCCTTTTGATTCACGCAATGTAGAATCAGATTTTGATTATAATGTTCTTTGTACGACAAAAATCCAACTTAAAACGTTCGCATTTTTAAATCGTCTAGTTACATTCATTTTGTGCACTGAAAGCATTCGACTGTAAAAATACATAAATCAAGATTCCAATAACGATGCTCACAACACCGAAAAAATACGTCAGCAGTTAAACTGTTAACATTTTTGCATCTAATAATGTTGCAACAGACGCAAAATTGCTCTGAAAAATAAACGGTTAGATGATTTAGTTCTAAGAGTATGCAATCTTCATTCTACCGCATAGGGTTGTGAAATCTCTGCTAGATAATGTAACTGAATCCGGTGCATGATAATATACCAATTAAAGATGCGCTGATTTATGGTTTTGGTTGACTAGCCGACCACCGATTAATCGGGTTAAAAACAGCAGCAAGCAGCAACCGACCGAAAATGGCCGACTATTCGGATTTCCCGACTAGTCACCGACCGAAAATGGCCGACTATTCGGCTTTCCTGACTAGTCACCGACCGAAAATGGCCGACTATTCGGATATCCCGACTAGTCACCGACCGAAAATGGCCGACTATTCGGCTTTCCTGACTAGTCACCGACCGAAAATGGCCGACTATTTGGCTTTCCTGACTAGTCACCGACCGGAAATGGCCGACTATTCGGCTTTCCTGACTAGTCACCGACCGAAAATGGTCGACAATTCGCCTTTTCTAACCAGTGGCTTAAGCCAATCAATACTTTGGTGAGGTTTTGAAAAAGGAATCGCAATTTCTATCAATTAAAACAGTTGTAGTTTCATTTTGATATTCAATAATACTGGTTGAAATAAATTAGGATATAAAATTTCCATGTTGTAATTTTTTGACTAGTCGCCTAATACCACACGGCATTTTTTACCGGCCAACCAAAAGATAAAACGGGTGCCCATACACAAAAAAATGTGATCATACGTTAAGTTCTCACTAAAGGTAGCTAAGCTAATATAAAATACATAAGAGGGTTATACCTACAAATATATAAAGTACTCAATAATTTAACATAATAAAATAAAATCTGTGCATCTCTAGTAGCAGTGAATATTTGCACACGAGTGGGATTAGAACCATCCTCGTAGACAACGTTGACATTCACAATGTGGTTTGAACCCGAGCAAGTTGAACGCTTGAACACACGATAACCAAGTGGCATAAAGTTGATATCGTGAGTTTTCCACTTCTCGTGAGAATCTCACACTGATAAATTAATAACATCAAGCTTTATAATAATAGAATGTATGAATATTTATTTATGTATTAATAACTGCTCTGTTTTCTTTACCGCTTTTCTCTACACAAAGGTTGTCTGGAAGAGATCGCTTTAAGCAATAAGACCGCCTTTGCGTACTAAGGATAAAAAAAATATTTTAATTTTCCTGTTATCGTGTGTAATCATTATTTTTTCTCTTCCTATTCACTTAATTATGAACACGACTGTCGCCGAATTAAACAAGGTATGAAAAGATATTTTTTTCTGGATGTCAAGTAACCCTAGCTCAAAGCGTAGTACATTTAAACTCATAAATGTAGATTGCCATACGTATCCGCTTCGCAACAAAAACTTCGCATAAAACCTTATGTTATGCATTCAATGTATTGAGAAACTGTAACAAAGTCGCTCCTTTCAATAGTTTTTACATTGTTGCAGTTTTAGCTCACTGTGCAGTAAATATTTTAAGACTTTGTTGTGAAATGTATTTAGGTATAACAATATTGATAAAAGGAAAACGTGAAAGGAAAAATTCTTTGAAAATGGCTTTGGCAGAACCTAAGAAAGATTCTTTGAAAGGTGCCATGGGAAAACCTACGCATTTTACTTATTTACGATGTTCCCTGTGATTTTCTGGCACGTGGAGAGTTTTAAGGTTTTAAAGGAAATGAATCCTCCGGCGCTGTCAAGCTGTGCCTTATTGTAATTCCCGACATCAAATATATTTCCGACACATTCGAATAAAACAAGCAAACACGTAAATCTACTAACTAATTGATTGGCGAATTTTACTTGCAGGTCTCCGTTCCGTGGTTCATCACGCCTGAAACCTACAAAGTCCATTACGCTTCTAAATATAATTATTCTAAATATAGTCATTCATCATAAAACACCCAGTTGTCAAATACATCAAAATAGGTCTTGCAAAGTCGTCTAAGTAGACTTATGAAACGTACCCCTGGTCAGGCTCCAACCACCGAACTAAGAGAGTTTCGGGGTCGTAGGTGTGTAGGCCCGGTGCTCAGGCCACTTTCGATATTTTCATGACACGCCCTTTTCTTTCAGACAAATAAATAGGGCCTCCAAAGTTCACGCCATCTTCAATAAGAATCAAAGAAACTCGCTCCAGACCAGACTTCAGCAACCCAACTAGGACACTCATGCGTGTTGCAAGGCTGCGTAGATCCTGGCGATTGTGTCACGCAGCCAGGCTCGTCATTGGTTTCAGGGTAGTACGTGTCTCCTCACGTCACTTTCGATATCTGATGCAAGTCACGCCCTGTTCTTTGAGACAACCAAAAGAGGCTCCAAAGTCCATGCCACCTTAAAAATAATCAAAGAAGCTCACCCCAGACCAGGCTCCAGCTACCCAACTAGGACACTCATGGGTGTTACAAGGCTGCGTAGATCTTGGCGATGGAGTCACGCAGCCAGGCTCGTCGCTGGTTTCAGGGTTGTACGTGTCTGCTTTGGTCACGTTGGCAGATCTGGCGCAAATCACACGGCGGGTCCTCACTCCACCTCCGCAGGTTACACTGCAGGATGACCATTCGCCGACGTACCATCTGTGAGGATTGAGATACAGATTAAGCCAGTGAACATTATGTAGAAGCATCGATAGTCAAACTTGGATATGATTTTTTGAAAACATGCAAAATTTTCAAGCGCAGGCAGGATACCTAACACGGGAAGTGTTTTAAAAATTTGGTATTCTTGGATATGATGTTTCTCTTTCACTCACTCGTCATAAAATGCTATGAAAGCTTTTTCGTATGCATTGGTTACCTGATGAATGATATTGCCATGTGGGAACTAAGGATATGCATACGGCGGCTATTTGCCGTGTGGTGCCGGCTAAGAATAGCATCACGACAATTCTACTCATGAGTGTATAAAAAAGCGACTAGGGGGTAATCATCCAGAGAATGGGCAGCAGCATTTCCTGTGAATGCAAGCACTGCGCTCACTAATCCGCCTGCCAAGCGTGGTGAGTATGGCAATACTTCCTGATAGGGGGAGGCCCATGTCCAGCAGTGGACTGTTGACGCTGATAATGTATGTATGTTAATGTAGATACGGCTACGATAATCTTCCAAAAGAGGGTTAACGTTAGGCCCGCGGCCGGTCGTAAAACTAAAATGAATCTTATTGCAACTTTGAGTACTGTAGCAGTGGCCCCAAATGAATTGAAAAGGCTAGGGAGATGATATGGTGATCTGATGATGGTGGAACTAACTTGTGGGGGCACGGATGCACGTTGCACCGAACGACCGAAGACTGTGGTTTGCTGGACGCGTCACATAGTTGCTCCGGGACATCCGAACCAGTGAGGTGGTCTCGGCAGACCGCCAGCGACATCTTATAGCCTGTAGAAAAAGCATAAGGTTAGTTATAACTAATAACACATGCCCTAAGGTAGACTGGGACATAACGCCTTAGGCGTTAAGTTAAAAACTATTGTTTTTGTCACATCTAGTGAATATTTGTAGGTATAAATCAATCGATTAACAAAATAAGAGTATGGTATGAAAAACATAAATTAAATGTTTTAACATTAAGTTTTAAGTCGGGATGCACAGACTATGGTTTTGGTCGACTAGCTGACTAAAATCGGCCTAAAATCGACCGACTAGTCGTCGATTACAAAAATGACAGCTGAGCCGTTTGGATAAAACAGTTGTAATTTCATTTAGAACATAACTATAACTGTCCTGTACAGGTTGAAATAAATTTATATTTTAAAATTCATAGTCGTTATCACTGCCAACTAATCAGCTATTCAGCCTCCTACAAAAATGGTCGATTATTCGGCTTTTCAGACTAGTCAGTTCAGCTCTAGTTTTAAGCGATATTGGTTCGAGACTGGCTCCTGGTTAGCCACGGGTATATCAACCCTCAGCACCCTAACCCCATATGAGTGTTCTCTTACTAAATAGGTACACAATAAAAAATAACACACTTCTCTACTCCTTGTTTTGAAGCACACCGCTTCGACAAAAGACCCGATGAACCCTGTTGTCAAGCAAACTACTCATGTAAACAGATGATAATTCGTATCTCACGCAACAATCACCGCAGCCCCTAATTCTTGCCGGAGTATTCATCTTTCGAGCGCCTTATTAGACGGCCCGGGAGAAATTAGCAGCGATTGTGGGCGTACAGACCTGCGTTTTTATCGTCTTGATTTTCGAGACATTTACAGTAGAACACTTTGTTCTATCATTCGTCAATTTTAATGTTTAAGTATTTTTAAATGTGTTAAGTCCTAAAATTGTGCAGACTGTCAAGACACAAAATTTACTAAGTCAATGTGTTAACTAGCACATTTTATGCACAGTCATTGAACAGCGTGTGTGTAACTGTTGCACATAGAACGTAAAATGATCGCCTCGGAATTTTTGTCTATGGTTTGTATAAAAATTCCTAGGTATGGTTTGTAAAATCGGAATATCCGTAATAATCTGAAAATAAAATAATTTTATTCAATTTAGGATAGTATTTGATACATTGTGAAAAAGGAAATTTGTATATCACCATTTTATTTTTTTTGTAACAATTTTGTATTTTTCAAATAGAAAACCGACTCAGGTGGAATAAAAACTTAAAATAAATGAAATAAAGAATCTTTTTTCTCTTGGTTTCTATAAAAAATCGGAATATCCGCAATAATCTGAAAATGTAATTCTCACAGTCAAACTGTTTGTGCAGTTTTGAGAGACACTGTTTTATATTATAAGTTTGAACACTGTTTTTGCAATAAAGAAATAATAATAATGAAAATGGAATAACTTCATGCACTTTAGGACAGTTTTATCACTTATTGACGTCATGATCTTTCACTGTAGAAATAATAATTTTATATCACAATTTTCTTTTTTTATATAAATATTTTGTATTGTTCTAATAGAAAACTGGCTCGGGTGGGATAAAAATAAAATATAGGAAATAAAGAATCTTTTTTCTCTTTACATATACAAAATTATGATGTATGTCATAGGTACTTTGGGTTGTAAAATCTTCGAGCAACACGGTCTTCCGTCTCGTTCCGACCCGGCCGTCGTTGCTCGAAGTGTAAAATATTGATTCATTACTCTATATTTTTTGATAAATCTAAAACTCTTTACATTAGATCGAACTAGTGTGAAAACTTTTCATTCACTTAAAATTATAATATTGTGATATTTTGACATTTAAATAATTATTACCTATGACCTAATGTAATCAATTAATCAAGTATTGTATTTTTCAATAGTGTTTCAAAATGTGTAAATAATTATTGCATGCCAAATACTGGCGCATCACGCATGTACTAAAATTATGTAAGTAATAAGTAAATTATTTATTACTTTTTTAAGACCTTTGTTACCTCACCGTGTATGCAAGCTAATAAAATATTTCTATTTCTATTTCTATTTACAATTTTAAATCTCTGACGTCGGTATTCCTGCGTAGTCATATTAAATAATAACATCATTGCGATTAAAAGTCGTCAGTCTACCCCGGCAGTTATAAGGCGTGTTACTCAAGTTTGAGACAAAAGGAATTGCTCCGCTGATTTATCGCAGGCTTCGAACCGGGCTCGAACGGCCGATATAAATTACAAGTCCAAATTAACAATGGTTTCACTCGAGAAAGCTTGTTTGCCACGGAGAGTAATATTTTGTTTGTGAATTCATTATGTCTTAGCTGTATTGGCCGCCACTTTGCCCGTATATACACATACACATATCAAGCCTATAATCCCTTGTGGGTAGGCAGAGCGTAAAAGTTCGCAAAAAACGGCGCCACGTCTGACAAATATTTGAGGGTCATTCGGAAAATTGTGTATCGACATAGGGACAAGTTGTCAGCCCGTATACGATTATATTTTTACTTCATTGCAGTATTAGTATAAAACAATAAGACTGTACTGTACACTATGTCCTATATACTTATCTGTACTGTATCTTGTTTGTTGAGAAAAATAATAAATAATTATTTATTTATTTTTAGTATAAAACAATGCGCACAGCAGGAGTAATGGAATTTAATTTAATTTGATTACTTACTGCGCGATTGAAAATAGGTAGATTATTTGGTTTTATTTCTATACTTACACAATTACCTAACATTGAGAGCGCAGTAGGTAATTACACGTTTAAGGCTGCCCACACATAAATGCGATGCGACGTCGCATCGAATCCTAAAGTAAAAAATCCCATACATTTCAAATCTATAATTTTTCAAATATGTGATTTATCTATCCTACCTATCGATGCGATTTTTGACATAAGGGATGCGGTACACCGTCTCATTGCATTTAATACTGTGAGAGTGAAAAGGCACAAAAAACTATACACAGAGCGGTATCTAGCTCCTTTTAAAAACTGTGGCATCTTAACAACTTCTCATAATTTGCCAGCTGTGTAACCAAATGTTCAAAATTTTCTAGTATTCTATCAAATTTTCTTTACATAACTTATCTACAACATAATAATATAGATACCTTTCTTACCAGTCAGACCGGAACCTAAGTGCCGACACATTGTTCAGGTTATGCGGAATTCGGAAAGAATTTTTCAATTTAAAGATTTTAGAGTTAGTTTCCGGAATGCTGTTAACATAAGTCGAGTTGGAGGCACTTTGAAGTTACAATAGAATAGACTGTTAGAATGGTCAGGAAGAACATTTTGAAATGAAATGCTTTGTATTATATTTATTTTATTACCAGTTGAAGTACTTTCATGGCGATACACAATTTTCCGAATAACCCTCAATTATTTGTCAGACGTGGCATAAATGTCCGTTTTTTGCGGCCGTTTAGGCTCTGCCTACTCCGCATGGGATTATAGGCGTGATACGTGTATGTATGTGTGTATCTGAAGTACTTGTGCGTGTCCACCCTTTGCGGGGTAGGCAGAGTGTCAACGGCTGTAAAAACGATCATTTACGCCACGTCTGACAAACGGGTCGTTCAGAAAAACATAGAACGGGTATTTTTAATTTACACATATACACATGTCACACCTTCATCCTTTGTGGGGTGGGCAGAGCAATAACGACCTGACAAAATATTTGAGGGCCGTTGCAGAATAATCATGCATCTCTATAGAGACAGGTTGTCAGCCTCGAGTCCCTTAGTCGCCTCTTACGACACCCACGGGAAAGAAATGGGGTGAAACTATTCGAAGACGGCATCACACTGCGTTAAAGAGAATTTGTACTAAAAATAACTTTCAAATGGAACTTTAATTCAGTTTTTACATAAAGTTTAGCGATTGCCCCGCTTGGGATCATTAAGCTTATCGTAAAGGAAGATACTCATACACGAGTAGTCGTAATAATTAGACATTCATGAGCCCGATGTATCGCAGATGCGCACCAGTAGTCCGTATGGACGCAGTTTTAAATATATTCAGCTTCAAAGCTAAAAAATATCAAAGTGTTTTAGCTTATCTCATGTTACTTTTCTTATTTGTGGTTTTCAAAACGTGCCTCTACGAACGTAGAGCTTTGCTTCAACTACGATAATCGGGCGAAATAAAAACAATGCTTCGAAGGTATTCGATCGAAGATAGTACATTAGTTTCTGTAGCTTTCTTATTAAATTAACCACATTATTTTATTTAGGATTCTTGAGATCAAACAAAGGTCACCCATTTAACCTCCCTCGGGTTGAAATCTCACGTAAACTGGTAAACAAACTGAGCCTTTCCGAGCCGATAGTAATTCACAGCCGTCAGACGCTCAATAGTTAATGAGCTGTCAAGGGACCATGATGAATGTAGCGTCACTGTCTAAGTGCTAAACAAGAGTGGGAGTTTTATTTTATTGTTTAGGCACTCTTAGTTTAAAGTAAAAGGGCTACGGTGTTAACGAACTGTTTAGGCACTCATAGTTTAAAGTAAAAGGGCTACAGTTTTCATTAAGATGCTGTGCAGTTTTGTGTTTAATTTGTTTTAGCCCTATGTTAATTCTTAGATAAAACTTTTTGACGCATGAATTTGTACCGAGTTGATAAAGAAATGGAATGTTATTGCCGTGTGATTCTTCTTCTTTTCGTGTGGGACACCGAGTCGTCAAACGACCCGATGAACCCCGGTGTCAGAGTTTTTCAACCGCCTACTACTACTACCTCTGACATGGTTGTGTAACGACCACCGTCTAAGTAATCAGTGTGATGCCGGCATAGAAAGTTACCCCATTTCTTTCCCTTGGGAGTCGTAAGAAGCGACTAAGGGACTCGAGGGTGTGTATTGCAATTTTAGGCGATGGGCTGACAACCTGTCACTATGGCGATACACAATTTTCCGAATGACCCTCAATTATTTGTCAGACGTGGCGTAAATGTCCCTTTTTTGTGGATTTTTTGCGCTCTGCATACCCCTCAAGCGATTATAGGCGTGATATGTGTATTATGTGTGTTATTATAAAATAATTCGTTATCTAGCGCAGATAAGCTGTAACATTAGACAGGAAATTGCAGGCTGAACTATCTAAGCTATCCTGCCTGGGGGCACATCAAACCGTCGAATCTATAAGGGTGAAATTTTACTAGTGACCGATTGCGAAAATTTAAGATGGGCTCGTGATTAGGAACAACTTTCCACACGAAACATAGGCCAAAATACGAAAATAAATGTAGTACCTCCACCCTCCCATACAAAGTTGCTGATCTGCAGATTTTAGTTACTATGGAAACTCATTTCTTTAATATTTCCTCAGGGAAAGTTGTTCCTTATCTCCAGCCCGTCTTTGAGATTTCTCTATCGGTCAAAAGTTACATTTCAGCCTATTATAATTATATGATTTCTAAGATGGCCGTTGTCGCCACTTAACCGATTAACGCTAGCCCGTAAGACCAAGTTCACTAGGCTGTTGCAGAATCAGTGTCTGTGGATAAATGAGTATCATACATACCTCCCCCACAAGTAGCGGAGCACAGGGAGCCAGGGGCGGCCAACCAGTGGTAGCGAGGTCTTGCACACGACGAGCCGTCTCCTCCACAGATGCCGCACTCGTCCACTCGTCTTGTGGAACCCACTCGCAAGTCGCAGCCGACCCTCTGTGGACAAACAGATTTTATTTATTTATTTATTTAAGAGCCCGTGTTGTCCCACTGCAGAGCAGAGGCCTCTCTCCTTTTTTTCTAATTCTTTCGGTCCCGTCACAAAATAGAGAGAGTACAGAAGGATCACTCGGCCCTTTTTTCGATTAATTCCGCTTTCAGCAAGGGCTGCCACAGTTTTCTTACCGATTTTATTCAATGGAGTAGGTACCTAAACATACAGGGAGTAACAGAAAGGCTATATCAAGCCAAAAGGTGCTCATGAAACTGAACAACTTTCCCCATTTCCCCACTTTCGGCTTGATATACCCTTTCTGTTACTCCTTGTATTTACATTACATATACTACCTACATAGCTCAATTATTATGAAATGGGGAATCACCCCATTTCTTTCCCGTGGGAGTCGTAAAAGGCAACTAAGGGACTTGAGGGTGTTTATTGCAATTTTAGGCGATGGGCTGACAACCTGTCACTTTGGCGATACAAAATTTTCCGAATGACCTCAAATTTTTGTCAGACGTGGCGTAAATATCCGTTTTTGCAACCGTTTACGCTCTGCCTACCCCGCAAGGGATAATAGACGTGATATGTGTATGTATGTACATCAAAATGAAAAGTTGCCTTTATTTAAGTAGAAACTCAAATCACATTATAGAAAAATATACTGATTAGAGTTAATAATCTTGTTTGTTCTTTTATGAAAGCAAGTTTTTATTTAAGTTGGTACAAAATATTATAGGAACATTGTACACATCACATCGTATACTAATAAACCTATTTATTACCTATTTATATTTGTGTGAAGCTATTTTGCACGTCCGCATCAAACGCGGTTGACACTCAACTACAAGTGTGTTTGGATTGGTTTGGATTTCCTTGTAAACGGCGGCGTGTCAAATTGTGCGAGAGTTTTGTGACGTTTGCTTGAAGTGAGCTCTCTGTATTCGGCGCGCAGCCGCCAATACTTACTTTGTGGTCCCGTGCTAGGCTCGGTAGATAGGCGCTGAGTTCATTGCTCCACCTCTTTCATTCGCCGATATACAAACAGATAAAATTATGAAAATTTTAGCGAGATAAACAACAGCCAAATGATAGACATTGGAGTCAGCGTGTTGTTAATAAAGGCACACGTCAAATTATAAGACAACTTTATTCGTGATCATCTCCTATCATTTCCTAAACCTAATTGACAGAATATGACAGCCCTAATTTAAAATGTACACAAACTAGTCCAACTTTTCATTTATTTAACTAAGGGTACGACCATAAAAACTTTGTTTTGACACTTTTTGTTATACTTTTAAAATTTAACATAAAGCCCAAGTGGTCCTAAAAGATTACCAAACCGTCCACCACTCGGACTAAAATAAAAAGCACCCGAACACATTAAGTCCGAGAGTGGTTTGGTGAGTTGCACACGTACCGGACGATATTTCATTTTGCGAAAGTGCCCTGAATTCGGGAAATATATTCTCATAACTTACCGTAAATCTGTGGTGTCACTTTCCGTTAAATAGGTTTAGAAAATTATAGGAGATATTTTAGTCACGTCATATTGTCATGTCTTATAGTTTGACGCAAAATACGCGTAATCTGTCAAAATAAAGCGACAATGAAAACAATGGCGACTAAATTGACTAGAAATTGCGAAGAACCCATTGTCATTTTTAAACATGACAGGACTTAGATATCTTTTTCTAAACCTATTTGACGGAAAGTAACAGCACTAATATAAGGTAAGTTAAGATAATTTATATCCCGATTTGAGGGCAGTATATACCTACAAATGACTATCTATGACAGCCGTAATTTGATACCGATGATATCCGATTTATATATCTCTTATAATATCGTAAACTCATTTCGTCAATGAACCGCATACAGCAAAACACCGGAAAATCACGCGGTGCGTGTGAAAACTACTTTTGTTTTACAACATGCAGCTACAGGGATCCAGGGGCCGTATTCCGCTATTTGAAAGGCATCTCAGTTGTGTTTTGTTTGGATGCCAGTTGGATGGTTTTGGCCACAGATTAACTATATGTAGACTACCTAGTTTTGGCCGTTCCGTATAGAAAATCACAATAGCATTTTCACCTACAAACTGTCTTGGGGTTTGGCGAAGTTCTATTATACCTCTATAATTGTGAAATTATGCGATATATTCATGAATAAACAAATAAAAAAATTAATGACATCGTCTGGGTGCTCGGAATCGTAAGCGAGGCGTCTACATTTGGTGATTATAACTCTCTACTCTGTCACGTCGGATGACATCTTTGGAAGAAAGTAGCCAAATACGAGGAGTAAAAGGACAAAAGCTGAATTTGAATAATCTGACATACATCTTTAGTATTAGACAGAGTATAAGTACTAAATATATATTATTTGACTCAAATATCGGCTCAAATATCTAAAAATATTTCAAGGTGTAAACAACTGAGCAACGTACATAAGAATGCCGTTTAAAAATGGCATCACCCCA
Source organism: Tuta absoluta (assembly GCA_027580185.1). Lineage (NCBI taxonomy): Eukaryota > Metazoa > Arthropoda > Insecta > Lepidoptera > Gelechiidae > Tuta > Tuta absoluta. The sequence continues at coordinate 8,092,972 of JAQAHW010000019.1, read as the reverse complement.
ATCCCTACTCGTGGGTGTCGTAAGAAGTGACTAAGTGATAAATTCATACAGTGAATGGGCAGCAGCGTTTCCTGTGAAAGCAACATCATACACGTTCTCGCCCATCCGCTTGCCAAGCGTGGCGAGTATGACAATACCCCCAATAGGGGGAGGCCCATACTCAGCAGTGGACTGTTGTGGCTGTTAATGTATCTAAAAACCGGCCAAGTGCGAGTTGGACTCGCGCACGAAGGGTTCCATACCATTATCTATAAAAACGCGCAAAAAAAACACGTGTTTTGTATGGCAGCACCCATTTTTTTTGTATTTGTTGTTATGGCAGCAACAGAAATACAACATCTGTCAAAATTTCAACTGTCTAACTTTCGCGGTAAAGCCTCCATACAAAAAACAAGTTATTTGTATTGGAGCCCCTTTAAATATTTACTTTATTGAAATTTTTTGTATTTGTTGTTATAGCGGCTTCGTAACTAGGACGGACGGACGGACGGACGGGCGGACGGACAGACAGACGGAAAGCCGAGCCTCAGTAATAGGGTTTCCGTTATTACCCTTTGGGTACGGAACCCTATAACACAAATCAAATTGATTGTATAATTTAGTAATATAATCAATTATATATTGTTCACTTCCGTTTCATAAAATAAACACTCTGAACGTAACTTGTCTTTCAACATGAAAAAACCTACAAATTAGTATTCCACGAGTACAGCCGACACAGATTATGCAAACGACGTCCCTAAAGTTTCAACTTAAATAATATATGAAATTATGCAAAATACCGAAAGAAAGTGGCTTCGTGGCGAGTCACAACGAGTTTCATCGAGTTTTGACGAGTCACTCCGAGTTATTATCAAGTTGTACGAGTTTCTGAAATGTTATAGGGTTTTAAGTACCTGTTACGTGACGGGATATACTTGATGGTAGTTATGTTGTCCGGGTGGTAAAAGATTTTTTACCAAATTCGGACCAATTTTTGTCTGTAATGAAAGGGCAAAAGTTCTTTATTGGCAAGGATTTCTCTATAGTTAATCACTAAATATTATAAAATGAAGTAGCTTTCTGTGTTCCTATTCCCCTATGATTGCTCAGATCTTTAAAAGCGCGCAATGGATTTTGAAGCGGTTTTCTTCAGTAGATAGAATAATTCAATAGAAATGTTTTTATGTATAATTGATGCCGGGAATATTTTTTTTCCTGCGGGAAAGCTGTAAGCAGCGGATGCAACCGCTGGGCGGCCCGCTAGGTTATGTGTAAACAAAGATCATTTTAAGATAATAACAAAAATAAAATAGTATTATTTTGCATAAGAGATATTCTATTTAGCGAATTGAGTTTTATTTTGGACTTTCTTAAAATGAGCAAAGGTCCTGGGTTCGATTTCCGACCGGAGTAGATACATTGATGATGATTACGTTCACATACAGGGAATCCTAGTGAAGGCTATGAGTGTGTCCATCAGATCAAATTTTATCATCCTACAGAAGTCTAGAGCTAGGTCCCCCCAAGGTACGCCATAATGCTTGATCTGCAGGCTACCGGCGAATTTCTGTAAGGCATCAGTCTATCTGGCCGGAGGGCGTCCAAGGCTACGCTTGCCGAGGCGTGGCATCCACTCGAAAACCCATTTACTCCAACATCCATCGGTTTTTCTATATATAAATATGGGAATATTCCCAAAGTTATTACATTCCCGGCCACGAGAGTATTCCGCGAAAACATTGAAAACAAAAAAATATTTTACAAATTTTTCCAATTTTTTGTTTACTTAATACTATTTATATTTTGTTCGTAATCTTATTTTAGGAAAATAAGTGGGTAGGCATCACAAAATCTAATACTTTGGTGAATATAATATTAATCTAATATTTTGTGAATTTTTGCTACGAGCAAAATACAATTATTTTAGATATTTTATAGTAATATAATTTATGAAGGGATTAGGGGTCACCTATTCAAAGAAAGAAAGCCGTGTGATGCCGGCTTAGAATAGCATCACCCCATTTCTTTCCTGTGGGTGTCGTAAGAAGCGACTAAGAGACTCGAGGGTGTGTATTGCAAATTTAGGCGATGGGCTGACAACCTGTCACTATGGTGATACACAATATTCCATCCAAATTACCCTCAAATGTTTGTCAGACGTGGCGTAATTGTCCGTTTTTTACAGCGGTTTACGCTCAACCTACCCCGTAAGGGATTATAGGCGTGATATAGTATGTATGTATGTATTCAAAGAATAATTATGCTGAAGTCGTGTATTTCTGTAGAGTACTTTTATATTTTGACAAGTAAACGATATTTAAGACTTTGCTTTGGTTTGTGATTAATGTGATTATAGAAGTATACAACTTTGCCCAAGAAACTTAGATCGAAATATTGAAAACAAAAATAATAAATTTTAGGGAAATATTCCCAATATGCCTGGAAACTTAGAAAGTTACTGAAATTACTAAAATGGGAACGGCACATTGGTACTCCATGATGAAAACTGTTTTAAGCAGCTGAAACGTAGAGGGCTTAAGTCTCTACCAAATCACAAACAACTAAGTCGCCTAAACCTACATCAACAGTGGAAATAAGTAACAAATTTTGTTTTTTCATTAAGTGTTACATGTCTCTATATAATTAATTTTGCTAGTTCTCTGTGGCGTTAGTTTATTTAGTGGCTCCAGTGCATCTTCTTACGAGTTAAACAATTAGCTTAGCAAGCTTTATAAACAGTCTAGCTAGAGTCAGCGCGGCGGAAATTAGTGATACATTTTCTCTGAGGCTGTATCACGACGTCACGTAACGTAGTAGCGGTTAATTACCTATCTACCGTACAATATGTGATATGTTTTCCACCTGTATGATTTATTACGTTGCTTGTTCCATAATAACTATTATATTGAGAAGTAAGTAGGTATACACGTTTGTATACATACCTAACAACCTCGTTAGGGAATAGCACGATAGGTACTTTTCCTGTGAAAACCAGTTATTAAAACTTTTCATCTACCACTTTTGAAGCGTCTTTGTTTAGTTTTATACAAAACTGGTGGCCTACCTAGTGTGAAACACCCGTTGATAACCGTTTTCCCGTGGGAGAAAGACCTTTTTCCGGCATGAATTATACTTAAAAATCACTTTATCTATGTATTAAACAAAACCGCACTAAATCCGTTGTGTACTTTTAAAGATCTGAGCATACATAGGGACATAGGGACACAAGAAGCGACTTCATTTTAAACTATTTAGTAATAATCATCAACTCTAGCAAATTTTTACACAGAACCTATTTTCCAAAGGTGTTAGAGCACAAGATATTTTATTTGAATGAAAGGACTTTTGCTATCTTCATAAACATACTTTTATTCCTTAAGCACGTATACATATCAAGATCCCAACAAAAAGACGGCCGCGAGATAAATGTTGGAGTACTAGAGTCGGGTCCTTTCAGCACTAAACAAAAAAAAGAGGATTGAAACCTGGCGACACAATGGCGGATGCGACCTGACATCATCATGGAACGGGGACGCGAAATAATAAGGCTTTGTTGTGGCCCAAGCTGAAAGAAATCAGTCATGTGATGCCAAGTTAAAAGAGCATCACCATTTTTAAGTAAGAGGTGTCGGAGACGATGCTGCGCATTTTAAGCGCATTCGTAACGCATGCGTCTGCAGAAAAAAGGAAATTGCGAATTCCCATCTTATTCCCATAAAAATACGGCTACGTCGTTTGCGTCTGACAGACGCATCCGTCATTTCACCGTTAACGTATTTGTATGGGATTAATAAGTCCGTGTGATGCCGGCTTAGAATAGCATCACCCCATTCCTTTCCCGTGGGAGTTGTAAGAGGCAACTGAGGGACTTGAGGGTGTGTATTGCAATTTTAGGCGACGGGCTGACAACCTATCACTATGGCGATACACAATTTTCCGAATGACCCTCAAATATATGTCAGACGTGGCGTAAATGTCCGTTTTTGCGGCCGTTTACGCTCTGCCTACCCCGCAAGGGATAATAGGCGTGATATATGTATGTATGTATGGGATTAATTTCGAGATTCGCAATTTCAATTCATGTGTATGTGTAACGCGAAAAAGATCGTCCGCATTTTAGGGCGACAAAAAATCAAGTCGACACACGCCGTCTAACTTAAGGTTATTTTATTTTAAAGACTCAGTTAAGCAAAGCTAAAGCACTATCACTATCACTAAATAGTATAAAATGAAGTCGTTTCTTCTGTCCCTATGTATGTTCTTTTAAAATTCGCAACGGATTTAGATGGTTTTATTAAGTAGTTAGAGTGATACAAGAGGAAGATTTTTATGAATAATTAACGCCGGGAAAACGGTTAGCAGTGAATGCAACCGCTAGGCGGGCTGCAAGTATCTTATATCTTGTACCAAACACCGTGGGATTCGCAGCGGCCTCCATTGTCTGTGGCCCGGTTTTTTAAATTAAAACTATGTGGCCCGGAATGCTGCAAACTGTCTCAAATCATTTGAACAATGTTCTTTGCTTCTTTGTTGGACATGGTGGCAAATAGTGACTGAAACTATTCATAAAACAGTATGCATACTTTCAGGATCGTAGCACTTCGTAGCTACTAGCTACGCAGCGTAGGGATTTTACTACGCCACGTTCTATGTTGCCATGTTTCTTTTGCATCTGTTGATTAGTCAGTACTATATATGCTATTATGAATTCAAATAACAATTTTTTCTAGAGTACGCACACCTACTACTCATGACAATAAAAACAATTTTAAATGGATAAGTTTGTCACAATAAAACGAGTAATAGTTGTGCAAACTCATAAAATAAAATGGAGTTGTGTTTATTTTAGATTGTTTCGACCTCTTTACAGAGTTCGTGGTCACGGATGACTTAAGTGTTAGACGTTATTATTTAGATTTTAAATTGTAATGTTTTAAGTATGTTCTACCACTATCTTAAAAAAGATACTAAAATTGTAAAATCCAAAATAAACACAACAAAAATCCGTTTCAAATTGTTATATATTTATAAAATTAAAGATATTTTATTGATTTTATATCATCAAGTGACAATCATAAATATTATTTTGCATGCTTGTACACAAGTCGATTACTGTACATAAGACCTGTTGTAATACTACAACAACTTTCATCATAAAATGTATTCTGGCAAACAATTGAATGTTTTTTTTTTTATTTCACGTACAGTCGCGTCAAGAGCGGTTCACTCACTTTTCATTCGTCGTTCCGTTTTTGAACGCAACGCAACGTAACGCATGCGTCTGTCAGACGAAAGGAAATTTCGAATTCCAGTCAAATACGGCTACAACTGTTTTTATAGGAATAAGTTTGGAATTCGCAATTTCCCTTCGTCTGACAGATGCACGCGTTACGTTGCGTTAAAGAAACGAAACCGTCAAAAACTGTGTGTAAAGTTTTCTAACAAGTGCAGTTAAGTTAACCACTATCTTGACCGTGCTTTCTAACAACTTACATGTTAATTACTCGCTACAAGTGCTAACTGCTTTAAAAGTTATTTATGATGTGGTAACCGGGGGTTATAAAGTTAGAGCAAGCATTTAAAGTATTCACTCACTTATGATTATGAAGTTTACAAAATGCAATTATGCAAGGTGTTTAAAGCTAACAGATTTGGATTTAATTATTATAGTGATCTTGGTACCGTGCCGTGTGGTACTTGCGTAAAATAACACTATCCCATTACTACACGTGGGTATCGTAAAACGCGACTAAGGATTAGAGCCAGGGAATGGGCAACAGCGTTCCCTGTGAAAACAACCGACTTCCAAGCGTGATGAATACCGCTAATACCCCCCTATTGGGGGAGTCCCTTGTCCAGCAGTGGGCTTTTGTAGCCGTTAAAGTTATTTAAAAATAAATTAAAAAATTGGCTTCTCGAGAAGCAATTTTACGATTTGAAGGAGTTTTTGGGTCCACTTGTGACCTGATTTAGACTGAACCAAGAATATATTATGTTTAATTGATTTTACATACTATTTGTTATTATAATTTTATAATAATCTATATACTGACTTGTAACAAATGTTATTAATAAAGTTATTGTATTGTATTGTATTGTAAAGTGACCTAGTAGTAGGTTGTTTCTCACACACCCGACAACATTTTCTGTTGTTTGTCGGATCTAGTTTTTTTTACGAAAACAGTTTACGAAATCACATACTGAAGCAGGATATCATGGCAGACGTTGCCATTGCCACATCAAACTACGGCTGTCAGAGGTTGTCATTTGTATGGTATCATACATGTATAAACATGACACCTTTATCCCTTGCGGGGTAGGAAGAGCGTTAAGAGCCGTAAAGATACGGTCGCTATCGCCATGTCTGATATTTGAGGGCCGCTGCAGAAAACGGTTAAGTGGTAGGTTGTCAGCCCATCGCCTTAATTGCAATATACATGAAACCCTCGAGTACCATAGTTTCTCAGTTACCTCACGACACCCACTGGAAAGAAATGGGGTGATGCTGTTCTAAGCCAGCGTCACGCGGCAATTTTACTTAACCTAATTACTTACTAAATACCTTCTACAGTATTTCTTGAAACCTGGTAGCAATATGAAGCATCCGTTTCGTGTCTAATCAGATTAATCCTAGTACCGGTATAATTAATTATTGTCAGTCCCATTTCAATGGGGCCAACCTGGAGCCGAATTTTTGAATCAGGAATTCGATTTCGCATGCGCCAGTCTGTCACAACTAATGAGAACATTTCAAAGCTTATTGCAGATGGAACTGTGCCTGAACGCACCAATAAAAAGTGTCTCCACTGATTTTTCGACCAATCAATACAAAATGGATTTATTTCATTCACAAAATAAGATTATAGTACACATATTTTAGGGAACTTTTTTCAGACTTAAATAATGCAAAAGAAATGAACTCATTTAAATAAAACTATTAAATTAAAATCACAGGTTTGGCGTCATTTAGTTTTCAGTTTCTCCCCTCATTGTCAGACAAATCATTGTATCTGACGTTCCTACACACGAATAAATTTATACACACCCTTGACGGTTAAAGCTCCCGCAACACTCTGTCGCATGCGAAATCGGATAACTGATTCAAAAATACGCCACCTGAGAAGACGGTTTCCACTGCTCTCAAGCGTCCGATATTTATTTAGTTAGTTAATTAATGGTTTATTCGTGCGTAAGGATGAATAATTATAAATTTTGTTTTGGATTTTGTTGAGATAAAAATACCTTACAGCATTATAGTAACATTTTAGATACGAATTTTCATATTTCGACAACTATTTTGACTAAAAGTTGTTTTGTTCAGTACCTAGAAGAAGCCTTTAAAGAATATTTCACGTACCATAATTTTACCTTATATTGCCCCGTTATATCGTCATGTAAAGCTCTGCCTACCCTGCAAAGGATAGAGACGTGATATGTGTATGTGTTTATGTATTTTTTTGATTGAATGAATTTAACAATTGCTGGGCTGTTTTTGGAGCTTTAAGGTTATTCCTCGCACATATTACTTTGTAAATGAACATGTTTATTGTTAACTAATTCAAAGTCCTCCCTAACATATAAATGTGAGATGCAAAACGCGAAACCTACGAAGAAAAAGGATTCATTTCTATAATAGAACCATGTTGGGTAAGAAATGGGTTCCTTGAGTAGGTTCTGTACTTGTTTTAAGAAATTATTCAAAATTGCCCATATTTTCAAAAATTTAAATATTTTTAACAAATTGCAGATTACAAACAAATGAATTGTTTTACAAGATACTCATACCAATACACTCAAAAATACATACAAACATACATATATCACGCCTATAATCTCTTGCGGAGTAGGCAGAGCATATAAAAACGGTCATTTACGCCACGTCTGACAAACATGTGAAGGTCATTCCGAAAATTGTGTATCGCCATAATGACAGGTTGTCAGCCAATCGCCTAAAATTCTAATACACACCCTCGAGTCCCTTAGTCGCTTCTTACGATCCACGGGAAAGAAATGGGGTGATGCTATTCTAAGCCGGCATCACACGGGAAAATATACTAAGTATATGAAATGACTATATTAAATTATGAGAGTAAAAAACAGCAGCAACCCTAGCTTCTTAACAAGTGACAATCGCGAAATTCGAAAAAAGACTCCAGTGAAGCTTCTGTAAACCTCTCTATTTTATGCTTCAGACCACTATATCCGGAAACAACGTCCGGTATACAGCGGATATTCGGATTAAGACTAATGGAGATCCGTCCTTAGGGCTTTATTTGCCCAACAAAAGGGTACTCTGCAATCTTCAGCGCCTTTTCAATATGGTAAATCAAAACTGTGGCTCCGCAACACCATTTATAAAATCAGTTCCATGCGGCGGCGGGAGTAAACAGACTGGGACACACAGATGAGAAAATGGACGAACAAAATATTCCTATAGACATGGTGCTTACAGTTATTATTAGCCCATGTCGTCTCACTGCAGGGCAAAGGCCTCCCTCCTTTTCTTCCATTCTTCCCTATTTTGGGCCTCTTTCATCCAATTTCGGTCATGCGCATGTAGGTCGTTCTTCCAGTACAAAGTCTAAAATTATTAGACGATATTATTTCGCCCAGTCGCCTCTTGGGGAATAATCTCGCGAGATTTATGTGTATTACAATATTAGCTGACAGGCTGACAACCTATCACTATAGTGATACACGATATTCTGAAATGGTCCTCAAATATTTATTTGGCGTGGCAGTAGTGACCGCTAACGCTCTGCCTACCAAGGGATAAAGGCGTGATAATGTGTATGTATATTATTTTAATGTGTGAACCAGACTATACGGAATGCAAGGGGTGGTGTAAGTACTAAAAAATTGCAGGCATGATCAGACCATGAAACTGAACAACTTTTCACTGTCCCTCACACCCGGTAACACTGAAAAGTTTTTCTTACAAAAGTTTTTCGTACAAAATGACTAAGGCTAGCCGCCTTAGTCGCATAATGAATACGGGAGTCAATTTTTTGCGTTGCCAGATAACAATAGTTTCCCTCATTGCTGCCCATGAGTGTCGTTTTCATGATAAATCCCGTGAATTGGCAGTAGCGTTCCTTATGAGAGTAACTTGCACTGCGCTCGTCAACTCGCCAACCCCAAATAGAGGGAGGCCCTTGTCCGGTGGGAATGTTGTGGCTATTGATGACTTTATTTTATTGTATGACTTACTGATATGATGCCGGTTTGCCGTGCAATGCCGGCTAAGAATAGCATCACCTCATTTCTTTCCCGTGGGTGTCGTAAGAGGTAACTATGGGACTCAAGGGTTTCATTTGCTTTACAATTTTAGACAATAAGCTGACATCTTGTAGCTTAAGTGATACACGATTTTTCTGAAACGGCCCTCAAATATTTGTCGGACGTGGTGATAGCAACATAGTCACTTTACGGCCGTAAACGCTCAGCCTTCCCCCCAAGGAATAAAGGCGGGATATGTATATGTCTTAATAAACCAGCCGCATACTAGAAATCAACATATAATTCTCTAAACTTTCTCTCTGTGTGTCACCAAAGAAATTTCTTTGAGCAAAATACGCGAACAGAGCTCGAATTTGAAAAGAGGGCCGTCAAAGCTTTGCCAAATTAATGTTGGCAGATGATAATGCAGAAACTTATTCACAAACTCCCCCTCTTTTAGCTGAAGGATCTTGTGTGAACAGAAAAATATACTTTAAGTGTCGAGCCGTACCTATGGAACTTTTGGCGTGAAATGATTGGTTAGTAATGAAAACATTGCAAAGCAAAGACGCAAGCAAATAGTGGTTATCCATGTGATGTATGTCATAGTCTTAAGGTTACTTAGGTTTGAGTTGCAAATAATCATAGCGGAAGAGTTTACCCACACTTTTGTGAACTAAGAAAAAGATATCTACCTCTAGATTTAAGTAATTACTCTGTTTTATTAATGTAACTATGTAGATAGTTTACGTTTTTAGGTTAAGGAGTGTGCAGCACTCGGACAAATCAAATTATGATTTAGGAGTGCCTAAATTGTAAACTTTTTTATAACAAATAAATAAATACAAATACAAGTAGGTACCTCATATAACATGAACATGAACACACTCTTCTAATTAGATTCACTGTGTTTACGAACTACCATTATTTATTTAAACTGCAATTATGGCAACATTTTCTTTCCTTCCTACCCTTTTCTATCATTATTTCATATTCTACCAATCTATCTCTCTCTCTAATCAAAATATCAGCCATGGCGGGAAGTGTACCCGAAACGTTTCCCTAGCAAGCTGACAAAATAGCAGTGCGCTGCTTGCAAAGGTTTTTAAAGCATTTCGTATTGTTCGGAAAACATCACTACTGTGGCTTGCTTGACAAAGAGGTTCTGTTCTATACACTACACAAACGGGTTGTGGTATGCATGTTTGACATTATCTGTTTCCGTTTAAAACAGTCTTTTTTATTAATTACTTTATTTAGATATATTGTGTGTTTTCTTACTGAATTTAGGTCGGAAAGTGTAAAAATTATGAAGGTTATAAAAGAACAGGCTAAGTGCGAGTCAATCCGGCCTAACTAGGGTTCTGTAACATGACTGAATATTATACCTTTATATAATATACCTTATTACCTTTCTTAGACACCGCATTTAAACTACCTATTCTAACCACTTATTCGGTCCGTTAAAAAATTCTACACTTGTACTGTAAAACATTGCTACAGGTCAAGTTTATTAGTTCTAAGTCTAAAAGAAGTACCTTATTAATTTTTATTCCCTTGAGAGGGTAAAAAAACATGCGTTTTTTGCAGCATAAACTACTGTATCTTTTGATGTGCTTCTTATTTGATTTGTATTTGTTCTTATTTTGATCTTCTTATTTTAGTATGTGGTAATAAAGAATCGTGACAGATGGACGGATAAAAAAGTGATCCTATAAGGGTTCAATTTTTTCTCCTCTTGAGGTACGAAACCATTATAACCATGGGACTTTGTTTTAATTCAAAGTTCCAAGAAGCTTTAACTAAGTTTTTTTCTAAAAGGAATTATGTATGGGGTTATCAATAGTGAAATCCTATTCAAAATGTCTTTTTTGATAACTTAACTATCCTAAAAAATACACAGAAGACATTCATTTTATTCTACTGCTCCGAAAACATATTATTTTGTGCAAAAAGGATTTATCCATTTTTCCATGAAAATAATTTCGAATGATATTCTATAGACTTACTTCCCGGAACACTATTCTTTGAATAATCTTATTACCTTTATACCCAATATTTATAAAGGATTCTTTCTGAAAATAATATACAAAGTAGCCGCAAGAAAAAAACATAAGAAAAAGATAATAAAGAATAACAAGTAGAGCACCAAGGTAAGATTTTTATTAACTAATTCAGACGTTGAATTTAGTGACATAGACCATAGGATTAAATCCACGAATTTCAAACACCTGTCACAACTATAATAGCGAATGTTCGAGTTTGCAATTATAATCTAATTTGGCGTCTTTTGCTTATTCTCTATACATTTTAGAAATTTGAAATTGTTACACCTACCCTGATATTGGATAGCGCTCTATACATTATTCTTATTTATTTGGTATGAACTTATACCTACTTGATGGTTATACGAAAGTAACTCAATTAAATTATTGACAGAAATAATTAACAATATAAAAAGATAAAATTCTAGACAACGAGTAAAATGTCGTTGTTATATCTCCAAACAGTACTTTTCAAACTCCTGTCACAATAACAAACACTTTTCACCGAATTGTCGAGTTTGCTATAATAATCGCATCAGGCGCACTTGTTGTGAGAAATATGCTAATTGCCTTAAGTCGTCGCTCTTTCGCAAGAACTTGGCAAAAACGGGGTTGTTGCAAAGACCTAACATTTTTGTAGACATGACAGTAGAACATTAAGTGGAAGTAACAGACATCAAAATAAAAGATACCGAAAACTTTTTCACAGAAAAGTTTCTATAGAAAAGAGAGCAATTGGTTTTAGCCACTGACCAATAAGAGAAAATACGAAAATCAGTCTTGAACCACCAATGTTGAAATCAGTCGAAGAGTTTTTGAGATAAATATGCGTAAATAAACATACGAATACTTTAAAATTTTGCAGAATTGCTCCGATGTTTTCAATAAGCATGTTTATATATTTCTTTTTTTATGGATAACCTAAACAATTTGAGAATGTTACATACGGGTCTAATTGATACCTTTGTTCTCCTACTCCTAATCCTCATTTTCCTTTTACTTCTTTCTTTTCTCGTACTCCGCAGAAGTCGATAAAAACATGTACCATCTCTTTAAATGACTAGTCTGTGACGCAACTGTAAGATTTGTTGCGTGCTAATTTGCAAGAGATTGTTAGCACTTGAATTTGGTTTGGCGGGTTTGTCTGTTCGTCGTTCCGTTCGGAAATCCCTTTATTGTTGCAAGCTAAATTTGTATATTCTATTTCTTATCTTCGCAACTTTCGTACCTTACATTACAGCCAAGTATCTACGGAAAAGCCATCTTAATAAGCCCAATTTTACAGATCTCAGTTTAATGCTTAAAGAGATGTCAATTAAGGAAAATTTACCTTATTGCCATTGCACGTATCTGACAGCCAAATTGGGCTCATTCAGATGGCCTTACTATAAGCTGGCTTTGCATATAGTATGCATGATATTGTGGTTTTTAAAAACCAGCAAGCAAATGACAGCTTATAACAACCGCATGGCGATGAAGTGTCGTGTGTGCCGTCACATGCGGTTTTTACTATACAATTTCATTCATACATTTCGCCAATGAAACCGAACCGGACCGTATGAATTCCGTAAAATCATGCGATGAGTGTAAGTTTCGTATCTCCACACCACATTTGCCGGGTGATGCCGGCTTAGAATAAATAGCTGTAGCTTGGGGTATTATTTATTACTACCCTACTTATTACTGTGTGTGATTAACTAGGCCAGCCATGAGGCGGTGCCTTTATTTTTATTTATTTTTATCCCGCCCAAGCCGATTTAAATACAATACAAAATTGATATAAAAAGAAAAAAATTGTGATATACAAAAAAAATACATTTCTACGATGACGTCAATAAGTTATAGTACTATCACAAAGTAAGTGTTGGCGGCAGCGCGCCGAATAGTACTATCCTACATTGAATTGGGTTAATTTCATTTCATTTTTCACAAAAGTATTATAAATCCACCTCCATAAAAATATGATCATATTTTTTGCCTGAGGCTGGTTTATGCCAAAAATATTTGATAGCCACCTTTTTACTACTATTTGATAGATTTAGGAAAATAGAAATCAGTTTTCCGTACGTCTATGTACACAGAAAAAAGTATTTTTCTACTACAACAAGCATAGCTAACTAAATTATTATGCACTGAGATATGGATTTTACGGAACAAGGTATAAGATGAGACGGTTTAACGTTTCTTACGCTATCCGCTTGCCAATCTACGTTAGCTCAGATGGCAGGGCAGTGGACGGTACCTCATAGTCCCGGGATGAAGTTCCAGCTCAGAAGCCCAGAATTGCATTTTTATCTTTATATACTTATAGGAACACTTTGCCGTGTAATGTCGGTCTGAATTGCATAACCCTATTTCTTTTCCGCAGGTGTCGTAAGAGCTGACTAAGGGGCTCGACGGTTACATGTGTATTGCAATGTTAAGCGATGTGTTGACAAGTATGGCGATACACGATTTTAATAATGACCCTTAAATGTTTATAAAATCTACCCCGCAAGGGGTTATAGGTGTGATATAAAATATATGTTATAGGAACAGTGGTAAAAGCTCAAATCGGAGGCCAAGACCCAAAAAGGTTCTTGATTGGTTTTGTTACAAATGATGTTTAGTCCCTCTACCTATCCTTTTCAATCACAAAGAACCACTTTATTATTTTAAGACGAAAAAGAGCTACGGGGAAGTGGGTAGTAACGTCCAGCAGTGGACAGTTGTGACTGATGACGCCTCACGCTTATGACTTGCCCACATGGAGACAGCATCAAATATTCAGCACACGGGGAGCGCCAGTTCGCGCGGGTAACGAGCTTATTTTTAAATAAACATGGCCGCCGTGACGTCATATCATGAGGACAATGGCTGACATGGTTTACTGTGATTGTGTGTTGTTCATAGGGAGGTGACTTTAGGAATATGAAATCGGTTATTTAGTTATCGATTACTTATAGTCAGGTTGATATTGATTAAAAATAAATGACTTTTAATAAAACGGCCAATGTGGTGCAGTGGTAGGGCGACTTCCTGCGACGCAAAGGTTCGGGGTTCGATTCTCAGTTAAGTGATATTTATCACTATATAAATTTGTTCCCAGTCTGGTTAAAACATTGCAGGCTAAGCCACCTAATTGTCTGAAAGAGAGATGGTTCCGTGCTTTGGAGGGCATGTTAAGCCGTCGCTCCTGGTTACTGTCTATGATTACTTAGACGGCGGTCGTTACACAACTTTGTCAGAGGCCTACTACTAGGAGGAGACGGTTAAGAAACTCTGACCCCAGGGTTCATCGGGTCGTTCGTTGGCTCACGAAAAATAAGAGAAAGAGAATAAAAAAAGCATCGATAATTAAAATAATCGATTTCTGTTTTTATTTTTGAGCATTTTACGCGATTTATTTATTTCAATCATGAAGTTACTGACAGAGATAAAATAAACAACATACCGCCGAAATAAAATATTATTAGGGGCCAACAATTAGGTGACGTTTATTTTGATTGATGTGTAAACAGAGCCCAAAAAAATCCTCTATGCAAAAAAGTGCTGCAAAAGTGGAAAATCGATTATTAGTAATCGATAATTTTTTCACATCTCTGGTTGTACATACGAGTATTTCTCAGGCATGATGGAGGGTAGGTTAACAATAAGACAATAGAAATGGGGATATATGCTTCATTATTAATACAGAAAATATTATGACTTACGAACGTACCATGACAAAATTATATTGTGCAGTTGATTCTTAGCTATGATACGCCATTGCAGTTTGCTACGCCGTCGTAGCGATTTTGCTACAATAGTCTACGTTGACTTCTTGTAGCAAAAATTACTCATTCCAGAATATTGAGTTTAACTGTAATAGTAAATTGTAAGATATTGGATTTATCACTTTAATAATGACAAGTAATTTTTTGAGGAATAAGCATTTATATTTTACCATTTTAGAAAACTAGTAGAGATAAATTAGTAAGTTTCATGGGCTAAGTAAATTTAGGAGAGATTTTCGGGCTATTTCCCTAGCAACTTACTTAGGTACAGACAACTTGATTAGTGCAATGCCAGAAGGGAGAGAGGAAGGAGGGTGGAGGGAGAAGTGGTGCATTTAGTTTAGTAAACCCTGATATCAGAGTAAACCCTGCATTTTTCATTAAGAATGAATGCACAAG
Source organism: Tuta absoluta (assembly GCA_027580185.1). NCBI lineage: Eukaryota > Metazoa > Arthropoda > Insecta > Lepidoptera > Gelechiidae > Tuta > Tuta absoluta. Next base: position 8,077,572 of record JAQAHW010000019.1, on the reverse strand, counting down.
AAATTGGTTATCAACTGAGGTTCGTATTTATACAGTCAAATAATAATAATAATTTATTATTTTACTATTGGACGATCGGCTACGATCACTATCTAATGCATTATTAGTAGGTATGTATACTATATCTTTAGGAAAAACAAAACCGATACACAAAAATATGTGTTATTGGTATTAACGATTTATATAATTATCAAAAGTACTCCACGCTCCCCGGTTTAAGTCTCTGTTGCAGTCTATTTAGGTCTCTTCCTTCTAGTATCTTCATGCGAAAAAGATATATGTTCTGAAATTTTCTTACCTGACACCGTCCATCGATGCACATGTCCAGACTGCCTGGTCTGCACCTCGTCCCGTCTGACACTCTTGCCGCTAGCACCGCAATCACTACCCTGTCATCTTCATCTTGAGACGCCGTCTGTGAAAGGAGAAATACTTTTAAGGTCTTAGTACAACAAACTGGCCAAAAGCGTATAGGATACGCCCCAATATAGGGTTTTGTTGTCAAAAAAAATATAAATTAAACTTTATTCCAATGCTATCAAGATCACTTCCGTGTGATGTCAGCTGATTGATACTAGCATCAACCTATTTCATTCACGTTGTGGTCGCGACTAAAGGACTTGAGGGTTACATGAGTACTCCTTGAACTAAAATAATAATTGAAAATAAGAAATTGAAAAAATGTCAGCGCCCGCCGGGACTTGAACCCGGCACTTTATAGCACTGTGAGTGCAAAATAAAAAAAACCATAGTACATAAAATAATAATAGTCTTTAACTGCCTTAAAGCTTCCATAGTTTATGCTATAAGATAGTTGCTATAACTCACCGGTTCAGGCCTCTGTCCAACATGCTGCGGGGTACCCCTGCACGTCAAGGCGCAGGGTTCATCATCATCGCTATGAGCCCTCCAATGGAACAGCTCACCCCCATAGGGAGTAGAGTCGTGAGCGCTGCATTGCTGCTCCCGCCATACGTCTTCTTCTAGAAGACTGGAGTTCGCTCGGCAAGGCTGCGGAGGAGGAAGTTTAGTTCAGTTTATTCTTAGTGTATACTATAGATAGACATACAAATATTTAGATAGCTCTAAAGGAAGACTGTTATTTTTTCTTGTGAGACACTGAGTTGACGAACGACCCGATAAACCCCGGTGTTTAGCTTTTCAACCGCCTACAACTACTAGTAGGCCTCTAATATGGTTGTGTGTGTAACGATCGCCGTCTGAGTAATGACGGCTTAACGGACAATCAGGGGATTCAGCCTACAATGTCCTAGCACGTCCTAGGCAGACTGGGAACTAATTCACAAAGTGATACTCGTAGACATCAACTTTGTGAGTGCCCCACCGGGAAAAGAACCCGTAACCTTTGCGCCGCAGGCACTGCAGCCGCCGTTACCTGGTTATTTATAGACGCATCGCCTTTATTACTGTATGATGTAGTTAGATTTACATTAAATCATTTACACTAAAATGTCAAAGATTTTCAGCGCTGATTAAATTTTTCATAGCAATTGTGTTACTGAACTTTCCGCAGATAATTCCGACCCTTTTTTAAATTCTAGGCCTGTATGAATTTATGTTGGGTCAAACAACCTTGTGTCAAAATTCTAGCTCCATTACATTCTAACATGATTTAGGTCAAAAATCGTAGATTTATTCTGAAAAACAATTATTAGTAATTGAATTTAGGGTTAAGAGGAAATTAATTCTATGCCAAGTAAATATGTTTCTATCATAATTCTGGTAAGTAAGTACAAAATAACGGCGGTTGTAAGTTTGAAGTCGGTACTTAAACTGTTCGCGACCAACTTTCTTTTACTTGGAATAACTTGTAAGATGTAAACGTTCGACATGCATACAGAGTCTTTTAGGAATATTTTACAGCAATATGGACGCTCAAAAGGGCTACAAGGACACCCCCAAAATCGGAAAAAAAACAATTCAGATGGCAAAGGCGTCGCTACTAGTGATGAAAAAATTTGCAATTAGTTTAAAAAAATAAAAATTTCAGATTATGCTGATTTGACCTAGTATTGCAGGCTTCCATAACACATTCGGCAAAAATATTTAACTTGTTTTTAGCTATGGTGATTGTGACTACATTCATGAGCCTTTATACTTGCAAATAAAACAAAAATAGCATAGATCCCATAGAATATTTCAGAGAAAAGTGGACGAGTAAAACCCGTAAAACAGAATATTTGACTTTGAAACTTCGGAGATACAATGCCATTGACGCTAACATATCGCAAAAGTTTCCGAAAAAATATCAGACCACGTATAATTCATCCAAGTTTATGGGCAAAGAAGGGGTGAAGGGGAGGATTGAGGAGGGAGAGTGTAGACAAACTACCGCTGTGGGAATGTTATAGTTATAACAATGTGATTCTCAATAAAACTAGTTGGGAACTTGCGGGAACTTGACTAGTTGGTGGATGACTGTCACACCGTTGCGTAAGATATCGTTTCATAGTGTGTCCAAGTTTATAATGCCTTGCCTGAAGATATCAAAAACATACCAAACACAAACGAAAACTAATGACATGGTTAAGAGAAAATAACTTTTATACTTAGCATTAATGGCATTGTAAAACATAAAATTGGACATTTATTACCTAGTTTTTAGTTATGATCTGAAATGTTTTATATCAAAATAATTTATTGATTTGACATTTTGTATTTTGTAATTTTGATAAAATATCAATATAATATAATTGTTATTTATAAATAATTTATAGTTACTGAGTTTTTTTATAATGTTTAAGTTGAGACTAATTAATTTATGATGTAAATATTTACATGCCATCTGTGGTAAAATATGAGGTACAACTGTTTATTATATAACACTTGCATTTTATGAAATCAGCCATTTTTAAAGCAAATAAATTTCTGATTTCTGATTTTACTACTTCTAAGATTTAGGAATTTATTTTCTTAGTTTGGGATGTAGGGGGATAAAACTCCTGTTTACAATCATAACGATTAGTTTTTAAGAGCTGATCTGTAAATCTTTTGGTTCAATAATCTATTTATTATTATAACTATATTTGGAAACTGATGTTTTTGCACGATGGGATAGTGGTTTGATCTTGATACAAATATTATTTATTGTAAGAATGAGTTAAGAGATTACAAACAGATTCGTCGATAAAGTTCTATGGATTCGCGCACAGTGATGAACAGCGACTGTTTCTCATGCATAACCACGATTTGCCGTGTGATGCCGGCTTAGAATAACATCACCCCAATTTTACTCGTGGTCGTCGTAAGAAGCGATAAAGGGATGAGTTCATCCAGGGAATGGGCAGCAGCCTTCCCTGTGATTGCTACATATTGCACTGCGCTCGCCAATCCGCCTGCCAAGCGTGATGGGTTTGGCAACACCTCCAAAAGACAGGGGCCTGTGCCCAGCAGTAGACTGTTGTGGGTCTTAATATAATGTATACAAATATATTATTTTCTTTATTTACCCTACCTAAAAAACATTTTATGGGTGTCTTAAGAGGCGAATGAGGGACTCAAGGGTTACATTTGTATTGCAATTTTAGACGATGGGCTGACAATCTTATACTAGGTATATCTAACGAAACACAATTTACTGAATGACCCTCAAATGTTTGTAAGACGTGGCGTAAATGTTAGTTTTTACGGCCGATTACGCTCTGCCTACCCCGCAAGGGATAAAGGCGTGATGTTTGTTTTATGTAGGTATGTAAAAACATTGTGCTCTATTATTATATTACGCTTCGGTGTAACTATAACCAAGTTTGACTCATATCGAAGCCAAGCGACTAGCGAACTATTAATCATAGGGCATTCTGTAACCGGCGCTGAAAGCCAAGTTTGCACCTCGCTACTTTTACATTACCTCACGGCATTTAACATGTAAACTGGTTATACAGGCGCATAGACAGTAAATAATTTAATACCCGATACCAAACATATTTATTATACTTAATAACAAAAGTATGTATGAATTATTATGTTTATATTATTTATGTAATTCTATAATTCTAATGCACTGCTCTGTTTTCTTTACCGGTTTCCTCTACCCAAAGGTTGTCTGTAAGAGATCGCTCTCAGCGATAAGACCGCCTCTTCACACTTTAGAATAAGATTTTCTGTTTTTGATTTAACCTGTACTTGTGTGTAATAAAGAGTTTTTACTCACTTACTCACATTGTCATACAAAGAAACGAGACTGACTAATACTTACACACACACACACACACATATCACACCTGTAATCCCTTGCGGGGTAGGCAGAGCGTAAACGGCCGCAAAAAACAGTCATTTACGCCACGTCTGACAAATATTTGACGGTTATTAGGAAAATTGTTTATTATCATAGTGACAGGTTGCCAGCCCATCGCCTAAAATTGCAATACACATCCCCGAGTCCCATAGTCGCCTCTTACGACTCCAACGGAAAAGAACTAAAATAAATACTCATGATGTCATGATTAATAAAATAAATTCAATTCAATTCAAGTCTTCTTCTTCTTTTCGTGTTCGACACTGAGTTTACGAACGACCCGATAAACTTAGTGTCAGAGTTTTTCAACCGGTTACTTGACATGATTGAGTGACAACCACCATTTTAGGTCCTGATTCACCTGAAAAGTTTGTCCCTTTCATTCGCGCTGCGCCAGAGAGAAACAGACACTTATTTTGCGCTCAAATTTTCGCGAGACTTTACGGTTTTTCAGTAATTTTATACGGTAAGAATGTTAAATTTAGGTATTCGTACTAGAAAAGGTGTATATCTAAATTATAGCATATTTTTTTGTAATAACTTTAAAACTGTAGACATAATATCGCCTATAGATGTATTTAATTTAAACAATGTGAATTTCTGCAAAAAAGAATATATATATAAATGTTTCAAATAGATGTGACTTTGGTTTTATTATATCAAGTAAAGTTTGTCTAATTGCGTAACTGATAGGTAGGATATCTAAACTTTATTCGGAAATCAATGGTATACTTACTTCAAACATTCCATAAATTGAAAATAGTAGGTAAAGTTCCTTCAGGAAATGGCGGTTTTAAAAATAATTGAAGTCTATTAATAGAATATAATGAAAAGGTGAGAAAATAATGGAAAAAAGAGCCAGTAAACTAACCTGAAAGAAACGTAATGAGTTCTATTTTTAATTAATCTAATTTTAATCTATTTTTGGTTTCTATTGTGCCTGTCTTCAACGCTTCTCTGGTTCAATGCAGATTTTATTAATTTATTATTAATGTATTATTGACGGCCGAGGTGGCGCAGTGGTAGTGCGACTGCCGGCGACGAATGTTCCCGGTTCGATTCTCGGTGTGGTACTCACAATGTTGATATTTATCACTTTGTGAATTTTTTCCTAATCTGGTTAGTGCATTGCAGGCTGAACCACCTGATTGTCCGAAAAGAAATGGTTCCGTGCTTCGGAGGGGACGATAAACGTTCGGTCCCGGTTACTTTGATACACAACCATATCAGAGGCCTACTAGTAGTACCTACTAGGCGGTTGAAAAAACCTTGACAACAGGGTTCATCGGATCGTTCATCGACTCGGTGTTCCACACAAAAAGAAGATAATAACTTTTGCAGAGACGCTGTTAAAAACTCTATGGAATTTAAAAAATATTGATGACACTGTCTTGTAATTTTTTGATAAATACAGAAAACAAATGAGACTATCGAAGGACAAATTTATTTTTTGAGGATTTAGTTTTAGGTGGTTCGAGAGCCCAGTGGCGCCCTCAAACAGGAAAAAATCCCTGGCTGGACACGCTAGTCATCTGGAAACCTAATAACCAACTCGCGGCAATAAATACCTGCAAAGGTTCGTTAGAATCAATAAGACCTTGTAAAAACTGAGCGCTTTTACCATTTTTGAAATACATAACAAAACCGCACCGTTATTAGAAGGTTATATTGATTCTTAATAATCTTCGTAGTTATTGCCGCAAATTTATACTTTGGTTTCCGGGTGACTGGCGTGTACAACCAGGGTCGTTTTTCTTGTTTGGGGGTGCCATTTTAGTATTTTTCATACAATTTTATATCTACCGCGGGCAGGATTCGTAACTACTAATTTCGCTATCACTGGCAACGCTTTTTCCATATTATCTCATCATCAACATCTCATCTCATTGGGTATATGTTGCAAAAACTAGCCGGGTAGATGGAGACGATCCACGCGTTATTGGCATCAAGATTCACTGCGGGCTATGGATGAGCCGCGGTAGCCCGGATGGAAGAGGAGTCGCCACTAGTGATGGCCAAAGGCGCAGGTTCTAATCCTTACAAGTTTTACAAGTTTTCTAAAATTGTAATTGTACCTGACACTGGAAGTGTTTTAAAGTTTGGTATTCAATTCATCATCATCATCATTAATTTAAGAGCCTCGCTCTTGTCGGTGGAGTAATATCCAATCTGCTCTATTTTGAGCCTTCTCTTTGACTTCCTTATACGACCTGACACCTATTTTTTCTTTGATTTGTTCCGTATACGCTCTTCTTCCCTCGATCTTTCCTTCCATTATAGTTTTTGGTAGGTCGTCATGTCGTAACAAGTGTCCCAGCATGTTTCCTATTCTGTTCTCTCAATTATTCATTCATAAATTATGACCAGTTAAAATATTTGACTTCCATGTTTTCATAAGAACTTTTGCAAAGACTCGGCCGGTGTCAACGGTTATTTGGGCACATACCTGCATGTTGCAAATCTTGTACCGCACGGGCTCCCCTCTGCATCCTGCTGGGTTGGCACAAGTCCTGAGCTGCCTGGACACGCCACCGTCGCAGGTCCTGGAGCATAGGGACCATTCGCTCCACTGTGACCAGCCACCGTGCTCCTGAATAATGAAGATAAAGTTAAAATTGCCGTGTGTATTGTATACTCTTTCGTGTATTCTTTCCCGTGCGTGCCGTAAGAGGTTACCTAACCTGACACTGAATGACTCTTAAATGTTTATCTGACGTGACGTAAATATTCGTTTAACGGCCGTTTACGCTCTGCCAAACCTGTAAGCAATAGCGTGATATATGTATGTATGTAAATTTTGTAAAAAAATCCTTAATTGCAGAAATTTGTAAAAAGTATCGGGAATTTGATGACAGAAGCTAAGGTTTTGATAGCTCAGAACTATACATCCGATGGTAAATCAGTGGGACGGTACTCCACGGTCCCAGGCACAAAAAACAACTTCTTTTACTGAAACATTCTAAAAATATCGTACAATCTCAATGTCACTCAATGATATTTACGAAAGCATACCTACATACTTACTAAACGTAGCACGAAGTCTGCTTAGTAAAAATCGTTTCAATTGTGTGTCGATACCGTATCTGCTGGATGGTTTTGTTCGTTTCGTACTCCGCCAACAGTTTCAAGTATAAAATAATACAGCGGCAATAGAATGACATTGTGTGTCGCTGCCATTGCAAAAGAAATAAGCAAATCGGGGCCTAGGAATATTATTAAACTTGTAGTTCAAAAAGAGATTTTTGACTAACGAGAAAAACTTTTATAACACTTTGTGATTTAATAGCTACGTCTGGCCATTAAGTCTTTATATTGTAATGTGGTAATGTTACTCAGAGTATAAACACGTAAACAGGCGAAAACAAACAACCCATTAACACAGTAGAGTTGACACACACACAAACGAGCCAAAAACTATTTCACGAATACCGTGTTTTCTGTTTTCCTCAAAGCTGTTTCGACTCTTTGAATCTTTCAGTTGGAAATCAAAGCGGAGGCACGAAGATCAAAGTTTACTCTCAACGGGGGCAGGCGACAAAGTAAAAAAAAAACAGAAGAAGTCGGAAAAAGACATCTTAGACACAATGTACCAAGAAGCAGTAGTTTAACTTCATCCGCTTCCTACTAACGCCCTGTTTGAGCACTCACACATGCACACGCCCGACCGACCTATACGTCAAGATTACTACATAGAATCGCCTGTTTTTGTTGAAGTATCAGGAAATCGGGAAAATTTATGCCTAAAACCTAACTACTCATGATTTTGCTGCCCTCAGACGTGGCAATAGCGACAGTATTTTACGGCCGTTAAAGCTCTGCTCGGCTCGGGAAGGGATAAAGGCGTAATATGTGAATATATGTATGTAGTAATGCTTCATTTTGATAGGTAGCAAGGTTCCCTCTATGCATTTCTTTGATCTGAACGAGGGTAGGCAAAGTGTTTATCGTATTTGGAATCAACGAATTTCTTTGAGCTTTTGCGCCCGTCTGCTTAACATGTGACTTCAGAGAAACACTCTGTGACAGTTTATATTCTGGTGCAGTTTTGTTTTTTATCTAAGATGTAAATGTTCTAAATGTTCGAATCTAAAAAGGGTTAATAGCGAGACGCAGCTATTAAATTTATATTTTATTTTTGATGTTGAAGTTGCTCCATGGCTACTAAATAGTATGGCGAGCATCCCAATCTCAGGAGGAGGCACAAGGCACAACACCCATATCTTCAATAGCAAAATGTGTGATTTGGGTTTTCATCATAATTCATGAATAAATTAATGAAATCTTGAATCTATCATAATTTTAATGGAATCCATTTGTAAATTTGTAATTTTATGTGTAACTAATTCTTCCGTATGCCGCAAGGTACGTTGCAGAGATGCTAAACAATGTATTAAACTGTGATCTTTTATACCTACCTGTAATGACGAACAATAAATGTTTTATGATTTATGATCATCATCATCATCATCATCAGCTTGTGAAACGTCCACTGCTGGATATGGGCCTCCCCTAGTCGTCTCTATAGATTTTGGATCGACTGTAGGTATCCAATAGATGCCAGCCGAATGGTTTTTGGCTCTTAGATGTTTTCTGATATTCTGATTTCTTTAACAAGGGAGAAGAGTTTAAAGAATCTAAACCCACTCTCAAACTGTCCCGATGGCATAGCGGATAGTACTCCACGATACCATATGTCTAACTATTATAGTGTCCACGATACCATATGTCTAACTATTACAGTTATGCCACAATAACTACTTTTTCATTTAAAAATGTATCAACTACGCCACATTATTCGTACCAGTGTAATGATTACATTTAATCATTACTGTATTAAAGGGTGTCAGGGATAGCCCTCAGAATACTAATAGGGTACATGCAGACCATGAAACTGAACAACTTTCCCCTAGGAACATATTTCAGGAAACGTAAAAAAACTGACTTCCCATAGTGAATACAGTCAGCTGATTGTGATTTTGTATGGAAGGTCATTTTTTTGGCGTTTCCTGACATATGTTTCTAGGGGAAAGTTGTCCAGTTTTATGTTTCATGCACCCTATCAGTATTCGAAGGGCTGTCCCTTACTCGGTATAAAAAGACGACAAAAAACATTAAATAATGCATTAAAAAAAACTACACTAAAATAATACATACATTCACATATCACGCCTATTATCGCTTGCGGGGTAGGCAGAGCGTAAACGGCCGCAAAAACGAACATTTACGCCACGTCTGACATATGCTTGAGGGTCATTCGGAAAATTGTGTATCGCCATAGTGACAGGTTGTCAGCCCATCGCCTAAAATTGCAATACACACCCTCAAGTCCCTTAGTCGCCTCCTACGACTCCCACGGGAAAGAAATCGGGTGATGCTATTCTAAGCCGGCATCACACTAATAATAATATTAGAAACAGGATTTTATTAATTGTTTGTTTGAATTGAATAGGCTCCGAAACTACGGGACCGATTTAAAAAATTCTTTTACCGTTAATTGAAATTGAAATTCTTTATTCAATGTAGGATAGTATTATCACGTATTGACGTCATGAACCGTCATTCTAAAAAAAGAAATTTGTATCACACAATTTTCTTTTTTTTATTACAATTTTGTTATGACCTAATAGAAAACCGGCTCGGGCGGGATAAAACAAATAAAAATATAGGCACTGCCATGGGACTGGCCAGGTTAATCACACGACATGTAACTTTACGCCACCACCATCTGAAAACGATATTTGTTTTAAATTGAAGTCAAGATTTTTAGAATCCTACATTATCCCTGATGAACATAGGCTATATTAAACTGTCTTATTCCCGGGGGGAAATTGTTAGCTGCGGGTGAAACCGCTGGGCGGGCTGCTAGTAAATAAATAAATAAGCTTTAAGCTTCTGTTAAATAAATGTTTTTATGTCTTTTATGTATTGCCGCTGCTATTTACAGTGTGTTTTTAAATGTTTTCTCTTAGTGTGCAGGGTTGCCTGGAAGAGATCGCTTAAAGCGATAAGGCCGCCTTTGCTTATATTGTGTTGTTTTTTTTTGTTCTTGTATATGTTATGATTATTAACATATGATTATTAATGTGAGCAATAAAGTGTTTCTGTCTGTCTGTCTGTCTGTCTGTCTTTACCAAGCTTTACTTAGTTTGGGGCTAGATGGCACGGTGTGATTTGTATTGAATATTTATTTTATTGAAACTTACCTTCCCATGGTGTGTGCCGTTCTCATGATGCGACTCCAACTCTATGAGATCAGGGTCTTCCGTGGAAGTGTCGTGGCCATGCCGGTGGGCGTGGCACTGTATCTGTAAAAATCAAAGTAAATTATTAATTTGGTTATTCAAACTGAAGTGGCAGTGGGCTGGGCACATCTGTCGTAGAACCGACGGACGGTGGAGTAAACGGGTTCCCGAGGAGACCACGCCTCGGCAAGCTTAGCGTTGGACGACCTCTGGCCAGATGTACCAATGACTTAAAAAAGGCGGCTGGTGGCGAAAACGAGAGATCGTGCCCTATGGCGTACCCTGGGGGAGGCCTACGTCCAGCAGTGTACTGCAATAGGCTGATGTATATAGTATGTTATTGAAATTGCGTACAAGTCCAGATGTCATCAACCTCATGAGTGTCTTGAAGACAACTCTACGATATAGCGGGGAGCTTCCATAACTTTGGCTACAGTTATTTGCGAAAAAAGCTTCCCGCACTGAATAATGAAACTGTCACTCACAGTCAGTCAGTATTTTCATTTTAACGACTTCCAACTCCAACTGAATAACAAATTGCATTTTACTCCACATTTATTCGCACAAAAAATCAAATTGACTTTGCGAATCAGGATTTTTATAAGATACATTTATAGCTACCGACAATCTGTACATTTTGATAGCTATCGACATTGGGACAAGTCAATGCTTTAAAATAAAACTGTGAGTGGGCCGACTACATTCAGCAAATTAAACGCTGTTTAACCATGCAGTCATGTTTTTCGTTGTGATCTTAGGTTGTGATTGATCGCTGGTTTGCAACCACTACTAGGAGTTATTCTCGTAATTTTATGACTACTAACTATCACAATAAGCAATTATCATCTCTGTCTTTAAAACCTACAAAGCATTGCTCTGTAGGTATCATACTAATATCTATGATGGGTATAGTAGTTGTTAGACACTAGCTAAGGCGTCTGCATGGAAAACTTGTACACTGCATGCCGGCAGTTGGCCTGTTTGCACTCACAAACTTTCACTCACAGCCGACAGTGTATTTTGCAGCAGCAAATGGCTTTAACGTTAATGAAACGAATTTGCCGCTGAATTAATGACGATAGGATACAGGCAACCGCATAAAATGTACTGGCTGCAGGAATGAAGCTCGTCTACCACTCCTCACAAGCTGTCACTCACAGCCGACAGTATATTTTGCTGCAGCGCAATGCATCTGATTGCATTGCCACTCTACGATACATTGTTGTATGCAGTGCATGGATTAATCAACGTTAAAGTGGCAATGGATGTTGAGAAGTAAATGTGGAGATGGATACGTTTCAGTATGAATAAAAACGCAACGAAAACAAAAGTTTTCTTTCCCATCGAAACAGTAGAGTAGATTCCAAGAGTCTTATCAACCCGCAACGTGCCGCATCGAAACTAAAACTATTGCGCCTGACAAAAAACTCCGAGCAACCCGCAAGCACGCCTTCACTGCTATTTATTTCTCGCAGGCACTTCTTGATGTTGATTAATGACAAACCGCAAGTTTTGGAAAGAATGTTGGTAACACAACCTCTAGCTTCGTTCGACCGAGAGTTGGCCTGCCAGATTATCTGGCTCACTGGGCAGTTGCCGCTACATTAGGCAAAGGTTCTACGGACTGATGGCCGAAGATTTAAAAATAACATACGCTGGATGGGCTATAATAAGTAAGGTCTCGTCCTTTCGAGTTCGCGTGATTTAAATTAATACAACGGCGACAGTTTCTGATTCGAAGAAAAAACCAGAACTTACCTATCTATAACATTTCGTAAGGCTAATAAGACTAAAAATAAAGGAATTCCATTCGAAATTCCAAGAAGATATACTGAGATATTATAATCTTGATAGGATTGTGTTCATGAAGTTCGCATCTACTATTTTTTTTTGTTATTTGTTTATTGCACCCACGTAACACCACGCTTTCTCGCAATAAAAACAAAATAATTGTTTTATACTTACTCTCCTACGCTTTTCCATTATAGAAAAATCACGTTTGTTTTCCAATGAAAAGCAACTCTTATTATCTACTTTACGTTGTAGATGGGCCGTTGTGTATTAAATTTTTGTATATCTTTGATTTGTATTGAACTACTAAAACTTTCGGATCTTTTCTATCATTTCCATAAAATAGAGTTCATTGGTCCTCTTCAATGAGGACAGTTTGTAGAAAATATTTACGTTACGTATTCTATCGAGTGGAGGGCTTTGCCAAATCATGTGTAAATTACGATGATACGACACTAAACTTATGGAAAGATAAATTTTTATTTCCATTTATGTAGGTACTTAGAGCTTAAAGCTCGCTTGCTTTGACTGGTTTGCAGAAACGGGAGATCGTGCCTTATGGCTGAGGGAAGACTATTTCCAGCAGAGAACTGCTACTTATAGGCTGATGTGATATTGATGATAAAACTTGTCTACCATTTTATATTTACTACCTCTACATACTTTTGGTTATTCTGTGCTATTAGTAAGCAAAGTGGGTTAAAGCAGCTCTTGATCACGGTGGTTGTTAGTACTTGAAACAAAATATATCTGGAGAGAGTAATTGAAACTTTTGAACGAATTCTGATTAATTATGATAATAATATACTAAGTTATTTTATCATTGCGTGCGTAGCGTTTTAGTCAGTCATTTAAACATCTAGCCAAGCTCAGTAAGTTGTCAGGGATTGTTCGGCGAATCAAGGTTCTTGACGAAAACAAACGTGTGTCGCAGAATCACTTTTAATCCAGAAATGCAAAAAGGAAAGGTTTACAATCAAAAGCTTCAGTGTTAGTTTTAATTTACGATTACACAGATATTCGATTATTAGTTTCTTCACAGTTCGAAATCAATCAATCGAACGAGAAGGGCGAGAAGGCCTCTGATTGGTCGGTGGTCGTGGACGAGTCAGTGACGTGTTTTCATTGGCTGTTATTGTGACAGGAGTGCCGATTTCCATATCGGATTGCATGTGCTTGTGCATGCCATTTCTACTACGCGCTACTAAGACTTGGAATAGAATACACTCTGATTATAATGTAATTACTTTATTAGCCATGCGTGGGGTGGGATTATAAGTAGTATTCTTTGAGCCAAATAACTACTCCCACTAACATGGGTGCTTGTAGCCATTCCCGCTTCATTGCCCCCATAAACAGCTATACACTGACCTCTATTATAGTCAGCGCCTCTATCTGTGATTGACCCGCTTAAAATGATTTTGAGATTATTATTATTACTTATTCTTGGCAATGACGAAAACGGGAGATCGTGCCCAATGGCGTACCCTGGGGAGGCTTACGACCAGCAGTGGACTGCGATAGGCTGATGATGATGATTAGTATTATTCTTTCTTAATGGCGTTTCCACAATGTGAATTTGCACAGTCTCAAGATAAAATATAAAAATTTGCGAGTGCGCCAGTGTCAGTAAAAAATTGCAACCCTTGCGCTGATTTTGAGATTTAATTCATATTATACGAAAAATTTAATGGCATTTTCCCTCAATATCTTTCTGTAAATCAAAATAGTTTCATTTCTATAGTAACCAACCTTCAATCACCATAGCAACGACATTTTATCAATAGTCGAAGTCAAGTCGAATTAAAATCACTGAAGCGTTTGAATTTCCGAAGATATTGAGAAATAATCTTCTTTTGTGAGGAAAATGGTGATATTTCTAGTTAAAAGAGGAGACGAGCAACAGTTCCTTTACGAAACTGATATTAACAATGAGGTAAGTGAAGTGCAAAAGACGTAACCGAGATACTGCGAGATATTTTGCAAAAATGTAACAAATTCATTCCCTTCCGAGTACCGACTCAAAATCTTGGTTTTGAATTCCGTTGTTGAATGAACGAATAAATGAATGAGTTTATCTACTAATCAGTATTCTTAAAACTAATACATTTCTTTTTTTTAAATGGCCTCTGTCAGCAAAGGACAATTCTGCCAATGTCTAAGTTGGGGGATACACGTTACAACTTTAAAAAGAGAATGTTTTATATTATGTTGTTGTCAAGTCCTTCTTGCCCGAGATGTCGTCCTCATAAAGTGTTGTCAAATTGGTTGTCAATAGATCAAATTAGCCTATAAAAGTATTAAAAAAATAACGGCCAAGTGCGAGTCGGACTCGCCCATCGAGAATTCCGTTACATACACATAAAGCCTTTTCACATGATTCGGTATTATTGCTACCCCACTTGAATCAATGAAAAAGAAAACGGTATTTGGCTTTTTCTATTAAATGTGTACTTCAAAACGAAGCTACATGCCAAATTTCATAGTTCTAGGTCTACAGGAAGTACCCTTTGAATTTTAATTCCCCTAAGAGTCTTAAACGCGCGTTTGTTGTAGCATAAACGGTCGTTTTTTTTTATTTACTTTAAAATAGGAACAAAGTGATCCTACAGAAGTTCCGTTGATAACAGGCAACCTTAAACGTGGTGTAAGAGACAGCCCTCCGAATACTGATGGGGTGCCTGTAGACCATGAAACTGAACAACGTTCCCTTAGAAATGAATGTCAGGAAACGACCAAAAGATTCGACATACTATACGAAATCACAATCTGGTAACTGATTTACTTTGGAAAGTCCAAAAATTTATGACGTTTCCTAATAATTTTTTTATTGGAAGTTGTTAAGTTTCATAATCTGAATGCACTATCAGTATTCGGAGGGCTGTCCCTACACCCCGTATATTCTCCAATGACATGCCTAGGGCTATCGATCTGCACTAATCTCGGTAGCCCGATAAGGTGACTCGATTTGTTGGCCTCATTAGATGTGACTGACCATGAAAACTGCCAGTGTTGGAGCTGGCAACCTTTGCGGGTTCTTATCTCCAAAGGCGTGTTTTTAGATGGGTGAACGTTTTGAACGGTACAGCCGTGTAATGTTTTTGCGGGAACCAAAAAAGAAGCAATTTTAAAAATGTATGTGCATATTACGGAACCTGTGTGGGCCAGTCCAACACTCACTTGGACGTTTTCTTACCCTTTTCAACTTTCTGCGTCATAATCATCACCTTAAGTTGTCAGTTCATAATTGTAATCACCAGGTTTGTCTATAAAAATCGAAAAATAAAAAGTGAAATTTTACTAGAGAAAACTCAAGACGGGTTGGTGATAATGAACAACTTGCCTCAAGGAACATATTTCGAAAAGTCTAAAATATTGTTGACCTCCAATACAAAATTCCCGATCAGCCGATTTGAGTTTCTCTGGAATTCTTGTCATATTTCGACCTAGTTCCTTGGGGAAAGTTTTTCCTTATCACCAGCCCATCTTGAGTTTTCGCTATCGGTCATTTCACCCCATATATATTTTAGGTGGACGACGTCTTGAAAGACATAGTCGCCATCTACAATGGAAGATTGAAAGTGAACAGGCTTTGCTATGAGATGGAAGAACTATACAAGCATGGAACCTTCCTACCTCATGAGATGCAAGGGTTAACTGACGAGCAAGTAGGTATAATTACCTATAATATTGATAAATTATAGATAATATTGTTTTCATCGTGGTATATTATAGTGGACTGCTATAGGCTGATGCGATGATGATATCATATCAGCAATCAGCATCACATCACACGTAAGGTTTAAAAAAAACTTGTACTTCGGAGAGTGTGCTCAAGAGCTTCACGACCTTGTTCCACCAGCTCCCTTCTACCATCGGACATCCAGACGCACCGCCGGATACCATCCGTACCTGGTAGCCATTCCACCAATTCGGACTAAGCGCTTCCAGTCATCATTTATAATGCGCACTGCTAAAGAGTGGAACTCACTACCTGCGTCTGTGTTTCCAAACGCATACAACCCTAATCTATTCAAAGTAAGAGTGAACAGGCTTCTTCTGGGTGAGCTCGCTCCATCTTAGACTCTGTCTCTGTCCTATGACCTAGACTAGAGTCAAGAGCAAACCCATCATTAATAAAAAAAAATAAAAAAAAAAAACTGCAATTATTTCAAGGGGTGAAACAGCTCATGAAAAATGTAAGAGTGAACAGGCTTCTTCTGGGTGAGCTCGCTCCATCTTAGACTCTGTCTCTGTTCTGTGACCTAGACTAGAGTCGAGAGCAAACCCATCCTGAATAAAAAAAAGTCTATCCTCTAGGAACATAGATCGATATATGAATTAATAATTTGTACAAAAAATATTCCAGCCGGCCGGACCGGATGTTTTTTTTAACAGAGGTAATTTTTACCCCTTCAAATATTTGCAAAAAAATAATAATTGCAGCTAACATTTTTATATCCTAGCGTGTAAGTCTGCCACAAAACAGGTAACCAGAGTGTTCCTTGCTCATGTAAGGGAATGCCAGTGTCGTTTTGGATAAACTTGATTTGCTGTCCACTCTATCGCAGTCTTATCTGGCCATGATATTTGACCTACAGTAGAGTCAACAGGTGACGTGTGGTAATGGCTAAGAATAGCATCACCCCATTTTTGTGAATATCTACTGTTGTAGATGCGCTCGCCAATCTGCCTGCGAAGCGTGGTATGAAGACTATGGAAAACACCCTCCAGTAGGGAGAGGACTATGTCCAGCGGTAGACTAGTTTGCCTGCGCAAAGAAAAAGCAAATCAGAGACAAGATGAATGCCAGTAACGATATTTTTTTTACTATACATACATACATACATACATAAATCACGCCTATATCCCTTACGGGGTAGGCAGAGCGTTAACGGCCGTAAAACGGAGATTAACACCACGTCTGACAAAAGTTTGAGGGTCAATCAGATGACTGTGTATCACTATAGTGACAGGTTGTCAGCCCGTCGCCTAAAATTGCAATACACACCCTCGAGTCCCTTAGTCGCCTCTTACGACACCCGTTGGTAAGAAATGGGGTGATGCTATTCTAAGCCGGCATCACACGGCCAAGCCGGCATCACACGGCCATGGCGAAAGCTTTTATTCATATTCAGGTTACGAGGCGTTCATATTTCATATTTATTAGCATAAGTCATTGCAATAAGTATACATATAGTAAAGAAAGTGTAATTCTCGAAATGGTTTAGATAGTTTTCTTAAAATCCACTATAATACCGAATTGTATCATAAACTTTGCCTTTACCCAAACAAAACTATCGAAAAAGGTGACCCAAGAACAAAACCCTACAGTTTCTTTGTCCTGACCTTTTAATAATACAAACTCATCGGACCCTTGGGTTCGAAGGATGAGCCTAAGCCTGGATTATCCCTCGTCTAGATACTCATACTTACCGTTCCAGCCGATGTTACTTGAACAAGCACAAGTAGGATTTGTGTTTGTGTCTGAGTGATTGGTATTTAGGTCGACAAATGAGAGAAAAAAGAAAATACTAAAATAAAATAAAAATTGGAAAGGCCTAAATTGCAGTGTTCATTCATGTGTGATTGCCTGATAAATATAGTTCGTCCCTGACGTAGTTGTCTTTGACCATTCTTTGAGCATCATTGACAGCAACCAACACTAACGTTGTGCTAACGTTATATTGCGAAGAATCAGGTGGTTTGAAATTTAAATTCTTTATTCAATGAAGGATACTAATATTAACACTTATTGACGTCATGATCCGTCATTGTAAGAAACAGAATTTTTTATCCCGCAATTTTCTCTTATTTATAACAATTTTGTAATGTCCTACTAGAAAACCAGCTCGGGTGGGATAAAAATATAAAAATAAAGGCACTGCTACGGGGCTGGCCAGGTTAATCACACGGCATGTAACTCACTAGCAATCAAAGGTTCACTAGTAATGCCTGTTTCTAACCAAACTGGGCACAATGTTGCAAAGCCTATCCACCTCAAAAAACCGCTCAATAAGAGAAATGACTAAAATCCGAGATTTAGATATATTTGTTAAAGAGTTAATAGGTATAGGTAATAGTTCACATCCATCGTTTTTCAAAAGATGCAAGCTAAGATTAATTTAACTGAGAAATAATTTAATAGTTTCTACATCGACGCTATCCTAAATAGTGTATAAGAGACGTCACAACTTCAGTTTTTTATACAAAATAGAGTTTAAAAAGGACTAGTAGGACACCCTATTTTTTGCTCACACTCTTTTGAATTCTCTATTTATTCACTATTCTCTTCAACAGATACAAGAACTAAAGCTAACTGACCCTTGGGCAAAGAAATGCGCTCCGCCCGGCGCCGTCGAGTGCAAGGACGAGATGAGTAGACGTTGCGGTCTCGCTCCCCCACCGAATATGCAGGAGGTCATGAAGAAAGCCATAGAAACAGCCAAAGAGTACATCAGTAAGAAACACGTAAGTATTTATTACCTGAGTTAAAATAAAGCCGTGGGTATCAAATCTTATTACATTTTAAATTATAGACACGACTTTTATTACACGAATTAAAGCAGCCAAAAGGGATACGTGTACTAAATGTCACAACAATTAAAAATATAACATAATAAGGTGGTGAAGATTTTGTAGCTACGATATTGAGCTCGTAGCAGACTGTCTACGACGGTGCTACGCTAATCGTAGCTGTTTTTAAGACACTAGCATCGCACTTGTTGGTTAGTGAAGCATATTTGTGCTGCTATAGTTTGAAGAGCTTTGCCTTGGGAATGAGGTAATTTCCCGTGGTATGTGGCTTACAATAAGTGAATTTGTTCCCAGTCCAGTCCAGTTGTTTCCAGTCTGGTTAGGACAATGCAAGCTGAACCACCTGATTGACCGAAAATTAAGATGGTTTCGTGCTTCGACTGGCACGTTAAGCTGTCGGCCCCGGATGTTGTCTATGATTAAATAGACGGCGGTCGTTACACAACCATGTCAGAGGGATACTACTATAGGCGGTTGAATAACTCTGTCACTAGGGTTCACCGGGTTCGTTGGACGACTCGGTGTTCCACATAAAAAGAAGCAGAAGAAGTGGAAAAATATTCATAATCAGCTCTACGGTTCCAATGTTTATCTACTATATAAAAATTCTTATTTTTCCATGGAAGTTACTTCTATACAATAATCTTACCTGGGTTTATCTACTTAACGAGCGTTAACGTACATATTGATTAGATGATGAAATTAATTATAGACTACTCCGTATGTAGATTTGGCTCCAATCTGGAATATTGAATTAAAGCGAGTGTAGCCGTGAACGACCTCGAAAGTGGCGCCACTACCCAAAAAAATTGTTATCTCTTAATGCAAATTATCAGAATGTCCGTTGCCTCAGTTTTATCCTTAAGTTAAATAAGAACCTGCAAACACAATGAAGTATTCGCTGTTATTAAAGTTATGGCAAAAAGTGCCTAAAAACGGCCACTTTTGGTATAAATTGCTATAACTTTAATTACAGCGAATATTTTATTGAGTTGTAGGTTCTTATTTCACTTAAGGATTAAACTAAAAACTCCGGTAACAGATATTCTGATAGATTATTTGTAGAAAGAGTTTTTTCTTTGTAATGTGGCGCCACTGTCGAGGTCGTTCACGGCTACACTCGCCTTGAATCCGTATTGTAAATACAAACTTAGTACTATTGGTGTTGCAATCAGGAATGTGAGTATTTATGGTTAAGTACGAATACTAAGAACATAATATTATGATCCCGTGACCGGGTGAACCAGCACATGAAACTGAACAACTTTCCCAAAAAGAATATCAATATAAATATGAGTATTTATACATACATACATACACGCCTATATCCCTATAGCATATTATAAAAAACATTACTTTTTAAGAATATCATAAATAAAATTTTCAAAACTTTGTGATTCTATTTACTAGTAACTTGTTATTTTTTTCTTATGAAATTTCCGACCGTCTGTCACCTAGCTGTATCTCATAACAAAAACCATGGTAGTTACCCAGTTAAAATTATGACAAATGATCTATTTGTGTTCCCATCATAACAACAAATACTAAAAATTTGAATATATTTAATATTTTAGGGGCTACCCATACAACAACCAACTAAGCAACAACCCTTTAGTGCGCAAGTCCGACTCGCACTTAGCCGTTTTTTTTTCAGTATCTTTTTTCTTGTTTATTCAATGGCAATCTTCTCAAATTTTGCGTGCTCCGAATTCGGTCGCTCGTACTGCTCTTGTGGCGTACAATAAGTGCTTAAAGTAAATTAATCCGTATCCTGGCAACAGGCATCTAGTATATCTCCTTGAAGTGGGTGGCACTAAGCCTCACCACACCAGTTACGTCTGAGCAATCACCTGCCTGGTTTAGAATTAACAAGTAACATAGTAACGGTGTTCTAGATCTGAGACTAGTTTGATATTGAACCAAGGATTGTATAACCATAATAATTTAGGGTGCGTCGTCGTTTCGGTACCGAAAATTTCTGTTACCGCATCGTTTACGGTAGAGTTATTTGTAACGCTAAAACGCTATCAAAACGAAATTCTAAGTTTACATCTCCTACGATTCCGAAACTTCGTTTGATAGAGCGCAATGTATATTTTGATATCGAAATTATTTTTCTAGCGGTATTACTATTGCCCAGCAGTGGGATCTGATAGGCTAATTATAATAATAATAAATACTATTTTTTACCAGTACCATAACCCACATAAATTATATAACCTTATTCCACCTTTGTTTGAAACGTATACCAGTTACCTTAACCAAAAAAGACCCTTGTTTTGAACTTCAAATTCTCATATAAGTCTAGTAAACTGGGTAAGAGTTCAAATCTACGACTTATATCACGTGGTATTTTTATGCAGTTTCTAATTGAGCAGCTGCTTTTCAGAAACTAGAGGCATTGTTTTTTTATATGTTTTATTAATAAAAACAACAAACGTCTTAGACCTTGCGAGAAAATAATGTTGATTACATTTTAAATGTTATCTAAAAGCCACATCAACAATAGAGCTCTGACTACATATCTATCCGGATGGCGTCCAACGCTACGCTTGCCGAGGCAAGGACTCCACTTGTGAACCCGCTTGCTCCGCCGTCCATCAGTTCCATAAAAAAAAACCGCTACATAAAATGCAATAAATAAATATCTCTTCCTGGTTTCAATGCTTCATGCCGACGCAATCTTGAGCAAATTTGATCTGCTGGAGTGCATTGCGATCAATATAGGATTGGCATCTGATTGAAATGTGCTGTGCAGAAACTGTCTCGATCTACACTTAGACTAGCTAGAATACTCAGGCATTCTGTTTCTTGTGTAACTAGTTTGAACTATTCCTTTGATTTACATACGTTACAATGCATTATTGTGACGATAATTGTTGTAAACTCCAAAAGATAGTTACTTAGTTTTTAAATATATGAGGAAAACATGCATAGGAAATTCTAAGATGCTGCACACTTGATTAGTACAAACAAGAGACCAATAATTAATAGTAGCTTATGCAACTGTTTAATGCCTACAAATTTATCCACACTCTACAAAAATCTCAGAAAATCTAACAACGAACACGTCCAAACGACGAACCTATGAGACGAACGATTCTGAGAATATTACTAGCAATTTTTCGCTTCAAATCCTATTTTTTGTGTGTGTTTGGTTGCAAAGAAGTCCACCTTATTTTTATCTTTCCATACATACATATTGTATGAGTCGGAAACGAGTGGCGTTATGATTATCATTTCTATTTCACACAACACATCTGCTCGTGGCGTGCCACTAAAGCTCAGCGATTGGTAATCAAATATTCAGGCTCATGTAGGATAAATGCGGTTTCTAGATATTGGAAATGCACTGGTTTTACTATTATTAATTAGGTATTACATTATAGACCTCAAATATGGTTGAACCCTAGATATTAGGCATAATTCTGTAGCTACAGAAGTCCGAGATCAGTTGAAATCCTGCACAACTCCTGTCCTAAATTGAATACTGTCACCATAGTCCACTATGGTAGCATTTCTTACTAAGGGGCCTTAGTAAGAAATGCAGCCATAGCTATTTCCAATTTTTTTCATGTGGGTAATTAACCATTGTAATATTAAATAAATAACCTATTCTTTCCCAGGTCGACCTACGCTACAACATGACTCAAAAAGACATAGCCAAAGCTCTCGACGAGCTGAAAGGTGCCACGAAGATCGTCTTCCCCGCTGGTTTGCCGCCTCATGACCCTGTGAGGATGGAGTTTGATAACGTTGAGGACCTGTCTGGTACTCAAGCTTCTTTGGAGGTCCTGGACCCATCTTTGGCTTGCCTCTGGACTTGTGGCAAGAAGTTTCTTAATGGGAATAAGCTGAGTGATCATTTGGGTACGTTTTTTTTTGGTATTTCGTTCAGAAATACGGTGTGTACGGTCTTTGGTCTACCTGATTTTGTTTTTCGATGATATATCATGATGGTGAGCTGATTTTGACGACCAAGATGGTGGAAAAAAACAACGTGGCTACGTGTCTTTAGAGACTGGACCGGTATCGCAAGGGACCGGTATCGCAACTTTTCATCCTATCACAATACAAAAACATATTTGCTAAACTGACAACCTAATTTCATTAGCTGGAAAGAAACTATCAGAAGAAGAAGATGAAAATGATGATATTTTGTTATCTGATATATACAGGCAAGAACAACAAAACCAAAGTGACAGTGAAGCTGACTTCCAACAAGGAGGGTCCTCCGGGAAGGGAGCCAGTGATGTCTGAAGATGAGAGAAAACAGCTGATGCTCCACGCTTATAGGAAGCAGGTAAGCTGTTTGGTGGGGGCTTGGAATAGATGTTTCTACGCATAGGCATCGTAAGAGCACGTTCACACAATGCCAATACGGGCAGGAAAATAGTAGGTGAAGTGGGCAGCGCGAGTATGTAAATAGGCTACTCGTCATTTCGATGCTACTTCCCGTGCTTCCTTGAATGTCAGCTTAAGAGCGTGAGCCGAAACGGCAGCACAAAAGTGACTGGATATATTTCTATCTCGTTCACTCGTATTGTTACGAGGAGAGTATGATGGCAGCGTGCGAACACTCACTTGCGTTCATACTTCGAAGTATTTCAATACTCACGGTAGCGGCAGGAGCAGGTGCATAGTGTGAACCTAGCAATAGATCCAGGGAACCCAACCCAACCCACCTGCTATGAGTGGCGAGTACAATAAATCTCCATGATCAGCAGTGGATTTGAGACAAAGCGGGTTGAGACCCTGAACTTCCCACCTAGTTTATTTACTAGTTTTTGAAAACTAGTACCTCAGTTCAAGTAAAGTCAAGCTCACGTCCGGTTAAACACTCAAACCGCCAAACTAAGTCTTATGCGCAGCATAAGAACGGTCCAAAGTACAAACTGTCTAACCCAGCCTGACCTTGACTGTACCTTGTTTTTAATTATCCTGTCTTTGTGTGTTTTACTTACTTACTTTAAGCTTTTGGGTAAACCCACTCCATTGCACTCTATGCCTGAAGAAATAATCGAATCATAGGAAACGTTTCAGTAGCACTTTTACTATCAAAGAAGAATTTCTATTTCTCCAGGAGGAGTGGAAGAAACTGGAGCAAGACAACGACGACAGCTACCTGGACTCCAGATGGGCCGACGGGCAGGCCATGAGGAAGACGCTTCATGGCCTGGATGACATCTCCTGGAAACCTACGCTCAGGAAATCTTAAGTAGGAATATGATGACTCCTTGTTTTATAGATAAAATACAAAGTGTAGTTGATACGGTACCTAGTTACGAGTATTTACCTTTAAGACTTTCAGGTTATTTCGTTTTTCAAAAACTGACTGGTTTAAAGTCATTAATTTTATTACTCGTCTGATAATGTTTGGTGTTTCATTATGATTAGATTTAATTGAAATATAGAATTTTAAACCAATTTTTGTATTTTCATTTCAACATCCATTCAAGATACAGGGTGTAATGGATAGCCCTCCGAATACTTACAGGGTGCATTCAGACTGTGAAACTGAACCGCATCGTATAAAAAAATATTTCAGGAAACGCAAAATAAAATTTGATTTCCCATAGTAAATGTAGTCAGCTAATCGTGATTTTGTATGGGAGGTTGAATTTTTTTGTCGTTTCCTAACATAGGTATGTTTCTAGGGGAAAGTTGATCGGTTTCATGGTCTGCATGCACTCTATCAGTATTCGGAGGGCTGTCACTTACACCCCGTATCGATAAAATACAAAGTGTACCTACTTGATATGGTGCCTAGTTACGAATATTTGCCTTCTGCGTAAGACTACAAGGTTTTTGATTTCTTTATTCGAAGACGGACTGGGCGGTTTAGGGCCGCCGCCTTAGAGTATACATTGTCTATAATGTATACTCTAAGGCCGCCGCACAGTAAGAGCCGTTTTTGCAAGCGACAGCTCGAGGTCTTTTCAATAGAAATACGAAAGGAAGCTTGATCCGTATTGAATTCTTCCGCTTCTTCTTCTTTTGAATTAAAGGTGGCATTGGCTTGAATGACATGCGGCTCTCTTGGCCGCCCAACGACAATCGACGGCAATTTTACCTTTATTTTAATTACGTTCGGTTTATTTTCTGATTTATTTAAAAAGTGATAATGGTGTCGATCGCAAAAACGTACGTTTAGTCTGCGGCAGCCCGTTCTGTCCTACATTTTATTATTAGATTTAGTTTTAATATAAGATTTTAAACCAATTTTTGTATTTTCATTTCAACATCCATTTAGATATCAAGTGTAGTAACAGTCAACAAATTACAATAATTCGATAACTTGCGTTACAAATTAATGCGGCTTAGAATACCATCATCCCATTTCTTTCTCGTAGGTGTCGTATGAGTCGATTCAGGGATTCGAGGGTTACACACGAGGGCTGACTGACAACTTATCACTATGGTGATACACAATTAGCTGAATGACGCTCAAATGTTTGTCAGACGTGGCGTAAATTGCCGTTTACGGTCTGCCTACCCCGCGAGGAATATAGGCGTGATGTATCTATGTACAAATGATGAACTGGCGGGCGCGCCCGTAGCGGTCAACTAATGCTGAATACTGCGCCAACATTATTTTTCAAAAGAGTTTCATATCGAAACATTTCACCTCCAAACATCCGTACGTCAGCAATGCATTATATCGTATCATATCGAACACAAGAACAGCATTTATATCTGATAAAGATTGGCACTCGTTAAATAGGACATCATTCATCGTTTGGTTATACATTTAGCATTGATAATCTGATCAATCAGATAACATTATCTGCCTGTCTGCAGCATTTAGAAGCATTAGTCTGTCTAGGCTAGGTATTATGAAAATATGGCATATTTATAATTATTTTATAAATGACGAGCAGCCTGAGCAAACGTTTTTTCCGTAATCTTTCCTCTTTATAATATTTGTTTAGAAGTGTAGAAAAAACAGGCAACGCTGGTTATAAAAAACCTTCTGTTATATTGACCCGTTGAAAATCTCTAAAGGTACCGGACTAAACTACCAATCTTGATGTGCTAGGTAAACTCTAACATAAAGAAAATTCAGTCGTTCATTGATTCGATAACCCAGTTTAAAAACTTGAAAATGCTGTAGGACAGCCCACTAGCGATCTAGAGGTACTTTATCGATACGTCGGAGAGTAGTTATTTTCTTGATATATTTAATACTAGCAGTAGCACATAGGTTTACTATCTACCCAGAACATTGTTGGATCAGGTTTGACTCGTATATTTGAACTACTTAAAAACGTGAGTATTTTTGTTTTAACGGTGAAGCCTGTCAATGGCAAATCAATGAACTACAGTTTATTTGCGTTTCTCTCGATGGCATGAACCGACGATGACTTAAAGAGGGCGGGCGGATTGTAGCAACTGCACGGAAGTTCGAGCCTTATGGCGTACCTTGCTACCTTGGGGGAGGTCTATGTTCAGCCGTGGAATGCTTGCTATAGGCTGATAAGATGTGATGTAACGTTACACTATCAGAATCAAAAACTTTTTGATAGGCTTCTTAGCGAGCAAGCAAAATTCCAGAAGAGTGTATGTGATACACAATTTTCTGGAATGGCCCTCAAATATTTCTCAGACGTGGCGATAGCGATCTTTTTACGCTCTGCCTACTCCGCTACGGATAAAAGCGTAATATGTGTGATATATATGTAGACAAGGTTATCATCATCAATATCTCCCGCATAACTGCAATAAACTCTCCTCAAAAATCCACGGTCAGCTCAGACCAGGTGTTTGCAATTGCCCAGATTGTGCTGCGTTTAGATCCTTTGGGCACATCAAATCTACTTTCCCGAAATGTCTACTTACCCTAAACGTCTACTTTGTCAAAATGCCTAGATCTGCTGGTAATATTTTAAACCATGTTTTTTATTTAACTACAAAAAGAAGATTACCACGTCGGTCGACCCGAATTTAGATAACTCTAAAATATCCATAAAGAGTGCTAACTTCTTAAAAAGAGTGCAAAGTTGTACTATAATAAAGTATAATGTGTATTCAAAGAAGTAACATAGGAGTGTGGACCTGTTGTGGCTATTGATGATGATGGATAATGATAGAAGTATATGTTTGTCCTCCTATATCGCTAAACTGCTAGACCGATTCCGATGATATCTTTATTGTTAAAAAGAAAGTCGCGTATCGTGTCCCGGTGTCTCATTAGATACGGTTTTCTTTAGTAGACGCAGTCATTTATACATGCTGGGGAAAGTTCTTATTCCCGCGGGGAAAACGGTAAGCAGCGCGTGAAACTGCTGGGCGGGTCGCTAATGTCTAGTAATTATCTCTTCCCGACGTGACGTGACGGTACTGAATTGGTTTCCCATCTTGCCAAAATAACCACACAAATTACTGTTTAGTTATTTTACTTATTTTTGTATCAAAGACGAGATAATCAAGGATACACCTACACAATATATCAAAATAGCAAAAATCCGTAGTCAGCAAACAGTACGTGATCTTAATAATAGTGACCGTGCCTCGTTTAGATGTTCCCAGGTGTTTGCGGACGTGATTGTGATTCGTTTAGAGCTTACTTTAATAACTTACCTAATATTATATTTATATCACAGATAAAGGTCGTTACAAGGAGTAAATTAGAAATGAACTGGAGCTCGATTTCCTAAGTATTCGCAATTGAAATCCCGCACACATAACCATGGAACCAAACAACCCATAGTTTTTTTTTGGTAACATGTAAAAGTGTTGACGTCTCATAGTAAAGGTAGTTAGCTGATCGTAATTTTGTATGAAACATAGTTTATTGTCGTTACCTGAAATAATATGTTTCTAGAGAAAAGTTGTTTATTGTCATGGTCTGCATGCACCTTATCAATTATTCACTAAACGGAGACCAGACCCTTCCACTACGTTTATTTTTTTTCCCATCTGAGAAGAGTTACTAAATGAAATCGACTTTCATTTTACTGTCCCGAAGCAAACGCGGCACCATATCTTGGCACGTTCGGATATCACGTAGCCGCACTTACGGTGATATAATTATTTGAGTCGAATTTGCGGACATGCTGGCTCCTGGACTATTCAATAAGAGAAAAGTGCATTTTACTAGTGAAAATAAGGTAAAACCCATGGTAAAACTAAACATTTTTTATTTCAGTCAAATAGACAATCCGTCCAATGTCTCTTTGAAATGTGTCGAGATGTTGCAAATTAGCATTAACAGCAACAACAGTCCACCGCTGGACATGGGTCTCCCCCATTTATTGCCATACTCACCACGCTTGGCAGGCGGATTGGCGAGCGCAGTGCAAGATGTTGCATTCACAGGGAACGCAGCTGCTCATTCCCTGGATGGTAATACCTTAGTCGGCTTTTTAAAGACCTTTAGGTTCTAGGTATTCGACCCGTGTGTTGCTATGACGGGCTGGTTCACTTTAAGGGTTCCAAACCTCAAAAAGAAAAAACGTAAATATATCGAGTTGAAATTAAAACCATAAATACTCAAGTACCCGGCCGCTTGTTGTTGTAAAAAATAACAATCTCCTCTTACTTACTTTCTATGAAATGAAATATTTAAGAACACCCATCTTTGACTAGGGGTAAGCTTAAAACCAGCAGTGTGCTGTGCCTACACCCATTTCAGCTCATGTTGTATATTTGTACTGAATTAATTGATTGTGGTGCCTAAGATGTGATGCGAAATAAATAAATTTGTATTTGTAACAAGCTCAAAAAATAAGCGTACTTGACTCTTTCAAAGAAATCGAAATTCATGGAGTTCTTCCGGTGGACCTTTTATTTATTCTATGCTAGAACTATGAAATTTTGTTGGTTTTTTCAAGTTAAAGTTACTTACTTGTGTTACCTGCGGTAGGTAAGCTTAAGTTATTTGCGGGTCATTCAGAAAGTAGTGTATCATCATGCTTAAAGGTTGTAAGCCCATCGCCTAAAATTGCAATACACATGTAGCCCTCGAATCCCTTAGTCGCCTCTTACGGCGTGGTGCTATTCTAAGCCGGCAACACACGGCATCAAATAAACTATATGAGCTGAAATGATTAAGATTACACAGCACACCTATATCCCTTGCGGGGTCGGCAGAGCGTAAACGGCCGAAAAACGGTCTCTTTCGCTTACGCCACTTCTGACAAACATTTGAGGGTCATTCAGATAATTATGTATCACTATAGTGACAGGTTGTCAGCCAATCGCCTAAAATTGCAAAACACATGTAACCCTCGAGACCCTTATTCGCTTCATACGACACCCACAGGAAAGAAATGGGGTGATGCTATTCTAAGCCAGCATGACACGGCAGCTGAAATGGGTGTGGCTGTAAGCTGGTGGTTGCTGGTGTAGTTTGACTCAGAAATAGTTTTAGATCCATCAGATAAAAAAATCTTATCCCTTGTTCAACGCAAACTTCTTTTTCATAAGTAAACTTTTTCCATTTTGCTTAGAAGCTCTAGATAAGTTACATTAGATGTTTTGATGCCGGCATAGAATAGCATCACCCCATTTCCTATCCATTGGTGTCGTGAGATAAGACTTATGGGTTAAATGTGTATTGCAATTTTAGTCGATGGGCTGACAACCTGTAACTACAGCGATACTCAATTTTCTTAATGACCCTCAAATGTTTGTCAGATGAGGCGTAAATTACCGTTTTTACGGCTATACGTTCTGCCTTACCCGTAAAGAATATAGGCGTGATATATTTATGTCAAATCCTTGCAAAATCACAAACCTCATAAAAACACTAAAAATTCTCGCGCTTCCAACACCCACAGAATAATGAACTCATCTTTGAAAAGCGAAATTTCCAATACATTTTTTCGTGTGTTCGTGTTTTTTTTATGTCACAAAAGCCATCAATATTCATTGACGTCGACGAACGCAGATTTATTAGCCCGACTCATATTATTATGGTATAGAATATAGGGGCGACAAAAATATAAACACATATGAATAGAAATGACTACATTGACTTGAAATGTATGACTCGATGTTGTAGCGGATAGTGCCTGCCTGAAGGGTCGTGGGTTCGATCCTGACAGGACAAAAATTTGTTAAGTTTACTAAAACAAAAAAGTGTAAATTATGGGTGTTTTCTATAATAAGTATTGGTATATAAAAATCATCATCATTGGCCTCACACGTCTGTGACAGACGATTTAATCAGTGTCTGAGGCAAGACTTTTTCATGGCTGTATAAGCCGATACGCGAGCGGCATAATTTTCCGCACGCTCTACAAGTGAAGGTGGAATTTGAGACTGGCAGATGCATGTTTAGATGACGTTTTTGCCTTTAGTTAGCGAGACCAGAAAACCAGGCATTATCGTGTGTTTTACGCCCATCAAACACACGCTTACGCCATTCGTCCCTATCCTCAGCAAGCTTCTCCCAGCTTAGATGGTCAATGTTAAACGCAGCCATCCAAAATATACAAAAATATAGTACTTGTATTAATATCATTTGTCAAGTTCTTATTGTAAAAGTTTGCTTGGTTTGAAGATGATGGCGCTATGTGTCCCGTCCAGGGATATTTATTTTATTCCATGGGAACATTTCTCCATTTATCACTTTGTGAGATTATTCCCAGTTTGGTAAGGTCGGGCTGAACCACCTGTAATAAAGATAATACGGTGTTTTGAAGGGAACGTTAAACCATAACAATTTTAAGACGTCAGTCCCGGTTGCTGTCGTATACCACCGGTGGGACAACCGCGTCAGAGGACTACTAAATAGTTACCAAATATAACGGCCGGGTGAAAATACCATCCATACCTGGTTGCCATTCCACCAATTCGGACTAAGCGCTTCCAGTCATCATTTATAATGCGCACTGCTAAAGAGTGGAACTCACTACCTGCGTCTGTGTTTCCAAACGCATACTACCCTAATCTCTTCAAAGGAAGAGTGAACAGGCTTCTTCTGGGTGAGCTCGCTCCATCTTAGACCCTGTCTCTGTCCTATGACCTAGACTAGAGTCAAGAGCAAACCCGTCATTAATAAAAAAAAGAAGCTCTATCGGGTCGTTCGTCGATTCGATGTCCCACACGATATCAATGAATGATGGTATAGAATGGGCCAATAACGAAGAATGGGCTAACAAAAATAAAAGGCAGTATGAATAGAAACGACTGCTTTGCTTAGATATTGTCTTTTTCATATCGGTTACATTACGAATGCGAAAGTATGGTTTTTATGAGTCGTAAGGGTTCAAAGCCAAAACGATCGTCAGTCAGTTTGTCTATAGTTGCTTTAGGGCCGCCGCAGACTAAACGTACGTTTTTGCGAGCGACGACAGCACGAACACTTTTCATAGAAATCTTAAAAGGAACACCATCGTAATTGGAATAAAGTTGTCATTGTCTAGAACGACAAACGGTATTCACGTTTGCCCGGCGACAAGCGGCCGCGTTTGTCATTCTAGGCAATGACACCTTTATTAAAATTACGTACGGTTTATTTTCGGATTGCCGTGAAAAGTGCTCTTGGTGTCGCTCGCAAAAACGTACGTTTAGTCTGCGACAGCCTTTAAAATCACAGTGAAATCCTTAAATTTTTAATAAAATAGCTATGTAGTAAGTATACTTACAATAATACAAATATACATTTGAGATGTAAAAGTTATAATTTTAACAGATACCATATCTAAATCTAAATCCGAATACACAAATATTCATTACTAGATTTTTCAGCGGTTTGACCCGCTGCCACGCATTATCCCATGGTAATAGTTGTTTTCCCGCAGTAAAAAGTTGCTTATGTGTTATTCCAGGTTACTCTACTTGTGTTCCAAAATTTTATCCAAATCGGTTAAGCCGTTTGAGCGTGAAGAGGTAACAAAAATACACACACACACTAACTCTCAGATTTATAATATTAGTACGGATTCATTTTAAATCATTTCTACACCTAAGTTTTCTTATTGTTTGTATTGAACCACATCACAATATTATATCGACGCTATTTTTAACCCTATATAATCTGTAGCGGGTGTAATGATGATTGATCCGAGTTATATTTCAGACAGGGTTGTGTGGGAAACATATCAGAAATATGTGTTCCGTTGTGATGTATCTCTTTTATTATATTTCCAGGTTTCATGTGGGGTTTGGGGCGAAATGTGACAGTTGCTCACTTTTTTGTGAATAAAATAAATACACCGTGTGATGCCGGCTTGGAATAGCATCACTCCATTTCTTTCCCGAGGGTGTCGTAAGAGGGTAACATGTGTATTGCAATTTTAGGCGATGGGCTGACAAGCGGACACTATGGCGATACACAATTTTCTGAATTAACCTCAAATGTTCCGCAGAAGTGCCGTAAATATCCGTTTTTACGGCCGTTTACGCTCTGCCTACCCCGCAGATATGTAGGCGTGATTTATTTGTGTATGTGTTTCACTGCGATGTATCTTTTTGATAATATTTTCAGGTGTAATGTGCGGTTTAGGGCGAAATGTGACAGGTGCTTACTTTTTCCAAATAAAATAATAAGATCGGTAGGAAGAGCAGTGCCAGTGAGCTGCCGTGTGATGCTGCAATAGCATCACCCCAATACTACCTTTGGATGTCGTTAAAATCGACTGAGGGATACATACACCCAGGAATTGGGCGGCAGCGTTCCCTGTCAAAGCAATATCTGGCACTGCGTCAATCTGCTTGCCAAGCGTGGGGGGTATGGCAATAACCTCCTAATTGGGGAAGGCACATGTCCAACAGTGGACTATTGTGTCTGTTAATGAATGTAAAACGTAACAGCAGCTTAATTTGCGGCCGAGGTTTACTCTAGATTTATTTGTTCTCAAATTTTGTTCTTTTCAGAAACCAAATATATCATCGTTTTCAACATCACATAGTTGCAAAAGTATAACGAGTCTGACTTTGAATTGATGAACGTCCCATTGAATTCTGGTGTAAGAGTAGACTTCCGACGTAATAGACAACCACCCACCATGAGGAACCAACTCATGACATTACTATTTATTATTTATTATTTTTTCTTTTAAAGAGGATAGTTATGTCGGCCGTCTGTTTACCTGAGATACAGGAATTCACATTCTTAGTTCAGGAAATAGTAAAGCCTCATAATTATTATGTATAAGTGTACCTATTTATGAGTAAGTTTATTGAATAAAGAATTATCTTATCTTATCTTATTACGTCCCTACTTTTCAAAGTAGGAAAAATTATAAATTTTCTTGAAAATACATTTTGGTAAAAATGTATTTAATATTATTATTCATTGGCAAGCAGGCAAATGAGACAACTGTTGGTTGCCTGTATCCATTTATCCATTGTTGGTTTACTTTTTGGTTGTTCTTAGATGTATCAACTTTGTTTTTAAATTGGTTCGTTGCTTTCACAAAGTCTTCTAGCAATTTATTTTTAGCCTGTTGCTCAAAAAGTGCTTTCTTTTTACACGTAAATTTTTTGTCCTATGGGTAGATCGGTAAATAACCTCATTTAATTTTGGCTAAGATCTTTTGAACCCGCCACGCTTCAATCTAAATTCGAAATTAATTAATTTTCCTACTTTCCTCAATAACGTCCTGCCGCTATTTGATCGCCATTTTGGCCGCAATATTGAAAAGCGTCACTCAAAATGTCCAATGTTTCGGTCGTATTGGATTTATGGTACCTAAAAACAATTTTAAACTGAAAATTAAAGAAATTTAAGATTTTTAATGGCATAACCGGCACATAAAGGATTCTGTAGATTCCGAAACGGCGGTAATGCTTCGGAAAGCACAACGAGGGACACCTCGTGTTATTTTTGTTATTTTGTCATTAGTGCACTCGCTTCTTTCTCTCTCTGTTTGTTTGTACGATGTGCAATAAAGTAAAAATAAATAAATAAAACGTTGTCTATGGACGCACATGGGGGAGGCCAGGAAACCCATGTCTAGCAGTTACGTCTCAGGGGTCTCAGGTCTGTTGATGATGTTATATTTCAAATCCTGCAAATGTTTCAAACGCGGGCAGGATTTGAACCTTCGACTTCGCCATTACTAGTGGCGACACCTCTTCCATCTGGGCTACCGCAGCTCGTCCCTTGCCTGCAAATTTTGCAAGTGTATCTTAATGCCAGTAACGCGTGGCACGGCTCCATCTACCGGGTTAGTTTTGCAACTAATTCCCAGAATATTTTTTAAAGTTTTAATTTTTTTTATAGGTACCTAACACGGGAAGTTTTTATCCTTACGCCTACCAAAATTTTCAATTCCCATACAATACATCACCAATTCTGTTTCCACTAGCAATAACTGTCTGCAAAGTCTTGCTTATTTTCATCACGAGCCCCGATACAATACACCAGCTCCCAGGCGATATCTCCCGACGATACAACAATACAATATCCATCGCCACCGTAAATAGGACATCGCAATAAATATTACATTGACACCGAGCAATCTACTCGGCACATTACTTTGAGTCGTTCACTTAATAGACCCACTGCTGATTAGACCCAGTAAGTGTAATAAGGAGGAAACCGCAAAGCTTATGCCTAAACGCACCAAAAAAAAGTAAATGAAATTTGAAATGACAATGTTCACACATTTTCGATTAACTCATTCCCAGTTTTTCTCCACGTTGGTAATATTGCATTTTGATTACTAAAGTTGTCTCTAATGACTATCCCCCTTATAAAATTAGGTAAAGTTTGGTACAAATCACAGTTTAGATCTGATAAGATTAACAACAAAATAAAAAAAGGTTTTTTAATAAGCTACAATCTAAAAAAGTATAGATCTTAGAATCTCACGTAGATACTGACATTATTGGTACAGTGTGATGGCAGTTAATACGTAAATTCTCATGATTTTTCTTTTAATTTGTGGCTTATCAAAAAACATTTTTATTATGTTTTTATATAATTATACATATGTATTTTATTCTATTCTAGGTGAGCCTTAGCTCCGGTTGAGCTCTAGCTTCTTCGTGAGCTTTAGCTCCCCACCAAATAGTCAGATGAGGATTCTAAGCCCCAAGACTGAAATCGTAGAGACCAGTGTAAAAAAAAAATATTCAGGTTCAGTAGGTAAAATGCAATTGGGCCCACTGGGTCATATCGGCAGTGGGTCTAATAAGTCAACGACACATTAGGTTGTTATCCGCTTAAGTGTTATGGTCAGTCGTTTTGGTGAAGGGGTTATGCCCTGTTCTGTTACATTGTCTGGGATATTTGTGGTGAAAGGTTTTTGGTAAACGCTTTAGGTGTTGACCTATCATGAAAACAATTAGGGAATATTCAGTTTTAATAATTATCAAGGAAATAACTTCTGATACCATGTTTTTAATAAAAGCGTGGTGTTATTAAGTAGTTGTAGTTTTATTTACACATAACCGCCATGACAGGAGAGATGAGAAATCGACATGCTTTTTTAAATAACATAGACTACACTAATATTCGCTGCGTTCACATTATCCCGAAGCAAAAGGGAGTTATTTTTTTATTCTTCCGTAGTCGCTGGATAGATGGCGCTTGGTACGTTAACGTAAGGAACGTCACATAATTATTATTTTTTTTCACTTGGATGTATGAAATCGTAAAACGAAACGTAACTAATCATTGTTACAACACTTGCAAGCCTAAAATCATTTTCTTTCATGGGTTTCCCCGAATATTAAAGTAAACCACAATGAAAACAACGTGCAAACAAAACAGAGTTTTAATTTACTACTGAAGCGCATAAAACGAAGATGAATTCGGAAATAACAATTACTTTTATTTCATGCCTTTTGCCTTTGGCATCTAGTAACGTTGTCAATTCAACGCCATCTACAGAGTTCTTGGAATACTAAAAAAGAATACTCCTTATTTGGCTTCCTTTGTCCTAAAACTTAGCCTTTTGTATTCGAGAAAGAATAACAGTCTTTAAAAAAAAAGAGTGACTCTGTTTAAGCTTTTTTAACGTCGTCTATATTTTAAATACTGCCTATAAGCGTGTCTACCTTTTTTGTAGTTCTTAAAAAGCGCGGGCAGGATTTGAACCTGCAACTTTCGCTATCACTAGAGGCGACTTCCGGTGTTAAGTATACAAACTAAAAGTGTTTTTAAAATTTGGTATTCATCAAAAACGGATAGTCTTTCCATAAAAAAACCAACGCGAAGTATGCTGTCAGTCAGGGTTGCTCTTCTAAATGTTTAGTGTATAGTTTTTAAAGCTAAACAGTAAATAATAAGCCGTGTGGTGCCAGCTTAGAATAGCATCACCTCATTTCTTTCCCTAGGGAGACGTAAGAGGTGACTAGGGGACTCGAGGATGTGTATTGCAATTTTAGGCGATAGGCTGTCAAATTTTCCGAATGACCCTCAAATGTTTGTCAGACGTGGCGTAAATGTCCGTTTTTTGCTTCCCCGCAAGGAATTATAGGCGTGATATGTGTGTGTGTGATTACATAATAAGGGATGATTTCGATGTGTTTCCTCTGTGGCTTCCTCGAAATCAACTTATATCTTTGTGAACAAATTTTGTTTTGACGAAACTCACTAAACTTCAGGATCTCTGTCGACACCCACTAAGTTATTTAGTAACGTTTGGCCCTCGTGGGACGAAATAGGACGAAACAGGACGGAATAGGACGAGACGAGAAGGGACGGAACGAAGTGACAGCCCACGAGGGATTGTCTGGATGGAAACTGTAAACGCTTTTAGTGTTGTGTGTCTCTGGGGTAGTTATCTATACAGGGTGTAAGGGACAGCCCACCTAATACTGATAGGGTGGATTCAGAGCATGAAACTGAACAACTTTCACTTAGAAACATATGACAGGAAACCAAAAAAAAATACTTCTTATTCAAAATCACAATCAGCTGACTGCATTTAATAAGGGAAGTCAAGAACTTTTTGACGTTTCCTGAAATATATTTTTATGGGAAGTTTTTCAGTTTCATGGTCTGAATGCACATTGGTCTATGTTCCTTGAGGAAAGTTTTTCAGTATCATGGGCTAGTTCTTCCC
Organism: Tuta absoluta; assembly: GCA_027580185.1. NCBI lineage: Eukaryota > Metazoa > Arthropoda > Insecta > Lepidoptera > Gelechiidae > Tuta > Tuta absoluta. The sequence goes on along the minus strand of JAQAHW010000019.1, from coordinate 8,040,781 downwards.
TTAAAAATAATGCAGTTCTTTTCCTTACACCCTGTATATAGTTAGTTACGAAATAGCATCGCTCATTCATTTGTATCTGTGAGTCGAAGAACGATCCGATGAACCCTGGTGAGTTTTTAAAAGCCAAGGTAACCAGTAGGCCTCTGACATGGTTGTGTAACGATAGCTAGCACTAAGTTAGTAGAAAACAACGGGGCACGAAGGCTATAGTACCGCCGCGCCGCCGAGAGAAGTCGCATTTGACAGCTGTCAGATTCGTGATAATACTATGGCAGAGGGTCCATTTTCCTTTGTTGACATCTCTTTTAGTATAGAGATGACAGCTGTCAAAACCGACTTCTCTTCTTCCGAAGCATGGAGCCCGTCACAGAGCACCAAAACAACATGTTACCCTCGCGCGGTAATTTTTGTTCTGTGGAGCTCGTACATGAATATATAAAAAATACTCTATAAATCTCGTGCATAATATAACAATTGCCTGCAGTTACAAAAATTACGCAGAGATAACGAAAACATTACCCATGAAACTAAACCACTTTCCCCATGGAACATGGGCCGAAATATTAAAAAAAAATGTAAGACCTCTCATGCAAAATTGCCGATCAGCTGATTAATTTACTGACTTGAGGTCAAATTTTTTTTTAGACCTATGTTTAATCGGGAAAATTGTTCAGTTTTATGAGTCCCTTCACCTCTTTGTTATTCCTTGTAAATTCTTTGAAATGAGTATTAGAGAAGTTATCTCTAATACTCATTTAAACTCTAGAATACAAAAAACGTTACCCAAAAGTGCATTCAGATATTTCATACGCAGCACACAAAATCTTCGTGATTTTAAACCCCGGTTTGAACTTGCTGTATATTAATTAAAAGTTTAAACCCTTGTATTGCGGGCGAGGTGGAAACAAATAGAAAAAATGTCTCGACTGTGAGTTTTAAAGGAAAAATTGAAGTCATAGGAAATTTTACAAAAGATATTCTTATTTTTTTAAATAAGTGGCACTTAGGCCTTCGACTTCTGCTATGTAGGTATTAACAGCTGATGTGGCGTAGGGGTAGTGCGACTGCCCGCCCGCGACGCAAAGGTTCCGGGTTCGATTCATTCAAAAAGTTGATATTTATCACTGAATTTGTTCCCAGTCTGATGAAGACTTTGCAGGCTGAACCGAACTGATAATTTGAAAAGAAAGATGGTTCCATACTTCGGAGGGCACGTTAGGCCGTCGGTCCCGGTTGATGTCCATGATTACTTAGACGGCGGTCATTACACAACCATGTCAGAGGCCTACTACTCGTATTTGGCGGTTGAAAAACTCACACACCAGGGTTCATCGGGTCGTTGGACGACTCGATATCCCACACGAAAGGAAAGAAGATGTAGGTACTTTCTACTAGTTTTAATTTCTCTACGATATTGGATTATAGTTCTGCCTCACCTAGGAAAAAAGATTAATATCTGTTATTGATTTGGTAGTGTGATATCGGCTTAGAATAACATCACCCCATTTCTTTCCCATGGGTTCCGTAAAAGGTGACTGAGGTACTTGAGGGTAACATGTGCCCCCCGCAAGGGATATTAGCGTGTTTGTGTCATTTGGTAGCTCATTATTGAAATACACTAACACCCTCGCCACGCCAGGTAGAGAATTAAATTCATATTTTATATCTATCAAAAGCGCCATTTGCAAAATAAGTTCGCGAAGTTAAAAAAATCCAATCGGAGAGAAAGCTTTTTCCTGTACGAGAAAGAGACAGCGAATTGACGCAATAAATCAATATTTATTCAATAAAATATTCTCTCGGTTGCAATCAGCGTAACTCGGAGGCAAGTGTATTTTATTTAAAAGAATTTCGCGTTGAGAACTCAAAATTTTAACCGATTAAAAAAAAAAGAGGTTATCGATTCTTCATGACTTGGACAGTGTATGCAGTAGCATATATTTACTCGTATCCTTTATTGCATATAGCAAATGAACAATGCAATGTGTGAGCAAAGGCAAGCTTCTTAGAAGAGATCTCTTCCAGCCAACCCGTCGGTAGTGCGAGAATTAATATTTTTGTGGGGACAAAACAATGCAACAATTATAACAAATTTTAACTATTACACAGTACTTATATACAGTACTTATATCGTATTCTAGGACAGGGACAGGACAGACAGAGTCACAAACGAGCGAGCTCTAGAAATTGCGCAGCTGCCTAGTTTTACCGCCCTGCTTAAGCAGAGACGATTGCGGTGGCTAGGGCATGTGCACCGGATGGAACCTTCGCGTCTACCACGGCGTGTTCTGCTTGGCGCTGTAGCAAACACTAAAAGAGGGGTTGGAAGACCTATTGCTGCGTTTCAAAGATTGCGCCAAGCGGGACATGGCTGTTAACATTGACCATCAAAGCTGGGAGAAGCTTGCTGAGGATAGGGACTAATGGCGTAAGCATGTGTTTGATGGGCGTAAAACACTCGATAATGCCTGGTTTTCTGGTCTCGCTAACAAAAGGCAAAAACGTCATCTAAACATGCATGTGCCAGTCTCAAATTCCACCTTCACTTGTAGAGCGTGCGGAAAATTATGCCGCTCCCGTATCGGCTTGTACAGCCATGAAAAGTCTTGCCTCAGACACTGATTAAATCGTCTGTCACAGACGTGTGAGGCCAATGATGATGATGATGATCGTATTCTACATTAGCTTAGATTGTGTCGCAACCAGTGTAACTGGCAATAATTATGCGCCCGTACGTGCGTGTATTGAGTATGAAACTTACGCAGGTCGTGTCACTATCTAAGCGAATGAGCTAATAGCTGATAATAGCTGTTTGGGTGAGCTGTACCATGTGGTTTGGCATAAAACGATCATTTACGCCACATCTAACAATCATTAGAGGGTTCAGAAAATTGTTTATCGGCATAGTGACAGGTGGTCAGTCCACCGCCTAAAATCGCAATACACATGTAAACCTCCAATCCCTTAGTCGCCTTTTATGATAATCACGGGAAGGAAATGGAAAACATCACACGACATTTTTTTTATTATTTGATAAAAATATAAATTGTGCGAAATTTTTTGTGGAATAAGTTGGTGTATCGAAAGTCTTCAGTAAGTGTAAACATTGAGAAATATAACTAAGTATATATTGTTTGTAAAAAAGTCTAAGTTTTCCTCTTATATCTCTTAACCGAGCTCTATTTTTTATTGCTCTTAAATAAACAAACTTAGCAGCCGATATAATTTATTCATCATAAGCAGAACATTTATTTTCAAGATAAATAAGCGTGACTGTGTATCCACTGCGATGTCGGTTTAATTTTAAATAAATATCTTCTTGTTTAAAGGAATTTCGCGTTGAAAACTCTCCGCTTATTTTACATTTCTCTTTTTCTTTTGATTTTGCGACGCCAAGTTCCGACGGGGAAGTTTTTGGAGTGGTTCGGGAACTATTTTTTTTAAGTGACAAAGTCAGTTGAAGTGGTGAAGACTTGGGGCCACATAATTAATTGTTTATTCTTGTTTGCGCCGAAAAGTCAACAAGATCAGCCTTGAGTCCTTATTTTTTAGCCATTGAAGTCGACACTCAACTGTCATTCTTTTGCCACTGTGGCAAAATGACAGTTTATAAAACTTTTTTATATTATATTTCAATCTGTTAGCGGAATACAAATCGTTGGACGGCTCGGTGTCCCACACGAAAAGAGAGAGAGCGGAATACAAAAAGTGCCAAAACCATCCAATTGACTTTCTGTTGAAACACAAAAATTATAATCTTTAATCTGTACTTAATAAATTGAGTGATTGAAAATGACATAAGTAAACTTATTTTTTGCATAAAATAAATAGATTGTAATTATTTTTAATGAGGCGCTTTGCGAATAGTGGAATAAGGTTCCAGGTCAAAAACTTTATTCTCCATTTACTTGTAGGTTTTTAAATCTTCAGATTAATCCATATTAGATTTGATCATTTTGCCTGGTACAGGGTGTAAGGGACAGCCCTCCGAATACCTATACGGTGCATACAGATCTAGAAAATGAACAACTTCCAATGAGAAAATATTTCAAAATATGACTTTTCTTAGTAATTGAAATCAGCTGATCTTGATTTTGAATGGAAAGGGTTTGAATTTTCAAGGGAAAAGTTGTTCAGCTTCATGGTCTGCAATGAACCCCATCCGTATTCAGAGGGCGGTCTCTTATACCCTGTATGTATTTATATATAGCCCATATACCTTCTTTATTATTATATATTTTTCTATACTATTTGTATTTTAAAATGAGTACCTACCTAAACACCTAAAGGAGAAAACCGCGGAAAAAAACTGATTTATATTCGGACAATTTGATTGAGGAGTTCCATTTCACCGCCAAAACGACAAACTTTTAGCGCCCTCTGCAATACAGGGAAGTAATTATTTGACTTTTATTGCCGATTTTTTAAATTGATAAATTTGAGAGTAAGATCAAAAAGTATTCGTGGAAAATGGGAAAAGTAAACAGATTAAATGATTCCTATTTAAATGTTAATGAACAGCTTGTTCGACTCCTGTTGGTCAAACGGTTTCGTTCTGTTTTGCAAAAAATATTCCTTTTTTTTATTGCTTAGCTACTCACAGTGCTTTATTATTTTCATAAATGAAAATAAGAAATTGAAATTGTCACAGTACTATATTATTTTTATAAATGAAAATAAGAAATTGATATTGTTCCGGGTTCAATCCCCGGCTGTCGCCAACATTTTTTTTTTCAATTTCATAAATTCTTAATTATCAGTTTTTGATTGTTAAACGAACAAGTATCACTCATGATGTGGGTTTACACGACTTACTTGCTTATTAGTTGGTAGAGGGTTTATCCCTCTACGTTTCGGCTGGTTACGGCAGCCTTCTTCTCGGAGCCGCGGAGGTCGACAGATCACATACATAAACCCTCTACCAACTAATAAGCAAGTAAGTCGTGTAAACCTACATCATGAATTTTTGATTGTTTTCTATATAAGTACTTATATTTAATCTTATCGTCTGCGGAACTGATCTCGCTGACTCCAGAGCCGCTTCCAGGGAGGGATAAGGATTCTTATTGCAAATAGTAGCAGGCTATGGCATAGACGCTCCAATGAGAAGTAACTGAACTTTGACATTGACGCATTTTTGACCAATCACTGGAAAAAGGCACATTGAAGTATACGCTCTGCCTACCCACTGCAAGGGATTATAGGCGTGATATATGAATGTAGATGTGAACCTGCCAGATAGTTGTGCCCTGTTGCTAACCGAGTAGGGGCCGTATACCACTATTTGAAATAAAAAGCATCTGAGTTGTGTTTCAATAGAGTGTCACGTGCATGGTTTCGTATTTCGCTAACAGTTTGAAGTATAGAAATTACATACATACATAAATCACGCCTATATCCCTTACGGGGTATTCAGAGCGTTAACGGCCGTAAAACGGATATTAACACCACGTCTGGCAAAAGCTTGAGGGTCAACCAGATAACTGTGTATCACTATAGTGACAGGTTGTCAGCCCATCGCCTAAAATTGTAAGACATATCCCTCGAGTCCCTTAATCGGCTCTTACGACACCCATGGGTATGAAATGTATAGAAATTCACTGTGGCAATAGAATGAATGTTGAGTGTCGATGGCAAAAATAAGAGAATTGCGGCCCTGTTTGGTTACCTACCTACATACATACCTATGTTATTATCACAAAAGCACTGAAACAAATTGAAAGCTTATATTGGCGAACCCAATACATTTTGTATTACTTACAAGTTGTTTGGTTGCCGATGTTATACAAACACGGAGTAAAATTTTAATACCGAAATGTTTGCTTTTCATCAAGCTCCGTTGAAATTAATTTTCAAACTGGTGGCGCCTCCAAAAATCCCAGACTGAAAAAGCTATGCATCCGGAAACCATAGCATGAAGCATAAATAACTAACGCGCAATGTTATTCGAAACCAATAAGGTGGTAAAATTGTTTCCTATAAGTAGGTAGCCCGACATTACTATAGGTATCTAAGTAGCTGCCTGCACTACACTGTACATTGCATTCATTTGCATTCAAACTAAAACGTATATTTATAAAAATGTTTTATAATCTCTAAAATATGATATTTTTGTTTAGCTTATGTCGCTGATTTTTTAGTTTCTTTTTTTGCGAGTTCAGCCAGTGTAGTGAAGGCTGAACCACCGAATTGTTCGTAATGAAGATGATTTCATGCCTCGAAGGACACGGTAACGTGTGGTCTTCATACACACAAGTTACCGAGACCAACTTGTAGTATGTTGATTAACACTCTGCCACGTCGTGTCCTTGAAAAAAAACGTTTTTTTTTTCGTATAGTGGTGGCGCTAGTTTCGCTAATGTTGCACCTTAAATGATACCTCTGTGTTCAATCGTTGGCAATTTTTCATGTAGCCGTTAATATTGATGTTAAATTAACGGAACGTTAATTATGAGAACCTTGTTTTGTTTGGTAAATATATTTTTTATTCCTTTTTTTGTGGATTTTTGTTGGAAATAATTAATGTAGAAAGATTAAAGTACTTATTTAATAAGGTACATAGATATATTGTTAACTGATTCTGTTTTCAAAATGTCGACCTCAGGGTACGGAGGACACAAAGGGCCTTACAACAAAAAAGTTAGACACGCGTTAACAAGTGTCTAGCGTTTATTATGTATGGAGATACATTTGAAACACACGTTCAACGCTCGTAATTTTTTTGTGGTTATGCCCAAAGTTTTTATTTGTTAACAATTGTTTAGGTCATTCGCGCTTTTTATACATTATAATGTCTATATCGTGTCTAAGCACGGACTGAATTTTCTAAGCAAATAATATACGTTGATGTTTGTTGCTTCAAAGGCCTCCTTTGCGCATATTGTGTTTAATTATATCCAATATATTTTCTTTTCTTATTGTGCAATAAAGTGTTATTACTTACTTAACTATATTACTTCGGAAGGCACGTGAGTATATTTTTAATTTCTTCTCGTAAAGGACGTTTTTAAATTCTAAAGGTAGGTACTTACTGAGCCGATAAGCAGGACTAGTGTGAAGGTTGCAGCAGCTGCCATGGTATCAGATGGTTGTTCTTGTCTGGTCAGCTACCATTTTACTGCTTTACTTTTGTATCTGGAACAAGAAAATTGGAATTTTAGTATATTGTCAAGCAGTATTCCGTTTGTTCTTCACAATTAAAGAATTTTACATACATACATGCATACATACATAACGATTATATTCCTTGCGGAGTAAAACGGACAATTACGCCACGTCTGACAAACATTTGAGGGTCATTCAGAAAGTTGGGTATCGCCATAGTGAGAGATTGTCATCCCATCGCCTAAAATTGAAATGAACATGTAACCCTCGGGTCCCTTAGTCGCATCTTACGACGCCTATGGGAAAGAAATAGGGTGTGAGGCATAGCCGGCATCACATGGCATAAAACAATTTTAAACGGATTTGTGTTTATTTAGAATATACAAGATACGGTGAAAGCATTCTGCATAGTACCGGTACGTTACTATAGATGGCGGTAGAACAATGATAATTTAAATTCTAAATAATGACGTCTAACACGTTAGTCATCCGTGACCACGAGCTCTGTAAAGAGCTCAAAACTTAGGAATTGTAAAATCCAAAATAAACACAACTTGGTTTATTGTGATGAGTGATAGTAATAACTATTCACTCTCTTTTCGTATGGGACACCGAGTCATCCAACGACCCGATGAACCCTGGTGTCAGAGTTTTTCAACCACCTACTACCACTAGTAGTACTCTGACATGGTTGTGTTACGATCGCCGTCTAAGTAATCATAGACAGCAACCGGGACCGACTTCTTAACGTGCCCTCCGAAGCACGGAACCATTTCTTTTCGGACAATCAGTTGGTTCACCCTGCAATGTCCTGACCAGACCGGGAACAAATTCACAAAGTGATAAATATCAAAAAAATATCTTTTTATGAGTGTCCCACCGAGAATCGAACCCGGAATCTTTGCGCCGCAGGCAGTCGCACTGCCACTGCGCCACATCGGCCGTCGTTCGTCGTTTTCAATAACTATTAGTCAAAAGCAAATTGTAATAGGTCAACAATTTATATTTTGCTACTGGGAATAGCTCGGGCGTGGCTCGGGCCAAGAGTTGCTAGATATACGCTTGTGTTAACATCTTTATCAATCATTCAGGAGTTCGATTCCCGGTGCACTCACAAAGTTAATCTTATCACTTTGTGGATTTGTTCGCAGTCTGGTTAGGAACATTGCAGGCTGAACCACCTGATTGTCTGTAAGAAAGACGGTTTCACGTTAAGCCTTCGGTCCCGGCTCCTGTCTAGGATTACATAGACGGCGATCGTTACTCAACCATGTCAGAGGTCTACTAGTAGTAGCACTGTCTGACCACACGAAAGAAAGAATAAAAGTTACTTATCGCCACACATAAAAAACCGAATTGGGACCTCTTTATCTGACAGTTCTCGAGCTTTTTTATAATGTCATACGGTGGTGTTGTGATAAGTTGAAATTTTGACATTTAAGTCATTAATAAATTTGATCTATATAACAAACATTTTTTCCGTTTAGCTCAGTGCCACCTAAGAACACTTAAAGATTAGCAAGAAAATTGACTATTGAGTCTAAACTAATATTATAAAGAGGAAATATTTGATTCTTTCTTTGAATTGAATAGGCGCCGAAACTACTGGACCGATTTTTATGTTGAGTACCTCTCTAGATAAGATGAAAGATTTGTAGAACTTAAAAAGGCAATAAATAATATGTTTATTTTATTTTATAAATTGTTTTATTATAAGAATCCTACATTACCCTGTAGAACATATATTAAAATGTCTTATTTCCGCGGGAAAATGGTTAGCAGCGGGTGAAACCACTGGGCAGGCCGCTAGTAAAAAAAGAATCTCAACTCTGGCAAAACAAGAAATTGAATTGAAGTTACTTGTATTCAAATTACACACAAGTAACATTTCCATTTTGTTTATTTGTTTTATTACGCTAAGTATAAGATACCTACTAGGTACACGTTTTAATGTCAGTATCCAGTCCTTATTGTTAGCTTAATGTGGAATATAATGACAGCCGTATCGAGGGAGGTAGAATGCGAGTGCCTTAATGAATAAATAACCAGTTCAACCCAGTTCAATCATAGACGGTGAACCCTTTTGGGAAATACCCGTGTTTCTGTCGTGAACCAAAAGTGTCACCATTTTTGTTTCTTCCTCAATTCAATGTAAATGCTAATTCTTTACTACAAAGAAAATTGAATGATATTGAATATTAAAATAACTTTTATACTAGGTAATTATATTTTTATTTTGAATTGTTTGCACTAGAAAGAAAATTGTATTAATTTTAATATTAAGAAAATTACTAAACTAATAATATTTTTGTTTTGTAAACAATTATCAGGTAACATGAATACCTTCATCTTAAGATAGTTATATGTTATACTAAAGAGTGTCCATTCTGCTCTTTTAAGACGAGTGTCGTGAACAACCTCGACAGTAAATTTTTTGTGAAGTGGCACTCACAAAAAAAACATTTCTCTTTATACAAACAATCTATCAGAATATCCGTTGCCCAAGTTTTTAGTATAACCTTTTGTAAAATGAGAACCTACAAATTTAATGAAATATTCGCTGTATTTAAAGTTATGGCAAAAAGTAGCCACTTTTGGTATTAATTAAGATATTTATTAATACCAATTAAGAATTAAGATAAGCTTTATGTTACTGAAGAGTGGTGTCCATGCTGCTTTTCTAAGAGACCTATGTTAGTTTGTTTTTGTTTGAATCGTGTTTTTGCTTTAATGCAGCATTAACTCACTTGTCCAAGATAGACGTACCCGAAAATCAAAATCCAAATGTTTGTGGATCTTTAGATCTTTAAATTTTTAGAACAAATTTTTTTTATATAGCGTAAAAACATTACCAACTATAGAAAAGAATTTGTAACAAAAAACCTGATATAAAGGGTGTAAGGTCCGAATACTGGTAGGGTGTATTCAGACCATGAAACTGAACATCTTCCCATAAATGAATATTTTAGGAAACGTTTATAAATTTTTAACTCCCATAGTAAATGCAGTCAGCTGATTGTGATTTTGTATGGGAGATCGTTTTTTTTTTGTCGTTTCCTGACATATGTTTTTAGGGGAAAGTTGTTCAGTTTCATAGTCTGCATGCACCCTTCCAGTATTCGGAGAGCTGTCCCTTACACCCCGTATATGTCTATAGATAAGATTTTGTATTCTAAACATCATCATTGGCCTCACACGTCTGTGACAGACGATTTTATCAGTGTCTGAGGCAAGACTTTTCGTGGCTGTATAAGCCGATACGGGAGCGGCATAATTTTCCGCACGCTTTCAAGTGAAGGTGGAATTTGAGACTCGCACATGCATGTTTAGATGACGTTTTTGCCTTTTGTTAGCGAGACCAGAAAAATAGGCATAAACAATACATAGATAAAATCGTAGGAAACATCTTGTATACATAATAATATTTACAAAACGAATATTATTCACAAACAAACTACAATACTCCACACATGTGGATGTAGGAAGCCTCCAAGAGAACTTAGCAAAGTTTCCATACTTTTCCGAACTCTCTGGAACTTTCCCGAACTTTCCGGACGAGATTCCCGGAATACGGTAACGTTCAAGTGGAAAGCAAACGTGGACGCGTTTGAATAGTTTTGTTTATTTTTGTTTTGCTTATACAGGGTGGCCTGTTTAGTGACGTTCAAAGAAAAAAAAATTATGACTTATACTGAGGGGTATACAAATCACCCCCATATAAGTTTAACGACCGCAATTATTCGTAGTTTCCGAGTTATTCAATTTTAAAAGTAGTATTGAAAAAAAAAATACTAACCAGTACTTTTCCTAGAATAAGGTTTCTCAATTTTGCAAGTTTTCAAAAATTTTACCACTAATACGGGAAGTGTTTTAAAAATTTGATATTCAAGGTTTCTCAAGTAGTTATTTTTGAAGCATACCTAATCTTCAAGATTGGTCCTTTCCAGCATACAAGAAAAGAAAAAACAACTGCCACCCGAATTTTTCCCATACAAATTTAAAAGTAGAATATCCGGAAACTGGTTGGAAACATACCCGGTTGCCATTCCACCAATTCGGTCTAAGCGCTTCCAGTCATCATTTAGAGGTATAATGCGTACTGCCAAGGAGTGGAACTCACTACCTGCGTCTGGGTTTCCAAACGCATACAACCCTAATATCTTCAAAGTAAGAGTGAAAAGGCTTCTTCTGGGTGAGCTCGCTTCATCTTATACTCTGTCTCTGTCCTATGATCTAGACTAGAGTCAAGAGCAAACCTATCCTTAATTTAAAAAAAACTACACATAATCGCGGAACATACAGGAGTGATTTGGATACCCCTTAGTAGAAGGCATACAAATTTTGTCTTTGGACGTCACTGTTCGGGCCACCCTATATAGAGATTTGGTTGTAGACGTTTGTTTAGCAAGTTTGGCCACTGATTTTATGATTTGGTAACATTTCTTTACTGAAACTTTGGAGACTTTGAAGTAGATACGAGTATGCGCCAAATCAGCTTCTCTTCTCTTGTAATTAAATCCTTGAGCCATCGATTCGATTCTTGTTTGGATGACCTATGTGAAAGACAAAAAGATTTTAAAGTGTTAAATGATAAAGAATAAAAACGCAATTTTGTTTTAAAGGAAGTTTTGCTACTTTATTCTATCCGCGATCGATCCGCGAGGCTCGATCGGCACCCGAATGGGTTGCTACCCAAACAACGCAAAAATATTCTAATCTACGAAGCCAAGAAGGAAAACACCTTCCTGCCTTTCGTGGTGGAGGTAATCGGTGCTTGGGGTACTGAGGCGCGGGCGTTCATTACCAAACTAGGGATACACATCAGACAATGCCGACTAGAACCTCGCACCGAATCGTACCTGGTTCAGCACATATAGCTGGAATCTAACACGGAAACGCCGCCAGCGTGTTGGACAACTTTCCTCCAGATACGTCTTGAGGATCTGAGTGTTGGCCTATAAAGGTGACGGATGAAAGACGATTACATGTATCTGAAATGAGAATGCTTAGATATCCATCTATTTATTGTGCGGTGTGACAAGAAAAGATAAAATAAGGAATGAGTATATAAGAGGAAGTTTGAAAGTAGCGCCAGTTACAGAAAAGATGAGAAGTAGTCGTTTATCGTGGTATGGGCATGTTATGAGGAGGGATGAAAATCATGTGACAAAAAGAGTATTGAATATGAATGTGGATGGATGCAGAAGGAGAGGAAGGCCTAAAAAAGTTTGGAAGGATTGTTTAAAAGATGATATGAAGCAAAAGGGTGTAAACGAAGATTTGACAGCTGATAGAGATGAATGGAAGAAAAGTTTGGATAAGGGCAGGCAGATGATGATGATGATGACGTCTTGAGGCGGGCTCTTTATTGGCTAGCATAGATTAATGTAAATAGTATTTATTTTATATTAGTTCTAAACTGGACATTCTATTGATGTATTGGCTAGAGACTACATTTACGTCCGCCTACATAAATAGCCCACATCGTCGGCCTTACGACCTAACTTACCCCTCTCTGAATATAACATGAGTTTGAAATCAATTCCGCTCGACCACGAGACCGACTTCAATGATACTGGCATCAAAAATTCACGGGACAGCCTGGGTTCACGATCACAGAAAGTTCTGTGGATTTACCTATATTTTATTTTCATGCTGTATGATGCCGGTTTAAAAAAGCATCAACACATTTCTTTCCTGCGGGTGTTGTAGGAGGGGACTAAGGGACTCGAAGGTTTCACGTGTGTTACAATTTTAGGCGACAGGCTGACAACCTGTCACTTTAGTGTAACACAATTTTATCAGAAACGGCCCTCAAATATTTGCCAAACATGGCGATAGCGACCGCATTTTTATGGCCGTTAACGCTCTGCCTACCCCGCAATGGATAAACAGTGTGTGTTATTTTCATCCGTGCGTGGGATAAATCCAGGGAATGGACAGCAGCGTTCCCTGTACTTGCGCCGCAGTGGCTGCACTCAAAACCAGCCTGATAATCGTAGTAAGTGTAAAAATGCTTTCCGTTAGAAGGACCATATTCAGCAGTGAATTGTTGTTTGCCGTGTGATGCCGGATTAGAATATCATCACCCCATATCTTTCCCGTGGGAGTCGTAAGAGGCGACGAAGGGACTCGAGGGTGTGTATTACAATTTTAGGCGATGGGCTGACAACCTGTCACTATAGCGATACACAATATTCCGAATAACCCTCAAACATTTGTCAGACGTGGTGTAAATGGCCGTTTTTTGCGGCTATTTACGCTCTGCCTACCCCGCAAGGGATTATAGGCGTGATATGTGTATGTATGTATGTAATTGTTGTTTCTGCTGGTAAGTGTCAGACTTTTTTCTAGGGCTTCAGACTTACTAAAATGTAAAATGTTTGCCGTGTGATGCCGGCTTAGAGTAGCATCACCCCATTTCTTTTATAGACGTAAGAGGCAAAAAGGGACACGAGGGTCACATGTGTTCGCAATTTTAGGCGATGGGCTGACAACCTGTCACTATGGTGATACACAATTATCTGAATGACCCTCAAATGTTTGTCAGACGTGGCATAAATGTCTGTATTTTACGGCTTTTTACGCTCTGCCTAACCCGCAAGGACATAGGCCTGATGATATGTATGAACAGCTGATATTTTTCGCAAGTGACCTCGTAGTAATCATGAGTAGAGTTTGAGTACTCTGCAATATTTTTATACACACACACACATATCACGCCTAATTTCCCTTGCGGGGTAGGCAGAGCGCAAACAGCCACAAAAAACTGTCATTAACGCCACGTCTGACAAATATTTGAGGGTCATGCGGAAAATTGTGTATCGCCATAGTGACAGGTTGTCAGCCCATCGCCTAAAATTGCAATACACACCCTCAAGTCCCTTAGTCGCCTCTTACGACTCCCACGGGAAAGATATGGGTAGATGATATTCTAATCCGGCATCACACGGCACTATTTTTATGAAAGTACTTAAATGCTTTTTTTGTTGATTCACTTTGAACGAATAAATATAGCACTATAAAAGCATAATCCGACAAATTCGATTGCAGGTAAACTCACAAAGGCGTCCAATCTGTCGACTACACCTTTGTCCCCTTTAGTGTAGGGATGTGACCATTGCAAATAATCGATTTTTAAATGATTATTTTTTTCGGATTCAGATTCAGATTCACTCGTATATTTGCCCAGAAAATAATAATAATTAAAGTTTCAGTCACGTAAATATGATATTGGAGCATAATATTCGATAAGAAAATATGTTTTTGAGAACAAGCAAGTATATCTTAATGCAAACAATGCGTGGCATAATTAGCATTTAGTTAGTAATAGCTACTTGCATAATTTCACCAACGGCAGGTAAACCGGGGTAGCACAGTCGTTAATACTGATACGAATCGAAAAACGAAAGTAATAGGTTCAAATCCAGCCTGTGGTGTAATTTTACAAGATGTCCAAATATAACAATATGATATGCTCATAACTTTTTAAGCACTCGCGATAATTTTCACTCATTTTAAGTATTAGACCGGGAATATCGCGATAGTAATCCGTCCAAAAATCGTCTAAGCACATAAAGTGCAGTAATTTTTTTGGAATAATATATGTGTTGCAAAAGCTAATAGAATTTTCAGTAGTAAATAAATCTATTTCGTAGAAATAATCGATTCATTGAAAACTTAATTAATATTGTATCCACATCTCTACTTTTATGCAACCAAAAGCGCCTAAATGGGGAAGCTTCACCGCAATGAGGAGTTATTATACGACTGCTATACGACCAACTCGATCGTATATTCGAATTATTTTGGAACTAACTGTCATTTGATAAGCATTCGAAATTAAGGGGAATTACGGCGATTGCATTCAGTGGACTCTGAATGAATATTTTACCACGAAATTAGGGGCGTTTGTTGGAATTTACGTGGAACCACAATTTATGCTTGTACGGAAATGCTAGTTTAAATGGCACATCTTTGCTGTATATTGAAAGTAAATGACTATTTGTAGAAGTCAAATGTATTAGATTTTGCTAGGCAATTTAAGTTTGCGTGAGGTTATTGGAAAATTTCTAAGCTTTTTAACACCGAAACCACCTTGAGAAGTACCACAAAGAAATGGATATTGTTAGCAGCACTTTAATGTATTACCCCATGGGAGTATCAACTGGTTAGGAAGTTTGTCAGGTTCAAGAGCCTTATAAAAAGCAAAATATCAAATCCATCTCCGTTCTATAAATAGATAGAGTTATTTTTAAGTGCATTAGGTCTATGCGGAAAGGGAATAGGCGTGGGTAAAAAGTGAACTAATCATTTTTCATAGGTTGCTATGATATTTATCATACTAAGAACAGAGGCGCCCTCAATTTCCACGCCTATTCTCTTTTCTCACAGATTTTACTTATTAAGCCTTATGTCAAGAGCAAGAGTAAGTTTAATACGCATATTAGGAGTGCTGTGTCTGCTCTGCGGGACCACTGCTGTATGATAATAGGAACACCATCTGCCATACATTTACGTCACTAAAGATCCATGAACACTGCACATCAATGGCAGCGTAATCAGCCAATCACAAGCTTCTGTTGGCATGCTGCCAATAGCGCCATCTGTGTAACAGGGTGTGTAAAATTGTTGCGTAATTATAAAGTAGGTATGCGAAATTAATGGGGATATATCACTAGCACCTGTGAGCTTGGGACAATATTATGTAGCTGATTTTGTGAAAATAAATCCGCTCAAGTGCGAGTCGTATTCGCCCACCGAGGGTTCTATAACTGTGAGATGTTATGTCAAGAACTTTTAAATGGTACCCCGCTTTAACTAATATCCTTAATATTAAAATTTTGATGTATATCGGACCTCTTAAAATGGTTTAGTTTTTAAACTTGTACCTATCTGTTTCCCTAACCTTGGTAGTAACTAGGTATCATTGGAGAATATCCGTCACATGAGCTTTCTCGTACGCAGAAATATTGAGACCCCACCACCAGCATACCTAGCAAAATTCATTGTTTAAAAAAACCAGTAAGTAATCTCCGACAGTGAAACGAAACATAATTCAAAAAGTTGATTTTGACAATCAGCTGTTTTGGAGAGTAGTCAAAATATTTCACGGCTTGATACAATTGGTAAGGCCACTCGTTGCAAATCACTAGAATTCACGGTTAGAAAATAGGAATTTTGGGATTGCCCATGCAAGAAGGGCCATTGCGTGCGAGATTTCAATTACGAATACTTAGGCAATCGAGCTCGTGTAGTGACTCTTTGTCACTTCCAGTAATGATTAATGACGTCAAATGTGAATAAGCTCTGGTTACCCATTATTTCTTTGTTTTTGTATAAGTACAATTACTAAGGACTAGCACAACAACTCAACAACCCTAGCAACCCGTTAAGTTGTTAATAAGATAGTATTTCCCTGTGGTAAAAAGTCGTTGTACTGAAATCCTACTTCCTACATGTCTAATTCCAAGCTAAACTCCCGCAGTGGAAGCGATTTACACAGGTAAATTTCTAGTAAAATACCAGGAGTTCAACTGAAGGCAGACAATGGCCGCGTTACGCAGCGCTAAATAGCATACGCTGCACAATATAGCAGCGCATACTATGAATTAAACGTGAACCTAAATCTATTTAACTTAATTAACTAAGTTGAGTGAAATTGGCAAATGATGTGTTCTGACCTTTACATAACTCAATTCTGTAGTAAATACCGTCTGCCGATCTGGCGTTACGTCACACGTATAAGCACTAGATTATAAGTGAGTACCTCCAAATTATATCACCCCACGAATTCCGCAATTCGTACTAAGGAGTCACAATGATAATGGTACAACAAATATGACTAAAGGGAACACACCATTAACATGAAGAAACAGTTTTATACTAAAACAACTAGGTTCGACACTTACGGTCACGTCGCCGGTCCAAATGCATAAAATACCCAACGGAGAAAGGAAGTTCAGGGAATGGATCAAATAGGGATTCCGTGGGTACTTACAGGGCTGGGTGGAAAAGATATCGACACCCAGCATTCCACTACAGCCTTGGCGCGTTATTCACTTCAAACCACTCACAGCTTCTGTTCGTATTCCACTTTGATATTAGTCATTACGCGTGACCCAACCCGAATTTGGGCCGTACAAACGCGGGCCAATATGGCCACCTGATGCCTATTCAACGCGACGCTCACGTGGAAGACGTCGAGACATCCAACAATCACTAAGCCTGGCATTCCAGTACAAACCAGGAGAAACGCAATAATACGATGCATCAACACGCGCGATCTCAAATTGAATCGTCCATTACACGCGGCATCACAAAACGCGTGGCGGGAAATCCGCACAAAACACAATACGTTCCCGTCCGAACGGTTTTGAGTGACTGATAGTGCGGTGCAGAAATCACCGCTTGGCGCCTACCAGGCGGCCCGCGCGCACGCCGCCACCCTCGCCCCGCGAGCGAGAAAGGGACAACATATGCCCAGAGCGATGCGTGCGGGCGAGCATCGCGGCGTATTCATAGACCGTCATTAATACCTAACTTACCCCAGCATAGCAACGCTAAATTAAACACTACATATATTATAAATGCGAAAGTTTGTTTGTTTGTTTGTTTGATACTTCTTCACGCAAAAACAACTGAAGTGATTGTAATGAAATTTGGTACATATAAAGAAGGTAACATGGTTTAACACATAAGATAGTTTTTATTACCACTTAAGCGGGCAACCCCGCGGGTAACAGCTAGTCTTAACTATATTTTCGGCAGTTTAATTTTAGACGACGGCTGATAGAAACGTATACAAGAAACAAACATGTTGCGCTGACCCTGAACGAGTTTGAAATCAAGGATGATGAATTTGATAATTATTTTTTTTCTACCTACCTTCTTGTATTCTTGTCACTTTGAGGTCACCAAAAGCATAAATAAGTCAGAATCAATGGGCACAGCACCTAAACAGGGCAATTGCAAGCCAGCACTGGCGTAGTGCCAGCAGTGCTGCCTGTTATCACGGTATAGACTAGGAGCTCATTACGTGAAAAGGTCTGCTATTTGACAGTACAAGGCAAAATTAACAACTCAAAGAAATATTTAAAAAAGATCATTATTCTGTTATGGACTGGGCTGACGGCGTAGCGGATTGTACCCCTGCCTGGTACGCCGAGGGTCGTGGGTTCGATCCCCACAAGTATTTGTTAACTAATTTTCAAATATTTGTGTTAAGTCTGGCTGTTTCTATGTATAATATTTACAATAAAAAAATTATAAGTATTAATATCAGCTATGTTGTTCACATAGTACTAGCTTTGCTTAGTTTTAGGCTAGACGGTGCTGTGTGGATTGTCCAGGATATTTATATATTTATTGTTATGCTCGTTATAAAGACTGTCTGTGTAGACTTATAAAATATAAATAAGTCAGAATGGGCTTAGCATCTAACCAGTGCCATTGCAAGCCAGCGGCATTTAGCCAACATTGCTGCCTATGGTCACAGTGTGCACTAATAGCAAAGTGAAAAAGTGCATAACTTGAACAGTAAACCCTCAAATATTTTGCCAACTGTGAACTGTAGTTCAAAGTTACGCTTTGGGCTCGGGTTGTTCGATTTCCGCCCTGTGCAGGTGTTGTGATTTTAATATATTTTTTTTTGTAATTTGGCAAAGTCACTGTTAGTGCGTGTAACAACTTTTGAGAAGGGACGAGGAAGATCAACCCTAGGTAAAGTAACCTCATGTTAGCCTTATCCTCCTTTTATCTTGTCGCATGGGATAAAAAGAAAATGAACAATCCTGATGTCAATGATTGAGAGATGGCATGCTTGTCTTTTAGTTTAAATATGCTAGCTAAAAGTCCACCACCATGCAATTGCAACCCTTTCAGAGTCAAATACTAAAGAGCTCGCTCGCGTACTTAAGTTAGTTTTATTGCTCGTAAAGCACATAGCTTTTCAAGTTGCTAGCTATCAGTCTAGTGCGGAAATAGTGATGGTGCTGCTGTGACGTCACAATGAGACAATACTGGCTGGAATGAACTAATGACGTTTACAAGCGCACACAGATACAGCCCAATACAGGCTGGGTATAATTGGTCGATTTTGATCAAAATTATGTGTTTGTACTTTGACCGAAATGTTTGACCCATATGTGATCATAAAAAGTATCATCTCTAACGTTATCATCTATCATCAGTCTACAGGTGAAATTCTTAGTACATTGCATAGCTGGTTCATATTCATGGTATCATGATGGCTATCCAACTACGCAATGAATATTAAATTTCACCAGTTCAATTGTAGCCTGTAGTTTGAAAATATCGGGCAATGGTATGACGTCCAAGACGCTAAATTGACTGCGATTTCGGGCAGGCTGCTCATTCAACGGCTCCTTGCAACCCTCATTTTTACCCTTATTTGCTTTCTGATGATTTTCAATTACTTATGCTTCAATATTTTTATATATGACTGATTACTGAAATGCAGTGAATTAGTGTTACTCAGTAAATATGTTACACCGCTTCTTAGAAACTTAAAGCCAAAAACCTCAACCACCTTGGTGAATTTGAAATGCCGATTAAATCTTTGCAATATTTTCGTCCGAGTAATGCTGGCTTAAGATAGCATCACCCCATTTCTTTCGCATTGGTGTCGTAAGAGGCACAAAATAGAGAATGTACAGAAGGATCACTCGGGCCTTTTTTTGATTACTTCTGCTTTCGGCAAGGGCTGCCACAGTTTTCTTACCGATTTTATTTAATGGAGTAGGTACCTAAACATACAGGGAGTAACAGAAAGGCTATATCAAGCCGAAAGGTGCTCATAAAACTAAACAACTTTCCCCATTTCCCCACTTTGACCTCCTTTCGGCTTGATATACCCTTTCTGTTACTCCCTGTATTACATTACGTAGTGCTACCTACATAGCAATTATTATGAACAGATATCTGCTCTGGGGCTGTTGAGACTGAGCATTACCCTATTTCTTTCCCTTGGGAGTCGTAAAAGGCAACTAAGGGACTTGAGGGTGTGTATTGCAATTTAAGGCGATGGGCTGGCAACCTGTCGCTATGGCGATACAAATTTTTCCGAATGACCATCAAATTTTTTATTTGTTTTTGCAGCCGTTTACGCTCTGCCTACCCTGCAAGGGATAAAACACGTGATATGTGTATGTATGTACATCAAAAATGAAAAGTTGTTTCTAGCCTTTATTTAAGTAGGTCAAATCACATAATAAAAAATATACTGATTAGAGTTATTAATCTTGTTTATTCTTTTTAGTCCGGGTCCCAATTTGTGACTTTGTATGGAGGTATGATACCATCCGGCAGAAAGCATGAGACTTGGCATGTATGTTGCTCTTATATATGTGTTTCAATAAACGAAGGGAACCACGTCGAGGCCCCCCTGTTTCCCCCCCTTACCCCCCCTTTTATGTCCCAATTTTCAGTTATTTATATTTTTATTGAAAACGGGTAAAGATAGGAGAAAACCGCCAAGGAAACAAATATTCCTTATAAAATTATCTATATAACCGTCTTTGGATGTATGTTGATAGGACTTATAGTTTTCAAGATATGCTTACATTTACTCCAATTTTGTGAGGAAATAGCGGCCCATCTAGCGATTTCACCCACTGCTAACCGTTTTCCTGCGGGAATAAGACTTTGTTTTGGCATGTATTTTATACAAACCTTTCTCTTGAATCTCTTCAGCTATCAACAAAAACCGCATAGAAATCCGCTGCGTAGTTTTAAAGATCTAAGCATACACGTAGGGGCGCCACCGGACCACTGGGACACAGCACGTGGACATAATTTTATTTTATTATGTAAGTAAGTTAGGTTAGTAGGTACCCCATTTATTTACCGTGGAAGTCGTAAGAGGTGACTTTAGGGACTCGAGGGTGTGTATTGCAGTTTTAGGCGATGGGCTGACAACCTGTCACTAAAGCGATACACAATTTGTCCAATGACCCTCAAATATTTGACAGACGTGGCGCAAGTGTTCGTTTTTTGCGGCCGTTTACGCTCTGCCTACCCTGCAAGGGATTACAGGCGTGATATGTGTATGTGTATGTAAGTTAGGTATGATATTAAAATGGAAATATTCACGTCACTTCTGGAGATACCAATATAACGTTCGAAGACTACCGCAGTAGTTTTATAAAATTATGTAAAGAACCAAAAAGGGAACAGAATTGATGTACTCGTAATATTTGACGTGTACAAAGAGGGCAGCTTGAAGAATACTACAAAGGGTCACAGCAGCAGGGAAGCTACCAAAAAACTGGCAAAACTTTCTTCTCTGTTCTGACAATAAATAGAACATTTCCTATCTGATGGGCTCCAGCAATTTCAATATGACAAAAGGACGATTTTATCAACAAAAGGCGAAAAAGTTCTACGTAATGATGGCACAGACGTAGCTTCCCTGTACTCAAAGCAAGAAGAAGCTGATTCCCGAATTCTCCTCCATATTTATCATGCTGTGCAGCACGGTCATACCAAGGTTGTAGTCGTCTATGCTGTTTGGAAGAATTTTGGATCTGTTTTGGGGTCGGAAAAGCTACACGTAACATCGCTATCCATGACCTGGCTAATTCATTCGGGCCAGAAGTATGCTGTGGGATTATATTTTTTCATGCGTTTACAGGCTGTGATACTGGCTTTAGTGGAAAAGGAAAGAAGTCCTTTTGGAATGCGTGGAAATCATTCCCTGAAGCCACAAAAACCTTCAAAGAATTATTACAGCCTGTAAATGCAATTAAAACCCGTCATTTGGATCTTTTGTCGAGGTATGTTATCTTTACATATGATAAGACATGTGAAGCAGAAGATCCGAATGAAGCAAGGAAGGCCTTGTTTATTATTATTATTAATATGATTATGTTTTATCAGGCAGGCAGTTGTAACAACTGATGGTACCTGTATCACACTGTTCATAGTTCACTTTATCTCCTTCCATTTTATATTTTTAAGTGTTTATCAAGTTTGTTTTTGGTGTTCTGTGCTGATATGATTTGTTAAGGGACGGGCCATGGATAGGTTACCACCCACGTCAAGTGCTCTTTTAGAACACACAAAAAGGGCGTCTTTCCTAGCCGGCTTCACCTGGGGTCAGAGTTTCATACCTAATCCAGAATATCCCAGTTTCGAAGATTAGGGTTGGATAAAAGAAGATGGTCTCTGGTCTCCATTATGGAGCACAATGAAAGAAACAGCAGCCTCCCTAAAGGAATTGACCACCTGCAGTAGGGGTCGGTGCCAATGCAGGAAGTCAGGGCTTCCTTGTACTGGCCTTTGCAAGTGCGTAGGAGATAATAGTGATTTTAATTGATTAAAGTTGTATAAATTAATATTCTTCTTAGCGTGTCGATGGCAGACACTACACCGTCGCGGCCCAGAACTTGGCTACGATGACAGCGCTGAGAGACGCTGTCATAAGATCGTCCAGCGTGCAGGTGCAAGGGCACGCAGGACACGATGTTAAGTGGTTCCTTGTTTGAACTGCACCACACAAACAGTTTACATCGGAACCCTTCAAGAAGCCCCACTTGGGCATGTTTTCCTTACTCCGGCCGGTCTGAGTCCGAGGTCTATTTAAAGATTTCCAAACCGACCATGGCAAATTATGGCCAGGCGGCAAGCTCTCAGCAATCGGGACGAAAGGATCTGGTAGGGTAATAAATTAATATCCTAGACTTATGTTTTAAATACTCACTCAAAACCGAGCACTAATACGTTTGTTATACTAATGCATTCGCAAAACATAATAACATTTAATGATAACATATATATTCATATAATACATACATAACACACAACGCGCGCCTCCCCCCTTCTATTCCCTCCTTCCACCTGAACTCTCCCACCCCACCATCAACTGTGTGGGAGCCCGCTTATGGTGTCATATTAATATTATAGTCATTATTTCTTGCAATAATAAAATAAATGTAAGCATATCTTGAAAACTATAAATCTTATCAACATACTTCCAAAGACTGGTATATAGACAATTTTATAAGGAATATTTTTTGCCTTGACGGTTTTCTTCTATCTTTAGTCGTTTCAAATATAAATCCGAAAAACTGAAAATTGGGGCATAAAAGGGGGGAGAAGGGGGGGAACCAGGGGGGCCTCGATCTGGTTCTCTTCTTTTCCTGAAGCACACATCTATAAGCTACATATATACCAAATTTCATGCTTTCTGCCAGATGGTATCGTACTTACCAAATAGGACCCGTACTATTTATGAAAGCAAGTTTTTATTTAAGTTGGTACAAAATATTATAGGAACATTGTACAAATCACATCGTATACTAAAAAACCTACTTAATACCTATTTATATTTGCGTGAAGCCATTTTGCATGTCCGCACTAAACGCGGTTGACACTCGACTACAAGTGTGTTTGGATTGGTTTGGTTTTCCTTGTAAACGGCGGCGTGTCAAATTGTGGAGAGTTTCGTGACGTTTGCTTGAAGTGAGCTCTCTGTATTGGGCGCGCAGCCGCCAATACTTACTTTGTGTAAGAGGCGACTAAGTGAATCGAGGGTTCAATGTGTATAACAATTTTTGGCGAAAGGCTGACATCCTGTCACTATGGTAATACACAATTTTTCTGTAACGTAACGACCCTCAAATTTTGACAGATGTGGCGATAGCGACCGCATTTTACGTCAACGCTCTACCTACCACGCAACGGATAAAGGCTTGTCAGGCGTGGTGGTTTGATACTACAATCAAGCCCATGTATGTAGGCCTTACGACAAAAAAAAATACGCACATTGAACGCGTTCATTTTCATAGAGATATTTTTTAACACGAGTTTAACGCGCGTCAAAATTTTTGAGGTAAGACTTTTTTAATGATGAGTATAGTAATTGTGTAGTCTCGATACCCTTATTTTTTAAACATTATAATGCCATCGACACTCAACTGTCATTACTATTACCACCGTGATTTACTATACTTCAAATTGTTAGCGGAATATATATGCATTCCACATATAGAACTGAGACCCTATTCAAATAGAAAAATACGGCCTCAATATACCTTCTTACCTAGGTATTCTGCATGCCTACTGCAGGGTAGATAATCGAAACATGCACCTGCCGATACACTTGATCAGCGATTCCCAAACTTGCTCATACCTGCCGCCGATAGCCTGCCAAAGCCGCGACGCCAACATGCAAGTTAGGAGCTGTTTATGATGGAGTCGTGACTTGGCATCGTCTGAACTACGGTTTCAGTGTTTAGTCTATGTAATAGGCTTTTGTAGGTGATTTACAATCTGATTCTTGGTACTTATTTTTTTTTATACTTTATTGAACATCGTACAAAAGGCGGGTGCCATGCGGCATTCTCTACCGGCCAACCTGTGGGTAAACAGAGGAAAAAAGAAGCGGTTGCGCTAGAAAGTGATGAAGACACAAAAGGAAAACAACATGTTGTACCATTATGAAAAAAATACCTACCAATACATAATACTACATACACAAGTACTAATAAATATAACATAAACTTACTTACACATACTCAAAAGAAAACAGAAATAAAATTGTACTTTAATTGAATAACATACAACTAACTCCATCTGTCTTCAAATGCTGAAACTTACAGCGCCTTGACAACGGTGTTGCGTTGATTGGTATACAGATGGCAGCCGTGAACTTCTTCTTCTTCCATCGTGTCAATGATTTGCCCATACCTTAAACGTCATTCACCCAAACAAAACCGAACTCTAACAGCTGGTACCCAGATAGGCGCGTTCGAAATGTGGTGCTGGTGCAGAATGTTAAGAATTCAATGGACTGCACGGCGCACAAACGAAATGTCTACCATCTGTCAACAGCGTATTCTTAAGTTTTTGGACACCTGACTAGGCCTGAATGCCTAGAAATTCTTATTTTCACTGGCCATGTAAATGAGAATAGAAGTCATGGGATCGCACCGACCAGATGGACCGATACAATACAGTAGGCAAACAAGGCCACACTGCAGGCGTCAGTGCACATGGCACAGAAGGCGGAGCCTGGAGGAGTTTAGCGGAGCAGTAGCTCCCCATTGTCACGTCCCTCAGGAATGAGGCATCGACTGAGAAGAACAAAAGTCGTTAGCCCAGTATTCAGTCCCTTTCACCACATGTTCAGTCACCAGCATCAGATGCTCCCACGTACAGGTGATTAAACATTAAAGGGCAAGGGATGAGGTAGACCATGGTTTGTGAGTTCACTACTCATATGCATCGGTCGGGAATAATTCTACTAGAACGCGTAGAATTGACTTTTTACGATAATACATCACATCATTCATGAGCTCATTCATATGACAATCAGTGAACCACTCAAGGCATCAATGGTTCAGTGTTATATTTCATTTGACCTGTGAACCTCAAATTGGCTGATATTATATGCCAACACCAAGACGAACGATACGAGCTGTTTATGATGTAATCGTGACTTGACATCGTCTAACCAGGATTCTGTCGTATGGTTTAAGTCACAGGCTTTATTAGATGACATTAATATCCATTCTTCTTCTTGGTTCAATAGAGTGCGAATATGTAAACCATCTATCCCTGACTTAAACATAGATTTAGAATGAATATTACAGCGTTGAGTTAAAAGCGAGTGTAAAGTACTGTAGGATTTCCATAACTGGTTATTCAAAAAGCATAGAATTTCTGTGAATTTGCAATCACCGTACCATAAGTAGCCTTGAATTTTATTCTTCAGCGGCCGCAGGGATCAGCATATGTTAAGGTTGCAAGAATCTGACAATCTGGTGGATAGTCTGATGTCCTGTCAAGATACCGTATGTTAATGGTTACCCATATTCAGTTTGTCACTCCCCTTTTTGTTTCGTACACTGAGTCCAAGTCCGACCCGATGAATTGTTATGTCAGATTTAAAAACAAAAAACTGCACATGAAATAACGGACTGACGGATGCATAAGCATTACAGTGTGGCACGTTTTTTAAAATTGGAATTTGAAACAAAATTTCGTCATACAAATGCGTCAAAAATACGTTTCATAGTGAAGAACTGCCATAACCTCTATTAGATGAAAATGCAACACAAAACGCTTCAGCTTATAACTTCCCACCGCACCCATCTAGGTGAATTGTACACCAAGCCGTTTTCCCATTAATCTTGTGAACACAACTCATTATTTATTATTGGTTATAGCCTGTGTGTGTCTAGCTTTACTTAGCTTCCGAATCTGAAGGCTGTGAGTTATGATTCCAGCCTAATATTAGGGGTTAGGAAAATTCTGATGTTGGTATATAATATTTGAATAACAAGGCTGTATGTAGCTAACATACAATTAAAGTACATAACAAGGAGTTTTTGTATAAGGTCAGTATAATTATGTTATCCTACAAGAAAAACAAAATTCGCTATAGTGAGCATAAGTTTAGAGTATCAAACGATAGAGTCTGTGCAGATTGAGAATGGGCGTGGAAATTGAGGGCGCCTCTGTGCCTAAGTATGAGAAATGTCATAGCAATAGCAACCTATGAAAAAAATATTACTTAGTTCACTTTTTGTCCATGCCTATTCTCTTTCCGCAGAGACTATATTTTTGATCATGAAATGCCTTTTTGCAGCGATGTTGAAATCGACACGTTAGCTGTCTCCCAAGGTACAGATCAAGGACATTATAGGGTACAGATACTGCATTTCTATGGATGTCGGAAAGTCCATAGAAATGTCAGATAGCGTATATGAAGTAATGCACATGACAGTTGATTTCAATTCTTTTGTTTGACCCCATTATCGCACTTAAGTATGACGTACAGATTAACCATATATGTAGATGACGTATTGAGTCAATATCGCAGTTCTCAATCTACAGTTTAGTGTAGAAGCCCCTTTAGGTTCAAGAAATCTAAAGATGCTAATGTACCAGGATAAATTATGAAGTAAATGAATCTGTTAGTAATTCACTCTTTGTACTTAAGAGACAAGGCAACGCATACTAATTGTATTCATTATACCATTTGAGCTCAGAGAAAGGACATTTAAATTTTAAAGGGAAACTATACAACCACCAATAAAGGCCGTGTGATGCCGGCTTAGAATAGCATCACCCCATTCCTTACCCATGGGTGTTGTAAGAGGCGACTTAGGGACTCGAGGGTGTGTATTGCAATTTTAGGCGACGGGCTGGCAACCTGTCACTATAGTGATACACAGTTATCTGATTGACCCTCAAACTTTTGTCAGACGTGGTGTTAATATGCGTTGAACGGCCGTTAACGCTCTGCCTACCCCGTAAGGAATATAGGCGTGATTGATGTATGTGTGTATGTACCAATAAAGGCATGAAAAAATTGACAATCGATTTTACTGGATGCTAAAACTCAAATATTTATGTGTAGCGCCGGTTTAAAATAGCATCACCTTTTATCTCTCAAGTTATATGTTCAGGAAATGGGCAACAGCATTTCCTGTCAGTGTTACAGCTTAAACTGCGCTCCCCAATCCTTCTGCCAAGCGTAGTGAGTGGATAAAAATACTGAATATTAGTTGGCCCATATTCAGCAGTAGGTAGGTGTTGTGGCTGTTGATAATGAAAACATTAGTAAAAAAACATGTTATATTTATTTTATTTATTTGTTTAACTTTATGCACAAAAATTTACACAGGCGGACTTAACACCAAAGGCTTTACCTCCCAGTCTACCTTAGGGCATGTGGAAAGGTTCAAGGCAAAAAAACAAAAAAAGGCTTGAATATATAACTCAGTAATATGAACATACGTATAATAACAAATAAATACGTATAGTCTGTCTGTATAACGATTAAAAAACGCTTTATTTTTGCCTTCAGTTACTATTTTGTGTTATTGAGATTTTAGTCGTATTTTAGGTATCTATCAGCGCACTATAAGGCTGATTGCAATGGATGAGTTTACGATGACTTCATTTTGAATATTCAAAGGATTCTCTGAAAGTGCAACTGTTCTGAGGTTCATTATGCGGTTTGAGGTATAAAATATGCTCGCAAGAAGTTATTTTACTTGAAAATCACGTAGCTTATGCAGCGAGAAAAATAATAGTATTTTCTCTCTTATTTATTATTTGGATATAAAGGTATTGTACCTCTACAAACACAATACATTACTAGAGGTCAGCCCAGCAATTTTATCCGCTGTTAAGCGTTTTCCCTTAGGGATGAGATATTTTCCCGTGGTAAAAAGCTGTCAATGTTACTCAAGGATCTTATATCTTTCTACCGGTGATTGTATTTTGAAATCGGTTGTGTAGTATCGGAGTTTATCTATTACATACAAACGAAAAACAAATCTTAACATCCGTAAAAAAGGACATGTGCGCCAGGTCATTCAGAAAATTGTGTATCATCATAGTGACAGGTCGTCTGCCCATCGCCTAAAACCGCAAAATACACTTCACCCTTGAGTCCCTTAGTCGTATCTTACGACACCCACGCAAATGAAATGGGATGATGCTATTCTATGCACGGCAAACCAATCGTTTTAAATACATACATACATACATAAATCACGCCTATATCCCTTACGGGGTAGGCAGAGCGTTAACGGCCGTATAACGGATATTAACACCACGTCTGACAAAAGCTTGAGGGTCAATCAGATAACTGTGTATCACTATAGTGACACGTTGTCAGCCCATCGCCTAAAATTGCAATACACATCCCTTGAGTCCCTTAGTCGGCTCTTACGACACCCATGGGTAAGAAATGGGGTGATGCTATTCTAAGCCGGCAATCACACGGCGAATCGTTTTTATTAATAATATTATTAGTAAAGAGAAATATTTATCAAATTTGCAAAATCCAGGTCTTTATTTTTATGGCTTTTCTGCGTGGCTCTACCAATTATTTCAACAATAGACGGTGAGGTAAAGTATCCAGTTACGGACACAATAGCGCGCTTCTTCACGACATGACCATCATGACCCCTGGTACCTTACCCGGCCGAGTATTGGTGTAATTACCCTATTTTATAGGTTACATGGTTTACCTTATACAGAATTGATGATTGGCTATCAGGTTACAAATAATGGATAGGATTTGCTTAGGTAATTAAGTGAAAGCTAAACTAGTGATACACGTAGTATAAATGACAATAAAACGAGCCACCTTAGATTTTCTTATAATGAAAAAAGAAAGAAAGGTAAATATAGAAAGTAAGCGTTTCGAAAAATATTCCGTTTGGCAGTTCTCCCACTTGTTGTCTAAAAATGAGACTCTGATTCGAATGAGTTTTTTTTCATTTTTGATCCGACAATCCGGATGATTAAGGTGTTAGACGTAATTATTTAGAATTTAAATAATTTTTGTTTTACCGCCATCTACTTTCGTTTTAAATTGTTTTATTGTGATGTGTAATAGTTGTGCAAACTCAAGAAAATATTATAAGTATATGTTTTTTACCAGATTTTCTTTTATTCGATATAAATGTTAATATGAAACGTTTTTGTAGTTTATTTAGATATAGCCGTGTGATGCCGGCTAAGAATAGCATCACCCCATTTCTTTCCCGTGGAAGTCATTAGAGGCGACTTAGGGACTCGAGGGTGTGTGTTGCAATTTTAGGCGATGGGCTGACAACTTGTCACTATGGCGATACACGATTTTCCAAATTACCCTCACATATTTGTCAGACGTGGTGTAGTGTCCGTTGTTTGCGTTTACGCTCTGCCAACCCCGCAAGGGATAATAGGCGTGATATGGTGATGTATATGTATGGTATTAAAGTAAGTATAAGACAGAAGTTACGTTAGTAACTTATTATTAATCTGTGACAGAAGCCTCCACCAGCTACGTTCCCACTGTGTCTACAGAGTAAAATATTACAAACATACATACACATATCACGCCTATAATCTCTTGCGGGGTAGGCGGAGCGTAAACGGCCGCAAAAAACGGACATTTACGCCTCGTCTGACAAAATATTTGAGGGCCATTCAGAAAATTGTGTATCGCCATAGTGACAGGTTGTTAGCCCATCGCCTTAAATTGCAAAACACCCCCTCAAGTCCCTTAGTCGCCTCTTACGACTCCCACGGGAAAGAAATGGGGTGATCCTATTCTAAGCCGGCATCACACGGCATAAAAAAATAAAAAATTGCATCTGATAATTTGTTTAGACCGTGCTCATTATTCTTATATTAAATCTACAATCTACCAATCACCACCCAGTTCGAGTTTCTATAAAAAAATCATTTTTTAATTATTGACGAAGCAATGAGGCATGGGGATGCGTAACCATCAATAACCTGAATTTAAAACGAGATGATGTATGACATTTGGGCGTGGTACAAGATAAAGGAGGCAAGTGATAGAATATTTGTGTACATGGATGATGTTTTCATATAAGTCAGTCGGGAATTAGCCAAACTGATGCATAGTGTTTGTAACACAAATAATTTCATCACGCCTCTATCTCTTGTGGGCTTGGCTGAGCGTGAACGGCAGGAAAACACGTTAAACAAACGTCTGATATTTACTCTAATTTCCAACATGTAATATGAGATAACTTTACTAAGCATAAAATTCCACTACTGAATACGCAGGTGAATTCCAATCCTACCTGCAACGTGCCTTAAATTGGTGCGTATTTTGTACAAAATGTTATAAAAACTCATCGTTTACGTTTTTAACCATAATCGTTAACCGAGCATACCTTAATATCAGATAAAATTAACGAATTTCGGTCGTCCTTTTACCTGTGACCGAAATATAACGTGGTTAAATATTATTATTTTTTAATATTTTTTACAATCCAGTAACCAATTATTCATCTACGTAGTAATCACTTTAATCTTACAAAGCATCCTGATATAGAGTGAAATTTTACTTAGCGACAACTTAAGAAACATACATACATACCGACAAACGACTTAAGGAACATACCTGCGTCGAAATAAAAAAAAATATAGTTTGGACCTCCCAAACATAATTGCCAATCGACTGATTTGAGTTACTATGAATAATCAAAATGTTTTTTTCATATTTTAACCTTTGTTCCTTGGGGAAAGTTGTTTCTTATTACCAGCCCGTTTGGAGATTTTGTTATCGGTCACTAGTAAAATTTCACCTCAAATAGAAGTAAAGCATTTAAGTTAGGAAACTCTATACATGGTCACAACCAAATTTTTACTTCTTTCTTTATTTTTCGAAATAAAAAAATCATTGTCACACCTAACAAACGCGGTGAAATAAATCTTGGTGCTTGTATAAATAGGTCATCTATTTTAATTAGCTCTACAATTGTTAGTACTTTGATTTGTGTGCTACATAGACTCAGGAAGTTTAAGAATTAGCATCTTAAAACTAAAAAGGGAAGCTTAATTCAGCTCTTTGAATATTAAAAAACTTTATGAAGTTAGGTATTCACAACCACAAGTATTTGTTTTTGGTTTACTTAGGTAGATTAAAGAGTTACTCGTACAAAAAGTTGATGCCATTTAAAAAGGGTTCCTTGATTAAAAAAAAAAATTATTTCCCTAAATACAACTTGTTTTTGCCACAGGTTTTTACTTAAGCAAATGATTTTTAAAACGTTACTTCAAAATTTTTTACACTATGACGGCCCAATGGTCGTATTTTCGACACATCTGTCTGCCAGATGAAAGTAATTATTTTCACAAATTCCCACAAAAATGGATACCATTGCACATTGTAAAGCATGTGTCAGTCCCTCATAGTGTGAGATTCACCCTAAAAAACACCAATTATAATATTCATATTTGTACATTTATAGCCACTTCTACTTATTCCCATTATATAATAGGTAGGAGATTGAAAAATAATAACAATTAAGTTGATTTTCCACCTTTTGTATAAATCCAAACTCAAACCTTGTTCGTCACCGTTGATCCCAAAACAAAGTAATAAAAAAAAGTTATATTTTTCCGTATCTACGCATTCCAAGCTCTGCTCCAACTCGTTACCGCCGTCGTTTAATTGGTAGATTCCTCGGAAGATACGAGTTCGATGCTCGAATAATCCAACCTGATTGCATACGGCCTAATGAAGTAAGGAACATCACTCTTATTATGAGAAAGAAATTGAATAGAAAAGAAAAGTATTGGAGAGGTATACATGTCTATAGTAGAGGAGAAAGTAAGAACAACATATTTCTGTACAGGACGGTACTTAATTTTTGCTCTTATAGATATGTTTTCCTCTACAATACTTATATTTTCTATTCAATTTCTTTCTCCATAATAAAACTACTTTAAAGAAGTATATTGTTCTCACTTTTCCTGTATTACAGATGTATTCCTCTACAACATTGACAATTCTGTCTGAATTAGCGCTGTCAAATTTTATTTTTTATTTGTCAATTGTCCTTCATTACATTTCACAGGTTGGTGAAAAAAACTTAAAACATTATTTCTTAACATAAGATCACATTTAACAATGTACAAATATTTCAAGGGTGAGTTCTACTTGTTAATTCTTTTTAGTTATTGTTAATTTTCACTTATGAAAATAAAATTTAGACCTCCCATAAACAATAGTGCACTGTATACAGAACATCCATATTTCATATTAAAAATACACTAAAAAAGTTTATTAGTTTCACGAAAATAACTCATCCTTTAAATATTTGTACTTACTTTAATTTAACCTTATTCATATTTTAAAAATAAATTAAACATGTTACACCAACCGTTGCTCGAAACAAGTTGGTTACCAACTTACAATCTTAATTTATTTGAAACATGTTTTAAACAGCAAAGTCAGTTGACTTGCCTTCCTAAATTTGTTCGTTCCGAGTTAAGATCCTCCGACAATACACAATTTAACTTGATAATTACGTTAACTTGTGTGAAATAAGTTAAAAACTTTACGGGCTACACGGATTTTAAGATAAACTCGATTTTTTAAACTTGCGTTTGACTTTGAGTTAAGATCGTTGTAACGGAAGGAATTAACATTTTTAAATTATAATTATTAGATAAGTAAATCGCTTACAAATTCTGTAAGATCTACCATTTGCTACGCTCATACTTGGCAACTTGAAGTAAAGAAAGAAAAAATAAATAAGCAAAAGAAAAGAGGCGTGCCGTGCATTGCATAGGTCGGGACGGGGTCACCTTTGTTTTTATTCTTTATTTCATATTGCAATAGTCGACTACTGGACGTAGGTTTACCCATTTAAGACTTACTTGCCACACTCACCAAGTTTGATAGTGTTGCATTTGTGGCGGCGATATAAAAAGACCTGAAACGCGGTATAGAAATTATTCCGTTGATCACTATTTTAACAACTTCCAAACATGTCCGGTTGGAACAGTCGTTCCCCTGGTCACAACTTCTGACCAGGCGGGTAGCTACCCTTTTCCTCACAGTCGTCACTCGGCCTACTGGCCTCATCATCACTCCTCCTAAACATTCACAGGTAACACTGCTGTCCATTACCTTTATACCCAATCGCTTTCTACGACACTCACGGGGTGATGTTATTCTTAGACAGCAACACACAGAAATATGCGTTTAAACTGTTGTAAATCATCCAAATAAATCTTCACAATAGCTACATCAAGCGGTACGAACAAGCCCCTCGCAACTTCAGCAGTCGATTTACTTACACAAAGAGAACAAAATGCTATCAAAACACATAATGTTGGCAATCGCATCACGAATGTTGAGAATCACTGGTCGTTTTGATGCTCGTATAGTCGAAGAGACAGCTACGTTAAAAACGCAAAGAACTGACGATCAACAATCCCTTTTTTGCTAGAGCCTTTGTAAATTGAGATAGAGGACTGAGTTGTCTGGACTGTTATAACAAGCCGAAATGAGGTTACGGTGCTCATGAAACTGAACAACTTTCCCCATAGAACATAAAAAGGGACCTCTCATAATAAATTTACCAGCAGATCGGCAATTTTAAATGGAACGTATTATTTTAAAATATTTAATTGAGTTTTTCAGTTTAATGAGTACATCTCCCCTTTTTGTTATTCCATGAAACCTTTTACCTTGGCAAGTTTAGAAATTGTAGATATTAAAAAGCATGAATAGTAAAAATATCAATTAAAATGATATGGTGTTTGAACGGATAACAGTGCCATGAAATGTTTAAAATTGCAATTATAATATTCTTATTAATATACCTCATCGATGAACGAGACTCTTTGAGTGGAGCCAATGCCTCGGTAAGTGAGGAGTTAGTCGCCCTTCGGTCAAATGAAGTGATGACTTTGAAGAGGGCGGCTGGGAATGTCTAGATGGCGAAGATCGAGCCTTATGGCGTATCTTGGGGGAGGCCTATGTCCATCAGTGGACTGTAATAAGCTGGTGTGATATGACATGTACTAATCAACGAGTTTCCCTGTTTGTCAAATCATACTCTTCTTCGCGTAGCCATCTCTCCAACTATGGCCGTTTCGATGCCGACTGAAAATGGTCTGATCGCGTGCCAGGCCCATATTCAGTGCCGATTGTAAGGTACACGCCATTCAGGCCGACACAGGGACGAACTCAGGTTGTCGACCCACCCGCTTTTTGGCAGACGAAATGGGTTATTGACAGTCACGTTATGGGAAAAAATTGGGTTATTGCATGTTTTATTGGCAGTTTAAAATTTGTGCCGTAAAAGAAAATAATGGATAACTTGGAGTTATTTTAAATATGAGTAAATCAGTATTTATGCTGTGTGATGCCGGTTTATAATAGCATCACCCCATTTGTTGCCCGTGGAAGTCGTAAGAGGCGACTAAGGTACTAAAAGGTGTGTATTGCCATTTTAGGCGATGGGCTGACAACCTGTCACTATGGCGATACACAGTTTTCCGGATGACTCTCAAATGTAGGTCAGACGTAGCGTAAATGTCCGTTTTATGCGGCCATTTATGCTCTGCCTACCCCGCAAGGGATTTTAGGTGGATATGTGATATGATGATGATATGTAACTCAGTAGAAGTTTTTGATGTTCTGTTGCATAATACAAATCATATTAGAGAATCATTATATTTGTTACTTACTTTACCATAATAAACGAGACTGAGAACTTTGAAACACAGGCACTTAATTCGTATTTGAAAGTAAATTGGAAAGAACGAATCACGTAAGATGTATATGAGTTAGTATTATTTATGCCAATTTATAGCTGCAAGTGTCGTAAAAGATGACTAAATGATAAATTCAGGGAACGAGTAAGAGCGCCTGTGAAATACAATACCTAACATTGTTCTTGCCATCTTGCTTGCCAAGAAAAGAGAGTATGCCAAACACCCTCACAAATATGGTAAGTCTGTCTCTAGAAATGAATTTTTGTGGCAGTTGATGAATAAGAATTCTTTGACTCCGACATTTATAAAATTTGCGCCCCCGAATGGAATCTGAGTACCTCACTGTTTAGACAAGAAGCGTTTCCCTGATAGACCATTTTGGACACTACGCTGGCAATTTAGCTCGTGTGAATTTGGATAAGCTGGTTGATAGCTTGACACTCGCGCTGAGTGCTACGGTTGAGCTAAGCTTTTCGTGTCTCGTGATGTTTTATTGAATTGCATTATAAGTATAAATGAAAATGAAAATGAAATTACTTTATTCAATGTAGGATAGTATTATCACTACTTCCTAATAATCTATCATAACTACTTCCCACATCCAACCGCACGTTTTAAACACCGTCCTAGACACGTTCTTTCGGATGATGATGACGACATCACAGTAGCCGCTGCTGTAGGCATTGCAAGTAGATCACACTC
This sequence comes from Tuta absoluta, assembly GCA_027580185.1. Classification (NCBI taxonomy): domain Eukaryota; kingdom Metazoa; phylum Arthropoda; class Insecta; order Lepidoptera; family Gelechiidae; genus Tuta; species Tuta absoluta. The sequence goes on along the minus strand of JAQAHW010000019.1, from coordinate 8,004,958 downwards.
CACAAGCTCTTCAAGCAACCGACGCCCCCGCCGGCGAGGGTGCGGAGGTCCCTCATTTGTTCCCCATTTTGGGAACTAGATCCAGCTTCCCACCAAATAGTCAGGTATAGATTTCATGGCCCCGGAGCAAAAAATTTGAAGAGTCTAGAAATAAAAAGCAATTCGAATCGGTTTTCTTAGCATCATCTAAAAATCTTTAATGTTGTTATTATAATCATCATTCCATGTGATATCAGTTTACAATAGTATCACCCCAAGGGACTCGAGGGTTACATGTAATTATTGCAATTTTCAAGCGATAGGCCAACAACCTGACACTATAGTTATACACAATTTTCGGCATTACTCTCAAATGTATGTCAGACGTGGAATAACGTTCGTATTTGCGGCCGTTTACGCTCTGCCTACCCCGAAAGGGATAAAGGCGTGATTGATTTATGATCATCAATAGTCTTGAGACGTCCATTGCTGGAGAAAGCTTCCTCCAGCGACTGAAAGGTCCTTGGTAAACATTCCCACGTATAGTTATCATTTCACTATAGTTTAAATAATATATTGAAAATGTATTCAAATCTTACAACGTTTCAATGTTTATGAAATCTACTGCAATATTCTATAGCATCTCACTCAGTAGGTACCTTTGTGTGGGAACTAGATAAGAAAGGCAAGTCTTTCTATTGTTATAGGAAGTGTTTAATTTTGTTAACTATTGAGAGAACGGAAGATAGGATGAATATTTATTAATTTCATAATAGTAGTTTATGCGATTGTCATAATATAATAAGTGAGAGTCCAAGCGTCTGTTTGAAAGATTATAATGTATAATTGTATCTATGTCGTGTGATGCCGGCTTAGAATAGCATCACCCCATTTCTTTCCCGTGGGAGTTGTAAGAGGCAACTGAGGGACTTGAGGGTGTGTATTGCAATTTTAGGCGATGGGCTGACAACCTATCACTATAGCGATACACAATTTTCCGAATGACCCTCAAATATTTGTCAGACGTGGCGTAAATGGCCGTTTTTGCGGCCGTTTACGCTCTGCCTACCCCGCAATAGGCATGATATATGTATGTATCTATGCAGTTTCATACACTATCTTGTCTACACCTACATAATACAGGAAAAGTAAAAAAATAACAATCAACTCAGACAGCACACTTTTCCAAATCTTGACAAGAAGAACGTAATATGGATCTAAGCCAATCTCAATAGCGAATGTGAAAATTATAAAATTTTATACGCGTACAATAAGGCTCTAGACAAATTAATATAAATTTTTATCGCAAAAAGTTCGACGCGCATTAAGATTATCTAAATTATTTTCCCCATATGATTTGACGTTGTCAAAAGACATAGCAGTGATTAACTTTTTTGTAATAAGACTTAAAACGTGCTTAAAACCTACAAAACCTGACTATTTATTGAGGAGCTACGGCTCACCCAGAAGTCAAGATATACAGGGTGTAAGGGACAGTTATCCGAATACTGATAAGCATTGGTGCATGCAGACCATGAATCTGAAAAACTTTCCCCTAAAAACATGTCAGGAAAGGTAAAAAAAAAATTACTTCCAGTAAAGTCAGTCAGCTATTCGTGATTTTGTATGGGTGGTTGATATTTTTTTGTCATTTCCTGTTCCTAGGGGAAAACTGTACAGTTTAACGGTCTGAATGCACCCTATCAGTATTGGGAGGGCTGTCTTTTACACCCTGTATATATTTTTCTAACAACGTTTTATTGTGGTTCTTACGGAAGTGAAGACTTGGCATGCTCAACATCTAAGGCTATTGTAAAGATTGATATTTCCTAAGAAACGATAGTCTATCTTAAAACAAGTGTCTCAATTCTGAAATTGATTTTATACTTCCTATTTGTAATAAAAAATCGACGAAATAAGCCAAGTAGTTTTTGGAATATGCGAGGACAGTAAAATACTACAACACTTCTAGAAAAATATCGTAATAGTACCTACCATTACAACTACAATAGTTGCTTCGGAGGGCACGTTAAGTCGTCGGTCCCGGTTGCTATCTATGATTACCTATACGGCGGTTGTTACACTACCATGTCAGAGGACTACTACTGGTAGGCGGCACTACCATGTCAGAGGCCTATTACTGGTAGTAGTCTATAAACACTGACACCGGGGTTCATCAGGTCGTTGAACAACTCGGAGACCCCACACGAAAAGAAAAACAACAGTCCACTGCTGGACCTGGGCCTCCTCCTATATATAGTATTTGCCATACTCACCGCGCCTGGCAGGTGGATTGGCGAGCGCAGTGCAAGGTGGTGCAGATATTCACAGGGAACGCTGTTGCCCATTCCCTGGATTCATCAACCTTTTACGCCGTGGACTTTTTAAAACGGGGTAAAATTCAATACTGAGAATCGAACAATAATGTTGTTAACCTGCACAATGAAATATAAATGATTGAATAAATATAATAATGAATGATTGAATGTGACGAGTAAACATTAACTGATGTGAAATAATACGATTAATCAAATAACGGCTAAAAATGTGTAATGGAATGTAAGATGCACACTTCGTAGTAAGCCTATCAGTTTGTGAACTACAAGTTGTTTAAAGAATACAGAATTCGTGCTTTTGAAGGTACGGTTTAAGTTGCCACAGTACATAATATATAGGTTGGTGCCTTCACCTAAGGCCTACAAATTACCTATGGCGGTTCAAAAAACACCCTTAAACCAAGGCTTTGACTGATGTTGACCGATGTGGCGCAGTGGTTAAGCCTGCCTAAAAGCTCAAGGTTCGATTCTCAGTTGACGCAGATATTATTTGAATAACATCATTATCTCCTGCCCTTTTTCTCAATGACGTTTGCGACACAGAGTCGACAACTTGAAGTAAAGAAATCTGGTGCCTGAGTTCCTTGGCCTATTCCATTTGAATAATGAATATCAACATCTTGACTCAAGGTGTATTTTGTATCTGTTTTTTTCTGAGTAAGTATCATGCACCCCCATACTTCCCTATACAAGATCCTATTGTGTGCTACCAAAAGTCCACTGCTGAGCATGGGCCTCCCCTTTATTAGAAGGGTATTTCAAGCGGATTGGCAAGCGCAGTGCAAGGTGTTATACTCATGGAGAACATATATACATACATATATCACACCTTTAATCCCTTACGGGGTAGGCAGAGCGTAATCGGCTGTAAAAACAGACAATTATGCCGCGTCTGGCAAACATTTGAGGGTTATTTGAAAAATGGTGTATTACCATAGTGACCGGTTGTCAGCCCATCGCACAGATTTGCAATACACACTCTCAAGTCCCTTAGTCGCTTCTTACGACACCCACGGGAAAGAAATTGGGTGATGCTATTCTAAGCTGGCACCACACGGCCAATAGAGAACGACGCTGCCAATTCCTTGGATCATCCCTTAGTCGGTTTTCAAGACACCCAAGGGTAATTACGGGTGATAGGCACCACACGGCAATAACTGTGCTCATGTTTGATTTTCATCGGGTCGTTCGTCGACTCGATATCCCACATGATGCCTACCTAAGGTTACATGTGTATTGCAATTTTAGGCAATGGGCTGAGAACCTGCCACTATGGTGATACACATTATTTCTTGATGTTTATCAGATGTGGCGTAAATGTCCGTTTTTATGGCTGCGCTCTGCCTACCCCGCAAGCGATATAGGTGTGATATATAATATATATATATATGAAAGAATTAATGACTCTCAATTTCTTTCTCAAACTTGGAGTAAATGTCCGTTTACGTTTTACGGCTGTTTACGCTCTGCCTATCCCGCAAGGGGTATAGGCCTGATACATGTATGTATGCCTGCCTAAGACCCTGTTTGAACGGAGCGTGTATTTATTGGTTGCGACGATCGCATGTCTTCGGGAACCCATAAACTCTGCCGCGGAAGTTTGTGAAGCATTTTTTGAGGTTATGTACAGGTTGGTTTCGGTTTATACAGAAAGAGAGTAGGCGTGGGCAAAAAGTTAACAAATATTTTTTCGTAGGTTGTTGCTATGGCACTTCTGATAATGAGGCACACAAAAACACTCATTTTCCAGGCCTGCTCGCTTTCTGTGCACTTCCTGTATATTGACCGGGTTCGTTTTACCTACTATTGGTGTGTAAAATGTTAAAATGGCTGTTGGTAAAATACAAAAACTAGCACCCAGCAGTATTATTTATAAGTCTAAGTACCCAGCGAATTCATTCTTTTCAGATTGAATGAAGCCAATAAAACATTCCTGTCCATGATAAAAAAATTGCAAGCTTTCTAAAATTATGTGCTAAACACGTGTGATAAAAATTTGGTATCCAAGGTACATCTATCAATCATACATTTCAACAAAAGGCTGAGAGAATGCTAGTGCTACCTACTTCTTCTAACCAGGGATCAAAAACCGGTTAATTTCCGAAAACCGAATTGATATTCGACCATAATAAATTTTGGTTTCGGTTTTAAACCGGTGTATTTGAGAAACTGGTTTGAAATCAATTTTGGTTTTAGGAGCTAAACTAACCGGTAAATAGAACCGGAAGAAAGAGACAATAAATGCAGAAAAAGGACGGGTAACACTTTACACTTGGGTGCGGCATCAGTGGATTAATGGACGTTGATTGATTCATGTTTCAGGAATTAAAAAAAAAACTATTCATGTTATTGTTATGTTGTGTTGTTATTATCAGATATCGAAATGTTTCGACTTTGTTCCAATCCGCTTTTTAACTTCCCTAAAATCCCTGTTAAAGTTAACACAAAATTATCATTTAGTGACTGGGCCACAGTTGGAATTCATAGAAGCAGGCAGAAGTTATACGATCTGTATGAAGAAAGAACATATAATCAATCAAAAACTTTTGCTGATTATGTAAAACGTTACTCTAAAACTTTTAGAAACGTTTGTGCAATAGCTAAATCTAACTTCATCAAAAATAATATAAAGAATTGCACAAACGTAATCAAAACCACTTGGAAATTTGTAAATAATGAAACTGGAAAATCTAAACGTCGTAATGAAAATTATAAACTTATGATAAACGATGAAATTAAAAATACTAATTTGGAAGTAGCTTCCGCTTCTGAACAATTTTTTACTGATATTCCAGTTTCGACTACCAAATCGTTAAACTCATGCCCTATTCTCGCTGAATCTATTCTAAAAGATAATGTAAACCATTGTGATAAATATTTTAAATTTTCTCACGTTAGTAACATTGAAATAATAAAAGTATTTAAAAGTTTACAAATGAAAAATACTTCAGATCTCCACGGCCTCTCTGTTAAAATTATTAGTTCCATAATCGATTGCATTTCTCCATACCTAGGATGTATTTTTAATGACTGTGTAGACAGTGGCGTGTTTCCTGACTTGATGAAGCATAGTAAAGTTATTCCCTTGTTTAAAGCTGGTAGTACTACTGACCCTACTAATTTCAGACCTATATCAATACTACCAACACTAAGTAAAATTTTTGAAAAAGTTATTTTAAATCAATTGCAAGGACATTTTTATCGTAATAACTTAATGCACCTGCAGCAATTTGGTTTCACACGTGGTCGCTCTACTACTGATGCAGGTGTGGATCTCATCAATCATATAATCGAAGCCTGGGAGGAATCTCATGATGCAGTAGGTGTGTTTTGTGATTTGTCCAAGGCGTTTGATTGTGTTCATCATGATACTCTGGTCAGGAAGCTACATCACTACGGCGTAAAAGACCACGCTCTTAGTCTTTTGGAATCATATCTTAACAATAGAATCCAAAAGGTCGATGTCAACGGTGAAAGATCATCTGGATCAAAGATAAGAATGTGCATTCCGCAGGGTTCGATTCTTGGTCCTTTTTTGTTTCTTGTATATATTAATGATCTACCATATCTAGTTAAAGAAAAACATGATATAGTTTTGTTCGCGGACGATACCTCTCTACTTTTCAGAGTAAAGAGGCAACAACTCAACTATGATGACGTGAACAAAGCTATTACCGGTGTAGTGCAATGGTTTACAGTAAATAACCTACTATTGAATGAAAAGAAAACTAAATGTATCAAATTTGTATTACCAAATGTTAAACCAAGCTCTACAATTATTAAGGTAAAGGATGAAAAGTTGGACCTTGCGGACTCAACTGTATTTTTAGGCATAACTTTGGACGCCTCGCTCCAATGGGGGCCACATATTGAGAAATTGTCGAAGAGACTGAGTTCAGCAGCATACGCAGTTAAAAAAATAAGACATCTCACTGATGTAGACACTGCAAGACTAGTTTACTTTAGCTACTTCCATAGCTTAATGTCTTATGGCTTACTATTATGGGGCCATGCTGCGGATGTGAACAATATATTTGTTCTGCAGAAACGGGCTGTTCGTTCAATTTATAAATTGGGACCTCGAGTCTCCTTGAGACAGATATTTAAAGAAATCAACATATTGACATTTGTGTCACAGTGCATATACGAAAATCTAGTGTACGTAAAAATAAATATAGATTCTTTTAAGAAAAATTGTGACAGGCATAATTTTAACACTAGAAATAAGGAGCAACTTGCTGTGCACATGAGCAGGCTTAGTAAAGTAAGCAAAACTTTTAAGGGCAATTGTATACGCTTTTATAACAAACTTCCTAAAGATATTCAAGACTTACCCTTAAATAAATTTAAACCAGTAATTAAACAAAAATTGTACAAGAAAGGCTATTATGAAATATCAGATTATATGCAAGATAAATCTCCATGGGTTTACTCATTTTAAGTATTAGACCGGGTCTATCGCGATAGTATTTAGGTAAATATTAGTAATTTACCTGTGTCCCGACGTTTCAACACAGTTTCATGTATTGTGGTAAATTACTAATATTTACCTAAATACTATCGCGATAGACCCGGTCTAATACTTAAAATGAGTGAAAGTGATCGCGAGTGCTTAAAAAGTTATATCCATGGGTTTAATTCAAATGTATAAAGTAAATATTTTATTAGACGAAACAAGTAGATTTATCTACTGCAATTTTTTGTTATTATTATAATTTTTTTTATGTAGCCATTTTTGGGCTATACATATACTTATATTATTCGTTATTTCCAAAATTAGCTAGGGCAGTTTAGGGCCTAGAAAGATTGTTAATTTAGAGTAGGAGCACTTCTGGGCAGGTTTTTTGGGGGGTTTTTCCTGTTCAGGGGGTCCGGTTAATTATACGCATGTTAATAACACGCTTTGGAAATCTTGACTAAAATTTGAAACAAATGTCGTTTACAAATGGTGGTGGCGTAAAGTTACGTGCTGTGTGATTAACCTGGCCAGCCCCGAGGCAGTGCCTTTATTTTTATTTTTATTTTTTTATCCCGCCCGAGCCGGTTTTCTATTAGGACAATACAAAATTGTTATAAAAAGAAGAAGATTGCGTTATGCAAATTTCTTTTTTTTACAATGACCGATCATGACGTCAATAAGTGATAATGCTATCCTACATTGAATAAAGTTATTTCATTTTCATTCATTTTCATTTCATTTTCATTTTCAACTAACCGGTTAATTGAAACCAAAATTTTAACATGTTTTTAAACAATACTTACCGGTACATCAAAACCGGTTTCGATGTTGCCTGTTTCTAACGCATTTTTCCCTGAATAACGGAGATTCCCCTGTATAACACATTGCTATCACGTCCAGGCCACCCTGTATTCGCAGGTTTGCATATGAGGTTAACATGATTTGAATAAGTAGAATATTGTTGGTAAGGTTTTTTTTAACCATTGTTTCGTCGCTGGGTATTTTTGGCTACTTTATTTATTAAACTTCTGGCCCCTGCGCTACTTGCTGTTTTACTTAAGTTGATTGTAATAAGATTAATAACAGGTATGAAAAAACAAGAAACTACTATGTGGATTAAATTATTTTTCATTTTGAACTGGCGAGTTTTGTATGTTTCACTTGAGTACACAGATTAACTGCATATGAAGCCTTTTGAGTACTTTGAATGCGAATTTTATCAAACTACCAAGCCAAAATTTTTCGATCAACGCGGACTTACGACGAGACGTAACACCGCGTTGCTCGAAGCCCAAATGTGTGGCCCAGGTCCGTAATTTTGACTGTTATTATTAAGAAAGAAGAATTATAAACTGCCACCCAGCCACCCGGCTAATGATAACGTACTGGCTATTAATCCGCATGGACCACTTCTTTAATTTTTATTCTTCGTCTCTTTTAGTTTTCATATTATACTTGACTATATTTTTACACAATGTATATTTATTTATTCTGAATTAACTTATGTTTGTTTTGAGATAAAGGTACATTTTCCTTCTATATTTTTATTACTATTGTACGTTTATCACTGACTTCTGTTTGTGGACTTTATCTGCAGAGATATGAAAGAAAGTATAATATTCTTTGTATGAAAGGCCATTGAAAGAAAAAAAAACAGTACCATCTTGATACAAAGTTCTCATCGTTTCACAGTGAGCAGCCCACAAATAGAGAGGTCAGTGATATCTACGATTATAAAAATAGTAGAAAAATGTACTAAATCGTAGCCAAATGGTTGCTTTGGATTATCGAGCTAAAGAGAATATTATATGTATTTGTGCAGGTACATTTTAGGAATGATATTAATGTTATATATTTATTTCATATAGTAGTTATATATATATATATATATAGTTCAATTTGTTATTTTCCATTGTTATGATTTCACACCCGAGTGCACCCGTGTATTTTTCTCTCTGTTTACCTTCTGGTTGTCCGGTAGAGAATGCCGCGTGGCATTAGGCCCGCCTTTTGTACCATGTGCAATAAAGTATAAAATTAATAAATACCCGAAGCATGACGAGAAACTACAAGATAGTAAAAAGATGAAAAATGCAACGGCATATAAGAACACATGCCCCGCACACAAAAGATTTCAAAAGAACTACACAGACTGGCTCAAAGAAAGATGAAGATTGAAATAATACATTTGCGTAATTTCGCCAAGTTGCCAACGGTAGCTTAGATGCGGTAGCCTAGTCGGTAGAGGCACCGCTGCTAGTAAAAGTTACAGGTTCAAACAGGATATCAACCAGTTCATAAGAATACACATACATATACTTTCGGGGTAGGCAGAGCGTAAACGGCCGCAAAAAATCGACATTTACGCGAAATATTGGAGGACTATTCGGAAAATTGTTTATCGCCACAGTGACTGACTGCCTATCGCCTAAAGTTGCAATACACACCCTCGAGTACATTAGTCGCCTCTTACGACACCCACGGGAAATAAATGGAGTGATGCTGTTCTAAGCTGGCATCACACGGCTACGCAAAGCTACAAGATAGTAAAAAAAAAGAAAAATGCCCCGCACACAAAAGATTTCAGAAGGAGTGCACAGACTTCGGCTCAACGAAAGATTGGAATGATACATTTGCGTAATTTCGCCAAGTCGACAATGGTAGCATAGCCGCCCCGGTAGAGGCATCGCTAGTAAAGTTGCAGGTTTAAACAGAACATCAACCAGTTCATAAGAATAACCAGACTTCAAACTTCAAAACTCTTATTTTCAAGTAGATTCACAATTAATGCTTTCGGAATGTCAAATAAAGAAATCTATTTATGAGTATATCGCCAATGCAGGTTGATCCCATAAATGCATAAGATATTGTGCTGCTGATTACAACCCGATATATTCAGATATCGCATTTCAACTCTTGAATTCCCTTTGTAGTGCATAAAAGGCGCTACTAGACTGAACTCCTTTTCTAAGATAAATTAACCGAATCACATAGCTGCAATCAAGGAGAAGCACCACTGCAAAAGAGCCCTTAAGACCACAGGATTAAGTTGTTATTTGCTCGAATTTAGACGGCGTGTGTAAAGCGGGAAACAGCTGATAATATTTTATGCTGTCAGCGCGTTCAGCGTGGAGCGAACGTGAGGTAACCCCGTCATAGATTATGTACTGTAGAGGGTACTACACTGTTTGTGCGAGCTTTGATGCCTATCGTAGTAAAGGCTGATAGGAAGCCTTCGTTTGAAGTAGTTCTGCTTTTGTTTATTTGGTTGGGACTATAATATGAAATGTTATCCAAGGGAAAGCCTACAACCGTATTGAATCACATAATTTTTCACTCTGTAAACGTGTCTGTGACATAATATGGCTCATATAGGTACTTTCAGTAAATGCAGCAGGTATCTTCACGCCGAAGTCTTTCAGTGACTTCAATTTTGTCTCTTTTGCAATTAATAGGACTTTAACGCAGTAAAATATAGACACGCGTTTATACAACAGAGTTAAAAGCATATTTTACATTACATTTGAGGTTGTAAAGAGCTTAAAAAATTATAAATTAATCAATTAAATACTTTCTTTTAATTTTACATAGTGGTGTTACTTTCCATCAGATTGGTTTATAAAAGGATAGTTTACTTTATTAGATTTCTTAGTCATATCATGTTTGAAAATGTATGTGGTGTCATCGCCATTTTATATTAAATAAAATCGCCATCTTTTTAATTGACGTTTATTTTTTACTTTTAGTCATGATCATATCCTATTATTTTCATAACTTATTAGACGGAAAGTGACATCGCTATCTTAAGTCAAGAGAAATTATTATAATTTACATTAATGTCTGACCTTTTGTGCGGTAAAGCCAGTAATGAATGGAGGCGGTCCAGGATACAGAAAAGTGGAAGAAACAGAGGGAGGCCTTTGCCCTGCAGTGGGACATGTCTGGCTTAAAATAATATTCTATGACATTTTTATCAGGCCTGATGTAAGGCCTAATATTTTATTCCTTCAGTCGCTCTCTCACCGACACTGCATTGTCCCCTGAAAGGGTTGGACAGATTAAAAGCTTGTAAGTGTTCCGGGACAGGCGGAAAAAAAGCCGGGATGGATTCATCCCTTTGTACACCTTTATAGGATGCTTTTAGGATTTATTTTTTGTGAGAGTTTATCTAGAAATAGGTACGTTTGATGATGGGTTGGAATGTTACAGAAGTACTTTTAAAGGGTACGAACAAAATCAAACTTGAAAAAATTTACTCGGTCGATCGGCAGGTGATGCAATTTGCATAGATGATAAGTTAGACCCCTTTTTTAAGGGAAATCGGGGAAGATATTGCTTTCTAACAATTGGGGATGGGTTTTTAAAGTTTGCTGACTAGTTTAAAACAAATCTCTCCTCTTTATTTCAATAGTGTACATTTAATAATTTGTTCTCACATAGGGGTCATTCACAAACCACGTAACGAAGAGGGAAAAATTTTGACTGACCAGGCGTTATCTGTCATGTTAAAAGGGTGTCCATATTTCGAAACTCAATATACATAGAAAAAAAATGTGTTCCGTAATTTGTGCAAGATCCCAAATTATATATAGGCTGGGCAAATACAAGTTTAAGGATGCAATTTAAACACGGAGAGGTTTCAAACGACGAACTTTCCCGAACTCGTTCCCAAGGAGTATAGGTTAGAACCAAAAATAACCTTCCATAGAAAATTACTTATCAGCAGATTATTTAGTATGCGAAGTCAAACTACCTCTATGTGCTATGCGCAATGTTCGTGGTGGAAAGTTGTTCAGTTGGGTGTTAAGATATTTATTTCTCAAAGAACATAATACAGTTCACTTAAAAAGAGAAACACTTAAAGTTATAGGTTATTCAATTAAATTAATTACATGCAGTTCTTATAATTTATTACCTTGTGCGTTGTTTGATCTATTGAAGATTTCAAATAGTTACCTACTGTTAATATAAAAATATATTTTCTTTTATTGTTTTTAATTTTGCTTTAGGTGTTCTTTTAGTTTATTTTTGAAAACACTTATCGAGTCCAACTCTTTAATATTAAGTTGTTCAGTTAAACGGGTCTGCCGTTTGGAACCTCCTAAATGGTCGAGAAAAGTGCAGATTTTAAGCAATCTATCAAGTTTCTCCGGTAGGAAATCTAAAGTTAGTTATGGTTCTGACTGCAATGAGATTTTAAAATATTATGAATTTATGATCGATGGATTTGGTGTTATAATTTAAGTTATTATAGATATATTTATTCCCAATCTGGTTAGGACATTGCAGGCTGAACCACCTGATTGTCCGGAAAGAAAGATGGTTCCTTGCTTTGGAGGGCACATTTCGGTCCCGGATGCTGTCTATAATTCCTTAGACGTTGGTCGTACGTAACACAACCATGTCAGAGGCCTCCTACTAGTAGAAGGCGGTTGATGTGACTTTTTTTTTGTTATAAAAGAACTGCTTAGTCGTCAATCTTTAGTTAATTTGACTTTTTGAAAGAATTATATAAAAAGGTTTTAAATTTCAATAAGTTTGTAAGAGAGTGTATTTTACATGGCGCTAAGATAAAACGAAATTACTAGAACCGTTGAAACAATCCAAAAAAGGATACGATGAAATTATTCGATAATTTGCTAGCAGCAGGAGGTCTATCCTTTTAAGGCTGGCTCCACTTGTAGCGATAATATGCAAGGCGATAACTTTTACTTTACTGTTATTTTATGATATAGGTCTTTACTACCTCGTGGTTTATGTATTGTTTTTCTAAGAAAAGAACAAAGAATCAGCATTTGCTATAATCATACAAATTCATTATTAAAGTGACGTCGGCGTAATATGATATTTATGTTACTTCATAGAAGCTTGTAATTTTTTAAGAAGGCATCAGTACCACAAATTCCTTTCCTTTTCGCTACTTTAGAGATAAACAGACGATGACAGTTCAGATCCGGAAAACCAAATTTATTTGATAAAATATAACAACAAATATTTCAAAAATTCTTTAATAAAGAAGAAAAGGACATAAAATAAAATATAAAATGATGGAAAACAATCAAATTGTTCAGGTTTTTAGTCTAAAAAGAAGACCAAAATAAGAGCTTACATTGCGATTTTTTTCTATCGAGGCTTTTTCAATAAATTGAGTTTTGAATCACATAGTTTGTAGCATATATCTTGAAGTTTTACTAAGAAAAATATCGTCTCGTAATTGATAGATTTCAAGAAATGGGATACAAAATTCCATGTCCAATCTTTCGCGGTTGATTTCTAAGCCCATTTTACCTTTAAATACGATTCTTATGCTATCGCCTTATCGCCCTGAGATAATTGTATAAATGTTGATTTGTACTCAAAATCATATTTCGTAAGGATTTGATTACGACTTAGTTTTTTGACCGACTGTATGCCTGACGTCAACCTTCTTTTTGGGATACAATTGTAGGGTTGACCAGAGTGAGCAGATTTTGTCCAAGGTCAGAAACACTACTCTGCTATTGAAACCTTAAAAAATCCTTAAGCGCCAGTCACATAGTTTTTAGAGAAAAATATATCACAGGTATCTTTGACTGGACTCTAACCTTTACAACAACCGTATCATAACACATCTCATACCAACTCAGCGGGGCATCACACTTGGAGTGAGGAAAAAAACAATCACTCTGATGGACGACCCTTAAATTGGTTGTAGACCATGAAATGGGCGCCTTAAGTTGTCTTTTTGTTTCTGATTTGATTAAATGCGTGCTTCGAGTTGTAATTGCAATTGAAATATGTGTGTTATTAAAATATTGTTGATAAGTTTGGAGTAGCACCCGCGCCATGAAAGAGTATAAAAAAACTGTTTTTTTATTTTAGTTTTTATTTTTATTCTTTGGGCGTAAAACACACGATAATGCCTGGTTTTCTGGTCTCGCTAACAAAAGGCAAAAACGTCATCTAAACATGCATGTGCCAGTCTCAAATTCCACCTTCTCTTGTAGAGCGTGCGGAAAACTATGCCGCTCCCGTGTCGGCTTATACAGCCATGAAAAGTCTTGCCTCAGACACTGATTAAATCGTCTGTCACAGACGTGTGAGGCCAATGATGATTTTTATTCTAATAGGCAAACTTACAGCCAATATTTTTATAATAGTACGATAGATAAACAGAACTGTGCCAGTGACAAGTTTTCACCTATGGTTTTATTTAGCACTGTATTCGAGTACGCTTTTACTAAATTATTCGCTGCTTGGATTCTAGATAAACCATGATGTAAGGAACAAGTTAATCAAAATCAGTTTTAAGATTACAAAAATATTTTCAAATTAATTGGGGTAGTCGTTTTTTTAGTATATATTACTAATTCTATGGAATCTATATTACATGTGCCTAGGACTGAAGGAATTTGACAAAAAAAAATATATAACCTAGAAAATAAAAAAGTATGCCGTGTGATGCCGGCTTAGTATAGGATCACCCCATTTCTTTCCTGTGGGTGTCGCAAAAGGTTACTTGAGGGTGTGTATTGCAATTTTAGGCGATCGGCTAACAACCTGTCACTATGGCGATACACAGTTGTCCGAATGATCCTCGAATGTTTGTCGGACATGGCGTAAATTTCCGTTTTTTGCGGCCGTTTACGATAAAGGCGTCATATATGTATGTATGTAAAATAAAAAAAGTCCGATATTATCAGCAGCAAATCAAGTAACTCATTTAAGATAATCAACTTTATATTGTTTCTCCACACAAATACTTACAAAAAGGTTAAATTTTCTTTCAATGGTAACTCAAAATGTTGCTGATAGTGATTATTTAGACCAAGTGCGTTGTCTACAGTACAAAGGCCACTGATGGACACGGGCCTCCCCCACTAGGAGGGTATTAGCCATACTCACCGCGCTTTGCAGACGGATTGGCGAGCGCAGTGCAAGGGAACATTTCTGCCCATTCCCTGGATGATTATCCGTTAAGTGACACTATACTAAGCCGGCCAGAAAGCTATAAATAACAATAATTACATAATTGACTACATCATAAGTTCTATAATGGCTGTCATACCTACAATAATTACGACACAATGCAGTAGGTGTAGGTAGGTACACCTAGGTGACGAGTGTGTATGATCCAATTGTGACACGTTCGCGAAAATATGACAGCAGTGCTCAAACTTTTCTGATCCTAAATTAAGGCGAGGAGATAGCGCGGGCAAATTTTTAACCTACATACACATATCACGCCTTTAATCCCTTGCGGGGTACGCAGAGCGAAAATGGTTGCAAAAAACGGACATTTACTCCACGTCTGACAAATATTTGTGAGTCATTCTGAAAATTGTGCAAGATTTTAAACCAGTTTTATTTGAATAATTACACATATAAAATTCTGAAAAAATATGTGTGATCATCGAGGATCTAATAGATAACATATAAGTACCTATCAGTTACATAATTTGACATATTTTACTCGATGGACAAAAAGACCAAATAACCTCTATATGAAAGATTTTTTTAATATTATGTCCACAGTTTTAAAGTTATTACAATTTAGATACATTTATAGCAATTAGACTTTTCTAGTATACCTAAATAAGACATTCTAAAGATTTGTGTCTAGTTTTTATGTCAAAAATGCCATATAATCTCGCGAATATTTGAGCGCAAAATAAGTGTCTGTTTCTCTCTGGCGCAGCGCGAATGAAAGGGACAAACGTTTCAGGTGAATCAGGGCCTTTAATGAAATGTCGTCAAGTCGGTGACCCACACGACAAAAGAAAAAGCAATAAATGTGTAAACAGACTTTTTCTAAATGAAAAAGATGTTGTTTAGTAGGTTTAAAATTTGGAAGTATTCGATTGAGGCGCCGGTAGTTAAGTGGAAGAGCGGTGGGACGAAAATAATATAGCACTATGACTGCAAAATTTCAAGTTTTTAGTTTCAAGTTGTAATATATCTAATCATAAATGGGCGAGGTTAGATTAGAGAATTTTAAAGGAAGGGGCAGTCGCGCAAACGATTATGAGTTTTAAATAATTAGAATAAATGACACATTGGTAGTTACTCCACCGACAAATAATAGACTTGTAAATTTGAAGAATAAGAAGACACATTCATCCAACTTGGTTCAATATGCATGTCAGTTTTTTTTTTTTTTTTAGTTGTGGACCCTATGATTTTTAGCCCCAGGGCTTTTAATCTACACCTGACTGTATGGTGGGGAGCAGGAGCTCACCCGGAAAAGCTTGTGGTTGTTTAAATAACTAGCTCATGGGGCGCGATTGGGTTTACGAGTTGTTCTGGGAAGAACGTATTGGACTGAATCTACCCGGCACGTGCCGGTAGTTCCCAAAGTGGGGAGCAAATGAGGGACCACAGTTGCAACACTGGTGCCATATTGAAGAAAATTTGCATTGTTTTAGCTACAAGATCTTTGCGGATCTAAATTTTCTAACAAAGTGTGATTATAAGCTCTACACAAGCAAGCACACAACTAGTGAACACTCTCCGCTCTACCTTCTATCAATACCCAATACTTTCCGACAACTTAGCTGGCAAACTCGAACAATACCGTCCGCACAAAGGAGCGGAACCTACCAATAACTTTGCAAGAAGCTTTGCGCTCCGTTTTACGTTAAGTATTTTATACACACTGTTTGTGCCGTGTGTGATAGGGAAGTATGTTTTTGCGAGTTGATTGCACAAAGAAAACGGAACGTTACTTTTATGTAAGGTACTAAAAAGTTTTGTTTGTCACGTTTTGTATAACCCTATCCAAGTTGTAGTTGGGATCTCAGGCCTACCCCGTGAGCTTTTGTTATACTTACCTAAAATGCGATAAGAATACAAAATGACACATCACCCCACATGTTTTATGGTACCTCTGGTGTAATTCTCATTTTCGTGTCGTTTGAGATTCGAAAATAGCTTTAATTCTGCTGGGTTTTGCTTACATTTTAGGTCTTCAAAAATCATACAACTACTTGTACCTTCTTGATAGTGTCTGTTATCGTCACCCTTTTCTTAATGACCGAAATTACCTACCTTGTACGAAGCAGTTCGGATTATCAAAAAAAAATATTATGGTAATGACATCAGTGATCGCGACGGCTTTACTGTGTATCCAGAAAATTGGCGAATAGAGACGGTTAGGAAGATATACGGGGTGTAAAGGACGGTGCACCGAAAACTTTGCAGGCATGATCAGTCCATGAAACTGAACAACTAATCCTATGTGGGCTATGTTGGTAAACAAAAAAAAAACGACCTCCCATACAAAATTCAAGGGCGGGCGCTAACATTTTTTTCAATATTTTATTGCAAACGAAAATATGGTAGCTTAAACCTAAAATGACACATAAAAATAAATTGGATTCGGCCAATGGTCCAGAAAATATATGCCAAAAATAAACAACTTTAATATTTTCAAATCATTAAAAGCTAGCCATACTGGGCTATATATGCAGCACTGTGAGTGCCTATTAAACTATAGTATATAAAAAAACCCCTCTTACTTTCTCCACACGAAAGTTTACAAACCGCTGTCCATTCAATACAATCGGATATGACAACATTGGCACATGCATCCACTACCGGAACTCAGTACTAGTCGAATAGCTGCATGAGTAACATGGCTCGGTGCGGGAGTGCATTAGTTTTGTGGTGGCTGGTGATTGGCTGCACTTTTATTGCCGTTTCTGGAGAGCAGACCGCTAAAGGTATACTACTAGTAGCGACATAAAGCAAGTCCTGGAACGTTTCGAAGTGTTTTCTACGATCAGCATGAATTGCTACTTTATAATCTGTCTGGATGGACTTCGGTCCCCTGTCTTTCACAATTTCGGTTTCCTTGAAGTGTTCTCTGCACTTTACATAAACCGTTCTCGTTAGTTCTTAAAAATAGTCTCGTGCGGTCTAGCCAAACTTGTAGCAACAAACGATCAAGCGGAGGCATTCTTCTCATCGCCTACGTAAATGAGCCGACTGACCTGACTAACAGTCTTCTATGCTTTACCTTCTTCTTTATTAAATGCTCATCTTCTTTTGTCTACTTCGATATACTTCGGGTTGGTGCAGCTTCAGGTTTAGCTCGTTTCATCTATAACTCTGTCAGAGCCTTATACTCAGATAGAGTCAAGAGACGAAGGGCGAATCATAAAATAGCTTCTTAATAATTTGGAACCACATTTATTTGGTGACCTTGATACAGTGTGATTATGACTTCATTCAAGGTAAAGACAAAAAATGGCACCCAAGAACAAAAAATTGCAAATATACGTGACATCCTGGCATTGCTTATAAATTCGTCATTATTTTAATATTGCGCTATATACTACTGCAATCGGGTTCGAATTTAGCTAGCTTAGAATGTTTTCATCTTAAAATAAGCCTTAATGAGTAAACACAGTATTAACGGGAACATTCAAATTTTATCATTTAGTTAAACAAATTATAAATTTTACTTTTTATCACTCGTCTAAGTCAGTAGACATGCCAAAAATTGGGAGGTCTTCCACTTTATTTTGAAAACGCTTACTTAATTATTTACCAGATTTCAGAAAAGTAAATTTGTCAAAATTTCAACATTTGATTGTTTGATATTATACTTCCTAACTTCGGCTAGTTATGTTGTGATACTTTCGCATATTATTGTCAGCAGTCCACATAAGTATTGCGAAACATGGTTCTCGTGCTGTTTAAAAACTGAGACTTATAGCTGCCACGGTATCTCAGTTGGTAGAGCGATAGAATCGTCCCGGTCCTGGGTTCACGCACCAGCTTCAGTCGATATTGGAACTTTTTTAAATTCATTTTATGGTTTTTAGAACCTATGTTCATACCAGTCTTAATAACTAATTACAAAATACTAGTCGATTAAAATCCCGCCCCAAGCCGCACCTAAAGGAAACATGCCTAGTACGCTGTACCAGGTACTTCTTAGTTCAGTGACGAACGCGCAAGGCCTGAAGTCTTTTAAATAAAAATCGTTTCAGTTGTGTGGGAGAGTTGGTCATTTCGTATTCTGCTAATAGTTTGAATTTGGGGTGGTATGGGATCTACCTCCTAGCGATCCAACCCGGGCGACACAGGCTTGCCTGTGAATAAGTCCGGCTGAACGATCCCACCAAGCGGTGGAAGGCTCCGTAAGGGGTCGCCTGGTTCGCGACCACCATCCCACCGAAGTCTGGCGCCAAGTAGCTTGCTGCGTTCCGTCAGTGTGTGGGAGTGCCAGTGCCTTAACAGGCTTCTTCTGGGTGAGCTCGCTCCATCTTAGACTCTGTCTCTGTCTTATAACCCAGACTAGAGTCAAGAGCAAACCCATCATTAATAAAAAATAATTATAGGACATCGCATTATAATGACAAATGACATTCGATGGCATTACAAGGACTAATAAGAGAATCGGGCCCTCGTGGCACCACGCCAAGCACCGGTTATCTATCTCCGACGCAAGAAAGTTGCATCGTTCTAGCTGCCGGCTGCCGAACGAGCATCTGATTGTACTACTTATTTATCTTTTAGTCTGTATCTATTTTCTGTTATAACAATATCTGGACTTATTATTTTTGGGGCGTATTTAGAAAACGCTACCTGTTCATCTCCTACATTTATCCCCATTCAACGTTACCAATAAATCTGTTGGAAATCAACAATCAAATCAATTAACTACAGATCAAATATGAAAAGCATGAATTCCATACAAACATTTTATTTCCTTTTTACCCCTTTTTAGATGATAATAACGCTGCATCACAAGTTCAATGATTAATATTTTAGTTTAATTCTTAAATTAAAAAGAGATTGCCTCAAAGGCCCATACTTTTATACAATTATTAATCCCCTTTTTACCACATTTTTAGTTATAAAATAAAAATGCCACATGTCTTTAACTTTTTTAACTTCGCGATTTGATTTTGTTATATCTGATATATCAAACTCAATCAGCCAATAGTCAAAACCTTCGTTAACGAGTACCGTCTTATTAAAAAAGAGTTATACGCGAGTTAAGACAGTATTTTAATTATTTTCCATACGATTTAACATTGTCAAACAGCTAAAACCATTGAATACCAAATTTTTTAAACACTTCCCGTGGTAAATATACAATTTTTGAAAACTTGCAAAATTTTCAAGCGCTGGTAGGATTTGAACCTGCAACTTTCGCATTACTAGTGGCGATGCCTCTTGCATCTGGGCTAACCCGGTAGATGGAGCCGTGCCACGCGTTACTGGTATTAAAATACACTTGCAAAATTGGCGGGCAAGGAATGCGCTCGGTAGCTTAAATGGAAGAGGCGTCGCTACTAGTAATGCGAAAGTCGCAGGTTCAAATCCTGCCCGCGCTTGAAAATTTTGCAAGTTTTCAAAAAAAGCTTTAACCATTTTTTGTAATAACACTATTCTTTATAATGGTATTCATTTATTCTAGCTTCATGATCTAACCACCAATTCTGAAACCGACCAGAACAAAGACAGCGAACTTTCAAAAGAGCTTTTAACCCCCTGTGCTTAAGCTTTTTAGCCGTGTGATGCCGGCCAAGAATAGCATCACCCCAATTCTTACCTATGGGTGTCGTAAGAGGTGACTACGGGACTCGAGGGTTAGATGTTTATTGAAATTTTCGGCGATGGGCTGACAACCTGTCACACAGTTATCTGATTGGCCCTCAAAGTTTTGTCAGATGTGGTGTTAATATCCGTTTTGCGGCCGTTAACGCTCTGCCTACCCAGTAAGGGATATAGGCTTGATCTATGTATGTATGTTTTAACCTGCTTTTGACCCTATTAAGGCTTTCTAGCCTTAAACGGCTCCGTCATATGAAGCTTGTATTTTGAATAAATCTTTGTTGAAAAATAAATATTAATTCAAATAAAAATATTTATGCACTAACCTAACGGTAGGTAAGTTAATTTCATTTATTTATCAATATCACTTTCATTGACTATTTATTAGAAATCAGAACAATAGGTAAGTTTTATGTTATACTTCTATAACTTCAATGAAACAATCATTAGGTACTAACATGTTTTGAGAACGCGTTTAAGAATACAATTAAAGTTTAATCATAACATTTGCAATGGTTTCGCGCAAATGACTGGTTAATTCGACTAGTGGCCTAGAAGTAACTAAAATCTCAAGGTTTTGTGTTTGTTGTGTGGATTAAATTTAATTTCAACCCCCACTTGTCCTCACTGATTGACGCACTGATTCATTCATCAACGCACAGCTTAAACTACTTGAAAGATAAAATTTGGGCTGTCTTATTTTAATCTATGACAATCCGCTAAGAAAGGCTCTTTGAATTTTAACCCCTAGAGGGGCTAAAAAGGCGTAAAACGTTTGTATGAAAGTTCGTGATCTTTGAAGCGAACAAAATTTAGGATTCAATTAGGAATTTTAAAAAAAAGATACCTGTTTCACAATATTCTAAATTATAACCCGTGAGTAAGGTGGTAAAAAAGGGGTAAAATATTTGTTCGGAAGTTTGTGGTTTTTAATTGTAATCCGTTTCAAAATGAGTGATTGAACAAATGAAGTTAAAACAATTGAATGCGTGTTTAAGGAATTATTGATTTTAACCCTTATATCATTTTGTTGTCCGATCGTCCATCCGTCTGTCATGACCCTATATCTCAAGAATGTATAAAGATATCGAGATCAAATTTAAACCATACGCCTACTTGTAGCTGTAAAAAGCTCCTAACTTTTCGATAATTATATAAGCCCATTGTTGCTGTAAAAACGTGTTTCCTTTACTTTCTCAAGGGAATCAAAATTCAAGGGGATTTTTCCTGTATACCTATCACTTTGACATTTAAAACGTCTAGAATACAAATCAAAGATAAAATCTGTGTTTTTTTTTTTCAAAAATATGGTTTTTATAAGTAAAAAATAACAAAAAATTAAAAAATTGAAGTACAAGTAGTACAAGTAGTTCAAGTGGATTATATACTCCACTAGGGCTTACTTTAGAACCCTCGGTGTGCGAGCCCGAGTCGCACATACCAAATTACCATATTTAAATTTTATTATGTTTTTTATAAAATGTGTTTGTTTTTGCTTCAGCTTTCTTCTGCCGCGACCCTGACACAGGAAAATTTCATCCACTCAATAGCACTTGGTACTCTTCCTCTTTTTGCGGCAAATACACGTGCAAGTTGAGAAGAAAAGGAGAAGACAACCCTCCAACACATCCGGCACTTGTTGGAAACGCTACAAAAAATTCGATAACACAATGCTCACAGTCTACCGCCAAGGTATCTGAAGTAGAATCAAGAGATAAAGGGAATAAAATTATTGAAGATAATGTATTAAATAATGTCTTAGTTAATCAAACAAAAGAAGAAGAAATTGCAAAAAATACAGACCTAACAGCTTCCTCGATTGATGGAGATAGATATCTCACTGATGAAGAAATAAAAGCATTGGCAATGATCCTACAATATGTGAAGAAAAGTGATTTAGAAGCTATACTAGATGTGTATCATTTAGCTCAAGATATTTACAAGGACCTTGATAATTTGGATGTCAATGTTTTGCCTAATATGACAGTCGAAGAAAAATCTAAAGAGAATAAAACTATTATTGATGAAACACCTAAAACGTCTAAGCAGTCTTATTGGTATGATCCATTGGCAGTAGCTGCAAGTAACAAAATAAAAGAAGCGGCTGAAGTTATTGAAGTGAAACCAATCCAGGTGCCAGTTTCTGATATAATCAATTCAACAAATTTACGAAATGAAAAATATATATTGAATATCACACAAAACTTAAAAGGTACAGAAAAGGTATCACAAAACTCACCAATATCAAAAATGGAAAAGCAAAAATTTTTCGAAGGGCCAATGGCGAGAAATTATTTAAGAATATTACCGTATTATCACCCGTTAACAGATTTTCAGAAAACTTCGTCTTATGTTCGACCAACAGAGGCGGTTGAAAAATTGGAAACCATTGCACAACCATCAAATTTATCCCCACCAGTAATTTATTTTCAAGCTGTAAATTATCCTTTAGCTTATATTCAACAACCTATGCCCTCAATCAATTTAAGCAAAATTAAACCAAATCATCGTATGCATCAACAAATACAAGCCGAGCAACAAGAAAAAAATTATACAAATGATCAAAAGGCTGTCAAATCTGAGAATAAACAAAAACATGGCAAATGTTGTAAACAAGAGAAGCAGTCTAAAGTTGGTCCTTGGTCGGAACTTCCCAAGAAAAACAATGCCATTGCATTGGACGACAAATTTCTTTCTAATACTAATAATACCAACGCAACTAAAGAGACATTGTCAATAGGTGAATTAAAGTTAATGGCAGCTCATGATAAAGACATCTTTCCTTATGCATATCTACAAAATGACAGCGTTAGTAGTCCATACAAAAGAGAGCATATTTGGTCTATGCTTAATCTGGACAGGCAACTTCAAAAACCGCTGACTCGAGGACCTTATGTAGGGCATACCGTGCTTGTGGAAAGTTTAGATTCAAGTGGTGTAGCGGAAGTGAAAGAAACTGAACAAATTCAAAATGTAGATGATTCGACAGTAATTCATGATTTGCTTATATCTAATGAGATGCCAGAATGGCAAACAGCTCCGCTTTCAGCTCAATCACTAAACGAGGCCAAAGCAAACATTGCTAAGTCAAAGTTCCTACCATACCCATTCAGAAAGAAGATTACATTAGAAAGAATAGGAAAACCGAATAAGGTGGAAGAAAGAAGAAGGAGTAAAAGAGAAGCAATTATAGAAAATGAAAATTTAAATGAACTTTACGAGGTGTACATCGAGAATTCTACGTAAGTAAAGCATTTTCTGAATTGATCCTTTAATAGAATGCGATTAGTTCCAGGTAAAGTTCCTAGCAAAGCAAAGATTTTCTATAAGAAGTGTCATATCTCATATAACCTATTTCATCCTCGTGGCGCAGCGAGCAACACGATCTTCCGTCCCGTTCCATCACGGCGCATGAATGACTCCCGTGCTCTGTGCTACTCTCGAAAATTCCGCAACTACATGTAAGGCTCTTTCAAGTTGGTTACATAATTTTTTTTTTCTTTTCCTTGGGAATGCTAATGATATCGAGTGGAAATTGTAACCATAGTACTCTACGGCCGCTTATAGTTGTAAAAATCAAGCTCCTAACTCTTCGATCAACGCGGCGGAACGAGACGGAAGACCACGTTGATCGAAGTTCTAACTTAATGTTACAAAATGATGCGACCGTTCAGGCTCTTAACGGAATTATAATTCATTACTTCCTGTGGACCTAGAACTATGACATTTGGCAAGCAGCTTCGTTTTGAAGTACACGTTTAGGTTTTTCTTATAATATGTATTTTTTCACCGAACAATGGGTACCTTAAAACGGGTCTCGATGTAGAGGTAGACCCCGAAAACGTTGGCGTGACGATCTTGACGCCCATTTACACGAGTGGGTGACGGTGGCATTAGACCGCAAAGAATGAAAGATTATGGGGGGGGGCTTTTCCCAGCAATGAGATCAAGCTGCTAATAATAAGTAATAAAAAAATATTTTTGGGGGGCCTGAAAAAATATTTTCAATTCAATCAGTAGTTTAAGTGGGGTATCATGTAAAAGGGCTTGATGTGAATGTTTCGGTGGGCATATCCAATAGCATTTAACTGGTTTTTATTTGTTTTGTTAATGAAACATAAAAAATTGTTCATTAAAAGACTTTGTTGCCTTGGGACAAGCACCAAATAACCTCGATAGCTCAGTAGGTAGAGCGATGGAACTTCATATTAGGGAGACGGTGCGGGGGATAGAACTGTACTTCTAGATCCCAGGTTCCGGGTCCCGGCCACGGATGATAATCCATAATCATAGTTAAGAATGTTTTCAGGATGGTATCTTCTCGTGAAACTAAAAAGTTAGTATTTTTATTCAAAAAATTACAAATATATTCTTACTTTAGATACAAAAAGGTATAATAATTTTCACTTTGTATAAGAGATCCAATTTCTTTTATATATATTATTACATAATCTTTTTCGTCTTCTTTTCGTGTGGGATGCCGAGTCGTCCAACGGGCCGATGAACCCTGGTGCCAATAGTTTTTAACCGCCCACTACCAGGAGTAGGCCTCCGACATGGTTGTATAACGCCGCCGTCTAAGTAATCACAGACAGCAACCGGGACCGACGGCATAACATGCTCGTAACAAAATGTGTTATGTTAAAAAATTGATATTTTTTTCTTATTCCAGGTGCCATACAGACACCGAACCAGGTTTTTTCAGAATGGGGAACGCGAGTCAGCTGTACCCAGGGTGCTGTCCTCAAAGGATTCCGAGTTGATGACGGAAATAATACATACACCTAAACATCAGTCGAACTATACTAACAGCCCTTCAAATACTGATAGTGTGCATTCAGACCTTGACTGAACATTTTCTACTTAAAAAAACATAGTAAAAGCAGTCAGCTGTTCGTGATTGTGTATGTGAAGTCTTTTTTTTGTTTCTTGACATATTTATTTTGTCAGCGGGCAAATTAAGCCCGGTGGTCCGGTGATATCACCAAGTCGAAGGGATCTCTATGGATGAGTTTAGCACAGGACCGTGAAGATTGACGCAATAGAGAAGAGGCCTATGCCCTGCAGTGGATGGATGTAGGCTGATGATCGTGATGATTCAATGACAATAATATGAATAGTTTAACAGGATAAACCTTAAAACTTTGCAGGGGAAATGCGATCTTGCTAATACCTTATGAGATCAGCTCATATAATATCTTGCAAAACAAATAAACATCCTATCCTATTTTATTTAGTTTGAGCAAACAAAAACGAAACTTTATCTATGTATATTTTTTTAAATATATAAGTTAATAAGATTACAAATAGGTAAATTTTTCAAAATAATTAAGAGGCTTATAAATTTGGGGTAAATCAATCAGACAATAAATACATTGTAATAAAAATAGGTAAATAAAAGATCGTGGGGAAAGTTCTTCAGTTTCATGGTCTGCATGTACCCTATCAGTATTCGGAGGGCTGTCCCTTACACCCTGTATAGTTCAATCACAGGAGTTTCGGCTGTTTGAATGAACAAAGCATAGAAGATTTACCGTCCTACTTTTCTACCGCAAATAAACTATACGCAGGTGTGTTTTGACCCTGCTATAGTCAAAATCCATCTACTAAAAATAAGTTAAATTGTTATAATATCTTCTAAACTAATTGCAATAATAAGGCTTTCTCGCACTTGCCGTCAGTCGCTGTGAATTTATAACGCACCGTAAGGCATGCGTCTGTCAGACGAACGGAAATCGCGAATTACGATCATATTACCATAAGAATACGACTACGGTGCGTTTAAACTCAAGTAGACAGACGCATCCGTAGAGCACCGTAAACCCACCATTGCCGTATCTGTATGGGAATAAGAGTGGAATTCGCAATTCCCTTTGGTCTGACAAACGCATGCGTTAAGTAAGGCGTGATATGTTTACTTCCTTGTCTTTAAAATAAGTACCTACTCGTATTTAAGTAATGTCATAAATATTGTAATTTTTTTTTTAAATACTCCTTTTACACTAAACTTTATACAATAATAAAAATTATATACTTTTTTAATCTCATGTGAATATAAGACGAAAAGCTAATTATAATGCTTACAATTAATTATCTAAACCTACTGTTATAAAAAAGAGTTAAAGTTTTTGAGTTTATATTTTATGGCGGAGAATCTTTGATAATACTGAGCCAATTTTATAAAACTATTTTTTTAAATAGAAAGTCACATGTTATTCTTAATTTTTACTTCGGGAAAATGTGAACGTTTTCCTTGAGCAGGTCAGATGAAAGAAAATAGAATAGATATCTCATTTACAGTACGGCTATCCCAATAAGCCGGATTTGACAGATTCGTGCTAGTGCTATGGTACAGAGTAATTTTGCTTTGTAGACATCTCTTTTAGTATGAAACTGACAGCTGTCATATGTGGATTTTTGTGATTGCCTTTTTTATGATTGTAAATAAGGCACTAGGTGTATAAGTGTTTGTAATAAAAATGAAGATATAAATAAAAATATATTTTCATTCAAAAGACTCTCGATCATTTTATTTTAGTTATACAGCAAAATTTACAAGGTATACATTGAAAGAAAAACTTTAGAAACTATTTCCAAAACTAAGGCTAAATAAATAAATGATTAACCTAGTGACTAAAGTAGCCTTATCAAAAAGACCCCCTCATAGTGCGCTCTGGCCGAATGTACCCATTATAATGGCCTAGTTTCCTCTTTAGATCGCCAGCGAGACGCGTTGGGCCAAGAAGAACCCAGTTCGACGGTCTCCGCCATTCTGTCGGATTCATTGGCCTATTCTGGCTATCTACTTTAAAGCATCTGATCCTGTCCGGACGTCTCCACAGCAAACGGAGCGAAGCCGTAGGATGATTCCAGGGCATAATACTTTTCACGTTTGCCCCGAGTTGCTGCCTCGGCTGCTGCGCCATCTTTAATTATTAAGTAAATTCTTTGAGGCGAGTGTACCCGTGAACGACCTCGCTAGTGGCGCCACTTTATAAAATAAATATTTTTTTCTTTATATTGCCGTGTGATGCCGGCTTAGAATAGCATCACCCCATTTGTTTTCCGTGGGAGTCGTAAGAGGCGACTAAGGGACTCGAGGGTTTGTATTGCAATTTTAAGCGATGGGCTGACAACCTGTCTCTATGAAGATACACAATTTTTCGAATGTCCCTCAAGTATGTCAGACGTGGCGTAAATATACCTTTGCGGCCGTTTGCGCTCTGCCTACCCAGCAAGTGATAATAGGCGTGATATGTGTTTGTTTTTCTTTATACTAAAATCTACCAGAATATCCGCTGTTCAAGTTTTTAGTATTATCCTTAAGTAAAATTGGAACCTGCAAACTCAATGAAATATTCGCTGTAATTAAAGTTTAGGATAAAAGTACCTAAAAACGGCCACTTTTGGTATTAATTGCCATGAGCCCTGAAAATATCAACTTTAGAGTCTGTCGAACTTTCGAGGAATCGAATCTAACCTGCTGTTCAGACTGGTAGACTACTGAGGCAGTTGTAAACCATAATTGCTGAGTAATACAGATAGTTAGTGGGCTCTAATGACGTTTTGCTCGATCAGCTTCATTAGGCAAACTGCATGTTTAGCAAAAGCGTGATTGTTGTATACTTGTGTGTGTAAGGCATGTTTGCAATGTGGCCTTTTCCAGTGACAATTTATTCGTCAAAGAAAATAATTTAGGCTGATTTCGAACGTGCGATTGTTAAGGCGAGTGTAGTCGTGAACGGCCTCGACAGTGGCGCCACTTCACAAAAAAAATATTTTCTCTTTAGACAAATAATCTATCATAATATCCGTTGCTCAAGTTTTTAGTATAATTAAGTAAAATTTGAACCTACAAACTGAATGAAATATTCGCTCTACTTAAAGTTATAGCAATTGATACCCAAAACGGCCGTTTTTAAGGGATAATAATAAAAACTTGAGCAACGGACATTCTAATAGATTGTTTGCCTAAAGACAAAATATTTTTTGTGCAGTGGCGCCGCTGTCGAGGCCGTTTACGACTACACTCATCTTAAACTAGAACTCGTTGACATTATTGTGTATTGTGGACCCAAGTCTCAAGCATGGACTTTGAAAGTAGCACAAAAATTAAAAAACCATCAAGTTTTGCCAGTGGAGTTATGGAGCGGAGCGTCCTAGGTATTAAAAGGATCGACCGTATCAGCAACAAAATCCTGCGCTCCGAAACTGTATCATCATTTCATTACACCGGCATATAGCAGTCCACTGCTGAATGTAGGCCTCCACGGTACGCCATAGCGCTCGCTCTCCCGTTTTCACCTCACAGTCGTCACTACGAGCGAATCAAAACTGTCAGTCTTTTTGGGTAGGATCGGTGGGTTTGGTCGGTATGTATGCCTGCCTGCTTGCTTGCAATGTAGTTTTTGAGATTGTTCATAGTAACGTTACCTATATATTGTGTATATATATGTATATCAGAGACATTTGTTCATTTGTTAAGGATAATCCAGGGTCTTTTAAAAGGCGAGGTGATGTTAAAACTAGGCAGACAAGAAAACACATTATGGACTTATTATACCAGCCTCCACCCTTTAAAGAAATATATATTAAAAATGTGTATCATATGTGCATTACATTGTATAATAATCTTCCGAACGATCTCAAATCATTACGTGGAAATTCATTCAAAATAAGATTGACAAAATGGCTGCTGATACATTGCTTTTATAGTGTTAAGGAATTTATTGAACATAAACGAAAACTGTAATTTATAATATGACATGATAATTAAGTATATTTAGTACCTTTTTTAAATCAATGTAATAATTTAATTGTAATAATAACTACAACGACATTTGCATGCTTTACACAAGCTGAATACACTGCGCTATTTTTCTGTAACCATGACATCTGTATGTAACTGTATTCTGGCAAATAAATGATTTAAGATTTAAGATTTAAGATGTATTTTATATGTTATGAATCATATTAGAAAATGGGAGGCAATAATGGCAGCGATTTATATATAATAAACAGTAAAATATCATCACATCACATCACTAATGGAACGGACATAAATATTATCGTAACATTGTCACAAAAAGGAAAATAGGGAGGAGCATATTTTTCATTCCTTATCGATATTCTATTTTAATTACCAACGGTATTAAAAACAACAATACAAACGCCTGATCGTAAATTTTTCCTTATAGTGTATTTTTCAATTTATTACCTTGTGAGATTGTTACCTATTTGGTTACAAAAATGCAGGCTTAACCACCTGACGTAAGAATGATGTCTTCGTGTTTCTGAGTACACGCTTAGTTGCCGGTCCCAGTTGCAACTTATGAGATTTAAGACGACTGTCGTTACATTACCATGTGAGAAGCCATTGACACCTTGAGTCATGTTTTACACAGAGTCGATAAACGACCCTTTGAACCCTGGTGTCAGAGTTTTCAAACTGCTTTCCTACTACTATACCATAATGCTTTTTTAACTTGGAAAAAAGTTTATCGACCCCTGATACAAACTAACGCAAATCTAGACAGTTCAGTTTGTATGAGAGATTAATGAACTTTTTTTAAGTTTTAATCGCATAAAGGTGTAGTAGGTAAGCACTTTCAGAACTCTGACACCAGAGTTCATATGGCCATTTATCGACTCTGTGTCCAACATAACAAACAAGTATTAAAAAATGCAAGAAATTTCCCAAGTTTTCCCATCACTATTACCCAGTTGACTACGAGAACTTCACTTAAAAAAGCATTTACTCCGCAAAGACTCTGTGACTTATCGTTCACCACTAGAAAAGGACACTCTTACACAAAACTCTACAAGAGTGAGCAGGATGGCAGTGGAACGTCAGAAATATTTAAATTAAGTCCTCCCTTAATGTCGGACATTATTTTTTTATCGGTCCACCGAAATAAAGATATGTCGCGACAGAGTTTTTTAAGGAAATGTCTTTTGTAAGGAAATGTGATTTTGTGAGAATTCGTGAGCTTTGCCCCAATTTGTTAGAATAACATCGGAGGAGAAAAACGGGGTGTGGAACATTGTTTATCAAGATGTGTTTTGCTTAGGTATTTGATTTGAATATTTTTGATTTCTCAGATACACACACACATCACTCCCATAATCCCTCGCAACAATTTTAGGCAATGGGCTGACAACCTGTCACTACGGCGACACACAATTTCTGAATGCTCTAAAATATTTGTCAGACTTGGAAATGTCCGTTTTATACGGCCGTTTACGCTCTGCCTACCCTACTAGGGATATAGGCGTGATATATGTATGTATGTTACTATCCAAAATGAAAATCTATCCGATTAAAGTAAGTTACTTAATTTAAAATTACTGCTTACCTCGGCGGCGGTGCAATGAATTTTGTATTTTCCATATATCAGCATGTCATTTTAACGTTAAATTCCAAGCTGTCAGATTTTGGCCTATTATTTTAAGCGAAGCGCGGCATGATTTACGCGGTTTGGAAGTTAAGCCATTGTAACCAGCTTATACGGTCGATGAGGTCGGGTTCTTATACATACATACATATATCATGCCTTTATCCCTTGCGGGGTAGGCAGAGCGTTAACGGCCATAAGAATACGGTCGCTGTCGCTGCGTCTGACAAATATTTGAGGGCCGTTTTAGAAAAATCGTGTATCACTATAGTAAAAGGTTGTCAGCCGGTTGCCTAAAATTATAATACACATAAAACCCTTGAAGTCCTTATTAGTTTTAATACAATTGCTCTGAAAATTATTAGGAAAGTAGGAAGCCCCGATTGATGTTGGTTTTGCAACCAACCTGTTACTACGTAATACAGATACTAAAATTTCCCTTTAGAAATCGCATCAAGGGTGACCTACGTGACGGCAAATATCGTTGGAAAAAAAAACTGTGTGGCGTAAATAATAGTTTATGAAGGCGTTGACCTCATGTCTACTCCGCAAGGAAGAGCATATATGTGTCATAACGATGGCTGAGATTTTAACTGAATCACAAGCCAACATAACAAGAAATAGTACATTATTTGACCCTTCATGTGCAACGCGCTGCAAACTCAACGGAAAAACGACCTTGCTCCTAGCCCGTCTTGAGTTTTCACTATCGATCACTAGTAAAATTTCACTCTATATATACAAATTAAGGTACCTAACCGTACTTTTCCATTCAGTTGGTTACGGAATGTTGGAGTAATCAATAAAGCCGAGGGTGCATAGTTTGGTAACCGTACCTACGCTTTGAGGTACGCAAACATACGTTTTCGCTAATATGAAAATTCCCTTACATACATCAAGTTGCCTTCATTTGTGGTTCTGTCTTGTTATGTAGATGTTCAAAATGCAAAGCAAATTACGAAATATTGTCGTGAAATACAGGGTGTAAGTGACAGCCCTCCAAATACTGATAGGGTGCATACAGACCATGAAACTGAACAACTTTCCCCTAGAAACGTATGTCAGAAAAAGACAAAAAAACCGACGTCCCATACATAATCACAAGCTGACAGCAATGCAAAAAAAATTACATACATAAATCACGCTTATATCCCTTACGGGGTGGGCAGAGCGTTAACGGCCGTAAAACGGCGTTTTAACACCACGTCTGACAAAAGTTTGAGGGTCAATCAGATAACTGTGTATCACTATAGTGACAGGTTGTCAGCCCATCGCCTAAAATTGCAATACACATCTAACCCTTGAGTCCCTTAGATTACGTTTAGTAATTACGTTTAGTAAATACGATTTCATTATACAGGATGTAAGGGACAGCCCTCCGAATACTGATAGGGTGCATTCAGACCATGAAAGTGAACCACTTCCCATAAAAATATATTTTAGTAAACGTAATTTTTTTTATGTGTGCCTATTATAATTTTAGGCGACGGGCTGACAACCTATCACTATGCCGATACACAATTTTCCGAATGACCCTCAAATATATGTCAGACGTGGCGTAAATGTCCGTTTTTGCGGCCGTTTACGCTCTGCCTACCCCGCAAGGGATAATAGGCGTGATATATGTATGTATGTATATTGTTTATAATTCCTTAAAATTGCCTTAATCTTTAACAGGCACACTATTGAACATGGGCCTCCCACGATTTATATATATATTTATTTGCCATATCTACTTACCACACTTGAAAAGCAGATTGGCGAGCGCAGTTCAAGGTATTCTATGTCTGTACAAAGAATACCTTGGAACGCTGCTGCCCATTCCCTAAATGCATCCCTTAGTTGCCCTTTACGACACTTACGATTAAAAATTTATGCTAGATTGCTATTCTTAGCATCACTCCGTTTCTAATCGTAAGTAAGTAAGTAGTAACTAAGTAAGTAGTAAGTGCAAACCGGAAAACCGTGTCGACACCACACTTACCAAAATTTACCTTATATTGAGTTATTGACGAAAAACTAGGAATTCTTTAATTGTAAACTGACACAGGGTTGAGGTGCAGCTATTCGTTTCTTTAATTTTATTTATGAAACTTTATGCCTAAAATGTGTACATGGGTGGACTTAATAACTTATTCTACCTTAAGGCTTGTGGAAAATTTACAGGCAGGTGCAAAAATCATAAATACTTTTACCGAATAGAACAATATCAAATATTCAGCTATTCTTAGTAATCTAAGTAAATCATCGTTATAATTATCAACAACCACAAGAATCCACTGCTGGACATGTGCCTCCGTTAATTGAAGCGTGTTTGACATACTCACAACTCACCACGCTTGGTAGGCGTAAAGGTAGTGCAAGGTTAGTTTTTCACTGTTATTTTTTTGCAATAAATAAAACTGTTATCATATATCAAAATACTCAAATTTGTTTGTATAATTAGTTGCAATCAAATTTATTTATCTCGCGAGAAACCTCCTGGCCGCTTTCCGCATTTTAGCCAAGTTCGATTTATCATTCATCAGAGACATTCTTGGGTACAAACGAG
Organism: Tuta absoluta; assembly: GCA_027580185.1. Classification (NCBI taxonomy): domain Eukaryota; kingdom Metazoa; phylum Arthropoda; class Insecta; order Lepidoptera; family Gelechiidae; genus Tuta; species Tuta absoluta. The sequence goes on along the minus strand of JAQAHW010000019.1, from coordinate 7,971,691 downwards.
GTGTCACTATTTTAAACTGTTTCCACACGCCATCATTGGCGCGTTAACACTGCCGCAATTATTTTTACCGCTCGAATCAATCACCGCCCGACTCCTGACCTATAACAAAAGTTATTGAAAGGGACCAAAATTAATGTCCAACATAATTCATTATTTGGACGCACAATGGGTTTTAACAAGCAATAATGGGCCAATTTTGGGCCACACCGGAATTTCATTACCTCTTTGACTTAAACTTTAAGGTTATAATAGATTAGGCGCCGACAGTTGAAATGAATTGATAATTAACAGACTGCCTTAAAAGAGGGGTTATCTTTCTTATGAGCACGTAACAAGTACTAATATAGACTCATATATTCTATTCTGTTTATAATTCCCATAAAATAAATACCTTGGACGTGTGAGACTTATCAACTAGAGGGTTACATATGTACCTATTGCAATTTTAGGCAATAGGCCGACTACCGATCACTATGGCGATACACAATATTCTAAATTACCCTCAAGTCTTTGTGAAAAGTGGCGTAAATATCAGATTTTTACGGACGTTTACACTCTGCCTACCCCACAAGGGATAAAGGCGTATTATATGTATGTATGTAACCATACTTTGCGTTAATACTTCCGCGGAAGTATTTCGAGCAATATTCGCGAAAGCGTCAGGAGCCCGAGCAGGTGCATAGTGTGAACCTAGCATGAGACTTATCCACTTTGTCTGTTCGACAGTCTAACCGGACGCGAGCTTGACTGTACTTGAAGAGTGATTAAAATCCCTCACAGGTTGACAAAAAACCACACCTCACACCTGCCCCGGAAACAGTATCAACATAAATCTCTATAAACAAACAAACATTGTTGAACAATGCACAACACAAACAGACAGACAGACAAACAGGTGGAGATTAAACTGTGCCACAGACGGATAAATAAGAGGAGACTTTGCTTACGTGGTCTTCACACAATTACAACTACAACAGCCACAACATTCTACTGCTGCAAAAGGGCCTCCTCACGTATTTATCACGCTTGGCAGGCGGATTGGTGAGCGCAGTGTAGGTGTTGTAAATATTCACAGGGAAAATTGCTGCAAATTCCTTGGATTCAACCCTTGGTCGCTTTTTACGACACCCATGGGTTGGAATGGAGAGATGCAACTGATAACGGGCACTTTTTGGCTAACGGTCTTTACACATGCGGCACAATATTGCGGTAATATGCCATTCGGTGTTCATAACAAAAGCAACTATAGATATAAAAGCGCATGCAGAAGCACATAGCACATTATTTAGCTCTTTGACATATTATTTTTAAAATGAATTTATACCTTATTTTTTTGTATTTCTGACTGATTGATTTCTTATATGTTATCATGTATGGAATTTATAATGTAATTTTCAATGTGCAATAAATAAAACTAACTAACTAACTAATAAGACTTCATGAATAAAACCATGTGATGCCGGCTTAGAATAGTATCCCCCTAATTCTACACGTAGGTGTCGTAAGATGTGACTAATGGATAAAATCGTTTAGGAAATGGGCAGCAGCGTTCCCTGTGATTACCGCCTGACAAGCCTGGTGAGTATGGCAAAACCTCCCAAATAAGGGGGGAAGAGAAGAGAAGGAAGCCCATGAAATTTGATAAAGTATGTGACAATTATCTTGTGATCCTGGCTTAGAATAGCATCACCCCATTTCTATCCCGTGGGTGGCGTAAGAGACGACGAAAGGACTCGAGGAATACATGTGCAATGATGTGCATTGCAATTTCAGGCGATGGGCTGACAACTTGCCACTATGGTGATAGATAGCTTTCTAAATAAACCTTAAAAGTTTGTCAGACGTGGCGTATATATCTGTTTACACGACTATTTACGCTCTGCCTACCCCGCAAGGGATATCGATATATATTAATGTATTTTTAAAAAAACTTGCAAGTTTTAGCACGTTATCCACAAATATATAACAGTAAGTGAAGTATTATCCCAGTGAAATAGTCTGTGCGACAGACAGACTAACAGATGGAGATTAGACGGCATATTTGCTTTTTGGATTTTTTCGGAATCTCTCGCGTCGACGTGACACGAAAACGAAACGAGAAATACGATTTGTATAAACGATTTGTATGTTCTTTAAGTCCCCACTTGGTGTCGGGGGTTTTACTAAGTATGTGCCTTTTTACGAAAGAAATGTGGAACGAAACAGGGTTATTGCTAAGTCACGACACATATTTAACATTAACAATAAATAATCCCATTGTAAGACATGTGTTTTTTCCTATTGGGGAGTAATTGCTATGCTCACCACTCTTGACAGCCGGATTGGCGAGTTCAGTGCAAGATGTTGCATACACAGAGAACGATGCTGTCATTCCCTGGATGCATCTCTTAGTGCCTTTGACGTTATCGTTTATTTATGTGGAACGCTATTAAAAATATTAAAATAGCATAGACACCCACGGGTATAAATGGGGTGATGCTATTCTAAACTAGTACCGCAAAGCAAGTCACATCGGCGGCAAAATCCGCGACGGAATGTTCCTCTCGGAATGCTGTCAGTGTAGATACTTATGACATACTTGGAGACGACAGATGGAATCTCAATACACGGAATCTCAAAAGAGTCATTAACATTGTCATTATCATGATTAAATAATGACGATGATGATGATTCGATGACTGTTTTGAGAATGGCAAGCTATGTAAGGTTGGGCTTGAGCTTCCCTTGCCATACCCACACATGTTAGGAAAATGGAGTGAAAGATGTTGCATTCGGATAGAAATGGTGCGATGCTATTTGAACCTGAACTAAAACAATTTTCTGAAAACTTGCTACGAGCTGCGATAACTCAGATGAAAGAGGCGTCGCCACTAGTAATGACGAAAGTCGCAAGTTCAAATCTTAGCTAGTAAAAAATAAAAAAACCTACACGGGAAGTGTTTTAAAATTTGGTATTGAACTAGAACAATTCACTGATGAAACCATTTACTCAACCGACACAAAATCTAAATTCATTGGCCAATAAATTCATAATGGAGTACCTCACTTATTCATAGAGTAATTTCAAAAAAATCGCCCTCCAGTAAAAGTGGCCGTACACAATACATTTTTTATACAAATCCGGGGCAAATCTTGAACGGAGCGCCGTTTAGACTCCTTTCGCGTGGAGCTAGAAATCTTAAAGGAGATATTATTCTATAGTTAATACTTGCGATTGTTGGCGCTTGGTGTAACTCCATGTTTAATTACTTTTTTATTTTTTTTTGTAACTAAATTTAATATCTAGATTGGCAACAAGTGGATATTATAGGTACTCAGTTTTATTCCTGACATTTGATTATGATAAAATTATTTTGTTTATTTATTATTATTATTGACATTTATAAAACTAAGTTGACATTCATAATTATTAATGACATTTTATTTTTAATGACATATTTAATTTCGGTACACAATTTTTGAATTTTATAAATCTTCCCACTTTGGGGTAAATTTTCATGGGTAGGCAACCCGAATATTTTTATTTGTCCCACCTACAATAGTTAACGGTTTACCATTTATCACACAGATACAACAAATAAGTATGTAAATAATTATAATTTAGTGGATTTGATATTCTTTCTTGAATAATGATTTGTGTTTTGTAAAATCCTTGAAAATGCTCATGTGAGCGAAACCGGTCGGGTTACCCCGCAATAAAACTGTGAAACGAGTACAAGTGTTTTTTGTCAAAATTAATTGAGATATTATTCTTTTTATTCTTGTAACTTTCACCGTGTGAAGCATCACAGTATAACAAGCACTGTAGACCAGCAGGTGTACAGAGTGTAAGGGACTGAATACTGAGAGGATGCATTCAGACCATGAAACTGAACAACTTCCCATACATAAATAATTCAGGAAACGTAAAAAAAAAACACTTCCCATAGCAGTCAGCTGATTGTGATTTTGTATAGGAGGTCCATTTTGTTTGTCGTTCTATCATATGTTTCTAGGCGAAAGTTGTTCAGTTTCATGGTCTGCATGTATTCTATCAGTATTCGGAGGGCTGTCCCTTACACCCCCTATAATACATATCATACATATTATCACCGCATTACTTGCGAGTGCTGTAAAATGTGAAAAAGGGATAAATACAGTTAATGAAAAAAGAACGCATGCAACACCTTAAACTGCGTTAACATTACCTACCTGGCTAGCGTGCGGTGCAACGCGATGTCCCCCTATAGAGGACTTTATCAAGCAGTTATGTCGCTGTTGAAGAAGGCAACTTACTACTTGTTACCATGTATGGGAGTGATTTTAGGCTTGTACATCCTAGGTGTAGTGTACCTGTTAAAAAACGTATTTTCTCACAGCTTGCCGCGTTCCATAGTCGTATCATCATCAACATCAACAACCTCTAAGCTCCACTGCTGAACATGTGCCTCCCTCTATTGGGAGAATTTGTACAATTCACTACGCCAGGCGGATCGGAGGAGTTGAGTGCAAGGTGTTTTTACTCACTGGGAATGCTGCGGACCATTTTCTAGATAGATCCATTAGTGGCTTTTTACGAAACCCACATGTGGAAATAAGTTGATGCTATACTTATCTATTTTTAAATATAAACTCAGGTCATCATTTTTCTGCTATCTCACCTGGTGGTAAGTGACGATGCAGATGATGATGGTACATGCTTGTCTAGATAATGCCGATTTACGCAAACCAGCGCCAAATGGCGACAGTATATAGTAATGACATATTTTATAGTAATGCTTCGTCCACTATCTGCTAGACTGTCGTCTTTCGTATATAAATATTGACCGCTCCCCGGCCGAGTCGTTAACTGCGGGCCCTTCCCGACTTTATTCATAGTATCATCGCTCAGATTTCGGAAACGACCTTTTCTACTTTACTCTAGAAAAGATTTTATTATGAAAAAAGATAATGATTACAAAGTTGAGTACTTTAGAACACTTCAACTTGTTGGGTATACAATTTAGGAAAACTTGCAAAGTTCCATCCGCAGGCAGGATTTGAACCTGCGACTTTCGCTATCACTAGTAGCGACGCCTCTACTAACTGGGCTGCCGCGGCTCAGCTACCCTTGGAAAAATTAAGCAAGTGTATCTTAATGTCAGTAACGCGTGGCAAGGCTCCATATACCGGGATAGGTTTGCAACTGATTGAACGTTACTAGTTCAAATCCTGTCTGTGGTGCAATTTTGCAAGTTCTCCTAGTTCCTAGACTAGAGTCAAGAGCAAACCCATCCTTAAAAAAAAGATTACAAAGTTTTAAAGACACTATTAACAGACGTGCCGCACGGTATTTGACTGCCAGCAAGCAAATTACAGCTTGTAGCAGCCGCACGGGTCCTTAAAGGGCGGGGCAGACCGGCTCCGTATGCGTTCCGTATCCAGCTCTCGTCCGTAGTCACGCACGAACTTATGACGTTGTAATGTATAGGATTGTATGAGATACGGCACACCGCTTGCGTTGCGTATCCGTTCCGTGCTGCACGCAAGCGGTGTGCCGTATCTCATAAAGTCCCATACATTACAACGTCATCAGTTCGTGCGTGACTACGGACGAGAGCTGGATACGGAGCCGGTGTGCCCCGCCCTTTAATGCGACTTCATACAACACTTGGTCAGTAATACCCAGACCAGCAAAGAACTCCAAAAATATGCGGCATGTATGTAAATTAGTATGAAAAACCAGTATGAGTTCCGATGTGCTATTTATAGTACCAACAGTTAAATAAAGTATTCTATCCCTTTTTACACGACTGCCCAACCAAAAAAGGAGTGTAATGTTTTTAAAGTTTATGTATGCATATATGTATGTATATGTGTGAGATTCTTTAGAGGACTGAAACTCGTTAGTTACTGAACAGATTCGAATGGGAAATGTATCGGAAGAATCCTTACATTATCCTGAGTGTCATAGGCTAGGCTTTATGTCAGAAAACAGTCGGGTTTTTAAATCTTTTGATTTATCATGCTTGTTACTTTAATTGCAATTTTAGGCGATGGGCTGACAACCTGTCACTAGGGCAATACACAATTTTCCGAATGACTCTTATATATTTGTCAGACGTGGCGTAAATGTCCGTTTTTTGCGGCCGCTTACGCTCTGCCTACCCCGAAAGGGATTATAGGTGTGATATATGTATGTATGTAACTTTAATTTATAACATTCTTTTATCTAACTAGAACAAAATGAGAACACAGTGAATCATTCAAAAACATCGATACATGAGAAAGGGATACATTAAAATAAGTGGGCTCATAAATACAGGGTCTTTTGTGATCTATTTAGCTTCTTTTTTGAATGACCTGATGAACCTGCGTCAGGGTTTTAAAATCGCTTACTACTACCACAATATACCAAGAAATAGTAGTTTAACTCGAGCACCTTTTCGCTTAAATCTACCTACAGCAGGGATATCAACACATAGGTTTTTTGAACCCGAATTTAAATGATATCACACTTTGGCACAATGTTGCTAAGTGACAGTAAGAAAACAATGAATTATATTATTATTTAATGAATACTTAGGTCTCTGGTCGTATTCATTTTTCCGATTTATTGATACTCAAACAAAAACGCGCGGCGGCGAGATTCTACTACTATAAGTCGTGTACGTATAGGTCAGTCGGGCGTGTGTATGTGTGGGTGCGAAAACCAGGCGTTAGTATGAAGTTAAACTACTGTTTCTTGGTATATTGTGCTACTACTAGGTCTTGGGATATGGCACGGCAGCTCTTTAGTACTTACCTAATCAATTAAAGACTTTAAAGATAGTAGCCAATATTATCGCTCTTTGTATTCTGTAAATGACGACCAAACTAGAACGAATCCACATACATACATAAATCACGCCTATATCCCTTACGTGGTAGGCAGAGTGTCAACGGCCGTAAAACGGATATTAATACCACGTCTGACAAAAGCTTGAGGGTCAACTAGATAACTGTGTATGACCATAGTGACAGTTTGTCAGCCCATCGCCTAAAATTGCAATACACATCCCTCGAGTCCCTTAGTCGGCTCTTACGACTCCCATAGGCACATAGGTTAGAAATGGGGTGATGCTATTCTAAGCCGGCATCACACGGCAGAACGAATCCACGAAGCGATAAATTGACATTATGCCCCGCCCACAAAATGGCATCAAAGTTTTTTCACGTAAGTTCTCATACAATCCAAAATTCCGAAGTAAGTTCCGAACCCTAGACCACCCAAAAGATTTGTCTGATTGTCATCTGTGATTTTGTAATTAATCAGCTAAAAACACCCTGTATTGATACACCTGCTCGTTACGTAAAATATTTGTTTATGAGATAGGGCCGCCTACCTGCTCGCTTGGATTAGTAGACCCATTTTTATTTTATCACAGTTTTATTTTAGAGTTGCTTGGTCAAAAGTGTTGTTGAGATTCTAGCTATGATGCTGAATTTTGTCACGAGATTATCAATTTTGAACTAAATACAGGTGGGATTGATGGATTCTGAATCTTTAGTAACTTTTTACTAGATTAGAAAGTAGATCAATTTTAAAATGAAAAAGTTAAGGCAAGTAACAGAATGAGTTTAAAATGACGAAAAGCTCGTTAAGTTCTCTAAATTTTGTTCATTTTAGGAATCAAATGACCCTTTCGAACGCAACCGCAACAGCTAAACATTATCTCCATGGATTATGCGATACCTACTCAAAACTGAAAAAAAATAATCATTTAAAAGTAACGTTATTTGCAAAACGATAATAACCAATTGTGGAGTAGGTACCCAACAAGAAAGCTCCGAAAGCTACAGAACCCAATCGAATATTAACCGAACACGCACACACTATTTTATTTGACATGTGAACCTATTCAAGCTCTTTCTGAATATAAGAGCTTTTGGGGTAGGCTTTGTCTTATCTGTGGAATTCTTGATTATACAGTCACAACATGAGGAATGGATGGTACTACAGAGTACCTGTGTCTCTCTCCGGAGAGAAGTGCCCAGCATAAACTATAGTTCTATGATTTCTGATTAAAAGAGCTTTGACTGGTTTGACTGACCCGATGGCGTAGTGGATAGTACCCCTGACTGCTGTGCCGAGGCTCAAGGGTTCGATCCCCACACAGTAAAAGTATTTGTAAGTTACTTTTCAAATATTTGTGTTTAGTCTGGGTGTTTTCTATTGTATGTGTCGGTATGGGGTCTTTATTTACCACCACTGTTACCACGTTTATAGTCGCAAAGTGCTTTGCTAGGCAAGGGTTAAAGATTTAGCACTATTTAGATTTCATTATATTTTTTGCCGTGTGATGCCGGCTTAGAATAGCATCACTCCATTTCTTACCCGTGGGAGTCGTAAGAGGCGACGAAGGGACTTGAGGGTGTGTATAGCAATTCTAGGCGATGGGCTGACAACCTGTCACTATGGCGATACACAATTTTCCGAATGACCCTCAAACGTTTGTCAGACGTGGCGTTAATGTCCGTTTTTTCGGCCGTTTATGCTCTGCCTACCCCGCAAGGGATAAAGGCGTGATATATGTATGTATGTATGTATATTTTTTGCTTAAAAGCTCCTATTTATTTGCGTTGCAAATAAACTATACCTACTTTCTGTTTAATTTAAAACTGCTACACGGTAACGTTTCACCTTCTAGAGGAAACATCTCATGGACCACTACAAGTATTTTAATTTAAAGTCACCTCTGACCTCAATGCAACCGAAATGCACGCAAATTACATTCCATCTTGCCTACAACCTACGAGTTGCAACAAAAACGTGGCATTTTCTACCCTACGCCAAACAAAGAGCAGGCCAGCTTTGTCAAAGAACTTTGAACCCTATGTCAAAGGTAGTAAGTTTGCTGTATCAAAAAAGAAGTTGACCTGGAAACTAGTACTTCAGTTTGCGGGGCCTGTGGTCATTAGACGACTTATGCAAGGAGTGGAAAGTAGCGAAAAATAAAAGTAGTTTTTTCGGAAGATGCACTTTTATCAGGAAACTGGGTCTTTGATGCGTTGAGAAGTTTCTGGAATCATTTGTACAACCTAAGTATAGTTGGCAAGGTTCGTACACAAAATACGTAACGCAGAAATTCATTCCTTCGTAGTACGGACCTAACACCCTTTCTATTAGTCACAAAATTTTAGACATTATCCGTGCTATTACAAAAAAGCGACGCGCATTTAAACGCTGTCTAAATAATTTTTCCATACGATTTGATGTTGTCAAATGACTATGACACTGCCTAACTTTTTTGTACTAATACCTGTTTGGATGGGATATTAATAAATAGCTTACCAGTTAACTACAGGTGCAAATATTAGGAATGTCTAAACTCTTTCGTTAAAATATTTCAGGCAATTTCTTCTTTCCCATTTGCTTTGTTGAGCTCAACCATTCAAACGAGATTAGGTTTAGAGGATTATTTGAATTTATTTGTTTGTTGCGCATTAGGAGACTTAATTATAAAGTTATCGTTGTGAATTTGGAAATTTTGTAATCAATTTTAAAAATCGGTAAAATATTAAATAAAACACGCCGTGTGATGCCGGCTTAGAATAGCATCACCCCATTTCTTACCCGTGGGAGTCGTAAGAAGCGTCTAAGGGACTCGAGGGTATGTATTGCAATTTTAGGCGATGGTATGACAACCTGTCACTATGGCCATACACAATTTTCCGGGTGACCCTCAAATGTGTGTCAGACGTGGCGTAAATGTCCGTTCTATGCGGCTGTTTACGCTCTGCCTACCCCGCAAGGGATTATAGGCGTGATATGTGTGTGTGTGTGTGTGATTAAATCAAACTAGTAATTGAATCAGTAATAAAAAAATATAGTGTTATAGGTAGATTTTAAATAAAATGAAATATGTTAACAATGGCCTTAATTCGGGAAAAATATTCTCTTAACTTCTCCTATCCTTTTATTAACCTAATTGACGGAAAGTGACAGCACTAAATTAAAGTAAGTTAAGGAATATGTATCCCGAATTGAGAGCAATATCAGTAGTTTACTTGTGTTTGTTTGTTTTATTTTTATCTCGCATACTTGGACATGAAAAGTATTAAAAACCCCTAAAAAAGCTTAGAAATTTGCCCTAAACAATCTGATTGGGTGTTTCTCTCTGTAGCAGCGGCATGAACGGAACAGTCGCATCACCCTACTTAGCGCCTTAACCTGCCCACGTGGTCCAATGGTAAGAGTTCGTTGTTAAGATCTGTGCCCGATGTAATCAAACTACAAGCTACAATTTTACACGTGATATTCGATGTTTATTGAGTAATCGGTTTGCTATTATGTTACGAGGAGTATAAACCGGCTACGCAATGTAGGTACTTACAATTTTGCCTGTCGTTTCGTAGCCTGTAGGAGTCCCTACCTTGATTTCAGGGAAACACATACTTTAGTAGAGCATTTGTTAGTATGGACCAATTTTTTAGTGAGTATGGCAATACCCTCCATTTGGGGGAGGCCCATGACCAGCAATAGTGGACTGTTGTGCTTGTAAATGTTACGTTACGACCAATTTTGTGTGATTTTTAAAATTTTGTTTGGGATATTGCAGGCTGAACAAATTATTGTTCCATACCTCGTTCGGGGGTCAAATTGAACCGGTTAACTGACCCACAGATCAAAGAACTCGCTTGCGTTAACGTGAGGTTCAGGTGCTCTGTGGTTAGCCTAGTTAGAACAACTACGTCAGATGCCTACTAGTTACATATTAGGTGGTTTAAAAACCTTGTCACAGTGTTCATCGGGTCGTACGTCGACTCAGTGTGTCGCATAGCTAAAACAACTTTCCCATCAGCTCGATAAACCATTGTAAGAACTCAATTATCAATTAAAATCCAATTGCAAAACCATTATTCAAGTAAATTGCTTCGGTTGAAGAACTTTTTGAAACTAATTTCGGGTTTCATCCGGACCGCTCCGAACTGGTGTGAATCGGATCCTTGGGGCTCAATTCTAAAACATATTTTTAATTAAATCGACTTATAAAAAAATAGATTGAAATTTTGATTAAGAAAATTTGTAGGAAAATGGGACAACCTTCCTATTGTGATTCTGAATCAATCATTCAATCAATTCACCTGCGTAGGTCGGTGACAGACATCAACACATTTCTTAACATGTTGTCAAATTCAATTGAAAGTTCTGCGGCGCTCCCCAACAGGACGATGTTTGACGAAGGACGATCTCTTCAAAGTAAGAGTGAACAGGCTTCTTCTGGGTGAGCTCGCTCCATCTTAGACTCTGTCTCTGTCCTATGACCTAGACTAGAGTCAAGAGCAAACCCATCCATAACAAAAAATGTTTGATATGTGTAGTTTTTTGTGGTACAAAGTATGTACTGAAATTGTCCTTAATTTGTACAACCTTAAAATAATGTACCACTTTGGTTTACTGAGTACAAGAAAACCTGCTGGAGAGCATGCTCATAAACCCTAACGCCAGTTTTAAATTTTAATGGTATGTTTTTTACTACAAATTTAATTTACCACTAGTAATGCGAAAGTGGCAGGTTCAAATACTGCCCGCACTCGAAAATTTTGCAAGTTTTCAAAAATTACAAATTTAATGTTCAGTAATTACGGCAGTGTCCACAGGAATTTATCGACTCACTATTCCACACGATAAGCAACTTTATGCTTACTTCAAAGTATTTCCCACACTTAATTTAAACATACATTCACACTCCAACAGCCGACTAGAATCAGTCCTTCTTTAATATTACACATGAGTCGCCGGTTTCATTAGTCGAGTGGTAAATTTTTAATGACAACGTCACAGCACCTGAAGACCCTTGGCTGCTTTATTATGTACGGGGGGGTTGTGCCCCCCTCGACCCGCTGGGGGGTGAAAACCCCCCCGACAAGGATGCGCTACCCGATACATTGGAGTGATTTGAGTAACTGTGTATTGTCTAAGGTTGGGTTTGACGGTCTGACGGGATAGTTTGACTGCAGTACGGCCATCCCAATGAAACATATTTGACAGCTGTCAGATTTGTGCTTATGCTGTGGGAGAGGATCCATTTGTTGACATCTCTTTTTGGCCAACCCAATAAACCATATGTTACAGCAGTCAGATTCGTACTAATGCTATAGCAGAGGGTCAATTTTCCTTCGTTGACATGTCTTTTAGGATGGAACTGACAGCTGTCAAATATGGCTTACTGGGATGGCCTGACTCTAGGTGTTGGGTTAGCTGGCTATGCAGAGAAGGCAATGATTCATAATCATTATTATTTTTATTTTTTTTCGTGTCGATAGGTTTTGGCGGTATTAAATGAATTCGGACCAGTACTCATTATTAGGTCAGTGTGAAATAAGCATACGTAATTGTGATTCTGAAGAAAACTTTTGTCAAGTTGTAGGAATGGATACAAAAAGTAAGATCGCTTGTTGCAGAATGACACAGTTCAAATTAAATAGAATACAGTATATTTATTTTCAAATTTTCGAATGTTAAATTGACTGCCTACTGAAATTTCTTTCTACCGGAAACAAAATAAGTTGGTAGGTACCTGGGTAAAATACAGAAAAATAAACAACACCTATACAAGGTGAAAGGGACAGCTCTCTGAATACTTATAGAGTACATTCAGATCATGCAAGTGAACAACTTGTCATGAAAAAATATTTCAGGAAACGCCATTTTTTTTATCCGGAGTAATTGCAGTCAGCTGATCTTGATTTTGTATGGGAAATCAAATTTTTTTTGTCGTTTCCTGCATGCACTCTATCAATATTTGGAGGGCTATCCCTTACACCCTGTATACGTATGGCGAGTGACAGGAGTGATGCCAATAGGCAGAATGGAGGGTTCCAGGTGGTGTCGGGAAAAGGGTAGCTACCCGCCTGGCCGGGTGTTGTGGCCAGGGGACCGACTGGTCCACCTGGATAGAATTGGAAGTTGTATATATGCGTTGCGCGGTGAAACACTTCGATACCGCGTTTCAGGCTCTTTGTTCTGTCACGTCGCGCCATCTTGCAACTATGTTGGAACTTCTGTTGCGACTTGCTTGCTCGTGAACCACTTTGAGTGAGCTTCTTGTTGTAGCTCCCAGAGGTCGCTACAGTACTCCCCCTCAAGACCGGAGGTCGATACTGTCAGCGAGCGAAGTGGGGCTGATGACGTCATGTAGCGTGTTGATGCAGTCAGGCGTGGCGAAGCAGTGCTGGTTCCAATGTCCACGGTGAGTCGGGACGTCTACGGTGAGTCGAGACGATGATGGAAGACCAGTGAAGCTGCCGTGCTGTGACTGCGGTGGGTGCTGATGACGTAGTAGGTGGCTGCATGCTGTAGTGGTTGATGCATGGTTGAAGGCTGCGAAGTCCAAGGTAGGGGTCACCAATATGGCGAGTGACAGGAGTGATGCCAATAGGCAGAATGGAGGGTTCCAGGTGGTGTCGGGAAAAGGGTAGCTACCCGCCTGGCCGGGTGTTGTGGCCAGGGGACCGACTGGTCCACCTGGATAGAATTGGAAGTTGTATATATGCGTTGCGCGGTGAAACACTTCGATACCGCGTTTCAGGCTCTTTGCTCTGTCACGTCGCGCCATCTTGCAACTATGTTGGAACTTCTGTTGCGACTTGCTTGCTCGTGAACCATTTTGAGTGAGCTTCTTGTTGTAGCTCCCAGAGGTCGCTACATACGTATAAAATTTACTTCGTTTCAAAACAATGGCAGTTTTTTGCAAAATGCTGTATTATTTTCATATGAAATGCTATTATTGCTCGCTATAGTCAAATATTCTGGGAATATATTAATAATTAATCATTTCCGTAATGATGGCATCATACATTATGTAAATTAGATTAATCATCATCAATTTACAATAAGGACAAGTTAAGACTGGGATATATCGCGAGCAATGGGTGTCGTAAGAGGCGACTGAGGGACTCGAGGGATGGAGGAGATGTGTATTGCAATTTAAGGCGATGAGCTGACAACCTGTCACTTATAGTAATACACAGTTATCTGATTGACCCTCAAACTTTTGTCAGACGTAGTGTTAATATCCGTTTAATGGCCGTTAACGCTCTGCCTACCCCGTAAGGGATATAGGCGTGATTTATGTATGTAAGATTTTTAAACCAGTTTTATTTAGACAATTACAAGCATAAGATTCTGAAAAATATGTATGTTATTGTCGAGAATCCAACAGATAACATTTACCTATTAGTTACACAATTTGACAAACTCGATATAAAAAAACAAAGTTACCTTTATTTGAAATATTTTTTTAATATTGTTTCTGCAGTTTTAAGGTGCTATAATTTAGATAAATACTTTTTCTAGTACGGATACCTTAATTAAACAAAAAAAAATGTAATTCACTAGCCTCTATGTGGAAACAACCACAGAATCAAAAAAACTGGCAAAACCTTGAGCGCAATATGAGTGTCTGTTTCTCTCTGGCAAAGCGCGAATGAAAGAGACATATTTTTCAGGTAAATCAGAGTCTTAAAGCACAAGCTCGCCGCCTAGTGGTTTCATCTGCTGCTAACCGTTTTTCTGTTCTTTTCCCACGGTAAAAAGTAACTGGTAGACAAAACAACTGCCCATAGGACCATAGCTTTTTTTTACTTACTTTGATGTCTCATGTTCCCGATTATCTGTAAATAAACAAATTAAATAATTATTAATCAAGAATTTTCGACGTAAATAATCTTGCAAATAAATATGGTTTAATTTGAATTCCAAATTGCCGTGCCACGCGTTATTAGAATTAAAATACACTTGCAGAATTCGCGGGAAATGGATGAGCTGCGGAAGCCCAGATAGAAGAGGCGTTTCCATAAGTGATGTCGATAGTCGCAGGTTCAAATCCTACCCGCGGCAGAATATTTTGCAAGTGTTCTAAAAGATTTGATTTGATTCTATTTTTGTTTTGAGTGTACGTGCTCGTAGCTCAAGCGTGTTCTAAAAATATAATTCGCCGTGTGATGCTGGCGTTGAATAGCTACCCGTGTGATAATTTAATTCATCCAGGGTATGGGCAGCCACGTTCTTTGTGAGTGCAACGTCTTGCACTGCACTCGCCAAGCATGGTGAGTATATCAATATCCCCAAATAAGGGAGGCCTACGTCCAACAATGGACTAATCTGGCAATCAATGTTAAAAAAATATGTTCTCAAAATACAGAAAAAGAATAGAACTAATGACCAATGTCACAGCCAATGTAAAAGGCGGCACTTGTCACATGTCGGGCCAAATGAAGGGGTGTCAGACCAGGCCCAATTTAGCATAGAAAGGACCTCACGAGAGGACAGCGGGCCTAAATGCGGGACGCGGGCCAAATAAAGACCACACCACTAATGAACTTCGAATTACAAATTAAGATGGCCGACACTCACACCGAACGATGAGAAAATGGTTTTCTTTTTCAGTTTTTGAGAAACAAGAGCTATGATTTAAATAGCTTATCTTCTTCCTTTTTTTTCGAGTGGAACACCGAGTCGTCCAACGACCCCATAAACCCTAGAGTCAGAGTTTTCGTCTTAACACAGGTACTTACTTTAACTAAGTGAAGATTTTTGGATTCGTATTTAGTTTTTGGGTCATTCTCACTACTATTCAACAAAACAAAAAAATATGCTTCTATACTAACTTATCACAATAAAAAAAGTTGGATTTCACACTCGTACACTTTTATCGGAAAATTTTACAATATTTTGTCAACAAACGGAAATACGAGCGAAACCCGGAAATGCATAAAGTCTGTATTCAGAATCAGTACTTTTTTATTTTTGCTATTTCGTTGCTAAAATCGTGTTCTATTTTAAGTTCATATTTTGTTATTTGTGCAGTGGAAGGTTTTTAAGTCTCAGTTCAAGGTGTAGGTAGGTAGTTCTCGTGTATGTGTCATGTTTCACATTTCGTTTCCATGAATACTGATATCTTATTGATCATTTATTTTATGATAATATTGATTTGTTTGAGGAAATAATCGCATAAATAACAAATATTATTTATGTAGTTTCTTTTTTCTTGAATCTAACTACAAAATCAAATATTTTTACGTAGGTAAGTTTTTTATGTAGAATAACTCAATAATACTGTCTACGTAAGTTACCATAAATTTTTAAACCTTTACAAAAACCTGGCAAACTGCATTATCCAAAATTTAAAATAGGAATAAGTGTTACGGTTCACGTCTCCTATTTTACCGGAAACGTACAAGCTGAAGCCAAGAACACAGTAGAAAAATATGCAGTAAGGTCAGTAAAACAGCCTTATGATAATTATATGGCAGCCTGGAAGGAATTATTCGACTATTTAGTGCCTTCTTGGCTCTATGGACTACATTTGTTCTATGGTTTATTTTGTCTATATTATTGTCTGTAACATGTTTAGCGGTTTTGGCATATCGCACGAATTCGCAATATTTTTCCGATCGTGTATAACGGACGAAAGGACTGACTCTTGAACCGGAACGTAAAAGAACGCTCGCCGGCGCACCACCGTGTGGCTGTTACTTGTCAAATGTAGAGTTTAAACTTGCCAAATACCGCAAAGTCATGGAGCACCTGTGAAGATAACATTAGAGTCACAAAATCGAAACCCTATGATTTTTTCCACTAGTTTTTTGCATCGACTGCACAATCGATTACGTCTACTATGGCTTAAGTCTTAAATCCTAAGCTTCTTAGACTTGGAAACGATAAGGCACTTTAAACTAAGCGGGCGTGTTGTATCTTCGATCACATCGCACTCTCAGTGTGAAAGAAGAAATCTTCTTAAACAGTTCAGATCAATGAGAAAGATTTAGATACCCTTCTATCGGTTGAACAGTCTTTGTGATAACTAAAGTTTTCTAGACCACTTTGTGCATATTTAGGTTGGATTTTATTTGTGCCGTCTATTATTATATATTAATGTAGTAGTATTGCCTTATTTCTATACAACGGTGTCACTAAAAGCGATAACAATAAACCATGGAAAGATTATCAGCGTTGTTTGTAAATACAAAATTTTTGCCTGGTGAGCATTGTAAATAAGGGGAAGCCTAAGTCCAGCTATAGGTTGTTGTGGCTGTTGATGAGGCGTGTGATTCAAGCATATAATTATTCAAGAGCAGTTTAACTAGAGCCAGTTCACACATTGTGACCTACATAGGTAACTTCTAGGTGAACTAGAGCTCCATACCAAAACGCGAGTGTAGATTTTACCGTCTCTGGAGGGCCATAACTGAATAGAAACTTTGCCCAGAACACTTTACACAAAATGAAAATCATACTCCGAAAACTTTGAATGCATGCTTTATCTATGATCTTTTTCCCACTTTCTTTCAACATTTATATAAACTAAGCTTTTTGCTAATAGATGAAATATTTTGAAAAGATTTTAAATCAGCCTAATTTATGTTCTTTTTTTAAGTTGTTTATTCATAAAGATATCACATAATTTCACAATAATATAATATCGCCCAACTGTTAGCCAACCACTAAAAATGTTAACCAACATTTAATACAACATAGTAAAATTTTGTTTGAATTAAAATTTGTGCAAAGTATTCTGGTAAACATACTTACTGGAACAATTAAGCATTTTTCTTCAACTTTAAGGTAAGTAGGGAAAAAGAAATATAAATAAGTGAAAAATGAATCCAATAGAAGATTGTCCGGAAAGGCATTAGAAATAGCAAAACAACATAAGACAAAGTTGAAAAATATAGCAAAATTTCTACTGATTCTTGACATTGGTATCGCAGTTTCTTTTTCTTATCATATTAATGCATAAATCTTCCTTGCAATATGACCAACATTTGATACCAAAACATAACGTCATGTTAACATCATAATAAATGAAGATGTTTATTAAATGAATAATTAGAATTTAATCTTATATGTTACTGATAACTAACCTAGGCAAACACAAAATTATACATAACCTACCTTTTGGTGGCATTAACTTATGCTGATTATTTTTAATCACTGTATTGCGAACCAGCACATTATGATCATTTAATTTGTGTAAGTGCATTTTCTACCGCCAGTACCTTAGAGAAAAAAATCATTACTTACACTGGAAATATACAATATTCCTTAATGAACTCCTAAATATACCCAGTAGTAAGCTTTTGATAAACGCTGACACCAGGGTTCATTGGGTCGTTCGTAGAATATACCTACCTATTTTTCGTTTACCAATAAATATTTTATTTTTATTTCAATCATGCTTCGGTGTGACAGGCGGCTCCCCCTAGGGTCACTTAAGTTTTAATTTGGGTGCGATTTAAAATTAATTTTCCGGACATTAGAATTTTCCCAAATGCGATGTCAAATTAGTTGACACTTCTAATTTAATTAATTTTTATAAAAATATATATATGAGGGCCTCTAATGAGGCCGCTTTGTGAATGGTCCAGGGTCTTTTGTTTGACTAATTGGGTTTTGCTTAAAAAAGTAATTAATATTTAGTGACTTGTTTTACACTTTGAAAAAAATTTCAAGCTTAATCAGGACCTAATAATAATAATAATAAAGGCATTTATTCATTTTAAACTTAACCTAGGTTTACAAATCTTAAATTCGCGCCAAACTGTAATAACAGTTTGTTGGCGCTTGCGCTCATTTATACAGTCATCAACACATTCTTGCCAAATCATTACTTATAATAAATAGTGATAAAAGTAATACAGTAGGTCTATATTTTGAACTGACATATATTAAGTATATTATTTAATTATGTCGGAACTAGAGGGTACACTCTCTTCAAGTAATTTCCTTTTAAGTTTTGTTTTAAGGACAGGCTTACTTATACATTCATTAAGTATATCAATGGTATTACATAACCTAGGTACAACAAAGCGAAGGGTTCTTTCTCCGTAATAATTACAGCTCCTCGGTTCAATATACTTCCGTCTTTTATCGGCCCTAAGTGATCTACTAGTGGTTTTCAATATTTTATAGTCGTCGCAGTTCCATTGTTCTAAAGCTATCAGATATTTAACTTTCTCATGCACCGGCAGTATCCCACACACCTGGTACAGCTGTTCGTAGTTATCCTTGCATTTGTGTTTAGTTTCACTACTAACTAGCATCTTTAAAAATCTTATCTGAATTGATTTAACTTGATCCAAGTATGAAGTAAATGTTCTACCATACACACTCAAGCCGTAACTTATGTACGATTCTACCAGTGCATGGTACACAGTAAACAATGTAGGCTTATTAAGTATAAATTGCAAGTTATAAAATTTTCCTAGCATCAATCTTAAGTTATTACACAGGTTATTTATATGTTGTTTCCAACTGAAATGTATATCCACTGTTAATCCTAAGTATTTATATTTATCTACGTTTTCTATGTGAGTGCAAGTGCAGGGGTTTACACAGTTATGAAGACAATCATATGTATGACCAATCAGTGTGATAGTTTCGCTGTTTTTAGGCAAATAGGGCGAACACACATGCATGATTTTAGTCTTGCTTACATTCAAAATTATACCGTTGTCATGTGACCATTTAAGGATATTATCTAGGTCAAGTTGTATCTTACTTTCAATCTCTCTAAGGTTTTTATGTGCATATATTAAGCATGTGTCATCCGCGTACATGTACACCCTACAATTACTTATGACATTGATCAAACTGTTGACATGCATTATATACCCTACTGGCCCATAGACTGAACCAGTAGGTACCCCCGACATTACACTAGCTTCTTCACCTGCAACCCCGTTCACAACTGTATGTATTGTTCTGCCCGTTAGATAACTGCGAAAGAATTGATTCATTGGGCCACGAATACCACACTCCTGCATCGCTAGGAGTAGCAATTCGTGGTCCAAGGTATCAAATGCTTTTTTGAAGTCTATGAACAGTATACCTACGTGCTTTCTTTCATTGAGATGCTCATTAATACAGTCTGTAAATTGTGATAACGCTGTTGCTGTGCTTCGGCCACGCCTGAATCCGTGCTGTGCATCCGAAATGATATTATGTTTTTCAAGAAAATCACTTACTTGCTGTATTAATAGCTTCTCAACAATTTTATTTACAACTGACAGAATGGCTATAGGCCTATAGTTACTATAATTTAGATGACTACCTTGTTTAAATATCGGCCTTATTATAGCACTTTTTAAAACATCCGGATATTTTCCCTGAGCGACGCACAAATTCACAAACTTTGCAAGGATAGCACTTATTTTATCTTTAATTACTTTTAAATCTCTGATTCTTATTTTATCTACTCCTGGGGACTTCCGTGTATCTAAGTTATTAATTATTTGCTCCACCTTACTAGGTGTAATATTTTTGAAGCGAAAAGAGAGATCAGACACCTTTACGTATGCTTCTCTATCTAAAAACCTAGTATTACATCGGTGTTTAATCTTTTCTATTTCCTCAGTGAAGGTCCTTGAAAAGTTTGTGCATATGTTCTCTGTTGTGTCAGTCTTACCAAGATATTTCATAATTATACTATCTAGGCTATTTGAATTTCTACCCAACCAGTTATTTATATGGCTCCATATTTTTCTAAAGTCATTTTTACAGTTTTCTATACATTTCTTCCTAAATACATTCTTTGCAGTATTTATGCATTTATTCGTTTTATTCCTATAACGCGTATACTGAAGTCGTGAGGCCCTACTACTCGGTGATGACTTCCATTGTCTGAACAGTTCGTCCCTCCGCGCAATCATTGTTTTTAGGCTCTTTGTAATCCACGGTTGGTCCACTCGTTTTTTCCGTCTAGCACTATTTATTTTACACTCGCTATAGATTTCACCGAAAATTACGCAAAGTTTATCGTAGATTTGAAGCGGACACTGTAACTCAAGCACTTTATTCCAGTCAATTTCTAGCAACTTTTGCTGAATTAGTTTGTTATTATAAGCACATACCTGTTCTTTTTGCTTACTGTCGTCACACTCGCCGTCAGCTGTTCCCGTGGCTAGCCCGACCAGGTAGTGGTCCGACATCTTACAGGTGAGCATGTGTGCGACAGGCGGGTCGCAGGTTTCGCGGCCGCAGCGCACCCACACATGATCGATGCACGACGACACTAGCTGTCCCGCCAGTACCTCCTCCCGCGTCACGTCATTGATGCAGCATTGGAGTCCGTATCCAGACAGGGTATCTTTGTATTCTTTCACTGGTAAAGAGTTTTCTTTCAGTAAATCTATATTTGTGTCCCCAATGAGAACAAGTTCCTGATTCTTCGGAATTGTGGAGAGAAGGTTCTGTACTTCCTCTATACATCTGCGTTTTTTTGTGCGCGGCGGGCGATAAACCGCAACGACATGTTTCTCTTTTCCCGATGAACCAATTTTAACGTACAATATTTCTGTAGCTTGTCCATTTATAGCCGTTGCTGTACAGTGTAGACCATTCTTTACATACATAAGCACTCCACCTCCCTTAGAATTTTCCCGCGTATTTGCGTGTATATTATATCCGTCCAAATTGAACAGCGATATTTCTTCTGCTTTTATATTTATTTCTGATAGGATTATTATGTCTATTATGCCTTCGCATTGTTTGAGTAATACCTGTAGTTCACCGAAGTTTTTTCTTAGTGACCTTATATTTAAGTGTACCATATTCCTTTTGTCATTTGTATTTATATATTTACTCCAATCTTCTGTATTTTCAAATCTTTTATATTCTATATCATTTGTTAGTGTAGTTGGTATCAGATTTTTATTTAACATATTATTGAATTAATGATTTAAATTACTACTAGTCTGTACACGCACCGGTTTTCTACCGGGCTGCTAGGAACTATAGCCTACTCATTTTTTTGCGTCGTCTGACTGCTTCTCGCTAGCGGCATCCCTTTCCCGCTCGCCATCGGAGCGTTTCTCAGATTGTAGCAGCTCGTCGATCTTGCTTTCATTGTAGATACAGATAATTTTTCTCTCGTTATCATTTTTACGTACTAGTATTTTAGAGTTTTGTATCCATATATATTTAAATTTTCCTTTAAGTGCTGTCTTTGTAGCTTTAAAAAGGTGTCTCATGTGATTAGATAAGTTTTCATTAATGTATATATGGTCTTCATTTCCTTTATTAGACAGGTCTTTGTTGGTTAGGCGCGTTCTCTTTTGCTTAAGCCATGTTTCCCGCGCTCGACGCGATCGCAGCGTAATGACAATCGGCCGCGAGCGGCCAACGGTTTTAGCACCTACCGTCTTTATTTCTTCTACCTCCTCGTAATTCAGCTTCATTTTTTCTACAAAAACTTTTACTGTTTCCTCTGTAGATTTGTTTTCTATCTCATTTAGCCCAATTATCTCAACATTGCGTTCTCTGTCCTTCTGTTCTAAATACATCAGTCTTTCCTCCAGCGCCTTGTTAGCTGTTTCTAAATGCCTATTCTTTTGTTCTAAGGCCGTCATCTTTCGTTCCGCTTTTTTCTTAAACTCGACCATCTCTTGATATTGGTCCGCGTAAAAGTCTACGGTGTCGGCCAGTTCGCTTAACGTGTCTTGTATGGAGAATAGTACCTCAAGCTTCTGGTTCACCTGGCCGAGGACACTTTCAACGGTTGCCGTATTCAAATCCACAACAACTTTTTCCACGTTTTGTGGTTTCTTCACTTTAGGGCTATCCTTTAGTGTATCCTGCAGGCAATCGTCACATATTTCTCGACGTTTGAACCGTCTTACGTTTTTAATGCACTTTTTATGGTACCATGATTCACACGGCCCCTTACACTTTACCACATCGGCACTTGTAGGGGCAGCGAACAATTTGCAAGCTTTGCAATTAACCATTTTCGCGAACAAACAGTCACAAGGATAATAAAGTTATGATAGGGACATAGACCTAGATAGGGACTATGAATTACGAAAGTGATAAAATTATTATACACTCACTTTACAGTATCTTCTTTCGTCTTTTATTTAAGAGCATTGCTCTTGTCAGTGGATTTTTGACTTCTCTGCACGTGCCGCCAATACTTACTTTGTGTCCGCACCAAACGCGGTTGACACTCGTCAACAAGTGTGTTTGGATTGGTTTGGATTTCCTTGTAAACGGCGGCGTGTCAAATTGTGCGAGAGTTTCGTGACGTTTGCTTGAAGTGAGCTCTCTGTATTCGGCGCGCAGCCGCCAATACTTACTTTGTGGTACGTGTGACAATTTTTTATTTGGTCTAAATAACTTCTACTTGGTTTATTAGTATTATTATTTATTGGTTGTAAAAACAGTGTTTAAACTTTTATTATAGAACAGTGTCTCTTAAAACTGCACAAACAGTTTTCCTCTTCATATTCTTCTTCGATCTTGCCCTTAACAATCGTTTTGTATAACTGGTCATGTCGTTCCAGGTGTCCAATGTTGTCCCTCTTCTATTATACTTTGGCAACGGTTGCTAGTAAAATATCACCTTATACAAGTTTTAAGGTCATGGATTCGTTACGCCAGGATTCACAGAAGATTGAAACGTAAGCAGATTTGAATAATAAATTCCCTCCAAAACGTAGACGGCCTTCGTTCATTGACGAAATATGTTTGCCATTTCAGATATTCCTGGGAAAATTAGCTAATCAACGGGAAGGCGGGGAATTCAATTACGTGAAAATAAAGATAGAGGCGAATATTGTAGAATATTTGAACTTGGTATAAAGTATTTTACAAGGAGGTCAACGTACTCATGAAACTGAACAACTTTCCCCATGAAGTAAAGGTCGAAACATGAAAATAAATTAGGACCTTCCATAGTAAATTGACCAGCTGATCGGTAGTTTTGTATGGGAGGTCCAAATGACATATATATGTACAATGCGCTTAGACATACACACATCTGAATATGAATGATTATGTCAACTTTGACTAAGTACAGTCAAGATCAGGCTGGGTTAGACACTCAAACTGCCAGTGTAAGTCTTATGCACGTAGCATAAAAATAAAAACTGTCTAACTCAGCCTGATCTGACTGTACATACACAGGCTTACTACCTCTACACATTGCAGACAACATCACCATAAACCTTATTGAGTGTTAACATTATCACAGACCACCCAAAAGTCATGTGTTGTCATCCTTACAGCGAGTTCGTTGGTTTGTGAGTGTTATCTTTCTTTGCAAAGTCGGTCTTATCTACTCCGGTACAGCATGAATGCCAGTGATTTTGAACCTCACTATCCTCACAAAATGTTGAAAACTAACTTGCGGTTAACTAACAATTTGTTGTAAATACACATAACAGTAAAAAGACAGATACAAAAAGAAAATGGACACAACATTCACGCACTGTTTTTCTCAAAAAATGAATATTTTACATACATACATACATACACATATCACGCATATAATCCCTTGCGAGGTAGGCAGAGCGCAAAACCTCCGAAAAAAAGGACATTTATGCCACGTCTGTATGTAATATGTAAATATTTGAGGGCCATTTGGAACATTGTGCATCGCCATAGTTAAAGGTTGTCAGCCCATCGCCTAAAATTGCAATACACACCCTCGATTCCCTTAGTCGCCTCTCACGACTCCCAAGGGCAAGATATGGGCTGAAGCTATTCTAAGCCGGGATCACACGGCAAATAAAAATAAAAATATTATTTTACAGCAGACATTTAATTAATAATCTTATTTTCGTGTGGGATACAATCTAGTCGATAAAGACGAACGACCCGATGAACCTAGGTGTCAGAGTCGTAAATAATAAAATAACGCAGAATACCGTAGACTAGACGGCCTTCATTTGATTGAAGCAAGACGCTCGCCATTTTTGATATCGGCGTGAAAATGAACTAATCAAGTAGACGAAGCTAAATTGAGTTATTTTAGGAGAACGATTGGATGAAAATTTTGCTGCAAGATGAAATTCAGTTTTAGATAGAAATATTCAATTTTTACACATCAATCCAATTTAAGACGTACGTAGGTTGTGATGTATCAAAATTGGTAATTTAGTTTTCGTTTATGTTAGTACATCATTATAAATGTTTCTAATTCAGATTCCAAATAGTTAATTTTGATAGCCTTCTCGCAGTTCTACTCAATCAAGTATTTAAGTTAGTTTCTCTCTTTTTATTTTTAACTTGGAGTTGGTCATACAAAAACAAACTTTCACTCTACCCTTACCAACAAATTACAAAGTCGACCCACGCATTTGTTAAAATAACCACGCACCCGCCAACAGCTATTAATATTTTTACCGCTAGGTAAATAAACAAAACTCATAATCACTATTTCTCATTTTGTTCCTATCTTTACTCTTCTGGTTCAGTAACGTCTGGCAACTCAGGCAAAGGTAGAGTCGACTAAAGTGCAAATAAAAAGGTCATTCCTACTGCGTAGGTAAAGTCACACAGAAACACTAAAAGTCGACGTCTGAAATGAAAGAAAAAAAAACTTTATAAAACTATCTGCGCTCCACAGATTAAAAAGATGAACTTTCGCCCTACCCTCATCCACAATTTTCGCCCGCCTGTCAACGGCCGACCCCGCGCATTTGTCAACTGACCACCGAGTCGAGCGCACGTCCCAGCAGCGATTTATATTTTTTTCGCTAAGGTAATTTGTTGCTGGCCAGAGATATTACGTGGACCTATCAGTTTGGGTTAGGATTTTAACCCTTGTTATGAGATATGTATATATATTATTTTGTGTGCCTGTAAACTTGCACCTCATACTATGTATTTGTGGAATCAACACATTTAGGTTATGGGTCTTGATTTTTATTAAGAAACTATTATCTCAAAACTTCAATTATGAAAATCCGAAAAATTATCTATATTGAAAACATTTGTAATTAATAATCACATTTCACACATTGTTAAGAAATTCGAATATCCTACCTATGTATCATTATTTGGTATTCTCAACATGATGTATTTAGATTTATAAGTATAGGTTCATGTGTATTTATAGTATAAGTACGTAGGCATGCCTCTGTTTGTCTAAGTAATCTTAATTTGATTTCTGTTAACAGTCTTGTTCTATAGTGCTTAAGACGCTAGTAACGAAATTACTGTAGAGACCTAGTAACATTTTAATGGAAATAGGTTTGGGATAGGGTTGGGAATCAAATGACGTGAGATGTAGGGGTATTATATAATGCGTGATTTCGCAATAATAATATTTCCTCTTTGTAATTTTTGTGTGTAAAATTCTGAATTTAAATTTATACTTATATGCTCAAAATTTTAAATTATACGTACTGATTTAACTTTATTATATTAGTGTAGTTATATGCGTGTATGTATTACGGTGATACGTTGATGTTGATTTCTTCGGATTTACAATATTGTAATTTTAGCACACCTCGGACACTGGCGCTCAAATGTATGAAACAAACGCGGTGCTACGCATACTGGCTAAGCTCGCGTAGGTGAACGCGGACCATGCTTGTGTGTGTGAGACAACATGTCAGGGTTGCCGCCATTTTGCGTTCGCGAATCGGGAATGCAATGTGCGGCAGTATGAAATGACCTTCGTTCACGCATCTTTGCTAGCCGGTGTCTGAGCGTCCTCCGAGCGCGGGTGGGCGGCGCTTGTAGGGGGAGGCAGGGAGTGACCATACTGTACGCTAGTACTATTAATTATACTGTGATTTTAGTCTAATTTAGCTTAGTACTACTTGTTATTTGTCCCTTTATATTACCTTTGTTTACATAAATAAAATATTCCACAATCTTTAAACACCACAGAAACTTGTGCAGAGACGAGGCAAGTTATTTAGGTATTTGTTGAAGAATTGCGTAACACCGCGCGCTCTCAAACAATGAAGAAGCTAAGTAGCAAAGTTTTGCTATATCGTGGAAGCAAGATTGGTATACCAAGAATTCAACATGTTAGTAGAAACAATTTATATGGTTTTCTTGAGGAGTACAACTAAGCGTGGGCAAGAGGATATTTCCATGCAACTTTCGGCTTGTAAGATACAATTATCTATGTGATGGAGTTTAGAGGTCGGATATATCAAAATACTATCGTTTTCTATACTATCTTTTGGGGTGGTATGGAATCCTACCTCCTAGCGGTCCACCCCGGGCAACGGCAACACAGGCTTGCCTGTGGATAAGTCCGGCTGAACGGTCCCACTAAGCGGTGGAAGGCTCCGTAAGTGGCCGCCTGGCTCGCGACCACCATCCCACCGAAGTCTGGCGCCAAGTAGCTTGCTGCGTTCCGTCAGTGTATGGGAGTGCCAGTGCCTTAACAGGCTTCTTCTGGGTGAGCTCGCTCCATCTTAGACTCTATCTCTGTCCTATGACCTAGACTAGAGTCAAGAGCAAACCCATCATTAATTAAAAAAGAAACCTTGTGGTCATACTATCTACCAGTCGAGTGATGTCGGTTTAGAACAGCATCACCCCAATACTACTCATGGGTGTCGCAAAAAGCGACTAAGGGATTAATTCATCCAGGGAATGGGCAGCAGCGTTCCTTGTGCACTGCGCTCGAAATTCCGCTTGCTAAGCGTGGTGAGTATGGCAATAGACCCCAGTTGGGAAAGACCCTTGTCCAGCAGTGGACTGTTTTGACTGTTAATCTTAATATCGAATCCAAGGAATTCAAAAAGAAGAAGTTACGAAAACAGTACAAAACAAAGACTGTTATTAGTTTCAGCAAAGTTGTAGTATAAGTATCACGAAAGCCTGGGACATAAACCTACCTGTTGTCCCCTTCGCCCCGTATACGTTATAACACGAGCCCATTGAATGCTGATACTCTAACAATTAAGCCGATCACTTCCAGTTAGGCTCCCTTTGACGTCAGATTCCATTATAGAGTGGGAGACTGGTAGTAGGCATACCTACATGGACGACATGCCCGTGAGATAGTTATACATGGACGACATTGCTACTTTATGAATTATATGCCTAAAGAACTTGTTAACCCCTGAATTCAGGGTATCTGTTTTTAAATTTCCTATTTCTGGTAGTTGGCCTCTAACACGGATGTGCAACGACCGCCATCTTACTTATCATAAGATACCTGTACCGACCGGACAAAGTATTTATCTTTTGCCATGTTCCATGGAAAGGTTAGTATTTTAATGCCAGTTTTATTATAATTGTAGAACACAGACGAATAAACCGGATCCAATTCACATGACAGAGGGTTATGGTACCAGGGTATCAACAACAACAGGCGTTATATAACTCACGCATTCACGGGGACAATAGCGGCGCAATTAGATGGGGTATCGGGCAGATCTATATTTTATTGCGGCTATGATTGCCTGGTACTATGGCTTAGACGTTTTGGATTCAAGGGGATTCGGGAGAATTTATCTAGCTGCTTCAGTGGTTGGTCGTGGTGGGCTCAATGTTCAAACGTCCTTTGTTTCATTTCTAAAGATGAATACACAGATTTACTTTTTCTCGATTTATAACTTTGTGTTTACAGCAAAGACATTGCACCATAGACTACGGTTTTAGGTATTCACACGAAACATTTCGTAGTTTACTCATATCAGCAAACATTAACGGGTTATAGGTACTCTATTGGGATTTCAGTCAAAATTGCATTGTCTCCCCCCCGCCTCTCGAAGCTCGGCAACGCTTCAGTCATCAAAGGGGCCGCCATACTGGAATTGATCAACTTAACAGACGGCGGATCGGTTATAAACGGATTTCGGCTGAGTACTTATGAACGTATGGGGATTACGGCAAACTACCTACTTTGGTATCTATATATTCGCAAAAGGCAAAGTTGTTTCCGGAAAAATTCATAGGTTCAAAACCGTCTTCTTAGAAAATTTAGTACGGCCCTGACATGGTATTGTAAAATTTTCGTAACCATAGACAACAATACCAGCTTAAAGTGCCTTCCTTAGCACGTAACTATTTTTATTGATGAAATGTCTAAACCAAACTGAGAATGAGTTATTAACTTTTTGTGTCACTTTTGCCAAGGACTTGAACCAGAGACTACCAGATCAAGATCCCAACTTATACAGCTAAGCGGTGGCATTAAAAACGGCACTGGCATTTTACACAAATATGGAACGCAACAAGCTAACAAAAGGCAAAATTCAAGTAAAACACAGAGGAATTACCTACACATGTGTTTTAATTATAGTTATGAATGAGGTCGCCCGACCCTTTCGTAATAAATTATTATAATATTACCTATATTATGCGACCCAAAGGTTGGACACATCTGGCCTTTTATTAGAGGCGTGGTCTGAAACTCTTGTACAATTTATTTAATATCATAATTATACTTAAGAGGCTTACTGACAATAGGTAGCGATTTTGTCACTCAGAATTTCATTACTCAATGAAAACGTAAATAGTAATTCGGTTTGACTTTTTATATATCTGCTCGCGATTACTTATTTAGTTAACCGAAATATTATCGTGAGAGTCCAATTTAGTAATCATCATGTATGAAATACATTTTAAAGTATTTAATCCAACTACGTAAAATTTTAAAAGTGTTCAAAGCATCTGTTTAAATTTTGAATCTATTCGCAAATCAAATAAAGTTCTATCACAACTCACGAACGAATTTAATGCAAAATCAAAACAAGTATTCAATTTGCCAAGCTTTCTTGTTATTTTTGTTCAGAAACGCCCGCACAATAACATTGAGGAGAAAATTAATTCTAGATTAATTCTAATGGAAGATAAAGAAACACACCTTATTATATCAGGACCCGGAATAACTAAACAAACAAAGCGTACACAGTAAATTGAGCCTTAATTTCAACAAATTACGACACTATTTGTTTTCTTACACACGTCAGCGTTTACGGTCTTTCCCTAAGGCGAAAAACCGCTATCGCAATGTGGGAACTAACCTTTAATTGAAAAGGAAATTCGACCGTTTTCCTTCGACATAAGGTTGAATTTGTCATGACAGGTCAGAGAGGATAGGTTAAACTGAAGGACCAGGGGCGCCCAACCTGTGGGTTGCATACTAATCAAGGGTCAGTCGGGATAATTATGCCTTATGTTGCTTAATAAGAAAAATGTATCGTGTATTTGGAAAATTAACAGAAAAGGGTTTTTGGAAATGTGGAAATGCCAGAAAATTTCTTATTTTGGGCATGTGAAATATGGCACATTTATTAGGATTTTCAGGTTATGTGAGAACAAAATGAATATATTGTGTAACGATTTAATTATTATACTTGTTCTTAATTACCTATATATTTTATTCTTGCGTCAAACTGAGGGGATTTTAATGATAAAAATTGACCTACACCTTTACTAGATTATTATGGTGTCTATATAAGTGAGTACAAGTATATATTAAATCGTAAAAATTATGTTATTGTACACTCATTAAAAGTAAGTCCATAGGCAGCTGGTAAGTTATGCATTTTGAAATGTAATGGTAATATAATATGATAATTTTTTTTATAAAATGTTGGTGACACTTCTATAAAAGACCTAGATACTTCAAATATAGCATCAAGTTTGAATTAAAAACGTAAGTAAATCGAAATTTGTGAAACTAGGTAATAGTCAAGTGCAAATCCAATTACAAACAAAAATAGCGAACTGCCTCTTTTAAGTAGTTAACTGATATCACCCCATATGCTTTTTTAAGCGCTGATTTTACCTTTAAGTCTTTCATTTTATTCATCGTTTCATCATAGTCAAATTATCTTACTCAACATAGATTTCTATAGATCGGTTGTAGAAACTTTGATACCGCGTTTCAGAGTTCGAAGTTTCTCTTTGTGGTGCATAGAGGTCGCTACGGAACAATTAGATTCTCTGTCCTGTTTAGCACGTAATTTGATCTTCCCTGGAGTCTTGGTCTTCGAAATTAGAATAGACATTGTTTCAAGTTAGATGCATTAACGGGGCTAAACCTCGCTGTAGTGAGAGGCAAGAATATATGCCTAGCGTACATGAAAATAAAATATGACCAAATGTCTGAATATGAAATATTATTTGAAATTCCTAACTTATTTTCCGAGTTTGTATAAAATTGTTCTTTAATACCAACTTCAGTATTAATCACTATAACATTACATTTAAGACTATACAAGAAATTATATACATTCCTTACCTACCTATTTAACAGATAGAAAACTTAAATACTTGCCCCAGTCCCAAGAATTCAAAATTTTATGCCGAACAATTTTCTTACGCGTTAAGGTCAAGTTTACGGTCAATGGCAAAATACGTCTCAAATAAAGAGGTAATAAGCCATAAAAAAAACTTCGATCAGTCAGCTTATAATGATCGTATTTCTTCTTGATCTTGATTAACACTAATTTGTTAGACGTAAATATCGATCTAATTATTGTGGTTAGTTTGTAGTACCTTCATAGATTGATCTTACCTAAAAATATTTCGATACATTGTCTCTCACACCCGTTATTCAGAAAGATAGCAATTGAAAATCGAAACACAAATTCCATTCGGCGTTCCCGAAACGCAATTAAATCAGAGAGAACTAAATACGACAGAGCTAATCTAATTGGCCTGTCCTGAAACAGAGTTGACTTGCCATCCAATTTAGTTCAGTCGGTCCTTCCAAACTATATCTGACTTGACGTGGATCCTGGATTCGAGACAATATTGTAAGTACAAGAATTTACAAACGCAAGGAAGAATAATTTGTGCTCTAATATTGTTTGTTTCAGGTTGTGAACATGGAATTAGCAATGGCTTTGATTTTGATACATCGTGTTATGTTAAATCAAATACTTTTTTTCCTTATTTATTTTAATATAAATTTTGAAAGGAAAAGAAGGCTTAGTAACTAGGAAAAACTATTTACAAAACATGGGCTATAATGAAAAAAAAAATAGCCTAATCTAATCCCACTGACCACTTTTTTCCAAACTTAAATCTAAGTTAGAAGTTAGACATAGCTACATACTGCCTTGAAACTACCTTAATTTATACAAATTCACTGATTTGAGACTACCCATGATTTTAATTTGTAATTAACCTTGTGGGACATCAAGATGACGAACAAACCTTATTACAAATAGACACCAAAACTGCCAGCTTGTCGTGCCTCGAAAAGACGGATAGAACCATTCATACATACAATCGGGTGGTTGGGCAAAATCTGGGAACAGTCTCTTAAGTCAACAAATTGAGGAATATCAACTCCGTGTATGTACCGTGTCTTCAAGAATCAAACTAGGGACCTCCAGATCCTGACACCAACGCTCAGAGTACTAGACCCGAAAGGTATTAGTCTGATCGGAGGCTGAATATCAAAAAGGTTATATTGAAAACCATCGATCATTCATAGAATAAATATAGGCATTGTCCTTAGCCAGCTAAGTGACAGAGCGAGCGTTCACAATAACAAAATTAATTAGAGGGAACGCCGCGTGCTTTTGACGGGGAATTCATTACGGTATAGAAAGTAAGGGGTGCGGTGATATCGAGATGAGAGGCAGCGGGAGCGTTTTTGAAACCTTCAACTGCTGGAAAGCCTGAATCAGTGTGCTGTCAAAAAGCCCGCTTTTGCGGCAAAGATTGATTAAGCTTGGATATCTGATGGCTAACATTTCTTCTATTTTTTCATTAAACTGACGCAGCCGTAAATGAATGAAATCAAACTCGGTATCATGGTTTTTAGAGATACGTTAATTCACGACAGACGCTCAAACGCCCGTCATTCGGCTCAAAGATGTCTCGGTCTTGCTGTATGAACAATGAATTATTTAAAGAACAACACCTAAATGACAAGACGTCGACGACCTTATTTAGTATAAACATCCCGCCCGGGCTAAATATGCTTTTATACCACCAAAACCCATATTTTTGGTGTGTGTACCTTACAGAGAACCAAAACGTCATGCAGAGAACCTATATAAAAAAATCTATTATACTTGTTGTGCAAAACATGAACATGATCTTTGAAACGAAATCTTTGGGGCCACTTTTTACTGGGCATATGGACTAAAATTTCGGATTCATCGCGTATTCGTTCATTTTTTTCCTGAATAACATGAATCATGTAGCACCCTGCTACGCTGCTGCACCGTAGCAAAAATGCTACGCTAATATTCATAGTTAGGTACCGTGAGTATCAAACAGTAAGTATACTATTGTTATATTTTGTCCGCGTGATACCGGTTTAGAATAGTATCACACAGTTTCTTTCCCGTGGGTGTCGTAAGTGGCGACTGCTTTGTCTTCCCCGCAAGGGATAAAAGCGTGATATACGTATGTCTGTCTCTAAAAAATACTATTTTACCTCTGACTAAATTTTATTGTACATTCCTATGAATCGTGCAGTTAATCACGTGCCTTTGTGTCGCATAGTCGTCTAAATAGAGCCATAAGCCTCGGAAACAGGACTGGTTGTGAATAAATTCAGGCTCCCCCGCGTATATCGCTGTTTCTAGTAACTCAATATCAATTATTTGCACCTGTGCTAGGTCTGGCACTAGTACCCTAACGAACTGCAGTATAACTCGCATAACTAGTGCAGCGTAACTGAGAGTTGAGTGCAGTCTGTTTGTTACGTCATCGTGCTCTACTGCTGATTTTACTGTGTTGAGTTACAGTGTATCTAATCACATCAGGTGGGGAGTGTAAAAGTGACATCGAAAGAATTGAATGCCGGCAACATGGTTAATGGAGCGTTGTACGCTTTTATGAACAACCGGAAAGTGTCTGATAAGGCCCATCTGGCTGTGCATAGGGGGGTGTTAGTTCCGACACTTTGTATGGGAGTGAAAGTTGGGTATGGCAGAAAAAGCATGAAAGTAGAATGAATGCGGTATAAATTAAAGCTTTAAGAAGTATGATTGACGTAAAATTGAGTGGCAGGATAAGGAAAAGCGTAATAAGGAAACGTTGTGGAATTAAGAAGACGTAGTGACTGCTGTAGAAAAGGGTATACTTAGATGGTTTGTTCATTTAGAGAGGATGAATAAAAGAAGATTAACAAAACAGGTGTATGTGGCAAATTTGGATGGAAACGTCGGAAGGGGAAGACTTCTTGATGAAGATGGGTTGACAACCTGTCACTATGGTGATACACAGATGTCTGACTGACCCTCAAATAATTGTCAGACAACGAAACGAGACGCTCGACGGCGAAAATAGTGATTTTGTCAATAAAACTATATATATATGGTGGTTAAAATGTGATACAAATAAAAATAATATACGAGATGTAATAAGGTACAGCCCCACGAATACTGATTGGGTGCCTACAGACCATAATATTGGTCAACTTTTCCCAAGAAACGTATGTCAGGAAACGACAAAAGAAAATTGACCTCCTATACAAAAACACAATCAACTGACTGCATTTACTATGGGAGGGTTTTTTTTTTACATTTTCTGAAATATTTTGCTAAGGAAAGCTGTTCAGTTTCATGGTCTAAATGCAGGGTGCATTCAGTATTCGGAAGGCTGTCCCTTTTGTAAATATTTTTTCTGGTTAGAGCTAAAAAACGTATATTTCCGCACAGAAGCTGCTTGTGAAATATCTTGAGGCGATAAATGCTGGAACCTATGCAGTGTCCTTTTTTGTTATTTTAGATTTTACATTAAAAGAATTGTTCTGCCACGCCTAAATCCTTTGCGGGGTACGTGGAGCGTTAACGGCTGCAAAAATCGAACTTTTACGCTACGCCTGACAATTATTCGTGGGTTATTCAAAAATTTTGTATTACCATTTATTTATTTTATTTATTTATTTATACTTTATTGCACATCGTACAAAAGGCGGGCCTAATGCCAGACGGCATTCTCTACCGGCCAACCAGAAGGTAAACAGAGAGAGAAAGAAGCGGGTGCACTAATAAGAAAATAACACTAAGGAAAACAACATTAGCGACAGCTTATATTTAAGCACACCCTCGAGTCCCTTACGACACCCACTAAAAAGAAATAGGGTGATGCTATTCTAAGCCAACATCACACAGCATCATTCTGATAAAATATGAATATCGAAACGATAAAAAAAAATCGCTACTACTTCACTAAGACCGCACCCTAACAACGTCCCGTCAGCACTAATAGATCTTAATATTTCTTTCGTTAAATTGTTGTTCGGAAACGCTACAAGAATAATTAAAGCGTTTCCCTGAGACAGACAGAACAAGGAAAATAAACAAAGAACAAGGTAAGTAAACAACGAGGGAATGATAAAATATTCTTATCAAATTCTTCTTCTTGGTCGTAGCCTCGTGACTGAGGGACGTGACTACTTAGGGCAATGCTCGTTACCAGTTTTCTCTAAAGTCCATTGTCCTATAGAGGTACATACATACATCAGCCTATTGCAGTCCACTGCTGGACGTAGGCCTCCCCTAAGGGGCCATAGGGCACGATCTATCGTTTTCGCCATCCTGTCGCTACCAGCCGTTGTTTTTAAGTCATCGGTCCATCTGGCTGGAGGTCCCCCAACACTACGCTTGCCGAGGCGTGGCCTCCATTCGAGAACCCGCTTACTCCACCGTCCATCGGTTCAACGACAGATGATTCTTATCAAATCAGATGGTTCAGCCTGCATTGTCTTTACTAGACTGGAAACAAATTCACAAAGTGATAAATATCAAATTTGTGAGTATTGTCCGACTATCGAACCCGGAACCTTTGCGTCACAGGCAGTCGCACTACCACTACGCCACATCGGCCACCTTAAACAGGTTCATCGGGTTGGTCGTCAACTTGGTCTCAGATAACAAGCAAGCACGGTAGTGTCACCTAACTTATGAATACTGTGCAGTTAATGTGCACTATTTTTATTAAAGTGTGAATATTTAATGGCAATACCCGTTTTAATAATAGTTTGCGAGTATTTTATTTTATTTAAAATAGTGTCGTTAAATATTTTATGGCGCAATTTTACAGCACAATATGTTCGATAATGTTTTTTAACTTTATGGAAGTCATAATCGAGCATGTATTCTGACATGGTTTTAACAAAAAAAACTTGGTACTTAGGTTGGTACTTTGACCTATCGTATGAAATATGACAACATGGGCTCACGTTAGTTTGTTATGTTTATTTCATACTATTTGTTTTTTTTTTTTGTCTAAAAAGCGGGCTGTGAGAAAAATGGATATTTTTGGATGCACGCAATTTCGTTGGGGAATACGATAAACACCTTATTTTTATGTATAATGATTTTTCATTATATTATCTAGATTTTGTCGCAGAAAAACACAGTTAAAGAAAGTTTTAAAGTTTGGTAAATATTTACACAACAGAATTTTAAGTATCTACTGAAGAATCTCTCTCTCTTTTTTCGTGTGGGACACCGAATCGTTCAATGACACGATGAACCCTGGTGTCAGAGTTTTTCAACCGCCTACTACTAGTAGTAGGCCTCTGACATAGTTGTGTAACGACTGCCGTCTAAGTAATCATAGACAGCACCCGGGACCGACGGCTTATCGTACCCTCCAAAGCACGGAACTATTTATTTTCGGCAATC
The DNA here is from genome assembly GCA_027580185.1 of Tuta absoluta. Taxonomy (NCBI): domain Eukaryota; kingdom Metazoa; phylum Arthropoda; class Insecta; order Lepidoptera; family Gelechiidae; genus Tuta; species Tuta absoluta. The sequence continues at coordinate 7,935,385 of JAQAHW010000019.1, read as the reverse complement.
AGGTGGTTTACCCTGCAATGTCCTAACCAGACCGGGAACAAATAACTTTGTGAGAGTCCCACCGAGAATCGAACCCCGAACCTTTGCGTCGCAGGCAGTCACACTACCACTGCGCCACATCGGCCGTCTTTGATATTTTAGAAAAAACTGTAACACATGCCAAAACTATACTATAAAACACACTAACTCTAATTCAAGCACAAATTATTTAAGCTTAACAGCCTATAGCGCCAACTATACTTTAATAGGCACTTGTTATAGCATTATTAGCGCCCGGGGACTAGTAACCTTTAATAATATGGCGGCACATCAAGGTTGTTGTACAAACAGTACTTGTGTGAAATAGCTACTGTAAAATTTGCCTGCTCAAATTGTGAAGTTTTAATGTCCTATGGTTGATTTTGCACTCACAGTGCTATATTATTTTCATTAATGCAAATAAGAAATTGAAAAAATGAACGTCGCTTCAAGACGAGTAGTCCGTTAGCTCAGTGGTAGAGCGGTGGGACTCCACAGGTTCTGGGTTCAATCCCCGGCCGTCGCCAAAAAAAAACATTTAGCAGACTTCAGGCCCCGGTTAATCAAGAAAATATGTGAATGTTCGATGACACATTCGATGATAGTTTAGGTATCATATCATCCATATAACTAAAAAACACGATAAGACGGCACTCATAACCACCAAATCGAATTTTGGAAAATTTATCAAACGTAATAGGTATTAACTGATATCTACATCATCCGAAGGCCGATGTAGCGCAGTGGTAGTGCGACTGTCTGCGACGCAAAGGTTCCGGGTTCGATTCTCGGTGGGACTCTCACAAAGTTGATATTTATCACTTTGTGCATTGTTCCCGGTCTGGTTAGGACATTGCAGGGTGAACCACCTGATTGTTTGAAAAATAAATGGTTTCGTGCTTCGGAGGGCACGTTAAACCGTCGGTCCCGGTTGCTGTCTATGATTACTTAGATGGCGGTCGTTACACAACCATGTCAGAGGCCTACTACTTGTAGTAGACGGTTGAAAAACTCTGACACCAGGGTTCTTCGGGTCTTTGGACGACTCGGTATCCCACACGAAAAGAAGAAGAAGACTGACATAAACTGTTTTTTGTTCTTGAAAATGCTTCATTGTGACCATACCTCAATGACGGTTACTTTTACCTTGTCTTTTAAGAATTCAACTTAAGTCGGGTAAAGGAGTTGAAGGTGAAATAGAGACACCATTTGGTGTTAATCCTACAAACCTGGGAGTGTGATCGTGTGAACCTCCGACACCCTCCTCCATATGTGCTTATGTCTTGGGGTAATGAAAGGGACAGAAATACTTGTTTGTTAGACAGTTTACATAATTTAAGATGCACAATTGTCTGTTAGCGATCTGGACTTTAAGTCTACATACATACACATATCACGCCTATTGTCCCTTGCGGGGTAGGCAGAGCATAAACGGCCGCAAAAACTGACATTTACGCAAAGTCTGACATATTTGAGGGTCATTCGGAAAATTGTGTATCGCCATAGTGACAGGTTGTCAGCCCATCGCCTAAAATTGCAATACGCATCCTCAAGTCCCTTAGTCGCCTCTTACGACTCCCACGGGAAAGAAATGGGGTGATGCTATTCTAAGCCGGCATCACACGGCCACGGCCATCGCGGGCTTGAAGTCTGCTTGATGAAAATCGTTGGGGCCCTGGCTGTTAGATATTTAGAAACGGCCCCGATTCTTTTATTTTTCTGTCATTCTAATGTCACCGAATGTCAATTGTTAGGTTCAAAGATATTTATTTTCTCATTAAAAACACAAAGTCACTTACATGAGAATATACAATTATATAAGTTAAAAAAATAGAAGAAAGTCGTTCAATTCGTCACATACAGTTTGTTATTATAATGACCCTGTGATTTTCTATACTTCAAACCGTTGGCAGAATATGAAAAGACCCTGTCCCACTGACAGGCCATTTACACACAACTGAAGCGATTTACATTTAGCAGCCTTTAGGCCCAGATGTCGCGGTATACCTTATTCTCTTCAGAAGACAACACTGCTTTAGTTGTTAAAAGTTGTACAAATCATAACTGTGACGTCACAAAGGTCTGCATACAAATAATAAAATAAAATGCCTGCTTTTGTGGAAAAAAAAGATCTAAAAATTAAAAACTAGTTTTGAGTAGTGAGAAACTGGAACAAGTTAATTGGAACTTTCTGCTACGTGTGAATTGAATGTTTATTTTTCACCATTTATTGTACACAATATAATACAAAAGAACATATTATAACATAACATATTATAGAACAATACACAAAAAGTTCACTTATTTCTAAAAATAAATCTCTTACAGCAGATCTAAAGTGAGGCAATTGACGTGTACAACTTACTATGATAACAATACACTTAGGCTAATAAAACAAGCATAGTACTAAAGTGTTATGATTTTTTTTAAATATATGCACTTATTCTTACTGGAGATACAGGTTTCGTATAATTTATTTTGTATCATACTATTAGTTACAGTGGGAGGATAGTTTTCAGGATCGCAAAATTTTTAAATTATAAAAAAAACTATCCCTTTTGTACAGTAATTTACACTTACCAGAAAAAAATTTAAAAAAAAAACATAAAAAAGAGTTAACTATTCTCCAAACTCTTAGGGAACAAAATACTCACAGTTTATTGGTCTTGCGCGCAGATTAAAACAATAAACGACAGACCGTCTGACGAATCAGAAAGGTTTAGCTGGTGAAACATTGACCAATGTGTTTCGAATACTTTGTTCCCTAGAAGTTCATCTCCTAGGAAAATGCCCAGCAATGGGTTAAGTCATTGAGCAGTGTTTCATATTATAAAAATAACAAGTGACAATACTAAAGGTTAATTTATTAGTACATTGCGTAGCGGGTCAATTTTCTTGTTGAATTATGTCGAACTGTACGTTGTACATCGAATACTGCAAATTCGTGAATTGTAGTTGTATTTTAACGGGCAAAGGTCATTACTTGTAGAAATTGGTGTAACACGAGTTCAAATTCGTTTGCACATCTTGCCAGTATTTTGTTGGCGGGTAGGAGATGTGGAAATGTTCGTGTGACGTTCTATTTACGACGCGTCGACGTATTTCTGTTGTTCCATTTGCCCTCACGTACATGTTGCTACAGTTACAACGTAGCATAGATATACGTACAGAGAATCTATTCCTAAGGCGGCTTTCTCACTGCAACGCACTTCGTCGCGTAGCGCGAGATCGCAGGTTATAAAGTTGTATGCAAGTACATCAGTGCGGAAAACCACCTAGTGCTACACACCGACAAAGCGTCAACGCGCAGTGGCGGGATCTGCCGCTCCGCGCTACGCGTCGGGGCGCGTTCCCAGTGTGTGAGGCGCCTATAAGAGGACCGTTTCTTTCGTGTGGGACACTGACTCGACAAACAACCCAATTGACTCTAGTGTCTTGAGTTTTTCATTCGCCTATTATACTTCTAGAAGGCCTCTCACGACCGCCGTCTAAGTAGGCATATACCTACTGGCGCTAAACCTCAAAAGATTTAAGTCTTCTGGAATCTAAATGCAAAATTAACGACCTGCTTGGTGAACTCGGCTCGCAACTTCGATTTTCTCTTTGCTTGAATGTTCTACATCTTTATTTGTGTTTTGATAAAATCACAGACCACAGAGCACGTGACGTTTGGGTGCTTCGTTGATAAAATCTCTGCGATTACACACGTCTGAAGTCTTTTTTCGCGGAAGATATGTCTATTTTATTACCTACTACAGTACCCACTGAAGTAGGAGGATTTAAATTATATTAAAACATTACACATTACAAATAACATTTACAATTTATTATAGATAGACCAACTTGTCTGTAAATATTTTTCCACAAAAAGCTGGCCCATTACCTATCTTAATATTTCAATAACTTTATTAAACTTCTCTATCTTCTGTAGAACAAATAAACAATAGAATTACAATGACATTCAAACACGTTATTCACAAAATGAAAACAAAAGATAAACTACTTAGACAGAAAAAGCCTTTGAGAAATATTGAAGATAAATCAAATCCTCAATTTGCTACAAGAAAACAAGGCATTACTTTCTAAGTAGAAATTAAGTGTTAAAAAAAGCATTTTCTTCCAAAAACTCGTACAATATCCAACAAGACAGTTTACGAGTACAGTGCTATCCCTTTATATCCCAATCCTGATTGCCTGGCCCTTACCATAGGGATGTGCCTTTGATATCGATTGCCAATAGCCAATCTCATTGTTTATTTATTCTTATACTTTCTTGCACATCGTAAATACGGCGGACCTAATGCCACGCGGTATTCTTGTTTGGCAAACGCGACGGTTAACAGAGAGAAAAGTAAGGGACAACAATACTGATAAGGTGCATTCGAACAATTAAACTGAAAAGAGACTGATATTCTCATCCAACTAGGCTGATAAAAAAAAACGATTTATTGTTACAAAGCTAATTTATCATTGAGTAGGTAAAATAATAATTTTATTTGCCGCAAAGTTTTCTTAAGAGAGTTGTTGACTAAACGTAGCCAAACAGTAGTGTACAGTTATATCGTAGGCAGGTCGGGTATCGACAATTGTGCAGGAACTGTCACAGCTCTATTTCACGGTACGGACAGCAAATGAAATGGCTTCACCAATTTATTGGAACATTTTTTTGGAGTCGGTACTTCTTTATCGAGACCCTGGGTGTTTTGCTTTTAGATTAGATGGATTACTTGGAAAATTGTGTATGGGATGGTTTGTTTGTAATTGTTCTTTGCAAAAAGGTCCTAAAAGGCTTTTACAGCCTGTAGGTACGCTGCACGCCCAAATATAGGGTTTCGTAGTCATTTACGTACATGGTATAATATCGTAATCATTTATTGGATTTAAGTTAATTTTTTGTATCTAACTACTGTTATTTCCCAAAGAAACTATATATTATATATTTCCGCCTCGCGGTTTTGCCCGCGGCTATTTGCATTTTCCCATGGGAATGGCATGTTTTTCCGCGGTTAAAAATTGTCCATGTGTTGTTCCAGATTTTAAGCAAAATTTCATCCTAATCCGTCAAGTTGAGCGTGAAGATGTAGCAACCATACATACACATACACACAAACTCTCACATTTATAACATTAGACTGTGTGTATCTTAAAAAGTTCGCCTACGTGAGTACATGAATTTGTTGCAGAAATTCATCCGAATTCCTAGGAAATTTCGCAGAAACCAGAACTTATAGCAAAAGCGTGATTTTATTCTACCATCATCCTACACAAATCAAGTAAACTAAAAATTTTAGTATACCGTAGACCTAAAAAAGAGAATTCGTAATCCTAGGATTTTTTCTCACTTCTGGATATGTTTAGTATGATGGTACTATTACTTTGCTATATTGCGGCATATGGTCGAATTTCTCAGTTTACCATATTCCTGCGACATATCTACAACTAGATTTCCGCCCAGCGGTTTCACCAGTTGCCACCCATGTTCCCGTAGTAATAGTTGTTTTCCTGCAGTAAAAAGTGGCTAATATGTTATTCCAGGTTATACTTTATCTGTATTCCAAATTTCATCCAAATCGGTCATGCCGATTGAGCGTGAAGAGGTAACAAACATACAAACACACACACAAACTCTCATATTTATAATATTAGTACGGAAGTACGGATTAACAAAGCGACTCAAAACATTCTACTGCTACCGTAAAAATATTTACACGTCTGTGATTACTACTGAAAGGTTTCAGGGATTAACTTATTCTTACTAGTAATTTTGCTGTTAGAAAACAACTAATTTTTTTATTTTTTTTTATTAATGATGGGTTTGCTCTTGACTCTAGTCTAGGTCATAGGACAGAGACAGAGTCTAAGATGGATTTTCAAACATCTCGTAGGGTCGCAATGTGACTTGACCCCAAAATAATGTTTCAAATAAATAAATATCATTAATGCTTTTCTTCTTTACGGTTATTAATGGTTGTATCCTGTGACGCCGGAACCTTAAAAGTAGAATTTGAAAACATTACTCTTATTTATGGCGTGGCTTAGCTCCTATTTTATACGGCACAAGTTACAAGAAAGTGTGGGATGCTTTTCGAATTAGTATAAAAAAATACAAAGGTTAAGCACATTCACACACAGTTCAAATCGCACAAGGTATGTACCTTGTGCGATTTGAACTCGGGCAAAAGTTCGACCCCTCATACAAACTAACGCAAATCAAGATGTTTAAGGGGTCCACAATCATTTTTTCGCGTTTAAAATGAAAGTTTAAAAGAACGAGAGGCCTTTGCCTCGCAGCGGAAACAGGCTACATAAAAAAAATTATAACATTTAATTGTGTTGGGAAAATTGATTAGTTTTATAAGATGAACTAAAATAATCTTAAAATTGGGTATTGTATGAATTTGTTTTGGTTTTTCGGTTCCAAATCGTTTGTATGTTATGAAATACTTAAAAATATTGACACTGATTGTGGACCCTTTGTTTATTCAGGTCAATTTGTTTTGTCAGAACGCAGACGTTGCGGTATTTAAGCGTAGAGCCGTAAAATTGCGAAAAAAACAACTTTTCCATAAGTTTTGGCGTAGTGGTCTGTTTTATACGTATGCGTAATAATTTGATGAATATTTAGACTTCTCACTATTGCTATAAAAGAGCGAGAATCATTTCTTAGATTTATTTTGGTAATTTCACTTGTACCACACCAATATCCAACAATGAATTTATGACGTATTTAGTGTCCAAGGCATTAAGAGCTATAAAATTTAAGCCTGATTTTATTTTGGCTTTGTTGTTCAACATTTTACCGAAGATAATCACTAAGTGTCTATTTGTCATCATTGGTGTTGATAGGTTTACAACCACTGGCTTTTTGTAGACAGTTTTAATTTATTTGATTTTTTATGTTTAAATAATATTTTTCAAGGATTGTAAATTCTAAGATATGCCTCAGGCTACAATAAGTAAAAATTATTACTATCTTAGATCCTTTATCTGTACCATGGTCATCTGCAAATAAAACTTCGCAAAGAGCATCCAAACTTTAACAAAAATACCTGCGTAGCCATAAGCGGGTTTTCGAGTGGCGGCCGCGCCTCGCAAGCGTAGCGTTGAACCCCCTTTGGCCAGATGGGCCGATGACTTAAAGAATGTAGCTGGTAGCAACTAGATGGCGAAAACGGGAGATCGTGCTTTATGGCGTACCCTGGGAGGCCCCCGTCTAGTAGTTGTGTGATATTCTGATGTGGGATGAGTGTGGTTAAGTGTTTTAAGGCGAGTGTAGCCGACAATGACCTTGACGGTGGCGCCACTTCACAAATAAAAAGTTTTTTGTTCTTTGTACAAACAATCTATCAGAATATCCGATGCCCAAGTTTTAGGTATTATACTTATCCGCTTGTCTGTCACGTACCGGGAGCCGGACAACAATTTTGAACCTTAACTACCCACAATAAAATTCAAAACCAATGAAATTGTTATAGTATGAAGCGACAGACGAGTGATTATGTAAAATTAGAACCTGCAAACTCAATAAAATATTCGCTGTAATTAAAGTTATGGCAATTCATATCAAAAGTTGTTGTTTTTAGGCACTTTTTTCCATAAGTTAAATTCCAGCGAATAATTCATTGAGTTTGCAGTTTCAAATTTTACTTAAGGATAACTAAAAACTTGGGCATCGGATATTATGATAGATTGTTTGTATAATGAGAAAACTATTTATTTGGTAAGTGGCGCCACCGTCGAGGTCATTGACGGCTACACTCGCCTTAAAGTTATAGTTTTATTATGGATGTTCATCAACAAGACATTTATCTTGCCATTGATAGAAGTCGTTACTACTAGCTCTATAGTCTATAACTACCACAAGTACCACTGAGTGCTAGTTGGAGCTTTGCGGCTGCTAAATAGTCTCACAGTGCTGAAATGCGGTCACCTGAAGTGCGTTTGGAATGTATATACTCCTCACTCCTTATGTGATACATACAGATATCACGCCTTTATCCATTGCGGGGTAGGGGAAGCGTAAACAGAAGTTAATATAGGAGATTTACGCCCCGTCTGACAAACATTTTAGGGACATTCTGAAAATACTATATCGCCGACAGGATATCAGGCAATGGCCTAAAATTGCAATACACAATATGTTACCCTGGAGTCCCTTAGTCGCCATTTTTTTATACATAGTTGTTAACCACTCAGAAGGTAGACTATGACTTAAACTGTACTTTTTGTCACATTTAACAGACTGTAACATAGCGGAACTAACTGATCTATTATACAGATTGGTCACTCAGTACTTACAGGCGGTGTCTGTTAATTTCCAAGGCTCCTCCACATCCACTTATGTCTCCCTACCATTAAAGTGTATATGAAGGAAGCGTCTCGTCACTTCTTCGACAACGCTCCCCATCATAAAAACTCCTTAATAGCTGCCGCGTCCAACTACTTCCCCCATCCAACCTCGCGTTTTAAACACCGTCCGAGACACGTAGTTACGGAAGATGATGATGACATTACACCAGCCGCTGCTGCAGCCATTGCGGGTATATCACACTCCACAAGCTCCTCAAGCAACCGACGCCCCAAAAGGGCGCGATTGGGCTGGTTGTTTGAAGAACCACAAAACTTCTCGGGGTGAGCTCCTGCTCCCCACCATACAGTCAGGTGTGGATTTCATAGCCCTGTGGCTAAAATTGTAGAGTCCAGAACAAAAAAATATATATCAAAGGCAAAAACCTACGCGAATATTTTACGCTAGGGAATTTTTTATTAATCCTAGAGGTATAGTCACAGGTATAGTAACGACAGCAGCAGCTGTAAAAATTCAATTGATAGTTTCGCGATTGAAGAAAGTTAGCCTTCTGTATACCTCTTTTTTAACTAAGTACTAAGAGAGATCACATAAGCATTGTGCCGTGAAGCCGGCTTAGAATAGCATCACTCCATTTCTTTCCCGTGGGAGTCGTAAGAGGCGACTAAGGGACTCAAGGGTGTGTATTACAATTTTAGGCGATGGGCTAACCTAACCTTTCTCTATAGTGATTCATGAATTTTCTGAAACGGCCCTCAAATGTTTGTCAGGCGTGGCGTTTATATCCGTTTTGTAGCCATTTATGCTCTGCCTTCCCTGCAAGAGATTATGGGTGTGATATGTATGTGTAAGTAGATATAATTTTCTTGTACTTAGACTTGAGGTCAGTATGTGTGTGGTCGTTTATAGTTGCTCGTATAGGCTCAATGTTTTAATGTTATGTAAAGTCGTTAATAGTAGAAATCATGTACTTACAACCGACGACAGCTGGGTAAGGTTACTGAATAAATAAACGTCTCCAGTGGAGCCAGTATGCAGAACTAAACTGGTTTACTTAGATGATGATCGTTGCACAACCACGTCAGAGACTAATTTATTCTTAGCTGGCTTGAAAATTATGATGCAATTATTTGGGCATCGGGTTATTCGTCGACTCGGTAATCCACGCGAATGGCACTTGATTATTTATTTCGTCAAATAATGAGGCGATGAAATTTTGGCGCATAAGGCAGATATTAGAATAATCCTATCCTACTAATATTATAAATGCTAATGTTTGTATATTTGTTTGCCCATCACTTCTTCACGCTACCGAACCGGCCCACATATAGAAGGTAACGTGGATAAACACATAGAATAGTTTATTTCGCCACTCGAGGGTTATGCGGGCAACGCCGCAGGTAACAGCTAGTTATTTATAATTTAATTGTGTTTTTGGCAAGTTTCTGTGTATTTTCATGGCACTTCGATACAGATAATCATATTTGGAGCTTAGGATTTAGGACTCAAAGGTCATGGGATCGATTTCTTGATACCTACTCATACGTAATTAATAAAAAACCGGCTAAGAGCGAGTTGGGCTGACCCACCAAGGGTTCCATAGCATGCACATCTAGCCTTTTCAAATTTGTTCATTTTCGGCTTCCGTAAAAACAATAATTAAAATTAATAACGATTTTCCTAAAGTTATTATTATTAATGAAGCTACTTAAAATTTCATAGTGTACGGGAAGCCACGGGAAGTACCCTATGAATACCGTACTCTTGAGAGGGTCACAAACATGTAATTTTAACAGCCGTTTCTCTTTTTAGCGCTAAGTTAGGAGTTTGATTTTTTACAACCTTAAGCAGCTAAGTAGGTAAATGATTTTAACTTCAACTCGATATCTCTACACGTTCCCAAGAAAAATTGTAGTGTTTTTATAAGGGTTCCGTATTTTTTTCTTTTTGAGGCACGGAACCCTAAAAACTAAAAAAACTATCACATAACCTAGTTAGAGTTCCCTGTGTCAAGTCCAGGTGCCACACAGAACGCGCACTAAAAGCCTTGAACAGACCAGTCGAAAATTGAACCCAGATACCTCTGCACGGTAGTCAGCTGCATACTAGACCGGAAAGGCACTAAAATAGCCGCATAGGAGCTTGTATGCGGTTTGCACAAATGCACGTACGGTATGCATTACAAATATGTAACTCGGCACACCAAATTGTTTACGTTGGAATTTAGATTGTATTCTGGTATCTACCTTAGTTTCAAATGGTTTTAAGGTGGTTCTCCTACTTGTCGTCCGTCGTCGCCACGTATTTTTAACGCACCGTAACGCATGCATCTGTCAGACGAAAGGAAATTGTTTACGGTGCGTAATAGATGCGTCTGTCAGTATCCGTAAATGCACCGTAGCCATATTTGCATGGGAATAAGATCCGAATTCGCAATTTCCTTTCGTTTAACAGACGCATGCACATGGCACACGTCACCGCATCAAATTACTGTCAAAGGTTGTTATTTGTATGGTGACTGTCAATAACCGCAATATCGTCCGGTGTGTGTCCAAAAATCTTCTTCATTGTTGTTTAATTTCTCCAAAACCTCAGCCTATTGCAGTCGCCTGCTGGACGTAGGCCTCCCTCAGGGTACGCCGTAATGCACGATCTTTTGTTTCCGTCATCCAGTCGCCACCAGCCGCGTTTTTAAAGTCATCGGTCCATCTACCTGGAGGTCGTCCAACGCTACGCTTACCGATGCGTGGTCTCCACTAGAAAACCCGCTTACTTTACGTTCTACGACAGATGTGTCTACACTTCAGTTTGCTACACTTCTAAGGGCTTAAACTATTTTAATCCTGAAAAAGGAACGTAAGCTTTCAAGTTCTTTCTGTATTTTCTTCGGATAATATTAGTATACTAATTCTAAGTTCAAAACATATTCCACAATCCCAAAAGTTTTCCCAAGAAAATCAACCTCAAATACTGTTCTTCAAACTAAGTTGTGTATAAAGCATCTTTATTGTCTGCCATAAGTGGGAAATCTCTTTATTCCTCGCTGTACAAGCAAACATTGCGGGGAGACGTGAAAAATCGGCCTGCAATGTAAATAGTCCCGTTAGGGTATGGTACTGTCGAAACTCACTCACTTCTCGAATCGTGTCTCAAAAAGTGGGGCGTACAAGTGTAGGTTGTCTCGCAGCTAGATGAGTTGACATATAGTAAAGGCCCTGGACACGACTAGCACGGGACAAGAATCTATGGCATAAAAAGCGGAAGCTTATACCCAGCAGTGGTTGGATAAAGGCTGATAATGATGTTTTAAAACATGATAAGATCAAAGTACCAAGTACTACGGGATTGAAAAATTGGCAAGGGTCAGTTGGAGCGCCAGTAGGTCAGTTGGCCTCTGCAGTGGGACAGTACCCCACCATCCCGGGTTCCAGTCCCATGAAAATTAGAAATTGAAAAAATGTTAGCGCCAACATTTTTTCCATTTCTTATTTTCATGTATGATAAATTGATAAGATCAGCAATATCAGCATGATTAATAGATACGACGTGATCAGTTGTTCAAGACAACTAAGGCGAAAGTTCAAAGGAAAAAGAAGGACAGGAAGATTAAGAAGATTATTTTACTATTTTGATCTTTTGATATACTTAGATCAAGTCTAGGAGATAATGGCTACTTCGTAAAAGGAAAGTTAAGAAAGCAGAAGAAAGAGTCCATTGGCGGTTACTCCACTGAAAAAAGCTGTGAGCTAATTTCTAGCTCTAACGAGTAGAATTTGAAAAACTCAAACTTTGCCATATATTATTAGTAGTGTCTCTTTCCGTCAAAAAGGTATAGAAAAGGATAGGAAATATTCAAGTCATGACTTATAATTTGACGCAAAATACGTGTTATCTGTCAGAAGAAGGCGACGACAATGGCGACTAAATTGACTAGAAATTCCCAACAACCAATTGTCATTTTTAAACATGACAGGACTTAGATATCTCCTATCCTTTTCTAAACCTATTTGACGGAACGTGACAGCAGGTAAGTTAAGAGAACTTATATCCCGAATATTTAGGTTGGGGTGAGTATAATGTGACTTTAAATGAGTGCCAAGAGTAACGCAGTCAGGTAAGATGGATGTCTCGACTATCCTGAGATCTCATAATAAAATGATAAAATTCACACAGACAGAGCACAACAGCTCTTCTGCGTAATCCTATGATTTTTCACTTTCACTTTTATTCTGAATACAACTGCCACTTCGCTGGATTTACGAGAATTTCTTGCAGAACAGATTTATTTAAGCTATAAATGTAATAATCTGCTGTCGAGAATTCTGATTCTCATTTGTCATATCATAATATTTACACACACATATCACGCCTATAATCCCTTGCAGGGTGGGCAGAGCGCAAACTGACGCAAAAACGACCATTTACTCCACGTCTGACAAATATTTGAGGCTTATTCGGAAAATTGTGTATCGCCATAGTGACAGGTTGTCAGCCCATCGCCTTAATTGCAATACACACCCTCGAATCCCTTAGTCGCCTCTTCCGACTCCCAAGGGAATGAAATGGGGTGATGTTATTCTAAGCCGGCATCAGACGGCACATCTAAATATATATTCTTGATAATAGGTCCATTTTATACATAACTCATGTTCTTCGACGGTTATGGGCTGACAAACTGTCATCAAACAATCACAATTTTCTAAAATAAAATGATCCACACATTTGACAGACGTGACGATAATGGCCGTTTATACGCACCTTGGCTACCCCGTAAGAAATATAGGCGTGATTTTCTTGGCCTGATCATGCCTGCAAAGTTTTTTATATCGTCCCTTACACCCTGAATGCAAAGCCTACTAGGTACGGCATATAATAACAATAGACGTTTTAGACCTTGAGTATAAATATAAGTATGTACGTACGAAAAAGTACTACCTATACCTATAGGACAAAGTCTTATTCTAGACTTTGGTCTTCTTAATGAAGTGTCATTAATAATGACTCATTATAGTTAGAGGACGAGAAATTAGTACTCACATATAAAGAAAATCAATACTTGCCATTGTTAAGGGCGACGGCCGATGTGGCGCCTGCGGCGCAAAGGTTCCCGGTTCGATTCCCGGTGGGACACTCACATAGTTGATATTCTCACTTTATGGGTAAGGAGCAACCTTTATCCTCCACCAATCTTCAGTGCCTACTCATCTATCTACCTAAGCTATCAATTTATATCCAATTTTGAATTACAGACAGTTCCAGTAACTAAATCAGTACAGCCTTTAAATATAGTTTCCTGTACAGTAAATTTAATCCTATTCATTGGAATTTATCCATTGATATTGTGTGGTAATTTTGCGAGCAAAGGTGTTAAGAATCTTCAAACTCTATAAAAGGTATTCTTATTGAGACAGTGGTAAGTGGTCTTTTTGGTAAAGTGGTATCCGAATGGGGACTTTTCTATCTGACAGTTCTCGACCCTTTTTTAAAATTTATGGCAGATGGCGTTATGTTAAGCTGAAATTTTGACATTTGACTCACCAATATAATATCCTGGACATTTGCACACAGCGCCATCTTGCCCCAAACTAAGCAAAGCTTGTACTATGGGAACTAAATAGCTGATATTATTACATATATACTTTTCTTTTGTAAATAAATACGTATTATACATGGAAAACACCCAGACCAAACAAAAATATCTGTAAAATTTACTTTACAAATATTTGTGTCTTGTGGGGATCGAACCCACGACCCTCGGCGTAGAAGGCAGGGGTACTATCCGCTACGCCATCGAGCCAGTCAGTTAATATATTTCGTCTAAATTGTTAGTAATAGTAAATACTAACAATTCATTTTTTCAGTTTAGCTCAGCGCCATCTATGGACACTTGGAGATTGATGAGAATATTTCCGATTGCACAAAAACCCATCGCAACAACCGTACCTACTACAGATCAGACAGCGTTGATTTGCCAGTAAGATAACACTGTCCGTCTCGAATATAGCAGTAGATCGTATCGCATTCGAATTGGAATGGGTATTAAACCAACTACGTGGACTGTACATACAGATAACGGCATATTGGATATTTGAAATAATATTTCGTGACACACACACACATACACATTGACAGAGAAAGATCACGCTTATATTCGAATAAGATGCTATTACAAAAATGCTACTATTCGGTAAAGAAGTATCTAGAAGACAAAGAACTTGAATTTTATTCTACTGCACAAAAAAAGTAAAATTAAAAATGTTATTAATTTGTGTAATCATATGTGTTAATGATTTGAATTGTTTATATTTATCTTATATCGTTAATAGATATATGAAATCGTATCAATAATAATTAATGTTTAGCAAATTTTGTAATTACCTGTAGTTTTAAGTTAACTGCTACACTCTTACAGGGTACATGTACCTAACTAGCCTATTTTGTCACACCTTATACTTGTACATGAATGCTAATAAATAAATATGAAATATGAAAAATTCTTTCTGACGACGCATGTTGCTGAAAGTAAGCATTGTTATTATTGACGAAGCATGTTGCTGAAACTTATTATTGTCACAGTTTTTGACGAAGCTTGTTGCTGATTTGTTTTGTATCTTTAAAATAATGTCTGACGAAGCCTGTTGCGGATTAGCTTTTGTTTGAATTTTTATATATTTCTAGAAGGGTAACAAGATCATGAATTTTTGTTGAAACGATCGTTATCGCAGCGTCTAATAACTAAATTTGAGGCTTAACATTTGACAGGCGGATTGGCGAGCGCAGTGCAAGATGTTGCATTAACAGGGAGC
Organism: Tuta absoluta; assembly: GCA_027580185.1. Lineage (NCBI taxonomy): Eukaryota > Metazoa > Arthropoda > Insecta > Lepidoptera > Gelechiidae > Tuta > Tuta absoluta. The sequence continues at coordinate 7,920,253 of JAQAHW010000019.1, read as the reverse complement.
GTTGCTGCCAATTTCCCAGGGAATTTAGAAATAAATTCATCTAGATGAATTTATCTCTTAGTCGGCTTTTACAACACCCACGAGTAGAATAGGGGTGACGCTAAAGCCGGCATCACATGGCATTTGATGTTTATTATCAGTAAATTGTGAATCACCCTATAGTGACAGCCTATGACTATTCATGGTTTTGGTTCCAATTCTAACACGCATACACACACATGTCACGCCATTATCCTTTGCGGGGTAGGCAGAGGTATGATCGCTTTCGCCACGGCTAAAAAATTTTTGAGGGCCCTTCTAGATAAATTGTGTATCACTATACTGACAGGTTGTCAGCCTGTCGTCTAAACTTTAATACACATGAAACCCTCAAATCCTTTAAACACCTCCAATTCTAACTAATTTAATAATAAAGCCGATATACCTCAAATATGGTTTGTTTAATGTATGCGTAAATGACATTGATGTGGTTTTCATTGATTTTGATATCATAATATTCAGGAGCATTAATAATGTGTTATTATATTAAATACTGATAAGCTATATAAGTACCTACTTGCTGTGTGATGCCGGCTGAGAATAGCATCATCCCAATACTCTGGGTGTCGTAAAAAGCGAGGACAAATTTATCCAGAAATAGCGTTCTCTGTGAAGATAATATGCACTGCAGTCGCCAATCAGCTTGCACAGCGAAGTGACTATGGCAATACCCCCCAATTGGGGGAGATTATGTGGCGGTTGATTTAATGTGAATGTAAGTACCTACATATAGAAAGAAAAGGAAGAAAGAAAACACACAATACAACAACAAAAAAGACTGCATTAAAACTTAAGCTATCGTATTATTCGTATCAGGTTATTATGCATATGCACCGAAAATGGACCTCACTCTATCTACAGCGCTGGTATTCTGTGAAGCCATACGGGCGGAGAATAAACATAAATACATTTTAAAGTACCACATATATTTTCTTGAGACTTATAAACTATACAGCTATACGATACTATATACTATACAAAGATTACATTATAATGTATCAGACTTGTACTTCTTAAAATAAAAATAAGCGATGGTTATGATTATTTAACGCTAATCAAATCAGCCTATAGCAGTCGACTGCTGGACGTACGTCTCCCCTGGGGTACGCTAAAAGGGCACGATCGGGAAGCGGGAACGAAAACGGGAGTTTTCGCAATCCAGTCACTACCAACCGCCTTCTCATCGGTCCATCTAATCTGCCCGTTGGGCGTCCCACGCTACGCTTGCCGAGGCGTAGCCTCCACTCGACAACCCTCTTACTCCACCGTCCATTGTTTCTACGACAGAAATGGCCAAAACAACATAATGTTCATGTACTTACAAATAAAATACATGATTATAAATCACAGTAAAACAATTTTAAACGGATTTAAGCTGTGTTTATTTTGGATTCGAGCTCTGTAAGGTCACGGATGACTATAGTACCGCCGCTGAGAGAAGTCGGTTTTGACAGCTGTCATCTCCATACTAAAAGAGATGTCAACAAAGGAAAATAGACCCTCTGCCATAGTATTATCGCGAATCATAATGAGCGTATACAGCCCACCTGATGCTAAATATGAACCCTTTGAAAAAGTTATGGATGTAGCTTTAGATAAAGCAACAAAATCCAATAAAGGGATTATTGTATGTGGAGATTTCAATATAAATATTCTTGAAAATTCTAATATCAGTAATAGGTTTCTATCATTATTTTTATGTTACAACCTAGTGAATCTTATTTCGGTGCCAACGAGAATCACACCTACCTCAGCCAGGTGCATAGATAATATCTTTACCAACATTAAACCTGAAGATGCGGCTGTCATAAATAAATTAAGCTCCGACCATACGGGTCAATTAGCTTCTTTCAAAATTAACATTGAGCAGGCACCTAAACAAGATATTACGTGTGTACCGGTAAATGAAAGTAGGCTAAATCGATATAGAGAAAATATCTTGCAAAAATTACCTGAATTGCCATATAACGAAAATCCAAATAAATTATATAACGCAGTATTTAGTCTTGCCAAAAAAGAATATGACAATGTATTTAAATCTAAGAAAATTAAAGTTAACACAAAATTATCATTTAGTGACTGGGCCACAGTTGGAATTCATAGAAGCAGGCAGAAGTTATACGATCTGTATGAAGAAAGAACATATAATCAATCAAAAACTTTTGCTGATTATGTAAAACGTTACTCTAAAACTTTTAGAAACGTTTGTGCAATAGCTAAATCTAACTTCATCAAAAATAATATAAAGAATAGCACAAACGTAATCAAAACCACTTGGAAATTTGTAAATAATGAAACTGGAAAATCTAAACGTCGTAATGAAAATTATAAACTTATGATAAACGATGAAATTAAAAATACTAATTTGGAAGTAGCTTCCGCTTTTGAACAATTTTTTACTGATATTCCAGTTTCGACTACCAAATCGTTAAACTCATGCCCTATTCTCGCTGAATCTATTCTAAAAGATAATGTAAACCATTGTGACAAATATTTTAAATTTTCTCACGTTAGTAACATTGAAATAATAAAAGTATTTAAAAGTTTACAAATGAAAAATACTTCAGATCTCCACGGCCTCTCTGTTAAAATTATTAGTTCCATAATCGATTGCATTTCTCCATACCTAGCATGTATTTTTAATGACTGTGTAGACAGTGGCGTGTTTCCTGACTTGATGAAGCATAGTAAAGTTATTCCCTTGTTTAAAGCTGGTAGTACTACTGACCCTACTAATTTCAGACCTATATCAATACTACCAACACTAAGTAAAATTTTTGAAAAAGTTATTTTAAATCAATTGCAAGGACATTTTTATCGTAATAACTTAATGCACCTGCAGCAATTTGGTTTCACACGTGGTCGCTCTACTACTGATGCAGGTGTGGATCTCATCAATCATATAATCGAAGCCTGGGAGGAATCTCATGATGCAGTAGGTGTGTTTTGTGATTTGTCCAAGGCGTTTGATTGTGTTCATCATGATACTCTGGTCAGGAAGCTACATCACTACGGCGTAAAAGACCACGCTCTTAGTCTTTTGGAATCATATCTTAACAATAGAATCCAAAAGGTCGATGTCAACGGTGAAAGATCATCTGGATCAAAGATAAGAATGGGCGTTCCGCAGGGTTCGATTCTTGGTCCTTTTTTGTTTCTTGTATATATTAATGATCTACCATATCTAGTTAAAGAAAAACATGATATAGTTTTGTTCGCGGACGATACCTCTCTACTTTTCAGAGTAAAGAGGCAACAACTCAACTATGATGCCGTGAACAAAGCTATTACCGATGTAGTGCAATGGTTTACAGTAAATAACCTACTATTGAATGAAAAGAAAACTAAATGTATCAAATTTGTATTACCAAATGTTAAACCAAGCTCTACAATTATTAAGGTAAAGGATGAAAAGTTGGACCTTGCGGACTCAACTGTATTTTTAGGCATAACTTTGGACGCCTCGCTCCAATGGGGGCCACATATTGAGAAATTGTCGAAGAGACTGAGTTCAGCAGCATACGCAGTTAAAAAAATAAGACATCTCACTGATGTAGACACTGCAAGACTAGTTTACTTTAGCTACTTCCATAGCTTAATGTCTTATGGCTTACTATTATGGGGCCATGCTGCGGATGTGAACAATATATTTGTTTTGCAGAAACGGGCTGTTCGTTCAATTTATAAATTGGGACCTCGAGTCTCCTTGAGACAGAAATTTAAAGAAATCAACATATTGACATTTGTGTCACAGTACATATACGAAAATCTAGTGTACGTAAAAATAAATATAGATTCTTTTAAGAAAAATTGTGACAGGCATAATTTTAACACTAGAAATAAGGAGCAACTTGCTGTGCACATGAGCAGGCTTAGTAAAGTAAGCAAAACTTTTAAGGGCAATTGTATACGCTTTTATAACAAACTTCCTAAAGATATTCAAGACTTACCCTTAAATAAATTTAAACCAGTAATTAAACAATAATCTATTAAATTATTTAATATAGTTAGCATGTTTTAAATGTATTGGTATAAAATTATATTGTTGTTTGAACAATCACACAAACTGCTTTGGGTGAGCCCTTGCTCCCCACCATATACCATAAATTTTATAACCAATTGAAATACCAAAATGATAATATCTACAGATAATCTTTAACAACGGTGCAGTTGAAATTTTACTTCGAGAACAATTTTAAAGAAATATCTTTCTACCATCTTATACGAAACGCCACTGCCTTAGTTTGGTCGGATAACTTTAAATTGAAGAAACCGCTAAGTGAAAAATTTATTCCCAAGCAGTAAAGGACATTCATACTTTCATTGAAATTTTATATTAATCTTAAACAACTTTCGCGAAATGTTATGATTATGTCAAGTTTTAAAATAAACATGATCATTTTATATTAAAGTATTAAGGCGGCTCCGTGCGAAATCCGACCGTCCAGTGGCGCCCTCCCATGTTTTTTAATAATTTCTTTAAATCTAGGACAAACATTAAAATTATGTACAGCACACTATATGATCACCTCATTGTCATGGGCGACTTAAATACCTGCCTCGAAAAGAATGATCCAAGCTCTAAGTCCAGAGCATTTAAACTTACTTCTCTTGTCTCTTCTCTTAACTTGCATATTCTTTCACTTGCTCCAACTCATCATTTTCCCAACTCTAGACCTTCTCTTATAGATATCATTATTACTTCCAAACCTAATTCTGTTTTGTCTCATGGACAAATGACCGCTCCATTTTCTTACCATGATCTCATATTTCTGGCCTATAAGGTGCGTCCTCCCAAAGTTAAAAACAAAGTCACTCTTCAGCGTAACTTTCGTAACATGAATCTGGATCGCTTAAGGGAGGATGTTAAAAATATTGACTGGTCACCAGTACTATCAGCTGATAGTGCTGACGCCAAGGTTTCTGCATTTAACTTGATTCTCAATAATTTATACGACACTCATGCGCCTGTTCGCCCCGTGCGGGTTAGGCATGCACCAGCCCTTTGGCTGACCGATGCAATTAGACGAGTTATGTCTAAACGAGACAGGGCCAAGAGTAGGCTCAAGAAGGATCCAACAGATTTAAGTTTAATTGCCTATAAAAAACTGCGAAACATCTGCAACAGGATGTGTAGGGACGCTAAACGCCGCTACATCCATTCCTCACTGGACTCTTTGTCACAAGCTCAAACTTGGAAATTTTTGATGTCCCTAGGTGTAGGCAAAACCACGAATACTGCCATAGGTATCGTGGACTTAAATTCACTCAACAAGCATTTTTCCACTGCACCAGTTACGCTTGATGACGCCACAAAATCTACTCCTCTTTCATATTTATCACATCTTGCCCCACCAGATTGTTCCCCGTTCAATTTTCAGTCAGTCGCTGACGAGGATGTTAAAAAGAGCATCCTTTCCATATCCACGAAGGCCGTAGGTGAGGATAACATAAGTCTTAACATGCTCACACCAGTGTTGAGTGACATTGTACCAGTCATCACACACATTATAAACTTTTCTTTGATGGTCAATGTTTTTCCTACCGCATGGAAAAAAGCTTTTGTGATTCCTCTACCGAAAACCTCAAATCCCACCTGTCTTTCCCACTTCCGTCCTATTTCTATTCTTCCTGTCCTCTCCAAAGTCCTGGAGAGTATTGCGCATAAGCAACTCTACTCCTTCCTAGTCACCAACAACCTCCTCTGCCCTTTTCAATCCGGATTCCGTCTCTCACACAGTACAGTTAGTGCCCTGCTGAATGTCACAGAGGATATTCGCTTGGCGATGGACAACACAAAGCTCACTATTGTCACACTACTGGACTTCAGCAGTGCTTTTAACTCTGTAGACTTTGACATCCTTCTAGCTTCCCTCCGCTCTATTAACATTTCTTCTTCTGTGATTGATTGGTTTCATTCTTATCTTCATGGTCGTCAGCAGTGTGTGAAAGCCAACGATGATTCATCGGAGTGGTCTAACTTAACTGCTGGCGTACCACAAGGCGGTGTGCTCTCACCTTTACTTTTCTCCATTTTTATTAACAATATCTCACGTGTTATTTCTTCTTCCTACCACCTGTATGCAGATGACCTACAAATTTATAGACACTTTTCTCTACTCGAAGTATCTCAAGCTATTGAGGCTGTAAATAAAGATCTGGAATCTGTTCAGACTTGGGCTAAAACCTTTGGGCTACTTGTGAACCCTAGCAAATCACAGGCTTTGATAATTGGTAGTAGTAGGTTGCGATGTAGACTTGATCCTGCAAGTATTCCACTTGTCTATTACGATGGCATATGTATCCCATATACTGACAAGGCTAAGAATTTGGGCGTCATATTTGACTGCCATTTATCTTGGTTATCTCACATTAACGAGGTGAGCAAGCGCATGCACTATTCCTTTCACTCTCTTAAGCGACTCCAGAACTTTCTTCCACTAAAAACTAAAATCATGCTTGCACAAGCACTTCTTCTTCCCATTCTTGATTATGCTGATGTCTGTTATCTGGATGCGACGGAAGAATTACTCAATAAGCTTGAGCGACTACAAAACTTGGCCATTAGATTTATTTTCGGTCTTCGTAAGTTCGATCATGTCTCAGAATTTCGTGCTCAGCTTAAGTGGCTTCCAATTCGCCTTCGCCGCGATGTGCACATCCTATCCACTCTCTATAACATCCTTCACAATCCTGCCACTCCCGACTATCTCCGCTCCCGTTTCCACTTCCTTCCCCCTGATCCCCGCCCTAGGCGCGACTGCATCACTAAGGTGCTGGAGTGTCCAAGAGCGAATACTAGATTTATTTTTAACTCTTTTTCCGTTAAAGCTGCACAGCTCTGGAATGATCTTCCTAAGACTGTACAGGAAAGCCCATCTATTTCCGTATTTAAAAAGCGAGTAAAAGAGCACTTCATTTCTCAACAACCTTGAAATATTTATGTATGTTTATTTATTTTTATAGTATTTATGTAAATTTGTTTATTTATTCATGTAAGTTTATATATATTATTTGTATGCATGTTAAAATATTTTACAGAGTTATATATTCATTTATTTTGTTAAATTTATTTCGTATTGCCTATTTGCCCCAAAAGTTTAACTTCTCTCACAAGACATGGGTTGGCTGGAAGAGATCTCTTCTTTAGAGATAAGCTCGCCTTTGCGACAAAAATTGTACATTTTTTTTTCTGTGTATTGTTTGTGCAATAAAGAATATTTATTATAAAAATCTAAGACGGACAAGTTGTTGTCTTACACGATAAGTTTATTTTAAGGTACAACACAATTAGCTTTACATTGTTATGCGTCTTTAAAATCACTAAAACGGAAAATGGGGGCCACCGTTTTCCGTTTTAGTGATTAAAATTTAAAACACAAGAAAAAGCTCATTGTTGTACCTTAAAATAAACTTATCGTATCGGACAACAATTTGTCCGTCTTAGATTTTTAATTTTTGTTCTAGATTTAAAGAATTTATTAAAAAACATGGGAGGGCGCCACTGGACGGTCGGCTTACGCTCGACGCAAGCTTAAGGCCCTGTTTTACCCGAAAAGTTGGTCCTTTTCATTCGCGCTGCGCCAGCTACAAACAGCCAACCGTTTTTCGCCTAATTCGCGAGATTTTACGGTTTTTTCTACATAGAAACTAGAGAAATACCGTTACAATGTTAAATTTTGCCATTTTTACTAGAAAAGGTATGTATCTAAATTATAGCTTATAAAACTTTAAAACTGCAGATATAATATTGAAAACATGTTTGTAATACTTACAGGTATTTTTTTCTATCAAGCAAAGTTTGTCAAATTGTGTAACTGATAGTATCCTATTTGTTAGATCCTTAACAGTAAATATATTTATTTAAAATGTTATGCCTGTCTAAATAAAACAGGTTTAAAAATCTTGCCCGCGCGTTAACCCCGCCTTAAGTATTAATAGACGCGCTGTCAACCCTGCGACCTTTGTGTCCAAACCTACATAAATAAATCGAGGGTAACCCTGGTAAACCACTACTTATTTATAAATATTTACTGCAAATGACCCTGTATTTTTATAAATACGTCCCATATATTTTTACCTCTCCCAACCCATAAAAATACACATTCAATCATAAACCCTATTATTCGGACATTATGGTTCAATTTACCTCTTTCTAGCATTTAGGCTGTTTTAAGCGTACGTCGAAAAGGGTTTTTTCTGTATGATTGATCGCGTATGGGGCTTTTTTGGTCGAAATAACTAAGAAGACAGAATGAGTTTGGCGAAGTATTTTTTTTCGGAATAAATCATTTTTATAATAGTCCTTTCTTCCTGTCGTGTGTATACATAAGTATAACAACATAATATAACAAATGGCAGCCTCCAAAAGAGAAAATAAAAGCTTTCACGCGAGTAGCAATTTTTCTTCCTTCCCCCTGATGAATTCTCTCGCATGTGAGTACAAAATTTTCAAGGCGACCAATTTGTATGGGAGGTCCAATATTTTCTAAGTCGAAAAATTTGACTTTCCAGAAAAAGTTATAAACAAATCGACTTATGTTTTTTGGAGATACGTTTTCAGTTTCATGGGTTATTTATTACACCCCGTAAAATATTATTAAGAAAAAGTTGTTCAGTTCCATAGTTTTCTCATGCCTGCAACCGTCACACCTTCTTATCCTTACCAACTACCAACCAAAATTCTACATGATGATTACCTGAAACAAATATTTATACATTAGTTGATTATCAACATCATAATCATCATTTTATTTATATTTATTTATTTAACTTTATGCACAAAAATTTACACGGGCGGAATTAACGCCAAAGGCGTTATCTCCCAGTCTACCTTAGGGCATGTGGAAAGGGTCAAGGCAGGGTCTGGAGGATCAAATTAAAGAGCAGCCAAATAGCCAAAATTATATAATTAAAACAAAGGTAATGATTTTGTCAAATTATGATCAAGTTGCCTACGTCCCCAGCCAGCACCACTTTACTGAGAAAGGCACAATTTAGAAAATGCACCTTACATTACCTTAAAACTAATTTTGAAGGATTTTGATCCTGAACGCACACGTCTAATTATCTACTACCACAGTCAATTCACACCTACCCTCCAGATAACGTCAATAAATTATAATTAGACCTAGATGTAGGCTTTCCATACAATGCCTAGTTTCTAGCACATCCATCAAACAGACAAAGGACCTATACAGGCTTTTGTGCAGGTGATCTAGGTAGCACATGTATGAGTTAGACATAAAGGAATGTTTGAAAGGGACAAACAAAATAGTTCGAAGGTAAAATTGTGTATTGAAAAGCATGTAAAATGCTATAGTTCTTTCCTACAGCATCGAATACCAAAGGTTAAACACTTACCGTGATAGACAAATTTGAAACAAGTGTAAAATTTTCAAGCGCGACTTTCGATAACGCCTTCTTTTGCAAAAATGTATACCTAACACGGGAAGAGTTTTAAAGCTTGGTAATCAATTTATTTTCGCGGGTTTTCATCGCTTATACTACTTTAAATGAGTAAAGAATGAATAGGTCACTGGGTATTAGTTGCAAAATTACCCGGTAGATAGAGCCGTGCCACGCATTATTGGCATCAAGATACACTTGCAAAACTTGGCGAGCATTGGATGAGCCGCGGTAGCCCAGATGGAAGAGGCGTTGCAACTCGTGATGGCGAAAGTCGCAGGTTCAAATCATTTAGTGACTGATTTTCAAAAATGCGAGTTATATACACTGTTAATGCCCTTTTAAATCGTCAAGTCGTTCGTAAAGAAAAATAAATAATAACTAAGCACTGTCTAAACGCGCAAGCATATTTTTCTGATAGCACCGTTACACTTACATACTCAACGTTTCTTCTTCTTCTTTTCGTGTGGGACACCGAGTCGACGCACGACCCGATGAACCCTTGTGTCAGAGTTTAACTCATCGCTGTGTGGTCTAAACATTTACCGCCACCGTCTCAGCAACAATCATGAAAACAGCTACATTTATATTTACACCCCTTTCACTAATTATGTGACTTACATAACAATATTACTATACTCCTAATCCTTAACCACCAATGTGAACGGACCACTTATTCAAGGCAATATTTCCTTGAAAATTCTCTCCTTAAAACGACTTTAGCAGTAGATTTTCGCAATTTTAAAGGATATATTATCCCGGGGAAGATACGTAGTGGCGTAGTGGCACTATCAGGAGAAGAAAATTTATTCCATCGCCTTTTCTGCTAAAAGGCACTTTTTGCTACTAGAATTATGTATTTTATTTCTACTACTGGCATAGTATTTTTGAGTGTTGAAGTAATTTTATTAACTGTTATCTGGTTTTTACAGTCAGTGAGTTTTAAGTCAGTTTTCGCGATGAAAAAGTGTAACACAGTTAAGTTATTTTTAACCGACGAAAAATAGAACGGAGAAGGCTCTAAATTCATCGGGGACTTTAGTTATTTTTATTTATGTTTGTTCACCGATTACTTAGAGATGCTAGAACCGATTTGAAAAATATTTTTTTTGGTTAGAATGGTAACAATTTTTCCAGATGGTTCAATAGTCATTGGCGTAATGACTATTGAACCATCTGGAAAAATTGTTTAAGCTATAATGAAGGGATCCATGTGAAATTAAGAGAACCTTTCATATAACTAGGCACATATTTATTTACATGACTGCCGGTTTCCGGAAAAATCATTGATAGTTGACAGATCAGATCCCGTAACAAAAACCCTTTAGTTACGGGATATTCCTGCCAACGTCTACAGAAAAACAAAAAGCAAGAAACTAGACACGCAAGGTGATAAAATTTGCGTTCTGGTTAAATTCCTTTATTTGGAGAAGGAAAATAATAAGTACGAAAGGTGCAATTTTGTTCTATTGAGTCCACTATGTCGATAGGTACAGCTAAAAACAAGACTGAAACATGATAATTACTGTGTCAGCAGTAATAAGTACTTTGGCCTGCTGATGACAGAATCGATTTTCACTTGCGGCCTCTGAAAGGCCGAGCTGATGGTGGAATTTTAATAAAAATCAAATTCCCTTGCGTATTTTCAGAATTTTAACTTTAATTTTTCAATGACGTTTCTAATTTTATAGAATAGGAAGGAATAGAAATTTTAGGCAATGTAGGTATTCACTTTCGTTCGAGTGAAACTACAACTACTGCCACAATTTAACTTCAGTTCAAATCCTGTCCGTACTTGAAAATTTGGCACGTTTTAAAAAATTGTATACCTATCTATCACGGGAATTTTAGAAATTTGGTATTCAACTCAAACGTATAGTCAGTATAAAGTATTGTCAAAGCCCTGCAAAAAGCTATCGACCCCATACATTTTTTATAAAAATAAATAGCACGACATGCATACTTTGAAGTGGAACCACGAGTGGAACCAACTATATTATATTTTCTGTGGTAAAACACCCTTTCATTTCAGATCTATTCCACATCTATTTTGAATACAGTAACCATACCGTACCGTAACCAGTAGAATATTTATAATAAAATACCACAAAATAGAGAATGTACAGAAGGATCACTCGGCCCTATTTTCGATTATTTCCGCTTTCGGCAAGGGCTGCCACAGTTTTCTTACCGATTTTATTCAATGGACTAGGTACCTAAACATACAGGGAGTAACAGAAAGGCTATATCAAGCCGAATGGTGCTCATGAAACTGAACAACTTTACCCATTTCCCCACTTTGACCTCATTTCGGCTTGATATACCCTTTCTGTTACTCCCTGTATTTACATAACGTATACTTCCTACATAGCACTATTATTATGAAATGGGGAATGACGAGTAGGTAGATATCGCTCTGAGGCTGTTGAGACTGAGCATTACCCCATTTCTTTCCCGTGGGAGTCGTAAAAGACAACTAAGAGACTTGAGGGTGTGTATTGCAATTTTAGGCGATGGGCTGACATCCTGTCGCTATGGCGATACACAATTTTCCGAATGACCCTCAAATTTATAAATTGTTTAAGTTTATAAATTGTTGTAAATACCCGTTTTTGCAGCCGTTTACGCTCTGCCTACCCCGCAAGTGATAATAGACGTGATATTTGTATGTATAATGTATGTACCTACATCAAAATGAAAAGTTGCCTTTATTTAAGTAGAAAAGAAATATAAACAAATATACTGATTAGAGTTATTAATCCTGTTTGTTCTTTTATGTAAGCAAGTTTTAATTTAAGTTGGTACAAAATATTAAAGGAACATTGTACAAATCACATCGTATACTAATAAACCTATTTATATTTGTGTGAAGCCATTTTGCACGTCCGCACCAAACGCGGTTGACACTCGACTACAAGTGTGTTTGGATTGGTTTGGATTTCCTTGTAAATGGCGGCGTGTCAAATTGTGGAGAGTTGCGTGACGTTTGCTTGAAGTGAGCTCTCTGTATTCGGCGCGTAGCCGCCAATACTTACTTTGTGAAAATACTAAAAATAATACAAAAGCAAGGAGTCACCCGCGTAAAATCGAAGAAAGTAAATTATTCATCCCGAACAAAGCGTATATAGAAGCGCATGCCAGTGCAACCTGCCCGAATGCAGTAGGTCATTTACCCGCTAAGCAATAAAACCATAAAACTAGCGCCGGATTACCTCTCTATTTGGCGAGCTTATCTCCGCCCCGCAGTCTGTAGGGTCATAGATTAAGCGCAGACAGGTCATACATATGGTTAATGTGAGTGAGATTTTTTGGCTTAGCGCCATGTCATGAATATTTTATCATTGTGGTTGCCATGTTTGGATTTATTTATTGTGGTCGTAAAAGATTATGAGCGCGTGAAACTGTCGAGTCTTCAAGAGGTTCGTTTTAGGTAATCGAGGCGTTATTGTGATACATGCCTACAACACATAACATTACATTAAACTTAGCCTAAATAGCTAATACTTGTTACCGTACCTCAGTTCCAACAGCTGTCAGATTCGTGATTCTGTCAGAGGGTCCATTTTCACTTGTTGAAGTCTCATTTAGTATGGAGATGACAGCTGTCAAATACGACTTATTGGAACGGCGGTGCTTTAGTGCTCGCAACTTCGTTTATACGATGTGAAGTTACAATCGATCGACAATAAACTAAGATTTGTGTATTGTTGATGGTAGCAATAAGGCCACCTTTTTGTACTTTTAATTTTCTTTTGTATATATTACTGTTTTATTTTGTGTTTTTTAAACAATAAAGTAAATATTTATTGCATTGTTGTTATCACAAATTTATACAACTACACGAAACAAACTGTTTGTGGCTTTCTATCTACACAGAACTACAGGCACATCGGTGTCATTATTATAATGTATGCCTACAGCTACTTTTACGCAGTTTAATCTTTGCCGCGGCAGACAGTGCGACGCCAGTGTCAAATTAAACAAATCACATTGAGCTACGACAATATTTGTGTTACTCCAGCCGTGGATCAGCTTGAGAGACCCATTGTGAAATATGAATAGACGAAAGCTTCTACGGAAAAGCCGGGCTTATTTATAATCTTTGGTGTTTTGTATGGATCTCGGTAAATATGTTAGTTGAATACGCGGTTTTGAAAATATACTTTTCTCAGGATATTTTTTGCAAGAATGAATTCTGTGTTTCATTGTACAATAAGGATTACTTTTATTCGGCTACATAGGTACGGTATTTTTTTAAACCACATCTATATCTAAAACTAGTGGACCGCCCGGTGGTTTTACCCGCTGCCAATTGCCCGTTTTCTGCCCAAAGTAAATATTAATTACTATGTGTTCCTCGTCAGGTACTTTAGACCCTTGATTTCCAAATGCCAGAAGTAGCGGCTCAATATGCTAAACAACCTTTGCTATGGAGACATTTTCGTATCTTTTATAGTTAAGATGGGCTCTTGGTGGTCCACAGGTACTCCAGATCCTTAATGTCAATGTGTCACCAGAAGTATTTCGAATAGTTAAGCTGTGCTCCTGGTGTTCCACATCAGTTATTCCAGACCCTCAAGTGCTGACAAAAAGTAGTTGATGTCTGTCTCCAATATGATACCAATCTTTGTGCTAAATTTCACGAAGATGTGTTTGGCCGCAATAAAGTAATGTAGCGGCCAGTCCAACAGTTCTACCCTGATAACCGTTTTTCCGTGCGAATAAGATATTTTTCCATACTAAAAAGTTACCTGTTTTACTCAGGTATGCTGTAGCTTTAAAATGGCAAAAGAAATAATTGAAATTGATCCAGCAGTTTTCAGGACTTAGGGATCTACTCACGGAAAGTGACAATACTTAGCAAGTTTATTTAATTTATATCCCGAATTGAGGCCAATAGCCATCTTGCTTCTATTTACAGAATGCTGCAAACTCCTGTCAACATTTTATGAAAAAATGGCGCCGGACAAAATAAACAAAATGGCGTTAGCGTACGTCACTGCTGGCGTCATCACGTCAATCACTTTCCAGTGTCAACGTTTTTTTGAAAATAGAATGACTTGTAAACAAATTGTGGATGTTGTTTTGTTACCAAGTCTCCTTGCTTGCTTATTTGCAAAAATATGTTCGTTTGTAAATTACTAAATACTTTAGTAATAAAATAAATAAAGTACTATATGGTAGGTACTATTCCCAACATAAGTATGTAATCTTCTATTTTATTTAACTAATATAAGGTTTATTTAAAATCCAAAACTGGTTTTCAATACCAAACGGATACTAATCATAAATTTTTGACAAAATGTCTTCATATATTTAAATGAGAAATGTTATTCTTCAAAAAGTTTATGTGATCTTTTTGCTTATGTTAAGTATTATAAACATCGTTAGGTTTTTGAAACGAGAACGGCTGATTGTAACGAATTGAGTTTCTAAAGCACTTAGGAAATAGCTTAAAGAATTCAATAATTATTTTATTTATAATTGTTTTATACTAGGATGATAAAAATGACTAGTGGATTTGACTGAATGGAAGAAAATATTATATATAGATTCATAACCGGAACCATTGCGTCACAGGCAGACGCACTACCACTGCGCCACATGGGCAAAATGAACGATCCTCGTGTCTCATCCATTATTTCCCAGCTATATGGCCGCGTGATACCAGCTTAGAATAGCATCACCCTATTTCTTTCCCATGGGTTT
This sequence comes from Tuta absoluta, assembly GCA_027580185.1. Classification (NCBI taxonomy): domain Eukaryota; kingdom Metazoa; phylum Arthropoda; class Insecta; order Lepidoptera; family Gelechiidae; genus Tuta; species Tuta absoluta. The sequence goes on along the minus strand of JAQAHW010000019.1, from coordinate 7,905,097 downwards.
TGTAAGACTAAGGGACTTAAGGGTTACATGTGTAGTGCAATTTAAGGCTATAAGCTGACAGCCTGTCACTAAGTGATACATGATTTTGCTTAAACGGCCCTCAAATGTTTGTCATACGCGGCAATAGCGAGCGTATTTTGCGGCCATTAACAAGCTGCCTACCCCGCAAGGGATAATAGCGTGATATTTGTATGTATTTATGTGTATGTATCCTGCGATGATCATCGCTTTACTTAGCCTGAAGGCGTCCTACGCTACGTTTTCCGAACCTCGGTCTCCACTCAAGAACTCCCTCACTCAGCGGTTGTTGAATTCCTACAGTTTTCAAAATTTAACATATAAGACTTTTTAACCCATGTCTTGACAGTTTTATGACGTTTCATCACGACATCTTGCTTAAACGTTCACGGTATGTAAACGATTTGGAAAATTTGACGTTTTAGGAAAGCATTCATTTAGAAAAAGTGGTCATTTTGGGAAGTAAATATTCCGGGAAAACAGACTATGAGCCTAAAGGAAATTTTCGTTCGTTTGCAGCAACGTTAAATTTTTTAGGGTAAAATGATATCCTTGTGAAAGGTTTTTAAGGGTAGGTATCAATTACACCTTTTAGCGTTAAAAATATTGGAACCATTGTTAACAAAAGGTTGTCACCCTCTGTCTTGTATTAGCGTACATTCATTTTACTTTAGCATAATTCATTTAAAAGCATCTCAATTGTGTTTCAATAGAGTGTCAGTTAGATGGTTTTGGTTTCTTATCGCTACGTTTAAAGTATAGAAAACCACAGTGGCAATAGAATGTCAATTGAGTTTCGATGGCATTGTAATAGCCAAAAAGTAAGAGAATCAGGGCCCTGGTATCTAGATATAAGTAACAAAATAAACATGAAAAGGGCAAATATTTTTTTTTATGAATTTGTCTGTGTTAATATGATTTGTTACGAGATGACTATGACTTACTTGTATGGTGGTTCCTACAAAACTCCTTACAAATACATACATACATACATATATCACGCGTATAATCCTTTGCGGGGTAGGCAGAGCGTAAACGGTGGCCGCAAAAACGGACATTTACGCCACGTCAAACAATTTTTGAGGGTAATTCGGAAAATTGTGTATCGCCATAGTAACAGGTTGTCAGCCCATTGCCTAAAATTGCAATACACACCCTCGAGTCCCTTAGTCGCCTCTTACGACTCCCACGGGTAAGAAATGGGGTGACGCTATTCTAAGCCGACGTCACACGGCAAATCCTCCTTACAAATCCTTACAAAATTATACACTGTCAACCACTGGGTACAGAATCTAACACATCTACATTGCGAACCTACGGCCCACGCCACTAGATAACAGAAGCAGTTGGAACTACTACTTTATAAAATTAACGCTTAAAATAATTTATATCAAAACTGTTACAATAAGGTCGGACGCAAACTTGACGGGAAACACTGGAGAACAGTTCTCGGAACGAATTAGGAAGTTTGTTATTGTTTGGACTTACAATAAAGTAATATTTTTGAAAACTTAAAGCACAATATTAAAGCGCGGGCAGGATTTGAAACTGCGACTTTCGCTATTACTAGTGGCGACGCCTCTTCCATCTGGGGTACCGCAGCTCGTTTCTTGTCCGCGAATTTTGCAAGTCTACCTTAATGCCAGTAACGAGTGGCAATCTACCGGGTTAGTTTTGTAAAATTTGCGGGCAAGGAACGAGCTGCGGTAGCTCAGATGGAAGAGGCGTCGCCACTAGCAACTTGCAAAATTTTCAAGCGCGGGCAGGATTTGAACCTGCGACTTTCGTCATTACATTACAAGTGACGACGCTTCTTCCATCTTAGTTAGTTTTGCAACTAATACCCGGTAGATGGAGCCGTGCCACGCGTTACTGACATTAAATACACTTGCGAAATTGGTGGGCAAGGAACGAGCTGCGGTAGCCCACATTAAAGAGGCGTCGTCACTAGTAATGACGAAAGTCGCAGGTTCAAATCCTGCCCGCGCTTGAAAATATTGCACGTTTTCAAAAATTGTATACCTAACATAAAACGGAAAGTGTTTTAAAGTTTGGTATTCAACAGCACTTAACTTTAAGGGGTCAGTTTACTTACTTAAAAACTAAATGAAAAACCAGTAGATATAAGTAGATCCCTTAAAGGGTACCTTACCTTGATAGTCGCTACTTAACTACACTACTGTTCCTTACAAGGTGTCCCAACCTGGCTATCCATTTGTTGTTTAAGTGTACAAACAAACAAACGGGTCTACGACGACAAATATTTGGCGGCTTGCTTCGAAGCGTCGTCATTTACAAACTCTTTTGACGGCTGGTGTAGACGGGCGGCTTTTAAACGCTCTGATGAAAAATACAGTTATATTTTTAACTATACGTAATATACTATATACCGTGTAATGCCGGCATAAAACAGCATCAGCCCATTTTTTCCCGTGAGTTTCGTAAGAGGCTTGGCTCTGCAAACCCACAGGACTGCCACGACCACTGGTTTTCCACAGGGTGAAATATTGTACCCTCTGCTTTTGTATGGATGCTAAGCCAAGTGATGCCCACCATTGTGTTAAAGAGTCTAATGTGTTCCTTAGACTAATACTAGTTTGGTAACCAGATCAATCTAATCTATTTTCGTTTAGATATCAAAATGCATTCGAGGAGTGTCGAGATCAATCAATTTTTGCTTCAGGTGTTTTTTTTTGTGATTGACTAATCAGAAAGCACTCACTCACTGTAGTATTTTTATCTTACTCACAATGTTTTCGAAAATAAATTTGATTATTATTTTATGACACAGAACTAACTAATTTAAATAAATAATTTACGCGCAGCTACTTTCCTGCATAATCAGTTCGACACAGTATTTTTGCCGCCCGTCTATAACTCCCATTTCGTTAGTTCAGACGCTAATGTGAATTCCGCCTTAGTTTATCACTTCCTCCTAACTGTTCGGCTGGTGTGAAACACTCTTAAGCTTTACATCTTACGGTTTTCTTCGCTGTTTAAAGAAAACAGCACTGAGAGGTAATTTTATAGTAAATTATTTCTCAAATGGGATAAAGAGTGGATAAATGACCCGATAAATACTGGTTTCGTATGTTTCTTATTGCCTTTTTACCAAGCATGTAAAATTATTCACCACTATGTAACCAACTATGTCAGAGGCCTACTACTAGGTCACTAGTACGCTAGTACTATTAATTATACTGTGACTAGGTGATTGACAAACTCTAACACTAGACGACCACTTAACTTTGCATGGTTTGATGTTATATGGTTAAAAGAGTTTACGCTCCGTGAACGCACAGCAGCCATTTTTGTATGGGAATAAGATCACCGTAGTTGCTGTATTTGTATGGGAATAATGAATTCCTTTCGTCTGACAGACGCATGCGTTACGGTGCGTTATAAATACGCAGCGATGGACGACAAGTGGAAGAACCACCTTAGAAGGCATGTTGCGTCAGAGCTTTTTATGATATAAAGCTACTAACTTTTTTCGCAGCAACCCCTAATATTTCCCGCCCAATTGGCGTGGAAAGAAACTCATTTATATTTCAACCGGACACCTTGTGTATCCTCCGTAAGTAATGGGGTGGTTAGTTTCACTTACACTATCACTGCTTCAGTAGTCTAGCGGTCTGAGCGTTGGTCTTCAGATCCTTAGGATCTCGGTTCGATTCTCGGGAGATATAAATAGTTCATAAATAGTCAATTAATTACTTTGTGTGATTTTTCTAGGTTGTTGGATATGGATATTGCAGGCTGAACCGCCAATTCTTCGTATAAGAATTAACTTCAAATATGGTTCCGAGCTTTGGAGGGCACGTTATGCCGTCAGTACCTGCGCGGTTGTCGTTACGCACCCATGACAAAGGCTTTCCATTAGCAGGTGTTTAAATAATTTTAACACCAGGATACATCCGGTTATTTGCCAACTCGACCACCCATTCGACAAAGACCCGTTTTGAATGCCAAATTTTAAAACAATTCCCGTGTTAGGCATACTGTTTTTAGAAAACTTGCATTCTACCGCGGACAGGATATGAACCTGCGACTTTCGCCATCACTAGATGGAATCCTCGGCAGCTTGCAAGTTCTTTAAAAAAAGACCCCGTATATTATTCGTAGGTAATGACTCAGTTAGTTTCACTTACACCCTCTATATATAATATCGGAACCTTTTGTTATTTGTCCGACAATTTGACCCCTGATTCGTGTTACTTAATGGTTCGATGATGGCTCGAATTAATCAGAAGAGGTCGGATTGGTTGCGTAAGTTAAGTTAAGTTAGTAATTAAGTTTTTATAAAATTCAGAACTGTTGTTTACCGGGTTAGAGAATAGTATCACGATGGGCTGACGGTGGTGTCTTCGTAGGTATCGCAAATAACGACAAGAAGTTCAGAGGGTTTTGTAGTAAAGTAGGTTTGTACCTATAAATTTTTTTTTTTTATTAATGATGGGTTTGCTCTATATGCGATAGAGCAAACCGATATTTAATTTATTGACGCCTCCCTCCCTTTCTTCCACTGTTCACGATCCTGTGATCCTGTAAAAACAATAGCCAAACTAATCCACAATGTAGCATTATGTACTCTGGCATCATTAGTTACATGTTATAGCTAATCCGATGTTCGATTTGAGATAATTGGCTCCAATTAGTTCGTTTATGTTCGAAATCTCGTTAAACGCAGAGCCGGTAATTAGCCCTTTATGTACTAAACTTTGCTGTGTGGTGCCGGCTTAGAATAGCATCACTCCGTAATTGAGTACCAAATTTTAAAACACTTCCCGTGTTAGGTATAAAATTTTTTGAAAACTTGCAAAATTTTCGAGTGCGGGCAGGATTTGAACCTGCGACTTTCGCATTACTAGTGGCGACGCCTCTTCCATCTGCTAAAATAATAGAGCTGCGGTAGCCCAGATGGAAGAGGCGTCGCCACTAGTAATGCGAAAGTCGCAGGTTCAAATCCTGCCCGCACTCGAAAATTTTGCAAGTTTTCAAAAAAAACACTCCGTAATTACTAACTTGAAACCATATACCTAACCCCTCTGTCATTATAAGTGATGATAAGGAATAATCTATCACAGGTTAAAATATTTTGCAATTTAGTATGTTTTCACAAGTTATTTATTAGGTAGGTTTTAGTATATTTAAGTTTTTATTTCAGTTAACGTAACATATCTCAAGAAGAATGTGCAGCACCGACACAAACGTTTAGGTTTAAGGTGTTTAAAAAATTACTTTGTATTTATTCTTTGTAATGAATAAATAATAAAATAACCAAAATATCACACGCCCCGACTCACTCATAATCATAAGTGAGTAAGGTGAGTTTAAAGTGGGTGACCCGCCTAAACTACTAATTCTATCCTCGAGAATAAGCAATACATTTTGTTTATACCACACCTACATAGAAAGCGCCCTATAGCTTAATAAAACGTAGAGAGGAACGTGAGTCATTGTTGACGTTTCAAATGAGCGGGAGACAATAATCCATACAAATCACTTTCTTCCCTAGGGAAGAAAGCATGCAACTGTCAAAACATTCGTAAAACACAAAGCAAACGCAATAAGTCCATTCAGCCAAGTCTTGCATTCTGCCTGCTCAAATATTAGAGAGAATATTTATGTAGTCAAAATAGTAGACTTGGCTGAATGGACTAAATTGCGTTTGCCTCGTACGAACACATTTATAAAGGAAATAACTCTTTTTTTGCATTGAAATTTTCGTGAAAATAATTTCAGATTTATTTAATTGTTTTCTTTTGTATTCCTGTTTTTTCATTCACGTAGGTGTAGTATAAAGCACTATGTATCACTCGGAAGAAAGTCCGATTAAAAACTCGTGTGTATTGAGCCCTTTAGCTGCGTTTTTAATCGGCTTCTTTCTCTCCGCGTGCACAATGTACTATTTCCTACAACATCCACATTCCGGAAACCAGTAATTACACTAATATTTGGACACATATTTGCTCCAATATCCCGTAGCCATGAGTAAACTGATTATTAGGATGATTTGGTAGGTGTGCTTAAATGTAGGAGGATTATAATTAGATGTTTGTAGGCATTGTTTATGATTGAACAGAATTACATAAGCTATATTGGTATATAATTTTAGAAAACTTAATTTTTTTTTGCAATCGTATCGCTTAGACTACATTCAATCTGTAAAGAATGAATTAGTCGCTGGGTATTAGTAGGAAAACTAGCCCGAAAAAAAGTTGTGCCACGCGTTACTGGCATTAAGATACACTAGTAAAATTCGCTGGCAAGGGACAAGCCGCGGTAGCCCAGATGTAAGAGGCATCGCCACTATTGATGGCGGAAGTCGCAGGTTCGAATCCTGCCCGCGTTTGAAATATTGCAAGTTTTTAAAAGTTTTATATCTACGTAACACGGAAAGTGATTAAAAATGTGGTATTAAAATGAGGTGATGCTGTTCTAAGCCGGCGTCACACGGCAATTATTGTTTTTGATTATTAAATATTTTATTTTTGACCGAGTTACTATCAAAAATACGGAAAAAGGTCAAATCGGCAGTATTAAGTCCCATTCGCACGCGCGCATTTTGCCGTATGCCGAAAAGGGACTGGTTTTTAGCTCGTATCAGCCCCTTGTACCATTTTTGATATAAATATTAACCAAAAAGTCACTTCCGTAGACTCTATATCATTCCCGTGTGCAAACCGCGTGAAAAGTCAAACGCGAACGCATTGATTGGAGCGTGAAAGAGCGAACGCTTAAACGGAAAAGTCAAAAGCGGAAAACTCAGCTCATCTGGCATCTCAAGGATATTAATACATACACATATCACGCCTATAATCCCTTGCGGGGTAGGCAGAGCGTAAAAAGCCGCAAAAAACGGCCATTTACACCACGTCTGACAAATGTTTGAGGGTCATTTGGAAAATTCTGTATCTCTCTCTCTCTTTTCGTGTGGGACACCGAGTCATCCAACGACCCGATGAACCCTGGTGTCAGAGTTTTGTGTATCGCTATAGTGACAGGTTGTGGGGTGATGCTATTCTAAGCCGGCATCACACGGCCATTTAAGGATATTTATATCTGTGATTATGAAGGTAGACAATTGTATGTGTGTGTGTGACAAGTACCTACTCTAAATTATATAACACTAAAAAGCTAATAAATTACTGTTATTTTTTCTTTTATAACGATGTAAATTTACCCGTGAATTTGCCGTGTGATGACAGCTTAGAATAGCATCACTCCATTTGTTTTTCGTGGGAGTCGTAAGAGGCGACTAAGGGACTCCAGGGTATTGCAATTTTAGGCGATGGGCTGACAACCTTTCACTATGGCGATACACAATTATCCGAATGACCCTAAAATATTTGTGAGACGTGGCGTAAATGTCCGTTTTTGGCGGCCGTTTACGTTCTGCCTACCCCGCAAGGGATTATAGGCGTGATATATGTGTGTGTAAATTTACCCACAAAGGTCGTACTCACGACATAATATATACGTATCAAATTATCGGTAATGCCTACTACCACAGCCACAGCAGTCTACTGCTGGACATGGGCCTCCCCCTATTGTGCTACCAATGTCATTTAATGTGTGAGTCACACGTGCCGCCTTCAACCGAGAAATGTGTGATTAACCCTTGACTTTTGCAAGTAAACGTAATGTTACCTAGGTTATCTTTTGTCATCAATTCATGTGTATAAGAAGAACTTTCAAAGCACTAGTGATTTCTTTCACACATTTTAGTTGATTAACCTGGTCTATCTTTTACCTGTATTACGACGTTTCAGCTGTGTGACATCAGCTGTGGTCGCGGGTAGACTGAAGTACCATCATCAGGGCGGAGGGCGATTAAATCGTCTACTACCCTCATACTGTGTGAATAATTTAAACTTTTGTCAACATTATACACTAGTTCGGTAGCTCCAATCTGCCCACTTGTGATGTGTAGTAAAATTTATCGAAAACATTTTTACTTAATTTAATTCCCAATTGCTAAACTTTCGTAAATACCTACCTACATTCCATATTTCCAGGTCACCACAAATTCTCGTAAAAACGCAAATAACTTTGGAAACTCCGAAACCCTCGGGTATAAAATCGTTAACAGCCAAAATTCTGTCCGGCGATTAACCACAGAGATTTAGGGCGAAACTTTTCCGGAAAAAAATTCCATTTCGTTACGAAATGTCCGCTCCGTTACCGACCGTACCCTCAGTACCTACCTAGTACTGAATTTTACGTCCTTTGAAATGTTGCCAGTGCTTAATCCCAAATTAATAAAAAGTGACTTTAGAAAAAGGAAAGCGACACTAATTTAACTGCTGAAAACCACATTTAAATTGCCACATCAACATTTACAGAGTGGGTGTATGATGTGGATGACCTACCTCTTTTTGAGATAACCATAAAGCTATAAATTCACAAAACAATACCATTGTAAATCACGAGGGTTTTCTTTGAGTTGGATATTTATTGAAAAAGATCACATAAAACCTAAGTTTCTTACACAGATATATATATATTAATAATTGCTATCTAGTTTGAGTCGCTTTATCTTTTTCCTAGTTTAGCCTACTTGCATACGCTTACGTCATAAATCACGTTGCTGTACAAGAGGGATAGGCAGAGCCTACATCCTTCCATTTGCTAACAATCTTAAATACTTCTTTCGTTTCATCTGCACCCATCAATCTTTTCTTGCTCGTTCTTTAGTTAAGAGTATTTTTGATTTGAACTTTCTTCAAGTCTGTGCAGAAAAAGAATAGTCGTGGCATTGAATAGCACCTCTGTGCCTCATTATGAGAAACTTCATAACAACCATATAATAAAATTTAAGGTTCACTTTATGCCTACCACAGACCACAGACTCTACAATCATACATAAACCATGAACCTGGCAACATAACCACCGGTCGTTGAATTTGTCGCAAATTAACTCCACAGAGAGATTTCCGTGATGAATGTACCTCTGATTCGCGTAATGGCGGATTTTATGGTGTAACTTTCAATTTATTGACAAACTATTTGAAAAATTGAATCAGAGCGAGAAAGACTTACTTCACGTACGTTTGGAAATGCTTTTTTTATATTATATCTATTTCCATTGAGACACAATGTGTCCTACCTAATAATAACATCAAAATTCTGTGCTATTGACTTGCTGACACAAATACCTAAAATAACTGGGTCCCTGTGGACCTGAGATTTGAAAGACTACCGACATAATGATAATCTATTTCCATATTTTAATTAAAAAAAAAAAACAATTTTTGAAGTACAGGGCAACCATTGGAATTAATCAGTCCATTATATTCTACAAACTAATATCCTGCTATCTGCTGCAATAACTTGTCATTGACATCAAAACCTGCCACAACGACTCTTGCTTACGTTGTTAAATTGAGTCGTCCATTGCAAACTTGAACCTTCTTTTAATCTTGTATTTTGCCTTTTATTCAGCCTGCAATGTCCAATGGCGCTAAAATATTTTCAGAGTGGATTCAGATTTACCTGCTACACGCGTGGGCTGTGCGGTGCGTGTTAGTACAAGTTCTATCCGCGAATCCCGCGCGTTGCACCCGCGCGTATTCTGCACCAACTTTAGTTCTAACAAGCATCAGAATCCGGTCAATCAAACCCGTGACATCCAGGTCGAGAACTCACAGTTCAGACTATTATACCATTATAGCTCGTTCACTTAGTTTCCACGTCATGTTACCCAGTTTTTGCACTCAAAGGTCAGACTCCTTAATTATCCTAACACGATGGAGTGTAATGTTTCAGCGTCCTACGCCATGTTTGTTTTGTTACGTTTTCCCGCTTTTTTCCGCTTGTCATGTTGGCACAATTGTACAGAATAATAATGCTTACGGACATTGTTGGACTTCGTATTTCGAATATTTTTTGTACTAACCAACCAGCATTATTTACTTTCTATTTTATGTTTTTTGGATTCTTAAATAAAATGTTCATTTTCATTCTTGCTTTTGAGTAATCAAGTCCAAACACTATCCAAGTTATTATATTAAACCACCTATTTAGTTACTCAGATTGCTCAGGTTAATAAATTGAAATCAGTAATTTGCTAAGATCTTGGAAGCTATCAAGAATAAATGCAGAATTCTAGTAAAAGCATAAAATAAGGTTTAAAGATAGATGAGATAAGATACCTAGATTCCTCGGAGGTATAAAATGAACTAACATAAAAAATCCATCTCTTATCCATTCCTCCTTATCCGGAGAATCTTTTCAAAGCAGAAATACCAATTTAGACTAAAGAATCTGCTGTCAATAGGGACTTTACTTCTGACAGTTCTTGAGCTTTTTTATAATGTCAGACGACATTGTGTTAAATTGAAAAGTTGACATTTCAGAAATTAATACTTTACATCTATTTACATACATTTATATAGAAAGAAACTTATATTATCTCAATTATCTCAAAGACTGATTTAAATTGCAAAAAAATAATATATTCTAGGTTGTGCTTTTAAAAAGTTTAAGTGGCGATTACGTATCGATAGAATCGACTTTACTGATCGATTTTCATTTCTTATAAAAACATCACCCTAAAAAATATTACCCTCCAGATTCTAGATATCATTTCATAACAAAAATATGAAGACGCCAAATCAGAAATAGGTCAGGAATATGCCAAAAATATACCGGGTGTTTTTTCGTGCAGGCTTCGCTAAATACAGCTGTCATGCAGAATAACACGACATTCCCGAGAGACACATCCACACTAATATTATAAATGCGAAAGTAACTCTGTCTGTCTGTCTGTCTGTCTGTCTGTCTGCTACGCTTTCACGGCCAAACCGCTGAACCGATCTTCATGAAACTTGGCACAGAGATTGCTAGCATACCGAGAACGGACATAGGCTACTTTTTATCACCATTCGAGGGTCTGGAGTACAGATGTAGACCACCAGGTGTACCACCAGGAGCCCAGCTAAACTATTAGAGATACAGGAATGGTTCCAAAACAAAAGTTGTTCAGTATGATGAGCCGCTTCTTTTCACAAGGACATTGAGGATCTGGAGTACCTTATGTAGACCACCAGGTGAACCATCAGGAGCCCACCTAAACTATTAGAGATACAGGCATGGTTCTAAAACAAAAGTTGTTCAGTATGATGGGTCGCTTCTTTTCACAAGGACATTGAGGATCTGGAGTACCTTATGTAGACCACCAGGTGTACCACCAGGAGCCCAGCTAAACTATTAGAGATACAGGCATGGTTCCAAAACAAAAGTGGTTCATAATGATGGGCCGCTTCTTTTCACAAGGACATTGAGGATCTGGAGTACCTTATGTAGACCACTAGGTGTACCATCAGGAGCCCACCTAAACTATTAGAGATACAGAAATGGTTCCAAAACAAAAGTTGTTCAGTATGATGGGCCGCTTCTTTTCACAAGGACATAGAGGATCTGGAGTACATTATGTAGACCACCAGGTGTACCATCAGGAGCCCAGCTAAACTATTAGAGATACAGGCATGGTTCTAAAGCAAAAGTTGTTCAGTATGATGGGCTGCTTCTTTTCACAAGGACATTGAGGATCTGGAGTACCTTATGAAGACCACCAGGTGTACCATCAGGACCCACCTAAACTATTAGAGATACAAAAATGGTTCCAAAACAATAGTTGTTCAGTATGATGGTCCGCTTCTTTTCACAAGGACATTGAGGATCTGGAGTACCTTATGTAGACCACCAGCTGTACCATCAGGAGCCCAGCTAAACTATTAGAGATACAGGCATGGTTCTAAAACAAAAGTTGTTCAGTATGATTGGCTGCTACTTTTTACAAGGACATTGAGGATCTGGAGTACCTTATGTAGACCACCAGGTGTACCATCAGGAGCCCACCTAAACTATAATTAGAGATACAGAAATGGTTCCAAAACAAAAGTTGTTTAGTATGATGGGAATAAGTTGAAAATGGATATTGGCAACTTTTTACCGAGGATTTTTTTGTTATCTACTGACTTCGTATTCAATGGTAATATTGGTTATAAATATTGATCTCTCAGGGCAGTACACCGGATAGCAAATTTTGAATTGTCCCTTTAACAACAGAAGCAAGCAAGTCATTCTTAAACAGTAGAGATAAGAACTGTTCTAATATCACTGTCATACTTACTATGAATATAAATATCTACTTTAGAACCTGTGCCTTAAAAAACTGTCTAACGCGGACGAAGTCGCGGGTAAAAGCTAGTATTTCATATTCCCATCGCTATATTACTCTACTTTATACTTTTGTGTTAGTCCACAGACAAAATAATCAGGAGAAGACTGGACATGGTAATTTTTCTTGCAGGCTTTCTTTGCTAAATACAGCGGTCATGTGAAATATAACGTGATATTTTCGGTGGACACATATTTAATATTCCCATTGCTATATCACTCTGCTTTATACTTCAGTGTTAGGCCACAGACTAAATAATCAGCAGAAAACTAATGGTCATTTTCCATACAGGTTTCGCTAAATAAAACCGTCAGACATATTCTTAATATACGCCACGGTAGATGGCAGTACTTCATAAATGTATCATCATTATAACCTTTTAAGCATAATTTAAATTGTCATCCGCATGGAGTCCAGTCATTGATAAGTTAAAACCGCGCGATTTATCATCGGAACAATCGTCGGATACTGTGAGTGTTGTGTGCCGGCAGCCTAGTGCAATGTTTACAAACAATCAATAATATTAAAATTATAAAGACAAATGTGGGTAGCAGAACATCTCGTCACCCGCCGCCAAGATGACAACTCGCTGGGACGTCAGTCAACCCGTGACCACAATACATGAAACTGTGTTGAAACGTCGGGACACAGGTAAATTACTAATATTTACCTAAATACTATCGCGATAGACCCGGTCTAATACTTGAGTGTATCATCATTGCATCATGACGTCATGGCATTTGTTGATAAAGTTTAACTGTTTATTGTATATTTTTGTACTGAATGAGTAATTTTACCTTTCTTTTCTTAGGCAAGGAACACACGCACCGCATGATTTTGGCTTTCTAGCGAACGGCGTTTAGGAAGTCCTATAGAAAATCGCCTATCTTTAAAACCGCACTTTTCTGCATCAAATTGCAGCTGTTGCATTTTGTCATATGTATTGCGCTCTTTTACAAAATTTAAACGCTGCGCTATCCTCTCCTTACATTAAGTCAATGCAGAATACTTATTTTTATTTGATGTCTCACTGTACTTTAGTGAAAAGTGAGGCGCATTCCCAAATGAATGATATGAGCCAAGTTGTTTTTTATTTAAAAACTCAGTAGCTAAAGCTTTTTAAATAATTATATTACGCTCTGACAAATATCTGAGGGACATTCTGAAAATTGTGTATTGCCATAGTGAAAGATTGTCAGCCCATCGCCTAAAATTGCAATATAATATATAGTATAAGCGTGATATATGTATGTATATTCCGCTCTTTTTCATCTCCAAGTATGAAAATTAAGGCGGCTTACTCGATAGTCGTTCGTCGTTTCGGAATTTTGGAATACGACTATTTACTATACAGGTACCTATAATTATCTAAGTTTGCTTCGCCAAATATAGTTAAGTTTGGTGTATTGGTGTGTACCCAATCCTAAATGAAATTATTGAACAAAAGTTCTGCGATAATGACTCTCACATTGTGAGTTTGAACTTTATGTTGTTAAAGTAAAATTTTCATTTGATTCGTTTGACTAGTAGCGGTTTCTTCCGTTGCTAATCGTCAAAACCCGTAACGTACTTAGTTCTAAAGATTTAAGCACACAACGGAACATACTATGTAGTGACAAAAACTTTACATGATTAAATTTATCGGTTCACGAAAAGGCCGCAGAATTTAATTCGCTCGTAAATTGTTAGTTAAATTAAAATTTTCAACTATTTAAATAACTCTCAAAACCGCGATACGTCCCCTCCCGACTAAACAAAAGCTGAACGCTAACACGTTGCCTGTGGTAGGTAGTGCTGAAACAGACTACACAGACGAACTTTGTCTTAACTGCATACCAACCGCAAAGAGATGTATTTTGTAATAGGTTATTCTTCTAAGTATGAAAGAACTTGGCTGTTGGAGTTGGTAACAACTGTTGCAAATCATTCAAAATTCATACCATGTGAATAGTAATACAAAAATCTATTGAAAAACACAAATTATCGTTGTTATAATAATTAATACAAGTGAAAGCTAATCTTTTGAAATGCTTTCGGATTATTTTGAAACGACTTATATACCAACATAAAATTTAATGCTTTTGACGATTTTAGGACACCCAATTAGTATACTGAGTTGACAGATAAGTGGACCCTGTACTATTTTACGCGAGCGTCCGATAAGTGCAAGCATCGACATCAATTTCGAATATAATATGGAGTAGTTCTATGTGTCCTAATTGTTCACGCTCTTGTTTTATAATTTACAGTATCAGCTGCACATTTTGGCCGATGCTCGGACACGTGGCCCGGCTATATATTAGGTCGACGCCTGAGTGGAAATTTATCAAACCGCCTACAACTGGAAACTGCACAATGTTTTACATTTACCTGCTGTTTTTGCAGTCCGTCTATGCGTAGCTTAGTCATGTGATTTCTCTTCGCACCAAAAATGGATTAAAATATTCAAAGTTGTTGTGATTTTACCCGGGTTCAGCGTTGTTTCAGAACTTTTGTTACACAGTATTTAAATTGGCACAACTGAAGCCATCTTTTTTTTTAATTAACTGATAAACAAACCAACAAATGCAAATATATTTTCGGATTCGTGGATAAATGAATAGTTATAGCTCTTTTTTAAAATGATATGATGTTTTTTTTTTGAAATCTTGGATTTTTTTTTTTTAAATAAGTCATTCATTCTAATCGTTTGGGATACCGAGTCAATGAAAAACCCAATAAACCAAAGTGTCAAGCATGAAGCTACATTCTTCTATCAAGGCCTCCGACGTGGTTGTTAGCTATCCCTATCACCGTATTTACTTGGTAAGTAATAGACACCAACCGGGACCGAAAGTTCAATGTGCCCTTCGAAGCACGAAACCGTTTTTCTTACGGGCAATCAGGAGTTTCAGCCTGAGATAATGTCTCTAAACAAACTAGGGACCATCTAACAAAGTCATTATACATACATACATACATATTATGACGCCTCTTTGCCATAGGGGTAAGCAGAGACTACATCTTTTTAGTTGCAACGATCCTGACACACCTCTTTCGCTTCTTCAACATGCATCAACCTTTTCATATATGCTCGTCGGTTTAGGGTACTCTTGACCGTTCATTAGAACGTCCCCGATCATATCTAAGTACGTGCGTCTTGGTCTTTCCCTTCCAACGTTCCCATCCACAGCCGCTTTAGTTAAAATAGTAGCTATAAATTGTTTGTATTCATAGGAATGAATCATTTAAATCATTGGATTATCCGCTAGAAGAAGCAGCATACTCAGTCTGGAAGTGGACCAAACTGATGAGGCATTGGGCTGGTATGTCGTTGGACGTAGAACCGATGGACGGTGGAGTAAGCGGGTTCGCGAGGGAGGACCTCGGTAAGCGTAGCGTTGGACGCCGTCCGGCCAGATGGAGCGATGACTTAGAGGGGGCGGCTGGTAGCAACCAGGCTGTTGTACGAGCATTTGAGTAACATACACTTAAAAATAACAAAATCGCTTTATGTTTTTTGAAAATTTGTTTAAGTTGGAATCGTTATTATTGCAAATATTTAAAGGGGTAAACCAGTTAATTAAACTGAACAACTTTCCCTAAGATAAATAGGTCAAAATATGAAGAAAAAAAATCTATAAAAATGTTTCAACCGACCGGGTAAATTTTTATTATCTTTTATATTTCGACCTATGTTCCTTGGAGAAAGTTGCTCGGTTCCATAGTCTAGTTCACCCCTTAAAATATTTGTAGCTAATATTTTTACATCCTTCATGAAACTTTAGACCAGCTGTGGGACAGTTTAGGCTAACATTATAATAATAATACATACATACATATATCAGCTTATAGCAGTCCACTGCTGGACGTAGGCCTCCCCCAGGGTACGCCATAGGGCACGACCTCTCGTTTTCGCCATCCAGTCGCTACCAGCCGCCTTCTTTAAGTCATCGGTCTATCTGGCCGGAGGTCGTCCAACACTACGCTTGCCGATGATAATAATAATAATAGAACCATTTATTTAAATCCTATTGGTATTCACCCACTCCACATTTATCTATCCCAATACAAACACATAATTCCTTAAAACGACTTAAAACTCGAAACTTTCTTTCAACAAATAATTATTCAATACCAAAATTTATTTCCATACAATTATACTTTCACCAGATAATAGTCTTTACTCGTAAGTCAACGAAAATGTATTGCAGTGTGTTTGTATGACTTCACACATTCTTAACTTTAGTGATGTGACCTTATCTAAATTTGTTATAATCCACACTATCCACACTAATATTATAAATGTGAAAGTAACTCTGTCTGTCTGTCTGTCTGTCTGCTACGCTTTCACGGCCAAACCGCTGAACCGATCTTCATGAAACTTGGCACAGAGATTGCTAGCATACCGAGAACGGACATAGGCTACTTTTTATCACCATTCGAGGATCCGGAGTACCTTATGTAGACCACCAGGTGTCCATCAGGAGCCCAGCTAAACTATTAGAGATACAGGCATGGTTCCAAAACAAAAGTTGTTCAGTATGATAGGCCGCTTCTTTACACGAGGACATTGGGGATCTGGAGTACCTTATGTAGACCACCAGGTGTACCATCAGGAGCTCACCTAAACTATTAGAGATACAGAAATGGTTCCAAAACAAAAGTTGTTCAGTATGATGGGCTGCTTCTTTTCACAAGGACATTGAAGATCTGGAGTACATTATGTAGACGACCAGGTGTACCATCAGGAGCCCAGCTAAACTATTAGAGATACAGAAATGGTTCTAAATCAAAAGTTGTTCAGTATGATGGGCCGCTTCTTTTCACAAGGACATTGAGGATCTGGAGTACCTAGACCACCAGGTGTACCATCAGGAGCCCAGCTCAACTATTAGAGATACAGAAATGGTTCCAAAACAAAAGTTGTTCAGTATGATGGGCTGCTTCTTTTCACAAGAATATAGAAGATCTGGAGTACCTTATGTAGACCACCAGGTGTACCATCACGAGCCCCCCTAAACTATTAGAGATACAGAAATGGTTCCAAATCAAAAGTTGTTCAGTATGATAGGAATAAGTTGAGAAAGGATATTGGCTACTTTTGTATTCAATGGTTATAAATATTGATCTTTCAGGGCAGTACACCGGATAGCAAATTTTGAACTGTCCCTTTAACAACAGAAGCAAGCAAGTCATCCTTAAACAGTAGAGATAAGAACTGTTCTAATACCACTGTCATACTTACTATGAATATACATATTCGGATATACGTATATATGAATATACGGATTCCAGAAGGATAAAAGTACCACCCAGCTACTATCCTGTTTTACCGATTATGTGAACAAATGTCTCGAAGCTAAACAACACGTGCTGATGGTGTTTATTGATTACAGCAAAGCATTCGATACTCTAAGACATAAAACACTATTGCGCAAATTAGATGATACAGGTATTAGGGGACCTCTGTTAGAATGGTGCGATGACTACCTCAAGGATCGTTCCTACAGTGTAAAGATTGGCAATGCGTACAGTGAAATGACCGAAGTTACTGTAGGTACAGCTCAGGGTTCTGTCTTGGGACCCTTACATTATTTAGCTTACGTAAACGATCTAAACAATGTCATTAAAAAATGCACTGTTTACCAGTTCGCAGATGACACCTGTCTTATATCGGCTAATAGAGATGTAAGGGTAGCATTATGTAATTTGCAGGAAGATTTCACATTACTTTGTAAATGGTCACACGACGCAGGGCTGGTTCTGAACGCAAGTAAGACGAAGTTACTACACGTGCACTCAAGTCACATATACACTTCCGAAGAAATCGAACTTATTGCCCATGATCACGAGTGTCTACATATATCACCAGCTCAATGTAAATGTGAGCCAATAGAGAAAGTATCCCAGCATACATACCTTGGCCTAATTATTGACGATCGGTTCAACTGGGGTCCTCATATTGCTAGTGTTTGTACCAAATTACGTGCAATAATGTCCAAAATGTATTTAATCAAGCGCAAAGTACCGTTTCAAATGAGATTACAGCTGCACACCGCCTTGGCTGAAAGTATCATTAGTTACGGGCTTAGTAGTTACGGTAGAACATTTAAGACATATATAGACCAAATCTTCAGTTTGCAACTCAGAATGCTTAAACAAATAATACCGCATAAAACTAAACTAACATTTAAAAACGATGAAAGTAAAATATTTCAGTATACAAAAATTTTGCCTATACAAGACAAAATTAATTTGTCATTATTAAAGGAAAACTACTTTTATTTTAGTAATAATTTAAAAACAGGAAATAAAATTACACGTCAAATCGCAAATAAACAGTTGGATATAATACGAGCTAATAACTATTACGGCAAACGTACGTCAGACTTCCTTATACCTAGATTAATAAATGAACTGCCGTTAGAGTTAAGAGAAAGCTTGACAAACAAAAATATTAAATATAAAATTAGAAATTATTTCTTATCTAAAATCTATTAAATATATATATATATATTTTTTTACAAACCCCTCATCACTAGTAAGTGTACGGAACGGAGCAACCTGTATATATTTGCCGCTCGTCTAGCGCAACCGGTTTTTGTTGGCGCTTGCGCTGTTGTGTCACTGCGCTTGCGCGGGGCGGCCTGTGTGCGGTCATGTATCCATCGTATGATGAGTAAGGTTTAAAATTAAGTCATTATGCTTATAAAATATTGTGTTAGTCTGTTTAAGTTCGAAAGCGAATAGAGTAAAGAGGTTTGTGCAGCATCAAGACAAACCGATTCTCGGTTTAATGGTGCCAAGATGATTAAGTAATATTGTTATTTGGTGTGAATATAAATAAATAAAATAAATATCTACTTTAGTACCTGTGCCTAAAAAAACTATCTAACGCGGACAAAGTCGCGGGTAAAAGCTAGTAGGTTTATATATAAAAAACACGATGCAATGGGTCCAAAAATATAAAACGTAGTTCCAGATTACTTATAAAACTCTGAAAATTTTATTTCTTATTTGAAAAATAATAATAATTGAAGGTGCTGTACAGTAAAAGAATTTCTTAAATAGTAATATAATAAATGTTAATGTATTTCAATACTTTGACATGATATATTCTTATTATGAAAAAAATTGTATGAGTAGGAAATATTATATATATTTAATTTTTTTTTAAAACGAATATGAAATAAAATAAAATTAAGAACGTGATTGAAATTAAGTATTTACCTATTATATAACAATAGCTTAGATATTAAGTCGTAACGGTTTTTTTTAAAATTTATTATATCGACGGCTATTTCAATGTTTTTCCAGTAAATATAAATGTTTTTCTTAGGTGCTATTTAAGTTACACTTCTACTAAAGATATATGTTTTTCATTTATTTTAGAGTCCGGAATATTAGTCAACTTAATAGCCTTTTAACTAATCTCTATACACAGAATTTTGATTTTAACAGTTTTAAAGTAATATTGAAGAAACAAAAAAACTGATCATTAAAACTACTCAATACTTCCCATCACTATCACCCATTCCTTTTAACTCCACGTCTGGTTAAAGCTAATTCGCTAAACTACGTTGCGATCATTTGATCCAATTTTCCAATTGAGCGGGATGCGTTTAAAACTTTCCGTGCAAAGAGAATAGGAGCCCCACTCGGCGGAAACTGGGAATAGCCGAAGAGTTAGTCGTGCGAAATGATTAAGGATTGGCGACTGTTATTATTCAAGCTGTAAGTTTCCCAAAGGAACCAAAAATAAAATAAATTGGAGTAAGTGAGGCAATTCTATGATAAAGTTTTTATGAACTCTGACACTAGAGATCATTGGGTCTACTCTGTGTCTTACATAAAAAGAAGAACGGATAATTTAATAATTATATGACAACTCATCAAAGGTAGGTAAAAACTAATAAGCTGCTACCTACCTTTTTATAAGAATCCGTTATAAAATACTCAAGCGGTACTTTTTAACAGTAAAAATTAATGCCAAATAACAAAATAAAAACATCAACTCCACCCACTCCACCCGCTGCTACGAGTATCACTGTTTAAGCTTACCTCTCATGCTTTCTAATTACAATCATTTTACAAATTTACTTTTTTTGTGAATAGCTCTTAGTCTAAGATTCCCTCTCAGCGGGAACAGTGAAGTGAAGAGCACAGTAGTGTGGAAAGCGCACTTAGTTTATAAAACTATTTGTGTTGAGTCAGTGTGTTAAAAGCTTTGAAATGGATTAGAACTTTTGTTATACAAAAGTTAATAATTTTATATAAGTAGTTTATATAATTAGGACAGGTGTAAAGGAATAGAACGTCAATAAGTAACATGATAAGACTCAAATTTACTAATCAAGATATTCGAGTATTCAAACCATCGTAAAATCCAAAATAAACACAACTTAAATCCGTTTTAAATAGTTTTATTGTGATGAGTAATAGTTGTGCAAAAAAGTAGTTGTGCTAAAGCAGTTATTTAAAGACAGACTACCTACCTACCTGTGTTTATTGTTAACAATACATTGATTACGATTCACACCACGTTTTTTTTCGAAGTAATATTAATAGTTTATATAAATAAATTATTACCTACAAGAACTTTACTTTTACGAATGAGACTTTTACAAATCGGAGCACCCATGCTAACCGTTAGTATCATCTA
Organism: Tuta absoluta; assembly: GCA_027580185.1. Taxonomy (NCBI): domain Eukaryota; kingdom Metazoa; phylum Arthropoda; class Insecta; order Lepidoptera; family Gelechiidae; genus Tuta; species Tuta absoluta. The sequence goes on along the minus strand of JAQAHW010000019.1, from coordinate 7,884,248 downwards.
ACTGTCCAGTTTATTTAGTTCATCGCCATAACCGCTGTTTGCAATGATCTTTAACACTCTAACCAAACTTCTCATCTTTGGTTTATAAGGGCTATGGCGGCGGTTCGCACACGCACCACGTGACTTTGCGGTGTTTTGCCGGTTCCGGGATTTTGACGAAATTAAGAAAATTTCAAACATAAAGTGGCTATCACGGCACACTTTTACGCACCAAATAGTGACTGTCACAGGTGCGATAGCCTGCGGCACAAAGGTTCCGGGTTCGATTCCCGATGAGGTACTCACAAAGTTAAAGTTTGTGAAATTGTTCCTAGTCTGGTTAGGAAATTGCAGGCTGAACCACCTGATTGTCCGTAAAAAAGATGATTCCATGCTTTAGAGGGCACGCTAAGCCGTCAGACGGCGGTCGATAGATAACCATATCAGAGACTTACTAGCAGTAGTAGGCGGGTGAAAAACTGAAACCAGGGTTCAACGAGTAGTTCGTCAACTCAGTGTCCCACACGGAAAGTAAGTAAGTATTTGTATAGTAGCTATCACTAATCGCAATATCATCGGGTGTGTGTGCGGTATACCTAACAGGTCGTCAATGCATCTAACGGTTCTTAGGAAACAATGATTTTAAGCTCGGCTTAAGCTTTTGTGGTATGGCACCATAGAACATTACGGGTATAGTAAAAAGCTGAAGTTAAGCCTTGATTATCACTTATTATGACAGTATTTAGCACTTTATTAATATTTTGTAATAAATAACAGAACTTTTAGCGGTACAAAATTCTATTCCAGTCAGGATGAAATGTCCGTTTTGTTACTTTTTCAAAAAACTCACCAAAATTTTGGTTTGTTTTGTAATATATTGATTTCAAATCGGCTAAAATACATTATCAAAGCATATTGTTTGTGGCATTGTGATGCCGGCTTAGAATAACATCACCCCATTTCTTACCCGTGGGTGTCGTAGGAGGCGACTAAGGGACTCGAGGGTGTGTATTGCAATTTTAGGCGATAGGCTGACAACCTGTCACTATAGTGATACAGTTATCTGATTGACCCTCAAACTTTTGTCTGACGAAGTGTTAATATCCGTTTTACGGTTGTTTACGCTCTGCCTACACCGTAAGGGATAAAGGCGTGATATATGTATGTAATAGTATGTATTGTTTAAAAAAAACATTGACATGCCAAGTAGCATTACATACCTACCATTTTTGTAAGACACTTCCCGTGCTAGGTTTATGATTTCAGAAAACTTGCAAAATTTTTAATTGCGGGCAGGATTTGAACCTGCGACTTAACCCATCACTAGTGGCGACGCCTTTTCGATCTGGACAACCGCGGCTTATCCATTTTCCGCAAATTATGCGAGTGTATTTTGATGCCAATACCGCGTGGCCCCGGCATCTCAAAACTCCGAAAATATTTTGTTATTAAATACAAACAAACAAACAAACATAATTCACGCCTTTATCCCTTGCGGGGTAGGCAGAGCGTAAACAACCGCAAAAAACGGACATTTACGCCACGTCTGACAAAAATTTGAGGGTCGTTCCGAAAATTGTGTATCGCCATAGTGACGGGTTGTTAGCCCATCACCTAAAGTTGCAATACACACCCTCGAGTCCTTTCGTCGCCTTTTACGACACCCACGGGAAAGAAATGGTGTGATGCTATTCTATGCCGGCATCACACGGCAGTTATTTGTTATTAAATAATGAACAGTATTGTCAGAATCTAGGCGTAATATGGATTACTTAAATCAAGGTCTGGCAGCCGAGTGCGGTTGCGTTTAGGACCGGTAATCCGCTAAAGTTGTCATAAAATAATTGGTAAGAAAGTGATTTTGCCACTTCATTGCAGTCTGGCAAGGATTTTACAGCATGATACGAATCTGGAAAGATTTTTAAGTGTTTCTTCAAAATAAAAAACCCATTGTTTGGCATATTTATAGCTGTTACAAAATTTCGCCCATAAGAGCTAAGCAAGTATGGGTCAACTGCCTGCGAAGTAAAGGTACTGGGTTCGATTCTTGATGGGACACTCACAAAGTTGATATTTATCACCTTGTGAATTTGTTCCCGTTCTGGTTGGGCATTGCAGGGTGAACCACCTGATTGTCCGAAAAGAAATGGTTCCGTGCTTCGGAGCGCACGTTAAGCTGTCGGTCCCGGTTGCTGTCTATGTTTACTTAGACGGCTGTCGTTGCACAACCATGTCAGAGGCCTACTACTTGTAGTAGGCGGTTAAAAAAAACTTTGTTCATCGTGTCGTTGGACGACTCGGTGCACCACACCAAAAGAGAGAGAGTTAATTTACCTACCTATTTGCTCCTGTTGCGTGCAACACACTGGATATATTTGAGAATTCTGTCGGTGTATTTGTATGGATCACAAAAAAAAACAACTCGACAGTATGGTCAACATCGGTAGCGTCAAACGTTTCGAGATATCGATCTCCACAACAAAACATTTACTTGTCCAGCGGGAGCAGAAATTATATGAAACTGTAGACATGTCACTTGGTATGCTATGGTATCTCTGTTGTTATTCTAAGGGTACGGGTTTCAACCCCGGATGCAGTCGATATTAGCCAACTCAAGTTTTATTTGTGAAAATGCTACTTGTGGGTAGAAATAACCCAATAAATTCAAAAAAGTATGTTTTGCTTACTTTTCATTCGTACATACGTATATCACGTCATAAGGGATTATAGGCGTGATATATGTATGTATGTATTTGAGGATCATTCAGAAAACTGTGTATCGCCGTAGTGACAGGTTGTCTATCGCCTAAAAATGTAAAACAACATGTCCCTTTGTCGTCGTAGTATCTGATGTATTAGTTTCCATCACACATCTGAATTACTTACATCCTGACCTAACCACAGAAATAAAATAAAAAACTCCGGTCAACGTGGGCGTAACTGTGAATGAACAGTGTTGCTCTGTTTGTTAGTTTATTTTAATTTTATTGTTTTATTCAAATCAGTTACAATTAGAAGTATAATGTATGAACGAGCGACAAACTGAATTCGATGCTCTTTAGATAAGTATTCGGATTTTTTAAGAATTTGTATGGGTGCTCCTAAATGTACTTAATTTAGGTTTCTTTTAGGAAGTTTTACATGTTAAATTATCTTAACGTAGTAGAAATACGTAACTACCTAAAATTGTAGTGTAGGTTAGGGCCATTAATAAAAAGTTTATGTGGAGAAACGTAGTCATAGTATGTATTTAATACGACGGAACAACTATCACACACACACACACATATATCACGCCTATAATCCCTTGCGGGGTAGGCAGAGCGTAAACGGCTGCAAAAAACGCGACATTTACGCCACGTCCGACAAACATTTACGACAACTATCCTAATTCATAAAAAACTACAATCTTCTTCTTTTCGTGTGGGACACCGAATCGTCAACGAATCGATGAACCCTGGTGTCAGAGTATTAAACCGTCGACTACTAGTAGTAGGCCTCTGACATGGTTGGGAAACGACCGCCGTCTAAGTTATCATATAGAGCAACCGGGACCGACGGCTTAACGTGCCCTCCGAAGCACGGAACCATCTCTCTTTTCGGACAATCAGGTGGTTCAGCCTGCAATGTCCTAACCAGACCGAGAACAAATTCATAAAGTGATAAATTTCAACTTTATGAGTGTCCCGCCGAGAATCGAACCCGGAACCTTCGCGTCGCAGGCTGTCGCACTACCACTGCGCCACATCGGCCGCCAGAAACTACAATAATCTGGTATCAGTAAAAGTAATTAAAAACGGACGATTAGTATAATATTAGCCTTATGGTTCGCTACCATTGTCCGTTTTGAAGTTTTGAGTTTAGTTTATCTAGTCGTTCCAAAGTGGACGTGAGATGGGTGTGATATGATACTTAACCTTCAACAGCCACAACAGTCCACTGCTGGACATCGGCATCCCCCTATTGGGGGGTATATACCATACTAAGCAGCATTTGGCAGATGGTTTGACTAGCGTATTGCAAAGTATTATATTTTTAGGGATCTCTGTTGCCAATACATACATATATCACGCCTATATCCCTTGCGGGGTAGGCAGAGCGGAAAAGACCGAAGTAACGGTCACTCACGCCACGTCTGACAAACATTTGAGGGTCATTCAGATAATTGTGTATCACTATAGTGACAGGTTGTCAGCCCATCGCCTAAAATTGCAATACACACCCTTGAGTCTCTTAGTCGCCTCTTACAACTCCCACGGGAAAGAAATGTGGTGATGCTATTCTAAACTGGAATCACACGGCGGCTATAGACAGATACATAAACCCTTTATGGCTTACAACATAAAAAAAATAATACAGAAAACTAAATGTAAGCAAAGGCAGCGATCTCTTCCAGACAGCCTTTACAAAAAAAAGAGACTAACAAAAAAATATTTGCAAGTAGTTGCTACTCAGCTTATTATTTGACTGATTTTTTCATAAAACCTTAAAAAATAATTATTTCTAAACTTTAAACCATAACCTTACAACGTAAATTGATTAAAAATTCAAATTTAATTATTCATAACCCTAACAATCTCTATTAAACTCTTCCGTCCTTCCAATATTATCCTATTCTATGAATAAACTGTGAGTTGGGTTGTGAAACCGGTTATGAGAAAAAATAATGGTATACCAAAATCGAAATTAGTGGTTAACTAAGTTGTTTTGTTTATATAACAGGTAATACAGATGCGTCTCTAAACTCTTTTGACAAACGCAATTTCCTTTCGCCTGACAAACGCATGCGTTACGGAGAGTTAAAATACACAGTGACGGACCACAAATTGGAGAACCACCTAAAACTCATACTTAAAACTCCTTTCTCCAATGCCACTTAAAGCACAAAATCTTTTAAATAAGGCGCAATAATTTTTTTTTTTTAATTTTCTGAATACTTAATTCTTTGATTGCATTCAGTTATGGATTGCACAAAATTATTGGACTCTCAGTAGAGTGTCAGATGCCTACTAGTGGTAGGCGGTTGAAAAACGCTGACACCAGGATTCATCGGGTCGTTGGACGACTCGGTGTCCTACACGAAAAAGAAAGAAAGTAGAGTGTAACAAGTTTTTTTTTTTTGTTCGGCTATGTTATTATGCTAAATGAAACTTTACCTAAATTATCTGTTTATTACATCGTGGTCTCTGGAATTACCGGTATAATTAAAACCGGTTTTAAGCGACAACCGTCACCCATAACGGAAGAAAATATCAAAGGACCGAAAGTCATTTTCTTGCGAGAATCTTCTCATTTTGGAAAATGAGAAATATGTTTAATAATATATTTGGAATATTCTTGTAAAGCTGTCGTTGAATATTATGTTGATTATTTTAGGTTGAGGTCTGAAAATGCGTACGGAATTCTGCCTGAAGGACTTCTTATGTATCTATTGATAAGTTTGACTCTACTTTAATAAGGTCCTATTAAATGCAGTGCAAATATTTTAGGCGTTTCACTTACATGTCATCTGTCATTTCATTTTCATAACGCAACGCATCTCATGCGTCTGTCATAAAGGTAATTGCAAATTCAGATCTTTTTCCCATACAAATACGGCTACGGTGGTGGGTTTACGGTGCGTAACGGAGGCGTATGTCAAGTCGTTTGACACAAGTACTGAACTGAACAACATTTCCCAATAAACATAGATCGAAAACTGAATTCAAAATGACCATGTATATTCCGTCGTTCTACTAGTTTACAAGTTGAAACTATACTGTATTTATTTTACCTTTATACAAGTTGGTATTAGCAGTGAATAAACACAGGAATCTGACGCGTTGAATTACCTGAAAAAGATGCAAAATTATTCTTTAGATTAACCCATCTATAAATCCTTACCGTGTGATGCCGGCTTAAAATAACATCACCCCCTTTATTTCTCGCGGGTGTCGCAAGAGGCGACTAAGGGAATCGAGGGTTTCAAGTGTATTACAATTTAAAGCGACAGGCTGACAACCTGTCACTATGATATAATATGATACACGACTTGTCTGAAACGGCGTGACGATAGCCATCGTATTTTACGGCCGTTAACGTTTAGCTTACCCCGCAAGGAATAAAGGCGTGATATGTTTATAAATAAGAACAAATTGAAGTGAAACCAAATAAAAAAGCCACGTTACAAAAAATCTGCATAAAATAAAGTGATTCATCTTAAAAATGGTAACACTGCCGCCAACATTTTGACAGATTGCTGCCGAGAACAATAGAATTTTTCATAATTGTCAAATAACATTCAGGGTACTTTGTTAGTGAAAATGGATGAAAAAATTGCTGGCGATTTTTTCCGCCGGATTGAGATGAGTTTTATGTATTTGAGGCGCGAAAAAAGGGTCTCTCGTAAATTAACAAAAATACGGTTTTGTTAGGGAAAACACGCTTGGGAAAATAAAATACAATGTCCTTAAAATTCTCGGTAGAAGGTTCAAAACTTTGACGACATTTTAGTTTTGGCATTGTAGTCCGGTACGGCTGGCATTATTTGAGGTCATGACTTACAAAAAATTTAAAGTCGCTTTTAGTTTGTATGATTGCGTTATGTCCGCCTGTTAAGCTCATATTTATAAAATTTTAGGTATTTTTACGTTTGCGTAAATTTTTTATATAATTTTTGGTAGTTTATTTATTAAATAAGTCTATAATTCAATTAATATTATAAAATATACCAGTATTGTCTATTTGACACTTTACACAAAATCAAACTTTTGTTTGATTCGCCTATCCACTGCAAATGAAAGTATGTTATATTTATGACACAACATAATAAATTAGGTTCTTAATGGTAGTCAAGCATTCCAGTGCAAACTGTCATATCTCATGTGCGAGCATAAAATCTAATATTCCGTGGCTGATACCTTCAATCAACTTAAACTGGTACTCTAAACAATTTGTAAGAAAAACCAGTGTAAGATGATCCCTTAAATATTTGGGTTGATGTGCTATTTACAGTACGTAACACAGATTCACACACACATATCACGCCTTTAATCCCTTACGGGGTAGGCAGACCGTAAACGGCCGCAAAAACGGACATTTACGCAACGTCTGACAAATGTTTTCGGGTCATTCGGAAACCTAGTACTATAATAATATTTTTTATACCTATGCTATGTTTATATACATGTATATCTAGTTGTTCTCCGAGCGAGTACAGTCGGTTGTAGCACATAAGGTACCAGGGGTACTCCAAAAGAACTGAATTATTTTTGTACCCAGCAATATTTTTTTCTTGACGTGAATATTAGTAGAAAGTCACTTATTTTATGAGAATAAGTTCACATTTTTACTATGTATTATCTGGGGATAAAATAATTCAGTTCTTTTGGAGTAACCCTGGTACCTTATGTGCTACAACCGACTGTACACACGTACAGAGTAACATATCACACGTTATAAAGCGGAAGGTTTGTTTAAAGCTGCCTAATGGCATGTTCATTTCCAGAACTCGGTGTTTTGTCAGAGATTCCCGTCGAGGCCTTCCGGTAACTTTGTGAGAGGCATGGCGCAAGCAAGGGCCTTTTTGTATGGTAATAAACATCAGCTCATCAGTGCCGTGTGACGCTTCGAATAGCATCGCCATATTTCATTCCTGCAGGTGTCTAAGTGGCTTAAGGAGGCTGACTAAAGGACTAGCATTGAATTGTGCCCAAGGACAAATTTTTAGCAATAACCTGACATTCCCTCACTATCTTTAAACCTAGTTTCTTGAGTCACTTTCAAGTCACCCGTAGCGATACTGACCGTTTTTTTGATATTTTTGTTGTTTTTGTGGCTACATTGCAATAGATAAACGCGTAAAAAAGATATGAGGCCCTCATTTTCAGCCCGATTTTTTGTTAAAAGTCATCTATCTCTCTCTCTCTCTCTATGGGTATTTCGACAAGCGGTTGCACGCTCCATTGTCCGCGAATATTTACATCTTCAACATACGTCAACACATCAGCCTATAGCGGTCCACTGCTTAGTCCTCCCCCAGGGTACGCCGTAGGACACTATCTCCCATTTTCGCCATCCAGTCGCTGCCAGCCGCCTCTTCAAGTCATCGATCAATCTGGTCTTCACTAAATAGTATAAAATGAAGTCTCTTTAAGTCTTAAGGTTGCCTGGAAGAGATCGCTGAAAGCGATAAGGCCGCCTTTGCTTACTTTTAGTCTTAAGTTTTCTGTATTGTTTTGTTTCTGTTGTGTAGGTATGTTGTAAGCAATAAAGTGTTTATCTATCTATCTATCCCTTCCCGTTTGACTATGTATGCTTAGATCTTTAAAATATAGTTTTCCTTGGTAGATATAGTGATTTAAGAGGAATGTTTTTATGTATAGCTCAGCCCGGGAAAAAATCTATATCCTGCAGGAAAACGGTTAGCTGCGGGTGAAACCGCTGGAAGGGCCGCTAGGTAGCCATACACTTGAGAGTGTGCTCAAGAGCTTCACGACCTTGTTCCACCAGCTCCAGCTTCTACCATCGGTCATCCAGACGCACCGCCGGATACCATCCGTCAGGTACGGTTGCCATTCCAGCAATTCGGACTAAGCGCTTCCAGTCATCATTTACCTATAATGCGCACTGCTAAAGAGTGGAACTCACTACCTGCGTCTGTGTTTCCAAACGCATACAACCCTAATCTCTTCAAAATAAGAGTGAACAGGCTTCTTCTGGGTGAGCTCGCTCCATCTTAGACTCTGTCTCTGTCCTATGACCTAGACTTGAGTCAAGAGCAAACCCATCATTAATATAAAAAAAAAAAACTATTGTATTGCACGCTTGTCGCTCGTGCCTTACGTAATCCTAAAAGGAATAAGCGCCATCAGTCACAAGTTTGCAGGAATCCCGTATCTGTCAAAATCCTCTCACGGCGCCAAATGCGTCCCCCAAGAAAAATGGACAGTTTAAGGTTACTGGGGAAAAATAAAACGTGAAGTCGTAGTTGGTTTCGACGGCCAATGTGGCGCAGTGGTAGTGTGACTACCTGCGACGCAAAGGTTCTGGGTACGATTCTCGGTGGGGCACTCCGTGCTTCGGAGGGCACGTTAAGCCGTCGGTCCCGGTTGCTGTCTGTGATTACTTAGACGGCGGTCGTTACACAACCATGTCAGAGGCCTACTACTTAGTAGGCGGTTGAAAAACTCTGACACCAGGGTTCATTGGGTCGTTGGACGACAAGATGTCCCACACGAAAAGAGAGAGAGAGGCTCACAAAATTATTATTTATCACTTTGTGAATTTTTTCCTAGTCTTGTACGGACATTGCAGGCTGAACCACCTGATTGTCCGAAAAGGAAGGTGGTTCCGTGCTCCGGAGGGAACGTAACGACCGTCGTCTAAGTAATCATAACAGCAACCGAAACCGACGGCTTAACGTGCCCTCCAAAGCACGAAACCATCTGTCTTTTCGGACAATCAGTAAGTTTAGCCTGCAATTTCCTAACCAGACTGGGAACAAATTCACAAAGTTATAAATATCAACTTTGTGAGTGCCCCACCGAGAATCGAACACGGAACCTTTGCGTCGCAGGCAGTCGCACTACCCAATGGCAGTGGTACCCACATCGACTGTCGACCCCATTACCATCATAGACAGCAACTGGGAACGGCGGCAAGTACATTTTTTATCACGTTTAATTTTTCACCAGCCAGTCTCTCGTTGTCTGTTTGTCAGAGCAGAATTAAAGTTGGGAATTTGTTATCCACACGTTTAGAGAATTTCGCCCGTGGTTGGGACGTGATCTTAGCCGGATGACCCTTGTAATTTAGTAGTATAATATTTCCCTTGTGGATGTAATTTTTATTATTATGTTGGTACGTTTCCGAATCTCAGGCCCACAGGGACCCGGTCCTTTGAGGCATGAGTGGGGCCGAAGCCAACAGCACAGAGGCCTTTTTGCACCAAATAATGTGTTGTGATGTGTACATCAAGCGGATACTCGCTCTGTCTGCACTATACCTAGAAGTACACCCAGAGCCAGCACCCGCCTGATGCAAGGACTATTGCAGGTGAGGGTCGGATTACTAGGGTTATGGGGAGGAATTTGCTGGACCGGTTACTGGGCTATCGATTGAGACAACGGGACGCCTGCCAAATCAAATGTCCCAATCTTGATAATCTCGGCAGACGGCGATTATTATTATTAAACCATTTATTGCACACAATAAAAACATAGGACACATACATATATGAAACAATTCACAACAGGTCTATACTAGTGACCTACTTACTTGCACGAGTAAAATATTTTTCCTTAATAACGCCGTGTGATGCCTGCTTAGAATAACATCATCCCATTCCTTTCCCGTGGGAGTCGAGTCGTGGGTATGTATTGCAATTTTAGGCGATGGGCTGACAACCCGTCACTATAGCGATACACAATTTTCCGAATGGTCCTCAAATGTTTGTCAAACGTGGCGTAAATATACGTTTTATTGCCGTTTACGCTCTGCCTGCACCTTAAGGGATTATAAGCGTGATATATGTATGTGCGTATGCATACATACGATGGGTCGTTAATTATGCAGGTGTTTCTTCCTCCCAGAGGATTAGCCTAAAGTAATTTCCACTCATATATCATTCTGTTCATTCACCCTGAAGCGAGCTATCAAAATATCGGATTCCTTTCGTAGAGATAAAAGTAATATTGAGTGAGCAACGCAAGCACACAAAGTGAAGCCGAATATCGCATATATAATCTTTATGTACCTACTAGAAATTGCAGATAGTTATCCATATGAGTTTAGACCTTGAAAGTTCATTGACCCCTCATATAAACTGTCCTGTTCCTTCAAGATTTGCGTGAGTATTTGTATAAGGGGTCAATGAACTTTTTTCCAAGTTTAAAACAAAAACTGGTACAAAAAACCACAACCGCATTAGGTTTAATAAGTAAACTTGTAGAATCCTGTCGTAACGAATAATATTAAGTTTACGTTATCGATAGATTCCATCATCGTCACAGTGTGTGGGACAGATACCGAGTCAACCAGAAAACCCGACAAACTCTTGAGTCAGAGTTGTTTAACCATCCGCTTACTACGACTGACACGGTGCTAGTTTAAATTCTTTTTCTATACGACTTCCAAACAGCCTAAATCACGTCTTACTATTTATGTAAAAACAAGGACAAATTCTAAACCCATTCTGGGTGTATATTTATTATAACTCTTATTTCTTATTCTTCTTCGTAATGCATCAAGATTTATGCCTTAGTAATAGGTATAAAAATAGTGTCAATATCGTGTGATATATGATATATCTAAGATAGTTCCTAGAGCTATATATATGTTACGGGCAATTTGATAAGTCCGGGCACTATTAATACTGACCGGTCAGTATTAATAGTGCCCGAACTAATTGGGCAATGTGATTAAAATAGCACGATTAATTGCTTTTCCCGGTCAGTATTAATAGTTCCCACCCTTTCTTGGGCAAAGTAATAAAAATAAAGAACAGTAATGTAATTTTTTATTTAATGAAGTTAAACTTACATTATTTAAGTGAAATGAAACTTGCATCATATTCATTAAAGTTGTCGATAAATTTGAACATAGGAATTAAAAAATTAATAGTTATAAATGTAATAGGATCAGTAGTTACCTACTATTTTTATTTAATGAAGTTAAACTTTAATCATTTTTATGAAAGTTATCGATAACATTTTAACTTGGAAATTAAAAAAACAATTAGTTATAAAAAGTAATAAAACTGTAGTTGTGACTGCAGTTCAAAACGCTGTAAATACAAGAAATCAAACATTCTCTGCAATTCAAAATGTCACAAAAGCACATCTTGCGAGAACTTAACAACTTTCTTGCACTCCTTAATTAATAAATATTTCAGTTGATTTCTTAGTCTACTAATTTTTAAACTATTTATTCTTGCAAGATGTGCTTGTGTGACATTTTGAATTGCAAAGAATGTTTGATTTCTTGTATTTACAGCGTTTTGAACTGCAGTCACCACTACAGTTACAATACTGGTAGCCTTGTCCGTCAAAATGAGAATCTCTTCGAGCACATTCTCGAAGAGTAATATCAAGTTTTGGAACATCGTCAATCGAAACGAACTTTTCTTTACACAAAGTAAACTCATTTCTGGAGTACAGTTAGTTTAAAATGCCGTGTTTAGTACGTAGTTTGTAGAGTTTTCCTTTTTCGACAGATATAATAATAGCAATTATATTATGACTATCTGTCTTGGCTCGATCTACATCTGGTATACTTACTCGGATGCTTTGGCCTATTATGCTACAGGAAATTTTAAGGGTTTTTGCAGTCTATCACATTGCCCGGTCCAACTGATAAATTCAAGCTTACTCTAAAGACTGATTTATTACATGGACCACGGGCACTCGGGCATTATTAATAATCGGGCAAAGTGATTAATTAATCACTTTGCCCGATGATTTTGGGCACTATTGATAATGGCCGGTCAGTATTAATAGTGCCCGATTAATCACGTTGCCCGTAACATATACATTATTATTCTCTCGAACAATGACACCAAATTGATTGAATTATTATGTGATTTTATAAAAATTAGAGAAACGGTCATGTATTATTTAAAGATTTAGCTTCCCTAAATAGTTTCCGGAGGTACCTCCCCATTATTATTCACTCTGTGTATTTTCCCAAGTCGGTTAAGGACAGATAATCATAGATTATCTTCAAAGCAGCGATGGAAAGATTAAGGTGACACTTTTAAGGAGGTTGATGTCTTAATACGTATGAGAGTTTGGTTTCGGTCGACGATTTTTGTTTTAGGTTAAATATAACGGTATATTATTTGTGTCATATCATAATTTGGCTTAAATAATAGTAATTGACTTATGTACGGCCGACGTGGCGTAGTGGTAGTGCGGCTGCCTGCAGCGCAAAGGTTCCGGGTTCGTTTCCCGGTGGGGCACTCACAAGTTGATACTATCACTTTGTGAAATTGTTTCCATTCTCGTGAGAACATTGCAGGCTGAACCTCCTGATTGTCCATTAGAAGATTTCTTGCTTCCGAGCGCACGTAAAGTCACCGATCCCGGTTGCTGGCCATGATAACTTAAACGGCGATCGCTATAAAAAGCATGTCAGAGGCCTACTTATAGTAACAGGCGGTTTAAAAATCTAACACCGGAGTTCATGGGGTCTTTTGACTACTCGTGTGTCCCACACAAATAATGTTCCTTTTTACACTGGAAAATCATGAAAAATACGTACACATATCTCGCCTATATCCTTTGCGGGGTAGGCAGAGTGAAAAATAACGTACAAACGAACACTTACGCCACGACTGACAAACCTTTGGGGGTCGATCAGAGAGTTGTTTATTGGCATAATGACAGGTTTTTAGCCCATCGTCTAAAATTACTCCTATCGACGTCGAGTCCTTTCGTCGCCTCTTACGACACCCACGGGAAAGAAATGAGGTGATGCTATTCTAAACCAGCATCACACGATGGCTTTGAGACAACTTGACGTTCTTATTTTAGAACGAAGACTTAATATAGCCATCCTAATTTATACACATACTTGACCGTTTTTATACATGAGGGACATATACCGGTGCCGTGCCGTGCATGCCATGTGATGCCGGCTTAGAATAGCATCACCCCATTTCTTCCCGTGGGAGTCGTAAGAGGCGACTAAGGGACTCGAGGTCATGTATTGTATTTTAGGCGATGGGCTGACAACCTGTCACTATGGCAATACACAATTTTCCGAATGACCCTCAAATATTTGTCAGACGTTGCGTAAATGTTCGTTTTTGCGGCTGTTTACGCTCTGCCTACCCCGCAAGGGATTAAGGCGTGATATGTGTATGTATGTACATATACCGGTTGAATTTTTACTAGTGACTGATACTGAAAACAGAGAAAGGGCTGGTGATAAGGAACAACTTTCCCTCCAAATATTTGAGCTTCCATTACTATGTTACTATCCAATTCAGTTAATCGGCAATTTGTATGGGAGGTTCAATAACTCTTTCATATATTATATACCTATGTTTCATCACCAGCTCAACTTAAGTTTTTGCTATCGGTCACTAGTAAAAATTCACCCCATATAAGAATGTGAAAAAATGGGATGATGCTTTTCTAAGCCGACATCATACGGCATTTAGAATTCATAGTATTTTTCTATCCACATCGGAATGCAAAGCTTCCCAAATAACTAAACAGTTTAATATACAAAATTCGAAAGCAATAAAACTCTTTACGACTCGAGATAAGCTTTGGACACACTCGCATCTCAGTTTACACAGTTGTTGAACTAGCTTTAGAAAACACTTAACTATTTAAATGCATAACAAGGTATTTAACACTTTACACTCCGCTAAGCACGTTAAACTGTTACAGTTAACTTCGACAGTGGCCTCAATTTTGTAAGTCATATTTTTAGTTAAAACTTTGCTGTCACTTTCATAAACAAACTAAATAAAAGGGACAAACAATATGTAGCTAACATCACCATTGAAGTCTATGACTATTATTGGCTACAATTCGTAAAATAAATTCTCTTACTTACCTTTAAATAATGTTGTTACTTTCAATTAAATAAGTTTAGAAAAGGATAGGGGATATCAAAATCCTGTCATGTTTAAAAATGTCAATAAGTTCTTTGCCATTTCTAGTTAATTTAGTCGCCATTGATATCATCGTCGCCTTTTTTTGACAAATAACACGTAATTTGTGTCAAACTAAAAACATGACAGGACTTAGATATCTTCTACCCTTTTTTAAACCTATTTGACGGAAGTGACAGCGCAAGGTAAGTTATGAGAATTTAAGTATTTTCCAGATTGAGGTCATAATTATCGAATATTTTGTTTTATTTCTAAACTTAAGTGAAATTTTAAAACAGGTCTGCAGTTAAAACTCAAAAGAGATTATAAGGAATCAAACATCGTTTTTGTAAGGCAAATAACAGAATAGATGTAGATTGACTTACCAATTTCTTGTACCATTTTAAGAAATTTGCGAATTCCGATCGATTTCCCATTCTCAAACGGCTACGGTCTTCTTCTTCTTCTTGTCGGGTCAATAGCAACATGTGGATACTTCAGAGTATACCAGCCCAAAACGTGGCCACATCGATGGCTCGTTGGTTGGCGCTGAAAAGGTCATCCTGGGTACAGGTGAACGGCTACGGTGCATTTACGGATGCGTCTGTCAAGTCGTTTGGACTTGTTACGGTGCGGTAAAAATACGCAGCGACGGACGTCAAGTAGGAGAACAACAGTACACTCGAATAAATAAACCGGTAATTAGTTATCGTAATTTACTTACTACATAAAAATTTACTAGGTATTTCAGTTACAGTTTATTAGAACGACGTTCACGTAACGTCAGTTTTTATGTGAAATTAAAATTGTAGTATATTTAATACTCCGTATATAAATGAATTAATTTCTTTATTTACCATGAGGTTTTAAACAATTTTATGAGTTGAGTTGCAATATAAAATACCAATTTAATGTATTTGCTTTTACTAGTTATACCTGTACACAGAAGATCCATTTAAGGCGCTCAATAAAATTAAGCGTGCGTTTCAATTAATTAAGTATGCAGTTGATGTATTTTATGGCCAAACTTAGTTTTTTTATGGCATCAAATGTATTATATTGTTACGCGGAGGTGTGAAGACAACGTATCCAATTTCAGTTTAAAAGGCCCATTTATCACATAGAATCACCATGATTAACATTATAATATAATATAATATATTAATATGTGGGGAATCTCTTTCTGCAGGAAGTAACAAAAAAAGGCCGGAATGAGGTCAAGGTACTCATAAACTGGACAACTTTACCCATGGAAAGAAGGAAGAAGAAGCAGGTTTGTTTCTACGTTCTGCAAAGTTTAATATATTTCGAACAGAGCGGACAAGTTTCTAATATCAATGAAACGTACAAATATTGTAGTTGTTGTTATATACTATCAATATGATCGAAAGAATGAATTCTTATTAATAGAATAATTATGCACTGAAAACGTAGCTAATGAATTATAAATCATAACGCGGCAAAACGAAAAAGAACGGCGCTTTCGTATTGTCACCTATATAATTTATTACACAAATATCTGGTCATATAACTCGTATGTCAAATTTGACAAGATAAGTACCTACACGTACAAACTAAATAAACTCATACCGTCTTATTACAAATAATTTAGACTCGCATTTAGACGCTGTTTAAATTATTTTTCTATACGATTTGACGTCAAACGACTTAGACACTTTTTTGTTTGTAATAACATTGATAGTGTTTGCTGTAAACATGCAGTGTGAGAGAACCTTTATCTGTTGTGCCAATATCGCAATCTGTTTAGTATGTTTCTCGTGCTGCCCACAAATCATGTCGGAGTTGTGTTGTACCGATTTATTGCAAAACCGTTACGTTTTCTTCCCACGGCTTTTGTGGAAAAGACAGGTGGTGGTTTGTTTAAAATTTTCAGCAAGTTCAGTGCGAGGAAAGTTCGATTTAGGGCTTGGAAAAACTTAGAGACATCTAATATTCGTCAGAACGAGGGTAGTAGGAAAAAGACTCGTGTGTTAATCGAGCTGTTTTAAATACAAATATGAAGATACTCATGTCTTATACGAGTACTGTATCCCTTGCGAGTAGAAAAAAACTAATATTTTGGCCACGTCTGACAAACATTTGAGGGTCATTCAAGTTGTCAGCCAATCGCCTAAAATTGCAATACATTTAACCCTCGAGTCCCTAATTCAACTTTTAAGAAACCTGGTGGAAATGAGGTGGTGCTATTCTAAGCCGGGTGCTAAACCAACCAGTATCTAGTATTTTTATCACCTAGATCACTGTAATAGATGACGGTTAAGTTAACTACAATATCTCATCAAGATCAACAAAAACCTTACTTAGTTTAATAAATACCAACATGATGTAACTATGTACAACATACAAGACTGGATCTCACATACCTACGGCCTACGTACCATCAGCGGACTTTCAATAATAAAAAAAAAAAAAAATGTATGACTAGGGAAGGACGCATTTCCTTTGTTTCTAGGAAACAGTTGTCATTCAATAATACATTGAACACATCTTTGGGGTGGTATGGGATCTACCTCCTAGCGGTCCACCCCGGGCAACGGCAACACAGGCTTGCCTGTGGATAAGTCCGGCTGAACGATCCCACCAAGCGGTGGAAGGCTCCGTAAGGAGCCGCCTGGCTCGCGACCACCATCCCACCGAAGTCTGGCGCCAAGTAGCTTGCTGCGTTCCGTCAGTGTGTGGGAGTGCCAGTGCCTTAACAGGCTTCTTCTGGGTGAGCTCGCTACATCTTAGACTCTGTCTCTGTCCTATGACCTAGACTAGAGTCAAGAGCAAACCCATCATTAATAAAAAAAAAAAAAAAAAATCTTTATTTATAAGCGTAAAACAAAAATATACAAGTTTAACGGTGTTGGGCTGCCCGCACACGTCCGATAATCGGTGACCGATTTTTTGTAGGAGTAAAATGGAACGTATTGATTGCAATGGTGTAACGCCCATATCCTACAAATAGTATAAATAAAATCGGTGCATCCCGACCGATCCGATTGTCGGTGAAAAATGGAACACTCGGAAATGTATGCGTTAACGCACACTACTCACCGACAGTCGGCCGTCCATGACGTGCTACTCCCTCGAAACCAACAGACAAAGTGACGGACGTGTGCTTTGAGTCGGTCACAAAAACGGTCTTAAAAATCGGAGGAAAAATCTGCCCTATTATCAGTCCTATAAAAAGACTGACGTGGGCGGGCAGCCTTATTAAAAAAAAGTTTTATGTGCTTAGATAAACGATTGGTTTGTTAGCGCTCAAGCGACAGCGAGGACCAATCTTTCATCTAAGTTTTACGTGGTTTAGCTTATTGACAACGTCAAATCATGTAGAATAAAAAAAAATAAAAAATGTCTCTAGGCTTCTAACTTTTTTGTAACACGGTAAAAGCTAACCTCTGTCAAGTTAAATATCCGGCTACCACTAAGCAAATATTGACACGAATGCCACCAGCGTTTTACCACTTAGTTCAATAAAACGCACAAATAAAGAGTTCCTATTGCGAACATAATCATATGCAGATGACTTGACAATTTACAAGCAAATCACTGAATTATCAGCCGCACCTGAGCTGATATTATCAAACTACAGGCTACAAACGACGGCCGATGTGGCGCATTGGTAGTGCGACTGCCTGTGATGAAGGTTCCGGGTTCGATTCCCGGTGGGGCACTCACAAAATTTATATTAATCGCTTTAGCTGTCTGTGATTACTTAGACGGCCGTCGTAACACTAGCATGAACTCTCTGACACCAGGATTCTTCGGGTCGTTGGACGACTCAGTGTCCCACACGAAAAGAAGACAGGTTACAATTTTACAGGTGAAATTCGGCGTTGATTGCGTAGTCGGTAAGCCACTATGACAACAGGAATATTAACCGGCTACGCAATGTATTAAGTATTTCCCCTGTAGAGTTGTAGCCTGTAGTTTCATAGTATAGGGCGCTGATGTTTGTTTCCCTTTTACCGGTCTAATTTTATTTGTTTTTCATTATTATTATAATTATCAGATGCCACTGCAGGGCAAAGGCTTTGTTTATACATACATACACATACACACATCACGCCTATATCCCTCGCGCCACTCGCGGGGTAGGCAGAGCGCAAACGGCCGCGAAACGGACATTTACGCCACGTCTGACAAATATTTGAGGGTCATTCGGAAAATTGTGCATCGCCATAGTGACAGGTTGTCAGCCCATCGCCTAAAATTGCAATACACACCCTCGAGTCCCTTAGACGCTTCTTACGACTCCCACGGGCAAGAAATGGGGTGATGCGATTCTAAGCCGGCATCACACGGCTTTGTTTATTATACTGGTATATTCAATTACCAGAATGAATCCGTAATTGGGTTACTCTTATAATAAACATGCAAACAATTTTCTATGGAGTAAAGACATGACCCGATACTCGGAGTTGACCATAGAAATCTTATCAGCTGGCCTTAGGAGGATAAGATGGTTACATATCGTTTGATCGATCTCAATTTCGAATCCGAAATTTCAATTCGACTGATCTACACACAGGTGTGTTTAGATTCGACCCTTCATTTGTAGATTAACCAGCTTATACTCAAATATCGTTTTCAGATGGTGGTGGCGTAAAGATACATGCCGTGTGATTAACCTGGCCAGCCCCGTGGCAGTGCTTTGATTTTTATATTTTTATCCCGTCCGAGCCGGTTTTCTATTAGGACATTACAAAATCGTTATAAAAAAAGAAAATTGTGTGATACAAATTTCTTTTTTTTACAATGACGGTTCATGACGTCAATAAGTGGTATGATAATACTACCCTACATTGAATAAAGAATTTCAATTTCAATCATAGATGAGTTATTATTTTCCCTAAAATTTCAGTTAAAAAGTGCCTTTGCAATTAAATATTGAATGGTAACTGATTATAGTTTCTTCAATGTCAAAATAGTACAATCACAATGTCCAAATAATGCAATAAAACAAAATAAAAATATATCAACTGTAACAATAGCTATATGTTTGCACTTTCCATATCACCCCAAGGTTGCCTGGAAGAGAATGTTGCTTTAGCATTAAGGCCGCCTTATTGTACTGTGGTTTGTCTTTGTTTGATTTTATTTTCTCGATGTTATTTTTGTGTGCAATAAAGTATATCATCATTATTATTAATATGCGATAAAAATGGACAAACGAAAATGTGCAACACAAAATAAACAGAAATTGTTTCGCGTCATGACAAGGATTGTGCGAGATAATCTAGCTACCCGTGTCACACTTGGGTGAATTTCATATTTCTGTCCTGCTCTCAGATGACGTCATTGATTTGGAGACAATCACAAAAAGAAATAAATTTACTTTGATTTAATTTGATCGAACCTTTTCAACCTTGCAACCTTTTCTCGAGAGACCAAAGCTCAGCCCGCTAAACCATGGAGGTTGATAAACATAATCGCATATGCAGATGACTTTACAAGCAATTCACGTATGCCTAGACACGCAAGCGCGTAAACAGTAGAAAATGTAGACATTTGCAACTCAGAAGATAAGGGTGCAGTCACACGGTTTTATCTCTTAGATAACTGACGGGCCATACCTAAGGAATATCTGTCGCGGAGTGCTCGTGACGCTTGATCTTACAGGGGGAGACCTAGAATTGACAAAAGACCCGATTAACCATGGTGTCAGAGAGTTTAAACCGTCTAATACTACTGGTAAGCCTCTAAAATGGTTGTGTAATGACTGTATTCTGAATTACACAGCAACCGGCTTAATGTGCTCTCCATTCTTAAGAACAATCAGGTGGTTTAGCCTGCAATGCCCTTACCAACATCAACATTAACAGTTACAACAGTCCACTGCTGGACATAGGCCTCCCCCTTATTGCCATTCTCACCACGCTTGGCAGGCGGTTTGGCTAGCGCAGTGCAAGAAATTGCTTTCCATGAAAATCTTTGCTGCCCATTCCCTGGATGAACTTATGCGTCACTTGCATTTTAAGAAACTCATGGGTAGTATTTGGTGATGCTATTCTAAACCAGCATCACACAGTAAATCCCGGTCTGAACCAAACTGGGGACAAATTCAGAAAATTATGTCATTGGTAACTTAAAAGCATTTTGAGCGTTATATTTCTTCGCAGAGTATTTCTTTAGTGTGGTTTAACATTATAAAGACTGGTTTTAGTTTTATGTGCTTGGCGCTTAACATGGTAGTTGAAATAGTTAAGATAATGAACTTGCTTGGATGACCTGATAAAGACCTGTTGCTGATTAAAAGGCGTTGGATGTTGATAGCGTTAATCTGTCGCTTTTTAAATACTCAGTCAATATTAACCTTATACCTTGCGGGCTAGTAACAGCGGCAATGGTCGTTATAACCACGACAGAAAAATTATTTTAACATACCAAATGCATAAATAGCTGTATAATGTATTAGTTTCAAAAGATTAGATACAAATATTTTTTAAATCGTAGTATTTAAAATCATATTTATTTAACCACTTCGCTCAGGTCGAATTTTGCAACAATAGATTTGTATTGTACTTCAAGCACACATGTGTGCTGTTACGAGCGGAGTAGTTAATAAAAATGGTCCTAGCATACTTCCTTGGGGCATATCACTTTAACTAATCTATACATAATTATAATAAAGCTAAAAAAGAACATTTGTAGATAGAAAATATTCTAAAAAGAAAATGATTGGAAATACTTAAAATGCATAACAGTACACGTCCCAACAGTGTTTAGAATGTTTGTCTGTTTATTTAGATGTTTATATATGAAAGTTAAGTTATAACGCAAAAATGCTTGAATGGAATTTGATGCAAATTTTTTAAATATATCGAGAAAATTACCGGCCAGGTTGTAGGTGATAAAAATTTAACTCTAAAATTGGTTGGAACTCCATTCAAAATAAGTTGGTTTGCATGTAAAGAAAAAGTAGGCTTCAGAATATATTTTTTTGTGTTTGACCTTACGTAATGTTTCATGTTTTCTAGGTACATTTTCAAGATCGACATAATCAAACGCCTTAGACATGTCTGTTTCAAATTTTCAACCTTATATTTGTGATTTTTTAAACTTCGTATGTCGCACCTTAATTATAAGAACGTAATCAATTGGAAATCGCAAGAATTACTCGTATCGTATGCATACTAAACAGGTCTTGCTTGTATGTTTGAACATGTTCACTTATGCTCTGTTGTGTTTGACCTTTGCATTGGCAGGGTTGTCACGCGTTTGATTATTCAAATGAAGTAAAATCTTGATTGCTTTCATCAACATGTTAAAGAGATAGTATCTATTTTGATAAATTAGCTTAGGTAGGTCCAAATTTATTGACTCCATGTTTTAAGTTTGGTCTCCACATCGAGAGGATTTTACTGGTACTGATTTTCGAGTGCCATGACTCAAAGTTTATAACAAGTTATATTTAATGATCTAGCGTTATTCGCATCAAGATAGGTACACTAGCAAAATTTTCGGGCAAGCGACGAGCTGCGGTAGCCCAGATGGAAGAAGCATTTCCACTAATGATGACGAAAGTCACAAGTTCAAATGTTGCCTACGTTAAAAAAAACAAGTTTTCTAAATAACATAATTAATCCCTTTTTATGATTGTTTCCTGTTTGGTAAAAAGCTTGCAGACTCCACAATCTACATCATAATTCCAAATGTGTTAATCATTATCATCATGCCTGTGGCCGGCCGCCTGCCTAGCGTCAATACAACCCTCTTCTACACTAATATTATAAAGAGGAAAGATTTGATTGTTTGTTTGTTTGTTTGTTTGTTTGCATCGAATAGGCTCCGAAACTACTGGCCCGATTTTAAAAATTCTTTCACCATTAGAATCCTACATTATTCCTGATGAACATAGGCTATATTTTATACGAGAAAAAAACACAATAACTACTTTTTCATTTAAACATGTATCAACTACGCCACATTATTCGTACCAGTGTAATGATTACATTTAATCATTACTGTATTAAAGGGTGTCAGGGATAGCCCTCAGAATACTAATAGGGTACATGCAGACCATGAAACTGAACAACTTTCCCCTAGGAACATATTTCAGGAAACGTAAAAAAACTGACTTCCCATAGTGAATGTGTTCAGCTAATTGTGATTTTGTATGGAAGGTCATTTTATTGGCGTTTCCTGACATATGTTTCTAGGGGAAAGTTGTCCAGTTTTATGTTTCATGCACCCTATCAGTATTTAAAGGGCTGTCCCTTACTCGGTAAAAAAAGACGACAAAAAACATTAAATAATGCATTAAAAAAATCTACACTAAAATAATACATACATACACATATCACACCTATTATCCCTTGCGGGGTAGGCAGAGCGTAAATGGCCGCAAAAAACGGACATTTACGCCACGTCTGACGTATGTTTGAGGGTCATTCGGAAAATTGTGTTTCGCCATAGTGACAGGTTGTCAGCCCATCGCTTAAAATTGCAATACACACCCTCAAGTCCCTTAGTCGCCTCCTACGACTCTCACGGGAAAGAAATCGGGTGATGCTATTCTAAGCCGGCATCACACTAAAATAATAATTATATAATCTACACTAATATTAGAAACAGGATTTTATTTATTGTTTGTTTGAATTGAATAGGCTCCGAATCTACTGACCCGATTTAAAAAATTCTTTTACCGTTAATTGAAATTGAAATTCTTTATTCAATGTAGGATAGTATTTTAACTTATTGACGTCATGAACCGTCATTCTAAAAAAAGAAATTTGTATCACACAATTTTCTTTTTTTTTATTACAATTTTGTTATGACCTAATAGAAAACCGGCTCGGGCGGTATAAAAAAAATAAAATATAGGCACTGCCATGGGGCTGCCAGGTTAATCACAGGCATGTAACTTTACGCCACCACAATCTGAAAACGATATTTGTTTCAAATTGAAGTCAAGATTTTTAGAATCCTACATTATCCCTGATGAACATAGGCTATATTAAACTGTCTTATGCCCGGGGGGAAATTATTAGCGGCGGGTGAAACCGCTGGGCGGGCTGCTAGTTTGAAATAAATATAAAACATAGCCCCAAGCCCCCAAACTAAGCAAAGCTACTGTACTATGGGATTTAAATAGCTGCTATTGATACTTAAATACTTTTGTTTGTAAATAAATACATAATTATACATAGAAACACCCAGACTAAGCACAAATATCTGAAAATGTTTTAACAAATATTTGTATCTTGTGGGGATCGAACCCACGACCCTCGGTGTAGCAGGCAGTACTATCCGCTACGCTATCGGGCCAGAATGCTATTGTTGGTGGATTCGTAGTACAAATGTGTGTCAACCCTAAATATAATATGATATAGCACAACCACTTCTTCGTGGTGGGTCCTAATAAAATCATAGAACTTAGTACAGTTGATACTCCGGACCTATTCAAATAAGGTAATATTTACAGCTTATTTGAACAACAAACATAATTTGAAAAAGAAGCTACCTCTGATGTCTACCTTTTAATTCTAAGGTAGGTATGTACAATCGTCAGCGTCTCGATTTAACTTAAGATGACAATTTATGCTGGTTTCTTTTAGTAAATTTCAGAAAACCAGTATGAATTTCATCAATCAAAAAAAAGTTTCTACGACAAAAACGTCGTTGTACAGGGAGTAACAAAGAAGGTTAAACAAGCTGTAAGAAGGTCGAAGTACTCCCGAAACTGAACAACTTTCAATATGGACCGTAATGATATAAGAAATCGGACCTCCCATGCAAAATTGCTGATCAGCTGATTTGAATCATTATAGAAACTCAAAATATTTTTGTCATATTTCAATCTATGTTCCACGGGGAAAGTTGTTCCTTATCACCAGCCCGTCTTGAAATTTTGCTTTCGGTCATTAGTAAAATTTCGCCCTATATAATTGAATAGAAAAAAAGAAGAAGAAGAAAGATTGGGATTGAAATAAGATATCGCACCAAGCCAATGGTAATAAAACAAAAAGTTGTTTAATTTAATGAGCCTTCATCCTTTTAGAATAAACAACAACATTACATAAATTGCCGCGTGATGCCGGCTTAGAATAGCATCACCCCATTTCTTACCCATGGGTGTCGTAAGAGGCGACTAAGGGACTCGAGGGTTAGATGTGTATTTCAATTTTAGGCGATCGGCTGACAACCTGTCACTATGGTGATGCACAGCTGTCTGATTGACTCTCAAACTTTTGACAGACGTGGTGTTAATATCCGTTTTGCGGCTGTTAAGGCTCTGCCCACCCCGTTCGTATGTATGTGAACTACATTACATTCAGCAATTCTAAACAATATCTTGCTTTTAATATATTATAGCCTCTAAAGCGAACTTACACTATGCCTAGGGATCATAGGCGTGGTAAGGGACAGCCCTCCGAATACTTATAGGGTGCATGCAGACCATGAATCTGAACAACTTTCACCAAGAAACAGATGTGAGGAAACAAAAACAAAATCGATGTCCTATACTAAATTGCAATCAGCTGACTACATTTACTATGATGGTTCTGAATTTTTTTTTACGTTTCCTGATAATATTTTCGTATGAGAAGTTGTTCAGTTTCATGGTCTGAATGCACCCTACAAGTATTCGGAGGGCTGTCTCTTACATTCTGTATGTATGTATGAAAGGTACTTATGTACCTAAGTAACTACTTATTAGTGAAGTAAATAAATTCAGGGTTCAAATCTACAACCTTTGAACTGATAAAAATTTCAAAATATAAATTAATAAACTAGTTAATTATGACCAAGTTTTCTACCACTTTCCTACACCCTTCAGTAATAATGAGAAAGAGTATATAAAGAGAACCTTGGAAAACACTGGAACAATGAAACAAATAAAAACCACCTAGGCAATTTTTACGGCGGGAAACGTTAGCAGCTGGTGAAACGGATAGGGCCTCTAGTTGTTGTAAAACGAACGGTTTTTAAAATAAATATTTCTTGAATGTCACTTTCATTCCACCAACCACGCACCAACACAATTTGACGCAATTATAAGCCATTCCAATGTGCCTAAATTGCACATTTGTGTAATAAGGAGCAGTTCGAAATAGCAATTTCCAGGGATAAAACTATACTAGTTTCTCTTTTAAAACTGTATGGTAAAATTAGAATTATATTGATCCTTTAAAGATTTAACTTTAGTTGGAGCCAATTCTATCTCTAAATACCTTTTTGTAGGGTACGATTGCATTGGATTTGTTGAATTGTATTACCTGAAAAATAAAATTGAATAAATTAGGCAAATAAAGGCTGGAAATAAGCAGCAACTTTCACTGTTAATGTAACATCTTGCACTGCGCTCGCCAATCCGCCTGCCAAGCATGGTGAGTATGGCAATACTCCGCAATAGGGGCAGGCCCATGTCCAGCAGTGGGCTGTTGTGGCTGTTATGTTAAATTCGGCAATATTTTTTTCACACTAAGCTGTCACATTGTACATTTCAGTGTTAATACAACTAATAATGAGGGGATGTTATCTGAACAATTTTGTTCTACTATTTTCATTGTGGTTTTTTCGAGAGGTATTTAAGTATTCATTCTGATATCTTAAGAATTGCGAGCCAAAGCCACAAAGCAAGTTTTTTTGATAAAATTAAAGAACTGTATTTATTTTTAAGCTTCTGACTTCATAACATAACAGTTTATGGCTACCTAGTACATTTGAAGCCAATTGCAAACGATAGCGGTTTTTACTGCCCTCTATAAATTTACAGATTACATACTTTTTATGAATAACATGCATTAAAACTAAAATTATAATAATTACGCAATACTGCGCCTTAAATAAATACAAAGAATAATCCCAATTTGCATTTTTAAGGTGATTCTAATCCCCTTAAGGCCCATTACGAAAATATGTAGGTTTCAAACGTGAGTTGTAATTTTAAGCCATGGGTTCCGTACAAATTTTGGTAAGTCCAATTCGTATAAAAATTGTTTTCAATGAGTTTTTACACCTAATAATTCTATTTAATTAGGTAGTAATTCTTAAACAAGAAAATACAAAATTTTGATAGCATTTACATCTAGTGGTGACATATTATTATTATTATTTTTTATTAATGCTGGGTTTGCTCTTGACTCTAGTCTAGGTCATAGGACAGAGACAGAGTCTAAGATGGAGCGAGCTCTATCTAGACTGAATTATACTTAGAATAGTATAATTCAGTATATTCTCTTCTAATTTTTTAAGTCAACGAACGACCACCTAGTAGAGTCAAAGAACTAGTAATCATTTTCTTTTTCTCCAATTTTTATAAGGTTTGAATATATTTGTAATAATAGTGAAAAATAAAGTGTAGATAAAAGAAACAAAAAAAATAAAGTTCGCACTACCTATTACGAACTAGCAACTAACGTCAAAGCATCCAAAAAAAGACAATAATACATACACACGCCTTTATCCCTTGCAGGGTAGTTACGTTAATGGCTGTAAAAATACGGTCACAATCGCCACATCTGACAAAGATTTGAGGTTATTCAGCAAAATGAATATCACCATAGTGACAGGTTCTCAGCCTGTCACCTAAAATTGTTATACAACTGACACCCTCGAGTCCCTTGATCGCCTTTTACAACTGTCTCGGAAAATAAATGATGTGATGCTATTGTAAGCCGGTATCACACGCACTCAAAATTATAGCTTATTTAAGTGAACTTATTAAATGTATCTGCGGAAGATACACAGACTATGTTCCACCTGCGTGTCTGCCCGAACCTCCCTGAGACCTGCACATACGAGGACCTCAAAGAAGTCAACTTAAAAGCGATAGTTGTTCCTAAAAATCGGCCATTGCTGCTATAGGCTGAACGATCCCACCAAGCGGTGGAAGGCTCCGTAAGGGGCCGCCTGGTTCGCGACCACCATCCCACCGAAGTCTGGCGCCAAGTAGCTTGCTGCGTTCCGTCAGTGTGTGGGAGTGCCAGTGCCTTAACAGGCTTCTTCTGGGTGAGCTCGCTCCATCTTAGACTCTGTCTCTGTCCTATGACCTAGACTAGAGTCAAGAGCAAACCCATCATTAATAAAAAAAAAAAAATAGATTTTGTACAATATGCATTAGGCGTATGCCATTAATACGATAAGAAGAAGAAAATTAACTTGAATTACATGTTTGTTTCCTCCAATTTAACAACCCCTATAATATTACTCCCCTTCAGAATTATTTATCGGTGTAAAGGTGAAAATACACCAAGAGCAACAGACAAACACCAATCCAGCAATAGTTTAGTCACAAATCGTTTTTGTATAAAATTTCGTCTTTCGTATTCTTTTACCAGTTTAGCGTATAAACTGAACTAAGCTACATATAAAGTTTAGCGATTGTCCCGCTTGGGTACAAGAAGCATATCGTAGAGGACGAGACTCATACACCACGAGTTCTCGTTAGACACTCATTAGACCAATGCCTCGCAGATTCGCACCAGTCACCCTTATGGACGCAGTTTCGTTTTTGTAGAGGTATTTAATGTTACCAACTTGTAAGTATTTTTCTTAATTTAATAAAGAATTGAACTGAATTGGTTGAAAAGCTTTCTTGTAAGTATCGTTTCACATCCCATCTTTTAGAAGAAAATATATTGTATTATCATTTGAAAAATATTTGAGAGCTTCGGTAAAATAAAGATTAAAAAATATGGTTACTTTACTGTACGCGCCAGAATTTTTTGACAAATGCAATGTTGAAACTTCGGCTAAAAGTAAAAAAAAAAACTACAGTTGGCATAAATTATTGGAGTCAGTTTCGAACAAACAGTTTGCGTTAAGTCGCGTCTTATGCGCGTGTCTTTTTCCAAACAAAACAAAATCATAAGAATCGATATATAATGGGGCGTTTCTACTGATTTTGTTTTCCCCGGTCGATGGAAAGCAATGTTTTTTGTCTCGTGTTTGGAATGAAACATATGCAGGAAACGCGCCTTTACACAAGTAATTTATTTTTCATATGTAATTTTTTATATTTTAACCAAATTAAACATATGCTCCCGGTGTGCCCTAAAGATATTTAATGGCTCCAACTAAACCTTCAACTACAGTCCCCTAATACAAGAAACTAGGCCAGGAGGGCAATAATTTAAATTGATGTTTAATTTACGATTACGCCGAACATCGATTATTTGGAATCGAGAGATTTTATACGTTCGCGCGGCGGGAGGCGTCGACGAATCGATTTTAAACTAGTTTAAGGAAAAGCGATCTGTTATGAAATTGAATCAACATAAATACCGAGATGTTCAAGATAGAATAATTAAGATTTTTGCCGGAGCCCTTTTCAATACGTAATAAAAAGATACTACCAATTTTTTACGGATATCGTTTCACGTCACCAATAAAATAAGTTATCGATGTTCGTCAACATTTTTGAATTACGTCAACATCAAACCCATAGTAGCTCACACTTTGGATCGTTGTCGGTGTCGGTTTCCGTTTCTGAATGCAGTGTGTGAGCACCTTTTCTCTCTCTCTCTCTCTTATATTGAAGAGCAATGCTTTTGTCGGTGGAGTTTCCGTCAGTTTTCTATGTCTTCTGCCTGCTCCTTGACTTCCCTTACTTGACCTTTTCTTACTTGGTCATAAAAAATTAACTTAAATGCACGATAAAATATTTTGTAGTAACAACTTTTAATCGGAGCTTTCGTGTGCGTATTTACTCCATATAATTAATTAATGTCTTAGTTAGTTGGCTTAGACGAAATAAATTACTCATAAAGTAATTAATATTAGTTTATTTAAATACTAAGAGGCACTGCTGCTAAATAGTTCGTTTAGTAAGTGAATAAGTACAAGCCTTGAATTGTTAGGAAATCTTTGAAAACTGGTTGAATGTAGCAAAAATCTGACTTCGTTTACGGTCTGTCTATACCACACAAAAAATACAAGCGTGACTTGCATACTCACGATAATCACGACATCTGAAACCTCATTACTATTCCCATAACGTATATTTCCTCGCAAAGATTCACAAAATTCGCCATCTTGTTGGAGATAGGAGATTTCATTTTCATTTGCTTGTGCGACAAATCACAAATTGGCAATATAGCGAAAGATGCGGGTCGTGATCGCATGTAGCCAATCACATACGGTTAAGGTGCTCTCATACTGATGTTTGGATAACAGTTTGGTGTAGGAGCAT
Source organism: Tuta absoluta (assembly GCA_027580185.1). Classification (NCBI taxonomy): domain Eukaryota; kingdom Metazoa; phylum Arthropoda; class Insecta; order Lepidoptera; family Gelechiidae; genus Tuta; species Tuta absoluta. The sequence goes on along the minus strand of JAQAHW010000019.1, from coordinate 7,854,537 downwards.
CTTTAAATAAAGCTATAATGTCGGAAAGTCAAACTGTTTGAAATTGTAGTGCACCTACCTACACGTGTTTAAGTAAGTGCATAAGTACATACCAATGGCAATTTTTTACATGACATGTACAAACCGACTCATACTACTCCAACAAAGCAAAATTACGTGACTGAAGTATTCGACGCTACGATAAATAGGTTTTGTAGGTGTGATTATTGTAATGCTAAGAGATAGTTTGCAAACAAACCAAGCACAAATGGTCCTACCAATACCTACAAATATAGTCGAATCAGCTAAACTTTTGTGACAAACCTCGAATAAACCAATAAAAAACAGTCAATTGAATAACCAAAAACCTAATAAGCTGTTGAAATGCAAACTATTCATTCAACTCTCACAGCAACACCGAAAACATTTTACCGGCCGCAGTTTAAAAAAACCTCAAAAAAACGTGTCGCGTATAACTGATGGAGCTGGCCGCCCGCTGGGTCGCCACACAAATTATGTTTTTTTTTATGTGCACCCAGACAAATTGGGTATTTTACGATCCCGGCACCGATACGTCGGAGCGACGCGGCGATTTTGTTGACGTGTGTGAAATGGCCTTTAGGGAGTTTTTGCACCGTGGGGTTCTTTATCTTATAACAGATTCGTATTGGGTGTGGCTGTGTAGGTAAGCTTAATCTCTAATGTATATCAGTACTAATCTGTAACAGGTAGGCGAATACACATTACGCTTTTGATATTGATAGCTCTTTTGGTCGTCTCAGAACCTGATTATTAATTCCTGGAGAAATTGATCACAAATGGTAACTTTTCATCTAAGTAATTTAATATTGTTTACGTTGAGGCCGAAATGAAACAAATTTCGAAATAGATACCTAGGTATTGTTTAGAATACCTAGGTATATATTAACTTTATAAGAGACTCGACGATCCCTCAGACAAACCTCGAATAGTGGTTTTGTGGGGCTATGTACTAGTTTTTAGAATACTTTACTGATTAATAAATAAATTCATTCATTCAGATAGTCCATTACCAAAAGTTACAAACTTTTTGTAATGGACTTTTTTCTTAGCAGGTGTCTCAACCTGCTAGAACCATGTCTAACTTTTTAAAACAAACCCTAAACCTATTTAGTACTTATATCTAGATCCAAAAACAAGTTCCTAATTTCGGAATTTCAATAAGTATGTACGAGCCAACTCGCGCATCTTAGTCAGCTATCTAGCAGGTCACATTCGGTTAATGACTTTGCTTACGATTCATTATTGCCAAAACTGCTAGATATGCTGTGCTTGCGTTTTACACGCATGTAATACATAGAATTTAGTATCAATGTGTGTATTGCCTAACTTTAATATAAAACTGCATAGTTTAATCTAATAAATCAGACTCAACCAACACCTCGGCGTCTCACTAGCTCTACCCAGAGCTCAGCACCCCCACCGCACGAGGTTCCTTAGTGTGCAGGCTCTGCCGCCATGGCTTTTGCCCTGTACAAAGTATATAAGTACTATAGTCCGTCCATTACCTCCACCATCGCATAAAATTACTATCAATACGTCTTCCTGCTCATGCGTCATAAATGTATGGTTGTATTGTATTGTAGTTCTTACACGGACCGTAATATTATGCGGTAATGCAAGTCCGGTGGAAATGACGAAAGGAGCCTGTATGTAACTGCAACACTGTGAAGCTGGAAGTGCCAAATGGTCCACAGAGATAGTCTAATGCCATGCAGCACATGTGGAAACAGTCATAAATGTATGGTTGTATGATGTATGGCAGCCTTGACACGATACCTGTCAGCTTTATCTCAGATTACATACAAACTGGCACTTATGATGTATAGTATTTATGTCTTAATATTAATTTGACGGATAGTCTTGGAGATCACATTACTTTTATGCAGTCTTTAGAAAATAAACTTGCGTACCAACACAAAGATCGAAAAAGATTACACGGGATAGTTTAAAAGTATAAAAACATTCTCAAATGAAAATAGTTCCATTTCAACCTTTTATTAGCTTAGATATCAAAATAGTGTCGTAGCGGTACACATTTTATAAGAAATGTAGGAATGTTTTTTTTTTTTAGACTGGGCTCTTTAATTTTTAAAACCTATACCTGACTAAATGATCACCACCAACAGCAACAGGAGGAGCGCTCTCGTAGAAGTTTGTGTGGTTGTTCAAACAACAAGCCCAATCGCGCCCTTGATCTAATAGCAATGGCTGCACTCGTATCGTCATCATCATCCGAAAGAACGTGTCTGGGACGCAAGGTTGGATAGTGGAGGTAGTTGGACGCGGCAACAATTGAGGGATTTTTATAATGGGGACCGTTGTCGAAGAAGTGACGAGACGCTTCTTTCATATAGGCTTTAATGAGCTTGGCGTTCCAGAGAGGTTCTTGCGCAGGAAACGTTTTGGATGACCTGCAGTATTTCCAGATGTTGATCGGAATCGGAAGTGAAGTTGTCATAAGACACTCATGAGACCGGTGCCTTGCAAATTTGCATGAGTTGTCTATTGAAACTCTATTGTCTATGTAAAGTCTATCAAAAAGTTATATGGACACTCCGTGCCCGATGATCCAAATGAAAGGCGAAACTCCTTCTGCATTTAGACTAGGGTACTCCAGTAGACATCAATACAGCTTAGAAGCTGGCTGAATCAACCAGTTTTTCCGTAAGAAAGATGTTTTCGTGCTTTGGATCGGAGAACGCTAAGCCACCGTCTCGATTGCTAGGCTGATTATGTTTTTTTTTTTTTACAATTTATTGCACATCGTACAAAAGGCGGGCCTAATGCCAGACGGCATTATCCACCGGCCAACCAGAAGGTAAAAAGAGAGAGAAAGGAGCGGGTGCACTAATGAGAAAATAACATTAAAGGAAAACAACATATCAAAACTACTATCAAAATAACTACCAATACATAGTTATTATTCATAAAAATATACTTACAGAAATACTTATACCAATAAATAATTACTTAATTAATGATTACTTAGGATTATAAAGCTGACTTACTTTGCTGGCTAAACAACAGTTTTTGTGTTAAGGCCTCGATTGCTAGTCTGTTTATGATAACTTATAACCCCTAAAGATGGCGATCGTTAAACAACCAGTGTTCATCGGTTGGTTCATGGGGTCGTACGTTGACTCGGTGTTTCTCGTTACAAGAGAAAGACCCTGTATACATGTGCCCTAGGCTGACAACGAGTTAATAGTTGGTAATGACAACATATTTGTCAGTGACCGTGTTCTCGATTTATGATCATTGCGTGCCGTCGGAATATGATTATGACATTATTCCCATAAGTTTAATATTTATGGCTACGGCTTCACTCAAATTGGATAAATCGTACAGTTTAGTTTTGTGTGAACGTGATTGCGTTTATTTATTGCACTGCGTCCTTCACACTACGCATAAATCTTTAAACTACTCGGCAACCTAGTTTTAATTATTCTGAGGCTTTGCTTTACGTATTTTATTGTGAAGTTTAAGAAAATTATTATCTCTTTTCACGCCGCAGGTTTACAACTCAAAAAACTACTTTGCATTATGTCTACTTCTCACAAGTGTTCACTTGTAAACTTCTCAAATTAAATGAAAATAAATAAATGAATATAGCACTGTGAGTGCATAATAAAAGCATTGTACATTCTTAAATTAAATTCATAGACGGATAATTCTTTCATTTCCGCTTTGGCATTTTCCCGGATTCTCTTATTTTTCTAACCTTGCAATGCCAACAATCTACTGTCATTTTATTGTCACCGTGATATGATGTACTTCAAACTGTTAGCAGAATACGAATCGCCCAAAACCATGCCACTGACACGTTATCTATATACTACTAAAGCAATTTTCATTTAGCAGACTTCGGGCAGATAGATATCATCGTATGAAGTCATCTCACAATAAACTCAAAGGAACACCGACATCCATAAAACAAAACGTAAAAAATGTCGTCTCATTTTATTTGCATTTTTTATTTAGCAACGAACATTGGATAAACAAATATTTTAAACACCATAACCAAGTTCACAAGAGCTCCTATCATCATATGAATATTGTATACGTACAGATTCATCCACCTCACAGATTGCAGGGTAGGCAGATTGATTGATTTGAAACAAATGTCGTTTACAAATGGTGGTGGCGTAAAGTTACGTGCTGTGTAATTAACCTGGCCAGCCCCAAGGCAGTGCCTTTATTTTTATTTTTTTATCCCGCCCGAGCCGGTTTTCTTTTAGGATAATACAAAATTGTTATAAAAAAAAGAAAATTGCGTTATGCAAATTTCTTTTTTTTACAATGACTGATCATGACGTCATTAAGTGATAATGCTATCCTACATTGAAGTTATTTCATTTTCATTGTCAACAGCAACGGCAAGTGTCAACGTAAAAATGTGTGGTTTTCGTCAAGTTGACAAAATGGATCAAAATAAAATCATAGACAGCAACCGAACCGGAGACGTTTGTTGTGACATTATGTGGGGTAAGGATTAGTTATTGTTAATCTACTTATAGCATTTCAAAAAACAATGGTACCCACTTTTTACATCAGTCCACTGCTGGACACATTCACCTCCATCTATTGAGGCAGGCAGATTGGCAAACGCAGCGTACCGTGCTGTATTCACAGGGAACACTGCTGCCCATTCCCTGGATTCATCTCTTGGATGCCGTTTACAACACCCACGGGTAGAACTAGGATAGAAGTATTCTAAGCTGGAATCACACGGCATACTACACTCCCTCTCTCTCTTCGTGTGGGACACCGAGTCGTCCAACGACCCGATAAACCCTGGTGTCAGAGTTTTTCATCCGCCTACTACCATTATTAGGCCATGGTTGTATCTAAGTAATCATAGACAGCAACCGGGACCGACGGTTTAACTTATTAATTACATACTATAAAATTTTACCAGTGACCGAAAGCGAAAACTCAAAACGGATTGGTGATAAGGAACAACTTTCCCCTGGGAACATAGTTCGAAATATGACAAAAATAATTGGCCTCCCATACAGAATTTCCGATCGGCTGATATGAGTAGTATAGTAGTATATAGTAACTCAAAATATTTTTGCTATATTTCGACCTATGTTCCTTGGGGAAAGTTATCCTTATCACCAGCCCGTACTCTGTTTTCAGTATCAGTCACTAGTAAAATTTCATCCAATATTAATGCGTTATTTCTTAATTCTACGATTCAGACCCGGTTCCCATTGAAATTTTTCCAAAGCTCAAATTATACTGGGGCTATTAAAACTGATGCGACTTAAATGGTCATCTAAAACGTGAACAGCAAATGAATTCAGTGTAGAAAGTTATGGCAGTATTAATTTGTATAAGGGCAAAGGTTAAGAAATGGCCGAAACTTTTAACTATACACAGTTTTATGGGCATTTTCTAATTATTTTTTGTATATTTTTACGAGTGCCACCTGTTCGTTTAATGCTTTGAGTAATAAAGTTTACTTTTGTCATCACTTCAATCAATGTTTGACCACACGGTCGGTTCACTCACTTTTCGTCTGTCGTTCCGTTTTTTAACGCAACGTAATGTATGCGTCTATCAGACGAAAGGAAATTGCAAATTCCAATCTTATTCCAATACTAATACATTAACAGACGCCTCCGTTACGCACCGTAAACCCACCGTAGCCGTATTTGTATGGGGATTGGAATTCGCAATTTCCTTTCGTCTGACAGACGCATGCGTTACGTTGCGTTAAAAAAACGGAACGACGGGCGACAAGTGAGCCTAAGGAATAACCGTAGCAACCTATTCGATCTTGACACATTTTACGCGAATATTTGTAATTTGACTTCTTCTTCTTTTCGTGTGGGACACCGAGTCGACGAACGATCCGATGAACCCTAGTGTCAGAGTTTTCGAACCAACTACTCCTAATAGGCCTCTGACATGGTTGTGTAACGACCGCCGTCTAAGTAATCATAATCACCAACCGGGACCGCCGTGCCGTATTATTTCACTAACGCACACTGACGTCAAGCGAAAAAGAAAGGAGTGAATCCAAAACATCCTATCTGTTAGTTCTCCTTGGCAGGAGGGCGTCCAACACTGCGCTGTTAGATATGTTGCCGCCACTCCAGAACCTTCCGGCCTCATCGATCGTTGAATCAAAAAGTGTTTACAATACACGAAATTTATATCTAAAAAAGTTGGCATTTTCACCCGCCCCGTACAAAACGAAGCTCGTTATACTGAAGTTGCCAATCTATTGAAATCCAACGATTGTTATTTTAAGAATGAGCAAGAATTCCGAAGAATCTGTATTACTGAAGAACAAATTGATGGGACAGCTCTTCAAGGGTAGGGCTAGCAAAATAAATTACTAAAAAAGGGAATTATGTTCTTTTTGATCGTATTGACATAATATTTCCATGTACAAGTATCTTAAAACAATTTGACTGATTTTAATAAGTATTTATTTGGTCATAGTATCTCATTTTTTTTTCAACTTATACTGGTTATTCTGAGTAAGTGTATGATAATAACCATTAAACTTAAATAAATGTTATTGCTTGCGATATAAATACTAAAGGGGACTTCTTCGACGCCATATTCAAATTATCCAAAACTCCGAACTGTCTAAAAAAATTACTAATGAAAGTCAGTTTGACTCAATAATGTCAAGTTATTAGAAATTCGTAAGTTAGAGTTCGATGGGGGCATGCCATACATTATGCCAACTAATACATCTACTTGATAACTTATCTTGAAGCCTTATTTTATATTTATGAAAATATACAGCACTGTGAGTGCAAAATAAACCATAGTACACTTTCATTTTTTACAACGCGATTCAAAAGAAAAAATTACCTCACCTTATTGAAGTCTCGTTAAAGTAAAACCACTGGCCCAGAACTGATAAGAGTGGCAATTGTTCCACTAACAAAAGGCTAGTTAATTAACATAGACAGGAGCTGCAATCTTAATTGAAAACGGAACCTCTTTTGTAAAGTCGGTTTAAAACTTGAAAACACAATTGAAGGTGGTGAGACTTAAACGAAATATGCCTTTAAAGGTGTGCATCCATGGGCTTGGTCAAAAGATAGATCGATCTATATAGAGTTTTTTTTAGATAGTTGTAACATACCGTATAGGTTTTATTTATTCACTTCTTGAGTTGAACATTTGCAGAATTGTGATTTTGTCATGACCCTGTTATTATACGGTTTGCAAAAAGAGACATAATAAAATTATAATTAAAGAAATAATACAACAATAGATAAACACAGAGAAAGGAAACAGTACAACATAGCGGCCTTAATGCTAGATAGCATTTACTACCAGGCAACCTTAGAGTGAAAGAGAAAGTGCAACAATAAAAACTTCAACATAGAAAAAAAATAGTCAGCTAGACTTGAAATCAAGCTAACATTATGTATTTGTACTATTTTGATGATTATTGAGTTCTGTTTAATATTTTATGTTTCGAATTGCTGTGTAATTTTATTTCCTAAATGAACGCTTTTTGACGCGTGGTCATATCACAACATCTTCTGATGTTATATTAATATTAGGTTGATTCCTTGTATAACACTAAAAAGAAAAATGTTGTTTACGTTATTCTTAATTTTATATTCACCGAAACCAAACCATAAAAAAACTTAGTCTCTGAAATCACAACAAAAGACAATATTATTTACCCCGCCTATAAAACATAAGTAGTATTTATTTGCCGATGGTACCACTTTAAGCCTTTTGTGCTCCCTGCGTATTGTGTGAGCCAATTACTTGGAGTGGTAGAAGCATGGCAGGATAGAGACACAGTCGATGAAAGGAGCAGTAAACCATCTCGGCAATGTCCTTGATTCCAACATTATTACAGTAGTATTTTTTTTTCTGCAGCTCCAGCAACCTGACTGGCGAACGACAGCTCAAGACCAAGACAGCTGGCGACTTCTGGTGTCGGAGTCCAAGATCCTCTTTGGGTCACTGAGCCACCACAGTAAGTAAGTATTATTTTTTCTATTTACCGCAGTACGTAATAATAATAATAATAATAAAATTCTTTATTGCACATATAAAAAAAACAAATAACATTCTTAACATAGAAATATGTGAAGTAGGTACAACAAGGCGGCCTTCTTGCTATGGTAGCAAGTTCTACCAGGCAACCTTTGGGTGATAGGAAAGCGCGTAAAGGTAAGCGGGATAGTGCATATAATATAAACATACTTACACATACTACATACTATTGTAAACACTAATACTTAAATAACCTAATAATATTATAGACTAATACATAAAAACTAACTATGATAGATAGGATAGATAGATATATATTCTGCAACGAAGGAAATAAAAGAAACAGAAATAAATAGCAGTTTAATTTTAAAAGAGACTGTGACATAGGACATAGGTATTATACTAAACAACAATATTAGACAAAAAATGTTTTTTGACCCGATCTTTGAAGGATGTAAGGGATGGAGCTCGCTGCACGACTTCAGGCAAAGAATTCCACAGCTTGATTGCTCGCACTGTGAAAGACTTTGCGTAGAAGTCGGTCTTGTGCGGAGGAAGGTTGAGCGTGAGACTGTTGCTGGCTCGCAGATTGCGAGTCAGGGTTGAGGAGTGAAAAATAAAGCGCTCTTTAAGATAAGGGGGAGTATTAGGATTGGAGAGGACGGAGTAAATACGTACTAAAGTACGTACTGCCTAACTACCAGCAATTTCAGTCGGACAATGAAGTCTCAATATCAAAGATTGTGGGTTTATTTCCTAACTGAATTCCTAACTTTTTCAGCATATGATCATTATTCTAGTACAGTTATAATTTTTCAAATTTTTTGTCTCTTCTTTTTCATATAAAAGTGGTTGGTGGCATGGTTGTTTCCATGTACCTACTCTGTATGTATCAATTCAATCGTTAATTTCATCTTCTCGACAGCAGAATTTCATGTGCGACTACTATAGCACCATACGTTTCCTACGTGGACAAAAAGTCATCGTTTACTTCATCACCTCAGCCTATAGCAGTTAACCGCTAGACAAGGTACGCCATAGGGCACGATCTCCCGTTTTCGCCATCCAGCCGCCTTCTTTAAGCGTTCCATTACCTAAACGCAACTAATGAATGCGTGTAGGTACGTAAATATCATACTGTGTCTTTTCTCTACTGTGTACAACCCTGGCGAAGAAACTCACAAGAACCATAGTTTGTCTTGCTTGAAATGATGTAAGTTGAAGAGTTTATTTATTTTAGACCGCCTTTTGCAGTGAAAATCCTCTGAACTCCACTTACAAGAACATATTATCTCAGTAAGTATTAAACTTAAACAGAAGGTGTATATGATATGACCTCTCCATATTGTGATGCCAGCTTAGCATAGCATCACCCCATTTCTTTCCTGCGGGTGTCGTAGGACGCGATGAAGATACTCGAGAGTTTTATGTGTCTTTCAATTTTAAGCGACAGGCTGGCAACCTGTCACCAAAGTGATACAAGATTTTTCTGAAACGGCCCCTAGTGATCGTATTTTACGGTCGTCAACGCTCTGCTTACCCCGGCATGGGACACGCGTGTATGTACCTTTGCATATGGAGTTGGTGGTTTCCATAATAATCAAAGTTGTTTTCTTAAACGGGTTCGTTTGTTGAATTTTTTTTTGTAATAACACGGTGAAAGACTGTAGAATATTACATACATACATACATATATCACGCCTTTATCCCTTGCGGGGTAGGCAGAGCGTAAACGGCCGCAAAAAACGGACATTTACGCCACGTCTGACAAAAATTTGAGGGTCATTCAGAAAATTGTGTATCGCCATAGTGACAGGTTGTCAGCCCATCGCCTAAAATTGCAATACACACCCTCGAGTCCCTTAGTCGCCTCTTACGACTCCCACGGGCAAGAAATGGGGTGAAGAATATTCCTAAGTTTTAAAACGAGGTAAGTGCCTAGGTATTACAACTCCAGATGCAAAAGTCAACTTGCAAGTGGTGCGGCCTAGCAAAACTTTATGGTGTCGCCGACCGTCCAGTGGCGCCCTCACCTATTTAAAAAAAATACATATAGGTACACATATCTTGCCACGCCTGACAATATGTGAGGGCCGTTTCATAAATAATCGTTTATCAGTATGGTGAAAGGTTGTCAGCCTGTCGCCTTAAATTGAAAAACACATGAAACCCTCGAGTCCATTAGTGGCCTCCTACGACACCCGTGGGAAAGAAATGGGGTGACGCTGTTCTTAAGCGTGTGATGCCGGCTTAGTATAGCGTCACCACATTTATTTTTAACCATTTCTTAAAATCTAGAATAAGCATTTAATATTAAAGAGGGACAAATATTTGTCCTATACGATAAATTTATTCCAAGTTAATAACAACATAAGCTTTGTATTGTTATGCTTTAAAATCATTAAAACGGAAAATGGTGGCCACCACAAAACACAAAAAAAAACACTATTCTTACCGTATAAGACAACACTTTGTCTGTCATAGATTTTTATATTTGTTTCAGATTTTAATAAGAAGCTTGAAGAATTTAAAAAACAGGTGAGGGCGCCACTGGACGGTTGGCTTTCTCTCGGCGCAGTCTAAAGCTTACACGAACTTGGCACGTTCTATAGAAGCTTACCAAGTGAGATGCATTTTGCCTCGTCTCGTGCATAAAACTTGCTGTTCTTTGCTTGTGAAGTATATTGCTTTTACGTAGCCGTATTTTTCTCACGTAAAACGGTACTACTTACATACAAGAAATATTTACATATTTTCCTTGCATGTAACAGGGACATTGAAGAAAATAAAAGAATAGACAGGGATTTATAAAGTACATACAAATAGCATGCCATTTTCAAACACAACATCCGTAAAATACGGTCGCTATGGCCACGTCTGACAAATATTAAACAGTTAATAAAAAAAAACGAACTTGTGGAGATTTTCTTCACTTAGTTAACCTTCTTTTTGTGTGGGACACCGAGTCGTCCGATTGGTTGACCTAAATGGTGCTTTTAATCGTGCTCTCCAAAACACGATATCATCACATTGACAGTGACAGTCCCTTTGTTTTGTCAACAAAATTCTTACAAAACTACACACAACATAAGTAACAAATTGATATAGCTTTTAGTACCTTTCGCAGGAATCGAACACAAGACCAAAAATTGAGAGCCCGACGCTCACACCGCTAGACTACCCAGACATTTAACAAAAGAGTAAAGCATAGAATTAGTTCAGGTTTAACGCCACTTGTGCTAATTATAAAAGTTAGCGCACGCTAACTTAACTGCCACCTAGAATAACTGCTGGGCTTAGGGTTGCCAGATCCTGAAGTAAAAACCCAAACATAAAACTATTAAAACCAATATTTTTTTCTTAAAGCCAAATAAAACGCTGGACATGATTAAAAAGGATTTTTTTTCATCTTCTTTTTTAAAGAAATACACACATTTTTTTACATATTTTTGTTACTAAAAGGTAGTTGAATTAAGTATGTACATTAACTATTCAGCGCAGAATATGCATATCATGTGTGGCCTGAGCCTAACCAAAAAATCCTAACGAAAAATGAATAATATTGAAAGATATTTATGTAATAAAAATCCAGCTACAGCCCGATGGTTGGCAACCCTAGCTGTTTTTAAACTATGTAATTATAATGTTATTTTAGGCTGCATGAGGGTAATTGACTATTTCATTAATAGGTTTTTAGTAGTAATAGTGTTTAATGCTGAAGGCTTTGACTCAACGGTTATTTATGGAAAAAGTTTATTAAAATATTCACTTTAATCTTAGCTACAAAAGAAAACTGTGGTTCACTTTTTCATGAAAACTATATGTAACTACGTAACTAGTTCGATTTCACTTCTGAAAGAAGTTTATTTTTAAACGAATACATCTATAATTCTTTTGTATGAGATAATGTTACTCACCATAACCGCACCGTTTATATTTTATAAGTTTAAAACATTCTACTTTGTAAAGTTTAGATGCAGAATTTTAGATAAAATGGAATTGACAAATCGCAGAAACTGTAATATAAAATTTATACGCGATTACCTATTTCACTAACTTAAAAATAGAGTATAAGAGGAACCCCTTTTAGCCCAGTATGGCTAGCTTTCATGTTTCGAAATCATTAAAGCCATTTATATCTGGCTTATAATAGTTTTCGAACTATTGCCCGAACCCAATTTATTATTTTGTGTCATTTTAGGTTATGCTAACATATTTTCGTTTCCATTGGATATGATCGACTTAAACTGGGTTTTTACACCGTGTTAACTATCATATAGACAAAACTCGTTTATTTTATAATAATACACTTATAAATTTAGTTTTATATAATCAGCTACCATACATTGAATTGAAAATTTATGCAAGCGTCAAAAATGACACATAATGTAAAAATTATGTGCTTTACAGACAGATTGTAACGCAATCGTACAAAAAATAAGGGAGTTAAGGATTTTTGTAAGTTATGCCCTCAAATATTGCCAGCCGTACCGGACTATTTTTATTGCATATATATAAGTATATACAGGATGTATATTTTGCGTAGGTGTAAACATAGGTAAAAGTATATTACATAGCTAAATGCCGTATGACGCGACAGCATCACCTCTACCCTTTTTACATAATATATATATAATTTACTCTTCCGATTGCCGTGTGATGCCGGCTTAGAATAGCATCACCCTATTTCTTACCCATGGGTGTCGTAAGAGGCGACTAAGGGACTCGAGGGTGTGTTTTGCAATTTTAGGCAACGGGCTGACAACCTGTCACTATAGTGATACACAGTTATCTGATTGACCCTCAAACTTTTGTCGGACGTGGTGTTAATGTCCGTTTTTGCGGTCGTTTACGCTCTGCCTGCCCCGCAAGGGATAATAGGCGTGATTTATGTATGTATGTACTCTTCCGATACTCCTGCTTCCTCTTTTTTAGGAAATGCCCAAACTTTCAAGCCACCATTTTAATTGCAAACTTCTCTAAATAAACATTGCAAGTTACAAAATAACAAAGAATATTTCTCCACCAGGACTATAAAGTTGCCTAAAGTTGCCTACAGTTGACAAAAGTAGTCTACAGTCGACTGTACCGTTTGACACTAAACCCGAGTTATAAACACCAGTTATCGAGATGAAAAAGTTTATCAGTGGCGGTTTTATTTGCTACACACTGGCGTTGCGTTCAACAAACAAGCTATAGAAACTACGTTTACGTAGGTACGGTAGATATATATATTTTTTTGGGATTCGTATGTCGGTATTGACGCAAATTTAAAATATTTAGCAATACACATTGTTTATGCCTCAAAATAAGGATTATTTGGAAAAATATCGTATATAAGCCACGACAAATTGAATTGTTTCAGATGTAACTCCTAAAGTATAAATTCAAAAAAAAGTATACGAAGGAAAACTAAACGTCTTAGCTTTCTTTTTTACGCTGTTAACCCAAGCTAACAGCAAGAACACGTATAAAAAACTAACATAATGACAATTACGAATGTTTTCTTCGTGAATATTTGTGTTTCTTTAAAATGACTCCTTACTACCTAATGAAACATTTTATAAACTCATAGAAACACTCGCTATCCAACACGACAGTGTGTCTTGTTCTAATTTCTAAAATGTTCAAACTACAAGAGTGTTTTGTTAATAGTTTGTGTCTCCGGGGAACTCCACAACAGCTCATAGAGTATTTGCTTGTGTTGGTGACTTTGTTTGACGTTGTGTCTTTGTATGAAACACTATAATACAGGGTGTTTTTGAGGATCACTCAATTAGTATGAAGGTCTCCTCCATTCGGGAATTGAATTCTCTTAACTTAACTTAAATTAACGCTGTCTCTTTCCGTTAAATAGGTTAAAACGAGGATAAAATATATCTAAGTCATGTTATGTTTGAAAATTTCAATGGATTCTTAACCATTTCTTGTCAATTTAGTCGCCATTTTTTCATCGTCACCTTATTTTGGCAGATAACACTTATTTTGCAAACCTATGTGATGGAAAGTGACGGCGCTTATTTAAGGCACGCTTAGATAATTTATTTCCCGAATAGAGGCCAGTGTTTCTTTTACTTTATGCCATGAGAAACACTTCAAGTTGAAAATGGCACCCCATGATGATGATGATGAGAAACACATAGTATCATGGGCCACTTTTCATAAATACAAGTCTGTATTATTTAAATTGATTTACAATCATAAAAGCATTAAAACCACTGTTCTATTACTAGCAACTAAGTTTATGCAACTGTCGTATAATGGGGGTCATTAGAATGCGAGTGTCTGTTTATCACACGAGGCGCAGCCGAGTGTGATAATAGTTTGACACGAGCATTCTAATGCCTAATTATAGCAGTTGCATACACTATTTTATCTACACTCTCCAAAAAAACTCAGAAACACTTTTCTAAACGTACGCACCGGCCATTGCAAGGCCCGATACAAGGACAAATTCAATACGAGAACGTAATATGGCTTGATATGAATTTTTAAAAATCTATACTTTAGCAGTTGTTTAGATGTGGAGTCTTAACAATAACTTAACTAAACAACTGAACAACATCTGAACAACATCTGAACAACAACTGAACAACATCTGAACAACAACTGAACAACATCTGAACAACATCGAACCAACAACTGAACAACATCTGTACAACAACTGAACAACATCTGAACAACATCTGTACAACAACTGAACAACAACTGAACAACATCGGAATAATATCTGAACCACGACTAATCAACATCTGAACAACAACAGAACAAAAACCTATTAAAACAACTGAACAACATCCGAAAAATTACCGTACAACAACAACTGTCAGGTGCGGCGGAAGATAGCGATTTGAGTATTGGAAAAAAAAACTTCGTTTCATTTCTCAACTTTATCGTATTAAGAGTTTTGTCATTAAGTCATTACGCTTCTGTAATTTATAGTAAACCCTAGTTTTTATAGGCAGAATGCATAAAGTAGGTCATTATGCATCTGTTTTCGAATTCATAATTCGAACATTATGAGACGAGTGTATATAAATTTCTTTAAACGTTTGATTATTGACTTAAGTGCACTTTAAAACTACTGTGCTGTGCAAATTGAACTTAGAATAGAATCACCCCATTTCTTTCCCGCGGGTTTCATAAGAGGTGACTAAGATAAGTAATATTTTTTTTATTAATGATGGGTTTGCTCTTGACTCTAGTCTAGGTCATAGGACAGAGACTTAAGGGTTTTATGTTTGTTATAATTTGAGGCGACAAGCTGACAATTTGTCACTGGTGTAAACGTTTTTTCCGAAACCGCCCTCAAATTTGTGTCAAACGTGGCGAAAACGACCGGATTTTTACGGCCGTTAACGCTCAGCCTACCCGCAAGAGATAAAATACCCGCATGATACGAGTGCTGGTGCATTCTTTCGCCATCTGTACATACAGTGTGTCCTATTTTTAATTGCTAAGTTGCACCAACTCTGGCTGTTTGTTTAACAGCAGTTGACTTCGGATAAATTAGCGTCGGTCTTTGTATTTGCTCCGGGAATTGACTATTACTCGTCTAATTGACTAATTTACTTCAAGCACTACCTACTTGATTGGACTTAGAATTAATGAGATCATTTTTTTCTTGGCGTTCCTTTCTATTTTTAACTGACTTTAAGAAGGTTATTAATATATCTCATATTTATGTGACCTTGGTAGAAATCCAAAGTATTTAATACAATATACTTAAAGAAGTGTATTTGTTTGTACTCACATATCGCAAAACGACAGATGGGTACCTACTAAACTTATATCGATGTTTTTTTTTTAAATTTTTGATGTATATATTTCGACTTAGAGTTAGAGGTCGTTATATATTTCGACATTATCGGTGTTACAAAAGGTTAGACGAGCTGATAAACAGTGTTTGAATTATCATTCCATGGGATTTGACGTTGTCAAAACAGCTTAAACCATGTCTGACTTTTTCGTAATACACGGTATTGGTTTTTACTATACCTTTGTAATATATTTGAATGGTTTCCCACTATAAAGTCGATAAAGTTTTTGGTTTCGTCGATTTGGTTTTAAAATCAAAAATATTTCTTGCACCCTGTATACCTAATTAACACATTTTTCTCCTCTGTAAACTTGGCAGCTAAAGAGTTAAGGCAGTAAGAGAACTACGTAGTGTACTTTAAAAAGAAGATTAATTAACAATTCTGTTGTAGACTTTTGCTACGGCGTAGTGGGTCTACGAAACGGTTTACTTTTTGAGTTTTATTACTGGACTAGGATTCAAAAATGGCTGCGATAAAAATATCTTAAAGTTTTCCTGGATACAAACTATATGCCAATAATATTTCACTCTATTTTAATACTACATACTTATTTATTACAATAATTATACGAAACACTGCATTTTTAATTGAAAAGTATCAGCATTACCATACGTGTCTCCAAGTTGCGTCGCGACGCATTATGTTGCGCTGTGATTTGACCATTTACGAGTACATACATACATACAAACATAGATCACGCCCATATATAGGCAAAGCGTAAACGGCCGTACAAAACGAACATTTACGCCATGTCTGACAAACATTTGAGGGTCATTCCGAACATTGTGAATCGCTATAGCGACAGATTGTCAGCCCATCGCCTAAAATTGCAATACAGCCCTCGAGCCACTTAGTCGCCTCTTACAGGTAGTTTGAGTAATTTGTTTAAAATTATATACTACAGCGATTCAAAACAAATGCGTTTAATGCCTGCGAATCAAAACAATCAAATACGATCCATGACTAAACAATACGTAGATAAGTTTATTTAAATATACCTACTCGTTTTCTTGAAAGAAATTAAATTCTTCTTTTAAGTAATTGAAATAAGACTTTAGAAAAAGCCCTTTCACTTCATTAATTAAATTTACAGTTGGAGCAAGAACAGAGAGTTCAGAATAATTGGAACAACTCTCAGCGTAGTTTTGTTAAGAGAACAAATAAATAGAATTTATAGTGACGATAGTAAAAAGGAATTATTGATTGATAATAATAAATTCCCCCGGCAAGATGACCAAGCTAGGTGCGAGGTCTCTACCTACCTACGACGTGAATCGTATTTTTTTACCATCATGACTTCGAACTCCGATAATTTTTTTTTTTTAATTCTCGGAATATGTTGTCAGTATTGATTTTATTAACCACAGGGTTTCAATTGCGTTGCTTTAATACTTTCGACTTGATTGTTACCTAAAATACGCCGATTTCGCTACTCTTTCACTGATGATCATCAAAATGTTAGCTGAATTTTGGTAAATAGACTGAATTGTATGTATAAACATCAAAATAATGTAAAATCTATCATATTTTCCCGAAACCCCCGAATTGCGGGGTAGAAATTTGTATTTTCAAACAATCAGGTTGTTTGGCCTGCAATGTACTAAACAAACTGGGAACAAATTCACAAAGAGATAAATATCGAATTTATGAAACCTCCCCCCGGATATCGAACCTAGGACTTCCGGATCCGAGACCAACGATTTGACCACCAGGCAATGGCGGTAGTTGATTCTTTACATGGGTAGATGCACTGTTATGACCAGAACAAATATTACCAAAAATAATACAAATTCAGATACATCTTTATTTTATTAATATTGAAAAAGCAACAGCTGATGACAGATATACATAAAACAATAAAAACAGAAAGCCAATTATAGGTTTTTACTAGTAAAATCACTGGTAAAATACATATACATATAATAACACCTTTTTCTTACGGGATAGGTAGAAAAACTCTATGGCCACAAATAACGGTCGACTACCCATTTCCTGATATTGTTATCTTCTACTCGCCGCCTAATATAAGAAATGAGTTGATGCTATTCTAAACCAGCATCACACGGCACTGATAACACTCGTAAATTTTTATTGCCCCTACTTAATTCTTGCTTGTAATATAAGCAAATATTTTCACTACGTAACAAGCTAAACCACTTAGCTCAAAAATGAATTATAGTTATTATGTATGAAATCGGACAGATACACACAAAATCGATCAAAGCTAAACACTAACTATCAAATTATAATAATTTTCTTATACCTAATTATAATAAAAAAATATTGACCATTCGTCAAAAAGATCCATTAATATTCGATATAAATGGTTTCATTAGCATATAGATACACTTCAGAAGTAATTATGTAGGTGTCGTTTAGCATGCGTTTTTGACCACCTGTTAACAATTTGTCTTGGAATGCAAAACAAAAAAACACTGGTGTAGGAAGGCACTCAATTTCTATGGTTCTCCCACTTGAAGTACGTTGCTGCGTATATTTAGCGCATCCGTAACGCATGCAGCTGTCAGACGAAAGGAAATTGCGAAATTCCATTTTATTTCCATACAAATACAGTGACGGTGCGTTTACGGATGCGTCTGTCAAATGTATTTGTATGTATTTGTATGGAAATAAAATGGGAATTTGCAATTTCCTTTCGTCTGACAGACGCATGCGTTACGGATGCGCCTAAAATACGCAGCAATGGGCGTCAAGTAGGCCTCAGACATGAAAGTTTTATCAGTCTAAAACAATACATTTCCTTATGATATCAAAACGAAAAGCCGACGGCAGAAAAATCTTTAACCAAAAACTGCTTTGTCACTAAAATTAAAGACATAGCATCTTACACGCATGAAACCATGAGATCCCTTTTCATAGAAATTAGGGCGACAGAATCAATAATGTGGATATGACAAGATATGACACTGACTTGTCGTACTTATTAAGTGTCACTATAACTGCCTGTCGTGTGATGCCGGTTTAGAATAGCATCACCCCATTTCTTTCCCTTGGGAGTCGTAAGAGAGAGAGTAAGGGACTCGAGAGTGTGTATTGCAATTTTAGGCGATGGGCTGTCAACCTGTCCTATGGCGATACACAATTTTCCGCATGACCCTCAAATATTTGTCAGACGTGGCGTAAATGACCTCTGCCTACCTCGCAAGGGATTATAGGCGTGATATGTGTGTGTGTGTGTGTATAACTGCCTGTTGCGTGGTATAGTGGTCTGAGTTCGGTCTGAGGATGGAGGTCACTGGTTCGATTCTCAGATTTAAATGACATAAATGATGATTTTACTCACAATGCCAACAGTTTTCGATAAAGTTGATACTTTTTAATTTATCTTTTTGTGAGGTACTCGTAGTTTGCAGTTTGGTTAAGAAATATCAGGCCCATCCATGACACACACCTACTGTCTTATTACATACAAGTTAGACGTGGTTTAAGCTTTTTGACAGCGTCGAGTCGTATAGAAAAATATTTCGAACACTGCCTAAAAGTATAATAATGTTTATTGCAAATGTTTACCTAGTACAGTTGATACATACATACATACATACATATATCACGCCTTTATCCCTTGCGGGGTAGGCAGAGCATAAACGGCCGAAAAAACGGACATTTACGCCTCGTCTGACAAACGTTTGAGGGTCATTCGGAAAATTGTGTATCGCCATAGTGACAGGTTGTCAGCCCATCGCCCAAAATTGCTATACACACCCTCGAGTCCCCTCGTCGCCTCTTACGACTCCCACGGGTAAGAAATGGAGCGATGCTATTCTAAGCCGGCATCACACGGCAAACAGTACAGTACAGTACAGTTGATAAATAGTAATAAAACTTCTCAGTCTATTGTACAATCAAGCACAGAATGTTTTTACAATACGAAGAACCTTCAAAACTAAAGCCTTTGTAACGTAACATCGAATTTACTATTAAGGTCACTTAAACTAGGTTTCAAGTTCAATTTCGTTACGCCATTAAGTTATTTCAGACTTCTAATTTAATTTCGGTGTTGTAAACTGCCGTTTGATTCCAGTACAGGATAGCATCGCCCCATTTCCAAAGGATGAATCGAGCTAATAGAAGTAAAAAAACATCCTGTAAAATACAACTCCAAGGTGCTCAAGGTGGTTTTTTTTGACTGGCCCGATGGCGTAGCGGATAGTACCCCTGCCTGCCACGTTAATGGTCGTGGGTTCGCTCCTCACAAGACATTTGTTAAGTCAATTATTAGATATTTGTGTCTAGTCTTGATATATATAGTATATATTTATTTACAAAAAACAGTAAGTATATTAGTATTAACATCAGCTCTCTAGTTCACATAGTACAAACTTTGCTTAGTTTGGGGCTAGATGGCGCTGTGTAAAATATCAAGGTTATATATTTATTTTATTCATTTAACTTTATTTATTTCAGTCGCCCCGCAGTGAGGAATATTTGCGAATAGTACGTTTTGCGCACAAGGTACGTTTGGCGAATGGTACATTATTCGCCGAAAGGTAAATAAGGGATTTCCGTGTAATGCCGGCTTAGAATAGCATCCCCGTGTGATGCCGGCTTAGAATAGTATCACCCCATTTCTTGCCCGTGGGTGTCGTAAGAAGCGACTAAGGGACTCGAGGGTGTGTATTGCAATTTTAGGCGATGGGCTGACAACCTGTCACTAAAGTGATACACAGTTATCTGATTGACCCTCGAACTTTTGTCAGGCGTGGCGTAAATTACCGTTTTTCACAACCATTTATGCTCTGCCTACCCCGAAAGGGATTATAGGCGTGATATATGTATGTATATATGTAGGTAAATAAGGGTAATTACAGCAAGTGACTTGAATGCCAAACACCGGTTGTGGAACTGCACCCGGCTTTATAGGTAACTCTAGTTAGACTACAAAAAAACAACCTCCCATACAGAAACCCGATTAGAAGCCTTTATTATGGGAAGTTAGTTTTCTTTTGACATTTCCTAAAAAAAATATTACATACATACATATATCACGCCTATAATCCCTTGCGGGGTAGGCAGAGTGTAAACGGCCGCAAAACGGTAATTTACGCTACGTCTGACAAATGTTTGAGGGTCATTCGGAAAATTGTGTATCGCTATAGTGACAGGTTGTCAGCCTATCGCCTAAAATTGCAATACATACCCTCGAGTCCCTTAGTCGCCTCTTACGACTCCCACGGGAAAGAAATGGGGTGATTCCATTCTTAGCCGGCATCACACGGCCTCAGCTTATTTACAAATATTCATTTGGAAAATTGCTTAGTTTTATTGTCTGAACATTTAGGGCCCAGATTTTCTTAATTATTAGCCATTGTAATGCCTTCGAAACTTATTGTCATTCTATTGCAATTGTGGATTTCTATACTTCAAACTGTTAGTGGAATACGAAACGGCCAAACCATCCAACTATATTGAGACATTCTCGAAGTTCATTTCAGTATTCGAAGGGTATATCTCTGTCTGTCCCTTTCACCCGGTATAAACTACAAACCAAAAAGCACGTCGAACAATACTCCATCACACTCACAATCATTCATGTTAACCGACCACTAATAAACTTCAGCGGTTGTATTGGAAAACACTCTTAAAACAATTGTTTTTGGCAAAATAAATAACACCGATCTTTCAACTGAGAAAACCGCTAGGGCGGGCTTGAAGAATGTAGGGTGCGGTGTTAGTGATAGCGATTTGTTCTTCTGCTGTATGACAGAAGAATTATCCTGCATATCTGTTTGTCTCGATTTTAGGACACCTGTTTAGTACAATTTGAACCGCTTTAAAGGATTTTTGGCTAAGTTAGGACGGTACAAATATTTTGCGGGAGATAAAACTGTTTTCTGTTAAATATTTTATTTTAAAATAAGCAAAAATTTTGTTAAAGTCAGTTCTTTTACTATGACCCTGACTGAACTAGTATTTTTGAATGATTTTTGACGCAACCGTCTGTCAGGAAAAAGGAAATTTCTAATTCCCATGCAAAAACTAGATATCATATGGTCTATGGCACACTGAAACGCATGCGATATGCATTAGGCGTTCGACAGACGCATCCGTCAGTTTGTTATAGCATGGGATTCACTAAAACTAAATACTACCACCTCGTAACTACGGCAATGTAAGAGATTCCAATGAGTTAACACAAACAAACACATGTGAATTTCCTATTTTCATCACAGATCAGCACTATAACATTACAGCATTAATACCTTCGACGGTAGATTATCAAATCGTACTTATATTTGCGATTATTATTGCGATCACTGCCGCTCGACCGCAAAAATAATTGCAAAAGTTTTGTACGAGTGGCTGGTTTAACTCTCGATTCTCGCGAGCACTTGCACCACACCCGGCTTTATATCGCCAACACTGGAGCTCCAACCAGCAAATTTTATTGCAAAAGTTTGGTTTCGAGTGGTGAGATTCCGTAGCCTAAGTGCCAACTTCGCCCATTTTGAACGATACAAATTTCGTTGCAATGAAATGAAAAACACCGACGAATTTTGATAATTGTTTTATTTTCCGCGAGTCTTTTCACAAAGTTTTGAATTTATAAAGGAGGCGATGAATGAAATTTGATTTGAATACTTTCTAAAGGGTTTTATTTTAGGGCCGTCCCGTTTGTGTAAACGGAAAATTAATAAACAGGCTTGTAATGAACTGAACCAGCTACCCTTTTGTTTGTTAAGTGGCACAGTCTTAATTGAAATGTTCACATTAATAGAAATTGAGAATAATATTCCCTTGCAATATTGTATCCATTAAATTTACATACCATACGATAATTTAGGTAGGTAGGTATGTGACCTATCTAATAAATATTTAATATGTACAGGTTTGGCATAGATATGTAATTAAATTAGTAAAGTATTTAATATTATATTTGTATGTATACGGGGTGTAAGGGACACTTTCCGAATACTGAAAGCAGACCATGAAACTGAACAACTTTCCCCAAAGTATGTTCTTATGTCACAAAACACGATCAGCTGACAGCATTTGCTATGGGATGTTCAAAATTTTTTGTTGTTTCCTGTAATATTTTCTTATGGGAAGTTGTTCAGTTTCATGGCCTGAATGCACCATATCAGTGTTCGGAGGGCTGCCCCTTACACCCTGTGTAAATAATAAATTTAATTTAATTCATTTATTTCAGAGTAGTCCATAAAATTATATATATATGCTGTGTGATGCCGGCTTATAATAGCGTCACCCCAATTCTAACCGTAGTTTTGATCTAGGGAATGTGCAGCAGCGTACCATGTGAATGCAAAATCTTGCACTGCACTCGCCAATCTACCTTTCAAGGGTGGTGCGTTAGAAATGCCCCCAAAGGGAAGGCTCATGAAGTTGAAGTACCTAACTACTATTATTTTACCAGTCTATTATGGATATATTCCATTTCAGTTACAAAATATATTTCATGAAATTAGAACTTCAAGAACTATGTTCTCGTAGTGACTTATCCAAATTATTTTACAACGACTTTACGCCTCCAAGGCTCAAATAAGACTGCCAGACAGCAGCCCCACCGTGATCCCTTCCACTTCCCACGACGCACATCAGCCAATGAGAGAGACTTTAGCGTGATCGGTGGAGATGGAGATTTTGACTACAGAGTCAGTACAACAACTAATAATACAATAAAATCTTCTGTTTCTAATATAAAATCAATCATATTATAAAAAAAAAATTAAGAGGCTACGCCGTGGTATGCCAGCTTAGAATAGCATATTTCCCGTTATTGTCGTAAAAAGATTGTGTACTACAATTTCAAGCGATGAGTTTACAATCTGTTACTATTGTGATACACTATTTTCTGAATATCCCTTAAAAAGTTTGTCAGACGTGGCGTAAATGACCAATTTTTATGGTTTTGTTACGATCCTACCCCGCAAGGGATAAAGACGTGTTATATGTATGTATATATGCATTTTAAGAGGCTTACACTACATTTAGAAAGATATCTACTCAGCTATACTAAAAAATACTAACTATAGCCATTTGCGCTATACCTAATGTACCTTTTTGGCCATAAAATGTATCCTACCTGACGTAGTTAGATACGAAATTAGGTGCCATAACAGTAACATAACATATCGCATAAATGTTATGTGACCCTTTTTTCATGTTCGGCCATTTTGAGAAAGTAATTGGTTCTCTTGGGTAGATGGTCTCAAGATCCTTGGTTTTAATCTGAGAATTTACATCGTGCCTTATGTATGATGCTGGTTAAGAATAGCATCACTATATTTTAAACATATATTTTTTTTAAACACGACTGCCCAGCCAAAAAAGGAGTGTAATGTTTTTAGAGTTCATGAATGGGGGTATGTATGTATATATGTGCGATTCTTTTAAGGGCTAAAACTCGTTCATTAATGAACAGATTCGAATGGGTATTGTATCGGAAGAATCCTTACATTATCCTGAGTGTCATAGGCTAGGTTTTATGTCAGAAAGCAGTCGTGGTTTTAATTTGTCAAATATATTATGATTGTTGAACTTTGACCAAAACATGCACCATTTAGGACCTCGAAATAGATGGAAGAACGACCTACATGCGCATGAGCAAAATTGGATGGAAGAAGCCCAAAATAGGGAAGAATGGAAGAAAGGGAGGGAGGCCTTTGCCCTGCAGTGGGACGACTTGGGCTAAATAATAAAAATAATAATGCTTGTTATTTAGATAATGTAAGAGGCGAAATTGGGATAACATCATGTGTGAATTCATGTTTACAACTGTCGCGTTCGGTCACTATACCTTACAATCGTAGGCAATAAATTGACAACCAGTCACTACTCGGTAAGCGCTTCACTCAAATAATTTTCTCAGACTTGACTAAAACAACTGCCTTTTACGGTCGCTTACGTTCTGCCTTCCCTGCTGTGTGTTTCTATATACAGGGTGTAAGGGACAGCCTTCCGAATACTGATAGAAGGACAGCCTTCCGAATACTGAACAACTTTCCATGGGGAAATATTTCAGGAAACGTCGATGTTTTTTGACTTCCTATAGAAAATGTAGTCAGCTAATCGTGATTTTGTATAGGAAGTAATTTTTTTGTCGTTTCCTGACATATTATGTTCCTAGGGGAAAGTTGTTCAGTATCATGGAATGCATACACCCTATCAGTATTCGGAGGGCTGTCCCTTACACCCCGTTTATACTGACCATCCGTTTAAAACAAGCCAGAAACTTAAATCAATATTTAACTTGTTCGTAGTTAGGTTCTGGTAATGATTTCTTAATTTGATTTAAACTTCGTCGGTTCCGAGTTTAAATAATTGAACGCGACCGTTTGTATCGATTGCCCTAAGGGTATAAAAAAGTTGGGATTGGAACAACGTGCATGATTAGAAAACCCTTGTAATACTCTCAGAAGCTTGCGGTTGCTGCTACTGCTCGGACTAAAGGGCGGGGCAGACCGGCTCCGTATGCGTTCCGTATCCAGCTCTCGTCCGTAGTCACGCACGAACTTATGACGTTGTAATGTATGAGACTGTATATGACTGTATTCCGTGCTGCACGCAAGCGGTGTGCCGTATCTCATACAGTCCTATACATTACAACGTCATCAGTTCGTGCGTGACTACGGACGAGAGCTGGATACGGAGCCGGTGTGCCCCGCCCTTAAGAGTGTACCTTAAGGCGAGTGTAGTCTGAACGGTCTCGACAGTGGCGCCACTTCACCAAAAAAAACATTTCTCTTTAAACAAACAATCTATCAGAATGGCCGTTACTCGAGTTTTTAGTATTATTGTCATGTAAAATTAGAACCTGCCAACTCAATGAAATATTCGCGTCTTCTTCTTTTTGTGTGGGACACCAAGTCGGCCAACGACCCGATGATGTATCCTGGTGTCGAGTGTTTATAACCGCCTACTACTAGTAGTAGGCCTCTGACATGGTTGTGTAACGACCGCCATCTTAGTAATCATAGACAGCAAGCGGTACCAACGGCTCAACGTGCCTTCCGAACTACGGAACAGTCTTTTTTTTCGGACAATCAAGTGGTTCAGCCTGCAATGTCCTGACAAAACTGGAAACAAATACAAAAAGTGATAAATATCAACTTTGTGAGTGACCCCCTGAGAATCGAACCCGGTACCTTTGCGTCGCAGTTAGCCACTGCGCCACATCGGCAGTCACTACAACACTTCACCTGTCTTTATCTCAATGAGGTAGAAGAGGTGTTAATAGTACAAGACACAAACATTTGTTAAGGCGAGTGTACCCGTGAATGACCTCGACAGTGGCGCACTACACAAGAAAAATATTTTCTATTTATACAAATAGGTAAGCTATCAGAATGGCCGTTGCCCAAGTTTTTAGTATTATCCTTGAGAAAAATTAGAACCTGTAAACTCAATGAAATATTCGCTGTAATTAAAGTTATGGCAATTAATACCAGAAGTGGCCGTTTTTAGGCACTTTTTGCCTTTTCCTTTTTCAACCATAACTTAACACTACGCCTGCTATTACTCCAATGAGGTAGTGAAGGTGTTAATAGTACAAGCCCGTTTCACCTCTCAAGTTGTTATGGAATAGTTGGTCGTAAAAACGATTCCGACCCTCATTAAGAACAGGCCAGCCTTCAGAAAAGACTTAATTATTTGTTAATGGCCTTCAAAAGTGTTATTGGTGCTTTGTATCGACTTAATTGTTTTCATGACTTACTAATTAACTGTTTTCGATGTTTTCTAATCTATTCTCTTTTTATCATCATCTTCAGCTTATTAGTGCTGGGTTAGGCCGGCTTAGACTGCTGTGTGAGGCCGGCTTAGAATAGCATCAGCCCATTTCTTTCCCGTGGGTGTCGTTAAAAGCGACTGAGGGACTCGAGGGTGTGTATTGCAATTTTAGGCGATGGGCTGACAACCTGTCAATATGGTGATACACAATTTTCCGAATGACCCTCAAATGTTTGTCAAACGTGGCGTAAATGTCCGTTTTTTACGGTTGTTTACGCTCTGCCTACCCCGCAAGGGATTAAAGGCGTGATTTATGTATGTATGTATGTTCAGCTTAGTAGTCCACTGTTGAACAAATGCATACAATGCAAGTTTTATTTTTAATATTAGCCACCCTACAAATATATTTTCTTCACCTAACTAGCTACTACAGAGCTAAGCCAAACCACGAGAAACCTTCGAGAATCGAGACCCTTACGGCCTTACCACAAAAAAGTTAGATATGCGTTGAACGCGTATCTAACACGCTTCAAGCACGCGTTTAACGCATGGATAATATTTGGTATGGTCCGTAGTCGCTCGTGGGATAAACTATTTGTACAACCCTAAAGTCTCGAAAAAAATACATCATTTCGATGCTGAAGTTAGCTCACGGCATGTAACATTGTTGATTTTGACATGGAAGAGCTTAAAGTTTACTGTCAAAATGCGAATTCAACTTTTATCAAGATATATATATGTATATATTATCATTCTCATGACTTCAAAGCATTCTTAATAGTATAATCTACTCTGTGTAAATCCCAGCCATGTTTAGATAGCCGAAAATGACAGTTTGATTTTTTTATCTACCGCCAAAACTCCGTCGAATTTGTTCGTGAAGTTTTCCAATAAAAACTCCTGTAATGGCGTTCGTGATGATCCAATATCAAGTCCATTGTTTGCGACGACACACAGAGTAAGTATACGTTTCAGAGGGCATCTACGCACAATAAGAATGAAGACTTGAAAAAAATCGTCAGAATCAGATTTGGTACGCTTATTTCTTGTTATCTCTTATTTGTTTATTCCAATTTTATTGTGTCAGATATTTGGTCAGTACACTACACATCAGCTTAGTTATAGTAGTTTACGACTGGACGAAGGTCTGTCCCAGGATACGCTATAAGGCACGACCTCCCGTTCGCATTCTTGTATGCCTTTCATCTGGTGTTTTCAGTTTATATAATATATCCTTTATTGCACAACAATAATGAAAAAACAAAACAAAAATTAGTAGCAAAGGCGAGCTTAAGAAGAGATCTCTTCCAGCCTCAGCCAACCCATTTGTTGTTAGATCATAAGTATTTGCATAAGTTTTCCCTCCGATACATTCCCATGATCTGAGAAATTGACACACAAGAGTGAGTAATCAAGCCGGCATGCCCACTGGGAAATCGTGTCGTCTGCCTTACATAAAGGCAAAGTCTATGATCTGTGTCCAGATTTGTCTAGACACTATTAGGTTTTGCACAACGAGGTTTAAACAGAGGACAATAAAGGACTTTCTGAAACATAAAACTTAATCCACTAGACACTATCATAAAAAATAAATACGACTTGTAACAACATCTAGTTATATTATACGAACTGTACCTACTGTTATCCATAACGTATATGGTATACCCCCGAAGAGTGTTAAAGTAAGAAGCTATGAAATGTTTGTACTGTTAAATAATAGAGGGTAAAAGATTTGTCAGGGATACCCATCTCAGCTTCTGGATCGAAAGTTGTGATGTGGTATACGGGTACGCGACCCCGGCTTCCCGAGCTTCTACTGGCTTTGTATACCTTCCAGTCAGTAGTATCCTACTACCTATGTTCCTGTCCCAATTTCACCATATTCCCTATTCCTAGTTCCCTTCCCTCCAGATCCAACATAAGCAGCTCCCTCCTGCTATTACAAAGTCTGTTTCGGTGAGAATGGCAACCCAATACAGATAATGTGAACGGGTTTGGCGGACTCAGCGATTCAGCAAGGCAAGGTGGATGGCTTAGGGCGACGGTAGAGGGCGCGTGTAGTTACCGTCGGCCAGACACTGCATCTGACCTCTCCTTCAGTCGTAGCGGTTTTCCGTTCCACTGAGTCGAGGAGGGGGAGGACCAGAGGGTGCGCTTGCGTTTGCGCGAACGTGTGCGCACCTAAATATATCCTGCGCAACTGACTGCTTCCGATTAATGGACTCCGATGACGCTAAGTCCTGTGGCGATGGGTTGAAGTAGAGAGGTCTGGCATGGTGCAAGCTGGGCTTTGTCTGATTCCTGCACGCAGGCGGTCCCAGGGGTTGATAATCGGGACGACAATGCAAATTCGGCAGCACCTGGGGTGACAGAGCAGCCCTATTCAGGGAAGCACTGCTCTCCTCGCTCAGCCGAGGAGGGGGCTAGAAAAGGTGCCCTAAGAAAATGCTCGTCCCTACCTGGAAGGTGGTAGTAGCCACGGCTGCCATCGCATCACGAAACTCGTGGTCGACGCAACACAAATAATAATAATAACATGAAAACACCTATCATGAAATTTGGCGCGTGGAATGTGAGAACACTCATTGATAGAGATGGCAATGCCTGTCCTGAACGAAAAACCGCCATAGTAGCTCGGGAACTTCGTCGTTATGACGTGGATGTGGCTGCGCTCAGCGAAACGCATCTTGCCGATGAAGGAGAACTGGTGGAAGATGGAGGGGGCTACACTTTCTTCTGGAAGGGTACCTCTGCATCCGAACCTCGACGTTCAGGGGTAGGCTTTGCCATCAAAAATCATTTATTAAAGCGACTAAAAGAATGTCCTGTACACATCTCGGACCGCATTACCACGCTGCGCCTTCATCTGGACAAAGACAACTACCTTAATGTCATCAGTGTCATGCTCCAACGCTTGACAAGTCTGATGACATTAAGGACAAATTCTACGAGGAAGTATCTCAATGCCTTGACAGCATAAACGCCAGAGAGCAGATCTTATTGCTTGGCGATTTCAATGCCAGAGTTGGTCGGGACTATGAGGCTTGGCCTGGAGTTCTGGGGCGACACGGAGTTGGTAACATGAACAGCAATGGTCAGTTACTACTTAGTCTTTGTGCTCAATACGACCTTGCGATATCGAACACCATGTTCAGACTTGCCGCTAAGCACAAGACGACGTGGATGCACCCGCGATCCAAACACTGGCATCTGATCGATTATGCTATAATGCGGCAAAGAGACATCAGTCAAGTCCAAATCACCCGTGTCATGCGCGGTGCTCACTGTTGGACTGACCATAGACTTGTTGTCACCAAACTACGACTCCGCCTCCGTCGACCTCGTAGATCCATAGTGAAAAAGCCGGCGGGTCTAAACGTGGATAGGCTTAAAGATCGCGAGGTCAGGGTGAAATATGCTGAAGCCTTAACAGAAAAGCTGTCACCAACTAATGAGACTAGTGATGTCGGTGCTGCTTGGGAAACTTTGTCATGTCATCTCATGGAAGCCGCTTCTGCTACTTTGGGTGCCAAAGACCGACATAGCGAGGATTGGTTCGATGACAATGGCGAGGTTCTACAAGCAGCATTCGACAAACATCGAGAGCTCCTGCGACAGCACAATAGAAGAGGTGGAAGTGTTGCGGTGGTCAAAGACAGTGACCAGGAATTACGAAGGCTGTCTCGACAGTTAAAAGACAAGTGGTGGCGGGACAAAGCTTGTCAAATGCAGTGGCTTGCCGATACTAACCAGCTTGGGGAGTTTTACTGTGAAGTGCGTAAACTGATTGGTGCGTCCTACCGAGCAAAAGTGCCTTTGAGGTCTTTAGACGGAATGCAACTCCTGACCAGCAAGGAGGATGTACTTAAACGTTGGGCTGAACACTTCAAAAACTTGCTTAACGTAGATCGTTCAGCTGATCTGCATCATATCAGTTTACTGCCTCAACTCCCATTAAACACTGAGCTGGACAAGCCCCTGTCGTACGATGAGGTTGTTACTGCCATCAGACAGCAGCACAATAAGCGGGCGGTCGGCATTGACCTTATACCGGGTGAGCTACTGAAGTACGGTGGTATGGAGCTGCACACGTCGGTATGGAAGCTATTTGTTCAAATGTGGGAAGAGGAGCGAGTCCCGGATGATTTCAAAGTTTCTCGCATAAGTGCTCTCTACAAGAACAAGGGTGACCGTTCCGACTGCAACTCGTATCGTGGTATTTCATTACTGTCGGTCCCTGGAAAGGCTTTTGCAAGAGTTTTATTGAACCGCCTGAAAGACCTGTCCGAAAAGATTCTGCCCGAAACCCAGTTTGGCTTCCGACCTGACCGAGGCACATGTGAAGCTATTTTCTCAGTGCGTCAACTGCAGGAAAAAAGCAGAGAACAAGGGCGTCAGTTGTACCTCTGCTTTGTTGACTTGGAGAAAGCATTCGACAGTGTGCCTCGCGAAGCTCTCTGGATGGTGCTGGAAAAACTAGGGTGCACGGATAAGTTTGTTCGACTTCTAAGACTCCTGCATGACAATATGCAGTGCTGTGTCTCTGTAGATGGTGAACAGTCCGATTTCTTCCCCGTCA
Source organism: Tuta absoluta (assembly GCA_027580185.1). Lineage (NCBI taxonomy): Eukaryota > Metazoa > Arthropoda > Insecta > Lepidoptera > Gelechiidae > Tuta > Tuta absoluta. The sequence goes on along the minus strand of JAQAHW010000019.1, from coordinate 7,823,421 downwards.
CCTGTGGGGTGAAACAAGGGTGTGTTCTAGCGCCTACACTGTTCGCCTTATACTTTGCAGTAGTAGTCAAGGAGGTCTTGAATACCGTATCCGAAGGAGTCCACATCCGATTCCGCACAGATGGCAGTCTTTTCAACTTGGCTAGACTTAGGGCGCGCACTAAGGTTTCGTATGCACTGATTACAGAGATCATGTATGCTGATGACTTGTGCTTTCTTGCGGAATCCCCAGACGGCTTGCAACAGCTGATGTCCGTTTTTCACCAAGCATGCTGCAAATTCGGCCTGAAGATCAGTGTCAAAAAGACGGAAGTAATGTCTCTAGACACACATGGTCGCGAGACACTGGCCATTAAGCTTGGTGAGGATATGCTGAAACAAGTTGATAAGTTCCGTTATCTTGGGAACACTGTAACATCTAAGTGTGACCTTGATGCCGAGATCAACAGCCGAATCAGTGCTGCAGCTGCAGCATTTGGAAAGCTGCGTTCCAAGGTTTTCTGCTCGCACGACCTAAAGTTAGCCACAAAAATATCTGTCTACATGGCGATTGTGCTGCCAAACCTTCTGTACTCCTCCGAGACCTGGTGTGTCTACCGCCACCACATACGTACTCTGGATCGTTTCCACCTTAAATGCCTTCGCACCATCATGAAGATCAGATGGTCCGACCGAGTGCGTAACACCGAAGTTCTGAGACGAGCCAATGTCGGTGGCATTGAAGCCTATCTAATGCGTCGGCAACTTCGATGGTGCGGTCACGTATCCCGGATGGCGGAGGAGAGAGTGGCGAAGCGCATCTTTTATTCTGAACTAGAGGAGGGAAAGCGAAAGCAGGGTGGACAACTCCTCAGATATAAAGATGTTCAAAAGCGCCACATGAAACGTGGCAACATCGAGCCCACTCAATGGGAGGGTCTGGCAGCACAGCGCCCAGAATGGCGCGGGATGGTAAAAAGGCGAATACGCGAGTTTGAGGAGCAGCGCAAAGCAGACCTCGACGCTAAGCGCGATGAGCTGAAAGACCGTCCACCTGCAGCCATTAACTACAATTATGTGAACGGCAAACTCACCTGCCCGCATTGCGCACGAGACTTCATAGCAAAAATTGGCTATAGGAGCCATCTCCGAGCGCATCAACGCCTCTTTGATTAGGAGTTGAAGTGGTCGCCCTGGCCGAAATCGGTCGGAAAGATCATCATCATCATCACTGTTATCCATAACGTATATGGTATACCCCCGAAGAGTGTTAAAGTAAGAAGCTATGAAATGTTTGTACTGTTAAATAATAGAGGGTAAAAGATTTGCGTGTGAAGTTGAATTGTGCTATAAAAATAAACTCAACCAACAATCGGTGTTCCACAAGAAAAGAAGATGAAACCCAATTAGCTTAACTACTCAATACCAGATAAGTAATTCAACATACATAAATCACGCCTATATCCCTTACGGTGTAGACAAAGCGTTAACGGCCGTAAATTGGATATTATCACCACGTCTGACAAAAGTTTGAGGGTCAATCAGATAACTGTGTATCACTATACTGACAGGTTGTCAGCCTATCGCCTAAAATGGCAATACATATCTAACCCTCGAGTCCCTTAGTCGCTTCTTACGACACCCATGGCTAAACCAAGGGGTGGTGACATTCTAAGCTGGCATCACACGGCATTATATAGTAATTCAATTAAGTATTAAAACAACAATAAAAGTATAATGATATTTATGAATTACAATACTGATACTCTTTATCTTTTCTGATCTCCTGGTACTTGATTGGGAATTCTCCATGGCACTCTCCCTCTCCCTCCTGCGGACCAAAGTCTAACAACCCTTCAAAATTGAAATTGAAATTGAAATTCTTCATTCAATGTAGGATAGTATTATCACTTATAGACGTCATGATCCGTCATTGCAAAAAAAAGAAATTTGTACAGCGCAATTTTCTTTTTTTATAACAATTTTGTAATGTCCTAATAGAAAAACCGGCTCGGGCGGGATAAAAAAATAATAACAATATGTAACTTTACGCCACGACCATCTGAAAACTAATTCAAGTTGAAGTCAAGATTTTCAAAGCGTGTTAATTACATGCTTATAAATTAACTGGACCCCCTAAAGGAAAAACCCCCCAAAAACCTGCCCAGTAGTTTTTATACGTCTCCGAAAAGTGTTTATACCTCAAGACGCTGTTCTTCCTTCAATAAAACAAATTAAAAAAAAAGCTTTCCTTCCCACTCCTTCTTGGAATCGCCTCGTTACACGGCAAATCTTTCAAAATGTCACTCACGTACTTCCATCAGTTTTTCCGAACTCCGATCTAACTACGAGTATAGTCTTACAGAATAAACTACCTCTAGACTGAGAGTATAAACTTATTAAGTTTCCTTTAGAAGAACGGAGGCGTCTTGAGAGTCTCATTAAATCGATGTAAGTGGTAACTGATGACTGTACGGTCGACGGGACGGGAACAGTTTACACTGATGTGGAATTTAAAATGTGGAAATATTATTTTTTGCCGTACGATGCCGGTTTAGAATGTCTCTACCCCAATTCTACTCGTGGGTGTCGTAGAAAGCGACAAGGTGATAAATTAATCCAGGGAATACGTAGCAGCTGTGATTGCATGTTGCACTGCACTCGCCAAGCCGCCTACCAAGCGTGACGAGTAAAGAGTAATACCCCCAATACGGGGAGGCCCATGTCTGGAAAAGGATTCGTGAGGCATGCATTGTTCACGAATTTATAATGTGCCATTAAATTTTGACAAGACTGCCCCGGAAGCGTAGCGTATAGGTTAGTACCTCTGCCGATCAAGAGTCGGAGGCAAAAATATTTGTTCAACCGATTCCAAGTATTTAAGTTGAGTAATAATAATATTATTAGTATAACATATAATACGTTCCTTTATTTAAAACAAAAAAGTATTTACATGCCAATATCAATAAGCATTTAGTAATCGCTGGACAGTGGAGTAAGCGGGTCCTCGAGTGGAGGCCACGCCTCGGCTTCCGTAGCATTGGACGCCCTCCAGCCAGATGGACCGATGAGTGATTTACGGTGTACCCTGGGGGAGGCCTACTACGTCCAGTAGTGGACTGCTATAGACTGATGTGTGAACATCATTTTCCTACCACACTACAATTTTTATAATTTTTATTTTAGTCTGGAGCTTGAAGATGTAATCAAGGAATATCTATCCCAACAGTTTTTTTAAAGCTTTATGTGTATCTGATGACTGTACGCTCGATGAGTTGGGTTAGGTATACACTTATGTAAAATTTAAAATGTGCTATCAAAAGACAATTATACGGGTCGTTTGTAAGTGATCTGTAGGAGAATATAACATTCTAGAAAGTTACGTACCTAAATCAAGTACTATTAGTTATACTGTGCCTATATAAAACTATTTTTTAAAAACAAGTTATTTATTTATTTATTTATTTATTTAACCATTTATTGTACACAAAAACATACACAGGAACATTTTACAATGAGACAAGACACAACAGGTTTACTTATTTCTAAAAAGAAATTTCTTACAGCAAACCTACATAAGAGACATTCTATAATTCGAGACGCGGATATGACGTGCACAATAGCAAAAAAAAATAACGTATATATACGAATACTACAATACTTAAATACCTTTATGATAGAATACTTATATACCTATTAATATATAAATATATTATATATATACTACATACATACTTACATTACTATGGATATGCAAGAGAAAGATAGTGTTCTTTATCTTTCTTTTTAAATATAGCAATAGATGGACTATCGCGCACAGCGTGCGGGAGAGAATTCCACAATCTGACGGCATGAACAGTAAAAGAGTAGGAGTAGAAGTCTGTCTTGTGAGATGGCATAGACAGGAGAGACCTGACGTTTGAGCGACATGGCTTATCCTGTGGGCGTGAAAACGCAAAGCGCTCTCGAAGATACGATGGAGAAGAAGGGTATACTATTTATACTATTTTCGGCTCTGTTTCAGTTCTTGTAGCCAAAATTATTGCCAAGAGAATCCTGAATAATGATTCAAAACGAATTTCACTCCTATTTTTGTCATTTTTGTTTGATGTATAAATTGTTTAAAAATATATATTGAAAAACTTAATAAACAGACAAACATAAGCTGTTTCTTCTGAAACGGTGATTTCTAAAATTGTGCATGGTAGCCATATGGTAGCCCGCAACGACTTTAACCTCACTTTCTTCTACTCGATTTTTTCATGTAAGTTTATGTGTGAATGTATTAGGTTATGTGGGACTTAATCAATTTAATAGATCGTGTGATGCAATCGCAATTTGGTAACAAAATTACTTAACAAAAAATTAGACATGCATTTTTTAAATATATTCCTAGATAACTTGTTATCTAAAACTCTGAACTTTCGATAGGTAAGGAACACCTCAATCTCACCAAAATGTTTATAAAAACGCTCGGTGAACTAACTTCGGTACCTCCACTTAAGCAAGTTGTTACGAAGTTCTACATCGGTAAGTTTAAAAGCTTTAAGCGATAACAGAAGCGCTTTAAAGTTTACTATCGATTTTATACCGACACTGCAAAGAAACGGTGATCAAGGAGTTTCTGCCATGGTCTTAGAGGTAAATGATAAATATCTTGGACAATTCACACAGCGCTATCTAGCCCCAAACTAAACAAAGCTTGTACTTTGGGATAGATAGCTAATATTAATACTTATATACTTTTCTTTTTTTTATGAATACATTATTATACATAGAAACACCCAGACTAAACACAAATATCTAAAAATTACTTAACAAATATTTGTGTCTTGTGTGAATCGAACCCATGACCCTCGGCGTAGCAGGCAGAGGTAGGTACTATCCGCTGCGCCATCGGCCCAGTCGTCCAAGTTGGTTGGATGTTTTGAAATTGTTTACGCGATATGATCAGGCGGCTGGTTACGACTGGATGGCGTATCTTGGGGTTGATATGTCCAACAGTGGACTTCTTCTTCTTCTTCCCCTCGTGAGAAGTCGACGAACGACCCGTTGAACCCTGGTGTCAGAGTTATTCAACCGCCTACTACTACTCGTAGGCGTCTGACATGATTTTGTTACGAACGCCATGTAAGTAAATAGACAGTATTCATGTAAGTAAACTTAGCGACAATCAGGTGGTATAGCCTGCAATATCCTAACCAGACTAGAAACAAATTCACAAAGTGCATTTTCTTCTAGTATTCACCGCTTCACTTCTTCTAAAATTCACCGCAAGCAGTCGCACTACAACTATGCTACATTGCCTACAATAGGCTGATGTATGCTCATATGATCAAACATATCCGCATACGAACTAAAGTGACCCACATAATTATAGTAAGCCGAAACGTCATTGTAGAGCAAATAGCTGGAAAAATCACATGGGGTCGGAAGGTTCTAGTGAGACGAAAACCTATATTTGAACAAAGCAAAAAAGCTAATTTTTAAATTTATTTTAAAACTAAATGGCATTGACTGTAAATAAAATTGGAAAAGGCAGGAGCATGCACTTTAAGTGTCATAATGAAGCACTTCAGCTAATTGCCAATCTAATTAGCCTGGAGAGACCCTTTATTGAAGACCTTAATCGAATATGCAGGTAGATACTATCAGTACTACGCCTAGCTACCATTTAAGTATCAAATAAAACTGGTTATTATTAGTACCTGTATGAAAGTCCAGTATAAGTAGGACTACAATATAACATTAAATCAAAGAAAAAATTTCTACTCATATTATAAGTCCGAGAGTCTGTTACCTCTTCACGTGCAAACGTCTTGACGGATTTGATTGAAATTTGGCACACATATAGAATAATAATATATAATTTCATAGTATTTACCAAAAACTTATAAGATTTTGAGTTTGGAGAAAAAAACTAGTTTCCAAAAGCCATCAAAACTTTGCCTACTCCGCAAAAGTAAAATTCATGATTTTGCGTGTACAAGGCACATACAAACCTAAGAACGTGTTGACTCACAAATAGCATAATAAATGAAAAGTAAGGACGTCATAACTTTCCATCGCGGCCATAAAAAATATATTTAAACGACATCGAACGCATAAAATACATTTGGGCCTTATTTTGCCCCCTCACCATCCTTCAGAAGCAGGGCCGCATTTAGATGGTGGACGTCTCCAAATCCCGTCTGGCAGGTTAATGCAAGCTTTCAGAGAAAGCAGCGAGTGCAGTAGAACGTGTGTGTGTGTGCAGTAAATTGCATCTAAATAAACAATAAAGTCATATTTTGTATCAATGTGTGTAGAGACTTTTCTTACTAAGATGTTTTATAGTTTAGGTAATACCTATAATAAACAACAGCTAGATTATAAAGTGAAAAACAATTTTACTAACTTTATGTTGATAAGCTAAGAAGGTATTTAGTTGTTTCCATCAATTAGTATTCTAAAGAAAAATATGTAGGTACGTAAGTAACGATATATTGATTGTCTTAAGGGGGTTGTCCCACTTGTAGTTGGTCGCTGCGTATTTTTAACGCACCGTAACGCATGCTTCTGTCAAAAGAATGAGCAGACACATCGGTTGTATGTAAGTAGTCGTATTTGTATGGGAATAAGATCGGAATTCGCGATTTCCTTTTGTCTGTCAGACGCATGCGTTACAGCGTTACGTTTAAGATACGCAGCGACGGACGTCAAGTGAGAAAACCGCCTAATACTTTTGAAATGAGCTGTAGTCATCGCTATTACATTGCTCCCTCCCTATTACTTGGCCGCAGAGTTTGTAATTGTAATGAGATATTGCACCTTTTAAACTTAAATAAGATAACTTCCACAAAAGGTTTTTGACGTCATATAGAAACAATTCAAAATGCAAGTGTTTTTTTTTTGTTTTAAGTTTAAATAAAGCAACAACTCTCTTTGCCTAAGTAGGGCTCTGTGCAGACCGGGACATCTCTTATCTTAGGCGATGTCTACATAAAGTCTGAGTATACAAGATTTTTATCGAAAAGTATATATAGTCAAAGGAAAGTTTATATTTAAATTTCTCGGTTCCCTACTATTTATTCCGAATTTCTGTTGATGTTCATACGATTGACAAGTGTAGGACGGTAAGTATTTAAAATGAATTAACCATCATTTTTTTTTTGTATTATGTCGAAAACATTTTTGTTTCTCGAGTAATGCAAATAAACAATAATTAATGGATTGACTTCTAATACTTAATCGTTTTTATATTTTTTGTATTTTACTACCACGAAAATATAGGATGAAATGATGGTGATGAGGAACAACTTTCCCCAAGGAACATAGGTTGAAATATGACAAAAATATTTTGAGTATCCATAGTGACTCACATCAGCTGAACGACAATTTTGTATGGGAGGTCCAATATTTTCTTTCGTATTTTCACCTATGGTCCTTGGGGAAAGTTGTTCCTTATCACCAGCCCGTCTTGAGTTTTCAGTATCGGCCACCAGTACATTTTTACAATAAAACACAAAAAATTTAAACAGTAAAATACTTCAGCGTACTACAAATAAAGCAGCAAAAACTGATCATGATCTTCAATCTTCTTTTACTACTTATATAGAAAAACCCAATAAAAAACAACTTATAAAAATCATGCGTATGCTTCTCAGAAAGGCTTCCTTCCTGTCCTATGGACCTTTGAAACCCGGGACTTTAAGCCCTTATAGAGAATACATCTTAAAAGAGAATAGGTTCTTCATTGGAGACCCTTCAATATCCGGAAAACAAAAAGACCTATCTCATTACTTTGTCATAGAAATTTATACCTCTTGCCCAAAACCGTAAGATCTAAATTTGCGTCGTAGTATAGAGGATACTTAAAGTATAGGTTGAACATTTGGGTATATTTTAAGTGACACTGGTTAAAACGTGCTGAAGTAGCTCTAGTTATTGATTTTTTCCACTTGGCTTGTATTGGTTTCCCCTAAAAATAACTTGAAAGCGTAATGAATTTTTTGGTTTGACTTTGTTGGATACAATTAATAGAAAAAATAATAGTAGTTTATGCAACTGTCATATAATGGGGGTCATTAGAATGCGAGTGTCTGTTTATCACACGAGGCGTAGCCGAGTGTGATAATAGATTGACACGAGCATTCTAATGCCTAATTATATGCAGTTGCATACACTATTTTATCTACACTCTAAAAAATTAACTCAGTTGAACACTTTTCCAAACGACCGCAGCGGGGATTGCAAGGCCAGATACATAGTCAAATTCAATACGAGAACGTAATATGGCTTGATATGAATTTTTGAAGATTCTTTACTAACAGTTGTTTAGATGTCAAGTCTCAACAGCAAATAACCAAACAACTGAACAACAACTGAACAACACTGAACAACACTGAACAACAACTGAACAACACTGAACAACATCGGAATAACATCTGAACAACAATTAATCAACATCTGAACAACATCTGAACAACATCTGAACAACAACAGAACAACAACAGAACAAAAACCTATTAAAACAACTGAACAACATCCAAAAAATTACCCTACAACAACAACTGTCAGGTGCGGCGGAAGATAGAGATTTGAGTATTGGAAAAAAAACTTCGTTTCATTTCTCAACTTTATCGTATTAAGAGTTTTCTCATTAAGTCATTACGCTTCTGTAATTTATAGAAAACCCTAGTTTTTATAGGCAGAATGCATAAAGTAGGTCATTATGCACCTGTTTTCGAATTCATAATTCGAACATTATGAGACGAGTGTAGATAAAGTAATTAATGTGGGTCGTGGCCTCGTGGCAGATTTAAAATCATCAATTTAAAAACTAAACTTAATTATTATTTATTACTAGCGGCCCGGCCAGCGGTTTCACCCGCTGCTAACTGATTTCCCACGGGAAACAGACCTTCTCCCGACATAAATCATAGATAAAAACCTTTTTCTTGAATCACTCTATCTTTTAAAAAAACTTCATCCAGATCCGTTAAGTGGTTTTGAAGATTTAAGCATCCAAACAAACAAACAGACAGGGACAGACGTGGGAAGCGACTTTACTTTGAATTCCGTTTTTTTTTTAATCCCCCAGGGGATGAAAAAAGGGTTAAAAGTTTGTATGAAAGTTCGTTGTCTTAAGTGTGATCCGTTTCAAAATTAGTGATTAGACATATGACTTAAAATAATTAAACACGTGTTTCAGCATATTTGAAATTTTAACCCTTAATAGGGTCAAACGGAGGTTTAAAGTTTGTATGAAAGTTCGATTTTTAAATAAATGTGATCTGTTTCAAAATTTGAGATTAGACTAATAACTTAAAATAATTAAACACGTGTTTCAGCATTTTTGAAATTAGAACCTTTAAATGGGTGAAAAGGGGGTTAAAAGTTTGTATGAAAGTTTTTTATCATAAATGTGATCTGTTTCAACATTTCTGATTAGACTCATAACTAAAAATAATTAAATACGTGTTTCAGCATTTTTGAAATTTTAATCCTTAAAGGTGTCAAAAGGGGGTCAAAAGTTTACTACCAGTTGGGCTACCCGATTTCCCATGGGAATGTGACAATTTCCCGGAATAAATTATACTTATAAACCTTCCTCTTAAGTTACTCTATCTAGTAAAAAAAACCGCATCAAAATCCGTTGGGTAATTCTAAAGATATAAGGAGACACCAAACGGGAAGCGACTTTATTTTATACTATGTAGTGATAGTGATAGTGATGATGATGACTTTATCAATTTTCGGGAGCATTCTTGCCAGTGTCAAGAAGTGAAATCAACATTTTCATCTGATAGTTTTGTGACATGGTTGTTTATACAATGGTTGTATAACGACCGTGATTTACAGACAGCAACCGAAACTAAAAACGTGCTCCTTAAAGCACGTTTTGATACACGTGTTCCTTACCGAAAAATTAGGTAAGTAGTTCAGCCTGACCAAACTGAGAGAGATTGCACAAAGTTAGGCCTCTTTTGACAACTGTTTAAAAAGGAAAATAACTTAATCACTCGTCTGTCGCTTCATAATATAACAATTTCATTGGTTTTGAATTTTATTGTGGGTAGTTAAGGTTCAAAATTGTTGTCCGGCTCCCGGTACGTGACAGACAAGCGGTTAAAAGTAAACGATACATTGCGTTGATTATATGGGGTCACTTTGGTGTGGAGTTCGATATTTCTTCTTTTCGTGTGGGACACCGAGTCGTGTAACGACCTAATGAGCGTCCTTGATATTTTTAATTTTCCTTATCGAGAACGCTAATTACTTTTCGTGGCTAGTTAAGAAACTCCCAGAAGTAAAACACTATCCATTGGCGCAATAAGCGTATCTTTTTTAGCCTGTTTAAAATATTTTATTGAGAATTGAACCTGCTGGGTTAACATGCGAGCCAAAATAAAGTTTGTCACCGCATTATATCGCTTACGGCTCACTTCACTGCGAATAGTTTGCGCACTTTATTCCTACTGATGGTCTGCGCGCAAGAGACGACAACATATGTCGTGGCACGCATATAAAAAAAAACTCAAACAGAACTCAGATCGCTCTACACCACTTTCTTGTTTGCAATTTTTACAAAAAAAATATGTAGCCATTTTTGGTCTATACAATATCTCTTTACTTACAGAATTGGCTAGGGTAGCTTAGGGGCTAGTACGATTGTTAATTTAGAGTAGGAGCACTTCTGGGCAGGTGTTTTGGGGGGTTTTTCCTGTTCAGGAGGTCCGATTAATTATACGCATGTAAACTACACGCTTTAAAAATCTTGACCTCAATTTGAAACAAATATCGTTTTCAGATGGTGGTGGCGTAAAGTTACATGCCGTGTGATTAACCTGGCCAGCCCCGTGGCAGTGCTTTGATTTTTATTTTTTATCCCGCCCGAGCCGGTTTTCTATTAGGACATTACAAAATTGTTATAAAAAATGAAAATTGTGTGATATAATTTTTTTTTTTTTTACAATGACGGTTCATGACGTCAATAAGTGATATGATAATACTATCCTACATTGAATAAAGAATTTCAATTTCAATTCCACGTAAATGAAAACGCTAAATTCATACAAATCAATCTTCGTTCAGGGACGGACAGTTTGATCATTGAGAGGTTGTTTTGAAGTGTTGCAGTTAAACTTCTACCACTTTTGATTGTTCAAAGGAACTTTGCCGAGAACCGGTAGTAGGTTCAACTGCTTCGCTTCCGGAAGTCGCTAAAGTTTGTCGTAGAGTTTTGTTACAACTTTTTGTTTTCAATTATTTAAGTAGTTACTACCTGGAATTGAAATAAATTGAACGGTTTTGCTGGTAAAGTAGGGAAATGTGTTTGGAAACTAAAATTGGATGCTTGCATGAGAAATATTGTTTCATACTTTGTAGTATTTTTAGAGCATTTTCCTGAATATGGCATATTTTTCTATTAAAGTGTATATTCCTGTAAATTTTTCGTACCCTCTAATCTTTGTTAACAAGCGTGTTTTTTGTTGTAAAATGTACTTTTGCAATATTTGAGGACAATCGCACATACTTTGACCATTTTAACATGATATAAGTGACATTTAGTGGTGTTATAAGTGACATATAGGCCTACTCCTATTGGGAACTCACTAAGCTTGGCAGTCGGATTGACTGCCAACAGTGTAAGGTGTTGTATTCACAGGAACCATTATGCCCATTCTCTAGATTCATCTCTTAGACACCTTTTAAAAACCCACGGGTAGAAATAGGGCGATGCTATTCGAAGCATCCCACGGCATTTATTTGGTGGTCATTTCCTAATATCACGCCTATAACTCTTGCGGGGTACGCTGAGCTTAAACGACCATAAAAACGGGTATATACGCCACGTCTGACACACAGTGAATTGTAACAGGTTATCAGCCTATCGCCTAAAACTGCAATACACATGTAACCCTCAAAATCTTTATTCGCCACTTACAACACCCGCGGAAAAGAAATGGGGTGATGCTATTCTAAGCCGATATCACACGGCACGGTCATTTTCAGTTTGCCACAAATCGTTTTACATGCAAAGCTTGCATTGCTTACTCAGAGTTTGTGATTATCCTTCTGTTGGAAAACCCTTATCATCTGTCAATACTTTTGACTGGTGTGACGTTTATATGATGTGATGTGATGAGACGAGATAAAGTAGATCATAACATGAATAATATGCTCAAACAAACTTGATATATTAGATTTGTTTCTTCAATTATTTAAAATTAAATAAAAAAGTCCAAGAATAATATTATGATCATCAATAGAATGGAATGATAACACAAAAATATAAAATAAAATAAGTAAATCACAAATTAATTAAATTAGGGAAATTTTAATCGAACTTAAAATAAAGTCTATAAAATAATAATAAAACTATAAAAATGACATAATTATAGCAATACAATAACAATATCAATACCTATTTATAAAACTTATAGCCAATCAAATTACAAAATAAAAATAATTGTAGTAAAATTATCAGAACTTAGAAAATTGTGTGTTGAATAAAAAAATAATCAACAAGAGATTTTGGCGGTAGAATATTTCGTCACTATTTAAATTTTTTAGGCTTGTGGGTAGCTATTCGTAGTGTAATTATATCATACGAAAGATAAAAAATAGGTCTCTCAATCATAGTATGATTTTTTACATTTTTAACTTTTTTTCGTTAGCCATATTTTAGCTAGAGTATTTTTCGATATATTTGACAAGTTTTTTCTTCTCTGTTTTAGGTACAAAATCAAAAAGAAGATTCATTCTGGAGGTACAAACCTGATTTCGGAAGGCACCACGGGTAACTTGAGCTGAATATTAATGATTACCTGAAACATAAAACATACAAATTTAGCTAAATAACATTAAAGCCTGCACAACTATTACTCATCACAATAAAACAGTTATATTGTGACCACAAGCTCTGTAAAGTGCTAGAAACGTAGGAATTGTAAAATCCAAAATAAACACAACTTAAATTCGTTTTAAATTGTATTATTGTGAACATTTAAGCCAATTTAAGAAGCCCATTTTGACATCCATGATTGCACTACATCTAGCCAATCGGCACAGCTGTTTGCCGCATATATGTTCTAAAGATGAATGAATGAATCATGATTGAGGATAGAAGTACGTCAAAACAATATTTTAAGTATTTCATTTTCTTTATTAGGACAACCAACAAGTCTATCACTTCTTACATGAATAAGCAAAACATAACATTATATGGTAACCAAGTATGTTGATTTTAAAAGAATGGTAAGCAGTACTTTGCGTGTTCTAATAAAACTGTTAGGGCAATTTATAAACGAATCGACCATGGCCCCCTGCCCCACATACTAAGATCGTAGTTGTTGCTACGAGACGTAGCTGTTTATTTATAATCTCCTACGGCAACTTAGCAGTTTGCAATTTCTGAGTAGTTTCTGTTTTACTATCATTTTTCATTACATTAACAGCCACAATAGCCCACTGCTGGACATAGGTCTTCCCCTATTGGAATATATTGCCTTACGCACTTGGCCTGCGGCAAGATATTGCTTTCACAGGGAACGCTGCTGTCTTTCCCTGGATGATTATCCTTTAGTCACTTTTTATGTGACCCACGAGTAGAATCTATTCCTAGCCGGCGCAACACGTTGAATTCTAAGCAGGCACCACACTTATTTTTTTAATATTATCAGCAGGAACAAAAAATAGGTAGGTACTGATGATAACTGTTAATCAAACTTAAATCTGAAATTCATAAATCAACGTTCTGCTAATGATACAAATTCAAGAATCTAATGATAAAACTCTAACCATTGACATATAAAGTTAAAGGTAGGTACACAAAACGTGCTCTGCGCGGGTTGTTATTACAAAGTCATCCGCGTAGAGCACGCGTGCGTGTTTACTATGTGGGCTCTGCGGGTGACTTTATAATAATACTCACCCTTGGAATATTCTGGGCCGGAAATAAAACCTAAAATCTCTGGCACAGAACTCAAATAAAGAACAAGATAGCACCTTATTTTAATCATACCATCGACTCTTTAAAACAAATAATGATTAATTAAGTAATATTCTGGCCAATTCACACAGCACCATCTAGCCCCAAACTAAGCAAAGCTTGTACTATGCGAGCTAGATAGCTGATATTCTTTCTTTTTCGTGTGGCACAACCAGTGGTCTAGCGAGCCAATGAACCCCGGTGTCAGAGTTTTTCAACCGCAAACAAGGCCTCTGACACGTATGTGTAACCACCGTCGTCTAAGTAATCATAGACATCAACTAATATTCATACTTATATACTTTTTTGTAAATAAGTACATATTATACACCCAAAGTAATCACAAATATCTAATAAAATTACTGAAAAAATATTTGTGTCTTGTGGGAATCGAACGCACAACCCTCGGCGTAGCAGGCAGGGGTATTATCCGCTACGCCATCGGGCCAGTCAGATCTGCTATGTTGTATTGTATTTACTTTGTCTAAACAAGATGTGTTGTTAGATCTCTTTTATTTTTACAACCCGACCTACCCCACGTTTTTACAACACTAGAGTGCCTTACCGTGCATGCAATAAAGTTGAAGTCTGGTCGATGTACCAGTCTCGAACCAGCTTAATACATTTGAAAACATTAACAGCCACAAGCTTAATTAGTACTATACAGAGTGTAAGCGACAGCCCTCCGAATACTTATCGGGTGCATTCAAACTGTGAAACTGAACTCATCTCATGAAAAAATATTTCAGGAAACTCCATGCAATCGGAGGGCCGTCCCTTACACCTCGTATATTTTTAAATGGAAATATGTTTTATCGAAATGACAAACGGATAACCTTCTGTATCTAATCGCTACCACACTGAATATGTACCACCTTATTAACTTTCAGTATGGGAGCTCTTTAACTCAAACATTAAACTTACTTAATTTTACTTAGTTATTTCATTTGACCGCCGATGTGGTGCAGTAGTGTAGTGCGACTGCTTGCGACGCAAAGGTTCCGGGTATGATTCTCTGTGTAGCACTCACAAAGTGAAAATTTATCGCTTAGTGAATTTGTTCCTAGTCTGGTTAGAACATTGCAGGTTGGTGCTTTAGAGGGTGCGTTCAGCCGTCGGTCCCGGTTGTTGTCTATTTACTTAGACGGCAGTCGTTACACAACCATGTCAGAGGCTTACTACTAGTAGTAGGTGGTTAAAAATCTATGACACTAGAATTCATCGGGTCGTTGGATGACTCGGTGTCTCGCACGAAAATAAGAAGAAGAAGAATTTTATTTGAAAGCAAAATATATCCGTTACTGGTACCTGGTGCACAACCGGTATGTTTACCCTACTACCAACATAACAACAAAATTAACTTGCACCCTCCAGGGTTGTTAAATAGAGTACTACTTACATGTTTATATGTTAACAGTGAGTTGCACTGATTAAAATGGCCTTGTTTTTTATAAATGGCTGCTATTATTTATATGAAAATATAAAAAAATTACAGTAGCTCTCAGAGAACATCGGCACGATTAAATTACTGAGTTCAAGTTCCAGTCGTGTGAACTTTTCGGTGTCTATACGGGGTGTAAGGGACAGCCCGCGTACACTGTATTTCTTCACATTGTACAACCTTTTCTCCCATACAATTTGCCAGTAAAGTAAGATCTTCTGGATATCCTATGTCATACTTAAGCCCATCAAAGACTCGACGTTTTCATATGATAATGTACGAGGGATGGCAAAAAATGCCGACATTGGAGCCTTAGGTATAGAAAGCCATTTGAGAATTTCCATACGATCCGCGGTCGCTTTTTAGGGTTCCGTGTTCTTCAAGAACCGTATTTTATCGTAAAATAGTAAAATAATCAAAAATGGTTAACTCCTTTTTGATAAGAGCACTAGTAAATAAATATTTCTTGGATTGAGTTTAAACCTTGCAACGTCATATCTAATTTATTCAACTATAATATGCACTAAAATTTGCACGGGCGGTCTTGACGCCAAAGGCTTCATCTCCCAGTCTACCTTAGGGCACGTGAAAAGGGTCAAGGCAGCTGTATCAAATTAAAAAAATATTGAAAAACAGGCCTATACTAAACAATAAATCCTACACATGAACTTATATCATTATACTATCTCTTGCATAAAACCTCGACTCATAATCAAGAATCATACCACGAAACTAGATCCAACTAAGTTAAGACAAATCCAAAATTGTATAATCCTTGAAACAAAAACGTTCCGGAACCCATTTATTATGTTTGTCCCACAAGCTCTTGACAGGTTTTTTATTTGAGAGGTTTCCGCATGTGGATAATATGGGTCCCATTTTATTATATTATGATGTTCTTTGAAAATGCATGGAATTCTCTGGTTCTGTATTTTTAAAGGATTATTTGAACCTACATTTCGTGAGGTCAACTGTGATTCTGTGCGGATAGGGTGTTTACGTTTTCTAGGACATTCAGCATATTAAATATTTTAAGAATTTCTTCTCTCTTATCGTGTGGGACACCGAGTCGCCACAATAAACCCTGGTGTCAGAGTTTCTCAACCGCCTACTACTAGTAGTAGTAGGCCTCTGACATGGTTGTGTAACGACCGCCGTCTAAGTAATCATAGACAGCAACCTAGACCAGCGGTTTAACGTGCCCTCCGAAGCACGGAACCATTTATTTCTCGGACAATCAGGTGGTTCACCCTACAATGTCCTAACCAGACAAGGAACAAATTCTCAAAGTGATAAATATCAATTTTGTGAGTGTCCCGCCGAGAATCGAACCCGGAACCTTTGCGTCCCAGGCAGTCGCACTACCACTGCGCCATATCGGCCGTCATTTAGTTGAAGTATTCTGACGATGATATATAGCATTCATTTCAAAGCTAAGCTGAGTTTTAGGCCGATAAGTATACACACAAATTCGTAAAAAAATATGATTCACTCGGTTATCAAAGACATATTTATTTTGTAAGATCTTCGGCAAAAAAAAAAATTGTGTCAGTTTATTAAGGATAGGTCACTTTAGAAAGTTCGTCAAGGCCCAGTTTATTATTATCGAGCTTTGACATTACCATACAAAACAAATGAAACGAGCTTTTTGTGGTGTCGTTTCCGGTTCTCCCACTTGTCATCCGTCGCGTAACAGTGTCAAACGTCTTGACAGACGCATCCGTTACGCATCTTAGCCGTATTTGTATAGGAATAAGATCGGAATTCGCAATATCTTTCGTCTGACAGACGCATGCGTCAAAAATACGTAGCAACTAGCGACAAATGGGTGAACCAACTAGCTCTATAGGCCTTCTGATTTCCGACTGTCTCGAAACCCTATCCGTCGACCTGCTTATATAGAAATACTAGATTTCCGCCCAGCGGTTAAACTCCTTTTCCCGTGCCCTATGTGTTATGCCGGGTTATACTTTACCTGTGTTACAAATTTCATCCAAACCGGTCAAGCCGTTTAAGCGTGAAGAGGTAACAAACATACATACAAACACTGAAACTCTCAGATTTATAGAATAGCTTAGAATAGCATCACTCCATTTCTTTTCCGTGGGAGTCGTAAGAGGCGACTAAGGGACTCGAGGGTGTGTATAGCAAACTTAGGCGATGGGCTGACAACCTTTCACTATAGCGATACACAATTTTCCGAATAACTCTCAAATATTTGTCAGACGTGGCGTAAATAACCGTTTTTTGCGGCCGTTTACGCTCTGCCTACCCCGCAAGGAATTATAGGCGTGATATGTATGTATGTGACGGATTTCGACTTATTAATCTGATATAATTTTTGACACAAACTACGTAGGTATTCATGTTTATACGAGCATTTTGGAATGATTTTCATTAAGTAAATTATTAATTTTCGAAATATATTCACTATTTAGTTAATTCCTCTTAACCGAAAGGAGACGAATAATTAATTCAAAAGTTATTAGAGCGTGAATATTTCATTTTACAGTTTATGACTCGCGACCTTAATATTTTCCATAATACTGAAGGAATAATCATAGACTACTTATTATTTATCAAAGCTAAGTATTGCTGTTATTGAAACAAACAACTTAAACTTTGAAGAGCAAACAAGTGAAAATTTATCAGTCATGTTTGACCTGTTATTATAGTGCTACACGACTTTTCTAAAACGGCCCTCAAATTCTTGTCCGACGTAGCGTATTTTACGGCCGTTAACGCTCTGCCTTCCCCGCAAGGGATAAAGGCGTGAAATAATTATGTGTGTCTATGTATTTTGTGTGAAAATTGTGTGGAACCACAAAAAAAATACTCAGGTGGAATGAGTGGAATACTCGCGCAGATTTCTCCTTGAGATTATTTGAAAACACCTGTAAACTGTAAACTTAGTATGATACTCGTAGAATGAAGCCAACCGCCGAAATACCACAATATCCTTTGGAACCGTTGCAAATCCCTTACATACATCATGCATCAGCCTATCGCAGTCCACTGCTGGACGTAGGCCTCCCCCAGGGTACGCCATAGTGCATGATCTCCCGTTTTCACCATCCAGTCGCTACCAGCCGCCTTTTTTAAGTCATCGGTCCATCTGGCCGGAGATCGTCCAACACTACGCTTGCCAAGGTGTGGCCTCCACTCGAGAACCCGTTTACTCCACCGTCCGTCGGTTCAACGACAGATGTGCCCAGCCCACTACTACTTCAAATCCCTTAGTCGTTAAAAATCTCTTAATTTACTTCTGCCAGAAGTATCGAAACCCATGAGCCTAAAACTTATTAGAGCGCAAATATTTCCCTTATCAATTTATTAACACAAGGGATTTCCCATTATATTACACCATGGGTGAAATGACGAGACCACAGACGTTGTAAAGGTAGGAGGACACTTTATGCCTCGTCTGACAAATATTTGGGTTATTCGGAAAATTGTGTATTGCCATAGTGACAGGTTAGTCAGCCCTTTGCCTAAAATTGCATTCCTTAGTCGCCTCTTACGACTACCACGGAAAAAGATGATGCTATTCTGACTTAGCATCACACTGCTGTCGTGTGATGCCGGCTTTAATTTTGTTGATATTTTTATTTTGTTTTAGTCAAACTTAATAATATTTTAGGATAAGATGTTGTTTGTTTTTTAAAATGTTTTATGGTCTGATCTCATTAGTTTTAAGCAAGATCTCATTCACCCTTTATAGTACTATATAGTACTTAGGTTTATACTGTTAAACTAATTATCGTTATTGATTAAATAAATAAATAAAAAAATGCCTGATCTAGCGTGCAATATCTATGGACGACAGTATTAAAATGATTCCGCGTGAATGTACTTTATTAAAACGCTCGGGTAAGCCATGGAAATCTAATTTATATTTCACCTCGGAGGGTACGGTGCACGAGATTTTGAAATTATGAATATATTCCAGTTTATTAACAGCCGTTTCAGCATTTTTTTAATGGAGTGATTTTGCTTGTTTTAGTTGTTTAACCCTATGAAAGACACTGGCACAAAATGTACAATCCTAATTGTGTCCAATATAGCATTTGACACGACAGAATCTGCTACTAATATAGTTGAAAGTGGATTCCACCGAATTAAAACTCAAACTAAGTTACAAATCATTCATTTTCGATTTTATATTGCAAGATAAAGTGTAAGAACAAAAACATTGATATACAATGCGCCGTAGCCATATAAAAATTCTATTTATATTGATCGAGATGTAAAGCGAAGTTATTTTTTTATTATAGATGGGTTTACTCTTGACTCTAGTCTATGTCATAGGACAGAGACAGAGTCTAATATGGAGCGAGCTCACCCAGAAGAAGCCTGGTCACTCTTACTTTGAAGAGATTAGGGTTGTATGCGTTTGGAAACACAGACGCAGGTTTTTGTCTTTTGTTTGAAAAAATAATATGCACAGGAGACATTCCATGTATGAAGCAGGACGGCAGGATACCTCAATAATGTTTCTATGTTCATTTTTCTACTCTACAGGAATATACAAATCAGCGAGTCTCGTATCATGAATGTATTCCACTTAATCTGTGCGAGCCTTTTAGCGGGATTTTTTTAACCTGTGCAAAATCAAAGGGTTTATTCAAATTATGTGTGGGAGCTTGGAAATACAAATATTCTGTTTGACTGGTGGTTTTATTGAATCAGTATATTTGAGTGATTTTTATATTGGGTGAAATACTACTGACTGTTACCGTATAGGTAAGACTCAACTTTCTGCAAGGAACGTATAGTATGAGGAGTAGGACGAAATACGTAAAAAATTGGACCTGCCATACAAATTGACTTGGTCGGCTGATACATCTAGTGTGAGAGGTCTAATTTTTATTTCGAGATGTATTGGAATGGGTCACTAATACAATATCACCCTCTACAACCTTCACCCGGTACAAAGGGCGGACCTTAGAATCTGTACAACTTTCCCCTAGGAGCACATGTCAGGAAATAGTAAAAATGTTGACTTCTCATAGTCGCAGTCGAATTTTAGTCGTTTCCTGACATATGTTTCTGAGGCAAGTGGTTTAATATGACAGTGATATACACTAAGGGACGGCGCACATGTACTGATGCCTACCGCGTTCAAAATGGTTCCAATGGAGGCTATCCGACAGTTCTTGACCCTTTTTATAATGTTATACAAGATGCCGTTGTGTTCAGTTAAAAATTTGAGTCATAATTTTTTCATCTATTTACGTACATTTCCAAAGCAATAAATTTTTCAGTTTAGCTTTGCGCCATGAACATTTGAAGATTGGCTAGAAAGTTTTCTATAGCGGTACAGTTTATTTCCTTATTTTTTTCAGATTGCTCCTAGGGTAAAATCACTATGCAATGTTTTGCGACGAGACAATATTGAAATTTAATTCTTCCAGCAAGAATCGTCAGGTCTTGGTCTGATATGACCCTTAGAAACTTTCTCGACTGAAAAGTAATAACATTTTCGTTTCCTTCTTAATACAAATAGAAATAAAATATTCATCCTAACAAAACCTCCTATCGATATTAAAATACAGTTGTAAAAGAAATGGATGGAATTTAATTCCGGATCTTTGCTTTTGTTTATTTGCAAAAGATTCCATCTTTTGGGTTCATCGTAATGTAATTTTCATTTCAAGACATTTAATGGTGGAGTAAATATTGTACCTTTGCCTTTCATATTTTCCTTTCCTATTACGCTTCGTAAGCCAAGAAAAACTTTGACACCCCATATTTTGAGTCTGCTCTCTGCTCCGTCTTTATCGTGATTGGAAGACTTTTAAAATGTGTTTTCTAATAGCCAAAGTACTATTTCAACCAATTGATATCAGGGATTAACTTATTAATAAGTGTATTAAAGACTAGTGCATACGTATACATATATCACAACTATGTCCCTTGCATGTAAGGCAGAGCGTAAACGGCCGTAAAAAACTAACATCGCCATACGCCACGTGTGACAAACATTTGAGGGTTATTCTGAAAGACTGGTGAGTTTTGTTAAATGATGTTGAAAAATTCTTATTAACATTTTTATGAAAAACTCTTTGAGCATTGGAACGCGAGTGTCACTATCGCCTACGTGTGTGTTTAGCTTTAATCAGTTATGTACAGAATATAATATGTATCCATTACTAGACGCTGGCAGAAGTGTCTTCATTTTGGATTGTCGATTGCCATTAGTTAAAAAAGAAACAGAAGATTAAAAGAAAAAGCAATGTCACTCCCGTCAGTCTTCATTCCGAAAACCAAATTAAAACGAATGCAAAGCGTTTCTACAAACAAAAACAAGACAAAGGAATCTTTCACACTGAAAAGGCTTTCTCACACTAAATTGAAGTGCTTCCAAGTGCTTTATTTTCTAGAAATCCCTTTCTACCCCCTGCTGTCAGTTGTTCAGACTGTGACGTCAGACTTTGTGCTGGCATAGTGCTGGCGACGTCACTTTGAACAGACCAACTCGCTAGTGTTTTCGAGTTGAACTATTTGTGCAAAAAAACTGTATCAGAGTGTGTTGGACGCCACGCCTTCACGTGTTAAGCAGTAATTAGGTATAGCAAAGTTTTACCTTACCGCGTGGCGCCGGCTTGGGTGGTCTTGGAAAAGGCGCTAAGGAGATGAATGCAGGGAAGCAACGATTCCAGTGGACATAGTACCTTGCACTGTACTTGCCAACCCGCCTGCCTACTTCGAATGGTGATTGCTTCGAAAAACATTTTAAATTAATTTTATTTTGGATTTGTATTTTAATTATCTTCAAAAGATTTGATTATTTTCCACGGAAAATTATAAGGTCGTCATGAAATATAGCCGTTAAAGCTTAACTAGGTTACCGTAACAAGATTTTATGCATTATTTGGGTCACATAATATATATTACAAAATGACGATTATATTTCTCTACACGTTGTCATAGAAAAACAAGAATATATCGTTCGAAAAGTTAAACCTAAATAAATTTCAACGAAAAATCAATGAAGCCGCCTCCTACGGAACCAACGACTACTCAGCCCTGATAGGGTAGACGCCTAATGGGCGCCAGAAAAAAACTGTCATCTAGCTAAGATGCATGTGTAATGAGCAAGAAAATGGGTGCATGCTGATTGGTCAGTGGTCGCGTCATCTCATAAATGACCACTAACTAACCTTGCCGTGTGATGCCGGCTTAGAATAGCATCTCCCGTTTTCTTTCCCGTGGGTGTCGTAAGCGGCGACTAAGGGACTCGAGGGTGTGCATTGCAATTATAGGCGATGGGCTGGCTACCTGTCACTATGGCGATACACAATTTTGCGAATGACCCTCAAATGTTTTTCAGACGTGGCATCAATGGCCGTTTCTCGTGGCCGTTTACGCTCTGCCTACCCCGCAAGGGAGAATAGGCGTGATATGTGTATGTGTATGTAACTTACCTATGTACGCAATAGTAAGTACATCAGGAATATAGGACTGATGTGTTGCCAGAAAGTATTCGCCCTTAGTGTGACGTCTATCAGGGCTATGTAGTCATTGTACGGAACCATAACAAAAACCTCCTTTGAAAAAAGGAAGGAAAAAGTTTGGAATAACACGAAAAACACAAGTGGTCCGCACTTGTTTGCTTCAAGAAAATGAGGGTGAAAAAGTCTGTGCTCTTTTTGACGTCGTGACGTGATGAGTGTGGATGGGTCTTTATTTTTCGAACGTTTGAACTTTTTGTCTTTTGTCTGTTTTCGTATTTCGCTTTTGGTGCTTTTGTCTGTGGAGCATCTTATATTAAAGAACATAAGAGCAAATAACACAGTAACAGAGAGAGTCATCCGAACAACAAAAATAAACCACAAGCTAGTGGCACCTTCAATTTTAGTTTTATATTTGCTAGATTTAGAACTGCTTTTGAAAAACAAAGCCTTAAATTATACCCTGCTATAGAGGGCTAGTTAGGAAAGAAAATAGCTTCAACGATTCTATTTGGTATTAACTTTTATTGGCAAAATTGGTAAAAGCAAACACAAAACATGAAAGTTAAACGGATTGTCAAGTTAAATTATTATGTGTAATAGCACAGAATAATAACTAGTAACTAGCGTTACAGAAGCTTTACTTCGCAATGGTTTTCAAAGAAATATGTACTCAATCTGATAGACAATATGATTTAATTTAGCTCGCGTTCCAGTCAACCACTTGTTCATTTGCATACCTGTCAAATATTTTTTTGAGGGAATATGAGCCGCGGTCTAGGGTTGCTTACTTCGAGAAACTACTTACGCCATCAAGCGCACAACACGAGCGTTTACTCCTACTTTTGGCGGGCACGCAGCAGGCAGCGACGAGTACGTTCATGTAGTCTAAGACCTAGCAGCATAATTGTATATGCTATACGATTATTGCCGAAGATTTAATTCAATGAAGTAATAAACCTGCAATAGTCCTTGCATCAGGCGGGTGCTGGCTCTGGGTGTACGAGTACTTCTATAGTGCAGACAGAGCAAGTATCCGCTTGATGTACACATCACAACACATAAATTGGTATAAAAAAGGCCTCTGTGCTGTTGGCTTTGGCCCCACACATGCCTCAAAGGACCGGGTCCCTGTGGGCCCGAGATCCGAAAAGAATACCAACATAATAATAATAAAATGTATACTAATAATAATAATATTATAATGTATACTAATTTTTTTCCCGTGGGTGTCGTAAAAGGCGACGATGAACAATTTTAGGCGATGGGCTGACAACCTGTCACTATGGCGATTCACAATTTTCTGAATGACCCTAAAATGTTTGTCAGACGTGGCGTAAATGTCCGTTTTTAGCGGTCGTTTACGCTCTGCCTTATTATAGGCGTGATATATGTATGTATGTTTTCGTCTGTCCATCTTGCAAAAAATTGTCGAGAAAGTTAAACAAATAGCGCACGCGTGTGACTTCTTTCGCTTGCGGCAGCCCGCTAGATTAGCCCTTTCGCAGTGGCCGGCGCCTGGAGGTATGTTTTCAATACCTACACGCGAAGTGACACAGGCCTGGTAATAGTAATTATAGAGTGTCAGGGACGGTGTACCAGAAACGTTGCAGGCATGTTCAGACCATGAAACTGAACAACTTTTACTATGGAGCCTATGTTGGGAAACGAATTTTTTTTTCGAGTTTCCATAGAAAATCAGTCAGCTGATCGGGAATTTTGTATGGGAGTTCAAAAAAAAATTATCGTTTACCAACATAGCTTCCATAGAAAAAGTTGTTCAGTTTCATGGTCTGATCATGCCTGCAAAGTTTTCGGTACACCGTCCCTTACACCCCGTATGTTTGTATCGCGGGAGCAGTTTATCATGGCTTCACTTTTGTTTTAAGAAATGTTATCTTTCTTTGCTTGACACGTATCTTTTATCTAAGAACAGAAAGGCATCAAAGGTCAAAAGCACTTGTACTCTCGTACTAGATCAAGATTATTGAAGCCAAACTTGTATTAATGTAAGAAAAGAAAATGGTGGCTGTAAAGCTACAGAAATTAAAATTATTCTTACGTTTACGAAACGTTTACGTTTGTGTGGAAGAACACACATATCACGCCTTTATTGTCAAATCGTTAACGGCCATAAAATACGGTCGCAATCGCCACGTCTGACATATATTTGTAGGAGTAAAATCTCCGTGGTAGATGACATGTGATAGAGAAAGTAAGGGACGTATGAAAGGGATGAGGTTAGTAAGTCAAGATGTCGGAATGATAATGTAAATACGTAGTAAAGATTTCTATATTAAATTGAAAAATATTAAAGGTTTTAGTTTGGTTTTTCTTCGCCGCTCGCCGCCCTTCCCACATATTTGAAGGCCTTTTCAGAAAAAGCGTGTATCACTATAGTGACAAGTTGACAGTCTGTCTGTCCTCTTATTATTCTTATTTTTATTGCCATTCTTATCATCAACATCCGCAAAAGTTATCTGCTAGTGCCTGTTCCTATGTGGAGGTGTTTGTCATGTTTCGTAGGCAGATTGATGAGCATAGCTCAAAGTGTGACATTCACAGGGAACGCTGCTGCTCATACCTTTGTCGCCTTTAACGACAACCACGAGCAGAAGAGAAACAGTTTACTTATTTGATTTCCTTTATTTTAACATTATATTAATTAAAATACTGCTGGACATCGCCCTCGCCCTATTGGCGAATATTTCACCACACTTGGCAGGCTAATTGGCGAGCGCAGTGCAAATGTTACTTTCATAGGGAACTCTGCTGCCCGTTCCCTGGATGATTAGCCCTTAGTACTTTTTTACGAAACCCACGAGTAAATTTGTGATGATGCTTTTATAAGCCGGCACAACACGGCAAATCTTTACCTTATAATCTTAACTCATAGACAGCAAAATGGTTTCGAAAATCTGAAAAGTATAACGAGTAATTTGCTACGTAAGTACCGCCATTTCTTTTTCTCCTTGTCGCCATTAAGGTAAACGTTCCAAACATCGCCACTTACTGTGTTCAGAGAAATTGGCGAATCGTGTTCTTTGGGCGGTTTATTGAATCCCAAATTTATTACTAGCCAACAGGCGAAGCAAATCTTTGAAACTTTATTTATCCAGAGTAATTCAGAAACTTTGCCATATCTTTTTGGGTGAGCCATGTTATACCACGATATTACTCCCCCAAATTTTTTTTATGGTTTGAAGCCTTTTACATACACATACATAAATCATGCCTCTTTCCCGGAGGGGTAGGCAGAGACTTCTTCCTTCCACTTACTACGATCCTTGCATACTTCTTTCGCCTCCTCTATATTCATCAATCTCTTCATGCATGCTCGTCGGTTTAGGGTACTTTTGACCTGACCTTTATTTCATTTTTATTTTTATTTATTCAGGGTAACAACAGCCTCTTTTTACTTAAGAAAGTTAATTTGTATAATTAAGAGGCCGTACATGAAATTGCGCTGGGCGAAAGTAGGTAATTAGTATTAGAACGCGTCATCGTGCAGCCGAGCGGCGGCGATATGCAGGCCCAGCGGCGGACGGCAGCGTATAGTTCGATCAATCAGTTTTGATCCTATTTATAGTTTTTTGTGGCAATTGTATGAAAAAGTTTTAAATTATTGCGTACCTACTAAGAATTTTTGGAATTTGTGGACTGATTAATTACCGACTACTATTCAGGGGTGTTTGGGTGTGATTAATCTGTACTTACCTTTATGTATGTTTATCAGTCATGTTTTTATTGTTTTCAATTTGAATGGATAAGCCTGAGGGGTCAAAATATGACTTCCATATACACTTTAAATTGGAGCGTAGATCATGTACATTACACTAGTTTTTATTTCACTTCAATGAGCGTAGATCATGTACATTACACTAGTTTTTATTTCACTTCAATACATGCAATATATATTTTTATTTTATATATTTATATACTTCGCAAGTTATGACGAAGATAAGTTTTGCCCCAATTTTGAATTTCCGAGATTACGAGCGCTAAGACTGTGACGTCACGGCTCGGGACAAGTTGCGACCGCAACACAGCGCGCTGCACGTTTCGGTGATTTTGTTTCGATTTTCTTCGTTCTTTCAAAGAAATACTTTATATGGTGTTTATGTGTATGTTATATAAGTGTAATGAGTAAAATGGAAGCAGGATTTGTGAAAGGTCAGTCGGACAATCTGCCAAAATTGATAGTTTGATGGTGGCCCAATATTTCATGATGAATAAAGATTTTACCGCTGCCGAAATTCGTGGACTAAAAATGAAAAGTTATGTAATATGTAAGCATTACCTCAACTGAATCATAGTGGTTTTTTTTTAGTACCTACACACCTACTATGGGCGGTGATAAAAATACTTTCACTCGCGTGTTCATTACCATCCTGCCTGAAGTACCTACCCGTAAGGTTCCTAGTTGTACCTACTCCCTCAACTCAATCAAAATGTGTGTGATAAAAAATACTAGATATGGAACGTAGGTGCCTACAGTTTGCGCTCGTTAAAACTCGCCGTCGAACTGGCGGGTGCATGTGCGTCCATCCTGAAGTAGGTACCACGGCGGCGGCCTCCTTGACAAAGAGGCGCATACGCATACCTACTCTAGCCAACTGTTATACCTACAGTGTGGGTCAAGGAGGCGCATGTCTACTCCACGCATCTACCTAAAGTTACCCCTTTTATTCACCTACACACACTCGCCTGTACCGTTGCAAGTAGAGTAGGTACGACAAGGTGGTACCTACATAGGTAGGTACTTCAGCAATCAGGATGGCCAAGTAATCTAAGTACGTGAGTATGTAGGTAGGTATACTTTAACATTAGTTTCTGCCACCGGCGGCCGTCGAAGTTCAGCTTGGTAGTCTTCACAGCAGTAGTGCGCTACAGTTTTAGGGCCTATTGAATCAACTCTTTTCACATAAAAGAAGAGTTTATTTGGTGTTTTAACCGTGGAGTTTAAACATTGCGGCACAATACAGTATTTCCCTGGCATTTTATTTTAATATTTAATTTCACTGCGCGACGGCGTGCGAGCATAAGCGCGACTGCCGAATGACTCGAGCCGTGACGTCATCGGCTAGTCTGCGCCCGCCCGCGTTTTTAAAAACCTTCGCCCGAAACTACACAATTTGAACTTTAATATCTCGGCCATTTTTTGAGATATTTAAGAGTAAAAACATAGTTTTTCTCGTAATTTTTTTGTAGATTTATTAGACATAAAAGTAAAACGCACCATGGTTATCCATTGTAATTATACTATAATAGTTTTCAAATTTGTTTTTTGGCATAAATAAAAAATCTTATTTATTCACTATTATATATTTATTTTAAAAACTTGTGTCTCTTAGCACCATTGATCGATTTTTTCGCGAGTCGACTATTTCTGGAAGTAAGCAAGTGTAAAGAAATCATCATCCCTTTCAATGAACGCAGTTTTAATTTCATAATCAGGGCCAGTCCAGACACCAAACAGGCAGTATTTTTTTTTTTGGTTATGTAACTGACCCTGTACTTGGTAATACCAATTGTGGTTTTTATTCAAGACTATTTTACATTCTTCTTTATCATTTTTATTAGTCATCATTTTAGCGCTTTTATTTTATTTTTATATTGTTATCTTATGAGCTTCTAAATGGTCGCACTATAATTCCGCCTGTGACGCGTGATCTACTGTCCTCTACGCGCGCGAACGACACACATTCGTAATTTTGTATGTGTGCGTGAGTGTGACGCAGCAAGCTACACGTCCTTCTCCCAAGAGCGCGGCGCGCGGTCTGCCGAAACAGCATTTGCGCTCCCGTATATAATTGATAATTCCGAAGAACTTTAAAATATTCGATGAATTTCATAAAATACATATTTGCAATTTTTTTTGACAGCAAATGTGTTAGCATGAATCTATTTTTCAATGTGTAAATTGAATTATTTTTAAACTTGTTGTATTGTACGAGAAATCCGACGCTGTATACGTTTAAAATTTCTTCAAAGTAGGGCCATTTTACCGTAGTTTTTCTTTGAATTTTTGAATAAAATTACTAAAAACTCCTCGGCCAATTTCTAGCACTTTTCATTGTCTTTATTGCTGTATACTTTATAAACCACTCCATATTTTAAAATTCATGTAAACAATAATGATACGAACGTCCGCATCGAAAACAATTTAAATCACGTCTCAGGTTATTAACTATAAAACAAACTGAACAATCAAAATCAATAATTTGTCTGGGCCAATTTTTAGATATTGAATTAATCTTCAATAAAACATATCATAACACATTGTTAGTTATTCTGTTTTTTTAAACTAGGTCCTACAAAATTGAAGAAACAAGACAAAATTACTCAAAAATATGTACGGCCTCTTAACTCAAAGCCAATAACAGTTATCCACTTTAAATTTACTTAAAATAACTACTTAAAAACTAAATACTTATAAACTTATAAATCCGTGTTAGAATCTGAGATAATTGCAAATAAACAATATTCTCAAAATGCGCAAAAGATGTCACTACTCATTTTGGAGCCCGGTCACGTGTTTAAACGACTTGTGACCGCAAAAATTAGAAACAGTCACTAAATTACAACTTTTACATTTTACACAACAAATATCAACAATTTAAAAGCTATTTATTTCTAAATAATCTATTCAAATAATGATGTTTACAATCGTTAGTATTGTCTTAAACAAAATATTACAGGAGAAGGTTAATTCATTCAACATTCAACTCTTGAAGAAAATTACATGCATACTACTGCTGGACATGGCAGGCGGATTAGCGAGGCGGATTAGCGAGCGCAGTGCAAAATGTTGCATTCACACTCTGAATTAGTTCATCCCTCAGTCGCTTATTCGACACCCACAGGTCTAATTGGGACGATGCTATTCTAAGCCAGCATCAACTTTAACAACAGCCAGACCAGTCCACTGCTGGACCTCCCCCAACTGGAGGAGGTCCAGAGGCCCAACTGGGGGGTATTTTCCATAAGCAACGAGCGCAATGCAAGTTTTTCTTTTCATAAGGAACGCTGCTGCCCATTCCCCGGATTCATCCCTTAGTAACTTTTTGCAACACTTGGGGGTAGAGTCAAGGTTATGCTTTTCTAAGCCGGCTATCACAAAATTATCTAAAAATTACTTTTATATAGGTACTTGTTCGCAGAGCTCCTTCTACTTTTTTCTTGTATGGAAACCTTCAGTCAGTATCGTAATTACAAAATTCTAAGTTTGTAATATTAATATCTGTCTTGAATAGTTATTGATTGATTTCTAAGTGATGTGTTAACCCTCTACGGGTAGAAACAGACGTCCTAAGGTTTAGAATTATGAATTGAATTGTTTATTTGAGACCGAAGGTTTAACTTGAATATTTCAGCAAGTTTTGACCTTTGACTTCTCATAAATTTATTTTTTATGTTCCAGTTTTAGGTGACCTTGCTGGTTACAAATATCTAAACTGTGGGAGTTTGTACAATTTTTATTTGTGACTTAGGTAATAGCATGGTTTCTTTCGCATTATTTTTGATTCAACACTCAATTTGTAGTAAAATTGTTGATCTTTTAAAACAGATATCATGAAATAAGTAGTTGCCTACTACTTCAACTTATAAACATTAAAGAGATCAACTTAGACCGAATCTCCATTAAGATATTAAGATAATTCTTTATACATTAATCCCTGAAAGTGGTACCTCGTAATGCTGTTAATAGTAATCCTACGCAGATATACTAGTAAAGAAATATTTTTATATACATGATGTTAAATAATTTCATATTTAAAAGGGTAAACCAGTACGTGAAACTGAACAACTTTCCCCGAGGAACATAGGTCGAAATATAAAAAAAATGGCTCTCCCATATACAAGTTAACCCGGCCGGGTAACACACTTAGTATGGGAAGGCCAAATTATTTTTCATATTCCAACTGGGGAAGATAGTTCAGTTTCACGAACTGGTTCACCCCTTAAAATATACTCAGCAATTTTTTTTACACCTCTTACAAGGATGGTGTACCTTGTATGTTTGTAATTTTTTTTTTAAGTTTAAGTAGATATTTTTTCTTGTTAACCAACATAGCCTCCATAGTAAAAGTTGTTCAGTTTCCTGGTCTGATCATGCCTGCAAAGTTTTCGGTACACCGTCCCTTACATCCTGTATAAATAGGCGCCTCTTTACGTAGTATAAATAATTTACCCTAGTTTGTCCTTTCAGGCAAATACCTATCGGGTTCAATAATAGAAAGGGCTAAGGGCTTAAATAGGTCAAGTTGTAGGCAATCATATAGGGCCGTAAGTTTATAATCATACGGTGTGGTAAAGTTTGTAATGGGGTACAATGAAGGGCTGTATTTTGGGAAGGTCGATTTGAAAGTTTTAAGCATGCTTAGCCGTACAGGGTCATATTTCACGTTGTGAGTCATTCATTACTGTGTGTTTACTTGTAAATAAGTAAATAAGGTGAACATAAATTATATTTTGGCTGACAGTGGACTGTTTTGGCTGTCAATGTAATGTATGTAACTTATTATACACACCAAGTTAGATAAAGGCACATTAATGACTGCTCGCCTATTAACTAAATACACGCATCACGCCTTTATCCTTTGCGGGCTAGGCAGAGCTGAAACAAACATCAGGGTCATTTAAGCAAATTTACACATCACATCAAAGTACCCCTTTAAGGTATCAACTTGGACTGGATTTTATATAGCTAAGAAAAACCAGTAAGGGTTCATCCCTTAAAGAGGAAGGATGAAGTGCAATGTCCATTGCCTTTAAGCTTGAATCTATAGTCAGGTTCTCACGACACCCACGGGACAGTAATGGGATGATGCTATTCTAAACCGGCATCACGCTGCTCAGCGTGGTTTAACATTGAAGCATTGTTTTCCACAGAGACGACCAATAAAAAAGTCCTAATTCAATATTGGAGGATGCCAATAAAAAGTAAATTGGGGTCTAATTTTCAATCCCTCGGGAAAACCCCAACTTATTTAGGATTCAGACGGAATAAGTGATTCGGGAACACAAGATTCTTTTTAGCATATTTCAAGATCTTTTAAGGAAAATACGATCTCTTCCGGTTGCTGTTATGATTACTTAGACGACGGTCGTTACGTTCCCTCCGAAGCACGGAACCACCTTCCTTTTCGGACAATCAGGTGGTTCAGCCTGCAATGTCCGTACAAGACTAGGAACAAATTCACAAAGTGATAAATAATAATTTTGTGAGCCTCTCTCTCTCTTATCGTGTGGAATACCGAGTCGTCTAACGGCCCTATAAACCCAGGTGTCAGAGTTTTTCAACCGCCTACTGGTTGGGTAAAGACCGCCGTCTACGTAATCATAGACAACAACCGGGACCGAAGGCATAACGTGCTCTTCGAAGCACGGAACCATTTATTTTTCAAACAATTAGGTGTTTTACCCTGCAATCTCCTAACCAGACCGGGAACAAATTCACAAAGTAATAAATGACAACTTTTTGATAGTCCCACCGAGAAACGAAACCGAAACCTTTGCGTCGCAGGCAGTCGCACTAAGGCCGTCAATACTCTAACGTTACTTCTATAACTAAACTTCCTACATAGTTTTTTTTATGTTTAGTTTAGGGAGCGATAACTCGTTAAGCAAACACAAATTACGCCTATTATCCCGCAAGAAAGTCGTAATAGAAAATTTTGCAAGAAACATGTAGGTACATCAATATGTACATAGAGACGTTTTACTGAATTCTAAACTATTATAATCAAAAGTACGGCCTTCTGCTAAACCCAACTGTATTATCAAATATCTTTGCCAAGAAAACATCTAGCGGGTAACGGAGACAATTCTCGACCACCCACCAAAACATAATCAACCGCCTTTTGGAAACGGTCCAACAGCATTTATATTATCTGCAGAGGTTGTTCCCAAACTTGCGTTGACCCCTTTTAAAAGATATGTTTCTTGTGATAAACCCGTTTTCAGAAAAAAAAATGATCAAATGAACTGTTTCGTTACTAAATATAGTGATAATTGGTTGCTTTAACAATAACACTCGGGGTATGGATGACGAGGTCGTTTATTCATTTTCGAAGTTTGGTAATATCCCCTGAATGGTAAAGTATGGTTATTAACAAGTTCGGGTCTCAATAATAAAACTGTATTTAAGACTCTTTCAACATATACTTGGTAAAATTAAAACATTTGAAAAAATTAAAAAAGTTTATATCGGCCGTGCAACGCATTTTTTTTTAATTCCATATTTTAATTTCTCAACATAGCCAATTACTAACTTTTTGGTCACTGTCACAACGAAACATCATTGTTACTAGTACCTTATTATTGATTCTTTATCATCTGGTCGTTGGACGACTCGGTATCCTACACGAAAAAGAAAAAATATTCTGAATATTTTTGCCATGTCTTATGAACTCTCGTTGCTGTGTTATTTTACAAACAAAAATGCTAGTACGGTCCCCCTAATGAGATAGCAAACTGATGGCACCACTACTGTCGTATGTGCCTTTTTTTCTAGGATTGGTCAAAAATGTGTCATTATTAAGTTCATTTACTTCCTATTGTTGCGTTTAAGCACCGTCGCTTGCTGCAGTCTGCAATAAGGTTTGAGTTTACTTCCCCATTTCCTCGTGACTAAAACTTTGGGCACCATTGATCTGCAGTAATGTGATGTCGGAGTTTCGTTATACAAAAAGCGAGCTGCTGACTGCCCAAAACTGGTACGTTTACCCTACATGAATCAGCAGTGTTTCGGGTGTGGCTGTTGTTACGGCGATTTGTTTATATTTTCTTGTTATTTGTAA
This sequence comes from Tuta absoluta, assembly GCA_027580185.1. Lineage (NCBI taxonomy): Eukaryota > Metazoa > Arthropoda > Insecta > Lepidoptera > Gelechiidae > Tuta > Tuta absoluta. Next base: position 7,789,768 of record JAQAHW010000019.1, on the reverse strand, counting down.
GATTAGTAGACATACCTTTGTACTTATACAGGGTGTAAGGGACAGTCCTCCGAATACTGATAGGGTGTATTCAGACCATGAAACTCACAGACAGACGCGCATAACAGCACGTGCACGTGCACACCCAGACGCACCGCCGTATACCATCCATATCTGGTTGCCATTTAACCAATTCGGACTAAGCGCTTCCAGTCATCTTTTATAATGCGCACTGCTAAAGAGTGGAACTCACTACCTGCGTCTGTGCTTCCAAACGCATACAACCCTAATCTCTTCAAAGTAAGAGTGAACAGGCTTCTTCTGGGTGAGCTCGCTCCATCTTAGACTCTGTCTCTGTCCTATGACCTAGACTAGAGTCAAGAGCAAACCCATCATTAATAGAAAAAAAAAAAAACTTCCCACCAGACTATATGTTAGACTTTTTTTTTTTGGGGGTAGACAGGACAGTGTCAACATCAATATTTTGGCTCTCATGGTTTTTAATTATTTAATAATAGTTATTGTTATATAAATGAATTAAACTCTTACCGAGAATACAAATTGACGTGTCCCCAATCCAATTACAATTCATCACATCATTACTATTCACCTTTTCACTGGATTTCAACACATCACCATGGACAGCACAGCATTACTTGCTAAAAGTATGGCAGAGCTCGCCACATGGATGGACACCAGGATGACGGAGTTTGAAAAGAACCAGCAGGTAACATCCACCTCAAACCAGCCCACAGTTAAGGTCCTATCTGCTGAATACCTTAGCTTCAAGTCCATTGTGCTGACTACTTTGAACATGATGAAGGCGCAGCTGGAGCTGTTGATAAATGGTGTGGATCGTCTGGAGACTCATTCCCGTAGAAAAGTCCTTCTCTTTCATGGAGTCCCGGAGATAGATACTGAAGACCTGCCTCAGAAACTCCAAAGCATACTACACGACCAAATGAAGTTGTCGTCTGTCGGCCCAGAAGCGATCGAAGTTTGCCACCGATTAGGAGTCAAAAGGGACAAGGCGAGGCCCATCCTCGTTCGTTTTTCATCTGCGACTCAACGATCAGCAGTGTGGAATGCCAAAACACACCTAAAGGGCTCCAAAATGTCTTTGTCAGAGTTCCTTACAAAGCCTCGTCAAGATGTTTTCACCACAGCTAGAAACCATTTTGGCATGCGGAACTGTTGGTCGGCGGACGGCGTAATCGTGATTCTTCTGCCGGACAAGACCAGGAAGAAACTTGTGACCATTTCCGAGCTTCAGCTTCTGATCAAAAAGTATCCCGCTCCTGCTCAGAAAACTGCTAAGTAGAAACAGTAACTGCGCGTGCGCCGGTCTTGTTTACATTGTACTGCACCTTGACTCCGTTATTTGTCCGGTTTATAAATTTTTGAACATCGTTTTTCGACAACTCGTAGTATTCTACCCTTTCTTTTAATATAATTAAACACTTTCATTTGGCGTCTTTTGGTCGAAATTCTTTAGATTTTGCAAGTATTTATTTTTTAACATTCGTCCGTCACTTTGACATTTGTGAACAAAGGTTGCGTTCTTAAACTAGTATTTTCTATAACTTTATTTTTATTTTTGCAGTAATGCGTTCTGTAAAACTTTTTATGTACGTTTCTGTGGTTTTAGTGTTGTTCGATACATTTTTTGGATTCTCGATTGTTTGTTAAGTACCTATTTACTGTATTATACTTGTGCGAAGTGATTAATTCTCTGTCAGTCAATTTGTGAAGTGAATAACTGATCGGTTTAGTTTAATAATTTGTTTAGTTCTTTTTATTATTATTATATAATATATTTGTATATACATTTATATATGTTACATAATGATTATTTTTCATGTTCATCTTCGGATGACTATCTAAGTGCTCAAAGTGATTCATCTTTTTCTGACTCAGATGCGTTAGATGAAAAACTCTCATCAGTTTTCCAGCATAGCTCTCCGTTCCTTTCCCTGGTGCACATCAACGCTCAGAGTATACCAGCTCACTACAATGATCTTCTCACATCCTTTAGTAACACTTGTGTTGATGGAATTCTGGTTTCTGAAACTTGGCTAAAACCATCTCTCCCTTCCACTTCTTTTTCTTTGCCCGGCTATAGGCTGTTTCGGAATGACCGAGTTGGTACTGCTGGTGGCGGAGTGGGTATCTATCTCCGGGTTGATATACCGGCCACACAGATATGTGTATCTCCAACTCAGTATACGGGTTCCCTTGAGTATATTTTCTTGGAAGTCATCCTTCACCATAAGAAATTTCTTCTTGGTGCTGTGTATAGCCCAAGTGATAGCGTGGACTATTTCTCATTGTTTGAGTCTATTTTAAATCAGTACAGTATTGTCTATGATCATCTTATTATAATGGGTGATTTAAATACCTGCACTCTGAAGGATGACCTCCGATCAAAAAAGCTTCTCTCTATAACTTCTTCTTTCAATCTACATGTTCTTCCACTCTCAGCGACACATCATGTTCCTAACCGTCGACCGTCTTTGCTTGATGTTATGATGGTCTCCAAACCAGAAGCTATCATTACGCATGGGCAAATGACGGCACCGTTCTCGTACCATGATTTAATTTATCTCACTTATAAACTACGTCCACCTAAAATTAAAGCTAAAGTAATTTTCCAGCGTAACTATCGCAATATGGACCTGGATCGTTTGAGAGAAGATGCTAATAACATTGACTGGTCACCTGTATTAACAGCTAATGGCATCGATGCCAAAGTTGTTGCTTTCTCGCGGATGTTAACTCAACTTTTTGATACTCATGCACCGGTCAGACCTGTGCGAGTAAAGCATGCTCCAGCTCCCTGGCTAACGGCGGTTATCAGAAGGGTTATGGCGAGGAGAGACCGAGCCAAACGTAAGATGAAGAAGGATTCTTCGGACACTAATATTGCCGCTTACAAAAAACTTCGTAACATCTGCAACAGAATGTGTAGGGATGCAAAGCGCCGTTATATTCACACTAAATTAGAAAATCTCTCCCAGGCGTTGACCTGGAAGTTTTTGAAGTCTATTGGCGTAGGCAAGGCAGTGGACACCTCTTATGGTACCATGGACCTTAATTCACTGAACATTCATTTTTCTACACCACCGGTTCTGCTTGATACTATCACAAAAAACTCTTCTCTTTCTTATCTAACCCGTCTCGACCCGCCAGACTGCACTCAATTTCAATTTCAACCGATCACGGAGAGCGATGTTAAGAAAAGCATCCTTTCTATCTCCACAAAGGCTGTAGGCAGCGATGGTCTTTCCATAGATATGCTTATTCCTGTGTTGGACAGCATTACGCCTATAATTTCTCACATTATTAACTATTCTCTATTGGCTAATGTTTTTCCTTCTTCGTGGAAAAAAGCCTTTGTGATTCCTCTCCCAAAAACTTCGAATCCAACTTCTCTTTCCCAGTATCGTCCTATCTCCATCCTTCCTGTGCTTTCGAAAGTACTCGAAAGCGTTGTTCATAAACAACTTTACTCTTTTCTTACTTCCAATAACCTACTCTGTCCCTTCCAATCCGGTTTTCGCCCTTCCCACAGCACAGTTAGTGCGTTGCTGAACGTCACTGAGGACATTCGCCATGCGATGGATAACACTAAGCTGACTGTTATGACTCTGCTTGACTTCAGTAGCGCATTTAACTCTGTTGACTTCGACATTCTCCTAGGTACCCTACGCTCTCTTAACATTGCTCCCTCTGTGATCCAGTGGTTTCGGTCGTATCTCAATGGTCGTCAGCAGTGTGTGAAAACCGACGATTTAACATCAGATTGGTCTACCCTCACTGCTGGTGTTCCACAAGGCGGTGTCTTATCTCCATTGCTTTTTTCTATTTTCATCAATAATATTTCTCGAGTCGTCTCTTCTCCCTACCATTTGTATGCAGATGATCTACAAATTTACAGGCATTTTTCCCTATCGGATATTTCTGAAGCTGTTGATGCCATTAACCTTGATCTTAAGGCTATTCAGTTGTGGGCTAAGAGTTTTGGTTTACTGGTGAATCCCACTAAGTCACAGACAATGATAATTGGAAGCAGTAGACTAAAATGTAGGCTTGTTGGTGCAGATGTCCCTAAAATCTTCTATGACGGTGTCTGTATACCTTACACGGACAAAGCAAAAAATCTGGGACTTATATTTGACTCCGATTTATCTTGGTCACCGCAAGTCAATGCGGTTAGTAGCCGCATGCACTTCTCTTTTCACTCTCTCAAACGGCTCCAGACCTTCCTACCCCTTCAGACTAAAATCATGCTTGCTCAAGCACTTTTGCTTCCTATTCTTGATTATGCTGATGTGTGTTACTTGGATGTGACAGAGGAGCTATTAAACAAACTTGAGCGTCTACAAAATCTTTCTATTCGTTTCATCTTCGGACTTCGCAAATTTGACCATGTTTCTGAATTTCGTGCTCAGTTAAAATGGCTCCCAATCCGCCGTCGCCGCGATGTGCACATCCTATCTGTCCTCTACAGGATCCTTAAAGAACCATCCTCTCCTGATTATCTTCGCTCCCGTTTCCACGTTTTACCTCCTGATCCCAGGCCTAGGCGCGCATGTATCACCAAGGTACTTGAGTGTCCCAGAGCCAATACCAAATTCTTTTTTAATTCCTTCACGGTTCGAGCTACGCAATTATGGAACGCACTTCCAAAGTCCATTCAGGATTCTCCAAGTATAACGTCATTTAAACGCAGAATAAAAGAGCACTATTTATCGGAACAATCTTGATGTATGTGTATAAATTTAAATATATAATTTATTTATGTATTTATTAATAAGTATGTATTGTTTATAATATATTATATGCAAGTCCCTATCTGTATGTGTACACGGTTTTGTCATTCCCTTATATAGTATTTTCTAAATCCACTGTGCAGGTTGGCTGGAAGAGATCTCTTCATAGAGATAAGCTCACCTTTGTGACTACGTTTAATATTCAAATTTATTGTAATAATCTGGTACACAATAAAGAATATATATATGTATGGAACGTAAAAAATTATTGCTTCCCATAGTAAGTACACTCAGAAAATCGCGATTTTGTATGGGAACTCTAAATATGTTTTTATATTTAAACTTATGTTCCTAGTTCAAGGTTATTCAGTTTCTAGACTGATTCATCCCTTGAAATATTTGCAGCTTATTTTCTTACACCTTTCAAGTGGTTCTACTTGGCGTTTTTAGTGGTCTTGAAAGATAATTTCATGATCAAAGAAACCTACATTGAAATGAAATTAATTTAGTATGTATGATAATACTATCCTACATCCAAAATTATGATAATGTTTGATAATACTGTCTTACATCCTAAATTGAAAAGCTAATTTCATTTTAGCTTTTTTTTTTCTTTTTCATTATCATCACATCCTATAGTAGTCCACTGCTAGACGTAATCTTCTCCCAGGCAGGGTGCTTCAAGGCACGATCTCCTGTTTCAGCCATCCAGTCGCTACTAACATCCCTCTTGCATGATTTGATGCACGATTATCTACCCTCACGCACGCTAGATCACCAACCCCACCCGTTCACCCACTTCCACAAATAAGCAAACGATTAGTAAGTACACAGTTGGTGAAAAACCTTACGTTGTAAAGGGTTGCTAATCGAAAAGGGACTTGTAAGCTTGTTGTAATCGAGTTTGTTGTCCATTGCCTTTTAAAATTTGTCCCAAATAACCGCCATTCAACATTAGGGTGGGTCGATTTTCAGTTTTTTTTTTCTTTTTTTACTTTTTAAATCTGGGTAGGGCTTAAAAGTTGCCTTTTGATTAACACGTTTAGATAGTGTATTTAGTTTTTTCATAGCTTATTACTTTTAGCCCTCTACAAACAGTTATAAAAATTGTATTTTTTCCCTATGCGTAAGTATGAAAATGATTGAAACACCTGTTAGAAAATTGAAAATATATGTATTTAGCACTTATATTGTCCTTTACATTCAAATGTCGGCATTATAGATCGAGATTCCAGCTTTGTACGTATGATACCATCTCTAGCTTTTTCTCCAGCGACCGTGATTGAAGCTTCAGTTACAAGTTTTACGCAACGTTCTACCGCCTGCGTGTGACAAGGAAACGATGAAAAGGTAATGTCCATCGGCTTCCTATTCTCCAGCATTTCCATTATGTCCTCATCTGTCAAGTCGATTAAAATAGGTGGGGAGGTTATTTGACGCTCATTCCAAATAATCATGTCAACATAATTATTTGCATTGAAGTTCAACGCTGGAAGTTTAAAAACTCTGATGGAATGCGTATTATTCTTTCTTGCTTTTAAGATTCGTCGCAACCCAAGCTCCTTAATATGTCTACGACTGTCTGATACCATAGCCAGCAGTAAGTTTTCTGGATGAGCAAAGAACGCATTTCTTTGGATAATAGGATCTATTATTTCTTTAACTTTCTGATCGCAACACCGTGATAATTGTATTAATTTAAATACGTGCTCTGGACCTTGATGACAAGCTGGTTCTCTTTTAATTAAAAACCAGATTGGAGAATACACCTTCACAATATACTCTACTATAATCTTTAAATTTTCGCTTGGTTCTTGGCATCCAACGTAAAGGCGCAGTATCCGATTAGCTGTGGTAAGCCAGCGAGAATGTGCCATCTTTCCAGGTTGCCTGTTCGCAAGTTCTACACTGCAAACTCCAGATGAGACTGCTTCACATATGTCATACAGATATCTCTGATCTGTACTTAAAGTCTTTACAACGTCGTGCTGCAGATCAGTCTTATCCCCTGCAACATTTGCATAGTTCTGTATGGGCAAAGATTCACACGTCTCTAACGCTTGGCCGATAGGACCGGAATATCCACGTGGGCCACTTGTGCCGCCGTCCAATCTGCTGAACAAATGCCGTAAGGGCAACTCATTCGCATGCAACTGGCAAATAAACCATTGCAAAGGTCTGCCTAACTTCAACTCCGTGAAGCGAATGGCCCCTGATTTCCAGCCTGTATTTGTGGCGGTTCCATCACAGCCTATGCATTTGATTAATCTCAGATCAACTTTACTTGTTTGGCAGTAATTAATTATTGAATCAGAGATGCCTTTTCCAGTTCCGGTAAGCGGTGTAGTATGTCCCAAATAAAACGAATCTGGTTCACCCACGAGTGATATGTGTTCTTTAACAAATACCCTTCGATAAGAACGTCCATTAGTTGTTTCGATCAACAAAGTCTTGTCCTTACGTCCGTCAAAATAAATACCCTCTAATTTCAAATCAGGAATGCTTGTCTGTAAGTTATTTCGTACCTTATTCCTAGCTCGTCGCAACTTACTCTTATCCACAACCAAGCTTTTTTCTTCGGATGAGACCAACCCTAAATCTTCGAGAACTGCAGTTGTGATAGCAGCAGCTGACCGATTTGACACTCCATATCGATCGCAAATTCTAGCAAGCTTAGGTATTTTTAAAGTATTATAAGATGTCGAAGTTGAAGGTATGGGTTCTGGTTCAGAATTAGGTGTAATAGTTGAAGTTTTGAGTATCTTTCGAGTCTGAATTGCAGTTGCTTTTGCCTGGGAATCTAAATACTCTCTAAATCGTTCTTGACATTTTTGCTTCCTCTCATCTCTCAACAAACTTTTTTTTGTCTCAATCTTATCCAAACTTGCTATAATCATCTTTCTTTCAGATCTTTGATCAAGAAGAAACTGCTGTTCGATGGGAGGCACTTTACTGTCTTTGGGGCAAATACACGAAGTAAAAGTTGAACACTTACATGCTGCAACATCAAACAATTGTTTCAGTGCCATCTTCTTAAATATTTCCACTTTTTCTAGGTAGTTATCCGAGCGTTTACTTTGTGGGTATCTAATAAGCTTCAAGTAATCATCATAATGCTTTTTCAGTTGATCTTTTATACGTTTAGAGCTCACCATAGGAATAGAAGCCGAAGTCCATATATTTTCAATATCCCGGTTTACTATAGCAAACACGTCAGTAGTAGACGGCTGTTTTCCGGAATTTTGAAACTGTAAATCGTATCTGACGTAAAGAATATTCTTTATAACGTCCGATATAGTAGGTAACTTCCTTGAATTAAGCTGCGAGGGCGATCCGAACATAGGACAATCCACTTCACTTCTCGTCGTTATAGTCTTTAGTTTACTCATTATGGTGAGTTTAAAATAATGTAATTAACACAATTATCAAGTGATTAACTCAAAACAAGTAAGATAATGGACCAGTAATATTTTAAAACAACATTTGTGATTCACTCGACGTAATACAATTGCACCCGCGAAATGGTACTAAAAAGGCGCGAAATTAGTTGAAAAGAAATGTCAATTTCTGTTTTTCTTTTTAAAATCTTATATGGTTTTTACTTCGCGCCAATAACATTTTAGTGCACAGAATATAAAAATGTTGCCAAATGAAGACGAAGAAGTATGTTTTATTAGAATATTGCGTCAAAAAAAAAAGGTTAAAATATTAATTTTATGAAACTTCAGATGCCAGTAGAGGGCTAAAAGTCAAATCGAATATTTTTTTAATTATTTTTAGCGAGAACCTAACAACTAAATGCAACTTTTAAGACCTACCCAATATACAAAAATATATATTTTTTTAATCGACCCACCCTATTCAACATGTCTTAGGTAGCAAGTTTTCTACTTTAGAAAGGATACTCGATACGTATTTAAAAATTTAAGTAAATTATAATTTTTTTATGAATTTCCTCTATAACTACGGCGGTTTCTTCCACTTGTCGTCAGTCGCTGTGTACTACAATGCACCGTAACGCATGCGTCTGTAAGACGTAAGGAAATTTCGAATTCTGATCTTATTCCCATACAAATACGACTTGACAGACGCATCCGTAACGCACTGTAAACGTTTTGTAGACATATTTGTATAGGAATAAGCAATTTCCTTTTTATAGGAATAAGCAAAGTTTTTTAAATTGATTATAATGTTTGGGTGTTTCAGTGATTGGAAATCTGGAACAGTCATAACACAGGAACAATTTATTTTTGAGCTCTAGATTAATTCTTTCAGTTGTCTTTTGCGACACCCACGTGTACAAATGTGACTCTCAAAATAACTTCAGGCAAAGATCAATGTAGATGAAAACCTACTCCCGTTTACTCTTAACTGGAAAGCAAAATGGATGTACACAACACCCCTCAGGGTAAATTAAAGGAAAATAAACGCCGTGTAAGGGTAAACAGTGTGGGGTGAAGTGCACGTTCATTCAAGTTTAAGGCGGTTCTCACACGCAACCCATAATTTTTCACTGTTTTGGCATGCCATGTGATGCCGGCTTAGAATAGCATCACCCCGTTTCTTTCCCGTGGGTGTCGTAAAAGGCGACGAAGGGACTCGAGGGTGTATATTGCAATTTAGGCAATGGGCAGAGATCCTGTCACTATGGCGATAAACAATTTTCCGAATGACCCTCAAATGTTTGTAAGACTTGGCGTAAATGTCCGTTTATTAGGGTTTACGCTCTGCCTACCCCGCAAGGGATAAAGGCGTGATATATGTATGTATGTTGATAGATCCGGCTTTTTTACGAAAGAAGTGAAATCCTATTCAAAAACCGTATAATTTGGCATTTATGGCACACTTCGCCGCATCTAATTGTGGTAGCTACAGGCTGGGCACACATAAATGCGATGCGACGTCGCATCGGAAAAACCTCCGAATTGTTGCGACAAAGCTTTGGTTCGGGTGACCATACTTTAACGGTGTCAGCTGGACTCAGGACGTGTTTAAGAATTTATTTTCTTAATACAAATTGGTCGTGGTCGGCCTAGGAGAAGATGGCGTGATGACTTTGAAGCCTTTCTCCAAGACTGGCATTTGGAAGCCCAAGACCGAGACTCGTCGCGTGAAAGAGGGGAGGCCTTTGCTCTGCAGTGGCAAACAGACAAGGCTTACTAAAAAAGAAAACAAATTAATGAAAAGGCATGAAGTTTTATACAGTTAATATTAAGGGTACGCCATAGGGCACGATCTCGCGTTTTCGCCATCCAGTCACTACCAGCCGCCTTTTTTAACTGCCGCCTTGGACTGCAATTGGCTGATGTAGATGTAGAATATTATGGGTGCAGACACACTGTGATTATAATTAGGTTATGTCACATGTTGTCATAAGTCTGTCTTCTACAACATTTTGTACGGTTGCAGACAAATCTAACAATATCAAAATTAAAGCCCAAACATGCGTAATTTCGTAAAATTTTATGAACGGTTTTTTCTATTTGTTGTTTAAGGTGTGGTTCATATGGCAAATAAGCCTATGTCTAGCATTAGACTATTGGCATGGCAAGACATGTGAACTTAACCTTATGAGTAGATTTTCATCAACAATCTTTCTTCAAAAAGTAACAAAGTCATTATATCAAAAGAGGTACTTAGATTCCATAACATTATTAGTCAACAAAAGAACGAAAGGAAAAATATTTACGAACTCATTTTTCACAACAACGAGCATCTATCATTTCGAAGACGTACTCAAAATAATTACTACACGAGGAAAATAATACTGCCGTCGTTACAAAGGTCTTCTGCCTTTGAGGTTTAGTGGTTTAAAACTTGGTTGCAGGATCTAGAGTCCCTGGTTAGATTTTCGGGGGGATAAAATAAGTTGATGCTGGTCAAATTATGACTTTGATAGATTTATCCCATGCGTTACTGGCATTAAATACACTTGCAAAACTGGCGGGACGAGTTGCGGTAGCCCAGATGGAAGAGGCGTCGTAACTAGTATTGACGAAAGTCGCAGGTCCAAATCCTGCTCGCACGTGAAAATTTTGCAAGTTTAAAAAAAAAAAGATTTATCTCAGTTGGTTAGGACATTGCAGGATGAACCACCTAATGCCGTGTGTAGCCGGCTTGGAAAAGCATCCCCCATTTCGCAAGCAAGCATCGCCCCTCGAGTCCCTTGGTCGCTTCTTACAATATTAGAATTATAAAATTAAATAGAGTATTATACACAAATCACAAATCACGCCTATTATCCCCTGCGGGGTAGGCAGAGCGTAAACGACCGCAAAAACGGACATTTACGCCACGTCTGACATTATATTTGAGGGTCATTCAGAAAATTGTGTATCGCAGTAGTGACAGGTTGTCAGCCCATCGCCTAAAATTGCAATTCACACCCTTAAGTCCCTTAGTCGACTCTTACGACTCCCACGGGAAAGAAATGGGGTGATGCTATTATAATTCTAATAATTTTCTGATTATTTCTTTCCAACGGGTATCGTAAGAAGCGACTCGAGGGACTCGAGGGTTTTATGTGCATCATAATTTTAGGCGAAAGGCTGTCAACCTGTCACAATAGTAATACTTGATTTTCTGAAACTGCCCTCAAATATTTGTCAGACGTGGCGATAGCGTATATATGTAGGTATGTAACCACCTAATGGTACATAAGAAAGATGGTTCCGTGCTTCGTAGGGAATGTTAGGCCGTCGGTCTCTATAGCTGTTTATTATTTACTTAGGTGGTGGTCGTTACATATCCAAGTCAGAAGACTAGTAAAAATACCTAGTTGGCAGTTGAAAAACTCTGACACCAAGGTTCATGGGTGTCTCGGAGTTTCACACGACAACAAAAAGACTTAAAATAATTACTACAAAAGGAAAATAATGCATCCGTATTTACAACGATATTTACGAGAGAAATGTTTTCCGTTTTATTATCTGTGTTGTCTAAATGGAGTATAACTTGAGGTTGAAACATACCCGCACATAGATATACACATCACGCCTATAATCCCTTGCGGGGTACGCAAACGGCCGCAAAAAATTGACATTTACGCCACGTCTGACATATATTTGAGGGTCACCTGGAAAATTGACGCCAAAGTGGCAGGTTGTCAGCCTATCGCCTAAAATTGCAATACACACCCTCGAGTCCCTTAGTCGCCTCTTACGACTCCCACGGGAAAGAAATGGGGTGATGCTATTCTAAGTCGGCATCACACAGCATTCGAAACATACCTGCCATGAATTTCGGATTAGTTTAAGGGCGCGCCGTGAGAAAATTGGGTATATTTGAATGCACGCAACTTCGTTGGTGAATACGATGAACACCTTATTTTTATATATGATGTTTTTTTATTACATTATCCAAATTCTGGTAGCAGGAAAATTTACTCGATTGATAAATTTTTCAAAGTTTGGTCTATTAAGACACTGTTGCGTAGTGTATAGCAATTTTATCAACATAACACGTACAGTTTTTTGATAATTTGTTTATTTGGCAAGAAATTTCCAAATGTGTGAAAAATTCGCTCTGTTCTCACACACTAGATTTGCCATTAGTGGAAAAGGGACATTTAAAAGTTCGAGGCAGGCCCTTAATATGATTTTCTGCGTAAATTATATAGTCCCACACTATTTCGATCGATAAGAGCAAACTATACATACAATGTATTTAAGGGGTAAGTAGGTTTATTTTTATATTATTCTTCGATTTGTTGAATTATTCTGTATCTATTGTGTTTATTCGAGTTACCACAACTTTTTTATCCATTACTCTCGCACAGGGCCCGAATTATCTTTTTTTCACGCTTGCACTGCCAATTTATACACTTTACAGTCAATTTATTTTCACCGCGATATTCTATACTCTAAACTGTTAGCAGAATACGAAACGCCCATAACCGTGCCACTGACACGCTATCTACATACAACTGAAACAATTTTCATTTTGCAGTTTTCGGGCCCTGCTCTGTTGTCTATACTTTTTCATCCACCCAAAGGTTGGCTGAAAGAAATGAGGTTTTTAGCGATGAGGCCGCCTTTGCACATATTAGCTTTACATTTTTCTGTTATTTTTGTGTATTAAAGTGTTTTTACTTACTTACTTTTACTTACAATCAGGGACCCGATAAGCGCTTTTTCGATTAAGCGCTTAAGTCTCCCACCCTTTGCTTGAACACTCCCAATCTTAATGATAACCCAATCCTAATGATAACCGTTTCATTTGCTTTAAGTTTATCGAAAGGGGAACCCTATCAAAAACCCCTTTGGGTAGCGCTTTATAAGGGTTGCGCTCGTACGCTCTGCAAGTAGGTTCAGCGCGGTGACTGTTTGCCGCTGCGGCGCGCCACAATCGGTAATCTCTTCCGTCTCTGTCACGCAAGCAAGCCGCTTGGCGCGTTTCTCTTGATTTGAAGTGACTTGGTTCCCTCATCATTCCTTAAAAATGGATAAGTACCTAATCATACGTATATGTGCATGATCGTGGGAGTAGTAGATATACATTTTATTTTTAGGGTTCCGTACCCAAAGGGTAATAACGGAAACCCAATTACTAAGGCTCGGCTGTATCTCCTGAACCGTTATACCTAGACAGCTGAAATTTTCACAAATGATGTATTTCTGTTGCCGCTATAACAACAAATACAAAAAATGAGAATAAAGTAAATATTTAAGGGTGATCCCATACAAACTATATTTTTTGTACGGAAAAACTAGATTTTTTGTATAGAGGCTCTATCTTATGAACCGCGAAAGTTAGTCAGTTGAAATTTTTACAGATGTTGAATTTCTATTGCTGTTATAACAACAAATAATTAAAAATTTAATTAAATAAATATTTATGGGGGCTGCCATACAAAAAAGTGTTTAAAAAAACGTGTTCCGTTAGCTGAACAGCTAGTGTGTTAGGATCATTTTGGAGCCTTTCTTTGTACCTCAAGGAGTGCAGTTTGATCTCTTCAACAACGGTGTTAACTTCAAGATATTCATGTAGTTCTGTTACTTTAATGAACCATGGGGCGTTTGAAAGCGTCTTCATTCAATATAGCATTTTAAAGTCTCTGTTTTTTATTATTATTAAGGATGGGTTTGCTCTTGACTCTAGTCTAGGTCATAGGACAGAGACAGAGTCTAAGATGGAGCGAGCTCACCCAGAATAAGCCTATTCACTCTTAATTTGAAGAGATTAGGGTTGTATGCGTTTAGAAACACATAAGCAGGTAGTGAGTTCCACTCTTTAGCAGTGCGCATTATAAATGATGACTGGAAGCGCTTAGTCCGAATTGGTGGAATGGCAACCAGGTATGGATGGTATCCGGCGGTGCGTCTGGATGTCCGATGGTAGACGGGAGCTGGAACAAGGTCGTGAAGCTCTTGAGCAGACTCTCCGAAGTACAATCTGTAAAAAACCGACAAGCAGGCAACTTGCGGCGATGTGCCAGGCTATGTAGCTTGGTGTCCACCAGTTTTTTGTCGCCTATGAGCCTCTTGCCCCTTCGTTCCACCGAGTCAAGAGCAGCAAGTTAGTATTTGGCTGAGCCATTCCAAAGGTGACTGCAATACTCCATGCAGGATCGGACTTTTGCTTTGTAAAGAGTTAGTTAAAAGCTGTCCAGGCTAAAGTATCGCTTCACTCAGGATGCCCAGCTTCTTAGCCGCCGTTTGAGCATTGTACTTGATGGTTGCGCCGAAGTTTAGATTTGATGTCCACTCCATGCCTAAAAGCTCGAGGCTGTCGTAGGTGTAGTAGGTGTCCAGTCGAAAGGACTCCTTTTTGCAGTGAAAAGACACGCCTGTGTTTTGGTGGCGTTGAATGAGACCAGATTGTCGTCGCCCCATTGGGAGACAAGGCTTAAGGTCAGATTTGTTCGCTATACCATGGCCTTTCTTAACGAAACGAACGTATTGCCCCGCTGGTTTTTGCACCTGTCAAGTATTTCATTGAAATGGTACTATCATCTGCGTATCCAATAATACCATGCTAAAGGAGGTCATTGATGTGCAGCAGGAAAAGAATTGCAGAGAGAACAGACCCCGGAGGAACTCCGGCATCAATGGCCAAAAGGTCAGAGGAGCAGCCGTCAACGACTACTCTGATGGACCGTTCACTTAGGAAGTCTGAAATCCAAGTACAAAAATCTGCTGGGATGACATAAGCAGAAAGCATGCGGAGCAGACTTGCATGCCAGACCCTGTCAAAGGCCTTCGAGATATCGAGTGAAACGGCAAGTGCTTCGCCGTGTTTCTCGATAGCTTTTCCCCGAGGGGTGACGTGAAGAGAAGCACACTTGCCGCCACGGGTAAGATGCAAAGAAGTGCCATATCTCTTCCCAATCTGCTGACTCGTATCTCCAAACTCGCCTCGTGCCCCTGGGGCTGTCATCCAGAGGAGAGCAGGTCGATACGGATTTCACCAGACAGTGGTCGGACGTTCCCAAGCGGGGCTGAGACCGAAACTGAATGACTGTCCGGATCAGTTGTCAGCAGCAAGTCCAAGCAATTGGGTGTATGGCCGTCGATATCCGGTTTCCGCGTTGCTACATTCATCAGCTGGGTCAGATCTAGCGATAATGCAAACTTGCGCGGTTCTAACCCAGCATGAATGATACTTATGTTGGAGTTACTGGCTGTCTGCTTTTGAGACTTTCTTTACAGAATAATTTGTTGCTTTTGTGGCAGTCAGAGTTTGTTGTTTAGCTTGCAAGGCTCCATCGCTAGAGGTTTGTGATAGTTTTTTGAGTTCAACAATAGCCCTATTCAAAGCTGTACTGTCAGCTGCTATGCGGCTGGTTTGCCAAACTCGACGGAGTCAACGTTTTTCAGTAATTTTGCGTTTGATTTCTAGAGGGACAGGTTAATTTTTGTGTACGTTAATTTTCTCTTGTGGAGTGCTTCGCCAGCATGCTTCCTGAATCACATCAACTAGTGTCCTTGTAGCATCCTCGACCTCTTCTGCGGTCTTTAGTTGTACGTTTAGGTTATGTTTTTGGGCACGAGGGCACTTAATTGGTCCATTTTTAGGGTTCCGTACCCAAAGGGTAATAACGGAAACCGTATTACTGAGGCTCGGCTGTCCGTCTGTCTGTCCGTCCGTCCGTCCTACAGTTACGAGGCTGTATCTCCTGAACCGTTATACCTAGACAGTCGAAATTTTCACAGATGATGTATTTCTGTTGCCGCTATAACAACAAATACTAATAGATAAATTAGAATTAAGTAAATATTTAAGGGGGCTCCCATACAAAAATAATTATGGGTCTGCCATACAAAACACATGTTTTTTTGCGCGTTATATCGATAATTGTTTGGTAAAGGTATAATGGTACGGAACCCTTCGTGCGCGAGTCTGACTCGCACTTGACCGGATTTTTTCTTGTAGGATAATAAGGGCATGTAGCTATGCAATCTCGTTTTTATGATGGCATTATACTTATTTTATTACTATCAGCTACCACACAAAGATAACAAATACCTAACAAAAAACGCAGGAATACTATTAAACGCTTCTAGACGCTTCCCATTTCAGCGAAGAATTTACTACAATAACATTCTTTCGCCGCACGCACCGCACACGCACCGTGCTGTAGGTAGGTGGCGTCGGTCGACTGTCGGCTTCGCGGCAACGTCAAAGGCTTTGACCGACCGGCTCACCCCGCCTCGCGGCGCGCGAGCAGTAATAGTCCGTATAAATGACACCGTAGGGATCAAATTTATTTAAAAATCGATAGGGTAACCCTATCAATATGGAAAGTGGTTTGAAGGGGTTGTAACCCTTTAAAATAGCGCTTTAAAAAGCATTTTGAATGGGTTTTGGCAAGATACGAATAGGGCAAGCAAACCCATACGTAAAACCCAATCAATAACCCCTGATAGGCTTACCAGTCTGGTCCCTGCTTACAATACGCAAATTTATGCAAATGAGTTTTGATCCCTATACAACAAGCTTCAATAGTCTGCGCTTCATCGTAGAGCTAACGCTACGACGTAGCAATTCAGCTCCGAATCACCTAGGCTCTACGAAGTGCTACGCAACAATTCCAACTCATATCCATTCCTTATAACCCGGTCCGGCTCGCAATAATCACATAGTGCCATCACATTCACACACTAGGTGTTGAAGAGAGATAGGAATATAAGATTGGCTTCATCCAATAGCGCACGAGGGACGAGCATGTTCGCACTTTATTGCGTTTCGGATTGATGTAAAATGTTGCTGGAAGTGTCTTTTGTTTTAGAAAGAAAATTGTAAGATAATTCAAGTTGTATGTTTTATGTAAGAGTAACAAATTTTAGAGTAACGAGTTTTTTTTTTCGTTTGCTACGTATTCAGTTCGGAACTGACGCATTAATTACACCTAAAAATGCAAAGACCTACCATGGGAAGATTTTAATTAAAATCCTCAGCGTATTGGCAACTATTGACAATATTCGTCAATATGTCTAGGACCCGAACTCTGCTATCTCATAGTTGTGTTCAGATAGCGAGTCACTTGGACGGTTTTATTCGTTTCGTATTCTGCTATAAATTTAAAGTATAGAATATCACAGTGGCAATATAATGACAGTGGAGTGTCGCTGGGGCTCAGTATGTCTGATACAGTCGGTGAATTCAGTGACATGTAGTACGTAATAGTTAACATGAGTTTTTAAAGGCTTTATAGTAGTTATTTACTAATATATCAATCTATGGCACACCCATTTTAATTATATAAACCCATTTTGATTGTCTAGTTCGCATTTCGTTTAATATCATTACTCTTCCCTAGGTCTGCTGTAATAAATTTCTTATAAAAGATAACCGTGCTTGTTGTATCTATATTCTTTGTGTGTTTGTCTCTACTGTATCTGTGTACAATAAATCGTAAAATAAATAAATACAATATTTTTTATTGAATTTTTTTCATACAGATTGCCGTTTCCAGTGAAACAACATCTGCGTTCCCAACAGTCCGATTCGATCATCAATATTTGACCTTGTTATTTTGCCGAAATTGGTTCCTGTAATGGACCAGCCGCCTCCATAATGTCCACAAAATGGGATCGCTGTCCCCACCTGATGTGGACAGTGTTTCAACAGATGAAACGAAAGGGAATATCAGTTTAACCCGTTCGTTCAGTTCTCACAAGTATCATTCTGAAATGTCAAACAATATTAATTTTCTAAATTTGAGAAGTGTATGTAGGTATGTATAGGTAACTTCACACATCTCGAAAACTTCTATGGCGACTTTAATGAGTTTTAAATATAAGTTTGAGGGTGCATTAACTAAGTAGTACGCACTATCATAACTAATGTTATGAAAATAAGTTCAGTACTTTTTAAGATACAAGCTAAAAAATATATTTTTGACTGTGAAGTCGGTTTGAGTTTTGCTGAATTGCGTCTTGTCCCATATTACTAGGTGATATGTATAATATTTTGTAAACAGCTATCATAGTATAGGTTGTGTGAAGTCGGGAACAAACAACAATGTGCAAGTAAAATGATATACCCCCTGTACGATTTTACTAGGAATTAAATAGTTCACTGAACTAATACGAGATATTACACAGAATAATGAGAACTAGAGATGAACCGACTATTTGGTTATATAGTCGTCAAATAGTTAGCAATTAGGCGGTTGTATTAAACGACTTTGAATTCTAATCTAATTCTAGCCTGTAATGTCCCACTGAAGGGCAAAGGCCTCCCTTCCTTTCTTCCATTCTTCCCTGTTCTGGGCCTCCTGCATCCAAAAAGGGGCGTGTGCACGTAGTTCATCCTCCCATCTTTTTCGAGGTCTACCGCGCGCCCGCTTTGCATTGGGAGGGACCCAAATTGTACATTTTCTTGCCCAAAGCTCATCCGGCATCCTGGCTACGTGACCAGCCTTCTGACCTACATCTACGATTTTAGTGCGGGATCTCAGCGTAGTATTCCTAACTCGGTCTATTAGCCTGACTCCGAGTATGCTGCGCTCCATACTTCGTTGGCAAACCTTGAGTTTGGACTTTTGGATGTCAGTCAAAGACCAAGTTTGAGCTCCATAGGTAAGGATGGGGAGAATGCACATGTCCATGAGTTTGCGCTTGAGTGTCAATGGAAGGGTCCCCTTCATAAGCTTTTTCATGGACCAATAGCTCTTCCAGGCGTTTTCAACTCGTCTTTCGATTTCTTTATCTTGTCTGGCCTGGAAAGAGACTATTTGGCCCAAGTAGATATACTCATTGACATATGCAATTCTCTGCCCATCCACTTCTACAATTTGCTCAACAGTGTTTGTCATAAGCTTGAATTCTAATAAAATATTTTATTTCAAACAGTAATACTTATGATCGAAATGAAAACCACAACTATTTAAATTAGAAGACAAGGCTCAAAAACGTGCACAGACGCGATTTATTTTCCCAAACGTCACTGATGCAATTATCGGCTATTTTTTTAGTAGGCTGATTTTATGCCGATTAGTCGGTAGTCGGCTAGTTGGCCAAAAACATAGTCGGTGCAGTACCCACCGATGGCAAAAAAGCGATGCTATTGCGATAGTAATGGCCAGTTACAAAATTATCAAACCTTTGAAAAATCACCATTTGATTTCTCGTGTCGAACGCATCGCAAAATCTAAATCAGTCACTCCACCAGCCACAATTTGCCAGGCAATCTTCTCAATGTTCTCGATATTATTCAAACATTCATAATTCTTCAGATAAACTTTACTCACGTAATATTAAAGGAATAAAAGGCGTTCAAAATACTTCTTAGTATTTTCAAGATAAACTGAATTTGTTGAGATTTGATGATTCTATTTAATTCCATGTTTCGTAAAGTAATTTCGACCACATTTTTTATTTACTTACTCAAACCTCACACTCACTGTTAACTCACTTTACATCGAACATTCGAGAACTTCCTGTACCACAACAGGAAGGAAATCAATCGGACTACAAAGAAGTAGCAAAGTACCAGATTGGAAATATAAGGGTCGTTCTTTAGGAGGTCAATAATTGTGGTCACAGGGTTGTAAATCCTAAATTATAAAAGTTTGAACAAAACGATTAATTGGAGATGATTTTTCATTTCAATACCTATCTGGAAACTATCAGAAAGCCATGTTTTAAGGTCATTTAGTATTTCAAAACTGAATCTGAAAGTTGAAAACGGGAGGATTTTGGGTGTTCTCCGCGTGTCACACCGCGTACTTGGATTTTACAAATCATGATTTTACTACTTTTCTACTGTTTTGTAGGTATAAACTATATATCAAAATAACCACCTTGAATTGGTGTATTGGTTAAAATACAAAAAATATTTGATTTTCATTTAATTTATAAAATAGGCCTCAAAATGTCTCGGTCACACGTTTTCGCGCGCTTTGCCTGAGCGTGATAAAACCCGTCGTAAATTGCACGATTATGAACGAAAATCAGCGAAGTTTTTGCACCGCAAACCGCAAGTTGCGCTGCGGCAGTCAACCAGTGTGGACGGCCGATTCGTTGCTGGGAGACAAAAATATTCGGGTAAGTACGAGTCGTCACACATTTCTGTAAGCCGTGCATGTAATCGGCGTGGATCAAATTTCATCCTGAATCGAATCATCCAGAGATATATTATTCACAGGGTTCATTCATGATATTGTCGACTTTATGAAGCAATAATTTAAATAAGACTTGTTGAATAGGTTAGCAAGTAATTCTAAAAAAAGTGTTTTTTTAGTAATCGGCGTGGCGTAATCGGCGTGGTAAAATAGCCACGCCGCTTACAATTCGTCCCACGCCGATTACACTGAACTTATTTTAGTTAAGAAAAGATTGAATATATCAATATATTTTTGTAAATAAATATAAATAATATGTTATTAATATAAATAGTGGTAATCATTACATAAAAATAATTAAATTACATATATATTAAGTTTTTTAGTTATATATTGTTCCATAGTTTAATATGAACTGTTTCTGTCATTTAGACTTAGGGAGAAGATCCAGAGGTCCCAGATTCGATTCTTGGGGAGGATTATACAAAGTTTACATTCGCCAATTTATAAAATTATTCAGAATTTGGTTAATATAGGTATATTTATATGATTTGGTAATGAAAAAATTTATTTGGGGTGAATTATTAGGTCAGAAAGCTCAATAATTCCTATCAATAATAGGTGCAAAAGTATTCATTAGTCAAAATGCATAAAAAAAATCAGATAAAATTAAGTATGTAATAAGCGTGGCTCGTTTTGTAATCGGCGTGGCACATGAAATTTCAAAATTAAATTTCTCAAAAAGTAAATGTGCTAGCATGGAGCACCAAACGGTTTTATAATCAGGAAAGTACACAAAATCATATTTTTATGTTATATTATTAAAATTGTCGAAATTAAAATTTGCCACGCCGATTACGCGGAGAATCGAATTTTGAAGAATGACCCATAAAGGAGGTAAAATCTCTTTGTGAGTTGTAATGTCACGTTTGAAGATTTCTACGTCGACTTCAATGGTCATTTTGCTCTTTTTCAAGTACGTCGTTTTTTTAAGTTCATTGGCGTTTGCGAAGTATCGAAAATTGACAGAAATGTCTCCAGTATAATATTCAACGGCATAACATACGATAAAGATACAATTAATACCATAGGATGATAATACGATATGAATCAATATGGAGGAAATAAAATTTTATCTAAAGGTCAAGTGATAAGAAATAACTTTCCAGGAATAAAGGTGAAAATTACAAAAATATTTTGTAATTCCAAAGTAACTCAAATCAGCTGATCGGCAATTTTGTATGGGAGGGCCATTTTCTTTTTGTAAATCGATATCGACCTATGTTTCTTGGGGAAAGTTGTTCCTTCTCACCAGTCCATCTTGACTTGACTTTTCACTTTCGGGCACTAGAAAATTTCACCCTTTATCTATAGGCATCTTAATCTTCAACCCTTTTGGGAGTTATTCTTTCTTTTTACGCAAGACGGAATTTGATCAACATACTAAGATCTCATGCACAAATTGTCATACTTCATACAAGAATACACGTTTATCATATGCATGGTTTAATGAGTGAATTTTTCTTTGACAAACATGCCCAAAATGACAAATTTTTAAGGATTTTTGTTTTATCGCTCTGACCACCCCACGA
The DNA here is from genome assembly GCA_027580185.1 of Tuta absoluta. Lineage (NCBI taxonomy): Eukaryota > Metazoa > Arthropoda > Insecta > Lepidoptera > Gelechiidae > Tuta > Tuta absoluta. The sequence continues at coordinate 7,767,917 of JAQAHW010000019.1, read as the reverse complement.
GGGTTAAGGCGTGTTGCATGTGTGTATTTTTCTTTGCTAGTGCATTGGATGTGCGATTCAACGAAGCCTGGCACCTGTGTGTGACAACTCTTTGTGATTCGACCACACAAAGCCTATCTAACTGACCGTAGTTATTTTATAACTGCTAAAAATAAATTTAAAAAGACCAGATAAAAAGCGTGGAACCAAACTGGAATACCTACAATACACGATGACAAAAAAACATTATTTTGGCTACAGGAGAATAAACAAGTGCCAATCAATCCTACTAATATTATAAATGCGAAAGTTTGTTCATTTGTTTGATACTTCTTCACGCAAAAACTGCTGAACTGATTGTAATGAAATTGGCACACATAAGATGGTAACATGGATTAACACTTAGGATAGTTTTTATTTTATGTCCAATTCTCGACTTTAACCAAAAAATCCCACTTTACACTGAAATGTCGCATGTTCTTTGGCTCAAACTATTACATGCAATTTAAAAGACAAACTACTGCTGGTAAGGACCTTACAATTTTGGTGGGTCTTTGCCGCATACTCAAAATGCTTAGTAGGTGGTTCGAGGAAATTGCATTGTAAACCAAAAATAACAATCCCGCTTGTGAAAACATACTCAAAATGCTTAGTAGGTGGTTCGAGGAAATTGCATTGTAAACCAAAAATAACAATCCCGCTTGTGAAAACTTGCAAAATTTCGCCATTACTAGTGGCGACGACTCTACCATATGGGCTATCGCGGCTCATCTAATTGGCATTAAGAAACACTTGCAAAATTGGCGGACATTGGATGAGCCGCAGTAGCCCAGATGGTAGAAGCGTCGCCACTAGTAATAGCGAAAGTCTCTGGTTCGAACCCTGCCTCCGCTTGAAAATTTTGCATGTTTCAAAAGTTGTATACCTAACACGGGAAGTGTTTTAAAATTTGGTATTCAATAACAATCCCGATTCATCAAGATAGACGTTTGCTGGAAAGGACATCTTATTCATGGTGGGCATTCACCGCATACTCAACATGCTCAGTAGGCAGATTGAGCAGTACACTGCAAGATGCATTCACAAGAAAATTTACAATTCAAGGATACTGGCTCGACAGGACTCATTCTTCACTGACACTGGTTAGACAGCTGTTTTTTTATTTACTGTGGTCTGTTATGATTGGATGTCAGAATGGAGTATTGCACAAAGACCAACACCGCTGTTCCCGATCGGTAATTTCTCCGCTAGATTGGCAACAGTGGACAAAGGCCTGCGTTTTTTTTATCACGCCTTTAAATTACTTCAATGACCGCAAACCGCAAACATGGCAGCGACAAGTTATAAAATACTAAGAATAACCAATATAAATTAATCCTTAAAAGTATCTTAACCTTTCAACAGTGGAACAGGCTGTTCCGCCATTTTGGGATATCTGTGATGCCGCCCCACGGCAAGCCCACTGACAGGCATTTCAGACGCGTATGATTACTTTAAAAGGGATATTCCCGAATTTTAATAGGATTCATGTACGTTTATGATTAAAATAATAGTAATAATTACCTACTTTTTATATTTCTCCACACATTTACCATATTAACACTTATTTGCCATAGAATCATGGCTACTTAATATGGGTACCTAAAGTTTTATCGTAGTTTTTGTTATTTTGTATAAAATAAAACAATACTCTAACGCATTTCTATTTACTCCTTACTTTTCTTATAAGGGTCCCATACAATTTTTTCACACATCATTTATGTTTACAAAGTTGACTGACACTGAAGTGCCAGTGAACTTGTGTTTGAAGTACCTATGTATTTTTTTACGGACCAAAGAGCCAAGGCAAATGAGTTCGACATACAGCCCAAATCACGCTTTCGTGTTCACAAGTACGGCTACAAAAAAACTACGTCCTAGTTCCACAGCAAAGCGCGCGAAAGTTTAAACCGAAAACGCAGGGCGGCAGGTCCACAGATACGGCATATTTTTTTAAGACAAGCCTACATACGAGAGGTTAAGTTGTAAAAACAAAATCTCAGTCAGTACTAAAGAGTTCAACGTAATCGTAGCTCGTATAAATCTGCTACGAAATATACAAATCTTTCAAATTACTCACTGAGTGGCCGTGTTGTGCCGGCTCAGAATAGCACTACCCCAATATCTATTTGTAGGTGTCATAAAAGGCGATTAAAGGATGAATCCAGGGAATGGGCAGCAGCGTTTTCTGTGAACATCTTGCTCATCTCACCAATCAGCCTGCCAAGTGAGGTGGTACGGAAAATACCCCCCAATAAAGGGAGGCCCATGTCCAACAGTAGACTGTTGTGGCTTTTGTACAGACCGAGAATCGAACATCCTAGAAACCAAAAACGAAATACTTCACCAACAACACCACGCTTGTCAAATTCACATAAACATCCTCACCCCTTACAGCGAGCTATAATGCTGTCAAGAAAATTGTCAACATAAACACGTACATCCGGATTCGGCTGAAGGGATAATGTAATTTAGCCGGTTATTCTCGCCCGGGTAGGGATGTGACAAAAAAAATCATTACTTACATGAAGAATTCGCTTTTGTATATTTTTTGTTTGGGTTTGTCGATAAACTATTTAGAAATTTATTATTATTATTTCAAACTAGATTTTCACCCAGCGGTTTCACCCGCTGCCACTCATTTTCCCGTGGTGACAGTTGTTTTTCTGCGGTAAAAAGTGGCTTATGTGTTATTCCAGGATATACTCAACCTGTGTTCCAAATTTCATCCAAATCGGTCAAGCCGTTTGAGCGTGAACAGGTAACAAACATACATACTCACACAAAAACTCAGATTTATAATATTAGTACGGATGAAACATACGTCGGGACACAGGTAAATTATTCATATCTACATAAATAATATTATCGCCATAGACGCGGTTTAATAGAATTTGTGAAACAATATCAATCGATATTTAGCTTTGAAATATCCGATACGCAAAAGTTTGCTATATTTATTGCCTTCCTGTTCTTTTTCAAATTATTGTTTGATTATCTAAGGAAACTCTTTGCGCTGCCGGTAGAAAAATACGTATTGCATCGCCATCGTTTATTTTACAGGATATTTTCGCTCTGAGAAGAAACCGATAAAACAAACGGTACACAGGTCACATCCCTAGGTTATTCTCCCTGAGGGGTCGTTAGTGCACCGTGTACAGACGGGGTTTTTGTACCACCCTTTTCTGTAGAGTTATGTGCAGACACTTGTTTTCAAGCGCAAGTGTGTTAGAATGTTGGTAAAGTTCAACTGCGGGTTAAAAGATAGTCTTTGTTAAAGATTATCTGGTAATCTTCTTCTTCAATTAGTGGTTTGAGTTCTCACCTACAGTTACAGTTACAGTTAACACCTACGACTCATTAAACATACTTTTTTATGAGTGTATTCATTACTTACGGACAACACAATAACAATAGTTACCAGATTTGTAGATATATATGGCGTACAAACTGACTGTACCATTTTGCTTCACTGTGGCGCCCTCTTAGGGAAAAAGAGATAATACTCGTACTTTGGTGACAGCATAATTCTAGCCGTTGATGGTAGACAAAAGGTAAAACGACAGATCATCCTAAGTATCGCTGGAGTAATATTGTTCGGGGGCCAGGTCTCTATTTTTTTTTTTTGGTAATTGTAATGCCACCAAAACTCAATTGTCATACTATTCCTATTGCGACTTTTTTACTTTAAACGGTTAGGATTTGATTATAGTGAGAGGCGTATATGTTTCGCGAGATTACAAGGACATGTTTGCAACTTATTACACGAATTAATTGAGCATTTTAATATTCGTTGCAAAAATGTTTTGTGAATTCGTGACAAACATCCTGGCTCCGGCTGAGTCTCTCAATATAATTTGACCCTTAGCGGAATACGAAACAGCCAAAACCGTCCAACTGACACTCTATTGGAACACAAACTGAGACACTTTTCAAATAGTGAAATACGGCCTCAGTCCGACTTGCGCGTCCTTTATTTTTGTCTCCTTTAAAGACGTAAGTCCATATAATAAAATTTGTATGAAAAACGTCCCACTTTAAGAATATGAAAACTGAACCGTTTGCTGAACAGGGTTAAATGATAAAAATAAAATAAGAACACATTTTCTTTAAATTAAAAACGTCATAGACGTTAGTTAATGCTCTGAAAGCCGTTACGTAAAACTGACGGACTGAAACGGACTGCGCTACAAAAATATTTTTATAGTTATTTGCCAACTTTACATTTAATGAGACCTCTGCCAGCATCGAGTTATAGAAATATGTTTTCGATAACAACATACTATAGTTTTTGGAAAAATGCGTAAAAATGTGAAAATCGCGGATTTCTTGTCCCATTCATTGCTTGAAACTAAAACTGATTGATTGTAGTTCTCATGACTACAAATAATTTGGAAAATGTTTGCTCACTGGTAAACTAAAATAGTATAAGTTTATCCAAACCGGCTAATACCGGTCGAGGCGGGTAGAACCGGGTATAATATTTACCAAGCCTTCCCGGGGGACCGACGTCGCGATCAGATTATCAGCCAATAGAATTGATTTTCTGAATTTTCCTGTCTCTAGAGTTTTTTAGATACTACAAAATATATTTTAAAAAAAAACTGAATTTGTGGTGACTTTCCTACACCCTGTACAATAGGGACTGTTCTATTTGACAGTTCTCGACCTTTTATAATTTCACACTAGATGGCGCCATCTTGAGCAAATATGTTGACATTTAAGTCACAAATCCATTTAATCTATTTTCTTACATTTCCATGGAAAGAAACGTTTGTCTCTTTAGCTCAGCGCCATCTATGTACAATTGAAGATTGGGTAAGTACCTTAAAATATATCTTGAGCTCTCTGACAGATGTCAGATTCGCACTATTTTTCTTTTTTCCTTTTCACTAACACTTGGTTTCCTATCTAGTTATCTGCTGTCAAGGGAATCATCCTAAAATAAATTACAGAGTAAGAATAAAAATGCTTACTCTAAACTCTTAACGATTTTGTTGTTATGGTGTGCATAGTTTTACTAAGATAGAACAAAATATTTTATTTAGGCGGTTCCCCCACTTGTCGTCCATCGCTGCATATTTTTAACGTGCCAATGCGTTTGTCAGACGAAAGGAAATAGCAAATTCCGTTCTTATTTTCATACACATACGGCTATGGTACGTTTACGGAAGCGTCTATCAAACGACTTGACAGACGCTACTGGGAGAACCGCTTTATTCGGGAACTATCTTAAAACTAAGGGACTCGAGGGATGTGTATTGCAATTTTAGGCGATGGACTGACAACCTGTCACTATAGTGATACACAATTATCTAATTGACCCTCAAACTTCTGTCAGATGTGGTGTTAATATCCGTTTTACGGCCGTTAACGCTCTGCCTACCCCGTAAGGGATATAGGCGTGATTTATGTATGTATGTATGTATGTATCTTAAAACCCGAACTTTTTGTTTGCTAGCCTCAAAAGGCACGGTCGTGTTATATATATCAGAAAAGACAAGGCTGCAAAATCATTATTCTTTCCTCCATCCTCCTGTAATCTTTAGTTCATAAACAAGGTTAGAAATCGAGAAGTTGTGGCACAGAATAATAACTAGTAACTAGCGTTAGTTGTGGCAAGTTTCTGTGTAGCCATAGATTATGATCACTTGTTTATTTTGGCTGATTTTCTTCTTAGATACTTCTTTATTCAAGGCTATTTTATGAGTTTGACTTACTGTTACTTACAATGTGAAATCCAAAGAGACAAAGTGAAGTGTGAACACTCACTCTCTCTTCGTGTGGGACACCAAGTCATCCAACGACACGTTGAAAAACTCTGAACCCTGGTGTCAGAGTTTTTCAATCGCCTACTACTAGTAGTAGGCCTCTGACATGGTTGTGTAACGACCGCCGTCTTAGTAATCATAGACAGCAGGGTACCATTTCTTTTTCGGATAATCAGGTGGATCACCCTGCAATGTCCTAACCAGACCGGGAACAGATTCACAAAGTGATAAATATCAACTTTGTGCGTGTCCCACCGAGAATCGAACCTGGAACCTTTGCGTCGCAGGCAGTCGCACTACCACTGCGCCACATCGGCCGTCGTGTCATCAGTGGGATACACTATAAGTTGTTATAACTGCTTGCCCCGATAAGAATATAATAATAAAAAAGGCCTCTGTGCTGTTGGCATCGGCCCCTCTCATGTCTCAAAGGATCGGGTCCTTGTGGGTCCGATATCCGGAAACGTACCAACATAATAATAATAATGTACTATTTGCTACTTACCGCTACACTCACACTCGTGCCGCACGATAGTTTTTGACAGCGGGCAGACAAACGACAGCCTGTGACAGCCACATGAGGGATGCGCGTACTATGATATCACTTAAACCGTAGAGGCATACTATCGCAAAGCGTGTAAAAATATGTTATATCATAATGTGAAGTAGTGAAGTGAGGTCAGATGACTTAATTTATGTTTTAATAAAATGCGGGGTTATGACAACGTCAAATCGTGTGGAAAAATAAAGGCGTCTAACTTTTTGTAATAACATTGGTAACATCTCATATTTCCCAGCCCAATCTCTATAATCGTCTGAACAAAAAACAGGCATCACCAATTCCCACGGCGTTTCCAAACTTTATCTCAGACAAACAAAAATATATTTCTTACAGAATAGAACTTTGAGAAAAGTACTTTATACTACTTACTAGTCGAAGAGTAGGCTACAACTAAGGAATTACAATTTGATAGGCAACTAACGAGCATTTTGTGAGCTATTCCATTATTTTGATAGATTGACAATCTATCTCGTACACCGTGAGAAGCCGGCTTCAAATAGCATCACCCCATTTCTTTACCATAGGTGTAGCGCGAGGCGCCTAAAAATACGAGGGTTATATGTGTATTACAATTTTAGGGATGGGTTGAAAAGCTGCCACTTTGGTGATACAAAATTTTCTGAAAGACCCTCAAATGTTTGTCAGACGTGGCGTTAATGTTTACGCACTGCCTACCCCGCAAGAGATACAGGCTTGATATATGGGTGTATGTTTCTTTGACTATCTATCACTATTTTGATGCTATGATCGATAGTAATTTACTGGACAAACGAGAACAAACACGATAGCTAGCTAGCTAAGCTAGATGGAAGTGGATTCTTCTTCTTTTCATGTGGGACACCGAGTCGTCCAACAACCCGGTATCAGGAATCAGATGAGAAAGGGGGTGACATAGGTGTCTTAATAAAACTCTAAATGAAGTTATAAATATTCAGGTAAAAATAAAATATATTTCAATTTTTGAAAATTTGCAGAATTTTGTTTACCTAACACGGGAACGGGAAGTGTTTTAAAATTTTGTATTTAATATAATACAAATCGCACTAGCAACATTAAAATTGCTGAGATTGTATTTCGAATAGAACTTGTTTCGGTTACCTGCCACACCCAAAATATCTCGATAAAAACTTTCTAGGTCCCAACGCACGCCCTTTATCGTACCCAGCTCTCTAACTAGTGCCAGTTCCAGCAAAATATACGAGTCCTCCAGTGAATAGAATAAAAAGAACCTCCCTTTGTCTGGAAATTCTCAATTGGGGGGTTTCTTAAAAATATTACCTAGTCTTTTACAGCGGGAAGTTTACGAAAAATTCAGTTTTAGCAAGAGTTGCAACTTGCAAGTACTTGGAACTTTATGCAGGTGTAAGGAAATGCACAGTTCGCTTATACCGGGTGTATAGAATAACCGTGCATGGTTGTCCTGTACATAAAATGTAAAAGAAACCCTATAAGTTAGCCCTATTTAAATTAGATCGGGATCCCGCGCCTTATCCTCTTGACGCAGCGTTGGGCCTTACTGTGCTACAGGATATCTAATATCCTCTTTCATTTACCTTGTGCGAGATGTAAACAGTATAAAAACTAAGCTAACAAAGAAGATTCTATTATTATTTCCTTCGAAGAACTAAACGTAGCCACAGTACAAATAAAAGCAGTACAAAAAACAAAGAGAAGGAAAAATTACTGCGTATTAACAGTGGCTGAACCTTTCCATAAAACTAGTCAATTTCTTAAATGAACGTAGTTAGAAATATGAATTTGAAATGAACCTTTATACGAAATCAGAGCTATCACACCAGACCATACCAGAGCTATCACGATTATCTAATAATTATCATTATCATCATCATCATCAACAGCTGTAAAAAAAATCACTGATAGACACACTCCTCCGTTTATAAGGCTGGCTTATATCCAAACAAACATACACCGCCACAAATGTCCACCGTTCGACATAGGCCTCCCCCTATCGGTGGGTATTGCCATACTTACTATGCTAGGCAGACGATTGGCGAACACAGTGCAAGATGTAGCTGCAGTATTCACAGGGAATGCTGCAGCTCGTTCCGTGGACGATGTCCATGTTCCTGGTAAAAAGAGGTATTTTCCGCAAGTCAACGTCTATTTACGCTTGTTATGGGGGTATTTACTAAACTGACCACGACAGGCAGTCGAGTGAAAGGTGTTGCATTCACAAGGAACAATGCTACCTATTGGCTTAGCTGATACTTATGAGGTGATCCCCATTTCTATCCATGGGTTTCTTAAAGTGCGGCTAAGGGATGAATGAATGAATGAATTTTGTTATTCTTACTTACTTTCTATCAAATGAAAAATTTTAGAACATTAATAATTGATTAGGGGTCATCTTAAAACCAGGAGTGTGCTGTGCCTATACCCATTTTAGCTCATGTTGTATATTTGTACTGTTTTTCTTAATTGTGGTGCGTAAGATGTGATACGAAATAAATATATTTGTATTGGTATTGTATATGTTTAGAAACATCCCATCTCCCAAGCGCGCCAAAAACTCCCAATAGGGGGAAACCTATTCCCAGCAGTTGACTGTTGTGGCTGTAAATGTATGTATGGTGTTACCTATGCCCTGGATTCATACCTTAGTTGCATTTTACGTCAACCACAGGAAGATAGCAGTGATGTGGTTTTCCAAGATGGTGTCATTTAACCAGTAACTAGAATGGGAGCTCCAAAGAACATCAATGTTTCACCGGTTCTTGTTTTTAGATTCAAGAACCTAGGCAGAGTGCCTACCCGCTGAATAGTTGCTATATTGGAGCGCAACACTCAGCAGGCAACATCGTGCGATAGATAGGCGTTAAACGGCGGTCGACACACAATCATGTCAAAGGCCCAGGTTTCAACGGGTCGTTCGTCAATTAGGCATCCCACTCGAAAAGAAAGAAGACCTCTGAAGCTGATTTTGGTGGTCACGACCCTTAGCCTTGAGATATCGACAAAAGACAAGCTCAAACCACTTACTGTCTCTTGCTCTACTGTGGGTCGATGTTGTTTAAGTTGTGAACTTACTCTCATTACGTAGTTTCCGACGCGTTGTTATGTGTTGTTACATGTTATTGCTTACGTTGCTTTGATGCTATTGTTTTGCTGTTAGTTTACCTGGACGAAATGTAACATATGAACATTCGAAGTTGTTTAACGAAAATGGGGTATGGTATGATGACATGTCTTTGCGAAATCTTTAGTGTTCCTTGACAATCATTCTTGACTGTTTACTTTTTATTACTTATTTATTTTTAATACATAGGTATGATTTTGTTTTTATGTATTTGTTAATGTCTATTAATACTTTTAGTAAAAAAACTGAACATGCAATTGTGGAGAGCTTACAAAATTTCACCGCTGGCGGGTTTCAAACATGCGAATTTCAGGCGACTTTTTATTAATATATACTTGCACAATTTCACCAGTTACTGTGGTAACGGTACTAAATAGGACGTACAATTTATATCAATAGAATCTTCGACCAATAGTTCGGACTTCTCAGAAGTCATAGTGTTAAAAGTTTCAGCACCGGATCCAAAGACCAAACTGAAGCACCATTCGACCTCGACCGCTGAAGTTAGATTTAATATAAACTGGAACCTGACTTCTCCAACAGTGTACGAAGAGCAGAAGTAGATGAAACAAGCAGTAAGCCATTTAAAAGATTCAAACATTCAGGTAGGTAGAGTTACTAATTATTCAAAAAGTACATTCGTGTTTTGCAAAAAAATATAGCATGCAACAAAAAGTTATATCAGAAGTATATTATATAATAAAAAGTATTAACATTTAGCCAATTGTAATTTTTTATTACATTTGTAAGTTTATATGATCTATGTCATCTGGTATTTCATTATACATTCTAACACCCATAGACAAGCAGCTTTTGTCTTAAATCATAATTTCATAGTCACCCAAACTATTTCAGAAAACATTACCGTCGCATCATTTTCTACCCGTGGGTATGAACTCAGGGAATGCACAGATGCCAATTCACCTGGCAAGCGCGTGGAGTATAACAAATACACCCAATAAGAGAAGGACTATGCCCATCAGTGGACTGTTGTGGATTTTGATGATTATGGTGTGTAAATGCCAGAGTCTATTTTAGGTTACAGGAAAAGTTAGTTGCATTACCTATATTGGCTCAGCTACCATACTGATGATGCGTTCCAAACTATACCTACTGGTACTTTTACCCTACTGTAGCATTATGTACAGACCAGGCAGGTCAAAGAAGGGCGATCGTAGAGAAATGGAGTCGGTGATAGCGCATGATGCTCTGTGGGGCGATAAACGAACCAGTTAGAACTAGGTATTGATTATTCGAATATCTGCCTAGTTTAAAATAAGAACACGGGAACAGGTGTTTCTCTTAAGGCGTATACATATAGGTACAACCTTACAAGAAAAACACACATACCGCACGATATAGCGCTTTTGAATAGTCAGCAAGCAAATGACAGCCTGTGACAGTCGCAGGGCAATTCCGAGTCATAGTCAATGATTTGCGGTGATTCTATGCAATTTTAACTATTAAACCAGGTGCAGAATCTTGCGTGTATGAGATGCACTTCAGTTTCTAGGAAGAATTTGTTCAGTTTCATTAACTGGTTCGTCCGAACTATCTGCAGCAGTTTTTTTTCATCTCAGAAATTGCTTACTTTCGGATATTCTGAGCTCCTTTTTTTAATCACGGAATCAGCTTACCTGAAACAAACAAATAATTTTTCACAATTCAATTTCCCATAAATTGTATCTAAGTGAAAGCAACATTATTTTAATAATACTACTTTTCATAAGCAACAGCTTTTCTCAAGAATTCTCATTTTAGAATGAAATGACGCAAATTCCTTTACAGCTGTAAACTTGGAATAATTTAACTTTCAGTTTATTGCCTTGAGCAACGGTTCTCAAACTGTAGATTAGCAAATGTTCAGAACAACCAAATGAAACTCTTTAAAGGTGTCAACACCTTAAACCACCATTCGTTGTCGTCATTATTACAATTATTATTTACTGAGGGTCGTTGCCAATAATCATGGCTTTCTACAAAAAAAATTGTTTATGTGTTTAAGCACAAAACAGCATTAAAAAGCAAATTTGAAAAGTTCAAAACAAAACTATCGGTTGATTTATGCGACCTTGTAAAAACGCTAATTCTTGATCCATTCTATGAAGATTAACACATAAAAACTTACACAGGTAAAGAGGATGCCACCTATTGTGTGACGAAGCGGCCATATTTGAAGTAGTACCAAGTAAATTTTCCAATTACTAACTATTTCTCTAATTTTTTTTATCACCTCATCGTCTTCTACAGAGGTTTGACTCCTACACTAACACTTCTTATCTAAACCGTATAATGATTTTCTTGGGCTTCAATGGCTTACAGTTTCAGAAACACTGGTGAGACATAAACATCAGCTTAGAGATGGGAGTTACCTTTGAGTCGACGCGCTTTTGTGATACATTTCTAACAACATTGATAGTCTTTGTGGCGCAGGCGGTAGGATTCAATTGACAAATGAAGGATTCCCTTTCATTGTAATAATAATGGATAGCGGAATACTCGTCCAGGGTATAGGCAGCAGCGTTCTCTGTGAACGCAACATCTAACACTGCACTCGAAAATACACAACAGGCAGTTTTTATGGCAAAAGTCATCAAAATGTTTAAATTGGGGCGGGTATTTCAAGTGCGGTATCATAATAATGAAACAGCTTGATGTGCATGTTACGGAACCTTCGGTGGGTGAGTCCAGCTCGCACTTAGCCATTTTTTGTTTATTATATTTTCTAACAAAGAAGAATAGTAGGTATTCGCTGCCTTATGATATTATACAAAAGCTTCTTGCGAGAAAAATCTCAGCATAATGTCAATTCTGCATACCATTTTGTTCGCAAATACCCGCAAATGCGGGCCCAGACAGTTATCGTTTGACAATGATAAATGTTATTGAAGTGAGATATCCTCTTTCACCTTTGCGCTCGGAGATAGCTTGGTAGAGTTCTTATTTTAAAACAGGGTAATTTTTTGTCAGTACGCAAACTTTTTAAAGTAAGTCTACTAATGATTATAAACAACTTCTTCCATGGGTCCATCTGCGCAATCACGCCTTTACATACATATATAGGGTATGCAGAGCATAAACGGCCGTAAAAAACCAACATTTACGCCACATTCAGAAAATTGAATATCGCCGTAGGAACGGATTGTCAGGTACCATCACCTAAAATTGTAACACACATGTATCCCTCGAGTTAGTAGCCTCTTACGATACCCACGGGAACGAAATGGTGTGATGCTATTTCAAGCCCACATCACACGGCATATAATGTATATTTTAATAAGATGATCGACGATATCGCCCAGTTCTAGTAATTGTGCATGTAAAATCTACATGTATGCTGAGTTTCATGCTTCCATTCATAAGACAAAAGACTGTGTAAACTGGTCTGCCTACTGCCCACCACACAGACAAATAAAGGGTGTGATTTTACTAGTGACTGATAGTGAAAACTCAAGAGGGGCTGGTGATAAGGAACAACTTTCCCCAAGGAACATAGGTCGAAATTTAATAAAATAATAAGAACCGCCCGTAGAAAATTGAAAGCTGTGTAAGCTGCGCAAATTTTGTCACATTTTAATTTGACCTATGTTTCATGCGGAAAGTTGTTTCTTATCACCAGGCCGTCCTCCGTTTTCAGTATCGGTCACTAGGAAAATTTCATTTATAGTCATGGAGGCGTATCTGATAATATTCATGTTCTTATTTCCTTTCCTTGTAATATTTCTTAGCGGAACAATAACCATCTCAACTAATAATAATAACAACAAAGATAGGCTATACTTCAAAGCGTCAAAGTGTACTCTTTGAAATTTTCATATTACTTTAGCAATATCTGCGGCTCGCAACAAGCCTCAGATCAAAGAAATTTCTAAAGAGAATTCTATACATACATATATGACGACTATATCTCGTGGTAGGAAGATCAGAAACAGCCGTAAAAACGGGAATTTACGCCACGTCTAACAAACATTTAAGGGTCATTCGGATAAATTGTGTATCACCATAGTGACAGGTTGTCAGCCCATCGCCTAAAATTGCTACACACATGTAACCCTCGAGTTCCTTAATCGCCTCTTACGATACCCACGGGAAAGAAATGGGAAGATGCTATTCTAAGCAGGCATCACACGGCAGAGAATTCTATGTAAGACAAAAATGAAGCAATGTACACTCGTCTCACTCAGATATTATGCGAGATGCACGCCTGACAGCTTTGATTTAACAGATATCAAACCCATTTTAGATTAGAGGTGATGTGACTCGTATTAGTATTTTAAAGCGCATCATGTCACATGAGACGAGTTTTGGCTTCACTCTGGTTCCGAAGAGCTCTCTCTAAACATTTTTCATCTAAGGTGGCAACAGGCAATCTCTTTGAGATTTTACTACGTGTATAAACAGAGTTTTTATTAGTATGCGCTGTCTTATGACGTGCCTTTATTCTGGCTTCTGCCTCTATGGTGTACTGATCTCAGCTGTCGATCTGGAGGTGCTTAGTTCTATTCTTTAAGAGACTCATCAGATTATTATCTCTCTGCTCTTATCCCAACTAATTTAGAGTCGGAGCAGATAGAATTTCCCCAAAATCATGATGCAGTTTAACTTAGTTTTGGTATTTGGCAAGGATTTAAGTTCAACTTGTATCCTCCAAACTAGACATTGACGGAATTGTCCTATGTAGTTAGAGGACATTTAAAAAAAGTTTTACACAAACAGTTTAGTAAGTAGCGTGTGGTTTACATCTGGACGTCAACCCTCTTTAGGAATGCTATTGGATGGTATTCGATATGTCTGTTTTTGATATTCGGTGTGATCATGTTTGTTTTCAGACTGAATTACTTGCCCGGGCTTCGGAAGACATAGATAGATAGATAGATAGATGAACACTTTATTGCTTACAACATACACAACAGAAACAAAACATTACAGAAAACTTAAGACTAAAAGTAAGCAAAAGCGGCATCGCTTGCATATTACATATTACATTGAATATCTATAAAAATGGTTTTATTACTTAATAAATATATATAAATATAAATATATTCTTACTATAAGATTTTACAACGTGATATACACGGGTTTTTATTTAGTATGTAGGTTCAACATTAGGCGAGGGCTTAACTTCGTCTGGTGCCTTATTGGCCTTGTAGGTAGAACGTTGTTTGACTGTAAAAATAAGACGGTTACTTTTCTTACAATGCATATGGCAATTCGTTGTATTTGTCATTTTACTGTATGTTTTTTTAGTTTTATTTTTATCATGTTGGTATTTTCTAAATTCTCGGGCGCACAGGGACTGGGGTACTTTGAGGCATGTATGGGGCCAAAGTCACAGAGGTCGTTTTGTACCAAATTATATGTTGTGATGACCACAACACATTTTTTTATTATTAATAAACTATTTTAATTAGTTTGGGGACTATCTTAATCAGTTAAGTAAGTAACAGTTTTTCAAACAATAAATTTTAGCTAAATGACAGGTAAATTTTAATTGCCTGGAACCTTACGCTTAGTTTTTAAATCATTTTCAACTAATGGCGGATCAACCTCAGCTTAAACTGGGGTTAAACCTCCGATTAAAACTCGATTTAACTGGCAGATGCAATCAATCTGCAGTCCGATAATCAAACCTGTTTGCATGCTTATTGGAGAATTATTCTCATGCATAAATTGGTGGAGTATCAAACAGCTGGAACAAGTGACACAACTACAAATAAAGCATGAGAAAAAAATTACTGAATAAATGGGTAGAGATCCTGTCTCTCTCTCTCTCTCTCTCTCTCTCTCTCTCTCTCTCTCTCTTTTCGTGTTGGACACCGAGTCATCCAACGAGATCATGTAGTGCAGTCACACACTTCACGCTCCCAATCCATTCCAAAAACCCACATCGCAATCCAGAGACCTTTTTTTTGTCTACAAAGTGAGTCACAAGTGGCATGGCAGACAACAAATATTCAACCTAGTCTGCAGAAGGAGGTTAAACACAAATTAGTGCCAGAAATTTTTAAAATATTGTGAATTTTTGGATTGTAAACCACATCATTTTTTAAGGCGTACATAACTATCTCCGCGCCTTTACCACGGTTACATTTTAAAGCATATTTGATAACTTTAGGTTTACAAAACTTATCCAAAAATATGACCATGTAATGTATTTAATGCCGTTCCGCCGCAAGTCACTATTATGTCATTATTATTATGATGTGTTTCGGCCCTTGGATATCAATGTTTCCAATACTCTTAGGCAAAAACAGATACACTGACCCGAAGAAACAGATTCCAAAAGATTCCAATATGACCTTCAAAATGAAGAAAAATCGTTGTCCATTTCACGACGCTTCTTTACCAATAGAAATCCAACATTCAGTTCTGTTATAAAAATAACGAGATTTCTCCCGCCTTTTGTGCTCTTCTATTGGCAACATTAGACGCGAACATTTGGTAGCATTGAAATGGATTTTACTTTCCCGCCATTATTCGTCGAGATGTGTGGGAGTGGGTGCAAAGTGTGGCAATTTCTATTATTGGGGCTGCGGGTGATCTTATAAGTAGGAGAGTTATTATTCTGAAAGGAGAGCAGGATTTTTGAACCATGTGTTCGTTCCCGTAGTCCCTTGTGATCATGTCCCCACGGGGACAATTGAGAACATGTTATTAGTTTTCCTTCCCGTTGTTCCCGTTACGGAGAAAGAGCCAACGGGGACAAGCAAAATACTACCGTTGTTTTCCCTTTTAAAGCAAGATTTGACAGGGTAAGGCAAGATGTGGCATGGTAAGATGTTCCACCTTGCCCCACACTCAACAAAGACACGCTCTCTTGGGGACATCAAGAGGATTTTTTTTATTTATTTTATTGAATTCTCGTACCACCGGTACATTCGATAGCATTCGATGTTGGGGAACATCTGGTTAGTGTTTTGGGATATATTTCTATCTGGTGAGATGACTTCTTTGGAAACCCTTTTGGAGTTACTAATGTGAGAAAATGATAAGTTGCCTATATACTATACAGTTGTCGTAAGTGCGTCAACATTAACAATGTTATATGCAGTGTAGTTTTCTGATAAGGCGCCTTCTCGTTTGTCAATTAGCCTCCGACTCAAGTGTAGAGTGCCTGCTTCTTTATAATGCAAATTGCAAAGTATTTGATACAAACGCTAATGAAGTACCTAATTATCCAAGATTCAAAAAACCTACTATTTAAATAATGCGCTATTTAACATGGCCAAGATTTTAAATATGCTTCAAAATTACGTATGTTATCAAAATCATATAGCTGTAGATGTCATTTCAAAAATATGTAACAAAATGGATATCACTGCAGAATTTTGAATACTAAAACTGATCACAAATGTCAAAGTTGCCACGTTCTTTACTACGCGAAACGGGACGAAAGAATTTCTTTATCGTACACATTAACAGATTAGTTAAAACCTAAAAATGAATCAAAAGGGTGAACTTGATTCAAATGTCAATATTGCAAATGTGCTATTATTTCCCGCACAAAGCTAGCACAGACCCCTTGTCTTGTTGTCTCTTGCCTCAGTGCAAACTGTAACAAGTCACTCGCAAGTTCGAGACAACAACTTGGATTAGTTCCCCTACTCATAAGTTTAGACAATGCTCGCTAATATGTTTATACAGGATGTCTAGCTACTAGTTTGTCTGTATGAGAATAATAGTGAGATAGCTTAACACTTTATTCAATACAACATGCAAAACAAACAACATGCAATAAAAAACAATACTAGAAAACTTAAAACTTAAAGTAAACAAGAATAGCATCACCCCATTTCTTGCCCGTGGGAGTCGTAAGAGGCGACTTAGGGACTTGAGGGTGTGTATTGCAATTTTAGGCGATGGGCTGACAACCTGTCACTATAGCGATACACAATTTTCTAAATAACCCTCAAATATTTGTCAGACGTGGCGTAAATGTCCGTTTTATGCGGCTGTTTATGCTCTGCCTACCCCGCAAGGGATTATAGGCGTGATATATGTATGTATGTATGTATGTAAAGTAAACAAAGGCGACCTTATTGCTTACAGCGATCTCCTCCAGACAACGTTAACCTAAACAATAAATAAGTAATTTTCTGCTTCAAAGACAGTTTCATAATGTAAGTTTGAGTCGGTAATAAATGGTAGAGTCACTACTTTTCCAAACCAATATGTCGTTAAAAGCGACTGAGGGATGATTCCATCTAAGGAATGGCCAGTGGCGTTCCCTGTAACTGCATCACATTGAACTGCTCTGGTCAACTTCTCTGCCAAGCGTACTGAGTATGGCAAACACCGTCCATTAACTGAGGCCAGCGACCAGTTGTGGCTTTTGATGTTATAATTGCGATAATTGAAAAAAGTTACCGTATATCGGGTGAAATTTCCTAGTGACCGATACTGAAAACAAAGGACGGCCTGGTGATAAGGCACAACTTTCCCCTAGGAACATAGATCGAAATATGACAAAAATATTTTCATCGGCATTTTTGTATGGGTAATCAATTTTATTTTTTCATATTTCGGCCTATGTTCCTTGGAGAAACTTGTTACTTACCACTAGTCAGTCTTGAGTTTTTGCTATCGGCCACTAGTAAAATTTCACCCTACATTTTAAAACAATACTTGAGTTTTCATTAGCCAAGCACTAAGAAAATTTTCTACAAAAAAGATGAATAATTTTTCAACACATTAACGTCGCACAAACTAAAAATAATGTTATGCCAAAGTTTGCATAAAGCTAAATATAATGCAAAATATTTTTATATTGAGTGCTCTTTGCGCTTGCATTTTTGTGTTTTCATAGCGCGATACAGTTAGTAAATATGCGGTTTATTATAAAATTAAATTCTTCTAGAAATTCCGCTGAGAAACAAAGAAAATTGCTAAGGTTTTTGTTTAATATTGCGGTTAGGAAAATCTTAAATTCTTTCGTGCGGAAAATTCTACCGAGAGGAATTTTAATTTTTAATAAGAAATAATTTCTTTAGGAATTCCGGTCAAGTTGAATTTTATTTTACCTCCTATGCGTAACACCCACAGTTTTGCCATATTCACTACGCTGGATTGGTGAGCGCAGCAAAGGAGTTGTATTAACATGAAACGCTGTCCATTCCTTATAATAGTCTTCTACCCACGTGTAGAAATAGGGTGACGCTATTTTAAGCCATCTTAATATTAAATTTTCATCAAGAACTCCCCTGTTTCAACGGTCACATAAATAACAACATCCCATACAATACGTGTCGGCAACTAGTAAACAGTTAGTTCTGCGGGACGAGTTGTTTCCAACACATGTCACGGCCTGTTACGTACTTCTCAGAGATTTCTTTGTTCCTTTTTGCTTCCTCGGGGAAACAAATATTTTTTATGAAAATGAGAAGTTAATAGTTTAGTCGTAACTCAACAGATGTCGCTATTAGTATTCACAACTCGCAAATTCCAACAAACTGTTGGTTGCTCTTCCCATTCAAATTGTTTTGTGCTTGTGTTGGACAATCCGTTGGCACCGCTACCGATGTCACACACACTTATTGACAAAAAAAAAAACAAATTATAAATAAAATACTTCCAGATTCGGAAGTTTCCACTAGCATAGAGATGCTGCCTAGAAATATGCTTGAATTTTTACCTGAAACAACAAAACATTCTTGTTATTTTACTGATAAAATGTACTTAAATATACGTTCTCCTATGTACCGAGCGAAAAGGGTTTTCGATATAGGTATTCTTTGAACTGGTAACCTGAATATATCCAGCAATAGGCTTGAGGAAGGAATCATTGAAAACATGGTGACAACTGACAAGCCTCTAGAGGAAAATTTTCAATGGAGCCGTTTTCCTTATACGCCACTGAATGCATTGGTGATGTAAGGGAGTTTTCAATAGACGGCTTGCTTTTAGAGCCAATTGTCGTGGAATTTGTATGAGTGGCTGGAAACTCGGAGCTCTGGAAAGGTTTCCTTATTATTTGTATAAAATTAGAAGTGTAAAAAAGTGTTTACATAACAACTTTTGCAAAGAATCTTGAGAGGAAAATTACAACAAATGTTTTCTTCAGTGTGAAATTCCTACAAAAGTTCTACGGGAAAAGTTGTAAGTTTGAAATATTATTAAGTAGCTGTTTTTTCCACCGCCAACGGAAGTCATCGATCATGTGCCACGCTGATCAGAACTGGACTGAGTCCCTTCCACTTGTCCTGCTTGTGATACGCAGTGCCTGGAAGGGTGACTTAGAAGCGTCACTTGCAGAGCTGCTGTAAAGAGAGCCACTTCGCCTCCCTAATCTAATCTTCAACCCCCAGCAAAAACGCTCTATCCAATATGACAGATTATGTCGCCAAATTGCAGTATTATTCTAAGTCTATGCCAGATTGCGTCCCCTGATGTCAAATTGTCGTAGACCTTTGTTTTACGTCTAATTTTCGCTAAATATTATATTTATAAAACGTTTAACCCTTTCGTCACGTGCAAACCTAAATCTCTCGACGTGACTCGAATAAAAAAAATATAAACCATTATTTGTAAATTATCTTAATACCTGTATTTAAAACAACAATTACTCTACATACATACACACTTATAAACGAAGGCCTATTGCAGTCCATTGCTGGACGTAGCCCCCCCCCCCCCCCCACCGTCCGTCAGTTCTACGACAGGTGTGCCCAGCTCACTAACAAACAAAATACAATTACTCTGAAAATTGTACTTTAGTAAGTAATTAAAATTATTTGAGTCGTAGCAATACTCAAATAAAACATTATTGTTTCAAACAATACTTTGGCAAGATCCAACTTGGCAATTACATTGAGTAGTGATGTTATTGAGGTAATTTAAAATCCGTATAATTACATAACATTAAATTTATAATTACATTATCCATACTTAATATTATTGATCTGAGAGAGTGTGTGTATGTGTTGTTTGTCACCTCTTCACACAAAAATGGATTGATGGATTTGGAAAAAAGTTTGTACACGGATAGATTTTAAGATGAAATAACACATATTGCTACATTTTATCGCAGGAAAAACATGCCGTTATCATGGGAAAACCCAAAAACAGCTGCAGGAGAAAATGCGCAGCACACATCTAGTTGTATACGATGGTTGCTCGTTACTGAGACTAGATCTTAAGTAGATACGGCTAAGACAGAGTCGAAGATGGAATCAGCTCACTCAGAAGCCCAAGCTGGCATTGGCATTCCCAAAGGAACGCAAACTTTTTTTTATGACTGGACTCTTCAACTCTAGACCCGGGGCTTTGAAACCTACACCTGACTAGTTGGTGTCGAGCAAGGGCTCACCCGGAGACAAGCTGTTAGGTGCCGGTCTTCAATGGGAAGTAGCAATCCAGATAGATGGCTACTTATGGAGTCTACTCCCGCTCAAGTAGGATCATTCAACTGGACTTTCACAGATAAACCTGACTCCATCGGACTCTTGCAAAAAACCACATCACATAAGCTCATATTAGGCCTCTCCTGGACCTTTCCTAAGGTACGCCATAAGGCACTATTGCCCATTTTTGCCATCCAGTCATTACCAGCCACCGCCCTCTGAAAGACTTTGGAACTTCAGGCCGGAGAGTGTTCATCGCTACGCCTGCCGAGGCATGGTCTCTACTCGAGAACCCGCTGCACAAAACCTGTTCGAATATTATTCGGATAAACATACAAACATACACCCCATCCCTATTGTCCTAATCACTTTACAATAACAAACAGTTAAAGCGATTACCACTTAAAGTCCCAGTAGCCCATACAATTACCATACAAAACCCAGGACGTCGCGTTCAACAAATAAGCTTCCACGAGATCGCACTGTTGTCGATTGAAATTCAAAAGTTTTGAAGTATATTCATTATTGGTCTGTTGTTTTATTGAAGATATTTATACCGCCTTTGTTTCGAGACGTGATTGTAGGTTTTCTGTTATTTATACCTTGTAGAAACAATACATTTGACTGTTTATTTTCAGACTTTATAATACCTACGCATCCGAAGACGTTTTGTTAGATAATTTATACTGAAATAGCGTCCCGCCTAGTGGTTTCGATTTTCTGTAGGAATCAAGCTTCTTCCCGGAGTAAATCGTGGCCAAAACCTGCCTCATGAATTATTCTAATTATTCTCTCACTACCGATGGGTTGGCTGGAAAAGATCTCTTCTTAGAGATAAGCTCGCCTTTGCTCAGACTGTTGGTACATAATTTTTTTGCAATAAAGGATATATCATATTTATAAGAAGTCCGCGATTAAATTCAAGGGCTCGTTCGTCCGTTAAATAAACAATCGGCCTACAGCTTACATTTACATTACGCTAGGTCTATCAATATGTTGATGCATCTATTTTACATCACTCTACGTCAATCCATATGGTGGATGCATCTATGTATCTTGCATATTCGAGAAATAGCGGTCAGCCTGACCTACGTGTGATCTTAACAAACCAAAAATACCTAACATTTCTACTATGGGCACTCGGGTTCCAGATCTCCGGATCATAAGCAAAACTCTCAGACTACGAAACTACAGAGGCTACATGCCTACCTATCTATGAATACTTTGCACTGCCTTGTTTTAAATCTCT
The DNA here is from genome assembly GCA_027580185.1 of Tuta absoluta. Taxonomy (NCBI): domain Eukaryota; kingdom Metazoa; phylum Arthropoda; class Insecta; order Lepidoptera; family Gelechiidae; genus Tuta; species Tuta absoluta. Next base: position 7,745,881 of record JAQAHW010000019.1, on the reverse strand, counting down.
TGAAATACATTTTTTCTCTTCTACGAGAGAGAACTAATGAGAATTATTCTAAACCCGGATTTTTTTCTCGTTATCTTGGAGAAAATGAATGCATTCAGCTTTTTTACAGAAATGCGACTATTACTAAATGTGACTTTTACTGGTCGTTTAGCTTAAGTGCAATTTGATTCTCATTGCGCAGTTAGCCAGTATAGTAGGTTTGATTATCAGGGTATCCAGCATCGCAATTTGATTTGTTCTTAGATAAATATATGAATAGTATTTTTGGTCAAAAATGAAGTAAATATATAACGCAACATGACGACAACAACTTATTTAAAAAGAAAGACATTTATATGGTTCTCCCACTTTTCGTCTGTTGTTGCGTTTTTTTGTATGCGTGCATGGATGCGTATGTCAAACTACTTGACAAATGCATGCGTTACGGTGCGTTAAAAAAACGCAGCGTCAGGCAACAAGTGGGAGAACCGCCTTAAGTATAACAAAAAGTTATGTCAGTAACAGAAGGTTATTTTAATATTTCATGATCTTTAAACTCACAACTGCGAACCCTGTTCCACTTTGAGCCTGAGAAGAGCAACTCTATATTTCCAAATAGGGTTGTTCTGCTCCGCCTTTATTTGAGTTCCGAAATATGAAATTGAATTGCACGACCTTCTGCAGATTAACTCCAAGGTTTTTAACAGTGTAACCGAGCGAGCAAAGAGTAAGAATAGATGGGTCATTTTGTGTTTTATCTCTTTTGTCGGGCTGCTTCACTTAATTTTGTGTTCTCAGGTATAAGGGTATAAGGTGAGGCTTTTATAATTGCAATAATTGTTATGTTGTAATATTTTGTCTGCTAAAAGGATCCCTTTATAACCTAATGTTTCTAAATGAAACTATTTTGTTAATACATACATACATACATAAATCACGCCTATATCCCTCACGGGGTAGGCAGAGCGTTAACGGCCGTTCAACGGATATTAACACCACGTCTGACAAAAGTTTGAGGGTCAATCAGATAACTGTGTATCACTATAGTGACAGGTTTTGATTTTGTTAATCATGTACGTAATACTGCAAATAAATTGAGTGGAGTTATAAAATTCAAATATGTACTAGCGGCATAAACGAACTAAACAATTTTCTTATCAAACCGCAACACTTCAGGTGCAGTTATTCTGGAGGCAAAAAACCACATTACTTTCATTTCACCCTTCTGCGAACTACTCTTTGTCTCTTCAGTTGTATAGGCAGAATACTCGAGTGGACTGAAGCTAATTTCCATAAAAACTAAGTACTGGTTATAATTGTAATAGCCCGGTTTGCTCGGAACGCTAGTCTTTGAGTGCTTTGGGGATTTCGCAGTATTTTTTTCTGCCATTTCTGCTGGTGACTCAGAGCAAGAGAATTTTGCAGAGGGAAACCTAAAAACACTGTCTGAAGGCATAAAACTTACCGCAATCATACTTGCACTTAAACAAATTCAAATGCATAGAAACACAAAATAATACTGCAATCAACTTCATTGCGAAGAGTTTATTCAAGTCTTTACTCTGGTTGTTCGTGGGAACCCTTCTGATACATCATCTTGCTCTGAGGGTGGCGGTATATTTTTTTATTCCTGACTCTATGAACTTTGCAGTTTGCAATGTTCTGCTTGTGACTTAGCCACATTTAAGTAACTAGGTGGCCGGTAAATTCGAAACTACGAGGTTTTGCGGACATCAGCTGAAATGAGCCATCGTTCGCAGTAGTTCCATGATGGAACTATAGCGATATTTTTTTCCCTCTAGTCCCATTGGACAGACAATGGAACTATCACGAGATATTTTGCTGTGGTAGTGTAGCTAAAATCGCTCTAAGCCTATTGTTATTGATAATATGAAGTTATAATATATGGCCGATGATCACGCGCGGTCGTTACACAACTATGTCAGAGGCCTACTACTAGTACTAGGCGGTTGAAAAAACTCTGACACCAAAGTTCATCGGGTCGTTGGACGAATCGGTGTCCCACGCAAAAAGAAGAAGACCACTATTATTAATTAAGGGGCATTACAGAAAGATGTACCCGTAGGTATGTACAGTCGGTTGTAGCACATAAGGTATCAGGGCTACGCCAAAAGAACTGAATTATTTTTATCATAAAATTATACATTGTTAAAATTGCGGTAATAAACTGAAACTCCCGGGTGCCTTTTTCTTACATAACCAGCGTACAAAATGAGGTGATGCTGATGATGAAACAGTAATCATAAACAGGATCACAGTAATTTGGATGCTAATAAACCTTCTATCAAAATAAAGTGAACATTCACAAGACTATCCAGTTGTTTATTCAAACCCACTGGAACCATTACAAAAAATGTCATGAAAAGTAATTTATTACACTACTTAGCTTGTACTTAGTAAGACACAAATTAATTAACTTTTAGAAACGTGAACCATTTTTTATCCAAAACACGAGCTGCCAAAAGTCCGTACAGTTTGAGCTTCCGCTAGAAAACACGGCCTCCTACAAGATTAAATTTTTTTAAAAGAAGCTTTTTTGATTTAGCTTTTTCAAAAAAATTTTACCTAACATGGTCTTCTTTAAATTTAAGAGTCAAACTCTTGTCGGTGGAGTAACTTCCAATCTTCTCTCCTCTCCGCCAGAGACTTGACCTCTTGATACGACACGACATTGACTTTTTCCTTTATCTGGGTAAAGTAAGTGCGTCTAGGTCTACCTCTGCCTCTCTTTCCTTCCACCTTCCCTTCAATAATGTTCTTAATGAAGCTGTCGTGTCGTAGCAAGTGGCCAATCATCTTCCCTAACCTGTTTTCTATGGTCTTCAGAACATGGTAAGTATTTAAAAATTTAGTATTCAAATTCAGTAAAAATATTATAAGATGACTTCTACTCGTGAAACTGAACAACAACTTGTCTTTGTAATGTTTTTCGAAGTACGAGAAATGTCATATATTTTACTAAACACGAAGTATAATTAAGCAAACACCTTTTTGACCATTTTCTTTTCATTGTTCGAACAATATTTTACGTACTAAGATAAAATGTTTAGTTTCACGAGTAACACCCACCCTTAAAATACATACATTTGCCTATCGCAGTCCACTGCTGGACGTAGGCCGCCCCGAGAGACCGTTGACTTAAAAAAGGCGGCTGGTAACGACTGGATGGCGAAAACGAGAGATCCTAAAAATATTGTAGTAAATTAAAATGTAACCTTATATAAAAACTTCGACCCGAACTGGTCTCAATCAGCCGTGGACGTCATTATCTGGAAAGACCTTTGCCCAGCAACAGGACAGACTAATATTATAGTACTCCACGCCAGTGAGTATAGTATTCTAAAAATACCACACATTATTTGCTCCAAAAAAGACCTCAGTACTGTTGGCTTCGGCCCCACTCATGCCTTAAAGGACCAAAGGCCCTGTGGGCCCGAGACTCGGAAACGTACCAACATAATAGTAAAAATATAAACACTAACTTTATCCCACGCATGGAATTCAAACACGCGATTTTTGGCTTTTACAATATACCTAAATATCTATCGAAGTCGTATCATTATTTTATTTTTCCATGATTTGACTCATAATTCAATTCAATTCTTTTTTTTAAATGGCCTCTGTCAGCAAAGGACAATTCTGCGAATGTCTAAGTTGGGGGATACACGTTACAACTTTAAAACGAGAATAAGATCGAAACTGGGAATTGATCGGTTGTAGACCATACGCAGAAACTTAACATCTAAAAGATTTGCTAAGATATACAGAACAAAAATATCATAATTGAAGTCGAATCATTATTTTATTTTCCATGATTTGGCTTCCATCGACTTCGGCCGATGATTCTGCTAGAGTCAAGGTTAAGGAAAACACACACACACACACACACACACACACACACACACACACATATCACGCCTATTATCCCTGGCGGGGTGGGCAGAGCGCAAACAGCCACAAAAAACTGTCATTCGCCACGTCTGACAAATATTTTAGGGTCATGCGGAAAATTGTGTATCGCCATAGTGACAGGTTGTCAGCCCATCGCCTAAAATTGCAATACACACCCTCAAGTCCCTTAGTCGCCTCTTACGACTCCCACGGGCAAGAAATGGGGCGATTCTAAGCCGGCATCACAAGGCTTAAAAAAAAGATAATATGTATATCAAATATGTCGATTTCTATTTCCTGTGGTTTTTCCCAGACAATACAAATGAATAAGAATGATGGAATATTTTTGTAGACTTTTGTTTTTTTTATGTATTTCTACATAGATTTTTATTTCACCTTTGCCGACGTAGGAGTACATACTGGTTCCATGATTTCTACTCCTTTTTTGTAAATATGGCAGCTATTATTTGTCATTAATGAGCATTTATACCCCAAAAAGGAAAAGCAGTATTTCCCTAACACCCAGTTTATTTAGTTACTATGTACACTAAAACTTTAATGGAAGGCTAAACAGAAATTGAAACAACAAAAACAATTAATTCATGAACTAATTTGAAACAAAAACGTAAAACACGGCACTATTTGACCTATTTCTGTGTAATTAAGTACGTAATTCACTGTGTAACCTTTTAAATGAATACATACATGCATACACGGGCATATATCACGTCTCTATCCCTTGCGGGGTAGGCAGAGCGTCAACAACGGTATGAACATACATTTACGCCACGTATGACAAACATTTGAGGGTCAAATATCAGCAGATCTGTTTAAAGTCAGATACGAGAGAATTCGCTGAGGCGAGCCCACAAACTGAACAACTTTCCTTATAAACGTACATAGTTTGAAATATGAAAATAAATTACCTGCCGTTTAAAATAACTCAATATCATTAGACATTTTAAACATAGTTCAACCATGATTCCTCGTTGAAAGCTTGTTCAGATTACCGCTTGAAATATTATTAGATATTTTTACATCCTATATTTAACTTTAAGCTTTCAAATACACGTTTAAATTTCACCAAATCAATGCCATTTACGCTTAATGTGCATATCGGTAAACTCTCGGATCTGTTTGGAAAGGTATGTGGGTTCGATTACCGGCTGATCTCTATTGTAAACTTACGTCAGTCAATCTGTGAGTCTGTCTGATTGCGCGTTTATTTTTTTACACCTGCATTACTTGGAACAACAATAGTTTGTTTGTAGGTTTTGAAGTCAATCTTGGAATCGTAACGTTTGATATGTTTGCACAATGATTGTCAGTTTTCTTTTTTTAGCTGAATTTAGTGAACATGATGATATTTATCACAGAAAATTTGCGTCAGTCTATGGAAACTTCAAAACGACAAACAAAATATACTAAAATTATAAATACCTAACAGATTCTAATGGAATTGGTAGAGTATGTGCGGAAAAAGAACCGGCGTGAGATTTGGGGGCGCATCTGTATCTTACACACACACAGAATCACGCCTATATCCCTGGCGGGGTAGGCAGAGCGCAAACGGCCGCATAAACGGACATTCACGCCACGTCTGAAAAATATTTGAGGGTCATTCGGTCAAAAATTGTTTATCGCTATAGTGACAGGTTGCGGTTGTGAGCCCATCGCCTAAAATTGCAATACATACCCTCGAGTCCCTTAGTCGCCTATTACGACTCCCAAGGGAAAGAAATGGGGTGATGCTATTCTAAGCCGGCATCACACGGGTAATGGGTTTTATAATTCGTTATTCCTAAAATCAACTGTGCTTTTTATGCAAAAAAGATTTTTTGAAAAGCTTTGCGTTCTGTTGTTATTAATGTAAAAGCTTACCAGGAGAGCAATTATTGGTGTTTAAGAACAAAACAATGGTTTTGTTTTGTAAACAACTTCAAACAGATTGAAATCAAATTCTATTGAACATAATATAGCAAAAGGGTTCAATGTATTTTAGGTAGCTATTTCCATTCAAACTAAAACTTATAGCTCCAGAAGGGTCAGAGGTATTCAAGGCTGCTAGTGTTATTATTATGTAACACGGCCAGATACTAAGACATGATAAGCACTACTAAAGTGATTTGAATACGGCTCGTATTGAACCATCTGCCTGTGCTATTTAAGACATCAAGATATAGGTTGTTAATACAGTCAATGACGGCCGATGTGGCGCAGTGGTAGTGCGACTGCCTGCGACGCAAAGGTTCCGGGTTCGATTCTCGGTGGGACACTCACAATGTTGATATTTATCACTTTGTGAATTTGTTCCTGGTCTGGTTAGGACATTGCAGTGTGAACCACCTGATTGTACGAAAAGAAATGGTTCCGTGCTTTGGAGGGCACGTTGATCCGTCGGTCCCGGTTGCTGTCTATGATTACTTAGACGGCGGTCGTTACAAAACCATGTCAGAGGCCTACTATTGGTAGTAGGCGGTTGAAAAACTCTGACACCAGGGTTTATCGTGTCGTTGGACGACTCGGTGTCCCACACGAAAAGAGAGAATACAGTCAATAGAAAGTACCAGTATTTGTTGATCTCTTAAATGGTAACTCGAAATGCTGATGAGAGTACCTTAGAGCCTCTCAATTAAAACCTATCTAGGGTAAACATAAAGCTGTGGTCCAGAAAATATCCTCTCAATTATATTCTTTGTCCCATCGGCGAAAGCTGTCGCCAGGTCACACTTTCCTCGTCCTCCTGGTCCTTATGTTATGAAACTACAGGCTACAAGTCTACAGGTGAAATTCTTAGTACATTGCGTAGCCGGTTCACATTCCTGTATCATTATGGCTAACCGACTACGCAATGTACATCAAATTTCACCTGTAAAATTGTAGCCTGTAGTTTGAAAATATCGGGTACTGAAAGGCGCTGTATAGACTCCGATAGGGTGTTGCCAGGTGTAAGAAGCTCAGAAGAGGGTGCTTTCAAGATGACATATGCGAGTATGGTGCCTTTCAATCTAAGCCACATCTTATGTCATGCTCTACCTATCCTGCTGTTTGCACACAGGAGGACTTATATAAAGCCAACTAAAATGCCAATGACGTGGCCACTTTTTAAGCATAACAGCTGTAGTCAAGGGTTGACTGCTATTGACCCAAGAAGAAGAAGTGCCAAAGTTATTTAATTAACCTTCAGGGCGGGGCACACCGGCTCCTTATCCGTTCCGTATCCATTTCATTTCATTTATTTATTGCAAAGTCACAGGTTAGACAAGTTGTTACAGACAATAAAAGTACAAGTGACGCCCTGCAAGGGCACAGCAAACAACAGGGAGGCAGCTAGTTGCCATTATTTTAAATAATCTATTATAATAAAATTTCAAATAATTAATGTAATGTCAGATGGAGTTAGTATTGAATTTTATTCTATGTTAGTTATTATCGCTAGTTAATAGTCATTTTATTCAAATATTTTACAAATAATATAATTTTAACAATCAGTTCAACGTCACAGATAAAATGAACATTCTAGTCTAGTTTACATATAATTAGCTATTCATTTTGTCATTAAAAAATTCCGAAATATTATAATAACACTTGTCTATAAGGAACTTTTTTAATTCCTGATTAAATAAGGTGGGCATTTGAATATTCTTTAGATTATTTGGTATATGGTTATGTATTTTTATTAACATAATTGGTGAGGGCTATTTGCTACTAATTTCATGCTTGAGAACGGTCTTATTAATTTATTTTGATTCCGATTATTTCTTTTATTATTATTTTCCATCCGAGTATATATTTCCGCATGCTTTCTGATAAATTTACAAGATTCTAGAATGTAGATAGAAGTGAGTGTTAAAATTTTATGTTTAATGAAATAGGCTTTGCATGATACCGTTTGCTCTATATTTGTCAATATTCGGACGCATTTTTTCTGGAGGATAAACACTTCGTCTACCTCGCAGCAATTCCCCCAAATTATTATCCCGTAGGAAAGTCTGGAGTGCGCATATGCGTAGTACGCTGTCAGGGCAGAATTAAAATCTGTAGCCCGTTTTAAATGTTGAAGAGCATAGGTAAAGGACGATAATTTATTTTTTAAATTTTCAATTTGTGGTTTCCATGTCATGTGTGTATCGAGAGTAATTCCTAATAATGTAGATGTGTTAACCAATTCTATAGTTGTACTATTATATTTGTATGCTATTTCTAATGGTGCTTTTTGGAAGGGTTTGAATTGTATGATTTTAGTCTTTTTAAGGTTAAGTTGTAGATTATATTCTTCTAGCCAGTGAGATACGTGTCGTAGTGTAGATGTTAATTTAATTTTTAATTCGTTTATGTCCGAGCAGGGTATTAAAATGGAGATATCATCTGCAAATACGACGCAGGTTTCAGGGATTTTGCTCGGAAGGCTGTTTATATAGACAAGAAAGAGCACGCATCCCAGTACACTGCCTTGAGGGATAGAGCCAGGTGATATAACTCTAGCAGATCTTATATGGTTAACTTTACCTGAATCAAAGTTCGTGTGTCTGATTTCCACACATTGCGAACGATTCTGTAGGTACGACTTAAACCATTTATGGGCTATTCCTCTTATTCCCGATGCGTAGAGAGCGTCTAGCAACGTCGAGTGACAGACTCTATCATACGCCTTACTCATATCAAGCAGGAGTCCTACCGCGTACTTTTTGTTGTTTATATATTCGTATATTTTTTGAGCATATTTATAAATTGCTAAAGTAGTGGATCTATTTTTCCGGAAGGCATATTGATTATCGTGCAGAATGTTGAATTTTTCTAAAAAGCTGTTTAATCGTTTTACCATGGCTGTTTCGAAGATTTTTGCAGATGTCGGTAAGAGTGCAATAGGCCTGTAGTTATTAAGGTCTACAGTTGGACCTTTTTTATGGACTGGCTTGATTATGGAGATTTTTAATGCATCTGGAAAAATCCCCTCTGCAAAAGATTGATTTATTAATAGTGTATAAGGAACTGTTAAGAGATCAGCACATGTTTTTATTAATTTTGGTGGTAAATCATCTACACCGAAAGAATTCTTATTTTTAAGATTTTTTATTATACGATTGACTTCTATGTATTCTACGGGGCTGAGAAAAAATGTGTTCACGACTTGTTTTGCAATATCAGGAACCTTCAGTGAGCCACGGTTTTTGTTAGAGTTTGAGTTTCCAACTGATACGAAAAAGTTGTTGAATTCTGTGGCAATTCTTTTCGGGTTTTCTATAGTAGTGTTTGATATTTTCAGGGTTATGTTCTTAATGTTTTTATCGCTATTTTTATTTGTTTCATTATTTATAATTTTCCACGTAGGTACATTGCATTTTATTTTCAGAAGCGTCGAATCTACGCTTGTTAGAGAGTTTTTTAGATCTGCTAACAACCCTTTTTAGTATTTTGCAATAAGTTTTGTAGTTATTACGCATTATTTTGTTTTTTGTCTGTAGTGTTAGTAATTTGAGAAGTCTTTTATTGCGGCATGATATTTTTAATCCCGGTGTCAGGTATGTTTTCTTTTGTGTAGCATTATATTGTATACATTTTTTTGGAATACATTTATCAAGAGTATTTTTAAGGTGTTATGTCGTTTGTAGCTTTAAATAAGTTGCACCAATTAATTTTTTTGATCTCACTTTTAAACAATTCTATATTACTATCTTTAAAGACTCTTTTATTTACTGTAAACTTTTTAAGATTTTGTGTTACGAGTGGCGTAGTAAAAATTACAGCTTTATGGTCTGAGAAACCAAAATTGTGAACATTAGCTGTAGAGTTGGTTGTATTAAAGTTTACAAATACCAAGTCAATGCATCTAGCTGTAGTACTTGTAATTCTTGTAGGTTCCGTGACCTTCTGCTGAAAGTTATAAGTCACCATCAGATTAAATAGTCTATCTCTTTCTTTCTTGTCTAAGAAGTCTATATTTATGTCGCCAGTAATTACAATATTCTTTTTACCTTCTTTCTTTAACATTTCCAATAGTTTACCTAGGGAGTTATAGAACGTTTCAATCCCACGAGTGCTATTAGGCCAGTACAAATTTATAAGTAATAAGTTAATTTTAGGTATGTCTATTGCACATATTTCAAAAATCATTTCTACAGACTGCGACGATATGTCTAGACGTTCGATATATTCTAGGGTATTTTTAATCAGTATGCATACACCCCCACCCTCATGCTTTTCACGACAGAACGTGGCGGCCAAATCGTAATTGTTTATATGAAATGTTTTTAATTTGTCAACATTTAACCAGCTTCCCTTTCCCCCATTTCTTACCCATGGGTGTCGTAAGACCCGACTAAGGGACTCGAGGGATGTGTATTGCAATTTTAGGCGACGGGCTGACAACCTATCACTATAGTGATACACAGTTATCTGTTTGACCCTCAAACTTTTGTCAGACGTGGTGTTAATATCCGTTTTACGGCCGTTAACGCTCTGCCTACCCCGTAAGGGATATAGGCGTGATTTGTGTATGTGTGTATGTGTTAACCAGCTTTCAGATATACAAAAGGCATTCAAATACGGCCTCTCGTCGATAAATGCTTCTAGAAGGTGGAGTTTATTACACAAACTTTGCATGTTTTGGGTCATAATATGGAATTTAGTTTCGAAAAGTACGGTTTCTATTTATATTTACGTTATTTTCCTCTGTATTTATACAAGTTTCTCGTGGTTTGGATGGTTTGGGTTCTTGGGGAGGATCGTTTGATTGTAAATCCGGCTCGGCTTGATATGATGTGTTTTCTACATTGTTTTCTATTATTTTAGTTTCCTCTTCCATACATTTCTTTGTTATGTATTGTTTCCCGTTGATTATCAATTTATTTCCTTTGAAGATAGCGTGTTTTCCTTCTCTTCTAGCCTCCTTTAAGATATTTTTTAGCCTGTTTCGTTCTCGCATAGTTTCGTCATCGAATAGTTCTGATATTGCCAATCCTGTATTCATAAAAGCTCGTCTATTTTGTAGTACATAGTTAGTCATCCGCTTGCTGATAAGTTCAATGATTAAAGGTCTGCGGTGTCCCTTCTTTCCTATTCTTGTTAGCTCTTCGATGTATCCTTCTAAATTTATATTCATAATGTCACCGAATATGCTCTATATACGTTCGTAGAGCTCATTTTCAGATTCCCATGCCACCTCGTCCAGACCGTACAGGACGATTTTTTTGTTGAACTCTATCAACATTGGAGGGACGTTTTGTTGATGGCAGGTGTTTTGTATACTTGTGATCTGATTTTTTAATTTAGTATTTTCGCTGTCGAGATTTTGGATTATTTTTTCCAGTTCTTTTATTTCCGTTTGGATTTTGTCTTGTTTTTCAGCAAAACTATTTATGCGCTTATTTATGTCCTGTTTTATCTCTAAAATCGAGTCGAAAAATTCTTCGTGGATAATTTTTCTTATATTAGTTTTTAATGAATTTAGTAGGTCTTTTTTTTGTATTTTAAACTTTTTATCCATTAAATCGCTTATTTCTTGAAGTGTTGGTGACTTTTCAGGAGCTGACTTCGTGTTGTTCAAAGTATCGTTTAAACTGAGCAGTAGTGTGTTGCCCGAGCAGCTCTTGCTTTCAATTGAGAGATCGTTAATGGACGTGTTTGCGGATTCCGTGATAGGGAGACTTTTGTGCTTTCTATGTGTGACATACGACATCTCTACGCTAGACAAGTCAAACCCTGAGATTGGTGAATTTATGGGCGGCTTTGCTGGTGTGTCATCTGTTCTAAGGGCTCGTCGCGCCGACAGTTGACATTCCGGACAGATCCAAGTTCTGTCTAAATCATCCCGGTTGGCTGAGACAAAATCTTTTAAGAGATTTAGACACTGAAAATGGAAATGTTTGCGGCATTTAACGCACTGTAGGTCGTCGCTAACATATATATGTTCTGCGCATGCATAGCACTTCCTCATTTTGAAATTGTTGTAAGCGCCCTCTGTGTTATGTGTCTAGTACTTATCCAGGCGAGGGTTCGAGTCTAATTACAACTCATATCTCAAGAGTGAGAAAATTTGCCACTCGCAGCTAGATGGCGTAGGCAGTGGTGAGATATATTCAACAAAATTCTCATCGACGATTGAAAAACATACAAAAAGACCGGGTCTAACCGGGGATCGAACTCGGATGCACTTGTGGTAGTCGCTAAAAAGTCTGATTGCCTGACCAATAGGCCACGCTGGACATTTTAAGAGGTGGTGAAATTACTAGTCAGTTTTGATGATATACACTGACAATGACAATCAGCTGTGCGTCAGCTGATTCGACAGAGTTCTTGCGTTCTTGTGTTCACTGTGTCTTTTGTGAAGGTCAAAATTTATACGTTGGGGTTTTTGATTTTGAATTTTAGCACATTTTCACTTAGTTTTTATCAATTGTTTTATGATGCTATTAAATAGTTGCACATTAAGTTTATATTTTGGCACTGTTTATGTTTGGTTTCCTGTTATTTACTTGTGATTTTATCTTGAGGTTTGATTTTATACTTTTTCACTGTTATTGTTAATTGTTTTTTTCACTAACATTCTTACGCGCGAGTTGAATGTTAACGCACTGATTTTTACACTTGTCTTTATAAAATGCACAATTCTACTATTTTTATTAAAATATTTCGTGGAGACAATGTTGACTTGCCAGCGCCCCCTGCTGGCAAATTCATCCAGCTCTCGTCCGTAGTCACGCACGCACTTAAGACGTTGTAATGCATGGGATTGTATGAGATACGGCACACCACACACCGTGCAGCACGGAACGGATACGCAACGCAAGCGGTGTGCCGTTTCTCATACAGTCCCATACATTACAACGTCATAAGTTCGTGCGTGACTACGGACGAGAGCTGAATACGGAACGGATACGGAGCCGGTGTGCCCCGCACTTTAGTTGGTTGGGCCGAGCGCATTATTTACTAAATATTATGTTTAGCATGAGCTGTTGATTGCTGTTGTTGGATCTTTATAGCAACAGAAGACAGGATAATAAAAGTAGGATACTTCTTGTGCCGTGTGATGCCGGCTTAGAATAGCATCATCCCATTTCTTACCCGTGGGAGTCGTAAGAGGCGACTAAGGGACTCGAGGGTGTGTATTGCAATTTTAGGCGATGGGCTGACAACCTGTCACTAAGGCGATACACAATTTTCCGAATGACCCTCAAATATTTGTCAGACGTGGCGTAAATGTCCGTTTTTGCGGCCATTTCCGCTCTGCCTACCCCGCAAGGGATAAAGGCGTGATATATGTATGTAAAATCTTGATCTCGAGTTAGTCAGTCTCAATCCCTGAGTTGTGACTCGAGATCTGGAGTTGTTAATCTCGGCTCAAGATCGCATTTCCTATACTTACCTAGGTACAGTCATGATCCTGGAGTAGATATTTTGGACCCATTTTATGCCGCGGCTATACATTGACGGCTCGTGTGCCTAACCAGCGTGCGCTTAGCTCACATTATATCATTCAACAACATTTTCTAACAATTTTCATCTCAATTTCATAGCGGTTAAATTAGTTTTTCCTGAAAACAACACACAACATGAAAAAGTTTTCCCGTTAGTACTATAATTCAGGTCACATTCTGTATAACCTGGGATTTAGGGCAGGCATTAAAAGTTTTGGCATCTCATCCGCATCGAAAATATCTGTTTTTGGCAACTCTTTTTGCATCATTTATAACTTTTATGAGAGCGAGATATATTCCTACGGGGCACAGTCAAGTAGATAAAAAATGTATCTTTTAATTTATTTTATTTTGTAATTGAAATAAAAGTCTATATTCACTATAGCGTACTGTCAGACGTATTTTTGACGCATCCGTCTGTCAAACGAAAGAAAATTTCGAATTACCATACAAAAAACGGATATAGCTGTTACTGCAACGGCCCTCAAATATTCGTCAGACGTGGCAATAGCGACCATATAATGGCCGTTAACCCTCTGAGCACTTAGCAAGCTCTGACAGTCGCGAGCTGTCAGATTCATACAAAGTTTGTTTACATTAAAGGTAATTCTTAAATAAACGGAGTTTATAAAAGCGTGATATGTGGGTACGATTTTTGACATTGGCTGATTTTCGACCAATTACAAAAAAAAGACACGTTCGAGGGTGGCGCCATTAGTTCCAGATGTGCGCTGGCACTAAAGGGTGAAAGTTATTAACAAGTTTTAGAATATCGAAGTGTATTTTTTAATTTACAATTCAGCGGAGGCTTAAGTTTAAAGACTGAAGTCAAGTTAGAACATGACGCCGGGGACGAATATTAAGTAGCTGGGATATAAAATATTAACCCTTTATACCACAGGGCTGCATTGAGAAATATGTAAAGTGTATCTCCAAAGCTTCTTCTGTGTTAAAATAGTACACGAGCCTATAGCTGGTGAGTTGATAAGACTTAGCAAATTTTTACTACAAATATTGTCTTTGTTACGAAAAAAATAAAACAAAAATAATAATATTTTTTAAAGAACATAACTGATAATTATCAGCTGTGATCTCGACAATCGTCCAGTCCTATACATAGGCGTCTCAAAGGCACCCCATAGACTCTTACCCAAACCCTCAGTCAGCATACGAAACGGGTAAAACAAACCGACAAGGTTGCCGGTAAACCAGGTAACAGACCATACAACACTGCGCTCTCCGACGTTTGCCTTCTATTCATGAACCATCCTAACATCGTATATTAATTTTATTATTTAAGAACAAGTGTCACGCAACGAGCCGCGGCCCGCAGTGTTCGGCAATCACGGCTGACTGACTGACGGGCGTATGTAATCTGTCGACCTCCGTGAAGAAGGCTGCCGTAAGCAGCCGAAACGTAGAGGGCTCAACTCTCTACCTAATAAATTACTAGTAGGTCACGTAATCCAAGTTTTTTTTAATAACTCCCTTAATCCGTCCCTGTTCTTGATGAAGATAAGGTCGGAGGACAACCATCCAGAGACTGAACCTGGGAATTTATGATCCGCAAAGAGGAATGCTTTTATCAAGAAACGTTACATCTCGACATTTTATGTTTTCAAATAAGTACTCAGGGTTAGGCAAATTCGTTAAAAACACTCAGTTCGTGGGACGTTTTTCCCACATGACAGAAGAGGAAGAATACAAAAATAGCTGTTATTATATATTTTCGTGATTTTTTTGGTGACCTCATAAGTTCTTCATGTGAATAAGTAGAATTTCCCTGCAAAGTTAGTAGGCTTTATTAATTAAGCTTAATTTCTAATAATTCGGCACTTAGTTTGGATTCCATAATTCGAACACAACATTACTATGCCTAACTCGTAAAAGCTAGCCCAAAAAATAAGTTATATCAAAATGGTTATGCTATTTTAACAACTAAGATTTATTTTGAATACTTTACCATTTTAGGAAAAGAAGTAATATTCAAAAAGTGACAAGTCAGAGTTATTTTGTTGTTGAAGGTTCTGTAGATAATATTTAAACAAAGCATTACAATTATGATATAACTTATCAAGTTCTGAAGACTGATAGTGAACTTAAATAGCGTCAGAAATATTAAAGTTTTTACAAATCAACGTAGCAGTTTAGGACCAATTTCATCAAACATGACTTAATTTCATTATCTGGGTTACTCAAATTCATGAATAACGTAATTTTAGCACTAGAAAGTTGTTTGTTTGGCGTCAGGCTTTTGGCTGTAGAAATAATACTCAGAATAACCGTAACCGTAGTACTCAGATTAAAGTTTTATAAAAGACCATGAAATCCGGAATGAGACTATCCGCAAAAAGACCAAAGTATCGGACGTAGTCTGGAAGTGTAGCAAACTGAAGTGGCAGTGGGCTGGGCACATCTGTCGTAGAACCGACGGACGTTTGAGTAAACGGGTTCTCAAGTGGAGGCCAGCGAAGTGGAGCTCGGCAAGCGTAGCGTTGGACGACCTCCGGCAAGATGGACCGATGACCTTAAAAAAAGCAGCTGGTAGCGACTGGATGGCGAAAACGAGATATCGTGCCCTATGGCGTACCCTGCGGGAGGCCTACGTCCAGCAGTGCACTGCAATACGTATTTATGTAAAGGACCATGCCAAAGGAACTCTAAATAACGAATAAATTCTCACGCCGTCTCCCTAATTTCTGCTCTCACTGTCAGTCAGAGACACCCACCAGTGTATTATATAAATATTATACTTCTCTCAACACCTGTGAGTGACACAGGTGGAGTCATTTGGATTTCGAGACACATTTGTGCTCCATTTACTCGTATTTTTGCTCACTTACTCTCAGTTCGCAAAACTGATATATTTTCACAGTATTTTCAGTTGGAAATTGGCTGTTTTTGTTACAATTTACTTAAAATATATACCTAGCGGCTATATTTACCGCTTACAACAATTTGAAGCATTAAAGCCCACAGATAACTAAGCTTGTAGATTAGACGATATATTTTTCTTCATAATCTAAAAATGGCTCTTGTTTGTGGTTTCCGCCAGTTCTCTCTGCCTTCTCCTTGACTTTCCTGTAGGTATTAAAGAAAAAGACTTAAATTGAGTTATTTAGAGCAAATAAAAGAAAAAAATATGGTCATGTCGTACACGGAAGTCAAGGCAATGATCTACTTATTATAAAAAGCCACAGAAATCCACTGGTGAACTTAGGCAATGGGGATGTTCTGCCATACATGCTTAGCTGGCAGGTTCCGGGCAAATTGTTGAATATATAAAGAATGCTGATGCCAATTCCCTAAAGCGGTTTTTCCACTGGCCGTCTTACATTGTGTATTTTTAAAACACCCTACCACACGCGCCTGTCAAAAGAAAGGAAATGGCGAATTCCGATCTTCTTTCCATACAAATAAGGCGATCTTATTCCCATACAAATACGGTGCGTTTACGATGCGTTACGGTGGTGCGTTACAGATGCGTTCGTCAAGTCGGAATAAGATCGGCATTTGCAATTTCCTTTTATCTGACAGACCGCCTAAATTTATCTTTTAGTTAGCCTTTTGCGATGGGTAGTAATGAGATGATAATGTCATATAGAATCTACGACCACGAGTCCCACAAAAATGTTCTACTAAACAATCGTGACCAAAACATATTATTTCATTACGAACGCTTAGGCATAATTTGTCAACAAAAATGGATATTGATGCCCTAAAAAGTACATTAGGAAATGACAAAGAATTTTAATATTCCGGTTGATATCTAAAACACTATTCAAATTGATTAAAACTAAAAGATAACGTTTATGTATTTAACCTTCAAATTATTGTGGTTTCGCGTCGAATATGTTTTAATAAACAAAATCATAAAATACAGATTTATATGTATTTTTCATCATACAAACCTTATCACGGTTTAAACATTAGTAAAAATGGAAATGAACATTTGGAATTTAAACTAACGTATTTCCATTTTATAGTTTTGCTTTATAATTATTGCTTTTTAGGCTAATGTGAACCTTATTATGACATGAAATAAGCTCGACATTGTTACTGTTTACAAGTGTGTTTGTTTAAATTATCTTTCGATTATAATAAGGAATTTATTATTGAAAGTTTAGCATTATCAGTCAAATTGACACTTCAATGGACCACATTATTTATATCTTAACTAGATTTCCGCCCAGCGGTTTCACCCTCTGCCACTCATTTTCCCGTGGTAATAGTTGTTTTCCCGCGGTAAAAAGCGGCCTTTGTGTTATTCCAGGTCATACTCTACCAGTGTTCCAAATTTCATCCAAATCGTTCAATCCGTTTGAGCGTGAAGAGGTAACAAACATACATACACGCACACACACAAACTCTCAGATTTATAATATTAGTATGGATTACGTACAAGCACAGACGTGTGCAGGACAAGTTAAACTTACATAAATGTACGTCGCCGTGTGATGCTGTTTTAGAAAAGCATCACCCCATTTCTACCCGTGGGTTTCGTAAAAAGCGAGTAAGGGATAAATTCGTCCAGGGTTAGGCAGAAGCGTTCCCTGTAAATGTAGCATATTGCACTGCGCTTGCCAATCCGCCTGCTTAGCCTGGTGAGTATGGCAATAACGTACGTCGCGTAGTTTGATATGTATTTGATTAGAACACATAGATCATGAATTTGACACGAATGGCAGATCCATTCGCACACTAGAATTCTAACCGTATTCCCTCACAATAAAGCTGACTTTCATAAATAATGTTAAGTTTATTGCGACATTTTGCTTGTGAATTGGGCTTTTATAGTCAAGTTTGCAGATTAATTTTGTTTGACGCACAAAATCTACAGTTGTCATAAATCAACTCATTTCAGTCGCTGGTATATGTATAATTATATAGTGTTCTATGAATACAAAAATTCACGAAAATATTGAACACCCAATTTTTCAAACATTTCTCGAATTAGGAATACAATTACAGAAAACTTTTTACTGCGGGCAGGGTTTGATCAAGGTTTGATCACTAGTGAGTGGCGGGCGACGCCTCTTCTATCTGGGCTACCGCGGCTCATCCATTGCCCGCGAATTTTGCAAGCGTATCTTAATGCAAATAATGCAAGGCACGGATCCATCTACGGGTTGGTTATTGCAACTTATACAAAAACATATTCAAGATGTCGTCTAAATAGAAACCTTAACTGAAATAGAAGCAGCGTGAGTGTCAAACAGAATAGGTACGTATTTTAAAAAAACTGCCGCTCTTTTAGTATTTTGTAGTACAAGTGTGTTAATTTTTACTCCATATCAATTTGGAGTTTTCTAAGCGGATAATTATACAGTTCATTTTCATCTAAATTATTCCATCAAATGCAATCAATAACAAACTAATCATTTGATTAATATTTAATGAACATTTTCTTTAAGATTTGGATTAGATAAGCCGTCGCGGAGTTTTACATACATACATAAATCACGCCTATATCCCTTACGGGGTAGGCAGAGCGTTAACGGCCGTAAAACGGATATTAACACCACGTCTAACAAAACCAAACCAAACCAAAACCAGAAAACCAGAAAGTCTATTGCGCGTTCGTAGATTTGGAAAAGGCCTATGACAGAGTGGTGAGGAATGAATTGTGGTCGGCACTATCCATGCATGGGGTGAGCAGTATCTTTGTTAAAAACTCCTTTTCATGAAAATATTGATGACATCGTTTTGAAAATTATATGAAAAAGTAGAAAACAATTGAGACCAATATATACAGATTTGTGAGACTATCGAAGGGAATTTTTGTTGTGGATATTTGACCAATTTTCCACATTTTGTGGTCCTTAATGTATTCGACGCCGTGAAATGGATCAAGAAAAAGTGCTACGCCGTAGCGCACGGTTGAATAAAGGCACAAACAATGACCAAGCCCAAGTAAGTGATGTGAAAATGGATTCTCTCGACCAACCAACTGTCTCCAACCAACCGAGAGCGCCGTGCTCACGATCAACGAGCACGCGCTCCAGCGCTGCGACCATGCGCCGGTTGGCGGAAGCTCAGGCAGCACGAGAACTTGCCGAGCTAGAGGGAAAACAGCTGGAGATAGAGCAAAAACAACTAGATCAGCAACGACAGCTAGAAGAGCGTCGTCTAACAGTCGAGCGCGCCAGAATAGAGGCTAAACTAGAGGAGCAAAAGGCGCAAATTGAAGCTGACCAAGAAGATAAAATTTCGATTAGATCGTCGCATTCGCGTGTCATAAATTGGCTCGAAAAGAATAATTCTGTGCGTGAACAACCAAGTGAAGCTAGTGAGACAAAGCAACGCAATCTAAAACCAATAAAGTCTACCACGAACGGTGAGTACTACAGCGCGTGCCAAAAGCCTATCGCGCACGACCATAGCGACGAGATTGTTAATCTTACGCGTGCGATCACCAACGCTGTTGCGATAGCTAATCGCCCGTCACAGACTCAGCCGATTCAAGGAGAGAAATTATTAGGCCGCCTATCAGCTAGAGACCTGCCCACGTTTTCTGGTGATCCGCTTGAATGGCTACGCTTTAAACAAGCATTCGAGTCTACGACGAAAATAGGCCAGTACTCGGAGGATGAAAACGTAGCCCGCCTACAAAAATGCCTACGTGGAGAGGCGTGGGAGATTGTAGCTGCCCGCGTCATCACCGTGTCCTCGGCGAACGAAATAATGAAGACCCTAGAAATGCGTTTTGGTAGACCAGATCTTATCTTGCAGAAGATTATTGGCGAGATAAAGAAAGTACCAAAACTGAGTGGATCAAGGACGGAGCTAGTGACGCTCGCCACTAAAGTGTCGAACTGTTTGGCTGCGATCACAGCTACAAACTGCACAGATTATTTATATAGCCCAGATTTGGTAACTGAAATTGTAAATAAATTAACTGAGAATTTAGTTTATAGGTGGATAGATTATAGCGTTACCCAAGATGCCGCCCGTCGTCCGAAATTAGCCGCATTATCCGATTATCTAATGCGTGAGGCCGGACTAGTATGTAGGGCTGGGGTAGTGGAGCCGCAACTAAAATCCAAGACTTCTTACTCAGGTTTTGGCCGTCATCCTGTGCTTGCGATGGCTGATGATGATTTCAGTGTTCACGCGCCCACTGCGACCGACCAGACTTCTGTCAATGCTGTTTCCTTTCAGAAGCGCGGTGGGGGATCCGACGCACCACGACCGCACTGTCCGTTCTGCGAGAAATATCACGGCCTAGACAGCTGCCCTTTGTTTACTTCTAAGACTGTTAACGAAAGGTGGGAGTGGATCTGTGATAAGAAGCTGTGTTTCAAATGTTTCAGTCCTAAACATCGACGAGAGCGCTGCAGGTCGAAACGGCAATGTACCAAGTGCGCTCGCGGGCATCATTCATTGCTCCATCGCGAAGATTGGGTGAATTGGACTAAAAGTAAGCAGAGTAATGACAATGACAAAAACAAAACTGAGACTACGGCGAACATGTGGACGAAAACGGAGCAAGAGGGGCGAAGGTATGTAGGAGTCTTACCTGTCACTGTTGAGGGTCCTACTGGCAGCATCCGCACTTGTGTCATGATTGACGGGGGGTCTACTATAAGTTTGATAGATTCCCACTTAGCCAACAAAATAGGTGCGAAGGGTCCTCGTGTCAACCTCAACTTGCAGGGTGCCGTTGGCGAAGCAAAGAGTGAGAACGATAGCCTTTCGGTTCCAGTAACTTTGCATACGTCTACGGGTTCCTTCTATTTACCAAAAATACGTACTGTTGACTCTCTACGCTTGCCTACTCAAAAGGTCGATAAAAAATTAATTGATAGTTGTTTACACTTACAGGACGTTCCGATAGAGGAGTATGAGGGTTATCCTGAGATTCTTATTGGCCAGGATTATTTGCAGCTGATTTTGATTAGAGAAAACCGAGAAGGACGACCAAACGAGCCTGTTGCATCGCGGACTAACCTAGGCTGGGTACTTCATGGTTTCGTTTCATCTTGCTGTAAGGTAAATAAAGAATTTAGTAACCACATTCATCATTCGGAAGCGGACAACGAATTGCACGACCTAGTCAAAGATTATTTTCGTGTTGATAGCCTTGGTGTGAAACATCAGGATCATAATAAGTTTTCACCAGACGAACAACGTGCATTAAATATTCTCGACATGAGATCTAGGAAAATTGGTAACAAATGGGAAACAGGACTTCTATGGCGATCTGATGACGTCACGTTGCCCGACAACAAAAAGAGTGCAATACAGCGTTTAAATATTATAGAGAAGATGATGGACGCTGACCCTGCTTATGCCGCTGACTACTCGAAGCAGGTGGAGAATTTATTAGAAAAGGACTACGCAGAAGAAGTCCGTGAAACTTTAACTGGTCCGAGACTATGGTACTTACCACACTTTGGAGTACGCAATCCGAATAAACCAGGTAAGCTCCGTCAAGTACACGACGCGAGAGCGGAGACGAAAGGTATTTCTTTGAATACAGAGTTGCTGGCCGGCCCCGATCTCTTGAACTCTTTAGTTGGTGTTTTGTTTCGATTCCGAGAGAGGGCGGTCACGGGCGATATAAAAGAAATGTTTATGCGTGTAAAAATCAACGAAGAAGATCAGAAATCTCAATTATTTTTGTGGCGCGGGATGAATAGAGACCAACCTCCCCGTACATACAAAATGACTTCAATGATTTTTGGCGCGAAATCCTCCCCGTGCACGGCGACGTATATTATAAGAAGAAATGCTGACGAATATGCTGAATCTCACCCGCGCGCCGTGATGGCTATTAAACAACGGCATTATGTCGATGACTATTGTGATAGCGTGGACACAGTTGAAGAAATGAAGCAGCTAGTAGCCGACGTCACCGCGATACATCGTGCTGGTGGATTCGAGATAAGAGGTTTCGTATCGAATAAACCTGAGTGCCTTCCTAAACAGACAGAGACGTCGTCAGTTAGTTTATTGCAAGCAGAAAGCGCTCAACGCACCTTAGGTATGATATGGAAGCCGCAGAAAGATGTCCTTGGTTTTGATTTGAGTTTCAAGAAGTTAGATGCGGATATAGTAAACGGTTTACGAAAACCGACGAAACGTGAAATGCTGAAGGTTATTATGTCTGTCTTTGATCCGTTAGGGTTCCTCAGTCCATTTTTGATTCGCGGTAAAATTTTGTTACAGCATCTATGGCGAAGCGGCGTTAAATGGGATGAATTAATAGGCGATAGATTCACACGAACTTGGTACGAGTTTTTACGATATCTCAGGTCGTGTCAGGATTTCTGTGTACCCCGTTCTTACGGCTTTACCGTCTTTGACGAGTTTCAGCTGCACGTTTTTGTGGATGCCTCAGAGCAGGCCTATTCATCGGTAGCATACCTGCGTCGAAACAATAGAGAGGTAGCCTTTGTAGCTGGAAAATGTAGAGTTGCGCCTCTAAAGCTGATTACAGTCCCTCGTCTAGAGCTTCAAACTGCACTCATGGGCACTCGACTAGGTGCTACTATTCAGAAAGAACTTGAGCTCAATATTACAAAACGCTTTTTTTGGACGGACTCTCGAGTAGTGTGGCACTGGCTGCAGAATAACCCGCAAGATAAAAAATCCTTTGTTTCCAATCGGATATCTGAAATCAGAGAGATGTCAAATCCAGATGAATGGAAGTGGTTGCCAGGTGAGTTGAATGTTGCCGATGAAGCGACTAGGGCAAAGCAACATGATCTCATGCAACTGAAATGGACAAAAGGCCCTGATTTCCTGAAACTTACCGAAGATAGCTGGCCGAAGATCACGCCGCCTACTATCTTAGAAGAAATTGAGTACACAATGGTGACACGTAGTCGACCGAACAAGCCCTTACCTGACATCAGCCGTTTCTCGAAATGGTTACGTTTGATACGGGCTACAGCTTGCGTTATTTTATTCATTGAGAGGCTGCGGAATAAAACACATTCACCGTGGCAGTGTCGACATCTGGATCGCGCTGAGCAGCTTTGGATCATACAGAGCCAGCAAGAAAGCTTTGGTGAAGATATAGCCAGAATTGAAGTAAATAAGCCGATCGACAAATCTAGCAAGCTGAAGAACCTATGCTCGTACATAGATGGCAGTGGAGTGTTGCGACTAAAAGGCAGGGCAAGATTAGTACAAGATGTAGACATTGGTACAATTGATCCCGTGCTGTTGGACGGAAAGCACCAGTATACGCGACTACTTATACGCCATTATCACGAAAAGGCCTTTCATGGGAACACAGAAACAGTAATAAACGATTTAAGACAGAGGTATTGGGTGATAAATTTGCGATCAACTGTTAAGGCTGTTCAACACAGTTGTTTATTTTGTCACCATCGAAAATCTCAGCCGTTACACCCCCCTATAGGAGATTTACCTTTAGCGAGATTAGCTCATCACCATTAAGTATTTGCACACTGCGGGTTGGATTACTTCGGTCCCATGATTGTCACAATCGGCAGACGGCATGAGAAACGATATGGCGCATTGTTCACGTGCATGACAACGAGAGCAGTTCATATCGAGCTGGCTAGTAGTTTGACTACTGATTCGGCAATCATGGCGATAAGGCGCATGATGAATCGCAGGGGAAACCCTAAAGTAATTTATTCCGATAACGGAACCAACTTTCGTGGTGCCAACACGGAGCTTAAAAAAGCTCAGGAAGGAAGTAGATCAGACTGAAGTAGCAAAATTTTTAACGAACAAGAAAGTTGAGTGGCGCTTTAATCCTCCGCTTGCTCCACACATGGGTGGTTGCTGGGAACGATTAGTTAGGAGCGTTAAAACGTCCTTAAAAGCAGTGCTTAATGAGCAGGCACCGAAAGAAGAAACACTGCTGACATTGTTGACTGAAGTTGAGCACACACTGAACTCTCGTCCCTTGACGCATGTGTCAGTGTCTGAACATGACCCTGAGGCTCTAACCCCTAATCATTTTCTAATGGGTGGTCCATCTAACGTACCCTGGTTGGGTAACTGCGACAAGGTATCCCGTAAGTGTTGGAGAGATTCACAGCGATTGGCCGATGCCTTTTGGAAGCGTTGGTTGCGCGAATACTTGCCTACGTTGGTTCCTCGACCGTCTCGAGTACAGGATTGTTCGTTAAGCGAGGGGTCCTTGGTTTTGGTGGCGGATCCATCTCTACCCAGGAATGTTTGGCTTAGAGGCGTGGTAACAAGAGTTTTCCCAGGGCCAGACGGGATATGTAGAGTGGCTGACGTACGTACAACGGGCGGCATATTAAGGCGACCATTCACCAAATTAATTTTATTGTATAGGAAATAGCAAAATTTATAGTCCAGAAGGTAGTTATCAAAATTATAGTTTAGGAGGTAGTGACAATAGTCTAGGAGGCAGTGACCCTTTTGTTAAATGTATGTTTGAAATGTGATTATTTTACGATTTTTGTGTTTTTTTGGCCGGGAGGAAATGTTAAAAACTCCTTTTCATGAAAATATTGATGACATCGTTTTGAAAATTATATGAAAAAGTAGAAAACAATTGAGACCAATATATACAGATTTGTGAGACTATCGAAGGGAATTTTTGTTGTGGATATTTGACCAATTTTCCACAATCTTGATACGAGCACTGAAATCCTTATATAAGGATTCCAGTGCTTGTGTCAGGATAAACAGGGCGTACACTGAACTTTTTAACATCGAGAAAGGTGTTAGACAGGGATGTGTTGCGTCACCGTGGCTGTTCAATCTGTTCATGGATAGTTGTTTGGAAGATTTGAAAGAGAGTGAATGTGGTCTGAGAATGAATGGTTTACTCGTCAAATGTCTTCTCTATGCTGACGACCAAGTTATCCTTGCGTCGTCGGCTGAAGGGTTGCAGGAGATGGTAAATATTATGAATGAGGCTTTGAAAAAGAAAGGAATGAAAGTGAATGTAAGTAAGACGAAAGCAATGGTTTTTGAGAAAGAGGAAAATATGACAGAGTGTAAAATTATGATAGAAGAAGAGAGGGTGGAACAAGTGAAAGAGTTTGTGTATTTGGGCTCCATGTTCACATCAGATGGAAAGTGTGAAAGTGACATCGAAATAAGGGTGAATGCCGGCAACATGGTGAATGGAGCGTTGCACGCTTTTATGAACAGCCAGAAAGTCTCTGATAAGGCTCGTCTGGCTGTGCATAGAGGGGTGTTAGTTCCGACACTTATGTATGGGAGTGAAAGTTGGGTATGGCAGAAAAAGCATGAAAGTAGAATAAATGCAGTACAAATGAGAGCGTTAAGAAGTATGGTTGACGTAAAATTGAGTGACAGGATAAGGAATAGCGTGATAAGGGAACGTTGTGGTATAAAAGAAGACGTAGTGACTGGTGTAGAAAAGGGTATGCTTAAATGGTTTGGTCATGTAGAGAGGATGAACGAAAGAAGATTAACGAAACAGGTGTATATGGCAAGTGTGGATGGGAACGTCGGAAGGGGAAGACCTCGACGAACGTACCTCGATCAAATCGGGGACGTGCTAAAGAAAGGTCAGGTCATGAGTACCCTAAACCGACGAGCATGCATGAAGAGATTGATAAATGTGGAGGAGGCGAAAGAAGTATGCCAGGATCGTAGTAAGTGGAAGGAAGTAGTCTCTGCCTATCCCTCCGGGAAAGAGGCGTGATTTATGTATGTATGTATGTATGTATGTCTAACAAAAGTTTGAGGGTCAATCAGATAACTGTGTGATTGCCGTGTGATGCCGGCCTAGAATAGCATCACCCCATTTCTTACCCATGGGTGTCGTAAGAGGCGACTACGGGACTCGAGGGTTAGATGTGTATTGCAATTTTAGGCGATGGGCTGACAACCTGTTACTATAGTGATACACAGTTATATGATTGACGCGGAGTTTTAATTTGTAAATAGTAAACAAAAACCATAGTACGTTAGTCGCAAAGGTACAGATTGTTTCAAAATGTCACAGACAAAAGAACTTGCGCGCGCCATGACAGCGCGTGACGTTTCGGTGCGTTGCGGCAAATGTCATCAAGTATATTCCGCATGAGTTTTCATATTCCATTATATCTAAAGACAGAGAAATGACGTCGTGCGCGCTGACAGTGTATAACGTTTCGATGGTCTGTGTATCTAAACTAAAATTCTGCGGCAAT
The DNA here is from genome assembly GCA_027580185.1 of Tuta absoluta. Taxonomy (NCBI): domain Eukaryota; kingdom Metazoa; phylum Arthropoda; class Insecta; order Lepidoptera; family Gelechiidae; genus Tuta; species Tuta absoluta. Next base: position 7,719,450 of record JAQAHW010000019.1, on the reverse strand, counting down.
TTTGTTCTCATACTGCAAATCATTAAACAATATTTTGCAGGTAGGTATAGGGCTAACAGTAGGTCGGTAGGTAACATTACTCTTCCGTCACAGTATAATTAATAGTACTAGCGTACAGTATGGTCACTCCCTGCCTCCCCCTACAAGCGCCGCCCACCCGCGCTCGGAGGACGCTCTGACACCGGCTAGCAAGGACGCGACGACGAAGGTCATTTCATACTACCGCACATTGCATTCCCGATTCGCGAACGCAAAATGGCGGCAACCCTGACATGTTGTCTCACACACACAAGCATGGTCCGCGTTCACCTACGCGAGCTTAGACTGTGTGCGTAGCTACGCGTTTGTTTCATAAATTTGAGCGCCAGTGTCCGAGGTGTGCTTCCGTAGGTCTGCTGTAAGAAATTTCTTATTAGAGATAAGCAGTGCCTGTTGTGTCTGTATTCTTTATGTGTTTGTCTCTTTACTGTCTCGTACAATAAATTGTAAATAATAATAGAATAATATCTGAATAGAGTGAAGCGATACTTTACGCCTGGACAGCTTTTAACTCTTTACAAAGCACAAGTCCGATCCTGCATGGAGTATTGCAGTCACATTTGGGATGGCTCTGCCAAATACCAACTTGCCGCTCTTGACTCGGTGGAACGCAAGGCCAAGAGGCTCATAGGCGACATAAAACTGGTGGACACCAAGCTACATAACCTGGCACATCGCCGCAAGGTTGCCTGCTTGCCGGTTTTTTATAGATTGTACTTCGGAGAGTGTGCTCAAGAGCTTCACGACCTTGTTCCACCAGCTCCCTTCTACCATCGGACATCCAGACGCACCGCCGGATACCATCCGTACCTGGTAGCCATTCCACCAATTCGGACGAAGCGCTTCCAGTCATCATTTATAAATGCGCACTGCTAAACAGTGGAACTCACTACCTGCGTCTGTGTTTCCAAACGCATACAACCCTAATGTCTTCAAACTAAGAGTGAACAGGCTTCTTCTGGGTGAGCTCGCTCTATCTTAGGCTCTGTCTCTGTCCTATGACCTAGACTAGAGTCAAGAGCAAACCCATCATTAATAAAAAAGAAAAAAAAATGGTCAAATCTAATGCATTTCATATGATAAACACGGTAATATCAGGTACTTATACATGGTGTCAGAGACAGCCCTCCCAATACTGATAGGGTGCATTCAGACCGAGAAACTGAACAACTTTCTTTAAATCAATATTTCAGGAAACTTCAATTTTCTTTGACTTTCCATAGTATACGCAGTCAGCTGATTGTGATTTAGTATGGGAGGTCGATTTTTTGTGTCTTTTCATTTTGTTCAGTTTCATGGTCTGCATGCACCATATCAGTATTCGGAGGGCTGTCCTATACACCCCGTATAATTGAACACAGCAAAATCTAAGCAACAAAATTATGTTACGGTTAATTCGGTTCTCTTTAATAGGCTACTTCATAGGTATATTTGTAGCCAGACCAAAAACCTTCATTATAAAAACTGACCGACTAGACCGGCAGTAACCCAGTTATACCAAATATTGATCTAGGCTCAAACATAGCTTAGTGCTAGTAACACAAACGGATGTAGTAATGGAGCCAAAATATAGTTCGCGGAAATACGAGTACTTTTCACGCGAACGCCTAAAAACACAGGCTGAAATTTTACTACCCCATTCTAAACTAAACATGATTTCCCCTAGGAAAATAGGTTGAAATATTCAAAATTTAATAGGTAGCACAAATTCCATTCATACATATTATAACAATCGTCTACAACTGGACCTGGGCCTTCCCCTATTAAGGGGATTTGCCATACTCACCCCGATTGGCAAGCGGATTGGCGAGCGCTGTGCAATATCAGCCTATCGCTGTCCACTGCTGGGCGTAGACCTCCCCCAGGCTAGGCCACAGGGCACGATCTCCCGTTTTCACCATCTAGTCACTACCAACCGCCTTCTTTATGTCATCGGTTCATCTGGCTGAAGGGCGTCCAACGCTACGCTTGCCAAGGCGTGACCTCCACTTGAGAACCCGCTTACTCCACCAGATGGGGACGGCCACTTCAATTTGCTTAATTCCAGTGCTTCTAAAACTCTGTGCTTGTACATTTGTTCATATCTAGTAACGGAAAACCAATAGTTGTTCAAAACTAGATAAAGCAATTGAACCACTACCGCGATTAATGTAACCTAATTCCTAGCAAATAGCTCCATTTCTATAACAAAACTGTATAAATACAATGTAATGGCTGTTGGTTTGTTTGTTTAATTGCGACCAGCACGCAAACGCTTTGGTCAAAATGTTTTGTTATAGTCCAGTAAATTCAGGAAAAAAATGTGATGTAGGTTGCATTAATGGCGCTCTGGGTAAACATTTAGGGTCATCACATCACCAAAAGTTAGAAGAGTTCACTTCTGTGTACGTGCACCCCCGTTTTAGGGAGCGTTAGCCATACTCACCTACCACGCTTGACAGGTGGGTTAGCAAACGCAGCTTTTAAAGCCTCATCTTGTCCGGTATAGCATGTTTACCAGTAATTTTAAATCTTACTACCCTCACTTAAAAGTTACAAACTTATTTAAAAAACATAAAAATAGTGTGAATTCTGGGTGCTGTAAAGCGATGTCATTCTAAGCTGACACTACACGGCAAGATACAGCACCAGACAGTACTGCAAAATTGTGGCATAGTAGGGATGTACAGCACATGACAGATTATAACTGAAAGTGTGTAGATAGATTACCTTATCTATGCTGTTTTAAGCACGAGGCCCATGCCCAGCAGTGGACTGTTGTAGCTGTAAATGTACGTCAGCACAATTAGGTTTTGTTTTGAACCAAATTTTGTAAGGTAATTTTCAATTATATTATATCGCTTTCGAAGCCCTTTATTTACTGGACTTTAATAGAAATTTGGTTATAGGAGGTATTTTCTGTCTGAATTGGTTTAAGGCACCTTAAATTGTATTTTTTTAATTTGCATGTTTTTTGTAATAGACATGAAAAGTCTGCACACGCTAAACAACGCCAGTACTACCTAACTGAGGCCGTATTCTGCTATTTGAAAAACGTCTAAGTGACGGTTCGAAAGAGTGTCGGTTGGATGGTTTTGGCCGTTTTGTGTTCCGCAAACAGTTTTAAGTATCGAAAATCACAATGGCAATAAAGTAACAATTGAGTTCCGATGGAATTATAATGTCACAATATAAGAGAATTGAGGCCCTGTTTCTGATTTATATGTAACTAGCGGGCCGCCCAGTGGTTTTACCCGATGCTAACCGTTTTCCTGCGGGAACAAGACCTTTTCCCGGCGCAAATTTATACATAAAAACCTTCCTCTTGAAATACTCTATCTACTTAAGAAAACCGCATCAAAATCAGTTGCGTACTGCTTTCGTTACAGGGTGGAAGGCACTCTGTCTTCACCCCACACCATACAGGCAGGAGTCCCTCAGGGCTCCGACCTATCTCCATTACTTTTCACGCTATACACTAGCGACATCCCCAAATCGCCCATGTCACAGCTGGCTATGTTCGCCGACGACACTGCCATCTACGCGTCCCACCGTAACCACTTAAAATTAGTTCAGATTCTCCAGAACGCTCTAGACTCCCTCGGGAGCTGGTTCCGTAAATGGAGAATCGAGGTAAATCCGGAAAAAAGTGCAGCCGTGCACTTTCGTAGAGGTTCGTACCGATTAAACGTCCCCGCTGTAAAGCTTTTCGGCCGACCCATCCCGTGGGTCAACGAGACCAAATATCTAGGAGTCACCCTCGACTCAAGACTTAGCTTCCGTAGCCACATTATGAGAGTCCGCGACCGCGCCGCGTTCGTTTTGGGCAGATTACATCCGATGTTGAACAAAAAGAGCAAACTCTCCCTTAGAAATAAGGTGAGAATTTACACCACCTGCGTAAGGCCTATTATGACCTACGCCAGCGTAGCCTTTGCTCACACCTTCGATTCACATCTGAAAATGCTGCAGGTCATCCAAAACCGTTTCATGCGCAAAGCTACCGGGGCGCCCTGGTACATGCGTAACGCCAACCTCCATATCGACTTAGGCCTCCCTACCATTAAAGCGTTTATGAAAGAAGCGTCTCGTCGCTTCTTCGATAATGCTCCCCATCATAAAAACCCCTTGATAGTTGCCGCGTCCAACTACTTCCCTCATCCAACCTCGCGTTTTAAACACCGTCCGAGACACATCCTTACGGAAGAAGATAATGAAATCACAGTAGCCACTGCTGCAGCCATTGCGAGTAGATCACACTCCACAAGCTCCTCAAGCAACCGACGCCCTCGCCGGCGGGGGCGCGGAGGTCCCTCATTTGCTCCCCACTTTGGGAACTACCGGCACGTGCCGGGTAGATTCAGTCCAATACGTTCTTCCCAGAACAACTCGTAAGCCCAATCGCGCCCTTGGGGCGCGATTGGGCTTGCGAGTTGTTGTTGTGGTTGTTCAAACAACGAGTTGTACTGGTTGTTTGAACAACCACAAGCTTTTCCGGGTGAGCTCCTGCTCCCCACCATACAGTCAGGTGTAGATTAAAAGCCCCGGGGCTAAAAATCGTAGGGTCCACAACTAAAAAAAAAAAAAAAAATCAGTTGCGTACTTTTAGAGATGTAAGCATACATAGTGACATAGGGACACGGGAAGCGACTTCATTTTATACTATTTAGTCAAGAACTGTTGTAAAATAAAAAATACTTTGTTAAAAATCATATCATTAGTATTAATAAAAAATGACGCCTTTTTTCATAAGTTTATCTAAGTCGTTGAATCTGAACAACTGTTGTCCTATCACATGTAGAAAAAGAATGAATTTTCCATACAAACTGGCACACGCAAAAGCGACTATTTATTTAGATTTAAAATATTCGAAACAAACAAACAAAATCTATCCTTATTATAATTTTTAATAGATTATGGTCATACACAAAGGTACTTACAGTTCTCTCAGTTCAAATCAGAGTTGTGAGTCTTTAATCCCGCTTAAGAGTTTAACTATTATGTTATTTCAGCCAAACACATGCGAAGTAATACCTGAATTTAATTAAAACAACACTTGAATGTTCGTGTTTACTGGGTTAACCTTAACACCTTATTTTAATGTATAATGATTTTTCATTATTTTATCTACATTCTGGTCGCAGGAAAACACGATTAAAGAAGAAAGTTTGCTCGATAGATTTACTTTTCAATGTTTGGTCTACTTTTACACTTTTATAGCAATCTTATGAACATAACAGATTATTATTTTACGAATACGATACGTCTTGTACATTGCTAGATTCTTGTCGTACTGTTTTTTGATTACTTGTTTATTTATCGAGAAATTTACAAAAGAGTGAAAATTAATATATGGCGATTCCGCTCTGTTCTCACTCACAGGATTTGCCATTAGTGGGAAAGGGACGTTTGAGGCAGGCCCTTAAGTGTTCAATTTACACACTTATCCTTATTCTTCTTCATCTTAGGCGCTTGACAGAGTGGTCGTGATCATCACGTAGTAGTCGTGTTGTCATCTTGCTGAGTGGCCTGCTCGATAATTTAATTCTTCTCTCACAGCTGCTCTCTTCTCTCTTTTCGTGTGGGACACCGAGTCGTCCAACGACCCGATGAACCCTGGTGTCAGAGTTTTTCAACCGCCTACTACTAGTAGGGTCTACCCCTGACATGGTTGTGTAACGACCGCCGTCTAAGTAATCATAGACAGCAACCGAGACCGACGGCTTAACGTGCCCTCCGAAGCACGGAACCATTTCTTTTCGGACAATCAGGTGGTTTACCCTGCAATGTCCTAACCAGACCGGGAACAGATTCACAAAATGATAAATATCAACTTTGTAGTGTCCCACCGAGAATCGAATCCGGAACCTTTGCGTCGCAGGCAGTCGCACTACCACTGCGCCACATCGGCCGTCAGCTGCTCTGATTCAGTCCGATCCGTTTTTCCCAGAATAACTCCTAAGTTGCTAGTTGGGTAAACGCTGGTTGATGATTCAACTAATTGGGATTCAATTTATTGGGAATCCGACGTTCAGAAAATTCAACTTAATGGTAGTTCAACTCCGTAAGGATTTTGGGAACTAGTGACACGTACCGGGTAGATTCAGCCCGATCCCAGAACAAGACCTAAGCCCAGTCGCGCCCCAAGGTGCTTGAACAACCACACAAACTTCTCCGGCCGAGCTCCTGCTCCCCACCGTCAGGTGTAGATTTCAAAGCCCCGGGGCTAAATTTGCAGAGTCCAGTCTTTAAAACCAATCACAGTTGCTCTTCTGCTGCACTCGTGAACTGTGCTGTTGGCCTTTATTTGGCCGCACCTTCTCATTGGCAATTTGTTTTCCTTACACTGTTTGAAAAACCAGTTTAACTAAGCGGTATAATATCTCTGGTATACAAGGATTTAATAGGGCGTTCTTTGAACTGATGTCTCTTACGAATGAATCAATCAATTTGCTTATATTGTTAAACAGCTTCAGAACACGAGCGTTGTTTCAAAAGAATTACTTTCCTGTTTTCCTATCCAGTGTGGCATTCTAGTCTCGTACCCCCCGTTATGTATGGTGTTGGCGTGCATCCCGTGAGAACGTTCCATTATCGATCAAGTGGCCCGTGTTGCCTCTTGTTTTCTTTAAGTAATCTTGTTGATAGATGAAATTGTGGGTTCTCTGTGTATGAAGGTACCACAAAGGTGGTCTTACAAGTCGGTTCTCCCACTATGACTGAGGTATTCTTGGCGCATCTGTCTGTCAGTTGAAAGGGACTTTCGAATTCCCATACAAAAAACAGATACCAAGGCACACTGTAGCGCTGCGTTTTGACCAAGGTGTTTGACAAACGCATCCGTCAGTGCATCATATTGTGGAATTCGCCTAATCCTGTTGGCAACTGTAGACAACATAAACATACGTCAGCTTCTTCTTACGGACGTAACATTTTTAATTTACTACTAGCAGCCGCCCAGCGGTTTCACCCGCTGCTAACAATTTCCCCCCGGGAATAAGACAGTTTAATATATCCTATGTTCATCAGGGATAATGTAGGATTCTAAAAATCTTGACTTCAATTTGCAACAAATATCGTTTTCAGATGGCGTAAAGTTACATGCCGTGTGATTAACCTGGCCAGCCCCTTTATTTTAGGCAGTGCCTTTATTTTAATTTTTTTATCCCGCCCGAGCCGGTTTTCTATTAGGTCATAACAAAATTGTAATAAAAAAAGAAAATTGTGTGATACAAATTTCTTTTTTTAGAATGACGGTTCATGACGTCAATAGTTTTGGAGCCTACTCAATTCAAACAAACAATTAAAAAAATCCTGTTTCTAATATTAGTGTAGATTATATTATTATTATTATTTTAGTGTAATGCCGGCTTAGAATAGCATCACCCGATTTCTTTCCCGTGGGAGTCGTAGGAGGCGACTAAGGGACTTGAGGGTGTGTATTGCAATTTTAGGCGATGGGCTGACAACCTGTCACTATGGCGATACACAATTTTCCGACTGACCCTCAAACATATGTCAGACGTGGCGTAAATGTCCGTTTTTGCGGCCGTTTACGCTCTGCCTACCCCGCAAGGGATAATAGGCGTGATATGTGTATGTATTAATTTAGTGTAGATTTTTTTAATGCATTATTTAATGTTTTTTGTCGTCTTTTTTTAAACCGAGTAAGGGACAGCCCTTCGAATACTGATAGGGTATATGAAACATAAAACTGGACAACTTTCCATACATACATACATACATACACATAATCACGCCTATAATCCCCTTCGGGGTAGGCAGAGTGTAAACAGCCGCAAAAACGGACATTTACGCCACGTCTGACAAACATTTGAGGGTAATTCGGAAAATTGTGTATCGCCATAGTGACATGTTGAAAATGAAAATGAAATAACTTTATTCAATGTAGGATAGCATTATCACTTATTGACGTCATGATCGGTCATTGTAAAAAAAAGAAATTTGCATAACGCAATTTTCTTCTTTTTATAACAATTTTCTATTGTCCTAATAGAAAACCGGCTCGGGCGGGATAAAAAAATAAAAATAAAAATAAAGGCGTAACTTTACGCCACCACCATTTGTAAACGACATTTGCTCTGTTGTCAGCCCATCGCCTAAAATTGCAATACACACCCTCGAGTCCCTTAGTCGCCTCTTACGACTTCCACGGGAAAGATATGGGGTGATGCTTTTCTTAGCCGGCATCACACGGCATAGATATGGGGTGATGCTATTCTAAGCCGGCATCACACGACAACTTTCCCCTAGAAACATTATGTCAGGAAACGCCAAAAAAATGACCTTCCATACAAAATCACAATCAGCTGACTGCATTCACTATGGGAAGTCAGTTTTTTTACGTTTCCTGAAATATGTTCCTAGGGGAAAGTTGTTCAGTTTCATGGTCTGCATGTACCCTATCAGTATTCGGAGGGCTATCCCTTACACTCTTTAATACAGTAATAATTAAATGTAATCATTACACTGGTACGATTAATGTGGCGTAGATTGTACATTTTTAAATGAAAAAGTAGTTATTGTGGCATAACTGTAAAAGTTAGACATATGGTATCGCGGACATTATTATAGATATTAGTGTCCTCTATAAAACTGTAGTACATCACTTTGCTCTATTGTCAATAATTTCCACAGCGTACGCGATATAAGATATTTTTTGGTACATTTTTCACACGTTGGGTTACATTATCGAAATTTTCACGCGGATCCCTATTTTTTTCGCGTATAAAATATAACCTTTGTTCATCAGGAATAATGTAGAATTCTAATGGTAAAAGAATTTTTAAAATCGGGCCAGTAGTTTTGGAGCCTATTCGATGCAAACAAACAAACAAACAAACAAACAAACAATCAAATCTTTCCTCTTTATAATATTAGTGTAGATTCGCGTATAAAATATAGCCTATGTTCATCAGGAATAATGTAGGATTCTAATGGTAAAAGAATTTTTAAAATCGGGCCAGTAGATTTGGAGCCTATTCGATGCAAACAAACAAACAAACAAACAATCAAATCTTTCCTCATTATAATATTAGTGTAGATAATGTAGGATTCTAATGGTAAAAGAATTTTTAAAATCGGGCCAGTAGTTTTGGAGCCTATTTGATGCAAACAAACAAACAATCAAATCTTTCCTCTTTATAATATTAGTGTAGATAAGGTCATTATAGACGGCCGATAAGGCGCAGTGGCAGTGCGACTGCCTGCGACGCAATGGTTCCGGGTTCGAGTCTCGGTGGGGCACTCACCTTACACAAATTTGATATTAATAACTTGGTAAATTTATTCCTAGTCTGGTTAGAACACTGCAGGTTGAACCACCTGATTGTCGGAAAAGAAAGATAGTTCCGTGCTTTTGAGAGCACGTTAAGCCATCGGTCCCGGTTGCTGTCTATGATTACTTAGACGGCGGTCGTTACACAACCATGTCACAGGCCTACTACTAATAGTAGGCGGTTAAAAAACTCTCGACACCAGGGTTCATCAGGTCGTTGGACGACTCGGTGACCCACACGAAAAGAAGAAGAAGAAGATTAAAGTTTTTGTTCTCCATTCTGCACATGAACTTTATCTTGTGATTCATCAAGTCTTCACTCTAAAATAGCGTGCCTTTGAAAGCACGGAAAGCGGTTTTGGTGTATTTATGTAGGTAAGTGAACTTTCTTTCTTTTGAAACAGCTATCAGAGTTATACCGGGTGGTACTGAGCTACTGATTTCCGCAAAACGCCAAGCTGAACCCGTTAAACTGATCAACTTTCTCCTTGGAATATAGGTCAAAACTTTTGAAAAAAGTTAACCTGCCATTAAAAATTACTTAGGCAGCTGTTTGTTTCTGTCTGGGAGGTAATTTATAAAATTTTATTTTTATCTTTGGCCCTTCGGGAAAGTTGTTCAGTTTAACAGGTTGAGAGCTTAAATCGCTAAATTCGGTCGTTCTAAGAGGCCCCGTATACTTCTTGAGACAACGTCACGTCACATGTCAAACGTACCGCAATGGAAATTCTGTAGGTATGACCCAACACCTAATATTTTTGTGTAGATCTAATTATTTTTGTAAAATAATATATTCACTTTTCGTGCTTATTTTCTTTTGAGTCTAAGGAAAACCAACAAACGAGAAAAACAAAAATAGAAAACCTTGTTACATTTCTTACCCTTTCATTTTGAGACTATTCAGTGAAATGGGGGAAGTTGTTTTTTTGTTTTCCTCCACAATCAACGAATTGAGAATTGTATTTCCAGTAAAAGTTCACAAAGGATTTTGAAGACTTTCTTAAATAAATTGCTCCGTCACGGCGTGTTGGTAAAAATTACTGATTACTTTCTTATTATTTTTTGTTGGTACTATTTCGAATCTCGGGCCCACAGAGACCCAGGGTCCTTTAGACTATGTGTGGGGCCGAAGCCAACAGCACAGAGGCATTTTTGCAACAAATAATATGGGTCTGAAGTCTGCTTAGTAAAAATCGTTTCAGATGTATGTCAATGGCCTCACAGTGGGAAAGTTTTGGTCATTTCCTATTCTGCTAACAGTTTCAAGCATAGAAAATCACAGTGGCATTATAATGACAGTGGAGTATCGCTGGCATTGCTGGGGTAAAAAAACAAGAAAGTCCGGGCCCTATTCTGTTTATTATTATTAATTAGCCTACTTTAACTCGAGTCAAAAATGTTGACAAATGTTGGCAACTCTTGGTCATCTGTTGTCAACCACAAAGCAGGATTACCTATAGGATTTAGCTCTTAGAATAGCTGGATCTATATAGTAGTTTTCATCACAAAAGCCTTAAATAATATATTTTAAACGACAGCGCTAGTTTAAATCACGAACAGAAAGACGGTTAAAGAGTAAAGTGGGGGATTCAATCTACGGCGCCCGATAATAAATAACTTCAGGTCCGAGTGATTCATACAACTTTTCATCCTACACTATATTAAGTCCTAAAGTTCAGTGCAAATGTGTTTAGAGTTAGATCTGCACGTCAAACTGAAATAATTTCCCCAAGAAACGTAGGTCCAAACATGCAAAAAATAGTTCCTGGCATACAGTTACATATTTTATTGATCATTTTTAAATGGGAGAGCCAATTATTTGCGAATAACACGAAGTTTCTGTACGAAAAACCTGTCTGTCTGTCTTCTGTATGAAAAACCTTAAAAACTGCTTTCAGACGTGAGAAAGTAATTCAGTCATTTCGCTACCTTTCAAATAGCTCTCTAGTTATGACGACATTTTGTCATAATTTCTGCCCCTAACTTTCGAACAACCTCTAAACTCTAACCCCTAACGTGACCTAAATATCAACCTAAGTAACCCACAAACCGCTGTCAGATCTCAAAACCTCTGAAATCCTTCTGACGTGCTTTTGGATTTATATCCAGACAAATTATTCAAGAATTATGAAATACTGCTACAAAACCGTTGCTATTATAACAAGGACTCACACCCACAAACTTCGCCTTCTTCGATGGAAGAAAGTACATACATCGTACATTTTATTTCCTCCAACGCTGAACATTTTAATATCTCTCTCATACAGGATGTCATTCGCAAAGCCCAACTTTTTTGTATTTAGTAAAATACGAGTATGTTTTGTCTTAAGCACTTCGCTCAGGTCGAATTTCGCAACAATAGATTTGTATTGTACTTCAAGCACACATGTGTGCTGTTACGAGCGGAGTAGTTAAACTACAGAATAGATCTATTATCTAGTGCCTTAACTTGCAAATCTTTATCGAATAAATCGAACTTGTGATCTTCGCTATGAGTCATGATGGTTCCGTGCCGTCGGTCTCAGTTGTTTTCTATGATTACCTAAATGGTGGTTGTTACACACTTATGTCAGAGGTCTACTAGTAGTAGGCGCATGAAAAACTCTGACACCAGGCACCATCGGGTCGTTCGACCCGGTGTCCCACACGAAAAATTTGTAGATACCATTGAATGCAACATCACAGTACGGTTGTCAAAATATATTATCCAAAGTTTTCGGATAAGACGACCGATGTGGCGCAGTGGTAGTGCGACTGCCTGCGGCGCAAAGGTTCCGGGTTCGATTCTCGGTGGGAAATTCACAAAGTTGATATTTATCACTTTGTGAATTTGTTCCCGGTCTGGTTAGGACATTGCAGCTGATTGTCCGAAAAGAAATGGTTCCGTGCTTCGGAGGGCACGTTAAGCCGTCGGTCCCGGTTGCTGTTTATGATTACTTAGACGGCGGTCGTAACACAACCATGTCAGAGGCCTACTAGTGGTAGAAGGCGGTTGAAAAACTCTGACACCAGGGTTCATCGGGTCGTTGGACGACTCGGTGTCCCACACGAAAAGAATAAGTAGAAGAACATTTTCGGAAAATGTCATCGCAGTGATTTTGCGCATGCCCTGAAATTTTATCAATCTGTGTACCATACACCCTCTATAATAAAATCTACTTAGTTCTCGTGTGGGTGGCCAAGCGCAATTTCCACGAAATCCTATCAAAATGTAACGTCTATAAATATTTGCAAATATGCAGACGAAGCGTATCTACTCGCACAGCGGTTCCCAAACTGGCACTTTTGCTATTCAGGGGGTAGCAGTTATATATTTATCTGCATTGGGCGTATCCCATTGATACCATAAGAAGAAGTGATATCTACATAATTAGTAAAAAGAGCACGCTATCTCTTAGCTATTGAATGTTCCTAATTTACGTATCAATACAGGGATTGCAAAAAATCCCACGTAATATCAGAAAACCTTAATTATTTAGATCCCAGAAACCGTTCCGATTAATTAAAATGAAAATGAAATTTAATTTATTCAATGTAGGATAGTTTATTGACGTCTAGATCCGTCATTGTAAAAAATAAGAAATTGTTTTTATTATAATGTTGCCAAGATACCGCGTGGATGCGTTTTGATGACAACAACTATTAGTAACAAGAAACAAGATTCTAATGTTTTGACGTATGTTATCAAATCGAGTTTTAAAAAATGCTTGTAATCTATCACTACGGACCGGACTATATGCAACATAAAAAAAACTGAAATATGTAAACGTGCAAAATATGCAATCAAATTCTAGTTTTAGGAATAAAAACAAATTTGTTTTTATTTACAAATATTTTACTTCCAAAATTACCAATGTAGAATATTTCCGCCGTATGAAAATAATCCAGGACTTTTTTTGACTTGTAAAATTTATTTTTACCAATAAACGCTTGAATCTTGAATCTAGGATAGTCAAATATCTCCAAAAAAAACTGATAATTTTTTATAGATCAACAATATGATAATTTTTTGCAGAAATATGTCTAATAGACGAAAGGGAGAACGAAATGAAGGCATGCTGCGCTCGAAAAATATTGAAAATGTGTCAAGAATATTTATTATTTAGAGAAAATATGTTATTTGCGACGAATAGGTATGCAAATGCATATGCAAATATGTCGTATCCATATATACATATAATTCAGTGTCTATTTATCACCTGTAAGACTTTTCAAACAGTAATAGTAATGAAGAAAAATCTTGATGCCATATTCATGAGAAGATTGAAATGGGGTTCTTGTGACAAAGTTTGGAAAGCTTCGGACTACATACAACATGGTAGTCTATTTTATATCGCACTACCCGTATTCATGGCGCTTTTGATTTAAAATTTCAGACTGGCTTGCCGACTTTTATGGCCGACTATAACATTGGACTAACATTGGTCTGAGTCGACTGTTTTTGGTATGACTGATAAAATGAGTAGGTATTCTAATAGTGCTGTTTTTTTAACCTCTTCGCTCGGGTCGAATTCCACACCTATGGGATTTGTATGAGACTTAGAGGACACATTATGTCCTTCTACGAGCGGAAGGGTTTTCAATAAGACGACGAAAAATTATGTCTTTTGAACTAGATTTTTTAGATTTTGCCTACTTACTATCGATAAGTTTATTTTTTTGACAGATCCTTGAGATGCGAGTGTGCAATAATGTGTAGGAGCGCCAAGCAAGTGGTACTAAATGTTTGACTTAATGCATGTTTTTGTACATACATACATAAATCACGCCTGATATAGGGGTAGGCAGAGCGTTCACGGCCGTAAAACGGATATTAACACCACGTCTGACAAAATTTTGAGGGTCAATCAGATAACTGTGTATCACTATAGTGACAGGTTGTCAGCCCATCGCCTAAAATTGCAATACACACCCTCGAGTCCATTAGTCGCCTTTTACGACCCCCACGGCAAAGAAATGGGGATATGCTATTCTAAGCCGGCATCACACGGCATGTTGTTGTTTTTGTGTATGTATTTAATTACCCCAACAAAAAATCCTATCAGTAGAATTCTCACTTCACACAGCATCCTTAGGCATACGTCTTTTTACTCAGCGATGAAGATATTTTTAATGTGTGTAATCTTTTGAGCTCATTACATTTCAACTCTTTTCTAAACTCTCACCAGTAGTGGCCTAAACAAGAGTAAAAAATATACATATATATATATATATATCAATAAATAAATACACTGGACAATTCACACAACGCCATCTGGCCCCAAATTAAGCAAAGCTATGGGAACTAGGTAACAGATACTACTTATATACTTTTTTCGCAAATAAATACATATTATACATAGAAAACACCCAGAAACTCAACACACATATCTGAAAAAACTTGTTAAATATTTGTATCTTGTGGGGATCGAACCCACGACCCTCAGCGTAGCAGACAGGGGTACTATCCGCTACACCATCGGGCCAGTATATCAAGGGGACTTTAGCTTTTATCAGCATTGAAAATACGTTCATGGAATAACCAGAATCGCGTCCTTCGAGAGATATCGGCCCGGAGCGAATGCTAATAACGCAAAATGAGAGAAAAATGTGCAGGATAAGTTCTCCATACCTCGCGATTGGAAGTAATATACCGTTTTCACAACTTTTGAAAATTGATCTCGTCTGATTTAAATAAAAGGGGTGGAATTTTCGTATTTGCTAAAGTTACGTATTTTAATGCAAACTTTCTTATTGTGATGTAGCATTACGCGATTTAGAGTTCTGAGAGGGCTAAACCATCTGCCAAATAAATAACAAATAAGTCGCGTAATTCTAAATACATCATTACACATTAAATTGAAAAGAAAAAAACACAGTACAATAAGGCGGACTTAATGCCAAAGTTGCATTCTCTTCCAGGCAACCTTTGGGTGGTATAGAGAGTGCGAACATATGAGCGAGATAGTGCAAACACCTACATATACTACTTACACTATAAAACACTCTAATAAATAGGTACATAGGGAATACTAGATACCTAATACATACCTATAATATACTTGTTCGTTTAATAATAAAATTTCTTATAGTGGTTTAACATTTAAGTTTTTGAGGTTTGACTGTGGCAGTAAGTAATTTCCTGTGGTAGGAACTCATCTGCGGTAAGTTAAGTCAAAATATTACAAATCATACAGCACATACTAATATCAAGTAAAATTTTACTAGTGACCAATACTGAAAACAGAGGATGGCAACAACTTTCCCCAAGGAACATAGGTCGAAATATGACATAATTATTTTGAGCTTCCCTACTAACCCAAATCATAAGAAGGTCAATTTATTTAATATTTCGACCTATGTTCCTTGGGGAAAGTTGTTCCTTGGGGAAAGTTATTCCCTATCACCAGCCCGTCTTAAGTTTTCGCTCGGTCACGTTTAAAATTTCATCCTATATAATAGTCGACGCATTTTAAGAGCACTATATAATACAACTGAATGTTTCGATAGCCAAAAAAACACATTCCAAAATGCATCAAACATGTCATAAACAATGGCGAACATAATAAGCTCATAATATATCAATGGCTAACAAATTAAGCGCTTATTAAATCAAACTGTTGGAAACACGCTTCGCATTAATTTATCCAATGTGTTATATCAGATCTATAATTTTTCTAAAATGAATACAAAAGTAAGCAGAATGAAGCTAAGAAAAACTATTCGCAAACAAATTTTGCACGCGTGAAAATACAGTTTGATGCACAAATCACCTTCTACTTTTCGTGTGGGACATTGAGATGACAAGCGACCCGATAAACTCTGATGTCATGCCAGTCAAACACCAAATACTGCCTACTGGAATAAAGTAAAACAGTGATTTTCGAATCAAGCGTGTATATAGTTGTTTAGTTGTGTTTTAGTTCGCGCCAATTCTAAAAGCGTCACGTTTTTCTTAATTTCTTCCATATTTTATCACACAGAAATGTCCTTTCTCTGAGTGTGTTATAATAGATGTTTAATTATCATTTATTTGATCTGTGAATTTATTCATTTGGGTAGATTTTGATATAGTTAATAATTAACTGCACTACCTACAAAAAGGTAAGAATTATTTTCTTTTAGGATTCATTATGTTGGCTTGTTGTGTAAAACAGTCACATCACATTACGTCAGCCTTTAGCAGTCTACAGCTGGACGTAGGTCTCCCCCTGGGTACTCCATACGGCACGATTTTCCGTTTTCGCCATCCAGTCGCTACGACCCGCCCTGCATCCAACTCTACGCTTGCCGTGACCTCCACTCCACTACCGTGGACTTTATCACAATTTCAAAAGCAAAGGGACTACTAATTTGTCTAATTCATTAGAAATACAAGTACTAGTAGTACCCTGCGGTTTCAAAACACTTACCTGAGGGAATAAGAGTTGTCATCGGCAAGTACAATACCTAATAAATAACTTTGCTCTCGAAACACTCCATCTATTAAAAAAATTGCGCCAATTCACGAAATAAATCATAGTTCCCATGCATTAGAACTGCACAAGTTTTTGGTACAATTTTAATGTTCAATTAGATCTTACAAACTCGGTGAAATATTTTCGGTAATTTGAGTTACAACAATTAGTACCTACCGCGGCCGCTTTTGGCAGTTTCATCCATCTCAAAGTAGCAAATATTGTATAAAAATTACAAAAAATTGTGCAAAGGACATTCTGGTGTATTGTTTGCATTAAGGGATATCGCTAATTTCGCTACACCAGTCGTCTAAAGAACATTTCTCAGACAAGGTACTCACAGGAAACCTCCGGAAGTCGCGTATAAACCCACCAAAAACAACAACAACAAAAAGCGCCCTGTCTGGCTGTAACCGCAAAACTATTAACAAAGGCAAAAACTACCACAACAAACATGCCCGTAGTCACTTGCAAATACTACGGCCGGCTGTTCGTTTCGCAGTACAATTATCAAGTTGTTAGTGTTCCCGGGGAGAGATGGGCTGATAGCTGACACGGAAGGCTCACTACTACGAGTATCATACAGTGTGTTAGGGAAATAACCGTAATGTATACCTAATTTGACACGAGTTTGACATAGATATATATACCATTTTTTACATCTTAAACAATGAAGATGAAACAAGATATTTGGCAATAGAGAATTGACTTATTTGTTACTACGACGATAACGGAAATTATTATAACCACTGCTTCTTCTTCTTCTTTTCGTGTGGGAACACCGAGTCGACGAACGACCCGACCGAAAGAACCGACCCGATGAACTCAGCAAATTTTATTATTAGCTAATACAATTATGTTTAATATTGGCCTATAACAATTCGATAGATGTTAAGATAACTAATACTCTAGCCAACATTTGGCTAGTCTTCTTGTACATTTTTCAGCAGTAGTAATATGTTTTTTAGCTAAAAAACATGGTCTCCCGATGGAACCCTACTGACTGCAGTACGGGGCTTTTCAAAACAGGTACACATTTTTGCACATACATAGATACATACACATATCACGCCTATAATCCCTTGAGGGGTAGGCAGAGCCCAAACGGACATTTACGCCAAGTCTCATAAATCTTTGAGGGTAATTCGTAAAATTGTGTATCGCCATAGTAACAGGTTGTCAGCCCATCGCCTAAAATTGCAATACACACCCTCGAGTCCCTTAGTCGCCTCGTATGACTCCCACGGGAAAGAAATCGGGTTATGCTATTCTAAGCCGGCATCACACGGCATTTATGTTTTTATATTGGCTTAAAACAACTCGATAAATGTTGAGTTAACTAAAACTTTACCCAACATTTTGCTAGTCTTCTCTGGTGTAAATTTTTCAGCTGAAACATCATGTTATTTAGCTAAAAAAAACATGGCCTCCCGAGGGAATCCTCCTGACTGCAGTACGGGGCTTTTCAAAACAGTGAAACTCACCTGTGGAAAATTCTGTGCGCTATTTCGATTGGTATTAACGTGACGTCATAGATTTTAAATTTAATTTTTAAATACGCATATCGTCAAAAAGGAACAATAACCTTTCATCTCCATGTCAAATAACGTATTATTTGATAAATATAGACGTTTAGTGTCTTGACATTTACGGAAATAACACTCCTCACTCATTGGCATCTAAACAGACAAGCCTTAACTCTTATGGTAAAGTGCTACTGGAATGTGCATTTTTAACCCTTTGACATTTTATGGTAGGTTAAAAATGCCGTGTGAAGCCGGCTTAGAATAGCATCACCCCATTTCTTTCCCGTGGGTGTCGTAAGAGGCGATTAAGGGACTCGAGGGCTACATGTGTATTGCAATTTTAGGCGATGGGCTGACAACCTGTCAATATACACAATTCTCTGAATGACCCTTAAATGTTTGTCAGACGTAGTGTAAATGTTAATTTTTAACGGCTCTGCTCTGCCTACCCTGCAAGAGATATAGGCGGGATATATGTATGTATGTTAAAATACCTTTTATTACGGATTTTTAGTAAGGTTTGTTATATGTTTAGATCTATACTGGTTGTTCTTTTATACTGTCGCTAACTGGACCTATAATTACTTAGACCGTACTCTGTGCTTAGACGGCAGTCGTTTCACAACCATGACAGAGGCCTACCAGTAGTAGTAGGCGGTTGACACTAGGGTTCATTGGGTTGTCATTGACCCATTCTCCCACACGAAAAATATAACAGTATGGAGAATCATTATATTACTCGTATTATTGATTTACAGATACACTGTAAAATCTTCTGATTATGTCTATAGGTTAGCATACATAGCATATCTAGTAATAACTATGGGCTGGAGTGTATCTAGTAAATAATTTCTAATGGTGACGTCATAATAATAGTCTGTGCAATACCTACAACAACATAAAAATATATTATTATCAGTAGTACCTATAACTTTAATAATATTGCTTTATATTTTTGCAAACAAAATCTAGACTTTTTCGTAAGCTCCTAAGTTGGTCTCTTCCACCCACGCTGTTCTACAAAAATATTTCGTAGAAATATCTAGTGCGATATTTTATCCCTTTTTAAGAAAAAACCAGCATTGATCTTTCAAAATATTGTGAAGGTAGGGCACACTTAAACATATGTTAAAACTACATGTAAAAGAACTAAGATACAGGCCGATTGCAGGCTTCTTCTTCTTCTTGAAGTGGAAGAAGAGAAGAAGAAGAAGGAGACCTCATTTCTAAGTGTAGTAAAAAGCCATTTCTAGGTGTAGTAAAATGCCATTTCTAGGTGTAGGTGTAGGACGTAAGTGTAGTAAGCGACCAAGGGATCGATGCAAGGAAGAGGCTGCAGCGTTTTCAGTGAATACAACATATTCCACTGTGCTCGCCAATCCGCCAGCCAAGTGTAGAGAATACAATATTAGTTGGGGGAGGCCCAAGCCTAGCAGTGGACTCTTGTAGCTGTTGAATGTAAAGAAGTTGGAGATACAGGCGCCACATATTTTCAACGTCCATAAATTTAAACTGTTTTAAACTTTCGTGGTCACATATAATAACTCAAAATACTGAAACAGAGTTACGCGAGAAACGCGATACTTATTTTTGTTGAATTATTGTCCGATGTTTCGACCCAGTTGCATGGCCCATGATCACGGATCAACTGATGTTTTGCGGGTGGGTGGATGAAGTTTTCATTTTATTGATATGCATTCAATTCAACACAAAATAAGTATCGCGGTAAGAGCCCAGTTTCAGTATTTTGTGTCCATAATTTTTTTTTAAAGGGTCCCAACCCTGTTCACATTTAAAAGAAAAATATAATTTTCTTCTACGAACACAACACACGATGTTGACCGCAGTATCTTCATTATGGAGTTTATTTCCCCGGCCATGCATAGAATGGGACTCAGGGGTCTGTCTATGAAAACTTAATCAAGTCCTGCATGAAAGAATGGCTGGAGCTGTGCCGTCATATTCTTTTTAAGGTTCCGTACCCAAACGGTCAAAACGGTATTTTTTGACTTGTTTGTCTGTCTGTTAACAGGCTGTATCTGGTAAACCATGAAAATTAGGGAGTTGAAATTATCAGAGATGCCGTATTTCTGCCCCCGTATTTTGTTTCTGTTGCCCGACTCCTATATTACAAAATATATCTTTGTTACGTAATGGTATTCTACGTACTTGGTCAATTTTTATATCACTACATAGTATAAAGTGAAGTCGCTTTCCGCATCTGTCCCTATGTCTGTTTGTATGAATGCTTAAATCTTCAAAACCACCCAACGAATCTGGATGAAGTTTTCTTTAAAAGATAGAAAGATTCAAGAGGAAGGTTTTAATGTATGATTTATGTCGGGATAAGGTCTTTTTCCTGTGGGAAATTGGTTAGCAGCGGATGAAACCGCTGGGGGGCCGCTAGTTTTTTATATTGCTAAATTATCCTATTACTCTAAAAGTCAAGCCGATATCCGAAATTGACTATATTGTCTGTGAACAAGAACCTGAGGATCAAGAAATTAGACTCAAGAAATACCTATGTACTTTTATTTATACATTGGCTTTGATATTCTTTGGCTAGAAATTTGATGTGATATACTTCTTCTTCTTCTCAGATGATACCTCATTCCTGAGGGATGTGACTATGGGGAGCTACTGCTCCGCCAAACTCCTCCAGGCTGTGATATACAGATATGACTTATAAAGGGTGGCTGGTAGTAACAGGGTGACGGAAATGGGAGATCATGTCTTATGGTTGACCCAAGAGAAGCCTCCGTCAGCAGGCTTTAGGCTTATGTGATGTGATATGATGTGATTCTGTGCGAATGTCATCTGTCACGTTTAGCAGTTATCTAGATGGCGTGGTCGAGTGTTATATAGTGTAAGGGGCCGTGTCCCAAAACTGTCCAGGCATGCTCAGACCATGAAACCGAACCACTTTTTTATGGAGGATATATTGGTAAACAAGAATTATTTTTCATTGATAACTCATTTCTAAAGATACAAAAATAGGCTCAATAGTAAAAGTTGTTCAGTTTAATGGTCTGATCATGCCTGCAAAGTAGTGTTCAGGACACAGTCCCTTACACCCAGAATAGATACCAACCAAAACCACAGAATAAATAATAGTAGGTACTAAAGTCCAAAATATAGTTAGTTTCATGAGACCGTGCACGCAAAACTACCAGAAAACTTTGCATAAAACAACCCTTGAAGTTTCGTTAAAGAACAAAGATAAATCTGCCTTGCCTGCCGGAGTTTTTTTTGTGTTGTTTTGTTTCAACAACAGATGCAAAATCCGCGCCGCTGTCTGCGCAAATCCTCAGGAGTTTTAAACGAAACTTCCAAATAGATTTTCTGGGGAAAACGGAAAGGATCTTATAAATATGTACTAGGGATGCACCGACTATGGTTTTGGCCGGCTTAAAATCAACCAACTAGTCACCGACTACAAAATTCGCCGATTATTCGGCTGAGTCGGTCATTACTTCGGTGGCGATTGGGAAAATAAATCGCGTCTCTTCACGTTTTTTGAACCTCGTCTACCAAAATAGTTGTGGTTTCATTTCAAACATAAGTTTTACTGGGGCCGTATTCCGTTATTAAAAAACCCTCTCAGTTCTGTTTTAGTTGGATGTCGATCAGATGGTTTTTACTACACCTACTACTGGTAGAAATGTGGTGATGATATTCAAATTCTAACCAGCACCACTCATCAAATTATACAATTTCAATATCTAACAAAGCTTATCATTAATATTTAATCAGCTCGATCCAACTTGAAATTGAATTCGTTATTTCTTTTGTTGAATGATCCGTATCTGTACTAATATTATAAATCTTAGAGTTTGTGTGTATGTATGTTTGTTACCTCTTCACGCTCAAACGGCTTGGCCGATTTGAATGAAATTTGAAACACAGGTAGAGTATGACCTGGAATAACACATAGGCTACTTTTTACCGCGGGAAAACAACTATTACCACGGGAAAATTAGTGGCAGCGGGTGAAACCGCTGGGCGGAAATCTAGTTTTATAATATACTTGCCGCCTGCCTAGCGGTTTCACCCGCTGCTAACCGTTTTCCTGCGGGAATAAGACATTTTAATATAGCCTATGTTCATCAGGGATAATCCTAATGATAAAATATATTTTTTTATCGGCCCAGTAGTTATGGAGGCTATTCAATTCAAACAAACAATCAAAATCCTTTCTCTTTACAATATTAATATAGTGTTTATTATAGTTTAGATAGGGTGAAATTTTACTAGTGGCCGGTACCGAAAACTCAGATCAGACTGATAGTGAAAAAAAAAATTAAAAGTATCGATTCTGTACCTTCGACTACTTACACCCAGGGCACCGATTCTCTTATTTTTAGTCATTGTAATGCAATCGAAATTCAATTGTCATTATATTGACGTTATGATTTTCTACGCTTCAAACTATGCTTGAAACGGCCAAAAACATCCACTTGACACTCTAGTGAAACACAACTAGTAGCTTTTCAAATAGTGTATTACGGCCCCAGTTCTATTTTAACCCTACACCTACCGCGGTGCTATTTTAACCCTATATCTCGCGGTTGCGTGCCACCGACCGTTTGATCAAGCCACGCCTGTATACAGGGTGTTAATTATAGTTGCTCGCACAAATATTGTTGGGCGCGCGCCAGGACACGCTGTATAGCGGTTTCCGCGGAGTGCTTCGTAGGAAATTGCTTGTGCGAATTCGTTCGTGTGGTCGGGCTACACCTGTGCTGTGGAGTTTCCGTTGGGGAATTTTTGCTCGCTCGCAATCCGCACTGAAATAGGATAAAATTTAGTGACGATAGCGAAATCTCGGGCTGGGGATAAGGAACAACTTACCCCAAGGTACATAGGTTGACATAATATGACATAAATATTTTTAGTTTCCATATTAAGACAAATGAGCTGATTGTAAGTTTTGTATGGAAGGTTCAAAAATGTTGTTATCATTTTTCGAATTTAGTTGCAGGCGACCGGGTAAGTATGGGAGATAGTCCACTTTTTTATATTTCGATTCGACCTATGTTCCTTGGAGAAAGTTGTTCAGTTTCATGAGCAGGTTCACCACTAAACATTTACAGCTAATATTTTTACATTCTGTATACGAAACTATTACAAAAAAAAAACAGAATATCGGTAAGCCATCGTTGTTTTGTACTAATTCTTTTATCTACTATTATTTTATTAGAAACCTAACTAAATATTTTAAAATTAAAACTCTTCATAATTATTTTAAGAGATATTTAGAGACTTCTAAGAGATCGTGTCGAAATAGAAGCACTCTTTTAGAATAATTAAAGGAAAATAAAATAACCCAACAAAGATAATGCGCCCCCAGGGCTAAGTGGTACCCTCATTACTTAAAAAAAGTTTGTTGTTGTAAATAAACACTGTTTACTTAAAAATAATATAAATTGGATATAATTGGTACTGCCGAATTATTCGCTAATTTATGTAATGGTTCATTAATTCATTATTGTTACAGACAAAACAAAGCTATAGGTAAACGCCCACTATAATGAACCCATTATAGCACATTGTTAGTTCGTTTGCTTCCGAAAGAGTAACGGGTTTGATTCCTGGTCAGTGTACACATATTGGACCCACTTCGGGAAATAAATTATCTTAACTTATTGCTATCACTTTCCGTCAAATAGGTTTAGAAAAGGATAGGAGATATCGAAATCATGTCATGTTAAGAATTCTATCGTGCCGCCGTTCCAATAAGTCGTATATGATAGCTGTCATCTCCATACTAAAAGTCAACAAAGAAAAATGGACTCTCTGCCATTCTATTATCACGAATCTGACCGCTGTCAAATACGAGTTATTGGAACGGCGTTACTTTTGTCAATTTAGTCGCCATTGTTTAAATCGTCGTTTTATTTTGACAGATAACGCGGATATTGCGTCAAATTATAATTATAAGACATGTCATAACTCAGGTATCTCCTATCCTTTTTTAAATCAAACGCAAATTACGGCTTCTCACTCTTCTGTCTTTTCGTGTGGGATACCAAGTACACGAACGACGACCCGATGAACACTGATGTCAGAGATTTGAACCACCTGCTACTACTAATAGGCCTCTGACATGGTTGAGTAAAGACCAATGTCTAAGATAGCAACCGAAGCACGGAACCATCTTCCTTACGGACAATTGGGTGGTTCAGCCTGTAATGTCCTAACCAGACTTGGAACAAATTCACAAAGCATCAATATCAACTTTGTGATTGTGAGTGCCCCACCGGGATTCGAACCCGGAACTTTTGCTCTGCAGACGGTCTCACTACCACTGAGCCACAACTTGATTCTCACGGTAGCAGTTTATGAATTCGTTGGACGAACCACTTGTTTTCAATAAAATGAGTTTTTTTTAGGTGACGGCGCGGCGCCACGAAGCATTAGGGAGTCACTTAAGCAAGAAAAAGAAGGATGAAAATAAAAACGAATTAGAACCGTTTTGTACTCTTAGTTGAGGCAAAATAACTTCCATTTTCTTTGTTATATTTTCTTAATTAGAACTTCCTTAGTTATGTTCAAAGGCTTCTTGTGTTAAGCTTTTTCAATTAATTAAGTGAAATTACATGACTTAATTGTCTTGGAATTTCAAATTAAATTACTTGGACTTACAAATAGCCTGAACGGAAGTTATTATAATACTAGAAGCAAAGAATACTAACTATCTAGAGGCCAGTCCAATGATTTCACCCAATGCCAGTTTTGCCTATGTAGCGCAGTGGTAGTGCGACTGTCTACAGCTCAAAGGTTTCGGGTTCGATTCTTGGTGGGGCACTTACAAAATTGATATTATCACTTCGTGAATTTGTTTCCAGTCTGGTTTGGACATTGCAGGCTGGACAACCTGATTGTCCGTAAGAAATATGGTTCTGTGCTTCGGAGGCAACGTTAAGCTGTCGGTTGCTGTCTATGTCTTAGACGGCGGTCGTAACACAACCATGTCAGAGGCCTTTAAGTAGTACATAGGCGGTTAAATAACACAGATTAAGGTTTTATCGGGACATTCGTCGACTCGTTGTCTCACGCGAAAATAAAAAATACCTAGTACTAACCGCTTTTCCTTGGGGATAGGATATTGTATACCTATATGTATGATATACTAGTAGGTAGTAGTAGGCGTTTGAAAAACTCTGACACCAGGGTTCATCAGGTCGTTTGACTTGGTGTCCCATATGAAAAGAGAGAAAGACCCCTTGCGGGGTAGGCAGAGCGTGAAAGTCCGTCAAAAACGACAAACATTTTGTGCGTCATTCAGAAAATTATGTATCACCGTAGTGACAGATCGTCAAATGTAACCCTCGAGTCCCTTAGTCGCTTCTTTCGAAAGCCGCGGGAAGGAAGTAGGATGATGCTATTCTAAGCCGACTCACACGGCACGGCATTAAAATATTTCCCGTGATTAAAATTAATCCAAGGTATGTTGTAGCTTGGTAATGGTATTTTTTTATATTAATAATTTCGTACTTTAACTTTACCGTGTAGATATTATAAGTAAATAGGAATTTGTGTTTTTAATACAGAAAATAAAGAAAGATGTACTCAATATTTACTCGTGTCTGAACCCACGACCCCAGTAAACCGTCCCTAACTCTAACTGACTAAGCCATCGCAGAACATGCTCATTAATTAAGTAATCAATAATAATTAAGTACGTACCCTTAAACAAAACGGCACACTAAAATAAATTAATAAGTAAACAGATTAAGGCTGTCTTGCACATTTGCCGCACGATGTTGCGGTTTATTAAAGCCATCTAGCAATTGGCAGTCTGTGTCGTCGTGTGTGCGTCTACTTGTTGTACCTTACAAAAATAATGTGACTAAGATGGTTTTCACATATGCCGCACGGTTTTGCGGTATTTTGTCGATATTACTAACGAAAGTAGTTGTGTGAAGCCGCACTGGCGGGCGACAATATAGTATGTAATGCATGAATTAGAAATAGTATAGGTAAAATGTTTGCCCGCTCACATGCTATTGTAATACCCTAACGGGGTTTACTTTTATTGTAACTGACACCAATTTGACTCTAATTCCTGAATGTGATTTAATAATTGTGAAAATGCAATAAATAAATACACAAATAAACAAACAAATAACAGCCGTGTCGTATGTGACTACTGTATTTTCATATTAATACCTATCGTCATTAAGAGACGTCATTTGAAATGTAATATTATTATTAAATGATTTATGAGTTAAGACCGGACCGACAAAATACCGCGTCATTGTATGGCAAATGTGAGAACATGCTAAATAGTCTATTTTTCCTAATTCGGGTCACGCTATGTGATAAATAACTAATGTGATCGATACGAAAACCACACACTCTATAAAACAGTTTTATTTTACAATTTATGTATTTCCAACCGCATATATCATTGTCATGTTTTTATCCTAATAAGTGACATACGAGGGAAGCTACCGTCTCAGTAGTAAGTATTAAATTTAGAATTTATTGTTTAGTCTCTTTGAGTATATTTTTATTGTATAGTAGAATAGTTTAATAAAATAATTGTTATGTCGGCTATCTGTTTACCTAAGATACAGGAATTCATATTCTTAGTCTAGGAAACAGAAGCCTCATAATTTATTTTGTGTCGTTGTACTTATTTGTTATTAAGTTTATTAATAAATAATTCTCTTATTTTATCTGTATCTTATACAAACATAACAAGCTCCCTTATACAAGGTGTTAGGAACATAACGTAATACTTTTCGTTACATTTCGTTGGGTTGCTCAGCTTATGAAACTGAACATTTTTAGTTCAACGGCTTTTGAAACACGTTCCTGCAATGTTTTTGAAATAATCTTACAATTGCGAAAAGATTGATACATACAGACATACTACTAGCGGCCCGCCCAGCGGTTTCACCCATAAGACTTTTTCCCGGCATATATTATACTTATTTATAACCTTCCCCCTAAATCATTCCATCGATCATGAACAAAATACGTCAAGTGCGAGTCGGACCCGCGCGCGAAGGGTTCCGTACCATTTTGTATCAAAAAGTTTTAAAAATCACATTTTTGTATGGGAACCACCTTAAATATAGATTTTATTCTGTTTTTTAGGTTTTTTTGTTAGAGTAATTTACTCTTTTCACTCTAGTAATACATATTCTGTGAAAATGACAATTATCTGTTATTGTTCATGAGATTACAGCCTCCGAATATTATCGACAATTACGAGCAAAGAAATACGTTTTTTGTATAGAAGCCCCCCTATATTTAAATAAAATAAATTTCTTTTGTATTTTTGTTATAGCGGCAACAGAAATACGGCATCCGTGAATATTTAAACTCTCTACCTATCACGGTTTGTGAATTATAGCCTAGTGACAAACAGACGGACAGCCGAGTTCAAGTAATAGGGGTCCCATTTTGACTTTTTGGTACGGAACCCTAAAAATTTAAGCATACAACAAAACACCAAAACAGGGGAGCCTACTTTATTCTATACAAAATTTAGTAATAATTATGTATGTCCTACCTCAAGAATCAAACCTACAAATCCTGATACTACGAGTACCAAGTTCAGACCACAGAACAATATTGAAAAAAACGCGTAATGTTTTTTAATAGAGGAAGGAAGGACTAGTATAACTAGTCTGAATTTGCATAATCAGGACAACTAAGCTACGATTTTGTAAAGGCAACTTTATTTTTCTTATTTTGGCCCAGTTTTATTGTAATAAACTTAATAAGTAGGTATTTTCTTTATGTTGTTGTCTGCTTAAACTATCTCAATTCTTAAAGTTCTTTCTACTAAAGTTCAAATCCTGTCTACGGTAGCAAATTTTCTAATAATAGAATTATCTAATATATTTTTGTAACTTACTATGCACATGATCTAATAAAAAAATTGAAGGCATTATATAGATGTTTTTTCAAAAGATGGGTCCTTTTTAAGGCAGCAGCAGCTTTTGCAAAACAAAACGAAGTCTAGAAAAAATTAAACCGACTTCGCATCTGATATGTATTTAAAACCTACAGTACCGATTTTAATTAAATTAACTACAACTCTTAAGTTATTTTGTATATCAATAAAAAAAGGTTTCATCGAGATCGGTTCTGTAGTTTTTGAGATATGCGAGGACAAACATACGTACACTACTCAATCAAATGCCATAAGCCAAATATCACATCACATCAGCCTATAGCAATCGACTGCTGTGCCCTGTGTTATGATTATGAAATACACGCTACAAGTCTAGATGTGAAATTCTTTGTACATTTCGTAGCTGGTTAATATTTCTGATAATAATGGCTGACCAACTACGCAATGAACATCGAATTTCACCTGTAAAATTGAAGTCTTTAATTAAGGTTTACAATGACATGTACATTTATATTTTTACCAATAAAAATGATATGATATGATAATATAGGGCACTGGACGTAGCTTTCCCTAGTGTACGCCATAGTGCACGATTTCCCGTATTCGCCATCCAGTTATAGCTTTCCTTTTTGAATCATGGTCATGAATCTATCTGGCCGGAGATTGTCCAACAGTCGAAAATAACTTTATTTTGTGAGGTCGGTTAAAAAAGGTTGCTCTACGAAATTTTCCGAAATATTCTTTTAGTTTGTTCCTCTGAAGAATCAGGCGCGTAATCACACAAAGGCAACGCTGTTTTCTATGCAAATTTAATATCCGCTTGTTTTAGTTTTTTTTTTCTCCCTGTTTTCTGGGTATTTCTTTTGTAGGTATTTTTGTGTGGGACTGATGCATTAGATAGGATACGTTTGGCTATGACTGATAAAATGCTGCTCTGCATCAAACATATCTATGTATATGTAGGTACATATATTTTATTGGGGTCTTACTAGAAAAAAGTTTGTATGCGTGTGTAAAAAACTCTTCATGCAATGAAAGCGTTCTACGCGTGTGTTTTTTTGTGGTAAGGCCTATACCGTGTTTTTACCATAAAAATACATTGCTTGACAACGTCAAATCGTATGGTAATGAATGATTTTAACACAGTCTAAATGCATGTCTAACTTTTTAATAATACGGTTTAAATGTACTCCTTATAAGTACACAGACAGGGAAGAAGATACACAGATGTAGTAACAGTACTATTTTTATTACAACAAATTTCTCACAGGGAAAGAATTTTTTAAGAATACATATTATAATGAAGAATAATATTTTGAATGGAAATAAAAATAAATAGCAATGAACATATGGAAATATATGACAAAGTGCGCAGAAAACTTTCGTCATATTAAAAAAAACTAAATTCCGCGACTAAATATACTACGACGAGTCTCTGGGTAGACCCGTGTTAGATGAGACCACAAACTCTGTACGGCGCGGTGGAAAGACTATTTCAGCAAAAGTCGGCCAAGTGTGAGTCGGACTCGCGCACAAAGTGTTCCATACTAACATTTTAAATTCTAATGTAACTGTATCTGTCTGTCTGTTACGCTTTCACGCCTTGACCACTAACCGATTTTGATAAAATTTGTCGTAAACATAGATAATACATTGAGAAAGGACAAAGGCAAGTTTTTACCACGGGAATAATTACTATTTCCACGGCAATGAAATTAAATGAGATGATATGTACCACTGCCACTACGTACCACGAAGTATATATGTATAAAAATAGCATAAAAATCACCTGTATTGTATGATATCCCCCTTAAATATCAACTTAAGTCTGTTTTTAACATTTGATATTATAGCGGCAACAGTAATACTTTTTCTGTGAAAATTTCAACTGTCTATAACTACTATCGTTCATAAGATACAGCCTCCGAATCAGATATCGAGCAACAAAAAGTCGTTTTTTGTATGGGAGTCCCTTTTTATTTTTATACTGTTGTTATAGCGGCCAAGGCATGCCGTGTGATGCCGGTTTATCTTTTTTTTATCTTTACAATTTTCCGAATGACCCTCAAATATTTGTCAGACGTGGCGTATATATCCGTATCTTGCGGCCGTTTACGCTTTGCCTACCCCGCAAGGGATTATGTGTGAGTTATAGCAGCAACTGAAATATAATATTTCTGGAAATTTCATTTCTGTAACTAACATGGTTTATGAGATACAGCCTTGTGATAGGTAGACAGCCGAGTCTCAGCAATAGGTTCCTATTTGACCTTTCGGAAACGGAACCCTAAGAAACAATACCTATCCTTAAACTCATTTCTCTAAGAATACTTTTGTATTTTCCTTTCAAACCATCTGGTCCGATGATCATTTTGTTGTAGACGTCTTATTCCGTCTCCCCCGGGAGTGAGTGAGACGACAGTTTTTATTCGATATTGTCTTGTGTTTTATTTTGTATTGGAAAAACTTTTGCAGTGTTTTGCTTTGTTATTTTTTACTTTTTCGTGATATTACTTATGTCCTTGGTTTACATAATTAAAAAATGTATGCTAGTACTGTAGCTTGAGCTATCCCTAATTGGTACCTGTTTCACATAAAATAGAGGTACACATACACATAATATTGCGCCTATAATCTCTTACGGGATAGGCAGAGCGTAAACGGCTACAAAAAACGGTTATATACGCCACGTCTGACAAATGTTTGAGGGGCATTCGAAATATTGTATATCGCCATAGTGACATGTTGTCAGCCCATCGCCTGAAATTGCAATACGGTGTGTATTGTAATATACTCGAATCCCTTAGTCCCCACGGGAAAAAATGGGGTGATGCTATCCTAAGCCGGCACCACACGACAGGTTTATTGATTTTGATCTCTTGCACAATTTGCTTAACTTAATATTTAAAATTGGAACCTCAGCTATAGCTGTTTCAGTCAGCTACAGCTGTTTGTCTAAAAAATAACTGAATTCGTACACTGCTAGCAATATTGTATCGCTTGTGAAAACTACACTTTAAATGTTTTTGAAATTGTCTTTTTACACACATATCACGCCTATAATCCCTTGCGGGGTATGCAGTGCATAAATGGCCGCATAAAACGGACATTTACACCACGTCTGACAAACATTTGAGGGTCATCCGGAAAATTGTGTATCGCTATAGTGACAGGTTATCAGCCCATCGCCTAAAACTGCAATACACACCTTCAAGTCCCTTCGTCGGCTCTTACGTCTCCCACGGGCAAGAAATGGGGTGATGCTATTCTAAGCCGGCATCACGCGGCATAACGTCTTTTTATCAATGTTATTTTTTTCCTCTTTGTTATATTTGTTTTTGTTGCCACGGTTTGTCCCACTATGAATATTATTATTGCCAAACAGATAAGATTAATTAATTTAGTTAAAAAACAATTCATTTGAATGCGTACCGGCTTACTCACAACTTATCATAACTTATATGCAAAACAAAACTATTTCTGTGTGTAGAAATTTTGTATCGTGTCGATAGGAAATTTTATGACGAGTTTGATTTAATGTTCAATTTATTGTAATCATCAAAATAACTCTTAATTTTATCGTCTTCTTCAAATCATAACGACAGTTAAGAGTTGTTTTATGTTTGGTCTAACATTAAAAGTCCTTTCAAATTATCATTAAAATACTGAAGAATTATTCAAAAAATCGGTAGGTGGCAGATAAAATAGCAGCATTTTAATAAATAAGATAGATATGATTAGATTTGAATATATAATTAAAATCTTAGGAATTTGCGAAAACACGGTTTTAGATAAACTGGTTTTGAAAAGGTTTTTGTGGTGCTCTGGATTTTTAACGACAAAAACTATTTAAGTTATTAGGTTAGAACCGATAAAAAAACACTGCGTTGAAATGTCCTATTCGTATCCTTAAAATGCTTTTATTTAACCATTTTTTACCAGCTTCTTCTTGATAACCATGTTTCATTATCTTTCTTATTATCTAAGATGGTTCTCTTACTTATCGTCCGTCGTTCCGTATTTATAACACAACGTAACGCATACATCTGTCAGTCGCAAGGAAATTGCGAATTTCAATCTTAGTCACATACAAATACAGCTACGTTGGGTTTACAGTGCGTAACGGAACCATGTGTCAAACGAATTGACAAAAGCCTCCGTTACGCACCGTAACTCACCGTCAACCCACCGTGGCCGTATTTGTATGGGAATAAGATTGGAATTCGCATTCATTCACACATTTCCTTTCGTCTAACAGACGCATGCGTTACGTTGCGTTAAAAAAAACGGGACGACGGAAGACAAGTGAGTAAACTGCCAATGTGAATAACCATGTATCTATCACAAAGTAAGTATTGGCGGCGGCGTCTCTATTTTGTGTATCTGTCATATGTTTAATTGTCAATTTCAAGGCTTAGACTGAAACTGACTTGAGATGTCACATTTTAATCTAAATAAAGTTCTATTTTTCTATATTTAGGAAGATATTTCGGTGTTACCATTGTTTTTAAACATTGACAATATTAACAAAAACACTTCACGAAATACAAACTAGGATCTACAAAATTATTGTAAGTGACTTAAATTCTTGTTACAACATTGTGGTTTCAAATTTTACGAGCCCTCTACTCTATACTAACATTTTTTCGTTGAAAATCGAACCTAAAACATCCGAACCGAAATCTTTTTAACGACCACACTACACATACACTTTATAAATGTAAGCGCATTATAAAACCATGATATAGATATCTTGCGTCGCGATGCCGGGGGTAGGATCGTAAAAGATGTCCAGACAAGCGTTAATCCTGTGATATTTTAATGGGGTTCTTACTGTCGTTACAATAGCATCACCCCATATCTACACGCGGTAGTAAAATGCGACTAGGAGATAAATCCAAGGAAGAGGCAACAGCGCTTACATCTTAAGGGCGCGCCGCGAGAAAAATAGGTATTTTTGAATGCACGCAATTTTGTTGGTGAATACGATAAACACCTTATTTTTATGTAGAGGTATAATGATTTCTCAGTATACTTTCTAGACTTTTGTCGCAGGAAAACACGAGTAAAGAAAGTTTGCTCGATAGATTTATTTTTCAAATTTTGGTCTATATTTACACCTTTTTGCGTAGTGTATAGCAATCATATGAACATAACACATTATTTTTGTGCGAATACGATCCGTCTTGTACATTACTAAATTTTTGTCGTACAGTTTTTTGATTACTTGTTTATTTTGCGAGAAATTTCTAAAACAGTGAAAGATTTATTTGTATGGCGATTCCGCTCTGTTCTCACACACAGGATGTGCCATTAGTGGGAAAGGAACGTTTAAAAGTTTGAGGCAGGCCCAGTTTATCCCTTCCTTTCGCGCTGTGCCAGAGAGAAACAGATAATTATTTGGCGCTCAAATTTTCGCAAAATTTTACGGTTTTTTCGACATAGACCCTTGAGAAATACCGTTACAATGTCTAACTTAGGTATTCGTAGTAGAAAAGGTATGTATCCAAATTATAGCAATTTCTTTTTGTAATATTTTTAAAACTGTAGACATGATAAAATATTCAAAATATTATTTAAATAGATTTTATTTTGTTATATTTTTTTATTGAGTAAATTTTGTCTAATTGTGAAACTGGTAACGTATATGTTATCTGTTAGATCTACGACAATAACATATATTTTTTTCAGTATGCTATTGCTCTCATTGTCTAAATAAAACTGGTTTCAAAATCTTGTTCGCGCTATATCCCCGCCTTAAATTGCGCTCGCCAATCCGTCTGCCAAGCGTGGTAAGTATAATACTCCCCTAATGGGGGGTCGCCCATTTCCAGCATTGAACTGTATTTATTATTATTTATTTATTTATTAAAAAGACATATAAAGCATCAACTTTACTTCGTGCCGTTAAACCTTGAAAAAGTTTGTGTCGCCACTGCACATTCCTCAGTTATACAAAATAAATATATATATATTTATTTTATATATATAGTATATGTTGATGAAACGTATATACTTAGGGTGAAATTTTACTAGTGACCGATAGCGAAAACTCAAGACGGGCCCGTGACAAGGAGTAACTTTCCCAAACAGACGAAATAAGAAAAAAATTGGACCTCCCATACAAATTGTCGATTAGCTGATTCGGGTCACTATGAAAGTTCAATATAGTTTTGTCATATTTTGACCTACGTTCCTTTGGAAAAGTTGTTCCTTATCAATAGCCCGTCCTCTGTTTTCAGTATCGGTCACTAGTAAAATTTCACCCTATTATATTTCTCATATGTAGTTAAGGTCGTAAAAGATTACAAGATAAACGTTAATCCTATGATATTTTAATGGGGTTCTCACTCACATTATAGCTATAACGCTATTGTTAGACTTTAACCACCAAATTCCTTTATATGACGAATAAAACTGGCTCTACATCCATTAGGTACATACAAATTATGGTACACGCGATAATAATTTGTATAGATACCCCATGGTTAAATGTTCCAAAATAATGATATAGATTTGTCCGTCCAGTGGGCTAAGAATTGAATACCTTGTACCATCCAATCAATCTATTCTTTTAAACAAACGAAATCTGGAACAAAGAATATTTTCAATTTAAAAGTTCGTTTATTCATGAGTTTGTTCGACTTCCTTTGCAAATTGATTCCAATGGCCGACTATTTAAACTTTACTTTTTGCTTTCGAAATAATTGGAGTGCAGATATTTGTTAAATTTGTAATTTTTCCGTCATGTCGACCAGTCGCTTTTATTGCAGTTTAATTAATGTAATAGTTAACTTGTGTAAATTCGTATTTTTATAACTAGAACATCAAATAGCGCCTTCTTTTTTCATGTTTGTAATATTAAAAATTGCTTATAACTTAGCTCCACTCCCCATCATAAACAATGGTTGGCTGGTAGAAATTGAGTGTCGCATTCAAGTCTATCCAGCTAAAGCTTAGGCTTAGTAAACAAAAACGCGTAAGTCCAAATAAGGTGATTTTGAGATTTCGACGGCTAGGTGCCTTTAACTACATACATACTTACATTTTATGATTGTACATTATATATCACTATAATCTTTAATACATAAAAGTATAAGAAGCATCAGTAACAAACACAAATTTTCAGTCAACAAGTTTAAAAATATATTTGCACTTAAATATTCGCAGAAGTTTAAGTCCTTAGTTCATATTCATACGGTGTCTGGTACTCAGTTGGAAATTTAATATCACATTTGAAATTATACTAAAATAATTATCGTGGCTCACGTTATCTTACTAAAATTATTCTAGAAAATTAAACAGTAGAATAAGAATAAATTTATTCAGGTAGTGTTTTATTCGTGTTTAAAAGAAAAATTGTCTTGAATTTAGAATCTGTTAAAATTATTGAGCCATACGATTTGACAAGTGACTAAGTTCAGTTTTTTTTTATTAACCCCGTATGTTTTACGCGACTAGCCTTTCTTAAGTTATTCGCGTTAAAACATAAAATAGGATATAATCCTGGTTCTTTTAATGATTTAGTAAACAAAAAAAATACCTTGAACATTTCACACAGCGCCATCTAGCCCCAAACTAAGTAAGGTAATCATTTATTTGGTATTTTTGATATTAAGGTGACGAAAACCTAGTATTGTTATTTGACATATATTTTATGTATTATTGTATTTTGACATGTGTTTTATTAATAAAATTATTAATTTAAAAAAAAACCATTTATTTGCTTTTCAAGTATTAACGTAGGTATATATAAGAATATTAATAAAGCCTGCCCTTTTTTCATGTTTGTATACGTATTTATAGGTATATCAGCTAACAATTAACGGGCCATATACAGTAATCAGTGCCGACGGCTTAGCGTGCCCTACAATACTCGGAGGGCAAATCTTTGTGCACTCGACTAAATAAATATTTTTTTTATGATGAGTATGCCTTGCGTAGACTCTAGCCTAGGCCAGAAAGGCTGAAATAGAGTTGGTTGAAACAGACTGCTTGATAGAGCAAACTCAGAAGAAGCACAAAAGTGTCAGTATCTACAGCACCGGGACGCCGCTTGATGCCAGACATACAAACATACAACATAAAGTCATCAAATTAAGGTACGATGTTTTTTATACAAAAAATAAATGGACTTTTAAAAAAGAAGAAAATTCTATAAAGGTGGTAAAGGTTGGGAAGGAATTCTCATCGTGTTTGTACAATATAATCGCAAAATAATTAAAATAATGTTTAACCCATTATATTTCCCCGTTGAAACCAATTTTCCACTTTATACTACTACTGCAAAAATAAGTTTGATTTTATTGTGAACGAGATCTTTTGACATTACCTTGTAGTTTGGTGCCAAATTCGCATGTGCCTTCATAATTTCGCATAAGGTTTTGTTAAAAAATTGAACTGCGTCTCATATTTAAGTCAATTTTCAGTTCAGTTTGTTGTTTGTCTGAAAAACGTCTCACCTTAACTGGAATTGATCGGGCTAATCCACACCAGAGGCAGAGCATGTGGTGCCTTTGCCCAGGGTGGTCCACTGGGAGATAGATATACCCGACGACCACAAAACCCTGATAGATGGGACTATATATTTATCTTTCTGGCAACTCATAAGTCCTATATTCCTTTTGCAAAATCACGCACATTGGTTATTTAGTGGTCATTCATGACCACTGACAAATCAGTACGCACGCGTTACCCCACCTCTGAACCGCGCACCTAAGCAAGTTGACAGAATTTCTGGAGTCCATTTCTTCCAATTTAAACAATACCTCCATCATTTTATTTTATAATTAAGTCAATATTTCCAAATTGTTATGAAAACACTTATCTTTTCGGGTTAAGGCGCTCGCCGCCCACGCAGAAACACTTTTATTCCGCTTAATTGTTCTTAATTGGATTGAACGGTTAAATTCAACGGATATTGTAATCCCAAATTGAAGGATTATCCGTTAGTTCCAAATACCGGTAAATTTCTATGGTTTCGCTTGTACAAATTTTTCAAACCTCGTTATTAATTCAGGCTAGACATACTCAAAAACCAATTCGACCCACTTTTGATTTGAAAATAACTAGAATTGCAAATTGTTTACGATGTGTAAATCAATTATTTGGGAAATGTTCTTGAAATAAATTCAGTTTTATTGTTAATCAATGAGTATTATAATTAATAAAAACTATCACAAGGTATTTGCATCAGGTACTAAAACATACCTAACATAAATAAATAGAGACAGTCCTTGTTATTTCGATAAAGTGAGACTCACTTTAAGTCTGTGTTTAAATTATTTTACCATATGATTTGACGCTGTCAGAAAGCGTAAACCATGTCTAACTTTTTTTGTAATAATACCTCAGTTATATGGTTATTTTAAATCCATAGTACTAAATACATACCTGCGAAGAAAGTCAACTGTTATTATTTGTTAAAGCATTATCAAATGTTAAAGCTTTTTAATCCAAAACGAGAAAATATACCTGAAACTCCAGAAACAAATTTGCACCAAACGTAAATGTTAAAAATGTTAATTTCTTTCTCCGTAAAAGACATCTAAATTGTAAATTTCAATGTTTTAAGCCCTTAGAATCTCGTGGCAGTTCGCCTTTTTATTGCCTATAAGTTTCCATTTAATTTAATGAATATTAAAACAATCTGCACCCCATTTTGAATAATACATTCTTAATATTTTGAATTTAAAATGATAACAAACTTTTAAAACCTAATAAGTATCACTTACCGTTTTTTTGCCGCAATGCTTATAAGATGCGCCAAAATTCACCACACAAACACAAAAACCTGCACAAAAATGTGATATCCGTCAAACTGCACTTACAACACTTATTCTCTCTCCTTCAAAATAATCACTTTAACAGAAAATAATAATCTAGTTTCACCGAAATCACTTCTGGAAGCCGTTTTCCAAATCCAAATCGCCAATTCCTTTTTTCAAATCCAATTTCACAAACGAACAAACCAATTGGTTCTGAATCAAAACTTTTCACTGCACACGCAAAACGCCGTAAGTGGCAATTAGTTTAAAAATCTTTTTTTTCACATCACTGTATCGTAATTCTAGGACCGTCCGCACGAGCGACGACACGGGTGCGCCCTTTGAACGAGATCTCCCGAATGCCTTTTGCGCATGGTACGTCGTTCTACGCTCAGGCTTTATACTAACGCTTTGGCGACCGTTGCGCTACATACAATACTTCTTTTCTTCACTATCAAAACCAGTTTTTTAAAACTAATGCGTTAGTGGATGTTGAATCTAAGCAATTATCAAGTTATGGTTACCGCCGCGACGTAACAGCTTTTAAGAAGCGTTTATCTCAAAATGTCGTATGTCGCATTGCGTTATAATGTTGGAAAGTGGCTTTTGTCGCCAATACAAGAGTTGCGGCTTCTCTTTTAAAATGCTCTTCAAGGGGAGGATTTTTAAGGAAAATGCCGTGTGTCCTTTGCAGTATGATAAAAGCTCGGAAATGCCTTTTAATGTCTGGCATTTTAATGCCTTGATCAATAATCTGGCGTTGTTGGAGATATGCGGTATTGATACCCGCGAGACATTTCAGACATCTGCCATTTATTGAATACAAATTCAAGTTTTGCTTTGAAATAAGATGGAAACACGAATAAGGAAGACGGCGCGCGGGCCGCCTTTTGCAGAGTAATGTTTAGATATTACACTCAAATGTCAAATCTATGTCAAATGTTTGTCTGACGTGGCGTTGGTAAATGTTCTTATTTTATAATCGTTTACACTCTGTCTACCCCTCAAGGGATGTATGTATATTTTTGTCTAAGAAACCTTTATGAAATCACAATATTATATTTTAGCTGCACACATCGTATCCTCAGAGTTTCTTAAGGGTTGACTTACAGAGATCCCTTAATAGGATAAGTCCGCCTTTTTGCCATTTCTTGTTTTTTTATTAAATATGTGTTTTTTGTATTAGTTTTAAGAATGCACAATAAAGAGATTATACAGGGTGTAAGAAAAAGAACTGCGTTCCTTTTAAGGGATGAACCAGCCCATGACAATGAATAACTTTCCTCATGGAACATAGACCAACAATATATGAAAAAAATAGACCTCAAATACAACCAGACTTGTGCCGTGATGCCGTGTGATGCCGGATTAGAATAGCATCACCCCATTTCTTAACCGTGGGAGTCGTGAGAGGCGACTAAGGGACTCAAGGAAGTATATTGCAATTTTAGGCGATGGGCTGACAACCTCTCACTATGGCGATACACAATTATTCAAATGATCCTCAAAGACCTCAAATAATGGTCAGACGTGGCGTAAATATCCGTTTTTTGCGGCCGTTTGCGCTCTGCTTACCCCGCAAGGGATTATAGGCGTTATATATGTATGTCCAGTCGGTTATAGCACATAAGGTACCAGGGGTACTCCAAAAGAACTGAATTATTTTTGTATGTACATACAACCAGACTTGGTCGGCTGCTAAATTTGGTATGGGAGGTAAATTTTTTTTTTATTTCGACAGGTTCATTCCTTGAACGGAACGCAGTACTTTTCCTTACACTCTGTACATACACATGTTTACCACTTACACTCACTCTTCATTGGAAAACGGCGCTTAGAATGAAGGCATGAGTATAAAAAATAGAAATGAAAAATAGAGCAAATGAAAAATATATCAACTCAAACTGACCTATTTTTAATGAAGGGTAGATAATTTTCGAGTGGTTTGCTATCGTTA
Source organism: Tuta absoluta (assembly GCA_027580185.1). Taxonomy (NCBI): domain Eukaryota; kingdom Metazoa; phylum Arthropoda; class Insecta; order Lepidoptera; family Gelechiidae; genus Tuta; species Tuta absoluta. The sequence continues at coordinate 7,679,574 of JAQAHW010000019.1, read as the reverse complement.
TCTATAGTGGATTTGCATGTTTTGTTTTAAGTTATGGTTCCTCTATTTGTAAAACTTCATAATAGTACTCGAATACAGTTTTTCACACTTATTTCGCTGTGGTCAGGGATGTTTGTTTGTTTGTTTTTCAGGTGGGACACCCAGCCGTCCAACGGGTTTTTAAATTACAGTAGATAATGTGGCTAATTGAGGTAAAATTACAAAAACCAAACCAAACCTACCATAAGCTTTCTATTTCTATTTACTTTTTTTAAGACGTGAATCTCGCTGGTGTATAGATATTTTTTGTACCTACCTGTGAAACCTGGTTAACTGAGACCTTATGGTATTTATGACTTTTTCTCACTTATAGAGGTCCTCACTTACAGAGGTCAACATTGACCAATTTATCATTAAGTGGTAAATATTTTCTATAAAAATTAACCAAATCGCCCGAGAGATAGAGACATGTGCGTTGAAAATCTCACTTCTAGAGGTCTGAGTTTAAATAGTCTCACTTAAAGAGTTGAGCGATTATTATACAACTAGAAGTTCTACTGATAGACAAGAACGGATGCATAAGAACTAGACAAAGAATGAATCATTGTCTCAATTACAGAGGTTATTAAGCTTTTTGTATCAGTTATACATACACATACATACATATATCACGCCTATAATCCCTTGCGGGGTAGGCAGAGCGTAAATGGCCGCAAAATCGGACTTTTACGCCGCGTGTTTAATTTAGCGTTGCTATGCTGGGGTAAGTTAGGTATTAATGACGGTCTATGAATGCGCCGCGATTTCGCACGCATCGCTCTGGGCATATGTTGTCCCTTTCTCGCTCGCGGGGCGAGGGTGGCGGCGTGCGCGCGGGCCGCCTGGTAGACGCCAAGCGGTGATTTCTGCACCGTACTACCAGTCACTCAAAACCGTTCGGACGAGAACGTATTGTGTTTTGTACGGATTTCCCGCCACGCGTTATGTGATGCCGCGTGTAATGGACGATTCAATTTGAGATCGCGCGTGTTGATGCATCGTATTATTGCGGTTCTCCTGGGTTATACTAGAATACCAGGCTTAGTGATTGTTGGATGTCTCGACGTCTTCCACGTGAGCGTCGCGTTGAATAGGCATCAAGTGGCCATATCGGCTCGCGTTTGTACGACCCAAATTCGGGTTGGGTCACGCGTAATGACTGATATCAAAGTGGAATACGAACAGAAGCTGTGAGTGGTTTGAAGTGAATAACGCGCCAAGGCTGTAGTGGAATGCTGGGTGTCGATATCTTTTCCACCCAGCCCTGTAAGTACCCACGGAATCCCCATTTGATCCATTCCCTGAACTTCCTTTCTCCGTTGGGTATTTTATGCATTTGGACCGGCACGTTGACTGTAAGTGTTAAACCTAGTTGTTTTAGTATAAAACTGTATCTTCGTGTTAATGGTGTGTTCCCTTTAGTCATATTTGTTGTACCATATCATTGTGACTCCTTAGTACGAATTGCGGAATTCGTGGGGTGATATAATTTGGAGGTACTTACTTATAATCTAGTGCTAATACGTGTGACGTAACGCCAGATCGGCAGACGGTATTTACTACCGACTTGAGTTATGTAAAGGTCAGAACACATCATTTGCCAATTTCACTCAACTTAGTTAATTAAGTTAAATAGATTTAGGTTCACGTTTAATTCATAGTATGCGCTGCTATATTGTGCAGCGTATGCTATTTAGCGCTGCGTAACGCGGCCATTGTCTGCCTTCAGTTGAACTCCTGGTATTTTACTAGAAATTTACCTGTGTAAATCGCTTCCACTGCGGGAGTTTAGCTTGGAATTAGACAATTTTTGGTAGCAGAGCGTGGTTCAGAAAACCACTAGATTTAAGATTATTTTAGTATAAGATTTTTAATCTACCTACATAAAAAAAATATATTTATTGTGATTGTAGTGTGTGCCCTGTGTAGAGTATCCTATCGGTAGGATTAGGGCCAATCAATTAGTGAATTGCTTGTTATTATCGTTGTGTTTACCCTGTGCGGATATCCTAACGGTAGGATCAGGGCCGAGTGTCTATTTTTTTTATTGTAAGGTTCGGTGTTACTTTGAGTTGGTACCATGGCTCCCACAATTACACAGCTTCAGGCAAAAATTAGAACGCACCTAATTTGGTTCGCGACTAAGCAGGCGATGGTCGGTCGCGGGGACCGAGAGGACGCACTCATCGCTTGTGCGCAACGGATTGACGAACGGGTCGCGGAGGTGTTGGATTGCCTCACTGGATGCGAGGAGTTATTTGATGGGACGCCTGATGAGGAGGTCAAACTTACGGTCCGGGCGAATGTGACCCAGTGCCTGGAGATAGGGCAGGAGATCCAGCAGGCGGCTGCTGTGATCACCAGGCGTAGGGCTGGGGAGCCGGACCCACCCCATGGTCCGCGGGGACCGGGGGTGCAAGTGCCCCTGCCGGCTGTGGCGATTCCGGTCTTCCACGGGGACTACACGGATTGGACCCGATTCCAGGATCTGTTTGACAGTGTGATTCATAACCGCACTGACTTGCAGCCGGCATATAAAATGGCACAATTGATGGCCAAGCTGCAAGGTGAGCCCCATGAGCTGGTAAAGCATCTACCAGTCGATGATGCAAGTTACGAGACGGCTCGCGGTTTGCTGATCGAGAGATACAGCAACAAACGTCTCATGATTGACCAACTCCTGGAACAGTGGCTCACCGTGCCGACCATCACACGAGGGACGGACCTCAGGGCCAAGGTCCTCAACCCTGTCTGCGTTGCAGTGAACGCTCTTGAGAGACAGGGGATGCCGGTGTCAGGCTATGATTATATCCTGGTCCACACGTTGTTGCGCCGCCTGCCGAGCGACATGGCCGCTCGTTTTGAACAGTCACACGGAGGTAAGACATCTGATTACCTCCCGACCTTCGAGGAGCTCAAGTCCTTCCTCGAGGCCGAGTGCAGGCGGGTAGATGCCCAATTTGGAGAGTCGCCTCACGCGGAGTCTGCGGCCACTCGCCGCCCGGAACGGCCGGGTGCACAGGCGCGAGACGGTAAGAGTAGGCCACCCAGGCGATACAATGTCGCTAATTTGGAATCGAGGTGTGCCTACTGCAGAGAGGCGGGGCATCAGGTGACTGCGTGTGAGGAGTTCGCTGCACAGCGGGTGCAGAAACGTCGTGGTGTGGTGCAGCAACGGCGTTGGTGCTTTAGGTGTATGGGGCCGCATCAGGTGCGAGAGTGTCCATCAAGCACCAACTGCAGGTACTGCCAGGGTGCCCACCATCAGCTCCTATGCATGAACCGCAGCGGAGATTACGGAGGCAGAGCTGACGCGGGTCAGCGGACGGAGTCTGCCCTACCTAGACGGGAGCAACGCTCCCCACCCCCTCCAAGGAGGAGTCCTCTTCCACCAGGGTTTCAGGGACGAGGCCAGGGACATCAGCAGGTGATGCCCCCTTCACCACGCGCGAGACAGTCACCACCTCGGCAGCAGGTGCCGGAACAGGGTAGGTGGTCACAGGTCCAAGGTCAGAGGCACCCATCACAAGTACGTGATGCTACGGGCGGGTGCCAACACCAGGGCCAGTACATGCAGTACTCGGCGGGTCTGAACAACATGGTGAGTTCCCATGACCCACGCATGCCTCTCCCCTTGGCTGAGCACCCGCGGCTATAGGCGCATCCACGGTACGCGCGCCTGCCGCAGGGTTACTATAGGCTGCCAGCCATGGCGTACAGGACCAGAGGTCCCTATCAGCAGGAGTGGGACCCACTCGAAGGTGTACGGAGAGAGGGGACCTCCCCGCAGGACGCGGACACTCCGCGCTTAGGTTCCTGCTAGGTAATCGCCGCCTACACGCCAGCTTCGGCCCCCCGGCCAATTACGGTATTGTTGCCTACGGCAATGATTTGGGTACACCCACAGCGGATAGACGGAAGCCAGAGGATGACGAGTGCGAGCTGTTCTATCAGTACAACACTGCACGAAGTTCGTCAGGTAGGTTTGTTACCAGGCTGCCATTTCTCCCAAACCGCCCCTCCTTAGGTAGTTCGCGACAGATCGCGGAACGGAGACTACTGGCTATGGAGAGAAAGATGAAGCGAGATGCAGCACTTCGGCAGAAGTATATCGAATTCATGAGGGAGTACCTAGAGTTAGGCCACATGTCGGTGTCCAGCATAGATTGGAGGTGTGTCGAGCATTACTATATACCACACCTGGCTGTTTTGAAGTCACCGGAGGCGAAGATACGGGTAGTGTTTGACGGTTCTGCTCCTACATCGAATGGTGTGTCTGTGAACCAGTGTCTGCACGCGGGTCCCAAGTTGAACCGGGACATTGTGGACATCCTCACAGATTTTCGGTTGCACCAAGTAGCGTTCGTCGCAGACGTCAAAATGATGTTTCGCCAAAAAATTATACACCCGGATGACCGTCGGTACCAGCTGATTTTGTGGCGTGAGAGCCCTGACGAGCCGATGGTCACTTATGAGCTCAACACGGTAACGTATGGTCTGAAGCCAAGTCCGTTTTTGGCAGTACGCACGCTGCGAGAGTTGGCCGCACAGGAAAGGGTAAGATTCCCTCGAGCCGCAGCAGTACTGGATCGCGACGTCTACGTGGATGACATCTGCACGGGTGCAGATAGCGTGCAACAAGCACTGCTACTACGAGACGAGCTGATCGCGATCATGGAATCAGGAGGTTATGAGTTGCGGAAATGGCTGTCCAGCTGTCCAGAGCTCCTGGCCGGGTTGCCAGGTGAGTTCCAGCAGGACCCGCACCTTTTCGAGAACCCGGACAATCCAAATACGTTGAGCATCCTAGGGGTGCAATATAGGCCAACGCATGATGTCTTTACGTATCAGATCGAGCCAGACCTTTTGCAGAAGACTTGGACGAAGCGTTCGGTATTATCGACGATCGCCAGAACTTTCGATCCTAACGGGTGGATCGCACCGGTGACGTTCATGGCGAAGTGCTTCTTGCAAAGGTTGTGGATAGCAAACTTGGGTTCTCCGGAGAGCTGTTGAATGATTGGACCAAGTTTGTGTCCACCTTACCAGGGATCGTACGCATCGCCATACCTCGCAAATTGCTCCCATCGGTGGGATGTAAGGCTACCCTACATGGGTTTTGTGATGCCTCGGAGCGAGGGTACGCGGCAGCTGTCTATTTGCGGACAGTCAGTTCAACGGGAACTGTAGACGTGCGTCTAGTTATGGCCAAGAGTAAGGTGGCTCCGGTTAGGACAAGATGGACCATTCCAAAGTTGGAATTGGCGGGAGCAGCGCTTCTCACGCGCTTGCTACATCATGTCGCTAGTAATCTACGCGGTACCATCACTTTGGATGAAACGGTGTACGCATGGACCGACAGTAGGATAGTTCTGTGCTGGTTACAGACGTCGGTACATACTCTTGAGGTTTTCGTGGCAAATCGGGTGTCACAGATTAAAGGATCGGAAACTCCGTTGGTATGGAGACACGTACCGGGAGAACAGAACCCAGCGGACTGCGCCTCACGGGGATGTAGGGCCCCTGATTTGGTAGGTCACTCACTGTGGTGGGGACCTCAGTGGCTGACTGAGTCACCTGAGAGATGGCCATACAATGAGTGCGGGTCGCCGCTTGGGCCACCTGATCGAGGTTTGCGAGTGAACGTAGGGCAGATCGTACCTAAGCCTAGTGCGGCTTTCTTGCTGGAACGATACAGCTCCCTCGACAAACTTCTAGGGGTGACAGGTTGGATCAAACGGTTCGTGAACAACTGTAGAAAACCTCAAGCAGAACGGAACTTGGCACCTGTCCTCTCGCCTGCGGAGCGGAATGCGGCTCTAAGTTTATTGGTTAGGGTCGTCCAGGCGGAACATTTTGAGGAAGAGGCCAGGCTGCTCAGGGATGGCCGTGGAAAGCTGAAGGGAGGTCTTGTGCGCCTCAACCCGTTCGTGGACGAGCATGGAATGCTCCGGGTTGGAGGTAGACTTCGGAACGCTAACCTGCCCTTTTCAGCACGGCATCCGCTGTTACTCCCAAAGAAGGGACCTTTGGTAGAACTTATAGTTAGGGATCGTCACCAGAAAAACTCGCATGCGGGCTGCAATGCACTTTTGGCTATTCTGCAGCGCGAGTTTTGGGTCTTGTCTGGACGACGTACGGTACGGAGCATTGTGTTTCGGTGCTTGCCTTGCTATCGGTTGAAGGCAGCCACAATGCAACCTCAGATGGGAGACCTCCCACCGGACCGGGTGACGGAAGCCTGGACGTTTGCGGGTGTGGGAACGGACTTTGCGGGGTCTTTTATGGTAAAGGCATCACGCCTTCGCAACGCGAAGTCAATCAAGGCGTATTTGTGCGTGTTTGTGTGCCTAGCAACCAAGGCCGTCCACTTGGAACTCGTGGCCGACCTCACTACGGAGGCTTTCTTAGCAGCTTTAGATAGATTTGTGTCGCGAAGAGGGCGACCAGCGCTGATCAGGTCGGACTGTGGTACCAACTTTAAGGGCGCTGATCGATGTATGAAAGAAATTATAACGTTTTTATCGGAAAACGAGGAAGCTATCGGCACGAGCCTCTCCCGTCAGGGCATTAACTGGGTGTTCGATCCACCAGGATGCCCCCACTGGGGTGGTATATTTGAAGCGGTTGTAAAGTCCGCTAAGACGCATTTGATGCGCGTTATAGGTTTAACGATATTAACCTTTGAGGAGCTAGCGACCGTGTTTTGTAAAATTGAGGCCGTTCTCAATTCACGTCCTTTGTGTCCGCTTAGCTCAGATCCGAATGATCTGGAGGCCCTGACACCAGGGCATTTCTTAATTGGCCGACCACTTAACGCCTTGCCAGAGTACCCCTACACAGAGGTCAGTAGCAATCGTTTGACGCGTTATGAGTTGCTGCAGCAAATGTCTCAGAATTTTTGGAAGCGATGGTCGCTTGAGTATTTGCACATTCTGCAGCAACGCCTTAAGTGGACGGACAGAACTGAACCCCCTCGCATCGGAGATCTCGTTCTGGTTAAGGATGCCAACCTGCCGCCACTGCGATGGCGCAGAGGGCGCATTCTCAACTTGTTCCCAGGTAGTGATGGCACTCCTCGAGTCGCGACAGTTCAGGTAGGGGATTCAGTTCTTAAGCGAGCAATAGCAACGCTATCTCGTCTCCCCAGTAGTGAATAGGCCTAAGGGATTCGGCCTAGGGCGGGTGAATGTTTAATATTTAGCGTTGTTATGCTGGGGTGAGTTAGGTATTAATGACGGTCTATGAATGCGGCGCGGTGCTCGATCGCACGCGTCGCTCTGGGCGTGTGTTGTCCCTTTCTCACTCGCAGGGCGAGACTGGCGACGTGCGCGAGTTAAGATTACAGCGTCAGCTGTGTCCAAACCGGAACCAGCTGATGCTGATATTTACTTCACCTAGTTAGAATGAGCTAGATTCAAAGTTCATCTAGGTAAGCAAGTTATCTCAAGAGCGTCATCAATTCACGTAGTTTTAATTAGTATATAAGCTTGATGTAACTTAGTCTTAGTCGATCACTCTTCTCCGAACGATCTTCGGACAAATACAAGAAGTACACCATAAGTCAGCGTTTCACTATATCTTGAGTGGCGCAGCCGGTGACAATCTGCAGAGGACGAGACGCTGATCCAGAGCCAAGGACACCTTCAGCCAGCCCCTGTTGCTGACGAGACACTGTTCCAGAGCCAAGGACGAGTCCAGCCGGAGCAACGCTTACCGTGCAGATTGCCGAACTTACAAATTTCCCAAGTATTGTGGAGGAACGTCGCAGGGTACTTCAAGGACGTGTCGATAATTGAAGGAAGAGGATCCCGGAATGGAAACTACTGCAAAGATTCTGTGAGTAATACTTTGTCACTTCCTGTCTTTTCCTTTCCGTTATATTGTATTTATTTATTCGTTATTATTGTATTATTGTGTAGGTAACGATAGGTTATATTGATTATTAATTCATTAGCATAAATAGGAAAACTATACCTACTTAAAATATACCGCTTTTGTGTACGATACCACAAAAACGAATTAGGGACCGGTATTATTGTGTCCTAAAAGAAACTTCGCTTTTAATACAATAATACCAAAATAAAACTAATTTCCTTGTCATAACCATTAAAATCGTGGGTGTGATAATTTAATTGGTATATTCTTTAGATAAGGGTTTAAACAGCATAGGTAGGGACCGGTATTATTGTGTCCTAAAAGAAACTTCGCTTTTAATACAATAATACCAAAATAAAACTAATTTCCTTGTCATAACCATTAAAATCGTGGGTGTGATAATTTAATTGGTATATTCTTAGATAAGGGTTTAAACAGCATAGGTAGGGACCGGTATTATTGTGTCCTAAAAGAAACTTCGCTTTTAATACAATAATACCAAACCAAAATCTATTTCCTTGGCATAATTATTAAAATCGTAGTTTTGCTAATTTAATAGATCATTTCGAGTATAAGGGGTTTACGCGTTATTTAGTGTTTTCGTAGTAGTTTCATATTTTATTACATAAAAAAATGGCAGATATCAAAATAGTACCGAATTCAATTGTAGAGATAATTCCGATCTTTGATGGGGATTCACAGCAATTGCAAATATTTTTCAGTAAAGTTCAATATTTATTGGATACTTTTAAAGGCGATACAAAACAAAATGAATATTTGTATCATCTTATTACGGGGAGGCTATCAAAAGAAGTGTCTACATTAATTGAAGGCCAAAACCATGTTAACTCATGGAATGAGTTAAAGAACTTGCTAAGTGTTAATTACGGGGATAGGCGTACAGAAGAAGCCATAGTTATGGAATTAGAGTCATTAAAAATAAATAGAGGTGAAAGCTTTGTAGAATTTTCACAGAGAATTAAGAAAGTACAGAGCTGTTTGTTTTTGAAAATCAATCAAGTTGTGTCAGATCAGGCAACACAGATTGCTAAGCAAGAGATGTATAAGAGATTATCTTTGAACGTTTTCATGTATAATTTACCAAACGAATTTATTAAAATTATGCGTTTCAAAAATGTCTCTACTATGGAAGACGCCCTTAACTTAGTCGTTGAGGAACAAAACTTTCAGTCGGTGTACAGACAAAAATGTCAGGAAACTGGTAGTAGATCAAGATTTTCAGGCGATAGTAACTTTTATAATAATATCGGTCACACACCTCAAAATAGAAATTCAAATTTTTACCACAATAATTATTATAATCCGCAAAATGCAGTACAGCAAAACAGAATGTTTTACAATGATCAGCAAATTCCGCTTATGCGTAACAATAGGTACAGTAATTCTTATAATAACGCGAATGTAGGCCAAAGAATAAATTTGAACTATACGCAGTATTACGATGATCAAATACAGGGTCCTAGCAGTATACAGGGTCTTAACAATGCGCAAGGTCAACTTTACCCACGTTCAAATAATTCTCAAAATTTTTACAAAGGGGCCTCCAATCACTGGAACGGATAAAGCTAAATTATAGTGGTAGGGATGACCTTCCACATTTATATGTCCCAGAACTCGATGCACATTTTTTGATCGACACGGGGAGTACCAGGTCGTTTATAAAGCCGAGTTTGGCATCAAAGTTTTACAGCCAATTTATCAAGAACGAACCATTTGAAGTGGTTAGTACACACGCTACCAGTCCACATAATGAAGTAGCTGACATACCAATATTCCCAATTTTCAATACCGTAGGTATGCATAAGTTTTATTTGTACACTGTTGACAACAAATATGACGGTTTATTTGGCATAGATGTGTTAAAAAGGTTAAACGGGGTGGTAGACACAAAAAACCAAAAACTTATCACAGATAAGGTACGAATTGATTTTGTTTACAACCCCCAGAGTGCAGAGCAGGTTAAACCATTGGTAAAACCAACAAAACAAACTTATAAAATACCAGCACGTAGTGAAATAAAAGTAAGTTTGCCAGTGAACTTGACCCAAGGCGATGCGATATTAGAATATGTAGAATTCAGGTCAGGTGTCCGAATGCCAGCTGCGTTAGTCAGGTGCGATAATAATTACGCAACGACAATAATGCAAAATATCACACTTGACGAGCAACTGATAACTATTGATCAGCAATTTGAAGTAGAGCCATATGATAGTGAGTTAATTGTAAACAATATAAATGAGAACAGGGCCGTATTTGGAAGTACGAATGAGTGTGAAAGCATTGAACAGAATGGGAGAATAAATGAAATATTAGACTTGAACTTACAGAAATTGCGTTTGTCACATTTGAATGATGAAGAACGACAAGTGATTTGGCAGGTCTGCGAAGAATACAAGGACATATTTTATTGTGAAGATATACCGTTATCTTTCACAAACGACGTCAAACATAAAATCAGACTGAAAGACGAGACACCAATACATGTAAAAGCCTACAGATTACCTCAAGTCCAAGCACAGGAAATAGAGCGTCAGGTAAATAAGATGATGAAAGATGGAATCATAAGCGAATCTAATTCGCCTTGGTGTGCACCAGTGCACTTGGTAAAGAAGAAGAAGGATGCGTCAGGTGTACAGAAATGGAGAATGGTTGTAGACTATAGAAAGTTGAATGAAGTCACAATAGACGACAAATATCCATTACCAAACATTAGCGATATTTTGGATCAGATTGGAAAAAGTACTTATTTCACTACCCTTGATCTGGCTAGTGGATATCATCAAATACAGGTTGATGAAAACGATAGGCAGAAAACTGCTTTTAGGACACCGTCTGGGTTATATGAATTTAACCGGATGCCTTTTGGTTTAAAAACTGCTCCTGCTACCTTTCAGAGAGCAATGAATAATGTGTTGCGGGGACTAGTAGGGTTGCATTGTTTCGTTTATTTAGATGATGTAATTATTTTTTCAACAACATTAGAAAAACACATTTCAAAACTTAAAACTATATTCGATAGATTTCGCGAAATGAATTTAAAAGTGCAACTAGATAAATCAGAGTTTCTGAACAAAGAAGTTGTATATCTGGGTCACACACTTACCAGTGACGGACTCAAACCAAACGAAGACAAAATAAAATCAATATTAAATTACCCAATTCCGAAAACTAAAACTGAAGTCAAAAGTTTTCTGGGGTTAATCGGATACTATCGAAAATTCATCAAAGATTTTGCACGGGTTACAAAACCATTGTCAGAAAGTTTAAAAAAGAAATCGCAAGTTGTGCACACTGAACAATTCAAGAATGCATTTGAGACTTGTAAGAAAATCTTAACTAACGATCCTGTCTTGCAATACCCAGATTTTAATAAACCGTATATTCTAACGACGGATGCCTCAAACTACGCGTTAGGCGCCGTACTTTCACAGGGACCTTTAGGGTCAGAAAAACCAGTAGCATACGCTAGTAGAACTTTGAATGGTGCAGAAACTAGATACAGTACAATAGAGAAGGAATGTTTAGCGATTATTTGGGCTATTAAGCATTTTAGACACTTCTTATTTGGCAAACGTTTTACGGTCATCACAGACCATAAACCCTTGGAATGGCTGTATGAGATTAACGACCCCAACACCAAACTAATAAGATGGAGGTTATTGTTAGGAGAATATGATTTTGATGTAAAGTATAAAAAGGGGAAACAGAATACCAACGCCGACGCGTTATCCAGAATCAGATTGAATGTAATACAAGAGGAGGATTCAATTGAATTATCGGATTCAGAAGACGAAAGCGTAGAAACAATAGAAATTTCGGATTCAGAAAGCGATAATGATGAGTCACTTGGTGATAAGAATTTAGTGGTTCTGAATGAACCTATCGATATGAAACCAAGACAGATAATAGTGCATGATTGGGATAAAAATACGATATGCGAGAATGATAGATCTGAGGGATCAATGCAAATTACTGAAATATTCTTACCCTTAAATAATAAATATCTCATACGACAATTTTTAAAGAAACACATTAATTTGAAAAAAAGATATTATTTCTATTTTTCAGAAGACCAGTTTAGAGTAGATTTTACTTCCGTTATAAGAAAACTTTTTAAAGCTAAAATCAGTAATTTCATTGAATGCACAGAAAGAGTGGTAGTTTTAGATGATGAAGTGGATATAAGAACTATGATAGAAAGATATCATATTAGTAAGACATGCCACCGTGGTATTAACGAAACATTTTCTAAACTCAGACGTCATTACTTTTGGACGAATATGAGAGAATCAATAGCACTTTTCATCAATGCATGCGAGGCTTGTAAGAAGATGAAGTATGAAAGGAAACCAATAAAGCCTCATATTCAGTTGATACAGACACAAAATATGCCGTTTCAGGAGATTTTTATGGATTTGCTTTTCATTGAAAACAACCACTACTTAACATTAGTTGATGCATTCAGCAAATTTGCTCAAGCAATTTACATTCCCAACAGAAGTACTCCTGAAATAGTGAAAGCTCTTATAAAATACTTCAGTTTATATGGGAAACCAGGTAAAATCAATAGTGACCCTGGGGCCGAATTTAAAAACGAATTAGTTGCTGAACTTCTTATGATGTATAAGATTGATCAACACATTGGAACCCCTAGCCACCCAAACTCAATGGCTATAGTTGAAAGATTTCATTCAACTATCATTGAAGTCTATAGATTGGCAGCTAATGAACACAATCAGTTAGATGCCGTATCTGTAATGACGTATGCTATCATGGCATATAACAACAGCATACATAGTGCAACCGATTGCACACCTTTTGAGGTAGTCTTTGGACACACTGATTTAAACTCAGTGTTCAAGTTAGATAGAGAAAAGCACCTTAAACAACAATTAATACAAGATCACAGAAAAAGAATGAAGTATTTGTATGAACACATTTCAGAAAAGCTTATTGAGAATAAAATCAAAGTAAGGAGTAAGTTAGGGGGTGAAGAACCTCCAGAAATAAAAAGTGGGGATGTAATTTTTGCTAAAGACACTCGTACAAGAAAGGCCAAGCATCTCCCTAGGTACGAAAAAGTAATAGTAACCGGTGAAGTAGACAGAAATATTATTCCAGTTAAAATGAAGAATAGGGATACTAAGGTTGCTATTAAAAATATCAAACGTCCTCCACAGATGGCGGATGCTGATGCTGGGCCTAGTCACTCTCATAAACGGCGTAGAAATAAACAAAATAAAAATGAACAAGGGTGTAGCGGTACTAAAAATCGGGACAGCGATGATGAGGAATGGCAAATGGGAGATAATTAAGATTGTAGATTTAGAGCCGATCGAGGCACAACTAGAATATAATATCGAAACTTATAATAACCTAAATAATTTAGTAGCAAAAAATAATGGTCTTAAACAAGAGGTGACGGGATTGCAAATTCAATTAGATTTTATGAAGACATTAGTAGTAGATAGGCTTAATCAAATAACATTTACTAAAAGAGTAAAGAGGGGACTAATAAATCCTTTAGGGTCTCTTGTTAAGTTAATAAGTGGAAATTTAGATTATGAAGACGCTCAAAGATATGACATGTTAATAAAAAATATAGGAGCCCATGAACATTCTCTAGACAAAAGGGTTTCCTTGATCAATAAAGCATTTAGTAAGTTAGTAAACGTATCAGAGGAAATGAATGGAAACATAAAGTTTATCGACAGAAAAACAAAAGTTCTGGAAACCTTTATTACTGCTGAAAAGAATACGTTAAATACATTGTCGGTAGTTAATAGTTGCTATCAAATTTTAAGTAATTTTCGAACTTTGTATACTATAATCTATGAAATAGAAACAGCAATAACCTTTAGCAAGCTCCATACACTCCATCCTTCAATTATTAATTCAACTGAGTTATTGGGGGTTTTGACTTCAGTTAATGAACACTTCAATTTAATTACTAAAGTAAACGAACACAATATTTTTAAGATTGAACGATCTATATCGCTCAAATCTTATTTGTCGGGGAATAAGGTGATTTTCATATTAGAAGTACCTCTTGTAGAGTCTCAGAATTATATATATTATAAAGTTATCCCTATTCCCACATATAACCCAGATTCCCAGAAAACCTACACCATAATTCCAAAATACCCATACCTTCTAGTGACAGGTATGAAATTCAGACCCATGAAAAAGGAATGTGAGAACACCGAAGACGACCTATTCCTTTGTAATGATGATAACATGGTCAACTACCCGATGGAAACATGTATAGAACAAATGATGCTGATCAAAGAAGAATTGACACAATGTACTCTAAGACAGGTGAAGATCGAAACTACTCGATTACAGTACGTCGCAGACAACTTCTGGCTCCTTTACACAGAAAATACTACCATCGTGACAGAAACCTGTGGAAATGAAGTCGTGAAACACAACCTCCAAGGAACCTACTTGATAAGTCCAGCACCACAATGTACTACAGAAATAGGAGATCGTGTTATCAGAGCTACTACAAACTTAACATCAACTGTAATCAATCTACCAAAGGTGGTACTGCCGAAGCTGTACCCATTCCAGAAGCTAGAGACAAGCAATAAGGCAATCGATGTTAGGGGCGTAGACTTCAGAGAAATACGGGAACTATCCACCTTCATAGACGACGACAACGATTCAGGTTTTTTCGACTTTGATGTTAGTTATTCTATCAGTATTTGGACCATAATCTTATATTGTATAGTTTGTGTTATTATCTCTTACTTTATTTTTAGACGTTTTTTTAAACATGTAACCATTTATAAAAAAACTCATTTTAAGGAGGGAGGAGTTAAGATTACAGCGTCAGCTGTGTCCAAACCGGAACCAGCTGATGCTGATATTTACTTCACCTAGTTAGAATGAGCTAGATTCAAAGTTCATCTAGGTAAGCAAGTTATCTCAAGAGCGTCATCAATTCACGTAGTTTTAATTAGTATATAAGCTTGATGTAACTTAGTCTTAGTCGATCACTCTTCTCCGAACGATCTTCGGACAAATACAAGAAGTACACCATAAGTCAGCGTTTCACTATATCTTGAGTCGCGCAGACCGCCTGACGGCGCCAAGCGGTGATTTCTGCACCGCGGTCAGTCACTCAAAACCGTTCGGACGGGAGGGTATCGTATTGTGCGGATTTCCGCCACGCGTTTTGTGATGCCGCGTGTAATGGACGATTCAATTTGAGATCGCGCGTGTTGATGCATCGTATTATTGCGTTTCTCCTGGGTTGTACTGGAATGCCAGGCTTAGTGATTGTTGGATGTCTCGACGTCTTCCACGTGAGCGTCGCGTTGAATAGGCATCAGGTGGCCATTTTGGCCCGCGTTTGTACGGCCCAAATTCGGGTTGGGTCACGCGTAATGACTAATATCAAAGTGAAATACGAACAGAAGCTGTGAGTGGTTTGAAGTGAATAACGCGCCAAGGCTGTAATGGAATGCTGGGTGTCGATATCTTTCCACCCAGCCCTGTAAGTACCCACGGAATTCCTATTTGATCCATTCCCTGAACTTCCTTTCTCCGTTGGATATTTTATGCATTTGGACCGGCACGTTGACTGTAAGTGGTAAACCTAGTTGTCTTAGTATGTCTTAGTGTGTTCCCTTTAGTCATATTTGTTGTACCATATCATTGTGACTCCTTAGTACGAATTGCGGAATTCGTGGGGTGATATAATTTGGAGGTACTTACTTATAATCTAGTGCTAATACGTGTGACGTAACGCCAGATCGGCAGACGGTATTTACTACCGACTTGAGTTATGTAAAGGTCAGAACACATCATTTGCCAATTTCACTCAACTTAGTTAATTAAGTTAAATAGATTTAGGTTCACGTTTAATTCATAGTATGCGCTGCTATATTGTGCAGCGTATGCTATTTAGCGCTGCGTAACGCGGCCATTGTCTGCCTTCAGTTGAACTCCTGGTATTTTACTAGAAATTTACCTGTGTAAATCGCTTCCACTGCGGGAGTTTAGCTTGGAATTAGACACCGCGTCTGACAAATATTTGAGGGACATTCTGAAAATTGTGTATCGCCATAGTGACAGGTTGTCAGCCCATCGCCTAAAATTGCAATACACACCCTCGAGTCCCTAAGTCGCCTCTTACGACTCCCACGGGTAAGAAATGGGGTGATGCTATTCTAAGCCGGCATTACACGGCAAATGTATCAGTTATAGAGGTAAATATAGAAAAAAAAAACAATGACAGTCTCAGATCATTTCATTATTTCATTCAAACAAACAAATGGAATTACAAAAAATAATGAGGTTATTTATTCTCAGTTATAGAGGTAA
The DNA here is from genome assembly GCA_027580185.1 of Tuta absoluta. NCBI lineage: Eukaryota > Metazoa > Arthropoda > Insecta > Lepidoptera > Gelechiidae > Tuta > Tuta absoluta. Next base: position 7,663,326 of record JAQAHW010000019.1, on the reverse strand, counting down.
TTCAATGCAAATGTGCCGGGACCTAGTTGAGTGTATCAGTTATACGGGTTTCTCACTTATCCAGGTCCCAATTAACCAGGTTTCACTGTAGACGTTAAAAGTCGAATCAAAAGATTTTGTTTTAAAACGCTTGGTTTATGTACACCTTTAGATTAGGTTTATATAGAAAGAGGTATATACGGGGTGTAGGGGATATCCCTCCGAATACTGACAGGGTGCATGCAGATCATGAAACTGAACACCTTTCTCCTAGGAATATATTATGTCAGTGTCTAATTCCAAGCTAAACTCCCGCAGTGGAAGCGATTTACACAGGTAAATTTCTAGTAAAATACCAGGAGTTCAACTGAAGGCAGACAATGGCCGCGTTACGCAGCGCTAAATAGCATACGCTGCACAATATAGCAGCGCATACTATGAATTAAACGTGAACCTAAATCTATTTAACTTAATTAACTAAGTTGAGTGAAATTGGCAAATGATGTGTTCTGACCTTTACATAACTCAATTCTGTAGTAAATACCGTCTGCCGATCTGGCGTTACGTCACACGTATAAGCACTAGATTATAAGTAAGTACCTCCAAATTATATCACCCCACGAATTCCGCAATTCGTACTAAGGAGTCACAATGATAATGGTACAACAAATATGACTAAAGGGAACACACCATTAACACGAGAAAACAGTTTTATACTAAAACAACTAGGTTTAACACTTACAGTCACGTGCCGGCGCAAATGCATAAATACCCAACGGAGAAAGGAAGTTCAGGGAATGGATCAAATAGGGATTCCGTTGGTACTTACAGGGCTGGGTGGAAAGGATATCGACACCCAGCATTCCACTACAGCCTTGGCGCGTTATTCACTTCAAACCACTCACAGCTTCTGTTCGTATTTCACTTTGATATTAGTCATTACGCGTGACCCAACACGAATTAGGGCCGTACAAAACGCGAGCCGATATGGCCACTTGATGCCTATTCAACGCGACGCTCACGTGGAAGACGTCGAGACATCCAACAATCACTAAGCCTGGTATTCTAGTATAACCCAGGAGAACCGCAATAATACGATGCATCAACACGTGCGATCTCAAATTGAATCGTCCATTACACGCGGCATCACAAAACGCGTGGCGGGAAATCCGTACAAAACACAATACGTTCTCGTCCGAACGGTTTTGAGTGACTGATAGTGCGGTGCAGAAATCACCGCTTGGCGCCTACCAGGCGGCCCGCGCGCACGCCGCCACCCTCGCCCCGCGAGCGAGAAAGGGACAACATATGCCCAGAGCGATGCGTGCGGGCGAGCATCGCGGCGTATTCATAGACCGTCATTAATACCTAACTTACCCCAGCATAGCAACGCTAAATTAAACAGTCAGGACACGACAAACAAAATGTCCTTCCATACAAAAACGCGATCAGCTGACTGCCTAGACTATAAGAAGTAAAAAAAAAACATACATATATATATCACGCCTTTAATCCCTTGCGGGGTAAACAGAACATAAACGGCCGTAGAACGGTCATTTACGCCACGTCTGACAAAACATTTGAAAGTCATTCGGGAAGTTGTGTATCGCCATAACAGGTTGTCAGTCCATCGCCTAAAATTGCATTACACACCCTCGAGTTCCTTAGTCACTTCATACGACATCCATGGGAAAGAAAGAGGGTGATACTATTCTACGCTAGCATCACACGGGATAAAAAAACATGTTTCTTGAAATGAATTCCTAGGAGGAAGATATTCGGTTTCAAATTGTGAAGCACGCTATGAGTATTTGAAGGACAGTGCCTTACACCCTGTATAGTTTCAACCTGAGGTTTCATCCGCTTGAAAGACTTAATGTTAGCTTCAGATAGTTAGTCGTGGCCGCGGGGCAGTGTGAACTACTCCCAGAATGTTCAATTCAGTTGCAGACTCTTGTATTGTACTTACTACACATACGGTACACCAGGGATTGTACAGGGAGTAACAGAATCCTGCCACGTGTTATTGGCATCAAGAAACACTTGAAAAATTCGCGGGCAAGGGATGAGCCGCGGTACCCCGGAATGGAAGAGGCGTCGCCATTAGTAATGGCGAAAGTCGCAGATTCAAATCCTGCCCTCGCTTGAAATTTTTGTAAACAGAAAATGTATAACAAGCCTAACGAAGCTACTCATGAAACTGAACAACGTTCTCCAGGGAACATAAGTCGAAATACATAGAAAAAATTGGACTTCCTATACAAAATTAACGATCGGCTGGTTAGTTTACTACGGGACGTCCAAATTGTTTTTCATTATTCGATTCGTGTTTCATGGGGAAATTTGTTTGGTTTCTGAAGTCCAAACTTTTCGGCTTGTTATACTTGTTACCTTTTTTAAGACTTGTATAAGCCAAAAATATTTTTGTAAAGTTAAAGGTGACGCCATTACAAAACAACTGCGATATCGAAATTTTCCAGTACCACCTTGTTTATAGTACCGTTATTTTTAAGGTACCTAAACCATAAGAATAGATAATAATACTGCGTATAGAAACGAAACTCCTTTGTCTGGGCCCCAAAAGCCGCGCTTTAAATACCTACTTCCCCCCGCAGCCCGTAACGCCCCGCACTCTCCCACGCATTAAGTCGGGGCTGTCACGTGCCAATAATTTTATATCAGACTAGCGGCCAGTCAAGCGGTTGCGACCGCTGCTAACAGTTTTCCCGTGGGAACAAAATATTTACCCGTTTTAAAGTCTTACCTTACCATTTTATATAGGTAGGTACAGAATTTTAAAATAGGTGCAAAACATACCTACGATACGAATGTGCTTATTTATCATTATCAGCTAACAATGACTTAGGCACCTAGGTAGTTTAAATTAGAAAATGGAAACTAGGTACCTACGTAAGTAAAATAGGAGTACACACAACAATTACGTATAATAACGAATGGTAGGTACCTAGGTATTTCATCTCTCTTTAATCTCATCTTTAGGCAAATTAAAAAAACTTAGATGCGGAGAGCGGATCTCGCATCACTTTTGCAGCCATACACACCACAATAATTCGGCATTGCTAAATTTTTCACAAAAAATGAAAATTCGGCCCGCACGACGAACGTTTCCGCGGCGAAGCGCACTCCCGACTGAATTGTTCGCTAAGAGACAGCCAGACGGATTGACCTTGAGCGCGTCTGGAGCGGGAGTGTCATCTCTATGTGATTTCTACTCTATGCCTAAACCGCTATCAAGAGGTTACCTCCTATGATTCCGTAAAATCGATCAATACAGTGCAATGTATTTTTCGATATCAAAATTATGCCGGTCATAAGCAGGGCTAGCGCTTTTTTACCGGTACCATTTATTACATATATCATAACTTTTCCTCCTCTACCTTTAAAAATTATAGCGGTAGCGATATTATACCGGTAACTTAACCGAAAACGATCCCTGCATTACACTATTCAACAGTTGTGAGTATCCGACTCTACAATTTGTACTAACAATATCAGCATAGATATCAGCAGCACTTCAACCAAGCTCCAGGAGTTCGATTCCCTAAGTATTCGCAATTGAAATCCCGCACGCAATGGCCTTTTTCGCAACCTATTTCGGAAATTTCTCGTCAATTCGAGGGATTCGCAACGAGTGACCTTCCCACTCGTATCAAGCCGTGAAACATTTTTACTTCTCTTCAACAGCTGACTGTCAAAATTAAATGATAAGGTAAGCATTTGAAGAAAGACTACAACTTGACGCAATAACTTTTTAAATTACGTTTTGTTTCACAGACGGAAATTACCGGTTTTTAACAATGAATTTTACTGAGGATTTGATGGTGGGATCTCAGTATTTCTGCGTATAACTAAAAAGTGCAAGATATTTTAATAAAATGTCAATACAGATTTCTACTGTTTAGAAAATCCGAAAAAAACTGGATTAAGCGAAATGGATTTTGTGAGAGACTGAATTACGAATGTGAATCTTGGTCAAATTTATAATAGGTACTTAGGAAATCGAGTTTCTAGTCATTAGATATGCACCGACAATTTTCATAGTCGTAAAACAGATGGCGACTAGTCTGCTGAATAGCCAATTAATCGGCTGTAATAACGTCAGTGAATTTCAAAATAATAATTTATTTTAACAAGTAATCTTCTTTTTCTTCTTTTCGGGTCATTTGCAGCAGTTGTGCCCAATAAGTAGCGACGTAAATGTGATTTAATGTAAAGTAATCATTATGTTCGAAATGGAACTACTACTATCATAGTTGGAACAAAGACTGAAAAAATGTGCAAAGGCGCGATTTATTTTTGTAATAGCACGTTCACACTATGCCAATATGGGCAGGGAAATAAATAGTGAGAATACTCGCGCTGTTTTCTTACTCGGCTTTTCGTGCGCAAGTCAAAGGAATGGCAGCACGAATGCGTGTGGAATGTATGTCCGGGTGAGCTCCTGCTCCCCACCATACGATCAGCTGTAGATATCATAGCCCCGGGGCAAAAAATTTAGAGTCCAGAACAAAAAAAAAGTGTGTAATGTATTGCGATCTCGCTCACTCGTATTGGCGCGAGAAGAGTACGACAGCAGTGTGGGAATAGGCACTCACTCGCGTTGGTCCTTCCGCGGAAGTATTTCGAGCAATATTCGCGACAGCGGCAGGAGCAGGAGTATACTGCGGACGTGCTATAAAAGTAATCGAAGTTATGAAATTGAAATTTGAAATTCTTTATTCTAGAAAGGATAGTATTATCACTTATTGACGTCATGATCCGTCATAGTAAAAAAAGAAATTTGTAAACACAGTTTTCTTTTTTTTATAACAATTTGGTCAATAGAAAACCGGCTTGGGCGGGATTAAAATAATTATGCAAAAAAAACTTTTAAAACAAGCTTTTATTTAAGTGCTCTGAAAAGATGAAAATAAAATTTTGAATGACAATAACCACATTCATTTATGACTTTACAGAAATGAAAATATAATAAAAGCTTGTCGCGATGCCTAGAAGAAACTACCTAATTACAGTTAGGTGCGTACCTAATTACAAAATTTCAATCACAAATTGAAAGTTTCGCGACAAGCTTTTATTATATTTTCATTTCTGTAAAGTCATAAATGAATGTGGTTATTGTCATTCAAAATTTTATTTTCATCTTTTCAGAGCACTTAAATAAAAGCTTGTTTTAAAAGTTTTTTTTGCATAATTTTATTTTATATTTTTTAGTTTATGTTACGATAGTTATTGATCAATACGAAAGTCTTTCTATAAAACGGAGAGACCTTCAATAGAAAAACTTAAGGCACGGGGAAAACTAACATTAGGATAAAGTATAATTATCTCTTTTATATTCTATAGAAGTAGGTTGGTACCTACTCCTCCGGCATCCCTAATAGAAGAATTATCTTGTAATATGTCTTAGTCTTTTCATTTAATTGATGGCGTCATTATTACATGGCGGAGTCCCAGTTAATTTCGAACAGTCTAATTCTTCTATCAGGAGGCCTTCTATTGACGTGACCCTAATTCATGGTGGGCCTACCAACTGCCTATCATGAACGAATACGTATACAAAATTGCAAGTTCCAGCAGTTGAATATTGAGGAGTTTCATAGTTCGAAGACAACCCTGGATGTAGCGTCTAATTCATGGTGGGCTCACCAACTGCCTATAATAAACGAATTCGTATACAAAATTGCAAGTCCCAGCAGTTGAATATTGAGGAGTTCCATAGTTCGAAGACAACCCTGGATGAAGCGTCTAATTCATGGTGGTCCTACCAACTGCCTATAATAAACGAATTCGTATACAAAATTGCAAGTCCCAGCAGTTGAATATTGAGGAGTTCCATAGTTTGAAGACAACCCTGGATGTAGCGTCTAATTCATGGTAGGCATACCAACTGCCTATAATAAACGAATTCGTATACAAAATTGCAAGTCCCAGCAGTTGAATATTGAGGAGTTCCATAGTTCGAAGACAACCCTGGATGTAGCGTCTAATTCATGGTGGGCCTCGGCCTACCAACTGCCTATAATAAACGAATTCGTATACAAAATTTTGTGTCCCAGCTATAAACCGCTGAGGAGATCTCTCGTACGGAGCCGATCCTGGCAGCAGCATCAGGTCAAATTTATGATTAACATGCATTGTCATCGGTTCTGGACCAACATGCAAAATTTCAACTCAATCGGATACCGAGAAGTGGTTCAAATTAAACTTGCAAGATTTGCACCGAACAAACATTGTTACTTACTTACATACACTGCAAGTTAAATAAAAGCTTTTAAAAAAATAGAAACAGATTAATCACACGGCATGTCACTTTACGCCACCACCATCTGAAAACGGGCGGGGTCCATGTTGTGTAAAAGTTGGTTCAAATGCCCAAACGTCAAAATGTGCGAACTCTATAGTCAAAATGAGAAAATGATATGAATGACGACGAAAAACACTGACGTCAAAATGTGCAAAACAATATTTGTTTCATATTGAAGTCAAGATTTTCAAAGCGTGTAATTTAGTACATGCGTATAAATAACCGGCGAATAATTTAATTAGTCGGTAGTCGGCTAGTCGGCCAAAACCATAGATAGTGTACATATATGGTACCTATCCATAGACGAATCTTCTTCTTAAGGGGACACCGAGTCGTCCAACGACCGGATGAGCCCTAGTGTCAGAGTTTTTCAACCGCCTACTAGTAGTACTAGGCCTCTGTCTACCGTCTAAGTATTCATAGACAGCAACCGGGACCGAAGGCTTAACGTGCCCTCCGAAGCACGGAACCATCTTTCTTACGGATAATCAGGTGGTTCAGCCTGCAATGTCCTAACCAGACGGGGAACAGAGTGATAAATATCAACTTTGCGAGTGCCCCACCGAGAATCGAACCTTTGCGTCGCAGGCAGTCGCAATACCACTGCGCCACATATACGAATAAAAACACCATAATAAAAATAGGTACAAACAAATATTCATAATTTCTACAAATGAGACAGTAGTAATGTACGATAAGATTACCTTTGAACGAACAAAGTCTGAAATAACGCAAATAGTCACAGATACACTTACAAAGAAATGTTACTTATTTATGTATATGTTATTTGCTTACTTAGAGAGTAATGTAGTTAGATATTTACTTTGCTCTTTGCGATTGCGAAATCTTTTTGCTTATAGTAATGAGTCAATTTGATGATGAAATGTGCATGTTGCTATTTACGTCATAAAATTTATTTTCATAATATTTTACCTATGTTTTATAGTTAACTAGCGGCCCGCCTAGCGGTTTCACTCGCTGCTAACCGATTTTTCACGGGAAACAGACCTTTTCCCGACATAAATCATACATAAAAACCTTCCTCTTGAATCATTCTATAATTTAAAAAAGGCTCATCCAGATCTGTTTTGTGGTTTTGAAGATTTAAGCATTAATACAAACAAACAAACATGGGGAGAGACGCGGAAAGCGACTTTACTTTATGCTATGTAGTGATAATAGGACTCGAAATGTATGTAGGGATTTTATTCCTCTTTTTATTACTTACTTGTCAATATATATTTCAGCTGGCTGTTAAAGATTAATGAATCAGCCTTTAAATCGGTGCCCTCCAATGACGTACTGTATTTTTGACGCATCCGTCTGTCAGACGAAATAGAATTTGCGAGACGGACGTGCCCTCTGATGTATATAACATATATATTATACATATGTGATAAAATAAAATAAAATTTACATAGCGAAACACTTTTACATAGTTATTTTAAGAATATCTTCAGTTTCTTCATAGTTTAAAGAACTAAGCCATTTTTGCAGTTTGTTTTAGCATCTTTTAATTTTCAATTTTTCAAGGGACAGTGTTTGTTGACTATGGAATAAATATGTGGAAATTTAAATGTTCTAAAACGTTGGGCAAATGTAGAGTTTACTTTTTTTGGTTGAATATGATAGACTTTTTTCAGTGTTAAAGATAGTTGATCAATACTAGGTAAGTTACATATAGATACGTGTTGTTCCAAACAGGCCTTGAGGACGTATAGTTGACGTACTGTTAAAATTTGCGTCTCTTGATGTAGTAATGAAGTCGGATACCTAAAGTGTTTCTTATGAAACACTTTTAACACCGATCAAATAAAAGTTAGTTCTTTTGTTTCATCCGTCAATGATGGCCGCCTTTTCAATTAAAATTTTTTACTTTAATATGTCTTCGGTGATTATTTTTGGCAGTATTTTGAACAATGAAATATCTTTGATGTAAAAATTTACTACAAAACTGAAATGGAAGCTTTACACTACATCTTCCGGATGGTATCAAGAGGACGACACCCTCGGTTCCTGTAGATGACACCACAAATTAACTATAATATGTAGACTAGCTAGATGACACTGTCACACTACTACTGGAGCGATGGAATTGCAACTACCGACACTGGCGCACTCGCCAATTTATATATTTTGTAATCGTTTATAACTTGACACTGGCGAAATCGCAAAATGTGGAAACGCTATTAATAAAGAATAATAGTATGAACGAAAGTGTTTTTTTTTTTCTCTTAGTGTGCAGGGTTGCATGGGATAGACCGCTTAAAGCGATAAGGTCGCATTTGCTTATATTATGTTGTTTGTTTTTGTTCTTGTATAAGTTACCATGGACGTGGCCGGCTTAGAATAGCATCACCCCATTTCTTTCCCGTGGTAGTCGTAAGAGGCGACTAAGGGACTTGAGGGTGTGTATTTCAATTTTAGGCGATGGGCTGGCAACTTGTCACTATGGCGATACGCAATTTTCCGAATGACTCTCAAATATTTGTCAGACGTGGCGTAAATTGTCTACGCTCTGCCTACCCCGCAAGGGATATTAGGCGTGATATGTGTATGTATTAATACGATATACAATAAAGTGTTTCTGTGTGTCTGCGAGTCGAGAACTATTTTCGCTTGGAAACATCAGCAAATGGTAAACTACTGCACCAGCCGAAAAAAAGGCAAAAACCGACCGATCATCGGAACCAATTAGCGGAGGAGCCCTGAAATAAGCCGACACACCCGACAGACACCTCGTCGGGTCATTCGTCAATCTGTCAGTCAGACATGTGGTACACTGCCGGACAAACTCCAGTGATTTAGTCCGTGCAGAAAAAGAATAAGCGTGGAAATAGAGGGCGCCTCTGTGCCTCAGTATGAGAAATGTCATAGCAACTTATGAAAAAATTATTAGTTCACTTTTTGATTTAGTTCACCTATTCTCTTTCCGCAGAAACTCTGTGAAATTGAATTATTTTTTTACAATATAGAAAAGGAAGAAGAAGAAGGAATCGGAAAGTGCTATCACATATTGACATCATGATCTGTCATTATAAAAAAATAAAACTTTTTATTTCAATTTTGTATTATCCTGATAGAAAACCGGGTGGGAAAGAACAATAAAAATAATGCCACTGCCTCGAGGCAGGCCAGGTTAACCACACGGCATGTAACATGATCCGAGCGTGTCTAGAGTCTGAGCTGTGAAAAGTGCAGTTCAGTTTTTGAACAGTGCGATTTCATGCAATGACAAATACAGGTGCAAAAAATATCCGCAAATATATTAAGGGGTGAACCATTCCATGAAACTAAACAACTTACCCCAAGGAACATAGGTCGAAATATGCAAAAAAAATTGGACCTATCCCATGCAAATTTACTTAAATTCTTACACTTCTTTTAACTACAAGTGTACCTACTACGTAGTGTTTTGTTTTTTCATAAATTTTAATTTTCCTACTAGCGGGCCTTATCCTAAGCGGGATTCTCTATCAGCCAACCAGAGTGTAGTCAGCTAAGAAGTTTAGAGTTATCATAAATTATTCTCGCATTTTCAATTTATTATTCTTTTAGCAATCAACAACTTTATAAATAAGTTGATTACGCCATTTCCATTAACACTAATGTTTTAACAGCAGATTACTGTTGAGCAAATCTTCAAGACAAAGAAAGAAAGTAATTGGATTAAGGTTTAAAGCCTACTGAAGATTTAAGGCTGGTTTTTAAATCTCTCGTGTTTTTTAGAGTTATTTATTTATTGTTCATTAACAATAATAAATAATAAATATGCATGAGTCGGTACCCACCTGCGGAAAATCTTTGTAAAAATTTTCAAAAAATCGAAAATTCTACGATACCACTAAACGTACCTGCGTGTGCGGATAGTGGTTTTCTTTTTCGCAAATATCAGAAAATATAAAACAACTTAATTAAAAAACAGGACATCTGCCCCCGTGATCAAATGGTCCGCGTTTTGTCTCTGGATCCGAAGGTCCCTGGTTCGACTCTCGTGAGAGTCACACGGAGTTTTGAATTGATAGTGAGAGGCGACTAAGAGACTCGAGGGTTACATGTATATTGCAATTTTAGGCGAAAGGATGACGACCTGTCGCTATGGTATTACACAATTTTCTGAACAACCCTCAAATGTTTGTCAAACGTGGCTAAAACATATATGTTTTTGCGACCGTTTACGCTCTGTCTATCCCGCAAGGGATAGTGTATCTGTGTATTTATTATTTTTGTTTTAAAACTGTCATGATCATAAGACAAAGACTTATTAAAAATTTCCCTCAATATTTGTCCGGCATTGCAATTTTGGAATAACCCAAATTTTCGTAATGAGTAGAGTAAACGGTTTTATTTATCTTCAGTTGGTGCTTGTGTCCCGTTTACACTAACCTTTTCCGCAAAATATATAAAAAGAGATCAGTTAATTACTTTTACGTATGTAAATAACACCTTTTGAAAATCTTGAATACAATTTGAAACAAAATGTCCTTTACAGATGGTGACCCCCAAAGCACGAAACCTTTTTCTTATTTTTTTGAGCGATCAAGTGGTTCAGTCTGCAATAAACCAGACTGGGAACAAATTCGCAAATAGATAAATATCAACTTTGCAAGTGCCCCACTGCGAATCGAACCCGGAACCTTTGCGTCGCAAGCAGTCGCATTATCTACTGCAAAATATCAAGACTCAAACATCGTCATTTTCTTTCCGCTTTCATACATACAAGAGGGTAATGTAAGAACGGTTTTCGTAATAATAGATATTCATAATATAAAAAGGATTCGTCGATTTTCCGCAGAAGCCATCACTACTGCATACGAAGGACCTGATCTATCAAAATGCGGGTCTTGGCTATTTCGGTACATGCTTTCGTATTTATGATTATAAATCTACCACAAAAAAGTGGATCGTGATCGCGAGTGCAATTTTGTACATCTGAATTTAACAAATATTATTTTTAAACATGTAGATAGTATACTGAAATATCGTGATTGAAATAACACGAATTTCCAAGAAGCAAGAACGAACGTTGGTGAACTTTAGGATCATGCCTGCAATATTGACTTTATTTAAATCAAGATAAAGTACATCTACTGAATTCGTGCGCGACAAATGTCGCTAGATTGGCACCAGCCCTAAAAAGTTCTTCGTTTATAAACCTCTTGCGTACAGCTGGCCGAAAAAAACATAAATACGAAAAAATGTATTCCACCACAATATGGTTCTATTTTTAAAATTCATACCCGCACGGTTGAACTGCTTACGTATGAATTCTCGAATTCACACAAAAATTAAACAATAAGCACTCATTCCCGGACAATGCAAAAACGAGGCAAAAAGCCGCGGAAAGTTTCCGAAAAATTTATTTCGGATTTCCTTCGTCCGGCTCGCTTGCCGTTTGTATGGAACGGCTCTACACTCCTACCATGGAAACTCGAAAAGTTAGTACAACGAAAACAAGTTTTGAGTCATTTTATTCAAGTTCTCACTACAATAGACGGGCCACGCGCACGCGTGAAATATAAAAAAAAAACAATAATACACGAAACATAGGGTGGGAACTTTACCCCGGTGATAATAGGAATTCAATGAAGTAAACAACAATACTTCCCGTTTTCCCCAAAATGAGCGTGCCCCGTTGAGTGTAAGACAAGGGTGGGGCATGCTGCACTTTGGCCCATCTTGTCAAATCTTTTTTTTATAAAAAATAGGTAAGCATTTGTCTGCCATCTCACCTGTTAAGTGACGATGCAGACGATGTTGGAACATGCTCACCTAAATAATGCCTCTCGCCTTGAAAAGGCCGAGGTTGTAACGTTCCGGAAACAGATCCGCAGGCAGGGAGTTCAACTCTTTAAGGTGCCTCACACACTGGGAACGCGCCGCGACGCGTAGCGCGGAGCGGCAGATCCCGTCACTGCGCGTTGACGCTATGTCTGTGTGTAGCACTAGGCGGGTTTTCGATACGTACTGATGTACTTGCATACAACTTTAAAATCTGCGATCCCGCGCTACGCGACGGAGTGCGGTGCAGTGGGAAAGCCGCCTAACAGTTCGCATTAAGAATGTAGAAGCAAAGCGCTTTGTGCGAATTTGCGGGGTGTCTACAATATAAGGGTGGAATCCCAACCGGCGTCTCGTGCCCCGGAGATGGAATGGTGACGGAGGTACCAGGTCATGGAGAAATCTCATGTTACTTTAGAATTACTTACTTTAACTATGTAACTTTTCCCTTTTTTCCTATTGCACCCGCTCCAATGTGCGTTCGAGTTACGAGTGAGTTCGCAGAACAATTGTAGGGTTTTCAAATTTTATTCGCATGATAATTTTCATGAATGTATAAAATCTCTTTGTAGCAACTTATTTTAATTTTGTGCTCTCTCACATATATAAAGGTGTTATGAAAATGTAAGAGGTTTATGCTATTTAATATTTTGAAGGTAATAAAATACAATGAAATGAGTTTTCGAGAGAGCGTACTCTTCAAGATTCGTCCACGTAACGGATAATATTGCGATTTGGTTCGTCAAACAGTGACAGCCGCAATAAGATACGGCGACGTGTGCTCAGGGATTTTTGTTTACAACTTTCGGCAAAACGCCGGAAAAGGATACGGTGCGTGTGAGGACCGCATTAAGGGCGGCTTAGTGTGAAAAATGTCGAATCGACCTATTTTTGGTTGAGTTTTAAAGCATTATATAGTATTTTATTTGAACCAGAAAAAATATATGTTGTTGTTTATGAACTGTTCTTGATTATTTAAAACAAAAACACGATTTCTATAACTTTTCTCGATCATAAAAAAATGCAAAGATACGTTAGCTTATGACAATTTTTCAAGTATTACTCAAAGATTATTTACACTTAAAATTTTTAAAATATGCCAAAATGTAGAAATTTACAAGATGTAAATGAAATAATGGATAGATTTTTTAAATTGTTTTTTAGGATTTTTTTAAACCCCATTATTCCCATTATATAACCAAACGACGCGCGCGCTGCGCTTCAGACGCCCGCCGGGCATCATCGGAGTAGGACCTATGCCAATTTTTCGACCGCGGCGTTCCGCAACCTGCTTTTTTCATCTTGCGCGTAATATTAATAAGATATGAATTTTATAATATCAAATGGGTTGGCTGGCGTAGAGATATTTTCTTAAGAGATAAGCTCGCCTTTGCTACTAAGTTTTAAATAAGTGTTGTACATTTTTTGACTGTAAATATTTTGTGAATGTGTAAATATTAATTTATTGTAAATAAACGTGTACATAGTCTGTAAATAAGTAAAAATGGGAACTTAAAAATAAATACAAGAGGGTACCTATATGTCAAAAGCGGAAAGACCGGCAAACAATATCGTAAGTATCTGAGCATAATTCTAACCAGTTATTGACCTACCAAAGTAACTACCTACTATGAAGTAAGTATGTATAGGTATCAATTTTAGTGAATAGGTAAGTTGACAAAGAATTGTATAGCTGATCTGGGTAACTAAACCAGAAGCAGTTTTAGGTTTAACAACAACAGACAGTAAAATTAAATAGTATTGCAACCACAGTATCTATCATTGTACCTACCATTTGATCTAGTGTCATTTTATTTATTAAGTAGTTCATAAACTGTTGCCATGTTAAAAGTAAACATCATAATACATACACAGTAGAAATAAAACCAGTGGTGCAACCACAGTACAAATAATACGACGACAATGTACGATTTTACATAATGTAATTTTATTATTTATTAGTGAGCCATTCCATAAGTAATTATCAAGTACATACACAGTAAAACAAAATCAGTAGAACAACCACTGAATTTGTTTGTAATGTAATAGTATATTTAATAAGACGGTAAATATTGTACCGATAACCTTGGCCTTCTAATCCTTGTAGTGCTTCAATACCAAGAGACAAAGGTATTCACATGCAAACAAATTACTAGGTACTGAAAAGTAAGTATAATTTAGTGAAACTGAAAAGGTAAGTCTGTTCAAGATAGTGTACTTTTTGATAAAAGACGTTCCAGGTCTTCAAGCCTTCATGACGATTACCAACTCTGCAAGTTCTGGAGTCACATACATCTCCAAAACAACATAGTCAAACATATCGCAAACTGCGAGGTTGTCCAATCCTACGTTTATCTGGGAGCGCTGATTTCCGGAATATCATGGACAGCATTCCCCATTCATTTCCCCATTATTTTTTTTACAATGACGGTTCATGACGTCAATAAGTGATATGATAATACTATCCTACATTGAATAAAGAATGACTCCATTCTCAAGGAACTCGGCATCAAGCAACGCCTCTCCTCCATCGTGCAAACTCGCATCCTTACATTCTTTGGACACGTCGCCCGACGCGGGGACATATCTATCGAGCGGCTCGTGGTCCAGGGGAAGGTCGAGGGTGCGCGCCCTCTAGGAAGATCAGACGGACCAAATTAAAGCCGCTACACAAGAAGGTTCCGTGACAGAGTGCACCAGAAAAGCAGCCATCCGTGAGGAATGGCGACGGATTGTAAAGCGTGCCACCAACCCGGATTGACGACCACGACCGCTCTGTTAAGAGTGTATCGACGAAGAAGAGGACATCTCCACGCCAATCAACTCTCCAGTCTAATGAGTAAGTTACGAAAATTAAATGTTTTATTGTTCAGCTAATAATCGATTGTTTCTTAATAAGACTTTGATATTTTTCATATATAAATATAGATTTTCACTTATTTATACATAAATTTTTCTTGTAGGTCTATACAGCAGCCTCACCATGTAGATATTAGCTCTCAAGCAGAAAAGGCAGATTCAGATAGAAATACGTAAGTTACACTGTTTAGGACAAAAAGTGGAAATGACGATTCTTAATGTTATTTAATACTGCTCTGTGTGAATATTGATATTTCAAACATGTTTCAGAGCTTCAAGCTTATGTGATGATCAACCCTTATTGCAAGTTATGGACTCCAATACATTTCCACTTCAATCGACTTCTAAATCTCATAAGTAAGTTACGAAAATTATATGTCAGACTAGTGGCCCGTCAGCGGTTTTACCCGCTGCTGCTCATTTTCCCGTGGGAATATTTGTTATACCGCAGTAAACAGTAGCATATGTGTCAAAACACATGATAATACCTGGTTTTCTGGTCTCGCTAACAAAAGGCAAAAGCGTCATCTAAACATGCATGTGCCAGTCTCAAATTCCACCTTCACTTGTAGGGCGTGCGGAAAATTATGCCGCTCGCGTATCGGCTTATACAGCCATGAAAATTCTTGCCTCAGACACTGATTAAATCGTCTGTCACAGACGTGTGAGGCCAATGATGATGATGATGATGTGTCATACCAGGTTATACTCTGTATGTGTGTGTACCAAATTTCACCCAAATCCCTCAAGCCGTTTGAGCGTGAAGAGGTAACAAATATACCAAACACACTCATTTTCATTCATTCATCCATCAGTCCACTGCTGGACGTAGGCTTCCCCCTCGGTACGCCATAAGGCACGATCTCCCGTTTTCGCCATTCAGTCGTTACCAGCCGTCTTTTTTAAGTCATCGGTCCATCTGGATTCTGGCCGGAGGGCGTCCAACGTTACGCTTGCCAAGGCGTGGCCTCCACTCAAGAACCCGCTTACTCCATCGTCCGTCGGTTCTACGACAAATGTGGCAATCCCACTCCCACTTCAGCTTGCTACACTTCCAGAAAATGTCCGTCACTGGCCTTTTTTGCGGATAAGTTAGATGATGACTGGTAGGACACATTGATCGAACACCATGGTCTTGAGGCATTGTCTAGGATATGACGCAGCTTCCCAAATGCCGCCTAGCCAAGCTGCACTCTTCTGGTGCTTTCAGTCTCAAAGTTGTCTCTACCCAACTGCAACGTTTGCCCAAAGTACACATACTTCTGGACAACTTTAAAGGCTACACCTTCGACGGAGACTGGCTTGGGAATGATTTATTGATTGAATTTGACTTTTGTCTTGTCCAAGTTCATCCCGAGTCTGTCACGTCTCGCGGCTGCGTTAAGACTGGATAGCATTTTTGCACACACTCTTCACACCCACTATATATAATATTAGTACGGATAGTAAGGATTATTTGTCATTGTCCTTCGATTTTCAATGTTTAGATGATTATAAGTAAGTAATGAAAAATTTCAGATGTACCGGCGGTGATGATAATGAGGATATTTCCTATGCTAGTAGAAGCTGAAACCAGGGAAGCCGAATTTCAAGCTGTTACGGGACGCCGACTTGTTGACATCAAACATATTTTAAATGAATTACAAGACAAAGCTCATCATAATGAGTTATTCAACTGCGCATTGCATAATACTAACATTATTTAAATTTATATTTAAATAATATTACTACTATTAATAAGTATATATACAATAATTAAAAATTAATAATATAAAAACACATCTTCTCTGTTTAATTTTATCAATCCTACAATTGTACCAACATATTTTTCCTAAGTAAATTACGTAAACAATAAAATTAAAGCTATATCTTGGGAGTTATTGACCTACTGCCATAGTTTTGTATACTGTAACGCGCGCACTCGCTGTCGAAGCTGCGCTTGCCGCCCGGTCCGTACCGTAGGGTCAAGTGAGTTCACCGCAGACTAGCTCGCGCGATCTTTTCTACGCGACGGGCGGAAGGCCGTAAATGCCTACTTTTCAGCACTAAGCTGCCCTTAATGAGCTGCGATCCTGCGATTTGATGTCCGCCGCAGCCATAGACCAAAGAACTAGAAAGGTGACAGCGCATGACGTTTTGGTGCTCGCTCGTTAGCTACGCAAAGTTTCTGGTTCAGTTATCGACCGCTGGGGTACATATTTGAAACTAGAATAAATATCTACATACATACATATGTATATCAGCCTGTTGCAGTCCACTGCTGGACGTAGGCCTCCCCCAGGGTACGCCATAGGGCACGATCTCCCGTTTTCGCCATCCAGTCGCTATAAATATCTATTTATAGTCGAATAAATATCTATTTGAGTATTTTTTGTGATTCCCGATGTTGTCCAGTGGTAGTGCGACTTCGATTCCCGGTGGGGCATATAATTATTTTCAGTTTGTGAATTTATTTCCAGTCTGGTTAGACTGCGGTCGATACACCACTATATCAGAGGCCACTGTTGAAAAACTCTGACAACAGGGTTTATTGTACGAAAATCCTGTAGGTACGTATTCGCCGAACAGTCCCCGATTCTCTTACTTTTTAGCCATTGTTATGCTTGCGACACTCAACTGTCATTCAATTCCCACTGTGATTTTAAGGTGCTACAAACTGTAAACAAAATAAAAAAGACCAAATTCATCCAACTGAAACCAATCTTCATTTAGCAGACGTAATAGGTTATTGAGCGAACTCTCAACGCAAGCTTTGTCAACTTTCTTATTACCTCTTTTCTGCGAAATGCTAATATTTTTCGAATAGTGTAATTCAACAATTTCTTACGATTCCAAATGAATTTGCGTCTCTCTGGTGGTTTCTATGAATAAAATATGCCAGATTGATAAAAATTACGAATTTATTTCATTCCGTTACAGAAGTCTTTTCATTTGGAAACAATTTCGACACAGACATGCGGAGACAACCGACCCACAGTAGAAGCAAATAGCAGTAAGAAAATTCTCGGCAGTGTCCTTGAAGTTAGGACTTACACTACTACCAAGACAGAAGTTGCTAGTAGTTTGTATAGGACACGACAAACGTCGACGTCTCGGTAGAAAATAGGCGACTTAAGTAGTATCCTGAGTTCATCTGGTCGTTCGTTGACTCGGCGCCCGACACAACAGAAGAAGAAGACAGAAAAATCTCCCACACAGAATAACCTTTCTAGACTATAACTTGAATAACTATTGCTTCGTACTTGAAATAATTTGTACACAATAATTAGTGCTTCGTCTTGCTGTTCATAAGCAATAAGGCCGCCAACTATAAGTAACGTGCAATAATTATTACTTTTTTTTCTGTTGCCTATATTTATTATTATTCTGTAGCTTTAAATAGCGACTGATAGAACGTATCTACATCTACCTATACCTGGAGTCAAAGTCCGGGGTTTCATTTTTCGTAGCAATAACAAAGCATCGTTTGCATGAATCTATTCATCACATCGTCACATCAGCCTATAGTAGTCCACTACTGGACGCAGTGCCGTGTGATGCCAGCTTAGAATTGCATCACCCCATTACTTACCCATGGGTGTCGTAAGAGGCGACTAAGGGACTCGAGGGTTAGATGTGTATTACAATTTTAGGCAATAGGCTGACAAACTGTCACTATAGTGATACACAGTTATCTGATTGACCCTCAAACTTTTGTCAGACGTGGTGTTAATATCCGTTTTACGGCCATTAACGCTCTGCCTTCCCCGTAAGGGATATAGGCGTGATTTATGTATGTACTGGACGCAGGCCACCCCAAGGTGCGCAATAAGTCATGATCTCCCGTTTTCGCCATCCAATCATACCCGTTGAAGAATTATTGCTGCTCCTTTATTTTACTATGACCCAATTGGTTTGCCAAAACCCTCATTTGGCGAAAAGCCCCGCATCAAGTAGGGCTAATTCAGATTTTATTAAAAAAAGGATCCCAGACACGAACTGCCAACTTTTCCAATCTGACCTAGCGACACACGGTACAGATTGTGTTAGAGTCCGCGCCACGAAAAAATTAAACATTCTTTAGGTTAATCTTGCTCTGTGAGTTGATCTCTCTTGAATAAAAAAAATCAAGGAGTTCTTGTAATGAAAAAAAAAACTTGTATAAGTACAAGAAGCAAAAAATTGCTGCAAATATTAAAAAGTCCATGAAACTAAACAACTTTCCTTCCCCAAGGAACATAAGTTGGAATATGAAAAAATATTTTTTACCTCCCATACAAATTTACCCGGCCGGTATGGTTATTTTTCTAACATTTATACAGGTTGTTAATTTAAATGCGCGCCCAAGCTTAACTTCAGAATCGATAAACGATACTGTAAAAAGTTCCTTGACCTATCTCACAAAGCCATAAATTCACGTTTAATATCAGTTTGTGACTAAATACAGGAATCGAACCAGGGACCTCTGGCTCCGGATCCTGAGACCAAGCTCATACCGCTAGGCCACGGAGGCAGACAAAACCTTAGCGAGTAGTTTGTACTAAAGCATTCAAGTTAAATACAAAACAACATACATATATCACGCCTAGGGCATGGATACCGGTATTCGGTAATACCGAAAAACCGGCAATACCGGCATATTTTGGAGATTTCTAATACCGGTATTAGAAAACTGAATACCGGTATTTCGGTATTTAAAGAAACTAAATATAACAGTGTTGAGAATAGTTTTTTCTTATTGATGTATGAACTCTATAGATTTTAAGGAATTTGAGACTATATTTTGCACGCAGGTACTTACAGGTACTTGGAAAATAATTAGTGCCCGAGTATTTCCAAATTCTATTTGAATCTGGATCAGTTATTGTACCGGTTCTTTTAATGAAGCCCTCCCTAAGCCAATGACCCCAGGGCCTTGAAAAATAAACCTAACTATTTGGTGCAGAGCAAGGGTTCATGTGGAAGTAGTGTGTGTGGTTGTTTAATCAAGCAGCCCAATCGCGCCACCAGGACAAAACTAGGCTTAGGAGCTCAATCTCCTTTTTTCACCATCCAGTCACTACCAGCTGCCCTCTTGCAGTCATTGGTCTATCCAGTGGGCGTGGCTTCCACTCGAGCACTCCACTGACCATCCTACGATAGATATGACCAACCCACTGCCACTTAAATTTGCAAGACTTTCAGACGATTACTTTGGTCGTAGGTCAAATAATGTCATTTTGGACTTTATCCATTAGCGAGATTCTGAGCATAGATCTGTCCGTAGCTTTGTGAGTGCTATGAAGGTAGCTGGCGTGGGTCAGTTTTACCTCCATGTTATATGCCTTGGCTCGGTATGTCATGGCTGGTAGAACGCACTGGTGGTATTTACCGTTAGTTTTTTAAATGTTAAATCAAGTTGAAAATAAATTTGTATTCTTGTTGTCTCCACATGCGACAGTACATGAAACACTCGCATCCCTTGCGAGACCTGCATGTTGGAAATACTACGTATAAGTACGGAAATTCAAATATCTAGGACTGAAACTACTTACGTGTACGAGATCCGCGTACAAAACACATCTCTTAATAAGGTGATAGTGTCCAATTTTCTTAGTAGAAGTACAAAGATCCGTATATAAAAATGCAATCATACTATTTTGATGTACGGCTATGAAGCTTGGACACTAACACTAAAAGAAGAAAAGAAACTGTTTGTGGCTGAACGAAAAGTCCTCCGAAAGGTCCTGGGCACCACCAAGGGCGATGATGGCAGGTGGCGACTGAGGAAGAATGCCGAAGTATTTAGGGGCCCAACCAAACATTATCACAGAGACAAAGGCTCACCGACTTCTCTACTCGGCCAAGTAGAAAGAATAAGCGAGGATCGGGAAGTTAAAAGAGCGTACATGGCAGCGCTGGAGAGATTTGGTGGAGACTGACTAGGGTCAACTTTATGTTAGTAACAGGCGCAGGACAAGGAACAGTGGCGGAAGCACATTTTGGAGGCCAAGATCCATTTTGGGTCACTGTTAGTAGTTAGTTTTTTATTTCTTGTAGTGCTAGACTTTACGAATTTAATAGAACTTACTTTTTTGGAAGGTCATATTACTCTATGAATGTTGATAATTTGGAAGATTTAGTGTTTAAAACAAAAAAATATAAAATTATAATTAAAGAAATACAATACCGGAAAAATACCGAAATACCGGTATACCGGTATTTGAAATCTCAGTACCGAAAAAATACCGGTATTGAAAAAATGCCAATACCGCCATGCCCTAATCACGCCTTTATCCCTTGCGGGGTAGGCAGAGCGTAAACGGCCGCAAAAATGGACAAATACGCCACGTCTGACAGACATTCGAGAGTCATTCGGAAAACTGTGTAACGCCATAGTGACAGGTTGTCAGCCCATCGCCTAATAATGCATTACACGTCGTTCGTAGCCTTTAACGACACCCACGGGAAAGAAATGGGGTGATACTATTCTAAGCCGGCATCACACGGCATAATAATACAAAACAAACCCTATTCTAATCCATTAGTGACCAAGTAACACTGAAGTGCTCGGCTAGTCAAACTAGACGTCATATAACTTATACAGCTAACGTCTTAATGCAATTGATACGGTGTCCTGTGAGTACGCTATAAAGTTTTATAACACCCCTATACAACCACAAGCTCTATACAGGATGTGGCATCTTAAACCGCTAAACCATGTTGCTTTTAAAACCCTCGCCTCCTTCTTGCAAACCAATATTTAGTGTTGATTACTTGTCATTTGATTTTTTTCATTTGCTTTAATTATCAAAAAGTAAGACTTTTGCTAAAAGAAAACTCTTTTGAGAGATAAACGCATGATTTTAATAATCAACCGTCGTTACTCAACCATGTCAGAGGCCTACTAGTAGTAAGAGGCGGTTGAAAAACTCTGACACCAGGGTTCATCAGGTCGTTCGTCAACTCGTTGTCCCATACGAAAAGAAGAAGAAGGAGATCAACCGTCACTTCAAAAAGTACATTAGTAGCTTTTAAAATTAGTAGCTTCGACTTCAACGTAAAAAATATAAAATTCCAGTAAAGAAAATCATCAAACATCGAAATTAAACTTATGGACTACATTACAGCACTTTTGGGGTGGTATGGGATCTACCTCCTAGCGGTCCACCCCGGGCAACGGCAACACAGGCTTGCCTGTGGATAAGTCCGGCTGAACGATCCCACCAAGCGGTGGAAGGCTCCGTAAGGGGCCGCCTGGCTCGCGACCACCATCCCACCGAAGTCTGGCGCCAAGTAGCTTGCTGCGTTCGGTCAGTGTGTGGGAGTGCCAGTGCCTTAACAGGCTTCTTCTGGGTGAGCTCGCTCCATCTTAGACTCTGTCTCTGTCCTATGCCTAGACTAGAGTCAAGAGCAAACCCATCATTAATAAAAAAAAAAAAAACTTTAACTTTTTCCAAGGAACATAGAATTACTTATATATATTCTAAAGAAAACAAATTGTCGGTCAACACATTTCGTACGAGATAGATAGAAATTTTATTTCCATGTTTTTTTTTAGTTTCCTTTAATAAACGAATAAATGTAAAAAGCACCCTGTAGGTATCTTGTCCAGGACTCTTCCATAAAATGACCGGTAAAGAAATTGGATCGGACACTTTTTATGCGCCGATGATCGCTCGCCGGCCAACTAGATGAGGTGTGGTCTAAGTTACGAGCTTCCGTGCTTCGGAGGGCATTATGATTACTCCGAACTTTTTTATACCCCGATGATCGCCCTCCTTAGTTGTTGCCTCTTACGTTACGAACTTACGAGTTGATCAAGTAACAAAATAAACAATGAATAACAAGGTGAACGTAGAGCTTCCGTGTTTCGGAGGGCACGTTAAGCCGTCGGTCCCAGTTGCTGTCTATAATTACTCAGACTCTTTTTATACCCCGATGGGCATCCGCCTTCATAAATCCGTTTTCTAGTGAGAAGGCAGTTTTGGCGTTGGGGCGTAGTGGTAGTGCGACTGCCTGCGGCGCAAAGGTTTCGGGTTCGAATCCCAGTGAAGCACTCACAATCACAAAGTTGATATTGTCGCTTTGTGAATTTGTTCTAAGTATGGTAAGGACATTGCAAGCTGAACCACTACCTGATTGTCGGTAAGAAAGATGGTTCCATGTTTCGGAGGGCACGTTGCACCGTCGATCCCGGTTGCTGTTTATAATTTATTACGTATACTATACTATAGACTATTTTTATAAGAAGAAGTTGCGTGCGGGTCATATAACAAAATCAACAATGCATAAACAAGTGAATGTATAAACATTTGTTTCTTTAATAGACTTTCGCGCTTTGTACACATTGTTGTGGTTGCGTGTAGATCCAATAAAACCGTATTAATAAATATAGTAATGCCTTTAGCAGTCTAGTTTTAACGCCTATATCCTAAACGTAAAAAACTGGTGGAGTCGACATCTTGCAGACGCGTTGCTGTAGTCATTGCGTAGATTAACCTCAACTATTCATCACTTTTTTTCTGCGTAACTCCTTTCGTGGCGCGAACAGTATCAAAAGCTCACAACTTGCACCACACCCCAAATGCACCTTCAACGACGCCGCCCCGCAGTTAAATCTGACCGAATATTTAACATAAATATTTACATTTAGATGCGTTTTTCTATGCCGGCTCCATTTGACTCGGGATGTGCTAATGAGAATTGGATCCCGTTAGTGTACTGAGGTGTATAAAGGAAAGGAATGAGGATGATTTGTATGAACTTAAATAGCGTGTTAGTACCCGTTTGTACCCGTGGGTGTCGTAAAAGGCTGTGCGGAGCGGAGCCAAGCGGTACATGAATTGATCAATGAGACTCTACTATAAGGTATAACTTTTTGAGCATTGCACAAACATTTTAGGTAATAGACCGGGTCTATTACATAGTATAATGTAGTAGATAGATCAAGGAATTGAAACTTACTTTATTCAATGTAGGATAGTAGTATCACTAATTGACGTCACGATCCGTCATTGTAAAAAAATATATATAACATTATTTTCTTTTTTTTAAACAATTTTGTATTGTCCTAATAGAAAACCGGCTCGGGCGGGATAAAAATAAATAAAAAATAAAGGCAAGTGAATAGGCAGCAGTTTTTCCTGTCCTTTTTCGCCTGTCATGTCACTAAGTTGACGAACGACCTGATGAACCCTGGTGTCAGAGTTTTAACCTCCTAATAAATTACTAGTAGGTATTCGGACATGGTTGCGAAATGACCGCCGTAGTAATCAATCATAGACAGTCACCGAGACCCCACATCAGGAACAGTTCCATGTACAACAGCAAATTTAGAGTTATTATTCGACGAAAGATGTCGCTGTTGGTTTCCTGAAACACGATTTCTGAAGACAGAAGCTTGACCTTCAATTTTTCTGTAATACTATAAGATATTATAAGACATTTGTCGTTAGCAAAAAGTAGGTGTAGCCTTTCTCTTTGCGGGAAAGAGATTGCGAACAAATAAGTGAATTTCTCTTGCCGCAACTAGGAACGTACAAAGAAAAATATTTCTTCCAACACAACATACATACATACATAAATCACGCCTATATCCCTTACGGGGTAGGCAGAGCGTCAACGACCGCAAAACGGACATCAACACCACGTCTGACAAAAGTTTGAGGGTCAATCAGATAACTGTGTATCACTATAGTGACAGGTTGTCAGCCCATCGCCTAAAATTGCAATACACATCTAACCCTCGAGTCCCTTAGTCGCCTCTTACGACACCCATGGGTAAGAAATGGGGTGATGCTACTCTAAGCCGGCATCACACGGCAAACCAGTTGTAAACACAACCAGTTGTAAAATTCAGTTGCGATGGCGGCTGGAGGGATTTCGCACGAGATGGTATTTACGTCATCATAAGATAGGCAATGAACATTTATTATATAAATAATACAAGGTATAAGGAAAAAAAGGTACTAGATGGTAAATAATTGTTTGATAATAGTAAAATTACCTACCCTCCTTCTGTTTAGTTGAGTAAAGCGCCTAGTCCAGTGTATAATTAGTGTCCCCGCTTGTCCAAACTCCGGACGAGTTGACCGGACTACGACAAACTTGTTACTGTAGGGTGACCACATTTCAGTGTTTATTTTCGGATATTTATTTTGGTTTAGGATTTAGCTACTGCAAAACAAAATTGGTTTTCTCAGACTATGGTTTTTTTTTTTTTTAATGATGGGTTTGCTCTTGACTCTAGTCTAGGTCATAGGACAGAGACAGAGTCTAGGATGGAGCGAGCTCACCCAGAAGAAGCCTGTTCACTCTTACTTTGAAGAGATTAGGGTTGTATGCGTTTGGAAACACAGACGCAGGTAGTGAGTTCCACTCTTTAGCAGTGCGCATTATAAATGATGACTGGAAGCGCTTAGTCCGAATTGGTGGAATGGCTACCAGGTACGGATGGTATCCGGCGGTGCGTCTGGATGTCCGATGGTAGAAGGGAGCTGGTGGAACAAGGTCGTGAAGCTCTTGAGCACACTCTCCGAAGTACAATCTATAAAAAACCGACAAGCAGGCAACCTTGCGGCGATGTGCCAGGCTATGTAGCTTGGTGTCCACCAGTTTTATGTCGCCTATGAGCCTCTTGGCCCTGCGTTCCACCGAGTCAAGAGTTTCTACTTGGAACGGCAAAGCCATACGTTTTGACTTAGATGAGGAGTTTATGAATTGAAGGTTGGAAGAGTTAGGATGTTTAGACAACATACAAACATGCATACCTATATCACGCCTATATCCCTTGAGATTTAGTTAGAAAATTGTGTATCACCGTAGTGACAAGTTGTCAGCCCATCGCCTAACATTGTTATACACATCAAACCCTCGAGTCCCTTTGTCGCCTCTAACGACGCCCATGGGAAAGAAAAGGAGTGATGCTATTCTAAGCCGACATCGCACGGCATAGCGTGGCAGGGCGTGTAGATTCAGAAGCATTGAGTCGACATGAAATCTGATATCCTATTCACAAGGTAATTCATATGCACTCATCTTGGCTATGCGATGCAAGAACAAACAAAACAAAAATTTCTTAAATATTGCACAATATTCTTACTAGCATTAACAACTTGAAAAACTAAAAACATTGACTACGTCACATAATAATCATTAATTATATCGGGTGAAATTTTACTAGTGATCGATACTGAAAACAATGGATGGGCTGGTGATAAAGAACAGCTTTCCCCAAGGAATATAGGTCGAAATATGACAAAAACATTTTTAGCTTTCATAGTAACCCACATCAGCTGGCCGGCAATTTCGAATGGGTTTTTTTTGTCATATTTCGACCTATGTTCCTTGGGGAAAGTTGTTCCTTATCACGAGCCCGTCTCGAGTCTTTGCTATCGGTCACCAGTAAAATTTCACTGTATAAACAGGTTGAATTAAGAAGTCCTTGTTCAAAATCTGTTATAAATTTGTCTGAAATCGTTACAACTTTCTTGGAAAAACATAACAGTGCTAAAAGTGTTTGCACCAAGATAGATAAGTTAGCTCATTAGGACCCCAACTGACCTCAACGTGGGGTCACTCTACGAACTAAGTGAGGCAGTTTGAACTTAACCCGTAGTTAATTGGCTGATAACTGTTCCAACTTCAGTTTTCTAACCACATTATAGTGATGGGACGGTCGAGAAATTATCAGGGGAAAATCCGAAGGTTTTATGTGAACTCAAAATATAATATGCTGTGTAATGCCGGCTTATTTATTTTATTTATTTTTATACTTTATTGCACATCGTACAAAAGGCGGGCCTAATACCACGCGGCATTTTCTACCGGCCAACCAGAAGGTAAACAGATATAAAAAGAAGTGGGTGCACATTCTAGTGCATAGCATGGCAGTTTTAGTAGCATCATTCCAATACTACCCGTGGGTGTCGTTAAAGCGACTGAGGGAAAAATTAATCCAGATAACGGGCAGCAGCGTTTTCTGTGAAAGCAATATCATGCACTGCACTCGCCAATCCGCTTGCCAAGTATGCTGAGTATTAGGAATACCGCCCCCAATAAGGGGAAGCCCATGTCTAGCAGTAGACTGCTGTGGCTATTAATGTATGTAAATATAGGCGACAACCTGTCGCTTTAGTGATCTGACACATTATCTGAAATTACTCTAAATGAATAAGTCAGCCGTCATGATTTTAAATTATTTCAGCCATATTTTTACCTTTTCTGGCTTTCTTACATAATTTTATTATACTTGCACTCTACAGCTCTTACGAATTTTGAACCTGTTCTGAATATGATATCTTATCAAATTTTCGTGATATAAGCATATAATAAGTAAAATAGAGTCGTACTTTTTTGTAAAGAGGAGCCTACACTGGAGTGAACAAAAAAAAACAAAGGACAAAATATCCCAAAAACACGAACTGAACACCACTACGTAGTTAAGGCGGGTCCACACAGGGCGATTTTCCGCTTCTTGCACTTTTGCGAACTTATTTTTTACGGCTTTTCAAAACTATACCTGAACTATCTGAGTGTGATAAAAACTCTGATTCTTCCACAAAGATTTTCAGCGAAAAATTCTTTTGTTTAAAATGCACGTGAAAAATAATGAGAATACGCTCACGTGACGTGACTTGGAATTTGTGAGTAGAAGTAGCTTCTACTGTATAAAAATATATTTTTATTTTATATTTCTAACTAGCGAAACGCCCAGCGGTTTCACCCGCTGCTACCCGTTCCCATAGGGAACAAAGCTTTTCGCGGTAAAAGGCAGGTTGCCTCTTGGATCACTCTATCTACTAAAAAAAACGTACCAGAATCCGTTGCGCGGTTTTAAAGATCGCAGCATAAAATGTACACAACATATAAGGTAATCAATAAGAGGCAGAGTTCCAACAATGTGCCCATTTCGGACATACAAATAACCATTACAAAAAAATACAATTAGTTAAAACATTTATTGATTTTATTTATTTTATGAATAACTTACTATTAGGATTTATATACAAAATATACATAGGGATACGGAGAGTGATTTCATTTCATACTATGTAGTGATAAAATGACAAGAAAATGTACCGCCTCATATGCTTGGTAAAGTTGTGGACTTTTTATTCGTAGATGTAAAAGAAAAAATAAATTTTGTGTGATAATAAAACAAATAATGCTTCAGATTTTGTACTTAATAATATAATCAAATTCACTTCGTCTTAAAAGCTCAATTAAATAACTTTTTAAATGATTAAGCTCTATAAAGACTTATCAAATTAATCTTCGGCATCAACAAATTTATTTTTTATCTTTTTTATATTCCGAAAGGGTCTTAGTTATAATCCGACTTAAAAAATCATGGACTCTCACGCTTTTAGTGTTATTACAATTACGGTCGAAACAATCTGATCAGCCAACTTATTAATCCGCATTCTTGTCAAATACTCGTCTAATTCTAGCCTTCTTTTTAATAGTTTCCCGAATTTCAGCGCAGATTTCACATATCATCCCATATTTTTCCTTGCAAAATTTTCAAGCGCGGGCAGGATTTGAACCTGCGACTTTCGTCATTACTAGTGACGATGTCTCTTCCATCTGGGCTACCGCAGCTCTTTCCTTGTTGCCCGCAAGCTTGCTTTTGCAAGTGTATTTAATGCCAGTAACGCGTGGCACGACTCTTAAATATTTCCTGTATGAAATCACATTAACAGCTACAACAGTCCACAGCTGGATATGGGCATTAAGAACTATTAAAAAGGTTGAGTTGCTGTATGGTAATTTCCGCTTTTTGATAATAACAAAGAGTTAGGTAAAGTCAACAGAGCCATGAACCTATGAGGATTTATTTTAACGACAGGAGTATTAATGTATGTTTATCATATTATGATAACTGTATGGGCAATAATTTTGTCCCTAAGTGTAAAATAAAAAATAAAGAGCCACTTTATGGATTACGAGCGCTATCGATAGAAAATAAGTCAATTACTAGACTGTTATACTTAATCCCTCGATAAATATTTGGAGAGCAAAATCTTGTTGTTTTGACGAGTCATTATTTAAACTGAAAATAAATTCATAAATGTTTCGCGCATTTAACTCAAGTTTCCATGCTTTTGTATTCAATCTTTTGGACGGCACGTTAAGACTTCATGTCAGTGCAAATTATAATCTAACTTAGATTAGTTACTAATATTATATATAACTTATCAACGCGCCTCATTGAGTCAACTGGTGACCTGAGGGCTGGCAACTTTTTTGCTCAGCGTATAAGTCTTGCGGTTCAACGGGGCAACGCTGCCAGCCTTTAAGGCACCTTGCCTCATTGCGGCGCGTTGGAAGAAGGGTTTAATTTATAACTTAGTGAGTAGGTTTTTCTTTTGACAATTTATTTAAAGTATTTTGACGATGCATGTAGCGGACATATTTTGTTATTGTAAATTTAATTTTTACCCCGAAATAAAAGTTCCTAATATTATAAAGAGAAAAGATTTGA
This sequence comes from Tuta absoluta, assembly GCA_027580185.1. Taxonomy (NCBI): domain Eukaryota; kingdom Metazoa; phylum Arthropoda; class Insecta; order Lepidoptera; family Gelechiidae; genus Tuta; species Tuta absoluta. Next base: position 7,633,936 of record JAQAHW010000019.1, on the reverse strand, counting down.
TTGTTTGTTTGAATTGAATAGGCTCCGAAACTACTAGACCGATTTCAAAAATTCTTTTTCCGTTCTAATTCTACATTATCCCTGATGAACATAGGCTATATTAAAATGTCTTACTCCCGCGGGAAAACAGTTACCGGGCAGGCCGCTATGATTAATGAGGGGGAGGCCATGGAGGCCCATGTCCAGCTGTGGACTGTAATGTTGACTTGACGACGACCATTTATTAAATTAGTGGTCTTTACCCTGTGATGCCGGCTTAGAATAGCATCATCCCCTTTCTTTCCCGTGGTAGTCGTAAAAGACGACTAAGGGACTCGAGGTTGTGTATTGCAATTTCAGGCAATGGGCTGACAACCTGTCATTGTGGCGCCACACAGTTTTCCGAATGACCCTCAAATGTTTGTTAGACGTGGCGTAAATGTCCGTTTTTAGCGGCCGTTTACGATCTGCCTACCCCGCAAGGGATTACAGGATATGTGTTTGTATGTGGTCTTTACTTAAACGTCAGAAGCGTAAAGACAGGTAATCAGTAGACGAGGGTTTATCGGACTTCATCGGGTCGGCCGTCGACTCGTTGACCCACACGATATAACAACCTCAGCTGCATCCAAATACAAAAGATCTGCCTCAAAATGGCTGCATAAAAAGAGTAATCAATAACCTGTTAATCATAATCATTACACTTCCCACGAAATAGGATATCGAAATTTCAATTTGGCTCACCCGCTTTCATACAATCATGCTTAGTATAAGTGGTTCTCAACTTATAGCTGACGTGCGACTGAGGGTTGATTTGACATTGACGTTTTTGTAGTGACGACGCCGCGGTCAAAATCACAAATCATGAAAAGGTAACCTTCTCCCCACAAACCCAACAATTCTTTACTGTTGTATTCTAAAGAGCTAGCTACTATCATAATAATGTCTATTCAATAGTCATACAATCAATTTTGTCAAAACCTTATAGGGTAATTTAGGGGGTTATCGGCCAATCTTGCGAATTTTTGACTTGAAGATAATATATTTGTATCAAATATTTAGACGAGGCTACAGCATAAAATGATTTTGAAATCAGTAGATATTGTAGTTTTAGTTTTAAAAACCCCTATTATTCAAAAATGCTTTAAAAATAAAGAAAACGATAAAATATCTGAAATGAGCAAATTAGAGGGTTATCGGACAGAACATTCAGTTTTCGTCCGCTAAAACAACTACTTTTCGGCCACCGTGTAATGCGTTGAAAAATAGGTCTTAGTGCTGTCAAGTAAGGATGGGTTTTCAATAAAAAATTAAATGTAAATGTCATGAACATCATCTTATTCAATATTTATGTTTTTGCCATAATTCAAAACATGATAAGCCATTATTAATAATCAAAACTAAGTAGAAAATAATATTCTGCTTCGTCTAAAAAACTTGCATCTTATTAAAAAAAACTTACCTACTAGTAAATTGTAATAGTAATACTAATTGAATGGCCGGAAACCAAAAAAACGGTTTTTGGTTCCCGGCCACATTAGTAAACTCTATGCCGATAACTAAAATGTACAAATTCAGCTGTCGGCCGTCAATTTCAAAATATTTTAAAGTTTATTTATTTTAAATTATTGTATGAAGGTGCATGGCCGCCTGTTAACTAAACCGTTGCCTTTGGATATTAGAACACTTGAAATTATATAATACGTCTGAAGCTTTTCAAAATGTAATGAAAAAAAAATGATGTAAATTGAATGGTTATCAGCTAGCTATCGACCAGTAGGCCGATAGCTAAATTTCCCCGAAAATTGCTTCTAGTTATCCGGACATCTAATTTTAATGCTAAATATTGAAAATTTTAAACTTTTCAATGAAATTAACGTTAATTAGAATCACAAATAGTCCCACTATGTCAATATTTATATCCAATAAATTATAAACAACGCTGTAACTTACCTCGAAATAAACGTAGCTCCAAGATTTTTTCACTGTATGTGCACACAACCGCACTCGCAAATTTTAAGAGACCAATTGACGAGACACTGGAGCAGTTATAATGCTAACTAATTAAAATGTGATGGGAATAGTCGAAATGTTTTGAAAGACACTGACTTTTCTTATAATTTACTTAAAGTTTTCATCTTCGGCGCAAATAACTGGGCTGTGTCCGATAGCTACTGGTGTCCAGTCAACCAGCTAAATTACCCTACGGTGTTTAGATCATCTGTCAAGATGTTTAAGGCCTAGTGATGATGATGATAGATATGACGTAACTGAAAAAATCGATACAATTCGACCTTTTGAGAAATTTATGAATAAGCATGACAGAATACAGACCTACGTCTAGCTTACACCGATGATATCGATTGCCCCGAAACTTCAGATTCAAATTACTTTACATTCATGTCTACCCAAATTTTTTAAATTCATACATACATACATTACACGCTTATATCCCTTACGGGGTAGGCAGAGCGTTAACGGCCGTTCAACGGATATTAACACCACGTCTGACAAAAGTTTGAGGGTCAATCAGATAACTGTGTATCACTACACTATAGTGAGAGGTTGTCAGCCCGTCGCCTAAAATTGCAATACACACCCTCGAGTCTCTTAGTCGCCTCTTACGAAACCCATGGGTCAGAAATGGGGTGATGCTATTCTAAGCCGGCATCACACGTCAATCTAATCTTTTTAAATTCAAATTAATTTTAATAGTTTAAAATATGAAATTTATTAATTAAAAATATTAATTTATCTCGTTTTTTGTGCACTTGTGTTTGTTGCAGTGTTTTTGCACTCACACACCATGCACTGTGCGCAGCTAGTCTAATATTTCTAATCCAATGGCTGCAAGTGTCTGCGCGGAAAGAGAATAGGCCTGGGCAAAAGGTGAACTAATCATTTTTTCATAGGTTTGTCATAGAGGCACAGAGGCGACCTCAATTTCTACACCTATTCTGTTTCCGCACATACTCTATCAATAATTTCGTTATTTTTTAGGGTTCCGTATCCGGTAATAACGGAAACCCTATTACTGGGGCTCGGCTGTCCGTCTGTCTGTCCGTCCGTCCATTCGTCCGTCCGTCCTACAGTGACGAGGTTGTATCTCCTGAACCGTTATACCTAGACAGTTGAAATTTACACAGATGATGTATTTCTGTTGCCGCTATAACAACAAATACTAAAAATTAGAATAAAGTAAATATTTAAGGGGGCTCCCATACAAAAACTTGTTTTTTTCTATGGAAGCTGTATCTCATGAACCGCGAAAGTTATATAATTGAAATGTTTACAGATGTTGTATTTCTGTTGCTGCTATAACAACAAATACTAAAATATATATGAAAAAAATTAGGGGACTGCCATACAAAACACGTGTTTTTTTTTTGCAAGTAAATAATGTTACGGAATCCTTCGTGCGCGAGTCCCGCACTTGGCCGGTTTTTTTCACAGGAATTGGGAGTAGCAAGTTTGAGAGCCACTGTCTCATATTATCAGCTAAAGAAGAAAATTACCTACTCACCCAAATTGTAGGGTGCTCAAATTGCTCCCGACCAAGGATCATTGAGTATAACCGAGTTAAGAGTTTTGAGTCTTGAGATAAAATGATGGATTCCTTTAAACGAGGTGCGAAAAAGGTTGAGGAAATTAATTTTATCGGTGAATTTAGGGTAATTACCGGCCGTAAAAGTAAGAAAATAGGTAGTACCTTACTTAAGTAACGTATAAATAATTTGTAACTCAACCTTTTTAATATTGCTTTGTACTCTAGCTTATGGCAAAAAGTTATTTCTAATTATGTAGGGTGATTTTTAATGGGGAATCAAATACTTTATTACCTATGATGTGGGTTTACGCGACTTACTTGTTTTTATTTGGTAGAGAGTTTATCCCTCTACGTTTCGGCTACTTACGGCAGCCTTCTTCACGGAGGTCGACAGATCACATACGCCCGCCCGTCAGCTGTGATTGCCGAACACACTTTATTACCTGCAATATTTCAATGAAAACAATCGTCGTATGGTGATTGGGTAAGTCTCACATTATTATTTTTTATCCGAAATATGTACAATTTTAGTACAAGGAATAAAAAGTTCTCCTTCGCTAAGAATCGGTCTCCCTCTAAAACCCCCATTCCAACTACCCTCCCCCTATATAAGTAGTCACTTGATAAATCAAAAGTCGTTTTAATTCAATGGATGGGGAAAAGTGATTTGAATTTCGATAATTCTATCAAAACATCTAATTTTATCAAAACTAATCATAACAATAGCGGCAGTGCGTTCTGAAAATGATTTCAGCCAGTTGTTTATTTAGTTTTGTTCTATTAAATATTTGTCATCTCTGAATAATATTTTGCGATATTTCTAAACGCACCTTCTAAAGTTAAATAAGCGGGAATTATTATTTTGTCGGAAGCATTCGAGCTGTAGAGACATTTTCCTAAACCTGACATTGGCAGAATTTTCTCACTGGCAGAGGTGAAAAGTAGCGTGTGTTGTGTATACCAAATTCATTCGCAACTCGTGCTTTTGAATCCCTCGCTAAGCTCAGGATACTACTCAAGATACACTCACTATGGTCGGTCATGATTTAATTGTAATATCCTTCGCAACCTCTTCTTCCTCGGGTTGGAACGTCTACGGAGCTCGCAGACGGGTGATCAGCTCCGCTAGGTGGGAACTATTTCACCCAATTCCCAAGTTTTGGGCACTGGGTTCACTGGTGCTCCGGCAGCGTCACCTCCTCGAATCTTCTTGTTGCCCTGCACAAATGCAGTACATCTTTTAGAGATATGTTAGTTAAGTCTCTTTCTTCAAGCTTGTCATTACCTCGATATTCCCACCTTGGCAGCGAGTAGCTTAGACATTCCGCTAAGTAGTGGAAGCTACTTCCTTTCTAACCGCACTCAGGGCAAGATGGATCATATTTTAATTTCATAGTGTATAGGTGTCTATTGAGATTCGCTACCTAGGTTCGGGATTCAAAATTAGTACTCGAAGGAAAGATTTTCTTTGCTCTCTTTCTATACAACTATTTCGTTCTTACTTCTATAAAAATACAGCAAGCTTATAACTTAAAGTAAATAGTAAACTTACTTAACTTACTTAAAGTTATATTGCATCACATCAACTTTTGTGAGCTTAATCGGATAAGCAAGTGAAAATGACATAATATTATTAATAAAAATACACCTGTCCAAGTTACTTTTAGACGAGGGATGAATAAAAATAATAAATAAACGGAGGAAATTGTGCTTTTTTGTTTGCGAAGGTTTTTAGGGTTACTTAAGGCACACAAAGAGAAAGAGGAAGACCAAGATGGAGTTATTTAGACCATTTTTATTATTAAACGCACAAGTATCACGGGTTTACGCTACTTACTTGTTTTTATTTTGTAGAGAGTTTATCCCTCTACGTTTCGGCTGCTTACGGCAGCCTTCTTCACGGAGGTCGACAGATCACATATGCCCGCCAGTCAGCTGTGATTTGCGAACACTGATTATATTATTATTACAATGATTATTATTTAGACCAAATAAAAGCTAAAGCAATGGTCATGTCGTACAGGGAAGTCAAGGAGAAGTCGAAGACAGAGAAAACTGGCGGAAACTCCACCGACAAGAGCAACGCTCTTAAATATGAGAGAGATGGCTCACAAATTAATGAAAAGGCCTGCGGGGCGTATTAGTGAGGTTATTTACACTATCTAAATGAATAAAATTGAAAAGGTTTTACTACTTGACTTTATTACTTTGGAAAAAGCTCTTGAAACGCGCGATCACGGACGAAATACAAAGAGGACCTGCCCTAAGGCCAGTAGACCTGCCGCTAGGTGGTCTACATGCGGCTTCTAGCTATTTGCCGCAGAGTGTCGCTCGCGTCAGTTGAACTCGTGTCACTACCAAGCGATCACGTCAAATTATTTTACGAATACAAACCGTAAAATACTAAATATACTATTAAAATCAAGTGCTGTGTGTTACAATGGAAAAGTTCGAGTAAAAAAATTAAAACGGACGAAAACACGGCCGAAAAAGTGTCTTTTCACTCGTAAGTGTTATTTGTATACAAATTTTTATTATTGCATCTAGAATGTTCCATGACTGCCCCGCCATCTATCATGGAGTAGCATAGCTTTTAATTTGACGAGACATCTAGTAAGTAGTGGCAGAATATGGCAGAACTGAATGCGCTTAGCGGAGAAAATAGTTTTCTAATTTTCCGATAGATGGCGGGCCTATAGGAGCATGAAGAGAATAATACATTATAATAGTACTGTAATAAAGGCTATTTTGCTATGCGGTTTAGAGTAAATTTCCCTTCCCCTTCACCCCTCCCAATGGAGACAACCCCTCTCATATCTTGAATGACTTGCGCCATGTCCTCTTTGTATTTCGTCCGTGCGCGCGATCAACAAAAGTTTAAATTGTTTGTGGAATGGTTAATAAATAAATGATAGAAAAGATAACACAATAACTGTCATAATTTTTCGTAATATTTTTATTCGCACTGCCAGTTTTAGGTTTCATTTTACATAACCCAATTAATACAACAATAATGTTTGAAAATAATTATTTTCAGCGTCAAATCTGAAAGAAATAATATTCAATAAATTGCTCTGATTCTTAGCCATGGTCTCAGGTTTCCTGAAAAATATTTCAGGGAAAGTAAATTCATGGTCTGAATGCACCCTGTCAGTATTCGGCGGGCTGTCCCTGACATCCTGTATAATACATAGATGTGAAGAGTCACAAATAAATAAATAGATAGACCAGACCATGAAACTGAACAACTTTTGCTCCAAGAATATGAAAAAAATGGACCGCCCATACAACATATAGGGCGCGTCAATTTGTATGGGACGTTGTTTTTTTTCATATGTCGAACTACGTCCTAAGGCGAATTTGCCTAATTTCATGCACTGGTTCACACCTTTTAAATTTTTTCAGCTTTTTTTACTCCCTGTTTTTGCAAATGAAATAATACGGAACCTTCTATTTTTCAAATGGAACTCCCCCTCTTTAAAGGCTCCTCTTTTTTTCAGGCTGTGGGTAGTGGGTAATCCGCGCCTCTGTTACAAACAATTAAAGCTATCCGCTTGAGCCAGACCACTTGTGTAGTGTCGGCAGAAAAAATGAATTATATTAATAAAAATATAATATTATTGGCCTTATTGCACACACTACGACCGATGTGGCGCGTGATTTCCACTTTACATGCATGAATGAATTAATTCACTAATAACTAAGCATCCATAACTTTCCCACCTTGGCCTTTCCTTTACAATGTACCTCTTTTATTATTAAGGCGAGTGTGACGACAGATGTAGCGCAGTGGTAGTGCGACTGCTTGCGACGCAAGGTTCCGGGTTCGATTCTCGGTGGGACATTCACAAAAGTTGATATTTATCTCTTTGTGAATTTGTTCCCGGTCTGGTTAGGACATTGCAGGGTGAACTGATTGTCCGAAAAGAAATGGTTCCGTGCTTTGTCGGGCACGTTAAGCCGTCGGTCCCGGTTGCTGTCTATGATTACTTAGACGGCGGTCGTAACACAACCATGTCAGAGGCCTACTAGTGGTAGTAGGCGGTTGAAAAACTTTGACACCAGGGTTCATCGGGTCGTTGGACGACTCGGTGTCCCACACGAAAAGAGAGAGCTTGCACACACTGTAAAAATAACATAGTCCGCACAGTTGTACTTGACATAACATAACATAAATATACTTTATTGCACAAAAACAAGAAATGGACATACATATAGAAAAGAAAGAATAGTATTTAGTAGCAAAATACAATGCATTTAAACAAATATGCTAACAAAGTCGAGTTCTCGACACTGCCGTTGACAATAGGCGCAAATTAACAAAAAACTGAATATTCGCATTCACATTCGTGAATGTTCAAAAAATCACACTTGTTATATTACTAGTAGGTTGTTACGATGTATAAATGTGAAAATCTATAAAAGGTAATAAAGTTTCATTCTTATTAAAATGTATGGATAATTGGGTAATTACATTGTCAAAACAATCACATAAATGCATTTTACTTGATGAAAGGTGTGTTACATATCAAACCGAAACCGATTTAACGTATAATAAAACGCACATACTTACTTTCACATAAATAGCATCACACTATATCAAATGCGCCGTAATTTTCGAAAACGTTTGATCCTGGCATTATGCGACATGTTTATAGCGCTTGGCACGATTCGCACGAGTCCAACGGATTAATTTGTGACTTATAGAAAGCTCTTGACATACATACATACATAAATCACGTCTATATCCCTTACGGGGTAGGCAGAGTGTTAACGGCCGTAAAACGGATATTAACACCACATCTGACAAAAGTTTGAGGGTCAATTAGATAACTGTGTATCACTATAGTGACAGGTTGTCAGCCCATCGCCTATAATTGCAATACACATCCCTCGAGTCCCTTAGTCGGCACTTACGACACCCATGGGTAAGAAATAGGGTGATGCTATTCTAAGCCGGCATCACACGGCGCTCTAAGCCGGCATCACACGGAAGCTCTTGACACTGGCTGAATAGTTTGTCCGCAAAAGCAACACCTAATTTAAAAGAAAAAGAAGAAAACTGTTGATTCTGTTGGTAGTTTTGCCTATACAGGAAGTAAGAAAAAGGGTTTAACTAACCGAAAAGAGGTCAAGGGACTCATCAAACTGAACAACTGTTCCCATAACATAATTAATTAACCAGCTGATCGGCAATCTAGTATAGGAAGTCCAATTTCTTTTAAATATTTTGACCCGTTATTATAACGATGTGATGCCAGCTTAGAATAGCATCACCTTCTTTCCCGTGGGAGTCGAAGGAGGCGACTAAGGGACTCGAGAGTATGTATTGCTATTTTAGGCGATGGGCTGGCAACCTGTCACTATGGCGATACACAATTTATCGAATTACCCTCGAATATTTGTCAGAAGTGGCGTAAATCACCGTTTGTTTGCGCTCTGCCTACCCCGCAAGGGATTACAGGCGTGATATGTGTATGTAGACCTCCTTTCGGCTTGTTAAACCCTGCACAACTGTTTTTGCTGTCCAGGAAAAAAACTAGTCAAAAGAAACAAAAGCTTTTTTTCAAACGCTACCTACCAGTAGGATTTAATTCCGTATGTAAAAAGCGAGTGCTCTCGAGCGCATTAAGTAGGCGTCAAAAATCCCCGCAAACGCTCCAACGCCATCTATCGTCTTTCGCGCTTAATCAGAATAATGAAATGGGTTTTTTTTATTAAGGCAGCACAGATTATTTATAAACTCGTAGATTAACCCAAATTAAATCCAAAATCCCGTGAGCAAGTTTTTTACTTAACCAGTGTGGGTGTTTATCATTATGCATATGGGTAATACAATAAACCAGTCTTAGTTCAGCTGCCGTGTTTCCTTGACGCCTCACTCAATATGGCGCAGACGATAGGAAGAAGATTTGGTTTGGAAATACATATGAAAGTACAAACAGTAGTTATAATTTGTAGTATGTATAATATAAATACTATATTAAAAGTTAAAAACGGCCAAGTGCGAGTCGGACTCGGGTCGTTGGTAAAATGGAATTGAGACAAATATTATTAAAAACACAATACCGTCTAGACATCTTTTGGGTATAAGCCAACAGATACCTTCCTGTATGGATTCAATTTAAAACTTTAATAACTTCGATTCAGCTTATCTATTTTCGTAAACTTGAAGACAAATAAAAAGAATAAAAAAACCTGTACGGGGTCGGGGCAGTACATATATCACGGGATAAGCGCCACTGTCTTGTTCAGTTTAGGATTCGATTCTACTACTATTGTTTCATTAAAAGTGGACTAGAATAGAAAACATTTAGTCTTTCTAAATCCAAATTTGCCGTGCAGTACTGGTTTAGAATCGCATCACCCTATTTCTACTATTTTCACCCACCGCCGTGGGTGTAGTCACGATCGACTAAGTGAATCTTCCTGTGAATATAACATCTTGCACTTCGCTCTCTAATTCGCCTGCCAAATTTTCTGCATCTGTCAAAATTTCAACTCTCGACCTATCACGATTTATGAGATACAGCTTGGTGACAGACAGACAGTCAGCAGAGTACCAGTAATAGCGTCCCGTTCCCTAAAATAGTATTCCATACGACTGCAGACCACAGCTAGCTGCTCTCGACTGTAACATTTTTCAAAAATGGTCAATGTCAAAGTTTAGTGACTTCTTATTGGCGCTTCGCGCCTGGCGCCATTTGCAATAGGTAAGCTGTGAGTTCTCCTCTCCATACTGAACGCAGTACTTTTTCATAAAAACGCTTGTGACTTAATCGAAATCTTGAGAAAAAAAATATGGCACGTTGCTCTTTAGATCTTCGCTCTTCTTTCTGTTTTTAATGGAAATACTTCGTTTAAAAAAAGATATGTCCATCGCAAAGTGCTTAAAATATTCAGTTAGTGTACGCGCTAGTAACATCGTTTTAAAAAATTTGCTCTGTTTTAATGTGTTAGAAAGAGCGCGACGGCTGATGTAGCGCAGTGGTAGTGCTATTGCCTGCGACGCAAAGGTTCCGGGTTCGATGTTCGGTGGGGCACTCACAAAAAGTTGATGTTTATCACTTTGTTTCTAGTCTGGTTAGGACATTGCAGGCTGAATCACCTGATTGTCCAAAAAGAAAGATGGTTCCGTGCTTCGTCGGGCACGTTAAACCGTCGGCCTCGGTTGCTGTCTATGATTACTTTGACGGTGGTCGTTACACAACCATGTCAGAGGACTACTACTTAATAATAGTAGCCGGTTGCAAAAATCTGACACCAGGGTTCATCGGGTCGTTGGACGACTCGGTGTCCCACACGAAAAGAAGAAGAAGCGCATTGCAATCGAAATGTTTTCGAATAAGGTGGTTCACCCACTTGTCGTCGTTGACAGACCCGTAGCCGTATTTTACCGGAATTCGCAATGTCCTTTCGACTGACATACGCATGCGTTACGGCGCGTTAAAAATACACAGTCACCAACAACAAGTGGGAAAACCGCCTAACACTTAGTAGAATAAGAACTCCGAAGGCCCTTGCAAATCCCGTTGAAGAATTTATTAGGGGTCCCTAGGATCATTGAAGTTTAGGCAAACAAAACAAAAGGGACCGGATAAGTAACGTGTAGGTAGGTAGGTAGGTAGGTATCTATAGTGGTCAGTGTAAACCTTTTGTCAGAGTTTAAGCTGGAATGCGACCTATCTTGGACCTACCACCATAATCATTATGAATTGATATTATGGTGATTCGGGGTGTAAGGGACGGTGTACTGTAAACTTTGCAGGCATGCCGGTGGTTATTATATTCTTTATTGCACAAAATACACAGAAAAAATATATATATAATTTTTGTTGCAAAGGCGAGCTTATCTCTAAAGAAGAGATCTCTTCCAGCCAACCCATGTCTTGTGAGATAATTTAAACTTGTGGTGGTGGTGCCATTATAGGCGATTCAGTGAATGCAACATGCACTGCGCTTTCCGTTTCGCGTGGTGGCTATAACTATACGATATAACTATAGTTTGATGGTCTGAATGCAGCCTATCAGTATTCGAATAGCTGTCCCTTACACGCTGTAAGTATAAGAGTAAGCCTTTTTGAAATTGCTTTTACCCATTCCCTTTTTTAGCTTCTTTGTTTGGATTCTCTGTTGACAAAAATACGCTATTTGAAAATAACTTTAATAACAATTTTGATACCCGGCGGTTCACTCACTTGTCGTCTGTCATTCCGTTATTTCAACGCAACGTAACGCATACGTCTGTCAGACTAAAGGAAATTGCGAATTTGTAGAGGTAGCGAAAAAAGTATGCCAGGATCGTAGTAAGTGGAAGGAAGTAGTCTCTGCCTACCCCTCCGGGAAAGAGGCGTGATGTATATGTATGTAACAATTTTGATTTTGCCCATCTTGAAGTGTTGTGCAATTTATCCAATGTTTTTTATAGAATCAAATCTGTATAACCATTTTGTATTTAAAAAACTGGGCAAGTATGAGTCGAACACGTGTATTAGTTAGTCCCTATTCAAACTTTAATTATATTTCAGTAAAAGGTGTTCTGTTTTCGAAAACTGAAAACAAACTCATTGATCAGAAAATATTCAAGCCAGCCAGTATCATTTCAAAAGGTTCTAAAATTGAAAACTAAAAAAATTGAGCGTCGCCTAATTTATACACTTCACTCAGCAAAATTGAAAAGCTTCGGTGAAAAACGAAAAACAAAACCAGCTAGAAAAAAATACGCGCAACATGTATGAAAATCTTTTCACTACATTTCAATCAATTCGTTGTGTGTGTTCTGAAATAGTCGAGCCGAATATAACAAACGAACTAGGTAACGTATATTTATACAGGCTGTGTGTAAAAAGTGTTATAATACCTTTAGACAGATTTTTCAAAATGTTATTTTCGTAACTCGGACTAGAATAACGATTCAAGTTTCCTCTGGAAACATAAATCGAAATTTAAAAAGAATTACCTTCCATTCGTGCCAGCAATGGAAGTACAACGATTTTTACTTGGAAAAGCTGTTCAGTTTCCTGTTACCTCTTTCTTAGAACGTGTATAAGTAGTTTCGGAATATACTTTTTTCTAGTACATCGTCTTAAACTGACAGCTGCATTAAATATTATGTAAATTCAAAGTATATTCAGCATGAATTCAGACAGGTTCAAACACAAAGTTTGCTTTACGAAGTTTCGTATAATTGTATACTTATTTTTAGCATTTGAATAGTTTCCATCGAGACATTTTGAAGGTCAGATCGAAATTTACCTGCGTATAGTTCGTTTGGTGTCACAAATTCAAACAATCCGGAAATCCGTGACCGAAATAAACGCTAGTGTGTTTTACTATAAACTGCTAGTAGGTTTAACTGTAGAGATATCAGGATATAATAGCATCACCCCATCTCTTTTCTATCTACATCTACAAATAATAATGCTAAAGAGGGTTGGAATTCTGTCAGTATATTGTGATGTGAGAAAAATTGTTTGGGTTGTACTTACTTAATATTGATAACACGTTCCCACAGTTTTAAGAATTTTTGTCTGTTTACCTGTTTAGATTGTGTTCATATGTGAAAACATCATGCAAAAACAAATGCAAAAGTGACAAATATGTCGTTAAAACTCCCAACGACAGAGTAACTTATATTTCTCCAGACCATCCTGGCCTGGAAAAGGGGGGATGGCCCGTTGGCCCTACACCTAAAATAAGTTGGTTTGCACCCAATGTTTGCACCCGAATAAAAAGAGGCGGTGGTTTTTATGATATAATGTGTGGTGATAGCTGAACATCAACATCTTAAATTTTGGTCAGCACTCGAGTGTCTGAAGTGCCTAACGTGCAACACCAGGAGCCCCGCTGGCCGCTATACAACATACGAAAATAGCTCCATTGCAAAAGTTGTTCAACATGATGGGCCGCTTTTGCTGGCACATAGACATGGAGGGTCTGATGAGGGCTGATGTGTAACTACAGGAGCTTGGCTAAACTATACGAGATACAAAAATGGATCCATAGCAAAGTTCGTTAACCACGATAGGCGGATCCTGCTAGTACTTAGACATCGAGAGTCTGTAGTAGTGCTGATATGGAACACTAGTACCCGATATTATCAAACTACAGGCTACAATTTTACAGGTGAAATTCGATGTTCATTGCGTAGTCGTTTAGCCAATATGATACCAGGAATATGAACCGGCTAAGCAATGTTCTAAGAATTTTAGACTTGCAGCCTGTAGTTTCATAACATAGGCACCAGGAGCTCGGCCAAACTATAAGAGATACAAAGTGTTGCTTAGCATGGGATGCTGCTTCTGCTGTCACACAAACATTGTCACAATTTATGTATGATATGTGTATGTATCTGTGTTTTATTTATAATCAAGTACGTTGTATTTGTTTATAATATATATATTAATAGAGTTTAATTTATTAATTGAGCTTATTTTTACCATGCTAAAGTACAGTAGTTTACCTGCAAATAACATATCCTCTGAGTCTCTCAAAGGTTGACTGGAAGAGCTCCCTTAATGGGATAAGTCCGCCTTTGTGCCTCTTGTTTCTAGATTTATTTCTGTAACTGCTCTTTTAAATGTGTCTGGTGGTACTATAAAGTTATTACATAAATACATACAAACATCGAGGGTCTGAAGTACCTGATGTGCTCTTGGCTTTCTTCAACTTAAGTACCTATGCAAAGGCTTGGCTAAAGTACATAGACACCCACCAATATAAATAAACAATTGATAAGTATTAATAATATTTTTGCCATGTGACGCCGGCTTAGAATGGCATCACCCCATATCCTTTCCGTGGGAGTCGTAAGAGGTGACTTAGGGACTTGAGGGTGTGTATTGCAATTTTAGGTGATGGGCTGACAACCTGTCACTATGGCGATACACAATTTTCTGAGTGCTTCTTAAATATATGTCAGACGTGGCGTAAATTTCATTTACGCTCTGCCTACCCCGCAAGGGACATTAGGCGTGATACGTGTATGTATGTATACATATTTAGCGAAACGAAGTTTGCGGGCACAACCGCCGAGAGAGATACCTAAACATCTCTACAACGATATTCTACGTTCTGAGCGAAATTCAAAATTTTCAGTCTGCCTGCATGATGCATGTCTAAAAATACATGCGGCTGTATCGGTATACATGCGGCTGTATCAGTATACAGGACGGTGTTCGCATGCAGGTGGACCGTGGGAAGAGTCAGCTGACGTGACCTATATAATATTTATGAGATTCACCCTCAATACCGGGTGGTATGAATCCCTGTTACAATAGGGGTGAAGGCGCTTATGAAATTCAACGAAATTCGAATTCCTTGTTTCCGAATAGTTTAGTACATTACGTTAACAGCCACAACGGTCCACTGCTGGACATGGGCCTAGGGGGAATAGTTCATAAAATATGAAAAATATATTAGTTTTTATTAGTATTTCCTTCTTTAGTATTTCTAAAATCCGAATTTCAGTTTTGTATCGTGAGAACAAGTCCTTATTTACGAGTAGAATTAGGTAAGTACCTACTTAATTGTTTGATTATCTATTTTATATGTTTATTTATTTCGTAAACTTAACAGCACATGTTCTATTATTTTAATTTGCCTTAAAGACTTCAACAGCCAATAACAGAGTTTAACATATTATATAAGTATGTAGAGTATGGGTAGGTAGACAAAAAGGTAAGTAAAAATAAATGGTAGAGAATGATGCTTCGTATGTGGGTCTTACTTACTGTTTCTATAAACAATCTATATTGCATAGCTTAGAATTTTCAGGAAATTAGTACGTACATAAAAATTGTGTTCTGTTGAAAGCGTTTCCATATCATGAAAATAATGTACTCGTATGTTGGCAACAGTCGCTAACTGTTGTCGCAGTACAATATGCAGAGCAAATCACCTATGTGTCATCTTTTAATTGCCCGACTGCCTCAGAAGGAGGGTAATGTTTTCGAGAGTAGTTATGTATGTGGACAAGTGAATTCTTTTCACGGCCTACATCCGAAACAACTAGACGGATCTTGACATAATTGAGGACATATTCGTCGCAGCAGCGCGAGTGCCACTGGCTATATAAAAATGTCATATATTTATAAAATTTATGTTAGTTTAGTTTAGTTCTTACGCTGAACTGGTAAAAGAGTACGAAAGACGATAAGTATATTTGCTAAATAAGTCGGCAACTGTTTCGCTTTCGATTCTGCTCTTCAGGTAAGGTAATCTGCCTTACTACAGTTGGTATGAAACTGCGTCCATATGAACTACTGGCGCGAATCTGCGAGGCATCAGTCTCATGAGTGTCTTTTTGTGTGTATTTTAAACTGATGAATTTTAAACAGAAATGTAACTTCGAAATTTATTTTTCACAAGCAGTTGTCAGCTGTGTTTATGATACCCACAATGTTTTACGATGCCGACTTAGAATAGCATCACCCCATTCCATTCCCGTGGGAGTCGTAAGAGGCGACTAAGGGACTCGAGGGTGTGTATTGCAATTTTAGGCGATGGGCTGACAACCTGTCACTATGGCGATACACAATTTTCCGAATGACCCGCAAATATTTGTCAGATGTGGCGTAAATGTCCGTTTTTTGCGGCCGTTTACGCTCTGCCTACCCCGCAAGGGGTTATAAGCGTAAAAAAAACACATCCTCACGAATATTTCCTAACACCCGGTATAGATGCCTGGATCAATAGTGCTGGGATGGATTTGGAGCTCCGAAATTTCGATGGATCGTTAAAAGTTTGTCGGTGTTGTGGCCAGGTTAGGAAGTCTGGCGTGGTCGTTATGATGACCAAAGTTGTAAATTTTGGCTACCTGTTATGGAATGCAAAAACCTAAAGCATTTTGTTTATGTCTAGATTTAATTTTAATGCGGACTTATTTTTATTTTTTTTCTTGATGATGGGTTTGCTCTTGACTAGTCATAGGACAGAGACAGAGTCTAAGATGGAGCGAGGTCACCCGGAAGAAGCCTGTTCACTCTTACTTTGAAGAGATTAGGGTTGTATGCGTTTGGAAACACAGACGCAGGTAGTGAGGTATAGAACCTCTTGAATTGCAAATTATCGTTAAAGGTAAAATACGAATAGAAAAGGAAAAATTCGTAAAGTTTATAAAAATTAAGTATGCGTTGTCAGATACTAACTCTCTTCTCTAAATAAAACCTATTACTTAAATATATAATAAATAAATATAATACTATTACATAAAATTGACCTTAACAGCTACACAGGTCCACTGTGGGACAAGGTCTTCCCCCTATTGCCATACTCACCACACTTGGCAAGCGGATTGGTGAACAAGATGTTGCATTCACAGGGAACGCTGCTGCCCATTCCCTGTATGTATAACACTTAGTCGCTTTTACCGATAACCACTAATATAATTACGGTGATGCAATTCCAAGCCGACAAAATCTATTACCTACTTATGATTGATGCTCGTGTCAACGTGTAGCAAATTTTTTACAGCGGTAGAACTGTATATTATTTTTGAAAACTTACAAAATTTTCAAGCCCGGGCAGGATTTGAACCTGCGACTTTCCCATTACTAGTGGCGACGTCTCTTCCATCTCGGCTACCGCAGCTCATTCCTTGCCCGACAATTTTGCAAGTGTGTTTTTTAAAGGTCCTCCCGGACCTAAGTCGGCGACTGTATCCGACATTTAGATACATCCGAACTTGTCGTCGGTTGTCGTCGGATGTCGTCGGTTGTTGTCGGTTGTCGTCGGTTCTTGAAAAACACGTGTTGCCAGCACAGAAACAAGAAAGGGAAAAAATAATTTTGATTATTCGACACTAAATACCATTAAAATAACTTCTAAACACATACTCTACAATCTTCACTATCGACTCACAAATACAAAAAAATATTCTTTAAAGGTATCAACTTTTTCAGTAAAGATTATATTTTTTGCTTTCTTTGACAATAATACACAATGAGCATTTACTCATTTATGATTTTAATGTTGACTTTATAAATAAATCATTTACATCGTGTTTAAAACCAATTCTTTCTGCTGCTATCTTTGATAAAATTTGTAAACAATCCTTTATAAATATATATAGTATCAGACAGATTAAATTGTGCTGATAACACTACGTTTGACGGTACGTTGATGACGTGTACATAGTGATGTGTATTATAAGAAAAGATAAAATATAACAGATACTATAACACTGGCCACCAAGATAAATGTATCAATTTGAAATCTTAAATTTAAAGACCGACTCACACTGGATGCGTGTGCAACAGTGTACGTTACAGTAGAGGAAGTATCTACAATGTTGTACTGAAAGTGTGATAAATGTATTTGCACATGTGTTTATATATATTTATCTCTTTATCAATGTGAAGTCCTTCCGTAACCAAACATTTAGCCCCTATGACGTCCCGCAAAATTTTGTGGTTATATATCTGGTCCAAAATTACTGATGACAATAGTTAAATGCAACCGCACTACACACCGCATCGCTGTGCCGTAACCATATGTCATATATGACACATCACGCATCACATCAGCTTAATAGCAGTCCACTGCTGAACGTAAGTGCCATACGGATATGCCATAAGGCACGATATCCCGTTTCCGCCATCAAGTCGGAAGTCTTCGGTATATTTGCTTGGAGAACATCCCGCCGCTACGCTTGCTGAGGCATGGGATCCATCCAAAAACCGGCTTACTCTACCATACATCGGCATCGACAGGTGTGACCAGACCACTGCCGCAATACCAGATCAAACATGTTTGCCATATTAACTGTCCAATACCGCAACATCGTGTGGTACGCGTGAAGCCAATCGTTTCATCTTTCCCATGCCCTTAAAACCACTGTTTACATACTTAACATATTTTTTTGCAACATTTCATTCAATCGAAGATTTTATTTCGCGAAATGTTAAAGTCTGCAAGTTTGCATTGTTGCAAATTATATTCTCTATCATTTACATATCAAATGTTTAACTTAAACTTGATAAAGAGTATAGGTCAGGGAAAAGTAATTTATTTCTATCGACTGATAACGCCTCGACGTATATTGTGTGAGGGCGAGTGTGTGACTGATAATTGTTAACATAAATGTCATTGCGCAATCCTGATGCTGTGCTGTATGTTATTTTTTTGCTGCAACGTATAATCGCACGCACGCGTTTTACTCGTACAATTGGTCTGCTTCAGTTTTTAAACAAACTAACTGACTGATGGATACAAAAACTTCATAGAAATCTTCATGGAAATAGTTCCATCATGGATCATTGTCTAGTTCTCTATGGGATTATAGTTGTACTTTTTAACAAAAAACTAAACCACCTTCAAGAATAAAATCACCAATAAACGAAAATCATAAAATACTGAAAATGAATTTTCATGGGATATCTATCCCAATTTTTTTCTAGTTACCTAATAACTTTCTTATTTCTTTATTCATTATATTAACTATTTAACTACATTATATTATCCACACTTCCAAACTAATATTATAAATGCGAAATTAACTCTGTCTGTCTGTCTGTCTGCTACGCTTTTACGGCCAAACCGCTGAACTGATCTTCATGAAACTTGGCACAGAGATTGCTAGCATACCGAGAACGGACATGGGCTACTTTTTATTACCATTTGAGGGTCTGGAGTATAGATGTAGACCACCAGGTGTACCACCAGGAGCCCAGCTAAACTATTAGAGATACAGACATGGTTCCAAAACAAAAGTTGTTCAGTATGATAGGCCGCTTCTTTTCACAAGGACATTGGGGCTCATAAGTACCTTAAGTAGACCACCAGGTGTACCATCAGGAGCCCAGCTAAACTATTGGAGATACAGAAATGGTTCTCAAACAAAAGTTGTTTAGTATGATGGGCCGCTTCTTTTCACAAGGACATTGAGGAGCTGGCGTTCCTTATGTAGACCACCAGGTGTACCATCAGGAGCCCAGCTAAACTATTGGAGATACAGAAATGGTTCTCAAACAAAAGTTGTTTAGTATGATGGGCCGCTTCTTTTCACAAGGACATTGAGGAGCTGGCGTTCCTTATGTAGACCACCAGGTGTACCATCAGGAGCCCACGTAAACTACTAGAGATACAGAAATGGTTCCAAAACAAAAGTTGTACAGTATGATGGGCCGCTTTATTTACACAAGGACATTGGGGATCTGGAGTATCTTATGTAGACCACCAGGTCTATCAGCAGGAGCCCACCTAAACTATTGGAGATACAGAAATGGTTCCAGAACAAAAGATGTTCAGTTTGATGGGAATAAGTTGAGAAAGCACATTGCCTTCTTTACCGAGGACAGAAAAACAAAAAATGTGGTATAGAGGTATAAAAATGTATTACAGTAACTTAAGTTACCTTCTTATCTGTTTTATCTAATTATGCTGACCATTTTAGTGTGCTCAAATCAGCACCTCTGGAGAAAGTACTCTGTTATCTACTGACTTTTGTATTCAACGGTTATAAATATTGATCTCTCAGTCCGGATAGCAATTTTTGAAGTATCCCTTTAACAACAGAAGCAAGCAAGTCATCTTTAAACAGTAGAGATAAGAACTGTTCTAATATCACTGTCACACTTACTATGAATACACATACCTACTTTAGAACTTCTGCCTAAAAAAACTATCTAACGCGAACGAAGTCGCGGGTAAAAGCTAGTTATAAATAAAATTGGCCTAGAATGATGCACCTCTGAGGAGGGTTCAGGAGGGCAAGCGAAGACTTCATATTAACTTATTTAAATATAAACAGGCCTAATTTTTAAAACTTGATTCATTGAAATGGACTCAGTAGCCAAGCTGAACGTTATGGCCTTTATTCAAGATAACAATTTTCTTTACTTGCCTTATATTAGCGCTGTCACTTTTCGTCAAATACTTAGGTTTTTTTTTTGTGGCTTCACATCTCTTTATTTGAGACGTATTTTGCCAATGACCGTAAACTTGACCTGAACACGCAAGGAGATTGTTCGGTATATAATTTTGAATTGTTGGGTCTGGAGCGAACAGGAAACCTAAAACAAAATAACAAAGTGTGTAGGGACATCACAGACAACACAAACAGCAAAATGTACAAGTAACTTTGTTATGTGGAAAGGACAGTAGAAATTAAAACATGTAGTAAGGAAAAAAGGGGGAAAATGAAAGTATTATAAAGACTACTCTATATTATGTGTATAAAATAAATATAATTAAATAAAATATAACTCATTTATAATTTAATGTCATTAAATTGAATATACTTTGTCTGTTCAGGCATAAAGGTAGATGTTCTTGAATGAAAGATTTCTTTAGTTATTTAGCAGGTTCTTATTATTTCAGTAAATTGCAAGAATATTGAGATGCGCAGTTGCCGCAAGTAGAAGAAAAAGTGAATCGGTTTACAAGCACCGTCAAAACATTTATAATTTAACGCCTGCTAAGAAAGATTGGCAATCTGTACGTAGAATAGTCATCGGTAACAGTATTGTTTCAGGCGTTAACATCCTCCCCCCCGTTGAAAACTTGTTTTTCAACACCGAAGTTCTTCAGCAGTAGGTAGGGGACACAAGCGAACCAGCGGACGACGAATGCAGCCTCTCGCTGTCCTTACATCAGCAACTCTTGAAATGCCGTCACGCCCAGGGAATAGACGCTCCACGCGTCCTAAACGCCAACAGAGAGGTGGAACGAAATCTTCTTGGATCAACACGAGATCATCAATCTTTAATTTGCTCATGTTCGTTTTCCATTTCATACGCTGTTGTAATTCATGGATGTATTCGCGTTGCCATCTTTTCCAAAAATGTTGATGGATTTGTTCTAGACGAGCATATCTTTGCAAGCTAGTTTCTTTAGTGTTTTCTAAAAAAGGTGCAGGCAATGAGGTCAATGGCCTGCCTATGATGAAGTGCCCTGGGGACAATGGAAGGTAGTCGTCAGGAGAGGAAGATAATGGACACAGAGGGCGACTATTGAGTACGGCCTCCACTTGTGCGAAAAGAGTCGATATTTCCTCAAAAGTTAGATGG
Organism: Tuta absoluta; assembly: GCA_027580185.1. Lineage (NCBI taxonomy): Eukaryota > Metazoa > Arthropoda > Insecta > Lepidoptera > Gelechiidae > Tuta > Tuta absoluta. Next base: position 7,612,402 of record JAQAHW010000019.1, on the reverse strand, counting down.
GAATTTCCCATGACGCGTTTAATATGAAATTTAGCCGATTTCACCCCGGCTTCCCAGATTCCGCCGAAGTGAGGAGCGTAAGCTGGTGAAAAAGAGAATTTAAATTGTTCTTGAGTTGCATACTCAGAAATCGCTTCACTATTCTGTTTTAAAAACGCTCCTAGGTCCTTTGCCGCTGCGACAAAGTTTCGCCCATTATCACACAAAATTTCCGAAGGCTTTCCGCGTCGCGAAACAAACCGTCGTAATGTTAAAATAAACGCATCTTTAGTTAAATCTGTAACAGCCTCGAGATGTACACACTTATACCGCAAACACACAAAAATACACAAATATCCTTTCGTTAATTTCGCCCCGCGACCCTTACGATTTAAAATTTGGAAAGGCCCTGCGAAGTCTGTACCTACAGTTCGCCAGGGGAAGTCCGGGCTAATTCGTTGTATGGGAAGATCACCCATTTTTGGTGTGAAAGTCTGCCCACGCATGCGCCTGCATACGATACAATTGTGTACGGTACGACGAGCCAAACGTCTGCCATTAATAGGCCAAACTGATTCGCGTATTGTAGATAATAATAATTGCGGTCCAGCGTGCATAGTACGAATATGTTCGCGTTGGAATAAAAGTTTACACAAATGATGTGATGAGTCGAGCAAAATTGGATGCTTTTTTCCGTAACTATAATTTGACGCATTTAAACGGCCACCGACCCGAATTAATTTAGTACTTTCTTCAAGGAAAGGTGAAAGTGATAAAATTTTCGATTTTGGTTTCAAAGGTAAGTTTTTATTTAAAAGTTTATATTCGTCCGGAAAACAATCACGCTGAGAGCAAACGCAAAGGTAAACAAATGAGTCATCAAGCTCATTAAGGGACAAGCGCCCGGAACGCTTCGATTTAGGGTTACGTAAGTTGAATAAAAATCGTTTTACATATGCAATAATATTTATAAGTTTTTTAAGATTTGAGTAGTTGTCAATATTTAAAAGATCATTTGAAGACGAGATTTTTATTGCATGTGAAATTATTTCATTATTTATTAATTTATTTTTGTTTTCAGTTTTTCTATTTTCAGGTTTTGACGCAGCATTCACATCAGGTAAGTATTTATTTTTTATATTTAGTGTAGGTTTAGTAAGATTTTTTATTTCAGGTATATCCTTTGTTTCAGGTTTCTTTAGCACGGGCCAGTCACTTTCTTGTTTCGACAAGAAGCCCGGACCACACCACCAAAGGTCGAGATCTAGCAATTGACTCGCACTGACGCCACGAGATATGAGGTCAGCTGGATTCATAGCAGTTGGAATATAACGCCAACTGGTTGGGTCAGTGAGCTCGTTGATCTCGAGAACCCTATTTGCAACGAACGTTTTTAGTTTTGTTGGATCACCCTTCAACCAGGCCAAGACGACACTGGAGTCACACCAGTGCACAAGTCTTGTAGGTGTATAACGAAGGGAGTCAACAACAGCTGTACATAACTTAGCCGCTAACAACGCAGCGCACAGCTCTAAACGAGGCATAGTCATTGGATTTATGCGAGCGACTTTAGACTTTGCGCATAGAAGATTCACAGTGACGTCACCATTTTGATCAAGTGATCTTGCATAAATACATGTTCCATAAGCAAGTTGAGATGCGTCACTAAATGAGTGAATCTCTATTTCTTTAGGGGAATCACATAAAACCATTCGCTTTATACGCAGTTTAGGTAAGAATGATAAATTGGACGAGAAATCTAACCAATGATTTTGAATTTCTTTGGGAACGGGCTGATCCCATTCAGTCTTTAAAGACCATAATCTTTGTAACAGCATTTTTGCTTGAATGACGTAAGGACTTAACAATCCCAAGGGGTCAAATATTTTAAAAGAATTTGATAAAATATGTCTTTTGGTAATCGCATTATTATTAGTTGGATTTTTTGTTGGAAAATTAAGCATATCAGAATTTGGATCCCAACCCATACCTAGTGTGCTTGATGCTTCACTAAGGGTCAAATCACCCTCGCTATTTTTGTCTAAATCTTCGAGAAGATTGGGTAAGTTTGATTTATATTTTCGTAAATTAAAACAAGCTGATTTAAGAGCCGAAGATACACCCCTTTGGATGTCACGCAATTCTTGTTCAGTATTGGCTCCTGTTATTATGTCATCAACATAGAAATCGTGCTGAATAATAGTTTTGATTTTAGTATCTTCGCATTCTTGACCTACCTGCCAAAGGCATCTTGTGCTTAAATAGCTCGCGCTTGATGTGCCATAAGTGAGAGTATTTAATCGCATTGTTTTAATGGGTAAGGACTCATCCTCCCTCCATAATATAAGCTGCAAGTTTCTATCACCTTCATCGACCAGGACTTGCCTGTACATCTTTTCGATGTCGGCTACCATGATGTACTTATACTGCCTTGATCTAATTAAAATGGAGAAAAGAGAATCCTGCACATTAGGACCCACAGCAAGAATGTCATTGACAGATAAACCGGACGATGATGCCACCGCACCATCAAACACCACGCGAACCTGTGTGGATTCACTGTTTTCTTTGAATACCGCGTGATGACAGAAAAAATATGACATTTTGGGTTTCCATTCAGCAGATTCAGTCATATGACCTAAACTTTCATATTCTCTTATAAATTTAACATAGTGTGTTTTTAAGTCAGGGTTTCGTTTTAATCTTTTTTCTAAATTAAGAAAACGCTGTTTCGCAATATAATATGATTCACCTAGTGAATCTGGTGAATTAACCAGTGGTAGTTTGACGCAAAATCTACCATTTTCTAAACGCCTCGTAGTTTGTAAAAAATGTTTCTCACACGCCTTTTCTCTTTCGCTGAGAACTGGACGCGATGGAACTTCTTCGATGTCCCAGAATTTAGACAGCATATTGTCTACACGTTCTTCAATAGCTGTATCCGCATTAACCGCATTATTCGCATTTACCGCATTATTCGCTTTTATTACTTTATCCGTATTTATCGCTTTATCTGTTATTTTCGCTTTATATATATTTTCCGCTTTATCTATATTTTTCGCTTTATCTATATTTTCCGCTTTATCTATGTTTATCGCATTATTGGCAATTAAAGCCTTGTTACAAAGAACAAAATTCGCATTTTTGTTGTAAATTTTCGCATTAAAAAACATCTTCCCGACTACTAGCCAGCCGAGAAGTGAGTTACGCAGTTTTGGATTGTTGGGGCCTAGGGACATTTCGTCACTTCCAAGGATATCCCAGAAGAGGGCAGCACCAATCAAGATATCAACTTGTCTTGGTTCGTACCACTCAGGGTCAGCAAGCTCAATATGTTTAGGCACATTGAGGTGACTGGTTTCAATTTGAGAACTGGGTAATTTTCCAGTAAGATCTTTTAGCACAAGTAGATTTTCTGTTACCGTGAAATGATTTTTTATTGATGATTTTAGATTTGCAACGCAGCTTTCGTCTACTTCTTCAGCAATTTGACCACCTATACCTATAATTTTTGTGTTAGTAATAGGGATAGATTTTATCATTAACCTTTCTTTTAGCGATTTAGTAATAAGTGAACTTTGACTGCCTGGGTCAATAAAAGCACGAACCTTTTCTGAATGACCAGTTACTGGATTACTAACTTCAATCATTGCAGTTACAAGAAGGACTTGCTTGTTTTGTTGCTGACCAGCAAAATTTACACTTGAAACGTGAACATGACTAGTAGATGCATTATTAGTCGAAGAAGCAGTGTTTTGACATAAAACTGAATTATGCATCAAACCGCAACCACGGCATGGTCCAAATCTACAGTTATTTGTCAAATGACCTTGACGGAGACAGTTGGAACACAATTTATACTTTTCTACATCAGCTAGTCTATCTTGCATATTCTTTGATTGAAAAGTAGGGCAATTATAAACCTTATGGTTTTCGTTGCAAATAATGCATACATATGAACCGCCTTGTACTTGGTTTGCTGCTGCAAATGATTTCACGTAACGCTCTTTGTCACTTTTAGAACTATAATTATTTTGTGCACGATTATTGTTTTGGTTGTAGTTATATCTGTTATTATTTTGCACGCTTTGTTGATTGTAAAATCTTGGATTATTTTGAACGCCTTGTTGGTTATTAAATCTTTGATTATTTTGTACGCCTTGTTGGTTATTAAATCTTTGATTATTTTGTACGCCTTGTTGATTATTAATAGTTTTAGTTTGAGATTTTTTGCTTCTATTTAAAGCCTCCAACACATCTGCACGATCTACTATGAACTTACGAAAATCTTCAAGTGTTGGCATGCCTTCGTAATCACTTCTATGTTCTTCCCACTTTGCTAAAGTTTGACTGTCTAATTTGGACGCCATATGAAAAATAATCAACGTGTCCCAATGCTGAGTAGGTTCACCTAAGTTTCCTAACGCTCTTAGGTTTTTAGTCACGTGATCAATTAAAAATCTTAATGATTTTTCGGATTCTTGGGAAAACGCTTGAATGTTAAAAAGAGAGCTCAGATGGTGATTAATAAGCAGCCGCTTGTTATCGTATCGGGCACTTAATAAATCCCATGCTTCTGAGTAATTTGCAGAAGAAATTTCAAGATTTGACACAATACGGGCGGCCTCCCCCTCCAGTAAAGAAACTAAAATATGAAATTTGTGTATTTCTGTCATGTTTTCATTTTTGTCAACTAAATCCGTAAAAGTGTCTCGGAATTCTAGCCAACGGAAGAACGAACCATCGAATTTTGGTAAATTAATTGTAGGCATTTTGAAACCAGAACTTGGAGTGGGGTGGGGATTGTGGCCACAATTTCTGTGATCATGACATGTTTGATGAGCCACCAAAATGCCCCTTGCAATTGAAATAGCCTTTATTATGTCAGCTTCCAAAACCTCCCTAATACCAAGTTCTACCTCCAAAGTTGCAGAATTTTGAACCTCAATCTTGGTCTGCAACTCATCGAACCTATCTGACAATTTTTCGAACCTATCTAGTTTAATTGATAGTTCAGAAATATCGAAAATTTCTAATTTTTGTCTTTGCTTAATTTTTGTTAAGTAGTTTATAAAACTTGTGACCTGCCCCTTAATGGAACTACGCTTACTTGTTAGCTCCTTAAGTTCTGGGCTAACTGGTTCGGGAGCCATTGCAAATTAACTAGTTTGTATTCGAAATATACTGATAAACAAATATAAACCGATTTTGAGCTAAATCTCGCGTTATTGTAATGTAAATATTATGTTAGGTTAAAGTTACGTATTTATAAAAAGTAAATGTAGTAAACAATCTATGTAAATTGATAAAGACCTCAGCTAATAATAAATAGTTAAGTATTTATCTCACGCTCCTCGCCTAGACGTTCTCTGCCGCACGGGAAGCTGGTGAGTGCTATCAGCTGATAATGATAACAGCACTCTGCCTCAGCAGTGTAGTAGGTAGATACTTGTACCCTGGAATGCACGGCGAGTAGCAAAAGAATGAATATTTAGGTAATTATAAGATTTTACCTATATTATGGAATATATAAATAAAAGTTGACCTTTTCTTCTACCTGGGACAAAGGTAAATAGACCTAATAAATAGAAATATGACACAGGAATGTATGAAATGTAGGTCAATATTTTAATGTTTTAAATTGATTTTATTTGGACTAAAATCCAAGAGGTAGGTAAGTAGATAGTTAATATAGTTTGTTCAGAATGTATTTTTGCTATTTTACTAAAAATAAACCTTTGAATAGAAGGGTAAATAAGAGAAAATAAGAATAGAAAATGCACAAGTATGAGGTTATTTTTATGATTGAATTTTTTTGAATGATACTATTTTTTGTATGTAAATAGGTTGTAAGATAGGATGAGAAACAAGGTTAGGATTGTTTTTGTAGGAGCTGATGAAGGACGGCACTTAACTTGGTGGTAATCCGAATGACGTAGGTGACCTCTAGCCAACGTAGGTACACTTGCAACGCCTCGTCCAATATTAAGGCAAATTCTTCACTGCTTGCTTCGATACTTTAGCTGCACCGATGAACAAACTGTCCACAATCCAATCTTGATCAATTCAGTACTCCTGGCTTCGATGCTGACGAGTTTCGACCTTTAGACCAGCCAACGAACACGTGACGAAGTATGGAGACAAAGAAACCTCTTGAAATTTGATGAAATCGTCCTGTCACGGTCGCCAAAATTCTTTATGTCTGTTCAGGCATAAAGGTAGATGTTCTTGAATGAAAGATTTCTTCAGTTATTTAGCAGGTTCTTATTATTTCAGTAAATTGCAAGAATATTGAGATGCGCAGTTGCCGCAAGTAGAAGAAAAAGTGAATCGGTTTACAAGCACCGTCAAAACATTTATAATTTAACGCCTGCTAAGAAAGATTGGCAATCTGTACGTAGAATAGTCATCGGTAACAGTATTGTTTCAGGCGTTAACATACTTAAATAGAAGATTTATTATTACTTAGGTTTAGGAACGGATTGGAAATATGTAAGTCTTGTCATGAAATGCGCGTAATCTGTCAAAATGAGGCGACGATAAAACAATGGTGGCTAAATTTACTAGAAATGGCGTAGAAGCCATTGAAGATTTTAAACATGATAGGACTTGGATATCTCATATCCTTCTCCATACCTATTTGACAGAAAGAGGCAGCGCTAATATAAGGTAAGTAAGGAGGATACCTACACTCAGCATTAGGTGGCAACGGGTTAAAAGAGAAGAAGAAGATAAATAGAATTGTTATTCTGATTTTAGACTTACCCACATTACAACAAAATATATAATCTACCTCTATAATTGATTAGATTGAGAGAACATTGGATCACGAACGTTACCTCCCCTTTTTAACGCATTTGACAAAAAATTACGTCTTTTCTCGTAGAAGGAAGAAAACCAAAGAAAATCTTATTTATGTACTCCTACTTCTTTCGCAGTACATTCTCTGTGGTATTTCAGGGCAAAAGAAGATTTCAGAGAGAACCCTAGAAGCAAGTAAAATGAAGCCATGAAATACTCATTGCAATCAAAGGCATGCGTTAAAATAAAACAAAAACAAATGCTTAAAGACACAAAATACTACTTATTTAATCAAGCTTATGAGAGCATGTTTAATCTTTACACAGAATATACGCACCATATTTTTAATAGGTATAGGTATTTTTGGTAGTTAACACGTTATGACACTATGAATTTCGTCTGACTGGATTTTTTTTCTAGCCAAAACAGCAAATCATAGTGTGATAAACCCCGCTTCTGTCACTCCACACATGACATGTAACATAATGTTGCTTATTTACATGTTTAATGTAACTGGTGGTTTTGATAATTATTACACTCATGATTAAATACAACTATTACTCAGGCACGAATAATGTTGCGTAGTTTGTACCGGCGCGACGTTGCTATTGCACATTTTAAGATGAAAAAGTAGTTATTGTGGAATAACTGTAATAGATAGACACATAGTATTGCAGCTTTTTTTTTTAGATATTGATGTCTTTTATAAAACTGTAGTACATCATTTTGCTCTATTGTCAATAATTTCCACAGCGTACGCGATATAAGATTTTTTTTGTACTTTTTTCACGCGTTGGGTTACAATATCGAAATTTTCACGCGGATCCCAATTTTTTCTCGTACCAAATAATAAAGAATTTTAATGGTATTTTTATTGGTAGTTTCGAAGCCTATTCAATTCATACAAACAAACAACCAAATCTTTCCTCTTTATAATATTAGTGTAGACAAGGCAAGTCTAACTGCGATGAGATGAGTTTTTCATAGCTTCAAGTATAATATTGGTAGGTTTCACTTTTACTTGCTCTGAGTCTGACATGATATTGACCTGTAAGTTGACATAACTCTCTGGATCACTGATATTGACTTATAGGCTGTCAAAGTAGGCTGACTGCGTGCTGACTTTTGGAACCATAAATGCACGACATTGATTATGCACAATACGATTACGCCCGACAATGTTTTGTACAAAATGACTATGTATGACTAACAATGTGCCGTTCCCGGTAACAATAGGAATATTCCCCGGAATCCCGGGTACCCCTGCCTGCTACGCCAAGGGTTCGATCTCCACAAGACACAAATATTTCAAGTTTTTGTGTTTGGTCTGGGTGTTTTCTATGTATAATACGTATTTATTTACAAAAAAGTACTGATATCAGCTATCTAGTTCTCATAGTACAAGCTATGTTTAGTTTGGGGCCAGATGGCGCTGTGTGAATTGTTCTGGATATTAAAAAAAAATACGAATGTTACCTTTTTTTATTTATCAACAATATTTAATAAATAATAAATACATATCCTGGACAATTTATTTTAAGTGTTTTTTGAAGTACCATAAGTATAAATAATAAGTAAGTAAACATTACATAATCGTTTTTGAAAACTTGCAAAATTTTCGAGTGCGGGCAGGATTTGAACCTGCGACTTTCGCATTACTAGTGGCGACGCCTCTTCCATCTGGGCTACCGCAGCTCATTTCTTGCCCGCCAATTTTGCAAGTGTATTTTAATGCCAGTAACGCTTGGCATGGCTCCATCTACCGGGTTAGTTTTGCAACTAATAACCAGCGACTAATTCTATCTTTACAGATTGAATGTAGTCTAAGCGATGAAAACCAGCGATAAATTGAGTACCAAATTTTAAAACACTTCCCGTGTTAGGTATACAATTTTTGAAAACTTGCAAAATTTTCGAGTGCGGGCAGGATTTGAACCTGCGACTTTCGCATTACTAGTGGCGACGCCTCTTCCATCTGGGCTACCGCAGCTCATTTCTTGCCCGCCACTCGAAAATTTTGCAAGTTTTTAAAAATTGTATACCTAACACGGGAAGTGTTTTAAAATTTGGTACTCAATTTATCGCTGGTTTTCATCGCTTAGACTACATTCAATCTGTAAAGATAGAATTAGTCGCCGGTTATTAGTTGCAAAACTAACCCGGTAGATGGAGCCATGCCAAGCGTTACTGGCATTAAAATACACTTGCAAAATTGGCGGGCAAGAAATGAGCTGCGGTAGCCCAGATGGAAGAGGCGTCGCCACTAGTAATGCGAAAGTCGCAGGTTCAAATCCTGCCCGCACTCAAAAATTTTGCAAGTTTTCAAAAATTGTATACCTAACACGGGAAGTGTTTTAAAATTTGGTACTCAATTTATCGCTGGTTTTCATCGCTTAGACTACATTCAATCTGTAAAGATAGAATTAGTCGCCGGTTATTAGTTGCAAAACTAACCCGGTAGATGGAGCCATGCCAAGCGTTACTGGCATTAAAATACACTTGCAAAATTGGCGGGCAAGAAATGAGCTGCGGTAGCCCAGATGGAAGAGGCGTCGCCACTAGTAATGCGAAAGTCGCAGGTTCAAATCCTGCCCGCACTCAAAAATTTTGCAAGTTTTCAAAAATTGTATACCTAACACGGGAAGTGTTTTAAAATTTGGTACTCAATTTATCGCTGGTTTTCATCGCTTAGACTACATTCAATCTGTAAAGATAGAATTAGTCGCCGGTTATTAGTTGCAAAACTAACCCGGTAGATGGAGCCATGCCAAGCGTTACTGGCATTAAAATACACTTGCAAAATTGGCGGGCAAGAAATGAGCTGCGGTAGCCCAGATGGAAGAGGCGTCGCCACTAGTAATGCGAAAGTCGCAGGTTCAAATCCTGCCCGCACTCGAAAATTTTGCAAGTTTTCAAAAATTGTATACCTAACACGGGAAGTGTTTTAAAATTTGGTACTCAATTACATAATCGTATATAAGACAGAATGTGACAAAATACAATTATTTTAGGAATTTGAAAGTTAAATATTGTAGTGAGAGATTAGGAATTACCCATGCGAAGAATATTATGCCGTAGGCATTTATTTCTGTAGGGTGCATTTTAAAAAGTGAATACTTAAAGGTTTGTTTTAGTTCGTAAACATTCCCTTTGGAATATTCCCAGTAAATTACTAAAGTAGGAACGGCACATATTGCTTTGTACGAATGATACAGTCATTGGATCGTGTTCAGTTACTGGCCCGGACAATAAATGTACCGGGGTATAATTCGAATTTAAATAAAATTACGTCGACGAGTAAATGAACTCATATACTATAGTGTTGGCTATAATCGACTTCTTGATTAATTATTGGAATATGACATATAAGGCCGTGGAGGGGGGGTGAAACGAAGCCCCCCGCACTAAAATTTTCTGACACAAATCCGACCCAGTAGGTTAGGTCTGATAAGAGTTGTGACCCACTGGAGCGAACGAAATGAGCGAGTCGTAAAAAATATAAGAAAAAAACAATATCGATTAAGTTATACGAGAATGTAAAACTATCGATTAGGTTACATCACTACTAGCAGATTTTCAAAATGGTCACGTGATATCTTTGATATCGTGTCGTGCATGCGCGGGGTGTAAATTGTTACTACAAGGGTGTTTTGGGCGAAACTGTTTTGATTTCATTGCCATTGTCGTGCATGCTTGGGTTGTGCATAGCTCTGACGTTCATGATTATGCTGTGCAAAACACTGTCATACATTGTTTGGACTCTGACTGTTTATATTTACAATTTTACAATTTATTTTATTTACGTTAATTTCAATCCTATATTTTATTTATTTTTGGAATAATTTGTGTCATCACGACAAATATTATGCAGGTGTTTTATGTAGCCGTGTTTGTGTTATATTTAACCTATCTGTAATAACAAAACTATACTGTGACAATGACTTACCTGCCTACTTGTTTTATTTATTTTATAGAATAAATTATTCTATCTATCAGTAACGGCTATGTAACTCAACCGTAATACAAGTAAAATACATATTTGTTATAAGTACTTTATTTAGAAAAAGATACATGCATAATAATCAGATATTCATCGGGTATTTCGTTGACTTAGTACATTTTGTACCTATTACGTAGACAGGAAGAATTTAGACGACAAAACGGGTATAAGGTGTTAATTTCATGTCGTCAAATTGTCGTCAGCTGCTGGTTTTAGATTGGGTTTTACTGTTATATTGGTCCACCGACATAAGCATCGCTCTTATTGAAGAACAAGATCGACATTAATTTGGAAAGATGGTCGCAGTTCTCCCTGCAGGACCGTCCACAAGTTCCAAAACCAGATAGAAGCTTGATAAGCTGTCCGTTGTTTATTATCCTCCGAACTTCGAAATCTTGCTGAGATTCTGCTACGCAAAAGATCCAATATCATCCAGTTCTGAAGATACCGAGTATTCAAGTAAACCGAGATGATCGGAAATTGAAAAACTAACCTCTATGTTTATTTATAGCACCTTAACACCGTATTTAAGTATTACTATCAGAATAATGAATGATATCCATAAAAATACACAAGTTATTATGAATTCATAAACAAATTTGACACAATAGGTAACTATGCGGTGTAAATCGAAATTATGAGAGTTTTAGAGTTCCGTAGTCAACTTCTTGCAGGCTGCAAAAAACGCTCATAATTTACCTAATCGCTATGCTGGTTTAGTCCAGTGGCGCATACAGCTTCTGATCATGGGGAGTCACAACACATACCATAGCAAGACTACCGTCGGGTGAAAGAAAATATTCATCACAAGAAAAGCTACTAGACACATCACATTAAAAAAAGACAAGGGATGCACACTGCACCACATTACCACTACACGTATTGCGAGCGAATCTAGCTCTACATTTACGTTTAAAAAGTTGCTTGCGAAGCAAGCTTGAAAATTTAAAAGCCAAGAGAGTTCCGCCTTACAGCAACAATAAACATATTGCGAGCAAAGCGAGCTCGACATTTGACGTTAAAAAAGCAAAACGAGGACCTACACCACGCTCCACGAATATAACTTATAATATAGAGCGAAGCAAGCTCTAAATTTCGTATTAGAATAGAAAGGCAACAGAGGAGCCTGTTGTCTTTTTACTTTGCGCCACAGCAACACTAAACTTAACATCTATGAAAAAATATCCTCCAAATTTTTGGAAGGACAAATATTTTCGTTCTTAGAAAAGTAAAAAAAGTTTTTCAGTTTCACGTCCAGGAAACGCTCTGAAAGTTTGCATTCATTTCTAAGACACACTGTATACAGGGTGGCCTGTTAAGTGACGTCCAAAGACGAAATTCAAATGTCTTATACTGATGGGTAACCAAATCACTAACATGTATGTATGTCCCGCAATTTATTGTAGTTTCCGAGTTATTCAACATTTCTGGCAGGCTTCCTTCCTTCTGTTCTTTAGTTCCATAAAGGGGCTATTTGAGTTGTTGTTTTTGTAGCATTTTTATTTATCGCAAACAAAAAAAAAATGGCCTGCCAGTCATGTTTTTCTCATACAACTTCAAAAGTTGAATAACTTGGAAATTACCAAAAGTCGCAGAACATACATGGGGGTGATATAAATAGCCCTCAGTATAACGCATATAAATGTTGTCTTTGGTTTTACTCTACCTACTTAAGTTTTACGCATGCGACACAGGCCAGCAAAGCCAAAAATTTGTAATATAAAGGATATCCTAAAATATGGTTACAGTAGCTGCAAATGTAGAATCATCTCGAGGCTTTCACGGTTTTTCATCACTTTTTTATATTTTTTATAATAAGATTCGACGTATTTGATTACAAAAACCCTAGATTTAGGTGTGACTGACACGCTCTTAGCAGGTTTTTATGCCACGTAAGAACAAGTATTGAAGTTTAACAGGTATCCCATCCCTTTTTAGGGTATTTCTCCGGATCATGCAAATTCATGTGATTTCTCTGGCGAATTTGAATTTTGAGTTAATTGAATTAATACCAATGGATATTTAAAATATATCGAAAAAGATAAAAAATTATACCTTTGGCCCTCGTTTCTCACTTATAGTTCCAGAGAAAAATAAGTTTAAAAAAATCTCACCAGAGAAATCAATCAAATAGGACAGAGAAATCAAACTCATAACTTTAATTTCGTTATTTGTATCATTTATTAATGTCAGTCATTACATATTTATCAACATGATTTCTTAAAATTATTAACGAATTATTTAAATCTAAAGCTATTACTAACATTAACAACTTATTTATTGAACAGCCTTTATTGATGGAGATCTTATTCTCATTTTTTTATAATCTATATTCATATTATAACTATTTGTTTTAACATGTAGTTCTATGAGTATAATTAACAACTATTAATTTTCTTGTCAAATAAAATATTAGTAAAAATAAACGATTCAAAATATCTTAGATTGATTTATCTGGCAATTACTTTGATTTCTCTGGCATTTTCGCCAGAGAATCCAGAGAAATCAATGCCAGAGAAAACGAAAAGTAGTGATTATTTAGAATAACCCTTAAACCGTAAAAGCGAATATAATCGTAATTACACAACCAGCTAACCACCCAAAATGCTACATTTCTTGAACAAAATCACAACATTATGACTGGTCAATCAATTATTAACTTTGGCAGAGAACTCAAATGTATAGGTGTACCAAAGCCAGAGAAATACTTGCTTGCCTCGATGAATTCAAAATGTAACAGCGAGTCACGCGAGCACACACTCCCCCTGCTGCGGCTCTACTGACTCTTTTGAGCAGCCGGGATGCCCATAGCGTACGTCTACAAAGAAGTGATGTGCGCGATGTTTTTTATGCGCCAGAGAATCCTAGGATTTTACGCGGACAAAGTCATTTTATTCTCGAACTCGCTAAACTGTTATAAGTATGATTAGATATTAATTGTAGTTAAACTAGAACATATAGAAGGTCTGTGAACATCGTCACAAATTCGTATCATAAATAGTTATCGAAATAAAAACCCATGAATGTAGCAAGTCGACTTTTGGACACGCCAGAGAGCATCAATTTGGGGGGCATTTATATTTTTTATAAAAAAGTGTAATATCCCTATAATTTTAAAATGCTTCTCCAGTCGTATTAATAGCCGTACTTATCATATAAAAAATACTGTTCCTCATTATAGCAAGATGTGCATATTTTAGGCCAAGACAATGATTTATACGGTGCTGAAGAAAGACCCTTTAATCAAATAAAATTAATCGAATAGCTGTGACGTCATATGTATAGAAATGTAGAGAAAAGTCGGAGAATGTAGAAAAATGTCGGCGGGCGACATGCCGGCATCGCTCCCACACTGGATGTATGGAACAGTCGCCGACTGTAGGGAACAGTCGCCGACTTAGGTTCGGGAGCACCTTAATGAAGCGTGGCACGGCCCCATCTACCGGGTTAGTTTTGTTTTATATTTTTTATTTAAAACCCGCGGTAAATTGAATACCAAATTTTAAAACACTTCCGTGTTAGGTATACAATTTTTGAAAATTTTCGCATTACTTCAAAGAAAAAAAAAAATTTGGAATTATAATTTGGTATTCAGAACTGTATATTATCCATCACAACCCCATGTCGAGTTTTTCTGTGGTACGAAAAATATACTCCAGCCTCAAGGCCCAACCAACGAGAGTTATAACATTTCTAAGATAAATGAATATTAAGAAGATTTCTTGAATGTACTATTGTTTATTATGTACTCACAGTGCTCTATTGTTTTCATAATTGAAAATTAAAAATTGAAAAAATGTTAGCGCTTGCTGGCCGTCCCACTGCTCTGCCAACTGAGCTACCGGCGCATCTACTGACACTTCTAATTTTTCAAGCTCTTGGTACTCGTATAGAAGAGACGTAGAAGCAACATCTAGTATCTATATATATCTATACATATAATAAAACAGAAACGAAACCAATAACCAATTCTGTACATGAAATAGATTCAAAAAAGGGTTTTTGCTTCTAATTGTGTTCAAGATACAGACATCAAAACAGAAGTAAAATTGATTTTTGTCTGTTTGTCTGTTTGTCTGTCGGTATGTTTGTTATTCTTTCACGTAAAAACTACTGCACAGATTTCTACAAAATTTTATACTGTGGTAGCTTTATTACCCGGGTCAACATCTAGGATACTTTTTACCTCGAAAAAATCTTTCATTCCCATGGTAAAACACAGTAACTGGTTCCGCAAAGCGAGTTCCGAATTTTTTTCCTAAAAAATAATATAGATGTCGCTGTTAGTTTTGTAAAACGCGGTATTGACCACGTATTGACTGACATACGATCTGAACATCTAAACGACCCCGTGAAACGACCTAACCAAACAAAAAACAAACAATCACACATTTAATCCTTGCGGGGTAGGTTGAGCGTCAACGGCCGTAAGTATTTTATCGTCTGACATATATGCGGGTCGTTCTAACTATTACAGAAATGTTTCGGACTTTTACTTTGACCTTTGGTCATGGTCAAGGTATGTGATGGAAGACAGATGAATTGTGATATTTTCTTGAGTTTGCACAACTATTACTCATCACAATAAAACAATTTTAAACGGATTTAAGTTGTGTTTATTGTGGAAGCGTAGAAATTGTGAAATCCAAAATAAACACAACTTAAATCCGTTGAAAATTGTTTTATTGCGAAGACAAATTATGATTTGGGTAAAATTAGTTTATTTTTTTACCACTACAAGAGGCCGTTGGCCTGAGTTAAAGGTTATAATACTTTTAATTTTAACTCGACATCTCTACGTGTAACCGAGATAGTGAGTCTTGAAAGACAGACAAATGGACAACAAAGTGAGTGAACCTATAAGGGTTCCATATTGCAGCCTAAAACCCATTTACCAATATAGTTCTTATTTTAACTCGATATCTCTGCGCATTCCCGAGATAAAGCGTCTTACGAGACGGATGGACGGACGGACGGACAACAAACTGATCGTATAAGGGTTCCGTTTTTTTGTACGTTTCTTTTTGATGTACGGAACCTAAAAAAATATAAATACCTTCATTAGTTAGAATCAAAAATGTTAGAGTAAAATTTGTTTAAAATTACTTCATAGATGTCGCTGTTAGTTTTGTGAAACCCGCTAATGAAATGTTTTCTCCAAAATTATATAACAAAGCCACTGACAGGCGACAGGTTTTCTAAAAAAAAAAATATAGTATTGTAAACTATGCCGTGTGATGCCGGCTTGCAATAGCATCACCCGATTTCTTTTCCGTGGGAGTCGTAAGTGGCGACTAAGGGACTTTCACATGGACGATGGGCTGACAACCTGTCACCATGGCGATACACAATTTTCCGAATGACCATCAAATATATGTCAGACGGCCGAAAAAACGGACATTTACGCTCTGCCTACCCTGCAAGAGATAATAGGCGTGATATACGTATGTAAGTATAAACTTGGGCAACGGATATTCTGATAGATTATCTTTAAAGATAAATCTTTTTTTGTGAAGTGGCGCCACTATCGAGGTCGTTCACGGTTACACTCGCCTTAAACATTTTTGCAGAGATCAGAAGGCAAGGAAGGATTGCACTTGCTGTAGTATC
Source organism: Tuta absoluta (assembly GCA_027580185.1). Lineage (NCBI taxonomy): Eukaryota > Metazoa > Arthropoda > Insecta > Lepidoptera > Gelechiidae > Tuta > Tuta absoluta. The sequence continues at coordinate 7,596,012 of JAQAHW010000019.1, read as the reverse complement.
TTCAAGTATCGCTGCCACACTGCTTCCAGGAGAGAAAACGGCGCATACAACTTTTAAAATACCAATCGATTTGGACACAAACGATACTCCAATATGTGCTGTATCACGTAATAGTTACAAGGTAAAGGTTTTCTGATATTGTTGTCTGGTAGTTATGTGACGAGTGTACGATGGCCAACAAAAAAACGATAGAAGCTATGGATAGGACTTTGAAAGACATACGCAGAGATAATAGGGCCATGGGCCATATCACTGTTCTTTTTTCCAGTGACTTTCGCCAAACACTTCCAGTTGTTACTCGAGGTACCAGGGCTGATGAGGTGAATGCCTCACTAAAATCATCGGCTCTTTGGCCACAAATTCACAAGCTGACCATGACGGTGATCATGCGAACCCGTCTCGGAGGTAATCCACGGGCTGAAGAGTTTTCACAAGCTTTATTAAAACTCGGCAGAGGTAGTTTACCAGAGGATAACGGTCAAGTAAGTCTGCCTGAAACGCTTTGCCAAATAGTTTCTGGTCTAAAGAGAATCATTTCTTCTGTGTATGGCGAGCCTTCCTTCCTTCAAAAGAAAGATTCGTAGCTACGTGGAAGAGCTATTTTTGCACCCAAAAATGATCAGACTGCTTCAATAAACCATACCATTATGTCACAAATCACTGGGGATATGGTGGTATACGCGTCAATTAACACTGTTATGAATCAAGACAAAGCCACTAACTACCTAATAGAATTCCTAAACTCCTTGAGTGCGAATGGTCTTTCTGCACACCAAATATTACTTAAACTTGGTGTTCCTATCATGCTTCTTTGCAATCTCACTCCACCAAAGCTGTGCAATGGAACCAGACTGAAGATCTTAAGCTTAAAGATGAATGTATTCGAGGCGGATATTTTCACTGGTTGTGGCGCGTATACCACTCATTCCCAACAACTTTTTAATCCAATTTCAGGGCATTCAGTTTCCCGTCAGCGTTTTCTTTGCAATGACTGTAAACAAATCGCAAGGACAGACGCTGAAAGCCGCAGGCGCGTAGGTCTTACGATTCCCTGTTTATCACACGGGCAGCTATATGTCGCTTGCTCTCGAGTCAGTTCTCCTGAAAATTTGTACGTTTTAGCACCCGATGGTAAAACTACCAAAGTAGTTTATAACGAATAATTATGGTTAGTCCACAAGGGCGCTAATATTTTTTCAATTTCCTATTTTTGTTTATGAAGATTACTTGAAGTTTTATTCGTTTTATTGATAAAGATTTCTTATAGGTATTGTTGTGGATATAAATTTAACACTGTGGTTACGATAATCCTAATAAAGAAGGTACCCATATAATCATAAATCTATCTCGCTCGATAGTCGTTTTACCCCAGCCCTATTATCGACGTGAAATAAGACAATGGTGAGAGGGGTATTCGATACCCAGCTAAGAGCACCTCGAAACCCGAGGGTCCTCCAAACACTTTTTGACGGTGAATGGTGAACACTTACATTAGCCCGAAAAGGGGATATTAAAATCCTGGGAAATGGATGTTTTTATGAGAAATATCTGTGAAAGTCTACGCAACAAAATTGCAACATTACTACGGCCAAAGAGCTTGTAAAAACGTTGTAGGTACCTACCTAAAGTATTTTACAGGCTGGATTTTACAAGGCAAAATACAAAAATGTGTAAAGCTTCTGTTGAGAAAAAACTTAAATGTGCATTACTGCAGTTAGGCTAGAAGATATACCATACTTTAGTTTGACAATGCACAGTAAGCAATAAATAGTTTGTAGAGTTGCATTGCATGCAAAGGTTAATTATATAAATAAGATAATGAGTATTATCTTGCCAACAAACTGTTTTCGCAGTTTGGCGAGAATATTAAAATAAATTATTAATCTTACACAATAGAAAAAAAACAATTTCAAATACAATTGCTATTCAGATTTCACATGGCGTTTAAGGGAGTTTAGCTTCATATTGCTTTTTGTTTGCTTGCTCAAAAATCTAGTTATAAAAAGTTGCACGACGACCACTCACTCATCTATTGATGAAACTAAAAACCAGCCAAGACGGATTGACGGTGTGTGGATATAATTTTTACCTTTTGAGGTAAGGAACCCTAAAATGCGAGAAATAGCTCATAATACAAAACAACATTCTACCTACTAAAGAAAAATTGGCCTATATGTACCAAATTCACGAAAGGTGTTTTTTTTTTTTATATGTTCGGTTCGATTGTGTCAGTAGTTATCGCAGCAATACCTACACTAAACATTGAATCTTAGTATATCCTCACTCGTAGTCGTCGTAGTAAGTAGGTATTTCACAGAAAGTGTGTTTGTGCTAGCCGGCGACAGGGCGAGGAGGTCCCGCCGGAATAAAATGCAATAAAAAGGCCGATGTTGCGAATATTCTGAATCCGAACGAAAAGAAGGTACAGTCGCGAGCGAAATTGTTAGCTTTTTTCTTCTATTCTTTAGTAATGGCAATCCGTTACGAAGGCACTTCAGCCAGCGTCCAGTTATAAAATTATGAATGTCTACAGATGATATTTACAACTATTTTTGACGATTAAAATTTGAATTTATGAATTTCTTTAAAGCTAACAGGAACAACATAACTTTTCAAGCACCAACGGTTATTGTCACAGATTTTGATTGTAAATAAGCGAAAAACACATACCTAACTTAAAAAAAAAAACCTTTTCCGCCGCTTCCTTTCGTTTCCTGAACTCTGTAAGCTGTTTTTGTTTTTAGTTGAAGGGGCGGGAACTTCGTTTGTTTGATTCTTATTTATATTGTTTGTCTAATCGATGATAATAAATGAAAATGAAATAAATTTATTCAATGTAGGATAGTATCACTTATTGACGTCATGATCCGTCATTGCAAAAAAAAGAAATTAGTATAACACAATTTTCTTTTTTTTATAGCCATTTTGTATTGTACTAATAGAAAACCGGCTCGGGCGAGATAAAAAAAAATAGGAAATTTAAATCATCCTTATTAGTTTGTCTTTTTTCTGAGCAATAACCGGTATTGGATGCATGGAATAAACTACTAGAAGATGTGGTGTCTGCAAAAAACACAAACCAATTTAAAAATCGATTGGGCAAATTAAAATTGATAAAGAAATCCAAACAAGAGGACAGCAAGATACAGGCATAATCAGTTGCTACACCTGCTGCCTGTTTAAAGATAATAATAGGTAATTATGACTCAAAATACTAAATAAGTATCTACGGGATTCTTACCGCGAAAAAAAATGTGTTCCATGCAACTGGGCTGAAATATCAGACAAAATTGTGTATCGCGATAAGAACTCCCTTTTGAGTCGTCACGTCAGACTTACAGAGTTTATCAAGAAACTAACGAAAAACATTTTCCAAAAAATATGGAGAATGAGAACATCGGCAACTCAAACTAATCGAACACCAAAGTCATGTTCATATTTTTTCAGCAGAGATATCCAGAGTGTATTAAGCCTAAGGTAGGATGCAATTTTTAAAATGTCCTGTACCTATACCTTTAAAATACTTTGTGTAAATGCAATGCAGGTACACGAAACCTCTAAACGCTTACGGTACGGTAAGAATCTTCCTTTGATTTGTGCGAAACGGGGTCGAGAGACTGACGCGCGGTTATTTGAATATGGAACTCCTCACGTACGTTTATGAGAGCTTCTTTCCCGCCTTTCGCTTCAATTTACGAAACACACGAGCGGTGAAGTGTGAATCGTTTCAGTAAACCGTATAAATTGTGAGATAAATTTTTCGAGCGCCCCTTCTGCCACTCGAGAAACAAATAAATTGGATATGCACTTGATTGCTCTGTGATTCTTCGATTCAAGTTGGTTTGAGTTTTATATTTTGTCTAACGTCTTAGGTACCTGCCTACCTACTGACTTATTAGTATTTGTTTAAAGATAAAGGTGCTATAAAATTGTTAATAATAAATCAAATTGGATTTGACGATGCAGGCATGAAAAGCTACAAGTTGACAATATTTTGAAAAATTATAGGTTTCATTGGTTATCAAAGCTATGGATAGGTATATTACTTATTTTACAGTGACTTAGTATCTACGGTATCTACACAACTTCGAACTACAAACTTTTAAGTATAGGTACAGGTAAATAAAATATTACAGATGGCATAATATGTTAGTTTTATAGGTGCGCTGTTCTAATTTGATAGCGTACAAATAGGTATTTTAAACTGGAATCTGAAAATTAATTTTGCATTTTACATTTTGATGATAATTTTAATGACTATGGCGTAGCGGATAGTACCCCTGCCTGCTACGCCGAGGGTCGTTATTTCAATCCCCACAAGACACAAATATTTGATATTGTCAATTTTCAATAGGTATGTATTTCATAAATGAAAACAAGAAATTGAAAAAATGTCAGCGCCCTTCAATTTTTTTTTTTCATTTATGAAAGTAATATAGCACTGTGAGTGCAAAATAAAACCATAGTACAGGTATGTATTTATTTAGGTCAAAAAAAGTAGGTATAAGTACTTACCTAAGTATTAATATCAGCTATCCAGTACCAACTTTTTACAAGCTATGCTTAGTTTTGGCTAGAAATGGTCCCGGATATTTATTTATTTGATGATTTTGCCAGTTGTCTTAAATTGTATATAACCCAGCACGAAAAGTTGACGGAGCCATGCCACAAGTAATTGGCAGATACACTTGCATAATTTCGCAGGCAACTATTGAACCGCGGTAGCCCAGATGGAAGAGGCGTCGCTAGTACTGATAGCCATAAGTCGCAGGTTCAAATCCTGCCCGTAGAAATTTTTTTTTTCTCATTATGAGCAACGTGCTTTTTCGGATAAGATGTTATGACCATTATACAGACTTATGCATGCCAAATATGAGCCTGTATGTCAGTAGGTAGGTACCTTGAGAATGAAAAAAAATCTTGACGTTTGTAGGTTCCGATGTTCGGATGTTTTGGAGTTATCTAGGTTATTCTGCAGATTAGTAGCCATAAATGAATTATCAAGTTCTAGTCTTGAACTCTAGTATAGACGTAGACAAATAATTTGTGCACGCGCCTGTCCCCTTCGACGGCGGCGTCACGCTGTCGCGTGTTGTATTGAACGCCCTAAATATCTGCCAACTGCCCCAACTGCGAGCTACAAAGATATCAGTGTAGCACAGCGACGCGCTACATACAGGCTTTTCACAGTTCACAGCAAGGATAAGTGATTTTGTTGCAGTAGGTACTTTAAGCCGTATTATGCCAGCTGAAAATAGCATCACATTTCTAGGTATGAATCCAGAAAATAGGCAGCAGCAAAAAAATGTTTGCAGCATCTGGAGACTGGAACGGAAGAACACTTTTAACAGTGACATCTAGCGCCTATAGTACAAAATACTAACTTCGGTTCATATCCGACGGACATGAAAACGAAAACCACCCATGCACAAACGACTGTATGCTATGATTGACGCCACGCCGCGCATACAACGCAGGGGGTGTAGAATAGCCTTTAGTTTTAACCATAGACAATAATGACAGCTATGAATTTCATTTTTATGTTGGCAGCATTACTTTTCAATTTCAAACGGTTTTCGAGTGTGTAGTGTTTTGTAGCGTTGGATGAATTTATAAAACTATTGTGAAAGTGGTGTTTTCTTAGTGTTAATTATGTCAATTTTCAATGAAATACTTCCGAAGCTCCTTGCTATATCGAATACTACCGTTAAAAACTTCAATGACGAGCTTCAGGTAACGAAAATGCAGCGATGTTTCAGTGGCCATTTTGCTCGATTTTCGTTTGTGTTAGATTGCTTTTTATTCAAAATTCATTGTATTCCCAGGCTTGTCTTAGCTGCTGTTAGATAAGTTGTTATTTGTAGTACGTATTTTGTGTAAAAAGTGGTGATTTTCAGGCGGCATTAGACTGCCTGGATAAGTTTGAAGAGGAGCATCAAAATGGACGAGGAACGGCAAAGGAAAGGGCCCAGAGGGAGAAGGCCCTTATGACGACATTGCAAAGCATTCACGAAGATGACGGTAAGAGCTTTTCACCGAAAAATCACTTAGAAACATTTATAACATTCTCATAGCTGGAACACAAATTTTGGGGTTATTACCCTGGTTTACCCGCCTTTTTGTGTAAATATATCTCTAGTTATAGTTCAAATGCGATCTTAATCAAATCAAATTCAAAATTTATAATTCTGCTATTTATCCTCATTGCATTACCTGTATAGTCTGTCTATTAGTTGTATACTCTTACTAAAGTTTACTAATGTTACATTCATATGTTGTTGTTATATTTAAGAACCATTACATCCCATGTCTTAAAAGACTACAAAGTGATATAACCAGCATTTCTTGAGAATATTACCTTTCACAGTGTTACTGCAATGACTTGCAACTGAATATTTTAAGAATTTCTTCAAAAACTTTTTAAAGCACATATTGTGATGATTATGAATGTGTACTTTGTTTAGTGAAGCCAAGTTTAAACAATCAAATGTATACACTACACAGTCTTCTTCTTCTAAAATAATGTCTTTTCTGGGCATGGTTGTGTGTGTCCCATTGTATGCTTAGATCTTTATTTTGCTAAATGTATAATTATCACAATTCATAGGACGGTTTATGTGTATAATTTATGCCAGAAAAAGATCACAGATAAGATGAAGATAAATGGGTAGCAGCAGGTTAAACCACTGGGAAGCTGCTAGCAATTTATAATAAAAAAAACTTCACAATAAAAACAAACTCAAACCAAATTACAATCAAAAACTTACCCACAACTTCAAAAATACAACTATTTTTAGATGAAAACAACACTCCTGACTCAGTGAAGCCTACGACCAAACCTGCTGAGAAACCAGCAGAGACCAAGCGACGGGTTTCAAAGAAACGCAGCAAAGATGAAGTGGAAGGCATGATAAGCCCCGAACAAGACAAGCGAGCCAAGAGGAATGCTTCTGTTAAAGCACAGAGCATTATTACTAAACAGGTATGTATAGAACTGGATGTGGGCAACAGCGTTCCCTGTGAATGCAACATGTTGTACTGTGCTTGCCTGCACAGCATGGTTAGGTTGGCAAATACCCTTAAAAAGGTGATTGAGCTATATCCAGTAGTGGCTTGTTGTATTAGGCACCATTCTGACTACTCACTATTAGAATTACCACATATCAAAATAAAACAATTTTAAACAGATCTAAGTTGTGTTTATTTAACAATAATAATAACAATAAGGATTTTACTATTCCTGAGCATGAGTAAAATCCTTAATAAACACAAATCCGTTTAAAAGTAACAAAAGTAATCATTGTGCAAACTCAAGAAAATGTTTTAATTATTACATACTTTATGGTGCTAAACTGTCAAAAATCATCAGCAAAATATCAGCTTACATAGGAGTCTACTGCTGGATGTAGGCTTAGCTCAGGGTATGACATATGGCATGGCACAGTCTCCCATTTTTACACCATCCAGTCATGAATATGTCACAGGTGTTGTAAGCTGTAATTTTTATTTTATGTACCTATAGTTTGACAACTTTTTACAAACAAACAAACACATATCACGCCTATTATCCCTTGCGGGGTAGGCAGAGCGTATACGACCGCAAAAACAGACATTTACGCCACGTCTGACATATATTTGAAGGTCATTCGGAATATTATGTATCGCCATAGCGACAGGTTGTCAGCCCATCGCCTAAAATTGCAATACACACCCTCGAGTCCCTTAGTCGCCTCTTACGACTCCTACGGGAAAGAAAAGGGGTGATGCTATTCTGCATCACACAACAACTTTTTACCAGCCTTATTATTTCTGAATAGGATGAAAAAGAAAGAGGAGTATTGAGAGAATTAAATGAAGAAGGAGTTGCTTTTGTGTCTTCTACAACAGTGGTAACAAATCATTAAAAATATTAACAAAAATAGGTAGTAGGTAGTATTTGGTAGTAATCTTATTAGATCAGGTATGTAGTTTTTGAAGATAAAGAAAAGCTTATATGCAGAATGGTTATATATACCTGTTCCTCAATCATTCATTATCATGTAAAAAATATAGCCTAGTTTTTAAATAAAGTGTAGCATCATTAAAGAATGTCACAATATAGCTTAATTTTTAAACTAAATGTATTATAGGCTCATCTGGCTGATTACATTGTAAAGAGCGCGCATCTACTAGTTGCGCTCTTATCATAAACCTTGTCTTAGTAGGTATTAAAATGAGTTTTTACATTCATAGTGTTACTACAGTAAGGCCATTCCATTAAGCCAAATTTGACAGCTGTCAGATTCTTGCTAATGCTATGACTGAGGGTTCATTTTCCTTTGTTAACATATCTTTTAGTAAGGAATTGTCATCTGTCAAATATGATTTATTGGGATAGCGTTACTGGCCCTGAGTGACAGCTATATTTTCTGATTATTTCTGTCATTCTTTATCTAGTTTGTTTACTTTATTTTAAATACCTATTTCGACTGAGTATAGGAGCAGTTATTAATTGCATGTCAATTTTATCATTTTCAAATGTATTTTAGGTGAACGTAAATTTGACTCAGAAAATGCGTCGCGATGACTCGGTTCAAGGGGAGAAGAAATCGCGACGACGCAAAGAAGACGACAAGGAGAATGACCCACTACCACCTATACAGAGTAAGTTATAACATACACATATCACGCCTTTATCCCTAGAGGGGTATGTAGAGCGTTATGTCTTAACTTTAGTAGTACACTTAAAATCTTTTTAAGCAAACTTGCATTTTTTACCGCAGCAGGATTTGAACCCGCGACCTTCGCCATCGCTAGTGGCGACACCTATTTCCATCTGGGCTACCCAAACTCATTTCTTGCCCGCGAATTTTTCTTCATAACAATTGCAATAAAATTGATATTGGTCTGGCCGTATGCCTATTGAATAAAATATATTTAAGTAGTTTTTATTCCACAGTCAAACAGGAGAAGATATCCCTACCCCCCGAACCGATGGACACGGACTCCCTGCCAGTGGATATTGTGGTCAAACAGGAGGCGAATAAGGACGATAATGCGATGCCGCCGCCCGTAGCACCCGTGCCTAGTAAGTCACTTTATAAATTCACTAGCGGCCCGCCCAACGGTATCACCCGCTGCTTACCGATTTCCCACGGGAAACGGACCGACATAAATTATACATAAAAACCTTCCTCTTGAATCACTATATCTTTTAAAAAAAATGCTCATCCAGATCCGTTGAATGGTTTTGAAGATTAAAGCATACATACAGACTAGGGACAGACGCGGGAAGTGACTTTACTTTATACTATGTAGTGATTTTTTTATTTTTTTTATGTAGCCTGTTCTGTGTCCCACTGCTAGGCAAAGGCGTGATTGATTACTCAATGAAAACGTAATTTATCGAAAATCTGCGAACCGAGATTGATGTTCTGAAGCTTATTTACAGAATTAATAAATGAATCACTTTAAACCACAAAGTGGCCACTTTTAGCACTTGCTATCTGTAACTGTACTAAACCATATTTTACTAATACAAAATTCTGTAAGTAAATACCTGTATTTAATTTTTTATGTTTTTAATATATTTAAATTCACTATTTATAAATAATATAATGTAACAGGTGTAAGTGTCAGGACAAAGGCTATGAATATGAATATAATATATGTACTCAAAGCACGGAACTCATGTTTACCATCTTTACCACTCACAGAACCCCGTAAAGCGCTCCAAAAAGAGAAGTCGAAAGAGAAACTCAAGGAGAAAGAAGATGACAGTGCTCCCAGTGAAGAAGAATCTGGTAGAAGAAGCAGAAGGAACACCAAAACACGCAAAGAGACTGACACCATGCCGCCGCCGCCCGCGCCCGCGCCCGGTAAGCCTTGTGACAAATAGTCTTTAAAAAAACATAATAATAATATACTTTCTACACTCGTCTCATAATGTTCGAATCATGAACTCGAAAACAGTTGCATAAAGACCATTCTGCCTATAGAAATTACAGACACATAATGACTTAATGAGAAGGCTAATGAAAAGCACTTCGATAAAGTTCACAAATGAAACAAACTTTGTTTTTGCCACTACTCATATTGCCATCTTCCGCCGCACTTGTCAGTTGTTGTTGTAAGGTCATCGTTCAGTTGTTGTTCAGGTGTTTTTCAGATGTTGTTCAGATGTTGTTCAGTTATTTAGTTAGGTTGTGGTTCAGTTGCTGACTCGATATCTGAACAACTGCTGAAGAATAGAATTTTCGAAAATTTATATCAAGCCATATTACGTTCTCGTATTGAATTTGACCTTGTATCGGGCCTTGCAATCGCCGGTGCGGACGTTTGGAAAAGTATTTAACTGAGTTTTTGTTTTTTTTTGAGAGTGTAGATAAAATAGCGTGTGCAACAATAATGAGGCATTATACGACAGTTGCATAAACTACTACTATTGCGCATAATAACATTAAAAAGATAACGAAGAATAAAAAACACAGTACAACAAAGCGGCCTTAATGCTAAAGTAGCATTCTCTTCCAGGCAATTATTTTGTGTAACCTTGTCATATTTCTGTTCTTCTTCTGCCCAATTGTGCTGATGAATTGCATTCTTGTGTCAATTTGTGCTGACAAGAACATTCTTCTATCAAATATTATAGATGCATTGTACATAAAAAATGCTGATAAATTGTATTCTTATGTCAGTTTGTGCCGACAAATTGTATTCTTATGTTAGTTTGTGCCGACAAATTGTATTCTTATGTCAGTTAGTGTCGATAAATTGTATTCTTATGTCAGTTTGTGCCGACAAATTGTATTCTTATGTCAGTTAGTGTCGATAAGTTGTATTCTTATGTCAGTTTGTGCCGACAAATTGTATTCTTATGTCAGTTTGTGCCGACAAATTGTATTCTTATGTCAGTTTGTGTCGATAAATTGTATTCTTATTTCAGTTTGTGCCGATAAATTGTATTATTCTGACAAAATTGTTCTGAAGTGACACTGCCAATCTTTCTGATAACAAATGTTCTTCTGTGTGATTATACACCCTCATTATTTAAATCAGGCTAAGCTACACTATTTGTGAATATATAATTTTATTATTATCAAGTCACCACTTGATAGATAATAAGAAATTTAACAAAGCGGCGGCGGCCAATATTTAGTAGAGCAGCTGTATGATATTCCACGGTCCCGGGTTCAAGTCCCGGCCGCCGTTATTTTTTTTTCTTTTCCATTAAGGAGAATAATATGATACCGCAAGTGCATAAAATAATAATACAATAATCTGATAATTTGCAGTGGCAAGCTCTCGTGCCACGCGAGCTAGTTCACGCGCCAGCACCCGCGCCACGAAGCAGAACGACCCGGATGAGTCAGCAGCCATGCCTCCGCCGGAACCCAGACCAAAAAGAACTAGGGCCAAAAAGGTAACTATACTACCTCTACTGCTATGTAGGTAGTGTTACTGCCTGCAGCGCAAAGGTTCCGGGTTCGATTCCCGGTGGGACACTCACAAAGTTGATATTATCACTTTTCTCAAACATGCTAGGAAATGTGTTCATTTCTTTCAAAAAAAGAAACCGCGAAGTTTCACATTGTTTGTCACGTCTCAGATCACGCCAGCAAAGTTGTATGGAAATCCTTTGCTGGTGTCCATTAAGATAAATTCGTTATACGCTAAACCCACATAATTTGATTTCAAAATTATCTCGATGACTATCTCTCATAGAAACGGAACGTAATTTTGTATGAAACAGGTAACTAAAGACGAGGCTGTATGATGTGAAGACCCTTGCCTGTCCAGAATTAAAAAAGAAAAGAATGAACTAAACATTTAGTATGGCTGAATATTACGTAATACTGTGCCTTACAGGCGAATTTATTTTAAAAAATTACAATTGGTGTGAAAATTGTAAATTTATATTTGTTTCGTTGTGTTGTGGTCGCTAGCTAACTTTTATAAGAAGTACAATCTTTCATTTCCTAGCCTTTTTTTGAGAAAAGCACTATGTAAGCCTCGGGGAAAATTACTTTGCTTGACTTGTATAATTGAAGTCCTCGCCTGCGGCTCGGACTTCAAACTATACTCGTCCAGCAAAGTCTTATTTTCCATACCTCGACAACAATGTACTATTGTTTCCAGTCTGGTTAGCACATTGCAGGCCGAACCACCTGATTGTTGGTAAGAAAGATGATTCCGTGCTTCGGAGGGCACGTTATTTCGTTGATCACGGTTATTGTCTACGATAACTTAGACGGCGGTCGATACACAACCATGTCAGAGGCTTACTACTAGTAGTAGGCGTTTGAAAAACTGACACCCGAGTTCATCGGGTCATTCGTCGACTCGGTATCCACACGAAGATAAAAAAGGAGACTACCACTACTATTATTAACGGCCACAACAGTCCACTATAATAACGTCCTACCAAATAAAGCACTTCAATGTGTTTACAATTTTAGTAACTTTGCATGATTTCACTAGAGTTTCTGACTATCCGGTAAATAGAGTCATGCCCGCGTTATTAGCATTAAGATACACTTGCATAATTTCGCCAACGGCAGATGAGCCGCGGTAGCCCAGTCGGTAGAGGAGTCGCTAGAACTCACAGGTTCAAACCCTGCCTGCGGTGCAATTTTACAAAAAACTTAACTTTTATAACTAATAACTTAACCTCAGTGAGGGATTCAACTGTTCAAAGACTTTAATTTGTCTCTAGAAAAAAAAACTTCGTTTCGGTAGAACCGACTTTTTGTTAAATAGTTGTTTTTTTTTACAGAAATTGTCGGACAGCTTTGTGTATCCCGATGGTGACAAGAGCGCGAAACAGACTTCCGTAGAAAGTGCGCCTGGTAAGAGGATTTGATTATAAATTACACAAATTCTGGTAATTACAAGATATAAAACATTCATAATTTCAAATTCCAAAATATTTGAATCTTTTTTATTTGACATAACCTCCTCCTTAATTTGATGTTTCAGCTTCCCCAACTGAAAAACCGAGGCCTAAAAGGACGAGAAGAGGCAAAAATGCGTGAGTTATTTTTATTTCTTATAAAAAAACCTTTGATTTTAATACTAGACAATCGCATAACGGAGAATCAGAATTTTTTCCGCGGTAAAGAGTTTCCTATGTTACTCAGGGTTAATGTAGCAGATTTTGAACTAATCACACACATTTCTTTCCTCTTTGTATGAATATTATTAGTATAGATTTTATGGGTCCTCGATAAATTTAAATTCTACTCTCTCTTTTCGTGTGGGACATCGAGTCGTCCAACGACCCGATGAACCCTGGTGTCAGAGTTTTTTCAACCGCCTACTACTAGTAGTAGGCCTCTGCCATAGTTGTGTAACGACCGCCGGCTAAACGTGCCCTCCGAAGCACGGAACCATTTATTTTCGGACATTCAGGTGGTTCACCCTGCAATGTCCTTACCAGACCGGGGACAAATTCACAAAGTGATAAATATCAATTTCATGAGTGTCCCACCGAGAATCGAACCCGGAACCTTTGCGACACAGGCAGTCGCACTACCATTGCGCCACATCGGCCGTCAATTTTACTTATTAATAGCTAAGAATTCCTATTTTATTTACAAATCCTAAATCTATTTACCTAACAATTTTATTTACAGCGAAAAAGAAATCGAACTTCAAAAGCCGGAACCACAGACTATAAAACCGAAAGAGACTCCTCAAGACATACCACAGACACCCAAACAGGAGCGGACCTCGCTACCACAGTCCCCGGTACTACAGAAACCTAAGAAGGACAAGAATGATAAGAAAACTAAAACCAGAGGCAAGAAGGGGCAGGATTCTGATGATAGTATTCAACTTGTAAGTCAAAATTTCCTTTTTAAATATATTTTTTAATAAAATAAAATAAAAACAGTTTCATGTGCTGGGTCGCCCCTTGACGGATCGTGACATATTTCCAGTAACCCTGTATAAATGTGAATAAATGAACTGAACATATTAAATTTTATTTGCCGTGTGATGCTGGCTTAGAATAGCATCACCCCATTTCTATCCCATGGGTGTCGTAAGAGGCGACTAATGGACTCGAGAAGAATGTGTATTGCAATTTTAGGCGATGGGCTGACAACCTGTCGCTATAGTGACAATTATCTGATTGACCCTTGAAAATTTTGTCAGACATGGTGTTAATATCCGTTTTACAGCCATTATCGATCTGCCTACCCCGTAAGGGATATATGGGGGTGATTTATGTATGTATGTTAAATATTAACCTCGTGAAACTGAACAACCCGACTTTGCCTGGCATGAAAGAAGTCGAAATATGATAAAAAGTTCCAATTTCTACACATTATAATTCGCTTGTTTATGTAGTTGGGAAATCTTGTTATTTTAGGAATTTATCACGTTAGCAGGCAAACGGTAATGACAGCTGTAGATTTCTTGCTTACTTCAAAAATTTATGTAGGAAGTAAAATTAACATATTATTTAAAACAAGAAACCTAAATTTTGCTTTCACTATAAGTAAGACAAAACATAATATCGTGCAACCTAAATACCTGCAATATATTTAAAAACACAATAGCATCACCCCATTTCTTACCCATGGGTGTCGTAAGAAGCGACTAAGGGACTCGAGGGTTAGATGTGAATTGCAATTTTAGGCGATGGGCTGACAACTTGTCACTATAGTGATACACGGTTATCTGATTGACCCTCAAACTTTTGTCAGACGTGGTGTTAATATCCGTTTTACGGCCGTTAACGCTCTGCCTACCCCGAAAGGGATATAGGCGTGACTTATGTATGTATGTATGTATATTTAAAAACAATTTAAATTTCCAGCAAAACCTGACATCACAAACTGAACCAGACGCAACCAGAGCAAACGAGACACACATACAAAGAAACATGAACGTAACCGTCACCATGAACAACACGGTCACCGCTCACAATGATGGTAACATGGACAAAACCATGGTGCTGCCCAACGGGGTCTACAACCATGCGCCCGCCACGCCTGCCAGTATGGTAAGTAGGAAAATAAACTAAATCAGTAGCATAAAAAAAATACCCCTATATAATAAAATACTCAATGTTAACCCTTTCACGGGCAGAGCATGACAATTTTTTTTCATTCGTTTTGAAATCTATTGCGGGTAGTTTAGGTTCAATTTTAATAATTAATTCAGGTGGGAAAATTCTTGCTATCGCCTTATAAAGTTTGAAACCCCCTTTCCAAAATGAATATTTTCTTTATCTCTGCCTAATTAAATACATATTTGCCAAAGTGCCAACTTAGGTGGCGCTTTTTTTATACACACGTTAAATGGACTTATGTCTTTAAAGGAGACAAAAAATTAAGTATAAAACTTGTGGGAAGTCCCTATTGAAATAACTTTTTCGCAAAATAATAAAAATAAATTGTGAACCATAAGATTCTCTTGTTAAAAACGATTTACGCCAATAGATACTGCTACAAAAATGAGTTTGATTTTATTGTGGACTAATTACTCTTTATCTTTTAACCAAAAGTAGTGCGCTTAATTTACGTGGGCCTTCATTATTACGCATAAGCATTTGTTAAAAAATTGCTCTTCATCGAAAGAAAGAAAGAAAACATTTCGGTCCACACAACACAACAACAAAAAATACTACATTCAATCAAACTTAGGCTATCGTAAGCACAGGTTATTGCGCATATGCACCGAAAATGGACCTCACTCAGCATGTGCGACAGATAGCAGTAGCTATCTACAGCGCTGGTATTCTGTGACGCCATATGGACGAAGAATAAACATAAATTAATTTTAAAGTACCACAGAGATTTTCTTGAGACTTATAAAGTATACAACATCGCATGTACAAGTCCATTGAATTTCAGTTTTTTGTTTGCATGTATAAATGACCACGTTAATTTTGAGAAAGAGTTTTAATAAAGTCACTGTAAAAAAAACTTACCTAAAATAGTGTTCTTTGGTGAGGAACCTGAGTTCCTCTTGTATTCCATAAATAGTTTCTTTTATTTTTACTGGGCGAACAATTCGAGAAAGTCAGTTTCTTAGATTAATAGATTTAAAAGTTTGTGTGCCCTTAACTTGACCACATCGATGTTTTTTAGTTTCATTCGTGGGTTTGTTTATCCCTTGTAACATATGCAGAGTTTTCACTGTTTCTTTCCTCAGCAAGTGAACGAAACTATGGTTCTTCAGGCACACGAGACCAACTGCCGGGAAACCATGATCCTAGACAGAAACAATATCAACGATGCAACTGTTATTATAGACAAGAATGCTACTGTAGTCTTAGATAAAGACCCCAAACAAGTCAATATAACAGATGACAATGATTCCTTATTGACTGAAGATGGCAGCGAGCCTGAGGTATGTGTTTTAAGTGCTCAATTTGATTGATATGCATTATTAGTGAAATATGCAATTATTATGGAATTTAATTATTAAATGTTTAATTATTTATTATATTGATATTTATATAATCTGCGTGCTTGCATGCAGGCTCTTCTTATAAGTGGTCGTATATTTCACTAAGCTCGCCTTTTTTAATGCTAAGCGCAAGTGTGTTGACTTGAAAGGAATCGCTAAATAGTATGAAATGAAGTCGCTTCCAATGTCCCTATGTATGCTTTAAAAGTTTTTTTTATACTTGCAAAATTATCAAGAAAGGGCAGGACTTGAACCCGCGACCTTCGCATCACTAGTGGCGACGCCTCCTCCATCTGGGCTACCGCAGCTCATTCCTTGCCCGCCAATTCTGCAAGTGTATTTTAATGCCAGTAACGCGTGGCACGTATGCAACGGATATTGGTGCGGTTTTCTTTAGTAAATAGAGTTATTCAAGAGGCAGGTTTTTATGTATAATTCATGTCGGGAACAGGTCTTTTTAATTTTATTTGAAAACGGTTAGCAGCGGACGGGCCGCTAGTAAATTCTAATTTGTAATTGTTTAAAACTCAACTCAAACTCAACGTAGGTTATAAAACCCCAGGTTTTTTTTAACTCTTTACTGCTATGAATTCGAAATCTCGACTCAGAAGTCAGAACTTGTCGCTTACTCGCTTTGAAATGTATGACAAGTGGTCATACAATTCACTAGGTAACGTAAGAATCTTAAACATAGGCTATCTTGAGTCAAACTCTTGACTACTGGTGTTTCGACACTGACCCGCATTGTCCCGGTGAGCAGGTGTGCGACCCCCGCACCCCCCCTGCGAGCGCGCCCCCCGCGTCCCCCGCGCAGCCCGCGTCCGCTGTCAAGGAGAAGGTGCAGCAGTTCGAGGAGCTGGCCGCGCGGACCACCAGAACCAAAACCAGGGCCATGGCTAAGATGGTATATACTTTTTATTTATTTATAGATTTCCAAAAGTTGTGGTTCTGGTTTACATTACATAGTATGGCGGGTGACAGGAGTGATGCCAATAGGCAGAATAGAGGGGTCCAGGTGGTGTCGGGAAAAGGGTAGCTACCCGCCTGGCCGGGTGTTGTGGCCAGGGGACCGACTGGTCCGCCTGGATAGAATTGGAAGTTGTATATATGCGTTGCGCGGTGAAACACTTCGATACCGCGTTTCAGGCTCTTTGTTCTGTCACGTGACGCCATCTTGCTGATATGTTGGAACTTCTGTTGCGACTTGCTTGCTCGTGAACCACTTTGAGTGAGCTTCTTGTTGTAGCTCCCAGAGGTCGCTACAATAGTATTCTACAAGATTTTTTATTATATCATTCTTTTGATTATCATCTCAGAAGATTTTTTAATTATATATAGATAGACGAATACTTTATTGCTTACAACAGAAACAAAAAAAATACAGAATACTTTAAACTAAAAGTAAGCAAAGGCGGCCTTATCGCTACAATAGTTATCGTAGCGTTCTTATCGTTACAAATAAGTTGCATTTGCATCCCAAAAAGACTTGATTTGACCAAAAGAAGAAAAAAAATTACGTTATAATTCAAGACGACAAGTGAAAAATTAAAACAGTTTCAATTATTAAAATAATTAATTTAAATGTTTGTTCTCAGTGTAGGTGATATTTGGGCATCTTTTTGTATGCCCATATCACCCCAACGCAGAAAAACCCTAGCGATTAAATTCAAAATTGGCGCCAATACTTTTGCATTTCAGCCAATTTTAGCACGACTATATTTAAAGTTACGGAAATGCAATGAACGATATGTCACCACATGACATCATGTAAACATTATTACAAGATTCTTATATGATTGAGTTTTATTACAAGACTTGTTTAGAATTGTATTTTGATTTGAAAGACCAACATTTTGATTCACATTTCTTTAAAATGTCGCATTCTACCGTGTTGCTGACTATGTGTTTTGGTTGTAGTGGCGGAAGAAACGAGAAAAAGTTCAAAGTAACGTGGCACGTACATTTATTTCATATGTTGCAATCATTCATGGTCAACAACTGAGACGTCCACTGCTGGGCATTTTGATAAGGCATGCTTAGTTACGTTAGTTAGTTTAGTTTGCCGTGTGATGCCGGCTTAGAATAGCATCACCCTATTTCTTCCCCGTGGGTGTCGTAAGAGGCGACAAAGGGACTCGAGGGTGTGTATTGCAATTTTAAGCGATGGGCTGACAACCGGTCACTATGGCGATACGCAGTTTTCCGATTGACCCTGAAGTGTTTGTCAGATGTGGCGTAAATGTCCTTTTTTGCGGTCGTTTGCGCTATGCCTACCCCGCAAGGGATAAAGGCGTGATATATGTATGTATGTATGCTTAGTGACTGAATTAAACTAAAGGAATGATGTACTTATGGAACCATTGAACAACTAGTGAATTACGATCATTTTACTAATAAATAGTTGGTTGCACAGATAACTAAAGTTGTAGAGTACATACATACATATATCAGACCTATAACTTTTGCTGGATAGGCCGAGTACATTCGTAAAATAACAGAAATTTACGCCATGATTGACAATCATTTAAGGGTCACTCATAAAACTGTGTATCACCGTAGTGTGTTAAGGTGGTTCGAGAGCCCAGTGGCGCCCCCAAACAGTAAAAACATCCCTTGCAGGACACGCTAGTCATTCGGAAACTTTTGCTAAAAGTGGCCACTTTTACTACAATTTCAATACATAACTATAGCGCTTAGTTTTTACAAGGTTTTATTGATTCTAAATAATCTTTGTAGTTAGTTATAGCTGTAAATAGATACTTTGGTTTCCCAATGACTAGCGTGTCCAGCCAGGGACTTTTTTCCTGGGCGCCACTAGCTCTCGATCCGCCTTAAGTTCCATGAAAGCAAATCATGAACTGAGCAAAAGCGTTTTGTGTTATTTCTCATTTTCACGTGTAACTTAAATTTCAACAGACAGATGATGACACTCACACGCCTCCAGATAAAATAATCAGCAGCAAACCTGTGCTGTCGGCCGAGACGCTCAACAAAATGAACAACATGATCTTCAACGGGAAACCACCCACGGTAAGTTATCTTTTATTGATTCTTCCAAATAATTGGGATAAATTATGCTTTGCACACAGCCAATGAAGCGTAAAGATAACAGTGTGAAATACAAAACAAAGAGATTTGATGATTTATCACTACAAAAGTATAAAATATAGTCGCTTCCCATGTATATCTTGAATACTATGCTACGTATTTTGATAGTTTTTTTTTTAATAGATAAAGTGTTTCAAGAGGATGGTTTATTTGTATAATTTATGCCTGGAAAGGGTCCCATTCAAACGACAAAACGTGTAGCAGCGGATGAATCCTTAAATGAAAATATGAAATCACATATGTACTTGCAATTTCTTCTAGAACATCAAGAGATCGCTAATTTCGTAACTTTGCCATGACTCTAGTAGCTCAATTTGTGGAGCTGTGAAAAGGTGTTCCACTTGTGTTGAACTAGGTAAAGTTCAATTCCCTGCTGCAGTCAAAATTTTAATTTATGCAGACAGTTCTCAAGATACAAGTCAAAATACAGTATTCTTTTATCATTAGGTATCATCAGCATCCGCTTCGAAACCACGCGCGATCCCCGTCCCCATTAAACCTCACCAACCCGCCTCCACTTCGAAGCTTTCCGCCCTCAACAAGCACAAAGAGGCAGCCGAGAAGGAGAAAGAAGATGCCAGGAAGAAGAAAGAAGCTATGTTAGAGGCTAAAAGGGAATTACAGAAGAAGTGAGTATAATGCTTTCCTTGCGGTAAATCTGGGCATTCCATTGTACTCTGCAGAAATATATAAATAAAATGCTTTCCTTGTGACAAATCTGGACGTTCCAACCAAGTTTGCAGAAAAATTTAGTCGTCGTGGAAATGGGAATTACAGAAAAAGTAATTTTCACCTCTCCAGCTTGAAAATAACAGTTATGCCGCGTAAATTCAGTAGGCGAAACTCGTTTTTATCCACTCGATTGAGAAAAGTGATTTGAGTTTCGAACATCCTCATTTTATCAGAACTAATGCGGCGGTGCGTTCTGAAAACTATTTCAGCCAGTTTTTTATTCCATTTGTAAGCGGTTTTTCTTTTAAATAATTCTGACATATCATATTATTACATATTATGTAATATTTCTGAACGAATCTTGAAAAAAAATAAAAAAATAAAAATAAAAAAAAAAAAAAAATAATTTGACGGGAATTTTATTTTGTCTGAGGCATTCGATCAGTACAGCCAATTTCCCAAACTTGACATTGGCAGAATTTCTCACTGGTAGAGGTGAAAAGTTGTGTGTACCACACGAGAGCAAATTCATTCGCATCTCGTGCTGTTGAATCCCTCACTGAGCTCAGGATACAACTTTTGAATCACTCGCTACGCTCGTGATTCAATTTTAGTATCGCTCGCTACCTCGGGATTCAAAATTAGCACTCGAAGCAAAAATTACCTTTGCTCTCTTGTTGTACAAATAACTATTAATAAGTTTGGACAATATCTTTATTTGTCGCATCAATCAGTCCCCACTACTTAGCATGAGAATAGATAAAATCAACATCAACAGCTATAACTGACACTACTGGACATGAAAATCATTAAGATGTATATATATAAAAGAAATATATAATGGTTACAGAAAACGCGAAGAGAAAATGGCGAACGCCGCCGCGGCCCGAGAGGCTGCCGACAAAGAGAGGAAGCTCGCGATGGAGGCGGCCGCCAAGGAACGTATGGAGAAACAGCTACACGCCGACCAGGGGAAACTGGAGCGACTGAAGGAGGTCGAGAGGGTAACAAATATAGCCTCATTCTGGAAAAAGATACTATTTCGTGGCCCATCACACAAATTTAAATTTTGTTGTCCCAAAATCATTTCTTATTTTAAAATAATCTACAGAAAAACCAAGTTAAATGTTTTCTCAGTAATAAGTTTGGGCATTCTATTTCGGTATTTCGTTAGTGATTCAATAAGTGCTTAAATAAAAATAAATCTGTGTGATGCCGGCTTAGAATAGCATCACCCCATTTCTTACCCAGGGGTGTCGTAAGAGGCGACTAAGCGACTCGAGGGTTATATGTGTATCCCTCCCTATCCATATAGTGATAACCTGTCACTATAGTGATACACATTTAGCTGATTGACCCTCAAACTTTTGTCATACGTAGTGTTAATATCCGTTTTACGACCGTTTACTCTCTGCCTACCCCGTATAGGCGTGATTTATGTATGTATGTATGGTTATTTATGTGTACACATACATACATACACATAACACGCCTATTATCCCTTGCGGGGTAGGCAGAGCGTAGAAGGCCGCAATGAAACGGTCATTTACGCCACGTCCGGCAAATATTTGAGGGTCATTCAGAAAATTGCGTATCGCCATAGTGACAGATTGTCAGCCCGTCGCCTAAAATTGCAATACACACCCTCGAGTCCCTTTGCCGCCTCTTACGACTCCCATGGGCAAGAAATGGGGTGATGCTATTCTTAGCTGGCATCACACGGCCATTTATATGTATGTAAAATAAAATAGTGTATACACACACACACACACACACACACACATATCACGCCTATAATCCCTTGCGGGGTAGGCAGAGCGTAAAAAGCCGCAAAAAAACGGCCATGTACACCACGTCTGACAAATGTTTGAGGGTTATTTGGAATATTGTGTATCGCTATAGTGACAGGTTGTCAGACCATCGCCGGTCGGTGCTGTCTATGATTACTTAGACGGTGGTCGTAACACAACCATGTCAGAGGCCTACTACTGGTAGTAGGCGGTTGAAAAACTCTGACACTAGGGTTCATCGGGTCGTTGGACAACTCGGTATCCCACACGAAAAGAGAGACCATCGCCTAAAATTGCAATACACACCCTCGAGTAATAGTGTATATTGCCAGAAAAAGCAGGAGCTAGCGCGCAAGGTGGCGGAGACGGAGGAGCGGCGGCGCGCGGAGGAGGCGGCGCGCGCGCAGCGGTTAGCTGTCGAGCAGAAGAGAGCGGAGGCGGCCAGGAAGAAACAGTTGGAGGAGGCTGAAGCGTAAGTATAAGGCGTTTTTTTAGTTTAGGGCCTGCCTCGAACTTTTAAACGTCCCTTTCCCACTAATGGCTAATCCTGTGTGTGAGAACAGAGCGGAATCGCCATATTCAGTCGATTTTTCACTCTTTTGGAAATTTCTCGCCAAATAAACAAGTTATCAAAAAACTGAACGACAAGAATCTAGATAAGTACAAGACGTATAGTATTAGCAAAAAATAATGTGTTATGTTCATAAGATTGCTATACACTACGCAAAAAAGGGTAAAAATAGACCAAACTTTGAAAAATAAATCTATCGAGCAAACTTTCTTTAATCGTGTTTTCCTGCGACAAAAATCTAGATAATATGATGAAAAATCATTATACATAAAAATAAGGTGTTTATCGTATTCACTTACAAAATTGCGTGCATCCAAAAATACCCATTTTTCTCACGGCCCGCCCTTAACACGTTCACTGTGTAGCTCCAAATTAGGGATTGACCCCTCACGTGCAATAAATTTATGTCGTAGGCGCATTGGGATTTAGCTTCTTGGATTTATTATGGCACAAAAAAAATGTTCTTGAAATTATTTTTCATAATATATATACGTGTGCCTATAACTACACAAGGGAGCATGACCCCATATATCGCACTATTCAAATAGTCGCACTCACGCCTCATTCAAATCTCAGAATGCCACACATATGAATCATACACAGAAAACGTGTTGAGTTTTTCAAACACCCACTAAATTACTAGTAGGCCTCTTACATGGTTATTTAACGATCAATCATAGAGAGATACGGGCGTTGTGTTGAGAAACTAATCCGAAAGATGGCGTACTAAAGACGCCGCCATAGACTTTGCCGAGTTAATTATTCCGACTTAGTCTACAGCGGCGCCATCTATCGGATTAGTTTCTCCAAAATACGTCCGTATTGATGTCGGTCCGGGTTTCTATCTATGATTGATCGTTTCATAACCATGTCAGAGGGTAGTGGGTGGTTGAAAAACTCTCACATCAGGCAGGGCATACGGCAAAAAAAGTAGAATTGATATTGTAATAAATAATTTCGTTTTTCGTCTCAATTTCCAACACAAGGAGAAAGAGCAAAAAAATATCTAAGACTGATTAAATTTTTTATAAATTTAATTATCTTACAGAATGAAAAAGGAAGCTGAGAAGGCCAAAGAAATAGAGAAGAAGCAGAGAGAGTACTTGGAGAAACAGAAGTTGAAGCAACGGCTAGAGGACAAATGTAAGTATGCTTATTTCGCTTTTATTTATTGAAATATAAATAAAAGAAACTACAACAGTCCACTGCTGAACATGGCTTATCAAATATTTGTGTCTTGTGGGGATCTAACCCACGACCCTCGGCGTAGCAGGCGGGGGTACTATCCGCTACGCCATCGGGCCAGTTATATTTGCCATACTCACGCTGGGCAGGCGGAATACGGACGCAGGGCAAGGTGTTATAGATGTGCACAGAGAACACTGCTGCCCATTCCCCGGATTCATCACGTCGCCTTTATTGACACCCACGGGTAGAAATGGGGTGATACTATTCTAAGTCGACACCACACGAAATGAAATGAAACTCGTAAAAGATATGTTTTTTTTTATTATTATTTACACGAGACCGAATTTAGTCAATTGACTGCCTACGACGGCCGATGTGGCGCAGTAGTAGTGCGACTGCCTGCGACGCACAGGTTCCGGGTTCAACTCACAAATTTGATATTTATCACTTTGTGAATTTGTTCCCGGTCTGGTTAGGACATTGCAGGGTGAACCAACTGATTGTCCGAAAAGAAATAGTTCCGTGCTTCGGAAGGCACGTTAAGCCGTCGGTCCCGGTTGCTGTCTATGATTACTTAGACGGCGGTCGTAACACAACCATGTCAGAGGCCTACTAGTGGTAGTAGGCGGTTGAAAAACTCCGACACCAGGGTTCATCGGGTCGTTGGACTACTCGGTGTCCCACACGAAAAGAGAGAGACTAAAATTTACGTGAATTTACCCACAATATCAGCGTTGTTTTATTATTCGGAAATTTCTATGTTCTGTATTTTTCGATCAGCTTGGTGTCCATATATATTATTTTGTGTTTCGTACCAAGAAGTGAGTTGTTTAATCCGTATAAGTTTGTTTAGTTTTTTCGTCAAACAATCTAATTCATTTTTGAAAACTTGAAAAATTTACAAGCGCGGGCAGGATTTGAACCTGCGACTTTCGTTATCACGAGTGGCGACGCCTCTTCCATCAATGCAGTTCCTTGCCCGCCAATTTTCCAAGTGTAGCACGCGTGGCACAATGTTTTTATATTGCAAATTTTCTAAAATTGTATACCTAACACGGGAAGTGTTTTAAAAATTCGGTATTCAAACTAATTCATGTGTTTCTTGAAATCAATTTAAATTGTGTTTCCCCAGCAAACACCCCGTTCAAGACCCCCGGCACCCCCGGGTACTACCCCCAGGAGCCGGTGTACATGTGCGACGGGTTCCAGTACCTCAACTCCGACGAGGAGGATGAGCCCACCAACAGACCCGTGCCTGCCTGGAGCACCAGCAAGGTGAGACTGCAGCAATATTGCGATACCCTGACAGGGTGTCACATCTTATTTCCAGACCATCTGTAAATGACCTACTCTTTATGAATGTACAGTCGGTTGTAGCACATAAGGTACCAGGGGTACTCCAAAAGAACTTAATTATATTTGTCCCCAGTAATTTTTTTTTCTTGAAATGAATATTTATTAGTAGAAAATCACTTATTTTATGAGAATAAGTTAAAATTTTTATTATGTAATAACTGGGAAAACAAATAATTCAGTTCTTTTGAAGTGCCCCTGGTACCTTATGTGCTATAACCGACTGTACTGTATTATTAATGACAATGCAATCAATAAATGAAATGAAATGAGACTGCGCCAATCACACTCCACAAGCTCCTCAAGCCACGATGCGCAGGTCCCTCATTTGTTCCCCATTTTATATAAATTCTTTATTGTACACATTAATACAATAGGTGAAAATCTTAAAATCAGTTACAAGGGCGAGCTTATTTCTATGAGAAATCTCTTACAGCCAACCCAATGGAAAATAAAGAGGAGAAAAAGCGGGAGCCTGAAAATAAATAAAATTATGTACTTACGATTATTGAACTTAACTACAAAACAATCATTTTGGGAACTACCGGCACGTGCCGGGTAGATTCAGTCCAATACGTTCGTCCCAAAACAACTCGTAAGCCCAGACGCGCCCCATGGGCGATTCAGCTGGTTGTTTGAACAACCACAAAACTTCCCCAAGTGAACTCCTGCTCCCCACCATACAGTCAGGTGTAGATTTAAATAGCCCCGGGGTTAAATCATAGGGTCCAAAAATAAAATAAAAAACGCGGCAATCTGACATTGTCATATCCAATTTCTTACATTTCACCTCACTGGAAACTCGTGCTAGCGTACCAATAGCAAATAAACCAACTGCACATCGACACGTTATTTCCCGCTTTCAAAATACGCCTTAAATAAACAAATATGCCCACATGAAATAAAAACTATCTTAAGTGTAAATCCACGTTACCTTCTATATGTGTGTCAAATTTCATTACAATCAGTTCAGTAGTTTTTGCGTGTATAAGTATCAAACAACCATACAAACTTTCGCATTTATAATATTAGTAGGATTATCTTCTATATGCATATGGCGGGTGACGGCAAGTATGGTGCCAATAGGTAGAATAGAGGGGTGCAGGTGATGTCGGGACCCGCCTGGCCGGGTGTTGTTGCCAGGGGACCGACCTGGATAGAATTGAAAGTTGTATATATGCGGCGCGCGAGACACTTCGATACCGCGTTTCAGGCCCATTGTTCTCCGCCAATCTGTCACGTGGCGCCATCTTGCGCATATGTTTGAACTTCTGTTGCGTCTTGCTTGCTCGTGAACCACAGACAGACAGACAGAAACACTTTATTGCTCACACTAATAATTATAACATAAACAAGAACAAAAATAAACAACACAATATAAGCAAGGTGTATATGGCGAGTGTGGATGGGAACGTTGGAAGGGGAAGACCAAGACGCACGTACTTGGATCAGATCGGGGACGTCCTAAAGAAAGGTCAGGTCAAGAGTACCCTAAACCGACGAGCATGTATGAACAGATTGATGCATGTTGAAGAAGCGAAAGAGGTGTGTCAGGATCGTAGCAAGTGGAAAGATGTAGTCTCTGCCTACCCCTATGGGAAAGAGGCGTGATTATATGTATGTATGTATGTATATAAGCAAAGGCGGCCTTATCGCTTTAAGCGATCTCTTCCAGGCAACCCTGCCTGCACACTAAGAGAAAACATTGAAAAAACACATTGTAAATAGTAGAACCACTTAAGTGAGCTTCTTATAGAACTCCCAGAGGTCGCTACATGTAGTACAATTTATCTGACTTACTTTCCTCACATTCCAGCACCGGAAGCTCGTGCTGGCGTACCAATCGCAGGTGGAGCAAGTGCACATCGACAAGTTGTTCTCAGTGCGCGTGCACAGCCCGGACCTGCGCGACATATTCCCCAACATCGAGCGGACCAGGCTGAAGAGGACGTCGTCGGCCGTGTGGCGCACCCCGCCGAGACTGCCGCCCGTGCTCGAGGGGAAATGGTAACTTAACATACACATATCACGCCCATGTGTACATTGCCGTGTGATGCCGGCTTAGAATAGCATCACCCCATATCTTTCCCGTGGGAGTCGTAAGAGGCGACTAAGGGACTCGAGGGTGTGTATTGCAATTTTAGGCGATAGGCTGACAACCTGTCACTATAGCGATACACAATATTCCGAATAACCCTCAAACATTTGTCAGACGTGGTGTAAATGGCCGTTTTTTGCGGCTGTTTACGCTCTGCCTACCCCGCAAGGGATTATAGGCGTGATATGTGTGTGTGTGTGTATATATAGATAGCTAGCGGGGTAGGCAGAGCGCAAACAGCCGCAAGAAACGGACATTCACACCACGTCTGACAAATGTTTGAGGGTAATTCAGAATATTGTGTATCGCTATAGTGACAGGTTGTCAGCCCATCGCCTAAAATTGCAACACACACCCTCGAGGCCCTTAGCCGCCTCTCACGGCTCCCACGGGAAAGATATGGGGTGATGCTATTCTAAGCCGGCATCACAAGGCAAATTCACGCCACGTCTGACATATACAGGGTAATTTTTTATTCACCCCGGAAATTTTACAGGGCGATTCTACTCATGATTTTGAACTACCTTTGTTATGGGGTCACCTGCGAAATCGCGAAAAAAAAAACAGCTGCTCCATAGAAAAATTCATACCTACTCGAACAAAATGTATGGAACAACTGTTTTTTTTAGCGATTTCGTAGGTGACCCCATAATAAAAGTTGTTCAGAATCATGAGTAAAATCACCCTGTAAAATTTGCGGGGTGAATAAAAAATAACCCTGTATTTGAGGATCATCCGGAAAATTGTGTATCGCCATAGTGACAGGTTGTCAGCCCATCGCCTAAAATTGCAATACACACTCTCAAGTCCCTCAGTCGCCTCTTACGACTCGGGGAAGAAATGGGGTGATGCTGTTCTAAGCCGGCATAACATATTAATATGAAAAATGGTAAGTTAATATGAAAAAAATAATTAAAACTACGTAGAGTCAAGACCAAGCTGGGTTAGACAGTCTGGACTTTAGACCGTTCTTATGACGCGCGCATAAGATTGACATTCGCAATTTGAGTGCCTAACCGTTAGTAAAATGAGTGTACAAAGTTTCGGGACGTGTTTTAGACGTGAATCTAAACTAGTTTTCTTAGTAGAATTTATCTGAAAATTTGTCGTTCTATACAAATTTTGTTGCTGCTAGAATGATATTGTATGGGAGGACCACCTTCTTTTTTCAAAAAATATATACTATGGAATGTTATTCAGTTTAACGTCTAGAACACGCCCTGAAAGTTTGTAGAGTCATGATTGCTAACACACTGTTGATTGGGTTGATAACTTTTTGAAAGATGATCCAGTCAAATTTGATTTGAAATGAGTGAAAATGGTACGTATGTGAATAATACTGGTACGTACGGTCGCATTCAAAAGTGGAGTCATAGTTAACACAAACCTCAGAAAACAAGTCGCTCGCACCCGCGGCGACACTCACACAATGACACAAATGACGTATAACATACTATTATTTGACGAACTACCATTGTATAATAGGCTGAGTAGTATTGACTATTTCACTACATGAATCATTAGCTTCGGTAGCGTGGTCAGTAGCGCGGTCAAGCAAATTCTTGACCGTTATTGTGGAGACAATGGATCGAATCCCGATATCTTCGTTGTAGTTTTTATTTTATCAAATGAAGCAAAATTTAGTAAATTTTGAATTACATTTTAGTTGTTGCTAGATCGTTTGCGAGATAGTGCGTGTGCTAAGTGATTTTTTTTAACCTAAGTTTATTTATTAAACTTCAGTGTTTATTTCTTCAAAATGCATACTATTATCAGTTTGCAGGATAAGCAGCGTATTGTTGCGCTGCAATTATCTGTGGCGCTGCATGATATTGGATTTAATTTAACTCAAATTGCTAATCAGAATGGTCTGGCCGTAAGTATAGTTTTATTTCATTAAAATTGTATTTTAAATATTAAAAACTTTGACTCATAGTATGTTGGTAGCTGTGAACCGATTAGTATAAACTTTTTTATTAATAATGCTACTTTGTTTTAGTGGAAGACTGTTAAACGTTGGGTTACACGTTTTGAAGAGGAAGGTAGCGTAAAAACTCGACTCGTCTTATTAATGATTCACAGCGGAGGATGATGGTGTAACAATATGAAGAAAATGGTTCTGCCGCTGGTCCAGGCGAATTAGTAGCACAAGAAACAGGGCGTGCAACTGCCGCTAATTATGTTGATATGCTACAGGAAAGCATGCTACCGACGACGGCGCGAAATGTTTAACTGTTTATCCTGCTAGTGAAGTTCCTCGTTTTGCATTTGTCCAGTGTATCGAGCTGCCGTGGTGTATGATTGGTTTAGCCAGCACCCAGATATCCAAGTTATTTGTTGGCCAGCAAAATCCCCGGACTTAAATCCCATAGAGAATTTATGGGGTTTAATGGTGCAAAGGTGGGACATGCGCAATGAAAGAACTACAGAAGCTTTAGAGGCTCACTGCCTGGGAGTGTGGACGAGTACCAGAGGAACAGATATATGGACTTATTTGGTCGAGTCTATTAAGTGTTTATTAAGTGTTGTTGAAAACAGCGCAGGTAACACCAAATACTAATTATGTAAGCGGCGATTTTAACTTAAGATTCCAATCAGACCCGATCTAGCATACATTGCTGATTATCTTGTGTATTTCATTATAATATATGAATATACACAAAATAATCAGCAATGTATGCCGAAGCGGGCCCGATAAATCGTTGCTCACTCAACCTCTGTTTACCTGCTTACCCGCCTACTATTGCAGTAGGTATTTGTCGAGCATTACATTAGCAATTAAATTATGCTAAAACATCGATATATATTTATATAAGATTGATCATTATTAGTCAGTTATCTTAAGGTCTTGCTTCAATATCTTTTCATTACGAAAACGAGTACTTAAGCTTAAACCTTGAGATGTAGGCAAATAACTGATTTATTATTATTACAATTACTTTTACTTCCGAGGAAAGTGCATCATCGTTAAACATAGAACAATAAAATAATTACTAACGAAATTATTACTTAAATAACTTTATTGAAAGATTCAATCCAAGATTTGGATCATTCCTATGATCTTATAAATAATTACCTATCGATGTTTCAGCTAATGAACACTTAATATAATTTTACATAATATTGTGTTTTATCATTCAAACAAAACTATAAACTAAGTATTACGGCAGCAAGTATTTTATGTAGTTTTACATACTCGTATCTTATGGTTACCAAAAGTTCTCATTCATGTCATTATGTTATTTACATAAAGTAATACTATACCTACCAATAAAATAATTTCTTACCTTACTTTTTGTTTTATTACAATATTATAGGTTTATGTTTTTAGATATAATATTTTGATACATAATTTACAATAAACATTTATAGATATAATACATAGATGAATATATAGAAAAATATTATATAAAATAATTATTACTGGAGAAAATATGGTAAAAACATATAAAAAAACATTATTCAACATACAGAGATCGGATGGGAACTCGGTTCCGTTCTGATTAGAAGGTAGGAACTATTACCGCTAAGCTACGGTAGCTTGTGATCAATACGACGAAATAAAGATATGTAATCTATTGCTTTACTACAAGTGAACGAATAAGGATAACTATAATACAGTTTTAGTTAGACAAACCAGTGTGATGTATACTTTGTGGTGATGTGGTGGCGAATAGGCTATCACCGAGTAATTATTTCAAAGATTACATAGATGTCGCTTATAGGTGGTAATCTGTTTAAGTTTTAATGCTACGCCTTAAGGTGGACTTTTCTACTTACAGTCGATAATCTTACGTGTGTGCGTAAGTTAGTAAAGTAAGTACAGATGATAATAACCCGTATTGCAATCTGTCAAGTGGTCTAACTATGACTCCACTTATGAATCCGACCGTACTTGAGTGAAACTGTTGCAACTTGAGTGAACACTTTACGTTAATTAAATGAATGGAAAAGGTACTTGCGTGAGTGAAAATTGTAATTACTTGAGTGAAAATGGTACTTACTTAAGTAAAACTGGAGAATTCTTGAGTAAAACTGATGAATTCTTGAGTTAAACTGATACGTACTTGAGTGAATCTGGTGCAACTTAAGTAAAACTGGTGAATTATTGAGTAAAACTGATACGTTCTTGAGTGTATCTGGTGCAACTTGAGTAAAACTAGTGAATTATTGAGTAAAACTTACTTGAGAGAATCTGGTGCAACTTAAGTAAGACTGGTATGTACGTACATAATACGCACTCGAGTGACACTAGTACGTACTTGAGTGTCAATTGTCCTAATATGAATGAGTGAAAACGGCATGTAAAAATATTAAACTGTTTATAATCTAAAGATATATTTTCTTCCATTTCAGAACCCACAAATGTCTGGATTGGTCTCATCAAGTTTTGGTCGCGGGCGGCGCTTTGTAAATATTATTATTAATTTAATTATTATTATATTACAAACATACTGTAATCATAAACAATTACATGCAATGAAGTAGCTGTCGTTATTATTTAGCTACAGTTGTTCATAGCTAGATTTTAATATTATTTTTGATGTTTTTTTGTAAGATCATGTTATTTTTAAAATCTGACGTTA
Source organism: Tuta absoluta (assembly GCA_027580185.1). Taxonomy (NCBI): domain Eukaryota; kingdom Metazoa; phylum Arthropoda; class Insecta; order Lepidoptera; family Gelechiidae; genus Tuta; species Tuta absoluta. The sequence continues at coordinate 7,564,245 of JAQAHW010000019.1, read as the reverse complement.
TAACACTACACAGTAGGTAAATAGTTAATGCAATATGAAAATTGAGGGTTGACTTCATTTGTCGGTATTTGCTATTTCATTTTAAAATGTTACAAACTAGCTGCCTTTACGGCATAATTTCTTAGTAGTGTTCCTTCTGTTATAGGGTTACAGATTCTGGTCAAACAGTTTATTGAAGAAATCTTTTCTTTTCCGATAATTTGAAGATATTTAAAGGAACATTATTTTTCTACGCCACATTTGGAGTTCAACCCTTTTGTTTGCGGTATATGATATAGTAGCTGAATAATATATTTATAAACTTGAAGTTTTATATCACCAGAGTGTAGGTATGGTTGTATGAAACTACAAAGAGCAAAGTTTACTACTGTACAGTATTGCTCAATAAAAAAGTAGTTATAAATATTGTATAGTCATTGAAATAACCACTGTCAAACTGTCGTTCAAGTACTACACGATCGCGAACCATGGTCACGGTAAACCTTACGGCATGTGACATTAATCTTTTATGGTGAGGCGCTCACGTTGACGACAAAGAGGAATAGTTCGAAGTTTACATGTTCGTGTGGGTAGGCGTAACTCTTCAAAATGTTGTCTACTATTTTCGCCGTTTGACAGCTTACTATGAAATCATCATCAGATAACCCAACAGATAAATATTATTTTCTAGTGGTTTATTTCTTTGTCTGTATACTTGTATACATTTTCGTTGCAAATGTGACGGATAAGAAACATTTTAGATTATTTTTGTAATTAAGACTGTTATGGATTTGAATAAGTTTGAAATATAAAATCCTATCGAGTACATACTATTTGTTTACTGAAATTCATATTCCACTAGTCCTTACCTAGTTTTAATTATATTCAAAGTTATATACTTTATAGGCTTACATCGTACGATACTGTCGAGGCGTCTAACTTGCTTCGCTCGCCAGCCAAGTTAAAATACAAAATAAAATATCTAGCACTTCAATATTAAAAAAAACACAGACATTATAACACTGTTATTTCAAAGGTGCTCCATCCTGGGGCATTTTCGTTAGCCAACAAAAACTTTCAAAATACTTTCTTTTTCGAGTGGGACACCAAGTCGACGAAAGACCCGGTAAACCCTAGCTACTGCCAGTTTTTCAACAGTCTACTAGTAGGCCTCTGACCAGACATGGTTGTGTTACGACCGCCGTCTGTCTAATCATAGACAGCAACTGGGACCGACGGCGTAACGAGCACTTCGAAACACGAAACCATCTTTCTTTCTGACAATCAGTTTGTTTAGCCCTCCAATGTCCTTACCAAACTGGGAACAAATTCACAGTGATACAACTTTGTGAGTGGTCCACCTGGAATCGAACCCGGAACCTCTGCACCGCAGGCAGTCGCACTACCACTGCACCAAATCGGCCAACTGTAATAAACTGTTGAGCTCGCTTGGTTTGTTTATAGTACCCCTGAGTCTGTTTGATTTGAACATCGTCTATTTATAAAATGTTCTCGAAATAAAACAAACAAGTTCTAAACAAGACTTTATTGCTAACACACCACTGTATCCTTACACAACAAGTTTTCGACCAAACGAACATTCGGACAAATATTCAATGAAATCCATAAGGTGGAGAAGCCAGTCGAGTGTGTGCGTGTGATTATAGATCGCACTAAACATTTGTCGACATCGTAGGCAATTATACTGTACACTTCATACTATTGTGAGAGAACAAAGAACAATTATTTTATTACATGATTTTACGGCAGTTTCCAATAAATATGTTATATAATTCGTTTTTATACGTATCGTTTGCGTTTTGGTTGTAATTTTGGGGTAGCATATTCTTTATTTGATGAATAAATTAGCTCCCATAGAAAACCTAAACATCTTTAGAGACAGAAATACAGCCAACCAAAAGTACAAACGATACATAAGCCGGTTTACTCCAAAGCGGCGGCTCCGGAGATGATCTCAATGAGCTCCCTGGTGATGACGGATTGGCGAGTGCGGTTGAAGGTGAGCGTCAGTTTGTCGATCATCTCGCCGGCGTTCTTGGACGCGTTGTCCATGGCAGTCATGCGGGAGGACTGCTCGGAGCACGCCCCCTCCTACAATACAAAACAAAAAAAAATACAATACAAAAAAAAAAATACTAACAAAATACATAAAAAAAAATACTAACTCATACAAGTGAAAACATAATTAAAACATGTGCTATGGTTTATTGTGCACTCACAGTGCTATATTATTTTCATAACGGTAAATAGGAAATTAGATACGTCGCTTGGACACGAGTACCAAGAGATTGCAAATTTGGAAGTGTCAGTCGAGGTGCCAGTAACTCAGTTGGCAGAGCAGTTTTTTTTCAAATTATTTTTCATTGTAATGTTTACTGCAGCGCTCCCTGTTGAGTATTTAGCGTAACTTACAAGATAGGTCTTAAAAGACCCACCATTCAAACTCAAGAACGGCATTAAAATGGGGGGGGGATGACGGTTGTAGCCAGCTTCGGGAGGGGGGGGGAGTGACAGTTGAAGCCAGCTTCGAGAGGGGGTGTGGTGAGTGACAGTTGTAGCCAGCTTCATGAGGGGGGGAGTGACAGTTGTAGCCAGCTTCAGGAGGGGGGGAGTGACAGTTGTAGCCAGTTTCGGGAGGGGGGAGTGGCAGTTGTAGCTAGCTTCGGGAGGGGGGCAGTGCACGTTGTAGCCAGCTTCGGGAGGGGGGGTTGTGTGACCATTGTAGCGAGCTTCGGGAGGGGGGAGTGACGGTTGTAGCCAGTTTCGGGAGGGGGGAGTGACGGTTGTAGCCAGTTTCGGGAGGGAGGGAGTGAAAGTTGTAGCCAGCTTCGGGAGGGGGGGGAGTGACAGTTGTAGCCAGCTTCGGGAGGGGGGGGAGTGACAGTTGTAGCTAGCTTCAGGAGAGGGGGGATTATTAAACAAAAAAAAAATGTTATTCCGCAATCTTTGATCCCACTTCTCCCCCCTTCATGACACAGTTACTTTTATCACGACGAATCCAATGATATCATACAAAAGTGACAGATAAAACTCAACATTTATAGAACTTTTGCAGGGAAATACACTAGAATAAAATCATAAATTACACTGTATTTGCCTAAACTATGGTACAAGAAATGGTAAATAATGTAATGAACAATTACCTTGAGTGCGTAGTAGAGCATGGAGGCGAGCGAGAATTCCATGTAGGACTGGATCACGTCCGCGTCAAGCGAGTCGTACGTCGCCAGCTTCGGAGCCGACTGGAAACACAAATTTAACTTTTTGTTTACAAAATATAAAATGAAAACATACCGTGTGATGCCGGCTTAGAATAGCATCGGCCCATTTCTTTCTTGCGGGAGTCGTAAGAGGCGACTAAGGGACTCGAGGTCGTGTATTGCAATTTTAGGCGATGGGCTGACAACCTGTCATTATAGCGATACACAATTTTTTGAAAGGCCCTCAAATATTTGTCGCACGTGGCGTAAATTTCCGTTTTTTGCGGCCGTGTACGCTCTGCCTACCCTGTAAGGGATTATAGGCGAGATATGTGTGTGTGTTAAAAAAACTGCCGCAGGATTTGAACCTGCGACTTTCGCTATCAAAACTAACGACGCCTTGTCCATCTGCGCTACCGCGGCTATTGTGGGATTTATAATATTTAAATTAAACCCAATGGGGAAGAAAACTTACAACCCTAAATGCAGACGGCAATAGTACCAATAAGACTGATTTTAAAATCAACTTACTCTCGTAAATTACGTGACATACGTACATACATACACATATACATATCACGCCTATAATCACTTGCGGGGTAGGCAGAGCGCAAAACTCGTCTAAAATTGCAATACACACCCTCGAGACCTTTTGTCGCCTCTTACGATTCCCAAGGGAAAGAAATGGGGTGATGTTAACTGAACTTTGACATTGACACATTCGAGACTAATAACAATCACAAAAAAGGCACAGTCGAGATTGGCGCCATTAGTCCTCCAGTTCGCTGTCACATTGTCCACTTTTTTTTATTAAGGATGGGTTTGCTCTTTACTCTAGTCTAGGTCATAGGACAGAGTCTAAAATGGAGCGAAGATATGAGAGTTGTATCCGTTTGGAAACACGCGCTTACCTCGACAGCCTTCTGGCTGAACAACGGCAGCTCCGACTGCTGGTAGGAGACCACGGAGCGGAAGCGGTTGAACACGATCTTGAGACTAATCACAGAATAAGGCACAGTGGAGAGTGGCGCCATTAGTTCCCCAGTTCGCTGTCACATTGTGCGCTTACCTCGACAGCCTTCTGGCTGAACAACGGCAGCTCCGACTGCTGGTAGGAGACCACGGAGCGGAAGCGGTTGAACACGATCTTGCCGGAAGCGAACTCGTAGCCAGACTGCAGCACTGCGCTCGCCAGCTTGCTAGCGTCGCCGAACGACGGAGGCAGGCGACCGATCTGTGGGGAGGTATTAGCGTCAAATTAACAAAGATACATATTTCTTTCACTTTACGTCAGCTGGGCGAATTTGGAGGGCGTCACAATTATACGAATAAAAACCAGTTCAAAAACTAACACCCGACTACTGAGATATCGCGCTCTAAAAAGTAAGAAACAAGAAATCTGGAATATTAACTACAAACAATTTAATATCTATAGTCCACGAAATTTATACGAAGATATGACATATAATTATATATTTAAATGTATATTTAATAAAAATTTATTGTGGTTTATAGGTGATAGCCGTGGACGTATGCCAGTTTGCCTTACCTAATTATGTTGTGCAAGTTTATGATATCACCTACTAAGTACTAGAGTAGGTGGCATACGACCACGGCTATCACCTATAAACCACAATAAATTTTTATTAAATATACATTTAAATATATAATTATATGTCATATCTTCGTATAAATTTCGTGGACTATAGATATTAAATTGTTTGTAGTTAATATTCCAGATTTCTTGTTTCTTACTTTTTAGAGCGCGATATCTCAGTAGTCGGGTGTTAGTTTTTGAACTGGTTTTTATTTTAATTATTTTGGGGTTGAAGGTAAGTTTAACACTTTGGTATGTATTTTTTTTCTGGATAGAAATGCAGCTCAATTCACAATTAAAACATCACTCGTTAATTAAACAAAATACACTCATCATAATCTTATCTTTGTATGTATGTATGTTTGACCATGCATAACAGGGTAGGAGCCAACATGCAGCCTTGGCGAACACCTCTACGAACGGCTCGGATGTATTGCCGTTAAATTGTAGCAGAGTGAAACTCTGCGTCGGCATCCTTTTCCATGTCACCTTCTTTTTCGAATTATGTTAAATTTCAAATCAAATAAAAGAATTGGAACGTCGTGCAGACGTATTTTTCTCCCTGACGCATTCAACACCTAGCTTTTCACGAGAAAACATTGAACGTAACAAGTTTACCAGTGCCGGTTATAGTTCCGTGCTGTGTATAATTTTATTTTACTAGGCCATAAGGCCAACCTAATCCGTAATTTGTGGAAAAATTGTGTTGTGTGAAAAGGAACCCTCAAAGAGGTACATATATCTATTTATCTACATCCGTTTACCATCATCTACTTAGCTTTTCTACTTTCACCCATCATCACCACATATTGTTATTTTAGGGTTCGTCCTTGACGTTCGTCCTTTACATTTATCAATAAAGAAGTCATAAGTTCTCAACAGCCTGTTTTTATTTACCTGTGGCCTCCGGGCTACAAAATACAACAGATCCTTTCATGTCCATATGGAAGGATTTAACGAGGCTCAGAAGTTTTGGCGGGCACCCGATGTTTATAAGTGCAGTGTAAAGACCCTCTCTGCTAACGGTGTCGAAGGTTTTGTTAAGGTCTACGAACGCCACAAACAGAGGTGTTCTCTGCTCTCTACACTTTTCCTGAAGTTGGCGAAGTGTAAAGATCATATCTGTTGTGGAACGCTGGGCGCGGAATCCACATTGCGATTCGGGATATACACGATCAGCTAGTTTCTGGAGTCTTAATAAGACTAACCGAGCAAATAGTTTACCTACTATACTTAAAAGGGATATACCACGATAACAGTTACAGTCACCGCGGTCACTTTTGCTTTTGTATAGGGTAACGATGTTAGCATCGCGCATATCTTGTGGTATAATCCCGCTTCCCAACATTTACACAATAGATTGTGCACACACACACACACATATCACGCCTATAAACCCTTGCGGGGTAGGCAGAGCGTAAACGGCCGTATCGAACGGACATTTACGCCACATCTGACAAACATTTGAGGGTCATCCGGAAAATTGTGTATCGCCATAGTGACAAGTTGTCAGCCCATCGCCTAAAATTGCAATACACACCCTCGAGTCCCTTAGACGCTTCTTACGACTCCCACGGGCAAGAAATGGGGTGATGCTATTCTAAGCCGGCATCACACGGCAGATTGTGCAGGATGGGTAATATGCACTTGAGCCTGATGATATCGGCATGGGTACCATCATTTCAGGAGACTTTCCGGTCTTAAGCTGCTTAACAGCCTTGTGGTATTCCCTTATGGTAGGAAGGTCATCTAACTCGGCCCAGGTAGCTAGTTTTGGCATGCAGTCTTCAGCTTCCGGCATTATATTAACTGGTTCCGAATAGAGACCGATATAATGTTCTATCCATCGTTCGAGTTGGCGTTGGGCCTGTAATAACAGTGCCATCCACTTCTTTAAGGGGGGGCTGTTTTTTTAGGCAAAGGACCAAGGGCCTTTTTACTGCCAGCATACACACCACTAAAATTTCCGACATCAGCGCACGATTGGATACTTTGGCAAAGCTCGGTCCAGTATGCATTAGCAAAGTACCGTGATGTGCGTTGTAATATAGCTTTTGCATTCGCTAAATCGACACGCGACTTTTCGGAAGGGTTAAGGCGATGAGTAAGCGCAGCTTGCCGTTTGGACTCGAGCAGGGGTGTTATGTGTTCGAGATTTTCAGCGCACCAGTCCTGGTTTTTGACTTTCTGGTGGCCGAAAGCCGTACCAGCCACATCTGTTAGAAACTCTTTTACTTTGCCCCAGTCTTCCTCTATAGGAGCGTCTACGTCCCAGGTGGCAGTTTCATCGCGTACCAACTCTTCAAACTTTCGGACAAACTCATCATCCCTGGTTTTGGGAAGATCGATCTTCTTCCTACCGGGCAGTTTGGACGAGTGGATTTTTTTGTGAGTTATAGGAACGTGCGAAGCCACCAAGGAGTGTTCTGTGTCACAATCAGCGCTATGAAATGTAGGTACGCGTGTGTAGGGTCTTGCGGAGATTTTTCTTTTTGGTTAGGATAAGGTCCACTTGATGCCAGTGACCAGAACGAGGGTGTTTCCAGGATACTTTGCGAGATGATTTGCCTTTGAAGTAGGTATTGGTAAAAATGAAAAAAATGAAAATGAAATAACTTTATTCAATGTAGGATAGCATTATCACTTATTGACGTCATGATCGGTCATTGTAAAAAAAGAAATTTGCATAACGCAATTTTCTTCTTTTTATAACAATTTTGTATTGTCCTAATAGAAAACCGGCTCGGGCGGGATAAAAAATAAAAATAAAAATAAATGCACTGCCTCGGGGCTGGCCAGGTTAATTACACAGCACGTAACTTTACGCCACCACCATTTGTAAACGACATTTGTTTCAAATTTTAGTCAAGATTTCCAAAGCGTGCTATTTACATGCGTAAAATACAGTAGGTGTTTAGAGCATAGCTCTAATAAACGTTGGCCGTTTTCGTTTAACTTCCTTTCGTTACCTATACAATCAGGCCAAGCTACGTTGTCCTGTCCAACCCTTGTGTTAAATGTAACGGCGCCGATTGTCCAGTTGAGGCTGGTGCTCTCTACACCCTAAAAGAGCAAACCAGCACCGGGGCGGAACAGTACCTTATTGGTCGGGGGCTGCCCAACTTGGAGCAGGTGGTAACTGATCAGTGGGCCTACGATGGACCCTTCCACTGTCGGAAGCGACCCCTGGCGCCCGCACTTACGCCCATATGTGCGGACTTATAACCGATCACTGCCACTTCCCGTGTTGGTATCCGCGTGACGCGGGTGAAGTGTCCTCTCCACAGACACTGTGTTGCCTGGGACGCAATTATGGAAAACGCAGGGCTGCCCAGGACCTGCGCCAACCTCTCGGCCTTCCTGGCTGGATACGGGAAGAGATGGGGTGGTGCTATTCTACTCTGCCGGCACCACACGGCTGACCGACCGATTTGAATAGTTTTTATAATACCGCCTGTTCTATTTGGATCGTTTGGTATGTGCTCTTGCTTAGGTATTTGTCCATATGTTTTAGACTCTGTTGAAGTGTCTATTGCATTGATCGTATAGATTATTGTTCGTAATGCCGAGCTCTCTGACATTTTTTTGTTAAATTGGTCTACATGTTTTAAAGTTAAATAATGTACAATTTCATCGTATTCAATTGTGTCGTTTACAATTCTTCTTGTGTTGCTAATTGCTCCATTGTCAACTTCCCTACTCTGATGCTGTTCAACAGATCAACGAAACTGTTGTCATTTACTTGGTGTCCCTCAAGCTGTAATCCTCACCTATGAAAACTTAACGAAAAGCAATTTTGGTTTTGTCAAAAAATAGTGCTGAAATAGTGACAAATAGTGACATATGCAAGAAAATTAGTGACTTCATATCTCCCAAGATATGGCTATCGTTTGGTGAGGATTACAGATCGAGGCTCACGCTGTAATCCCAACTCTCGTGTGAGCAAACGGTGGGGTATTTTCACTTGGTCTACATTCCAAAAAATAGTGCCTAATTAGTGACTAATAGTGACAAAAGATGAGAAATAGTCGCTTTATAATTCCGAAGTTATAAAGGCATCTTGGTGAGGATTATACCTATAGCAATTTTTGCTGTAATCCTCACCTCATTTCTGCTAAACGCTTAGGTCTTTTGACTCAAATTTAGTATCAAAAAATAGTGCTGAAATAGTGTTCTTAAACTGCATTGATATTTATTTAGTTTATGTAGTAGAAGCAATTAAAAAAACCGTAAGAACTTCTACATACAAAATGGTCAGGTACAGTCGCGAACAATACTTCGTAGAATACAGACTTGATTTTTGCTTTAATTTAGGTAATGTCATTTCTGCCAATATAGGTAGGTATTAACTTAAACATAAGTTGAGCCACTGACATTATTTTGGTCTATTTTATGAGTAGGTATTTTGGTTGACTATTTTTTAACGCCTTGAACTTTTTAACGGTTTTATAACAATAAAGTATTTATATGTACTTATGCTATATCTTTCAGATCAACACATCGCATTAATTTATCACATCGTATTCTCTTAAGTCTGAAAGCCCTGTTTGGTCGCGCCACCGCTCAAGCCACCGCTTAACAAAACCGGTTTGGCCGAGCCTCGAAAACTGACCGCCGCGCGTGTGAGCGAGAGGGTAGACAATAGTGAAATTATTGCATGCACTTCGCCTGCGTGGTATTTTTGGTTTCATCACGTTACGCGATATTGAGTATTATGACAACTCAAATATAAAATTTCTTAAATAACAAATACGCCCCTTACGATTATTATGAAAAATTAAAATGAAAACGCACGTTTTGAAAATAACAAAAATTATTATTTAGGTATAAATAGGTACTTATAGTATTACCTAGTCCTTGCCTCGAACGTCGTTAACTATGTTGGATTAAATCTATTTAGTGACCGATAGCGAAAACCCAGGACGGGCTGGTGATAAGGAACAACTTTCCCCAAGGAACATATGTCGAAATATGAAAAAAAATTGGAACTCCCATAGTAACCCAAATCAGCTGATCGACAATTTTGTACGAGAGGTCTAATTTTTTTTTCATGTTTCGACCTATGTTCCTTGGGGAAAGTTGTTCCTTATCACCAGCCCGTCCTGGGTTTTCGCTATCGGTCACTGATTAGATTTCACCCTATATACCTACTTTCATTTATTTATGAGTTTAATGAATTTTACCACATAAATATGTTTTTTGTTCCATTTTTACCAAACAAGTTAGGTACCTGTATCTTTTATGTATTTATTTATGTACTACATAGATACAAACATATATGACACCTTTATCCCTTACGGGTTAGGCAGAGCAGTAACAGCCGCAAAAAATACGGTCGTTATCATCGCCACGTCTGACTGATTGAGAAATATTGTGTACTGTCAGATATAAACAAAATACTTGAAGGAAATAAATTTGTTTGATTACGTTCCTACCGACATAACAAACCAGTATTGAGCTTCAAGTACGACAATACGAAGTATTGTTTGCGACTGTACCTGACCATTTTGTATGTAGAAGTTCTTACGGTTTTTTTAATTGCTTCTACTACGTAAACTAAATAAATATCAATGCAGTTTAAGAACACTATTTCAGCACTATTTTTTGATACTACATTTGAGTCAAAAGACCCAAGCGTTTAGCAGAAATGAGGTGAGGATTACAGCAAAAATTGCTATAGGTATAATCCTCACCAAGATGCCTTTATAACTTCGGAATTATAAAGCGACTATTTCTCATCTTTTGTCACTATTAGTCACTAATTAGGCACTATTTTTTGGAATGTAGACCAAGTGAAAATACCCCACCGTTTGCTCACACGAGAGTTGGGATTACAGCGTGAGCCTCGATCTGTAATCGTCACCAAACGATAGCCATATCTTGGGAGATATGAAGTCACTAATTTTCTTGCATATGTCACTATTTGTCACTATTTCAGCACTATTTTTTGACAAAACCAAAATTGCTTTTCGTTAAGTTTTCATAGGTGAGGCTTGAGGGACACTTTACTTGTCACATATTTTGACCCAATTCACAGAAACTGAATATTCTCCATAAATGTGGTTCAGCTGCATAAATGTCAGGTTGTTTGTAACAATATGCGCCAACACGAGTTGCAGATACGGGTGGTAATTGCATTAAGTCGTCAAAGACTAATAGGTTAACCCTTAAAATCGTGTTTCACTTAAGTGACAGGTTGTCAGCTGTCGCCTTATTGTAATTCATTCAAATGAACTCCTCGTGTCCCTTAGTCGCCTTATACGATACCCGTCGCGTCCCGTTATCCCGTAGTCGCTTCATACGACACCCACGGAAAAGAAATGGGGTGGTGCTATTCTTAGCTGGCATCACACGGCAACTATTTTTTTGAACTGTGCTTATTAAGCCCTTTCATTTGATACCCAACATGACATTACTAGTAGTATAAACTTTTTGAATTCTTAGCTCTAGAGGGCGCCCTATGTAATGTATAGTGACATAACGTAGCCTACAACCAGCGGACTGTTTAGACGCTTCAAATGATACCTCATTTATCAAATTCTGATAAGTTGTTTAGAAGTTAGGACGGAACAAACGTTTTCGTTTCCACATACATACATACATACATACATACATACATACATACATACAGGTCAAAATCAAAAAACGGCATATTATCCTTTGATAGCCTACAAAGATTTGGTTATTATTGAAAATAGGATAACTAATGGATGAAAATATATATATATCATTGCTAAAAGATGTAATAATTATTTTCCCTGAGCCTTTGTTTACATTATTCAATTAGAAACTGCACCTATCATAATAATTGACAACTTCTCAATATTTTTACTATTACAATCCTGTGTGTTGTTGTTTTACGACTTGTTGAGATATCAAGGGAATCTATTCATATAAAAATATTATATAACTGAGAAGAAATAGAGTCTGAATTCAAGTTTCAAAACTGTGAATGACACACAAATTTTCGCCATTTTGCGGGGACATGGAAACATCGATAAAAATAATCAAGGTAATTGACTATAATTTCAAAAGACAGCATTAATATTAAATACTAGCGACTTTCTCGGGCCACGACACGGGTAGCGACTTTATTTTATACTATGCAGTGATTTGAAAATGAGTCTACTTTTGTAATTAATAAAAAAAAATAGTAAAAAAAAAAATAGTTTATTCATTTAAGCATGCACACATTACAATTGAATTTGATACCCAAACTAGGAAAGTCCTGTGCTATGGGTATCAGTTTACTTCATTCTTTAAGCAAATGTCCTATGCACGCAGTCCAATCAAAAAGCCGGACTCGGTAAATATTTGGCCTGACAACACCGTAAAAACCCAGACGATTGGCAATCCTAGTAAGAGCTGATCGTATTCCGCTATTTTAAAAACGTCCAGGTTTCTAGGCTTGTTTTGATCGTATCGTATTCCGCTAAAAGTTTAAAGTATAGAAAATCACAATGGTAATAGAATGCAATTGTGTTTCGATGGCAGTATAATGACAATTGTGTTTTGATGGCAGTATAATGACAAAATGTAAGAAAATCGGAGCTCTAGACGCGTATTGCGCTAATTTAAAAATCTCGGTTGTGTCAGTTGGATAAGTTTGATCGTTACGTAATCCACTAACAGTTTGAAGTATAAAATTGAAATTGAAATTCTTTATTCAATGTAGGATAGTATTATCATATCACTTATTGACGTCATGAACCGTCATTGTAAAAAAAAGAAATTTGTATCACACAATTTTCTTTTTTTTATAACAATTTTGTAATGTCCTAATAGAAAACCGGCTCAGGCGGGAGAAAAAAATAAAAATCAAAGCACTGCCACGGGGCTGGCCAGGTTAATCACACGGCATGTAACTTTACGCCACCACCATCTGAAAACGATATTTGTTTCAAATTGAAGTCAAGATTTTTAAAGCGTGTAGTTTACATGCGTATAATTAATTAATCGGACCTCCTGAACAGGAAAAACCCACCAAAAAACCTGCCCAGAAGTGCTCCTACTCTAAATTAACAATCGTACTAGCCCCTAAGCTACCCTAGCTAATTCTGTAAGTAAAAAAAAATATATGTATAGACCAAAAATGGCAACATATTTATTTTTTGTAAAAATTGCAGTAGATAAATCTACCGGTTAATAAATAAACCTAGTTTTAACTTATAAAATATTTACTTTAAACAATTGAAATTACATCCATGCAGATTTATAAAATTATGAAAACGATTATAAAATTATGAATTATGCGCCGTGTGATTGCCGGCTTAGAATAGCATCACCCCAATTCTTACCCATGGGTGTCGTAAGAGCCGACTAAGGGACTCGAGAGATGTGTATTGCAATTTTAGGCGATGGGCTGACAACCTGTCACTATAGTGATACACAGTTATCTGATTGACCCTCAAGCTTTTGTCAGACGTGGTGTTAATATCCGTTTTACGGCCGTTAACGCTCTGCCTACCCCGTAAGGGATATAGGCGTGATTTATGTATGTATGTATGTATGTATGTGTCATCAGCAAATAGTACAATCTTGGACAAATTCTCTACCATGTAAGGCAAATCATTTATGTAAATTAGAAATAGAAATGGTCCTAAAATAGAGCCTTGAGGCACACCAATTTTAACACGAGACCAGCTGCGTTTCGAATACCGTAGTGTTCTAATTTTAGCAATAAGGTTTCATGATCTACGCAATCAAATGCCTTGGAAAGATCACAAAAAACACCAATGGCATCTTTTGATTCTTCCCAAGCATTAAATACATGTTTGATTAGAGCAACACCAGCATCTGTGGTACAACGTCCCTTTGTAAAACTAGCATATCACAGCAATAGAATGTCACTTGTGTGTCGATCGTTCAACAATGACTAAAATATAAGACAATCGGGGCCATCACAGAGCACCAAAACATCATGCGCTGTCATATTAAGTTTAATTTTTATGTGTTGCACTGAAATAAATGCATTAAAGGGGCCGTTCAATGGACCATCTTTCGTCGCTCTTTTATACTAAAAAAAGTCTTTCGTCGTCCATTAACATACCGTTCAGCGACGACGAAAGACTTTTTTTAGTATAAAAGAGCTACGAAAGATGGTCCATTAAACGCGCTATATCTATAAGGTGTAAAAAAATTAGCAGAGAATATTTTAAGGGGTGAACCAGTACGTGAAACTGAACAACTTTCCCCAAGGAACATATGTCGAAATATGAAAAAAAATAATTTGACCCTCCCATACTTAGTGTTTACCCGGCCGGGATAATTTGTATGGGAGGGCCAATTTTTTTCATATTTCGACCTATGTTTCTTGGGGATAGTTGTTCAGTTTCATGTACTGGTTCACCCCTTAAAATATTCTCAGCTAATTTTTTTACACCATGTATAAGCGACGGGGGGGAGCATACGCACCTCCTTGGCAACAGAGATGATGTGTTTCCCGTAGAGGCGCTGCAGTATGGCGCGCGACTTGTCCCCCACACAGATCACCTTGATGTTCTCTGCGCCGGGCTCCGCGAGCTTGCTGCGAATCACCTTGGACACGCCAGTGTGCACCGCGCCGCACAGACCTGACACACACGGTAAATTAAGGCCACATCTACCACAGTACAGTGCGTGTACCAGTCATTTTGAAATTCAAAGCCTGTGAAAAACATTACAATAGCAGGTACAGTGCTTTACAAAAGTCGCTGTCGTCCGAAGAATGTCTTTCATAGAATAAAATTAATTAATTGAGACGGTGGCGCGCGGGACGCGTCAAAGTGTGCACTGGCCCGATGGCGTTGCGGATAGTACCCCTGCCTTCTACTTCTAAGCCGAGGGTCGTGGGTTCGATTCCCACAAGACACAAATATTGGTAATATAAAATTTTCAGCTATTTGTGTTTAGTCTGGGTATTTTCTATGTATGATATTGATATGTATTTATTTACAAAAATTAAAAATATATAAGTAATAATATCAGCTATTTAGTTCCCATCGTACAAGGTATGCTTGGGGCTAGATGGCGCTGTGTGAAATGTTCTAATATTTATTCGATACTTTACATACTACAATTCAAACCATTATTTTTTTATATTTTCATAAAAATAACTGATACTGATCAAGAGTTATTTTCAAAGAAATTGAATTAAAATAAGACCCGTGATAGCTCAGTTGGAAGAGCAGTGGAATGGTAATTCATGGTTCACAGTTCAATCATGGCCAGCACTTAAAAGTTGATGATTTAACATAGTGTATGGAGGCCTACATGTCATCAGGACACGCTGATGGAACGGACTGATGTGCAATGTAAATGTAATAAAGTGAAATGTAACTACTTCATCAGCAATAAAGGCTTTTGTATTTGTATAGATGGAAGTCCATTTCCAACAGTGAGCTGTTTAGGCACTATTTTACAAGGTTAAAGTCACAGTGTACTGGAAACTTTGTTGTCATAATCAGACCATGAAACTAAACAACTAAACTATGGAGCCATGAATAAATTAAGTTTTATTTTCTCATTTACCAACATAGCCTCCATAGAACAAGTTGTTCCGTTTCATGGTCGGATCATGCCTGCAAAGTATTTTTTTTCTATTTATTGGGATTACCAAACAGTTATACAATAAAATCTTACTAAACATGTTCATCAACTTAAAAATAATTGTATAACCCGCACCGGTAACCACAAATTAATAAATGTTTCAATTTCAATTTCAATAGCCTTTTATTACTAAATAGTTTTTACAATTTTGCATGCGATTTATAATTATAATTCATTTACATTATATTATTTACACAATAAATAAACATATATTTTTTTATCGGATTAAATTAAGTTTTTTTTTTTTTTTTTCACTTTCAAAGTCTCATCGTCATGCTTTTGTGAATGTGCTTAAAAATTGGTTCATTCAGTCTGCCTGACCGGCATAGGCCTCCTCCATTTCCTTCCATGTCTTTCTATCTTGTGCTTTCCTCATCCACTGCGAACCTGCTACTTTCTTTTAGTCATCATCCCATCTTATATATATTTAATCAAAGTCAAATTAATAAGTATTCCGAACACCATGCCTTAAACCCCGTATGTGCACTCACCTCTGTCAGAAGTCATGGCGATGTAGAGTTGCTTGGGGTCATCTTCCTGAGGAGTGACCTGTAACAGGCACACTGTAAGCAACTGAATGCTTCCTTATCAACCATTTACTGGTTACCTAGTAGGCAGTGCAAGAAAATACAGTATTATACTGGTTCACACCTTGGAAGTGTTAATTAGGTCATGATATGGGTATAACCAATCCATGAATCTGAACCAGTCCAAAGGGGTCGAAATATGAAATAAATATTTGGACCTTCTGTTACAAAATTTGTTGGCTGTTCAGGTCAATTTGTACAGGGAGAAAATAATTTTTTTCATATTTTGATATCCATGGGGAAGTTGTTCAGTTTAACAGGTTGCTGGATGAGTCTATTTTTTTCAAGGCACCTCATATAATTATTTAATTTAATATAAAGGTTGCTACAACAATCATCTGAGAAGAGGTTGTGGCCAATGGTGTTGATATATAGAACCTTGTGTATGTGTGGTGTGCGTCAATTGTAAATTACATACCTCTGCACGGTCATAGAACTGCACTGCACCTTCACCGTAAGGGCGAGCCGCTTTTAGTTCTCGCTCAGCACGAGTATACCTGCAAAAGTTACCATATGAGCAAGTAATCTCAGGGGGGTAAGCTAGTATTTCAACATATCTTAAGTTTACTAGTTTCTTCAGTATATCCACAATTTTTGAGCAAAATTCGATTAAGTTTGGTGGAACGGTTTGGCCAATACCCACAGACAGACAGAAGTACTTTGTATCTACATGCACACCAACCCCAGTATGCAAGTCTACCAAATTCAGATACATTTTAGATTTGATACTGACTTTGAGACTTTGCAATCTTTTTATTACTCTAGTCTAGATTACTAATTTGATTAACAGTCTCCTGAACAGTTTGATAGTCACTTGTTTGCCCATTACCTGCCTAATTAGGTACTTCTCATTTCAAATATTCTATTTGGACAGGTAACATAGTTAAAGCAATTGCATACTTAGCGGCCGACACCATCTTCATGGATTGGGTGATTTTCTGGATGTTCTTGACGGACTTGAGCCGCATAGAAATGTGCTTGAGGGTGGCCATGTTCCTCTGCTGCTGGTGGTTGCCGACCAGCGCCACCTGGGTGCACACACCCGGCGCGATACGACCCAACATCTTCACCTCTGCAAGAAAAATCCCCAAAATCATATGATCGAACAGGTTATGAACAGATTATGTAAGCACTCGACATTGAACCTTCTTGCACATTTTTGCGGAAACTAACACTTGTTTTTGTAGAGAAATGAGCGGTATAGTAGGAGAAAGATAATAGATAGCAAATTAGATAGAAATTACTAACTTTTTTGGGCGTATTTAGATAAAATTCACCAGCCGATGAAAAATGTCGCTGGTCGAAAACGTCGTTCGGGGATGCCAACAAAAAAAAATCATGTGGTTTTATGAATGCAGCCATAAATATAAACTGGTCTCTCCCTCCCCATACAACGTTAATACCAATACACCCTGAGCGAAACAAGGCTAACAGTCATCATGTACAAAAATTCAAAATAAAAACAAGTTTATTTCTAGTTTTGATATTTTCAATACCTCATAGAAAAGAAAATTTAATTTGTTTGATTTCATTAAATTGAACGCATTCATAATATTTGATAAGATATGAGCTCCTTTCCACGCATAGTATGTTGTTAATGGAATGAAATCTTATTACAAAATCAAATGTTATTTAAGTTTTCCACTTATGAAACAAACGAAACACAATAACACTTTGTTTGCTTAAAAATAATTCTTCAGTAAAATTTTAATTCAGATGCTGTAAATTAAAATTAAAAATTGAATTTGACACTTGTCAAAACAAATAGCCTCCAATGGAACAATTTAATCTGGTATGCTACCCGACTAAATTAAACCAGAAGAGAAGCAGAAAATATAATGTAACAAGTCATGTTTGTTTAATTTGGTAACCATATATTTGTGATTCACTGTTGCATTATTACGTGTTGTTGTTACGAATTCATTTCTGTGCGAATTTCTTAATTTTGACGACGTTTTCACCATGCCGGCACCGCAGAATACCGTGACGACTGAGAAGAATGCTCCAGACAGCCAGACGACCCCTGCTGAACCGCAACAACCAGTCCGAGAGCTAAGCCAGACAGACCATTTAAACAAAAGACTACTAACTTCGCTTTTCAAGAGTCTTGACGAGGGTGGCGAAGAATGCTTGTCCAAAATGATGGAGCCAGACTCTACGGATAAGACAGACGAAAAGGAATGGGAGGCTTAACCCTGTACAAGACTTTTCGTCGTATAGGTACTATAGGTTTTAAGTCTTAGTTTGTAATCAATGTTTTTATAGCGTTAGGGAATTGTGCTCAGCCTAAAAAATGAAAAATATATGGTTATTCTGAAATTTTTAATAAACATTTTTTAAATTATCAATAATGTGTTTAAATTTCTATACTACAGAATGTAATGTAAATGAAGGGTATTGTCAGTTTGCCAATGGGCTGGTCTATTAATATCCACATAATTTTAGATATGCTAAACAAGTTCCTAAACATACTTATGTAGTTATGTAGGGTGCATGCACTAATGTAATGTGCTACATATACTATCTTTCTCAGCAGATACCTTTACTTTAGTTTTTTGGTTACTGGAGAGACATATACATTTCATTTAACTTTGTTCCTACTAGGTAGTAAGTAGTTGTTTTGTACCAACAGTACTACTAAGTTCCCAATTCCAATACACCTCTAGTGGTTAATGGGAATTAGTTCCCGCACACATGTAGTTGTAGTCAGCGATTGACCATATCCTACGGGAAAACTGACACTGTGATGAATTAGTTCTATATTTGTTCTATCTAAATATATGTAACATTTAATTTGTTCCGTCCTTGTTTTCCGAAAAAAATACTTTGAAGGGTATGGTTAGCCAGCGATGTACTCTCAAAATAGTCTATTTAGGTAAATAAGAATCAACTAGGTAATTAGTTCTATATTTGGTCTATCTAAATATATATCAAGTTCATTACATTTCATTTTAGTTTTCATAAAAATCTGCTTTAAAGATTATCGTTAGCCAGCGATGTACTTTTAAGTTAGTCTGTTTAGGCGAATAAAATCTACCCAGGTATTTAGTTCATTAGCAATGTTAATTATATATTCACTTTTTATGCATACAATTCATTACGTTATCTAAATATTTTATTATGAAAAAATATAATCATAGCCAGCAATGTATAGTATCTACCTACATCTAAAATGGTTCATTGATTGAGTGAGTCATCAGGACCACAAAGTAAGTTTAAGTTTATGCATTATTTCTTCATATATGTAAGCTTTAATTCATTAAAGACATGACATGACAGACATAAGACATGTTATATACTTTTGGAATACTGCCTGGTTAAATTTCCCATTCGATTTAATCATTTTCGGCGAAAGTTATTTAAATACTACTTCAATATAGTCACGCAAATTGTTAGAAAGTGTTCTTTAAGTTATTAGAGTAAATAAAAGATTTATCTTAAGTTTCTTTTTTTTTAAATAATTAAAGGAATTAAAGCTTACATATATTATAGTGGTGAATGGGAATTTCAGTTTCTACACAGCACTAGCACTTGGTGAATGGCAAATTTTATGAGCCACTAGTGGTGAATGGAAATTTCAGTTTCTACACAGCATTAGCACTTGGTGAATGGCAAATTTTTGTTCCTATAAAGTGCATGGCATAGCATACACCACTAGTGGTGAATACCAATAGATCTCTAGTGACGAATTGGTTACGAAAGTGCACGGAGGGGAAAAAATAGTGGTGTGGTGTATGGCAACCAAGTTCCAAAAGTGATGGAGTTAGTCTAGCGCCACATCTGCGGAACGTACGGCGCCGAACCTTCCGCTAAATACGCTCGTAGTGTATTTCAAGTTATCTATGACACATTACGCCGCGTTCTGCGTAGTGCGTAACCTTCCTTCGGGCTGTTTTTTCAGCCAAAACGCATTTAATGTATTTTGCATAGCAAGCGACACATCAAGCGACGCGTTGCGCGACCGAAAGTTCGGCGGGCAGCGGGCGTAGCTGAGCGTGAGGTTGTAAGGTAGGTTGTACGGTAGGCTAGGTAGGTTAAGTAGGTTGTATGTATGGTAGGTTGTTTGGTAGGTTAGTTAGATTGTATGGTAGGTTGTATGGAAGGTTGTAAGGTAGTTTTTATGGAAGATTAGGTAGATTGTATGGAAGATTCATTCAATCTACCATTCAACCTACCATACAACCTATCTAACCTACCATACAACCTACCATATAATCAACGTAACCTACCTTATAACCTTCCATACAACCTACCATACAACCCATCATTCAATCTACCATACAACCCATCATTCAATCTACCATACAACCTACAGTCTCTCTCTTTTCGTGTGGGACACCGAGTCGTCCAACGACCCGATGAACCCTGGTGTCAGAGTTTTTCAACCTACAGTATAACATACATATATCATGCCTTTATCCCTTGCGGGGTAGGCAGAGCGTAAACGACCGAAAAAACGGCCACTTACGCCACGTCTGACAAACGTTTGAGGGTCATTCGGAAAATTGTGTATCGCCATAGTGACAGGTTGTCAGCCCATCGCCTAAAATTGCTATACACACCCTCGAGTCCCTTCGTCGCCTCTTACGACTCCCACGGGTAAGATATGGAGTGATGCTATTCTAAGCCGGCATCACACGGCACAGTACACCTACAGTATAAAATTTATATAAAAAATGTATCCAACTTATTTTACAATCGACGACGCCGCGTAACGGGTCGGTCCCACTATACCCATTACCCATTACAGTGGTCATACTGGGACTTCACTTTTTTTCTAAAAACAGTGCCAGTATACCCACTGATGACTGACGGAAATAGTGGGAATTCTATATTTGGTCTATCTAAATATATATCAAGTTCATTACATTTCATTTTAGTTTTCATAAAAATCTGCTTTAAAGATTATCGTTAGCCAGCGATGTACTTTTAAGTTAGTCTGTTTAGGCGAATAAAATCTACCCAGGTATTTAGTTCATTAGCAATGTTAATTATATATTCACTTTTTATGCATACAATTCATTACGTTATCTAAATATTTTATTATGAAAAAATATAATCATAGCCAGCAATGTATAGTATCTACCTACATCTAAAATGGTTCATTGATTGAGTGAGTCATCAGGACCACAAAGTAAGTTTAAGTTTATGCATTATTTCTTCATATATGTAAGCTTTAATTCATTAAAGACATGACATGACAGACATAAGACATGTTATATACTTTTGGAATACTGCCTGGTTAAATTTCCCATTCGATTTAATCATTTTCGGCGAAAGTTATTTAAATACTACTTCAATATAGTCACGCAAATTGTTAGAAAGTGTTCTTTAAGTTATTAGAGTAAATAAAAGATTTATCTTAAGTTTCTTTTTTTTTTAAATAATTAAAGGAATTAAAGCTTACATATATTATAGTGGTGAATGGGAATTTCAGTTTCTACACAGCACTAGCACTTGGTGAATGGCAAATTTTATGAGCCACTAGTGGTGAATGGAAATTTCAGTTTCTACACAGCATTAGCACTTGGTGAATGGCAAATTTTTGTTCCTATAAAGTGCATGGCATAGCATACACCACTAGTGGTGAATACCAATAGATCTCTAGTGACGAATTGGTTACGAAAGTGCACGGAGGGGAAAAAATAGTGGTGTGGTGTATGGCAACCAAGTTCCAAAAGTGATGGAGTTAGTCTAGCGCCACATCTGCGGAACGTACGGCGCCGAACCTTCCGCTAAATACGCTCGTAGTGTATTTCAAGTTATCTATGACACATTACGCCGCGTTCTGCGTAGTGCGTAACCTTCCTTCGGGCTGTTTTTTCAGCCAAAACGCATTTAATGTATTTTGCATAGCAAGCGACACATCAAGCGACGCGTTGCGCGACCTAAAGTTCGGCGGGCAGCGGGCGTAGCTGAGCGTGAGGTTGTAAGGTAGGTTGTACGGTAGGCTAGGTAGGTTAAGTAGGTTGTATGTATGGTAGGTTGTTTGGTAGGTTAGTTAGATTGTATGGTAGGTTGTATGGAAGGTTGTAAGGTAGTTTTTATGGAAGATTAGGTAGATTGTATGGAAGATTCATTCAATCTACCATTCAACCTACCATACAACCTATCTAACCTACCATACAACCTACCATATAATCAACGTAACCTACCTTATAACCTTCCATACAACCTACCATACAACCCATCATTCAATCTACCATACAACCCATCATTCAATCTACCATACAACCTACAGTCTCTCTCTTTTCGTGTGGGACACCGAGTCGTCCAACGACCCGATGAACCCTGGTGTCAGAGTTTTTCAACCTACAGTATAACATACATATATCATGCCTTTATCCCTTGCGGGGTAGGCAGAGCGTAAACGACCGAAAAAACGGCCACTTACGCCACGTCTGACAAACGTTTGAGGGTCATTCGGAAAATTGTGTATCGCCATAGTGACAGGTTGTCAGCCCATCGCCTAAAATTGCTATACACACCCTCGAGTCCCTTCGTCGCCTCTTACGACTCCCACGGGTAAGATATGGAGTGATGCTATTCTAAGCCGGCATCACACGGCACAGTACACCTACAGTATAAAATTTATATAAAAAATGTATCCAACTTATTTTACAATCGACGACGCCGCGTAACGGGTCGGTCCCACTATACCCATTACCCATTACAGTGGTCATACTGGGACTTCACTTTTTTTCTAAAAACAGTGCCAGTATACCCACTGATGACTGACGGAAATAGTGGGAATTACATTTCATACGATCGTGTCCCAGAAAAACCATTTGCGGCGTTTATTAAACGCATGACAGCCTACGTTAATATCTAGGCTGCTGCATACTGGCCACCACAATATAATACTTTCTTTTATCAGTGTGACATTAGATACTCATTTTCGAAATTATTTAAAATAAAGATTTTTACCAACGTACTAGTCTGTCCTGTCACAAAGACAGTACCTTCTAATTACGTCGTGATTGAAATTCAATTTATCAAAAGAGTCGAGAGCACGCACTTGAATAAAGAGTTTTCATTGAGATAAAAAGTTAGTATAACTAATCTTTCCTGTTTTTAATATAAACGCTCAGCATGCCAGCGCGTTTAAAAAAACGCAATGGTAATTATGGGAAATTCAGTGCCGCTATTACCATTAATGGTTATTCTCAATGGGTATACTGGGACCGACCCCACGTAACTTTCCGTCGCGTAGCGCACTGAACAAGACGCCGCATTTAGCCGAACGTGCGGCGCGGCGCCGTACGTTCCGCAGATGTGTCGCGAAACTGAAGCCGAACGTGCGGCGCCGTACACTCCGAAGGTTCGGCGCCGTACGTACCGCAGATGTGGCGCTAGCCTTAGGATTATAGCCAAATTAAAACATTAAGTCATTTATAAATATTTATTGCCGAATGTACAAAAAAAAAGAAAAACTGATTCATAAATACCGTACTTACTATAAATAATTTAACCTATCAGATTTGCCAATGATCCAACTTTATGCACTTAATTTTGCACCATTGGCCACTGACCTACATTGTAAAGTTTTCTAAAATCTATTGGAAACCCAACTGCGATAATAACACCATAAAACTCTAACTTTTTTGTATCTCCAAAAGTGTCCAAGACATTTGCCTTTCAATTCGTAACGATATCGCAACCGGATTCCTCAGTAATTAATCTACACTTAACACAATTTCTTTAACCGTTCAGATAAATTATACAATCTTAAATATCGTACAAGCTAATTAAGCTAATTTACACTTCCAGTCTCACTAAACATAACTTTGAAGCTGTTTCGGTTTTGGCGCCATTTTCAGTCGCCATTACGTGAAATTTTGTCGCATAATGGCGGCATATGCTAGCTGCAACACTCTGCTCGCGGGAAGTTGCACGCGCACGGGTCGTTCGTTATGCACGTCGCCGGGCACACGCATTCACAAGCTATCAACGAAATACACATACATGTAAATATCATAATTTATTAATAAATCATTTAAGGGAGGTCCGCCTGTCTTTTAAAAACAATGTCTACTCGTAAATGAACATATACTACATAAAATTCTACACTTATCTAACTCGCAAAAAATTCGAATACCTACTTAGTTGGTGGTTAACTCCTGTCTCTCAATCATACCGAGACCTGCAGCTCGTATTTGTGAAACAGCGAGGTTTCTAATATCGTGCACAAAAGTCCGCAACGACTGGTCTAACCATTCGTTTCATAATCATAATCATAATCATAATCTTTATTGCGAATCATATGGTACATAAAGGTGGTAGGTAATATATAATTTCCAGCACATGAAACCCTTTTTACAGTGGGGCTGTAGGGTATTGCAATAGGTGAGAGGGCTAATAAAATATTAACAAACTTAGTAATAATTAAAATTCGAATACTAGTGCTTATTTAAACTAATACTTAATCTACTTAACCTACTTAAGTCTAAGGATATGTTTATTATGTAGCTGTAATAATTCTGTTATATTTTCTAAGGTTGTAGTGTAGGCGTTATTTTTCACTTAGGAAATCATTTAGGCTGTAGTAGCATTTATTTATGAGGTAAGATTTCAGTTTCTGTATAAATATGTGATCTTTTACTTCTGACTTAATGACTTCTGGTAATTTATTATATATTTTGATTCCGGTAAAGTAGGTGCTCTTGTGATATATTGTCATTGTTGTAGTGGGGAGTTTGAGGTTACTCTTGAATCTTAAATTATGGGTGATGAATCGACTTTCTTGGGTAAATTTGTTTATATTTTTGCGAACGAATGTTGCCAAGTCTAATATAAAAAGAGAATGTAAAGTCAACATATGATTATTTCTAAAATATGGTCTACAGCTCTGCCGATTTTTTAAGCGAAAAATTATCCTGAGGCATTTTTTCTGCATCACGAAAAGTTCGTGTACATTGGTACTGTTGCCCCATAAAATTATTCCGTAGCGAAGCCACGATTCCGCATAAGCATAATAAGCCGACAAAGCTGCTTCTACATCTGTGTTAGCTCTAATGGTATTTAGTGCATATGTAAATCTGGTTAATTTAGTTTTGGTTTTCGATATATGCTCTTTCCAGTTTAAGTTACTGTCGAGATTAATGCCTAATAGATTATGCGTTTTTACTTCCTGAACTGGGTTTTGATCAATATTTATATTATTAAGCGACAAGGGTTGTTTTTGTGGGGGATGAAATTGAATTGCTTTAGTTTTTGTGGTATTAATCTGTAAATTGTTATTAGTAAGCCATTCTTGAACTGTCTTTAAAGTGGAATTTATCTTATCGACACAGTTATTTTTTTCGTTTGATTGGAAATTAAATAATAATGATATATCGTCAGCGAACATGGTACATGTGATATTTAATATTCACACTATCTACTGCTTGAATATTTAAATATTAATGGTATGTGTCATACGAGCACAATTAGTAGCAGACTTTCTGTGTTTGCAGTTTAAAAACTGTATTCATCGGGACGTCCGATGATTTGGTGTCCGAACCATCAACAAATGGAGCACACTCACGTTTGCAGTCCCCGTACTGGCAGGGGTCCATGTACTCGGTGCAATCCTCGCCCGGGGGCATGAACGACGACCGGTACACTGTTGTCGCGTCCAACTGGCATGTCAACGAACATTAGTTATGAATAGTGGAAGCTCTAGCAGTTAGCTTAGTCATAACGGTGCTGCTAGACACGGCCCTCCTCCCATTGGGAGTATTGCGATACTCATCACGCTTGGCAAGCAGCGAGCGCAGTGCAATATTTCACCGATGACTTTATCCCTCAGTCGCTTTTTACAACACCCACGGATAGTATTGGGGACTCGGGTGATGCTATTCTAAGCCGGCAGCATACGGTGAGCTATTAGGTCATTGCATTATAACTTTCTAGCATCTGCAAGTGGTGTGACCTTTTTGGCCAAACTGATGGCAATGGCAAAGTTTCCTGTCCATATCCATCCACACATGCATTACGCCTACCTTCATTCCAGCGACAAACAGCTCTGTTTTGTTCCGTAGGTCATGTAGGAATGTGACC
Organism: Tuta absoluta; assembly: GCA_027580185.1. Lineage (NCBI taxonomy): Eukaryota > Metazoa > Arthropoda > Insecta > Lepidoptera > Gelechiidae > Tuta > Tuta absoluta. The sequence continues at coordinate 7,538,233 of JAQAHW010000019.1, read as the reverse complement.
ACCTGGGTGACTATTTTATCATCACATCACTACCCGCTCCGACCTAGCCTCTCTGGCCCTTTTATTTAATTAAAGAGCAAAGAAAAACAATCTTGGATCACATCAGCACTCATTAAATCGATCAACATAAGTATTTTATGCACATTCATACATACATAATATATCACTGGTGTTGTGGGTAGGCAAAGTAGGGTAGACTTTCAAACAATCCCTTAGATAATCTCACCTTCTGACAGGGCGCCTGGTACTGTCCCTTGCACGCCCACGGCGGTTTCTGCGGCGCGGGCACACACACTGGCTGGTAGGACATCTTCTGCACGGTCTCACAGTCCATCTTGGCCGCCGGCTTCTCGTAGCATTTAATGGGCGCGTAGCTGGAAGGTTTCGCGTTGCGACCGGGATCCAAGTATGACAGGCGATTCACTGTACGGTCTGAAAATTCAAATAGTGATTTTACAGTCGGTTAGCTTTGCTCATGGCCAGCAGTAGACTGGTGTGCCTTCGTTCATCAACGGGGTCTATAGCGATAGTATGAACTAAAATTTGAGAAAAAATTCGCGAGTGCTTAAAAATTTACATTTAGTTTAGTACCCTTAAGTAGTATTTATTTGCATTGGACATTGAATGCCCTAAAGTGATTTCGGGTTAAATAAGTATGACATAGGAAACCATGAAGACAAAAACTCACTGTCCATAGGCGTCTCCACGTTGTGGAACTTGTGCGGCGGCTTGCAGCTTTCCCGTATCGCGCAGGGCTTGGGCACAAAGTCGTGTCGCTGCGTGGTGAGGTTCTGCATAGGACCCTGGCCCCACATGTCGTGGTTGCACGGCCGCATGGGCTGCGTCACGCAGACTGGGTTCGGCAGGTACGAGAGCTAAGAAAAAGTTAACGATTAGAGTCAATTTAAAGTACCCTACTTATAGTTTCTTACCGCCGATGTCTCAATACTAATATCCCCAGTTTACCTGTGATCACGATGAGCTCAAAAAAAATTCTTCGTTATCCTCTCGTTTAAATTGTAATGTTGATAGTCTAAACAACAACGAAAGTTTAAATTTTATGAGAACCCTAAATGTGGGGTTAATTTTCCAATTTGCCACCCCAGGGTGGGGGGGGGTGATTGGGAAACCATGTCTAAGAATTCTCTTACCGCATGGACGAGGACTTTGAAACCCTTACGGAGGACTTTGAAACCCTTACGGAGGACTTTGAAACCCTTACGAGTGATGCTGTGGAATACTTAATAGCATGTAATTTAGAAATTTAAGTCGTGATTCGAGAGATCATACAAATGCCATACGATAAATAAATAAATAACCGCATGTGTGTGTGTCGTTGGACATAAGTTTCCGATAATTCATGCCATGGTGGCAAATTGGAGTAACCCCGAGCGTGCATGTAAAAATTTATGAAAGGAGAAAAAAAAGAAAGAGAAAGAAAGAATTTCTTGTAAAATTTATGTAATGTTTATTCTTAATGTTTGTGTCAGTAGATATACACCCAGATTAGGTACGTGCTGTACTATATTTTCAAATAATTTTATATTACCGCCAAATGAGGATAATATGAGGTTACAACAACACATGTCAAAAGTCAGAATCCGGTCCTCATATAATACAAACGACATTCTGGCTCCCGCCTGTATATACTATACTATAAGGGACACTCTTATTTGGTCCACCTTCCTTAGTGGTCTAGCGGTCCCACCGTTGGTCTCAGATCCGGAGGTCCCAGTTTTAATAATTTTATATTAGGTAAGTACGTGTTTTATACGAGCGTATTCGTTTGATCAGTTTTGTATCAATTTTATTAGGTTCACAAATTGTACGTATATTCTGGTGCTTTTGATTTTGTTGGAACGCGTACAGGAGATTCAACATTGGATTTCAATTTGATTATTTTTCCAGACATTTTTCTGTTAGGTTCCTCAGCGCGTAGGTACCTAAAAAGTCACCATCTCCCAAAGGCGGTACCTACTTTCTTTTCAATACCATTCTGTATTTGCGTTCGATTTCGTTGCGCTCTCGTCTTAATGTACTCCACATTCTTTAGCTAGTCCATCAGAAGAGGTAGAAGTTTCTTTGCATTGCATGGTATTATAGTAATGTTATTTGGTGTAATTTTTAGTTTATTGATAGTACATCTTTACGTCTTTTTCGAATATGACACCTAGGAATCTGATCAGCTTTCGATAGTGCAACGTTTTTTGTTAAAGTTTCGCTGTATTTTTTTTTCTCACTGTTTGCCGATGTCTTTTTTCGCTGTTGGTTGATCAATTTTTCTGACTGTTGCGTTGGTCGGTATTTTCTCTTTTTGCTGTTGGCTGGTACATTATTCTCACCGTTGAACGGTATTTTTTTTTCTATTGCCTACTTTTTTACTTTTTCGCTGTTTTCCAGTTTTATTATACTTTTTCGCTGTAAGCCGGTATATTTTGCTCACTGTTAGCAGGTCTTTTTCGCTGTAGGCCGGTACATTTTTCTTGCTGTTGGCCGGTATTTTCTCCTTTTCGGTATGGGCCGACACGTTTTTCTCCCAGTTGTCCGGTATATCTTTTCATTTTTGTAAGCAATGCATTCGGTTTTCTGTTTACGCATGATCGCCCATATCGCAGCAACCAACTACGCCTTCCGCTGCTGCTGGATGCTCGCATGTTCTGGATTCTTTGTTTTCGTGGCTCTGTTGAGTATATAGAGATCATCCACAAATGGGCAAGTGAAATAGTCGTACTCATGCCACCTTTGTGTAGGTATCAGTCTTAATTACGTTATACGTGATAACCAGTCATACTGGATTTAAAAAACCCAGTCCGTAAGGAAACATTATAATAGGTTATAATGAAAATAAAATATATGTGAATATTGTTACTCACTACCGAATATAATATACATGTATGTAAATGTAATCCAAGAATAAATATCGAGCCACAAAAAATTACGAAAAACTAAACAATTTACGACCCCGTTTCAATGTCGCAATCGGTAAAATGAACAACTTAAATATTCGTATCTAATAGCTAACGAAGACTTTGTTCAAATAACCGCAGAAAGCGTTGATTTGCATCTAAGTACTTTTAAGACAGAATGTTATAATGGTCAATAGTCTTGACCAGTCATTGAGCTGCGTATATAGGGTGAAATTTTACTACTAATACTGACCGATAGTGAAAACTTATGACGCGCTAATGAGTAGGTAAACTTTAACCCTATATCTATACGAAGAATTATCTTTAGACTGTTTTAAACTTTCGCTTACTCAAAACTGAAAACGAGATTCTTAACGCAATACTCGATTTTCTTGAATTGTCCGATATAACGACCTAGTTGCAATTCAAGAAAATCGAGTATCGCGGTAAAAACTCCGTTTTTAGTGTTTAGGTACCTACCTTATTAACAGTATCACATTCCATAGCAGCCGTGGACGGCACCAAGTTGGACAGAGGCTTCACTGGCTGCGGGATTGGAGCTGATGTGGGGAGGTAACTGAAAACAACACATTTTCTAAGGCTATAAGGCCATAATAAGGTGCAGGAGAGAACGATCCTTTACGTTCATAAAGATCCAGGACCGTCAAAGTAGATTCATTTGCATACTATGAAACAACATATAAGCCTGAATCCGGTCCTCATATTCAATTCAAAGCCATTTATTCCCAATTCATTATAAATATTATTTAAATATTACAATTCATTAAATCATTAAATTATAGTCAATATATTTTTTAAAATCTATCTCTTAAATATTTCATTTTAATAACTTTACAAATTTTAACCTTATTTACATTATGAGTGCACTGGTAGAAATATTAGTATATATTTCATAAACATATTTACTTATCATCTATCGATCTATAACTAATAACTTATTAATTTGTACTTAAATTAGGCACCCATTTTAGGGTGAAGGCCTCCTCCATCAGCTTCCATTGGTCTCGGTCCATGGCCAGCCTTGTCCACGTCCCTCCCGCCACAGCCTGGATGTCATCACAGCCTGGATGTCGTTCTCCTCATATTATGCAAACGAAATTCTGGCTCCCGCCTGTCCTATAAGGGCCATCTCTTATTTGGTCCACTTTTCTTAGAAACCTGCCTCTGCGATCTAGTGGTCTCGGTCTCAGATCCGGAGGTCCCATGTTCGATTTCCAGGGCACTAACACAGATGATATAATTTCCGTTTCCAGTTTGGTTAGGGCATTGCCAACTCTGATTGTCCGTTGCACCTCAAGCCGGCGTCGGTCATGGGGCCCGTTCAATGGACCACGGATAATATATATCTTTCGTCGCTCTTTTATACTTTCGACAGTTCGTAAAACCGCGTTTTGGAGCGCATGGCATGGTAGAAAATTTCGCCTGACTGGCGTGCTAAAATGCGGTTTTATGACCTGTCATCGGAGAAAATACCTACTAGGAGAAACAGCATGAACGTGCCCCAGGTTGCCATTAAAAAAAAAACTCACTCCCGAGTTCATCAGGGTTATTCGTCGACTCGGTACAACACGAAAAAAGGGACCGATGCCCACATTTCTAGATCGTATCGACTAAATATACGGAAAGGTAAAGATGTACCTGCACTTGTAGACGGTTCCACACTCGAACCTTCTGGACGGCGTGACGGGGTTGACGCAGCTGTCGGGAATGATGGCTTGCCTCCTGCAGTCGCTGCCCGCGTTCAGGTAACTGGAAGATAACATCAGCTTTGAGACACAAGAAGCTCTACCGGTCTTGTGGCTTGTTTATACCTACATACTCGCGCTAGCGAGTTCTAGAAATTGCGCAGCTGCCTAGTTTTACCGCCCTGCTTAAGCAGAGACGATTGCGGTGGCTAGGGCATGTGCACCGGATGGAACCTTCGCGTCTACCAAGGCGTGTTCTGCTTGGCGCTGTAGCAAACGCTAAAAGAGGGGTTGGAAGACCTATGCTGCGTTTCAAAGATTGCGCCAAGCGGGACATGGCTGCGTTTAACATTGACCATCAAAGCTGGGAGAAGCTTGCTGAGGATAGGGACGAATGGCGTAAGCGTGTGTTTGATGGGCGTAAAACACACGATAATGCCTGGTTTTCTGGTCTCGCTAACAAAAGGCAAAAACGTCATCTAAACATGCATGTGCCAGTCTCAAATTCCACCTTCACTTGTAGAGCGTGCGGAAAACTATGCCGCGCCCGTATCGGCTTATACAGCCATGAAAAGTCTTGCCTCAGACACTGATTAAATCGTCTGTCACAGACGTGTGAGGCCAATGATGATAATGATGATGACTCGCGCTATGGGCAGGGAAAGTATCTACGTAATCTATACTAATATTATAAATTTGAAAGTAACTCTGTCTGTCTGTTACGTTTTCACGTCTCAACCACTGAACTGATTTTGATACAATTTGGCATAAGCATAGACAGGACCCTAAGAAAGGACATAGGCTACTTTTGACCGCAGGAAAATCTATCAATCCCCCGAGAAATTATAATATCAAATTCACGCTGCGTGTAGGTACAAAGACGCCGGGCACCAGCTAGTTTTTTCATAAGCTAGTAAGTGGGCAGCTCGAGCATGTACTAGTCATGCCACTTTCCGTGTTCGCGAGTGTCGGCTTTTTGTGCGCGAGTCAAACTCGTGTCGCTATCTCACTCACTCGCATTGCCGCAAGCCGTTTGGTGAAGAGTAGGACGGCAGCGTGAGAACGCTTACCCGCGTTGATACTGCTGTGGATGTATTTCGCGGCAGCGGCAAGAGCAGGAGGAGCATTTAAACGTAGCTTTACACACATACGTGTATATGTGCATGTGCATACATATCACACTTTTATCCCTTGCGGGGTAAGCAGATCGTTAACGGCCGTGAATATAAGGTCGCTATCGTCACGTCTGACAAATATTTGAGGACCGTGTCAGAAAAGTCATGTCTCACTATTCTGACAGATTGTCAGCCTGTCGTCTAATATATCGTTGTAATAAACATGAAAACCTCGAGTCCGTTAGTTGCTTCTTACGGCGACACCCGCGATAAAGAAATGGGGTGATCCTAATTTACACGTTTAGTTTTAGTTGTAAGGAAGAAGGACAGTGAGGAAAATGCTATTCATGATACTTTCTCCCAAGCGTGTGTGATACATCTATTTCCCTGGTGACTTCAATCATGACAAAATAAACTGTTTTGAATTTTCGCGGTCACACATGACAAGTATCGCGTTAATAACCCCTTCTTAGTATTTTGAGTCAACATGGTCGACAAACAACTTTACTGAATGAATTTTTCAATTTTAGGAAATAGCTTGGATACCTCATTCCGTATGTCGTGCATCCATCCAGCTTCTGGCAAGGCTTCTGGTACTGTCCCTTGCAAGCCCATGGTAACGGTTCTTTCCTCTTGATCTACAATGGCGACAAGAATATTTACTTATGATCTCTCTTCTCTTCTCTTTTCGTGTGGGACACCGAATCATCCAACGACCCGATGAACCCTGGTGTCAGAGTTTTTCAACCGCCTACTACCACTAGTAGGCCTCTAACATGGTTGTGTTACGACCGCCGTCTAAGTAATCATAGACAGCAACCGGGACCGACGGCTTAACGTGCCCTCCGAAGCACGGAACCATTTCTTTTCGGACAATCAGTTGATTCACCCTGCAATGTCCTAACCAGACCGGGAACAAATTCACAAAGAGATAAATATCAACTTTTGTGAGTGTCCCACCGAGAATCGTACCCGGAACCTTTGCGTCGCAGGCAGTCGCACTACCACTGCGCCACATCGGTCGTCACTTATGATTATTTAAAAGGATTACGCTTATCTTCTTCTTTTCGTGGACATAGACAGCAACCGGGACCGACGGCTTATCTTGCATAATCTTGAAACATTCAACTAACTGTACAAGAACAAGTGGCATGGGAATGTTCACAGCCATAAATTGTCTTTAAAAAGTTCCTCAATATATAGGTCAGCAACTTTTGAAAACTTGAATAATTTTACACCTAGAATAGTCTTGAACTAAACAACTCAACTTGGCCATCGCACAACACACATCCTCAATGTTATCTGTTTTCATGAGTAAGAGAAAAAATACGTTATCAAACAAATATAATGAAACTGCAGAATTTTCTAACCGGATTAGGCAGGAAGCTCATCTTGTGAGTAGTGCAGACATCCATCTTGGCTGCTGGTTTCTCGTAGCACCGCTCCGGAGCATACGACCTCACCTTCTCGTACTTCTCAGGGGGGAGATAGGACAGCTTGTTCACCGTTCGGTCTGTAATATCACTGCAACTGAATATTGCGAAATCATGAGAGATAAACCTACTTCAGGCAGGCTACTCATGTCCCCAAAGCCATCCTGCCTGGTCAGTTGTTAAACCATTGCTGTTCCGCCCCCCACTCTTCTGCCATCAGATTAATCACGGGTTTAAAATGTTGTTCTAAGATGATGAAATATATAAAATAATACTGCAGTAATATTTGGCTTTACAAAAGATTGATTGATCAATCACGATAAAATCCACCATTTCTTTTTTTATATATAAATTTCGATCTTTAGTTTTACTATCGTTGTCAATTTACCAGGCTAGCAAAGATTTAAAAGAACTCACTTTCAAACGGCTGTTCGACGGCATGGAACTTCGGCGGAGGTTTGCAGCTTTCCCTTAACACGCAAGGCTTGGGCACGAAGTCGTGTCGCTGCGTGGTGAGGTTCTGCATGGGACCCTGGCCCCACATGTCGTGGTTGCACGGCCTCATGGGCTGCGTCACGCAGACTGGATTCGGAAGGTACGAGAGCTAGGGGGAAAGAAGGGGGGAAGGGATACACGTACGAAAAAATGGAGGATACGAGTAGAAGAAGATATGCCTATTACGAATTGCCCATGATGAAGATAGCCAAGAAATTTTATTCTAATCAATTTTGACGTGTGAAAATTGGCTTGTAAGTCGTGATCCTGATAGTTGTTTTCTTGTTCTTGTTCTTCGGTTCGGACACCGAATGTATGGGTATGATAAACTTCTTCTACTGGAATCATTGGTCTAAATCTAAAGAGAAAAGTACACCTAACTATATTTAATTTGGCCACTGATTGTGCCATTTGTATAGCATACCTTTTGCACAGTACATCCCTCCATCGGCTCGCAGCTCGGCACGATGTTCGGTAGCGGTTTCCTCACGACGCCCCTCAAGTTCCTGCACCCATCAGTGGGGAGGTAGGACATCTTGTACGTGGTGCAAGACTCCACCGGCGCGCTGGGCTTCATGTAGCAGCGGCGTGGTGCGTACGACTCCGGGATCTTCGGTTGTTTGTAGCACTGGTGGTAAGTTGAATTTTATTTACTACAGGATCTGTAGAGTGTAGTTGGCTAAATCTGGACTTGGTTCATGTATTTTCCCAGGTGGGCTGATGATCTCATACGGGTTACAGGTAGCCACTGGAAGCTGTGAGCATTGTATCACAGTCCATGGAAGCGTCTTGGAGTGGTGTATGTCCTCTTTTGACGGTCTTTCTACCAAAACTAGTGACCAAACAAGCCAGCTAGTGACCAAACAAAGTCAAAGGACAGTTAATGGCAGGGGCATGGATACTTCTGGTGTTCGTCTATCGGCAGCTGGTCGCAAAGACCTGACTTACATTGATCACGACTGATGGATCCCTACTACCAACAGAAGCTTACTGGTTTGACGATGGGTGGTTTCCCGCAGCAGCAAGTCCGGCAGGGGCAGGGGTGCTCCTGGTGCCCGTCTATCGGCAGCTTGTCGCGGGGACCTGACTTGATCCCGGCGGATGGAGCGCATGGCGCTGACGCGGCGCATGGCTCGCAACACCTGACAAAACATGGATAGAAAGCATTGGAGGCCGGTGCAATAATATAGCACAATTTGGCGCGATACTTTTACATAATTATCAGTAGGTACCTACATATTTTGAATGAAGAACGTACGTTTGGGTTATCTTGCAAATGCCCAACGATTACTGCATTATTATTTCATTTGAAGAAGTCGACACAAATTCGATCGTGGCCGAAAGAAAATTGTAGTGCTCGTTTCGATTCGCTTGGAGACAAGCATAGCCATCCATGGCCAGGATCCCGGTAGCTCAGTTGCCATTGTAACATGGTCCCGGGTTTGAGTCCCGGCCGTAACCGAAACTTCTTGATCCCTTTACTTATAGATATGTACTCTGAGCCCTTTAGGCGGTCAGTGACCATTTCTTAGACTGACTTCATCTAGATATGACCTGTTCTGGATTTGACCACATCCTCAGATAAATTTAAACGTTTAGACCATTGTCATAATTTCGCAGGCAATTTAATCAGATTCCTTAATAAAGGATTTAGAATTTTTTTTAGAGAATCAGTGAAGATGTTTTTGACAGCTTAAAATAATATCAACAAAGCAAAAAATTGGCAATCGGGTATAAGAAATAGGATCTCAGAGGCTGTCGAAGACAGGACAAAGTGGGTAAATTCTTCGGGTCTACGGGTGCAGATTTTTTTTTAACAATGTAAATACTCACTCAGGCATAATTTAGCTGATCCCACGGATCACACATACAAAAAACATAAAAAGCTAAAAATAAACTAAAACCTAAAAATGATTTAAAATAAGTAATTTTATAAAAACATATCTGTAGGTGCGGATAATAGAAAAAGTGACACTTTATTAGGGATTTTCATTTGTTAAATTTCCATAGATTTTTTGACAACATCAAGTTGGTATGGCGTTCTTTATTTGAAGGTCGCTAGGAGGATTAATACATATGTTTTCTATTTTTACATAAGTTTTGGAACGTGGTTTGGTTTGGACCCTAAACCATGTCTACCTACAATACACTCTTCAGACTTTTTAAACAAAATATGTTGGCGGACCAATACTAACGTGATTCCTCAAATCGCATTTAAAATACTAGGTACCATCAGCAGCGCAATAACCTATACCCATTAAAGGGATCAAATTATTCTTGTTATAATTGTTAACTGATATGCCAGTATAAGTCGGTATCTTAAATCGGTAGGTTGATGTAGCACCTTAATGTCCCCTTGAAGGGATACAGACCACTTAGACCACTCGTTGCTGACTTTCGCATGAGAAATTGTTTTTAAAAATATGCTTCTTCTTCCTGGATCCTTATGCTACGGTCCGGTCAGTCACACTATGCACCTACTACTCCTGCTCCAGCTGCCGCGAATATTGCTCAAAATACTTCTTCGGAAGTATCAACGCGAGTGAGGGTTCACCATTGGTTCACTCACACACTGCCGTCGTACTCTTCTATCAGCAACACGATTGAGCGAGATAGCAATAAATTCCATTCGCGCTCGTGCTTCAGTTCCTTGGATTAGCACAAGAAAAGCCGACACTCTTCGCACACTGGCAGCGGCATGACGAGGAACAGTGCGAGTGCCGCGAGTAACCCGTTTACCTGCTCGCGCTGCCCACTTACCTTACTATTTCCCTGCCCACATAGGCATCGTGTGAACGTGCCAATAGAGCAAAATCTACTTTAAAAACTACCTTTATCACATGAGCTCCATGTCAAGAGTAGGTATTAATTTAATTACTTAAATTGAGGTAAGTAATTTTGAAAATTACCAAGAAATATTTTAGATACTATTTCTTAAAAAGATATTTAAAAAGCATTGCCCATTGGGTGCGTACAGCTATGGTTCGGGGCTAGATGGCGCTTTGTGTATTGTCCAGGATATTGTAATATTCATATCTTTTTATGCATTACTAGCGGCCCGCCCAGCGGTTTCACCCGCTGCTAACTGAATTCCCACGGGAAACAGACCTTCTCCCGACATAAATCATACATAAAAACCTTCCTCTTGAATCACTCTTTCTCTTCTTTCCAAAACAAAATTGTCCAGATCCTGTTAAGTGGTTTTGAAGATTTAAGCATACAAACAAACAAACAGACAGGGACAGACGTGGGAAGCGACTTTACTTTAAATTCCGTTTGTAGCGCGTAGTAGAATTAGCATGCACATGTACATGCAACCCGATATGGGAATCGGCACCCCTGGTAGAATAACAGCCAATGAGAACACGGCGCTGACTCGCGCACGACCACCGACAAATCAGAGGCCCTCTCGCCCTGTTCGTTCGATCCGCCGACCGGATCGATGGAATGATTTCGAACTCTAGAAAACTAATCATAAAACATCTGTATCATCGTAACTTAAAAACTAACTGTGAAACTTCTAATTGTAAACATCATTTATTTGCATTCCCAAAATATAAGTAATTCTGCGACACACGTGTGTTTCCGTCAAGAACCCAAATTCGCCGAATAATCCCTGAGAACCTACAAGATAGGCTACAAGATGGCAGCCCAACTCGCGGCGTGAAACAACGTGTTCAATCGTCGATCAGCTTGAAAACAGACTACGTGATGCCGAATCCCCGTACGAGACGGCAATCCCGGCGCCAGTCGGATTTCGCCGACGCCGAAGAAAATGGTGAGTCGCAACGCGGCGACCATGGCTCCTTCACGGCTTCAATGGTGGCTACGCTCATGGACACCGCCCAACGTTCCCAGACCGACGCCTTCGAACAGCTCCTGGACCGCGTCTTGGAACGACAGCCGACGCCTGCTTCCCATGCCACTGGAAACTTCTCCAAGTGCTCGGCGCGCTTCGCGGGTGAGGATCGCGAGTCAGACGACGTAGAAACCTTCATCGATGCAATTGAGACTTACAAGGACTGCACAGACATCACAGAAGATAATGCGATACGCGGAATGTCAATGCTGCTGACGGGCAGCGCTGCAGTTTGGTGGCAGAGCGCCAAAACTGAAGTCGAGAGCTGGTCTGATGCCCTCGACCGTCTTCGAAGTGCCTTCGGAGACAGACGGCCGCCGCATAAAATCTACAGACAGCTTAACAATATGAGACAGGGCGTAGAGAAAACGGACGTCTTTGTGGCCCGAGCGAGGGCGCTACTTACCAAGCTGCCCCATGGTGACGTGACAGAAAAAGTTCAATTGGACATGGTATACGGTTTGTTAGATCATCGCATACGGAAAAGGATCAGACGTGAGGACGTGATTACTTTCAAACAGTTGGTCGTGCTGGCACGCACAATCGAGGAGGAGTTCGACCCGCTGGAGACACCCGCCGCCGCTGCCGACGGCGAGCCGGGCCGCGCGCCCGCGGGGCCCGCGACCCCGTGCCAGCCGCCGCCTCCGCCTCGCCGAGCCAACAACGTGACGGTCAACACTCCGCCGTCGTTTCCGAGGATGACGACATCGACCCCGATGACTCGTCGTGCTAGCACCATGCTTGGAGATCCAGCAGATGCCAGGCGACAGTCCTACGCATCCAATGTGCCCCGGCCTCCGCCGCCAACCGAACCGCCTACGTCCAATATAACGAAATCGCGATTCTGCAGTTATTGTAAAATTTACGGACATGTGCGTGAAAACTGTAGTAGGTATAATAACAAAACAAGTGTAGGTAATGAAAACAATATAAATGTGGTGCCTCAGATCAACTGTTATGGCTGTGGACGAGCTGGTGTGGTGAGGTCTCAATGCCCTACGTGCAAGAATCGGCTGACGTTCTCTACCATCGACGCCGACGACCCGTATCCTTTTGAATTTTATGATTCTGATTATTATGATGATGATAACAGTGTAATTGATACCCCTTTTCAGCCATGTCACGATATTGTCCCCCCACAGACACACATACACACATTACAATCACACACATACACGGACTGTCAAACAGCGTTACCTATTGAACTCACACGTAACTCACCTGTCACTCACTATGAATCAAACATATTCGAGGCACGCTCCGATTTCGAATACCAATCGCAATCGATCGATTCTGCTTATCATATAAAGGTGCCTTCACACGAGAATTTTGTTAACGAGCGTACACACGTGTCACCTGTACAAGGTAATTTAGGTACTATGTATTGTAACAATGACCCATGTCACAATTACAGCACGTCATTGGGTAGGGTGATTCCCACAATTGTTGACCCCTCTGATGGTAGGGTGATTCCCACAATTGTTGACCCCTCTGATGGTAGGGTGATTCCCACAATTGTTGACCCCTCTGATGGTAGGGTGATTCCCACAATTGTTGACCCCTCTGATGGTAGGGTATTTCCCACAGTTGTTGACCCCTTTCCTGGTAGGGTAAATTGCACAGTTGTTGACCCCTATTCTGATAAGATGAATGCCTTGAAGTACGACCCTGTTTTTGATCAGGTCTATGTCCCGAATTTCGACCCTGTTTGTAATCAGGTAAACACCCCGAATTACGACCTCGTTTTGGATACGGTGAACGTACCAATTGTCGACCACGTTTTTAATAGGGTGGATGCCCCAAATGTGAACACCACTTTTGATAAGGTAAATGATATGGTCGATGACCATGTTTGTGATCAGGTGATAAGCACCATTGAAGCCCGATGCGCTTACGCGACGCCAACCCCGAGACCGACTTTGACCATCGAAATTTGCGGATACAATGGAACCGGTTTTATCGACAGCGCGGCTAAGTGCTGCGTGGCAGGCTCGAAACTATACAATTTATTAAAAGGATTAAATCATCCCTTTAGCCGTAGGAGAGTAAACGTGAAGTTAGCGGACGGTGATTCTGGACCCCGTGATGTTTTGGTAGCCAGGGTTCATGTACGCATTTCGATTGATAGGGTTGTGATGACCGAGTTTGTAATTTTTCCAGACGCTCACGATAACGACACACTGTTAGGGGTGAATTTTCTTGCTGCCGCTAGTATGGTGGTTGATTTTGAGACCCAGACCTGGCACTTTTCTGGTTGCACCCAGACTTACCCTCTCGAATATGAAGGAGACCAGGATTCAGCTCCAACAGTTATAGCTTCCTCAATCATATTGAGGGACGATGAAGGAACGATGCTGGCCAATGAAAACCGGCAATGTCTCGCCGACCTATTGCAACAAAATGAAGATATATTCAGTCAAGGAGGAGACGCTACTCCTTACGCCGAACACCGGATAGACACCGGTGAACACGCACCCATTGCTGTGCCACCTTACCGTCTTACGCCTGCAAAGAAAAGCATTATGGAAGCAGAGCTCAAAAAGATGTTACAGGATGGGATTGTCGAAGAATGCGAGGCTGCATGGGCAGCCCCTGCCCTTTTGGTGCCCAAAAAGGATGGTACGTACAGGTTCTGCGTAGACTACCGCCGCTTGAATGCTGTAACGAAGACAGACACTTACCCACTACCGGTGATCGACGACCTATTACATGCTACTAAGAGAGAAGGATATGTGAGTACAATTGATTTACGTTCCAGTTACTGGCAAGTAAGCGTTGCAACTGCGGATAGGGACAAGACTGCGTTCGTCACCCCGTTTTGGTACTTACAGATTTCGCCGTATGCCATTTGGACTAAAGAACGCTCCCGCCACGTTCCAGAGGCTTATGGACCGATTTCGTTCAGGAAGTACAGTCAAGGACATCACGCTGCTTGCTTACTTAGACGATCTACTTGTGCTGTCTGATGGATTTGATCAGCACCTTCAAGACCTGGGACGAGTATTTGAACGCTTGCGTGCTTTTGGTCTGTACGCCAACCGAGATAAGTGTGTATTTGCTGCCAAGGAAGTCAAGTACCTAGGACACCTCATAACGCCTGAGGGAATCAAACCTGATAGCTCAAAGGTTGAAGCTATAGTCCAGATGAATGAGCCAACTAATCTCAAACACTTAAGGACATTTCTTCAGACATGCTCCTGGTTCAGGAAGTTTGTGCCTGGCTTCTCGGCAATTGCGCAGCCGCTCACCAAACTAACCAAGAAGGATATGCCCTGGACCTGGAAAGAAGAACAACGCGGCGCGTTTAACGAGTTGAAGAAGAGACTCACCACTGCACCTGTTCTAGTCCAAGCGGATCACAGCAAGCCTTTTATAATCCGGACGGACGCCAGCAGCTACGCATTGGGCGCCGTTCTCCTGCAGGGTGAAGGACCTGAGGAACATCCCATTGAGTATTCAAGCCGTTTACTTACCGCTGCGGAAAGGAAGTATAGCACCACCGAAAGAGAAGCACTGGCTGTTGTATGGGCTGTGGAGAAGTACCGACCCTACATAGATGGACACCCAGTGGTAGTACGAAGTGACCACCAGCCTTTGAAGTGGCTACTTTCCCTGAAATCGCCCAGTGGACGATTAATGCGATGGGCACTCAAGCTTCAAGCTTTTGACATAAAGTATGAATACACGCCTGGTAAAGCAAATGTTGTTGCTGACACTTTGAGCCGACCTGTCTGCAATGAGGCCTTCCAAGATGATTGCGGAGTTTGCTCCATCATCGTAGATATCCCTAGAATAAAAGTTGAAGAACTAAGAGCAGCACAACTCCAGGACCCTGAGGTTGGCAAAATAATTAAGGACATAGACGATACTGACGTGTTGACGTCAAACAGGTGGCTAGAACGAGGCTACTTGATGAATCAAGGTGTTCTCTACCGTTATAGTCCCGATTCTGATTCGGAAGAACCGCAACTGGTGATACCGGAGTCCATGATCGAGGCGACGTTGAAAGAATTCCACGACGCGCCTACGGCTGGTCACCAGGGTGTCGAACGGAATTTAGACCGAATACGTCAACATTATTATTTCACCGGAATGAGAAGCCGAGTAACCCAATACCTGAAAGGATGCGCTGACTGTCAACGCTATAAATATACAAACCAAAAGCCACCTGGCCTACTACAGACCCCAGTCTTAAACCGTAGAGGTGAAGTGCTGGCTATAGATTTTTTTGGACCCCTTCCAGAGGGTGAAAATGGAGAGAAGTGGGTGTTGCTTATGGAAGATACATCTAGTCGCTGGATTGAGCTCTTCGCAATGAAAGAAGCTACGGCTGAAGCGTGCGCACCCCTGATGATTGAAGAATATTTCCTGCGTTACGGATTTCCCCGGCGTGTTACATCCGACAATGGAGTGCAATTTGTGTCCGCTGCTATGCAACAATGCATGTACCTGTTGGGCATAAAACAAAACCTTATTCCTCTATACCACCCGGAGGCAAATCCTGCTGAAAGAAAGAATCGAGACATTAAGATTCAACTTGCTATGCTTGTGAAGAACGAGCACCGTTCATGGCCTAAGTATTTACCTCAAGTGCGTTTTGCCTTGAACACCTCCACGTGCAACACAACTGGAATGACACCATCTTATATGACGTTCGCTCGTGAGATGAGGACCCCCTTTGACGTTCAACATGACTTGAGGACCATACTCGAAAATGACAATTTTGTTCCCCAAGTAACCCCGTATTTGAAGAAGTTCATTAAGTCGTTACGCGAAATCCACGAACGGGTTGAGAAAAGGCAGGACGTCCGCAAAGACTACGCTGATAAGTCTAGGCGATCTTCCCCTAATTATAAAGAGGGTGACCTCGTCCTACTGACTACTCATGCTTTAAGCAATGCTCCGAAGGGTTTGACCCGTAAGTTCATGCCGAAACGTGACGGCCCGTATTTCATCAAAAATGTTGTAAGTCCCACCACATATGACGTAATTGATACGCAAGGTCAAGTGTTAGGTCGTTTTCATAGTTCAGATCTTACTCCCTTTGTTAGCCGTACTGGACAGGAACAGCCTATTCAGCCCCGTCGTCTGCGAGGACGACCTCGTGTAAGACACGAACCTCACGACACACCATCTGATGATGTTGCTGTACCATCACAACACACACCATCACCACATGATGCTGATACCGAACATTACGATACACCAACATATCTTACTGCAGAAGCAGAATCAAACGATATACCATCATCGCATGATGCTGATGATGAACCACCTGACACACTCCCATCACATGATGCAGATATAGACCCACACGCGCCATCACATATTACCAACTCACGGTCGGGACGATCTCGTGACTTGGAGGAGGAGGGTGTAGCGCGTAGTAGAATTAGCATGCACATGTACATGCAACCCGATATGGGAATCGGCACCCCTGGTAGAATAACAGCCAATGAGAACACGGCGCTGACTCGCGCACGACCACCGACAAATCAGAGGCCCTCTCGCCCTGTTCGTTCGATCCGCCGACCGGATCGATGGAATGATTTCGAACTCTAGAAAACTAATCATAAAACATCTGTATCATCGTAACTTAAAAACTAACTGTGAAACTTCTAATTGTAAACATCATTTATTTGCATTCCCAAAATATAAGTAATTCTGCGACACACGTTTGTTTCCGTCAAGAACCCAAATTCGCCGAATAATCCCTGAGAACCTACAAGATAGGCTACACGTTTCTTTTAATCCCCCAAGGTATGAAAAGGGGGTTAAAAGTTTGTATGAAAGTTCGTTGTCTTAAGTGTGATCCGTTTCAAAATTAGTGATTATACTTATGACTTAAAATAACGAAACACGTGTTTCAGCATATTTGGAATTTGAACCCTTAATAGGGTCAAACGGGGGTTTAAAGTTTGTATGAAAGTTCGATTTTTAAAATGAATTCGATCTGTTTCAAAATTTGTGATTAGACTAATAACTTAAAATAATTAAAAACGTGTTTCAGAATTTTTGAAATTTTAACCATTTAATGGGTGAAAAGGGGGTTAAAAGTTTGTATGAAAGTTTTTTATCTTAAGTGTAATCTGTTTCAAAATTTCTGATTTGACTCATAACTTAAAATAATTAAATACGTGTTTCAGCATTTTTGAAATTTAAATCCTTAAAGGTGTCAAAAGGGGGTCAAAAGTTTACTACCAGTTGGGCTACCCGTTTTCCCATGGGAATGTGACAATTTCCCGGAATAAATTATACTTATAAACCTTCCTCTCAAGTTACTCTATCTAATAAAAAAAACCGCATCAAAATCCGTTGGGTAATTCTAAAGATATAAGGAGACACCAAACGGGAAGCGACTTTATTTTATACTATGTAGTGATGAAGTAGAGCCCAAGGAGCAGTAGTTTAGCTCGAGCACCTTTCGCTTTAATCTACCTACATTAGCAGGATTGTAAACAAATTGGATTTGTGAACCCGCATGTGGATGAAAACAATTAATTTCATTAATATTTTAATTAATAAGTTTTTTGAATAAATGTTTTTCTATTCATTCGACACGAGTGTCGAGCGGCTCGAACCACGCTCGAACTTCCCTAGGTCCCGTCAGTGTCCGATATTATCAAACTACAGGCTACAATTATACAGGTGAATTTCGATGTTCATTGCGTAGTCGATTAGCCATTATGATACCGGGAATATCAACCGGCTACGCAATATACTACGAATTTCACCTGTAGACTTGTAGCCTGTAGTTTCATAACATTGGCCACAGGTGTGTGTGTGAAACAAACTTATGGGCAGCATGCAAACTCGCAAACCAGATGCAGCACGCGTGCGGCGTGCCGGCGTGCGTGCTGATGCGTTGTGTTGCATCAAGTTGCGTGGCGTGCGCGTCGGTCTTCTGATATCTCATCTCTAAACAATTTATGCAAGCACGCCGGATCTAGTCTGCGATGGCCTGAAAACGTAACAAATGCTTTGGCCTGCCTCATTGCGAGATAAAAGAGGCCGTATTAAGGCCGTACGCTCGCTTACGCGGTTTCACGCGCGGGCCAGCCCGCGCGTGAGGCCGCGCGCGGTCTCGCGGGATCCGCGCGGCGGTCTGACATCGCCGCCATTATTACCCGTCCAAATTTAGAAGGCGCATAGTGCCTAGGTAGTTGTAATATGGCAAGTGTCGTCGTGTTCGTACGGGTTATATTATGTCGCGGGTTGCTGAAGCCGCGGCGCGGGTGACCGCAGGCCGCGTCACGGGGCGCCAATCTTGTGTTTTGTCAAATCTGGCCCGCGCGGGCCGTTCCGCGCGTGAAACCGCGTGAGCGAGCGTACGGCCTAAAGCTGCATGGGAATCGTTCAAATTGACTACTCTGCAAGAAAAAAATAACGTAAAAAATATTTATGTCAATGTCATTTCGATTGAAATTGACATTTCATTTCACCACCCCCAACTCCAACCAAAAACACACAAAAACAGACTTGAAATCTTATTTTGTCCACAATTTTCTCTCATAATCCTATCAAAATCCTCGACGATGGCTTCGACGTCTAAAAACATTCCATCTACCAGTAAACTACGTGAACATGAGAATGATTTGGAGCCGGGAGCCTGCCAGGAAAGTGTTTTGAACCCTTCCGATTCTTTCGAAGAATTTGCCTCTGAGATGAGCTCAAGTCTTGATGAAAGAAATAGTGTCGAAGCTAAAGGGAGCACTATCATTGAGATACAGAGTGAAATAGGGGAAAGCTCCAAGGATTTAAAAACGGTGAAGTCTTGTGATGATTTGTCAAGTAAAGAAGTGAGTAGTATTTTTATTTGTATTTTTTTTTATGAAACAGTGGTTGGTTATTCGACTTTATGACGGAAACTGGTCGTTCACGTGTAGGTTCCAGGGTCAGAGCAAAGTTCTACTACAAAACCCTTCAACCAACCAAAACACAGCCATAAAAATAGTCAGTATCCCAACAACACTTGGCGGGGGCTAGAGCAGTACTAAATGCACAAAGCAGATCAAGAAACCCTCTTGTACCAACAGCACTATGTGTTTTTATTGCTTTTAGTTTTGTTTTATGCACATGCTAAGTGTGCAGGTTTCTGCCCTGATGCAGTGCCTTTATTTAAATTTTTTATCCCACCTTAGCCAGTGTTTTATTAGGACAATACAAAGTAGATATAAAAAAATTAAAATTGTGTAACACAATGTACTTTTCAATGACAGCTCTTGTCATCAAAAAGTGATAATGGTAATATTAACCTACATTGAATAAAGTATTTTCATTTGTGATTGTACTAAGCTTTTCAAGGCATACTAGTTATTTGGAGTATTCCCTCCAAAATATTTCTGATTCTGAGGGTTAAAAATATAACATAATTACAGAAACAAGCATATTGACAACTTTTTATGTGTTCTTCGGTTCTTTCTCTTTATCTATTTTTTATATGTTTCAAATAAAACACTGCAATGGTCAACCATAACGCAAAGTCACATTAAAATTCTCAATAATAATGTTTTCAGGATTTATCAGGTTCAACAAGTAATCCCAATCTGTGCGAGAATGGTGACGAGTCTGGGGATGAAAAAGATGACTATCTTCAATCACCAGAACTAGTAAACAAAGAGAAACATGTCTTCATATTGAGCTCTGCCGGAAAGCCAATCTACTCAAGGTATAAAAATGTCAATATTAAAAATTTTAAACGGATTTAAGTTGTGTTTATTTTGGATTTTTTTACGATTTCTATGTTTCAAAATAAACACAACTTGAATCCGTTGAAAATTGTTTTATTGTGATGAGTAATAGTTGTGCAAACTATTATATAAAATATCATTAACAAGAAAATATTATATAAAAATGACATTAGCAGCCTCAACAGTCCACTGCTGGACGTGGGCCTACGTTAATTGGGGGATATTGATCATATAATCATTCAGAAATGATTATCCCTTAATCGCTTTTTACTACACCCACAAGTAGAAATGGGGTAATTCTAATCCAGCAAGAAATGGTAATATTTATTTATTTCAACAATGATTTATTCCAGGAAGTCTTACTTATTTTTTAATTTGAATTTAAGTTGAAAAATTAAATAAGATTTAGAACTTCCTGTATGCGATGTCATGATTGGCTCAACTTTTATGGACTGCAGTAAAATGTATGATGTCATCTAACAGCCTTTAATTTTTGTGTTGTTTACAATCACACATCACTCTTGTATCCCTTGCAAAGTAGACAGAGTGTAGGTGGCCGTAAAAATTGTTGTTAGCAGCACATATGACAAATATTGGAAGTCTTATTTGATGGTCATTATATTTTATGTTTCATCTCCATGATTTCCAGATATGGCAATGAGGATAAACTGGCGGGCTTGTGCGGGGTGATCCAAGCCCTCGTCAGTGTAGTGGAGGACCACAACCAAGATATCTTGAGATCCATCACCACCAAGGACTGCAAGGCAGTGTTCTTAGTCAAAGGCCCGCTTATACTGGTTGCTGTTTCCAAGTCTAATGAGAGTGAAACACAGTTGGTTTTGCAGTTGACGTGAGTAAACAATGTGCTTTTTTTTGCACTTTTGTATGAATCAAATAGGAAATCAAAATTATTGTAACAAAAAACAAATACAGCCTGGCATATAACTTATGTCGTGGTTTCCTGAAGGATAAGGGCGTTGCTAGTACTGATGGCGATGGGCGCAGGTTCGAACCCCGACTGCAGCCTACAGAATTTTGCAAGTTTTCTATTAGGTCCTGCGTAACCTTTTGTGCAAATATTTTTTGGGAGAGTTCTACTCGCGAAAATAAAAACTTTCCCCAGGTCAAAACATGATAAATGACTTGGGCCTCCCATTCTAAAAGTTTCAAAAAAATTGACATTTAGTATGGGAGGTCCAAATTTTTATTCAGATTTGATTCAGATGTTCCTTGAGGAAAGTTGTTCAGTCTCACGAGTAGAAATCGCCCGGAAAGTATTTGCACTAAATTGAATAGGACCTTACATAAAATTAAAGAAAGCAATCATTGTTGGTAGTTTAGTTTATGAGTTATTAAAGATTTTTCTTTTTTACATTTCAGATATGCATTTAACCAAATAGTATCAGTTCTAACGCTAACACAGTTAAACAGGATATTTGAACAAAGACGAAATTATGACCTCAGAAGGCTTCTATCAGGTGCAGAGAGACTTATAGACCATTTACTTATATTCATGGAGAAAGACCCCGCATTCTTATTAGGTACGTTTATCTTGAAATTTGCTGCGTGACATTGTCTGTAGCAGATTGAAAATGAACTGTATCGTAGTGTAAATATGGATAGGTCAATGGTCAGTATCTCTTTCATGGATAAAATCCGGAATGAGACTATCCGCAAAAAGACCAACGTAACAGACATAGTCTGGAAGTATAGCAAACTGAAGTGGCAGTGGGCTGGGCACACCTGTCGTAGAACCGATGGATGGTGGAGTAAGCGGGTTCTCGAGTGGAGGCCACGCCTCGGCAAGCGTAGCGTTGGACGCTCTCCAGCCAGATAGACCGATGACCTAAGTAGCGACTGGTTGGCGAAAACGAGAGATCGTGCCCTATGGCGTACCCTGGGGGACGCCTACGTCCAGCAGTGGACTGCAAAAGGCTGATGAATGTATGTAATTTAAATAAAGTTGAGACTGGCATACGCAAACTGCTTCGGCGTCCGCCACACGAACAATACCAACTTTATTGAAATAACAATATAGTTGATTTTCTATTTGGTTCTGAATACAACTCAGACTATTCTTCATTGCTGTACAAATTGAACTATTGAGACTTATGACGGCTACACTAATATAATATAAAGAGGAAAGATTTTTATTAATGGATCAACACCGAAACTACTGGACTGATTTCAAACTCTTTCATCATTAGAAGGCTACAACATCCCTGAGTAACATAGGCTAGTTTTTACCTCGGGAAAATATCTTATTCCCACAGTTAACAGCGGGTGACACCGCTGGGCTGGTGCCTAGTCAATATAAAAAGAAACTACTATATTATTTCTTGAGTTTGCACAACTATTACTTATAACAATAAAATGTTATAAGTTATGTGTTGTATCCAAAATAAACACTACTTAAATCTGTTTCAAAATGATTTATTGTGGCAACTTTCTTTCATAAGGTGCAGTCCGATGTCTTCCTCTACCAGAAAAGGCTCGTGAAAACATAACTAGTGCAATAATCTCAACTTGCCACAAAATACGGGATTTAGTATTCGCCATACTGATAGCTGGTAACCAGCTGATAACCCTGGTTCGAATGAAGAAGTATACGTTACATCCTTCAGATATACATCTACTGTTTAACCTGGTTAGAAGTTCGGAGAGTTTCAAAACGGCCGAGAGTTGGACGCCAATCTGCTTGCCTAAGTTCGATGCTACGTAAGTATACATTTACTTTAATTGTCGGATGGAACACTCAGTCGATGAATGACCTAATGATCTCTGGCATCGGAAGTTTTAAACCGTCTACTACTACAAGTAGAACGATAAAAAGTTGTGTTATTCAGATAAGTAATCACAGATATCAACCAAAAGCGATGGCATAACGTGCACTCCGAAGAACTTGAAGATAAAAAGGAAGCAATGATAAACTTGTAGTTTCATCGCAATCAGACTTAGCGCGGGTTAGAACACAACTGCACAAGAACAAAAATGATAGTTTGACAACGTTTGTAAGGTCTACTTGAATAATTATGATCTATGGTTTATTTTAGTATCGAGAGATTAAAGATTTGGCAGTGACTGTCGAGGCGCCGGTTGCTCTGTTGGTAGAGCAGTGGTACCCCACGTTCCTAGCTTTAAGCCTCGGCCACTGCTAACACTTTTTCAATTTCTTATTACATTTTTTATAGATACAGAGTATGCCGTGTTTTTGGTCATTTAGTTATGTTTCTATTATAAAGATGATATAAAGCAAATAAACTTGGCACGGTCTCTGTTAACTTGTGACTATAATATATCCCCCATATCCCGTATCCCGTAGGCGGGACTAACATATCCTATCCCTCCTTTACTGCGTCCTCTCCAATCCTAATACTCCTCCCTACCTTAAAGAGCGATTTGTCTTTCACTCATCAACCCTTGCTCGCAATCTGCGAGCCAGTGACAGTCTTACGCTCAATATTCCTCCGCACAAGACCGACTTCTGCGCAAAGTCTTTCACAGTGCGAGCAATCAAGCTGTGGAATTCTTTGCCTGAAGTCGTTCGGCGGGCTCCATCCGTAACAACATTTAAAGATCGGGTAAAAACACATTTCTTGTCAGAAATTGTTGTATAGAAACTTATCCCTCTAACATTGTGCTGAACTGTTATCTGTCTCTTATCTTTGTTTATTATTTATCTAGATTGGCTATCTATATATCCTATCTGCCATAGTTAAGTTTATATTTATTAGTCTATTTAAGCTTATTTATTAGTTTATTATAATATATATAGCTTATGAATGTATTAGTGTGTACATTAATTTATGTAGTTTATGTAAGTATACGTCATGCACTATCCCGCTTATCTAAACGCACTTTTCCTTTCACCCAAAGGTTGCCTGGTAGAGCTTGCTACCATAGCAAGAAGGCCGCCTATTTGTACTTTTTTTTTTCATTCTTTTTTATTTATTTGTAAACTTACTTTGTGCAATAAAGAATTATATTATTATTATTATTATTATTATAAATAACATCAGAAATCAACGAATTACTCTGATACACATCGTTGCATTAACCAGTCTTTCTCTTCTTTTCGTATGGGACACCGAATCGTCAACGATCCGATGAACCCTGGTGTCAGAGTTTTACAACCGCCGACTACTAGTAGTAGGCCTCTGACATGGTTATGTAACGACCGCCGTCTAAGTAATCATATACAGCAACCGGGACCGACGGCTTAACGTGCCCTCCGAAGCACGAAACCATCTTTCTTTTCGGACAATCAGGTGGTTCAGCCTGTAATTTCCTAACCAGACCGGGAACAAATTCACAAAGTTATAAATATCAACTTTATGAGTGTCCCGCCGAGAATCGAAGCCGGAACCTTTGCGTCGCAGGCAGTCGCACTACCACTGCGCCACATCGACCGTCCTATTAACCAGTAAATTATTATCTTATTAATTATCGGTGTGCAGGCGACCCACAACCACAGGCCAGCCGCCTATGTCCAGCAGTAAATGTCTCATGGCTATTGTTGACGATGAAAAATATACGTAATTTCAGTGGTTTCCTCCACGGCCACGTATCATACATATCGGAGGATTGCCAAGCCTGCCTCTTACTTCTAACCGTGCAACGCGACGCTTTCTTCCCGCTGTCGCAAGCCAAGCACACCATTGCCGAGAAACTGCGGCGGTCCAACTGTCTCGTCGCCATCAACGACGCATTGAACAGGAAAGCTGAATTGCCGACGACTAATCCGTTGAAGCATATCGGCATACCGGAAATTAGGTGAGGACAACCAAGAGCCTATTCTGGTTAATTAAAAAAGGGGACCATTAGCGCTAATGCTGGAGCGGGCTGCAGGTATATTTTATACAAGAGTACGACCATGACTAGCGTCACACAGCGCTGCTCTTGTATTTTGTCAAAACTAGCCCACACGTGCAGCCCGTTCGACGCAGCGTTGGCGCTTAAAGGAGGCCTCAGGCCGATAGAATACATTCAGACAACCCGACCCGATGAAATGGAATTACTCTTTATATTATACGGCCTTTATTAAAATTGGTCTTTTACAAAAAGGACAATCCAATGGTCTTGCTATAAAACTGTAAATGTTTACTTGAGTCTAATGACATATAGAATTGATTGATTTCATAGATTTGTCACAGCTGTTGACCTCGTGTAAAAGATCCTTAATGGATTGAGATGTTTTTGCTTTTTCAACAAGCAAATATGAAGACAATTTGACAGTACGACATTATGTGTTTAAAAGTAATAATAATATAAAATTTGATTCCAGGCATTTTATGTACAAGTGTAAATCGACGGCGCAGTTGTTCACATCAGATCCCATTAGTTTGGATAGATTGCAGGTGAGTTAGCATTATCAGCCAACTGCTGACATGTCATATCATATCATATCATTTATTTAGTATTAAACATACACCGTCATAAATCAATAATTGTTGGGATACATTGTACATAACATAATAAAAGTATTTTTACTTTAAAAGTAAATCACTGCTTGTAATATAATATTAATAATATTATCATAGCAAGTATGCAATAGTTGTCAACTTATAAAAAGCATATATAAAAAAAATAGATTGAAATTATTACTGATCATCGTCATTATTGCCATACTCAAGACACTCTTACTCTACTTGGCAAGCAGATTAGCGAGCGAGCAGTTCAAGATGTTACATACACAGGGAATGCTGGATGAATTTATCTCATAAGCTTTTATACGACGCCCACGAGTAAAATTGAGATGATGCTATAAGCCAGCATCACGTGGCCAAGGTATCTTTACTATGGTCTTAAAGTTATTGAGGCTCAAACTTTATTCGACCGGCGGCCGCCGGCAGACAAGAGGCGTATTTTTGAATCAGTATAATCCGATTATGTAACTATTTCTTGAACTAATAGTGATATTGAGTTCTAATACTCGAATCCATTCATCTCTAGGGTATGATAAGTGGTTAGATCACTCGTTGAAGAGTGGTGCAAAATTGGATTTTACATACACATACACATACACATATCACGCCTATAATCCCTTGCGGGGTAGGCAGAGCGTCAACGACCGCAAAAAAACGGACATTTACGCCACGTCTGACAAATATTTGAGGGTCATTCGGAAAATTGTGTAAATTGGATTTTACTTGTTTAAATACACATTTAGGTTGCTTGTCACAAGTGTACAAGAAAATTTACAGCGGCGGACGCTTATGCATTTTTGCCTAAATTATATTATTTTTGAAAACTTGCAAAATTTTCAAGCGCGGGCAGGATTTGAACCTGCGACTTTCGCATTACTAGTGGCGCCTCTAGTAATGCGAAAGTCGCAGGTTCAAATCCTGCCCGCGCTTGAAAATTTTGCAAGTTTTCAAAAATTGTATACCTAACACGGGAAGTGTTTTAAAATTTGGTACTTAAATTATATTATTTAGTAATTATTTATCTTAATTAAATACACAATTTTAGTTGCGATTTCGCCTTCTAGTATTTGGTATTTAATTTATCGCTAAGGCTACATTCGATCTGCAAAGAATTAATTGCTCGCGGGGTATTAGTTGCAAACTGCAAAACTAACTCGGTAGATGGAACCGTGCCACGCGTTATTGGCACCAAGATACACTCGCAAAAAATTGCGGGCAATGAATGAGCCACGGTAGCCCAGATGGCAGAGGCGTCGCCACTAGTGATGGCGAAAGTCGTAGGTTCTAATCATGCCCGAGGTGGTAAATTTTGCAAGTTTTCTAAAATTGTATACTTTACACGGAATGTGTATGTTTCTCAGGACTACAGAATACGGCACAAAGAGGGCGGCGACATTACAGTTGACAAGGCGGTAAAGATGTCGGATATCGACTACATCCGGAATTACCGGAAGTTCTGCAGCCAAGTACATTGTACGTCCACTCCGGCAAAGTTGATATTCCGCTCCAATTCGGATAACACTGTCTTGGCTTGGGTAAGTTAAAAACAAGTCGCATTTAATAATTATTTGTTCAAGAGTAAACACAATATACAATCTATCTTTTAATAATGACGGATTAGAAATATGTTTCTATTTATCTAGGTATTCGTTAATTCATAATGTCTTAACCGAGTCAAAAAAATACCCCATGAACTAATACTGCCAGAGTTCTTAACGCCTACGAAAGTAAAACTTAACTTTAACGTTTAAGCACGAAACGATTTTTCTTACGGACAATCAGTTAAATGAGCCTGCGATGTCCTAACCAAACTAGGAACAAACAAGCTTACGATGTTAAATTGACAAATAACACCCAGTATTTTATTTTTCTGTACTTTTCTCCTTAGAAATCCTTTTTTACATTTTACTCGACTGGCCAACCAAAAAAGGAGTGTCATATTTTTGGAGTTCATGTATTTATGTATATACGTGCGATTCTTTAAAGTGCGGCAACTTGTTAACCACTGAACATGTTCGAATGGGAATTGTATCGGAAGAATCCTTACATTATATTTCTAAGAAAAACAGCCTAGCCTATGACACTAGCCGAGTAGGCTGAGCTTTTTCTTAGAAAGCAGTAGTGTTTTTAATTTTTATTAATTTATTATTTACTGTAACATTTTAAGAAAAAAAAATTGTGTACAACTTACAAGCAAAGCTTATTTCACTATTGTGTATGACAATACTTTTTTTGTGCCTTTTTTAAAAATTCACAACATGTCTGTTTTATTTTCAGGTGACAAACGGTTTCGAGTTGTACGTAACATTCGACCCGCTAATGGAGAAAGACCAAGCTATAAAGGCGGTCGACCGATTGCTTCGCTGGATTAAACGCGAGGAGCAAAGGATTTTCATAATGAACGCGCCAACATTCTAGCATAAGTTCTCGATGTCTGCCTTCCTGAAGACCTCGTCCAAGAACTCTGTGGAAGGTGACATTGAAACACTTTGAATAGGAAACTTTCTAGGGATTCTCGAGTGTCTTTAAAAGGGCGCTGAGCTTCATTGAAATAACGTTTCTTTACACAAAAACTGTACCACTTTATAAATTATTCTTTATTTTGTGTTTATTTAATTGTTCTGAATTTATTATTGCTTATTTGTTTACTTGAATGACACTCAATATAATAATAGCAAGGCGATAAGTTTATTTTGTAGTAAATCAAACGTAACATAATTAATGTGTAACGAACACAACGTAAAACGGAACCTGTGACGAAACTATGGCTGCCGCCAGCCATATTGAAACGTCAAAATTTCAGTTTAGCACAGCGCCCTCTGGTTTGACATTCGGAACTATCAACAGAACTGTCAACAGAAAAACTCTTATTGTGATGCATTTATTAGGGATCAAGGCATGGGGAAGTTCGCGCGAGTTGTGGCGTGTTTTTGAATTAGTAGTAATCTATTTGTATGCGAAATACTCGAACGAGTGGTCTTATTGTACAAATAACGAGAGGTTGGACCTCGCGTTCTACTACACGAATTTGTGCATGTGTGAATGGTGTAGTAGCGAACATTCTCATGCTAAATCAAATTCATAATTCAAAAATACGCCTCCGGACTAATATCTAAGTACTTCAAATTGTTACTAAAAATGGGTCGCTTCCAATAATGCTAAGTGCGCGCCGATCTTCAGTTCTTAGATATGACATTCTGTAACTATGATCTTTTGCAATTAGTGAGATTATAGCTATTACTAGAACTCAATTTTCACAACTGTTCGTATGGAGCTGTCAAAATATCTTCATGTTGGCAGCATTAGAAGCGTCAGCAACACTATTTTACTGAGATTTAAAAACAGATGCTTTTTTAAGCCTAAGTGAAAAATATTGAAGCTAAGACATTATAGTGTTTAGTATAGACTTCTATGTATAAATCCAATTTTGGAATCGATTCGAATTCGACTATGTAAAATTCAAATTGAGATTATTTATCAATTTTGAATAAATCACTCTTTAAATAAATAAATTAGGAATAACTAGCAAACAATTTACATTCAAATGATAATATTGCATGGAGTATAGGCTATTTAACTAAGAGCAAAAAATAAAATCGTTAGATTAACAATTTGTGCGTACACTGTACTGGAAGGTGACGGCGGGTGCATGAGGAGGTAAGCGGGAGGGTGAATTCAATACTGCCAACCTGATAGTTTTACAGCTCCATACGCACAGTTGTGAAAATTCTTTGGAGTGATTCATTTATATTCTTGAAAACTTAGATATAAAATATTTCATAATTTGTTTTTCATAGATTTTTTTATATGAACTGATTCTGTAAATTATTAGGTACAAATACTATAATGTTGTATTTATTTAATAATTTTTATCGTTTGTTCTCTTGTTATTAGATAAATTATGTCATCAGTATTTTCTACTGTGATTGGAGTTATAATGAATTTTAAATCAAGCCTACTAAAAGCCAAGTAATTTAGTAGCCTCAATTCAAGTGATACTCCTAAATTAATGTTAAATTATGTAAAATCTATTGGTATTGGCACTTTATTTGCCAATCCATTCTCTTTCCTAGCATTTAAAATTTTCGAAACAACTAATCCATACTAATATTATAAATCTGAGAGTTTGTGTGTGTATGTATGTTTGTTACCCCTTCACGCTCAAACGGCCTGACCGATTTGAATGAAATTTGGAACACAGGTAGAGTATAACCCGGAATAACACATAGCTTTTTACCGCGGGAAAACAACTATTACCACGGGAAAATGAGTGGCAGCGGGTGAAACCGCTGGGCGGAAACCTAGTGATTAATAAGGTAGTTAAATAAATAGTGTTCGTTTGAACAGAGACAATTATAACATAACTTTCATGTGTGAAAGAGAACAAAATGTTCTACAAGGTAACCTAGCTATACTCATAGTTACATATTATGTAAATATAAATGTTATAAATACACATGAAATTATATTTTACATGTTTGTTTTGTAAATAACAATCATTGTTGTCAGATAGTAGTTAATAATATAATTTTATAATAAAGATATGAAATTTTAATATGGTTGTATTATTTACTTTTTTATTTATTATAATTTAAGAACAAACTACATTCTAATGTAGTTACTATATAATGGTGACCGCATGCCAAGCATGACCAAGCAACTGGGAGCCAATCGTACTATTTAAACTTACATACACCACGCCTATATCCCTTGTGGGGTAGGCAGATCGTAAGCCTTCGTAAAAACGGACGCTTACGCCACATCTGGCAAAAATTTCCTCCGTTCCGGTTTGTCAGACTGTTAGTTCGATTGGTATAACAAATCGGAAAAAAAAATCCGTTCTGTTAGATTGCTTAGGCTAACAGACAGGAAGATGATATTTAGTTCCGGATTGTTCCATTAGTGTTGCACTTTTCTGTTTCATAATAATAATATTAATTATCATCACGACAGTCCAATGTTATACATGGACCTCCCCCTATTAAGGTGTACAAGCGTAGCGGCTTACCAGATATTCCTAATTTCCCAGTCTATACATACCTTGATAGTAATAGAAGCGGAGCAACTTAGCCTTTTATAATTTGAACACTTCCATAACGACGATCTGTTAACATAATTTTTATTTTTATAGGACTGATATCCCGCATACAACAGTACGAGGCCTCGCCCGCGTATGAATATCAATACGATACTTAATGTTGTGCAGCACTTCAAAATAAACTATGTACGAACAACCGGAAAATATCATCTTCCTGTCAGTTAGCCTAAGCAATCTAACAGAACGGATTTTTTTTTCCGATTTGTTATACCAATCGAACTCAATCTAACAGAACGGATTTTTTTTTCCGATTTGTTATACCAATCGAACTAACAGTCTGACAAACCGGAACGTAGGAAAAATTTGAGGGTCATTCAGAAAATTGTGTATCGCCATAGTGATAGGTTGTCAGCCCTCGAGTCCCGTAGCGCCAACACTGCGTCGAGCGGGCTAGATTCGACAAAATACAACAGGGCGCAGGCTGGGCGACCCGCGTCACGCAGCGCTGCTCTTGTCTTGCCAAATCTAGCACGCACGCAGCCGACCCGCGCGTGCATCCCGCTCGTCTCAGCGTTGGCGCTTATTTGCCTCTTACGACACCCACGGGAAAAGATTGAGGTGATGCTATTACTATACTATACTCTTAAGCTGGTATCACTCTAGCTTGCCGCTTTTTATTAACTGTTAGCCTTATGTTAAACTTTACATTCACTTGAGAAAACAAAGAGAAATATAGTTTTTGTCAGAATGCACTTTATTCATAAACTTATATCTACTTTAATCTAATATCTCCCTCTTCTTCTGTCCACATCATGTCTTTCTCTGTCGCGTCGCTCGCGTTCCCTGTCCCTTTCCCGCGGGCGTTCCCTGTCCCTCTCTTTCTCACGTTCCTTCTCGCGTTCCCTCTCTCGCTCCCGCCGTCGTTCTCTCTCTCTACTGCGGGAACGGTCGCGCTTGCGGTCCTTATCGCGACGATCGCGGTCCCGAGATCTGTGGATAAGGATTATTTTAATGAAATGAACTTTAAAAGGAGTGTATTATTTAGAATTCATTTGTTTCGCAATATTGTTGAGCACCAAATTTCAGAGTGTTTCGCGACAACGAAAAACAAGTCACTGACGTGACAAAATCGTCGCCGCGCCACCATTTTTTCGCGCAACAACACTATGCACCATAAATATTTACAATGTAGAAAGGCAAAGTTTCAGCCAAATATAAATAAAACTTGTGATGATTCTTTGGGTAATTCTTGTCATGACTGAAAAAGTTCACTTGGGATGGAACTATACAAACTCAAATTTTAAGGCAGAATGGGCTTAGAATAGAAATCAACCGGGCAAGGTTGGATAGTGTTCGAAATTTCGTGTCTAATTTCGTGAAAAATCTTAATTATGAGACAATAGTTTTCTTGCCAATACTTCAAGATAATATGCTACATAACTATGGGGCAAAAGGCTGATTTATTGAAATTGCCTCGACAGAAACAAATTAATTGCAAATTTAACTCTTACATTATTGAGCCATTTTTTAGACTAAAACCCTGAATGATTTGATTATTTTCCATCATTTCATATTTTATTTTGTATCCTCTTCTTCCTCATCAAGTAATGAATCTATCGGCTTACTTTTTGAAATATTTGTTTATATATTTAAATAAATGTTCTATTGTTTCTCTCTAACCCAGCCAAGAGGAAGGGGACTGACTTCCTGGAACTGATGCCATCATAAGGCTGATGCTAAAATAAAGTCATTTGTTGCGCTATTCTCTGAGAACTATTTTCCTCTGTGATTTAGGTGCTTTACAATCTGTCTTGATGAGATTGATGTCCCATAGCAAAATTTGTTCAGAACCATGACCTAATGTGTCCAATTTAATGGGTATGCTTATGCATTAAATTTTGAAACACATTTTATTGTGAGAATTTAGCAAAACAAATAAGAAAAGAAAATTTAATGCAATAAAAAAAATAGTTCCAGTTGCCAGCACATCATTCAGATCTAGAAGCATACATAGGTTCAAACATGATATCACCTATAAGTTCAGAGTTTACAGTAGTGGGTCAAAGCATCAGTAAATGCTAAAACATACAACATTTGAAATGTAGATAAATTATTTTATTTTATTTTAACAGCCTTTTTCATGGAGGTTGATAGATCACATACGCCCACTCTTCAGCTGTGATTGTCAAACATAATCACAGCTAACGGGCGAGCGATATCCGTGAAGAAGGCTGTGTTAAGCAGCAGAAACAAAGAGGGGTAAACACTCCACCACAGTAAAAAGTCGTGTAAACCTACACCTCAGCCGTGTGATGCTGCCTTAGAATAGCATCACCCCATTTCTTTCCCATGGGAGTTGTAAGAGTCGACTGAGGGACTTGTGGGTGTATATTGCAGTTTTAGGTGATGGGCTGACAACCTATCACTATGGGGATACACAGTTTTCTGAATGACCCTCAAATATATGTCAGACGTGGCGTATATGTCCGTTTTTGCGGACGTTTACGCTCTGCCTACCCCGCAAATAGGCGTGATATATGTATGTATGTAAACCTACATCTTCAGTGATACCTGTAGAAAGTACATACCTGTCTCTCCTTCTATCTCTATCTCTTCTATCTTTGTCTCTTCTGTTTTCTTTGGTTTCTGCATCGGCATTGTCATCATCTGAAGGCATATCTTCATCTAAATCATCATCTAAAGCTGACACTTTCGGCTCTAACTCATTGTTTTCTTCTAATACACTACGCTTTTGTATTCTCGGTAGAATTACATCGCACAGCCTTTCTTCACGCAGTAAATCGTCGATAAACTCGTCCATGTGCACGATTTCATACTGGCCCTCCCGATTCTGCCGGCGTAGCTTGCGATTATCATTGTAAAGTGGCTCCAAATACTTGTAACAATCTACTGATGAACCAGTGAGCCTCATGTAGAAAGCGCCCAATGCACGCACGTATTTGAACTCCTCGTTCTTTATAAACTCCACTACAATATCCTTTTCAGGTTGTATCTGTAGCATTTTGAGGACTAAACACAGAAAAGGAGTCGGATATATGAAGCCGCCGTGCACACCACCAACATACCGCAAAGCCATGGCTTTGTCAACTAGTAACTCTGCTGTCAGAGCGAAACATTCTTCCTTCCAGTATTTAGAGTCATAAATACGTGATCTGATGATCTTTTCTATCAAATATTGAGGATTTGTACCGCGAATTGATTTCGCGTCCTTCACCGTGCGGTTCGCCATTTTTGTTTATGTCAATTATGACATTATTATTTTTAAAGTTGTTTCTATTGTCTATGGATAAGATCTCGTACAAACGGAACGATTAATAACTTATATTATGGGTGGGCGGTACGGCGACATGCTCATGTAATTTTTAAATATGACAAGCTTCAACATTCTGTTTATTTTTCAGGATTTTAGCGTCATTGTAGTGCAAAATGAATTAACTCAATACAAAGGTACCGTAGAGTTTGCTCCTTGATCTTATCTTTTGTGTCTGAAATTATGAATCAGAAACGGTTTTATGTCAACTGTCTTACGTTTTACTTCAAACGCGGGCTTATTTTGTAAACGGTTGTTTTGAGCTTGTTTTTGTAATTATTTCGCAAAAACTGCGTGAATTCGTGGATTTTCTTTTAGGATTTATACTTCACTTCAACCAAGTGCTATAAAGAACACATAATGCAAAAAACAAAGAAGAGAAAAGGCGAAGATGAGCCCATGGAAGTTGACGAAAATCCGGCTTCTCAACAGAACGGTCGTTCTCAGGATCCTGATGAAGATTGCGGTGATATTGACCACATATCCGATGACGAAGAAGGTGGAATGCGTATCGGAGACATCTACATACCTCCGGCGCCCAAACCGGCCCTTACTTTTGATTCACAAGGGCCAAGGTTACTCATCACTCATATTGTAAATGAGAATTTCAAAAGTTACGCTGGAGTGCAAACTTTAGGTCCTTTTCATAAGGTGTGTATCCTAACTTATGCAGGTCCAGCATTCACGAAAGAACAGTATGAGTCATACTCAAAAGACTTGTTTCCTTCTCAGAGTCTGACTGCCTAAAAATTATATAGTCTACCAAGAAACTTGTCAGAATCCTTTACATTTCTAAATTTAGCCAACACATTTCAGTGTTTCACCTCAATTGTTGGGCCAAACGGCAGCGGCAAGAGCAATGTAATTGATTCCATGCTGTTTGTGTTCGGGTACCGAGCTACTAAGATCCGGTCCAAGAAAATCTCAGTGCTCATCCACTCTTCCAGCAAATATCCAAACATCAACAGTGCCAGTGTGGCCGTTCACTTCAACCAGATCATTGATGGGGTAAGTGAATTTTATTCTCTATAGGTCATTTATTTTTAATTTTATTGGTCAGAAACACATTTTATAGCTAAACCTTACTGTTAACTTGTAAAACTTAAACATTTATATTATGTACATATATTTTGCAGATGGAATTGATAAGGGACTCGATGGTGGGTATTGCAATTGTAGGCGATGGATGGGCTGACAACCTGTCACTATGGCAATACAAAATTTTTCGAATGACCCTCAAATATTTGTCAAACCTGGTGTAAATGTCAGTTTTTTCGGCCGTTTACGCTCTGCCTACCCTGCAAGGGATTAAAGGCGTGATGTGTGTATATATGTGTGTGTGGAATTGATACACCAAACTAAGATAAATTATCATGTAATTCAGTTGCCTTGTAACTTCTTCAACTTCCACAGCCACAACAGTCTACTACTGGACATGGTCCTCCCACAATTGGAGGGTATTTGCCATACTCACCATGCTTGGCAGGCAGATTGCCAAGATTTATCCCTTTGTCGCCTTTATTAACACCCATGGGTAGAAATGGGTTGATGCTATTCTAAGCTGGCACCACACAGCAAGCCTTGTAACATGGAGACAACTATATGGTCTTTTACTGATAGCAGCCTAGTCTACATCTACACTAATATTAAAAGAGGAAAGATTTGATTGTTTGTTTGTTTGCATCGAATAGGCTCCGAAACTACTGGCCCGATTTTAAAAATTCTTTCACCATTAAAATCCTACATTATTCCTGATGAACGTAGGCTATATTTTATACGAGAAAAAAATAGGGATCCGCGTGAAAATTTCGATAATGTAAACCAATGTGTGAAAAATATACCAAAAAAATATCTTATATCGCATACGCTGTGGAAATTATTGACGATAGAGCAAAGTAATGTACTACAGTTTTATAGAGGACATCAATATCTATAATAATGTCCGCGATACCATATGTCTAACTATTACAGTTATGCCACAATAACTACTTTTTCACTTAAAAATGTACCAAATAGGCCGCTTTATTTGTACCCGTGTAATGATTACATTTAATCATTACTGTATTAAAGGGTGTCAGGGATAGAACCGAAATACCTCCGAATACTGATTGGGTACATGCAGACCATGAAACTCAACAACTGTCCCCTAGGAACATATTTCAGGAAACGTAAAAAAACTGACTTCCCATAGTGAATGCAGTCAGCTGATAGTGATTTTGTATGGAAGGTCATTTTTTTGGCGTTTCCTGACATATGTTTCTAGAAGAAAGTTGTCCAGTTTTATGTTTCATGCACCCTATCAGTATTCGAAGGGCTGTCCCTTACTCGGTATAAAAAGACGACAAAAAACATTAAATAATGCATTAAAAAATCTACACTAAAATAATACATACATACACATATCACGCCTATTATCCCTTGCGGGGTAAGCAGAGCGTAAACGGCCGCAAAAACGGACATTTACGCCACGTCTGACATATGTTTGAGAGTCATTCGGAAAATTGTGTATCGCCATAGTGACAGGTTGTTAGCCCATCGCCTAAAATTGCAATACACATCCTCAAGTCCCTTAGTCGCCTCCTACGACTCCCACGGGAAAGAAATCGGGTGATGCTATTCTAAGCCGGCATCACACTAAAATAATAATTATATACATACATACACATACACATATCACGCCTATAATCCCTTGCGGGATAGGCAGAGCGTAAACGGCCGCATAGAACGGACATTTACGCCATGTCTGACAGACATTTAAGGGTCATCCGGAAAATTGTGTATCGCCATAGTGACAGGTTGTCAGCCCATCGCCTTAAATTGCAATACACACCCTCGAGTCCCTTAGACGCTTCTTACGACTCCCACGGGCAAGAAATGGGGTGATGCTATTCCAAGCCGGCATCACACGGCACATAATTATATAATCTACACTAATATTAGAAACAGTATTTTATTTATTGTTTGTTTCAATTGAATAGGCTCCGAAACTACTGGACCGATTAAAAAAAAATTTTACCGTTAATTAAAATTGAAATTCTTTATTCAATGTAGGATAATATATTTATCACTTGTTGACGTCATGAACCGTCATTCTAAAAAAATAAATTTGTATCACACATTTTTTTTTATTACAATTTTGTCATCACCTAATAGAAAACCGGCTCGGGCGGATAAAAAAAATAAATATATTGGCACTGCCATGGGGCTGGCCAGGTTAATCACACGGCATGTAACTTTACGCCACCACCATCTGAAAACGATATTTGTTTCAAATTTAAGTCAAGATTTTTAGAATCCTACATTATCCCTGATGAACATAGGCTATATTAAACTGTCTTATTCCCGGGGGGAAATTGTTAGCGGCGGGTGAAACCGCTGGGCGGGCTGCTAGTATTATATAAATGATATGATTATTCAAATACACTCATTCTCTTAACCCTTTATAAGGCAGCCCATGGAAAATTGAACCTTAATTGAATTAAAAACTTATTACTTGCTCTACCTTATGAAGGCTGTGGGCCTTATAAGCCTTATGGGCTTTTTGAGAGTTCTGATATTGGAAATGGTTCGACTTTAACATTAAAATATATTCACTTCTTATCAGAAAATTGAAACACTTCTGTACCAATTACAAAATAATATAAAACCTATAAAATTTATATTTCATTTAAATCATTATCATTAGGATAGGAAAACCTGACAGTCATAATCCATTATACTCACTACTAATATTAAACAATTTTCATCAATGTATTATTTCAAAATACCATACCATACAATGAAGTTTAACTCAATTTCAATAAGTCTGTAACTACAATGTCATTAAAAACTTCGTAAAATAGTCATATTTGCAGTTGAATTTTCATCAACCAACAATCAACATAATACAAATTTTATGTACAATTAATTAATTAAAATAAACTGAAATATGTATGTGTAATTGGAAAAGTATATTTTTCTATGATACAGTTAGCAAAGTAAGTAAGTAAAAACACTTTATTGCATATTCCAAACACAAATAAATAACAAGAAAACTTAAATTGAAAATGCGTTAAGGTGGCCTTATCGCTGAAAGCAATCTCTACTAGACATCCTTTGGGTGGAGAAGAAATCAAAGAGAAGAAGAGATAGTTTGCAGGCATTCATTTTAAATTTTAACCTGTAAGTTATGGGCCTGTGTAGAAGTTACATTATTGATATTAAACTTGACTATTTCTTTGAGTGCCTCATTGAGTAACTTTGTTTGTTTATCTATAGTTGTGTCTGCTACCTTGTCTTCTTCCGAGGATCCGTAAGAGCCAGTTCTCTGGTTGTAGGTAGAAGATAAAAGCAAAATCGGTTTCGTATCTGTTGCAGTCGGCACACTCTTTGAAGAATACGATCGGCGTATTACGAAAGTGTTAGGCCCAGTTCCTACGGAATGGGTGACTTCTGCAGATCTCCTTGTACCTGTGGCCTCATCGTAGGTAGAAGATCTCGAAATAACTGCAGATCTGCTTGTACCTGTGTTGTCATTGTAGGTAGAAGATCTAGAAACTTCGGTTGGTTTCATAACTGGTGCTGTTGGAAAACTCGTATAAGAAAACGATCGGCGGAAAGTGAAAGGCGTAGATACAGAATGGAAAGGTGGAAAGGTGGAGTTTGAATTATCCGGTTTGTTTAATGAAATCCCTGATAGAGTCCGATTAAGGTTCGAAGTTTGCGAAGACCCGAAATAACTTTGGTCGAAACGGCGAAACGGAGTTGTATAACGCATTGTACGACGAGTGAAAGAACGTTTATTCCTAACGCTTGGATTACTTCGCATGGGTCTAGGATTGTGCGAAAATGATAGAATAGGAAATCGCTGTGGGGCATAATTGGGATAAGCAGGGCTAGAAACCGGTGGCGAGGGTGCAGCAGGGTAGAAAAAACTAGGATCCATTGGAGGTGGGGCACGGTTGAAAGATGCAGAATTCTGTGATGGGGGCGGAGCAGGGTAAAAGGGGGCAGAAATTGGTGGGGGAGGCAGCGATTGGTAAATTGGATAGTAAACATCAGCCGGAGCATTGGAAATTGGCGGGAAAGGTTGGTTTAAAGACGATGGTCTCGGAAAACTTGGCAACAAATTTTGTGATGGAGGCAAAAACGAATTAGACGATGGCGTTAAAGACGGCATATTGCGACGATATGTCAGATGAGAATCGTACAAAGGTGCTTTAATTGCTACAGGCTCTGGAATCACCGGCCTTTCTTGATCTGGTAAAATCATCGGGTAATCACTTTGCAGCGTTGAATCCGTTGTTACATTAAGGCATTCTCCTGTATCTGTTCTGAATTCGGCATTACATACTGTAGAATCTGACGCAGAACTAGTAGCCGTAGACGAAGGGCTAGGTTCGGTTGTAAGCACATCTAATTGTGTTTCTGTTATTGTAGTTAGGTTCGAAAGCACATCTGATTGTGTTTCTGTTGACGTTTGAGGCGTTGAGATAGAAAGATCTAATGTTTCTTCAGTGGATGTTACATCAGGAAAAGATGTAGTCAAATCTGGTTCAGCAGATTTCATATTAGGATTGGAAGAATAGATATCAGTAGTTGATGCTAGTTTTGAATTGGACGGAGTTGTAGCATCCTCTAATCCATAATCAGGACCTAACATAAAACGTATTGCGTTTTCACAAGACGAGTAGAACGTCACTGTTGCGTCAGGACTTGCACACTTCATTTCGCACTCTCCTGGGTACGTCTTCATCTCATTACTACAGACTTCTTCTTCATCTGCTTTAGGATCGCACGTACAGTTCGTTTTGTCTTCATCTTCTGATGATAATGTTGTACAAATAAAGTAGGCTAAAACAAAAAATACGCGGCTAAAATAAAGAAAATAAAATTTAGGATATATTGAAGTGTCTTGTAATATTTTTTTTATTATTATATTATTATTCAGGCAGGCAGTTTTACAACTGATAAATGCCTGTATCCTGCTCTTCAATTGTTCTGGTTAAATTTCTGTGACAATATGTGACTGTCCAGTTTTTTTTTGAATGAGTTGATGGACGAAGCCAATACAATATCCTGAGGCAACTTATTCCATGCATCAACTACCTTGTTCGTCAGAAATAAGTAATGTCTTAAGAAGACGCTGCACTCAATATAACCGACACGTCGGGATCTAAGATCAATTGTCTATATTTACATAAAAACCATCGCGATGGACCCCGTTAATTAACTAAAATATGTGAAAGTAATCGCGAGTGCTCAAATAGTCTTCTTAAGACACCCGTGATTAATGAACTTAAATCTAAAGAAAACTAAGTCTAGACTAAATAAAAAAATCAAAAATGGTTGAGCAATTTTCCGATATTCCACTATTGTACGTATTTATTTAAGTTTAATGTCTAAGGTGCTAAAATAAACAACATTTAAAAATTACCGAAATTGCATTGTCTTAAATTGCAAAATGAACAAAATTACATAAGGTGTAATTCTGGTCTTAATTTTTTGTTCTAATTTCATAGACGATTTTTAAACCAGTTTAATAAAATTCTGAAAAAAATATATGTTATTCTCGTGAATGGAAGATTTATTTTCATCAAGGATTTGGTCACTTTAAAACATTTGTATTATTTGATCTGTTACAATAAAATGTAATTAAAGGGGGGATAGCACGCGGGCAAGATTTTTAAACCGGTTGTATTCAGTTTTACGATCAGAACTCGCCCTGAAATATTTACACTGAATTTAAAAGGACCTTAAATAACTTTGTCGCTAGGTAGATAGACTGTAACGATTATATCATTGTCTTGAGAATTTGTTGCTTAAACTTACTCAATAAAATAATCAGCCTCTTGTCAAGCATCTCTTCCAAAGAACTATTGATTACTAATTTTAGACGGTGCAGTTAGAAGTGCGTCTGATTGAAACAATCTAAATAAAATAGGGTTCTTTTTTCTACATGTTGACGCCTGGTGCAGTATCAACTATACAGGGTGAAATTTTACTAGTGACAAATATTGAAAAAAGAGAACGGGCTGGTGATAAGGAATACACCTTTCCCAAGAAACATAAGTCGAGAAATTTCAAAAATATTTTGAGCTTCCATAGTAACCCAAATCAGCTGATCAGCAATTCATATTTTGACCCATGTTTCTTAGAGAAAGTTGTTCCTTATCACTAGCCCGTCTTGAGTTTTCGCTATCGGTCACTAGTTAAAATTCATCCTATATATTTTGCACAGTAGTTCAATTTTATAATGTTTTTGATTTCATTTTGTTTCAATCTAAGGCGAATCAAATTGCCAGTATAAAATTAAATTGCGTTATAAATTACGTGCCTAGACGTTTCTGACAGTGGGAAGGTTCCAGGTTCAAATCCTGCCTGCGTCATACAATTTTGATAGTTTCTGTAGCTGTACGAAACACGTTTCAGTGTTTTAAGGTTTTGATCGATAAGTGAATGAAGTAAGGTTCAAAAGCACTGGTACAAAATGCTGTACGGGTAGATGAAACCTCAAAATACTCTAGCTTCAAAAAGTCCCCCAGAACATATATGGTGATTTTATAACTTTATGAAAACGTAATTTATCGTAAATCCGCTGAAACGCTGGATCAGATTGAAATACAGACAGTGTCTTGTCAAAGTCGAGGCTATCTTATCTAATTGTTATCTGAATTACCCTTTACTGCTAGAGTCTCTGTCTCTGTCCTATGACCCAGACTAAAGTCAAGAGCAAACCCATCCACACTAATATTATAAATGCGAAAGTAACTCTGTCTGTCTGTCTGTCTGTCTGCTACGCTTTCACGGCCAAACCGCTGAACCGATCTTCATGAAACTTGGCACAGAGATTGCTAGCATACCGAGAACGGACATAGGCTACTTTTTATCACCATTCGAGGGTCTGGAGTATAGATGTAGACTACCAGGTGTACCACCAAGAGCCCAGCTAAACTATTAAAGATACAGGCATGGTTCCGAAACAAAAGTTGTTCAGTATGATGGGCCGCTTCTTTTTACAAGGACATTGGGGATCTGGAGTACCTTATGTAGACCACCAGGTCTACCATCAGGAGCCCAGCTAAACTATTAGAGATACATGCATGGTTCCAAAACAAAAGTTGTTCAGTATGATGGGCCGCTTCTTTTCACAAGGACATTGGGGGTCTGGAGTACCTTATGTAGACCACCAGGTGTACCATCAGGAGCCCAGATAAACTATTAGAGATACAGAAATGGTTCCTAAACAAAAGTTGTTCAGTATGATGGGCCGCTTCTTTTCACAAGGACATTGGGGCTCTGGAGTACCTTATGTAGACTACCAGGTGTACCATCAGGAGCCCACCTAAACTATTACAGATACAGGCATGGTTCCAAAACAAAAGTTGTTCAGTATGATGGGCCGCTTCTTTTCACAAGGACATTGGGGATCTGGAGTACCTTATGTAGACCACCAGGTGTACCATCAGGAGCCCAGATAAACTATTAGACATACATAATTGGTTCCAAAACAAAAGTTGTTCAATATGATGGGCCGTTTCTTTTCACAAGGTCATTGGTGATCTGGAGTACCTTATGTAGACCACTAGGTGTACCATCAGGCGCCCAGATAAACTATTAGAGATCCAGGCATGGTTCCAAAACAAAAGTTGTTCAGTACGATGGGCCGCTTCTTTTCACAAGGACATTGAGGATCTGGAGTACCTTATGTAGAACTTCAGGTCTAGCATCAGGAGCCCACCTAAACTATTGGAGATACAGAAATGGTTCCAAAACAAAAGTTGTTCAGTATGATGGGAATAAGTTGAGAAAGGACATTGCCTACTTTTTACCGAGGACAGAAAAACAAAAAATGTGGTATATAAAAATGTATTACAGTAACTTGAATTACCTTTTTAACTGTCTTATCTACTTTTGCTGACTATTTTATTGTGCTCAAATCGGCTCTTCTGGAGTAAGTACTCTGTTATCTACTGACTTTTGTATTCAATGGTTATACATATTGATCTCTCAGGCCGGATAGCAAATTTTAACAACAGAAGCAAGCAAGTCATCTTTAAACAGTAGAGATAAGAACTGTTCTAATATCACTGTCACACTAACTATGAATACTCATACCTACTTTAGAACTTCTGCCTAAAAAAACGATCTAACGCGGACGAAGTCGCGGGTAAAAGCTAGTCATTAATATAAATAAAAGAGTAGGTATGTCCTCTCTCTTCTCTTTCCATCCTTTTCTACTCTGGGCTTCAGGTGCCAGTTTTTAGGGTTCCGTAGAGGTACGGAACCATTTCTTTTTGAGGAAAAGGAAAAAATTCAAGCCTTATGTACGTCTACCCGTCCGGCTACATTATCACTCAGAGACCTATAGAAATGTCTATGCTCAATAATAAACTTAGTATCGCTATAATGTATAGAATCCGGAAATAGACTCCGCAAAAACACGAAAGTAACGGACATAGTCTGGAAGTGTAGCAAACTGAAGTGTCAGTAGCCTGGACACATCTAACGGACGATGGAGTAAGCGGGTTCTCGAGTGAAGGCCACGCCTCGGCAAGCGTAGCGTTGGACGGCCAGATGGACCGATAACTTAAAAAAGGCGGCTGGTAGCGATTGGATGGCGAAAACAAGATATCGTGCCCTATGGCGTACTCTGGGGATTG
Source organism: Tuta absoluta (assembly GCA_027580185.1). Taxonomy (NCBI): domain Eukaryota; kingdom Metazoa; phylum Arthropoda; class Insecta; order Lepidoptera; family Gelechiidae; genus Tuta; species Tuta absoluta. Next base: position 7,494,593 of record JAQAHW010000019.1, on the reverse strand, counting down.
ATTTTGTCCACAGATCTTCGGACATACATCAAACGTGACCGGTCCGATCCCATTTGGGTGTGACTGCGGTATGGGCAGCGCCATAAATTCTCGTTAAAGAACGCAGTATGATATTCCTTATACGGTCAACCAGCTTTAAGACTAATATAGTGCGTTCTATCCGTGTGATGCCGGCTTAGAATAGCATCACTCCATTTCTTCACCACGGGATTAGTAAGAAGCGACAAAGGGAAGGGTTACATGAGTATTAAAATTTTAGGCGGCAGGCTGACAACCTGTCAATATACACGATTTTGCTTAAACATCCCTCGAATATTTGTTAAACGTGACGATATTCACGACGATCTGTATTTTACGGCCGTCAACGCTCTGCCCACCCCGCAAGGGATAAGGGAACGCTATGTGTATGTACTGCGTTCTACCTCTATGCCGATGGCGTGCTGAAAAAAATTGTCTGCTAGTAATCATAGGCTAGAGATAGAAAGTAGTTCTCTTATAACAGCAGTTACGTATTTTCACCAGAGCTATTTCATGTACCTGCTGTACTGATATACTCGTGAAGATAAAACATATGTACATTACATTTTTAAAACTTGCAAAACTTTCAAGCGCGGGCAGGATTTGAACCTGCGACTTTCGCCTTTACTAGTGGCGACGCCTTTTCCATCTGGGCTACCGAAGCTCGTTCCTTGCCCGTGAATTTTGTCCTAATGCTAGTAACGCGTGGCACGGCTCAATCTACCGGGTTAGTTTTGTTGAACTTTGGTCTACACTAATAATATTATAAAGAGGAAAGATTTGATTGTTTGTTTGTTTGTTTGTTTGCATCGAATAGGCTCCGAAACTACTGGCCCGATTTTAAAAATTCTTTTACTATTAGAATCCTACATTATTCCTGATGAACATAGATTTATACGAGAAAAAAATAGGGATCCGCGTGAAAATTTCAATAATGTAACCCAAAGTGTGAAAAATGTACCAAAATATATATCTTATATCGCGTACGCTGTGGAAATTATTGACAATAGAGCAAAGTGATGTACTACAGTTTTAAAGAGGACATCAATATCTATATTAATGTCCGCGATACCATATGTCTAACTATTACAGTTATGCCACAATAACTACTTTTTCATTTAAAAATGTACAAACTACGCCACAATTATTCGTACCAGTGTAATGATTACATTTAATCATTACTGTATTAAAGGGTGTCAGGGATAGCCCTCCGAATACTGATAGGGTACATGCAGACCATGAAACTGAACAACTTTCCCCTAGGAACATATTTCAGGAAACGTAAACAAACTGACTTCCCATAGTGAATGCAGTCAGCTGAATGTGATTGTATGGAAGGTCATTTTTTTGGCGTTTACTGACATATGTTTCTAGGGGAAAGTTGTCAAGTTTTATGTTTATGCACCCTATCAGAATTCGAAGAGCTGTCCCTTACACGGTATAAAAAAAGACGACAAAAAATATTAAAAAATGCATTAAAAAAATCTACACTAAAATAATACATACGTACACATATCACGCCTATTATCCCTTGCGGGGTAGGCAGAGCGTAAACGGCCGCAAAAACGGACATTTACGCCACGTCTGACATATGTTTGAGGGTCATTCGGAAAATTGAGTATCGCCATAGTGACAGGTTGTCAGCCCATAGCCTAAAATTGCAATACACACCCTCAAGTCCCTTAGTCGCCTCCTACGACTCCCACGGGAAAGAAATCGGGTGATGCTATTCTAAGCCAGCATCACACTAAAATAATAATTATATAATCTACACTAATATTAGAAATAGGATTTTATTTATTGTTTGTTTAAATTGAGGCTCCGAAACTACTGGACCGATTTAAAAAAATATTTTACCGGAAATTGAAATTCTTTATTCAATGTAGGATAGTATTATCAATCACTTATTGACGTCATGAACCGTCATTCTAAAAAAAGAAATTTGTATCACACAATTTTCTTTTTTTATTACAATTTTGTTATGACCTAATAGAAAACCGGCTCCGGCGGGATAAAAATAATAAAAATAAAGGTACTGCCATGGGGCTGGGCAGGTTAATCACACGGCATGTAACTTTACGCCACCACTATCTGAAAACGATATTTGTTTCAAATTGAAGTCAAGATTTTTAGAATTCTACATTATTCCTGATAAACATAGGCTATATTAAACTGTCTTATTCCCGGGGGGAAATTGTAAGCGGCGGGTGAAACCGCTGGGCGGGCTGCTAGTATTCAATAAACATAAAATCATAAATATTATTTCTTGCTAACAAACAATGACTTAAACACTAGAAACATGTACTAATTTTATTGAACATAACTCTCTTCTTCTCTTTTCGTGTGGGATACCGAGTCATCCAAGGACCCGATGAACCTGGTGTCAGAGTTTTTCAACCGCCTACTACCACTAGTAGGCCTCTGACATGGTTGTGTTACGACCGCCGTCTAAGTAATCATAGACAGCAACCGGGACCGACGGCTTAACGTGCCCTCCGAAGCACGGAACCATTTATTTTCGGACAATCAGTTGGTTCACCCTGCAATGTCCTAACCAGACTGGGAACAAATTCACAAAGAGATAAATATCAACTTTTGTGAGTGTCCCACCGAGAATCGAACCCAGAACCTTTGCGTCGCAGGCAGTCGCACTACCACTGCGCCACATCGGCCGTCATTGAACATACGAACAATTGAACATAACTTGAAACTTGGTATAATTTATAATCTAGTAAAGCTTTTCCAGTATCTAAATTAGGCAATGCCTGTATCTTAAGATGACTTCCAATTTTATTAACTACTTACTAAATACAGTTTCGTTCCGTTTTTTTTTGCTATATCATACATACATATACACCATGATGCTGCTTATGTTGATGCGTTTTTTAAATAGTAGATGTGATGCATGCAGTTTTGAAGATACCTTTTACCGCGGGAAATAGCTTGATAATTATAGGAAAACAGGTAACTCCGCCAAGGAACGTATTAAATCAGCTGATCGGCAATTTTATTATTATTATTATTGTGTGGGTAGTAGCATTTTTTTCGTATTTTGGGGAACTTAAACTAAAACTTTGGGGAAATTTGTTCCTATTATTATCAGCCCGTTCCTGTTATCAGTATCAGTCATTAGTTAAAGTTCACCCCATATACGCAGTTGACTATCTTCTGCCTTATGTTTAAATTTAATTAAAAAGTGGCATAAGTTTAATAACTTTACGAAAATGGGCGCAAATATTTATCAGAATAAAACAGGGTTAAATGCAAACAAGTTTCTAGAATATTATATTTTATTTCAATTCATACATACGTAAACGTTTAATACAATATACTGGCTTTTGCGTAATCACTTTTTATCTGAAGCGTTTTGCGGCTCCAAGTATGGAGATACAGATTCATTTATTTGCTAGTAACATGATTACATTAAGGTTATAATTATATTTAAACAACATACCTGGTCAACTAATATATAGGTAGCAATGTCTGTCAGTAAGTTTTTAAGTTTTACCATAACACAATACCAAAGAAAAAATAATTGTTAAAGATCCTAGCCCATAGCTTAAATGTCCAATTAATCTCGTTATATAACAGAAAATTATTGTTATTTAATATGTTCCATCAATTCGTATTTATGTATTCTTTGTGTTGAATGCCTATTTATCTCGGGTAAAGCTCATGAATTCGTTTAAGCAATAGAAAGTATGATGGACCATCTACGTATCCAGTTATAACGTGCAGTGACCGCTTGTGCAACGTCTCCCAGTGACCTGTCTTAAGCCTCCGGGTGCCGTTGGTACATAAGGTTGTGGATAAACTACCGGTGCATATGGTTGCGGGTTCGGTACATAAGGCAGGACGCTTGGTCCGGTAGGTGTTGGGCTCGGTACGTAAGGTTGCGGACTCGGTACGTAAGGTTGCGGACTCGGTACGTAAGGTTGCGGACTCGGTACGTAAGGTTGCGGACTCGGTACGTAAGGTTGGACGCTCGGTACAGATACAGGAATCGGCAAAGATTTAATATAGTCTTCGCACGTCCCTTGGGCCAACACTTGAATGCTGCCGTCGTTTGGGTAGCACTCTAGGGCGCATTTGCTGGGGTAGGTCTTCAAATCGGTACCGCACACGGGAACGGACGGTTTACAGCCGCACATGTATAAATCGTTATATGAGTAGCCAAAGGTGGAAACCAACAAGCAACCTGTAACAAAAATTGAGTTAAAATGGATAGTGCTGTAGTTTAAAAATAATAGAGATAATCCCCAATAGTTTAAGTCTATCTTGGTTGAGGCAGTAGTGTATAAATTTTTCCTCATAAAATTAAACATAGACAGGCACTTTTAAAAAATGGAAAACACTTACCGAACACAACTAGAGCCTTCATTTTCAGTTCAAATGTAGTAACCGCAAAAAACCTACTAGTGCAGCTCCGTTTTATAGGATTCTATTAACGTGGCAAGCCTTAAATGTATTTGTCATGCTTTGCTGTAATGCTAATGATATTAAACATTTGACAAACGTAAAGAATTATATAAATTGAAAACATAATAAAAAAAATCCAATAAGTAGTTCCACATTGATTGAAACGTGTTTAAATTTGAACTAGCAGCGAGCCCAGCGGTTTCGCCCGCTGGATACTCGTTTTTCCGTGGGATTATGATGTTTTCGCGTGTTAAACAAAAACTCGGCTACTGAAAGCGTCGCAAATCTGATAAATATGGTTAACGTCAAAATGTTGATTTACTCGTAATTGCCAAAATACACGCCTTAGACATACATACACATATCACGCCTATAATCCCTTGCGGGGTAAGCAGAGCGCAAACAGCCGCAAAAAACAGACATTTGCCCCATGCCTGACAAACATTTGGGGGTCATTTAGAAAATTGTGTATCACGATAGTGGCAATTTGTCAGCCCATAGCTTAAAATTGCAGTACACATGTAACTCTCGAGTCCCTAAGTCGCCTCTTACGACACCCACGGGAATGAAACGAGGTGATGATATTCTCAGGCATAATTTTCGTTGTGTGAAAGCAGGGACCCGCTAAGCGCTTTTTCGATTAAGCGCTTAAGTCTCCCACCCTTTGCTTGAACACTCCCAATCTTAATGATAACCCAATCCTAATGATAACCGTTTCATTTGCTTCAAGTTTATCGAAAGGGGAACCCTATCAAAAACCCCTTTGGGTAGCGCTTTATAAGGGTTGCGCTCGTACGCTCTGCAAGTATGTTCAGCGCGGTGACTGTTTGCCGCTGCGGCGCGCCACAATCGGTAATCTCTTCCGTCTCTGTCACGCAAGCAAGCCGCTTGGCGCGTTTCTCTTGATTTGAAGTGACTTGGTTCCCTCATCATTCATTAAAAAATGGATAAGTACGTAATCATACGTATATGTGCATGATCGTGGGAGTAGTAGATATACATTTTATTTTTAGGGTTCCGTACCCAAAGGGTAATAACGGAAACCCAATTACTAAGGCTCGGCTGTATCTCCTGAACCGTTATACCTAGACAGCTGAAATTTTCACAAATGATGTATTTCTGTTGCCGCTATAACAACAAATACTAAAAATGAGAATAAAGTAAATATTTAAGGGGGCTCCCATACAAACTATATTTTTTGTACGGAAAAAACTAGATTTTTTGTATAGAGGCTCTATCTTATGAACCGCGAAAGTTAGTCAGTTGAAATTTTTACAGATGTTGAATTTCTATTGCTGTTATAACAACAAATAATTAAAAATTTAATTAAATAAATATTTATGGGGGCTGCCATACAAAAAAAGTGTTTAAAAAACGTGTTCCGTTAGCTGGACAGCCAGTGTGTTAGGATGATTTTGGAGCGAGAGAAAGAGGTGTTAACTTCAAGATATTCATGTAGTTCTGTTACTTTAATGAACCATGGGGCGTTTGAAAGCGTCTTCATTCAATATAGCATTTTAAAGTCTCTGTCTTTTATTATTATTAAGGATGGGTTTGCTCTTGACTCTAGTCTAGGTCATAGGACAGAGACAGAGTCTAAGATGGAGCGAGCTCACCCAAAATAAGCCTATTCACTCTTAATTTGAAGAGATTAGGGTTGTATGCGTTTAGAAACACAGACGCAGGTAGTGAGTTCCATTCTTTAGCAGTGCGCATTATAAATGATGACTGGAAGCGCTTAGTCCGAATTGGTGGAATGGCAACCAGGTATGGATGGTATCCGGCGGTGCGTCTGGATGTCCGATGGTAGACGGGAGCTGGAACATGGTCGTGAAGCTCTTGAGCAGACTCTCCGAAGTACAATCTGTAAAAAACCGACAAGCAGGCAACTTGCGGCGATGTGCCAGGCTATGTAGCTTGGTGTCCACCAGTTTTTTGTCGCCTATGAGCCTCTTGCCCCTTCGTTCCACCGAGTCAAGAGCAGCAAGTTGGTATTTGGCTGAGCCATTCCAAAGGTGACTGCAATACTCCATGCAGGATCGAACTTTTGCTTTGTAAAGAGTTAGTTAAAAGCTGTCCAGGCTAAAGTATGGCTTCACTCAGGATGCCCAGCTTCTTAGCCGCCGTTTGAGCATTGTACTTGATGGTTGCGCCGAAGTTTATGATGTCCACTCCATGCCTAAAAGCTCGAGGCTGTCGGTGACAGGGAAAGATGTACCCCGAAAAGTAGGTGTCCAGTCGAAAGGACTCCTTTTTGCAGTGAAAAGACACGCCTGTGTTTTGGTGGCGTTGAATGAGACCAGATTGTCGTCGCCCCATTGGGAGACAAGGCTTAAGGTCAGAATTGTTCGCTAATTCATGGCCTTTCTTAACGAAACGAACGTATTTCATCCCCACTGGTTTTTGCACCTGTCAAGTATGTCATTGAAATGGTACTATCATCTGCGTATCCAATAATACCATGCTAAAGGAGGTCATTGATGTGCAGCAGGAAAAGAGTTGCAGAGAGAACAGACCCCGGAGGAACTCCGGCATCAATAGCCAAAAGGTCAGAGGAGCAGCCGTCAACGACTACTCTGATGGACCGTTCACTTAGGAAGTCTGAAATCCAAGTACAAAAATCTGCTGGGATGCCATAAGCAGAAAGCTTGCGGAGCCTTCGAGATATCGAGTGAAACGGCAAGTGCTTCGCCGTGTTTCTCGATGGCTTTGCCCCGAGGGGTGACGCGAAGAGAAGCACACTTGCCGCCACGGGTAAGATGCAAAGAAGCCACATCTCCTCCCAATCTGCTGACTCGTATCTCCAAACTCGCCTCGTGCCCCTGGGGCTGTCATCCAGAGGAGAGCAGGTCGATACGGATTTCACCAGACAGTGGTCGGACGTTCCCAAGCGGGGCTAAGACCGAAACTGAATGACTGGCCGGATCAGTTGTCAGCAGCAAGTCCAAGCAATTGGGTGTATGGCCGTCGATATCCGGTATCCGCGTTGCTACATTCATCAGCTGGGTCAGATCTAGCGATAATGCAAACTTGCGTGGTTCTAACCCAGCATGAATGATACTTATGTTGGAGTTACTGGCTGTCTGCTTTTGAGACTTTCTTTACAGAATAATTTGTTGCTTTTGTAGCAGTCAGAGTTTGTTGTTTAACTTGCAAGGTTCCATCGCTAGAGGTTTGTGTTAGTTTTTTGAGTTCAACAATAGCCCTATTCAAAGCTGTACTGTCAGCTGCTATGCGGCTGGTTTGCCAAACTCGACGGAGTCTACGTTTTTCAGTAATTTTGCGTTTGATTTCTAGAGGGACAGGTTAATTTTTGTGTACGTTAATTTTCTCTTGTGGAGTGCTTCGCCAGCATGCTTCCTGAATCACATCAACTAGTGTCCTTGTAGCATCCTCGACCTCTTCTGCGGTCTTTAGTTGTACGTTTAGGTTATGTTTTTGGGCACGAGGGCACTTAATTGGTCCATTTTTAGGGTTCCGTACCCAAAGGGTAATAACGGAAACCGTATTACTGAGGCTCGGCTGTCCGTCTGTCTGTCCGTCCGTCCGTTCTACAGTTACGAGGCTGTAACCCCTGAACCGTTATACTTAGACAGTCGAAATTTTCACAGATGATGTATTTCTGTTGCCGCTATAACAACAAATACTAATAGATTAATTAGAATTAAGTAAATATTTAAGGGGGCTCCCATACAAAAATAATTATGGGGTCTGCCATACAAAACACATGTTTTTTTGCGCGTTATATCGATAATTGTTTGGTAAAGGTATAATGGTACGGAACCCTTCGTGCGCGAGTCTGACTCGCACTTGACCGGATTTTTTCTTGTAGGATAATTAGGGCATGTAGCTATGCAATCTCGTTTTTATGATTGCATTATACTTATTTTATTACTATCAGCTACCACAAAAAGATAACAAATACCTAACAAAAAACGCAGGAATACTATTAAACGCTTCTAGACGCTTCCCATTTCAGCGAAGAAGTTACTACAATAACATTCTTTCGCCGCACGCACCGCACACGCACCGTGCTGTAGGTAGGTGGCGTCGGTCGACTGTCGGCTTCGCGGCAACGTCAAAGGCTTTGACCGACCGGCTCACCCCGCCTCGCGGCGCGCAGGCAGTAATAGTCCGTATAAATGACACCGTAGGGATCAAATTTATTTAAAAATCGATAGGGTAACCCTATCAATATGGAAAGTGGTTTGAAGGGGTTTGTAACCCTTTAAAATAGCGCTTTAAAAAGCATTTTGAATGGGTTTTGGCGAGATACGAATAGGGCAAGCAAACCCATACGTAAAACCCAATCAATAACCCCTGATAGGCTTACCAGTCTGGTCCCTGTGTGAAAGTAATCGTGACTGCTATAAAAGTCATACGGAAGCAGATGTTGATGACCCCATTTCTTATCCGTGGGTGTCGTAAGAAGCGACTAAGGTACTCAAGGGTGTGTATTGCAAATTTAGGCGATGGGCTGACAACCTGTCATTATGGATGGTAATATACAATATTCCAAATGACCTTTAATTGTTTGTCAGGCCCAGCGTAAATGTATGTAAATCTCCTACTCCGTAAGAGATGATAGGCGGGATATACATGGTGTAAAAAAATTTGCTAAGAATATTTTAAGGGGTGAACCAGTACGTGAAACTGAACAACTTTCCCCAAGGAACATAGGTCGAAATATGAAAAAAAAATTTGGCCCTCCCATACAAATTATCCCGGCCCGGTATTATATACACACTAAGTATGGGAGAATCCATTTTTTTTTCATATTTCGACCTATGTTCCTTGGGGAAAGTTGTTCAGTTTCACGTACTGGTTCACCCCTTAAAATATTCTTAGTTAATTTTTTTACACCTTATATGTATGTATGTTGATATGTGTCTCTGTTGCAGGAAGGCGAAAACTTCATAGTGGTGCCGAACAGCGAGATAGTCGTATCCCGTACCGCGTTCAGAGACAACTCTTCGTTCTACACGCTGAACGGCAAGAGGGTTCAGTTTAAGGAGGTGGCCAAGATGCTGAGGTCTCATGGCATCGATCTTGACCACAACCGGTTTCTCATTTTGCAGGTAAATATTAAGGCGAGTGTAGCCGTCGACAACCTCGACAGTGGCGATACATCGCTTAGACTACATTCAATCTGTAAAGAATTGGTCGCCGGGTATTAGTTGCAAAACTAACCCGGTAGATAGAACCTTGCCACGCGTTACTGGCATTAAAATACACTTGCAAAATTGGCGGGCAAGGAATGAGCTGCGGTAGCCCAGATGGAAGAGGCGTCGCCACTAGTAATGCGAAAGTCGCAGGTTCAAATCCTGCCCGCAGTTGAAAATTTTGCAAGTTTTTAAAAATTGTATACCTAACACGGGAAGTGTTTTAAAATTTGGTATTTAAATTATCTTTAAACAAACAATCTATCAGGATATCCGTTGCCCAAGTTTTTAGTGTTATCCTTAAGGCGAGTGTAGCCGTCAACAACCTCGACAGTGGCGACACTTCACAAAATAAATTCGCTTTATACAATCTATCAGAATATCCGTTGCTCAAGTTTTTAGTGTTATCCTTAAGGCGAGTGTAGCCGTCAACAACCTCGACAGTGGCGACACTTCACAAAATAAATTCGCTTTATACAATCTATCAGAATATCCGTTGCCCAAGTTTTAGTGTTATCCTTAAGGCGAGTGTAGCCGTCAACAACCTCGACAGTGGCGACACTTCACAAAATAAATTCGCTTTATACAATCTATCAGAATATCCGTTGCTCAAGTTTTTAGTGTTATCCTTAAGGCGAGTGTAGCCGTCAACAACCTCGACAGTGGCGACACTTCACAAAATAAATTCGCTTTATACAATCTTTCAGAATATCCGTTGCTCAAGTTTTTAGTGTTATCCTTAAGGCGAGTGTAGCCGTCAACAACCTCGACAGTGGCGACACTTCACAAAATAAATTCGCTTTATACAAACAATCTATCAGGATATCCGTTGCCCAAGTTTTTAGTGTTATCCTTAAGGCGAGTGTAGCCGTCAACAACCTCGACAGTGGCGACACTTCACAAAATAAATTCGCTTTATACAAACAATATATCGGAATATCCGTTGCCCAAGTTTATGGTGTTTCTCTTAAGATGAGTGTAGCCGTCAACAAGCTCGACAATGGCGACACTTCACAAAATAAATTCGCTTTATACAATCTATCAGAATATCCGTTGCTCAAGTTTTTAGTGTTATCCTTAAGGCGAGTGTAGCCGTCAACAACCTCGACAGTGGCGACACTTCACAAAATAAATTCGCTTTATACAAACAATCTATCAGGATATCCGTTGCCCAAGTTTTTAGTGTTATCCTTAAGGCGAGTGTAGCCGTCAACAACCTCGACAGTGGCGACACTTCACAAAATAAATTCGCTTTATACAAACAATATATCGGAATATCCGTTGCCCAAGTTTATGGTGTTTCTCTTAAGATGAGTGTAGCCGTCAACAAGCTCGACAATGGCGACACTTCACAAAATAAATTCGCTTTATACAAACAATATATCGGAATATCCGTTGCCCAAGTTTATGGTGTTTCTCTTAAGATGAGTGTAGCCGTCAACAAGCTCGACAATGGCGACACTTCACAAAATAAATTCGCTTTATACAATCTATCAGAATATCCGTTGCTCAAGTTTTTAGTGTTATCCTTAAGGCGAGTGTAGCCGTCAACAACCTCGACAGTGGCGACACTTCACAAAATAAATTCGCTTTATACAAACAATATATCGGAATATCCGTTGCCCAAGTTTATGGTGTTTCTCTTAAGATGAGTGTAGCCGTCAACAAGCTCGACAATGGCGACACTTCACAAAATAAATTCGCTTTATACAAACAATCTATCAGAATATCCGTTGACAAGTTTATAGTGTTTCTCTTAAGATGAGTGTAGCCGTCAACAACCTCGACAGTGGCGACACTTCACAAATAAATTCTCTTTGTACAAACAATCTATCAGGATATCCGTTGCCCAAGTTTTAGTGTTATCCTTAAGGCGAGTGTAGCCGTCAACAACCTCGACAGTGGCGACACTTCACAAAATAAATTCTCTTTGTACAAACAATCTATCAGGATATCCGTTGCCCAAGTTTTAGTGTTATCCTTAAGGCGAGTGTAGCCGTCAACAACCTCGACAGTGGCGACACTTCACAAAATAAATTCTCTTTGTACAAACAATCTATCAAAAAATCCGTTGCTCAAGTTTTTAGTGTTATCCTTAAGGCGAGTGTAGCCGTCAACAAGCTCGACAATGGCGACAATTCACAAAATAAATTCGCTTTATACAAACAATCTATCAGAATATCCGTTGCCCAAGTTTTTAGTGTTATCCTTAAGGCGAGTGTAGCCGTCAACGACCTCGACAGTGGCTACACTTCACAAATAAATTCTCTTTGTACAAACAATCTATCAAAATATCCGTTGCCCAAGTTTAAAGTCTTATCCTTAAGTCAAATTAGAACCTGCAAACTCAATTAATAATTAAAGTTATGGAAAAAAGTACCTCAAAAAGGGCCACTTTTGGTATTAATTACCATAACTTTAATTACAGCGAATATTTCATTGAGTTTGAAGGTATACTAAAAACTTGGGCAACTAAAAAGAAAATATTTATTTTGTGAAGTGGCGCCACTGTCGATGTCGTTCACGGGTATACTCGCCTTATAAACAAAATAAATATCTTGGAAATCGCCACTCAGTCTCATACTAAACAAGCACTGTACTGTGGTAACTGATAGCGGATATATCGGGTGAAAACTACTCATCAACGACCCGATAAACCCTGATTTTAGAATTTTGTAACCGCCTACTACTAGTAATAGGCCTCTGACATGGTTGTGTAACGACTGCCGTCTAAGTAATCTTAGACAGCAACCAGGACCGAGCTTAGCTTAGTATTTATCAGCCACGTGATGGAAGTTTGTCGCAACACCAGATTTGTCATGGCCTCATTAAAAAATCTTGTATTTATCGGGATTTGAAAATACAAAATCAAATACTTATGCAATAATACAAAGAAATAACAAATAACTAATGTTATGCCGTCTGTCAATTATGTATTGATTGATATAATTCGCTCCTTTAGTCATGGATTCAAATGTAGTTAGCTGTCAAAAAAATGTAGGAAAAAATAAGTGATGATTCGTCGTATCGTTCGGATAAAATCCGGAATGAGACTATCCGCAAATATACCAAAGGAACGGACAAAGTCTGGTAGTGTAGCAAACTGAAGTGGAAGTAGGCTGGGCACATCTGTCGTAGAACCGACAACCGAGTAAGCGGGTTCTTGAGTGGAGGCCACGCCTTAGCAAGCATATCGTTGGACGCCGTTCGGCCAGATGGACCCATTGTCAGGTAGGTAGTCATAAATAAATAATTATTGTATTACCTACATGATTAATAAAGTCAGTCTTGCCTTGGATCTCGTGTGTGATTGCTGTGACCCATATACCCTTACATGGCGCAGACGGTAAATTACAATTAAAATTATGGATAGTGTATTAAAACCCCCATCACCATTTCGCTACGATGAGAATGCAGTGGATTTGGCTACAGGAACCCTGAGTGATGATTGGAAAAAGTGGAAGCGGAGCTATGAGATTTACAGCAAAGCGTGCGAAATAAACAAGAAATCGGCGGATATTCAACTAAACATATTATTGCATGTCGTTGGGGAGCAGTGTCGTGAGATAATAGAACAAGCACCGGCGAAATGTACAACGGCTGAGGAGGTTATAAAAAAATTGGATGAACGCTTTTTGAGAAGTACTAATGTGACGGTAGAGAGACATAGGTTTTTTACACGACAGCAAAGAGAAAGTGAAACAATTGATCAGTACGTTTTTGAGTTGAGGAAATTGTCACAAACTTGTGAATTTCAGACATTGAAAGAAGGACTGATCAAAGATAGACTAATTTGTGGTATTAATAGTCTGGATATACGGGAACGACTTTTGCGGGAGGAAAATTTGGATTTAAAGAAGGCGCTTGAAATTTGTCAAGCTGCGGTGGTCTCCAAGGCGTATTCACAAAGTATTAAACAGGAGAAGGAACTATACGAGGTAAAAAGTTATCAACAAGAAGACGAAATGGAAGTGCATCTGGTGCGACGTGGCGGTATTGGTTCTTCGATATCATACAGAGGACGTGGTGGTGGCGCCTGGCGTGAAAATCGCGGGCGTGGACGTGGCTCACGCGGTCTTGGTAGGGGAGCGCAGCGCCCGGTGGCTCCGATTAGATGGAACCGGTCTGGTATGGAAACAGCTGACTCTAAACCAGAGCGATCAAACACTAACGTGCAACAATATGGTGCGACACGTAATGTGCAACAGTGCGGTCACTGCGGAGGTGTACACAGAAAATTTGACTGTCCGGCTTATGGAAAAACATGTATGCGTTGTTCAAAGCAAAATCATTTTGCTAGAGTGTGTGGAGTTTACTCTATTGAAGAATCCGAAGAACAGGTAATACATTTGCTTAATAAAACTTCTGAGAAGTGGAATGTAGACTTACAGATCAATGAGCAAATTGTCACTTTTAAAATAGATACAGGTGCAGACGTTAATATTCTTCCCTTACGATTTTTATCAAAAATAGCATTAACGGAGTCAGATTTGTTAAAAACGACTACTAAATTAACTGCATATTCAGGTAATCCTATCAATGTGCAAGGTAAGATTATTTTAAAAATATTTTACAAGGAACACATGTACATGTTAGAATTTAAAGTAGCAGATGTTGAATCAGTACCCATTTTGGGTAAACATGCTTGTGAAGAGTTAGATATTGTGAGACGGGTAATGTCGTTGTCAGAATCAGGGCCCAGGAATTTATTGCCTAACTTTGTGCAAGAATTTGATGATGTGTTTCATGGAATAGGATGTTTACCAGGAAAGTATACGATAAGATTGAAAGATGACGCTGTACCGGTTGTACATGCTCCAAGAAAACTACCTTTTGCGATTCGAGATGATGTTAAAAACAAATTAGATGAAATGGTGTCTCAAGGAATAATTGCCAAAGTAGAGGGCCCTACAGACTGGGTTAGTAGTATTACAGTAGTTAAAAAGCCTAATGGAGATTTAAGAATTTGTTTAGACCCTAAGGAATTAAATAATGCGATAAAAAGAGAACACTTTAGGCTGCCAGCATTAGATGAAATTGTTTCAAAACTTTCAGGCGCACAATATTTCAGTACATTAGATGCTTCATCGGGTTTTTGGAATGTGGCGTTAGATGACACCAGTGGTGATTATTGTACATTCAATACTCCGTTTGGCAGGTACAAATTTATAAGAATGCCATATGGTATTTGTTCAGCATCAGAGGTGTTTCATAAGAAAATTTATGAGAACTTTGATGATATACGAGGTGTCTGTATGTATATTGATGACTTGTTAATATTTGGAAAGGACAAAGCTGAGCACGATGAAAGATTAAGGCAAGTGTTAGAAAGATGTAGGAAGATTAATCTTAAGCTAAACAAAAGTAAATGCAAATTTGGCTTAGAGGAGATAAAGTACCTGGGACACAAAATAACAAAAAATGGAATATGCCCTGATGATTCTCACATATCTGCTATTAAAAATATGCCGACCCCTCAGAATAAAAAGGATGTAGAAAGATTATTGGGTCTGGTTACATATGTAGGCACTTTTATTCCAAACTTATCAGAAAAAACACAACCTCTGAGAGAATTATTAAAAAAAGAGAATGAATGGCAGTGGAATGAAAGGCATAATAACTGTTTGAGCGAACTTAAAAAATGTTTATCTAATCGACCAGTTTTGCAATACTATAACTTGAATAAACCTATTACAATTTCAGTAGACGCGAGCAGGAGTGGCTTGGGAGCGTGCCTTATGCAAGATTGTTTGCCTGTTTGCTATGCATCAAAATCATTAAATAAAACTGAACAAAGATACGCGCAAATAGAGAAAGAGCTGTATGCATGCGTGTTTGCGTGTGAGAAGTTTTACGCATACATTTATGGCAGGACCGATATTACTATTGAGACAGATCATAAGCCGCTAATTACAATAATTAAAAAACCTATTGTAGATTCGCCTGCAAGGTTGCAAAGAATGCTATTAAGGCTACAGCGCTATACCTTCAAACTTGTTTACAAAGCCGGTAGGTATCTATACATAGCGGATGCATTGTCCCGTGCCTACGAGCCGGCCAGTGCCGACCACCCTAGTGATGACTCACTTCACGTGGAGGTTTGTGCAATAACGCGTACGGCGGCTGCTTCAGCCGTGAGCGAGATAACAGATATACAGTTTGTTAAATTACAGAACGCGACAAAAAACGACGAGGAATTGTTGGCAGTTAAAAAGTATGTTAGTAAAGGATGGCCGCAGGAAAAAAATATCGTAGAAGATATCGCGAAATCTTATTGGAACTTTAAGGAAGACTTGATTATTATGTACGGTTTACTTTTCAAAGGTGATAGGTTAGTCATACCTAAATCAATGCGAAAGGAAATTTTGAGTAAGATTCATGTTGGTCATATGGGTATAGAAAAGTGTAAGTTAAGGGCAAGGGACGCAGTTTTTTGGCCAGGAATAAACAATGATTTAAATAACTTAATATCAAACTGTAACATATGTTTAACTCATAGAAAATGTAACCAAAAAGAGACATTACAGCCGCATGATGTCCCGGAAAGACCTTGGGAAAAAGTAGGAATTGATTTGTTTCAACTCAAAGGTCTAGATTATTTATTGCTAGTTGATTATTACAGTAAATTTGTAGAAATTGCTTATTTGCAGTCAACAACTTCTAGCTCGGTAATATCAATCTTAAAAAATATATTTTCAAGACAAGGCATACCTAACATTGTAATGTCAGATTGTGGGCCACAGTTTAGCTCGTCTGTTTTCAATCAATTTGCATTAGAATGGAATTTCATTCATCAAACCTCCTCACCACGGTATCCACAGTCCAATGGACAAATTGAACGAACTGTGCAAACAGTAAAAAGGATAATGATGAAATGTAGCGATAATGAGGAAGACTATCGTTTGGGTTTACTTGAATATTTAAACACACCTCTTAATAATAATTTATCTTCCCCAGCAGAAATATTACAAAGTAGGAAATTACGAAGTACTTTGCCAATTTTGAGTAAATTATTAAAACCAAAAATACAAAAAGATATCAGAAATAAATTAATCAACAAACAGTTACAACAAAAATATTATTATGATAAAACCGCAAGGGATCTAAAAAAAATGCAATTAGGACAAAAAGTTAAGGTGTTAAATTTATTTACAAAAAAGTGGGATTCAGGAATAATCGTACAAATATTATCAGAAAGATCTTATAAAATAAAATTAGTTAATGGTAGTCAAGTTGTTAGGAACCGGAGACACATCATTAAAGATTCTGCTAACAGACAAGATCCGACTCGCTATTACTTTGATCTCGATGATGTAACACCATGTTCAATAAATAACAATATTACTGATCAACCTACTAATCATAACTTTTATACTACTCATTCTGGCAGGACAGTGAGGCCTCCGAGTAGATGGGGCTACGACCATTGCGCATGAGGCTGGCCTACCTACTAAGTTAAGTGTGTGTGTACCTACTCAGTTAAAGGTAAGGTACTCGTAGGTACTAATCCTACAATTAACAAATTGTGTAATTATGTTCATAATGCAAAAAAAAAAAAGTTAAATAAGTATTTCATTTTGCATGTAAAATTGCTTAACTCGAATTATTATTTCATTATTTTAAGAAAAAGTAAGGACTGTATTACTTCTTATTTCTAATAAAACGCATATTAGAAAACCTAGATATTTCTAAATTAATAATCATTAATACTTAAACCTAAATTTTTTGTGTTCTCTGTCTAAGTGTTATCTAAAATGATAGAAATATACACATAGGTACATAAAAAAAAAAATCTTAATATTTTTATATTATATTCAAGGTGTAATATAAGTAATATGCTGAAATAATTAAATGTCGTTAACAATGTATAATGGTATGTTAATAAATTATGTAATGTTGTTTACTTTAGCAGGTCAAAGTAAATGTTAAAAAATATATATATATATTAATTTCATTAATTATAATTAATAGCCTTTAATTTTCTTTAGGAAGAGAGATGTCAGGTAGGTAGTCATAAATAAATAATTATTGTATTACCTACATGATTAATAAAGTCAGTCTTGCCTTGGATCTCGTGTGTGATTGCTGTGACCCATATACCCTTACACCCATGACTTGAAAAAGGCGGTTGGTAGCGACTGGATGGCGAAAACGAGAGATCGTGCCCTATGGCGTACCCTGGGAGAAGCTTACGTCCAGCAGTGGACTGCAATAGGCTGATGTGATGTATGTATATATGGTCGTTCGTCGTCTCGTGTGAAGAGAAGGACCTCTCTCTACTCACAGCACGTTATTTTTACCGAGGGAAGATAGTATTAAATAACCGATGTACTTAAAACCAGTCACTTAAATAATATGTGGTACAGTCAAGCTCACGTCCAGTTAGACACTCGAGTCTCGAACTGCCAATGTAAGTCTTATGCACGCGGAATAACGTCCAAAGTGTCAAACCAAGCTCGAACATGCGCCGGTTTTGCCCACATAAGATTAAGATTATCATACATACATACACATATCACGACCATTATCCCTTACGGGGTAGGCAGAGCGTAAACGGCTGTAAAAAAACGGATGTTTACGCCACGTCTGACAATCATTTGAGGGTCCTTTGAAATATTTTGTATCACCATATTGACAGGTTGTCAGCCCATCGCCTTAATTTGCAATACACACCCTCAAGTCCCTTAGTCGCTTCTTACAACACCCACGGGAAAGAAATGGGGTGATGCTATTCTAAGCCGGCATCACACGGCACCGCATTAAGATTATCTGTTTTTAATTATCCTGAATTCGTGTGTAAATAAAGAGTTTTTTTACTTACTTACTGACGGCTGATGTGGCGCAGTGGTGGTGCAACTGCCTGTGGTGCCAAGGTTCCGGGTTCGATTGCCAGTAGGGCACTTACAAAGTTGATATTATCACTTAATTTGTGTGAAAGATTTGACAGCCTGTGTGAGAGATGGTTCCGTGCTTCGGAGGCACGTTAAGCTGTCTGTCGCGGTTGCTGTCTATGATTACTAAGACAGCGGTCGTTACACAACCATGTCTGACGCCTACTAGTACTACTACGGCACCAGGGTTCATCAGGTCGCCAAGTCGGTGCCCCACACGAAAAGCCAAGTCTTACTTACCTGACTGTGTCAATCATTTCAAAACAAATGCCTGTAAAGAGGTTCAGTAAGTAGAATGTTGTAATATGTATTTAACACTTTCAGGGCCGGCCGTTTTTTAATAGGCAATCCGCTCCGCGCCGGTCGTTTTTCGGTAATTTCAAACGGACATAAAAAAAGAAACAAAATAGATAGCTATCTACTGTTTTCTTTTACTTTATTTTTGATATTTATATTTTTTATTTCTAAAATAAAACAATATAATATTTATTTATTTAGATCACACAAAAAAAGGAGGTTTTACAAAAATAATTAAAGTCTAACGTCATTCTTGATGGTATCCGTACATTCGTATGCCGCCGGCGCACTGGCGGCGCGTCACTGTTCCCGCTCTCACGCCTACACTTGACGCACCACACACATATTTTTTTGTATGTGTGCTCCTACTGAACCGAGCTACAAGTACGATGAACGCCAATCGCGGTAGGTCGACGTGATTTTGCACTAAACAATATGAAAGTCAGATAACGTGACATCCTCGTGACTGGCGAGTGAGAGGAAAAATCTCTTCACGTGAATGGTGCGTGATTGGCCCTTAAAGTAACACTTATATATATTTATTAATAAGATATCATTGTATTTATTTAACTAAGTATATTATATTCAAGTATATTTCGATATTTATTATTATTTTTGCACCTGCCTGTACTTTCCACATGCCCTAAGGTAGACTGGTAGATAATGCCACTGGCATTAAGTCCGCCCATGTACACTGTTGTGCATGAAGTTCAATAAATAAATAAATCGCCGTGTGATGCCGGCTTAAAATAGCATCATCCCATTTCTTACCTATAGGTGTCGTAAGAGCCGACTAAGGGACTCGAGGGATGTGTATTGCAAATTTAGGCGATGGTCTTACAACCTGTCACTATAGTGATATACAGTTATCTGATTGACCCTCAAGCTTTGGTCAGACGTGGTGTTAATATCCGTTAACGCTTTGTCTACCCCGTAAGGGATACAGGCGTGATTTATGTATGTATATAATAAATAAATAATGTTTGTTTCAGGGTGAAGTAGAGCAAATAGCCATGATGAAGCCAAAAGCTCAGTCCGAACACGAGTCGGGCATGCTTGAGTATTTGGAGGACATTATTGGCACTTCCAGATATAAGGTAACATTTACTGCAAATTTCGTTATTGGTTAAACCCTATTACAGGATACTTTTGAATGTAAACACTCTTTAACTACTGTACCGATTTAAACGAAAAAAAAAAACGCTGTTGTTATGCTAAATTTACCTGCGCAACATGGACTACTTTTTACTTTGAGAAAACTCCTTACTCCTACGATAAAACTATGCTGATTGCCTGGTGATAAGAAACAACTTTCCCTAAGAACATAGGTTGAAATATGATAAAAAATACTGAGTTTGCATAGTAACTCAAATCAGCCAATCGGCAATGTTCCTCGGGGAAAGTAGTGCCTTATTATAAGCTCGTCTTGTGTATTCGCTAAAATTTCACCCTATATACATGAATGATGTCGTTAATCATTTGAATATTTCACGTTCCAATACCACTCGACAGGAACCTATTGAAAAGCTATCAGTGAAGGTAGAAGAATACAGCGAGATGCGTAAAGAGAAACTCAACCGCGTGCGTCTTGTGGAACAAGAGAAGCAAAAACTGGAACAACCGATGAGGGAGGCGGCCGAACTGATGAGCTTCACCAACGCCTCGCTTAGGACTAGGAACCAGTTGCTACAGAAATACATGTGAGTGACAATATTAGCTAACTAAGAGACAAAAACTGAAACAACTGATGAGGGAGGCGGCCGAACTGATGAGCTTCACTAACGCCTCGCTTAGGACTAGGAACCAGTTGCTACAGAAATACATGTGAGTGACAATATTTGCTAAATAAGAGACAAAAACTGAAACAACTGATGAGGGAGGCGGCCGAACTGATGAGCTTCACTAACGCCTCGCTTAGGACTAGGAACCAGTTGCTACAGAAATACATGTGAGTGACAATATTAGCTAAATAAGAGAATCAGAAACTGAAACAACTGATGAGAGAGGCGACCGAACTGATGAGCTTCACTAACGCCTCGCTTAGGACTAGGAACCAGTTGCTACAGAAATACATGTGAGTGACAATATTTGCTAAATAAGAGACAAAAACTGAAACAACTGATGAGGGAGGCGGCCGAACTGATGAGCTTCACTAACGCCTCGCTTAGGACTAGGAACCAGTTGCTACAGAAATACATGTGAGTGACAATATTAGCTAAATAAGAGAATCAGAAACTGAAACAACTGATGAGAGAGGCGACCGAACTGATGAGCTTCACTAACGCCTCGTTTAGGACTAGGAACCAGTTGCTACAGAAATACATGTGAGTGACAATATTTGCTAAATAAGAGAATCAGTTACTAGAACAACCGATGAGGGAGGCGGCCGAACTGATGAGCTTCACTAACGCCTCGCTTAGGACTAGGAACCAGTTGCTACAGAAATACATGTGAGTGACAATATTTGCTAAATAAGAGACAAAAACTGAAACAACTGATGAGGGAGGCGGCCGAACTGATGAGCTTCACTAACGCCTCGCTTAGGACTAGGAACCAGTTGCTTCAGAAATACATGTGAGTGACAATATTTGCTAAATAAGCGACAAAAACTGAAACAACTGATGAGGGAGGCGGCCGAACTGATGAGCTTCACCAACGCCTCGCTTAGGACTAGGAACCGGTTGCTACAGAAATACATGTGAGTGACAATATTTGCTAAATAAGAGACAAAAACTGAAACAACTGATGAGGGAGGCGGCCGAACTGATGAGCTTCACTAACGCCTCGCTTAGGACTAGGAACCAGTTGCTACAGAAATACATGTGAGTGACAATATTTGCTAAATAAGAGACAAAAACTGAAACAACTGATGAGGGAGGCGGCCGAACTGATGAGCTTCACTAACGCCTCCTTAGGACTAGGAACCGGTTGCTACAGAAATACATGTGAGTGACAATATTTGCTAAATAAGAGACAAAAACTGAAACAACTGATGAGGGAGGCGGCCGAACTGATGAGCTTCACTAACGCCTCGCTTAGGACTAGGAACCAGTTGCTACAGAAATACATGTGAGTGACAATATTTGCTAAATAAGAGACAAAAACTGAAACAACTGATGAGGGAGGCGGCCGAACTGATGAGCTTCACTAACGCCTCCTTAGGACTAGGAACCGGTTGCTACAGAAATACATGTGAGTGACAATATTTGCTAAATAAGAGACAAAAACTGAAACAACTGATGAGGGAGGCGGCCGAACTGATGAGCTTCACTAACGCCTCCTTAGGACTAGGAACCGGTAGCTACAGAAATACATGTGAGTGACAATATTTGCTAAATAAGAGACAAAAACTGAAACAACTGATGAGGGAGGCGGCCGAACTGATGAGCTTCACTAACGCCTCGCTTAGGACTAGGAACCAGTTGCTACAGAAATACATGTGAGTGACAATATTAGCTAAATAAGCGACAAAAACTGAAACAAACAGTGAGGGAGGCTCGCTCACTCGTATTGCTGCGAGAAGAGTATGACGGCAGTGTGTCCCACTCGCATTGATACTTCCACGGAAGTATTTCGGGCTATATAGCGAATATTCGCGGCAGTGGCAAGAGCAGGAGTAAGAACGTTTGTGAACGTAGCTTAAGGGATAATATTTGATTAATATAAGCACCATGCAATATTTCACATTGGCGTTTCAAAAGAGACCATCAATTAATTGTGTGGCTTGAAACAAAGCACAGTTGGAAAAAACATTTAGCACTTACCCGCCAAATATTGTTTGTTGCAAGACCGAAAATTCAAATAATAATAAAAAAACTATCGTGGTACGACCCTGTATTAAAGTGTAGGGTGAAATTATACTAGTGATCGATAGCGAAAACTCTAGAAGGTCTGGTGATAAGAAACTACTTTCCCTGAGGAACGTAGGTCGAAATAGGAAAAAAATGGACTTTCCATACAAAATTGCCGATTAGCTGATTTTAGTTACCATGATAACTCAACATACTTTTGTCATATTTTAACCTATGTTCTTGGGAAAGGTTGTAGGACTTTCTATGTAGATAGATGTAGTATAAAACAGTATAACGCTGACCCCTAATGAATTACAATAAGGATAGTGAAATAATGGCAAATTAAAATAAACATAATTGTTTCCAGACACGTATCACAAAAGATTGTGAAAGATAAGGAAGAAGAGTTGGCCGCACTGAACGAAAATCTAGCCAAGATTGATGAGCAGCTGAACTCGTTGAAAGAACAATTGAAATCCAAGACTGATGTTTTGAAAGAAGGCACCAAGTAAGTACTTATACAAAATTATATTGGCGGGCAAGGAACGAGCTGCGGTAGCTCAGATGGAAGAGGCGTCGTCACTAGTAATGACAAAAGTCGCGGGGTCAAATCCTGCCCGTGGTGGAACATTTTGCAAGTTTTCAAAAATTTTTACGAGCAAAATAATAGAAAAAAAAAACGTTTACCCAAAAATAATAATTTTTAACTTGCATGAAATATATAAATATCGTGTATTTTACTTAGGACTTTTGAAAACTTTCAATTATTTATTTTTAAGAAATCAAAGCAATCGTTACACCGTGGTTACACCACATCAGAATTTGAACTTGCGATTTTGTTATTAGTACTAGGGACCAAAGCAAAAACTTTAACGTATTTCATGTCGAAGTTTTTCTTGATGTTCCATTTATTTATCAATGCAAATGGCGTTAATAGTAAAAATAATTTATGCTCGAAATATATTTAAGTATTTGTTTGAGTCATCGACACGAAAGAACAAGAAAAATTATCAAAAATACTTAGTATTCATCCAAAAGTCATAGAGCTTCAATTGTTTAGTTTAGTGCATATATCCTTTTTTTCTGTAAAATATAATAGGCCCGATTTGTCTGCTATCTCACCTGGTGGTAAGTGACGATGCAGACGATGTTGGTACATGCTTGCCTAGACAAGAAGTTACCACTAGAAGTTTTCCGCAATTTCTCTACAACCACGTATTTATTTCTTCTAGAAAATACGACGAACTGCAAAAGCGCAAGGAAGGTTGCGCTGAACAACTTCAATCGTGCAAACGCAAGACGGTGACCGCCACCGCCGACACTTCGCAAGCAAACAAGAAGAAGAAGAATCTAGAACAGTTACTTGAACAGGAGAAGGGGAAGCTTATTGAGCTTGAATTGGTAAGAAACAAATACTGTCTATTTGCTAGGTCCTATCCAGTACAAGGTGTAACAAGAGAATCCAAAAATAATAATATTCATTAATATCATCGAGTCGATAAGTCATTTGTCAACTAAGTCACTAGGTCATTACTACACTTTCTTCCAACAAAAATGTCGTTATTACAGCCGACTAATCGGCTACTAAGCCCACTATTTGCCGACTATAAAAATGCGACTTGACGTACATCTCTAATCTTCTTCTTTTCGTGTGGGACACTGAGTCGTCCAACGACCCGATGAACCCTGGTTTCAGAGTTTTTCAACCGCCTACTACTAGTAGTAGGCCTCTGACCTGGTTGTGTAACGACCGCAGTGTAAGTGATTGTAGCGACCTCTGGGAGTTACGACAAGAAGCTCACTCAAAGTGGTTCACGAGCAAGCAAGACGCAACAGAGTTCCAACATATTTGCAAGATGGCGCCACGTGACAGATGTCTAGAGAAACAAAGAGCCTGAAACGCGGTATCGAAGTGTTCACCGCGCAACGCATATAAACAACTTCCATTTCTATCCAGGTGGACCAGTCGGTCCCCTGGCCACAACACCCGGCCAGGCGGGTAGCTACCCTTTTCCCGACACCACCTGGAACCCTCCATTCTGCCTATTGGCATCACTTCTTGTCACCCGCCATATGATCATAGGCAGCAACCGGGACCGACGGCTTAACGTGCCCTCCGAAGCACGGAACCATTCTTACGGACAATCAGGTGGTTCAGCCTATTATGTCCTAAGCAGACTGGGAACAAATATATGAAGTGATAAATATCAACTTTGTGAGTGCCCCACCGAGAATCGAATCCGGAACCTTTGCGTTTGTCGCAGGCAGTCGCACTACCACTGCGCCACATTGGCCGGCTCTCTATCTCAAATACAACTCGTTAACGCTTGAAAGAGAAATCAACTTCTCCCAATATTGCTCTTTTTAAATCGAAGTGTAAGTATAATATCGGGTTTGATGACCATGGCCATTAATTTACAAAATATTTTCGATTTCAGATTCCGGATAAAAATAAGAGAGAGATAGAAGATTGCGAGAAGCTATTGATAAAACATACTGAAAGCAAACGACAAGCGGAGGAAGAGTTACAAACTGTCATGGCGGGTGTCAGGTACTACTGTTTTTACTGATACACATCACGCTTATTAACCGTGTGATGCCGGCTTAGAATAGCATCACCCCATATCTTTCCCGTGGGAGTCGTAAGAGGCGACTAAGGGACTCTAGGGTGTGTAATGTGTATTGCAATTTCAGGCGATGAGCTAACAGCCTGTCACAATGGCGATACACAATTTTCCGAATGACCCTCAAATATTTGTCAGACACGGCGTAAATGTTCGTTTTTTGCGGCCGTTTGCGCTCTGCTAACCCCGCAAGGGATCATAGGCGTGATATGTGTATGTACATCACGCTTATATCTCTTATGTGGTAGGCAGGCAGAGAGAAACAGATGGTCAAAAATACGCTTGTTATTGCGACGTTTGAGGGTAATTTCAGAAAATTTTGTATTACTGCAGTGACAGGTTGTCAGCCTGTCGCGTAAAATTGTAATGCCCATGAAACATGAAAGTCCCTTAGTCGCCTTTTGCAACACCCGCGGGAAAGAATGCTACTTTAAGTCGTCATCTTACAACATTTCTATTATAACTAATTAAATGTTTCATTTATTTAAATGTTGTATGGTTGATAATGCACTCACAGTGCTATATTATTTTCGTAAATGAAAATAAGAAATTCATAAAAACGTTAGTGGACTTGAACCCTAACTTAATGGGCAGAGCAGTGGGACGGGAAGGTACCCCACGGTCTCAGGTTCAAGTCCTATTAGGATAGTAAAATATTTTTTATTTTATTTATTATTTTACTAGCAGCCTGCCCAGCGGTGTCACCCGCTGCTAACTGTTTTCCCGCAGGAATAAGAAATTTTTATATAGCCTATGTTCACCAGGGATAATGTAGGATTCTAATGGTAAAAGATTTTTCTAAATCAGTCCAGTAGTTTCGGAGTCTATTTAATTCAAATAAACAAACAAATATCTCTCTTTATTTTTAGTCTTAAGTTTTCTGTATTGTTTTGTTTCTGTTGGCGTCGCAACTAGTAATGCTGAAGTCGCAGGTTCAAATCCTGCCCGCGCTTGAAAATTTTGAAAGTTTTCAAACATTGTATACCTAACACGGGTTTTAAAATTTGGTATATAATCACCATTGTGTGTTCCAGCCCCATGTTGTAAGCAATAAAGTGTTCATCTATCTATCTATCTCTTTATAATTTTAGTGTACATGTAGATTTACGAAAATAATTAAATGTTTCGCAGAGCTCAAACCCAAGGCCTACAGGAACAAAAGGACCGTCTCCAAGCTCGCCTCATAGACCTCAAGAAGATCGTCGACGAAACGAACAAGGACTTCAAACTGGCTGAATCCGAGCTCAAGATATACCTGAGCACGGAGACAGCCGAGAGTGACAAGCTCGACAAGATGAAGGAGGCTTACGAGCAAGCCGCGCAGGATCTACAGAGCAAGACTGAGTGAGTACACGCCAGCGATATATAGCCGTCTCTCTCTAAGGCATTGACAAGAGCTCAAGATATACCTGAGCACGGAGACAGCCGAGAGTGACAAGCTCGACAAGATGAAGGAGGCTTACGAGCAAGCCGCGCAGGATCTACAGAGCAAGACTGAGTGAGTACACGCCAGCGATATATAGCCGTCTCTCTCTAAGGCATTGACAAGAGCTCAAGATATACCTGAGCACGGAGACAGCCGAGAGTGACAAGCTCGACAAGATGAAGGAGGCTTACGAGCAAGCCGCGCAGGATCTACAGAGCAAGACTGAGTGAGTACACGCCAGCGATATATAGCCGTCTCTCTCTAAGGCATTGACAAGAGCTCAAGATATACCTGAGCACGGAGACAGCCGAGAGTGACAAGCTCGACAAGATGAAGGAGGCTTACGAGCAAGCCGCGCAGGATCTACAGAGCAAGACTGAGTGAGTACACGCCAGCGATATATAGCCGTCTCTCTCTAAGGCATTGACAAGAGCTCAAGATATACCTGAGCACGGAGACAGCCGAGAGTGACAAGCTCGACAAGATGAAGGAGGCTTACGAGCAAGCCGCGCAGGATCTACAGAGCAAGACTGAGTGAGTACACGCCAGCGATATATAGCCGTCTCTCTCTAAGGCATTGACAAGAGCTCAAGATATACCTGAGCACGGAGACAGCCGAGAGTGACAAGCTCGACAAGATGAAGGAGGCTTACGAGCAAGCCGCGCAGGATCTACAGAGCAAGACTGAGTGAGTACACGCCAGCGATATATAGCCGTCTCTCTCTAAGGCATTGACAAGAGCTCAAGATATACCTGAGCACGGAGACAGCCGAGAGTGACAAGCTCGACAAGATGAAGGAGGCTTACGAGCAAGCCGCGCAGGATCTACAGAGCAAGACTGAGTGAGTACACGCCGGCGATATATAGCCGTCTCTCTCTAAGGCATTGACAAGAGCTCAAGATATACCTGAGCACGGAGACAGCCGAGAGTGACAAGCTCGACAAGATGAAGGAGGCTTACGAGCAAGCCGCGCAGGATCTACAGAGCAAGACTGAGTGAGTACACGCCGGCGATATATAGCCGTCTCTCTCTAAGGCATTGACAAGAGCTCAAGATATACCTGAGCACGGAGACAGCCGAGAGTGACAAGCTCGACAAGATGAAGGAGGCTTACGAGCAAGCCGCGCAGGATCTACAGAGCAAGACTGAGTGAGTACACGCCGGCGATATATAGCCGTCTCTCTCTAAGGCATTGACAAGAGCTCAAGATATACCTGAGCACGGAGACAGCCGAGAGTGACAAGCTCGACAAGATGAAGGAGGCTTACGAGCAAGCCGCGCAGGATCTACAGAGCAAGACTGAGTGAGTACACGCCGGCGATATATAGCCGTCTCTCTCTAAGGCATTGACAAGAGCTCAAGATATACCTGAGCACGGAGACAGCCGAGAGTGACAAGCTCGACAAGATGAAGGAGGCTTACGAGCAAGCCGCGCAGGATCTACAGAGCAAGACTGAGTGAGTACACGCCGGCGATATATAGCCGTCTCTCTCTAAGGCATTGACAAGAGCTCAAGATATACCTGAGCACGGAGACAGCCGAGAGTGACAAGCTCGACAAGATGAAGGAGGCTTACGAGCAAGCCGCGCAGGATCTACAGAGCAAGACTGAGTGAGTACACGCCGGCGATATATAGCCGTCTCTCTCTAAGGCATTGACAAGAGCTCAAGATATACCTGAGCACGGAGACAGCCGAGAGTGACAAGCTCGACAAGATGAAGGAGGCTTACGAGCAAGCCGCGCAGGATCTACAGAGCAAGACTGAGTGAGTACACGCCGGCGATATATAGCCGTCTCTCTCTAAGGCATTGACAAGAGCTCAAGATATACCTGAGCACGGAGACAGCCGAGAGTGACAAGCTCGACAAGATGAAGGAGGCTTACGAGCAAGCCGCGCAGGATCTACAGAGCAAGACTGAGTGAGTACACGATATATAGCCGTCTCTCTCTAAGGCATTGACAAGAGCTCAAGATATACCTGAGCACGGAGACAGCCGAGAGTGACAAGCTCGACAAGATGAAGGAGGCTTACGAGCAAGCCGCGCAGGATCTACAGAGCAAGACTGAGTGAGTACACGCCGGCGATATATAGCCGTCTCTCTCTAAGGCATTGACAAGAGCTCAAGATATACCTGAGCACGGAGACAGCCGAGAGTGACAAGCTCGACAAGATGAAGGAGGCTTACGAGCAAGCCGCGCAGGATCTACAGAGCAAGACTGAGTGAGTACACGATATATAGCCGTCTCTCTCTAAGGCATTGACAAGAGCTCAAGATATACCTGAGCACGGAGACAGCCGAGAGTGACAAGCTCGACAAGATGAAGGAGGCTTACGAGCAAGCCGCGCAGGATCTACAGAGCAAGACTGAGTGAGTACACGCCGGCGATATATAGCCGTCTCTCTCTAAGGCATTGACAAGAGCTCAAGATATACCTGAGCACGGAGACAGCCGAGAGTGACAAGCTCGACAAGATGAAGGAGGCTTACGAGCAAGCCGCGCAGGATCTACAGAGCAAGACTGAGTGAGTACACGATATATAGCCGTCTCTCTCTAAGGCATTGACAAGAGCTCAAGATATACCTGAGCACGGAGACAGCCGAGAGTGACAAGCTCGACAAGATGAAGGAGGCTTACGAGCAAGCCGCGCAGGATCTACAGAGCAAGACTGAGTGAGTACACGCCGGCGATATATAGCCGTCTCTCTCTAAGGCATTGACAAGAGCTCAAGATATACCTGAGCACGGAGACAGCCGAGAGTGACAAGCTCGACAAGATGAAGGAGGCTTACGAGCAAGCCGCGCAGGATCTACAGAGCAAGACTGAGTGAGTACACGCCAGCGATATATAGCCGTCTCTCTCTAAGGCATTGACAAGAGCTCAAGATATACCTGAGCACGGAGACAGCCGAGAGTGACAAGCTCGACAAGATGAAGGAGGCTTACGAGCAAGCCGCGCAGGATCTACAGAGCAAGACTGAGTGAGTACACGCCAGCGATATATAGCCGTCTCTTTCTAAGGCATTGACAATGCATTTCTGTTGTATAAGCTATTAATAACTAGGTGACGCCGTTTCTTCTTTTTCGTGTGAGACACCGAGTCGTCTAACGACACGATGAACCCTGGTGTCAGAGTTTTCCAACCGCCTACTAATAGTAGTACTCTGTCTGACATGGCTGTGTAACGACTGCTGTCTAAGTAATCATAGACAGCAACCGTTACCGACTGCTTAGTGTGCCCTCTGAAGCACGGAACCATTTCTTTCCGGATAATCACCCTGCAATGCCCTAACCAGATCGGGAACAAATTCACAAAGTTATAAATATTAACTTTTGTGAGTGTCCCGAGAATCGAACCCGGAACCTTTGCGTTGCAGACAGTCGCACGCACTACCACTGCACCACATCGGCCGTCCGTGACGCCGTGTGATGCTGGCATAGAATAGCATCACCCATTTCCTTCCCGTGGGAGTCGTAAGAGTCGACGAAGGGACTCGATTGTGTTTATTGCAATTTCAGGCGATG
Organism: Tuta absoluta; assembly: GCA_027580185.1. Lineage (NCBI taxonomy): Eukaryota > Metazoa > Arthropoda > Insecta > Lepidoptera > Gelechiidae > Tuta > Tuta absoluta. Next base: position 7,464,441 of record JAQAHW010000019.1, on the reverse strand, counting down.
GCATGACAACCTGTCACTATGGCGATACACAATTTTCCGAATGACCCTCAAATATTTGTCTAACGTGGCGTAAATGCCCGTTTATTGCGGCCGTTTGCGCTCTGCCTAACCTGCAAGGGATTAAAGGCGTGATATATGTGTGTGTGTGTGTAACTAGGTGACTTAAGAGTATATAGAATGAAATTTTACTAGTGCCCTATATCGAAAACTAGAGACGAGGGAGTATAATAGGTCGAAGTACGAAAAAAAGACCTTGCATAAAGTAGGTCTTTTTACAACCGTTTTCGAGTTTGTAATCCGAACATTATGAGATAAGTGTGGATAAAATAATTTTTGATTGAACCCTCGATCCCGCTTTTAGTACTGCTTGTACAGTCAGGATCTTGACAGGCTAGACACTCAAATGCAAATTTGAATCTTATACACCTGGCAATAAGGAGATCCAAATTCAAAACTCTATAGCCTGTCAAGGTCTTGACTATACTAGAAGATTTACGCGATTTCCTTAACAAGTATTTTGTCCTTTCTTTCAGTCAACAAAGGCAATTAGAATCCACAGTGCCCAGCAACGAAGCAAAGCTAAACGAAGTGCACTCCAAACTGCAAACACTCAAGACACAGGAAGCCAATGTTGCCAAGGAAGCTAGAGCTCTCAGGTGAGTGCGATAGTTAACAAACAAAGGTCAAGTTAGTCTAGTTCACCTAACTGCAAAAACTCAAAACATAGGAAGCCAATGTGGCCAAAGAGGCTAGAGCTTCGAGGTAAGCATACGATGTGTTGTAGGAAGATACTCCACAGAGTCTACTGGACATTTCTATCGAACGTTATGACCTGGTCACATTCGGGTGGAACGTAATTACGCGTTCACACAATGCACCTGCTCCTGCCGCTGTCGCGAATATTGCTCAATATACTTCCGTGGAAGTATCAGCGCGAGTGAGTGTTCACACACTGCCGTCATACTCTTCTCGCACCAATATGAATGAGCGAGATAGCAATACTACAATATAACTCATTATTTTACATAATTATTGTACTGTATTGATATGGGCTGTTGCCTAAAATAAATGTCTTATTATAATACAGGGTGTAAGGAAAAGTACTGCGTTCCTTTTAAGGGATGAACCAGCTCATGAAACTGAAAAACTTTTCTCAAGGAACATACCATAGACCAATGTATAAAAAAAAATCTAGACCTCACATACAAGCAGACTTGGTCGGCTGCTACATTTTGTATGGGAGGTCTAAATTCTTTTTTCATATTTCGACCTATGTTCATTGGGGAAAGTTTTTCAGTTTCATGGGCTGGTTCATCCCTTAAAAGGAACGCAGTACTTTTACTTACACCCTGTATATTATTAGTGGATTCGTGGATTTGGAAAAGGCCTACGACAGAGTGGTGAGGAATGAATTGTGGTCGGCACTATCCATGCATGGGGTGAGCAGTATCTTGATACGAGCACTGAAATCCTTATATAGGGATTCCAGTGCTTGTGTCAGGATAAACGGGGCGTACAGTGAACTTTTTAACATCGAGAAAGGTGTTAGACAGGGATGTGTTGCGTCACCGTGGCTGTTCAATCTATTCATGGATAGTTGTTTGGCGGATTTGAAAGAGAGTGAATGTGGTCTGAGAATGAATGGTTTACTCGTCAAATGTCTTCTCTATGCTGACGACCAAGTTATTCTTGCGTCGTCGGCTGAAGGGTTGCAGGAGATGGTAAATATTATGAATGAGGCTTTGAAAAAGAAAGGAATGAAAGTGAATGTAAGTAAGACGAAAGCAATGGTTTTTGAGAAAGAGGAAAATATGACAGAGTGTAAAATTATGATAGAAGAAGAGAGGGTGGAACAAGTGAAAGAGTTTGTGTATTTGGGCTCCATGTTCACATCAGATGGAAAGTGTGAAAGTGACATCGAAAGAAGGGTGAATGCCGGCAACAGGGTGAATGGAACGTTGCACGCTTTTATGAACAGCCAGAAAGTCTCTGATAAGGCTCGTCTGGCTGTGCATAGAGGGGTGTTAGTTCCGACACTTATGTATGGGAGTGAAAGTTGGGTATGGCAGAAAAAGCATGAAAGTAGAATAAATGCAGTACAAATGAGAGCGTTAAGAAGTATGATTGACGTAAAATTGAGTGACAGGATAAGGAATAGCGTGATACGGGAACGTTGTGGTATAAAAGAAGACGTAGTGACTGGTGTAGAAAAGGGTATGCTTAGATGGTTTGGTCATGTAGAGAGGATGAATGGAAGAAGATTAACGAAACAGGTGTATATGGCAAGTGTGGATGGGAACGTCGGAAGGGGAAGACCTCGACGAACGTACCTTGATCAAATCGGGGACGTGCTAAAGAAAGGTCAGGTCAAGAGTACCCTAAACCGACGAGCATGCATGAAGAGATTGATGAATGTGGAGGAGGCGAAAGAAGTATGCCAGGATCGTAGTAAGTGGAAGGAAGTAGTCTCTGCCTACCCCTCCGGGAAAGAGGCGTGATTTATGTATGTATGTATGTATGTATATTATTAGTACATTCCACAAGCATTCGTGCTGCCGTTCCTTTGACTCGCGCAGGCGCTGACATTCGCGGGAGCACGGGAAGTGGCAGCGGCATGACAAGTAGCAGCGCGAGTAACCTGTTTACATGCTCGCGCTACCCACTTCCCTTACTATTTCCCTGCCCATATTGGCATTGTGTGAACGTGCTACAATACAGATGTCCGAAAAATGCGACGGCTTTGCGATACGAATGGCTAGTTGGAAATCTTCAAATATGTCGTCTACCTTTAAAAACGTCTTCCTGTAAAAAGATCAATATTATCTGAAATTGTTTTTTTCTTTATAGATTTTTAAAAATTCTTTTAATACAAAACACAATTAAACAAAAGTGACCTATTTATTGGTATAAATTATGCATTTCTTTATGATATAAGTATAAATTATAACACCTTGACGTTAGAAACCAGTCAGAAATGTAATGTTTTGTTTCTCACAGGGCTCAACTCGAAGAATCGAGACAGGCGATGAGCGCGAACAGATCCCGAGGCAGAGTTCTAGACGCGCTCATGAGAGAGAAGACCAATGGGAACATACCCGGGATCTTCGGGAGATTGGTGAGATTCATTCTTCTTAGATATCATTTGCTCAAAACTTGGTGTAGGCAAAATATAGGGTCTTCTTTCTTTTTCGTGTGGGACACCGAGTCGTCCAACGACCCGATGAACCCTGGTGTCAGACTTTTTCAACCGCCTTGACATGGTTGTGTAACGACCGCCATCTAAGTAATCATAGACAGCGACCGGGACCGACGGCTTAACGTGCCCTCCGAAGCACGGAACAAACTTTCTTTTCGGACAATCAGGTGGTTCAGCCTGCAATGTGCTTACCAGACTGGGAACAAATTCACAAAGTGATAAATGTCAACTTTGTGAGTGACCCACCGGGAATCGAACCCGGAACCTTTGCGTCGCAGGCAGTCGCACTACCACTGCGCCGCATCGCCTGTCAAAAGGGTGAAACTATAGGGTGACATTTTACTAGTAAAAGATACCACAATATACCAAGGAGCGGTAGTTTAACTTCATACTAACGCCCGGTTCGCGCACTCACACATGCACACGCCCGACCGACCTATACGTACACGACTACTACATAGAATCTCGTGCCGCTCGTGTCACAGCGAACTGAATTGCCGCCGCGCGTTTTTATTTGAGTATCAGGAAATCGGGTAAACTAAGACCCAAAAATCTTACTATTTATTTATTTAACTCTATGCTAAAAATGTACACGTACAGACTTAACGCCAAAGGCGTTATTTCCCAGTCTACCCATCGCCTTAGGGCATGTGGAAAGGGCAGGTGCATTAAACAAAAAAAAATTTAAAGAAAGGCTTGAATATATACATATAACTCAGTAATCCACACTTCCACACTAATATTATAAATGTGAAAGTAACTCTGTCTGTCTGTCTGTCTGCTACGCTTTCACGGCCAAACCGCTGAACCGATCTTCATGAAACTTGGCACAGAGATTGCTAGCATACCGAGAACGGACATAGGCTACTTTTTATCACCATTCGAAGGTCTGGAGTACAGATGTAGACCACCAGGTGTACCATCAGGAGCCCAGCTAAACTATAAGAGATACAGGCATGGTTCCAAAACAAAAGTTGTTTATTATGATGGGCCGCTTCTTTTCACAAGGACATTGAGGATCTGGAGTACCTTATGTAGACCACCAGGTGTACCCTCAGGAGCCCAGCTAAACTATTAGAGATACAGGCATGTTTCCAAAACAAAAGTTGTTCAGCATGATGGGCCGCTTCTTTTCACAAGGACATTGAGGATCTGGAGTACCTTATGTAGACCACCAGGTGTACCATCAGGAGGTCACCTATACTATAAGAGATACAGAAATGGTTCCAAAACAAAAGTTGTTTAGTATGATGGGCTTTTTCTTTTCACAAGGACATAGAGGATCTGGAGTACATTATGTAAACCACCAGGTGTACCATCAGGAGCCCAGCTAAACTATCAGAGACACAGGCATGGTTCTAAAACAAAAGTTGTTCAGTATGATGGAAATAAGTTAAGAAAGGATATTGGCAACTTTTTACCGAGGATTTTTTTGTTATCTACTGACTTTTGTATTTAATGGTTATAAATATTGATCTCTCAGGGCAGTTCAGCGGATAACAAATTTTGAATTGTCCCTTTAACAACAGAAGTAAGCAAGTCATCCTTAAACAGCAGAGATAAGAACTGTTCTAATATCACTGTCATACTTACTATGAATATACATATCTACTTTAGAACCTGTTTCTAACGCGGACGAAGTCGCGGGTAAAAGCTAGTATGTACATACGTATAATAACAATAAATACTACACATGTACGTTCATACATACATACACATACATACGTCACGCCCATTATCCCTTACGGGGTCGTCTGATAATCATTTGAGGGTCATTTGAAATATTGTGTATCGCCATAGTGACAGGTTGTCAGCCCATCGCCTAAAATTGCAATACACACCCTCGAGCCCCTTAGCCGCCTCTTACGACTCACACGGGCAAGAAATGGGGTGACCCAAAAACCTTACAATAGAGGAACATTAAATATACAGTTTTGATTTGATTTTGACGCCGAGTGATGCCGGCTTAGAATAGCATCATCCCATATCTTTCCCATGGGTGTCGTAAGAGGCGACTAAGGATCTCGAGGGTTAGATGTGAATTGCAATTTTAGGCGATGGGCTGACAACCTGTCACTATGGTGATACACAGTTATCTTATTGACCCTCAAACTTTTGTCAGACGTGGTGTTAATATACGTTTTACGGCCGTTAACGCTCTGCCTACCCGTAAGGGATACAGGCGTGATTTATGTATGTGAATAATAAACATTAAATAATACTGTGTTGATAGAGAGGATGAATGAAAGAAGATTAACGAAACAGGTGTATATGGCAAGTGTGGATGGGAACGTCGGAAGGGGAAGACCTCGATCGTACCTCGATCAAATCGGGGACGTGCTAAAGAAAGGTCAGGTCAAGAGTACCCTAAACCGACGAGCATGCATGAAGAGATTGATGAATGTGGAGGAGGCGAAAGAAGTATGCCAGGATCGTAGTAAGTGGAAGGAAGTAGTCTCTGCCTACCCCTCCGGGAAAGAGGCGTGATTTATGTATGTATGTATGTGTTGATTTGATTTCGTTTGTATTTTTGTAGGGCGACCTTGGCGGAATAGACCAAAAGTACGACGTGGCGGTATCGACGTGCTGCGGCGCGTTGGACAACATCGTAGTGGACACTGTGGAGACGGCGCAGGCGTGTGTAGCACATCTCAAGCGACACGATATTGGTAATGTTGTAACTAAACATTTAGTACGACCTAAGGAAATAGAAGTATCTTAACATACAGCGGTATCGACGTGTTGTGGCGCGTTGGACAACATCGTAGTGGACACTGTGGAGACGGCGCAGGCGTGTGTTGCACATCTCAAGCGACACGATATTGGTAATGTTGTAACTAAACATTTAGTACGACCTAAGGAAATAGAAGTATCTTAACATACAGCGGTATCGACGTGCTGCGGCGCGTTGGACAACATCGTAGTGGACACTGTGGAGACGGCGCAGGCGTGTGTTGCACATCTCAAGCGACACGATATTGGTAATGTTGTAACTAAACATTTAGTACGACCTAAGGAAATAGAAGTATCTTAACATACAGCGGTATCGACGTGCTGCGGCGCGTTGGACAACATCGTAGTGGACACTGTGGAGACGGCGCAGGCGTGTGTTGCACATCTCAAGCGACACGATATTGGTAATTTTGAAACTTTATACATTTTGTACAGCGTATAAAATCAGTTTTTTCTAGATTTATTTTGCTCTTAAAAATGAATACAAAAAAAAACATTGCATGACATCAGGCTTCCCAGCTCGTTATTTATAATATAACATACACACATACAAAAAAGGAAGTATCAAACACTATAATATTATAACATTCACACACAACAAACAAATACACTATTTCCATACAAGATCCATCCCGACAAATGATCCGTAAACAAGCAAGTACGTAAGTAGGCTAACATCAAACAAAAGAGGTGAAGCTTTTAAGGTATGGAACGAACAATATGATAATCCGTAAAAGAATCTGTGGAATAAGCAATTTCAAAGTTACAGGCCTGTATTTTGATTTGATGGTGTCATTTTCTTTAAGATAATTAATTGTTCAGGAAGTTAATATGTTAACGAGGAGTGATAAGGCCAGGTAGGTCGAGTGACGACTGTAAAGAAAAAGGTAGCTGTGATGTGACCAGGGGAACGACTGTTCCAAACAGACATGATTCGAAGTTGTATATATGGCGATTACCTTACCTTAAATAAGTGCTGTCGCTTTCCATCACATAGGTTTACAAAAATAAAGGAGATATTTAAGTCCTGTCATGTTTAAGAATGTCAATGGGTTCTTCGCAATTTCTAGTCAATTTAGTCGCCATTGTTTTCATCGTCGTCTTATTTTGGACAGATCACACGTTTTTGCGTCAAATTATAAGACATTACATGCCCAAAATATCTCTTATCCTTTTCTAAACCTATTTGACGGAAAGTGACAGCACTAATTTAAGGTAAGTTAAGACAATTTATATCCCGAATTGAGGCCATTATCCGATATCTTGAAATTAGTAATATTGTTTTTATTTTGACAGGCCGAGCCACTTTCATAGCGCTGGACAAACAAGACCATTTGAGGCAATACATCGAGCAAAGAGGGAGATAGTGAGTATATTGTTTAAAAATTTGTTTGAACTCAGTCTATGTGATAATCAAATATAATCAACAATGTTATATTGTTTATTAGATCACTTACTGATCCAAAACTTATTGATGTCGTTATTACAATAGGGTTTTGTCTTGGATAATTAATAAAATACGAGACTTGAATGTTTAAAATCAGTGTCCAAAAGTAAAATACTTCCCATTCATAGGTTTTAAAAATAAAGCCCAGATTTATTCCACTGAGAAATAATTTAAAATATTGTATTGTGACACCATCGTTAATAGTGTAGTAACGTCACGACAGCAGTATTTTACACACAATGACCTCAATTCGGAACATACATTCTTTTAGCTTATTTTAAATTAGTGCTGTCACTTTCCGATTGACTAGAAATTGCGGAGAATCCATTGATATTTTTAAATTTCCAAATTTATTGGACGGAAAGTGACAGCAGTAATTTATGGTAAGTCTAGAGAATTTATATTCCAAATTGAGAGCAATATCGTTCAAGAAGAAGCTGGTTTGACTAGTAGGACACAAGTCTAATTATTTATGTTCATTTCACAGGGCAACTACATAGCAACCCGTTTCAACATACTGTTAATATTTTGTTATTGTCGTATTATTAACAGTTCTTTTTGAAAACATCTTTAATATAACAATCCACATTTCAGCCCAGAAAACGTGCCCCGTCTATTCGACTTGGTGAAAGTGCGTGACGATCGCGTTCGCCCCGCCTTCTACTACGCCTTGAGAGACACGCTAGTCGCTCAGGACTTGGACCAAGCGTCGAGAATCGCGTATGGGGCCACTAGATACAGAGTCGTCACTTTGAAGGGGGATGTCATTGAGATCGCGGGTAAGGTTCAGTACTAGGGTTGGTCGGGTCATTAGTTGATTCATTAACCCACTAGGAAAGACTCGGTTTAAAGGGGTTTATCGGGTCGTTAGTCGACTCACTTACCCACTTAGAAAGACTGTTTATTAGGGTTCATCGGGTCGTTAGTCGACTAATTAACCCACTTCGAAAGACTGTTTACTAGGGTTCCTCAAGTCGTTAGTCGATCCAATAATGCACTTAGAAAGACTCTGTTTACTAGGGTTGATCAGGTCGTAAGTCGACTCATTAACCCACTTTGAAAGACTTAACTAGGGTTCATCGGGTCGTTGGTTGACTCATTAACCCTCCTAGGAAGACTCCGTTTACTAGTGTTCAACGGGTCTTTAGTCGACTCACTAACCCACTTAGAAAGACTCGGTTTACTTGTGTTACTTGCTCAGAGACACGCTAGTCGCTCAGGACTTGGACCAAGCGTCGAGAATCGCGTATGGGGCCACTAGATACAGAGTCGTCACTTTGAAGAGGGATGTCATTGAGATCGCGGGTAAGGTTCAACACTAGGGTTGATCGGGTCGCTAGTCGACTCATTGACCCACTTAGAAAGACTTTTTTCTAGGGTTCATCGTAGAAAGACTGTTTACTAGGGTTAATCGGGTCGTTAGTTGACTCACTAACCCATTTAGAAAGACTCGGTTTATAAGGGTTTATCGGGTCGTTAGTCGACTCATGGACCCACTTAGAAAGACTCGGTTTATAAGTGTTCATCGGGTCGTTAGTCGACTCATTAACCCACTTAGAAAGACTCGGTTTACAGGGTTCATCGGGTCGTTAGTTGACTCATTAACCCTCTTAGAAACACTAAGTTTACTAGGGTTCATCGGGTTGTTAATCGACTCATTAACCTTATAAATATAATACTAGGGTTCATCGGGTGTTTAGTTGACTTATTTACCTACTTGATAGAAGGACAAAAATAGTTTTCTGAGGGTAAGAAATGAGGAGCATTTCAAGTCGCCTTTCTTAAGAGGCTAATCTAAAAAAGGTGACTTCAAATTCTTATTAATCTAATCAATAGTCTAAATCAAAAAACTGACATCATAATTCATCGTGTCTATGTGTTTAAAGACACTATACTTGCTATGCTATACATACATCCTCTTAAATTAGTGCTGTCACTTTCCATTGAATAGGCTTAGAAAAAGATATGAGATATCTTAGTCCTGTCATGTTTAAAAATGTCAATTTAGTTCTTCGTAATTTCTAGTCAATTCAGTCGCCATTGTTTTCATCGTTGCCTTATTTTGGACAGATAACACGTATTTGCGTCAAATTATTAAAAATGACATGACTAAAATATCTCCTATCCTTTTTGAAACCTATTTGACGGAAAGTGACAGCACTAATTTTAGGTAACATAGGAGAATTTATATCCCGAATTGAGGGCAATGATGACATTTAAGTACTGTTATCGTATTTAATGTCTTTTCAAAGCAGTACCCAATCGCGTACCTATGGTGATACTGCTTCCTACGGGGCGGTAGCGGCTGTTTAAATAGGCCTACAGTCCTGACCATTATTACTTTGTTTCCAAAGGTACGATGTCTGGAGGTGGAAAAAGTACAATGAGGGGACGAATGTCGAGCTCAGTACAACAGGATACCAGCGAACAAGACCCTCGAGTTATACAGGAGAACGAGAGGCAACTGGATACCTTAGAACAGAGGTAAATCTGATTTTTTTTACTTTTGCTGTTGTTTATCTAAATAATGGGAGCTCAAAATAATAATAATTTCGTCGGCAAGAACTCGTTTAAATTGTAATTATATGTAAGTATGACTACTCGTAGAATACCTTACTTGTATTGAAACAATAACATGATTAACAAAACTATCGGCCCCGGTTGCTGTCTATGATAACATAAACACAACTACGTCGGCGGCCTACTAATAGTAGTAGGCGGTTGAAAAACTCAGACACCAGAGTTGTTTGCTTTATATTGCTTGCAAAAGTATCGAGTAGGTTGTTACCGCTCTGCCTGACCTGCAAGATGTGTTGGCGTGATTAGATGGCTGTATATCCAGAACGCACTGATCGCATATACGATAGCATGATACTTTCCGGAGATGATAATATGAAAGTTGATTAAACGACGAATGCTTTATGTGTGGCAAGCATGGCCATAAAACTACAACTTGTTAATAAAATCCCAAAATTTGTTTCAAGTGTGAGGAAAAGGGGCATTACTGTGTTGGGTGCAATTTGATGTCGGCTCAAAAAAGCATCACCCCATTTCTCTCCCGTAGGTGTTGTTAGAGGCAACTAAGGGAATCGTAGGTTACATTGTATATTGCAATTTTAGGCGATGGGCTGACAATCTGTCTGTATAGCAATACACTGTTTTCTGAATGACCCTCAAATGTTTGTCAGACGTGGCATAACCTTTCGCGTTTACGCTCTGGATACCCTACAAGGAATATAGGCGTATTTTTTATTAAACCGCTTTAATTTAATATTTTTTTACAGGCTGACTGAATTAAGAAGTGAACAAGTGGCCCTTGAAGATCAAGTTGTGACCTTACAACGTAGCACTCGAGAAGGAAAAACTACTCTCCATAAACTAAATGTGGAACTTAGGAGCTTGACTGAACAAGTGCCCTTATTAAAGGTAGGTTGAACTTATATAATATAATGTATAATAAACAAAAATTATAATAAAAAAAAAATAATGTACTTATATTGAAAACATTATTTGTTTCGGAATCGGAACATAAATGACCTTGAAACTTAAAGCTTGTTACCACAGGCAATTTCTATGGCACAGTTATCTGGACCCTCAAACTTTTTTACGTGGTGTTAATATCCGTTTTACGGCCGTTCACGCTCTGCCTTCCCCGTAATGGATATAGGCGTGATTTATGTATGTATGTATGTATGTATCTCTATGGCAAGGTTGTGTATTTACTTTGGGAGCTAATACTTTCCAACTAGAGTGTTATACATGCTAGTAATGCTACGCTGGAAACATATACTATATTTAATCAAATATACAAAACTTAACTAAGCCTTTGCTTATATTGTGTTGTTTGTTTTTGTTCTTGTATATGTTTTGATTATTAATGTGAGCAATAAAGTGTTTCTGTCTGTCTGTCTAAGCAAGTGCTTGTTTCAAAATGTCATTCTCTGGGTTAGCCCAAGCTTCCCAGTTCCCACCAAATAGGTTGTAGATTAGACTACCAGAGGCTAAAACAGTAGAGTTCAGCCCTTAAAAAAATATTTATGACTTTATGAAGTCGTTCCACTCTGAATTAAATGTGCTAAAATGTTATAAAAAATAACTCTCACGATACATATTTTTTTCCCAGAACCAAATCAAGCAACAGCAAACAAGAGTGTCCTCTTGCAAGGTGGACCCCAGACAGAAGGCTGCTCTAGAGAAAGCGTTGAAAACAGCTCAAGAGAAACTTGATAAAGCCAAACATGACGCGGGAGAGGTATGTATAAGAAATGAAAGTGTGTTTTATACAGGGTGTAATTGATAGGGTGTATTCAGACCATGAAACTGAACAACTTCCCGTAGTTCAATTTTCTAATCCTCGAAAATTACGATACGCCGGAAGTTTTCTACATTGTCGAAGTTCTGAGAAAAATTTATATTATTTTTATACCTAAAATTTGTTGCACAATACAGGTTTCGTTACTTTTCGTGCATTTTTCGTAGATAATCATGCATATGGCTTTTTATGTTTTGTTACACTTAGTATACATACATCCGCCTATTGCAGTCCACTGCTGGACTGCTGCCTCCCCCAGGGTACGCCATAGGGCACGATCTCTCGTTTTCGCCATCCAGTCGCTACCAGCCGCCTTTTTTAAGTCATCGGTCCATCTGGCCGGAGGTCGTCCAACGCTACGCTTGCCGAGGCGTGGCCTCCATTCGAGAACCCGCTTACTCCACCGTCCGTCGGTTCTACGACAGATGTGCACTGTCATTTCAGTTTGCTACACTTCCAGACTTCAGACTATGTTGTACTAGTTTTCCGCCTGGCGATTTACCCGCTGCCACTCATTTTACCGTGGTAATACTTGTTGCCACGGTTGTTATGCCGTGTGATGCCGGCTAAGAAATGCCGTGTGATGCCGGCTAAGAATAACATCACCCCATTTCTTACCCATGGGTGTCGTAAGAGGCGACTTAGGGACTCGAGGGTGTGTATTGCAATTTTAGGCGACAGGCTGACAACCTGTCACTATAGTGATACACAGTTATCTGATTGACCCTCAAACTTTTGTCAGAAGTGGTGTTAATATCCGTTGAACGGCCGTTAACGCTCTGCCTACCCCGTAAGGGATATAGGCGTGATTTATGTATGTATGTACGTAATTCTTGTTATCCCGCAGTAAAAAGTGGCCTATGTGTTATTCCAGTTTATACTCTACCTGTGTTCCAAATTTCATCCAAATCGATCAAGTCGTTTGAGCGTGAAGAGGTAACAAACATACATACACACACACAAACTCTCAGATTTATAATAGTACGGATAATCACCTAAATTGTATCTGAAACAGGTAGAAAAAGAGGTACACGGCGTGGACGCGCAGATCTCAGCAGTAGCGGGCGGGAGAGTGAAGGATCTACAGAAAATGGTGGAAGATCTCTCCAAGAAGATCGATAAAGTATCCACCGAGATCACCAAACTGCGCGTCGCTATTAATACTAGTATCAGGTAAGTTAAAAACTTTTTATTTTATTTTGATGTGATGTGAGATGATGACACCGTGTGATGTGAGGCACCGTGTGATGCCGGCTTAGAATAGCATCACCCCATATCTTTCCCGTGGGTGCCGTAAGAGGCGACTAAGGGATTCGAGGGTGTGTATTGCAATTTTAGGCGATGGGCTGACAACCTGTCACTATAGCGATACACAATATTCCGAATAACCCTCAAACATTTGTCAGACGTGGTGTAAATGGCCGTTTTTTGCGGCTGTTTACGCTCTGCCTACCCCGCAAGGGATTATAGGCGTGATATGAGTATGTATGTATTTAATTTTATTTAAGGATGGGTTTGCTCTTGACTCTAGTCTAGGTCACAGGACAGAGACAGAGTCTAAGATGGAGCGAGCTCACCCACAAAAAGCCTGTTCACTCTTACTTTGAAGAGATTTGTTTTGACTGAACCGCTACGCTACGCCGAGGGTCGTGGGTTCGATCCCCAAAAGACAAAAATATTTGTTAAGTATTTTTTGATATTTGTGTTTAGTCTGGGTGTTTTCTGTGTATATTATGTGTTTATTTACAAAAAAGAGTATGTGTATGTAAGTATTAATATCAGTTATCTAGTTCCCATAGTACAAGCTTTGCTTAGTTTGAGGCTAGATGACGCTGTGTGAATTGTTCGGGATAGTTATTTATTTGTGCTTCGGAGGGCATGTTACGCCTTTGGTTTTGTTTCGATTACTGTCCAGCAAAAATACACAATTATATTTATAAATTAAGGAGATATAACTGAGCGACAATGAATATAATCTTTTCATGTGGGACACCGATTCCAACGACCCGATGAACCCTGATGTCAAAGTTTTTCAATCGCCTACCACTTGTTAGTAGGCCTCTGGTTGTATAACGACCGCCGTCTAAGTAATCATAGACAGCAACCGGGACCGACGGCTTAACGTGCCCTCCGAAGCACGTCAAGTATTATGATCTGTCCTTATTAGTCGTCTCTATCTAGCCTGCGCAAAAAGCGCCTGTCAGAGATTCATAAGAGTCTTTTCAGAATGAGAATAGGCGTGGAAATTGAGGGCGCGTCTTTGCCTCACTACAAAAAATGAGATAGCAACCTATGAAAGAAATATTAGTTCACTTTTTGTCCACGCCTATTCTCTTTCCGTGCAGACTTTAGGCGATTTAAAAACACTTGACAACTTGTGTTCTTATGTAAATACAATTTCAGAAACGCAAAGAAATCCAAAGACAAGATAAGTCAAATGGAAACAGACTTGAGAGAAACAGAGAGAGCGCTCACCAACCTGACCAATCAGAAGAAAGAACTCACGCTGGAGACCCAACGGCTGCAGAAGGAAATTGAAGAGGTAGCGTTTTGGTGTTTTTTTTGTTACATCTAATAGCACTTTTTACGAAAGTCGAAAATTTTGCAAGTTTTCAAACTTGTATAAATAACACGGGAAGTGTATTTGGTATTCAATCTAATAGCACGTTCACACAATGCACCTGCTTCTGCCGCTGTCGCGAATATTGCTTGAAATACTTCCGCAGAAGTATCCAACACGAGCGAGTGTTCACATACTGCTGTCATACTCTTTTTGCGCTCATACGAGTGAGCGAGACAGCAATACATTCCACTCGCGATCGTGCTGACGATCGAGGGAGCACGGGAAGTGGCAGCGGCATGACCCTGTCTCTATGCTCGGGCTGCACACTTCCCTTACTATATTCCTGTCCATATTGGCTTTATGTGAAAGTGACAAGAGACAGAGAGAGCGCTCACTAACCTGACCAATCAGAAGCGCTGGAGACCCAACGGCTGCAGAAGGAAATTGAAGAGGTAACGTTTTGGTGTTTTCTTCGTTATATCTAATCTCTTTCTCTTTTAGTGTGGGACACCGAGTCGTCCAACGACCCGATGAAACCTGGTGTCAGAGTTTTTCAACCACCTACTACCACTAGTAGGCCTCTGACATGGTTGTGTTACGACCGCCGTCTAAGTAATCATAGACAGCAACCGGGACCGACGTCGAAATGGTTCCGTGCCCTCCGAAGCACGGAAACAATTCTTTTCGGACAATCAGTTGGTTCACCCTGCAATGTCTTAACCAGACCGGGAACAAATTCACAAATTCACCGAGAATCGAACCCGGCACCTTTGCGCCGCAGGCAGTCGCACTGCCACTGCGCCACATCGGCCGTCGTTATATCTAATATCACGTTCACGATATGCACCTGCTCCTGCCGCTGTCGCGAATATTGCTCGAAATACTTCCGCAGAAGTATCCAACACGAGTGAGTGTTCACACACTGTTATACTCTTTTCGCACCAATATGAGTGAGCGAGATAGCAATACATTTCACTCGCGATCGTGCTGACGATCCTTTGCCTGTTGCATTAAAAGCCGACACTCTCGGGAGCACGGGAAGTGGCAGCGGCATGACGAGTAGCAGCGCGGGTACCCTGTTTACATGCTCGCGCTGCCCACTTCCCTAACTATTTTCCTGTCCATATTGGCATTATGTGAACGTGACATTAAGACTAGATAAGTCAATGGAATCAGACTTAAAGGAAACAGACAGAGCGCTCAGCAACTTGACCAATCAGAATTGTTCATAATTTTGTACTATACTCGAACAACTGAACTATAAAATTTCTAACTCGATCGATGAATGAGCTGCCTATACAGTTGTTAGCAAAAAGAATATCAATAAGTTTTGAAAAATTCAATAAACATAAAACAAAGAATTTACACTAAAATTATAAAGTGAATAGATTTGATTGTTTGATTTTAATAGGCTCCGAAACTACTGGACCGATTTAAAAAATATTTTATTATAAGAACGCTACATAATGTACTGTACACCTGATGAACACTGGCTTTATTCAAACTTCTTGTTCCTGCGGGAAAACGGTTAGCAGCGGGTGAAAGCGCTGGGCAGGCCGCTAGTGATTTATAAAGTGGTACAGATTTTCATGTAAAGAAACGTTATTTCCTTGAGAATCCCTAGAATATTTCCCATTGGAATGGATCGAGAAAGTCACTGGTTCAATTTCCGCTTGTATGTAAATTAAACATAATTTACTGAATATTTTTTTTCTTTTATAGCTTGATGAACAAATATCGGAAGGTTCCGGCGAGTTCACCGACCTCAAGAAAGAGATAGCTGCCCTACAAAAGAAAGAGAACGAGATAAAGAGCGAGCGCTTAGAGGCAAATAACGCCGTAGAAAAATCCGCCAAGAAGATCAGTGAGGCCAACGGGAACATCAGAACATGGGAGCACAATGTAATTACGTAAACACACACCCATACACACAAAACACACACAAAACACGCACATACACACAGCCATACACACAGACATACACACACATGCACACACACACACACACTCAAATAAGCGCTACTGTTACAAAGAGCAACAACAACATTAGGATGTGCATACTATAATACCGTACACAATAAAATAGTCATTTTCGGTGTCCCTTTGTATGCTTAGATCTTTAAAACTACGCAATGGATTTTGAAAGAGTTTTTATAATATTTTATAAAGTGATCTAAGAGGCAGATTTTAAGGTACCTTTGACTGCGAAAAGCTTTGTTCCTTCAGGAAAACGGGTAACAGCGGGTGAAACCGCTGGGCGGGCGCTAGTACATACATACATATATCACGCCTATACATAGTACATACATACATATATACCCCTTGCGTATAAAACAAACATTACGCCACATCTGACAAACATTTGAGCGTCATCCGGAAAATTGTGTATCGCCATAGTGACCGGTTGTCAGCCCATCGCCTAAAACTGCTGCACAGCCTCAAGTCCCTTAGTCGCCTCTTACGACTGCCACGGGCAAGAAATGGGGTGATGCTATTCTAAGCCGGCATCACACGGCGATGTATATACGGCGGATGTATATATACATACATACATCAGCCTATTGCAGTCCACAGCTGGACATACAGGGTTATTTTTTATTCACCCAGGAAATTTTACAGTGTGATTCCTCTCATGATTCTGAACAACTTTCATTATGGGGTCACCTGCGAAATCGCAAAAAAATATCCAGCTGTTCCATACATTTTGGTCGAGTAGGTATGAATTTTTCTATGGAGCAGCTGGTATTTTTTTGCGATTTCGCAGGTGACCCCATAATGAAAGTTGTTCAGAATCATGAGAAGAATCCCCCTGTAAAATTTCCGGGGTGAATAAAAAATAACCCTGTATATTAAACTTATATATTTTCCAGATAAAAGACCTGAAACTAGAAGACCCGGGCATAGATGGCGTGCCAGGCATCGATAGACCTGAACCACTCGACGTGTACACTCCGGAACAATTGGAGGAGGTGTCAGTGGACGAACTGAGGAACAGGCTTCAGGCGCAGAAAGCGAGGGTCGGAGACGCCAAGCCTAACGTACAGGCTATACTGGTAAGACTAAGTTATAGTTCAGACAATGTAATGACACGATTTGACAGCTACACATACATGTTAAAGGTCCCTGCATAGAGTAGAAATCACATAGAGATGACACTCCCGCTCCAGACGCGCTCAAGGTCAATCCGTCTGGCTGTCTCTTAGCGAATAATTCAGTCGGGAGTGCGCTTCGCCGCGGAAACGTTCGTCGTGCGGGTCGAATTTGTGAAAAATTTTGCAATGCCGAATTATTGTGGTGTGTATGGCTGCAAAAGTGATGCGAGGAAGACTCCGCATCTAAGTTTTTTTAATTTGCCTAAAGATGAGCCAAGGTAAGTGATGATTTTACAGTAAATACCTAGGTACCTGCCATTCGTTATTATACGTAATTGTTGTGTGTACTCCTATTTTGACTTACGTAGGTACCTAGTTTCCATTTTCTAATTTAAAGTACCTAGGTGCTAAGTCATTTTTAGCTGATAATGATAAATAAGCACATTCGTATCGTAGGTATGTTTGACGGATGGATTAGCGAGCAGAGTGTAAGGTGTTGTATTCAAAGGGAGAACGCGTTTTACAATAAAAATGCTATTCTAATCTGGCACCACACGGCGCCATTTTTGCACCTATTTTAAAGTTCTGTACCTACCTATTAACAATAAAATGGCAAGGTAAGACTTTAAAACGGGTAAATATTTTGTTCCCACGGGAAAACTGTTAACAGCGGTCGCAACCGCTTGACTGGCCGCTAGTCTGGAATAAAATTATTGGCACGTGACAGCCCCGACTTAAAGCGCGGGAGAGTGCGGGGCGTTACGGGCTGCGGGGGGAAGTAGGTATTTAAAGCGCGGCATTTGGGGCCCAGACAAAGGAGTTTCGTTTCTATACGCTAGTATTATTATCTATTCTTATGGTCCCTGGAAGAAGGTAAGTAGATCAATTGTGATATAGACTGAAAGCAAATTAGGCTGGGATTGGAGACACTTTCACTTCTTTCACACACACAAACAGAATTGATATGTAACAAGCCCATCGCCTAATATTGCAAACTTTCGAGTCGCTAATAAAGTGGGGTGATGCTATACTAAGCCAGCATCGCTTGTATTACTGACCCTACGAAGTGTACACTCCGGAACAATTGGAGGAGGTGTCAGTGGATGAACTGAGGAACAGACTTCAGGCGCAGAAAGCGAGGGTTGGAGACGCCAAGCCTAACGTACAGGCTCTACTGGTAAGACTAGGTTATAGTTCAGTCAATGTAATGACACGATTTGACAGCTACACATACATGATAGTAACATATCAAAAGGTTCCTGGAAGAAGGTAAGTATATGAATTGAGATATAGAAAGCGAATTAGGCTAGGATTGGAAACTCCAAACCTAACGCTCAGATCAAATAATCTCTCTGTCTTTCACACACACACACACACACAAACAGAATTGATATGTAACAAGCCCATCGCCTAATATTGCAAACTTTCGAGTCGCTTAAAAAGTGGGGTGATGCTATAAGCCAGCATCGCTTGTATTACTGACCCTTCGAAGTGTACACTCCGGAACAATTGGAGGAGGTTTCAGTAGAAAAACTGAGAACAGCCTTCAGACAAGCCTAATGTGCAGGCTATACTGGTAAGACTAAGTTATAGTTCAGACAATGTAGTGACACGATTTGACAGCTGTCAGAGTCATAATGATGACTGCACAACTGTAGACGAGCTGAGGAACAGGCTTCAGGCGCAGAAAGCGAGGGTTGGAGACGCCAAGCCTAACGTACAGGCTATACTGGTAAGACTAAGTTATAGTTCAGACAATGTAGTGACACGATTTGACAGCTGTCAGAGTCATAATGATGACTGCACAACTGTAAATGAAATGAGGAACAGGCTTCAGGCGCAGAAAGCGAGGGTCGGAGACGCCAAGCCTAACGTACAGGCTATACTGGTAAGACTAAGTTATAGTTCAGATAATGTAGCCACACGATTTGACAGCTGTCAGAGTAACAATAATGACTGCACAACTGTAGACGAACTGAGGAACAGGCTTCAGGCGCAGAAAGCGAGGGTCGGAGACGCCAAGCCTAACGTACAGGCTATACTGGTAAGACTAAGTTATAGTTCAGCCAATGTAGCGACACGATTTGACAGCTGTCAGAGTAACAATAATGACTGCACAACTGTAGACGAGCTGAGGAACAGGCTTCAGGCGCAGAAAACGAGGGTTGGAGACGCCAAGCCTAACGTACAGGCTATACTGGTAAGACTAAGTTATAGTTCAGCCAATGTAGTGACACTATTTGACAGCTGTCAGAGTCATAATAATGACTGCACAACTGTAGATGAACTGAGGAACAGACTTCAGGCGCAGAAAACGAGGGTTGGAGACGCCAAGCCTAACGTACAGGCTATACTGGTAAGACTAAGTTATAGTTCAGCCAATGTAGTGACACTATTTGACAGCTGTCAGAGTCATAATAATGACTGCAGAACTGTAGATGAACTGAGGAACAGGCTTCAGGCACAGAAAGCGAGGGTTGGAGACGCCAAGCCTAACGTACAGGCTATACTGGTAAGACTAGGTTATAGTTCAGCCAATGTAGTGACATGATTTCATTAGGTCAATAGACCTTTTGCTATGTTACTGTCACATATATAATAGTAACATAGCACAAGGGCCCTGAAAGAAGGTAAGTAGATGAATTGTGATATAGACTGAAAGCGAATTAGGCTAGGATTGGAGACTGTAAACCCAACGTTCAGACACAAAATTCTCTCTCTCTCACACACACACAAACAGAATTGATATTTAACAAGCCCATCGCCTAATATTGCAAACTTTCGAGTCGCTAATAAAGTGGGGTGATGCTGGCTTACCAGCATCGCCTATATTACTGACCCTTCGAAGTATACACTCCGGAACAATTGGAGGAGGTTTCAGCAGAAAAACTGAGAACAGCCTTCAGACAAGCCTAACGTGCAGGCTATACTCTTTTATAGTTCAGCCAATATAGCGACACGATTTGACAGCTGTCAGTCATAATAATGACTGCACAACTGTAGACGAACTGAGGAACAGGCTTCAGGCGCAGAAAGCGAGGGTCGGAGACGCCAAGCCTAACGTACAGGCTATACTGGTAAGACTAGGTTATAGTTCAGCCAATGTAGTGACACTATTTGACAGCTGTCACAGTCACAATAATGACAGCACAACTGTAGACGAACTGAGGAACAGGCTTCAGGCGCAGAAAGCGAGGGTTGGAGTCGCCAAGCCTAACGTACAGGCTATACTGGTAAGACTAGGTTATAGTTCAGCCAATGTAGTGACACTATTTGACAGCTGTCAGAGTCATAATAATGACTGCACAACTGTAGATGAACTGAGGAACAGGCTTCAGGCGCAGAAAGCGAGGGTTGGAGTCGCCAAGCCTAACGTACAGGCTATACTGGTAAGACTAGGTTATAGTTCAGCCAATGTAGTGACACTATTTGACAGCTGTCAGAGTCATAATAATGACTGCACAACTGTAGATGAACTGAGGAACAGACTTCAGGCGCAGAAAGCGAGGGTCGGAGACGCCAAGCCTAACGTACAGGCTATACTGGTAAGACTAAGTTATAGTTCAGCCAATGTAGCGACACGATTTGACAGCTGTCAGTCATAATAATGACTGCACAACTGTAGACGAACTGAGGAACAGGCTTCAGGCGCAGAAAGCGAGGGTCGGAGACGCCAAGCCTAACGTACAGGCTATACTGGTAAGACTAGGTTATAGTTCAGCCAATGTAGTGACACTATTTGACAGCTGTCACAGTCACAATAATGACAGCACAACTGTAGACGAACTGAGGAACAGGCTTCAGGCGCAGAAAGCGAGGGTTGGAGTCGCCAAGCCTAACGTACAGGCTATACTGGTAAGACTAGGTTATAGTTCAGCCAATGTAGTGACACTATTTGACAGCTGTCAGAGTCATAATAATGACTGCACAACTGTAGATGAACTGAGGAACAGACTTCAGGCGCAGAAAGCGAGGGTCGGAGACGCCAAGCCTAACGTACAGGCTATACTGGTAAGATTTTTTTCTTTTCAAATTCTTTATTTAATAAACATAATTACTAATACGTAAAACTATACAAAACAATTATGAGGCTTAACTATTTCCTAAACTAAGAATAATCATTCCTGTGTCTTAGGTAAACAGTTTGCCAACATAACTGTTCTAAATAAAATATAAAAATAAAATACTTTAATAAATAGATTAAGTTATAGTTCAGCCAATGTTATATTAAAAAATTTCCTCCCATACAAAATATGTCAGCGGGCGATGTCTTTTTGTATTGTACCATGGAGCTCCAACATGTTAATATTTTCATAATTCGACCTATTTGCCTTAGGATAAACCGTACTATGCACCTGTCCTTAATTTTGCCGAGTCTTGCCGGTGTTTCGGCCACATTCGGTTCATCCGAATGGCCAAAACGCCACATCACAAAAAAAAATATCGTTCGGTGTTTCGTTCAAATTCTGTTTTTTTTCTTCCCATACATCTACCAAAAAAGTTACATCAGCAAGTAAAGTTTGACCGTTTAGTGTGAGTAATTATTATAAACAAATTATTTCGTTCGGTGTTTCATTAAAATTCAAAAAACACTTTTTCATACATTTACGGAAAAAGTAACAACAGCAATAAAAGTTTTACCTTTTAGTGTGAGTATTTATTGTAAACAAATTATTTGTCACTCGTCAGTGCCACCAGTGGTAAAAGTTAGTGAAAGTCGCCAAATCTGTAAATGGCGGCGGCGGATCCTTTTTTTTATCTGTGAGGTATATTATTATTTTATATGTGGCCGTTCGGACGAACTGAACATGGCCGAAACACCGCACGACTCGATTGGAGACTCTGAAACTCTGGACACCACACACACTCTCTGTCTCTCTCACACACACACATACACACACACATACACACACACACATATATACACACTCACACACACTCAAAATTACGGCTTTATCACTTGCGAGGTGGGCATCAAAACGGCTGTTTTCAAAACATATAACAAATATTTCGGGGCAATTTTAAAACTAGTGTATCAGTTAAATAGATAACAAGGTTACTTGTTGGTTCATTTATTCACTAAATGTTACAAATTAGCGACTTATAATACAAGTTACGTAAAAAATGCATTAACTGGTACATAGCTGGCTATTATCAATCTTAAGTAGATAAATAGACAGAAACACTTTATTGCGCACATTACAAACACAAAAATATACAAGAACAGAAAAAATCACAACATAAGCTAGCTTCTCAATTTTTGTATGTTTATACAGGCTTATTTTTTAGTTAGTACGCAAACTTGACAGAATGATTCTAGAGGAACCTATGAATATGAACAACTTTTACTATGGAGTCACCTGCGAAATTGTAAAAAAACTGCTGTTCTATACAAATTTACATACCTATTCCACGAAAATGTATGGAAAAGCCACGTGATTTCGTACATGGTTTGCTAACACATATCACTCCTACAATCCCTTGCGGGATAAGCAGAGCGTACCTAAAAGGCCGCAAAAACGAACATTCACGCCACGTCCGACAAACATTTGAGGGTCATTCGGAAAATTGTGTATCGCCATAGTGACAGGTTGTCAGCCCATCGCTTAAAATTGCAATACACACCCTCGAGTCCCTAAGTCACCTCCTACGACTCCCACGGGCAAGAAATGGGGTGATGCTTTTCTAAGCCGGCATCACACGGTAAGGTTTGCTAACCATGTACGAAATCACCCAACAAAGTTTGCGTACTGACAAAAATGACCCTGTATTTTTATCAAATCACCTATATGAATAATAATTGATAAACTAATTTTACCTACGTGTTTGACTCATCAAAATTCTGAACGCCTTATAAATTACCCTTAACATATCAGACGCCGTCATACTTCTGCCGTAGGTCCTATACGCCAACGCGTTACACAATCTAGTCAGGTTAGCTGCTGCAGCCGCGGCAAATGTTTGTGCGAGCTGCACTGAGTGCATGTTTGAACACACATTAGCCTTGATACCCCAGTGATAGAAGGTGGCCAACGCTCCAGCCAGGATTTCCCCCTGACCTCCAACTCTTCGTGGAGACCCCCCCTTTTTCAAACGCCAACCGAACTGCGGAACCGTGGAATAAAAAGTGTCTTCCTTTCCTTTAGTGAGAACTGATACATAGTCGCCCCAGTTAAGTGCCCAACTAGGGTTCTTCGATCCAGCAGATATACTCAAGTCCAATTTATCAGCGTCTTTGCGACCAGGCGTTAAGATGACTCCCGGACTCGGGTATTCCTCAATCACGCCGGCATTCCTGGATATCGCATACAGACCGTCACCATCAATCACTAAGGGCTTCCCTATTTTCTTACATATGTGTATGATTTCGTAGAACAACTCCAAAGTGTCATCGTCTCTGCCCCAACCCGGCCCAATAACTACTACGTCCATGTCGGCAACTGGGTATACCATCTTTGATAATAATCTTTGGTGTAAATACGGGTACACTATTAAATCAGGGCTGTATGATTTTATGACGGGTGCTGCGGTTTCTGTTGTTATAACGTACACTAAATCAGCACCAGCCTGGAAATAACGAAATACATTTAGTTTTCAACAAAATACAAGTCATTCAAACACATCAGTAACAAGCATAATAGAAAAAAAACAAGACTGCTTTCTGCGATAAGGCCTAGCCTATGACACTCGGGATAATATAAGGATTCTTCCGATACAATTCCTATTCGAATCAGTTCAGTAATTAACGAGTTTCAGTCCTTTTAAGAATCGCACATATATGCATACATGAACTCTTAAAACGTCGTGTAAAAAGTAAGTGAATCTGTTTACCTTTAAAGCAGACATTGCAGCAAATAACGGCGCTCCCGTATATTCCGTAGAACCGCCAATAATTCCAATTATTCCACAATCACCTTTATTTGTTCCGTGTAAGGATGGGATAATAAGTTTCCTGAATTCGGTCCAATTAATATCGTCAAACGATAATACACCATCGTATTTATTACAGAAAGATGATTTTTCAGCTATACTAAGAGCTTGATTGACTAGATAGAAAATCAGTACAAGTCTATAAATCATTTTTCTAAAAGTTATTAGAATGAAACGTCTGGTTAGCAATAGCAAGTGTTCAGTACTGTTATACGTATTTTCATTACGATCTTATATTGAGGCTGAGAAACAATGCCTACGAACGGTATAAAAATACGAGATCTTTGTTATAGAACTAGTTTAGTTTTTCTCCCAATTGTTGTAATGTGTTTGAATAGATCATAGTCATCTATAAAGAACGGATGTGCATCCGTAAAGGCTCAAACTTCACAGTCTTCAATTATTATGATTATAACTATAAATATACTACATGAATTATTTTCATAGTAGAATGTTACACAACCATGTCAGAGGCCTACTACTAGTAGTAGGTGGCAGTGCCTTTATTTTTATATTTTTATCCCGCCCGAGCCGGTTTTCTATTAAGATATTACAAAATTGTTATACATTTTTTTTTACAATGACGGTTCATTTCGTCAATAAGTGACAAGATAATCTACATTGAATAAAGAAGTTCAATTTAGGCTGTTGAAAAACTCTGACGCCAGGGTTCATCGGGTCGTTGGACGACTCGGTGTCCCACACGAAAAGAAGAAGAAGAAGTAGAATGATTTTTAGGTTTGTAAATGCATTTATTTTGTACCTGCCCTTAGGTAGACTGATGCCCCCGGCATAATTAAGTCCGCACGTTTTTCTTTCATAAAGTTAGATAGATAAATAAATAACTGGGAAACGTGCTCATGTTTGACAGAAAACTTGAAATCATAAAGCAAGATGACGAGATAGACAGGTGCTACCAAGAAGACAAATGTATTAAGAAGTCGAAGGTAGATAAATACAATCATCTAAAGTCTTTAAAGGAATTCATTTAAAAGGAATAACAAAAAGGGTATAAATCGCGGAAACGGTCCAACAGTTTTTATGAAACTTGTATGTTGGCAGTTTTGGGGCTGATAAATCGATCTAGCTAGGTTTCATTTCCATAAAACGTTTCACCAACAAAAAATCCCTAGCAATGTTCGGTCACCTAGGTAACCTAGGTTCTAACAAAATTATAAGCACATCGCCTAATATTGCAATACACTAAACTCAGTTGCCTAAACACGTGGAAAATAAATGGCTGACATATAACACATTTAAAACATACACTGATTTTAGAAAACACTGCTTGGCTACCGCTTATAAAAGAATCACCCCAAATCTACCCATGGGTGTCGTAAAAAAAATTTTTAACTTTCATTTTGTACTTATATTATTATACATGGTGTAAAAAAATTAGCTGAGAATATTTTAAGGGGTGAACCAATACGTGAAACTAAACAACTTTCCCCACGGAACATAGGTCGAAATATGAAAAAAATAATTGGCCCTCCCATCCAAATTATCCCGGCCAGGTAACACACTAAGTATGGGAGGGTCAAATTATTTTTTCATATGTCGATCTATGTTTCTTGGGGAAAGTTGTTCAGTTTCACGTACTGGTTCACCCCTTAAAATATTCTCAGCTGATTTTTTTGCACCTAATATTGTGAGCTGGGTCGAGCGGTCGAAACAATTTACTTATTGCTATTTTCATAGTTTTTGTTGGTAAAGAAAGATCTTTTATATTTACTCAGCAATACGCGACTAAGGGATAAACTCATCTAGAAAATGGGCAGTAGCGTTCCCTGTGAATGCAACATCTTGCATTGCGATATCCCCCGATAGGGAAAGGCCCATGTCCAGCAGTGGACTGTTGTAGATTATAATGTTATGTTTCCTTAGTTCGAGACTAGATGGCGCTGTGTGTTCGCACACACACACACACACACACACCCCTCACCCCCCACGAAACCCTCGTGTCCCTAGTCGCCTCTTACGACACATTGGAAAAGAAATGAGGTGATGCATTCTAAGCCGGTATCACACGACAATTTGGCCAGTGATATTTATTTATTTATAATTATTTCGCAGGACTACAAAGCCAAAGAAGAACTCTACATAAAACGTGCTCAAGAATTGGAGGAAATAACAACAAAAAGAAACGAAATGCGAGCGCTCTTCGACCAACTCAAGAAGAAACGTACTACAGACTTCTTGTGCGGTAAGTTTATACTGGCTTTCTACATACATACACATATCACGCCTATAATCCCTTGCGGGGTAGGCAGAGCGTAAACGGCCACAAAAAAGGGACACCTCCAGACAAATATTTGAGGGTCATTCAGAAAATTGTGTATCGCCATAGTGACAGGTTGTCAGCCCATCGCCTAAAATTGCAATACACACCCTCGAGGCCCTTAGTCGCCTCTTACGACTCCCATGGGTAAGAAATGGGGTGATGCTATTCTAAGCCGGCGTCACACGGCTGTTTTTCCAACAGTTCAATATCATCATCATCATCAGCCCACATCCACCCACTGCTGGGCAAAGGCCTCTTTTCTATTTCGCCAATCTACATACATACATATATCACGCCTTTAACCCTTGCGGGATAGGCAGAGCGTAAACGACCGCATAAAACGGTCATTTACGCCACGTCTGAAAAACATAGGGTCATTCGGAAAACTGTGTATCGCCATAGTGACACGTTGTCAGCCCATCGCCTAAAATATCAATACACACCCTCGAGCCCCTTTGTCGCCTTTTACGACACCCACGGGAAAAAAATAGGTGATGCTATTGTAGTTTATTATAGATGCACCAACTATGGTTTAGGCTGACTAGCCGACTACCGACTAATCGGCTCAAAATAGTAACGACTTCAAAAATCACTAATCAGCTATTACTTCGGTTATCTCAGCGAGGTTACGTTTGGAAGCAATCGTTGCGCGAGATTTGAGCCTTGTCTACAAATAAACAATGATACTGTCATTTGAAACATATTTATCAATACAATTTAAGGCAAGTGTAGTCATCGACCTCGACAGTGGCGCCACTTCACAAAAAAAAGTTTTCTCTTTACACAAACAATCTATTAGAATATCCGTTGCCCAAGTTTTTAAGTAAAATTAGAACTTGCAAACTCAATGAAATATTGTGTTTGCGAGTGGTTCTTGTAAGTGGTTGCGAGGTCGTTCACGTATACACATGCCTTAATGTCATAAACAACGTCGAAAAATCTAACTTTTGACCTAAAAATATTCTTTTAGTCTAATATCACTAAACAGTACACTATATTATCAAATGAATCAAAAACTTCAGTACATTAAAGTTGCTTCAAAAGTCGTATCAAGAATCAAGATTATTTATTTGCCAGAATAAACTAACAATACAATAGATATTTTGACAATTTAGGTGAATAGCTTTCAAAATATTGATATTTCAATCCTATTGTTTTAACATTTTGTGCCGAACAATGGATTCCATTATTGGTTCGTTTCTTCTAGTTTTTCATCGTATTCGTTGCTTGTTTTAGTTACCGTGTTATAAATTTTCTTCACATTAAATTTCGAGTCAACAATCGAACCTAGTATTTTCAAATAAATGTATCTTATTCAATTGTACTTATACTTATACTTGCCGTGTGATGCCGACTTAGAATAGCATCACTCCCTTTCTTGCCCGTGGGACTCGTAAGAGGCGACTAAGGGACGGTGTGTATTGTAATTTTAGGCGATGGACTGAGAACCTGTCACTATGGCTTTACACATTTTTCCGGATGACCCTCAAATGTTTGTCAGACGTGGCGTAAGTGCCCGTTTTATGCTCTGCCTACCCCGCAAGGGATTATAGGCTTGATAGGTGTATGAATGTATGCATTATATTATACTGGCAACGAAATAAAAAGCCTCAACAAAAAGGATGCTACAAACTATAATGAGGTCACGGTACACATGAAACTGGACAAACTATATTCATGAGTCATGGGTCTAAATATTATACATACATACATACATATATCACGCCTATAATCCCTTACGGGGTAGGCAGAGCATTAACGGCCGTAAAACAGCTGATAGTAACACCACGTCTGACAAAAGTTTGAGGGTCAATCAGATAACTGTGTATCACTATAGTGACAGGTTGTCAGCCCATCGCCTAAAATTACAATACACACCCTCAAGTCCCTTAGTCGCCTCTTACGACACCCATAGGTAAAAATGGGGTGATGCTATTCTAAAAATTTGATCTATTGAATTTACAATAAGAGGCCCAAATATTTTTCCATATTTTAGCATATGTTCCATAGGGATAGTTGTTCAGTTTCACGTGTACATTCACCACCTTCGGCTTGGTATACCTTTTTTGTTACTCCCAGTATATAGAGTGAAATTGTACTAGTGACCGATAGCGAAAACTCAATACGGGCTGGTGATAAGGAACAACTTTCCCCAAGGAACATAAGTCAAAATAGGATAAAAAATGGGACCTATACGAAATTGCAAATCTGCTCATTTGAGTTACCATACATACATAAATCACGCCTATATCCCTTACGGGGTAGGCAGAGCATTAACGGCCGTAAAACGGATAGTAACACCACGTCTGACAAAAGTTTGAGGATCAGTCAGATAACTGTGCATCACTAAAGTGACAGGTTGTCAGCCCATCGCCTAAAATTACAATACACACCCTCAAGTCACTTAGTCGCTCTTGCGACACCCATGGGTAAGAAATGAGGTGACGCTATTCTAAGCCGACATTATACGGCATACATTTTACATATATTCCTTCTCATATTTCGACCTATTCCTGTGTGATGTCGGCTTAGAATAGCATCACCCCATTTCTTTTCCGTGGCTGTCGTGAAAGGCGACTAAGGGACTCGAGAGTTACATGTGTATTGCAATTTTAGGCGATAAGCTGACAACCTGTCACTATGGCGATACATCTTTTTCTGAATGACCCTCAAATGTTTGTCGGATTTTAAGGCCGTTTATGCTCTGCCTACCCGGCAAGGGATATAGGTGTGATATATGTATGTTCATTGGGAAAAGTACATTGTTTGCTATTGTCGGTGGAGTTTCGGCCAGTTTTCTCACATGACAATTACTTTAGCTTTTATTTGGTCTAAATAACTTTTGGGTCTTCCTCTTTTTCTTTCGACCTTTCCCTTAATAATAGTTTTGAATAACTGATCATGTCGTATCAGCAGGGCTTACATACGTGCCACGATAAAATTTCGTCACCGCATTATATCGTCTCCGGCTCACTTCATTGTGATGTAATTTCCGCAATATACAGGGTGTAAGGAAAAGTACTGCGTTCCTTTCAAGGAGTGAACAAGCCCATCAAACTGAAACACTTATCCCAAAATTCATAGTCGAAATAATAAAAAGAAAATTGAGACCTCCCATACAAAATGTAGCAACCGACCAAGTCTGGTTGTATGTGAGGTCTAATTTTTTTTTGTCATATATTGGTCTATGTTCCTTAAGGAAAGTTTATCGATTTTAATGGGCTGGTTCATCCGTTATAAGGAACGCAGTTCTTTACCTCACAGCCTGTATATTCCTCCTGAAGTTCTGCGCGCATGAGTCGACAAAATATGTCGTGGCACGCATGTTAGACGCACTGGTGCCTATGTTATGAAACTACAGGCTACAAGTCTACAGGTGAAATTCTTAGAACATTGCGTAGCCGGTTCATATTCCCGATATCATAATGGCTTACCAACTACGCAATTAACATTGAATTTCACCTGTAAAATTGTAGCCTGTAGCTTGATAATTTCGGGTTCTGGTGTCCTATCATGTTTCTGGCTTAAGGCGAGTGTACCCGTGAACGACTTCGACAGTGACACTTCACAAAAAATATTGTCTCTATATACAAACAATCTATCAGAATATCCGTTGCCCAAGTGTTTAGTATTATCCTTAAGTAAAATTAGAACCTGAAAACTCAATGAAATATTGGCTGTAATTAAAGTTATGGCAATTTATACCAAAAGTGCCCGTTTTAGGTACCTACTTTTTTCCATAACTTTTATTGCAGCGAATATTTCATTGAGTTTGCAGGTTCTTATTTTAAATAAGGATAATACTAAAAACTTGGGCAACGGATATTCTGATAGATTGTTTGTATGATTTTTTTTTTCTCTTTGTTAAGTGGCGCCACTGTCGAGGTTGTTGATGGCTACACTTGCCTTAAATTATGTTTATAATTTGTTTATCCAGGCTTCAACACAATCACTACTAAGCTCAAAGAGATGTATCAGATGATCACTTTGGGAGGCGACGCAGAACTGGAATTAGTAGACTCTTTGGATCCATTCACAGAAGGAATCATTTTCAGGTATACTTCTTTTATATAAACGGGGTGTAAGAGACAGCCCTCCGAATATATGATAGGGTGCATTCAGACCGTGAAACTAAACAACTTCTCATAAGAAAATATTTCAGGACACGTCAAATGTTTTTTGACTTCTCATAGTAAATTTTGTCAGCTGTAATTAAATATGTATGGAAGGTCGGTTTTTTGTCGTTTCATGGTCTGCATGCACCCTATCACTATTCGGAGGGCTGTCCCTTACACCCCGTATATAGTGAGGAAACATATAGTCAAAGACAGAAATTTCAGGAGTAAATACAAACATGTATTAGACGATAAAAAAACTGTTCCCCATGTTATTAAACTACAGGCTACAAGTCTACAGGTGAAATTCTTAGTACATTGCGTAGCCGGTTATTGTTCCTGGTATCATAATGGCTAACCGACTTCGCAATGAACGTCGAATTTCACGTGTAAAATTGTAGCCTGTAGTTGGATAATATCGAGCACTGGAGGTCCAAACAAGAACTTTATATGGGCTGTTACTGTAATGCCATTTTGACAAGCCTGATAATATGATATCTGTCTGTTCCAAACTATACGACATGTTAACAATTTGACTTGCTCGATGGCCTAGCGGATAGTACCCCTGCCTGCTACGCCGAGAGTCGTGGGTTCGATTACCCACAGTACACAAATGTCTGTTAAGTCATTTTTAGATATTTGTGTTAAGTCTGGGTGTTTCTATGTATTATATGTATTTAGTTACAAAAAAGTATATAAGTATTAATATCAGCTATCTAGTTCCCATAGTACAAGCTTTGCTTACTTTGGGGCTAGATGGCGCTGTGTGAACTGTCCAGGAAATTTATTATTATTTTAAAAACATACATTTAAAAGTAGTAATTTACAAGATTCTCTTTAAGAATGTCACAGTCTTCATAAAATAAAAAATAGATTATTTAAAGAACATAGGTAATGTACAGAAAATACATGTCAGATAATGCAATTTCATTTTTGACAAGGTCAGTGAATATATACTATAATTTACAGTTTATTGCACACAAAAACATTACAGAAAAGACATAAAACATAAATAAAAACGACACAACAGGTGCAGCTTATTTCCAAGCAGAAATTACTGTTTACAAATTATCTGTTTTTATTCCAGTGTCCGGCCACCAAACAAATCGTGGAAGAACATATCGAACCTCTCTGGCGGGGAGAAGACTCTTTCATCGCTGGCGCTGGTTTTCGCGTTACATTACTACAAACCCACGCCTCTATATGTGATGGACGAAATAGACGCAGCGTTGGACTTCAAGAATGTATCGATTGTGGCTAATTATATCAAAGTAAGTAATATTATTACATTACATTGCTTCCAGTCATCATTTATAATGCGCACTGCTAAAGAGTGGAACTCACTTCCTGCGTCTGTGTTTCCAAAAGCATACAACCCTAATCTCTTCAAAGTAAGAGTGAACAGGCTTCTTCTGGGTGAGCTCGCTCCATCTTAGACTCTGTCTCTGTCCTATGACCTAGACTAGAGTCAAGAGCAAACCCATCATTAATAAAAAAAAAAAAAAAAAAAACTTGCATTGCGCTGAGCTCGCGTGCCAAGCGTAGTGAGTAGTGCAAATACCTCATGTCCAGCACTGGACTGTTGTGGCAGTTGGAGTTGTATACTAATGAATGTAGAGAATGCTGCGAGGCATTAGGCCCGCCATTTGTACGTTTTGTGCAATAAAGTTTTATAAAATAAAATAAAATAAATGTACTTTACATGTTATAATAAGGTGTATAAAAATGCTGTAAATACTTTTAAAATATAGACAATGAAACTGAACAGATTTATTTAAAGAACGTCCAAAAACAGAGGTCCAAAAATGAAGTATGACATAGAATACCCAATCCACAATCCATGCCAAAGTTACTCTGATTCTGAACTTTTGTATGGAATGCCCGATATTTTTTGATAATCAGGTCTATTTTTATGGAAAGCTATTCAAATGCATTGATTGGTTCTCCCTTTTAAATATTTGCCGCTTTTTTTTACTTACACATATATATCACATCTATACCCCTTGCTAGGTAGGCAGAGCGCAAAAACGGACATTTACGCCACGTCTGACAAATATTTGAGGGTCATTTTTACACGACTGCCCAACCAAAAAAGAAGTGTAATGTTTTTAAGAGTTCATGTATGTATGTATATAATATGTGCGATTGTTTAAAGTCTGAAACTCGTTAATCACTGAATAGATTCGAATGGGATTTGCATCGGAAGAATCCTTACATTATCCTGAGTACTATAGGCTAGGTTTTATCTCGGAAAGCAGTCGTGGATTTGAATTTTTAATTTTATTACGGCTGATGTGCCGCAGTGGTAGTGTGACTGCCTGCGACGCGAAGGTTCCGGGTTCGATTCTCGGTGGGACACTCACAAAGTTGTTATTTTATTATCACTATGCGAATTTGTTCCCAGTCTGGTTAGGAAATTGCAGGCTGAACCACCTGATCGTCCGTAAGAAAGATGGTTTCGCGCTTCGGAGGGCACGCTAAGCCGTCGGTCCAGGTTGCTGTCCGATTACTTAGATGGCGATCGTTTCAGTAGGCGGTTGAAAAACTCTGACACCAGGGTTCATCGGGTCGTGGAACGACTCGGTGTCCCACACGAAAAGAAGAAGTATTTTGTCGTGCTTGCTACTACATCCTTTATTTAATTTCCTCTTTTCGTTCCAGGAGCGCACAAAGAACGCTCAATTCATCATAATCTCCCTGCGCTACAACATGTTCGAGGTGTCCAACCGGCTCGTCGGCATCTTCAAGACGGAGGACTGCACCAAGTCAGTCGCCATCGCCAACACTATACCCAAGGATACAACAGACACTGAGAAGGATAAGGATAACAATGAACAGTTCGATGAATTGTTGGTTGTTTAAGCGATTTTGATAAAATTGTGAACTGTTTTTGTAACTATAAAGTAGTTACGAACATGCAAAGTGTTTGGGAATACAAAACCTATGTACGCCTTTCAGAAAATTGCAATAAAAAGCTCCTTTTTAATAAATATTCTTTTACTGAGATTTTAAAGTTTTTGAAACTCAGGACTGTACCAAGTCTGTCGCCATCGCCAACACTATACCCAAGGATACAACAGACACCGAGAAGGATAAAGATAACAATGAACAGTTCGATGAATTGTTGGTTGTTTAAGATTTCGATAAAATTGTAAGCTATTTTTTTAACTGTAAAATACTTACCAACGGAAATACCGCATTTTACAGAATAATTTTCTAGGGCATTATTTGAACTTGCGACTTTCGCCATCACTAGTGGCGACGTATCCATCTAGGCTACCGCGGCTCATCTATTGCCCGTGAATTTTACAAGTGTATCTTGATGCCGAAAACGCGTGCGATGGCGAAAGTCGCATCTTTAAATACTGCCCGTAATAGAAAATTTTGCAAGTTTTGTAAAATTGTATACCTAACACGGAAAGTCATTTCAAAATTGGTATTCACCACAGTACATATCAGTCTAACAAAACGAACTTGTTCTTTACGTATTTTGGAAAATCACAATAAAAATCTTTTTCTTACCAATGTGGCGGAGGCAATGATTATTTTCTTACGGCGATTTTCAAGACAGAATATTATTTGTCTGTGACCATTGCTAAAATTAAATATGTATACTTACAGAAACACCTGATAATGATAAGGATGAACAGTTCGATGAATTGTTAGTAGTTTAAGGGATTTTGTAAGGTCTGTGACCTGAGAGTGTTGTATAAAAATCCAGTAGAATTTCAATAAAAAACCAAACAATGTGTGTGTTTATATCGGGAGGCACACGTATTATTTTCATATTACTCTATCCGCAGAAACGAGTTAGTATGAAAGTTGTCACTTATCCCATTTCCTTACATGCAAAAACGTGGTTCTTCTTTTTCTGTGGGACACCGTGTCGACGAACGACACGATGAACCTTGGTGTCAGAGTGTCTCAACCGCCTACTACTAATAGTAAACCTCTGACATGGTTGTGTAACGACCGCTGTCTAGGTAACCATAGACAGGAACTGGGACCGACGGCTTAACCATCTTTCTTACAAACAATCAGGTGGTACAGCCTGCAATGTCCTAACCATAATAGAAACAAATTCACAATGCAATAATATCAACTTTGTTATTGCCCCTACCGGGAATCGAACCCGGAGCCTTTTGCACCGTAGGCATTTGCACTACCACTGCGCCACATAAGCCGTCGTGGTGGTAAAAAAACGTGGTGATAGTTGTCAATTGTCTCTTTTACTCATATGCAAACACACGCTTGAAATCGACTCTCTACTAACTCGTTTTGGCGGACAGACTAGTAGTAGATACGGCAACCATACTAATTAATTAAACTGTATTACTATTATGAAATTAATAAAAATGAATTTCTCAAGTTTGCGTTGTTTTGTTTCCAAAATCTTTCATACTCACTTTAATCTATCAAACAGATATAAGTGACCCACAATCTTAAGTTGACTACTCCGATGGCGTAGCGGATAGTACCCCTGCCTGCTACGCCGAGGATCGTGGGTTCGGTCCTCACAAGACAGAAATATTTGTTAGGTAATTTTCAGGTATTTGTGTTTAGTCTGGGTGTTTTTTTTTGTATAATATGTATTGACTTATAATAAAAAAGTATACAAGGTGTGAAAGACGGTGTACCAAAAATTTTGCAGGCATGTTCAGACCATAAAACTGAACAACTTTTACTATGGATTTTTCATAGAAAGTCAGTCGGCTGATCGGGAGTTTTGTATGGGAGATCGTTTATTTTTCTCGTTAACCAATATCCTCCATAGAAAAAGGTGTTCAGTTTCATGGCCTTAACATGCCTGCAAAGTTTTCGGTACACCGTCCCTTACACCCCGTATGGTATAAATATCAGCTTGTTCCTATAGTACAAGCTTTACTTAGTTTGGGGCTAGATGGCGCTGTTCGAATAGTCAATATTTATTTATTTAATATTAAATTTAAACAATTGTAACGTGGCAATAAATGTATTTCACCAACATATTATAAAAGTACCTTGATACAAGGTATGTGTTACACAAATAAGTTAATTATATTGAAAAAGGGACGAAGACATATGACTACATCAACAAATACAATTATAAAGAAACTTTTTCTACGTCATTATTTCTAAGAATACTTCCTAAATTAATCTCTTTATATGCTTCTTTAAAAATTCACATAACATTTTCTCAGTCCAATAAATTAAATTCCTATAAATAATTATTCAACAAATTTTTCAAAAACCATTATTCAATATATCACAATCCTTACTTATCAATCAATCACGTATCGTTTTCCGTCAGTCCAAATTAATTTACCTTAAAATATCTAAATGCATATTCAGGTAAATACAGGATGTAAGGGACAGCCCTCCGAATACTTATAGGGTGCATTCAGACCTTGAAACTGAACAACTTTCCATGAAAATATATTTCAGGGAAACCCAAAAACATATTGACTTTCCATAGTAAGTAATTGCAGTCAGCTAATCTTTAAGACTTCGTATGGGAGATCAAATTTTTTGTGGTTTCCTGACATATGTTCCTGGGAGAAAGTTGTTCAGTTTCATGGTCTGCATGCACCCTATCTGTATTCGGAAGGCTTTACCTTACACCCTGTATTTAATATTAACCTAAAAAGTGCGGGAAACCCGCCAAACTTATACGCGCATTTTTTCTAGGGTAATTTTTGGATTACACAAATAAATTAATTATATTGAAAAAGGGACGAAGACATATGACTAAATCAAAAAATACATTAATAAAGATACTGTGATTGGGCGCTACCATAAAATAAATAAAACCATTCGTAGAAAACTTGCAAAATGTTCAAGCGCAGGCAGGATTTGAACCTGCGACGTTCGCTATTTAGTACTAGCGACGCCTCTTCTTATTACGGCAGGGCTCCATCTATTGGAATAGTTTTGCAACTGATTCCCAGCGACTCTCATTCTTTACAGATTGAATGTAGCTGAAGCGATGGAAACCTCTCAAACAGTCGAATTTCTCTCAAAACGGTTTAAAAAGTCACATTAATAATTTTCTTCTAACAAATTCATTACTTCAGGCTTCAAATATACGTCTTTATCGGGAGAATTATTGACTTGCTCTAAGGCGGAGGCGTGCCAATTAAAATTGAGTACCGTGGTCGGTACTAATCGCAGCTCTAGAAGGGTCTTACTCGCGTCTTCCTCCAAGACTATCTTGCGATCACTACCTGATGCACGCAAGAAGAAAGCCAATTCTCGAAATTGAGAATGAAGATTTTCTCTAACGAATTTGTGTATGTCAGAATAGGTTTCGTACACCGAAAACGTGCCTTGCAACAGTATACCGTCGGGGAAACGTATCCTTATAATAGCGTATTTATATATTTGTAGCCCTCGAAGTTCCTCTTTATCTCGCATCGCCTGTGTTTGCAACATGAAACTTTTATCGACGTTTTTGTTTAGTAACCGTTGACGTGCGACTTCGGCGGGCGGGACGGCGTAAAATTCCGCTGGCAGTGCAGTTTTCTGTACGGCTTGCGATGGAAGCATCACTCGCTTGTTTCTGTCCAACTCCAGCGGGATAGGCTCCACGGTTGTCAGCGAATAGATAAGCGTCTGAAAAGAGAAATACGTGTTCTCTTAAACATGTTTTAATAGTTCAGAACCTACATAATAGTTCACATTATTTATGCCTACCACTTATGGGGCGTAGGAAATGGCCGAGAAACACGGTCGTTATCACCACATCTGTCCAATACCTTTCCAATACTCTTCTTCTTCTTTTCGTGTGGGACACCGAGCCGATCAACGACCCGATGAACCCTGATGTCAAGTTTTTCAACCGCCTACTACTAGTAGTAGGCCTCTGACGTGGTTGTGCAGTGTAACAACCGCCGTCTAAGTAATCATATACAGTAACCGGGACCGACGGCTTAGCGTACCCTCCGAAGCACGGAACCATCTTTTTTACAGACAATCAGGTGGTTCAGCCTGCAATTTCCTAACCAGACTGGAAACAAATTCACAAAGTGAAAACATCAACTTTGTGACTGCCCAAAGGAAAATCGAACCCGGAAACTTTGCTTCGCAGGCAGTTGCATAAATTCGCAAATACTCTTAGTGGGACTTAAACGAAAGTTCGTGTTTTTTTACTGTATTAGCATTGTCACTTACCGTTAAGCTCTCTATAGAGGGCACATTAGTCGAATTGAAGACTAAGTATTCTTCATCGGCCGCAGCAGTAGCTATCATTTTCTTCTCAAATCCTGCCGCCTGTAGGAATTCCATAGCGCCAGTTATAGGTAGCACGTTTTCCTGGAATGCCCTGCGGAAAAAACATTAAATAAATAAATAATAAATTATATTTTAGACCGAATAGCAATATATTTGAGAGTGGGTAAATGTCAAGAAAGCCAAAATGTCATGAATGGCAAAATGACTGTGGGATAATGTCAGAGTGTCAAAATGTTAATGCCTTACGGAATAAAACATTAAATAAATAAATAATAAATAATATTTTAGACAGAATAGCGATATTTCAGAGTGGTTTAATGTTAAGAATGCGAAAATGTCATAAATGGCAAATGACTGTGGTATAATGTAAGAGTGGCAAAATGTCAAAGTCGACTAAAATCTCAAAAGGTCGTCAAGAAATGCTATGATAATAATGATGCTACACGCATGATTTAATGTATACTTACTTGTTGGACATTCGAATTTTCTGGTATTTCACCTCATCTGGGTAGGATATTATGTTTTCCAAGTATTTGCGTAAAATACCCTTACAGGCTATCACCTAGAACAAAGACAGTTGCAATGAGTGAAATTATTATCTGAGTACATCTGAACATGAGAGCATATAACGCAGGGTGATTTAGGCTCCAAAATTATCTTATCAGTATTTTAAATAAACTAACCAAGCGCCAACGCTGCGCTGCGTCGAGCGGGCTGCACGTGCGGCCACGTAGCGTTGGCGCTTATTATAGTAACGAATAATTAATAACATACATACATACATACTTAAATCACGCCTATATCTCTTACGGGGTAGGCAGAGCGTTAATGGCCGTTCCACGGATATTAACACCACGTCTGACAAAAGTTTGAGGGTCAATCAGATAACTGTGTAGGTATCACTATAGTGAAAGGTTGTCAGCCCATCGCATAAAATTGCAATACACACCCTCGACTTCCTTTGGCGCATCTTACGACTCCCACGGTAAAGAAATGGGGTGATGCTATTCTGAGCCGGCATCAGACGGCACTATTTAATAATACCATTGACTAAGTTATAAGTTATTGGCAATTAGGTTCCTGCTATCTTTGATCTTTGACTGCAAACAAGTGTTTTCTGTTCCATATCAAAAGTTTAAAAATCACAGCTATTATTTACAAAAAAAATACACATTATTTTCACATTTACGGAGAGTATGTTCCACAAATTTGTCAACTTTGAAGAAATTGACCCTGGAATTGATGTTAGTTAATAAATGATACAATATTTGTACTGGCTGGAACGTGGATTCATATTTATATAATCCTGTGAGTGAAATTATCTGACACCAAGTCATTAATATATTTTTTGTGCATCTTATATATCAACTCCATAACTAAACTATAGATAGACCCAAGATGTAGCCCATAGTTTATAAAAAACGAATGTCATACCTTTTGCGTGTCACTATTGCAGGACTGTATGATGAGAGCGGCTGTCAGCCCTCTCACTTCAATGTTACTATTTTCACAATTTATTCTGAACCGCTCACAGAGTATGGATTTGATTTCATTCTTCCATTCCTCACGGGGCATTACATCGTCACCAAATAATGGACATCTGGAATTAAAAAGGTCACTATTTAACTATTCAAAAATACTTGTTTTGTGATTTTGGTTAAAAATACACACATATTTTGGGTAAAAGGCAACTCTCCGAATACAAAAATTACTGAAACTGACCTCTACCTATTGGTTAAAACCACTTCAATTTGACAGTGTCAGTGTTGGTAGATCGAGCCAAGCCACGCGTTACTGCCATTGAATACACTTGCAAAATTGGCGGGCAAGGTATGAGCTGCGGTAGCCCAGATGGAAGAGGCGTCGCCACTAGTAAAAAGTCGCAGGTTCAAATCCTGCCCGCGCTTGAAAATGGTGCAAGTTTTAAAAAAATGTGCTACCCTTGTGACATAGCACAACATGGATCTGATTTCTGCTGAGTAGGTTTTTTAAATAGGCTCGGCTCTGCTGTAGGTACCTACGTAAACATGTTATTCAATTTAACAGCTGTTAAATTGGTTTTGTTAGAAGTCGCGCCACACGCAAACAGGAATTATTGGTCTAACTAAAGTAAACATTTTGGGTTGTATGATAGGTACACTTACCTAAAGTATACACCAGCAGCGGCAAAGTTTTCCGAATCTGTCTCATAGTCCTCGGTATTTTCTGTAGCATTTGAGGCTGACGTAGAGGGCGGCTGGTCATCCTTCGGAGCTGAAGTAGATGCTTGGGCTCGCTCTTTTTCCAATTCTTTCTTTATTCGGACCTAGAAAACACACACACACACATATATCACGCCTATAATCCCTTGCAGGGTAGGCAGAGCGTCGTAAACGCCCGCAAAAAACGGGCATTTACGCCACGTCAGACAAATATTTCAGAGTCATTGGGAAAATTGTGTATAATAAACGTAGTATTATGCTTTAGAAATCTAAGTATAGTGTAATGTGATGTAAGGTGAACATTAAATTAGGTGCTTGGGTTTGCCTCTGAATTTGGGCTGTTTAGGCGTTTGCGAAAACCACTACATAGTATAAAACAAAGTCGCTTCCCATTTGGTGTCTCCTTATATCTTGGGAATTATCCAACGGATTTTGATGCGGTTTTTTTATTAGATTGAGTAACTTAAGAGGAAGGTTTATAAGTATAATTTATTCCGGGAAATTGTCACATTCCCATGGGAAAACGGGTAGCCCAACTGGTAGTAAACTTTTGACCCCCTTTTGACACCTTTAAGGATTAAAATTTCAAAAATGCTGAAACACGTATTTAATTATTTTAAGTTAGGAGTCTAATCAGAAATTTTGAAACAGATCACATTTAAGATAAAAAACTTTCATACAAACTTTTAACCCCCTTTTCACCCATTTAAAGGTTGAAATTTCAAAAATGCTGAAACACGTGTTAAATTATTTTAAGTTATTAGTCTAATCACAAATTTTGAAACAGATCACATTCATTTAAAAAAACGAACTTTCATACAAACTTTTAACCCCCTTTTCACCCATTTAAAGGTTAAAATTTCAAAAATGCTGAAAATTTTAAGTCATAAGTCTAATCACTTATTTTGAAACGGATCACACTTACTTTCATACAAACTTTTAACCCTCTTTTTATCCCTTGGGGGATTAAAAAAAACCCGAAATTTAAAGTTTTTTTTAAAGATAGAGTGATTCAAGAGGAAGGTTTTTATGTATCATTTATATCGGGAGAAATTCCGTTTCCCGTGGGAAATCAGTAAGCAGCAGGTAAAACCGCTGGGCGGGCCGCTAGTGTGATATAAAAATAGGTAGGTAATCTATACTAGAGGTATAATATAATACAAGTTATATTATAAATATGAAAGTACCTCTGTCTTTCTGTTACGTTTTCACGCTTAAACCACTGAACCGATTGTGATACAATTTAGCAAAAGCATAGACAGGCACCTAAAAAGGACATAGGGCACTTTTTACTGCAGGAAAATCTATCAATCCCACGTAGTAATATCGAATTCACGCCGCGCGTACGAAGACGCCGAGCACCAGCTAGTATTCATTATCTTTGTTGACGTTACTTGGCTTATAAAGAGAGATCCGGCCGAAACGCCACAAAATAGTACCTAGTTTATGCAGCTGTTATATAATGGGGGTCATTTGATTTGAGTGTATGTTTATCACACGAGGCATAGCCGAGTGTGATGGATAATAGTTTGACACGAGCATTCTAATGCCTAATTTATAGCAGTTGCAGTTGCATACACTATTTTATCTACACTCTCCAAAAAAACTCAGTTTAACACTCTTCCAAACGTCTGCACCGGCGGCGATTGCAAGGCCCGATACAAGGTCAAATTCATTACGAGAACGTAATATGGCTTGATATGAATTTATGAAAATAATATACTTTAGCAGTTGTTTAGATGAAGAGTCTAAACAATAACTTAACTAAACAACTGAACAACATCTAAATTACAACTGAACAACATCTCATCACCAACCTAATAAAACAACTGAACAACAACCGAACAATTACCAAACAACAACAACTCACAAATGCGGCGGAACGGAACATGACAATTTGAGTATTGGCAAAAAAAACTTCGTTTAATTTCTCAAGTTTATCGAAGTAAGACCCTTCTCATTAAGGCATAACGCGCCTGTAATTTCCATTAAACTGTAATTTATATAGTCAGAATGCATAAAGCAGGTCTTTATACAACTGCTTTCGAATTCATAATTCGAACATTATGAGTCGAGTGTAGATACAATATTAATAAAATTCGTCTTTGGGCCGCCGAGTTAGGGATTCAGACGCCAAACTTATAATCAAGACTCTGATCGCAGTTTAAAAGCAAAATAATCATACCTTAATCTGAACAGGAGCGGATGTCGTGATTTTATCCTTTCGTAGTCTTGCTAATGCTGCTTCTGCTGCCTTTGTGCGCGCCCTCCTCTCTTCGTCTTGTCTCAGTCTCTCTTCAGCCATTTGTCTCTTTCTCTCTTCAGGACACAGTCTCTCCTCCTCTTCAGGTGTTTGAGTTTTCTCCTGTTCCGGCTCTGATGCCTGTTCGTTTGGACCATCCCAATCGCTGCGGTTAGGTGTTGGCGAATTCGGCCGATAATTTCGATTTGGCCTGGACCGAGCCTCACTGGCCATCGCCTCTGCAGTCAGCTCTAACATTGCAACGTCTCTATCCCAAAATCTGAACATGTTCATTATTCTTCGTACTGTATTGGCTTCGTTATTTCCGCCATCCATCCAACCACCCCAGCCATAGCCGCCCCATCTACCAGCACCAAAGTAGTCCCAAGGATCCATTATCTTACTGTTATATTCGTACGTATGTATAATCAAATCACTTTATTGCACCACTTTTTTCGTTCGCTCTTTATGCCACTTCAGTGACTACTGAAAACAAAAATAGGTAAATTTGTTTTTATATTTCAATGATAATCCTTAAATAAGATAAGTTGACTGCATTTTATGTAATACTGTTTGCAGGAAAAAGTCTATTTAACGGCACCTAATACTGCCCCACAATTCGGAATACATTGCTGGTTATCTTATGTTTGTTGTATTGTCGCCCAAACAATAACCAGCAATGTATTGCAAATCGGCCCTATCGGCAGGTAGTGGACTTTACTAACAGCAGACAGATGCATGCAAAACAACAGGAAAATTCTTTGAATAATATTTACCTGAACAATAACTAAAATTATCACATCAAAATTTTATCATAACCATAACAAATAACACACAGTTTCACTTAAAGATCTTAATAAGTGCTATAATATTTTTATTATAGTTTCTTTTCTTGCAACAAATAAGTAGTGCGTACACACTGAAAAACTTAACTCTACTGACTGACTAACTAAGCTGTTCTCCTGTTTCTATGTATGCATGTAGACTAAACATCTCTTCTCTCTTTCACACTGTATACAAATATACAAACAACCGGTATTTTTAGTGATGCCAACACAGTATTGCGAAAAGGAGCTAGTTTAATAAAAATGCTATTATATTATTTATTGTTACTTCTATTTAAAAAAATCACATTATAATCCGTTACGTAGTTTTAAAGATCTAAGCATACAACAACCACCCGGGACACCGGAAGTGTAATCATGCGTACAAAAGGTCCAACCCAAAGGGTTACATTACCCTTTCGAAGGCGGCTGAATGGTTACGTAATACGTAGCCCTTTCGTAGGCGGCTGAATGGTTACGTTATACGTAGCCCTTTCGTAGGCGGCTGAATGGTTACGTAATACGTAGCCCTTTCGTAGGCGGCTGAATGGTTACGTAATACGTAGCCCTTTCGTAGGCGGCTGAATGGTTACGTAATACTGACTAGCATAGCTGGTACATTTTGTATGGGAGGTAAAAATATCGACTGCTTCTAAAATAAAGCCTAGCCTATGACACTCGGGATAATGTAAGGATTCTTCCGATGCAATTCGAATCTGTTTAG
Source organism: Tuta absoluta (assembly GCA_027580185.1). NCBI lineage: Eukaryota > Metazoa > Arthropoda > Insecta > Lepidoptera > Gelechiidae > Tuta > Tuta absoluta. Next base: position 7,420,572 of record JAQAHW010000019.1, on the reverse strand, counting down.
TGGTAACCGAGTTTCAGTCCTTTAAAGAATCGCACATATATACCTACATGAACTCTAAAAACCACTCCTTTTTTGGTTGGGCAGTCGTGTAAAAAAGGAGCACTTTTAGCTCTTAATCAGCACGTTGGCAGCATTCTTATCCAAAAATAGATTGCAGACAGACGGTCACCCGCATAACATCAAGGTCATTGCCAAAAAACATGACGCAACGCAGCGGTGCGGCGGTATCTGGGCTTGCACGCGGGGATTCACGTATCGCATGCACCTTTTGTTTTGACAAAATGCGCGCCGGTAAACAGATAAATGTTCGAGAGCCTAGTGGCGCTCCCAAACAGGAAAAAATCCCTGGCTGGACACGCTAGTCATCTGGAAACCAAAGTAGGTATCAATTCGCGGCAATAAATAACTAGGTACAAAGATTATTTAGAATCAATATAACCTTGTAAAAACTGTGCGATTTGGTTATGTATTCCAAAAATGCTAAAAGTGGCTACTTTTAGCTAAATTACAATACAATACAATAACTAAAGCGCAATTACAATGTCTATTATAAATAACCTTAGTACTTAGGTATTTATTGCCACGAATTGATAATTTAGTTTTCAGGTGACTAACGCGTCCAGCTAGGGATTTTTGTTGTTTTTCCTGTTTGTGGGCGCCATTGGGCTCTCGAACCACCTTAAGCTAGCCCGGCTTCCCAAATTATTAAGTTTATCCATGATAAGATATGTTTTTGGGTAGGTATATCCGGACATCCGATCCGAAATATCTGTGGTTATGGTCAGGTGCCGGCCGGCAGGTATTTGGTAAGTAAGTAATTAAAAACACTTTATTGCACAAAATAACAAATAAAAATAACTGGAAAATTCATAGCTAACATGCGCAATGGCGGCGTAGGTATTCAATTAATTAAATAAAAGTTGATTAGGTACCTGTATTTAATTATCCTTAATTATACTCTTTTTTATATCTTAATCTGCCGGATAGAAAATTAATTTCGAATAGTAAGAAAATATATATTTTTAAGAGGAACTGATTACTTAGAATGGAGCGTAAATAATTTATGACCACAGAGCGGAAATTAGCAAATGGGTGTTATAGAGATGAATCCAAGAAATAGACAGCAGCGCTCCTTGTAAATACAACACCTTGTACTGCGCTCGCCAATCCACCTGCGAAGCGGGTGTTTCCCCGTAGTCTCAGTTAATCGTGTCCCCAGTGACCGTATGTCGAGGGTAGGTGAGGGTTAGCAAGGTGTGGCATGGTAAGGTACTGCCCCGCCCTCTGCCACGACTTGCACCACCCTCTGCCACGACTTGTCCCACCCTCTGCCACGACTTCCCCCACCCTCTGCCACGACTTGACCCACTTTGCCCCATCCTGTTTTTCCCCTTGCCCCACCCTCACCGGGGACACGGTCATCAGGGATAACGGGAATAGAGATGTCCAGTAGTGGACTGTTGTGTTTGTGCCTGTTGATAATTCTGAAAATCGCGGTGATTTCTCTAACCGTTTTGTTTGGCAGACATGCTAATTAGTCATAAGGAAAAAACATTACAAAATTCAAAGTAAATATATTTACGTTTTCCGGCGATAAACAGTCTCGCCACGCTGTCGCTGACTGTAGGTCAACGTTCCGTAGGCGTAAGAGTATGTAAGGTATCGTCAAGCTCAGTTTTGATAGACATTTGAAAAGCCATTTCAACTTTAATTGCGTAACAACGTAACAATTTTGTGTTCCAAATAATGGTTACGTCATACTTAATGGTTACGTAATACGTAGCCCTTTGGTAGGCGGCTGTTTGGTTACGTAGCCCTTTCATAGGCGGCCGAATAGTTACGTAGCCCTTTCATAGGCAACCGAATAGTTACGTAGCCCTTTCGAAGGCAGCCTAGTAAGGTAGCCTATTCGTAGTTGTAAGAACCCCGTGTTAGGGTATTGAGTCTTAATAAACATTGTAAAGAAAAATACTCGTGACGTGTATTACATGCGATACTGGTTGGGGAATCTTAATCATCTTGGACTCTACAGATTACACAGCGGAACAACCCGATCCACCACCAACACCACCATACTGCAACCTACTATACAAGCGGTGTCAGCATTCTGCGTAGAACCGGGACGTTACGCTAGGCAATTAAGAAATAGATGGCGGTGGAATAATAATAATTTAATTTGTGCATTGAATTGTAAATAATGACGTCTAACACCTTAGTCATCCGGTGGTCATCCGTGACCACGAACTCTGTAAAGAGCTCGATTCGTAAGGCAAAAATAAACACAACTTAAATCCGTTTAAAGTGATGAGTGGAATAAAGGGAAATTATTTCGTTTAACACGGTAAAGTTTATGACGTCACTGCGGAAATTTTTCGTTACCGCACCGTTTACGATCTCCCATGATTCTGCTACGTCGTCGTCTCCAACTTAATACAGCGGAATGTATTTTTCGATGGTGAAATAATTCCCCTTTATGTGAAGGTAGCGCTATTTTTCCGGTACCTAAACGTATATGATGAAACGTACCTTTAAAACGTACCGTAATTTATGATATTATACTACCAGTACGGTACACATGGTGTAAGGGGCAGCCCTCCGAATACTTATAGGGTGCATTCAGACCATGGAACTGAACAACTTCCCAATTAGAAAATATTTCAGGAAATGTCAAAAAACATTTTTACTTCCCATTGTACCTAATTGCAGTCAGCTGATCTTTATTTTGTATGGGAGCTTAAATATCGTTCGTTTCCTGATATATGTTCCTAGGGGAAAGTTGTTCGGTTTCATAGTCTGCATGCACCCTATAAGTATTCGGTGGGCTGTCCCTTACACCTCGTATTATCGGTACCCGAAAACGATCCGTGATGTAGCGTGCTATGTTAGCCTTTTATTTAGATCAAAAATTACGAACGGCACGCTGGCCTATTAGATGGTCTGAAGTCCTAATATATACTGTCTCTGTCCTATGACCTAGACTAGAGTCAAGAGCAAACCCATCATTAATAAAAAAAATATATATATACACACACAGAGATCACGCCTATAATCCCTTGCGGGGTAGGCAGAGCGTAAACGGAGATTTACGCCATGTCTGACGAATATTTGAGGGTCATTTGGAAAAATGTGTGGATGGGAACGTTGGGAAGACCAAGACGCACGTACTTGGATCAGATCGTGGACGTCCAAAAGAAAGGTCAGGTCAAGAGTACTCTAAACCGACGAGCATGTATGAACAGATTGATGCATGTTGAAGAAGCGAAAGAGGTATGTCAGGATCGTAGCAAGTGGAAAGATGTAGTCTCTGCCTACCCCTATGGGAAAGAGGCGTGGTTATATGTATGTATGTATGCATTTGGAAAATTGTGTATCGCCATAGTGACAGGTTTTCAGCCCATCGCCACATCCTGAAGTCCCTTAGTCGCCTCTTACGACTCTAACGGGCAAGAAACGGGGTGATAATATTCTAAGCAGGCATCACACGGCATTCGTTTCTTTCATCAAAATTATGATGCCTGCCCATAGCGGGCTTTGTCCTTATTACACTCAGGCAAATTCATAGTTATGTACTGGTGTGTGTGTTGTTATGTATTCAGGATCCAGTGTGAATTAACCCTAAGCTGATGAGATACGACTACAAAGTAAAAAATAAATGAACTTTTTGTAACGTGGTTTATTTGATCAACATAATACAAGTACATCTCGATATACACAAGAAAGCATAATAAGTTAAATTATGACTACAATGGACAAAATAGAAATGATTGATATTAAAAAAACTTAATGCAAACAGTTTTAGCAATTTAAAGTGGTTCTGTAGAAGTCATAGGTCGCAAGTAATATTTTTTAGAGTCATATGCTCGAAATACTTTTAACACCAAAATATATGTATTTATATATACATGTATAACGTTTCTTATTATATACTGTACCAACATACATAATTATCGTGAAATACTTACAATTTATGCGTAGACTGAACAGGTTTTAATATTTTTGACTCAATGTTTAAGAAAAAGCGTATCCTCGTAGTTTCAAAAATTAAAAACTTGTTTTTGTACATCTATTACACATTTTGAAATAACAATATTTTTGTGCCAAATATAAATGTGCATAAAATTGTTAAAATAAATATTTTATGGATATTTTATATTTGGATATTAAGAAGATATTTTCATTCCTCAGTTTAACAAAGAAATTACTGAAATTTGTTTATACAATACAGCCTGTCAATCATTGCTCAGATGTAAAATAGAAAATGAAAACTGAACACAACCCTTACAGTACGGCCGTCCCAAAAAGCCATATTTGACAGCTGTCAGATTCGTGCAAATACTATGGCAGAGGGTCCATTTTATTTTGTTGACATCTCTTTTAGTATGGAACTAACAACAGTCAAATATGGGTTAAGGCGGGTGTAGCCGTCAAAGACCTCGACAGTGGCGCCACTTCACAAAAAACTGTTTTTTTTTATACAAGCAATATATCAGAATGTCCGTTGCCCAAGGTTTTTGTATTATCCTTAAGTCAAATTAGAACCTGCAAACTCAATGAAATATTCGCTGCAATTAAAGTTATGGAAAAAAGTGCCTAGAAACGGCCACTTTTGGTATTAATTGCCATTACTTTAATTACAGCGAATATTTTATTGAGTTAGCAGGTTCTAATTTTAATTAAGGAAAATACTAGAAACTTGGGCAACGGACATTTTGATAGATTATTTGTATAAAGATATGTTTTTTTGTGAAGTGGCGCCACTGTCGAGGTCGTTCACGAGTACACTCGCCTTAATGAGATACCCTTACCTTAATGATGTAACTTTAAACGGCCCTTTTTTCAACATTTTAGAACAAACTTTGCAATTTTTCAATCACATAATTAACTTTTTCTCTCAGTCCTATAATTTCAAAAGAATATAACTGAAATGCAATCTGACGTTTTGAACAATTTTAAAGTATTTAATTTACTCAAAATAACTTCTAAGATATTGTTGCTGGTAGCTTAAAAACAGACATTCAATGTATGAACAGGTGTTTTAGTGCTAGTTTAAATGACAGATTTTCGAGTCACACCGCCAAGCATGTTCATAACATACACAAATGCTAACTTCGTAACAGTCTCATTTTAAACAAGACGCCAAGAGCGTTAAAGAGCTATGAAAGGCATTTCAAAATAATCATAAAATCTCACGTACTCAGATAGAATCCCTATAATGTACGACAGTGTTTTGCACAGCAAAATCATGAACAACCCAAAGTTATGTACAACCCAAGCATGCACGACAGTGGCACTGGAATCAAAACAATGTTGCCAAAACACCCCTGTACCAACAATGTACACCCTGCGCATGCACGACACGATCATCGAAGACATCACTTGACCATTTTTAAAGTCTGATAGTAGTGATGTGACTAAATCGATAGATTGACATACTTGTATAACATTATATTTTTTATCGCGGCTTGGTCGCCCACTTCGTTCGCGCCAGAGGAGGGTGGGTCTCAACTCTAACCTAACCTACCATGTTGGATTTGTAACCCCCAAACCTCCATCTCCCCCTCCGCGGGCTGCCGTTATGTCATTTTCGAATAATGAATCGTGAAGTCGATTATAACCAACACTAGTACATAACTTCATTCACTATGTCGTCAGTTTGTTTTGATTCGTATAACACCCCTGTACATTATTTGTCCGGGCCAGTTACTGAAGACGATCCAGTGACTATGTCGTACAAAGTCATGTTGTACAAAATACTGTCGGGCGTAATCGTGTTGTGCATAATCAATGTCGTGCAATGATGGTTCCCCTCACATAACTAACATAACAATAACAGCCACAAATGTCCACTGCTCAACATTGAATTCCCCCTATTAGGAGGGTATTTGCCATACTCACCACGCTTGGCAGGCGGATTGGCGAGCGCAAGGTGTTTCATTCACAGAGATCGTACTCAGATATCTTGCACCAAAACCATCACTTCAGGCTTCAAATACACGTCTCTATTCGGACTGCTATTGATTTGTTCTATCACCGACGGATGCCAAGCGAAATTGAGCACTGTGGCCGGTACTAATCGCAGGTCTATAAGGGTCTTGTTCGCGTCTTCGTCTATGTTCAACTTGTGCCCTGTGGGGTGGTTTAGTATGAAGGGCAGCTCGCTGTGTTCGAGGTTCTCTTTGACAAACTCGTGGACTTCGGTGTAACGTTCGTATACGGAGAAAGTGCCCTGGAAACAAATAAAATATAATCAAGCATAATAAATTAAAACACGACTGCTTTTTGAGATAAAACCCTAGCCTATGCACTCCTGTTTTTGGTTGGGCGGTCGTGTAATAATTATACTATTCATGAAAAAGCAGCGCTCTATAAACGTAGTTAATCAAGTGCGAAACAATTTTTTTTCGTTTTCCCACAGAAAGTCAGTCAGCTGATCGGGAATTTCGTATGGGAAGTTTAATTTCTTTCTCGTTTATCAACATAGCGTCCATAAAAAAAGTTATTCAGTTTCATGGTCTGATTATGCCTGCAAAGTTTACAGTACACCTTCCCTTACACCCGTATAAATATGGCGGCTTTTCGTTCCAACCTACTACTAGCTGCAGCAGATAATGCGAAATTCTCTTGTAGTTCTCTTCTCAAGTGTCATGTAAAGGGCGTTGAGCTTATCTTAAATTACGCTCCTTTACAAAAAAAAACTGTACCACTGTTAATGTTTATTATTCTGTTTAATAAATTGTTACAAATTTCTTATTCATTTTCTGTTTACTAACATGAATGACAATATAATAGCAAGACTACAAATTTATTGCATAGACATTCAAACTAGGAGTAATTGTTTAGTTACGAACGGAACGTGAAACGGAGACTGTGACAAATTAATGGCTGCCGCCAGCCATATTGAATTTTGCTGATTGGCTGGTATAACGGAAAGTTTTCGGTTCAACACTGCGCCATCTGCTTTGATTCGACCATGAAGTAGGACCTGCGTCCCTTGAAAAAGACTTATGGGTAAAGTGAAGGGAAAAATACGAAGAGGCCGTGCTTTTGCAGACAAATGCACATTTGCAACGCCTACACGAAGCCCTACAGACCGCAACTTGTAGAAACCTTTGGAGATCTCGGTCCACCCATGCTGATTGAAGGGCAAGAGGTGAAAATTGATCGGGATGACGAAAACTCAGATCGGGTTGTGATAAGGAACAACTTTCTATAGAAATATGAAAAAATACTTGGACCTCGGAATACAAAATTGTCGATCCATCTGATCTGATCTGAGTTACTATGGAAGCTTAAATTTTTTGTCATATTTCGACCTATGTTTCTTGGGGGAAAATGTTTCCAACCAGGCCGTCGTGAGATTTTCTTATTGGTCACTAGTAAAATTTTACCCTTTGATATTCGGAGGGTGGGCATACTGATAGGGTGCATCCAGACCATGAAAGTGTATAGCTTTCCTTTTGAAACATATGCAAGGAAACGACAAAAAATAAAGGACCTCTCATACAAAATCACGATCAGCTGACTGCATTTACTATGGGAAGTCCAAATTTTCTTGTCGTTTCCTGAAACATTTTCTTATGGAAAGTTGTTCAGTTTCATGGTCTGAATGCACCGTATCAGTATTCGGAGGGTTGTCCCTTACACCCTGTATTAACATGAATACACTTTCATTGATTGATTCAAATTAAATTAAATTAATCTATGATTAACGCCTCATAGGAGATATCTGTAATGTGTTCGTCACATGAATCGGGAGCGGTTCCAACTGCGATACAGTGCAAACTAGTGCAGCCGTTTTGTAACAATCTACCAACGAACATTGTTAATATTAAGGCAATAACTTGTTCAATAAATATTATTTGAATTGATTGAAATGAAAGCGCTGACTCAGTACTGTGCACACAATCTGGTATTACCTGCAGCAGTATCCCGTCGGGGAAGCGCACCCGTATGATGGCGAACTTGTATTTGCGCATCTCCCGCACTTCGTCCTTCTCGCGCATCGCCTTCGTTCGCAACATCTGACTCTTCTCTATCGCTTCTTGTCTGGAAAGAGAACAAACATTCACAGAATTAGGAAAGAGAACAAACATTCACAGAATTAGTAAAGAGAACAAACATTCACAGAATTAGGAAAGAGAACAAACATTCACAGAATTAGTAAAGAGAACTAACATTCACAGAATTAGTAAAGAGAACTAACATTCACAGAATTAGGAAAGAGAACAAACATTCACAGAATTAGGAAAGAGAACTAACATTCACAGAATTAGGAACGAGAACTAACATTCACAGAATTAAGAAAGAGAACTAACATTCACAGAATTAGGAAAGAGAACAAACATTCACAGAATTAGGAAAGAGAACTAACATTCACAGAATTAGGAAAGAGAACAAACATTCACAGAATTAGGAAAGAGAACTAACATTCACAGAATTAGGAAAGAGAACAAACATTCACAGAATTAGGAAAGAGAACTAACATTCACAGAATTAGGAAAGAGAACAAACATTCACAGAATTAGGAAAGAGAACAAACATTCACAGAATTAGGAAAGAGAACTAACATTCACAGAATTAGGAAAGAGAACTAACTTTCACAGAATTAGTAAAGAGAACAAACATTCACAGAATTAGGAACGAGAACAAACATTCACAGAATTAGGAAAGAGAATAAACATTCACAGAATTAGTAAAGAGAACTAACATCCACAGAATTAGTAAAGAGAACAAACATTCACAGAATTAGGAAAGAGAACTAACATTCACAGAATTAGGAAAGAGAACTAACTTTCACAGAATTAGGAAAGAGAACAAACATTCACAGAATTAGGAAAGAGAACTAACATTCACAGAATTAGGAAAGAGAACAAACATTCACGGTCCAAAGTTCAAACTGTCTAACCCAGCCTGGTCTTGACTGTACACACCAGGGACCCGCTAAGCGCTTTTTCGATTAAGCGCTTAAGTCTCCCACCCTTTGCTTGAACACTCCCAATCTTAATGATAACCCAATCCTAATGATAACCGTTTCATTTGCTTCAAGTTTATCGAAAGGGGAACCCTATCAAAAACCCCTTTGGGTAGCGCTTTATAAGGGTTGCGCTCGTACGCTCTGCAAGTAGGTTCAGCGCGGTGACTGTTTGCCGCTGCGGCGCGCCACAATCGGTAATCTCTTCCGTCTCTGTCACGCAAGCAAGCCGCTTGGCGCGTTTCTAGTGATTTGAAGTGACTTGGTTCCCTCATCATTCATTAAAAATGGATAAGTACCTAATCATACGTATATGTGCATGATCGTGGGAGTAGTAGATATACATTTTATTTTTAGGGTTCCGTACCCAAAGGGTAATAACGGAAACCCAATTACTAAGGCTCGGCTGTATCTCCTGAACCGTTATACCTAGACAGCTGAAATTTTCTTAATTTTGTATTTATAACAACAAATACTAAAAATGAGAATAAAGTAAATATTTAAGGGGGCTCCCATACAAACTATATTTTTTGTACGGAAAAAACTAGATTTTTTGTATAGAGGCTCTATCTTATGAACCGCGAAAGTTAGTCAGTTGAAATTTTTACAGATGTTGAATTTCTATTGCTGTTATAACAACAAATAATTAAAAATTTAATTAAATAAATATTTATGGGGGCTGCCATACAAAAAAAGTGTTTAAAAAAACGTGTTCCGTTAGCTGAACAGCCAGTGTGTTAGGATGATTTTGGAGCCTTTCTTTGTACCTCAACGAGTGCAGTTTGATCTCTTCAACAACGGTGTTAACTTCAAGATATTCATGTAGTTCTGTTACTTTAATGAACCATGGGGCGTTTGAAAGCGTCTTCATTCAATATAGCATTTTAAAGTCTCTGTTTTTTATTATTATTAAGGATGGGTTTGCTCTTGACTCTAGTCTAGGTCATAGGACAGAGACAGAGTCTAAGATGGAGCGAGCTCACCCAGAATAAGCCTATTCACTCTTAATTTGGAGAGATTAGGGTTGTATGCGTTTAGAAACACAGACGCAGGTAGTGAGTTCCACTCTTTAGCAGTGCGCATTATAAATGATGACTGGAAGCGCTTAGTCCGAATTGGTGGAATGGCAACCAGGTATGGATGGTATCCGGCGGTGCGTCTGGATGTCCGATGGTAGACGGGAGCTGGAACAAGGTCGTGAAGCTCTTGAGCAGACTCTCCGAAGTACAATCTGTAAAAAACCGACAAGCAGGCAACTTGCGGCAATGTGCCAGGCTATGTAGCTTGGTGTCCACCAGTTTTTTGTCGCCTATGAGCCTCTTGCCCCTTCGTTCCACCGAGTCAAGAGCAGCAAGTTGGTATTTGGCTGAGCCATTCCAAAGGTGACTGCAATACTCCATGCAGGATCGGACTTTTGCTTTGTAAAGAGTTAGTTAAAAGCTGTCCAGGCTAAAGTATCGCCTCACTCAGGATGCCCAGCTTCTTAGCCGCCGTTTGAGCATTGTACTTGATGGTTGCGCCGAAGTTTAGATTTGATGTCCACTCCATGCCTAAAAGCTCGAGGCTGTCGGTGACAGGGAAAGATGTACCCCGAAAAGTAGGTGTCCAGTCGAAAGGACTCCTTTTTGCAGTGAAAAGACTCGCCTGTGTTTTGGTGGCGTTGAATGAGACCAGATTGTCGTCGCCCCATTGGGAGACAAGGCTTAAGGTCAGATTTGTTCGCTATACCATGGCCGTTCTTAACGAAACGAACGTATTTCATCCCCACTGGTTTTTGCACCTGTCAAGTATTTTATTGAAATGGTACTATCATCTGCGTATCCAATAATACCATGCTAAATGAGGTCATTGATGTGCAGCAGGAAAAGAGTTGCAGAGAGAACAGACCCCGGAGGAACTCCGGCATCAATGGCCAAAAGGTCAGAGGAGCAGCCGTCAACGACTACTCTGATGGACCGTTCACTTAGGAAGTCTGAAATCCAAGTACAAAAATCTGCTGGGATGCCATAAGCAGAAAGCTTGCGGAGCAGACTTGCATGCCAGACCCTGTCAAAGGCCTTCGAGATATCAAGTGAAACGGCAAGTGCTTTGCCGTGTTTCTCGATAGCTTTGCCCCGAGGGGTGACGCGAAGAGAAGCACACTTGCCGCCACGGGTAAGAAGCAAAGAAGTGCCACATCTCTTCCCAATCTGCTGACTCGTATCTCCAAACTCGCCTCGTGCCCCTGGGGCTGTCATCCAGAGGAGAGCAGGTCGATACGGATTTCACCAGACAGTGGTCGGACGTTCCCAAGCGGGGCTGAGACCGAAACTGAATGACTGTCCGGATCAGTTGTCAGCAGCAAGTCCAAGCAATTGGGTGTATGGCCGTCGATATCCGGTATCCGCGTTGCTACATTCATCAGCTGGGTCAGATCTAGCGATAATGCAAACTTGCGCGCCTCTAACCCAGCATGAATGATACTTATGTTGGAGTTACTGGCTGTCTGCTTTTGAGACTTTCTTTACAGAATAATTTGTTGCTTTTGTGGCAGTCAGAGTTTGTTGTTTAGCTTGCAAGGTTCCATCGCTAGAGGTTTGTGTTAGTTTTTTGAGTTCAACAATAGCCCTATTCAAAGCTGTTCTGTCAGCTGCTATGCGGCTGGTTTGCCAAACTCGACGTTTTTCAGTAATTTTGCGTTTGATTTGTAGAGGGACAGATTAATTTTTGTGTACGTTAATTTTCTCTTGTGGAGTGCTTCGCCAGCATGCTTCCTGAATCACATCAACTAGTGTCCTTGTAGCATCCTCGACCTCTTCTGCGGTCTTTAGTTGTACGTTTAGGTTATGTTTTTGGGCACGAGGGCACTTAATTGGTCCATTTTTAGGGTTCCGTACCCAAAGAGTAATAACGGAAACCGTATTACTGAGGCTCGGCTGTCCGTCTGTCTGTCCGTCCGTCCTACAGTAACGAGGCTGTATCCCCTGAACCGTTATACCTAGACAGTCGAAATTTTCACAGATGATGTATTTCTGTTGCCGCTATAACAACAAATACTAATAGATAAATTAGAATTAAGTAAATATTTTAAGGGGGCTCCCATACAAAAATAATTATGGGGTCTGCCATACAAAACACATGTTTTTTTGCGCGTTATATCGATAATTGTTTTGTAAAGCTATAATGGTACGGAACCCTTCGTGCGCGAGTCTGACTCGCACTTGACCGGATTTTTTCTTGTAGGATAATTAGGGCATGTAGCTATGCAATTTCGTTTTTATGATGGCATTATACTTATTTTATTACTATCAGCTACCACAAAAAGATAACAAATACCTAACAAAAAACGCAGGAATACTATTAAACGCTTCTAGACGCTTCTCATTTCAGCGAAGAAGTTACTACAATAACATTCTTTCGCCGCACGCACCGCACACGCACCGTGCTGTAGTTAGGTGGCGTCTCGGTCGACTGTCGGCTTCGCGGCAACGTCAAAGGCTTTGACCGACCGGCTCACCCCGCCTCGCGGCGCGCGGGCAATAATAGTCCGTATAAATGACACCGTAGGGATCAAATTTATTTAAAAATCGATAGGGTAACCCTATCAATATGGAAAGTGGTTTGAAGGGGTTGTAACCCTTTAAAATAGCGCTTTAAAAAGCATTTTGAATGGGTTTTGGCGAGATACGAATAGGGCAAGCAAACCCATACGTAAAACCCAATCAATAACCCCTGATAGGCTTACCAGTCTGGTCCCTGGTACACACACACATATCACCCCTTTAATCCCTTGCGGGGTAGGCAGAGCGTAAACGACCGCAAGAAACGGACATTTACGCCTCGTCTGACAAATATTTGAGGGTCATTCGGATAATTGAGTATCGCCATAGTAACAGGTTGTCAGCCAATCGCCTACAATTGCAAAACACACCCTCAAGACCCTTCGTCGCGTCTTACGAGCCGCGTCTTACTAAGCCGGCATCACACGACATTGACTGTACTATGGTTCATTATGAACTCACAGTGCTATATTATTTTCAAAAATGAAAATAAGAAATTGAAAATATGTTAGCGCCTGCTGAGGCTCTTGAACCTGGAACAGTGGGGTACCATCCCCCTGCTCTACCAACTGAGCTACCGGCGCCTAACCGACCTAACTCTTGTTACCCATCTCGGGTAATAACTTATACTAGATGTGGCTTCGAAACGAGTACGAAGAAATTGAAGATTTGTAAGTGTCGGTCTAGGCACCAGTAGCTCAGATGGTAAAGCAGTGGGACGGTACATCAAGGTCTCGGTTGTAGGCCCCTGCAGGTGCTAAATAATAGTAGTTTATGCAACTGTCATATAATGGGGGTCATTAGAATGCGAGTGTCTGTTTATCACACGAGGCGTAGCCGAGTGTGATAATAGATTGACACGAGCATTCTAATGCCTAATTATATGCAGTTGCATACACTATTTTATCTACACTCTAAAAAATTAACTCAGTTGAACACTTTTCCAAACGTCCGCACCGGCGATTGCAAGGCCCGATACATGGTCAAATTCAATACGAGAACGTAATATGGCTTGATATGAATTTTTGAAGATTCTTTACTTACAGTTGTTTAGATGTCGAGTCTCAACAGCAAATAACTAAACAACTGAACAACAACTGAACAACACCGGAATAACATCTGAACAACAACTAATCAACATCTGAACAACAACTGAACAACATCTGAACAACATCTCAACAACAACAGAACAAAAACCTATTAAAACAACTGAACAACATCCGAAAAATTACCGTACAACAACAACTGTCAGGTGCGACGGAAGACAGCGATTTGAGTATTGGAAAAAAAAACTTCGTTTCATTTCTCCCATTTATCGTATTAAGAGTTTTCTCATTAAGTCATTACGCTTCTGTAATTTATAGTAAACCCTAGTTTTTATAGGCAGAATACATAAAGTAGGTCATTATGCATCTGTTTTCGGATTCATAATTCGAACATTATGAGACGAGTGTAGATAAAAATCTATTTAAGATTGTCTTTAATTATTAACGGGCAAAGCATGTAAAAAAATCTATTGGTTTTAAAATCTATTGCGGGTAGTTAAGGTTAAATTTTGAAAATTCTTCCTATCGCCTTATAAAGGTTTAAGAGAATCACATATGAGCCAACTTTTCGGGTTAGTAAGTATATTATGTTGTGGAGTGTTACCTGAGTTGTTGTTCGCGCTTGATCTCGGCGGGCGTGAGCGCGTAGAATGCGGGCGGCAGCGCCATCTTGTTAGCGGCTTGCGACGGAAGTAGCACTTGCAGGTTCCGGTCTAGTTCTAGTTGAATAGGCTCCGCGGTGCGTAAGGCATCGATTAATGTCTGGAAATAAAGTGCCAGTTAGTTTTTAGATGTTGCTTTTTTGTTTTTTTATCTGTCTTTTTCTATGGAGATACACAATTTTCCAAATGATCTTCAAATATTTGTCAGACGTGGCGTAAATGTTCGTTTTTTGCGGCCGATTACGCTTTGGCGAAGGGACAATAGGCCTGATATGTGTATGTATGTACCTGTCTTTTTCAGTTACATATCCCGTTTATTTAAAGAAAGGTACCCGAAATGGCCACACCATTTTACAGACAACGCTGCGTCGAGCGGGCTGCACGCGCGGGCTAGATTCGACAAAATACTGGGCAAGGCTAGCGACGCGTGTCACGCAGCGCTGCTCTTGTATTTCGCCGAATCTAGAACCGCGCGCGGCCGACCCGCGCGTACAGCCCGCTCGACGCAGCGTTGGAGCTTAGGGTTTCAACATTTTGGACCTAAGGAACATTATTTTTTTAAACACTTTAGTGTTTAAATTTCGCGGTTGTTTACTATAATAATACATACATACATCACGCCCATATCCCTTTGCGAGGTAGGCAGAACGTAAACGGCCGTAAAAAACGAACATTTACGCCGCGTCTGACAAACATTTCAGGGTCATTTGCAAAATTGTGTATCGCCATAGTGACAGGTTGTCAGCCCATAATTGCAATGCACACGGGAAAGATATGGGGTGATGCTACTCTAAGCCGGCATCACACGGCGCTATGAATAGTATAACCTGCATTACTATCAATATTATTGTTATACCTGTCTCGCTTACTCTCTACAAACTGTCTTAAACAATATCGTTCTGTAGAATTAATCGAATATTGAATGTATCGCGACTCACCGTTAAACTCTCAACAGAAGGTACATTGGCCACATTGAACACTAGATAATCTTCCTCAAGACCATCTGGATTGGTGATCTTTTTCTGTTCGAATCCGGCTGCCATTAGGAGATCCATAGCGCCCTCTATTGGCTGAACTCGCTCACAGAATGCCCTGGAAAAAAATTGTGTTTGCTACACAACCCTCTAACCAGAGCGCAAACGCCCGAAAATAGCTCGTTTTTGCACGAATGACATACACATATCACGCCTATAATCTCTTGCGGGGTAGACAGACCGTAAACAGCCACAAAAAAAAACGGACATTTACGCCACGTCTGACATATATTTGAGGGTCATTCGGAAAATTGTGTATCGCCATAGTGATAGGCAGTCAGCCCATCGCCTAAAATTGCAATACACACCCTCGAGTCCCTTTGTCGCCTCTTACGACTCCCACGGGAATGAAATGGGGTGATGCTATTCTAAGCGGGCATCACACGGCATATACACGACAAATATTTGTCTATGTTAGTATACAGGCTGTAAGGCACAGCCCGCCGAATACTGATAGGTGCATTTAGACCATTAAAATTCATTGATACTCTCTGTTTACCCTCTGGTGGGCCGGTAGAGAATCCCGCGTGGCATTAGGCCTGCCTATCGTACTATGTGCAATTAAGTACAATAATAAATAAAACATAATCTGCATGCATCCTATCAGTATTCTAAGGGTTTTACATTACACCCTGTACGTATTATACTACTTATAGGTTTGTTCCATTAAACCCTGTACGTTTTATACTATAAGATTGTTGTAGACATGATGAAACCCTCGGGTCCCTTACTTTTTTACGAAATTCGCGGTAAAGGAATAGGGTGATTATATTATAAGCCGACATCATACGAATGGAATAGATACACGCACTTAAAATCACGCCTTTATCCTTTGCAGGATAGGCAGATATGATAGTCCATTGCTGGACATGGGCCACGTCTTATGGACATACCATGCTGGGCAGGCGGATTGGCGAGGGCATTGCAAATTGTACCTATTTACAAATACACATACATACACATATCACGCCAATTATCCCTTGCGGGGTAGGCAAAGCGTAAACGGCCACAAAAACGGACATTTACGCCACGTCCGACATATATTTGAGGGTCATTCGGAAAATTGTGTATCGCCATAGTGATAGGTTGTCAGCCCATCGCCTAAAAATGCAATATACACCCTCAAGTCCCTCAGTCGCCTCTTACAACTACCACGGGAAAGAAATGGGGTGATGCTATTCTAAGCCGGCAACACACGGCACTCTCCATTCCCACAGTCTCTATTTACGACACCCACGTGTAGAAATGGGGTGATGCTATTCTAAACTGTCACTGCAAACATACCTGTTGGTCAGCCGTATTTTCTGGTATTTCTCCTCATCCGGATGTGTAATTATATTCTCTAAGTATTTGCACAATGTTTCAACACATGTGTCAACCTGGAACAACAAATAATATTAAATACTACAATTTATTACCAAATAAATTTTTATTGTAAAAAGAAAATAAACTGACTGACAGACTGTCTTCTTCTTTTCGTGTGGGACACCGAATGATGAACCCTGGTGTCAGAGTTTTTCAACCGCCTACTACTGACTGGTAGTCCTCTGATATGGTTGTGTAACAACCGCCATCTTATCTTTAACAATTATTTATTAATAATAATAAACTTAATTACAAATAGGTAACACGATACAAATAATTATGAGGCTTCTGTTTCTTAAACTAAGAATAATTATTCCTGTATCTTAGGTAAATCTAAGTAATCATAGACAACAACCGGGACCTACGGCTTAACTTGCCCTCCGAAGAACTATCTTTCTTTTCGGATAATCAGGTGGTTCAGCCTGCAATGTCCTAACGAGACTGGGAACAAATTCACAAAGCGATAAAAAACAACTTTGTGAGTGCCTCACCGAGAATCGAACCCGGAACCTTTGCGTCGCAGGCAGTCGCACTACCACTGGGCCACATCGGCCGCCAATAATTGACAGTCTGTGCAATCAATACTATTTTAGTTGTAAGTACGAAACAGTATACATTACAGAAACAAGGTGTAAAAAAAAGCTGAATGTTTGCAACTGAAAATAGGTGAAAAAACCCATGAAACTGAACACCTTTCCAAAAGATGAATAGAAAAAAAAATACAAATAAAATCAGTAGAGATGCACCAACTATCGGTTTTGAATCAACCGACTAAAGTACCTCCGCCGAGAGAAGTCGTATTTGACAGCTGTCAGATTCGTGATAATACTATGGCAGAGGGTCCATTATCCTTTGTTGATATCTATTTTAGTATGGAGATGACAGCTGTCAAAACCGACTTCTCTCGGCGGCGGTACTTTAGTCGCCGGCTACAAAAATGGCCGCCTAGGCCGAGCCGATCATTACTACAGTGAAATTAAGTAGAGAAATGTCTCACACGAGAAGAGAAGAGAGTGAAGGAGAAAAAAATCGCGTTTATGTGATGTGCACGTTTATTGAGCCTTGTATTCCAATTTAACAGATGTGGTCTTGTTCTTGATTTGAATTATTATCTTATGGTGGTTCGAGAGCCCAGTGGTGCCCCCAAACAAGAAAAAAAAACCTGGCTGGACACGCTAGTCATCTGGTAATCAAAGTATCAATTCGCTGAATGCTAAAAGTGGCCACTTTTAAATACACCACAATATTTAAGCAAAATTTTGGAATACATAACCAAATCGCACAGTTTTTACAAGGTCTTATTGCTTCAAAATAACCTTTGTAGGTATTTATAGCCGCGAATTGATACTTTGTTTCCAGATGACTAGCGTGTCCAGCCAGGGTTTTTTTTTCTGTTTGGGGTCGCCACTGGACTCTCGAACCATCTTAAATCCAGCTGACTAATAGGTTATTCAGCCAACTATAAAGATGACCAATTACACGGCTTTGGTTCATCGCTAGAAATCAGCATACCTTCTCCTTATTGTTATTGCAAGACTGTATGATGAGACAGGCTGTCAGCCCTCTCTCTTCCGACAGTTGTTCATAGAGGAACGTTTTGATGTTCTTCTTCCATTCGTCTCGCGGCAATATATCATTACTTATCATTGGACACCTGAAAGAATTGAGAATTTTTGAGATAGTTATGGAATTTATCGATTACACACATATTTCACGCCTATATCCCTTGCAGGGTATGCAGAGCGTAAACAGCCGTAAGTCACGTCTGACAAATAGTTGAGGGTCATTCAGAAAATTATGTATCATGTCAGGCCATCGTCTAAAATCGCAAAACACATGTAACCCTAGAGTCCCGTAATCGCCTCTTACGACACCCACGGCAAAGAAATGGCGTGATGCTATTCTAAGCCGGCATCACACGGCATCTATTGATTACATACAAACAAAACAAACAAGACATTTCTCTTTATAATATTAGTATAAGATGTAGACTGGTTTCATTAGCTGTTACCACTTTTCTCTAGGAAAAAAGGCATTTTCATAAGTAAATGTAGCCTCTGTATTTCTAATGGGGGTGAAAGAGTTTTTGATTTCAGTCCAGAGTAGTTTATCCATCCTACTAATGTTATAAATACGAAAGTTTGTATGTTAGTTTGTTTGTTACTTCTTCACTCAAAAACAACTGAACCGATTGTAATGAAAATTGGCACACATATAGAAGGTAACATGGATTAACACATAGGATAGTTTTTATCACCACTTATGCGGGCAACGCTGCGGGTAACAGCTAGTACAAAATAAAATTAACAAAGCCTTTGAGACACATATACTAAATCACACCTTATACCTTACTTACAGGTTAGACAGAGCATCAAAAGGATGTTTGTTAGGCCACAAATTCTCTGTAGTGATAAGTAATTCTCTGATAATTAAAGTACGTATTATCCCTATGCCATCTGATGCCGGCTTAGAATACCATCACCCCATTTCTTTTCCGTGGGAGTCTTAAGAAGCGACTGAGGGACTTGAGGGTGTGTATTGCAATTTTAGGCGATGGGCTGACAACCTGTCACTATGGCGATACACAATTTTCCGAATGACCCTCAAATATTCTTCAGACGTTGCGTGAATGGCCGTTTTTGCGGCCCTTTACGCTCTTCCTACCCCGCAAGGGATAATAGGCGTGATGTGTATGTTTGGGTGTGTGTGTGTGTGTGTGTGTGTGTGTGTGTGTGTGTGTGTGTGTGTGTGTGTGTGCGTGTGTGTGTGTGTGTGTGTGTGTGTGTGTGTGTGTGTGTGTGTGTGTATTTTCCCTCTTACCTAAAGTACACCCCAGCCGCAGCAAAGTTCTTCGGCAAGTCTACATTCTCTTCTCTCCCCTCCTGGGGGGTGCTTGCGTCTGGTGTGGCAGAAGCTTGTGCCTTCTCATTTTCCAGATCTCTTTTTACTTGGGCCTAAAGGAAAATACAAAAGAAATACAGTACAAATATGCTTGCTTGTTTTTACTTTTGTTAGATTATTCAACTGTGTAGCTGTGATGCAATTTTTTTGAAATATCGAAAGATAAATAGATCATGGGAATTGGTTGGTTGAAACTGGATGGAGAAAATAGGTCATGGCGTACCTTGGGAGAGGCCTACGTTCAGCAGTGGACTGTAATAGGCTGATGTGATATAATCGGAATTTGCAATCTTTCTTCAGTATCTTGTTTTGCGTAGTTTTCATTTAGCAATCTTTGTTAAATTGTTGTTTTTGTTTGCAGTTTTGATTATCAAATAACAAAGTCAAATAAGCTGTCTAGATTTGGAAGTTAAGGTAAAAGAGTTCCTATTTACCTAAATAAAGGAGATCTAATATAATAAGGTGTCTTTCTCTATTTTTTCAAAGTTTCCCACACATTATTATTACCATCAATAAATTTGTTTTTGGCAAAGGTTTGGTACTATAGCAGAAGTGTTTCAAGTTTCAAGTTTTTATTTAAGTTGCATATTGTACAAGCATATAAAATAGATCGTAATTAAAATAGGCAGTTAGGTACAATAACCCCGATGGGGGCCTAGCAACAGTAATTAAATTATATAAATCGAAATCAATTAAAATCTCCTTAAAAAGTTCCAAATTATATCCTATGTAAGTGTGCCTGTGCCTGATCAAGCTAATGATTGAAAAGGGGATAGAAAAACTGGTAGCCGATCAAATTCCATTTTTCCATGTTTTAAACTTTTGCCGTCACACTTAATGATTCATTACAATAAAACAGGGAGTCTTACTGTGATACTGGATTTTGTTGAATTGTCTGATAAAATTGCACAGTTGCATGGATGGTCCCTGATCATAAATCAGTTTTTCCATGATCATGTTAAGAACCCCATTTAAGTGTTTTGAGTAACCCTTATCCAGTTATGGTTCATGCAAATATGCTGTATTGATTTAGCACCACCTTGCCTTAAACTTCTCAGTGTTTTTGACGTGTGAATGACTATGGAGTCACAACACACATCACATCACTCTTGCAGTCCACTGCTGGATGTAGGCTTCCCCCCTGGTATGCCATAAGGCATAACCTCCCATTTTCTTCATTCAGTCGCTACCAACCACCCTCAACCATGACCTAGAGTACATACCTGGATTGCAGCATATGAAGTATTAAAAGCAGGGCTCTCCCTCTTCTGTTGCAGTCTTGCTAATGCTGCTTGCGCTGCCACCTTGCTTTCCTCGGACAAACCCGCTCGCTTCACTGTCACTGCTTCCATTCTGCCTTGAGAACTCTGGTTACTTAGACCGGCATCACTAAGCTTATGTCCGGGACCGGCTAATTTAAACTTAGCCTCTACTTTCTTCTTCTGGAAAAACTTCTTTATTTTGTCAGCCATTTTTAGTTTTGATTTATATTCTTGGAGTGTGCTCTTTCGGCAACTTCAGTTTGGAAACACTTTCTTTCAACTGTTCTATTGTTGCTGATGTAGCTGTAAACAAAAACATAGAAATATGTGATAATTTAAACAGATAAGTAATCTTGAAATGTAAACATATTTTTTTAGTCACACTACCAGGCTATCTATTATCATATCATATTTTGGGTGAAATGGTTCCCGCCTAGTGGAGCTGATCACCCGTCTGCGAGCTCCGCAGACGTCCCAACCCGAGGATTATCATATCAAATGATATTGATGTGGTCAAACCTAGGTAAAGTTAACCTTACAATACAGGTAGATAATAAGTTACTATGTATCTGCTATCTCAAAGTCACATTAAAAATGTATTATGTATGTATGTACTTAACTACATTTGAGGGTAAAAGTGATTCTAGAACAAGAACATTATCAAAATTCTATAGCTTAACATCTATACAAATTACTTACTAGAGGGGCAAAACATAATTAGTATTATATTTACTTTTTTTTGTTACATGTCTATTGCAATATTAGGCAATGGGCTGACAACCTGTCATTATAGCGATACACAATTTTCTGGATGACCCTCAAATGTTTGTATTTTACAGACCTGTACTCTCTGCTTACCCGGCAAGGCGCAAGGGATAAATATGTGTGATATATGTTTTGGGTTGTACATGTTTTGTAAAAATAATGTTGACTTATTTTCCAAAAATAATTTATTCACAATCCCAAGCAGTTTTGTAAGTTAAAGGGACAAATTAACACAATTTGTTATATTTGTCTTAGTATCAAATGACAACTATTGTATCAACTCTGTTCGGCGAGTACAAAGCCTGTTGTTAGGTAGTTTGTAGCCTAGACGTAAGTGTCGTGTTTATTGCGAGTCAATCGCTTTTTGTTGTTGTAATTAATTAATTATCTCGTTGTGGACATTTTTAATTTTATTTTTATGCAGTATTTAATATTTTGATGGTTGTATACTTTCGCACTGGATGCTGATGGAGGAGGCCTTCACCCTAAAATGGGTGCCTAATTTAAGTACAAATTAATAAGTTATTAGTTATAGATCGATAGATGATAAGTAAATATATTTATGAAATATATACTAATATATACCAGTGCACTCATAATGTAAATAAGGTTAAAATTTGTAAAGTTATTAAAATGAAATATTTAAGAGATAGATTTTAAATAATATATTGACTATAATTTAATGATTTAATGAATTGTAATATCTAAATAATATTTATAATGAATTGGGAATAAATGGCTTTGAATTGAATTGAATACTTTCGCACACAGTGTAACTGTTTTATGAAATAAATAAATTGAATTGAATTATATTACTATTTTGACATGTATAGGGCCTAGAATATAAGGCGTAAAGATACAAAATGACTCACCCGGTTTCATAAAACGCTCGGATATACGTTTTCCGTACACTCGCCACGAAACAAAAATCAATAGCAGAGTAAACAACAGAATAAGGGAAAACGTCTTCAGAAGCAGCAACTGGAACTCGTTGAAGTAGAAAACTCCAGCTACGTCCTCGTAGAACGAGAATTCACCGAAACTGATCAGGGACTTAGGAAAACTTTCGGTCGGCAAAGATGACACGCAAGACTCGAAGAAATCACTAGCGAAAGCCAACGTATCTCCAATTTGAAGATACAGGGCCTCGTACAGAGTCGAATTGAATACAGCGTTGTCGAATAAAGACATCACACGATGTTATTTTCTAATTAAACCACAAATTAGCAGGAAAACAAATAAAAAATCTCATGCTGGAAACGGAATTTGCAATCACGTCACTTCACTTTCAATTTGACAGATAAAATGTTGCCATTTCAAAATAGCTAAAGTCCCTAACCGTTGCCTAATCAGACAGTTTTTTAAATGCCTTTTCCGGCTTAAGGACCATGCTCCTATGAGTCAATCAGGAAAAGGAAGTAGACGAAAATATACCATGCAAAAATACTTATCAAAATCAAGATTGATTGATTGACAGAAATCATTTAAATACCTGAATTGAATTTTAATTGATTTTGAATTTAATTTATTTATAATAATACCTACTTCACATTTGATAATTTTACGATGTGCTCCTTTTTCTGACTTCAATAGAGAACTTTCAATACCTTAAGTTTCTACAGCTCGTTTAAATTCCTAGATTTATGGTAAAAAGTATTCCGATGGCAACATTGCGCTAATCGTTCAGGAATAGTTTTTCGTCCGGAAATACCGAAATACAAAGTGAACTGTATTCTTCTCTCTTCTCCTGCCCAGCTAGACTTATAAAAAAAACATTTTGAAAACATTTTGAAAGTTTTCCTGAGAAATCAATTTGTCAAAAATTACGTAATTGTCTTGTTGCGAAAATGGGGCCTTTTTTGACAACTGATTAAAAAAGAAAAAACGGATTTATAAATCACCGATAGATGGTGTTGAACATCCGGGGGGCATCTTTGCTAGGGAGTTAGATTCTTCGTCTTTTCATGTGGGACACCACCGAGTAGTCCAACGATAGAGCCTTCAACTGAGCAAAGATTTATTATGTTTGAAGATTGATTGAAACTTTTTAAATCATAGTCGCGGTGCTAGTAGAACTTACTGAAGCTTATTTTGATATTGCTAAAGCCGAGTCTCTTGCGAAAAACACCGATAGACATTGGCCATAGAAATATCTGTGTACCGCGACTGATGGAAAGCAAAGAATTTGTTTTTTTTGGGAAAACAAGCGCAAAGGTTTGGAAGAAAACAGTTAACTACTAGAACGTATTATCTTGCGTGGCTAGTTGAGAAACCCCCAGATGTTTAACGCCATCTATTAGCGTAAAAGAGCATAATTGTTGTGGCGTTTCATAAAGAATGGTTTTTGAATAGTTTAAGTCTTGTGTAAATCACCTTTTAATATCTGTTAAAGTACCGGCCGGCGCCGTCCTAGTAAGTCGTATTTGACAGCTGTCATCTCCATACTAAAAAGAGATTTCAACAAAGGAAAATGGACCCTCTGCCATAGTATTATCACGAATCTGACAGCTGTCAAATACGACTTATTGGAAGTGTATTGGAACGGCGGTACTTTAGGTAGATAACATTTAATCAAATAGTTTCGGCGCAAATATCTATAAAGAGCACTTAAAAAAACCGTTGTTTTTGTAACCGATTAGCAGTTGTTGCACAAGTTCACTTGATTTTTACCATGTTCCACCGCCACTTCGTTGATAAAAATTGTCTCATTGAAAGTAAAATCCTAGTTTTATTTTGTCACGGAACCCCTTTGATAGACCTCAAACAAAGTTTGAAGGTACTCACTCATATTGACAAGTGTACGTTTCACGATTTTTTAATGTCAACAGTATATTTATAAAACAACGACCCGATGACGTCGGGTCGTTGGATGACTCGGTGTCCCACACGAAAAAAAAAAAAATAAAAAAAAAAAAATTATAAAACACAAAATTGTACGATTGTCGCGACAATTTGACGAACTTGTCAGCTTTTTTCTGTCAGCTGGGGGTCATTTCATACAAATTTACTTACAATGGCAATTCAATGTACATTGCGTGGTCATTAAGGCCATTGAATACCTACCAAGAACAAGATTATCCTTACAAGCTGCACAATGTAAATCGAACAGTCATTGTAAAATACGACTGTCATGTCAGCTTTATGAAATGGCCCCTGGAGTTTCACCATACTGTTACTGGCATTAAGATACACTTGCAAATTTTGCGGGCAAGGGACGAGCTGCGGTAGCCCAGATAGAAGAGGCGTCGCTACTAGTAATAGCGAAAGTCGCAGGTTTAAATCCTGCCCGCGCCTAAAGATTTTGCATGTTTTCAAAAATTTTATATCTAACATGGGAAGTGTTTTAAACTTTGGTATTTAGTATTACCATAGCTAGCTCTAGGTTTGTAGCTACAGTACCTACGGCCATCCGAAAAGCCATATTTGACACATGTCATCTCCATAGTAAAATAGCATTAGCACAAATCAGACAGCTGTCAAAAATGGTATATTGCGATGGCCTTTCTTTAGTGCGATCGATAGTCCTTTTTTCGTGTGGGACACCGAGTCGTCCAACGACCCGATGAAACCTGGTGTCAGAGTTTTTCAACCGCCTACTACTACTAGTAGGCCTCTGACATGGTTGTGTTACGACCGCCGTCTTAGTGATCATAGACAGCAACCGGGACCGAAGCACGGAACCATTTATTTTCGGACAATCAGTTGGTTCACCCTGCAATGTCCTAACCAGACCGGAAACAAATTCACAAAGTGATAAATATCAACTTTGTGAAAGTCCCACCGAGAATCGAACCCAAAACCTTTGCGTTGCAGGCAGTCGCACTACCACTGCGCCACAGCAGGCTGATAAAGACGGTAAAAATAAAACGTGTGTTTTGACCAAAAAGGAATCAAAATTCATAGTTACTTTCCTATTTGGAGAATTTATGTAAACAAGGGTAAGTAATATAAAGGGACAAAATAATAACAATTAATACTAAGCTAAACTAGACTAAAATTAAATAAAGATTCTTGTGACTAACCTAAATTTAAGCAAAAAAAAAGTCTCCTAGTGTGCCTCCATGAGACATGGTGCCCAGTACGCTGGCAGCGTTCCCCCTTTGGATGGCCAAACTTAGCCGTTACTTTCCTTGGACCTAGCACACCACACCACCGATGAGATGTATCGCAAAAAATGGCCGTGCCATCCGTTTTTCATCCTTACCTACACAAAAACATAAAAAATGCTATGAAAGTCTAGGGCTCAATCAAAAATTCATACCCCAGGGTACGCCATAGGGCACGATCTCTGGTTTTCGCCATCCAGTCGCTACCAGACGCCATTTTTACACGACTGCCCAACCAAAACACTGTCTGAACAGATTCGATTGTATCGGAAGAATCCTTACAGTATGCCGAATGTGTCATTGGCTAAGCTTTATCCCAGAAAGCAGGTGTGTTTTTATTTTTTTCAATGTATAATATTTGTTAGATCTACTGTCCATCTGGCCGGAGGTCGTCCAACGCTACGCTCGCCGAGGCGTAGCCTCCATTCGAGAACCCGCTTACCTACTCCAACGTCCGTTGGTTCTACGACAGATGTGCCCAGCCCACTGCCACTTCAGTTTGCTACACTTCCAGACTATGTCCGTTACTTTGGTCATAAGATTGACATTAATCAAATTATGATTTGATGATGAATCATGTACCTAACAGAGATTTGACTTTTTATCTTCACATGTGTACTTAAATATCTTCGCATTTTATGGCAGCGTTTAATCTTTGATAAGGATAAGATATTAAGATATAATGTCTAGAGTTACGAGGATAAATATTCATCTCAGTTTACATATGTGTGGTATTATTTTTGGTTGTAACTTGTGATTATAAGATCCGTTTCTAGTGCTTCTACTCTGACACCAGGGTTCAACGGGTCGTTCGTAGATTCTTGGAGATAGAGGGCTTGGAGGTGGTGTTGAATGGGGTTTTCAAAAGGTAAGTTTTTTTTCGCTTTTTGTAACTAGTCATAATATCTAACGATCACGATAATATTACTGGTAGGTTGATTGAATGGTGTACCTACCTACTTCTGTTCATATTCCAAGATATCTTGAAAATTATTTATGGTACATCATGAATAATGACTTTTTTTTTCAATCATTTTTCCTATAGATCGTTGTCTACTCTTTACTCTTATTTGTATAACCAGAAAGTATCCTATTAAATAGACTTAAGCTGGTCACATACGTAGCTTTTAAATAATTTATTGTTGTAGTAGTGTTACTTCTGAATAGTCAAAAGCTTCGGCGGTTCACTCACTTGTCGTCCGTCGTTCCTTTTTTTTAACGCAACTTAACGCATGCGTCTGTCAGACGAAAGGATGTTGCGATTTTATTCCTAAACATGCCTTACGTTGCGTTAAAAACGGAACGACGGACGACAAGTGAGTGAACCGCTTTGGATAAACAAAATCACAGTAAAAAATCGACAGCTACAACGAGATATAAGTATATTTTTGTATAGCTCGATAAATTTATGTAGTTAATCAAATCAGCATACACAAAAATAAAACATATTTGAAGTTTCCACGAAAGCTGCTATAATCCGTACTAATAAAATATTATAAATCTGAGAGTGTGTATGTATGTATGTTTGTTACCTCTTCACGCTCAAACGGCTTGACCGATTTGGATGAAAATTGGAACACAAGTAGAGTATAACCCGGAATAATACATAAGCCACTTTTTACCGCAGGAAAACAACTATTACCACGGGAAAATGAGTGGCAACGGGTGAAACCGCTGAGCGGGAATCTAGTTATACCTAAAGACTATTGGGTACGAATTTCATCTGAAGTTTTCACTAAAGCTGCTATAATAAACTACTAAGTAGGTGTTTGAAGTGCTTTAAGGTAATAAACGAGCATGTGACTGACTTTCGATGTGATTAAAACGCCATTAATTATTCCGCTTCGGGTGAAGTTTATAAACTTCGCTTTTGTGGCCAGTAATCCGAAAATACCGAAAATGTTGCACAGCGTTTTAAATTTTGACGAGAAGAACTCAATGATATTATACAGGGTGTAAGGCGCAGCCCACCGAATACTGATATGGTGCATTCAGTCCATGAAACTGAACAACTTTAAAAAAAACATTTCAGGAAAAGTCAATTTTTTTTTGAATTACCATAGTAAATGCAGTCAGCTGATCGTGATTTTGTATGGGATGTCAAATAATTTTTTGGCATTTCCTGACATATGTTTGTAGGGGAAAG
Source organism: Tuta absoluta (assembly GCA_027580185.1). Classification (NCBI taxonomy): domain Eukaryota; kingdom Metazoa; phylum Arthropoda; class Insecta; order Lepidoptera; family Gelechiidae; genus Tuta; species Tuta absoluta. The sequence continues at coordinate 7,392,775 of JAQAHW010000019.1, read as the reverse complement.
TATCAGTTTCATAGTCTACATATCAGTATTCGGAGGGCTGTCCCTTACACCCCGTATATAGTTCCCAAAAGTCTTTATAAAATCTTTAATTATTTACATAGGTTAAAATGTTACTAAATGACCGATACCTATAACTCAAGACGAGCTGGTGATAAGGATCAACTTTCACTAAGGAACATAGACAGGTCGAAATACGAAAAACAATTTGGACCTCCCATAGAAAATTACTGATCAGCTGATTTGAGTTACTAAGGAAAAAAATAGTTTTCTTGTATTTCAACCTATGGTTTTGGGCAAAGTTGTTCCGTACCACAGCCCGTCTTGTGATTTCGCTATCGGTCACTAGTAAAATTTCACCCTAAATAAAAGTAATAGTTCAGACTCTCTGTTTCGTATATTTACTACGAAAGGTAAGTCATAGGTACCTTTGTACCTAGTAGGTAAGCTGGTTGTGAATAAGTACCTCGAATAGGTAGGTACTTCTTATATCAGTTCAGTTTTACTTTCGCAAAACTGCTCAATAAGGAAAAGATAATATTTAAGGCTGTACCTATAAGGTGTATGCTTTTAACATATATACATACATCAGCCCATTGCAGTCTACTGCTGGACGTAGGCCTCTCTTAGGCACGATAGGCCATAGGGCACGATCTCTCGTTTTCGCCATCTAGTCGCTACCAGCCGCCTTTTTAAAGTCATCGGTCCATCTGGCCGGAGATCGTCCAACGCTACGCTTGCCGAGGCGTGGCCTCCACTCGAGAACCCGCTTACTCCGCCGTCCGTCGTTGTTTCGACAGATGTGCCCAGCCCACTTCCTGAGGCTTGCTATGCTTTTCACTATTCAGCAATCCTTGTATAATGGAGATTTAAGCTTTCCCCGAGGATTGTCTATCAATATTGGCTTAGTTTATTTCGCTGACCGTACAAAGACGAAAGCTAATTTGTATTCCACCCGTTCAGTTGCTGACGGTGCTTCATTCGCTACCAGACGTAATTTGAGGGTCGGAAAACGGGAGTTGGTCAAATAAAATATTAGAAGGAAAACAAGATTATTTTGATTGAAGTTTTAGAGAAATCGTTGCATAATAAGTATGGTTAGATCTTTAAAGCTACGCAACGGATTTCGATATGGTTTTTTTAAATAGATACAGTGATCCAAGAAGTTTTTTATTACATTTTACTAACCGCGAAAAGCTTTGTTCCTTTAGGAAAACGGGTAGCAATAAATGTTTTCCGGAAAGTTGCCAATTGATAGTCCGTAGGAATAACGAGTAGAATCAACCTGAAAAGTTTGCCTGCCTACTGACTAAAAATCACCCTGTTTTATTTCTCAACTTAAAATAGTGGTCGTTACAAAAACACATGGGCTACCTACTAGTTGCAGGTGGTTGTAAATTCTGACACCATTGTTCATCGTGTCGTTAGCCGACTCAGTATCCCACACTAGGTAAAAGAAAATCTCTTTTTGCGTTTGACACGGATTCGACATACGACTCTATTAACCCGGTGGTCAGATTTAAATGCCGTTCGTATAATAGAACCGGCTGATGTTGCGCAGTGGTAGTGCAACTGCCTGCGGCGCAAAGGTTCCGGGTTCGATTCCCGGTGGGGCACTCACGTAGTCGATATTATCACTTTGTGAATTTTTCCTAGTCTGGTTAGGACATAGCAGGTTGATTGTTGATTGTCGTTTGGAAAATCGGAACGGTGCTTCCCGGTTGCTGTCTATGAGAAAGAGTAGGAGACGGTTGAAAAACTCTGACACCAGGGTGTCCCACACGAAAATAAGAAGAAGAATAGATCAGACAAGGTTAAAAAAAGAGGAAATAAGCGAAAAATAAACTTTAAAATTACGAAAGTAAAAAGTTTGACAAGCGGGAACATGAATTAAAAATCAACATTAATTAAATTTCCGACGATGGGTTTTTAATTTCGGACGAAATTCATGTTAAATAACATGGACGGAATTATCAGGCAGGCTTAATTGTTTCGTTGTGCAATTTTCATAAAAATCGTTGAACGTATTTCTATTTTCTCGGTTTTTACATATTCTACTTATACTTATGCACTGCATGCTACAGCAGATCTGATTAGATATGTACCTAATTCATATATGAGTATCTACCTCTATATAAAGTTCTGTTATACATACATAATATGTGATATGAACTCTAAACTTAGAACTAGTCTAGTCTAGCCAAGTGAACAAATTGTCCCAGCTTCCACGAGCAGGCAGAGAGCATGGAAATGTTTAGAGGGAACGAACTGTCTTTCAGAATGAACGTGAGGTCTAATGTTAACGCAACCAAAGCACAAAATAATAAAACATTCTGTTACTAAGAACAAAAATCTATAATTGCTTATTTGTTATTTGATTTAAGTAATTCATTAAAAAGGCAGGTAGTTTTACATAACTAGCACTGTTAGTACTAATACATTCATTACACTTGCATTAAGTAAGTCGTTACACGTTCAAAAACATAATTACTTGTACCCTTCCTTCATGCTCGTACCTACCTTACGTGACAATTTATAACTCTTAAGACCTTTTGTGTGTTTAAGTGCGCACGATATCTGATTAATAGATAGATAGATAGCTGAACACTTTATTGATTACAACATACACAGCAGAAACAAAACAATGCAGAAAACTCAAGACTAAAAGTAAGCAAAGGCGGCCTTATCGCTTGCAGCGATCTCTTCCAGGCAACCTTTACATAGAAATAGAGACAAAAAGAAAAGATTTGTAAGTAGTTGCATAAGCTAATTAAAAGTTAAATTATTAAATTTAGAAAATAAGAATAAAAATAACACTTATGTAGTAAATACACTTACAATGATAATACATACATACAAAAATACATACATACATACACACATACAAATATCAATATCTGATTAATCTGAATATTCTGAATGGAGTTTTTCGTGACGTCACTCCGGCTGTTCGTAGTTTCCGTTCCCCGAAGCTATTTCTCTGAGGCGTAGTGGTAAATAGTGTGGGCGGTAGGCGTCCCCTTGTCTGCGATGAGAACAATGAATCTTATCACACATGTATGAGTCAAATGATGGGAATAATACTTGTGAGCTGTTGAAACGACTAACGAGTGGGCACACATATATCACATCAGCCAATTCGCAGTCCACTGCTGGACGTACGACTCCCTCATTGTCCCTGCGCCGTAAGTCACGATTTCCCGTTCCCAGAACAACACGTAAGGTTGTTTGAACAACCACAAAACTTCACTGGGTGAGCTCCTGCTCCCCAACCATACAGTCAGGTGTAGATTTTCATAGCCCCGGGGCTAAAATTGTGGTGTCCAGAACTAAAAAAACAACAAAAAAACTATTTTTGGTGATGGTAGTCACCAGAAAATAATTGTCTGTTTATATTAGTTCAGAAAATTATACAGGAATATTAGCTGCAAATATTGAGGTGAACAACTTTCCTCACGAAACATAGGTCGAAATATATGGTAAAAAAATTTGGATCTCCCATACAAATTCAATCCAATTGACCAGGACGGCTGGAACATTTTGTTTCCACATTTTTTCCATATTTCACTAATGTTCCTTGAGGATTTTTTTAAAGTTTCGTGGGCTGTTTCAAAGAAATATAATATATTTATTCATGAAAACTGTTACATTGCGTTTTATGACTCCGTAAGTCTTCATTTAAGCATAGCAATGCCTGTGTTTGAAGAAACATAAATAAACTAAAATAACTCTTTCAAAAGTATAACAAATTTCAATTCACCCCTTTTTAGGCGATGGGCTGACAACCTGTCACTATGGTGATACACAGTTATCTGATTAACCCTCAAACTTTTGTCAAACGTGATGTTAATCTCCGTTTTACGGCCGTTAACGCTCTGCATACCCCGTAGGGGAAATATGCGTGACTTATGTATGTAAATATTGGCAGCTAATATTTTTACATCCTGTATATCCGCCAAGCAATTACGGAATCACACCCTCAACCATAAGTTTCCTCCCTGGCCATCAAGTTTTTCCGCGGTTAAATCAATCATAGGAGCCTTTGGAAGGAAGATTTCTAAGTACCGTACTAGTGTCCGTGCGAAAAGAGACTAGGCGTGGACAAAAAGTGAATTAATAATTCTACGTTGCTAAGATATTTCTCATACTGACGCACAGAGGCGCCCTCAATTTTCACGCATATACCTACTAGATTTCTCTGCCGAGCGAATTACCCGCTGCCACTCATTTTCCGTGATAATAGTGGTTTTCCCGCAGTAAAAAGTGGCCTGTGTTATTCCAGGTTATATTCTACCTGTGTTTAAAATGTCATCCAAATCAGTTAAGCCTTTTGAGCGTGAAGAGGTTACAAACATTTTTCAATTTTCAATTTTTCAATTTATTCAAGCTAAAATTACAAATACATTGTCATACAGGCGTACCCAAGGCGACAATGCACCTAAAACCTTAGTCTAATTTATAAAATAACATTTACTCTTACCGTTATTATAAATATAAGCAATTAAGGTCATTATTTTTACAAATTATTTATACAAACTCCAAGTTATTATAAAGTCAAACACTCTATTACCGCTTCCGTGAACTCTGCCAACGAGCATTGAAATATGTCCAATTTAATCGACACCTTATTCATAATTTGTAACGCTATCGTTAATGGTGCGTGTTTATAAGAGAATCCGTATCCGTACGGATTACTACGGATACGGATTTTCTTTCCGCACAGGCTCTATCACTGACATTAACTTATTTTTTTATGAAAACAGGTGTCCAGTAAAGTAGTGCCTGTAGGCAACATTCCAAGGAAACACTTCACAATTGAGATTCTACTTTTTTACCTGATAGTGTTTAGATTTAAGCAGATAAAAAATATGAGGTCCTAAGAAATTTAGTGCAAATATTTTTAGGGTAAGTTCTACTTGTGAAACTGAGCAACTTTCCCCATCAGGGGGCCAAATCTGAGGCCATATATCGAACGAGATATAGCGGTTCTGGCTTCGGTTACGCTTTTGGCCTTATACATTACGGATTTTGTTACCAAAATCACACTGGGTTTCTTTAGAGCCAGCAATGTAGGATCATATTGTAAGCTATAAACCGCACATGCGAGCGGCTAAATATCAATCAAAATCAGCTGATAATGTCAAAAACGAGATATGGCCCTATTCTGAGATTCTGGCCAGTATCTGAACCAAATTGGTTACTGCATCCCCTTCAGTTTTTATGGCAACAGAAGAAACAGAAAACATTTTAGCCTAATGTTTGAAATATCGTTCATTCCGGTCATTCAATATGCCAAATGTAAATAAAATATCAAAACAAACAAAAGGAAAGTAATTTTCACAAATTATAATAATAAAGAAGAATCGAGTGAATGGCTGCTTTTTTCAGGAAAAACCCGCTAGCATTGGGCTAGCTAATGTTCCAGCCGGCCCGAGAAGACATCATATCATATTTTTTGCGGAAGAAGATGATAAACTGTACAAATGCATTTGGTTAAGGTACTAACGAATACTTTTGTCCTACTACGATTTTACTATTTTCAGTCGCTAATAAAATCGCTCCTATGCTAGGTTTATTTATGCATTCGTTGCAGTTCCCAGAAATCTTTGCGATTTTTTTAAAGTTTAGTGGCATAATGTCTGTGTTTGTTACTTAGCTAATAATGTCAAACCCACGGTTTACTATTACGATTTACAATACTTTATTTATTCTAGAACCTCAAACCTATTCCTCTGAATATGCTGTATCCTTAAGCAGACATAGCGCCACCAGACGTCCGGTGAGAAGTAGCTTGTGCATTGGAGTAACAGAAGCAAGAAACAGACACTCGACACCCACTGGACAACTACTCAATGTCTCGCGCTCGTTTGAAAAGCCGAAAAAGCTTATGAGGAATACATCTGCTATAGACAATGCGCCGCAAGCCAGGGACCAATAAAATTGTGGTACCCCCGTTGGCCGGCTCCTGTGGGGTTCATCACACCATCGGTTAAGTAGGCCACTGCAGGGTGAACACGGCAAATGAAGCTTCATGGATAAAACGCAGACCAATTGAGTCTGTGGAGCCCCATCTCAAACAATAGCAGGGAGGATCTGAATACGGCAACTAGGAGTGCTGTGGCCTTTACAAAATTTTGTCAAAAAATTATATAAAACTGAACACGAAGAAGAAGTTTTATTCTAGATACTTAAAATCTGAAAATGCAACCCAAAGGAGTTCTAAGCAGTAGATGTATATCATTATTAAGGATTATAAGTAAAATCAGAATGAGTCTATAATTGGTATGTTCTCTTTGAAAGAATAATCATAATTCAATAAATTATCATCGTTTTTAGAGAGCGTAGTCGTAGATTAGTTAAAAATATTGCGGTTTGGCACATATAAACTTCTTAATAGGAAAAATCCACTGTACAAACGTAAGAACTCATACTATTCAGTTGATACGAAGAGGTGACCAAGGGACTGGCTTCACGTTCCTAGCTACGTATAACAATTGGAGGCTATGGACCAACAATGTATCTACATCTCTACACAATTTTCTGAAAAAACCATAAAGTATTTAGCAGACGTGGTGATGAAGGGCCATTATTTACGGTCTTTAACGCTCTGCCTCCCCCGGAAGGAATTGACATGATTTGTGTGAATGTTGACTATCACAGTTCTATATTGTAACGTTTGACAGTCGGTTGCTTTACATCTTCGAGCAACACGGTCTTCCGTCTCGTTCCTGCTCGATGCTTTACATATATATATATATCACGCCTATAATCCCTTGTGGGGTATGCAGAGCGTAAACGGCTGTAAAACAGACATTTACGCCACGTCTGACGAACATTTGAAAATTGAGTATCGCCATACTTATATTATACTTAGCGGAATTACTATAATAGAATAATAATAATATGAAACGTGATGGTAACTTGAAAAGATATACATTTTTATTATTAAAAGGTAGAAACAACCGTGAACGGAACTCTTTTACCATATTCTTTTTGGTAAAATCATGTCATGTCAAAGAATTACAAAATGTCATTGCTGTCGTTTATTCAGTTGTCATTTTACCAATTGACGTTGACATAGTCTACGATAACAAACGTGAAATAAAAATTTACGTGTTTCTTTTGCCTAAATAAACGTATATTGGCGAATAAACTGTAACAAGGCATCATAAGGGCTCTTAGTGAAAGACTTGAAGCTTTCCCAATGCACAACATTCCAGCATTACATCTTCTATTAGAGAAAAAAACTGGTAGCCAGAGCGATATATGTTTTTACTTTGATGATGATCACACACAATTTTAGTTCCTACAATGTTTAGGAGAAGTGATTGTGTGTGTTGGCTCATTATATCCCAGCTTTTGCTTCACTTGTTTGATGGTAAGCTTATGTTTACCAGATATTAACTACTGTATGTTTTCATTGCAGCGCAGCTGTCTCCAGGAAACCCTATAATGGTGCAAAGTATTGCGATTTTCACACAATTTGCCAGCGTAATTCGTCCGAAAGTTTCGTTGCAAAAATTGTAGTGCACGCCGAGCAAGAAGAACACATTAGATGCGATAAAAACTCTCAGCCAAAACAGGATTTTCATATATTGACAAGTTATGATTTCTATTAATGGATAGGTGTTATCAGCAGCACTTTAAGATATCAAGTTAAACTATTGATCCTTTTGAAAAGTTATTTTCTAGGAACGTTTATCAAATACAATTAACTAATTTGAAATTCGATTTGTTTTACTTTAACTTCCACATGTTGCCACTGTAATAGATACACATAGGCAACCACAGTTTGATGATACCACTAGACTAGAACCACTGGTGGTTCTCGTGGTCCTAGAGGAAATCATCGAGTACACTTTTTGTAAATGCCACACTTGTTTTAGGTAGCACCAACACCGGATGTATGTAGCACTAACACTGCGAGGTTAAATAAATAAAAAAATATTAAAATTATTTTTAAGCAAGCGGTTTCTCGAGTTGAGGCAACGCCTTGGCAAGCGTAGCGTTGGACACCCTCCGTCCAGATGTATCGAATTAAAGACGGCGGCTGGTAGCGACTCGTTCATTGGGTAGTTGGACGACTCGATGTCCCACACGAAAAGAGGAAAAAGAAGCGACTCAAGGGAAAAACGGGAAATCGTGCCTTATGGCGTACCCTGGGGGAGGCCTATGCCCAGCAGTGGAATGCTGCCGTAGGCTGATGCGATGTGATGATGTGAAATATAATTTTAAATGTATGTATGTGATGTACAGTAAAAAATATGATTACAAAAACACGACTGAAACTGACTTTAGAGGCAGAAATCGATCTTAAAGCATAAACTCAGTTTAGGTCTTAGGATTGTGTAACAAGGAACAAGCTACTTAGAATTTTCTGGTATACAAACTACAATACATCTATTTTATGTATATTTAATAAATTTACCATGTTTACAATTGCTATTCTTTAAATATTCTCTATACTTGGCCCAGAGACACTGTCGCCGTGCCTTCAATTTATAGCGAGCTCCATAGGTACTGAGGGCACATTCCATCCAGGCCAGCTGCAGAGCCAGAGTGAAATGACCATAGATGGGTTATCACGTCATCAGGGGGACACAGCAAGGTGAAGCGCGGTGGGGTTTGGCTTGTCTGGGATCGTTATTGGTCGTAGGTGGGTGCTTGTCTGAATGAATCTGCTGGAGCCACTCCGTAGTCCGACGTAAGGATTCTGACCGCTCCTCTCAAACCTCCGTCATACACTTTCGTTTCATTTCTTTTTCACACTGAAATGGGTCTTTGAAAAACTGGATTGACGAGGCCTCCAAGCAGAGAGGAGCACTTTCTACGTTGTGCTTCACTTAGTCTAGGACACTGAATGATGTGTATGCGAAAGGCATGCATTTCTCTATTTTAGAGCTTCGTTTTTCAGCAGCTAAACATCAAGCACTTCTTGATATGTGCTTAAACACAGGGACGATAGCCTTGAGATGTGCGAGGCGTCAAAGAGTGAGGAAGCTGCAGGGAAAGAGCTATGGTGGGATGGGACTTTGAATTCGCTGTAGGTGCTATTGATATCATCTTGAGCAAGGGGGCGGTGTGTACGTCCAGTGTGGCCAGGCCAGGCAGTAGGATGGCCAGACCATGGCTTTTCGTAAGTTTTGTTCGAAGTATTGGGGCAAAGCAGGCAAGGTATTTGGGATGGATCAATCGGGTCCATATTGGCTGCTTGTGCTTTACATCCTGAGGTTTGTTCCCACCAGAAACTTGAAACACACACTGAAAAACACCTAAAACATTCCAATATCTTCGAAAAGTCCAATAAAAACAAATAAGTATAAAATATTCTGTGTTGTTTATGTTGTGATTTGTTATTTTATGTCAAAAAGCTATATCTCGTGTTTGACATAAAATAGGTATGGAAAGCTATCCTATTTTGACAGATATTTGGGTCCGTATTCTGATATTTCATTCGAATTTGAATGAACTATTTGCATTTTTTGACTTATGATTTCCATCACTCACACATTTGCAAAATTATAATTTAGTAAACATTGATTGTTATGAAGCATTTTGTTATTTTGTTCAGTACAAAATGTTCAATGTATTTCTATGTTAGCGCGTTTTTTCGTCGTTGAGCCAGAAGCTTCCATATCTCGTGCTATATCTCGTCACTGACATTTCGTAAGCAACCCAGATTTGACGCCCAGTTTGGAATATGTTAAAAAGAATTGGACAGGTAAAAAATTTAATCTCAATAGTGTTCAAAAAAGGTGTCACCTTGTATTAGTCTATATTATTTTTTAGATTTTTCAAACTATGTTTCTCGGGAAAAGTTGTTCAGTTCCACGAGTAGGACTGACTTACTCTATTAAATTGCACTGAATTTAAAGGACCCTTTTTTAAGAGCATAAGTATAGACTTTATCAATCACTTTTTTTCTTTTCGACATTTATCAGTCTGGCGTGTTTCTTTGTTATCATGATGATTCAGTAATGTCATCCTCCACCATTTAAGATTTTATCAGCTCTGTGTATTTGTAAATGCGTCACGTGTATGTATGTACTGTGTAACTAACACGAGACTACCTATATATGGAGCATTCATTTATATACAGTCTCCTTAAATTATTATGATTATGATATTCGACGACGAAAACGATTACACGGGTTCAGTCGTGTGTTGGTAGTGTACCAAGAACGCGTGGGTATGGTGCCCTCTTAACAGTTCCTTACGCATAGTTCCGGCCATTATAGGCTAATTTTCCAATAAAAATAAATAATACAGAGCAAGGAACGTCAAAATAGCAGTCCCAGTTATCAGCTTCCTTGCGAATGTCGCGCGCGCCATTTTTGCTCGGGTAGTGACGTGCGAGTTCTATTTTTGAATTTTGCCGCGAAAGTTTTCTAATCAGTCATCAAATGGCTTTTTTGAGGGCCAGTTCGTTCAAGTTTTCAGCCAGTGATTGTTAAGTTGGAAATTTTTTGTGCATTATAAACAACTTTTTCAACGGAGTTGGTAACTTTACACAGTGGATCCGTTTTTCAAGACGAAAATGAAAATTTTCAAGAAGAAGCTACGTTTCTCAATAGCTTCACTTGTGTAAAACTTTGTTTTGTTTTAAAGTTTATGTTAGTTATTAATAAATAATCACATATCACCAGCAAGCGAACATCTAAATTCTACGCCGGAGTTTAAAGGTAGGTAATTTTTTTATTTTCAATTTTAATTATTCATTTTGCTTTCATGTACAAAAAAAAACATCTGGGTAACTAGGTACTGTAGGATAAGTACCTATGTACTTCAAAGATAGATTTGTTATCACGATAATTCCATAACATCTATACATATTAACAGCTTATCATTAACTTTCTACAAACACTTATGAAATTAGTTATCTGCGTTGGAAATGTTATCAAAACTATGTAGATTCACTTGGAAGACAAGTGCTTTCTATAGTCAAGAGGAAATGGAAAAATTATTATCACTTAAGGGCTTAGGTATAGATTGAAGATAGATAGGGAAATATTGAGTAGGACTTATTCCTTAGTTTCAATGTGAATTGTTAGCAAAAGGGTCAGTTAAATTATCTCAAAACTCTTCGACTTCAATGAGACACCACAAATGATTTTGAAAGGTATGTTAATAAAAAAATACTTTCTTTTTTATACACAGTGTTCAAAAAATAAGACTAGTACCTATAAACAGATGTTATATGACAATAAAAAAAAACTATTATGATGAAATTTAAATGTTCTTAAGATTCTAGTGGTACTTTTAGACTACCTGTATTTGTAGCTAAATTATGTCTTCTTCGGTAGTAGTTACTCTTACTCCAAATGGTCGTGCGGTCCCTAAATATTTACGAGTAATCATTAAAAAACAAAAAAACCGGTCAAGTTCGAGTCAGACTTGCTCACGGAGGATTCCGTTACATGATCATTTCATATGATACTCTTCATAGACTACTGGCCTCAATTTTATGTTTATTTCTCTTGGCCCTTAAAACCAAATTAAACAATGATTTCTTTTTAATACTTTTTAACGTTAAATGTAAAGTAATCATGCTTCTATGATTACTTTACAACTACAAGTGGCCGTAGGCTTGAGTAAATATGGTTCTAATTTCAACATGATTTCTCTACGCATTCCCTGATTATAGGGTCGTAACGTAGCACGGACAGACGGACGACAAAGTGATCCTATATGGGTTCCGCTTTTCCCTTTGACGAACTTAACTCAAAAAACCACCGTTTTCCTATGGTAAACAAACTGTACCTTCTCCTATTCGTGTGAGACACCGAGTCGTTGAACGACCCGATGAACCCTGGTGTGAAAGATATCCTGCCAAATTGTAGGTACCCAGACTAGGGTCTGTGGCAATGTCTGTGCCGCGACCGGGTTCAACGCCTGAGCATACCCTCCAAATCAAATCATCTATATATAATTTGACAATCATGTCATTTAGTACACAAGGTCCATTCTAAGCAACTTGAAATATACCGTGTTTAGTCACGGAAATATCATTCACAAAAACAAAGTTTGATTTTTAAACGTTTTACGTTTGTCCGTGTGATGCCAGCTTCGAATAGCATTACCCCATTTCTTTCCGTGTGTCGTAAGAGGCGACTCTGGGCTTCGAGGGTTTTATATGTATTACAATTTTAGGCGACCGCAGCTCGTTCATTGCCAATAACGCGTGGCACGGCTTCATTTACCGGGTTAGTTTTGCAACTAATACCCGGCGACTAATTCTATCTTTACAGATTGATTGTAGTCTAAGCGACGAAAACCCGCGGTCAATTGAATACCGGATTTAAAACCCTTCCCGTGTTAGTTATACAATTTTTTCAAACTTGCAAAACTTTCAAGCGCGGGCAGGATTTGAATCTGCGACTTCCGCCATTACTTGTGGCGACGCCTCTTCCTACAATATTTATGTAAGTAGGAGGTTTTTAGGTACTTACAGCTTTACATAAAAGCACTTAACAATTCCGGAGCAAGCCAGAAAGGAAACTGACGTAAAGCTATTCTATGCTAGTTAGCAATTAATTAAAGTGCTCATTTTCATTAGAGACAGCTCGGACGTTAAAAACGGCGCTTAGTTTAAGCTCAAACTAAGTATTTTGGTATTACGAAGTGTTTACTCATCGTAATACCAGATTAGAATAGCATCACCTCATTTCTTTCCCGTGGGTGTCTTAAGGCGACTAAGGGTTTCGACGGTAACATGAGTATTTAAATTTTTGGCGATTTGCTGACAACTTGTCGCTTTGGTGATACACAATGTTCAGAATGACCCGCAAATGTCGTGGCGTAAATGTCCGCTTTTAAGCTAGGGATATAGGAGTGATATGTATGTATATGGCGCATGCCGTCTCCTTGCTGTTTTTAAAGAGAATCGTTGGGACAATCTGGAGAAGCGTTAAGTCTTCTGAGCGCTGACAAGGTTCTTCAGATGAAAACAATCGGTGTATCATTCGAGGCGACGAATCTCCCATAGTTCCACGTAATCTCGCATTGTTTCATGTTAAAAGCGTTAAGGAAGGACAAACTGTGTTATCTTTTACCTGTCTAGGATAATATTTCGTGAATACTTGATTATAAAGTTATGTGGTTGATTACAGCTTGTGATCTTGAAATAACATTTTATTGAAGAGATCTACCAGATTAGATGATATGGCCAATCCTGATGACGTTGGAGATACGGCTATATATATATTTATGTATGTATTATGTACTTGACGTAGCCGTGTAATGCCGGTATAGAATACCATTCCATCACTAGCCGTGTATGTGACTTGTGGATAAATTCATTTAGGAAATTGGCAGTGCCTGAGAATGCGTCTAGGGAATGGGCAGTGCCTGTGAATGCATCTAGGGAATGGACAGTGCCTGTGAATGCATCTAGGGAATGGGCAGTGCCTGTGAATGCATCTAGGGAATGGGCAGTGCCTGTGAATGCATCTAGGGAATGGGCAGTGCCTATGAATGCATCTAGGGAATGGGCAGTGCCTGTGAATGCATCTAGGGAATGGGCAGTGCCTGTGAATGCATCTAGGGAATGGGCAGTGCCTGTGAATGCATCTAGGGAATGGGCAGTGCCTGTGAATGCATCTAGGGAATGGGGCCTGTGAATGCAACAATTTGCACTGTATCATCGCGCTAAGCGTGGTGAGTATTATGTCCAGCAGTGGACTGTTGTAGCTTATCACACAATAGCTGTATAGTGAATGACACGGGGCTCCCCTTATTGGGGGTGTTTTCCATACTCTATACGCTTGGCAGCCAGGTTGGTGAGCGGTGAAAAGTGTTGTATTTCACAGGGAACGCTGCTACGAATTCCACGAATTTATCAATAAGTCACTTTTTACCCACGATTAATAGTTTAATGCTATTCTAGGCTTATCACATGGCCCGTTTTTTAAATTGCGGTATGATACTGTATGACAAATTGAACAGAATTGAGAATGGTGTCCTTTACACCCTTTTCACATGCCCTAAGGTAGACTGGGAGATAACGCCATTGGCGTTAAGTCCACCCGTGTACATTTTTGTGCATAAAGTAAAATGAATAAATATGTAAGCACTAAGCAGTACATATACCTATCCACTGAAGGGATCCATCAATGGGATCAACCTATACTGATTCTTCAAACACTTACTAAGAATAACCAGGTAGGCTGCTGATGAACAACAAGGATACGCAATGGGTCTTACCACAGAAAAGTTAGACATGAGTTGAACGCTTATTTTACGTCATATTTGTATGGATAAATATAAAAATATCTTAAACACGCGTTGAACACTTTGATTTTCTTAGCTATTTGGGAAACTTACAGTCTTTTCTAACTTATTTATTAAAATTGACGTAGTCTGGTTGGCCGGTAGAGAATGCCGCGTGGCATTAGGCCCGCCTTTTTTTCTTTGTGCAATATATACCTACATAAATCACGCCTTTATCCCTTACGGGGTAGGCAGAGCGTTATCGGCCATAAAACGGATATTAAGGGTCTTTGTGCAATAAAGTATGAAAATAAATCTCTCTCTCTCTTTTCGTGTGGGACACAGAGTCGTCCAACGACCCGATGAACCTTGGTGTCAGAGGTTTTCAACCACCTACTACCACTAGTAGGCCTCTGACGTGGTTGTGTTACAATAAATCTTATATACAGATTAACATCAATAACCTTATCCGCATTATCACGACAGGAATAAAAGTGTCACTTCTGACTTGTAATCGTCTTCCTTATTCCTAGAACGTGCGCTATCTGCTAACTTTGATAGTCTATGGGCGCTGTCTGCACTCGTGCGATTCAAACATGTGTCTGTTGATCTTAATATTAGAAAACATTGAAAGCAATAAGAATTCCAAAACAGAATAAGTAGGCTTGATTGGACTGCGATCTATAATAATATTACAAATCAGCTTACTAACACACCTTTATGGTTTACTAGCGGCCCGTCCCGGCTTCGCACGGGTGGACATTTATTTTTTACATAAATGCACTTTAAATTTTACACCCTTTTTTCACATTGGAGGTTTTTTATTATATATTTTTTATCTTTACCTACAGCTACTATTATATACACTTAGGTATTTAGTATCTCAAAATATTTTTTAGAGTTCAGTACCCAAAGGGTAATAACGAAAACCCTATTACTGAGGCTCGGCTGTCCGTCTGTTTGTCCGTCCGTCCGTCCTACAGTTACGAAGCTGTACCTCCTGAACCGTTATACCTAGACAGTTGAAATTTTTACGGATGTTGTATTTCTGTTGCTGCTATAACAACAAATACAAATTTTATAGTGTTTGAAAAAACACATCACGATAGTGCGTTGAAAACTAACAGCGACATCTATGTTTGTATAATGGAACTAAAATATTACTTTTCTCAGTTTTCGTGATAGTATAAATGTAAAACTACTGAAGCTTGAGAGGTAAAACTTGGACTTGAAGTTTTTTATGTAATGAAGCAACTAATAAAGATAAAATTCCGTTTTTTAAAATCCCCTAGGGGATGAACAGGGGGTTAAAAGTTTGTATTAAAGTTCGTTGTCCTAAGTGTGATCCGTTTCAAAATTAGTGATAAGACTAAGGACTTAAAATAATTAAACACGTGTTTCAGCATATTTGAAATTTTAACCCTTAATAGGGTCAAAAGGGGGTTAAAAGTTTGTATGAAAGTTCGTTTTTTCAAATGAATGTGATCTGTTTCAAAATTTGTAATAAGACTAATAACTTAAAATAATTTAACACGTGTTTCAGCATTTTTGAAATGTTAACCCTTAAATGGGTGAAAAGGGGGTTAAAGGTTTGTATGAAAGTTTTTTATCTTAAATGTTATCTGTTTCAAAATTTCTGATTAGACTCATAACTTAAAATAATTAAACACGTGTTTCGGCATTTTTGAAATTTTACTCCTTAAAGGTGTCAAAAGGGTGTCATAAGTTTCCTACCAGTTGGGCTACCCGTTTTCCCATGGGAATGTGACGATTTCCCGGAATAAATTATACTTATAAACCTTCCTTTCAAGTTACTCTATCTAATAAAAAAAACCGCATCAAAATCCTTTGGGTAATTCTAAAGATATAAGGAGACACCAAACGGGAAGCGACTTTATTTTATACTATGTAGTGATTAAGATATTAGGCCGCCTTTGCGCATATTAGCTATGATATTTCCTTTTTTTTGTTTATGTAATTTTTGTGCAGTAAAGGGTTTTTGCTTATTTACTTATCTACTTACCAGATTATTTTCATCATTTTCGACTTGTGCTACCTGGGGAAGTTGATCAGTTTCATAGGCAATGCAAAGGTTAATTTCCTGCATTTTTTGACATTCTGTCCTGTTAATTTCAACATGTTTTTTTTACAAACAGTCCTAGCAAGTTTTCAGCCTCCATAATTTTTCTCAAACCCGTTGAAACTTCAAACTGGCATTAATCTTTTCGGACCGAGTCGCTTGTCGTTCCGTAGATTATCCTTTTATCGCGAATAAGAGCTCTTTATCACTGAAAAGTGATTTGAGGATAATGTTTAAAGTGCCCTCGGCGGTTGTAGGTCGTTTAAATGAACTTAATAATTAGGTACTACTTTCTTTACGCCTTTTCGCTGCATCAAAAACAACATAAGAAGCTGACATCGGCTACTATACACAAAAATATTGTTGTTAAATGTTAAACTTTGCTGTAATTCAGATTTCAGCTCTTGTTATGCGACTGCTCAACCAAAAAAGGAGTGTAATGTTTTTAGAGTTCATGTATGTATGTATTCATGTGAGATTCTTTAAAGGACTGTAACTAGTAAACCACTTAACAAATTGAAATGGGAATTGTATCGGTAGAATCCTTACATTATCCCGAGTGTCATAGGCTAGGCTTTATCTCAATACCAGTTGTGTTTTAATTTATTATGCTTGCTTAAGTAAGTAGTTATTTAAACTTGGCTTCCATTTTTAAAATTTTGTATGGGGTGCGATAATACTTTTGCGCAGTCGCAAATCTCTAGCAGTAGCAGCAGTAGGCATGAAAATAATCTCTGCGACCTTGACATTCTGATCCATCTGTCACGCGTCCGATGGTCGGCAATTCTGATGACGTCACAAGCGCTCGTAGGTGTAGCTAATAAAGGACATTGTAGAGCAATCTGGGCGGCAATTGGCCCATTGTAACCTGCGAACTGACACACGTCTTTCACGTGCCGGTATCCAAATTATTGCCATGTGATGCCGGCTTAGAATAGCATCACCCCATTTCTTGCCCGTGGGAGTCGTCAGAGGCGACTACGGAACTCGAGGGTGTGTAGTGCAATATTAGGCGATGGACTGACAACCTATCACTATGGCGATACACAATTTTCTGAATGACCCTCAAATGTTTGTCAGAAATGGCGTAAATGACCGTTTTATGCGGCCGTTTATGCTCTGCCTACCCCGCAAGGGATGATAGGCGTGATATATGTATGTGTATGATGCCGGCTTCAGCCCAAATTCTACCCGTCATTGTCGTTAAAAGCGACTAAGGGTTAAATTAATTCAGGGAATTGGGCAGCGACGTTCCCTGTGATTGTAAGATCTGGTAGTGCACTCTTCAATCCGCTTGCCAAGCGTGGTGAGTATGGATATACCCCCGCCATAGGGAGAGCACATGTCCAGCAGTGGACTGTTCATAATAATGTATCCAGATACAACCGGTAAACACACATACGCCGTGCAGTGCCGGGATAAAATAGCATCAACGTGGTTCTACGCGTGGATATCGCAAAAGTAGAGAAAGGGATGAATAGAAGAAAATTTCAGCAGAATTTTATGTCCATCAGTGGGCTAACTTAAGGTTGTTGCCTGAGATTAAAGAAACTCTAGTAGTTGATGATGGCATACAGAAATGGTGCGAAATTGAAATTGAAATTCTTTATTTAATGTAGGATAGTATATTCACTTATTGACGTCATGAAACGTCACTGTAAAAAAAAGAAATTTGTATCACACAATTTTCTTTCTTTTTATAACAATTTTGTTATGACCAGCTCGGTGTATGGGGCGGTATAACAAATTTTTTTGCAGGCTTGGTTAGACCATGAAACTGAACCACTTTCCTCTTGGGATATACCTATGCGCTAAAGCTTTTTCGACATTTCAAACATTATACATATCAGCTGACTGACTTCCTTTCGATTTTTGACGTTTCTGTAAATATGTTTCTAGAGGAACGTTGTTATTATATGGACTGATTATATCTACAAAGTTTTCGGGACACTATTCCATAGTTAGAGTGATCCTATTCTGTTCTTATTAGCACAAAAAATCGAAAAATTCTTAAACTCCCAAAGAAAATTCAATTATCCCTTTCCTTGCCTCTATGTCTTGATTATATCTATCAAGATAACAGTTTTCTTAGCTCGGTAATCTACGTTGATTATAATTAGTCAGTTAGTTGATTTTACGGCGCGCACTAACTACTAGTTAGAAACTAATTGGTGCGGACGGGAGTAAAAAAAGATGGTGCATTTCGCAGGGGACTCAGGAAATGCAGTAGAATAGTTCCATAGCTGCTTTTTTTAATTTTTTTATACCTATCTATAGGCTGTAAAAAAACCAGGTGACGTACATACTTATATATATCACGCGTATATACGTTGCGGGATAGGCAGAGCGTAAACGGCTGTAAAAAACGGACATTTACGCCACGTTTGACAAAGATTTAAGAGTTATTCAGATAATTATGTCAGCTCATCGCCTAAAATTGCATTACACATGTAACACTCGAGTACCTTAATCGATTCTTACGGTACTTATTTGAATATTGTCATTAGGTCATTACGCTTCTGTAATTTCTATTAAACCGTAATTTATATAGACAGAATCCATAAAGCAGGTCTTTATGCAACTGTTTTCGAGTTCATAATTCGAACATTATGAAACGAGTGTACTTAGATAAAAACCTTTTTACGCGTATTTTATTCGAAAGTTAGCGACATAAAGCTTAACCCGAAACACCGTCGCTAGCAGTCTATAAATAATTCAAAAATATTCCCGTGAAATATTCATCAATACTCCTGAATATTCTTGAATACACTTCGTTATAAATTCCACCCCTTATCTTTGAAGTGGAAAGTTTTAAAAGGCAAATGATCAGTGCATCGAAAGGCATTTTTAATGTTACTTACTTGTAACCTTATTAAAAGGGTTAGTTCAAAAACGTATTTCCAAAATTGATACTCGACATTACAGTCCTATATAAGTTGTTTTCCCTAGCAATTTTTTATGCCAGTGTGTTCAATAATCAATCGATTTGCAAAAAGCCTTACATATACCAACCACCACAATATAACGAAAATCGCAGGTTTCCACTAGTGGAATGAATTGCTATCTCGCTCACTCGTATTGGTGCGAGAAGAGTATAACTTCAGCGTGTGAACACTCACTCGCGATTTCGCGATGATACTTCCGCGGAAGTATTTCGAACAATATTCGCGACAGAGGCAGGAGCAGATGCATGGTGTGAACGTGCTATTAAATATTAGTTGACTAGAATTCTAGATAAAATACATATTATGATATTCTAAATTCAAATTAATCAGTATTAACCAAATGCGCATTTATGTTTAGGTACTGAGTACTGAGGTAACTCTGTTCGTGTCGTAACTCGTTGGTAATAAAAGCACAATGAGTGTGTACTTTAGACATTAATTCTCAGTAGAACTTCCAAATCTCCAACAAAGCTTGTTTGTAATGTTTTGTTTTAAATTTTCTAAATATGTCTTCAAGTTGTGACTCAGTGAGTCACAAAAAAAGGGAGGTGTATTAATTTTTAACCGATTTAAAATCTTAAAATATAGATTTACAATACGACTTGTATGTAAATACTATGTTAGGTTACGTACGAAATTTTCTAACCGCGGGCAGGACTTGAACCTGCGACTTTGGCCATTACTGGCCACACTTTATAGTGATTAGACAAATAAGAAATTGAAAATATGTTGGAACGTGGGGTACCGTCCCACTGCTCTAACAACTGAGCTACCGGCGTCTAGACTAACACTTCCAAATTTTTAATCTCGTGGTAGGTACTCGTCTATCTTTAACGTTATTAATTTTGCGCAAATCCTCCTCAAACAATCAAAAACATGACACTGACACCCCCAATGTATAACAATGTAGGCATGTGACATGTGGAGGGAGAGGGATGGAGGATGACACATAAATTATACTCGCTTCAAACTTCGACAGAGCTGCCTCATTTGTGCCAATTAATCCATGACCTATTTTCTTTGTAGCCTACAAACTTACATCTGCAGTTCAAACACGCCGCCACCAACTCAAAATCCACATCAACCCAACTTGCAGCGCAGCAAATATAACTTTGTGTGCTTTATTTGTCGCAAACTTAGATATGCGCTCGCGAAACTGAATAGTTTACAGCGAGAGTTAGGTTATTACAGTTCTGCGGCTGCAAAGTTACGTTGGTCGGGCTCGAGATTTCGATGTGGGCTGAAATCTTGTTTAATTACTCCCTGAGGAGTGATTTCTTACATTGTCTGCAAGGACGACACATTTCCTTGGCTGGTATTCTGAACGCGCTTTAGTGCGATAGGATTTCGGGGTTTGGAACTCAAGACAATTGTTTTTCATATCTTTTGAGTTATCTTGTTACGAGTGCGTTGTTTGAAAAAACTTGTACTGAAAATAGAGGGTGGGCTGTTGATAAGGAACAACTTTCCCAATGAAACATAGGTCGAAATATGTCAAAAATAATTTGATATTACATAGTAACCCAAACCAGCAGATCGATAGTTCAGTTTTATATGGAAGGTCCAATTTTTTTTTCATATTTCAATCTATGTTCCTTGGAGAAAATTGTTCCTTATCACCAGCCCGTCTTCAGATTTCGCTATCGGTCACTATAAATTTCACCCTACAGAAATAGTAGGTATTTAATTATTTCCATGGATGTAAGGCGCCACTTGACGACCGTTGCTGCGTATTTTTAGCGCATCCGTACCGCATGCGTCTGTCAGACAAAATTCGAATTTCGATCTTATTACCATAAAAGTACGGCGACGACGGTGCGTTGACGGGTGCGTCGTTTGACAAACGCATTCGTTGTATGGGAATAAGATCGGAACTTCTTGATCCTAATTGTAAAAAAAACCACTTTTAAGTGTAAAGGTAGAGTAGTTATCCAATCTCAAAGTAGTTTATTCCAATATAAAAAATAATAATTTATCTTTTAAAGTGTAATTAAAAAATTAAAAAACATTTGCACAAAATCTTAATGCTCATTGAATAAAATGTATTCTGTACAAGCTCACAGTTTGATTATTCAGGTGATTCAGCATGTACCTAATCAAACTGGGGCAATTATTCCAAAGAAATCAAACCGGGGACCTCCGGGTCATAACACCGACAATCAAACCGCAAGACTGCGGAAGTTGTTCAAGGACGTAGGACTCAACTCACTTAAGTTTTTGCCCTTCTTTTTGCTCACTCACGGATACGCTTCCAAAGAATTGTACATAAGGCACATTAGGGTAAACGTGCCAGCCATAAACCGGACTAAAATAATTTCACTTTTAACTTAATTAATATTTAGACGTCATAATTAGAAGAACCTAAAAAGAGCGGCTTAAAACATATTGAAGATATTTAAAAAAACCACTTCGCTCCGGTCGAATTTTGCAACAATAGATTTGTATTGTACTTCAAGCACCCATGTGTGCTGTTACGAGCGGAGTAGTTAATGCTTTTTTTGTTAAAACATTTACAGAAAAGAAAAACAACAATAGAGAGATTTCTTTTAAATTTTTTATACTCTTTCCTGGTCGCTGGATAGATGGCTCTGTACCTGTTACGTTAACGAAAGGAATGGAACGTCACAATTTTTTGATTTTTCACTTTGATGTATGAGATGGTATAACTACACGTAATGTAACTAATCATTATTCCATCACTAAAATATTTACTTTCATTGGTTTCGCTGCGTTTTAACGAAAACCACAAAGAAAACAACGTACAAACAAAACAGAGTATTAATAAATAAGAAAGCGCGAAAAACGAGGATAAAATCGGAAAGAAAATTACTTTTTTCATGCATGTCCCTCAATCGCTTTTTACGACACTCACAGGGTTGTATTGGGGTGATGCTATTCTAAGCCGGCATCACACAGCATGCCATTATAAACATAGAACACTAATTTGAAACTTTCGCGGTTGTTTTCACTATTCATAGTAGTAATATATAATCATATTACAATTACAATTCATAGTAGTATGTAAGGGACAGCCCTCTGAATATTGATAGGGTGCATTCAGACCATATAACTGAACAATTTCCATTAAAATATTTCAGGAAATGTCAAAAAAAACTTCCCGTAGTAATTGCAGTCAGCTGATCGTGATTTTGTATGGGAGTTCGAATATTTTTTGTCGCTTCCTGACATATATTCCTAGGGAAAAGTTGTTCAGTTTCATTTCACCTTATCAGTACTCGAAGGGCTGTCCGTTACACCACTTACACCCCTAGTAAATCAAACCTAAATAAGTAAAAGTTTTGTGTATATGTCTTGTTACAGGTACGATCACCCTACTTTACTATCGTCTCTCCGTAATGAATACGGATTCCGGATGTATGGCGCATTTATAGGTAGTTATTTGAAATTGTGAATTGTGATTGTCAATTATATGCATAATGTTTACATTAAGGCGAGAAGTTTACAGGTTCTTATGTTACTTAAGGATTACTAAAAACTTGGGCAACAGATATTCTGATAGATTGTTTGTATAAAGAGTTATTTTTTGTGAAGTGGCGCTACTGTCGAGGTCGTTCACGGGTACACTCGCCTTAAGGGTTTATTATTGTGGTTTCGGCTATTATCTGATGTCAGAGGAATATTTCTTTCCCGTGGCTGTCTTAAGAGGCGACTAAGGGATTTTGAGGGTTATACCGTGTGTTGCAATTTAAGGCGACGGGCAGACAACCTGTCACTATGGTGAATCACAATTATTTGAATGACCCTCAATTGTTTGTCAGATGTGGTGTAAATGCTCGTTTTTACGGCTGTTAAGTGTTTACGCTCTGGCTACTCCTCAAGGGAAATAGGCGTGATATATATATGTAGAGGTAAATGCATGCTTGCCAATATATTTGTCAAGATACTATAACCTTGACTATAGTAAAATAATATGTGCTAACGTTTCAATACCTATGTTTAAAATTAAATATCCGCTCAGCTGTTTCCACCGCTGCCACTCATTTTCCCGTAGTTATAGTTATTTTCCCGCGGTAAAAAGTGCTATTCCAGGCCTATGTGTTATTCCAGGTTATACTTTACCTGAGTTCCAAATTTCATCCAAATCGGTCAAGCCGTTTGAGCGTGAAGAGGTAACAAAGATACATACACACACACACAGACCTTTAGTACGGATTGTAAATGACTGAGGAGGGGTGAAGGCGGTTTTCCCACTGTAATAAGATTTTAGAGAAAATATGCTATTTGCGGTGAAAATGCCTTTATTTTATGCAAACGCATAAGCAAATATGCAAATGCATAAAATCTCAATATCAACCTGAGGAGGGCCATAGCTACGAAGCATCCGTTCTAGAACATTGTTTAAATAAATGTGTCATTCGACCTATATTCCTTGGGGAAAGTTGTTCAGTTTCATGAGTTGAACTCACCCTCAAATAGGACCTTATAAAAGTTAACTGCAAACATTTTAAGGGGTGAACCAGTTTGTAAACCAAAAATAACCATCCCAAAAAAAAATACGATTTCCAACTAAGACCAACTTAGAGGTATAAGGTATGTATTTAGGTCATCAATAGCACCGTCGACATTACAATTACTTATGGTAATAAATGAACAATCATTAATTATTAGTTCATTAGTTGTTAGATGCGAAGCGGATAACAATAAATTGAATATTTTTCTAAGTAGAAAAGATAAACTGGCCATGGATTGGACACGTGCCGAACTAAATAAGAATCAAATGCTCTAAGGCGCGTTCTGACCGTATATAGCACAATTTTTTAAAGTTATGCACACATACATAACTTTAAAAAATTGTATCTTGATGGAAACGAGATTGAAGAACTAGATAAAAAATGGCGTTTAGTAAGAAACGGGTCGCAGGTTATCTGATTTACCCTCAAACTTTTGTCAGACGTGGTGTTAATATCCGTTTTACGGTCGTTAATGCTCTGCCTACCCCGTAAGGGATATAGGCGTGATTTATATATGTATGTATGGGTCACAGGTCTTTTGCTATCAGTAACCACAGGAATGGCAACGTTCCTTACATTTACTTGTATTACCTTCCAGGGTAATATAAATAATTGATTGTGCATGGTATATTCTTACTAATTTACAAGTGCGGTAACTTTTACGTTTACTTAGATTAAGTTTTGCTAAACAATTAGATGTATATTGTAAATCTTGCTGTACGGAATTTGCTGAAGAGCGAGGCTTTCTCATCACAAATGTCTCCTGACTACTTTCTGGGAAGAACCGGCAAAATACACTGTAATTGATTTACTAAATAAAAACACATTTAATTTTTTTTTATTTTAACTACCCAGTTTTTTTCTAATACGACATTTTGTGTCCGTACTTCAATCTTCTCCAGCGGAAGTTCGATAAATTACGTTTTCATCGAGTTATAATTTTCAAGCCTCGTGATGGCGGCAGGCGCCGTGTCTTACACTTTTTATGAGAATAATCTCATCAACCACATTCTAAAAAGAATAAAAAGAAAGAAACAGACAAGAAATCTTCATCTTTCAGCAGTGTTGGATCCTGTCCTTAGTATTAAATCAACCCTCAATCTTCATATGTGGTGATTATATTTTAACCACACAGGACCGGAGAGAGTTGCGCATTAAGAAGTGGCCTATGTCCAGCAGTGGTCTAATATAGGCTTAGTACATAGATAGGTATACATTTTAATACTATTAAAATTTAGGTTGTATGTTGGAACACACAATTGGTGATACACAATTTTCAGAATGACCCTCGAATATTTGTCAGACGTGGCGTAAATGGCCGTTTTTGGCCGCCATTTACGCTCTGCCTACCCCGCAAGGGATAACAGGCGTGATATGTGTATGTATGTATGTATGTTGGAACCTTTATCTTTAGTTTTTGTGTCACATACAGCACACTGAATACATAAATAATATGAGATTGGCGTCGGTTTTTTAGAGCTACGATTACATGCTCGTCCTGCTCCTGCTCATGCCGCTGCTGCGAATATTGCCTAAAGTATTTCCGCGCAAGCATCAACAAGAGCGAGTGCTTACACACTACCTTCAAACTCTTTCCCCAAACGAACGAGTCAGCAAGCGACAACATTCCACTCACTTCCGTTCCTTAGACTTCCGCACGAAAAGACGACTCTTAAGGGAGCAAGGGAAGTGGTAGCAGCATGACGAGGTGCAGCGCAAGTATCCTTCTTTACATACTCGCGCTGCCCACTTCCCTTACTATTTCCCTGCCCATAGACATTAGAAATGAGGAAAAATCATCAACAAGTACCGAAGGGCCCGCACAACAAGATTCCTATCAGGTTTTCTTTTAAAATAAGTTTTTACTACATTCTATCTCCCATCACATTTTGTTAGGTGAATGCCGACAAATCACGAGTTTCTAATTACGCGAAATATACACATACACACACACATATCACGCCTATACTCCCTTGCGGGGTAGGCAGAGCGTAAACAACCGCATAGAACGGACATTTACGCCACGTCTGACAAACATTTGAGGGTCATCCGGAAAATTGTATATCGCCATAGTGACAGGTTGTCAGCCCATCGCCTAAAATTGCAATACACACCCTCGAGTCCCTTAGACGCTTCTTACGTCTCCCACGGGCAAGAAATGGGGTGATGCTATTCTAAGCCGGCATCACACGGCACAATAATTACGCGAAATATAGGTGGCTAGAATAAAGCAAACAAATCACGAGATTTGACGTCAGTCTCCGCGAAGTATGACGGTAATAAGCCGACAATTCGCGAGTTATTATGTCCGAAAATGTGTTGAAGCTAAGGTTTTTAAACTTTTTCGTTATTTTGATTGATGATATTGTATCTACTACTGGTAGGTACTTACTGTAACCCACTGTTAATCACTTATACCTAAGTAATGTCAGTACAACAGTCCGGCTTAGCCGTGTGTGCAAATAGTCGTAACGTTGGTTATTTACGAGTGTGCAGATGTAAAACTAATGTGCTTACATAGTAGGCTCGACCGCAGCGTAAGATGAGGGATGAGACGATGGGAACCAACTACCAACCTGATTTTGAAGATTCCATTTATAAATTGTCATGTGATGCCCGCTTTAAATAGCATCACCCCATTTCATTCTCGTAATTTTGTGTTGAGCAAATCTCCTTTCTGAACAAATTGTTTCAGAAATATGTACCAAAACGGCCAAGCCATATATTTTGACTAAGATGTGACAATATAGACAACATATTCCAAGAATGTGATCAATCTTGTGCTTCAGAAACTAAAGTTATGGGCGTTCAAAAGAAATGACAAAGCACTTCAAACGCTAGTTCTATTACATACTCTTTGAGCACTTCGAGACAAGGCTAAGCTAGCTAGTAAGCTAGTAGTAGGCGTAGTGCCCTCGCGCTTGGCTTGGCTCGTCTTGATAGTGGCACTACCGGGCCCCCAGATGTTTTTGATAAGTGCGTACTTTCATTATGTATCTTATTTAGGTACATATTTATACCTACCTACTTACGTAGGAAGCAGCTTAAGTTACTATCTTGATATGCGTCTAATTGTTAGTAGTGGTGATTAACCTGAATGTATGCGTGATCCCAATAGTATGATGTCCACTTGTAGTTGTAGCTATAAGGAAAAATAACTATTTTAAAGGTTCTTTAAACTTATGCACAAGCAGTATGCGGGTATTCGTGGGGGAATTCCCGATTTCTTTTTAATTAATTTTTTTAGGGGGTTTTTCCTGTTCAACATGTCCGGTTAATTATACGCATGTAAATTACACGCTTTGAAAATCTTGACTTGAATTATAAACAAATATCGTTTTCAGATGGCGGTGGCGTAAAGTTACATGCCGTGTGATTAACCTGGGCAGCCCCGTGGCAGTGCCTTTATTTTTATTTTTTTATCCCGCCCGAGCCGGATTTCTATTAGGACATATAGGACAAGCAGTATGCGGGTATTCGTGGGGGAATTCCTAATTTCTTTTTAATATTTTTATTTTGGGGGGTTTTTCCTGTTCAGTATGTCCGGAATTTTATTTTTTTAACAGTAACGGATCATGACGTCAATAAGTGATAAAACTATCCTACATTGAATAAAGAATTTTAATTTCAATTTCCAACGCATTTGAGACGCATTTGTACATACCTAATATATGGGCTTCGCTTGGACTTTCTTTCTTTTCTTTGAAATTTTGATTGTTATAGAAATGTTTGAATTATTATTATTGCATTTATTTTTTAGACTAAAGGAATTTGCAAATTAACATCCGATCCCCCATTATACCATTCAAATACGGCGACCGTTGACGGATGCGTTAATTGTGGCGTTTGACAGACGCATTTGTCCATGTCGCCATATTTGCATGGAAATAAGATGGGAGTTTGCCATTTTTTATCGTGTGACAGACGCATGCGTTACTGATGCGCTTAATGTAAGCAGCAACAGAAGTGTGATCCAATCCATGTGATTAATTATATAGAGAGGGCAAAATAAAGCAGAAAGAAAATACATAAAATAAATCAGATAAAACATCTCATAACAACGCTCTTCTCTTTCTAGGTCATTAAAAACCCACAACATTAGACTCCCAACTTACGTTCCAATTTAGAACGTCAGAGGCTGCCCTAACCTCACTCAACAAGGCCGGTCGTTATCAAACGCGCGTACGAAGATGCCACTACGGCTTAGGGCTGGCACTAATATGTACCTATCTACTTGATAAAAACCTGAAGTACCAGAATTGACATTCGAATGCCCAAGAATCCCAACCGCAGGTGGTAGCGTGAATGAGCGGAGGCCTTTGCCCTGCAGTAGGTCATAGAACAGGCTGGAACATAAAAGTACGTTTTTTTGTGTTTGTACCTGTAGTTGATGAGAACAACTTATACTGTTCTATTTGTAGTCATGGCTTTGGAAATTCTATTATATATTAAGAATGAAATTTGATTCTAAAATGCAGTCTAATTAACTACTTTTGACATATTTTTATTAATTAATAAAACATTTTGTTATATAAAACAGGTAATAGTTTTATTTGACAACAATCAACAAAGACATTAAACAAGGAGTTAATTAGACTGCATTTGAAATAAGTAAAAGACATTAAAATAGTCAGTGATAAATAAGGAATTAAATTAACCTTGTTTTTTTTTACAAAAACAGGTTGTTGACATGAATTGACAATGCAAAATATATAAGTTATAGTAGTATGTACGTACTCTTCATCTTCAGGCAAAATTAAACCATAAAGATAATTTCATGCATATTTGCAGTCTCTTTTATTTTATTACCACTTTACTGCTCTTGTTGTTATGCAAATAAAATACCTCACTTAGTGTTATTTAGAAAATTTACGCGTGTTAACGTGTATACTGCATGCGTTCATATTTCATTTAACTTACTTCCTTTGAATCATTTCAGTTTTGTTATTAAAACCACATGCTCTTTACCGCATGTTCAAAATAATCTGAATAAAAAAAAATAGTAAAAACTGACAGCCCTATTTTAACTAAAAGGCAGGTGATACAAGGTGTACCAAAGCGCACTATGGTCATTTACCGGCTCTCGACCACATGCAACGTTCGCGGTTCGCGGGCTAGCGCGATTTGAAAATCGAACGCTGGTCGTTCCGTTTACAAACATTTTTATTTTGTCAAGTGAATTTATTATTTCTAATAGTGATTCGAAATTAGAACTTGTGTTGTTTAGTGACAAACTTTAAAAAGTTTTGTGACATTGCATGGATGGTATATTTGGAAATTACTGTGAGTTTTTAGTACTTATTATTTTTATAAATTGAAAATATCGAAGTATTTAATTTATTTATCGAATAGCATTGCAGAGGCTCGTTTTAATTAGGTTAACTCATAAAATAATGTTTTTATTGATTAAGGTCTATGTTACTTATTTATTAATTTTGAAGGTAACTGAATCAATAAAGATTAAAACTAAAAACTCTCACTTATTGGATGAATATGGGATTAATTTGTATTCAGCCTTAGGTGCGAATACTTAAGCGCGGTTTACAATGTTACTTGTTAAAAGTAAACAAGTTTGGTGTTGCCTAACTGAGTGCTTCAAGGACCGCATAGAACTTAAACTTAGCGTATTTAATTACTTACACAGGGTCTTTAAATAATTAATAAATACCTTGGTCGTTCCAAACGGCGCCACCTGGCCCCAAACTAAGCGAAGCTTGTAATATGGGTACTAGATAGGTAACTATAATACATAAATACTTTTTTTTGTAAAATACATACAATTCATAGAAACAACTAGACTCAACACAAATATTTAAAAAGTAACTTACAAATACTTGTGCCGTGTGTCGAACCCACTACCATCGGCGTAGCAGACAAGGGTATACTATCCACTACGCCATCGGGCCAGTCATTCGGGACAAACTGTATAATAAAAACCCAAAATATGAGTTTAATTTTTTGCGACTCTGCAAAAAAAAATATAACATAATATTGATCACTGATAAAAATTTAAGATGTCTCGTGTTTTCGTAGATATTGGATAGTCATTACACAACCATGTCAGAGACCTATTACTAATAGTAGGCGGTTGAAAAACTCTGACACCATGGTTCATCGGGTCGTTGTCTCGGTGTCCAACACGAAAAGAAGAAAATGAAATTGAAAAATGTTAGCGCTGGGGCTCGAACCCGGGATTGTTATACATACATACATAAATCACGCCTATATCCCTTACGGGGTAGGAAGGTCGTTAACGGCCGTGAAACGGATATTAACACCACGTCTGACAAAAGCTTGAGGGTCAATCAGGTAACTGTGTATCACTATAGTGACATGTTGTCAGCCCATCGCCTAAAATTGCAATACACATCTCTTAGTTGCCTTTTACGACACCCATGGGTGAGAAATGGGGTGATGCTATTCTAGGCCGGCATCACACGGCTTCGGGATTGTTATGACCCTGTATTTTCAAGTTTTGGCTATCTAGATAGACTTATGACTTTGGGCTAGTCTATGAATGTGGGTAGGTTCGGGTACTTTAAATATTTTAGTCGCGGCTAACCATTTAGACTTGCATTTTGCGTCAAGGTTTAGCTTAGAAATGCTTCTGAAATTGGGCTAAGTTTAAAGCAAACTTTTCAAATGTAGTATTTATTGACCCTTCAATTAGTTCGCGGCAAAATTAAGTTATATTGCCGTGTGATGCCGGCTTAGAATAGCATCACCCCATATCTTTCCCGTGGGAGTCGTAAGAGGCGACTAAGGGACTCGTGGGTGTGTATTGCAATTTTAGGCGATGGGCTGACAACCTGTCTCTATGGAGATACAGAATTTTCCGAATGACCCACAAGACGTGGCGTAAATGTACCTTTTATTGCGGCCGTTTACGCTCTGCCTACCCCACAAGGAATAAGAGGCGTGATATGGTTTGTTATAATTTATTTACGGTATTCGTGGTACATTTAAATATGCATGCATAAAATATTAAGGCGGTTGCCCCACTTGTCGTCAGTCACTGCGTATTTTGAACGCAGCATAACGCATTGCGTCTGTCAAACAAACGGAAATACGGAAAGAACAAATACGGCCACGTCGTAACGAATTGACAGACGCATCCGTTACGCAATAACAGTGGAATAAGCAATTTCCTTTCGCCTTTGTGTTTATTTTTGACTTTCTTGTCTACTAGCAATTTAACGAATCATATATACAAATTATTCACTTAAGCTAATCAAATACTTCAAAATGGACTTCAAAAATATTTGTGTTTTGTGGGGATCGAAACCACGACCCTCGGCGTAACAGACAGGGGTACTATCCGCTACGCCGTCGGACCAGTCGAATTATCAAGTTACGAGGTTTATTATTGGGTTATTTATTAGATCACGTTTTAACTTCTCAAATCACGTTTTTCGCTCTATCAAATCAACAACATCCTTAAACCGCTTCCTTTTCAAGTTGAACAACTTTCATAAAAAAAAGATTTTAAGTTATGTGTGGAAAAACCATACCATATCATATATAAACATAACCAAGGTTAAGAAGAAATCCGGGTAAACAGGATGTAAGGGACAGCCTTCCGAATACCTGATACGGTGCATTCAGGCCATGAAACTGAACAACTTTCCCCAAGGAAATTATGTCAGGAACCGACAAAAATACAAGAAAATATTTACCTTCCATACAAAATTAAGATCAGCTGACTGCATTTACCATGGGAAGTAAAAAAGAAAATACGTTTCCTGAAATATATTTTTATAGGAAGTTGTTCAGTTTCATGGTCTGAATGCATCCTATAAGTATTTGGAGGGCTGTCCTTTACACTCCGTATTTCGTGCAACTTTTTTATATGCAACATCGTGCACGTATTTTATTTATTAAGATCAACTTTGTTACGTGTGTGGTCACGAAGGAGGGTAATGTTTTAAATGCTGTGTAAACTGAATATAAATATAATGTTTTTAGATTTTTTATTACAAGAAAGTATAATAATAATAATTATAATAATAAGCCTTTATTTCAGGTAACAAGGCCCATAATAAACAATTAAATATGACTCAAAAACTAACACAAATACACTACAGATACTACAAATATTCTAAAATAAAGCTAAATAGACATTTTATACTAGATATAGTTTTAAGGCCTCATCTATCCCGGGACAGCATGTGTACAAGCTATTTTGAACTCTACTACCCTCACTTAAAGTTCGAAACGAAAAACTTTTATAATACAATCCGGCAGATCTATCTAACTAATAAATAATTTCATCAAATCACAAAAAACGTAAATTGATTAATTGAATGACTCATTATACTATAAGAACGTTTATAATTTGATGACATAATATGTAGATAATTTACACAACTATTACTCATCACAATAAAACTAATTTTATCAATGTTTTATATTAGATAGCCAAAACTTGTTAATGCAGAATGTTTATAAAATCAATTTTTGCAGTGCTAGACAACGACGAAAATACATACATACATAACGCCTACCTTACTTGCGGGGTAGCCAGAGCGTAAACAGTCGTAAAAAACGGACATATTTGCACGTCTTACTAACATTCTAGAGTCATTCTGAAAATTGTGTACCGCCATAGTGACAAGTTGTCAGCTTATTGCCTAAAATTACAATACATATTTAACCCTCGATGGGGTGATGCTATTCTAAGCCGACATCACACGGCAACCTAAAACATTTTTGTAAGTTTTTAAACTCTCACCCGTTTAGTAAATGTTCTATTGTGGACAGTCCTTGCATTGATTATATTTATGATGAAATCAGACATTTTATTTGCAAGAATACAGTTGTGCCGTGTGATGCCGGCTTAGAATAGCATCACCCCATTTCTTCCCGTGGGAGTCGTAAAAAGCGACTATGGGACTCGAGGGTTTGTTGGGTTGTTAAAAAATTGTATGTTGTTCGTTGTATGTTGTTGTAGTTCGTTGTCCGAAGTGTGATCCGTTTCAAAATTTGTGATTAGACTTATGACTTAAAATAATTAAAGACGTGTTTCAGCATATTTGAAATTTTAACCCTTAATAGGGTCAAACGGGGGTTGTAAAGTTTGTATGAAAGTTCGTTGTCTTAAGTGTGATCCGTTTCAAAATTTGTGATTAGACTAATAACTGAAATTAATTAAACACATGTTTCAGCATATTTGAAATTTTAACCCTTAATAGGGTCAAACGGGGGTTTAAAATTTGTATGAAAGTTCGTTTTTTTTAATGAATGTGATCTGTTTCAAAATTTGTGATTAGACTAATGACTTTAAATAATTAAATACGTGTTTCAGCATTTTTGAAATTTTAACCTTTAAATGGGTGAAAAGGGGGTTAAAAGTTTGTATGAAAGTTTTTTATCTTAAATGTGATCTGTTTCAAAATTTCTGTTTAGACTCATAACTTAAAATAATGAAATACGTGTTTCAGCATTTTTGAAATTTTAATACTTAAAGGTGTCAAAAGGGGGTGAAAAGTTTACTACCAGTTGAGCTACCCGTTTTCCCATGGGAATGTGACAATTTCCCGGAATAAATTATACTTATAAACCTTCCTCTCAAGTAACTCTATCTAATAAAAAAACCGCATCAAAATCCGTTGGGTAATTCTAAAGATATAAGGAGACACCAAACGGGAAGCGACTTTATTTTATACTATGTAGTGAAGTAAATAAAATGTCACACAAATATAAAATAATCCAAACAAAAACAAAATAAATAAAATCACGATGTCAAAATGTGTTTCATGCAGTCGGTTTATATTTTTAATGTATTCATTATGTTTATTTATGCATTTGTTTGTTGCATGTTCATGAATGGACTGAATCTTTACCTACTTTGTTTTTGTTGCCATGTAATTATGTGGACACGTTTCGTCAATTGCTTTTCAAATTAGCAATAAAACGTGCTTAAAGTGTTGATGACTTGGGCATGTTTTGTGTTTTGTTAAAATGTAGTATCATGCAGAAACATACATACATATATCACGCCTATAGTCCCTTGCGGAGTAGGCAGAGCATAAATGGCCGTGAAAAACGGTAATTTACGCCACGTCTGACAAAACTTCGAGGGTCAATCAGATAACTGTGTATGTGTGTGTCCAGGATATTTATTTATTTAAATAGGCATGATGTATGTATGTATGTTTCTGCATGTGATGCTG
Source organism: Tuta absoluta (assembly GCA_027580185.1). Classification (NCBI taxonomy): domain Eukaryota; kingdom Metazoa; phylum Arthropoda; class Insecta; order Lepidoptera; family Gelechiidae; genus Tuta; species Tuta absoluta. The sequence goes on along the minus strand of JAQAHW010000019.1, from coordinate 7,358,901 downwards.
TCGCCGGCTTAGAATAGCATCACCCCATTTCTTGCCCATGGGTGTCGTAAAATGCGACTAAGGGATTCGAGGGTGTGTATTGCAATTTTAGGCGATGGACTGACAACCTGTCCCTATGGCCATACAAAACTTTTTGAATGACTCTCAAATGTTTGTCAGACGTGGCGTGAATGTTCGTTTTTACGCTCTGCCTACCCCGCAAGGGATGAAGGCGTGGTATTATGTATGTATTAATTCGAATTGCTGCTGACAGTTCCGGTTGGATGAAGCTCGATATTTTTTTACGACTCAATAAATGGTACTGTTCGTTAAAAAACTACTCATTAAAACTGGTTAAATACATACACAATTTAGAAAAAATCTTCGGAGCCGTTTTCGAAATCCCGATTGTAAATTAACAAATGTATAATACCTAGATTTCCGCCAAGCGATTTACCCGCTGCTACTCATTTTCCCGTGGTAATAGTTGTTTTCCTGCAATAAAAAGTAGCCTATGTATTATTACAGGTTGTACTCTACCTGTGTTCCAAATTTCATTCTAATTGGTCAAGCCATTTGAGCGTGAAGAGGTAACAAACAAACATACATACACACACACAAACTCTCAGATTTATAATATTAGTACGGATTACTCGTTTGAAGGTATAATTATTGTAGATAGATTTATGTAACACACCAAAAAACTACTAAAACATCTAATTCACGTGAATAATTGTTAGCACGTTTCAAGTTTTTGTGATGATCAATTGATCGCTAGCGGTTTTTATTTTATTAAGTTCATTTCGTTTATGTAATGATGTTATGGGTACCTATATATATTTTTATTTTGTGGTCAAAACAACAACTGATAGCGGCCTTCACACTGAACTGAGCCGTGACCTTAGGTCAAATACCACAATTACTAGGAAATTAATCGCGATACGGATAATTGAACATGTCTATCTGCGAATCTATAGCTATAGATACTTGTCTTATCAATAATTACGTATTTTCGGTAGCTTCAGAGTTTATGCAATAAATTGTGAAGTACTACAAAGCTTTATTAGTATGTTTTAACATTTATTAAAAGCCCTTAATTTCATCTAAAGAGTCGGAAGGTTGAACCTGAACTAGTTTAGTCGCGCGGCAATTCTGGAACGTTCTTTGTAATGTGTTTAGATAATATGACATCAAAAGTTTTCTTCTCAACTGGTCATATCCCATACCATAACTATCTTAATTTCGTTGACTGAAGTAACTGGGGGCCGATAGAGGTAATAACGACTCGACGCGACGGTATTAGACCTATTGCGGCTTGCATCAGTTCGACGCAGAGGCTAGAAGGGAAGGCAAGATAGTAACCACAGATAATCTTTTCTTTTATTATACGTTGAGGTCAATGTATCAATGGCTTGAAGGTTCTATTTGAAATTCGTATATGCATAAATGTAGACTAGCTGTTACCCGCGGACTAGCCTGCGTCACAGAATAGATAATAGTAGTACCTACAGAAGCGACACTCCTTTGATGTTTAAGAAAGCCGCCGTTTTAATAGCCTACACTTTTTTTTGTAACGTCCAAGACACCGTGCGCTATCTAAATTAAACTCAAATGCACGCGCATAAGAGCACAAATCCTTTGCGTTCTCTGACTACCTACACGGAAGCTCAAACGCCAGGGCCGGATTAAGGATATAACTATGAAAAATAAAATCCTAAACTGATTTGGTAGGCACTTCATAGAATTACTCAGAATCAAAATAAATTGGTCCCTTAAATGGGATTCACTGCGAGCGAACATTTCTGCGTTCATGTTTAGATTGCCTTGACTAGCTTATTCTTAGTTAAATAGGTATCTACTTTACATTGTATAACTATGACATTGCTTGTGGATAAAAATCAACGAAGCACAAAACAATCAATAATAGTAGGTACATTTACCTATTTTTAACGGATTATTTTTCTTACCTTGCACATTGCACAATCCTTTGGTAATGTAAAAAAGGACAACTTGGAATCACTCTTTTTATTAAGACACCCGTCCACAGAACACCTAGTCCTATTTTGTCCCATTATCATAATAAACTGATTGGTTTTAAATTTCGTAAAGAAGCACAGCACAAACAATTTATTCCACTACCTGCACGACTGTCAAAGAACGCGTTACAAGTGAAATGACGTCACCGCATCGATGCGCGCGCGCTCCTCTAGCGAGCGCGATCCGGCTCTGGCCGAGTGTACCGTCGCGGTACGCGACGGCGTAGGTACTTAACTCCGTAGGTATAGGCGAGTGTCGCAGGCCTGCCTGCGTGCTCATATTTTATACGAAGGGACCATGGACGTAAAAAAAAGTACGGACAGAATCCGGCTAATAACAAACTGTGTCGCTCAAAGTCGGCCAGTTCTCTGTACGTACAAGTGCACACGCACACATTCACACATTAGTCGGCCATAACGCACGCAAACGTCAACATAAGCGGACAAAAATACCATCGTCCGTCCATAACGAGTCATTCATTACATTATTATTATAATAAATTATGAATATTTTATAAAATATTATGTACAATTTGTGCCATTAGTGGAGCTGGGTACCAACCTTTACTGGTTTTTCTTGTAAACTGTACAAAAGCCAGTTTAAATTGGTGCTTTGTTATATTTATAATTATGCTGCTGAAAGTACTTTTTTAACAAAGGAATATATTGATGTTGATCATACAATTCCTTTTTACACGACTGCCCAACCAATTTGCAGTGTGATGCCGGCTTAGAATAGCATCATCCCGTTTCTTTCCCGTTGGAGTCGTAACAGGCAACTAAGGGACTCAAGGGTGTGTATTGCAATTTTAGGCGATGGGGTGACAACCTGTCACTATGGCGATACACAAATTTCCGAATGACCATTAAATATTTGTCACAAGTGGCCCAAATGTAAGTTCTTTGCGGCCGTTTACGCTCTGTCTACCCTGCAAGGGATTATAGGTGAGATATATATATGTGTGTGTGTGTGTGTGCACAACCAAAAATAAGATTGTAATGTTTAAACTTTAATGTGTTCATATATGATGTGTGATTCTTCAAAGTGTAGTCTAGGTGCGTAACAAATAAACTTAAGTACTGGCAGAGTTTCTCTTTTTTTAAAATCTTTTTTAATCTGGTGGTTCGGTCCACAATGTTCTAACTAGACTGTAAACAAATTACAAATTACCAAAGTGATAATATCAACTTTATGAGTGTCCCAGTGGTAATCGAACCCGGAACCTTTGCGCCGCAGGCAGTCGTACTACCACTACGCTACAACGGCCGTCCGAACGGGTAGCTGAAATTTATCACTATCATTGAGCAAATCGGCAGAAACTCTACCAGTAATTCAGCTGAAAAGTGATCGTAAAACGTAAGACTATAACTACTGAACAGGACAGGATAAACTGAGGAACTGAGGCATTAGATACAAAGCTAAAAGCTTGAAACTTTTTTAATGCACAACATTCCAGCTTTGCAGTCATGGACACCATAAGAACAGGTAATTACGCGTTTCATTATGTCATCTTATCTTCTTATCTTAATTAGCCTACATCGTCCCACTGCTAGGCAAAGGCCTCCCTCTTCTCTTTTCATCCAGTTCTACTCTGGGCCTCCAAGTGTCAGTCTTTGCTAAAGGCATGTAGCTCGTCTCGCCACCTGCGATGGGGTCTTCCGCGGCGTCGTCTCGGTGTGGGTGGTTTCATTATAAAATTATAAAATAAAATAATAATAATTACACAAAATATTTATACTTTTGGTGCATCGCCACCATTGCTTTTTTATTTAGTTTATTTAAAGATTTTTTAATTTACAGATAGACAGCGCGACAACATGATTTTTTTGTTTGTATATAGTTATTTCGCATGGGCGCGCGCGGCCTCTTCCTGTTGATTGGTTGTCATGGAGACTCGTTTGGTTATTTACGTTTTGGTTGTTACTTTTGGTTCCTAATTTTTTCTTGTAAATATTAAATAAACACCGAATTGTATAAGGCGAAGAACTGGTTTTGATTTACAGTATTTTTCCCCACGCGCTGGCGAAATACCTACCCACTCGTTACTAGAAGGTTAGATTTGTTTTTCTTACTATGCTGATGATCACATATAATTTTAGTTCCTACACAATGTTTATGCTAGATATCTTAGCAAACTCGTCGCTTACTCTATAATCGAACCGCTGTAGAAGTTAATCTGCATGGTTTCCTTATATTTCAGTTTTTGCGAATACTGGCAGAGTTCACTTATTAAGTTTGATGATGGTAGATGGTAACATTCATTAATATACTTTGTTTACATTGTAGCTCAGCTGTCTCCAGGAAACCTTATAATTTGTGTGAAGTATTGCAGTTTTCACACGATTTGCCAGCGCAAATTTTATGACAAATTAAGACCTTGCTTGAAAAAAACTTAGCAGACGAGCAGAAAGAACACTCAGACGCGACAGACTCGAACCTCGAGAAGTCAAGAAAGGATTTTTATGCATTCAATAGTTATGAACTTATGATTGTTCTACTAACATCACCTCAAGATACCCATTTAAGGTTTTACTCGAGGTGTTTTAGATGGCATCTTATTAGGGAGAAACGCTATAATGGATCAAAATTAATAAAAACAACCAACTTGAAATTCTTTTTGCTTTTCTTTAACATCCGCATATAAACACATAGCCAGCAAGACAAGCGGTCTCTCGTCTCGTTCCTTACATAAAAGAAGGCCGAGTTGATCGACGTACATAGCAGACTACAGTTTTTGATCGTGCAATTTCCCACTCCAACCCCAGACCATATTGTAGTTAATCTGTGCCCCGGAACACAAGTGGGAGAAATGTAGTTTTAATTAAATTGGATGAAATTTTGGTATGTTACAGTATTCAGTCATCTGAACAAAGTTTTATTCATAACGAGTCATGATAATTCAGATAATTTATTTTAATCATTAGGAGTAAATAGGAATACTGATGCAAGTTCTAATAGTAGAGGAGCCTAAGTGGGGATTGCTGGATCCTTTAGATCGACTTCGTCCATTTCCGAACTCGTCCTCTTCCTAAATATATTGTAACAGAAGAAAATGCAAGGTTAATGGTGGGTGCAGTGTAGACAACAGCAAAAGAACGAATCAAGCCTAGGTCTTATATCTTCTTTAGGTCTCTATTTTAAAAGCTAAGCTGGTCAGTTCTGCCATGAAATGAGTTGGGCAATTTTTTTTAACCCGTAGTCCACCTATAGGTTATTTTTTTTTCTTCGCGTAGTTCACCAATAGAGCTGAGCTGGGATTTTTTAAAATAGATCCACCTGGTGGGCCATACCACATTTTTTTCGTTGCGTGGTCCACCAAAAATTTTTAACCGCTATTAACTCAAGTTCTATTGCCTGTAGTCCACCTTCTCAAATTTTCGTGCTGTCTTGTTCAAGTCATGCGCAATAATCAGCGCGCATGCAAAACTAATTTCTTTGTAAAAGTTGTAGGTCTTGAAATTGTAGATGACATCTGTCAAACTTTGAACTAATTTATTTCGTCAACTATGCATGCTTAACTACTAGTTCTTTGAAGAAGTTGTAGGTCTTGCCGAGATGTATATTTTGTAGTCAAACAAAGAACTTATTCATCTCGCTTTGCAATATGTACGAACATATCATGGATAACCCCACCCATTATGTCAGGTTCGATAAGGCAGCAATCCTAGTGAGAGAGAAGAGATTCATTCCTAGGAAAGTACGGGAAGCCTTAGTGTCTAATTCCAAGCTAAACTCCCGCAGTGGAAGCGATTTACACAGGTAAATTTCTAGTAAAATACCAGGAGTTCAACTGAAGGCAGACAATGGCCGCGTTACGCAGCGCTAAATAGCATACGCTGCACAATATAGCAGCGCATACTATGAATTAAACGTGAACCTAAATCTATTTAACTTAATTAACTAAGTTGAGTGAAATTGGCAAATGATGTGTTCCGACCTTTACATAACTCAATTCTGTAGTAAATACCGTCTGCCGATCTGGCGTTACGTCACACGTATAAGCACTAGATTATAAGTAAGTACCTCCAAATTATATCACCCCACGAATTCCGCAATTCGTACTAAGGAGTCACAATGATATGGTACAACAAATATGACTAAAGGGAACACACCATTAACACAAAAAAAACAGTTTTATACTAAAACAACTAGGTTTCACACTTACAGTCACGTCGCCGGCGCAAATGCATAAAATACCCAACGGAGAAAGGAAGTACAGGGAATGGATCAAATAAGGATTCCGTTGGTACTTACAGGGCTGGGTGGAAAAGATATCGACACCCAGCATTCCACTACAGCCTTGGCGCGTTATTCACTTCAAACCACTCACAGCTTCTGTTCGTATTCCACTTTGATATCAGTCATTACGCGTGACCCAACCCGAATTTGGGTCGTACAAACGCGAGCCGATATGGCCACTTGATGCCTATTCAACGCGACGCTCACGTGGAAGACGTCGAGACATCCAACAATCACTAAGCCTGGTATTCTAGTATAACCCAGGAGAACCGCAATAATACGATGCATCAACACGCGCGATCTCAAATTGAATCGTCCATTACACGCGGCATCACAAAACGCGTGGCGGGAAATCCGTACAAAACACAATACGTTCTCGTCCGAACGGTTTTGAGTGACTGATAGTGCGGTGCAGAAATCACCGCTTGGCGCCTACCAGGCGACCCGCGCGCACGCCGCCACCCTCGCCCCGAGAGCGAGAAAGGGACAACATATGCCCAGAGCGATGCGTGCGGGCGAGCATCGCGGCGTATTCATAGACCGTCATTAATACCTAACTTACCCCAGCATAGCAACGCTAAATTAAACACTTAGAAATTCAAAAACATCCAAATTTCAACAGAGATACTGGATGGGCACAACAAATTGACAGCTGTCATCTCAAATGTAGATCTTGTCAAGACCTACAACTTTTCCACAGAAATATACATGCATAGTTTCCAAGTTTGAATTAAGACAGCTATCACTAAATTTTGTCATGTATTGCTCTTAATTTTGAATCTTGGCTGATCTTATGTTAAGGTCACTGACGCTCGAGTAAAACCCCATTGAGCATTGTGGGCTCCTCTACAATAATGAAATGACTTATGATTATGAATTGTCTGACGTGACGAATAACACATTTTATTCTGAGTGACTGATATAAATAAAATTGATCAAGGATTGTTAAGTATGATGTAAAGAGTATTTAATAGTCAGTTAAAATGTATGGAAAATCTGTACCTTAGTACAGATTGATTGATTGATTCGGAATAATCACTTTAATAATTTAAAGTGATTATTCCGAAAACTGTAAGACTTAGGATGTTGGTCTATTAGGATGTTGGGCAGCTTTACACGAACGCTGACACCACGCGTGCTCTATGCATGTTATACGCCCGCGCAGCCCACGCGTTGTACACATGTAGAGCACGCGTTGCATACTAGTAAAGCAAGCATTGTATACAAGTAGAGCTCGCGTTATACACGTGTAGAGAACGCGTTACACACGTATCGAACACGTGTTGTACACTAGTATAATACGCGTCACCAACGTGTTAAGCACGCGTTTCACAAGAATAGAGCGCGCGTAGAAAACGTGTGTGTATCCTATGATAGAACGGACGGACGGTGGAGTAAGCGGGTTCTCGAATGGAAGCCTTGCCGCGGCAAGCGTAGCGTTGGACCACCACCGACCAGATGGACTGATAACTGGATGGAAAAAACGAGAGATCGTGCCCTGTACCTACTCTAGGGGAGGCCTACGTCCAACAGTGGACTGCAATAGGCTAATGAATGTATGTAGAGCACGAGTTATAAACGAATAGTGCACACACCGTACACGAGTACAACCTTCAACTTAGTCGTCTCTTTCAACACCCACGAGAAAAGAATGGGGTGATGCTATGCTATGCCGTCATCACACGGCAATCATCATCACACGGCAATCATCATCACACGCATGTACGCTCGTTGGTGCATACATTTTAGTTAGTAAAAAATAAACTAACTAGCCTGCATGAAAAGATAAATGAATATAGAGAAGGCAAAAGAAGTATGCAAGGATCGTCGTAAGTGGAAGGAAGTAGACGCTGCCTATTCCTGCGGGAAAGAAGCGTGATTTATATATGTTACGTAAAATTTATAAAATATCTTCTATAGATAAGTCTGTATTTAATATTTAGCCATCCTACAGTGATGTTTGTTGATACAGTACGAAGCAACTCCAACTATTGACAAGCACAAGAAGTACAAAGTTTGATCACGAGATCAAGCATTTATAACACATTTGTTATTGTAATGATATTCATTATAATATTGAATATCAACTATCATAATGTTATCATCATCACTCAGAAAAGTAATCGAAATAATTATTTATAATGTAAATATATGAGGCTTAAAACTGAACCCAAAAAAAAACAGTTGCACATATAATCGAAAATCAACAGTAGCTGATGGCAAGTGGTAATTTTTATATGTACTTTTAGTGTGTCGGTAAAGTTAGCTTATTACTTTTTTAAACGAGTTTATTCTGCTCATGCGGTCTAAAATATCCTACAGATGCATTACCAACCTTAAAAATCTCATAGTTATGGGTAATTTTTTATAAGTTATCTTAATTAAATGAAACTCGACATCGGCAAGGCACCTATGCTTGAGACTGCTCATGGTCGAGCACAATGACAGAAACTTGGTTGTCATAGCTCGACCGCTTTTCGACACCATAGACAAAATAATCTTAGAAAGGGACAAAAACCCGATGACATTAAGAACTTTGTATGTAAATTACTTGTCATTCTGTTTGACACCTAGATGAAACTCGACCGAATTCCGACCGAACTCCGACGCCGTAATGCCCGCATGTGTCATTCCATACAAAAACTCGACGCCGTTATACAGCTAAATAGGCCTCCTGATCTGTGTTACTTATAAAGGGTGAACTGTATTACGTATACTAGTGACCGTTACACAACCATGTCAGAGGCCTACTATTAGTAGTAGGCGGTTGAAAAACTCTGACACCAGGGTTGATTGTGTCGTTGGACAACTCGGTGTCCCACACAAAAAGAGAGAGTGACCGATTGCATAAGAATAAATAATATAGCGAAATGTCAAGGTGGGCCAAACTTACCCCTCTAAATTTTTTTTATTCGTATGTCGATCTATGTTCCTTAGGCAAAGTGGTTTCTTATCTCCAGCCCGTCTTGAGTTTTCACTATAGATAGCTAGTAAAATTTTAGCCCACTTATGGTGTAAACAATTTTGCTGCAAATATATAATTTACGGTATGAGTCTGCCCACGAAACTGAACCTTCCATTCAATTTAACTCGGTCGGCTTTTTTTAATAGTTCAACCTATCCTATGTTTTTGGAAGAAAGTTGTTTAGTTTCGGCGGCTGGTTCACACCTTAAAATATTTGCATGTGACATCCGTTCTACAAGCTGATTGTTTCATTGCATCAAACAAACAAGACTATGGTTTCATAACCAATCGGCAAATCTCAACAACTCGCACATAAACCATTCAAATTAAAACGAATTAAGGTGCAGACACATCCCCGCTAGGCGCCAGCCAGCTGAACGAAAGCTGCGTTTTTTTGCAGTTTTTGATCTTTTTTCCATACACGCCCGTCGGTGGAACCACTGGGCAGAAACGAACAGTTATTGCACTGTGCTTAGGTTGAGGCTTAGACCATAGAATTATGTTTAGAGGGAATCCTAGGAGCAAATAGAGCGTAAAGCTACATGTTGCCGAGTTAGAATAGCGTCACTCTAGTTCCACCGGGGGTTCGGTAAAAGTATCTATCAAAATTAAGCGGCGATTATGAATATGGCGGGTTAACATATGGGGAAATTACCGAAATGGCGCGAAAACCATAGACTAAGACATTATATGACTAAAATAGTCTATGACATCTACTATCCATTTCCAAACTAATTTAACGGAAACTGGCAGCGATATTTTTAAATAGACGTTTTAGTCGGAAACGTAGAATCGAGACAATATTGGCTATTGGTTAAACTCGTGTCAAGACATGTCCAACGGCCTCAGTGTGTATTGCAATTTTAGGCTATCGGCTGACAACCTATCACTATGCCGTTACACAATTTCCAGAATGACCCTCAACTATTTGTCAGACGTGGAATAATTACCGTTTGTTACCCCGCAAGGGATTTAAGGCGTGATATGTGTATGTATGCAAAACATGAGATGAGTTATTCTTTGCTTCCCTATGGTCACTCCTGAGGCTCTCTCTAAGAACTTTGCTCTTTGCTCAGTGCTTAGGCCGAGGGAAGTCAGGTGTGGGTATAATTTGCTAAGTGCACGTGAAGTATGCACATGCAGTATGCACATGCAGTACTCGCAGAATAGAAATAAAAAAATTACAAAGTACGAGTTGGACTCGCGCACAAAAGCGCACTATGTAAAAAACTGGCACAAAATCGCGTTTGTTGTAAGGAAGGCCTTTAATTTTTGTATTTGTTGTTATAGCGGCCACCATAATATATGTCCTGTAAACATTTCAACTCTTAGTTTATTTTATTACGGTTTATAAGATACAGCTCGGTGACTGACATACAACCGAATCTCAGTAATAGGGTGTCGTTTTGACACTTTGGGTACGGATCCCTAAAAAGAACATACAGGGGTACGGTAAGTAATTTATTTGATGCGGTGCTTGATGGTTGAGATGATTTGAATGTAAATTTTGTAGCGAGAGAAAAATTAGTAAATTTGTATTGCTTCGGTAAAACATGAACTGAGGCTATATCAAGAAAATAAAGATTCCCTAAGTAAAATGAATAAAAAATACTTATCGCTTTGTTATGCCTAAATCTGAATTGCTGTGTGTTTAACAAAAAACGGGCAACTGCGAGTCAGACTTGTCCACCGAGGGTTCCGTAGTCATTAAATATGTCTTGACAGACAAACAGACGGACGGACGGAGGGACAACAAAGTGATGCTGTAATATAAGAGTTCCTTAGTATTATGTATAAAAAGGCATAAAAATCAAGTGTATTGTATGGGAGCCCTCTAAAATAATAATTTTATTCTGGTTCAGTACCTACTCATTCTTTGTTATAGCAGCAACACGTGTATATGTTCTCTCTCTGTCATTATCGTTCTTTAGGTACAGGATTCATTATCACTACATAGTATAAAATAAAGTCGCTTCCCGTTTGGTGTCTCCTTATATATTTAGAAGTACCCAACGGATTTTGATGCGGTTTTTTTTATTAGATAGAGTAACTTGAGTGGAAGGTTTATAAGTATAATTAATTTCGAGAAATTGTCACATTCCCATGGGAAAACGGGTAGCCCAACTGGTAGTAAACTTTTGACCCCCTTTTGAAACCTTTAAGGATTAAAATTTCAAAAATGCTGAAACACGTATTTAATTATTTTAAGTTATGAGTCTAATCAGAAATTTTGAAACAGATCACATTTAAGATAAAAAACTTTCATACAAACTTTTAACCCCCTTTTCACCCATTTAAAGGTTAAAATTTCAAAAATGCTGAAACACGTGTTTAATTATTTTTAGTTATTAGTCTAACCACAAATTTTGAAACAGATCACATTCATTTAAAAAAACTAACTTTCATACAAACTTTTAACCCCCGTTTGACCCTATTAAGGGTGAAAATTTCAAATATGCTGAAACACGTGATTAATTATTTTAAGTCATAAGTTTAATTACTAATTTTGAAACGGATCACACTTAAGACAACGAACTTTCATACAAACTTTTAACCCCCTTTTCATCTCTTGGGGGATAAAAAAAAACGGAATTTTAAGTAAAGTCGCTTTCCACGTCTGTCCCTGTCTGTTTGTTTGTTTGTATGTATCTTCAAAACCACTTAACGGATCTGGATGAAGTTTTCTTAAAATATAGAGTGACTCAAGAGGAAGGTTTTTATGTATGATTTATGTCGGGAGAAAGTCTGTTTCCCGTGGGAAATCAGTTAGCAGCGTGTGAAACCGCTGGGCGGGCCGCTAGTACTTAGATAAAATCAAGCAAAAAAAACTTTTATATACACTCGTCTCATAATGTTCGAATTATGAATTCGAAAACAGATGCATAATGACCTACTTTATGCATTCTGCCTATAAAAACTAGGGTTTACTATAAATTACAGAAGCGTAATGACTTAATGACAAAACTCTTAATACGATAAAGTTGAGAAATGAAACGAAGTTTTTTTTCCAATACTCAAATCGCTATCTTCCGCCGCACCTGACAGTTGTTGTTGTACGGTAATTTTTCGGATGTTGTTCAGTTGTTTTAATAGGTTTTTGTTCTGTTGTTGTTCAGATGTTGATTAGTTGTGGTTCAGATGTTATTCCGATGTTGTTCAGTTGTTCAGTTGTTGTACAGATGTTGTTCAGATGTTGTTCAGTTGTTGTACAGATGTTGTTCAGTTGTTGTACAGATGTTGTTCAGTTGTTGTTTCGATGTTGTTCAGGTGTTGTTCAGTTGTTGTTCAGATGTTGTTCAGTTGTTGTTCAGATGTTGTTCAGTTGTTGTTCAGATGTTGTTCAGTTTTTTAGTTAAGTTATTGTTAAGACTCCACATCTAAACAACTGCTAAAGTATAGATTTTTGAAAATTCATATCAAGCCATATTACGTTCTCGTATTGAATTTGTCCTTGTATCGGGCCTTGCAATGGCCGGTGCGTACGTTTAGAAAAGTGTTTCTGAGTTTTTTTGGAGAGTGTAGATAAAATAGTGTATGCAACTGCTATAATTAGGCATTAGAATGCTCGTGCCAAACTATTATCACACTCGGCTGCGCCTCGTGTGATAAACAGACACTCGCATTCTAATGACCCCCATTATACGACAGTTGCATAAACTACTATTATTAGCTTATTCAAATTTTGAATTTATTTTAATTTTTACTTATGTGTTGTTATAGCGGCAACAGAAAAACAGCATCTGTGAAAATTTCAACTCTCTATCAACGGTTGCGAGATGCCTGAGACAAACAGACAACCGAGTAAGAGGGTCCCGTTTTGACCCTGTGGGTACGGAACCCTAAAAAACTAAGCCCCTTAACAACGAAAAATCGTATGGAAAAATTATTTAAATAACTTTTCTGTAACATGAATGTTTTCCCGTAATAGACACAAGACTCAAATTAAGCCAACAATTGATTATTTTTTATAAACCATAGAGTAAAGATGAAAATAACGAATTTTAACGCCAATTAGTAACTAGGTTATCAATTAAAAGAATAAAATTATCCGATGTAGTGCGATGCCGGTTTAGAATTAAATAGCACCACCCCAATTTTACACGTGGGTGTTATAAAAAGCGAATAAGACATCAATTTGTCCAGGGAATGGGCAGCACCGTTCCCTCTTAATGAAAATCTTCCACTGCGATCGCTAATCCGCCTGCCCAACGTGGTGACTTTGGCAATACCTCCCAATAGAGGGAGGCCCATGTCCAGCAGTGGACTAATGTGGCTGTTAATATAATGTAACATAATTCTACATACCATTACCAAAACGGAATAATTCATACAAACAAAATATACAACTGGGACCATTACATTATTCGCGATAATATAGTGCCAAAGTAATTTCAATATCTCTACATATTTTCGCCTCAATTTCACTGAAAATTGCTCCTTTGGGAAATTTTCAGTTGTAGCATGTTCATTTGTTTTGAAAGTAACGGAAGAGAAGAAATGGCAGAAAAAGGCCTGACAATTGGCAATAGACATGTTTTAAGGCGGTTCTCCCACTTGTCGTCTGTCGCTGCGTTTTCTTATCGCATCGTAACGCATGCGTCTGTCAGAAAAAAGGAAATTGTGAAACCCGATCATATTCGAAAACGGCTAAGGTGCGTTTACTTTCCGTAAACCCCCTGTCGCCGTATTTGTCTGGGAATAAGATTTCTCAATTTCCTTTTGTCTGTCAGACGCATGCGTTATGGTGCGTTAAAAATACGCAGCGACGGAGGACAAGTGGGCGATTCGCCTAAAAGTTGGATCGCCTCTTACCACATGGATCAATTAATTTGTAAGAGCCAAAAAGTTTGTACCCGTTTAGGTACTAATAGGATAACCTGCTATTATATAACTCTTTCCAAAGCAATGCTTACAGTTAGTAGCTGATAGATAAATGCCCACACTTAGTAGCTGATAGATAAATGCCTACATTTAGTAGCTGATTGATATATGCCTACACTTAGTAGCTGATAGATAAATGCCTACACTTAGTAGCTAATTATTAAATGCCTACACTAAGTACCTGATAGATAAATGCCTACACTAAGTACCTGATAGATAAATGCCTACACTTAATAGCTGATAAATAAATGCCTACACTTGTAGCTGATTGATAAATGCCTACACTAAGTTTGCCTCTCGGATGACTCCTGCGGGTCGAGTGGCACGCACGCACATCACTCCACTCGCGTCATAGATTATCAGAGTGTTTTCCTCGTTAGCTAATAAAATACGAAACATCTTTGTTAAATTATTGTCTTAAAATATTGTTACACTTTGTGGTGTTATTCAGATAGATAGATGAACACTTTATTGCTTACAACATACAAAACAGAAACAATACAATACAGAAAACTTAAGACTAAAAGTAAGCAAAGGCAGCCCTATCTCTTGCAGCGATCTATTATTTTTATTTATTTATTTTATACTTTATTGCACATAGTACAAACGGCGGGCCTAATGCCACGCGGCATTCTCTACCGGCCAACCAGAGGGTAAACAGAGAGAAAAAAACACGTGTGCACTTGGGTGAAAAATCACAACAATGAAAGATAACAAATTAAACTAGATTAATTAATTTATTGATAGAACTTCATGTTAATGTAGTAATCAAACACTTTTTCACTACTTCATATCGCTAAACATTGCCGTGTAATGCCGGCTTAGAATAGCATCCCCATTTCATTCCCGTGGGGGTCATAGGAGGCGACTAAGGGACTCGAGGGAGTGTATTGCAATTTTAGGCGATGGGCTGACAACCTGTCGTTATGGCGATACACAATTTTCTGAATGACCCTCAAATATTGGTCAGGCGTGGCGTGAAATTACGAGGGCCAATTTAAATTAAAACATTTAGTGGTTCATGTGGTTTGGGAAACTTTTAGTGATTCATAGTTATTTCCCTTAGATAATGTTCCTACTAGCGACCATAAGGGTTGTTCTCATCGACCGCGTTTTTCGTATGTTCCGCTTAAAAAGTGCTGCTTCCTCTGGGACGAGCGTTATAAAATTTTACTTCAAAATACTTCAGCACTTCTCACATATGGTCAAACATTTAATTCATCAAATAAGTGGCCAGTTTTTTGTAAATTTTTCTGTCAAACATGCATTCTCTCACATCCATGGCATGGTTCTTTGCTACCTTGCGCTAAATAGACTGTTATAGATCCTAAAATTACAAGTCTATGTCGTGTTAAGCTTTCTTATCTTTTAAACAATTATATTTTCTATCTTTTAGCATGTTCTTAGTTTCCACAACGGCAGAAACTTTTTTATAAACACGGATTTTTGCGTTGAAGCCCTGAATCAGCCCACAATTACCTCGCGCTACTCTCTCACTCATATATTCATGATGGTAAAAGCTATCTGTCGATTTTACTCACGAATTCGTAGCGGCTAGTACCGCCGACAACGTCGTGGGGGACGCAGGCTCCACTCGCCGCTATATCTTCGATGGTGAGGGTAAGTTTCTCACATTTACGACTTTGTCCAGTACCAACCTCATTTCCATGCAAGACGATTACCAATTATTCTGTTATTAGGTATTAACGATATTTTTTCTGAGGAATACCTTTGATATGCTTAAAATAAGAGGCGGTACTGTATTAAATTTTAACGAATAGGTTTTAATTAAACTGCAAAATAAGCTTTCGTTCTCATTTCCATGTTCTCATTTCCATATCTTTCCATGGTTCGAGATGGCATGGAATTGAGAAAGTGACATGGAAATGAGAGAATGATTAAAATTTTGCAGTCCACAGTTGGACAAAGTTTTTAAATTATGAATATTTATTCTTAAATTAATCCAATGCCTGTTTTAATCGTAAATATGTGGAAGTACGGGTATTTTTCATTATTACCTATTTTTATGAAATGAAAGCTTTTGTAGTTAATTTTATATGTCTTTTTACCGAATGTCTCAGAAGAAGGGTTAGAGTTTTTCGGGAGTCTGTCTGTATGTATGTATGTATTACGTATGTATTATGTATGTGTTTATGTATTATGTATGTATGTATCTGGACATGCAATTTCTTTTTCGTGGGTTACAGCCCAAACGGCTAGATGGATATTGACATGTGGGGTGTCATGTGATTCGCAGCGCATCAGCGCGAGTGACATTTGCTACATTTTAAACAAGATACCGCAAAGACGCGGCACTCCCACCCGCTCTCTGATATTTTACCGCCCTGCGCTCGCCCGACTTAGAAGCAGTCTGAAGAAAAGTGGTTCTATACCAGATACTGCAAACCCGCGATATCTGTACGCCAATAAAAGTAGTCCATCATGCTAACCACTTTTTTCTATAGAATGTCTCTTATAGAAAAGAATACATAATAATGGCTACCGCTTAGATGCAAAACTTCTACATGTAGGTGCGTGCCAAAACTAGGGCTACCGAAACCGCAACGCACTTTAAACTAGTATAAAGCGCGCGTAACCAGTTGATGACCACTTCAAACTGCTTCCCAGTCAGACGAGGCTATATTAATATTATGTTGGTACTCATTTCTATCTTGGCCACAAGTAATTTTAATACAAAGTGTTATAAAACTGTTTGTTGCATTCTGCAGTCGGTCACTATGTAAAAGTTATCAGTATCCACACCCTCATGTTCGTGGGATGCTAAATAAATATTTAACTAAGTAAATAAAGCTTATTTTCTTTATATTTCCTACAAATCAAGTAGTGGACATCTCATTTCCATGACAAAAAATAGTGGCCCTCCTTTTTTTATATTTATCGTTGTAATATATTAATTATTTTTACTAAAATACGTACTTTAAGCTCTAGCAAACATTACTGACTACTTATATATTAAAAAACATTTTTAATTATTTTAATATCAAATAAAAGAAAAATTGCCACGGAATTCTCTCATTTCCATGTCCGCAAATAGTGGACATCAAATAACTCTGAAACTAGTGGTCCAAGAACCGGGCAATTTCAATCTAGTGTTTGTAATGAGAAAAACTTTGATAACGTATATTCAATTATCCAAAAAAACTGAATTTGAAAAATTACATGGAAGTGAGAAAATTCCGTGTCATTATGAGAATGACCCATAAAATGATCTCTCAGTATCGAAGTGGGTTTGTGCGAAGTGGTTTGTGATAAATTGGTTTCAACTGGTAAGTAAGAAATATTTTAATTGAAATAATTTATTATCGGAATGTATCGAGTTCAGAAATAAGTAGGTACCTAATTATTGTTCTACTATGTGGTTTCCGAATTAATAGCCTATTTTCTTACGGAAGAAGTAGTATTATTCAGTTATGCTACTCAATGATGATATTTATTTATTTTATAATTTATTGCACATGGTACAAACGGCGGGCCTAATGCCATGCGGCATTTCCTACCGGCCAACCAGAGAGTAAACGGAAAAAAGAAAGAAAAAAAAAACTAAAGAGTGGAACTCACTACCTGCGTCTGTGTTTCCAAACGCATATAACCCTAATCTCTTCAATGTAAGAGTGAATAGGCTTCTTCTGGGTGAGCTCGCTCCATCTTAGACTCTGTCGCTGTCCTATGACCAAGACTAGAGTCAAGAGCAAGCCCATCATTAATATATAAAAAAACCTGGGCACTGGAAGGTGAAAATGAAAACACAAAAGAAAACAGAATGTCGTAATACTATGAAAATAAGCACCCGACAATCCATAATTATTATTCATTAAAAATATACTTACACAAATACTTATAATTAATACATAAATTTACTTATACATAATCAAAAGTAAACAGAAATATTATACTTTAATTGGAAAACATACAATTAGCCACCACCATCTGAAAACGATATTTGTTTCAAATTAAAGTCAAGATTTTTTAAGCGTGTATTTTACATGCGTATAATTAACCGGACCTCCTGAACAGGAAAACCCCCCCAAAAAAAACCTGCCCGGAAGTGTTTCTACTCTAAATTAACAATCGTACTAGCCCCTAAGCTACCCTAGCAAATTTACGATAAGACCAAAAATGGCAACATTATTTTGCCTTCAAAGTTAACTTCAACAGCCACTACTGTCCACTGCTGGACATGGGCCAACTGAGCGGTATTTGCCATACTCACCACGCTTGGCAGACAGATTGGCGAGCGCAGAGGAGTGTTGATGAAAGATGCTGTATCAACAGAGAACGCGGCTGCCCATTCCCTGGATTCATCCCTTAGTCGCTTTTTGCGACAACTACGTGTAGAAATAGGGTGATGCTATTCTACGCCGGCACCACATGTCAGTCTAGTTTAGCTTACTATAATTGTTATAATTATTATTTGTCCCTTTACCTTTATACCACACCTACATAGAAAGTGCCCTATAGCTTAATAAAATGTAGAGAGGAACGTGAGTCATTATTGACGTTTCAAAAGAGCGGGAGACAATAATCCATACAAATCACTTTCTTCCCTACTATTCCCTAGGGAAGAAAGCATGCAACTGTCAAAACATTCGTAAAACACAAAGCAATCGCAATAAGTCCATTCCGCCAAGTCTTTCATTCTGCCTGCTAAAATATTACAGAGAATATTTATGTAGTCAAAATAGTAGACTTAGCTGAATGGACTTAATTGCGTTTGCCTTGTACGAAATACATTTAAAAAGGGAATCACTCTAACGCGCCAATTTGCATTGAAATTTTCGTGTAAATAATTTCAGTTTTATATAATTGTTTTCTTTTGTATTCCAGTTTTTTCATTCAAGTAGGTGTAGTACAAAGCACTATCACTCGGAAGAAAGTCCGGTTAAAAACGAGGGTGTAGTTAATAATACACACGAGTCTCCTTTCTCTCCGTGCTCAATGTACCTTCTAATTGTTCACTTAAATAAAAGTTGCTATTATGATGTCACAATTTACAATGACGTCAAATCATAAATAGTTACTTGTAATAAATATTACGAAATAGTTAAGTAGGTACGGAAAATTATATTAAAATAATTTTCCTCAATCAAACTTGTGTATCTGAATATATTGGCGGGAAAAGACCTCGGAAAGAGCAAAGGCGGGCCTTGGTAGAGACATTGGAAGGATGCGGGCGATGGCGCGTGAAATTCAACTACTCATTGTTTTGTTTGGGATATTCGAAGACACAGACTGGAAAACTGCCTGACTGACTGGTTGCCATTCCACCAATTCGGACTAAGCGCTTCCAGTCATAATTTATAATGCGCACTTCTAAAGAGTACTCACTACCTGCGTCTGTGTTTCCAAACGCATACAACCCTAATCTCTTCAAAGTAAGAGTGAACAGGCTTCTTCTGGGTGAGCTCGCTCCATCTTAGACTCTGTCTCTGTCCTATGACCTAGACTAGAGTCAAGAGCAAACCCATCATTAATAAAATAAAAAAAAACCCTGCAGATTACATTACATAGTACGTTACACATTACTAACACGAGAAGTGTTAAAAAATAATTGGTATTCAAATTATCGTGGGTTTTCATCGATTACATTAATTCTGTAAAGAAGTCTCTAGGTATTAGTTGCAATACTAACCCGGTAGATGGAGTCGTGTCACGCGTTATTGACATCAAGATGCACTTGCAAAATTTGCATTTGATTGAGCCGCGGTAGCCCAGATGGAAGAGAAAAAGTACTTAATTTTCTTTTATAAAATAGTAAAAAATCTTTCTAACTATCGTTTCTAGCATGATTTTGTAATGAAAAACACTTTAATGCTTGTTATGCAGTAGTTCAAAAAAAGTATTTTTGCGAAATATTAGCTGTCCTTGTAAGCCTAGAGATAAACGTAATAGAAAATGAAAAATATTTAATATTAATTATAAATTGAAAAATAGGACCCCAACTATCTCATGTTACAACTTTAAGGTTGTATTTATTTAAAAACGCTGTGTACCCGCTACAGACTATAACCGCTAGAACTAAAATATTGATAAATGGAAAGGTGTAGTCAGCCTCTTATTTGTCTTTATCACCAATCATTGCGTAGTCTCACGGATATCTAGTCTGTGGTTTC
Source organism: Tuta absoluta (assembly GCA_027580185.1). Lineage (NCBI taxonomy): Eukaryota > Metazoa > Arthropoda > Insecta > Lepidoptera > Gelechiidae > Tuta > Tuta absoluta. Next base: position 7,338,669 of record JAQAHW010000019.1, on the reverse strand, counting down.
GAAGTACCTCGGAAGGGTATAGTTTGGGGACTATTGTCTCTTGGCGGTCATTATCAACGCAATTTTCCATGATATGAGTTTCCGATGTCATGAACAGGGTTAGGTACATTAGGTGAATAGGCATACTCGTAAAGATCAATCACTACTAGTGTGATGCCGGTTTAGAATAGCATCATCCTTAAACTAACCGTTGGTGTCGTAAAAGACTGAGGGAGAAATTTATCCTGGGAATGGGTAGCAGCGTTCCCTATGAAAGCATATCTTGCACTGCGCTCTCCAATCCGCTTGCTAAGCGTGGTGAGTATGGCATGTTTCGCAGTGGACTGTTATGGCTGTCAATGTAATGTTAATGTACTACTATAGGGAACAAGCCCGGGTCAACGCAATTATTTTTCAGTTTCTTATTGCACAATAAACTATAGCACATTTTATTAAACAAAGCTTGATCGTAAGGTTTGAATTCCTTTTGTAACGAGGATTACCCATATTAGTGGAAATAACTTACACTTAATGTCGCTTCAAGACGAATATCAAGAGGTTGAAAATTCGGAAGTGTCCGGTCGAGGCCCCGGTAACTTGGTGGCAGGGCGGTGGGACTGTTTGGGGATAGTTGTTCCTTATCATCAGCCCGTCTTGAGATTTCGCTATCGGTCACTAGTAAAATTTTATTCAATAATTTTCCTCAGGTAGTTTTTTCGCACAGGCACCTTCTACACAAGCAAAATAGATCTTTGATCTAAACCGCAGACACTAATAGGTAAATAATACCGGAAACGTTGCAAATATCTACCAACCACTTATAACTAATGTATTTATTATAAGACAAGTATAGGAGTTGTAAGGTTACAAAACAATGGCTTCACACAAGGTTAATAGGGCGTAGGGTTCAACCTTTCGCAAGAATGCGATGGAAGCAGACGTGTTACAAATATGTAAGTAATGCTAATAATTCAGTTTTAAGGCTTTATCCCGCCGACAGGTTAAACCATTTTTCAAAGCTGCAAAAAATCTGGGATTTTATTTTAATAGTCTTGGGGTTAAATTTTTGAAGAAGGAAATGTTTATGCATCTCTAGTAAGTAATATTGAGATAGATTGCACTTGGACGGGATCCTAGTTTAACCTGTAGTTTAGTATAGTTAGTTAAAGCACAGATAAGTTAAAATCAATATGGGTTTGTGACCTAAATTTTTAAATTACTAAACAAAGCTTTAGCTTTTGATATCTAGAACCAAAGTTTACAAGTGCTTGCTTTTACATGATGATTTTTAAACATCCACCTAATCGATACTTAGAATAACTTATTTATATTATACAAGCAAGATTAATTATTTATGTTATGCTACTGTACTTTTAGCCCAAAAACAAATTGTGTTGGTATTATTGCAAATAATTTACAACAAATAATAAATGGTTTTCAGAAGAAAATTCGGGTAGGAACAAATGTAACGTCAAATTGGCTGATTCAATTCAATTCATTTATTTTATTTCTATAAACAATTAACAACAATGTCTGTCTATTGTACTCATATTATAAATCTGAGAATTCGTGTGGCTCACGCCCAAACGGCTTGACCGATTTGGATGAAATTTAGAGCACAGGTAGAGTATAAGCTGGAATTACACATATGCCACTTTTACCACAGGAAATTTTCTATTACCACGGGAAAATGAGTGAAACTGCTGGGTGGAAATCTAGTTCATAATAATAATAACATAAGACTGTGTCCGACAAAAATTCAATTCAATAATATCATATTTGTCAAAGTTTGCCGAACCCTTTAAAACATTTATTCTATATCCCCCATAAAAAATGATTTGACGTGTCTCAGGAAATATATTTTTATGCAAACCGCTGACATTTCACAAGCCATTACCCGCGGCAGATAATCAGAGCTGAGCTTTATGGAATAAGTATTTCCTTTCAGATAGAAATTAGAGGTGCACCGCACCGACTATGGTTTCAGTCGACTTGCCGACTACCGACTAATTGGCGTAGAATCGGCTTAGTTACCAACAAGTTGCCGTCTAGTCACCGATTACAAACATAGTGAAATTTTACTTGTGGCCGATAGGGAAAACTCAAGACTGGTGATATGGAACATTTGTCCCTAAGGAACATAAGCCGATATACAAAAAAAGGGGGCACTCCATACAAAGTCGCCGATCAGCTGCTTTGAGTTATTATGGAAACCCAAAATATTTTTGAATACCAAATTTTATAACACAATTTTCGAAAACTTTTAATTAAAATATTTTTGTCATATTTCAAACTACTCGTATGTTTGTTCATTGGGTTAAATTGTTCCTTATCACCTGCCCGTCTTGAGATTTCGCTATCGGTCACTAGTCAAATTTCACCCTATAAAATAGACTGAATAGTCGATTTTTATGACTAGTCGATTGAGAAAACTATTACTTTGGGGCCGTGTATGTGATGAAGATCGCGTGTGTGCACGTTTTTAATATAAATACGTTCATTTTATTTTTAAGATATTATTTAGTTGGTAGGTATATTAAATAATTAAAATTCAATGTCGTAATGACAACCGACTAATCAAATTTTCAGCTTTCTCGACCATACATACATTACATATATCACGCCTATAATCCCTTGCGGGGTAGGCAGAGCGTAAATGGCCGCAAAAACGGACATTTACGCCACGTCTGACAAATATTTGAGGGACATTCTGAAAATTGTGAATCGCCATAGTGACAGGTTGTCAGCCCATCGCCTAAAATTGCAATACACACCCTCGAGTCCCTTAGTCGCCTCTTACGACTCCCACGGGTAAGAAATGGGGTGATGCTATTCTAAGCCGGCATCACACGGCAAACGGCTTTCTCGACCATTCGGCGACTAACTCGGTGCGTCTCTCATATAAATGTTTCGCAGTGTAGGTTGAATTGAAAGCTTCAAAATTTGCCTTTGTGTGAATTGTCAAGGATATATTCTATAAACCTACTTCTACCTTTATTTGGATGAAAATCGTGCTTCGGAGAGCAAGTTTAACAATTACACATCAAAGTAGTCTTTAGCAGTCCACTGTTAGACGTAGACCTATAACATGAGGCACGATCTTTTACTACCAGCCGAGTTTTATCAATCAACAATCAATCCTGGACGATACAAGAGTTCTTTGCATTTTTACACAGTGCCATTCACTATGCTCTGAAGTTAATGTTAGTGATATAGAAAAGTGTTATTGAGCTATAAAAATTAACTGTTCATATTTTCAATCAACCCTTTTCCCGATAACAAACTTAAGTATTTTCTCTAATATTAAAGTTAGTGATAAACACTTAAAACTCACAGTTATTGGAACTTTAAAGAGATAAATAAATTAACGATAGTTCATTTGCCTGCTATCACAAAATTGGACATTCTCATTTTGAAAAAAAAAAACATTAATGTTACATTAAATACATACATATATCACGTCTATAATACCTTTGCGGGGTAGGCAGAGCCTAAACGGCCAAAAACGACGCCACGCCTGATAAAAAGTTTTGATTCATTCAGAAAATTATGTATCACCATAGTAACAGGTTGTCAGTCCATGGCCTAAAATTGTAATACACATGTAACCTTCAAGTCCCTAAGTCACCTCTTACACCCATGGGAAAGAAATAAGGTGATGCTATTCTAAGACGGCACCATACGGCAGGTTTGGTGTAGCATCTGATTGTAAACGTAAGTTATAAGACGCATAACAATATAAAGCTTATTGTTGTACCTTAAAATAAACTAATCGTATATGACAACAATTTGTCCGTCTTAGACTTTTAATGCTTATTCTTTATTTTAAGAAATTATTGAAAAACATGTGATGGCGCCGCCTTAACTGAGTCATAATTTTTGCTACTGAATCTCAGGGTCCAATAAACACGTTAATCAAATGAGACATAATTATATTTTTGTGCCAAGTATTTTTTGCATCACAGTAGGAAGGCAGGTACCTACCTATTATTATCTAGCTGTCAGTGACTACTTAACTTAGTTTTTATTGCTATTATTACATTTAGTTCCTATATTATTTTCAAATTAAGTCAGACCTCGATTTTAATTAAACGAATTCATACGTCATGCCTATATACCTTGCGAAAATAGAATTGAGGGTCACTCTGAAAATTGTGTATTGCCGTAGTGAGTGAAGTTGTCTGCAATACACATAATAACTCTCGAGTCCCTTGGTCGTCTCTTACGACACACAAGAGAAAGAAAAATTGAATGTTGCTATTCTAAGCTGAAATCACAGGGCCCAATTAACGAATCTAGCTATTTATTTAGATTTACATTCAAAAGAAACAGAATATGTTTTTTATTTAATAAACTAGCTGGTGCCTTCGTACAGGCGGCGTGAATTCGATATTACAATTGACCGTGGGATTGATAGATTTTTCTGCGGTAAAAAGTAGCCTATGTCCTTTTTAGGTTCCTGTCTATGCTAAGCCAAATTGTATCAAAATCGGTTCAGTGGTTTAGGCGTGAAAACGTAACAGAGAGACACAGTTACTTTCGAATTTATAATATTAGTATTGAGTATATTCGGTACTTTCAAACCAATCATTTTTCCACTTCTGCCGCCGTCCTAGTGTCCAACAGAAATAGTAAAGTACTATGTAACATTTGAACTATAAATATTTTATGTTTACGAGATTTTTCGTGTAACATTTTCTTCACAAATTCACCAGCAGCCTGCCCAGTGTATAAATAAAATGCGTTCGTTAATTTGATTAAGTTCAGTTTATTGAAATGAAATTTATTTATTTATTTATTATACTAGGTCAGCCAACATAATACATTATTATACATTTCGATTTGATTAAGCAGAAAAGTTTTGAGCTAATACATATCACACTTAGAGGCTAACACACCATGCACATAAAATATAGCGTCATTGTATTGAAAAGGATAAAATCATTCTAAAATACAAAAAATAGCACAAATATTTTCATTTTTCCATCTTGCAAGGGAGATTCTGAATGAGTTGCCATATAAGAAAATAATAAACAAAAGTAACAATGTTGCAACTTGATGCTAATATTTAACAAATAGTAGAAAATGTTATTTATTATCTAATGTTCATATTTGATTGAGCACCCACTGTTAACCATTTTCCCGCGGGTATCAGATATTTCAATACAGCCTATGTTTATCAGGGATAATGTAGTTATTTTTTTATGGGAAATTTTATAGGGATTCTCGAGTGTCATGTAGAGGGCGCTGAGCTTAATTGAAATAACGTTTCTTTACACAAAAACTGTACCACTTTATAAATTATTCTTTATTTTGTGTTTATTGAATTGTCCTGAATTTATGATTGGTTATTTTTTTACTTACACTCAATATAATAGCAAGGGGATAAGTTTAATTTTGTAGTAAATCAAACTAACATAATTAATTTGTAACGAACGCAACGCGAAACAGAATTTGTGATAAAACTATGACTGCCGCCAGCCATATTGAAACGTCAAAATTTCAGATTAGCACAGCAGCGCCCTCTGATTTTACATTCAGAACTATCAACAGAACTGTCAACAGAAAAACTCCCATTGGTACAGTAGTTTCGGAGCTTATTCAATTCAAACAATAAATTTTTCCTCTTTAAAGTATATTATTAGTGTAGATAAACAGGATAAAAGGTATTTCGATACATTCCCTGGAGGGGGTAACTCGGGAGGTCATATTTAACATACTCTTCCATAGAACTATGGGTCGGAAATCATTAGTTGTAAAATTATTAGAACCTTTGATTTTGCGAATTGTATGACGGTCTATAGACAATAACATTTATGATTAATTATGATACTCTGTTGTAAAAAATCACTATGAAACAAGGCGTAAATTTTTTATGTATTACTTCTCTGTTTCATCAGCTAACTAAAAGGTACAAAAATCTACCAAGAAAAGAGTATTTATAAAAATAATAAACGTTAAAGCAGAAATCTTCGTGTGGCTCCAAAGCAACTGATTCCAATGAGAAAATCTGACATTCCAATAAGACATATTTGACAGCTGCCAGATTCGAGCTAATGCTATGGCTGAGGGTTCATTTTCCTTTGTTAACATCTCTGTTAGTATTGACAGTGATCAAATATGTCTTGTTAGGATGGCCTTACTTTATGGCCCGTCGTCATCCAGTCGTACAAATATTTTAAACGTCAAACTTTTTTGTAATAACACGGCTAAAGATTTAATTCACATATTTTTTCTTTATGAGGTTTTCTATAGATCTATGGAAGAATATATTGGAAATGTTCTCCCCAAATACACCCACCAGGGAACGTATCGAATTTCTTTTCAACCTGTATACAAACAAACACCCTATATGTAAAGAATACCCTGCACATTACGTCTATCAATTTACCCGCAAAGGTCGTACTCACGAAATATCTGTATCAAATTATCGATAATGCCTGCCAATGTCATATTCATTTATTGTGTGAGTAACACGTAAACGTGATACAACACAATTCTATTTGCTACGTTACTTGACTTCTTGAGCTGAGGACGGCTGATTACCGTGGGAAAATGCACAACATTTCATTTTACGTTAGATACAAAAGATATATATATCGTTTAGAGTGTTTGGGATGCTTATTAAGATACATATATTTTCATAATTTTTAATGCAATCGTTTCTGAAATATTTTGAAAAGTTGCAAAAACTTCCAAAGTTAGGATTACCATGAAAAAATCCTTGGCTTATAGTAGAAAAAAAAAAACAGTGGAGAAAACTTCATTCATTCATCTGTCAATGTCTATCAGTTTTTTTTAAAATAAAGGTTGGCAAACGAATTTTGTTTTCAGCAGCCTAGTTGTTGGAACTAAACTATCACTTTTTAAAATTTAAAATCTCTGATTATAAAACAAAATTAAATAAAAAGAACTTGCCCTTTATTTAATGATGCGATAAACTATCTATTAAAAATATAATAGAGCCTTGTTAGAAATTTGTGAATTGTAATTTTAGATGTTAGAGACTTTGTTGTGCCTTTGTCTTGTTGGTAATTCTTACCTAGTTAAAATCTGTCACAAATATCAAAAAAAAACCGTAATAGGAACTTATGTACAATATGGCGATTGACCCACTTGTCGTCCATCACTACGTATTTTTATGACACCGAAACGCATGCAGTGTGATGCCGGCTTAGAATAGCATCACCCCATTTCTTGCCCGTGGGAGTCGTAAGAAGCGTCTTAGGGACTCGAGGGTGTGTATTGCAATTTTAGGCTGACAACCTGTCACTATGGCAATACACAATTTTCCGGATGACCCTTAAATGTTGTCAGACGTGGCGTAAATGTCAGTTTTTTACAGCCGTTTACGCACTGCCTACCCCGAAAGGGATTATAGGCGTAATATGTGTGTATGTGTATGTATGAAACGCATGCGTCTGTCAAAAGAATTTCGTGTCAAGCAAATTCCGATCTTCTCCCAATAAAAATACGGCTACGGTGGGTTTCCTGTGTTTTACGGTGCGTAACGGATGCGTTCGTCAATTCATTTGACAGACGCATGCGTTATGGTGCGTTTCAAATACATAGCTATGGGCGACAAGCGGGTAAACCGCCGATAATATCGAACCGCCTATAATCGAACGGTTAAACGTCATTTTTAAAAATAACATTACAAAATGTCGTGTAAGTAAACATTCGATTTACTTAATTTAATTTCACAAAATGTTAAAGTAGAGGCCAAAACGAATTCTATTGGAATTTGAATTGTGCGAATATTCTGAATATATATTAATTTTATATATTAGTAGGTTATAAATTCTTTATTAAGGCTTCCACACATTAATGTCTGTATTCACGTCACTCTAAGGAGCCAATTTTGGCTGCTTTACTGACATGTCTTCTTGGTTTGACAGTTACCAAAAATGGCTTGTTGGAGTGACGCGAATATAAGTCACACCAAACCGCTACAATAAAACAAAAATAAACACGCAATTTTTCGCGTAATCAAATAGATTCGTTACAATGTCAAATTACCCTCTATGAGTGAGTCACACACGTAATGCGTACCTATTATGTTAGTGTGTGCCTCGAAACAGACAGAAACATAGTGATCAGCTGATCGGGCAAACGTCATTGACATACATTGCCGCTCGACGTAGCGACGTCCACAGATCACTTATAGTATATGCGCCGTCAATGTTTCGGGGGATTATTCTGATAGGCAACTGCCAAGTGGTTTTTTATTGGCATAAATTTGAATGCAATTAAAAAAAGTGTTTTTAATTTAATCCACTATTATAGACGGGTACGATGTTAAAACGGATGGATGCAAGTAAAACATAACTATTTACAAAAATATGAACAACACTCACTTTAGACTAGATAAAGTGCCCCTTTTTATTTGGATCGCTTATTTCTTTTCTGCAGCCGTGAAAGAATAAATATTCTTTAGCGACAAAATTATTGCCCTTTCCCATGCCTCTACTCACTCGGTCACTACTTTAGTATTTTAATAATACCTACATAATCGTCAAAGTAACTAAGTTATTTATTTATATAATTTATAATTGTAGTATATTATGATATGGTATGATAAAGTATATTTATTAATGTATACTGTCTAATCTTAACTTATTTTATGCACTACTTTCTTTTCCTTTGATTTCTCCACCAAAAGGTTGTCTGGTAGAGATCGCTTTCAGCGAAAAGGCCACCTTTGCGAATTTTGAGTTTAAGTTTGCCTGTTATATATTTGTCTTTCTACTTGCTTACTTACTTAGCCTGAGAGATCCCACTGGGCAAAGGCCTCCCCTGCGGTCTTCCATTGATTGCGAGTTATTAAAGAAAGTACTATTTTAAAAAACTTATTCCATTTCATTACGTAATATGATAAGATTTATTACGTATCGTGAATTTAAAAAGTTATGAGTATTCTAACAACGAATGTTTTGGCTGGGAGAGATTTGCTTCTTATTTTATTGAAAATTTCATTTTTATTGTGCAATAAACGGTTAAATATATATGACGGAAGCTAGCATATAATACGCAGACGCGCATTTTGAAAGACGGCTCAAGCCTCTCCGTGCGTGCAGTAGGATGTGTGATGTCAACTGCAGGAATGTCAACCCTCTTCCGGGAGTGAGTGTCGGGTGCAGGCTCTGAAACGAGTAAATCTGCCTCACGTCGCATAAAGCCTTTGTTTGTGCTCGTGTATGAGATCCTAATTTCAAAATGTCTGTTTCTGTTTGCGCCTTGCCTACGTGTTCTGATGAAGGGGCTAATACCAAAACGGCCTTGAGTAACTAAGTGCCTGTTAAATAATTAAATGTATTAATATGATACGGGGTTTCGAACAGGTGGTTTGAATACCCAATAGTTAGGGATAATTTGAACATTTAAATGAGACGGTTGAACTGATATCGATTTGTAGTAAACAAGTATTATATCATAAAATGTGAAATCATTAGGTACAAAAAGCTAATCAGGCTTGTTTTAGCATAAAAATGTGTCACCAGAGGCGGTTTTCCCACTTATCGTCCGTCGCTGCAAATTTTTAACGCACCTCAAACGTCTGTCAGTCGAAAAGAAATTGCGAATTCCGATCTCATTCCCATACAAATACGGCTACGGCGCATTTACAAATGCATCTGTCAAACGATTAGTATGGAAAGATCGCAATTCGCAAATTCGTTTCATCTGACATACGCATGCATAACGGTGCGTTCAAAATATTTTGTGACGGACGACAAGTGGCATAACCGCCAAACGCTTAATCTATAGATTTTTCTCATCCGTTTCTCACATTATCTAACTCGAATTCGAATTGCGTAATATTTCTCATTACGATTCAGAATACGCGTCTGAGGTCATTACTCGCGTTGAATGACTTGGACACGACACGACGCGGTGCATCTATGCATGGTTTTATCTGTGTTTTTTGCTACTCGAGGTCACAAGCGAGTGTAGCCGTCAACAACCTCGACACTGGCGCCACTTCACAAAAAAAAACTCTTTATACAAACAATCTATCAGAATATCCGTTGCCCAAGTTTTAAGTATTATCCTCGAGTACAATTAGAACCAGCAAACTCAAAGAACTATTCGCTGCAATTAAAGTTATGGCAAAAAGTACCTAAAAACGGTAACTCTTGGTATTAATTGACATAACTTTAATTATCAGTAATCAGAAATCAGCAATCATATAACAGCGAATATTTCACTGAGTTTGCAGGTTCTAAATTTACTCAAGGATAATACTAAAAACTTAGGCATCGGACATTCTGATATATTGTATGAAGAAATATTTTTTTATTGTGAAGTGGAGCCACTGTCGAGGTCGTTGACGGCTACACTCGCATTATGTCGAAATACTAGTGTTTAATGTCAATGCCAAGCTGTGTACTTGCTGATATGTGATTGGATGGTTTTAGAGGTCTTCAATTGAAAAGTTTGATTCATAATAGAATGTTACGTGTCGCTGGTTTTGCTGTGGTCTATGAATGAGGGTATTGAAGTCGAAGAGTTGTACACTTAATACATACATACAAACACACATATACATATCACGCCCATTATCCCTTGCGGGGTGGGCAGACATTTACGCCACGTCTGACATATATTTGAGGGTCATTTGGAAAATTGTGTATCGCCATATAGTGATTTAATAGTTAATTCTATAATGGTACTTAAGAATGGAAAGAGAAGCCGTGTGGATCACCACTGTGGTACTGCCAGTTTAGAATAGCATCACCCCATTTCTTTTCCGCAAGTGTCGTAAAGACTCGAGGACTTCTTCTGTATATTAATTTTCGGTGATACGTTGACAACTTGTCACTATAGTGATGTACGATTTTTATAAAACCGATCTCAAATGATTATCAAACGTAGCGATAATAGCAATCGCATTTTACGGCCGGTAACGCTCTGCCTATCCTGCAAGGGAAAAAGGCGTGGCGTATGTGATGTATGCATGTATGGAGTCTAATAGTTCCCGGTTTGAAACAAACGCAAAGTTGATATTTATTATCACATGTGAGATTATTTATAATTTAAAAGAAAAATAGTTGCCGTGTTTTGGAGCTTACCTAGTGTACCAAGGTAGCTGCCAATATATTGTGTGAAATTGACGACAAAAATATTTTCTTGAGTTTGCACAACTATTACTGATCACAATTAAACAATTTTCAACGGATTTAAATTGTATTTATTTTGGATTTTACAATTCCTTATTAAACGAAAGCGTAGGAATTGTAAAATCCAAAATAAACACAACTTAAATCCGTTTAAAATTGTTTTATTGCGATTTACGACAATATCTACACACATTACTATAATCTAGTAATTATTTTTGCTGTTGTTATTGTTATCAGAAAATATCTCAGAAAATTTATATTCCACACCCAAAGAAAAAGGCGCGTCCTACGAAAAATATCACCAACAAAATTTATTATATTTTCCAATTATTATTTCTACAAATTGCTCTTTGAATAACTTCTGAAGTCACTTAATTTTGGAAAACTAAATAATGAGCGAAAATATGTCTTTGTTGCGAACTTCGCTAAATGAATTCGGTGAAATTATCTTTGCATTCCTTTAGACGTTATTCTTGTGTTTGACATTTTGACTTTATTTATTCTAAGACACCTTGTACATTTAGTAAATTTGGCTGAGAAACTTCTAGAAAAAACAAAAAATTATAACATTATTTATAGCAATATTTAACATGCTTGGCTATATTTATTTATTTATTTATTTTATGTGGTGTCGGTTTAGAATAGAATCACCCAGTTTTTTCTCATGGATTTCGTAAAAGGCGTCTAAGGAATGAATAGGCGAATGATATGAAAGGCGTAGCAGCTCGCCTTAAGAATACAACAATTTGCACTGCGCTCGCCAATCGGCCTGCTAGTGAATAGGAAATTTCCTCCCGATTGTGGAGGTCCATGTTCAACAGTGGACTGTTGTGGCTGTTGAAGTTGTCAAACACGCGTTAGCTGTAAGATTTCATTGGCATTAGGTGAAATTTTACTAGTGGCCGATAGTGAAATCTCAGGACGGCCTGGTGATAAGAAACAACTTTCCCCAAGGAATAAAAGGTCTAAAAAGTCAATACAAATATATTATGATTTAAACTAGCTATTACCCGCGGCGTTGCCCGCATAAAATAAAAACTATCCTACTTATGTGTTAATCCATGTTACATTATGTGTGCCAAATTTCATTACAATCGGATCAGTAGTTTTTTTCACAAACAAACATACAAAATTTCGCATTTATAATATTAGTCGGATACTAAATGACTTTCCATACGAAATTGCTAATAAGCTGAATTGAGTTACTATGGAAACTGATATTTTTTTCATATTTGAACCTATATGACCTCCGAAATTCAATATGAAGATGGCACTCCATGATGATGATGATGAACCTATGTTCCTTGGGAAAAGTTGTTCCTTATCACCAGCTCGCGTTGAGTTTTCGCCATCGGTCACAAGTAAAATTTAACTCTTAATTTTTGATGTTTTCTTTTTATCACGAAGTACTTAGGTACTTATCTAACTCATAAGTCCATAAAAACGATAGTTTTAGTAAACTAGGGATTTACAGTGTAAAACTTCCTTTATAATACGCATAAGTTTTCGCATCGCTTTAACTTTCATAAAGAGCACTTTATAAGATTCCATCTTGAAACGCTCACTTGTGACGAATTTCGTTGTTTGAATTGAATGTTTTGTTAAATATTTATTGTATTTACTGTTAAAAAAATCATCTAGTAACTTAAAGGATGAAACTTTACTTGTGACCGATAGCGAAATCTCAAGACGGGCTGATATTGTGGAAAAAGAAACCCCAAGGAACATAAATATAGGTTGAAATATGACAAAAATATTTTGTATTTCTATAGTATCTCAAATCAGCTGATCGGCAATTGTCTATATGGAAGGTCCAATTTTTTTTTCGTATTTCGACCTATGCTCCTTAGGGTAAGGTGTTCCTTATCATCAGCCCGTCTTGAGATTTTGCTGTCGGTCACTCTATATTTTTCAACCTAGTGATCCATGCTTTACTAAATTAATATAATCATAACCATTCTTTAAATAAATGCATTTAAGTGTTTTACCACTTTCATCGTTTTATAGTCTACGTGAATCCATTAACGAATTTCTTTATTATGAATGAATTTGAGCGTAGAACCTGTGATAGGACGGAATGGTAGCCGTCGCACTCTGATGTACGTTAAATCGGATTACTAGTGATTCAATCAAACGCTACGCTAAATACACGCTTCCCGGCGCTACAGTGGCAATCATTGATTTTCTTGGTATCGTGATTGGTATATATTTTTTTTTATTATTTAGGACTTTCATAAAGATTTGCATGCAGAGTAGGGCATGTAAAATCGGAAGGTTCTTGAAACCGGTTTTGAATTTCAATATTAGATCTACGTTCAATATTTACGTTCCATAGTAAAACTAAGACTTTTATGTCAACATTTTCTCGATTTTAGGAAGTTCGCGGAAGAAGTGAAACAGTTCTTAGGTATTTGCGTGACAAAATGCTTGCAAACAGGGTGCATGTATTAGCAAAGTGCATTATTTTCAATGGTTGTGCTTCGAAAAACGTAAAAATACTACTAAATACCTCGATACTTATTTTTTTTCCTAAACCAGTTCTATCGATTTTAAAGCTCTGAAATTCGGAATAGAAATACTTATCGGAAATATCGTTCGGATATTCCGGTTTATCGAAATTCCGGAATTCTGGTTTCCACCTTTTATGCTACAGGAGTACGAATGCGAGCGGTGGAAGAAGGGGATCCCAGGAGCCCAGCAGTAGGATCTTAACGATTAGATAAGATAAATTAAGATCTAGAACTTTTTCTAAACACAACACTACTACTATCTCTTATTTTATTTATCTGTTGTTGACAAACTGCAAATTGTATGGCAACTGCCTCGACCGAGTGAAACAATTAGAGCTCCTCTTAAGCCCATATTGGAGCACTGCCAGCCATTACAACTCAAGCGAGATATTAGTCTGTCGACTTGTACTAGGGCTTTTAGATACATATCTAGATCTGCTTAAGGTGGAACGATTTTCGTACAAAAGTTAAACAAACTTATGCCATAAGAATAGATAATACTTATGCCTATAAACGAGACAAGAGTAGTAGAGTTAGTAAGAACTTCACGTACAATTATATTTGACTCTTTCTGTTTATCTTTTGGTTGGCCGGTAGAGAATGCCACGTGGCATTAGGCCCGCCCTTTGTACTTTCTGTGCAATAAAGTTTAATAAATAAATAAATAAGAGTCGTATAAAAAACATATTGGGAATTCCCGTGTATATGATAAGTGATATCAGTTTTGCAAAATCATTAATCTAAATTTTAAATTGTAAGATTACCCCGTTGAAACCGATTCGCTAATTTATGCTAATAGATGGAGATACTACTGCAATTTCTTTTTTGGTTTTATGGTGGATGAACACTAGTTTTTTAACTTTTGAGGATTAGAAGTATGGCGCCAAATTTAAATGTGCCTTTTAAAAATTGCTCTGTCCATTGAATTTCAGTTTTTAGTTTATATGGAAAACGTGTTCATCATTCAAATTATTTTGGCTTTGTATTCAACAACATTTTGTATTAGGGTTTGACTTTTTACAATCAGCCGCCTGCCTGAAGACGCCCTATAGAGACTGCTATAGGTGGTTCATCAAATATCGACTTCGTCCAATGTCACCTTTAACGAACACCCTGGCTTGTTGGGTACTGTGAGGTTCAGCCTCCTTTGCATTGCTGGCACAACAAGCATTCTAGATTTAAATTCATTTTTCAGTTGACGCCACAACATATCATGCGATTTTGATGCATTCTTGTAGCTAGTCTACATAAAGTTAATCTGTGAATTATTGATGTGTCGTAGTGCCGTGTGATGCCGGCTTAGAATAGCATCACCATTTCTTACCCATGGGTGTCGTAAGACCCGACTAAGGGACTCGAGGGATGTGTATTGCAATTTTAGGCGATGGGCTGACAACCTGTCACTATATTTATACACAGTTATCTGATTGACCCTCAAGCTTTTGTCAGACTTAATATCCCTTATACGGCCGTTAACGCTCTGCCTACCCCGTAAGGGATATAGGCGTGATTTATGTATGCATGTATGTGAATTATTTATTAGGACGTAGCCCAAGAAACATTTTATAAAAACTTATATATACATACATACATCAGCCTATTTGCAGTACCTACATTGCTGGACTTAGGCCTTCCCCAGGGTATCAAAATGATAAAAAATATGTTTAGTACTTATATTGAATTCAATCTTGCGTCACTTTTGGGCCATCCTATACTACATAGCACATCACTACAATTTCCCTATAACTTTACTACGTCGTCTGGTTGAGGGAAGGCAACGCGTGCCACTCTATACCCTTCCGACCCTGTCGATTGTTCATTCTTAGAGCGAGCACAAGCAAACGAATAACTATTGGACTTAGGCCAACTCCAATCCAGTTGAGTTTTACAGAGCCGATATAACATGCTTTGAATTACAAATTAGTTTAAGGGCATATAGTACCAAAAAAACAAGATTAAATGTCAAAAAACTCAAACATAATACAGTTTTATGAGTTGGTGGAAGCAGATCATAGAAATCGCATTGTGTATTATTTATTTATTCATTAGAAGGCTATATATCGATGGAGCAGGCCCAGCGTACATAAGTTCCCCATTTTGGGAACTACCGGCACGTGCCGGGTATATTTAGTCCAATACGTTCTTCCCAGAACAACTTGCCCCAAGGGCGCGATTGAGCTGGTTGTTTGAACAACCACAAAACTTCTCCGGGTGAGCTCCTGCTCCCCAACAAACTGTCAAGTGTAGATTTTAATTGCCCCGGGGCTAAAATCATAGGGTTTAGGAAAAATAACATGTTACCAATAAAATTGGTAAAGACTATATGGACTCACATTCAGATGCGTCCAGTCATTGCAACACTGCTTTGCAGGGAGGGTATAACAGCTCAATCGAACGTTACTCGTACAAAGAATCCGTTACACATATTTCCCATAACATTTAATTGTGGGATTTAAATTCAGCATGCCTCTTTTTCTGTAATTTTAAGAACCCAAAAAGGAATTCATTATTTTACGTCCAGCCAATTAGCAACGGCCTCATTCCCAAGTTAACAAACTAGTATGTAATGGAGAGTATACCATAGAATAAATAATAACAGTACCGTACTCAGTGACTACACTATCAGCTCGGTTACGGTCAAGTGGCTTTCAATTGGCCTAAGTCCAGGAGTTCTACTATAAATAATTATCCTCGACAATGCACACAGCGCTATCTAACACCAAATTAAGCATGGCTTGTACTATGGGTATGAAATAGCGAGTATAATATTTTCTTGAGTTTGCACAACTATTTGAACTATTACTCATCACAATAAAACAATTTTAAACAGATTTAAGTTGTGTTTATTTTCGATTTTACTATTCCTGCGTTTCAAGCTCTTTACAGAGCCCGTGGTCACGGATGACTAAGGTCTTAAACGTCATTATTTAGAATAGAAATTATTTTTGTTCTACCGCCATCTATTTCTTAATTGCCTAGCGTAACGTTCGGGTTCCACACAAAATGCTGAAACCGTCTCTTGTGTAGTAGGTCTTACAGTATGTTGGATCTGGTTCTTCTGCTGTGTAATCAGCGTAGTCCAAGTTGACGAGATTCCCCATCCAGTATCTCTGTTGAATTGAAAAAACCAAAATAAACACAACTTAAATCCGTTTAAAATTGTTTTATTGTGATGAACAATAGCGAATATTAATACTAATATAATTTTGTTTTGTAAATAAATACATATTATACATAGAAAACATACAGATAAACACAAATATCTGAAAATTTACATAACAAATATTTGTGTCTTGTGGGGATCGAACCCACGACCCTCGGCACAGAAAGACTATAAGAAACCATAGAAACCATCACCACAATTTCACACAAATGGGATTCGAGCCCACGTCTTTCGGCGTTATTTTACGTACGTCCATTTAATGACTCATTGCAATTTACTACAACCTCTTTCCCGTGTCAACAAACTCACGTATAATGCAGAGCATGCTATCGGCTCCACGCTCAACTTGCTTTCAGTTGGCCTACGTCCAGAAGTACTACTATATTCCTTGTACTAACTAAAAACAACCCCACCCCGCGAGGGGTGGTTTTTAGATAAGAGTAACCCATAGTAGTGTTATATCAATAATCAACACCAAAAATGTTTCAAAACTTTATGTTCCACACATTTTTTGCATATGCCTGTGTCCATAAAAACTCGTGATTCATCAGCTTATTCCCCCTTATATTTTGCTTTATTTTGTGGAAACACATAACCTTGATTTGTTAACATCCGCAATAATCCGCATATTAAAATAACATGGTAGGTTTCTTTTTTTTAAGGATGTTACCATATCTCTTTCTCGAGTCAACAAACTAATCTGTAATGCAGAGCATGCTATCGGCTCCACGCTCAACTTGCTTTGATTTGGCGTAGGTCCAGATGTAGTACTAAATTCCTTGTACTAATCCGCCCGCGAAGGGTGGTTTTTAGCTAAGAATAGCCCATTGTACTTTAATATCAATAATCAACACCAAAAGAGTTTCAAAACTTTATCTGGCACACATTTTTGGGTCACTTTAGCCTCTATATGTACCTATTATATATATCCCCGGCGAAGGGTGGTTTTAGCTAAGGGTAAACCATAGTAAGTAGTTTAATATCAACACCGAAAAAGTTTCAAAACTTTATCTGCCACACATTTTTGGGTCACTTTAGGTTACGTCTGTGTCCATAAAAACTCGTGATTTGTCAGCTTATTCTCCTCTATATTTCGCGCTATATTGCGGAAACACACACCCATAATTTGTCGGTATCCGCATGTTAAAATAAGATGGTAGGTTGTTTTTTTTTGTGAGGATGATACTATGCCTAGTGCAATTTGCAACGGCCTCTTTCCCGAGTCAACAGACTAATCTGTAATGCAGAACATGCCATCGGCTCCGTTACGCTCAACTTGCTTTGAGTTGGCGTAGGTCCAGGAGTAGTACGAGTACTATATTTCTTGTACTTACCAAAAACCACCCCAATCCACCCGCGAAAGGTAGTATTTAGCTAAGAGTAACCCATTGTACTTTCATATCAATAATGGATACCGAAAATGTTTCAAAATTTTTCAGTTTTGGTCAGTTTTTATGCCTATGCCTGTGCCCATAAAAACTCGTGATTTGTCAGCTTATTCCCCTCTATATTGCGGAAACACACACCAATACTCATGATTTGGCGGCCCCCACATTAAAATAATATGGTATGTAAAAAAAAGTAAGGATGATACTATGCCTATTGCAATTTGCAACGGCCTCTTTCTCGAGTCAACAAACTAATCTGTAATGCAGAACATGCCATCGGCTCCGTTATGCTCAACTTGCTTTGAGTTGGCGTAGGTCCAGGAGTGGGTCCAAAGGGTCTAGAACTCAAGTTATTAAAGACCCGTTAAGTTATTTGTGAGTGTTCGTCTCTAGAGGTTGTTAGGTAAAAGAGTGGCAAGACTAGCCTTGTTATTACTAAAAAGTAAGACTGTTTGACAACGTCAAATCGTATGGAAAAATAATTTAGGTATTAACACAGTAATCTAACTTTTATCAATATCACACCATGTTACTCCTATAAATGATTATCTTGAAGGTACTAGTTCGACATAAGGTTATAGATAGTGACCAGAATGGATCTATCGCTTTTATAGGCAGGTGTTTGTTTATAACATCACCTAAATATTAATTGTTGTAGTATATAATTAACGTTCTATTTCTTTTAGTTACATATTTTTGTAGGTGTAAATTAAATAAAGCGCAAAACCGAGTACATATACATTATCACGCCTATTATTACTTGCGGGGTAGGCAGAGTGTCAACGGCCGCAAAAACGGACATTATACGCCATGTATGACATATATTTGAGGGTCATTCAGAAAATTATGTATCGTCATAGTGACAAGTTGTCGGCCCATTGCCTAAAATTGCAATACACACCCTCAAGTCTCTTAGTCGCCTCTTACGACTCCCACGGGAAAGAAATGGGTTGATGCTATTCTTAGCGGGCATCACACGGTTTCCTACTATTAAGTTCCGTAGCGAAATTTTATAATTAGGCGGTTCTCCCTTCCTCCCGATTGTCAGACGCTACGATTTTTTAACGCACCGTAACGCATGCGTTTGTCAATGTTTAAATATATTATTAAAAATTCACTTGTCATTCGTTGCTGGGTGTATTTAACGCACCGTAACGCATACGTCTGACAGACGAAAGGAAATTGCGAATTTGTAGTATGTTATTCCCATACCTACGAATACGGCTACGGTGCGTTCATGGATGCGTCTAACAAATGACTTGACAGACGCATCCATTACGAACCGTGACGCACCGACAATTGGGAGAATTGCCGTAGGTACTTGCAAAGTGAATCTAGAACGCTATTATTCTTCTGGGCAGGTTTTTTGGAGGGTTAAGGGCGGGGCAGACCGGCTCCGTATGCGTTCCGTATCCAGCTCTCGTCCGTAGTCACGCACGAACTGATGACGTTGTAATGTATAGGATTGTATGAGATACGGCACACCGCTTGCGTTGCGTATCCGTTCCGTGCTGCACGCAAGCGGTGTGCCGTATCTCATACAGTCCCATACATTACAACGTCATCAGTTCGTGCGTGACTACGGACGAGAGCTGGATACGGAGCCGGTGTGCCCCGCCCTTTATTCCTGTTCAGGAGGTCCGGTTAATTATACGCATGTAAACTACACGCTTTAAAAATCTTGACTTCAATTTGAAACAAATAACTTTTTCAGATGGTGGTGGCGCAAATTTACATGCCGTGTGATTAACCTGGCCAGCCCTGTGGCAGTGCCTTTATTTTTATTTTTTTATCCCGCCCGAGTCGGTTTTCTATTAGGACATTACAAAATTGTTATAAAAATAAGAAAATTGTGTGATAATTTTTTTACAATGACCCTTCATGACGTCAATAAGTGATAATACTATCCTACATTAAATAAAGAATTTCAATTTCAATTCAAACATGTACAACTAATAAACGCAGGTAAAACTGGAAGGTTTGTGTAAGAAAAATACACCATTTTCGTTATTTGAAGAGTGGTCTAATTAGTCTAGGAACTAGGACCTATTTACACAATTTCTTACCTAATTAGTTAAACAAATATTGTTCCTAACTAAATAAGTTAATATTAGTAGTACAATATGCAAGTAGAAATAAATAAGAGGCAAAATTCTGCGTTAGGCCTTAATTTTGTTATTAAGAATACTACTTAGTTTCGGTTGTAGATGGCAGTCGACCAATAACTACGCCAGAAAACCTGTTCAACGTATTTTGAGGCGGTTTATAATAAAGTTAAATACATAGTGTTTCAAGACGAAGGTTTGAGGTATAGGTTAGGTAATACATGCCGGAAAAAGTCTCATTCCCGCGGGAAAACGGTTTGCAATGGCTGAAAGCAAAACATGCACATATCACTTTATCCCTTACAGGGTAGGTAGAGCGTTATCGGCCGTAAAAATACGGTTGCTATCGCCACGTGTGACAAATAATTGAGGGTTGTTTCAGAAGAGTCATGTATTTCTATAATGGCAGGTTGTCAGCGTGTCGCCTAAAATTGTAATACACTTGTAACCCCCAATTCCCTTAGTCACCTCTTACGACACCCTTGGGTAAGAAATGGGGTGATGCTATTCTTAGCCGGCATCACACGGCATACAATAAGATATGCAGTTAGGTTAGGTACCTAGATCTGATACTCGCGTGATCTAGATACATCATTATACATAACTGTATAAATTATGCATGAGCGTATCAGCGTAACATTACAATATACAAGTTTATTAATTTATAAAAAAATACCGACTTCACGGTGGAAAAACACTTCAAATCTACTCAACCGAATTTAATAAAATGTGTTGTGACACGTAAAGTTAGATATTAAAACCAATTAAAAAAACATACAAATCGGTAAAGTAATTTTTGCGAATCTATGCAAGGACAAATTGATTCAGTATGTAAAAATATTATCTGCAAATATTTTAAGGGGTGAACCAGTCCATGAAACTAAACAACTTTTCCAAAGGACCATGAGTCAAAATAAGAAAAAAATGATTAACACAAATGGTTGGCACATTTTGGTCCAATTTTTTTTTCTATATTTCAACCTATGTTCCTTAGGGAGATTTGTTTAGTTTCATAGGCTGTTTCACTCCTTAACATATTTGCAGCTAATATTAGATTCTGTATAAATAATAAGCAAAACATAACCTTTCGAAACTATCAATTATCAAAATACATAAAGGATTCTGAAAATTTTACATACTTAACTATTACATACATATTATACGGGGTGTTAGGGACAGCCCTTCCGAATACTGATAGGGTGCATGCAGACCATGAAACTGAACAACTTTCCCCTAGATTATTTTTTGACGTTTCCTGAAATTATTTGTATGGGAAGTTGTTCAGTTTCATGGTATAAATGGTTTCATGGTTGGCCGACATGGTAGTCTCTCAACAGACTCCGGACCCAAGTCGGCAGCTGCAGGGACAATTTATGTCGATGGGGGTACAGCACGAACAACGTGTGTGCATGTGGTGCCTTCTCACAAACAATGGCACATCTATTGAACTGCCCTGCGTGCCCTTCATCCTGCACGCTAGAGGACCTTCACAATGCCACTGACGTCGCAGTGCGTCTGGCTGTGTACTGGTCCAAATTCATTTAATACCGCCAAAGTTGATCGACACGAAATAAAAAATGGTATAAAACCTATGAGTATTCGGAGGGCTGTCCCTTACACCCTGTATATATCACGCCTATATTCCTTGGGTAGCGTAGGCAGAGCGTATTTGGCTGTGCACATGAAAACCCTCGACTCCCTTAATAGCTTCTTACGATACCCACGTGAAAGAAATGGGGTACTTCTGCTTCTTTTTGTGTGGGAAACCGTGTCGTCCAACGACCTGATGAACCATGCTATTCTAAGCCCGCATCACACGGTATTACCTTTACATAGATCCATACGGGTCATATTGATAACCTAGTTTATTCAAGTCGGTTAAAATTATGCGAGTGTATATTAGCATCGCCATATAAAACAATAATCAGTTCCGGTTAATGGGTGCACTGTATGAATTATTAATTTTTAGATTAACCGAGCGCGTGAAACGAAGAAATTGTATACGTGTTTACATGCCGTGTGTAGCATCACCCTGATTCTACTCGTGGGTGTAGTAAAAAGCGGCTAAGGGATCATAATCCAGTGAATAGGCAGCAGCGTTCCCTGTGAATGCAACATCTTGCACTGCGCTCGACAATCCGCCTGTCAAGCGTGGTGAGTATAGCGCATCCGTCACGTATGCGACTGTCAGACGACAGAAATTGCGAATTTCGATCTTATTCACATACAAATACGACGGTGTGTTGAGGGATGCGTCAGTGGCGCGACTGCCTGCGATGCAAATGTTCCGGGTTCGATTCTCGGTGGGGCACTCACAAAGTCGGTATTTATCACTTTGTGAATTTGTTCCCAGTCTGGTGAGGACATTGTAGGCTGAACCCGAAAAGAAAGATGGTTCTGTGCTTCAGAGGGCACGTTAAGTCGTCGGTCCCGGTTGCTGTCTATGATAACTTAGACGGCAGTCGTTACACAACCATGTCAGAAGCCTACCACCAGTAGTAGGCTGTGGAAAAACTCTGACACCAGGGTTCATTTAATAATTAATTGTTTTTATTGTTGCAGATACATAAAGATGGCTGGACACAGAAATCGGACCAGCATTTGCTCCGCGGTGTTAGCTCTCATTATTTTTAGTAAGTATTTTGACACTTTATACATTCTTTAGCAAATTTTAGGTAAGTTACTACATAATATAATATATATTTATACTTATGTATTATCTGTATTTATTTATAATATTATATATTGTAGTATATTATAATATGGTTTGATTTAGTATATTTATTAATGTACTTACACTGTCTGATCTTACCTTTATTTATGCACTACTCTCTTCTTCCCTTTGATTTCTCCTCCACCCAAAGGTTGTCTGGTAGAGATCGCTTTCAGCGATAAGGCCGCCTTTGCGCATTTTTAGTTTAAGTTTTCCTGTCTTTTATTTGTGTTTTGAATGTGCAATAAAGTGTTTTTACTTACTTACTTACTTACTTACATACATCAGCCTATTGCAGTCCACTGCTGGATGGAAGCCTCCCCCAGAGTATGTCATAGGAAACGATCTCCCGTTTTCACCATCCAGTCGCCACCAGCCGCCTTTTTTAAGTCATCGGTTCCTCTGGCCACTCGAGAACCCGTTTACTCCACCGTCCGTCGGTTCTACGACAGATGTGCCCAGCCCACTGCCACTTTAGTTTGCTACACTTTCAGACTATGTCCGTTACTTTGATATTTTTGCGGATAGTCTAATTTCGGATTTTATCCATTATAGGGATACAGCATAGACCTTTCCATAGCTCTCTGAGTGACATGTAACCGGTGGGCCAGTTTCACTGTCAGGTTCCACGTCTCGGCTCCAAAGGTCTTGACTGACGCACTGATCGAACACCTTACTAATTTATTACTTACCAGGTGAACCGATGATCTAGTAGGTAATGGCTGCAAGCAGATATCACAACAGTCCACTGCTGGACATAATATGTGCTCCCCTGGTGGAGGGTATTGCCATACTCACCACTGTGAGCAGGCAGATTGGCGAGGGAACGCTGCTGCCCATTCCCTGGTTTTATCCCTTAGACGCCTTTATTTTATACTCACGTGGGGATGGTTAGGTATACTTTAGGATACATTATTATTTTATTTATTGTACTAAGTATTATTGTTTTATTAGCCTATTTTTTTATCAAACTAAGTAAGTTGTACACGTCAACTGCCTCACTTTATGCCTTCTCACTACCCTAGGTCGCTGTAAGAGATTTCTTTTTAGAAATAAGCTGACCTGTTGTGTATTGATCTATATGTTATGTCCTTTGTGTTATATTATGTACAATAAACGGTTCAATAATAATGTTTCATAGAACATGAAAGCTGATAGCCGGAAAATGGAAAAGTTTAGATGATTTTATATCAATTCTTGAGAACTTGCAAAATTGTACCGCAGGAATTGAACCTTCGACATTCGGTATCAGAACTACCGAGGCCTCTGTGTGTGTATTTTTTTTTGCAATTTTTCAAATTTTGTAAAAAAAAAAACGCACGATTTTTCATCATATTTTGACCTATGTTCCAAAGAAAGTTCTTATAACGTATTATTTTTGGTTGTTGCTATTTCTTGTTTGATACAATAAAATTATAACTGACATACACACATTATAATATAACATTGTTTTTACACATTTCCCGATACAGTACGGAAATCAAATAATTCCTCGGCATTAGATACTCGTGAGACAATCAATTGACAAATTGAAACACAGGTCTGCTACGTACGTGCCGTGTGGATTGTTAGTGTTGAACTGGTGAAAGCGTTTTGATACTTGGAGAAACTAATGTGAAGTTTTCGTTGTCATCTGAGGGTCAATTCCCACCGAAACCAGACGAGACGAGACGACAGTCAGTTTTTTTTTATACTTGCAAAATTTTCAAGCGCGGGCAGGATTTCAACCTGCGACTTTCGCATTACTAGTGGCGACGCCTCTTCCATCTCGGCTACCGCAGCTCATTCCTTGCCCGCCAATTTTGCAAGTGTAATTAATGCCAGTAACGCGTGGCACGGCTCCATCTACCGGGTTAGTTTTGCAACCAATACCCGACGACTAATTTTGTCTTTACAGATTGAATGTAGTCTAACCGTAGTAGACGAGTGTCAGTTTCAGGCGACGTCAAACTGCCCCGCGCTGCGCATTAGTGAGCATGTTCATGCCGCTTTTTTAGGGCTTGAATCTGCAATTTTAGCCTTTGGCTTTGAAATCTATACCTGTGACTAATTGGTAGGAAGCTAGAGCTCACTCGGAGAAGTTTATGTGGTTGTTCAAACAACCAGCCCAATCCCTTGAGGCGTGACTGTGCTAGGAGTTGTTTTGAGAAGATGCCGTTCGGTGCAGCTTGACATTGCAGTCTCGTCTCGATTCGGTTGGAACTAACCTTGATGACAACAGCTGCAAGTGGTATCCTTAGCTGTCCTCTTGTGATCAGTAGATATATCATACACGCTTAGATAACATTATACAACAAAATGAATTGATATTACATTGAGGAAATTATGCAAGAGTACAATACTATTATCTTAAAAAGTACGAATAAATCTATCTAATGGCTCATTTTCCCAGACGTGTTTTTAACGTGTCCGAGCTGAAAATCCTAGTCAGAAGTACAGATACAGCAATAAAAAAAAAAAATTCTTTAAATATACGCTTGTTTTTAAATGTGCATATGATAATTAACAATAATAAGTAAATACAACAAAATAAAAAAAAATGCTAAAGCGCCATTTCCTAATTTTGGTGGTGTGTCCGGAATCCAAATTTGAGAAGAAAACTCTCTATGATTTTTTCCCTCAAGACATGAGATGTTTCCAACTAGCTCAAATGTCTTCCTAGTTAAACTAACTAACTCTTAGTTTGATATTTAAGACAACTACCTTAAGTACTATAAAGTTAAACGGGTGAAAAGAAGTGTCCGAAAAAAAAAACAATTTTGGTGGAAAAATTTTGAACGATGGTATCTCATCTCTAATGCATATTCCCAACGCCCTGTTGCCACACCGCGTCCCGGCCACTTGCGCTCAAGCGCTTGTGATGGTTACTTGGGTGCGGCGACGATGCATGTTCCCGCCAAAAACGTAAGTACAGACTTTACGCAATTATCTAAAAAACGGTTGCAATTTTGGTGGTTCGATTATTTCATTACTTTGTGTACAACCATAAACTATTGCTGTGGAATTTGATGTGTCATTTGTCACTCCTTACACTTATAGAATTTATTTTGATCTAAAACTTACACTTATTTTTTTATATTTACAAAAAGGCTTTGTCTCAATTTTGGTGGGCCAATTTTGGTGGATTTGGTGGCATATTAGAGGCCACCAAAATTGGTTCCAACCACCAAAATTGACATCCTTATATGTTTACATACTAAGCAGTTTAAAATGGTAAAAATAATGATGATTTCTTACCTAAATAGAATGTAAGCTGAACCCTTTTATCATCTGCAGGTATATTTATGCCCTTTCTACTTGCAAATTGAATATAAATTTCATGTTCTCCCATGTTCCTTCTTGGTATATTTATATTTTGTTAGATGCCTACTCCAAGAGATTCCATAGGGTAGTTTATTCATCGGTTCCTAATCTAAAAAGCTGAATACTCACCAAACTACGAATTCCATAGGTACTCATCTCGATCACTGCACCATCCCCCAGAATTCCGTTAGTACTTACCAAGATTCCCCCAATAATCCCTTTCAGTGCTTAGTTACTAAGATCACTGATAATATTTTCGTATGTCGTAATGTGGTACTCTCAAAGATCACCGCACACACCCCTGAACCCCGTTGGGTACTCACAAGGATCACTGCACACACCCCAGAACTCCGTTAGGTACTCACAAGGATCACTGCACATCCCCCAGAATTCCGTTTGGTACTCTCAAGGATCGTTACACATCCAACAAAATTCCGTTAGGTACTCTCAAGGATCACTGCACACACCCCAGAACTCCGTTGGGTACTCACAAGGATCACTGCACACACCCCAGAACTCCGTTAGGTACTCACAAGAATCACTGCACATCCCCCAGAATTCCGTTAGGTATTCTCAAGGATCACTGCACACCTCCCGAAATTTTGGGTCGGCACTCAAAGTTACGAAGATTGTTGCACAGTCCAATCCTTGAAAAATTGTGTAAGGTACACACAATAATTACTGCACACATTCCAAGAATTCTGTTAGTCACTCAGACTCACGATGATTAACGCACACGTCCAAAGAATTCCATTAGGTTCCTATTCACGAACATCGCTACACAACTTTTAAGAATTCTGTAAGATACTCACCAAGATCTTTTTACATCTTCAAGAATTCCGCTTGGTACTCACAAGGGTCAGTGCGCATCCCCCAGAATTCCGTTTGGTACTCACAAGGATCACTGCACATCCCCCAGAATTCCGTTAGGTACTCTCAAAGATCACCGCACACACCACTGAACTCCGTTGGGTACTCACAAGGATCACTGCACACACCCCAGAACTCCGTTAGGTACTCACAAGGATCACTGCACATCCCCCAGGATTCCGTTTGGTACTCTCAAGGATCGTTACACATTCAACAAAATTCCGTTAGGTACTCACAAGGATCACTGCACATCCCCCAGGATTCCGTTTGGTACTCTCAAGGATCGTTACACATTCAACAAAATTCCGTTAGGTACTCACAAGGATCACTGCACATCCCCCAGGATTCCGTTTGGTACTCTCAAGGATCGTTACACATTCAACAAAATTCCGTTAGGTACTCTCAAGGATCACTGCACACACCCCAGAACTCCGTTGGGTACTCACAAGGATCACTGCACACACCCCAGAACTCCGTTAGGTACTCACAAGGATCACTGCACATCCCCCAGGATTCCGTTTGGTACTCTCAAGGATCGTTACACATTCAACAAAATTCCGTTAGGTACTCACAAGGATCACTGCACATCCCCCAGGATTCCGTTTGGTACTCTCAAGGATCGTTACACATTCAACAAAATTCCGTTAGGTACTCACAAGGATCACTGCACATCCCCCAGGATTCCGTTTGGTACTCTCAAGGATCGTTACACATTCAACAAAATTCCGTTAGGTACTCTCAAGGATCACTGCACACACCCCAGAACTCCGTTGGGTACTCACAAGGATCACTGCACACACCCCAGAACTCCGTTAGGTACTCACAAGAATCACTGCACATCCCCCAGAATTCCGTTAGGTATTCTCAAGGATCACTGCACACACCCCAGAATTCAGTTGGATGCTCACAAAAATCACTAAACATACTCCAGAATTCCGTTGGGTACACACAAGGATCACTGCATACTATACCCCAGGATTCCGTTGGGTACTCAAAAGAATCACTGCACATCCCCCAGAATTCCGTTTGGTACTAACAAGTATCACTGCACATCCCCCAGAATTCCGTTTGGTACTCACAAGGATCACTGCACATCCCCCAGAATTCCGTTAGGTACCCACAAAGGTCATTGCAGATAATTTTCAAATTTTGGTGGCCCCTTTTCTTATTTTGGTGGCATGAGTCAATTTTGGTGGGCTAAATTTCTAATTTTGGTGGCCCTCTGCAATTTTGGTGGACTTAAACTGAAATATCTTAAAAACTAAAATAGCTATAACGAGGCCCTCGATACATGACAATCAAAATGTGATATATTCTTAGAATTTATCAAAATATTATCAAAAAACTAAGAAATAAAAATTGCCACCAAAATTAGACAAATAACAGACTTGTTGAAATTGACCCTAATATTCCATTTTATGTAATACTGTAAACAATGACACTTGCAGAATAACTTTTATTTTACTTTATTGGAGAACAAACAAACATAAACTTAGTTGGTAAATACATTAGTGTAGCTAAATATTAAGAAAAATAAGTTTACATTCTTTGACATTCTCACTAAGACATAGATTGTTTTAAATGTAGCTACTAAAGTCAAATTTAGAAAAAAGAAAAGTACTATTTAGAAGAAAAAAAAAACTTTTGTAGGATAATAAACAGTACCAAAATGAATGAATAGAAACCATAATAATGACGTTACACAAACTAAATGTTTTTACTTAAAACAAACATGCAAACAGAAGCCCTTTATAATTTAGCAAAATTAAGTCACCACACTACCCAAGAAACTCAATAAGCCTGCGTTTGAATGCGGCCATTGAATTGCCATACAGGTCTACCGAGGACAGATCTTTGTTATAGTCTTTGCATATCCTATGTAGTGGAGCACGCTCACCAGCGTTACTGGCGCACACCGTGGTGGCAAACAGTATGGTTGAACGTGTTCGACGGATGGGTGTTCTGAAGTATATTTGAGATACAATTTCAGGACAGTTGTATCTCGAATTACATATATTAAATAGTACTATCGCATCTGACTGCTGCCTTCTTTTTGCTAAACTAGGTATTTTAAATAATTCTAATAAATTTTCATAAGAAGGTGGTTTACCAAGGAATATTCGATAATGCGCGGCTCTTAAAAATTTCTTTTCTATTTTTTCAATCTTTTCCGAATAGACAGCGTAATACGGGTTCCATATCACTGAGCCGTACTCTAGTTGAGAACGAACCAATGTTTTGTATAGTATCATATAAGACGAAAGATTTTTAAAAGGTTTTGTTATGCGGAGTACAAAACCCATCATTCTATAGGCTTTGTTGATAATATTTTCAACGTGTTTATCTAATAATAGCTTTTCATCAATGTACACGCCAAGATCTCTTACTGAATCAACCTTCTCTAGATCCCTATTTCCAATTCTATATTTATTAGTAATTTTATTGATTTTGCGAGTTATAGATATTTGAACACATTTTTCATGAGCTAGAAATAGCTTATTATTATTACAGTATATTTCCAGACGGTCTAGGTCTTCTTGTATCAACTGGTAATCGTGTGTACTTTTAACCGCTGAGTAAATTTTGAGATCGTCCGCAAACATTAGAAATTTTGAGTTTTGAAAACAGTTGGCTATGTCATTAATAAAAATAAGATAGAGAAGTGGACCCAATATTGATCCCTGAATTACTCCCGAAGTTACTGGTGCTGTTTCTGACTCAAATCCGTTTATGATAACTTTTTGAGTTCTACAATCTAGATATGACATAAACCACCTCAGCAGATTTCCCTTAATACCATTTTGAGCCAGCTTTTGCAGTAAAAGTGCGTGGTCGACTTTATCGAACGCTTTCTTAAAATCTGTATAAACTACATCCACCTGTTCTCTTGCATCCATTGATTTGAAAAGATAGTTACTAAATAATAATAGATTCGTAGTAGTTGATTTATTTTTCATAAAACCATGCTGTGCGTCTAATATAGTTTTCTCAACATGCGGATACAGTGTATTGTGCACAAGTGATTCAAACACCTTAGGTAGTACTGACTGGACAGCTACTGGTCGATACTGAGTGACTTGGTTTTTTTTGCCTGATTTATGTATCGGGGTGACATTTGCCAACCTCCATAAGTTTGGGAATGTCCCTTCTTGTAAACATTTGTTATAAATTGTGTAAAGAGGATATGATATAGCCGATCTCGTATTTCTGAGAAAAATTGGGGAAATTTTATCAGGGCCTGGTCCTTTCTTTATATCTAGTTTTAATAGCTGTGTTTTTACATCGTTTTCAGACACTTCTATATTTGTGATATTACTTGACAGTTCATGCTCATCTACATTGTTGAGTTCTGAAATGTCAACGCTAGTTTTTCTTTCAAAAACAGAGGAAAAAAAATCTGAAAATAAATTGGCTATACCTTGTGGAGAATCTGCGGACCTACTACCATAGAACATTGTGCTTGGGTATCCACTATCTGTTTTTTTCTGTGATGAAGCGAAACCCCAAAAGGGTTTCATACCCTCCAATAGTAGATTCTCAGTCGAATTGACGTACGCTTTAAAATCTGTTGTCAGTAATAATTTGCATCTTGCCCTAAGTAGACTAAATTCGCGATAATCTGCTAGCGCGTTATATACTTTCCACTTAAGCCATACTCTTTGTTTCCGTTTAAAAGTCCTTTTTAAGGCAGGTGAGAACCATACAGGATACAAATATTTACCTTTGATTTTAATAGGGACATGAGTCTCAATAATTTCATACAAAATATTATAAAACAAGTTAACCGCTGAATTAGCATCCATGTTGCCTATTTTCTCATTCCAGTCTATTTGCTCGAGTGCCAAGATTATATTAGGATAATCGGCTTTACGGAAATCATACACGCGTAGCCTATTTTTTTCTAGTGTTGGCGTAAATAGTAATTTACTTGTATACTGTATGGGGGGGTGGTGAGGATCTACCTTGGTTAACGGTATGCTAGGTTCTGAAATTTCAGATATAAAATCTGGCGTGCACAGCAGCAAATCTAATGTTCTATCATTGCCATTTAAAGTATAATTGTGTTGAGCTAGACCCAAAAATTCGCAAGTTTCGAGCAGTAACTTACTTGATTCTGACAAGTTTGATAGGACGGGTTCCAATGTCAAGGTGTTGTTTGGTTTAGACCATGATAGTTCCGGTAGATTGAAATCTCCTATAACACAGATTTCTCTGTGTATTTTAGTATCAATATCGCACATTATTTCTAAATTTTGCAAGTATTCAGTGTATAGACCCAAGGCTGACCCAGCTGGCATGTAAACTGCATTTAATAATATTTCTTTACTATTTGTGGTCAGTGCTATCGTAATTTCTTCCCATGGACATTCCCTACTAGCTAGGCAGTTAGATTTAATATTCTTATTTACGGCTATAAGAACTCCACCACCGTCCTTTTTTACGGATATAGAGAGATCTCTGTCAGAACGGTACACATTGTATCTGTTGTCAATAATTTCCGCGTCAAATATTCCTGGTCTTAGCCACGTTTCTGTAAAAATTAATATGTCATAATCCGAATTTAAAATATTAAGGCGCAAGTCCTGTAACTTTGATCTTAACCCTCGGCAGTTCTGATAATAAAACGTTATCTCATTATTAGTCATCATTATAAGAAAGATTATTATTTGCAGAACAATTACTGAAAGTAATGTTCCTAAATTTATATGGTAGTAGGTATATGCGGTAGCTTGTGGTGGTTAAATAATTCATGGTTATTAAAAAGATAGTTTGTGTTCTATATAAAAAGTATGTACATGATTTCATATAATGGGCTTTGCTTTTTAAATAATAAAAACGCATAAAATACAAAAGAAAAGTAAATATTAAACAAAATTGTCACAACTTCGTAAGATCTTTTTCACTCTGCACGGCGATAACCTTAGACTGGTCATTTTTCCGGAATAACAGTGTGCCATTTTTCACCCACTTGTACATGTAGTTCTTTTCCGTGGCAATTTCGCGTGCTTTTGAGAAGAGTAGTTTGTTATTTAGGGTTAAGTGTTCGTTTATGTAAATATCCGCCGAAGAATCATTGGCACCTGCATTGGCATAACTGCCTCCCGTACCAGTTCCAGCTGCCTTACGGAACTGTCCTAGTGTTAGCCCCCGGCGCGTTCTTGCTGCAGAAATGACATCATCGCGCAGGCGTTTAGATGTAAGCTGGACTATGATGTTTTTTGGGCGATCTGACTTGCTGTTGTGGGCTACACGGTGAACGTCTCGTATACGGTCTGCAGTAATCGGGACTCCAAGTACTGTACCTAGTGTTTCCACCATATGGATAAGGTTTTCAGTTCGGCATTCGGGTATATTCTGAATTTCCAAGTTACACCGACGAGATCTTTGTTCTGCATCATTGAGCTGTTTTTGCAAATCACTCACTTCACTACGTAGACTGTTCCTTTCCTCGTTTAAGCTGGTCACTGATGTTGATAGTGAATCTACTCTAGTCTCTAGGTCGGCTATTCTAGTGCCCCATGAATTTACAGTCTGTGTCAACTTTTGCAGTTCCTCAAAAAAGTCGGTTCTGAGGGATTGGAGTGCTGTATTAAGCGAGTTAAATTGCTCATCAAAGTGGTCCATTAGTGGTTTTAGCTCGATATTCATGATGGACGGCGTCTGCACAGAGCCTGTCGGCTGCTCGATAAGGGGTGACTTATTTACAAACCCCTTGCAAGGCATACATTTCCATTTAGGCTTATTCATTGGCAGTATTTTTTTGAAGTCGGTCTCATTCACATCAACACAGGTATGGTGGAACGACTTTCGACATCCTGCGCATTTGAGAGTTTCCTCTGTCTTCAAATTCTTGGCACATTTCGAACATTCCATCTTAACTTAGGTAGTAATTGCTATTGAATACGTGGGTAATAGCATAAAGTAGGTAAACACTGTATAGTCACTCTCGATCGACACCTCAAAGTTCGCGACCAAAAGAGCGTATGCGCCGTGTGGGACACGTCGTTTACGCGTTTACACCGTTAAGTTGTTATGTCGGAATTGATTTCAAAGATTATCAGTGATTTTTGCTATTTATGGTAGATTTACGTTGAATATTTGTTGTAATTTTTCACTCAGCATATAGCCGCACCTTTATATAACCTTTGTTGTAAATTTTGAGCACTTTTCTACTTTAAATACACTAAAAAAAGAATTTTGAATCGCACCGTGATGTGGTCGTGCACGTAGTCTAGAAAGTTTTTTTGCAAACTTAGAGCAAAAACTAATCGCGTAAAATTTAATTCTACTAATGAACTTGGAATTGATTAATTGACCTACGCACAAAGAGGCATAAAAACAAATAAATCGTAAAAAGAATGCGAAAATTATAATCGCCTGACGTCATTTTGAGGTACACTTAGTTAACGTAGATCATTAAATATTTTTTATATGTTTTCGACGAATTTACGTTTTAAATCATTTTTATTATACCATTATTATAAAAGTGTCTATATAGGTTGAAATTTTACTAGTGACCGATAGCGAAATCTACAGACAGGCTGGTGATAAGGAACAACTTACCCCAAGGAACATAGGTTGAAATATAACTAAAATATTTTGAGTTTTCATAGTACGAGTAACTTAACTGATTTGCAATATTTTTATGGTTTGTCCAATTTAGTTTTTTCGTATTGTCTATATTTCCATGAAAAGTTGATCCTTATTACCAACCCGTCTTCTGATGTTGCTATCAGTCACTAGTTATTTTCTCTTTTTGTGTGAGACAACGAGTCATCCAACGACCCAAAGCAAAACACTTTCGACAATTTCACCCTATATTAAATTTAATTATATCAATATATAATTATTCTTGCTATCATAATTGCTTTTGCTACGTGTTTTGATTATTCAAGTAAGTGATAGGTGGTTAATCTTCATTTTTTTTGCAAAAATATAATTGGAAAACAGGAATCAAACAATGATAATAAATTTAAAAAATTTAAAAATACAACTGCTTTCTGAGCTGGGCTTTATCTCAATAAAGCCCAGCCTATAACACTCGGGATAATGTAAGGATTCTTTCGATACAATTCCCATTCGAATCTGTTCAGTGGTTTACGAGTTTCAGCCCTTGAAAGAATCGCACACATAAACAAACATGAACTCTAAAAACATTACACTCATTTTTGACTAGGCAGATGTGTAAAAATGAAAGTCTTAAACTTTTTTTGTTTCTAGAATAAAACAATATACTATGTATGTTTACATTAATAGTTTTACCTATAATTAAGCAATTTTATAACTGGTTATATCATCATTATCACGATACTTTTAATTCTGAGTATATAATTTAACCTCTTAACTTGACATAACATTCCAAGCTCTATAAATTATGGCTGTGTTTATAACATAATTTATGTATGAATAGCTTGAGACAAAACCTGATATAACTTGAGGAAATATACCTACTGAAGAAATTGTTACTGTTTGTCGCTCTTGGAGGTTTAGATTACTAGAATAATTAGGTGCAAAAAATACAAAACATGATTATTTTCTGCATATTATAAAATCTTAAAATCGAGGTCTTAACATAGGTCTTGGCCACGCGTCATTTGCTACCGCGAATCACATTGAAAGAAGATACTTTAAAATACGTAACCTTTACTATTGTGAGTTTTTATGGAGCTAATAATTTACTTGAGATAGTTATATTTTTTTCCTATAAAGAAGAAATTTGCGTCTTAGCGCCAACGCTGCGTCAAGCGGGCAGCACGCGCGGCCCGGCCGCGCGCTGTCTATATTCAGCAATATACAAGAGCATCGCTGCGTGACGCGGTCGCCCAGCTCGCTTGACGCAGCCCTGGCCCTTAATCTTGAGGTTCAGTGCCAGCAAAACTGTCAAGTTGTTTTAGAATTTGTTTTGCCCACGCCTTTTGTCTTTCCGCACAGACAGACTCTAGTTTCAAGTATTTTAGGAAATATCAAGACTGTTGGGTCGGCGTACACGAGTACAGATAGATGGTGCGATTAGTTGAGCAACTCGGAGCAACCTTGATTAGTGGTGCCACTGCTATCGCACAGGGCCCTGAAAAGGGATCTTTCAGCTGAAAAAAAAAAAAAAAAAACTTAATTTAGAGATTTCCAGAAATGGGATTCTAAATTCGAGACAATGTCCAACCTTGTGTGGTTGATTTCTGATCCCATTTCACCATAACGACTGTACGTATCCTGGATGTACAGTCGGTTGTTGCACATAAGGTACGGGTAGGTAGAGAGTAAATGACTTCATATATGAGAATAAGTTAATTTTTTTTAATGTTTCAACTGGGGATAAAAATAATCCAGTTCTTTTGGAGTACCCCTGGTACCTTATGTGCTACTACCGACTCTACATTGATGACTGTTCGTGTTCTTTCCAAATTTGTTGTATTCGACACTGAGTCCGTCCCTGTGGTACGTACAACCGTTCGATTGAAATACGGAGGAGTTCAGCTATTTATTGCACGCAGGCGTTAGCGGGAGACGTTATCTGCTCAAATTGTTTACGATCACTGCTGGTACTACTTCCGCCGTGTGATGCCGGCTTGGAATAGCATCACCCCAAATCTACCCATGGGTGTTTTGTTAAAAGGGACAAAAGGATTAATTCGTCTAGGGAACGGGCAGCGGCATTCCCTTTGAATGTAACAACTTAAACTGCGGTGAGTAAGGCATTACCCCCAATAGGGAAGGCCCATGTCCAGCAGTGGACTGTTGTGACTGTTTTTATATGTAATAGAAGGTAGTCTAGTTCTAGTCTAGAGTGAGATTTAGGGCTGGCGCTCATTAGGGGCTAATAAACGCGCCGTTTAAAATAGGAAACTGAAAATTTACTGAAAGTATCGTCGATATACGGTACTGGCGGCCGCGCCGGTGATCTTGAGATTAGGTCAAAATTAAATTTATTTTAATAACGACATAGATGCATTAATATGGATAATATAAAAATGAGGTAAATTCGAGAAACAAATCATCTTAATCACTTTCTGACATAGGTTTAAAAAGAATGGACATATTGAAGTCATGTCATGTTCAAAAACGACAGTGGATTCTTCGCCGTTTCTAGACAATTCATTCGCCATTGTTAAATGGATTGCATGGATTTTAATTTAAACGCTTTGCTGCTACCTGTTTTCCCGCGGTAAAGGGTAGCTTACTGTTATTTTTAGCTTTCTACAGGCGAAAGTTATAAAAACGTAACTGTAGTTTATAAATGTTATGGCTCTATCCAATTTTTTTATGTTTATATCAATTCCCCGTAAGCAAAATTAAATTAGGTAGGTACTTTCCTAAATTAATAAAATAATTTCACAGACAAAATTGTTAATATTGAAATATTATTAGCGGTGAATGGTTAAATTTGTTGATTGGAGAAATATTAATTATGATGGTAATGAGATTTTGGTAAATAGCCAAATTAACTTGTTTGTCATTGGTGTAGGTAGGTACATACTGTGTTTACAATTAAACACATATACATACACATATCACGCCTTTATCCCTTGCGTGGTAGGCAGAGCATGAAATAAAATACCTAGCCACGTCTGACAAATATTTGAAGGCCGCTTCAGAAAAATCGTGTATCACTACAGTGTCAGGTTGTCAGCCTGTCGCCCAAAATAACAAATGAAAGCTTCAAGTCCTTCAGTCGCCTCTGACGATACCCGCGGGAGAGAAATGGGGTAATGCTATTTGAAGCCGGCATCGCTCGGCAATTTAAACTAATGAAAACTTAACAGATGTTCTTTGCTTTTGATTCAGACGTTTTTTTTCATCGTGAAACATTCACACAATCCCTATATGGGCAGGGAAATAGTAAGGAAAGTTGGCAGTTACTCGCGCTGCCACTTCCCGTGCTCCGTCGAGTGTCGGCTTTTCGTGCGCGAGTCAAAGGACCCGCAGCACGAGTGCGAGTGGAATGTATTGCCATCTCGCTCACTCGTATTGGTGCGAGAAGAGTAGATGATACTTCCGGAGAAGTATTTTAGACAATATTCGCGGCGCGGCAGCAGCTAAAAAGTTCAAGTCTTCCCATTTTGAGAACACTCTCAGTAAAGAAAACCCATAACCTCTTTAATATAAAATCCTTATTCATACATACATCAGCCTATTGCAGTCCACTGCTGGACGTAGGCCTCCCCCAGGGTACGCCATAGGGCACGATCTTCTGTTTTCGCCATCCAGTCGCTACCAGCTGCCTTATTTAAGACATCGGTCCATCTGGCCAAAGGTCGTCCAACGCTACGCTTGCCGATGTAAGCTCAGCCATCATAAGTTGAATCCAAATAAATTATAAGTAAATATTTTATATACTACTACATAAAATGTATAATCGCTTATAAGAAACTAAATTCAAGGTCGATAGGCGAGCGCAGTGCAATGTGTTCTACTCACAAGGAACGCTGCTGCCCAATGCCTTATTGGCTTTTTACTACACCGATGACATCGGGTGATGCTATTTCAAACCGGCACCACACGGGTAAACTAGATTGATCCGCTTTTTTAACAGACAATAAAAAAAGAACCTTGGAAACATGACGCGTACCAAATTAAATTACATAAGTAACTACACTAATCAATTATTTAATAATGAACATAAAAAACCGGTTCTGCCACATTACCTACCCTTTTTGCACAAAGTAAAAAATTATGTGTCGAAATCCAGTTATTGAAAAAGCTGGTCACGTGAATCCTTTAAATTGCCGCTTTTTATAAAAAACCTATTCATTAGCATTAAAACCGGTCGGTTGTTAAGGGGAACTATGTATGTAGTTAGCACAGAGCATTTAAACGTCGGGCCCTATCACCCCGTGCGAATTTTTTGATCTGTGGTGCTTAGGAATTTATGACACATTTCTACTACTTTTTAAAAGCTTACTCCTTACTACCTGGTTGCCTGGAAGACATTGCTACCTGAGCAACAAGGCCGCTAATTGTACATTTTTGACGTACAGTGACGGATGACAAGTGAGTATCATCAGTACAGCATAAGTCCGTCTTCTACCCGTGGGTGTCGTAAAGGTGACTAAGGGATATATCCACGGAGTAGGTACCTGTGTTCCTTGTGAAATAAAACACATTGCATTTCGCCAATCCACCTGCCCAGCGTGGGGATATACCCACTAGTGGGGCTACACCTCCCAGTAAGGGGAGGCCCATGTCCAGCAGTGACTATTGATGTTATTATACAGATTTACTATCAAGATATTATTCACGGGCCATGGTATTCGACCTATACAGGGTCATTTTTTATTCACCCCGGAAATTTTACAGGGTGATTCCTCTCATGATTCTGAACAACTTTAATTATGGGGTCAACTGCGGAACCGCAAAAAAAGAACAGCTGCTCCTTAGAAAAAATCATACCTGTTCCATACATGAACGAAATGTATGGGACAGCTGTTTTTTATTTTTGCGATTTTTCATGTGACCTCATTATTAAAGTTGTTCAGAATCATGAGTAGAATCACCCTGTAAAATTTCCGGGGTGGATAAAAATAACTCTGTATGATGTTCACTGGGAAAAGTTGTTAAAGCGAGTGTAGTCTTTAACGCCTTGACAGTGGCGCCAATTCACAAACAATATATTTTCTCTGCATACAAATTTAAAAAGCTATCAGAATGTCAATAAAACAAAACACAAACTCAATGAAATATTCGCTGTATTTAGAGTTATTATTTATTAAAAAGCGGCCGTTTTAAGTTATACGTGCTGGTTTATCAAGTGTTTGTTTTTATATCCTGTACAACAAAACAAACAAAAATGTATTACGTAGGATAGAGACCTTTACTGCAGTCGTGGTAGCTGCAGTAGGTACTATAAATACAATATTCCGATATGAAGTTGTTAATGAAAACTGATGTTCAACTTGTTCACACTAGACTGCGAGAGAGGGCGAGTTTCCACTGTCACAGATACTGTCTACCACGATTCGTGGTTAAAATTCCTACAGTAGAGCAGTTACGACGTTACTCTATAAGGTATAAAAATTGCTGCTAATATTTTAAAGCGTCAACCAGTTCATGACACTAGACAACTCTTACCAACAAACATTAGGTCTAAATATGAAAAATAAATTTGGCCTCCAAAATGTGTTGGCCGGCCGGGTAAATTTGTGATTAGATGGCCAATTGTTTAAAAAAACTGTTAATGACTAAACTCACACATACTCGCCACAGACTACAGGATACTTTATAATGAATCAATGTAAGTGGGATAGGTAATAGAACTTGAAGAACACAAGTAGACTACCCAGACCCAAATTAAATGCGAAACGTAAGTCAAAAATGACAATATCGGTGACAGAAAGCTACATTTATCAATCAATAGGTTGGTTAAGTAGGAGCACTTTAAGGTACAAGAGAGCCTAGGACTAGCTCTATTACAGTCAATTTATTAACATAACACGCCAGTATTAACTTTATGACGCTGATTTTGACTGTCAAACAGGATGACTTAAGAACAGCAGCGTCGAGTTTTTATTTTGTTAACTTCCTTTTGTCAAACATATTCCTGACGCCGCGCCGCCTGTGTACAAATTTACTATTCATTTTATAAAATATCGGGCATTATCGGGTCGTCTCGTCACAAAGTAAACAAATGTAGTGTTGTGGAAACACTCCCAAACTCCGCGTGCTGCAAGTTTAATCAATCTCACTCGAATTTGGATACTGTGTTTGGATCTACTACGCTGGAACTGTTTGAGATATCATTCCTAACTTGGGCTTTGGAAATGTTTCAATCATGTAAGGATGTGTGTGTACATTTGATTGATTATGATTCTCTGAATCACAAGTGCAATTTGTAGCATCGTTTTGACTTTTGTATAAGAGGTAAGAGATTTTTGGGGGGGTATGGGATCTACCTCCTAGCGGTCCACCCCGGGCAACGGCAACACAGGCTTGCCTGTGGATAAGTCCGGCTGAACGATCCCTCATGCGTGGTGGAAGGCTCCGTGAGGGGCCGCCTGGCTCGCGACCACCATCCCACCGAAGTCTGGCGCCAAGTGGCTTGCTGCGTTCCGTCAGTGTGTGGGAGTGCCAGTGCCTTAACAGGCTTCTTCTGGGTGAGCTCGCTCCATCTTAGACTCTGTCTCTGTCCTATGACCTAGACTAGAGTCAAGAGCAAACCCATCATTAATAAAAAAAAAAAAAAGAGGTCCATGACCTATGGTCCTTGGAGGAACGTTTAGCGGTACAGGCTAGTTCGTTTTTTAAAACCTGGTTTATATGCAGCTGTTTTTTTATGTTTCGCGTATAAAACAACACCCAATATAAACAAAATAAAACCAACGACATACATTTTTAGATTAAACTCACATAAGTGGTTTATTATTTTATATTGATTGACTAAATTCTTACAGCATCAACATTTTTAAATATGTAAAGTAGGTATGTTATAACTTTATTCACCAAACAAGAATTTGTGATAAAAGAAGAATACTAAATATATTGAAACTTTTTAAGATATCAATGAAATTAATATAAATTTCCTCTCTTTTTTCAGGTATGCAAGGAATCAATTCTCAAATAGAAAATGACAGTTTAATACACACACAAGAATATGCAACAGAGAAAATAGCACACGAAACAACACAGACTGATCTCACAGATGCCAAATCAATACAATCCAGATCACATCGAGAAAGCTTAGATGACGTCACATTTAGTGACGAAGCCACCGAAGTATCACCACAAGTCAAAGTGGTGGCGAAGAAAGAAACGAAAATACTAGACAGTGCGTCCAGAGTCGTGATGCCACTCACAAATTTCACCATAAATACTTTACCTCGGGTCGTAATTAAAGCTACACAAGAACAAGCATCAAACTCAGCACCAACAAAACACGTAGTGGAGCTACTTGAGGATAATGATTTGAAAAACTTGAAAGTTGTACCAAAGCCAGTAAATCAAAACAAGAATGAAATCAAAGCTCACGCACAATACGATGAAGTAACCGGTGAATTAAGAACTGAGGAACATCCCTGTAAAAGGGAATGTAAGGAAGGCGAAGAACCAATGATTTGCTTCTACCACTTCAATTTGGAGCATTATCAGACAATGAGCAAGGCATGCTTTCATTGTCCGTACAATTCAACGGACTGCAACCGACCGGATTGTATACCAGCTGATGGAATGAACAGACCAATCACAGTAGTTAACAGAAAGATGCCAGGCCCTTCAATAGAGGTTAGTGGAATCAAATTGTAAAAAGAAACTTTGTTTATATAATAATGTGATAAATAGAGTTATTTAAAAAAAGTAAGTATTATTATTGGAAGATTTATGACAACAGATAAGTAATGTGAGACTTATACAGTTGACTTTGGAACGTTATGTTTTAGTCGCATTGTAGGTAAATAGTAATAATAAAGAAGGAAAGCCCCATGGAAATATACCATTAGAATACACATTGAAGCTTTGAAAGAATAAAGCAGGAATAATTTGCATACAAATAGTCAACACATTTTAATATCATGTATTCTTAGACGATACTTGTTTTATATTGGAGTTTTGTTTTGTAATTTGTAACGCACTCAAAATGGGAAAACATCGAAACATGACTAATTTTAAAGTGCAGTAAATGAATCGGTAACTTAGTGTTAATAACTATTCAAATGTTTTCACGGTCGTTAAGTAAATGCGTCTTATTATAATATATCTTCGAAAACAACACGTCTCGTTTAACAAAATGTTTATTTATATAACAGACTAGTGTGTTTTAAATCATCCATATTTGTTTTTCAAGTTAAGCCAATGGATATTTTTAATGATTTTGATTTTTATGAATATTGATTTAAAGAAAATAATTAAAAAAGGAGAATAGCCATTAATGCAATATCTCAATCAAATTAAAGCAATATATAACATTGTCAATTTTAACGAAGAATAGCCACAGCAATTATGGCACAAAACAGGAAAACAGAAATATTTTTAATTTTTTAATTAATTTTCTTTTAGTTACATTCTTACATCAAAATCAAGGTATCGGATCCTCCTTTTAAGCATAACAATGATTGTGCCAGGAGGATCCACTCTTCCGCAGGCATTAGGCAATAAGAATGATATGTATAAAATAAATATCGTGGACAATTCACACAGCGCCGTCTAGCTCCAAACTAAGCAAAGCTTGTACTATGGGAACTAAATAGCTGATACATAAATACTTTTTCTATAAATAAATACATATTATACATAGAAAACACCCAGAATAAACACAAATATCTGAAAATGATATAACAAACATCTGTGTCTGTGGGGATCGAACCCACGACTCTCGGCGTAGCAGGCAGGGGTTCTATCCGCTACGCCATCGGGCCAGTCAAAATAAAAAGGATAAAAGGATAAATGTTCATCAACTGATAAACCATTTTCCCCAAAGATTTTACTGAGATAGGAACCCTTTTTAGGACGAAATATACTCTTACATCAGCAGTTCATCAATGCC
This sequence comes from Tuta absoluta, assembly GCA_027580185.1. NCBI lineage: Eukaryota > Metazoa > Arthropoda > Insecta > Lepidoptera > Gelechiidae > Tuta > Tuta absoluta. The sequence goes on along the minus strand of JAQAHW010000019.1, from coordinate 7,296,052 downwards.
TAACTAAAGTTAGACAGAATTTCTGTCTTAAATAAATAAACGCCTGTTTAAAAAAGTTAAGCAACAATTAGACTTTATAATTATTTAAAATTGGCTTTGATGCTCGGCCTGCAAGTGGTGTAGCAAGATTGATATGCGAAAAGTACGAGCATACATATTTTCGTTGGCATGATCTTTAGGAACAGAAACAGTAGTAGTATATTGTTTCAGTAGATTATAATAATATATAATATTTGACTTACTACCAGTAGTAGGCGGTCGAAAAACTCAGACACCAGGATTCATCGGGTCGTTCGACGACTCTGTGTCTCACGCAGAAAGAGAAGAGTAAAATATTATAGTACACCATCCTTTAACTATTACATACCTATAGTTAAAGGATGGTGTACCGAAAACTTTGCAGGCGTGGTGAGACCACAATATACCAAAGAACAGTAGTTTAACTTCATACTAACGCCCGGTTTTCGCACCCACACATACACACGGCCCGCCGACCTATACGTACATGACTACTACATAGAATTTTGTGCCGCTCGCTCGTGTCACAGCGAACTGTAAGTACTGCCGCCGCGCGTTTTTGTTTGGAAATCAAGAAATCGGAAAAATTAATACCTAGAAACATTACTATTCATTAAGTAACAATGTAATTCATTGTTTTCTTACGGTAACTTAGCATTACAGTAAGTGTGGCATCACTTAAATTCGGGTTCGCAAAACCAATGCGTCGACATTCCTGCTATCGGTAGATTCAAGCGGAAAGGTGCTCAAGTTAAAGTACTGTTCCTTGGTATATTGTGGTGGGACCACGAAATGATGAAACTAAACAACTTTTTCTATAGGGGCTATATACTTGGCTACTAGTGATGCTACATAAAACATTGTTTACTTACATGCAAAATGATAGGAAATTTTTGACAGCCAGAAGAAGCATGACTGAAATATTCCAATTGTGTAAGAATGTATTTGAATAGGAAAAATATTTTCTTGGCTTTTCATCATCACTATTATAATATAACTAGCGTGTCCTTCTGCGGTTTCACTCGCACATTCTTTATTCGTACAATACACCAAGTCAACGAAGAAACGAAGTTTCTTTTTACAAACTTAATTTACTCCTTTATTTCATTTTGAAAATGTGAATGTATTTGATAACTTTCGCTCTTTAGTTTAATCCAAAATTTAAAAAGCTTATAATTTTCATTCAAATCTCTTTTACCGTAATGCCCAAATTTAATGTTTCAAGCATTAGTAGTTTAGGCTGTGGGTTAATGAATGAGTCAGTCAGTCAGTGAGGATATTTTGTGTTTATAAGAGTATTTAACACACATTTAATATATACGACACCTTGATTTTTCTTTTATTTATTTTCCTTCAAATGTTCCTAACCTATTGGATACTCAAATTTTTAAAACGTTTTGAAACGATATTTTGTTAGAACATATTGAAACGATATTTTGTTACAAAATATTTAAACGATATTTTGTTACAAAATATTTAAACATGGCATATATTTTGGACGGCGTCAAAACATTTACTTTAATATTTTTTCTTATCTACAATCCCAACTTTATTATTTTGAAAAACGTTGAACAAATTCCGTAGCATTTTTAAACAATAGTTTTGAGCATGCAACTTTTGTATTATTTATTGATGACCCAGTCAAGTACCGAATGGGTATTTGTTGTGTAGGTACTCACCACGTTTCGTAAGATTATTTCTATGGGGGCTATAAACCAAGCCAGGGTATTCTAAATCTGGGATTATAACTACTTATAAACTAAATTATTTCAAGTAAAACCGTAAAGGGTATGATGTTAAACCGTAATATGTGATATAATAATGTTAGTAGAAAACTCATATATTGTGATGGTTTCTCTGTATTTAAATTAAATTTTTTATTTCTTTGTAACGATATGTATGACCCACCTGTACCTATTCTGTTGTACTGTTTGTGTGGCAAATATATATTTTTTAATGGTATCGGTATCGAAGATTTCTCCTACTGCATCCTATACGGTACATTATTTTTTTACTGTATTAAACCGCTATCAAAACGGATTTCTGAGTACATCTACGATTTCGCAACTTCAAATGATGGAGAGAAATGTATTGCGATGTTTTTTATATTTTTCTTGTACCGGTACTATAACCCATACAATAACTTTTTCCGTGTGCCTTTAAAACATATATAGGTACCGATATTATACCGGTAGTTTAACCCTGTACCTTAACCGAAAACGACCCTTGTTCTAAACTTTAACATAATAACAAGACTTGATAAACCAGTAGTTAGTTTTGATTTTATGTGCACGCTAGTGCACGTGACTGCCACTCAAAAGTTCCGGGTTCACTTCCGGGTAGTGCTGAAATTTGATCATTACGCTGAAAGTACTTTGGAAATGGTTCCATACCCAAAGGGTCAAAACGGGACCCAATACTGAGACTCCGCCGTACGTCCATATATCACTACATTAAGCTGTATCTCATAAATCGTTATACTTACTAGATAGTTGAAATTGTCACAGATGACGAGTTGATTTTGCGGCTAGCTATGATAATAAATACTAAAAACTTTGAAATTTTAAATTTGCAACACCCTTACAGGGTTCATGTACCACTACTACTTAGTACAATTAGACCGTATGTTATAAATTGTACATGTAAGCAAAATAAAGAAATTGAAATTGAAAACTAGAATCAAATAAATATTTAAAAGTGGGCTACCTTACAACAAACAATCTTTTTGCCTTTCGTATGATCGTACCACGGAACCGTTGGTCCGCGACTCCCACTGGCACTTAGCCGTTTATTTTGCTTGTATATGAATATGCTTATGCAGATCCCCCGAAAACAATCCTACCAATTAAACACACACATCACGCCTATATCCCTGCGGGGTAGGCAGAGCGCAAACGGCCGCAAAACGGACATTTACGCCACATCTGACAAATATTTGAGGGTCATTCGGAAAATTGTGCATCGCCATAGTGATAGATTGTCAGTCCATCACCTAAAATTGCTATTCACACCCTCGAGTCCCTTAATCGCCTCTTATGACTCCCAAGGGTAAGAAATGGGGTGATGCTATTCTAAGCCGGCATCACACGGCAGCCAACCAATTAAAAACCTCTGAAATTGGGGATCATTGACACGATATGCACAAACATCTGTCCTTTCAGGTGTGCGAGGGTGACAGAATCATCGTGGACGTGGAGAATGACTTGATGACGGAAGCCACGACGGTCCACTGGCATGGACAGCATCAAAAGAATACCCCATACATGGATGGTACACCATACGTCACTCAGTGCCCGATACTGCCCGAGACTACTTTTAGGTAAGATAAGATAAGATATTTTTTTATAAATAATAATAAACCTAATTACAAATAGGTAAGTCAATGTCGTGTCGTATCAAGAGGTTAAGTCACTGGCGGAGAGGAGAGAAGATTGGAAGTTACTCCACCGACAAGAGTTTGACTCTTAAATTTGAAGAAGAAGACGATACAACATAATTTTGAGGCTGCTGTTTCCTAAACTAAGAATAAAAATTCCTGTATCTTAGGTAAACAGATAGCCGACATAACTATTATTTGAAATAGACTTGACAGTAAACCTATTCTAACTATGTGGAGACGGCAGCGGCATATTCCCTCGGAGGTAAGGATTTGTTTGTAATATCAGCAGCACATAGACCTATCTCTTCAAGGAATCAACTTAAATTGGTTCATGTTAGTAACTGTATGAAAAAAACCACTCTAAGTTGATCCTTTAATTCAAAATGTGAATTTGCCGTTAGTGGGAAAGGGACGTTTACAATTCCACGGCAGGCCTTAAATGGGAAACGTGATGACCGGTGTGAATGTTTTCCACTCCTTTATAAAGGGTGAAATTTTACTAGTGGCGGATGGTGAAAAGACGGGCTGGTGATAACGGACATCTTTGGCCAAGAAACATAGGATGAAATGTGTTAAAAATATTTGATTTTCCATTCTGATTTGAGTTACTATGGAAACTCACAATATTTTTGGCTTATTTCTCATACATAATATTATTATTTTCCTTATTGCACAAAATACACAGAAAAAATATATATATAATTTTTGTCGCAAAGGCGAGCTTATCTCTAAAGAAGAGATCTCTTCCAGCCAACCCATGTCTTGTGAGAGAATTTAAACTTTTGGGGCAAATAGGCAATACTAAATAAATTTAACAAAATAAATGAATAAATAACTCTGTATCATGCATACAAATAATAAATATAAACCTACATGAATAGATTAACAAATTTACATAAATACTACAAAAATACATAAATATTATATATACATATGTTCCTTGGGGAAAGTTGTTTCTTATCACCAGCCCGTCTTGAGATTGCGACATCGGTTACAAGTAAAACTTACCCAATATGATGTTTGTAATGCAATGAAGTCAAAATTTCAACATTTTTAAGACGGGGATATAGCACAAATGGCACGACAAACTTCACTACGCGAAAAAAAAAAACAAAGTATCCTATTTATTTATTTATTTCAATATTGTGTCTACAGTTTGAAAGTTGTCACAGTAAAACATGCTATAATTCAGATACATAGTATACCTTTTTTTGGTACGAATACCTAAACTAAACATTCTTGCGGCATTTCTCTAATTTTTATGTCGGAAAAAGCGTAAAAACTCGTGGAAAGTTTAGCGCGAAATGTGTGTCTGTTTCTCTCTGGCTCAGCGCGAATTAAAGGAACAAACTTTTCAGGTGAATCAGGGCCTCAAGACAACAAAACACCCTAAACAATTTTTCCACGTGATCTTTTTTGTACTATGGTTTATTTTGCACGCTATTTTCTTTTATTAAATAGTGCTATACTATTTCATAAATGACAATATTATCGACGGCCGGGGATTGAACCCGGCACCTGTGAAGTACCGCGTTCTATTAATTCTACTGTGGTACCGCCCCACTGCTCTGCTACTGAGATTATTTTACTGAACTGAATAAACAAATGAGCTCGTTACTTTAGAAACTTTAAAGTATGTTCGTCGAGTCCTTAGAAATTGACTCTGAATCCAAATTCACAGCGCTTATTTGGAAATATAACTGTAAACAGATCTGTCTTTACGCGTACTACGTATTAACTAGGCGAACGAAAATTCATGAAGTTATTTAGTATTTTTTTTATAATTCATTTGATCTTAACTGAAATACAATTTGAATTCACTAATTTTTGCGTACCTAACGTGGTAACGTAAAGTTAGGTCAACTGAACAAAATAAAGAATGTAAACAAAGTACATAGAGACAGCTGACATTGTACCATACGAGAAATAAGCACAGTGTTATAAAAGCTGTCACAGATTATTTACATTCTTACTCCTTTCATCCCGCTCGTATGAAAATTTCGTTTTTTTTTGTATGGAATGGAGAATAACAAATTGACCTTTCAAACAAAATTTCCAATCAGCTGGTTAATTGACCATTGGAAAGTCCATTTTTTTACACGTTTCGACCTATGTTTCTAAAAAAGTTGTTCAGTTATATATGACTACCTTGACTTCCTTTCCTCGTTATTCCTCGTAAGTGCCAGTAATACTACCAGAAATCAAAATCTTTTGTGTTGCGTCTTAGTTGTATTAATACATACATACATACATACATATATCACGCCTATAATCCCTTGCGGGGTAGGCAGAGCGCAAACTGCCGCATAAAACGGACATTTACGCCACGTCTGAGGGTCATTCGGAAAATTGTGTATCGCTATAGATACAGGTTGTCAGACCATCGCCTAAAACTGCAATACACACCCTCAAGTCCCTAGTTGTATTAATCTGTTAAAGAATATCCCATAACCAATTAATGTATTGCTTTTGGAATCTGATTCGGGTACATAAAGTCCAAAATCCAGTGGTATCTGATGTAATATTATTTCCTTATGTCTTATTAAGGGATATGCTACATAGGAGTACTCAGTTATACTGTACCAGAACTTCTGAAAGTCTGGATAAAGTTTATCATAAATGTGAGGTCACGAGTTACTCGGAAATACTGTTAACAATATCACCCAGTAAAAGTTGCTAACAATGTTATTTCCCTGGGTCAGTGGAAACTCTGAAAGTTATGAAATGTTAATTCAATAATTTTGAAAGACTTTTGCTTTCCCGAGTATGAAGCTGATAATTTTAAATGAAAATTCTTACATATGGTCCTATTAAATTCTGTGTAAATATTTTTATGTGAGTTCTACTCATGAATTGAACAACTTTCACTTAGGTCGAAAAAAGAAACAAAATCGACCCTTACACAAAAATAACCAAAGTATGTTGTTACTTTCTATTGAGGGTTAAATTTTTTATGTATTTTCACCTGTTCATTGGGAAGAGTTGTTTAATTTTTTGAGTAAAACTCATCCTAAAAATATTTGCACAGAATTGAATAGGACCTGATTTTGTTAGTTCAATAATAAACGGTGTAATACATCGCGTTAACGTGATCGTACGATTAATTATGTATGAAGTTATATGAAATTACCGACTGTCTATACACTATCTATTAATCACACTACAACATTATCACATTTCACACTATAAAGATGAAAGACAATTACTCGTATGCTTGTTTTCTGTTTCTATGTACGTAAGTAATCGATAATTTCCGAAATTAATGGTTCGATTTCAAACATTAAAAGTTATTTTGCTATTGCATTAGGTACTTAAATGTTTCAAAGCTAACTGTGGTTTTGTTGATCGTCATCAGGTTTTGGCTCATTTAGTCGGGGTCTGACGAATGAAACCACGGAGTTCCAGTATTCTGTATGCTTTACCATATTCGAGATTATTACAGTTTCTTACGGTTTCTTCACTATATTAAATTCGATATCATTTTTACAATAACACGAATGACAGTTCTTAAAGATCTGACATTTTTTTTTGCTTTTGGGTTAGGCAAAATATAGAAGGGCTATACGGCCAAGACTTTAAAATTCTGCCAGTTTTTTGTTGACAGATTGCTTGTATAATAATATAAAATAAATGCGAGAAAATGCTTTATTCTTACTCGCAATCGTGTAGCAGCGATTGAAATTGCTACTCTCAGGTCGCTCCAACAAGCCTATTTTGGCGGCTGTCAAACCCATACTAAAAGACGTGTCAACAAAGAAAAAGAAAACGTATGTCAAAACATAAGCATGATGTTGGCGGCTGTCAAAAATTGACTTATTGGAAAGAGCCGGGTGCTTCTGGCTCTTTACTAAAGTAGACCTCAAGTACATGTTGGTCTCTTGTTTCTTCTCTTTGGAACTCTTGTCTTTGGAACTAACTAACATGGTTTACTATTAATTTTAGGTATCAATTCAACGCAGACACTCCTGGCACTCACTTTTGGCACTCGCACTCCGGCATGCAGCGCGCTGACGGCGCGGCAGGGTCGCTTGTCATCAGGAAACCCAAGTCTCAAGAACCCCACGCCAGGCTTTATGACTATGATAGGTAAGCTATTTAGTTTTATTGCAAAGAACACCTACAAAGTTTTTTTTCCTGAAGTGACGACACAGCCGAGATAATCATTATCACAAAACCTAAGTTGCAAGTGTCTTGACGCATTCATACTAATATTATAAATCTGAGAGTTTGTATGTTTCTTACCTCTTCACGCTCAAACGGCTTGACCGATTTGGTTAAAATTTGGAACACAGGTAGAGTATAACCCGGAATAACACATAGGCTACTTTATACAGCGGGAAAATAACTATTACCACGGGAAAATGAGTGGCAGCGGGTAAAACCACTGGGCGGAAATCTAGTATGACTATAAAATTGACTCATGGTGCTATGGCGGGTGACACGGAGGTAATGCCAATAGGCAGATTGGAGGGGACAGGTGGTGTTGGGAAAAGGGTAACTACCCTGCCTGGCCAGGTGTTGTGGCCAAGAGATCGACTGTTCCAAATGGAAACAATTGGAAGTTGTACATATACGGTGCGCGGCGAACACTTCGATATCGCGTTTCAGGTTAATTGTTCCCATCCAATCTGTCATGTAGCGCCATCTTGCGGATATTTTGAAAGCTTCTGTTGTGTCTTTTAGCTTGTAAACCACTTGAGTGAGTTTCTTGTTGTAGCTCTCAGAGGTCGCTACAGCGCCATATCTAAATTAAGTATATGTATCTACAAACTGACGGTATGGTAGAGTTACTTTTACATCTTATCAGAGAAACCAAGACTTTAGAGCCAGATAGTAAGAATTATAGGCGTGATTTGTGTATATATGTAGTAAAAATTCATTATTTCGATTGTGGTCTGTCTGAGTTGTAATGTAATGAAAAAACAACACTCACAAACGACTCTTATTGCGATAAGACTGTATGGTGTTAAAGTATTAATTGCATTGAATTAAAATTTTCATATCACGTATTACGAGTAAAACTACACTTTACCACAATATACTAAATATTGTGACTTTACTAAAGATTAATTAAATGAAATTGAATTTAGGAGATCTTTCGGATTCCGACACATATTACATACCAGATTTCCTGGAAATCGGAATTCGTTTGCGTATTATTAATTTCTGGAATTTTAAAATCTGTAAAATATCATAAGTATTGATGTCATAAGTATTTAAACGCCGTGTGATACCGGCTACGACCTGTGATGCCGGCTTAGAATAGCATCACTCCATTTCTTTCCCTTGTGTGTCATAAGAGGCGACTAAGGGACTCGAGGGATGCTCAAGGGTAACATAAGTACTGCAATATTAGGCGAGGGGCTGACAACCTGTTACTATGGTGATACACATTTTTTCTGAATTACCCTCAAAATGTTCTCAGACGTGGCGTAAATGTCCCTGTTTATAGCCATTTACGCTCTGCCTACTCCGCAAAGAATAAAGTGTAATGTATTTATGTAGTATTCAAACAACTGAGTAAATCTAATCGTTGTGTTTCGACACCGGGTTTTCCAGAATATTAAAATTTCTTCGTATTTAGTAATATGGACTGCGTGTGGTCATTTTAATGGTTTCCTTATTCATACATTCGGAGCATCTTAAACCAGTCTACGGTACGGTAAATTCCCAATACCTACCTCCGAAGTTTTTTGCGTCATCAAACCTTCTTTGACAATGCGTGGCATGGGTGGCATGGGTAATTGTGTGCAACGGGGTTTACCTTAATTGAGGTAAAATACTAAGCGATAAAAGTCTGATAATAAAAAATAAAAAACTGATTAATTAAAACTGAGGAACGTAATGTTTGGCTACGTGACTACTCCGCACATTTTCGACTGTTTGGTAAATTATTTTCCTAACATCTTTTCCCTTTCTGTTTTCAATGGGAGTTTATCTGTTGACAGTTCTTAGTCAGCGCCTTAATTTCAAAACAGAGGTCATAGAACTAAAAAAGTGGCCAAATCCAGAACAGGTCATATCTAGATGAAGTCACTCTAAAAAATTATCACTGACCGTCTAAAGGAAACTGAAAACTTGATAAAACTAAAAACGTTATATCAGCCAATCAGCAAAATTTAATATGGCTGGTGACAGCTATAGTTTTGTCACAGGTTCTGTTTCACGCTGTGTTCGTAACGAATTAACTCCTGTTAGTTTAATTTCCAACAAAATGACTTTGTCGTTTTGCTATATGTCAGTTAGTAAACAGATGATCAATAAGAAATTTGGATGAATTCAATTTACACAAAACAAAAATATTTAATAATGTGCTACAGATTTTCGTGTAAAGAAACAATATTTTAAAGATCAGCATCTAGCGCCTACTACATGACACTTTGGAATCCCTAGAAAATTTCCCAGAGAAACGTTCTTTTTTCTCGCACTTCTTTATTAACATTTCTTTCCATCCAGCTTATCCTTTCAGTCCTTCGCCAACATCACATTTCGGAGTAATCTTAATTAATTAATTTAACTATGTGCTCTACGTCTATGTAGAAATAGATAATAGACAAATAGTGGACTAGGTACAACAATCAGCTGGCCTGATCCTGGGTTCATGGACATAAGTGCATGCTTCGGCGGTCATCTAAAATGTATTTTATTAATAAATAAATAAATAAGTAAGTTGAAGAGACTACAAAAAAGTAGGCTGATCGATATTGCCAAAAAAAAATCTAACTGATCTTTACATAACTCATCCTGGAAAATGAACAACCACGCCAATTTTTCCGGTTGAACCCGCCAATCAGGCTACCAAGCGTGGTATAGCAAATGCTCCCCATTAGGAGGAGGCCCATGTCCAGCAGTGGACTGTTGTGAATAAGAGTAGTGTGCATGAATTTGTATAACAAAATATACTTACTTACACATACATACACATATCACGCCTATAATCCCTTTCGGGGTAGGCAATGTATAAATGGCCGCAAAAACGGTCACGTCTGACAAATATTTGAGGGTCATCCGGAAAATTGTGTATCGCCATTGTGACAGGTTGTCAGCCCATCGCCTAAAACTGCAATACACACCCTCGAGTCTCTTGGTCGCCTCTTACGACTCCCACGGGCAAGAAATGGGGTGATGTTTTTTTCTAAGCCGGCATCACATGGCATACTTGTTCTACATTAAACAAAATATACTTATGTTTTTGTGGCTTCAGAGTAGTGTGCATGAGTATGTATAAAAATATACTAACCTATGGTTCAAATCCTGCCCGCACTCGAAAATTTTGCAAGTTTTCAAAAATTGTATACCTAACACGGGAAGTGTTTTAAAAATTTGGTATTCAATTTATCGCGGGTTTTCATCGCTTAGACTACATTCAATCTGTAAAGATAGAATAGCCGCCGAGAATTAGTTGCAAAACTAACTCGGTAGATGGAGCCATGCCACGCGTTACTGGCATTAAAATACACTTGCAAAATTGGCGGGCCAGGAATGAGCTGCGGTAGCCCAGATGGAAGAGGCGTCGCCACTAGTAATGCAAAAGTCGCAGGTTCAAATCCTGCCCGCACTCGAAAATTTTGCAAGTTTTCAAATATTGTATACCTAACACGGAAGGTGTTTTAAAAATTTAGTATTTAACCTATATGTTCTCTAACCAGGTCGGACCACGTGATGATAGTGACCGACTGGATCCACGACCTGTCCCTGGGGATGTTCACGCACCACCACCACTCGTGGGGTGACAACAAACCACCGACGCTTCTCATCAATGGTGTGGGGCGGTTCGCCGTGTTCGACAACGCCACGCACACAGCCAAGCCGGTTTATATGAAGTCTGCCGTGTTCAATGTGGAACAGGTAAATTACTAGGGAGTGGGCTGCAGCGTTCACAGGGAATGGACACTAACCTTCACACTGAATGCGACTTCTTGCGTCACTTGCATGGCATTCACGGTGACTTTGTGTCACTTTTAGATCCGGGCATCAGCGTTCACAGTGAATGTACAACGTCGTTCACATAAATTGTGTATAATATTTAAAGAAATAGGCACCAGCGTTCACAGTAAATGAAACCAATCATATCACATCCACATTCAAAAACTGGGCATTAACGTTCACTGTGAACGCGACTGCCTCTGTCCCGGACGTGCTCACGCACCACCACCACTCGTGGTGCGACAACAAACCACCGACGCTCCTGATCAACGGAGTGGGGCGGTTCGCTGTGTTCGACAACGCCACGCACACAGCCAAGCCGGTTTATATGAAGTCCGCCGTGTTTAATGTGGATCAGGTAACTAGCGGGTAGATTAGGGAGCGGGCGATAGCGTTCACAGGGAATGCCCATTCATGCGTGCGTGCAGCGTGTAAAGTGAATGGACAACATCGTTAACAGAACATGAGATTTCTTGTGTCCTTTACATATTTTAAGGAATGGTCACCAATCGTTCACAGTGTATGTTACTTAATTATATTGCTTTAATAAGACTTTAGTTTGGTTACCAGTGTTTACTGCAAATGTAATTTACGAGTTCGTTACTTTTAATTAAGGAATGTACGTCGGTTGTAGCACATAAGGTACCAGGGCTACTCCAAAAGAACTGAATTATTTTATTCCCCAGTTAAAACATAATAAAGAAAATAACTTTTTCTTATAAGAGAAGTCATTTTCTACTTATACATATTCATGTCAAGGACAAAATATTGCTAGGGATAAAATTAATTCAGTTCTTTTGTATTACCCCTGGTACCTTATGTGCTACAACCGACGTACACTAGCGATCACAGTGAATGTATCTTATCATTTCACTTCCATACCTGAAAAGGTATAAATTTTTTGTGTGTGAGGTCCAAATTTGTTTTTCATATTTCGACCTATATTCCTTGGGGAAAGTTGTAACTCATCTTCAGCCGGACCTGAAATTTTGCTATCAGTCACTAGTAAAATTATACCCTATACGAAATGGGCGTGCATGAAGAGATTGATAAATGTAGAGGAGGCGAAAGAAGTATGCCAGGATCGTAGCGTAGCAGGTGGAAGGAGGTGGTCCCTACCTACCCCTCCGGGAAAGAGGCGTGATTTATGTATATATGTTTTTATAAAATGGGAACCAGTATTTTACATATTATTCATCTCCAGGGCTACAGATACCGGTTCAGAGTGATCAACGCGGAATTCCTGAACTGTCCCATTGAAATGTCGGTGGATGGTCACAACATCACCGTCATTGCTTCCGACGGCTTCGACTTGGAACCTATCATAGGTAAGATTCAAATCTTCTTCTACCGAGTCTGGTCATTAGCATTATGGAATGGCTGTAAGATCTCTTTCATGACAAACAAATAGGTAGGTACTTATGCATAAGAAGGCATATTATCGAGTTATTTTAAAAAGATTCCTGTAACGTATTTGAGGTTCAAACAGTTTTAACAACCCACGAGACGATTATGTCCTTTATCTGCTTTTGAAACAAAACACGCTTTTCTTTGTGATAATCTTGTTATTTTTTTCCACGTAGTAGTTCTATGTATGATTTGCTCAAGTTTCCGAAATTGAATTTCTTCGAAAAGCGAAAGCTTCAGAAACTAACTAGTCTTTTGATAATTTATTTATTTATTTTATTTATTATAATGATGTGTCTGACAGTAATGTATATATCGCAAAAATATGGCAGAGTTTATTCACGGATAGGTAGAATTTTGGCCAAAAGCCAAAATATGGCATAATCTTAGGTAACCCTCAATCTATGGATTTTCTCCAAATTAATAAACTGGTTTGCCATCTTCCTAAATAACTTCAGTAATTTGGCCTAATTACTACTTGACTTTGGCTGCATTCCTAGATCTGGTTAGGACGATGGCACGATTTGGTCACAGTCACGATTTTGTCATATTCCGGCTTTTTTCAAAATTCCTAATTCTGCCGTATTACTGTGAAATATATAAGAATACCTAAGTAATAAAAAAATTAAATCGCACAGTTTCGCATATTCAGCCGATTTTTTTATCAAGGACGCCACTACATAATCCAAAATAAGATGAAACAAATACCAAAATTAATTGTCAATCAGCTTTAAAGCTTGAAGCTAAACTAAATAATTGAATTATTTTCAAAATCTGCTGAGTCTAGAGTTTGTAATGGATACATGAAATTAAATGAATGGGTTTTTGTAAATTGCTTTATTGAAGTAATAATATTAAAGGTTCTCTAAGGTTGAATTTGATGATCCTAATGTTGTTTGTCCTAACTATCGATTGATCTAATGCTCTAGCATCCTTATTTGAATGCTCCTAATATTTTTTACTCAAATATTTTCATCCTTATCATATTATTACCTAATTTTCATAGTTCTAACGATACCTAACAAAACCTTTTTTTTTAAAGCAAGCGAAGTGCCTTATAAAAATAATATAGCAAATGTTAAGTTCACAGTATCCTGTATAGTATGCACGTTGTTATTTTGATAGTGCGTTAAGAAACTGTACCTATAATTAGAATCATTATATAAATTTATGGTATATCTTAACGCAGCGATGAATAAATTAAAATTCGGCTTGCAGAAATATGAAAATGGGTACCGTTTCCCAAATTACCGTGTGATACCGGCTTACATCACTCCTAATCTAAGCCAGCATCACACGGCAATTCGAATTCAGATTGTAGCCTTTTTTTCAAATGTATCTGTGCTGCAAGGAATGGCGTCGGGCGACACTACTTACCTAAAAATTAGAGTAGTATCTTAGTCTCGAATTTCTATTTTACCGAATTTAAATAGTATGCAAATGGTTGCTTATATGATTTACCATTATAAACAACAAAATAAAAAAGAACTATTACTTTCCTGAAATACTTACCCAATTATTGAAGCTTTTGCTTTATGCAAACCAGAAATTTACTACTTATTCAAGAATGTTTAGGAACATCAACATAAGGACTAAAAAACATTAGGACAATTAATAGGTTAGGATAATCTTAGGACAATCAAATATTTACGTCAAACACAAGGCACCCTAAATTAAAAAAAGATGATAATTTTACCGCGTTATCACGGCGTAAAATTAATGGTATACTTCGCCATGTTTGACAAAATATTAGATAGATATTTCATAAATGGAATTGTTTCTAAAAAAAATGCCTAGGTAAACAATCACATTATTATAGGAGGTGCAATAATAGGCCTGTGCTTTGGGAAAGTTGTTCAGTGTCGTATGATATTTTGTGTAAATATTTTTTGTGATGCCAGCTTAAAATAGTATCACCCTATTTCTTTCCACCGAGTGTCGCCTTAATGACTCAAGGGTTTAACTTTTTGAAACGGCCGCATTTTTAAGGCTGTGGACGCCCTGCCTATCCCGCAAGGGATAAGGCGTGATTTGTGTAGGTAAATTATAGGTATAAAGATAGATACACAAACATAAAATGTGTTTTAAATTATCAACAACATTATTGCTCAATCTGCGTTAAACGTAAAACTTTTTTAATTAAAAAAATCTCAAGCGCCTGGACAACATACTTTAGCAAACATTGTTAAGCGAATTTCACACAAAACTATTTTCATCAAACTTTCTGATTACACTAGGGAATGCTTTTCAAGGCAACAAATTTACTATTTTTAAACATTGCAACATCATTAATATTGTAGAGTAGAGCCTTTGAAAGGCCCGATAATTTAGTTCGTAATACCATTTATCCTACAACTACATAGAAAGTGCTCTATAGCTTTTTCAAATATAGAGAGGAACGTGAGTCACTAGCCTCAATTCGGGATATAAATTCTTTTGCTTGCCTTAAATTAGTGCTGTCACTTTCTGTCAAATAGGTTTAGAGAATGATAGGCGATATCTTAGTCACGTCATGACTTATAATTTCACGTAAGATACGTGCTATCTGTCAATAAGGCTACGATGAAAACAATTGCGACTAAATTGACTAGAAATTGCGAAGAACCCTTTGTTAGAGGTATTTTTAAATATGACACGACTTAATATCTCCTATCCTTTTCTAAATATATTTGACGGAAAGTGACAGCACAAATTTAAGTAAGATAAGAAAATTGTTATCCCGGAATTGAGGCCACTGTCAAATTTTGAAATTAGCGGGAAGATAATATCCATACCAATCACTTTTTCCTCTCGGGAGTTAAGAATGCAACTATCAAAATTTTCGTAAAACGGAACGTGTTTCTGATATTTTAGCAGACAGAATAGAAGCATTGGCTTTATGGACTTATTGCGTTTGTTTTCAAAAAGATAAATACATAACGCGCGAATTTTGCTTTGGATTTTAAGTGGCTATAATTTGATGTTTATCGAACTGTTGTTATGTTTTTTTATACTTGAAGGTGTAGTATAAAGCACGATTCACTTGGAAAACTATTTTTAGCTCTAAGTATCTTTTACAATCCCGTTGATATAGTGCAGTTTGATGCTGCCTTAGAATAGCATCACCCTATTTCTTTCCCGTGGGAGTCGTAAGAGGCGTCTTAGGGACGCGAGGGTATTGGTATTTAAGGCGATGGGTTGACAACCTGGCACTATAGCAATACACAGTTTTCCGAATGACCCCCAAATATTTGTCGGATGTGGCGTAAATGTCAGTTTTTTGCGGCCGTTTATGCTCTGCCTATCCCGTATATGCGTAATATGTGTATGTATGTACAATCCCATTTCAACCAGTAGTGAAATCAAGGGACTACAAAACCTGAATTCAACATGTAATGGGTTCCTCGGTGACTTTATTTCACACCCGATTGGGCCCCCGTGAGAGAGTCTTAGCTAAGTGGCAGTTATTCTCCGACTCACTAGTGATGTATACACTTCTTGAAAATACTTGTTTAATAAACTATTTTTATCATTTGGTTTTTCGTGGTATGCGACTTTTACCCAGCATATAACTTCTTCATTTTGTAAACCTTCCTCTTTAATCACTCTATTAAAAACCGCATTATAATCCGTAGATTTCATTACAACTACGTACAAGCGGC
Source organism: Tuta absoluta (assembly GCA_027580185.1). NCBI lineage: Eukaryota > Metazoa > Arthropoda > Insecta > Lepidoptera > Gelechiidae > Tuta > Tuta absoluta. Next base: position 7,279,681 of record JAQAHW010000019.1, on the reverse strand, counting down.
CGTAGACTTGAGTATATCGTTTGGATTCCAACTCAATATCTCTACGCGTTCTCGAGATAAAGGGCAGACAGTTTGACAGACGGACAAACGGACAACAAAATAAGGATTCCGTTTTTTTCCTTGTGAGTTACGGAACCCTCAAAAATGCCGTCTTTGCACTTTTGTAATTTGCAATAGTGTTATTACTTACTCAAGCAAATGTATGACAAATTAGAAACTTTATCTTCAAATAAGTATAGCCATACTTACTACCTTTAAAATACTATGGCTTAATTAGTCTCAGGCAGGTTCATCGCGAAGGCCTGGGTGATAAAGTTATTGCTGCTTCGAATACTGACTGCATAATACATAAATTTCCTATAATTTGATACCCAACACATTTAAAATTATGTTATTCATTTATTGTCGACAATGAAGTAGTTACTTTTGGTGGCCAATTTTTTCTTCAACTATCTAAAAGTATCGATACTATCAATCTATCGATACTTTATTTAGAAACACTACGAAAAACAAATGGAAGGTTACTGCTAGTAATGTGTTTAATGGGTGCATTGGGGCTTTAACAATTTAGGTGATGTTTCTTTTAAACCAATGATTGGGGATTGTCACAGGTAAAACAAGTCTGGTGATCATTAATTCATACCGACTTACGACCGATGTGGCGCAGTGGTAGTGCGACTGCCTGCGACGCAAAGGTTCCGGGTTCGAGTCTCGGTGGGACACTCACAAAGTTGATATTTATCACTTTGTGAATTTGTTGCCGGTCTGGTTAGGACATTGCAGGGTGAACCAACTGATTGTCCGAAAAGAAATGGTTCCGTGCTTCGGAGGGCACGTTAAGCCGTTGGTCCCGGTTGCTGTTTATGATTACTTAGACCGCGGTCGTAACACAACCATGTCAGAGGCCTACTAGTGGTAGTAGGCGGTTGAAAAACTCTTGACACCAGGGTTCATCGGGTCGTTGGACAGCTCGGTGTCCCACACGAAAAAGAAAGAAATTAATTCATATCGTGTTGTAGCTGTTAATGTATGTATGTATATGATACTGTATCGACATATGACGTTTCATCATCACTGAAATATACATAAACACACATACATACACATATTACGCTGATAATCCCTTGCGGGGTAGGCAGAGCGTAAAAAGCCGCAAAAAACGGACTCATTTTATTTTAAGATGAAAATGAGGAAAAATAATCGACTTAAATATTTTTAAAGCATGAAAAGCTAGCCATACTGAGTTAGATGTAATATATTAGTACAACGTGTTACCAATCCGGAAATTCAAATTAAAAAAACTGTATAAAATACACCTTTTCGTTTCTTTCGACCCATTAGGCAATCCGTAAAAAAATGTGTATACAAAAAATATATAAAAACACCCTGGATTCATTAGTCGGAATACGTACGTGTGCGAAATTCGAACAGCACTGGGTTAGTGAATTGAAATGTCCTTTTTTAAAACGATTTCTTACATACATACATATATCACGCCTATAATCCCTTGCGGGGTAGGCAGAGCGTAAACGGCCGCAAAACGGTAATTTACGCCGCGTCTGACAAATATTTGAGGGTCATTCGGAAAATTGTGTATCGCTATAGTGACAGGTTGTCAGCCGATCGCCTAAAATTGCAATACACACCCTCGAGTCCCTTAGTTGCCACTTACAACTCCCACGGGAAAGAAATGGGGTGATGCTATTCTAAGCCGGCATCACACGGCCATAACGATTTCTTAAAAATACAAAACGAGTGGTTTAAAAAAACTGTTTTGTAGGTAGTTAAAAGGCTAAATTTCCTTAAGGCGGTTCTCCCACTTGTCGTCCGTCGATGCGTATTTTTACCGCACCCTAACGCATGCGTTTGTCAGAAGAAAGGAAATTGAGATTTCCGATCTTATTCCTATACAAATACGGTGTGTGTGTGAAAAATACGCAGCGACGGACAAGTAGGAAAAACAAAAAAAGTATAAAATCTGAACTAACCGAATAGTGTATCAACTCGTAGTTGCTTGTTCATTAAAAGTTTAGTTGTTATGGTATGAGGTTCTCATTAATGATGGAACACTTGAACTGCAGGGTAAAGGATCCTCTATACGTGAATATTGTCTTGAGTTCAGTTACTCGTTATGAGAAATAATATGGCAACATTGGATTCAGCTACCGAAACAAATAAGTACCTACGTGACACGCATGCTAAAATAACAATAAGGCCAAACAAATTAGTAAGCGATTCAATAAAAGACAAAACAAAATTTAATTATAGCTTTACATTATCTATTTTGTCTTATCGTAGCTGACTGCTACGAAAACTTTGTACGATGGCGCGGCGTAGCCCTTCGTAGCACTATCACTATGTAAAGGAATCTAATACTAGTAAAAAAAACATTTTTACAGTACTGCTAGGCAGGCAAACGGACACGTTTGTTAGTTCTATATTATTATCTCTTATATCAAGTTTTTTTTTATTTCCCTGCTCAATTCTTTTGAAAATAATACTCACATTTACTACCTGAAGAACATTTGAGGCTTGGTTTTCATAATCTTTCGTCCAACGGTGGTTTCAGCCAGCGATACGTCCTTATTTGAATATGGAAATGAAAGCTTATGAGAATGTAAAATTCGTAAAAGAACTGTGAAAATGTGCGTTTTCTACACGCCTATTGTTAAATGTAGAGTTACTTTAACGTATGTAGGCAGGAAAAAAAATCTTTCTTTAAATATTATTATTTTGACATTATTTTACTGGGAGATCAGTATCGATACAAAAAACTGCAGATTAAATTTTTTGTCGTGAGTTTCCTACACAAACTGTACCGTGGGTACTAATGTACAGTCTTATGATAAATACCATACACAAGTCCATCCAAATGAATCAAAATATTTTAATCCCAGTAAATATATTCAAAATCTTGAAATTTATTCTGGTACAATTCTACGATAATCTATTTTCATGATTGTTATGTTAAAATACAGAGACAACTTTAGCTTTTCCGTCGTGTGTTAAGAAAATTAAATTAGACGCAGAGTTACTTGGTTGGTAATCTTCTTTGTGAGAATTCTCTAGAAACTTTTAAATGTTTTGAAAACGGAAAGCACAATTTTATATTTAATGTTTCAAGCTTCTAAAGAATTCTTCAGAAGAAAAATGTTTAAAAGGACAGACACTCAACCAATATTGTATTTAAATAAAAATGTCGACATATTAATCTCAAGAATAAACATAAAGACGAATTCCCTGCTTACCTACTTATCTTGTTAAAAGTCACATACTCATAAGTCTTATAAAGTAGGAACTTTCGAGTTTCATTATCAAGCCTGCTTCAGGGCAAAGGTTTAATGAGTTTTAAGCCTAAAGCACAGAAACAGTAAGAACAGTCTGTAATAGAAATGATGCATTTCTACTACAGACACACTACAGAAAGCGCTCTAAATTCTTTCGTCACACATGAAGTAACCAAAAAAAGAGCCTAAAATTAACCAGCTGCTCTGAATACCAAATTTTAAAACACTTCCCGTGTTAAGTAGGAAGGAATACAATTTTACAATACTTGCAAAATTTTCTACCGGAGGCAGGATTTGAACCTGCGACTTTCGCAATCAGTACTAGCGACACTACTTCCATCTGGGCTACCAGGGCTTGATCGTTGCCATTAATGCCAAAAACGCGTGATATTGCAAAATACAACTAAACAGTAGTACAAAATATTATAAAATTTCACAAGCGAGATAAAATAGGAGTGAGTGCTTAACGGGCCTACTTCCATGAAGTGAGGTGAAAACGAGCTACGAGAATGCATTTTATACATATTCTAAGGAACATCACTGTCAACAAATTTTTGTTTTTTATTCTTCAAGATATGAGGAATAAGCCAGGGCAGCGCAAAATCTCATTTTATATTTAATAACGGAGAAATTAAAATTTGAAGTTACCTCTATTTTTCAGTGATGAAGCGTGGCGTAAGAGATTTCTTCCGCCAGTGCTAATCGAACTGTATTGATTTTAGTATGATTATTAATGGCAATTTCACGTTGAACCCGCCCGGGCGGCTATTTTTTGACAAAACAACTTAGTTATTAAGAAATTTAGCAAAACACTTACTGTTTCCGGCTGCTTTCCTTGGGAGTAAAAGGTTTTTGTTTTGATGTGTTTCCTCTGCTGTCAAAACTGACGTAGAATTGATCATAGATAAACGGAATATGATGCAGACGCGACACACTGTACATTTGTTCGATATTTTGACCGTGAAAAATTATTGTAGCTAGAATTTTGCCGTAAAATATATCAACTATCTACAACAACGGCATTCTATCCGCTATGGATAATTTTGCCAATGTCAATACTACGTTGATTGGTACATCGAACGAAACGCAAAATATGAACCGATTAGACGTAGGTATTAAAAAAAATTTTACGATCAAATAATAAGATGACGTGGTTGTTAGTGCAGATTAGTATGAAGTAGTAAGGTTCGATTTATATGCAACACTAGACGGCGACACGGCGGCACAAAAGCAGTTTTTTAACCGCGGCGGAAATTTTTAAATGTATATATGGAGCGCTGCGCATACGGTCACCACCAACCACAGTTTTAGGACAAATTATAAGAAAGCAAGTATTAGTACATTGTTGTCGAGGTATGGAAAATAAGACTTTGCTGGACATGTATAGTTTTAGTTTTCAATTATACAAGTCAAGCAAAGTAATTTTCCCCGAGGCTTACATAGTGTTTTTCTCAAAAAAAGGCTAGGAAATGAAAGATTGTACTTCTTATAAAAGTTAGCTAGCGACCACAACACAACGAAACAAATAAAAATTTACAATTTTCCCATCAATTGTAATTTTTTAAAATAAATTCGCCTGTAAGGCACAGTATTACGTAATATTCTGCCATACTAAATGTTTAGTTCATTCTTTTCTTTTTTAATTCTGGACAGGCAAGGGTCTTCACATCATACAGCCTCGTCTTTAGTTACCTGTTTCATACAAAATTACGTTCTGTTTCTGTGAGAGTCATCGAGATAATTTTGAAATCAAATTATGTGGGTTTAGCGTATAACGAATTTATCTTAATGGACACCAGCAAAGGATTTCCATACAACTTTGCTGGCGTGATCTGAGACGTGACAAACAATGTGAAACTTCGCGGTTTCTTTTTTTGAAAGAAATGAACACATTTCCTAGCATGTTTGAGAAAAATAATTATGTACATGTACTTACGTACATACATACATACACATATCACGCCCATATCTCTTGAAACTTGCGTACCTAGTATACAAAAGTATTATTTATGTAGTAAAAGATTTTTGTCAGATTTCAGTTCAAGAGTGGGATCAATTGATTCGGAAGGTTTTTAGTGTTATGGGGTAGAAAGGTTCTAGAGTGGCACTGGGTCAAGATGTTCATGCTAGGGTAACACTGGGTTGAAAGGTTCTAGACTTATACCTAGCTGGAAAGTCCTAGAGTGTCACCGAACAAAATGCCAATACTAATGTTAAAATTAATTTCCAGGTAGGTACTTATCATTTCGGGAAGGTCGAGGGTATCATTATATTAAAGGTTGTGGTCGCCCTGGTTCGTTGGTAACACCGAAATATACCAAACATTGTATAGGGCTATAAATCCCTTTTCTAAAAATACCAATTTCAGGACCAAAAATCATAGGATTATCCAGATAGGAATGGATTAAAAACCTTAGTCAAACAAACAATTAGAAGCACCTTCGATTTTAATTTTTCTTAGTTACTTTAATAGTTTAATAGTTTTTTTTTTTTTTTTTTTTTTTTCCGCGGGTAGGCGCTTAAAAGATTCAGTTGACTTTTTGACAACTTAAATTTAATATATTTAAAATAAAATTAATTTCTTATCAGTTTTAAAAATAAATATGATATTATGATATAATAGACCATTAATACCTGCTACAGCTGTTATCTTCAATATTTATCAACATAACCTCAAAGCATCACAACACAGCACTTTTTGACACATCACAATCACTGGAAAACCTTAATATGGATAAAATTCAGGTAACCCTTGACTCTTTAGCGGCCTCTGTACAGGTTCGGATGACAGAATTCGAAGAGCAGTTGAAAAGAGAACCTACAAGTAAAGCAGACACTGTCAAATCACTTGCTATGGAGTTCCAGTGTTTCCGTGCATTTGTCATGACTACACTCACAAGCCTTCAGATGCAGATTGACATGTTGGCTACAGAGGTTGAGGTGATAGAAATGCGCAGCAGGAGAAAGATGTTGTTGTTCCATGGTGTCGCAGAGGATAAGAGCGAGGACACTGCTGCGGTTATACGGACAGCTGCCCATGTCGATGATCAAGTGGCATTATTGAATTCCCACCTTAATGAGCTTTACGACACTCATGCACCTGTGCGACCTGTTCGCGTAAAACATCTTCCTGCTCCGTGGCTTGATGACGAAATGCGAGAACACATGGCTAAGAAAACTCGAGCAAAAACCAAATACAAGATGAATTCCTCGGAGAAGAATCGTGAGAGATATCGCAAGGTCAGGAATCGGTGCAACACTAAAATAAGGGATTTGCAGCGCCGTAATATCCACAAAAATTTAGAAAACGGTAACCCAGCAAAAGTCTGGCCTTTCCTTAGAAAGCTTGGAGTTGGCAAGTCACGCTCTCCCTCTTCCTCAAACTTCATTGATATCGATTCCTTAAATCGCCACTTTACATCAGTTGCAGAGATGGATACTGCAATTAAAAATAGTACCCTTAACTACCTCTCTTCTTTGCCGATACCTAACTTTCCTTCTTTTACTTTTTGCTCAACCACGGCTGATGATGTCCAAAAACATATCAAAGAAATCACCTCTAACGCGGTCGGTAGTGACTGCATTAGTCGTTCTATGATTATTCCTCTCCTTGATATCCTCTCCCCTGTCATTGTCAAAATCTTTAACCAATCCTTGTCCTGTGGTGTGTTTCCTACCATTTGGAAGGAAGCGCAAATCATTCCCTTGCCTAAAAAATCCAATCCTAGTTCATGTTCCGAATATCGACCCATATCCATTCTTCCTTTCCTCTCCAAAGTCCTCGAAAGGTTGGTACATCAGCAACTCATCTCGTTTCTTACTGCTAACAACCTTTTGAATCCCTTCCAATCCGGTTTTCGCTCCGGTCATAGTACGACTACTGCACTTGTCAACATCTCCGACGACATACGAGCAGGCATGGAGAACCAGGAGTTAACGGTGTTAACATTACTAGATTTTAGTAATGCTTTTGGCACCGTTGATTTTGACATTCTCCTTGCTATGTTACGCACACTAAATCTATCACCAGAGGTGATTGACTGGTTGCATAGTTACCTTTTTGGCCGACGGCAGCGCATACGCATTGAAGAGTCTTTTTCTTCGTGGAGTGATGCTGCTGCTGGCGTGCCTCAAGGTGGCGTGCTATCGCCTCTTTTATTTTCCATTTTTATCAATTCTATCACTCTCCCTCTTGCTTCTTCTTATCATCTTTATGCCGATGATTTGCAGATTTACACGAAAGCTCCTTTAACTGACCTCTCTGACGCCATCGATATCACTAATCGAGATCTAAGGTGTATTGCTGAATGGAGCCGAAATTTTGGTTTAAAAATCAATCCCACCAAAACTCAGACTATATTAATAGGTAGCCCTTGGTATATCTCTCGAGTTGACCGCATTTCTCTCCCGAATGTTATTTTTGATGGTATCGCAATACCTTTTAGTGAGAAGGTAAAAAATCTTGGCGTTATCTTTGACGAAAATTTATCATGGAAGCCTCAAGTTTCGGAAGTCAGCAGGAGGGTGTTTGCTGCGTATGGCTCGCTAAAGCGCCTCAAAAACTTGTTGCCCACCAAAACAAAGATTTCCTTGGCACACTCTGTTTTCCTTCCAATACTGGACTATGCAGACGTTTGCTACCCCGATTTATCATCGCAGTTGCTGAGTAAACTCGAACGTCTGCAGAATCTATGTATAAGATTTATCTTTGGGCTTCGTAAATATGACCATGTGTCGGAGCATCGCTCCAAGCTAAAATGGCTCTCAATCACCCGTAGAAGAGACTGTCATATTCTTTCGTTACTTTACTCTATCCTTTCACTTTCAAACACTCCTTCCTACTTAAAAGATCGCTTCACTTTCCACTCTTCTACTCTAACCCGTAATCTTCGATCCAGCCATAATCTTACATTGAGCATGATTCCTCACAGAACAGAATTTTACGCCAAGTCCTTCTCTGTGCAAGCGATCAAATTGTGGAATGCCCTACCGGAGGATATCAGACGTGCTCCGTCTCTTGAAAGCTTTAAGGCGCGAGTCAGATCACACTATCTGTCCGAAAAGTGATTTTCACTTATACTGTTTTGTTTTTCTCCCCTGTCCATTTAATCTGAATGAACATGCATATTTCTCTATAATAATGTATATGTATTAGTTTATTGTAATATAAGGTATGTAGTAGTTTACTCATATTGTTATTTATGTAAAATATGTAGGTGTTATTGTATATGTATTTTATAGAACCGTAAAAGCACTATACCGCATCTCAAATCTACTCTCCTTTACCCTAAGGTTGTCTGGTAGAAATAGCTACCTAGCTATAAGACCGCCTATATTGTACTCTTTCTTTTCTTTCTGTATGTCCATTTCTTGTTTTTGTGCAATAAAGTATATTTATGTTATGTTATGTTATGTTATAGATACCACCAAAATGCATGATAATTTTGAACTATGAAGCAATTCAACTGGTGTCGGTGATTAAAAGAAAAAGATTGTAAAAGGTGTTCGAAGGTATGAAATTTTTAAGGCATGCGGCTCTGTGTTTGTCTGATGGTCAACAAATATTGTTCAAAAACTAATGAACGGTGCGAGAATGCGACCGCTATTTTATATATTATCATATCATAATATCATACTCGAATATATAATGGCCGTCGCTAATTGGTTTTTGCTATTTATATTTTGAACTTAAAATTAAAATTGAAATTGAAATTTAACAGTACCTATTAGTTGCGCTTAAGGTGCACGCAATGACGAAAATGACAAAGAAATATCCAAAAAAAGTGTCTTAATGTCGAAGTTCGCAAAAAAATGTACAATACCAGGATGGACAAAAACGAAACAAAAATATGTTCGCGCAAAGTGCGTAACATGATACTGACCACTTGCATAAACCTGAACTAATAAGTTGGCTTTATTTAGTTTAATGACTTTGCTTCTTCTGAAATAACGTAAAACTAAAAAGTTGTAAATATGATTTGAGATGTTATGAAGATAAGTGTTTTGTGAACTGATTAAGCCCTTATTTTTAGATGAATTCTTTTCATGTAGGTACTGAAAGTGGAAGAATAACAAACAAACAGACAGTACAGTTTATAGAGATCATAATTAATATGGATACTATGCGTTCAGCTAAGTATTGAATGGTTCAGCTTATTTCAAAATATGGTTCTTATAATATAATGTAGGTTAAAATTCCTTCCAAGTTATAATATCTAAAACAATGTAGAAACGAAACACAAGAATTATTTGAGCAACATAGGCATTTCTATATCTTAACATTTACTATATGTTTTCTGTGCGCCTTGCCCATCTTCACATGCTCTTCTCACTTGGAAGTTTTATTAGATTTTCTAATAAGCTGTTTTTGATAGTGTTTAAAGTTTAGCATTTAATGTGGTTAATGCAGTTAGTTAGTATTTAAGTGGGTTCGCTTAATTACTTGGGGAAGGTTTCTTTAACAAGTAATTCAGAGCAGAGTTGATTTGTAATACCTTTTTATTTGGTAAGTATTAGGTTTCACCTGCAGCTGTTATTAGTGTTTACCATGGGAATGTCATGTTCTCCCACGGTAAAATGTAGCTTTTCTGTTATTCCCGTTTACACTTTACCTACGTACCAATTTCTTGCAAATCCGCATAGCCGCTTGAGCGTGAAGAGTTAACAAACAAACTACACACAGACTCTCCCGGACAGAAAAACAAAACTTGTAAGAAATTATTGTCAGCTACGTACTGTACATTTGTACAGTCAAGATCAAGCTGGATTAGACAGTTTGGAGTTTAGACCATTCTTATGCCGCGCGCATAAGACATACATTGGGGTTTCGAGGGCCTAACCGCACGTGAGCTTAATTGTACTTACCAATTTCTTCCCAAGAAATCTGATTAATCGAGATCTCATGTTGCATACGATTGTTTCTCACATATATAAGTTTATCACTTATCAAGTTTCCCAGTTAGCAGGTTTAAGATTAAAATAATCTCATTTATAGATATTCTCACTTACAGAGGTCAAAATAAACCAATTTATTATTTAAAGAGGTAATTTCCATGAAAATTAACCAAATTGTCTGTGAGGTACAGAAATCTCACTTATAGAGGTCAAAATTAACAAAGTCTCATTTATAGAGCGAATATTAAAAGACTGAAACTGCTCCTGCAAGACATTAGACCCGATTCCACGTTTTAATCATTTTAAGTTTCTAATGCTAAGATCACTAAAATAAAATCCCTAAACTTAGAGGTTTTAAGTGTGGCTATTCCACAAAAGCCATGTTTTTGGGAAGTTTTTGACAGGAATATAATTTGATTTTGACAATGCTATTTTTAGCAAATTTAGTGTTGCAAATTTAAAAATATATAAAAGTGTTGCAAGAAAACAAATATTTTTTATACAACACGAAAAAGCATTTTTCTATTATTTGGTAAAATAATTCTTATATATTTAACTATAGAAACAGGCATGTGTGGATTGGCGAGCGCAGTACGCAATAATGCATTAATGTTTATTTGGTGCATTTTTGTGTAAAATCGCCAAAAAGAGATGAAATTGATAGATAAACATTCGTTCGGTACCACTCTAGAACTTTCCGACCCGGTGCCATTTTAAAACTTTTCAATCCGGTGCCAGCCTAGAATATTCTGACCCAGTGCCACTTTAAAACCTTTCAACCCGGTGCCCGCCTAGAACATTCTGATCCGGCGCCACTTTAGATCTTTCCTACCCGGTGACACTCTAGGACCTCCCAACTCAATTGATCCCACTTTAGAACTCTCCTATCTGACCGAAAATCACACCGAAAACTCCAACATTGCAACCATTTCGATTTGTTTTGACAGTACTATTTTTAAGCGGGACCTTTTTAGTGGCCGCTAAGATTAGTAAATTTAATCCTTTTAAATATTTAAATTGCTTAATTTTGCACCTCCTAGAATTGCACTAATCGGCTTAAGCTAAGTTTAATCCTGTCAGTTATTTTTAGAGATTAAGATCATGTCATTTGAGTTTGACAGTTACATGCAGAATAGGAAACGGTTTTAGAAACGTCAAATTAGACTTAGTAATAATAGAAGTGCGTCTGGAATAAGGTCTAATGACGGATGTATTAGAGCTGGAAAATAAGAATAATTGTCTCAATTACAGAGGCATATTAAGCTTTTTGTATCAGTTATGGTATTAGTACTTTTTTTCTTCCTCAGCGACTTCCCTGGTGACATATGCTGGAGAGCGATATGACTTCATAATCGACGCTGACAATGAAATTGACAACTACTGGATACGATTCCGGGGGCTCATGGATTGTGATGAGAGGTACGTATCTACAAATACAAATTTATTTATTGCTTTTCAACTAGAAAATATTTCCGAAATAAGTATTAGTAACAAACAGGATAGCGTATTTTGTGGTTCCCCCACTAGGTGTTGCCTGTATCGGGGGCAAAGTTATTTGTTTCACCATTACTTTATATTTTCAAAGTGTGTTATTTACATGACGTGTATAATAAATTAATTAACATAATTTTGTTAATTTAGAGTAGGAGCACTTCTGAACAGGTTTTTTGGGGGGATTTTCTGTTCAGGGGGTCCGGTTATACGCATGCTTTGAAAATCTCGACTAAATATTTGAAACATAGTCGTTTACAAATGGTGGTGTCGCAAAGTTACATGCCGTGTAATTAACCTGGCCAGCCCCGATTGTTTTTTTATTTATCTTTTATCCCACCCGAGCCGGTTTTCAATTAGGACAATACAAAATTGTTATAAAAAAAATGTGTTATACAAATTTCTTTTTTGTATAATGATGGATCATGACGTCAATAAGTTTATACTATCCTACATTGAATATAGTTATCTCATGTAAATTTTTTCATTTTGATGTTTTTTACTTTCCACAGGTTCACGAAAGCTAAGCAAGTGGCGGTGCTTCGGTACGAGGGCGCAATGGAGGCTGAACCTATAGGGGACCCTACTTGGGAGGAACTCCATAATGAGGGATTGGTGAGTACCATCACTATAATAGTATACATTGGGTGTGTGTGAGTCAGACTCGCGCAACGCACGGTTCTGTACCATTTTCTATTAAAATGGCAGAAAGATTGAATTCCAAATGTTTAAAACACTTATAAATATATGTCGCAGTATTAAGGCAGAATAAGGATTTCGGCCGAAATCCTAGGATTTTGGGCAAAAGCCGGATTATGGTAAAATTGTAGACTTCATTCGACCATCGTCCTAAGTAGATCTAGGATTTCGTCCATAATCCTAGGATTTTGACCGAAATCCTGGATCTACGTAGTAATATGGTAAAACGAAGGAACAGAACACTTTATATAAATTTTGTAGTGACTATACACATACATACATAAATACTTGCGGAGTATGCAGAGTTTTAATTGCCATAAACAATTTTGAGGGCTATTTTAGATAAAACGTGAATGACTATAGAAAAATAAAATGGTAATACACATGAAAACTTCCATCCGTTAGTCGCTTCTGGGTGTCGTACCCGCGGGAAAGAATAGGGGTGATGCTATTTTAAGCCGTCATTACACGGAATAGTGAATATTGCCATGCATTACTATTTGTCTTTACTTTAATTTGTATTCTTATTATGCTTTTGGAGAGAAAAATAAGAACTTAAGAAAATTTGATGAAACAAAATAAATGACACAAAAAATAATTATAATAATCAAATCATTCTTTTATTTTCATTGAATCCAGATAGAATGTACTAATCACTGTTATAATTAGGTATCTAGTCTCGATATAAAAATTAACCATTTTTCATAAATATTTAAGTGCTAACCTCTTCGAACTATGATTAATATAACAAACATTAAATAATTCGTTTTTCTGTCATAAACATAAACTTTTGAGTATCATTTCTTTCATTAAAGAATTTTCAAGTAGTAAAAACAATATTTTTTAGATAATCACATATGTAACTGTTTATAATATTATAAGATGAGTAATAAAATAAACATTTGGGTGTCTTCTCTTTTACAAAATATAACAAGGTAAACAGAACCTCCTGTTATCATTTGCATCACCTAGTATATAATTCCCGCGATTAATGCCATAATACTAAGCAGATCCAGGATTTCGACCAAAATCCTAGGATTATGACCGAAATCTTGGATCTGCTTAGGACGATGGTCGAATGTAGTCTACAATTTTGCCATAATCCGACAGAAATCCTAATTCTGCCATAATACTGCGACATATACATTTATTGCAAACCAACCATAAGTTGTCTTTGTTCAAATACTGCCTGCGCTTGAAAATTTTGCAAGTTTAAAAAAAATAGAAGGCCAGTTAAAGGTATATCTTATTAAGTTTTTTTATTATTTAGTGTTAAAGCGGCAGCATTAAAACATTTCCAGTAAAAATTTCAACTGTCTAACTATTACCGTTGATAGATAAACTAGATATTTCAGAACAATTTTGTTCAAAAATAAGACGTTTTTTGTATACTTAATTTTTACGACAAAGGAATTATATCATGTGTCAAAATTTCAACTAACATGAGACAGACAGACAACCGAGACTGAGTAACATTTTATTAACGACCCAGTCAAGTTCCCCTTTTTATGGGAAAAACTCTCTAGGTCTGCGTTGCGTCATTATACGTTGCAAATGTTGCAAAGCTATTTATTGTCACATAAAAACTTCTAGCAACGCGGTCTTCTTTCTCGTTCCGACATAAAATTAAAGTAAAAAAAGAAAACACTATTCCAAACCTACATTGGCGCCTGTTGAATATGTCACTGCAACGTGCAGTTTTTAAATTCAGATCGTTTGCATTTAAACTATGCTAAGGCACGTCAGTCGTATAATTTCCCCTTTGTTTGAAATGAGAACATGGTAAAAAAAACATTTAGCCCAAGTGCTTTTTGTATGGAAATGTGTCAGTTGTATAAAAGTTAGTTTGCTCTGGTTGATACAAATAAGTTGGTGTAAATAGGATTAGCTACGTTTAGTATCAATAATTATACGTACTTTTACATAATTTAATACTAATGATGAAGGATTCCGTTTTTGTATGTAGTAGCGTTGAATGAAACTTGAAAATTGAAATTTGGTGCAACGGTCTTAATGTCTCCTTTAAAACATATTTGAAAATTATGGTCTATTCCTTGATTTCTATGTTTGTTCAAAAATACAGGATTTGAGAAATCTAATTATTCACTGAACACAACCTGAAACTTCGTCTAGCTCTCAATATACTCACGAGTAAAAAACACTTTAGAAGGAACTCTGAATAGAAATTCCTATGTACAGCTACAATACAACTAGAATATCTTATAGCTAGATTGAGCACTTACACACACACATACTTAACACACACAAACATAAAATAGGGACCAGCCTGTAATGATATATAGAATGTAGAAAATTTTTCTTCGAGGAAAGCGAGCCTTATTTATGATTAACCTAATTAGTACTTATTTCTTAATAAGTAACTACATAAGTTTGAGTGTGAGTCTTGTCTATACTGGTTCACAACTTGGACTGGTCTATTTATTTATTTGTACACAATAACACAATTTATGTAACACAAAGGACTTAACGCATAGAACAACACACAACAGGTCAGCTTATTTCTAAAAATGCATCTCTTACAGCAATCCTAGGGTAGTGAGTTGGCTAAATTGAAGCAGTTGACGTGTACAACTTACTATGATAAAAGTAAAAGATCCTACTTTTGGTGTCTCTTCGTTTGTTGTTTGTTTGTAAGCAGAGTCGCTATATACCAAGGAGCTGTAGTTTAACTTCATAGAAAGGCCCGGTTTGCGCGCTCACACATACACACGTCCGACCGGCTTATATGTAAACTAGTACTACATAGAATCTCGTGCCGCTAGTGTCACAGCAAACCACACTCGAGCACAGAATATATAATAATGACTCGAGGAAATTAATACCTTGGAACCCTACTACTAATTAAACTACTAAGGGTACATTTTCTCAAACATAGTACAATTACGTGCAATTTGACTGAAACCATTTGTGTCTGAAAATATTTTTAATCAAAGTCCTGCGTGTCATTTTTGCACTAATGAAATAATAATGTCAATCATTGTTTTTTTACTGTAACTAAGTATTATGGTACCTAAGTGTGACGAAATTAGGGTTCGCAAATTTAATTTGTTGACATGACATCTACATGTTGCTAATGTAGGTAGCTCCAGGAGGAAAGGTGCTCAAGTGAAACTAACGCTTCTTTGTATAGTGTGGCAGAGTTCCCTCTTTGTTTTATTTTATGCTCTGTGTGACTTGTCTGCAGATAGGGAACTTGGCTTATCTTTCTGCAAACTCTCTGGAGTATTCATTGTTCAGAACATGGATAGTGTTGTCAGTGTGATATTATTCACAACCAAAATTCTAACTTGGTTTATTTGCTTTAAATATTGTTTTAATAAGGTGTTAACAATACATTTATAGGTACAATGTCATGTGTACCTTCATGATCTATTTCGCTATGTCAAAATGTACTTATAACTTTGAAATTGGTATTTTTCTGGGTGATTTATATTATGATAACGATTTCTTTTGTGATTTACTTAAGAACAGTATTAACACGAAAAAAAAATGCTTATGAATAAAATTTCTGACCATTCAGAATGCGATTGATGAGCTGGCAATTCAGTAACATTTATCATTTAAAAAGACAGATAAAAAAAACCAAGCAGTGAAAACCAAACATCAAATCTGGCATCCCCGAGTGCAGCGGAACATCTCGGCGCAGAATTCAATTCGCGGGCAATTTTCTTTCAATCTATCTGGAGCAAGAGCAAGTTGTACCGAGCAGAAAGTCTAATGCATTCTTAATAGATGCATGTCTGTGGAGACACTGCCCTGTTATCTTGGGGCCTGTTTTCTTTGCGACAGTACTGGCCTGGATAAACTTGTGGGCATTTCTAATGATGTTTTCTTTGTGACTGTACACGAGCTGGATAAACTTGAGGGCATTTCTAACGTATCTTATTGTATTATTTATGTGTGTACAACCAGGTCAGGAAACCATTGAGATCTTTTGAGGCCCGGAGTTTTCTGTAGATTACAAAATATATTTAAACGAAAATGTTCAACACAGCACTTACAGTAAATATCTGGCGTCAAATGAAGAGTATCGTCTGAGAGCAGGACAAGGATAAGTAGATATATTATCAAGTGAGAAATGTCTTATAATTTGACGCAAAATACGTCTTATCTGCCAAAATATGGTTACGATAAAAACAATGACGACTAAATTGACTAAAAACTCCAAAGAACGCATCCCCATATTTAAACATGACATGCCTCAAATATCTTCTATCCTTTTCTAAACCTTTTGACGGAAAGTGACAGCACTAATTAATATACGTATATATATCCTTTAATGCATAAAAACAAACGAAAAATTTACAAACAGTGTGAGCAAAGGCGAGCTTATCGCTAATTAAAGGTAAGATAAGAGAATATATATCCCGAATTGAGGCCATTATCTCGCACAATCTTTGTCTTGACGCGAAATATGTTCTGCACATTTCCGTGCCAACAATCTTCGACGCGTACCTATTGCTGATTACCTGTCACTGTGTTTACAGCCTTGCTATCCATAGTATCTCCGTAATGTAGGTTTTTCTTTTGTCAATTTTTTCGAGTATTTTTACCATGCATGTCGCGGACATATTTTGTTATTGTAAATCGAATTTTTGTTTTAAAACAATAAATAGAAGAATTTAATGAACCTTGGTCCAAAACATAGACACAAAATGATAATTGATGGGATTGAAAACTGGTTATATAACGTGGAAACCTTTATATGATTCTGTCAGCCTTAAATTGTGACTTTTTGAAGAACATGGGAATGACGCCAAGAAAACATGTCTCACGGTTCGGCTTTTGAATAAATTTCCTTTAATATGCTACAGATAGCATAGCTACTGTCTATAATTACGTAGAACCATCGCTGGTGGCATAGTTAAAAACTGTGATATCTGAGTGTATCGGGTCATGTTTCTACTCTATACAAATATTAATTAGACTGCGGTCGATACACAACCATGTCATAGGCCAACTACTAGTAGTAGGCGATTGAAAAACTCTGACATCAGGGTTCAAAGGGTTGTTCGAAAATATCCCCGCGCGAAAAGAAGAAGCTACTTATGAACAGTTTTCAAAACTACTGGCACAGTGTGTACTGCAGCAGACTTAGGAGCGTAACTAAATAATTCTACATAGGTAGATCATTGGGATCAAGGGACTCGAGGGCGTGTATTGCAATTTTAGGCGATGGGCTGACAACCTGTCACTATAGTGATACACAGCTATCTGATTGACCCTCAAACTTTTGTCAGACGTGGTGTTAATATCCGTTTTACGGCCGTTAACGCTCTGCCTACCCCGTAAGGGATAAAGGCGTGATTTATGTATGTATGTATGTATGTAGATCATTGGTTTCCACAACATATTTTCATTTACATAAAGCTAATCCTTGTGTGACGAGTCCGCACGGTATAACTGTCATTCACAAAGCTGATAGGCAGAAGTTTTACGGCGTTATCATTTATGGAGTATACGGGAGGAAAGCCATCTCGCATGATAACCAGACGAGACATAGTACTTTTACGACCCGCCAGGGTGCCTTCGTACTTAATACAAGAGGTTGTGACAAAATAGGTAAGGCAATTCGTGTCTTTAATAATTGCATGCAGTTGATTAGAAAATATATAAAAAAACTGTGAATACACGTATAAAATCACGCTCTAGGCAGAATGTCTAACACCGTTGAAGCGATCTATTTCACTACGTCTGGCAAATATAAAACGCGTTTAAATGTTGTATCAATGTAGATGACGGTTGTCTCAGTCAGTCCATGGGCTTAAATTATAATACCAATGAAACCAACCGAGTCGACGCCTCTTATACCACCGACTTTGAAAAAATGCTATTGCATCGTACAACAGTACCAACTCAACTAAAATGTTGAAATAAACATATTATTTCAACTAAAATGTTGAAATAAACATATTATTTCAACATTTTAGTTGATTAACCGCGTCTATCTCGATAGTTTTGAGGTAAATATGAACAATTTACCTGGATGCCGGTATTTCAGTTGAGTTACGTCAGCTTTGGTCGTTGATTGTGGTCCCGATATACCTAGGTAATCAACTAAAATGTGTGAAAGTAATCGCGAGTGCTTAAAAAAGTTATATTTCATCATGGTCGACATCAGCACCTCCTCTAGGTCTACAACATACTGGCTCTATATCGATGACATATAGCACCCCTATAGCACCAATATTCGTTTACGACACGCAAAATGACCTTCAGAGATAGGAACTTCCACACCGAAGTAATGTGGGAGTAGATAACCCGAATTTTTTATGACTGAAAGTGGCGAAAGTGTGATACGTTTGGCTTTCGCCGTATTGGTCGACGGAGTTGGAGTAATTTCATTAAAAACTCAGAGCAGGAATGTCGTGACGGTGTCCTACAAGCTACAAACTGTATATCTTCTACTGCCGTGTGGTCGACTTGTAACGACCAGTGACCGTTATGAAACGACAGGCTACTATATGTTTTTTGATTATTTTGAGCTCCCTATATTTCGACCCAATAGTTTAGTGAAACTAAACGACAAGGCCATCGCCGTAGCAACACATTGGTCCAAATTACTGTGATCCTGTTTCCATTGACTCGACGAAGAAGAAGAAGTGAAAGTTTAGTTCAGCTATAGTTAAAAATGTAGTGTTACATGCTACAAGTCTAAAGATATAATACTAAGTACAGTCGGTTGTAGTACATAAGGTACCAGGGCTACTCCAAAAGAACTGAATTAGCAACGCTGAATGGGCAATCAATAGGCAGCAGCGATTCCTGTGAATGCAAAATCTTGCACTGCGCTCGCCAATCCGCTTGTCAATTTGCAGTTTATTGTTTATTAAAATTACATTTGCAAGCTTACAGTTAAAAACCAATGGTGGTAAGTATGGAAATAACGCCCGATAGGGGTACGGCCATGTCCAGCAGTGGGCGGTTGTGGCTGTTAATGGATAGGTGTGTATTTGTAATGTGATGATTATCATAAAAGTTAAAAAAGATATAGCAGAGCTATTCAAATAAAACCACAGTGATTATATAAAATCATGCCGTTTCATTTTAATCCTTTTTTGCTGCGAATAACGGATAATGGATCCGCTACCCTCCGTTTTTAGTACCCACGCCACGCGGTGGATTTACGGCCGCCATGTTGATGACGTCATCCGGTCATCGCGCCCATCACCGGATTGAATTCCGTTCGCGGGTAGGCAGTTCCACTACGCTCCAGGGGTACGTTCAATCAACCATAAATAATATATCTTTCGTAGCTCTTTTATACTAACAAGTTCTTTCGTCGTCCATAAACATACTGTTCGGCGACGGACATAGAATAAAAGAGCTACGAAAGATATATTATTTATAGTCGATTGAACGCGCCCCAAATTTCATACCTAGGCCCCGACCGGTGACTCTCTTATTATCTGGCTATTGTAATTCCAGCAATATTCAGATATATTATTATATTTTATGACTCAGACTTTTAGTGGAATACGAAACTGTCAAAACCATCCAACTAACACACAACTGAGACGCTTTTCAAATAGCGGAATACAACTTCAGGATACACCACGTTTTTAACTAGGTTGGCGTATCAGTCCTATAATAATTTGTCACAATGCTAAGTACCAAGTTTTTTTTTGTGATGCTGAAATACTTACAAAACAATACAAAGCAGCCTAGTTTTTAATGGACTTAATATTTGCGTCCGAATCTTTCATAAAAACTCATGTACTCGTGCGTTTTAATTTTATCCGTATAAAACTAGTAAAATGCAAAATAATAATAAAAATATACAACTGCTTCCTAAGATAAAACCTAGCCTATAACACTCGGGATAATGTAAAGATACTTCCGATACAATTCCCATTCGAATCTGTTCAGTGGTTAACGAGTTACAGCACTTTAAAGAATCGCACATATACACAATTATACATACATACATGAACTCTAAAAACATTACACTCCTTTTTTGGTTGGGCAGTCGTGTAAAAAGAACGGTTGTTTGCAGTTACCCTGAGGGCAGCGCTCACCTTTCAAGGCATAAACTTCCTATGTGATGTAACAATGAATGTTTATTTTAGAGAACAAAGGTTTTGTAGCGCAGTGGAAGAAACCCTCGGGTTATAGGTCCACAAATCACGGCGCACCCTTCACGGTGACTTTTGTATTGTTTACGCATTCTATTTTTGAACGAATTGCGAGTGTTCTGTTTGATTGATTAAGCGGAACTTCGTATAGGAATGTCGTTGAGTGTTGAGTGAGAGCGATATATTTAATAATCATAAGTGTTCTTGACGTTTGTACTGCTTCCGTGGCCTAGTAGTCTGAGCTTATTCTCAGGTTTCAGAGGTACCTGCTTCGATTGTCGGGGAGAAGACTCATTGTTGATATTTTGTGAATATTTTTGAATGGTTTCCCAGTTTAGGACTCAAGGATTTCATATGCGTTACAATTTTTAGCGACAACCTGTCACTATAGTGATACACGACATTTCTGAAACGGCCCTCAAATATTTGTCAGACGTGGCAATAGCGACCGTATTTTAACGGCCGTTAACGCTCTGCCTACGAATACCTATAAGGCATGATTTGTGTATGTATGTATGATAAGAACTATGTAGACTGAACCACCAAATTTTTAAAATGAACCTTAATTTTGTAAAGTATTTTGTTTGTATTCAACCCTTTCTGTACTAAACATTTTATGCGATGATTTTGTGACCGCTGCATAGTAATAATGGCAAATACTTGTATGTCTGGACCTCCCGTGAACATAAAACAAGAATGCATTTTCTTAAACATGCCTGCCTGGCTAGACAAGCGACTTACATTTAACAAATTCTTTTAAGACTTTCCCAAGAACATAATGTAATGCAGCTGGGATTTATTCTGTTCTGTTTTTGCAGTAAGGTAGATATACAAGAAAAAATAAAAAGCAAAAATTTCACATGTAACAAGTACCTATCGACATTGTAGATAAGTAAAATAAGGTATTTCTTTATTAATAAACGTAATTACAAATACGTAAAATACATACACATATCACGCCTTTATCCCTTGCTGAGTAGGCAGAGCATCAATGGCCGTAAAATACGGTCGCTATCACTACGTCTGACAAATATTTGAGGTCCGTTCCACAAAGATTACTATAGTAACAGGTAAATAGGTAAAGCGATACAACATAATTATGAGGTTTATGTTAAAGATAAAGCTATTATGATCCTACCATTCTTAATAGTCATTACCTCCTAAAACACCCCAAACCTGAGTTTACATCTTCTATAATGAACTTAAGTTCTGCTCATAGCGTCTCCTCAAAACGAACGCTGGCTGGAGGCCAACCGCTCGTCCGACTAACTGCCTCAAGGGATAATTTCCACATCTCCGGCATCCGTTGATATCGAAAATTATAGAGATATGATAGCCGGCTGACTAGAACACTCTCTGAACTCTATAGTTTGTAGAGGAATGGCCTCGCTTTGACAAAATAAGCTGTTTTTAGACGCTACAACGAATTTATAGTACGACAATTATTTTTAACTGCTCGCTACCTGACTAACTACGTCAAAGGATAATTTTCACATCTCCGGCTTCCGTTGATATCGAAAACTATAGAGATATGATACTCACAAACTACTCACTGAATTGTAAAATTTGCATTGAAAAGCGCAAAATAAGCCGTGAAAGATGGATCGTCAAAATTCAAGAAAGAAATTCTTTCCAACTGTTTATTGCTCGACTAGGGATGTGCTCCTCAAGGGAAATTTCCACATCTCCGGCTTCCGTTGATATCGAAAACTATAGAGATATGATAGTCGACTGACCAGAACACTCTCTGAACTCTGTAGTTTTTAGAGTAATTGCATCGCTTTGACAAGCGACTTAAGCCGTTTTAGACGCTACGACTAATTTCTAGAAAGGCAATTATTTTTAACTGCTTGCTACCCGACTAACTACGTCAAGGGATAATTTCCACATCTCCGGCTTCCGTTGAAATCGAGAGTTAAAGAGATATATGATAGTTGACTGACTGGAACACTCTCTAAACTTTATAGTTTGTAGAGTAATTGCCTAGCTTTGACAATATCAGCTGTTTTTAGACGCTACGAGGAATTTCTAGAAAAAAATATATTTTTTAACTGCTCGCTACCCGACTAACTGTTTTACCTTGCTACGTCTCTGGCTTTCGTTGATATCGAGAGCCTTATGCCCTTATGAGAAAAGAAGTCTACAAAGCGTACAGTACTTACAATCGCAGGGATTATATTATAACTAAAATGATTTAGGTTATAAAGGTATGACGTCATACCGAAACACTGAGGTACCATGGCGTTTCGGTACCGAAATTTTATGTCACTGCATCGTTTACGGTATCATCGGTACCTTAACCGCTATCAAAACGGTTTTCTATCTACAGATCCTACGATTTTGCAATTTAATAGAGCGCATAGTATATTTTGATATTGAAATAACTTTGTTAGTGTTATCGCTATTTTCTACCTTTTTTTCTACATCTAATAATCTTTTTCCGTCTGCCTTTAGAACGCATACTGGTACCGATATAATACCGGTAGCTTAACCCTGTACCTTATACAAGCTTCCACATTATAACCTCAGCGTCACTCTTTAGTTTCATTACTTCGCCCTACCGGCCATTTGATTTTGCGACCACGATATGGCCTGGTTATAGCGAAAAGAGATTTTTGGTATTTCGTGCAAAATATGACGGTCATGTCATTATTGCCTTTGTGTAGGAGGGATATTACTGATTATGTTGTAAAAGAACTGAAAGACCGACTTAGGATTTAATCTAGTTTACGTAGGTTATGATTATGAATAACACTAGGTATCTAAAACTAAAACTTTATAGTTTACTGAAGTATTAAACTAACCAAAATGAACAGCAGTTTTCTTTTTAAATATTACGTTTCTTTTTAATGATAATGAATAACACTAGTTATCTAAAACTAAAACTTTATAGGTTACTGCAGTATTAAACTAAACAAAATGAACAGCAGTTTTCTTTTTAAATATAACGTTTCTTTTTAATGATAATGAACAACACTAGTTATCTAAAACTAAAACTTTATAGGTTACTGAAGTATAAAACCATAAAGTGAACAGCAGTTTTCTTTTTAAAAATAACATTTCTTTCTACCATCATATCTATCAAGATAGTAAATAATTTCAGTGGTTCTTATCGCGAATGACCCCCAAAAAGTTTTGGTCTACATTCTGCGTGTTCTGTTCCCGGCGTGCAATCTATATTTATTCTCGGTTCAGCAGTAGGCAGTCTCTGCAATAAACGATTGCAAGCGAAGAGCGCAAAATTTTTGTACGAATCACAGACAGACAGACATAATTTTTTTATTATTCATACATACATACATATATCACTCTTTTATCCCTTGCAAGGTAGGCAGAGCGTAACCAGCCGCAAAAAACGGACATTTACGCCACGTCTGACAAACACTTGAGGGTCATTCGGATAATTGTGTATCGCCATAGTGACAGGTTGTCAGCCCATCGCCTAAAATTGCAATACACACTCTCGAGTCCCTTAGTCGCCTCTTACGACACCCACAGGAAATAAATGGGGTGATGCTATTCTAAACCGGCATCACACGTTTTATTATTCACGTTTATAATAATATCTTAGATACGGATGATACTCCTAAAGCTATCACACAATTAATAAATAATAACGACACCAATCTTAACGGTGCTCACTTGACTTAGGCCCGTGTGCATCTTGATACCGGCAACAGTAGTAGCCGAGCCTAAAAAAAGGAACAAAAACATAATAATAATAATATACTTTACTACACAAAACATGATTAATTTGAAAAAAAAGGAAGAAAAACAGTACAATGTGGCGCCCTTAATGCTAAAGTAGCATACTTAATTCTTAATGCTATAATTATAACTTAATATTTTCTTGAGTTTGCACAACTATTACTCATCACAATAAAACAATTTTAAACGGATTTAAGTTGTGTTTATTTTGGATTTTACAATTCCTACGTTTCCTAAGAGCTCGAAACGTAGGAATTGTAAAATCCAAAATAAACACAACTTAAATCCGTTTAAAATTGTTTTATTGTGATAATTATAACTTATTCAGGAACAAAAACAAACAACACAATATATCTAAGGCGGCCTTATCGCTCGAATCATGTTATATAAGCCATCCTCATTTTTGTTCACAGCAACTGAACGCCCTGAACCGAGGAGAAGAAGACGACGAGACAGTCAGCGTGGCAGAGATGAAGTCCATTGCTGGCTACGACGAGAGTCTGAAGGAACACGCCGACTACCAGTTCTATATCTCATACGACTTCTACCCGAAGAACAATTCGCACTTCCATCGGTCGCCGTACTACGGGTATTACCAAGGTAATCTATTGAAATCCACTCTATGACACTTGATTTAACGCTTATCTATTTAAGTTCATTGTTCCACCACGGAATTTCTTTAGCTGTGAGGATTCTACGCATGATACACACAAAAAGACAACGTTTTTCGAGAACGTAACTGTTCTACGCAGCTCACACGTTTATTAATTGTAGTTGTATCTGTACTTGGATCACCCATCACCAGGTGATAGCTGAAAATCAGTGTTTGCTCCCTGCGGGCAAAAATCCTACTGAGCTCTGATTTCTGCAGTATAACATCTAGCTCAAGTTTATAAATTGTAGTCAGTTTTTGTTGTTTTCAGAATTATGTATTTTCTGTATTTTTGAAATAAACAGTCACATCGTCTTGTATACCTGACACGGAAAGTGTTTTAAAATTTTTTTATTTAATTATTTCAATAGTAGAGGTATAATTGTTCGGGAATTAAATCGTAGTGTAAATTAAGGCAAGGTATCGTTAAACGCAGATTAAATATACTTAATTACTACGCAACTCAATTAAGTTACGGTCTGTTTCATTCTGATGACGTCACGACTCCAACTGGAACTGAACGTAAAATATAATTATAATAAACTAAAGCCTGTAAAGTAAACAAAGCTATTTTTATCAAATAACTAAATTTTCAAGCGCGGGCAGGAAATGCAAAATTTTCAAGCCCGGGCAGGATTTTGCAAGGTGTACCTAACACAAGCCTAACACGGGAAGTGTCTTATACATTTGGTATTCAACTTAATTGTTTATTTTTTTTACAGTACCCGAGAAAGACAACCGCCTCTACACTCCTCAACTGAATCACATCAGTATGAAGATGCCATCCAGTCCTCTCCTCATCACGCGACCTTCACCCGACAATTTCTGCAACTCCTCAAGCATAGAGAAGTCTTGCAAAGAAGAATACTGCGAATGCTCACACGTTCTCTCCGTGAAACTCAACTCTGTGGTAGAAATTGTGCTTGTTGACGAAGGCGTCACTTTCGACGCAAACCATCCATTCCATTTACACGGACACAATTTCAGAGTAGTCGGTATGAGGCGGTTGGGGTCAAACACGACTATAGAAGAGGTCAAAGCGTTTGACGCAGCAGGTAATTTGAAGAGAAATCTGAAGAATGCTCCGCTAAAAGACACAATCACAGTGCCCGATGGCGGCTACACGGTAATCAGATTCAAAGCTGACAACCCTGGCTACTGGCTTTTCCATTGTCATATAGAATTTCACGTAGAAGTTGGCATGGCGTTGGTGTTTAAAGTAGGTGAGCATAAAGATATGCGGCCGGTGCCCAGGAATTTCCCCACATGCGGAAGCTATTTGCCTGATAACAATTTGGAATACGACACCACTGTGAGTCCACCAGTACATGATAATAATGTCATACAAATATCACATTGGTGGCCAGTAGTGTTCGTGAACAACACGTCATCGGCTGTTGCGAATAGTAGTTTCTTTAGTGTATTAACTTTATTCAGTATTTGGATATTGAAATACGTAATCGGTACGTAAGTAAGTTACATTTTTAGCTGTAAAATGCAATGAGATTTGAGATTTTAAAGCAATATACGAATTTTGTACTTACAAAGTGTACATTTTTTAATTTATTTATCAATGTGTGTATTTTACTTTACAATGGCCTTTTTACCCGGCTGCAGCTTAGACGAAAGGAGGATGATGTTATTTTTCATGTTTAGAGAAAAGTATATTTATTGAACAGTACTTACTTACGTGCCTTTTATTCGAACTATAGAAATTAAATAAAAAGTCTTTAAATTATGTATACGGATATGATTTTAAATTCGAGTAGGTTTCGAAAATCATTCGTTCTAAATGAGTGTATATTAAAAACCCAGTGTTTTTGAAAAGTTCGTCTGTGATTGGAGTTTGATCGCTTGCCAAATAAGAATATTTTCAAAAAATGTTCGATGCTTTTGATAATTTCGATATTATGAATGTCGCTGGTGATATGTGATATTACTTAGTTTAATTTAGTATTAAGTTTGCAATAATCTTGAATAATAACTAGACAACAATAAGTAAGATATAATAAATAAGAAAATAAAGTAATACTTCAATACTGTAGTTTGACTTGTCCATAAATTAATATCATCCGATTTCAATTAGTGTTTGTGTGCCGTGTGATGCTGGTTTAGAATAGCATCGCCCCATTTCTTACCCATGGGAGTCGTAATAGGCGACTAAGGGAGTTGTCGTATTGCAATTTTAGGCGATGGGCTGAGAACCTGTCACTATGGCGATACACAATTTTCAGAATATCCCTCAAATATTTGTCAGACACGCCACGTCTTTTTATGTGTAAGACCTATGTTTCTATGGGCTAGAATTGTTCAGTTTAACGGGCTTAGCATTTTCGGAAATTCTGTCGTTCGATCAGAAAATAATAATCAGATTTCTATTAATGCTCGCTTATTATAATACAGGGTGGTAATATATCTATTAAGCGAACATTAATTGACACACATATCACGCCCATAAACCTTTGCGGGGTCGGCAGGGCGTAAATGGCCGTAAAAACGGACATTAACGCCACATATCTAACAAACATGGACCTGGAACGTTTGAGAGAAGATGCTGAGAGCATAGATTGGTCGCCGGTGTTCGCAGCTGATGGCATTGATGCCAAGGTTTCTGCCTTTAATTCAATACTAATCAACCTGTTCGATACTCATGCGCCAGTTAGGCCTGTTCGCGTTAAGCATGCTCCTGCTCCCTGGCTGACTCCAGTTATTAAGAGAGTTATGGCGAAAAGGGACAGAGCTAAGCGTAAATTGAAAAAGGATTCGTGCGACTCTAATTTGGCTGATTATAAGAAATTGCGTAACATGTGCAACAGATTGTGTAGGGATGCCAAGTGTCGCTACATTCACTCTAAATTAGAAGATCTTTCCCAGGCTCTGACCTGGAGATTTTTAAAGTCAATAGGCGTGGGCAAGGCCATGGATACTGTCAATGGTACCATGGATCTTAATGCTCTTAATAAACATTTTTCCACTCCCCCTGTCGTGCTTGACTCAACTTCAAAATCATCTTCCCTTTCTTATCTTTCTAGTCTTGTCCCACCTGACTGCACACAATTCACATTTAAACCTATCACTGAGGACAATGTTAAGAAGAGTATCCTTTCCATTTCCACGAAGGCAGTTGGCAGTGATGACTTAAGTCTGGATATGCTGCTTCCCATTTTAGATAGCATTACGCCTATTATCTCTCACATACTAAATTTTTCACTAATAGCTAATGTTTTTCCTTCTCTGTGGAAGAAAGCCTTCGTTATTCCTCTCCCTAAAACTTCTAATCTAACTTCCCTTTCCCAATATCGTCCAATTTCTATCCTTCCTGTACTTTCGAAGGTTCTTGAAAGTGTTGTACACAAACAACTATATTCCTTTCTTATTTCCAACAACCTACTTTGTCCTTTCCAATCCGGTTTCCGTCCCTCTCATAGCACGGTTAGTGCGTTGCTGAATGTCACAGAGGATATTCGCCATGCGATGGATAACACTAAACTTACTGTTATGACTCTGCTTGACTTCAGCAACGCATTTAATTCGGTTGACTTTGATATCCTTCTTGGTTCCCTCCGCTCTCTTAACATTGCTCCCTCGGTGATAGAATGGTTTTGGTCTTATCTACATGGTCGCCGGCAGTGTGTGAAGACTGACAATTTAACATCGGACTGGTCGGATCTTACTGCCGGTGTTCCCCAAGGCGGCGTTCTCTCTCCATTGCTTTTTTCTATTTTTATCAATAATATTTCTCGAGTAATCTCTTCTCCCTTTCATCTGTATGCAGATGACTTACAAATTTACAGGCATTTTTCTCTCCCTGAAGTATCTGAGGCTGTTGATTCCATAAATACAGATCTTTCTGCTATACAGACGTGGGCTCAGGATTTTGGTTTATTAGTAAATCCCACTAAGTCACAAGCCATGATCATCGGCAGCAGTAGACTTAAAAGTAAGCTTATTGTTGCTAATAATCACATTTATTATGATGGTGTTTGTATTCCATACACGGATAAAGCGAAAAATCTTGGGGTTATCTTTGACTCTCACTTATCCTGGACATCCCAGGTGAACGAGGTTAGCAGGCGCATGCATTATTCTTTTCATTCTCTCAAACGTCTCCAGTACTTCCTTCCCTTTCAGACTAAAGTAATGCTTGCTCAAGCACTCCTCCTCCCTACTCTTGACTATGCTGATGTGTGTTACTTGGATGTGACAGAGGAGCTGCTGAATAAACTTGAGCGCCTGCAAAATCTTGCCATTCGGTTTATTTTCGGACTTCGCAAATATGATCACGTCTCTGAATTTCGCGCTCAATTAAAATGGCTCCCTATCCGCCTTCGTCGTGATGTGCACATCCTGTCTGTCCTCTACAAGATCCTCAATGATCCATCCACACCCGAGTATCTCCGCTCCCGCTTTCACTTTTTACCTCCTGATTCCCGGCCTAGGCGCATTTGTATCACTAAGGTACTTGAGTGTCCTAGAGCCAATACCAAGTTCCTGTTTAACTCCTTTTCCGTTCGAGCCACACAACTTTGGAACAATCTTCCTAAGGCAGTCCAGGACTGTCCTTCTTTATCGTCTTTCAAAAGAAGGTTGAAAGAGCATTACCTTTCACTACATTGATATTTACGTATGTATTTGTATGTATTGTATTTGTATACTATGTATTTATATTTATATATTGTATTTGTATTTATAGTTCTATTAGTTTAGGTATGTGTATTTATTTGACTTTTATCAAATAATTAATTATCATATTGTATTTTTCTTTAACTTTGTGTGCAATATTGTCCCCGCACGTATTTATTTCTTACTAAGTTTAACAGGTTGGCTGGAAGAGATCTCTTTATAGAGATAAGCTCACCTTTGTGAACTACTTTTAAGACAAAAACTATTGTATTGTTAATGCACAATAAAGAATATATATATATAAACATTTGAGGTCATTCGGAAAATTGTGAAATCATAATAATGGAAAATAACAAGTAAAACTACTAGGAAATTGTATAAAACCAGTTTAATTTGATCCTAGATGAGATTTAAGAGATAAGTTGGTATGCCGCTGATAGTACAAACACATTTGGGAACCTAGATTAGCGTTTCGAGCGCTTCCATTGACGTTAATTCGACACTAGGCGCGGTAATTCCGCCATTACGAGTACCAGCGGCATTTCAGCACCGAACTATTTTGGCACCAAACCTCGCCGCGTCGCTCTTTATTGTTAGTGCTCTTCAGTCGTCCTTGATTCGGATAGCTAATGGCGTAAAGTTACATGCCGTGCGATTAACCTGGCCAGCCCCGAGGCAGTGCCGTAATTATTTTTTAATCCCACCCGAGCCGGTTTTCTATTACAACAATAAAAAATGACATAAAAAATAGAAACGAAAGAAAGTCAGAATCACTTGATTTTTCATAGTTTATCAAATATACTAGCGGCCCGCCCAGCAGTCTAACCTGCTTTTTTGTGTCCCTTTCCCGGCATGAATTAAACATTTAAGCCCTTTACCTGAATCACTCTATATATTTTAAAAACCGCGTCTATCATGTGCCGTAATTTGATCAAATGACGTATGCAATGATAAGCGATTTTGTGAACTCATTTTCAGGTAATCGTACGAGGTATATAATGACATAAAAAGTATAGTTAAAAAAAAATATTACAAGGTACGTAAAATCCCATTAATCCTGTGTCTCTATGACTACGAACAACTACACTGGCGTAGTAAAGTGCTACGTAAAACTCGTAGCATTATCGTAGCTATAGTAAGGTCAAATAATGGTGTCAATTCGAAAAACTAATTCAATTGGCTGAACTTAAAATACCGGTTTCACTTTCCGTTAAATAGGTTTAGAAAAAGATGGTAGATATCAAAGTCATGTCATGTTTTAAAATGTTAATGGGTACTCCCCCATTTTAGTCAATTTAGTAGCTTTTGTTTAAATCGTCACCTTAGATAAGGCGCAATGTGCGTCAAATGTCAGACATGACATGACTCTGATATCCTGTCCTTTTCTTAATCTATTTGATGGAAAGTGACAGCGCTAATCTCAGTATGCCGTAGAAAAATAAACGATTTCAATAAAGAGATTCATGATTAGAATAACAATAAACATGGGTAAGTAATAGGCGGTCGTTCACCAATTACTACTTGACCAAGCGATATGTGGGGAAGAAGAGTTAATTTTGCGTAATTTTTGAACGACCCCCAGGTACTTATGACAAGGGGATGGATACCGAAATTCCAGAACTCCGGAATTTCAAAAAATCTGAATATTGGAACGATTTATCGGATCTTTCAATTCCGGTTTTCAAAGCTTTTTAATCGTTAAAACCGGTTTTAAAAACAAACACACACACACACAAACCACGCCTATAATCTCTAGCGGGGTAGGCAGAGCGAAGGCAATAGCAAATATTCAAATTCCAAAATATTTAAAGGTATATTTTTCAAGTGATCAGCTGGTACAAAGACCGAGTTGCATGCAAAGTGGGCCTGCCTCGAACTTTTAAACGTCCCTTTCCCACTAATGGCAAATCCCGTGTGTGAGAACAGAGCGGAATCACCATAGTTCGCCAATTTTTCAATGTTTTGGAAATTTCTCGTCACATAAACAAATAATCAAAAAACTGAACGACAAAAAACTAGTAATTTACTAGACGTATCGTATTCGCAAAAAATAATGTGTTATGTTCTTAAGATTGCTATACAAAACGCAAAAAAATGTGAAAATAGACTTAACTTTGAATAAATCTATCGAGCAAACTTTCTTTAATCGTGTTTTCCTGCGACAAAAATCTAGATAATATAATGAAAAATCATTATACATAAAAAAGTGTTTATCGTATTCACCAACAAAATTGCATGCATCCAAAAATACCCATTTTTCTCACGGCCCGCCCTTAATAGGCTATTACAGTTAATAACTACACGTGGTTTTTACGATTTAGTGCCAAAACGGGGCAATAATTTTCCATAAAGGTAGTAATTTTGATTGACCTTTTTATGAGAATGGCAATGAATAAATAATGTTGTAAGTGTAAATTGGTGGAATTTGGGTGACCAATTATCATATACAGGGTGTAAGGGACAGCCCTTCGAATTCTGATAGGGTGCATGCAGACCTTGAAACGAAACACCTTTTTATTAGAAAATATTTCAGGAAACGTCAAAAATTTTTGAACGTCACATAGTAATTGATGACCGCTCATTTCGTAAACCTACCGATATTATTAGCTTAAATTAAACTTTAGTGAACAAGTGGAGCCCCCGAGTAACATTTTAGAAAAAACAACACTTTTATCCCTTTTTATTTAAATATTTTAAAACTGCTCATTCTAAAAGGTCGTAAGTGCATGATGACGTCAGAATACGATTATTAAAATGGTATCACTACAATTCTTGAAAATAATAAAATATAATGGCAATACTGATGATTGAAAGATGATTGACAGCGACATTACCATACATTTCCAGGGTTGCCAACCGTACAATACAAGGTTCCTCGTACGAATACGAAACTATGGTCTCCCGTACGACACGCGAGGACAAGTATTCACTTCTGTACGAGGTTTTGGAATTTTTCATAATTTTGCTTGCAAATGCTGATTGCAAACGATTTTACGTATTGAAATGTTTTGATTAAATTGGATGTTAAAGAAGTCTAAAGGCGGAAACATACTATCTGACGCATCCATCAGCCGCGGCTTAAGACAGTGTGCACGGAGTGTCCGCGGACGAACAACCGGGTAGATATTGATATTTATAAGCATTTTGTTTTGCCTTTGGCATCTAATCTAGTAACTAAGTCAGTTGGTACTCTTCGGTAGTTACCAACTTGTTGGCGTGTGACATGTCAACACGGCCCGCATCTGGTGTGGCTAGTTCATGGCATGTTTCTTAAGCTTCCAGTTCCATATCGGTTCCATAGATTACAACCGGTGCGTCGACGCGCGTGCTTCATTTGCGTAGACGTACAAGCCACAGTCTGCGCTAGCCTTAAGTGCTTCAGTACGAAAAAAAAATCCCAGTTGGCAACCCAGCCAACTATGTACTTTGACGTTATTGACAGTTTTGGCGCTCATGATGCGTTTTTTTTTGTAAATTTACGTCTACAAACGGATGTGTCTTTTTTGCAGGATAATCATCGTATTGTGACGTCACAAGCACGATTTCAGAAAATTGTTTATTTTTTCCTAGATTTTCAACAGAAAAATTTGAAACTTTTTGACTATGAATCTGCAATCAGAAATCTCCGAAATGGTCACAGAAAAAGTGGATATTATGAAATTTGAGCGCTTGTCAATTGCAGTCAGCTGATAGTGATTTTATATGAAAGGTTGAATATTTTTTGTCGTTTCCTGTCATATTTTCCGAGGGGATAGTTGTTCAGTTTCTCTGTTGGTCTGAATGCACCCTATCAGTATTCGGAGAGCTGTCCCTTACAACCTGTATATGAGGCAGTTCTCCCACTTGTCATCTATCGCTGCATATCTTTAACGCACAGTAGAATGGGAAAAACGTTTGAATATACTAAAGACAAAAAAAACATGCAGTAATTTGTAGAAAGTAACCGATACTATATTCGGTGAAAATCCTTAAATCGATGTTAGAATGATTTCACCTATATGTCAAGCTAAAATGTGGGAAAACGAGTAGCAATGTTTTTCCTCATTGGGGTTTCACCAACCGGGCATCCTCTGTATCTAGCAAAGTTAAAAAAGTGGGACAAAGGAAATTGAAAGATGGCGTACTGGCATTGAAACCTTTTTTTATTGTAAATTTATGACGTCCCCAAGGACTTGGACGTCCCCAAATAGGGAGTACCGATCGAAGGACGATCTGTAGACGTTATGCTCAACCAGACAAGCTAAACTTTCGCTAAGAACCAAAAGGTCAAACTAATAAAAATAATAATTGAAATCCCATAAAAAAAACTGCTGACTGTTTTTTATTTTATTTTCATATTATCCTTAAGGGAATTTGTTCAGTTCGACATATTACCTTTAGCGTTTTCGGAAAAGCCCGTCCTTCAGTACTTCCCTTTATAAATAACCTAAAATGACCTTTGATAGCGTCGTTTATAAAAAATAAAATTGGTATAAAGGGCTATAACTTTACCAATTAAGATAACGGGAGAAGAAGACTAAATCAAGTTGCAGAAAGAAAGGTTGGGTGTAATAAATTTCTTAGAAGGATAGGCGGGGTTCGGTGTAAGTGGGAGAAAAATAGGTACCGTTCCACTGTTATCGGGAATCTTCGCTTGCGTATATTATCGCCCAAGGCTGCCGCTCACACCAAAGTGCTAAATTCCAGGGTCTCGATTATCACATTTTTTGGCCAGTACCACAAAGGTGTCATCTTATAGCTACTACGACAAGCAATAATACAAACTTGTAGCGGAATGCTTAGCGGCCAAAACCATCCAACATACATACACTTTATCGGGACACAAATGTGAGACTATTCAAATAGCAAAATAATACTTTCAGAAATATTTTTCTGTTGGTCATTAAAAAACTACTAAAGCATAAATCCATCAAAATGAGCAGAAGCGTTCTCTGTGAATGCTTCTGCCCATTTTGTATTGCGCTCGCTATCTGCTGGCAAATAGTGAGAAATAAGACAAATACTCCCCTTTACAATAGACAGTGGCCCGTTGTGACTTCGGTGAGACAGGCAGCTCATAAGTTACCGCGATCCATTAAAGATGGAAAGTATTGCATTGAGGGTTACGGGCAGCAGAAGTTGGTTTTTCCGGGCCATAAATATCAATCATTGATAAATATTTAGCGAATTGATTGTTTGATGGATTGATAATAAGGATGCTTTCAAGACTGAAACCGCTATTTGAAAAGCGCTCAGTTGTTTTCCATTAGATTGCCAGATAGATGGTTTTGGCCATTTTGTGTTCCGCTAACATTTTAAATTATACATACATAATCACAGTGACAATAGAATGACAGTTGAGTGTCGATGGTATTACAAAAGAGAATCGGGGCCCTTCGTAACTTATTATAACTTATATTTACATTTTCCCGTATAAACCTATACGTACCTACCTATCTATCTTTACAATCCAGATATCCAGAACTCAGCTTGGTCTGAACCACGAACGTTGTAGTTCTAGCAATCTACATTGATTGAAGAAGGATACACAATATAAGTTATACACATGGAATGAATGTTGCCGTGTGATGCCGGCTTAGAATAGCATCACCCCATTTCTTACCCATGGGTGTTGTAAGAGGCGACTAAGGGACTCGAGGGTGTGTATTGCAATTTTAGGCGACGGGCTGACAACCTGTCACTATAGTGATACACAGTCATCTGATTGACCCTCAAACTTTTGTCAGACTTGGTGTTAATATCCGTTGAACGGCCGTTAACGCTCTGCCTGTCCCGTAAGGGATATAGGCGTGATTGATGTATGTATGTATGTACATGGAATGAAAGGTGAACTGACTCGGATGTTGGTAAATAAACAGCTACAAGGCTGAGCTCGAACGAGGCTCGCGAACTGGTGCCTTTGTTATGAAACTACAGGCTACAAGTCTACAGGTGAAATTCCTAGTACACTGCGTAGCCGGTTCATATTCCTGGTATCATAATGGCTAACCGACTACGCAATGAACATCGAATTTCACCTGTAAAATTGTAGCCTGTACTGATATGAGTTTGTGCTTTTGATTCCCGTTGTGTTTGTAGATAAGGCTTATGTTATAAAATTTTCTCGTAGGCTACTCTGTCTATACTCTGTCTAAGTAAGTATTTAAAAGAATGTAGACAAAATAGATAAAAAAACCTGCTTTCGAAAATAACTGAAAATTATATCTGTCACTTAGATATAGTAACACTGTTTGACTGGCCGATGTGACGCAGTGGTCGTGTGACTGCCTGCGGCGAAAAGTTTCGGGTTCGATTCCCGGTGGGGCACTCACAAAGTTGATATTATCAATTTGTGAATTTGTTCCCAGCCTGGTTAGGAGATCGCAGGCTCAACCATCTGTGCCATGTGTTATCATTGTACAGGTACAGGTCCACATTTACAGGCGAAAATCTGCCTGTAGCGCACTTGTAGTTACAATTTACAGGTTACAGGCGTTTTATGAAGACACTTGTAAAGCTACCGTTGTCAGTACCGCTCGAAAATCTCGACTACAGGTAAATTTAACAAGTCGATGTACAACACTATCGATTCATTCATTTCATTCACTCAAATTCAACGTCAATGTTATAGCACAGATTAAATAATGTGAAAGTATGTAAACACTTTGCTAAATTTATAAGACATTACACTGAAAATTATTATTTTGATAAAAAGGAAATTACAAAAATGAAATCAACAATATTTCTAATTAAAATCATATTATTGATAGAGTACGTTAAAATAGTACTGTTGTGAAATAATAATAATAATCCACAATTGACGATAAAGTTTAGCTTTATTTAACGCCACAAGCAAAATAATTTTGCAAGGAACGCATTTTGAGTACTTTTGAACATATTGAATAGACATATTTTTATGTCTGGGTTGAGAGCATGTGTGACTGGGTTGAGAGTATCAACTTACCAACCACAGTATAATTGATGAATCGATAAGTACAAGGTAGCAACTGTAAAAACATACAAGTGTGATCAGGTATACCTGCATTGTGGGCCCGAATACCGAACCCAAGGATATATGTTTCTCCGTAGGGCATGCAGGAGTACCTGGGCATCATTTAAGTGATCTAACCTGTATACCTATATAAATTACTAGCAGCCCGCCCAGCGGTTTCACCCGCTGCTAACAGTTTAATAAAGCCTATGTTCATCAGGGATAATGTAGGATTCTAAAAATCTTGACTTCAATTTGAAACAAACATCGTTTTCAGATGGTGGTGGCGTAAAGTTACATGCCGTGTGATTAACCTGGCCAGCCCCATGGCAGTGCCTTTATTTTATTTTTTTATTTCGCCCGAGCCGGTTTTCTATTAGGTCATAACAAAATTGTAATAAAAAAAGGAAATTGTGTGATACATATTTCTTCGTTTAGTATGACGGTTTATGACGTCAATAAGTAATAATACCTACTATCCTACATTGAATAAAGAATTTCAATTTCAATTAACGGTAAAAGAATTTTTAAAATCGATCCAGTAGTTTTAGAATAGCATCACCCGATTTCTTTCCCGTGGGAGTCGTAGGAGACGACTAAGGGACTTGAGAGTGTGTATTGCAATTTTAGGCGATTGGCTGACAACCTATCACTATGGCGATACACAATTTTCTGAATGACCCTCAAACATATGTCAGACGTGGCGTAAATGTGCGTTTTTGCGGTTGTTTACGCTCTGCCTACCCCGCAAGGGATAATAGGCGTGATATGTGTATGTATGTATTATTTTAGTGTAGATTTTTTAATGCATTTTTTAATGTTTTTTGTCGTCTTTTTTATACCGAGTAAGGGACAGCCCTTCAAATACTGATATGGTGCATGAAACATAAAACTGGACAACTTTCCCCTAGAAACATATGTCAGGAAACGCCAAAAAAATTACTTTCCTTACAAAATCACAATCAGCTGACTGCATTTACTATGGAAAGTCAGTTTATTTACGTTTCCTGAAATATGTTCCTAGGGGAAAGTTGTTCAGTTTCATGGTCTGCATGTACCCTATCAGTATTCGTATGGCTATCCCTTACACCCTTTAATACAGTAATGATCAAATGTAATCATTACACTGATACAAATAATGTGGCGTAGTTTGTACATTTTTAAATGTAAAAGTAGTTATATTGGCATAACTGTAATAGTTAGACATATGGTATCGCGGACATTATTATAGATATTGATGTCCTCTATAAAACTGTAGTACATCATTTTGCTCTTTTGTCAATAATTTCCACAGCGTACGCGATATAAGATATTTTTTTGGTACATTTTTCACACGTTGGGTTACTTTATCGAAATTTTCACGCGGATCCCTATTTTTTTCTCGTATAAAACATAGCCTATGTTCATCAGGAATAATGTAGGATTCTAATGGTAAAAGAATTTTTAAAATCGGGCCAGTAGTTTCGGAGCCTATTCGATGCAAACAAACAAACAAACAAACAATCAAATCTTTCCTCTTTATAATATTAGTGTAGATGTAGATTTAGTATTGCGTATAAACGTGCCTACTCACTTTATTACACACACAGGCATACAAACATGCATATTCGCATACATTCTGCTTCACCATAGCAGACAATCCATGTAAATAGTTACTAGATGTTTACTAAGTAGTATGGAAGCCAACTTACCTACTTGCAACCAAATTAGAATAATGTTGTTGTGTTCATTAATATATATTGTCCTGTGCTTAAGAACATTACTATGTACCTACTTATGCTTATTTTTAAATGTGTCCAATAGGAAAGTAGCGAGTCACTCCCGACACAAGTAGCTCTGCTTACTTAATGGGAGGTCTCATGTATAAGATAAGATAACTCTTCTCAAATAAACTATTTTTATTTTATTTTTTTATATTGAACATATTTTATGCAGAAATCTTGCACTTGTAAAATAATTACCTAGGTCAGACGACCTGTAAAATTATTCACAAGTTGTAAGTTTTTACAGTTGTAGTTTACCAGTCTTTTGATGAACACCTGTATAAACTTGCTCGATGGTGTTTTTAAAAGCAAAATCTACCCTATGGTTTGTCGATGGAAATCTACAGGTGCCTGTACCTGTGACTTGTAAAATTTTAGACCTGTAGCTTCAAAAAACACCTGTAGTTGTAATTTTCATCAGTGTTGCTATTTAAATATTAATTTTGGCGCGATGTTGCCACTTTTTCGCTACATAGATAGGACACTGATTGCCCGTTAAAACGATGGTTTCGTACGGAGGGCACGTTTAGCTGTCGGTCTATTTAGGACGTTATACAATCACGTCAGAGGCCTTCTAGTAGTAGCAGGTGGTTGAAAAACTCTAATACCAGGGTTCATCGGGTCGTTCCTCAATTTGGTGTCCCAATTGAACAGAAGATGACTGTTTTTATTCTTATAAATACGTACTTGGGCAAAGTGTTAGGTATTCATTTACAAACAATATATACCACTACAGATCTCAAACCAACTTGCGTTTCAACAGTAGTGCCGCAAATGGAAGGTCATTATTGTGGTTAAGGCGCTCGGTCAGCGCCTCAGTGACTGAGTCAACTTAAGATTGTGGCCAACCGACTAATAGGCCACTGAATATTCAATCTGTAACGGACAGCTCTTCGAATACTGTTGAGTACATTAGACTATGAAACTGAACAACTTCAACTGAAATATAAGCTCTTGGCCTAAACCACAGCTCCCTACCTATTTCTACCTATCGACACACTTCCAATTATATATAAACTATTTGGATGATGTCAAATTGCTGCTTACTATAAAGTTTGTAGCCAACTACAGATAGTCTGCAAGTTCAAGCAGTTACATGTCACAGCCAATTCCATCCATTTAACCAGTATTTACTCCCGAAGGCGTATTTGTAAAATCCTTGATTCCATCGACTAATTTCGACAACCAGTCGTTGGATTAATTTAATACTCATAGTCGTAGAATGCATACAAACAAATACGATTTTGACATTACAAAAAAGATAGACACGCGTTTAGAAAGTGTTTAAAATACACTTCCCATCAAAAAACCCGGGGTAGTTTCCCTAATTTTTGGCCAAATTTAACACAAAAGAGTATCGGTATCAGTATAGGCAGTTCGGACATTTCAGTGGTGAGCGAATATTCGAAATTCAAAATTGGAATCCCATTTGTTTGTTTTGTAAACAAAATGAATCACTGACACACGTTTACAGTTGGCGCCATTTCAAGTTATAAAACCTTTTTTTTAATATTTGGCTTCCATCACCTTCAGGCGATGATTCTGCCAGAGTCAAGGTCAAGGATAATAGTAAAAAAAACATCAAATACGACAAAACTCATTACCTGTGGTTTTTTCCCAAACAATAAATACAGTAAAAATTAAAGTTGACAGGGTTGAATATAACAAGCGGAAGAACATTTTTAATCTTAATATTGTTAAGTGTAATAAATTTGGCAAAAACGTAAACAAAAGAAGACGATACAAGAGTTATAAAACCTTATCAAAACTAAAATTTTGCGATCTTCTTTG
The DNA here is from genome assembly GCA_027580185.1 of Tuta absoluta. Taxonomy (NCBI): domain Eukaryota; kingdom Metazoa; phylum Arthropoda; class Insecta; order Lepidoptera; family Gelechiidae; genus Tuta; species Tuta absoluta. Next base: position 7,239,707 of record JAQAHW010000019.1, on the reverse strand, counting down.
GGACGTCTGAATTTTATTTTGTTTATCTAAAACCTGAACAATTTTTCAAATACGACGTGACGATGTCAAACGGCTTAAACCATGTCCCCATGTCAATTTTTATTTGTAAAAACTCGGATACAGTTTCTACTGTTGCCTGTCGCTGTCTACAGACTTCCTACCTTAACCTCTATTTTCTTGTTAATAAAGTTATCCTGTTTTCATTCTTTTGTCCTAAAAAAATAATTCATTTTTATTTTCGGGGAAACAAAGCCTGTGGTAAGAGTAGGACTGTTCAATTATGGTAAAAAATAATATAAATTCATGCCACTGCTGAGGTTAGTTTTATCTTTACCTTTAGTACGGACAATACAATGGGATTCATTGTGTCTATTATGTGCTTTCTTCCTGCCGTTGTGACATAAGTTACAAGTGAAAGCGGGTGTTGAAATACTAAAGAGGAGATTGCTCATTTAATGGCTGTCTCATTTAAAGTCTCGTAACTTACCTCAGATTAGCTCTATCACTTTCCATCAAATAGGTTTAGAAAAAGTAAGAGATATCTAAGTTTTGTCATGTTTAAAAATGACAATGGGTTCTTTACCGTTTCTAGTCAATTTAATCGCCTTTCTTTTTAGCGTCGCTTTATTTTAATATATAATGCGTATTCTGCGTCAAATTATAAGACATAATCAATCATGATTTAAATATCTCCTATCCTTTTCAAAACCTATTTTGACAGAAAGTGACAGAGCTAATTTAAGGTAAGTAAGTTAAGATAATTTCCGCCATTTAAATTGACGCCATTGACAAATTTTCTAGTCAATCTTAAAGTGTACATAGATGGCGCTAAGCTTAAGTGAAAACAAATCTTTACATTAAAATGTGTTTGTGACTCAAATGTCGAAATTTCAGCGTAACATAACGCTATCTGGTTTGAAATTATAAAAAACGTCGCGATTTGTTAGATAGAATAGTCCCCATTAAAAGCACAATAAACATTTAGCCCATGAATATAAAATCCCATGCAAAAATCAGATATCATGGTACGCATCGGCGCATTGAATTGCGGCTGTCACGGGTTGTCATTTGCGTGATTTATATTGTGGTTGTCACGAACCTGCAAAATAATGCAGTGCGTATGGATTTACCTTGGAAAATCATGTAAAATACTGGGTCTAAGTGACAGCCCACCGAATTCTAATAAGATTCATTTCGACCATGAAACTGAACAACTTTCCCCTAGAAATATATTTCATAGTAAAGGTAGGCAGTATTAGTAATTTATGTATGGGAGGTAGATTTCTTTTTCGTTTACTGACATATTGTTTCTTTGGGAAAGTGGTTTAGTATCATGGTGTGCATGCACCCGATCAGTATTCACAGGCCTATCCTTTACACTCTGTACTTTTCAAAGTTTACTTTGACAACTAACCCGCCATTTTCTTTCCCTTGCCCCACAATGCTTAGGTCATCCCATTGTTATAAAGATGTTATGAGCAAAGGAACTCGCCCGCTCTGAAGATAATTGCTAAGATCCGCCGAGGTGATTTCGGAGGCGAAAATGTTGGAATCCCTTTTGTATTAAAAATAATTAAGGTTTATGATCTATCAAGATCAGTGTCGAGGAAGAGAATTAGTAGCGGGAAATATTGAAGTATTTTTTCTAAATTAATGACTTAAACATCGTAATACGCACTCCAAAACAATAGTACCGAAATTGACCATTTTGGCACTTTCTCCATAACTTTAATTACAGCAATAATCTTATAGCGTTTGCAGGTATTTAAATTTAGGAAACACACTACTCAAACCTTGTGTAAATGACATTCTGATGCATTATTTGTTTTTTTTTTCTTAGAGTGGCTTTCACTTCTTCACTTCAATAATCACAAAAGTCCACTGCTGGACATGGGCCCCCCCTGATAAAGGGGTCTTGCCATACTCACCACGCCTGGCAGGTGTTTGGCGAGTGGCTTTTTTTTTATGTATCACTCGCGTTAAGATCTACCCAGCGTTTACAAAACTTAAAGGCAAAAATAACAATTTGATTAAAACGGCGTGGGACGCGAGACACACTGATTTTAAGTATAGCAGGTGACCCAGAACGGAATGTAAACAAAACGCATTCACCAATCAGCTGTCTAGCTGTCTACAAGGTTGTGCTGCGAGTAATTTGGCACAACGACATCTATATTTTCATTTATGAACCTTTTGATTGAGCGACATCTATGAACAATGTGCAGAACTACTTGCTTAAGGCTGTACCGTCTACTGATCGCCTTGCCATCGATGTAGTAACATACGCATCACCCAGCAACTAAGTACAACGATCATCTAACAGAGGGAGCTGCAACCAAAAATGGCGCCAACTTTAAAAATTTGTTGTAAGTGTAATAAAAAGGTAGATAAATACAACTTTCTCACCTGTTGCACATGCACGAAAACTTTCCATCTAAATTGTGCAAGAGTGACAATTGAACGATACAATTATATGCGTCAAGACAGAAACAATGACCGGCGTTTAGCATGGAAGTGCAGTGTTTGCTGTAGGATACGGACTGATGTACGACCTGAACAGAAAAGAAAAGGCTCTATGAACACGAGCAAAGATGACAAACAGCCGTCCCGCTCGAAAGCAGTAAGTACAGAGCACTCGCTTGTTCAGCCTACACAAAGGCAGTCAATTCAACCAAATCCGACAGAATGCCAGCATACCAGCCATACTAACCAACCTACTGCAAGTACTTCTTCTTCAAGAGTATCATCACCTCTAACATCAGGGCAAAACTTGCAGTTAAGCACAGTTTCATTCGAAGCGGCAGGAAATGAAAAAGAAGGCGACATTTCTGAAACGATAAAAATATGTGTGAACGTGCCTGTTTTTAATTCCTTTGAATCGTTACCCACAGGCGACAACGACTCTAAAGATACTTCCTATGATAGCTCCGATTTTAAATCTATGGCCCGGGTGAATAGAAGCTGCCCGGAATTGAATGAAAACTTTTTTTCACAGGAAGAATTAAGAGAACTAAAAAGAAAGTTGTCGGAGACTGAGGCAAAACTGAAGGCGGCATACAAAGTAATAGATACATATTTGACTGAGAATTCAGACCTTAAAGAAAAGGTTTTGCAATATAAAGCTAAAGTAGATAGATTGAACAGAATTTGCATACCTACTCCAACGCGTAAATCTGATTCCATCATTAAAAAAAAGGAAAATGCAAGGACTAAATTCAAGACTACACATAAACGAGACCTCGCCCCACACTTTGCATCTACCCCTAGAAACACCTCTACAACGTCGAAAACTATGTTGATAAACCAATCTCCTATTGCAAATGCTACTAAATTTGAATATCAAGATCCAAAATCTAACGAGAAAAATCGCTATGACAGGACTCGTAAAAATAAAATTTGCATTTTGAGTACTGACCGCAAGAACAAGGTTTTGCAGACAATGGAATCAAAATTACCGAATACAATCCTATGCCACTATCTTATACCAGGAGGGGGCCTTTTTCAACTGTTGGATGAAATAGATAACAAGATAAAAAACTTTACTATAAATGATTTTTGCATAATTTTCATTGGAGAGAATGACCTGCAGATGCATTGTAATTATCAAGATCTGGTCGACTACATTAAGGAACAACTCGCACCTAAACAACACACAAATATTATTTTGTGTCTACCGAATTATAATTGCAATTCGTCAAATTTTAGATATAATCAAAGAGTTGAAATTTTCAATAATTTATTGTATAGAGATAATTTGGAACACGAATATGCTTATGTTATTGACACCAATAGTAGAATTAAATATACACCATCATTCTTTGATATTTTAAGCGGACATATAAATGATAGAGCATTTAAGATTATTTGCAATGACATTTGCGAGTTAATTTCTGGTATATTAAATTACGATTCTTCTATTGTAACTGAGCAAGACATCAATATAATCTCCCGAGACAATTTTTATACTTCTAAACATTTTTTATGAGTAACGATGTACTACGATTCATGCACCAAAACATAAACGGATTCTTAAGTAAAAGGGACCTCTTGGATATAACTATGTGTGGATTGTATGAAAGGAATAAAATCTCGATGGATTTAATATGCCTCACTGAAACTTTTATAACACAACATCACGAAAGTAACATGACTATGTCGGGCTATAAACTAGGTACATCTTTTTGCAGAAAATATGAAGCGCGCGGGGGGATAGGTATTTTATATGACCCTAATATAGAAGTCAGAGAGTTACCATTTGTAAAGGATATGGGAGTAGAGTTGCATTTTGAATGCTGTGGATTAGAATTAGTTAATTACAAAATTATCTTAATTTGCATATATAGAATACCAAAAGGATCCCTTAAGATTTTTTTTGAAAAACTGGACAATTTATTACACATAATTAAAAAGATCACCAAGAGACGCATAATTTTAACAGGAGACTGGAATATTGATACACTAGTCGCTACCAAAAAATCTAGAGAACTTAAGGAGGCGCTAGAGAGTCACAATTTACAACTACATATGAAGGACCCAACTCGTATAAACACATGTATTGACCATTTTGCGAGCAATATTAGGGCTGCTGTGGGTGAGACGTTACCCTTGTGTTTATCTGACCACAACACCGCTCAGGTCCTAACCGTGCCAATAAAGAAACGAATTCAGAGTAGGAGAGAATGGTATGAAACCAAACGGGATTTACACATAGATAATATAAATAAGTTTAAATATTATGTAGGAAAGTACCCCTGGTCTGAATTCCTCCAGGAAAATAACATCCAGACTGTATTTACTGCAGTGCATAAGGAGTTACAGCTTTTATATAACTTATGTTTCCCTAAATCAAAAATAAAAGTAAGTTATAAATCAAACGTTACTCTGAAGTGGCTATCGAAAGGCCTAAAGAGGTCATGTTTGAGAAAAAGACAATTGCGAATGCTACATTATAAACATAAAAATATTATAGTCAAAAAGTCATATAATAATTACAATAAGTTATTAAAAAAATGCATACATACCGCACAACAAATTCACAACGGTAAATATATACACGGGGCCAAAAACAAAGGAAAAGCGACCTGGAATCTCATAAATAGTAAAGAGAAAGATAACAATTATATAAATAAGCAAATAATTGAAAACATAACTATTGATAATAGTAAAATAATTGACTCTTCTAAAATTGCGACATTATTCAATAACTATTATATCGGTTTGACTAATAAAAATGACATAAAGGCGATCAAAAACGATTTAAAATTAATTGATAAAAATGATTCTAGTATTTTTTTTTTACCTACAAATGACAATGAAATTATTAAAACTATAAAATCGCTGAATGACTCCAAATGTACTGGGTACGATGAATTAAGCACTAAGGTGATTAAGGCATGTGCAGTTGAGTTGGCACCCTTGCTATCCTATCTAATCAATTTGTCTCTTACAAATGGTGTTTTTCCGGCGACTTTCAAAGTTTCCGTGGTTAAACCTTTATTTAAAAAAGGTGAACGAGATTTACTAAAAAATTATCGCCCTATCACACTCATACCGGTACTTTCGAAGGTATGGGAAAAGGTCATACATGTACGACTAATCTCCTTCCTTAATAGGTTTGATGTGATAAAAGCAGAACAGTTTGGCTTCCAAACAGGGAAGTCCACGTCTCAAGCTTGCTTTAAACTTGTTAGAGAGGTTTCAACATGTATGGACAAACGGGTGGCTGTGACGACAGTATTTTTTGACATGACCAGTGCATTTGATTTCGTCTGTCACAAAACGCTTTTGGCGAAACTAGAACTGTATGGTATTCGAGGTACAGCCAGTGATCTGATTAAAAGTTATTTGTCTGACAGGTCACAGTGTGTCGTAGTGAATAATTTTAACGAGGACTCAGAGTATGTGGAATATAAATCGGAATTTAAAAATAACAATGTAGGCGTGCCTCAAGGCAGTATCTTAGGCCCGCTTTTTTTTATTTTATATGTAAATGACCTGCCTGCCGTAACATGCCATCAGTGCATTATGTTCGCGGATGACTTGTCCATAGTTATTGCAGATAAGCCAAACCTTAATTATAACGAGGAGATAAATGAAACAGTTAAAAAAATAATAGAGTGGTTGGAATGTAACAATCTTCGGGTAAACTTGACCAAAACTACATTCCAACAATTTTACAATAAAAATAGAAAACCCCTTAAACTCTCAGTTGCGTATAATAGTCACGTTGTTGAAGAGTCCTCTGTCACAAAGTTTCTCGGTATAACGCTGGATTCACGCCTCACGTGGAAGGACCAAGTTGATGTATTGTGCAAAAGAATCAACAGATTTACATATGCTCTTTTCCGTCTTAAGAAGATTTCCGACCTTAAAACAGCCTTAACCGCATATCACGGGTACGTATGCTCAGCTCTAAGGTACGGGCTCGTGATGTGGGGTTACTCTGTTGACATAGATAGAGTCTTCATCATACAAAAAAAGTGTGTGAGAGCGATGTGTGGTCTTGGTCCAAGAGATTCTTGTAGAGAGCATTTTGTTAAATTAAAGCTTATGACGCTGCCGGCAATGTATGTGTATGAAGTGTGCATGTTTGTTAAAAATAACCCTGATTTGTTTAAAGTTAAAACGTACAAATACTCTACGAGATACCCCAACCGACTTGTAGTACATCAACACTCCACAACTTGTTTTGCGAGAAATAGCTTTAATATGTCTATTAAAATTTTTAATTGCCTCCCCGAACAACTAAAAAAATTATGTAAAAATCATTTAAAATCAAAATTATATAAAATATGTACAGAAAATTGTTTTTATAGTGTAGACGAATTTATTAATTTTATGACTACAATGTGAATGATTATATTTGTATTTTTTATTGTATTGTATAATGATTTAGTGACATGTTTATTAATTAATTTATTAACTTTGATATATATTTTTTAACTGGACATACTTATTTAAATTCAAATTATAATATTTGCATGCCAGCTGCTGGCGCAACATGCATGATCTACATTGTAAAAATTAACCATCTACTCTACCATGTTTGCTTGCAAATAAATTTCTTTATTCTTTATTCCAGATGTGATAAAAAAACTTAGTAGTGTGCTGTAGTAGTGTGGTACAAGTCTGCTTCAAAAATGGTTTATTAAAACATTTATTAATAATATATGATTACCGGTGCTGGTTATACAATTATTTTAAGTTCATGAACATGTTAAGTGAAATTATATACTTATTGCTTTATGATTCATCATTTCAGACCTAAGATTCTGCTGTGCAGCAAGTAAATCTTGTCTATAAGCTCATACCAAATTCTATTAGTAGAATCCGGTTGAATCCATGTACGCGATTATGTGTATATAAGTGGGTATGTTGCATTATTTTTATAGTTTTACTTGCACTCATTTTAAGTATTAGACCGGGTCTATCGCGATAGTATTTAGGTAAATATTAGTATTTAGGTAATATCAGTCAGTCAACCCGCGACCACAATACATGAAACTGTATTGAAACGTCGGGACACAGGTAAATTACTAATATTTACCTAAATACTATCGCGATAGACCCGGTCTAATACTTAAAATGAGTGAAAGTGATCGCGAGTGCTTGAAAAGTTATAGTTTTACTTGACTTAGTTGTTTGTGGTGTGTTGTCGAATCAAAAGTAAAGCTTAGCCGAACACCACGCGTATGTATAAAATGTTTACTAAAGCTTAGATCACACACCAACGTTTTCCGGAGACCTGCCTAGTTTCGTCAAGGGTGCTTAGTGAGTGCGAGGCTTAGAATGAGTCCATTTTGTTTCCATTTTGAATTCTGATCAACAGTAAAACGACATAACTCAAATAATAAATACGGTAATTACTTTCCTAAGTAACTAAAAGTATAATTGCTTTTAGAAGTACTTAATAATTTTACTAGGTAACTTAATTAGGCACTGAAAAACTAATGAAGTACTTAAATTCTACCAATCTTCGTAATTACAGTTGCACTTAATAAGCTAAGTACAAAAGTTGACAAAGTATTGACAATCGTTTATGCGATTAAGTATATCATTATGACTTGTTTTGAAATAGTTCTCAATTGGGCTGTAGTTATTGGAGTTCCCTTTATTTGCATGTTGTGTAAGTTGGCCTTTGAATTTCCATGCAGGACCACTATTGTTGGAAAAAAGGCCCCTGGGGCCAGCCAGGTTAACTTCACGGCATGGTAAGCCTCGGCAAGAGTAGCGATTGACGCCCTCCGGCCAGATGGAACGATGACTTAAAGTAGGGGCTGGTAGCGACTAGATGGCGAAAACGGGAGATCGAGCCTTATAGCGTACCCTAGAGGAAGCCTACTTCCAGCAGTGGACTTCTAAAGGCTGTTGTGTGTACATATGTGTATGTAAGTATGTTTATTATCTTAATGATTTATGTTTATTATCTTTAGATCAGCAGCAAATCAACCTACACATTTGAGAAATCAACTTATCCCAGCCCGTACTCTGTTTTCAGTATCGGTCACTAGTAAAATTTCACCCCAATTTTTAACTCTTTAAATCCTTTTAGTGCCCGTTCATCCGTGGAATCCGTACAAGTTTTCCGAACAAACCCACTGGGACTGGCCAGTGGATACGGAATTTGGGTGGAAAAGCAACATCTGGGTGAATGAGTATGCCCTGGTGCGCCCATTCCAGCTGTGGCCCAACGTCACCGGCAATTACTTCCTTGAGATGGAGGATATGCAGAGATTGGATTGTCCTAGAGTATACTATCCCACTTGCGCTAAGAATAAGGTAAGTGTGAATTCCACTTTTAACGTATTACTTTGTACCTATACAATAAAATCGATTTCCTATTACGCATCAGATTTTAGTGCGCTTTTGTATAGATAGGGTGATCCAAGAGGAAGGTGTATAATGTATAATGTCCGGTAAAAGGTTACTTATCTACGGGAAAATGGGTAGCAGCGGGTGAAACCGCTGGCGTGCCTCTAGTTCCAACTAAGCAGTCCTCTTGGTAAAGCAGCAAGAAAAAGGTTTAAATATGACAGTTTTCTATAAAATTCATGACTTTTGTTTACTAGCAATTTTTTGCTGCTACCTAGACCATGTGATGTGAAATCTGTAATAGTTTAATATCTTTTAATATTAAGATGTTTTTTAATTTCGAAACAACAGCATTTAGACGTAATTTTGAACAAATGATTATGTGCAAATTTGGCGCAAAACTTCTGATGGTTTAATGATAAAATTTTATCCACAGTAAACTAATTTTTTGCTGTAATTTGCAATACTACTATTCTTGTAAAGTTGCAAATCAGTTTAACAGGGAAATCTTATACCTAGTTTAAAAATTTATGTTATATTGCGTTAAATTAAAAGGCTATATCACATTAAGTGATATAAACCACGCTTGCTTCAGGTGACATATGTGAATCCATGCATCATGCACGCGAACAAACAAACTTTCAAGAGATTCGGACCATGTCTACTATTCAGACGCAACGCGAACGAGAAGATTGTCGTCGTCGTGCCAAAGCAATGGAGAACCAACAAAACGGATATGGAGAAGATAAAAAAGAACTTCGTTTTCGCTAAAAACGATTTCCTGAACATGTTGATCAAATCTTCAGTTCCTAAGTATTTTGTCGAACAGTTCAAAGCAAGCTTAAATAAAACCAACCTATCTTAAAACAACGTAAAAAATAAAATCAAGAGACGTTTTTGATAATAAAGTTGAAATTTAGCACTAGGTATCCTAATAGGTTAATATTGCCCTCGGGTAAGTCGGCATTGTACGACAGAAACTGTGCTAGAAATATAATAAAGATTTTTAATACAATACCTCAAACACTGAGGGAATTACCCCTTGCTGTATTCAAAAAGAAATTACACAATTGGCTTGCAGAGAAGTGCTTCTACTCACTTAATGAATTCTATTATGACTCAAGATTATAAGGCAGGTGATACTAAGATAAGTTTAATATTGTAATACTGTATGATGACATAATAGCTAATGAATTTTTGTAGACTTTATCCGTGACTTTATATAATTTGTCTTTAATTTATGTTCTTTAATTTTGCATGTCAATGTTTGACTAAATATGTGATCGTGTAATAATCCTAAGACCTAACTGTACCATGTTTAATGCAAATAAATAATCTGAATCTGAATCTGAAAGAAGGAAACCAACATCAAGCTTGACATTGCACTTGCCTCTCCCTGTAAATATCATGTGATTTTAAGATTGTATCTCCCTTTTTATTTTTGATAATCAAGCATATTGTATGAATTATCGCAATATACTTACTTACTTTATAAAAAAATGCAATATACAATAATCATGCGCCGTGTGATGCCGGCTTAGAATAGCATCACCCCATTTCTTGCCCGTGGGAGTCGTAAGAAACGTCTAAGGAACTCGAGGGTGTGTATTGCAATTTTAGGCGATGGGCTGACAGCCTCAAATGTTTGTCAGACGTGGCGTAAATATCCATTCTATGCGGCCGTTTACGCTCTGCCTACCCCGCAAGGGATTATAGGCGTGATATGTGTATGTGTATGTACAATAATCACAGTCAATCCAATCAGTCTTTCTGTTGTGGCTGAACCTTTTAAAGATCCTAGCAAAAGTCGATTTAGGTAAGGCAGGATTGGACTTCCCGCTGGGAAAGACAGACTGATTTTGGCGTGCGCAATGTAACAAAATAAGCCATAGGTACCCAAATGGGTTGTATGTAATTTACTTATGTACCCAACCTTATACTTGTACCCAAATGTATTGAATGTATAGCGTTTTATATGATGTAGGTTTACGAGACTTACTTGTTTATGATCTGATAGAGAGTTGTTTAGCCCTCTACGTTTCGGCTGGTTAAGACAGCCTTCTCCACGGAGGTTAACAGAACCACCTATCGTCTCGGCGCGTGCGCAGCGAGCCGCGGCCCGCAGTCACAACTCGGACACTGGCGCTCAAATGTTAGAATTAAACGCGTTGCTACGCACACAGTCTAAGCTCGAGTAGGTGAACGCGGACCATGCTTGTGTGTGTGAGACAACATGTCAGGGTTGCCGCCATTTTGCGTTCGCGAATCGGGAATGCAATGTGCGGCAGTATAAAATGACCTTCGTCATCGCATCCTTGCTAGCCGGTGTCTAAGCGTCCTCCGAGCGCGGGTGGGCGGCGCTTGTAGGGGGAGGCAGGGAGTGACCATACTGTACGCTAGCACTATTAATTATACTATGCCGCAGTGTTTGGCAATCACAGCTGACGGGCGGGCGTTTGTGATTTGCCGACTTCCGAGAAGAAGACTGTCTTAACCAGCCAAAACGTAATGGGCTAAACTCTCTACCAAAATGAGTGAATACTTATATCTCACATCTTACACCGGCGTATTAGCTAACACAGATTTGCTAATAGCCATTTGCGTATCTCTTACTGTTTAGCTAAACACATATAAACATACACATATCACGCCTATTATCCCTTGCGGGGTAGGCAGAGCGTATACGGCCGCAAAAAACGACCATTTTCACCACTTCTGACAAATATTTGAGGGTAATTCGGAAAATTGTGTATCGCCATAGTGACAGGTGACAGCCCATCGCCTAAAATTGCAATACACACCCTCGAGTCCCTTAGTCGCCTCTTACGACTCCCACGGGAAAGAAATGGGATGATGCTATTCTAAGCCGGCATCACATGCCACGGCATTTAGCTAAACGTTTGTAAAAATAATATTTTCTTGAGTTTGCACAACTATTACTCATCACAATAAAACAATTTTAAACGGATTTAAGTTGATTACACAGCAGAAGAACCAGATCCAACATACTGTAAGACCTACTACACAAGATACGGTTTCAGCATTTTGTGTGGAACGGACGTTACGCTATGCAATATTAAGAAATAGATGGCGGTAGAACAAAAATAATTTCTATTCCAAATAATGACGTCTAACACCTTAGTCATCCGTGACCACGGGCTCTGTAAAGAGCTCGAAACGTAGGAATTGTAAAATCTAAAATAAACACAACTTAAAGGTCAGGTCAAGAGTACCCTAAACCGACGAGCATGTATGAAAAGATTGATGCATGTTGAAGAAGCGAAAGAGGTGTGTCAGGATCGTAGCAAGTGGAAAGATGTAGTCTCTGCCTACCCCTATGGGAAAGAGGCGTGATTATATGTATGCATGTATGTAAATCCGTTTAAAATAGTTTTATTGTTCGTAAAAAAAATCGAGAATATACGAATTTTCCTGTGGTAAAAAGTATTTAGTATTTCAAAATTGTTAAGTAGCTATACACTACAAAAAGTGTCATTCAAATCCGTCTATGTAGTGTGCACAAATTACAGATTAACTGATATACAGACGAACAGATAGTTTTGAGTTATATTGCGTTTATTATGGGCCCCATAATAGCTTTTTGTATATTAGCAATGTTATGTACATACAGCAACCCGTTACAGTTGTATTTTACCTACCGGGTAAAATTTTAATAGTAACCGATACTGAAAACAAAAGTCGGGCTGGTGATAACTGATAAGGAATTTACCCAAAGAAAACGGACCGAAATATTACGTGCTTCCATAGTAACCCAAATCAGCTAATTGGCAATTTTGTATGGGGCTGGCCCGATATTTTTTTCACATTTCGACCTATGTTCATTTGGGAAAGTTGATCCTTAATTACCACCAGCCCGTCATAAGTTTACACTATCGGTCACTAGTAAAATTGTACCCTATATGTATAGATTTTTCGCGTTTTATCCTTCTACACTTATCGAATAAGAAACTAATAGCTCCACTGTACTCTTGTCTATTCGTTTATTCAAGAAATATGATTCAAATCAAGTATGACAATTGTGAATCAATTTCATGGATCTGCTTGAGAGAGTTTTAATTAAAGGAATGCATTAGAGAGAGTTACATGATACGCAAAAACAAAACAGAAGTCAAAATATAATAATGAGCTGTCTAAGATGTTTTGTTTCTGGAGTTACCGTGCGTAAGTACTTTCACGATTTTATTACAGCTAGTATAGTTAGTATGCCGTGTGATGCCGGCTTAGAATAGTATCACCCCCTTTCTTTCCCGTGGGTGTCATATGAGGCGACTGAAGGACTCGAGGGTTATATGTGTTTTGCTATTTTAGGCGATGGGCTGAAAACCTGTCACTAAAGTGATACAAAATTAATCGAATGACCCTCAAATGTTTGTGAGACGTGGCGTAAGTGACCGTTTTTTCGGCCGTTTACGCTCTGATATATTATGTATGTATGTAGTATACCAATATTATTACTGGTAATATGTCACGATCCCGGCAATGCGGCTGATTTGACATTTTATATGGGAGGTACAATTTTTTCTCGTATTCCGACCTACGTTCCTTTGACTCACTCACCAAGGGATTCCTTAATAAGCATCACAAGTACTTCTTCCTCTCTGTATATTTTATACTAGGAGCCAGCCCAGTGGTTTCACCCGCTGCTAACCGTTTTCCTGCGGGAATTAGAAATTTTATATAGCCTAAGTTCACCATGAATAATGTTGGATTCTAATGGTAAAATATTTTTTAAATCGGGCCAATAGTTTCGGAGCCTATTCAATTCAAACAAACATTAAAATCTTTCCTCTTGATAATATTAGTGTAGATGTAGATATAGATCATTATTATGATATGTCAACAGTGACCGATAGCGAAAACTCAAGACAGGCTTGTGACAACTTTCCCCAAGAAACATAGGTCGAAATATGAAAAAAGAAATTGACCTCCCTTACAAAATTACCGATCAGCTGATTTTTGTTACTATGGAAGCCTAAAATATTTTTGTCATATTTCGACCTATGTTCCTTAGAGAAAGATGTTTCTTATCACCAGCCCGTTCTCTGTTTTCACTATCGGTCACTAGTATTATTTCACCCGATAGGAATTATAATTTTTAGTGTACGTCTACACTAGATCTTCCATGGTAGCAGCACAGTAGACAGTGGATGGTGACAGTGTCAGCACAGTGCTAGTATTTTTCAATACCTGTAGATAGATTTTCATCCATCATCTTTTTTTATTTCATCATCATAAAGAATTTCATCCGATATAAAATATGATGATACAGGGCGGAAGAAAGACTGCTGATGTTAATAACGGAATCGCTTGATGAGTGAGTCGAATTCACACTATGTCCGTTTTTTTTAGTTCTGTTTCTGCTAGGACCAATAGATGTAACCGCTGATTGGTCAACAACGCCCTTCAATGAAAAATTAACAACTGATCAAACTCAAGTACAGGTATGAATTGTAGAACTGGTATTAAGTCGCGCAAATAAAGAAAGGATCCCGAAATGGTAACATTATTGTTCAGTTTGTACGTGTGGTTTTTAGTGATTAAAAGTTTTATTTATTTATTTAGTACTGTTCTGAAAACTTGTAAGGGGTCCACGGTTGAACGGGCACTGTAAGAGCACAATGATAAAAATATTCGCTGCACATAAAGGATTATTTGTAAGTCAGTACGCAAACTGTCAAGGTTGATTATGTACAACTTTAGTATGGGGCCGTCTCCGAAATCGTGAAAATAATATCAGCGGTTTACTATGTTAATAATTAATATTATTATGTTAATAAGGTGTAAAAAAATCAACTGCAAATATTTAAAGATGTGAACCAGCCCACAAAACTGAACAACTTTCCTCAAGAAACACAGGAAAAAATTTGGTCCTCCCATATTAAGTGTGTTAGCCAGCCGTGTCAATTAGTATGGGAGGGCATATGTTGTTTTTTTAACATTTTGACTCATGTATCTTGGGGAAAGTTGTTCTGTTTCACAAACTAGTTCACCCCTTGAAATATTTTCAGTAAATTTTTTTACATCATGTAGAAAATTGAATATTTACTCGACCAAAATGTATCCAATGAAAATGAAAATGAATAATAATTATTCTGCAAAATTCAACTGAATTAAAATTGTAACATACCAATTGCTATCAAAAAAAAAAAAAAAACCGAAAAGGCCCCAGCTCAGCATGAGGTCATTAGCAAATGACGCAAATTTTCAGCTGACACCATTTTTTTTTTCGCTAACGAAAATTGAAATTGAAAACAATTTATTCTCAATAAACAGTACACAACACAGATTAATACAAACAATACATGTTACCAAACCTACGAGATAACACTATGATCCCCTTCTATCACTGCATTTCACACCACGACTAAAACAACATATTTAAGAATAACGTCTTACTGCAAGTACAGGTATTGAAAAAATCTAGCACTGTGCTGACACTGTCACCGCCTTCTCTGTGCTGCTACAATGAAAGAAAATCTAACTATTTTAGTGTAGATGTAGACTAAATATGTCTAGAATTTATTGAAATTATACGTAGGTATGTAAATATAACTGAGTTATATACTTCTAGATTCAAGCCATTCTTTCAAATTTATTTTTGTTTAATGCACCTGCCTTGACCCTTTCCACGTGCCATGTTAAGTCCACCCGTGTAAATTTTTGTGCATAAAGTTAAATAAATAATTTAAAAAAGGGGTGTAAGTGACAGCTCTCCGAATACTGTTAGGGTGCATGCAGACTATGAAACTGAACATCTTTTCCCTAGAAACATATATCGGGAAACGACAAAAAATAACCGCAATCAAATACAAAATCACAATCAGCTGACTGCATTTACTATGAGAACTCAAAAATTCTTTAACGTTTCCAGAAATATTTATTTATGGGTATTGTTCAGTTTCATGGTCTTAATGCACCCTATCAGTATTCGGAGAGCTGTCCCTTACATCCTGCATGATTCCCATCTAATGAAATTTTACTTGTTACCAATACTGAAATCAGAGGACGGGCTGGTGATAAAGAACAACTTTCCCCAAGGAACAAAGGTCGAAATATGACAAAAATATTTTGACCAATATTAGCCGATCATCAATTTTTTATGGGAAGTTAAATTTTTTTTCATATTGCGTCCTATGTTCCTTGGGGTAAATTGCTCTTAAGGGCCTGCCTCGAACTTTTGAACGTCCCTTTCCCACTAATGGCAAATCCTGTGTGTGAGAACAGAGCGGAATCGCCATATTCATTTATTGTAATATTTAAATTAACTTTTTATTGACATTTGTAAAATTTGCGCGCCTGCATGCAGGTTGAATACACGGTCTCCTTTTAATTTTAAGAACTCTTGTAACTGTATTCTTGCAAATAAATGATATTATTATTATTATTATTAGGTAGATTTTTCACTCTTTAGGAAATTTCTCGATAAATAAAAAAGTAATCAATAAACTGTACGACAAGAGTCTAGTTATGTATAAGACGTATCGTATTCGCAAAAAATAATGTGTTATGTTCTTAAGATTGCTATACAATACGCAAAAAAGTCCAAAAATAGACCAAACTTTGAAAAATAAATCTATCGGGAAAACTTTCTTTTATCGTGTTTTCCTGTGACCAGAATCTAGATAATAATAATGAAAAATCATTATAAATAAAAATAAGGTGTTTATCGTATTCACTATCGAAATTGCGTGCATTCAAAAATACCCATTTTTCTCACTTAATCACAAGCAAGTCTTGAGTTTTCACTATCGGTCACTAGTAAAATTTCACCCTATAATTCCATAGAGTTCGTCACGTGACGTCACAGCCAGGCAGTTCCAGTCGATGTACATGGAAAGAGTTCAAGACAACTTGCTCAGGAATATATGGGAGATAAATGACTGCAGGTGCCCGCGCGTTTACATGCCTGTATGCGCAAATGATCACAAGTAATTATTTTTTCTATAGGGTGGCATGAGATATGTTGTAGCCTGATATCCCATAACCGGGTAATCGCCTCTTTCGCGCCAAAAAGGCTACGAAAATATGGGCGAAGACTAACATACTTTATAAGCTGGGGTAACTGATTGAGATTGAAGAATTTATTTTTATTTTTTATTAATGATGGGTTTGGAAGCCCAAGACCGAGACTCGTGGCGTGAAAGAGGGGAGGCCTTTGCCCTGCAGTGGGACACAGACAAGGCCAACTAAAAAAAAATGATGGGTTTGCTCTTGACTCTAGTATAGGTCATATATATCCTTTATTGCATAAAAACAAACGAAAATAGGACATAGGACAGAGACAGAGTCTAAGATGGAGCGAGCTCACCCAGAAGAAGCTTGTTAAGACACTGGCATTCCCGCACACTGACGGAACGCAGAAAGCTACTTGGAAAATTGAATTGAGTAACACTATCATATTTTGATGTAGATTTACGCGACTTAATTGTAAATGATTTGGAAGAAAGTTTAGCTCTCTACAAGTAAACCGCAACCGCCGCAAGAGCCATTAAATATGGCTACTGCAGCGCCACCTACAGTCTAGGCGCGCGCGCAGCGGCGGCCCAGTGCTCGGCAATCACAGCTGATGGGTACGTATGTGATCTGTCGACCTCCGTGAAGATGGCTGCTTTACCCAGCCGAATCATAGGCGGCTAAAATTCTCTACCAAATCCTAAACAAGTAAGACACGTAAACCTACATCATGAGTGATACTTGTAAGTTTAATAATAACACTATCATATTGTTCAGATTGTGTTAGTCTCATCCCATGATGGTGTAAGGATAAGACTAAAGTTCGTTATTACCTGGACATTGTTATCGTATAGTCAACTCTTGCTTGCCAGCTTTCTAAGCAACCGAAGCCCCAACCAGCGGGGGTGCGGAGGTTCCTCATTTGTTCGCCATTTGTACCCGGCATGTACCGGGTAGATTCAGTCCGATCCGTTTTTCCAAGAACAACTCCTAACTAAGATCGGCCGGAGAAGTTTGTGTTGCAAACTTCTTCGGGTGAGCCCATGCCTCCCCACCAAATACTGATACGAAGACTATGAAAATGAACAACTTTCGTCTAGGAGCATACGTCAGGAACGTTAAAAAACATTGACTTCCCTTTGACTTGATTTTGTATGGGATCACGATTTCTTAAGTCGTTTCCTGAGATATGTTTCCAGGGGAAAGTTGTTCAGTTTCATGATCTAAATGCACTTCGAATTAGAAGGGCTGGCACAAAAATTGTAGGAGATGAAATTATAAAGACAGCGTAGTGAACCGACCAAAGATGCTAGGACATTTAATTAAGTGAGTATTTTTTTTTTCAGAACATATACAAATATCTGCTGGTTGAATTGCAGGAACTGGTTCAAGAAATCGAAGAATGTTATGATTCACAAAGGGCCTTGTCTCATTCTTTTTAGGCCCTATAAATATTAATAAAAACTAATTTTATTTTACTTGTTTTTTTGGTTTTGTTAGAAACTGTGAACCAATTTTGCAGACCATGAAACAGAACAGTTATTACTTAGGAACTTACTTTTTCGGATACGTGTTTTTCTTTTTATTATAAAAATAATAAAAAGAAAAACTCTGACAAACATTTAAAAGATATTGGTGAAAAAAATAAAGCTAAAAGAATATTGGTGCCAGATCGCCTAAAATTGCAATACACTATAATTATAATCTTCGACTGCCTTAGTCGAGTCTCATGATAGCCATGGGTACGAAATGCGGCGATGCTATTCAGAGCCGGCATCACACGGCAAACACAACTGATACAAAAGTCATCATAGAGTCACCTCGAGATACATATATTATCGTCAGGTTATTTTAGCGAATAAAAGAGTTTCTTGGAATCACAATGCTTTATATTCGATTAATATTTTGCAAGACAATTTCTCAATTTTACGAAAAAAGGAAAAAACGCCGATGTCACATCAAACTCCAAATTCGAATAAAACGTCACGTAACGTCATTTTTGACTCTCCTCTATGCTCTCCTCGCCTCCTCTCCATAGACACAAATGTCTATGCTCACCTCACCTCCGCACCTCACCACGCCTCACCTCTTTGTATAACATCGCTCCACACCACTTCGCTTTACACTGCTCATCTCGCCAGCCAATAGCGCCTCTCGTCACCAGCCGTTACAGTCGGCCATCCTGAAACCAATTGCACCGCAATTGGCGCAAGAAAAATCGTTAACTTTACAGCAGCTATATAGATCATCCCCAAATACGACTTCCTCATCCATCACTTTGATCCACTACATTCTACATCACTACCACCACAGTGTGGCTAACAGGACGCTTTAAGTATAAGCCAATAAGAGAGAAACAACTGCTTGTATTTACACATTACACTTATCTTTGCTAGCTTAGGTTAGGATTCAACTTATTGGGAATCCGACGTTCAAAAAATTCAAATAAATGGGAATTCAACTTTATGGCCTGGAAGGTGATACCCTATCTCCTTGCCAACTGTACTATGATGCTACCCTATCTCCTTTGCAGACTGTATTTACTAAAGTAGCAAATTTTGTTAAAGATGTTACTTATCTCAACTGTATCAACACTATTACTCTACCCTATCTCATCTCTATCGCTTGTTGTCTGCACCTCTTTCTGCCCACACCGCAGTAATTAAAAATACCCACTCACCTCACAAACACATTGCTCAGCTTGTGTGATCATGTCGCCCTCGATCCGGTGTATGGCATCCTCTCCCATGTTACACACCTTCAAGTATCCTACTCCATCGTGAATAATAGAACTGGCCATAGCATAGTGAGTACAGCCATTGCTGTGCTGTCTATGTCTTGCACACACGTCTCCTTGCGGCGTATATGCTACAACCACATTTAATAAGCTGTTGCCTACGGCACCTTGTCTTCAGCTACCTGTACTCCATAACCAGAAACTTAATCACAGGCATCTACATCTAATCTAGGCATCAAAATGTCTCAAAGGTGTCATTTTCAAATTTCGTCAACCCTTTTTGCTTCTTGGAAGTTGAAAACATGATCGGATTGATAATGATCAAAAGCTGACAAGAATCTTTCATATACTTTGTCTGGCGTCGAATATTAAAATACTTGAGCATTAGCTTGCTTGTCGGGTAAACCCCGTATTATACAATACACCGCTGCCTGTTCACTTTGCAGACATCGATAGCTCAGAGCCAACTTATCTTGGCAGTATTTAGTCATACTTTCACTGCTCAATTTCTTACGTTGCATCATCTCTTCCAAAATTACTTGTTTACCACTCCTGAAATTCAAGTCTCATTATCATGATTATCTGCCAGCCCTTATCCTAATTTATTTGGGGTCGGCGCAACATGTTTTTTCTTCCATTCATCTCTATCAGCTGTCAAGTCTACGTTTACACCCTTTTGCTTCAATAAGATTCAAGTCTTATAAACCAAATGCGTGCCTGACCTTGCAGCTTCGATTGCAAGTTAGAAGATTTCGTTTAATCATTCCAGCCAGTTGTAGGTAAATTTCCCCCAGTTGTTCAATTTTATTAATCCAACTCTGAACATTCATATTCTGGTCTTCCGGGCGTTGAAGTTTTCAATAAAATTCGATTCGGTACTGACTGCCTTCCTCATTTAACATAATTTGCAGAGCTATTCGTAGCGTTTTTGTGATCAAGCTTTCCAAATCTGGTCATTACTCACATTTCCTGGCTTCTTCTTTTGCCGTACATACCGTCCAGATTTCTCGCCTGAATCCTCCTGCAGAATTTCCCTCATAGTGGACTTGGAATCATCCCGCTTCTGATTATTATCGTCAGGTTATTTTAGCGAATAAAAGAGTTTCTTGGAATCACAATGCTTTATATTCGATTAATATTTTGCAAGACAATTTCTCAATTTTACGAAAAAAGGAAAAACGCCGATGTCACATCAAACTCCAAATTCGAATAAAACGTCACGTAACGTCATTTTTGACTCTCCTCTATGCTCTCCTCGCCTCCTCTCCATAGACACAAATGTCTATGCTCACCTCACCTCCGCACCTCACCACGCCTCACCTCTTTGTATAACATCGCTCCACACCACTTCGCTTTACACTGCTCATCTCGCCAGCCAATAGCTCCTCTCGTCACCAGCCGTTACACATATTTAGACGGATGGCCTCAATTCGGGATATAAATTCTCCTTACTTGCCTTCAATTAGTGCTGTCACTTTCCGTCAAATAGGTTTAGAAAAGGATAAGAGATATTTTAGTCATGTCTTATAATTTTAGGCAAAATACGTGTTATCTGTCAAAATAAGGCGACGATCAAAACAATGGCGACTAAATTGACTAGAAAATGCGAAAAAACCCGTGACGTTTTTAAAATGACAGGACTTAGATATCTCCTATCCTTTTCTAAACATTTTTGACGGAAAGTGACAACACCAATATAAGGCAAGTAAGGAATTGAGGGCAACAACTGTTTAGTCAGTACCTGTACTGGTTTTCCATAAAGCATAACCTAATACTTAAAATAAAATAAAAAATTATGACTAATTAGTTACTTATCGCTCATTTCTTAAATTGCAAGCTTGCTTGCAATAAAATATTTTATTGATTAAAAATCGATTACGGACTTGAAATTTTCGGATAAAGCGAACAAGTATTTATATGGGAAGTTGAACTCAGTCAAATGACAGTTAAAGTTTGCGTCTTTATTTTGTGCATTATTATTATTCTACAAGAGACTAAAATCGATGCACAGAACATAGCTCAGTGCATTTTAACACTGGGTAAGTGAAGATTAAAAAAAAACCGGCACAAAAGGGGTTCCGTACCGTCCCCTAATCATATTTATAATTAAAGTGGATATATTTTGTGAATTTTTCAGACGTTAGGGATAAAAACACGGTGTCTAATTCCAAGCCAAACTCCCGCAGTGGAAGCGATTTACACAGATAAATTTCGAGCAAAATACCAGGAGTTCAACTGGAGGCAGACAATGGCTGCGTTACGCAGCGCTAAATAACATACGCTGCACAATATAGCAGCGCATACTATGAATTAAACGTGAACCTAAATCTATTTAAACTAATTAACTAAGTTGAGTGAAATTGGCAAATGATGTGTTCCAACCTTTACATAACTCAAGTCGGTAGTAAATACCGTCTGCCGATCTGGCGTTACGTCACACGTATTAGCACTAGATTATAAGTAAGTACCTCCAAATTATATCACCCCACGAATTCCGCAATTCGTACTAAGGAGTCACAATGATATGGTACAACAAATATGACTAAAGGGAACACACCATAAACAGTTTTATACTAAAACAACTAGATTTATCACTTACAGTTAACCCCGGTCCAAATGCATAAAATACCCAACGGAGAAAGGAAGTTCAGGGAATGGATCAAATGGGAATTCCGTGGGTACTTACAGGGCTGGGTGGAAAAGATATCGACACCCAGCATTCCACTACAGCCTTGGCGCGTTATTCACGTCAAACCACTCACAGCTTCTGTTCGTATTCCACTTTGATATTAGTCATTACGCGTGACCCAACCCGAATTTGGGTCGTACAAACGCGGGCCAAAATGGCCACCTGATGCCTATTCAACGCGACGCTCACGTGGAAGACGTCGAGACATCCAACAATCACTAAGCCTGGCATTCCAGTACAACCCAGGAGAAACGCAATAATACGATGCATCAACACGCGCGATCTCAAATTGAATCGTCCATTACACGCGGCATCACAAAACGCGTGGCGGGAAATCCGTACAAAACACAATACGTTCTCGTCCGAACGGTTTTGAGTGACTGACTGCGGTGCAGAAATCACCGCTTGGCGTCTACCAGGCGGCCCGCGCGCACGCCGCCCCCTCGCCCCGCGAGCGAGAAAGGGACAACATATGCCCAGAGCGATGCGTGCGAAATCGCGGCGCATTCATAGACCGTCATTAATACCTAACTTACCCCAGCATAGCAACGCTAAATTAAACATTCACCCGCCCTAGGCCGAATCCCTTAGGCCTATTCACTACTGGGGAGACGAGATAGCGTTGCTATTGCTCGCTTAAGAACTGAATCCCCTACCTGAACTGTCGCGACTCGAGGAGTGCCATCACTACCTGGGAACAAGTTGAGAATGCGCCCTCTGCGCCATCGCAGTGGCGGCAGGTTGGCATCCTTAACCAGAACGAGATCTCCGATGCGAGGGGGTTCAGTTCTGTCCGTCCACTTAAGGCGTTGCTGCAGAATGTGCAAATACTCAAGCGACCATCGCTTCCAAAAATTCTGAGACATTTGCTGCAGCAACTCATAACGCGTCAAACGATTGCTACTGACCTCTGTGTAGGGGTACTCTGGCAAGGCGTTAAGTGGTCGGCCAATTAAGAAATGCCCTGGTGTCAGGGCCTCCAGATCATTCGGATCTGAGCTAAGCGGACACAAAGGACGTGAATTGAGAACGGCCTCAATTTTACAAAACACGGTCGCTAGTCAGTTGCGCGCTCAAAGCGAGAACGAGCGTACGTGCGTTAAGTATACATTACTGCGGAAATTGTTAAAATGGTGAAATGTGCTACTTGTTCAAAGGTGCTAAATACTAAATCGCCGGGAATTCAGTGCCTCAAATGTAGTAAGTGGTACCATTGTTCATGTGTTTCGATAACGGCCGATCAGCTGACTACTCTGTATCAAACTGAATCGGCGGAATGGAAATGTCGCAAATGTACGAACACTGGTACATCGAAACCAAAACGATTGTCCTTCGTACTACCTGAAGAACAAAACAATGAGGAAGAAGATCATGAACCCGAGAAGATGAATGACCTAATGACGCAACCAAACATAAAATCACTTTTTGACGATATGTTGATGAAGGTAAGAAAGGAAATTGGCACGATCGTCAGTCAAGAACTCCAAAAAAGTCTACATTTTTACTCAGACAAAATTGATGACTTCGAAAAGAAAATCGTGGAGTATGACAACAAACTGAAAGCGGCAGACAATAAGTACATCAATCTAGAAAATAAATTCAAAAATCTGGAACTAAGAAACGAGGTCATTGAGCAAAAACTTAACAGTATACAACAAGATAAAATCGCTAATGACATAGAAATATGTGGTATCGAAGAAAAAGAAGGCGAAAACGTAGAGGAAATAGCTAACCAAATATGTGCCGAACTTCAGCAAAAACCTGATGATATAATATCGGTATACAGAAAAGATACTCATAGGAAACTACCTGACAACCAGCATAAATCTTCACCCGTCATCAAAGTATCACTCAAGCCGGGTTGCAAAGATAAATGGTTAAAATCTTTCAAACAACTAAAATTGCAAAACAATAATACACCCGAGGGTAGCCGCCTTACCGCGAACACCTACATCCGAGAATCATTATCCTCGACAACCGCCTTTCTTCTATTAAAAACAAAAATGGACCTTAAAGAATCCGGATTATGCAAGTATGTATGGTGTAAAAATGGCACTGTACTTGTACGAAAAGAAGAAAGGGAGAAAATATTTTCAGTCAGAATTGAAAGTGACATAAGGAAACTAGTCTCAATGTTCAAAAAGAAATAATCTATATTCACAACTTCTCACCTTTATAAATAAACAACCGTAAAATAAAAACGACTATATATTTAACTATTGATTATTACACAGGAAGAACAATATGCAAATTGGAATAATTTTTCTAACGAAATCCCTAACAATGTCAATGAGCTAACGGTATTTCACGTTAACATTAGATCAACGAGAAAGAACTTTAACCAATTAGAATACATCGTAAAAAACAGCCCCAAAATTATACATATAATAATAATTACAGAAGTTAACATTAAAGAGGACTGCAGGTGCCTGTTTACTATGGACAACTACGAAATGTTCAGCGAACTAAGGATGACAAGTAAAGGCGGTGGCATATTAGCGTATATCCATAACAGCCTACAATTTACGCGATCACCGATACCCACGTACCACTGCGAGTGCATCACCGGCGAGCTATGTACTGACTACGGTTATAACTTAATTTTGTGCGCGATATACCGACCCCCCAAGACAATCAAGACTCTATTTACGGACGAAATCGTACGAATTACATCTATGATTCCATGTACCTCGGACTACATATTAATTGGTGATTGCAATATAGACTTAAAACTTCAAAACAATCACAGTACCTACTATCTGGATTCTTTGTGTGCTCTAGGTTTAGTGAGTGGCATAAGTCAATATACTCGTGTTGAAAAAAAAGGTAACTTAATAACAAAATCGTGTATCGATCACATTTTCACCCGCATGACAGATACAAATAGATTAGTGCACACAGCAGTCGTAAACACTGCCTTAGCCGATCATTACATAATCGGTCTATCAACCTATGTAAACAAGCCGGCTACGCGCGGTGCCGCAAGTTATACCTACGTCACGAAAATAAATGATAAAAAAGCGCGCCAAGACCTCTCAGAAATTGACTGGAGTACAGCACTAAATCTTCAGAATACCAACGATATACTTGACTATATGATAAATAAATTTGAAACAGTGTATAATAAACATAAATATACCGTAAAAATAAAACAAAATAAAAGATCGTTGTGCGAGTGGAAGAGTGATCGTATTGAATATATGTGTAACAAAAAAGATGAATTGTTTAGAATTTGGAAACAAGACGAAAATAATAAGAGTAATAGGGCAATATATAATAATTACAGAAACAAAGTAAATAAACACATAAATAAAGTACGTAACGGCCACATAAGAAAAGAAATTAACTATAATTTCCGCAATCCAAAGAGGGTGTGGGGCATAATTAATAGAATTACGGGAAGGATAATAGAATCAATCGATAACATAATTATAAAAATTTTCAAAAAGACTGCTAGTGTTTTAGCCAACTTATTTGCAAAAGACTTTAAACAAAACACAAAAAACATTATTAACAATTGTAACATACCTATTCTTGACGAAAGAGACTATTGTATGCACCCGCAGATTTCAATGAGATTGCGGAAAGCTACAAATGCAACTGTTCAATCGATAATTAAGAAAATTAACGTAAACAAAAGCCCGGGCTTAGATAAGATAAGAGCCTCAGACTTAAAATATATATCTAAAAATATCAACCCTGTTATAACACACTTAATTAATAAATGCATTTCTACCTGCTCATATCCTGACATGCTAAAAAGGGGAATGATAAGACCAATTTATAAAAAAGGATCACGTAACGACACTAATAACTACAGACCTATTACTATACTTTCATGTATTGATAAAATTATAGAAACGTTTATTGGACAGCAAATTAACAACTTCTTATCGCATAACAAAATTATTAGTAATAATCAATTCGGATTTCAGAAAGGCCGAAACACTTCGCAACTTTTGTCAATGTTTACTGAAAATATTAATGGCTATTTAAATGACGGTATGCATGTCTTAGTTATATACATTGATTTTAGCAAGGCATTCGATGTTTTACGACTAGATTCATTATATCGTAAGCTAGAACAGAACGGTATCCAGGGCCCGCTTCTCAAATGGTTCCAACATTACCACACGAACCGGTATACAGTGGTAAACATTGGCGGTCACCTCAGTGAACGCATCCTTACCGAGGAAGGTACAGCGCAGGGTTCGATCCTCGCGCCTACTGAGTACTTGTTGTATGTGAATGAAATGAGTAACTTGTTTCCGGACGGTTCATTTTATCAATTCGCAGACGACACGTGCCTGGTCGCCGCTCACAAGGACCCGTTAGTTGCTAAGGAAAGAATGCAGCGAAGCTTCGATCTATTGTTAAAGTGGGCCCATGACGTAGGCCTCGTGATAAACGCAAATAAAACTAAGCTAATGCACATAATTTCACCTTATAGAAAAAGAACATTCATGCCGTCTATCATTGCTCATAATCATGACTGCTTACACAGTGGATCGAACGATTGCGCATGTGATACACTGGAACTTGTAACCAGTCATACATATCTTGGGTTAATTATTGACAACCAGTTCAACTGGAAAATCCATGTAGAACAGGTGTGTAACAAAATGAGATCTATGTTGGCAAAATTTTCAATATTAAAATATAAAATGAACAACGCAACCCTAAGGATGTTATACCTATCACTAGTGGACTCTGTAATTAGCTATAGTCTGTGTGCATATGGTAGAACTTATAAGACCTACCTTGAAAAAATATATAAGCTTCAACTCTCAGTGTTAAAATGCATTGTACCTAAAACAGTTAAGCTGCGGTTTAATAATGATTACAATCAACTCTTCGGATACTGTAAAGTATTATCAATATTTGATAAGATTAAGTTATTGACTGTATGTGAGGGCTACGACCAGCTTCATTCACTGCATAAACGTCTTAGACCTAGCAGTCTACGAAAGATAAGCTATCTACCATCCTATAAGCTACCGAAATTTAATAATGTATACGGTCAACGGACTATGCAGTATGTGTTGCCTAATGTGTTAAACACATTACCACAAGAAATTGTGGAACAATTATCAAAAACGAAAAATAAGTCGTCATGTAGGTTAATACTTCAGAAGTTCCTTACCATGCATATCAGCTAAGCACGTATGTTTTTAATGTTATAATATGTACCATAAGTGGCAACTTACCTCCCACTGATAAACCTCAAATAGGCTTTTGTGAGTAGGTTAAGACTAATTAATTTGTAATTTTATGTATTTTGCTAAATAAATAAAAAAAAAAAAAAAAAAAAAAAGCTCCTCAAAGGTTAATATCGTTAAACCTATAACGCGCATCAAATGCGTCTTAGCGGACTTTACAACCGCTTCAAATATACCACCCCAGTGGGGGCATCCTGGTGGATCGAACACCCAGTTAATGCCCTGACGGGAGAGGCTCGTGCCGATAGCTTCCTCGTTTTCCGATAAAAACGTTATAATTTCTTTCATACATCGATCAGCGCCCTTAAAGTTGGTACCACAGTCCGACCTGATCAGCGCTGGTCGCCCTCTTCGCGACACAAATCTATCTAAAGCTGCTAAGAAAGCCTCCGTAGTGAGGTCGGCCACGAGTTCCAAGTGGACGGCCTTGGTTGCTAGGCACACAAACACGCACAAATACGCCTTGATTGACTTCGCGTTGCGAAGGCGTGATGCCTTTACCATGAAAGGCCCCGCAAAGTCCGTTCCCACACCCGCAAACGTCCAGGCTTCCGTCACCCGGTCCGGTGGGAGGTCTCCCATCTGAGGTTGCATTGTGGCTGCCTTCAACCGATAGCAAGGCAAGCACCGAAACACAATGCTCCGTACCGTACGTCGTCCAGACAAGATCCAAAACTCGCGCTGCAGAATAGCCAAAAGTGCATTGCAGCCCGCATGCGAGTTTTTCTGGTGACGATCCCTAACTATAAGTTCTACCAAAGGTCCCTTCTTTGGGAGTAACAGCGGATGCCGTGCTGAAAAGGGCAGGTTAGCGTTCCGAAGTCTACCTCCAACCCGGAGCATTCCATGCTCGTCCACGAACGGGTTGAGGCGCACAAGACCTCCCTTCAGCTTTCCACGGCCATCCCTGAGCAGCCTGACCTCTTCCTCAAAATGTTCCGCCTGGACGACCCTAACCAATAAACTTAGAGCCGCATTCCGCTCCGCAGGCGAGAGGACAGGTGCCAAGTTCCGTTCTGCTTGAGGTTTTCTACAGTTGTTCACGAACCGTTTGATCCAACCTGTCACCCCTAGAAGTTTGTCGAGGGAGCTGTATCGTTCCAGCAAGAAAGCCGCACTAGGCTTAGGTACGATCTGCCCTACGTTCACTCGCAAACCTCGATCAGGTGGCCCAAGCGGCGACCCGCACTCATTGTATGGCCATCTCTCAGGTGACTCAGTCAGCCACTGAGGTCCCCACCACAGTGAGTGACCTACCAAATCAGGGGCCCCACATCCCCGTGAGGCGCAGTCCGCTGGGTTCTGTTCTCCCGGTACGTGTCTCCATACCAACGGAGTTTCCGATCCTTTAATCTGTGACACCCGATTTGCCACGAAAACCTCAAGAGTATGTACCGACGTCTGTAACCAGCACAGAACTATCCTACTGTCGGTCCATGCGTACACCGTTTCATCCAAATTGATGGTACCGCGTAGATTACTAGCGACATGATGTAGCAAGCGCGTGAGAAGCGCTGCTCCCGCCAATTCCAACTTTGGAATGGTCCATCTTGTCCTAACCGGAGCCACCTTACTCTTGGCCATAACTAGACGCACGTCTACAGTTCCCGTTGAACTGACTGTCCGCAAATAGACAGCTGCCGCGTACCCTCGCTCCGAGGCATCACAAAACCCATGTAGGGTAGCCTTACATCCCACCGATGGGAGCAACTTGCGAGGTATGGCGATGCGTACGATCCCTGGTAAGGTGGTCACAAACTTGGTCCAATCATTCAACAGCTCTCCGGAGAGCTGGTCGTCCCAACCCAAGTTTGCTATCCACAACCTTTGCAAGAAGCACTTCGCCATGAACGTCACCGGTGCGATCCACCCGTTAGGATCGAAAGTTCTGGCGATCGTCGATAATACCGAACGCTTCGTCCAAGTCTTCTGCAAAAGGTCTGGCTCGATCTGATACGTAAAGACATCATGCGTTGGCCTATATTGCACCCCTAGGATGCTCAACGTATTTGGATTGTCCGGGTTCTCGAAAAGGTGCGGGTCCTGCTGGAACTCACCTGGCAACCCGGCCAGGAGCTCTGGACAGCTGGACAGCCATTTCCGCAACTCATAACCTCCTGATTCCATGATCGCGATCAGCTCGTCTCGTAGTAGCAGTGCTTGTTGCACGCTATCTGCACCCGTGCAGATGTCATCCACGTAGACGTCGCGATCCAGTACTGCTGCGGCTCGAGGGAATCTTACCCTTTCCTGTGCGGCCAACTCTCGCAGCGTGCGTACTGCCAAAAACGGACTTGGCTTCAGACCATACGTTACCGTGTTAAGCTCATAAGTGACCATCGGCTCGTCAGGGCTCTCACGCCACAAAATCAGCTGGTACCGACGGTCATCCGGGTGTATAATTGTTTGGCGAAACATCATTTTGACGTCTGCGACGAACGCTACTTGGTGCAACCGAAAATCTGTGAGGATGTCCACAATGTCCCGGTTCAACTTGGGACCCGCGTGCAGACACTGGTTCACAGACACACCATTCGATGTAGGAGCAGAA
This sequence comes from Tuta absoluta, assembly GCA_027580185.1. Lineage (NCBI taxonomy): Eukaryota > Metazoa > Arthropoda > Insecta > Lepidoptera > Gelechiidae > Tuta > Tuta absoluta. The sequence continues at coordinate 7,209,726 of JAQAHW010000019.1, read as the reverse complement.
CCGTCAAACACTACCCGTATCTTCGCCTCCGGTGACTTCAAAACAGCCAGGTGTGGTATATAGTAATGCTCGACACACCTCCAATCTATGCTGGACACCGACATGTGGCCTAACTCTAGGTACTCCCTCATGAATTCGATATACTTCTGCCGAAGTGCTGCATCTCGCTTCATCTTTCTCTCCATAGCCAGTAGTCTCCGTTCCGCGATCTGTCGCGAACTACCTAAGGAGGGGCGGTTTGGGAGAAATGGCAGCCTGGTAACAAACCTACCTGACGAACTTCGTGCAGTGTTGTACTGATAGAACAGCTCGCACTCGTCATCCTCTGGCTTCCGTCTATCCGCTGTGGGTGGCTCCTTAGACTCCCAAAACCTCTGCAGCACCTCCGACAACACACTACCATAGAGAACCGTATCGCCCTCTGGTAGGTCCTGAGGTCTCCAAACTGGGCCAAAAATAACATACCCCCCTGTGGTATCAACGGCCACTAAACCAGTTTGCTGAAGTACCCGTTTTCTGCCACACCAGAATCTCCCGAGGACGTCTGACCCGAGGAGAACGTCCACCGTACCAGGAGTATCAAATTCAGGATCAGCTAACTCTAAGCCTGTGGTTAACCCTCGTACCGTTGACGGTAACCGAACCTGAGGAAGTTTCCCTACCACATCATCCAGCACCACTGCTGAGGCATGATAGCTGACCCCTGTACCTGTATTACCTAATGTGAACTCGAAGTTCACCTGACCCCGAACGTCAGGCACATCTACACCTCCAATACCTACAGCCCCATCCGTTGTGGGCCTTATATTTAAGCGTAGCCTACTCACCAGCTTACTAGACACAATACAACCCTGAGCCCCTGTATCTAACAAGGCTCTTACCTGTATGCTGCGGCCACCGTATCCCCATACCCAAATCATTGCCGTAGGCAACAATACCGTAATTGGCCGGGGGGCCGAAGCTGGCGTGTAGGCGGCGATTACCTAGCAGGAATCTAAGCGCGGAGTGTCCGCGTCCTGCGGGGGGGTCCCCTCTCTCCGTACACCTTCGAGTGGGTCCCACTCCTGCTGATAGGGACCTCTGGTCCTGTACGCCATGGCTGGCAGCCTATAATAACCCTGCGGCAGGCGCGCGTACCGTGGATGCGCCTGTAGCCGCGGGTGCTCAGCCAAGGGGAGAGGCATGCGTGGGTCATGGGAACTCACCATGTTGTTCAGACCCGCCGAGTACTGCATGTACTGGCCCTGGTATTGGCACCCGCCCGTAGCATCACGTACTTGTGATGGGTGCCTCTGACCTTGGACCTGTGACCACCTACCCTGTTCCGGCACCTGCTGCCGAGGTGGTGACTGTCTCGCGCGTGGTGAAGGGGGCATCACCTGCTGATGTCCCTGGCCTCGTCCCTGAAACCCTGGTGGAAGAGGACTCCTCCTTGGAGGGGGTGGGGAGCGTTGCTCCCGTCTAGGTAGGGCAGACTCCGTCCGCTGACCCGCGTCAGCTCTGCCTCCGTAATCTCCGCTGCGGTTCATGCATAGGAGCTGATGGTGGGCACCCTGGCAGTACCTGCAGTTGGTGCTTGATGGGCACTCTCGCACCTGATGCGGCCCCATACACCTAAAGCACCAACGCCGTTGCTGCACCACACCACGACGTTTCTGCACCCGCTGTGCAGCGAACTCCTCACACGCAGTCACCTGATGCCCCGCCTCTCTGCAGTAGGCACACCTCGATTCCAAATTAGCGACATTGTATCGCCTGGGTGGCCTACTCTTACCGTCTCGCGCCTGTGCACCCGGCCGTTCCGGGCGGCGAGCGGCCGCAGACTCCGCGTGAGGCGACTCTCCAAATTGGGCATCTACCCGCCTGCACTCGGCCTCGAGGAAGGACTTGAGCTCCTCGAAGGTCGGGAGGTAATCAGATGTCTTACCTCCGTGTGACTGTTCAAAACGAGCGGCCATGTCGCTCGGCAGGCGGCGCAACAACGTGTGGACCAGGATATAATCATAGCCTGACACCGGCATCCCCTGTCTCTCAAGAGCGTTCACTGCAACGCAGACAGGGTTGAGGACCTTGGCCCTGAGGTCCGTCCCTCGTGTGATGGTCGGCACGGTGAGCCACTGTTCCAGGAGTTGGTCAATCATGAGACGTTTGTTGCTGTATCTCTCAATCAGCAAACCGCGAGCCGTCTCGTAACTTGCATCATCGACTGGTAGATGCTTTACCAGCTCATGGGGCTCACCTTGCAGCTTGGCCATCAATTGTGCCATTTTATATGCCGGCTGCAAGTCAGTGCGGTTATGAATCACACTGTCAAACAGATCCTGGAATCGGGTCCAATCCGTGTAGTCCCCGTGGAAGACCGGAATCGCCACAACCGGCAGGGGCACTTGCACCCCCGGTCCCCGCGGACCATGGGGTGGGTCCGGCTCCCCAGCTCTACGCCTGGTGATCACAGCAGCCGCCTGCTGGATCTCCTGCCCCATCTCCATGCACTGGGTCACATTCGTCCGGACCGTAAGTTTGACCTCCTCATCAGGCGTCCCATCAAATAACTCCTCGCATCCAGTGAGGCAATCCAACACCTCCGCGACCCGTTCGTCAATCCGTTGCGCACAAGCGATGAGTGCGTCCTCTCGGTCCCCGCGACCGACCATCGCCTGCTTAGTCGCGAACCAAATTAGGTGCGTTCTAATTTTTGCCTGAAGCTGTGTAATTGTGGGAGCCATGGTACCAACTCAAAGTAACACCGAACCTTACAATAAAAAAAATAATAATAGACAATCGGCCCTGATCCTACCGTTAGGATATCCGCACAGGGTAAACACAACGATAATAACAAGCAATTCACTAATTGATTGGCCCTGATCCTACCGATAGGATATTCTACACAGGGCACACACTACAATCACAATAAATATATTTTTTTTTATGTAGGTAGATTAAAAATCTTATACTAAAATAATCTTAAATCTAGTGGTTTTCTGAACCACGCTCTGCTACCAAAAATTGTCTAATTCCAAGCCAAACTCCCGCAGTGGAAGCGATTTACACAGATAAATTTCGAGCAAAATACCAGGAGTTCAACTGGAGGCAGACAATGGCTGCGTTACGCAGCGCTAAATAACATACGCTGCACAATATAGCAGCGCATACTATGAATTAAACGTGAACCTAAATCTATTTAACCTAATTAACTAAGTTGAGTGAAATTGGCAAATGATGTGTTCCAACCTTTACATAACTCAAGTCGGTAGTAAATACCGTCTGCCGATCTGGCGTTACGTCACACGTATTAGCACTAGATTATAAGTAAGTACCTCCAAATTATATCACCCCACGAATTCCGCAATTCGTACTAAGGAGTCACAATGATATGGTACAACAAATATGACTAAAGGGAACACACCATAAACAGTTTTATACTAAAACAACTAGATTTATCACTTACAGTTAACGCCGGTCCAAATGCATAAAATACCCAACGGAGAAAGGAAGTTCAGGGAATGGATCAAATGGGAATTCCGTGGGTACTTACAGGGCTGGGTGGAAAAGATATCGACACCCAGCATTCCACTACAGCCTTGGCGCGTTATTCACGTCAAACCACTCACAGCTTCTGTTCGTATTCCACTTTGATATTAGTCATTACGCGTGACCCAACCCGAATTTGGGTCGTACAAACGCGGGCCAAAATGGCCACCTGATGCCTATTCAACGCGACGCTCACGTGGAAGACGTCGAGACATCCAACAATCACTAAGCCTGGCATTCCAGTACAACCCAGGAGAAACGCAATAATACGATGCATCAACACGCGCGATCTCAAATTGAATCGTCCATTACACGCGGCATCACAAAACGCGTGGCGGGAAATCCGCACAATACGATACCCTCCCGTCCGAACGGTTTTGAGTGACTGACCGCGGTGCAGAAATCACCGCTTGGCGCCGTCAGGCGGTCTGCGCGCACGTCGCCAGCCTCGCCCTGCGAGTGAGAAAGGGACAACACACGCCCAGAGCGACGCGTGCGATCGAGCACCGCGCCGCATTCATAGACCGTCACTAATACCTGACTTACCCTAGCATAATAACGCTAAATATTAAACACACGGTGTCTGGTCACCCTTAAAAATTATTTAGTCTTAATATTTATAATTTATTTTGAATGTAAACAAATAAAAATAATAATCCTTATTTCTATGAACACAAACATTGAACAACGTCGAATATATAGAAAATACCAAAATAAACAGTGAAAACTTCAAGTCTACATGTAGCCAATATCAAAATCGTGCAACGGTGAACAAATGATAAATGGTACTTTATTTGCCTAAAATATGGTATTAAGATGGTAAATAACATGTTATAGTTCCACATATTTTGCTAAATTACATATTAGCATAGTATCTCTCCGCAAAATAGGATTCTATGGACCGGATCTATCGCGATAGTATTTAGGTAAATATTAGTAATTTACCTGTGTCCCGACGTTTCAATACAGTTTTATGTATTGTGGACGCGGGTTGACTAGTCTATCGCGATAGACCCGGTCTTATACTTAAAATGAGTGAAAGTGATCGCGAGTGCTCAAAAAGTTATAGGATTCTATGGATTCATTTGGAGTCCATTCCCGAAATTTCTTCTGTTTTCTAGGTGGTTTTCTTTATAATAAGTTAAACCGTGAATTAAACTTCTATTCTATGAAAAAACAATTATGTTAAAGGACTCTCATTCACTGGCTGAAAGGTTAAACTTATACGGAGATAGAAAACCTGCTGTTATAAGATGTTTAATTTTCGTTTTGAATGTTATTTGTTTTTGTATTTTGAGCTTTCTATATAAAAATTATTTTGTTTGAGTAAATTATTTTATTTTTAACTAGCATATAATGCTGCAACTTTAATTTTATCTTTCTAAATTTACTATTTCGACACGCCCAATGAACAACAACGTATCTCATTTTTGTAAACTTTACAGTACAGCGATTTTAAGGTTTAAAAAAATTCTCACGCTTTTGTTTTTTTATTAATTTAAGTGATTGTTTGTTTTAAAGAATACATGTATCGGGTTTGATATGTTGTTATATATGTTTTTAACATAATAATTTGCTTTCATTGAGTTTTATGACTTACAATGAAGGGCTACGATGCATATTACTTGCAATAACAATGTAAGTTGAGATAGTGATTCTTCAAAGATAGAGATATTACGGTAAATACCAGTGTATGTCTGAGTTACGTTTGAGTTGTCTTATGCACGTATTACCTTTTTACGATTGAATCCAGTGTATGTCTGAGTTACGTTTGAGTTGTCTTGTGCACTTATTACCTTTTGACATCAAAATAATCCAAGAAGCGTAAGTCTTGTATGAAATTTACTGACTATAATGCAATGAAATAAAACACTTTCATAAAATCTTATATTTTAATGCTTTTCTACTTAATATATGTTATACAAAAAACAAATATGTGTCATCCAAAACAAAACTTCTTTTCTTACCAAAGATAAATGTAGTCATTTTTCAAAGAAATGATAATAAAAATAAGCCATCATCATTATCATCAGATTCATTCAAATCTTTCCGATTATCGTTTTTTGCAACAGGCAAAAAACTAGTTGAAATTGCTTTTGACGGGCACAAACTCCATAAGTCTTTATATTTAGCTGCTGTAATTGCGGTAACAGACTTACGTAAGCGTTGTCATACATACAAACATCAGCATATTGCAGTCCACTGCTGGACGTAGGCCTCCCCTAGGGTACGCCATAGGGCACGATCTCCCGTTTTCACCATCCAGTCGCTACCAGCCGCCTTTTTTACGTCATCGGTCCATCTGGCCGGAGGTCGTCCAACACTACGCTTGCCGAGGCGTAGCCTCCACTTGAGAACCCGCTTACTCCACCGTCCGTCGGTTCTACGACAGATTTGCCCAGCCCACTGCCACTTCAGTTTGCTACACTTCCAGACTATGTCCGTTAGTTTGGTCTTTTTGCGGATAGTATCATTCCGGATTTTATTTATTATAGAGGTAGAGATACCGAGCATAGACCTTTCCATAGCTCTCTGAGTGACATGTAACCGGTGGGCCAGTCTTACTGTCAGGTTCCACGTCTCGGCTCCATAGGTCATGACGGGCAGGACGCACTGATCGAACACCTTGGTCTTGAGGCATTGTGGCAAGGGTGATTCCAAAATATGACACAACTTCCCAAATGCTGCCCAACCCAGCTGCACTCTTCTGGTGATTTCAGTCTCTTAGTGGTCTCTACCCAGTTGCAAAGTTTGCCCAAGATACACATACTTCTGGACAACTTCAAGGGCTATACCTTCGACGGAGACCGGCTCTGGGATGATGTGTTGATTGAACATGACTTTCGTCTTTTTTCCAAGTTCATACCGAGTCAAACAAGTCCCGAGGCGACGTTGAGACTGGTCAGCATTTTTTGCAGATCCTGTAGTGATTCAGCCATTATGACTATATCGTCGGCAAAGCGGAGATGTGTGAGATATTCGCAAGAGTTCTCGAGTGGAGGCCACGTCTCGGCAAGCGTAGTGTTGGACGTCCTCCGGCCAGATGGACCGATGACTTAAAAAAAGCGGCTGGTAGTGACTGGATGGCAAAAACTGGAGATCGTGCCCTATGGCGTACCATGGAAGAGGGCTACTTTCAGTGGAATGCAATATGCTGATGTATGTATGAATATTTAATACTTTTACTCTTTTTCATTAATATAACCTACTAGCGGCCCGCCCAGTGGTTTCACCCGCTGCTACTTACAAGTGTTCCAAAAGCGGCCCGTCATGTTAAAAATTTTTTACTTTGATTCTGATACCCTATCTCCTGTAGTTTAGATGGGATGCTGGTGGTCAGCATCAGGTACTCCAGATCCTTGATGACCATGTTCCAGCAGAAGCGACCCGTCATGCTGAACAACTGTTGCTATCAAGCCATTATCGTATCTCATATAGTTTAGCAGTGCTCCTGGTGCCCACCATCAGGTACTCCAGACCCTCAATGACCAAGTGCCAACAAAAGCGGCCCGTCATGTTAAACAACTTTTAATTTGATGCCAATACCTTATCTTCTGTAGTTTAGATAGGATGCTGGTCGTCTGCTTTAGGTACTCCAGACCCTCGATGACCATGTACCAGCAAAAGCAGCCCGTCATGCTAAACAACTTTTACTTTGAAGCCATTACCGTAGCTTTTCTAGTTAAGATGGGATGCTGGTGGTCAGCATCAGATACTCCAGATCCTTGATGACCATGTTCCAGCAGAAGCGGCCCGTCATGCTGAACAGATATTGCTATCAAGCCATTATCGTATCTCATATAGTTTAGCAGTTCTCCTGGTGCCCATCATCAGGTACTCCAAACCCTCAATGACAAAGTGCCAACAAAAGCGGCCCGTCATGATAAACAACTTTTACTTTGAAACCATTACCGAATCTCCTATAGTTTAGATGGGATGCTAGTGGTCTGCATCAGGTACTCCAGATCCTCGATAACCATCTGTCAGCAGAAGCGCCCCGTCATGCTGAACAACGTTTGCTATGAAGCCATTTTCGTATCTCTTATAGTTTAGCTGTGCTCCTGTTGCCCTCCATCAGGTACACCAGATCCTCAAGTGCTGACAAGAAGTAGTCCAAGTCCGTTTTCAATATACCACCAATATTAGTGCCAAATTTTACGAAGATCGCAAATCGATTTGGCTAATTTGGGTAATATCCACTATATTTCCCGCTTTTCCTGTTTCTAACCGTTTTCCCGTAGGAATGAGGAATTTTCGCGTAGTAAAAAGTAGCCTATGTTACTCAGGTATGTTGTAGCTTTCTAATGGTGAAAGAATTTTGGAAATCGGTTTAGTAGTTTCGGAGTTTATCGATTACGTACAAAGTACAAACAAACAAAAAAATAAATCTTTCCTCTTTATTATATTATAAGTGTAGATTAATAACAAAAAATTACTAAAATGAAGTTATTACTTACAACATTGTCTGGAAGGTTGGATTTCGTGTATCGAAACAGTATCTTCCTCATCAGTACCTAGTCGAATTGGAGAACTATGAATTGAATACGGAGAAAATCAACGTAACTCAATTTGCAATCTATTTGCATGTAAATTAGGTAAAAAATAAATACTATCAATCATTGTAAATAAACATGAGTTGTTATATTTTTTAAAGGGAGAATATTTGATCCGTATAACAAAATTGTAAATCAATATAACATGTTTTACCCGGTAAACAATATTTTTTTTCAGAAGGCAACCACAGGTTACGTTGTTGTGATTCTCGCTAACTTCGGTTCTATTGTACTTAGAGATACGTTTGTTGGACACACGTGTAGAGAAAATTATAACGAACAAGGACATGTAATTAACTCATTTTTGTCGTAACTCAAGTTACGTTGTTGTTCATTGGGCGTGTCGATTTGTATGCTTCTTTTTTTTTGAAATAAATTATCTTTATCTTTATCTTTCTCTTTGTTTCAGGATTGTATGGATGCAGCGCTCCAACGAAGTCGTTTCATCCTGATCAGATCGTACCCAACCTGGACAGGCCCAATGTCTGGTGCAAAGACTGTCCCCAGGTGTATCTGCCTGTATGTTCCAATACAAATCAAAGCTACAGGAATTATTGCTATTATTTGTGCACAAACCCCTCTAAAGATCAGATAATTGTCAGGATGGGGCTTTGCATATTGTATTAACATTTAAATCATCAAATAATTTATAAATAAAATAATAATCATAAAAACTTAAAATTAATTAATTGGTTTCTTTACCATTTGCTTGAAAATTATTTGATACATTATTAAAATTGTTGTTTGCTGTGACTAACTTGTTTTATAAGACCAAATATTGTATTGTATGGTAAAATTAAAAACATTGGATTTTACCGTGATGTTACAAAAAAAGCTAGACGCGCTTTTTGGCAATGTTTAAAATGTTTTTCTATACGATTTGACGACGTCAAAAAACTTACCAAGTTTAGTTTATTTTGTATAAAAGTTAGTAAAGAACTAAAAGATGCGTTTTTTTGTTGCAAAATAGAATACTCAGGGATGTTTTGGATATGTTATTTCATCTACGGATACGGATAATGCATTTGTTTCGGATTATTTGACAGTTCCGGATAGTTTCGGTTTCGGTTACGGAGCTCCTTTACATCCTTGTTTAAGGCGAGTGTACTCGTGAACGACCTCGACAGTGGCGCCACTTCACATAATAAATATTTTATCTTTATAAAAACAATCTATCAGAAAGTCCGCTGCATAAGGTTTTAGTTTTTTAAGGAAAATTAGAAACTGCAAACTCAATGCAATATTCTCTTTAATAAAAATTACAGCAATTAATGCAAAAATAGCCACATTTTGCCATAATTTCAATTGCACTGTGTAAGAAGAGATAAAACTTGAAGAGAAATAACTCGTTTTGAACTTTATGCATGACTTCTTACAGACAAAATTCTAATGACGATAAGAGTTTAAACTCATCTGCGTATATTTCAGCTGCGGAATTTCATATTGTATGAGATATATGTATTGCATACAAAAATACATTAACAGCCACAACAGTCCACTGCTGGACATGGGCCTCCCCCTATTTGAAGGCATTGCCTTATACACCAAGCTTAGTAAGCGGAACGGCAAGCGCAGTGCAAGATATTGCTTTCACAGGTTGCATGGAGTGATACTATTTGAAGCCGTCACCACACGGTTAATCAATCTTTCATACATCTGTTTTTTTAATTCACGTATTATTACGTAGACAGGTTTAGTCTGGGGATAAAAAATGGATTTATTCCACGACCTTTGTTTTTTGGGAAAAACCATTCACCTGTTCAAATCTTTCACTCCTGAACCAAATGAACGATTTCTCAACAACTGAAAATAAGAAACATTATGAATGAGGCTTTGAAAAAGAAAGGAATGAAAGTGAATGTATGTAAGACGAAATCAATGGTTTTTGAAAAAGAAGAAGGTATGACGGAGTGTAACATTATGATAGAAGAAGAGAGGGTGGAGCAAGTGAAAGAGTTTGTATATTTGGGATCGAAGTTTACATCAGATGGAAAGTGTGAAAGTGATATTGAAAGGAGGGTAAATGCCGGCTACATGGTGAATGGAGCGTTGCATACCTTTATGAACAGCCAGACAGTGTCTAATAAGGCACGTCTGGCTGTGCATAGAGGAGTGTTAGTTCCAACACTTATGTATGGGAGTGAAAGTTGGGTATGGCAGAAAAAGCATGAAAGTAGAATAAATGCGGTAGAAATGAGAGCGCTAAGAAGTATGATAGGAGTGAAATTGAGTGACAGGATAAGGAATAGCGTGATTAGAGAACGTTGCGGTATAAAAGATGACATAGTGACTGGTATAGAAAAAGGAATGCTGAGATGGTTTGGTCACATTGAGAGAATGAATGAAAGAAGATTAACGAAACAGGTGTATATGGCGAGTGTGGATGGGAACGTTGGAAGGGGAAGACCAAGACGCACATACTTGGATCAGATCGGGGACGTTCTAGAGAAAGGTCAGGTCAAGAGTACCCTAAACCGACGAGCATGTATGAAAAGATTGATGCATGTTGAAGAAGCGAAAGAGGTGTGTCAGGATCGTAGCAAGTGGAAAGATGTAGTCTCTGCCTACCCCTATGGGAAAGAGGCGTGATTATATGTATGTATGTATGTATGAAAATAAGAATTGCCGTTGCCGTGTGATGCCGGCTTAGAATAGCATCACCCCATTTCTTTCCCGTGGGAGTCGTAAGAGGCGATTAAGGGACTCGAGGGTGTGTATTGCTATTATAGGCCATGGGCTGACAACCTGTGACTATGGCGATACACAGTTTTCTGAATGGCCCTCAAATATATGTCAGACGTGGCGTAAATTGCCTTTTTTGCGGCCGTTTACGCTCTGCCTACCCCGCAAGGGATAATAGGCGTGATATGTGTGTATGTGTGGGAAAATAAGAAATAGAAAATCCGGTACCGTCATTTGCGAAAATAACATAGCACTGTGAGTGCATAATAAACCATAGTACATTCTCAACAACTGTTCAGCATTCAATGCTCATCCATACACGGTCTGAATTTTTTATAACCAATGATATTTCCTTAGGCACATTTCGGCTCAAAGGTCTCGGGATGACGAGCACATCGCTTTACACTGTATAGAGATTTGTATTACATTTTTATTGAACCGAATACAAATTTAATAAATTAGGTGTAGAAATTTTTGTAATCCCATGAACATGAACCGAATACAAAAAGTCCTATTATGATTTAAAAGATTTTTTTGATGATAAACTGTAATAATATACCTAAGTATATCTTTAAAAATAATATGCTAATGCCATGTTTAATGAAATGTACTATAAATCATGTTTTTATTATGAATTGTATTTTTTTATTATTAATTTACTTTAGGTACAAATGACATGTTCATAAAATAATAATATAAACTAATTTGATATCATAATATAGTTAAACCAAAATATTGATAAAACTACAAATATAATTAGGGAAAAATAATAATTCGCGAAAAATGCAGGTTTTGTTATTATATAAAAAAATATTATTATTATTAAGTGTCTAGAAATTGCTGTACACTTGCAGGGCGTCACATGTATACCTAGTATATTTAAGTACTATCGTGTAATGATTTAATGTGATTTAAAAAATAATTAAAAAAATAACCATGGCACGCATCGCTGTATTAATTCCGGCTGTAAGTGATTGTCATTTGTTTGGTGGCTGTCCTTAACTATCCGTTCGTCCGGTGCGTGTGCAATTCTCCTTAGTTAATGAAACATTTACCAAATTATGTATAGTAGGTACTCAATACTTCGATTATTTTAAATATATCTAAACTAATTTTTTAAACGTTTTTTAAATAAAAAAAGTTTATAGTTGAGTAAATAGTTTTACAATTTTACGTGCAATTGCACCATTTGAAGTCGAGGCAGAAGTTTATGCAATAGGTAACTTTACCTGCACACCCTAGCCATTTGTGTGGGAATCAGATCGGAATTTACAATTCCCTTTCGAATAACAGACGCATGCGTTACGGTACGCGGCGACGGACAACGATTCAGGAACTGGAACCGCCTTGTAATACAATAATTTCTAAACATTGCAATAGTGAGGTTGGTACTCAGTACGTTGTCTTTTCTCTCTGTTTTTACCTAAAGCATAGCGCAAGTCATTTCGGATGCTTTCCCTTAAGTAATTGAAAAATTCTTCCAGCTCTCCGATATTGTTGGACTATGGTCGAGAAAAATTTGGGTCGGTGCGAGATTGAACTTTTGAAACGGTGCTTTTGCTTCGTTGTGAGGAATTTTCTTTGTGTACGTTATGCCTAAATGTTGGTGCACATCTGCGGGAAGTCTAGTCACGGATTTTTAAATACATTCATACACATATAACTCCTATAATCCCTTGTGGGTTAGGCAGAGCGTAAACAGCTGCAAAAAAAACGGAAAATTACGCCACGTCTGACAAACTATGGTCATTCGGAAAATATGAGGAAAAATTATGTATCGCCTTAGAGACAGGTTGTCAGCCCATCGCCTAAAATTGCAATTCACACTCTCAAGTCCCTTTGTCGCCTCATACGATTGCTATGGGAAGGAAATGGGGTGATGCTATTCTAAGCCGGCATCACGCGGCATTTTTTAAGTTGTATAATACCTCTTTAAGACCACCTTGGCGCAATATTCATCGAGTTCTAAAGCGAGCGTGTCCGACCATTGACCTCAATTGCAAAACAATGATAAAAAAGTTCAATGTAATTTTGTCATTTTGTAATAAAGCAATGACGTGGGATTAACAAGCTTTTGATCGGTCGGACATGACTCGCTGTCAATTTAGAAGGACGCGCGCGACTGCGAACAAATCCATATGTTCGGATTGATCTCGACGCTCGCAAGCGCGCGCTCGCGTTTTTTTATAACCACGCCTCACACAACTTCTCCTTCTTCAAATATGCTCAATATGCTCATGCTCTTGCCGCTGTCGCGAATATTGATCGAAATACTTCCGCGGAAGTATCAAGGCGAGTGAGTCTCTTCTCGCACCTATACGAGTGAGCGAGATAGCAATACATTCTATTCTCGTTCGTGCTGCCGTTCGTCTGACTCGCGCACTATAAGGCGACATTCGAGGGAGCACGGGAAGTGGCAGCGGTCTGACGCTGAGCAGCGCGAGTAACCTATTTACATGCTCACTCTGCCTACTTCCCTTACTATATCCTTGCCCATATTGGCATTCTGTGAACGTGCTATAAGAGTCATACTTTTGTCGGTGGAGTATTTTCAAATTTTCTCTCTTTTCTGCTAGTGACTTGACCTCCTAATACAACACACCATTAAAATTTTCTTTTATCTGGGTAAAGTAGTTGCGTCTAGGTCTACCTCTGCCTCTCTTTCCTTGTACTTTGTCTTCAATAATGTTCTTTATGAGGTTGTCGTAGCCAGAGGCCAATCATCTTCTCTCTTCTATTTTCTATGGTCTTCAGGAGACAACGTTCTTCGGCTTCCATAGCCAGCACTTCTACTCTGTCAAACTACACAACTAGGTACGAAACATTTTGCCACAATTTCAACCAGTTCGAAACAATGTAATGTATATATTTCGAGTGTTCGTTCAACCATGCTAAGCCCAATGACATTTTATGAGGACACCGGGGTAACTTTGACTATAAAGCGTGGGCAATGGGTCCAAGTTACGAGGTACCGTACTACTGTCCTCTGAGATAGACAAAATACTACTTACTATTTAGTAAAATAATAAAAAAATATATTTATTTAAATAAGGTTTTAAATGTTATCTGTCCCTTTAAATTACCTTCATTAACCTGAATAAGTAAATAAATTTTAACGTTAACAGTCACAACAGTCCACTGCTGGACATAAGCCCCCCAATTGGCGGGCTTGGCGAATAAACGAGCGCAGTCCAAGGTGTTGTATTCACAGGGAACGCTGCTGCCCGTTCCCTGGATTTTCCCTTAGTTGCATTCTACGACACGCACGGGTAGAAATGGGGTGATGCTATTCTAAACAGGCACCACACGGCAAGATAAAAATGTTTTTGTCCATATTCGAGTTATAGTAGTACCGTTTGCCATTTGATTCCTCCCGCCATTAAACTGTCGTTGTCCCTTGGAATGTGGCGACATTAGACACGGCGGTTATTATAAAGGAATTTCCGTTGATTTACGTTCACAGGTGTGGCAATTGTTTTCTATTCAGAAGGCTAATTAGGCCTTAAAGGCCTATTTATTTAACTGTATCTAAACCTTAAATCCCTGCGCCACTCTAGAACATTTCAACCCGATGCCATTCTAAAACCGTCCGATCCGGCACCACTCTAAGACCTATTAAGACCCGGTATCAATCGAACTTCCTGCCCTAGTTTTACCGGGAACCAGACCAATGTAGTAAGATGGGGTGACGTAACGTCCGATAGCTACCATTTACAGTGCGGGGTTAGGCAGGGGGGGCTCACGTCGCCGACTCTGTTTAACTTATATGTTAACGGTCTGATCGAGAAGCTTAGCAGCACTAAAATTGGCTGTTACATAAACGATACACTTATTAACAATCTCAGTTACGCTGACGACATGGTGTTGCTGAGCCCCTCGATCAGAGGACTTAGAGAACTAGTCTCAATATGTGAGAGATATGCTGTGGCACATGGTCTTAGGTATAATGTCAAGAAAACCGAGGTTATGATCTTTAAGTACAAAAAAGGTCCAGAGCACATTTTACCGGTACACTTGTGCGGCTCTGTCCTCAGAGTAGTTACAAAGTTTAAATACCTGGGCCATGTTGTCACAGATACTCTAAAAGATGACGAGGACCTCGAGCGGCAGCGACGGGCTCTTGCTATGCGAAGCAACATGCTGGCGAGACGGTTTGCTCGCTGTTCGAAGGATGCAAAAGTCACTCTATTTAAGGCATACTGCCAGGCGTTCTACCTACACCTGTCACTTATGGTACTCATTTACGCAGCACTCCTTCAACACCCTCAGAGTACAGTATAACAACGCTTTCCGAGGCATAATGAGGCTGCCGTGGCGGTGTAGCGCGTCTGGTATGTTCGCTGAGCATAGGGTCAATGACTTTTATGCTGTAATGAGGAATATGAGGGCTTCCTTCGAAATAAGAGCACGTGCGTCTCTGAATAAAATTGTAGAAGCTATCTACCATTATTTTTATATTTATGATGACAACTTTAATAATATTATTTATAATTTGTTTTAATTTGAATGTTTTAATTTGACATTAACTGACACGACATATTATATTGTATACCATAATTATTTTATTTTCTATTATTTGTGACTTTATTTTATAATCAATTATTGTAATTAAGCAATTTTTTCACTATGGGACTAGTACCTGACAATAAAATGATTTTATTTATTTTTATTTTTATTTTACTTGAACCTTCCGACCCGGTGCGACTATTGAACCGACCTACCCAATTAATTCTACTCTACTCTCTAATACTTTACAACACTTGTAATAAAAATAACTAAATTCGAACCAACGCTTGGTTGGAATATTGAAGTCATTAAAGTGAAGAAAAAGCTTGCACCGACCATTAAATCAAGCTTCAGCCTCAGAGAAAAGAAATGGTACAGAAGCAAATACGAATAACTCGAATGAAGCCATTAAAAACTCGGCGCAGTCAGGCCTGGCACAACTAAATTCAGAACATTACAATATACTTTATAAACCAAGTAGGTATAGCAGGGCGAATCACTCACTAACGACGATGTTGTGCTTCGTGACAGCCATTATACAAATAATAATCTGTGACAGCCGCAATTTTAATGCGGTGGCGACTGGCATCGTGACTGGTTTTTGGGTCGGATTTCGTAATATTCTTTCGTCTGACAACTGGATCCGGAAAAATTATAAGTTGCGTCTGAGAACGGTCTTTAGCCCTCATCTGCCCCGGTTCAGCATGTGTCTCGGTAATTTTAAAACTTCCTACCCTCACATAAAGTTGAACACCTATGAAAAAACATTACAATAGCGAGTATACCAGGGATTAATGTAAAGTATAATAGGGCTTTTTAATCTGTCTATAGGAAACCTAAATATAGTTTGAAGTACCTATTTCTTTTTTATTCAGGTGTGCAAATTAATTTTCAGAATGTCCTCTTGAAAATCCTTTGTTCTGAGACTCAAGCAAAATTTGAGAGAGTTTGAACTTTACTCATAAAACTGACACAAAAGAGAAGCCCAGACTTACTAACTTGGAAATCAGACTTCCTAACTTTATTCTCGAGCTGTCATTTCAGCAGTTTCTGAACTTATTGTCTTCTTGTCAATCTGTTGATACAGTTACTGTTTTCAGTGGATTAAAGGCTAATGAAGTAGCAATATGGAGAACTCATGGTACAACTCTTAGCTGTCTCTTTTTTCTGTGATTGATCGAAAATGTGTTTATGTCAAAGTTTCGTCACTATATTGTTGCCATCGTAATGCCATCGACAGTCAACTGTCATTATATTGCCATACTTCAAACTGCGATTGTGATTCTCTAAACTTCAAATAGCGGAACACTGCCCTATGTCGTTGATGAGAATAACTATGTATAGATAGATGAACATAATCTCAAACGTACGGCTGTATACGGATGATGGCTGTACTTTAACTCTAAGGTATACGGAGTGTAATGAAGGGCCTTCAGAATACTGCTAGAGAACATTTAGACCATGAAACTGAACAACTTTCCCCTTGGAATATATTTAAGGTAGCTTAAAAAACAATGAATTCCCGTGGTAAAGGCAGTCGGAATTTTGTATAGGAGGTCGAAATCATTTTGTACATGCATATACATTAATACATATCACGCATTTATCCCTTGTGGATAGACAGAGCATCAAGTTATTTTTGTCGTTTCTTAAAATATATTCTTAAGGGAAAGTTGTTCGGTATGCACCCTAACAGTATTCGGAGGGCTGTCCCTTTAACCCTGTATTAAAGCATCAGTGGACTGTACGTACAAACTTGTAAAAGAACAAACACTCAAAAGAAGTGGGGTCGGGCCGGATTCTTAAAGCCAGGAAACTTTGTTGCAAACTTTTAGCATTTTATTTACATACTTACTGTCAGTTCCATGAGGGAGTAAAAAAGTCTTAATTACACTGGCTTCCTATTCCTGAAGACAAATGTAAGGTTATCATGTCAAGTGGTTTTTCTTTACATAATATTACGTGACACACGATTTTGCTGAGACGTTGTCACACGAGACGATAGCGACCGTATTTATACGGCCGTTACCGCTCTGACTATCTCGCAACAAATATAGGCTTGGTATGTGTATGTAGCATTACAATAACAGCCACAACAGTCCACTGCTGGACATTGGCCTTCCGTAGTGGGTGGGTATTGTCAGGCCACGCTTGGCAGGCGGATTGGCGAGCGCAATTCAAGATGTTGCATTTAAGGGCAAAACTGCTGCCCATTCCCGAAGGAGTTTATGCTGTTCTAAGCCGGAATCACATGGCATTTTGCTTTACACTGATACACAACTAGGTACAACTTACAAATTTAATTAGTTAATGTTCTCTCAATGGTTATATGAGTGCTTTGCTTTGCAGTCATGATTAGTTCATGAAACTATTTTTTTATATAGCCTGGACATTACATCCTGCATAGAAAGTTAGTTACTGTTCGTGATTTTGTACGAAGGTCGAAAACATTTTGCTGATTTGTTTGTTACATACTGTTTGTAATTTATATGGTAAAATCACACACGTAAAAGGATTTGAGACTAGGCCCAAAAAGGTTAACAGCTGGGAAGTTTCTTAGATAAATGCACCCTACACCGTAATCTTTATTTAACGGCAGTTTTCTTTCCCAAGACGGTCCGAGGCCAATATCTCCTTCTAAAACTGTCCTACTTTCCCGTTTAATTCTTACAAATTGTGGGTAAGACATCCCCCGCATTGCAGGTCTCGATTTATCGTGCCACTAAAACGGTTGGATTGTTACTCGGCCTTTCATTGATACCGCACTCTATTTTGTAGGGTTACCTTTTGTAAGGCACTACACTGAAAGTCTCTAAATCTTATCGCATCTTAATTAGCCTAGGCCTACTTCTTCTTTTTCCACCCTGTTCTTCTTTGGGCCTCCGTCGACGTCTAAATGTAGGGTAAAAAAAATCTAATGACTAACAACTAAAACTCAGGACGAGCTGGTGATAACGAGCAACTTTCCCCAAGGAACATAGGTCGAAATATAACAAAAATAGTGAATCTGTCATACAAATTGACTTGATCGGCTAGTATATTTTGTATGGGAGATTTGATAAGGTTTGTTAGGGAAAGTTGTTCCTTATCACCAGCCCTTCTTATGTTCATTTCATTTTATTTATTCATTGCAAGTTTTATTATACATGTCATGCATCTTTCAACATATAATAGTTTTCAGTATCGATCACCAAGTATGATTTCACCTCATATAATATGTGTACCATTGATATGTAATTACTATGATTCTGTCTGTTTTTCACACCGCCAATTTCAGTATAAGCCCAGTATGTTTGAAAAGAAATATTAAATTTACTCATTTTAGGCTTATAGTTTCTGGACTATTGGCGAAACCCAATTTATTATGTTGTGTCATTTTCGGTATATGCTAACATACTTTCGTTTACAGTGGATAATACGACTAAGTCTGGGGTTTTACACTGTGCAACCTATTACATAAACAATACTGGTATATTTTATAACATAAAATTAATTTTATATTTTTATTTTATTTTACTTTATGCACAAGGGAACAAAAAATGGTTAAGGCAGGTGCATTAAACAAAAATTTGAAAGAGACGCTGTAATATTTATAACTCAGTTTTATGTACAAACGTAAAATAACAATAACAATAAATGCAACACAAAAATAAATAAAATAAATACTACAAATAAATATACACTTAAAATTTTATTTCATAAATGAGCTACCACACAATAAATAAATAAATAACGCTAACGTAAATAATTACCCAAAATGTAAAATGTGAATGTAATATATAACGCAATCGTAAAAAAATAAACGACTTTAGAATATTTGTAAGTTATGCCATTAAAATAATGCTACCCATTCCGGACCATATCGCTACGTAGTTTTCAACGCTGTTTCATTTTTTGACGCCGGAAGCTACACGGTTTTTAGTCCCTTTGCTTTAAGTTCAGCCCTAAATAAGCGCTTGATCGCACTAACACGTTAAACTAAATTTGACTCTAAATAACTTTGACAAAATTATACGCTAAGTGTTCTTCTTCATGGTATCAGCCCTAAAGACTGTCACATATTAAGAAATGCCCTAAGTTTGATCCTAAGTAGAATAGGAAGTACCTTTTGTATTAATTTGACCTTATTAACGACGTCATTGTTAGGCGAAAAAAATACATTTTGTAAAACGAACTCCACTTAAAAATAATGTAAGTCGGAAACAGGCGTAATGGTAGAACGGTGCTTTATGACAATATCAATTAAAAAGTTACTCCCTTAGGGTGTTCCTTGTCAGACCTTTCGGGTTATTCTCGCTTGGCGCAGCCCTTTTTTATATGTAGCGTAAAGAAAACTGGACAATACTTTCTGTTCATAATGTATTTAGGTTATATATTTTCAAGGTCGATTCCACGTTTCAAACTTAAACTACTAATTAAACTCAATAAAATACAATAAAAAACAATCAATACAAAAAATAAACCTATAAATAGAAAATATCTTCCAGAACCTCACACCTTGACTTAGGGACCTTTGCTACATTTCACGCAATACGCACGATATAAAAAAATATATTTTTCAAAATGATCTCTTCAAAAAATATGTTAGTGTTTAGGTACGTAAGCAAAACGGGAATAATTGTAAAAAGTTTGACCCAGGGGAAGCCCCAGGTAGTATTACATCCGTCTCACGATTAATTTAATTTAAAAAACTGTAATTTTGCAAGGTTTTTATGGAGTTTTTTTTTGTACCTAATTATGTAAAATTTTATAAATTATAAAAAGGTGTAGAACGAAGAAAGTAGAATCTTTAAAGAATCATACACTCAGATGTTGACACTGCCTCAATGCTCCGCTAATTCAGTCATTCTGATGACCATAATTGGTGTCGCTGTCACTTAGGTTGGAAAGGTTAGGTTTAGAAAATAATCCGTACTAATAAATCTGAGAGTTAGTGTGTGTATGTATGTTTGTTACCTCTTCACGCTCAAACGGCTTAACCGATTTGAATGAAATTTGGAACACAGGTAGAGTATAACCTGAAATAACACATAGGCTACTTTTTACCGCAGGTAAACAAATATTATTAGGAAAAATGAGTGGCAGCGGATGAAACCGCTGGGCGGAAATCTAGTACAATAATACGAGTATTACTTAACTAATAATAGCTCTGTCACTTTTAGTTAAATAGGTTTAGAAAAGAATAGTAGATATAATAGACTTTTCCAGTCATACATGAAAATAAGAAATAGTTTTTTTTTATATTCGGCCGGGGGTTGAACCCGGGACCTATGGAGTACCGTCTCACTATCATACACACCAACAGTCAACACATTCATGAAATTAATATAGCACTGTAAACGCAAAATAAATCGTTGTTCTTTTAGACTTGTCATGTTTAAAAATGTCTATGATTTTTTCGCCATATTGTACATTTCCTTCTAAGCCTAGTGGCCATCTCATTAATCGTCGCTTAATTTCGACGAAAAGTAACAGCGGTATTTAAAATTAAGATAAATTATCGAATAAACACCACACAAATGGACTTTACAGAAACAAGAAATCGAAAATTTTAACAGAACTAACTTGACATAATATCAACTCACCATCATCGCATTCTTCATTACTGAAGGTCGTGTCCATCTTAATAATTATTAGTGGCTTATTATTATAAGATAATTATAAGACATGTTTATATTTTTTGTCTGACCGGCTGTAAGTACAGCCGCAAATCAACCTACCTATTTAAGGGCTTACCTGATACTGGTTATGATTAAAAACTGTTTGTAAAACCAGTTTAAGGTTATCCCTTACATGCGTAGGTTGATGTGCT
The DNA here is from genome assembly GCA_027580185.1 of Tuta absoluta. NCBI lineage: Eukaryota > Metazoa > Arthropoda > Insecta > Lepidoptera > Gelechiidae > Tuta > Tuta absoluta. Next base: position 7,188,642 of record JAQAHW010000019.1, on the reverse strand, counting down.
GCTGAAAGAATTTCCTAAAATACTTCTGCTTTTAGAAGACAAAGTGTTATAAACTGTGTTAAATATATTTTCTTGCGTGATGATACATACATACATACATAAATCACGCCTATATCCCTTATGGGGTAGGCAGAGCGTTAACGGCCGTTCAACGGATATTAACACCACGTCTGACAAGAGTTTGAGGGTCAATCAGATAACTGTGTATCACTATAGTGACAGGTTGTCAGCCCGTCGCCTAAATTTGCAATACACACCACATTAAGAAGGTGCATTAAGAAAATCCCCAGGATGTACGTAATGGATGAACTTCATAAAGGACAGACGGACTTTAAGGAATTTTGGCCTAAATGATGAAAGGTAATGGCGTATTTATTTTAAAAGTACTCATATCTAAAGAAACTCTTGCCTACTTAGAATAGCATTGTGTTTCCGTGTGCACCGTAAGAGTCAACCAGGCTCGAGACTCGTTTGTGATATTTTACGCAATAGAGTGACAACCTGTCATTATATTGTTTGTTTGTTTTTTTTTTTTAATTCTGTATTAAACAATATATGACTATTATGTGAGAAATAACTTTACCATCAAAATCACCTTTGTTGGCTACAGTTTGAAACTTTGAACCTACTTTTAGTCTGACCTTAACAAAAAAACTGCTTCCTAAAATCCGGTAAGTTATTGAGGTGATAAATTGTTTTCCGGGGGCCGACAACTTGGTAATTTATAAACGCTGTACGGGCGAAATTGTTTAGGTGGAACGGTGGCCTTAACTAGCTTTTTTTATATGAAACATTTTGGCGGTTCACTCACTTGTCGTCCTGTTTTTTTGTAACGCATGCGTCTGTCAGACGTAAGGAAATTGCGAATTTAGATCTTATTCCGATAAAATGGCTGCGGTGGATTTACGAAGCGTTACTATGCGTTTACGGAGGCGTCTGTTATGTCGTTTGTCACACGACACGACGATAAGTGAGAGAACCGCCTTTAAGTATATTAAAAAATATAAGAAAGAAGTACCACAAAAAACAATATTTTTAAGCATAAAAACGAATAATTTAAGCTTTAGGATGGAACTAAGTTCCGGAAAGTGGTTGAATTTCATGGACTAATTCACCATTCGAAATGTTAATAAAAAAAACCTGAATAATATAAAAAGAAAGCAAAACTCACTGTAAAAAGCAAGAATAGATTACAAATTAGTTGGTACTTATATCCTTTTGTGGAATGATGTATATCTACATATGTAGATAGGTATGTGTTTATATATATTTATATTAATATCTGTATATACGGACGTGTATTTATATGTAGGTCTATATTTATATTATAGTTTTGTATTCTGTATTTATTGCGTTTAATTAAATTACCATTTCTTTTGTAGTAACTCTCACACTGCTGTTTTCTAAACATTCTACTTCACCCAAAGGTTGTCTGGAAGAGATCGCTTGTAGCGATAAGGCCGCTTTCACACATAAAAAACTATGAATTTTCCTGTTATTTTTTATGCAATAAAATGTTTTACTTACTTACTCACTTATTGATAGATTGGTGTAGAGTGTATCCATCTCCTTCGAACTGTGGAAAACAGATTGTCAGTAGTCGCGAGGGTTCCTCCACGTTCATTTATAAAGGAACTCTGTAAACGTATTTTTGAATCAGTAGAAATCCGATTTTGCTAGCGCGTAATTACGACTAGTGGTCTCATTGTTAGTATCACCGTTTTACTACATAATATCATGCCGTATCAAAGAAAAGTATGGAATGATGAATATAGTGTAAATTGAAAGTTAGTATGTCTAGTATAAATGATGTACTTTGTAACCTTCGTATAGTGCTGTTGGATGAATTTCTGTAATTAAAAGTATGATACGTCTGTTTGGCTCGCTCGTCACTTTGTCAGGACACTCGTCGCAGATTGGCACATGCGAAATCAGATTCTACTGATTCAAAATTACGTCCTCTGGCACAGATTCGTGGTGGATGCCATACCGTTATATTTCACCGGCCGGCTGTCGTCAGTAAATGGTACACATTTATCAACTAGGCCCGGATTGACTTTATTATATCTTAAATAACATTATTAAAGACAAGAGAAGGTAGTTCCACCTATATTAGACAAAAAAAAAAAAAAAAAAAATACTTTCACTTGGAAAATTTGAAAAAATTTAACGACCTAACCTTTTATACACACATACATACACATATCACGCCTATAATCCCTTGCGGGGTAGGCAGAGCGTAAACGGCTGCAAAAAACGGACATTTACGCCACGTCTGACAAATATTTGAGGGTTATTTGGAGAATTGTGTATTGCCATAGTGACAGCTGGTCAGCCCATCGCCTAAAATTGCAATACACACCCTCGAGACCCTTGGTCGCCTCTTACGACTCCCACGGGAAAGAAATGGAGTGAGGCTATTCTAAGCCGGCATCACACGGCATCCTAACCTGACCTTTTATACGAGTTTGATTAAGGCGGTTCTCCTACTTGTGTGTTGCTAAAAATACGCAGCAACGGACGACCAGTCGTAGAACCGCCTTAGATCCTTTTATTACCAATTGAGTCTGCAAAGCGGTTTCTTAGCGGGCGTTTTTGACGGTGAACAATCTGTAGACTATAACTTATAAGAAAAAGCGGATCCAAATCACTATTATTTTTGTTGTGCGTCATCGGGAAGTATTTGTTATCTGCTTCATGAGATTGTAAACATGATGCGGCCTTATTTTCTTAGATTTAAAAAGTGCGTGATTGACTATATTAATAGTAAAAAGTATCTACAGCAAATCTTAAAAAATCGGGATATAAATAATTTATTGTTTTTGAAAACTTGCAAAATTTTCAAGCGTGGGCAGGATTGATAATTTTGCAAGTTTTCAAAAGTTGTATACCTAACACGGGAAGTGTTTTAAAATTTGGTTTTCAATGATTTAATGTGACGTTTTTTGTGCTTTTTATTAATCTTATTTAAAATGGTATACAATTCCCTCTGTGCACAATGTGTACGTCACCGACGACGGTGCCATTCGTCACGGCTTGGGCTGCGTGCACCTTGGCACATTCGAAGTGGCATTCATTATAGTAAGAGTGGTCGTTGGAAGCGCACACCGGGTCGTAGATCTCGTTGCAACCGCAGTTGGATTCCGTTTTGTTCCGGCCGACTCGAAAGAAGTTTGTTGATCTGAAAAATGCAAAGGCATTTCAAAGGGGAAACGTTGCGAGCTTACTTGGGACCATGCCTCATACTACCTCGTATGCCTCGTACTGAAGGACCTCAAGGACCTCTTCATAGTTTAGTTTTAGGTTATTTCTGTAAATATTTTAGTTGATCTAGTTTATTTTCATCATTAAGGAGGTATTAGTTTATAGCAAATAAATACACAGGTGAAATTTTACTATTGACCGATAGCGTAACTTAAGGGCGGGCCGTGAGAAAAATGGGTGTTTTTGGATGCACGCAATTTTGTTAGTAAATAGGATAAACACTTTATTTTAATGTATAATGATTTTTCATTATATTATCTAGATTTTTGTCGCAGGAAAACACGATTAAAGAAAGTTTGCTCGATAGATTTATTTTTCAAAGTTTAGTCTAATTTCACACTTTTTTGCGTTTTGTATTGCAATCTTAAGAACATAACACATTATTTTTTGCGAATACGATACGTCTTGTACATTACCACACATTACTAAATTCTTGTCGTACAGTTTTTTGATTACTTGTTTATGTGGCGAGAAATTTCCAAAACATTGAAAAATTTTCTAAATATGGTGATTCCGCTCTGTTCTCACACACAGAATTTGCCATTAGTGGGAAAGGGACGTTTAAAAGTTCGAGGCAGGCCCTTAAGATGGGCTGGTAATAAGGAACAACTTTCTCCAAGGAACATCAGTCGAACGTAAATTTCGAACACTCATAAAAAACGGATACCACGGTGCACAATGATCGCCGTTGTAACGCATACGATTAGACCAAGGTGTTTGACAGTAGCATCGGATAGTCCGGCATAGTGTGGTATTCGTCTAAAGATACAATATATAAGTTACATTGTGATCTAAGGTCAGGTCTCAAATAGGAAGATAGCGCGCGAGGCGGTTAGGTCACTCAGGTTGTATTAGTAAGGAGAGCACTGGTAATCTCGACTGCTTAGAGACAGAAAGCTTTACGTTAAAAGCTAATCGCGCGCTCGCAAAGCTATATTTTGGCACAAGGAGAAACCATTAACTTACCCCTCACTTACACAGGAAGCATAAGTAAGGTTAGAATAGTGATCTTCCGCTTTGCACGAGAACCGGTGTCACCGATTTGACCCCACCTATCATCCACCACTAACATTTGTACAGTCAAGATCAGGCTGGGTAAGACAGTTTGGACTTTTGGTCGTTCTTATGCCGCGCACATAAGATTTACATTGGCAGTTTGAGTGTCTAACCCAGCCTGATACTGACTGTGCATCACTACATAAAATAAAACAAATTCGCTTCCTGTGTCAGACCATATATTATGTATGCTTACATCTTTAAAAGTACGCAAATAGATAGAGTGATTCAAAGAAAAGGTGTAAATGCATAATTTATGCCAGAAAAAGGTCTCATTCCCTCGGGAAACCGGGTAGCAGAAAGTAAAACCACTGTGCAGGCGCTTACGACGACGCGCACTTTTACAATTTGAAATCTAACCAATCGCGGCGGATCACATCATCTCAAAAGAATGAATCTTTAACACATATCACGCCCATAATCCCCTGCGGGATAGGCAGAGCGCAAACGGCCGCAAAAAGCTGACAGATATTTGAGGGTTTTCGGAAAATTGCGTACCGCCATAGTGACAGGTTGTCACCCCATCGCCTAAAACAGCAATACACACCCTCGAGTCCCTTAGCACCTTAGTCGCCTCTGAATCTTTAAGCTTTTGTATATGTGACAATGTACCCAAAGTTAACTAGGTAAACTATTTTTTTACTCATTTTAAGTATTAGACCGGGTCTTTCGCGATAGTATTTAGGTAAATATTAGCAATTTACCTGTGTCCCGCGGTTTCAATACAGTTTCATGTATTGTGGTCGGTCAGTCAACCAACCCGCGGTCAGTCAACCCGCGACCACAATACATGAAACTGTATTGAAACGTCGGGACACAGCTAAATTGCTAATATTTACCTAAATACTATCGCGATAGACCCGGTCTAATTCTTAAAATGAGTGAAAGTGATCGCGAGTGCTTAAAAAGTTAAATAAATTTTTTTTTTGTTTTCTATAAACTTACCTAGATATTGGTGCGGCTGGAATTGGTTTATTTGGTAGTTTATTTGTAACATCTTTCTTTAATTTTATTTTGTCTTGTTTTATTGGTAGGGAATTAACATCTATTGTAAAATTATCTGATCCTTGATTTTTGACACTGTCTGATTCTTGTTGGTGGAAGAGGTTTATTTCTGTGTCATATACGACAGGACTACTTTTGATTGCTTCATAAACATTCGCGACGCAAACTGCTGCTGTGGAATAAAATAAAAACAAATATTTTAAAATTTTGGCTTTAATTAAATAAGTAAAAGATAAACTTTGGATTGCCAAGCTTATGCGCTGGGCCAGGAAGCTGCCAGCCCTGGAATCGCCGGAAGCCTCTATGAGACGCGCTGGAAGGTCCTTGATACACACACACATACACATATCACGCCTATAATCCCTTGCGGGGTAAGCAGAGCGTAAACGGACATTTACACCACGTCTGACATATATTTGAGGGTCATCTGGAAAATTGTGTATCGCCATAGTGACAGATTTTCACCCCATCGCCTAAAATTGCAATACACACCCGCGAGTCCCTAAGTCCCCTCTTACGACTGCCACGGGATAGAAACGGCGTGATGCTATTCTAAGCCGGCATCACACGGCAAAATACACGGCACTTGATAAATTGCAGGTGTACAGGGTGAAATTTTGCAAGTGACCGATAGCGAAACCTCAAGACGGGCTGCTGATAGGCGGTTCCCTCACTTATTGTCGTGTCATTCCGTGTTTTTTATGGCGACGTAACGCATGCTTCTATCAGACCAAAGGAAATTTTGGATTCCCATCTTATTCCCACACAAATACGATTACGGTGCGTTAATGAATGCGTCGTTTTACAGTCTTCAGTTTGGCCATCCCAAGAAGCGATTTTTGGCAGCTGTCAGATTCCTACTTTGGTATGTCATAGGGTCCATTTTTTTTTGTTGACATTAGTACATTCGTATGGAGATGACAGCTGTCAAATATAGCTTATTAAGATGGCCTAAGAATTGAATTGGATTACTTTAGTCGCCTTATACGATCTATGCAATTCTATGATGGCACCACACGGCAGGATCCTTTCTGCCTACTTCTTCTTTAAATCTTGGTTGAATTCAATAACACGGGCTGTTTGACGGAGAAGGGAAAATATTTTCACGGCGTCTTCTAGACGTGAAACTAAACAACTTTTCTTTCATATTTTTTGCTATTGATCCTTCCATATAAATTTTGTATGGAAGAAACACATTATTATTCGTATTTCGAAAAAAAATTGTTTACAAAAACCACCAGTATAGCTATGTCTTGTATAGTAATAGTTAATGTCTTACAAAAGAAAATCATTACAATTCGTTCCATCTTAACTTCTTGCATCTTGAAAAGCCTTACTTATTATTTACAAAATAAACTTGAAGTTAACAAATGTGAAGTTAGTTAAGCCACTTTTAGTACTTTTTCGTTAATTAGCAAACTTTACTACTAGAACTTTAATTGAATTCTAACTGATTACAAGACAGTGCTATGGCAATACCTCAATCAGCCCATTGAATGGATCTACGTTATACTGGTTCTCTATACAATTACTAAGCACGCCAACCGATAAAAGTTGATAACTTATTAATAAATAAAGAAACAAATGTCTTGGACATTTCACACAGCGTCATCTTTTTTTTACACAATACATACAATACAGAGAAAACACCCAGACTCAAAACAAACATTTGAAAAGGAACTTACAAATACTTGAGCTGTGTGGGGATCGAACCCATGAACCTCGGCTTAGCAGGCATGGGTACTATCCTCTACGCCATCGGGCCAGCCTAATTGGATTGCGCAGGTTGAGATCCTATTGTGCTAGTAGTTGGAATCAGCAGCACACCAACCTACCCTTGATGATGGTGGTATAGTTACATGCCGTGTGATTAACCTGGCCAGCCCCGAGGCAGTGCCTTTATTTTTTATCCCGCCTGTGCCAGTTTTCTATTAGGATATTACAAAATTGTTATAAAAAAAGAAAATTGTATTTTACAAATTTATTTATTTTACAATGACGGATCATGACGTCATAAGTCATAATACTATCCTATATTGAACAAGAATTTCAATTTTAATTACCCATTGAAAGGATCAACCTTAAACTAGTTGCTGTTTATCATTAGTAACTGTATGGAAACTAGTATAGTACATACATACATACAAACATACATACATGTATCACGCCTTTATCCCTTGCGGGGTAGGCAGAGCATAAACGGCCGAAAAAACGGACATTTACGCCACGTCTGACAAACGTTTGAGGGTCATTCGGAAAATTGTGTATCGCCATAGTGGCAGGTTGTCAGCCCATCGCCTAAAATTGCTATACACACCCTCGAGTCCTTTTGTCGCCTCTTACGACTCCCACGGGTGAGAAATGGAGTGATGCTATTCTAAGCCGGCATCACACGCTAGTATAGTTGTTTCTTTAAATGGGTAGGTTGAGATGCTGCTGATAGTACAGGTAGCGCTGAAAACGCATGACAAACAAAAGAAATAGATTTTTAGTAGCAATAAGTTTTACAGCAATAATTCGTTACTTTTTTTTATAAAAAAAATGTCATGACATTAGATTTGTGCCAACTGCTTGGGCCTCCTACTGTTATTTATGTATTTTCGAAAAATAAGGTTTTAATGCTAAATAGTTTGTCTAAAAATACACAACATTAATATTTTAAAAGATCTCAATTACCAAAAATTTGCCATCAATCAGAGGCACCTGTCTTTGAGTAAAGTGACGACGTTTTTGGAATGAAAAGTGGATGCATATAAATATTTGCTAGAAGAGACTTTTTTGTGTAGATATTTCAATTCGTGTGGTTTTGAAATACGAAAATGAATGAGAAAAAGTTGCTCAGCATCATAGGCTGTTTCTGCTGGGACATGGACATTCAGGGTCTGGAGTAACTGATATGTTAAGTCGATGAACCACTCAATTTGTTCTGACTCAGTGCAAGTAACTAAAATTGCGGAAATAAAAAATTCAAGAAAAAATAATTTTCCTGGCTTTCTTTAACTTACGTACCTATAGAACGGTCTGGCTAAAGTACATAATATGCGCCTGTCAAATAAACAAATTGACAGTATTATTAAGATGGCGTAACAAAGTTCGCGGGCACCAGCTAGTATTATAATATATTTATACAAATTGTAGGTCTCAAAAGCAGCTCATTTGACCTGTCATGCCAATTCTGTGAACTATACACAATTATGTTCGGATTGACATAATATTTTTTTGAGTTTGCACAATGACAACTCATCACAATAAAACAATTTTAAGAGCTCGAAGCGTAAGAATTGTAAAATCTTAAATAAGCACAACTTAAATCCGTCTTAAATTGTTTGTTGGCCGTGTGGTGCCGAGTAAGAATAGCATCACTCCATTTCTTTCCCGACCAAGGGACTCGAGGGTGTGTATTGCATATTTAGGCGTTGAGACTACCTGTCACTACGGCGATACACAATTTTCCGATTGACCCTCAAATATTTGTCAGACCCGGCGTAAATGTCTGCCTACCCGCAAGGGATTATAGGGGTGATAAAAGTTAATATTTTTTTTTGTCATTAAGTTCTGTCCATAGGAATTCTGCTGGACCTTGGGCGGCTGGCGGGTATATATCGAAAGTTCCCATTTACAACCACTTCCAGTACCCACGTTTCTTGGTAATCAGTCGATGAATAGCTCGGGCATTTATCTATCCATTGAAAGGGCCATCGGTCGGAGCTGATCGATCGCCCAATGAGAGAGACCGATTCATAATAAAAATAAGACGCGCTTTGGCAGTCCAAACTGCTGTTCAGTGGATAATTCGGTCACTGAAAAGATTTCGCTAATGTACTTTTTAAGACGGTTTTAACAGAATTAATTATGCTGAAATTGGTATTATAATAGGTAAGTAAGATGACATCTTGGGATTAAGGATAAAATGACGAGCTAAAGTTGACATTATTGGAATTTTATTAATGTTTTTATAGAATGCTCTCAATACTGGATGGTGAGAACAGTCATCGATTGTTTACAACAAAACGTGTGTAATGATTTAATGAAACATATTTGTTTTCACGCATGTCTAAAAGTAATGATGAATGTTGACAGTAATACGTCACTGTTGCCAAACAGTAGGCTCACTTTGGAACACGTAGTCTGGAAGTGTAGCAAACTGAAGTGGCAGAGGGCTGGGCACATGTGTCGTAGGACCGACGGACGGCGGAGTAAGCGGGTTCTCGAGTGGAGGCCACGCCTTGGCAAGCGTAGCGTTGGACGCCCTCCAGCCAGATGCACCAATGACTTAAAAAGATAGCTGGTAGCGACTGGATTGCGAAAACGAGATATCGTGCTCTATGGCGTACCCTGGGAGAGGCCTACGCCCAGCAGTGGCTAATATATGTATGTATGTGAGTGCATTCGGCGTTCATCGATTTATAAGAAGTTATCACGTCAAAATAAAAAAGGTGGTGATCTTTGTAGTCAATTTAGGTTTGTTTAACTAACTGATTTAGCTTTCACTATGTTTAGACCTACTATTACAAATCACAATCGCATTCATTGTGCACAGAGCCAGCAGAAAGAGAATAGGCGTGGTCAAAAAGTGAACTAATCATTTTTGAATAGTTGCTATGACACTCCTCGTAATGAGGCACAGAAGCGACTCCAATGGGAATTTTTCTAGAGATTCTCGAGTGTCATTTAGATGGCGCTCAGCTTAATTGAAATAACGTTCCTTTGCATGAAAATCTGTAGCACTTTACAAAATATTCTTTATTTTGTATTTATGTAATCATTCTTAATTTCTTATATATTCTTATAGCTAATCAAACTAAAAGAACAAATTATTAACGAACTCAACGTGAAACGGAACCTGAGACAAAACTATTGCTGCCGCCAGCCATATTGAAACGTCAAATTTTCAGTTTAGCACAATGCCCTCTGGTTTGACATTCAGAACTATAAACAGCACTGTCAACAGAAAAACTCCTATTTCCACGCATATTCTCTTCTGCACAGACTCTAGCACCCACTAGGATTCCCTGTAAAAAAAACATAAACAAGTTATTCACAAATTAGTAAATCATGTTTTAAAATCTACACTTATTTGTTTCTAAAGAATTATTCTTCAGTTTCGGTTTCAGCAATTTACGCCACGACTTTAAAATAATCCCAGCGCGAAAACTAAAAAAACGGTGAAAACTCATAATCGCAACAAAATGCGCACAAAATGTTCTCTCGGGTCTTAATAGTTGGTAAAAACATTTAAATAGTTAGCAAAAACATTTAAACCGTTAGTAAAAACAAGTCTCATGCTTATCCCAGGTATTAAAAGGGTGAATATTTTCACTGTAATACTTTTAATGCTGTTATCGTGGCCAAACACGACATTAAGCACAACCTAGGTAGAAGTTTTTAGCTAGGGCTGGCTTGTTTTTGCTAGGTGAAAATTATTTTGTATTAAGAAGATTATTCCATGATAAACAATTCATAGTTACAATTAGATTGTAGGTAATGCACTTGCAGTGGACTGAGATCTATTTTGTGTGTCTAGAGCACTATAACGGAATTAGGCTTTTCTATTTGACAGTTCTCGGGCTTTTTTTATAATGTTGTAGCGACCTCTGTGAGCTACTACAAGAAGCTCACTGAAGTGTTTCACAAGCAAGCAAGGCGCAACAGAAGCTCCAACATATCTGCATGATGGCACCACGTGACAGACTGGCAGAGAACAAGGGTACTGAAACGCGGTATCGAAGTGTTTCACCGCGCTGCGCATATATACAACTTCCAATTCTATCCAGGCGGACCAGTAGGTCCCCTGACCACAACACCCGGCCAGGCAGGTTAGCTACCCTTTTCCCGACTTAATCTGTGACCCTCTATTCTGCCTATTGGCAGCACTCCTGTCACCCGCCATAATGTCATACTAGATGGCGTTGTGCGAAGTTGAAGTTTTGACATTTAACCACTTGACAGTCGAAGGCCAACAAATATATTTCATCTACTTAGATACATTTCTATAGAAATAAACTTTATCAATTTAGCTCAGTCCCATCTAAGTACACTTGAAGATTGTCTAGAAAACTTCCCTATTAAGTACAAAAACTGATTTGACTAATGAGGCTCTGACAATTTCCTCTCTACATATTTATCATTCATAAAAAAATCGCTATGTCAAAAACCGAAGCCAAACTGTTTACGAAACATAGGTATATTCTTTATTGTGTACCAAAGTATCACACTGAATTTGAATATTAAACGTAGTCATAAAGATGAGCTTATCTTTATAAAGAGATCTATTCCAGCCAACCTGCACAGTGGAATTAGAAAATACTATATAAGGGAATGACAAAACCGTGACAAAACATCAACATTTTAAGCAAAAAATGCAGATAATTCTGGAATGCTTTTTGTGAATGCTGGTTCAACCCTATGCATTTTTAAACCCGGTTATATAGTTAAGAACTTTCGAGAAGTTTTGAAGGAAATGAAGCTTGAAGTTGAAGAGCTCTTACCAACACCACCTACAAAAGATCAGACGACGACATTTTGAAACGATATTTATTTTATTTTGCATTCGCCAACATGCTGCAAGTATTCAAGTTAAAAGTTATTGGATTGGCACTTGGATGCCCAATCTTTTAAATTCTCTCACAAATGTTGCAATTTTTTTTATAATTATTAGCATTATATATTTAGAAAATTAAGTTCAGTCTCCATTTTATTCTTGAACATTCTAACATACCTAAAGACGTATCTCCAACGTCATCGGGACTATCCATATCATCTAATCGAGTAGATCTCTTCAGTAAAATGTAATTTCAAGATCACAAGCTGTATTAATCAACCAAGTAACTTTATAGTCAAGTATTCACAAAATTATATCCAAGACAGTTTAAGAATATCACAGTCCATCTTTCTTAGACGCTTTTATCATGAAACAATGCGAGATTACGCGGAACTAGGGAGATTTGTCGCGTCGAATGATAAGGACATATTATGTGTTCTGTGCGAACGATACGCTGATTGTTTTTATCTAAAAAACCTTGACAGCGCTCAGAAGCATTGACGTTTCTCCAGATTGATGTTGTCAATCTTGTCCCGACAATTTTATTCTCTTCAAAAATAGTGAAGAGACGACATGCGCCGTCTTACCTATAACCCTATCGTCTTATTATTGAACTTTTCGTGCGCCTAATAATGCGCAGATTTTTTTATTTATTTAGGTTCCATTTAAATATATTTTTTGGATTCTGGTTTAAATACTTAAAGTTGGTGTAAATAAATACATTTTCCTTTAAAAATAATAACACCTAAATTGCTGTGAAAATGACTGTATTGAAATGTAAAACTTTGTTTTTCGGTCTACTTTTTCGGTGAATTCAAACATATTGGTTCTTAGATTACTTAATATAATCAATGTGAAAAAATTGGGCTGTTATTCAATAATTATTGACGCAAAACGAAGATTGTACTTACAGTAATAAGATAATCTGTTAAGTACTCAACTGGTGCGTTCCTCAAAGGCGAGCTGATGCCACAAATGCGCTTGCAATAGACATGAAGTGCAGTTGTGAATAAACTTGTTTTGTATTCAATTCTGTTGCTCTTGATACACACTGCGCTAGCCTTCATACTAGAATATAACAACAAGTATAACACATACATGGTAGGCAGGCAGAGCGTAAACGCCACGTCTGACAAACGTTTGAGGGTCACTCGGAAAATTGTGTATCTATAGTGACAAGTATAATAATATTTATTTTATTTTTAAACCCACGTCGGTTTACCTGCAGCGCCTTCTAGTGAGTTGCTAGCGTAATACTTTCTAAGTACTAATTACGTACCTTAGAGAACTAATATACCTGAAACATGCTATGCACCGATCAAATGCAAACCAATTACTAAAAACCGCATAAAAATCGGACCAGTGGTTTTGGAGATACATGGGCCGAGGCCCAAGAGTGAAATCGACTTTGACGGAAGAACCCCGTTTTGTTTCGAGTTATTATATAGTGTGAAATTTTACTAGTGACCCATAGCGAAAACTCGAGACGGGCTTTATATAAGGTAGATGTAGATAAGGAACAACTTTCGCAATTAATTAAGATCGAAATACAAAAAAACAAATTTGGATCTCCCAAATATATGTCGATTAGCTTATTTTTGTTACAATGGAAACTCAAAATATTTTTGTCATAAATTTTATTCCGTTCCTTAGGGAAAGTGGTTGCTTATCACCAACCCGTCTTGAGGTTTTACTATCGGCCACTAGCAAAATTTTACCTTATATATTATGTGACCGCGAGAGTTTAGAACATTGTATAAAGATATTTGTCTCAGATATTCACAACCTCCTTATTAGAAAATGTGTGTTTAGAGTGTTGAAAGTTTAGGTATCCATGAGGGAAATAAAAGGGTAGTTTGAAATTAAATTTTTGGGAACTGTTTTTAGGGCTTTAGGTTTTTGTAGGGGTGGTGCTCAATAAACTTGTTAAACTTTGTTAATTACACTGTCGTAAAAAGACGATGATCGTAAAAACTTGTTCGTATGTAGAACACTGTGTAGAAAATTCACTTAAATTCCAAGCTTTCGAGCTAACAGTATTAATTTAAGAGCGGGCCGAATGACAGTTAATGTAAGTGACAGTAGGTATTCATTAGAACGGTATGCAATAAAATACTTTGTGCTACCGCGGTTACATCATTTCCATAGCCGAAGGCTAAGGCAAGGACGCAATTTGTGATTGAAATAATTTTGATATAAGGTGGCATAATTCAATGTCTTCGGACGTTTTCTTGTGTGTCCTGCCATGCTCTACTCGGAATTTTGACTTTCGAAAGTTCGAATTCCGATTTTTCTACTGGAAACGACGTAAGAACGTTGAATGGCCGTAACTATACGCGACCTAGATGAGACTTTGAAACGCCAGTGCGTATTGTAGGTTAGTAAATTTCAGGCTGAACCAACTGATAATCAAAAATAAAAGATGGTTCCGTGCTTCGGAGGGCGCATTAAACCGTCCGTCCCGGTTGCTGTCTATGATTACTAAGACGGCGAAAATGAAAATGAAATAACTTTATTCAATGTAGGATAGTATTATCACTTATTGACGTCATGATCGGTCATTGTAAAAAAAAGAAATTTGCATTACGCAATTTTCTTTTTTTATAACTATTTTGTATTGTCCTAATAGAAAACCGGCTCGGGCGGGATAAAAAAATAAAGGCACTGCCTCAGGGCTGGCCAGGTTAATAACACAGCACGTAACTTTACGCCACCACCATTTGTAAACGGCATTTGTTTCAAATGGCGGTTGTTACACCACCATGTCTAAGGACTACTACTAGTAGGCGGTTGAAAAACTCTAACACCAGGTTTTAGCGGATTCTCACACGAAAAAAAAGATAGATGGAAAAACCGCCACGTAGATCTAAAGTGATTACTGTTATGTATCCTCTACTGTGACCCAAGGAAGACGAGGCAGGGCAATTAGAGAGACAAATTAGTTAAACAAATAAAGACTTCACTCTCGTCGGGATTACAGAACTTGGTCCTTGTGCCCTTTGAAATAAATACTTTATTTTGAAATAGCATTAATTATGTAATGATGCCTTTGCTGTAATTAGAAACACTTTGTTATAACTTACATTAAAGGAGTTTTATAATTTAACTTGTTCTCTTCCATAAAACGGGATATTTAAAACTGGTGAAACGATCTCAATAAAATTTATTGTGACCCCGATTTCAAGCAATTCCTATAAAAATAAAGAATAAACAGTTAACTGGTTTTGAGATACGCGTGGTCAGAAACCTATAATGACTGTGATGGTCATGATAATTTAGAAATCTGACAAGTTGCTATTACATTAAGTGCAAATATTTTAGGGTTAGTATCTATCGTAAAACTAAACCACATTCTCAACGGAACATACGTCAAAATATGAATAAGCAGTGGACCTCCCATACGAAGAAACCCATTTTCTTACATTATTTTGGCCTTTCAATATGTATAGGAGGCCCATTTTTTAAGATTTTGCCCATTCTCCGTAGAAAGAGCTGTTCAGTTTCAAAGCAGAACTCATCCTAAAATATTTGCACTGAATTAAATAGGACCTTTTATTTGAATACACAAATGCATGGACCCAAAGTCCGTAAGTGGAATTGATAACCATTTCCTGAACTAGGTCAACAAACAGGAGGTTTCGGGCTGAAGCGATGGTTACATTAACAGAGAATGAAACTGACGTTCAGTGAAGCGACATAATCGCGGACAAATCACGCCGAAGCCTGATTGATGGAACGACGTGAACAGCTGACGGACGATATTTGATACAATCATTTGTTGCCGTGTGATGTTGGCTTAGAATAGCATCACCCCATTCGTCCCCGTGGTTGTCGTAAGACTCAAGGTTTGCATGTGTATTGCAATTTTACGCAATTGGCTGATAATCTGTAACTAAATTAAAAAAAATATATATAGGTAGCTATACACAATTTTCTAAATGACTCTCATATGTTAGTCAGACGTGCCGTAATTGTTCGTTTTTACAGGCGTTTACGCTCTGCCTACCCCGCAAGGGATAACAGCGTGATATGTGCATGTATATATTTGTTCGTTTCAGACAGCGATGTCAGAGACGAACGCCGAAGGACGAAACCTCTGGTGTCAGAAGTTTTAATCCGCCTACTTTTTATTTAGTAGAAGAATTTCTTATTATTGGCTATTTAGGCCTCTGACATGGGTGTGTATTGACCACCGTCTAAGTTATCATGTTTATAGCAAATAAATATTTTTATCTTTATCAGCATTAATAACCAATAGGACCGTGCCTTTCAACGCACGGAAACATATTTTTTTAGTAAATCAGGTGGTTCAGTCAGGAATCAAGTGTACTACCTGAATTGGTATTCGAACCAGGGAACTGATTCGAATCTGGTGAATATTGCAAATACCTGAAAATGACCAATAAATGAGAGTTATAAATTGAAAAATGTTAGCGCACGCCGGGACTTGAACCCGGAACCGAGGGGTACCGCTTTACACTGTTCTGCCAACTGAGCTACCGGCACCTCTACTGACACTTGCGATTTTTCAATCTCTCGGTAGGTATTCGTGTCGAAGCAACGTACAAGCGACATCTAGTATAAGTTATTGTAACGAATACTATGGTAAGTCCACAATTAGAGTAGGAATTCAAACCATGCGATGAAACTTTGCTTATTTAAATGTACTATGATTTTATTCTGCACTCACAGAGCTATTTTTCAATTTATTTTTTACATTTATGGAAATAATATTGCACTGTAAGTGCATAACAAAAGCATAGAAAATAATCTCGTATATTTTGAAACGTTTCTCGTATATACGTGAAACGTCTCTGTCATCAATTAGGGTTTATCGTGATTTGCCCCCTTTGTGTGGTACACCGAGTCGCCCAACCACCAAACCCTGGTGTCAGAGTTTGTTAACAGCCTACTATCATGGCCTCTGACATAACCGTCTAAGAAATTATATACAGCAACCGGCACCGAAGGCTTGACGTGCCCTCCGAAGCACTCAACCATATTTTATTTTAAAAAAAATCACGAGATTCAGCCTGCAATGTCGTAACCAGACTGAGAATGCATGTGTATGTTTGCGAATAAAACATCTTTATCTTTATCAAATTCACGAAATGAAAAATATATCATCTTTGTGTGTTTCCCACCCAGAATCGAACCCGGAACCTATGCTTCGCAGGCAGTCGCACTACCACTGCGCCACATCGGCCGTCAACACTTCAAAGTACGGAATCTTTAATAGTACAATTTTTTTTTAAATATCATCATAAATAAACATTATTTGAGTATGTTAAATTGTATTATGTTCATGCAGTGTCCGATAATATCAAGCTACAAGCTAGAATTTCACAGGTGAAATTCGATGTTCATTGCGTAGTCGGTTTGATTTTATCATAGCAGGAATTTTAAGCAGCTACGCAATGTTCTTAGAATTTCACCTATAGGATTGTAGCCTGTTGTTTTAAAACATAGGCTCAGGTCGAAATCGGCTAAAAGAAAGTCAATTCCTAAACACCACAGAAAGCAAACAAACATGGGGTATAAGGGAGAGTGTCCCAAAAATGTTGCAGGCATTATCAGACTATTAAACTGAACAACTTTTACTACGGAGCTTAAGCTGGGAAACGAATTCTCTTTTTTCGAATTTCCATAAAAAGCCCGTCAGCTGATCGGGAGTAAAGTGTAAGGGGGCTTTTTTATCTCGTTTTCAAACAAAGCCTCCATAAAAAAAGTTGTTCAGTTTCATGGTCTGGTCACGCATGCATAATTTCGGTACACCGTCCCTTACACCCTGTTTTTTATCAGAACAGTACCTCTACATTCAAACGTCGTCACGAATTCTCGGTGATGTAAAATGAGGCCACTACTGCCTGCGATTGCTTGTGAAACTTCTACAAATTGAAAACCTGCGCCCCATTGAATTGAATTGTAACGGAAGTGCAAACTACTGACCCAGAACTAAAAACAATGTTCCTATGCAGTACAGTCAGCGGCACATCAACTACCCCTATAAGGGATCAACCTTTTCTGGTAAACTGTATGGAAAACCAGTTTAAGTTGATCTTAATTTTTAAAGGTAGGTGGATTTGTAGCAGATAGTACGTAGAACAAGTGCGCTTCAAACTTTTTGAGAAATTAGAAATTAGAAATTAGAAATATTTTATTAGCTTGCATACACGGTAAGGTAACAAGGTCTTAAAATAAGTTATAAATAATTTACTTATTACTTACATAATTTTAGTACATGCGTGATGCGCCAGTATTTGGCATGCAATAATTATTTACACATTTTGAAACACTATTGAAAAATACAATACTTGATTAATTGATTACATTAGGTCATAGGTAATAATTATTTAAATGTCAAAATATCACAATTTCATGATTACACTCAATGATAGACTATAAAATACACGAGTTAATACCATCATCATTCAAAAATTCATCTGCATCATAATAACATTTCTGGACAAGCCATCGTCGTAATTTCGACAAAAAATACCTATTAGGCAGCTGTCTGAATTGTTGTGGAACCTTATTGTAAATTTTAATAGTCATTATAAAGCAATTTTTTTTGCATAAGGCGGTCCTACAGGATGGCATTTTTAATAATGTAACATCTCTAGCCCGAACTCTGGCATTTTGCGTAACATTCTCGAAAAAACTTGGGTTATTTCTTACAAATGTGGCTATTTCCAGTATGTATATTCCTGTTAATGTGAGAAGTCCTAGACGGCGGAATAAAGGACGACAATGCTCAAATGGACCTACACCACATAAGGCTCGAATACACTTTTTTTGAACAGTAAAAACATCTCTTACATCGGTAGAGTTTCCCCAGATAATTAACCCATACCTTATAACCGAGGCAACGTAGCCATGATAGGCCAATATAGCAGATTCTTCTCCAGCTACTTTTCTGAGGTTTCTTAGGGCATAAACAAACCTGTCTAATTTGTTGCAAACTGACTGTACATGCGGTTTCCATGAGCAGTATTCATCTAAAGTGATACCTAAAAATTGTGTTTTGTATGCTCGCTGAATATTTTGTGCATTACATTCTATGTTCATTTTAAGTTTCCTGGTTTTGTAATTACAAAATTGCATGAACGTTGTTTTTGAAACATTTAATTTAAGATTATTATCTTTAAGCCAAGTATTTATAGAATTGATTGTAGAGTTTATATTATTTAGGTAAGAATTATTTTTGTCAATGTCCGGTATAATTATGGAAATGTCATCTGCAAATAGAACTAATTGATTTGAAGTTACAGTTGGAATGTCATTAATATAAAGTAAAAATAATAATGGTCCCAAGACAGATCCTTGCGGAACACCGACTCTATTATATTGAAATGTTGATCTTTGAGAAATAGCTTCCTTTTGTGGGTTAAGTCCACAAATTTCAACACTCTGCAAACGATTGCTCAGGTAATTTTCAACCCAGTTCAACGCTAATCCACGTATTCCATATTTTTCACATTTTTCCAACAATATACGATGCTCTACATAATCAAATGCTCGCGTCATATCTAGGAACATAACTATTACATCGACTTTCTTATCCACATATTGAGTAACTTTTTGCACTAACGTATAACAAGCAAGGGTGGTCGACTTGCGCTTTTGAAACCCATGTTGTTCTTTAGTAATTGAGCTATGTTTATTGAGGAAGTCAAGAAGTCTTTTGTGAAAAACCTTCTCAAATACCTTAGACATTATGGGAACTAATGTAATAGGTCTATAGTTGTCCATGCAGTCTTTCGGTCCCTTTTTATGTAAAGGTTTTACTATAGAGCACTTTAGTCTCTCCGGAAAGCAGCCTTGTGTAAAATAAATATTGATTAAGTATGTTAATACGCTTGCTATTTGTTCAATGCATGATTTTAAAACGTATGTAGATATTCCATCATAACCTACGGATGGAGTATTATTTAATGCTTTGACCACTTTCACAATTTCCTCCTCTGTGCAAGGGCTAAGAAACAAGCTGTTCCTTACTTGTCCGGTCATGGTTGTAAAATTATTAGATTTATTATTAATATTATTAGTCAATTGAATAAAATACGAATTAAAGGATTCTGCAATCTCTACACGGTCATATAAAGTGACATTATCTACTCGAACTGACTCAATCCCAGAGGGAATTTTTGTGTCATCCTGCTTATTTTGAATAACATTCCATGTGGCTCTACATTTATTTTTAGATTTAGATATAATTTTATTGTTTATTTGTTTCTTTGACTGAATTACGCAAGCTCTCAGTAACGCATCGTATATTTTATATTTTTTCTTGTTAGGTGTTGTTTTGTGCTGATAATAATTAAACCTTAAAATTCTTTTTACTTTACTTGATATTTTAAGACCTTTTGTAACCCACTTGGGTTTGGTCATGTTTGCGTTGATTTTTATTCTGTTTTCAGGAAAACATAAATCATAGAGTAATAGAAACAAGTCATGAAATGAGTTAAATGCACTATTTAGCTCTTCTTTCTCATACACTTCAGACCACGAAACGCTTTTTAAGCATTTGATAAAATAACTTAAATTTTCTTTGCTATAATTTCTTTTTGTTATATACCAAAACTGGGGTCTTGTGACTGCAGTTTCTGCAAAGAATTCTAAAAGTTGACCTGTGTTGTGATCCGATAGTTGAAGATCATGAACACTGCCAGAAGCTTCAGGAATGTTACTTGCAATGTGGTCAATACACGCCCTTTCACGAGTTGGGGACGTAATATGTAATTCTAGATTGAAGTTGTGCAAAATTCTTTGAAGAGTTTGTTTAGCCTTGTTCTCTGTTTCCGTGTGTACGTTCCAGTCTCCCGCTATAATAATTTTCTTTTTAGTGTTGGAAGTAAGCTTATACAGAATTGATTCTAATCGATGGAAAAAAGTGTTAACTAAATTATTATCGGGTATTCTGTAAATGCATAGAACTATACATTTAAAACATGAAATTTCCACACCACAACATTCAAAAACTCTATCATCAGCAAACTCTTTACAAATAGGAACCGGCTTAAAATCAATACCCTTTCGCAAAAGTATGCATACTCCACCGCGTTTGTTATTTACTCTACAATAAGATGAAGCTACAGCAAAATCCTTAACAAAGATGTTCTTTTCACTACCTTGTTTGATAAAACTCTCAGAAAAACATAATATATCAAGTGATTTATTTTTTGCAGTAAATTCATGAATGCATAAGGTGTAACTTTGAAAGTAATCCTTGTATATTCTGGTGAAAGAGTCTAATAGAATTATATGAGCTGGGTTCTTGTAAACTTGAATTTATATTATTTTGGTGAGGAACGAAAAAACTCTGATTTATCATTATCGCCCGTACAGTTCTTTTTTACCTTTACAAAATAGTATGGGATCGTGCCTTTCTTCGGTGGAGGTTCCGTGATTGAACTGTTCTTTGGAATGTGTTCCGAATGCAAGGGCTGGGAACGCTGCTGTGAATTAGTGTTATTATTAATGCCACCCTGTTTCAGACATTTTCTAAATTTAAAAGGTAGGTATTTTTTGTCATAGTCAAGAGAGTCGATAAAGAGATTGATCTTTTTAGATATAAACGAAATGTAACTATAATTATTAATGTCAGTATACTCTATAAATTTACAATTGGTAGCGTTTTTACATATAGTGTCTAAAAGATTATTTAATTTAAATTCATTCAAATATTTATTCTCATTTACACTTAAAACAGTTATTTGTGATTGCATTTTTTCCAAATATTTGAGAGTAGCGCTGAGTTCTATTAATAGTTGAGTCGGATTACAATCATTTTCACCGACACAAATAATCACGTGATCATTTATGCCTGTGTTTAAAGTAGAGCATGATTTTAAAACTTCATCAGACTTCGCAAAAGGTTTAGTAATTGCGGATATTTTATAGTTTTCGAGTTGATAATTATGAACTCTTCTTTGATGTATCAATTCCGATGCTAGCCCGATACATTGTTGTGTACCAACAACAAAAATATTTCGTTGGCTTTTTCGGCACGTTGTTGTCATCTCGATGGTTTGTGTAGCTCTTGAAATACTGCTTATTCTATTTTCTATAAATTGTTCTTCTCCGACAGTTTTGTTTAACTTAGCACTTGTCGGACGATCCACACTTTCATGTCGTGTTATCCTGCCAACTTTTTTCTGTTTTGAAGATGTAGAAATTGGTGGAATTTTGACTATTTCTTTCAAACGTTCAATTGTCCTTCTTAGGGTGAAAATTTCAGCTTTCAGTGAGTAATTTTCAGACAAAATTTCTTCGATTTTTATCTCAGCCGTTCTCATAGCACTTTCCAAACAAGTATTTTTATCTTCTAATATCATCACTTTTTGTAAGTAATAGTCTTCTGTGTTGGGTTCTTGGGTACTAGGCTGACCTGAACTAGGCGTGTCACCTTCGCCATCTTGATCATCAGAGTCATCGTCCGATGTAAGCGAACCAAAAGTATTATTAGTTGGTATATTGATTTGAATTTTTTCCCCTGTATTATTATCGGTATTTTTTTTCGGTGTGCTTTGCAACCTCTTCATTCCAATTTTATGACAGCAACTTTCGCATTTCCAACCATCTTTATTCTCCATTAATCGAAAGCGTGGTGATGAGACGTTTGTACATTGGATGTGGTAAAAATTCTTACATTTTTTGCACTTTAAAAATCGCCTATTGTTAATGCCCTCTGTACATTTCACGCAATACTCCATCTTGTGCGTCGTAGTTGAACTTCATGCAAATGTCACACAGTGATCTAACTAAATGACCTCACTGCAACCCTTAACTTTAGAAAGTTCTGCCAATGTACCATAGATGGCGCTAGTGCATATTATATTTCATAAAATTTTTTTTGCCAATCGTGTTCATCCAATCCAACATCACATGAAATAAAATAATTATGTAGTCGAAATCATACCATATCATCAGAAAATGACAAAAGTATGAGAGGCCTAGGCTGATATCGAACTCGTGTTCGGTGAGTGAGAAGCGCCGCCACTTCTACTGCGCCACTATGGCAGTGACGCATGGGTTGAATTATCTATTCTCTCGATGCAAAAAGTTGAGTTCACTTCAATCAGCTGACGCTAACAATCACTATAGTCCGTTACAAATGAAAATTTAAAATTATTCATATCAGCACTATTAAAACTTACAGTTTTTTTTAATATTGGTATTTTCCGGGACAAAGAGTATCTGTTTGTCACTTTTATTAAAGTGTATTGGTGATTTAACACTTAATATTTGTCGTCACATACATCGTCTAATTGTAGTCTATATTCGTTAATTAAAATGGCCACAAACACTATCACTTTGGATTTATAACATTTGTCACAGTTTGTAATGGTTTTTGTTCACAAATTATTCAATTAAATATTTAAATAAAGCAAGAGCCGTAGGAGCAATGTTTACTTTACAGCGCCACCTGGCGGGATTTTCTATTAAATAAGAGAGTCTATTAAATAAGTTTTTGTGTTTGCTGCTGGTGCTTGCAAAATAGGGTACAATAGATTTTACACTGGTAGTACAAACAGCAGCACACTGAATATATTTATTTGGATTTGTAACAGTAGACATTTTGTTCGGTCCCGTACCTCGAGGTGATGCTAAAAGTCGTAGACTGTATCCGTAGCAGAGCCGTAGACCTTCGTAGACCCCTATAGCCCCGTAGGCCCCTGTAGCTTTTCAAGCATTTTTCAAGTTTCACTCAGCACTTTTACTCCAAACCATGCAAACCATACCCGACTACTCGTCAATTCTGGCTTACGTCATACTGTCAATATTATACTTTTAAAAATTCATGTATGCGCGCTTATCACGCAGCGTCCAATCTTTTTCAAGAGTTGTATGCAAATATTGACCCTTACACAAGCACACTCCTTGTTTTTATGTTCGTACTTACTCGAATATGCAACAGAATACTGACTGACAATTTATGTTCATGAACAAGTGTCTGACTATACAATTGTGGGCACTGAGTCGATGAGTCTTGGTGCCAAAGTGTTTCAACATGGTTTCAACCACCTAATTCTAAAAGGCCTTTGACAGGTAGTACCAGTATGACAGAATAGTGACTGGCGACGTGGTGCTGGGGCGCGTTCATGCTGTATCTCTTAATCGAATTACACAGTTCCTGCTTTTGTTTAGTTTGTATTTATCTTACATAGTTTCTTCTTATATTAAAAGTTTCATTAAGTATTGTTTATAAAAAGTTTATTGCATGTTTAGCTGTACGTGCACTTTATTGGATCGCACTCTGGATCATAATCTAAGATTAAATATTTAAGCATACCTTGTAATGATTGTAATCTGTTGTGTTCGTCTTTTAAATAAAATAAAATAAAATCGGTATTTTCTCCGATGACAGGTCATAAAACCGCGTTTTAGCACGCCAGTCAGGAGAAATTTTCTACCATGCGCTCCAAAACGCGGTTTTACGAACTGTCAAAGTTTATAAAAGCGCACAGTCGCAATACTGTCTGCGACGCATATTTTTCCGGTTTCAAATGTTTGTCAGACGTGGCGTAAATATTTGTTTTTTTTTACGGCCTTTCACGATGCCTACTCCGCGAGGTATATAAGCGTGATATATATACAGGGTGTAAGAGACGGTGTACCGAAAATTTTGCGGGCATGATCAAACAATAAAACTAAACAACTTTTACTAGGGACCCATGTTGGGATGTTTCCATTTAATATCAGTCAGCTGATCGGGAATTTCGTATGTTTAAATTTTTTCTCGTTTACCAATACACCCGCAATAGAAAAAAAAATATCAATTTCATGGTCTGATTGATGTATGTATGTCTTTTAAGAATACAAATAAAGTTAAAAGAAGTTGCATTCATGTCTCTTTTGTTTGTTTAAAAAAAGTGATAGGTAATATAATATTACATGTGTAACATATTATTACATAAGTACGAACAGTAATAGCTTAAATATGTATGATAATGTCTTTGCAATAACTTTATTGATTGATAAATCTGTTTTGTGGGAAAGTTGAGAAATGTTGAAAGTAATAAATTATAAAGCAATACCTACCGCAGAAGGTTCACTCTGGGGTAAGAGCTTTCCGGGAATACTCCCAAAGGATACCGGACCAAGTAACCGATGGGTTTCTATTCATAACGAATAAAATAGGTGGAAAACATACCGGATGTTAGAATCGGCATACCTACCGTTAACCTTGCCTTCTTTTCTTAGTCAGTACATGAAATTTAACTACTTTTTCCGAGTAAATGCGAATGAAAATGAAATTAATTTATTCAATATGAAAATGGAAAAAAAGATATTTGTACTACAAAATTTTCTTTTTTTATGACAATTTTGTATTGTCCTAATAGAAAACCGCCTCGGACGGAATAAATAAATAAAAATGAAGACAGTAACATGACCATACGTTAACAAAGTGTTAACGTATGTTAACAAAAGAATAATTTAAACTTCCCTCATTACATAAGTCAATCAGTAAATCACGTATTTAGAGAGAGGTCGATAAAGTTTAGTCATTTCCATAAAAATATGCTTCTGTGCTTCGGAGGGCACGTTAAACCGTCGGTTCTAATAGATGTCTATGAAAAATTTGACGGCGGTCGTTTCATAAGCACTTCAGAGGCCTACTAGTAGTCTCTCTTGTCTCTCACACCAGGGTTTATCGGATCATTCGTCGACTCGGTGTCAAACACGAAAAAAAGAAGACCTATAGATATTTTTGCCTAATAAATTTTAGGTAAACGAAAAATTAATATATCGGGCCGCTTACACCCGATATATTCGTATTTCTATCCTCTGGGTACCCAAACTTGGGAATTCACAATCAATCTATTACTTATTTGGATACTACCTAATGGTCTGAGCTTGTTCAAGAAGAATAACTTGAAGGTTTTTCAATATCGTAGTGTTCTGAAATAGAATGCATTATAAGTAACACACAAAAATAGTATTCCGTACAATTTGTGATTCATGATTAGGTATAGTTCATATGATCATTGGCCTCGCACGTCTGTGATCTACACTAATATTATAAAGAGGAAAGATTTGATTGTTTGTTTGTTTGTTTGTTTGTTTGTTTGTTTGTTTGTTTGCATCGAATAGGCTCCGAAACTACTGGCCCGATTTTAAAAATTCTTTCACCATTAGAATCGTACATTATTCCTGATGAACATAGGCTATATTTTATACCAGAAAAAAATAGGGATCCGCATGAAAATTTCGATAATGTAACCCAACGTGTGAAAAATGTACCAAAAAAATATCTTATATCGCGTACGCTGTGGAAATTATTGCCAATAGAGCAAAGTGATGTACTACAGTTTTATAGAGGACATCAATATCTATAATAATGTCCGCGATATTATATGTCTAACTATTACAGTTAAGCCACAATAACTACTTTTTCGTTTAAAAATATACAAATGTACCAAAAAAATAAATTATATCGGGTACGCTGTGGAAATTATTGACAATAGAGCAAAGTGATGTACTACAGTTTTATAGAGGACATCAATATCTATAATAATGTCCGCGATATCATATGTCTAACTATTATAGTTATGCCACAATAACTACTTTTTCATTTAAAAATGTACAAACTACGCCACATTATTCGTACCAGTGTAATGATTACATTTCATCATTACTGTATTAAAGGGTGTAAGGGATAGCCCTCCGAATACTGATAGGGTACATGCAGACCATGAAACTGAACAACTTTCCCCTAGGAACATATTTCAGGAAACGTAAAAAAACTGACTTCACTTAGTGAATGCAGTCTGATTGTGATTTTGTATGGTAGGTCATTTTTTTGGCGTTTCCTGACATATGTTTCTAGGGGAAAGTTGTCCAGTTTTGTGTTTCATGCACCCTATCAGTATTTTTTCATGCACACTTTCCCTTACTCGGTATAAAAAAAGATAACAAAAAACATTAAATAATGCATTAAAAAAATCTACACCAAAATAATACATACATACACATATCACGCCTATTATCCTAAACGGCCGCAAAAACAGACATTTACTCCACGTCTGACATATGTTTGAGGGTCATTCGGAAAATTGTGTATCGCCATAGTGACAGGTTGTCAGCCCATCGCCTAAAATTGCAATACACACCCTCAAGTCCCTAAGTCGCCTCCTACGACTCCCACGGGAAAGAAATCGGGTGATGCTATTCTAAGCCGTCATCACACTTAAATAATAATAATATAATCTACACTAATATTAGAAACAGGATTTTTTTATTGTTTGTTTGAATTATATAGGCTCCGTAACGACTGAACCGATTTCAATAATTCTTTTACAGTTAATTGAAATTGGAATTCTTTATTGAATGTAGGATAGTATTAACACTTATTGACGTCATGAACCGTCATTCTAAAAAAAAGAAATTTGTATCACACATTTTTTTTTATTACAATTTTGTTATGACCTAATAGAAAACCGGCTCGGGCGGGATAAGAAAATATTAATAAAGGCACTGCAATGGGGCTGGGCAGGTTAATCACACGGCATGTAACTTTACGCCACAACCATCTGAAAACGATATTTGTTTCAAATTAAAGTCAAGATTTTTAGAATCCTACATTATCCCTGATGAACACAGGCTATATCAAACTGTCATATTCCCGGGGGGAAATTGTTAGCGGCGGGTGAAACCGCTGGGCGGGCTGCTAGTAGACGATATAAACAGTGTCTGAGGCAGACACTGCGTTGCCTGGGACGCAATTATGGAAAACGCAGGGCTGCCCAGGACCTGCGCCACCCTCTCGGCCTTCTTGGCTGGATCCGCAGGAACGACTAGTCGATACGTGCGGAGCCAGGTCGGCTGCAGGAGTCTGCCACGCGGTAGATCTCTGTCACACGCGCCTGACGGAGACCCCGTTCCGGGTTTAATTGTGGAGTTGGCCTCTCCAGGACCGTTGTGCTTGGGTCGGATTTATCACTCGGACGCTTCTTACGACCCCCACGGGAAGAGATGGGGTGGTGCCATTCTACTCTGCCGGCACCACACGGCCATAGGTATGGTTATAATTATAATATTATTGTATGGTATTTTCCTATTAGCCTCGATACAGATTATATTATTATACCTACTAGCGTATAAGCAAAGGTATAGAGATTTGCGGTTTATATATAATAAAAAAACTATACCTACCACAGACCATCTAAAAGTCTCGTGAGCGGCGCGAGCGAGTTCTTTAGTCTGTGTTTACAACTAAGTTGTATGGGACTGGGAAGCAGCGTTTCCATTTGATGCACCATCTTGTACTGCGCTTGCCAATCCGCCGGTGGTGAGTACGGCAATACCCTACCATAGGGGGAGGCCCATGTCCAGTAGTGGACTATTGCTACTGTAAATGTAATGTTTTTTTTATATTACCTACATAGTTCTAGGCAAAAAATTAACATAAAAAATATTGCCTCAGTTGACGTATTTCATACTAAGATCATTCAATATGTCTTAATTGGATAAAAAAAATGTCCTGGATAATTCACACAGCGCTTTCTAGCCCCAAAGTAAGTAAAACTTGTACTCTGGGAAGTAGATAGCTGATATTAATACATAGAAAACACCCAAACAAATATCTGTTTTTTTTTATCTTGCCCGCTTTGAAATTGAAATTTGAAATTGAAATTGAAATTGAAATTTGAAATTGAAATTCTTTATTCAATGTAGGATAGTATTATCATATCACTTATTGACGTCATGAACCGTCATTGTAAAAAAAAGAAATTTGTATCACACAATTTTCTTTTTTTTATAACAATTTTGTAATGTCCTAATAGAAAACCGGCTCGGGCGGGAGAAAAAAATAAAAATCAAAGCACTGCCACGGGGCTGGCCAGGTTAATCACACGGCATGTAACTTTACGCCACCACCATCTGAAAACGATATTTGTTTCAAATTGAAGTCAAGATTTTTAAAGCGTGTAGTTTACATGCGTATAATTAATCGGACCTCCTGAACAGGAAAAACCCACCAAAAAACCTGCCCAGAAGTGCTCCTACTCTAAATTAACAATCTTACTAGCCCCTAGGCTACCCTAGCTAATTCTGTAAGTAAAAAAAAAATATGTTAAGACCAAAAATGGCTACATATTTTTTTTTTTGTAAAAATTGAAGTAGATAAATCTACCAGTTTTAACTTATAAAATATTTACTTTAAACAATTGAAATTACATCCATGCAGATTTGTAAAATTATGTCAGTTGTAAACTCCACGCACGCCCCATTTTGGTATTAAAAATGAGTGCGTGTTTCTTGTGCTGCGCTGGAATTTCAGAGCTCCATGCCTCTTTGTCATTAATGTACTCATCTAACTTATAGTAAGCTTTATAACATAATGTTTTCTTGATAACAGACTTAAATTTACTTTCTGATAAACTCAATATATCTTCCGGTATTTTGTTATAGTATCTTATACTTAGACCTTCAAATGAAGTCCTAACTTTAGCGAGTCTATGCTTAGGTTGATCTATTTTATTTTTACTCCTTGTATTGCGGTTATGCCTGTCACAATTTCTAGTGAAAGTATTTATATTTTTTCTAACATACATGATATTTTCATAAATATATTGACACGGTACAGTCATAATATTAATTTCCTTAAACAGTTCCCTTAGGGAATCACGACTGCAAAGTTT
Organism: Tuta absoluta; assembly: GCA_027580185.1. NCBI lineage: Eukaryota > Metazoa > Arthropoda > Insecta > Lepidoptera > Gelechiidae > Tuta > Tuta absoluta. The sequence continues at coordinate 7,159,128 of JAQAHW010000019.1, read as the reverse complement.
ATAAATTGCTCTAATGGCCCTCTTTTGGAGAATAAAAATTGTTTCAATATCAGCGGCGCGCCCCCACAGCAAAATTCCATAGGACATAATGCTATGAAAATAACTAAAGTAAACAAGTCGCGCAGTTGCAATATCCGTGATCTCTCTAATTTTACGTACCGCATATGCAGCTGAGCTTAATCTTCCCGACAAAGATGTAATATGAGGGCCCCATTGGAGACTTGAGTCGAGAGTAATCCCTAAGAAAACTGTACTGGTAGTAAACTCTAATTTTTCATTATTAAGTACGACATGATTATTCAAAGAATGTACTACGTTAGGTAAAGTGAATAATACACATTTAGTTTTTTTCTCATTAAGAACTAAATTATTTGCAGTAAACCAACTATGAATTTGTCCAAGAGTGTTGTTTACTTCGTCATAGTTATGTGCATGTCTATCGACCTTAAATATAAGGGATGTGTCATCAGCAAATAGTACAATCTTGGACAAATTCTCTACCATGTAAGGCAAATCATTTATGTAAATTAGAAATAGAAATGGTCCTAAAATAGAGCCTTGAGGCACACCAATTTTAACACGAGACCCCAGTGATTTGGCGCCGTTTATTTGGACCTTTTGAGTTCTATTATCTAAATATGAATTCAAAAATTTCAGAGCTGCGTTTCGAATACCGTAGTGTTCTAATTTTAGCAATAAAGTTTCATGATCCACGCAATCAAATGCCTTGGAAAGATCACAAAAAACACCAATGGCATCTTTTGACTCTTCCCAAGCATTAAATACATGTTTGATTAGAGCAACACCAGCATCTGTGGTACAACGTCCCTTTGTAAAACCGAATTGCTGGTTGTGTAACAAATTGTTCTGATTAAAATGGGACAGCATTTGATTTAGTATGATCTTCTCAAACACTTTGCTGAGTACTGGCAGAATTGATACAGGCCTATAGTTACTGGGGTCTTGTTTGTCACCAGCTTTAAACAGCGGAACTACCTTGCTATGTTTCATTAAATCAGGAAAAATGCCGTGATCAATACATTCATTGAAGATATCTGCTAAGTATGGTGCTAATATTTCGATTACTGATTGACAAACTTTAACTGACATCCCCCATAAATCCTCGGTGCTCTTTACTTTGATATCTTTAAAAGTTTTTAAAATATACTGGGGACTTACATGAGTAAATTTAAATTCAGAATTGCAAACATCTACATTTTGCTTCAGCAATGAATATGAAATTGTAGGTGAAGATCTTAATGACTCAGTAGTTTTTAGAGGTATATTTGTGAAAAATGTCTCTAACTCCTGCGCTACATCTGAATTTAAACTAATCACTCCTTTGTCGGTTTTAAGTGAAAAGTTATTTTCGCGTGGCTTAGTTTTACCTGTTTCGCTATTAATAACTTTCCAGACAGCTTTTATTTTATTATCTGAAGACTTTATCTTATTACTAATAAAGTTTGCTTTAGCAATTTCACAAGCTATTTTGAAGGTTTTAGAATATTTTTTTACTAGCTCACTAAAACTTACATCGTTTGTCATGTTTTTAAGCTCGTAAAGTTCAAAAAGCCTATCTCTACTAATCCTAAGACCTTTGGTCGCCCAATCACTAAACTTAAATTTCGTATTAATTTCTTTCGTTTCTAAGTTAAAAATGATTTCGAATTCTTTGCTTAACAAATTGAAAACGGGAAATTGAAAACAGGGAAAATTTTGCAAGTTTTCAAAAATTGTATACCTAATACGGGAAGTGTTTTAAAATTTGGTATTCTATCTGAAAATTGACTTAAAAATATTTGTGTCTTGTGGGAATCAAACCCACGACCCTCGGCGTAGCAGACAGGGGTACTATCCGCCACGCCATCGGGCCAGTTTACGTAGTGATTTAGTATGCAAGATATAACTAATAAATCGTCAACATATATCAATTGAACATCCAACTTATACCTAAGCAAATAAGGGTCTTCCCGTAGCCGGTTTACAAAATCAACCCTCGAAAGCAAAGTAAATATGACCCCAGGAGTTTTTGTGGCCGTAACAGAGTTTGATTAAGTAAAAGTTGGGTTTTTGTTGTACCTTGTTAGTGCGGAGTTTGGAGGCTGGGGGTTATGTGGGTGTATTTATCATGGAAATTTGTATCAATATATTGTGTGCATAAATTTCCAATCAGGCATCTATCGGGAAATTAGGTTACGGCTTCACTTTTCCATGTTTATAGGGATTGTAACACAGGTAGGTTAAATAAGATGTGATTTAAATACCTAAATAGGTTTATTTTCTAAATAATATTCTTTTATTGTTTTGGTTGCATGCTTATCGAGTGGGACGATGAACCCGATGAAGCCTTGTGCCAGAGTTTTCAACCACATACTTACTAATAAAATAATTAGGCACCTGAAGAGATTGTGTAATGTAATGACCACCATATAGGTAGGTAGGCCTTTTCTCAATTGCGCCAATCTTCACGTGCTAAACTCATCCATAGAGATCCCGTCGACTTGGTGATATCTTCGGACCACCGGGCTGATGGTCTGCCCGCTGACCTCTCTGCTCCCCTTGTCCACTACTCTGTGACAGCTTTTGTCCACCGTCCATCAAGCCTCCTTGCCACGTGTCCTGCCCACCTCCACCTCAAACTATGATTCGCTTTCCTACATCTTCGACTTTCGTCCTGCGTCGAATTTCGATGTTTGGTTCGCGATCAACGAGGGAGATGCTTTAGCATAACGGGCTCCATTGTTATCTTTGCCAGTTTAATGTTATACATATTTTAATAAGATTGTATAGCTCCTACTCTCCAAACGTACCGCATTTTTTCTTTTCTATTTACGCCTTCTCCGAATCGATTTTGATTTGATTCAATGTAACACATTTTGAGTTCCGCTAAAAATAGGATGGATCCATGGGAGGGATTTAAGTTTCTTTGTAAAACGATTTAACTTAAACCCTTTTTTTTTAACTTAAACCCTTAAAATATAGGAACTCGAGGTGCTGTGTAAATTTTCGCACCTAAGGTGGTCCTCCCATTTGCCATTTTAATGCAACTTTACGCATGCGTCTGTCAGACGAAAGGAAATTGCGAATTCCAATCTTATTCTCATACAAATAGGCTGCGGTGTGTTTACAATATGTTACGGTGCGTAACAAATCCGCCGAAAAATACGCAGCTTCAGACGACAAGTGGCAGAAGTGGAGAGAACCGCCTAATTAAGTAAACTTCAATTAACAAAATTGACAAACATTGTACATTTAACGGGACTAAAAGAAAGATTAACATCTAGGTATTTTTATGAAAATAAATTAATGCGCACTAAATAAAAACCATCATTCTGAACAGACTTTTTCAAAAAGTATTCGCAGTAAAATCTTTAGAAAGCCTCCAGCTATTGTTATAATTCTCATTTCATTGCAAAAAAATATAATAGCTTACAAATAAACGTCGATTTTTCCATTCAAAGGACACTCAATAGATAATTATTGATGTTAAATCGAGCCTAAACCATTTTCCCTAAGGGGACATTCACACGCAGCCAAAAATTTGTTCATCAAATCGACTTTGCCTTCTCCTTGTTGTATGGAAAACCAAGGTATCGCAACCCGATAAACCTTGATGACAGAGTTTTGAAACCACTTAATAGATAACCAGTAAGCCTCTGACATGGCTTCGTAACGACCGCCGTCAGTGTAATAAACCAATAGCTTAACGTGCGCTTCGAAACACGTTAATAACTATACTAAATAGATCGGTGCTACAACTAATGAAAGCGTAAAACTCTTATTAACGCTATAGTTCTGTAACATAAATTAATAAATATTTTTAGATGAGAAATAGCGCCATTTAGCCTAAACTAAATAATACTTGTACCTACTATGGGAACTATGTAACTGATAATAATACCTATATACTTAAAAATAAGACCATTATTAATAGAAAAATACCTCAAACATGTCCAGACGAAACACGAATATGTCAAAATTGACTTAACAAATATTTGTGTTTTGTGGAAATAAACCCATAATTTTTGTCGTGGCAGGCAAGGGTACTATCCACTACGCAATTGGACCATAATGAAACCTAAATCCATTAAACCGACGCAAACCATCGTACGTTACACGTACCTAAAACGTTAAAGCGATTTCGCTTGGGCTTGTGTAGCCATGTGAACGTGCCCTAATCTCCCCCCCGCCATTTCAGTAATCGGCTGACGATAACATAATCTCTTTCGCCTCATTGAGCGACTCCAGTTGTTATAATAGATAAGGAAATTATTTCCGACTCAGGATTTGTGTTTTGGGAATCATTAGTTTAATACACAGGATAATACATTATTGGGCAGGCAAAGAAAACAGAAGGCTATACAGGTGTGAAGGACAGCCCTTCGAATACTGAAAGGTACATGAATACCATGAACTAAACAAACTTTTCTCAGAAACATGTTATGAAACGACAAATAAAATCAACCTCCGGTACAAAATCATCTGATTGTATATACTATGGAAAGTAAAAAAAAAGACGTTTCCTAAAATATTTTTTCATGAGAAGTTGCTCAGTTTCATAGTCTGGCTGGATGCACAATATCAGTATTCGGAGGGTTGTCCCTTACATCCTGTATAATATCGATTTAGGCAGGTACAAATTGCCGAGTTAATAATTGTTGAGGTTAGACGACCTCTGGCCAGATGGGCCAATGACTTAAAAAAGGCAGCTGGTGGCGCCTAGATGGCGAAAACAATATTGTGCCCTATGGCGTAACCAAGGGTAGGCCTACGTCCAGCAGTGGACTGCAATAGGCTGATGTATGTATGTATCCAGGTAATCATTACGGCAAAGAGGTTATTATAGTTGTACTAGGTTTCTTGACCCTTAAAGGTTAGTCTAAGACCTAGTTTTGAGTCACTACCATTGTCGCTGTAAATATAACATCTGAACATCATATCCTCACTGTAAAAGTCGCAAGAATACGGCAGAATCCACAACATTTCATTTTACGTTAGATACAAAAAATACATATATCGTTTAGAGTGTTTGGGATGCTTTAACATATTTTCATAATTTTTAATGCAATCGTTTCTAAAATATTTTGAGACGATGTGAAATCTTCCAAAGATAGGATAACCCTAAAAAGATCCTTTGCTTATAGTAGAAAAAAAAGCAGATTGGGGCAGCATGGTCTTCCCCTGTCCAGAATACACAATAAAAATTCTATATCCATTAAAAAAAGACACGTCCGGGATCCGCCAAGTCAACCAAAGAGAAAACGATCCGTGGAGAAAACTTCATTCGTTCATCTGTCAATGTCTCATCAGTTTTTTTAATGAAGGTCATAAGTAGTAGGCAAATGAATTGTTTTCAGCAGCTTAGTTGTTGGAGCTAAACTAAAGCACTTGTAACGGTTGGTGAGGAGAGCAGCTATTGGCGGGCGAGATGAGAAGTGTAAAGCGTAGTGGTGTGGAGCGATGTTATACAAAGAGGTGAGGCGTGGTGAGGTGCGGAGGTGAGGTGAGCATAGACATTTGTGTCTATGGAGGAGAGGAGGCGAGGAGAGCATAGAGAAGAGTCAAAAATGACATTACATTCGAATTTGGAGTTTGATGTGACATCGGCGTTTTTTTCACTTTTTCGTAAAATTGAGAAATTATATTGGAAAATATTATCGAATATAAAGCATTGTGATTCCAAGAAACTCTTTTATTCGCTAAAATATCCTGACGATAATAGTCAGAAGCGGGACGATTCCAAGTCCACTATGAAGGGAACTCTGCAAAGGGGTTCAGGCGAGAAATTTGGACGGTATATTCGGCAAAAGAAGAAGCCAGGAAATGTGAGTAATGACCAGATTTGGAAAGCTTGATCACAAAATCGCTGACAGCTCTGCAAATTATGTTAAATGAGGATGGCAGTCAGTACCGAATCGAATTTTATTGAAACTTTCAACGCCCGGAAGACCAGATTATGAATGTTCAGAGTTGGATTAATAAAATTGAACAACTGGGGGAAATTTACCTACAACTGGCTGAAATGATTAAACGAAATCTTCTAACTTGCAATCGAAGCTGCAAGGTCAGGCACGCATTTGGTTTAAAAGACTTGAATCTTATTGAAGCAAAAGGGTGTAAACGTAGACTTGACAGCTGATAGAGATGAATGGAAGAAAAAACGTATTGCGCCCACCCCAAATAAATTGGGATAACGGCAGGCAGATGATCATGATAATGAGACTTGAATTTTAATCTTATGAACATACACGGCAGGAGTGGTAAACAAGTCATTTTGGAAGAGATGATGCAACATAAGAAATTGACCAGTAAAAGTATGACTAAATACTACGTAGAGAAGTTGACTCTGAGCTATCGATGTCTGCAAAGTGAACAGGCAGCGGTGTCTTGTATAATACGGGGTTTACCCGACGAGCTGCAAGCTATTGCTTAAGCATTTTAATGTTCGACGCCAGACAAAGTATATGAAAGATTCTTGTCAGCTTTTGAACATTATCAATCCTATCAAGGTTTCAACTTCCAAGAAGCAAGAAAGGTTGACGAATAACTGAAAATGACACCTTGAGAAATTTTGATGACGTAGATGCCTGTGATTAAGTTTCTGGTTATGGAGTACAGGTAGCTGAAGACAAGGTGCCGTGGGCAACAGCTTATTAAATGTGATTGTAGCATGCACGCCGCAAGAAGACGTGTGTGCAAGATATAGACAGCACAGCAATGGCTGTACGCACTATGCTATTATGTTCTATTATTCACGATGGAGAAGGATACTTGAAAGTGTGTAACATGGCATGTTGAGCAGCATGCCATATACCGGATCGAGGGCCTCATGATAACACGAGCTGAGCAATGTGTTTTTGAGGTGAGCGGGGATTTTTAATTACTACGGTAAGGGGAGGAAAAGGTGCAGACGACAAGCGAAAAGGATGAGATAGAGTAGAGTTAATACAGTTGAGATAAGTAGGATCTTTAACAAAATTTGCTACTTTAGTAAATACAGTCTACAAAGTAGATAGGGTAACATCATAATACAGTCGGTAAGGAGATAGGGTATCAACCTAGGCTAGCAAAGATAAGTGTAATGTGTAAATATATAGCGGGTGACAGGAGTGATGCCAATAGGCAGAATGGAGCGTTCCAGGCGGAGTCGGGATAAGGGTAACTACCCTGCCTGGCCGGGTGTTGTGGCCAGGGGACCTACTGTTCCACCTGGATAGAATTGGAAGTTGTATATATGCGTAGCCCGGTGAAACTCTTCGATATCGCGTTTCAGGCTCTTTGTTCTGTCACGTGGCGCCATCTTGCAGATATGTTGGAACTTCTGTTGCGTCTTGCTTGCTCGTGAACCACTTTGAGTGAGCTTCTTGTTGTAGCTCCCAGAGGTCGCTACAAATACAAGCAGTCGTTTCTCTTATATTATCTTTCCCTATCTATATCTAAAAGCTTCGCTTTGGCTGCGCTCTGGTGATATGATATAGCATGTAGTGGATTAAAGTGATGGATGAGGAGGTCATAACTGGGGATGATCTTATTTATCTGCTGTAAATTAACGATTTTTCTTGCGCCAATTGCGGTGCAATTGGTTTCAGGATGGCCGACTGTAACGGTTGGTGAGGAGAGCAGCTATTGGCGGGCGAGATGAGAAGTGTAAAGCGTAGTGGTGTGGAGCGATGTTATACAAAGAGGTGAGGCGTGGTGAGGTGCGGAGGTGAGGTGAGCATAGACATTTGTGTCTATGGAGGAGAGGAGGCGAGGAGAGCATAGAGAAGAGTCAAAAATAACATTACATTCGAATTTGGAGTTTGATGTGACATCGGCGTTTTTTTCACTTTTTCGTAAAATTGAGAAATTATATTGGAAAATATTATCGAATATAAAGCATTGTGATTCCAAGAAACTCTTTTATTCGCTAAAATATCCTGACGATAATACACTTGAGTACCAAATTTTAAAACACTTCCCGTGTTAGGTATACAATTTTTTTGAAAACTTGCAAAATTTTCAAGCGCGGGCAGGATTTGAACCTGCGACTTTCGCATTACTAGTGGCGACGCCTCTTCCATCTGGGCTACCTCTGGGAAAATTTTGCAAGTTTTCAAAAAAAAAAAAAAATTTTAAATCCCTGATTATGAAACAAAATGAAATAAAAATAATTTGCCCTGCCCACCCCATTTCTTTCCCGTGGGAGTCGTAGGAGGTGACTTAGGGACTCGAGGGTGTGTATTGCAATTTTAGGCGATGGGCTGACAACCTGTCACTATGGTGACACACAATTTTTCGAATGACCCTCAAATATATGTCAGACGTGGCGTAAATGTCTGTGTTTGCGGTCGTTTACGCTCTGCCTACCCCGCAAGGGAAAATAGGCGTGATATGTGAGTGAGTGAGTGAGTATAAACTATCTATTAAAAATATAAAAATCTCGTTAAAAATTTGAAATGTTGTGGAATACTACTTACTACTACAACTACCAGCACAGACCAATAAAGTCCGGTGTTCGGTGCTCTGTAGGCTGTGGCTACGAGTCATCTGGCCGGAGGCGTCCAACGCTACACGAGGACTTCGACAGCCTTCTGCCTTGTTATACCCTTTCTGTTACAGTAGTAGCTTTAGTCTTAGTTCTGTGTTTTACACCCAGTTTAGAATTTCGTTCAATACCTGACAATAAGTAAAACCGACCACTATCCGAAAATATACGTATTTGAAAATAAGTGAGTAAAACACTTTATCTAGGCGGCCTTATCGCTAAAAGCAATCTCTTCCAGACAACTTTTGTGTGGAGGGAATAGAAATAGAAACAGAGCAGTGCGAGAGCAAGAGTCACAGGAACAAAAAATAATAATAAATACATACAAAAAAATAGTAGGTACAATATTAATACATACCTACATACATATTTTATATAAATACAGTACAGGGTTACTATTTCGTAGTATATTTACAGGTAAGTAGCTTAATTTTGCATTCTGTACAGAGTAAATTCAAGAAATTTCGAAATTTAAGACTTATTACATTCAGAGGCACGCCTTCCTTAGCATTGTTTACACTTTATACAAAGCGAAGAAAAAAGAATTGCCCGTTTTAGTGCAATTATTAAAAGAGCCCCGGAGTTTTCCTTCTCATTTATGTAAGCAGAATTTATCTGTGTTTTATATTTTCTTCAACCCTTCTATTTAGTGTTCCTTGAATAAGTTATTTGTACGTTGTTTCAAGACGAGTATCAAGAGGTTGAAAATTTGAATGTTACTAGCCAATTAAGGTGCTTACGCGCCCACCAATGCTAATTTGTGACCAAACTGTCTACACTTAATTGTACCCTGTAATATTAAACTGAATAGACAGAGTGTTATGCCGGCTTAGAATAGCAACACCCCATTTATTTTCAGGGTGCTTTAAGAGGCAACTAAGGGACTCGAGGGTTTCATGTGTATTACAATTTTAGGCGACAGGCTGACAACCTGTCACTACAGTGGTGCAAGATTTTTCTGATACGACCCTCGTATATTTGCCAGACGTGGCGATAGCGACCGTATTTTTACGCCCGTTAACGCTCTGCCTACTCGACAAGGGATAACAACGTGATATGTGTGTGTGTGTGTATGTGTGTAGATAAACAGAACAGCGACAGTGAGCTGTACGTCCAGTAGGCAGACTACCCGCTAGATGGGTGGACGACCAAGTGACCATTGCTGGCAAACAATGGATGCGGGAGGCACAAGACCGGCGCAGATGGTCAGATTTTAATTTTAATTTTATTAGCTTCTAAAAATAAATACAATAACATTAAATGACGTCACTAAGCCCAAAGTAGCAAACTGACGTAGCAGTGGGCTGGGCACATCAGTCGTAGAACCGACGGACAGTGGAGTAAGCGAGTTCTTGAGGCCACGCCTCGGCAAGCGTAGCGTTGGACGACCTCCGGCCAGATGAACCGATGATTTAAAAAAGGCGGCTGGTAGCGACTGGATGGCGACAATGAGAGATCGTGCCCTATCCCTATGACGTACCCTGGGGGAGGCTTACGTCCAGCAGTGGACTGCAATTGGCTGACATCAATTTCGGATTTACGTACATACAACCCGAAAAGGTTTGTCTTGATGTCAGGCTTCCCCGTAATAAAAGAGTCCTACACTCAGCAGTGGGTAGATGTAGGCTGATTATAATGATGATGATGATTACAATATTAAAGCTACGGAGCCCATTTTGCTCACGTCTGATATTCTCTCGACACTACACTCTTCTAAATTTTTTGTTCAGTTATCAAATGTAATTAGCCGTTTATTTTATTTGCTCAATTAATCTTCCGATTACAAAATTCTGCATAAAAGGGTTTAGGAAGCGTCTTCAGAAATTATTTTTTTAGCATTCTCATTGTAGAAACAAGGCTTATATGGTCTTCTTGTTCTTTTCGAGTGGGACAATAAGTCAACGAACGACCCGATGAACCCTGGTGTCAGAGATTTTCAACCACCTACTTCTAGTACTAGACCTCTGATATGATTCTGTAATATACATGACATGGTTGTATACAAAAACCGGGACAAACCACTTAAGGTGAGTGTAGCAGTCAACGACCTTGACAGCGGTGCCACTCCACAAAAAATATATTTTCTCTTTATTCAAACAATCTTTTATCCTCAAGTAAAATTAGAACCTGCAAACTCAATGAAATATTCGCTGTAATTTGATTGCTGATTACTGATAATTAAAGTACATTCATACATACATATAATCACGCCTCTTTCCCATAGGGATAGGCAGAGACTACATCTTTCCACTTGTCACGATCCTGACACACCTCTTTCGCTTCTTCAACATGCATCAATCTTTCTTGATTTGATCATTAGATTGATGCAAGATTGAAGATTGATAATTAAAGTAATAACAACAATAACAAAAGTGGCCGTTTTTAGGTACTTTTTTCCACAACTTTAATTGAAGCGAATATTTCAATAGTTTTGTTTTCATTTGAGGCAATAAATACCAAATGTAACCGTTTTTAGGTACTTTTTGCCATAACTTTAATAACAGCGAATATTTTATTGTGTTTGCAGGTTCATTTAATACAAAAAACTTGGGCTACGGACATTCTGATAAATTGTTTGAATAAAGAGGAATTCTTTTTTTGTGATATGGTTCCACTGTCGTGGTCGTTCACGGCTACACTTGCCTTAAAAAGGTGGCTGGTAGCGCCAGGATGGCGAAAATAAGAAATCGTGCATTATTGCGTACCCTGGGGGAGGCCTAAGTCCAGCGGTTAACTGCAATAGGCTGATGTATGCATGTAACCCGTAATAACAACTTTATTGTGAGAATTTTATGAACAACTAGCGGCACGCTCAACGGCATCTTTCATACATATAACCTTAACAATTGAATTACTTTATCTATTAAAGAAACCGAAATAAATCCGTTGCGTAGTTCTAGACATTTAAGCAAACAATGAACGGAAACCCACCGGGACACGGGAAGCGAATTTATTCTATATTAGGTTGTAGCGATTTCATGTAACTGTTATCACTGTAATAGAAAAAGGCCATTTATAAAGTATTGAATTCAATACTAAGCGAGCAATCACCACTATAGTAACATAATAGTTCGATATGGCAAGCATTATTTGAGGGCATAACTTACCAACATTCTAAAGTCGCTTATTTTTTGTATGATTACGTCATGTGTGAGGCACACATTACATATTACACACATACACACTACATATTGTGTAATTTTTTACGCTTTCTTAGTTTTTCTGGTAGTTTTTTCAGCAAATAAAATTTAAAGTGTCTTTATCTAAACGAATATTTTAAAATAAACTAGTATTGTCTATGTGACAACACATTGTTAAAATCCAGTTTTGATTCGTTTTTATTCACTGCAAACAAAAGTTTGTTAGAATACACCGAAAAAGACACAAAATAATGAATTAGTCAAGAAACTATTTGCCAAAAATAATCGCCTTTAATATTTTTCGTACATGAAAAGCTCGCCATACTGGGCTATAAATATGAAACCGAAATAAACTGGGTTAGTGTACAATTTTCAGTTGTCAATTGTTTCAAATATTCGTTCACAGAGGTTATTGTCAACATTTCAATGGCTTTCAGTATTCACAACGATATGGCCTGTTGCTACTGATAAATGTTTATTTCATATACAGGCTGTTATGTGCAACCCTACGAATTTCGAAAGGGTGCATACAGTTCATAAAACTGAACAACTTTTCAATTGGAATATATTTCAGGAAACATAAAATACAATTTGAATTTCCGTAGTTGAGTCACTAAGCTGATCGTGATTTTGTATGGGAAGTCGACTTTATCCATTGTTTTCTGACATTCCCGGGGTAAAATTGTTTAGTATCATGGTCTGAATACCGTGTGAAGCTGGCTTAGAATATAATGGCATAGAAGTGGGGTGATGTAATAGCATCACCCCACTTCTTTCGCGCGGGTGTCGTAAGAGGTGACTAAGCGACTCGAAGGTTACATGTGCATTAAAATATAAGGCGCAAGGCTCACTTTAGTGATACAAGATTTTTTTCAACGGCTACAAATATTTGTCAGACGTGGCGATAGCGACCGTATTATACGGCCGTTAACGCTCTACCTACCCCGCAACGGATAAAGGCGAGATATGAGTGTCTGAATGCACTTGTATTCGAAGGATACTTGTATGTCCCTAACACCCTGTATACATTTAAGGACAAAATTAATTTAATTCTGCACACGTGCTGCCAGTTTTGTGACTTTTCACGGAAACAGAGCTTTTGCATTGAAACGGTTATTTCAAACTAAATATTGTGGAAACTATCAGCTAAAATTACGATTGCTCTATAAATACCGGTATTTATATAGAAGAAGCTATCTACTGTACTATATTTTTTTAATGATACATTAAGACTATCACAATATAATAATTTTAAACTGATTTAAGATGTGTTTATTTAGAATTTAACAATTCCTACGTTTCGAGCTCTTTACAGAGCCCATGGTCACGCAAAATTTTTAAACCAGTTTTATTTAGAAAATTACAGCCAAAATGTTCTGAAAACATTATAGGTTATTGTCGAGGACCAAACAGATACCTGTCAGTTACACAACTTGACAAACTTGATAGAGAAAAAAAACCAAAGTAAGCTGTATTTTTAATATTATGTCCTAAGCTTTAAAGTTATTACAAAAAAAAAACAATTTTGGATGCGTACCTTTACTATTACGAATCGCTAAATTCGTTATATCTGTCGAAATACCATTAGATTTATATGTCGGAGAAACCGTGAAATATTGCAAAATTTTTAGCTCATAATGGATGTCTGTGTCTCTCTGGCGTAGCGCGAATGAAAAGGACAAACTTTTAAGGTGAATCAAGGCCTTAAGTAAGCGTGTTTGCCTCTTAACATTTATAACCCCAGAAGGCAAACATCCCCGACGAAATCTTAGAAGTTCCCGGGAATTTCTAGAATTCTACGATAAATAAGTAGTATTTTCTGTGCGGAAACTTACAGACAGGAAGAAATAAATCTAGCGAAGGGGGATCTTAATTTAGTTGGTTCTCGGTCTGGTTGCTAGTTCAAATTGAAATATTTCACAAATTCGGTTTTAAACTTCGTGTTCGAAGTTCAAGTAGTGAAATAATCTCGTCGAAATAAAAGTAGTATGGTAAAGATCTGTAAAAGAATGACGAACGATGAAGTGCTAAATCTAGTAATGAAGAAGAGAACTAAACTGATCGTTATAGAGAGCAGAAGAGGAAACATGCTGGGACACTTGTTATGACATGACGACCTACTAAAAACTATAATGGAAGGAAAGATTGAGGGAAGAAGAGGGAGAGGGCAACCTAGACGAGCGTATGTGGACCAAATCAAAGAAAAAATAGGTGTCATGTCGTATAAAGAAGTCAAAGAGAAGGCTTATAATTGATTGGATATTACTCCACCGACAAGAACGACGCTCTTAAATTAATGATGATGGTAAAGATCAATCGACAGAAATCCACAAACCTGGTTGAAAAAAAAAACATTAGCTATTCCGTTCAAAGGTAAGTACAGTTTATGTATTTTCATATGAAGCATTTCATTTCAGTAATAAAATATTCTGTTTCATACGACTACATTAGAGCTACTCAAATTTTTATATTCGCATCAAATACATTTTCTGTAGACAAAATTTACCACATGAAATCCGCACCAGACACTTTTACAGCCGGAACGTAAAAGTTAAAATGGAGATACAATCAGACTCAGTTTTATGCCAAAGTCAGCGGAAGTTAAATGAAAAGTGAATGAAAATCAGCTTTACTTCGGCTTAACTGGAACCGTCTTTTCACAACCGAGTGATAAAAATCTCCCACTGGATATTCGGCCATAAAAAAGTTTTGACATTGCACTCAAGGGTTCGAGGGTGCCTTGTTTTGGAAAGTTTGAAGAAGACAACTTTTATAAGAATCTTTGTTTTTCGAAAACAAGTTTAACGCTTATAAAACCATCGCCCCTTAGCATTAGGGCGCGTTCATACTTTCAAAATAGTTATGGGTATTTGAAATAAATATAAATGAGACGACAGAAGTATATTAGGATAGTTGTAAGAGAAAGGAAGTAGTCTCTGCCTACCTTCGCATGTATGTGTATATGTGAAATGGAGTAAAGTTAATACTGTTGATAGAAATAACGAATGACAAGTGTTATACCTCTGTCTAAAACGCCATCTTTTTAAGTAAAGAAGTCCATTTTTTACGCCTCTTTAATTATACAGGGTGTAAGGGTGCTGAAAACTTTGCAAGCATAATAAGACCATGAAACAGATCAACTTTTACTACGCTTACCTATGCTTGGTAACAAAAAAAGGACTGAAGAAATTTTCGTCAGTCGGTCGTTATATTTTCGTGTACCATAATAACCTCCATAGAAAAAGTTGCTTAGTTTTATGTTCTGATCATGCCCGCAAGCAAATATTGTTGTAGAACCACAGGGCATCCCAAGTTCAGAAAAAGAAATCGATAATGGACTCGCAATATATCTGTTACGTGTGTTTTTTACTGTCCTGTCGATCGGCTTTAGACGAATTAAATTAAGTCAAACCAGTACTGCCGTAGTGCCGTGTGATGCCGGCTTAGAATAGCATCACCCCATTTCTTGCCCGTGGGAGTCGTAAGAAGCGTCTAAGGGACTCGAGGGTGTGTATTGCAATTTTAGGCGATGGGCTGACAACCTGTCACTATGGTGATACACAATTTTCCGGATGACCCTCAAATGTTTGTCAGATGTGGCGTAAATGTCCATTCTCTGCCTACCCCGCAAGGGATTATAGGCGTGATATGTGTATGTGTATGTATGTATGGACCAGTACTCAGACAGACGCACTGCGACGTCAGTGGCGTTGTGAGGGTCCTCTAGCGCGCAGGATGAAGGGCACGCAGGGCAGTTCAATTGATGTGCCAATGTTTAAGGAGAGGCACCACATGCACACACGTATACGTGTTCATGCTGTACCCCCATCGACATGAATTGTCCCTGTAGCGGCCGACTTGGGTCCGGAGTCTGTTGAGAATCTTCCATATCGGCCAAGGAAGCTTATGTCTCAAGACGCACGATAATATGTAGCAAGCAACTAGACGCTAATATTTTATTTTTCTTCAAAAGCTCATAATTTCTCGTATAAAAGTTAGTGGTCAATAAAACAACCATGAGCTTCAAAAAGCTTTACAAGCGTTTTATGCAGGTACATTAAGCTGGCAGTAAGTACTTTAATTTTTAACAATTTGTAAATAGGTAACACACAGGTATTCCGTACTTGGTTTTATCGTGGATTTTATAACCTACTCTGAAAATAAGTTGGTGATATTCAATAGATTCCATTATTGTTTTTATTTTAAATTCTCTACTGGACACTTGACAGGCAAGTCTTTACCAATAAAACTCTGAACTGCCAACTAAAAGACGTTATTATTACAGAAAAAGTTACACAGTCGTTTGATAATGTCAAATCGTATGGAAAAATAATTTAAACAGCGTCTAAAGGCGCGTCTAACTATTCAGCATCCTACCTTCTTAATAATTAATTTTGTGAAATATAAAGTATGAATATTTAGATTGAGTTAAAACGGTACCTGCGTTTTTTTTACCTGCGGTTTAATTTGAAGCTAGCATTTCAAAATTCGAGGTGACCTATCCAATGCCTATCCTATTCTGAGTTTGAAATGTAGTGCACTTTTATAACTGAAGTTCATATGAACTTGGCTTGAAGCCAAACTTACTTAGTTATTCTTCAAAACTTGAGCTCGTGACAGCACCAAATGACGGAAAGAACAACTGCATAACTGCAGTTAAGGCGGTTCTCCCACTTGTCATCCATCGCTGCGTATTTTCACGCATGCGTTTGTCAGACGAAAGGAAATTTCGAATTCTGGTTTTATTTCCATACAAATACGGCTACAGTGCGCAACAGATGCATCTGTCAAATCAGAATTCTCAATCTCCTTTCGTCTTACAGATGCATGCGATGCGGTGCGTTAAAAATACGCAGAGACAGACGATAAGTGTAAGAACCAACTAAGACGGCTTCCACAGGCATCGCATGATTTTACGGTGCTTTGCTGGACCCCGATTTTTGATGAAAGGAGTTCACAATATTCCATACCAAAACCAGACCTCATGGTACACGTCGCCGCATTAAATTGTCATTTGTATGGAGGCTGTCAAAAACCACACTAGCGTCTGGTGCGTGTGCGATTCAACTTTTGTAGTTGAAACTGAAACTTGTTTTTGCTGTAACTACGAGTACTTAAGATTGCCAAGGCAGATTTTGTGAAATTTATGTACCTAGTTTAATTTAAAGAAAGAAGATAGTAAAAAAAGGTCTTATAAAGGTGGCTCTGCAAACAAATGATCGTCATTTGTCTGAGACTTTTAATTTCAGAATTTGGTGTAAAAACTACCAAGTAAGGTCCAAGTAAGTCTGTCCACGAGCCGTCTCGTCACCACTCTCTTTATCCTACAAATTAAGTAAATGGTATTGGCGGGCGCGCCCAAGACAGATGGACGGCTCCAAGGAAACGACAATATTTCACGCACACATCCACACGCCGCCGTTTACGAGCGAAACCGGTTCTTTCTGGTACCGTAAGTAGTCGAGTGTCAACAGCGATCGTTTGGTGCGCTTGGAATATGACTTACGTAGTCGTATAAACGTAAATACGATTGCAATATTTCTGTTTGACTAAATACAACTGAAGATAGTGTTTTAACATTTTGGAAGGTCGCGGATAATATTAAAATGTAATTTATATCGGGCGAATCTTTTTTAGTGACTGATATTGAAAACAGAGGACGGACTGGAAACATGATCGAAATATGTCAAAAATATTTTGAGCTTCCATAGTAACCAAAATCAGCTGACACTCACAAAATCAGCCTTATTTTTATAATTATACTTAGATTTTTTTGACATTCTTGTACTTCACAGGGAACACTGCTGTCGTTGCCTGATTTTCCCTGTATTTTTTCTAATTCCCTGTACACCAATAGCTTTTGTCAACAATAACAACATTTCATAACTGAAGCATTCCCAAGGTGTATTCGCTGTCGTGTAATAAAATAACTGATTAAAATTCGGTGCCAAACAGAGTTTGAACCGTGTGCCAAAGTAGGGAACAAAATTATGATGATTGCTCACAGAACTAAAATCAATTGACTCGACAGTAAAGATCATACATACAAACATAAATCACGCCTATATCCCTTGCGGGGTAGGCAGAGCGTTAACGGCCGAAAACGGATATTAACACCACGTCTGACAAAAGTTTGAGGATCAATCAGATAACTGTGTATTACTATAGTGACAGGTTGTCAGCCCATCGCCCTAAATTGCAATTCACATCTAACCCTTGAGTCCTTTACTCACCTCTCACAACACCCATGGGTAAGAAATGGGGTGATGCCGGCATCTCACGGCAAAGTAAAGATCATGAACTTTCTATAGTCTACAAAGAAGTTTCCACAGACGAAGCACCACTGTAATTTTTTTTTGTTACGGACCTACTTCAATAACTCTAAGGTTACGACCCAATAAACATTTAAAACCAGTGTTTTGAAGACCACTCTACTGGAAATAGTTACCACGACCGACAGACTGATGTGATTTCTTAGGACTTCTTAGTTCTTTTATAAAGTTTATCAATAAAGTGTTTCTGTCTGTCTGTCTCTCTAAATACATACATTAACAGCCACAACAATTCATTGCATGACATGGGCATCTCCTATTAGGTGGTATTACCATACCATAGGTGGTACCATACTCGCTACGTTTGGCAGGCAAATGGGCGAGCGCATATTACGATGTTACATTCACAGGGAATGCTGCTACCCGTTCCCTGGATGAATTTATTCTAGTCTTTCTGTCTGTTCTTCTAGAATCACTTTACTACTAACTTAACTATAATCACTGACAAGTAAGTAACTTAACTATAATTCAACATTCTAACTACCTACAAAATGTTTTTCTTCAGTCTCCACTAATAAGGACACAATTTACAACCTTCTGGAGCTATTAAAAAACCGAGTCTTACTTTGATAGGTCTGTGTTATTGCTGTCATTCCAAAATTGTTTCCGATGTTGTCTTGCGTCCAAACTTGGAGAAATCCGAGTTCAAAATGTAAGAAGTTTACGTTGCTTTAAGTATACATGCATTACAAAGGATTGGCAAGGAAGATAATATACCTATCTTGTTTTGTTGGAGTTAAGTAGTTATCCACCGACCTTTGTACGGTTTCGATATAATTTTTTGGTCTCGATTACATTACAGTTTAAAATTGGTCACTTGAAAATAATGCAGCCAATTTGAAATAATTAGGTTAGATATAGCGATTTAAGACGGTACCTAAGGCGGGCTCAGACGAGAATGTACTTTACATACTGTACAGAAGTACTTACACAAGGTTTACACGTGCTAATTAGTACGACTCGGTGTCCCACACGATAAGAAAAAGAAAAAGAACAAAGTCACCCGCGCAGCCTACGCGTTAATCACGACGCGCTGACTACAGGAACCATTACGGAAACACGTCTGCGCCTGCCCTAAAAATACCAATATCCAGACTTTAAATGTAGAACAGTTAGGTTTTCACTTATCTCAGATACCGACATCATAGTAATTACTTTTTATGTAAATGTGGGTGTCTGGCCGCCTGTAGTAATTTATTTATAGGCCCTTAGTTATTGGGCCTCTGTTCGATTTTTCACACACTATAACTTCCAATCAAACTTGCTACACAGGTAAAGTGTTTATGACTGTACACATTACTAATAAATGGGCATACCTTGCCCTGAGCCTTGGCCCTTTTGATCGCTATAGCACACATGTGTGGTCAACTGGGTGCTTAACTATATTATGCTTAATTGTTTTTGCTTCTTTCTTATATTGTTGAATGAATATCTGTGCTGCTATCCAAGCAATTAACGTACAATATATCTATCTAATAAGCAATTACTAAGCCGATATACACTTCACTATTATAAAATCACTTTACTATTCCACTTAGGTCAGGTGCAGATCGTTACAAAAAACAGTAACTGTGACATATAGCTACTGTTTCCAATATCGGCGCTGGGGCGAAGCGAAATGAAAAATAAAAGTCCTGTCGTAAAGAAAATTTCTTTCTGCCTCCTGAATTTTACTGTAACTTTTGCTGTTTGACATGTAGGAAGGAACTTTTATGGGAGAGAAGTTGATTCTCGTAAGGTATCTGGATTAGAATAGCATCACCCCAATTAATATCCGTGGGTGTCTGGCGCTAAAGGATTAATTAAAGCGAATGGGCGGGCAACAGCACTATGCTTATCATGGTGACTATGCAGGGGGTCTAAAAACTTTATTAAGATTCTTCTCCGACGGCTGGGTTTTATATGGATTAAGGCAATACGACGGCGGAGTTTCAACAAGATGTCAAATTGTTTGACAAGTAATGTATCTACAAAAGCTCTTCATGTCATCGTGTTTTTGTCCCTTACTACCACTGACGTCTAAAACAGTGCTTTCTTTTTTTTATTAATGATGGGTTTGCTCTTGACTCTAGTCTAGGTCATAGGACAGAGACAGAGTCTAAGATGGAGCGAGCTCACCCAGAAGAAGCCTGTTCACTCTTACTTTGAAGAGATTAGGGTTGTATGCGTTTGGAAACACATACGCAGGTAGTGAGTCTTCGATTTCTCCGATTATTTTGTCTATGTTGTCAAAAAGTAATAAGCTATATCAATCGAGTTTCTGTTATTGTGCTCGACACGTCCTTGACTATGTACTTCTACGTCCTGCAGAGAAACAAATTTAAGAAATTGTGTTTATGTTTTGAGTTGATTTTATGCTGCTTTAGTTGTATATAGATAGGTAATAGATAAAGTTTTCAATAAATGCAAAAAAAACTATGTCACAGTTTCCTTCGTCCAAGTTTTCATCGTTACTTATTTAGAAACGAGACGAAAACCTAAACATGAAGATATATTTGGTGTGTAATAATATTGTTCATAAATCAAAGAAGGAAAGTATGAAAATGAATAAATAATGCGGTGCGAAGCTGTCCAATTTAGAAGTTAGACATAAAATAATATATTCCTTTGGTAAGTTTGTTGTTTATTTCATTAACTGACTGTGAAAAGAAGGTTACTGATTTGATCCTGATTTTTATATGTTAGTCTCTAAACATACGTGCATACATGTATCAAGCCTTATTCCTTTGCTTGGTAGGCAGAGGGTACACATTTACGCCTCGATTGACAAATATTTGAGCCTTAATCAGAAAATGAGATGCGATGTAACCGTTAAGTCACTTGGTCGCCTCTTACGACACCCACGGGAAAGAAATGGGGTGATGCTATTCTAAGCTAACATCACACGACAAATGACCTCTAAGCTTCACTATATACTTGTCTGTGGTAAGAAACATAAAAGAAAATTATACGTCTTCGGCAAACTGACAATATCACTAGTCTCTGAAAAGCCTCAAATCTCATAAGACTTAACTAAGCCTTGTACATTGGTTGGTAGCACTACTGCTATAAGTCAGTCTACTTGACCTACTTTCAGCTGATAACTTCCTCAGAAGCTTAGGGACCCAAGAAAAGCTTATTATTTAGGTTTTCAAGAATACGGAACTATATTGATCTTCTTCTTTTCGTGTGAAACACCAAGTCGTTCAACGACCCGATGTAACCTGGTGTCAGAGTTTTATCAACCGCCTCTGACACGGTTGTGTAACGACCGCCGTCTAAGTTATAGCAACCGTATAAGTTACAGCAACCGGAACCGACGGTTTAACGTGCCCTCTGAAGCACGGTACCATCTTTATTTTCGGACAATCAGGTGGTTCAGCCTGCAATGTCCTAACCAGGCTGGGAACAAATTCATCAAATTTCTGAGTGCCCCACCGAGAATCGAACCCGGAACCTTTGCATCTTAGGCAGTCGCACTGCCACTGTGCCACATCGGCCGTCACTATTTTAATAAACAAGTTTAAAGTTCATTTTTTGACTTGGCCCGACTTAAGGTAGAGGCTTGGTTAGAATAAAATGGATTGGAAACCGCGATGTTATTAAATTCCACGTTTTCTATCAACGATGGCCTCTGATGAACCCATACCAAACTGTTATTATAGACTCCAAAAGATTCTGACTGGTTAACGTACTCTGAAGCACCAAATTGCCTTCTACATCTGGAAGTTTAAAACAATCTGGAAACAGTCTTACAAAATAACACATTAATTGATCAATGACAAAGTGTGTGTGTCCGAGAATCGAATTAGAGTTAAAGAAAATTTGCATTTTTTTTCTACCGCGGGCAGTATTTGAACTTATATACATATTGAATGTAGCCTAAGCGATGAAATCTCGCGATTAATTGGATAGCAAATTTTAAAACACTTCCCGTGTGAGGTACTTTAATAATTTAAGAAAACGCTATTTTTTCTACCGCAGGCAGAAAGCAAAAAAGTTTTCTATTATTGTATACCTAATACCGGAGGTGTTCTAAAATTTGGTATTCAATCGTTTAGACACTTTGAAACAGATTTTCCGCCCAGCATTTACACACAAGCTTCAATTGAATTTAGTAAGTAGTTGTGACAAAATTGGGATGTCCGTTATAGGATCCCGGGTTACGAGGTAAGCTGTAGGAAATTGCAATTTGTGTTAGGGATTAGGCGCTGCCACATTGTAGCATGGAACTATAAACTAGCCAGTGAACTAGCCACGTGAAAAAAGGTTTTAAGTAAGGATAAATTTCCAGAGGACGTTGTAAATGCTAAATCTACGTACCAATTTAAAAACAAGCTTAATAAATCTACAACGAATAAATAACCCAACAATGGATAACTGGATACAGGCAACCAACAGTTGTCTCAAAAGCCTGCCTGCTAATAAATACTAATAATAATAAAAGTACGTGAATTATAATTGAAAGTATCTATTCTGAGGAATACTTTATTTTTAAGAAAGTAATAGAATTATCTGTAAATTAGCTAAGAAATGCGTTGAAACGAGTAAGCACCTTTTTTGAGGGTATCAAACTGCGTACTATATGCCACGAAATTTGAGATTGTATGATAGTTATGGGATGATAATTTATGCGAAACACGCTATGTGATGCCGTCTTACAAAGACGTGTGATCTCAGCTTAGTACACCGTGTGATGCAGGATTTGAATAGCATCACCCTATTTCTTTTCCGTGTGCGACGTAAGAGGCGACTAAGTGACTGAAGGGTTATCTGCAACTGTATTTTAGCCGATTGACTGTTAACCTGTTACTATGGTACACAATTTTCTGAATGACGTGACGTGGCGTAAATGTCTGTTTTTTGCGGCCGTTTACGCTCTGCCTACCCCGAAACGGTTATATGCGTGATACTTGTAAATTTGTAACTTGTGCTATAGGCGCGTTATAGGCGTGATCGTGATATTATGTCACTTTTGCAAAAAATATTTATGTAGACATTTTCAGTCAAAAAAGATAGTCATGGTTTGAGCTTCTTGAAAGCATCAAATCGTATAAAAAGTATTTTAAACATTGCCTTAAAGCGCGTCTAACACGGTCAAAGTCAAACAATCCTTAATTTTCCAAGTTCACTCTACACTGGTTTGTTTCGACATACCTACGTTTAATACTAGATTTGATTTATCAACCATATAATATCTACCTACTTTACAAAAATGTCTTTACAGTGTAAAATTTTCGTTTCACAAACTTCTTTGCCGTACAGAACAACCACTTGCTTTGTATATAACAAGAACTCAGTCAAACGTTCCAGTGGTCCTTCTGGGAGTCAACTGTAACCAAGTGGCGGCTGAAATACGCAGTCGTAAAAAGAAATCGCTTGAAAATAGGTCAAGTACTTTCTTCCTAGTGCAACTAAATATTGTAAGAAACGGTTGTTTGATAGAGTTAAACGCATTTATGTGTGTATTCTTAACTTGGGTATTTTTAATGTGAATATAGGCCGTGCGATGCTGGCTTAGAATAGCATAACCCCATTTCTTTTCTGCGGATTTCGTAAAAGCCCACTTAGTGATTCGACGGTTTCATGTGTGTTACAATTTACGGCGACAGGCTGACAACCTTTTACTTAAGTGATACACGATATTTTTGATTTTTCTGTCAGATGTGGCGATAGCGACCGAACGGCCGTTTACGCAGAAACTTTCCAAAACGGGCATTTCGAGACCGAGACTGGCGGCGTGAAATAGAGGAGCCCTTTATCCTGCAGTAGGACACTCTCTCTCTCTTCTCTTTTCGTGTGGGACACCGAGTCATCCAATGACCCGGTGAACCATGGTGTCAGAGTTTTTCAACCGCCTACTACCACTAGTAGGCCTCTGACATGGTTGTGTTACGACCGCCGTCTAAGTAATCATAGACAGCAACCGGGACCGACGGCTTAACGTGCCCTCCGAAGCACGGAACCATTTCTTTTTCGGACAATCAGTTGGTTCACCCTGCAATGTCCTAACCAGACCGGGAACAAATTCACAAAGAGATAAATATCCACTTTTGTGAGTGTCCCACCGAGAATCGAACCCGGAACCTTTGCGTCGCAGGCAGTCGCACTACCACTACGCCACATCGGTCGTCAACACTGAACAAGCTACTTAAAAAAAGGTATTACTCCCCAGGTGTCAGAAGTACCGTCGATTTATGTCGCTAATACTTACTATAATTTATATATGAATTAATAATTAACTGGCAGCATATAAACAGAAATAGTTGCCAATCCGAATCTTGCCTGCAACTTATGATTTTCGAAATGTTTCGCCAAAGGTTATACCAACAGCCGTTTGACGGCAACAAGAAACAATGACAAGGGATAAATACAAGACTAATAGATGGTCTCTAATTTGTCAATTCATAAGTAGGTCGTGACCTTGCGATCAATCATAAGTTGTAACCTGCCAACAGCGGCTCCTGTGACCCTTTCCAAATTTAAAATGAGGTTAAAACATGGTCAAAGTGATCTCTCTCTTTTGATGTGGGATACCGAGTCACCTAACGACCCGATGAACCCTGGTGTCAAAGTGATAAATAGTCAATTCTAGGGCACTAACTATGTAATTTGTTGTAATTCTCTATAAATTTAGTTTTTCAAATATTAAACTCACTATCGGTACACCCAAGGAAGAACCATTTAAATTCATACATACATAGATACGTACATATATCACGCCTACATCCCTTGCGGGGTAGGCTGAGCGTAAGCGGCCTTTAAAAACGGACATTTACGCCACGCCTGACAAATATTTGAGGGTCATTCAGAAAATTGTGTATCATCATAGTGACAGGTTGTCAGCCCATCGCCAAAATTGCAATACACATATAGCCCTCGAATCCCTTAGTCGCCTTTTATAACACCCATGGGAAAGATATGGAGTGATACTATTCTAAGCCGGCATCACACGTTTAAATTCATCGTTCAAATATTTACTCGGCTGGAAAGGAAGCCCAAATAACTACACCACTTGTATTCGAAAATCATTCCCTAACCCAAAATTAAAGTATAATGATTTTAAAACTGCGAATCTTATGTAATGCTTGATGTGCGCTGTGCCTGAGAGGCTGCGCGTGTTGTACGCGTATTAGTATACAGTCTTCCCTTAAAGCCTAGTTAGCTAGGGCAACGCGTAGGCTGTGCGTATGACTAGTACTAACACGCGCTCAACACAGAGTTCGCGTATAGGTCTGAAACTGCTCTCTACACTATGACGATGAATGCGTCTTCCAAACACCCTGCTTCCCACCAAACAGTCAGGCGCGATGTCATGGCACTGGGGCTAAAAAAATGAAGAGCCCAAAATAAAAATAAAAAAGTAACAAACACCTGCGTTATGCGCAAACGTTAAACCCTACAGTGTACCATGGTAACCGTTCTTTGTATCGAATCCTTTACTTTGACAGACGAATGCGTCAAAAATACGTCCATCAGTCCGTCATAGTGGGAGAACCACCGACGGAAAAGTCAAGTGTGAAGTCTAATTTGTCAAGTTCGGCAAGATGGCGGCAAGTTCTGAACAAAACACTTGTTGGTTGTTATACTAACAATAAGGTTTTGTTGGCAAACTCCAGTTTGATTGGATATCCGGCAAACTGACAAGCTGGGAGGTTTATCAGTTTTCTAACTCCTGGCGATAACTTGAGTTGAGTTTGAGCTACATATTGCATAGTCGTGTGATGCCGGGTTATAATAGCATCACCATTTAGATAAAATTTTTACCCGTGGGTGACGTAAAAAGCGACAAAAATACAAAGAATGTACAATTGGCATTCTCTGTTGAGCTCGTCAACTCGCCTACTTAACCTTCTTTTTGCTATTGTGCACACATATCCGCGTCTCTAGTTATGGAATCTCAATTGTGTAGGTTTGCTGTAAGAAATTTCTTTTTAGCAATAAGTAAACCTTGTCTTGTCTCATTTTAAATTGTTCCTGTGTATGTTTTTGTGTACAATGAATGGTTAAATAAATAAATAACTACTGTTGTGAAAAATTCTAACTTAAAGAAATTCAATAAATTTTAACTTTGATTTTATTGAACTTAAAGTATAGCCCATAAATCTGATGCTCAAGTGGTATGCTATTGAAAATCTGTCCCATTTTATTAATGGTTATTTGAAACTGCAGGAAACTAATTCAATGTGGATAAAATTGTGTGACTAACCTACGTCAGGTAGAATGTGGAATTTCACCTAACACATATCACACCTTCATCCGTTGCGGGAAAGGCAGAGCGTTAACGGCCGTAAAATAACGCTCGCCATCGCTACGTCTGACAAATATTTGAGGGTCGTTTCGTAAATATAATGTATCACTATAGTGACGGGTTGTCATGCTATCGAATAAAATTGTAATAGACTTAAAACCGTGGAGATAGGGTGAGTGTATTCAGACCATGAAACTGAACAACTTTCCCGTAGAAACATATGTCAGGAAACGACAACAAAAATGTCCTCCCATACAAAATCAAAATCAGCTGACTGCATATTTTATGGAAAAAAATTACGTTACCTGTTTATTTTTTAATTAGAAGTTGTTCAGTGTCATGGTCTGAATGCACCCTATCAGTTTCGGAGGGCTTTCCCTTACACCCTGTATAGTCATTTATACACATATCTTTAAAAGTTCAACTCTTTTAGGACGGTTATAAATAAAAAAGTACATCGTCAACAAACAACTTAAAGTGTTCAATTCGCTTAGCCCAGTTAAACTGTTATTTGGTTTTTATCAATAACTCATAGCAGTATTTACCTAAATACTACTGGCATCAGACTAAAGTATCTATTTGTATTCAATAAAAACGCTTGGCACGTTCTGAGTTTCAAGTTTTTTATTTGCATGCTTGTTGCAGGAATGTATTTAGGGAGGATGTAAAAGTGCTATAACAATGTTTCAATAGGTTAAAGTTTTTTTAGCATTCATGATATTGTGGCGGCGCGCATGCGCTCCACATACAAGTCCTGAAACGCGGTATAGAAGTTATTCCGCCGATCGCTATATATATACAACTTCCAAACATGTCCGGTTGGAACAGTCATTCCCCTGGTCACAACTCCCGACCAGGCGGGTAGCTACCCTTTTCCTCACAGTCGTCACTCGGCCTACTGGCCTCATAATCACTCCTCTTTACTATAAAGTTATGTAGTATTAACTTCGTAGTTGGACGACCTCCAGCCAGATGGACCGATGACCTAAAAAAGGCGGCTGGTAGCGATTGGATGGCAAAAACGAGAGATCGTGCCGGCGTACCCTGGGGGGGGGGGGGCAACATCCAGCAGTGGACTGCAATAGGCTGATGTATGTATGTTACTTTGTAGTGTGATGTTAAAAAAAGATGCTGGATAGATACATTACTTCCAAAACATTGCAGCAAATTGACGCGAAGTCACGATCAACAGGCGCTTAAATTAACGCTCGTACTAGATTTTACGTCAACATAAAAAAAGTTGTAAAATTAACACGTTTAGTGAACACATTATCTTTTACACACGCTAAAGGAACCGTTACTTTTACAACCTTATGTGATAAATAGTGATGTAAAATTGACGATAAAACTAACGGTACAATCGACTACTTTACTAGTGATAGTAGGTACTGTTATTGTTTTCTGTGCTAATGACAGGGTAATTTTTCAATCATATTTACGCACTTATAGTCCAAAATGCAGTTTAATAATTTATAACCAAATAATAGAATTACACATACAATTTTTAAAGGCAAGGTTTGGCCTAAATTGAACGAATATTTTCAGTTTTGTGAGTTAGATCATCGTACAAAATCAATTGCCCTTTATCGTGGCTGAGAAATGACAGCAAATTATTGAAAACTTGAAATTTGAAACTTGATTTAATCACCAATTTTTGATAACTAAACGAAGACGATCTTAAAGCCTAAAATTGCTAAGTTACATAGTGTTTGAATTTAACATGAACACTTGTCAGATATGGTACTATTGAAAAGTTAACCGACATACATATGTCGATATAAAAAGAGCATCGCTACACAGCACTAGATTCAGGCTGTGTAAGCTAGAAGTACACAAACACAACTCAGGTGCAATGGAGAGGTTATACGGACAGTGGAAGTTACAAAGTGTCACTGACACAAAGTAAGATACCTTTTTGTGAATCACCCATGGTCGTAAAGTTTCGCTTCCGATGAGTACAGTACATAATACAGCTAAGTGAGTAAATCTACGCTAGCGAAAACTGAAATTTTATTTTAGAAAGGAAATATTGTTGGTTGAATAGGTTATATGATATGGTCCTTTTAAATTTAGAGCATATATTTTTAGGGTGATTTCTACTCGTGAAACTGAAAAACTGTCCTCAAAGAACATATTATCATCGGACTGCCATTATCCCAATTTATATTTTTCTCTTTTCGTTTACTCACTTTTGATTCTTAACATATTTTATATACACTCGTCTCATAATGTTCGAATTATGAATTCGAAAACAGATGCATAATGACCTACTTTATGCATCTGTTTCTGCCTATAAAAACTAGGGTTTACTATAAATTACAGAAGCGTAATGACTTAATGACAAAACTCTTAATACGATAAAGTTGAGAAATGAAACGAAGTTTTTTTTTCCAATACTCAAATCGCTATCTTCTGCCGCACCTGACAGTTGTTGTTGTACGGTAATTTTTCGGATGTTGTTCAGTTGTTTTAATAGGTTTTTGTTCTGTTGTTGTTCAGATGTTGATTAGTTGTGGTTCAGATGTTATTCCGATGTTGTTCAGTTGTTGTACAGATGTTGTTCCGATGTTGTTCAGTTGTTGTACAGATGTTGTTCAGTTGTTGTTTCGACGTTGTTCAGGTGTTGTTCAGTTGTTGTCAGATGTTGTTCAGTTGTTGTTCAGATGTTGTTCAGTTGTTTAGTTAAGTTATTGTTAAGACTCCACATCTAAACAACTGCTAAAGTATAGATTTTAAAAAAATCATATCAAGCCATATTACGTTCTCGTATTGAATTTGTCCTTGTATCGGGCCTTGCAATGGCCGGTGCGTACGTTTAGAAAAGTGTTTCTGAGTTTTTTTGGAGAGTGTAGATAAAATAGTGTATGCAACTGCTATAATTAGGCATTAGAATGCTCGTGTCAAACTATTATCACACTCGGCTGCGCCTCGTGTTATAAACAGACACTCGCATTCTAATGACCCCCATTATACGACAGTTGCATAAACTACTATTATGCAATCCACTCGAACTTTTTTAGAGTTTCCTCACTTTCTGCATCCATCCACATTCATATTCATTACTTTTGTGTCATATAGCCTGGCACATCGCCGCAAGGTTGCCTGCTTGTCGTTTTTTTACTTTTTGATTGTACTTCGGATAGTGTGCTCAAGAGCTTCACGACCTTGTTCCACCAGCACGCACCGCTGGATACCATCCAAACCTGGTTGCCATTCCACCAATTTGGACTAAGCGCTTCCACTCATCATTTATAATGCGCACTGCTAAAGAGTGTAACTCACTACCTGCGTCTGTGTTTTCAAACGCATACAACCCTAATATCTTCAAAGTAAGAGTGAACAGGCTTCTGCTGGGTAAGCTCGCTCCATCTTAGACTCTGTCTCTGTCCTATGACCTAGACTAAAGTCAAGAGCAAACCCATCATTAATAAAAAACAAAGAACTAGGTACTACTTCTCATATTTTCTGTAACTGGTGCTACTTTCAAACTTCCTCTAATATACTCATTCCTTATTTTATCTATTCTTGTCACACCGCACATCCATCTAAGCATTCTCATTTCAGATACATGTAATCGTCTTTCATCCGTCACCTTTGTGAGCCAACACTCAGATCCATACATGACGACAGGTCTCACCACCGTTTTATAAATCTTGCCTTTCAATTTGAGGGGCATTTAGAGGTCACACATTGTGTTCGTGACGTGACCTGTCGTCATTTCATCCATCCTGCATTCATTCTGCGCTTGATGGTCCGGCATAGGTCGCAATATGAACGAAAAAATGAACCTACCGTACACAGTGACACATATTTTAATCATTTTTGGATGGGTACTATTTCATATTTTGACCTATGTTTCTTGGGTATTTTGTTCAGTTTCATGAGTATAACTCATTCTTTCAATATTTGCACTATGTTTAATAGGACCTTATAAATATACTTTTATAAAATACCAAAAGTATGTCGGTCAACTCATTTTATGTACCTACTCACATGACTCGGCAAGGGAAAAATATATGAGAGGTCTGAATTCGTTTGTGTTTCGTAATAAAGTTACAGTGACAAGTTTTTAGTGTTACACATAGTAAAAGCCTAGATTGTGCCCGTTAAAACAATCGCATTGTACATTTATATTTCTAACATATTTTTTATGTGTAGGGAATCCTAGTGAGAGGCTTTTGCATCTAAAATTCGTTACCTGAGATCATACATAGTCTGACTGCACACACACTCATACACATACACACACACACACCTACACACAAAAACACGGCAAAATTCATTAGGAAACCTCTGGACTATGATTTATTTCTTCATTACCACTTGGTGCTTCCCAAATCCCTCCCTGTTGTTTGTTCAATAGCTCTCGGATATAGCACAGGTTTGGAGTTCTATTTTATTTTCCGCCTTTACAGGTGTCTGTTTTACCTCGTTTTTCCACACTGAAGCCCTGGGAACCGTATAATAAGAATACATTTCTTTTTTAAGACGCTCCCATAGGCTAGGTGCTGCTCTTATCATAAAAAACATTCGTTACTATATGATATACGATATAACGGCTATATTTTTTGAGAGGTAGGCAGAGCGTAATCCGCCGTAAAAACAGACATTTACGCCGCTAATAATAAATGGGTCACTGCCTTATTGACAGGTATTAGTTGAAAATTGTTCAGTGTAGTTACAAATCAAGACAACTTTTTTATTTAGTACTGCTTTTTACTAATACGACATTCTGTAAATTAATTTTATGCAGTATCTTAACTTTAATCTCGCCTTGCGGTAAAACTTACGTTTTCATCGAGTATAGATTTTTTAAATGTAGTAGGGCAGCACATAGCATAAGGGAGTATCTCAATTGAACAGCTTGAAAGAATTTATTGCAGTCTTAGCGATCGGATTAAAAAGAATAAATATAAAATGTTACTAACGAACGGTTTAAATGGGTTTCGTTAAGATTATCCTTGATTAATGGGCTGGCGATTATGAATTTTTGCTTTTAACTTTTGCCAAGAGTTGCGGCTGTTCCCCCAATTATATTTCGTCGTTGCGAATTTTTAACGCACCGTAACGCATGCGTCTGAGAGACGAAATAATATTGGGAATTCTGATCTTATTCCCATACAATGCCGTGTATACCGGCTTAGCATAGCCCGTTATATATCATCCCATTTCTTTCCCGTGGGAGTCGTAAGAGGCGACTAAGGTGCTCGAGGGTGGGTATTGCAATTTGCAAGTTTTGCATGGGTTGACAACCTGTCACTATGGCGATACACAATTTTTTCGAATGACCCTCAAATATTTGTCAGACGTGGCGTAAATGTCTGTCATTGCGGAAGTTTACACTCTGCTTACCCCGCAAGGGATACAAGGCGTGATATGTGTATGTATGTTTATATGTTTCTTTACAAATATGGCTACGGTGCGTTCCCGTGCGTTTATTGATGCGTCTTCAAACGACTTGACATATGGATCCGTCACTCACCGTAAACACATCTAGTCTTATTTGTATGTAAATAATATCGAAAGTAGAAGAACCTCCTAAAGGCCTTGGTTTGAATTATACTTCAGACTCACTGAGATCTGGTTCTATAGATGATGATGATGATGACCATCCTGGCCGATTTCAGCTACAGCGACTGCTGGTTTGCCCGCTCGTGTGCCCTCATGTGACTGCAGTAGCCAATCTTGTTTGCTCAAGGATATCTGAAGATCGGCGCCGCGCCGCTAATACTTACTTTGTGACTTCAGTGCAAGGGGTGGGGTCTCATTCTTTTCTGGCAACAAAGATGATGTTGTTTGTATATTGTTCAATAAATAATTTACACTTTTATTATTTATTCATCATTTATTGTTAAATACATACATACATAAATCACGCCTATATCCCTTACGGGGTAGGCAGAGCGTTAACAGCCGTAAAACGGATATTAACACCACGTCTGACAAAAGTTTGAGGGTCAATCAGATAACTGTGTTTCACTATAGTGACAGGTTGTCAACCCGTCGCCTAAAATTGCAATACACACCCTCGAGTCCCTTAGTTGTTCAATTATGATGCTTTTTTGAAATTTGGCACTTTCACTTGATATTTTTAATTGTTTTTCTTAATATTTATTTCCTATTTGGCAATGTCTTCTTCTTTTTCGTGGGGGCGACCGAGTCGTCCAACGACTCTATAAACCCTGGTGTCAGAATTTTTGTGATATTATGAGTAAATTTATTCTGTAACATAATGCATGACATTTTATTGTTGTTTAATTTTTAAATTACATCATGTACTTGCCTGCAAAGGCATTATTCAGTCTTCTTATCATGTGGGACACTGAGTCGTCCAACAACCTGATTAACCCTGGAGTTTTTCAACCGCCTACTACTTAGCAGGCCTATGACACGGAACCATTTCTTTTCGGACAACCATAAGAAAGATGGTTCCGTGCTTCGGAGAGCACGTCAAGCCGTCGGTCCCGGTTGTTGTCTATGATTACTAAGACACCGGTCGTTACACATCTATGTCAGAGGCCTACTAGCCGGTTGAAAAATTCTGACACCAGGGTTTATCGGGTCGTTGGACGACTTGGTGTCCCACACGAAAAGTAGAAGATGGACTTATGTTCTTTTATTTCTTAGCATTTATTTTTATTTATTTAAACATTTACAAAAAAGACAAACACCAATTACAATAGAACGCAACAAAAACCTGTCATCGCTTGGATATAGTAGGTATTGTGTGCACTCTTCCTATTTCTGCCTGACGTTATCCCACAGGAGTTCCATGTAATATCTCCTTAGTAAAAGTGTCTATCTCTGTCCCTTAGTCCCATTGCAATATTTGTTGTAAGGATTTGTGTCTAGAACCAGTGCATCGAACTTTATTTTTCAGTTGACGTGATAACGCTTTTTAAATCGATGAACGCCGGCTGCACTCACGGAAAAGCATAACTTATGGCAACTTCTTCTTTATAACTTTTTAAGCACTCGCGATCACTTTCACTCATTTTAAGTACTAGACCGGGTCTATCGCCATAGTATTTAGGTAAATATTAGTAATTTACCTGTGTCCCGACGTTTCAATACAGTTTCATGTACACAGATAAATTACTAATATTTACCTAAATACTATCGCGATAGACCAGGTCTAATACTTAAAATGAGTGAACTTTTTTTTTTCGTGTGATGCACCGAGTCGACGAACGATCCGATTAATCCTGATGTCAGAGTGTTTCAACCACCTACTACTAATATTAGGCCTCTGACATGGTTGTCTAAACGACCGCCGTCTAAGTAATCATCGACAGCAACTGATGCCGATGGCTTAACATGCCCTCCGAAGCGCGGAACCGTCTTTCTTTTCGGACTATTGGTGGTTCAGCCTGCAATGTTCTCACCTGAATGGGAAAATCATTTTTTGTGAGTGCCCCTCCGAGAAACGAACCCGGAACCTTTGCTTCCACTGCGCCACATTGGCCGTCAATAGTAACTGAAATTAAGCAAGCAAAAAAGAGGCACGACTTTAAGACAACCATTTTTGTAAATAAATATTAAATTGTTTTTGTATACACTCGTCTCATAATGTTCGAATTATGAATTCGAAAACAGATGCATAATGACCTACTTTATGCATTCTGCCTATAAAAACTAGGGTTTACTATAAATAACAGAAGCGTAATGACTTAATGAGAAAACTCTTAATACGATAAAGTTGAGAAATGAAACGAAGTTTTTTTTTCCAATACTCAAATCGCTATCTTCCGCCGCACCTGACAGTTGTTGTTGTACGGTAATTTTTCGGATGTTGTTCAGTTGTTTTAATAGGTTTTTGTTCTGTTGTTGTTCAGATGTTGATTAGTCGTGGTTCAGATGTTATTCCGATGTTGTTCAGTTGTTGTTCAGTTGTTGTACAGATGTTGTTCAGATGTTGTTCAGTTGTTGTACAGATGTTGTTCAGTTGTTGTTTCTATGTTGTTCAGATGTTGTTCAGATGTTGTTCCGTTGTTGTTCAGATGTTGTTCAGTTGTTGTTCAGATGTTGTTCAGATGTTGTTCAGTTGTTTAGTTAAGTTATTGTTAAGACTCCACATCTAAACAACTGCTAAAGTATAGATTTTTAAAAATTCATATCAAGCCATATTACGTTCTCGTATTGAATTTGTCCTTGTATCGGGCCTTGCAATGGCCGGTGCGTACGTTTAGAAAAGTGTTTCTGAGTTTTTTTGGAGAGTGTAGATAAAATAGTGTATGCAACTGCTATAATTAGGCATTAGAATGCTCGTGTCAAACTATTATCACACTCGGCTGCGCCTCGTGTGATAAACAGACACTCGCATTCTAATGACCCCCATTATACGAAAGTTGCATAAACTACTATAATGATTTCTGAGAATAATATTGCAACTTCGGCTTCTAATATTGATGAAATTATATCAACACATCTTACCAACAGCCACAGCCGTCCACTGCTAGAGAAAAAAAAACGTGGCGGGGTGTTTGCCTTACCATGTTTCGCAAGTGGGTTAGCGAGCGCTTTGCAAGGTATTAAATTCACAACGCTGCTGCCTATATCCTGGATTTATCTCTTAGTCGCCTTTTACGACAGAGGTAAAAATGGGTTGTTTTTTAATCCAGCTTCACTGGGCCGACCTTGAGAATCTTACGCGATAAGAAATTTATTATTATGCCAAGTCAGTCTCGCTCTAAAAAAATTTGGTTGGATTGTACAAAAGATGATATAAAGCGAAAGGGTGTGAACCAAGGTGTAAACGAAGATTTAGCTGAAAGAGATGAAGGGAAGAAAAAAACATGTTGCGCCGACCCCAAATAAATTGGGATAAGGGCAGGCAGATGATGATGAGTCTCGCTATACAAGCTAAACCTTATGAATATGTACATTAATTCTATTTAAAGCCTGAGAAAGGTCGAATAAGGGACGAACCTGAAAGTTTATGAAGAGAGAATCAATGAAAGCTAATTAATCATAGGTGTGACGTGTTTTACTAGCTACAAGTAAATAACCAAACTCAAATCAAGATCCTACGTATAACTCAGTAAGCCAAAATATAGCTAAAAGATTTATTTAAGTGTAACCTGATAGTCCAAAATCTAACCGTCTCCTTCTTTTCGTATGGGACACCGAGTCGTTGAATGACCCGATGAAACCTGGTGTCAGAGTTTTTCAACCAAATATTCCAGAATCTGACCTTGATTTTATTTTTCGGCATACTTGATTCAATTTGCCTACTCACCGGTTACTCGAGCCGTACGCGCGATTAATTGTATAACACAGGAGAATCCGGATGTCGATGTTTACACGTTCGTTCGTTGACGGAATTCACTAAGATATTATATTATATTATATTTCTGTAAATTTTAAATATGTGTGTATATAGAGGTAGTTACCTTGGAAGTGAATGCCTGTTAAAACTTTATATTTGTGGTAAATAAAAAGATAAATAAATAAATTTAAATTGACCTAGAGTCTGTGCGGAGAGAAAATGCGGCGTGGAAAATGTATGAGAAATGTCCTAAGAACCTAAGAAAAATGATAAGTTCACTTTTGCCTACGCCTATTCTATTACCGCATAGACTAAGTTTGTTTGTGTTTTTTAAGTGCGTACAAAATGGTGTTAACGTCACTATGTTAAGGAAATAGAATATTATTTCATCGGCATTCATCGGTGTCTACTAGTAGGTACGTAGACTGGACTTATATGTCACTAACAAAAGTTAGCTTAAAATCTCTCACAACATGGTTCATAGTTAGACTTGTGGCTACCCTCATAGTCGTTCGTTAACTTCGCAAACAATAAGAGAAGAGGCCGATCTCGAGGTGACTGACCCACATTTTGATTGGAACAAAAATACACAAAAGAAAAATGTTTCACTCACGAATAGTTCTGAAAGGGCAAAGGTGTCGTATAACAGGAGTATTGTTCTTCAAAGGTAAACGCATTACAAAGACAACAGTAGAAGGCTTGAGGCAATTTCTTGTTATTTTTGCCACGTGTGAAAAAAGAGATTTTTGTCTTTCAGTTTAGATAATAATAAAACAACGTTTCATATTATAAACTCTATCCTTGTAACTAATAATAACATGATGTCGGCTTAGAATAGCATCACCCTATTTCTTTCGGGTGGGCTCGTAAGAAGCGACTAGCAAAAAATTTTGCGGATTTGAACCTGCAACTTTTACCATTACCAAATGGAAGAGGCGTCGCCGCTGGTAATAGTGAAAGTCGCAGGTTCAAATCCTACCCGCGCTTGAAAATCTTGCAAGTTTTCAAAAATTTTGACTCATGTTCCTTTAGAAAAGTTGTAGAGTTTAATGAGTGATTCCGCCCAGTAAAATATTTACCCCTGTTGTGGGCTGGATATTGTATAAGTTCTATATTGTTATACCTACCTAAAATTTGTGTAGAAAAAGGTTTTAACAAAGGAAAAATTTAGGTGCTTCCAAAGTATTGGACTTAATTCCGTATACACACCTACGTAAAATTTCCAAGTGAGCTACTCATAAAAATTAAATTTTAAAAAGAAAAATCAACAATTCTGCAAACATTATAGATAAGTCTACATCGTTAGAGGCAACAGCTTGCTTCTGCCACATATTTTATAGGGTTTCGTACCCAAATTGTCAAAACGTTACCCTATTATTGGTAGTATGCATCTTGTCCGTCCGTCGTCTGTATGTTACCAGACTTTATCACATACACCGATAACTTTATTTATCAAAGGAAGTAAATATTTAGTTTAGTACGTGGCTAACATAATTGGGTCCCATGTTTTTCACAATCAGTGAGGTTCCTTGAAATACCTGCTTTTGTTTTGAAGACCTGAATTTATTATATAACTAACAAACGAAATTCCGCGTGATTAACCTGGCCTTAATCACGCGAACACGCTTTTTTTGTTTTTTGCCGCCTGAGCCGCTTTTCTATCAGAATGATAAATAAATAGAAGATTAAGATTTTTCACAATGACAGATAATGATGTCAATATGTGGTTGTTACTATAACTATCCAACATTGAATGAGTTAAGTTAATTTCATATAATTGATTTGCAAGGCTAACATTTTGAGTAATTGCCATTTTACAATATTAACATTATGCAATGTTGGTATTTTGCGATAGATTAAAAAACTAAATGTCGCAAATTGTGATAGTATCAACTCAATTAAACAAGTGGCAATCACGAGAATCGAATGTCCGTTTTTGCGACCGTTTACGCTCTGCCTATCCTGCAAGGGATAAAGGCGTGATATATGTATGTAAGTAATGAACCTACTCTTATATGTTGAATATTCAAAGTTGAACAATTCACAAATGTACTAGCTTGATGTAAAGTGTTCCGCTTCATTCAACTGACGTGCAACGCCATTAAGACATTCAAGAAACAATTTGGCAGAGCGAAGTGCAAGCCTCCGGGTAAAAGGTTATATCTGATATAATAAACAATTTCATCTTCGTGTGGATTTCGATGATATACAGAGTAAGGACCTACCGCAGCAGCAGATATCACTGGAAAAAATTGGCAGATGACCGATGAGCTAAGGTGTACGAAAGTACAGGGAAAATAATGGCGCCACTACTCTTGACTTCGCTCTCGTCCGTATTTTTGTTATGTGATTGTTCGAAAATTTGTTAATGTCAAAGATCAGTTACATACATACATCAGCCTATTGCAGTCCACTGCTAGACGTAGGCCTCCCCCAGGGTACGCCATAGGGCACGATCTCCCGTTTTCGCCATCCATTAAGTCATCGGTCCACCTGGCCGGAGGTCGTCCAACGCTACGCTTGCCGAGGCGTGACCCGTTTACTCCACCATCCGTCGGTTCAACGACAAATGTGCCCGGCCCACTGCCACTTCAGTTTTCTACACTTCAGTTACTTTGGTCTTTCTGCGAATGATCAGTTACTTATTCGAAAATATGTCTATGTCAGTTACTTATTTTTGGTGCCTAAGTTTTGAGATTTCCTTCCCAAAGAACTCACACGAGGGGTGAAAGCGCATGACGTTTCAATGATATGTGTTTGCGACTCATCTCGGTGTGATGTGGGGCGCTACGGTCTGCTGATATCTGCTGCAACGACGTGTCTGTTGCTGCATCCTGTTTCTCACTGCTAATTCAGACTATAATAAAATTTGAGCTTAATTAGTTGGACGACTCGGTGTCCCACTTGAAAAGAAGAAGAAGAAGCTTAATTAGTTTTCAGTTTGGTAGGATCAGTTCGTCTATCATTCTCAGAGTTATCAGATTTTTGCTACGTGCTGAATACCTAGTGTGTGCAAAACTTGATAAGACAAGACGTATGTTACACGACTTTTCAGAAACGACCTCCAAATATATGTTAGACGTGGTAATAGCGACCGTATTTTTACAACCGTTACTGCTCCGCCTACTTCGGAAGGGATAAAGGTGTGATATGTGTGTATGCAAGACTAGAAAGCCAAAACTCAATTTTCCAAACTAAGCGTTAATGCAGATTGCAGCTGGCGAAACCACCACGCCATGCATAGAAACTTAGTCAAAATTGACTTCAACACGAAAACTAATTTCAGGAACAATCACAACTGTTGCAATTTTTGGATTACTCACATTTACATTACACCTACCATGTTCTTAGTTTAGTCAACTTTTCACCGAACTCCCTTCAATAGGTTTTTTCCGCTCTTATTACAAAGCGGTAGAGAATAGTTTTGAATAACACGTCTGCATGTGGCAGAGTCGAATGCAAAATGGAGGCAATGAGTGCCGTTTTCATATTGCAACGCTGTCGACCGAACTATAGTATGTATGCGCTGAGGAGTAGAAAATTGTTGCTAGTTTTACATTGACTGGAGTAGCTGAAGATTCCACTTTTGTTAAAAAGCTTGTAAAATACGCTTGAGCTGTAAGCAGAGCAACAATAACCACTATCACTCATCATCATCATCATATTAGCCATAGAACGTCCACTGCTGATTATAGGCCTCCCCTAAATATTTCCACCTCGTCCGATTAGAAGCGGCCTGCATCCAGCATTTCCCCGCGAACTTGACCAGATCGTTTGTCCATCTCGCGGCTATGGACAGACGAACCTACGCTGCCTACCGGCAGTTTGTATGTGGTTTCCACTCAAGAACTCTAGGGGTGTAAGGGTACCAACACCTTCGGGGCCCAAGCTAACCTTACCAGCCCGTGGTGCACCCTGCTGGTCCACGGATGAGGCAATGGTGACCCGCCAACCCGCACTGGATCAGCGTGGCGGGTTACGATCCAGTATCACTACATTGTATAAAATAAAGTCATTCGCTAGCCGTTGGTGTCTCGCTGTATGCTTAGATCTTTAAAACTAAGCAACGGATTTTGATGCTTTAAAAAATGATAGAATGATGCAAGAAGCAGGGTTTTAGGTAACTTCTGTTGCGGGAAAAAGCTTGATTTCTACAGTAAAAATCAGTATTATACTAAGAAGGGAAAATCATTAAACACGTGTTTCCTTACTTACAAATTTTAAACCCGTTGTTGTTTGTAAAAAAGTTTGTAGTTTGTGTTTTTTATTATTGATTTGTTCCAAATTTTGTAATTAGTTCATAAAAATAAAATAGTTGAATACGTGTGTAAGGTAGTTATGATTTTTAACCCCCAAAGAGGTTAAAAGACAATAAACGTTTGAAAGAAAGTCATGATCTTTCAAAGCGAACTCTTTTAAATTTTGGGATTTAGCTAAGTTATAGCCATTTCTAAATTTTGACGTAAGAAGAAGATAAAAAGTTTGTATGGAAGTTCATGGTTTTAAATGTGCTCTGTTTCAAAAATTTTGATTCAACTTAGAAGATACAATAGCAAAATACGTACTTTAAAATTTTTGTAGGTAGGGTTGTTCCGTACGAAAATAGAATGCGCGCGTGAAACCGCGAGCGGAAACGCTAGTTTCAAGAAAAAAATTGTTCGGTTAAAATGGTAAAAAGGGAAAATACATAGTAAAATCTTCTTAGTAACATAGGTTCTTATTATCATATTTGGACCAACATAATGTGCTTGGAAAAATGGTTTAGTTTCAAAGAACGTAGTAGTTTTATCGACACTGTGATAGTCTTATTGTAGAGAGAGTTTTGCCAGCTCAAGTTGTAAACTATCATGCATAGCTTTGTCTTCGTTTCATACGAGTTCTACAAAGTTGGGCGGTGAAAATTATTATGTGTAGTACAACTTTCATGTAGTAGATAACTACAACCCAGTATGCAGTACTCTAACAGAACAAAATCTACAAGAAATTATGGCAAAGCTTAAGCAGTGGAACTATTTTATTTCTTTTGCTGGGGTGTCGTACTTTAAGGGCGGGCCATGAGAAAAATGGGTTATTTGGATGCACGCAATTTTGTTGGTGAATACGATAAACATCTTATTTTTATGTATAATGATTTTTCATTACATTATCTAGACTTTTGTCGCAGAAAAATACGATTAAAGAAAGTTTGCTGTATAGATTTATTTTTCAAAGTTTGGTCTACTTTTACACTTTTGTGCGTAGTGTATAGCAATTTTATGAACATAACATTTTATTTTTTGCGAAAACGATACGTCTTGTACATTACTTGATTCTTGTCTTACAGTTTTTGATTACATGTTTATTTGGCGAGAAATTTCCAAAACAGTGAAAAATCGTCTAAATATGGCGATTCCGCTCTGTTCTCACACACAGGATTTGCCATTAGTGGGAAAGGGACGTTTAAAAGTTCGAGGCAGGCCCTAAAGGCGGCAAAAGTGAATGGCTCTACAATGTTTGAATAGTTTATGCAACTATCATACAATGGGGGGCTTTTTAATGCGAGTAGCCGAGTGTGATAATAGTTTGATGCGAGCATTGTGATGCCTTATTATATGCAGATGCATACACTTTTTTATATAAACTCTGGCGAGCTTAATTCTACGAGATATGGAAGTGGCTCCAAAGCAAGAAAAAACAGCTTAGTAAAATAGTAATTAACATTCAAATTTACTAGCTTATTTGTTAATCATTCTAATGCCATCGACACTCAACTATCATCTATTGCAATTGTGAATTTATATACTTCAAACTATTTTTTCATGGGAGGTCCAATGTTTTTTCAAATTTCTACCTATTTTTATTGCGAAAAGATGTTCAGTTTTACGAGAAGAACTGACTCTAAAAATATTTGCACCAAATTGATTAGTATCTAAAATTAAAGTTTGGTTTCTAAAATGTTGATCATGGGTTTATGGTCCGTTATTTTGAAGAAAAAGCTTTATTTTAGTAAATATGTAAACAAGGGTAATATAAAGGGACAAATAACAATTAATACTAAGCTTAACTAGACTAAAATTAAATGAAGATCCTAGTGATTGATTTAAATTTAAGCTAAGAAAAGTCGTCTAGTGCGCCTCCATTAGACATGGAACCCAGTACGCTGGCAGCGTAAATATTAATTATAAAATTAATGTCATTTCATTATTTCAGACTCCGACAAGAATTGAAATTGATGAAAGCGAAAATATTTAATATAATTAAATATTAATTTTAATAAATAAATGTCAGTGTATTTCGTAAGAGTCGACTAAGGGACTCCTGAGTAACATGTGTATTACAATTTTAGACAATTTGTTGATAACTTGTCACTGTGGTGACACAATTGTTTTCTGAATGAACTTCAAATATTTGTCAGACGCGGCGTAAATGAAATTTTTTTACGACTGTTTACTCTTTAACTTTCCCGCAAGGGATATAGGCGTGACATATGTATGTAGTTGATCAAACTCCTTAAAAACAACAATGTCCTTCGATGGTTTTATTTGTTTTCTAAATTCATCATTAATTACAAGGCAGTGATATTTAATATAATATCTGAAGATCCATACAGTTTGTAACATTTCCTGTCAATTACAAAAGTGACATGGGAATCGATACGATTCTACTAACAAACTAGAACCAAACTAGAGTTGGATGAGTCGCTTTCCCACTGGAACGTCGGTGTGTTCGGGAATTAATCACAAATAATAACAAACGCGCCATCCTGAGCGAAACTTGGTTATTGAGATGCCGCCGGGAATATTGGGATTGGAATGATATAATTACTTACCAACAACATAGTTATGTATAATTAAATTATTATGTACGTATTTCTTCTTATTTTATTTCGTAGATAGCAGTGGCGAAAATATTTTTTTGCAAAAATTAATCGGTACTGGTAAAATATACAGAAAAAGTTTGCTGACAATCTGACACTATAGCGATACACAATTTTCTGAATGGCCTTGAATTCTTTGTCAGACGTGGCGTAAATATATTTGTTTTTTTTTTCGTTTACGCTCTACCTACCCCGCAATGGATATCAACTTGTATGTAGAAATAGATTTTAAACGTAATCGGCCACACACTTTAAGAGATAAAAAATCGTTATTTTTACTTCGCATCTTTTCGCGGACACTGACACTAATACTTGTTTTTGTCGGCATATTGCCGCCATTATTCCGCCGCGTTACTTTGCGGATACGAACACCAAATCTCGTGATCTGTCAGCTTAGGTAAAGCCTATGTTTCGCTTTTTTCGCTGACATAGGCAACAAAACTCGGAGTTTGTCGGCATTAGTCTTTCAAAATGAGAAGAAAAGACGAATAAAATTGGTTAAGGCGGTTCTCTCACTTGACGTCCGTTACTACTTTTAGCGTATCCGAAGCGCGTGCGTC
Source organism: Tuta absoluta (assembly GCA_027580185.1). Lineage (NCBI taxonomy): Eukaryota > Metazoa > Arthropoda > Insecta > Lepidoptera > Gelechiidae > Tuta > Tuta absoluta. Next base: position 7,116,215 of record JAQAHW010000019.1, on the reverse strand, counting down.
TGTCAGACGAAAGAAAATTGCGAATTTCATCTTATTCCCGTACATATACGGCGACGGTTTATTGACAGATGCGACTGAAGTATAAAGTTATAATTTCAAGTCGATATCTCTACACATTCCCAAGACGGTCAGATGGATGAAGAACGAAATGATCGTATATGGTTCTAGTTTTTTCCTTTTGAGGTACGAAACCTTAAAAATACAACTTCGCAACAGTATGGAAGATTTTGAACTAGATATATTCGTGAAACAGCGTAGCCGTAGTAATTAGCTACGATATCTACGCCGTAGTACTTGGCTACGAATGTCATACAGTATAGTATCTTCTCGTATATCAAGCCCGAAATTGTATTGAACAAATCAAATCTAAGTAACTTACTTTCTTAGAATATCTCACTTGACCTCAATGTATCAGAAAATAATTAAAAACTAACTTTGACCCAAGCACCCCCGATGGGCCCTTAATGGCATTGACAAAAGGTATCATGACGGCGAAGCGGCCGTTCTAATTGAATTTAGAAATTAATTACTCGACTAAGTGCTACGCCCGATCGAGCTTTAAGTCAATTTGGTTGGTCTTAGCATGAATGAGGGCGAAATTAAACTTGTATATTGATGCCGGGACGAAGTAACATCACCCTACGCTTCTAATTTCGCTGCTCTTTTCATTTTTTTTTATTCATTCATTTTAATGGCAGCCAGGCAGCCGTTGCGCAGAAAATGGTAACAGCAGCACATCACCTAATAGATTAATCCCTTAAGGTGGGACGTTGACATACAAACGAAAATCTGAAATTCAATGGATTTAAGCATGCGATGAAGGGCAATTTCTTAACAAATACTTATGCCGTGTGATGCCGGCTTAGAATAGCATTAGCCCATTTACTCAGGGGTGTCGTAAGAGGCGACTAAGGGACTCGAGGGTTGGATGTGTATTGCAATTTTAGGCGATGGGCTGACAACCTGTCACTATAGTGATACACAGCTATATGATTGACCCTCAAACTATTGTCAGACGTGGTGTTAATATCTGTTTTACGGCCGTTAACGCTCTGCCTACCCCGTAAGGGATATTGGCGTGATTTATGTATGTATGCTTATGCGAAATTATGAAAGCACATGTAAATTTGGCGCAAAACTACTTTTGGTTAAAAGATAAAGAATATTTTGATCACAATTAAATCAAACTCGTTTTTGAAGCAGCAGCGCCCATCTATTGGCGTGAAGTGGCGAATCAGTTTTAATAAAGAAATCTTATGGTTTACAATTTATTTTTAATATTTTGCGAGTTTTTTAATTAGACTTTTATCTCCTTTAAAGAGTTAAGTCCATTTCACTTATGTATGAAAACCGTCCCACCAAACTCAGTGTACTGTTGATGCTATCCCAGAATTATTAATTTAACCTTTACGTTTTAATATTGTCTATACAGAATGTAAAGCGCATTTGAAATACCTTTAGAACCCATTGACTCCTCATTCAAAACGACTTCAACTGGCATATCTATGAGGGGTCAATGCCCTTTTCCACGAAGTTGATTTAACCAGGTAAGAAGAGTAAAGTTTTTTTTGCATATTATTTTATTATTTTGAACAATTACGTTGGATAACTGTTTACCTTAGTCACAGGAATTACTATTCTTAGGTTAGTAAATAGTGTAGCTTCATGATTGTATAGTTTTACCTAAAGTAAAACGTTAATAATAATAAAACACAGTTATTAAAATATCATCTGGTAAAATATCCGAGAGATCTTTTTGTTTGTTAGTATTATTATCCTTCTTTTTAAGAGTATTCTGAAAATATTTAATATCGACGGAAATTAAATTAAAAACGCACCCTAAAGGTTGCTCGGTTTATTTGAAATTATTTTTCATGTAATATTATTTGTAAATAATTATCAATGTTGTCGATTTTCCTATTAAATTTCTTCTTTTCTAAAACCCAATTAAACCCAAAAGAAGCCTGTTCACTCTTACTTTTAAGAGATATGGGTTGTATGCGTTTGGAAACACAGACGCAGGTAGTGAGTGCCACTCTTTAGCAGTGCGCATTATAAAGGTTTTACTAATGCAACTATTTTAAAAATTACACTGTATTTTCATTTATTTTTATGTGTCCTAACATGACATTGAATATTTTAGTGATGCTAACATGGATAGTTTGTGTGTAATAAACTGAACTAAACTTGCACGTAAACATGATTGGACATTGTGGAATATGGGCATTCTGGGAATTGGTTTTAAAGCGCTGGTCAATTTGTGACTTTGGTAAACAGTTATCAATAATCATTGCTAAAAAAAATTATGAAAAAAACTTTACTATCCTTAACTGAATTGATTTTATCTCGTGATATTATGTACCTTTATATGCTTTTTCCTTGCTAGTAAGGGACAAAAAAATGAAAAGTCGTCGAAATAGCTTCTTTTGCTTTATTGTCATTTTCAAGTAAGTGGCTATTTTTAAAAATGGGACCAAGCAATAGAAATGAAAGCAGTATCAAATGCAATAGAAATAACAGTATTACGAGATAACAATTTCCCACACATTTCAAGCAGACGTCTAGAATTGTACCTGAAATTTTAAACTAAAACGTCTCAAATCAAAGGCAATCTTCTTAGCCATCAACCCTGAAGTTAATGCGTCAATTATTTTGTTTGTTTGTTAACGTCAACGTCAGACTAGACGACGTCCAGTGACGTCCAAGGTAATTACTAGGGCGGACATACTGCGATTATACATAAGGAAACGTTGGGCCACAGAAATAGCGGCGAGAGTTGATTTGAAAAAAGTGGCACTTAGTACTTTGCTGAATATTATCAGGTGGTTTTCGCATTAAAAGGTAACTTTTGTAAGTCAGTGTTACAGACAGACAGACTGAAACACTCAATTGCTCACATTAATAATTATCGTCCGTACGCTTTAATCAAAAATAAACAACACAAGTAAGTCAGGGATACAGACAGACAGAAAAACTCTCTTGCTCACTTGCTCACATTAATAATCATAATTTATATAAGAACAAAAACAAACAACACAATACAAGCAAAGATGGCCTTATCACAGGGTTGCCTCTTCCAGGCAAACCTGCACACTAAGAGAAAACATTTAAAAAAAACACTGTAAAAAGAAGCAGCAACACATAAAAGACAGACAAAAATAAACCTCATGTAGATATTAATTAGGAATATAATAAAGTAAAACAAATCTTGCTCAACAATCCTGTGTGTAAGAAAGCTGTTAGAATTAATCACAAAGATACTTAACCTTGTTCGTTTTAAACTTGGAATCAAGTTCATTGACCCGTCATACAAACAGATTCAAACTGACCTGTCACGTCAGTTTGTACGAGGTATCAACAAACTGTATTCCAAGTTTAGTTGTACTTGTTTCCTTACCTACCTTTTTTACAGCAAAGAGAAAATAATATTCACAGGCTATGAGATCAATTAGGCTGGCCCCGAGGTAGCTTTATTTTAGTTTTTCTACTTACAATTATATGTTAAAATAATCCCATTGTACCTATCTCCCGTTTTATAGCCTTGATGACTTAGCCCCAGGAGTCGTAACAGGCCATACCTGTATTTACCGCTGAGATTAATTGAAAACGTAGAATCTCAAACCCACGTAAGCCGATTGCCTTGTTTCAGTGAAGATAAGATAGATTGCGTAAGTAATTAACGCGTATGGTGCCGGCTTAGAAGACTGTTTTGAATAAAAAAAGACCTGGCTTTTTCTGTATTTTATAGAACACACAAACGACAGTAATTCCAATATAACGGATTGTTCATGTTGAGTTTCTGACAGAACTCGACTACTTGACCACTTGACATGCTACAAGTTTGTTAAGCCGTCACTTCTAGCTTGGATAATGCGCCGTTACAGAGAGTTATTTAATGAAAAATCGAAATTGGCACAATAATTCAAGGATGGCTAATATTTAGATTGCTTTTCATTTTAAAATCAAAAGATTTTCTAATATTAGGCGCTCTATAATAATTATTATTGCTAGAATTATCTTGTTAACGTTATCATTACCATAGAGAAAACACGTAGCGAGGGTTGACAGCGCATGAAGTTTATCCTGTTTGTAATCATTACAATCGCTGAGTATGTTGTCGAATCATATTTACAATTTTGGCTTTTGACTCAGTATAGCTAGGTTCTTATTTCAGTGGGATCAATTTTGTCTACGTGACTATACCACGCCACGGTCGATCACCGCAATACTTCTTACCGACCTTCTGAAATGAAATTAGGTATCAACCTAATAAGAAAATGCCTGCACGAAGCCATTTTAATTTCACACGTACACTACACGTACTCTTTAAACATTTATGGAATTTGTTATCAAGTAGGCGGCAAGCAATTTCCTTCTGCCTTGTTTTTGCCTCATACCAATATGGCTCTAATTTTACTTCATGTTCGATGACAAGGTAGACGTTTACAATAGGTAAAAATTGAGATCTACCTATTGTTTTATATCAATTTCATAATTTATGATAATAATAGATTTAAGAAGAAAAATGATAAAAAGAAGTCACTCTGAATGGATAAAATCAATAATTTACGATTTGTTATCGACCTTACTTATTTTTGTCGGATAGCACAACAGGACTGAATAATAAGATTTATTTAAAAAAATAATAATTGGCTAACAGCATTTTAAAAATAAATAAATTTTTATTATGATACTTAATAGTAAACGTGAAATCCACATGTCAAAACACATTTAAAGTAAAATACAACGTTACTAGTCGACAAAGAGTTTGTTTTGTGCAATTTATAATAGGTAAGATTTTTTTAGGTGGGTGTGAGGTTTGGCTATTTTCTCATGATAAAATATTGTTTGTTTGTGTTTTTCAGTAAAAATTAGTGAAATCGGAGAATTTTGCATTCAGATTTCATTCCTGAAAGCATATCGAAATGGGAAAATATCGCATCAAAATTGACACTATGCTAATTATTCAGTTTACGTGATCGAGCATAATAATGGCATATAGATTTCTGTGGTCGCTGTGGTAACTATTCAAAGTATTCTAGTATTTAAAACGAACTGCTTTTAGTAGGAAATTGAAAACTAATTCTATCACAGTTTTAATTGTTGGTAAAATCATTATTGAAGTCAATAATTTTATAGGTAGGCACAGTCGGTTGTAGCACATAAAGGTACCAGGGGTACTCCAAAAGAACTGAATTATTTTTATCCCCAGTTAATACATCATAAAAATTTAATCTTATTTTCATAAAAGAAGTGATTTTCTACTAATACATATTCATTTCAAGAAAAAAATCTTGCTGGGGACAGAAATAATTCAGTTCCTGTGGAGTTCACCTGGTACCTTATGTGCTACAACCGACTTACATTATTAAATATTAACAATATTGACATACAAAATAAATACTAAATATATATTTATTGTCTTAAATATATAGTCAATAAAGAGCCTTCTCCTAGTCGACAGTCGATTGTAGCACATTTTAAGCGGTGGAAGGCTCCGTAAGGGGCCGCCTGGCTCGCGACCACCATCCCACCGAAGTCTGGCGCCAAGTAGCTTGCTGCGTTCCGTCAGTGTGTGGGAGTGCCAGTGCCTTAACAGGCTTCTTCTGGGTGAGCTCGCTCCATCTTAGACTCTGTCTCTGTCCTATGACCTAGACTAGAGTCAAGAGCAAACCCATCACTAATAAAAAAAAAAAAAAAATTGTGTACCAGAAAAGTTCTTGAAAAGAACTGAATTATTATTATTCCCAGTTAAAACATAATTAAAATTTACACTTATTCTCATAGAAGAAGTGATTATCTACTAAAACATTTTAATTTCTAGACAAAAAAATTGCTGGGGACAGTAATAATTCAGTTCTTTTGGAGTACCCCTGGTACCTTATGTGGTACAACCGACTGTATCTGGAGGAAAAGTGCCCAACACGCTGGCGGCATTCCCGCGTTGGATTGCCAGCGATATGTGCATTTACGATTCGGTGCAGGGTTTTAGTCGGCATTGTCTTGAAAAATAAATTTTGCTATTTGCGGTAGCGAAACGAGTCTTTGGCAGTTTTCACACAATGCTGGACTGAGTGTATTTTTCATGCATCCGTCTGTCAGACGAAATGAAATTTCAAATTCCCATACAATAATTGAATGCCATTGTACACTGTCATGCTGATATTCGACCAAGGTGTTTGACAGACGCATCCGTCAGTCCGTCATAGTGTGGGATTCACCTTTTGTGTATTTTATTTAAATTTGACATTATGACTGAACTATTCAAAATACGTAATACATATACTAAACAGGAATTTGGCAATCTAAAAAATAATGAATTGCGGGTGCCAAAGTTTACTTCATAAAAATATTTTATCTATATAAAACTCACGCCTGCAATCAACGAATGAAACAATAGGTACTTAGTATTGAGAAGCATTAAAAGTTAGTCGCAATTTGTTATTTTTAAAACTTCGTTAGATGAGCTTAATTGCTACGTTTAACTAAGTTACCGTCTTTTAAAAACTCGCAATTAAAGTTGTATTAAGAGCTCTTGTCTAGGACTTAATTAACTTATCAAGATATATTGAGTTATGAGTTTAGTTAAAGTATCATTGTTGGCGTTTGGTACACGTCGTAAGTCATCAAAACTAAAATTGTTATGTTAAATAAAATAAAAAATGTAGGTTGGTATACACATAATTTATTTACAAACGCCTTAATTATTTACAAACTAGGGCTACAAAAAACATTTCAGTTTTGTGAAATGGAATAAGGATTAGTTTTTTATACGTTTTCATTGAAGGACTAGACAAGGTGAAATTTTACTAGTGACCGATAGCGAAATCTCATGACGGGCTGAGTAGAAATACGAAAAGAAATTTGAATTCCCATACAAAATAACTTATCAGCTGATTTGAGGTACTATATGGAAACTCAAAATATTTTTGACATAACTCAGCCTATGTTTCATTAGTGAAGTTATTTTTTATCACCAGTCCATCTTGAAATGTCGCTATATCGGTCACTAGTTAAATTTCCTCAAAAGTAGGTAGTTTTTTTTCGTGTGAAACACCGAGTTAATGAACGACCCAATGAACTTTGGTGACAGAGTGTTTCAACCGCCTACTATTCAATTTCAATTCAATTCAATTTATTCAAAGCAAACAATTTTCGCATAGAATATTAAAATAACATTAGGTAGGCACATAATATTAGGTAACATAGCACATTATAGAACAAAATTATATAAGTCGCAAGTAAATCAACAGTAAAAAAGCAATAATATTAATAACAAAAATAATTATAAATTCTGGTGAGGTAAATTTTAATAATTAAATAATTTATACATTAAACCTTCTTATCTTCTAGAAATTCTTCAATAGAGTAATAACACTTCATAATGAGCCATCTTTCAATTTTTTTCCGAAACGTTGTCAATCTGGTGACGGACTTAAGTTCTATTGGAAGATTATTAAATAATACCCTGGTTTGAAATCGAGCACTATGCTTGAATACCTGCAGTTTAGGAATAACCGTGCCACTCCCAACAGGAAGATCTTTCCTCCTGCTAGACATTCTTAGCTCTCTCTCGGAAGCAGTCTCCACTTTATCCGGGTGCTTAACTACATCACACAGTAACACAAATAGATAAAGACAAGGAGCCGTTAGAACTTCAAGTTTAATAAAATATTCCTTACAAGAAACCTGTTGTTGCAATCGAAAGATTGTTCTTATAGCCCTTTTCTGAGCTACAAAGGTCTTCTTTATATTATATTTGTAGCTATTTCCCCATAGTTTGATGCTGTAACGGAGATGAGATTGGACTAAAGCATGGTACACCATTTTTAGCTGTTCTGTTGTGGTTTCGTTTCTGAGACTTTTCAACACATAGCAAGATGAACTAATTTTATTTACAACTCTTTGCAACTCTTGCTTCCAATTTAACCTATTGTCCATATTAACACCAAGAAATTTAACAGTGTCAACAGTTTTCAGATTTTGACCATTTAATTGAATATCTAATGTCTCTCTTTTATTAACTGTTGATTGAAATAACATTACATTTGTTTTACTTACATTTATTTTTAGGTTATTTCTGCTAAACCACGTTGAAAACTTTTCCAGTGTTTTATTAGTTACACACTCTAGATCTTCCATTGTTTTTGCAGCTATAATTGCGTTCGTATCGTCTGCAAAAACAATAGGTTTGACATTTGGAACCTCATTGTTGATATAGTTTGTTAAATCATTTATGAAAATTATAAAAAAGATTGGACCCAAAATTGAACCATGTGGAACACCTTTATCAGTATCAACCCACCGTGATTGAAAAGTGACTTCTTCTCCATTAATCACATTTTTAATTTCTACAAATTGCTTTCTATTGCAAAGATAACTTTTAATAAGATTTAATTGATCGTTTCTTATTCCGTAGTGACTGAATTTATGTAATAAAATTTCGTGATCTACATTGTCAAAAGCGGCACTCAAATTTAAAAATATACCCGCCACCCTTAGCCGCATATTTAAATTTAATACTACCTCATCCAAAAGTGCGTCAACAGCTTCTGTCGTTCCAATCCCAAGCCTGTAGCCAAACTGTCTTTCACTTAAAATATTGTTAACATTTAGATGATTCAATAATCTTACCTTAATAAGTTTTTCTAATACTTTTGATAAAACGTGTAATATAGATATTGGTCGAAAGTTATTTGGATCAGTTTTGCTACCTTTCTTATGGATAGGTACGATTTTTGCAATTTTAAATTGATGTGGAAATATATTTTGAGTGAAACAAATATTAAATAGCTGACTAAGCGGCTTAGCGAGTATATCAATGTTTCGCTTAATTACATGGACGGGTATGTCATCAAATCCGCAAGATTTTTTTTCTTCCATTTTCTCAACAGTTTTTTTTATTTCAAACGAGGTTACTGCTTTCCAGCGAAGTTCTCTATCTACTTTAGGAGTATATTTTTCAAGTAAATCCAAAGCACCCTTCCAACTGGCTCTATTAACGTTAACTTTGTTTTTATTAAACTGTTCTGACAAAGTCTCAACTATCTCTTGTGGATTATCAATTACTACATTGTCGACTTTTAATAGGAGTACTACTTCTAGTAGGCCTATGTTTCATCATTCATATTTTCATTTAATTAGAAGGCCTATGACTAAGACGTGTGACGACCATCAACCAAGTTATCATAGATAGCAACTGCGACCGACGGCTTAACGTACCCTCCGAAGCCTGTAATGTCTCAACCAGACTCGAAACAATTTCACAAAGTCAAAATATCAACTTTGTGAGTGCCCCACCGGGATTCGAACCCGGAACCATTGCGTCACAGCAATCACACTACCACTGCGCCACATCGGCCGTCAAAATAGGTAGTGATAAAGATACTTTATATGAGGCAAGGCATTTCTCTTTTTGTACCACGTTCGATCTTCATATATAACAAAACAAAGTTATTATGTATTTAAAAGAGATTATTGTGAAGAGCATCTTAATAAATTCATCGGATATTTGAACGGTTTATCATTTTCTGAAGTATTCATTATGAAAGATCTAAACACAGCATTTAAGGAATTCCATGATCTTTTCTGTCTGTTGTACAAACTGTGCTTCCCTTTAATTAGAATTAAAGTTAACAATACCCGTAAAACTTCGTGGATCACAAGGGGTTTGAGAAAAAGTAGCGACACAAAGAAATACTTACGCTACAATTTTTACTCAAATAAAACAAACTATAATAGGACTAAGTACCGCAATTACAACAAACTCCTTAAAAAATGTACGCTTATTTCTAAAAAACATTCAAATAATAAGTTTGTACTGGGGAGTAGAAATAAGTGTAGAGCAACGTGGAAAGTCATACAAGATGAAACAAACTCTACAAATAAATGCTTCTTTTTGGAAAAAATTATCTGTAACAATGCAGAAATCACGGACCCACCGTCCATAGCTACTAGTATAAATAACTATTTCATTGACATGACCAATATAAACAGATTTGACATAAAAAAAGTTCATATTAATAATCCAATTACTTCTCATTCCATTTATCTGACACCTATCAATGAAAATGACATAGAAAAAACTGTTATGGCTTTAAATAATACAAATAGCGAGGGTATAGACGGTATTTGTACTAAGGTATTAAAAGCATGCAAAAATAAAATTAAACCCGTATTAACATTTCTAGTTAATCTATCCATAGAGACTGGGACTTTCCCAGAGGAAATGAAACGTTCGATAATGAAACCATTGCATAAAAAAGGCAGTAAAATTGATGTCAATAACTATCGTCCTGTTTCACTAATACCGGTGATTTCTAAAGTTTTTGAGAAGGTTATTCATGCAAAACTTACTTCTTTTCTCAGTAAATATAATTTAATTAACAAGGATCAATACGGTTTTCAAAAAAATAAGTCAACATCACTTGCAGCGTACAAAGTAGTAACTGAAATCTTAGGGAACATAAATGAAAGGAAATACGTAACGGCATTATTTCTAGACATGTCGAAAGCATTCGATTTTGTTTCACATGATCTACTGCTTTCTAAACTAGAAAGATACGGAATCAGAGGTCAAGCACTAGATTGGTTCAAATCATATCTAAAAGATAGAATGCAGTGCTGTGAAATAGCTAATTTAGATTCGAGAAATCACGTAAAAAATTATAGATCAAATTTTAGACGTATTGAAACAGGGGTGCCCGCAAGGCAGTGTCTTGGGCCCGCTTCTATTCTTGTTATATATTAACGAACTTCCGACAATTATTAGACATACAACTATTTTGTTTGCAGATGATGTTACAGTTATTATAACTACCCCCAAAACACAAACAATTGAAAACCATAAAGAAGAGATTTCGTATGTATTGAATGTAACCACTAATTGGCTCCATCAAAATAACTTAAACGTTAATCTTACAAAAACAAATTATATAAATTTTAATTTACATGACGAATTAGCGACTATAAACTTCAAAGGACAAACTCTTCAAAATGCTAGCTGTGTAACATTCCTAGGAAATCTAGTAGATCAACATTTAAACTGGAGTAATCATATAGAAAAAGTGTGCAGCAAACTTAGTAGTTTCACTTTTGCGTTATAAAAACTAACAAGATCAGCATCACGTAAAACAGCTGTAATCACTTATTATGCGTATGTAGAGTCTGTTCTTAAGTATGGATTAATTATTTGGGGTAACGGGAAAGACGCAGGTAAATCATTTATAGCTCAAAAAAAGTGCGTACTTGCGATCTGTGGTATAGCTCCAGATATGTCTTGTAGACCGCACTTCAAAGATTTAAAAATATTACCTCTGCCCTGTCTCTACATTCTAGAAATCGCACTTTTCGTTAAGCAGCACAATAATCTTTTTATTCAGTCGAGGCAAGTAAATTGCCGTCAAAATATGCGTGATCCGGATAGACTCGTACTCGGTACTGTCCCCAAAAGTACCCGCTATCAAAAAAAATGTTATGCGATGTGTGTAAAAATATTTAATAAAATACCACATGATATCAGAGATCGACCGTTTAAGCAATTCAAATGGCTACTACGCAACTGGTTGAGAGAACAAAATTTTTACACGCTCAATGAATTCTTCGAGTATACCTGGGCTCATTTGCCTGGGCTTTAGTCCATGTCATGGAAACGGTATCTGTGTTGGGGTTGCTAGTCTTGAATTTTCTGACTAAGTAATACATTTAAAATAATAATAAGTACAATTTCACCGGACATTTTAAATTAAATTTTGTTTTTATTTTGTTTTGTATCGCTGTTTCCTTATTTTATAATATATCTATAATGTAATCATAGTTTGACATTTTAAATTGTATAATATGTAAATTGTGATGTGTTTTATATTTTTTAGAAATTTTTGCATGCTATTAGAAATAGTTAAACAAGTGAACTTTTTATAATTTATTGTTACATCTTACAAAACCTTGTTTAAGAGCAAATAAATCATTATTATTATTATTATTCATGTACCGAGTCGATAAACGACCCAATGACACGCCAATTACCGTGAAAATATCCCCAATAAAATTCCCTGGTAGCGCTATTTCAATTTAAGTAGGTATGTTTTCACAAACACGTTCACTCCCTCCCTCCCACACACAAACTATCATTCAGTAATTAATTCTATGCATACCGTCAAAGGGTAATTATTTCGTTACGGTTTTCCCAGAATGAATAATTTTATTTGGGTTTGGCAACTGTTTTGGGATGTGATAGAGATATACCTAGTGGATGTGATCGTAATGGAACGGTTATTGTGGTGTAAGTGTCTGAATTCAGTGGTCTCAGAGTCCCTGGTTCAATTTACACAAAATAAAAAAATCTAACACACAGCGCCAACTAGCCCCAAACTAAGCAAAGCTTGGAAACTATACGGGGTGTAAGGGACGGTGTACCGAAAATTTTGCATGCATGCTCAGGCCATGAAACTGAACAACTTTTTGCTAAGGAGGATATGTTGGTAAACGAAAAAAACATTTCGACCTACCCTACCAAAATTCCCATTCAGCTGACTGACTTTCTATGAAAACTCGAAAAAAATATTTCGTTTCCCGTCATAGGCTCCATACTAAAAGTGGTTCAGTTTCATGGTCTGATCATCCCTGCAAAGTTTTCGGTACACCGTCCCTTACACCCTGTATAGCTGTAATTGTAGCTGTAAAACTTAAATATAATTTTTTGTAAGCAAATAATATACAATACATAGAAAACAGCCAGACTTAACACAAATAATATTTGAAAATTACGGTTTGAGGATCCAATCCAAGACCCTTGGCGTAGCAGCCAGTGGTACTATCTCTTACGCCATCGGACCAGCCAACACAGTCAGACCAGTCTGTCTGAAAAGCGTAACACGAAGGTACATTTGTTTCTTTATTTTGAAGTGCACTACAGCCACATGTACATAAAACATTTAAGGTAGGCAGTAATACCATGTGAAGCTACGCCATCAAGTTTTATTAAGGTTTTTTTAACCTACATAATATACGTACGAAAAAAACATTTGTACGTTAAGTATTTAGCGTGTATTTTAATTGTGTGGCGCAGATACGCAGTTTTTTTTAGCTGTGTCACTCAGTTCTCCTTTTTAAATTTATTTTTATTCAATTTTATTTTGTAGCTTCACATTTTTACTTGCACTTGAAATATATAATTTTATTCTATTGTTCGTTTTTATTCGTTTGCTGTTTCGTACGTAATCACTTTATTTTGCATTTCATTGCATGTGATAAAATTTTCCTATCATATTTTTTTTGGTATCCTAAGGCGTTCTTATAGGCATATCGATACATTTAAACTGACAAAGTTCAATGTTTTTTTATAAGCATTACTCTAGTTAATGTATGTAATCAGTATGTTCAATCGCTATAGAATTAAATTAACGAAGTTTATTCTATCGTTCTTAACATACAAAATACATAATGTCAAAATGTTTCGATACAATCTACCTCAGTACAGTCGCTTACATAAACTACAGCCTGATGTCGCAGTAATGTGTCAAAATTAAGAATTCGAATTAAAATCCTAGGAATTTGGCCAAAAGCCGGAACATGATAAAATACTTAGACTTTATTTCCAAACAAATCCAGATCCAGAAATCGGTCAAATTCCTAGGACAAACTTCTAGATTGATTTAGCAGTATGGCAAAACCAAATTCAATTGTAACTTTTTTCCAAATGTATGTCGATAACTAAAAATACTTAATTTTGATGGTAATTCCATGTTATTAATAATTAAACAATAACTAACGAAGGGTTCAAACAATTTTCTTTTATTAATCGTACAGATCAGTTAGTTTTCTTCGCTTTATTTAAAAAAATATTGAAAATTCTTTTAAATTGCAAATAATAATGTTTTAATTATAGACAATAAATATTTATCTACATTCAAATGATTAAACATTTAATATTAATGTCTGTCTGTACAATATGATACTATGATACGAATTCTAAATTAGTGATTCATAATACTATTTCACTAATTTATTGGCATGCTCATAGTTGAAATGCTAATAGACTAGTATAATAATTAAGTTACTTATAGATTTATTAATTTCAATATAAAGTAATCAACAATTCATTTAGTTTGATGTTAAATAATCAATGGCGTTGTTTAAAAATATTAGTTATAGCTGGTGCCCGCGAACTCCATTTTGCCAACTTAATATTATTATTTTAATTTATTTATATAGTTCGGTATTCCTTGTATAGCTGCCAGACCTTTGTAAAGGTACTTAAATTGTAAAAAGCCAAGAACTTTTATTTCTCTCAAATTTTCCTATTTTTATTTACTTTGTCCTTAATTAATTTACTTGCACTTGGAGTAATAGTAGGACCCTTTTTCGTTTGTCGTATAATTTAGCAGGGCTTTCGTGTTTCATGTTAAGTATCTACCTGTTGACCCTAAAGTGCTTGCCAAAGTTGTTTTAGATGTTGATTAGGACATTCAGTAACCACCACACATTATCTCATCAAAATCCGTCAGCTACTTTTTTTTCAGGTGCAAGTTAACTTTAATTTTTATTATTAAGCAGCAATTTTCTCGAAATAAAAAAAATTATGCTTTCACTTATAAACATCTAATCAGACAAAAATTCTTAAAACGATAATAGATCGTATTCTGTAATAAATTTTGAGTATCCCCACTTAACAGATAACAGTTTTTTTAAATATCTTCTATTTACTGACTTTTGACCGTCTTCAGCTTTATTTATAGCTATATGTATGGAAGAAGATTTTATAATACCAGGTGTAAGAGACAGTCCTCTGAATACACACAATCTTTGATGCTGAACAAATGCCAGAAAACGTAAAAAACTACCTTTCATACAGAATCACAATCAAAAACCAATTGGGAAATTAAAAAAGGGTTTTCCAAAATATACTCCCTAGACGGGAGTTGTTTAGTAGTTCTCAAAGTAATTAATATTCAAACAAAACCTCTAAGTATATGGCTACGACAAAAAACATCGGAACATGTAGTCTATACATAAAATGTATACCTATTTTCATCAAAATAATCGTATTACGATACGACGCGTTATCTGCAAGTATAAGCGGGAAACATAATCTACGCGCTTGTTGTATTATATTTACAAGGAATTATTTATCTCCAAACATGATTACAGGGAACAGCGGGAAACCGACAGAAATCCTCATTCCACAACATTGGGGATGTACAGTTTCATCGATTTTATAATATAGAGAAAACATAAAGCTTTTAAATAAAGAAAGATGAGAAACTAGTAGACTACCTAGTAATTACACGTTTTAAGAAATAGACAGAAAGCTATTTAGTAGGGCAATTACTATAACTATAAGCTTGTTTACCTGGGTACAAGATTTTCTGTACATTCAGTTCCCAGGTCCGGTCGGCCGCTGGTACTCGTATAACAGACGAGTGCAGTGTGGCTTGCATCAAGGGTCGGCTCTAGGTCCTTGCCTCTTACTGCTATTAATGGATGCTCTGACATCAAATACACAGAAAAAGGCACCATGGTATATGCTGTTCGCTGACAACATCGTACTCGCTGGTGAAACTGGACATATGAGTAAAAGTACAGAACAGACTGGAGAAAGAGCGGGAAAGACTGGAGAATGCTGACTTGAAAGTTAGCAGAACCAAGTTTAAACATAATATGTATTGCGATTTCATCGGTCTCTCCAGTTTGTCCCAGTAGCGTTTAATGACGCACCCTTACCATTCTACTCCGACTTTAGGTACCTTAGTTCACTCACAAGGCGAGGGCAACATAGACTGGACCATCGACTCACTCGTCAAGTGAGTCCGGAATAATACTACAAATCAGGAATATCCGTTATTCAGGAATATATTTAGTGCAAAATATTTTGCATCGACCGGGAATTCCGCATTCTCGGAAATCTTCTATCGAATGGCTGTACTGCGAAATATTTTGAATCAAATGGATCAAATTCGATTACATGTATCTAAAATAAGAATGCTAAGTTTGCTTGTGCGGTGTGAGAAGAATGTATAAAATAAGAATATTAGAGGAAGTTTGCAGGTAGCGCCAGTTACAGAAAAATGAAAGGTAGTCGTTTATCGTGGTATGGGCATGTTATAAGGAGGGATAAAAGTAGTGTGACAAAAAACAATAATTATGAATGCAGAAAGAAAGGAAGGCTTAAAAAAGTTTGGATCGATTTTATAAAAGATGATATGCATCAACATTGAGTAAAAGAAGATTTGCCGGCTGATAGACATGATAACAAGAAAAAACATGCTGCGTCAACACCAAATAAATTGGGATAAGGGCAGGCAGATGGTTATATTTGAAGGTCAGAATCCACGTGCATACAAATTTGCATTCGAATAAAATATGTATGAATAAATTCAAAACAAAATCTGTCATTTCACGGCACTTTTTACATGTGAAGCCCAAAAAAGACAAATCACATAATTATAACGTCGTATTTGGGTAGTAAAAAAGTAATCGGAGTCCTGCTGTTTCATGCTCGAACGTTTTTTGAAATGTAAAAACTACAATACACTCTAAACCACTACACTCTGACACCAGTTCTAATCGGGTTGTTCGTCGAATCGGTGTCATAAAAGACAAAAGAAGAATTTTCAATTTTTAGACTCAATGATTGCCATAGACAAGAGATTAAATAGAATTTGAAAACTATAATTGTTATACAAAATTGAACTACGCCGGATCTGAAATTCTTTGCCAAAATAGGGAAACGCTTTCAGTAACTGTTACGGCAACAAAGTAAGAAAACCCCTTAAATACATGATGACGAAAGAAGCATTAATAAAAATAAGCTTTTAGTTTTTAAAAGACTGCGAAGTGCGAGTCAAACTCACCTACCGAGGGTTCCTTCACATGCACATTAATAAGATACCCTACCCCTCTTGAAGTAGCCTCGATCTTAAAATTTAAATACTTAGTTCTCTTTCGCCCCCTCAAATTTTTGTTTTATTATAAATTCATATCTTTGGTTTCCCTAAACTTGTACTTCAAAACAAAGCTACTTTTTACATATCATAGTTTAAAGTCTACGGTAAGTACTCTTTAAATTTTGATTCCTTTTATTTTATATCTTATTTACATTCATTTAGGAGCTTGTTTATTTTACAACTTTAAGCGACAGTTGACCTTTATAAATGGTTTTACTTTCAACTCGATATCTTAACTAATTCCCGAGATAAAAGGTCGTCACAGACGGATGGACCGACAACAAAGCAATTCTATAAGGGTCCCGTTTTTTACCTTTTAAGGTACGGAACACTAAAACCATTAAAATACACTAGCTCAATCTTAAACCTTTTAAGAATATTCTAGGCTCACTTCGAAGTTTTATTAGTAAGCCAACTAATTTGTCATGATATAATAATTTAATAATAATTTATTTATTTCCTCAACAAACAAGATACAGTACAGATAAGAATATATAAAACTATTCACAAAAAAATATGACTCAGTTTTCCATAAATTCACCTATCATACTGCAACACATGCTGAGGAAATGCCAAGACACTAAACACGAGTCTTAAGTACTTGGTTAAAAAACTATTACCCGACTTCAGAAATTATATGTACGATATCAACTACTAGAAATAAACTTTTCCGACTTTTCGGCGCTTAATCGGGTCTGCAACTAGTCGGCTGATTAACTGATTAAAAGAATATTTATATGTTATATATGTGACCATACATCGGTGGTTTATAGTTAAATAGAAACACACACATTCAACCATATTACACATATCTTCGGGTCATTTAGCTTCGACTACAGTACTGTCCGAGATATTCTACGCCTTTAAAAGTTTATTTTATTGTATTTATTTATTGCATTTTCACAATTATTAAAGCACATTCTAAAATTAGAGTCAAATAGGGTGTCAGTTACAATAAAAGTGAACCCCGTTAAGGCTGCTACACACAGTGCCGGCGGCAGGGCCGCCGGGCAAGCCGCCGGCCTAGTTGCCGTACACCCGGCGGCATACAAAGCCGCCGGCCTTGCCGCACAAAGGAGCCGCCGGCATGGCCGCCGGGGTGAGCCGGCGGGTTACGCGGCTTGCCGGCGTCACTTCGTTCCTGGCATTCGAGTGGTAGGGTTGTGCGGTTTGTGTGTTTAAACAAATTAAAATGTCGTTTAATTGGGACGACGAAGCGGTGCTGCTCTTAATTGAAAAATTTCATGAAAATGATATATTATGGAATCCCAGAAATGCAGACTATAAGAATAGAAACAATCGAATAGACGCATTGAACATAATTGCAAGTGTATTTGACATTGATAAGGGCGAAGTAGAGAGAAAGTTAAAAAATTTAACCTCTCATTATTTTCGAGAAAAAAAGAAGTTTGAACAGTTGCACAAATCTGGTGCAGGCATAGACGATGTACAGGAACCAAAGTGGTTTGCTTACAAGGCATTGAACTTTTTGCGAGACAAAAATAAACCACTACCCACAGTAAATAGTGAGAATAATGTAACTATTAATGTTTTCTATATTTATTGTTTATTTTATCAGTTGTAAATCAATATAAATTGGTTCAGTATTTCCGATGATTATTAGTAAACCGTTCTTCTTTATAATATAAGTTTAAATATTAAATACCTCCCATGATAAAAAAAAACATTTTAATTCCTTCTATTTATAGATTGATTCGCAAGAAAGTCAGCAAGATAATGCAACAGCGACTAGTTCCTGGAAAATTTGTATTTTTTTCTTATTAAAATAAAAATATAACTGCAGCGGCTGTGCTGATGATTTCGTATTCATTGTAACCAACCAACCATAAAATGTGCACTTCACTAGCGTTCTATGTGACTGTCACAACCGGAATGATGCTTGGCGGCTTTGCGCGGCTTGTGCTGGCGGCTTGTATTGCCGGCGGCACAGCCGCTCGGCATAAACCCGGCGGCATGTGTGTAGTAGCCTTTAGGGTTTTACAATAGCATGTGAGAGGGCAAACATTTTAGTTGTTTAGTAGTTTATAGACACTTCATTTTACTTTGACCCGACTGAGCTGAATTATCTAAAGAGCTAAGAAAGATACATTTTGCTCACCTCGAGCGCTTACGGTAGCTCGCCTTGAGATTTAACCGTGCCGTAACGTTAAATATCAACGCGAGAAGATATTCTTTGCGGTGAGTTTAAGTCGTTTTTCGTCGCGAGGTGGTTTCATGGAGGTGAGGACGAGCCCTAGCCTGCGACACACTCATGTTTATCTGAGTTACGTGGAGTTGATCATGCTGCCGAAAACGAAAATGACTGAGAAAGGTAATAACATAACCTTCCTTCTCACTTTTTCTGAGTCGGGTAAAAACAACACGTTCAGTGACGTAGGTTCACCTGGAGCTACGCGGAGTTAATCATGTTGCTGCCGGGAACGAAATTAACTGAGAACGGGGGATAAGCACAGCGGGGGCATAATTTCACTTCCTGTTTGGCGATGGAAGTCCATACCTTCATACTAATATTATAAATCCAAGAGTTTGTACACTTGTTACCTCTTTACGCTTAAACGGGTTGACAGGTTTGAATGTAATTTGTTTTACAGATAGAGCATAATCATTGAATTATCTTTAATGTGGGAAAACATGCCATTCCGAAAAATTACGAGAATTCACGAAAAACACAACAATGAAATGCGGGTAAAATAACGGGGCGAAATTTAGTGGTTAATATTTTCGTTTGGGTTTGGCGCTTTTTATGCTAAGAATTCGTCAAGTCATTTATTTAATTGGTTGTGGAAACACTTATTAGTTTGCGTTAAAAAGCAAGTACTCTATGTCGATGATTCAGTCATTAATTTTGGTTGAAATTTTAATTTTGAATAATTATTACATAAAGAAGACATTCTATCAATTTTACTTTTTGGCACGCAATGTTCTTACCAAACTGGAAAATATCGTACAAATAAATTATTAGTTTTAGAAGAGCTAAACATAAAGAGAAACACACTCTTTCACCACCTTAATTGCCTTCAAAACGACGTCGTTCCGTCTCTGATTTAATTTACAGAATTACCTACAATTTTCGTGCGCCAAATCCGAGCATGTCTGGCAAAAGATTTATTTTGCAACGACCCCCTTTTATTCCAGCGTGATTCCTATTTAACTTTCCTGTTTAGTTAGGATTTAGATGTTTCTCTATAGAATTAGTAGATCTAGGTCTCTCTAAATGTAATAACATTAAGTAGGGCTGAGATATTACAGTTTTGTAGTAATTGAACAGTACCTACCTACTCATTATAGGGTTTCATTTACATGAATAAATGTGAGGAGGTTAAGCAAAAACGTGTATATAGGGTTATATTTTAGTAGTAAACGATATCCAAAACACAGGACAGTCTGGTGATGAGTAGGTAAAGACTTTCCCCTAACATAGGTTGAAATATGATATAACTTTTTGGCCTTTCCATACCTTTGTTATTTGGGGACAGTTGTGCCTTATTAATAGCCCGGCCTGAGTTTTTCGCTATCAGCCACAAATCAAACACCCCATATGATTTGATTAAATAAATAAATATCATAGATAATTCACACAGCGCCATCTAGCTCCAAACTAAGCAAAGCTTGTACTATGGGAACATAATAGCTGATATTAATGCTTACATACTTTTTCTTATAAATACATAATCAACATAGAAAACACCCAGACTAAACACAAAATATCTAAAATAGCTTAATAAATATTTGTGTCATGTGGGGATCGAACCCACGACCCTCTGCGTAGCAAGCAGGAGGGGTACTATCCGCTACGCCATCGGCACAGATTACCTTCATTTCATTGAGTAAACATATTTTCAAGGTGTGTTATACTCATAAAACTGAACATTTTTTTCTTGTATTTGTCTTGTGGATCTGTTTTAGCTTGCGAGGTCAGTGTTTTTTTATATTTCAATAACTTTGTACAAGTTTTTTTTTGTTAGATCTGAACACACTCTGGAAGTATTTGAATTTAATTTTATGTAAAATGGTATTAAAGCTTAATACTGCACAAAAATGCAATCAATCTTTGATAGCAAAACTGTCTCATCTTGGTATTCATGGTTCCTTGAAAGTTTGGTTAACTATCAACTTAATACTCGAATTTAACATTTTCTTCTTTTTCAGCGCTTTAAAAGTTTTCAAAAAAATTACAAATAACTGTTGGATACTTAGATATTCTCAAAGAAGAAAACCCTTTATCTTTTAAATATTCAAAGAAAACGTTTGAAAAAAGTTATAAAATTAATACTTTATACTTACAGAGAAACCACTTTCGAAGTTTGTTAACTACTCAGAGCTTGCAGCGTTCTTGAAAGTGTTTTATTTTTCTCTTGATGAAAATCCTTTGAATGTTAACAATGTTTATCTTTACCATAATACAGAATTTACTTTGAATCTCTCTCTCTTTTCATGTTGGACACCGAGTCATCCAACGACCTGATGAAGCCTGGTGTCAGAGTTTTTCAACCGCCTACTCCTAGTAGTAGGCCTCTGACATGGTTGTGTAATGACCGCCATGTTAGTAATCGTTGACAGAAACTGGGACTGACGGCTTAACGTGTCCTCAGGAGCCATTTATTTTTCAGACAATCAGGTGGTTCACCCTGCAATGTCCTAACCAGACCGGGAAAAAGTTCACAAAGTGATAAATATCAACTTTGTGAGTGTCCCACAGAGAATCGAACCCGGAACCTTTGTGTCGCAGGCAGTCGCACTACCACAGCGCCACATCGGCCGTCTTTCTTACGTTTACTTTTAATAAATGCTGTAAATAATTTCAACGGATCATCCTACAAAAATGTACTACTTTCCCAAGGGACAGCTCAAACAATAATAATTTAACCTGTCATTCTGCCATAAAAAATTTGTTTAATTACCAACTGAATATTTTTTTTACATCAGAACCATAGTTTGAGTAGTATTTTTAAAAAAAGTTAATATTTTTGTTTTGGAAATTGAAATTTGAAATTCTTTATTCAATGTAGGATAGTATTATCATTTCACTTATTGACGTCATGAACCTTCATTGTAAAAAAAAGAAATTTGTATCACACAATTTTCTTTTTTTTACAACAATTTTGTAATGTAATGTTAAGAGTAGGCCGTGTGATGTCGGCTTAGAATAGCATCGCCCCATATCTTTCCCGTGGGAGTCGTAAGAGGCGATTAAAGGACTCGAGGGTGTGTATTGCAATTTTAGGCGATGGGCTGACAACCTGTCACTATAGCGATACACAATATTCCGAATAACCCTCAAACATTTGTCAAACGTGGTGGAAATGGCCGTTTTTTGCGGCTGTTTACGCTCTGCCTACCCCGGAAGGGATTAAAGGCGTGATATGTGTATGTATGTATGTATTTTGTAATGTCAAAAAAGATAAAAATCAAAGCACTGCCACGGGGCTGGCCAGGTTAATCACACGGCATGTAACTTTACGCCACCACCATCTGAAAACGATATTTGTTTCAAATTGAAGTCAAGATTTTTAAAGCGTGTAGTTTACATGCGTATAATTAATCGGACCTCCTGAACAGGAAACACCCACCAAAAAACCTGCCCAGAAGTGCTCCTACTCTAAATTAACAATCGTACTAAGCTACCCTAGCTAATTCTGTAAGTAAAAAAAAATATGTATAGACCAAAAATGGCAACATATTTATTTTTTGTAAAAATTGCAGAAGATAAATCTACCGGTTAATAAATAAACCTAGTTTTAACTTATAAAATATTTACTTTAAACAATTGAAATTACATCCATGCAGATTTATAAAATTATGTCAGTTGTAAACTCCACGCACGCCCCATTTAAGTGTTAAAAATGAGTGCGTGTTTCTTGTGCTGCGCTGGAATTTCAGAGCTCCATGCCTCTTTGTCATTAATGTACTCATCTAACTTATAGTAAGCTTTATAACATAATGTTTTCTTGATAACAGACTTAAATTTACTTTCTGATAAACTCAATATATCTTCCGGTATTTTGTTATAGTATCTTATACTTAACCCTTCAAATGAAGTCCTAACTTTAGCGAGTCTATGCTTAGGTTGATCTATTTTATTTTTACTCCTTGTATTGCGGTTATGCCTGTCACAATTTCTAGTGAATGTATTTATATTTTTTCTAACATACATGATATTTTCATAAATATATTGACACGGTACAGTCATAATATTAATTTCCTTAAACAGTTCCCTTAGGGAATCACGACTGCAAAGTTTATAAATTGCTCTAATGGCCCTCTTTTGGAGAATAAAAATTATTTCAATATCAGCGGCGCGCCCCCACAGCAAAATTCCATAGGACATAATGCTATGAAAATAACTAAAGTAAACAAGTCGCGCAGTTGCAATATCCGTGATCTCTGTAATTTTACGTACCGCATATGCAGCTGAGCTTAATCTTCCCGACAAAGATGTAATATGAGGGCCCCATTGGAGACTTGAGTCAAGAGTAATCCCTAAGAAAACTGTACTGGTAGTAAACTCTAATTTTTCATTATTAAGTACGACATGATTATTCAAAGAATGTACTACGTTAGGTAAAGTGAATAATACACATTTAGTTTTTTTTCTCATTAAGAACTAAATTATTTGCAGTAAACCAACTATGAATTTGTCCAAGAGTGTTGTTTACTTCTTCATAGTTATGTGCATGTCTATCGACCTTAAATATAAGGGATGTGTCATCAGCAAATAGTACAATCTTGGACAAATTCTCTACCATGTAAGGCAAATCATTTATGTAAATTAGAAATAGAAATGGTCCTAAAATAGAGCCTTGAGGCACACCAATTTTAACACGAGACCCCAGTGATTTGGCGCGGTTTATTTGGACCTTTTGAGTTCTATTATCTAAATATGAATTCAAAAATTTGAGAGCTGCGTTTCGAATACCGTAGTGTTCTTGTTATATGTTGGTGTCTAATTCCGAGCTAAACTCCCGCAGTGGAAGCGATTTACACAGGTAAATTTCTTGTAAAATACCAGGAGTTCAACTGAAGGCAGACAATGGCCGCGTTACGCAGCGCTAAATAGCATACGCTGCACAATATAGCAGCGCATACTATGAATTAAACGTGAACCTAAATCTATTTAACTTAATTAACTAAGTTGAGTGAAATTGGCAAATGATGTGTTCTGACCTTTACATAACTCAAGTCGGTAGTAAATACCGTCTGCCGATCTGGCGTTACGTCACACGTATTAGCACTAGATTATAAGTAAGTACCTCCAAATTATATCACCCCACGAATTCCGCAATTCGTACTAAGGAGTCACAATGATATGGTACAACAAATATGACTAAAGGGAACACACTAAGACATACTAAGACAACTAGGTTTACCACTTACAGTCAACGTGCCGGTCCAAATGCATAAAATACCCAACGGAGAAAGGAAGTTCAGGGAATGGATCAAAGAGGAATTCCGTGGGTACTTACAGGGCTGGGTGGAAAAGATATCGACACCCAGCATTCCACTACAGCCTTGGCGCGTTATTCACTTCAAACCACTCACAGCTTCTGTTCGTATTTCACTTTGATATTAGTCATTACGCGTGACCCAACCCGAATTTGGGTCGTACAAACGCGAGCCGATATGGCCACTTGATGCCTATTCAACGCGACGCTCACGTGGAAGACGTCGAGACATCCAACAATCACTAAGCCTGGTATTCTAGTATAACCCAGGAGAACCGCAATAATACGATGCATCAACACGCGCGATCTCAAATTGAATCGTCCATTACACGCGGCATCACAAAACGCGTGGCGGGAAATCCGCACGATACGCGATACCCTCCCGTCCGAACGGTGTTGAGTGACTGACCGCGGTGCAGAAATCACCGCTTGGCGCCTACCAGGCGACCCGCGCGCACGCCGCCACCCTCGCCCCGCGAGCGATAAAGGGACAACATATGCCCAGAGCGATGCGTGCGAAATCGCGGCGCATTCATAGACCGTCATTAATACCTAACTTACCCCAGCATAGCAACGCTAAATTAAACATTCACCCGCCCTAGGCCGAATCCCTTAGGCCTATTCACTACTGGGGAGACGAGATAGCGTTGCTATTGCTCGCTTAAGAACTGAATCCCCTACCTGAACTGTCGTGACTCGAGGAGTGCCATCACTACCTGGGAACAAGTTGAGAATGCGCCCTCTGCGCCATCGCAGTGGCGGCAGGTTGGCATCCTTAACCAGAACGAGATCTCCGATGCGAGGGGGTTCAGTTCTGTCCGTCCACTTAAGGTGTTGCTGCAGAATGTGCAAATACTCAAGCGACCATCGCTTCCAAAAATTCTGAGACATTTGCTGCAGCAACTCATAACGCGTCAAACGATTGCTACTGACCTCTGTGTAGGGGTATTCTGGCAAGGCGTTAAGTGGTCGGCCAATTAAGAAATGCCCTGGTGTCAGGGCCTCCAGATCATTGGGATCTGAGCTAAGCGGACACAAAGGACGTGAATTGAGAACGGCCTCAATTTTACAAAACACGGTCGCTAGCTCCTCAAAGGTTAATATCGTTAAACCTATAACGCGCATCAAATGCGTCTTAGCGGACTTTACAACCGCTTCAAATATACCACCCCAGTGGGGGCATCCTGGTGGATCGAACACCCAGTTAATGCCCTGACGGGAGAGGCTCGTGCCGATAGCTTCCTCGTTTTCCGATAAAAACGTTATAATTTCTTTCATACATCGATCAGCGCCCTTAAAGTTGGTACCACAGTCCGACCTGATCAGCGCTGGTCGCCCTCTTCGCGACACAAATCTATCTAAAGCTGCTAAGAAAGCCTCCGTAGTGAGGTCGGCCACGAGTTCCAAGTGGACGGCCTTGGTTGCTAGGCACACAAACACGCACAAATACGCCTTGATTGACTTCGCGTTGCGAAGGCGTGATGCCTTTACCATAAAAGGCCCCGCAAAGTCCGTTCCCACACCCGCAAACGTCCAGGCTTCCGTCACCCGGTCCGGTGGGAGGTCTCCCATCTGAGGTTGCATTGTGGCTGCCTTCAACCGATAGCAAGGCAAGCACCGAAACACAATGCTCCGTACCGTACGTCGTCCAGACAAGATCCAAAACTCGCGCTGCAGAATAGCCAAAAGTGCATTGCAGCCCGCATGCGAGTTTTTCTGGTGACGATCCCTAACTATAAGTAACAGCGGATGCCGTGCTGAAAAGGGCAGGTTAGCGTTCCGAAGTCTACCTCCAACCCGGAGCATTCCATGCTCGTCCACGAACGGGTTGAGGCGCACAAGACCTCCCTTCAGCTTTCCACGGCCATCCCTGAGCAGCCTGGCCTCTTCCTCAAAATGTTCCGCCTGGACGACCCTAACCAATAAACTTAGAGCCGCATTCCGCTCCGCAGGCGAGAGGACAGGTGCCAAGTTCCGTTCTGCTTGAGGTTTTCTACAGTTGTTCACGAACCGTTTGATCCAACCTGTCACCCCTAGAAGTTTGTCGAGGGAGCTGTATCGTTCCAGCAAGAAAGCCGCACTAGGCTTAGGTACGATCTGCCCTACGTTCACTCGCAAACCTCGATCAGGTGGCCCAAGCGGCGACCCGCACTCATTGTATGGCCATCTCTCAGGTGACTCAGTCAGCCACTGAGGTCCCCACCACAGTGAGTGACCTACCAAATCAGGGGCCCTACATCCCCGTGAGGCGCAGTCCGCTGGGTTCTGTTCTCCCGGTACGTGTCTCCATACCAACGGAGTTTCCGATCCTTTAATCTGTGACACCCGATTTGCCACGAAAACCTCAAGAGTATGTACCGACGTCTGTAACCAGCACAGAACTATCCTACTGTCGGTCCATGCGTACACCGTTTCATCCAAAGTGATGGTACCGCGTAGATTACTAGCGACATGATGTAGCAAGCGCGTGAGAAGCGCTGCTCCCACCAATTCCAACTTTGGAATGGTCCATCTTGTCCTAACCGGAGCCACCTTACTCTTGGCCATAACTAGACGCACGTCTACAGTTCCCGTTGAACTGACTGTCCGCAAATAGACAGCTGCCGCGTACCCTCGCTCCGAGGCATCACAAAACCCATGTAGGGTAGCCTTACATCCCACCGATGGGAGCAACTTGCGAGGTATGGCGATGCGTACGATCCCTGGTAAGGTGGTCACAAACTTGGTCCAATCATTCAACAGCTCTCCGGAGAGCTGGTCGTCCCAACCCAAGTTTGCTATCCACAACCTTTGCAAGAAGCACTTCGCCATGAACGTCACCGGTGCGATCCACCCGTTAGGATCGAAAGTTCTGGCGATCGTCGATAATACCGAACGCTTCGTCCAAGTCTTCTGCAAAAGGTCTGGCTCGATCTGATACGTAAAGACATCATGCGTTGGCCTATATTGCACCCCTAGGATGCTCAACGTATTTGGATTGTCCGGGTTCTCGAAAAGGTGCGGGTCCTGCTGGAACTCACCTGGCAACCCGGCCAGGAGCTCTGGACAGCTGGACAGCCATTTCCGCAACTCATAACCTCCTGATTCCATGATCGCGATCAGCTCGTCTCGTAGTAGCAGTGCTTGTTGCACGCTATCTGCACCCGTGCAGATGTCATCCACGTAGACGTCGCGATCCAGTACTGCTGCGGCTCGAGGGAATCTTACCCTTTCCTGTGCGGCCAACTCTCGCAGCGTGCGTACTGCCAAAAACGGACTTGGCTTCAGACCATACGTTACCGTGTTAAGCTCATAAGTGACCATCGGCTCGTCAGGGCTCTCACGCCACAAAATCAGCTGGTACCGACGGTCATCCGGGTGTATAATTGTTTGGCGAAACATCATTTTGACGTCTGCGACGAACGCTACTTGGTGCAACCGAAAATCTGTGAGGATGTCCACAATGTCCCGGTTCAACTTGGGACCCGCGTGCAGACACTGGTTCACAGACACACCATTCGATGTAGGAGCAGAACCGTCAAACACTACCCGTATCTTCGCCTCCGGTGACTTCAAAACAGCCAGGTGTGGTATATAGTAATGCTCGACACACCTCCAATCTATGCTGGACACCGACATGTGGCCTAACTCTAGGTACTCCCTCATGAATTCGATATACTTCTGCCGAAGTGCTGCATCTCGCTTCATCTTTCTCTCCATAGCCAGTAGTCTCCGTTCCGCGATCTGTCGCGAACTACCTAAGGAGGGGCGGTTTGGGAGAAATGGCAGCCTGGTAACAAACCTACCTGACGAACTTCGTGCAGTGTTGTACTGATAGAACAGCTCGCACTCGTCATCCTCTGGCTTCCGTCTATCCGCTGTGGGTGGCTCCTCAGACTCCCAAAACCTCTGCAGCACCTCCGACAACACACTACCATAGAGAACCGTATCGCCCTCTGGTAGGTCCTGAGGTCTCCAAACTGGGCCAAAAATAACATACCCCCCTGTGGTATCAACGGCCACTAAACCAGTTTGCTGAAGTACTCGTTTTCTGCCACACCAGAATCTCCCGAGGACGTCTGACCCGAGGAGAACGTCCACCGTACCAGGAGTATCAAAGTCAGGATCAGCTAGCTCTAAGCCTGTGGTTAACCCTCGTACCGTTGACGGTAACCGAACCTGAGGAAGTTTCCCTACCACTTCATCCAGCACCACTGCTGAGGCATGATAGCTGACCCCTGTACCTGTATTACCTAATGTGAACTCGAAGTTCACCTGACCCCGAACGTCAGGCACATCTACACCTCCAATACCTACAGCCCCATCCGTTGTGGGCCTTATATTTAAGCGTAGCCTACTCACC
The DNA here is from genome assembly GCA_027580185.1 of Tuta absoluta. Classification (NCBI taxonomy): domain Eukaryota; kingdom Metazoa; phylum Arthropoda; class Insecta; order Lepidoptera; family Gelechiidae; genus Tuta; species Tuta absoluta. Next base: position 7,087,467 of record JAQAHW010000019.1, on the reverse strand, counting down.
AGCTTACTAGACACAATACAACCCTGAGCCCCTGTATCTAACAAGGCTCTTACCTGTATGCTGCGGCCACCGTATCCCCATACCCAAATCATTGCCGTAGGCAACAATACCGTAATTGGCCGGGGGGCCGAAGCTGGCGTGTAGGCGGCGATTACCTAGCAGGAACCTAAGCGCGGAGTGTCCGCGTCCTGCGGGGGGGTCCCCTCTCTCCGTACACCTTCGAGTGGGTCCCACTCCTGCTGATAGGGACCTCTGGTCCTGTACGCCATGGCTGGCAGCCTATAGTAACCCTGCGGCAGGCGCGCGTACCGTGGACGCGCCTGTAGCCGCGGGTGCTCAGCCAAGGGGAGAGGCATGCGTGGGTCATGAGACCTCACCATGTTGTTCAGTCCCGCCGAGTACTGCATGTACTGGCCCTGGTATTGGCACCCGCCCGTAGCATCACGTATTTGTGATGGGTGCCCCTGACCTTGGACCTGTGACCACCTACCCTGTCCCGGCACCTGCTGCCGAGGTGGTGACTGTCTCGCGCGTGGTGAAGGGGGCATCACCTGCTGATGTCCCTGGCCTCGTCCCTGAAACCCTGGTGGAAGAGGACTCCTCCTTGGAGGGGGTGGGGAGCGTTGCTCCCGTCTAGGTAGGGCAGACTCCGTCCGCTGACCCGCGTCAGCTCTGCCTCCGTAATCTCCGCTGCGGTTCATGCATAGGAGCTGATGGTGGGCACCCTGGCAGTACCTGCAGTTGGTGCTTGATGGGCACTCTCGCACCTGATGCGGCCCCATACACCTAAAGCACCAACGCCGTTGCTGCACCACACCACGACGTTTCTGCACCCGCTGTGCAGCGAACTCCTCACACGCAGTCACCTGATGCCCCGCCTCTCTGCAGTAGGCACACCTCGATTCCAAATTAGCGACATTGTATCGCCTGGGTGGCCTACTCTTACCGTCTCGCGCCTGTGCACCCGGCCGTTCCGGGCGGCGAGCGGCCGCAGACTCCGCGTGAGGCGACTCTCCAAATTGGGCATCTACCCGCCTGCACTCGGCCTCGAGGAAGGACTTGAGCTCCTCGAAGGTCGGGAGGTAATCAGATGTCTTACCTCCGTGTGACTGTTCAAAACGAGCGGCCATGTCGCTCGGCAGGCGGCGCAACAACGTGTGGACCAGGATATAATCATAGCCTGACACCGGCATCCCCTGTCTCTCAAGAGCGTTCACTGCAACGCAGACAGGGTTGAGGACCTTGGCCCTGAGGTCCATCCCTCGTGTGATGGTCGGCACGGTGAGCCACTGTTCCAGGAGTTGGTCAATCATGAGACGTTTGTTGCTGTATCTCTCGATCAGCAAACCGCGAGCCGTCTCGTAACTTGCATCATCGACTGGTAGATGCTTTACCAGCTCATGGGGCTCACCTTGCAGCTTGGCCATCAATTGTGCCATTTTATATGCCGGCTGCAAGTCAGTGCGGTTATGAATCACACTGTCAAACAGATCCTGGAATCGGGTCCAATCCGTGTAGTCCCCGTGGAAGACCGGAATCGCCACAGCCGGCAGGGGCACTTGCACCCCCGGTCCCCGCGGACCATGGGGTGGGTCCGGCTCCCCAGCCCTACGCCTGGTGATCACAGCAGCCGCCTGCTGGATCTCCTGCCCTATCTCCAGGCACTGGGTCACATTCGCCCGGACTGTAAGTTTGACCTCCTCATCAGGCGTCCCATCAAATAACTCCTCGCATCCAGTGAGGCAATCCAACACCTCCGCGACCCGTTCGTCAATCCGTTGCGCACAAGCGATGAGTGCGTCCTCTCGGTCCCCGCGACCGACCATCGCCTGCTTAGTCGCGAACCAAATTAGGTGCGTTCTAATTTTTGCCTGAAGCTGTGTAATTGTGGGAGCCATGGTACCAACTCAAAGTAACACCGAACCTTACAATAAAAAAAAATATACAATCGGCCCTGATCCTACCGTTAGGATATCCGCACAGGGTAAACACAACGATAATAACAAGCAATTCACTAATTGATTGGCCCTGATCCTACCGATAGGATATTCTACACAGGGCACACACTACAATCACAATAAATATATATTTTTTTTTTATGTAGGTAGATTAAAAATCTTATACTAAAATAATCTTAAATCTAGTGGTTTTCTGAACCACGCTCTGCTACCAAAAATTGTCTAATTCCGAGCTAAACTCCCGCAGTGGAAGCGATTTACACAGGTAAATTTCTTGTAAAATACCAGGAGTTCAACTGAAGGCAGACAATGGCCGCGTTACGCAGCGCTAAATAGCATACGCTGCACAATATAGCAGCGCATACTATGAATTAAACGTGAACCTAAATCTATTTAACTTAATTAACTAAGTTGAGTGAAATTGGCAAATGATGTGTTCTGACCTTTACATAACTCAAGTCGGTAGTAAATACCGTCTGCCGATCTGGCGTTACGTCACACGTATTAGCACTAGATTATAAGTAAGTACCTCCAAATTATATCACCCCACGAATTCCGCAATTCGTACTAAGGAGTCACAATGATATGGTACAACAAATATGACTAAAGGGAACACACTAAGACATACTAAGACAACTAGGTTTACCACTTACAGTCAACGTGCCGGTCCAAATGCATAAAATACCCAACGGAGAAAGGAAGTTCAGGGAATGGATCAAAGAGGAATTCCGTGGGTACTTACAGGGCTGGGTGGAAAAGATATCGACACCCAGCATTCCACTACAGCCTTGGCGCGTTATTCACTTCAAACCACTCACAGCTTCTGTTCGTATTTCACTTTGATATTAGTCATTACGCGTGACCCAACCCGAATTTGGGTCGTACAAACGCGAGCCGATATGGCCACTTGATGCCTATTCAACGCGACGCTCACGTGGAAGACGTCGAGACATCCAACAATCACTAAGCCTGGTATTCTAGTATAACCCAGGAGAACCGCAATAATACGATGCATCAACACGCGCGATCTCAAATTGAATCGTCCATTACACGCGGCATCACAAAACGCGTGGCGGGAAATCCGCACGATACGCGATACCCTCCCGTCCGAACGGTGTTGAGTGACTGACCGCGGTGCAGAAATCACCGCTTGGCGCCTACCAGGCGACCCGCGCGCACGCCGCCACCCTCGCCCCGCGAGCGATAAAGGGACAACATATGCCCAGAGCGATGCGTGCGAAATCGCGGCGCATTCATAGACCGTCATTAATACCTAACTTACCCCAGCATAGCAAGTTATTCATCCCTAGCATTTTTACATCTTCATTATTATTTTGAAATTAAGCTTTGTATTCGAATGTGCATAACAATTTTGACATGCTCAAACATTACATTGCATACATGGACAGCACCAATTTTTCACTGCTGGAAAGCGGCGGCAAGCGGATTGGCGGGCATAGTGCAAGAAGTTGTATTCACAGGGAACGCTGCTGTCCATTCCCTAAATTTATCCCATAGTCACCTTGTACCCACGGGTAGAAAAAGGGTGATGCTATCCTAAACCGGTACCACACGATACGAGCTTATACCGCTCTTATAACTTTTATAAAGTTGTGCCTTCAATAATTAATGGTGCAAGTTGGGCCAACTTCCGCCATTATGGCCCTTACTTGACAGGACCGGGCGATCGTTAATAGATACGACCACTCTGTCATGATACGCTTACCTATAGTGTAAAAATTATTAGAAGATCGCAGCATGTACAGTCGGTTGTAGCACATAAGGTACCACGTTTACTCCAAAAGGACAGAATTATATTTATCCCCAGTTAATACATATTATAAATAAAATAAATTAACATAAATTGACCTATTGTATAAATATAACTGCCATTTTTAATTGTTTTTATAGGACTGAAGCACGTGAACGCTATGCCAATGAAATTATTATTTTATTTTATTTTGTTATTTCAATTATAATTTGCTACTAACATATTTTTATAATTATTATAATACTAACAATCTATGGACTATGTAGTTGTCTGAAAATAAACGAATTATTATTATATTAAAATTTTTAACTCATTCTTATGCAAGAAGTCATTTTCTACTAATACATATTCATGTCAAGAAAAAAATATTACTGCGGACAGAAATAAAGTTCTTTTAGAGTACCCCTAGTACCTTATGTGCTACAACCGACTGTACAGTCAAGATCAGTCTCAGATAGACATTTGGGCTTTAGACCGTTCTTCGTTCATAAGACTTCCATTGGCGGTTCGGGTGTCTAATCGGACGTGAGCTTGACTTTACTAATATAATACTCGTACATACAGGAAAATAAACAAAATAAAAAATAAAATTTGCTGCATATATGTTACAAGGTCAAACAGTCTATTAAACTGAACAATTTCTCCCTAAAGATATGGAAAAATGTATTGGACCTAATATACATATTGAGCCGGTTGGCTGTAACATATTGTATTAGATTTTTTTAATATTTCGACCTATGTTCCTTAGGGAAAGTTGTACATGGGCTGGTTAACCCCTTGAAATATTTGCAATATTTTTTAAAATTATATATCTGCCGAAAACAGAAAATCCAGATTCTGAGTAAATCAAACAATAAATTAAAAATTAAAATGCTGTTCAAATTTCACATACATACATGCAAATATCATGATTTTATCCCGTGTGGGGTAGGCCGAACGAAAACAAATATTTGAGGGCTGTTTTAGAAAAATCTGTTGTAAGCCTGTCGCTTTAAATTGTTATACACCTGATATCCTAAAGTCCCTTAGTCGGCTGTTACGACACCCACGGATATACGATTTATCTGCAACAAAACAAAAAACGTATTTTACGGCCGTTAACGGCGTACCTACCCCGCAAGGAATAAAGGCGCGATATATGTATGTGTTTATATGAAGACCCATCATACCTGCTCCACCACTTTTAAGATTTATACTCGGTTTAAACACTTTGACCTTAGAAAGTTCTTCATAAACTGGCCGGGGCTCTGTCAAGTGCCAAATCTATTAAAACTCAAGCATGTGGTTTGAATGACTTTTTTCTTTGTGCCCCGAATAATAAACGATGGGGAAAAATGGTGCCGGCGCGGGAGAGGACTTATTCAACTATCAAGTTCTGGCGTGCTAAGTGTTGAGGTTGATTTATTTATTTTTTATTCATATTCAAGATGAAATACTTATATTTTGGAAAAGGCACTTTCGCAATTCGAGAAAAGCTGAGTTCACGGCGTAGATCTTCTAGGTATGGAAAGAATTTGTGAACTTTACACTACTTTTCATTAAATATTACGATAATTCGGGCGAAAAATATTTTAGTCATAATTATGCATACAAATCTGAATTCTATGACAAAACTTTAAGGCGAGTGTACTCGTGAACGGCCTTGACAGTGGCGCCACATCACAAAAAAGGAATAATACAAATTTGTATAAAGAGAAAACTTTTTTCTTGTGAAATGAACCTTTAAATTATAAGTGTATTCGATTATATAAAGTACATACATACATATATCACGCCTATAATCCCTTACGGGGTAGGCAGAGCGTAAACCGCGGTTAAAAACGGACATTTGAGGGTAATTTAGATGGAATATTGTGTATCAACATAGTGACAGGTTGTCAGCCCATCGCCTAAATTTGCAATACACACCCTCGAGTCCCTTAGTCGCTACTTACGATACCCACGGGAAAGAAATGGGTTGATGCTATTCTAAGCCGGCATCACACGGCTTTTGTAAAGTACTTTAAGAAATATACCACAGACAAAACTACTGAAGTGATTCATGTGTCGTTCAACAATAGCTCATCCTTTCCTGTCCCGCGTACACCTGCCTATTATGAATCTTCGTATGAACCGACCTTAGTGAAACCCCTACCTACACAAACGTGATTGCCTGTAGGCCCACTTGTGCGTTTTTCTTCTTCTTTCTTGTGAGGCTCTGAGTCCACGAACCATCCGATAAACCCGGCTGCCAAAGTGTTGAAAGGCCTCTAACATGTTTTTTTTCTTGTAAAGAGACGGCCGTTTAAGTCATCATAGACAGCAAGTGATACCTACGGCTTAACGTTCTATCCTAAGCACGGAACAATCTTTATTTTCGTACAACGAATATTAGAACTAAACTGGAAAGAAAAAAAGTCCATTAGGTACTTATCCTTTAGTAAACAAAACAAAGCAGGTTTATTATCCAAATTTCCACACACTACAGAGTTTTAGATATTTTCAATAAAACGGATTAATTTCTAAGAATAAGTAGTTGCTATTTAATACCTTTTAATATGATCAAGAGAACACAAATATAAAAAATATCTATCTGTACATTTTGCACTTAGAACGTAATCGGTGTACTGTAAAACGCTTACTCCAGCAAGTCAATGTTACGTGGCTAAACTAGAAAGGTTACCACGGCACTTTCGTAATGTCACCTGTAATACATTTGTATTTGGTCGTATGACTAATATGACAAATTTGACAAGATAAGTACTTAACCTTATGCACAGTATTTTGAAACTTAGATTACCTGCATAAGTGGGGATAGGCCCCTAGGGTATTCTTGAGCGTGAGCTACTTTCGGCATAAAATGACTTCTTTTGTCGTGAGCAACAATGCATGATTTATTACAAACGTCGCAACGTGACCGAACAACCTAAATTTAACATAGGTTGTGATCTATGCTTAGTCTAATCCAAGGTATGTAAAATTTTACAAATTCATTTTTGTAAAAATGAAGTAAAAGTTTGAATTTTGATTTTATAAATGTGGGTAGTCCATACAAATTATAAAAAAGAAAAAGAAAAGCTCAGTGCTAAACAAAAATGTACGTGTACTTTTATTATTAATAATAATATTAATTAAATTTGATTTCAATTTAATCTGAATCTGAATCTTTAATATGCAATAAATACGTACACGGACGGAGTTAACGCCAAAGGCGTTACCTCCCAGTCTACCTTAGGGCATATGGAAAGGGCAGGTGCATTAAAAAAAATGTAAGAAAAGCTTGAATATATACCTAGGGTGTAAGTGACGGTGTACCAACAACTTTGCTGGCATAACCAGATCATGAAATTGAACAACTTTATCTATGGAGGCTATGTTGGTAAAGGAGTAAAAAAATTCAACCTTCCATACAAAATTTCCGATCAGCTGACTGACTTCCTATGGAAATTAGAAAAAAAAAAACCGTTTCCCAACATGGGCGTCATAAAAAAGTTGTTCAGTTTAATAGTCTGATCATGCCTGAAAAGTTTTCGGTTTCACCGCCCCTTACACCCTGTATAACTAAGCAATATGTACATGCGTATTCTATATTTTTGTAAATAGGTAGTATAATAGACTTTTTTAAGAAAACATACAAAATTTTCAAGCGCAGGCAGGAAAATTTTCGCAAATTTTCATAAATTGTATACCTTACACGGAAGTGTTTTAAAATTTTGTATTCAATATAATATCCGTTTTATTTTTGGTTAACATGGAATCTAATTGAAATAAATTTTCGCAGAACCATTCACGTTTTTTACGTTTACCTTTATAAAGTAATAAAAATGAAATAACACCGTGTTATTTTGCAAATAAGTGAGTTCAGACGAAGTTTACAAAGTAGGTACGTTACCTTTTAATTTTCCGTAGGTGTTTGTCAAAATTGATAAAATGTACAATTTTTTGTTTCGTGACACTAAAATGACATATTTTTTTAATTTGATCACACGATTTTCTTATTTTATCGAATTTATTTAGATGTTTTTTATTCAGCAGCTAACATAGATAGGTAACCATATATAAGGTTTATTTTGAGAGTGCCAATATATATTTTTTTAATAAGATATTGAAAAAATATATCATCAGCCGAGACTTGCAGAGTACTGTCCCACCACACCGGTCTGTTTACTGAGCTAACTGCGCCTCCACCAAACACTTCCAAATTTTCAACCTCTTGATACTCTTCTCTAAGCGACGTACAAGCGACATCTAGTCTAACTTATTTAACTAATATTGTGGTTAGTCCTCTTACAGTCGAAATTCAAACCATACGTTTAAGCTTTCCTTATCATTATGTACTATGGTTTACCAAATAAACCATAATAATAAATCATAGTACATTTAAATAGCGTTCCCTATAAAAGAAATATCTTGCATTGCGCTCGCCAAATCATTGGCCAAGAATAGTTTGGCAATACCTCCCAATAGAAGGAGGAGGATTTTTTGGATTATCATATTTATCATTTATTAAATGATACTATACAAATATATTAAATTAATTAAATTAATTAAATATTTCAAATATTTGTAATATAAATTACAAACACATATGTTTTTATTCTTCGCGGGGTAGGCAAAGCGTTAACGGTCGTTAACTATGGTCGCTATCACCACGACATACAAAATTTTGAGGGCCGTTTCAGAAAAAACGTGTATCACTATAGTGACAGGTGTTTTAATTATATATATACACTGATGTCTATTACAACATCTTGTTCGTTGTTGTTCCGTAAAAGCGGATGTGAATAGGAAATAATTTTGTTTTTTTTGTTTATTTGAGTGTTTGGTGAATAATTCTGATAATAAGTAACAAATAGTTTGTTGCTTAAAAGTATTTTAAGCAACAAACTATTTTTAAAACTTAACATTCAATAGGGAATCATAATTAATGCATATATATTTGACATTGTGTAATAGTGACGAGCGGCTCTGCACGTGGCGTAGAAATGTTACTATCACGTTTTTGCTGCTACATAACCTGCACAACACAGCCTCTAGTCGTAAGACTAGGACCCTCGGCGTAATGCCAAATCACCTTACATATGACTTGACTTTTCTGACATAAATGGCAAAATACGTCTCAATTCACAATATGTGAAGCCAGTTGCTTTGCCATATCAAAAAAATAATAATAATAGTGGCAAGAAGGTTACAAACGAAACCCTTAAAACAGAGTTTAATAGCATCGAACTTTTCCCGTAAGCCATATAGAAAACTATTTGCTGGAACTAAGTACAAAGAATAAGGGTTGTTGGACGTACAAAATTGTAAGAAAGGGCCCAAGTTTGCCAGAGGTTTAAGGGATTAGGATTAGGCTTACTTGGGACCCATTGATGGTTTCATTTTCAGGGTTTATAAGAAGTAATAAGTGAAGGATGACTGTAGATATTAATTTGTTATCAATGATATGCTTTTAGTATCTCTACAAGCTAGCCAACAGAGTGAATTTATATGGGATGTTCAAATTGCTAGTTTCGACAGATATACTTTAGGGGACTTTATTATTAAACGAACAAGTATCACACATGATGTAATTTTACGCGACTTTCTTGTTAATGATTTGGTTGAGGGTTTATTCCCCTACGTTTCGGCTGATGACCATGCCTTTTTACAGAGGTCGACAGATCACATACGCCAGCCACCTGTGAATGTCCAATTTCTTACTACTTTAAAAATTATACGCAGATCAAAACTAACCCAAATCGATACATTTTAGTCGTTGAATTTGATGTTTTATGTAAACCAAATGAAATTTATTTCATTTAAAAAAACTGACGTCATCACTCATCGTCAACATAATTTATTTATTTATTTACAGTTTATTGCACACAAAAACATTACAAGAAAGACACAAAACATAAAGAAATACGACACAACAGGTACAGCTTATTTCTAAGTAGAAATTTCTTCCAGCTGACCCTCGGAAGTGAGACATTACAAAGTAAGGCAGAAAAGACGTGTACAACAGCACAGTTATTCTAATAATCAACATAATAAAACATTATACTACTCAGGAACTCAAGTATTCAGTTTCATTATATAATATAAAAAATAAAGCACCGTAGATTATTAAATAAGTTCACAAACATTCTTCTACTTCTATAGCTTTAACACCTTCACTACACTTCACCGAAGATTTTCACACTTCAATATTCAGGAGCGAGCTAATCCGGCGACGATCTTGCGGAGTTTGCAAGTTTAAAACAAGCTCCTCTATTAAGTTGACGATATTAATATTCTTGATAATCTCTGGGGAAATTCTTAGTGTCGAAGTCTTGCTAGTATATTATTCTATCTATACTCGTCTTTCGTGTACGGATTCCAAATTCAAAAACAGTTGTATAAAGACCTGCTTTGAGCATTCTGCCTATAGAAATAACAGTTTCTTCTAAAACGCTGTAACATTACGTCGTAAGGATGTGGTAAGCCTATCGATAAAATGGAGAAATGCAACGAATTGTTCTGCGCCAATCCATACTTATTTAATCTGTGCCAATACTTGAATTTGCCGCCATCTTGCGCCACACCTGTCATCCGTAGGTAGTGTAATGAAGAAAAGATAATGTTTTTTTTTCAATAAACAACATAGCAGAATAGAGCTTTATTACGATGTGTGGTTAACTTTGTTTGTTTTTGTCAGGTTTTTGACAGAGTCTAAGATGGAGCGAGCTCACCCAGAAGAAGCCTGTTCACTCTTACTTTGAAGAGATTAGGGTTGTATGCGTTTGGAAACACAGACGCAGGTAGTGAGTTCCACTCTTTAGCAGTGCGCATTATAAAATGATGATTGGAAGCGCTTAGTCCGAATTGGTGGAATGGCAACCAGGTACGGATGGTATCCGGCGGTGCGTCTGGATGTCTGATGGTAGAAGGGAGCTGGTGGAACAAGGTCGTGAAGCTCTTGAGCACACTCTCCGAAGTACAATCTATAAAAAACCGACAAGCAGGCAACCTTGCGGCGATGTGCCAGGCTATGTAGCTTGGTGTCCACCAGTTTTATGTCGCCTATGAGCCTCTTGGCCCTGCGTTCCACCGAGTCAAGAGCGGCAAGTTGGTATTTGGCTGAGCCATCCCAAAGGTGACTGCAGGATCGGACTTGTGCTTTGTAAAGAGTTAAAAGCTGTCCAGGCGTAAAGTATCGCTTCACTCTATTCAGGATGCCCAGAAAATTTACTTTACATATTAAATAATATTAATGGGAAAGTGTGTTTCTTTGTGCTTTTTTCCAACAACAACAACAGAGTGATTTTATGTTATGTTTTTTTTGTATGTAATTAGTTTAGAGGGTGACGAAAGCTGCTTTTATTGCGGGTAAACAAACCATTACCACAGGAAAACGGGAACAGTTGCGGGTGAAACCGCGGGGTAAAACGACTTTTGTGCCATAAGTGTCTAAACAATTACGGAAAATGAGTATTTTTGTTTACAACAAGCGATATTACCTGCTAGATATCTGAAAGCAGGATACACATACCTAGTCCTTCCAGGAAAAAAATAATTGTTTTTTGATATTAATCAAAATTTAATTCATAACAGAGGTTTACCTGCTTACACTTCAAAGAAACGTTTACATTGAAATCACCTTTACAATTAAATTTATAAACTGTGTAAACCTTCTAGAAGCCGAACAAATTGTATTTCTGAGTAAAGTTTCAGCTTGGAAATGATAAATCCAACATTACAAAGTGTCCAGCTTAAAAATTGGTACCTACTTCATATTTATCCTTCTTAGCTTTATAAAGTGAAATACCCATTAGCTTCTAACTTCTAAAGAAGGTACACCGGTGCGTGTAGGACACCGAGTCGTCCAACGACCCGATAAACCCTAGTGTCAGAGATTTTCCAACGGTTTACTACTACGTAGTAGTACGCTTCTTACATGGTTATATAACGAACGGAAGTTGTTGGCAAATAGAATTAACCCGTTAATTGACAGTGTCGTTCCTGTGGAGCAAGTGGGCTTCAGAAGCGGTCGGAACTAAGTGCTGTCTTTAACTACACATTTAGAAGCAGAATTCCAGTAACAAATGAAAACTATTGCTGTTTTCATAGATCTGATAGCAGCTTATGATACGGTGTGGCGAAATGGACTGCTCTATAAACAAATGAATGCTGTATATACCCTGTCGGCGGATTACGACCCTAATAGATAAAATGCTTTGTAATCGAGAGTTTGTTGTCCATCTCGGGGATAAATACAAAATGGTCTCCCCTAAGGCTCGACACTAGCACCCCTGCTATTTAATCTCTATACACATGACCTTCCGGAAACACTATCCAGGAAATTTGTGTATGCCGAAGACATTTCCTTTACACACCAGCATAATACATTCGCGGCCTCAGAAGTTCAACTCACCAAGGACTTACAGCTGTTGAACACCTTCTTGAAGAAGTGGAGGCTATTGCCAAATGCCAGTAAGACCAAAGCGTCGACCTTCCACCTTCATAATCAAATGGCTTCATATAGCCCAAAAAACAGTTTTGTTGGAAGAGCTTTAGCTTACAACCCGCAACCCAAGTACCTCGGTGTCACCTTCTACCGTTCACTAACCTATGGCCCTCACCTTGGAAAGTTAGGCAAGAAGCTGGGAACTCTTAACAACATTACTTCCCGGGGTGCTGATGCGGATGTCCTCGGAACAATGGGGTTCAGCCTCGTGTACTCTGCAGGGGAATATTGCGCTCCCGTATGGCTTAACAACGCTGATTGTAAAAAAGTCGACGTACAGCTACGAAGGACTATGCGCTGTATATCTGGTACTATACAGTCTACCTCCACCCAATGGCTACCATCTTTAAGCCACATTATCCCGCCACATAGCCAAAGGCAGCAAGCCCTGATGAATGAAGCAACAAAGATCGTTACTTACCCAAATGTTCCAGCTCATCAGGAATTCATTAATCCTCCTCGTCATCGTTTGATATCTCGACATCCCTACCGCCCTACCAGACGGTGCAACGCCTGATGCTATAACCAGTTAACCCAAGAATCAGTTGGAAGGAGAAATGGCATTCAGATCCACCTAGGGCCACCTTATCAAATCTTGATCCTACGCAAAAGCCCGGTGGCTTTACAGCCCCCCGACGGGATTGGTGCCAGTTGAATCGACTGCCGACGGAGTATGGATTCTGTGGTGACTTTATGTTTAAGTGTGGTTGGCGGGATTCCCCAGCTTGTGATTGTGTTGCGCCAGTTCAAACAATAAACCATATCATCTACGACTGCCCTAGGAGAAAGTACCGTGGAAACTCCCTGGACTTGCTCGTCCCTGATGAGAACACAGCCCAATGCGTGAAGAATTAAATTAAAGGCATAATGCGAAATATAAGTGAATGTAACAAACAGTATAATTAGTAGATGAAACTTTTAATGACGAGATATAGAAAACGATTCAATTATATCTCTTATTCCATTCCTAAGAATGGTCTAACGAACCTGCTGGATAGATGAGAGAGAAAAAAATATGATGAAAGTTTTATTCGAACACAGGAAAAAACAGATAACTCAAGAGAAATTCCTTATTTCACCATAATTGGATGCATAAATTAGTGCTGCCTGATGTAACAATCACATTGTTCAGTAAAAAACTCGCATTGTATGTAAATAACAAATTGAATGACCGTATGAAATACCTTCCTTTTAATAATTTCAAGAGATGTTAATAAAGTTGGTTTTTAAGTAATTGTTTTTACAGCGTCACTGAAATTTTGGGCTACAAATATTTTAATTTCTTTATTTTTACTTTGTATGACTTTTATCATATCAACTAATACTTTTCGACATGATATTGTAATGAAATTTAATAAGTTTTGAATGTGAATTGATACTTTATTATTTACTATTTTAATTTTGCCAGATTCTGGTAAAATGTGCGATGCTAATATTAGGTCCTTACATATGAAATTGTCGTTTTGTCGTACTGGCCACTTTGATCACAAATTTCTCCTATTTGGTTAGGAATTCGAAATTCAAATTTATACAGCTATTTCCACATGTAGTTGTGTTTCGTAAACCGTCATTCATTTGTTTTTTTACTTATCTTTTTTCTGTTTGCATCGCTCAATTTACAAAATGGAAAATTTGAAATATCGCGTTATTTACCAGTACGAGTTCCACCGTGGCACCAGTGCTGCGGAAGTTAATGATGTGTATGGCGGTTGTGTCGCAAAAGAAAACACAGTGCGTTTTCGGTTCCAACGTTTTCGTTCTGGAAATTTCGACCTGCAAAACAAGCCCCGTGGACGGCCGGAGACCCAAGTTGATAATGAAGAATTGAAGGCTATTGTGGAAGCGGATCCATCGCAAACCACGTCCGAATTAGCTGCAGGCTTCGGTGTTAGTGATAAAACTGTTTTAATCCACTTGAAGCAAATTGGAAAGATAAAAAATCTTGAAAGGTGGGTTCCTCACGAATTGAGTGAAGCAAACCGGCAAACGCGCGTCAACTGCTGCGTTACATTACTTGACCGGCACAATAACGAAGGGATTTTAAATCGAATCATTACCTGTGATGAAAAGTGGATTCTCTACGATAATCGGAAGCGCTCATCGCAATGGCTGGACCCTCACAAGCCAGCCAAAGCCTGCTCCAAGCGAAAATTGACCAATAAAAAGCTACTTGTAAGCGTTTGGTGGACTAGCGCCGGTGTCGTTCATTACAGTTTTCTCAAATCTGGCCAGACGATTACGGCAGATGTCTACTGTCAGCAATTGCAAACCATGATGGAAAAGCTAGCTGCTAAACAACCGAGGTTGGTCAATCGCTCTACGCCACTGTTGCTTCACGACAACGCTAGACCACACACTGCACAACAGATGGCTAGCAAATTAGAAGAGCTTCAATTGGAATGTCTAAGGCATCCACCGTACTCCCCGGACCTTGCTCCAACAGATTACCAATTTTTTCGAAATTTGGATAACTTCTTGCAAGGGAAAAAATTCAACTCAGATGGGGCAGTCCAAATCGCCTTCAAAGATTTTATTGATTCCCGTCCGAATGGTTTTTTTAGTAAAGGGATCAATGAACTACCTATGAGATGGCAAAAGTGCATAGATTACAATGGCTCATACTTTGATTAAATAAATATACTATATTAAAAAAAAACGACTTTTTGTTCCTCCCATACAAAACGCCAATTTCATATGTAAGGACCTAATATATTCACTGTAATATCTTTATATCACAAAAAATATTTTTGCTTTTATCAAACTACAAGCTACAATTATGCTATAAAATTTGATGTTCATTGCGTAGTAGGTTAGCAATTATAGTTCCAGGTTATTAATCGGTTACGCAAAGTACCAAGAACTACACCTGTAGACTTGTTACCTGTAATTTCATACAAAAGGGCACAGTTCACGTTGCAGAATCTATACATCACTTAGTCGGACAGTAGGTACACCTATATCTAATAGTTAGATATTAATAATTTTATGGCAATTTGTGAAGACTTTCAAAATTGTATAATATGGTACCTATTCTGCTTATTATCGTAAGTCAAACCATTCAATTCACCCAACGTCGGCACCAGATAACAAGTAAAACTTTTCTTCAAAAAAATTGTACTACCTAAACCTTTCTGCACCACCAGCAGGTTTTTTTTTCGATGTAGCTAGCAGTCTGCTAATTTTAGGACGCCCAGGAGATCGGTGGTTATGCTATGTCTATTCAGACTTCCCTACAATGTGTTAATTTTTTGTAGTAGCTGTTTGAAGCTACAAAAACGTGCTTGCTCGTATACTAGTCATTCTAAAAACTCAATCAAGGAGAATGCTAGAATAAGCTTCTGGCTTGAAACACACAGGAAGAGAGAAGCTGTTGGGATTTTCATTCAAAAAGGCCATCGACTCCATTGACTAGTTTGTTCATGGTAGAAACAGATATAGGAAAAAAATACAAAAAATTTACAAAAAATTGTTTTTGCAGTCATCATATTCAAATTCATTTATTTATTACATTACGATAGATCTTTAGGTATGTTATAAAAGCGTATTACCACGATAGGCATGCAAAAAATTTCTTTGCCAGAAAATGACGATTTGATTTCATTTTGAAGGTATTCAAAGAAGTACAGGGACGTATTTCTTATGGCAACGCATTCCTTACGTTAGTGGCTCGTACTATAAAATATTAAAATAAACCCAATCGCGTAGGTAGTAGGCGGCTTACAAACTTCAATACTAGGGTTCAACACATCGCTGATAGCTACGGTCGTATGCCACTTTGCCCTTACCTGCAACGTACAAGAATAAGTGGCAAACGACAACAAGTATCACTTTTATGATTTTATGTTAGATATAGATGAAAATGAAGGAATGAATGAATGAAGAAAACACCGTGTGATGCCGGCTTAGAATAGCATCACCCCATTTCTTTCCTGTGGGAGTCGTAAGAGGCGACTAAGGGACTTGAGGGTGTGTATTGCAATTTTAGGCGATGGGCTGACAACCTGTCACTATGGCGATTCACAATTTTCCGAATGACCCTCAAATTTTTGTCAGACGTGGCGTAAATGTCCGTTTTCTGCGGCCGTTTACGCTCTGCCTACCCTGCAAGGGATAAAGGCGTGATATATGTATGTATGTATAGATGAAAATAAATTAGTACCGTTTGCCGTGTGATGCCGGCCTAGAATAGCATCACCCCATTTCTTACTCATGGGTGTCGTAAGAGGCGACTAAGGGACTCGAGGGCGTGTATTGCAATTTTAGGCGATGGGCTGACAACCTGTCACTATAGTGATACACAGCTATCTGATTGACCCTCAAACTTTTGTCAGACGTGGTGTTAATATCCGTTTTACGGCCGTTAACGCTCTGCCTACCCCGTAAGGGATAAAGGCGTGATTTATGTATGTATGTATGTATGTAGTTCATATTTCATATTTCCTGTCTCTTACTTTTTAGAGCGTGATTTCTCAGTAGTCTGGATTTAGTTTCTAAAGTTTTCTTTCATAACTTATGGGATCTATTACAACCTGAAAACATCTGTGACACACATATCAAAAGCCAGAATCCTGTCCTCATATTATGCAAACGACGTTCTAGCTCCCGCCTGCTCTATAAAAATGATATTCGTAAATAATACTCCAAGCGCTATATCATTTTCACATGAAATATATTCTAACTTACCTTTTCAACAGATGTAAATTGAATAATAAAAAGGTTGAAAGATACAACGAAGGTGTAATGAAAATGTATTTTTACACTAAAACACGCTGAAATAAAATGATATGTGAATAAAAATCACTTAAACTTTATTCTAACTAAAATTGTCTTCTTACAACCCGAGTGATGGAAGCGTCCCAGTGGATATTAAGCTGTAAAAAAGTTTTGGCAATAGGTATATAATGGCGCAGGGACGAATAACTGCGTCTCTTTTTTTCGCTAGACGAATGATATATATTCATTTTTGGTATAGTTTTCAGGTAAATTACAACTCCTAAAGCTTGAACATATCAATACGTAAAACTACTTTTATATCCCAAAATACCCACTCCACTATTGTTATGTTTTATTTGACCTTTGAGTGTGGGAAGTAAGGTTCAAAATTACTGGCAGACATAAGAATTTAACCTAATTTCTCATTCATATACATTTACAGACACAACAGTCCATTGCTAAACATATATCTCCTCTTATTAGGGAAATTGCAATTCGCTTGTCAAAATGTTATATCGGGTGTAATTTAACGAGTGACCGATACTAAAAACAGAGTACGGGCTAGTGATAAGCAACAACTTTCCCCAAGGATGTATGTCGAAAAAAGGCAAAAATATTATGGCTTCCACAGTAACTCAAATTAGCTGATCGGCAATTTTGCATGGGAGGTTCCAAATATGTTTTAAGTAATTTTAACCCATATTCCTTGGGGAAAGTTGTTCCTTCCCACCAGCCCGATCTGAGTTTTTGCTATCGGTCTCTAGTAAAATTTCACCCTATATTCACAGGGAATGCTGCTGCCCATTTCCTGGATAAAATTATCTCTTGGTCGCTTTTTACGATACCCACGAGTAGATTCGCCATGCCATTATGTATGGAAAGTGAATAATATATGTAAGTATACATGTCACCGTAAATACTACAAACAACGCTAGACTACCGTGTATCTCGTATTAAATCCACCGAAATATTGAAAACATTCGAGTTGTTTCTGTTGTTTCCGCGGATTCTGTGAACGCGAATCACGATTCAATTTATTCTTTTTCGGCAAACTACAATATTACAAAATAAAACTGTAAATTCGTGAAACGCCATGCAAGAAACATGGTCGAACACTGTGTATTCTGTGTTGCCATATTTTTTAAGAGCTGATTGCTATTTAATTGGTTTTTCAAATATTAATAAAAATAGATTCTTCTTTCGGAACATTTTTTTATTTTCGTATTAGTGTCGTAAAATTGCGTGAGTTATTCACAAAATTAAATTTGATTATTAAATAACAAGAAAAAACTGTTTGTTTACATTTAATTGAACATAGCGTCGCTGAGATTGATTCAAGCATTTCGGAAAATATACGTTGAATCGTGATCTGTTCGTACGTTTTAATATATTTCGACGGATTGTTGTTATCTAGGGTTGTTTGTAATTTTACGGTAAAATATATGGTGGTATTTTACTAGTGACCGATACCGAAAACAGAAAACGGGCTCGTGATAACAAACAACTTTTCTCAAGGCACATAGGTCGAACTACAAAAAAATATATATGGACCTCCCAAACAAAATTGCTGATCAGTTGATTTGAGTTAATATGGAAACTCAAAATATTTTTCTTCATATTTCAATCTAAGTTCCTTGGGGAAACTTGTTCCTTATTACCAACCAGGCTTGAGATTTCGTTATCGGTCACTAGTAAAATTTTACCTTATATAGACAGTCATCATCATCATTGGCCTCACACGTCTGTGACAGACGATTTAAACAGTGAGGCAGACACTGCGTTGCCTGGGACGCAATTATGGAAAACGCAGGGCTGCCCAGGACCTGCGCCACCCTCTCGGCCTTCCTGGGCTGGATCCGCAGGGACGACTAGTCGATACGTGCGGAGCCAGGTCGGCTGCAGGAGTCTGCCGCGCGGTAGATCTCTGTCACACGCG
Organism: Tuta absoluta; assembly: GCA_027580185.1. Taxonomy (NCBI): domain Eukaryota; kingdom Metazoa; phylum Arthropoda; class Insecta; order Lepidoptera; family Gelechiidae; genus Tuta; species Tuta absoluta. Next base: position 7,068,622 of record JAQAHW010000019.1, on the reverse strand, counting down.
CCTCACGGAGACCCCGTTCCGGGTTTAATTGTGGAGATGGCCTCTCCAGGACCGTTGTGTTTGGGTCGGATTTATCCCTCGGTCGCTTCTTACGACCCCCACGGGAAGAGACGGGGTGGTGCTATTCTACTCTGCCGGCACCACATGTATCATATAACCTAACATAACCTAACTCTACGAGAATTTCGACATTAACCACTTCGCTCAGGTCGAATTTTGCAACAATATATTTGTATTGTACTTCAAGCACACATGTGTGCTGTGACGAGCGGAGTAGTTAAGGTTATTCGCGATTTGCACTGATAAATTTAAAGTTTCTTTGAAAAAATTATTACAAAACGGGTGGTTATGTACCTTACAATCTTAAATAAAGACTATAATAAGTAGTTTCTAGCACTAAAATTTTGGTGTACAGTACACATACACTTAGGTCAAACACTCATAGTCTAATGTAACTCATGCATTTTATTGTATGTGGCATAACACACACACGTACATATAACGCCTTTAATCCTTTGCGGGGTAGGCTTAGCGCAAACATCCGCAAAAACGGACATTTACGCCACGTCTGACAAATATTTGAGAGGCCTTCGGAAAATTGTGACAGGTAATCAACCGGTTGCCTAAAATTGCAATATACACCCCTCAAGTCCCTAAGTCGCCTCTTACGACTCCCAAGGGAAAGATATGGGTGGTGCTATTCTAAGCCGGCATCACACGGCACAAATACTGTATTAAGTCCAAATTCTTTACTAGAGCTAAGCTCGACCTATACCTGTCTCGTAACTGCCGCAGTTAGAACCGCAAAGCAATTTCGAAACTAATAAAATAAATTATACAGTCTGTCCAAAAATAATTTTGAAGTAGGAAATTGCTTCTGTTTCGGCAAGTTTTGTGAAGTTTCAACTCGTTTCGAGTTTCCGCCATTAGGCAAGTCAATAGTGGCATGTCTAAGTCTGAAGTGTGAGTGGGTTGTTAAATATGAGTTAGGTGTTTGATCATTACTTATTATAACCGAATTTAACAAGATATTGTTAAAATAACCTAAATTAATTAGTTGTGTTTAATTATTCAATGTAGAGTACCGGATTAATGAAAAAAGGCAATAAATTAATTTTAAACTTAACCTAGATGTCTTTTTGTCAATCAAAATGAATAGTATCACACCATTCCTAGCCGTAGGCAAAGAAAACCTGATATCTATATTCTATACGGATGTATCTAGGGAAAAGACAACAGTGTTTCTCAAGGCGATTCTTCCATTTGTCGTCCGTCACTGCAAGTTTTTCGCGTAACGTAACGCATGCGTCTGAATGCCGAAACGAAATTGCTAATTCCGATCTTATTCCTATACGAATTCGGCTACGGTGGGTTTAAAGTTTCAAGTTTTTTATTGCATTATCAAATTCACATACAAAATATGGTAAAAATGATACCCTGTTAGTTAAGGCACAGCAACATCGAGAAGAGAGAGCATATTCTTACCTATTAATAACATATATGTCGAAAAAGAAGAAGAGAGAAGAAGAAGAAGAAGAGAACACAATGTAAAGAGAGATACCTGGACACATACAGGCACACACGCCATGAACATCAGGATGCCGCTAAACCAGGATGACATATAATCACATCTAACCAATCTTATGTCAGGATACAAAACAACACGTCGTGGGCGTATACTCGTTGATCCCTGTATAGTACTGCATCACCAAATGCTATCGCTAGCCACTGAAATGATTAACCACAACGTCGATATCATTACGGAGTCAATTCCCACGGTGAGGCTGTTTCGACCTGGCAGGTCATCGTCAGGCACGGTGTAACCGTACTACAACCGACCTATCTACCAAACCAACCTAAGAATCTTAGCACACGCTGATCTACGTCAACGTGTCTTCACAACACCAAAGATACCGATTGACACTAACCTTCAACACCGAGCACCATTGGAATCCCCTGCCTGCAGGACTACAAAGAGACCACAGCAGCAACTGTCACCAACCTCGTTCAATCTCTGCATTTCACCAATCTCAGCTACAACCTCAAGGTAATACGACGATAACCAACACACACTTCATGATCTCCACAAATATTCCACGAGCAATACGAATCTAGGGCTCCGCCGACGCTTGACGACCACAGTATCTCCAAACGCTCCAGATTCTAAACCTAACTTCGAAACGACCACATCGAACGACAGACCAACCAGAACTGTCAAAGTTGTCTACTCTAAAGCCCACTTGAGCTCCGTTTCTCAATCACGAACGCAGCCAACAATGAATTGTGAGAACGCACTACAACGCCTCTAATATCACTCCAGTCTATCTTACAGCCGATAGCTAACTGCGCGCAAACAAAGCGCATCGCCTATTTGAGTGTTGCCAGAAGAGAACATTAACTAGACGTGAACTGTCAAATGATTTCAGCCAATACCCACCAGAGTGTGGTCAATCTCCGATCTCTATGTACCATGATCTGACAAACAATAAAATCTAACATATTCAATAACAATAATAGAAATATATTATAAATTCAATTAGGTTACCTGCTATTTTAAATTATCGGTAAGATATTCGTTTACATCATAGTAGCATTTTTTAATTAAGAACTGTTTTAATTCTCTTACAAAAGTATTGTAGTTTGTTTCGTTTTTCAAAATCACTGGTAACTTATTATAAATTTTTATTGACATTACATGGGGGCTTTTTGTGTGGCAAGTAACGCTGCGTAATGGATGCGTCTATCAAGTCGTTTGACGGTGCGTGAAAAATACGCAGTGACTGACAATAAGTGGGAGAACTGCTTCTGGTCCACCACCTTCCGTGGTCGTGTCGTGTCGTGTCGCGTTGTGTGTATGGCATACCTTATATACCTGCTCATGTAGGGAAGGAAGGTCCTGTCCTAGCGGTGTTGACCAACAAACCACGGTCCACCTTATATTGTGCTCTGCGTGTTCTACCACCTGTACGCAGTAGTAGCTGATGACAGCCAATTATAATGCTGTGAGAGTGGCAAAATACTGGTCGAACGAATTTTGAGGCGATCGGCTTTCCATCGACAAGATAGAAGAAGAAATGGCAGTTGATTATTGTGTTCCTGCTGATACATGGAGGGAAAGACGATTGTGTTGATAATGCCCGTAGACGATCGATGACGTAAACGTAGATTACAGAAGAGTTAGCCTGATTTAAATAAGTACTTGAACAACCATAAATCATAAATCATTTCCAAGGTTACATAACTCTTGCGTGCTTAGATATACTTTTACTGACAAGGAAAATATTTTAAAACTTCGTAAATGTAATAACTTCGATGGAAACCAATCCAATATTGCTAGTTTGGCTTTTAAAACTGAAGTTCATATGAAGTTGGCGTCTGGCCAAGAGCTGATGTTGAACCCCCGACGGCTGGTAAGTAGATACATGACGTGAAGAAAAACTGTCTAACTTTACGTACAGGTTAAAAAGGCACTTGTTAAAATTAAGCATGTAATTATACGCAGGAAGCGGTTTGTAAGGGACGGTGTACCAAAAACATTGCGGGCATGATGAAACTGAACAAATTTTTATTGGATAAACGAAATGTTGAGATGAGATGTTTTGGTAAATGAAAAAACGACCTCCCGTATAAAATCAGCTGACTGACTTTCTATGAAATCTCGAAAAAAGTCAAGTTCCCGATATAGGCTCCATAGTAAAAGTGTTCAGTATCATGGTCTGATCATGCAAAGTTTTCGGTACACACACGTCGCTTATACCCTGTATACTTTGCAAGCATGTATGATCACGTCTGGAGTAGATCTGAGGCCCTGGTTAACCTGAACCATAGACTCCCATTTTATGCGGACAATGGTTTGCACAAGTCAGTGCTAAAAAAACTGTATTTACAAGTGGTGCTATATAATCTGCTTTGGGAGTTAAATAAACGATATATAATGAAAAACTCTTACACCGGGTTCATCGTGTCGTTGGATGACTCGGTGTTCCACATTAAGAATATCAATGATCAGTCCATGCAAATAAACACGCTGAGAAACGGCATAACAAGTAACCTCCCTTACTTACAATCGATGAGCCGACTGATTAAGGGTGCGTCTCCATACTAGATACGAAGCTGTACGGAGCGGAACCCAGCGGTGCATGAATTGATCAATAATCTCATTGAATAATGAATTGATCAATAATCATAAACCTCAAAATCTACGCTACGCGTTAGTCATTGCTCAAATCATGCACCGCTGAGCTCCGCTCCATATAGCTTCGCCTTAATGGAAACGCACCCTTACTATGGGGTGTTGTGAAAAGTTTTTGGTTTCCCAACAGGTCGTTTCTTGAGAAAAGTTATAGTTTTCCTATACTACAACTTCTACAGCAGCCAAGGCAGTCCACTGCTGTTATTTTAATAATATGTTAAGTACGAATAAATGCGATAAAAAGCCGTGTTGCTCTAAGCGCTAGTTCACATATATTATGTACTTGGCGACGGCAACGGCATTATTAGTTGCCAAGTTTAGTCACACCTCGGACACTGGCGCTCAAATGTATGAATCAAATGCGTTGCTACGCACACAGTCTAAGCTCGCGTAGGTGAACGCGGACCATGCTTGTGTGTGTGAGACAACATGTCAGGGTTGCCGCCTTTTTGCGTTCGCGAATCGGGAATGCAATGTGCGGCAGTATGAAATGACCTTCGTCGTCGCGTCCTTAGCCGGTGTCTGAGCGTCCTCCGAGCGCGGGTGGGCGGCGCTTGTAGAGGGAGGCAGGGAGTGACCATACTGTACGCTAGTACTATTAATTATACTGTGGTTTAGTTGTTCATTATTGCAGGTGACACAGGGCAAGCCAGTAAATGTGCCATAGTTTGAAATGGAGCTCCGCAGTCGCAATGCGTTTGCGTTATAAAGAAAACTTGCAATTTTTTCCTACCTCGGGCAGGATTTGAACCTGAGACTTTTGCCGGCATTAGTTGAGACGCCTCTTCCATCTGGGCTACTGAGGCTCGTCCCTTGCCTTCGAATTTTGCAAGTTTGCCAATAACACGTGGCACGACTCCATCTACCTGGTTAGTTTTGCAACTAATACCCAGCGACTAACTTATTCTTTACAGATTGCATGTAGTCCAACCGATGAAAACTAGCGATAAGTTAAATGCCAAATTTTGAAAACATCCGTGTTAGGTATATAATTATAGAGAACTGTTTTCTATTATTTGTATTCTTAACACGGGAAGTGTTTTAAATAAAAGTGGTATTCGTTTGTGCATTATTGGCGTATATTTCACAATTTTATGATTTATTGATAGTGATCTATTTTTTGAAAACTTGCAATTTAAAAAAATATATATATACCTAACACGAGAAGTGTTTTATAGTGTTCTATTTCGTTCCGTTCATCGTTCACGTACAGAACCCTTATACATTTTATCCTTTTCCTAGGGTAAACCTAAACCCTAATGTTTACATTGCGTGTGGCGATGTTAGGCGCGTCACTCAATAACTTGATGATTATATTGCCTGAGTAATATACTGCCTTCCTTACCATACATAGGTACATATATTGCGGGGTAGGCAGAGCTTAAACGGCCGCAAAAAACGGACATGTACGCCACGTCTGACAAATATTTGAGGGTTATTCGGAAAAATGTTTATTGGTATAGATACAGGTTGTCAGCCCATCGCCTAAAATTGCAATAAATACCCTGGAGTCCCTTAGTTGCCTCTTACTACTCCCACGGGAAAGAAATGGGGTGATGCTATTCTAAGCATGGCAATATTATATCACAGTTTTTTACGTGTTTACAGGATTTTTCAGGGGTTTGTGAAGTCCAGCATTCATTTATGAATTTCCCCATTTTAGTGAATATCCTTTTATTAATATAATGGTTATGAGGTAGGCCTTTTTGTAAAAACAACCTTGTTGGTAAGGCGATGCTCCTACTTGTCGTCTGTTGCTGCGTATTTTTAATGCACCAAAACGCATGCGCTTGTCAAAAGCCTTAGCAGGCGCATCAGTTACGCACCTTAAACGCAGCGCAGGCGTATTTTTAGGAGAATAAGATCGGAATTTGCAATTTTTCTTTCGTCTGTCAGACGCATGTATTACGGTGCATTAAAAATACGTGGTGATGGACGAAAAGTGGGAGATACTCTTATCTTTGCATATCCGTAACGCATCGTATTTATATGAGAATAAGATCAGAGTTTGCAAAATATTTTCACATGTCAGACGCATGAGTTACGGTGCATTAAAAATACGCAGCAACGGTCGACAAGAGGAGAAATGCCTTATACTCCAAAAAGATGTAGATACGACAAAACTGTAGTCGTTAGTTACAAAACGCAGTTTAACGTATGTGGGGTTGGGCCTCAAAAGCTTAATAAAGAAACTTTTGTGGTGACCCCCGCTGACGTGACAGTGAAACCTTTTTACATTTTTTAAATATTTTCTCCAAAACAAATTTGCTCTGGTATTAAAGGGTAAAAAAGGTCGACCTAAACCTTTGATAATCAAACAGAAAATGTTATACATCCAAATACAGAGTGGCCCAAATAGTGACGTGCACAGGCAAAATTTTAATGCCTTATACTGAGGGGTATCCGAATCACCCCGCCGTATGTTCCGTGTTTTTTTTACAGTTTTCGAGTTATTTCACTTTTAAAGTTGTAAGGTTAGGTTAGGTTAGCCTTTTTAGTCTTTTCTTGTACGCTAGAAAGTACAAATCTGAAGATAATGCTACAAAACTACCGTTTATAAAAGCCTTTTTACGCAAGTAAAACAAATAAGTCAGTGGCATTTTCCCATACTAATTTAAAGATGAATTACTCGAAAACTACAAAAAATTGCAGATCATGATATTGGTTATTCGTATACCTCTCAGTATAGGGCATTTGAATTTTGTCTTTGGACGCCACTTTGTGCCATCCTGTATACATACATACATCAGCCTATTGCAGTCCACTGCTGGACGTAGGCCTCCCCCAGAGTACGCCATAGGGCACGATCTCCCGGTGGCCGGTAGCGACTGGATGGCCATCCTGTATAATTATGTACATACAATTTGAAAGTCTACCTACACACCGCTTAACGAGATTTAAATTTGTGCGAACAAATCACAAATCAGTTTTCATGGCACACACAGGTTTGTGTAGGATTAGGCATTTTGCACACTAACCGATAACGATAATAAGATCATAATACGTAGACAAATATTTTAAAGTAAGAAAATCTGTCAGAACAAAATAATAACAGTCATTTAAACGCGCGATAAACTCTGTTATTCTGCTTTACTAATAATACTGACTTCCGTCACAAGTCAATTCTTTTTTTATTATTATTTATGATGGGTTTGCTCTTGACTCTAGTCTAGGTCATAGGACAGAGACAGAGTCTAAGATGAAGCGAGCTCACCCAGAAGAAGCCTGTTAAGGCACTGGCATTCCCACACACTGACGGAACGCAGCAAGCTACTTGGCGCCAGACTTCGGTGGGATGGTGGTCGCGAGCCAGGCGGCCCCTTACGGAGCCTTCCACCGCTTAGTGGGATCGGTAAGCCGGACTTATCCACAGGCAAGCCTGTGTTGCCGTTGCCCGGGGTGGACCGGATCACATACCACCCCAAAAAAACACTCCCACTTATTCCCATACAAATACGGCTAGGGTGCGTTTACGTTCGTAACCGTATTTGTATGAGAATAATATTGGAATTCCCTTTCGGATGACAGAAGCATGCATCACGATGCGTTAAAAATAGGCAACGACGGACGACAAAAGAATCTGCTTTAGGGTCATGTTCGTGGCTAGCGACTTATCTACTTTTTCAAATATCTGGTAAGAAAAACAGAGGCGAATGCCATCGATATAAGAATCTAGGTTGTAAGCGTCGTTGAAACATAATTATGACATACTAGATTTCCGCCCGGTTGTTTCACCCGGTGCCACTCATTTTCCCATGGTAATAGTTGTTTTCCTGCGGTAAAAATGGCCTATATGTTATTCTAGGTTATACTCTACCTGTGTTCTAAATTTCATCCAAATCGGTCAAGCCGTTTGGGCGTGAAGAGGTAACAAACAAACATACACACACACAAACTCTCAGATTTATCATATTATTAGTGTTCTTTTATTTTTTAAATGTGGTTTGCTGTTTAATTGAAATCTTTCTAAAGGATGACAGATAGATCGATTGCAATCACAAGCCAAAAAGCTTCAAATCGTGATAAAAGTGAAATCATCGCTCATTATAAAAACACCTTATTCCGCAGGAACTCGGAACAATGAGAGGGGAGAGAGGTGGAGGGCAAAATTATGAGGTTTGTTGTTATTTGCAAATTGTTTCCGATGCCGCGTCGAAAACTCGCCCCAACTTCGTAAATCTGAGCTGAACAAAGATTAATGTACGGAGTTCGGCGCAAAAATTTTGTATTTAGCAAAACGGTTAGGCGGTAAATAAACAGAGCGTTTTTGATTGAACTTCAGTCGATTAGACTTGGAAAATAATGGCCTCAATTCAGGATAACAATACTCATAACTTTCCTCAAATAAGTTTGGAAGAGAATAGATGACATCTATGTTCTGTCATGTCTTAAAACTTGACACAAAAGGCGCGTTATCTGTCAAAATAAGGCGATGATTAAAGTGATTAAAATACATCAGCTTATTGCAGTCCACTGCTGGACGAAGGCCGATCTCTCGTTTTTACCGTCCAGTTGCTAACAGCCGCCTTTTTTAAAACCATTGGTCCATTTGGCCAGAGGTCGGCCAACGCCACGCCTGCCGAGCACCTGCCGAGGCGTAGCCTCTACTCGAGAACCCGCTTACTCCACCGTCCGTCGTTTCTACGACAGATATGACCAGCCCTTTGTCACTTTAGTTTGCTAAACTTCCAGACTAAAACAATAAAGACTAAATTGACTAGAAATGGCCGAGGACCCATTGAGATTTTTAAACATGACAGTACGTATCTTCTATCCTTTGCTAAACCTATTTGACGGAAAGTGACACCTCTAATTCTAAGTTATTTAAGAGAATTGATATCCCTAATTGAGGCCAATGTATTCACTTATTATGAAATTTGTCTTAAAGTAATTTCTAAATGCCTTAAATTAAAAATTGTGACAGATTATAAATTTCGGTCGGTATGTTTGTCGTAGCTTTGCCTTATATGGACAATGAACGAACAGGGTCCTGTACATTGTATTTTGGAAGCCCCAAGGGTGCGATTGGGCTGGTTGTTTGAACAATTACACAAACTTCTCCGGGTGAGCCCTTACTGCCCACAAAAAAGACGGGTTTAGGTTTCATAGCACCTGGGCTAAATCGTAAAAATCAGTCCTACTAAAATGGCTAAACCATTATATCGTATAAGTGTGCATTCATACATTCATATATCACGCCTTTAATCCCTTGCGGGGTAGGCAGAGCATAAACGGCCGCAAAACGGTAATTTACGCCACGTCCGACAAACATCTGAGGGTCATTCGGAAAATTGTGCATCGCCACAGTGACAAGTTGTCAGCCCATCGCCTAAAATTGCAATACACACCCTCGAATCCCTTAGTCGCCTCTTACAACTCTCACGGGAAAGAAATGGGGTGATGCTATTCTAAGCCGGCATCACACGGCACTCGTATAAGTGTACCTATTTAAAGTTATGCTTATTTAATAAAGAATTATCATATTATATTACCAATAGGCGTGCTTTCAGTTTCCGTAATGAAAATTATGATCAACAAAACACAAATTTTGCTCGAATACCCAAGTAGGTCTGATTTCCGAATTATTAATGCTGATCGGATTTCCTCCATTTCCTTCGCTCGTCTACAAATCAACGTCTCCCTCAGTTCAGGATTGATAGATGGTAGTGTACTCGACAATATATCACTAAGTAGGTAAGTAGATAGCTGCACGCTAGCTAGCTACATACCTACTGTTTGTTACTCAATTAATTTTCTATCAGGATCTAAGTATTACTGCATATTAGTATATTAAATAGAAAATATTTTTAGGGGTAGGCCAGTCTATGAAATTGAACAACTTTTCCCAAAGAACTTAGACCGAAATATGGAAGAAAAATGGACCTCCTGTACAAAATATTCAAGTCAACTGGGTCGATTTGTCTCAGGAGGTCCAATTTTTTATCATAATTATCTCGATTTAATAAGTTCCTTGAGGAAAGTTGTTTAGTTTCATGGACTGGTTCACCAATAAAAATATTTTTAGCAAATATTTTAACATCCTGTATCATTTTCAGGTGATATCATACGCACCGGATGGTATTGCGGTTTTTGACAAACACTAAAACTAACTAACTATAACAGCTACAACAGCCCACTGTTAGACATGGATGGCCCTATATTAGGAGAATATTTGCTATTCTCACCACGCTTGGCAGGCGGATTGGCAAGCAGAGTGCAAGGTCTTTTATTCACAGAGAACGCGGCTGCCTATTCCCTGGAGAGATATGACATTTTTATTCACCTACGGGTAGATATGGGGTGATGTTATTCTAGGCACCGACCAGCCGATAGCCACCATAGTAGGTTTATATGAAAAACGGTGACAGCCGCAATTGATGCGGCGGCGTTTAAGCCATTGTATCCGGTTTTATGTAATTTCTTAAACTCCATAAAACTGAATTCATAAAAAGGCCGTAAATGCATTCGGTACGTGTGAGAACCGAAAAAGGTTTAATTGGCTATGAATTTCTAAGAATATAAAAATATAAATGAATAAGTAATTGTTACTTCCGAATCCGAATACAAAATATGTTAGGATTTTTTATCTAACTAATATTTGAAATATTTTGAGACTATATTAAGGCTGCCAAACAGTACTATATTAACATATACTTAAGAAATCTTTCACTGTATTTCTATTAAACATAGCTAATAGCCGTGTGGTGTTGGTTTCGAATAGCATCACCCCAATTTTACCCATGAGTGTCGTAAAAAGTAACTAAGAGATAATCATCCTGGGAACGGGCAGCAGCGTTCATCATCAACATCTTGCATTGCGCTCGCCAATCCGACTGCCAAGCGTGGTGAGTAGTACTAATAACCACCTATAGGGGAAAGCTTATGTCCAGCAGTGGACTGTTGTGGCTGTTAATATAAAGCTCTAGCCGCTATAAGATAAAGTGAGTAAATTAAATAAGTTCTAACTACAACTTAAACTGCACCGTTATTTCTTCCTTATTTCTAATTCGGATTAATTGGGCTCTTCCAAATGAAAAGTAAATAAAAGTTGTACTGTAGGTACACAATCGTGCAGCTTTACGAGAATAAGTGTGTCCTCCGAAGAGGACATATTATTATTATTCTAATTTTTTTTTTTTGTTATTAATAGTCAGCTCCCGCTGCTTCTAAAATATTTTCCTTTTCCTAGGTTGCCTGGAAGAGATTGCCTAATGGCAATAAGGCCGCCTAACTGTGCACTAATGTATTTAGTTTTAAGCTATTAATGTTATTCTGTTCTTTTGGTGTACAATAAAAGCATATTGTATTGTATTGTATTGTGTTTTTTCATGCTGCAGATATTTTGACTGGCCCGATGGCGTAATGGATAGTACCCCCTGCCTGCTACGCCGAGGGTCGTTGGTTCGATCCCCACATAATACGAATTCTGTATCACTACCTTAGTCCCTATACTGTACTGCAGAACTTTGTCTCTATACTAAATCGCGAAAAGAAAAAAAGAACTCTCGTTACTGCTCGCTTCTGACAAATGTAAATTGTAGGGTAAACTGACCTTCCGTAGCCCGGAATAAATTGTATTAGGAATGCTAAAATAATTAGCCGTCTTTGAATGTTAATTTTGTTCCTTGACGAGTATTTCTTTGAATAGGTATTTTAAGGACGGCTGCTTCAGTGTAAAACTGTTGGGCATATACTTTAAAAGTAAGTTAAAAATATATGAATTCTTCGGCCTAAGCAAGAACACGTTCTCACATACACATATCACGCCTATAATCCCTTGTGGGGTAGGCAGAGCGTAAACGCCCGCAAAAAACGGACATTTACACCACGTCTGACAAATATTTGAGGGTAAGTTTGAGGGTCATTCGGAAAATTGTGTATCGCTATAGTGACAGGTTGTCAACCCATCGCCTAAAATTGCAATACTTCCCCTCGTGAAATGGGGTGATGCTATTCTAAGCCGGCATCACACGGCATTTTCATCAAATAAAAATATTTCAGGCCTAAGCATGAAAATATTGACAAATAGTATAAACCAGCTGGTGAAGTTCTAGCGGACCGCTTAGTGATTCCACACGCTGCTAACAGGTGTAAGAATATCTCCTTTAATATTTTTTTCTTTCTTTTCTTCTTGCTTGTGAATAAAATATCTTTATCTTTTTCCCGGTATGATTAGTACCTATGTGATGTGAATATATAAATAAATAAAAAGTGATAAATAAAAAAATTGCTTGTAAAAACGTATTAGTTTAGACAACATTAAACATTATTTAATAAAATTACAAATGTATACCTACTTAAACTTACATATGTATGTCAAAATGAATTGCGCAAAGAAACTCTTAGAAGTTGCTTTTAAATTATGTAGGTAGACAGAGCGATTGATATCCAATGAATATTATAAAGGGTAAAGTACTCAAATACTTTATGACGCTGTATTTACAAGTAAAAATAAATAACTAACGGTAAAATAATCCTTTATACGAATATTTTTAACAGTGAGTTAGACGTGAAACTCCACAATTTTTTCAGAGAAACATTGGAAAAAAATATGTAAAAGAAAAACGCAATAACATTATTAAGATTGAGACATTTCATTTGGCAGGCGTTCTTTAGTCTCAATCAATAACCCAGCAACTGGTTCAGCAAGTTATTCTACATAGGCTTAGTGATCCGCTTGATGTACAGTCGGTTGAAGCACATAAGGTACCAGGGGTACTCAAAAAGAACTGACTTATTTTTGTCCCCAGCAATATTTTTTTCTTGACATGAATTTGTATAAGTAGAAGATTACTTCTTTTATGAGAATCAGTTTAAATTTTTATGTATCAACTGGGGATAAAAATAATACATGTCTTTTGTAGTACCCCTGGTACCATATGTGCTACAACCGACTGTACACATCACAACATATGATTTGGTACATAAAGGCCTCTGTGTAGTTGGTCCCCACACATGCCTCAAAGGACTGGGTCCCTGTGGGCCCGAGATTTGAAAGAGTACCATTATAGTAAAAATAAAATAAGAGGACAGTTACAGTAGCATTATTTACGTAATAATTATGTTGGGTAAAATTTTACAAATGACCGATAGCGAAAGCTCAAGACAGCTGGTGATAAAAAACAACTTTCCCCAAAGAACATTGTTGGAAATATGAAAATGAAAATTTGGATCTCCCATACAAAATTGCTGATCAGCTGATTTGGGTTACTGTGGAAACTCAAAATGTTTTTGTCATATTCATTGGGGAAAGTTTATCCATATGAACAGCTTGTCTTGGAATTTCACTTACGATCAGTAGTAAAATTTCACCCTTCTATATAAGAGACATGGTGTAAGAGACAGCCCTCCGACTACTGATAGGAAGAAGAAGGAATAGAAGTAGACCATAAAACTGAACAACTTTCCCCTGGAAACATATGTCAGGAAACGACCAAAAAATTCGATATCCCATATTAAACTTACAATCAGCTGACTGCATTTACTGTGGGAAGTAAAGAAAAACACGTTTCCTGAAATATATTTTTATGGGAAGTTGTTCAGTTTCATGGTCTGGACGCACCCTATCAGTATTTGGAGGCCACACTTACACCATGTATATAAGGTCCAATTATATTTCTCCCATTTCAAATTCAACCCATATTCTGTGGGTGAAAGTTGCTCAGTTTTGCGGTTTTTTCACAACCCATAAAAACACCATACAAATATCTATAAACAATAAACAAATAAACATTATAAAAATCTCTATTTCACGAAGGAAATTTTCGTATCTGGGGTATCAACACATTTGAGGTACCCCAAGAGATTACTTTCCACCATTACCATGGTAATAACGGTAAAATTATTAAGGAAAACGATTTAAGCTCGATTTAACCTCAATAAGGTTTAATATAAAGTAGAGGATAATCGTTTCACATTTTGAGGAAAACAACAAAAACTCAATTAATTGTCGGTTTATTTCATTTTCAATATTAATCTTTTTGTTTTAGAGAGTGTAGTAGGTAAGTACCATAGAATATTTTGTACCGATTTTCACACTGTAGTGCTAAAAAGGAAGGTTTCACCTTTTAGTAACTTTTAGTTACACCCAAGTTAAGAAATGGGGTGATGCTATTATCTGTAACAGAAAGAAGAAGATTGGTGTGGGATTTAGGGTGGTATGGGATCTACCTCCTAGCGGTCCACCCCGGGCAACGGCAACACAGGCTTGCCTGTGGATAAGTCCGGCTGAACGATCCCACTAAGCGGTGGAAGGCTCCGTAAGGGTCGCCTGGCTCGCGACCACCATCCCACCGAAGTCTGGCGCCAAGTAGCTTGCTGCGTTCCGTCAGTGTGTGGGAGTGCCAGTGCCTTAACAGGCTTCTTCTGGGTGAGCTCGCTCCATCTTAGACTCTGTCTCTGTCCTATGACCTAGACTAGTCAAGAGCAAACCCATCATAAATAAAAAAAAACGTAAATAACTAAATTCAGACTTTTGTTAATGCCGTGTGATGCCGGCTTAGAATAGCATCACCCCATTTCTTCCCGTGGGAGTCGTAAGAGGCGACTAAGGGACTCGAGGGTGTGTATTGTATTTTAGGCGATTGGCTGACAACCTGTCACTATGGCGATACACAATTTTTCGAATGACCCTCAAATATTTGTCAGACGTGGCGTAAATGTTCGTTTTTGCGGCCGTTTACGCTCTGCCTACCCCGCAAAGGGATTAAGGCGTGATATGTGTATGTATGTATGTACTTTTGTTCCATCTTCAAAATCACATCTATATAACTTACGCTCGATTCACAAAAAGGACCTCTACCCTTTCTTAGCCCTTAATAAGTCCCAAGGTTTTCCTTAAAATATAAGCTGCCCTAATCTCTTGAACCCTCAGCCATCTTGGACCCTTCCCAGTCGTTTCATACTGACATTCAACACAGTTAAGACCCGGCTATAGTTTTCTATGATGCCTCCTCGTCCACATAAACCAAGATAAGTGGTTATTGTTTCTTTGTAGTATGAGGCATTATGAGGCTTCAAACGCACGCACTCGGGCTGCCGATAAGCTGCTGTATGTATCTTTGTATGATATGCTATGCCGACATTATCATGTCAATACCTTCATCATCATCTTCATTATTTCAGCCTTCTCCCAATGTTGGGTATAAGATTCCTCTCTCTTTTGACATAGATCCCTATCCTGTGCCAGTCTTGTTCAGGTTCTGCTGACCATCCTTACTATGTCGTAAACCCATTTAGCTGCGGGACCACCTGCGCTTGCAAACAGTATCTGCCATCACATCTTCAAACCACGTGCGATGCCCATCGCTATTCTTCCCACGGCTCGCTTCCCGACATCCGCAACTTTCATCCAAACATAGTCGTAAAGTTAATACCAAAAATTTTAAAAAGGGGTGCATATTACCAAAAATCTAGGAATTGATTTTGTGAAAATCTATAAACGGGAAAAATTTGGGCTTGAACACGAAATCATGAAAAAATCGAGTCACTGTTGATGGGCGTCCCTGTCTTACCCCCAGTATTTGCCGTAGGTACTCACCACGATCGTCAAGCAGATTTGCTAAATTGTTTTTTGTTTGTTTGTATTATTTTTTTATTTCTTTGCTTGGCCGGTAGAGAATTCCGCGTGGCATTATACCCGCCCTTTGTACTATCTGTGCAATATAATTTAATAAATAAATAGTGCAAATTATGCATTAACAAGGAAGGTAGCTTCCCATACCTCGAATAATATTCCCCGATTCGCCGTTTACCAAAACCACGTGTAGATATGGAATGATGCTATTCTTTCTTGTACTAAACAGGTGCAAATAGAAATATCACCCGGAAATTCTACTACAAAAGGAAATCAAACGGTTCAATGTAAATACACACAAGGCGTAGTGACATCGGTGTAATGGCGCGTGTGACGGTAAAGCCGCCGCCAAGGGATTGTCAATTTGCCGTTTCGAAAATAGGGAAGTAAAAATTGGATTTAAAACATATTGTGCGATGTAAGCAATGATGTAATAGATTCTTTTCTTACAAGAGTGTTTGATAAAATGTTGTCAAAGTAGTGGCGCTTTACTTTACTTGAATTTTTATTTTGTTAAAATATATTATCACAAATTTTTCAAATGGACATAAAACTTACTGCAACTTTAAGTTTTTCTTAATCACCTAAAAGATATCAAATTATTTTGCTTGTTGTGAAGTGAAAGACTTTGCCTAAATGTTAATTATACGTTTTTCCGAAAACTTTGCAAGCAGCTGTTCCAGCTTTTCTAAGATATGGATGTCACCTTAAAAAATTGTACTATAATTAGTGAACCTCAAAATCTCTACATTTCTTTGTTCACTTACTTAGTGCTTTTATTTTTTGCCGCCCGAGCCGGGTTTCCATCAGAACAATACAAAATTGTTATCTTAAGAAAAAAAATGTGTTATACAAATTCCTATTTCTACAAAGATGGATCAACGTCAATAGGTAAGTGATAGTTCTATCGTACATTGAACAAAGTTCATTTCAAATTACATAAGAAACGTAGTCCATTCTTATGGATTAAACATGCCTGCAAAATTTTAGGTTCACCGTCCCTCACAACCAGTATAAGCATGTATAAGTACTAGTTTTCAAGCACCTACACGGTGTTTAACCTATTTGTATACAGGGTGAGGTCACGATGAATATGCGCAATAAATCATGCATTGTTAGCGGCGACAATACAAGTCATTTTTGTGTGGAAGTAGCCTATTCAAGAACACCCCATATTTGTGTGGAGTTTTAATGAGCTCGCTTCCACGGAGATTAATAAAACAGCTGTCAGTAAGGCAGGAATACACACACACACACATACACATACACTAGTCACATCTATAATCCCTTGCGGGGTAGGCAAAGCGTAAACGGCTACAAAAAGTAGCATCACTATAATTCTACCCGTGAGAGTGGTAAAAAGCCACTAAGACATAATTCATTTTAGGAATGGGCAGCAGCGTCCCCAGTGAATGTAACATCTTGCAATGCGCTCGCCAATCCGCTTGCAAAGCGTGGTGTGGTAATAAACTTCAATAGGGGGAGGTCCATCTTCAGCCGTCGACTGTTGTGTCTGTAAATGTAAGTATAGGAAATTGTACCGCCCTTCTTTTGCAGAATCACATACATATACCACGCCTTTATCCCTTGCGGGGTAGTCAGAGCATAAACGGCCGCAAGAAACGGACATTCACGTCACGTCTGACAAACATTTGAGGGTCATTCGAAAAATTGTCAGCCCATCGCCTAAAATTGCAATATACACCCGTCCCTTCGTCGCCTTTTACGGCACCCACGGTAAAGAAATGGGGTAATGCTATTCTAAGCCGGCATCACACGGCCTCGGCCATTGCAGAATTAATACTCGAGAATACAGCTTTTACCTGTTTGGAGCAAAAGAAAGGACGTAAAAAACGGTTTTCAAGGGACTTCAAACTAACCACCTCTTTTCGCCACTGTCCGGCACCACTTGTCCTACTTTCGACGCCATATTTTATTTTTATTGCTCATACGGGTCGGGGTTAAAGCGAGTTTTTATTCAAGCAGGAAACATTAGTAACACCTCCCCTTTTATTACAATAATCAATCGTTTACCGTTCATAAAACTTACCTGTGTAATAACTTTTTAAGCAGTCGAGATTACTTCTACCTGGTCTGAATAAGTACCACATTTTAAAACGCTTCCCGTGTTAGGTATACAACTTTTCAAAAATTGATAAATGTTCAAGTACGGACAGGGATTTGAACCTGCGACTTTCGCCATTACTAGTGGCTCTTCCATCTGGGCTACCGCAGCTCGTCCCTTGCCCGCAGATTATGCAGGTGTACTTTAATGCCTGTAATGCGTACCACGAGCTCCATCTATCGAGTTAGTTTTGCGGTAGCCCTGATGTAAGAGGCGTCACCAATAGTAATGGCAAAAGTCGCAGATTAAAATCCAGTCCGCGCCTGAAAACATGACAACTTTTCAAAAAAAGTCGGGTCAATCGCTATAAATTTTAGGTAAATATTTATCGTTTTCCCTGGGTCCTTAGGTTTTATTACCTGTAGTCGTGGATATACTAAAGTACCAGCAAGTTGTTGTCACCCGGGCCGAGGGAGAATAAATCTCCAGCTACATATTCATCATCATCATCATCATCATCATCCTCAGCCCACATCCACCCACTGCAGGGTATAGGCCTCCTCTCTACAGCGCCAATCCTCACGGTCCTGTGCCAGCCTTGTCCAGTGCCGTCCTGTTAACTTGACGATATCGTCGGACCAACGGGCAGCTGGTCTGCCCAATGACCTTTGAGCTACATATTATTTTAATAATTTTATTTTTTTTGACAACATAATACGGCATACAACACGATGTCCGATGATTGGTCGGATGGTAAATCTTGTGATAATAGTAAGTGATAGTGTAAGATTCGCCTTATACTTCTCTTGGTTTTGGCGAATGACTTACTACAGCTGCATTATGTCTTACATACCTACACCTGTATTTCGAAAAAGAAAAACATCCTTCGGTGTGTGTAAACAGTTTCAAAAAATAGAGTGATGGAAGACAAGTCTTAATGAAACTCTTACTCAATACTGTCTTAATTTTATCTGTTTTACACTGCCTGTTTAATTAAAAACTATCGCGATAGACACAGTTACATCATTTTCAATGTATTACCAGGGGTAATTGTTGTTATTATATGGTTATTTTTGTCTGTACGCAAACATTGCAGGTTGTGCATAGTCATCATCATTGGCCTCACGCGTCTGTGACAGACGATTTAATCAGTGTCTGAGGCAAGACTTTTATCCGCGTGACGCGGGTGAAGTGTCCTCTCCACAGACACTGCGTTGCCTGGGACGCAATTATGGAAACGCAGGGCTGCCCAGGACCTGCGCCACCCTCTCAGCCTTCCTGGCTGGATCCGCTGGATCGTTCCTGTGCGTAGTAGAGCCACATAAAATAGTATCTACTCAATTATCAAGATTACAATATGTGGATCAGCAGTTTTTTTGCTATTCCAACGAGGCTCTGTATTATCTTGTAAAGGTCAAAATTTGGTAACATACCGAATCCGAAAACATTAGACATGTAAAGTTCTGCGGTTGACCTTGCAGAACACACTACTGTACGAAATTTGAGAGACCTCATACGCCTACCTCCACCTTTTGTTAAAAAACGGAAGCTCAGAAATACAAAACGATTTTGTGAAAGAAACCTGTAATCTTTAGTGAGCCTGAAAAAACGTTTTCCACATCAACTCGTACAAAAGTAAGGGTATATTTACACGTGTCGCATGATTTTGCGGTGTTTGTCTGTTGAATTCCAATTTAATGTTGAGTTGAATACCAATTCGGACTAAGCGCTTCCAGTCATCATTTATAATGCGCACTGCTAAAGAGTGGAACTCACTACCTGTGACTGTATTTCCAAACGCATACAACCCTAATCTTCTCAAAGTAAGAGTGAACAAGCTTTTCCTTGGTGAGCTCGCTCCATCTTAGACTCTGTCTCTGTCCTATGACCTAGACTAGAGTCAAGAGCAAACCCATCATTAATAATAAAAAAAGAATGCCAAATATGGCATATAGCAAATGACAGCTACACGCAGGTGCAGCGTCTTGTGTGCTTTTAAACGCGGTTTCACACAACGCATTTCATCAATAATACCGACAAAATACCGCAAAATCCTGCGCCACATGTGAGAACCACCGAAACAACGAATAAGAAGTAAAAAAAGGTCTTCTGAATAAAATGAAAAGTATTTCAGGGATTTCAGAAGGTGCTTGTTAATGGCATGGATTTTTTGTAAAAGGTTTTCGAAGGTTTTGTTGTTTTTCAATATAATATTCGAAAATTAGTGATGTTCCATTAAGTTAGCTCAAATTTGACGACTATTAACTTTTTTTTTTCAAGCGCGGGCGGGAATTAAACCTGCGATTTTCGCCATTACTAGTGGCGACGCCTCTTCCATCTGGGCTACCGCAGCTCGTTCCTTGCCCGCAAATTTTGCAAGTGTATTTTAATGCCAGTAAAGGTGCTATTCCGAACCGAGCGGCCGACGGCCGACAGCATATGCCCCATAGGCCGCTCGGTTCGGAATAGCACCTTAACGCGTGGCACGGCTCCATCTACCGGGTTAGTTTTGCAACTCATACCCGGCGACCAATTCTTTCTTTACAGATCGAATGTAGTCTAAGCGATGAAAAATAACGAACTGTGGTAGCCCAGACGTCCAGAAGATTTCAAATATTGTATACCCAACGCGGGAAGATTTTTAAAATTTGGTATTTGAATTATTAACCCTAAAAATAAAATAATATGTCACTCACTGTCCAGCAATGGACTGTTTGGGGCTGTCAATGTGATGTAATGTAATGTTACTTACTTTATGGCACTAGGAAACTTGATTGTATTTTGGAAAAACAGTCGCATAAGTGTTTAACGCCAGAACTTTGGTGACACACTTTTTGAAGACGTGATAAAATCACAACCAAAACTAATAAATAAATAATAAATAAATAAATAAATGAACTTTTATTTCAAAATCACCACAAGTTTTTATACTGAAATCCGCCAAACTATACAATAGTTTGTAGGCAGAAATATAACTCCCCATTTTAGGTAGGTACTGTTGTTAATTACGTACAAATAGGTTATCCAATTATCTATTATAGATTTACAGGGTAATTACTATAAATTACCTATGTATAGTATATGACAAGGATTACAAGATTTTTAAATTTTTTGGTTACAATTCCTGTCTTGTCAATGTCTTACTATCTTGTTTTTAAAGGGCACTGTATTCACAAGACATTTTTTTTTACAATGTTGCAATATTTTCTTAAGTTTGCATTACAATAAAATAATTTTAAACGGATTAAAGTTGTGTTCATTTTGGATTTACAATACTTACGTGGTCACGGATGACTAAGTAGTAGCTATATATTGTCTCTTCTGGCGCACCTGTGCTAGACCCCTGGTTTGTATGTGATTAGTATGTAACCTGTATGGCGGTGCGGGGTCACCAAAGCGCAAAAACTGGTCGTTTTCGTGTCGGTGGCCGCCTCGAGGGCTTAGGCTGCGGTGCTGCTGCTTAGGCCGCCTCCTTGTCGTTGCTGGTGCCGCTGCTGCAGGTGTAGTTTACCTGGCTATAGTGGTGTGCCTGCAATTGTCGGTGGCCACCTCGAGGTCGTTGCTGGTGCCGCTGCTGCAGGTGTAGTTTACCTGGCTATAGTGGTGTGCCTGCAATTGTCGGTGACCACCTCGAGGTCGTTGCTGGTGCCGCTGCTGCAGGTGTAGTTTACCTGGCTATAGTGGTGTGCCTGCAATTGTCGGTGGCCACCTCGAGGTCGTTGCTGGTGCCGCTGCTGCAGGTGTAGTTTACCTGGCTATAGTGGTGTGCCTGCAATTGTCGGTGACCACCTCGAGGTCGTTGCTGGTGCCGCTGCTGCAGGTGTAGTTTACCTGGCTATAGTGGTGTGCCTGCAATTGTCGGTGACCACCTCGAGGTCGTTGCTGGTGCCGCTGCTGCAGGTGTAGTTTACCTGGCTATAGTGGTGTGCCTGCAATTGTCGGTGACCACCTCGAGGTCGTTGCTGGTGCCGCTGCTGCAGGTGTAGTTTACCTGGCTATAGTGGTGTGCCTGCAATTGTCGGTGGCCACCTCGAGGTCGTTGCTGGTGCCGCTGCTGCAGGTGTAGTTTACCTGGCTATAGTGGTGTGCCTGCAATTGTCGGTGACCACCTCGAGGTCGTTGCTGGTGCCGCTGCTGCAGGTGTAGTTTACCTGGCTATAGTGGTGTGCCTGCAATTGTCGGTGACCACCTCGAGGTCGTTGCTGGTGCCGCTGCTGCAGGTGTAGTTTACCTGGCTATAGTGGTGTGCCTGCAATTGTCGGTGACCACCTCGAGGTCGTTGCTGGTGCCGCTGCTGCAGGTGTAGTTTACCTGGCTCTAGTGGTGTGCCTGCAATTGTCGGTGGCCACCTCGAGGTCGTTGCTGGTGCCGCTGCTGCAGGTGTAGTTTACCTGGCTATAGTGGTGTGCCTGCAATTGTCGGTGGCCACCTCGAGGTCGTTGCTGGTGCCGCTGCTGCAGGTGTAGTTTACCTGGCTATAGTGGTGTGCCTGCAATTGTCGGTGACCACCTCGAGGTCGTTGCTGGTGCCGCTGCTGCAGGTGTAGTTTACCTGGCTATAGTGGTGTGCCTGCAATTGTCGGTGACCACCTCGAGGTCGTTGCTGGTGCCGCTGCTGCAGGTGTAGTTTACCTGGCTATAGTGGTGTGCCTGCAATTGTCGGTGACCACCTCGAGGTCGTTGCTGGTGCCGCTGCTGCAGGTGTAGTTTACCTGGCTATAGTGGTGTGCCTGCAATTGTCGGTGACCACCTCGAGGTCGTTGCTGGTGCCGCTGCTGCAGGTGTAGTTTACCTGGCTATAGTGGTGTGCCTGCAATTGTCGGTGACCACCTCGAGGTCGTTGCTGGTGCCGCTGCTGCAGGTGTAGTTTACCTGGCTATAGTGGTGTGCCTGCAATTGTCGGTGACCACCTCGAGGTCGTTGCTGGTGCCGCTGCTGCAGGTGTAGTTTACCTGGCTATAGTGGTGTGCCTTGTCGATGGCCGCCCCGCTTGTCGGCGCTGCTGCAGGTGTGGCGCTCTGCCTACCCCGTAAGGCAAGCGTGATTTATGTAAAATTTTGTAATTTAACATGGATGATATATACTTCTAACACAGTATTGCTATCGGCTGCGGTTAGCGCCAGGATGTGATGATAACAGTTGCCTCTATTGTCTAGTAGTGTGAGCCTCATGTTCTCTCAATTAATGTTAGGGAGGACCAACAATGTTGTAAATAGAAAAACATAGTTATCTTACATGGATGAGACCTAGATATCTGCATCCTTTAGCCTAGGCATTGGCTTGGTTTTTTTTTAAAAGTGTACGCATACAGGAGCTGCAGAACTGAAATCAAAATCTTCCAGTGTCACGTTGTTTAATAACCAAAAAATAAGTTATTTATAACATTCGATACAAACCTTAACAAATAAGGATAAATAAAATTCTATAGCAAGACTTATCAATTGTAGACTGTACCCATCATTTTGTGATATTTCACAGTTAACGCTTCGCAGTTGCCTGTATAGGACTTCTTATTATCATATATTAATAAATAAATCTGAGATTTACATCATCAAAATGCGTAATATTTTCGTTATCAGTCTTTTAATTTTAAGTGTAGCAGGCGACCATAGGAGGAGGGAAAGCAATTTCTCCGATGAGGAAATGGTAAGTCATTTCTGATAATAACATTGTAATCAATAAATGAAAAACATCAAGTAAGTAAAACTTTGCTTTCTTCAGGATAACACCTTGGTGCCTCCACATGATCCTATTTGGTGGTTCATCCGATCTCCGTTAGAAGAGGCTTGGCTCAGTGAAGTAAGAATAGAGTAATTGCAGATGAACACTATGTTCGGAGAAGAGGTGACGAATTTCCTTCAGGTAGGTTTTGCTGACAGATACTTGTCAAGCTTATGATTTTATCATGGTGTTCATCTTCTGTTCTTTTGTTCTAGTTCATACTACTTGGTGAATTGGAAGATGTAACTTTAAGCTTAGTCGGATGCCCGGAACAATTGTTCAGAGAACTCATGGAGGTGCGGATGCGAATAGAGCGAAGGAATGCCATACGATATTTAAATAACGTTTTCCAAAATCTTGGATGTTCTCCGTTTTATTTAAACCATTTATTTAAAAAATAGACAGATGGTTTTCTAGTGGAGAGCAGCCTTTGGTGGTATACAGTACAAACGTATGGATTGTAATAAAATGAGAAACCTAGTGGTGTGAGCCTTATAAATAGTAAATAGTAAAGTATAATAAGTTATTTGACAGATTAGTTGTTGTTGATTTACTAAATTCAATTTATTAGTGTTGTTTTAGGTAATTACGATTTTAGAATTTATTAGTGACAAATTTATTATGTTAAATTATTTCATAAGACATTTTTTGTTGACATGCCAAATTGTACATGTGTTGTTTGTAATTTATTTATTGTGTAATATGTCCATTATCGTTTTAGGTTAATACCTGTTGATAATGTTTGTGATTATTAGAAATAAATGAATTGAATTGAATTGAATTGAATTTTCTTAATATATATATATGTTGTGAAAAGTATTGTAATTTAACATGGATGAGACAATATACCTAAAACTTTTAAATATTAGTTGAACATCGTCCTGCTGTTGATAACAAAAATGAAAACGGAAGCTTATGCGGTCTAAAGTGGGAATGTAAATGTAAAATGTGTGTAGGATAGAGTGCTATCAATTGCGGTGAAGGATAATAAGTACTATTGCGGTTTTATTAACATACAAATGGTTGAAATTATTATTTTATTCTAGTTTCGCCTGCAGACGTAATCGCTCGTGCTCAATGATGAATTCAACGGATTTTTTCTTTTTGGCCAAAGAAGCTGGTCTGGAAAAATTGGACAGTTTGATATATCGTAGACATTTTAAAAAATGCCGCGATATATTGAACAAGCGCAACGAAGAAGGAAAGACCTGCTTGCACGTTGCGGTGAAACATCATCGAGGCTTGACAGCCTCCCAGCTAATTAGAAGGCTGTCAAAGCTGGGAGCCGACGTAAACGCGCAGGAGAGCAGCACAGATAACACAGTGCTGCATATCGCCATCTTGCAGGAAGATCTGGAGCTGGTGGAACTGCTCCATTTGCTGCCGCAAAAAATGGATTATTCCATCAAGAATAAAGACGAATTAACACCAGTCGAATTAGCAAAAAAAAGAGGAAATAAATATATTATAGCTGCGTTAAAGCATAGTTACATGCTAAACTCAAAATACTTTCATGATGGCTTACTCGTGTAGTACCTATGTGAAGGGTTTTTTTTAAGACTCTGTGGTTGTGATGTGTGTGTGTGTGTGTGTATTTAATCATAAGCTTAGATGGTAATGTAGCAGGTTTTATTTATCAGGGTAAAAAATTTAACCATTTTTTTCTGTGTACATTTATTATATTTAATAAACAAAATTGTATTTTGACTATGTTTAGTTTTAAGACCCTGTATTACCTCGCATATTATATGAAATAAAAAAACTTGTATATCCAAATAAGTTTTATTTATTTAAACAATAGGTGTATTATAAAGAGATATGCACACACACGCATAGACAATATTATTACACAATATTATTTTTATCAATCCAACTTTTCTCATTCATACCTATCCACTTTACATAAACTTTATCTAACATGGTAGCTACTCTTAACAAGTTATAGTTTTTCCACCAAAACTTTTAATCAAAAGTTGCGTATTTCAGAAGATGCGTTTTTTACACAAATATTAGCGTATGATGCCAGCTTAGAATATCATCACCCTATTTCTTACCCATGGGTCTTGTAAGAGCCGACCAAGGGATCGAGTCCCTTAAGTTAGATGTGTTTTGCATAGTTAGACGATGGGCTGACAACCTTTCACTATAGTAATACACAGTCATCTGATTGACCCTCAAACTTTTCAGCTGTTAACGCTCTGCCTTCCTCGTAAGGGAAACAGGCGTGATATGTATGTATGTGTAATTGTAAGTGCCCAGATTCTATGACTATAGAGGTAAGTAGAAATTAGAGATAGTCTTGGTGGTCGTCGTGGCAAGAGAAAGTATAAAATGATGGTGTTATAAATCTATGTAACTATAAAGTAGTGACATCTATCATTTTACTAAGGAACTTCTACCTACAACCAGTGAATTGATTCCATACAATGGTAAATCTCTTGACTACTAACCTATCTAAATAGTTCGGATAAACTCTGATAGATGACGTTAAATACAATTTAGTATATTGCGTTACAGTGAAGCTGTAACAGTAATACCCTGTTTACTCATTATAACTTCACAGAGTGACCTGTGACCGGAAAACCAGCTTCAAGCGTCCGTGAAAATGACACGTGTTGGCTAGATGATTGGATATACAGGGCGTAGGGAAAAGAACTGTGTTCCTTTAAGTGATGAAACTGATGAAAAAAAAAGAAATAGATTTGAATTTACTTATCCTGACGTAGTCGCCGACATTGAACATCCTGCCAGCTGTGACTTTGATATGGTTGTATGGCCCACTAAGGAGCTTATCAGCATTTGCTCGCGTCACTGCGTTCGGCGTCATTCCTATAATAATAATAATAATTGTTCTTTATTTTGCCAACTTAGGACCACTAGTTATAGTGGTGTGAGCCTCTATGGTATAGTGGTGTGAGCCTCCTGCTCTCATTATAAATTTAAAATTAACATGGATGATATACCTTAAAAACTTCTAACACAGTATTGCTATCAGTTCGACTGCGGTTAGCGCCAGGATGTGATGATAACAGTTGCCTCTATTGTCTAGTAGTGTGAGCCTCATGCTCTCAATTAATGTAAGGGAGGACCAACAATGTTGCACATAGAAAAACATAGTTATCTAACATGGTAGCTACTCTTAACAAGTTATAGTTTTTCCGACAAAACTTTAAATCAAAAGTTGCGTATTTCAGAAGACGCATTTTTTTCACATGAGTATTGACGTGTGATGCCGGCTTTGAATAGCATCACCCTATTTCTTACCCATGGGTGCTGTAAGAGGTGACTAAGGGATCGAGTCCCTTAGGTTAGATGTGTTTTGCAATGTTAGGCGATGAGCTGACAACCTTTCACTATAGTAATACACAGTTATCTAATTGACCCTCAAACTTTTCGACCGTTAACGCTCTACCTACCTCGTAAGGGACACAAGCGTGATATGTGTATGTATATATGTGTAATACCCTGTTTACTCATTATAACCTGTGACCGGAAATATTATACAAGTTTTTTTATTTCATATAATATGCGAGGTAATACAGGGTCTTAAAACTATACATAGTCAAAATACAATTTTGTTTATTAAATATAATAAATGTACACAGAAAAAAATGGTTAAATTTTTTACCCTGATAAATAAAACCTGGTACATTACCATCTAAGCTTATGATTAAATACACACACACACACACATCACAACCACAGAGTCTTAAAAAAAACACTTCACATAGGTACTACACGAGTAAGCCATCATGAAAGTATTTTGAGTTTAGCATGTAACTATGCTTTAACGCAGCTATAATATATTTATTTCCTCTTTTTTTTGCTAATTCGACTGGTGTTAATTCGTCTTTATTCTTGATGGAATAATCCATTTTTTGCGGCAGCAAATGGAGCAGTTCCACCAGCTCCAGATCTTCCTGCAAGATGGCGATATGCAGCACTGTGTTATCTGTGCTGCTCTCCTGCGCGTTTACGTCGGCTCCCAGCTTTGACAGCCTTCTAATTAGCTGGGAGGCTGTCAAGCCTCGATGATGTTTCACCGCAACGTGCAAGCAGGTCTTTCCTTCTTCGTTGCGCTTGTTCAATATATCGCGGCATTTTTTAAAATGTCTACGATATATCAAACTGTCCAATTTTTCCAGACCAGCTTCTTTGGCCAAAAAGAAAAAATCCGTTGAATTCATCATTGAGCACGAGCGATTACGTCTGCAGGCGAAACTAGAATAAAATAATAATTTCAACCATTTGTATGTTAATAAAACCGCAATAGTACTTATTATCCTTCACCGCAATTGATAGCACTCTATCCTACACACATTTTACATTTACATTCCCACTTTAGACCGCATAAGCTTCCGTTTTCATTTTTGTTATCAACAGCAGGACGATGTTCAACTAATATTTAAAAGTTTTAGGTATATTGTCTCATCCATGTTAAATTACAATACTTTTCACAACATATATATATATATTGAGAAAATTCAATTCAATTCAATTCAATTCATTTATTTCTAATAATCACAAACATTATCAACAGGTATTAACCTAAAACGATAATGGACATATTACACAATAAATAAATTACAAACAACACATGTACAATTTGGCATGTCAACAAAAAATGTCTTATGAAATAATTTAACATAATAAATTTGTCACTAATAAATTCTAAAATCGTAATTACCTAAAACAACACTAATAAATTGAATTTAGTAAATCAACAACAACTAATCTGTCAAATAACTTATTATACTTTACTATTATAAGAAAATTACCTGAGATACAAGTAAATATATTTTGTATTTACTTAGTTTAGGTATAGTTAAGAAATGTATGCACAACTTTAATTTTATATCTGTAAATTTACTTTTTGTATGCTCACTCTTATTTTGAAATAAATTATCTTATCTTATCTTATTTACTATTTATAAGGCTCACACCACTAGGTTTCTCATTTTATTACAATCCATACGTTTGTACTGTATACCACCAAAGGCTGCTCTCCACTAGAAAACCATCTGTCTATTTTTTAAATAAATGGTTTAAATAAAACGGAGAACATCCAAGATTTTGGAAAACGTTATTTAAATATCGTATGGCATTCCTTCGCTCTATTCGCATCCGCACCTCCATGAGTTCTCTGAACAATTGTTCCGGGCATCCGACTAAGCTTAAAGTTACATCTTCCAATTCACCAAGTAGTATGAACTAGAACAAAAGAACAGAAGATGAACACCATGATAAAATCATAAGCTTGACAAGTATCTGTCAGCAAAACCCACCTGAAGGAAATTCGTCACCTATTCTCCGAACATAGTGTTCATCTGCAAATTCTTACTTCACTGAGCCAAGCCTCTTCTAACGGAGATCGGATGAACCACCAAATAGGATCATGTGGAGGCACCAAGGTGTTATCCTGAAGAAAGCAAAGTTTTACTTACTTGATGTTTTTCATTTGATTACAATGTTATTATCAGAAATGACTTACCATTTCCTCATCGGAGAAATTGCTTTCCCTCCTCCTATGGTCGCCTGCTACACTTAAAATTAAAAGACTGATAACGAAAATATTACGCATTTTGATGATGTAAATCTCAGATTTATTTATTAATATATGATAATAAGAAGTCCTATACAGGCAACTGCGAAGCGTTAACTGTGAAATATCACAAAATGATGGGTACAGTCTACAATTGATAAGTCTTGCTATAGAATTTTATTTAACCTTATTTGTTAAGGTTTGTTTCGAATGTTATAAATAACTTATTTTTTGGTTATTAAACAACGTGACACTGGAAGATTTTGATTTCAGTTCTGCAGCTCCTGTATGCGTACACTTTTCAAAAAAAACCAAGCCAAAGCCTAGGCTAAAGGATGCAGATATCTAGGTCTCATCCATGTAAGATAACTATGTTTTTCTATTTACAACATTGTTGGTCCTCCCTAACATTAATTGAGAGAACATGAGGCTCACACTACTAGACAATAGAGGCAACTGTTATCATCACATCCTGGCGCTGACCGCAGCCGATAGCAATACTGTGTTAGAAGTTTTTTTAAATATATCATCCATGTTAAATTACAAAGTTTTAAATAAATCACGCTTGCCTTACGGGGTAGGCAGAGCGCCACACCTGCAGCAGCGCCGACAAGCGGGGCGGCCATCGACAAGGCACACCACTATAGCCAGGTAAACTACACCTGCAGCAGCGGCACCAGCAACGACCTCGAGGTGGTCACCGACAATTGCAGGCACACCACTATAGCCAGGTAAACTACACCTGCAGCAGCGGCACCAGCAACGACCTCGAGGTGGTCACCGACAATTGCAGGCACACCACTATAGCCAGGTAAACTACACCTGCAGCAGCGGCACCAGCAACGACCTCGAGGTGGCCACCGACAATTGCAGGCACACCACTATAGCCAGGTAAACTACACCTGCAGCAGCGGCACCAGCAACGACCTCGAGGTGGCCACCGACAATTGCAGGCACACCACTAGAGCCAGGTAAACTACACCTGCAGCAGCGGCACCAGCAACGACCTCGAGGTGGCCACCGACAATTGCAGGCACACCACTAGAGCCAGGTAAACTACACCTGCAGCAGCGGCACCAGCAACGACCTCGAGGTGGCCACCGACAATTGCAGGCACACCACTAGAGCCAGGTAAACTACACCTGCAGCAGCGGCACCAGCAACGACCTCGAGGTGGTCACCGACAATTGCAGGCACACCACTATAGCCAGGTAAACTACACCTGCAGCAGCGGCACCAGCAACGACCTCGAGGTGGCCACCGACAATTGCAGGCACACCACTATAGCCAGGTAAACTACACCTGCAGCAGCGGCACCAGCAACGACAAGGAGGCGGCCTAAGCAGCAGCACCGCAGCCTAAGCCCTCGAGGCGGCCACCGACACGAAAACGACCAGTTTTTGCGCTTTAGTGACCCCGCACCGCCATACAGGTTACATACTAATCACATACAAGCCAGGGGTCTAGCACAGGTGCGCCAGAAGAGACAATATATAGCTACTGGTGTTAGACGTATTTTTTTAAGAATATAATTAATTTTTGTTCTACCGCCATCTATTTCTTAATTGCCTAGCGTAACGTCCCGGTTCCACGCAGAATGCTGAAGCCGTATCTTGTGTACTTTCATACCCAGACAATTGGGTACCTCTGGATGGGTCCCGGTGCCAAGGTAGACCCCGAAAGCAATGACGTGACGATCTCGATGCCTATAGGATAAGGAGTGGACCGAGTTGTCTTAAACCGAAAGAAGTGGAAGACCGCGAGCCTTTGGCCAAAATTGGGATCTAGTCGGCTAATAATAATGTAAGAATTACAATCGAATACCAAAATTTTTAAAACATGCCTCTTCCATCTGGGCTACAGCTGCTCGTTCTTTGCCCGCAAATACAATACTCAAATATGAAAAGATCGGACCAAAATGTAAATTTACCCAAGACCCTTTTTCAATGTTATGTCGATATTTATTTCCCACTATATTCATGTATTTTGTTATAAACCAGTCACTGCTTTTTATTTAGGTTTGTAGGTAGTTGTTTTAATTGAAAAACACGCAATGGAAAAATTGATTTAAGAGTAAAATAAAATTATTAGGAGTGACAACAGAGTTTTATCCCACAAGTGGATGCCGTAGAATGACTAAAGTCACAGAATAATAACTAGTAACTCTAAAGTACCGCCGTTCCAATAAGTCGTATTTGATAGCTGTCATATTCATACTAAAAGAGATGTCAACAAAGGAAAATGAACCCTATACGAATCTGACAGCTATCAAATAAGAATTATTGGAACGGCGGTACTTTAAAGGATGAGTCCAGGAATTTGTAGGGAGCGTTTCCTGTGAATTCAGCACCTTGTCTTCACTCTGCCAGCCAAGCGTGGTGAGTATGACAGATAACCTCCAATCAGGGGCCATGGGCATAGCATTTTGACAATTGATGTGTGTAAGCAAAAGAGCTAGCGAGATGAAACCTGAACTAATCGCAAACAGCCACTGAGCACATTTGGAAAGTGCTTAAGGATAATTAAATTTGCATTATAAATGATGAATGATTCATTTGATAAAAAATATTAACTGCAAATACAGTCTCTCTGACGTGTGTTGTGTAGGTAGATATCTAATAAAATTATATTATTTTAATTCATCTTGTCAAAAATCACTTATACGTTAACCCGACCGGTACAATTTATCACACAGGTACAACGAAATAAATATTAAAGTAATTATAATTTAGTGGATGTGATGTTACTCCTTCAACAATGTTTTGTGTTTAAAAAATGTAATCTTTGAAAATGCTCATGTGAGCGAAACCGTGAGTGTGGGTACAAGTGATTTTTGACAAAATTACTTAAACATGAAGTTTCACCAAGCGCCGACAATCGCAAGTTTTAACTTTATTTATTATTTTATTCATTCATTGAACTTTATGAAATAGAATATTCCGTGTGTTAGAATAGTATGACCCCATTCCTTTCCCGCGGGAGTCGTTAGAGGCGGCTAGGGGACTCGAGGGTGTACATTGTAATTTGAGGCGATGGGCTGACAACCTGTCACTATAGGGATGCACAAATTTCCAAATGAACCCGAAATGTTTTACATGGGCGTGATATATGTATGAATGTATTGAACTTTATGCATAATGTACAACGTACATGAGCTGACTTAACTAAAAAACCACATGAAAGCAGTACTGCAGTACGGTGTGCCTACTTTATAAAATATTCCGTTCGTAATTTAAAAAATGTAAGGTGTTTTTAACAAAGGCGCTGAAATGATAAGTCAGCGTGGAAAAGAAGTGGGTTTTTGTACGAAACTATTTAAAGTGGAGTGCAATATCATGTGAAGCGGCGCAGTGCTATCTGTGAGCTCACAAATCACCGATTTTAGCGCCGCAGCGACCAGCGACCGTCTGGTGGGGACCTATTCTAGAAAATTCTATGACTTTTATGTATGTTTTGCCGTGTAGTGCCAGCTGGGAATAGCATCACCTCAAACACCCGTGGGTGTTGTAAAAACCGACTTAAGGATAGTCGTCCAGGGAATGTGTGATGTCGGCTTAAAATAGCATCACCCCATAGCTTTCCTTTGGGAGTCATAAGAGGCGACTTAGGGAGTAAAGGGTTTGTATTGCAATTTGAGGCGATGGGCTGACAACCTGCCACTGTGGCGTTACACAATTTTCCGAATGACCCTCAAATATTTGTCAGACGTGGCGTAAATGTCTGTTTCAGTCCGTTTGGCCTCTGCTTACCCCGCAAGGTATTATAGGTGTGACATGTGTGTGTGTGTGCGTCCAGGGAATGGGCAGCAGCATTCCCTTTGAATGCAACATCTTACACTGCGCTCACCAAGCCGCAATATCCCCGATAGGGGGAGGCCCATGTCTAGCATTGGACTGTTCTGGCTGTGTATGTATGTATTCATGCTAAAAACAAGACGATGAATTACCATCTTCTACTGCTCGTGTAAGGATTACAACAATTTGACATACAACAATCATTTAATTTTGTCAACAAGAAAGATTAACCACTTCGCTCAGGTCGAATTTTGCAACAATAGATTTGTATTGTACTTCAAGCACACGTGTGCTGTTACGAGCGGAGTAGTTAAGGACATTTCATTAGATTTGAAATTTGGACACGACGATGACATAATTATATAAAAAGCCTGAGTTTTTGGAGTTATGACATATTTATACGTTTTAGTAAGAACTCTTTGTTTGTATATAAAAAAATAAATTACACCAAAAAATAACACCAGGAGTCTTACAAAAATTGAATTCCTTTACGAGCGTTTCGTTATCCTTACGGTTTTTGCAATTAAACCGTTGTTACTGTCTTGGAAAGTCATGAAAAAGTATATAAGTAAGATAAAAATGACTTATAATTAGATGCTTAGGTTCTATATCTGAAATTGTTATGGGTTCCATAACAAGACACTATGTTATATGTAATTTTGTCACTAAATTATATAAAATATGACGTGGCCCATTTTCTGTAACAAACTTAAGTTTAGTTGAGAAATTTATAGTAGTTACCTAATGTGGCTAGTGGCTAAGGGACTTGAGGGTGTGTATTGCAATTTTACGCGATAGGCTGACAACCTGTCACTATAACGATATACAATTTTCCGAATGACCCTCAAAAATTGTCTGACATGGCGTAAATGTCCGTTTTTGCGGTCGCTGTTTACGCTCTGCCTACCCCGCAAGGGATTATAGGCGTGATATGTGTATGTGTATGTGTGTATTACCTAATTATCTATAAATTGTGGCATAACGTTTAATGGCCAATTCAAATTGTGTTGAACTATAGGTACACAAGTGTTGTTTAATGGTCATGGAAACTTTAGTCCGATTCAATGATTCAAGGGAAATAAATGCAATATAATTAAATTAAGCATAAATTATCGTACACGATTAATATTATTATTTATTACTATCAAAAGCACCTAGTGCTCTTCGAGTTGATCTAACTAAAAAAATATTTTAAATTTAAATTTCTTTCAATAAAAAATATGTATTATTAAGTGTAATTAAGTTTCTGCATTTCAACTCGGAGTAGCACTTTAAATGATCAGGTAATTTTAACTAAGTGCTTATAAAGAAGACGAGTACCGATATCTTTTCAAGCTGCTGTTAGCAATGAAGTAATTTTTCTGTCAAAAGTGCTTGTACCTTCAAAAATTATTACATGTGCAACGGATTTAAGTTGTGTTTATTTTGGATTTTACAATTCCTACGTTTCGAGCTCTTTACAGAGCCCGTGGTCACGGATGACATCTGACTCATGAAAGACATGATGACTCCGTAAAGAGCTCGAAGCGTGGGAATCGTAAAATCCAAAATAAACACAACTTAAAATCGTTTAAAATTGTTTTATTGTGATGAGTAATAGTTGTGCAAACTCAAGAAAATATTATCACTGTCTATCTGTCTGTTTCTTTGTCCATTCATTTGTTAGTCACCACGCTGTATCTCATATACCGTGATAGATCGAGAATTGAAATTTTCACATAATTCGCAATTTTGTTGCTGCTATAACAACAAATACAAACAATAAAAAAGGCCTCGTAAACGGTCACAGTAATGCAGTTGGAATTTTCGCAGAACATAGTATTACTATACCGCACAAATATAGTATTTAAGTTTTCCTGTTATTTATTTGTGTTTTTAATGTGCAATAAAGTGTTTTTACTTACTTACTTACTTACTATTACAATTGCAGCTATGACAAAAAATCCTTAAAATCAGAATTAAATTGATATTGAAGACCGTATAACAAACGTGATTTATACGCCATTTT
The DNA here is from genome assembly GCA_027580185.1 of Tuta absoluta. Taxonomy (NCBI): domain Eukaryota; kingdom Metazoa; phylum Arthropoda; class Insecta; order Lepidoptera; family Gelechiidae; genus Tuta; species Tuta absoluta. The sequence goes on along the minus strand of JAQAHW010000019.1, from coordinate 7,033,726 downwards.
TATAGGTACAGATTTCTTCGTCCATGAGTCTTGACTCCAATAAGTCGATATTTTTGAATCCTCATAAATTTGGTTCCTAGTACACCCGATTGATAAAATTCTCGGAACATGTTGTCAAAAGGTATTTTAATATAGTAAAGATAAAATTTCAATGGGATACTTTTTGATTCTTTAGATTTTATTTATATCTCGAATACGCCAAAATTCGTAACTCCCCAACTCACCAATTGACACACTACATACATACATAAATCACGCCTATATCCCTTACGGGGTAGGCAGAGCCTTAACGGCTGTAAAACGGATATTAACACCACGTCTGACAAAAGTTTGAGGGTAAATCAGATAACTGTGTATAAGTAAAGTGGCAGGTTGTCAGCCCATCGCCTAAAGTTGCAAACACTCGAGTCCCTTAGTCGTCTCTTACGACACCCATGTGTAAGAAATAACAAAATCTATGGGTATAACGCGTTATCTAGTTCAGAAACATACATATATGACGCATATATCACTTGTGGGGTAGGCAGAGCCTAAAAGGCCGTAAAAATGGACATAAACACCACGTCTGATAAGCATTTAATAGCCATTTAGAACATTGAGTTTCGCCATAGAGACAGGTTGTCAGCCCATCGCCTAAAATTGCAATACACATGTAACCCTCGCGTATCTTAGTCGCTATTATATATTCTGTGCTCTTACGACACTTACGGGAAAGAAATGGGGTTAATGCCGTTCGTTCAATTTATAAATTAGGACCTCGAGTCTCCATGAGACAGAAATTTAAAGAAATCAACATATTGACATTTGTGTCACAATACATATACGAAAATTTAGTGTACGTTAAAGTTAATATAGATTCTTATAAGAAAAAATTCTAAGTCGACATCACACGGCAACCGACTGTAGTTCAGGAACCAACGAGCTCGTAATGGTATTCCGAATCACCGTTTACCGACCGTAAGCTTCATCGAAAGCATCTTTCGACGATGGTCGCTTGAACGATGGAATTGTTCGCCGATAGAACGGTTCGCCGAAAGCTCTCATCGCCGACGGTCTGTTTTACGAAAAAATCCTTCGCCGATAGAACGACTTGCTGAGAATCAAACTAGAATCAACAATTAATATGTTCAAGATTATTATATAATATTTTTTAAATAGTATTGGTTTTATTATTACTGTTTTTGTTTTAAAGTAGTGTGTCTATTTATTGTATTGTTTTATTTATTAACTTTTACAATATTTTTGTGAAAAAAGTATACTTATCTAATTATTAATTTTTGATTTACTTCTGTTTTTTTTGTCAACCATTTACCTTCTTTTGTAAAATAATATTTTATTATTATTATTTTACTTCTTTTGAGGTTCCTTTGATACTTTTTCGGGGGTATTATTTTCATTATTATATGTATTATTGTTTGGTAGCAGACATTATTGTTATTTCATTCACCTTTATTTTTTGGTTTACTTTTGTATTTATTTAATATAGTTTATTTATTATTCCATAATTTTTGTTGGTCTTTAGTGTAGTATTGTTATTTATTCACAGTTTTATTATTATAAATCGTTCATAATCTAATTTATTCTACAGAAAAATTAAAACTTCATCAAGTCCATCTATCTATAGTGCTTTCCGCAATAACATTCAACACTTTGTCAGATGTGGCGAAAACGTCCTTTTATAATAATAATAATAATAATACATTTATTTCAAGTTATAACAACTCATAGATTACATTAGGTAGGTACATTCACATTAATATCATTATAACTTACATTACATTCAATTTTACACAATAAAATTAGAATGGTGATTTGGTAACAGTGTATGTCAATTAGAATATTAGAAAATAATAAAAAGTCTAAATACATTATGTAGGTATGTCAAAATTGTATGGTCAGTAGGTATTTAAAAATACAATAAAAAGGTCAAGATTAAAAATTAAAAATGTCTGTTCAGAATAACTTCTATAGTATCTATCTTTTTGAAGAGTTATAAAATATTAAAGATTACATTAAATTTACCTAGTCCACAACTGTTTAGGTGGTGTATGAAGCTCTCTCCAGTGAGTAGCGAAAGGCCCATCCATCCTGCTAGCGACGGCCAGGAGGCTGTTCCGGCTGTCCCGCGCCCTGCCCGCCATCCCGGCAGCACGCTTGCGCATGGTGGCATAGAAGCAGTCCACGCTAGCCGCAGCGAACATGCCAGAGGCGCTGCAGAAGCGGGGCAGCCGCAACAGAGTCCTTAGGGCATTATTGTATTGAACGCGGAGAGCGCTGTAAGATTTCTGCGTGTATGATAGCCATAGGCAGCTCGTATAAAAAGACGTACAGTAAGCTCGGAACAGCGTGATTTTAACCTCCTTTGAGCAGCGAGCAAATCTACGAGCTATCATATTCGCCCTTACTGACAACGCCCTCCTTTCTCGCTCAATGTCAGTGTCGTCTTTCATATCAGGAGTTACAATGTGTCCTAGGTACTTAAAACATTGCACCTGCTCCAGAGGCTCACCGCGCAACTTTATTGGTGGGATCTCAGTCGGACAATCTGACCTTGACTTGAAAACCATAATCTTGCTTTTGTCCACGTTGTATTTTAGCCCAAGTCTATTCACATGTGTCTCACAGATGTTTATGAGCTCTCTGAGTCCACCTACCGACGCACTCAGCAACACCATGTCATCCGCATAACTGATGTTATTAAAACAAATATCATCAATATGGCATCCGACATGGCGGCCGCTAAGGGCGCCGATAAGCTCATTCACGTACAGGTTGAAGAGCGTAGGTGAGCTTATCCCCCCCTGCCTCACCCCGCACCCCAACCTGTACGGATCCGACAAGGCTCCCGACCACTTAACGCTATTGGTCTGATTCCCGTACCAATACTGCAGGATGTGAACTACTTCCGGTGCAACTTGGGCTCCGCGTAGCTTCCCCCAGAGCACTGGGTAGGAAACCAGATCAAAAGCTTTCGATAAGTCGAGGAAACAGGCGTATACAGGCGTGTTCCGGTCTGTGTAATATCTGATGGCATGCTTCATACTCAAAATTGCACCTTCAGTTGATAGTTTAGGCCTGAAGCCAAACTGGTTGTCGTGCAAGGTAACTTTGGCTTTAAGATGTTCATTAAGCATGCCATCAAATACCTTGGCAATGACCGTAGCTAAGGAGATCGGCCTATAGTTGGTTTTACTTGATATATCGCCCGTTTTGTTTTTAACTATTGGCACTACGACCGTTCTCATTAGCTCTTCAGGGACATAAGAGTGCCTTACACAGAAATTGAACAGCATCGCAAGAAGGCGCGACAGGTGAGGTCCCGCATGCTGGAGATGCTCGATGCTGAGCCCATCATGACCTGGAGACTTGCCTCTGGTCATTAACTTGATAGTCTTGGCTATTTCCTTGGCTGTAAAGTGAATTTCAGGTTCCAGGTTGTTTGTCATGGGATCAGCATCGACCACATCCGGAGTTGACGTTTTAAGTGGTTCTACGTTAAAATGTGCTTTAAAAATATTGGCAACGACCTCATCGCTGGACTCGCCCTCGACGCTCACAGGTAAACCAGGCTTAAGATTGTGCTTCTGTGTACCCTTCCAGAAACCTCTAAAGTCTTTTTTGGTATGTCTGTCAGCTAAGATATCCATTTCGATCTGTTCTTGATGGTTTTGGCACCATTTCAACTTAGATTTGAATATTTTCCTGCTAGTAGACATTTCCTCATAAACTTGACCCGTCTTTGGTTTACCGTACCAAAGCCACACGCTGAACTTAAGCCTGGCGTACCCGTGAGCCTCGCTGACGTGCTTATTCCAGCCCAATACACGCCTAGGCCTCCTCCCTGTTTTCCCCCTATCACTCTCTGTACTCTCGATGGCTGCCTCCTTTAGAGCAGATACAATGTCCCGATACAGGTCATCCAAGAATGGTCTGTGACCACGATCACTACATATGCTGTCACAGCACTTAGACAGAGCCATAGGAAAGTCTATTTCTCGTAATCTACTATGACATTTTGCACTATAGATAGCAATGGCCTCTGTACTCTTTTGTCCCCACAATACTTTGTTTTCAGATGATACACGTAAGCTTAATTTAGGTCTTATTATATTAAGATTACATTCAATAAGCATTGGATAGTGATCCGACCACATGACATCATACTTAATAGACACACTGCGCACTGTCCTCACAGACGATTCCGAACAGATAACATGATCAAGCCATCTCCTTGCTCCGTTAATGTCACTTACATACGTATATGTATCGGAGTCGAGTCTAAGTCTATCCACATCCACACACGTTAGGTGGTTTTCGTCACAGTATCTCATAAGGTCTTTATAAAACGGTTCGTGAGGGTGAGTGTTAAAATCACCCAAACAGTACACGGCTTCCGCATCGCTAGCTTCCATTATAGCATTAATAAAGCCTAAGCAATCAGAAAACTCAATCAAGTTACTCACGTCATCCGTAGGCATATACACGCTCATAACAAGCAAAGGTCTTTCACTTGTATTGATACGCACCGCACACACTCGTGGATTATCACTAGGTACAACAGACACATCCGCAAATACACTTTTCTTCCACAGCAGTGCGACACCACCGTACGGTCTGCCACGCAGCATGCCGGCCGACGTATCCATGGCCGATAAACCCGTCGATCCAAAGTCATCGTGAATGGTGCTAAGAAACGGCAACTCATCAGTCCTCAGCCAGCATTCCTGGAGCGCCACCAAATCACAGTTGTTGCATAACTCTCGAATTCCTTCAATGGAACGTTTGACATTCTTACAATTAAAGGTTGCAAATCTATATAACTTATCCATTAAGGTTGTGTACAGGGCCGGAGTCGGGCAAGTCGCCCGGTCGATTTTTATTATAATGTACGAAACGCCTAAAGATTATGCCCTGGGGCCATACGTTTTCGTCCAGAAATATGTTAACTTTTGTTTCAGCTACAAAGAACTTATAGGCAGCGTAATTCGTCTGTGTGCGTAGGGTCAATTTCTCCAAGTACACAGATTCATTTGTTTTCTTTTTAATATAGTTAGTTATGTCAGCTGGTGCAGAGCCTCGATGAACATTCGTAATGAACATAGGTATTTTCTTCTCAGCTGCTCGAAAACAGTCAGTCACATCTTTTGCAACGCCTGCCTTTCCAGAGTATCGATATTTTTGTTTATTCTTGCGGTTCGATGATACTGTCGTCCATCCAAAGACGTGCTTACTAGCGCGGTCTCTGGCCGGCAGCATAGTAGGCATAGTACTTTGTTTAGTCGGGCGAACGAGCGCGGCAGCTAGCTTAGGCGGTGACGTCATGTCAGGTGATCGGGCCCGCTCCTGTGATGAAACTGTAGGTACGAGCTGCTGCTTGCGCGATGACTCAGCTGGCGCGCGCTCGGTGACCGGCGACTGCGGTGGCGCGGCCGGTTGGATACTCGGTTTCGATCTACCCGTTTCGTGCGATTTACTCGGTGATCCTTTAGTAGGTTTAGAGGATTTTGGAGTCGAATTTTTATGGGTTTGCTTTTTATTTTCATTTTGCGAAAATATGCATGAAGAAGATAATGAATCACTTATAGAAATTCTCTCTGTTTTTCTAGTACCTCGAATAGTATTTACATTTGAGGTCATGTAGGTATTTTTGTTTTGCTCTCGTTCGATTACTGCAGATCAGACTTAACTTTTTCCAGCTGCTCCACCGTGGCACATGAAGACCTAAGATCACCAATTTCTTCCTTTAGTAAAACTAGATCTTTAAGGAGCTTGGTCACATCAAGATGGTCGAAGGTAACCGGCGGCAATTTTTCAAGTTCACGGGCCACGAAAATCGGAATAACATCAGGATCAGTTGATTTGAAGAGAGCAATAATATCCGCTAGGTCGCGTTGTTCCTTGCCCTTTTGTTTACGTTTAATATTTTTACTCGACGGCACCGATTCGAATAACAAGGTTTTTGACTTTTTGATGTCCTCTGCACTAAAGGCCGATGCACAAATACGGATCAGGCTATCCACGTCAATCACTGATAGCTTATTCTGCATAAAGGATAGCAGTTCGTCAATAACAATATTACATTTCGGACACTTAATTAGGTCAGACATTTTTGCACGAATTGAAAGAATTCAATCGTGCTTGTACACTCGCGCACAAAACGTCGTTATCACACGACACGACCGTTCGCTAGGAGCACTGCTACGCAGAACGACGCTTTTGTGCAGTCGTTAACGGTCTGCCTATATCGTATGGGATACAGGCGTGATTATGTATCAGTATGAAAATAAGCGTTCGCTATGCAGTGTGCAATTGACGTATACGTATATCATGTCAATTTCAAAAACTTCACTGATCTCTAAGCTATCTAATTTGATCAAAAATATAGGTACTTAATTTTTTGTAATCGACGTTAGAAGCCGAAAGGACACTGAAAATTCAAGTAAACCTAAAAAACAAATAGAATCTTCATAACAAACTCGTTATTGATTTAAGATGGTTATTTGTAATTAATTATGATATTCATGTGCATATAGGATCCTACAACTATGAATTAGACAAGATGTAACTAACAAAATGTAAATAAAATAAAATTACGGCTACAAAACATACTTTCAAGAAGTAACTTAAAATTATTATTTTAATATTAGTAGCATCTTGACGCTTTAGAAAAATCGGGCCCACACATGCGCAAGACCCTACTAAACTAATACGTCAGGAATTGAAAAAAAAACGATTTTGACAGCTGATCAAATAAAAAGTGACATAAATATTGTTTTTTTTAATGGAATTTTACTATATTAATTAAATATACATTCGTTTAAACTCGTACAAATTTGTCGTTCTGAGTTCGATGCTCGGCAAGTCGTTCTATCGGCGAAGATTTTTTTCGTAAAACAGACCGTCAGCGATGAGAGCTTTCGGCGAACCGTTCTATCGGCGAACAATTCCATCGTACAAGCGACCATCGTCGAAAGATGCATTCGATGAAGCTTACGGTCGGTAAACGGTGATTCGGAATACCATTACGAGCTCGGAACCAACCGTGTTAATTCATAAAAACTAGTCACGCATTTAGACGCTGTTTATGTTTTTTCCCCTACAATTTGAGTTTGTCAAATGGCATAAATAATAAATAAATATCTTAGACATTTCTCACAGCGCCATCTAACCCAAACTAAGCAAAGCTTGTACCTACTATGGTACCACAAAATAGAGGCGCAGCCGCCAATACTTACTTTGTGATGGTACCTAGATAGCTGATTATACAAACATTTTTTTTTTGCTTAGACACTATTTATTCATTTTTAAAACACCGTAAGAAATTTGCAAGTTTATAAAATTTGGGTTGGTGGAGTTAGGGCGTGTAGATTCAGAAGCTTGGCACCTTAGATTATATAGTACCTAAGTTGGGTACTATATACTCTAAGCTTGGCACCAATTCAGATCTATTTACAGGCTAAGCAATATGCTCTTGTCTTTCGACATTTTACATGCAAATATTTTTGATGTGTTTCTTTACTTGTTACTTTCAGGCTAAAAAAATTAGTTATTACGTACCAATTCATTTTTCAAATTCGTTAAAGCCTCATACTTTTTCCTCTTTCTGAATGACATTGGCTCGACATGAAAACATGAAATTCCTCATTAGCCTTTGACTATTATTCATCCAATTAATTATGCTAGTGTTTCGTTTGCACTCGAGCGCGAAATTATGTCATCATTACATGAGTTGCGTTTTAGACAATGTCACATCAAGGTGTCTACTGTTTTATTTCTAAAAAAGTTATTTTATTTTGTTTCTTTGGAAAACCAAACAACTGTTTACATTCATATTTATATAGTATACAAAGCATAAGTTCATATACAGTCCAGTTCGCTATTCACGTATTGAATACACGTAAAAAAGTAAGGTATCTACTGGCCAAAACAGCCCTGTATTGCTAATTTGTCTGAGGCATTCGAACTGTACAGCAAATTTCCCAAACTTGACATTGGCAGAATTTTCTCACTGTTAGAGGTGAAAAGTTGTGTGTACCACACGAGAGCAAATTCATTCGCATCTCGTGCTGTTCAATCCCTTACTGAGCTCAGGGTACGTTTTAAGTATCTTTCGCTAGGTACCTCGGGTTTCAAAATTAGCACTCGAAGCAAAATGACCTTTGCCCTCTTGTTGCACAAATAACTATTTAATTTTTTGTGTTTACACTCTTTCAATACCTACTTGTAGGATTCTCCCACTCCCAATCCCAGGCACTTTCATTCTTTGCTTTATTGGGTGGATTGCATCCAACTATTTATTAAGTGGAAATGAACACTGAACAGACAGATCTGCCATTTATAGTATGCCCCTACCAAGATACCACGAATAAGAATTTAAAACTTTTGTGTAGAGGGTAAAATTTTACTAGTGACCAATACCGAAATGTCAAGATGGGCTGGTGATAATGAACAATACTTTCCCCAAGGAACATAGGTTGAAGTAGGACAAAAATATTATGAGTTTCCATAAAAACTTGAATTGTTTTTATGAACTGATCGGCAATTTTATATGGGAGGTCCAATTTTTTTTTATTTAAAAAAGAAAAATCAATAAATAATACGTTTGAGCGTGCAAGCGAGCACGTAGAATAAGCGACAGAGAGGCACGATCAGCCTAACTGGTACATTATCACGTTAACTTATCATCCGCAAATCGATTTTACAGACAACACTTTTTTCTTTTCATAAGTATGGGCTATCTCTACATCACTGCAAGTACCAAAAAAGCATCAACATTTTTGACACTTTCATTATTTATTATTGAAATGAGTCAATTGTAATATTTCGCGGCAAGTGATGGAAATATCCATAATTAAAATGCGAAAATGTAAACAAAGCTGGGAGGGAATTTCAAATTAAATTTTCACATTATCAATATGAACAAATATCAACAGCTACACTTAGTCCACTGCTGGACATGTGCCTCCTTCTATTTGGAGGGTGTTTGCCATACTTCACTCACCACCTTTGGCTTGAGATTATCAACTGTAGTCAAGTGCAAATATTTATTAGGTATTTGCCTATTGTCTGTGTGATGCCGGCTTAGAATAGCATCACCCCATTTCTTACCCATGGGTGTCGTAAAAGGCGACTAAGGGATTTGAGGGTGTGTATTACAATTTTAGGCGATGGGCTGACAACCTGTCACTATTGTGATACACAGTTATCTGATTGACCCTCAAACTTTTGTCAGAAGTGGTGTTAATATCCGTTTTACGGCCATTAACGCTCTGCCTACCCCGTAAGGGATAAAGGCGTGATTTATGTATGTATGTATGTATGTTTCCTAGGTCTGAGGATTTTATACACCAGCGTATAGAAACCCCTTATTTGTTGCCGCGTCCAATTACTTCCCCTATACAACCTCACGTTTCAAACACCGTCCGAGACACGTCATTTTGGAAGAGGCTGACGAAAGCACAGTAGCCACTGCTGCAGCCATTGCGAGTAGATCACACTCCACAAGCTCCTCAAGCAACCGACGCCCCCGCCGGCGGGGGTGCGGAGGTCCCTCATTTGTTCCCCATTTTGCAGTATGTACAGCGTAGATTTTTTTTATTGGTCAGTATGTGCGTCTAGGTCTACCTCTGTCTCTCTTTCCTTGTACTTTACCTTCAATAATATTCTCACAAAAAAAAACTATCAGCTGACTGACTTTGTTTAAGATGTATATTTTTCCTTGTTTTCCAGCTTAGGTTTCATAACGAAAATGGCTCTAAACAAAAACCTTAACAACCTCTTTAATTTAATGTATTTCCTCCTAAACACTGTTTACTTTCACAGAGAACGTTTCATCTAATACTTTTTTACTTTTTATCTCAAACACTTTAAATACTTAAGCATTTAAGGGCTTAAGAGCTTAGGATAAAAACTGGACTAAAAACTTCAATTAGTACAAGGTTAGACAGTTCATTAATTTTAGTTGGTAACGACGACTCATTATCATTATATTTGAAACTAGCGGCCCGCCCAGCGGTTTCACCCGCTGCTAACTGATTTCCTACGGGAAACAGACCTTCTCCCGACATAAATCATACACAAAAACCTTCCTCTTGAATCACTCTATCTTTAAAAAAACTTCATCCAGATCCGTTAAGTAGTTTTGAAGATTTAAGCATTCAAACAAACAAACAGACAGGGACAGACGTGGGAAGCGACTTTACTTTATCCTAAACGCATTAGGCTAGGATGTAGATAAAATTTTGTATGAAGCCCAAATAAGAGGTAATTTAAAGACTTTATATTGGCAAGATGCATTGACGGAGGTGGACGCTAGAATTGTATCACTACATAGTATAAAATAAAGTCGCTTCCCGTTTGGTGTCTCCTTATGTTTAGAATTACCCAACGGATTATGATGCGTTTTTTTTATTAGATAGAGTAACTTGAGAGGAAGGTTTATAAGTATTATTTATTCCGGGAAATCGTCACATTCCCATGGGAAAATGGGAAATGCCCCCTACTACATATTGATGGCGGTTCGTGTGAGTTAGTAGCCGCTGCAAAAAAAAATCCTTGCGTCTCTGAAGTTTACAACAATGGAGAGTTGGATAAAAAGAGGGTTAAAAGTTTGTATGAAAGTTCGTTGTCTTAAGTATGATCCGTTTCAAAATAAGTGATTAGACTTATGACTTAAAATAATTAAACACGTCTTTCAGCATTTTTGAAATTTTAACCCTTAATAGGGTCAAAAGGGGGTTAAAAGTTTGTATGAAAGTTCGTTTTTTTAAATGAATGTGATCTGTTTCAAAATTTGTGATGAGACTAATAATTTAAAATAATTAAACACGTGTTTCAGCATTTTTGAAATTTTAACCCTTAAATGGGTGAAAAGGGGGTTAAAAGTTTGTATGAAAGTTTTTTTATCTTAAATGTGATCTGTTTCAAAATTTCTGATTAGACTCATAACTTAAAATAATGAAATACGTGTTTCAGCATTTTTGAAAATTGAATCTTTAAAGGTGTCAAAAGGGGGTCAAAAGTTTACTACCAGTTGGGCTACCCGTTTTCCCATGGGAATGTGACAATTTCCCGGAATAAATTATACCTATAAACCTTCCTCTCAAGTTACTCTATCAAATAAAAAAAACCGCATCAAAATCCGTTAGGTAATTCTTAAGATATAAGGAGACACCAAACGGGAAGCGACTTTATTTTATACTATGTAGTGATGATTAAAACCATTTGTAGAAAATACTTTAACTTAGTAGATATTCCTTCTTAACCTTATAACATAAGTGTAATTTAAAAATACTTATCTTTTAAAGTACAGCGTTTCAAAATCTTTAGTTAAACGATTACTCCTTAAAAGGCGTGTAAGAAACAGTGGTCAATTAATAATTAGCCGATATTTGCAAAAAGTTTACGTGCTTTTGCCGTGTGATGCCGGCTTAAAATAGCATCACACCATTTCTTTCCCGTGGGAGTCGTAAGAGGCGACTAAGGGATTCGAGGGTGTGTATTAAAATTTTAGGCGATGGGCTGACAACCTGTCACTATAGCGATACACAATTTTCCGAATGACCCTCAAACATTTGTCAGACGTGGTGTTAATAGGTATCCGTTGAACGGCCGTTAATGCTCTGCCTACCCCGTAAGGGATATAGGCGTGATTTATGTATGTATGTGTTGTAAATACTTTTTGTAAATACTGAGACACCCTGGCCACTATATATTTTTATATTTATGTTTGTCAACTATGACACAAAACAAAACTGTTACTCTAATAAAATATTCTGTTGATGATACATCAAACAACTTAGTTTACTTCCATGATCTCAAATTTCCTTTTGGAAATCTAACAGGTTATGGGCCCAGAGCCCCTCTAACCTAAGTTGTGTAAGAATATATAATTTGGTACGAGTGCTATGGAGGGTGACACCCAAAACCCTTCATCGGCAGGACAACTGCCGGCACCAGCGCAACCTACAGCTACACCTAGTGGACAGCAGCCTTTCCCGATGGCACAACAGATTGGGGTGCCCACGATTGAGAAACTGGAGGGTGCCAGAAACTTCACCAGCTGGAGTTTCTCGATGAAGAACGTACTCGTCGTGAGTGACATGTGGGATTTTATAGAAAGTCCCGCACTTATGATGCAGCAACTTGGAGACATGCAATTCAAGCGGCTTGATGCAAAAACAAAGGCAAAAATATGCTTATCAGTAGCAACATCGGTGTACCCTGTGATAATGAGCTGCACCACCGCCAAGGAAACCTGGGAAAAGCTACAAGCAGCTTATGCTGACAGCGGCCTTCTACGGCGCCTGCACCTACTTCGTAAACTCTTCAATACAAGACTGGAGAACTGTACTAGCATGGACGAATATGTTAACGGAATCCGCAGCACGCAGCAGCAACTAGCGGAAATAAAGGCTCCCGTCAATGATGAGTTTGTAGGAGTTATAATGTTAACTGGTTTGACTGAAAAATATAACCCTATGGTAATGGCATTGGAAGGATCGGGAACTAAAATCTCTTCGGACTCCGTAGCTACATTGTTACTGAAGGAGGACCAGCGGCCATCGACCTCGACGAAAGACAGTGCTCTGTATACATCGAAGCCTACGCCTGCGTCCAAGACTACGCCTGTGCCCCCGCGCCCAAAGCATGTGTGCACATTCTGCAAGCGACATGGACACGTCGTCTCGGAGTGCCGGAACCGCAAAAAGAAGAATAAGGCTAATTTCAGTACACATGTTACACTTTATTCATCTTTTCATTCTTCCAAAAACCCATCCCATTGGTTCATAGATTCTGGCGCAACATCTCATATGTGCAATAACATACAATCATTCAGCAATTTTTCTCCCCAGTCAGACACAGTAACCGTAGCCAACAACCAGCAGATTTTAAGCGAAGGAACAGGTACAATTTGTGTAAATAGCGGCAATATTGACAAAATTTCTAACGCCCTATTAGTACCACAACTTTCGGCTAATTTATTATCTGTTAGTTCTATGGCAGGGAAGGGCTATGCTACAGTTTTTACTAGTAAAGGTGCTCAAATCTATCTCGAAAAAGGGCTCAAAATTTCGGGAACAGTAGTAGCAACAGGGCAAAATTATAAGGGCATGTATAAATTAGATATTTCTGAGCCACAACAACAAGCACAGCTGACAAATGTCAGAAATGAAACAGCTGTTCTGTGGCATAGACGCCTCGGACATCTCAACGTCAAAGCGATGTCTACTCTGAAAAAGAGAACGAATGGCATAAACTGTCAAATAGATAGTTCGGGTTTAGATGAAACCTGCACTCCTTGCCTTCAAGGAAAATTAGCAAAAAGTCCATTCAAAAAGTCGAAAAGTAAGTCTTTCAAAAAGTGTGAGCTCATTCATTCCGACCTTTGTGGACCAATGAGTACACATTCATGGGGTGGCGCGCTCTACTTACTTACTTTCACAGATGACTTTACGCGCAAAACTTTTGGCTACTTGCTAAAGTCAAAAAGTGAAGTGTTTTCAAAGTTTGTCGAATTCAAACAACTTGTAGAAAACCAAACAAACGAAAAAATTAAAAAGTTTCGTTCCGACAACGGTCGTGAATTTGTAAACGGGCCGATGTCTACATTTTTAAGGGAGAATGGAATTATCCATCAGACCTCTGTAGCCTACAACCCTCAGCAAAACGGCGTCGCTGAACGGGTTAATCGGACGATTTTAGAAAAGGCCAGAGCAATGTTGCACGACGCAAAGCTCCCAAAAGCTTACTGGGGTGAGGCAGTAAATACAGCAATTCACCTAAAAAATCTTTCGCCCACCCAAGCTTTAAAAAATAAAATACCTGACGAACTTTGGTACGGGAAACGACTTGATGTGTCTCATCTACGTGTTTTCGGCTGTGAAGCGCATTCTTTTACTCCAAAAGAAAAACGCAGCAAACTGGACTCGAAAACCCAGTCTTGCATTTTTGTTGGATACTCAACTGAGACTAAAGGCTATCGCCTTATAGATCCTCGCAACCCACGAGCGATCATATTGTCACGGGATGTAGTCTTTATTGAAGACAAACTTGGAGTTACTGAACCACAGCAACCCACCACCCCTAACAACAGTCTCACTTACGATTTAATTGTTACTACAAGAGTAGACCAACAGGAAACACAACCGCCTACGACACAACAGCCAAGTCTTCCATCACCTCTCATCTCAGATGTTCCAGTCCCACGTCCTAACTCTGAAATACCCCCTCAAAACACTGAACCCCAGCCACAGCCTCTACCACAAATAGATACATCTGCGACTGCTGAACCGGCATCACCAGAGTATCTGTCAGCTACTTCTGAACCAGATGAACCCGTTCTTCCTGAAGTTCCTACTGAACCTGAACGCAGATACCCTGTCTGTGTAAGGAATCCTCCTGAACGCTTCGGATATCTCACCTCAGACCTGGAACCCGAATCTTTTAAAGAAGTAACGGATCATGAAGAGAAGGAAAAGTGGTTAGAAGCTATGCATGCTGAATACGATTCCCTAATAAAAAATGGAACCTGGGTTCTCGTCGATAGACCCTCCGGCAGAAAAACGATTAAATGCATGGGTATTTAAACTAAAAAAGGACACTAGTGGCCAAATAACGAAATACAAAGCCAGACTAGTAGCAAAAGGCTTCACCCAAGTAGCAGGGATTGACTACAGTGAAACTTTTGCACCAGTCGCTAGACTGTCTTCAGTGCGACTATTATTGGCTTTTGCGGCTCAACGTGGACTTCAAGTTGACCACCTAGACGTGGAAACTGCATTTCTAAATGGGGACCTCGATGAGGAAATTTATATGGAACAGCCAGACGGCTTCTCCACTGACCCAAAGGGCAAAGTATGCCTACTCAAAAAGGCTCTATATGGCCTTAAACAAGCTCCACGACAATGGAACTTGAAAGTCTGTGAAGCCATGAAAAAACTTGACCTGCAGCAAGCTTCTAACGAGCATTGCCTGTACTACAGACGCGACGGAAACGACCTACTTGTAGTAGCTGTATTCGTCGACGATTTCTTTATTCTCTGTAGTAACGACAGCATGAAGGACGACCTTAAGCTCGGCTTAAAGAAACTATTCGTGGTCAAAGACCTTGGTCCTGTCAAAGACTGTCTTGGAATGCGTGTTGTCCAGAAACCCGGCAACATATCCCTCGATCAAACCAAATATATCGAGAAAGTGATAGAGAAGTTTGGTATGACTGATGCCATCCCTGTCTCAACGCCCATGGAACCAGGTATGAAGCTCACAATCCCTGATAAGGATGATGAGAAACCCGATTTGCCATACCAACAGCTTATTGGTTCTCTAATGTACATTGCAATAGGCACAAGACCAGATATATCCTATGCAGTATCTTATCTGAGCCAGTTCAATGGACATTACGGGGAGGTGCATTGGAAAGCTGCCAAACGAGTTTTAAGGTATCTTAAAGCAACTAAGGACCTAAAACTAAACTTTAAAAATGGTGACGGTTATCCAACCGGCTATGCTGACGCCGACTACGCCAGCAACGTAGTAGACAGACGCTCATACACGGGGTACGTTTTCAAGATGTGCAGTGCTGCCATCTCTTGGGAATCTAAGAAACAGCGCACCCCTGCACTGAGTACCACAGAGGCCGAATACATGGCCCTAGGCGAAGCCTGCAAAGAGGCCATCTATCTCCGCACACTTATCAAAGAAGTCTACAACGTCATACAGCCACTCACCATTCATACAGACAACCAAAGCACAATCAAACTCACTCGCAACAACACATTCCATGCACGCACAAAACACATCGACATTAGACATCACTTCATACGCCTACTCTCAGAACAGGACTACATAATCACATACATACCAACACACAACATGATCGCAGACATCCTCACCAAGCCTCTACCAAAACTCAAACATTGTAAATTTTCATGTTCATTAGGTTTAGGCTAGGATTCAGATCATGGTTAGGTATGTAAATAGTTCTCTAGGTTTAGGTGTATATACAGGTTGAAGTTTTTTTTGGTGAAGTGTATATACAGGTTGATGTATTTTTTTTGTTTGTGTATAGTTTTAATTTTGTGTTGTGTTATCGTGTGTTTGTTTATAGTGATCTTTGATATGTCTTATCTTAGTTTTATACAGGTACAGGGTGCCCCATTACGGGGAGGTGTTGTAAATACTTTTTGTAAATACTGAGACACCCTGGCCACTATATATTTTTATATTTATGTTTGTCAACTATGACACAAAACAAAACTGTTACTCTAATAAAATATTCTGTTGATGATACATCAAACAACTTAGTTTACTTCCATGATCTCAAATTTCCTTTCGGAAATTTAACAGTATGTATGTATTACGTGCTTTTAAACCCTTTTTCGATTCGATTTCATCAATTTACCAATCTTGTCCATTTCCTAGCTAGATTATTATGCATACATACACATATCACGCCTACATCCATTGCGAGGCAAGCAGAGTTACCAGCCGTAAAATTCGTTCGCTATCACCACGTCTGACAAATATTCTGGGCCTGTTTCAGAAAAGTCAAATAAATAGGTCATGTTTCACTATAATGACAGATTATCAGCATTGCGCTAAAATTATAATACATATTTTCATTCTTTATTGTGCGTTAACAATACAAAAGTTTTTGTTTTAAAAGTAGTTCACAAAGGTGAGCTTATGTCTATAAATAGATCTCTTCCAGCCAACCTGTAAAACTAAATAAGAAATAAATACGTGCGGGAACAAAATTGCACACAAAGTTAAATAAAATACAAAATGATAAATAATTATTTGATAATAGTCAAATAAATACACATACCTAAACTAATAGAACTATAAATATACTTGAAACCCTTGAGCTCCTACGTCTCTTTTAAACGCATAATACTTGCTTTTAAATCACTCCCACGCCGCATAATTGAATCATTTGTAGGTATGCCTACGATAAAAAGCGGCATTTTATTACTCTTGAATTGAAATTCATTTTGAGGAATTTTAATAGTAAATTAATAAGTCATCATAGACAACAACCGGGCCCGACGACTAAACGTACTCTCGGACAATTTGGTGGTTCAGCCTGCTATGTCCTCACCAGACTGGAAACAAACAAAGTGATAATATCGACTTTGTGAATGACCTGCCGGTAATCGAACCCGGAAACTTTGCGCCAAACTACACAACATCAGCCGTCAAATAAAAAGAAGGTGAATAAAGCGATAGTTGCATTAACTATCAGTAACGCTAGTTACTAGTTATTATTCTGTGCTATCAGTAAACAAAAGCAACACGGAACTTTTTTCTATGAGTAACAAAAGTTCAATTGATTTTAATAAAATTAAGAATTTTTTTATTATTGTAAAACAAGGCAAAATTTTCCCTAATTTTGTTGAAATATTAGGTCCTTACATATGAAATTGTCGTTTTGTCGTACTGGCCACTTTGATCACAAATTTCTCCTATTTGGTTAGGAATTCGAAATTCAAATTTATACAGCTATTTCCACATGTAGTTGTGTTTCGTAAACCGTCATTCATTTGTTTTTTTACTTATCTTTTTTCTGTTTGCATCGCTCAATTTACAAAATGGAAAGTTTGAAATATCGCGTTATTTACGAGTACGAGTTCCACCGTGGCACCAGTGCTGCGGAAACGGCTCGAAGGGTTAATGATGTGTATGGCGGTTGTGTCGCAAAAGAAAACACAGTGCGTTTTTGGTTCCAACGTTATCGTTCTGGAAATTTCGACCTGCAAAACAAGCCCCGTGGACGGCCGGAGACCCAAGTTGATAATGAAGAATTGAAGGCTATTGTGGAAGCGGATCCATCGCAAACCACGTCTGAATTAGCTGCAGGCTTCGGTGTTAGTGATAAAACTGTTTTAATCCACTTGAAGCAAATTGGAAAGATTAAAAAACTTGAAAGGTGGGTTCCTCACAAATTGAGTGAAGCAAACCGGCAAACGCGCGTCAACTGCTGCGTTACATTACTTGACCGGCACAATAACGAAGGGATTTTAAATCGAATCATTACCTGTGATGAAAAGTGGATTCTCTACGATAATCGGAAGCGCTCATCGCAATGGCTGGAACCTGGTAAGCCAGCCAAAGCCTGCTCCAAGCGAAAATTGACCAATAAAAAGTTACTTGTAAGCGTTTGGTGGACTAGCGCCGGTGTCGTTCATTACAGTTTTCTCAAATCTGGCCAGACGATTACGGCAGATGTCTACTGTCAGCAATTGCAAACCATGATGGAAAAGCTAGCTGCTAAACAACCGAGGTTGGTCAATCGCTCTACGCCACTGTTGCTTCACGACAACGCTAGACCACACACTGCACAACAGACGGCTAGCAAATTAGAAGAGCTTCAATTGGAATGTCTAAGGCATCCACCGTACTCCCCGGACCTTGCTCCAACAGATTACCATTTTTTTCGAAATTTGGATAACTTCTTGCAAGGGAAAAAATTCAACTCAGATGGGGCAGTCCAAATCGCCTTCAAAGAGTTTATTGATTCCCGTCCGAATGGTTTTTTTAGTAAAGGGATCAATGAACTACCTATGAGATGGCAAAAGTGCATAGATTACAATGGCTCATACTTTGATTAAATAAATATACTATATTAAAAAAAATCGACTTTTTGTTCCTCCCATACAAAACGCCAATTGCATATCGCACGTTGAAAGCGTTACCGTCACTATACGAAATATGCATGTTTTTTAGTAAAAGCGCCATCTGTGTTTACACGTTGCAAAGAATATAATGCAAAGACACATATTTTTCTAGCTACGTTACAAGTGCCTGGGTTAAGTAGTGTCGGTATGCAGTTTTTACCAATTTGGTACTAAGTAAAATGTAATAGTGACATATTTTGTATAGTGACATGTATGGCATATATTATAGAGTAAACACTGAGAGGAAAATCGTCATATTTTGTTTAGTGTCATTCTGATATTAATTTTCTTTAATAAAGTGTTAAAGAATTACTGAAATAACGTATTTATCCATAAAGTGTCATTTTTACATTTAACTTTTATGAAAAATGAAATGAAGAGTTAAAATTAAAGCGTCATTTTGAGTATAGTGTCTATATATCTTCACAAATTGATACTAAACATTTAAAACAAAACGTCATTTTCAATTTAATGCCACTTTTCCTTTCATTGTTTAATAACAATTGCAACATACGTTTCAAATTAAAATGACCGTTTACGTTTAGTGTCTTTTTTAATGTCTTACAATTGAAATTTTTCTCTCAAAATCATGTCATGTTAAAAATAGTGACAGTTTAGTCTGAAAATATTTTAACTTATTTTGTATATGATACCGCACAATCCTTTCATTTAATGCTTTAGGGCAGTGTTATTAGAGTAATTTAATGAATTTGACTAGTTTTTAAAATCAGGAGTGTATTTTTATCCATACAGGCTTTTAATCTTTGCAATATTAGAAGTTATGTATCCAACGAATCAATACCAAATAGACAGATTAAAAAAACTAATTTACTTCTAATATTTTGGTTTGATTGGCTATAAATTTAATTAGTATGGTCTTATTTGATTTAATGCCCAAAGTCCTTTAATTTGAAGTAGATTGATAAGGGATCGGTAAGTCATTTTAGACTCTATTGTATACATATTTGACGTGAAAGTTTTTTATTTCCATACTAAATAACTTAAATAATAATTGAATTAATTGGTTTTGTAATGATCGTTTTAATTCGTAGAGCAAGTTCATAAACGCATCATACTTAGCTTGTAATTGCACATAATTCGATTGAATAGTGTAATATGGTCCAAATTCTCCAGTATACTGTATCACTGGCTACCTAATGTTATACCTATAGTTTAAAGTTTAAGTTTAAAAAGAAAATAGGCAAGGAAAATAAATTAATTTACCTCATTATTTAATCCATCAGTATTTGAATTAGTAAGAGTGTTAATAGGTATAGGATAATAATTCTTAGAATTCTGTGCATCGGAGCTTAAACCGTTATCCCCCCTGCTTACACAACATACATGTGGTACAAATTGAGGACTAAAGGTGCATATATCAAGAAGATTTTTCGTGATTTCATGATGTTTATTCTAATCTTTGACTATAATGAGTACCATGACATGAATCAACATCTTTAAAACCTTTTTTTAAATTAGTAAACTGTTCTATTTTTATCATTGGTCAGCAAAGGTAGAGAGTCAGCACTGATGTTGGTAACAGTGGCATCGACCTTATTTTTTATTAGTACTTAAATTTAAATAAACAGAAGATAAATACCCATAGTAGCGAGACTTTTGGGGTAGATACTGGATCGACAATTATCAATATCACTCCTGCTCTATTTATTTAGCAGTGTACGGCATATATCGTGCAATATAATACGTTACAATACCTAGATTGTTTCAGATGTCAAAAAGTACATTTTTAGCACTGTGAATACAGTTGTAATGGCAACGCCAAATTTATTTAAAAACCATGTTTTTGTCAACCGGAGGGAATAATTTTTTACACAGTCGTTCTGTAATGTAACCATGTAGCAGTTCTTTAAAGAGTACCTACTCAACAGTAAAATTTACCTACATACTACTTGTTTAGAAATTCTTCAATTTGTAAGAAGTAAAACATGTATTATTTGAAATCAATTAGCTGAGGTTTTCTTCAGGCAGCTCATGATACTGAAAACGGGGAGGACAAACAAACTATAAGAATAAAAATTGACATATTTAGGAGGAATGGATATTTTAAAATGCTTTAAATTAATACTTATTATAATCAAAGTTTAGGGGATAGTTAGGGTCATTTGTTTCTTGTCTGTAGGTAGTACAGTGGAAAAAGTATAATACTCTTATAATATGCTGGCATTATACGGCAAACTAACTAATAGTTTTTATTATTTGGCTAGGTTTTATATTTATATTAATAAATTTTGTTTTACGATGCTTATGTCACTAAACGAAAAGTATTCTGATTTTAACTGTAATAATGACACTATACAAAAAAATACACGAAAAACATAAATAAATAATTTAAATATAATCATGCGGGTTTGAATTCATAAGCAGCTTAAAAGAAATAATTTTTTTTATATTTGTCAAAAACAACGAAATGTCATTTTTTTTTAATTTTGTAAAAATGTTAAAATTAAATTTTCAAAAATTGACCAGCACTTTTCTCAAAAGCAGGTTTTTTGTATAGTGACGGTAACGGTTTCAACGTGCGATATGTAAGGACCTAATATTCTTATCAATTCGATTAAGTCATTTGCTGATGTTGTTTGAATACAGAATAAAAATATAACCACAAAATAGAGAATGTACAGAAGGATCACTCGGCCCTTTTTTCGATTATTTCCGCTTTCGGCAAGGGCTGCCACAGTTATCTTACCGATTTTATTCAATGGAGTAGGTTCCTAAACAAACATACAGTGAGCAACAGAAAGGCTATATAAAGCCGAAAGGTGCTCATGAATCTGAACAACTTTCCCCATTTCCCCACTTTGACCTCCGTTCGGCTTGATATACCCTTTCTGTTACTCCCTGTATTTACATTACGTATACATACTACCTACATAGCATAATTATTATGAAATGTGGAATGACGAGAAGGTAG
This sequence comes from Tuta absoluta, assembly GCA_027580185.1. Classification (NCBI taxonomy): domain Eukaryota; kingdom Metazoa; phylum Arthropoda; class Insecta; order Lepidoptera; family Gelechiidae; genus Tuta; species Tuta absoluta. The sequence goes on along the minus strand of JAQAHW010000019.1, from coordinate 7,012,117 downwards.
ATACCTGCTTTGGGGCTGTTGAGACTGAGCATCACTCCATTTCTTTCCATGGGCTGGCAACCCGTCACTATGGCGATACACAATTTTCCGAATGACCCTCAAATTTTTGTCAGACGTGGCGTAAATATCCGTTTTTGCAGCCGTGTACGCTCTGCCTACACCGCTAGGGATAATAGAGAAGCAACATACAACATAGACATGATATGTGTATGTGTGTACATTAAAAATGAAAAGTTCCCTTTATTTAAGTAGAAACTCAAATCACATTATAAAAAAATATACTGATTAGAGTTATTAATCTGGTTTGTTCTTTTATGAAAGCAAGTTTTTATTTAAGTTGGTACAAAATATTATAGGAACATTGTACAAATCACATCGTATACTAATAAACCTATTTATTACCTATTTATATTTGTGTGAAGCCATTTTGAACGTCCGCACCAAACGCGATTGACACTCGACTATAAGTGTGTTTGGATTGGTTTGGATTTCCTTGTAAACAAATTGTGGAGAGTTTTGTGACGTTTGCTTAAAGTGAGCTCTCTGTATTCGGCGCGCAGCCGCCAATACTTACTTTGTGATATAACTCTCTCTTTTCATTATGCTATGAAATTCGTACTGGCCAGTTCGATATTAAAAATAAGTAAAATTACGAGAAAATAATAGTAGTTTATGCAACTGTCATATAATGTGGGTCATTAGAATGCGAGTGTCTGAATAGATTGACACGAGCATTCTAATGCCTAATTATATGCAGTTGCATACACTATTTTATCTACACTCTAAAAAATTTACTCGATTGCAAGGCCCGATACATGGTCAAATTCAATACGAGAACGTAATATGGCTTGATATGAATTTTTTTTTTTTTTTTTTTTTTTAAGATTTTTGAAGAATTTTTGAAGATTCTTTACTAACAGTTGTTTAGATGTCGAGTCTCAACAGCAAATAACTAAACAACTGAACAACAACTGAACAACACTGAAAAACAACTGAACAACAACTGAACAACAACTGAACAACACTGAACAACATCGGAATAACATCTGAACAACCACTAATCAACAACTGAACAACAACTCAACAACATCTGAACAACATCTGAACAACATCTCAACAACAACAGAACAAAAACCTATTAAAACAACTGAACAACATCCGAAAAATTCCCGTACAAGATCAACTGTCAGGTGCGGCGATTTGAGTATTGGAAAAAAAAACTTCGTTTCATTTCTCAACTTTATCGTATTAAGAGTTTTCTCATTAAGTCATTACGCTTCTGTAATTTATAGTAAACCCTTAGAGTAAACCCTAGTTTTTATAGGCAGAATGCATAAAGTAGGTCATTATGCATCTGTTTTCGAATTCATAATTCGAACATTATGAGACGAGTGTAGATAAAATTATTTTAGATGTTGATTCGAAATGACAACCAATTTCGAGTAAAAGAAAAATAAAGTAGGTTTTTATTGGCATTATGACTGTTCTATTTTCGAATTCTATAACATACCTAGTTTCAAAACCTCGACGGCTAATCACACTTACCTACTTACAATGCATGAGACATGTAAAATTACTTTCTATAGATGTACCTTCCAGCACTTCAAATAATTCAATCAAAGGAAAGGTCGAGGGCTATGTCGAAATTCACCAAAAAACTCAGGTACTATATGCAGTATATTAGGCTACCCATTTAAGGGATCAAATTATACTGTTTATTTAATAAATGTATGAAAGCCAGTATAACTTAGTCCCTTTAATGGGTAGGTTGATACGCTGCTGATGGACAATGATGTAGCATTCCAAATAATTCAATTAAAGAAAAAGTCGAGATAAGTCAAGATTCAAGCCACAAAATTTTGCACAATTGATAAACTCGAACACATGCCTTATTTGTTTACAAAAAAATAAGTACCTATCGCACTCTTAATAAGACAACGACCGAATTCAAAAATTGGTGAAACTGAGTTAAGTGCAAAAATCGACAGCAAAGAGCATGTCTCATAACCTAGTGTAAAGAAAATCAACCTTTTTACCTTAACAGTAAGGTAGAAAACAGAAGAGTCTGTATCTTTCTATCCCCGCGCCTCCGCTTCATTCGTCTGACAACGACCGATTTAGTCTTGCGTCAGCCACCGCAAGCGGAGGTTGTGTGAAACGTCGCCCGATTTCGGGATACGTCGTTGTTTCACTTAGACTTTGGGTAAGTTTACTGAACATACTTAAATAAGAGAACGACCGATTTTGAAATATGTCATTGTCTCACAAAAACTGTTTGTGATTAAATTGGCTGATTTTGTATTCAGTCGTTCTCTTACTAACATTTTGTACAGACTTATTGACCGTGTTAAAGTTATGTCTATGTCCTTTTGAAAATCTGACATTAACTGTGTCGGAAGTCAAATTCGGTCCATGTCACGTTGAATAAATTAAAATAATGTTGGCTCATTTAATTTTAGGTCTATATTTTATAAAATTCTATGGGGTAATGTGTGTCATAATATGAAATAAGTCAATGTTTTTTTTAATTTGATGCAAGCAATTTTATATAAGTCATAAGAAATCTATACGCTTGTGGCCACAAGCCAGGTATCTGCTAAATCAAAGTTCAACGCATTGCCTATAAAATCATTGGTAATGAGTATACATACACATATCACGGCGTAAACGGCCGCATATAACGGACATTTACGCCACGTCTGACAAACATTTGAGGGTCATTCGGAAAATTGTGTATCGCCATAGTGACAGGTTGTCAGCCCATTAATTCACTTATGTACGTTGCTGAACTATAAACTTCTGGTGCTTAATTATTTAGAAATGAAATAATAGATTTATTGTAATAGGTATTACACAATCATTAATTTTGTATATTTTTTATTTACATTCTTTATTGCATTAAATATACAGAAAACTTAGTCTTAATTTCGAAAAAAATATTTATATCATATTTTTTATATGTTGCAGAATATATCGAGTCACAAATAATTATGGAAAAGAGCGAATGATAAAGGTATTTCAAAATTTAAATATGAATTTAGACAGCAGATCTCAAAAACCTTCAAATATCGAATTAAAATGTAACTTCCGCTTAGCTTTAAAAACAAAAGAATGGCGGAATGGACCTAAGAGAAAAGTTTGCCGTAAGCTTGATTTTAGCACAGCTCCCCCTTCTCCTCATTCTACGACAGGTCCTTATTTAAGCTTACCGACTATACGCGAAGAGATTCTTCAAGAAACTTCAAAGAAAAGTAGAATGGAAGTCGACTTACCTTACTTACCTGCAATTGATTATCAAGATGATGTTATGCATACAAGATCTGCACATGAAATGGTATTATTAAAAAATAAAAATGAATATTGTTTGCAAAATTCTAGAGGCATTTATTTTGAAGACACTGTTTTGGAGAGTAATGACCAACAAAAATCCTTGAGACCACCTTCCGCGAACATATTACTACCCCAAACAACGTATGACGTCAAACCTCTGGAAGCATCCATAAAAAAAGCCAAAATACCTGAACAAGAGCATTTTTCACAGCTGTTTTCCTCCATACCTAAGTCCCGCTGTAACGCCGCCATTGGATGATACAATAGAAAACGACTCTTCCCATGCACTTGCTAAAGATAATGACAATAAACCAAACAACCAATATTTACAAACCTCTACGACAGCCACCACTCATACTATCACTAGTGGCACAACATTAAAAATAAATAAAAATTCATTGATCTGTAAAATTGATTTATCTAGAATAAAAAATAAATTCATAAAATCCCAAGAACAAAAATCCATTGAATCTTCTGTTTCGCCTTCTACTAGCATAAAACCAGTAAAAAAAACGCCAGAAAAAGTCTTGAGAAGTAATCGCAAACTTACCACTTCTCACCGATTAATGCCGGCGAGAGCGATCCAGATTTTAGCGATTTCGATCCTACTTACGACGCAAATATGGAAGGAATACTTAAACGACGGCCACCAAAGTTACTGCAATCGCGTCGAAGCAGGAGCCTTTCGTCATCAAGTTATGGGTCATCGAAAAGTAGCGACCATTCGCGTTCAACCTCACCTATGCGCAAAACCAGAAAACGCAAACGTAATCCTGCATCCTGGAAATATAATACTGCAAAACATTTAAGAAATACTGGTAAATCTTATGTGTCAGTTAAAACTAACAAAATAGTCGATGCACGTTCAGTCAAACAACCGTGTGGTGAAAAATGCCGATTCAAATGTTTTGATAAGTTTAATAAACAGGAGAGAAAAATATATTTTGATAAGTTTTGGAGCCTAGAAAGTTTAGATTTACAAAGAGCATTTATACAAAATTGTATGGTTGAAATTATTCCTAAATATAAATACAGCAAGACGGAAAATCCAAGAAAATCAAATCATGCTTTTCATTTAAAACAAGGTGACAAAAAAGAAAGGGTTTGCAAAACATTTTTTATGAATACTTTTGATATTACGGATAGAAGGTTACGTACGGTAAAGGAAAAATGTGATGATCAGAATTTTTTGAGCGATGATAAACGTGGAAAACACGGAAATCACAAAAATATGGATCCATTGTTGGTCAGTGATATTAAGAATTTTATAGATTCTATTCCCCGGGTTGAGTCGCATTACACCAGAGCCACGTACGTCAACTTGTAAATATATTCATCCTGGAAGAACACTCACTGAAATTTATCAAGATTTTGAAGAGCTGCAACAGCAGAATGGAAAACCATCGGGTAAATTTTGCAATTTCTATCAAATTTTTAAAGACACGGGATTAAAAATGCACCAGCCTATAAAAGACTTGTTTTTATTTATTTATTGACTAAATTATGACTTGATGTTTAAATATGTACCTAATGGATTTAATATTATTATACTAATTAATTTTGTGAATGTTAGAAGCTTTGGTTTTTACTGTTATTTTTAACATTCTGTTTGACAATAAATGAATTTGAAGACCTATGTGATATATGTAGAGACTATAAATTAGCACCAAATGACGACTTAAAAGTACAGTATGACAGACATATCATAGAGAAGAACTTATCAAGGCAAGAAGGATCACACCAAAGAAGAAAGCAATAAAGCTTACACGGATGTATACAGTTATTTTTGGGATGAAACACACGGTCAAAAAGGTTCCATCGAAATTGGAACATGTGTTTTAGATTTCCTGAAGATGGTGAATGAACGCAGTACAAGTAAGTCTGTCAATGTAACTTTTATTCTGATAACTGCTGCGGCCAAAATAAAAATAAATACATCACAACGCTTTACATGTTTGCGCTACAAATATTAAAAAATATAAACTCTATACGCCATAAATATCTTGTCAAAGGACATACACAGAATGAAAATGACAATGCGCACAGTTTTATTGAGAAGGAAATACAGAAGTTCTTAAAAGCAGACACGATTTATACTCCAGCTCAGTATATTCCTCTGATAAAAAACGCAAAAAAAACAGGAAAAAAGTTTGAAGTACATGCTCTAACATTTGATGATTTCGTAGACATCAAAAGTTTACAAAGCCAATGGGGTTCAAATTTCACTAAAGACACAGGCAGAAAAATTCTGACATGGAACGAAATTAAGATGTTAGAGTTCCGTAAAGAAGAACCGTTTAAATTTTACTACAAAACATCATACCAAGACGAAGAATTCCGTGAAGTAGAGGTACGCACGAGAAAAGCCCTGCCTAATCCTGATGAGATTGTGCTTAGGAAAGCATATACCGAAAGATTCCCACTTAGTGAGAACAAGAAAAATGATCTCAAAAGCTTGATTGCCAAAAACGTGATAACGTCTTATTATTCCTCTTATTATAAAGATTTGATTTAAGAAAAACCTATTTTGTATCCTAAGTTTTGATTTATGTTATTTTAAGAAGTGATTTAATTTTGTTTATTTTATTTGCTACTTTTTGATTTGATTTTTTCTAATGAAGTAAACTGATCTCAATTATAAGCTCTTAGGTATGTTACTTTTTTGTTACTGGATACAGCCTTGTTGTGCAGTAAGACTGATGAGAAGACTTAGTATGATAGTATTTTGTTAAGATAATATTGCACCTGGTGCGCTTGTTCAAAGTTTACCTAAACCTACTTAATAAAGAATTTATAAAAAACTTAATAAATATGAAAAATTTACAAAACAAAAGGTTTTTATTTTCACAACACCGTACATACCTCTTATAGTTATCATAATCATCATTTATTTTGCCACTTACCAAGCACTTTACTCTAAATCATCAGCATCTTTTGGTACTAAATTATGACTTAAGCCTCTAAATATGTGGGATTTTTTGTCAATTAACGACTCATTAAGTAATGTTTTACATTTTATTCTTAAATCTAAATAATATAATGACTTAAATTAAAATCGGACACCATTGCGCTTCAATGGTTTAGTAAGATATAGACTTATTTGTAGATCAGGCACAAAAATAAACAATATTTTATTAAGACAACGACCGATCTCAAAACTTATTAAAAAAACTAAAAATGTATATGCAACAGACTAAAAGGCATTCACTTGATTAAGTGAATCTAATAGAAGGTAATCTTGGGTTAACACACCTTTTTATAGATTTTTGATATCTTTATTAATTATGATTTTATAGTGATTTTACTAGTTGCCTCAAAAAGTCAAAAAGTTTTTTGCTGTTTCACAAAAGTTTGCAATTTTGCATTTGGTCGTTGTCTTATTAACAGTGCGACTATACTTATAGAGTATAATTACTAATGAATTATTCAAGTTGCTACCCAATGAAGGGTTTAACTTAAACTGGTTTTTAATGCAGTTACTGAGGGTAAGCAATTTAAGTTGATTCCTTAAAAAGGTGATTTGCGCCGTTGATATTAGGTACATTGTAACTTTTTTTTAACCCTCAAAGGTATAAATATCAGTAGCATCACAATATTAAATTGAAGTGCAAATTAAAAAGTTTATACTTTTTCTTTTGTGCTATGTTCACACTATGCTCCTTCTCCTGCACTGCCGCCCTGCCGCAAATATTGCTTGAACTATTGCAATACATACATATATCATGCCTTTATCCCTTGCGGGGTAGGCAGAGCGTAAACGGCCGCAAAAAACGGATATTTACGCCACGTCTGACAAAAATTTGAGGGTTATTCGGAAAATTGTGTATCGCTATAATGACAGGTTGTCAGCCCATCGCCTAAAATTGCAATACACTCCCTCGAGTCCCTTTGTTGCCTTTTACGACACCCACGGGAAAGAAATGGGATGATGCTATTCTAAGCCGGCATCCCACGGCATTTTTAACAATTTTCATAGAAGTATTAATGCGTGTAAGTGTTAACACACTGCCGTCACACTCTTCTCGCAGCAATACGAGTGAGCGAGAGAGCAATTTATTCCACTCAGGCGTTTGCTACTGTTTTTACGTGAAAAAGCGACACTCACAAAAGGTTTACATGCTCGCATTGCCCTCTTCCCTTACTATTTTTCCCTGCTCATTGCTAGAGCGTGTGAACGCGGCATTAGAGTACCAATAACTTGGAAATACAAATTGAAATGCACGAGCAGGAACGCCTACAAAGAAATGGAAATATAAGAAGCAATCAAAGTTGGGTCACAGAACACAAATAAAACTTACTTGAACAGAACTGGTATTAATTGGATTATTTGCAGAAATGTCGTGAGTTCGGTTGTATCTGTTGTGCGTACATGTCAGGTTGTTCGTCGGCTAGGTTACCTAAGTGACATAAGAAGACAATATGTTTTATCATTTGACTACCTTAGCTACTGATGATGATGATGATAGGGCGTAGTGGAGCGTCTAGTGGTAATATCTTTCAGGTTTCGCCAGCCGGCCTTCTTATAGCACGTTCACACCATGCACATGCTCCTGCTCCTGCCACTATCGGGAATATTGCTCAAAATACTTCCGCGGAATTATCATCGCGAGTGCCGATATACTCTTCTCGCATCAATATGAGTGAGCGGGATAGCAATACATTCCACACGCGCTCGTGCTGCCATTCCTTTGACTCGCGCATGAAAAGCCGACAATCGAGGGAGCACGGGAAGTGGCAGCGGCATGACGAGTAGCAGCGCGAGTAACCTGTTCACATATTCGCGCTGCCCACTTTCCTTACAATTTCCCTGCTATACCGTACTGAACCAAACTGGTTCACTGGCGTTCCATAACTCTCACCAGTGGCTCCAAGTAGCTGTTGTTCACTGTACGGCCACACCCTGGTACACTGCGTCGGCTCGTGGGCTTAGCCGGTGAGAAGGGTAGCTACTAACCATTTGTTATTATAGGACAAAACTTTAGAGTTCGAAAAACATGCTTAAAGATCAGGCGCAGACCATCCGATTTTTATGACCATATGATAGCGTAAGACGAAAATATTTGAATTGTTTGATGTCATTTATTTAAACAAACAGAAAATCTATTACTGAACTACATGCTGGTGGATTTCAACCTCACTCATCACATTTCACTGGAACTACAGACCATCCCGGAGCACACCTCGTGAAATCGAACACATATTAATCCCGTAAAATCGTAAAAATTCTCTGTAATGTTCTACTATTTTAGCCCAGGGGCTTTGAAAGATGCTCCTTAAGATCCGTTCATTGATTTTAAAAAACATTTTGCTTTGCTATCTATTATGATAACTTAAAGGACAGTCGTTTCACAACCCAGAAGCCTATTAGTAGAAGAAGGTGGAAGAAAAATTCTGTTAACACGAAAAGAAGAAGATTGAAATTTTCTTTCTTTATTTTGTCTTGTTTCGTAACCAATAAAGTTATTGGGTACGTATAAACTTAACATAATTATTATATCAAAACGCGCTTCCACTTCTGTGTTAATCCCAAATTCTAGGGAAAATCTCTTCTTGCCTTTGAATATTTCCGTTTTTGTTGGTTAGATACTAATAAAAGCTTGGCGCGAAGGCTTTTTTGGATTATTGGTTTTCCCAAAGTGTAATTGGATAATTCTGGGGCGGCTGCAAAACTCTCGTTGATACATGAATAAAACAGTTTTGAATTATTCAGTACCGCCTTCTTAATTTTGCGAGAAACAACCTGTGTTCTTTAAAAACTATGTTTATTTAAAGTTCATTTTTAAGACAGTATATAACCAATCTAAAATAACTTTGATTCACATTGGATTACAATGTATGCCAAGGATTATTTCACGACAATACTCTTAGAATACTTTGTTTAGAAGGTGACATTTTTCAAGCGACCGATAGTGAAATCTCAGGATGGGCTCCATAGTAAAAGTTGATCAATTTCATGGTCTGATCATGCCTGCAAAGTTTTCGGTACAGCGTCCCTTACAACTTGTATAGCGTGAAATAAACTCAAGACGTGCTGGTAATAAGGAACAACTTTCCTTCTAGGAACTGTGAGGAGCTATATTAGGGAGGTGTGAGGTCCAGCCTCCTTCGTATAGCTGGCACCTCAAATCATTCTCAATTTAAATAAATTTTTTGGCTGTCGCTGACAGATCAGACCATTAAGGAGACATTCTTGTGTAGGGCGTTGCCCCAGACAGATTGTTAAATAATAATATAGGCTTCGGTGAAAAATAATCTTATTTTAATTATTATAGTGGCCTCCCCGTACCGTACAGAACATAATATATTATGACAAATATATTTTGAGTTTCCATTGTAATTCATATCAGCTGATCGATAATGTGTATCTTCTTTATACTATATTTGTATGGTCGATGGATGGATGGACGATGTAGCGAGATCACTTCGCAGCTTAAAAAAGCATTGGCTTTTCCACACCACAACAGAACACAGCAGACAGGCGCCGTAGTCCAATTGAAGGGGCTGCTTTATATACGCTGAAATTTTACTAGTGACCGATAGCGAAAACTTAAGACGGGCTGGTGGTAAGGAACAATGTTCCCCAAGGAACATAGATCAAAATATGAAAAAAAGGTAGCCTTCCATATAAAATTGGCGATCAGCTGATTTGAGTTACTACGAAACCTAAATATAATTTTGTCGTATTTCAACCTATGTTCCTTTTGGTGATAAGGAAAAACTTGAGATCCTACTATCGCGGTCACTGGTAAAATTTCACATAATCTACTACAGTCAAAGTAGGATCGTTCAGCCGTTATTGCCTTTACGTCACAGTAAAAAACTCCATACGGCAACCTGCGCCAATGTCCCCAATTTTAAAACGATTACACGACACTAGGCCAATCACCTGAAAACTAGGTTAAAGAAACAACACCCAGTAGAGTGATGCAATAAAAGAAACAATCCAATATTCATTACGTCTCAACCAGCGCCACGTCGATTCGGCATAAAAGCTAATTCACAATGTTGTAGCAATTCAATTTCGCAGAAAATAGTGCTGCTGTTATGTTATCGACTTTTTATAAATACTTAATGCTTCGAAACGTGGGATTTGTAAAATCCAAAATAAACACTACTTAAATCCGTTTAAAATTGTTATATTGGGATGAGTAATAGTTGTTCAAACTCAAGAAAATATACTTCATGCTTCGTCCGTCGTGTATTGGTTTTCATCATAGATTCAGTATTGTGGCGCAGTGGTAGTGCGAATGCTTGTGACGCAAAGGTTCCGGGTTCGATTCTCGGTGGGACACTCACAAAGTTGATATTTATCACTTTGTGAATTTATTTCGGTCTGGTTAGGACATTGCAGGGTGAAGCACCTAATTTTCTGAAAACAATAATGGTTCCGTGCTTCGGAGGCCACGTTAAGTTCGGTCCTGGTTGCTGGTTGCTTAAAGCGATAAGGCCGCCTTTGCTTATATTGTGTTGTTTGTTTTTGTTCTTGTATATGTTATAATTATTAATGTGAGCAATAAAGTGTTTCTGTCTGTCTGTCTGTCTGTCTGTCTGTCTGTCTGTCTGTCTGTCTGTCTGTCTGTCTGTCTGTCTGTCTGTCTGTCTATGATTACTTAGACGGCGGTCGTTACACAACCATGTCAGTGGCCTGCTACTAGAAGTAGGCGGTTTACAAACTCTGACACCAGGGCTGATCGGGTCGTTGAACGACTCGGTATCCCACACGAAAAGAGAAAAAAAGTATTTTAGCCATTAACAAAATCCTTGGTATCTTAAAACAGAAAGGTACTTGTAAAATGTATCGACTCTATTGAACCTCTTCGTAAGTTTGTTTAACTTCTAGTACACTAGAAAAACAACACTACATTTTAATGAAATACCACGTAATTAAATGAGATACAAAACATACACACAAAACTTGCGTGCTAGGCAGAGCGTAAACGGCCGTAAACAACGGTCAATTTCAAATCTGACAAATATTAATTTTGATAATGATAAATACCATTCAGAAAATTTTGTATCGCCCTTGTAACAGGTTGACAGCCCATCGCCTAAAATGTACGTAAACCTGAAGTCCTTTAGACTCAACTCGATTTACTTACGACACCCACAGGAAAGAAATGGGGTAATGCTATTCTAAGACGGCATCGCACGGCGCAAGATCAAGTGAAATAAGAATCACATTAATATATTCTTTTATATTTTTTCAAGTTATCGATAGTTTTCGTAGCACTAGTGTTGGCTAGGTTAGGGTCGCCACACATGCAACCATATCGATCTTATAATTAAGAGCGAGGCATAAAATTTTACATTAACATGATGCTTTTTTTTATCAAGTTTTAATAAGAGTATAACAAGCTGAAAGGTAGTCAACTACTACTCACTCATGAAACCGTACAACTTTCCCCATGAGACAAATTGGAATTGTCATTCAAATTACTATGGGAGGCGCAATTTTTATTTTTATATTTCGGCCTATTATTTATAGGGAAAGTTGTTCAGTTTCATGAGTACCTTGACCTACTTTTTTATTAAGGATGGATTTGCTCTTGACTCTAGTCTAGGTCATAGGACAGAGACAGAGTCTAAGATGGAGCGAGCTCACCCAGAAGAAGCCTGTTCACTCTTACTTTGAAGAGATTAGGGTTGTATGCGTTTGGAAACACAGACGCAGGTAGTGAGTTCCACTCTTTAGCAGTGCGCATTATAAATGATGACTGGAAGCGCTTAGTCCGAATTGGTGGAATGGCTACCAGGTACGGATGGTATCCGGCGGTGCGTCTGGATGTCCGATGGTAGAAGGGAGCTGGTGGAACAAGGTCGTGAAGCTCTACTACTTTGCCTACTTTTGGCTTGTTATATCAATTTGTGTTGCTACTTGTATGTGTTACTGTGTCGGTGAATAACCCATTGAACCCTTATGATGGGACGTGGCCGGAAACGTTCTCTACATTTTTCATACGTTTTCTTTGTGTTGTTTTTCATGTCAGTTTAGAATAACATCACCCCATTTCTTTCCCGTGGGTGTCGTAAGACGCGATTAAGGGACTTAAGGGTTACATGTGTATTGTAATTTTAGGTGATTGGCTGAATACTTGTCACTATGGCAATACGGAATATTCCTCAAATATTTGTCAGATGTGGCGTAAATATTAGTTTTGACGAACGTTTACGCTCTGCCTTCGCGCAAGAGTATGCATGTATGTAAAGTCTTATAACTGAGTCGATGATTGACAAATATGTAAGTACTGTATTAACTAAAATAAAATGCTTTTAATAAGTATTATCCTAAACCTACAGCATCTTTCATAATTAAATAATTGAACGTCCTGACCCAGATAATTTTAAGTATAACAAACGATACACTCCAAAAATTACAGGTAATAAAATATGCAAACAATTTTCCAAAGTAAAAGTTTAATCAACAAGATAATAACAAGCCATTAATTTAATTAATATTCTTTTAAGGATCCCTGACGAGACCGTAATGGCATTGACAAAAGGTATCTCTATCGCAGCCATTTTAATCGAGTTTTGTTAGAAATTAATTACCAAGTTAAGGTTCCGTACAGACTAACTTCAAAAAAACTACGCTTCTACTAGAGATCAAAATAACTGCATGTAGTGTTTAAACTTTTTTAAGATTATATTTTTAAATATTATGTTATATTCAAATAAAACAAGGTAATACATTTCATTTAACAAGAAACATAAATATGTTTTATTTAAATTAATTAAATCTGTTTTTATTTTATTACACGCCTTACATTACCAGCCCCAACTGTCAATTGCTCACCATGAACGTCCCAGGAGCCTTGGCTGGCGGATTGGCGAGCGAAGTGCAAGTTGTTGTATTCAAAAGGAACGCTGCTGAATTTCTTTCCAATTATCACACAGATACAACGAAAGGGAATGTAAATAATTATAATTTAGTGGATGTGATGTTCTTTCTTAAACAATGTTTTGTGTTTAAAAAATCCTTGAAGGTGCTCATGTGAGTGAGGCCGGTCGAGTTACCCCGCAATAAAACTGTAAAACGAGTACAAGTGTTTTTTGTCAAAAAATTAATTAAACGCTGCTGCACTTTCTCTGGAAACCACCATTAGACGCATTTTACGACACCCACCGATCTTCTTCGATGTCGAAGATCGGTGGACAAACCGATGAAGCTTGGTGTCAGAGTTTTACAACCTTACTCGTATCTAATACTTCAAGTAGAAATGGTAATAGTAGAAATGGGTTGTGCTGTTCTAAGGTGTTACACGGCCACGGCGCTAGCTGTATGAATCAACTATTTTTCAATTTTGATTTTCAAATATTATGGAACGACATCCCGCTAAATCTGTACATGACTACAAATTCACAAAGTAACAATTTAATCTTTGCAGTTAAATGGTGGTTCGTCTACGCAAACTTTAAGGGCTTTGTCAAACGGATCGTGCCTTAAGTCAATTTGCCTGTTTTTGTCACAATTGCCAAGGTTTAATTTGGTGTCTTAATACATTAATACAGACACGTCTATTGTCAAAGTTTCTGTTAATTTTGTCTGTTATTTTTGGTAAAGTTATTCAGTAACGAAAAGTCTGGAATAACTTTGTATATTGTAAAGAATAACTTTGTAATCTATTTCAATGGATAATACAATCGAATCCAAATTATTTTATTCCATTTGTCGACGCGATACCAAAATTTATTTCAGATTACGATCGTCCATAATTGTTACTGTTTGATTCCTGTACAGTTTTCCCGTGGGAATGTCGCATGTCATTTTAGTCCTGACGGTTGAATTTTTGGTCTTAAAGTGTTTTGTGTTGAGTACATGAAGACTATTAAGTTAATATAGTTTGTACATTCCTGTGTCAGCAATATATTGTGTCCTACAGATTTTGTTTGCCCCGAATTGTATGGTCTCTTTGTGTTTCGATGCCACGTCAGAAAACGATCAGTTCGATGAACCCTCAGAGTTTCAAAACCGCCCTATTAACAGCACGAGTAATTACGTAGTGACATGATTGTGACGTTAACAAGTAAATACGATAGTCACTTTTACTTCATAGTATAAAGGAAAGTCGCTTTCCGCGTTAGTCCCTATGACTGTTTGTATGTATGCTTAAATCTTCAAAACCTGTAATTTGCAATCAATGGGAGGTCAATTAAAAAAAAATGTCTCTACCAATGTTGTTCCGTGGGAAAAATTGTTCAGTTTCATGAGATACGTTGACCACTTTTCTGCTTAAAAACCCTTTTTGTTTCTCTTAATAGTCTTCGTATATCGTGACCATTCCGTCGTGGGTAAAAATGTAAATTACAAGCCGCTGTTGGTATGACTCGTCTCGCCTTCATTATTTTCTTTGCTTTGACCTGTTTCTATTTCTAAGACAGAAGATCGATAGCGATTGCATTGTATTTTTTTTGTATATAATTGTTGTTGGCATCGCAATGCTATTTCTAAACAATGAACTTTAGAAAACCGCCGATGGAAGTGATCATACTAATTCCGCACATGTGAAAGTTTTTGAATCACTTATCACTAAAATATAGTATAAAATTCGTATTCATTGTATATAATAGTAGAAAATACATATCCGTATATAGTATTAGTAATGGGTTTTGAAGCGGTTTTCTTTAATAGATAGAGTAATTCAAGTATTCAAGAGAAAAGTCTTAATGTTTAATTCATGCCGGGAAAAGGTTTTTTTTTCGCGGGAAAACATTTAACAGCGGCTGAAACCACTGGGCAGGCTGCTAGTACGGGATGAATTTTTAGGGTGATTAGGAATAACTTTCCCCAAGGAACAGGTTGAAATATGACAAAAAAAAATGAGTTTCCATTGTAACTCAAATCTGCTCATCGACAGTTTTGTATGGGAGGTGTAAATTATTATTTTTATTTCGACCTATGTACCTCGGGGAAAGTTGTTCCTCATTTTTGCTATCGGTTCCTAATAAAATTATACCATTTATTTATCACAAATTGTATATTCTAACTGTGTATCAGTAGGTAAATATAATGCAGACAATTTTTCGTAAAAATAAGTTAAATCTGATTAAATTACATGTCAATTGAGCAAGAAATTTGCAGCTTACTTGCATTATCCGAATGATTCAATACAGGGTGTTAATTCAAATGCGTGTCATAGCCTAAGTTTAAATGTAGTATTTTTTGTTGTTGTGTTGTGTGGACCGAAATAAATGTGTTTTCTTTCTTTCATAACGCTCTAAGAACAGTTAATCGACTGTTCCTTTGATTGCTGCTGCGTCAGAAGGAAACATCCAATCAGATTTTTTGCAGAATTCAGTGTGTTTTGGGGGTTTTTAATACTTCTGTTATATGCGGGATAAAAATAAAACTCTAAAAACGAAATATTAATATTGTTAATATTGTATGTAAATATGAACTTATATTTAAAGCCGCTTCGGAGAAAATTTACAATTAATGACTGAAACAAGTTCACTTTGGTTTTTATAGATGAACACTGCATAAAATAGCATTTCTATTCAATCTAAATTATTACTTGAAAATCAATCTTTAACAGTTTAATTTTATGAATGCTACTTTAGACATTTGACGATACCTATAGGCATGTTCAGAATCTATAAGGAAGATAACTCGTTTTTTTATCTATTTATGGCACGCATTAAAATAAACATCCTGTATCGTAAAAAATTATTAAAAAGCCTTGATCAGTTTGTAAAAAAGTACTTAGTACCAAATTTAAATAAGTAAGTGTCAAGAATTTGCTACATTTGTCTAAATTTTCTAGTGCCATCTTCAAGTTAACAAGTTTAAAATATTCTCTATTTCTCAAGAACATCATAAGTTTAGAAACTTGTTCTACAGATGGAACACGAAAATTATTTAAATGATGGTTGAAATAGAAGTGCTTTTCAAAGTACTTGTGTTAGAAAATGATATTACAAAAATGGCTACTAAAACAAACGTACTTATATCAAACAAATATAAACATATAGCTCAGACAGGAGCCAGAATCTCGTTTGCATAATGATGACTGCATTATGGCTTTAAATATAAGTTGTATTAACTCCTGACTTTTGTTTCACGGATGTTACCAGGTTGAATTGTGATCTAGAACGACAGGTTGAAAAAAAAAACCATTCCGCCATCTTTGATACCGTCCCTCCCCTCCACTGGACCACAATACAACCGAGAAACACCTGTGAAATCAAAATCAGGGGTTACAACAAAACATATCGATAGCCAGTATCCGGTCCTCATATTATGCAAACGAACCTCCTTTGGCGGTCCCCACCTACTTAAATATTTTTCCGTGTGATGCTGGCTTAGAATAGCATCACCCCATTCCTTTCCGGTGGGTATCGTAGAAGGTGATTATGGGACTCGGGGGTAACATGTGTATTGCAATTTTAAGGCGATGGGCTGACAACATGTCACTATGGTGACACACAATTATCTGAAAGACCCTCAAATGTTTATCAGACGTGGCATAAATGTCTGTATTTTACGGCCATTTACGCTCTGCCTACCCCGCAAGGGATAAAAGTGTGTATATACATGTGTGTGTGTAAGTTCAATTAATACTGCAGGAAAACCATGTTACTGGCTGGTGCTGCAGTATGTTCCAGACCGCACTGCGGCCAAATCTTACATACTTAATAAATGAAATATCCAAGTCGGTTACTAAAGTTGATTTATCAAAGGTTGTCTAGGTCAAATCTTTAACCTTCAAAGTACCAACCTACCAACCCTACCTTCTGACTTATTGACTTGCTATTTACAAATCGCTTTGCCTCAAGAAAGCTTAGTCATTTATTATTGATACCAAATAGCTTCATGAATCAAAGTAGGTAAATACTTTTGTTTACCAAACATTACTTATTTTCAGCGAACATGAAAGCAAGATAATTTATTTTGAAAATGAATTCGAATAGTATTTACGTTTCAGCAAATTATTGTCACGTTTACATACTGCCAATAAAGGCAGGGAAATAGTAAAGTAAACAGCGCAAAGGTTGCACTTCCCATACTCTCTCGAGTGTCGGTTTTTCGTGCGCGAGTCAAAAGAATGGCATCACGAATTGGTGCGAGAAGAGTATGTCGGCAGTCCAGTGTGTGAACACTCACTCGCGTTGATACTTGCGCCTATTAATTATACTGTGCTTGCGCGAAAGTATCTTGAGCAATATCCGCGACTAAATTACGAACCATTATGTATCAACAAAAACAAATCGCTTCAGCTAGGATTTGAGTGGCCTAGTACGAGTATTAATCCATGTGACTTAGGCGTTTCACACACTTGACGTCGTGTCGTTCCATTTTTTTGTCGCAACGTAACGCATGCGTCTGTACGACGAAACGACGTTTTGACCCTTTCTCTCCACATCGTAGTATGCACGTAACGCGCTTTTAATAGGAATGTGGTCAAACACCTGGTTATTTATGGACGGCCCATTAGAAAGAAAATCAGTTGATCTTGATCATATGTGGGTATTTTGGATAATATACCTAGATCTTTATATAAGTAGGTACATTTGCGCAAATGTGGCATCCATTTAGGCTTTATATTATGTCTAGACGAATATACAAATATACGAGTACAGTGTTGGTGACTGGTACGTACGATACATAAAAGACCAGTCTAACCTTGAAGATGTTTCTCATTACTGCTCATGTTATTCAGCGATTAGGGTTTTGTGCCAGTTGGAATATTATTTTGTACGTCGTGATGCGTAAATAATGAGGCCCCTGTGTAATCCAAAGGAAAATATGATACGCTCAATTATTTACATCGTTTTTACTTACGCAAAAATATTATGCGTTCTTTTAGAAAATGGCAGCATTATATTTAGGTTACAATATGATTACATTTTTGAAATTCTTCTTCTTTTTATGTGGGACACTGATTGTCGATACGGCCTGATGAACCCTGGTGTCGGTTTTTCAACCTAGTAGTAGGCTTAGACAGCACCCGAGACAGACGTATTAACAAACCCTCTGAAGCATGGAACCATCTTTCTTACGACTATTAATATTCTGTGCTTACGGACAATCAGGTGGTTCAATCTGCAATGTTTTAACCAGACTATGGGAACAAATTCACAAAGTCATAATATCAACTCTATAGGTGCCCCACCAGGAATCGATCCTGCAACCAATGCACCGCAGACACTACCATTGCGCCACACAAGCCATCAGCTTTTGCCATACAGAGTGTACGGTGTACCGAAAGCTTAGCAGCATGATCAGACCATGAAACTGAACAACTTTATAATGGAGCCTATGATGGGAAACGATTTTTTTCGAGTTTCTGTAAACGGTCAGTCAGTTGATTGGAAATTTTGTATGGGAGGTCGAAATTTATTTCTCGTTTACCATCATAGTGTCCATAGATTAAGTTGTTCACTGTCATGGTCTGATCATTGTTTCTTGTACACTGTCCCATACACTACGTCTAAAATCAACACAGTTATTTATTGTATGGTAGCTTTTTTATTTCTATGATCACCTCGTTAAAATAATAGACCACAGTCAAAAGAATCAGCGTACCAAACATACCTACTATTTCCAATTTACAAAATACTTGTATTTGAAAGTATCTTAGCTGAGCGAGCTGAGCCACATCTAAGCAAAGTCTACCTCTAATGGTTTGCATGTCAGTATAGAAAATTTACGCATGCATACACCCACAACCGGAGCGGAAAGAGTCTAACCCGAAAATAGACTGAAATGCGTCTTTGAAATTCACAGGCACGGCAAATGCTTGCAAAAGAGACATATCTAAGGATATGTCCAACTGAACAGTCTCGTGAGCAAAGTGGTCTGATCAGTGATCATCAAGCCTAACACGATCATCCAGGTACAGTAGATAATTGAACCAGTAGTACACCTATTTCCAATGACAATTTAAACATAAAAACGCGTATTTACATAAAATGTTGGGTAACAACAGATACCAGAAATAACAATCAAAATCTTGAAACAAATCAGAACAACCTAATCTGTCTTTGATACATATTGTGGCAACGACAAAAGACATCGCCCACAATTTAACCTGGAAAAAATCTATACATCGGCTGACCTTGATTATATTATCATCCGGAGCGAAGCGTGATATCTTACATTAAATTTCACACATCGTATATGAAAATGGACTTTGGTATTTTATTTTGATATAATTAAGGAATCAAACACCTTTCCTTTATTTTATGTTTTAGAAAATAACCGGGACAATTATATTTGTTGCCAAAAGTCCAGCACGCGCTTGTTCTTGGCTGTGCAGTGCACCGTTTCAAGCCTACTGCCACTTTTTTCTACTGTGACATATCCAACAGGTTATGCTCAAACGATACATTATTTGAGAAATTGTTTGATGGTGGTTCACATTTATACGGTGAATGAGTTTGGTCAAAGATGGGTTTCGACGATAGAAATGGTGTAATGTGCCGTAATTCAATAATTCATTGTTTATGACAGACTGAGGTTTTTTTTAAACTTGGAAAATTTTCAAGTGTAGGCGCAAGCGCGCAGGATTTTGCAAGTTTTCAAAAACTGTATATCTAACACAGGACGTGTTTTAAAATTTGATATACAGAATTAGGTAATTGAAAAAGGTACATAATTGTATTTGTGTAGATCCTTTTTTAATAAAATGAAGATGTTTTGGATTGATTTCAAAACGTCATTAAAATCCGCATTAAAATCGGACCAGTAGCGGTTTCGGAGATATCAATAAATTAAAATAAATTAGTTTTTCGTGTCCCAGTGTCCCATTGTTTGTATGCTGAGTTATTTAAAACAACGTAACGGATTTTCATGCAGTTTTTCTACATAGATGAAGTGATTCAAAAGAAAGGTTTAAATGTTATATGCCGGGAAAAGGTCTTAAACTAAACATTCATACATATATCGTGCCTATAATCCCTTGCGGGATAGGCAGAGCTTAAGAGAGTAAAAATCAGTCATTTACGCCACGTCCGAATATTTGAGGATCATTCGAAAAATTGTGTATCGCCATAGTGACAGGTTGTCAGCCCATCTCCTAAAATTGCAATACATACATAACATACCCTCAAGTCCCTTAGTCGCTTCTTACGACACCCACGGGAAAGAAATGAGGTGATGCTATTCTAAGCCAAAGTCACACAGAAAAAAAAAGTAAAAAAGTTAAAACGTAGGAATTGTAAAATCCAAAATAAACACAACTTAAATCCGTTTCAAATTGTTTTATTGTGATGAGTAATAGTTGTGCAAACTCAAGTAAATATGAATAATGGTCTTACCTATCCCCGCAGAAAAATTATTAGCCAACTAGCTAAAACTAAAATAAGCCTAGCCAACTAACTAAAATTTATCTAACTGGCACGCCCAACCGGTGAAACAGCTACTTGGAGACAAATGATAATATTTACTTGTACGCATTCTTTTTTCCCCAAACGCAACAAATGTTCTGTCGTGGGTAATAAAATAAAGGCATCGATCGTGAAATTCGTGATGATAATGAAGGTTTCAAAATGTGCCTTTGAACTTTAACTTTGACTTATGAATAAAATAAAAATAGGTGTTTGAATACAAAATATGCTTGTTAGATTGAATGAGGACATTTTTGTTAGAGTCTGTGCAGAAAAAGAATAGGCATGGAAATTGAGAGTGTCTCTGTGTATGAGAAACGTTTTAACAAGCTATGAAAAAATTATAAGTTTACTTTTTTCCCACGCTTATTCTCTTTTCGCACAGTTTCAAGCAAGATCACAATTACTGAAAATTCTAAACAGTTCAATTTGATTAAGATAATAATGATGCAGTAGGTGAAACTTGTTACCCAAGTGTTTCAATATACACAAGGCTTTAAAGAGCGATGCGTAAATAATTGATGATTAGTGATACTACAAAAGAGTTTCATTTTTACCCTGTTGGGACAGCCGGCCGGCTTAAAATAGAATTACCCTATTTTCTTCTTGCGGTTCTCGTAAGAGGCAACTAAAAAACTCTAGGTTTTCAAGTGTAGTACAGTTTTAAGCGACAAGCTGTCGCTGTAGTGATACACGATTTTCTGAATCTACCCTCAAATATTTGTCAAAAGTGGCAATGGCGACTGTATTTTGCGGCCGTTAACGCTCTACCTACCCGGCATTAGATAAAAGGCGTGATACAGCGTGATTGGTCTTGAACTACTGTTAAATTCATTACAAATTTGACAGCTGTCAACAGGTCAGAACTCATTACGTGCGGAAAGTACATACGCCATACCGATCAACGAATTGTAGGAAAATGTAAATGCATGCGTGGAAAATATTTGTTATCATAGTACATACTTATGTAAATAGCAATATTTAAGATGATAATTCTCATGCGATACGTGCTGCCCCTGACGATTAATACCGACTGGCCTTATGGCGTAGCGGATAGTACTCCTGCCTGTTACGCCAAGGGTCGTGGGTTCTATCCCTGAAAGACACAAATATTTTGTTATGTCTATTTTCACATGTTTGTGTTTAGTCTGTGTGTTTTCTATGTATATAAACCTTAGATTGGGGCTAGATCGCGCTTGTGCTGTCTGAATTGACCAGGATATGTCTTTATTTATTCTACCTAGGTGTCGACTAGAAATAAACAAACCTATCTGAGTGCCTTGGCACACTATCGCTCGCCATCTTAGATGTCTGTGTGTATAGTCACCATAGTCAATTTTCCTCTGATAATACCTGCTAGTACAATTGTTTGTGATCCAATTCTGTTTTGCTCTCATGACCTACGAAAATTTTGATTTACGATAATATTTTGATTTACGGTTTACAATAGCATCTACCCGAAAATACCAGATTCGTCCAGATAATAGGCAGCAGCATTTCCTGTGTGTGCAACATCATGCATTGTGCTCGCCAATTCATGTCCTAAGCGTGCTGAGTATGCCAAACATTCCTCCATAGGGAGCGGTCTTTCAAGCGGCTTACTTAGTTTGCGTGCTGATATAATATGTCCGTGTGGTGCCGCCTTAGAATAGCATCATTCCAATGCTAACATATTTATAATTTCTTATTTTCATTCATAGCATCATCTCATTTCTACCCGTGGGTGTCGTAAAAGGCGTCTAAGGGATGAATCCGGGAACGGGCAGTAGCGCTCTCCGTAAACATGTATAACACCTTGCACTGCGCTCGCCAATCTGCCTGCCAAGCGTAGTAAGTATGGCAAATACCTCCCAATATGGGGAGGGATGACGATCAGTGGACTATTGTGGTTGTTTTAGTAGAATATTACCCTACAAACGTACATACACATACAAAATCAACTAAATGTGATGCGACTACCGCAGTCCCATTACCATTAGCTACATTTTGCATTTGATGTTCTAATATGCAGTCACGTTAATCAAAGTGCATCTACATACCTACAACAGACATCATTTTTCAGCTATTTTCATAGTTTGTTTTGAAAATAAAGGACATTTTACGAAAATAATTTCATTATTTCAAAATAATATTAATAATTTCATTTTTTAGATTGTTAAAAATTTTTTAGGACTACGGCAAAAGCATTTATTCATATTCAAGTTTGAGGCGTAATACAAAAGTAATCAAGGCTTCATATTATATAGAATTTAGTTATAAAGTAGATATTGGAAATAAAGTTTAATTCTCGAAACGGATTTGAGATTTTTCTGGAAGTCGACCATCTTAGCATACCGAATTTCTGTAACCAAGAAGGAAAGGGGTCTCAAATTATATAGGATGTAAAAATATTACCTGCAAATATTTTAAGGGGTGAACTTTCTGTCCATGAACCTGAACAACTTTCCACACAATTATCGATTTATAAAAAAAGGACCTTCCATACATTGCCTTGGTCGGCTAGAAGATTTTGTATGGAAAGTTTTTTTTACCTATGTTCGTTGGGGTAATTTGTTTAGTTTCATGGGCTAGTTCACCTCTTTAAATATTTTTCCTATTTACATACATTGTTTGTCCACCATTACTAAGAATAACTAAAATAGCTTGATCCTTCAAAAGTGACTGAACTCCTGCTGACAGTAGGTACACGCTTGTAAGTCAAACCCTCTAGTGTTTGAGGTTAATGGGGTGAAAAGCTTGAAGCTAGATCATTATATCGCAACTTTTGAAAGTCGCGGTGTCGAAAATTCTGCATTGGAACAGCAAATGGCTTTAACGATAAGTTATTCATGTTTTCAATTTCATGACTATCCGATGGCGTAATGGTAAGAACCCCTGCCTGTTCCTGCCTGTTACGCTGAGGGTCGTGGGTTCGATCCCCACCCAGCACAAGTATTTGTAAGTTACTTTTCAAATATTTGAGTTGAGTCTGGGTGTTTTTATGTATGTATAAAAAAAGTATTTGTGAATTATATCAGCTATTTAGTTCCTAAAGTATAAGCTTTGCTTAGTTTGGGTCTAGATAGCGCTGTGTGAAATGTCCAAGATAATAATTAAAACAACATTGGGCCTCCCATACAAAATATGTGTTTGTGCAGTTTTGTGAGACACTTTTATATAATATGATAAGCTTAAACACTGTTTTTGCAATAAAGAAATAAATAAATGAGAGAACCAGTCGTTTTCCTCAATTAAGTATGTTTATTCGAGAAGAGGTTCAACTAAAACTTTGAGAGTGTTAAAGCATTACATTTATATTAAATTTAATAAAATATTCATTTAATTACTTTTTCACTTCTCCAGCTTTTAAAAAAACCTGTATTGCCGTGTATATCCAGTTGGCAAAAGTAGTTTTAATCTACAGTATGAAGAAAAGTTATTTGAATTACGAACATCTCATTTTATCAAACTAATCGTAACACTGATGGCGGTGCGTTGTAAAAATTATCACAACCAGTTATTTATTCTTCTTGTAAGTGTTATGCTATGAAATATTTCAAATTTCTGAATATTGAGACATAATATGTGATATTTTCGAACACACCTTCAAAAATTGGCGGGAATTTTAACTTTTCCTGAAGCATTGGAGATGTACAGCCAATTACCAAAACTTGACATTGGCAGAATTTTCTCACTGGTAGGGGTGAAAAGTTGTGTGTACCACACGAGAGCGAGTTCATTCACAACTCGTGCTCTTGAATCCCTCAGCTCAGGATACTACTTTTGAGTATCCTTCGCTGCTTTGGAATTCAAAATTAGCACTCGAAGCAAAAATAAACTTTGGTGTCTCTTTGTACTTTTTTACACATTACACAATAACATTATTTTTTTAACAAAATATAAGGTACACGCTTTTGTACTCTGACCAAGTAGGTATTTAAAAGAATCTAAAGAAACTAGATACAGAGGGAGGACATAATTATCTGCGACAGATAAGGATAGAAAACAATATCTGCGACAGATAGCCCTTAAGATTGTTTACATTATTTCAAATACCGAGTTGGAACTTGTGTGGTATTTGCGTTTGTTTACCAACAAATTATAAATACCGATTTCCGATTCAGTGTCTTACAAACTCAATTTGTTTACCCGAGCATGCAGTAAACACGAAACCCTTAATGTGAGGTGAATCCGACCAAAACCGATAAATTGTTAATTTGTGAGATACGAAGCTTTAGCCGTTAGCTTCGCGCGCTCTGCCAAATTGTTACTTGAACGCCTTAATTGCTTCAGTCGAAAGCGGAAGATTTTCAGTGATCGTTGAGAAGTTTTTAACAATTTTCTGAATTGACCTACAAATATTTGTCAGACGTGGTAATTACGGCCGTTTTTTACGGCAATTCACGCTAACCTACCACGCAAGGATGTGCGTGTGATAAAATAAATATACTTTATTGCACATAAAAAACACTACGCAAAAAAAACTTAACAGCACCGTGTTATTACATAAAATTCTGTATAGAAATGATTAAGACACTATTTAAAAAGTCGTCAAAAACTATTTGTAATAACACCAAAAGAGTACAAATTTAGTTGGCCTTATTGCTAAGGTAGCGATTTCTACAAGACAACCTTAAGAAAAATAATAGTTTGAGTAAATAAAAGCGGGATAGAACAGCAAATATATACAATACATGAACTTAAAAAAAATTTGTACATACTATTACATAAATTTGCAAAATACTCGTACGATAGATGCATATACTCACATCACGTATGCGCCTATACGCTCTGCGTAGGGTACGTAACCTGTTTGTCGTCTGGAAGCCGAAATGCGTGATCCTACGCATTAACGTATATACGCAACACAAGCGTGTGTCATATCTCATACAGTCCCGTATATAACAACGCCATAGGTACGCGCGTGGTTGCACGAGCTGTATACGGATGCGGTCTGCTCCGCCTTTATACATGAACTCAATCATACCATACTCGTTTGCTTTCTTTACAAAAGTGACTTGGATTAGCCGGAGACAGCCTAGTGTCAGCTATGAAAGTATTTTGAAATCAGAAGTGGTGAATGGCCTGTTCTAAAGAAGCAATCCTATTCAAACTGACATAACTCTAAAACCGTTAATAACTGTATGTAGCCTCCATAAATTTAAAATTATAAACATCAT
Source organism: Tuta absoluta (assembly GCA_027580185.1). Classification (NCBI taxonomy): domain Eukaryota; kingdom Metazoa; phylum Arthropoda; class Insecta; order Lepidoptera; family Gelechiidae; genus Tuta; species Tuta absoluta. Next base: position 6,986,303 of record JAQAHW010000019.1, on the reverse strand, counting down.
AAAATAAACATTAATTAAACACCGTTAATTGCATCATTAACAAATTGTGAGTAATTTAGGCACACGTAAAGGTCGACCCACATATATAATGAAACGCAAATAACAAATTGTGTGGTGCTTTAGGGACCTCTAACCTAAGGTCAACTACCGAATCATTACTGTACCCCTAAGGGTCCCTTAAGAGCGAGGAATAAGAATAATGTGGATGTGATTTTTAAATACTGATTACGTTTTTTTTCTGAATGAGATATTCATGAGTATGTTCTTATAATACTAAATTTTAATCTAATTGTTTTCATTTCTCTGTAGCAATCAATTATCTTTCCATGAGAAAAACAAGTCTTTTAGTTGTGTATTAAATTTTAAAACATTTTAACGTCTTAGATGTATAGCAGTGACTTTTTTTTATTTTTCAATAAAAAAGCAAGTCTACTATTTACTTTACTGCTAGAACTTTTTACAAGGTTCTACGGACATTCAAAAAAGGGCAGAAAAAAGGGCTAAATTGGACTCTTCTTCATAAAAGTTTTCGACTCTTTTTATCATTTCAAACAATATAGGGTATGTTAAAATGAAATTTTCAGTCAAGTCACAAATACATTTCATGTATCTACTTAGTTTTTCCTCAGTTTTTTTTATTAGCTTGGTGCCACCTATGTAGATTGACAAGAAAACTTCCCACTGTAAGTGAAAGTTATTTGTGTACTGGTAAATTACTTTATTCGTTCATGTAACGTTCATTAGTTTAGTGTCGTTATCATGCTGAGGTATAAATTCTGCATATTATTTACAACATTAGTGGCCAGATTCGACTCAGATTGCGTCACCTTCGTAATTAACTGTTTCGCCCATTATGGAGTTACAAAGATGGTTTTTACACGTGCCAAATGATTTTGCGGTATTTAGTTTCATAGCCCGGAGTTGTATAAATGTATGAAACCGCATTTTTTTATTTGTTTTTTTTTTAATTTATTTACTTTATGCACAAAAATGTACCAGGCGGACTTAACGTCAAAGGCGTTATCTCCCAGTCTACCTAAGGGCATGTTAAAAGGGTCAAGGCTGGTGCATTGAACAAAAAAAATGAAAGAAAGGCTTTAGTATATATAGCTCAGTAATATGTATATATACGTATAATAACAATATCAATAAATAATACACATACGAATGTGGAGTAGAAGAACATTATTATGACGTTAAGCAGGATTGCACACGTGCCGCATGCTATTGCGGTTTTCAACAGTAAGCAAGCAAATCATAGAATGTGACAGCCGCTTGGCGATGCAAAGTCATTTCTTGTGTATGCATTATGCGGCGTCAGCCTTACTATCGGATTTTATACAACTCCTTTCGTCAATAAAACCGTACTGGTGAAGTACCGCATAATCGTGTGGGACACGTGAGATCGCCATGAAATGTCAAATACCGCAACATCTTGAGGCATGTCTGAAGACAACCCACAGTTCTGCCCATTATGGAGTTACAAACTTTCGGTTTGCGGTCGTACCCTCATTTGTAAACGTATAACAATTCTAAAGTGTTTTGATAATGTTTCGTAAGTGGAGTAAATTGTAATAATAATAATTTTAATTATTTACAGGGAATGCTGCTGTCCATGCCCTGGAATTTTCTTCTATTCATATGGGATACCGTGTCATCAAACGACCTGATGAACCCTGGTGTCCGTTTTTCAACCGCCTACTACGAGTAGAAAAAACGTAAAAACGGACGGACGGAGTAGGTAGGCTTCTGACTTGGTTGTGTATTGACCGCCGGCTTAAAGCACGGAACCATATTTCTTAAGAACAATCATGTGGCTCAGCCGGCAATGTCTTAATCTGACGGGGAAAAAATTACAAAGTGATAATTATCAACTTTGTGAGTGCCCCACCGGGAATCAAACCCAGAACCATTGCACTACCACTGCGCCACATCAATCGTCACTCTCTGTTTAGTAAACCAAAGAAGAGTTTAGTGCAATTTTTTCACACTTTGTAGACACAACTTGACCCGTTCTCGGAGGTGCTACGGGAACGCTACGAGATAGCGTAGCACTCGGCTACGGCTCTTGAGTTGAGGTTCGTTGCTCTAGATTTTTTATTACAATTTTATTGTAGTCATACGATAACATTCTGAAGCATTTTGATGTTTAGATAGAAGGCACTGTCAGCACTTCAACCTACTTATTTAAATAACAATTCGCAAACTTAAACACCTGGTTGTCTGTAAGGAAGATGGTAGTGGTATTATTTAATCGAAGATTTCGTACTTTAGAGGGCTGTTTATCATTCAATCCTACTTGGTTTTAAAAAATGACTGTCTCTAGAGACGTCAGGTAATTGGAAGACTCAGTGTCAATATGATATAAATAATAATAATAATATAATTTTTATTGCACATCATATTGTACAAATAAAAAGAAAAATAAAGTACAACAAGACGGCCATTTCGCTATGGTAAGAAACTCTTTTAGGCCAGCTTTGGGTGATAGGAAAGTTTCAAGTTTTTATTTGCATTACCACATGGTTACATTACATAGATCTTAAAATATTACAAGTCCAGCATGTAGCACCTCGCAGAGGCACAGCAAATTGTTTTGGTAGCAACAATCATAATTTAACAAAGATATTGCTATACTATTAGTTACATTAAACATTATGAAGTGCGTATAGATAAGCGGGATAGTACAAGAAATATACTTTCAAGAATCTTATTACATAAATGTTCCAATATTGTGTGGGAGGAGATGAATCCCTATCGGCATTTACGTACATCTTCATGTCCATACTAGAATACCATGTACCATCGTAATAGGTACTAAATAATTCAGTTAACCGGCCAGATGCGACTATCCATCAATGCCTTCATGGTTACACGACACTGTAATAGGTATTTGGTGCAATCTTGTATCTAGTGTAACGGAATATGTACGTGTACAAAGCCATACGTTATGTAGTTACAATGTTCTGAATTTCTGAGTATAATGTGTCGTAATTTTTCACTGAGGTAGACGGCAAACATGTGCCCAATTTTATAAAAAAAACTACAAGCTTTTTCTTTTGTATGTGATAAAATTAGTAAATCTCTGAACACCAAGTATTAAAATCTTAAATAATTTAAGCCGTTTTGGCGAAAATTTGCAATCAATGACCGATATAAGATTCACTTTGAAGTTTTTTTTACAGATGAACATAAAAATATAATGCAATTCCATTCAACCAAAAATATTATTTTAAAAGATTTCTTTTAAAGTTATATTGAAAATAATGTTTTGAAGTAATTACTATAACAATATAATTTTATTGTTACTTATCTATAATTAGTTTTTTAAACATTTTACTTATTTTGATGCTATTTTAGTAATTTGATAGTACCACTGAAGGCCTATAGCTTACTTGTTTACGATAGACATGCCTGACAATCTAAATTCAAATCTTTGCGAATCTTGCGATCTCTTAATTTTAAAACCCCCTCTTAGTATAAACTATTACTAAAATGCCTTCTCGTATTATTGCTTGGTAGGTACGTTGAAAATACATTGAAAACCCAATCTTTTTAACTGTAAATAAAAAGAACGGTGTTTGGAATCAAGAGTAATTTACGTTCTCTACGCAAACAGATCGATTATTTTTTCTTTTTTAAGCTGTAGTACCCTTAATTGCTTTTGTCTCTAGTAGTGTAAGCGCAATATATTTCAAGCTGTCCTACCAGCTCGCTTACGTTTGCTACTGCAATAAATGGTATTTTAAATGCATTTAAAATGCGTTTATTTATGTAATTTAAGTAATGTGAAACTGCGTCCATATGAACAACTGATGCGAATCTGCGAGGCATCGGTCTCATGAGTTCTCATATCACTCGTGTATCAGTCTACGATTAGTCCATATGGACGCAGTTTTATCCCAACTATAGTAAGGCAGATTACCTTACCTGAAGAGCTGAATTGAAAGCGAAACAGTTGCCGACTTATTTAGCAAATATATATTTAGTCTTTAGTACTCTTTTACCAGTTCAGCGTAAAAACTGAATTTAACTACATTTAGTCATGTGTTTTCTCTTATCTCGAGGCTCTTAGTTAAGTGTGTGGGTCAGTTAAGGCTTAGACAGAAATTACTATTGACTATATGTCGGAAAAATTGTGCATTGCCATAGTAACAGGTTATCAGCATATCGCCTCAAATTGCAATTCACACCCTCGAGTCCCTAAGTTGCCTCTCACGACTCCGACGGAAAAGAAATAGGGTGATGCTTTGCTAAGCCGGCATCACACGACTTGAAAAAATATAAACATACACGTCTTAAAACGTTTAAATTTTGTTAATAAAATCGGTGACATTTGTAAAGATAAAGATTTAAGTATTATAAGAAGTTTCTTATAATACGTACTTTAATATTCTACGTTTTATTAAAAATTCAGACAACATATTCAAGTTTATGAGTTTGCTTGCCTTTTTAATATCCACTTATAGTAAATCACGTAAAAAAGTTTTATGCAAATGGTAAAATTTTGAATCCTCAGTTTTTAATATTAACAGAAGCGTAAATAAGAACAACAAACTGAACACTTTATGAACTCGTATTTGTATTGAAGTTTTTTATTTTACTGAAGTAATTAAACAAAGTTTAATGTTTACTGCGATCAACGTTCATACTCGCAATAAACCCTAAAAAACCTAGACAAAAACTGTCAACAAACGCCCCAAAATTCTTCTTTCTTTTCCGTGTGGGACACCGAGTCGTCCAACGACACAATGCACCCTGGTGTCAAGAGTTTTTTAACCACCCACTACTAATAGTAGGCCTCTGACATGGTTACCCTGATGACGACCCGATGTACCCTGGTGTCAGAGTATTTTCAACTGCCTACTGCTACTAGAGGTAGTAAGCTTCTGACATGGTTGCTGACGATCGCCGTCTAAGTAATCATAGACAGCAACTAGGACCGATAGCTTAACGTGCCCCGAAGCACGGAACCATCTTTTTTTTTTTGGATAATCAGGTGGTTCAGACTCTAATATCGTAACCAGTCTGGTAACCAATTCTCAAATTGATAATATTAACTTAGTGAGCGCCTGATCGGGAATCCAACCTGGAACTTTTGCGTTGCAGGCAGTCGCACTACCACTGCGCCACATCGGCCGACGCTATTGTATAAAAGGTATGTTTTCCGTAAGAAGTTTTTATGTCACATAAATTCTGGGACATTAATTTGTGTTGGGTAGCGTAGGTTGAACTGTCCGCTGGCTGTTATCATTTAACTGACTTTTTATGTGCATCTTTTGTACTTTCTACTGCAAATTGAGTTTATTTTCATGAATTTATTTGTACTGGTGTTTCGTAATAACTTAATATTTATGTAGTTCATACTTAACTACAGTTTAGGCGGTACTGGTGTTTCATAATAACTTAATATTTATGTAGTTCTTACCTAACGACAGTTAAGGCGGTTCTCTCGCATATCTTTTGCATCTAATTTGCCACCATCCAGCCCAGCTTCAGGTTCTTCAGGATCTTCTACAATGAATGAAAAACCTTCTGCCCAGACTTGTCTTAGCTTGAAGCAAATAAATAGTTTATTGGAGGAAAAGCTAACCGAAAATAGAGAGTATCTAAGCAAATCTATATACAGTGAACTGGTAAAAGTACAAGCGACATTAGAAAGCCAAATATCAAGTGTTATGAAAGGTCTCAATGGACAGTTAATGAACCAGTTAAAAACATTAACGTTAGAAAAACATGACATGCAGGAAAAATTAGAAAATTCTTTTTCAAAAATTCATGATTTAGAATCTGAGAATAAACAACTACGACTACAACTAAGGCTTTTAGAGGTTAATAGTAATAAAAAACCTACTGAAAAACAAACAGATAAGCCCAAGTTAAATGAAAATATAAATGACAACATCAGAAAAAAAGACGTTGCTGACAAACAAAAGCCAAAAGATACGAATGTGTTGCCCAACAGCCACAGCAGAACAAATAAGGAATGTGATACAGAAGAGGAACAAAATAAAGGAGATGAATTTATTGAAGTCAGGAATAAGAAGAGGAAAAATAGATCCGAAGTTATGATAGGTGAAAATAGGCAAGCCTTTAATCTGAGGGCTATTGAAAAGAAAAAATATCTACACGTTTGGTACCTACATCCGGACACAACAACAGACGAGTTGTTAGAACATATTAAAAGCCAATGTAGAGACAAACACCAAAATTTGACCAAAGAAATATTAATTGAGAGGATGAACCCTAGGACGGCACGGGAATACTCATCCTTCAAAATCGGAGTCCCCGAATGTATGTTTGAAGACCTTTGTCAGAAACATATATGGCCAATAAATGCAAGGTTTAGTGAGTGGGTTTTTTTTCGGACCCAATTTAAATCGAGTACATACAAACGCAATCAGAACCAATAATGCCATAGAGATGTACTACCAAAACACGAGAGGACTGCGGACAAAACTAAATGAATTTTATACTGGAATATGTGCTTCTACAGCAAATCTGTTTGCCTGCACCGAGACTGGATTGTACAAAGGTATCTATGATGGGGAGTTGGTGCCATGTGGTTTTGAATTGGCCCGATGCGACCGTGATGATGGACGTAAGCTCGGCGGTGTATTACTGGCCGCTGCGCCACCCTATAGACTAAGCAGAGTGGTTTTACCAGTTAACTTTGATTTAGACAAAGCTATCTTTGAGCTAATATGTTGTAAAGTGTATAAACGGGACAAATTTTTGTTTTTATGCTGTGTCATTTACATTCCTCCTGATGCCAAAACTACGGACTATATGCAAATGTTCCATATACTTGAACAATGGCAAAAGGAGTATGACCGTGTCATATGTATTGGTGACTTTAACTTGTACTCTGCTTCTTCCGAAGTTAATTGTTACTTTGAATATTTTTTAACGTTTTGTGAGTTCCGCCAACATAACAAGGTCGTTAATTGCAATGAAAGAACCTTAGATCTTGTTCTTATTAAGGGGACTATAGAAGATGTTCTCGTAAGCATAGAAAGTGACGGCATAGTGCCGGTGGATACTCAGCATCCCCCGCTCCGTGTTCGCTATGTCATGGCTTCTGGGTCAAGAGTATGCTTGTCTGAATCGGTTCCTTCAGAGTCCTCGTTTCCGAGTGCGGTGCATGACCTGCCTCAGCTCTTCCAGAAGGCCGATTGGAACTTCAGGAAGGCTGACTTCCATAAATTGTATGCATTATTGGAGTCAGCAGATTGGAGCCAGCTTAGACAGGCCACTGGGGTGCAAGAGGCTGTCGACACTTTTTATAAAATATTTTACAGTATTTTAGAAAGATGTGTTCCAAAGAAAAAGCCCAACTCGAAGGGAGTCCAATTTATTTACCCTGATTGGTACACTAAGGAAATGATTCGAGATATAAAGGCAAAGGCAGATCATCATAAGCAATACAAAATGAACAATCTGCAGGAAGAATACGATTTATTTTCTTACTACCGTACAAAGGTCAAGCATCAAATGACAGATGAAATCAGAAATCAGAAATCAGAAATCAGAAAATTTATTTGCAAGAATACAGTTTTTTTGGTTCTTAAAATTATAAAAAGTCTCATGTATTCGCTTGCATACAAGCATGCAAATGTAATTGTTTTTTTTCCGCACAGCTTAATTACATTTATTTAAAGAAAATTGTAATGTAAATTAAATAAAATGTCACACAAAAATAACATAAAATAATCCAAACAAATACAAAATAAATAAAATTACGATGTCAAAAAATCCTTAACGCTATAAAAACAATGTTGGAGTAACCATTTTGTCAAAGTAGTCTTAAATTTATTACCACTTAACAATTTGATGTGGTCTGGGATCTTATTATATATTGGAATGCACATATTAAAAATATTTTTCTTATAAATAACTTTGTGGCATACAGGTTGATGCAGAAGGTTCATATATCTTTGCCTTGTCCGTCGCTCAAATACCTCACTACGCTTAGGCCAATAACTAGGATGTGCATGAACAAAGACACAAACATCTCTAATGTACATGCAGGGTAACGGCAATATCTCTAGTTTCCTAAAAAGTGGCTTACAGCTGTCGTCAAACCAAGCATTGCACAAAACACGTATGCATTTTTTTTGTATCAGAAATGCTCTTTTAACATTGACCGAGTTTCCCCACAGTATCAACCCGTAACTGAGAACTGAGGACACGTATCCATGATACGCAGTAATTGCAGCTTCAACGGATACTGTCTCCCTTAGTCTTTTTAAAGCAAAAACAAATCGACTCAATCTGTTGCAGACCGCCTCTATCTGATCTTTCCAACTCAATCGCTTATCAATAGTTATGCCTAAAAAATTTATACTGTCAACTTCTTCTACCTTTTCACCCTTTAAATTAAGATCAATTTGTAATGGACTGGCATTGTAAGATATAAACTGCATCAATTTAGTTTTATTAATATTTATTTGAAGATTATTTCTTTCCATCCAAGTAATAATGTGAGTCAGTGAACTATTTAAGTTTGATTCAAGCTGTTGTTTATTTTTACCCCTAACTATTAATGTTGTGTCGTCTGCAAATTGTACACACTTTTGCTCTATTGCTCTCGGAAGGTCGTTGACATACAGTAGAAATAATAGAGGGCCAAGTACACTTCCCTGTGGTACTCCGGTATTATTAATTTTTAAATCTGATCTGTATCTGACTCTATGTATAACATTATTAATTTTGGTCAGTTTCGTTATTTCGGTACACTGCTTTCTATCAGCCAAGAAAGCTTCAATCCAGTCCAGTGTCCTTCCACGTATACCATATCGACTAAGTTTATCCTTTAATATAGAGTGGTTAACGAAATCGAAGGCTTTGCTCATGTCGAGGAATATCGCAGCTGTGGGCATTGAACAATTAATATTTGAAGATATTGTACGTATTAGGTCAAAACATGCATCAGTCGTTGAGCTACCTTTTCTAAAACCATATTGTTCTGGTTGCAAGATTCCGTATTTTGTTAAAAACTCATTGAGCCTTACTAAAAGAGCTTTTTCAAAGACTTTGGATAAGATCGGCACTAATGTGATAGGTCTGTAATTTGTGGGGTCAAACGATGAGTATGAACGATATCAAAATCGTATCCAAGCTCAGTTTAAACAAGACCCAAAATCATTTTGGGCTTTTGTGGGGAAAAAACGTTCTGGTCAATCAGGAAAAAAGATCACTAAAGGCGAACGTATATTGGAAGGATCAGAGTGTGCTCATGAATTGGCTAAATATTTCCACTCAGTTTTTAGCCTGGAGAAGCCCTTGTTAGACGTTGACGAAGCGATGGCGTCATCAGATGAAATAGGTTCCCGTGTACATGTCGGCCAGTTGACTCTAAAGGATGTGTTAGACGCGCTTAATCGTCTGAAACCAAAGCTGTCAGCTGGTCCTGACGGAATACCTGCCTTTGTAGTAAAGGATTGTAGATCTGCTTTAGCCAGCCCGTTGCTGCACATCTTTAATATGTGTCTGGCTGGTGGGGAGTATCCGGAAGTTTGGAAACTGTCTAGGGTTATTCCGGTACCGAAAGGGAAATCAGGATCAGACGTATGCAATTTTCGGCCCATCGCAGTATTGTCAACGTTTGCTAAGGTGTTTGAGACGGCACTCTACTTATGCATATACCCACAAGTTGATGCTAGCCTTAGTGATGCTCAGCACGGATTCAGACATGGCCGAGGTACAGATTCAAATCTGATGTCTCTCATGAGTTATGTCGTCCCAGCTATGGATGCTAAACCGGGGGGGCAGGTAGACGTTGCATACTTTGATATTCGCAAAGCCTTTGATACGGTGGATAATGATATTCTTCTCAAGAAATTTGCAACTGCGGGATTCACACCGCTGCTTTTAAAATTTTTCTCATCTTACCTTGGAAATAGAAAGCAATATGTGGACTATGGAGGATATATGTCTAAAACATATCAAACACTGTCAGGTGTGAGCCAGGGCAGTAATTTGGGTCCACTGGAATTTTTAATATTGATCAATGATCTGCCAAATGTTGTCAGAGATGCTAAGTGCTTGCTATTTGCAGATGACTTGAAGCTCTACTTAAGAGTTGAGAACAGTATGGATTGCTTAAAGTTGCAGAAGGACATTGAAAGGGTGGCGGACTGGGCTGTAGAAAATGTATTGCAATTCAATACATCGAAATGCAATACTATGGTGCTAAGCCGCGCACGAAATCCCTTGAACTATGCTTATACCTTAGCAGATGAGCCCTTAAACAGCATTCAGACTGTTCGGGACCTAGGAGTAGCATTCGATGGACAGGTGGATTTTCGAAACCATATCGTTGAGATTTCCAAAATTGCATATCGTAACCTCGGTTTTATACTAAGACAGGGATTTAAAGACACAGAAGTGGTTAAGACACTGTATAACGCCTTAGTGCGAAGTAAACTGGAATTTGGGGCTGTAATATGGAATCCACATGAAACCAAATACAGTCTCATGTTAGAAAAAATCCAAAACAAGTTTCTCAGATACTTGTATTTGAAGATGTATGGGGTATACCCTTTCTACCCACTTATGTATCCCACCCTTTTCGTCTTGGGGATGGTTGGATATAATAAATTGGAAGTAAGAAGGGAGGTGGCATTGGCCTTGTATGTGTGGCGAGTGCTCCGAGGCAAAGTATCCAATGCTCAGGTTCTGGAATGTCTTGGGGTGGTTATTCCACAGCTTCGCCTGAGGCGGGGCCCGAGGGACCAGGTTATTGAGGTACCGCGGTCGAGAACCAATCTGCTGAAATACGCCCCCATTACAAGGGCAATCAAAAGTATAAACCGTGTCTCTGAATTTTTGGATATATGGCATTGTTCGTTGGCAGAATTTAGAAAACATTGTTTAATAGTTATTGAATTGTAATATGAAATTGACAGATTACTTAATTAATTGACTTGATAATATATTATTGTTATGTGCTACTTATATCGATTTGGTGTAAACTGTTATGATATTTGTAATGTAATGAATAAATAAATAAATAAAAATAAATAAATAAATAAAATCTTCCGTCGCTGCGTATTTTTAACGTACTGAAACGCATGTAACTATCAGACGAAAGCAAATTGCTAGTTCCAATCTTACTCCCATTCAAACACGGTGTGTAACGGATGCATCTGTCAAAACGTTGGGCAGACGCATTCGTAAACATAACGTCAATGCACCGTAGCCGCATTTGTATGGGAATAGGATCAGAATGAGCAATTTTGTTTCGTCTGACACACGTATGCTTTACGGTGAGTTTAAAATAAGTATGAATATGACATAAATATGAATGAATTTAATTTACCAAACATACATACATAGATCACGCCTATATCCCTTACGAGGTAGGCAGAGCGTTAACGGCCGTTCAATGGATATTAATAATTTAAGATTATTTTTTCTTATACATTAGAAGAAGTATACTATAAATGAATTTTATTTAATTGTGGTATGACATTGTTTTTTTATAACCTCCATTGTCTGAATTGGGATATAACCTAATAAAATATATTTGTATACTGACATAATTGGTAAGACACATTGATACTAAAATTAACTTTAAGATCTTAAAACTTTGTACATGGTGTTTGAAGCAAATAAATGATTGATTGTCATGTTAACTCGTTCATTCGTATTTCATCGAGAAGAGTATCACGGCAGTGTGTGAACATTCACTCGTGTTGATACCTCCGCGGAAGTTTTTCAAGCAATATTCGCGGTAGTGCAGCAGAATCAGGACCAGATGCATAGTGTGAACGTAGCATAACATGTAAGCATACAGCCATACAGACAGCTGGCAGAGACTTTGCGTTATACAGGGTTATTTTTTATTCACCCCGGAAATTTTACAGGTTGATTCTACTCATGATTCTGAACAACTTTTATTATGAGGCATTCTGCGAAATCGCGAAAAAAAACAGCTGTTCCATACATTTTGTTCGAGTACGTATGAATTTTTCTATGGAGCAGCTGTTTTTTTTTTCTGCGATTTCGCGGATGACCCCATAATAAAAGTTGTTCAGAATCATGAGTAGAATCACCCTGTAGAATTTCCGGGGTGAATAAAAATAACCCTGTATGTATGTAAAAGTAATAAACATAATTTTCCGCTCTGCTGGTTTTCATATTTAATTACAGAGGTCAGTGAATTTAATCTTGAAAATCAAGCAGCAGTGAGCGAATTCAGTTGGAACTATATTCACCCGAACCCATATTTTTCATAAACTTTTAGGCTCAGCTCTTATATTGAACCTTTCTAGATCTTTATAAAGAATGGTCTCAATAAACCATTCATCTGATAAAACTAAGGTGAAAAGGATCTAGAAAATAGAAAATGTGAAAATTTATTGAATGCCATGATAATAAATGAGATGCTTTTATACTATGAATTTTCTTCATCTACCATTGAAAGGAGGTTTTTTGCAATCTTTCTTATGCTAGGCTTAGCACAAAATCTGGTTTATTATTTTGGTGTAAGGCTTTTGGTCCATTGAAGCGTAGATTTATTTTATTATATTCTGTTCAGCTTTTGTACTACATGTTGGACATAGAGCCAATAAGTACTGCACTAATCTGTTCAATGAACTTGGGTTTATTTATGTCAACTTGGTTTTTTGATTTTTATTATAAGTTTTTTATATTTTTTAGGGCTGGACACTTTAATTTTAGCCCCAGGGCTTTGAAATCTGCACCTGAATATTTCGTGGGGAGCTGGAGATCAACCGTAGAAGTTTCTGTGGTTGTTCAAATAACCAGCATACGATTTCAACAACTGGGCTAACGAGTTGTTCTGGGAAGAACGGATTGGACTGAATCTACCCGGCACGTGCCGGTAGTTCCCAAAATGGGAAACAAATGAGAGACCTCCGCGTTTGTCAGTTGCTTGTGGAGTGTGATCTACTTGCAATGGCTGCAGCAGCGGCTACTGTGATGTCGTCATCATCATCCGAAAGGACGTGTCTGGGACGGCGTTATAAACGCGAGGTTGGATGGGGGAAGTAGTTGGTCGCGGCAACTATTAAGGGGTTTTTATGATGGGAAACGTTTTCAAAGAAGCCACGAGACGCTTCATTTATATAGGCTTTACCTAAGGCGATATGAAAATTGACGTTCCGCAGATAGCATTGCGCATAAAACAGTTGTAAGAAATAGAGTCCGTCTGTTTATCATACGAAAACTGAAAAATTATACATTCTAATGAGATCAGTGTGTCTCATCCACATCTTTGCTACTCTACAGTTGAGTGTTATCATAATGCAAGAGTAAATAAAAACTTTCACTGAACTCGCCAACCCGTTTGCCAACCATGGTGTTTGGCTATCCCCCGAATAGGGGCTGACCGATGTCCCGCAGTGGACTGTTCTGGCTGTAATGTATGTACCCACCTACTATCAAAATATATTTATAGTTCTTTTGTTAACTGGAAAACTTGCTGTGCAAAGTGTATTCTTTTTTAATCAATTCCATTAAAAAGTGAATAGGTTCTCATTAAATGGTTTCTAGTTTTCAAATGAAAATTGCAACAACTCTACAAACAGATACCTTTGAAGGCGGGAAATTGGAAAACTGAAACTTTATACTGGTAGCTTTCTTTATACACTACAAGTGCCCTACGTTGTGAAGTTACAGGCTACAAATCTACAGGTGTGTTTTTGTACATTGCGTAACCGGTAAATCCTGGTATCATAAAAACTAAGCGACTACGCATTGAACATCGCATTTCACCAGTAAAATTTTAGCCTGTAGTTTGATTATACTATACAGGTAAAATTAAATTTTGTAGACTTGAAGTGGCCTAGCAATGCACATACTAATCAATCGTGATTAGGAAGAAAACTCACAGGCTATTGCAGATGGCAGCAAGCGTGACTGTGCCTTAATGCACTAATGAAGAAATTGAACTTTGACTTTGACAAATTTTCGACCAATCGCAGAAAAAATATCGAGCAAGTGCGAGCCGGACTGGCGCACGAAGGGTTCCGTAACATTATGTATAAAAATTGCAAAAAAAACGTTTAATATATGGAAACCCCCCTAAATTTTTATTTTATTTTATTATTTGTTATTATAGCGCAACATACATTCGTTATGTGTAAAAAATCAACTATCTATTTATCATGGCTTATGAGACACTGCTGGCTGACAGACAGACAGCCAGAAATTCTTGGACAATTCCCACAGCGCCATCTGGCACCAAACTTAGCTTTAGCTTTAGCTTGTACTATGGGAATCAAATAGCTGAAATATTACTTAAATACTTTTTTTAAATAAATAAATAGAGACCACATACACTAAACACAAATATTTGAAAATACACTGAACAAATATTTGTGTCTTGTGGTCATCGAACCAACGACCTCTCCATGTAGCAGGCAGGGGTACTATCTACTACGATATCGGGCCAGTCTAAATGAGTAATGAACCCCATTATCAAGAGGAAGTGCCTTAGGCCGTACGCTCGCTTACGCGGTTTCACGCGCGGGCCAGCCCGCGCGTGAGGCCGCGCGCGGTCTCGCGGGATCCGCGAGGCGGTCTGACATCGCCGCCATTATTACCCGTCCAAATTTAGAAGGCGTATAGTGCCTAGGTAGCTGTAATATGGCAAATGTCGTCGTGTTCGTACGGGTTATATTATGTCGCGGGTTGCTGAAGCCGCGGCGCGGGTGACCGCAGGCCGCGTCACGGGGCGCCAATCTTGTGGTTTGTCAAATCTGGCCCGCGCGGGCCGTCCCGCGCGTGATACCGCGTGAGCGAACGTACGGCCTTATTTCATGTCCTATCATAACCATAAATTATTTTACAACCGTTAGACACTACAGGTAGTAGATAAATACTAAGACAATACACTTAACAAAGTAAACAAAGTACACAGCAAGTACTTCGTAAATCTTACTTGCTCTTCGTGCTTTGTTTAAGGCGAGTGTAGTTGGGAACGGCCTCGACTATGGTGCCACTTCACAAACAAATAATATATTTTAAAATAATATTTTCGCTTTATACAAAAAATCTATCAGAATTTCCATTGCTCAAGTTTTTAGTAATATCCTTATGTAAAATTAGAACCTACAAACTCAATGAAATATACTTTGTAAATTAATTAATGGCAAAAAGTGCCGCTTTTGGTGTCAATTGCCATTACTTTAATTACAGACAATATTTCATTGAGTTTGAAGGTTCTAATTTTACTTAAGGCTAATACTAAAAACTTGAGCAGCCGACGTTCTGATTGATTATTTGTATAAACAGAAAATGATTTTTTTATAAAGTGGCGCCACTGTCGAGGCCGTTCACAACTACACTCGCCTTAAGTACTAAGAAATGCTTCGTAAACTGCATAGTTCAACAGTCCTCGTGTAACTGAACTACTACAAGTTTAGAAGTTTATAATGCTTTTAGTTTAACCATTTTGTTAGTCAAGATTATATGTAAAAGTCATTTTACATCCTCATAGACCAAGTACAAGAAGCTTATCGTAGAGGATGAAACTCATACCGAATTTTTGTTAGACACTATTGATACAGATTCACACCAGTAGTAATCCGTCGCAATAATATTTTCGTTATGACTATCACTTATTACTAAATATTATAAAATGAAGTCGATTCCCGTGTCCCCATGTCCGTCCATATGTATGCTTAGATCTTTAAAAGTAAGCAACGAATTTTGGTGCGGTTTGCTGTAGTAGGTAGAGTAATTCAAGGGTAAGGTATTTATGTATAATTAAAGCCGGAAAAATGACTTTTATCCGCGGGAAAACGGTGAAACCGCTGGGCAGGTCGCTAATATTAATTATAAAGTCTCGGAACGGATCTCGTGGAGAAGTTTGCGCAAATCATCTAATCACGACTTTCATACAATCACGATTGTATTGGTATTGGTTACCTCAGATTTGCCAATCCGAAAGTACCTAATCAAATCTGTATTGGTTGTATGTGGTTCTCATAAAAAAATCTTAAAGCTTTCTATCTTTTTTATTGATAAGATTGTATGGTCCGTGGTTTTTACATATTCGAACTGAGATTGTAGAAGAAAGTCATTGTGTTACCAGTGTAATATATTATAAACTATTCTCTTAAATAGTTTTTGCTATGGATAGGCGACTAACCAGCCCTAACATTATAAGTTTTATCTGTCTACTGCCACCAACACGGTGAGCTACAATCTGAACAAATATTTTTCAATGCAAATCATTGGAAATGATAAAATACATTTTTAGAAAATATGTCAAATTTTCTATAGAATAAATTTTTCGTATAATCATGAATCGTAAAGAATGAAGGAAAGATACCTTTTTAATATTTTTCAATTAAATCAGTACAAAAATGTATTTCAGCTTCATGGTCTAACCTTTATAACAAGAAAAGACAAGTTGTTGACGGAAGGTAACAACGTCCAACTTCCAACCTATTTTGAAGCGCTTTAACCAGCTGGCTAAGTTCACCAGGCGCCCAAGTGTTAAACCTAATTTGACAAGTTTGCCAATCTTGTTGCAGTTTGTCTTGAAAACTTGCCCGGTCCTAACTACGTGATACAACTGTCTGAAAAGTATTTGGAAGAATGACAATTTTGGTAGCCAGTTTTATCCTTTGGAAAGGTTACGAACTTAAATTTAAAAAAAAGACTCCAACATGACATCAAAAGGTGGGGATCCACAATAGACAGTTCAAGTCTTAGGACATTGGAGAAAAAAACGCATATAATCAAAACCGTTTTTTGGGTTTACTCGTGGACATACTCCAAAACACGTTTATATTTTTACGTTACTTACGAAAAATTACTTGGTCAGCTCTGTCAAGAAAAATGATCCTATACTAGTAACAAATTTTCCGGCAAGAGACTAGACAAGCTTTAATTAGAGTTTCAATTTCAGTTTGGTTGTCGCGAAGAAATTGGGACAAGCTCAATGCGGAGTACTATCTAACAGAAAGCGTTTGAATTAAGAATTTAGCTGTGATATTGTTCGTAACCAAAATTTTGAGCAGACATAATGTGATATTTTTATACTATCTTATAAATAACTAGCGGCTTGCGAAGCGGCTTTACCGGTTGCTAATCGTTTTCCGGCAGGAAATAGTCACTTTTTATAGCCTATGTTTATCAGGACTAATGTATAATTCTAAGGGACTTGAGGGTCCCTAGGTATTGCAATTTTAGGCGATGGGCTGACAACCTGTCACTATGGCGATACACAATTTTCCAAATGACCCTCAACGTTTGTCAGACGTGGCGTAAATGTCCGTTTTTTGCGGCCGTTTACGCTCTGCCTACCCCGCAAGGGATAAAAGGCGTGCTGTGTGTGTGTGTGTGTGTATGTATAATTTTAATGGTATAAGATATTTTTAAATTGGTCTAGTAGTTTCGGAACCTACTCAATACAAAAAAAATGTCTTTCCTCTATATAATATAAGTGTTGAGTTTTCGTTTGAAACGATATACTTCTCAAATGATGACAGTCGTCACGTCGTGCTAGTCCCTAAAAAACTCTTCAAATTCCATAATAATATATCCATTTGTTGTCTAGTGAAAACCAAAAGAGAGTGTACAAAGGTCACAGATTCTAATTAATCCATTCACTGGCACAGTCTGAAAACTGTCAATTCAGAAATTGGCTGAGCTATCCTGACTTTGACGGGAGCTGACCTTATCAAGTTATCCTCTTCAAATTGAAAGTTGCCTCTGCGAAAGCTAGCAATCAATTTGTCGTTTAGTCGTATATCAAATGAAAGAGATTAACTAGCCGTGTGATGCCGGCTTAGAATAGCATCACCCCATTTCTTTCCTGTGGGAGTCGTAAGAAGCGACAATCCTCGAGGGTGTGTGTTGTAATTTTAGGCGATAGGCTGACAACCTGTCACTATGGTGATACACAGTTTTCCGACTGACACACTACGAATTCCTAAAATTGATAAGCCTCTGTAAAAAAACTGTTGTCAGAACTCCCAAACAAAATGCAAAAAAGGGGGTTTGAAAACTTGCTCTTTCTGTTTCCAATCCTCAATAACATCGGTCGGCACAAAGCAATCTATTCACCGGGTCCTCCGCTTCGGGACTTTTTTCAAATCATCATTATAAAGGGTTGGCCAATTAAAGCTAATGGACGCCCCAAGTTCCGGCAACTTCGACAGTTATGCTGCGGTTCAAGTTATTAGAGCGTGGTTGGTGAGACTTAAGACTGTAGCTGGTATACCTTTTTGAAGAACAGTAAAATGCGCGTTTTGAAGAAGTGATGAGAGGCCTATTAGCCAAGGGATGACTGTGAGGTAAAGGGTAGCTACCCGCCTGGTCGGGTGTTGTTTTCAGGGTAACGACTGTTCCAACCGGTCATGTTTGGAAGTTATATATGTGGCGATCGGCGGAAACACTTCGAAACCGCCACACACACATAGGTAGAAGGTGGATTTGCTGGTAAGATGGCGTCGAGAGGTCTGGCATTTTTGGACATCTTGGCCACTACTGTGTAACTACTTTAGTATGCCGATAGTCACTCGCTCAGTGTCCGACTACTGCCAGCATAGAACACTCCAATATTCTTTGTGCACCTTTCATCTTTGGCATGTTTTGCTTTCGTTACCATAAGTACTGAAAGACTAAGGATAGGCACACACTTTAGCGTGTGGTATTGTGGGAGTTTTAATTTAACATAAAAACGTCGCCCAGTTCCCCCCTTTGCGCATTTTTAGTTTAAATTTTTCTGTTATTTATTTGTGTTTTGAATGTGCAGTAAAGTGTTTTTACTTACTTTACTTGCCCAAAACCAGGTAGTTTCTGCTTTAAAATAGCAAAAGTTCACAATTTGGACCTGGATATTTCAACAATAGCTGAGTTAGCGGAACTGTCGATAAGACTCCGCAGGAAGTAGCCCGAGCTATTGGTGTCGCGATTAATCGTCGGTGAGTAGCGTCAAGTAGTCGGTGAGTGGGACAAACTTGTCCGAACTTACCGGTCGCGATTTAAGCTTAGGGTAAAGTAAGAATAGTTGTGCAACTTTTCGATAAAGCTTCGTTACTCAGAAATTATCTATTTCTTTATTAAGTACTCTTTGCATATCATATGATTGATCTTTATTATTCCATCATACATAAATTAATATTTTATAGTTTTCTTGTAAATCTAATTTTATTTGACTTCTTGAAAAAGAGATACATGCCCACAAGGGCGGATAGTGGCGTAACCTTAAAAAATTGGTGGAGGGGTATATGCCCTTTGCGGGGCACCTAGGGGCACCAACTATGAAAATTGATAGTATTTTTTTATCATAACAACTTATTTGAATTTGATCAAATGCGTATTTAAAAACAATAAAGAGCCTCTTTACTTATTTATTATTTTTAAACTTAATGAGTATATTTACCTCAGTAAAAACATTATTTGACGCATATGTTTATGTGGCACAACGCCCAAATTCCAACTACACTTGCAAAGCGTTTTTCCACCTTGCAACATACCAAAATTCACAAAAATATCTTTCTAGTCAACTATCTCCCACAGGGCAACAAATATACTGCGCAAGTATCTTTTTTGATAAGAATAATTGCACTGGTAATTAAAAAAACTATTTTACAAAAAAAAAAAAAGATTTTGATATGTAAATAGGTGCCAAGTCCAGTAGACAAGCCTAGATTATATTGATCTATAAGGTCGTTCAACATTCTTTAGCAAAGTGAAACGACCATCTTAAAACTAGAGCACCTCAAAGTTTGACTTTTCTAGTTTCCACGTGCTTTGGTATAAACAATTTATCATCTGTATTTTAGTCTCAATTCTCAAGTTATTTTCTAACAACATCTACTCTAATCAATATTTGAGGTCCTAGTAAAAAATTCCACCTTCACTTGTAGAGCGTGTGGAAAATTATGCTGCTCCCATATCGGCTTATACAGCCATGAAAAGTCTTGCCTCAGACACTGATTAAATCGTCTGTCACAGACGTGTGAGGCCAATGATGATAATGAGTAAAAAGTTTGAGCTCAAACTTAGAGGTGTTCTAGTTTTTAAGTTGTTTACTTTATTTTGGTAAAGAATGTTAAATGAACTTATGAATAAATAAAGTACAGGACTGTCTGCTCAATTTGGCACCCACATACATATTATATAAACTTTTGTCGGTAGAACATGGGACTTTGGCAACCAATTTTTATATTAATTTACTAGCTGTTGCCCGCGACTTCGTACGCATGGTGTAGTGACTTGTGAGTTAGTGAAGTTGATGTATACATATTGTTTAACTAGCTGTTGCCCGCGACTTCGTACGCATGGTGTAGTGACTTGTGAGTTAGTGAAGTTGATGTATACATATTGTTTAATATTAATATCATGTTTGTATAAAGTTTTTTCTCTTTAAGATGTGCAATGAATAGGTACTGGTTAACTTGTTTTTCGGTTAGGTACTTGGTTTTGATACTATGGACATCAGCTACAAAACATCATTATAAACTACTTTGGTAGTTTTACCATCGGGTGCTAAAACGTAAAAATTTTCAGGAGAACTGACTCGAGAGCAAGCGACATATAGCTGCCCGTGTGATAAACAGGGAATCGTAAGACCTACGCCTGCGGCTTTCAGCGTCTGTCCTTGCGATTTGTTTACAGTCATTGCAAAGAAAACGCTGACGGGAAACTGAATGCCCTGAAATTGAAATAAAAAGTTGTTGGGAATGAGTGGTATACGCGCCACAACCAGTGAAAATATCCGCCTCGAATACATTCATCTTTACGCTTAAGATCTTTAGTCTGGTTCCATTGCACAGCTTTGGCGGAGTGAGATTGCAAAGAAGCATGAAAAGAACACCAAGTTTAAGTAATATTTGGTGTGCAGAAAGACCATTCGCACTCAAGGAGTTTAGGAATTCTATTAGGTAGTTAGTGGCTTTGTCTTGATTCATAACAGTGGTAATTGACGCGTATACCACCATATCCCCAGTGATTTGTGACATAATGGTATGGTTTATTGAAGCAGTCTGATCATTTTTGGGTGCAAAAATAGCTCTTCCACGTAGCTACGAATCTTTCTTTTGAAGGAAGGAAGGCTCGCCATACACAGAAGAAATGATTCTCTTTAGACCAGAAACTATTTGGCAAAGCGTTTCAGGCAGACTTACTTGACCGTTATCCTCTGGTAAAGTACCTCTGCCGAGTTTTAATAAAGCTTGTGAAAACTCTTCAGCCCGTGGATTACCTCCGAGACGGGTTCGCATGATCACCGTCATGGTCAGCTTGTGAATTTGTGGCCAAAGAGCCGATGATTTTAGTGAGGCATTCACCTCATCAGCCCTGGTACCTCGAGTAACAACTGGAAGTGTTTGGCGAAAGTCACTGGAAAAAAGAACAGTGATATGGCCCATGGCCCTATTATCTCTGCGTATGTCTTTCAAAGTCCTATCCATAGCTTCTACCGTTTTTTTGTTGGCCATCGTACACTCGTCACATAACTACCAGACAACAATATCAGAAAACCTTTGCCTTGTAACTATTACGTGATACAGCACATATTGGAGTATCGTTTGTGTCCAAATCGATTGGTATTTTGAAAGTTGTATGCGCCGTTTTCTCTCCTGGAAGCAGTGTGGCAGCGATACTTGAAGATACTACAGCAAGTGCAATCCTACCTTGCCTTCTGATCTCTGCAAAAATGTTTAAGGCGAGTGTAACCGTGAACGACCTCGATAGTGGCGCCACTTCACAAAAAAAGATTTATCTTTAAAGAAACAATCTATCAGAATATCCGTTGCCCAAGTTTATACTTACATACTTATATCACGCCTATTACTTATCTCTTGCAGGGTAGGCAGAGCGTAAATGTCTGACATATATTTGATGGTCATTCGGAAAATTGTGTATCGCCATGGTGACAGGTTGTCACCCATCGCCCATGTGAAAGTCCCTTAGTCGCCACTTACGACTCCCATGGAAAAGAAATGGGGTGATGCTATTGCAAGCCGGCATCACACGGCATAGTTTCACAAAGTAAGTATTGGTGGCTGCGCGCCGATAGTTTACAATACTGTATTATTATTTTTTTAGTAAACCTGCCGCCTGTCAGTGGCTTTGTTATATAATTTTGGAGAAAACATTTCATTAGCGGGTTTCACAAAACTAACAGCGACATCTATGAAGTAATTTTAAACAAATTTTACTCTAACATTTTTGATTCTAACCAATGAAGGTATTTATATTTTTTTAGGTTCCGTACATCAAAAAGAAACGTACAAAAAAACGGAACCCTTATACGATCAGTTTGTTGTCCGTCCGTCCGTCCATCCATCTTGTAAGACGCTTTATCTCGGGAATGCGCAGAGATATCGAGTTAAAATAAAAACTATATTGGTAAATAGGTTTTAGGCTGCAATATGGAACCCTTATAGGTTCACTCACTTTGTTGTCCATTTGTCTGTCTTTCAAGACTCACTATCTCGGTTACACGTAGAGATGTCGAGTTAAAATTAAAAGTATTATAACCTTTAACTCAGGCCAACGGCCTCTTGTAGTGGGAAAAAAAATTAACTTATTTTACCCAAATCATAATTTGTCTTCGCAAATAAACAATTTTCAACGGATTTAGGTTGTGTTTATTTTGGATTTCACAATTCCTACGTTTCCACAATAAACACAACTTAAATCCGTTTAAAATTGTTTTATTGTGATGAGTAATAGTTGTGCAAACTCAAGAAAATATCACAATTCATCTGTCTTCCATCACATACCTTGACCATGACCAAAGGTCAAAGTAAAAGTCCGAAACATTTCTGTAATAGTTAGAACGGCCCGCATATATATCAGACGTGGCGATAGCGATAAAATACTTACGGCCGTTGACGCTCAACCTACCCCGCAAGGATTAAATGTGTGATTGTTTGTTTTTTGTTAGGTTAGGTCGTTTCACGGGGTCGTTTAGAAGTTCAGATCGTATGTCAGTCAATACATGGTCAATACCGCGTTTTACAAAACTAACAGCGACATCTATATTATTTTTTAGGAAAAAAAATCGGAACTCGCTTTGCGGAACCAGTTACTGTGTTTTACCATGGGAATGAAAGATTTTTTCGAGGTAAAAAGTATCCTAGATGTTGACCCGGGTAATAAGCTACCACAGTATAAAATTTTGTAGAAATCTGTGCAGTAGTTTTTACGTGAAAGAATAACAAACATACCGACAGACAAACAGACAAACAGACAAAAATCAATTTTACTTCTGTTTTGATGTCTGTATCTTGAACACAATTAGAAGCAAGCAGTAGTTTTTACGTGAAAGAATAACAAACATACCGACAGACAAACAGACAAACAGACAAAAATCAATTTTACTTCTTTTTTGATGTCTGTATCTTGAACACAATTAGAAGCAAAAACCCTTTTTTGAATCTATTTCATGTACAGAATTGGTTTCGTTTCTGTTTTATTATATGTATAGATGTTTTGCTTCATACACAATGTATTAGATGTAGTGTAAAATACCCTCTGAATATGGCGGTACTCCCAAACTCGTCGGTACTCGTCCGTCGCTGTCAAACGACTTTACAGACGCATCCGTTACGCACCGTAACGCACCATAGCCACAGTATAATTAATAGTACTAGCGTACAGTATGGTCACTCCCTGCGTCCCCCTACAAGCGCCGCCCACCCGCGCTCGGAGGACGTTCAGACACCGGCTAGCAAGGACGCGACGACGAAGGTCATTTCATACTGCCGCACATTGCATTCCAGATTCGCGAACGCAAAATGGCGCCAACCCTGACGTGTTGTCTCACACACACAAGCATGGTCCGCGTTCACCTACGCGAGCTTAGACTGTGTGCTTAGCAACGCGTTTGATTCATACATTTGAGCGCCAGTGTCCGAGGTGTGCCATAGCCGTATTTGTACAGGAATAAGTTCGGAATTGGCAACTTCGTTTTGTCTGACAAACGTATGCGTTACGTTGCGATAAAAATACGCAGCGACGGACGACAAGTCGGAGAGTTTTAGAGAGAGTTACTTCGTAAGTATTGATTGATTTTATCATAGAGGGGTAGTTGGTATGTATCACTCGAAACCAAAGTTATGTATGTTTGGGTTGACGAACATTAAATCCCTCGCTTGACTCTGAATTCGACTGCAAAATCCCTTGCTATGCTCGGGGCTTTACACTAGAATCCTTTGTAATTAAAAATAGCGTGCTTGACATTATTTTAGCTCTTTTAACAATTAATAATCAATTCTTTCAGGCTACAAATTACCAATGATATAAAATGAAACAATAAAATATGAATTTTAATAACACAAATATGCAATAAATGATCGAAGCAATTTAGGCAAAGGCGACTCATGTTGCACAAGGGGTCTCTCTCTTTTTTTCGTGTGGGACACCGAGTCGTCCAACGACACGATGAGCCCTGGTGACAGAGTTTTTCAACCGCCTACTACTAGTAGTATATAGGCCTCTGACATGGTTGTGTAACGACCGCCGTCTAAGTTATCATAGACAGCAACCGGGACAGATGGCTTAACGTGCCCTCCGAAGCACGGAACCATTTATTTTTCGGACAATCAGGTAGTTCACCCTGCAATGTCCTAAGCAGTGATAAATATCAACTTTGTGAATGTCCCACCGAGAATCTAACCCGGAACCTTTGTGTCCCAGGCAGCCGTACTACCACTGCGCCACATCGGCCGTCGATAGCGAGTGAATACGACTCTCATTAAACTATTGTATTGCTTAGAAACCCCGATTTAAAAAAAATTAAGTCCCTTTCTAAACACTGCAAATATTAAGGAATCAAATTAAAAAATCTAATTCCCTTTTCTCAAACAGAAATTCTTGAGAGAATAATTCTAAGAGGAAGTACACCTAATTTGTTTTAAAAGAAAATTTAATTAGGAAAAAGAATTCGTATGAAGTTTGGAAATGTATCTAATATTAAATTTAATTACCTTTGCCTTAGATTTCTTGTTTTATTTTTAATATTGTTGTAGTAGGAATATCCTACATAACCAATATCCACTGACGGATGCATCTGTCAAACACGTTGGTTAAATCGCATTCATTTCATCATACCATTGTATGCATTTTCCTTTAGGAATTTTAAATTTCGTTTCGTCTGACAGACGTATGCGTCAAAAATACCTCCTCTTATACAAATTGACCAACTCGGCAGGAACTTAAGGGAGGACCAATCTTTTTTATATTTCAACCTATGCTCCTTGGGGAAAGTTTTTCAGTTTCATGGGTTGTTTTATCTTTTATAAAAATGGTTACAATTTTTGATATTTAAATGCATGGCAATATTTTTACCGTGCATTCAAGCCGTAATAAAAAAAATATCACGTGTTGTAAGTACCGCTTTAAAGGGTATATGTCAATGCCAGTTCCTACTTATTAGTCTTATAAGATGTTACGCGTTCATAATAGTTTTTTTACTCGGTATTTTTATGACTTTCATGTTTCTGGATACATTTTTTCGTTAACTACAACATCATTCAAGAACATGTTTAAACGAATATTATACAAACGTAATATTTATATTTCTATTCGCATTTCAAGGTTCTTTAATCCTTCTGTGAAAAATATGCTCAAAACGAATTGTTTTACGCAACACGGATAAATGCCTGTCTCTAGCCTTTTATAAATGGACAAGGAAAATTCCAGGCCTTAAAAGGAATTGCAGCGAAAAAGGGGCATCATTCCTTTCAGTTTGTTTAGAAGTATAAACAATACTAAAAGCACGCTAAAAGTATTAAAGAATCGTGCAGCTGAATTAAATTCTCAATTTTTTTGTTTATTTACGAAAGTTTTTCAAGAAATGAATGCAATCGGGTAAAATTTATGACAGCTGTGCAGGTGTCAACAATAGATATCCTACTAATATTATAAATGCGAAAGATTGTATGTTTGTTACTCCTTCACGCAAAAACTACTGAACCAATTGTAATTATTTTGGCACACATAAGATATTTTTTAAAGTACGCAGGCAAAGCCGCGGGTAACTGCTACTTTATAATATACCCCAAATTCAACCTTAACCATGATTTCACTATTTTCCCTAGTTTCTCAGTTTAGTTAAAGTTACGTTTAACTCTTAAATAATTACCAACAATTAGCTTTACACCATCATTTTGACATCTTTAACTAATAAACCATTAATTTTAAAATATAAACTACAATGCCGTGTGATTGCCGGCTTAGAATAGCATCACCCCATTTCTTACCCATGGGTGTCGTAAGAGCCGACTAAGGGACTCGAGGGATGTGTATTGCAATTTTAGGCGATGGGCTGACAACCTGTCACTTTAGTGATACACGGTTATCTGATTGACCCTCAAGCTTTTGTCAGACGTGGTGTTAATATCCGTTTTACGGCCGTTAACGCTCTGCCTACCCCGTAAGGGATATAGGCGTGATTTATGTATGTAAAAACTACAAAACTGATGTCCTTTTAAAACCTTTCCAGTTTGTTAATAAATTGATACGTAACCCAAATATCGACTACCGATTTCGTTGACAATTAACACAACGAAGTAACAATTGAACAGCGGTAATTCAATGTTAACACCAACGATAACGGTGCGGTGATTACAGATGGCGTGCGTTAATTAACTGTCGTCTAGAATCCGCGTTATTTGACGCGTGTCGTGTTCCACTTTGCTCTAAAATCTGTTCAGTTACGCTCAATATTTAGTTCCGCAAAATTTAGCAAGGTGGTATAAGCAGTGCTGGCAATAATGTCAGTTTTCACGAAATTGACTTGTTTTCACAAAACATTATTTATTGATTTGAAAAGTACATCGTAACTCGTGACGTCACTCAGCACTATTTAAATCACCCATCAAATTTTAACTTCTTTAAAAAAAAATCTAGTTGACAAATTCTGGATAGTTGTTAAGACGCACACGTTTCTTATTTCTTTAACAACATAGAATAACTTAAAATAAAAGCGACATTTTATGTATTTTCCTTTATTTTTTGGAGCGGTACAGAATTATTCTTTGACGTGATAAAATTATGAAATTAATTATGCTTGAAGGTTGTAACAGCTGATTTATCCTTGGATTTAATACTTACGGAGAATTAATATTAAACGTCAATTTTATATTTGTATTAAATCCTCCGTTACTTATAAAGTTAATTTTATTCTTTGACCTACAAGTACGATATAGGGTAGCGGATACTGCTTTGCCTGCCATATTGATCATCAATGAAAAAATTGCAAAATCTACTGAACTCCATGGGTGACATTAGAAGATTCAATAGAGTACATAGTTTAACTAGTGGTAAACCCACTAGTTGAACTATTTACCAAACCATCACTATCAATTACCAAAAAATATTTTTTATTAAAAATTAATCCTATACAATATAACTTTTCAAGCACTCGCGATCACTTTCACTCATTTTAAGTATTAGACCGGGTCCGGGGACCGCGATAGTATTACCTAAATACTATCGTGATAGACCCGGTCTAATACTTAATCCTATACAGTCAAAAAATAAATATTTTTTCAATATAATTCCTAACAGGCTTAGCTGAGCTGTCTATTTTTCACCCTCTCATAAATGATTACTATCACCTAAATTTTAAAATCGCACTTTCTTTGTTCGCGAAATAATATATTCTTGTGCAAAATGAATGTTTATAATATTTCATCATAATATTATGTTGAATCTAGCTTTCAGTTAGACGTAATGTTTGTTTTCATAAGAGCAGCAGTATTTCATTGTCAAAATATACCTTCATCTTCAACTCAGCCATATCTCACTTAAATTCCAAGGTTAATATATTCAGAAGGGTGTATTTATCATAGAATTTAATAATTGTTTGACTCGTACTATCAGCAACATCTCAAGTGGCCCTTTTAAGGGAACATTGTATTCTAGTTTCATAGAGTTAATAAAAGTATTTAGTTACGATTAATCCTTCAAATGGTAACACAAAGTGCTACTGATAGAAAATCGTACACACTATACTTTAAAAAGACATTTTGTGTTTGTTGTGTCAGTAATGGTAAATACTCGTACCTTCAATATCTGTGTAGATTTGTTACTCAAACACGCTTGTTTTACAAATGGTTCTGATACTTTATTTATTGTTTATTGGTTTATCAACATCTAACATATATATACATCATCAGTGTCTTAAGAAGTAATAAATCTAGTTCTCATATGTAAGACAGTTACAGACAAACACAGCATTCAAATAAAATTTCAATTGAGCAACGATAGGTACATAAAATAACGATAAAAGAAAGCTTTACATAACTTATATTAATTAAAATTAGTAAGATCTTTTTTTGGTTCCAGCATTTTAATTTTGTCTTTAAACCTCGACAGGGTGTCATTATATATATCGATTATTGGATATTTTGCGCTAAATTTGTCAAATAAAGACTTTGACAGGGTCTGGCATGCAAGTCTGCTCAGCAAGCTTCCTGCTCATGGCATCCCAGCTGATTTTTGTACTTGGATTTCAGACTTCCTTAGTGAACGGTCCATCAGAGTAGTCGTTGACGGCTGCTCCTCTGACCTTATGGCCATTGATGCCGGAGTTCCTCAGGGGTCTGTTCTCTCTGCAACTCTTTTCCTGCTGCACATCAATGACCTCCTTCGGCATGGTATTGTTGGATACGCAGATGATAGTACCGTTTCAGAGAGATACTTGACAGGTGCAGGGACCAGTGGGGATGAAATACGTTCGTTAAGAAAGGCCATGGTAGAGCGAACAGATCTGAACTTAAGTCTTGTCTCCCAATTGGGCGACGACAATCTGGTCTCATTCAATGCCACCACAACACAGGCGTGTCTTTTCACTGCAAAAAGGAGTCCTTTCGACTGGACACCTATTTTTCGGGGTACATCTGTCCCAGTCACTGACAGGCTTGAGCTTCTAGGCATGGAGTTGACATCAAATCTAAACTTCGGCGCGACCATCGAGTACAAGGCTCAGACGGCGGCTAAAAAGCTGGGCGTCCTGAATAGAGTGAAGCGATACTTTACGCCTGGACAGCTTTTAACTCTTTACAAAGCACAAGTCCGATCCTGCATGGAGTATTGCAGTCACCTTTGGGATGGCTCAGCCAAATACCAACTTGCCGCTCTTGACTCGGTGGAACGCAGGGCCAAGAGGCTCATAGGCGACATAAAACTGGCAAACACCAAGCTACATAGCCTGGCACATCGCCGCAAGGTTGCCTGCTTGTCGGTATTTTATAGATTGTACTTCGGAGAGTGTGCTAAAGAGCTTCACGACCTTGTTCCACCAGCTTCCTTCTACCATCGGACATCCAGACGCACCGCCGGATACCATCCGTACCTGGTAGCCATTCCACCAATTCGGACTAAGCGCTTCCAGTCATCATTTATAATGCGCACTGCTAAAGAGTGGAATTTACTACCTGCGTCTGTGTTTCCAAAAGCATACAACCCTAATCTCTTCAAAGTAAGAGTGAACAGGCTTCTTCTGGGTGAGCTCGCTCCATCTTAGACTCTGTCTCTGTCCTATGACCTAGACTAGAGTCAAGAGCAAACCCATCATGAATAAAAAAATAAAAATAAAAAATAAACGACAAATCCTCAATTTGTGGTATGACTAGTCTTTAGGGTCAACCTATCTGATTTCATCCACGGAATGGGCCAAAAATGGGCGTTCCCTGTGAAAGCAGTATCTTGTTCTGCGCTTATCAATCCGCTTGCCAATTTATTGTGGTGAGTATGGAAATACCCTAATTGTGTTGAGGACCGTTGTGACTATTACTTTTATGTTAATGCAATGTTATTAGAAAAGTAAAAAATATAATTTTTTACGATATTATAATCGTACCGTGTGATGCCGATATAATAAATAGCATCACCCTATTTCTTACCTATGGGTGTCGTAAAAGGCGACTAAGGGACTCGAGGGTAAGATGGGTATTGCAATGTTCGGCGATCGGCTGAAAACCTTTCACTATAGTGATACACTCATTGACCCTCAAACTTTTGGCAGACGGGGTGTTAATATCCGTTTTACGGCCGTTAACGCTCTGCCTACCCCGCAAGGGATAGGCGTGATTTATGTATGTATGTATTATAATCTATTTATACAACGCCTACTTACTTTGCTTTTTAAGTTTGGCTATTCTATTTTTCGAAGCTTAAATATTTCATGTTTATTTCCATTTCAACACAAATCATATCTTTCAGTACTTACCTTTCTGGAGTAGCGCATTTTCTGTGGCCTAATCTCTGTTTACGAACATGTTGTACAGCTTACAATAGCCTATGTCCAAGGCAGACACCCTCACTGTAGGTACGGGAGATTGAGAGTCCTTTAGAGACCCTCGACGCTGCCATCAGGTTTTCTAATTACTGTTGAGTAGAGGCTCATATTCAAATTAATTTGTGTTAAAATGTGTTCAAGTGGAAAATATTGGGTGAAATTGTAATACAGTGACCGAACTGAAAACAGACGGGCTGATGATAAGGAACAACTTTCTCAAAGGAACACAGGTCAAAATATGACAAAAATATTTTTGGCTTACATAGTACCAGCTGATCGGTAATCTCGGATGGGATGTTTTTTTGACATATTTCGACCTATTATTGGGGAAAATTGTTTCTTACCACAGTTATCGTTTCGCTTACAGTCACTAGTAAAATTTTACCCTATTTACTTACTTTTTTTTTACAGAGAATTTCATTTCGGTTGTCATATGCCGCACAGGGTCGTATGTGCTTTCACATGCATTGCCGTGTGATGCTGGTTTAGAATAGCATCACTCTTATATTACCCGTGGTTATGGTAAAAACAAACTCAGGGATAATCCATCCAGGGAATTGGCAGAAGCGTTCCCTGTGAATGCAACATCTTGCTCTGTGCTTGCCAATCCGCTTGCCAAGCGTGGTTAGTATGGCAATACCCTCATATCAAGAAGCTCATAGCCAACTGTGGATTATTGTTGCGGTTTATGTAAAAATTATATTCAGCCATTTTGTCATTTACACCAGACTGGCAAAATACCGCATCATCGTGTGGCACGTGTGAAGACTACTTAACTATGCGTACGTTGTATGTAAGGAACAATGATAGACAATGTAGTTTAATAGAAAGGTCTCTGGTATAAGCGTCGATGTCGACAGCGTGAAAGTAATTGGTGTTTTACTTGAATTGCAAAGCTTGCCTGCATTCAAAAAAATATTTTAAACACACACACACAAATAATTTTAATATACCTAAAAATCTCAGGTTATTTGGAGAATGAACCTTAGCGTCGATTTTGACAGCGTTAAAATAATTAGTGGCATACCTAAATTGCGTAGCCTGCCTGCACACACACAAATCATTGTGTAACATACCTCAAAATCTCAGTTTATTTGGTGAATGCGGTTTGACAGACACATCCGACAGTCAAACACCTTAGTCAAATCGCATGCATGTCTGTGTGTCATTGTATTCATTTTTTACATGTCAATTCGTAAATTATATCCGTGTGACAGACGGGTGCGTCAAAAATACGTTCGTTGGTCCTTCATAGAGACGATTTCATAGATAAAAAGGAAGAAAAAAAAACACAAGTAAACTTGGCACGTTCAATTCAAAATTATTATTTATTTTAATCTTTGACAGGTTAGTAGTATGATAATGTTAAGTTTACGTTATAATTTATTATTAAATTATTTATTACACTTCTTAAACACCACTTAACTAAATAATATTTCACATTTTATTTACATTTAATTTTATTGTACTCACTTGGTATACTTTTTAATATAAATAATAAGTAATTTTATTATTTACGGTAAGGGACTTGGCTAAACGAATAACAACTAAGTTTAGTACAAACAACGCAATCTAAGGCGGTTCACTCACTTGTCGTCGTGTCGTTCCGTTTTTTTAACGCAATGCAACGCATGCGTCTGTCAGACGAAAGGAAGTTGCATCTTATTCCCATACAAATACGGCTACGGTGGGTTTTACGGTGCGTTACGCTGCGTAACGGAGGCGTCTGTCAAGTCATTTGATATTGAAGCCGTATTTGTATGGAAATAAGTTCAGAATTCGCAATTCCCTTTCGTCTGACAGACGCATGCGTTACATTGCGTTAAAAACGGAACGACACTACTACAAGTATGTGAACCACCTTAACAGTAAATAACTATATACGGTGAAATTTTGCTAGTGACCGATAGCAAAACCTTAAGATGGGCTGATGATAAAGAACAACTTTCCCAAAGGAAGTAGTTAGTTCGAAAGGTAGATATTGGGTAATTTTAGGCTATTCACACGGCCACTGAATTTTCTAAAACGTTTTAGTGGTATATTTTTTCGTAAGTACTGTTAGTAGCAGCTGCAGGTTATTTATTTGAGGTCGTCTGTACGCTATACGAAGCCCGTTTAGCCAAACCCCGAAAATTGTTCAACTTTGAAACATACTTCGCAAATTTTCAGCTGAAAAATACGGCTGTGGAATGCTCAGCAATATTTATTTTAAGTGAGCCGGAAAAGAACTATGCAGAAAAGCTTTGGAAATTGCGAATAAAAAATTACTTTTCAAAAATGGTTTTTGACGTGGTTTACTCTCGGGATCTATTTGAAAATATTTACTAGCGTTCTATTTAAACCTGACACGTTTTAAAACTTATTTAATATATTATTTTTGTGCTGACAAAGTTAGAGGTGTCGTACTTTATGTATGGCACCATAGTAACTGCTTTCTGAGATAAAGCCTAGCCTATGAAACTAGGGATAATGTAAGGAAACTTCGGATACAATTCTCATTCAAATATTTTCAGTGGTTAACGAGTTTCAGTCCATTAAAGAATCGCACATATCTACATACATACATAAACTCTAAAAACATTACACTTCTCTTTTGGTTGGGCAGTCGTGTAAAAACACAAAAATGTGAATAGCCTCTAGTGGAAAAATGTAGGAGCACAGCGCAATGCTGATTTAAGCCCACCCACTAAGGAAAACAGGAGTTTCTATAGCTGCTACGAAATGTATATTGATGTTTTAAAAAATCTATTGCAAGAGCAAGGCTTTAGTAACGGCGTACGGGTAGGTCGTTAACTATAGTTAAAATAATTTTAATTTAAGTATCTTGATTGATAACATGAGAATAATAATGAGTTATCGTCATTTTCGCTTACTACTCCTGAAATTTCAAAGCACTAACAAAATCTTCGGGCCACTTTACTAAGGACTATTAAATTAATTTGATTCATCATCATATAATATTATTTAAAATTCCTCTATTCTCCAGCTGAAAATATTGCAAGTGATAATTTTGAAGAAGTCAAATTTACATGAGAAAAGGGATAACAATACGATTCACAGTATAGGAAACAAACAGTACAGTCAATTCAGATGCATTAAAAATATTCAAAAATATGAATGTAATTTAACTAAAGACCAATTGTCAGAACGTCACTAAATCATCAATTTTTATCGTCCAATTGATTAAGTATTGAGTACACTAAAAATAAGTTGAAAATATTCTTCATACGTTCATTCATAGTAGTTATAAATTAGTTATATAAAAAAAAATAGCAATTTAATGTACATTATCGCAGTGCACGTTATTATTTGAATGATATTTATTGGGTAAAACACTATTTGTATTAAAGTATTTCATGACATATTGAACACATATTTTAAGATATTTAAAAATTGACGCAAGTATATATTTGCTTTAAGTGACACTGACACACCAAATACACCTCATATTCAAACACGTTCCCGTGACATCAAATATTATCCAAGCTCTCACGTATCGGAAACTGTGTACATAACTCAAACGTCACTTACCATGTCTCATGCGCTATCAACCTCGTGTATAATTACCAGTATAATTAGATTAGCCTGCTCAAATATCCCGCGTGGGATGTAGCAATGGAGATACCTGCTCATCTGATGTAGAATATGCCAAAATTTTGAAGGCAAGATCGGACCATGATTTTGTTCTACTTTTGCCATATGAATAAAACGTAATTTTTTAAACCTCCAGTAAAAATATTACACAACCAGCTGTTCCTTATATGTTGAATTCAATGCACTTAATTATCCTGCAAAGTTTTTGGTACATCATACAACCAAATCTGGTACATTAGAAAAATTGGTATTGAGCCTTGCTATTTGTTCAATCAGCGTAAATTTACACAGCTTTTTTTATTTAGAGTTTTACTTTAAATGCAGCTCATCAATATCGTTACTTCCTTGCAAACTGAGATACTTGTTATACCTAGGAATATTTCGTACTGCTTGTTGAGATGATCGTATCATTTAGCGATGACAGGTGTATCAACGTCAGTGGCAGGTTATTGTCTAATTAACAATTAGAATACGTAATGGTTTGAGGTGAGATCTGCGTTTGACTCTGACAGGTGTAATCGTATCAAAACTTGGGTACCTACTAATGTATTGAGTTTGACAACTGTATGTTGCCTAATAAATTAATAGTATGTAATTTCACTAAAAATAACTCAAATTGGATTATACGCGGCCACAACTATTTGATACCCACTTGAAGCAAAAACAAAAAGGAAACACTTGAAGTTATAAAATGACCGTACTGTTTAACGTATACTGTGTCACAACATTCTTACATTATCGCTATCCGAACTCCTGGCATTTTTTTATGAGCACACTCACGCACACAAATGCGACAAGTAGACGTGTGAGTGTGTGCGTTTCTTGTTCCGATGCTGCGGAGTTGTTGCCGTGCTGCATTGCGGCAGGCGTCTCACCTGCAACAAGTGAACTCTAGTTAAATAAAGAAAATATTATATTTCTGGGTTTGTCAATATCATAGAATAATCCAAAAGAATCGATACATGATTTTTTAATCGTCATTTTTGAACGAACACAAGGACGTATTCTAGAAATTAAACTGAAAAACTTTTCACGTACAATTGTAATGAAATACGAATAAACTTTGGTTTTCCCAAACAAAATAATTCAAACTCTGCATGGAAGGACCAAATATGTTATCATATTTAAAAAACATTAGAAGATAAATTGTTTAAGAGAATCCAAAAAGTAACTAGCGCCACTATCTCAAAAATGGTTTTAAGAAAAGTTGTTCAGATTCACGTTTAGAACAGAGGTACAGTAATTTTCCTAACACACTGTATTAGTTTTAAACTGTCTACCAGGTAGAAGGGTTGGGTAGATGCTTATCTTCCCAGCCTAAGAGATTAGAATCTAGACACTATGCTATTAGACTAGGTCTCGAGGCATATTGCAGTTTAGGGTTGTCGAATCATCGATATCGATATCTCAACACTTGCAGTGTCGTCCTTTTTTGTTTTATATTAGGTTCTATCAAATTGAGTGCAAATGTTTTTTATGGCGAGTTCTTCTCGTGAAACTGAACCATTCTCTCTAGGGCACATAGGTTGAAATATGAAAAATAAAATTAAACCTCCTCTACAAAAATGAAAAAAAAATGGTGTAATAGTGTTTCAGGTTACAGGATACAATGATGTTCACAGAAACACGCTCAAAAGACATCAAAACTCATGAACAATAATAAAAATATGGCATAAAAATTTCAATTCGTTAATTACAACATATTTTCAGGCGCAAGTGGGCGGGCGTACTAACTAAGAAGACAGATGCGCTATCATGCGTTGCCTAAGGTATGGTATCACCTCCAAAGACGCATTAAAAATCGAAACATGATTAAGTAAATCCTATGTTTTCCATAAATGCATTTTTGATATTTGTATATATTTGTAGTGTTACTTTAGACAGCTATATATTTTAAAGCCTTTCCTTCCATACATATTTTTTTTTTGACCCTTCCACATGCTTTTGGGTAGACTAGGAAATAATGCTTTTGATGTTAAGCCCGCTTGTGCACATTTTTGTGCATAAAGTTAAATAAATACGTATTTACAGGTAAATATATCATTGACTGGTGTTTTGTGGAGCTTAAAGTTATCTTGATGTTCTATCGATAACTTAATTACACCACTAGATTTCTGGGTCAGCAGATTTCTGGGTCAATAAACAGGTTGAATGTGACTAATTAACGAGATGTCTAGCAGTAGCCAAACACAGGTAGGATAATGGGTTGCCAAGTTAACTGGACTAACGCGTTAAAACTGACAAAATTGGTGCGTTAATCAAATCTTTCAAGAGGCTCATAAGAGCATCACACTATTTC
Source organism: Tuta absoluta (assembly GCA_027580185.1). Taxonomy (NCBI): domain Eukaryota; kingdom Metazoa; phylum Arthropoda; class Insecta; order Lepidoptera; family Gelechiidae; genus Tuta; species Tuta absoluta. The sequence continues at coordinate 6,950,166 of JAQAHW010000019.1, read as the reverse complement.
AATCTACCATTAAAGCGTTTATGAAGGGTAGCGTCTCGCCGCTTCTTCGACAACGCTTCCCATCATAATAACATAACGCTTTGATAGTTGCCGCGTCCAACTACTTCCCCCATCCAACCTCGCGTTTTAAACACCGTCCGAGACACAACTCATTCTAATTCCTTACGGAAGAGGATAGCCGCTGCTGCAGCCATTGCGAGTAGATCACATTCCACAAGCTCCACAAATAACTGACGCCCCCGCCGGAGGGCGGCGCGGAGGTCCCTCATTTGTTCCCCATTTTGGGAACTACTGGCACGTGCCGGGTAGATTCAGTCCAATTCGTTCTTCCCAGAACAACTCGTAAGCCGCACAACAAGGGCGCGATTGGGCTGGTTGTTTGAACAACCACAAAACTTCTACGGGTGAGTTCTTGCTCCCCACTATACAGTCAGGTGTAGATTTCATAGCTCCGGGGCTAAAATAGTCGACTCAGAAGCTGTAAGAGGGCGTTAAAGGGCTTTTTGAACTAGCCAAGCTGAGAAGCAATAATAATTTCGTGATTTCTACTTTCATAAAGTAATTTCCATGTTCCTACAGTTTAACTGTGAAGCAGCGGGATATTGTTATTTTAGAAAATATCTACTGTGTTATATTCATATAAAGCTTGTCGCACACTGACGCGGGCGCGGTGGCAGATTACCATTACGGCTTTAACATTAAAAGCCACAACATTCCACCACTGGACATAGGCCTCCCTCTGTTGGGGTGTTGCCATAATCAGCACGTTTAACAGGAGGATTGGCGATCGCAGTACAAAATGCCGCATTCACAGGAAACGCTACTGCCCATTCCCAGGGTAATCCTTAAGTCACCATGGCTATAAGCATGGGAAAAAATTTAATGAAGTGTCTCTATACACACTTCATGGTGTGTGGATAATCTCAAGTTTATTAACAAACTGATCATGGTAGAGCGTATTTTTTTATATTTGTTACATATGTTAGCAAAGGCGAAATATATACATTTTTAAGGTAGTTTTTATGAAATTTGTCATCGCCTCATGAACCTTGGTATTTTATAATTGGTAGCTAATTTTTATAGAAATTAATATTTTGTTATTAACGGAATAATAAAAATTAAACGCCGCCGCAGAGAAAGTGCAGTTTTTGCAAGCGCCAACTTGAGCACTTTTGACTAGAAATTCGAAAAAGAACTAAATCGTTAACCATTATAATATTCCAAACCAACCGGCAAGGTTTGGCATTCTAAGCAATGTCACCTTTTTTCAAATGTGTACTGTTCTTATTTGAATTTCAGCAAAAAGTGGTCAAAACGTACGTTTGGTCTGCAGTAACCCATAGCCCAATGGATTGAAAAAGAGAAAACAAGAAAGAGAGAGCCCATAGGCTGCAACACCCTACTACTCGTATTATGTAATTCAGTCAGTGATATTGTTTTAATTATTTCCTTGAGTTTGCACAACTATTACTCATCACAATAAAACAATTTAAAAATTGTTTTTATGTGATAAACGGATAATATTGTTTTTTGCTGTGAGTGCGAACTACCTGCGGTTAAAACTACCCGCGGCTCTTTGCAGTGTCGTATAAGTAGGCTAAATAACAGAAGGATCTCTACTTATTATACCAGTCACAGTTGAAGCGGACTTTTCGAATTCACCATTTATGGAAACGACGTATTTCTAATTCCCTATGCTTTTTGACGGACAGAGAGACTATTAATCTCGCTGGGATCACTTTGAAATGGAACTCTTACTTGAGCTCTTTATTTGAGTTTGATCACAGATCAAAGAACTCGTTCGAGGACAGAACGTCACGTTTGGGTGCTCTGTGAGTTTAATGTTATGTGAATGCGCTTTATTATGTCAGGTAAAATGTGCTGTGTGATGCCGGCTTAGAATAGCATCACCCCTTTTCTTGCCCGTGGGAGTCGTAAGAGGCGTCGAGGGTGTCTATAGTAATTTTAGGCGATGGGATGACAACCTGTCACTATGGCTTTACATAATTTTCCGGATGACCCTCAAATGTTTGTCAGACGTGGCGTAAATGTCCGTTTTATGCGACCGTTTATACTCTGCCTACCCCGCAAGGGATTGTAGGCGTGATATATGTATGTATGTATGTATAATAAGTGTCGGAACATTTTTTTGTGCATTTTCGTTTTGATTTAAATTGAACATAAAAAAAATTGCCACGAGGGTAATTATCAAGTCGTTTGTCAATTTGGTTTCCCACACAAATTTAAATGAATGAAATTGAGTTTGGTGTTGGTGTTACCAAAATGTGTTCTTTCTTCTTAAAAAAAGGCTTTTCTTCTTAAATAACATTGTGCGAATTCCGAAATCTCTTGTTAAAGGTAACATGACTTGATGTTTTGTAGCAGAAATTCATATTTCATTTTAATAAAGGTTGTAAGCGAAATATTAATGTAGCACCGAATAACATTTAAAACAGTAGACTGATATTATAACTAAAAGTAAAATTTTGTTTAATAACTGTTTGTTATCACAAATTCCGTTAGTCAGGTTTGAAATAATGTTTGCAAATATTGTGCCAAATGCCGGTTTGGAGTAGCATCACCCTATTTCTCCCCGTAGAGGTCTGAAAAGGCAATGTTCCCTGTAAACACTACATCTTGCACTCCGGTCGCCAATCCTCCTCTCAATCGTAGTAATTACAGCACATACCCCCCAATAGGAGGAGACCTATCTCCAGAAGTGGACTGTTGTTACTGTTGTGTTGTTAGTGTAATAAAAACGCACTGTTTGGTTGAATCTCAGTGGTAGATGACGTGTAAAAGAAAAAGATAGAGACGTATAAATAAGAGACACCTAGTCGGTCAATTGGAATGAAAGTAGGTAAGAAGTTGCTCTTAAAAGTTACAAAATGTACAAATAACAAATTTGAAATGACGTATTTTGATGCATCCGTCTTTCAGACGGAAATAGTTTTCTAATTCCCATAAAACGGATACCATGGTACACCTTAACGCATACGACAGACGCATCCGTCTGTCCGCCATGGTGTGGGATTCTACTTTAGCGTTTTGTTTCACTTTGCCGCTCACCGCCCTGTGCACAGTTTTTACGAAAATACGGATTGGCTCAGAGGGAGGCGCTGAAAGTCCTGTCCAGTCCAGTTGGCACTAATACGACTAATTCCCATGCGAGCTCCGCAGCCACTAGTGACGTGCCTAATTCTGCCTTTAGCTACCTATTACTAACTTTAATAAAAAGAACACGTATTATTTTTTTAACTCGTCTATACAGTGATAAACAATTTTTCTGAAACGTCTCTTAAAAGGTTGCCAGACGTGGCGATAGCGACGATACTTTTTACCGGCCGCTGAGCGCTAACCTACCCCACAAGGAAGAACGGCGTGACAGTGTGTGTGTGTGTTAATTTACAATAAATCAATTTGTGTTTAATTTATTGTGATGCAATATTTGTGCAAATTGTAAAAAATATGTAAAAGCTCCATTTTACCGAGATTTCACTGGAAATTAATGTTTGACATCTTGGAAAGAGTTCCTATGTTTTATCATCATTGTGTAGTAAAATTTTAGTTTTAGAATGAATTTTAAATGTTTGGATCTCCCAAACAACTTCCACAATGTTTGGAAGAATAAACATAACTTAGTATTTAAAAACTTGTTTACGAATAATAAAAAATACAAATTAGTTTAAATTTTTTGACGTCTAATACATTGATCAACGCCGGATTCACTCACAAAGAAGCATAACTAATTGTGATTTTCTGCCTGAGCCGAACGTGCAATCGAGAACGCAAGCATGAGGCACAGTCAGCCTAACCGGAACGTTATCAAGTAAAATTTATCGTTCGTGAACTAAATTTACAGAAAACTTATATACATACATTACGCTTTATCCCTTGCGGGGTAGACGAAGCATAAACGCCCGTATAAAACGGATATTTACGCCACGTCTAACAAGTATTTGAGAGTCATTCAGATAATTGTGTATCACCATAGTGACAGGTTGTCAGCCCATCGCCTATACATGCAATACACATGTAACCCTCGAGTCCCCCAGTCGCCTCTTACGACACTCACGGAAAAGTAATGAGGTGATGCTATTCTAAGCCGGCATCACACAGCATAACCGAGAATCATTCTTGTAATATAACTGTTAAAAGTATTACCTACTTAGATAATTGTTATTTTTATCACAACTCTTTTTAAAATCTCGTAGGTGGAAAACGTGGAGTTAGATTATTCGCTAACTGGTGCGAGACGTTTGATAAATTTTGTTGTCTTTGTGGTCTTTTGTTATGGCACTGATTATTGTGCACTTTAATATTCAGATGTACAGATAAGTTTAAGATTTAAGCCAGTTCTTCTTTTTCTTCCTCGGGTTAGGACGTCTGCGGAGCTCGCAGACGGGTGATCAGCTCCGCTAGGCGGGAACTATTCACCCAATTCCCAGGAAGTTTAAGCCAGTTGCTCAGATGGTATAACAGTGAGACGTTTCTCCAAGATCCCAAGTTTGAAAACTGGTCGCAGCCAACATATTTTCGATTCTTTTTTTTTCATCTTCTACTGTGGCATTGTTGTCAACATAATTAAAGAACGCAAGTGGTTTTTATTCTCTACTTTTGTCAATTTAAGGACACTGATCAAGTTCAGAGAATGTACCTATTATGCAAGCCGTATCAATGCAAAATTCATAGCACATCATTCATTATTTGCTGCACAGCATTAAAAAAAGATACTGGGCGCTGACTTTCAACTATATTATGTTCAGTCTTATTGTTTGACCGACCTAAAATATACCTTTTTTTTAAAAAAAAAATAGCATACAGATAAGAGTTTAAATTGTACAGTATTATAAGGCATGAAATGTACGTATCGTTCAAAAACATTCAGTTGCACAATCGTAGTTCAAATCTTCAAAACTTTCAGATACTTAGATATTGGAAAACTTTGTAACAGAGAAAGCCTCAATACTTCAGAAAGTAACTTACTCCAAGAAATTTTAATTACTTACTCTTAAATTTGAATGTTTCTGGTAGACCTAAATTGATTGTCTGGCCGAGATCCGAGTTTGATAAACCAAAAGATTAATTGATATTTTCTGAGTAACTTGAACAATTTATCAAATTGTGGATCATTATGTTCAAGTGAAACGAAATGTTCAGATATCGATTTTTGTCGAGTGTGGCTATTCTTTATGTACTTGAAATTTTAATGGTATTATGAAGTCTGTCGAGCCAGACGGCCTCAAAGGCATGAATATATCAAACCATTACGTCAAACAATCATAGGTGTTTTGTTCTCTTGAAAATTTAAAGCGATAGGCATCGGTGTTAGATCGATGAGATACTTTCATTTTACCTTGCAAAAATACTAGCAAGTCTTTATTTGTGTGTTTTTTTTTCAAGCGCTTTCTACTGGTAGTACCTAAGTAGGCCTCTGGCATGGTTGTGTAACGACCGCCATCTATCATAGACAGCACCCGTGACCGACGGCATAACGTACCCTTCGGAGCACGGAAGCATCTTTCTTTTCGGACAATCAGATGGTCTAGTCTGCAATGTCCTAACCAATTCACAAAGTTATTAATATCAACTTTGTGTGTACTTGACCGATAATCGAACCCAGATCCACTACATCAGCGCCACGCCGTTCGTCAAGGAAGTACCAATAACATTATTGTTAGGTACATGATATTCCTAAATACTAAATAATTTTGTAAATGGTTAGGTATTTTTCATGACGACCGCTGATGTAGCACAATGCTTCATTTACACCAAAATTCGGTTCAACGAAATAGCTAATTCTGACAATAGAAAAGTGTGTACCTTCAGAAGTTCGGAAAGCTTTAATGAAAATAAGCCGTTGTCCTATTTTTAAGAGAACACAACCACAACACCTAACTATACTGTCACAAATAGCCTATCAAATAGAGTGGATATAGTTGGCTCAATCAGTCTTCACATTTAGTGATTCAGCCCAATTATTTAGGCTCTTTAGTAGAGGCGGGGTTTGGGGGTTATTCTTCTTCTTTTCGGACAATCAGGCGGTTCAGCTTCCAGTGTCATAGTGATAAATATCAATTTTGTAAGTGCATCATCGAGAATCGATCCCCGGAACCTTTGAACCGCAGGCAAGCACACTACCACTGCGCCACATCGGTCGTCAAGATATGCCCAGTCAAGGTGTATCATTCAGATTGGCCCAGTCACTGCATCATTTGTTTATCACTTTGTGAATTTGTTCCTAGTCTGTTTAGTGCTTCGGAGGGCACGTTCAGCCATCGGTCCCGGTTGCTGTCTATGATAATTTAGACGGCAGTCGTTAAACAACCATATCAGAGGCCTACTTCTAGTTGTAGGCAGTTGAAAAACTGACACTAAGATTTGTCGGGTCGTACGGACGACTCGGCGTCCCAGACGAAGAGAGAGTTGCAGCATTGCTTTTCAGGGTATAACTGCTCATTACATACATACATTAACAGCCAGAACAGTCCACTGCTGCCATACTTACAACGCTTGGCAGGCGGATTGGCGAGCGCAGTGCAAGATGTTGCATTCACGGGGAACGTTGCTGCCCATTCCCATGCTCAATAGATCGATAATCTTACAAGGAGTTATGGCGGGTGACAGTAGTGATGCCAATAGGCAAAATGGATGGTTCCAGGTGGAGTCGGGAAATGGGTAGCTATCCTGCCTGGCCGGGCGTCGTGGCCAGGGGACCGACTGTTCCACCTGGATAGAATTGGAAGTTGTATATATGCGTTGCGCGCTGAAACACTTCGATACCGCGTTTCAGGCTCTTTATTCTGTCACGTGGCGCCATCTTGCAGATATGTCGGAACTTGTGTTGCGTCTTCCTTGCTCGCGAACCACTTTGATTGAGCTTCTAGTCGTAGCTCCCAGAGGTCGCTACAGAGTTATTCAAAAAATTACGTGTGTGATTGAAGTTATGTACTCACTCTGCACGACATGGACGGTGACCGAAGCAGCCTTAGCGTTAGCTGGTACACAAGTGTAATTCCCTGCGTGTCGGGGCTCAGCCTTTCCGATGACCAGCTCGCTCGTCTGCCGGCCGTTGTGGACGCTCACTCCATCTGCCGAGAAAATAGACAAATTAGTATAAATATCATCATTATATTTATACTAAAGGAATAGTTCTTTTCCCTCAGTAAAAAGTGGCCTATGTGTTATTTCGAATTATACTCTACCTGTTTTCCAAATTTCATCTAAATCGGTCAAGCCGTTTGACCGTGAAGAGGTAACAAACATACGTACATACACACACAAACTCTCAGATTTATAATTAAGTACGGATTATTAGGTTTTTAGTTAACATGCAAAACTTTGTACCGCAGCAGGATTTGAACCAGGAACTTTTGCCATTAGTGGCGACACCTCTTTCATCTAGCCTACCGTGGCTAATCCATTACGAAATTCGCGGGCCATGGTTGAGTTGCGGGAGCCCAGGCGGAAGAAGCTGCGCCACTAGTAATGGCAAAAGTTACAGGTACAAATTCTGCCCAAAGTAGAAAAATTTTCAAGTTTTCTAAAAAATGTATATCTAATACGGGAAGTGTTTAAAAGAGGTGGTATTTAATCATTGGGTTGTTTGTCGATTTGGTGACCCACCTGACAAAAAGGAGTTGTACGTATTCGTAATACGTCTACTGCTAAGACATGGCCTCCTACAGGCGCTTCCATAAATCACGATTTAATATACTACGTTCAACAACTGCCCTAGGTTGTACTACTTGGTAGGAGGCCGTTTGTCACATATAATTTTGTCACTTATAAAACATTGCGTAAAATTATCGAAAACTGTTGATTATAAAACATTGCGTAACATTACCGAAAACTTTCAAGAATGAAATCTTTTTTTTATGAAGATTAACTTATTATTTCGTTTTAAGCCAAGTTAAAAAATAAAAATGACGATAATCTGCTTAAAATCTTATCTCACGCAACGCCAAACAACTTTGGCTTAAATCACCATAAAAATCGACGTAGTCAATAAATAAACTAACAATATAACGAACGCTCAAACGGGAATTAATGTCAGTACTGCAGCCAAGTCTAAAGCAAGCGAATACGCGAAAAAATCAAACCTATCAATAAAAATAAAGCACAAAACGCTATCGGCATGCTGCCAGCTGCGAAATCCATTGAATTTGGAGCTCTATTTGTGCTGCTGTAACGTCAATTTCATATGTAGCACGTTCCGGTCTCGTGTTTAAACAATTCCTTGATTGTATAATCGCCTTTTACCCAGTTTGAAATGGCGGACATTTAGTAAAAATGTGTTAAAGAGCTTGCAGTGCGAATTTCTCGAAATGTTTTCTGCTTTTGCTATTTCAAATTATTTGGCAGTATTTTAACATTTTCTAGCTGTGCCAGAATGGAATAATCCCATCTTTTCTCGCTGTAGTCGAAAAATATTTTAGTATCGCAAATGGGTTGCTCGGTTAACTTGAAACCTCTACAATAATAAAAAGTTTATTGAGCTATCAAAATCATCTAAATTTTTTATCAGGATCACGAAAACAGTATGGCCATCCTAATAAGCCATATTTGACAGCTGTCAGATTCGTGCTAATGCTTTTGCAGAGGGTCCATTTTCCTTTGTTGAAATCTCTTTAAGCAGGGAGATGACAGCAGTCAAATATGGCTTACTGGGATGGCCCTACTTAAACGTATTATCATAGATAAGAGTTGGATTTCACCTGTGTACAATTCAGAGTTATAGACACGGAATTTTAGTTTATTTAAATACGACATCTAGAAATTCGGTGTGAGTTTGTCATATATTATGCAATCAGTAATTCCGTTCTTCTTTTCAAGAAGAAGTAGCTAATTCCGTGACTGTACTTTCCACAGGTGTATATTCCAATCCATAAGCTACCTCTGAAGACTTACGTTCCTACCTACACAAAACAAGTCCACACTTTTCAACTAATATGACATCGAATTGCTTTAGTTTAACTCGTTCGATTCAGTACGCCAAGTTTTAAAATTTAATATGACGTGTAACGTACTGAGAATCTGCAACATGTTTTGTCTCCCTAGTATGGCTAGCTTTTGAGTTTTGTCTTTCTAGTACTCCAGTATCGCTAGCTTTTCACGTTTTAAAAATATTCAAGTCGTATAGTTTGGCTTATAGGTTTTTGGACCATTGGCCGAACTTAATTTGTTATTTTGTGTCATTTTAGGTGTATGCCATTACATTTTCGTTAACAGTAAATAAAAATTACTGAAACTGGGTTTTAACACTGTAAATTGACACATAAACAATACTGGTATATAACATAATATTAATTCAAAGAATTTTTTATTTATTAAATGAGCAAACATACATTGAATTGAAAATTTACGCAAGCGTAAAAAATATTCCACACACACACATACACACTATTAATAAATCACGCCTATTATCCCTTGCGGGGTAGGCAGAGCGTAAACGGTCACATAGAACGGACATTTACGGCCACGTCTGACAAACATTTGAGGGTCATCCGGAAAATTGTGTACCGCCATAGTGACAGGTTGTCAGCCCATCGCCTAAAATTGCAATACACACCCTCGAATCCCTTAGATGCTTCTTACGACTCCCACGGGCACGAAATGGGGTGATGCTATTCTAAGCCGGCATCACACGGCATCAAAAAATTACACAGACACAAAAAACGCAATCGTACAAAAAATAAGCGACTTAACCTTTTTATTTTTATTTATGCCCTCAAATAATACCAGCCGTACCAGACTATAGTGGTGATACTATACTGACCCAATTGAACCAAAGAAAATCTCTTGGAAGTTTATCCCAACATAAAACAGTTGTTTTCTTACTGTCCGAATAGTGTTCAAAAAGACTAATCTTTAAAGCTTATATTTGAGTCTTCTTTCTCAAGGTGTTTTAAAGACACACAAAGTGAAGCTGCTTATAAGCTCTTTTACATAGAAAGACTGTAAGTTTTAAAAATGACGAGCTTAGGTTATTTAAAAAACGCGACATCATCATAATTACAATAAAATTAATTATGATAATTATTTCCTCATTAAATCTGTACAAAGTTTAATTAAATAAATCCCTACTTATTAATAAAATGCTTCCAGCACGCCGCATCGGGGTAAACTGCCCAAGATACTAGCAGCATTGCCTCGTTGCACAGCCAAACCAACTCGCTGTGCAAAATAGCTGCCTGCTCTTGGGTCACCAGTTGCCTCGATGAGGCGAGCGAAGACATCTTTAAAAATAACTTATAACTTTAATAACTTGCGATAAAAATTAATGAAACATTTACAAAGGCATAAGCAAAGCATATTACGTTGCAGTTTGATAGTGTTGAAGTCTCGAATGCTAATGGGCTAATTGAATTTATTTTTCAAGCTTCTTCTTGACCATAAATTGGTCCTATAAGTTTTTAGGTTTTCAAGACCAAATTCTTTCACCAAACTCAATATTGCCTCGAGCCCATCGCAACTCTAGTTCCGATCGTTAGTCCACCATTTTGTTTTGAAAACTGTAGATACACGGTAGTTTGTGTCAGTTACTACAATGTGTTGAAAATAAATAGCCTGACAGCTTGATATACAGTCTTGCGGTCTAATACAAGTTTTATTTTGGTATCTTGAAAACGATTTTATTCAAGGAAGTAGTTTTTGAATGCATATATATATACACAGCCGCAATAGTGGACATGGGCCTCCCTCTTTTGAAGGGTATTGCCACACTTACCACGCTGTGCAGTCGGATTGGTGAGCGCAGTGTATGAAGGGAATGGGAATGGCGATTCACAGAGAATGCTGCTGCTCGTTCCCCAGACGATTATGACTAAGTCGCTTTTTACGACACCCACTGGTAGAATTGGGTCCATGTTTTACTAAGCCGGCACCTCACGGCACTAGTTAACAATACAGCATTACAATAATGGCCTAAGATTTCTGCGCGCGTGCATGTTTTCAATTACTTATTAAGTTTAAATTAATTATTGTTTTTTCTTCCTTTTTACCGATTTCTGTAGTCACGTCTGTTAACTCTTTAAATTATTTATGATAGATGTATAAACTAAACGTATAATTACCTACTCTATATAAGGGGTCTTATTAATTTATATTATTATGCTAAAACAGTATACTCATTGCATCACACAAAAATTAAACCTATGAAATATTTGACCATCCTTATTATTATGTGCCAAAATTTTTTCACTTTTGTAGATAAACTCCGTACTACAAAATCATAATTTTCTCCATCATATCTTTATCTGTTTTTGACGACACATCTATCCTTATTTTTCTTGTGTAACTTCAATCTAACTGCACGTTGTAGGGCAATAAAAACTTGTGTTCCGGCACAGAACGACCATTGAAAATATCGAAAAATCATGTCCAATCGGAACAGGGAAAGAATTTTCGATTGTTCAAAAGCTGGATTGGTTGATCTAGTGGATAAGTTTATTTATACCGAGGTACCACACATATATTTTACTAGGTACCTGATGACAGAAAAATTTGTGGAATTCTTAGGCGTCGTAACCTTAAGCGTTCGAGTGTCGGCCAAAATTACAAACTTTATACTACAGTAATGAACACTAAAGTTGCAACTTCAAATCCAACCCACCGTATAAGGGCTCGTACAATTTAACGCAAGTGTCGAGATCATATAATATTTGAATATAAGTGTTCTTAATGTTTGTGCGCGGCCTTCAAAATCGTCAGACGCGTTTGTTTTTTCTTTTTTTTCTTGTTTACTACTAAATTATTATTTGTCCCTTTATTTACAGTAAAAAATAAAATTAGAACATTTTCGCAAAATATTAATTATAATTGTAAATCATGAGATTTCCATGTTTAAACCGATTCGCCACTTTACGCTAAAAGATGGATCTTTTAACCTAAAGTAGTTCTGCGCCAAATTGACGTGGGCTTTTATCATTTCACATAAGCATTTACTTAAAAAATTGCTCTTCATCGCATGATCAAGTCCATAAAATTTAAGTTTTTAATTTATATGTAAAACAGCCCACCTTCAGGCTTATTTTACTGAGTATCTTACAAAAAAATACGACGATATTGCTTACAGTCGCGACATGTGTAGTTACTGGTTGAACTCGAGTCAAGTGACTTTACTATGTGTTGTTGTGCTGAGCTATTGCAGCTTAGACGAATCTCACATTGCATTGGAAACGTCTTCGGTGTGCGGTGATCCGGTTTTAAACTTAGGTCGTAAAATCTTGATTTGTATAGAAAACCCCGCATAGTACCTACCATACACTGACACCGCATCTTCGTGCGGAAGAAGGTACAAACAGCAAGGTACACGACACACTGAGCGTTGGATTATTATTAATTATTTTTATAATTAGCCTATCAGATCCCACTGAGATGTCGAGATTTTGCTGGATTGAGGGTGCATCTATAGTGAGGCAGAGGGGCGCAAAGCGGTGCCCATCGTTGCATAAATTGACCAATCACTGACGTGGAGTGGAAATTTTCAGGTTTATGATTGGTCCACTCATGCACCGCTTGGTTCCGCTACGCGCCGTACAGCAGCAGTCCGGTTCCTTGTTTTCGCTACTGCATCCAGATCCCTTCGCTCCGCATATCGTAGCGGTATCCATAGCCTGTGTGAGGTTCGCGTTATCTGTAGTATTATTATACCGAAGTAGGTACAAATCTAGAGAATAATAATAATGTTTGAAAAAATAAAAACCTCAATGTTGCCAACACAAAGGAAAATCTCTTTACCGCAGCGAGGTACTCGTTGATATGACGGTTTCACTGGCAGACGGCGGAACAAATATTTGAAAGACGTATCTTTGTATTTGTTTTAAGTTTTGGTTTTACTCGGGATTTGTATGTGTAGTACACTCTAATTTTTACCACGGGTGTCGTAAAAAGCGATTAAGAGAAAAATTGTTCAGGGAATGAGCAGCAGCGTTCCCTGCAAAACATCTTGCACTGCGCTCGCCAATGCGCTAGCCAAACGTGGTGAGAATAGTGCCGAATAGGGTCTATGTCCAGCAGTGGACTGTTGTGGCAGATAATGTATGTATGATATTGAGTGATAGGCGTGATGTATATATATGTACACTGAATCCATATGTGTTTTATCAGTTTGTATCTTATTCAGTCATACTCATGAATTTGTTGAAGTGAAACACTGTCCTTAATAGTTTTAAATCAGTAGAAAACTGGCTAAAAGATCACAAACTAGAAATTAATTCAAAGAAAACGAAAATAATTCAATTTAGACCCCAACAAAAAGTAGAATTAAACATAACACCCTTAGCTCAACATCTTAATATTTCGGAAGCGAGCACATACAACTTATTGGGAATTACAGTCGACACGCATCTGACCTGGGAAGCACATTATGTACAACGCGTGAAATCTAAATTATCTCAGTTTACATACGCACTGTCAACCCTTAAAAGGAACTCACACATAGAAGCATCGTTAGCCGCATACTATGCATATGCCTACTCATGGATGCGTTATGCTGTCGTTCTTTGGGGTAACAGTGTCGCCACGCATGACATATTTATATTACAAAAAAAATGCATGCGCATTTTATTCAATATCCAACCAAGAGTTAGTTGTAGGCCATATTTTATAAATGAAAAAATATTAACCTTCCCTTCAATCTTTATCCTCGAAGTCGCATACTTCGTTAGAAAAAATATAGACAACTTCTCATATTGTCAAAGAACAAGACGGGAAAATCAACTTGAACTACCTAAAGGCCAACTTACAATTTTTAGAAAAGGACCTCATTATAAATCAGTTAAAATATTTAATAAAATTGACGCATCTATAAAAGCTGAGACTAATGACAAAATATTCCATAATCCTCCTCCTCCTCAAATAATTATGCCATCAATTTAAGTTTTAATCATTTTATTTGTTACCAATTACATTGTACATGAATGCCACTTAATTTATTTTTTATTATTACTTTTAAATTGTATTTTATAATCAAATCCTATTGTTATGTGATCTATTTTAATGTTTATTATTTTGTTACGGCAAACGCATGCATGCCTCAATTGCAATGCCCTATCCGGGTGCATGTACTTATCTGTCACTATATTATAAGACCTTTTATACTTGTACTTGTAAGCAATGAATAAATGAAATGAAAAAATGAAAATTTTATAAAGTAGATATAATTATGGCATATAATGTGATACCTATTTACTATTAAAATTAATACGAAACCTCATTATAATCTTGTTAATGAGCAGAATTTAGGTATAATAATAGTAACAAGAAGCTCTTTCTCAATAAGGATTTCAATCTTCAAGACTCTTATATTACAGAGGTGTTTTCTTTGAAATAATTTCTAGTTCTGAGGTATTTACTACAATATCAAATCTTTAAATAGACTTCTGACGGCCAATGTGGCGCAGTGGTAGACATTTCAGGGTGAACCAACTGTCCAAAAATAAATAAAGGTTCCATGCTTCGGAGGGCACGTAAAGCTGTCGGTCCTGGTTGTTGTCTATGATTAGATTACTTAGACGGCGGTCGTTACACAGCCATGTCAGAGGCCTACTACTAGTAGTAGGCGGTTAAAAAACTCTGACACCAGGGTTCATCGAGTCGTTGGTCGAATCGGTGTCCCACACGAAAAGAAGAAGAAGAAGAATAGACTTTGGACTTAGACCAGCCCGAGCAAAAAAAAACATGACGAGGTGAGGTTTTTTGGAGGGTTTCGATGTAAACTGTTTGTGTGGTGTAGTTCAAACAATGAACTATCTAACATCGTGGCTTACGTGCCGTAGTACCTGCACGCAAGACGATCTTATGACACCGTCTATCGGCGCTGTCAACATCACTAAGTTCTGTGCCACTACGGTTTGGTGTCTGCCATCGATACGCAAGAAGAAGACAATATCAAAAGTGCTTTGAGTTGCTTTTTTGGTTTAGTAGAAGATAGAATCAGTTTTGTTGAGCTACGTCGTAGCAATTGGGTAGTTGTTACGTAGTACCAATCGTAGCAAATTGCTACGCCGCCGCAGTAGCAGAAGCGCACATTATACATTATAATTTATCATATCGCATGCATTTTAAAAAGGTTAATATTGACACAATACCTCGACAGTAACAACGATTTGTCGTTAAATTTTTGAAGGTAGGTATTTATGATATTTGAAAATAGAACTGTTATTGGCTTAACAATAACATCCTACCCTATTTTTATTTTTTACTCGACATTGGGTTTTATTTCGAATCAATATTTTAAATCAAATAATATTTTGCCTTTTTATTTTATTTTAACGACACTTCTCACTTTTATTTCGATCGAAACACATTCCCAACGAGACACATTTCCATCGATGCAAATTTCACACATGGGTATAATCGTATCAATATAAAAAAGATATAATACACACTAAATTATATTTCAATAGCTGTACTTTTAAGTTACGAATTATATTTGTGCAACATAAGAATTAACGTTTTATTTGTTTGTCTGTTTTAATTTCATTAGGTTACTAGATTTCCGCCCAGCTGTTTCACCCGCTGCCACAAATTTTCCCGTGGTAATAGTTGTTTTCCCGCGGTCAAAAGTAGCCTATGTGTTATTTCTGATTATACTCTATCTGTGTTTCAAATTTAATTCAAATCGGTCAAGCTGTTTGAGCGTGAAGAGGTAAAAAACATACATACACACACAAACTCTCAGATTTATAATATTAGTACGGATACTGTGTTTAATACAGTGTTTATATTACAATAGATGAGCCCTAATGCCATATCATAAGCATGTGTTTGACAACTATCAAAATGGCCTTTTAAAATGGCTCAACTGTAATTTCAGCTAACTTAAACTAATACGGCTTTCAGAGTAATTACAAGTATAAAGCGACCTAAAAAGCCGTTGTCGTATTACCTCAATGTCTAGAAAATGTCAAGCAGGCTCCACCGCCTCAGATGTGATTAAACTGAAGAAATTAAGGTCTGAGACGACATTTTCTTAAAATACTCCTAAACGGGGGCGTATAATGAGGGAAGAAAGTATATTAACGAAGGGGATTAGTAGTAAGTATAATATTTATGTCAAACATTCATTTGAAAAAAGAATTACTCGAAGTCTCAAATTAAAATAAGGACTAGTCCAAAAATTGCGTAACGCAAAATGTACTCGTATTTACAAATTTTTTACCTGCCCTGGTCCCGGTACACAAAAATGTTTTTCATTTCTATACATACATCAGCCTCTTGCAGTCCACTGCTGGACGTAGGCCTCCCCCAGGGTACGCCTTATAGGATTTAATTTCTTACTTTTATATATTTTTAGAATATTACAAAAAATTTAATGTAACATTTTCAGCACGTTCAACTTATTGTTAGAAAAATATTATTCATCATTCTATTTTGTCCTTAACACAGAGAAAATATTTCATAATGTTTAAAAGAGTCGGAGTTTTCCAGAAATATTATAAGTTTTAATAGACCGAGGTTTTTTAAACTTGTTAGCTGGCTCGTTTGTCTAAGTTACTTGTTTAACGGTGGACACAAAAGGTCGTTAAAAACATTTCACTCCAGTGCATAAGAACCAACGCTGCATCGAGCGGGCTGCACACGCGGACAGGCTGCGCAAGGGCTAGATTCGGCAAAATACAAGAGCGGTGCGAGCTGGGCGATCCGCGTCACGCAGCGCCGCTCTTGTATTTTTCCGAATCTAGCCCGCGTGCAGCCCGCTTGTCGCAACGTTTGCGCTAAACTGCAACTTTTGTATAGTAAGGCCAGACTCAACAACAGCGTAAAGCCACATTTTACATACATACATGCATAAATCACGCCTATATCCCTTACGGGGTAGGCAGAGCGTTAACGGCCGTTCAACGGATATTAACACCACGTCTGACAAAAGTTTGAGGGTCAATCAGATAATTGTGTATCACTATATAGTGACAGGTTGTCAGCCCGTCGCCTAAAATTGCAATACACACCCTTGAGTCCCTTAGTCGCCTCTTACGACAACCATGGGTAAGAAATGGGGTGATGCTATTCTAAGCCGGCATCACACGGCAAGAAAGCCACATTTTGCAGCTGCAAAAATTATTTAAGTTGTATGTTATTTACCTAGTAAAAAATTAATAAAACCATAGCCAAAAGCAACGGCGGTCATAAATTGACAGAACTCTGTCTTATAACTTTTTAATACAATCAATTTGCACGATCCTGTTTGGGGTGGCCACAGACGTAGCTAGAAATGTCGTAGTGTTGTTGCTGTTTGATAGTTTAAAATCGTAGTTCAAGAAGAGGTTTCGACTATCGAGAAGCAAAACTTCTACAACACTACGTCATTTATAGCTACGTTTGTAGCAACCTTTATAGTGAAAATACTCTGAAATTATAACACTGCCTCTCTCGCACCTAATGAGTACAGAAAGGGGCTATTTTAGATTTTGGATTGTTAGTGAATTTTGTTCATATTAGTACGAAAAATCACTTGCAATTATTGAACTGTAATGATGATTTTAAAAATAACCCTGTTTCTTTTGGTTATTGTTTAATACAGGGCTAAATATGTCCATAATCTAGATTTTTTCTTTGGAACACTCATAAAAGGACAAGCGGTAGAAATAGGTTTTACGTATTTCCTCGCTGTGCTGTTTATCTCTTACAGCATGTTCGCACTATGCCTATATGTGTAAACACTCGCACTGCTATATTCGTCATGCTGCTGCCACTTCCCGTGCTCCCGAGAGAGTCAGCTTTTCGTTCGCGAGTCAAAGGAACGGCAGCATGAGCGCTAGTTGAATGTATTGCTATCTCGCTCACTCGTATGCAATACGAAAAGAGTATGACGGCAGAGTAAGAAAACTCACTTGCGTTGATATTTCCGCTGAAGAATTTCGAGCAATATTCGTGGCAGCGGCACGAACAGGAGCAGGTGCATAGTATAAACATAGCATTACATTTATTCTCATCTCAACATAACTACGATGATCAGTGTGTCAGTCATTAGGCCGACATGACCCGGGCCACCAAAGTTTCCGTCTTTTTGATGGGCGAAAGTTTCGGGTCTTTTAAATTGGCCGAAGTTTGTCGGCGCTAATAGGCCGGACATAATGTCGTTAGATGTGATGAGTAGGCGGTTTTAGTGGCCTTTGAGATGGAAAGCTTTTTTTGTTGTAGACGACATTTTGTAAAATTATTAGGTGACTAGTAATTATTGTTGATAAAGATTGGAATTCAACGAATACAAAGATTTTCAGGGATTTAACACAATAACCGATGTAGTGTCCCGAGTTTTTATATCACTCAAAATGTTTAGTTGAGCGTTTGGCACCCGAAATTAAGGTTGTGGAGAGAGATAGTTTTTTCCTTTTGGGCTTACCAATTTTTCTTCGGTTTCACACTCTATAATTTTTCCATATTTCTTTCAAAATGAAATGGCGCCTCAGATAATCCCACTAATATTACAAATGCGATAGTTAGTATGTTTGTTTGTTACTTCTTTACACAAAAACTACTGAACTGATTATAATGAAATTTGGCACTCATATTAAAGGTAACATGTATTAACACATATAATAGTTTTTATCACCACACGAGGGTTATGCGGGCAACGCCGCAGGTAACAGCTAGTAGCCTATATTTCATTGGGAAAAAATATCCCATATAATACAAGTTTTTTGTTGTTTGTTTTTTATATCAATATTTCGAAACACACACAGGACTGGCGTAGATGGCGAGAAAAAGAAGAGGCCTATACTCAGCAGTGGGTAGATGTGGACTGATATGATGATGATGATGATGATTTCGAAATACTTACTCAGATCATAGTTTATCATCCGGTTCTCGAAGTACCAGAAGACGTACGAAGGTGGCTCCGTAGACCTCTTCACCACGCAGACCAGACGCAGCATGGAGCCTTCGTGGATGATCTTCTCACTCTCTCCTACGATCTCTGCGTACGCCGCTGTTGAGACAAAAAACAAATATATAGTTAAACAGTTTATAGACTACGAGTTGATTAAGGGTGTTTTCTTTATATTCAAGTCATAAACATGCTTTTATATAAGGTCATATCTAATGTCTGTCTGTGACTTCTATTCGTAAAACTGAAACAATTTTATAAGATTATTTTTTTTCGAAACGTGCCAAATAAAAGACGTCCCGTACCATACAAAGTAAAATCTTTTTTGTAGACAAATATGAGAGTATCGGAGTTCCATTTATTTTTCATTATTCCAATAAAAGATATTTAGTTTAACAAGTAGAACTCACTATTATAATACAATATTTAAATACTAGGGAAGACGTTATGCCGAAATAATATTTATCAAATTGACAAACGCTTGATATACCTATAGAAACCTACACACCAAAGTTTAAGAAATGTAAGGTAACTTTAATATGTAAGGAAACTATTTCAGTACCTAAGCATGTACTGACTACTCTATTTTGGAGTAGAAGGTAGAAGTTCGGATGACCTTATGAACTTTGGCGCTAAACTTTTACACCTCAGTCAGGAACGTGCCGGGGACCTAAGGGTCACCGGTTCAACTTGATCACAAATGAACAGAATAATTTATACCAAGCTCTGTTTGTACCATCAGCAGTCCATCCAGATAGCTTTTTTAAATTCAATTCAATTGTACATACATACATACATAAATCACGCCTATATCCCTTACGGGGTAGGCAGAGCGTTAACGGCCGTTCAACGGACATTAACACCACGTCCGACAAAAGTTTGAGGGTCAATCAGATAACTGTGTATCACTATAGTGACAGGTTGTCAGCCCGTCGCCTAAAATTGCAAAACACACCCTCGAGTCCCTTAGTCGCCTCTTACGACAAGAAATGGGGTGATGCTATTCTAAGCCGGCATCACACGGTTACAATTCAATTGTAGTTCAATATAATTTCTTCACTTGCTACCACGGTATAAAAGGTATACATTAAATATATTGAACAAGCGTGCAGCACCCAAGATGGGCATGCAAATATAAATTTTAAAGGAATAGTAACTAAAGCATATGTCAATAAATTTAAACATTAAAGCTCTTAAAGAGATCTACAATTTCTGTTTTTTTATACGTTTATTAACAATGCTCTTCTTCTTTTCGTGTAGGACACCGAATCGCCGATCGACCCGATTAACCCTTGGGTCAAGAGTTTTTCAACCGTCTACTACAAATAGCAGGCCTCTGACATGGTTGTGTAACGCCCACCTTCAAAGTAATGATAGACTGCAACCGGGACCGACGGTTTAACGTTCCTTCCTCTTTCTTACGGACTAACCAGACTGGAAAGAAATTCACAAATTCATCAACTTTGTGAGGTGCCCAACCAGGAATCGAACCCGGAACCTTCGCGATGCATCAGTAGAACTACCACTGCGCCACATCGGCCGTCGTTTATTAACAATAACCAGTAAAGATTGATCACTTAATATTGGAACTGGAAGTTCTGCTGATAGTACTTGAACAATTATGTGACCCAGTCCAACTCTGTCAAAAGTTAGAACTATCACCTAACCAATTATCAAGTTTGAGTGATTCTATTGGCAGATTGGAACCAAGACATTTCGGATAGACAAGGGCCTAAATTCGGCATAAAAACTATTTACCTTAAATTAGCGCTGTCACTTAACGTCAAAATTAAATAGATTCAAAAAAGGATAGAAGATTTCTAAGTACTCTAGTGATTAAAAATCTTCGCTATTTCTAGTCAATATAGAAGCCAATTTTTTCATCGTTGCCTTATTTTGACAGATAACACGTATTTTCTGTCACATCATAAGACATGATATGACTTTGATATCTTTTACCCTTTTCTAAACCTATTTTACGGAAAGTGACAGCAAAAATTTTAGATAGGATAAGAGTATTTATTTCCCAAATCTCGGTTAATCGGAGTCTGTTTAAGACCTTGTGTCAGTCACTTTAGCTGTCATCACTTTTGACTAGATTGTGGTTTGTGGTTTATTTTCGTTTATGTGATATTCCTCTAGTATCTTAAAGCTTTATTTCATCAAATTGATCCTTCAAGCTGACGCAACATCACCATTTTTTTCTTTTTGTTATAATCATTTTAATTGCTGTATGTCTCTAGGTAATAAAAACAAGTACATATTTATCATTCGAGCTAATGCTGCCTAAAAAAAACTTTTGGGCGGCCATGTTGTGCGCCTGTTATTAAATGTTTCGCACAGCCCCCGCGTTACTCACGCGTAGAACATGCGTAGCACACGCGTAGAGCACGCGTAGCACACGCGTAGAACACGTTAAAACACGCGTAGATCACGCGTAGCACACGCGTGTGGATGTAACGCCGAGGCTCCGCGCTAGATTCCGCACTAATAAGCGTTCCACCCGCGTAGAACCCGCGTACGTCTGAATTCACCCTTACCGTACCGCTGTTTATCAAAACAATTTCGTTCTCGTTCAAATACGTTATTGATTGACGGGTGATCATTAAAATGTATTTCTCTGGGGAAATTTGAATAAAATGATCAGATATATTGAATTCATTATAAAGATGAGCCAAAAGTGGGCCGTATTCCGCTATTCGAAAAACGTCTAACTTGTGTTTTAAAAGACTGTCAGTTAGATGGTTTTGGTAGTTTCGTATTGCGCTAACAGTTTGAAGTAAAGAAAGTAGCAATGGCTATAGAATGACAGTTAAGTTTCAATGGCATTAAAATGGCAAAACAATATAAGAGTTTGGGCCTAGAGGCTGTTTTCTGCTTGAATAACGTCTTGGTTGTTTTTCAATAAACTGTCAGTTGGTTGGTTTTAGCCGTTTCGTATTCCGCTTACAGTTTACAATTTAGAAAATTACAAAAGCAATAGAATGACAATTGAGTTTTGATAGCATTAAACTGTTAGCAGAATTCGAAACGGCCAAAACCATCCAACTGACACTCTATTATATAACCGAGGCGCTTTTCAAATAGCGGAATTCGACCCAAATCAAAATGTTATTATTTATTCTGTGACTTTTCAGTCATGAAAAAAGACAGTCTTCAATTAAATGTCAAGAACAAACAAAGATGAAAGTAACAAAAGAAAGAGAGGATTTATTTCAGAATTAAGAAACATTTCTGAGAAACAAAAGACCCCTTCATAATATTGTTCACTTTCATTTGTATGAAAATATAAGCTTAGAAAAATTATTGTACCCTCATGATTGAATTTATGTGTGATGCCAGCTTTAGAATAGCATCACCCCTATACAACCCGTAGGTGTCGTAAAAACTGACTCATGGATAAATTCATTGAATGAATGGGAAGCAGTGTTCCTTGTAAAAGCTATATCAGTATATCTTGTACTGCGCTTGCCAATCCTCTTGCCAAGTGTGGTGAGTATGGCACCCTTCAATAGGGGGAGGCCCATGTCCTGCAGTGGACTGTTGTGGCTGTGAATATAAATATAATGCTTACTCTTCTTTATTTTAGTGTGGGATGCCGAGTCGTCGAACGACCCGAAAATCTGGTGTATGAGTGTAGGTTACTACGAGTACCTACTTGACGATACATATGTATTAGTTCGGACTAAGCGCTTCCAGTCATCATTTATAATGCGCACTGCTAAAGAGTGGAACTCACTACCTGCGTCTGTGTTACCAAACGCATACAACCCTAATCTCTTCAAAGTAAGAGTGAACAGGCATCTTCTGGGTGAGCTCGCTCCATCTTAGACTATGTCTCTGTCCTATGACCTAGAACAAACAAGTCAAGAACAAACCCATCATTAATTTTAAAAAAAAGTTGATACTAGTTAGCTATCTAAGTAAGCACTACTTATGTGCGGATCCCTAAAATGTTTTCTTTTTATTATTACTTAATCAACAGCACTAGGAAACGATAATTGGCACTCAAGACTCCAATCACTTAATTGGATTCAGCAAAAGTCAACGAGGTCACAATTATTCATTTTAAATTTCTCCTCTTATTTATCAATTGAAACGATTTTAAGATATTGATGACAAATTAATATAGTATTCATTGATTTGCTTAAAAATAGAGAAGATAAAAGGTTGGGAGCACTTTGTAAGGGCGTGAATGGTGTGGCGTGGAAAGGGTGTGAATTATTCTAGATGTAATGGAAATTTAATTTGCAAAAATATTTTCTTGATGTCGACTTAAATATTCCAGTAATGTTATTAGTTTGAAATAAAATTTCTCAATTAAACAATCACAGTTTTGGCTCAATTTTATAAAATCAAGCTTTTACCACGGGAAAAAGGAAAACGGGTAGCAGTGGGTGAAACTGCTCGGCGTGACCTCCAAGTACGGTATTTGTCAGACACGATAAATTGTCTGCCTACCCCACAATGAGAGATAGCATGATTTATATTTATAAAAAATAGTTAATGACGATAAAACTGTCCCAATTGTTTGAACTAGCAGATGTTAAGTTCTCTTCTCTTATCGTGTGGGACACCGAGTCACCCAACGACCCGATGAACCCTGGTGTCAGAGTTTTTCAACTGCCTATGGTTGTGTTCCGACCGCCGTCTAAGTAATCATAGACAGCAACCGGGACCGACGGCTTAGCGTGCCCTCCGAAGCACGGAACCATATATTTTCGGACAATCAGTTGGTTCACCCTGCAATGTCCTAACCAGACCGGAACAAATTCACAAAGAGATAAATATCAACTTTTGTGTGTGTCCCACCGAGAATCGAACCTGGAACCTTTGCGTAGCAGGCAGTCGCACTACAACTGCGCTACATCGGTCGTCATCGTCAGATGTTAAGTGATATCTATTCAAGATTCGCTTCCCCAGGAGTAATTGGGGTCAACCGAGGTCAAAAGGTCACAATCACGGCCAGAGTATCACGTTACGTATTGTTCGTTCCTTTTGACTTTCAATAATAATTATTGGACAGTGGACTTTCAACTTCAACAGCTACAACAGTCCACTGCTGGACATGGGCCTCTCCCAATTGGGAGGTATTTGCCATACTCACCACGCTTGGCAGGCGGATTGGCGAGCGCAGTGCAAGGTGTTGTATTGACAGGGAACGCTGCTGCCCATCCTCTGGATTCATCCGTTAGTCGCCTTTTACGACACCCACGGGCAGAAATGGGGTGATGCTATTCTAAGCCGACACCACGCGGCGGACTTTCATCGCATATGTAAAACTACACACCAACACTTACCAACAAGCACTAGTTTGAAGAATATACTAGTCGGCGGATGTGTGGGCACTTGACACTCGTAGAATCCAGCATCCGCTGATGTGGCGAAACGGATGTGCAACGCCCAGTCCTGGAACAAAAGGAACTTATTAGACACTGGCTTTGTCGTAGAACCGACGGACGGTGGAGTAAACGGATTCTCGAGTGGAGGCCACGCCTTGGCAAGCGTAGTGTTGGACGACCTCCGGCCAGGTGGACCGATGACTTAAAGAAGGCGGCTGGTAGCGACTGGATGTTGAAAACGGGAGATCGTGCCCTATGGCGTACCCTGGGGGAGGCCTACGTCCAGCAGTGCTATAGGCTGATGTATGTATGTATGTAGACACTGGCTGTTACCCGCGGCTTTGCCCGCGTACTCATAAAACTATCCTATGTGTTAATCCATGTTACCTTCTATATGTGTGCCAAAATCCATTACAATCGGTTCAGTACCTCGTTTTTGCGTGAAGAAGTAACTAACAAACAAACAAATACAAACTCTCGTATTTATAATATTAGTAGGATTTCCAAGTCAATAGCGTAGCGGATATCACACCTACGCCTGAAGTCTACTAAATGAAATTCGTGGTGTGGTGCCGGCAGAGTAGAATAGCACCACCCCATCTCTTCCTGTGGGGGTCGTAAGAAGCGACCGAGGGATAAATCCGACCCAAACACAACGGTCCTGGAGAGGCCAACTCCACAATTAAACCCGGAACGGGGTCTCCTGGGGGCGCGTGTGACAGAGATCTACCGCGCGGCAGACTCCTGCAGCCGTCCTGGCTCCGCACGTATCGACTAGTCGTTCCTGCGGATCCAGCCAGGAAGGCCGAGAGGGTGGCGCAGGTCCTGGGCAGCCCTGCGTTTTCCATAATTGCGTCCCAGGCAACGCAGTGTCTGTGGAGAGGACACCTTCACCCGCGTCACGCGAATAAAAGTCTTGCCTCAGACACTGATTAAATCGTCTGTCACAGACGCGTGAGGCCAATGATGATGATGTATCTAGATAGCGTGTCAGTGGCATGGCTTTATGCGTTTCGTATTATGCTAACAGTTTGAAGTATAGCTTATCACGGTGACCATAAAATGTCAGTTGATTGTCGCTGGCATTGCAAGGGTAAAAATAAGAGAACCCGGGTCCTGGTTTCCGTGCCGAGAATGATGAGTTCGATTCTCATAGAACAAAAATTGTTTAGACAGCTTTAAAACATTTTTGTTTGTCTCTGAGCGACCGCAGTGAATATATAAGAGATCACTGTTTATGATTTAATCCTACCAACGTGTTTTCTAATGTCTTGAAAGAACATAGTTTTATGATAACCAGAAAATATGGTAACTAAATTAGAAATACTAGCGGAAGGTGCGAAGCATATACTTAAGCTCACTTTCTCTTTATATGCCTATCATGGCAATCGAATCCCAAGCCCTCCGATCCATATACCGAGTATCACACCGCGCTGACCGCAGAAGCATTCATTATCGGAAGTCAATAAAACGGCAAATAAAGTACTTGGCTGTGGAAAAAACCCTGTTCGTTGCAAGCGGTGTGGACAGAAAAAAGAAGAACAGTATTCCATTAACAAGAGCTCAAAGATGGAAAGAATATGGAAAGAATGATTGGTCTATTTCTGGGTTTCGCGGAACTGAAGCATCTAATTGCCTACTCCAACCAATATAAATATTCAGCATTTTTTTGCGAAATTACAGATTATGTGAATAAAGATACCATTACACTGAATGAATTGAAAAAATCCGTGATATTACAAAAAAGTTCGACGCACATTTAGGCCGTGTTTAAAAAAAAATACAATTTGACCTTGTCAAAAGGCTTTTAAACCACGTCTAAATTTTGTTGTAATAAGGTCGATTATGTTTCATAATTCAAACACATAAAAATTTATGGTAAATTCCAACTTTCAGATTGAATTTATATTATCAACCCTTCAAGCGTGTATGACGTGATATCACGTCATCAAAAAATAATAAAAATTTCGACGCTAAAAACTTCAAAGTTCATTTGCTCTTTATTCATTTAAAACTAACTTAAGATTAATGATAATGATTATATACGATGATATTTTTGTGACCGATAGTCTCTTCTCTCTTCTTCTTCTCTTTTTGTGTGGGACACCGAGTCGTCCCGATCCGACCCGATGAACTCTGGTGTCAGAGTTTTTCAACCGCCTACTACCACTAGTAGGCCTCTGACATGGTTGTGCTACGACCGCCGTCTAAGTAATCATAGACAGCAACCGGGACCGACTGCTTAACGTGCCCTTCGAAGCACAGAACCCTTTCTTTTTTGGACGATCAGTTGGTTCACCTTGCATTGTTCTAACCAGACTGGGAACAAATTCACAAAGTGATAAATATCAATTTTGTGAGTGCCCCACCGAGAATCGAACCCGGAACCTTTGCGTCGCAGGCAGTCGCACTACCATTGCGCCACATCGGCTGTGAAAACTCAGGACGGACTGACTGGTGATAAAGAACAACTTTCCCCAAGGAACATAGGTCACGAAAAATGACGGACCTCGCATACAAAGTTTACCTACCAGCTAACCAACTTAATTGTATGGGAAATTCAATATTTTTTTCTTTACATACCTCTCCATGTTCCTTGGAGAAATTTGTAATATATCAACAGCCCTTTTTGAGTTTTCACTATCGGCCAGTAGTAAAATTTCACACACAATTATAAAATGACATATTGTAGTTTTAATAATGGTTTATGATGACTTTTAGTTAATATGTAGACAATATTATGAATTTAGTTATACCTTGTCTAGACACGTTTTAGATAAAATTAATTTTGCTTAGTAATGCACATAGTTTCAATAATTAACCACTATTAATTAAAGCTAAGCAAATAATTGTGTTATCGAAATGGGCATTCAATACATTTTGATTCAATTTAATTTGCTTTTATACCAATGCAATTTGAATTCGAAATTTTTGTTTGTGATGCGATGTTTGGCTTAATTAGTTTTAATTATGTAGTTGATTCGAAAATATACAACATAAATCAACATAAACTAAAACTATTTAATTGATATCATCTGCATTTAGGCGCTTTACGTCCGACAAAGACACTTGAAAAATACCATTAGAATGTCTAATTTATGTATTCGTACTAGAAAGGGTATGTATCTATATTAATGCATTTTTTGTAATAACTTTAAAACTATAGACATAATATTGAAAAAATGATTTTCAAATAGAGCTTAATTTTTCCTTTTCCTATGGGAGTCGTAAGAGGCGACTAAGGGACTTCATTGTCATATATTGCTAATTTAGGCGATGGGCTGACAACCTGTCACTATGGCAATACACAGTTTTCCGAATGACCCTCAATTATTTGTCTCACGTGGCGTAAATGTCCGTTTTTGCGGCCACTAGCGCTCTGCCTACCCCGCAAAGGACTATAGGCGTATTATGTGTGTGTGTGTGTGTGTGTAAAATCATGAAAACAGCACAATATTATTTACTCTTTGGTCTTATCACTATCATTAGCATACATTGGTCTTATCACTATCATTAGCATACATCACTAAAAGATACCGCTTTAGTAAGTACGTTAGAAAACAAAAATTCAAAAAAACAAATTCGGCTCTCATCCTACATGTTTAAGTTTTGAAAATTGCAAGAATGAGCCGACTGTAATTCATTTAGTACTGCAATTTTTTATGTCTTAGCACAATAATTTTCCGTTTTCATCATCCAGGCGCTACCAGCCGCTTTTTACGTACCTACATAAATAATTGTTACTAAATAACATCCAAAGATAAAAGCGCTTGGTTAATTCATTAACAATACGGCAGCTACCTACGTTTCTTGTAATTATTCTATTTTTAAATACAAACAAGCGACATTTATTTTTCCGTTCAACTTCTGTAATTACTTGAGTTTAATAAGCTATAATAGCAACAAGTCTATTTAAGGGTTATCTTTTATCGTACTAGCAACAAAAAATGATTACAGAAAACTCGACATTTTCAAAACTAACAACTTGAAACTTTTACGTACTCAGAATTTCTTTCACACATATTTTGTTACATTGCACAGCCTAATGCAGTCCAATACTGGACGTATCCCTCCCACAGGAGACGCCATAAGGCTATAATCTCTTGTTTTCGCAGGGCGTCCAATGCTACGCTTGCTGAGGCGTGGCCTGTACTCGAGAACCCGCTTACTCCATCATATAGTCCATCGGTTCTACAACAGATGTGCCCAGCCCACTGCCACTTTAATTTGCTACTCCTCTAGAATATGTCCGTTACTTTGGTCTTTTTGCACACAGTCTCATTCCGGACAAATGTGTAACAACTTGAAAATTTGAGGAAGGAGGCCTACTTCGAACAGTAGACTGGTGTTATGTGATTAATGTACGTTAGGAACCAATTATGCGGCCCGTATAACTATCAGTCGATCAGTTTCGTAGACGGGTATATGTTTCGTATCACACTGTATTGAAAAGAGATAAAGAATGTAAACAAACCGGATAGAGAAGACTGACTTCACTTCACTCAGACATCTCGTAATATCTCGTTAGCCTTGTATGTACATCAGTCTGCCACAAAAAAAAAACGGTTTTACCTGATGGTAGAAACGAACTATGAAGACTGCCGCAGACCAAACGTACGTTTTTGCAAGCGACATAGCTCGAGTACTTTTCATAGAAATTCAAAAAAGAAACATACGTACGTCATTGATATAAAGGTGACATTGCCTAGAATGACAAACCCTGCCGTTTGCCGCCAGGCGGTTGTTAGAGCCGTTTGTTATTCTAGCCAATGTTACCTTTTATTTCAATAACGATAAAGTTTATTTTCAAATTTGTGGTCAAAAATGCTTGAGCTGACGCTTCCAAATACTGTTCTTGTTCTGCGGCGGCACTAAGGCATATTAAAAAAGAATAAAAGTCATTGGCCTCAATCCACCGTTATTCATCTTTTATTATCAACAAGATCGTTCAGTTTTATTTCCAGATTCAATCTTGGACAACCACCATGAAATTTCCAATAACCGCCTTGTTATTGAAAATTTAAATAGAGAACAAGAAATAAACGAGATCCTCGCCAACAAGTAGGTCACAGTAGAAATAAACAAGACTATGACTTCTTATAGGTACCGTTGTGGTCTCTAAGGTTACGTATGAGCGAGCGAGTAAGTCAGTACGTAGCGAGTGGATAGTAAATTATGGTGACTAAGCCAAGTGTTTGAAGTTCAAGAGTATTTTATTGTATTTTTGACAATGTGTTTTTGATAGAAACTTGACATTGCTGGAATTATTTATGTATAATTTTATTTTTTATTATTTCTTTTTCATTTTATTATTTTAACATTGTGATACTTATTTTAGAACATTTACTCTACTGTGCATGACTTTATTATTATTAAATTATTGTCAATCATGTATATGCCTGCAAAGGTAGTGAGACTCCGGATTATTTTTTAGCGAATTTATCTGCTTTCCATTGTACCTGATAACTTAACATTAATAAATAAATTAATATGAGTTATAGTACTTTGATCCTCTTTCGTCAACATACTCTTTTTATATATATTTTTCATAATATGTTTTTCATTTATTTACCTGAATTTAAAGGATGGCTAGAAGTAGTAGTACAACGTCTGTTTACAGATTGTATCGCATAAAAACTAGTAAAATTTTAGCACTTTCATTATTACCCTTACTGCTTTCCACTTGCACTGTAGCAAGGTACTACAAATCGAAACATTTCCTTCGATTCTTTGAAACTTCAGATTGAGCCCGAATCTTGCTTAGTCTCTAGATTGGAATTCTAAAATTGTTTTGTTGTATACTTAACTTTGTTTGTTTATTCTTTTTGTTTCAGAATATTGCGTTGAGTTGGCAGAAAATAAAATAGAAACGGAAAGTTGGACGTGGAGCTTTGAATTTGGAACATTCATTGAACTAAACTTGTTTGGGAATTGGCATTCGCAAATTACGATCACAACTTCGCGAGTTATTTTGTGTGATATTTTTGAAATGCGTGTAGTTTTTTTTTGTTTATTGACACAAAAACGATTTTCAAAGGGTATCTAAATTTATACAAGACCTATTTTTAAAAGACAGCTTAGCGGCCCTAAGAGTTCTATGAAAAACATTAAAGTTCAATGCATCAGTACAAAAACAATTACACTTGGCTATCACTTGACTTTGAGCTGTCTGTTAACCCTATGGTTGGACGGAATATAATGCTCGTGGCATTAGGCCCGCCATTTGTACGTTAATGCACATAGATTTTATAAAATGAGATGAATAGTTGTATAAAAAAAACACAGCGACGACAAGTGGAAGAAACATCTATAATTCTAGTTTTTAATTTTTCACTTCTGTTTTATATAACATACTTTACCTTACGTCAATAAAAAACTACACCAGTCAAGCACGTTTCACATCATTATAAGGAAGTTTTCAAACTTGAATGTAAGATGTTGGGAAAGGGTTGAGTTTTTCAAAGCGCTTACTATTCTTAAGCGCGGCCAAAATGCACTAGCACCGCCAGCACATTTTCATTAATTACTTCCTTTGAACATTTCCCTCTATGCAATTTAATTCCGCGTTAGTAGAAGAATATTATAATTATTTCGATTTGGATTCCAAAAAGTTAAATTGTTGGGTGAAATATGAATTGGAAAAACTTCAGTTGGATAGTGTCACAATGTTCAAGAATAAACTATATGAGTTCTTGACAAACAAATGTTATTATAATATTAATTTATTTTTAAATGACAAATTGACATAAAATTTTACTTATTAATTGTTATCTATGAATGTTTAATTTGAAATATTTGCATGCATAATTTATTTGAATACTAAGTTAATATTATTATTGTGATATGACATCTAAATAAAATTAAATTTCATTTTATTTATTCATTGACTTAATGTGAAAACTGTAAGTAATGAATGATATTAAAACATTTGTATGCCAAATGGCTGGGCATGTTGAAACCAAAATGTATCTATGTTATTAAGATCTTTGTACACATGTTTCCACAAATAAACAACAATTTGAATTTGAATTTGAATTTACAAAGGTATTTTAGACAAAAGGATAATTATTTGGTTTTTACTTTTTTTATTACCTTTGATGGTTCTGGTCAAATGGTGGCTGTTGGAATCAATAGTATATTACTATCACTATATGGTATAAAGTTGCTTTTCGCCTCGGTCCATATGTCCGCTATCGCCTTTCCCGAAAGGGATATAGGCGTAATATATATATGTGTGTGTGTAAAACATACATACATACATAAATCACGCCTATATCCCCCACGGGGCAGGCAGAGCGTTAACGGCCGTTCAACGGACATTACCACCACGTCCGACAAAAGTTTGAGGGTCAATCAGATAACTGTGTATCACTATAGTGACAGGTTGTCAGCCCGTCGCCTAAAATTGCAAAACACACCCTCGAGTCCCTTAGTCGCCTCTTACGACACCCATGGGTAAGAAATGGGGTGATGCTATTCTAAGCCGGTATCACAAGTGTGTAAAACACGACTATTATAATACTTAGACACAAATCTCACCGACTAGGAATTACGTTCCAAGTTGAACATTGCACAGATATTACCAACTGTCGTTACGATGTTGAATGGTGGCAGTAGTAATGACTCAAGTTATTAGGGTTACAACTGCTGGAGGAGGTCGTTGAAACTTTTCTAAAGGATTTTTCTGTAGGTCTTTATGTCTTTATTTTAAAAGGTTAAATGAAAATTTTGAAATAAATCTTATTGAGTAGTTTACACTTTGTGTTGTGATTTCTTTATTGGGACTCCATGATATTCTAGTTGATAAAACACTTTTTTTTAAACTAATGCTACCGTTTTTTTTAAGCTACCGGTTTCGTTAATTTATGGTTGCCTTATAAACTAGAGTATCAAGTATATTCATTATATTTATGCCGTGTAATACCGACTTACAATAACATCACCCCATTTTATTCCGCGCGGCGGTCGTAAGAGGCGAAAATGAGACTTGAGCGTTTCATGTGTGTAACAATTTTAGGCGACAGGCTGACAACCTGTCACTAATAGTGAAACACGTTTTTTTTTTAATGCCTTCAAATACTTGACAAACGTGGCGATTGTGACCGTATTTTTACGACCGGTAACATTCTGACAACCCCACAAACTACCTCAAGTGATAAAGGCGTAATATGTATATGTATGTATTAAATTTAGCAGTATTATTCGACCAATTTTCCTTACACCTAGTTGAAAATACAAAACAACAACAAAAACATCCTTTTATGGTAAAATATACAGCGGTTAAGCTCACCTTATTTCTATTTTATGTAAAACAACCAGACGAAACTCTGACACCGTTTCTTTTAGTTGAATTTTCTGGCATAAAAAGAATTTATCTTGAGTTTAGGGCAGAGTAAATGTGATGTTGTATTCTGCTTATTGAAGAGGTGTCACAATTTAGGCTGTTCTACTTGTCGTCCTTTGCTGTGTATTTTTAACGCACCGTTAAGCATACCACTGACAGACGAAAGGAAATTGCGAATTCCATCTCATACCCATACATATACGGCTACGGTGCGTTACGGACTCGTCTGCCAAATAACTTGACAGACACATGTATTACTCATTTTAAGTATTAGACCGGGTCTATCGCGATAGTATTTGGGTAAATATTAGTAATCTACCTGTGTCCCGACGTTTCAATACAGTTTCATGTATTGTGGTCGCGGGTTGACTGACGTCACCCGCCGCCCAACTCGCTGGGACGTCAGTCAACCCGCGACCACAATACATGAAACTGTATTGAAACGTCGGGACACAGGTAAATTACTAATATTTACCCAAATACTATCGCGATAGACCCGGTCTAATACTTAAAATGAGTGAAAGTGATCGCGAGTGCTTAAAAAGTCACATGTATTACGTTGCGTTAAAAAGACAAGTAGGAGAACCGCCTTAGTATGTGTAGCTTAATTTAAATTTTCGGTCATCAATATTTTTCATATGGTTTCGAACCCGAGTATATTTGCATAGCATTGTACCGCTGGCAAAAAAATCTCATAAAAAAGCAACTAAGGGATAAATTTATTTATGAAACAATCCGCTTGCCAATAGCGGCCGTTTTTAAACGTGGGCCATGTTCAACGGTGGACTGTTGTGGCTGTTAATGTATGTACAGTCAGTTGTAGCACATAAGGGGTACTCCAAAAGAACTGTATTATTTTTATCACCAGTTAATACATAATCAAAATTTAAACTTATTTTCATAAAAGAAGTAATTTTCTACTTAAACATATTCATGTCAAGAAAAAAACATTGCTACGGACAAAAATAATTCAGCTCTTTTGGAGTACCCCTGGTACCTTATGTGCTATAACCGACTGTACCTATGTAATGTGAAAAAATCTTTGCCTCCAATAAGTCATGTTCCTAGGGGTCGTTTCGTTTTCAACTCTAATGCACGGCACCGTACATTACCGGTACTTACGTAAGTAACCGAGCGTTTAAGAACCGATATTTCATTTTCACAGGTTTTAAAGTGTAAGTTACTTATTTTGTAGTTCAAGTTTTTATTCTGCTTTAAATACCTAGGTACCTATTATGTAAGTTAAGTCTAGATATTTCGGTATAGAAATGCCGAATGCTATCGTGTGATGCCGGCTTAGAATAGCATCACCTCATTTCTTTCCCGCGGATGTCGTAAAAGGCGACTAAAGGACTCGAGGGTTTCATGTGAATTACAATTTTAGGCGACAGGCTGACAACTCGTCACTATAGTGATACACGATTTCTGAAACGGCTCTCAAATATTTTTAAGGCCGTTAACGTTCTACTTACCCCACCAGGGATAAAAGCGTGATATGTGTATGTATGTATAAAAAGAAACAAATTCGAAAATGATTAATATTGTTCATTAATGAGTTTGAGCCATTAACGGCCACAAACAGTCCACTGCTGGGCATGAGCCCTTTCTTGATGTTAGGTGTATGCCATTACTTACTCACTTTCTACAACAAGCACGAATAAAATAATGCTATGGTATTTCTTCACCTTAACGAAATGGCTTACAGCAAGGCCATTTTAATAAACCATACCTGCCATCTTCATACTAAAAGAGCTGTTAACAAGGAAAATGGTCCCCAAGCCATAACATCAGCACAAATTTGACTACTGTCACAAATATTTCTTGAGGATGGCCGTACTGTAATAACTTTTGACCTAAAGTAAGTTAAATAATGCCTATTTATTTACTTAATTATACAAAAGCCAGAAATAACACTCCATCAGACCCTGTTTCATTAAAAGTAAATTCAATTTCATCAACGTCAACATTCCAGGAGCTGTCGTCCATTTTCCAGCCGACTTCTTCCGCAAAAACACTCCACGGAATAATTCATACAAATTATAACTTGTAACCGAGTAAGTTGTATATTATGCGAGACTAGAACAAAAGGGCTTAGAATAATCCGTAACGTAAGTTAGGCTAGACTTAGACTGAGCACAGTATGCAAAACATAGTTTGTAAGGTTGCATGCGTACGTTAGTTTTTTAATACATACATACATACATATATATAATCACGCCTCTTTCCCATAGGGGTAGGCAGACACTACATCTTTCCACTTGCTACGATCCTGACACACTACTTTCGCTTCTTCAACTTTTATTTAATTAAGTTATTTAATTAAGATAGATATTACAATTGTATGTTAAGAGTGCTATCTTGCCAACAAACGGTTTTCGCAGTTTGGCGAGAATATTAAAATAAATTATTGTAATATCTTTAAATACTCAATAAATAATAATAAAAAAGAATATAGGATATATTAAAGTAAAAATCAGCCTTATCGCTAAGAGTGATCTCCTACAGACAATATCTAGGTATAGAAAATAACTATAGAAAACAGACCAGAGTGTAAGAGTAATAAATAAAAAAACAAACATAAACGTAAGTTTCTACCGTAAGCCTGCAATAGTTCGGTCTATTTTTATTACATGACATGACACTTGAATTTGAAACAAATATCGGTTACAAGGCAGATATTTGCACTAGAAAAGGTAGTTACCTAAATTATGGCATAATTATTTTTGTAAAAACTTTAAAACTGTAGATATAATATAGAAAAAATATTCAAATTGAGGTTACTTTGTTTTTTATTTCTTCTATCGAGTAAAGTTTGTCAAATTGTGAAACTGATAAGTATATTCTCTGTTAGATCCTCGACAATTACATATATTTTATTCAGAAATTTTTGGCTGTAAATAAAACTGGTTTAAAAATCTTGCTCACGATATATTCCCGCCTAAAGTTAACAAATCTTTTATTTACAAAATTGAAACCGATTCAGTGTGGACAATCCGTGTACATCCTGTATCTTAAAAACTACTTAACAAATTTTATCAACATTATTGCGACTTTTAGGCTCAGGGTGAACTTTGCTGGTGATTTTTGACGATTGCGTTATACTGGGTGTAAAGGTTAGTGTACCGAAAACTTTCATAAGGGTTCAAACCATGAAGCTAAACAAATTTTTCCAAGGAGCATACGTTGGCAAACTACAAAAACAACAACTTCCCTAACAAAGTCCGTCAGCTGATCGGGAATTTTGTTAATTTTGTTTTCCGCTATTGGCTCCATAGGAAAAGTATTTAGATT
This sequence comes from Tuta absoluta, assembly GCA_027580185.1. Taxonomy (NCBI): domain Eukaryota; kingdom Metazoa; phylum Arthropoda; class Insecta; order Lepidoptera; family Gelechiidae; genus Tuta; species Tuta absoluta. The sequence goes on along the minus strand of JAQAHW010000019.1, from coordinate 6,914,357 downwards.
CATGGTCTTAAAACGTCTGAAAAGTTTTCGGTATACCGTCCCTTACACTTGCAATGTGACATAGGTAGACATGGCACAGGCTTACGTTCTAATATTCGTGGCTTGGGCTAGTTTCGAAGTGGAAACTTAGTTCTTAAGCTGGTAAGCTAACGTTTTAAGCCTGTTTCTAAACATGTAAAGCATACAACTCTCGAAATACAGAGGTATAATAAGTTAACAAAGATGAATATTATTTAAGCCGTACTATGAATTTATTATGCACTCACAGTGCTATATTATTTTCATTATTTAAGCCATCCATACTCACATAAGGTTACATTCTAATTTAGTTCCAATTCTTTCAGTTTAGTTAAATTCACAAAACTGCACCATTTTTCTTATGATCTTTTGTTGAAGTAGCATGAAAATAAATTGGTCCTCCCAATTGGCATTGAAAAATTATCACAAATAAGTAGTTTTGTAAGGCAGGTCCAAATTCTTATCATATTTCGAAAAATAAATACAAAGAAAAGTTATTCAGTGTTATGAGTAGAGAACACTCTGAAAATATTTTGTACACACTCTATCAAATGTGACCTTTTACTATAAATGATAAAGTGAGTTTGTATGTTTGTCCTTCCCTAGACTACTCCTTAACATGGAAAAACATTTATTTCCCATGAGAAGATCCATCGCATTTGATTGTATGTTTGCTATATTATACAATACATTTATAAAACATCTGTTTCTCAATAAGCACTGCCGCCTCGGAGTGATGAATAATACGTTATTGTGTATATTCGTTATTATTTTTCTGGTTACTTACCATTTTTGTGCATGCTGTGGCACCTTTAAATGTAGTGCATTTATGTCTTTCTCTTATGTTAATTTTACATTATGGTTACTTATAATGTAACTACAATTGGTTGTCCTAATAAATAAATAAATAAATAAATAAATATTCAAATAATGTATTTATTTTATTTACTTAGAGATCTCTCCCAGCAACCCATTTGTTGTTAGAAAATTCATTACTTATTGGGTAAGTAGGCAATAACAAAAGAAAATAGAATAACAATTACAAATTGTTGAAAAAGTGTATATTCAAATAATTTATTCATTTTATGTATTTACCGTTTATTCTACACACAAACATTACAAGAGAAACACATACAAAGAAAAACGACACAACAGGACTTAATAATCAATCTCATTCAAAGAAAATGTCTTAAACTAATAGACAACAAAAGATTTCAAACATCGCAGTGGATCATGCTTGACTTAGTCTTAAAAAATTTAAGACAGGTTCCTATACGCCAAGTTTACGGCTGTCGTTGTAAATTAGTCTGCTGTTGTCTCCTAGTTTCAAGACAATCTTATTTACTTGTGGAGGAAGTTTTGGAATTATGTTCAACGGCTTTCATAATCTCTTGTTTTGTTTATTACACAACTGCCCCATGAAATAAAGGAGTGTAATGTTTTTAGAGTTCATGTCTGTATGTATATTATTATGTTTGATTCTTTAAAGTACTGCAACTCGTTAACCACTGAGCAGATTTGAATGGGAATATATATCCTTTATTGCATAATGATAGTAAAAAGTTTTACAATGAAATAAGTAGCAAAGGAGAGCTTATCTTTTAAAACGACATCTCTTCCAGCAAGGGTAAGTAAGCAAAAACAAAAGAAAATAGAATATTAATTACAAATTGTATCGGAAGAATCTTTACATTATCCCGAGTATCATAGGCTAGGCTTTAACTTAGAAAGCAGTCGTGTTTTTAATGTTAATAATTGTTTTGCTTGTTATTAATTTTATTATGGTTATTTATTTATTTTATTAAACTTTATTGCACAGAAAGTACAAAGGGCGGGCCTAATGCCACGCGGCATTCTCTACCGGCCAACCAAAAGATAAACAGAAAGAGTAAAAGCAAATTCACAAAAAAAAAAGAAATATAATCGTACTTAAATTTCGCACTAAACTACAATATATAAGAAGGAATAAACTAAAATACTATACTTAATAATTTAACATGAAAAATAAAAATACATAAAATAAATACATGTGTCTAATTCCAAGCTAAACTCCCGCAGTGGAAGCGATTTACACAGGTAAATTTCTAGTAAAATACCAGGAGTTCAACTGAAGGCAGACAATGGCCGCGTTACGCAGCGCTAAATAGCATACGCTGCACAATATAGCAGCGCATACTATGAATTAAACGTGAACCTAAATCTATTTAACTTAATTAACTAAGTTGAGTGAAATTGGCAAATGATGTGTTCCAACCCTTACATAACTCAAGTCGGTAGTAAATACCGTCTGCCGATCTGGCGTTACGTCACACGTATTAGCACTAGATTATAAGTAAGTACCTCCAAATTATATCACCCCACGAATTCCGCAATTCGTACTAAGGAGTCACAATGATATGGCACAACAAATATGACTAAAGGGAACACACCATTAACACGAATAAACAGTTTTATACTAAACAACCAGGTTTAACTTACAGTCAACGTGCCGGTCCAAATGCATAAAATACCCAACGGAGAAAGGAAGTACAGGGAATGGATCAAAGAGGAATTCCGTGGGTACTTACAGGGCTGGGTGGAAAAGATATCGACACCCAGCATTCCACTACAGCCTTGGCGCGTTATTCACTTCAAACCACTCACAGCTTCTGTTCGTATTTCACTTTGATATTAGTCATTACGCGTGACCCAACCCGAATTTGGGTCGTACAAACGCGAGCCGATATGGCCACTTGATGCCTATTCAACGCGACGCTCACGTGGAAGACGTCGAGACATCCAACAATCACTAAGCCTGGTATTCTAGTATAACCCAGGAGAACCGCAATAATACGATGCATCAACACGCGCGATCTCAAATTGAATCGTCCATTACACGCGGCATCACAAAACGCGTGGCGGGAAATCCGCACAATACGATACCCTCCCGTCCGAACGGTTTTGAGTGACTGACCGCGGTGCAGAAATCACCGCTTGGCGCAGTCAGGCGGTCTGCGCGCACGTCGCCAGTCTCGCCCTGCGAGTGAGAAAGGGACAACACACGCCCAGAGCGACGCGTGCGATCGAGCACCGCGCCGCATTCATAGACCGTCATTAATACCTAACTCACCCCAGCATAACAACGCTAAATATTAAACAACATGCATACATAAATAAATAAGATATACCAACGACAAGCTAACAGAAATGAGATAGGATGAACGCCATCTAACAAAAATTACTAAGAAACAGAGAGAAAGAGAGAGCCAGGTATGGCAACTATTTTAGGATAGATGGCGGTGTTGTGACTTTTGTTTGACATTTTCTTAGTTTGACTTGACAGTAGGTTATGTTAGACGGAAAATTTCACCTGCCTACCTAGGTAATGTTTTTCATATTTTTCTCAAATATTGGCGGTTTGCCCATAGTGCGCAACGGATGCGTCTCTCAAACGACTTCACAGCCGCATCCGTTACACCCTAAAAGTCATCCGTTACGCATCGCACCGCACCGTAAACGCTATTATATTATATTTTTACATGACAATAAGATAGGAATTCATAATTTTCTTTCGCTTGAGTGATGCATGCGTTACATGAGTAGTAAGAGATACACCACTGTTCCAATATGTCAACTTGCATGATTGTTCATATGTGCAGTCAACCTCAAGTCAGTCAGACACTCGATCCGCCAATATAAGTATTTTGCGCGCGGTATAAAAATGTTTTAAAGTCGAAACTATCCAAACCAGCCTGAGCTTGATTGTACGAGTAAGATACTCTACTAAATTGTACATGTCAGCGTACATCAAAACACATGCAATACGTCACAATCACGCCACCTGCGTGCCCCGCAACAAGCGCGCCACACGCTACGCACCGCTGAGGCTAGCAGCTGCGTGCTACGGGATGCCTACGCGACAATCCCTGTTAGTGACTACGCGCTACGGGCTCCCTACACGCCAATCTCTGTCAGTGACTACGCGCTACGGGCTCCCTACGCGCCAATCTCTGTCAGTGACTACGCGCTACGGGCTGCCTACGCGCTAATCCCTGTTAGTGGCTACGCGCTACGGGCTGCCTACGCGCCAATCCCTGTCAGTGAATACGCGCTACGGGCTGCCTACGCGCCAAACCCTGCCAGTGGCTACGCGCTACGGGCTGCCTACGCACTAATCCATGCCAGTGGACTGTGCTACGCACCCAAATGTTTGTCGTAGCCCCCCCAGCGCACTGCTATTTTAAAATGGTTTATTATAATAAACCATTTTAAAATAGCATAATAGGTATACCTATTATGCTATTTTAAAATGGTTTGTTACCCGCGGCGTTGCCCGCATAAGTGGTGATCAAAACTATTCTATGTGTGAATCCATGTTACCTTCTATATGTGTGCCAAATTTCATTACAATCGGCTCAGTAGTTTTTGCGTGAAGAAATAAAAAACAAACATACAAACTTTCGCATTTATAATATTAGTAGGATACTTTCGCTAGACGCCGACTAGTTTGGATCGGAAAGATGTTCACTCACTAATTAAGTTTTAATAAATTAGCTTTCTACAATAAAATAATTGCTTTTCAGTTATAAAGTGGTCTCATTGATACACATACATACATACATATATCACGCCTATGATCCCTTGCGGGGTAGGTAGAGCATAAACGGCCGTAAAAACAGACCTTTACGCCACGTCTGACAAACATTTGAGGGTCATTTGGAAAATTGTGTATCGCCACGGTGACAGGTTGTCAGCCCACCGCCTAAAATTGCAATACATACCCTTGAGTCCCTTAGTCGCTTCTTACGACGCCCATGGGAAAGAAATGGGGTGATGCTAATCTAAGCCGTCATCACACGGAAAATTCTTCCATTCATTCATTCATTCGTCTCATTGATAAGTTGATAGAAATAACAATAACCGACGATGGATAATGGTGATAATATTTCGTCTTTATATGATTTGTTACGTCGTCAAAAATTTTATTTACCAGTGATTTATTTGCGTAAAATAAAGTAAAATCTAAACAAAAATCGATCATTTCAAAATCGATGATTTTAATAAATACAAATACAAATGTCTTTATTACTCCCATTCTTCACAATACACTTAACAACACAACATAGAAATACACAACAGCATTGAGCAGCATAATAGAAAAAAGAAATGTTGCCTATAAAACAAAAATATTAATAATTTCAGAGAGCAAACGGTGAGGAACTCAGGTTTCTTTATTTAAATCGGTTTAATTATAATCGATATTATATATACCTGACCAGAAATAATTGATTTTTAAAAGATCTATTTTTGTTTCTTCAGACACATCTGTACAATGAATACACTATGCTAAAGGACAGATTTTATGTCAAATTCAATGATGTCAAACTCCTCGTGACCTGTCACGTCAAACTATTGCAAATCGGGTCGCTAAAACATTTTAATAATATAAAATAGTGCAGTTCGCTTCCGTTTTACGAGCGCTAGGTTAAAGAAAATCATAAAACTGAAGCTAAAAGTTATTTTATAGATACGAGAAGCTTAGAACTTTATTCTCTGTTCAATACCGTAAAGTTCTGTAGCAAGTTTCATAACTTGATTGAGTATCAATGAAAGCTGTCTTTAGTTTTATGTATTGGAATATGGTAATGAGGAAAAAAATGCAGGTATTGAGGGTGAGACTCAAAAGGTGACATTTTTGAATACCAAACTATTGATACACTTCCTGTGTTTGGTAAATATTTGTTATATCAAATCCTGTCCACTTTAGAAAATTTTGCAAGTTTACTAAAAATAAAAGAGAGTGTCGTTTTTGCTTGTCTCATTTTAGTTGGTTCTTGAAACTCATGTAGAACAAAAACTAGAGTTGTAATTGTTTTAAAGAAAAGAGGCATCAATTCGGGATATAAATTTTACCTTAAATTATTGCTGTCACTTTCCGTCAAATAGGTTTAGAAAAGGATAGGAGATATTTTAGTCGTGTCATGTCTTATGATTTGATGCAAAATACGTGTTACCTGTCAAAATAGGGCGATGATCAAAACAATGGCGACTAAATTGACTAGAACAGGGGAAGAAACCATTGACGTTTAAAAACATGACAGGACTTAGATATCTCTTAGCCTATTCTGAACCTATTTGACGGAAAGTGACAGCACTAATTTAAGGCAAGCAAAGAGAAGTCGAAGTCACTGGCGGAGAGGAGAGAAGATTGGAAGTTACTCCACCGACAAGAGTTTGACTCTTAAATTTGAAGAAGAAGAGAAGAGAATTTATATCCCGAAATGAGAGAAATGTATCATAATCGTATAAAAAATACATTTCTACATTCAGTATGTTATCAATCCCAACAAACGATGTTTAGACAGCAGTTTAATACGATACAAACTAACAAAGGTAAACCTTCGTTTGTAGCAAAAACAAACTATAATACGACAGGTACACCATAAGTACCGCGTTTACATTAAAAGTAACATACTTAATGCACATTTTATATGTGGTACTTACGTCGTTCACTTAGACGGTTCTCCCAATTGACGTTCATCATCGCGTATTTGAAACGCATCATAACGCATGCGTTTGTCAGACGAAAGGAAATTGCGAATACCGATCCTAATCCCATACAAATACGGATACGGTGCGTCATGCTTCGTAACGGATGCGTCTGTCAAGTTGACGAAAAAATTGTAACATCACGTTTATATAATTTCTTAGAAAAGTACAATATTCTCAGCGATTGCCAATACGGCTTTAGGAGGAAGCGTTCAACCAATGATGCAGTTTATAAGTACATACAACACGTTTACGAATACTTACGAGACAGGGTGTATGGAGTAGGTATTCTTCTCGATATGACGAAAGCGTACGAAAAAGTATCACACACGATTCTCTTATGTAGATTGCATCAGTTGGGTGTTCGAGGAAAAGCCTACAAATGGTTCGAATCGTACCTATCAAACCGATAACAGTACGTAGAAATCGACTACTACAATGTATGCACCGGCATGTTAGAAAATATTCGATCAAATGTTCTTGCGGTTAGGGGTTCTATTCCCCAGGGTAGTGTGGTAGGGTGTATTCTGTTTCTGACTTACATCAACTCCCTCCCAGAGGTGGTGGAATCACCTGTTGTAATGTTTGCAGATGATGTGTCTCTGCTTTTTAAAATTGACGCGTCCGGAAACTATCACCACATTATAGATACTTTTAATTTAGTTAAAAGTTGGTTATCACACAACAATCTGGATATAAACCTCACTAAAACTCGAGTTATTCAATTTAGACCGTACCAAAAAAAGGCTTTAAACTTAGGCCCAGTCCAAACGGCAATAGGTATAGAAGAAGTAGCGGACTTTAACATGCTCGGAATCACAATTGACACATTTCTTAACTGGAACGAACATATCAGCAAAATTAAATCTAAGCTTTCGCAATTTGTTTACGCGTTATCGGTTTTAAAAAAGACCGTCCGATATGATGCAGCGCTGAGTGCCTACTATGCCTATGCATACTCATGGATGCGCTTTGGGGTATTTCTATGGGGACACAGTAGTGACGCAAACGACATCTTTATCCTGCAGAAGAAATGCGTCCGTATTTTGTTGAATCTAAAGCCGGATGTTAGTTGCCGACCACATTTCTTAGAAGAAAAATTGCTTACCTTCCCATGCATCTACCTACTAGAGGTTGCATGCTTCGCTAGGACTAACATCGCTAATTTCCAATTCTGCAAAAGCGAACGCCGTAAACACCTACTTAAAGTTCCAGCACCTAAACTCGAGATCTATAAAGACAGTCCCAAATATAGGGCAATCACTATTTATAATAAACTTCCCGAACAAATAAAGAACAAACCAAATGATAGACTATTTAAGAAAAGCCTGAAACAAATTTTGTTACAAAAATGTTATTACACTATCAACGAATTTATGAACGACAAATCGACTTAATTTAATGTGTAGGTACCTGCCAAAAATATGTAGTGACTTCAGAGATAGTAATTTAGGTATATAACGGAAAAGTATTTAAATTATGACAAGCATGACTTTTTTATTTTTTACAGTTTGAAATTTATTTTAATGGCTTAATTTATATTTTATTGTAATGACGTAAATATTTAATTAACAAAATTATTCCTGCACTGCATGTTGCTACGCCCTTAAGCAGGGTTATTGTACGATACTTTGTAACTACTACTTAAGACCTCATTTATATGTGTACAATAATGCAATAAAGAAATTGAATTGAATTGAATTGAATTGAATTGTTTGCCAGACGCATTGCGTAATTCCCATACGAATACGACTACGGTGCGTTTACGGATGCGTCTGTCAAACGTACTGTAACGCACCGTAGTCGTATTTGTATGGGTAAAAGATCGGAATTCGCAATTTCCTATCGTCTGACAGGCGCATGCGATACGGTGCGTTAAAAAAACGCAGCGACGGACGACAAGTGGGGGAACCCCTTAAATAAGTTCTTTCGTGCAAACTGAAAAATGTATTCAGAATGAATATTAAGTTGTTTACCTCGGTGGCTCTGCGGAAATGTTTTCACGTTGACTTTCAGCCATTATTCTTACAAAAACATTTGCAAAGAATATTACTGAGGCGAAATAATACACCTACCTAGTTTTTTTAAATATGGTGATAAAGCTATAGCTCATAAGAAGGATAGGTAAGTACTTATTCTTTTCTTAAACAAAGGAGATGATATTTACTTTAGTTTGCACATTTTTTACTCATCATAATAAAACAATTTTAATTGTGTAAATTCCAAAATAAACATACATTTAAACATCCGTTTAAAATTGTTTTATTTTAAACCAAAGGAGGTGTTCTATTATCCAAGTTTCCATACACTACAGATATTTGTATTTTATCAAATAAAACGTACTAATTTTACTTCAACTATATACAAATACAGAAGTTGTAGTTTAATGCCGTGTAATATGATCAAAAGAACAGAAATAAAACAAATTATATATAGCAAATAATTTTTGCACTTAAAACGTTATCGGTGTACTATAAAACACTTGCTCAAGCCAACACTAGGTACGGCTTACCTAGAAAAGTTAGTACACCAGTTACTTAAGTATTGTCACCTGTATTATGCATTACATTTCTATTTGGTCGTATAACTGATCTGTCAAATTTGATAAGATAAGTACCCTCCCTAATGAAGTTTGAGGTCTATATTTTTGGACAAATATGCAGTATGAAACTCTACTATGAAATAGATATTCTAATAGTACCATAATGGAATATATTATATTGATTTATACATCGGTACATAACTATATCACGAATATATCCTTTGCGGAGTAGGCAGAGCTTAAACGACCGCAAAAAACGAACATTTACGCTACGTCTGACAAACATTTGAGGGTCATTTGGAAAATTGAGTATCGCAATAGTGATAGGTTGTCAGCCCATCGCTTCAATTTTCAACATACACCTAAGAGTCCGTAGTCACCTCTTACGACTCCCACGGAAAAAAAGGGATGATGCTATTTTAAGCCCGCATCATACGGAAATATTATTTCTTAATACTGAATAAGTTAATTAAACTCCTATTAGTAATATGATGATGTTATTCTTAGCCGGCATCACACGGAAATATTATTTCTCAATACATAGATTAAATTGATTAATACCGTATTGAAATACGAATCTCCTGTTAGCAATAATTAATTATGTGCTACAGTATAATTTATGGCGCTAGTGATCCATCAGGGAAATGGATACAGTTGCTTATATTTATAGCTGCATTGCTAAAATATCTCATCAAAGTTGTTCAAACATACCTAAGAGCATGTTCAGACAATGCCAATATGGGCAAGGAAATAGTAAAGGAATTGGGCAGCGTGAATATGTAAACAGGTTACTCGCGCTGCTACTCGTCATGCCGCTGCCACTTCCCGTGCTCCCTCAATTGATGGCTTTTCGGGCGCGAGTCAAAGGAACGGCAGCACGAACGCGTATGGAATGTATTGCTATCTCACTCAGTCATATTGGCGTGAGACTCTTCTCACGCCAATATGACTGAGTGCGATAGCAAGATAATAACGGCAGTGTGTGAACGCTTACTCGCGTTGATACATTCGCGTAAGTATTTCGAGCATTATTCGCGACAGCGGCAGGATCTAAGAGATCAACCAATTCTTAGTAACTGTATGCCGATCCAGTAAAAGGTGATTCCATAATTAATGCCTCACCTTGACGTGTCTTCCGTGGGCCGAGAAGAACCTGCTGTCGGCACTGTACGTCACCAGCCCTACGGATAGTAGCGAGTAGTCCTTTTTCCTTATCCACGTCACCTGCAATAAAATGTGACAGTTACAATTCATTCGGTTAAATTTCGTAAATGTCGTCTGTCGCTGTGTATTTTTAACGCACAGGAACGCATGCGTCTGTCAGATAAGAGAAAATTGCAAATTTCGATCTTATTCTTATTTACGAAGCGTTTACGGATGTGTCTGTCAAGTCGTTTGACAGACGCAACAATAATCACACCGTAGCCGTAATAGTATGGGAATAAGATCGGAAATCGCAATTTTCTTTCGTCTGACAGACGCGTGCGTTACGGTGCGTTAAAAAACGTAAAGACGGACGACAAGTGGAAATACCGCCTGAGTTTTCAAAAGGTTTTCATTTCAGTACAACTTAAGCGGAGATAAGTAAAATGCCTCTATATAGCTGATTGGTCAGCTCCGATGATTTCTGGTATGGTATGGCAATCGATCTCAAAAACGTACTTAAATGCATATACCGGGTGTTATTTTCGCTTTACTCTACTTACTCAGTCTATAACAAGGAAATAATTTCAATTGCCATCAATTTCGCACTAAGCAGCACATCGTCCAAATAAATTACAAGGTATTACTCAGTTTAGTATTGTTCGTGCACCCACTTTGATTGTTCATTCACTAGTCAGTCTTCTTCTATTCATTCACGATGCAAGTTGCTAAGACAGTTACAAGTAAGAACAAGAAGCTTTCTAACTGACGAATTTAATTTTGAAACTGTTGCGCTGAGCTTTGTAAAAGTTACTCAGATGAATATTAAACGACTAAACGGGTGCGTCACAGTAGAAGTAAAGAACAGTACAATTACTGTGAATGAGAAAAACTGTTACAATAGCAGGTATGTACATTATTTAAAATTTTAGACAAGTTACAGGCTTATTACTAAGACTGCATTCAAAAAAGAACATGGCCAAAACGCTGTTGATCTCCATCAATTTAGATTTAAAATCCATTCAAAAACTCAAAAACAATACACAGCGGGCGTTTCAAAAAACGGGCGTCAAAAATATACACAGTGAGTGGCGTTTTAGGAAATGAACGTCAAGCATAAAGGTTAAAGCGATAATTGTCCAGAGAAATATACCTTATGAATAGGGTGGGCTATTTGATATTATAAACATTCGCACCCAAAAGTGTATGCTTCTTTCACTTCTACTGTGGCAGAAGCTCCCTTAAGCCTTAAGAAAAGATAAGGAATTGCACTCAAAGGATTTTGTTATGCAAATTAATGTAATTATTCTGGACTTTTGTTAAGGATTTAAGATGTAACTGTGGATAACGAAGATATATAGGAAAAACGTTTTAGGGAAAATTATCTGATAAATTGATAATGACAGTTATTTGCTTCTTTTTTACGAAATAAAGGTAAGCACGGATTAGATGATTTATAATGATGTTTAACATTTTGATTATGATCATTTTAGCAAATATCATGAAATATTTTAGTAGACGCTGTATCAAAGTTGCATTTTCATAAAATATCAGGTGAAATATCACTAGTGACCGATTTTAATACAGAAGACGGGCTGGCGAATTTTTTTCAACGGGACATAGGTTAAAATATGAAAAAAATAATTTGAGCTTCCATAGTAGGAAACCCAAATCAGCTAATCGGCAATTTAGTATGGAAGGTCCAAATTTCTCTTTCATATTTCTACCTATGTTCTTTGGGGATAGTTTTTGCTTTTCACCAGCCCGTCTTGAGTTTTCGCTATCGGTCATTTGTAAGATTGCATCCTTTATTTGAGGGAAATCACCTGCATACAAGTTCAGCCGCGGACATTTGGGTAGGTCACTAAATCTTATCTTTATAGATATATACAAAAAAGCCTGTCTACCTACTATCACAGTGCTAATATGTAGTAAAGTTTAAAACGAATTACTCACCGTGTTTTCAGTAATATCACTAACTTCGCAATGTAGTATTGCAGTCGTCCCAATTTGTGCTATCACTGTTGTGCAGTTCTCAGTCAAAAATATACCGCCTTTCGCAACTTTACCAACTAACTTATTAACATTAGACGCTGCTGAATCTCTGTACATTTTCTTAACCTTATTTCTACTTTTAGATAATGAGGCTTCATCTAATTCTTTAAGCACTTCTTTCCCATGGTGTTTCGTTCTATGCCTCTCTCTATTCAAAAGTTCATTTACTTCGCTTTCTATTAGCTTATCTATATTTACATCTTCATAATCTGTATCTAATGTTGCAGCTGATAGCCTAAGCGGTTTCGGTAGCTTAGGATATGTGGCTTGTGTTGCGATTATATATTCTGTAGTAGTTTGTATATCTGTTGTGCCGTCTTCATTTTCTACTGTGGTTGTGTAAATAATTGTAGTTGGTGTAGATGACGTTGTTGTTGTTGTTCTTCTCCTGTGACCTGTAAAGAAAAATATTATTTACTTTTATGAAAAAAGAATAACAATAAATCGTTTTTCCACCAGCTCGTTATTACTCAGATAATGTAGAGATTATGAAAAGTAACAGTCCATTATTACAGAAATTTCGATGACAAAAAAAAATCATCTTTATTTTAAAATAATATGTAAATATTGCCTTAACCAACTGTTAGTATAAGAAATAGACATTCGTGTTTTCAGTGGAACTTCAATAATTGGTGAGTGGGTACGTAAATAGGTTGAATTTTAGTTCTCAAATTTATTAATAAGAGGGCTTTCTGTTTCTTTGTGGTATAATTATTTCAGCCCTAAATTATTTAGTGTCAAACGCTTTGGGTTTTTCTTTGTCTGTATTTCTTTATAAATAAGCAATTTTAGTTGAAGTTGACATATAAAGAGAGATCTTGAGAAATAATGTATAATTAATGTCAGTTGTCCTCTTTTTAAAGAGGTATATTTATTAACTTAGTCATTCTCTACTTCCTTCGAGTCTTTTTTCTTTTCGTGTGGGGCAACGAGTAGAAAAACGACCCGATGAACCCTGGTGTCAGAGTTTTCACCCGCCTACTACTACTAGTGGATCTCTGACATGTTTTTGTAACGGCTGCCGTCTAAATAATCATAGACAGCAACTAGGACTAACAGTTTAGCGTAACCTCAGAAGCACGGAACCATCTTTTTTATGGACTAGCCTGCAATCCTGAATAGTCTGGAAAAAAATCGCAAAGTTATGGAGAGAGAGAAGTTAAGAGATATTAGATAATGAGGTCAATTCGGGATTTAAATTTTCCTTACTTGCCTTAAATTAGTGCTGTCACTTTCCGTCAAATAGGTTTAGAAAAGGATAGAAGATATCGAAGTCCTGTCATTTTTAAAAACGTCAAGGGTTTTTTCACCTTTCCTAGTCAATTTAGTCGCCATTGTTTTGATTGTCGCCTTATTTTGACAGATAACACGTATTTTGCATGAAATTATAAGACATGACACGACTAAAATATCTCCTATCCTTTTCTAAACCTATTTGACGGAAAGTGACAGCACTAATTTAAGGCAAGTAAGGACAATTTAAATCCCGAATTGTGGCCAATATCAACTCTGTGGGGCCCCACCGGGAATCGAACCCACTGCCACTGCCACTGCGTCCGTACTCCAAGTAAAAACTATATATTATAGCTATTCTTTCTTTTGTCTTTGTCAGAGATTAGCAACCATTCGGAACAGGTGAACCAAAGATATATTTTTTAAGTTTGTCAGTTTAAAAAAGACGTATCACTAAGGTGGTTCGTTCACTTGTCGTCCGTCGTTTCTTTTTTTAACACAACGTAACGAACACGTCTGTCATACAATTAAGGCTACGGTGGATTTACGGTGCGAAGCGGTGCGTAAAGTATAAAATGTGGTCGCTTGTCCCTACGTCTCTACGTCCCAATGCAAGATTAGATCTTTGATAACACCAGCGAATTTTGATGCGTTTTTTTAGTATATACAGTGATTCAAGAGATTTTTTTTATGTATAACGTATCTTAGGAAAAGGTATTATTCCAGCTGAAAACGGTTAGCAGCGGGTAAAACATTCCGCTATTTTAAAAGCGTCTCAATTCTGTTTCAATAGAGTTTCATTTAGATGGCTTTGACTGTATCGTATTTCGCTAATAGTTTGAAGTGTAGAAAATCACAAAAGCAATAGAATGACAGATTATCATTAAATATAATTTAAATCCCTCCACTAGTTTCCTAGTTAAATTATTTAGTTATCTATTATTGATAGCATACAATGGTTGAAAAATAAGAAATCGGGGCCCAAGCCCCAAGGCAGGCCGCTAGTTTACTAAACGGGGTGTAAGGGACAGTCCAGAAAATGAAACTGAACAACTTCCCATGAAAAAATATTTCAGGAAACGCAAAAAAATAAAGTTATTGCAGTCAGCTTTGATTTCGTAAGGGAGGTAATTTTTTTTGTCATTTTCTGACATATGTTCAAAAAGAAAAGTTATTCAGTTCCATGGTCTGCATGCACCCTATCAGTATTTGGAGCGCTGTCCCTTATACCCCGTATATTGATGTTTGAAGTAGCCGCAAAAACGGCTCGCGTGCCGTGTTTCAGCAACTCCTCAATTAAGGTCATTAGCTTAATTTGGATAAATTACTTAGCGTAACATTTTCTTCACTGAAGTAACTTAATATGATTCTTACTTTGTCGATGTTTATTCAGATATCATGAGCTCATTGAAGCAGATTTTTCATTCAACAATCAATTAACAGGCCTTAGAAGTACCTACCCATTTGGGGAATGTACTAATACGGGGTGTAAGGGACAGCCCTCCGAATACTTATAGGGTGCATGCACACCATGAAAGTAAACAACTTACCCCTTAGAACATACATATGTCAGGAATCGACAAAGAAAAACGACCTCCCATATAAAATTACGTTCAGCTGACTGCATTCACTATGGGAGGTGAATTTATTTTTTACTATTCCTGAAATATTTTTTAACGGAAGTAGTTTAGTTTCATTTTCTAAATGCACCCTTTGATTATTCGGAGGGCTGTCCATTACACCCTGTATAAGTATAGGGTGAAATTTTACTAGTGACCGATAGCGAAAATTCAAGATGGGTTGGTAATAAGAAACAACTTTTGCAAGAAACGTAGGTTGAGATATGACAAAAATATTTTTTGTTTCCATAGTAACTCAAATCAGCTGATCGGCAATTTTTATTGGAGAGCCATTTTTTCTATTTCGACCTATGTTTCTTCGGTAAAATTTTTCCTATTTACCAGCCCGTACCGAGGTTTTGCTATCGGTCTCTAGTAAAAAAAAACCTGTATCTATACTGGTATCTCATAAGAACTGATTTAAAATTAATCTTTAAATTGGGTAACTAGAAGTAAAAGTACCTATCAGAATTTAAAGTCCCTACTTCCGCTTCCGCTTATTGAAGTTGGAGTGTTTGACTGCAACTTTGTCCATTAAAGTGTGAAACCCTTATTAAGGCCACCATTATAGGGTAAAATGGTCGTTTTTAAGGTGGGTTGTGCCGCAGCACTAACGTCACTTTAGAAAAAAAAAAATGTCATAAAAACAAAAATATTACGGCGGCTGAGACTTGAACCCGGAATTGTGGGATACGATCCAACTGTTACATTTTATAAATATCTTACTTTCATTTATCAACATTATATACCATTGTGAGTGCATTATAAACCATAATACAACAAGGGGTAGGTACATTGAAATATCCTTAGCGCAGGTGTTCGGTAGGTATTGGCGGTAATCATGAAATTAATAAAACCGACAAACTCGATCAAATATTCGGGGTAATTTAAGTTAAGCGCTATAGGGACCTAGGCACGTAATGTAATGTCAGCAGTTTTGTATCGTGTCGCTGCGGCGGCGAGCTTCACTCGCTAGTTGTCTCTTAAACCTTATACCGCACCACCTACACCAACTATGTATCAAATAATCTAGAGTCAAATTACAACCTTCTGATTTGTCGTGTGATGCCGGCTTAGAATAGCATCACCACATTTCTTTCCCGTGGGTGTCGTAAAAGGCAACGAAGGGACTCGAGGGTGTGTATTGCAATTTTAGGCGATGGGCTGACAACCTGTCACAATGGCGATACACAATTTACCGAATGACCCTCAAATGTTTGTCAGACGTGGCGTAAATGTCCGTTTTTTGCGGTCGTTTACACTCTGCCTACCCCGCAAGGGATAAAGGCGTGATACATGTAGATATGTATGTTCTGATTTGGAGTCCAGCCTTTTATTTAATAATGTTCACCTTTTCATTCCATTTAATAATGTTACAGCGCTAATATAATTTTGCGTTTACAACTGTTTGTATATCTTCAATATAACACCAAATGGGAAACAAATATTCTAATGTATGGCTAGCATGTTTTTTTTTTCGTATAGTGGCGCTAGTTCTGTGGCAACACTCGCCTTAATTGGAAAAGTTGTCGTTAACGTTTCACGGAAAATGATGTTTCGTTAGTTACTGTTGTTACTTTAAAGTTCGCTTTAAATATTAATAACAGACCCTTCAAAACCAACTGTTTAGATTATTTAAAAGTGATTAGTTGTAAATCAGACCAAGAAGTAGACAACTAATATAATTATTATTACTTAAACGAGCAATTCTTGTAAACTAGCGGTCCTTTTAATTTTTTATTTATAATCGAGATTTTGAAAACAGCTCGAACGATTTTCATAAAATTTGTATTTCGGGGGCGATAAATTAATCTAGCTTTCATAACTCTTTTTTTTATTTAGGTAAGAATTCACTGGACCACAAAAAACGAGACGCTTTGTATTAATTACAATAATTATTCTTTTGGTTGTAATATCGATCTAACACCTCATTTTCATAGGATTTCATAAAGTTTGTAAGGGAAGCGTCTCATTTCTTTACAGAATTTTGATATGTCAGCCCACCACTGCTAGAAATTTTTCAATTTTTTACCGTAGAGGAATCGACAGGAATTAACCATTCTGATTCCAGATAAGGTATTTATAAGAAATAATCATACCCTTCTAAAACACACATAGTAATGCCTTATTTCCCTCCAAGGGGTGTCGTTAGAAGAGGCTAAGGGATTTGAGGGTTTCATGTGTACTTATTACAATTTAAGGCAAAAAGCCCTCAAATATTTGTAAGATGTAGCGATATCCACCATATTTTTACAGCCGTAAACGCTTTGTCTACACTGCAAGGTGAGTATGTAATTCATGAAACTGTATTGAAACGTCGGGACACAGTAAATTACTAATATTTACCTAAATACTATCGCGATAGACCCGGTCTAATACTTAAAATGATTGTATGTATCGTACCTTTCTTGTGATGCCGTGTGAAGTTCCCAAACACGCTTCCCAGCCTCTGTTGATTCCTTGCTATACACATCTCCAGTGACTTCAGCTCGTCCACGTTCTGACTCAACAGGGAAGATTTCTCCATACCATTGGTCAACAACAACTCAGCTTTCAACAACAGAACTATAGTCGCATAGAGTAGTTTCAGTTCTTTACAGCAATACATTGTTTTGGCACTGGTGGTTATCACATGTCACATTTTTCGTTCGCACTGAGGTTGATTGTCATTTTGTTGGTGCTACCTACGTACACTGAGCTGGGTGGGGGTGCTGCAGTGATGCATTCTGTAAAGAAGAGAAATGTTTGATTAAGTAATGTTCAAATGATGAGTACTTATGACAAAGTTTTGAGCAGAGTCATCAAAAACTGATTAGGGTTATAAACATGGGGTCGCTCTAAATTTAAAAAAATAAGAAATAATCGTCGCAGGCATCAAAAAAGCTAAGAATATCTTGCTTCCAAAATTAAAAGTTTGAAATGACGGGTTTCTCTCGAAATTCATATTTGTAAGCTGGTTGGCTTTAACCACAACTTACTGGCTTACGCCACCTAAAGTTATTTATGTACACAAATGATGACGTCACACGAAACCGTCTAATTGTTTACAATAAGCGAAAGTTCACCTTTAGAATGTTGCGTAAAAAATATTGTTATGAAAACAGTTATAAATACTACTATACATATACACCCCGGATATTTTACAGGGTAGTTCTAGTCATGATTCTGAACAACTTTTATTATGGGGTCACCTGTAAAATCACGAAAAAAAAACAGCTGCTCCATAGAAAAGTTTATACCTACTCAAACAAAATGTATGGAACAGCTGTTTTTTTTTTCGCGATTTCGCAGGTGACCCCATGGTAAAAGTTGTTTAGAATTAAGAGTAAAATCGCCCTGTAAAATTTCCGGGGTGAATAAAAATAACCCTGTATGTCATTTTCATTCTTTGAGCAACGCGGTATTCTGTCTTGTTCTGACCCGAAGGCCGCGTTGATCGAAATATTCATTAGACTACCAGTATTTTATTTAGTACTAGGGGCCCGCCCAGCGATTTCACCCGCTGCTTACCGATTTCCTACGGGAAACAGACCTTCTCCCGACATAAATCATACACAAAAACTTTCCTATTGAATCATTCTTTTCTTTATTTAAACTGTCGTGATCTGTTGGGTGTTTTTAAAGATTTAAGCATACATACAAACAAAGAGACATAGGGACAGACGCGGGAAGCGACTTTACTTTATACTATGCAGTGACTACCTACCAGTTTTACTACCAGTTGTACTACAACTACGACGTTTTTACAGAACGGCCCAATCAAAAAGTTTATAATCACATCAATCGATTCTAAATCGCTGTTCTTTTCCTGAAGCGAAATTGGATTAAAACTGTTCAGTATTGTTGATTGATATAAAACTAATAAGCTTTCAATATCAATTTGTCTTTTTCCTTTCTTTTGGAAGGTAGCAGGTAAAAGTGACTTGATTTATGAGGAGAAATCTCAAGCTGATAAAAAAAGCCTTGAGAGTTATTTTTCCTTTTTTTTGTAAAGTAAATAATTCAGATATAATTGTGGATCACTTGATATTGTTATACTCCTTTAGATATTAATTATTTAAAGAGATCATAACCAATTTATTTTAATCGCCGTGTGATGCCGGCTTAGAATAGCATCATCCCATTTCTTTCCCGTGGTAGTCGTTAGAGGCGACTAAGGGACTCGAGAGTGTATATTGCAATTTAAGGCGATGGACTGACAACCTGTCACTATGGCGATACACAATTTACGAATGACCCTCAAATATTAGTCAGATGTGGCGTAAATAGCCTTTTTTTTGCTGCCGTTTACGTGTATGTATGTACCTATGTTATTTTAATTGTAAATTTAGTTTTCAATTTATCGCAGGTTTTCATTGCTTTGGCTAAATTCAGCCTGTAAAGAATGAATTAGTCGCTGGGAATTAGTTGCAATACTATCCAGGTAGATGGAGTCAAAGCACGCGTTATTGTAATTAGCCCAGATGGAAGAAACTTCCCTAGTACTGATATCAAAAGTCGCAGGTTAAAATCCTGTCTGTGGACGAAAAGCTTTTTAATAGACAATGTGTTTAAGTGAATTAGCTATAAAACAAACGATTTCTTTTGTGATCCCTAACACATTCTTCAATCGCACATTGAACCCCTTAGATCCGTATCAGGACAGGAAAATCTTTCCCTCGCGAAAAAATGGCAGCCAGAAGCATTCTCATGTTTTATTCAAAAGGCAGTAAGATGAGAAAATACGCACGAAACATATTCGTGTACCATTCTCGCAGTGGTACCGACAGAGATGGATCGAGTTGAATGTGGGCGGGGGGGGTCATTTTAAGTGTTTTTGTATGACGTTGATGTTCCCAAATTGTCACCTTTCTTATAACATTTTTTGTGAATCATCAGTATTAAAAAAACATTGTTATTTTTAATTGAATGTGGCGAAATTATTGCAAACATTTCCACTTACTGTTTTTTGCAATCAACGAATGAAACAATTACATTTTAAAATGTGGTCGTATTGGTAAAACATATAACATGTTAATTTTTTATTTTTTTTTAATTTGCAAGCACACACGGTAAAATTACATAGGTCAAGAAAAAAATCATTACATAAGAACATGCGTGGTGCACCAACAAATGGTATGCAAACATTAGAGTTATCAAATAATATTGCAATTAAATACCAGTCAAACAGAAAAAATAATAATAATTACATTTCTCCTTTAAAAAAGACAATGTACAATTTACAATCAATACCAGTAGAGCGTTCAAGCTATATTAAAATCGTTTTACCATTTCACGTAATAGTTATTTTTCTAAGTCAAGACCACTATTTCATGATAATTGATGAGAAAATATGGAAAAGTCCAACACTAGGTAATAATGTCACTCTGTTACTGATGAAGATGATTAATGGGTATGACTACCTTACCACATTAACACGTGGCCATGACGCAATAGTGTAGGAATTATAGATTTGACGAGACGATTAATGGATTACATAAACCTTTATGGCCGCAATAAAAGTAAAACCTTTTTTTTTCTTGGATCTCAACTTTTAGTTATATTATTAGTTCATACTTAAGACTCTACATGTACCTGCAGTCTAAAGCTATAATGACATAGGTACAGGTTAACATCAACTGTTTCAACTGAGATTTTTTGACACATAAAGATATAAGATAACGATATTACCACTATATGCAGCCAATATTAACTCTTGTTTTTTTTCGTTACTTAAACGTACTTTACGGGAGGCCCATGCCCAGCAGAGGACTGTCATGGCTGCTAACTTAAATTCCTATAATAAAAACGTATTCAGGCAATAATAAGAACTTAACCCCAAAATCATTTTCCTAAATCCGTCCCGTATCGCTAGTTTCCGTTCGATACTTCCGAAAAATAATATTATTTACATATCACAGCGAGTGTATCAACCTTGAGAATGCGGATATCGGAAGTCAATTCGTATTTTCGTGACAGATTCATTTTTGTAAGGATAAAACGTCTTTCCAAATATTGGTTGGTAAAATACATATAACAGGACTAAAAAAACAAAATAAACAATGTGAACAGACTTGACTAGAGACATACAACTAACATTGGCGATCTATTCGGTTTTTTTTGCATTTACCTGATATTAGCGCTGTCATTATCCATCAAATAGGTTTAGAAATGGAAAAGAAATATCTATGATTTATAATTTGAAGACATTTACGCGTTATCTGTCAAAATAAGGCAACGATGAAAACAATGGGGACTAAATTGTCTAGAAATGGCGAAAAACTTACCGTAATTTTTAAACATGAAAGGACTTAGATATCTTTTATGCTTTTCTAAACATATTTGACGGAAAGTGACAGCGCTAATTTAAGGTAAGTACGTCAGTTTAAGGAAAGTTAAGATAATTTATTTTCGGAATTGAGGCCAATATACAATAAAACAGATAGGGTCAGTTTTTAATAGCTGTCACAAAACTGTCATGCGGCTAAAGTAAAATTATTTACATTTTTTATCTTGTAATATGAATTTGTAAACAAACATTTCTGACAACTGGGATTCGAAGCTAAAACTTTGATGTACCTTGCCAATACTTTAACTAATGAGCAATCGTGTGTTCCAACTCTGTCGGTAAAGAAAGCGGCAAATATTTGCCACTGAATGTGACAATACAATATAAAAATATAAACATTATTTTTATATATAAGGCTTTAGGAGTCGGAAAAGTGTAAATTTGTGCTATATAATATCTATGCATTTACTGGATATGGGAAAGATAAAATCCATTAAATTTTAGTTGGCGTTTGAAAGAAACATTTTTTAAATCCCTCCGTAATCTCATTAATCTGACCTGACAACTAAGTGCGCAATTTAAAAGTAGGTACTTACTTCCATATTTTTTCAAATAAAAATAATTTTACTGGCCAATATTTTATAGATTTCACACTTCGGTAACTGCAGTAGCGAGTTAATTTTATCTCTGAATATATTTCTTTGTCTTCCTTTATAATCAAATTTCGGATTTCTTCAGCTATCTGGTAGTCGAGTGTTGGAAAATGAAACGAGGTAGAACGCGCGCTGGCAGATCGAAATGCACGGATTGTAATCTTTTAAGCCGGCGCCTTATTCTGAGATAGCCACGATATTAAAATAAATAAAATCAAACAATTTATCTTAGTTTTATGTTCATAAACAATAAACTTTAATTTTTTCAGTTCTTGCTACATCTAATAATTTATTTCTCTTTTACAACTAATTATTAGTATGAAATAATATCGGTGTCTCTCTTCTTCTAAGAATATTTAAGAAATATAGTTTTTACATGAGCATAATTCACCTCCACTCACGCCTTTTGGCTTTGGCATACAGTGCCTTAAACCATTAATCTAGCATATTGTGTTATAAATAAATCGATTTTGACAGTGACATCTTTTTAAGTCAGTGTATATCGTAAGCCATCTACTACCAAAAGATTCTTGAAAACAGCTTCGGTTTCTTTCACCAAATGTCTCATAAAAAAAAGAAGAAGCAAATGTAGGTGTGTGTGAATTTCTTTTTATCCTCTTAGATGTCGCACTACCACACCCCCCTAAGTGTCGTGCCGGCAGGCGAAATACGACAGAATGGGTCCGAAAGCAACATTGTTGCAAGGTTGTGGTTATATATTGTTTGTTTCCAATTAGAATATTTATCTGATTGAACTTATAACCATGCCACAGTTTTTAAAACAGTTACTTTACGTAATATCAAAAGCAGTGGAAGACCGAAGAGGCGACTTTTACCTAGCAGTGGGATCTATCAGGCTATAATACGGTTCCAAGTTATTTAGAACAAATATTTTTAAGATGAGTTCTACTTGTAAAACCCAACAACTTTCCCCGAAACACATGCGTCAAAATATGAAAAAAATTTGTACATCCAATACCAAAATATAAAAAAAAATGTGTCACTTGGTATGAAATTCAACCTTCTAACATTCAACCCTCCAATATTCTTTTCTTTTTAATATTACGACCAACTTTACAAATTACTCAAAATTACGAGTACAAATTACTCTAAATTGTTTGCACATTATTTATCAGGACCATAATAATATTGAAATTCAGAATAAGCCCGTTCAAAATCGCTGACAAAAATGAATCGAAACCGGCGGTTCCGATATCTTTAATCGTTGATGCAAAAAATCTTTCTCTCGAAGACTTGAAGAAATATTTTCAGATGAATTCAGATTTAAATCTCACTATGAAAACTTCGGTTCCAGGTCGATGACGATATTGCTTTTTTATGGAGATGACATTTTAAACTTTGCCTGTGTTGAGAAAACCAGAAAGTGATCGCAAACCGGTGTTTGAAAACTTTGGCAACCTGGATTCATTGATCGTTTGCCAACTTGGTGTAGTCCTGAGGCGGTTTTCCCACTTGTCGTCCGTCGGTGCTTGGTTTTAACTAGTTTTAAAAAGAAAGGAATTTGCAAATTCCGATCTTATTCCGTCACCCCCGTGGATAAAAGGCGACTAAGGGATGAATCCGGCAACGGGCAACAGGACATCTATAAAATCTTGCACTGCGCTCACCAACCAGCCTGCCAAGCGTGATGAGTATGACAAATATCCCCCAATAGGGGGAGGCCCATGTCCAGCAGCGGACTGTTGTGGCTGTTGTAGTTGTTATCAAAAGACCAGGGCCCAGATTCTTTTATTTTTGCCATTGTAATCCACTGACACTCAACTGTTACTCTATTAAGACATAACTAAAACGCTATACAAACAACGGAATATGGCCCCAGTATAGGTTGCTACGTTAAGTTGATGCCATAATGAAAAATTCGAGGATTATTACTACCTACCTAAATTTATTACAAACGCGTCGACTTTAACGAAGCTACATTGCATTGTTCCAACAGAAGTAATTTCATGCCTCATAGGAATGTAAATATGATGAAGTCGTTTCCCGTTTCCCTATGTCCCTATGTATGATGAGATCTTTAAGAGCACGCAACGGATTATGATGCGGTTTTCTTAAATACATAGAATGATTTTAGAGGAAGGTTTTGATGTATAATTCATGCCAAGAAAAGGTTTAATTCCGCGGGAAAACAAGTAGCAGTGAGTCTTTCTTTCTTTCTTCGAAAACTGCTGGGCGGGCCGCTAGTTTGAGATAATTCACAGGAGAGGTTTTTAGTGAGTAGGTCGCCTGTTCATCCTGCCAGGGGACTCGGGCTTGCCATAATGCCCCAGCCTATGGTATACATAAGTACTTTACCCTAGCTACGCAAAAATAAAAACTCATACAATCTCAAATACGTTCCAAAAAATTTGATTCGAGATTTCTTTTTTAATTATTAGCTTTATTTAAGCTAACATAAATGAAATAGTAGATCATTCTCTTAGCAAAGTATTTACGGATTTCCTACAGCACATTTTTTCTGCTCCTACTTCGCTTCCACGTTAACGTTTCTTACTCGCTTAAATTCTTTACGTTTCTTTCAGACATTTTGCTGTCTCCGCTCCAAGCTTTAAAGAACAAAAATAGTTTATCTGAGTAACAAAATGAATTACGGGTACCATGTCTCAAGGGGACGCACTAGACTTTTTTTTGCTTAATAATTTAGGTTATTCACTACGTACTTTATTTAGTCTTGTTTAGCTGAATTTTGATTGGAATTTGTCCCTTTATATTACCATAATAAAAGTCTGAATTTAAGAGAAAACTGAACTGATCTTCTAAATAACGAACAATGGCCAAGTTTCACAAAACTAACTTGGCATCTCTTAAATTACCCCATTTAATACATAAACATGTGCTAGTTTTTCGTTTGTTCAACAAGATTAAGGTATAAGTTAGAACATTTCAAGTAAGTAAATTTTCTTAGGTAAATTAAAATCTATTGACACTAATAGTTCCACTAATATATTTTTAAAAGTAAAGTATAATGCGACCGGTTTCGTGATCGCCTGATGATTTTGTTACGAAACCGGTCGCGTTATACTTTAATTTAAAAATATATTAGTGGAACTAGTGTAAAAAGTTTAGAATAGCATGAGTTCAATCAAGAAATCACAGCACAAAGTCTAACATACTAGAAACTTCTTAGTAATAAAGTAACTGCATTTCTTTTTAATTTCCTTTCAAAAATTAATGCATTTTCTTTTATCCTATAACAAAATAACGACTACTTCGTGAGTAGCACAGACTCGTCTGAGCGAAGTGGAGTGCAGGAAAAAAAACATATTTTCCTATCTAGAGAGTGGTGCTTCCGAAGCTGAAACTTTTTTTAATATACGAGAATGCTAGCCAGCCTTGCGAGTAGAGATTATCTTAGCCCAGATAATTATGAAAAATACGGGTCGTAAGGGATGGTATACATAAACCTTTGCAGACATGATAAGACCGTGAGACAAAAAAAAACTTATACAGTTGGAGGATTTGTCAGTAACCGAAAAAAGATTTGACCTCCCTTACAAAATTCTCGATCAGCTGACCGAGTTTTTATTAAATCGTAAAAGTTGTTCAGGTTCATGGTCTGTTCATCCCTGCGAAGATTTTGGTACAACGTCCCTTAAACCCGGTATATCTACTTTCTTAATAAGCTTATAAGGGCAGCAATTAGATGGGTTGGATTCTTTATTCAGTCGGTACACACTTGCGCTAAGTTTAGATATGAAATTTTAATTCATCAAAGATGTTTCACCTAGCTACTGACGTAATCATACTTACTTTGCACGAACCGTAAATTCACGGTTGAACTTTCGGAACTTGGTTTAGGATGCAAATAAATTTGATAAGTAGTGATTTACTTAATAGAAGCTGTTGAAGCATACTCGAAAGAATCGAAGTCGAATTGCATTCTCAATCACATCATGGAATTAGAATTAGTCTAATTTAAAATTGCGGTCGTCATTAGAAGCAAACTAGCCTAAACGAGCCTAAACGAACTGGAATTTACACAACCTAAATGGCCGGAAATGGCCATTTGTACAGTCAAACACAAACACGTGTTTGACTGCCTCTGTGGTCTAGCGAGTTGAGTTCGGTGTCAGGATTCGGAGGTCCCAGGTTCGAATTTCATGAGGACATATATATATTTTTTTCACTTTGTCAGATACTTCTAGATAAGATATTGTAGGCCTGATTGTATTTAACAAAGATCATTCCGTGCTTCGGAAGACACGCTATGCTAATCCATCGGATCCAAATGTAAATAAATCGATGCACGCTCATTTTTTATAAATATTTTCCGTCGAACATAACTTCCCAACAAAAAAAACACAATTTATAACACATCAATGTAATTAGAATCTTCATAAACCACAATTAAGTTACAAACTCATTGATTATACTATATTAAAGTAAACTCGAACACGCAAAGCTGCGGTGAGTCTAATAAAATTATTTACTACACGTATAAAAAGTTACATCGTTGGTGGTAGTACTGCAGATCTTTCATGTCGTTTTACTGTACATTTCTGTGTCATCTGTACTGTGATTTGTCCACACTATATTTATATTATTTCGTAATTATTATAAATTCGAAGTAACTGTCTGTCTGCAATGCTTTCACGTTTCATTTTCACGTATGCGTTTGTGTTTCCAAACGCATACAACCCTAATCTCTTCAAAGTAAGAGTGAACAGGCTTCTTCTGGGTGAGCTCGCTCCATCTTAGACTCTGTCTCTGTCATATGACCTAGACTAGAGTCAAGAGAAAACCCATCCTTAATATATAAAAAAACCACAGAACCAATTTTGGTTACATTTGACACAAAAATATATAAGATGGTAAAATAGGACAAAGTAAATTTTTCTCAATGAGATAATAACCAAATCACACTCGACCCAGCTGGGTGCTTGCAGCCCGCGCACCACCCAAACAGCTTGTCTTAGTTAAAGATGTAGATTTGAAGATGGTACGCTTCTTGTTGAAAGGTTTTGAGATCATCGAATTCCCAATTTATTTGGTAAAATGCTAATATGACCCTGTGGACCCAACGCAAAGTTTGACTCTAATACTATTAAAAACGCATAATATACATTTTAAGTAGCAATCGGGTTCATCAGGTCGTTTGTAAACTGAGTATCCCATACGATTTGGACGAACAGCAATGTATGTTAAACACAAAATTCGTTGTTACTACCTCATTAATATTCTTTGAATATTTTAGCGACCGTCTCAACGATTTACAACGCACACTAATCGAAATCAAAGTATTACATCGTACATAATGTTCCTTTAACAGTTTACTTGTAAAGTAAAATATTGTTGCCAACATGCGACACGAAAATAGAAAGAAAATTTTTGCAGGAATACGTAGGTATTAGAGTAGTTGTTTTAATGCCAACCCAAACATTCAAGCAATATCTATTCTCTTTCAAGCAATAGCAATATCTATTATCTATTGTCAATCATAAGATTTCTTTATCAACAAGAGCATAAACCTGTGATATTATGACAATAAATTAAAAAATATTGGCGCAATATATTCATATATATTCTACGCTCTTAAGGTGCTCTTAAGGCCAGGTCCCCTTATTTTTCAGTAACACTTAATTGCCATTCTATTGCCACTCTGATATTCTATAAAGTAAAATGTTACTAGTGACCGATAGCAAAATATCAAGACGGGGTCGTGATAAGAAACAAATTTCCCCAAAATATATTGACCTTCCATAGCAACTCGAATCAGCTGATCGGAAATCAGCGATCCTGTATGGGTGTCCAAATTATGTTATCATATTTCGACCTATGTTACTTGCAGAAAGTTGTTCCTTATTACCAGCCCGATCTAACTTCACGCTATCGGTCACATGTAAAACTTATTCCTATACTTCAAACTATTAGCGGATTACAAAATTACCAAACCATCCAACTGGCGGGATTGGTTCGTTCACCTTACATACCGATAGGCGGCCGATGTGGCGCAGTGGTTAGTGCGACTGTCTGCGACGCAAAGGTTCCGGGTTCGATTTTCGGGTTGAATTTTTTCCCAGTCTGGTTAGGACATTGCAGGCTGAACCACCTGATTGTCCGAAAAGAAAAATGGTTCCGTGCTTCGGAGGGCACGCTTAGCTGTCGGTCCCAATTGCTGTCTCCGATTACTTAGACGGCGATCGTTACACAACCATATCAGAGGCCTAGTAGTAGTAGGCGGTTAAAAAAGCTCTGACACTAGGGTTCTTCGGGTCGTTGGACGACTCGGTGGCCCACACAAAAAGAAGACCTTACATACCTACAACCGAGATGTTCATCTTTGACATACAACCTGTAGGTACTATTAGCTGCACACCAATCTAATCCTTTAAGGGATCAATCTATACTGGGATTTCATATAAACTGTATTTAAACCAGTTAAGATTGATCCCTTTAAGCGATAAGTTGATTTGATGCTGATAGTACTTGGGCAAAGCACTGTTTCCTGTAGTGTCGCTTGAATATAAATTCAAGGATTTGTAAGAGACAGGTGATGTTACCGTATTTTTTCTTTTCCTAGGTTCCTTTGCCTAGATTCCGACAGGATATCTCCACTGCCTGATCTTCTTCCTATCGCCTTAAATAAGGCAAAAGTAGAGATACAAGAATCCACAGCCGTCTTTTGTTTTATTCCTTACAACCATTCCACAAAGTAAGTATTGGCGCCCCCGCTGCCTACCACAAATTCGTACTAATATTATAAATCTGAGAGTTTGTGTTTGTGTGTGTGTATGTAATACCTGGGTACATTATATTTTATCTTTGTTATAGTATTTTATAGTATGTAGTTTATTATTATTATTATGTATTTATATTTCTATAACTCTCCGAAGAGGACATAATATTATTATTATTATTTATTTATTTTTGTTATTAATAGTCAGCTCCCGCTGCTTCTAAAATATTTTCCTTTTCCTAGGTTGCCTGGAAGAGATTGCCTAATGGCAATAAGGCCGCCTAACTGTGCACTAATGTATTTAGTTTTAAGCTATTAATGTTATTCTGTTCTTTTGGTGTACAATAAAAGCATATTGTATTGTATTGTATTGTATGTATATTTGTTACCTATTCACGCTCAAACTGCTTGATCGATTTGGATGAAATTTGGAACACAGGTAATGTTTAACCCGGAATAACACATCTGCTACTTTTTACCGCGGGAAAACAACTAATACCACGGGAAAATGACTGGCAGCGGGTGAAACCGCTGGGCTGAAATCAATTGCCAAATAGATCCAAAACTTACTATAATATATACTTATTTCATTTTAATTCGGGGCTAAATTAATACAACGCACAATTAGGTATGATAAATAATTATTGCTTCTATAAATAAACATCAAATATGCGTAATCTGTTGATATTATTTGCATATTACTAAAACCGATATCAAACACGATAAATTTATTTAATGAAATAGTTAACAAATAGGTACACAGATGTATGAAGTTATGAATGTGTTTGCTGGTAACTATT
This sequence comes from Tuta absoluta, assembly GCA_027580185.1. NCBI lineage: Eukaryota > Metazoa > Arthropoda > Insecta > Lepidoptera > Gelechiidae > Tuta > Tuta absoluta. The sequence continues at coordinate 6,884,801 of JAQAHW010000019.1, read as the reverse complement.
TAGAATGAAGCAGATAAAATTCATTTATTATGTAGTAGGTATGAGATGAAATGACGACTTGCAAGGTGAACGTCCTACTTAAAAATAAAAATCATTCATACATAATTTAAAAAATATAAGATAAAATATTTTTTATTTAATAAACTTACTTAAATAGGTTATGATTATGAGGCTTACCTATTTTCTGTACTAAGATTATGAATTCCTGTATCTCAGGTAAACAAATAGCCGATATAACTATTCTCTTTGTCCCTTGCGAGGTAGATAGAGCGTTACCAGCCATAAAAATACGGCCGCTATCGCCACGTCTGTCAAATATTTGAGGGCCGTTTCAGAAAAATCACGTATCACCTTAGTGACACGTTGTCAGCTTGTCGCCCTTAATGGTAAACATGATACTCTGAAGTCCCAGTCGCTTTTTACGAAACCCGCGGAAAAATTGGAAAGAGGACATTTTCCCGCGCAGTTACTACCGTATGTCACTTTCCAGCCCCTCAACTAACTATACTTAAAAATTCATGACATAAAATTGTTTCGTTCTGACTAGAAAGAAGTGCAAACAAACAACACATTTTCCCATTTATAATATCAATATTTACGGAACTTGTTCTTACTGCATTGCGTCAATATTTAGCGTAAAATCCGTTTTACTAGAACGAGCTCTCCGAATAGCTAGCCTCAAAACTTCCTCGACATAGTGACAAGCTAATCAAAACAGGACAGTATCTCCAGCTCTTTACGCTACTTCCATCTTGCTCTAACAACCGGAGTTTATAATGCAAGCCCTCTCCTCCGCCCGGGGACAGAATTCATGAAATTCGACCAATATTCTGACGGTCTCCACGTTACATTGGCCAAAATCGCCTAGGGCTTTTATGCTCTAGTGATGTAGCTTTGAATATTAATGTTAGCAGCTAGGTAGAAGATACTATCAGCAATACTTCGAGTTACCCATTCAAGGGATAACGTACATACATATATCACGCCTATTTTCCTTGCGGGGTAGACAGTGAGTAAATGGCCTTAAAAACATTAACATTTACTGTATAATTTTTTAAGCACTCGCGATTACTTTGACACATTCTAAGTAGCATGGTGATAGATCGGGTTTATTTCTTAAATTAATATGTAATTGATCTTCATACTGTTTTTACCTGCTATCTACTAAGAATAGCCACTATGTCTTTATTTAGCTATGCGATGCAGGCTTAAAAAAGCATCACCCCAGTTCTATCTCGTGGGTGTCATAAGAGGCGACTAAGAAACACGAGGGTTATATGCGTATTGCAGATAAACTTTTAAATTGGTAAGATGAAGTGTTTGTGATAGTAAATGTACGTGTCTTACCAAATAAAGTTCACGTATTCCGTCACACTATATTATGATATTACTAGTTTTCATACATTCATAGTTACAAGTAATGTAAAAAATCGTTTAACAGTTTATTTTTAGTTTGTGTTTGTGAAAGCTAGACAAAACCACTACACACACGCAAGAAAAGTACTAAAAACACGCTCCTAACTAATATTTCAAGTATTCACGTCATATCACATCAGTCTATACCAGCCAACTGCTGGACATAGGCCTCTCCCAGGGTCAGCCATTAGGCACGATCTACCGCTTCGCCATTCAATCCATAACAGCCTTACAACAGTTACAGCCTAGTAACAGCTACTATTCTGTTATTGCACACCACTAGCCGTGAGCTAGATAAAACCGCCTTAACCGCCTCAATCCCGTTTTCACACGTACACCTAATAGAACTAGTCGTGTAACCGTTTTGGCGATGTCCGTGACTTTTGACAAATAATCGGGCTGTGTGATGTCGGGGTAGTCAATAGATAGGTTTATTTTGATAGTAACTTACGTTAGGAAAAAAAAGGTTTACAAATATAGCTTTCTTTTATCCGAGCTAAAATGACATCTAAACTAGCTGTTACTCTTTTTTTATCGATCTTTGATATGGAGTAGTTCAAACATAGTTAAATGTAGTAGACATGTTCAATCTGATCTAAGCAACTCTCCCCAAGGTTGGACCCGTAAAAAAATGAGTGTGGTTCAGTTTCTTATGCTTCTTTGGAACTTATATTTTCAACAAAATTAACTACTTTATCAACTATTTCAATAAGGTCAAAAGAAATCATTATTTTGATTTAATTAAAATTGTTATTTTCAACTAATTGAAATTATTATTTTGACCTAATTGAAATGATTACTTTGACCTAATTTAAATTATTATGATAACTTTCTTTTGATTTTTTATGATATGATTCTTAACAGGCTTCTTCTGGGTGAGCTCGCTCCATCTTAGACTCTGTCTCTGTCCTATGACCTAGACTAGAGTCAAGAGCAAACCCATCATTATTAAAAAAAAACGTAGACTTCATTCATTTGAACTTCGTTTTGCATTCTTCTTAAATAACTTTATGGATTTGGTCATATTTCTAGGAATTTTAGGTTCCTAGATCTTTTAAGGACAAAAGCAGATAAAGTCTTAATTTTGCCATATTTCAGCTTACGTCTACCATTCCTAGGAATTCGGGAGGAGTCCAGATTTTTCCATTTTACTGCGACGCAAAATTATTTGTAGTTTTAAGGATAGAGAGTTCAATGCTCTTTAAGACGCGGTGTATTGATTTTTATGTGTGTGTGTGTTAAGTATAGAAACATACTAAGTAGGCGTGTTAAATATGTCAAAATTAGTTTCTATGAATAGATACTCTACTCAGTGGTCATTTGATATTAGAGTTTTTCTGTTGATTATTCTTAAAATCGATGATTTAATTGCAAACCAGAAGGCGAAGTGCTTAATTGAAAATTCTACGTCATATAAGCTTATCAGCAAAATTCTGAAAGTCGGCTGAGTTCTTGATTTTTCTATTTTACTGCGAAAAAATCGCTATCTGCTTCTAAATTGTCTCCTCATCACCTTCACTTAACAATCTGGCCGGATCAAACAGTCTGCGCAAAAAAAAATGTGTTACACTCAAATTCAATTTTATTTCGTCGTGTTTTTTCTACAATCTCATTTCGGAAAACCTTTTGAAAACACGTTTTTCTAATCCCTTTTTAAATACACATTTTTCTTTTCTAACATTATTATTTTGTTGGAAAATATTATAAACAAGTAAACAAACTTGTTTTTCTGATATAATAAGACCTTTCTATTTGAAAATGATTAAGACATAGAAATTTGGTAACCTATTCTATTCAATATTCTAAATATTCGTTCGTTACAAGTTTATTTCTTTGATGTCCTTTATTAATTAAGAGTTGGTAATAAGGCTGACATTTACGTGAATTTTGAGAAAGATATGTGTTTATTGAGGGATTTTGTAGGCAGGTAGTAGCTGTATTATTGTCCTATTTATACGATCTGGATTTTTATTCGACATGTCAATCAACAAATTTGATCAGTAAATAGGATAAAAACTTCTTAATTATGTACATCTTTGTCAATTTTCTAAAGCTAAGCTACCTTAGGTAAAAAAATATGATTAAGATAAAGATAAAATCACTTTATTGCTAAACTGTATCATTTAGATGTTACAAAATACGTGAAATAGAGTCAACTGTTTACCCGTTTCGGATGAATCTCGCCGATCTCTGAAACTCGAAATAAAGTCCACTTTACTCCCTAAGGTCAATCCTTTAAGATTTGCAGCGTGTAACATTATGATAACATCCTCCTTTGTAAGTTTAGGACATGAAAGTTACATTGTTCAGGCAAATACGTACACCTGTTTATACAAAAGGTCCAATTCTGGATCCTCTTGTTCAATTCATATTTAGAATTCACGTCACTATAAGATAAATAATTAAATTACATAAAATAAGGTAAACTGTTCTTACTCCAGAAAGAACAATATTACGTTTTGATAAAAAAACTGCAAATGACAGAACAAATTTCAAAAATGTCTTAGGAAAAGCGGCTTCAAAAATCAAGCACTACGTAAGTTTTCTTGACCAGAATATCTGAATACTTTGCTTGTAATAGTAGTTTATGCAACTGTCATATAATGGGGGTCATTAGAATGCGAGTGTCTGTTTATCACACGAGGCGTAGCCGAGTGTGATAATAGATTGACACGAGCATTCTAATGCCTAATTATATGCAGTTGCATACACTATTTTATCTACACTCTAAAAAATTCACTCAGTTGAACACTTTTCCAAACGTCCGCACCGGCGATTGCAAGGCCCGATACATGGTCAAATTCAATACGAGAACGTAATATGGCTTGATATGAATTTTTGAAGATTCTTTACTAAAAGTTGTTTAGATGTCGAGTCTCAACAGCAAATAACTAAACAACTGAACAACACTGAACAACAACTGAACAACAACTGAACAACACTGAACAACACTGAACAACCTCGGAAAAATATCTGAACAACAACTGAACAACATCTGAACAACATCTCAACAACAACAGAACAAAAACCTATTAAAACAACTGAACAACATCCGAAAAATTACCGTACAACAACAACTGTCAGGTGCGGCGGAAGATAGCGATTTGAGTATTGAAAAAAAAAACTTCGTTTCAATTCTCAACTTTATCGTATTAAGAGTTTTCTCATTAAGTCATTACGCTTCTGTAATTTATAGTAAACCCTAGTTTTTATAGGCAGAATGCATAAAGTAGGTCATTATGCATCTGTTTTCGAATTCATAATTCGAACATTATGAGACGAGTGTAGATAAAAGTCTTTTATGTTTCCTTTTACCGCTGTAAGGTGCCAGTGCGAGTCAACTTTGGAAATTGGTTCAAATAAAGAAAAAAGGCGCTCTCTAGACATGCTGCCAGTTTTTTTCATTCATTTGCGAATTCGAAAGAACAAATTCCTTTGAAATATTTTTCATTTTTAGCAGTTTGGCACTGAAATCTTTTAAAACGTTGGTACCCAATCAGTCTAATTATTTAACGACTAAGTTTGGCCATCCAAACAGGGAACGCTGCTAGCGTACTGGGAACCATGTCTAATGGAGGCGCACTAGACGACTTTTTTTTAGCTTAAATTTAGTCTAGTTTAGCTTAGTATTAATTGTTATTTGTCCTTTTATACTTATATATGTCGCAGTATTATGGCAGAATTAGGACTTCGGCCGAAATCCTAGGATTTTGGCCAAAAGCCGGATTATGGTAAAATCGTAGACTTCATTCGACCATCGTCCTAAGTAGATCTAGGATTTCGGACATAATCCTAGGATTTTGACCGAAATCCTGGATCTACGTAGTAATATGGTAAAACGAAGGCTTCAGAACACTTTTTATAAATTTTGTAGTGACTATACACATACATACATACATAAATCACGCCTACATCCCTTACGGGGTAGGCAGAGCGTTAACGGCCGCAAAAGGACACTAACACCACGTCCGACAAAAGTTTGAGGGTCAATCAGATAACCGTGAATCACTATAGTGACAAGTTGTCAGCCCATCGCCTAAAATTGCAACACACATCTAACCCTCGAGTCCCTTAGTCGCACATACGTACATAAATACTTGCGGAGTATGCAGAGTTTTAATGGCCATAAACAATTTTGAGGGCTATTTTAGATAAAACGTGAATGACTATAGAAAAATAAAATGGTAATACACATGAAAACTTCCATCCGTTAGTCGCTTCTGGTTGTCGTACCCGCGGAAAAGAATAGGGGTGATGCTATTTTAAGCCGTCATTACACGGAATAGTGACTATCACCATGCATTACTATTTCTCTTTACTTTAATTTGTATTCTTATTATGCTTTTGGAGAGAAAAATAAGAACTTAAGAAAATTTTATGAAACAAAATAAATGATAACAAAAATATTTATAATAATCAAATTAGTCTTTTATTTTTATTGATTCCAGATAGAATGTACTAATCACTATTATTATTAGGTATCTAGTCTCGATAAAAAAAAATATTTTTTTATTTATTAATGATGGGTTTGCTCTTGACTCTAGGTCTAGGTCATAGGACAGAGACAGGAATTAACCATTTTTCATAAACATTTAAGTGCTAACCTCTTCTAACTATGATTAATATAACAAAAATTAAATCATTCGTTTTTCTGTCATTAACATAAACTTTTGAGTATCATTTCTTTCATTTTAGATTTTTCAAGTAGTAAAAACAATATCTTTTAGATAATCACATATGTAACTGTTTATAATATTATTATATGAGTAATAAAATAAACATTTGGGTGTCTTCTCTTTTACAAAATATAACAAGGTAAACAGAATCTCCTGTTATCATTTGCATCTCGTAGAATCTTAATAAAGATTATGAATGATAGAAATAAACACTTTTCTTTTTTAAAAATAAATCAGTATTTTTGGAAAGAAAAATAATTTCACATAAACAAAAAATAACATATTATTGTTCCCTCCCCGCTCATAGATTCCCCCGAATCGCGATTAATGCCATAATACTAAGCAGATCAAGGATTTCGACCAAAAACCTAGGATTATGACCGAAATCCTGGATCTGCTTAGGACGATGGTCGAATATAGTCTACAATTTTGCCATAATCCGGCTTTTGGCCGAAGCCGAAATCCTAATTCTGCCATAATACTACGACATATACTTTTGTGTAAATAAAACCATTATTTCTTCAAACTAAGTTTCACACATGATTAACTTGATTCATTGAATAAGTAAGTAAGTTGAATGATTCAATTTAAAAGGTATAAAAGGTTTAGTACAGAAAATGAATCAAAATATAAAATTACTAGCTGTTACCCGCGGCTTCGCCCGCGTACTCATAGAGTTTTATTAATTAGTTGTGTATTCTAAACGACACATCGTAAGGCGAACAACTGTGTAAACTGGGAGGGCACTAAAATCACTATTCACCGATACACAGACGACACTACACTGGAATGGTTCACTTCCTTGAAAAAGTATATAATTTGTGGTACCTGGGCGCTACCATCACTAATACAGGCTATTGTAAAATCAAGTAATGAGGCGCAAGAATGATCCTTGAGTTCTTTTGCCACTTTGCACTCATGATCACTGGAAAAGTCGATGGCAAACGACCAAGAGGTTTCAGTACAATTAGGTGGTCTCATTAAATACACTCAGCGCTCTATGTCGCCAAAGATACGCAGCGATGGAAAAGAATCCTGAATGAGAAAAATATTTCCCATCAGGGGAATTACGACCTTCAATAATGAAGATATTACGACGCTAGAAAGAAGATTATGACACATTTATAGTGTAAGGAAAAACAGGCATTTAATGTTAAAAGTAAAGATAACGTAATTTTAATAGAGACGCAGTCACTAAACCGGAAAAATTATCGTGAGTAATATGGAAGACATATCTTGATGGAGAGCGCGTATACAAAAATTGTCTTTCAAAGGGGAGGGATTTATGCTTTTACAGTGTTTTGGAGCGTTTGTTTCCAGAAGAGTGTTAAAGACATAGTACACAGCTTAATGGACACAGAACAGAGCACTATTTTAATACGCTATTGTAAACGATATTGTAAGTTTTACCATCTGGGGATAAAATGAAGAGGTTCTGAGCATTGGACACACGCGAACATGCTACATATAGCTGGCCATGAGAGAAGCACGGTTTTTCTAAGTGGACCCCCGCTACCTTTAAAGTTTGTCCCTGCGCTTTGTTGATTGTCATTGCGAAACTAAGCTTGATAGGAAATTGCAGCCTCTTGAATTGGAATGGAAGATCTGTGGGAATAATTGGGATCCGTGGTATTATTACATTTTCACCCTTGCCAACGCCGGTTAAGATGGTGGCTCCAATTATGTTCCGTCCTAGTTGTGTCACACGAAGTCTCGTTCCATTACATAATCGAGGGGCATCTAAATTTCGCATAAGCATGACTGGAACGCCTACTTTTAATTGCAGCTTATGTGAGGGCACACCTGACAACTCCAATGAATTTAAAAACTCGACGGGGTATGAAGTGCTCTGTTCTGTGTCCATAACCGTGTCTACTTGTATATAGCTTTAATTTTTTTTTAATATTCCTGCTATTTTGAAATTTTTATTACATACAAACATGCTCCAAGAAGACATGAAAGAAAGGAGTGGGTATGTAATCAAGGATTTGAAAACCTATATTAGCTCCAAACCAAATTAACTTGGGGATGGATGTTCTTGGATTGGAATTATAATAATATGAATACGCAGTATAATGATTTTGCCTAGTCTTCAATTTTCAGGACTATGGTACCAAAAAATTTAAGTTTATTATGTGTCTTCGCAAGTATACGCAGGGCAAACTTACTGTGCTAAAAATGGTTATTATTATAGAAATGGACTTTCAAATCATGTTTAACTGTAGAAATTAACTTTACTACTGTGGTAAGAAGTATCTCAAGTACATACCCACATCACCCTTAAAGCCACATTCATATCCCAAAACTCATATTCAAGAGACATTCTCATAGTAGTGCTATACAGGGTGTAAGTGACAGCCCTTCGAATACTGATTGGGTGTATTCAAACCATGAAACTGAACAACCTGCCATAGATTAAATTCTTTTTTTCTATATCCCATACAAAATCACAATCAGCTCACTGCATTTACTATGGGAATATCAGTATTCGGAGGGCTGTCCCTTACATCCTGTATATACATCTTTTTTATGTGGTATGGATGTATTCTATGCTACACAATAATCAGTTTTCCGATGGGAAAAATATGTTTTTCCGAGATAAAAAGTAACCTATGACACTCACCAGCTTTTCATCTAACTGCTTTCCAAAAAAAAAATGCTTTACATCGCTGCATGATACTCATTTATGTATGTAGTATGGATGTATTCTATTGCTAAACATTAATCGGTTTTCCGAAGGGAAAAATATGTTTTTCCGGGATAAAAAATAACCTATGTCACTCACCAGCTTTTCATTTAGCTGCTCTCAAAAAAAAAATGCTTTACATCGCTGCATGATACTCATCTATGTTCGTAGTATGGGTGTATTCTATTGCTAAACATTAATCGCTTTTCCGATGGGAAAAATATGTTTTTCCGGGATAAAAAGTAGCCTATGTCACTCTCCAGCCTCTCACCTAACTGCACACCTAAAAAACACTGCATGATATCGCTCTGTTGTAACGTGAAAGAAAGACAAACAAACAAACAAACAAACAAACAAACACACTTTCGCATTTATAATATTAGTATGGATTTTCTTCTTTTTCGATATGCGTCGTGTAGGAGATACTTATTCAATACAACTGTTGCAAACAGCATTAAATTCAAGTCAATAATTTTCTAATGGGTAACTTTCAAGGCAATCTCGAATGTCATGTAGAGGACGCTGAATTTAATTGAAATAACGTTTACACGAATTTATACCACTTTATAAACTATTCTTTATTTTGTTTATTTAATTGTTCCTTTTTTTGTTATATAACATAATAGACACTCAATAAAATAGCAAAACGGCAAGTTCATCTCGTAGCAATTTAACTAACAGTAAATAATTAGTTACAATTACAAACACAACGTGAAATGTACCTGTGACAAAATTATGGCTGTTGTCAGCCATATTGAATTTTGCTGATTGGCTGATAGGACGTCAAAGATTTCAGTTAGCACAAATTAAAGCACAGATTCAGAATTGTCAACATAAAAACTCCCATTTCAAATGAAACGTTGAGTAGAGTATCGATTTATAAAGTTTAAAAAGTAATTATATGACATATTTTACACGCCCACTTTTATGTTTCCATATCAATACACCGCAGTAACCATAGTATTCGTACCAATAATTAATACTTGATGTCGCTTGTACGTCGCTTTGAGCCGAGTATAATAGTACATACATACATATACATACAATCACGCCTCTTTCCCATAGGGGTAGGCAGAGACTACATCTTTCCACTTGCTACGATCCTGACACACCTCTTTCGCTTCTTCAACATGCATCAATATTTTCATACATGCTCGTCGGTTTAGGGTACTCTTGACCTGACCTTCTTTAGAACGTCCCCGATCTGATCCAAGTACGTTAATTATTGGTCTTCCCCTTCCAACGTTCCCATCCACGCTCGCCATATACACCTGTTTAGTTAATCTTCTTTCATTCATACTCTCAATGCGACCAAAGCATCTCAGCATTCCTTTTTCTATACCAGTCACTACGTCTTCTTTTATACCGCAACGTTCTCTTATCACACTATTGCTTATCCTGTCACACAATTATAATAGTGTCTGTATGTATCAAGAGATTGAAAATTTGGAAGTGTCAGTCAAAGCGCCGGCAGCTCAGTTGGAAGAACAGTAGGACGGTACCCCACGGTCCGGGTTATTTTTTTTCATTTTGCGTGCATTATAATCCATAGTTCACCGCGTCCTTAAACGCATTGATCTCTCTGTTCTTAAAAAAACACAAACAAAGTTAATTCAATTGAACAAGGACCAAGTCAATGTCACTCCACTCTCTCTACGGACGGATAATTGAAAATGCCACTCCGGTCCTCGTATCGCCACTACAACAAGCATTTCGAAGGCGTATTTTTGAATCAGCAATAAGAACTCGCATGCGAAAATTTTGCACGAATGAGGTAGCAAATGGAAAACTAATGGCAACACTCTCGACTGTGCATTTCTGTGGTTGGTCAATAATTAGTCAATTTCAATGTTCTGTTCTTGTTAATGGCGCCTTTAGAAACTGTCGCCTCTGTTGCAATTCGAATAAGCTTTGTGTTTTCCTCTTTCTTGTCTCACGGTGCTTGCACCTCTTCTGTATCCATAATTGTTGATACTTGTATCACAATTTCTGCTTCACGAATAACATTATATGAATGAATGAATTAATTTATTTATTTATCAATTAAGGGACTCGAGGGTTAGATGTGTTTTGCAATTTTAGTCGATGGGCTGACAACCTGTCACTATAGCGATACACAGTTATCTGATTGACCCTCCAACATTTGTCAGACGTGGTGTTAATGTCCGTTTTACGGCCGTTAACGCTCTGCCTACCCCGAAAGGGATATAGGCGTGATTTATGTATGTTTGTATGTATTTATCAATTAAGTATTTTTAAAACTAATACATAGCCCCACAAAAACACTATTCGAGGTTTGTCTGTGGGATTTCCAAATACCCTAGATTGGAATTAATTAAAATAGTGGTAACACCACTCGTAGTAGGCTGGTGTTTACGAAAAAAGATTTTAGGAATTTGATTTTGATTACTAAACCATGCCTTGGAATTGAAGGACCAGAGTAGTGAATCATGCGATATTGGATTTCTAATGAAACAAAAATACGTCACTCTAGTTCTCGTATCGCCACTACAACAAGGACTTCAGTTCATTCGTTCATTCATTCGGTCGCGCGATAACGAAACAAAAAGATTGGTTGTGCAAAACAAAATACGGGAATGTGGAGTTAATATTCGGAGTTCAATAAGTAGTACTGAAGCAGAATGAAAACCTATTTTATGGAATGAGAGTTTTGTGGGGTGTTACAGAAAAACAAGTCGTAATTTGGCAATAATGTAACAGAAAATGACCAATGATGGTCTCAATATGACTCACGTGTCACAAGTCAAATTAAAGCAATTTATAGTCAATCTTGACAAAAATTTACCTCGGCAATTGTTACAAAAAAGGAAACATTTAATTTATAAAAGTTCATCAACTATTAACCAGTTTCACCAAATAGTTTACTGAGATGTGAACCTTTTTATACTGCTTACCGAAGAGAACGAATTTAGAACGAAATACATAAAAAATACTTAAACATCAGCATTTTTGTCTCGTTTAATGGCCAACTTTGACATTCAATAATTCCGTAATTTCTGTCCTAATTAAACAAGCATCTGTTTTATAAAATTAAGCAAAAGGCAAACCCTATAACCATCTATAACTATTTAAAATTGGCTTTGATGCGAGGCCTGTAAGTGATGATGCAGGATTGATGAAAAATAGTACGAGTAGGTATCCATGCCTTTTTCGTGAAAGCTGCTATTTTCAATTAGATGAAACTGATTGTAACAAAATTTTTAAACTTATTAAAAGAAACAATGTACCTAATCAATCAACTATTTTTTAAGATATGCAAAGACACACGTATAAATTGTTACTTTTATTTAGCGCATTTGGTCAAAGCTGTTATACAGGTCAACATAATCGAAATATTTTAGAATTTTTATTATTTCTGTTCTGCAAGAGTATAATATTACCCACTATCAGCTTTCTAAACTATGCTTTTGTTCTTTCTTCAAGTGGGATGCCGAATCGTCCAACGATCTGATGAACCCTGGTGTCAGAGTTTTTCAGCCGCTTTTACAACTAGTAAACCTCTGTCACTGTTGAGCAACGACTGCCGACAGCAACCGGGACCGACGGCTTAACGGGCCTTCCAAAGCATGAAATCATCATTATTTTCGGACAATTACGTTCAGCCTGCAATGACCTAACCAGACTGGGAAAAAATTCACAAATATCAACTTTGTAAGTGCCCAACCGAGAATCGAACCTGGAACCTTTGCGTCGCAGCCACACGCACTACCACTGCGCCACATCGGCCGTCAATGTCAACTATGCAATGATCGAAATTGACTTCTCAAATTTTCTGATAATTTTTAGACAGGAATATTAATGTTTCCTCTCGTAACACTTATGTTATACTACCCAAAATCTTACAAAAGCAAGAATATTTTCCAAGCGCACCCTATATAGCATTAATTAGGATTATCCAGGATTTCACAAACAAACACCGACCCGGCAAATAGTTCATTGTCAGACCAAGACAAATAGATTGGCTATCTAAGTCGGTGATATATCTTCTCATTATAACGGATAAGGCCTACAGAGTGAAGGCAGCCGCAATCTATAAATCTTGAGGGATAGACGCACCTGTATGAGGCTAATATACCTTGTATTGTATTCACCAGCTTTTAGCCAAACAACCGGAGGAAAATTTTTAAATTACCGTACAACAACAACTGTCAGGTGTGGCGGAAGATGGCGATTTAAGTATTGCCAAAAAAAAGTTCGTTTCATTTCTCAACTTTATCGTAGTAAGAGTTTTCTCATTAAGTCATTACGCTTCTGTAATTTATATTAAATCGTAGTTTATATAGGCAGAATGCATAAAGTATTTCCTTATGCATCTGTTTTCGAATTCATAATTCGAACATTATGAGACGAGTGTAGATAAAGTATATTATTTTTAGTAAGGAATAAGAAGGTTAAAAGGTTCTTATGTAGTTATCAAATTGTTTGTGTAGGATATTTTTCAAAGTCCGTAAAGTTATTTTCTCTCATCGCGTTCTGAAATATTGGATGTGATCGATCAATCGTCCTATTCCGTCTTTGAGTAGAAGTATACTGAGTTACAGACTTTTACTTACTTCAGAAGTTATTTTATAAGAAGAAAGATATCAAGTAATCAACTGAAACACAGAAAAGCTCTTCATATTTCTCTAAAGTTTCAATTCGTAATGCCGGATTGTTATTATTGTTGGTTTGTTCTGATACATAAATACAAACTGCGGAGTAGGCAGAATAAGTTATTCATAGACAAGACAAATGTAATTTACGATAAGTATGTTTCTATGGCAAAAGCATGTATCATACTCAAATACAAATAAATACAAATACAAATATCTTTATTACCCCCATTCTTCACAATACACTTTACAACACAACATATAAATACACAACAGCATTGAGCAGCATACAGAAATATAAGAAATGTTGCATTTAAAACAAAAAAAATATATAATAATTTCTGAGAGCAAACGGTGAGGAACTCAGGTTGTTTGCTACTATGTTGCTCTAGTCAACATAGGTAGCCCTGATTTTCAGCCCTTACCTATTCATATTAATTGACACAAATTAGCAGAGGGTACATATAATTAAAAAAAAAACATTCTTTTAAGTGCATATAAAGGTAATTTACAAACTAAAATTAGTTTTATCAAAAATTATAACTATACAAGAAACAAGATATGTATGAGTGTGTAAGTGTGTGTGTGTGTGTCTGTGTGTGTAAATGCAATGATTTTACAGGAAACAGGAGCTACCTTGCATACAATTGCGCTGATTAGCAAGAAACATGATTTTTAACTTCTTTTTAAAAGTGATAGTAGACATTTTCTTTCTTAAGGGAGGTGGAAGGGTATTCCACACACGCGCTGTTTTGTATTTAAAGCTACCCCTGAATCCAGCCGTCCGATGTTGAGGAGCCTTCAATAAATTTTGATGATTAGATCACAAACAATGACTAGTATTTAGGTCTTTCTTTTCAATTTTTGCAAATAAATATGCAGGAGTTTCATTCCAAATAACCCTATGTGTCATACACATGAAATGTAACTCTCTTCTGGCCTTCATATTTGTATTCCTCTTTCATTTAAGAACGGAGTAATATGTGCTCTTTTAGGAACATTGTAGCAGAAACGTGCACAAGCATTTTGAACCCTTTGTATGGCTTTTTCGACTTTTGTCCAAACACGAGGACCGTAAACAGAATCGCAATAATTAAGAGGAGACAAAACCAAAGAGTCGACAAGCAATTCCCTAATGTCAACACTCAAATACTTCCTAATCTTTTTTTTTTTTTTTTATTAATGATGGGTTTGCTCTTGACTCTAGTCTAGGTCATAGGACAGAGACAGAGTCTAAGATGGAGCGAGCTCACCCATAAGAAGCCTGTTAAGGCACTGGCACTCCCACACACTGACGGAACGCAGCTCAAGCTACTTGGCGCCAGACTTCGGTGGGATGGTGGTCGCGAGCCAGGCGGTTCCTTACGGAGCCTTCCACCGCTTGGTGGGATCGTTCAGCCGGACTTATCCACAGGCAAGCCTGTGTTGCCGTTGCCCGGGGTGGACCGCTAGGAGGTAGATCCCATACCACCCCAAAACTATATAGTACCTTTAATTTAAAAAATGCGTGTCGAATTTTAGCATTCACTTGGGATACATATCTAAGTTCACTGTCCATTGTGAGTCCCAGATTCCTAGCTTCATCTGCTCTTGGAATATTTCTGCCATTTACCGTAATTGCAATATTTTCCCTAATTTTATCGCATTGGCCTTTAGAACCCATTACTAAAAACTTTGATTTAAGCGGATTTAATACTAGGGAATTTTTATCTGCCCAGTCAAATATATTTTGCAGATCAGAATTTATCATTTTAATTTCTTCCTTTGCATTATTCGGGTCAAAAGAATGATATACTTGGGTATCATCAGCGTACAAATGATACCTACACGTTAATATTTGTCTAGGCATATCTGCAGTGTAAAGAGAAAAAAGAATTGCGCTAAGTATCGAGCCCTGAGGCACTCCTCGTGATAACTAACCTATATTAAAAAACATACATTCACCATTCGGTCCATCAACTCTGACTACCTGCCTTCTGCCAGTAAGAAAAGAGCGGAACCACTCACAAGCTGAAACCGAGAAACCATAATATTTAAGCTTAGCGATCAGGAGGTTTTGATTGAGGCAATCAAACGCACGTGAAAAATCCAGCAGCACCAATATACTACCGAGACCTTGATCCGAAGCTGTAAGTATATCGTCAGAAACTTGAAGCAATGCTGTTTCCGTACTATGTCCTTTTCTGAAACCTGATTGGTATCTTGGAATAACGTTAGACTTCTCCAGGAAATTATTGACCTGCCGCTCGACCACCCTTTCGAGAACCTTTGACACAACAGGAAGGAGACTTATGGGTCTTAAATCTTTTAAGCTGTCAACTGATGATTTTTTAGGTATTGGCTTTACTACAGCCAATTTCCAATCCTCTGGAAAAGAGTTTGTACAAATAGACTTATTGACAATACCAGTAATAACTAATAACTAATAACCATACCAACCAACTCATAACCTGAGTAGGTTATGAGTTGCCATACAAAGGTCATGAAGGGTAAAGATATTTTATTGAATATACAATTTCATATTATTCTAATCAGTAGTGTAGAGTGGTGGGACGGTAATCCAAAAGTCTCGGGTACAATCCCCGGCCGGCGCTCAAATTTTTTCAATTTTAGCTGAATATAAATTCATTTAATCAGTAGATATTGTGAAACTTAATCTTATCACAACAAATTTAGAAGATATTGCCTGGACTCCTGCCTAAGCAGATATTTAATTGAATGTAAGCAAACGAAATTAAAACGGACAACATTATGCCTAGCGACAGAAAAGGACAGAAAATAATAGCTATCACCCAGACATAGTAAACACTAGTACCTACCTATTTGGACAAAATCAACAAAGTATTTTATTTACATAGGTAAGAACCACTAAGCTATCATCTGCTCCATAGGTGTCCGAATTTTCAGTTACCCATATTTTGTCCTTAAACTTTGATTTATTTATAAACACTACCTACACTATTACCTACATTCACCTATTGTCACGTCACTTTCCAATGTGAACTGACCCCAATTTCTGAAACTTCGATATTCTATTAGATCACAAGTTGCCCAACTTTTCGGTTGAGACAAGCAAGGGACAGAACTCGACACGACCTTTGTTAGAAGTTCCCACCACTTTCTAAGATTACAGTGTTTTCTTACAAGGACAACCTGTACCTATTGTTCTGTAAGCCGCAAGAAATCCACGATTACGTGGATTGAGGTTTAATCCAAAGAGAAAAGAAAACTATTGACAGGTGGCGTTACTAGGTAAGTAGTTCGTTATCACTCAATTGAATCACCTTAGAGCAACAAATTTCGTAGTTCTAGGTTTACGGGAAGTACCATATATATATATATATTGATTTATTTTTTTGAGGGTCAATAAAACACACTTTTTAATCTTCGATTGAGTTCGATTTTTTACAACCACAAGCGGCCGTAGATCTGAATATACCTCTAGCTATGGTTTTAATTCCTCTACGAGTTCTTAACATAGGGTCGTGACAGTTAGACGGGCGGACGTACGAATGGACGGACGGACAAGAAAGTAATATAAGGGTTTTTTTTTTCTTTTTGCGGAACGTTTTACATCTGTAAGTTAGAAAAATATTAATTTGTAAAAAAACACGAAACATTTGAAACAAAACATCAATGGCAGGTATTTCGCAATGAAGACATTTAAATAGCGTAAAAACTATTTGATGGTCACGCTTCGTTGTATGACGTGAGGTATCTGTACTATTTTACGAGTATTACAATCGTATCCTTGCCCTTGGGAATGTTCGTTGCTAAATTGGCTACAGACTTTGCGTAAATTTACTTACCTACTCACTTGAAGCTTCTTACACCGTCTTATTGTAAGCCCTGTTAGTAGAACCTTAACATGAATAACGAAACTTAATCGCATTATATGTTTAAAACTAATGCGCTTAAACATTTGGTGAACTTGAACAGTGAAGAAAGTAGCTAGTAATTGGTTTAATACCGAATCTCATTATTTGCTTACTTGCTGAAGATATAACTTGTTGATACTCAGTTATACTTTCCTATAGTACGTAGGTATTACCCGTAACTTTGGCCGAGTGACAGTGTCTAATTCCAAGCTAAACTCCCGCAGTGGAAGCGATTTACACAGGTAAATTTCTAGTAAAATACCAGGAGTTCAACTGAAGGCAGACAATGGCTGCGTTACGCAGCGCTAAATAGCATACGCTGCACAATATAGCAGCGCATACTATGAATTAAACGTGAACCTAAATCTATTTAACTTAATTAACTTAGTTGAGTGAAATTGGCAAATGATGTGTTCTGACCTTTACATAACTCAAGTCGGTAGTAAATACCGTCTGCCGATCTGGCGTTACGTCACACGTATTAGCACTAGATTATAAGTAAGTACCTCCAAATTATATCACCCCACGAATTCCGCAATTCGTACTAAGGAGTCACAATGATATGGTACAACAAATATGACTAAAGGGAACACACCATTAACACGAATAAACAGTTTTATACTAAACAACCAGGTTTAATACTTACAGTCAACGTGCCGGTCCAAATGCATAAAATACCCAACGGAGAAAGGAAGTTCAGGGAATGGATCAAATCGGGATTCCGTGGAAAAGATATCGACACCCAGCATTCCACTACAGCCTTGGCGCGTTATTCACGTCAAACCACTCACAGCTTCTGTTCGTATTCCACTTTGATATTAGTCATTACGCGTGACCCAACACGAATTAGGGCCGTACAAAACGCGAGCCGATATGGCCACTTGATGCCTATTCAACGCGACGCTCACGTGGAAGACGTCGAGACATCCAACAATCACTAAGCCTGGTATTCTAGTATAACCCAGGAGAACCGCAATAATACGATGCATCAACACGCGCGATCTCAAATTGAATCGTCCATTACACGCGGCATCACAAAACTCGTGGCGGGAAATCCGCAACAAACACGATACTCGACGTCCGAACGGTTTTCGAGTGACTGACTGCGGTGCAGAAATCACCGCCTGGCGCCTACAGGCGGCCCGCGCGCACGCCGCCACCCGCGAGCGAGAAAGGGACAACATATGCCCAGAGCGATGCGTGCGGGCGAGCATCGCGGCGTATTCACAGACCGTCACCAATACCTAACCTACCCCAGCATAGCAACGCTAAATTAAACAGACAGCTATTAATTTTTCCTTTTCCTTTGCAGGGCATAAATTTTTCCTTATCTTTATTAAAGAACTCTAACATATGCATGACGTCATTTGATTGGAAGACAGTAATATTTGAACTTCGTTTTGTCATATTCTTAATACACAAATTCTGACAAAATCCTAGAAAAATAGCGTAAGGCCTGATCCACGATTGTTGATTTGCCAGCTTAGAATAGCATCACCCCATTTCTACCCGTGGGTATCACAAAAGGCGCCTTAGGGAATGGGCAGCAGCGTTCCCTGTCAATACAATATCTTGCACTGCACCGCCTGCCAAGCGTGGTAAGTATGACAAATACCCCCCAAATGGGGGAGGCCCATGTCCAGCAGTGGACTGTTGTAGCTGTTGAAGTTGAGTTAAGGTTGAAGTTGATGGTAGGATTAAGTCTACCATTTTGCTATATTCCGGTTTTCGGCAGAATGCTAGGAAAATGGCAGACTAAATGGATTTGTTTAGGACGATGGGTAGAATTAAATCTACCATTTTGCCGTGTGATGCCGGCTTAGAATAGCATCACTCCATATATTTCTCGTGGGAGTCGTAAGAGGCGTCGATGGGACTCGAGGGTGTGTATTGCAATTTTAGGCGATGGGCTGACAACCTGTCACTATGGCGATACACAATTTTCCGAATGACCTTCAATCGTTTGTCAGACGTGGCGTAAATGTCCGTTTTTTCGGCTGTTTATGCTCTGCCTACCCCGCAAGGGATAAAGGCGTGATATATGTATGTATGTATTTTGACATAATTCGGCTTATGGACAAATTCCTGATTCTTTCATATCACTGCGATATACGGATGTTCTGATTGCCAACTTGTTACCAAACATCGCGCTGTGTTTATTTATTTACCAACAGCGTAGCGTACTACATCCAATTAATGGAATTATTTAGTTAGTGCCAACTTAATTTGCTACTGTCAGGGAGGAGTATGTGATTAAATGGTGCCATCAACATCGTCATAAAATAAATAAACAATGAGTTAGTGGAACTAAAACATCGCTTATTAGAGATGCTACGAATATGGTTTTGGCTGACTAGCTGACTACCGACTACAACTGAATGATGCCAGTAGGCAGAATAGAGGGTCCAGGTGGTGTCGGGAAAAGGGTAGCTACCCTGCCTATTTTGTTTGGAAAAAGGCACGCGATTTAGCTTTACTGAGAAATATTATATGTCATCGGAAGTTTTTAAATTTTTTACTACTGAATAACAACTCGTATTTTTACATATTAAAGAACATGTATTGAGAAATGTATGGGAAGTGAATAACGATGTTTTTACCTACCTGCTGTCAAACTCTGCTCTAATATGACCTAACTTTAACTAACGAAAAAAAATTACAAATTTCGATCTTATTACCATGCAGTTACGGCTACGGTGCGAAACGGATGCGTCCGTCAAGTCGTTTGACATGTGACGGACAACAAAGGGATCGGCGGTTCACCTTAGTATTTCGAAAATAATTAACACCAACTTTGGACCCAATCAACTTCAGAAGTACCTTAATTGATCTATTAAAGATACCGAACTTAAAACAAGCTAAAACCAGAATTGACACGATCCGAAATCAGTTGGTAGGACAAAATACCAATAACAAACCCCATACTTCCGATATGAGTTCAACCGTATTGTATTAGTTTAGCCGCCAATGGCTCTCAAAATTTATATTAGTCAGAACAGAAGACATTCACCAATGGTGAACACTGTGAATAGATTTGTAACTGACCCGAGAACGAAAAGTAAAAAAAAAAACAATTGGTAAAGACCCATAAATTTTTCTGCAGCGCTCCCTAGTGAGTTGTTAATTGCTAACATCTTACCTATCACTGAAAACCGTATTGAAATCAGTCAAGTGGTTTTGGAGTTAAATAGTAACATTGGTCTGTACAAACATTCTCTCATTACAAACACAAGTTCCGTCTTCGTTTCACCGTGGTTAATTTTATTTTATTTTATTTTTGGTTTCTTTGGGAAACTTACAGCTTAAATAATAACAGTAGTTAGATACAACAAATATAAACTTATAGCCAATTAAAAGATTCCACCAGTAGGTGAACATATAAAAAGAATGGTAAGTTAAGAATAATTTATCAAATTACATACAGCAAATCACAAATTTGCATGTACAGAAAAAAAAATGAACAGTCAAAGGAAGAAGTTGTTTGCAAATTTCCTTTTATAAGAGTTCGTGCTGCCACAGAACAGATACGCAGTAGGAATGAGTTCAGTCGATAGTTAGTACGTAATAATAAGTGGGTTCATCTAACCATTTAATTTTTTTTTTTTTATGTAGCCATTTTTGGGCTATACATATATATTATTCGTTATTTCCAAAATTAGCTAGGGCAGTTTAGGGCCTAGAAAGATTGTTAATTTAGAGTAGGAGCACTTCTGGGCAGGTTTTTTGGGGGGTTTTTCCTGTTCAGGGGGTCCGGTTAATTATACGCATGTTAATAACACGCTTTGGAAATCTTGACTAAAATTTGAAACAAATGTCGTTTACAAATGGTGGTGGCGTAAAGTTACATGCTGTGTGATTAACCTGGCCAGCCCCGAGGCAGTGCCTTTATTTTTATTTTTTTATCCCGCCCGAGCCGGTTTTCTATTAGGACAATACAAAATTGTTATAAAAAGAAGAAGATTGCGTTATGCAAATTTCTTTTTTTACAATGACCGATCATGACGTCAATAAGTGATAATGCTATCCTACATTGAATAAAGTTATTTCATTTTCATTTTCATTTTCATTTTTTTCATTTCCATTCACAATGGATTCAACTTCGATCAACTCTATAAAATCAAACGTCAATAACGTCACAACATTGTTTTAAAATCATATTATCGTTATAATTTTTAACCATCCTTGGTCCAAAACTATTTCGGGTCGGCGCAACATGTCTTTTACCAAAGTTCAGAAGAAATCAGTAAAATTAAGAAATTTCACGTAATTTATTTTTTAACAAACTGTCTTTCGTAAGTTGCGTCATCATCATCATCATCATTGGCCTTACACGTCTGTGATAGACGATTTAATCAGAGTCTGAGGCAAGACTTTTATCCGCGTGACGCGGGTGAAGTGTCCTCTCCACAGACACTGCGTTGCTTGGGACGCAATTATGGAAAACGCAGGGCTGCCCAGGACCTGCGCCACCCGCTCGGCCTTCCTGGCTGGATCCGCAGGAACGACTAGTCGATACGTGTGGAGCCAGGTCGGCTGCAGGAGTCTGCCGCGCGGTAGATCTCTGTCACACGCGCCTGACGGGGACCCCGTTCCGGGTTTAATTGTGGAGTTGGCCTCTCCAGGACCGTTGTGCTTGGGTCGGATTTATCCCTCGGTCGCTTCTTACGACCCCCACGGGAAGAGATGGGGTGGTGCTATTCTACTCTGCCGGCACCACACGGCTAAGTATGTTATCGTAAGTTGCGTAGCATCACCCCAATACTACCCGAGGTTGTCGTAAAAAGTGACTGAGGAATTGATTCATCCAGGGAATGGGCAGCAGCGTTCCATGTAAAAGCAATATCTTGCTCGCCAATACGATAAAGATATAAATTTTATTCGCAAAAATACACGGTACATAAAGTTCTTGTAAGTAAGTAATAACTGAAATTACATTAGCCCATGCGTGTTTTGCCAATATTTGGCCTACAAAATTACTTATTTTAAGAAAATCCGCTCGCAAAGCGTGGTGAGTATGGCAATACCCCCCAATAGGGAGAGGTTCATGTCCAACAGTAGACTTTTGTCGCTGACAATGTAATGTTGTGTCTTTCATAGTCAGATTGAAGAAATAAGAATATCTAATTACACCATAAGAGCCACAGGCTACCGCGTGACCTGTCACGAATGAGGATGGAATCAGACGTATTCGCTTGCTGTGCGCGTGATAGTCCTAAAGTTAAACGCGTAGCCTACGCGTATGCTTAGTAGGTTAGACTTTGTACTAATACGCTCTTGATTCGCGCAGCTAACACGTGTATCCGACGAGTTCATCTGAATCCGCCCTAATATTTGAGTTAGGTCAGACAAGTTTGAGAACCTCTAGTCAACCATTTAACCTTCAGATGCCGCCAGTGAACTATTCCAATTACAACGTACAGTATCACCTGTGTGTTCAGCTTCTGCTTGTGTTGTAACTTGTAATATTACAATATCCACGGTATATGAGACAACGTCTATCAAAGTCATATACTTACCTATGCGTTTCAGTATTTTTTTGTTATACTAACAAATGTTACGGGTCTATCCATCAATACTGCCTTGAAACATGCTGAAGACAGAGACACATGGAGGAATATTCTGAAGAACCTGGAAGAAGAGTCTATGCAGACAAACCTTCAGTAAAGAGACGAAGAAGAAGAAGAAGAAGAAGAACAAATGTCAAAGGCTGTTTATCGTAAGTTAAAGAAAACTATATATTTTAACTGGAAAAACGCACTCTTTCGTTTTCGAGTAAAGGATCGTCTTGAATGGTTCATCGACTTGGTGTCCCACACAATATGACTGAATAACTATTTTTAGAAGGCTTTTTTTTTATTGAAGTGCGTCATTACCTACGCAAAATTTGATAAAATTTGGTTCCTGATTGGAAGACAACGTGAGCAAATGAGGTGTTTTGGAATTAGAAATGTAATTGTCTATGCAACCAAAAATTAAAAAGACGTCATTCAGCTTCAACTTTAAAACAAAGATTTGGGCATGATTTTGTGGACGAAGCACTAATTTTATTGCTAAAATGACTAGACATACCTAGGTACCAGCCAGTTGTTGTTGGGTGCAAAGCGGTTCTCGCACTTATGTACGTCGCTGCTTATTTTTAACGTACCCTAAAGAATGTGTCAGTCAGACGAAAGGAAATTGCGAATAATGATCTCATACCCATAAAAATACGGCTATAGAGCATTACGGTACGATGCGTCCGTCTAATTTTTTGCTAATGTATTGTTAATATCTGTAAATACATGTGACTTGCAATAAATATTATGAATATGAATATGAAATAACTTTCCTTTCGACTTCGTGAAAAATACGCAGTAAAAGACGACAAGTAGGAGAACCGACTAAATTTGATGTTTTCACGATTATATAGACAACCTTTTAGCAAAACAATCACTTTCAATTTCAAAATGGATAGATACCTCAAGAACGTCACGCACAACGGAAACAACCTAATACCGAGTAATAGCTTCGCAGTATCGAGTATTCCGATACTTGTTACTGTGACAATAACAACTTGTATTTGTCGCAGACGTGACCGGAATACTAATTTGAAAATCGAAAATATTATTGGGATTGTTCCGTATTTGTTATTCTGGAAGGTCAAATGCCGTTATTTTGGGCTCAAATGGAAAATGTAATACGGAAATAGACAAAGAATATAAGTACATTTGCAGTTTAAGTTTTTAAGTAAGAGTTGCCAGCGTTGTGTGTACAAATTATATTTTTTGTCTAAGTAGATATTTAAAAGACTGTAGGTATTAGGTACACAGTGTTACTATGGTTGAGTGACAGCTATTACTTTCTGTCCTTTTCTGTCGTTGGGCTTAATGATAACCCTCTCTACATAGTTTGTTTACATTCTTTTTAATACCTACCTGAACAGAGTATACAATATACAAGGAGTAACAAATAAGCCGATTTTAACAATTCAAGTCAAGGTTCCCACAAAATTTAAAACTTACCCCATGAACCATTATGCGGAACTATAAAAGTACAAAAAATTACGCCTCATAGTTATAAATAACTAGTTAATCGGCAATTTTGTATGGCAGCCACAATTTTCTGTTTACATATTTCGTCAAGTTGTTTGACACACGCGTCGGTTACGCACCGTACACCCACCGTATCCGTATCTGTATGGGAATAAGATTAGAATCTGCTATTTCCTTTCGTCTGACAGACGCATGCGTTACGTTGCGTTAAAAAACGGAACAACGGACGACAAGTGCGTGAACCGCCTAAATTATTGTCGAAAACGATGATTGTTCTGTGTAATGAAGATACAATTTTAGCTACCGACTTTAGCTCACGGCTACCTACTTCAATGTTTTGTACAAAACTTTGCATGATGAAACTTATTACAACAACTTTCTTGTTGTAATAATAAAATGTTTATCTATGAATAAAATTCTCTAGAGAAAAACTCAAAACTTAAAAATACACGTTGAACTTTTTATACTCAACTTGGAATCCTTTCTTTTGTTTACGAGTCATGATAAAGTCTGAGTCTCTGCGGAAAGAGAATAGGCGTGAAAATTGAGGACGCCTTAGTATGAGGAAGGTCACGGCATATGTTTTTATTTAGGAAATTTGAAAAAAAAATTCAAGCTTTGACAGGATTATATGAAAATATTATTATTTCACTCGTTGCACACGCCTATTCTCTTTCCGCAAAGACTCTATCTAGGTACCTATAAACGAGTTTGGCGCGTGGTCGTTTTCCGCCATTTTTCTTCTTCGTGTGGGGGACACCGAATCATCCAAAGACGCGATATGTCAGAGGTTTTAAGCCGCCTACTACTAAAAGTAGGCCTCTGACATGGTTGTGTAACTATCGCCCTCTAAGTAATCAATAGTCAGCAACCAGGACCGCAAAACATGATACAAGATCAACAGAAATGTAGTTTATTTTATTGAAGTGTTTAATCAATATTGTAAAAGTGTGGCACTAAAAAAAAATACATTTAAAAAATTGTGTCATTGAATGCCAGATATTGCATGCAGCGTTCCTTTTGAATACAACATTTTAAACAGCGGTCGCCAATCCGCCTGCCGAGCGTAGTGAGTATGGCAATACCACCCCAATAGGGGGAAGCCCTATGACCAGCTGTGGACTGTCAAAAACAACTTAGAAGCCGCGTAGTGTGAAGATATTCAAGCTTTGATACCACTTGCCGTGTGATACCAGCTTAGAAAAACATCACCCCATTTTTTTCCCGTTCGAATCGTAAGAGGCGACTAAGGGACTCGAGGGAGTGTATTGCATTTTTAGATGATGAGCTGATAGACCTTTCGATAGCGCTACATAATTTTCCAAATAACCTTCTAAAATTTGTCAGACGTGGCGTAAATGATTGTTTTTTGCGGCTATTTACGCTTTGCCTACTGCTGCTTGTGTGTGTGTGTGTGAGAGAGAGAGACCACTTTCATTACGACAGCTTTAAATCACGTACAGAATTTCCCCTTTGACTTGCGTGTGATCAAACTCGTGCCTATCTGCGACGTACATTTCAATTTCAGTAGGTCACTCTCACTCCAGCGACAGACTGGAGATAGTTTATTGTTTGAAATTTCCATTTCATAACGTCCAGCTAGTTTGAATAGAATCCTGGATAAGGCTGCAATCGATAAGTTATTTACAAGTATATACTCTGAGCAAGTCGGTATATATATATATAAATGTAAGCTAACTAGATAAAGAGGGATAACATAATGACCTGTGACTGAAAAAGAAAGAAAATAATAGCTGTCACTCATCTATTATCACACTGTTTAAATTGTTTTAAATAATAGTTAATGTAAATTAACTAGGGATATAAAGAGAGATAACGTTATGCACTGGAACAGAAAAGGACAATAAATTGTAGCAGCTGTCACTCAGCTATAGTTACACTGTTCAAATTATTTAAAATAATAAATATAAATAAATATTCTGGACAACTAACACAACGCCATCTAGCCTCAAGCTAAGCAAAGCTTGTACTGTGGTAACGAGATAGCTGGCATTAATAGTTATTAACAATTTTTTATGATAAATATTGTTCAAATTATACATAAATAACACCCAGACTCAACACAGATATCTAAAAATTGGTTTATCAAATATTCGTGTTGTGGGGATCGAACCCACAACCCTCGGCGTAGTAGCAGGCAGGGGTACTTCTATCTGCTACGCCATCGGGCCAGTTCTACATACCAGTCCTAAATGCCTACTTGTACAAAATATTGGTATTTTACTTGTCTCTTTTGATTACATAATATGTGGACAAAACATAAACACATCACGCATTTATCCGTTGCGAGGTAGAAAAAACGTAAAACACGGTTACCACCACATTTGACAAATGTTTATGTGAAGGTTGTCAGGCTTTCGCCTAAAATAGTAATACACATGCAATCCTTCAGTCGTTTTATCGCTTCTTACAACAACCGCGTGAAAGAAATGTATTAGTGCTACTGTAAGCCCGGTAATATTTTAATATTTGGGGAAAGTCTACTATGAAAAATTGCTCAAAAAATAAATAAATTAAATACTTCTGAAATAATGATAAAAATTATTCCTGAACATAAGTAATACCGAACAACTGGGACCGTTTCGGCCGTTTTGTATTCCAATAACAATTTGAATTATGAATGACTAAAGGTGGCAATAAAATGACAGTTGAGTATCGATGACATTACAATACAATTTTTTTAAAGAGAATTGAAGCCCTTGTGCCACTGCAACTGATTTTACCATAAAAATAACGATTACGAAAGCGTAATTTTTTTTAAGGCGAGTGTAGCCGTCAATGACCTCGACGGTAGCGCCACTTTACAAAAGAAAAGTTTTCTCTTTATAAAAACAATCAATCAGAATATCCGTTGCCCAAATTTTTAGTATTATCCTTAAGTAAAATTTGAAACTAGAAACTACATAATATATTCGCTGCAATTAAAGTTATGGAAAAGTGCCTAAAAACGGCTACTTTTGGTATTAATTACCATAACTTTAATTACAGTGAATATTTTATTGCGTTTGCAGGTTCTTATTTTACTTAAAGATAATACTAAAAACTTGGTCAACGGACATTCTGATAATTGTTGAATAAAGAGAAAACTAGTTTTTGTGAAGTGGCGCCACTTTCGAGGTCATTGACGGCTACACTCGCCTTAAGTACATATTCTCCAGCTGCCATTATTGATATACTCGTATTCTGCTATTCAGACTCAATATTCCTGATTTATAAACGAGGTTACCTCACTCACTTTCGCCAACGAAATTTGGACCATAAATACAATCCCCCATGGGGATTGCCGATAGGATTATCACGGTACCCAAATGTACCCAAATACATTTTCAATATGGTTACCGTAATCCCTTAAGAGGGAACTTTGTAAAACAATGTGCTTTGCATAAGGAGCCCTTCGTAGTAAGAATGAAGTAACGGTCCCTGTTTCACGTTGATTTAGTTTTTACATTTTGTCGTTATAAGGTACCATCAGCAGTATAGTAGACTTACCCTTTGAAGGGATAAACTTAAACTGGTATTAAACGGTTTATAAGAAAATTGACGGCTTATGTGACGTAGTGGTAATGCGACTTCCTGCGGCGCAAAGGTTCCTACTCACAAAGTTGATATTTTTCACTTTGTGAATTTGTTTCCAGTCTTGTGAGTATATTGCAGGCTGAACTACCTGATTGTCTGTAGGAAAGATGGTACTGTGCTTCGGAGGGCACGATAAGCCGCTGCTGTCTATGACTACTTAGACGGGATCGTTACACAACCATATCAGAGGCCAACTAGTAGTAGTGAAATTATATGATGTGGATTTACGCGACTTACTTGTTTTTATTTGGTAGAGAGTTTATCCCTCTACGTTTCGTCCCTTCACGGAGGTCGACAGATCACATACGCCCCGCCAGTCAGCTGTGATTGTCGAACACTCAATCATGAGTGATACTTGTTCTTTTCATAATAAAAAGTGAAATTATATATCCAAAGTTAAAGGCGGTTCTTCAACTTGTTGTCCGTTGCTGCGGTTTTTTCAACGCACCGTAACGTATGTGTCTGTCAAATGTGATGTGATGAATGACAAGTGGGAGAACAGCCTTAAATTTTAGATTTATAATTTCATACAGGTAGTGGGTTGTAGTGTGTACTGCAGGAATACTTTGATGGATAAGTAAACATGCTACGTCTATGTAACAAATATGAAAAATATCTACTTGCAATAAAAATAAAACGTACATTAAATTTTTGTTTTGTGTTGGCAAAAAATATAAAGCTATATTGCTTTTGTAAAAACATTAATCCATCACGTATTGTGGTTTTTATCTAATCTCTTGTATAAAAAACAGATGTCTGTACAAAACTATTGAAATACACAAAAACAAAAAATGGCAACGAAATAGAAAAACTGCGAGCGCTCCAGTCTCTACGGGTTAAGCCAATAACGAAATCGCTTCGTTCGCTTTAAAAAGTAAGCCCTCTCCATATTGGTAGAGCTCGTGTTCACACACTCGTGCAAAACTATGGTTTATAGAGGCAGGCGGCGTGACTGTAAGACTGACTGTTATCGTGTTTTTTTACTATTTTTTGATTGATATTTATGCATAAATCAGTATACATGGGCAGACTTAATGCCAGTACCATTCTACCTTAGGGCATGTGGAATGCACAGGTGACTTTGTATGGGAGGTCGTATTTTTTTTTGTTTCCTGACTTATATGTTTTTAGGGGAAAGTTGTTCAGTTTCATGATCTGAATGCACATATCAGTATTTGGAGGGCTGTCACTTACATCACGTATATAATGAACTACATATACATATACCTCATACAAAGATGATTTGAACAGTAAAAAAGGTCTTCCGCCTCAAGGCCGCGTTGATCGAATAATTAAACCAAAGAAAGAAAAAAATATTTAACAGAATTTAATGAAACAAATATTTTCTATAAATCCCATTATTTCAAAATGTGACAGAATTCTATTACAAATGTCTTTGTAATGGCTGCATGTACGCAACTTGGCGCTTTTAAGTTCCAAAATAAATACAAATTCAATTTAAAACATTTTACCTTTGTGATTCCGGAGTAGATGCCTTGAGGCTTAGAATAGAATTACCCCCTTTTTCCCGTGGGGGTAGTAAGAGGCGACTAAGGGACTCGATGGTTGCAATTTGGTATTGCAATCTTTAGACATTTTTTTAGTTATGGACTCTTAAATTTTAGCCCCGGGGCTATGAAATCTACACCTGAATATATGGTGGTGCAGCAGGAGCACACCCGGAGAAGTTTTGTGGTTGTTCAAACAACAAGCCCATTCGCGACCTTGGGGCGTGATTAGGCTTACGAGTGGTTCTTGGAGGAACGGATTGAACTGAATCTACCCGGCACGTGTCGGTAGTTCCCAAAATGGGGAACAAATGAGGGACCTCTGCGCCTCACCGGCGTGGGCGTTTGTTGCTTGAGGAAAAGTCTTAGACGATGGGCTGACAACTGGTCACTATACACAATTTTCACTCAAATTAATCTCAATTTTTTGTCAGACGTAGCGTTAATGTCTGTTTTTGCGGTCGTTTACGCTCTACCTACCCCGCAAGGGATTGTGTGTGTTTCTTTTTGATCCATTTTATTTAACCAGATGCCCAATGGGTTATGAAATTCAGGTTTGAATTCATTTCACTGATCACAATGACACGCCACGCCGGTAGAAAATTGCTTTCGGAGGATCACACACGTGCCGCAATGTTATGCGGTTTTAACAGCAAGCGAATGAAAGTCTGTGGAAGCTCCGGCATCGTGCGACATTTCTATGTGATGTCATACAACCCATTGAAAAAATATCGACCCCTTACAAAATAACGTAAAATCGTGCGGTGTATGTGAGAGCAACCCAATTGGAAACTGAAATTGATACGTCTGTGACCTCATTGTGGTTTGGTTTCCGATGGAATTTATTGTCTTTAGGGTATTTCTATAGGTATTCGCTTTTGCGCTTTGATTCTACATAATAATGCATAAAGATAGCCTGGCCCCAAAGTTATTGAACATTCAAAAGTTCAATCAGCGTCGCATCGAATTACCCATTGAACGGATCAAGAAATACTGGTTCTTTGTACATTTATTACAAACAACCAATACAGGGTTATTGTAAGATCAAAAAAAAAATTTTGGTCTTCCATACGAACTAAATACCTACTCGGTATGCGGCATGCGCTCCACATACAAGTCCTGAAACGCGGTATCAAAGTTATTCCGCCGATCGCTATATATACAACTTTTTCACATGACTGAAAAGAACAGAACTCGACCAGGCAAGTAGCTACCCTTTTTCTCACAGTCGTCACTCGGCCTACTGGCCTCATCATCTTAAAAATGTATGGCTTAACCAAATTATCGCGACTACGCAGATAGCCTCATAGTAATAGATGTTCATAGTCATGAGTAGTTAGAAGAAGGCGGTCGAAAAGCTCTGACACCAGGGTTCATCGGGTCGTTAATCAACTTGGTGCCACACAGAAAAATATTAAATAGACGCACCGTGCGAAGTTTGTGGTGTGCCTAAACAAATGACCTTGTATAAATTGATTCCTTAAATAGCTACATTAAGGTGCTACTACATCCTAACATATTCTTGCTATTAAAGATGCATTTTTTGAACTTTCACGTTTAAAATTTACAAAAAAGAAAAAGTAATTTTGATTTCTTGGTAACTTTTATCTTATTAAAAGGTCAAAATTCACCTACAGAAAATTATAATTTCACAGTTCGTCATTTCGCAAATAGTTTTATATAGATTTCCGCCCAGCGGTTTCACCCGCTGCCACTCATTTTCCAGAGGTAATAGTTGTTTTCCCGCGGCAAAAAGTAGCAAATGTGTTATTCCAGGTTATACTCTACCTGTGTTCCAAATTTCATCCAAATCAGTCAAGTCGTTTAAGGGCCTGCCTCGAACTTTTAAACGTCCCTTTCCCACTAATGGCAAATCCTGTGAGTGAGGACAGAGCGGAATCGCCATATTTAGACGATTTTTCACTCCTTAGGAAATTTCTCGCCAAATAAACAAGTAATCAAAAAACTGTACGACAAGAATCTAGTAATGTACAAGAAGTATCGTATTCGAAATAAATAATGTGTTATGTTCATAAGATTGCTATAAACCACGCAAAAAAGTGTAAAAATAGACCAAACTTTAAAAAATAAATCTATCGAGCAAACTTTCTTTAATCGTGTTTTCCTGCGACAAAAATCTCGACAATGTAATGAAAAATCATTATACATAATGTAGCATTCTGCTACAATTACTACCATTTTTCTAAATATTTCCTGAAATCCATTTTATTTTATCAATTTGTTTGTTTACTTTCTTGATGTTATGTCAACCTCTCAAAGTTGACGGCTATCTATACATCATAGAGCCGCGTAGCTTTCTACTAAAAAGTTATTATACATTGATCTACCTCTTCGTATTTTCTGACCTCCTGGTACTTGTATCTAAATTTACTACGCCTGGCACTCTCCCTCTCCCTCTCCCTCCGGAGGAACTGAGGTCCCGAGCCCTCCAGCGTGCCTCGGAGCCATCCTCATAACCACCTCATCGTCAAGCTAACATGAGATGCCAACAGATCTCCATGGACAGCGACGACTGGCCACTGACAAGTTCCATGATCTCAAAATGACGGCTGACGAGGTCGACGATCGTCGAAGATTTTAGAACCGAAGAGGATGACGATCGAAATGAAGAGCGCGATCGTCATCGAAGCTTCTGGAAATGAACATGACTATCGAAATGAAGACTGTGACAGTCAGCGTCAGACGAGGGTATAAAAGCCACGTCAAGCAGCTAGGGGATAAGTTTGGTCTGGACTCTAAGTTGTGATCTCGAAGACTCCCAGTATAGTCTCTCACTGAGTAACCACTGTAACAGTCTATTTTAGTCTTAAAAGTCTCCCCTCAAGTGACGGAAGCTTAAAAGTCTCCCCTCAAGCGCCTACGCCTCGTCGGATTGAAGATACAGCTGCTGCGAAGACGCTCCTCGCGCTGGACGCGCCGCCGTTACCTTCTGTGTGAGTGGCCAGGTTATAATTTTGGTTTTCGTATCAGGAGGTGGTTATCTGTTAATTCTTTAATAAAGCCTTATCGTTTACGTTCCCTCTTTTACTCCCTCGGCCCCTCACTTAGCGTGCGGGCGCGAGGCTTGCTAGGGTGCCTACACACAGGACACTCTACCCACACTTACTCACTCACGCCCTCCGGGGTCACAGGCACTCGTGTTCGCGAGACCACTCTACAAATACTTAGCTATAAGTATTCACCTGCGGTTACCTTGGCTCCCTGAGCGCCGGTGCCTCTCGGAGCCTAGATAACACGACAATAAAAATAAGGTGTTTATCGTATTCACCAACAAAATTGCGTGCATCCAAAAACACCCATTTTTCTCACGGCCCGCCTTTATTTTATTTATTTTCTTTATTAGGAAAACCAACAAGTCTTTCACTTATTACATGAATAAACAAAACATGACATTTAAATCTAAGCTAAAGTGAAGCCTTAATTATAGGTAGTCACCGCATGCATAAGTGTTAACAACGCGTGAAGAGGTAACAAACATACATACAAACACGCACACAAACACTCAGATTTATAATATTATATAGTACGGACAAGACGTATTTGTATGAAAATAAGATCAGAATTCGCAATTTCCTTTTGTCTGACATTCGCATGTTACAGTGCGTTAAAAAGGCACAGCAACGGATGACAAGTAGGAAAACCGCTTTACCTAACTCTTCAGCAATCTTTTGTCTGGCCCTAACGGGTAATACAATCCAGGTAGACCTTTCTACCTATTATATTGCGAAAATGGGTCTCCCTTTTCTTTTACCTAATGGCACTCACGTTACTTTTATCACAAAATAGGGTATATAAATCATCTCTATCACGTCATACTTTTTACGCTACATTTCGCAATGATTTCAATTTCATCACGAACATTGTCTTATTAAAATGACTATTGGTGCAAATCTGCAAGCCATCAATCTCATAAGCCGAGCGGGGCAATCGCTAAACTTGATGAAGTTTAGTTCTGTTTTTACTCTGAACGGGTAAAGTGTACCAAAATATGAAAAAAGAATAGTATAGTTTTCAAAATAAGCCGCATCTATTTCGCTTTCGATTCAGCTCATTAGGATATCAACTTTAAGTGTACTCGTGGCCGGCGGTATTAATATTAAGTGCCATAAGTTCAATTACATCGAATATTGAAATTAGTTTGCAGGTTCTAATTTTATTAATGTATAATACTAAAAACTTCAGCAACGGACATTCTGATAGATTGTTTGAATAAAGAAGAAACTTTTTTTGTGAAGTGGCGCCACTGTCGCGGTAGTTCACGAGTGCATTCGCCTTAAAGTAGCTCGATGTGGTGCTGATGGTACATCAAAGTCGAATTGTAAACCCTCCTTTTAAAGTTGGTTAAAGGTCGGTTAGGTCAGTTACGATTCAGAAATAGAAATCACCCAAATTAGAGCCTAAAACAAATACACCATCAGATTGTAGAACAGATTGGTATATTTAGGCCCAGAGATTAGGGTTGAAATTACTGGGTTTCAAACGCTGTTTGTGTTTGAGCCCGAAGATTATTGTAGTGAGCCATTAACCTTGATTGTTACATACATATATCACGCCTTTATCCCTTGCGGGGCAGGCTGACCGTTAACAGCTGTAAAATACGGTCGCTGTCGTTACGTCTGAGAAATATTTGTCGGCTGTTTCGGAAAAATCTTGACGTGACAGGTTGTCAGCCGAAAATAGATCTCCATACTACACATGAAAACCTCAAGTCCCTTAGTCGTAACTTACGACAATCGCAGGAAAGAAATGGTGAAATGCTATTCTAAGCCGGCATCGCACGACCTTGATAGTTGTATAAGTGTATTTTAGTTAATTAGTATGAGCTTTGTGCTTTGCTATTGGAAAGGCAAGGAAAGCAAATACGAAAATCGAGTTCACTTTATATAAAATCAAATAAACTTTTTATCGCGGAAAAAAGTATTAAATAGTAAAGCAAGCTACGGGATAAATCAGGCAGCTATTTTCTGAAGTAATGTACGTATTTTATTGCCTCGCGTTTTTACTATATTAAAAAAAGAGAAGGAAATAAACCGGAATTCCAAGAATCCAGTAAAATATTTCAATGTTTTTCCGAAACATTGCAAAATGAATTTCGATTTTCAGGGTTCCCTGAATATTGTGAAATGATCTACTGGTTTTGGTCGGCCATCATTTAAATGGAAAAAAGCGATGCATGAAATTTGCTGACAAACTGAAACCCATAATTTAGGCAGCGGTAGACATTGTGAATCACAACAGAAAAAAATTTCAATAAAATATTTAAGGCTAGGTGTTAGTATTTGTGCATTTTTAGAGCACGTTTTTTGTGACTTTTAATACTCAACACGGTCATTTTAGGAGTTATTTTTCATAAATACCTACATATCGCGCCTTTATCCCTTTCGGGGTAGGCAGAACGTAAACGGCCGCAAATACCGGACATTTACGCCACGTCTGACAAATATTTGAGGGTCATTCGAAGAATTGTGTATCGCCATAGTGACAGGTTGTCAGCCCATGGCTTAAAAATTGCAATACACAACCTCGAGTCCCTTCGTCGCCTTTTACGTCACCCACGGGAAAGAAATGGGGTGATGCTATTCTAAGCCGGCATCACACGGTTGTTTTTTCATGATGGCACATATCGACCCTTCGAGTCTCAAATGTAGTAAAAGCCAAATCGCTACTTGTGGAAAATCGCAAAAAACTAAAATTGAAAATAAAAAATTGTTTGTATTTTTTACATTTCTTGAGCTATATTCGTGTTATTTATATGTGTTATTACGAGCAAAAATCCCTTTAAAAGTGTGTAAGCATCGAAAAGGTATCTTCAATAATTTAAAAGATAGGTGGTTTTTACTACATTTTTATTCTTATAAAATTGGTGTTTACGACAAAATTCGCAGTTTATGGGATAATCAAAATTGTTGTTAATACATTTTTTTTTAAATAACAGCCTTACTTTGGGTAGTAAAACACTTAATTAGAAATAAAACAAAGAGATTATTGTAGTAAAAATCAGCATTTATTCAGTCATTTTCTGAATTATTTTCAAATGATTAATGAATTATTCTTAATTTTTGGTCAAAACTACATATCATAAGAACCTGATAAAACATCAATTATAAAGAATATCAGTGTGGTAGTTTTGCACGACACCGCAGTATTACGCCGGTCTGGGTGTTAATTAGGAAAGAAGTTGAATGAAACCGTACCGATTATGCACTGACACATTGATTCGGGTAATAACTGTTATTAAAATCGGTCTGGCATAGTACCACTGCATTAAGCGTACGACCAACTTACTTATAACCTTCATACATGAAGTTTTATCACCTGGAGACCAAAGAATAAATATATGAATCTTAAAAACTATAAATTAAAGTGACAAGGTATTTGTACAGTTTGAAACTTTTTCATGTTGAGAATGGACAACTAGACAACTTTTTAAACATATTAACTGTAGTTTTTTACCTTAACTAAGATTAAACAAGAATATCTACGTGATAAACTATGTTTCTATATTTTCACAGCTCGTGTCATTTCAGTCTTTAACAAAGGAACTAGTGGGAGAAATCATGTAAAAACTTAAACATTTACCTTACTTATTATTATAACAAAACAACCATCTTTTAGAATTAACTTCTACTTACGTAATCATCTGAAAAATTCTAAGTTTCTCTATTAAAGAAAAAGGCAAACTAAAAAAATTACAGGATAATCCCTTTGTTTTCCTTTTGCCTTCCCTTTCCCTTTTCCTTTTCCCTTTCCTTTTTTACTTGGTTTTTCAAAAAGCGTTACTTTTTCAGTTACTGCTTCGGGTTTCATCGAGTATTTAATCTCCATTAAATTCAAAATCATTTTTTTTAAAGTAGCAGCTCGGATATCTTTTAATTTTTCATTTTTTATAGTATCTTTAGTGAATGCTTTTGCTGCCAATAGTTCCCAATCAATGAAGTCTGAATGCTCCATTACCGTCACATTGTAGGGTTTTGGATTTTTTCTAGCACTTTCAAAGTATGATGGCCATTGTGAGGGAGCCCACACTATAATCTTTTTAACCTCTGCTTCTATGGTTGCTTGAATCGAATCAGCTGGCATGTAGGTGTGTCCAGGGAGCAAATAATTAATCTGAATTACTTGCAGGTTATCCGAATGTTGTAAAAAGTAATTGAGAATCGTTTTGTCAATTCTCAATTACTTTTAACAACACTCGGATAACCTGCAAGTAATTCAGATTAATTATTTGCTCCCTGGACACACCTACATGCGAGCTGATTCGATTCACGCAACCATAGAAGCAGAGGTTAAAAAGATTAAAGTGTGGGTGTGGTTATACTTCATTGATTGGGAACTATTGTCAGCAAAAACATTCACTAAAGATACTATAAAAATGTAACATTAAAAGATATCCAAGCTGCTACTTTCAAAAAAAAGAATTTGAATTTAATGGAGATTAAATACTCGATGAAACCCGAAGCAGTAACTGAAAAGTAACGCTTTTTTAAAAAACCATGTAAAAAGGAAAGGGAAAAGGAAAAGGGAAAGCAAAAGGAAAACAAAGGGATTATCCTATAATTTTTTTAGTTTGCCATTTTCTTTAAATAGAGAAACTTGGAGTTTTTCAGATGATTACGTAAGTAGAAGTTAATTCTAAAAGATGGTTGTTTTGTTATAATAATAAGTAAGGTAAATGTTTAAGTTTTTACATGATTTCTCCCACTAGTTCCTTTGTTAAAGACTGAAATGACACGAGCTGTGAAAATATAGAAACATAGTTTATTACGTAGATATTCTTGTTTAATCTTAGTTAAGGTAAAAAACTACAGTTAATATGTTTAAAAAGTTGTCTAGTTGTCCATTCTCAACATGAAAAAGTTTCAAACTGTACAAATATCTTGTCACTTTAATTAATTTTTTTTAAGATTCATAGATTTATTCTTTGGTCTCCAGGTGATAAAACTTCATGTATGAAGGTTATCAGTGAGTTGGTCATACGCTTAATGCAGTGGTATTATGCCAGACCGGTGTTAATAACAGTTATTTACCCGAATCAATGTGTCAGTGCATAAACGGTACGGTTTCATTCAACTTCTTTCCTAATTAACACCCAGACCGGCATATTACTGCGGTATCGTGCAAAACTACCACACTGATATTCTTTATAATTGATGTTTTATCAGGTTCTTATGATTACATGTAGTTTGGACCAAAAATTAAGGATTGACCATCAGCATGATTTTAATTTTGATGAAAATCAATTGCTGTATAAACAATGCTCAGACAAAGATTTATTTTACGACATTTGTCCGATTTGAAGAAAAGTAATTTCGAAAATAAATAATTGAAATCAAAATGTTGTTAGTGATAAATCGAAAAATCAAAAATCTTTAATTAAATAACTATTACATTTGCAGCTCGATTCAGTTCGTTAAACTTTCTACTTCAGTTGGATTTTGAATTCAATTTTAGACATTTAGATAATTAAAGTGTCTCAAAAATGGAAAATAATACATTTTACGACATTAACATTATGTATAGTGTTACTGTCGTAAAAGTGTTTTTTCAGACACATTGTTCATTACGACAAAATAATCTCGAATAATTGCAGGCATCCCAGTAAAAATAATGTCGTAATAGCATCATTGCAAATTTCTTTGTCTTTTACGACTATTTAACCGTTTTCACATTCTTGGATTTCAAAAGCAAAAATGTTGTAAAAGCCCTGTTCATATATAGACGTCTTTTACGACAGTTATCTATGTTAAAAATGGTGTTTACGACTATAAATTTTAAAAAAAACTGAATTTTGGCGCTCAAAAATCTGTGTAGTAAAAGACATTTTTCTCACGATATCAAAATTCTAAATATACAGATCGATAGAGCTCGAAAAACTGCATAAGATAGCATTAAAAGTCCATTTTGGCCAAAATGGCTTTTACGACATTTGAGACTCGAAGGGTCGATATTGTACCTTCATTGTTTGTTGGTTACGCGCGTGGCATCTGACATGTACACGGGGTGTAAGGGACAGCCCTTCGAATATCGATAGGGTGCATGTAGACCATGAAACTGAACAACTTTCCCTAGAAACATATGTCAGGAAACGACAAAAAAACTACCTCCCATACAAATTCACAATCAACTGCCTGCATTTAGTATGGGAAGTCATTTTTTATTATGTTTGCGGAAATATTTTTTTATGGGAAGTAGTTCAGTTTTATGGTCTGAATGCACTCTATAATTTTTCGGAGGGCTATCCCGTAAACCCCGTATATTCAAAAAGACTTTCTGAATTTATTGATACCGAAAATTGGCAGGTCAAAAGAGTGAGAAATAACCTTAAAGGTCCGAAAAGGCTTACTATGTTTGTTATGTTTATCGCAGAATCGACTGAGCGAATTAAATTACTATTTTGGGAATCTGCAAGTTTAGTTTAGTTTAACTGGTTTTACACAAATATACGTGATTGGACATTTGATCTCGAATGTCGTATAGGTATATACTTTTTATGGATTTTTTGATAGCATTAATAATAAATTGTAGAGGTATAAATAATAAAAAAAAACGTGGTTTATATATGAACTAGTGCCCCACGCAGCGGTACATCCGCTGCTAACCTAATTTACCGTCGATAAAAGACGTTTTCAAACATATTTTACACATACAAATCTCCTCTTGAACAAAATTATCATATTTTTACCTGTAAGTATTGAAATCGGTTGCTAGGTTTTGAAGGTTTCAGCGGTATCCATGATAGACAGACAGAGAAACGCGAAAAGCGACTTCCGTATTTATGTGTATTGATTTATGATCTCACGCCGTGTGATGTCGGCTTAGAATAGCATCACCCCATTTCTTTCCCGTGGGAGCCGTAAGAGGCGACTAAGGGACTCGAGGGTGTGTATTGCAATCATAGGCGATAAGCTGACAACCTGTCACTATGGCGATATACAATTTTCAGAATGACCATCAAATATTTGTCAGACGTGGCGTAAATATCAGTTTTTGTGACGTTTTACGCTCTGCCTACCCCGCAAGACATTATAGGTGTGATATGTGTATGTATATATGTATTTATGATCTTGCCAGCTTAACATCGCAAATCAAAGCGCAAAATGGTAGATAACATTTCTCGAATAGAAATTAGCTTGACATTTGATGGAAATGGAATAAAACGCCTACGTTAAAATCGACAAAACACTTTTTCACGGTGTGCGCAGCTTAATTTCAAATCTGTTTATTATACGTACCGGAAATTAATGTACCTATACAAGGAGTAAGTAACAAAAAGGGTACAGCAAGCCGAAAGGAGGTCAAAATTCATAAAACTAAACAACCACGGAACGAAATATATTATTTTATTTAAAAATGGGCCCCCCATAGTTAATTAACCAGCTGATCGGTAATTTAGTATTTGAGCTCAATTTTTTTTATTTATATTTCGACTTACTATCCACATCAACCGAGAAAGTTGTTCAGAGTGATTTGCGATCCCTGGCTTATTTACGTTCAGACACGACTTTTCAAAGGCTACTCATAATAAAACAAAGAAAATACGGTGAAAAGTTGTCCTACAAAAATTGAAAAAGGCGATGTGTCTATTTTGGGACTTTCATTATGGTTTTGGCATTGAATGTTTCATTAAACTACGCACTTCGGTAAAAGAGTTTTTTTTGGGGTAAATCAAAGTTTTGCCTGTATACAGTACTTACAGCTGTAATTGTTTTCTGCGGGTATTTATCATAAGACTTCTTAAGTAGTTGATTTTGTAATCAGTACCTGAAACCAAACGAAGGATTTGAAAAAACATACTTAATTATCAAATTAGACAAGCGTTATTTTAGGAAATTCTCCCACTTGTTGTCCATGGCTGCGTATTTTTAACGCACCGTAAGGCATGCGTCTGTCAACTTGAAGAAAATTAAGAATTCAAATCATTTTCCCATAAAAATACGGCTACGATCCGTTTACAGATATCTGTCAAACGACTTGACAAACGCATGCGATTTAGTGCGTTAAAGAAACGCGGCGACTGACGACAAGTAGAACCGTCTATGTTTCGACTATTCCTAACACTTAATGCATCCGATTGCAATGTGTAGTTTAAGTTAACAGTTTAAAAGTACTGCGGTCACACATAATGACTAAACTAAAATGGGATTCTTACCGCAAAACTCAATTTTAACTAGGTTAACATATCGGTCAATTCAGCAAAATTAAGTATCGCGGTAAGAACCTAAGTTTTAGTGTAAGTCATAAGCCATACTTTTAGAAAATAAGCATAACTTGGTTTGTAAATTAAGGTGATGGAGAAATCAAAATATTCTACATACATACATACATATATCACACTTATAATCCCTTGCGGGGTAGGCAGAGCATAAACGGCCGTAAAACTATCATTTACGCCACGTCTCACAAACGTTTGAAGGTCATTCGGAAAATTGTGTATCACCATAGTGACAGGTTGCTAGCCCAACGCCTACAATTGCAAAACATATCCTCGAGTCCCTTAGTCGCTTCTTACGAAACCCACGGGAAAGAAATGGGGTGATGCTATACTAAGCCGGTATCACACGGGAATATTTTACAAACATCGAAATAAACCGCTCGATCCCAGCTTTTACATTCAGTTGTTCTATTTTGGAGAACATGGGCCATTTTAGTTCCAGTGGTTCAATTTAATTCAAAATACCTAAATAACGACCAATTGAATTATAAAGTAACGTTATGACATTTTGCTTTTTGACATTATGCACTTATAAAATTTGCTTAAATTTTACGTCTCGGGCGTCTTGCAACTTTTGACTTTTAACGTTCATGCCATTTCACGATGTTGCTACTAAATAACCAAGGTGGTCGTTATTTGAATATTTTTTTTATTAAGGGATTAACTGGGACCAAACTCTCATTTTTATCATAAAACACGTCTAGTGGAAAAATTGGGACCGAGTGATATAAAGTTACAGCTATGGTGTAATTGTTGGGTTAAAAACACTTGACCATTACAAAAATTGGTACTTGATCTACAATAAATAGTTATAAAATATTACTACCAATACTAAACTTCTCATTTAATGAGATTGGTACGTAACCTACATACTCAAAATGTACAGCCAAAAAATTACATTAGCCTTCATAGTAAATTCTCCATCATTAGTACCTATTTGTAACTAGTACTCTATAGGCCGACCCCAATAGCTGTAAGACCTTCAATATTTTTTGTACATTGATTAACGATAAACCGCCTTTGAAAGGGGAAAGATTTGGGCTAATCGTACGGCTAATTTATTGCAGAGAATCGCCCGCTAGGGTCAAGGATAGTTCTAAATACTTTCCTATAACAGGAACTTTCCCGAAATACCTTAAAACCAAATTCATTGCTTTTTTAACGATAATCACACATTGGTAAATTTTATCAACAATACGGTGTAAATATACTTAACAAAGGTTTTGTCATTAGATAAGATTATTTTTCATTAGGCAAGTGAGACATGGGCCAGCAGTGGACTATTGTGGCTGTTTAAGTTGAAGGTAAAGGAGAAAGCATAGTATAGCGTTGGACGCCTTCCGGCCAGAAGGTCTGATGACTTAAAAAGCAACAGGAGAGCGAAAATGGGGAATCGTGCCTTGTGATGGCGAACCTACCCTAGGATAGCTACGTAGACTGCTAGATAGATGCTAAGATGCGGCAGATTCAAACAATCCAAAATTATTATTTTTTATACGGGAGTGTTTCGTTTCGACACTATAAAACAGCGTGTGTGTTCATGGAAGTTTTAAGTTATCTTCCCAATTTGTTCCAGTTTTTGCTCCTACCGGTTTTTCTGTGCCGGCAATTTTAGCTGTCAGGACATAAACCCAGGCTTATTAACAAGGTCCCTCCCACTACCCCGGGATAATCAGCAACGTACAGGAACATTGGTACTACGCACAAGATATCCCTTTTTAAAAACACATTTTATCACACTCTCAAAAACATATTTGTAGATAATTGTGGAATTAAACATGGAATATGATTCTGGCAATTATTTTATTGAAACTGCTCTTGGTTACTGCCATTACTAATAATAATAATAATATTCAAACTATTTATTACACATAAAACAGAAAATATAATATAACATTTTGTAAATAAAGGAACAAGCAGAATAAGGCGGCCTAATGGCTACGGTAGCAATCTCTACCAGCTAACCTTGGATGATGAGACAGTGCGTTTCAGAACTATTTTCACTAACTCAGATAGATCTTTTGGGCGTCATCTTATATTCGTTTCTGGTTTTTTATAAGAGTCATTATTTGCTTTCACTAAAACCCCCATCTCAAAGATATACCTTTACATTGAAAGAGTGTTAAAATTTTGTGTTTTTAAATAACGGTTGCACGATTCGAGAAGCAAACCCACAATCCAAATACCACTCACCGCTCTGACACAATATACTTTGTGTTATGAATGCTTTGATTAAATCTGTTTAGTTTCCCCAAATTGTGAGACTATACCTCACAGTACTGGCTATGTTACCTTGATATGCTGTGATACAGCCTTTTCGCCCGCTTAAACTTTCAAACGTCCGATTGCAAATACAAACCTTTCCAGTCTACTGCGTACATTTTGGATGTGAGCTTTCCAGTTACAATGTTGGTCTATCATTATGCCCATAAATTTTGCCTCACTGATAACATGTAAGGTTTGATTATGATAAACACGAGATGCTATCTTTTGTTGGCTTGGTGTGGCTTGGCGTCCAACCCGAAAGTCTAAACTGGCCCCGCACGACGAAGTAGATGTATATTGGGACTAAATTTAATTGCCGTGTGATGCCGGCCTAGAATAGCATCACCCCATTTCTTCCCCGCGAGTGTCACGGGTGTGTCAGGCTGACAACCTCTATAATTATAAGTGATTTTTCTAAAATGGCCTCTAATGTTAGTCTGAGGTGGCAATAACGACCGATTTTAATCGCTGGATATCTACGCTTGGCCTATCCTGCAAGGAATAATTCTTTTATATGTAATTAATACCAACAGCTATTACGTAATACTACCTCTTTTTATTTTACCCAACGACCCTATTAACTTGGCCATACAAATTACTGGGATGTTTTGTTCTAAGTTTACCTTCTGAATGTTTAGAATTTTGTTCAAATTCCTCGCTGTGGGATGGATAATAAAATTACGAAAGTGGCAAAACGGGTAACAGTGTTATCAGATTTTACAAGTATGTAAATTATTTCCGGAATTCGTTTTGGTAATGTGCGGCTTTTTATGAGGTAGTGCCTTTTAGTACATACCTACATCAGCCTATAAGATTCCTCCAGGGTACGCCATAGGGAATGTTCCTCGTTTTCGCCATCTAGTCGCTACCAACTGCCTTTTTAAAAAAAACATTACAATTATTTTAATACCCACATTCCTACTCAACATTAATAACAATTACACCTCAATGCGCATGATTTTTGTATTTTCAGTTCTCCTAGACGAACTAAACTATAACTAACGCT
This sequence comes from Tuta absoluta, assembly GCA_027580185.1. Lineage (NCBI taxonomy): Eukaryota > Metazoa > Arthropoda > Insecta > Lepidoptera > Gelechiidae > Tuta > Tuta absoluta. The sequence goes on along the minus strand of JAQAHW010000019.1, from coordinate 6,840,892 downwards.
AGTTACTAGTTATTATTCTGTGCTATAACTAAATATTTTTATACATACATACATATGTCATGCATATATCCCTCGCCGGGTAGGCAGAGCGTAATGGGCCGCGAAACCGGATGTATACGCAACGTCTGTCAAAAAATCGAGGGCCATTCAGCAAATTGTGTATCGGCATATTGACAGGTTGTCAGCGCTTCGTCTAAAATTGAAATCCACATGTGACCCTCGAGTCTCATACCCCCACAGGATACAATGGTGTAATGCTATTCTAAGCCGACATCACACGGCAAATATATTATCGAAGATATTTTTAAACTGAATAAGCTTATTTACTTGCATAAAACGATATAGATAGGTAGGTGGGATATCTTTGTATATTTAGTAGGCTTAATACCAAATTATTCTATTTAAAATACTTCCCGTGTGAAGTATAAAATGTAAGAAAACTTGAAGAATTTACGGGCAATGGATTAGCCGAGCCAGGTCAGATGGATGAGGCGTCGCCACTAGTGATGGCGGAAGTCGCAGGTTTAAATCCTGCCCGCCAAAAAAACTTGCAAGTTACCTAAAAATTATATTGTTTTTTGGTGTTCCATTACCCTATTATATTAGATATATATAGATAACTAATATGAACATCATTAGCTGAACTTTGAGAATACTAGTCTATCTAGATATTCTAAGAGACAAAATGCTGCTCTTTTTATTCTAAACCCCTAAAACTTTACATTTCTTTTCCTTTTAAACAATGATTTTATTTGCTTACAAGACTGCGCATATAAAACGTATATTTTACTCTAAAACACCCCTTAGTTTTCACTAAAAGGGCGACATAAGGAATGCATTAACCCAAGTCAGGGAAAAGTCCGAAAGAAATCCGGCTTCCGAACTCGGAGCAAAGAATGTTTAGAAGGGAATATTACAAACCAGAATGAAGCCATGGAAAACGCGTCGCAATCAGATTTATTATACTTATAAGGGACTCGAGGGTTTTGAGTATTACAATTTTAGGCATAAGGCAACCTGTCACTTTAGTGATATACGATTTTTTTGAAACAGCCCAATAAATGTATAAATTCTTTATTGTACACATTAATACAATAGGTAAAAACTTAAAATCAGTTACAAGGGTGAGCTTATTTCTACCTCTATAAAAAATCTCTTCCATCATGGGGATAAAAGAGGAGAAAAAGCAGGATCTTGAAATAATATATTAGTCTGACATGGTTATAGCAACCGTTTTTTACGGCCTTTAACGATCTGCTTATCCCACAAGGGATAAAGTCGTGATTTTATTTGCCTGTATTAATATATTATTTATTATTTTTCTTTTTATGCATTTTGTTGATTTTTCTGAATGCCTCAGGTGATCTATTATTTTAATGCCGTATAGTATAGGCGTGACATGTACTATATGTATGTGTAAAAACTGCATTATCGTCCGTTGCGTTTAAATGAGAAACAAATTACATGATTGCGACGAGTGTTTTTTATCTGTTTTGAGCTCGTAGGGTTCCTTTAGGAATTTCTCGTTGCTCTTGGCTTCCGAGATACACATTAGGAGTTTTAGAGAAAGGAAAGTATGCGGAAGGGATGTTAGGGATATTTGCTGACCCTCGGGTTTTGTTTGTTCGCAAACGGTTGTTTTTAATCGAGCTTGTAAGCTAAGCCGTGGACATGAGGTACTTAACGGATTACGTAACTGAACCTGTTTTTTTATGTAACGCATTGACATAAAAATAAGTAAAATGGTAAAATATCATATAAGTGATGGCGAATTTTCTTTTTGCAAGCATTTTTTCTTCGTTTTTCTAGCTAACCTAAAGCAGTTCTCCCCTTGTCATCTGTCGTTGCGTATTTGTAACTTACCGTAACGCATGCGTCTGTCACTCGAAAGGTAGTTGCGGATTCCAATTTTATCTCCAAGCATTATAAATTGAAAGATTTAAAAACACGATGCTTCCTGATATAAAGCTTAGCCTATGACACTTGGGATAATGTAAGGACTCTTCCAATACAATTCCCATTCGAATGTATTCAATGGTAACCGGGTTTCAGTCCTTTAAAGAATCGCACATATCGCTTGTTTAATAATAAACAGCCATAACTCAAAAAACCAAATTTGTGGGAAATCGTGATCAAAGTTTTGGTTCATCAATATCATTGAACGATTCAGTATTTTTTTAAAGAAATTGATATGCAGGACCAGTTTTTTTTGCATGTCACTTTAAGAGCATACTTAGTACATTAAAATAATGATAAAAAAAATGTATTATTTAACTTGTAATTCGTATTTATGGAACTTTTCTGAATGGAGTTCAGACTTAGTTCCTTTTATGATTAAACGATTGCAAAACTTTCATGAATTATTTGTATATACTTCCGTTTAGTATTAAACAGAATAAGTGTATTCGTGGACTAACTGATACTGATGCAGTTTAATATTAAATCTTTTTATTATTCTATGAAATAATTCAGTTTAGATAAAAATCTTTTTATATTTTAGTTAATTTAAATAGAATAAACTATGAATGTGATGTATGGTGCTAGCAGAGTAGAATAGCACCACCTTATGGTTGCACGTGGGTATCCTAAGAGGCAATTAAAGGCTTCCAGGAGGTGGGCAGCAGCGCTTCCCGTGATGACAAAATCACACTCTGTGGTCAACAACCTGCCCGATGAACAGCTCCGACAAGAAACCACCCCTTTCCTTCCGCCCTACTATTCAAAGCCACGGTAGCGGCCCGGTTCATAGTAGGGAATGGTTGGGCAGGGTATGACAACTGCCAAAACCGACGTACCCGGGGACCCGGTCTTCGACGGATGCAGTTTACGGTAGGGCGAAAGCCTTTGAATCCTGGAGGCAGCATTAATAATGATACGGTGGGACAATTTTGGGTTGTCAAAAGTACAAATAGTGAGGGAGGACACGATAACTATAAAATCAGGCCACCTATTTATTATAACTGCAGCGTGTCGACCCGGGTATGGTTTCTCGTCCTAAAATTGGCTGAAATGAAATGTACTCTCTCACGGTCGTACAGGTGCGAACTTCGAGCAGTTGTGGTTAAAAGCCATTTTCAACAAAGTGTTGAAAGCTATACACTGAGCTACCCACTTCTCTGTTATCATGGGGGATTTCAGGTTCAGGCGCGGCTTATCAGGTTTGGACCACACGACTACGGACGCAGAAACCAGAAAGGCAACGTCCGCGCCCCTGCATACTTACACTACTACATACTTACTTACAATGGGCCTTTTTTTAATAAAATGTGTTCAAACATAACATGTGAAAACATGAAAGGAGCTGCAAGCGTCTTACAGATAGAAAACAAATCGAGATTGACTCCATCATGACGGTTTAACTCCTAGTGTAATCACTATTGTTATGTTTTTTCATAGGTTTTGAACTTTAAGTAAGAGTGGTACGGTTTAAACTGTACCGGCGTAGATGAGGCCTTAAAGCATACAGGGATGTCTCAGGTTAACAACATGTTTCATACCGGAAGTGATCACTGATTTGCCTAAATTTCCACTTCAGCCAGGAAATGAGCCACACAGGGAGGCCCTTATGTGCCCAAAGTAAAATACGATGAGTATCAACTTCATTTAAAAACCGATTAACAGCAGTAGAGACCCGGAAAATGTAGACACTTAGAGGGCATACTTGGGCTTTTAAACATCAACAAAACACCAGGCCCTGGGGACTTTAGCCAGATCAATAAGGTCCAAAGGATGGTGATAGGCGACCGACGTAGTTAGAAAACTCGCCTTATACGCAGGAGACGATTGAAAAACATCTCTTTTTGCAAGTTTTTACCTAGACTAACTTCTCCTGCCACTTCACGGATGATTTTCCGGGCGTAAGTATAGACGAAATTGGAGCGGATGGAATGGCTTCTGAGCTTCTTTAGGCTGGAGGAAAACAATCTTTAAAAAGCTGAAGAGGCTATTCAAGTCCGCTATAGCCAATTAAACCACCCTGGCGTAAGTCGTAGGCGTACTTCTGAGTCACTGAATAATCTATAAGCTTTTCTTAAGTCGTTAAGAAACGTTAATTTGGTATTAAGATTTGACACCTTCTAGTCACCGGAGCAGGCCAGATTTCTTAATTTTCTAGCACCGTGGACCACATCCATACTGTATGGCAGGTTAAACGGAAGTCAGAGGAATATAAGAATAGGAACAGCTGTTTATGGTTTTTTGAGTCCTTGCAGGGCTTCTAAGCCGACTGGCGATATGTGGAGGTCCTAAGAAATATTATACCAAATGACAACGATGTTCTTTCAAGTCCAAAACCACAAATCAAGACTCATTCAGCAATTCTGAGGTGTAAGACAAGGTGTAGTTGTATCCCCGTAAAACTTCACCAACACGCTGTAGGATTTCTTCAAAAGTCTGCAGTCATCAACGTTAGCAGTGAATATCTCAGACATCTTCGTTTTGCCAATGATATAGTCAATTATGACTTTTTACCTACTAGCCTGAATTGCTATAGGTAGTATTTAGACTGCACAGACCTGCAAGGAGGGCTGTGCAGTCTATACTACCTCAAGGCATGTCTTGTTCATACAACACAATCATCCCGGTCCGGTCTCCTTCGAAGGTGTAGCTCTTACAGGTGTTCAGAAGTACGTAAGTATTGGACCTTGGACAATTGCAGCTAAGTAAAGACATCTTAGAGAGTGAAATCACCATAAGAGTGCCGTTGGATAGGCAGTGTTTCGGAAGACGCGTCAAATCCTTGAGCTATCCTTGCCAAAATGCCTCTAGACCAAGGTTTTTGATCAGTGCGTCCTACCAGTCATACATACGGAGCTAAAACGTAAAATCTGAGAGTTTATCTGGCCCACTGGTAGCAAGTCACTCAAAGAGCTATCAAAAATAAAAGTAGGTAAATCCCTAGTACTCTATGAATATAATAATTGTTTAATCGTACGAAAATAATAATTGTATCATAATCTTGATCATAATTAACGAAGAATTCAAATGAAATTTTCTAACGAAGAACATCGATTAGGTATTTATAAATATTACATAATAGACATTATAATTTCGGAAACCTATGAATAACGCCTGCATTAATTAAACGTTATCACGTAAATTTTACTTAGGTATAGAAATAAAGTTATATGTTTGTATCAATAAACAAATGAAGTTAGTCATAAACGGAAATAACTAAAAATATTTCAGACATTAACATTTTAGTTAAGTAACAAACAAAATTATCATGAAATATGACTTAAAATTAAATAAGTATTTAAACCTAAAGTGCATTAAATCGAAATAGTATACGTTTTGTGAAAAAAGTTTAAAAATAAACCGAAGTAAAATAATTCACTAACATCTACAAATATTTTGCTAAAAAAGGGAATTAAGTCTAAATGATTCTTTTTACAAAAAAAGAAATAGGATACATCATTACCTGCATTTAATATTAAAGAGTATTATTTGGAGATGTTTTTTTTTTATAAAAATAATAATAATACTTTTCCCAAACATATAGGGAGCATAACAAAATACTTCTTTTTTACAGAAACGGTTTCGTATTTTTTTTTATAAAAAAGAGAATCATGAATGGCGCAATCAGTTATCTCGCTCCGATTTCAACGCCGATTGAAGTGTACCTATTCTCCTCGTTAAGTTATTTCCTTTTATGATTAAAACTAAAATTTCGCATTTTTTGACTTAATTCTCTTTATTATTAAGCAAGCGATATATAGAGGTACATACATGAACGCTAAAAACATTACACTCCTTTTTTGGTTGGTCGTATGAAAAAAAAAACAGCGACGGACGACAAGTGGCACAACCGCCAAACCGAAACTTAAACCGTAATCCCCTTTTTTTCTTTGTAACAAAACACTCGTCTGAATTTCATACTGTTTGGGCTTGAATTGCAGAAACGGAACGCATCGTTAACTCCACATTTGTCGCCTCTCAGGGTATCATGTAAAATCACTTGTAAAATGTTTACGGAATTCAACGCCTTTGCAGCTTTGAGAGTATTGCGTTTGCTATTGTGTAAAAGTACTTTTAGTTCAGAAGCACATACGTGTCTATTAACCGAAGTTTATTAGATCTTTTGCATTTTAGATTCATAAGATACACTTTTTGTACAAACATTTTGCGTAGTTGCAAAAATGCAAAGTAGCATGGCGGGATAGGGTAGAAATTTTACCCCAGCGACTAATTCATTCTTTACAGATTGTATGTAGCCAAAGCGATGAAAATCTGCGATGAATGGTGTATTGTAAATTTTTTGAGATCCCTCGAGTGTCGGCTTTTCGTGCGTGAGTATTAGCAACGGCAGCACGAACGTGAGTGGAATGTATTGCTTTTACACTCACTCGTATTGCTGCAAGAAGAGTATGACGCCAATGTGTGAACACTCACTCGCGTTGATACTTCCACGGAAGTATATCGAGCAATATGTGCGGTAGCACGGTGCAGGTGCAAAGTGTGAACGTAGCATACGATTGACGCTGGATCAGTAAAATGTAATCCAGCAAAATTTATAATTGTGAACAGATCTAATCGTAAATATACCTAACGAAAGTCTTTTAAGAAAGTACAAAAACCTCATTCGATTGTATCAGACCCACATTTTCTCTTTCAGTTGAATCTTGATTGAATTTAATACTCTTCGAGGTCCCATTATGCCTCTTCCTTTCTTAATATTATGTGTGTTTATTCCGCGTGCACCTGCGATACTAGCGTCACATTACGAATAAAAAACCTCTTGAAATTAAAGTTTTGCAAATTATTATTTGCATTTCCTGGGGGAAAAATACTCTTATTAAACGAAATTAAATCGCACGCGTCCTGACAAGGCATCCCAACATTGGGCAGCATTTTTTGAATAGCCAGGCTTAACTTTTAGGCAAAAAAGCCTAAAAGTTAAGCCTGGCTATTCAAAAAATGTTACGCCTTCATCCTTTTGGGTACGCGTTACTTAGGTTCATTGCGTTGAAAGTAGTTTTGTGCTTGAAACCTTTGTGGTTGGTTAATAAAAAATACAAACATTGTATCATTGTAGCTGTTGTAGCCAACCATCACCTCATTTCTTTCCAGTGGATGTCGTAAGATGCAACTAAGGGACTCGAGGCTTACATGTGTATAGAAATTTTAGGCAATGGGCTAATAATCTGTCACTATAGCGATACATAATTTTCTAAATATTCCTCGAATGTTTGTCAGCTGTGGCTTATATTTTAGTTTTTTACGACAAGGGTTACAGGCGTGATATTGGTATGAATGTATGTATTTTACATAGATTTTTAATCTTATTCCACAAAACGGCGCCAGTATAGCAGGTGTTTTCTGCCCTCTTGACAATTCAAAAGGACGTATTCATTATTCTCGTTTACGTCGTAAAGGAACGTAAAGAGCTGAGAATACGCGCGATGGCATTCATCGATAAACCTTATCTCGGAAGTCAAGGATTCTCAAGCAGGATTTCACGCCTGAAGGCAGCTTATCTGAGGTAAAAACTAAATAGCTGTAGATGCAGCGGTAAGATGATGAAATCTAACTATGCCCCTATGAAAATTTCGTCTTAAGTTCTACAAAAACTAAGAAGCTCATCATCATCAACAGCCTAGACATTGTCTGCAATGAAAGGAACACTTTCTTACAGCCATTTGTAAATGTTGCTAAATATTTTATTACAAGGACTTGTAATTGGAATAAAACTATAAAACAATTCATTTTCGTAATCAAATCGATGAACAATGATAAAACCCGGTACGGTATGTACGGTTAGTTCAACCAAATTAAAAACCTTATTAAGATCAATCAAAAATGTCTACAAATACAAAAAAATATCTGTGATCTACGTCACGGCTCAATCTTAGCTCTTCTCTTTGAAGCAAATCATTATTTAAAAGTATTCTTAATAGATGCTTTATAATCAATGCTCATTCGTTACTCACATTTAAATCAACATTCATTACTTCCTTAACCCCGTTGAGGCACATAAGGGCCTCACAAAATACGGCTGATGGCACACATTGATAACGCTACTTATCTCCACTCGATCCTTTCAGAAGGGGTTTACCTTTAGAGGGAGTTTCGCACGACACGTCTCGAGATATCTTATTTTTGGTTTTATAAAGATGGATCATCACGGATGGGATTGGGTGCGGTGAATGTAATTTATCAAAGTATCTGAAGTTGATAGTGTTAGCTGTAAAATTATTTCCGCACTGCTTATTAGTCAGTAAATGTTAGCCACATGGAGCACAATATTTAAAAAAGTAAGCCTAGGAAAGAAATCTAGGAAGAAAGTCAGTATCTTTAAATATTAAAAAACACTATTTAAGGTTCTCATATAAGCTTGAGTTAAAATCGGCTTCGCTTATGCTACAAAACATTTGTTCATATGATGAGTTGTTCTTCATTTATCTCCTGATTTTTTCTAAATTCACTTATCATGATAAAACTCATTCAATAAGCCGTTCATTCATATAACTGTAAACATTTGTTTTAGAATTATGTTCCGAAATTACTTATTAACAATAAGTAGGTTGTAAGTATCAACTTAAAACTCATTAAAACTTCTTACAAAATTGTTAAATAGGCATTAGGTGTTGAAAATGGAAAAGCTGCTTATGTCTTAATTCAGGGCATAAACAATAAATACAAAGCCTACCAAATCTAACTTTCAAGGTAACTGTACTTAAAATCCTACACCATCGCAAAATTTCCGATTTAAGCCATAACAGTTGCCTTTATTCCTCTTTCAAACTCATTACCTGTATCGAAGCTACTTTACCAAGGACGTCCTTACAAAAAGGGCAATGTATACCAATGCGTTCACCCGTTTAGTTAAACGAGTGTACGTAAGAGGGCTTTGGAGATACAGGATAAGGGCAAGGGTGCCCTTAGAACGGAAATTAGGAGAATTGGAAAAAGAAAATGGGCAGAATGAAGAGATTTACGATCGTGATAAGGAGAGGTACGAGTGGGTACGCAAATATAAATGTTTGGGCCCAAGAGCAAACGTGGGGTTTGAACGAAGTATGTGAAGAAAAAGTATTGAAAGAAATAGTATCGAATAATAATTGCGGAATTCTATTTTACACTATCGCGTCACACAATAATGATTCAAAAACTGAAACGGGACAATTCAACAAAAATAAGTATCGCGGTAATAAGCCTGTTTCAGTATTTTGGGTTAATAATTGAGGATAATAAAAAGACTGCTCTAAACTTCTTGATCAGTAGCTTAACCACTTGTCTGTCACGTACCGGGAGCCGGACAACGATTTTGAACCTTAACTACCCACAATAAAATTCAAAACCAATGAAATTGTTATAGTATGAAGCGACAGACGAGTGAATAAGCGGACATGATCTGTCAAAATAACGACAATATTTTGTATGAATAGTTTTTCACAAAAGGTCAAGGTCTGGCAGCCGAGAGTTATTGCGTTCAGGAGCAGTATGCCGTTTACGTTGCAAATAATCAGGCGGAATGAAAAAAAATCGCAGTTTAGCAAAGTTTGCGCCTTTAAATATGGATCTGGTAACATTACTACGTGTTGCCTTATATAAAATCTTTTCGTCTAGCACATATAGTTTATTTAATTTTTTTGCATCTTAAGGTGCTCACTACTACTCTGAAACGCAACGGCTACCAGCAGTTGCCCGATTTTCACTGAACTGGTCCATATTTGGCCCAGATACTGAAACTATTATTCGTGCGTAGGCAGAGGGTTAACGGCCGTTAAATACGGTCGCTATTGCCACGTCTGACAAAATGTTTGAGGGATGTTTCAGAAAGCTCTTGTATATATAGTAACAGGTTGTCAGCCTATCACACAACATACTTGAGTACACGCATTACTACGCACGCAATACTATTCATTTTCTATACAAAATCGTTTTCTTTAACTTCAGCAGCCACAGTAGTTCACTCCTAGATTTGGAGGGTATTTGCCACGTTTGGCAGTAGATTGCCAAGCACAGTACAGTGTTTTATTCACAGGGAACGCTGCTGCCGATTCCTTGGATCCATCCTTTAAGTTGCCTTATCTTATACAACACTCACGAGTAGAAATGGGGTGGTGCAGTTGTACGCTGGCACCAGCCAGCCACCAGTGAAACTTTTTTTAGTTTTAATACTAACAATGTTGGAAGACGACGTAATAGTTTTTGTTTCAACTATCAATATTTGTGCGGATTCCTGAAAATCCGATCAAAGCTGCTTACGGATACAAAACAATATGGCGGATTGTGTACACGAGTTTGGTAGAAGCTTGTTTATGTTGTCTTTATTATATCTATACATACATACACATATCACGCCTATAATCCCTTGCGGGGTAGGCAGAACGTAAACGCCTGCATAGAACGGACATTAACGCCACGTCTGACAAACATTTGAGGGTCATCCGGAAAATTATGTATCGCTATAGTGACAAGTTGTCAGCCCATCGCCTAAAATTGCAATACACACCCTCGAGTCCCTTAGACGCTTCTTACGACTCCCACGGGCAAGAAATGAGGTGATGCTATTCTAAGCCGGCATCACACGGCACAATTCATTATATCTATCCCTCATAAAATAAATCACGGACTTCTAAAAGGGGGTAATATTCTTCAACTTCTAAATTATTTTGATATTTTGGGTCTCTAAAGGGTATTTTAGCATGTGTGGAAAGTTATTTTAATTTTTTTACAAGCTGGGCCTCGCGAACTTATTATTTTATTAACTAGCAAGACATTAATAAGGTACTTAAGTTTAAGTAGGTTTTTCTTGAATTTTTCTGCATCTTTCAAATTTATTTACTTGTACTGGGAGTAACACAGTACATTATACATTGAGTTGTTAATCGATTTCATCAACAGTAAAAGAAGCATTTATTAATTTTATGCTGGGCTGTTTCAGTTCCTCATAAAATATCCTCCATAATATTAAAATAACTACCTACCAACAGAAGCGGCTTATTACGCTGAAAAACTTTTTCTGTGAAGCCAATCCAGAAGCCAATAGATTCAAGCTAAGTTTGGTGTTCCACATCAGATATTCCAGACATTCCATTCAATTCATCTTTTTTTTTTGCTGCGTAGTTTTTTTCTTGTCGTGTCTGCTGTTCTACATTAGATTTTTCAGAACTTCTTTGTTTGTGTGCCAGCAGGAGCAGCATAGCATGCTGTACAACTTTTAGTATATAAAGGTAATTTCGTATCTCTTATAATTTAGCCGTGCTCCGGGTATTCCATAATTATCAAATCTGCTTCAGACTGACAATTTCTATGTACTTACAGAAGCGGACTATCATGCTAAATAACTTTTGCTATAGAGTAATTTTACGTATCTATCTCGTATAGTTTAGCCTTCAGTACTTTAGTTCCTTGAGTGCTGACTAAAGTTATTTTTGATGTTGACTAGGACACTCGGCTATCAATCAGCACACTTAATTGCATCAAAATCTACTTTCGTTTTTTTTCACATAAAATCTAACTTATTTTTGCAGCCAGATTTTTGACTTTTCCACGCAAATCTCGCGGCAAGCTTTGAAGAATCAAATAAATGTTGTAAGTAATGGCGTTATTTTTGAATAGTTAAAGTTTCAGAGGAATGATTATTTTACTCTTTTTAGCGCATTCAAATAAAAGCTTGATTTAAATTAATTAATTAGTTCCCCGGGAACGGGGGTACATAATCAATCATGAGTATTTGAGAGAGTTTTACTGAATTTGATTGGACGTATATTAATTCATTAGATACATTTCTATTTGACAGTTTTCGAGGTAATTTAAACCTCTCTGTAAAGTATTGGATGATTCTCTTGACAGCAGGTAGCTAGATAGTAAACCAAGTGAGGGTGAAAGGACAAAATATATTTATTAATGAATCTGACATATTTTATGTCACAGAGCTCAAGCTATATTGTATGAACTTTGAAACCAAATGGCGTTATTTTATGTTGACAATTAGACATTTGAGTCACAAATACCTTCTTATAGGTACTAAAATTTTTTTGGGAAGAAACTTTTTAGCTTAGCGCCATCTTTGTACACTATGAATTTTCCCATTGAGGGGTGTTTGAGTTTGAACTTTATGTTTTGTAATTTTAGTTCGTAAAGTAGGTTAATTAGTGTGGGTGGATCCCTATCTTAAACCATATCGCGTTTCAGAAAACTACTAGTAACATCTATTGTCGTCGTTTGATTACGAATTTACTTTTAGATAAGGTTGGTATGATAAATAAATAATATCATCTCTGGCTACACGAAAAATGGGAAATTTTCAAGCGAGTTTATGAGTGCATAGATAGCGCTAAGCTAAATTGAAGAAACAATATGGAAACATTGTAATTAAACAGATGAATGAATGACACAAATCTTAAAATTTTACTTAACATAACGCCACCTGGTTTGAAATTAAAAAATGGCTAATAAACAGCCGTGTGATGCTAGCTTAGAATAGTATCACCCTATTTCTTTCCCGTGGTAGTCGTACTACTACTCGGCGACTAAGGGACTTGTGGGTGTGTATTGCTAGTTTAGGCGATGGGCTGACAACCTGTCACTATGGCGAAACACAATTTTCCGAATGACCCCCAAATATATGTCCGACGAGGCGTAAATGTCCGTTTTTGCGGCCGTTTACGCTCTGCCTACCCCGTAAGGGAGTATAGGCGTGATAAGTGTATGTGTAAACTGTGAGATAAAAAAGTCCCCATCTAAAACCCGCGATACACTTCGTTAAGAGAGCGAGAGAGAGAGAGTTACCAGAAAAGGGATACAAATAAATACCTTAATCAATCACACCACGAACACTGCTCGTAAATTCAGTCTCTCCAGCTGAATGGCTGATTGGTCGCCGCGCGTTGAGATTTGATTTGTATGTGAAAATTGCTGTTTGAGTTTAGAATTTTGTATTTTGCGCCAACGCTGCATGTTGCCAACTGCTACTATTGTTGCTTTAGTAAATACTAGCGGCCCGCCCAGCGGTTTCACCCGCTGCTAACTGATTTACCACGGGAAACAGACCTTCTCCCGACATAAATCATACATTAAAACCTTACTCTTGAATCACTCTATCTTCAAAAAAATACTATGTAGTGATAATCCGTCTCGCTTCATTAACGCATTAGGCTAGGATGTAGATAAAATTTTGTATGAAGCCCAGATAAGAGATAATTTAAAGACTTTATTTATATCGGCAAGATGCATTGACGGAGGTGGACGCTAGAATTGTATCATCACTATATAGTATAAAATCAAGTCGTTTTCCGTTTGGTGTCTCCTTATATCTTTAGAATTACGCAACGGATTTTAATGCGTTTTTTATTAGATAGAGTAACTTGAGAGGAAAGTTTATAAGTATAATTTATTCCGGAAAATTGTCACATTCCCATGGGAAAAGGGGTAGCCCAACTGGTAGTAAACTTTTGACACCTTTAAGGATTAAAATTTCAAAAATGCTGAATTTATTATTTTAAGTCATAAGTCTAAGCACTAATTTTGAAACGGATCACACTGGCATCGAACTTTCATATTGGGGGATTAAAAAAAAAACCTTATAGATTTTTGAAAAAACATAACGATAGTGCGTTTGAAAAACTAAAAGTGACATCTATGTTTGTATTATGGAACTAAAATATTATTTTTTCTCAGTTTTTGTGATAGTATAAATGCTAAACTACTAAAGCTAGAGAGATAATAAACTTGAACATGAAGTTTTTTATGTAATAAAGCAACTATTATAGATAAAATTCCGTTTTTTTAATCCCCTAAGGGATGAAAAGGGGAATAAAAGTTTGTATGAAAGTTCGTTGTCATAAGTGTGATCCGTTTCAAAATTAGTGATTAGACTTAGGACTTAAAATAATTAAACACGTGTTTCAGCATATTTGAAATTATAACCCTCAATAGGATCAAAAGGGGGTTAAGAGTTTGTATGAAAGTACGTTTTTTTAAATGAATGTGATCTGTTTCAAAATTTGTGATTAGACTAATAACTTAAAATAATTAAACACGTGTTTCAGCATTTTTGAAATTTTAACCCTTAAATGGGTGAAAAGGGGGTTAAATGTTTGTATGAAAGTTTTTTATCTTAAATGTGATCTCTTTCAAAATTTCTTATTAAACTCATAACTTAAAATAATAAAACACGTGTTTCAGCATTTTTGAATTTTTAATCTTTAAAGGTGTCAAAAAGGGGTCAAAAGTTTACTGCCAGTTGGGCTACCCGTTTTCCCATGGGAATGTGACAATTTCCTGGAATAAATTATACTTATAAACCTTCCTCTCAAGTTACTCTATCTAATAAAAAAAACCGCATCAAAATCCGTTGGGTAATTCTTAAGATATAAGGAGACACCAAACGGGAAGTGACTTTAGTTTTAGTTTTAGTTTTAGTTTTATTTATTGCACATTGAAAATTACATTATAAATTCCATACATGATAACATATAAGAACTCACAGTGTGCTCGTCAGAAATACAAAAAAAGGTATAAATTCATTTTTAAAATAATATGTCAAAGAGCTAAATAATATCAATATTATAGTAAAACATGTAATTATGATAATCAAATTTCAAATGAGGAAATAATTGCTGTTTATATGACATACTTAAAAAAATCTAGATACTCTTTTACAGAGTATAATGTCTTTTCCAACAAGAGGTTCCTCAATCGCGACCTAAACGTTTCATCAGAGGGTTCTGCTCTTAGATCGGATGGTAACCGCTCATAGTATGTGGGACCGATGACACGCGGGTTTCTTTCAGCCAGTACCATGCGACGTGGAACCGTCTTAAGGCGCCCGGTGCTACGAGTTACCTTCCCTGGTACACTTACTCGTTCGAAATTCGACAAGTTTTGTCGCGTATACATAATAACCTCAAAAAGGTATTGGGCAAAGTGGGTCATTATGCCATATTTCTTAAATAGTTCTCTGCAAGAGAACTTCGGATTGACACCTGCCATTGCTCTCAGCGCACGTTTCTGCATAATTAGCACTCTATCTGCATCCGTTGAGTTACCCCAAAGGATTGACCCGTAGGACATGAGCGAGTGAAAATAGGCAAAATATGTTTGACGCAGAGCACTGGCAGATATCAATGGTTTTAGCTTACGTAATGTGAAAGCTGCGCTACTGAGCTTCCCACAAAGAACGTCAACATGTTGTTTCCAGTTCAGGTGAGCATCTACAGTGAACCCCAAAAATTTGCAAGTGTCACATATTGGTATTGGACTGCGTATTGATTCGGGCATAGCTATGCTTTTGCTGGAGAACAACATTACGTTCGATTTCGTCACATTGAGTATAAGTCCGTTCGCCGAGAACCACCGCTGTAGCTGCTCGATTTTATACTATGTAGTGATGTAGTGATGAAGAAGTTCGTAACAATTTCCAAACAGCGCTGCAGTACATTTTAAGCTTCATATTGGCACATAAAGACCGCGATCGATGTCCATTAAGAGATCAATAGTGTGATTTGTCACTGCAGTGCGCTCACCAATCCGTCTGTCAAGTGTGGTGAGTATGACAACTAAAACCACAACAGTCCAGACATGGGTGGTATTTGCCATACTCACCACGCTTGGCAGGCGCAGTGCAAGGTGTTCTAGATGTTTACAGGGAACGTTGCTGCCCATTCCCTGGAGTCGTCCCCTTTTACGACGCCCTCGGATAGAAATGGGGTAATGTTATTCTAAATCGGCGTGTATGGGAAACTACCCCCATAAAGTAGTGGCCCATGTCTAGTAGTGAACTTTAGGTGATGACGATTATAGTAGGTGGTTCACTTTTCGTCCGTCGCTGCGTATTTTTAACGCACCGTAACGCAAGCGTATGTCAGACGAAAGGAAATTGCCGATTATGATGTAATTCCCATACAATAAATCGAGTCGTTTGACAGACGCATCCGTAAACGCACCGAAGCCGTATTCGTTTGATATTAAGATCGGAATTCACAACTTCCTTTCGTCTGACATACGTCGGTACGTAAAAATACAGGTATTTTTGGTATTTGATCTAAACTATTTGAATTCTAATTCTGTTACTAAAGTGAAAACGTGAAGTTTCAGCTTTTTCCTTGTTGCAATGCAGAAATAGCGGTAAGTAAATAAAAATAAAATCACATTTCTGCAACTTCCATGCCTTCATAAAGAATTCATTCCACCAAGTGTGTACAACTGTGTTGAATATTCATAAATGTACAAAAATATAACCTACAGTTGAGTAAACGGGAACAATTGAACAGAAATATCGGTCCCAAAGGGGAACGCTGGGTGGAATTGAGATAAGTGTACGTTTGCACGCGCAAGTAGATTACCGTGGTAAGCCTATGATTTACTTACACAAAAAAAAGTGATTGGCACACGCAACGGTCGATGTTGTGACAGGCGCTACTACAAATACATAGGCATACAATTGACAGTCTGTGGCAGCCGCTATTCAATTTTCCATACTATCCGGATTTAGGATGTGTCTCAATTGAGGCGGAGCTGTGCGGAGCGGTGAATGTATTGACCAATCATAAACTTCCAAATCTCTGCACCACGATCATTCATTGCTTGGCCCCACTCTGCACAGCTTATTGAAAACGCACCCTTAGTATGGAATTTTATAAACTTCTTTCGCCAATAAAATAAAACCAACAGAATACAGAAAAATCATGAGCGGCAAGTTTGACAACTTTTTTTTTGCCTTGTGCAATCGCTCATAGTTAAGTTAGATTGAATATTATATAATATCTGTAGAAATATGACAACCGTTTTGAAAAAAAAACATTGGTACCTTAAATTCCATTCAAAATTCTAAACTATACAAAAGATTTTAGGAAGAAAATAACCATGCTAGAAAATCAATACTGAACCACTACGGAACGATGGAATATTTCCTTAGATGTTTTTTTTATCCGTGTAAATACGTTTTATATACAAGTTATTTTACTGGAAAAGAGACAGACACACCGCTATCTACATTATTATAACGCTAAATGCTCTCCAACCTTTTTCATCTTCATAAAACGAACACTATCTAATCGCGCCAACGTCATGCACGCGAAAGGTGTTCTCGGTACTCCAAACGTAATGGTTTGATAAGACCTGTGCCACGTATCACGCCGAAAAAGCGGCCCTTTTCCCCTTTCCTGGAAAGGTGAAAGAAATGGGGTCAAGTCTTAGGTAGGCAATACCTACGGAATAGCCGTTGCGAAATATGTGACGCTGAAAGTCCACAAAAAAGTCTTGCAGATGCATCCAAAATAATATAATTTGTCATCGCTTGGAATAACACTATGAAACACTCTTTTGCACTTGGAATATGATGTAATATTTACAAACTTATATTTTATTTATAGTTTTCCGGCCCCACGGTTTCAGCTGAAGCTGTTATTCGAGGATATAGTATGTTTTCTAGCGTTAAAAAGAAAGCTATGTGTTATTTCAATTTTTATTCAATCTACTTACCAAAATATAAATTCGTCAAGCTTTTTTTGCGAGAAGTGGTAACAAGCATACACAGATACACACACTAAGTTGTTTCTCCTATTCACTCGAACTGATGAAAGTAATTTTGTCGCATCCGTCTGTCAGACGAAAGGATATTTCAAATTTCCATACAAAAAACAGATACCATGGCTCTAACGCTACGATTTGACTAAGGTGTTTGACTTCAGTCCGTCATAGTGTTGGGATTCGCCAAACTCTCGGATTTATAGATTCTACCGCCTGCTATTGTTGCTAAGCTCTGTCTTAATTTAGTCTTGAATCTTGAGAGTTTAGGTGAAAGCTTGAAGGAACCGTGCACTACTTTCGTAACGCAAGCTCTCATTTAGATCTCTGATTCACCTAAAAACTCTGTTTCCGTTTTATTCGCGCTGTGCCAGTGAAAAACAGCTGAGCCTAAATTTATGCGTGATATTACGTTTTTTTCAACATAGAAAATGAAGAAATACAGTTACAATATCAAATTTAGCCATTTTTACTAGAAAAAGTATTTATCTTAATTACAGAATTACAGAATACATTTCATTTAAAAACTTAAAACTGTCGATATAATACAAATTGAAGAATTTTTCCAAAAGACAATACTTTTGATATTTTTCATATAAAAAGTTTATCAAATTGTGTCTATTAGATCGTCAACAATGAACATACTCATATATTTTTTTTTAGCATTGTATGGCTGTAATGTCTTAATAAATCAGATTTAAAAACCTTGCTCGCGCGCTGTCCCTGCCTTAAGTAATTTTCACTAGCGGCAGAGTGTACCGCCTGCTAGTGCTGCCTAGCTCTATATGAATTCAGTCTTAAATCTTGCGCGTTAAGACTTAAGCTTGAAGGAACCGTGCTCTGTTACGGCTTTAGTTTTTGCCTAGAAATTGTAGATCGTAAAAAGCTGGAACGAGAGACGTGCTAGAGAATTTAGGACATGAATTACTACGAGCTGAACAGGGTTTTTGAATTATACTCTATGAAAGAAAAGTACGGGCCTTTAAAAATTAGAAATAATTTTACATATTTATTTTAGTCTCCTCATAAGGTAGAGTTTGAATGCCAGTGGTATCTTCGCCATTTTTAGACTATTTAGTCACCATTGTTTTCAGCGTCGCCTTATTTTGACAAATAATTGCATATTTTGCGTACAAGTATAGAACATGACAGGACTTAGACATGCCCATCCTTTTTTAAACCTACTTGTCGAAAAGTGACAGTGCTAATGTAAAGTAAGTTAAGAGAATCTTTTTACCAAAGTGAGGCCATTCATAACCATGTGATAAGTATCTGAAAGTAAAGATAAGAGATAATAACCTAAAAATAATTTTTTTCTTTAACTAAAAAGTTAAAAAAAGCTCAAAAAAATTCTTAATATAAATACCATAGCTATTTTACATTCAGGCCATTTTTAGCATTGAAAAAGTAAGTTCTTCTTTGCAAAACATTCCACGAAAGTTTTTAATTCGCAATACGATACTGCTCCAAAATCCATTTCCGTTGAACGAACCATTAAAAGGATGCAATGTACTGCACTATTTAGATATCCCGGAGGAAATCCAAATAAATAGTGACGTCAGGACGTGAGGAGACTGCGGAAAAAAGAACGTAGTGATAAGGTGTAAAGTATCGGGGGCTGGAGGCGACGTCCAATGTTGACCTCGTTTTAGGTTTGGAAGATGTTAAGAATTCAATCATTATCAAAAAAAAATTTTGTAGAATGCGACTTAGACTTTATAGTTATTACTGCGTAGGTAGTTTTTTAACGCACCGTAAAGCATGCATAATAATGTGTCAGACAAAAGTAAATTTGATCCTATTTCCATATAAATACGGTGCCTGATTGGAAGGTCATGAGAATTTGAAAATTATTCTGATTTTATTTTATACAGAAGAGCCAAATTTTCTTTTGCTTATTTCGAACTTTATTATTGAAAAAATATTCGTTTCTAGTTTCTTAGGCTATTCATGTTTTTAATACGAATAAAACATTGGAAGTGGCTAAAACTACTGTAAGAATAATATAGTTTGTGCAAGTTTGTGAATATTCTCTAAGATTTCACTGAGAGATTACAAGAATAAAAAGTTGAAATACTCATATTCCATAATTCATCCTTTAATAATAATATCAAACAGTAGATGTCCTACATTTCGTGTTCCAAATTTGAGGCTGGAATTGGTTGAAATATTCAAATGAAGGGCGCTGTCGGCTCAGAGCAATCAGAATGAGCCGAGACGGAACCCTCAAGAGGTTTTGATTGTGAATGCTAACAGACCAGAAAACGGTAGACATTGCAGGCTGCTATTGTGTTTGAGGATTAGCAGATAACATAACCCTAATCTCTTCAAAGTAAGAGTGAACAGGCTTCTTCTGGGTGAGCTCGCTCCATCTTAGACTCTGTCTCTGTCCTATGACCTAGACTAGAGTCAAGAGCAAACCCATCATCAAAAATAAAAAAACGAATATAAATAATTTACTTTAATATTTCTAACTAGATTTTTCTTTGAATTTTATACAGTGCAACCTGGTTAACTGGGACCTGGATAAGTGAGAACCCCCCTTAACTGATACACTACACTAGGTCCCGGCACTTTTGCATCGAATTACCTGTATAACTGAGTATTAACCTCATTATCTGAGATTTGTTTTATTCTGCCGTGTGATGCCGGTTTAGAATAGCATCACCCCATTTATTTCCCGTGGGAGTCGTAAGATGCAAAGGCGACTAAGGGACTCGAAGGTGTGTATTGTAATTTTAGGCGATGGGCTGACGACCTGTCACTATGGCGATACACAATTTTCCGAATGACCCTTAAATATTTGTCAGAGGTGGCGTAAATAGCCGTTTTTGCGGCTGTTTACGCTCTGCCTACCCCGCAAGGAATAATAGGTGTGATATATGTGTCTGTGTGTTTTAGAGCTTAAGTTAATTTTCATGGAAATTATTATTTTTAAAATGATGTATTGGTTAGTTATGACCTCTATTAGTGAGAACTACTATAAATGAGATAATTCTAATCTTAAACCTCACTTACTGAGAACCTAAGTAAGTGATTTAAACTCTATAAGTGAGAAATATTCGTAAGCACCATGAGATCTCAATTGAACAGGATTCATTGTATTTTGTGGGCTAGTTTAATAATACTTAAACGAACTGGCTTATTGTGCTTTGTTAATAAAAATTTCTTATACACATCATTGTCATTTTATTTATGAATAGATTTCTGCCCAGCGGTTTCACGCGCTGCCACTCATTTTAGTTGTCTTCCCGCGGTAAAAAGTAAGCAATGTGTTATTCCGGGTTATACTCTATCTTTGTTCCAAATTTCATGCAAATCGGTCAATACGTTTGAGCGAGAAAAGGTAACAAACATACATACATACACACACACAAACTCTCAGATTTATAATATTAGTACGGATTGGACTCGAAGAACTTAGTAAGGGCAGACGTAAAAAAATAAACCCGCTTAGATCTTTGACGATTTCTTAACCTTAGAAAAGTATACGTACCTACTTACATATCATTTTAAGCAGAACCTCAACAAAGCAACGATGGAATACAGTGCTGATTGTACGTGGCTGTATCCAGATAATTGTTTTATGCAAATATATGTGCGACGTCCTATTTAGTTTCGCGGTCTAGCAGAGATCCAAGACTGGTATTGACACATTGTGTATTCCGCTTAGAGCAGAGTTACGATAAGAGAGAACAGTACGAACATTCTCATTGAAGCTAAAAAATAATGTATTACAATGTTTCACTATATAGGAACGATAAGAAAGGACGACTGAAGGTCACTACGCATAAATCCGCAAAAGGGTTTGCAGTAGAGGTTTAGAATTCTAGACTCAATGTGTTTTTGGGTAATAAACGAAAAAGAAACTCACGTTTTCTCAGCAATATACCCTGTAGCATCACCACAAGGTACAGGACCTTCATGTAATGGGTATTTCTAATATAAATAAGTTACATTTCTAATTACGTTGATTCTTTATATGGGTTAATTCATAGGGTCGTCTTGGTCTTAGTGTCTCACACTATTGTGATAAAAGTCAACAAACTTGCTACTAACGTTGCCATATATTTTTGATACACTTGCCATAAAATATTATTTTACTGTACTTATGATATTTGACTAAAAAATTATTATACTTTTTAGAACACCTAGAGTTCACCTAACAGAGTTCATCTGGACGTTCGCCCGGGTGTCTTACACGATAGAAGAATAAAAAGAAATATAGGTAGGTACCTTTTTATTTTACTTGCTGTATCAAGCTTGTTTTTGCGAACCTATTTGTATGTAGTAGTTCGAAATTGCACTGACTTAAGTCTATTGCTTGTACACTCCATCTAGACGAATTCTTTGCTCGGAGATATTACATGGTATGTTTGCCTCTGGCAATCGGTGGAGACGGGTCGCGATCTCATATTTATTCGTGTGTGGAATGCCAAATGCAGTGGATTCAACTATCTTTGATCACAAGCGTGAAACAGGGTAGGGTTGTGTCTCTGACTTTGTTACGATTCGTGTGAAATGATCCTTTGTGTCGCTTTTGATCAAGCAGCGAATTTAAATTGTTTCCATGCGAAACAGACAAGTTGACGGTGCTAGCTTTACGTAAATAATAATAACGTTACGCCAATGAAATTGAAGACCACAATTTTACCGATCTAGTCAGAATCACAATACACAATAGCGTAGTAAGCGTCGGTAGGTACGCTGAATGATATTTGTTTTTTTTTGCTTTGCAACTTATTCAAAAAAATTGAAAAATTCCTCTCCTATTATTTGTGGGTGCTAAAAAGCGGTCCGATTACGCGAATGATATTGCAGGAATGAAACCCTAAACATAGCGGCGAATTAAACTGCCATTAATTTATTATTGTCTGTTTAGAATACCAACAAATAGAAATAAAAGCTATTATGCTAGAATAGAATAGAATAGAATAGAATAGAATAGAATAATTTATTTATAAGCTTAATGTCAGTATTTACATATAAAGTAAATATACTTAGAAGTACTTAAATATTACAATTTAGCCTGAACTAGGATTACCCTGTATCTCAGGCAAACAAGGTCATATTTATTACTTACATAATACGTCTTTTTTATAAATTATATAAAATACCTAAAATGTTTGACATTATCTAGATGGATACAGTTAAAATATTAATACTTATCAACTAGGTGTGTGAATTTTTTACTAATAGCTTACTAACTAAGAAAAGACCGTCAATAATTTCTCTGTTTCCTCATACGACAACAATTGTAAGGCTTCTTTTAGTACCCTTTTACATTCATTGTAACATAAAGGGTAAATCGTTAAAATTGCGTTTAGTCGATTGTAAAGCCTGGGTCCTAAGAACACAAAAAATCTCGATGAAAAGGCGAAGTTTGTTTGTGTTTTCTGTGTGCAGACAATATCTTTACGTCTTTTGTTAGTTATATCCGTGCAATAGGAAAGTGCTGCGTGTTGTTTTAGTACAGTGCTTAAAATGAATAATTGTCGAACTGTTAGTACTTGGCATGACTTATATAAAAGGTTAGTAGGATACAGGAACGGACGAAAACTTAATACCTTTAGAACAGCTCGTTGTGCCCTTTCAAGTGTTAGAAGGAAAGTTTTAGATGAACCACCCCATGACGATATGCAATATGTAAGAAGTGATTGACATAGGGCAAAGTAGACTTGTGTAATCAGTTGAGAGTCCGCAAAAGAGCGTAATTTTTTAAAAACGAAAATTAGCTTGCGAACTCTACCGCTTAAGGCTTCAATGTGTGGTCTGAATGAAAGCAAATTATCTATTATGATGCCCAAATATTTTATTTGGTGTGCGGGTGAAATAACAGGACAGTCGCAATTTGTGTCCGTTGGAGAATAACAGTGATGGGCGTAAATGCTTGGATTGGGATTTGCTAAAGGATAGTTGCTCTTTGAGAACTTTACAAAACTTGTTTTATCGGCATTGAGGGTGAGCTGATGATACCGCAACCATTTACATACAACATTAAAACCTCGCTGTGCATATTCGAAAACCTGTTTATCAGTTTTGGCGGAAAAGATTATGGCTGTATCGTCCGCATATGAAATAATCTTACCGCAGTCTAATTTAAGGTCGCAAAGATCATTGATATAAATCAAAAATAGGGTTGGACCTAAAATGCTGCCTTGTGGGACCCCAAAGGATGTATTAGGTCGAAAAGAGCTCATTACATTACCTATTTTGACGCATTGACACCTATTTGATAAATAACTTTCGAATAGTTTCAGTTGCGCACCTCTTATGCCTATGTTTTCAAGCTTACGTAAGAGGATTGGGGTGGAAACAGTGTCGAAAGCTTTAGCAAGGTCAAGGAATATACCTATAGTTTTTTCTCCTTTGTCAAGTTCCTTTGTAATATGATCGGTTAGGTGGTGGACAGCATCGAAAGTTGAAAGTTTGGCTCTAAATCCAAATTGCATACTAGATAGAATGGAGTACTTCTCTAAATATTGCATTAGTCTGGTATTAATAATTTTCTCAAACACTTTAGATATTGATGTCAATAGGGATATAGGCCTGTAATTAGTAACAAGATTTTTAGGACTGGATTTATAAATGGGTACTACGACCGCTTTTTTCAAACAATTAGGAAAAAATCCTTCAGTTAGGCATTTTTGAAAAATGTGTGTGAGTGGTAGGACCAGTAAGTGCTTGATTTTTTTTAGTATTTTGTTTGAGATACCATCCCAGCCTACTGCACAATCCTCTTTTAATCCTGTTATTAATCTTTCAACCTCTTGTGCATCCGTATCCAGCAATACAAAAGACTTTGACGTAGTTTGTGTGTTAGTATATGGAAGGTGGGCATCGGTGCTCTGTATTTTTTCAGACAGGTTTTTGCCTACATTAACAAAAAAATCGTTGACATTATTAACAGATTCTGTTTCAGAAACATGTATTTTTAATAATTTTGAGGATGTTTCATGCTGCTTTGACGTGTAGGTTAAGGTCTTAACATGTTTCCAGACTTGTTTATTATCCTTTCCAGCCTTTGCCAGTTCACTCCTATCGTAATTACTTTTTACCTTTTTTAACAAGTCATTACAAAAATTGCGGTATCTTTTGTAAGTTGTTAGTAGAATTAAATTTTCAGAGTGTTTTTTAGCCTTCATATGTAGCTTATCCCTGTTTTTCATACAACGGATTAAACCCGGAGTGATCCATGGCTTAATATTATAATTTTTCCTACTTATTTTCACGGTCACAGTGTTATCTAATATAGCTTGTTGAACAGTTTTTATTAAATGCAACAATGCAGAGTCAGCATCAGCAAAATTGAAAACTGGACTGAAATCGGTCATGCATAAATACTCTTCTAGTTTATTTATATTTAATTTGTTGACAAACTGCGTTTATCGTGACCTCATTTTATTTAGACTAAGTGTTATTAGAACAGCATAATGATCGGTTATAGACGAATTAGTAACTAATGTAAGTGATGGTAAGTTGGTTTTAAGCATGACGTGATCTAAGCAGGAACCAGTCTGAAACGTGGGAAGAGTGTGAGCAGGAAGAATACCGTGAGATGAGCATAGATTGAGATATTCCTGACCGGGAACGTTATCGCATCCTACCGAGATAATATTTATATTTATATCGCCCGTTAATATTATATTTTTAAACTGAGATAAACTTTTAAGAAGTTTATCTAATGAATCCAGAAAGGCTTCAATTTACACAGTAGAAGGAGATCTATATATCGCAATAATTGCAGTATCCATGCCAACCTTTATTAATAGCCGGTTACATTCTAGTAAAAGCGGCTCCTCAACAATTATGTCTAAGTTATTTTTAGCATATAATACTACTCCATCATTTTGGTAGTAGTTTAGCTTACTATGAAATGACCTGTAGCCTTCTATTATAGGTAGATTTAGACTACCACGGTTTGTCAGCCAACATTCGGTTAAAATAATTAGGTCACAGTTGAAATTTAACCTTTGTTGGAGTGTACTGAAATTATCAATATTTTTATAGATACTGCGAATATTTTGTGTTAGTATTGTCAGCGCATTTCGGTAGCGTGAAAGATATTGTTTACAGTTTTCAACTTCACAAGATTTTGATTCGTAAACAGAGAAATTATCTAGGTCATCCATTAAAAGATTAGTCATGGCGAATTAAAAATGAAACTAAAACTACTTATACAAAATATAGATCTAGACCACTTACTTATGGACGGCGCTCTTAGGCGCCTTCATAATCAATAGAATTAATGTACCTTTGCTCGGCCATTTTTTTTGCGGGGCATTCATCATCACCGGTTTTGTGATTGCTGGGCTTTTTGTATAATCGGCAAGTTGCACATTTTGGAGCTTCCGCTTTGTTTACGCAGTCCTTGGCCGAGTGACCCACATCACCACAATGGGCACACGTATCTGCTGGATTCTTGCAGGTCTTAGCAGCATGACCATACTGCTGACATTTAAAACACCTAGTGACTGTGGTAAAGTCACGTACAGGGCAGGAGAACCAGTTCACAAAAACTCTATTTTGATTAATGAGGGCTTTTCGAATAATTGCTGGTACTTCAATGATGTAGTTGCAGGTTTTAGCGTCTTTCTTACCCGATTTATGGCTCAATTTAATAGAAGACGAGAATTTTTCCCAAGACCAGTCCTGGAGCTTGTCAGCTAGATTCTGCTCATAAATGCATTTATAAACGTCTTTTTCGGGCATTGTCGATGGTAATCCAATAACAATGATTCTGGGCTTGCGCTTGTGGGGCTCATCAATAGTGATATCACAGGAATTTAGTTGTACTGACTGCTTTAGCTTCTCGATGTCTTCTTTAGAGTCCGTGCTGATGATAACGCTACCATTTCTCACCTTGCGTAATCCTCTAACGTGTAACTTCATCTGTTCTGGATTAATGATCTTCTGGACTAGGGTTTTTGTCTCCTCGCTGGTCTTCAATTTATCATTGGGATAGATTGCTAAAGAGCTTAGGTTTGATGGACGAATTAGGTTTTTGGTACCTGTTTTGATGGCATCGGCAAAGGTCAAACTTTTTTGTGGTTGGGCAGTCTCCTTGATACACAACTTCATTTCCTGAAGTTCCACAAAGATGTCCTCTTTTTCTACAGCTGCCTGATGCGATTGGTACTTAGATATAGCTTTTTACTTAACGGATTAATATTCCACTGCAACTTGGCCTGTACCATTAGATATTTTACGGCAAAGAGTTTGGATTTTCAGCTTCTGCTCCGAGTTGAGCTTGCTTTCTCCTGTTATGGTACATATTTCGCTGAGGCAAGTTTCAACAGCGTTCAACCAAACATGTATTTGCTCTGTCTTCACCAATTGCGGGGGGTCCACCGGCTGCTGAGGTGGTATAGGCGGCGGTGTTTGAGCTGTCCGCTTGCTGCGACTTCCAAATGGACTTTCCTGACCCGTCTCTGCCATATTTCTTTTGATCTTAAATTGCCATTAAGTAAACAGCAAACTAAACTGTTATTCACGCACTAAACAATATTAATACAAATCATAGTCGTACGTGACTATACTGCTCACTTGAATCTAGGGCAAATATTTGTATGCACAATTTTATATAATTTTATTATTTTTAAGACACGTCTGCTTGCTATGAAGTCTAGCTGAGTAAGCTAGCTAGTTATATTATTTAGTTAAATGGGTAATATTGTGGGCAAGTTTAATAGTAGTTTTTGGAGATCCACTGTTGTTATTTGTTAATAGATTTTTTTATACACATAGTCACGACATCATTAACATACAAAATACATTTTATTCATGACTAGACTTGAGAAGTATGTTGTATGAGTAGAAGTAAAAAAAATACAGTTCGTTTCAGATCTTTGAAGGTTTCTTTACCTTTGAAAAGTTTGCCTCTATCTACTTTCTTATTATTGTTTATTTATTTATTCAAAAAAAATTACACAGTAACAGGTTTAACCTTAAATCTACGTATGTAAATAAAGCAATGAGATCATATTGAGATCAACTTACATCTAAAATAATAACAAAATTAGAAAGTTATAAAGAATTAACGATAAATTATACCCTCTCACATAACTTTAAACACTTATTACATAATCTTGACCATGTGTCTGCAAAAATATCCGTATCTGGATATTCGTCTGAGAGCTGCCTCATAAAACGAATTGTTAGCGGAACCTTGAGAAATTCTACCAAATAAAAATCCTCTTTTATAAACTCACGCTCATATGTGACTGCAGGGCTAGCAGCAATATTGACTAGCTCATAAGTCTAGCTTGAGGTTTATCGAAGGCATTTAACTGGATTGTATGTTTATGTATACTATGTTTAAATAAATAAATAATAATAATTGTCTAATTCCAAGCTAAACTCCCGCAGTGGAAGCGATTTACACAGGTAAATTTCGAACAAAATACCAGGAGTTCAACTGGAGGCAGACAATGGCTGCGCTACGCAGCGCTAAATAGCATACGCTGCACAATATAGCAGCGCATACTATGAATTAAACGTGAACCTAAATCTATTTAACTTAATTAACTAAGTTGATTGAAATTGGCTAATGATGTGTTCCAACCCTTACATAACTCAAGTCGGTAGTAAATACCGTCTGCCGATCTGGCGTTACGTCACACGTATTAGCACTAGATTATAAGTAAGTACCTCCAAATTATATCACCCCACGAATTCCGCAATTCGTACTAAGGAGTCACAATGATATGGTACAACAAATATGACTAAAGGGAACACACCATTAACACGAATAAACAGTTTTATCACTTACAGTCACGTGCCGGCGCAAATGCATAAATACCCAACGGAGAAAGGAAGTTCAGGGAATGGATCAAATAGGAATTCCGTTGGTACTTACAGGGCTGGGTGGAAAAGATATCGACACCCAGCATTCCACTACAGCCTTGGCGCGTTATTCACGTCAAACCACTCACAGCTTGTGTTCGTATTCCACTTTGATATTAGTCATTACGCGTGACCCAACCCGAATTTGGGCCGTACAAACGCGGGCCAAAATGGCCACCTGATGCCTATTCAACGCGACGCTCACGTGGAAGACGTCGAGACATCCAACAATCACCAAGCCTGGTATTCTAGTATAACCCAGGAGAACCGCAATAACACGATGCATCAACACGCGCGATCTCAAATTGAATCGTCCATTACACGCGGCATCACAAAACGCGTGGCGGGAAATCCGCACAATACGCGATACCCTCCCGTCCGAACGGTTTTGAGTGACTGAGTGCGGTGCAGAAATCACCGCTTGGCGTCTACCAGGCGGCCCGCGCGCACGCCGCCCCCTCGCCCCGCGAGCGAGAAAGGGACAACATATGCCCAGAGCGATGCGTGCGAAATCGCGGCGCATTCATAGACCGTCATTAATACCTAACTTACCCCAGCATAGCAACGCTAAATTAAACATTCACCCGCCCTAGGCCGAATCCCTTAGGCCTATTCACTACTGGGGAGACGAGATAGCGTTGCTATTGCTCGCTTAAGAACTGAATCCCCTACCTGAACTGTCGCGACTCGAGGAGTGCCATCACTACCTGGGAACAAGTTGAGAATGCGCCCTCTGCGCCATCGCAGTGGCGGCAGGTTGGCATCCTTAACCAGAACGAGATCTCCGATGCGAGGGGGTTCAGTTCTGTCCGTCCACTTAAGGCGTTGCTGCAGAATGTGCAAATACTCAAGCGACCATCGCTTCCAAAAATTCTGAGACATTTGCTGCAGCAACTCATAACGCGTCAAACGATTGCTACTGACCTCTGTGTAGGGGTATTCTGGCAAGGCGTTAAGTGGTCGGCCAATTAAGAAATGCCCTGGTGTCAGGGCCTCCAGATCATTCGGATCTGAGCTAAGCGGACACAAAGGACGTGAATTGAGAACGGCCTCAATTTTACAAAACACGGTCGCTAGCTCCTCAAAGGTTAATATCGTTAAACCTATAACGCGCATCAAATGCGTCTTAGCGGACTTTACAACCGCTTCAAATATACCACCCCAGTGGGGGCATCCTGGTGGATCGAACACCCAGTTAATGCCCTGACGGGAGAGGCTCGTGCCGATAGCTTCCTCGTTTTCCGATAAAAACGTTATAATTTCTTTCATACATCGATCAGCGCCCTTAAAGTTGGTACCACAGTCCGACCTGATCAGCGCTGGTCACCCTCTTCGCGACACAAATCTATCTAAAGCTGCTAAGAAAGCCTCCGTAGTGAGGTCGGCCACGAGTTCCAAGTGGACGGCCTTGGTTGCTAGGCACACAAACACGCACAAATACGCCTTGATTGACTTCGCGTTGCGAAGGCGTGATGCCTTTACCATAAAAGGCCCCGCAAAGTCCGTTCCCACACCCGCAAACGTCCAGGCTTCCGTCACCCGGTCCGGTGGGAGGTCTCCCATCTGAGGTTGCATTGTGGCTGCCTTCAACCGATAGCAAGGCAAGCACCGAAACACAATGCTCCGTACCGTACGTCGTCCAGACAAAATCCAAAACTCGCGCTGCAGAATAGCCAAAAGTGCATTGCAGCCCGCATGCGAGTTTTTCTGGTGACGATCCCTAACTATAAGTTCTACCAAAGGTCCCTTCTTTGGGAGTAACAGCGGATGCCGTGCTGAAAAGGGCAGGTTAGCGTTCCGAAGTCTACCTCCAACCCGGAGCATTCCATGCTCGTCCACGAACGGGTTGAGGCGCACAAGACCTCCCTTCAGCTTTCCACGGCCATCCCTGAGCAGCCTGGCCTCTTCCTCAAAATGTTCCGCCTGGACGACCCTAACCAATAAACTTAGAGCCGCATTCCGCTCCGCAGGCGAGAGGACAGGTGCCAAGTTCCGTTCTGCTTGAGGTTTTCTACAGTTGTTCACGAACCGTTTGATCCAACCTGTCACCCCTAGAAGTTTGTCGAGGGAGCTGTATCGTTCCAGCAAGAAAGCCGCACTAGGCTTAGGTACGATCTGCCCTACGTTCACTCGCAAACCTCGATCAGGTGGCCCAAGCGGCGACCCGCACTCATTGTATGGCCATCTCTCAGGTGACTCAGTCAGCCACTGAGGTCCCCACCACAGTGAGTGACCTACCAAATCAGGGGCCCTACATCCCCGTGAGGCGCAGTCCGCTGGGTTCTGTTCTCCCGGTACGTGTCTCCATACCAACGGAGTTTCCGATCCTTTAATCTGTGACACCCGATTTGCCACGAAAACCTCAAGAGTATGTACCGACGTCTGTAACCAGCACAGAACTATCCTACTGTCGGTCCATGCGTACACCGTTTCATCCAAAGTGATGGTACCGCGTAGATTACTAGAGACATGATGTAGCAAGCGCGTGAGAAGCGCTGCTCCCGCCAATTCCAACTTTGGAATGGTCCATCTTGTCCTAACCGGAGCCACCTTACTCTTGGCCATAACTAGACGCACGTCTACAGTTCCCGTTGAACTGACTGTCCGCAAATAGACAGCTGCCGCGTACCCTCGCTCCGAGGCATCACAAAACCCATGTAGGGTAGCCTTACATCCCACCGATGGGAGCAATTTGCGAGGTATGGCGATGCGTACGATCCCTGGTAAGGTGGTCACAAACTTGGTCCAATCATTCAACAGCTCTCCGGAGAGCTGGTCGTCCCAACCCAAGTTTGCTATCCACAACCTTTGCAAGAAGCACTTCGCCATGAACGTCACCGGTGCGATCCACCCGTTAGGATCGAAAGTTCTGGCGATCGTCGATAATACCGAACGCTTCGTCCAAGTCTTCTGCAAAAGGTCTGGCTCGATCTGATACGTAAAGACATCATGCGTTGGCCTATATTGCACCCCTAGGATGCTCAACGTATTTGGATTGTCCGGGTTCTCGAAAAGGTGCGGGTCCTGCTGGAACTCACCTGGCAACCCGGCCAGGAGCTCTGGACAGCTGGACAGCCATTTCCGCAACTCATAACCTCCTGATTCCATGATCGCGATCAGCTCGTCTCGTAGTAGCAGTGCTTGTTGCACGCTATCTGCACCCGTGCAGATGTCATCCACGTAGACGTCGCGATCCAGTACTGCTGCGGCTCGAGGGAATCTTACCCTTTCCTGTGCGGCCAACTCTCGCAGCGTGCGTACTGCCAAAAACGGACTTGGCTTCAGACCATACGTTACCGTGTTAAGCTCATAAGTGACCATCGGCTCGTCAGGGCTCTCACGCCACAAAATCAGCTGGTACCGACGGTCATCCGGGTGTATAATTGTTTGGCGAAACATCATTTTGACGTCTGCGACGAACGCTACTTGGTGCAACCGAAAATCTGTGAGGATGTCCACAATGTCCCGGTTCAACTTGGGACCCGCGTGCAGACACTGGTTCACAGACACACCATTCGATGTAGGAGCAGAACCGTCAAACACTACCCGTATCTTCGCCTCCGGTGACTTCAAAACAGCCAGGTGTGGTATATAGTAATGCTCGACACACCTCCAATCTATGCTGGACACCGACATGTGGCCTAACTCTAGGTACTCCCTCATGAATTCGATATACTTCTGCCGAAGTGCTGCATCTCGCTTCATCTTTCTCTCCATAGCCAGTAGTCTCCGTTCCGCGATCTGTCGCGAACTACCTAAGGAGGGGCGGTTTGGGAGAAATGGCAGCCTGGTAACAAACCTACCTGACGAACTTCGTGCAGTGTTGTACTGATAGAACAGCTCGCACTCGTCATCCTCTGGCTTCCGTCTATCCGCTGTGGGTGGCTCCTCAGACTCCCAAAACCTCTGCAGCACCTCCGACAACACACTACCATAGAGAACCGTATCGCCCTCTGGTAGGTCCTGAGGTCTCCAAACTGGGCCAAAAATAACATACCCCCCTGTGGTATCAACGGCCACTAAACCAGTTTGCTGAAGTACCCGTTTTCTGCCACACCAGAATCTCCCGAGGACGTCTGACCCGAGGAGAACGTCCACCGTACCAGGAGTATCAAATTCAGGATCAGCTAACTCTAAGCCTGTGGTTAACCCTCGTACCGTTGACGGTAACCGAACCTGAGGAAGTTTCCCTACCACTTCATCCAGCACCACTGCTGAGGCATGATAGCTGACCCCTGTACCTGTATTACCTAATGTGAACTCGAAGTTCACCTGACCCCGAACGTCAGGCACATCTACACCTCCAATACCTACAGCCCCATCCGTTGTGGGCCTTATATTTAAGCGTAGCCTACTCACCAGCTTACTAGACACAATACAACCCTGAGCCCCTGTATCTAACAAGGCTCTTACCTGTATGCTGCGGCCACCGTATCCCCATACCCAAGTCATTGCCGTAGGCAACAATACCGTAATTGGCCGGGGCGCCGAAGCTGGCGTGTAGGCGGCGATTACCTAGCAGGAATCTAAGCGCGGAGTGTCCGCGTCCTGCGGGGGGGTCCCCTCTCTCCGTACACCTTCGAGTGGGTCCCACTCCTGCTGATAGGGACCTCTGGTCCTGTACGCCATGGCTGGCAGCCTATAGTAACCCTGCGGCAGGCGCGCGTACCGTGGATGCGCCTGTAGCCGCGGGTGCTCAGCCAAGGGGAGAGGCATGCGTGGGTCATGGGAACTCACCATGTTGTTCAGACCCGCCGAGTACTGCATGTACTGGCCCTGGTGTTGGCACCCGCCCGTAGCATCACGTACTTGTGATGGGTGCCCCTGACCTTGGACCTGTGACCACCTACCCTGTTCCGGCACCTGCTGCCGAGGTGGTGACTGTCTCGCGCGTGGTGAAGGGGGCATCACCTGCTGATGTCCCTGGCCTCGTCCCTGAAACCCTGGTGGAAGAGGACTCCTCCTTGGAGGGGGTGGGGAGCGTTGCACCCGTCTAGGTAGGGCAGACTCCGTCCGCTGACCCGCGTCAGCTCTGCCTCCGTAATCTCCGCTGCGGTTCATGCATAGGAGCTGATGGTGGGCACCCTGGCAGTACCTGCAGTTGGTGCTTGATGGGCACTCTCGCACCTGATGCGGCCCCATACACCTAAAGCACCAACGCCGTTGCTGCACCACACCACGACGTTTCTGCACCCGCTGTGCAGCGAACTCCTCACACGCAGTCACCTGATGCCCCGCCTCTCTGCAGTAGGCACACCTCGATTCCAAATTAGCACATTGTATCGCCTGGGTGGCCTACTCTTACCGTCTCGCGCCTGTGCACCCGGCCGTTCCGGGCGGCGAGCAGCCGCAGACTCCGCGTGAGGCGACTCTCCGAATTGGGCATCTACCCGCCTGCACTCGGCCTCGAGGAAGGACTTGAGCTCCTCGAAGGTCGGGAGGTAATCAGATGTCTTACCCCCGTGTGACTGTTCAAAACGAGCGGCCATGTCGCTCGGCAGGCAGCGCAACAACGTGTGGACCAGGATATAATCATAGCCTGACACCGGCATCCCCTGTCTCTCAAGAGCGTTCACTGCAACGCAGACAGGGTTGAGGACCTTGGCCCTGAGGTCCGTCCCTCGTGTGATGGTCGGCACGGTGAGCCACTGTTCCAGGAGTTGGTCAATCATGAGACGTTTGTTGCTGTATCTCTCGATCAGCAAACCGCGAGCCGTCTCGTAACTTGCATCATCGACTGGTAGATGCTTTACCAGCTCATGGGGCTCACCTTGCAGCTTGGCCATCAATTGTGCCATTTTATATGCCGGCTGCAAGTCAGTGCGGTTATGAATCACACTGTCAAACAGATCCTGGAATCGGGTCCAATCCGTGTAGTCCCCGTGGAAGACCGGAATCGCCACAGCCGGCAGGGGCACTTGCACCCCCGGTCCCCGCGGACCATGGGGTGGGTCCGGCTCCCCAGCCCTACGCCTGGTGATCACAGCAGCCGCCTGCTGGATCTCCTGCCCCATCTCCATGCACTGGGTCACATTCGTCCGGACCGTAAGTTTGACCTCCTCATCAGGCGTCCCATCAAATAACTCCTCGCATCCAGTGAGGCAATCCAACACCTCCGCGACCCGTTCGTCAATCCGTTGCGCACAAGCGATGAGTGCGTCCTCTCGGTCCCCGCGACCGACCATCGCCTGCTTAGTCGCGAACCAAATTAGGTGCGTTCTAATTTTTGCCTGAAGCTGTGTAATTGTGGGAGCCATGGTACCAACTCAAAGTAACACCGAACCTTACAATAAAAAAAAATAGACAATCGGCCCTGATCCTACCGTTAGGATATCCGCACAGGGTAAACACAACGATAATAACAAGCAATTCACTAATTGATTGGCCCTGATCCTACCGATAGGATATTCTACACAGGGCACACACTACAATCACAATAAATATATTTTTTTTATGTAGGTAGATTAAAAATCTTATACTAAAATAATCTTAAATCTAGTGGTTTTCTGAACCACGCTCTGCTACCAAAAATTGTCTAATTCCAAGCTAAACTCCCGCAGTGGAAGCGATTTACACAGGTAAATTTCGAACAAAATACCAGGAGTTCAACTGGAGGCAGACAATGGCTGCGCTACGCAGCGCTAAATAGCATACGCTGCACAATATAGCAGCGCATACTATGAATTAAACGTGAACCTAAATCTATTTAACTTAATTAACTAAGTTGATTGAAATTGGCTAATGATGTGTTCCAACCCTTACATAACTCAAGTCGGTAGTAAATACCGTCTGCCGATCTGGCGTTACGTCACACGTATTAGCACTAGATTATAAGTAAGTACCTCCAAATTATATCACCCCACGAATTCCGCAATTCGTACTAAGGAGTCACAATGATATGGTACAACAAATATGACTAAAGGGAACACACCATTAACACGAATAAACAGTTTTATCACTTACAGTCACGTGCCGGCGCAAATGCATAAATACCCAACGGAGAAAGGAAGTTCAGGGAATGGATCAAATAGGAATTCCGTTGGTACTTACAGGGCTGGGTGGAAAAGATATCGACACCCAGCATTCCACTACAGCCTTGGCGCGTTATTCACGTCAAACCACTCACAGCTTGTGTTCGTATTCCACTTTGATATTAGTCATTACGCGTGACCCAACCCGAATTTAGCCGTACAAACGCGGGCCAAAATGGCCACCTGATGCCTATTCAACGCGACGCTCACGTGGAAGACGTCGAGACATCCAACAATCACCAAGCCTGGTATTCTAGTATAACCCAGGAGAACCGCAATAACACGATGCATCAACACGCGCGATCTCAAATTGAATCGTCCATTACACGCGGCATCACAAAACGCGTGGCGGGAAATCCGCACAATACGCGATACCCTCCCGTCCGAACGGTTTTGAGTGACTGAGTGCGGTGCAGAAATCACCGCTTGGCGTCTACCAGGCGGCCCGCGCGCACGCCGCCCCCTCGCCCCGCGAGCGAGAAAGGGACAACATATGCCCAGAGCGATGCGTGCGAAATCGCGGCGCATTCATAGACCGTCATTAATACCTAACTTAAACCAGCATAGCAACGCTAAATTAAACAATAATAATAGCAGTCCAGCGGGGTAAGGTGGTTCTTCCACTTGTCATCCGCCACTGCGATTTTTTTTTCGCACAGTAACGCATGCGTCTGTCACATGTGTTAGTTATGATTAATAATGTTGGTTAACTATGTTTGTTTGTTACCTTAGACACAGGAATTATTATTCTTAGTTTAGGAGGTAGTAAAGCCTTATTATTGTTTTGTATAGTGTTAGATACGTATAATTAATTATGTTACTTGAATAAAGAATTTTGTATTTCGTTTGGAAAAGCGATTTAAGTAATTTCTTAAATAAATTATGTTCAGATTGTTAAAATCCACAGTTACAGCATAATCAATATACAACTTCCATCCAAAGTAAATCTTAAAGCATTATTGATGGGGTAGACTTGGAAGTCAAACGATAATCCATTAGAATCCCGCCGCAGAATTAATCAATCAAATCAAGTAATTCCGCTGGCAAATCAGGATTTCGTGAATTAGGACTTGGTCCACTTTGCTGATTCCGCATCCGTTCAATAGTATCTGCTTTCGAGCTGAGATAATTTAGTTTGATCAAATTCGAGTACTAAGACGCTTTTCCACCAGGGTGAACAGCTATGTGCTTACAGGTTGCTGGTATGCTCGATTTAATTAACTTTATGCACTAAAAATTACACGGGCGTACTTAACTTTTAATCACATACCGAACCACATGTGGCGTAATCATGGACATGTTTGGTCCAACACACCATAACACCTTTCGATACAGGGTACCATCGGCCGCGCCTCTAGTTACCAGTTTAAGGGGTCTACATACATACATAAATACACATATCACGCCCTTATACCTTGCGGGATAGGCAGAACGTTGATGGCCGTAAAAAACAGTCGCTATCGCTACGTCTAACAAATATTTGATGGCAATTTAAGAAAAATCGTGTATCATTATAGTGACATGTTGTCAGCCTGTCGCGTAAAATTGAAATACACATAGAACTCTCATCCCAGTCTACCTTAGGGCATGTGAAAAGGGTCGAAGCAGGTGCATTGAAAAGCTTGAAATTATGTAACTCAGTATTCTCCCTCTCTTGCCGTGTGGGATAACGAGTTGTCCAACGACACGACGAACAGTTTTTCAACCGCCTGCTACTAGTAGTAGGCCTCTGATATGGTTGTGTAACTGTATTATGTACGTATAATAATATACAATATAGACTACACATACGTTTAGCAATGTTGGTTCTGTTACCGAAAAACAACTATAAAATAGGAATTACTCGTAGATACTCATAAATATTCATTAGCAATTTATTGCATGTATTTATTTTTGGTAATATAATTGAAAATATAGTGAGAGGAAATATGTAATTGCTAAAAAAATACTATAGTGTTGTGTACAAGTGTTAAATAGTTAATACTTGCGATTGTTGGCGCTTGGTGAAACTCCATGTGCTAAAATGCTCATGTGAGCGAAACCGGTCGGGTTACCCCGCAATAAAACTGTGAAACGAGTACAAGTGTTTTTTGTCAAAATTAATTTACAAGTGTTAACATAGGCGGTTCACCCACTTGTCGTCCGTCGTTGCGTATTTTTAACTGACCATAACGCATGCGTCTGTCAGACGAAATGAAATTGCTAATTCCGATGTAACTCCCATACAAATACGGAACCGGTGCGTTGATGGATGCGTCTGTCCAACGACTTGACCGTATTTGTATGGAAACAAGATCGGAATTCGCAGTTTAATTTCGTCTGACAGACGCATGCGTTACGGTGCATTAAAAATACCGAACAAGTGGGGAAACCGCCATACTCATTCCTTTTGCAATCAGTTTTATAATGAAATCAATTAAAAATGGCGCTCTCCTTCATAATTTGTCTAGTTCGGCTGGAAGAACTTTTTTAGTAGAAAGAAGTTGTCCTTTTGTGTCGTCATTCGTTGTATATTATGTATCTTGTAATGTTCTTTGTGTGCAATAAATGGTTAAAAATAATAATATTGACTTAATATCGACCATTTTAAATGTTCGGTACATTTGCACTTTTTACAAATCCGATCGTATCCGTTGCGGTGGAAATAAGTCTTTGTGACAGTCAAATTATGATCAAAGCACTACGTGTCTGAGTACTTGCGAAGTCACATCACGTAAACGCTTGCGGTCAAGTTCTGTTAGACAAATTTTCATTCATTCATATCGTGGGACACCGTGTCGACGAACGATCCAATGAACCCCGCTACTAAGTAACTATTAAACCTAAAACTTACATACATACATACACATACATAAATCACGCCTATATCCCCCACGGGGTAGGCAGAGCGTTAACGGCCGTAAAACGGATATTAACACCACGTCTGACAAAAGCTTGAGGGTCAATCAGATAACTGTGTATCACTATAGTGACAGGTTGTCAGCCCATCGCCTAAAATTGCAATACACATCCCTCGAGTCCCTTAGTCGGCTCTTACGACACCCATGGGTAAGAAATGGGGTGATGCTATTCTAAGCCGGCAATCACACGGCGCAAACCTAAAACTTGATTGTATTATAACTGCCGTCTAAAGAAGCAAAGGCGGACGGGACTGACGGCTTAACGCCCCCAAAAGCACAAAACCATAATTCTTAGGCTGTAATTCCACTTGCTGCGTATTTGTAACGCATCGTTACGCATGCGTCTGTCAGACAAAAGAAAATTTCGATTTCTGATCTTATTTCCAAACTAACACGGTAACGGTGCGTTTACGGTCTGACATGTCAAACGACTTGACAGACGCATCCGTAAACGTACCGTAGTAGCCGTATTTGTATGGGAATAAGATCGTAATTCGCAATTTCCAACAGACTTAGGTATAGATTAAAATAGATAGATATCCTAACCATTCTAAGAAAAATCACACTAAGTGATAAATTGACAAATATCAAGGTTCTTGGTAAAAAATAAGTATTGGCGGGCGTTCCGGGTTCGATTTCCGATTGGGCACTCACTCACAAAGTCGATATTATCACGAGGTCATCATCAATTATTATCATCATCGAAGTTGGTAACGTGCTTCGGATGACACGGTCCCGGTTGCTGTCTATAATTACTTATACGGTCGTTACAGAACTATGTCAGAGACCTAATAGTAGTAGCAGGCGATTCAAAACTCAAACTCAAAGTTCGTCAACTCGGTGTCACTACGAAAAAAAGAATAGTTTATCTCCCCCCGAGAATAGTAACTGGCATATCCACCAAACTCAGACAGACTCAAACAACCAGATTTCCGTCGTGTTAAAACTTTTATGACACTCAAAATAGGAAGTTTCTTATTAATCTTCAAGTTTTCTTAAATGACGGTGAAAAACCGAACAAGTTTATTTGCGTGGAAACGTATGTAATGACTAATGAGATCATGTATTTATGACTCAAATATCAACATTTCAATTTAGTACAACGCTATCTGGTATGATAATATTAAAAAAAATTCGAAAACTGCTAATAAAAAAGTCCCCATTTTGTTCAAAGTATCTTGAACATTACTGTGACGTACTTGCGAAGTTAGATCACGTATCTCGCTGGCGGTCAAGATCTGCTAGACAGAGCTTTTCGTTTAAGGATGTCGGTTCTAAAACTCTGGCGCCAGGGTTCATCGGTTCTTTGACCCGGATGTGTTGGGATTTACAAGAAAAGTGCATTCCAAGTGACGCATTGCGGGCTTTATTAGAGCGAGTATATTTATGTGTTTTATAAGATTACCAGTCAAACAGTCCATCACTGGACATAGCCCTCCCACTATAAAAAGATATTACCATACTCAAGACGTCTAGTAGGCAGATTGGCGAGCGCAGTGAAGATGCCACATTTACAGGGATCGCGCATTATCACTTTTACGACACCCATTGGCTGAATTGGGTGTTTGCTATATATTAAGCTAGCATCACACGACAAGGTATATTATGGAACTAAATAGACACACAACTTCAAAAACTACCTATTGTACACGTTGTAAGGGACGGTATACCGAAATCTTTGCAGGCATGATCAGACCATGAAACTGAACAACTTTTACTATGTGGCCCATGTTGGGAAACAATAGAAAGTCAGTCAGCTGATCGGGAATTTCGGAATTTTCTCGTCTATCATTGCCTCCATAGAAAAAATTGTTCGGCTTCATGGTCTGAGCAAGCTTGCAAAACTACACCGCCCCTTACACCCCGAATAATTCCCTGGTTCGAAAATAGTAGAAGTATGAACGACCTGATTTACCTATCGTCTTGTCATTGGGCTCAATTCGGGATTTATTCTTTTTCGGGAAATAAAACTTAAGAAACTTATACTTTAAATTTGCGCTATCACGTTGCTTTTTTTATAAAAGGTCAGAATGTCATACTGTCGCATGATGTAGGTTTACGCGACTTACTTGTTAATTATTTGGCTTCAAGTAAATCGCGTAGGTAAATCTACATCATCAGGTGATACTTATTGATTTCATAAAAAAATACGCGTTATGTGTTAAAATAAGGTGACGATGAAAGTAATGGTGACTAGATTGACTAGAAATGGCGCAAAACCCATTGGTATTTTTGAACATGACAGCGCTTAGATATCTCCTATTCCTTTCTAAAAGTTAGGTTAAGAGAATTTATTTCCCGAATTCATCAGCACGCAATATCTGACTATAATATCTGGTAATTTTTTGACAAAGTGATAAATTGTGCGTCAATAAGTACTTCTTTAATTAATTCACAAATACACATCCAAGGACATGAAATCATTACGCACTCCCTTTTCGGGCAGTCGTGCAAAAAGGGATCGCGAATCGCAAACCTTGCTCCGGGGATGCGAAAAGATGACAGGATTCTTTGATCTCGTTGATGGGACGGGTGACGTTACGACATATCTTTTAACCTTCTGAGAAGAGTTTGTTCCTGTTATTTATAAGATTTTTTGTATTTTTGTGAGGAACAACGTTTTTGGTTATTGTAAATGGATTTTTTCTAGCTAATCTTCAAGTTGAAATGTAGGGCATGTTGTAAATGATATGTAAATCGATGACATGTTGATGACATTTGTGACTTAAATGTCAAAATTGCATCCAACATAACGCCATCTGGTTTAAAATTATAAAGAGGTTGAGAACTGTCAAATAGAAAAGTTTCCATAGTGGTAAAGGCATGGTCATGGCAACATCGCGTCATATTTTTAAATAAAAATGAAAATTTGTATTTGTAAAAATAAAGTGTTTAAATGAGGTATAATAAAGTGTTCGAATTGTCATTGTTAGTAAATAGTGTATTAAAATGATGAATAAATGCAAAGTTTAATAAAAACATGATGGCACCATAAAATATACTGCACATTATGTGCGAAATGCAATAAGACCGGTTGCCCGAAGAGATTTCGACCCCAAAAGTTATAATGAAAATTGAATTTTGAAACTTAGAAGCATTTTACTCAACAGAAAAAAATGAGAAGATTTTCTCAATCGCGTTGGCCATAAACCAAAGTATTTTTTGTTGATTACTTAATTATGTATCAAATAAGATAACATATCCAAAATTCATGACAAATAATTTGAATCGTAAGTATTGTTCTAGACCGAAGAGTGAAGACTTAAAATTTACTTCTTCATTATCTTAGAAGCATTATACTCTTTTGCGTTAGCCATAAAACACAGATTTAAATATATATCAACGCAGTCCCAAATATTCTACATAAAAAAATATTATGAATTATGTATTAGATGATAACATAATATATATAAAACTCAAGATATTAAATTATATCATAAGTGAATTTGGTAGGGCTACTGGGGTAATTTAGTATTTTCTAAACACACTGCATATCATTTGTCAATAGTTGCCACATCATTAATGTGACTTCATTCAAATTATAAAAAGTAAGATAAAACAAACCGTTTACAAATAAAAAAACTGAACTGAACTGAACACACGCTTCCGCTTTATATATAATTTCTCAAAAATGTGAGGCTATAATTTATCTAATAACGAGAATGGACGACGTGCAGAATTAAAAAAATACATAACAATTTGTTCTATCCTCGAGTTACATAGTCATTTATAGATCACAATAAAATGAATTTTCATACAGTAATTAAGAATAACCAGTAAAATTGACCCTTTAAATGGATACCTCAAAGTGTCGATAGTACAAGTCACATATACTACGGCACGTAGAAGGGTCGTGCTGTTAAAAGGCTACGTGACACCTCCGTATCTTGTTATCTGTTGCAATTCACACACCTCAGGCGTTGATTGGGACAAAAGGGTGAGTGGAATTATTAAGGGCATGAGTGTAAATTTGCCTGAATTCAGGCCTAAATTTGCGTTGTCACTTTCCGTCATGTTCAAAAAGTAGAAAGTTATCAAAGTCATGTTGAGTCTTATGATTTGACGCAAATTGCGCGTTATCTGACAAAATAAGATAAAACAATGGCGACAAAATTTACAACAAATGGTTAACAATTCTGTCATTTTATACATGACAGGACTTAGATATCTCTCATCCTATTTTGAATTTGATAGAAATTGACAGCGCTAATTTAAGGCAAGTTAAGAGAATCGTTATCCCGAATTGAGTCCATTGTGCCCAATTTTGTGCCTAATTAGGTTAGGTTATTGTTGATTAATTGTTCGGCGAAAACGGTGCAAGGACAAGCTTTAATAGCGGTGTTATGATTTTTGTATTTAATACATGGTATTGTAATATATTTTTTAGAAGTAATTCCTTATATCTTACTTTTTTAATACTTAATCAGACAGAACTTAGAAAAAACTACAGTCAATTTGATTTTGTTTATAATTCTGGCATGGATGGCAGATGGATTTACTCTTTTGAAAAGTGTGATAACGATAGGTTGTCATTTGTCCCTTACATTTGCATACAAAAGTGCGCTTGAGGGAGCGGTCCATTCACATAATTTTTTGGTAAATTCAGTATACCTTTGTCTATAAATATACTTTTTTAGAATACTTGCAAAATTTTCTACCACGGACAGGATTTGAACCTGCAAGCTTCGCCATCACTAGTATTTTCTCGCAAATTCTGCTTTCTCAAGGCCGAATAGAGTGCGGGCAAGATTTTTCTTGACAATATTGCACACCGGTTTTATTAAGACAATTACAGACATACAATTCTGAAAAAATATATATATTGTTATTATAAAGGATTTATGACGACCGATGTGGCGCAGTGGTAGTGCGACTGCCTGCGACGCAAAGGTTCCGGGTTCGATTCTCGGTGGGACACTCACAAAAGTTGATATTTATCTCTTTGTGAATTTGTTCCCGGTCTGGTTAGGACATTGCAGGGTGAACCAACTGATTGTCCGAAAAGAAATGGTTCCGTG
The DNA here is from genome assembly GCA_027580185.1 of Tuta absoluta. Lineage (NCBI taxonomy): Eukaryota > Metazoa > Arthropoda > Insecta > Lepidoptera > Gelechiidae > Tuta > Tuta absoluta. Next base: position 6,797,623 of record JAQAHW010000019.1, on the reverse strand, counting down.
CTTCGGAGGCCACGTTAAGCCGTCGGTCCCGGTTGCTGTCTATAATTACTTAGACGGCGGTCGTAACACAACCATGTCAGAGGCCTACTAGTGATAGTAGGCGGTTGAAAAACTCTGACACCAGGGTTCATCGGGTCGTTGGATGACTCGGTGTCCCACACGAAAAGAGAAGAGAAGAGAGAGAAGAGTGATAAAGGATTTAAGACACAAATTGATATAAGTTATATAATTTGACAAATTTTCTTGATAGAAACAAAAACTCTATTTGAAACGCTATTTGAATTATTTGTTTTTCAATAATAAATATTAGCAATTTTACATAACTTTTCTATTAAAAAGCAGTATTAGACATTGTATCAGTATTTTCTAGTTTCTATGTCAAATAAACCGTAAAATGTTGCGAATATTTGAGCTCAAAATGATTGGCTGTTTCTCTCTTACACAGTGCAAATAGAAGGGATCAACCGTCAGAGCAACGGAGCCTTAAAGAAAAATAATTTTCTACCTTTTATTTTTTGCAATCAACGCCTGAAGCAAAATTGCAATAGATTAACGAGATACGAAACGGACGTGTCACGTAGACCTTTAACGACACGACCGTACTTCTACGTGCCGTAGTATGTGTTACGTCCACTGTGAAACGTTTGGGCCTTTTTTTGAGTGTGCTTTGTACACGTTTTTACAAACGGCACGGAAAAAGCGAAGTTCCTTTTTTGAAATGTTAGAATTTCTTCCCTTTTGGAACTTCAAAAAAGAAATTTTTTCTTGAGTTTGCACAACTACTTACACAAAAAACATTTTTAATATAACGAATCATTACCATTATTAATATCAACTACAGAAGCGATTCGATCGTACGACCAAGAATGTTTAACTATCATTTATTTCGTCATTTTCCTTAATATTTAAGATAATTAATCTTTCCTTATTTTAATATTCAAGTAAACGTAACGTATTCTTCGCAAACTGAAGCATTTATGTAGCAATTTTTGAACCAACTCCCATTAGTCAGAGAGCATAGGCAACCATCCACCCACATCCAATAACTAATTAAAGAATGTACATTATTATACAACATACATACCAAATACCCATTGAAAAAGAAATGTTCAAATGACTCAAAGAACTAAGACCACTACTGTTACAATGATAAATTTGTTAAAAGAAGGTACTTATATGGAAACATTTGAATCAAAGCTAGAAAGTAGGTATCCAAATAGACTAACCAAAGAGCTATCACAACAATCTAAGCTAGTTAACTTAAGCTATTATTCTTGTTGTTGAAATTACTAATAGTTATAAGCTAGTCCCCTAAATTAATACGAGCTGCTTATAGTACCCACCCAAGATCTATCAATAACAATCTAAGCTAGTTCTGGTTTTTTATACCCATATTAAAAATTACCCACATAAAGTTTGTTGAGTTGATGAAGGTTCAACATAACATTCATTAATTTTAATTTAATTAAATGCTTTTCATTTCTCTAGCAGAAAGCAGCTCTCTTATGCTCTCTCTATGCTTATTTTCTTTCTAGAAAGGTTGTCTGTAAGAGTCATACACACATATCACGCCTATAATCCCTTGCGGGGTAGGCAGAGCGTAAACAGCCGCAAAAGACGGCTATTTACACCACGTCTGACAAATGTTTGAGGATCATTCGAAAAATGGTGTATCGCTATAGTGACAGGTTGTCAGCCCATCGCCTAAAATTGCAATACACACCCTCGAGTCCCATCGTCACCTCTTACGACTCCCACGGGAAAGAAATGGGGTGATGCTATTCTAAGCCGGCATCACACAGCAAAGTAGTTAGTAAGTAAGAGTCACTCGTAGCAAAAAGGCTGTTTTTGCACACTTTTAGTTTAATATGTCAAGTTTTCTGTGTTTTTGTTATTGTGCAAAAAAGTGTTATTACTCACCTATACTGCATCTACTGCACTATCTCTTATACTGCATTAATCTACTACCTTGCAACCCACCTACTTAAATTGTACAAATAAATAACAAATATATGGAGAAATATGTCTTCTTAAATGACTGTATTCAAATAATAGTAATTTTCTATGCATCTAATGAAAAAAGTTAAGATTTATGTCTGTCTATTCTTTGATTACAACCTCCGTAGTGATCATAACTTTTTCTATCAATCTAGAAACAATTTCTTGATTACTTTTATGTCCTATAAAAGTACTAGGTCTCCGTGTTTAATCTAAGTATAATAACTGTGATCAGGAGTTTTATAAAAAAGGCTACGGAATAAAAAATTACTCAGGTTCTTTCAAATTTCAACAAACAATGTTACTTTTTTATTTTATTGATAAAGCGCAAATTATTTAAATAAATTTAAATTTTTGTCAGACATATTTCATATTTACTAAGCCTACCATAAATATCTTGTTAAGTAACAACCTACATGAAAAATTAAAATTATCATATTAGTCATCAAAATAACCGCGTCCCGTATTTAAATTGGAAAATTTATTGTTTCTTACTTACAAAAAGACGCCAAAATTCAGGTAATAATTTATGAAACCTATTTACTTACATTATAAATTTGCCAAATCCCAATTTTAACTGCTATACTTTATGGGTAGAGTATGATGACCAAAACATTGACTAGATACTTAAATAATTTTATCTTTTAATTGAAATTTATTTTATTTTATATGTTATCTTTTATATCTACTGCTAGTAAATTTTTAATTTAAGGAAATATACATTCATAGTTTTATATGCTAAATCAAACGTAGGCGTGATAATTGCTAAAATAATGATTTTTTCACTCATGATTTAATAAAAAATAATTACAAATTACGTTAAATCAAAATATTGCTTCTGAAAACAACGGACCAAAAATAGTCTCCAATTTCATTCCTCTAACAAACCCATAATTTCACTGTTAATAAATGGTATCGTAATTATTTAAGAACGATTATAATGTAAATACCGTAAAATTTATAAAATACCTAAATAAACAAATACCGGAAGTGATAAAAAAGTATATTAAGTATTCGATTAAAGTATATTAAGTGCTTTCTTGAAAAAAAAAATGCGTGGTAGTTTTCATAGCAATTTGGTCATTAATTGCCCTTAACTAAATAATTGTCTGTTTTTTTATCGCAAACTTAAATAACATTTTGATGCCTTTGGAATTATTAATTCAATAAATATTTACGGTATTATTACAAAAAAGTAAGACGCGTTTTTAGATACTGTGTATATCATTTTTCCATACGATGTGAAAAGGCTAAGACACTGTTTGAGGTTTTTCGAATTACACAGATTCTTGGCGATAAGAGATCTAAAAAGTAAAGGACAGTAAAAATACCTTTTGCAATTTTCCAGATTGTCGATCACAAACAGCAAAAACCACTAAAATAATCCGTTTGTCACTTTATTTCTGAGATTACAGCACTCACTTATTATTTTCGCCTCTTACAAAAATTCACTATTCACTTTAATTTTTATTTACAATTTCTTATCGTCACTCACTCAAAATATCGTCAATGTAGAACGCGGGCGTTAAAAATTCAACTTGCGATCGCGATTCACGATTCAATTGGACACGTCCCAGCGTCGTGAGGGGTGAAAACGCACTAGGGTTTTCGTTCAAGAGCGTGAAAGGGACAGCGATATGGCTATAAAAGAGACAGCTGATACTCTGAAGATCGCTGAGGGGCAGCGAGTAGCGATTTTACTTCAGCCAAAAGCGATGTAAAGCTTTTTCCTAAATCTCCTGGATTTGTGTCACCTTTTCATATCATTTTTGGAGAAAACTTGGTGTTAGTAAACTGGCCATTGGGTTAGTACATATCACGCCTATATCACTTGCGGAGTAGGCAGACCTAAGATGGCTGTAAACAGACATTTACGCCACTTCTGACAATCATTTAAGGGTCATTCAGAAAATTGTGTACCACCACAGTAACAAGTTGGGTTAACCTATCACCTAAAATTAAATATACATATTTAAATACACTTGTAACCTTCGAGTCCCATAGTCGCTTCTTAGGACACCCACGGGAAAAAAATGTGATGCTATTCTAAGCCGGCATCATACGGCTTAGTATTGATGTTTATTTATTTTTCAGGTTCCTACGACGACGGTCTACCTCCGTCACGCGCTGGTAGAGTTTAATGTTGATTACATTAGTCTCAGTCCAGACAGTCTAAAATGTGACATTTTGAACCTGCTCTTCAGACTTAAAAGCCCTTGCCTTAAGTAATTGAATTACAGGCTAAAATCTTTTCAAAGTTACAAACAAGTACGTGTTCATTATACAAATTAGGTGGGTAAGTATCTTGGTACTTAATTTACGTAATTTTACATACATACATACATACATAAATCACGCCTATATCCCTTACGGGGTAGGCAGAGCGTTAACGGCCGTTCAACGTACATTAACACCACGTCTGACAAAAGTTTGAGGGTCAATAAGATAACTGTGTATCACCATAGTGACAGGTTGTCAGCCCGTCGCCTAAAATTGCAATACACACCCTCGAGTCCCTTAGTCGCCTCTTACGACACCCATGGGTAGGAAATGGGGTGATGCTATTCTAAGCCGGCATCACACGGCAATACGTAATTTTCCAGGAAAAAAATTGTATTATTAACCTAGGTATTGCTGTAAATAAAAAATTACCGGTAGACATTCTCTGTCCGTTTTTAGTTAAGTATTTTTGAAAAGTAAAATCTGTAGATAACTTAGAATTTTGGTTATGATTTGTTCTTTTAGAAACGCTACATTTCTTTTTCGATAATTGATTTTGCATTTCATTTCATTTATTTTACCTAGTAAAGCTATAGTTATTAATTGTCTATGTAAATATCTACCTTGCCGTGCCGTATATATGCCGTGTGATGCCGGCTTAGAATAGCATCACCCCATTTCTAACCCATGGGTGTCGTAAGAGCCGACTAAGGGACTCGAGGGATGTGTAGCAATTTTAGGCGATGGGCTGACAACCTGTCACTATAGTCATACACAGTTGTCTAGTTGACCCTCAAGCTTTTGTCAGGCGTGGTGTCAATATCTGTTTTACGACCGTTAACACTCTGCCTACCCCGTAAGGGATATTGGCGTGATTTATGTATGTAAATATCTATCTTATACCATAGCCGGTTCTTTCACTTGTCGTCCATCGCTGCGTATTTTTAACGCACCGTAACGCATGCGTCTGTCAAATGAAAATAAATATATAATTCCGATCTTATTCCCATACGAATATAGATGCGACAAACTTCCTTTAATTTGACGCATGCGTGACGTTGCGTTAATAATACGCAGCGACGGACGACAAAATGAGAGAACAGCCTTAAGGTGAAATGGGCTTAGAAATCAACTGCGAAAGATAAGATAGTGTTCGGAGTTTCGTATCCCATTTCATGAAATCTTCAAATTATGAGACGATATTTTTATTTGTTATTTTTCAAGATTATATGCCTTAGAACTATGGGGCTCAAAACAAGATTTATTAAAATTGCCTCAATAGAAAACACAAAGTAAGCTCTTGTTTTGCGTCTTTGGACCGTTTTTAGACTGAAAGATTTGACTGTTATCCATCATTATATACTTAATTTTGACTCCTCTTCTTTCTTATTGGATAAGTAATGAAACTATGGGCTTACCGATGGGCTTATGGAAATTTATGTTTATATATTATAATACATACATAAATACATACATAAATCACGCCTATATCCCTTACGGGGTAGGCAGAGCGTTAACGGCCGTAAAACGGATATTAACACCACATCTGACAAAAGTTTGAGGGTCAATCAGATAGCTGTGTATCACTATAGTGACAGGTTGTCAGCCCATCGCCTAAAATTGCAATACACACCCTCGAGTCCCTTAGTCGCCTCTTACGACACCCATGAGTAAGAAATGGGATGATGCTATTCTAGGCCGGCATCACACGGTATAATAATCAATTAAATGTTCGGTTTTCCGGATCTGAGTTGTCATCATCTGTTTCTCTCTAACACAGATAAGAAAAGGGACTTATGGGGCTGATGTCACCTTAACAACAAAAAAGCCGAATAATGATCGTTCAACCAGGTACTAATTATTATCTATACCTTCATATATCATCATCATTGGCCTCACACGTCTGTGACAGACGATTTAAACAGTGTCTGAGGCAGACACTGCGTTGCCTGGGACGCAATTATGGAAAACGCAGGGCTGCCCAGGACCTGCGCCCCTCGGCCTTCCTGGCTGGATCCGCAGGAACGACTAGTCGATACGTGCGGAGCCAGGTCGGCTGCAGGAGTCTGCCGCGCGGTAGATCTCTGTCACACGCGCCTGACGGAGACCCCGTTCCGGGTTTAATTGTGGAGTTGGCCTCTCCAGGACCGTTGTGCTTGGGTCGGATTTATCCCTGGGTCGCTTCTTACGACCCCCACGGGAAGAGATGGGGTGGTGCTGTTCTACTCTGCCGGCACCACACATACATATATATAGGCGATAAAATATTACCCATATCAAATCACATTAGCAATGGCTAGCCGCCAAAACATCAATTCGGTATCAAGTACAATAATTAACGAAAAGAGGTGTTTTTGGGAAAAAGAGAGATATTTGTACCTTTTCGATTAGATTCTGACACTATAGCAATGCTTTTTCCATGTAGGTATTAAAAAAAAAAACAAGACGAACAGTAACGGCCCACGGTTATTTTTAACAGCCTGTACGAAAACTAGTATAAGTTGATCCCCAACATGGGTAACATAAAGTGTAACAAATAGTATCTTCACATTGATAGTTCAGTCAAGCTTGTCCTAGAAAAATAACTTTTACAAAGGAAACAAGTAGAGAATAAGCCAGTAAAGATCAAAAGAATATTATATTTGAGGTCAAACTAATAGATTGAGAGGAAAGGTAAAATATACCAGGATATAAGGAAACGATACATGAAAGAGAACATTTCTGAAAACTGTCGAGTCGTTTCGCTTTCGGTCCACTTCGGTTGGGCCCAAATGGGCCAAAAAAAGTAACTGAAAAAAAATTTTTTTCGCATTCGGCCATCGACATTTTTTTGTATAAACTTGGTTTAAAATTGAACCAAACATATTTTATGGAATAAAAACACCAAAGATTTTCTCGTTTTATTACAAACATTAACAACCATAATCGGGGAGTACCTACTTAATCTAACTATCTTTACGCCTAGATTTTATGTTGATCTCTTTTTATGTCTAGTTCGCCATTTGACTAGTTATAACGCGAATTAGATCTATTGCGCTTTAGTCATACCCTACTACTAGGCTTAATACTAGGCTTGGCAGGCGGATATTCAAGCGAAGTGCAAAAGATTGCATTCACAGAGAACGTTGCTGCCGGTTCCCTGAATGATTATGCCTTCTTTTTTGTGTGAGACACCGAGTGGTCCAACACTGTTTACAATACCCGTATGTAGAATTTGGATGAGGCTATTCGTATCCGGCTACACACCGCAATTTATTACATAAAAAAACAGACTTTTCTATCACACGTTGTTTCTACGGTAACTGTATAGAAATAGAAAATAAAAAGCGCCGTGTGATTTCGGCTTAGAATAGCATCACCCTATTTCTTAACCATGGGTGTCGTAAGAGCCGACTAAGGGACTCGAGGGTGTATTGCAGTTTTTGGCGATGGGCTGTCAACCTGTCACTATAGTGATACACAGTTATCTGATTGACCCTCAAGCTTTTGTCAGACGTTGTGTTAATATCCGTTTACGGCTGTTAACGCTCAGCCTACCCCGTAAGGGATATAGGCGTCATTTATGTATGTATGTATAGAAATCAAGAAGTAGCCCAAAAGCAGAACCATATTCTTTATTCGAAATTCTGTTATAGGTCCATTTGGGCCGAAACAAAATGGTCCGATAGCGGAACGTTTCTAATTGCCTACGTTCGTCACCTTTGATCGGTCAAGTGGATAGGGAATCGAAGTTATACGTAATATCTTCTTTGCGACGGCTTTTTTTTATTTTTTTATTCAAAGAATCCTTAAATTACTTTTTTAATGAAATGTTTAAACAGAAATTACGATGGTATCTTTTTTAATTAAATACATACCCATATATCACGACTTTAGTCCCTTGCGGAGTAGGCAGAGCGTAAACGGCCACATAAACTGTCATTTACGCCACGTCTGACATATATTTGAGGGCCATTCGGAAAATTGTGGATCGCTGTAGTGACAAGTTATCAGCCCATCGCCTAAAATTGCAATACACAGGCTTGAGTCGCTTGGTCGCCTCCTACGACTCCCACGAAAGGAAAGAAATGGGGTGATGCTATTCCGAGCCGGCACTTTTAATGAAATGTTTTAACAAACCTACAATAGTATTTAAAAATATTAAATAAATTAGGATAGTTAGGTCTAACTCACCAATATATCCATGCAAAAACCTACAGTGCAGTGGTCTAATATATACTTCATACAAGGTGTAAGGGATAGCCCTCCAAATTTTGAAAAAAAAAACATACTAAACTTTGTGTAAACTGCTGAATGCATTAACAAAGGCTGAAAATATTTTCAATTGGTGAACTTTTTGCAAGGCAAGAACTTCAGTGGTAATAAAATATTTGTTTTTCAATATAAATAGATATATACGGTTTGTAAGGAATAGCCCTACAAATACTGATAGGGTGCATTCAGATATTTATTTTGCTTGGGTGTCACGGCTACTAAGGACTCGAGGGCTACATGTGTGTGTACAGTAATTTTAGGCAATGAGCTGACAACACATCAATTTGTCTATACACCATTATCTGAATGACCCTCAAATGTTTGTCAAACGTGGCATAGACGTTCGTTTTTTTTAAGGTTGTTAACGTTCTGCCTGCCCTGCAAGTGAAATCGGCATGATATTATGTTTGTATGTTGTTTTTTTCCTACCTGACGTTTATTCCCACTAACCTAGCTTATTAAACGCGGGTGGTTGAACTGTATTGACTATTCGCAAATACAAGGCAATTGATGAGATCCCTGCTCTACTACACTGCGAAAGACCTGCGTCAGATATTCTCAAACTACAGGCTATTTTACAGGTGAAATTCTATGTTCATTGCGTAGTTAGTTAGACATTATGATACCAGGATTAATAATTGGCTACGCAATGTTCTGAGAATTTCATCTGTAGGCTGGTAGCCTGTAGTTTCATATGAGTAACATAAGGCGCTGCATTTTTCCATGATACGAGTATAACACTGTTGTACTTTGAGTTGAAAGAAAATTGTACAATATAGGTACTGTAGTAAGTCTCTGTAGAAGATTTTTTCAATTATCTTAGCGTTGGACATACGGGGTATACGAGATGTTGTACCGAAAACTTTGCATTCATGATCAGACCATGAAAGTGAACAACTTTTACTATGGAGGCTATGTTGGTAAATGAGAAAAGTTGTGAGTACCTCCAATACAAAATTACCGATCAGGTGACTGATTTTCAAAATGGACTAACTAATATTCAAACATACAAACACAGTAGTAGTTTATTAAGTAATGCTGTCAAATACAATCTAAATAAAATAAATAAAGCTAATTCTTATTAGTAAAGTAATTTATGCACTTAAAAAGTTAATATGCAGTTAATTATAAAACATCTGCTTGAGTCTATAATAAATCGGCTAAACGAAAGGTTGGAATTTTCGTATTATGTATTACACTTATATTTGGTCGTAGAACTGATTCGTCAAATTTGACAAGATGAGCACCTACACAAACAGATTATAGTTAACATGTTGAACCTAGCGCCACAAAATCGGGCACTGAATTTTTCAGTTCACCAAAACTTTTTTCAAATAAAAATATTTGAATAGCTGCAAATAATTTGAAACGACATGTGGCGGCCTGTATCCAGCAAAAATAGTTTTAGAAGTGAATATATTGAAATGTTTTACTTTTTAAAAGCTTTTATTTAACTTGCAGTGTATGTAAGTATGTATGTAAGTAACAATGTTTGTTCGGTGCAAATCTTGCAAGTTTAATTTGAACCACTTCTCGGTATCCGATTGAGTTGAAATTTTGCATGTTGGTCCAGAACCGATGACAATGCATGTTAATCATAAATTTGACCTGATGCTGCTGCCAGGATCGGCTCTCTGAAAAGATGAAAATAAAATTTTGAATGACATTAACCACATTCATTTATGACTTTACAGAAATGAAAATATAATAAAAGCTTGTCGCGAAACATTCAATTTGTGATTGAAATTTTGTAATAAGGTACGCACCTAACTGTAATTAGGTAGTTTCTTCTAGGCATCGCGACAAGCTTTTATTATATTTTCATTTCTGTAAAGTCATAAATGAATGTGGTTAATGTCATTCAAAATTTTATTTTCATCTTTTCAGAGCACTAAAATAAAAGCTTGTTTTAAAAGTTTTTTTTACATAATTTTATTAGAGCTAAATTTAAAACAGAAGCCTACTACTTGAAGTAGGCGGTTGAAAAACTCTTGACACCCGGATTCATCGGGTTGTTGGACTCGAAAAGAAAGAAAGCAACTTCAAAATTAAAGTAATTTATCAACTAATTACCTAATTATTTAGTTTACGTCTAACTTGTGACACTTTACATTCTAAGTCAGTACCATAATAAATAATTGATTTGCTTTTATCCAGATTAACCTTTGAGACTCGATCCCACCTTTTTTAAAACAAGTATTCAGGGTGTAAGGGACTGCCCTCAGAATACTGATAGGGTAGTAACTGAACAACTTTCCCTAGGAACATGTCATATTTTAGTAACTTACAGGAAACGACAAAAAAATCATCCTCCCACACAAATGCATCAGACTGAGTTAATTTGTGTGGTAGGTCTTTTTTTACATGTCGACCTATGTTGCTTGGGATAGTTGTTCAGTTTTAAGAAAAGACAGAAAATAATCCTGCTGGGTGTCCACTCTAATATGTCCGAAAATGAGCTAAAGAATTGCATTTATGAGCAAAATATTGCCGACGAATGCCTAAGCTTGACGAAAGAAAGTACATCGAGCTCAATCAGGTTCAGCCATAAATCAGGGAAGATGGAAGCTGCATCCTGATACTTCGTTTTTAATGTCACAGCTGAAATTAGGAAAGTGCTTATACAGCAGGGGAGAGTATTCATCAACTGGTGCCTCTGCCCTGTGAAAGATTTCACCCTTGTGACCAGATGCTATAAATGTCAGCAGTATGGTCACTCAGTTTTTTTTTGCATGGACGATAATCTAACTTGTTGCCACTGTGGATGTACTGGCCACAGCATCAAAGGTTGTGTTAAAAAGGATCGACCTGGAAAATGTGCAACGTGCCAGCGTTTCAAGAAAGCAACCACAAAATTGGAAACGACCAATGTCCAGCCATTTATTTATTTATATTTTTAGACATAGTTCAACAACTGTATTGTTGCTGACGCAGCGGTTTATTTTTTAGTTATAATAGTTGTTTTTGTTTTAGTATTTAATTAGTTTTATTTGCGTATTTTTAATACGTTGTTACTTATAGAATGCTTATTGGCATAACATGTTTTTGTTACTTTATTTTTATAATGTTATTCCTTTTTTGTTTCTTTTAAGATAATAGTTACGAATATGTCGGCTATCTGTTTACCTGAGATACAGGAATTTGTATTTTCAGTTCAGGAAATGGGTAAGCCTCATGATAATTTTGTATTTGTGTGTAAATAGGTATTTATAAGGTCAATTAAATAAAAACATATCTCATCTTATGTACATAATTTTGTCTTATTTCGACGATAATATGTTTCTTGGAGAACGTTTTCACTTATTATAATAACCATCTCGTACTCTGATTTCAGTATCGGTCACTAGTAAAATTTCACCCTATATAGTTAGTATACGAAGCTACATTTTTAGAGAGAAAGGCAAAGCGATGAATTTTTAATGCTATATTCGTACATGACCCCGAGGTCAGAGGGATATTAGGTACTTGGGTACTTGAATATGCTTAAATGGGGTAAAGCGGCCCGTCAAATTGTCAACCTTTAGATATAACTAGCTAGTGCCTTCGTTCGCACGTCGTGAATTACATTTGAGGTTACTTTGGTTTAAATGAAAGATATTACTATTCTTTCGTTTGGGACTGGGTCGTCCAACTACCCGATGACTACTAGTAGTAGGCCTCTGTCATGGCTGTGTAACGACTGGCTTATATGGCAATGGTTATCATTAAATTTGTACCAAAAAACCAATATGAACTTGATGACGTAAATATTAGATAATATATATTTTCTTTGGGTAGATTTGATTCATCAAAATGAAATCCATTTGACCCCGCACTAAAGAAACAGGGTGATGTACAATTGCAAGCATCGGAAAGCATACTTTACAAATCTCTACAAAGCGTGGGCTGCTGGGTCGCAGGTACCGAGACGCGACTGCCGGGTTGCGGCTGTCAGACTGCTATGACCCACTTCGAAATGCTAACTTAAACCAGCCTCACGCAGCAAATAAAATCTTGCCAACTATAAACCGCGAAAAGGCATGCACACAAATTCTTCTTTTCACTCACAAAAGGGGAGGTCTTAAGCAGTGTTCACACTATTGTCCTCTAAACCAATATTTGTGAGGAGGTTACGCGATGTTTATGTGAACGACAAACTACCAAGGTTTCCGGGTTGCAGGGTTGCCTTGAACGAGGAAGCAAACTGTGGAACTAATGGCTCCACCCTCATCTGTGCCTTTTTCTGTGATTGTTCGAGAATTTGACGGTATCAAAGTTCAATCGCTTCTTATTTGTGCGGTTAGGTACAGTCGCGCCTGCTGCCATCTGCATTAAGCTTCTAGTTTTCCTTCTAAATGTTTACATGAACAGCCACAAAACGCCGCTGCTAAATATGAGCCTCCACCGTATTGGTAGATATTTGCTCATCAAACCCACTTTGCAGGTGCTGGCAATTTCTCAAAAATTTCCTTTACTCGCCCTTTACACACACCATTGGGTAGAAATGAAGTGATGGTATTAAAAGGCGAATCACCCTACAGTAATCTTTATAAATCGCTTATCACTAGAGGCGACGCCTCTTCCATCTGGATTACCGCTTGCCCTTCGCCCGCGAATTTCACAAGTGTATCTTGTTGCCAATAACGCGCGGCACGGCTCCATCTACCGGAAAGAGAAAACGAGAGAGAGACAGAGTAACAGGACAAACAACTATTACCCAACACTGCCGTAGTAAAAATCTAACTTTTTCATGCCACCTAATTTCAAGAAATTTATTTTCAATATTTAGTCGATATTTTTTCTCAGTGGATAAAAAAGTAATGCCACAACAGTTGGTAGCCCTATAAACGCCGAACCATGCTGTAAAAAGTAACAACGTCTAACTTGCGCAGCCTATTTTTATTTCTTTGGCCGCAAAAAGAACTCGTAAATATGGGTTACTGGGTTCAAAAGTTAGTTGCTCGTTGCATGGGCCCTAAGGGATTATTTCAGATTAGTTGATCGGCGAAGGAAGTGCTGGTTTTTCTGGCTGGAATGAGTTTATTCAAGTTCGTTTTTTGAAGTTAGAACTATAATATGGTTAGAACCAAGTACTATTTTTATTTTCTTTGACTGCGAAATAAAATCGGATCATAAATATGGGTTACTGGGTTTATAAGTTCGTTTTTTGAAGTTCTAACCAAGTACTATTTTCATTTTCTTTAGCCGCGAAAAGATGTTGGATGGTAAATATGGGTTACTGGGTTTATAAGTCAGTGCTCTGTGCATGTGTGGGTTCAGAGGGATTATTTCAGATAGTTGCTGGGTGGAGAAAGTGCTGGCTGGTATTAGATGCTGAAATTATTTCTCGCGAGTTCGTTTTTTAGTTTGGTTTCAGCTGAAGTTGTTAAGCAACAATAGGTATACTCGTAATTGCCTGCTACGCCGAGGGTCGTTCGTGGGTTCGATCCTCACGAAACATAAATATTTGTTAAGCCATTTTCAGATATTTGTGATTAGTCTGAGTGTTTCTATGTATACTAAGTATTCAAATATAAAAAAATATTTAGTTAAAGCCTAAGCCATTTTTTTCCCGTGATATTTTTCACTTAAGGTCAGATAAAAAAACGTGTATTTTAATTTTACGGCTATAACCTTATCTTATATTTTGGTTCATACTTAGATACACACACCTTGCCTTTACGCTGCAACTGAACATAATCACAGAATAATTAACAGTATTACGTAGTATTGATTTAATAGGTACTTATTCTATATACCATTTCATATACCACTTCAGTATAAATAAGAATATAATATTCGCATTTCTTCATAGAACCGCAAAACGATTTACTGTCCTTTTAAATGAAGCAATATTTTTATTTGAAGCTCTCAAGGGTAGGTGATGAAAAGTTAGTACACACACACACATATCACGCCTATAATCCATTGCGGGGTAGGCAGAGCGTAAACGGCCGCAAAAAACGGGCATTTACGCCACGTCTGACAAATATTTGAGGGTCATTCGGAAAATTGTGTATCGCCATAGTGACAGGTTGTCAGCCCATCGCCTAAAATAGAAATACACACCCCCGAGTCCCTTAGTCGCCTCTTACGACTCCCACGGGAAAGAAATGGGGTGATGCTATTCTAAGCCGGCAACACACGGCAAACGGCATGAAAAGTAAGTTTTTATTTATATTTTATTTTATTAGCTCATCTTCTTTTCGTGTGGGACACAGAGTCGAACAATGACCTGACGAGCCCTGGTGTCAGAGTTTTTCATTTTATTACGTAAATACAAGTGTGGTGCCGGCTTTAAATAGCATCACCCCAATTTTACACATAAGTGTCGTAAAAAACGACTAAGGGAATGGTCAGGAGCGTTCCTAGCGAATGAAACAAATTGCTCTGCGCTCGCCAATCCTGGGCTGTCAATCGTGGTGAGTATGCCAATACCACCCATTTGAGGGATGCCCATGTCCAGCAGTGGACTGTTGCAGCTGTTATTGTGTAATACAAGGTGTGTAAGTACCACGCTGGTCAGATCGTGAAAAAATTACATACATACACATATCACGCCTATAATTCCTTGCGGGGTAGGCAGATTGTAAACGGCTCCAAAAAACGGGCATCTACACCTCGTCAGACGATTTTTGAGGGTCATTAAGATAATTTGTTGATTGCCATAGTGACAGGTTGTCAGCCCATCGCCTAAAATTGCATTACAAATCCTCAAGTCCCGTAGTCGCCTCTTACGACTCCCGGGAAATGGGGAGATGCTATTCTAAGCCGGCATCACATGGCACAAAAAAATGTACATCCTTATTATGTTATCAAGCCATAAAACCTTTAGACAAAACTTACTTGAAAATTTAAATTTGTGTGGTGGTTCTCGACTTTTATTTTTCGTTTCCGATTCTAAATGAAAACGTAGTTTTTCAATGAGAACTTTTAACAGACCGTTTGCTTTTAAATTTGCTTGCTTACTGGAAATACTTTTATTTATAGTTTTCATAAGAACCATCAATCGAAAAGGGAAATTATTTTTTTCCAGTGATATTTGTTTCCTGTTTTCAGTATGAAAATACTTAACTATATCTGTTTTTCTCTAAAATAATTCCACTACAGCGGCGGATATTTATTCATTTGCAGACAACTTGTTCGTAAAATAATAAATATTTTTGATAATAATTTATTTTTTAATTAAAATCATAATTTATCAGCATAACAGATATAATACATACATATAGCACGCCCATAATCCCTTGCGGGGTAAGCAATAATAATAATACGGAATTCGTTGGTTTGTTAGACTAGGTGATTCTAAATAAATATTTTCATGTAAGTTTATCAAGTATGATTAGGTCAAACTAAAGGCTGATTCCATTAGTAAGACAACTTTTATAAGTTGTGTTGTAAATTAATTAAATGATTTTTGCCATATTGTAACTATTTCAGTAAAGACTCGGTGGGATCCAGCCTAATAATTCCGTACCGTACATCTAAAAGATTTTCAGTATAAACGTCAAGTCTCACAAAGAGCCGACAGGTGATAAGGGTAGTATAGTAATCTATACTTTTTCCTTTATTGTGCACTTTTTTACACTTTACGTTAGTAGTCCACTTTGGTAATTGTGCTTATCGAAGGCCTTTCCTAGCTTTTTTCAGTAAAACAAAATGTGTTTCAACAATTCCTTCCTATGAATATTTGGGCAATTCTTTGAGAGGTAAGAATAAGGTTATAGCCACGAATAAGTAGTCCAGGTAACTATGCGATGCACGATTTTAATATTCTAAGAATATAAAAATATGACGAAAAATCATTTATCCCGTGTAGGTCAAAAAGTCCACACAAAACTGGTTGCCACGGGCGACCAGGGTGGCCGCTACAAGGTCATACATAATTTTCTTCAAGGGCATAAAACTCACAGACCTTAACTAATTTTCATATGACAAAATGTATAATAAATAATCTAGAAATTATCCATGGTAAGTTTTAAAATATGGTTGACTAAAACTTAATTTAAAACCTTGAATTAGGCGTAACATACGCGTTCTTCGCATGTTCATTCAGCTGTTCTGAAATTCAATCACGTATATAATTATTAACCTCTGAATAGGGTCTTTATTATTATGATATATTCAAATTACCATAAAACGGAAATAAAAAAGAACCAATTTAAAATAATCAACTATTTACTTATTTCTAACTAACTTCCTATGATTTATGTAATAAATAATAAAATTGTTCTCGTTTGACTTAAAGACACCGCTTTAGAAACATTTTACGCCACTCTCGACTGTAAAAAACACACTTGAGAGAGAAAACAAAATAAGTTCTGTGATTGGCCAAAAATGTGTCAATTTCAAAGTTCTGTTAGGTATTTCTTGTACCTTTAGGCGTAGTGGCCTAGCGGTCCACCCCGGGCAACGGCAACACAGGCTTTCCTGTGGATAAGTCCGGCTGAACGATCCCACGTGCGCGGGGAAAGGCTCCGTAAGGGGCCGCCTGACTCGCGACCACCATCCCACCGAAGTCTGGCGCCAAGTAGCTTGCTGCTTTCCGTCAGTATGTGGGAGTGCCAGTGCCTTAACAGGCGTGAGCTCGCTCCATCTTAGACTCTGTCTCTGTCCTATGACCTAGACTAGAGTCAAGAGCAAACCCATCATAAATAATAAAAAAAAAAGTTGCGTAAAGGTTATCCTCCAAAGTGAAGGACTAACTAAGGTGCCCTGGCTGTATCACTATCTTCGTCTGTTTCGTGTGGAACACCGAGTCGTCCAACGATTGTATGCCTTAACGGAAAACTTTTTGGTCTCCTTCAATTTAAATTCACCGGTTGGTCATTTACTCGGTGTCCCACACGACAGAAGAAGTAGGTATAAAAAGTTTTGCCCTAGAGAAGGTTCATATCACGACGGCTACCAAATATAATCGTTTTATTAGTAAATTCAGCAAAACGAAGTTTTCGGGTACCAGCTAGTTCTATATATTTCTCTTATTCTAAAATGAAACATAAATTCATTTCCTAAGCATATTATTACCAGCATATTCGGACTCCAAAGGGGGCTATTGTAAGCGAGCATTATGGCCGTTGGTCGCATAATATACAGAAGCCTGATAGTATTTTACTAACGCTCTGTGGAATTCCTATTCCAATTTTGAATGTTAGAAATTTTCAGGAGGTAATCATTTTATCGGCTAGCGTAGCGTTGGAGGTCTTTCGAGATTTTAATTTTATTCCATCCTTTACTGATAATGTAAATTTGTTTTGTGGTACAATAAAGTTAATACATACATACATGACATGACATAAATGCCTTTATAGCGAACTGCATGATATCGAACCTTAGAGACGGTCTACGTCTAAAAGTGGACTACTATTGGCTGATGTGAGCGTGACTTTGGTAAAATAAATAGTTAAATAAAATACATGAACATAGTGTATTTTTATTTATTTTTTACCTGGGGGAGGCTAAATTCACTCATTCAGTATAGACTGATGTCGTGATGTTAAGTGTTTTTTTTTATATGTAACTACAATTCAAGTCGTTGGATTTTGGTGGTACTCACACAGTGATACATGATATTGCGGTTTTGACAGCTACCAAACGAAAGCCTTTGACAGCCGCACGGCGATGCGGCGTCGTGTTCCATGCATGATGATAATAGCGGTTTGTCTATGCAACTTGATACATTTATTTTTGTCAATGAAAACGGACCAGCAAAATACCGCATAAGTAAGCGGCTGTCATGTGTCATGATATGCGGTTTTTGCTTAGGATTTTGTAAACTTCTTTCGTAAATAAATCACACACGGACCAAATTCGGAAAAAAACTACGAAGTTGCGTGTTTTTTATAACAGAATAAAAAATACTTAAGACAAAAGTAGAAAATACAGCTACAGCCCTATATTCGTGAAGGACCGAGCCCTTCGGCCTACACCAATCATATTGAGTGTGAACTTACTTAGGAAGGGCATTTTATTGAGTTTTCTACAGAATACTAGTGATGTACAGAGGTCGATAATGTTATCGATGATAAAAATCTTTATTCTGAAACTTTCTCGGTGTTGCAACATAAAGTTTAACAGTGTCTAAGTCGTTTGACAAAGTCAAATCGTACTCAAAAATTCTTTAAACAGCGTCTAAAGGCGCCTAAACTTTCTTGTTATAAAGCGGTTTTCGTTTATTAACGACGTTAGAGCTTTTTTACGGATACTTGATATAATGAAACTGCTTAATTTTACTCTACACCTCTTTCTTCAGATCATATTGCTGACTGCTGTTAATAGATGTTTAATTTTAGTTTTAAATGTTATTTGTTTTAGTATATTGAGCTTTGTATATAAAAATGATTTTGTTTTGAGTAAATTATATTATTTTTAAGTAGCATATAATAATTTTTAAGAAAATTTCCTGTGATACAATATATTTGTTTTTACTTAGTTGAGGTATAGTTAATAAATGTATGCACAACTTTAATTTTATATCTGTAAGTTTACTATTTGTATATTTTTATTATCTTGTATGAAAAAGTAACTTAGATCACAAATATAACTAACTAACCCTCAATTCTGTGCATACAAGTTTAATAGTTATAATCTAGCTTAAATTTTACTCTGTTCATTGTACTCACAATTACTGTTATTTGATTTTTGTGCCCACTATTGAGAATAAGATAAAAATTGCAACTGGAGTATAATGGGGGGCATTAGAGTGCCAGTGTAATGATAGTTTTACACGAGCATTCTTATGCCTAATTATACGCAGTTGCTAATTACTATTTATCTACTCGCCACAAAAAAAACTCAGTTATACACTTATCCAAACGCCCGCACCGGCGATTGTAAGGTCCAATACAAGGTCAAATTCAATACGAGAACGTACCTAATAATCTAATATGGCTTGATATGAGGATGTTAAACTAAACAACATGTGAACAAAAACTGAACAACATCTGACAAAAACTAAACAACATCTAAACAACAACAGAACAACCTCTGAACAACATCGGTACAGCGACCGAATAACATTTAAACAGCAACTCAACATCAACTGAACAACAAACTAATAAAACAACTGAACAATTACAGTACAACAACATCTGAAAGGTGCGGCGGAAGATGGCGCTTGGCAAAAAAAACTTCGTTTCATTTGCTATTTTATCGAAAAGAGTGCTTTCTTATTTAGACATTACGCTTCAGTGATTGTGAAGAAACTGCAATTTCTATAGACAGAATGCATAAAGCAGGTCTTTATGCAACATTTTTTGAGTTTATAATCCAAACATTATGACACGGAGGTAGATTAAGTTACTAATAGATTCTATCGTTAAACAATAACTGGTTTAAAACTAAGTTGAAATACAGATTATAATTTTATTTTATTTCATTATTTTTAAGTTAGTTTATCACCGATCGTGTGGTCGAGAAAACGTGATTTCATGAAAATGTCAGGGTGATATAATTTTATGGTTACCCTTATTTCAAAAATTTATTAATTGTTGCAACGCATATTTATAGAATTTTACCTGCTTGCTGCGCCCCAAACTCTAGTTTTTTTAACAAACACACAAACTCCTCCGCCTTTGCTCCCCACCAAATTTTAGGGCTAAAATCCTAGTGTCAAGCCTTATAACAAGCCAAAAGAAAATCAAAGTACTCATGAAAGTGAACAACTTTTCCCTAGATACATGGACCGAGATATAAGATAAAAATTGGACCTCCCATACAAATTGCCGATCAGCTGTTAATTTACTATTTGAGTTCCAATCTTTCTAAAAATATTTCGACCTCTGTTCAATAGGGAAAATTGTTTATGAGTACCTTAGCCTCCTTTCAGCTTGTTATACCTTTTTTGTTTCTTTTTGTATATTTTTATCGATAGAAAAAAAAAACAAAGTATCAATTATCGAAAAGCTCTAAAAATTTACGACGTCACTGAATTCGCGGCCCTCTCCAAAAGAGCGTCAATTCATCTGCAGGAATTTTATTTCTTACAGATTTTCTACGACTCTCAGTCAAGGAGAGCTCGAATTTTATTGTTTGAAGCTAATTGACCTATGAACGATATAATTTGAGCCAATTTTCTTTCCGTTTCAGAAGCGTTTCGCTGATTTACAAAACGGAAATGAATCATAAAATAAATATTAACGTAATGTGACTCAAAAAGTCTTCAATCACACCTTTTATCCTTTGCGGGGTTGGCAGAGCGTTAACGACCACTAAACACTCGCCATGTAAGTCAACAAATGAGTATTTTAGCGGCACAGAAGGTAGACCAGCACAGCATAGTTGTTTTTTTTTTCTAGGTATAGGAACTGAATAATAAAGTCGCTTTCCGTTTGGTGACGTCCCGTTGTATGATTAGGTCTTTAAAATTATGAAAAGAATTAAGATAAATTTTCATAGATGGAATATTTCAAGATGAAGGTTTTTATCTTATTTATTTATTTTAAAAAATCGGTTCAGTAGTACAAAGGGCGGGCCTACTCCCACGCGGCATTGCCTACCGGCCAACCAAATGATAAACAGAAAGAGTCATGGCGCGTGCGTTTAAAGACAAAAATGAAAAAAAAGACATACGAAATGTTTTCACTACCTACACAAATCCTAAGAAGAATAATCAACATAATAATTGAACACAAAATAAAAAAGTGACGCCGCGAGCCACTTGTTATCAATATTTAAATCTGTTTTTTTTCTTTTTCATGTGGAGACTGATTTAAGACACCAATCGTCCCTGCTATTTCAATTTCAAAAGTTTTTTAATCTAACTGCATACAAAAATTTTCTCGTCAAATTCATTTAATTTTTATACGGCCGTTCATTTTGCTGACAAATGTTCTTATTGATTGAAAAGTTCAGTCCAGTTGCAGAGAAGTAGGTCAAGAGAGTGATTCAAATGCATCTGTGTGTTCAGACGAATGAGAAGTATCGATTGTGTATTATTATGTTTTCATATTGTTTTTTAACAGGCGAGGCACATAAAAGAGTGATTTTATATTGTCTTGTCTTGTCTACCCTATATCACCTGCTGGGCAAAGGCTTCTTCTCCTTCCATCCATTTCTTTTTTTTTGGCTTCCACATGCCAGTTTCGTAAGAACTTGTCCAGCTCGTCACGCCACCTACGACGGGGCCTGCGGCACGTCTATTTGCGGTTGATGACTTCCATAAAGTAGATGATTTTGGCCACAGCTCTTCTGCCAAGCGGAATACATAACCGGCCCAGTCCCGCTTTTATACATACATACATCCATCAGCCTATTGCAGATACTGCTGGACGTAGGCCTCCCCCAGAGAACGTCATAGGGCACGATCTCCCGTTTTCGCCATCCAGTCGCTACACGCGTCCTTTTTTAAGCCCGCTTTTATATTAAGAGGCAAATAAAGTATGGTGCGTCAACTTAATTCTACATTAAGTAGAAGAAGTATTGGATGTAGGTATAGAAGTATTTCGTTTTGTACGTGGAGTTTCGTCGCTATGTGCATGGACCGGGTATGTTACTGGTATTTATAGTATTGTTATCTAATCAAATCTGTCTAATCCACGCCACATTATTTGTTACGTTTGTAAAGGGACTGACACTTAAATATCTGCTAGCACGGTCGTGCTCCCGCCAAGATGAACCACTACTATCTAAGTTTTTTCTAAGTAAGTAAGTAAAAACACTTTATTGCACAGAAATAAAACGTGAAAATGCATAGCTAATATTCGTAAAGGCGGCTTTATCGCTACAAGCAGCAACCTTTGGGGGGAAGAGAAAGTACAGAAAAACAGAGCAGTGCGAGAGTATTCAAAAACTAAATGGTAACTTGAATAAACGTAATGAATACAGAACACAAAACTAGAGGTATTATGCTTAATTCCGATAAACCAGATTAATCAAATTATTAGGATACATTTTTAACTGTAATTTTATTGAACAGACAAAGTTTTGATTGCATAGCTTTAATACTTTAGATTTTATGGATACTATTGGTGTGATGCCGGTTTTGAATAACATCACCCCAATTCTACCTGTAGGAGTCGTAAAAAGTGACTAAGGGATATTCATCCCCAGAATGGGCGGAAACGTTCCCTGTGAAAGCAATATCTTGTGCTGCACTCGCCAGTTTGCTTGCCGATTGTAGGGAGTATAGGATTCCCCCAATAGAGGTAGGCACATGTTCAGCAGTGGACTATTATGGCTGTAAATGTATGGGATATTTATAGAAACGTGAAGATTCAGAGGCTTTACTTAAGATCTGATACTGAAGTTTTGGCGACATTTTACATGAAATCATTTTTGGTAAGTAATTTTTGTGTGTAAATTTCATTTACATGAGATTCTATACATAATAATTAGTGTATAAAATTTGCTTATTTATAATCCATTTGAATCCATATCTAGTTTTCCACATGATAAAATATTAAAGCATGGTAGAGTCGTGATACCGAATGTCATTGAGTTTAGCTTGGGTTCAGATGCCCAGAAAATTGGATGACCAGTACCTAGTTGATCACTTCGGTTGGCTCATAATTAATAAGTATTTTTATACTTGGTTAGGTTTTTTTACAAGTGCAAAGTTAAGAATATTCTCTCAAACTTCAGGTTAGTGTGCGTGTCACATAGACTAGTCTAAAGATCACAAGATCAAAAATTTTAAGACGTTTTATTTCAATATTTTATTTGTTGTAAAAATAGGATCTGTATTTTTTGTGCATGGTCTCAATATATATTAAATGTTATTTCGTTATTCTTCAATTGAAATTTTCAATAATTCATATTTTCCTTATCAATTATATTTTGTTACTTAATTGTTCTTTATCACCAGCTTGTTTTGAGAATAAGTTATTGGTCATGAGTTTAATTTTACCTTATATTTATCAACACTTATACCTAGGATCCCCCTACATATCTAGATGCCAGTAACATTCGAGTCGAAAAACGCACAATGCAAAACTATGACCTTATTATAAAATTTATGGTAAGTAGGCGGTATTACCACTATAACGGACTGATTGGCGTATTTTTGACGCACCCGTCTGTCAGACTCAGCAAATTTTGAATTTTCTCACAAAAGCGGATACCATGGCACACTGTAACGCATGCAGTTTGACCAAGAGGTTTTTGATAGACGCATCCCTCATTCCGCTATAGTATAGGATTCGCCATAAATGATATTGCCAAAGTTGTGTCCTTCAGTTCAATATAACGATTCAAGATTCAGTACGCCATTTTTATTTACTGGCAAAACTTTCAGAAGGTTTTTCAAGTGATTTTCAGCTATTAATCCATGTTTGAAGGTCGACTTTTTTTCTTCAGTCACAGCTCATGCTCAAATAATTAAGTTATGAGAATGATTTACTACAAATAGGTCAAATGATACAAAATAATAATTATGAGTTTTCTATTTTTTAAACTAAAAATTAAATAGGTAAAGTTTGTAGGCAGGTAAGTGTTATAAAAGAGTAAGTCTAAAAATTTAATTGAATTTCGCTGATAAATAATTGGGCAATACGAGCACTCAACAGAAACCAGAGTGACCATAATGGTCAGACTGTGTTCAGTTCATTATGCCGGCGATGTCGATGAATTGATGGTGTGGTCAGAGCTTTGAATTAAATGCGGTTTATAATAATTTTATACATTTTAAATTAGTTCGATCTTACGTTTTCAGGATTAATTTCATGTTTATGTGTTTCAGATTTATTTGAGCGGACAAAAGAATTACCTAAAATAATTTTCATCCACCCATGATTTTTCAATTCAACTTTTTGCAAGTAAAATGCTATTAATTTATTTAAAACATTATCAAAAAAGAAAAACAGAACAATTACAATAGAACGCAACAAAAACCTGTCAAGGTTTGTCCGTGCGCTCTGATATCGTCACTACGGTGGCGCTCGAAAATGATGATCATGATGATGATGATGATAATGATGATCATGATGATCGTTATGATGATGGTGATAATGATAATGATGATGATGATGGTGATGACAATGATAATAATGATGATGATGACGGCGGTAGCGCTCAATTATAATGATGTTGATGATGATGATGATGATGATGATGATGGTGGTGGCGCTCGATTATGATGATGATAATGATGATGATAATGATGATGATGCATGTTGCTGATGATAATAATGATCATCATCATGATGCTGATGATATGATATGAAAATGATAATGATGATGATGATGGCGGTAGCGCTCGATACAAATAATAAAGTACATGCATACAGAGTTGTTTGTGAGATAGACTAGCGTTGAGCTCGCAAATAGAGGTACAACCAAGTGCGGCTGTACCGTGCTTATACATGAACAAGGTATTGTTCGAAATCATTAAGTACCTACTCGTATTAGAATCGAAATCATGACTAGGCGGTTTTCCCACTTGTTGTCCATCGCTGTGTATTTTAATCGCACATTAATGTGTCTTTAAGACAAAAGTAAATTGCGATTGACGATCTTATTCCCACTCTCTTACAGATCTTATTACAAATGGCAGTTTACATTAATAAGAACCTAAACAACCAGTTAAAAATATAATATACAGAACAAATACGGCTACGATGCGTTACGGTTTGTAACAAACACGACTTTCAAGTTTTTTGACAAACTCATTCGTTAACGCACCGTAGCCTTATTTGTATGGGAATAAGATTGAAATTCGTAATTTCCTTTAGTATGGCAGACGCCTGCGTTACGGTGAAGTGGGAAAACCGCCCCGGTTTTATAATACTGCAGCTAGCGAGGAAAAACAATAAGTAGGTGGATTAAATTAATTTCCCTACTTTTTCACTTTTACTGATATTTTTGTACGTGTGTAATTGATCTGTTTTCAATATTTTTCATTTCGTCGACGTAAATAACATCAGATATTGAATAAACACTCGCTAGCTATATGGAGCTCCTGATAAATGAATGAGCGAGAAATCAAAAAGTATTCACTTTAGACTTCTGAAATAATATTAATGAAAAAGTAAATTTTACTTTTATAGAGCCACATTTTTTATAACACAGACGCATGCCACTACGAGTAAATAATAACACTGTAAATATACTCTCTGAAACTGATCTGAACAAATTAAGAACCTAGGACAAAAATCTATATGTGTGGGCCGTATTCCGCTACTTCAATAGGTTGGATGGAATGGTCTGTTTCGTATTCCGCTAACAGTTTGAAGTGAAGAAAATCACTGTGGAAATAGAATGACAATTAAGTGTCCATGGTATTACAATGTCAAAAAAATATGAAAATCGAGGCTTAAGTATTCCTAAAGATAATAAATATTTATATTTCTATTACCTACCTACCTTAATCGTCATGTCAAGCCGTGTGATACCAGCTTAGAATAGCAATGTCTTAATTATACCGTAATAGGAAGCTTCAAGTCCAGCAGTGGACTATTGTGGCTGTTGGTGTAATGTTTAATGTAAGTTAATGGCTAAATCAGCTAAATCTGCGAATATAATCCTCTAAATAGCAATTATTAGTAAAGCAATCACAAGCATCAAATCTCTCTCTCTCTCTTCTCGTGTGGGACACCGAGTCGTCCAACGACCCGATGAACCCTGGTGTCAGAGTTTTTCAACCACCTACTTTAGGCCTCTGACATGGTTGTGTAGTGTAACGACCACCGTCTAAGTAATCATAGACAGCAACCGGGACCGACGGCTTAACGTGCCCTCCGAAGCACGGAACCATTTCTTTTTCGGACAATCAGGTGGTTCACCCTGCAATGTCCTAACCAAACCGGGAACAAATTCACAAAGTGATAAATATCAATTTTGTGAGTGTCCCACCGAGAATCGAACCCGGAACCTTTGCGTCGCAGGCAGTCGAACTACCACTGCGCCACATCGGCCGTCAAATAACAAACACTAATCGCTGGCAACTATAATTTAACCACGTCCTCAATCTCATTTATTATTGGAACCTGTATTTTATATCGACCACCTGAAAAATATAAAATTTTATGCCAGTTTTACGCCGCAGGGTTATTATAGCCTTTAGTCATTCTTTCGGATTTATTGAGTAATTAATTTCTGCCGCAATCACCGGTTATAAAATCATCATTAATGGTGTCTTGTGTATATTGAATTTACTGTTGATAAATATGGCCTACATTTTTATTGGATTATCTGCTGAAAAACCACATCTATCGTTTGCATTTTTCAATAGAAGATTTGGTTTTTAACATTGGTAACATTGGTGGTTTTTAACATAATACTGTCTTGAGTATTTACAGGGATTTAAAAATACGGTAATAAATATTTACAAAAGCGGTTCTAAGGATTCACAAATACGGTCCTAAGGATTTACAAATACGGTCATAAGAATTTGGAAATACGGTCTTAAGGATTAATAAATACGGTCATAATTATTTACAAATTATGGTCATATGGATTTACAAGACGATGACTTAAAAGATAACTTATCGGCTGGTACCTTGCGACTGGATGGCGAAAACGAGAGATCGTGCCCTATGGCGTACCCTGGAAGAGGTATGTCCAGCAGTGGACTGCAATAGGCTGATGTATGTATGTATGTATCAGCTATTTTAAACTTTGGTTTACCTGCGCGTTTAGTTTTTGCAGAGTTTAGGAATAATTTCATAACTTTGGCGTCAAATATCGTATCCATCCTGAATTACGTAACTGAACTAACTATACATGCATATGAGGTACAATCTTTTTCCAGCAAAATACCTGTGCTGTCCCTGTTATGCTGAGATGATGTTATGTTATGTAGCTTTGTATGTGTCGCAGTAATGTGGCAGAATTAGGAATTTGACCGAAATTATAGGAATTTGGCCAAAAGCCGAATTAATATGTCAAAATAATTCCGGCCAAATTACGAAATTTCCAAAAATGTTTTCAATTTACAAACGATCACTCATTAACAGACGTAAAGTTTTATTTGTGTTTTAACTTTATTTTTTAAAGAATAATTTTAAACCTAATTTTGAAATATTTTTATCATCTTTAGGAATTTGTGCAAAATCCTGGATCTGTTGAGAACGTTAGCAGAGGGTAGTCACCATTTTTCATACTGCGGCGTTTGGCCAAATTTCTTTGATATCGGCCGAATTCCTGATCTTGCCATTTTTATGCGACATATGCATTTTTAATAGTTTGGCAGGAAGGGAAAAGTCAATGGTAAACGAATCAAACCGGAACTTACTTTAATATTTAAATGGCTTTTGAATATTTTACAAACTTTGTTCGGTTCTCGTCCATTTCTGAAGTTCCAAGGGCGCGATTGGGCTAGTTGTTTGAACAACCACAAAACTCCCCCCAAAAAGTCAGTCGTAGGTTTCAAAACCCCGGGGCTAAAATCGTAAAGTCCAGTCATAAAAAACGTCTAATTCTACAGTCAAAATAGGTTTTGTTGAAACTCGCGAAATTTAGTTAGTAAGGAGAGCTTTATTGATTTATTATGAGATAAGTAATTATCAGAAGAATTTAATTTCAATGCCTAGATGCCTTTAGAAAAGACTGGAACTTGGAAGCTCAGAGTAAACAAGATGCAAAGAGAAGAGGGAGGCCTTTGCTTAGCAGTGGGACGATGTTGGCTAAGTACGATAGATAAGATTAAGACAATAATTTAAATGTAGAAAGTAATATTACGCCTGCCACGGTAATAAATACTTTTTACACAATTACACAAGTTTTCTTTCTTTTAAATTTGAACAAAAATTTTATGTATTTGGCTCATACCAATGCCCAAAAGTACTCGAAACCTCATAAGTGATACGCTGGTTTTCTTTGATAAGTTGCCAGACAGTGGCCACATTTTTCTTGATAATCGCAGTTGAGGGCCGACTTCCACGAATTACCTCGTAGAGACATACAAGGCCAGGATTAAATTTTGCGTATCAACGCTTTACGGTGCTAAAATGAAGTGTATCTATCCCAAAAGCATTTTAAAGTCGACATTAGCAATCTTGCAGAGAGAGTGAACTTTTATCATCGTTAAAATCATCACCTTAAAATCTTTCCTCGTTAATACCATTTTGATAGCGGATGGCGTACTTCAATGAATAATAAAAAATAACTGACACGCGTTTTCCTGCCAGTTCTTTTATTAAGTCAATGAGTGAATTCTCTACTTTAAAAAAGTAAATCATTCTAAATTCAAACATTGATAAGAAGCCAGTAATGCAAAACTTTTAGTGCGCCCTAGGTAGATAGAAGATTCTTAAGAGTAAACGAGCAAGGCAAGCTTAGCTCTTGTCCGACACAGAATCGTGAGATCCGCCGTGGGCTATACAAATCCTTTGAAAGGGGAACATCCTGAAATGCGTCTGTAAAGCAATCGCACACGTGCCGGACGATGTTGCGATTTATGACAGCTGCTGTACAAAGTCACAACCAGTGACAGCCGCAATTTTGATTCAACGATGTGTGCTATGATAATTATCCTGTTTTTATATGAAATTTAGTTGATTCCTTGCGTCTGATTGAAGGTTGTTGCAATAGAGAAGATGCCTTTGCCTTGTAGTAGGTTGATGGGGCCTAGTGATGATAATAATGATGACTACCAGATCCGGTAAAACACCGAAAAAAATGGGATATGTGTGAGAACCGCATATTCCTCAAATGTAGCGAAGTTACGTGGACGTCATCCGTAGCTATTTTCGAATGGAATTCAGGTGCACTAACATGAGCAAAATTTAAGGAGGCACTATCAGCAGCACATCAAACTTTATTACTTTTTCCTGTTAACAGTGTAATGAATCAGTTGAAGTTGATTCTTAAAGGTGTAGGTTGATGTGCTTCCAATCATAAGTCAGATGATTCTTGATAAAAAAGCGATAAATTCAACATGTGGCAAATAAAAATAAATAATTTTAAGGAGACGACCTATCATCTAGATCTAAGTGGATTGGCAATAATTATCTAGATAAGTCTTTAAATAAAAAATATTCTTATGTCTGGTAAAATAACTATGACTAAAAGAATGTCCAAAGTTCAGACTACTCACAAATCATAGTGAAGTTAGACATACTTTAAAGTGCTTGAATACTAACGCAAAATATTTTCAAACTGTCTAAACGCGCGTCTAAATTGTTTGTTATAGCATAGCACCGTAAATATTTAAATATCTAATATTACGAAATTGGCAAGGCATAATATAATTTTAAATTAATTCGACAGATGGCGTTACACCATGCTCCGGTGAACATCAAAATCAGGCTCCGCTAATCAAGATTTGAAAGGTCATGTTGGAATTAGAATTAATCTTCATAATCTTGCAAGGTTAAGGCTTAATCACACGGGCTGTAAGAGACAGCGCTCCAATACTGATACTGTGCATGCAGATCATGATACTGAATTACTTCTACCTAAGAGTAGATATATATCAGGATACGACAAAAAAAGGTCTTCCATACTAAAATCACGATCAGCTGACTGCCTTTACTATTTACTAAAAAACACTAAGAAATTGACACACACACACACACACACATATCACGCCTATAATCCCTTGCGGGGTAGGCAGAGCATAAACGACCGCATAAAACGGACATTTACTCCACATCTGACAAACGTTTGAGGGTCATCCGGAAAATTGTGTAAAGCCATAGTGACAGGTTGTCAGCCCATCGCCTAAAATTACAATACACACCCTCGAGTCCCTTAGTCGCCTCTTACGACTCCCACGGGCAAGAAAGGGGGTGATGCTATTCTAAGAAATTGACGTTCCCGGAAATATATATTTCCATGGGAAAGTTGTTCAGTTTTGTTGTCTGCATCAGCCACATCAGTCTCCTGCTGGACATGGGCCTCCCTGAATTAGGGGAATTCCCATACTCACCACTTTAGGCAGGCGGATAGGTTTCTTAGACGTTTTTTGCGACACCCACGTAGTAAAATTGGGGTGATGATATTCGAAACCAGCACCACACGGCAAGTTACACTAGCGAGGTATAAGCTTCAAGAAATCGCTCTGTATTTTTAGTGTGAGCCACTGAAGGATGATCGACCGGATGAACTCTGGTATCAGAGTTATTTATCCACGTACTAGGTAACTAAGTCTCTGACTTGGTGGTGTAACCACCATCATATAAAATTCAGTTCAAATTCAAAAATACTTTATTGTACACAGGAAATACAGTAAAAACAAGATATAAATTAAAAAAGTGTACACAAGGCGGCCTTATCGCTTAGGTAGCGATTTCTTTCAGGCAACCTTAGGGTACAGGAAAAAAGATAATCAAAGGTGGTTCTCCCTCTTGTCATCCCATTTTTAACGCAAACGACTTTAACAAAAACTAACCAAAGGCCGTAGTATGTGTCCTTCGAAGCACGATTCGTAAAAGATGATTGGGAGGTTAAAATTTATTTTCCAATGACTGACATTTTGTTCCGATCACAAAACGAGAGGTCGTGCCTTATAACGTGTCTTATGGCGTATTCGCAAACTGCTATTGGCTATGTGATGTGACACTCAATGTAACAACATTTGAGTGATCCCATCCTAATTCACGGTTGACAAAGCTGAACCTTCTTAAAAACTAAACGGCTTCTAAAAAGCCAAAGCATGGTCAACACTCCTAACAAGGTTCTCAAAAAAGGGTACGACAAGTTTCTTACCAAGAGTGATTTGAAGCAAACATGAGGGTGTAGTTTATGTTTGCTGAAGAATTTCCTCAGAAAGACTGGCTATTTCGAATGAGAATTAAAAAGTAAACAGTTTGCATTAGAATTCTGTTTTTATATTTATTCTTTAGAGTATGTGCCTCTGATTTATTTGTAGACTACATTACGGGGTGGCTGATGTTTGTATAGTGTTTTATTTACCTACTTTAAGAAGATGTCTTCGAAGGCGATCGAATATTTATCAAGATAATTTTTAGAGGATTATAGATTGTTACTCATTTCCTTCAAGATGGAGATTGCTTATGGTCACAAAAGAAGGAAAAAATTAAAATTATGGACTAGTAGCTATTGTCTAAATTGGTGATTAAATAACAACGTCTCAGATTCAACAAAATATAAATATATCCTGGACGATTCACACAGCGCCATCTAACCCCAAACTAAGAAAAGCTTGTGATATGGGAACTAGATAGCTGAGATTAATACTTATATACTTTTTTGTAAATATATACATTTTATACATAGAAACACCCAGGCTAAACACAAATATCTGAAAATGACTAGACAAATATTTGTGTCTTGTGGGGATCGAACCCACGAGCCTCGACGTAGCAAGCAGGGGTACTATCCTCTACACCATCGAGCCAGCATCAATGATTCCGTACTTGAAAAGGCACGGTTATCGTCTTAATAGATTGAGTTGTAATTACATCACAACAATCCTTTGTCCCTCCAAGCTAGTTAAAGTTGTAAAAATCCAAATCTGTACAAATGAACTTAGAAACCTAAAAATAGAGTGTAATATAATTGAAAAAATTAAAGTGATAAAGCCGGTTCTTCCGTTCAAAATCTCTTCCTTATACAACAATTACAAACGATTTGAAATTGCACAGAGCCGACGTCTGAATTCCTTATTCCTTACACAATAGAGGCGAACAAAAGACGCTTTCTGGTGAAATATCGGCCGAATCCATTGTCCAGTGGATGATATATTGACTTCTATCAGCCTATGGGAATAGCTCAGAAGGAGGATTTGGTTGGAAGTTACTTGGAACTTATTTCATTCATAATATCGTCTATGATTTCAGGGCCCCGATTATTTTATATTTTTGCCACTATAATGCCATCGAACTCAAGTGTCATTCTGTGTTCATTCTGATTTTCTATAATCAAAACTGTTAGTTAGAATACGAAAAGGCCAAATACATTCAATTCTCTCTCTCTATATTTTCGTGTGGGACATCGAGTCTTCCAACGACTTGGTGAACCCTGGTGTCAGAGTTTTTCTACCGCCTACTACTTGGGCCTCTGACATGGTTGTGTAATGACCGACGTCTTAGTAATCATAGACAGCAACCGGTGCGACGGCTTAACGTGCCCTCCGAAGGATACTCTATTGAAACACAACTGAGATGTTTTTCAAATATCGGAATACGGCCCCTGATTTATTGAACCCCGATGTCAAATTTATTAAATCATTACTAATTAGGTATGTAGTAGACCTCTGACGTAGATTGATCAAAGGTATTGACTTACATCAACCTATGGGAATAGCACAGAAGGAGAAAAATGGTTCGATTGGACTAGTAAGTACCTATCTTACCTATGTTTTTTTTTTTTTTTTTTATTAATGATGGGTTTGCTCTTGACTCTAGTCTAGGTCATAGGACAGAGACAGAGTCTAAGATGGAGCGAGCTCACCCAGAAGAAAATAAATATAAAAAACAATTTTGTTACATACGTAAATTGGAATAATCTATGTAGCGACCTCTGGGAGCTACGACAAGAAGCTCACTCAAAGTGGTTCACGAGCAAGCAAGACGCAACAGAAGTTCCAACATATCTGCAAGATGGCGCCACGTGACAGAACAAAGAGCCTGAAACGCGGTATCGAAGTGTTTCACCGCGCAACGCATATATACAACTTCCAATTCTATCCAGGTGGACCAGTCGGTCCCCTGGCCACAACACCCGGCCAGGCGGGTAGCTACCCTTTTCCCGACTCCACCTGGAACCCTCCATTCTGCCTATTGGCATCACTCCTGTCACCCGCCATATTGGTGACCCCTACCTTGGACTTCGCAGCCTACAACCATGCATCAACCACTACAGCATGCAGCCAACTACTACGTCATCAGCACCCATCGCAGTCACAGCACGGCAGCTTCACTGGTCTTCCATCATCGTCTCGACTCACCGTAGACGTCCCGACTCACCGTGGACATTGGAACCAGCACTGCATCGCCACGCCAGACTGCATCATCACGCTACATGACGTCATCAGCCCCACTTCGCTCGCTGACAGTATCGACCTCCGGTCTTGAGGGGGAGTACTGTAGCGACCTCTGGGAGCTACGACAAGAAGCTCACTCAAAGTGGTTCACGAGCAAGCAAGACGCAACAGAAGTTCCAACATATCTGCAAGATGGCGCCACGTGACAGAACAAAGAGCCTGAAACGCGGTATCGAAGTGTTTCACCGCGCAACGCATATATACAACTTCCAATTCTATCCAGGTGGACCAGTCGGTCCCCTGGCCACAACACCCGGCCAGGCGGGTAGCTACCCTTTTCCCGACTCCACCTGGAACCCTCCATTCTGCCTATTGGCATCACTCCTGTCACCCGCCATATCTATATTAAAATAATTAAAACTGTGTGTTTTTACTCAAAATCTCCTACAGCAAAAAGTTCCCGTCTGTACTAGCTTTCAGCTACGCTTTTAGGATATGTACCTAAAATTCTTATAAACATGTAAAATATTACCTACATCTGTAATTTTCTTTTCTTTTTCAGAAGTAGGTCACCTTCAATCATTATATTTTCGGAACAATTTACTTACCTACCTAATTTGACGCTCGGTTTTTCTTTTTATTTGAAATATCAACTGAATTACATTAGGTAATTGATGGATGGGCGTGTAGAAACCACTTCTAAATAACCAAGGTGTATTACGTCCCACACCTGTAAATAAACTTCTATGCGATCTAATAAACGCAATGTAATCTTGACTACCATTATTTGATGCAAATACAAATATGTCTATTTCTAAATTATTAATTTCATAAAGTACTTATACCATTGGTTCATGTGCATTTCCATTAAAATCACTGAATTTATGAGGACTTTACAAGTGTCTGTAACAGTGCTTGAGGCACATAAAGGCCTCAATGCCAAAAAATTATTCTCTTTACTTACCTTAAATTAGTGCAGTCACTTTCTGTCAAATAGGTTAAAAAAGGATAGGAGATAGGTATTCTACTCATGTCATGTCATAAATTTTGTCGTAAAATACGCGTTATCTGTCAGATTAGGGCGCCGATGAAAACAATACCGAATAAATTACTAGGAATAGTGAAAAACATATTGAAATTTTTAAACATGACAAGACTTCGATATCTCCTATCTTTTTCGAAACCTATTTGACGGAAAGTGAAAGTGCTACTTTAAGATTTGATTCCCTAATTGAGTGAAAGTCTACTTTCCCGAAATAATTCAAGGGATGAACCATTCTACCTTCAATTGAACAGGTTGAAAATGAAAAAAAATATTTCTGGAACGTAAACATATAAAATGTTCATAATATTCCTTAGAAAAAGTTTTTTAGTTCCATGGTCTTGTTCACTTTGAAATACATTCAGTATGTACTTTAGTATATATTGTAGTGTCTTTGTTGTTTTAATGTTACATTGTATCTTTTTTTCTCACATATCTTCTTTTAATTTCTGTGCTCCTATCAGGGCATGGGAAGGTTTTCCATACAGTGACTTATGGTCTAACGCTGCCAACTTTCAAAACTCTTCTAATTCCCTTTGTCTCAAGTCTGCTGATTCGGAAGTATTTGATGTGTTTGGTGAACGACAGTGACTTATGGAAGTCTGAATTGAGTTGAGGTTGTACTGGGGCGAGTTAATTGAAAAGTTTACATTTTGGAGTAGCAAAGGCTGACGCCATTTTGCGAGCGTCGTTTTGGAACTGAGAATTTGCAATTCGAATACTTTTATGCATCATGCTTTTAGATAAAAAGTTAGATTGTTTTGTTGTGAATAAATCTAGACTCCAATACATCAATAAAATCCAGTGTTCAGAACAAAAAAACGTTTCTTTTCTTCTTATTCAATTTTACAGATTTTCACCGCACACACGTTCCTCTACTACAGTCGTATCTCTCCTCTCTCTCACACACTCAGACGATCCTTTTTACACAGCATCCTTACGTTCCATTTTTTACTATTTTTCTAACATAAATAGCACTACAATTAGTAGTTTTTACCGGAGCATATTTGACTTGCGCGACTGAACTCGGTCTAGGAAGAAAGCCGATTGCAACGGGTTTTTATCAACAACAAGATCATTTGGCCTCTTTTCTTGACAAACATAAGAAAAATTAACGTATGGTAGATCCCTCATATGAATGGAAGGCAGAGATGATCGAAGGCCACGATCCTTCAAAAATTGTGTGCCGAGGTGTAAGCGACAGCCCTTCAAATGTTGATAGGCTGCATTTAGACGATAAAACTGTACAATATCCCCTTAGAAATATATTTGAGGAATTAACTAATTCCTTTGAGTTCCCATAGTAACTAAAGTTTGGCTGATCTTGTTTTTGTCTGGCAATTTTTTTTCCTGACATAGGTATGCACCTTGAGGATAGTTGTTCAGTTTCATGGACCGCATGCACCCTATCAGTATTCAGAGGGCTGTCCATAACAACCCGTATAGCAGATGCCATCCTAATTCTGCCATCTTAAATGTTGAGTTCCACGTGTCTTGAACTCACGTGTACCGAACTATACTACTTTTTTATTTTCGTGTGGGACACCGAGTCGACGAACGACCACTACTGCTGTAAACTACTACTATGTGTTGTTTTATCTGGGTAGGGATAGGTAAATTTAAGAATTAATATGCATTATCCAGGCAAGCATGTACTATCATCGTCTGCAACGTCATTTATCATCAGGTGAGATAGCAAACAAATGCGGGCTTGTTTTACTAAAGAAAAAAAAAACCTTTGTTTGACTTGTGTTATCTTTACTCAATAAATGTAAAAAAATCACATCCCCACATGCGGTTATACCGTAGTAATTTTTTATTAGCATCCGGCGGACAGGTCCGGCGCGAAGATAAAGCAAACGAGCCATAAATCGTAATGGCTTCCCATTCTTCCCCACAGTGACGACGATTC
Source organism: Tuta absoluta (assembly GCA_027580185.1). NCBI lineage: Eukaryota > Metazoa > Arthropoda > Insecta > Lepidoptera > Gelechiidae > Tuta > Tuta absoluta. The sequence goes on along the minus strand of JAQAHW010000019.1, from coordinate 6,761,395 downwards.
TGCCGCCCGCTTAGCTTAGCAATTTTTTTTTCGTCTATCTCATTCACAAACAAGTGAAAGGAACGAAGCAAAAAGCAGTCACGTACTTAAGCAAAATGAGGCTGTTTCAAATGACAGGATAAGTATTATATCGATTTTTTATTTTAAAAAGAAACAATTAGCGACACGTAAGAGGCCAACAAAAACAGAAATTTCATTTGATCACTATTAATTCAAAAAAAAAAACTGAAAGTACATACACAGCAGATCTGATGTAAATAGAAATTTAAATTTACATATTTTTATTCCTGCATGCATCTTTCCACAATCTTAAGTATACTCTGTCTGACGCCAGGGTACATCACCCGATGTACAATAGATTAAGATTAGTGTATAGGTAATACTTAGATAAGAATTACAATAAAAACCCGATTTTCAAAGTGATATTCACTTGGCCTAAGGACATCAAAAAACTGATTCACTAAAGTCAAGATATAAAAGTTTTTAATTATAAATAATAATATGAACCATCAAACTTATTTCAAAACACCCTCGGTTCAAAACAGTTTCGTCTAATAAAGAGGTTTACTGAACTGGATAGACGTACAATTTATACCTTTTTGACAATTTGACCTTCAGAATCGAGGTCTATGTTCCCCACGCATTAATCAGTTGGGGCGGTATTGAATCCTACTACTGTTGCCGACGCGCGAATTTATGTGATTTGTCATTATAGGAAGGCATTTCAAGTTTGTTTACTAGGTACCAGTACTAACTTTCACAAACATGTTAGAGGCTTAGTAATTTCACTGACTTCAGGGTTCATCGGGTCTTTGGACGACTCGGTGTCCCACACGAACAAGAAAAACAAGGATTACTTACTATTTGTTATGGATCATCATGTGTAATGTGTATCTTCGGAAGATGTTATGAACTATTATCTGCTCATAACATCCCGGATAAATTTTTATTTACTCTAGGAGTCCCGCGGTTCATAATTGGCGGAAAAATACCTTGAGATTTTATGTTTGGATTGAGAACCATCTTCTGAAGTCGGTTTAGTAACACGAGAAGACTCTAAGCTCCAATACAGCTCCTTATCTTGATATATTGCACCCATTGTGGTCTGTCAGCTCAGCAGTTCAGTTACCGTTGTTGTTTGGAGGGGGAGATAGAACATTGCGGATTTCGTCGCTATCTCTTAGGATTTTTCCACTTATCTGTAAAAAAGGGACCGAAATTATATGGGAAGTCACAAAAAGTTTATCGTTTTTGTGCTGAATGTTCGCCAACAGATGTCGCTGTCAGTATTGTAAAGCAAGCTGTCGTTCAATGTTCTTCTTGTAACCTATCTGTGTAGCATTTCAGTTAAAAAAGGGAAATACTTCTAGTAATTTGTGCTTTTAGCTGCAACTATATGCACACAGACTATTTTGTATATTGGGCTATATATTGAAAATAATTTGCCAAGTATTCGCTTTTAGAAGTACTTTACACACATACTGTATGGCACAGGATTCTTCTCTATTGCACCAATCTTCACGGTCCTGTGCTAAATTGATCCATAAGGATCCCGTCGAATTGGTGATATCATTGGACCATCAGGCTGATGGTCTGCCCGCTGACCATTTTGCTCTCCTTGGCCAGCACTCTGTGACCTATCTTATAAATAATAAAATGAAACATTGTTAAAACCCTTAATAATGTGTTGAAATATACCTGCAACCTGATTAAGGTGACGAAATTGCTTTAGTTGCCAACTCATTAAAACAAACCGGTCATTTTAAAATTCTGGGTGTTGCAAAACAGTAAATTCATTACATACATTAACAGCCTCAACAGTCTACTGCTGGACTTGCCCCTCCTGTCGGGGGGTATTTCCATACTCACCACGCTTGGCAGGCGGATTGGCGAGCGTAGTGAAAGATGTTGCATTCACAGGGAACGCAGCACCCCTTCCATTGGTGATTATCTTCTAGTAACTTTTTACTTAACCCACGGGTAGAATTGGGGAAATTTCGTAGCTTTACCCAACTGGATAGGTAAAATAAACAGGGGTCCGAGACCCAGCCGGGTAAATTTATAAGATGTATGTACAAGGGATTGTTCTATAAAGCATGGAAGCTTGTTAATAAAGACCTTTTTTCCTTATTTAGCGACAATCAAAAGATTTAGAAAGAAGTTTAAAAGTAACAAAATTAATACCGCAGACGAGACCCGAACCTGGGACCATCGCTTTCAGTACTAGCCCTTTTTCGCCACGCTGCGAAAATACCTGCATAATTTTGGTGCCATAAAATAGCTTTTTCCAACTTTGCCTCACCCAAATTATCTATTCCAACTCAATCGAACATAACAAATGGACCCACTAATAACCAACAACAGAAAAGTCAGCACGTATCACCATAGGGTGCGCTAACAAAAGTTGACATTTGGGGTTCCTATCAGAATTTATTCCCATTGGATCGGATATTCTGTATGCGGCTTGCCATATTGTATAGTTCTCGTAACCACCGTACTCTGGCCCTTACTATCTCATTTACCTCGTAAGGAGCAATCTAAAATTGAAAGTTCTAGTAAGACTGGTCGTAGTACCCTCCTTAAATTGGGTGAATATTGCCCTCAATTCGGGATATAAATTCTCCTTACTTGCCTTAAATTAGTGCTGTCACTTTTCGTCAAATATGTTTAGAAAAGGAAAGGAGATATCTAAGTCCTGTCATTTTTAAAAACGTCAATGGTTTCTTCGCCTTTTCTAGTACATTTAGTCGCGATTGTGTTGACCGTCGCCTTATTTTGACAGATAACACGTATTTTGCATGAAATTATAAGACATGACACGACTAAAAAATCTCCTATCCTTTTCTAAACCTATTTGACGGAAAGTGACAGCACTAATTTAAGGCAAGTAAGGAGAATTTATATCCCGAATTGATGTCAATATATTACCTATCGAAATATGAGGAAATTGAGAATGGTGATTCGTTTATTCGCGAATTCTCTCGTGTGTCCAAAATTTGTCTCTTGTCGAAAGATTTGTTTCGATAACTCTTTTCCCTTTCGTATTTCAGGAGAAATTGCGAGTATTTTACAAGTTGAAATGATTTTGATGCAATTTTTTAAACACGGTTTTGATATTTAATTTTAGCGACAATTTTTTTTACAGAGATGACTTTAGTGCCCATTTTTTGGAACTTTCAAGACACTTGCTACAATGGCTGCCAATGTATGCCTTTTCAAATTTAGAATGAATAGTTCAGCTCTTTAGGTCAAACAGACAACGTACTATGCTCAATTGCTCATGGACTCATCACCACACTACATCGTATAACAACAAAACTTTTAAAAATTGATATAAAAACACATCTTAAAATCGATTGCCTTTTTTTAACAGGCCAGAAGACGAGAACAGCAAATATTTAATTAATTAATTTGATATCAACACTTATTGCAATGTAGTTTAGTTCAGTTTTTACGCTGAACTGGTACATAAAGTTTAGTGATTGCTCCGCTAGGGTACAAGAATCGTCGTAGAGACTATCGTAGAGGATGAAACTCATACACGAGTTGTCCTAAGACACTCATGAGACCGATGCCTCGCAGATTCGCACCAGTAGTAGTCCATATGTTATCCAGTAGTCCATATAGTCCAGTAGTTCGAAATGTCTAAAATTGAACATTAACAAAAATGATATCGTCAATAACCAAATAATTGCAGGGACAAAATTGTTACTTTTCAAAACACATCAATGCGATTCCCCCGCAATTGGAGGGCACATTAAGGCTTTGTCCGCATATTATGGCGATCCATCATTCCTCACATGCGGAAACGGATTTATTACGAAACAACTGGAAAAATTGCACGTACAGTAACAGATACCAGCGTGTGTATTCAAAAATAACAAAGTCTTTTACAATAATAATAAAAAGTAGAAAATATTTGTTTCTTTGTTTGAATTGTTTAGGCTCCGAAACTACTAAAGGTTTAAAAAAAATCCCTGATGAACTTAGGCTGAAATGTCTTTAAGAATCAATTAAGTCTGAAAGAATCGGAAAGGTTTTATAAGATAGTCGAATGCAAAAAAGGATACCGAAATGCCGATTTGCGCAGTGGACTTACCTTATCCATCTATAGCAACTTACTACTTTTTATGCCGTTGCCAATCCCCGTAATAATGTTTACGAAACCGTTTGTTTGAAAATGATTTATGAAAAATACAATTTTATTTCAAGTTCTCCAAACCCTATTCAAAAAGAAGCATAATAATCCGGGTTTCTTCACAATCCGGGTTGGCCCTCTGTTTTACAAACTCCGCTGGCTCAGCGACCTAAAATGAAACTTGGTTTCCGCAACAATTCCACCACTCTACTGGTCACTCCTGCACCATCTTTAGCCAGTTATTCATTCAAAGATCGCGTAGATCTGACTGGTCAGTCCTGTGACCTGTTTTTTTTTAACTTAAACTTGCAATATTTCATACCACGGTCAGGATTTGGACCTGCAACTTTCTCCATTACCAGTGGTGCTGGCGACCCCTCTTCAATCTAGGCTACTGCGGCTCATCCCGTGTCCGCAAATTTTGGAAGCGTATCTAAATCCCTATGACGTATGAGGTTTTTTTTAAACTGTAATTTTTTTTTTCTAACACGGGAAATGTTTTGAAATTTGGTATTCAGCCCAGTGACCTCTGTCTTTTTTAAAAACCACATATCACGAAGCAAGTATCTCACTATGTACAAGGAGCCGCGACATTCGTGCTGTCCCATCAGTCACCACAGCGCTAGATATGAAAGCTTGTATGAAACGGACGAACAAAAACTCTGACGGACGCGAACAAGAGAGAAAGATATGAATGTTTGCTTCGAGGTTCGCAGCCAGCTTTTATTTGAAGAACTTGACGCTTTTGGTCAAATTGTTAGGAAGGATTTTGTTAAGTTGGAACTCGTACAAATACCTTATTTAATATGTTCAGTTCGCGGCCTTTACACGTTCCTGGAATCCTTCGATACTTCCCAAAAATAAAAAATAAAATTGTTGCTTTGTTTTGGAGTCAAAGCCACCGAGTAAACTTGACACTGGCGATATCACAATAAAAACGTGATAAAAACGCCACAAATAAAAAACCGAATTGATTAAAAAATAAAACTTGACACATGCGAAATCACAGTGAAATCTCAACATAACAAAAATGTATAGATTGAAATCATTTTTAAGTAGGTTAGGGAACTTTCTTAATTATAGTCATTATATTTGTAGGTATCTTTTGTAATAACTTTTTGCTGTTTTCTTGAAGGAGACCAAGTCAACAATGATCTTTTTATTTCCCTGTATCTTATTACTTGCAACATTTGATCTTCGGATATCTTTTGTTGATCCTCACATTAAGTAAGTAAAACACTTGATTGCACAAAAATAACATAAACGAATAAAACAGAAAAATTATCGCTTTAAACGATCTCTTTCAGATAACCTTTGGATACAGGAGAAAAAAAAGCAGAGAAGTTTGAAAGTCATGTATAAGAAAACAAATTGTAACTAAAACTCAATAAAGGAACATGCCCACCGAGTAAGGGACTCCAGGCCAGATTTGCGTCAAGGCAGAAGTAGTTTCAAACGGTTTATAATTAACTTCTTATTTACCTTCTGTTATTATTTTTATAAACCTAACTTTTTATTTTGCGGGGTATTTGGAACAGCCCTCCAATTATTGATAGAGTGCACGCAGACCATGAAACTGAACAACTTCCTCATTGAAACATATGTCAGGAAACGACAAAAAAAATTGACCTCCCATACAAAATCACGATGAGCTGACTGCAACTACTAAGAAAAGTAAAAAATAATTGACGTTTACTGAAAATTTATTAATGGAATGTTGTACTGTTTCGCGGTCCGCACGCACCTTATAAGTATTCGAAGGGCTGTCGTCCCTTAAGTACAGCCTGTTTATATATTTTAATACATACCTAAACGTACAGTGCTTGCTACTTGCGGTATTTTTTTGCATACATAGAATCAATTTTAAATATTATAAACAGTATAAGAATAGCGCTCCAACATGAAAAATAACTTTATATTAAAATTTCCAGTCACGACAGGCACTTAGCAATAAGACCGTATAAGCCTTCTAATTACTTAGGAGGACTTGTCAAGATAAGCCTGAGCCCACTTAGTCGAAGTAAATAGGATATTTCGATGTTGTTTTAGGACGGTCCCGAATAAATTGTACCTACTAAATCGCTTTATACTAAGTTGACTTTAAGTACCTATGGAACATTGTTGCTATCTTACCTGCATAATCTATATATGGAAGTTTGTAATTGGCATTGGTTTAAACTCGCCGAACAGAGTCAATATAGTGACTTGTGTGTTAGCAAATGACCCAATGACAACTGTCGTGTCTGTGACGGTATAAAATTATACATACATACATACATCACGCCTATAATCCCTTGCGGGATAGGCAGAGCATGAAACGTCACAAAAAACGGACATTTACGCCACGTCTGACAAATATTTGAGGGTCAATCGAAAAATCGTGTATCGCCATAGTGAAAGGTTGTAAGCCCATTGCCTAAGATTGCAAATACACACCCTCGAGTCCCTTAGTCGCCTCTTACGACTCCCACGGAGAAATAAAATTATAGCTTTCGGAAGGTCTCTAACGTTTTAACTGAAATATCGGGCCAATTGAGTACGGGTAGAAATATGCCTAATAGTATAATAATTAAGAACCAATCATGATAAAATAAAGAACTGATCAGTAATCACACTCGTAGCTCCCACTACAATTCCGTGAGCCGAGCTGCTACACAAAAATCCTACACAAAGGACACCTACATCCATAAATACTGTCATCAGCCTATTGCAGTCCACTGCTGGACGAAGGTCTTCCTAAGGGCACGATCCCTCGTTTTTGCCATCCCGTCGCTACCAGCTGCTTTTTTAAAGTCATTGGTCTATCTGCCCGGCGGTTGTCTACGCTTGCGGAGGCTTGGCCTCCACTCGTGAACCACCTACATTCAAGTATAAAGAAATATCAGATTAATGAACACCCACATCTTCCACTTATTCATAATTTATTATGTCAGCGTTTTCAAATACATTTTTCGCCAGACGAACAAAAGAGATTTTTCGTTTATTTGAATGTAATCAATCAACTTCAAAATAACTAAACTTATTCTATTAATAGTTTCTGCATCAGCTAGCTTAACATTTTTGATTGTAAGAAATAAAAACCGCTGGCCTGACCTCTTTAAGTGTATTATATCACGGAATGCGTGTTAGTTCTATCTTGTTTACTCCATATTGTGTTTTTATCGCGGTACATTTATCGGGATAGGGATCTAAGTGAGCGTTACACTGTTCCCGACTGGGTAATGGGTATACTTAAATGGTTAATTTCAAAAATATCGCGAAGCTATTTCGAAGATTATACTTTATTTACAACTAGCTTTCCGCCCAGCGGTTTCACCCGTTGCCACTCATTTTCCCGTGGTAATAGTTGTTTTCCCGCGGTAAGAAGTGGCCTATGTGTTATTCCGGGTCATATTTTACCCGTGTTCCAAATTTTATTCAATTCGGTCAAGCCGTTTGAGCGTGAAGAGGTAACAAACATAGATATGTATATATATATACACACAAACTCTCAGATTTATAATTTTAGTACGTGTCCCAGAATGATAAGAAAGTGTATTTGTCCTTACAAAGTTATTAAGTACACTAGCAGCCCGCCCAGCGGTTTCACCCGCCGCTAACAATTTTCCCCCCGGGAATAAGACAGTTTAATATAGCCTATGTTCATCAGGGATAATGTAGGATTCTAAAAATCTTGACTTCAATTTGAAACAAATATCGTTTTCAGATGGTGGTGGCGTAAAGTTACATGCCGTGTGATTAATCTGGCCAGCCCCATGGCAGTGCCTATATTTTTATTTTTTTTATCCCGCCCGAGCCGGTTTTCTATTAGGTGATAACAAAATTGTAATAAAAAAAAATGTGTGATACAAATTTCTATTTTTAGAATGACGGTTCATGACGTCAATAAGTGATAATACTATCCTACATTGAATAAAGAATTTCAATTTCAATTAACGGTAAAAGAATTTTTTAAATCGGTCCAGTAGTTTCGGAGCCTATTTAATTCAAACAAACAGTAAATAAAATCCTGTTTCTAATATAAGTGTAGATTATATAATTATGTGCCGTGTGATGGCGGCTTAGAATAGCATCACCCCATTTCTTGCCCGTGGGAGTCGTAAGAAGCGTCTAAGGGACTCGAGGGTGTGTATTGCAATTTAAGGCGATGGGCTGACAACCTGTCACTATGGCGATACACAATTTTCCGGGTGCCCCTCAAATGTTTGTCAGACGTGGCGTAAATGTCCGTTCTAGGCGGCCGTTTACGCTCTGCCTACCCCGCAAGGGATTATAGGCTTGATATGTGTATGTGTATGTATGTATATAATTATTATTTTAGTGTGATGCCGGCTTAGAAAACCATCACCCGATTTCTTTCCCGTGGGAGTCGAAGGAGGCGACTAAGGGACTTGAGGGTGTGTATTGAAATTTAAGGCGATGGGCTGACAACCTGTCACTATGGCGATACACAATTTTCCGAATGACCCTCAAATATATGTCAGACGTGGCGTAAATGTCCGTTTTTGCGGCCGTTTTCGCTCTGCCTACCCCGCAAGGGATAATAGGCGTGATATGTATGTATGTATTATTTTAGTGTAGATTTTTTTAATGCATTATTTAATGTTTTTTGTCGTCTTTTTATACCGAGTAAGGGACAGCCCTTCGAATACTGATAGGGGGTGCATGAAACATAAAACTGGACAACTTTCCCCTAGAAACATATGTCAGGAAACGCCAAAAAAATTACCTTCCATACAAAATCACAATCAGCTGACTGCATTCACTATGGGAAGTCAGTTTTTTTACGTTTCCTGAAATATGTTCCTACGGGAAAGTTGTTCAGTTTCATGGTCTGCATGTACCCATTAGTATTCTGAGGGTTATCCCTGACATCCTTTAATACAGTAATGATTAAATGTAATCATTACACGACGGGTACGAATAATGTGGCGTAGTTGGTACATTTTTAAATGAAAAAGTAGTTATTGTGGCATAACTGTAATAGTTAGACATATGGTATCGCGGACATTATTATAGATATTGATGTCCTCCATAAAACTGTAGTACATCACTTTGCTCTATTGTCAATAATTTCCTCAGCGTACGCGATATAAGATATTTTTTTGGTAAATTTTTCGCACGTTGGGTTACATTATCGAAATTTTCACGCGGATCCCTATTTTTTTCTCATATAAAATATAGCCTATGTTCATCAGGAATAATGTAGGATTCTAATGGTGAAAGAATTTTTAAAATCGGGCCAGTAGTTTCGGAGCCTATTCGATGCAAACAAACAAACAAACAAACAAACAAACAAACAATCAAATCTTTCCTCTTTATAATATTAGTGTAGATTAGTGTAGATTTATCTTCACGTTTAGGTTGGTTTTTTGTCTTGCCTTTGATTAACTTTTTCTTTATGCAGGCAAAGAAATTATTACCACTTTACCATAAATTCATCACGTCCTTTACGTTTAGGTTGGTTTTTTGTCTTGCCTTCAATTAACTTTTTCTTTATGCAGTCAAAGAAATTATTACCACTTTACCATAAATTCATCACATCTTAAAACATTAGAAAAGAAATAGGAATCAATTATATTATTTCGAAATCTATACTAAGTTTGGTTTGAAAAGTACCTACTTTATGCTGTACCTACGTGTGAATTAAGTTTCAAAATAATAATAATAAAAAAAACCGGCATACCGAATTCTGTTAGGTAAAACATAACCTGGTACTTGTATGTTTGCTTAAACCTAGAGTAATAATTTTGATTTATTAGTCGGTTTTGAATTTTAAGCCGGATAAAATCGCTTAATTTTGTTTTACCCCTTGTTATCCCACTTTTGTAACGTATTTCAAAGGTTTTGAATTTTAAGTCAGAGTAGTTGTCCAATATGATTGGTACACATGATTCTGCAGGGTAGATGAGGCCCTAAAGAACATTATAACAAAAATACTTTTGAAAAAGTCCAACGCCGTGCGATGCCGTCTTATAATAGCATCATCATATTTCTTTCCTGTGGGTGTCTTTTGACTAAGCGTGCACTGATTGTACTAAACTGTAAATCCTTCCTACCTACAAATTAATGTAATCACCGTTATTCCAACAACGATAATTACCGCGATAGTTACCTATAATGTTATACTAATCCCTTGAATACGAAATTTTTGAAATACTTTACGCGTTAGCTATACAATTTTTGAAAACTTGAGCTTTGTACTATCTTTTAGAAATAAAGGTCGCACACACCAAGAGTCAGTTGGAGATTTTGCATAAATTGAGTTCACACGCAAAATTGTTTTCTCGATTCTGCGTTCTGCGTGTAATCCAGATAAATTTAAGTAATCTGCTCTAAACAATGGAGGTAAAACTGCCTCTTATTCACTGTCTTACACTTTGATGGGCAATAGAAGAAATACGAGAAGGGCAAATAGTAGTGGCGTCATTGAGGCAAAAGATAGTTCAGAAATAAAACCTGATAAAATTTCTACCATAGGAATAAGTTAGTATGATAATATTATTTGTTGTATAGGTAAAATTGGGTTGAGATAGAAGCAAAAGTTTAGATATGTCATTCAATATCTAAAATCTACGCAAGTTTTTTAGCTAAGTCATTCAATATATGAAATCTACGCTAGTTTTTTCACATAATGTGAAGATTCGGGTAGAGCATGTTTGAGTCTGTGCAGAAAGAGAATAGGCGTGAAAATTGCAGTATGAGAAATGTCATAGCAACCTATAAAATATTATACGATCACTTTTTTCTCGCGTCTGTTCTCTTTCCGCACTAACTTTTTATTGAAGAAAAAAGAAATGAAAACAATTTACGACGCAGGCGCCATAAAAAATTTAGTTTATGCAACTGTCACTAAATGCCTAATTGTATGAAATCTCGTACACAATTTTATCTACACTCTTTTTAAAAAAACCTCAGTAATTCACTTTATTTCCACACGCCCGCACCGGCGACTGCAAGGTCCAATACAAGATCAACATCAATACGAGCACGTCATATGGCTTATTGTGAATTTTGTGCAAATTTTATACTTTATTAGTTGTTCAGATGTCCAATCAACAACTGAACAGCAAATGGAAAACAACTGAACAAAAACTGAAAAACATCTGAACAACCACCGAACAATAACTAAACAAAAACCATACAACATCTGATACGTGCGGCGAAAAATGGCGCAAATTTGAGTATTGGCAAAAAACTTCGTTTCATTTCTCCATTTCCTCGAAAGTCATACCTTCTCATTAGCTTTTGAGAAGGAACTGTCATTTCTTTAGGCAGAATGCACGTGAACACAGAATGGATTTTCCTATTTTTTGTAAATTTTAATGTTCTCCACACTCAACTGTCACTCTATTCCCATTTTTGTTAGCGAAATACGAAACGGCTCCTGAGACGCTTTTTAAGTAGCGGAATACGGCCCCAGGTCTTTATACCTGTTTTCGAATTTGTAATTTGAACATTATGAGACGAGTCTAGTTTTAAATTATAAACTTCTGTGTGACATATCGAGATTTGGGTAAACAAAGCCATTTGTCTGGAACCAACGCAATTGTAAGTCATTAAAACGATTTACAACTAAACGTCGTCAAAGCGTGCGAATTATGGCCGTTCATATTGCCAGCTTTAGGATTATTATAAAGATAACTTTCACTAGTTATTATTTAAAGCAAGTAAGTATTGTAGTGACCTCTGGGAGTATCACTCAAAAGGTTTACAAGCAAGAAAGACGCAACAGAAGTTCTCAACACATCTACAAGATGGAGCCACGTGCCTGGACCATAGCACTAAAACGCGGTATCAAAGTGTTGAACGCGTGCTGCATATATAGAACTTCTTCTTCTTCCAGGTGGACCAGTCCGTCCCCTGGCTACGACACTGCCTGCGCCCCTCCATTCTGCCTACCATAGTATCTTACAGTGATTTTGTAGCATTCCTAAAATACATACACATACATATATCACGCCTTTATCCCTTGCGGGGTAGGCAGAGCATAAACGGCCGAAAAAACGGACATTTACGCCACTTCTGACAAACGTTTGAGGGTCATTCGGAAAATTGTGTATCGCCATAGTGACAGCTTGTCAGCCCATCGCCTAAAATTGCTATACACACCCTCGAGTCCCTTCGTCGCCTCTTACGACTCCCACGGGTAAGAAATGGAGTGATGCTATTCTAAGCCGGCATCACACGGCAAAGCCGGCATCACATGGCATTTTCATCACATTCCTAAAATAGTTGTGAAATATAGATGACCATTGATATAAAACAAATTACAAACATTTAAAAAAACTAATAGTTATAGGAATTAGTAATCGATTAGATTTGAAAAAAAAAGATTTACATTAAGGAAATTGATAAAAATACGGATTAATAAGAATAGATTTATATGAAAAAATTGCTTATACATAAATCGGTTTTACCTGAAAAGAATCACAAAAATGAGGATTTTTAATTACCTAACAATTTTATTATTGAATAAGTGTGTCTGTAAAAAAGTCTCTATAATCAAATTTCTCAAAGTTTTCTTTATATAAATATGAATTTCGTTATTCAAGTTTACATTGTTCAGTAATGTATAACCTTTGTTTCGCTTTGCTTTAGCTGCAGAACATAAGTAGGTGACCACGGAAGAATAGTTATACTACAGTACAATGCTGAGTGGTTTAATTTTTTAATGTAATATTTAATTCATAGCCCGAATCGTAATGTGACACTGAAATTAATGTTTCCTTTTTCTTATTCAAACCAAATAAGCTCAACCCATCCATCATATTTCATATTACACTGTTGATCTTTATCTAACCTCCATTAAAATAATACCCACTATTAACACAACTGCTAATAAAACACCCTGTATAATTAACTCATTTAGAAAACGTGTTTTTCGCCACTAACCCCATGGACTTTTACACTGGCTGTGTCGTCCGCAAAGGTGCTCCGACAATATGAGACGTAAAAGGGCAGCCCTCTGAATTCGTTTAAGGTGCATACAGACCATGAAACTAACAATTTTCCCCAAGGAACAATGTCATAAAGAAAATAAAATCATCCTCCCATACCAAATAGCATTTTTTTACTATCAGAAGAAAAAAAATATAACGTTACCTGCGCCCGGATTCTCTTATTTTTTGCCGTTATCATGCCGGCGACAATCAACTGCCATTCTTTTGTCATTGTGATTTGGACTCATTTCTTTACCTTCATTTCGTGTCCAGAAATGAGTGTCAGTAAAAAGAACAGAATGTCCGCAAATCAAACCTAAGCTACAAATTAGTTGTTTGCAACTGTACCATTTTCTACCTTAAAAGGAATCTGCCGTAACCGAAATCTGTCCTGAACGGAACGAAGGTTATATCTACTTGAACTTACTTCAAACTGTTAGCAGAATACGAAAGGACTAAAACCATCTGACAGACACGCTGTTAAAATTAAAACAAATTGAATTTAGTAGTAGTAATATAGGTATTTATAGGAGAAAGTTGTTCAGTTTCGTGGTCTGAATGCTATCTGTATTCGGAAGCTCTCCCTTATAGCCCATATATAAACAATACTAAAATAACAATACTTTTTATAATTTAGAGGTTTACAGCCTACTTAAATGCTCTAATGTCAAGAGACGCAGTGTTTAATTGTGTGATTCTGCAAGTTAAGAAAACTCTATGAAGGAAAACGTCCTGTCTTCTGTATTTTTTCTGTGAAGCCGGTCTTATGTAATCTTTCAGTATAAATAGCCATTTCCCCGGACAATAGGACCATGACGACTGAAAATTAATTCACTACGCATATCAACAAGGAATATAAATTGCTCAATTAAAATAAACGTAAGGTAAACTGTTTAATACAGCCGCCAACGACCAAACCCCTCCCGTTTTAGGCGTTTTAGACAGTCGATCACGCAACGCCATCTTTTGAATATCTTTATTTAAATAGAAGTAAGTATTTGGGACACCTCAGGCTGAGAATAATAATGATAACAATAAGTAAAAAACGTTAAAGTTACCTTTTATTGCGGGAAGTTTATAGCTATCTGAGTGACATGTAGCTGGTGGGCCAGTAACTGTCAAGTTCCATTTCTCGGCTCTGTAGGTCATGACTGGTAGAACGCACCGACCTTGGTCTTGAGGCATTATGACAAGGATGATTTTCCCTTCTGGTGATATCAGCCTCTTGTCTCTTCTCAACTGCAATATTTTCCGAAGTATAAGTAAATACTTCTGGTCAACTTTAAGGACTACATCTTCGACGGAGACTGGCTCAGGTTAGATGTGTTGATTGAACATGACCTTGGTCTAGTTTAAGTTCAGCCCAAGTCTAACACGTTTCGAGGCCACATTTAGACTGGACAACATTTTTTGCAGGTCCTGTAGCGATTCGGCCTTTATGACTAGGTCGTCAGCAAAGCGGGGATCCGTAAAATATTTACCGTCGACATTGACGCCAAGTCTACCTTACTTAAATGCCTGAAGACATCTTCCAGCATTGGTTAAAACTTTTGGGGATAAAACGTTACCTTGTCTTACACCACGGAGTAGCTAAACGAGTCTTGTTTTGTCATTGAACGGCAATTGTCTCCATTCGATAGAGCCTTTTTAGCACCTTCACATATTGTCAGTCAACTTGGCACTGCTACAAGGACTCTTAAACGCTTAAACAGCCCAGGTTTCGATGGAGTCGAAGGCTTTCTTGTAGTCCGCAAAAACCATATACAGCTGGTGGTTATATTTCTTAGAATAACAATTTGTGTTTGTAGTAAGTATTTGTATTGGTATATGGTTTTAATAGTTATTGTTTTAGTGTAAAGTGTTTTAAGAGTACTTTATAAATAAGTCAAAAAATCTTCGATGAATAAAATTAAGAACTGTTAACATGTGATAGGTAATAATTATAGATAAGTATATCATTGGATAATTTCTATATTAAATAGGTAGAAAACATAATATCAACAGTCTTAAATGCTATATTTTTCAACCTTTTTTTGTAAGTTGATATTTTTTATTTTAGTTTACATGGCTACAGTTACACTAATTATACGATTTTCAACTTGGCTGTGCAATAGGTAATCGCGGAACATTTACTGGTAAAATTAGTGTTACTTATACAATTAGTTTTAATTGTTACAGTCTACAAAACCCACAATTTTGCACCCCTGCGCCAGTAGTCAAATTAATATAGGGTGTCGAACTAACTACAAAATATACGGTCACGACACAGAGAATTTGAGAAATTAATAATAATTATCAATAATCACGTTCGTCAACTTGGGAAATCTAAACTTAGCTTTATGAAGTAACGTAGAATTGCGTTTACTATTATTCTTCTTATTAAATAGACACTATTTAAACCTTAAAAATATACATAAACTCATAAATATCTCAAAAAGAAAAATTGATCCTCAACATTTTAAATTTTCGAACGAAAAATGTCCAACAATAACATTTATTTTTATTTGTGATGCCAATATTGAAATAAGTTCTAGTTCAAACTTGCTGATCTGTGAGAGAGATAGTTCTTTAAGTTAAATTAACCTTATCCGTAGAGATAATCTTGCTAGATGTTCGTAAGATCCTGTATAGAATATGTATAGAACTCACAATTACACACAATTTCATGCAAGGGAGGGCTTAGGTAGGAATGACATGTAGGGGTGTAATTTCTGTATTTTACTATCGGCAAGTGTGAAATAACATAGGTACTTGTGTAATTGCTGCTTGAATAGTACTTATTATTTCCATAATTATTATTGCAAGTACTATTTTTGTAAAAGGGTTTGAAGCTATCCAATTATTAAGTTGAAATTATATGTTTTCATTATTATGATGTTTGTTTTAAGAGTAGTTCGCTGGCAATCGACTTTTCTAATTGCAAATGCCGATTTCTGAAATGTAAGAATTTGTTTTTGGATTGTATGTTGTTTTAGGCTTTTTTAATATCACTCTTTTGGTCACATTTTAACGAATATATAAACATTTTTCTGGAGAATATTGCTTTAAAAAAATGATAGTCTGCTAACCTGTGCACAAATCTACAACTCAAACTCCGTAATATAATCAACAAAATTCCATTACTTATAACAAATTGCATTCGTTTAAAAATGAATGTCATTCATTACAAGGGCCCCTCCATCCATAACAGTGATATATTGGATTCGTCAGGCGTCATGCGACATGTGTGGTTGTGTAAATGCAATAATGTACAACGGCGTGACTTGTGATTTGAGTGGAACGGATTAGTTTTAGCAAAGTTATATTCTAAAGTTGCCGTGTGTTGTCGGCTTAGAATAGCATCAACCAATTGGTGTCGTAAGGGCAATTATGGGACTTGAGGGTTACATGTGAGGCGATGGGCTGACAATCTGTCATTATGGCGATACATAATTAACGGAATGACACTAAAATGCTTGTCAGACATGGCGTGAATGTTATAATAATATAACATTATAACTGCAACAGAAAAACGGTGTTTTTATTACGGCAACAAAAATACAGTGTTGTTATAGCGGCAATAGAAATACGGTGTTGTTATAACGGCAACAGAAATACGGTGTTGTTATAGCGGCAATAGAAATACGGCATTTTTGCAAATTTTCACACTTTACCTGTAATGGTTAATGAGATACAACTTGGTAACAGACAGAAATAGGGCCCTGTTTTGACCCTTTGTGTACAGAACCCTAACAATATCACATTGGTACGTTGAAAGTATTTCATTTCTTATTCCTTTAGAAGAAAAAATGGACTTTGTTTAATATCTGCGTTAAAAATATCAAAGCGATGACACTAATGAGTATTATTCTAGTCTCACAAAAACTCATCAATCATTTCGTAAAGACTTTGCATTTCATAAAATAAAAACAAAATATGTGGGAGTTCACTAAAAGTTATGTGGTTCAGTGGGAACTTTATGTGTCACTAGATTGCGGTTGCACCCGCTGCTACTCATTTCCCCGTGGTAATAGTTGTATTCCTGCGGTAAACAGTGGCCTATGTGTTATTTCAGGTTATTTCTACCTGTGGTCCAAATTTCATCCAAATCGGTCAAGCCGTTTGAGCGTGAAGAGGTAGCAAACATACCTACACACACACAAACTCTCAGATTTATAATGTTAGTACGGATCAAGTGAATGAGGGGAAACGGGTACCTACAGTTAGTATTTTTTGATATAGGTAATCTAACAACTGCGACAAAAATTCGTGAAAAGCAATATTAATTTGCGTCTCAAGCAAAGGGATTTCAGGCAAAATAAACAAAATTTTGCTTATGAGGGTCTAGATTTTTAGAAATGTAATGAATATTAATTAAACGTTTACTTTATTACTAATTAAAATCTGCCACCGTTCATCCTACATTTGAAATAGCAAGAAAATCATAAGTCCGATAATAGTCACAGAAAGTATCAACGAAAAGAAAAAGGTTTCGATAATAAACTACGGATCCCTAAAATGATGTATGAAGAGCGCGTTCAGAAATATGGCTGAATGTCAAATAAGCTAGGGCTTTCATTTCAAATAAACGTATATTCCTATTACTTTCAGAACGTATGCTATTTTTTAATTAACGTGATGAATCAGCAGTATATTTGGCCAAGGCCTTACCTTTGATATTTCAACAATTTCAAGCTAGCTTGGACGAGAACCCCGTAACTCAGCACCTATGTTTTACATTTAATTTATGAATGAATTTACAAAGCATATTATTTTACTCGAGCATTTGCAAAAGGTTCCCTCAGCAGCATCCCGAGTAACATTTATTGTGTCAAGTTTTGACAGTTATTCTTACTAATGGTAAAAACAGTAAGTAAAAGTTAAACCCGTGTGATGCCGGCTTAGAATAGCATCACTTTCTATATCACTTTCTTCTTAGAAGAAGCGACTAAGAGACTTGAAGGTGTGTATTACAATTTCAGGCGATGGGCTGACAACCGGTCACTATGGTGATACACAATTTTACGAATTTTCTTCGTATGTTTGTCAGAGGTAGCGTAGATGACCGTTAATACGGCCGTTCATGCTCTGCCTACCCCGCAAGGGATTAAAGGCGTGATATATGTATGTATGTATGTAAAAGTTAATCTTAAAAAATAGCTCCAACAAAACATTTATGACAGATAAGCGTGAATTGAACTAGCAGTTTAACAATAAATAAAATTATTTTTATTATTTTCGATAGCGAAAAATAACAACTCTGCAGAGTATCGAAAATTATTAAACTGTAAGTCATAAAAAATTTGCTCTATTTCGATGCACTCATCGCACCTAAACGCATGCGTTTGTCAGAACAAAGTATATTGCAAATTCCTATCTTATTCCCATACGATTATGGCTAACGACTTGACAGATGCTTACGTAACTCACCGTAACGCACTGTAAACGCACCGCAGCTGTATTTCTGTGTGATTAAGAACGGTAATTGCAATTTCCTTTCTTCTGACAGACGCATGCGTTACTGTGCGTTAAACAAACGCAGCGAAGGACGACAAGTTGGAAAACCTTCGAACCTCGCCAAAAACCAACTATTGCAATAAACAAGCTCAAATATTTTAAGGGATTATTATTCTCATGAAACTGAACAACTTATCTCTCACTTGTATCTTATTTTCAAATTATGGAAAAAAGCCACTATAAAAGTGAAAAAAATCCTTTTAAAATAAGATCCAATATTTTATTTGTATAAAAAAACACTAATAAAAGTGAGGCCAATCGCGCTATTTGTCAAAGGTTTTACCATTTCAACGTAACGTTAGCGGTTCGGAAATGGTTTGGCAATGGTAAATGTCAAAAATGCTATCGCGGTATTTTTTCTGAACGTATTAATCGTTAACGTTGCCAGTGTAAAAACATAAACATAAACAGTGTGTGACATACACAAGAAGATCACCAGTAGACCGCCCCCGGCGAAAGCTATATTGACGGTCACTGAGATCATTGTCTTCAAGGTATGTCAGCAACTTACTGTTGAGTACCCTCTCCATTATCTTGCATATGATGGAGGTGATGGAAATTGGGCGGTAATGGGCAGGGTCAGCACGGTCGCCCTTTTTGGGAATTGGTTGCACATTAGCAAGCTTCCAGGCCCCCGGCGCCGTTCTTTCTTTATGAGAGAGGCGGAACAAGCGTGTCAGCACAGGAGACAGTTCAGGCGCACATAGTCATAGCCATTATCGTGTGACTATTAATAAATCGGAACCTGCAATAATTATAAAATAATGTTATACCTACATTAGGTACATACCTATTCAGTTTTAGATATGAGACCACGAATCCGAAAAAAAATTTGGTACTTGAAAACATTATAGTTAGTTGTAATGTGATAGATAATTATAGCAGCAAATGCAGTAGTTTTGTAGTCTAATCAAAGTCAAAAATCATCATATTTCGTAAATATCAACCTACCTACTACCTAGGTACAGTCTATTATGATTAAGCTACACAGGGGTACTCCAAACAAATCGAAATATTTTTATATCCAGTAAAAATATTAAAAATCTAAAAAAAAGACTGGTACAAAATAACTTCCTCTACAAGAATTTTTTATTGGGAATTATTATATTTCAATTTGTTTTAAGAATCCCCATGTAACTTATTAATTTTCTGTGTGTAGGTACTTACTTTTTTCAAGCTAAATCATCAAAAAATATTTAGTTTATACACATTACATAACGTAGGTAGTAAAATACTTACTTGGATTTATCAAAATAATCCTCAATTTAGTTTCGGTTACGCCATAATGATCTATCTAAGAAAACAAAATAGCACCCCGCGTTGCGCAGTCGTCGTCGCTGCGCTCGCAGGGCTGGTGGCAGTGTTTGTCTGTGTGCGTGAGGTTCTGTGTATGTGTTGTGCGCACTACGCGGGGACTTCAGCGCGCGAGCGACAGAATGAGTTTTCTTAAATACCTAATTTTTTGAAATGGCGAAGGTATTCTTCCCTCTTAAGAGCTTGCAATAAGTATTGCAAAATACTAGGTGTTACTTTCATAATCGATGATCGATTATGCATGTAAAACGGCTGTATAGCAATAATTACCTCAGGCTCTACGCCTTTTCTTAGATTTAAGAATATTAACTGTACAAGTGATCTGTGGTTTCCCATATTTTGTTGATTTCTATGTTTTATTCAGCCCCGTTCAACTTTGTATGGGGGAGACAAGATACCGTTAGGGGAAAACTACCAGTGTGGTTGCTTTGAGTAATCACGTGCTTAGTAAGTTATAATTGCGACGTACCTTGAATTAACTTTGAAATCAGTCATTTTGTAATTTAATTTTCCACGCTTCTATTTACGAATTTTTCAATTACCATAATATTTTAGAAATAAATGAGTTGGTAAATTAATAAGATGCAAATACATAAAATAATCAGTAGTTTTTTTTACTATAGCAGCCACACCAGGCGGCGATGACAACATGACAACAAAGATGACATTCAAAATGGCGGTTCTTCGTGTTTACGTGAACTGTATATCTTTGCCGTAAACTTTCTGTTGTATTTTCGTTCTAAATCGTGTTAAGTCTCCGATTAAGTGTTAGAATTTACGTTTGTTAACATTAATGTGCAGTGATATAGGAGAAAGGACTCTTAAATCGCCACAAAAACGTCGAGTTTGAACTGCCTTTATTTTGTGAAAAAATACACTATTAAGTCTGTTTTGATGGCAGATAAAGAGAACAGGGGCACGTGCTTAAAGTGTGGATCTTCGCCTTCTACGGACGGCGTTAAACTGTTTCGAGTTTTAAAACCGGGAACCAAGAACCTAGTTCGGTAAGTAAACAATGTCTACTTCATGGTTTTATTCCTGATTATTTACTTCTATCTACAACACACTACAAGGTAAAAACTGTAGTATATGGGCCGCAGATATATGGGTCGCCGAGTGTCGCGGAGGTTAGGGGGGGCTAAGAGCGGAAATCACCCCCCCATTTTCATACATTTTAAAGTTATGTTTTTCCGCCCTGTGTCGTTTCTGGCACTTCCCCTGCCCCTGGCTCGTGCGTTGTGGTCACAGTTCTGACCTAACCTGGCGCTTTTCAGGTTTAGGCTATACCAAACGGACCTACAAAGTCAAAGCTTCAATCACGAATATCTCTAGCACTAAAAGTTTCCGGCAAATAAAACTACACAATTTTACCCTTAGAAATAAATAATTATCAGGAAATAATTAGATAAGAATTTCAACGCCCAACTCTGCGGCCCATAGACTACAGTTTAGCCCACTAAGTGTAGTATTTTGAACATAATATTGTAATACCAATATGAATAATATGTAATGCCAATTCATTATTTTCAGGTGCGAGTTGTGGGCCAAGTACTTGTTCCCTGACAGAAATGTCAGCTCCATTGAATTTCAAAAAAAGTTGTCAATGAGCACAGAATGTTGTGTGCAAGGCATTTCAAAGATGAAGATTTCAGAGATTGTGCCGGCAGAAAATACTTATTTAGAACTGCTGTTCCATGTGATGTAGATGTAAGTAAAAAAAAAGGCTTGTTTTTGTCTGTTTTTCTGTCATGTGGGCTGTCTGATTCCTCGTGGTGCGTTTGGTCCATTTCCCGGAATTGTTTAATAACATAATGTGACAAGTATACTTTAATTATGATAATAATTTGATTTTTAAGACCACCTAGTTGCTACTCTATATTTTGCACGCTTGCATGCAAGCCGAATATTATGTACTTCCTTAATTGTTAAAACCTAATGTAACATTATTCTGACAAATAAATTATCTTGATTCTTGATTATTGAAAATAATAAATATCTCATGTCTTATTTTTAGGTTGAGCAACAAGTGCCCGTCTTCGTACCAGACCAACCACAACAAGGACAATTCAGAATGATCCCTTTAAAAAACAACAAATAAACAACTACTCCTGCTCGAAGAAAGACAGAGAAAGAAAAGATCCTACAGGCGAAATTCATCAAATATGTGCAAAAAATATGCCAACTGCAAAAACGCATTAATGTATTGACATCAAAAGAAAGGTTTTTGTATTAGCTAGTGTATTTATTCTTTCTAAAAGTTACTAGGTTACTAACTAGGACAATTATTTATGGATCACTAGGTTACTAACTAGGACAATTATTTATGGATCATCGAATACAATTTCAAGAATTTGTAAGAAATTGCTACCCAGATTTGCATTGCCATAGCAATTAAGAAATAGATCCATATGCTTGTGCATTGTGCTATAGTTATGATTATGACATGGACTGTGTTTGTATCTCTTCACGTAGGTTTTTTGTGGTGTGTTACACAACAGAACAGTAAAACATTTTGTACAGTTTGTGACGAATATAGGAAATAAACCTCTATAATATCTCTCACTTTTGTTGTTTGATGTATTGTAAGGAAACTCAATATATAAGTTGCTTTTATTCCTTTTTTTGGAATAAAAGTTAAAAAACTAACATATATTGAGTTTCTTTATATAAAAACACCTTTAAAATTTGAAAATTAAATCCTATATATAGGGCCCAGTTCATTTTTCCCGCGCTTTGCCAGTTAGTGTCGTGGGTTGTTCACAGATGGCGGTAGTAAACCAATTTGTATGAAGTTGGCTTTCTTCTCCGCCAGGAGTATAAGTGTTCTGTGGTTTTATTTAGCTATCACTAAAAAAACAAGTGTACCTATTAGATAGCCATCTACTTTTATTTAAAGATCCATGGGATTTCTAAACCCCATCCATAATGTCGCGTAATATGCAGTACTATTTTCAAATGTGAAGTATGAAAATATGATGAAATACATAGGAAAATAAGAAAATGGATTTCCGCCGTGTATTTATTGGCTTTTCTGTAAGTACATAATATAATACGTAAATAAACACCGTATGATTCAATGGTTTTATGATTCAATTTAGCTGTCGGGTGATTTCAGCCTCAAAGTTGTCTTTTCCCAACCGCAAGGTCTTGTTAAAGTTTGTCTCAATGATGTACTATTTTTCAGGTTTGGAACAACGTAAGACAGGGTGAGGTCTAAATTAACTAGCTTCATCCAGTCTCAACATGGCACCAGAGGTGGACCTCCAGTAAATGTCACCCTCGGCAATGGAATAGAGGGTGGCAAATATAATAGGACTAGATTTGCCAAGTGTTGTCAAAGATCCATTCCTACAGGTACTTACATATCCATTTAAATTTAAAATTACATAATTTATTTATTTTTGTCACGTGATGACTGCTTAGAATAGCATCACTTCATTTCTTTCCCATGGATGTAGTTTGTCAGAGGCGACTAAGTGAGTTGAGGGTTTCATGTGTATTACCACTTTAGGCCATAGACTGAGAACCTATCACTATATAGATTTTATTTTATTTTATTTATTTTATTTTATTTTATTTATTTTATTTTATTTTCTTCAACAAACAATTTTTCTTAAACAGCCCACACATATTTATCAGACATGGCCATAGCGCCATAGCAACTGTATTTTTGCAGCTGTTTTCTTTTTGCCTACCCGGCATGTATTAATATGTAAAAATATTATTTATAATAAGATTGCTGTTTTATTTAAGTTTTTTATCCAAACTGCGATACCCTAGCAAGGTGCATGTTTGTGTCCAATCAAATTTTAAGATCTTGTTGATGTAAGCAGAAATAAAGAATTGAGAATTGAGATAAAGGTGTCATATGTGTATGTATGTAGTCTTGGGGGAAGATAGAAATACTATATAGATATCAATAATAAAAAAGTTGTTACTTTTTACAGCAGGAAAACATCCCATTTGCATGGGACACAGGGTATCTATTTACACTATTATTATATTGTTACAGCTACCATCGTCTGATGCAGGGGATCCCCAACAAATTAAACAGCCACAAGAGTCACAACATGGATGTAACCTAGCTAAAGAAAAATAAAATAAACAAAGTATATTATAATATATATTTCTTTTATTTACAAATTTATTCCACTATCGCTTGCTCCCCCTCACCTGGGCTAAAAATATTTCTCTGTCTCGCCACTCACTGTCCACTTCACTCACTATGTGTGAATAAGGTTTTTGGTAAGTAGAAAGCGAGTGCACTAACTCACCCCCTATTGCCTACTGTACTTGCTACATGTGATCAAGTCTTTTGGTGAGTAGAAGGCAAGTGCACTGACTCATCCTCTATCTATTGTCCAATGTACTCGCTACATGTGGTCAAGGCAATCATACAAACAAACACAGCCAAGAGCACTGACTTGCCACTCTCTGTCCACCGCACTCGCTATGTGTGATCAAGGCTTTTGGTGAGTAGGAGGCGACCGCACTGACTTTTCCTCTATTGTCCAATGTACTTGCTACATGTGGTCAAGGCAATCATACAAACAAACACAGCCAAGAGCACTGACTTGCCACTCTCTGTCCACCGCACTCGCTATGTGTGATCAAGGCTTTTGGTGAGTAGGAGGCGACCGCACTGACTTTTCCTCTATTGTCCAATGTACTTGCTACATGTGGTCAAGGCAATCATACAAACAAACACAGCCAAGAGCACTGACTTGCCACTCTCTGTCCACCGCACTCGCTATGTGTGATCAAGTCTTTTGGTGAGTAAGTAGAAGGCGAGCGCACTGACTTTTCTTCTATTGTCCAATGTACTCGCTACAAACAAACTCATGTCAGAGTGCACTGACTCTGCATTCACTGTCCACTAAACTCGCTGCATGTGATCAAGGCATTTGTGGTATTCTTCCTGCGGCTCTAAGCTCTTTCCTCAGCCACATCCTTCTCATGGGCCCTATCGAGGGTGTGGAGATAGAGCTCAAGCATTTTTTTTGTTTAAAAACGTATTTAAAACGACCAACGTCTCAGCAAAAGTTGCTCTCGACGAACTACAACAAAAACGTTCATTTGACAGCGTCTGAGACCTTCCCAACGTAACGTTAGTGGTTTCAAACGCTGTCAAAAAATTACCGCGATACCACATGCGTACTAAAAGATCGAACGTTCGCCGCTCCAGCGTAACTTCCAAACAAAAGTCGAAACGTTTCCGTTCAAGCGGTTACCGCGATACGAAAAGTGCGTAACGTAGCGTTTTTGGTTTGGTTTTGTTTTGGTATTTACGTTATAAATTACCGCGATTGGCCCCAAGGTAGAATTTCTCCATACAATATTTGTACTAAATTAAATGTTACCTTTTATTTTGGTCATAAATCCACACTAATATTATAAATGCGAAAGTAACTCTGTCTGTCTGTCTGTCTGTCTGCTACGCTTTCACGGCCAAACCGCTGAACCGATCTTCATGAAACTTGGCACAGAGATTGCTAGCATACCGAGAACGGACATAGGCTACTTTTTATCACCATTCGAGGGTCTGGAGTAGAGATGTAGACCACCAAGTGTACCACCAGGAGCCCAGCTAAACTATTAGAGATACAGGCATGGTTCCAATACAAAAGTTGTTCAGTATGATGGGTCGCTTCTTTTTACAAGGACATTGAGGATCTGGAGTACCTTATGTAGACCACCAGGTGTACCATCAGGAGCCCACCTAAACTATTAGAGATACAGGCATGGTTCTAAACCAAAAGTTGTTCATTATGATGGGCCGCTTCTTTTTACAAGGACATTGAGGATCTGGAGTACCTTATGTAGACCACCAGGTGTACCATCAGGAGCCCACCTTAACTATTAGAGATACATGCATGGTTCTAAAACAAAAGTTGTTCATTATGATGGGCCGCTTCTTTTGACAAGGACATGGAGGATCTGGAGTACCTTATGTAGACCACCAGGTGTACCATCAGGAGCCCAGCTAAACTATTAGAGATACAGGCATGGTTCTAAAACAAAAGTTGTTCAGTATGATGGCCGCTTCTTTAAACAAGGATATTGGGGATCTGGAGTACATTATGTAGACCACCAGGTGTACCATCAGGAGCCCAGCTAAACTATTAGAGATACAGGCATGGTTCTTAAACAAAAGTTGTTCAGTATGATGGGCCGCTTCTTTTCACAAAGACATAGAGGATCTGGAGTACATTATGTAGACCACCAAGTGCACCATCAGGAGCCCAGCTAAACTATTAGAGATACAGGCGTGGTTCTAAAACAAAAGTTGTTCAGTTTGATGGGCTGATTCTTTTCACAATGACATAGAGGATCTGGAGTACATTATGTAGACCACCAGGTGTACCATCAGGAGCCCAGCTAAACTATTAGAGATACAGGCATGGTTCTAAAATAAAAGTTGTTCAGTATGATGGGCCGCTTCTTTTCACAAGGACATTGAGGATCTGGAGTACCTTATGTAGACCACCAGGTGTACCATCAGGAGCCCAGCTAAACTATTAGAGATACAGGCATGGTTCTAAAACAAAAGTTGTTCAGTATGATGGGCTGCTTTTCACAAGGACATTGGGGATCTGGAGTACCTTATGTAGATCACCAGGTGTACCATCAGGAGCCCAGCTAAACTATTAGAGATACAGGCATGGTTCTTAAACAAAAGTTGTTCAGTATGATGGGAATAAGTTGAGAAAGGACATTGGCAACTTTTTGCCCAGGATTTTTCGTTATGTACTGACTTTTGTATTCAATGGTTATAAATATTGATCTCTCAGGGCAGTACCCCGGATAGCAAATTTTGAATGGTCTCTGTAACAACAGAAGCAAGCAAGTCATATTTTAACAGTAGAGATAAGAACTGTTCTAATATCACTGTCATACTTACTATGAATAACCTGTGCCTAAAAAAACTACCTAACGCGGACGAAGTCGCGGGTAAAAGCTAGTTACTATCTAAACTAAAGTAGGTTTGAACTACGGGAGTAAAAAACCGGGTCGCTGTGAGTTTGTTAAATAACAATTCAAACCGAGCACTATTGTTGTAACCAGACACAAAGTTTGTAACTATTCACGGAAACCTCTTCAAGTACGAGATATGCTATTATTGACACGAGGTTTTTGTGAGCAATAAGAGTGAGAACTACTAATAATATACCATTAAGCTACGTCTGCCGTGTGATGCCGGCTTAAAATAGCATCACCCCGTTTCTTACCCTTGGGAGTCGTAAGAGGCGATTAAGGGACTCAAGGATGTGTATTGCAATTTCAGGCGATGGACTGACAACCTATCACTATGGCGATGCACAATTTTCCGAATGACCCTCAAATATTTGTCAGATGTGGCGTAAATGTCCGTTTTGCGGCCGTTTGCGCTCTGCCTACCCCGCAAGGGATAGGCAGAGCGTATGGGCGTGATGTGTGTATGTGTGTATGTATTAAGCTATGTCCCCCATAATATTACTAACCAAAATGAAAACTTTTTGCTATAACTATAATCCGTACTAATATGATAAATCTGAGATATTGTGTGTGTGCGTGTATGTATGTATGTTTCTTACCTCTTCACGCTCAAACGGCTTGACCGATTTGGATGAAATTTGGAACTCAGAAGTATAACCTGGAATAACACATAGGCTACTTTTTACCGCAGGAAAACAATTTTACCACGAGAAAATGAGTGGCAGTGGGTGAAACCGCTGGGCGGAAATCTAGTTGTATAATAAAGTAACAGTACATTATTAGTAGTATGTTTGTTGAACCTATATTTTGTATTTTTGAAGGGTTCCGTACTTCAAAATGAAATAAAAAACTGTTATGAATATTCTGTTGTCCGTCCGTCTGTCAAGACCCTTAATCTCGGGGACGTGTAGAGATATCAAGTTGAAATCAATGTACTCAAGTTTACAGCCGCTTGTACATAAATACATACACATATCACGCCTATTATCCCTTGCGGGGTAGTCAGAGTGTAAACAGTCCCAAAAACGGACATTTACGCCACGTCAGACATATATTTCAGGGTCATTCGGAAAATTGTGTACCGCCATAGCATGGACCTACTATATGAATAGTACGTCCATGCGCCATAGTGACAGGTTGTCAGCCCATCGCCTAAAATTGCATTATACACCCTCAATTTCCTTAGTCGCTTCTTACGACTCTAACGGGAAAGAAATGGCGTGATGCTATTCTAAGCCGACATCACACGGAACAGAAATAACATAATAAAAAACATCCGCTTATTGTTGTAAAAAAAATCAAACAACTTACATAACGTTTAACAAAGATAGGCTTGTTTATGCTATAAGTATGTGTAAGACGCGTGTTTTTGATCCACTCAAGAGGTTATCATAAGCTACATCCCATGGACGTGTACCTGCGATATTTGGCAAGGAGCATCGTTTTGAAAAACGAATTTAGAAAAGAATATAACAAAATGACAAAATTGAGGCTAAGAGTTGGAGTGGGTTGAAACCCTCGGTGGGCGAATCCAACTCGCACTTTGCTGTTTTTTTGTTGTTCTTGTTTTGTTTTTTATTTTATTTTTATTAATGAATGAGTATTTTGACATACCTACCGAAAACTATTACGTTATCTTCGAAAACAAAATATTTCGTTGAAATACATCTTTTTCTATAGGGTTATACAATTAGTGCTGTGTGATGCCGGCTGAGAATAACTTCACCCCATTATTTTCCGTGGGGGTCGTAAGAAGCAACTAAGGGACTTGAGGGTGTGTAGTGCAAATTTAGGCGATGGGCTGACAACCTGTCGCTATACTGATACACAATATTTTAAATGACCCTCAAATGTTTGTCAGACGTGGCGTAAATGTCAGTTTTTTACAGCGGTTTACGCTCTGTATACCCCGTAAAGGATAATAGGCGTGATATACCTATGTATGTATACAAACAACCCTAGGTTTCGTTGGTAGATAATGAAAATTTCTGCTTAGTTTACACCACATTTTGCGCTGTCACTTACAGCTGTGTTTATTTAGGTATTTGTTGCAAAACTAAACTAGTACAAAACATCTAGTTGGTTGGTTGTTTGACTTTGGTCCTTCGTTAACATCAGCTGTTCTTATTTTTTATTTAAGCAAGTCGTAATTCAAAAATAATTTCACATTTGCAAGCTGGCAGTTCTTACAAATGTTTCGTAACAAGTCGTAATTCCGTAAAAAATATTATTAAATTTCGTAAAAATTAATTAGAGTGGCAGTCATTCAATAGTCTGTTTTATGATTTTTGCACTCACGTTGCTTAAATTTTATCTCTTTGTGACCAAAGTCTGGTGATCATGTACGTTTATGGCGGTGCCGTATCACACGCATCTGTCAGACGAAAATAAATTACGAATTCCGAAGTTACTACCATACAAATATGGCTACGGTGTATTTAAGGATGCGTCTGTCAAACGACTTGCGACGTTACGGTGCGTTGAAAAAATGCAGCGACGGATGACAAGTGAGGGGAAGAGACTTACCTCGCGCGCGAGAATTCGAACCCCGGGCCGGGCCGTCTCCCCTATTTCTTGACGTGTCAAATAGCATGGTTTTTATCAACACAGGTGAAGAATTTTGTTTGGCTAGTCTACATAAACCTAGTTTATTTGTGATTTTCATGCGTCACGTTTGAATGCAACCAAACAAATCAGCCACACACTAACTCGATGACCGATGTAATGCAGTGGTAAAGCGACTGCCTGCGGTGCAAAGCTTCCGGGTTCTGTTCCCGGTGGGACACTCACAAAGCTGATATTTATAATTTTGTGAAGTTCTCTCTATCTTTTTAAGACTGGACAGTTTTATAGTCCGTAAAAAAGATGGTTCCGTGCTTCGAAAAGCACAATAAGCCTTAAATCCCGGTTACTGTCAATCCGTACTAATATTATAAATCTGAGAGTTTGTGTGTGTGTGTGTATGTATATGTTTGTTACCTCTTCACGCTCAAACGGCTTGACCGATTTGGATTAAATTTGGAACACAGGTGGAGTATAACCTGTAATATCACATAGCCGTCTTTTTACCGCAGGAAAACAACTATTACCATGGGAAAATAAATAGCAGCGGGTGAAACCGCTGGGCGGAAATATAGTTACTATATGAATACTTAGACGACGGTCGTTATACAACCATGTCAGAGGCCTACTAGTAGTAGTACCTAAGCGGTTCAAGAACTCTGACACCAGAGTCATCAGCCCGTTCATCAACTCGCTATTCCAAATTTTAAAAAAACAAGCAACCGAAGCAGACAGGTAGGAACCAATAACTATCAAAGCGAAAAATCCGAGTTCCATTTTTAATTTTATCCAGTCTAGACTAAACGAAATAAATAATGGCTAAACCAATTTGAAATAAACTTTGCGTTTTCCCCCCCGGGGACGACAATTTTATGATGATAAACGAGTTGTGAATATCATTGCCTATTTAAAGTTATTTTCACATGATAAAACGGAATATCAAAATGCAGATGCAATTTAGAAACACGCAATATGATACGATTTTATTAACGTTGTTGCGCAGTGGTAGTGCATTTGGCGTGAGTCTCGAGTTTGATTCCTGCCTGTGTGGTGCAAATGTTCAAATTATTTAATTTAGATATCCTGTTTTCTGTTCTCTTTTTCACACACATACTCACGCCTATCACGACGGCATCCCTTGCAGGGTAGGCAGAGCGTTAACGATCGTGCGATCGTCGATCTTCCTCCAAATGGGTTGGCAGAGTTGATAGAGTCTAGAATTGCGCAGTAAGTAGGTTAATATAAGTACAGGGTGACCCGTACAGTGACTTCCAAAGACAAAATTTGAATACCTAATACTGAGGGGTATCCAAATCATGTATGTTCCGCGATTATAGTAAATTCCGAGTTAATCAACTTTTAAAGTTGTATGAAAAATTGTTGACTGGCATCCTTATTTCCTTCTTTTTTATTTCCGTTATAGGGCTTGTCTAGAAAATATTGAATGGCATGCTTATTTCCTGTTTTTTTATTTCCGTAATAGGGTTTCTTTAGTGGTTGTTTCTGCAGCATAATATTCACAATTTAACTTCCTAGCGTACAAAAAAAAAATATCCTCCAAGTAAAATTTTCCGTATATAACTTGAATAACTTGGAAACTAAGTAAAAAAATCGCAGAACATACATGGGGGTGATTCGGTTACCAGGCATTCAAATTTAGTCTTTAGACGTCACTATTCGGGCCATACTCTATATCAACCTAAGTTGATGTAAAACCTAAATTAGATTGGCCAGTATGACGAAAAATCTGTAGCCCACTTTTTCATAGCTTGTCTCATAAATAAACTCTTGTTTCTTCCCCGGGAGGGTGACAATTTTATGATGGACGAGGTCTGGGTATTGCTGTGTAAAATATTCATATTATTTCTGGTGTTGTCGCCTGAATTGATGGATTGGTTTCACGGCTCGTTGGGCACCGAGAGCTGTTTTAAGAGTTTAGGATCTGTACACACTCGCGTTTAATTTGCGAAGTAGCAGGCGTAGAAAGAATAGACGAAAAAATGTGTTCGGTCGGGATCAAATTAGCCCTGATACGGAATATACTTTTCCCTAAAAACGTTACACTAAATGTCAAAGTCGAAAATATTATGGGGATTCAATTCAATTACAGCAATACTTTACGATACAGTTTGTGAACAACTAGCTAAAATAAAATAAATATCCTGGACATTTCACACAACGCCATCTAGCCCCAAACTAAACAAACCTTACACAATGGAAACTAGATAGCTGATATTAATACTTAAATACTATTTATTATTTTATTTTTTTGTAAATAAATACATACAATACATAGAAAACACCCAGACTTAACACAAATATATGAATATTACCTTACAAATATTTGTGCTGTGTCGGGATCGAATCCACGACCCTCGGCGTAGTAGGCAGGAGTGCTACCCACTACAAAATTGGGCCTGTCTAATTTGTTCAATTCAATATAAAAAAAAGCCACATTACTATAACATTGGGCACTCGATGGGTGAAAAGTTACTCACTCTGCCACAATCGCAAATGTGGAAGTATCCTTAGAAACGCTTAAAATTTCAGTTTCTGAATGTGAAATATGCCTTCATATTTCATATTGAGAATTCGTTTTAGTATTTCAATGTTGCATTAGACACGGTACCATTTTGAAACAGAATATTGTTCAGTGTTGAAACTGTTAGTATGAAACAAATACATTTTCATTATCTCTAAATAGCAAACTCTAATAACCTGTGATAACAAATATAATATTAATGTACTATGGTTTATTTTACTCTCACAGTGTTTTTATAATTTTTTTTATAAGTTTTGATAACAATTTCAAAAATAGTTGTATAAAGATACGATAAAGATAAAAACGTTTATTTTAGTCACATTCAATTAGACATTAATTCTACTTATAATATTACTAGCTGTTACCCGCGGCTTCGCCCGCGTACTCATAGAGTTTTATTAATTAGTTGTGTATTCTAAACAGGGCGACAGCACACACAACACAGGTCATTACTTTCCGGTTTAGTGACTGCGTCTCTATTAAAATTACGTTCCTGCTATTTTGAAATTTTTATTACATACAAACATGCTCCAAGAAGACATGAAAGAAAGGAGTGGGTATGTAATCAAGGATTTGAAAACCTATATTAGCTCCAAACCAAATTAACTTGGGGATGGATGTTCTTGGATTGGAATTATAATAATATGAATACGCAGTATAATGATTTTGCCTAGTCTTCAATTTTCAGGACTATGGTACCAAAAAATTTAAGTTTATTATGTGTCTTCGCAAGTATACGCAGGGCAAACTTACTGTGCTAAAAATGGTTATTATTATAGAAATGGACTTTCAAATCATGTTTAACTGTAGAAATTAACTTTACTACTGTGGTAAGAAGTATCTCAAGTACATACCCACATCACCCTTAAAGCCACATTCATATCCCAAAACTCATATTCAAGAGACATTCTCATAGTAGTGCTATACAGGGTGTAAGTGACAGCCCTTCGAATACTGATTGGGTGTATTCAAACCATGAAACTGAACAACCTGCCATAGATTAAATTCTTTTTTTCTATATCCCATACAAAATCACAATCAGCTCACTGCATTTACTATGGGAATATCAGTATTCGGAGGGCTGTCCCTTACATCCTGTATATACATCTTTTTTATGTGGTATGGATGTATTCTATGCTACACAATAATCAGTTTTCCGATGGGAAAAATATGTTTTTCCGAGATAAAAAGTAACCTATGACACTCACCAGCTTTTCATCTAACTGCTTTCCAAAAAAAAAATGCTTTACATCGCTGCATGATACTCATTTATGTATGTAGTATGGATGTATTCTATTGCTAAACATTAATCGGTTTTCCGAAGGGAAAAATATGTTTTTCCGGGATAAAAAATAACCTATGTCACTCACCAGCTTTTCATTTAGCTGCTCTCAAAAAAAAAAATGCTTTACATCGCTGCATGATACTCATCTATGTTCGTAGTATGGGTGTATTCTATTGCTAAACATTAATCGCTTTTCCGATGGGAAAAATATGTTTTTCCGGGATAAAAAGTAGCCTATGTCACTCTCCAGCCTCTCACCTAACTGCACACCTAAAAAACACTGCATGATATCGCTCTGTTGTAACGTGAAAGAAAGACAAACAAACAAACAAACAAACAAACAAACACACTTTCGCATTTATAATATTAGTATGGATTACTGCGAAAGTTTGTATTCTACTTTACGCAAAAACTACTGATTCGATCATAATGAAATTTGGCACACATAAAGAAGATAACATGGATTAACACATAGAAAAGTTTTATTACTACGCATGTGGGCAACGGCGCGGGTAACAGCTAGTTTTCACTCATTTGAAGTATTAGACCGGGTCTATCGCGATAGTATTTAGGTAAATATTAGTAATTTACCTGTGTCCCGACGTTTAATACTTAAAATGAGTGAAAGTGATCGCGAGTCGGAGGCTGGGGTGCGGGGAGGTGAGTGTCCGTTCTGTATGTACATACTTCATACTATTGGTTATTCTGTGACAGTGCGTTAAAATAAACAGCTACCGACGACAAATAGAAGATCAGGGATTAGAGAGATAGTTAGTGCGATGTAGGTACTCTTCTGGCAAACTAGAATCATAACCCGTCCTTTTCATAAACTCTAGAATTCAGTTTAGCCGCGTTTGGCCGGCGGCAACATGGCCAAATTAAAACTTCACCCAGCTGCGCATTTATAATTGCGTCCAGCTCATTTGAATGAAAAAAATTCAGAAATCTTTTGCTAAAGTAAGTTTCTGAACCGTGTTTTAGGTAATTGATATAACAACTTTCAGTAAAAATTAATTTGTTGGTAAAACTCACTTTGATAGAACTAACTAGAATGACATACTTAATTATGTAAATAAGGCGGTTTTCTCACTTGTCGCCACTCGTTGCATATTTTCAACGCACCGTTACGCATTTTTTAAATCGTTGGGCATTCTCACACTCCCCTCACTAGTAATTCTGCAAGTGTCGTTGTATGTGCGGGTGAATCTCCACCTTTTCTCAAGGAACAGAGATATCCACAGATACAATACGCGCAACGCTGACAAACTGGTACCAATCAGACACCGTCTTGCGAAATCAAATAAGTTAACGCATGTGATGGGGCCGGCGATTTACAACCAGCTACCTATCAACGTCACCGAGGCATCTAGTCTTAGTATTTTTAAACACCAGCTTAAGCGGTGGTTAATCGAGCAAGCGTTCTACTCAGTTGACGAAATGCTTCAACGTAAATAACTGTTGCGATTTCCTAATGTATTAGGAAGTAATTTTTATTTTTATTTTATAATTATTTTTGATACTATGACATACGCCTTTTTATGATTTTTGAAAATGTTATTAATAATTAATTATTATTTAAAATGGTTTGTACACTGTTATCTATCTAAGATTATTTAATTGAATTTGACATGTAATTTTCTATTACCAAATAAAATAACATAACATAACAGCATGCGTCTGTCAGACGAACGTATTTGACGCACCGTAGCCAGAATTTACAGCGTCTTATCGTCTGAAAGACTTTAGTTACGGTGCGATAAAAATACGCAGCGCCGAAAGACAAGTGCTAGAACCGCCTCAGATTCTTTTAGATACAATCTGCTTTTCGTCCCGATGAAACCTAGTGTCAGAGTTTTTCTACCGCCTACTGCTAACCAGTAGACCTCTGACATGATTGTGTAACGATCACCGTCTCAGTAATCATAAACAGCAATCTGGACCAACGGCTTATCGAGGTCTCCGAAGCACGGAACCATATATTTTTTCGGACAATCAGGTGGTTCAGCCTGCAACGTCCTAACCATACAAGGAACAACTAATTTAAGTTTACTATACGGGGTGTAAGGGACGATGTACCGAAAACTTTGCAGGCATGATCAGGCCATGAAACTGAACAACTTTTTCTATGGGAGATATGTTGGTAAATGAGAAAAAAAATTCGACTTCCCATACAAAATTCCCGGTTAGCTGACTGACTTTCTATCGAAACTGGAAAAAAATATTTCGTTTCCCAACATAGGCTCCATAATAAAAGTTGTTCAGTTTCATGGTCTGATCATGCCTGCAAAGTTTTCGGTACACCGTCCCTTACACCCCGTATAGAGGTAAGTTAGTTATACCTATAATATTTATTTCTACTTTGTGTAATATGCTTTTAAGTGATGCTAATATTGTATTTGGTATTTCGCGAACAAATTCATAAAGTGATATGATAATGATAAATATTCACTTTGTGAGTGTCTCACCGGGAATGGAACCCGAAACTATTGCGCCGCAGGTAGTCACACTACCACTGCGTCACATCGGTCGTCGTCTTTTATAACATTAGTTTAAAGGATACGATAGATAAGAACGACACTCGAAAGCAATACAGATAATTAAATCTGTTGCGTAGAAGAATTACAATTATCTAAAGAATTACAATTTGTATAAAGCTCCGCTGCCAATAACATTAGTTAAGGAATCCGTAAGCTTTTATAAGTAATTACTTACAATCTCGTGTTATATTGGCTGGGGTGGCCATTACTTTGGGAATACGAGAAATTAAAATTGTACACAATAAAAACATCGAGGGTCTATCTAATCTTATACTTAGTCCTTATTTCCAACAAATTACGTTAAAAATTACTGAGGGTTACATAAACACAGACAAAAGCAAAAATCTAATATTTTAGAATATATAAGTTTAGAATATAAATATTTTATATTCGGTATTCAAAACTAATAACCGAAATTTACCCACACGGAATAAGAAATCACGATATTCCGCGTATTGTGTCGAAATCCGAAACAAACAAACAAAGCCTCCCACTGGTTTTAGGAAGCTGGAACAAAAGACTTAGGAATTTTATAAATCTCAATAGTTTTGAAATAAAATAACTTATTTTAGTCACGTCGCGGGACTCTAAAGTTTTTTGTCTAAAGACACCAACGTCAACGATTAAACAATTATTAAAAGTGTGTTAATTACAATTAATACATAAATATAAATTATCTTTACTAACCTAAAAGTAGCGCTGTCACTTTTCATCAAATCGTCTAGAATGGGATAGGAGTATGCAAGTACTGTCATGTTTAAAATAATAACGGGGTTTTCGTTATTTCTAGTCAATTCAGTCGTCATTGTTTCATGGTTCCCTTATTTTGACAGATTGCGTGTATATTTTGCGTCAAATTGTAAGATATGACATAACTTCTCAGTTATGGAATAATTTCAAAGTTTTCATAACCTATTTGGCGGAAAGTGACAGCGCTATTTAAATGTACAGGTTGTAAGCTTGTCACCTATAAAAAGAACACTCATGGAACCCTCGAGTCCCTTAGGTGCCTTTTACGACACCCGCGGGAAAGAAATGGGGTAATGCCTATGCTCAACCTGCATCACACGGCATTTATAGAGTAGTAATTTTCAATTTGCCGTGTGATGCCGGCTCAGAATAGCATCACCCCATTTTTTGTTGTGTAAGCGGCAATTAATTGACTCGAGAGTTATATGTTATTAGCAATTTAAGGCGATGAGTTGACAACCTTTCACTAAAGCGATACTCAATTTTCTGAAAGACCACTAAATGTTTTGTCAGTCGTGACGCAAATGTA
The DNA here is from genome assembly GCA_027580185.1 of Tuta absoluta. Lineage (NCBI taxonomy): Eukaryota > Metazoa > Arthropoda > Insecta > Lepidoptera > Gelechiidae > Tuta > Tuta absoluta. Next base: position 6,724,325 of record JAQAHW010000019.1, on the reverse strand, counting down.
AGTTTTTTACGAACGTTTACGCTCTGCCTACCCCGCAAGGGATATAGGCGTGATATATGTGTGTATGCAGTTTTCGATAATCTATCCAGTTTTCATTAGTCATGTCCGTCAATATGTCCATATTGCTACAAAAAGACATCAAATGACGTGTAGGTGTGCCATTTACATTAACCTGAAATACAGTTCCGGGAATAGTGTCACTGGCATACCTAAACGATTTATTTACACACAGCGACGTTTTCATGTTGCGAGAACTGAATTGACGACGACAACTCCCTCCTGAGAAATCTTTGATTTTGAAAGGTGTTACTCTCGACACTTCTGAGCATACTTTTTAAAGGTTTTTTACTTTTTCGAAGAAAAAACGAAGGCGTGGTTTAGTTAATACAAATTTGGGCTTTCAGCTTCCAAGAAACATAGATTAAACAGATCTCACGGATTTCACAATAATATTAAAAAAAACTTACTTTAGAGACACAGAAAAAGTTAAATCGCACCATGTAAAGCATTTTGTAGCTGTCACCTGATATGTAATAAATTGACATGTCAATAATATCGAAATGGAACTTTCGACACATTTAACTGTTTTCTGAATGATAAATTTAATGGCAGTAGGAAAGTAGAGGTTAGGCAAAGAATTAATAATATACTGCCCTTAATTCGGGATATAAATTCTCTTATCTCACCTTAAATTAGTGCCAGCCATCAACAGCCATCAACGACGGTGCGGCCGTCGTAGATCATCGTAACCCACGAGCGCTGCAACAATCATCTAGATAGATGCTGTGGCCAATGATGACTTTCAGTCAAATAGGTTAAGAAAAGGACAGGCGATATCTAAGTCTTGTCATCTTAAAAAATATCAATGTGTTTTTCGCAATTTCTAGTCAATTTAGTCGCCATTGTTTTCAGCGTCGCCTTATTTTGATAGATAACACGTATTTTGCATCAAATAATAAGACATGATATGACCAAAGTACTTCTATTCGTTTCTAAACGAAAGTGATAGCACAAATTTAAGTTTGGTTGAGAGAATTTATATCCCGAATTGAGGCCATTTTTAGGTACGTCTCTGTAAATTTAGTGATTAGATCATACAATTAAATCGGAACAAGTATTTTTACTAATGATAAAAATTTTGTCTGAAAAATTTTGAGTGTTTTGAGTACAAACTTGGAATGGGCTAAGAATGTTGACAACAACAGCAGGCGAAATTTCCAATAACCACCTAATTTAAGACACTGGCTATAAATCAGTAGGCAAGATTTAGCAACGGCCTTAATTCTGCCAATCATGTTTTTTTACATTTTATTATGTTATAAATGGTAAAGATAAATAACGCCAATTCGACACCTGCTATGTCCTGTTTTAAAAACACGGTTTGTTTTTAAGGGGCAGTGTATTAAAAATATTGCAACTTTGATCAGATCACCAAATTGGTCAACGTTTCTCTAGAAATAAGTGCTGGGATATGACAAAATATTTCGATTTCCTATAGCAAGCCAGTTGGATCGGCAACTATGATCAGACCACAAAATTGGTCAACGTTTCTCTAGAAATATGTGCTGGGATATGACAAAATATTTTGATTTCCTGTTGCAAGGTAGTTGGAGCGTGAACTTGGTGCTTTCCTTTTTTAAAGGATGGTCATGTTGAGGCAATCTGCCTCTACGAAAATTGTTCAGTTGATAAATCAGATCATGCCAGGATTTGGAATTTTTTTGAACTTTTTAACGTGTAAGAAGATGTTCAACAGAATCAAGGACAGTCTCACCCTGAAAATGCAACAGACGGGACAGTAAGAAACTCCTGATATTAGGGGGAGGCATTAATAAATTAATAGAGGGTGCAAGAACCCTCAATCTAGTGGCCCGGTGTCGCCCTTGCCTATTATAAATTTAAATCAGCTGTTTTAGTTATAGTAGGGAATTAAATGGGGAGTGATTTTGAGCGGAAGTACTTAACTAATGCTTTGATTTTCTTTCGAGGTCTTTTTTTCATTTATTTATTTATTTATTACAAAGCATAAATTTTAAGTAATTATTTAAACACCATTAAGATAGAGTACAAGAAAACTAAGTACCTAAACATTGCTAGTTAGTACATATACATACATATATCACGCCTATATCCCTTGCGCGGTAAGCAGAGCGTCAACGGCCGTAAAAAACGAAAATTTACGCCACGTCTGACAAACATTGAGGGTTATTCAGATAACTGTGTATCGCTACACTGACAGGTTGTCAGCCCATCGCCTAAAATTGCAAAACACATGTAACTCTCGAGTCCTTTAGTCGCCTCTTACGACACTCACGGGAAAAAAATGCATGGGGTGATGCTTTTCTAAGCCGGTACACGGTCTTGTTAGTACTAATTTTAAAATATCAACTTGGTAATTTCCTTGTATGAATCGAACTTGCGAACTCTGTGTCAAGAGCACAAGGTTCACACCATTACCTACAGTATGAGTTATTATGGTACATAATCATTTAGTGTTTTCCGCATGACCCTCAAATATTTGTCAGACGTGGCGTAAATGACCGTTTTTTGCGACTGTTTGCGCTCTGCTTACCCCGCAAGGGATGCGTGTTATGTGTATATTTTAGTAAACCTTTAATTTAGGGTTTTTATCATCAGTTGCCGTATGATGCTGGCTTAAAATAGCATTACCCCATTTCTTTCCCGTGGGTGTCGTAAGAGACGTCTAAAGGACTCGAGGTTAACTCGTGTATTGCCATTTTAGGTGATAGTCCGACAACTTGTCACTATAGTGATACATGACTTTTCTGAAACGGCCCTTTAATATTTTTTCAGACGTGGCAATAGCGACCGTATTTTACCTATTTCTGCCTACCCCGCAAGGGATATAGGCAAACTATATGTATGTATGATAACTAGGGTTTATATACAGTAAATTTATCCAGTATGAATTGATCACTCAAATTGGACTACCAAAAGTAGTATGAAGTGACGACAACTTATCTCAAAATTGGGTTTTGCCTCCAGACTATAGGTACGTATCTTCATAATTTTAATGAGCCAACAACGTATTACGTAGGCTGCGGGTTGCTCGTTAAAATTAGGCAAATGAAGACTTTGCCATCTGAGCCGTAGGGAAGTAGGTGCTATATTTGCATACTTATTTCTTCTTTGACGACCGTTGTGGCCAATTGGCAGGGTACCTGTTGTAGCCAATTGGTTAAAAAAGCCGTTTTATCAAACAGCTAGCTCGTTAATCAAATAACGCCATTCAGGCACTAGTGTCGTGTACAAAATGTCGTTTTTACACGACTGCCCAACCAAAAAGGCGTGAAATCATTTTATAGTTACTGTATGTATGTATTTAAGTATGTATATATGTGTGTGATTCTTTAAAGGACTGAAACTAGTTAATTAAAGGGAATACTATCGGAAGAATCTTTATATTATTCCGAGTAAGGCTAGGCTTTATCTCAGAAAGCAGTCGTGTTAAAAAAAAAGTTATCATGCTTGTTAATATTCTGTTAATTTGATGTAAATATTATAAGCAGATGTGGTGAGGCGTGTAAATAGCACATGGCTGGCTTTTCTTTTTATTCGGATCGGGGTTCACAACACAAGCAGATTAGTCCGTCATTATAAAAATAATTTGACGTTTTCACTCACAAACAAGAAGGCGTTGTGCCTTGTGCCTACCCTTGATCGAAGTGCCTACCGAATGCATTGGCGTATTACCACAATTTTGATATGTATAATATTTTTAAATAAAGACTAATCTTTATATAAAACATTATATATTATGGAACTTAACCAAGAAATATACTTATCGTGGTTATCATCATCATCATGCAACTTTTGATATCTATTACTTACAATTTTTGCCGTGTGATGCCGGCTTAGAATAGCATCACCCGATATCTTTCCCGTGGAAGTCATAAGAGGCGACTAAGGCATTCGAGGGTGTGTATTACAATTTTAGGCGATGGGCTGACAACATTTCACTATAGCGATACACAATATTCCAAATAACCCTCAAACATTTGTCAGACGTAGTGTAAATGGCCGTTTTTTGCGGCTGTTTGCGCTCTGCCTATCCCGCAGGGGATTATGGGCGTGATATGTGTATGTGTCTTATTTACAATTTGCAATTATCGGAGCTCTCTTTAGCTGGGTTAGAATAGCATCACCCCGTACATGTCCATGAATGTCGTACGAAGATACTAAGGTACTATGAGTCCATTGCATTTGCAGCTAACTATATTATTTTAAGATACTCGAAGATACCACAGACAAATCGCAAAAAGTAATTTTTTGGAGCTATATATTTGAATCTCGAAATCTGTATTTTTAATAATACATTTATTCAATCACTCCCCGAGCTATCTGACAAGCGTGGCATTGCAAAATATTGGCTGTCAAAAATATGATGAAGAAAGGTGGGTATGGCAAACACCCCCTTATAGAGGGAGGCCCATGTTGCTCATGAATTTTTTTATTGATAAGTCACTTTTACTTTACTCAGAAGGAGAAATAGTGGTCCTTACTTGGAATTCTTTCAAAAACAAGGAAAAATGTAGAGAAATATTTTTCAATACTTTTCCGACTACATAATGTTCTTATTCCTGAATTGGATGAATAAGCTTAGAATATAACGAAGAAAAATGAATAAAAATACTTCACACCTGCTCACAACCTGCCCTGACACAGTTATTTATACAACGCCACAAAATTACTGGGCCGTTATATTCAGATAAATTAAGACATTACACATTCTGCGGGAGAACAAGCTTTTGGAGTCGAGGTTACTTATCATTCGCTTGCTTGGAGAATGTGGCTAAATATTTACATTACATTAAATATACTACACTAAATCTGGAGCATTATTATCATTCATATACTTAGACGTTGGGGGAATTTCAAAGTAACTAATATAGTGGGTAAGATACTTACAGGCGACTTACGGACTTGAGGGTTTCATGTGCATTTTAGGCAACAGGCTGACAACTGGTCACTATAGTGATACACGTTTTTTCTGGAACGGCCCTCAAATATTTGACAGACGTGACGATAGCGATCGTTTTTTACGGCCACTAACGCTCTGCCTACCCCACAATAGATAAAGGCGTGATATGTGTATGTGTGTGTACTTATTACCTACTTTTGTTGACACCAAATTTGTATGTTCTTTATTTTTACTATTTTATAATGTTAAACTTTGTAGGTAACAAAGCGAGGTAGATACCAGATTGTTTGAATATAACCTCAAATAGATCCACAAAGATGGTAATTTTTATACAATCTAGTACCTTACCTAACCTATACCTACCTAACATTATTAAGGCGAAATCTGGCCGAGGTAGCCGCGTTTTCAAGGGGGTGAAGCAGCCGCGCGGGCGGAGCAGGCGCGGGGTGAACCCCTCGCACGGGCAAGTAGCAAACGCAACGTAGCAGGCTCCCGCGCACGACAGTATAGGCGCAGGGTAAACGTGCTAATAATTGAACTATTTGTTTTATTGAAAGGTTGTCTTTTTTAATGTTATATGATAAACCTATTCAATGTTTATGTTTTTTAGACATGTAAATCATGTAAAACTTTACGTAGTGCAACTACGTAAAGTTTTTAAATCAGTCATAGTTAGGTAGGTACAGAATTATTTATAAAGAAATAATGTCTAGGGATCCGTATGATTATTGATTATTTATGTTATTATGGGGAAAAATTCAAATAATATACATCAAAAAGTAATCAAAATTCATTTACAAGACAAAAAAATTACATTCAAATTAAGATATCTGCTTCATTCACTGACGCCCATAAATAGGGTTCCTTCCGTAATCTGTTGAATTTATCGAGGTGAGGCATACAAACTAACAGACATAGAAATAGAATTGGCAAAATAATAAGGGATTGAACTAAGGAAATCTATAACAGCCCCAATAAACAGGATCTGACAGTCCAGCGCCCACTTTCCTGGTTATATAGCCGGTTTTTCAGAACCTCTCAAAGGCATCCCACGGGCTCGACACGAGAATCTACCATTCTCATTCAGGGAGAATATGATTCTATTTTAGTTTACCAAAAGTTGTCATATCTTTGTATATATATACTGTCTCCATTTCATCAGATTGTTTTCTCCATATGAAACACATCTTATCTTTCCCGTCGCACGTAATTGTCCCTGAACTTGGAAAAACCATTACTATATTTAATTCACAGTAACTTGATCTTGCTTTTTATATTTTTTCAATATTTGCACCTTATTTTGTTTTATAGCATTTTGAATGCCATTTTTTGAGGCAGCAACTGGGCATTTCACTTCCACTGTGGTATCTTCACCCACGATTTCGAAAGGGTAGCACCTATGAAGATAAATTTTTCATCAACAGTCCACATTCCTCGATTCTCAAATTCTCTTGGCTGCTCAAAGAAACTGTTGAGAAATCAGTGTAGTCGTCTGTGTAGGGATGCGAAAAGACGCCACATTGATGACTCTATCGAGAATTATAAGCCAGCACAAGTCTGGAAATATTTACGCGCGCTTGGTGATGGGAAGTCGCCAACTACCCCTAGTGGTGCTGTAGATTTGTCAGCACTCAACCGGCATTTTCCGTCTCCTCCTGTCACACTGACTGATGTCGTCAAAGCAATAACTATCGCTAACATAAACCGTGACCACTTCCACAGTGTTCTTTCTTCTCTTTTAAATTTGTTGCCGAGGACGATGTTTAGAAACATGTATCATCCATCAAATCTACTGCCGTGGGCAATGATGGTCTCTCCTCGCGTATGATCTCCCTTATCCTTACCGAACTCTTGCCAATCCTCACACACATCTTTAATTTCACTCTGGTAACGAGTTCTTTCCCCTCGGCATAAAATCGTGCAATTGTTATACCTCTCCCTAAAGTTTCCAATCCTTCATCGTTCTCCCAATTTCATCCCTTTTCCATCCTTCCATTCCTATCCAAGATCCTTGAACACATTGTCCACAAACAGGCATCTGACTTCAACATATCTAGTAGTCTTCTTTCTACGTATCAGTCAGGCTTTCGTGCTGGTCACAGCACTGTGACAGCACTTATCAAAGTCACCGACAATATTCACCAGACCATGAAGAATGAGTCTTTGACTATTCTTATTTTACTTCATTTCAGTAATGCCTTCAACTCAGTTGATCTTGATGTACTTTTCGCTATCCTTCGCTCTTTTAACATCTCTTCTCCGGCAATAACTTGGTTTGATTCATAATTTCGGGGTCACTTGCAGCGGGTCCGTTCTGATGAGGCTTTCTCGGAATGGAGTGATCTCTCTGCAAGCGTACCTACAGGTGGCGTCCTTTCACTTCTTCTTTTTTCTGTTGTCATTAACACAGTTTTCCTCTCTTCTAGCTTCCATCTTTACGCAGACAATTCGCAGATTTACCGTCGTTTCACCTGTGATGATATAAATAATGCAACTGTGGCTATCAACAATGACCTCAGCAAAATTGCTATATTGATATTCTTATATGTGTGTGAAGGCAAGTGGACCATCCAATTATCCCAAACGTTATTTATAACGGCACGTCTATAGCTTTCACGAAAACTGCCAAAAATCTTGGTATTTTGCTGGATTCTACTCTCAGTTGGACTGCGCAGGTCAACGCTGTCAGCAGTAAAGTATTTTTCTCTTTTCTTTCGCTTTAATGACTTCAAAATTTCTTGCCTCTTAAAACTAAGATTACTCTTGCTCAGACACTTCTCCTTCCCCGTTTATACCACGCCGACACCTGCTGCGAGGATGCCACTGAGGAGATGTTTAGCAAACTTGAGCGTCACCAAAACCTCTGCATCAGATTTATTTTCAGCTTACGCAATTACGACCACAGTTTGGCTCACAATTCACATTGAATCGTTAAAATAGGTTGTACAGAACCGTCCTCACTTATCGAGTCCAACTCGCACTTTACCGGTTTTTATCTATCGACACTAATATTACAAATGGGAAAGCCTGCTTGTTTGATTTTCCTTTCTTCTCGTCGCAACGGAGCGGTTTTATGTAAAATTGAACTTCCCATACAAGGTGTACTAGCCGGCCTAGTCAATTTGTATGGGACCCATATGTTACTTGAGCAAATTTGTTTCTTATTCTTAGACTGGTGTCTGGTAGGCATTCCATGGTTTTCGCTATCGGTCATTAGTTAAATTTCACCCTATACAATAGTAAAGTTAGTTTGTATGGAACCGTCCTGAGCTATCAAGTCCAACTTGCACTTGACAGGTTTTTATCCATCGAAGCGTGTTTGTTTGATTGTCCTTCCTTGACGTTGTAATTGTAACGTCACGTTGCGTTGGGTTGATTGTGAGGCTGGAGTGACATAAAGCAACTTTTTTTTTATATCTATATATATTTATTATATCTTATTTTTTAATGTCTTTATATCTATATCTTTTTCTGGGAAAAACATCACGCCGTGGGTGAGGCTAAGTATAAATAAATTGTTATGTTTACCATATATAAGGTAGTCCTTGCAAGGTACTTCTACCCTAATTCAAAAAAATATATCTTATAAAAATTTAGTAAATATTATGCCGTGTGATGCCGGCTTAGAATAGCATCACCCCATTTCTAAGGTACTTGAGGGTGTGTACTGCAATCTTAGGCAATAGGCTGACAACCTGTCACTATGGCGATACACAATTTTTGCGCATAACCCTCAAATATTTGTCAGACATGGCGTAAATATCCGTTTTTTGCGACCGTTCACGCTCTGCCTACCCCGCAAGGGATTATAGGCGTGATATGCGTATGTGTGTGTGTGTATGTAAATATTACGCCGCAAACTTCCTTATCCTCTGTTTTTTATAGCAAGGCTTGGAAAGCTTCATTTTTTTTTTTTTAACTTGGCATTTTTCTTCCCTGCTCACTAAATTTCGTAATATCTCCGCGGCTGGAAAAAAGTTGTACATGTCTGCTTCCGACGAGGCTCAGTGGCCGACTGAGGGGTGCGGGCGCGGTAGAAACCGACGTGCCCGTGCGCAAACCGAACATACTTTTGTGTTTAAGTGTTCTTTTTTAATGATAATCCATACTAATCCATACTAATATTATAAATGCGAAAGTGTGTTTGTTTGTTTGTTTGTTTGTTTGTTTGTCTTTCTTTCACGTTACAACAGAGCGATATCATGCAGTGTTTTTTAGGTGTGCAGTTAGGTGAGAGGCTGGAGAGTGACATAGGCTACTTTTTATCCCGGAAAAACATATTTTTCCCATCGGAAAAGCGATTAATGTTTAGCAATAGAATACACCCATACTACGAACATAGATGAGTATCATGCAGCGATGTAAAGCATTTTTTTTTTTGAGAGCAGCTAAATGAAAAGCTGGTGAGTGACATAGGTTATTTTTTATCCCGGAAAAACATATTTTTCCCTTCGGAAAACCGATTAATGTTTAGCAATAGAATACATCCATACTACATACATAAATGAGTATCATGCAGCGATGTAAAGCATTTTTTTTTTGGAAAGCAGTTAGATGAAAAGCTGGTGAGTGTCATAGGTTACTTTTTATCTCGGAAAAACATATTTTTCCCATCGGAAAACTGATTATTGTGTAGCATAGAATACATCCATACCACATAAAAAAGATGTATATACAGGATGTAAGGGACAGCCCTCCGAATACTGATATTCCCATAGTAAATGCAGTGAGCTGATTGTGATTTTGTATGGGATATAGAAAAAAAGAATTTAATCTATGGCAGGTTGTTCAGTTTCATGGTTTGAATACACCCAATCAGTATTCGAAGGGCTGTCACTTACACCCTGTATAGCACTACTATGAGAATGTCTCTTGAATATGAGTTTTGGGATATGAATGTGGCTTTAAGGGTGATGTGGGTATGTACTTGAGATACTTCTTACCACAGTAGTAAAGTTAATTTCTACAGTTAAACATGATTTGAAAGTCCATTTCTATAATAATAACCATTTTTAGCACAGTAAGTTTGCCCTGCGTATACTTGCGAAGACACATAATAAACTTAAATTTTTTGGTACCATAGTCCTGAAAATTGAAGACTAGGCAAAATCATTATACTGCGTATTCATATTATTATAATTCCAATCCAAGAACATCCATCCCCAAGTTAATTTGGTTTGGAGCTAATATAGGTTTTCAAATCCTTGATTACATACCCACTCCTTTCTTTCATGTCTTCTTGGAGCATGTTTGTATGTAATAAAAATTTCAAAATAGCAGGAATATTAAAAAAAAATTAAAGCTATATAGCAATCTATACTTTCTTATTATTTATTAACCACCAATATAACCCATTTTGACACAGGGATATGGTATTATCCCGCCGCGGTGAGATGTTCTCATTCAGGATTCTTTTCCATCGCTGCGTATCTTTGGCGACATAGAGCGCTGAGTGTATTTAATGAGACCACCTAATTGTACTGAAACCTCTTGGTCGTTTGCCATCGACTTTTCCAGTGATCATGAGTGCAAAGTGGCAAAAGAACTCAAGGATCATTCTTGCGCCTCATTACTTGATTTTACAATAGCCTGTATTAGTGATGGTAGCGCCCAGGTACCACAAATTATATACTTTTTCAAGGAAGTGAACCATTCCAGTGTAGTGTCGTCTGTGTATCGGTGAATAGTGATTTTAGTGCCCTCCCAGTTTACACAGTTGTTCGCCTTACGATGTGTCGTTTAGAATACACAACTAATTAATAAAACTCTATGAGTACGCGGGCGAAGCCGCGGGTAACAGCTAGTAAGTAGATAATTGAAAAACTAGCTCCATACGTTGATTACACATACAATAAGGAAGAAAATGACATAGAATAAATTTTGAAATATTGGATACCGGTCAAATGGTACAGGTTTTTAGTCTAAGAAACAGGCCAAAAACCGCAAAATTAGAGCTTATTTTGCGATTTTTTTCTATCGAGAAAATTTTAACCAATCGTGTTTTGGGCCCCATAGTTTTGTAGCATATATCTTGAAGTAGTCCTGAAAATAATTACGTCTCGTGTTTTTGAGATTTGAAGAAATGGCATAGAAAACTCCGAACACTACTCCGCCTTTGCTCGGTAGATTTCTAAGGCCACCTCACCTTAAGAGTGGTTCTCCCACTTATTAAGAGTGGTTCTCCGACGCTGTGTATTTTTAACGCACCGTCACGCATGCGTCTGCCATACGAAAGGAAATTGCGAATAATGCTTCGGTGCGTTACGGTGCGTAACGGATGCGTCTGTCAAGTCTATTGATTTGACGCAACCGTAAATGCACATGAATACGATCAACATCCTTAATTTCCTCGCGGCTGACTGACTTAAAATGCGCAATGACGGATGAAGAGTTCGGGATTGCTTGACAAAGGCATGACCTTAAAGCACCACAGTCTTTCGTACGAGATTTGATGCAGTCAAACCTCATCACATCAAACTAGGTGCCCTCAAAAAAACAAAAACGTTCACGCATAATTCACTCTGCGCTTAGCAAAACAACCGCAGATGTGTACATCTATATTTAATGCCGTTGCCAGGAGGGTGACTCTAATCAGGGAAGTTATTAAAGATGTACACTGTGTACGGCTAAGCCCCTCACGTGGGGGATGGCTATAGGGGGACGGTGTATGAGATCAAATCGGCGGGATCTACGATACGGCTAAGTCAGATGAAAGATCATTGATGGTCAGGAAATCAAAAAGTTAATCAGCAGATCATATCTAGATTTCATTTACGTTCTTTTATATTGCTTACCTCAGGCGGTGACTGGCGGAGATGCTTTCATGTACGCGGACGACGTAGCGGTGGTCGTTTCGGCACCTTCTCAGTGCGAGCTTGAGAGGAAGCTCAACCAGACTGCATCACAATTAAGTCAGTGGTTCGAGGTCAATGGACTGGTTCTAAACCTACGTAAGACCCACTTCATGGACTTCGACCTGTCGGGGAAACCCAAGAAACCAATCAATGTTATGATTAATGGAACCCGGCTAGAGCATGTGGAGTCTACTTGCTTCCTTGGGTTTCATCTTGATAGGTGTATGACGTGGGAACCGCACATTGACAAGGTATGCGGTAGGTTGAGTGGTGCCTGCTTTGCGCTTAGAAGAATATCGCGAGTTGTGACACCGGAAGTAGCACGCAAGTGCTACTTCGCTATCGTGCACTCCATACTGCAATACGGGGTGGAGTTGTATGGCTGTGCGGCAGAATGGAATAGGGTATTTGTTGCGCAAAAGCGTGCTATCCGCCTTCTTGCACATATACCACAGGATTGTTCCGCGCGACCTTATTTCAGATCATTAAAAATTTTAACCTTTCCGTCACTTTTCATCCTGAGTGTGGCAACGTATGTACGCAAAAACTTGGACTTATATAAACGTCATAAAGACGTACACGGCCGCAACACACGAAATGCGGGAAATCTTGTACCTATCAAAAGTAGACTAGTTAAGGCCGGCAAACTGACTCACGTCATTGGACCGCGAGTGTACAACAAGTTACCGCAAGATGTCACTGACGCGCCAAGTGAGGCTAGTTTTAAAGTCAGGCTAAAGAAATGGCTGATTGAGCAGGCGTTCTACTCGTTTGACGACTTTTTAATGCTTTAATACCGAAAATTTGTTAACATTAATGTAATGTTTAGATTTGTTGGTTATATTGATATAATTTGATTATTTTACCTACAATTAAGATGTACAATGACTTGTAAATTTATATTTTTACCAATAAAAATGATATGATATGATATGATATGCATATGGTGAATTATTTATTGTTTTTTATACTTTATTGCACTATGTACAAATTATACAGTCTTATTGAAAAAAAAGTACGTCGTATAAGCTTTTAATACTGCCTAAAAGCTCGTCTTAATTATTTTTTATAACACGGATAGCGTTAAAAATTATAGGAATAAAGAAAATCACCAAAAACGACTCAAAGAAAAACACGCCTGATAAAATCTATTTCATAAATGAAAATAAGAAATTGAAAAAATGTCAGCGCCCGCCGGGACTTGAACCCGGGACCGTGGAGTACCGTTCCACTGCTCTGCCAACTGAGCTACCGGCGCCCCGACGTAAGCCGACGAAATCTTCAACCTCTTGGTACTCGTCTCGAAGCGACGACAAGCGACATCTAGTATAAGTTATTTGAAACTAATATTTATTTGAAAATCTATTTCATCTTACATCTCTTTTACTCGGTAGTGTTCGCGGGTCATCTTTTTAACAAATACAATAACGAGTAAAAGTGATACTGATGTGAACTGACCTTTGGTATACTTTGGTTGGTATTTGAGCCCGTTAGTACATATATGTACGCTAGTATAAGTTATTTGAAACTAATATTTATTTGAAAATCTATTTCATCTTACATCTCTTTTACTCGGTAGTGTTCGCGGGTCATCTTTTTAACAAATACAATAACGAGTAAAAGTGATCCTGATGTGAACTAATCTTTGGTGTACTTTGGTTGGTATTTGAGCCCGTTAGTACTCGTACACACATGTTGTCGTATACTGAGCAAGAAGTAAGGATACACATCCATACGAGAGGGTAAAATATCTTTTTAATAAGTCCAATCATTGTATTGAAAATTCGCTGAATCAAAGAACACTGGCCAGAAATTATCGCTGGACCGAAAAAAAACCCTGGGATGACCTGATCTGACGGTGTGTAGTCTCCAGTATTACATTGTGCCGCTGCCACTGCCACTCACATCTCCCGATTTGGCTGTACTAATGATTGTTACTTTATTGTTTACATAAACGCCGAGTCATGTAACGATGTTTGTGGGTGGCTAAATAAGAAACAGCCCTGTTTTGACACGTAGCATAGCAGTTCGATGCAATTTGTGAAAATGAGGGATTGATGGATGCGTCTGTCCAACGCCTTGGTCAAATCACATGTCTTATTTTGCATAGACAGCCATGGTATTCGTTTTTTTTTGTATGGTAATTCGATATTTCCTTTCGTTGACAAACCAATGCGTTTAAACTACATCCGTCAGTCTGTCATAATCGGAGAACCGCTGATCAACTTGTCAACTTAAGCGTTCCAATCATCGATATATAAAGCCGTCTCACCCAAGGCATAGACAATTCATTTATATGGTTCCACGTATAGGTATACGATATGCCCCGAGTCCAGTTGTAGACTGTTGTGACATATATTTTCCAAATCTTTTACATCCATCCCTGTCTACCAGCAGTGCCGGTGTCCCACGCGAAAAGAGAGAGAGAGCAGAAATTTCAGTTTAATAATTTTGATTTAATTTATTTTAACTTTTTTATTTTATTTGGCCTCTATTGTGATTTTATAATACACGCGTCCCTATCTCACGAACGATTTGATTATTTTTCAATGAAATTCTTGACCACTTTTAAAAATGAATCGTATTTTAATCTCGATCTCAGTCAGTGCACACTTATGTAAATGAAATAATTCTAATCTTATAACCTCTCTAATTGGGAAAATGGGTAAGTGATAAACCTCTATATGTGAGAAAATAATTGAAAGTACAGTGAGGTCTCAGTTAAACAGGTTTCACTGTATAACATACATACATACATACATAAATCACGCCTATATCCCTTACGGGGTATAACTATTATATATATGACTGGTAGAAACATGAACACAGAAGCAAATACCTTCAGTTAGTTCTCTATTCTACTAACAATAACTGGACAATGTTTGTGCTTTCCCAGTTGGATTTACAATGCACTAGCGAAACTGGTTACTTTTAAATATTAATAATCTGGTTTCCAATATTTACACCACCGAAGGCAAATACTATATTTACTGCACTACCATTTTGATAATCAATCAGTACTAAAGCCAGGATTGTGTGAACAAACATGAACATAAACAACTACATTGGCATTGATTTGGAAAATAAATTATTTTAATTATCTTAAATTTGCGCTCTAACTTTTCGTCGAATAGGTGTAGAAAGTGATAGGAGAAAACTAAGTCCTGTCATAGTCCTGTCGTGTTTAGAAATGTCAACCTTGTTTTTATCGTCGCCTTGTTTTGAAGATAACGCGTATTTTTCGTCAAATATGACATGATTTAGTTACCTCCTGACCTTCTCTAAACCAACGTGACAAAAAGTGACAGCGCAAATTTGAGGTAAGTTAAGAGAATGAATTTCTCGTATTGATGCCATTGACGTACTGCAGTGATACAAATGTACACTTCTAACGACGCCTCTGACGGATTTGTATACAGAATTGTGTCAGATTTTGCCGTACATTTATAAACTGGTTGTTCTTAATTATTAATGTTTGTACAAATATGGACAACGGGTAAAGGAGTCACAAATTCCTAAGACTAATATAATAAGGGGTTGAATTACAATCCTAATTCAGATTTAGTATACTGTTTATCCCTTATAATGATAATATGATGAAGATCTAAAATGATTGGGTTTCAGCAAACAACTGTTATATTATAATGAAAGGTCGTAATAATGTCAATCTGTCATGTCTGTCCACCAGCCAGGATTATCTCCTTGGCAGCCAGTATCATTGTCCAAAAACGTCAGAACAAATGGTTAGATTGAGGTGCTGCTAATAATAGTAAGATTGTTTTATGCTTCAATCAGCAGTAGCTTGTTACTTTGCTGTTTGTTTTAATCTACATCTAAAATATTAACAGCTAACATCAATATTAATTTTGTTCGGTTGCCCATTTTGACGTGTTTGGAATGTTTTCACAAGTTTACTAAAATTATGCTTAAAAGCTTTTCCACAACTTTACTGGAAATAGATTTACACCATCTATTCTTCGCTAATGCACGCCCGAAACTGTTAATATCTGAGCGTAAAGTTTAACTCAACAATGAGCGGATTAGCCATTGCGGGCCGAACAAAAGCGCGGGGAAAAATAGGTTGGTTACTTTTGTTAACAGTCACGAAACAACGACGAGAATCTATCTTTCATTTTAATTATTTAGATCCACATAATTATACCTAGCGCTGATGTTGGTAGAGTTTTAAAATGCTTCGGCTTCTCGACTGATTGACTCACTTCAAACTGATTTTACAAAAATATGATTTTATAACACTTGTGAAATGGCAAGGACTTGGGTGCAATTAAAGATCCCCATGCCCTTTTGCACGTACTCGGCATTTTAAAACTTAAGAAGTTCTTAGGAGGCGTCACAAAAACTTCAATATATGAAGGTGATATATTATTGTTGTTTTAAATTACGGCTTGATTTTATTACATACATATTATATTACATCAGCCTATTGCAATCCACTGCTGGATGTAGGCCTCCCTCAAGGAACGCCATAGGGCACGATCTCTCATTTTCGTAATTACCACTATAAAATTTAATTCGTATTTATTTAGCTTATTAAGTACTAAGCAATGCTCATAATTTATTGATCGACAAGATAACCAACAAACGTATTACTATTAATAAAATACAAAATTGTGATGGTACTCGTATGAAATGTTGCTGGATACCTTACTGTTAACAAAATAATAAACTTTACAACATTGTCCGGAACAGAGTAGAGGCGGAGGGGAAGCCTATTAATAGTTTCAATTGTAAAGCGTGGCAGATTAGTGGAGTAACATGTGTCACTGTTAGTATGCAAATTAGCTTGAGGGTCATTCGTCGCCTTAATCTCCCACACAATAAGGGTGAACTTGACGGTAGCAAAAAAAAAACAAGGTGGCACCTTGAGGGGAGACGTTTTTTGTAAAGGGATTAAAATTCAGAGGAGAAATACATTTTCAGAATATCATAAGATAGATGTAGAGTTATTCAGTCTTATTACAAAAAAAGTTAGACGTGGTTTAAAGTTTTTGAGAGCATCAAATTTTATAGAAAAATATTTTAATCACTGCCTTTTGGCAAGCTTTTTAAATAACACGGATGTCTTATGATATAAGCTAGAAATATTATCCGTTGTTATTTCACATAATGTTAATAGGAGAAATAGATTCAGTTTCGATGATAATTATGGTTTAATAATTCCATGATAATGATAATAATTTTTTCTATTTTCATTCCATGATAATGATGTCAGTACACCTTCAACCATTAAAACTATTAACCCGTGTCAGTACGCGTATTTACTATGCCGTCTATTACACACTGTATAGTGCATTGTTATAAATTAGCATTCGTCACCCAAACGTGGTATAATTTCGACATGGAAATCCGACAGAGCAGCGTAGTTAGGAATGCACAATCGTGTCGCTGCAGTGTGTCATTGTCTATGTCTGTTTACATTTGATGCAAACTCTACAAAGCTACTTTATGTATGTATGTATGTATTAACTTTATTGTAACACCAGACACATTTAAAAGAACAGTTACAGAAATAAATTTAAAAATAAGAGGCACAAAGGCGGACTTATCCCATTAAGGTATCTCTTCCAGTCAACCTTTGAGAGACTTAGAGGATAATGTTATTTGCAGGTAAACTACTATATTATAAGACTTGAAGCTTTGTTGTTGAAGTCGCTGATAAACTGTTGAAAAAGATACAAACGAAACTAAACAATTTTTTAAGATATAATTTTACTAGTAACCGATACTAAAGACGGGTTTGTGATAAAGAACAACTTTCCCCCAGTAATGTAGATCGGAGTATGAAAATTATCACCAGCCCTAAGTTGTTTGCAGTATCGGTCACTAGTAGATTTTCAACTTTTAAACACGGAGCTTCATTACCTTATCAACCTTTAGTGGAGCACAAAGTTTGCCGTGTGATGACGGCTTAGAATAGCATCACCCCATTTCATCCCGTGGGAGTCGTAAGAGGCGACTAAGGGACTCGAGGGGGTGTATTGCAATTTGAGGCGATGGGCTGACAACCTGTCACTATGGTGATACACAATTTTCAGAATGTCCCTCAAATATTTGTTAGACGTGGCGTGAATGTTCGTTTTTTACGCTCTGCCTAACCCGCAAGGGATTATAGGCAAGATATATGTATGTATGTATGTATGGAGCACAAAGTCATCATTAATAGGATTTCCTTCTACATCGAGACAGCCCTTCACAACTGCTTGTTGCCCCAATGCTTACCCTATATAACAGAAGCGCAGCATGCTTTTTTGCCCCGTCGCTCGGTAGCCACCAACCTAGTGACATTAATAGATCATATCTCCCTTAACATGGACAGTGGAAGTCAGGTTGACGTGATCTACCTCGACTTCCAAAAAGCTTTCGATCGAGTGGATAATGACAGGCTGTTGGTGAAATTGAGCACAATGGTGTTTACTCCTAAGCTTGTGAAGTTGTTCGCGAGCTATTTGTTGGACAGGCAACAATTTGTAAAGTATAGTGCACATATCTCCAGTTACTACCCTACACGCTCGGGCATAAGTCAAGGATCGAACCTTGGACCGTTTCTGTTCGTGCTGCTGATTAACGACTTACCTGACGTAGTTACCCAGTCGACAGTACTAATCTTTGCTGATGATGTCAAGCTCGTTAAGGCGTGCAAGACACCGGCCGATCATGATGCACTTCAGCGTGACATCGATGCGGTTTACGAATGGAGTATAGCCAACCACCTACATTTCAATCCTAGCAAATGTGAGACAATGACTTACACGCGCGGCCGTAGTCCACGCCAGCAACAATATCTAGTGGGAGGCTCGCCAGTATCGCGCGTACAGCTTGTACGCGATCTGGGAGTGTGGTTCGACCCCGAGCTGACGCTGCGCGAGCACGCCCAGCGGGTGGTGGACGCGGCCCACCGCCGACTCGGCTTCGTGTTGCGCAACGCGGCTCCGCTGTCGGCGGCCGCGACTCGGGCACTGTATGCGGCGCTCGTGCGCAGCGTCCTCGAAACCAACACAGTAGTCTGGAGCCCACACGAGGACAAATATATTCTTATGTTGGAGCGAATCCAAAAAAAGTTCCTAAGAAGTCTACCTATATAGTAAGATTTATACATACTATCCATACCTATATCCGACTCTTTACATCCAAGGTCAATTAGGTTATGAAACATTGGAACTGCGAAGGGATCTTGCGCTCAGTAAATTCACCTTAGGAATAATTAGGAATATAATAGATTGTTTTGCACTGGTAGAAGTTTTTCTGCGACTATCTGTACCCAATACTCAAACAACATGCTGATTGCGCGACCGTCCCCGGAGCGTGTTGGCGCGCGCCGCGGGCCGCACGGCGCACCGCCGGCACAGCCCGGTGGAGCGCGCGCGTGCGCTGCTCGGCTCGGTGCTCGCTGCTGCACCACAGTGTGATTTGTTTGCGAGTGGGATAGCATGTTTGATGAGAGAGTGTCAGAGAATGTATGAGAAGAATGCTAGGGAAACGAGAGTGCCAGATAATTACTTTAGGAATGAATAAAATTGTACTTTTATTCTTGACATATTTAATGCTATATTAATAATTTATAATTATTATTTTTTACTGACTAACCTACCAGGTTATGTAATTATGACATTAAATTTATATTTTTAATATAATTTAGGAGTTATATGTATATAAAATTGTTACCAACATTATTGACGGTATTTATAACGATTTGGTTTTACTGTTATGTTATAAATTAAATAAAATGAATTGAATTGAATTGAATCTTTTGATTTTTTCATTTAGCTGTCGGCCCCAGTTGCTGTCTATGATTACTAAGACGGCGGTCGTTACGCAACCATGTTAGAAGCCTACTACTAGTAGTCTACAGGATTTTCTTATTTCTACTGGAACACAGAGTCATCCAACGACCCGATGAACCCGTTTTCAACCGCCAACTACTAGTAGTAAGCCTCTGACATGGTTGTGTAACGCTATCGACTGCCGTTGAAGTTATCATAGACAGCAACCGGGACAGACGGCTTGACGTGCCATCCGAAGCACGGAACCATCTTTCTTTTTGGACATTCAGATGGTTCAGCCAAAAATGTGCTAACCAGACTTAGAACAAAATCACTAAGTCATAAAAAAATATTGTCTACCAGTAATTGAATTAAGTTATTACATTTGTTAAAGTGTTGAAATTCATGGTTGTTTAATTGAAAGGGAGGGAGATAGGAGTCCAAACTAGGTGAACCTGTGCTATATGGATCTCCTAGCTCCAACATTGTTTAAACAAAAAAAGTGGTTATAACATTATAGTACTAAGTAAGAAGTAGTAGAAGTAAATATCAACTCTGTGAGTGCCCAACCGAGAATCGAACCCGGGACCTATGCGTCATAGGTAGTCGTACTACCACTACGCCACATCAGCCGTCAGAAGGTCGTTGGACAACTCGGTATCCCACACAAATAGAAGAAGTACTTCTTTAGTTTATTGAATAAGGAATTCTCCGACAATAAGTCCGTGGACGACCCGATAAACCAAATAATTGAATTGATTTCTACCAAAATTGCATCATTCATGTTTGAAATTTTGAATTCACGGCACGACCCAAATTTGATTTAGAGTAGGTACCTAATACCGCACATTACCACCCGAAATTCAGATGATTTTGAAATGTAAATCCTACTACGACTGAGCATACTAGAGAAGTGCACAATTGTGTAGCATTGTCGAGGTCTATTTAGACTATACAATCACACCTCTAAGCTTCTCAATACAACCGGGCTCGTTATGACGACTGACATGGCATAAGACGAGGTTTATTATTTCTTCAGTAGAATGGTACGCTTTCCAGAGTGATTTTACTCCTGATTATGAATATTTTTTGCACCCTGTGCCCTGATTATCTTATTTTTTATCCATTGTAATGCCTTCAAAACACATCTGAAATTCAATTGTGACTGTGATTTTGTATTCTTCAAACTGCCAGCGTAATACGAAATGGCCAAAACAATCTAATTGTTCATCCAACTGAAACACAATTGACACGCTTTTAAATATCGGAATACGGCCCCTGATAGGTCCGAACAGTTTAAAAAATAACCCTGTATTTTAACGCGGGCTAATGTATGAGCAACTATTTGCATAGTAAAAGCTTCATGAAAATCAAATAAAGCGTTTTAATAAATTCGAGTAAACTAATTATTGAATATCCTATAAAGTGTTGCCCGTGTGATGTCGGCTTAGAATAGCATCATCCCATTTCTTTCCTGTTGGTGCCGTAAGAGGTGACTATGGGACTCGAGGGTTTTATGTCTATTCTATTAAAATTTTAGGTTACAGGCTGACAACGTCTCGGTTTGAAGTATTTGTATTTGTATTTATTTATATTAAATTCAAGCGTTTTTTTTACACCTTATAGTATAAAGTAGAAAAAAGCACTCGTTTTTGTTTTTCGGTGTTTTATATACCTATAGCAGCCCAAAAAGGCCAAGGCCTGCGCTAGGGCTGGCTATTTTTCTTTTTGTCTTATTAATAAGATATTTGTTATTGACTGGCAGTGATTCGTTATTTTACTGAAACGGCCCTCAAATTATGTATGTTTCCTTTAAAGTCAACAATGTCCCGGGAGCTAACCAACAGTCTCCGCAATGTTAGTTTTTTTTATAAAAGTGATGTATCTATCATTTAGTTTGTCCAAAAACATAAAAATCAATAAAATATCGCAAAAACAACAAACGACAAAAACTCACTAGCCCGCAATTTCAACCATACAACAGCACATAAATTGGTATGACGGCTCAAAGGTGATTTATGAGCGGAACATTAAATTTTGCAGCGGTTTTGTCGCGCACGTGACTCTGTCATCGACGTAGACAAAAAATGGGGCAAGTGCGAATTGTGTTTTAACTACATTTAGGGTCACCAAAACGTGAGAGAGGTCGTAGCGGATAGTACCCCTGCCTTCTACGTCAAGGGTCGTGGGTTCCATCTCTATAAGACACAAATAATTGTAAAGTAAAATTTTCAGATAGTGTTTAGTCTGGGTGTTTCCTATGTCAAATATATATGAATAAAAAAAATGTAATAATATCAGCTATTTTGTTCCCATAGTACAAGCTATGCTTAGATTGGGGCAAGATGGCGCTGTGTAAAAAGTCAAAGATAAAAAATATATTAATTTACTAGCTGTTACCCGCGGCTTCGCCCGCGTACTCATAGAGTTTTATTAATTAGTTGTGTATTCTAAACGACACATCGTAAGGCGAACAACTGTGTAAACTGGGAGGGCACTAAAATCACTATTCACCGATACACAGACGACACTACACTGGAATGGTTCACTTCCTTGAAAAAGTATATAATTTGTGGTACCTGGGCGCTACCATCACTAATACAGGCTATTGTAAAATCAAGTAATGAGGCGCAAGAATGATCCTTGAGTTCTTTTGCCACTTTGCACTCATGATCACTGGAAAAGTCGATGGCAAACGACCAAGAGGTTTCAGTACAATTAGGTGGTCTCATTAAATACACTCAGCGCTCTATGTCGCCAAAGATACGCAGCGATGGAAAAGAATCCTGAATGAGAACATCTCACCGCGGCGGGATAATACCATATCCCTGTGTCAAAATGGGTTATATTGGTGGTTAATAAATAATAAGAAAGTATAGATTGCTATATAGCTTTAATTTTTTTTTAATATTCCTGCTATTTTGAAATTTTTATTACATACAAACATGCTCCAAGAAGACATGAAAGAAAGGAGTGGGTATGTAATCAAGGATTTGAAAACCTATATTAGCTCCAAACCAAATTAACTTGGGGATGGATGTTCTTGGATTGGAATTATAATAATATGAATACGCAGTATAATGATTTTGCCTAGTCTTCAATTTTCAGGACTATGGTACCAAAAAATTTAAGTTTATTATGTGTCTTCGCAAGTATACGCAGGGCAAACTTACTGTGCTAAAAATGGTTATTATTATAGAAATGGACTTTCAAATCATGTTTAACTGTAGAAATTAACTTTACTACTGTGGTAAGAAGTATCTCAAGTACATACCCACATCACCCTTAAAGCCACATTCATATCCCAAAACTCATATTCAAGAGACATTCTCATAGTAGTGCTATACAGGGTGTAAGTGACAGCCCTTCGAATACTGATTGGGTGTATTCAAACCATGAAACTGAACAACCTGCCATAGATTAAATTCTTTTTTTCTATATCCCATACAAAATCACAATCAGCTCACTGCATTTACTATGGGAATATCAGTATTCGGAGGGCTGTCCCTTACATCCTGTATATACATCTTTTTTATGTGGTATGGATGTATTCTATGCTACACAATAATCAGTTTTCCGATGGGAAAAATATGTTTTTCCGAGATAAAAAGTAACCTATGACACTCACCAGCTTTTCATCTAACTGCTTTCCAAAAAAAAAATGCTTTACATCGCTGCATGATACTCATTTATGTATGTAGTATGGATGTATTCTATTGCTAAACATTAATCGGTTTTCCGAAGGGAAAAATATGTTTTTCCGGGATAAAAAATAACCTATGTCACTCACCAGCTTTTCATTTAGCTGCTCTCAAAAAAAAAAATGCTTTACATCGCTGCATGATACTCATCTATGTTCGTAGTATGGGTGTATTCTATTGCTAAACATTAATCGCTTTTCCGATGGGAAAAATATGTTTTTCCGGGATAAAAAGTAGCCTATGTCACTCTCCAGCCTCTCACCTAACTGCACACCTAAAAAACACTGCATGATATCGCTCTGTTGTAACGTGAAAGAAAGACAAACAAACAAACAAACAAACAAACAAACACACTTTCGCATTTATAATATTAGTATGGATATTAATTGAATCAAATCGTCCTAGCCGTGTTCGGTGACGTCAACTCCTATGTACTTTTAAATTGGGTCTATATTCCGATATGATTTAATGTAACTTCCGAAACCAAACTTCGTCTTGAAGACACGGTTAAGGTAAGTTTCGACTTAGTATTTTGTATTTCACACTTTATGTCCTTCCACACTCTTATGATTAGTTTAGTGCTATTCTCGTCTGAGATAA
This sequence comes from Tuta absoluta, assembly GCA_027580185.1. Lineage (NCBI taxonomy): Eukaryota > Metazoa > Arthropoda > Insecta > Lepidoptera > Gelechiidae > Tuta > Tuta absoluta. Next base: position 6,700,447 of record JAQAHW010000019.1, on the reverse strand, counting down.
ACACGACTCTTCCAGGTTTCAGTCGGTATATAACAAGCCATGAGATTGCGTATGGAAGGAATAGAAATGGTTAAACAGAAGACCAGACTTCTGATACTGATAAATGAAAGACGAACACCACATTGTGCCAACCGTAGCAGACCCCGGCAACAGGTTTGTATAAGCACTGTACAGACGCTCGTGTTTGTACTTGCGAGCTCAACGCTAGCCTTTCTCAAAAACAACTCTGTATACATGTACTTACTTTATTATTTGCATCGAGCGCCATCGTAGTGGCGATATGAGAGCGCACGGACAAACCTTGACAGGTTTTTATAATTGTTGACTGGTGAAAAGGAACAACTTTCCCCACGGATTATTAGTTGAAATATGACAAAAAATATTTTGCGTTTGCAGAGTAACTCAAATCAGCTTATCGTCTATTTTGTATGGGAGGTCCAAATTTTTTTCCGTTTTTCGCACTATATTCCTTGGGAAAAGTTGTTTCCTATCACCAGCCCGTCTTGAGATTTCGTTATCGGTCATTAGTAAAATTTTACCCTATTATTTACTCTAAGTAAAGATGTTTTTTTTTTCATTAATGATGGATTAGCTCTTGACTCTAGTCTAGGTCGTAGGACAGAGACAGAGTCTAAGATGGAGCGAGCTCACCCAGAAGAAGCCTGTTAAGGCACTGGCACTCCTACACACTGACGGAACGCAGCAAGCTACTTGGCGCCAGACTTTGGTGGGATGGTGGTCCCAAAATAAAGTTCTGCTGATGCTTACAGCTTTATAATTATGTAGTATATAGTACAAAGGTACACACGAAATAATAGGAGGGTGACTTTAACTTTATTGTTTGGCACAAAGTGCGTGAACATTGTCTATTATATCTGTTTAATAATGCTTAGACTTTTAATAGGACAGTGAATGCTAGTAAAAGTTTTTTTTCTGAAGCGTGTGTCGAGGGTATGCCGTGATACTGGATTAGAATAGGATCACCCCATTTCTCTCCCATGGGAGTCGTAAGAGGCGACTAAGGGACTCGAGGTTGTGTATTGATATTTTAGGCGATGGGCTGACAACCTGTCACTATGGCGATACACGGTTTTACGAGTGACCCTCAAATGTTTGTGTGACGTGGCGTAAATGTCCGTTTTGCGGCCGTTTGCGTTCTGCCTACCCCGCAGGGGATTATAGGCGTGATATGTGCATGTGTTTGTGTGTCGAGGGTTTGTAAAATGTATTGCCACGCTCCCCAGTAGGACGATGTTTGATATTGGTAGTTTTTGTGGTACAAATAATGTACAGGAATGGTTATTAATTTTTACTACTTTTAAGAAAATGTAACACTTTGGTGTACCGAGTATATAAAAAATCTTCGTATGCTTTTCAGCAGAACCCTAACGCTAGATTTATGTAAATACTTCTAAATGTTCCAATCCTTGTGAATACAAAAAAAACTATGTGTTCACTCTCAGTACTCTAACCTGGTTAAGAGTTAAAATCACGTACATAATAGTATTGTACATAATTAGTGCACTGACTAAACCATGTACATTACTCTAACCTGGTAAAGAGTTCAAATCACGTACATAATTGTATTGTACATAATTAGTGCACTAACTAAACCATGTACATTACTCTAACCTGGTTAAGAGTTAAAATCACGTACATAATTGTATTGTACATAATTAGTGCACTGACTAAACCATGTACATTACTCTAACCTGGTTAAGAGTTAAAATCACATACATAATTGTATTGTACATAATTAGTGCACTGACTAAACCATGTACATTACTCTAACCTGGTTAAGAGTTAAAATCACGTACATAATTGTATTGTACATAATTAGTGCACTGACTAATCTATGTACATCCCTGAATATTATAATATTGCTAAGCAGACGGCAAACGGGGTGTAAGGGATAGCCCTCTGAATACTGATAGGGTGCATGACCATGAAAATGAACAACGTAACCCTAGAAACATATGTCAGGAAACGCCAAAAAAAACACTACTACTCACAATCTCACTCTCCCTCTCTCACATTAATCACAATCAGCTGACTGCATTTACAATGGGAAGAAAAAATATAATTTTCCTATAGAATGATATGGGAATAATGGGAAGTTGTTCAGTTTCATGGTCTGAGTACACCCTATCAGTATTCGGAGGGCTGTTCCTTACATCCTGTAAACTAACCTCAGCTAGACGTCTACCTTCAACAGGAAGTTTGTACCTGGCGTGCTATTTCCGCAAGTCTTCTACATAAATGCTACTATAAGTTTGTTTGCGTATACCTATAGTACCTGGTTTTTTTACTTTAAACATTGCTATCTTGAAATTACGCTGTTGCTGACAATATTTTAAGTGGTGACACGGTCTACGAAACTTTAAAAGTTCCCCCAAGAAACACTTGTCGAAATATCGCAAAAAAAAAAAGATAATGGGATTAAAAGACCATAAGATAAATGCAAAACAAGCTGCTGAGGCAGTTCTCCCATATGCATACATCTGTCAGATGAACGGAAAATTTGAAATTTCCATACAAGAAACGGACACAAAGGCGCTATGGTAACGCAAGCGATTAGGCCAAGGTGTTTGACAGACGCATCCATCAGTCTGTCATATTAAAGGATTCGCATTACGGCAATTAGGTTAGCACAAAAAATATGTGCCGACAACCGAACCAAATCTTTATTCCAATTGACACTTCTACTAAAAGCTACACGGCCTGCCGCCAACCAACAAACATACATTACATACATATTTCACGCCTATATTAATTGTGGGGTATTCATAGCGTAAAGGGCCGTAAAAAAGGACGTTGCATCTCACCAACATTTGAGGGTTATTCAGAAAATTTTGTATCGCCATACAGACAGGTTCTCAGCGCAGCGCCTAAAATTGCAATACAGATGTAATCTTCGAGTCTTTATCTTTAGTCGCCTCTTAGTACACCCTAGGGAAAGGAATGGGCTACGGAATAGCATCACGGCAAATTATTCTATTCTTATACAGCATTACAATAACGGATCATGACGACAATAAGTGACAGTACTATTCTACATACCTGACAACCTCTCACTATAGTGATACACAGTTATCTGATTGACCCTCAAGCTTTTGTCAGACGTGGTGTTAATATCCGTTTTACGGCCGTTAACGCTCTGCCTACCCCGTAAGGAATATAGGAGTGATTTATGTATGTATGTAGTATTCTTCATTGAATGAAGTTAATTTTATTTCATTTCACCAAACCAACACTACCACGAAAGTCTTTCCTTATATTGCAAAAGTTCTCACACATCCTTCCCTCTTTTACAAAAGAAGCGCCGACAATATTCATCGCCATAAAACCTGCCTGCATGCACTTTTATCTTGCACATTCTCACATTAAGACTATTATTCTCAGGAAGTAAAAAACTCCCTTCTTGATATGGTAGTCGCAAAAAATGGCGTGAATTTTGTGCCTGTGGATAATCTTAATTGTTTTGGCACGTGTTTTGTATTGAATAACGTAATATCAGTTGCAGATAGGAATACACTTCTGTATTGAAAACTAGTAAAATTATGTTCGTATATTCTGGGAATAATATCCCATATAAGATAGCTTCTTCCTCGCTTGCGATACTGCTGATAAAATTGCTATGCATTTTCATGCGGGTGCGTATCAAGCTTTTAACGCCATTTTTTTACCCTTTATCGTCATAGTGATGTTAGTTCTTTAAACCTAAAACAAACGATGTCTTTACGTTTTTTTCTCTGACGCTACTGTTGTGTATGAAAAGTCGCCGAAATATACAATAACAAGAGCGTGAATACTTTTTATTACCTTCTTCCGTTTGTTCAAGCAATTTATGCAAAGGTTTGTCTCTGGCAACCTCAACTTTTCGTAACGTTCCCAAAACATCAAGGAATCACTGTAACAAGACACTTTTTACGACCAATTTGCGCCACTTCTTGTCATTTTTGCGAAGACTTTCGCGACAGAGTCTTTTTTACGACAAAATGTAATGAACATCAACATAATCTGAGTCTGTGAGGTTTTTCGGCGCTCGCACAAGATGGGAGATAGACTTTAGTGTGTCCTCTTTATGAATTCTCAATGCCTGAAGGTATTATAAGATGAAACTGGCTGAAATGAGGTGAGCTTTTGTAAAGCTTGAAGTGACGGAGGTACTTTGTCATCAAGATAAAAACACGTATCAAATTCCTCTCTAACACGATCTTCGTCTTCGTCAAATTTTAGAGTTAAACTCTTGTTGGTGGAGTAACTTCCAATTTTCTCTTCTCTGCTAGTGACTTGACCTCCTGATACGACACGACATTAACTTTTTCCATTATCTGGGTAAAGTAGGTGCGTCTAGGTCTACCTCTGCCTCTCTTTGTTTTTACTTTGCCTTCAAGAATGTGTTTTATGAAGTGGTTTGGGGATGTTTATTTTGACGAATGTTTGTTATTCAGATGTGATCAACAAAAACTTGTCAGTAAGGTCGTTTTCAGCCCAGAAAAAAACTTTAATTACGTACTCTTTATCGAAATAAATGCGTGATTTTTATTAGAACCCGCAATTCCAAAAGACTTAAGAATAATGCATTGTTTCGTTCATGAAGAAAACTTTTCTTAGCAAGTTTCTGCGGGTACCTAATTTCTGGTCTAACACAGATAAATTATTGTCAAAACCCCAAAACCAGCACAAATCATGAACTAGCGACACGTGTCTCGGCAATTTGTGCGGAGATGAAGCGTGTTACTGATTTAGTCATGGGATACGATCAAAGGGCGAAACCGCACGGTTGAACTAGCTGTTAGGTTGCGGTACTTGACGCTATAAGTTCCTATAGCCAGATCAAAATACCTAAAAGTGTATGATAAGGGTGGGTTCAGTTCAAACGCAAGCGCGGCCTACGCGTGAATTTGAACTAACCCGCGTATGTACGTCTAAGTCCGCACGAAATTAAGGCTCCATCGAATTGAGCTACTGTTGGAAAAAAATTGTTTAATTTTATTTTGGAAAAAATATTCTTTAAATTTTAACCAAAAACATTTTTGTAACCAATTTACATGTGCCGTGTGATGTCGGCTTAGAATAGCATCAGCCCATTTCTTTCCCGTGGGAGTCGTAAGAGGCAACTAAGAGACTTGAGGGTGTGTATTGCAATTTCAGGCAATGGGCTGACAACCTGTCACTATGGCGATACACAATATTCCGAATGACCCTCAAATATATGTCGGACGTGGCGTAAATGTACGTTTTTGCGGCCTTTGACGCTCTGCCTACCCCGCAAGGGATAATAGGCGTAATATGTTTATGTATGTGTGTATGTTACATGGGCTTTTATCATTTTACATAAGCATTTTTTAAAAAATCGCATGTTTAAGTCCTCTGAATTGAATTTTAGTTTTTCTTTTGTACGTAAAACGACCCATCCAATGTATTAGTTTACCTTATATGGCCAGTGATTTGCCAAACAAGATTTCCACACATTCATTCAAGCATGGAAGTCGATCGAGGGTCGTGACCACATAAATCCCGGAGGGTTCCCATCACTAGGTACTTAGTGGTAACCCATCGGCTCCAATTGAAGCTTCAATTGATGAGTGTGTGGCACACAGAACAGATAATTTCAATTTTACCTAAAATACATATATTATAAGGCCATTTTAAATTTCATGTAAATATTTTCAGGGTCTCTTCAATCTATAAAAGTGGACAACTTTTCTAAGTAACTTTTTCGCAATACGAAAAAAAATGTTTTTCCCATTTAAAGTGACACTTTTTATATGGGAGGTGTAACACTTTATTCTTTTGATATTTTGAAAATAAAAACTAAAAATAGTTGTGTCACGAGTAGAACACGACCTGAAAATATTTGTGCTGAATTTAATATGACCTGATGCTATTTAGGCACAATGAACATACTTTTTTAGGCATACTTTTTTTTCTATTTGATTATCTGAAGTTCAGCTTATTTAATTTCTCTCTCCACGTTACTGTCTTCAATGTTGGAATATTAGAACTAGCTAGACAAACATTTATAATCTTTTAATCTTGTTTCCGTGTGAAGCCGGCCTAGAATAGCATCATTCCATTTTTTTTGGACCATTTCATTGGAATCGAGGCAAAATCGAGTGCAAATTTAGGAAATGGGCTGACAAACTGTCTCTAAGGCTTACACAATATTCCGAATGACCCTCACATATTTGTCTGACGCGGTGTAAATGTCCGTTTATTGCAGCCGTTTACGCTCTGCCTACCCCGCAAGGGATTAAAGGCGGGATATGTGTGTTGTTTCCACATTTTATGAGCACTCTTGAACTTGTACTTGTAGGTAATAGTAGCAGTACCTCAAGTTACCATTTAAGGGATTAACATATATTGGTTTTTAGCAAATGTATCGTGTCCCTTATAATTGGTCCCTGTAAATAGTGATTGAAATTGTACCCAAACTATGTTCACTGAGTGATTCCCTTGGACAGAGATGGAGGGGTTGGGGTTAGTAATTGTTGTTCAAATTACAACACTTTCTGTTGCACTGAAACTGTCATTCAGTGCGCCTCAATTGTTTTTAGTTATGCTTGGAGCTCTTCTCTTGACTTCAAGGTTGTGGATTTGATTTCCACGAATGAAAGGCAAACCAGTTTTTATTTCAAAGGAAATATTTGTGCCGTGTGATGCCGGCTTAGAATAGCATCTCCCCATTCCTTTCCCTTGGGAGTGGTAAGAGGCAATGGGCTGACAACCTGTCACTATGGCTTTCACCCCTTAAATATTTGTCAGACGTGGTAAATGTCCGTTTTTTGCGGCCGTTTGCGCTCTGCCTAACCCGCAAGGGATTATAGGCGTGATATGTGTGTTTGTGTGTGTGTGTGTGTGTGTGTGTGTGTGAAAAATGTCTTAATCTTCAAGGGTAGTTACGCAACATTTATTATTATTGTCTCGTTCGTGTTAAATTTTTGATAACAAAACATTCCTGCTAAGAATGGCACTTGCATCAATAGACTCACTCTATTTTCGTGGGACTATATTTCAAAATACTAGGAGCCGCTATTTATCTGTTTTACTATAGCAACACGGTCACTTCAACAAAATCCCCCAAAAATATTCGAACACGCATTTTTCAAGCTCCCTCTATCTCCAGTACAGGGTGGTTCATAAATTATGAATGTAGCGACACGATACAATCTCAGCGATGGGAATATTATGCTGCGATCGTATCTCACCCATCCTGTATAGTTCACAGAGCAAGGGAACATTTTCGGAGGTAACGTGGAGCCAGTAGAATTATGCCACGTAAAACCTGTCATAAGCAAATACTTATCATTCGTGGGGTAAGCAGAGCGTCAAAAGGAACAATAACACGTTTTTTTTTCAAATACAAAATCAAATACCTATTTTCCAAATCAAATTCAGATTTAGCACATGTTGTAATACAACTGGTAGGTACGCACCTAGAACACACAATTCATTATTTTAACTATTGTAAGTATAAAGAATATGACGTATTTAGGAACATAGTATTTTCATATTTGCCCTTCGATATTGCAGCCTTTCCCCATGCAGAAGCCAATTAAAGACAGCCTGTGATAGTTGCATGCATGAAAAGTGGTGCGGCACCGCATTTGCTGTTAAATGTAGTTTTATACAAATCCTTGTGACATTAACAGTGGACCGGAAAAACATCGTAACATCATGCGTCAAATTTAGAAACCCACATTATGGGTAGGTAGGTACCTATCTATTTACTTGTGTGGTAGCACGAGCCAAGTCTGGTTGCGCAGAGTTTTTCATAGCTTCATTCCGGTTGTTCATAAGGTTCTATCTGAAACATTTACATGCTCCAAAGTATATATAGGTATGTGTATAAACTACATTGGATATGTTTTTCGAATTTTCGCTTACTTAACATGTTGTCTTTGATGTATATTTTTGTGTGATAAGTAAAAGAATATTTATTCTTTTGGTAGCTTATTCTGCATAATGTAATATTAAATAAGGACTCTATTTTCTGTTTGGTTTATTTGCATCCATGTGTAACATTCAATCATTTGATTTTTAATCCTTACTTATAGTTTTGATAACCGTACCTAGATAAAGAAGAAGACCTAAAAATAAACATACAGCCATACATATATCGCTCTGCCTATTCCGCAAAGGATATAGGAGCGTTATATATCCTATCCCTTGCGGGGTAGGTATAGCGTAAACGGCCGTAAAAACGGTCATTTACGCTATGTCTGCCAAACTGTCTGATTTAAATTTAGGATTGTGAAAGATTTTTCGTTTACCACAAAAATCCTTGTGACCTTCAAATGTCCTTCTTTTAATCAATTTGTATTGGATCTACCTTATTGGTTCAGTTTCATAGACAGATCATGTCTGCAAAGTTTTCGGTACACCACCATCCCTCACAAGTATTGACGATGATAAAACGGCTCATCCTAAGTTTCTACAACAATTGAGTGGTTTCAGTAATAGGACGCGAATTGATGAATCCCGTTTTCGATCCGAAACACGTTTTTTTTTGCTATCCCGCATAAAAACCAATGAATAATTTCCTCGGTCTCGAAAATATGCGTGGGAGGCATAAAGTTGATTAGATTTAACGAACAACCCAAAACAAGATTTAGAACGTGTGCAACATACAAAAGTGTTTTGATGGAATTATTTGTATACATAAGTACATCAGCGTATTGCTGTTCACTGCTGGACCCAGGGTACGCCATAGGGCACGATCTCTCGTTTTCGCTATCCAGTCGCTACCAGCCGCCATTTGTATAATGTATGATAAATAAATTACCAACTCAGCTAGTCATTATTCATACATTTTCAGCCTATTGCAGTCCACTGCTGGACGTAGGCCTCCCCCAGAGTATGCCATAGGGCACGATCTCCTGTTTTCGCCATCCAGTCGCTACTAGCCGCCTTTTTTAAGTCATCGGTCCATCTGGCCGGAGGTCGTTCAACGCTACGCTTGCAAGCGTAGCTAGTCATTGACATCATGTAATAATCGAAAAGGTACCTATGCTAAACTTCTTTTAAAAAATCTTGTAATTATGCTCATGAAATAATGAGAACGGACTACAAAATGTACAGGTTGTATCAAAAATAAAATTAAAAATTACATAAGAGTTGTAGCAATACACTCATGAGACCGATACTTCGCAGATTTGCACTAACAGTCCATCCATTCTTAGGAGTTAATAGTACATGCAAACTTCCATTATGCTACCTGATAAGCCAAAAAAAGGACAAAACAACCAGTACCTTGCGCCTTTAATTTCAAAATCTTCCATAATGTCATGCATAGGACGTTGCGAAGTATCGAAGTCTTGAAATGTCATAAATCATAAAGTTATGAATGTCATAAAGTTGCAAAACGTCACAAATGTAAAATTTCAAGAAATAAATAATCATTCAAGAAGGATAAATAATATAAAATCAACCGCGCTCTCCAATCGTGACTCCATTTGAAATAGAATAATGGATATTTTCTTTTCGACATGCAATATTAAGATATAAGGTTAGAAGTTACAGTGAAAAGAGTTTACATACAGGCTGTGAGGGTAGAAAAAAGAGTTTGTGCAGAAAAATAACGGGCGTGGCATTTCTGGACGCCTATGTGCCTAAGTATGAATTTTTTTTTTGTAAACAAGCAAAACTTTCAAGCGCGGGCTTGATTTAAAAAAATGTATACTTAACACGGGATGTGTTTTAAAAATTTGATATTCTGTATGATGAATGTCATAGTAACCCTTTAATAACATGTAAGTTCACATTCGACTGTCCCAATGGTGTAGCGGATAGTAGCCCTGCCTGTTACGCCGGGGGTCGTGGTTTCAATCTTCACAAGACACAAATATTTTTAAAAGTAAATTTTCAAAGCTTCAGTGTAGTCTGGGTGTTTTATATGGGTAATATATATTTATCTACAAAATAAAAGTTATTAACTTCTCAAAGTACAAGCTTTACTTAGTTTGGGACTAAATGGCGCCGTGGCCCTCTGGATATTTTATTTACTAATTTTGCGTACGCCAAATGCCTATTATTATACTGCACGACCCTTACTAAGAACTCTTCTTCCAGAACTTAGAGGGCTTAAATATGAAAAATAAACTTCTTATTTATAAACGTTTTAGGCGACCGACACAAGGCCTTTTATTTCACAAATTTTGACCTAGGATTCATACAAAAATGTACAAGTCTCATGGGGTTTACCTCTTCAAATATAATTTGATAATTTTTAACATCCTGTATAAGGAAATAAAACAAACAATTGTAAAATTACACGAATGCCCCGTTATGGCTTTTTTGCACGGTATGCATTTGAGAAAGAAGTATTGCTGTTTGCACTAAATGTGCACATTTATTTTAGGCAAAGATTAGGAACCTACTTAGGAAATGGCCTCTATTAGGAAAAGTTGGCAGCAGTTTTTCTTTTGTAATACACATGCACATACACATAACATGTCTATAATCCCTTGCGGGGTAGGCAGAGCGTAAACAGCCACAAAAAACGGCCATTTACACCACGTCTGACAAATGTTTGAGGGTTATTCGGAATATTGTGTATCGCTATAGTGACAGGTTGTCAGCCCATCGCCTAAAATTGCAATACACACCCTCGACTAAGGGACTCGACGTTGGCTTAAAGAAATTCTATTGCCGTGACAAATAAAAAAAAGTATTCCTTATCACCATAGACTTATAATATACCACTCTCATCACGTATACTTCCAATTCATTTGCTGTCATAACATAGAGCAAGTGCTGTCAAATCTATCATGAAATTTCTTACAAGATTCTTGCGATACGATGCAAGTTCACATTAATTCATAAGGAACCATATTCGTACCTTCTATACAAAGAATTTCATCATGGTAAATATTACGACTATATTTTGAAATTTTGCTTGCTTTGAATCTAGCAAATGATAAATTAGGCTCGTTGGAAACGGGTTACTAAGGAAATAGGCTCCGTTGAAACAAGAGCGCTCAGCTGAAATTTCAGACGTATCTGTTTTATTTGGACGATAATTTGCGAAGCTTCATATTATTGAAGTAAGTATTGTCGCGTTTAGTATTATTATTAAATATACAACACAATACGTTTGTTATAATACGTTTTTTAAATCGATGAAAAATGCTTTAATTTCTACTTTGATATTTTGTCACTCTGTTACTAACTTCTGCCGTGTGATGCCGGCTTAGAATAGCATCACCCCATTTCTTGCCCGTGGGAGTCGTAAGAAGCGTCTAAGTGACTCGAGGGTGTGTATTGCAATTTTAGGCGATGGGCTGACAACCTGTTACTATGGCGATACACAATTTTCCGGATGACCCTCAAATGTTTGTCAGACGTGGCGTAAATGTCCGTTCTATGCGGCCGTTTACGCTCTGTCTACCCCGCAAGGCGTAATATGTGTATGTTACTAACTTCTTAGGTACATTACAATTTACTACGCCATAGCACACTGCTGAACGTAAGCCTCCCCTATTGTAGGTTATTTTCCATACTCACCAGCTTGGTAGGCGGGATGGCGAGCGCAGTGCAAGGTACAAAAACATTCACAAAGAAGATTGCTGCCCATTCCCTGAATTTCTCGTTTAGTCACCTTTAAAACACCGACGAGCAGTGATGGGGTGATGCTTTTCCAAGCCAATTACACGGCAATGACTTAGATATCGATTACGCAAGATTATATTTCAGCATAGATTTACTTCTTCTCGTGTGGGACACCGAGTCGTCCAACGACTACTAAAATAGTAGTCGTTAAACAACCATGGAAGAGGCCTCAGCTACTGGGGGTAGTGGTAAATAAACTCCAGGGTTCATAGGGTCGTTTGTCGACGCATTGTCCCGCACGACAAACATGCAACGAATACACTGACGTTGTATCTATAAAACAAGAGACGGTGAAATTCATTCGCAGTAAACGAGACAAATTGGCAATTATCAGATACCTACGGATACAACTTCGAATTGACAGCGAACTGTTGGAATGAACATAATTGATTCGCTGACCGATAGTCACACTTTTGATTTTGTTTTTTGCTACGGCTGTCATATTAAAATGGTCTCAGAGATAATTAATGACGATTATATACCTAGCATACGAGTGACGGCCGATGTGGCGCAGTGGTAGTGCGACTGCCTGCGACGCAAAGGTTCCGGGTTCGTTTCTCGGTGGGGCACTCACAAAGTTGATATTTATCACTTTGTGAATTCGTTCCCGGTCTGGTTAGAACATTGCAGGGTGAACCAACTGATTGTCCGAAAAACAAATGGTTCCGTGCTTCGGAGGGCACGTTAAGCCGTCGGTCCCGGTTGCTGTCTATGATTACACAACCATGTCAGAGGCCTACTTCTAGTAGTAGGCGGTTGAAAAACTCTGACACCAGGGTTCATCGGGTCGTTGGACGACTCGGTGTCCCACACGAAAAGAGAAGAGAAAGAGTGACAGACAACTAGCGCGGAAAGTATTTTCTTTCATCTTGAATACCAAATTTTTAAAACACTTTCCGCGTTAGGTATACAACTTTTGAAAACTTTCGAAAATTGTAAATTTTTGAACCTGCGATACACTATAACAAGTGGCGATGCCTCTTTTATTTGGGCTACCGCAGCTCGTCCCTTGCCCGCGAAATTTGCAAATGTATCTTAATTTCAGTAACGCGTGGCACAGCTACATTTACCGGGTTAGTTTTGCAACTAATACCCAGCGAATTATTTGATTGTAGTCTAGCGATGAAATGCAGTTGTGTTTCGCGACACTATTTTTTCGAGCTGCTCATAGATTTACTTCCAAATTTTGAGTATTGGAGACTTTGAGTATGCAAGTAATAATTTATTGCTTTCTCGACTATCCTTCATATCAAAACTCCATTTATTTGAATGTCGTATGATGCCGGCTCAGAATAGCATCACCCCATTTCTTTCCCGTGGGAGTCGTAAGATGCCGTGTGATGCCGGCTCAGAATAGCATCACTCCATTTCTTTCCCGTAGGAGACGTAAGAGGCGACTAAGGGACTCGAGGGTGTGTATTTTAATTTCAGGCGATGGGCTGACAACCTGTCACTATGGCGATACACAATTTTCCGGATGACCCTCAAATGTTTGTCAGACGTGGCGTAAATGTCCGTTCTATGCGGTCGTTCACGCTCTGCCTACCCCGCAAGGCGTAATATGTGTATGTTACTAACTTCTTAGGTACATAACAATTTACTTCGCCATAGCACACTGCTGAACGTAAGCCTCCTACTGTAGGTTATTTTCCATACTCACCAGATTGGTAGGCGGGATGGCGAGCGCAGTGCAAGGTACAAAAACATTATAAAGAAGATTGCTGCCCATTCCCTGAATTTCTCGTTAAGTCACCTTTAAAACACTGACGAGCAGTGATGGGGTGATGCTTTTCCAAGCCAATTACACGGCAATGACTTAGATATCGATTACGCAAGATTATATTTCAGCATAGATTTACTTCTTCTCGTGTGGGACACCGAGTCGTCCAACGACTACTAAAATAGTAGTCGTTAAACAACCATGGAAGAGGCCTCAGCTACTGGAGGTAGTGGTAAATAAACTCCAGGGTTCATAGGGTCGTTTGTCGACGCATTGTCCCGCACGGCAAACCAGCAACGAATACACTGACGTTGTATCTATAAAACAAGAGACGGTGAAATTCACTCGCAGTAAACGAGACAAATTGGCAATTATCAGATACCTACTCTGATACAACTTCGAATTGACAGCGAACTATTGGAATGAACTTAATTGATTCGCTGACCGGTAGTCACACTTTTGATTTTGTTTTTTGCTACGGCTGTCATATTAAAATGGCCTCCGAGATAATTAATGACGATTATATACCTATCATATGAGTGACAGATAACTAGCGCGGAAAGTATTTCTTTCTTCTTGAATACCAAATTTTAAAACTTTTCCCGTCTTAGGTATACAGTAGGTTAGGTGTACTTAGTTTTACAGGTTGGCTGGAAGAGATCTCTTTATAGAGATAAGCTCGCCTTTGTGAACTACTTTTTTAAACAAATATTATCGTATTGTTAATGCACAATAAAGAATATATATAAAAATTTCCAAATTTTCCAAACTTGCGAAAATTGGCAATTTTTGAACCTGCGACTTTCACTATTTCAAGCCGCACGCCTCTTCCATTTGGGCTACCGCAGCTCGTCCCTTGCCCGCGAAATTTGCAAATGTATCTTAATTTCAGTAACGCGTGGCACAGCTACATTTACCGGGTTAGTTTTGCAACTAATACCCAGCGAATTATTTGATTGTAGTCTAGCGATGAAATGCAGTTGTGTTTCGCGACACTATTTATTTGAGCTGCACATAGATTTACTTCCTAATTTTGAGTATTGGGGACTTTAAGTATGCAAGTAATAATTTTTTTCTTTCTCGACCATCCTTCATATCATAACCCCATTCATTTGAATGCCGTATGATGCTGGCTCAGAAAAGCATCACCCCATTTCTTTCCCGTGGGAGTCGTAAGATGCCGTGTGATGCCGGCTCAGAATAGCATCACTCCATTTCTTTCCCGTGGGAGACGTAAGAGGCGACTAAGGGACTCGAGGGTGTGTATTTCAATTTCAGGCTATGGGCTGACAACCTGTCACTATGGCGATACACAACTTCCCGAATGACCCTCAAACGTTTGCCAGACGTGGTGTGAATGTCCGTTTTTTGCGGCCGTTTACGCTCTGCCTGCCTGTAATATGTGTACCTATGTATGTATGTTTTCATTTGAAACTAATTATAAGTACTACCCGCCAAAAATCCCTTTAAAAAAAGGCATAATATATAAATCATAGTCGTCTTTCGGTGCAAAGTTCCGATTAATTATGATTTATGACTCAACAGCCGTCATGGTTTCCTCTGTGGGATAAATGTGGTGATAGTGTTGTTGCTACGGCGGTGTAGTTTCGTATCGATATTCTAGACTTTGCCGTGTGATGTTGGCTTAGAATGAGAAATTTTCGAGGGATTCTCGAGTGTCATGTAGAGGGCGCTAAGCTTAATTGAAATAACGTTTCTTTACACAAAAACTGTGCCACTTTTTAAATTTTTCGTTATTTTGTGTTTATTAAATTATTCTAAATTTATTATTGGTTATTTGTTTACTTACACGTATGACACTCAATATAATAGCAATCAATCAATCAATCAATCAATCAATTTATTTATTTGTGGTACACAGGTTATACATAAAGGTGTTAAATATAAAAAGCCCGCCGTGACCCGCCATTTGACATACAAATTTTATACAATATTAAATTTATACAATTATCTTTATCATTCTACATTAAATTCAATACAAAACCACTAATAATTATAATATAGGTATGTCACTTAATCCCATCTTGAATCAAGCAGCGATTAGAAATAAATCATCAATTTTATAGAAAGCAGCATCAATTAGGTAATTGTGAAGCGCTGTTTTGAATTTCGATAATTCACTGATGTCTCGGATGTGCCTAGGTAGTTTATTATAAATCTTTGGTGCCATAGCGCAGATACTTTTACGGAGGAGGGCAGTCTTACATTGAATGTGGCAGACCTGGTTCCTGCGTCTAATACTCTTTTCATTTGGGAAAAGATGAGGATTTTTCCGAACAAATAACGCGGCTTCAAACACATACATAGAAGGCACTGTTAGTATTTTTAGCTTCCTAAAAAACGGTTTGCAGCTATCTGTACGTTCGAGACCACATATACTTCGAATACATCTTTTTTGCGCCTTAAGGACATTTTCCCTTCCTGTTGCATTTCCCCAAAATATAATCCCATACCTCAATGTAGCAGCCACAGATCCATGATATGCCATCAAGACAGCTCTTTGGCTTACTACCCTACTGAGCATATACAAACTATACGAGTACCTACTTAATTTGTTACATACATTTTCAATTTGCGAAGTCCACCTCATATTGTTGTCGATACTTAACCCTAAAAACTTTGTGTTATTAGTCTCGCCAACTTGTTTTTCATAGTTTTTAACGTCTATGTCAATAGTTGATTTATTTCTTTGTTTAAAATTCATAATTTTAGTTTTATTCAGGTTGATTTTTAAATTATTATATCTAAGCCAATTAATTACACATAAGTAAGCAAGGCGATAAATTTATTTTGTAGTAAATCAAACTAACATAATAAATTTGTAACGAAGGCAACGTGAAACGGAACCTGTGACAAAACTATGGCTGACGTCAGCCATATTGAAACGTCAAAAAATTTCAATTTAGCACAGCACCCTCTGGTTTGACATTCAGAACTATCAAAAGAACTGTCAATAGAAAAACTCCCATTGCATCACCACAACTTTACCCGTCACGGTGGGTGTGACAACACAGGTCTGATTGGTCGCTTGGCTGAATAATCGTGGTTTAAAACGATTTTGATTACTGAAGTCAAGAGCCCAGGTTCAAATGATTATTGGAGCAAATAACCCTAGCTAGAAAGAACACATTTTACTTCTAATTTTAGTATTTTTGAATAAATATATAGCCCAAAAATATGGCGCCATTTCTTACACTCACGTTATGTACGTCTCCGATATAAATGTACAATAAATAAAAAACAACTTATGAATCATTTCCATTTCAAGTTTCAAAAGCATACGAGTTTATCTAGTTTTCAAATTATTTAAAGGACATTACGTTGATAAGGTATTCAACAGGGTACTTACAAATAAAAATAAATGCTTAGAACTATTAAACTATATTGACTTTATGTTTTATTTGTATTAATTGTTCCATATCGATATCGAGTTTTCCAAGCAGTTGACAACACTAGTATAAGAGTGGCTAAATGCGTATGAAAGTTATGATACGTGGTTGGTAGTAAAATGCTCATCTTAGTCACAGGATGGCAATCGGCATTCCTGTGTTTACTGTTTTGGAAAACGAAAATATTTTAATGTTATCCATATTTTACGGACATGTCATCGGTTAGTCATAATGAGGGTTGTGCCAAGTTTGGATGCAATTCTTTATTTATATCGCTTATTCTTGTAAATGGCCATTCTGGACCATAGAAAACATGCTGTGTGATGCCGGCTTAGAATAGCATCACCTCTTTCTTTCCTGCGAGTGTCGTAAGAGGCGACCTAAGGGACTCGAGGGTTCCAATTTTAGTTATGTGTGTTACAATTTTAGTAAACAGACTATCTGTCACTGTAGTGACACCCGTACACGATTTTTCTGAAACGGCATATTTGTCAGACGTGGCGATAGCGACCGCATTTTTGCGGTCGTTAACGCTCTTCCTACCTCGCAAGAGATAAAGGCGTGAATTGTGTATGTGTGTATGAAAAACACGAATCAGTTACAAATGATGGTCGGCACGGGGCGCCTATTAGATTGGCCATGTGCACAATATTTTTAAGACACTTATACTGATATATTAAGTTTTACTGTCACTATCCCATGCTTTAGCGTGATGGAACTCCAAACTCAGAACCACAGATCACTTATAATATATGTCCTAAAGGACTCAGAATGAGAGATTACGAGTTAAACGGTCGATGCCTAGGAAGGTGTCAAAAATACCTTTATTTTAATCTAGCAAAAAACTTAACTCACCCTATTCGTTTTCTCAATCACAAGTCCAAGGGAAAAAATCTCAACTCTCAAGTAACTTCACTAAGGTGCTAACGCATCTATCACAATTCAGTACTATGCTTGGATTGTCGGATTCAAGACAAATCTTGATGAACTTCGTAGGACGCCTCATAAGATGAATATGCATTTGCCATTAAATAAAAATGTTTGAAACAGTCATTTTTCTTGTCTATGATTGACTTTTTCTATGTGCAGGCAAAGGCATTTTAACGGTTTACCAACAATTGTGACGTCACATCTTCAAAACTTTAGAAAAATATAAAAAAAAAATTAAATAATATTATTTTGAAATAATGAAATAAGTTTATATTTCGAAAACAAACCATATTTTTTTCCAAATGAAACAAAGGAAGGAAAAGACGAAGTACTTACAACTGTTTCCCCCCAAGTAGCAAAAATCTCCCAAAGCGTGTAACACCTGTGTTTTACGATTTCACGGCTCCTCCCGTTTTGTGTTAGCGGAACTGATAGCGGCTATCTTTTTAGATGGAATTTTTAGTCTAGACCGTTTTGTACGAAGGAGAAATGTTAGACACGATAAAGCTTTAACAGGAAAGGTAACTGAAAGAGACATGAAGGAGGTGTGGTGTTTTAACAAGTTTTAAGGTTTTAAACTTAGCTGCGGAACGTTCAGCGCGGAAATTTATATTCATACTAGATTTGCCGACTAGCGGTTTAACCCGCTGCCACTAATTTTCCCATGGTAATATTTGTTTTTCCGCGGTAAAAAGTAGCTTATATGTGTTATTCCGGGTTATACTCTACCTGTGTTCCAAATTGTATCCTAATCGGTAAAGCCGTTTGAGTGTCAAGAGGTAACAAACATACATACACACACACAAACTCTCAGATTTATAATATTAAGTACGGATTAAAATGTGTCAACTTCTGTGTTTTTTGTGCCAATTCAAATGATCCGAAAATTTACGTCTGAAACGCACGCAGATGTGTTTAGGATCATACAAAGAGTAGCAAATAGGGTATAACAAGCCGAAAGGAGACACAGGTACTCATTAAACTGAACAACTTTCCCCATGGAACATAGGTAGGATTATTTCAAAAATGTACCGCCCATATTAAGTCAACCAGCTGATAGACAATTTTGTATGGGAAGTCGAACATTTTTGTAGATAAACAGAAAACGCATTTAAAAAGAAATTTAGTATCTTTCTAATATCGCGTTTGGCTTAGAGTATAATTTTAGGCTAAAAGCAACAAATTCTCGTTATTTACTTAACTTTCGCCCCAAAGTGACTTGAAATATTACAGTACTTAAAAGAAACTTATGTTACCACTAATGTGGCTATTTTAGTTCAAAATTCTGTTTTTTGTAAACATTAAAGTATTTTTTCGTGTCACCAGTCGTTTGATCTTAAAATAAGCTGAATTTATTAACAGCATGTTTGGATGTTTGGCATCAAGTAGCTCATAGAAAGTTAATATTTTATGACGGGACGGTTCGTGTTTGATATGGTAAACAACTTGTTTTTAGAATCAAATTTGAGGTTTTGATCATTGGCATTCATAACACAATTTTATTTCATTGCCTTGTGGTAATTTTAAGGGTTCCGTACCCAAAGGGTAATAACGAAAACCCTATTACTGAGGCTCGGCTGTCCGTCTGTCTGTCTGTCTGTCCGTCCGTCCGTCCGTCTTACAGTTACGAGGCTAGACAGTTGAAATTTTCACAGATGATGTATTTCTGATGCCGCTATAACAACAAATACAAAAAATTTGAATAAAGCAAATATTTAAGGGGGCTCCCATACAAAAAAAATGTTTGAGGCTGTATGAACCGCGAAAGTTAGATGGTTGAAATTTTTACAGATGTTGTATTTCTGTCGCTGCTATAACAACAAATACAAAAACAAAATTATAAAATAAATATTTATGGGGGCTGCCATACAAAATACGTGTTTTTTTTTTTGCGCTTTTTTATTGATAATGGTACGGAACTCTTCGTGTAGCTGCGTGTGCGAGCAAGACTCGCACTTGGTTGTTTTTTTTTACCTCTAAATTAATTTGAAAAATTCAGTACGTGATTTCTACAAACAAAGATGTGAGTTTGAGGTGTGATTTTGTCGTCTATTATGTATTTTTCTTTCATTTGGGTATGTGGGTATCAATATGCAGGCATGATCAGACCATGAAACTAAACAACTTTCTCTATGAAGGATATGTTGGTAAACGAGAAAAAAAACGCTCCCATACAAAATTCACGATCAGCTGACTGGCTTTCAACGGAAACTCAAAATAATTATTGTTACCCAACATACCTACTCATATTATGCTTCAAAGTAAAAGTTGTTCAGTTTCTCAGATCATACCTGCAAATTTTTGTACACCATCCCTTACACATTGTATGTAGTTTTATATATTTATTTATATGATTATGTTATAATATACTTTATTTTGATGTAGGCACTACCCCGCATCAACTACTTTTTACACGACTGCCGAACGAAAAAAGTAGTGTAATGTTTTTAGAATTTATGTATGTATGTATACATGTTACATTCTTTAAAGTGCTGCAACTCGTTAAAGACTAAAAAAATTGTATGGGAATTGTATCGGAAGAATTCTGCATTATCCCGAGTGTTATGGCTAAGCTGTATCTCAAAAAGCAAGAAATAATCAATAATTATAGATGTTAAATTAAATATAACTTTATTGACATATTATTTTTCATTTGTGCAATCAAGGACAATTTTTTTTTATTGTAAATATGCAGTCTAAGCTAGGTAGAACAATGTATTCATACTAAACATAATGATTTGATTAATTCGTTTAAGTACTCTTAGATGCAACAGATAACACAATAGTAGTTTATGCAACTGTCATATAATGCCTTATAATATGCAGTTGCGTACACTATTTTATCTACACTCTCAAGAAAAAAACTCGTTTAAACACTTTTCCAAACGTCCGCACCGGCGGTTGCAAGGCCGATACATGGTCAAATTCAATACGAAAACGTAATATGGCTTGATATGATTTTTTGAAAATTTTAAATAACTAAACAAAAAAACAACAACTGAACTACAACTAAACAACAACTGAACAACATCTGATCAACATCTGAACAACATCGGAACACCAACTGAACAACATCTTAACAACAGCTGAACAACATCTGAACAACATCGGTACAACATCTAAACAACAACTGAACAAAAACCTATTAAAACAACTAAACAAAATCCGAACAATTGCCGTACAACAAAAACTAACAGGTGCGGCGGAAGATGGCGATTTGAGTATTGGCAAAAAAACGTCGTTTCATTTCTCAACTTTGTCGTAGTAAGAGCGTTCTCATAAAGTCATTACGCTTCTGTAATTTCTATTAAACCGTAATTTATATAGGCAGAATGCACAAATCAGGTCTTTATGCAACTGTTTTTGAATTCATAATTCGAACATTATGAGACAAGTGTAGATAAAAAACATTATTTACCCTCAGTTATCATTTTCGGCTTTTAATATTTACTTTTTAAGTCCTTGTGCAGTAAATTACAATAGGTTGATGTTATATTAAAGTAAGTTCTTGTTTAGTTATACAACCCTACTGTTAACGCAGTAAAATTGTTATTTGTACTGTTTCGCCGACAGCACGTTTTTGAAAGTAATTTTTCGCGTCGCCTGTCGCTAAACGGTGCTAATAAATTTGACGGAGAGAGAGAACATAAAATTTGTCCTATAAAAGCGAGTTTTCATTTCCAGCAGTAACGCTAAATAATTACCACATATAATTGGAGCAGTAAGAAATCAATAATAGGATTTATGTTCACAATTTTTTTTTATCGTTTCGTAAAATTACGTGATGGAATTTTGGTTGTATGAGATATTACATCAAAGACTTATATTTCATGTAAAACGAGCTTACTGTCAGATGCCATATTACTTTGAGCCGTGTGATGCTAGCTTAGAATAGCATTATCCCTTTTTTTCTACTGGTGTCGTAAGAGGTGACTAAGGTACTCGGGGGTTTGATTTGTGTTACAATTTTAGGTGCCAGGCTGACAGCTGGTCACGATTTTTGTGAAGCGGCCCTCAAATATCTGTCAGACGTGGCTATACCGACCGTATGATAAGTGTAAGTAAGTGTGTATGTATAATATGCTACTTCGTCATTATAGTTTCTTTAGGTTTATTTCGTAGTAAACCAATACCTCTTCAGCATACAAATAAAACTGTTGTAATCTTCTTTTAAACATGTATTTTGTTGATTCTTTATCTTGTCTACTCTCCACGTCTCATAAATTCTCTAAAAGCGTATGTGACTCCCCTTCGAAACGCTAAAATTGGCTCAAAACTCTCAGACATTATGAAGATTAGGATTTCCATAAATGAAATTCTCGTAAGTCTTTCTAATCTACAGTTGTTTTAAGTGTTTATTTATTTTATACTTTATTGCACATTGCACAAAAGGCGGGCCTAATGCCACAAGGCATTCTCTACCGGCTAACCAGAGGGTAAACAGAGAGAAAAAGAAACGGGTGCAGTAGAAAGTAAGAATGAAAAAAAACACCAAAGGAAAACAACATGTTGTACTACTATCAAAATAAGTACCTACAAATACATAATAATTATTCATAAAAATAAATAAGTATACAAAATACATAAACGTACATACATACTCAAAAGTAAACAGAAATAAAATTATATTTTTACAAAAAAACATACAAACTACCCCATCTGTCTTCAAATTCAAAAACAGTGTTTGTGGGTATCCTGAATTGTTAAGTGTTTTAGTGAGTAGTGTTTTAAAGAAGGTGGCGTACACTGAACAATAGGGTAAAAAATTTTTGACTGATAAAGAAATTTCAATTATACGGGCAAAAACTTTCCTCAAGGAATAAAATATTTAGGCTGAAATATGACAAAAATGTTTTGACTCAAAATACTAAAACGGGGTGCTTACCGCGATACCTGTTTTTGTTGAATTGTCCGATTTTCGGCACAGTTGCATGGACCATGATCACGGAACAACAGTCGGATCAGTCTGCTTATCTGTAAAATGTTCATACGGAAGTCTTAAAAAATATGAAATTTTGATATAATAACACTAACAAAGAATATATGGGTAATGAATGATAATAATATGTCAAACTGATATGATTGTAAAATAAGATGTCAAATTCATATGATTGTATATTAATGCCTTAATCTACCCCTGCAGGGCTAAGATGGCAGCACGACTCTACAAAAGTTCTATACGATTTGACATTACGGCGCGACTTCTAGTCTTCGATTGAGTCTTCGCGTTACAAACTGGACATTTTGCCGTAGACGATTATCACTATCAAGACCATGAAGATTTTCATCGGAGGTTTTCACCCACTCAAAAACTGTAGTTTTTTCAAATTTGCTTATTGTGTAATAAGTTTGAAGAAATCACTTAAATGGAAGTAACGTTACACTGTGATTTTGACTTATTTATTCCTTTTCTTTGTAATTTTACTATTATAGTCATCATAGCCATAGCCGGCTGAGAATAGCATCACCCCATTTCTTGCCCGTGGGAGTCGTAAGAGGCGACTTAGGGACTTCAGGGTGTGTATTGCAATTTTAGGCGGTGGGCTGACAACCTGTCACTGTGGCGATGCACAATTTTCCGAATGACCCTCAAATATTTGTCAGACGTGGCGTAAATATCCGTTTTATGCGGCTGTTTACGCTCTGCCTACCCCGCAAGGGATTATGGGCGTGATATATGTATGTATGTATGTATGTATGTAGTCATCATCATCTACAAAAAACTGTGATTTATTATCACGTAATATTTACGTACCGAATTCGACCTCATTGTTCCTAATCCTAAAAGCCATATAATCTATTTAAATAAAATACCATTTGACACTTGCCAAAAAGTTATTCATAGGGTTGCCTAGCTGAACAAAAATTTACTATCGATAACCTGAATATATAGGTACACATATCGCGGCTTTATTCCTTGCGGGGTAGGCAGAGCGTTATCGGCCGTAAAATACGATCGCTATCGCCACGTCTCATAAATATGTAAGGTCCGTTTTAGAAAAATCGTGTATCACAATAGTGACAGGTTGTCAGCCTATCGCCTAAAAATGTAATACACATAAAACCCTAGAGTCTATCAGCCGCCTCTTACGATACCCGCAAAAATAAATAGGATGATGCCATTCTAAACCGCGGAGCCTGGAGGAGTTTGGCGGAGCAGTAACTCCCCAAGGTTACTGCTCGGTCGTTCCTAAGGGACGTGCCTTAGGAATGAGGCATCGACCGAGAAGAAGAAGATTCTAAACCGGCATTACACGGCAAATCGATAGAGGCGTCGGTAGGACTGATTTCGAAAGTCGCAGGTTCCTGCATTATTTGAGATTTGAGATAATACTTTTATTTATTTAATCAATTATTAGTTATTTTTGTATTACATTTCTTTCACGCGGAGCATGCCGTGTGGTTTTAGAATTTGAATGACAATGCTGCGTCTGAGTGACCTCTTTCGTGGCGCGAACTAATGAGTATTGCAAAAGTAAATCGCCAGTGGAAACAAATCCATCCAATCGTCATCAATAGCTACAACCTTTTCTTATTGAGGCGTACTACGAGTATAATACCACACTTTGTAGGCGACCCAAATGCAAGGCGTTGCATTCAATAAGAATTTGAGAACTGTACTGTTCGTTACTACTGCTGATACTTGCCTTCATTGATTTAAGGACACCTAGAGCTAGAAATGGGTGATCAAATTCCGCTTGGCACTACTTGTAGTTTTTTCCTGCATTTAAATTGTTGAAATTCACTGCTAACTAAGAATAATAATGGCTTCAATTCGGGATATATTAGAAATAAACTATTCTTCCTTACTTACTTTCTATGAAATGAAATATTGAAGAACACCTATTTTTGACTAGGGGTTAGCTTAAAACCAGCAGTGTGCTGTGCCTACACCCATTTCAGCTCATATTGTATATTTGTACTGAATTTATTTATTGTTGTGCCTAAGATGTGGTGCGAAATAAATATATTTGTATTTGTATATAAATTCTCTTAACTTAAATTAGTGCTGTCACTTTCTGTAAAATTAGTTTAGAGAAGGATAGGAGATATCTATGACTTAGATATCTCCTATGCTTTTCTAAACCTATTTGTCTGAAAGTGACAGCATTAATTTAAGGTAAGTTAAGAGAATTTATATCCCGAATTGAGGGCGATATTATACTACTCTGAAATAGGTACTACTTTGAAACTCTGATAATCGATATCGATAGTCTATTGAAAGTTTTCTATCATCGGTAGCACTACTAAAAATGACGTTACTTACGTTGTCAAATGCTTGGATTGAAGGAAAAAGTTATACATAGGACAAAATGATCATACTATCGAAACTTTGAACAAAAAATTTAATGTATGAAACGCAGGAGAACTTTCATGGCGGCTATAATATCTGTTTCACTTATTTCCGTTTTCTTTCTCTTTTGTTGGCAATAATGTCAACATCATTTGATCTGTGGACTCAGTTCAATCATCAAACAATGAAATTGTTTTTAAGTTAATACTGTTTATTTTGCTTTGCTTCTTATCAAATAATTTTAAATAAGTAACAAAACCATAGTATTTGGCAAAAGCAAAGGAATAATGAAGTATAGGAAGTGTGAAATTTGTGAAATTGAAACCGAAAGAAAGGATGGACAGAAATGGTATTTCATGGCTCAGTTTCCTCTGGATAAAGAAAGGTAAGTAAAGATAATTATAATGATAATGCCTAGAATATGACTCATAAACATCGTTATTATAGCAATAAACATTAATTTGAGTTAATATGTTTATTTAGCTTAAGAAGTTACTGTTATGTAGTACGACCAAAAATAATATATAATCGATATCGATACCATGCGTTGTCACTTGGCACAAATTTACTTTTAATGGAGAATGTTTCTAACATTTCCTTACAACCGAGTTCTGGGTCAGAGTACCTATGTTTTTCGGGGCGGGGGGATATTGGAGTAAACGCTTCTGGGCCC
The DNA here is from genome assembly GCA_027580185.1 of Tuta absoluta. Classification (NCBI taxonomy): domain Eukaryota; kingdom Metazoa; phylum Arthropoda; class Insecta; order Lepidoptera; family Gelechiidae; genus Tuta; species Tuta absoluta. Next base: position 6,674,804 of record JAQAHW010000019.1, on the reverse strand, counting down.
TATGAAACGTCGAAATTTACTATTGGCAAAGCCTCTTCCATCTGCGCTACCGCGGCTCGTCCCCTGCCCGCGTAGGATAAGATACACTTGCAAAGTTCACGGGCAGGGGACGATCCGCGGTAGCCCACATGGATGAGGCGTCGCCACTAGTAAAGGAAAAAGTCGCAGGTTCAAATCATAGCCACGGTTGAAAAAAAATGCGGGTTTTCCAAAATTTTATACATAACACGGGAAGTGTTTTAACAATTTTTAATCAATGAAATGTATTTATTTTTTGATAAGATATAATTATATGTTTCATGTGAAGAAGAAATGTACCGCTATATAGCCCTGAACGAATGGTACAACAAAAAATCTTCGATCTACCCTACAATTAAATTATGTGCAATGATTGAAAATATGGTCAAAGTTTTTGATGAAGAAATAGGACCTACACTAAAAATTGTAGACGATTAAATGCATGGACATGCTTGTATGAACTCCGCCAAACCAGTCGCTCTCTTTTCCTGTGGGAATCCTCCCTACCATAAAAGCGTATATGAAAGAAGCGTCTCGTCGCTTCTTCGATAATGCTCCCCATCATAAAAACCCCTTGATAGTTGCCGCGTCCAACTACTTCCCTCATCCAACCTCGCGTTTTAAACACCGTCCGAGACACATCCTTACGGAAGAAGATGATGAAATCACAGTAGCCACTGCTGCAGCCATTGCGAGTAGATCACACTCCACAAGCTCCTCAAGCAACCGACGCCCCCGCCGGCGGGGGCGCGGAGGTCCCTCATTTGCTCCCCACTTTGGGAACTACCGGCACGTGCCGGGTAGATTCAGTCCAATACGTTCTTCCCAGAACAACTCGTAAGCCCAATCGCGCCCCAAGGGCGCGATTGAGCTGGTTGTTTGAACAACCACAAGCTTTTCCGGGTGAGCTCCTGCTCCCCACCATACAGTCAGGTGTAGATTGAAAGCCCCGGGGCTAAAAATCGTAGGGTCCAGAACTAAAAAAAAAAAAAAAAAAAAAACCTGTGGGAATGGGGTGTGAGATTTTTCTGAAGTAAAAGTATCCTCTAAGTGTTGACCAGTTATACAAAATTTGGTAAAAATTCGTCTAGTAGTTTTTGCTAGAAACGTGGACAAACAGACAGATAGAAACAGTAATTTTTTTACTGTTGTTTTAAGACCTATAACTTGAACGGAATTTTAAGTATTCAAATGTACAGACTTGGTTGAGTTACTGTTTTATTATATTTATTTAGAATTTTACAAAATTAATAATTATTGAAATCCTTTAGCTTGTTTTACTTAGAAAAAAGTCCATTAGTTATGTTTCGGCAACTTATTGTTATTGAAATATTGAGTTAAAATTGTTTCGATAATATTCAAATACGGGGAGGTTCCGAACGACCGTCTTTCCCGAAAACGCTAAGCTCCACCGGCTAAACTGAACAACTATACCCAAGAAGCATAGGTCAAAAATTTTAAAAAAATTACCTTCCATCGAGTATTATTCGGTCAGCTTAATTTTTGTATGGGAGGTACTACTTTTTAATGTTGTCTATCACTTTTGATCCTCGGTGAAAGTTGCTCAGTTTGACGGGCTTAGGGTCTTCGGGAAAGTCGGTTGTTGTCGGAACTTACCTGCTGCTAAATTGCTGAAACATAATTATTATTAGAATAAAAATATTATTTTGAGCTGCCGCGCCGTTTCGGCAGCTACGTTGTCGATATGGATAAATTGCAGGCTGTCGCGTAGCTACACCACTACGTGTGTTCTTTATATTGGCTATACTAGACTTGACTTGTTTTGTCATGTTGGCAATGATTTGGGAACTGCGTTTTGACGTTTTGCGTCGTTCATTTTTTTTCTTCGGAGTCCCAACTCTTAAAACGCTAGTTCTATAGTTCTATTATATTCTCTTTGAAAATGATTGTAAACAATAAAAACAACAACAAAGAAAAAATATATATTATTTTTGCAATATGTGGTTATATAATGGTCATATACCATTGATTTACAAAATAATATATCTCAAAGTGATCTCAAATCACGTAAATGCTCAATAATATGTAAGTAACTAATAGCACTATTAGGAACTTTGATCTTATTATCAAGTATGGATTTTTTGTGTAATTTCCTCATCTCTCAATTATACCTATCCACCTACTTTACCTATTGATTACATACTTTGTTCACGACTCTTGTATTTTGTGATATTTACAGAGAAAGAAGCTTTACAGGACATAAAAACCTTACTGTTTCATGAATTAATCAATCAATCATATCATCCTCAGCGTTCAGTGCTGGCTTGGATATCTAGTTCTTGTATTGAACGCCACTAAGCATGATCCGCGATGGCCTTTCTACGCGCTTACCTAGCCTGAGCCTATAAATACGTTTTTGGATTCGCGGTTTCGACTCAAGAATATTTCAATCAGCAGTGGTTGTCGGATCTGCTTTGCTAATGAGCTGACTAAGGAAGGTAGGTACTGCTTATCTGCTGTGCTGCGTTTCATACTTCCTATTATATTTACTGGCGATTTTTTTTTGTGCAGTGATGCAATGCCATCAAAACAATGAAACATATTTCTCCTACAGCTACGGTTATTTATTTATTAGCCATGGTTTTATAAGAGTTTATAGTGGAAGTATGGAGAGTCAGACTCTTGTGCATAAATATACAATAACAGTTCGTAAATAACAACATTATTTTGTCTTTTCAGAATACCCTGCCACCATTTCATTTTGTTGTAATCCGCAATAAAGTAATTGAATATTTATCACATGAGGATAAGAATACCTAATGATTCAGCAAGCCTCTGCTAAAATTCGGCCTCTCTCTCGTGTCATAAATAATTATTTAAGCTCTACAATTGTTTTATTTATTTATGTACCATTTCAGTTAAAATAGAACATTTATGGCTAACGGACAAAATAAATAGAAAAATAAGTTAATAGCTTATTCCTGACTGAATACCCTGATGATTTTTGGATTCGTTGCCTGTTCAGACAGGGATGTATTGTCTTAAATTAGCGCACAACTGGCGTATATGAGCATAATTACAGGTGCGCGGGGGAAATGGTTTCGTGACTTGCATTGCAGCGTATTAGACCGTAACTATTACTTTTATTAAAGACGCTTCCAAAGGCTGGATGAAGCCTTCCGCTGGTCGAGTCGAAGTTCAGATACTGAAGCTTGTTACAGAATCAATTTAGTATTTGTACTTTACTCTGGACCACCGGTTTTTAATAAAATACCTTCTTATAGAGGTAAGAATTCCGCCTACCCCGTAAGGGATATAGGCGTGATTTATGTATGTATGTAAGAATTCTAAAGTAAAGGGGTAAGCACCTAGCCTATGGAGGCGTGTTTAAGAAAAAAAACTATTTACGAAGTGTATTAACTACAAATCCTATCAATATAGGGATAAAACACACATCGCCATCTAGCCCCAAAGTCAACTACGTAATATGTTTAGGAACTAACATTCACCTTCAAATTTTCATACTAATTTTTAAAAACAATCTGTGCCATCTATTTCCTGTTAAATAAACGGGTATAAATAATAAATTTTATACAAAGCAAGTAACGTTTCATGTGTTGGGGTGTGAAATAATATTTAAAATTCTTTTTCACCTACTCCTTTATGTTAATCTTTATCTCATCTACTTACTTTATTTATTCCCATTTCTTTTTGCCGTTTATGCGCAAATACTGTGTTTTCCTAAAATTTAAGTGGTTACCTACGTGCCTGTAGGGCATTATAACAACTTAGAATAAGTAAGTATGAAGCTAATATCTATAGTTAGATAGGTACTACATACAAAGTAAGAGCAAAAAGAATACTAAAGCGTAGATAATATAGATTACCTGCTTGGTAGTTGTAAATTTTTTATACAGAAACTATAAGTTTAACGTGCCCTCCGAAACACAAAAGTCCGGCGATATGATCACGTGATTTAAGCCAAAGCAGACTAGAAATTTAAAAAATATATCTTACCAAATTGGAAACAATCTCATAGTATAATAACTTTGCGTGTCCCGTCCGTGAGGTGAAAATGATACTAAAATAACCCGAGCTGAGCTTGATTGTACTATCAGCAGTTTTTTGTAGACATTTTGTGTAAACAAAAGTTTTTAATGAACAAAATCACCTCATTCGCTATACTAAAATAAATATTTAGACATAAATATTTCGTATTTCTTGAATGCGAACTTGAAGAAACTGCTACGAGATTTCTAATATCTAATTCTATTAATATCTTTTATCTTTGAATCAAATATCTCATATTTCCTATTTGTCATATTATTTGCCGTGTGATGCCGGCTTAGAATAGTATCACCCCATATCTTTCCCATGGGAGTCGTAAGAGGCGACTAAGGGACTCGCGGTATATTGCAATTGGTGCATCGGTGTGTATTGCAATTTTGGGCGATGGGCTGAGAACCTGTCACTATGGCGATACACAATTTTCCAAATGACCCTCAAATATTTGTCAGTCGTGGCGTAAATTTTCATTTTTTTCGTCCGTTTACGCTCTGCCTACCCCGCAAGGGATTATAGGCGTGATATGTGTATGCCATATTATAAGATACACGATTATGTTTCATATGCTTAATCGGGGTGTCACCTTCTACTTCATAATTGAAATTGTAAGTTATGTTTTCGTCTTAGAAATTTTAAAATGGCAGCTTTTATTCTGAATTTGGGTTTAATAAGTAAGTTTTGCTGCCTTCTATCTACAGCCTCCGAGATCGCGTACAAAGTTATTCTGTCTTTGTTTTTCAAAGATATTTTACTCCGTTAGCCTTATAATATTTAATTATGAAAGCCAAAAAGAAATTCTGGGTTTATCCGGAAATTATTTCACTTTGTACAATGACATGCTAAAATAATTAAGTTATATCAATACAATATATTTCTTAGGTCCTACATATTTGTCAAATACATCTATATTAGACAGTCAAATATAATATTATCTTAGAACTAAAATATGTGTGTAATGTTTGTGTGTAAAATAAATTATTTCTTTTCGCAAGAAGTTTTTTAATACCTACCCATGATTCAATTAAATACTTATTATAAATACATTTTATATATCATACATTCATACATAATAGTAATGTTCCTAATTTGGGTAAAGAAGCGTGGTAAGACCTTTTTCCAACACTGAGACAACATAACGACAAAAAACCGGCCAAGTGCGAGTTGGGTTCCGACCACCGAGGGTTCGAAACATGCACATTTAGTCATTTTATATGATACCCCACTTAAACTACTAGCCTCATTGTTATTTAAATAAATAAAACATTATTTAAACAGTTCAAAATTTAGTATTTTTTTCCTTTATCTGGTACTTCGAAACGAAGGTTCTTGCCAAATTTCATAGTTCTAGGTCTAAGGGAAGTACCCTATGAATTTTGATAACAAAAACACGAGCTTATTACAGCATAAAGAATCGTATCCTTTTTAAAATAAATACATGCATGCATATTTTTGATATCAAGCAACAATTTTGGTTAAAATAATAAAGACACGCATATCTATAATGTAAAATAATACAATAATTATATCAAATATATCGCAACCAATAAATTGAGTTAAGTTTTTATTACTTAAAATTTTCATAATCTTAAGGAACTTTTTAATTGTTATGATAAATAATCATTCAGATATAATTTTTCCGAAAACGAGGTAATTAAAGTTCCCAACAGAAAAAAAGTTAAAAGTAGAAAGTAAATTAAAAAAAGGATGGTAAACTGCTGAACCCAGTGTATGTTATGTCCTTTTTTCAAGAGTGTATTTATTTTCTAGTACCTTGTTTAAAAAAATAGAAATTTATTAAAACCATCATCATCATTCAAAACAGTATGCAGTTAAATCAAAATTACCGTAAAAATAAGATAACCAAACTAATTGAGATATTTTTTATCTATAAAACTTCGTACACTATGAATATAGAAAGACACACAGGATAAATTGTTTTGCAAGGAAACACTGCAATCCAACGGGATATATCATGAAGTATAATGAGATACTTTAGCCACACTAAAATGTTGACATTCCTCGCATAGATCACTTGAACAATCTTGTCAAGAAATTTGCCCATTGTCGTTTGGCCAGCACAAAGGGCATGGTCTTGCCCCAACAATTAGCAAGAAATTGGACAGAGGTCAGTATCTACAAATAAAAACTCAGTCTCATTATTCAAGTAAGAAGTAATTATTGTAAAGAAGCCCAGCGTTTTCCCGTGAGAATAATACTTTTTCACAGAGTTTATTATAAATAATGATATTAACCTATCTCTTAAATGACTCGATATATAAAAAGGCATTAAAATCGGTTGTGAAGTTTGAAAGATCGAAGAATATTTACATAGTGACAAAGAGACAGCGGGAAGCGACGTATGTGTCGAATTGCACTGTTAGTGATGATTTAAAGGTAATGATATTGGCAGTAGGCCTAAGTACTTATGAGTTATTACTCACTATAATATGCGTTGGCATACCTTCCCCATTATGCGGGTCAAGATCAACGCGTAAGGTGTCTACGAGATAGCGACCCATATACTTATTTATGCGGAATAGAGATTAAAATTCGCTATTCGGGATAGAAAATGGGTTGCATATATCTCTAATTCTGCCTCTTTGCACCTTACGCGCCTTCCTCTCCTCATAAGTAGTAAGGAAAAAGTTGTATAAAATATAACTTTATAAATTTTTAAGATTCAGATTCATATTCTTTATTCAGCTTTAACAACATCGTCAACAGAGTAAACATAAATTATTCAAACATTTACAATAATTTGATAAATAGCACTCGCAATAAATTCTTTGAATATAGGCAATTTTTAATATTAATATCAATAAACATAATTTCATTTCATTGAAATCAATAGTACTTACGTCACGATTACCTTGACTTTTATCATTTTATTTTTTGTGATAACTAGAAGACTCGCTTCAGTCTATCGAGTCGCCCAAGCTTAGATAGGAGACTCGAAATGTCAGATTCACTCTATTTGTAACTTCAATTGAAAGTCAGTTGATAATATTCTCTATGGTTTGTATGAGATTTTAGTCCTTTGTGTAACTTTTTGACAACTCGAAGCGACTCGAAGACTATTTTGCCATCTTAGCCCTGCTGGTGCTGGCTAAGATTAGCATCACCCGAATTCTACCCGTGGATGTCGTAGAAAGCGACTAAGGGATAGTCGTCCAGGGAACGGGCAGCAGCATTGCCTGTTAATGCAAAATCTTGCACTGCGCTCGCCAAAACGCCTGCCAAACAGTGAGTATGGCCCATGTCCAACAGTGGACTGTTGATGCTGTTAATAGTGTTAATGTATGTACCTCGGTACAGCAGGCACGTGTACCAGTCTCTTTGAAACTTACTACCCTCACTTTAAGTTCAAAACCTTTGAAAAAACATAACAGTAGTGGGCGGGGGGTTATTTAAGATATCATATTGAATTACTTATTAAACAGAAACAAAAAAAACGAAGAAATAAATAAAGATTATTATGATTAATATTAATTTTAATGTAGTTCTAAACAAGAATTAGCAAAGAGTGGCTCACCAGAAGAAAATTCAGAGGAATTCATTTATTATTTAAGCATTCATGTATAGTCAGAATCAGAAGGTCTTAACATAATACATTTTATATAAAGTAATACGAGTAGTACAGGAACCCTTGTAAAAAGGCGTTACGAATGATGTGCTTGGGATTCAATACAATAATAATATCTAATAAAATTTCCATATAATAGTTAATCAATATCATAATCATATTATTACATGCTAAATATTTTGAACCATTTGAAGATAACAAAGGTTTTCGACTCTGATTTTTCACACAAATCGAAAATCATATGACATAATTTTCCGCAGGTAAATTCCGTTCCGATCCCTTGGTATCAAATCAGCCACCTAATCGCAGCAGCTGTTTTATCTCTGTCTACATCAACCAAGAACCCTCGCGAGAAAACTTATCTGTGCAAAGACCTGCTATCTTAAATATTTTGCATTATTTTTGGACTATCACGATCGTTTCTAAAAATAAACAAACTGCAAATGGGGTATGTGGTGCCGGTTAAAGAAGTATCAGCCCTTTTTATCCGTGGGTGTCCTATAAGACGATAATGAACATAATCCAGAATGGACACAAAATGTATGGAATGAGAGGATGTGAACTTAGCAAGCAGTGGCATTCCTTTATTATTTTTTTATTTATTTATACCGACCGAGGCGGTTTTTATTAGGACAATACAAAATTGAAAAAAAAATGTGTTATACAAATTTCTTTTTTTTACAATGACGGATCATGACGTCAATAAGTGATAATACTATCCTACATTGAATAAAGTAATTTCATTTTCATTTTCATGCTAAGGTACTGCCTCACCTTCAGACCTAAATTGACCCAACTTACCCTACCTGCCCCACCCTCTGCCACAGCTTGCCCCACCCTGCCTCACCCTGCCCCACCAAACACACTAAAGTGAACAGAAGCATTAAAAACAACAACATTTCAAACTGCGCTTGACAACTTGCCTGCCAAACGTAGTGAGTATGGTAATTACTTTCAAATATGGGAAAGGATCATTAGCCGTGAACGGTTGTGGTTTTTCTTAAATCTACTTCAAAATTATTAACTTTACTAAATTGTTATGGATTTTCCAACGTTTTCTTTTTTCCGCATTAATTTTACTTCAACAGTTGAACGAAGCCATACAACCGCCCTTAGCAATTTGTTTTCCAAAGATTATGAGGAAACAGAAGCCTCTCAATGTTTGATGAAACAAGAGAAGCTTTTCGCATTAGAGGGATAATTTTCGAGGTATTTCCAAATATTCTTTAAAATATTTTTTTCGTAGACTGGAGTTCATCCAAATTTTAGAACCTGTGTTCTATTAACAGCACAAAAAATGACGACGGCCGATGTGGCGCAGTGGTAGTGCGACTGCCTGCGACGCAAAGGTTCCGGGTTCGATTCTCGGTGGGACACTCACAAAGTTCATATTTATCACTTTGTGAATTTGTTCCCGGTCTGGTTAGGACATTGCAGGGTGAACCAACTGATTGTCCGAAAATAAATGGTTCCGTGCTTCGGAGGGCACGTTAAGCCGTCGGTCCCGGTTGCTGTCTATGATTACTTAGACGGCGGTCATTATACAACCATGTCAGAGGCCTACTAGTGGTAGTAGGCGGTTGAAAAACTCTGACACCAGGGTTCATCAGGTCGTTGGACGACTTGATGTCCCTCCCACACGAAAAGAAAGAAAGAAAGCACAAAAAAAACGTGGACCAACAATTTGTGACTAGAACCCTCTTCAGTAAATAAAAGACAGATTAATGAAACCCATGTTTGATTTTGATTAGTCAAAAAGTAGGTCCAAAATCCAACAATCTTTAGAAACTCAAACGCAGAATAAAAGAGCACTATTTATCGGAACAATCTAGATGTATGTAAATAAATATAAATATAAAATATATATTTATTTATGTATTTATTAATAGGTATGTATTGTTTATAATATATTATATGCAAGTCCCTATCTGTTTGCGTACACGGTTTTGTCATCACCTAATATATTATTTGCTAATTCCACTGTGCAGATTGGCTGGAAGAAATCTCTTCATAGAGATAAGCTCTCCTATGTGACTACGTTTAATATAATTTATTGTATTATTTATTTGCTTGCTATGGGACGCGACCTGCGTCAGTACCTTTGCCGCTTGTCATCTTGGTCAGACAATCCAGGCAGCAGGGGCGGCCGCCGAATCCGCGGCCACCAAAAAGCGGGCTAAGTATGCCGATCTTGCGCAACGGTATCAGTTCGTCCCTCTGGCGGTGGAGACGGCGGGAAGTTGGTGTGTCGAGGCTAAAGATTTTGTTGGGCAGATTAGGCGTCGGCTGAAGGAGAGGGGTCATGACCCCCGCTCTGGTTCGTTCCTTGTCCAAAGGCTAGCGATTGCCATCCAGCGTGGTAATGCCAGTAGTGTGATGGGCACCTTTGGACCGGGAACGTCCTGGAGTGGCATTTTTAGTTAATAAGTTGACTATTGTATTTTTATGTAACACAATTATCATGAAATAATAAATAAATAACTAGGTTTCAGGTTCCGTATTTATTGTAATAATTTGGTACACAATAAAGAATATATAAACTCTGACGACATTGTTAATGGCAAGAGTCCATAAAAAAAGATTCTCGAAAACCATAAACAGACCGCCTTGTGTTGTTTGCTTAGAATAGCATTACTTTATTCCTTTCCTTCGGGTGTCATAAGAGATGACTAAGGGACTCGAGGATTTCATGTGTATTGCAAATTTAGGCGACGGTCTGACAACCTATCATAATGGTGATATACAATTTTCTGAATATCCCTCAAATGTTTGTCAAACGTGGCATAAATGTCTGTTTTCTACGGCCGTCTGCCTACCCCGCAAAGGGATAAAAGGCTTAATAAATGTATGTATAAACAGACCTTCTTGAAACAGCTAATATATCTAAAATTTATGAAATAAATACAAACCACTGCAAAGCGTAGAACGAAACAACATTTGCCATACTAATATTACCATCAATTTAAGTTAGTCCTTCCGTACTGAACATCAAAAGAGATACCCACGGATGCGTGCTGTCATAAAATAAAACTTGAGAGGACTTAGCACAGAAAATGTGTGGAGCTTTAGGTGAGTCACACACTTACCGCACGACACTGTGACTTGTGACAGCCACCATAGAAATAATCTGTTAAAGCCCTTGATGCGGCTACAAACCACCGTGGTTTGTGTGGAATTTCTTTTTATACTTTTGCCTGTCAACCGGATCCGATAAAAGACCGGAAAAACACGCTGTAGGTGTGAGAACCACTTTTTCAGAGGAAAGCTACTTGCGCAGTGCAGTGCGAGTAAATAAGTTAAGAGTATTAGAAAATGAAGCTGAGGACTTATAAGAGTAAAGTTAAAATATGTGTAGTGAAAACACATTCACATACTCATATATCACGACATTGTCCTTTGTGAGGTAAGGAGACCAAATGCGGTTGATTTTTTTGTCACTCTACAGCCTCTTCTTTAACTACACACAAAAAAACATACTGAAAAATCGCTCCATTGCGATGTGCAAGAAGGACAAACAATCTCACGTTCACATTTGTAATTTTTTGTAAAGACACTTCGTTTGTGTGTTATTAGATGTTTGAATTGGGCACGAATTTAGTATGCCAGGTATTTTTTTCATGGTTTGTTTTGAAAAAGTAGGTAATTTTAGCACATTTTAAGTAATTCGAAATACAACGCGCGGAACCATAATTGTAACGGAAAATCAGATGAATTAGTCGGTAATGTCCGAAGCAGACTGGGAACAAATTCATGAAGTGATAGTATAAACTTTGTTAGTGAATCGAACCCGGAACCTTTGCACCGCAAGCAGTTGCACCACAGAATAAATACTAGTTGCATTACCACTGCGCCACATCAGCCACAATACAGGCTTAAAAACGTAAAACAATTCCCAAATAACACGGTAAGATATGAACATTAATATTGAACTCTCCCCTAAAATGATTCCACCATTACCCACTCCATGGCATATTTTATTCCGATCAGTGCATATTAATGGGAACAGATGTCTTGCGGGCTGTTTCGGCGAATTACGAACACGACTCGAGGTATGTGTATAAATAACTGCAAAATGAACGCAAAAACTAATTATTGACTTTGGTAGCGTTGCGTGATACGTAATGAATTTTTTTTATGCTGGTCAAAGAAATGAGAACTCAATCAGTTAATGTCTAAAACAGATCTGAAATTCACTTATTTGTTTGTTCCTAATGGCTGAAAGGCTGAAACAAATAGGTACGACGATTGAACAAGCTCACAGAAATGAAAACGGGCATTGTCATTGTCATTCTCAGTCGTTTTAGGAATATTTTCAAAGGCAACCTTTATGCACATAAAGTCTACGTTCCCAAAATGTCCATTTCCCAAAATGACCACTTTACCACAATGACTACTTTCCTAAAATGTCTACTTTCCGAAAATGTCTACTTTCCCAAAACGTCTACTTTCCCTAAATGTCTACATTCCTAGAACGCTAAAAAAAAGGTATAGTTGACAACATAGTTTTTTAGGATAAAATTTTACTAGTGACCGATAGCGCAAATTCAAGACGGACTGGTGATTGGAAAAACTTTCCCAAACAAACATAAGTCGGAAAACAAAAAAAAATAGACCTCCCATACAAAATTGGCGGTCATCTTATTAGAATTACTATGGAACATCAAATTATTTTTGTCATGTATCAACTTATGTTCCTTGGGTTTATATCACCAGCCCGTCTTGAGATTTCGCTATCAGTCACTAGTTAAATTTTACTTTAAATAGTTCAAAAGTTTATTTAAAAAAAAGCTTGGAATATAATTGGTAACTGCCATTTTCAATTTATTAAACCCTTACGTCCGAGGTGGTCTAGTTGCTAACTTAATGAGTACCTATTACATTATGTTAAAACTCAATGTACTAGGGTAGGTATGGTAAGCTATTTAGAAGTCAGCTATTAATTCTAGACCAAGATCTAGACCAAGTAGACCAAAGTCTAGTTCTGGGAGTGGTTGTACTAAATGCAATCAGAACCTCTAGTAAAATGGTTTCTAGAAATACTCAGTAGCAATATTCAAGAGACATGGGGGTACTGTTTGCATAACAAAACGATGCATTTCATTTCCTTCAAACTTTGAAGTAACTAACATGTCTGTCCGTGCGAAAAAATAATTGCAATATTTCAAGGAATGAACCAGCCCATGAAACTGAACAACTTTCCCTAAGGAACTTTAATAGAAGTACACATGTAACCCTTGAATCCCTTAGTCGTTATTTAATGGAGTGGGTAAAGATGTTCGAAGCCGTCATTACACGGCTAAATTAATTAAATATTGAGTTCAAATAATTACCTATTGCCAAGAGAAAAATTCATCCAGAAAATGGGCAGCAGCTTCCCTACAAATGCAATATTATGCACTGCGCCCACTAATCCACTAGCCACGCGTGGTGACTATGGCCATATCCCCCAAACATCTAAAAATTCTGCAGGTCACCCAAAACCGTTTCATTCGCAATGCTACCAGGGCGCCCTGGTACATGCGGAACGCCAACCTCTATAACGCCTTTCCAGACTCTTATTTTCGGATGATGATGACGACATAACAGTAGCCGCTGCTGCAGCCATTGCAATAAGATCACTATCCACAAGCTCCTTAAGCAACCGACGCCCTCGCCAGCGGGGGCGCGGAGGTCCCCCATTAGTTCCCTATTTTGGGAACTACCGGCACGTACCGGGTAAATTCAGTCCAATCCGTTCTTCCCAGAACAACTCGTAAGCCCAATCGCACAAAAACCTTATCCGGATGAGCTCCTGCACCCCAACATACAGTCAAGTGTAGATTTCATAGCTCCGGGGCTAACAATTGTAGAGAAAAAAAATTATTATAATAATTCTCAAGCGCAGATTTCAGTTGTGTGTAGATCGATAGCTGAATTTGGTATTAACTGGATATGGACATAACGATTCGCTGTTCCTTCCTGGCGAAAATTTCTCAAACCAAACTTAAGCTGCACATAACCAAAAATAGAAACAAATGCCAAAAAAATCATCGTTAAATTACTACAATAACACAGATGATATAAATATTATTAAAGTAGTAGTAATAAGAAAAAAGATGCAAAAAGACGTGAGGAGCTGCAATTAAGTGAATGAGAAAAATACTACGGGCTTAAACTGTGGAGTGTTATGTAACTGAGGTAGCATATCGTCCACATATAAAGCAAGATTGTTCCCGTATTATGCAAACGCAAGTTCAAATGCAGTTAAAGCACCCGAATTCCCAGCATGTGTTCCCGGATATTGGACGAACCGTCCAGTCCAGTCCGCTTGAGTCGAAAATATGAGAAGTGTTTTCTGCTGACGCTCCTTGTAACGACTGCCCGCTATGGATATTGGCTTCGTCTACGAGAACGCGGTCTAGTATGTAGTTGTCTGATTTTACTTCATATATTACTCGTCTAAATCAATTCGAGTCTTGTGTGGTTGACGTAAAGAGTATTGTTTAAGTAATGATAAGATTACTTTTACAGAGACTGACTCATGACCAAGCTCATTAAGAAGCTTACTAAATACTCTATTTTGCTTAAGACTTCGATGGCAGAGCAGCATTACCAGTTTTCTGACCAATGCCAAATTTATCTTTAGATATCTGCGCTAGAAGAAATCGACCCCGGATGGGACCGAGACCTAATGCGTTACAGAGTTCTTGGTGCATTACCACTGCGCCATGTAAGTCGTAAGAATATACCTAACTGATAATATGAGGTTTACAAAACGCTACTACTACCTGCGTCTGTGTTTCCAAACGCATACAACTCTAAGGGATTAGAGTTGTATGCGTTTGGAAACACAGACGCAGGTAGTAGTAGCGTTTTGTAAACCTCATATTATCAGTTAGGTATATTCTTCCATCTTAGATTCTGTCTCTGTCCTATGATAGGTCATAGGACAGAGACAGAATCTAAGATGGAGCGAGCTCACCCAGAAGAAGCCTGTTCACTCTTACTTTTAAGGGATTAGAGTTGTATGCGTTTGGAAACACAGACGCAGGTAGTAGTAGCGTAGTCTAGGGACTAGAGTCAAGAGCAAACCCATCCTTGATGAAAAAAACTACCAACTAAGTGCGGAATATCTTACCAGTATGCAACCGGACGCGACGCAGAAAATGCAGTGGGAGATTAAGAGAGTCGCTCCCTCATAACTACGTGGGCAGCACAATGTATGGAGCTGCAACATTGTTTCATGGAGAGTACGAACATTTATGGAATTACACGATAGATCCATTTGAAAAGCTTGAAAATTATTACTGTTGTTTTAAGCTATATATTATCTGCCAACAAGTAAACGTATAAATATTGCAATGTCCAAAAATAACAGAATCAGTATATAACAGAAAAAGATTGTTCGTAGGTAGCCCTATTGTTATGTTTTGGTTTTACTTTTATTTTATGACGCATTTGATTTGTTCAGAACAAATCTGAAAAAGCTTTGTATGAGTCTTCTAGTGTGATATTCACGAAAATATCGGCAAATAAATGTTCTTTTCTTTAAAGTCCATACTCCTAGAATTTCCATTTGGAACGTCAGGTATTTAATATTGTCGATGTTCGGAGCAATCCGTTGCCAGCTTGTATTTTGCTTTGAGTTCCATTTTCAATTAGAGTAGGTAGTATTGAAGCAAATTGAAATGGCGGTAGGCCTTAATATCTACATGGATGATAGTAGGCCTTAATATTTACATGGATTATTCAACTGAATATCGATTGGGTTGCAATTTTAAGGGTGGAATACGCTCTATCAATAGGACGATATACTTACTACGCGGTACATAGCTTATTTATAAAACTCAAAAAGAAAAATATTTTGAAAACAATGTACTAAAAAAAAAACAAATATTTTCCACAGATTCAAACCTGTGATACATACACATCACGTCTTTATCCCTTGAGGGGAACCTGTGACCTTTGATTTTATAGCATATACCCTACTTTTGGGGTACTTCGGCGATACCTGCCAGCAACGGCGAATAAAGCAAGTACGAAGCGTGTCACGGCTTCATCTACCGGGATTACCTAGTTAGCAAACTATATACCAAAGACACATCTAGTAGTACTAGTCCTATAAGTGATTTTACCTTTATAAAATTTCGATTAGCTTGGAAAATTACTTTTACTTTTTAAATACACTCAATGTTTCTATTAGAAATTTCAAAAAACCTTCTTCAAAGATATAATACGAAAGCTAAGACTTCTAAATCCCATCAAAATCCGAGTTCATATAACTCCCCTTCTTACAGAAATGTTTATTGTATTAAAGTGGAGAACTTTGTGCGCTGTGTGTGCTATGTGGAGTTTTGAGTTGAGTTGAAACTTCAATTCAATCTGGACTTGAAGTTTCAACTCATATGGGTTTATGGATCAAGTCACAGTTTTTGCAAGTTCATCAAAACCTTAAGATATTATTTATTTTACCGTTTATTGTACACAGAACATTACAAAAGAAACACATACAAAGAATAACGACACAACAGAACAACTTATTTTTACTAAGAAATTTCTTCCAGCTGACCTACGTAAAGTGAGACTTTATTAGACAGGCGGATTAGGCGTGCACAATATAATATAATAATATAAAAATAAACCTACACACGAATTGATTAAATATACCAAAATAAACTTGCAATCAAAAATATATCTACAGTTAAATAAACTGTACCTCATAAGAAATACCTACTATATGTGTATGTATATTTATATACCTACTAATACATACATATTCTTGCAATTTACGACAGTGAAAGATATTATTAGTATTCTTTTACTCTCTTCTTAAAGACAGCGATGTAAGGGATGTCACGAACAGTGAAGATATCTTCTATCCCCGAAATGAAAAAAGAAGTATGATTTCTTTGTGGGCTCTGAAATGCTTAGGTAGGGATCACACGTGGCGTCCGTTGCCGCGTATTATTAATCCATCCGTAAGGCATGCGTCTGTCAAACGACGTCAATGCACTGTAATTGGACCTTCGCCGTATTTGATTGGCAATAAGATCAAAGCAATTTACTTTCGTCTGACAGACGCATGCGTTACAGATGTGCAGTCGGAGAACCGCCTTTACAGAGCCGGATTCCACTGAAATGTATACATATTTCAAGCAAGGACGTTTGACTTGTTCAATTACTTATCGGAAGGCATCGAAAATTCCGCTCAAGTTGTCATATTTTAGGTTGCAAAGCTATGCCTACTAAAAGAACAAAATTTTATTGGATGCGCCAAAAATGTCTTCACCTCTGTTTTGTCCTATGACTTGGACCGATAGAGTACTACAATTATGGTTTCTCCAAATAGCTAGTAAAGTTTGAAAACGTTGATCTGCCATATATTATGAACTAACCAACTAGGTTATAAAAGTCCTGAAAATAGCCCAAAAATCCTGCAATTCCTTCAAAGCGGCTCATCACCATGATTTAGCTCAAAATGCCACTCGATTAACATTTTCACTGAATCTGTCCCAAGCCGTGACTTTGTGATGGTTGCAGACAAATGAAAAAATCTGCTTGGATCGAAATATCTTTCATGAAACAGCCCAGTATGGCTAGTTTTTCATGTTTCAAAAATATTAAAGTCGTTTTTTTGTATTTTTTTTTTGCTTTTACTCGTTTTTTCTGGACCATTTTCATTTGTGTTTATTAGTTTGCAGTGTATAAAAACTGGGCTTTCACGTTGTGTAAATTATATTATCAATTAAATTATAGACAATTTAAAATAATTTAATAAACGAGCTACCACACTTTGAATCGAAACTCTACGCTAGCGTAAATAATTACACTTAATGTTTTATGTGTTTTACAGATACCTAAAATAAGCAAGTTTAGAATTTTTGTAAGTTATTTCCTCACATAATGCTAGCCGTATCGGACTAAAATGTGACACAGCTAGAATAGAGTAGCCGATTAAAAATAAGATGAAAATTATAAAGATATAAAACCGACTCAAATCCTTTGGGGAAGTACGCTCAAATATCTTTATTACATACATACATACATACATAAATCACGCCTATATCCCCTACGGGGTAGGCAGAGCGTGAACGGCCGCAAAACGGATATCAACACCACGTCTGACAAAAGCTTGAGGGTCAATCAGATAACTGTGTATCACTATAGTGACAGGTTGTCAGCCCATCGCCTAAAATTGCAATACACATCCCTCGAGTCCCTTAGTCGGCTCTTACGACACCCATGGGTAAGAAATGGGGTGATGCTATTCTAAGCCGGCAATCACACGGCGGAATCATATCTTTATTAACCTATTTAATATAAATTTTCGCGACCATATGGAATGGGTTTATTATAGGATCATGACGTCAATAAGTGATAATACTATCCTACATTTAGGTATTTATTTTTTTCGTGTGGGACACACCTACATTGAATAAAGTCACCCGCCGCCTAGATGACAACTCGCTGGGACGTCAGTCAACCCGCGACCACAATACATGAAACTGTGTTGAAACGTCGGGACACAGGTAAATTACTAATATTTACCTAAATACTATCGCGATAGACCCGGTCTAATACTTAAAATGAGTGAAAGTGATCGCGAGTGCTTAAAAAGTTATATTGAATAAAGTCATTTCATTTTCATTTTATTTTAATCTGACACTATACGGAATTATTAAGTAGGTATATACATAAGTAGTCTCAAAAACTTTTTTGCCGCAGCTGGGATTCAAATCTGCTTTAATCACGATACGAAACACTTATCAGGCCTTTCCATATATTGCCAGCTTTTAATCCCATGCCTGCTACATTGTCGTCAACCTGTTCACTCGAATGTTTTACAGGCTACTAAGCAGAGTTATTGGCTACATGCAGTCTACAGTACCGGTGATAGAATGAAACTACAAAATGACTAGTTTCATTACATACATATCTCGCCTTTATCTCTTGCAGGGTAGACAGATCGTTATCGCTACGTTCACCACACAGTAAAATCGTCTGTCACAAATGTCATGATAGTGACAGATTGTCAGTCTATGGCCTAAAATTTTAGTACACATGAAGTCCTCAAGTCCTTAGACCCGCGGGAATGAATTGGGATGATGCAATTCTTAGCTGGCATCACACGTTCAGATATATTAATGAATAATAATGAACTAGCGGTCACACATACTGCTACCCGTTTCCCCGTAGGAATGGACCTTTTACCGGATACATACAGGGTTAAATTAGACAAGTAATCGATTTCAAAATCTCAAGATGGGCTGGTGTTAAGGAAGAACTTTCCCCAAGAAACAAAGATTGAAATATGACAATAATATTTAGAATTTCCATAGTAACTCAAATCAGCTAATCTGCAATTTTGTACGGGAGGTCCATTATTTTCTTTTCGGCTAGAGTTTTCGCTACCGGTAGTAGTATTTCACTCTTATTTACCTTCACCTTGAATCACTCTCTCTATTAAAAACGCATCAAAACCGTTGCGTAGATTCAGATCATACATACAACTTTATGTAGTAAACTATCACTCACCATCAAAAGTCGTGTTTATACAACTTTATTTACATCGTGTCATACTATAAGTATAATTGTACATGAATTTTACATAAATTGCCGTGTGGTGCCAGCTTAGAATAGCATCAATTCAATTCAATTAAAATTTATAAGTACATTAACAATTTTACAAATTGTTTTTAATCAAATTTATACATTCAATACAACAAATTAAAATAAATATGAAAATAATGTCACTAAAGTTTAAATAAAATTATGCCAACAGCAAAAATACAAATTAAGGATAATAAAATTCATTAAACCATGCCAAATTCAGTAAATTATTTATGTAGAATTATTATTTCTTATTAATTCTAAAAATACATCACCCGTGGGTGTCGTAAAAATCTACTAAGGGAATGGGCAGCAGCGTTGTCTGTGAATACAACACCTTGCACTTGCTAATCCGCATGCGAGTATGGCACATTCCCCCTTTATAAGGAGAGGTTCATGTCCAACAGTGGACTGTTGTGGCTGTTATAGTAGTTTAAACTAGTACATACGCCGTGTGATGTCGGCTTAGAATAGCATCACCCCATTTCTTTCCCGTGGGAGTCGTAAGAGGTGACTCAGGGACTTGAGGGTGTGTATTGCTATTTTAGGCGATGGGCTAACAACCTGTCACTATGGCGGTACACAATTTTCCGAACGACCCTCAAATATTTGTCAGACGTGGCGTAAATGTCCGTTTTTTGCGGCCGTTTTCACTCTGCCTACCCCGCAAGGGATTATAGGCGTGATATGTGCATGTATCGCGTCGGTGTAGGGACGTTGCAACACTGCACACTTGACCCAATTGGTCACACGGTGCAGTTTGAGAACATTATACTGTGGTACAAGAAATAATAGTTCGTTAGTACTTACATTCTTAGCCCCTACCGAGTTGACGAACAACCCGATTAACCCTTATTTTATTAAAGATGGGTTTGCTCTTGACTTTAGTCTAGGTCATAGGACAGAGACAGAGTCTAAGATGGAGTGAGCTCACCCAGAATAAGCCTGTTCACTCTTACTTTGAAGAGATTAGGGTTGTATCCGTTTTGAAACACAGACGCAGGTAGTGAGTTCCACTCTTTAGCAGTGCGCATTATAAATTGTCCGAATTGGTGGAATGGAAACCAGGTATGGATGGTATCCGGCGGTGCGTCTGGATGTCCGATGGTAGGAGGGAGCTGGTGGAACAAGGTCGTGAAGCTCTTAAGTTTTAAACCCTATTGTTTTAAACCGCCTATTATTAGTAGGCCACTGAAATAGTTGTGTAACGACCGCCGTCTAATAATCATAGACAGCAACCGAGACCGACGGCTTGAAGTGCCCTCAAAACTGCGGACAGCAACATAATCTTTCTTACGAACAGTCATTTGGTCCAGCCTGCAACGTCCTAAGTCCTAACAAAACTGGGAACAAATTCAGAAAGTCAAAAAATATCGAACCTGGGACCGATATAATGTGTTCTTGTGTATATTAATTTATTTGCTGCACTGAAGGATAAATTTATCCAATTCATCCACTGCGCTCGCCAATCCGCTTGCCAAGCATGGTGAGTATGGCAATTACCTCCCATAGAAGGACCTAGACCTCCCTCTAGTACCGACGTAGACCTCCTTCTATGGGAGGGTATTGCCATACTCTTACATGAACTAAGAATAGGAATAGTTTATTTCACCAATGATACACATTGAAGGTACACAAATAGGTATTTCAGGTCAAGATGACAAACAAAGTTGAAACTCTTTCTCCCAAACTAGGTTTAATACCTGTATCTTGGAAGATAGGGTTCCTCACATTCAAGACAACCAACAGTGTCGTAAGAGCAGTCTTAGGGTGCAGTCTTAGGGTGTTATAAAGGTGAACGAACAATAATTTTCAATGCGCTGGTATAAAACTAAACAGTAAGAAATATAAAAGAAAAGGGGAAAAAAATAATAGGTGTATGTGTGTATGTGTGTGTGTTGTATGTGTGTGTGTTGTATGTGTGTGTGTGTGTGTGTGTGTGTGATTAGTTAGTGTGAAAGAGTTTAATTAAATGCGCAAAACATTATTTATAAAGTTTTCGGTATCTGTATAGTCTAAAACACTAAACCAATGGAACAATTTGGATTTACATTCCGACGTTGTTTTTTGCCGATACATATAAATTTCCTTCCCATGAACACTGTACGATACCTCTCAATCGGGAAAGGGAGACCTCCTGACATCCTCTTCATTGCAAGCACCGCTCGTAGCAAAAAGAGCTGTCTTACGGTTAAAACTTTTGCTTCTGCAAAAAGGTCAACAGTTGGGAAGCGATAGGGTTTTGAAAGCATAACCTTTAAGACAGCCCTCTGAGCCCTTTCTAGCCTGATGAAGGAAATTTTACAAGCTCCGCTCTACACCGGAATACAGTACATAAGAACTGATTGACAGAGAGAGACTTATAAATAGTTATTAGAGTCTCTTCGTCAACAGAACAACGCAGTTGTTTAGATACAAAAATGAGCTTTCAAACTCGAGCGGAAAGATTGTCAATTTGTTTATACCAATTGAGATTGCAGTCGATTTGCACTCCCAGATATTTAACAGACTGCGATCGGGTGAGTGTTAGGCAAGAGCAAGTAGTATTGGATACGTCATTGCAAGTGTGAGCTTTGATCGAGTAATCATCATGCGGTTGAGTAGTACTTATAATGGAAAAAGTTAGATATGTGGATTTTTCTACATTCAGGGTTAACAAGTTCCCTTTGAGCCAAAACATAAGAATCTGCAAAGCGAACTAAGAATTTGATTTAACTTCCTCCCAATTTCTACCATGAACGAGAAGAGCAGTGTCGTCTGCATAACAATAAATTTTGCAGTTTGGTATGCTTAGTCTACACAGGTGGTTAATATAAATTTTGAAAAGAGTTGGGCCTAATATACTACCCTGTGGAACGCCAAACGATAACTTCTCCTCCCGACTTATGTACGAGCCTATCTTAACAACTTGCGTACGTTCCGTGAGATAGCTCCTAAACATATTCAATGCCAATCCTCTAACTCACTCTCTCCAGCTTATCCAAAAGAATAGGTATAGACACAGTGTCAAATGCTTTTGACAGATCAAGTAAGATGGCAAGGCAGCGCTTGGATTTATCCAGATTAAGTACTACCTCACTGATGAGTTCGCGTACCGCATCCTCTGTAGAAATCCCAGATCTAAAGCCAAATTGGTTACAAGAAATGACATCATAGGTATTCAAAAAACTATTGAGGTTCTTGTTAATAACCTTTTCCAATATTTTGGAAGTAACTGGTAAAATGGAGATGGGTCTATAGCTATTGACAATGCGTCTGTCACCACCCTTATAAATTGGACAAACAGAAGCCTTTTTTATTTGTGTGGGAAAAATACCATTAGCGATGCAAGAGTTAATGATGTAAGTTAGGCACGGAACAACAGACTCTCGGGATGTTTTCAATATTTGAGCAGGAATACCATCCGCTCCTACCGCACAGTTATTTCTTA
Organism: Tuta absoluta; assembly: GCA_027580185.1. Classification (NCBI taxonomy): domain Eukaryota; kingdom Metazoa; phylum Arthropoda; class Insecta; order Lepidoptera; family Gelechiidae; genus Tuta; species Tuta absoluta. Next base: position 6,652,158 of record JAQAHW010000019.1, on the reverse strand, counting down.
ACGACATTAGGATTTGATCGATATCAGATTCATCAACAGGAAGTATGACCAGTGAATTAGGCAGTGAGAAGTTTGAAAGTAGCATTGAGTTTTCGGGAAGGACTGTTTGAACGTCCAATAGTCTATCCGCAAGATTTTTACCAACAGTCGCAAAAAACTCGTTCACCGAATCAACGGCGGACATAGGGTTATAATGAATTTTTAATAATTCATCCGACTTAGATAAACTTTCCGGTATATCTGCAGTTCTACGGATTACTTTCCAAGTTTGTTTTGCATTGCCTTTGGCCTCCAGAAATTGTTTTTTATCATATTGTATTTTTATTCTACGCAGTAAATTGGTACAAAAGTTGCGATACCTTCGGAAAGTTATTAAAAGGACCTAGTTATTCTGATCCTTCTTGAGCCTCTGGTGCATTCGATGTCTGTTGCGTATACACCTAAGCAGTCCTGGGGTTATCCACGGCTTAATAATTTTGTATCTTCTTGAAACGGTTATTAAAATTGAGTGTTGCCTGGTAATTGTGGTAATTTTGTTTATAAATAAGTTATAAGCCATGTTAGGGTCTGTACAACTAAGAATTTCCGAGAGGTCAACATTTTTTAATTCATGTGCTATTGCTGGGTAGTCTATTTTTGTTATCTGTTTATCAGCATGTTTACTCATACTTTTACCTAGACTAACGCATAATATGATTGCACAATGGTCTGTCAAGGTGGGCTCGAGAACAAAAGTTTATCCCAAATTTTTAGACCTTAGCAAGGCATGATCAATGCATCTATGAAAGCGTGTTTGGAAGAAGTGAGTTGGTAATAGACCGTGACTAGCTGCAAGATTAAGATATTCGTAACTATCAATGTATCTACATATTTATTTATTTTGTTATTTTACCATTATACTTCCTTTAATATATTTCAAAAACATATTATGTATATATATATATATCTATTTATCTCTCGTATACTCAAGCTGTTTTTCGACCATTTTTCTTTATTTATACTTAATCATTGTATTTTGTAGTTTTTGGTATTTCTGTACGCTGAAATTACTTCAGTAAGGTATCCGACTTGGGATTAGCGAGATATTCTCAACACAAGTGTCAAAAGACTACTAACTGGGAAGTCTCAACACAAACATGTTAAGTTTTTTTTTTTCAAATAAATACCTTGTTACTTTTTTTTTACTTTTACTATACTCGGCACGCTTGGCAAACGGATTGGCAAACGCAGTCAATGAGGTCTACGTCCAGCACTGGACTTATGTGGCTGCTGATGAAAATAAGATGCCGCATTGGTCATCTTGTGGTCCATTGCAAGGGCAATAATTATGTGCGCGGGGCGTGGTATTGTAAATGACTCGCCACGCAATAGTGTTGCTTTTATTTATTTAAACATAGAATTCATACATATACAATTCAGTCAAATGCCTTCGATAAACCTTATAAAGGTTTGTCTCGATGACATAACTTATGATAAGCTTTATAATAGATTAGTTATTTGTACAACAAGAGGGCAAAGATCATTTTTGCTTCGAGTGCTAATTTTGAATCCTGAGGTAGCGAAGGATACTAAAATTCGGATACTAAAACTCGCTACGCTCGTGATTCAAAAGTTGTATCCTGAGCTCAGCGAGGGATTCAACAGCACGAGATGCAAATGCAAATGAATTTGCTCTCGTGTTGTACACACAATTTTTCACCTCTACCAGTGAGAAAATTCTGACATTAACAAGTTTTGGAAATTGGCTGTACTGCTCCCATGCCCCAGACAAAATAAAAATTTCCATCAAATTACTTTTTTAAGATTCGTTCAAAAATATTTCATAATATGTACCAATATTCAGAAATGTCAGTAATATTTATTATTTATTTATTTAACTGTTTATTGCACACAAGATAAAACACAGAACAATTACATTAAAGAAAAACAACACAACAGGTACTACTTATTTCTAAAAAGAAATCTCTTCCAGCAGTCCTACGGTAGAGAGATAGCATAAGGTAAGGTATTTAATAGATAAAAACGCTTACAAAAAGAAAGAAATAACTGGCTGAAATAGTTTTCAGAGCGCAACGCCGCATCAGTCACGAATAGTTCTGATAAAATGAGATGTTCGAAATTAAAATCACTTTTCTCCATCGAGTGGATAAAAACGAGTATTGCACACTGAATTTACGCGACAAAACTGTTCTTTTCAAGCTGGAGAGGTGAAAAACATTTTACTATCGAGTCAGGAAGTAAGCAAACATTTTGTAATAAAATAATTCTCTCATGCTTTGTACCACTTCAAGGAGTGGCTAGTACAGTAACTACTAATACCTTAGTCTGATTGAAATCCTAAAGAACTTAAGTGAACCTAAGATCCTAGATTGGGGATGTCTCCCAACGGACACTTTAAAAGTAGAACCAAGTATCAGACAACAATTTCTTCCGACTTTTTTCCATCATCCGTAGGCCGTTAACATTCTGGGAAATAAATTTCATCTCCTCAGTCCTTCTCATTTTGATCTAGTACATGAAATTTACGACTGCATTCACCAATCATTATTTAAATATTTTACCATGTGTAACTAATTAAAAAAATAAGGCAATTTATTATAATTTTTTAACTGGATTCTTCCATTTTAGCCCCGGGGCTTTACCACCTACGCCTGACTGGTTGGTGGGGAGCAAGGGCTCACCCGGAGAAGTTTGTGGGTTGTTCAAACAACCAGCCAAATCAGCTTAGGAGTTGTTTTCGAGAGACCAGATCGGATTGAATCTACCTGGTACATGCTGGTAATTCTCAAAATGGAGACCAAAGAAGGGATATCCGCGCGACCGCCGGCAAGAGCGTCGGTTGCTTGAACTAATTTCAAATAAATCCAAGGCAAAGCAGTTTACCCATTTGTCGTCCAAGGAAATTCCGAACTTAACAGTATTTGTATGGGAATAAGATCAGTGTTTTAAAAATACGCAGCTAAGGATAACAAGTGAGAAACCCGCCTACCAACTAACATTCAACTTAATTTTATTCGTTTTTACTAACAAAATTGAATAAAAGCTAAGCTTAAGGCACTTTTATCACATTCTTTGTACACAAAGAGAAAAATCTGAAATTCAGCAAAGTTTAAACCTACTTCACAGTGGCAACAACCGGATCTTGAATAAATAGAAAATATCTAAATCAGTAGGTATTTAAAGCAGTTTTTAATTACCGTGAACACATCAATATTACATTAACAGCTACAACAGTCCACTGCTGGACATGGGCCTCTCCTATGTAGGGGGATATTGCTTACAACGCTTTTCAGGCGAATTGGCGAGCGCAGTTTAATATTATACATTCACAAGGAATGCTTCAGCCCATTCCCTGGACTAATTTATGCCTTTGTCGCTTTTTACGACACCCACGACTAATATTGGGGTTATGCTATTCTAAGCTGGCATCACATGGCAACCGGTAATTTAAGTATTTTAGAGGGCAAAGTTATTACTTATCCTTCTGTTTATAAGTCAGTCAAAAAAAACAAATTGGCACAGTCTAGCACTACACGTTTTGTTAGATTGAAAAGATTCTCACGTCCATCCCTGGAGGCATTTCTGGCTTTTACAGCTAAGTAAATAATTTGTTTTAATTATATTATATAAACAAATAATAATACAGTTTTGGTGTTTCTAGCATTTAATATTTTTAGGCAGTAGGTATTTGCCGTGTGGTACCGGCTTAGAATAGCATCATCCCATTTCTACCAGTAGGTGTCGTAAAAGCGAGTAAGGGATGAATCCAGAGTATGGGAAGCAGCGTTTCCTATGAATGTCTACAACATCTCGCACTGCGCTTGCCAATCCACCTGCCTAGCGTAGTTAGGATAGAAAACACCCTGCAATATAATATATATCATTGGGTTGTTCGTCAACTCGGCGTGCATGGCATAAGAACCGTCGAAGTCCAAACTGTTTAACACAGTCTCAACTTGACTGTACATAAAAAATAAATAAAATAAAAATTGATTTTATTTCCTCCCAAAGACAATAACAAAAAAAAATCACATTAACAATTCAAAAGCTGGTGCATGCCTGTCTGAGGCATCTGAGGGTCATTCAGAAAATTGTGTATCACTGTACCTAGTGACAGGTTGTCAGCCCATCGCCTAAAATTCCAATAAATGTGTAACCCTCGAGTCCCTTAGTCGCCTCTTACAACAACCACGGAAAATGAATAGGGGGATGCTCTTCTAAGCCGACATCATACGGCATCACACTTAAAAACTGTTCAAAAATTCAAAATATATACCAAACAATTTATTTCATAGCATAATTTACATTTCAATGGAACATTACCTGCTAATGTCTCATTAAGTTACAATTAGCGTTTGTGACGACACCTGGTTAATTGATATTATTGTCATTATAGAGGGGTTATTCAAACAAAGCCTAGATAATTTGGAAAATGGGATCGGTTAATTGAAGTTGTAATAGTCTGGGGTCCATTCATCAAATAGTCTTCAAAATAATAACGAAGTTCGTTTAACTGATCTCTGACCTACCTACTGCCGATACTATTACTATTTGACGGCTGATGTGGCGCAGTGGTAGTGCGACTGCCTGCTACGCAAAGGTTCCAGGTTCGATCTAGGTAGGACAATCACAAAGTTGATATTTATCACTTTGAGAATTTGTTCCCGGTTTGGTTAGGACATTGCAGGGTGAACCAACTGATACTTTTTGTGAAGGTTCCTGAAAAACAGTAACTGCTGAGGTTCATCCTTTTCACAAGTGTTTACAGCCACTAATTTTTGTAATTGTTTCAGATACTAAATATAAAGTCCCTGAAAAACATTTTGTGAATAAATCCCTTTTTTTTATTTATTTACTCATTTGACGTGTAAAAAGACCCCGGAAAATATTTTTTGTGGGAAACCAGTCAACATTACTTTTTTTTTTTTTTTTTTTTTTTTTTATTAATGATGGGTTTGCTCTTGACTCTAGTCTAGGTCATAGGACAGAGACAGAGTCTAAGATGGAGCGAGCTCACCCAGAAGAAGCCTGTTCACTCTTACTTTGAAGAGATTAGGGTTGTATGCTTTTGGAAACACAGACGCAGGAAGTGAGTTCCACTCTTTAGCAGTGCGCATTATAAATGATGACTGGAAGCGCTTAGTCCGAATTGGTGGAATGGCTACCAGGTACGGATGGTATCCGGCGGTGCGTCTGGATGTCCGATGGTAGAAGGGAGCTGGTGGAACAAGGTCGTGAAGCTCTTGAGCACACTCTCCGAAGTACAATCTATAAAATACCGACAAGCAGGCAACCTTGCGGCGATGTGCCAGGCTATGTAGCTTGGTGTCCACCAGTTTTATGTCGCCTATGAGCCTCCTGGCCCTGCGTTCCACCGAGTCAAGAGCGGCAAGTTGGTATTTGGCTGAGCCATCCCAAAGGTGACTGCAATACTCCATGCAGGATCGGACTTGTGCTTTGTAAAGAGTTAAAAGCTGTCCAGGCGTAAAGTATCGCTTCACTCTATTCAGGACGCCCAGCTTTTTAGCCGCCGTCTGAGCCTTGTACTCGATGGTCGCGCCGAAGTTTAGATTTGATGTCAACTCCATGCCTAGAAGCTCAAGCCTGTCAGTGACTGGGACAGATGTACCCCGAAAAGTAGGTGTCCAGTCGAAAGGACTCCTTTTTGCAGTGAAAAGACACGCCTGTGTTTTGGTGGCATTGAATGAGACCAGATTGTCGTCGCCCCATTGGGAGACAAGACTTAAGGTCAGATCTGTTCGCTCTACCATGGCCTTTCTTAACGAACGTATTTCATCCCCACTGGTCCCTGCACCTGTCAAGTATCTCTCTGAAACGGTACTATCATCTGCGTATCCAACAATACCATGCCGAAGGAGGTCATTGATGTGCAGCAGGAAAAGAGTTGCAGAGAGAACAGACCCCTGAGGAACTCCGGCATCAATGGCCATTAGGTCAGAGGAGCAGCCGTCAACGACTACTCTGATGGACCGTTCACTAAGGAAGTCTGAAATCCAAGTACAAAAATCAGCTGGGATGCCATAAGCAGGAAGCTTGCTGAGCAGACTTGCATGCCAGACCCTGTCAAAGGCCTTCGAGATATCGAGTGAAACGGCAAGTGCTTCGCCGTTTTTCTCGATGGCTTCGCCCCAGCAGTGCGTGACATACACAAGAAGATCACCAGTAGACCGCCCCCGGCGAAAGCCATATTGACGGTCACTGAGAAGATCATTGTCTTCAAGGTAGGTCAGCAACTTACTGTTAAGTACCCTCTCCATGACCTTGCATAGGATGGAGGTAATGGCAATTGGACGGTAATGAGCAGGGTCGGCACGGTCGCCCTTTTTGGGAACTGGTTGCACATTAGCAAGCTTCCAGGCCCCCGGCACCGTTCTTTCTTTAAGAGAGAGGCGGAACAAGCGTGTCAGCACAGGAGACAGTTCAGGCGCACATAGTCTTAATACTCTCGCTGGTATGCCATCAGGTCCGCTGGCCTTGTTCACGTCTAGACTGCACAATACTCTTCGAACCTCTTTAATGTGTACTGCGATCTCCGACATCGAAGAATCGCAACGAGGTACAGTAGGTGGTTGTTTGGAGCCAGCGTCCAGACGTGAGTTGCTTGCAAACAAGGAAGCAAACAAATTTGCTTTCTCACTTGCAGAGTGAGCCAGCGATCCATCAGGTTTCAGCATTGGAGGTAAGGTTGGACGACAGAAATTAGTTTCAACCGCTTTGGACAGGGACCAAAACTTTTTACTACCCGGAGGGTGTGATGCTAGTTTGGCCCCTATTCGTCCGACATGGTCAAAACGTGCCTTACGTAATACCCGTTTGCAGGACTTATTGGCAGAGTTGAAGGTTCTTTTCTTCGCGCGAACCCTACGTGCTCTTAATTTGCAGTCGCGAGCCTTGACCCAAGCTTGGTATGCCGATTCTTTACGCGCCTCAGCTTGGGCGCATTCTGCGTTAAACCAAGGCTGGGCTTTGTGACCAAGCGGGATGTCGGAGAATGGAATAAAATATTCCATCCCCTGCCGAATCACGTCCGCAACCGCATCTGCACAACACGAGGGGTCACGCGAGGAGAAGCACACTTGACGCCACGGGTAAGATGCAAAGAAGTGCCGCATCTCTTCCCAATCTGCTGACTCGTATCTCCAAACTCGCCTCGTGCCCCTGGGGCTGTCATCGAGAGGAGAGCAGGTCGATACGGATTTCACCAGACAGTGGTCGGACGTTCCCAGCGGAGCTGAGACCGAAACTGAATGACTGTCTGGATCAGTTGTCAGCAGCAAGTCCAAGCAATTGGGTGTATGGCCGTCGATATCCGGTATCCGCGTAGCTACATTCACCAGCTGGGTCAGATCTAGCGATAATGCAAACTTTCGCGCCTCTAGCCCAGCATGGTCAGTTTTCTGGAACGGGAACAACCACTCCTTATGGTGGGCATTAAAGTCCCCCAGAAAAGTTAGCTTCGCTGTCGGGTATCTTTGCTGTGCTACGTCTGTCGTTTCAACGAGGTAATTGAAAAGCGCTGTCGTCTCTTGGTCACCGCTGTGCGATCGGTAGACGCCGACATATAGAGTTTTCTCCACGCCAGAGTCCTCCAGTAGCCAAATGGCAGAAAAACCCGATTTCTCAAAGCAACGGAGACGACGACAACAAATGTCATCGCGGACATACACACAGACCCCAGCTTGCTTCTTGAACTTATGCTCAAGAGAGTAACCCGGGTAGTTGAGGTACGCCACGTCCGACGGTGTTGTTATCTTCGTCTCCGTTAGGAAGAACAGGTGCGGCTTCTCGGTCTCAAGGTGGTGATGGACCGGATCAAGATTGGAGTGCAACCCTCGGATGTTAGTGAGGTGCACTTTTTTTGGGAGGAAGTGCAGCCGTTGTATAAACCTATTCTTCTTTTTTACTTTTTTCATAATTTGAGAGTTTGTGGGGGAAAAGTTGTATTGTCGAGGCGCATTTCAGTTAACCACTGGAACACTAGAGCTTAACCGACCTATGGGAAACTCATTTGGAGACTGCGGGGACGCCCGAACCCCCCCGAATATGGCCACCGGGTCCTCCCATCCAGTCGCCAGCTGGCACGGTGGAGCATATCGGGATTTTTCGCGAGTTGGCGGGGCAGCCTTTGGCACGTGGCTGGCGTGCTACTTGGGCCCCCTACTGACTGCGGTCGGCCAACGGCTGGCACCGTGCTTCGGATCCCGCTACCCTCCAGAATGAGTTACCCGGTACAGTATCGCCCAGAGTCCAAGACCGATTCTGAATAGCGCAACTGACATCCTCCAATTCCCCCAAAGGCACTGGCACTCCCACACACTGACGGAACGCAGCAAGCTACTTGGCGCCAGACTTCGGTGGGATGGTGGTCGCGAGCCAGGCGGCCCCTTACGGAGCCTTCCACCGCTTGGTGGGATCGTTCAGCCGGACTTATCCACAGGCAAGCCTGTGTTGCCGTTGCCCGGGGTGGACCGCTAGGAGGTAGATCCCATACCACCCCAAAACAACTTACTGATCAACTTGCATCTAATTCAAAATATGTGATGTGTATAAAGTTGTAGAGCAAAACATTTGTTTGTTTTGCAAACTAGGTATCTACACACCTAAACTAATGTTTTAATTGCAAAACTATGTTGTGTGGGTATACCTTTGACCCTAGCTCAGTTGGTGGTCCCTGCCTATTTGAAGATCTTAAAGAAGATAAGAGACTAGTGATGGTTATTATGTCGATACTCTTTTATCGATAAGATACAATTTGTTAGATGGAGAGAATAACGTTAACAAAATTAGTTAGACGCGACTGCGGTAGCGAATTACTCCCCAATCAAAAGTCGTTTAATTCTTACTTTTTTGACGCTGAAAACCGGCTTTCTGGCGGTGAAAAGTAACGGAGCTCCATACATACATACAAATTAAACAAATATATTTAAATTAAACAAATGCCGTGTGATGCCGGAATGCCGTGTGATGCCGGCTTAGAATAGTATCACCCCATTTCTTTCCCGTGGGAGTCGTAAGAGGCGACTAAGGGACTCGAGGGTGTGTATTGCAATTTAAGGCGATGGGCTGACAACCTGTCACTATAGAGATACACAATTTTCCGAATGACCCTCAAACATTAGTCAGTCGTGGTGTAAATAGCCGTTTTTGCGGCTGTTTACGCTCTGCCTACCCCGCTAGGGATTATAGGCGTGATATGTGTATGTATGTACGTGTGTAAACAAATATGTACGGCTTCTTCGGATGAAATTCGGCTCCCGAGAAATATTTAGGTGTAGATTTCAAAGCCCCGGGGCTAAAATTGTAAAGTCAAGCCCTAAAATCTACGCGTCATCAATTGGGGGAGGCCCATGTCCAGCAGTTGATGTGTTGATGTGTGACACCCTTAGAAAAAGAAGTGGGGAGATGCTATTCTAAGCTGGCATCACACGGCATAGCTGGCATCACATGCCATGATCCGTCATTGTAAAAAAAAAGTATAACACAGTTCTCATCTTTTTATCACACGAATGCCCAACCAAAAAAAGAGTGTAATGTTTTTAAAGTTCATGGATGTATGTGCTTAAATGTATGTATAAATGTGCGATTGTATATAGGACTGAAACTCGTTAACCACTGAACAGATTCGAATGAGGAATGTATCAGATGAATTCGTACATTGTCCCGACTTAGACTTTATCTATGTGTGTGTCATGTGGTTAAATTATTATTTAAATTTCGTAATATCCTTATAAAAAAACTGGCTCAGGCGAGAAAAAAAACGTCTCTGTCTCGGGGCTGGCCAGGTTAGTCACAGGTCATGTAACATTACGAGATAACCACGAGTAAACGACATTACTTTGTTTCAAATTGAAGTCAAGATTTTCAAAAAGCGTTATTTACATGCATTTAATTAACCAATAATACAGTGCCGCGCTTTTAGTAAAATGCTATCTTACAGCTATCAAAACCAATATTGAACAAGAACACGTTTATGCTAAAATTAAATCAATCAAATAGAAACCACAAACATCGAAACATTCTAATTAGGGATTGCAGTCCGGATTGACACCAATCAGGCCGGATCCGGCCGGACCGAACCGGATAAGCATTATACTAAAAAGACGAATTTCCTTTTTTTAGAATTATTGTGTTTAAGATAGCTAAGTAGAAGTTATTAATTGAATAAAATATTTCTTTGGTGAGTTTACCTACATTTCTTTTTCTTACCTAAAGTAACTGAAGTCAAATCGTTAAAATACGATACAACGAACAAAACCGTGCTAATCGCGAGAGCGGTAATAATTAACATAAACATCACTCATAAATCTATAACTTATAATTGCTTCCGTCGTGGCTACATCGTTCGAATCACAAACCGACGAAAACATCACATCAACATTTATTTTTCCACTAGTTTTACAGTTATCCAGTTCCATAACACGACCAGATCCAGTAAAAAAGCACCAAATAGAGGGCAAAAAGGCACCGGATAGAGGGAAAAAAAGCACTGAATAGAGGGAAAAAAAGCACTGAATAGAGGGCAAAAAAGCACCGGATTGAGGGCAAAATGGCACCGGATTAAGGGTAAAAAGCACCGGATAGGGGGCAAAAAGATACCGGATAGAGGGTAAGAAAGCACCAAATTGGGGGTAGAATGGGATAGAGTGCAAAAGGCACCGGATCTGAGGATCCGCCGGAGCGGACTGCAGTCCCTAGTTCTAATTAATAAACCAAATAATTTCAATTGAGTGAACTGTGGTTTTGACTAGTCGGTCAGCAGCTGTCGACCATTCAATTAGGTATTGAAGTAATGTCGAGTGAATAGACTAGACCCGACATGTAAAGCTTTGAGTAGCGAAATCAAAACCTATGTTATGTTACGTACATACATACACATATCACGCCTATAATCCCTTGCGGGGTAGGCAGAGCGTAAACAGCCGCAAAAAACGGCCATTGTGGGGCACCTGCCTGACTGCTGGTGATACTCAGTAAATAAAAGTCTCCAGTCAGGGTAGATATCTCCACATTTATTTAATAGTCCGCAGAGGTATTTACAGGTAAAAATGCACTGAGGATAACGTAAACTACAGAACAACAATATTATTATCTGCGAGCAGAATTAGTGACTTGACACGACTGTTATTTTTCCGGCTGTCAAGTTCTGACGGTTGTCAAGAAGCATTGGCCATCGACACGCCATATCTTTTGACGGACTAAGGAGAGCGGTCCATACCATTTACACCTCTTCTGACAAATTTTTGAGGCTCATTCGGAAAATTGTGTAGGTATCGCTATAGTGACAGGTTATCAGCCCATCGCATTAAATTGCAATACACACCCTCGAGTACCTTAGTCGCCTCTTACGACTCCCACGAGAAAGAAATGGGGTGATATTATTCAAAGCCGGCATCACCAGGCATATGTTATGTTACCTGTATTTAGAATACTTACATATTATGCGTAGATACAGTCAAGATAAGACTGGGTTAGACTGTTTGGACTTTAGACCGTTCCCCGCGCGCGTAAGATTTACATTTGCGGTTCAAGTATCTAACAGATGATGAGAGCTAGTCTGCACCTATGTTAGTCTGCAACAACTATGGTTTATGTTACTTTCACGGATACATCAGTGTACCATGGACGGACAATAAAATAAAAATACCATAGATAGCTCATAGGTTGAAATCCCGCACATGTAATAATTAGGATTTGCTTTTTTTAACAATGAAATGTAATTGCAAAGTTCCAATTGATATCGACTTTTTAAATAGAAAAGCTAAATCACAATGTAAAAACATTTAACACGGTACATTTCATTGTATTCGCTGAAACTCTTTATTTTTTACACAAAAACAATTTGTGCACAGGTAAGCGTTTTTAATTTTACTTTTTGCCTCCCAGCTAAATGTTGGAATAAAAACATAATGGAATAGTAGCCAATAGGGACACTTTACAGGTAGCATTTGTTGAAACTGATATTATGTGAATTGAATTGTTTGCAAAGGGAGGAGCTGTAAAATTATTATAAGTATGTATGTAAATTTAAAATTATGAAATAAACTGAAACTGTCTGTACGTACATGGCAAGTAAATGCAAAAAACTAAAATGGTGTGCTTAATAACGCAATAAAACCCAAGAAAAATATACAGCCGTGTGACGCCGGCTTAGAATAGCATCACCTTATTTCTTTCCCATGGGAGTCATTAGAAGCGACTTAGAGACTCGAGGGTGTGAATTGCAATTTAAGGCAATGGGCTGACAACCTGTCACTATGGCGATACACAACTTTCTGAATGACCCTGATTAAGTACGTATCTGATTTGTGATGCCGGCTTAGGCCGTACGCTCGCTTACGCGGTTTCACGCGCGGGCCAGCCCGCGCGCGGTCTCGCGGGCTCCGCGCGGCGGTCTGACATCGCCGCCATTATTACCCATCCAAATTTAGAAGGCGCATAGTGCCTAGGTAGTTGTAATATGGCAAGTGTCGTCGTGTTCGTACGGGTTATATTATGTCGCGGGTTGCTGAAGCCGCGGCGCGGGTGACCGCAGGCCGCGTCACGGGGCGCCAATCTTGTGTTTTGTCAAATCGGGCCCGCGCGGGCCGTCCCGCGCGTGAAACCGCGTGAGCGAGCGTACGGCCTTAGAAAAGCATCCCATTTCTCACCACCCCATTTCTTTCCATGTTTATTTTTTTTTTATGGTGATACTCAGATTTACGAATGACCCTCAAAACTTTGTCAGATGTGGCACAAATGTCCGTTGGTTTCGGCCGTTTACGTTCTACGTACCCCACAAGGGATAAAAGCGTGATATATGTATGTATAAGTACCTACAGCCTGTTGGGAAAATTCTGCTTTTTTTCGGGTCTTTTGAAGGGAAACCAGTCTTTTAAATACCCTATTTATAAAACAAAATAATAATCGTCATCATTGTGTCAGCCTTTAGCAGTCTTCAGCTTTAAATATAATAGATTCATATTATTATAAAAGAACTGAGATAAACTGTCAGTCATTTATCAACCATTTTCCCGCGTGAAAATACCCGGGCCATTTCAAATTCATCTTCTAATCTCGGCGGAGAGAAATCTTTTGCACAGAAAATAAAACCTAAGGAAGCATGTAAGTAGTACATTTTTCACATGAGTACAAAGTGTTGCCAAGATATTACGTAGGTACAACGCAGGGAAGTGGCTATTATTTTTCTTGTGGCAACACTGGTGCTTCCGCGATACATTTTTCTTGGTTCTTTTGTTTTAGTGCTTGCCAAGTTTTGAGAGTTCTCGCGGGTTACGCATCGCTGCATTTGCAATAAGTAAAAGTAACAAGCACAAAGTAAGTATTGACGGCTGCGCGCCGAATACAGAGAGCTCACTTCAAGCAAACGTCACGAAACTCTCCACAATTTGACGCGCCGCCGTTTACAAGGAAATCCAAACCAATCCAAACACACTTGTAGTCGAGTGTCAACCACGTTTGGTGCGGACGTGCAAAATGGCTTCACACAAATATGAATAGGTTTATTAGTATACGATGTGATTTGTACAATGTTTCTATAATATTTTGTACCAACTTAAATAAAAACTTGCTTACATAAAAGAACAAACAGTAATCAGTATATTTTGTTTATATTTCTTTTCTACATAAATAAAGGCAACTTTTCATTTTTGATGTAGGTACATACATTATACATACAAATATCACGTCTATTATCACTTGCGGGGTAGGCAGAGCGTAAACGGCTGCAAAAACGGGTATTTACAACAATTTATGAGGGTAGTTCGGAAAATTGTGTATCGCCATAGTGACAGGTTGTCAGCCCATCGCCTAAAATTGCAATACACACCCTCAAGTTTCTTAGTTGCCTTTTACGATTCCCACGGGAAAGAAATAGGGTGATGCTCAGTCTCAACAGCCTCAGAGCGATATCTACCTCCTCGTCATTTCCCATGTCATAATAGTGCTATGTAAGAAGTATACGTTATGTTCTTAAATACAGGGAGTAACAGAAAGGGTATATCAAGCCGAAATGAGGTCAAAGTGGGGAAATGGGGAAAGTTGTTCAGTTTCATGAGCACTTTTCGGCTTGATATAGCCTCTCTGTTACTCCCTGTATGTTTAGATACCTACTCCATTGAATAAAATCGGTAAGAAAACTGTGGCAGCCCTTGCCGAAAGCGGAAATAATTGAAAATAGGGCCGAGTGATCCTTCTGTACATTCTCTATTTTGTGTAACAAGTAAGGTACATTGTTTTATTGAACAATATGATCTAAGTTATGGAGGACTTGATACTGGAAAGGTATTGAAGTGAGACGTTTTTAATACATTAGTTAAATCGGCTTATGTATGTCTACGAGTATAAAGGAGACAAAAGAAGTATTAAAAACAGAATGAGGAATTCATTATCGCAAAGTAACGAATAACAGAATACCTTAAGATTTCTCTTTTAAAACCGATTTTACTGTAGAAGAAATACTTTTAATTATTTTAATCAAAAACATCGAAAAATTTACTTGTGCCTTCACAATTTCACTCATACTTATGATTATTTGCCTTGCAACTCATGTTTTAGTACATTAAATATATATATTTAGTCCACATACACATCAAATAACAAATAGAAATTGAATGTGTTATAACGATTATGAGTGTGTGCCTTGCCTTATAATTACTGCGCCCTTACAGGGTGTCACATAAGTCACATTTGAACTGACATGTATTGTTAACATCTTTTGTACTCTGACTTGCAATAAATTTATCTTGAATCACGCCTTAATCACTTGCGGGGTTGGCAGAGCGTAAACGGCCGTAAAAAAACTTCCATCATTTAGAAAATAGAGTACCACCATATCGCTGTCAGCATATTGCCTAAAACTGCAATACACATGTAACCCTCGAGTCTCTTAGTCGCCTCTGCGTCTAAGCCGGCATCACACATCAGTTACATTTTTTTTTTTTATTGTTTGCTCTTGACTCTAGTCTAGGTCATAGGACAGAGACAGAGTCTAAGATGGAGCGAGCTCACCCAGAAGAAGCCTGTTTACTCTTACTTTGAATAGATTAGGGTTGTATGCGTTTGGAAACACAGACGCAGGTAGTGAGTTCCACTCTTTAGCAGTGCGCATTATAAATGATGACTGGAAGCGCTTAGTCCGAATTGGTGGAATGGTACATTATTCTGTTTATTTTCATTAAACTTTTTAACTTACACTCATGAATCCTGAAATGAAATTCTCTTGATGTTATTTCCTTTTTGAAGTTGCAACTGGTGTGTATAAGCTGTGAAAATTAACACCTAACACTACGTAATGCCACTACACCTGATGCCCTGCTGCATATTTCAGTTACATATTTAATTTTGGAATACAAAAATATACTTGACAGCTAACTAGTATTTTATCACTGCATGATTATTCAAAACCTATGATTTTAACTTCTCATATTTCAAAAATGATTTATTTTTGGCCTATAGTTTTTGGACCGTTGGCCGAAGTTCATTATTTTGAATCATTTTTAGTATATGCTTACATATGCTCGCTCCATCTTAGACTCTGTCTCTGTCCTATGAATTATAAATAAAAAAAATCACAATAAAACAATTTTAAATGGATTTAAATTGTGTTTATTTTGGATTTTACAATTCCTACGGGTGATCTCATCAACTTAGACTCCGCTGATTACACAGCGGAAGAACTAGATCCAACATACTGTAAGACCTACCACACAATATACGGTTTCAGCATTTTGCGTGAAACCGGGACGTTATAATAGATGGCGGTAAAACAAAAAAAAAATTCTAAATAATAACGTTTAACACCTTAGTCATCCGTGACCACGAGCTCAGTAAAGAGCTCGAAACGTAGGAATTGTAAAATCCAAAAGAAATACAACTTAAATCCGTTTAAAATTGTTTTATTGTGATGAGTAATAGTTGTGCAAACTCAAGGAAATATATATATATATATACATACTTTTGATTGCGGTGGATAAAAACGACTCAATCTGGGTTTTTTACACTGTGTAAACTGTCACATAGACAAAACTGGTATATTTTTTTAAATATTAATTTTATTCTAAGCACATTAAAATTTAATTTAATAAAATTAGCTAGCATAAAGTGAATCGCAAAATTTAAGCAAGCTTAAAAAATTACACAAAATGTAATATGTGCAGCCGTACTGCACTAAAATAAATCTGGGTAAAAGTTCCTTTGTCTCTTGTACTACGAGTATGATGAAACGCGTGACACGTCACGTCATGATAAGCCACTGTTCCATGACCAACGATGAAATTTTATCCAATTTTATTTAGTTCATAGTTTTAAACGATATCTATAGAGATTTAGGATAGTTATAATATGTTTTTAAAGATTTTCCGTTGTAAGTTGTCATCTAAAAAAAAATAAAAACTATTTAAAGCTTATTTTTTCGCAGATAAAATTCGATGATTTTGATTCAAACACTTGTACTCGTTTCACTTATTTTTTATTACCAATAAAATACCTACATTTTAATTGTTTATTTTAGTACGAAAAGTGTAGTTGCCCCCTGAAGATGCTTATTTAAGCGAAACCGGTTGGGACGAAAATAAAAAATAAGTGAAACGAGTACAAGTGTTTGAATCAAAATCGTTGATAATATTTTTTTACTTTTAAAAGTACACCAAACGTTGAATAAATTTTGCCATGCTGAACTACTTGCATCATAACAAACAAAGCAAGTCACCAAGAGACTTAAAAGGGCACTCTAAGTAATTTCAGAGGCTACACCTCAATGTGCGTTTCCATTTATCCCCAACGGGTGGATAGATGCCGCCTTAAAAATATCTTATACACATTCATGTAATAAGTATTTAAAGAGTCGCTGTCTGTACATGACAAATACATGCAAAAAACTATAATATCGTGCCTAAAAACGCAATAAAAATATTCAGCCGTGTGACGCCGGCTTAGAATAGCATCACCCCATTTCTTTCCCATGGGAGTCATTAGAGGCGACTAAGAGACATCGAGGGTGTGAATTGCAATTTAAGGCGATGGGCTGACAACCTGTCACTATGGCGATACACAATTTTCCGAATGACCCTCAAATGTTTATCTGACGCGGCGTACATGTCCGTTTTTGCGGCCGTTTACGCTCTGCCTACCCCGCAAGGGATTATACGCATGATATGTGTATGTATGTAAAACTATTTATACATTTTTGTCTAAATGTCTGTTTGTCTGCTGGTTTGTGCACGCTAATCTCCGGAACTATAGGACGGTTTCAAATCTAAACATCCGTATTTGAAATGGCAAAACTATCAAAAACGTCCGTAAGAAGATATGTGTCGGCAGTGTAGTGTAACATTCACAAGTATTGCTGCTGCCCGTTATCTGGCCGACTAACCCTTAGTCGTTTTTTACGACACCAACGAGAAGAATTCGGGTAATGCTATTCTAAGCATGCATTACACGGTATCGGCTACCGCCGTGATTTAAATAGGGCCTAAGGCATTGTAGAGAATAAAAACAGCTGTCGTACGACAATGGAAACGTGCTCGTACTTTGAATCGACGTGTGCCGCACCATCACCAGTGGCGAGAGGCAATCGAACTTCCAGCACCACCTCCTTGTTGGAGTTCACAAACTCTAAATAGTTTTCTTATGAAGCTAGTCTGCAGCTAGTCTAACATTTCTTACCTTTTAAAGTCCATTGCGCGTCGGCTCATCAACATATTTAGGGGATTTATTTTACAAGTTGTTTTTAGTAACTGTATGGGGGATCAAAATAATGTAATAGTTCGTTTGGTCGGCAGCGCAATGGTTTTTCATAATGTAGGTTTTCCCGTTTTCAGAGGATGAAACTGAATTGAAGTATTAGGTTTATGAAGAAAAGAAATTAAACAATTTTTATTGTGCATATAACAGCTGTGATAGCAGAGTACTTACTTAAATACAAAACAAACGGTCAAGAATCGGAAAGTGCAATAGATAGTAAATAGTTTTCAGTTATGGTGTGAAAAAAGTTGATCATTTTCTGGTTCCAGAAACTGCTTTCTCATTAACAAAATCTTGCCAGCCAGAAATGGACAATCTTTCCGAGTATTCAACTGCACGTTCAAAGTTTCTGTAAACTTTGTTTTAAACCGTGAGGTTAGGTAGGTTAGGCACGTACTTACAGTAAAGTTTATTTTTCTTTTACATGATGCTCGTGTAAGTTTTAAGCCCAAAGACATCAGGTGCCTAACCAAAAAAAAAAATGCTGGTCGTTGAACGCCTGTTTCAAAATTATATCTTAACGGGCCTACTTCCATGAAGTGAGGTGAAAACGAGCTACGAGAATGCATTTTATACATATTCTAAGGAACATCACTGTCAACAAAATTTTGTTTTTTATTCTTCAAGATATGAGGAATAAGCCAGGGCAGCGCAAAATCTCATTTTATATTTAATAACGGAGAAATTAAAATTTGAAGTTACCTCTATTTTTCAGTGATGAAGCGTAGCGTAAGAGATTTCTTCCGCCAGTGCTAATCGAACTGTATTGATCTTAGTATGATTATTAATGGCAATTTCACGTTGAACCCGCCCGGGCGGCTATTTTTTGACAAAACAACTTAGTTATTAAGAAATTTAGCAAAACACTTACTGTTTCCGGCTGCTTTCCTTGGGAGTAAAAGGTTTTTGTTTTGATGTGTTTCCTCTGCTGTCAAAACTGACGTGGAATTGATCATAGATAAACGGAATATGAGGCAGACGCGACACACTGTACATTTGTTCGATATTTTGACCGTGAAAAATTATTGTAGCTAGAATTTTGCCGTAAAATATATCAACTATCTACAACAACGGCATTCTATCCGCTATGGATAACTTTGCCATTGTCAATACTACGTTTATTGGTACATCGAACGAAACGCAAAATATGAACCGATTAGACGTAGGTATTAAAAATATTAGGATCAAATAATAGGATGACGTGGTTGTTAGTGCAGATTAGTATGTAGTAGTAAGGTTCGATTTATATGCAACACTAGACGGCGACACGGCGGCACAAAAGCAGTTTTTTAACCGCGGCGGAAATTTTTAAATGTATATATGGAGCGCTGCGCATACGGTCACCACCAACCACAGTTTTAGGACAAATTATAAGAAAGCAAGTATTAGTACATTGTTGTCAAGGTATGGAAAATAAGACTTTGCTGGACAAGTATAGTTTCAATTATACAAGTCAAGCAAAGTAATTTTCCCCGAGGCTTACATAGCGCTTTTCTCAAAAAAAGGCTAGGAAATGAAAGATTGTACTTCTTATAAAAGTTAGCTAGCGACCACAACACAACGAAACAAATAAAAATTTACAATTTTCCCACCAATTGTAATTTTTTAAAATAAATTCGCCTGTAAGGCACAGTATTACGTAATATTCTGCCATACTAATGTTTAGTTTATTCTTTTCTTTTTTAATTCTGGACAGGCAAGGGTCTTCACATCATACAGCCTCGTCTTTAGTTACCTGTTTCATACCAAATTACGTTCCGTTTCTATGAGAGTCATCGAGATAATTTTGAAATCAAATTATGTGGGTTTAGCGTATAACGAATTTATCTTCATGGACACCAGCAAAGGATTTCCATACAACTTTGCTGGCGTGATCTGAGACGTGACAAACAGTGTGAAACTTCGCGGTTTCTTTTTTTGAAAGAAATGAACACATTTCCTAGCATGTTTGAGAAAAATAATTATGTACATGTACTTACGTACATACATACATACACATATCACGCCCATATCTCTTGAAACTTGCGTACCTAGTATACAAAAGTATTATTTATGTAGTAAAAGATTTTTGTCAGATTTCAGTTCAAGAGTGGGATCAATTGATTCGGAAGGTTTTTAGTGTTATGGGGTAGAAAGGTTCTAGAGTGGCACTGGGTCAAGATCTTCATGCTAGGGTAACACTGGGTTGAAAGGTTCTAGACTTATACCTAGCTGGAAAGTCCTAGAGTGTCACCGAACAAAATGCCAATACTAATGTAAAAATAAATTTCCAGGTAGGTACTTATCATTTTGGGAAGGTCGAGGGTATCATTATATTATTAAAGGTTGTGGTCACCCTGGTTCGTTGGTAACACCGAAATATACCAAACATTGTATAGGGCTATAAATCCCTTTTCTAAAAATACCAATTTCAAGACCAAAAATTATAGGATTATCCAGATAGGAATGAATTAAAAACCTTAGTCAAACAAACAATTAGAAGCACCTTCGATTTTAATTTTTCTTAGTTACTTTAATAGATACCACCAAAATGTATGATAATTTTTAACTATGAAGCAATACAACTGGTGTCGGTGATTAAAGGAAAAAGATTGTAAAAGGTGTTCGAAGGTATGAAATTTTTAAGGCATGCGGCTCTGTGTTTGTCTGATGGTCAACAAACATTGTTCAAAAACTAATGAACGGTGCGAGAATGCGACCGCTATTTTATATATTATCATATCATAATATCATACTCGAATATATAATGGCCGTCGCTAATTGGTTTTTGCTATTTATATTTTGAACTTACATCTATGTATACTGATTTATGCAATAAACGTTTAAAATTGAAATTGAAATTTAACAGTATTAGTTGCGCTTAAGGTGCACGCAATGACGAAAATGACAAAGAAATATCAAAAAAAAGTTTTTAAATGTCGAAGTTCGCAAAAAAATTTACAATACCAGGATGGACAAAAACGAAACAAAAATATGTTAGCGCAAAGTGCGTAACATGATACTGGCCACTTGCATTTTTAAACCTGAACTAATAAGTTGGCTTTATTTAGTTTAATGACTTTGCTTCTTCTGAAATAACGTAAAACTAAAAAGTTGTAAATATGATTTGAGATGTTATGAAGATAAGTGTTTTGTGAACTGATTAAGCCCTTATTTTTAGACCAATTCTTTTCATGTACTGAAAGTGGAAGAATAACAAACAAACATACAGTACAGTTTATACAGTTCATAAGTCTTGGCGAATGGTTCAGCTTATTCCAAAATATGGTCCTTATGATATTATAATGTAGGTTAATATTCCTTCCAAGTTATAATATCAACTTTGTGAGTAGTCCACCGAGAATCGAACCCGGAACCTTAGCGCCGCAGGCAGTCGCACTACCATTAGTCGTCAAGTATTGTATCAGTACCAGTTAGACTAACATTATATGAAATGGTGACACCTCTATAATATACTCTTTGACATGACTTCCGAATTTCATTTGAATTTCGTTCCTTCCGGCGAAGTAGGACTCTTAACAAAAAAATGCCAAACTGTTTTGTGGTAGGTAAGTCCCCAGATAAAATATTATTTTCTCTATAAGGACAAACATTCTATCATATAAAAAGTTAAGTTAGTTTCTATCATATAAAGGTATACGGGTCATGCATTTATGACTAGAGGCCTGCGCCCACCCATTTTTTTCTGAAGTTTTCCCGTGGGAACTAACCAAGCAAAATAAAATGAAATCAACGTAAATCAACAATAGAACCAGCTTGCGACTTATTTGGACGGTTCTTCAACTTGTCGTCCGTTGCTGCGTATTTTTAACGCGCCGTAACGCATGCGTCTGTTAGACAAAAGAAAATTGCGAATTCTGATCTTATTCCCGTACAATTATGGCTACAGTGCGTTTACGGTGCGTATCAGATGTCAAGTTTTAGACAAACGCATCCATTAGAACCGTAACGCACCGCTGCGTATTTGTCTGTGACTAAGATCGGAAACCGCAATTTCCTTTCATCTGACAGACGCATGCGTTACGCGGACGACATATTGTTAAATCAAATCAACGTGTCAGGTATTTTTATTTTGAAAACTTGCAAAATTTTCAAACGTGGACAGGGTTTGAACCTGCGATTTTCGGCATTACTTGTGGCGACCACTCTTCCATCTGGCCTACCGCAGCTCGTTCCTTTCCTGCGAATTTTGCAAGTGTATCTTAATGCCAATAACGCGTGGCACGGCCTGATCTACTGGGTTAGTTTTGCAACTAATATAATAAAGTGAACTCTCTATCCTTAAATTCCATTTTCTAAATTCCGATTGTAACCACAGACACCTGCAATTCTCAATTCTCTTCTCTTTTCAATTGCAGTGGATAAAAAAGGACTCAAACTGGGGTTTTACACCGTTTAAATTGTCACATAGATAATACTAGTTTATTTAATAAGATTAATTTTACTATAAACACTTAAAATTTAACTTAATTTAACTATAAACACTTTAATTTAATAAATGAGCAACCATACATTGAATCGAATAATTTTGCAAGCGTCAAAATTGACACAAAATATGTGTTTTACAGACCCACACAAACACAACGCAATCATACAAAAAATTAACGCCTAGATTTTTTGTAAGTTATGCCCTCGAATAATGTCAGCCGTACCGGACTAAAACACCAAGTCGATAAACGACCTGATGAATCCTGGTGTCAGAATTGGGCCATAAATGATAAACGGTCATATTTGGCAGATTTGCCTATGACCTTGAGAGCATTGTAGAATAGGAACGTACCTACGGAAATATCAGATAAAGATGCAGTTTTATTCAACGAGTACAATTCATGTCTGATCTTTAAGCAGATGTTTTTTGACACTTAAATAGTTGAACTATTTATATTTTAAGATCTTCAACTAGCAGTAATACATAATTTGGACCAAATTAGTATTCAGCTTGAAATTTTCATCTAATTGAAGGCGCTAGTAGAGTATTGTTCCACTTTTAAGCCAGGTACCGGTGATATCCTAGAGGTCTCAGAGAAATATCGGTAAATGGTGAGTATGACATATAAACTGAGTCTGTTCCTGATAAGATCTACAGTTTTTCTAAGATTTATATAAGCCAGTTTCAGAAGTTAAAAATTCAATTATTACAAATGAACAAAACCGTAGAAATAGTGTAAAAAAATCGAGTGGTACTAAATTTAATACAGGATGTACAAAATTATTTCAAATATTTCAAGGAATGAACCAGCCAATGAAACTGAACAACTTCTCTCAAGGAACATAGGTCGAAATATGAAAAAAATAGATTTCTCGTACGAAATGTTACCGCCGACCGGGTCAATTTGTATGGGAGGTCGTTAGGTACGTAGGCACGTATTTATGTATTACTTATTAATTTTACGTTCTCCTGAAGTCTTTTCTATAATACATTATCATTATTATTTATTACTTTTTAGCAAAGTTGTATATTGTCGAAGTAGAATAATGACGATGACTACCATGTTCAACTCGTAGAAATGGGTGATGCTATTCTGAGCCGGCACATATCATAAAAGCGTTTTATCGACTATTCATTTGGCAACCCTATTTCAGGTTGCAGGTGCGTAAGACTGACATTGACAGTGACAATGACAGTGGCTTACGCTGACAGACACCACGAGGATTCAGGGCTTCAGGCTTCCGAGATTTCAGCCTTCGGTTGTAATGCAATCCGTACTATAATATTATAAATCTGAGAGTTTGTGTGTGTGTATGTTTGTCACCTCTTCATGCTCAAACGGCTTGACCAATTTGAATGAAATTTAAAATACAGGTGAAGTATAACCTGGAACAACACATCAACCACTTTTTACCACAGGTAAAAAACTATTACCACGGGAAAATAAGTGGCAAAGGGTGAAACCGTTTGGCGGAAATCTAGTGTTATATAAGGTCATATTAAATCCAGTGCAAATATTTTTAGAGTGAGTTCTACTCGTGAAATTTTTTGCACTGAATTTACTAGGATCTTATATACTAGGAGTAACAAAAATTGTACAACTAGCCGAAAGAAGGTACTCATGAAACTGTACAATTTCCCTGAAGAACATGAACAAAATATTAAAAAACGGTCTTCCTTTAGTAAACTAACATTAACCAGCGGATCAGAAATTTTTAATGGGAGAATCAGCTGGTTCATGTTAATGTAAAGTGAAGGCGAAATGGTAATTTATTTCGACTATTGAAAGCAAGGAACTCTATTTGCCTCTTTTCAAATATGCCTTTCATTCAATTTGCTGACATACTCTCACTGTGACTCATAAATTTAGTCATAAATGTATTCAGAAATACACAAAAATTTGTTATAATAATTTTCGCGGCTTCTAACAGGGAATTGCCTTTTGGTTTAGCTGTCACTACGAAGCGCAAAGTTTTTCATTTTAAACTTACCTGTGTTAGTACTAAATGGTTTCCTTTATTGGTGGTACAACTTTTTGATGAGGCAAATTAACCCGTGTGATGCAGGCTTAGAATAGCATCACCCCATTTCGTTCCCGTGGGTGACGTAAGAGGCGACGGAGGGACTCGAGGGTGTGTATTGCAATTTTAGGCGATGGACTCTCTCATTCTCTTTTCGTGTGGGACACCGAGTCGTCCAACGATACGGTGAACCCTGGTGTCAGAGTTTTTCAACCACCTACTACCACTAGTAGGCCTCTGACATGGTTGTGTTACGACCGCCGTCTAAGTAATCATAGACAGCAACCGGGACCGACGGCTTAACGTGCCCTCCGAAGCACGGAACGATTTCTTTTCGGACAATCAGTTGGTTCACCCTGCAATGTCCTAACCAGACCGGGAACAAATTCACAAAGTGATAAATATCAACTTTGTGAGTGTCCCACCGAGAATCGAACCCGGAACCTTTGCGTGGCAGGCAGTCGCACTACCACTGCGCCACATCCGTCGTCACCTACCCCGCAAGGGATATAGGCGTGATATATGTATGTATGTAAACTTTAGTTTAGGAGGTGCAGCTAAAAACAATCAAAATAAAATTTGGGAATAAACACCCACCGCATGCAGCATACCGTAGGTACAAAACTTAATTAAGTTACAAGAATTGAACTGATTAAAACACAGTAAAGCAGTTTTAATATTGAAAATAAGTACTTAATCCATTCATTGTAATGGCTGGAGCTTGAATTTCAACCCAGTGTTCCGTGAAAAGCACATAACAATCAGTGTGAACACGATTTAATGTTGACTACATTCAAACTTGGGATTATTCTGACTGTCTACATCGTTGTGGCTTGTGCTGACAAGGATTTTAACGTTGACATCTTGACATCGTCATTTTCTTAAACTTAACACTTTCCTCCTTTTGCTTGTTTGTAAATATTTGTTTTAAAAGTAAAGTAAATTGTAATGAATGGCTTATTCATTAATGCAGTTCAAATACGCCTAACATACACTAAAACATGATTTTATTCATATTGTTGCTGTCTTTTGCGTTTTGTCTCCTTCTTCATAAAACATAAAACGGCTCTAATAATCTTTTGACAAAAATCATACGTATTATTACGTATATTATAGCCAACAAAGAATGCCAAATGGCGCTATTCTCGACAGTGCCTTTTTGTTATTGGTCGATAATGATTTCCAAAATGGTGCAATTCCTAATGTTCCTTTTTTTGTAATTGGTCGAAAATGTGTCAACGTCAAAGTTCACTTACTTTTTGTTGGTACGTTTAGGCACAGTCGCACCTGCTGCCATCTGCAATGGGAGTTTTTCTGTTGATAGTTCTGTTGATACTTCCGAATGCCAAACCAGAGGGCGCTGTGCTAAACTGAAATTTTGACGTTCCAATATGGCTGGCGGCAGCCATAGTTTTGTCACAGGTTCCATTTCACGTTGTGTTCGTTACAAATTAATTAGGCATGTTAGTTTGATACAAAATAAACTTATCGCCTTGCTATTATATTGAGTGTCATTCGTGAATGTAAACAAATTACAAATAATAAATTTAGTACAATTCAATAAACACAAAATAAAGAATAATTTATAAAGCGGTACAGCTTTTGTGTAAAGTAACGTTATTTCAATTAAGCTCAGTACCCTCTACATGACACTCGAGAATCCCTATAAAATTTCCCATTGGTCGAAAATGTGTCAACGTCAAAGTTCACTTACTTTTTGTTGGTACGTTTAAGCACAGTCGCGCCTGCTGCCATCTGCAATTAACTTTGAGTATTTCTTCGCATTTAGACAGACAAATGCAAAATAAATAGTTTGTGTTTGGCTAAATCAGACGGATCTTGTATGCCTGTGTATACCAATGGACTTAAATCTTTGGTGAGCACGGCACATAACGCCGCACCACAGTTTAATGAGTATTCGTTCGGAAGGCATGCGAATACGAATAAGTACTTACAAAATAACTATTTAAGAGATCACAATGCAATAGGTTTTCATGCTCTCTTTATGAATAACCAGTGTATGTTGATCCTGAAATGGGTAACCAATGGTCCAAATAAAGTGAATGAGATGAAATGGTTGTGGATTTCATTACCCGAGACTGTTTTATGGCAGCAAAAGGATTATTTAATAGTATGGCGAATTCATTTTAAATAAAATAACGTTGGGTTTCATTATGGTATGCTTTTTTATGTAAAAAGAAAGGATTGAAATTTAAAAAAAAATTACGAACTAAACATAGTAAATGATTTCTTTCGTGGAAGCTTAGGAAAGCCCACGTTTATACGTGCATACATTATATACATAGGTATATATGCAGAGCGAAAACGGTCGTTAAAAACGAACATTTACACCACGTCTAACAAACATATGACGGACAATCGGATAATTGTACCATAGTGACAGGTTTTCAGTTCATCGCCTAACACTGCAATACACATGGACCTAACTCTCGAGTCCCTTAATCACCTCTTACGATACGAGAAAGAAATGGGGTGATGCTATTCTGAGCCGGCACCACACGGCAAGGTAAATTTTGAATAAGTATTATATTTAAATAAACATAGTGATTAAATAAATCTATCGTCATTGAAAGTAAAATTTAAATACCTTTTAAGATTTCCAATATTGAGGTAGCTCTTGCATTTCTAATGACTAGAAACGTCTTTGCAGGGGTACAGTGGTAACAATTTACGTAAAAACTACAGTCTTTCGTGAGATAGTCCTTACTCTAGTCTCTTTCTCTTTTCTTGTGGGACACCGAGTCGTCCTCTAACCGGATGAACCCTAGTATCAGAGTTTTTCAACCACCTGCTACTAGTAGTGGGCTTCTGACATGGTTGTGCAACAACCGCCGACTAAGTAAACATAGACAGCAACCGGGACCGATGGCTTAACGTGCCCTCCGCAGCACGGAACCATATTTATTTTTTGGACAACCAGGTGGTTCAGCCTGCAATATCCTAACATGACTAAGAAGAAATTCTCAAAGTGATAAATATCAACTTTGTGAGTGCCCCACCGGGATTCGAACCCGGAGCCTTTGCGTCGCAGGCAGTCGCACTACCACCGCGCCACATCGGCCGTCGGCTGGCTTACTCCAGTGACAAAGCAAGGTAAAGAAATGTCGTTATAGGTAAAAAACTAAGAACTAAAGGAGAAAAAGAATAAGACGGCTTGAGTGGATTTGTCGCTTGTTCTTTGAAGTCAGGTGAGATTTTTAAAGTGAAGAATGTTGGTCTATGCTTTTTTGTCTACCTGAATGTCACATTTCACTAGAATTTATTCTCTACCAGCACAGGCCAAAGAACTTGCGCGAGCCGGGCGCTTTGGTGCTCTGTGGCTACCTCAGTCTTTGAATCACCAAACGACCATAGTTTACCTGCGCACACCATGTCCTCTGGATCTCTCAAAGGTTGACTGGGAGAGATCCCTTAATGGGATAAGTCCGCCTTTGTGCCTTACCTTTTCTGTTATTTGTGTTTTTATTGTTATTTATTTGGTGCAATAAAGTTATTACATACATACATACATACGACAAGAAACGCCGTAAGAAACAGACATTTACGCCACACAATCATTTGAGAGTCATTCAGCAAATTGTGTATCGCCATAGTGACAGGTTGTCAGCCTATTGCCTAAAATTGCATTGCAGAAATGGGTTGATGCTATTCTAAACCGACATCACACGGCATACTGCATACAAACAACATACAGCATACAGTTGTTTACTGACCCCATTTTAAAATAATTTCAGGTTATGATTAAATTGGGATAAACGAAGGATGTATAAAATAAATTGGGGTAGGCTGCAAACTGGATTATGCGATATTTTGTTTAAAAATTCGGCTAAAATCTACTGCTCATTGACGATTATTTTAATTCTTTCTTGGTTTGGACAAAAAACGTTTTTCTTTTCGTATTGGCCAATATAGCCCAGCGCCTAAAGGCTAATTTTTCAGGATTCACATCAAATATTAAAGGCGTCAGCCGTGTGATGCCGCATTAGAATAGCATCACCCTATTTCTTTCCCGTGGGGATCGTAATAGTTGACTAAGGGACCCGAGGGTGTTTTTGCAATTTTAGGTGATGGGCTGACAACTTGTCACTATGGTGATACACAATTTACCCAATGACCCTCAAATGTTTGTCAGACGTGGCGTAAATGTCAGTTTTTGTGGCCGTTTACGCTCTTTGTACACTGTATTAACTATCACATAGAATATACTGGTACATTTTATAATAGTTAAGTACTTAATTAAAATATTTAACGTGTGATGTCGGCTCACAATATCATCAACTCATTTCTTTCCTGTGGGTGTCGTAAGAGACGACTTAGGACTCAAGGATTATACTCCTATGACGAGCTTTTGAATTTTAGGCGATGGGCTGAGCACCTGTCACTATAGCGACTAAATGACCTTTACACATCTTTGCCTCGTTCTGCCTACCCCGGAAGGGATATATGCGTGATATACTATACCAGCTGAACGATCCCACTAAGTGGTGAAAGGCTTCGTGAGGGGCCGCCTGGCTCGCGACCACCATCCCACCGAAGTCTGGCGCCAAGTAGCTTGCTGCGTTCCGTCAGTGTCTGGGAGTGCCAGTGCCTTAACAGGCTTCTTCTGGGTGAGCTCGGTTCCATCTTAGACTCTGTCTCTGTCCTATGACCTAGACTAGAGTCAAGAGCAAACCCATCATTAATAAAAAAATAAAATGTATGTTACATTTTAGACAGTTATTCTAAATTCCACAAATGACCTCTTCGCAAATATAATGTGCAACTAGATTCACCTACATAAAAATCAGTTGAAGATTTTTAATGTCATTAGGGCAGATAGATTTTCTACCTTTATTTTATTATTCGTGGGTAGGTATACAATTTCAGAGAACACTCACAAGATACTGGCAAGATAAGTAAACTTCTTGCCTCGGCAAGCGTAGCGTTGGACGACCTCTGGCCAGATGGGCCGATGACTTAAAGAAGGCGGCTGGTAGCGACTGGATGGCGAAAACGGGAAATCGTGCCCTATGGCGAACCGTGGGGGAGGCCTACGTCCAGCAGTGGACTGCTATATGCTGTTGTATGTACTATGTATGTAGGTACACTTGCATAATTTCGCCTACGGTAGCCTAAGTACTCTTTAATAGTAGCCAAATTCTCAGGTTCAAACCTTGCTTGCGGAGAAATTTTCTCTAAAATATGTCAAATATTTAATGTCATAGTTATTCAGGCTTCGCCCTATAAAGGTACGGAATGATTAAGTTCGCCGGGGCAGCGGATATAAATTCCAGGTTTAATTTACACGCTCACCATTTTCATATAAACGCCTATCGAAATATTATTTGAAAACAGACCCTTCCCTCATTAATATTAAAAGTAACCTGATATTTGAATATTCATGAAGCTCGTATTATCGCACCGCAAACAGGTACTGTGATCTAGCGTACTATCGAGAGCCCATCAACCTATCCGTTTAAGGAATCAATCTATACTGGCTTTTCTTAATAACTGTGTGGAGAACCAGTTCATATTGATCCCTGATGCTGATGATCCCATGGGTAGGTTAATATGCTGCTGATAGGGCCATCCTTTAGACTTGCAGATGGTTCATTTTCGAAGGTAAGTATGGAAGTGTTAGGTAAAGTTATTGAATATTCAGCTCACAAAACGGCATTACACCAAGAATATTTACGTTTATTTAATTTACTAGTTGGTACCCGCAAACATCGTTTCACTGGAAAGTAACAAATTAAAAATTTATCTTTTCTTATCTTATCTTAATTAGCCCACATAATCTCACTGTTTGGCAAAGGCCTCCTTCTTCTCTTTCTATACTGTTCTACTCTGGGCCTCCAAGTGCCAATCCTTGCTAAAGGCATCTAGCTCGTCTCGCCTTCTGCGACGTGGTCTTCCGCGGCGTCGTCTCGATGTGGGTGGTTTCCACAAAGTTGTTTTTTTGCCCACAGATCGTCTGACATAGGACAAACGTGACCAGCACAATTCCATTCAAGCTTGAACTTATAGCACATAAAAAAATACAAACCAGCGTTCTATATTTTACATGTTATAGCAAACACGCTGTTGTTGTAGCAGCACTTCTTAAACCAGTGATCAGAAGATCGTTCGTCGATCCTTTCCATAGAAAAAAAGGCATTACTGCATTTTTATAAGTCAGCAGAAAATTCTGAAGTCCACATATTGATCCTCGATCCCAATGTGTACCTACTAATTAAAGCGTTCTACATCTCGTATAGTTTATTCAGGCTACGAGTGTTCTATTTCAGTTTCTACCTGTATGCCTTTTTGCCAGCAGAAGCGGCTCACCATACTGAACAGCGTTTGCTTCAGATCAGGCTGTATATAAGAAACAACTTTCCCCAAGGAACATAGGGCGAAATACGAAAAAATAAATGAAGCTCCCATACAAAGTTGCCGATCAGCTCATTGTTGCTACGGTAGCTCAAAATATTTTTATCTTTCAACCTATGTTCTACGGGAAAGCTTGTTCCTTGCCAAACAGCCCGCACTTTTTTTCTGTATTAGTCACTTTAGTAAAATTTCACCCTATATGCAGTACTATAATACCTGTTAACTATGTTATCTAATGTCGGATTAGAGGTGAGATAAATATAATCTATCTAACGTAGAATAATTAAAAATAATATTACCTCAAATATTAAATATTCGTGAACCTCTTCTGAAAATGGAAATTATTCGGATTTCTCTATAAATTGTGCGGCCCCAGGGTAATGGATAAGTTAATTGATTTATGCGATATAATATTGGTCTCCAAAGATTTAATGATTGAACGGTCTCAAGCCGCTTTTGAAGGTCGAAAAGGAAATGATCTGCTAAATTTATTCGAATTGCAAAAGATACTTATATCTTAATTTAAATACAGAAAGTCTCTGATAAGGCTCGTCTGGCTGTGCATAGAGGGGTGTTAGTTCCGACACTTATGTATGGGAGTGAAAGTTGGGTATGGCAGAAAAAACATGAAAGTAGAATAAATGCAGTACAAATGAGAGCGTTAAGAAGTATGATTGACGTAAAATTGAGTGACAGGATAAGGAATAGCGTGATAAGGGAACGTTGTGGTATAAAAGAAGATATAGTGACTGGTGTAGAAAAGGGTATGCTTAGATGGTTTGGTCATGTAGAGAGGATGAATGAAAGAAGATTAACGAAACAGGTGTATATGGCAAGTGTGGATGGGAACGTCGGAAGGGGAAGACCTCGACGAACGTACCTCGATCAAATCGGGGACGTGCTAAAGAAAGGTCAGGTCAAGAGTACCCTAAACCGACGAGCATGCATGAAGAGATTGATGAATGTGGAGGAGGCGAAAGAAGTATGCCAGGATCGTAGTAAGTGGAAGGAAGTAGTCTCTGCCTACCCCTCCGGGAAAGAGGCGTGATTTATGTATGTATCTTTATACCTCAGTAAGTATTTGAAAGAATAGTCCTATTGTTTTGACCAGGAGGTAACTACTTTTCGGAAACATATATTTTGGTTCATAGGCGGTTCACTCAATTGTCGTCCGTCGTTTCGTTATTTTAACGCAACGACGTAACGCATGCGTTTTTCAGACAAAAGGAAACTGCGACGTCAGTCAGAAAACGGCTTTAGGGTACCTAGTCAGGTCTTTTATGTAGTTGGTATTAAAATTTTTCATTGCTATTTCTAAAACAGTTTTTATTTTCTATCAGCAAAAGTTTTGTTGAGAGACGAAAATAGACTGTGATTTCAATAAAAAGTTTGTATTACAAACAACTTCTATCAGCTCCGAAGCTTTTCATTTAAAAACTAACCGGTAACGTAAAGTCGCCGTCGTGTTTTTAGCCAGACTTGCTACAATCAAAGCTCTACGACAGTTTACTGTTTTGACGTCGCGCCCGGTAGGAATCTGTAGAGTTTGTTTCCAATTGCCTCTACCAATGTTTAAAACATTCTACATGATACAAAATTTAACTAGCAACCGTTGTTTGTGACGAATAATCATGGCTCTATCTCACGGGATTAGTCCGTGCTTCGGAGGGTACGTTAAGCCGTCGGTCCCGGTTGCTGTCTATGATGACTTAGACAGTATTTGCTTAAAAAAACAGGACACCATGGTTTATTGGGTTGTTCGTGGATTCGGTACCCCTAAAGATGTAAGAAGATAGAATCTATATCGCAGTGACTCTGACATCAGGGTTCATCTGATAATTCGTCGACTAGAGAAGTTTATGCTGGTGTATTCTTTACAGATTAAATGTAGCATAAATGCCCTGTATTACCTGAAAAGTTGGTCCCTTCCATTCGCACTGCGCCAAAGATAAACAGCTATCCATTCTGCGCTAAAATTTCTGCGAGATTTTGCTTTTTTGTCGTAGAAACTAGGGAAATTAAAAAATAAGAACAAAATTTAAGGCCTTTAATTCAAAATTTAAATACAAATTGACAATAATCCGCCAAACTGCATAGCAGTTTGTTGGCAGACACAATGCTCTCTGTCATATGAATAGGTGGTTACCGGCTTAACTAGGAATACACCAAATAATTTACGACACGGGTAAGAAATGGGATGCTGCTAAGATTGCATCACACGGCATATAATAAATTCATGATAAAGTCCATTATAAGGGAACTAGCAACATTTTTATATTGCAGGCAAGATTTGAACGCAAAGTTTTACAGTATTCTGTGAACTGGTTCCGTGGTAAGGGCTCCCAGATCCGACTAAAGCCCTCGTTACGGCTTGAAAGAGAGTTTTTCTGTTTCTAACAACGTAAACTACAATCAAACTGTACTGAAAATACTGCGCTCGCTTTTCGTCACGACTAACGACCCAATGCACCTCAGTGTAAAAAAAAAGACGCGAAAGGTTATTTTTAATGTCAACCATGGATATTTATGACATTAAAATGTATTGATACATATTTATTAAAAAAATAATGGTTAAACTACAATTACATGTTAGTTTATTAATTAGATAACTAAATCATTTTCATATTAATTAGTATACCTTTTTTGTTATTAATTTGAATGCTTGTATGGGAACGAGTACCTACAAGATAATTTAATGTGACAACTAACAAACTGTTTTCTCACAAATAAATTTTCTTTTTCTATCCAAAATTGTTAGACTGAAATAACACAAGAGAATCGACTACCGAGCTCTCGTCCATACAAAAAGAGAAAACGTTTTCCTACCCCTAAATGTAATCTGGTCTCAATGATTTTTTAGAATGTTGTTGACACAGTAAAAAACTAGGTTTATAGTTTTTCCTTTTTTCGAATTTTTCAATTGATTGAAAATTATAGGCGTCTAAAAGTCACTTTTTTTATTACAAAATCTTTCTTGAAGTAAAACGTTTGTATTTAAAAAACAAAGTTGTTTTAAGAAAAAATAAAAAGCTATAAACCTAGAATATAATATGCTGAAACGATGGACACCAAAATCAAAACTATTGGTTGTGATTTAGTATGTGGGAAACGTTTTCTCCCGAGACGCAAATTTCACCTTAAAAATACCTACAATCAGTCGCGAGCGGCAACGCTCTCTATCGCACTACTACCTACGCGGGGACTAGAGCGCGCGAGCGACAGTATGAGTTTTCTTAAATACCTAAGTTTTTGAAATGGCGATGGTATTCTTCCCTCTTAAATTGGACACATTTGTAATTTTTTTTCACGCCCGAGCCGGTTTTCTATTAAGACAATACAAAATTGTGTTATACCAATTTCTTTCTTTTAAAATGACGGATCATGACGTCAATAAGTGATAATTCTATCCTTCATTGAATAAAGTTATTTCATTTTAATTTAAGATCTCCTAAACCAGCAGCAAAGGCTTCGAATCTTAAGTAGGTAAAGGAGTGCATTATTATACTGTAAACCACTCCGCATAATCAAATCCTTATCTTTTACAAGCCTGACAAAGAAAATTAAGACAAAACCCTCAGTTGAAAGCAGACAAAAGAGATGGCGTTCCTTAAAAGAGTGAATGGGAGACATGGCCGACCCCAAATTATTCCAAATTTGTACAAAGAGAAGGTTGTGGTCAAAGTTTTGTCTGCAAATACGAGTACAAAATGAGATTGAGGGCGCAAGGGTCATTACGTAAAACGACTATTATTACAATATTGAAGTATGTAGGTGCTACCGGTATGAACTTAGATTTTGATTTGTGTTTTTGTAATGGTTAAATGAAACCCTTCCTTTTCCTATTTTAAATTGTATTCATGCATGAGGTATGACATGATAATGATAACTTATGTACCAAGTTGTCAACCAAAATTTTGCCCACTATGGCTAGCTTTTAAATTTTCAAAGATACTATCGTCATTATTTTTGGCTTGTAGTTTCTGGGCCATTGGCCATACCTAATTTTTTCTGTGTCATTTTAGGTATATTCTAATACACTTTCGTTTGCAATGGATGAAAACTACTTAAACCGGATTTTCATACTGTTTAAACTAACACATAGACAAAATAATACTTACTGATATAAGTAATAATATTCACATAGGTATATAAAACCTTAAATATTTTTATTAAATAAATGAGCCACTATGCATAAAATAGTTATTTTTCGCATGTGTTAAATACATATGTGCTTTACAGACACATAATTAATGCAATCGTACAATTTTTAAGTAACCTTAGAATTTATGTAACTTATCCCCTTATCCCTATGCCAACTGTACCGTACTTATATTGGAATAAAAAAAAATATGACATAATTTTTTTTAACTTTTGTTGTCATAATTTAGAATTATTTTTTTGCCATTGAAATGAAAATGAAAAAGCGAATGAAACACTCACAATCAACCAAAACAAAAACAGCAAACGAATAAATGTATTTTTGTCATACAGTGAGCGGGCACTCCATTCGTCAATGAGAGCAGTACAAAATTGGCATTACAAATACCGATTCTTTTTGTAAAGTTGGTACTATATTCACGTCCGTTTTTATCACACGAAATGCATTTTACTGTGTGATCTGCGCTTTGTAAAAAAGTTAAGCTTTGTTTTATTTGACCATTCAAAATATCAAAGGTTTTTGTCAGTTCGCAATCGGTGAAATGTAAATAAATATCAATATTCAATAACATATGAATGAATACAGCTACAATCCAAGTCGCATACATCAAAAACGAAACTGTTTCTATTTTATTGTATCCTTCAGGTGGCGTTTACATACAATTAATAAAACAAATAATAATAATAAAGGCCTATAAAGCACAATTTATGATTTGACCTAAACAAATAAGGCCCGTGTAATAAATAAACCGTTGTTAAGCTAGATTCACACTAATGCAGCGTGAGAAGCAACAAATCTTCAAATTCTTGCCAAAGTTTAGTTTTATTACATAGTGCTAGTCACTTTAAATACGAGTATCTATATTTTGATATACGCCAAGCTCTTTTCAGACGCTGACACAAGATTTTTAATAGAAAAATAGTCATAATTTGAAATAGGTCCACTAGTTTTTTGATTGCAAAGACACAAAATGAAACTTATCTTTCCAATAATTTAAAGTGTGATTGTGAATAAACATACTATAATCTGTGGTCGTGGTGTGATAACTAACTTTTGCAGTGTCTGTTTGGCACACACCGTTTTTAGTAGCAAATAGAAACTTGAGCGTATTACAATTGAAATAAATGTGATATTAGCTAGGACTAGCCATCGGCTTCGGCATTAACGCGAGCCATTTCACGTCCGCTGTATTAGAATAGAATATTGTAACAAAATAAGTTGTGTATCAATTTGATATCAGTTGGATTGTTTTGGCCTTTTTGTATTCCGTAAACAGTTTCAAGTATAGAAAATTACAGGGGACAAAAGGAAGGCAGGTGAGTCTCGATGTCATTACAATGGCTCAGAAATAAGACAACCGGGGCCCAGACTAATATTTCTACTAGTGTAATTTCCACTTTAAATCGTAAATTTTTGATTAGATACTGAAAATTGGCTCTAGGTCTGCTGCGGCCCTTAATGGAGTTGTATAGAAAATTGTGTTTGCCTCGTTATCTTTCGAAATTCTGTTACAGCAGAAACTTTGGCTGGTTCAATATTGAGTTATTGCTGTTCTAAACGTTTTTGTTGTTCGGATGAATTACTTTATGAATCGACAGAAGGTGCAATAATGTTTACGTGTCACCAGTACCAAGTTATTGATTTGATTGAGTACTCAATATTTTAAGGGTAAGATCTACTCGAAAAAAAAAATGTTTTTCTTATAATATTTTTCTTTTTTTCTAAGAAATATGAATGTAATTACCATCCATACAAAAAGGTGAAAAACATATTATACTCTGTATAGAAGATCCAGTCAACTATAAATATGTCAAGTAGTAAACTAGACCATCAAACTGAACAACTATTTACACGGAACATAGGTCTAAGGTTATGACCAAAGTCTCACTTTCTGTAGGTCAGCTGGAAGAAATTTCTTAGTAGAAATGAGTTGTTCTGTTGTGTCGTCATTCTTTGTATATTATGTTATGTCTCTTGTAATGTTTCTTGTGTACAATAAATGGTTAATAAATAAATAAATAAATAGGTCGAATTATGGAAAAAATCCTTAACCTCCGATCCAAAATGTTCCAGCTGAACGGGCCAGTTTGCATGGGAGGCCCCAATTTCTTTTTATATTTCGTCCTATGTTCCTCCGAAGAAGTTGATGAGTTTACGGGCAGGAATACCCATTAAAATAGTTGCCGCAATTTTTAGACCCTGTATTAAAATAAGTAGAGGAGGTACTTTTATATCGTATGGTGACTAGAATAATTATATATTAATGCATACATTTTTAACTATGAAGTACATTAATTTTGATATTTTGAATTCAGGTTTTTTGTGAATATTTTATATAACATAAAACATAATCTAGGGTGATATTATACTGGTGACCGATAGCGAAACCTCAAGGCGGGCTGTGGATAAGTAACATCTTTTCCAAGGAACATAGGTGAAAACATGATCAAACTGTTTTGAGTCTCCACAATAATTCAAATAAGCTGATCGGCAATTTTATATGGGAGATGCAAGTTCTTTTTCCGACCTTTCTTCCTCTAGGAAAGTTGCCCCTAATCACCAGCCCGTCTTAAGATTTCGCAATCGGTTCCTAGTAAAATTTTACTCGATATATTTAATTCAATCATACATGTGTGAAAATTGTACGATGACAATAAAATATGTGGTGAAGAAGCTGCACACAGATAAAAATTGTCGCAAATCTAATGGAATAACTCTCAACACCTGGTGGCTGAGGGGCCGGGCTTTTATGTAACGCAGAAGTCGTTCCAAATTCAACAAAGTACTCTCATCTGAAAAAAACCATTATATTTAGTAATGATAAACGTTATGTATAGGTAAAAGCTATAAGTAATCAGCTAAACGGCATAAATCGATTCTAGAATCCCTAACTGTTTCAACATTAAAAAAATTACTTGTGTCAAGCTCATAATCATAACATTACATTAATAGCCACAAGAGTTCACTACTGGACATAGACGTCCCACTATTGGGTATTCTCTCTTTTTGGGTATTGCCACCATGCTTCGCAGCCGCATTGGCACAGTGATAAAAGTTTTAATAATAGGGAACGCTGCTGCCCATTCCCTGGATGATTATCCCTTAATCATTTTTACGACACCCATAAAGAGAATTGGAGTGATGCTATTCTAAGCCAGCACCATACGGCATAATCATAACTACAGTGAAATTGCTACCACAATGCATGTTAATATACGCATTCTGGAAGCACTTAAAAGTGCAGCATTTTCTGAACAATGATTAGGTATGTTGATTTTTTATTACCTGTTTCTGTCATACGAAGTTCATTTATTATTGATTTCAGTTCCACTACTTGAGCTTTGAGTAGCTCTGCAAAAATTGCCGGTACCAAAATTTGAACGATGATGTAGGAGAAAAATATTAACTCTATCGTAACAAGAATCCACGATGACTCCTATAATTTGAAATAAGGTGAGGATCAGTACACACACACCTGCCAATAGTCACAATATACATGGGAGCACGCACTAGATTAACTTCGTACTAAAGTCCGGTTTGCACACACACACACATGCATACGCCCAACCAACAACTTATAGGTACATAGAATCTTGTCCCGCTCGTGTCACAACGAACCGCACTGCCACCGCCCAGTGTTTTTGTTTGATTATCGGTAAACCAGGAAATTTTATACTTAGAAACCTAACTGCTTATCAAACAATAATGTTATTCATATATTTTCTTACTGTAACTTAGCATTATGGTGACATAACTTTAATTCGGGCTTGCAAGCCAATTTTTTGACATCTCTGCTAATGTTTGCAGCTTTAGGTGGAAAGGTGCTCGAGTTAAGCTCCTTGATATCTCTAGTGCAGAATTAAAATTTCGTGATCTTCTTTCTCACAAAAAAGCAGACTCGAGAATATATCGATGGTCTAGAAGACAAACATGATAATTACAGACTATCCAACTTTTCAGGAGGAGCATTTTTAGTTACGTAAAAGTTCTAGATGCTGTAGCTTAAAATGGAACATAGGAACCATGTATATACTACCTGTATTTAGATAGAATATTTATCTTTTTAATGATCTATTTATTAAGTGAACATGATTTTTATTTAAGATCCTTAAAGTAAATGAATTTAGTAAAAAAGGCGTCACTTAATTTGTTTTTACATAAACTTAAAATACGTAATATTCATTTAACACTTTTGTGTAGTGTGATGACGTGATGTGATACTAAGAAAAATCATGAAGTAAGTAATAAAAAGTCTTTATTA
Source organism: Tuta absoluta (assembly GCA_027580185.1). Lineage (NCBI taxonomy): Eukaryota > Metazoa > Arthropoda > Insecta > Lepidoptera > Gelechiidae > Tuta > Tuta absoluta. The sequence continues at coordinate 6,613,156 of JAQAHW010000019.1, read as the reverse complement.
GTAAATAATTCAAACATGAGATCAAATCTGAATAATGTAGTAGGTACCTACCTAATAATTCAAACATAAGTTCAGTCTTCATCACATTCCTAATCAGAACAATCATCAATTAAAGTTTCTTCATCAACAGCAGTAATATGGGCGGCCCTTATGCCCGCGGCATTCTCTACCGGCCAACCAATTGATAAGCGGGTGCCCATACAAAAAAAAAAAACTAAATATAATCGTACGTAAAGTTCTCACTAGCGATATAATAAGAAATAAACAAAAATACAAAGTACTTAATAATATAACGTAATAAAATAAAAATACATAAACCTACATAAAATACAGTTCTTCAGTTTGCTACAGTTCCAGACTATGCCCGTTACTTTGGTCTTTTTGCGGATATTTCTGTGCCGGTAATCAGGAATGCCGGATTTTATCCATTATAGAGATACCGAGCATAGACTTTCCATAGCTCTCGTGAGTGACATGTAACCGGTGGGCCAGTTTTACTGTCAGGTTCCACGTCTCGGCTCCATAGGTCATGACTGACAGGACGCACTGATCGAACACCTTGGTCTTAAGGCATTGTGACAAGGCAAAATAAATACATGCATTCATAAATAAATAAGATATACCAACGACAAGCTAACAGAAATAAAATAGGATGAACGCTCAAATAAAATAACTAAGAAAAGAACCAGAGAGACTAGCCAGGTATGGCAACTATTTTAGGATAGATGGGGCTGTATCATCTAAGTCAGCCAAATATAGGTCGAGAAGTAGTTGCTCTGTAATATTCATATTCGATGTACTGGGAAGTGGTGACTGTCTAGATGTATTTTGTATAGAAATTAAGTTCAAGGCAATTATTTCTATCACAAGATGCGTAAGCAATTTCTGTGAGAGCGTTGCCGAATTCTGTAGGTGGAGACAGCGGTACTAAGGCAGCGCTGGTGTCGTAAACATCGGTAAATTTCGTGGATGTATCGGGATTTTTGAGGGAACATCAGTCGTTTTTGTTTGTGTATCAGAGTTTATTTCAGGCGGAGACTGCGGCACCAGGGCAGCAGTGGCGAGCGGTGAAGCAGCGGCGGCATCAGGGGCTAATGCTGGCACGTCAGCGTCAGAGGCTAATGCTTGTACGTCAGCGTCAGGGGCTAATGTTGGAATGTCGGCGTTTATTCAGGTGGGGACGGTGGCATCCAGGCAACAGAAGCGAGTGATGAAGCAGCGGCGGCACCAGGGGATAATGCTGGAACGTCAGCATTCACTTCAGGCGAGCACGGCGGCACCGGGGCAGCAGAGGCGAGTGGTGAAGTAGCGGCGGTATCAGGGGCTAACGCTGGAACGTCAGCGGCTAGTGTCGGAATGTCGGCGTTTATTTCAGGTGGGGACGGCGGCATCGAGGCAACAGAAGCGAGCAATGAAGCAGCGGCGGCTGCACCTTGTTGCTATGCCGAGATTACCGCCAAAATAAAATTATACAAAGTATTAAAATCCTTTGTTGTGAAATGCAACGTTATAGTATGAGATATCACTCACATTAATATACGTTTCAATATTTGTCTATACCTTGGTAAATAGATTAAATAACTTTAAAACTTTTTGGCTCCAGAATTTTGTTTAGTAATTGGTGATTAAATCATTTGTCAATTATGATGTCTTTATGTTTAAAGCACTTAATATATTTTTCTGTATGCTGAGCAGTGTCCAGTAGTAGTAAGACTACTTAAACCATTTGTCACTGGCATCTTGTAAAGATTAATATCTTTTATTGTAATTGGGAATCAAGATTTACCAAATGACAATTATAATAATGTCATTTAGCTTATTGTGTAATTATGGTAAATATTTATATTTAATATTTTTGTACTTTAAGTTTAATGGTAAATAATTATAATTACATTTTTTGGCATCAAACTGACATCACTTACTATAAGTGTACATCTATAGTTTGGGGAGAAAGAGACGTAATTAGGGTATTTGGGTTTGTGTAAACGATACAGCATCTTCATTTAATACATATTATGGCATTAAAATGTTAAAATCAATTTTTTTGTAGTTAGCACGTTTGTCTTCTAGACCATCGATATATTGATATAAGGGTTAAAATTTTGATTGTTATGAAGTATAGTTTGCAACTGGTAAGCGAATAATACGTATACACTTTTTGTGTCGTATGAAGATGTCAACTAAGTCGTTGCTACAACCCCATAAAAAATGCCGTATTGCATCCATGAATATGCGTATGCATAAAAGGCTGTTCTGTTTTATGATGGAAAGTGCGTAAATATATTGTGATAGCTTGGTTGTAACTTTTTCATTGTGATTATTCCAAATTAAAGCTTATGTAAAAGTTTTTTCCTAATAGGGTACATTCTAGGCTTTAGGCTGATAGCAACTGGATAGCGAAAACGGGAGATCGTGCCCTATGGCGTACCCTAGGGGAGGCCTACGTCCAGCAGTGGACTGCAATAGGCTGATTTATGTATGTATGAATGTAGGGTACATTCTTCTACTTCTTGGATATTAAATGAGTTGGATATTTCATTAAAATTGAGTTGACGTTTTTGAAAAGGTCTAAATTGAATGATTTTTGTTCTATTGTTACTGCGATTTGTCAACCAAGTTTTATTTCGAATTTTGTTGATACAATTTTGTTGAGATTAAAACAATAATGATCATCATCATCATCAAACACAATACAAAGTGTATCAATAGATTTTAGCCAATCATTAATATAGGCTTAGTAGAGTTTACAACCTTAGATACTTCCTTGAGGAAGGACTTGTTTGTGGTCACTATGTTTAAATTGATACTTACGACAGAAAGATTGAAATTTATCGTAAGTATCTCATAATGTATGAAATTTTGCAACTGAACTATTTACGGGAGAAATCAGAAACATTGATTACGAAATTGTTATATTATTTTTTATCTAATGAAAGTTTCTAACTCTTTGAAATACATTGAAACTTGTGGACATCTTTTGATGAGTAACCTACCATTGTCACATAAGTAAAATAAACAACTATTATTTATGTATATTATTATACTTACAGCAATAATGGAGATAAACAAAATCCCCCAAAGGTCTAGCATCATTTTTGGTACAATTACCATTATTTGAACTAGTGTCTGTAAAAATAAATAAATTTGTTAGGGTCAACATTAAGACCTTCAAAAAAGGGTTGGAACTAACGACTTTTAGATTGGTTGAACCCACATACGGAAAATACAGTTACAATATAAATTTTCATCAAATATGACAACTCAGACAAAAAAGGCATTCCAAATTACGTCACTTTTTGTAAGTAAGTTTGATATTTGAATATTGAAACAATAATGAACTCATTAGTTTATTATTAAGTAACATTTTACTTTCGAACAATGAACTTACCAATCTATTGGATACAGGTTTTATATTATCGTAACATTGTGTTAGCAATATGTAATGTTGTGTTACATAATTTATGTGTTCGACTGAATTCACTAACATTTTTCTTAAATTCTTGACACTGCTCTTGAAATAGAAGTAAATCACTATTTGTCCAACAGAAATACTATCAAGCCCGAAACCACAAAGAGCATAAATAACATAATGAACACTATTAAACGTACTGCAATATGATTCAGCAAATACACATCGGAATAAAACTAAAATAAACTTAATTATAAACATAAAATTTAAATAAAAGTAAATCAAAATATCCAATTGTTTTTTGTCATTTTCCTTCATTTCACTAATTTCAGCTATACTCTGAAGAAAATTGTAAATTGTAAATTTTACGCTATTTAATGCAAGACTATTTGCTAAGAAATGACTTGCATTCAAGTAAAACCATAGATCGTTCAATGTATATTTTATCAATTTTATGTAAAAAATTTGTGATAGTGATAATAAAAAATTTAAAACAGTGATACAAATTGTCAGAAATTTCGCCGCTGCACGATATTTTTCCGGTACAAAATTAGTAAACCCAAAATCCATTCCAAATACATATTGAGACACGAGGAAGAATATAATTAATGATTTTGGAATTTTCTTTTCAGTATTTTCTACTCTATATACTGTTTCCATTGTAACAAAAATTCTAAACTGACACAATTCTCAATACCATCTAACGATAAATAAATTACTTTAATTTGTACTAAGTGCTGCAACTTAATTTGTTTTCATAATTAAAGTTTATGCAACTGCCATATAATGGAGGTCATTGCAAGGCGATTATATGTTTCTCGGCTACACCTCGTGTGCTAATAATTTAACACGAGCAATTTTATGCCAATATAAATATATGAAGATGCATACACAATTTTATCTACACTTGAAAAAAAGACAGAAATATAGCTAAGTACTTCTTCTAAACCTTCGCAACGCCGCGTCCAAGATGTCAAAACAAAAAAAAATACAAAAACAAATAAAGTTAGCCACACAAGCACAACATAACACAGCACGGATGACAGGTGTGACGCAAGATGGCGACGAATTTGTGTATTGGCTCAAATTAAATAAGTATTTGGCACAGAACACTTCGTTTCATTTCTCAATTTTGTCGCAAGCCTTACCAAATTTTAAGACGTTACGTTTTAGCGTTTTAGAAGAAAATGTATTGTTTTATAGGCAGAATCTATAAAACAGAACTTTACACAACTGTTTTCGAAGTTGTTATCCGAACATCATGAGACGAGTGTAGATAAAGTAACAAAAATACTGTACAACTACCTATTACATGCATGTGTAAATATTTCAGTTTCAATATACGTGCTTAATATTTATTAGGCGACTTTTAAGTGTTTGTTTTAAAGATAGTGTCAAATTGTCTTTAGGTACAAAAATAAAATGACAGGAATTCGACTAAAATAAATTCAAAGCAAAAAACAAAACGTATTATTTACGCGTAAGGTTAAATATACAAATTACGTGTGGGTACAAGCAAACGCAAAGAAATTACTTACTCAACATTTTGAATAATATAACACCTTTATTCAAATTTAATTCCCAAAGTTTAGGCCCATTGTTTTTTAACTGTAATGTTTTGTAAGGAATTCAAATCTTGCAGAAGTTGTAAGCGGCTAAGGTGTACAATAGTGATGTTCTGTTTCCTTGTGTGAATTTAATTAAACAAGAATTTGGAACCATTTTTCTTTATTTTTGTATACCAGCGTTTTTGCCCGCGGTTTCACTCGCCCATCTGTTTTTGTACGGAACACTGAGTCAACGCACAACCTACTAAAAACTTTCGAATACGTATTTAATTATTTTATCTCCTTAGTCTATTTAAAATAAAGTAACGGGTCAATTGAAAAAAAAATAACATTAATATCCATACAGATTTTTATCTCCTTTTTACACCTTTAGTTGTTTAATCGAATGTGGTACAAACGTTTTACCACTTTATACCCCTTTAAGAGTTAAAATTCTAAAAAAAAAAATGTATGGACGTTGTCGTTGTTAAATGGGTCCGTTTAAGAACTCGTAATTATACTACGGGGAGAAAATTTAAAAAACATGTGTTTCAGCATTTACAATTTTTTTTTGACGACTCTAGGTAAAAAACGGTTTATAAGTTAGCATGAAAAAAACAACTGAACAACAACTTGACAAAACAAATATACAACATCATCTGACAGTTGCGGCGGAATATGGCGGCAAATTTAAGTATTGGCAAAAAACACTTCCTTTTATTTCTCCATTTCATCGAAAGGTGTACCTTTTCATTAGACGTATTGCTTCAGCGTTTTAGACCAGACTACTCGGTGTTCCACTAGAAAAGAAGAAGTAGAATCGTTTAAGAAGAATCTGTAATTTCAATAGGCAGAAATGGATAAAGCAGGTCTTCATACAACTGTTTTCGAGTTTATAATTTGAACATTATGAGACGAGTGTAGATAAAAGCTGTTATATATCAAAAACGGTCAATATATTATTTGAATACCCAGCACCAACGTCACAGCACTGTAATAGAAATGTAAATCCCGGGTCTAGGGGCAGGTAGCTTCGCTGAAAACTTGTCAAATTACTGGAAGTTTGCGGAACTACTTCGTGCCCCCTTAGCCTCTTAGTCCTGCTAGTTAAGACCGTACCGTGGTTTATGATGGGCCCCTAATTAGAATACGCTTTTGTTTTGTAATAACTTGATAAACTGAAAGTGAAAAGTTGGGTTTTCGTATTTTGTTACAACATAGACATGCATTTGTAAGGTTTCGTTGTTATTGTTGCTATAATGTAGTGGTTTTGTTAGAATATTCAAAGGAACAAGGACGCGGCAGGTAAACACGGTGGTCAGATGCACACTAGTTTATTATAAAGACATGCGGCGACGCAGCGCGCGCTACTTGCTACTACCCTACTTACACATATATAACAGGTTTAAAACAGTCTTATGTCGTTGTAGATTTATAAAGATTTTATTTTCTAATAATAGCGAATCCATTAAATAATCTGAAAAAAGTGTATATAACATATTACGGGACTTATTGAGTTTCATTTAAAAGTTGTATAAAAATATAGTTTTGCAATACGGAACTTTCAATATTAATTTTCGTATTAAAAAAAAAACTCGCAATAAAGAATAGTTCTACTAGATTTTTCACAAAACGATATCGTTAGCAAACTTTCCATACATCGTGAAATTTAAGCTTTTCATTTATAATACTAATTTAATGGTTTAAGGAGAGGACCTAATAACATAAATAACCTTGAATTCAGTGTAATATTTTCTGCCAGTCATCGACCAAGTTTTGTTAATTTGACGTTGCACTGCAATAAACACTACCATTAAGTAACCAGAGTTTAACTTGGCTTAGGCTAAGGGTAGCTAAGGCATTAAGCCAAGCCAAGCCAAGCCAAGCTAAGTATCCGCGAGGTTCTGGCACTCATTAGCCAACAATTACCTTAGGAGCTGCGAACACCAGATTATAATGCCAACGTCAGTCTGTGAGACACACGGACAGTAAGATTGTCGAACATTAGCGTTCGTATGCATTGCAAATTAAAAAATTATTGCCATTTTAAAATGTGCTAATCTCATGACGTACAAAAATTATTTTAACTGAAAATATATTAAGAAACAGATAAAGACATATATATTTAGAGTTAAAATGATTTATCATAGTTTACAAGAGTAATTGAAAAGTAAACAACTTTTTGCTAAAATTGTAATCATATTGTAAACCTTTAAAGAGCAGTGTGACGCCTACTTAGAATAGTATCACCCGTGGGTGTCGTAAAAGGCGATTAAAGGATGAATCCAGGAAATGGGCAGCAGCTTTCTCTGTGAACACCTATCTATAATACCTTGCACTGCACTCGCCAATCCATCTTCCATGAGTGGAGAGTATGTCAAATAGCCCCCAATATAGGGAGCCCCATGTCTGACTGTTGTGGCTGTTTTAGAAGTTGTGATCCTTTAAATTTTTCAAATTAATTGAAAAGCTTGAATATTGTATTGCAAAAATGAATTAATCGTAACATGCGAATATAACATTGAAGAAAATAATGCTAATATTATGTTTACGATGACAAACCCATCAGCCGTCACGGTACATAAACTAACAAATTGAAATGACAGTGACAAATTGAATGGAACTTTTCCCATGAGCTTTACATTGAAAACAGAAAAACACTTTTACACTTTCACAGTAATAAAAGTATTGGTAGCAATGCAAAATTAGTACCGACCTACCTGAAAAATAAGTACACTTGAACAGCATTCAAAAATTTGGATGCGAGGCAATTTGTCTACACTTCTACACTAATATTATAAAGAGGAAAGATTTGATTGTTTGTTTGTTTGTTTGTTTGTTTGCATCGAATAGGCTCCGAAACTACTGGCCCGATTTTAAAAATTCTTTCACCATTAGAATCCTACATTATTCCTGATGAACATAGGCTATATTTTATACGAGAAAAAAATAGGGATCCGCGTGAAAATTTCGATAATGTAACCCAACGTGTGAAAAATGTACCAAAAAAATATCTTATATCGCGTACGCTGTGGAAATTATTGACAATAGAGCAAAGTGAAGTACTACAGTTTTATAGAGGACATCAATATCTATAATAATGTCCGCGATACCATTTGTCTAACTATTACAGTTATGCCACAATAACTACTTTTTCATTTAAAAATGTACCAACTACGCCACATTATTCGTACCAGTGTAATGATTTCATTTAATCATTACTGTATTAATGGGTGTCAGGGATAGCCCTCAAAATACTAATAGGGTACATGAAGACCATGAAACTGAACAACTTTCCCCTAGGAACATATTTCAGGAAACGTAAAAAAACTGACTTCCCATAGTGAATGCAGTCAGCTGATTGTGATTTTGTATGGAAGGTCATTTTTTGGCGTTTCCTGACATATGTTTCTAGGGGAAAGTTGTCCAGTTTTATGTTTCATGCACCCTATCAGTATTCGAAGGGCTGTACCTTACTCGGTTTTAAGACGACAAAAAACATTAAATAATGCATTAAAAAATCTACACTAAAATAATACATACATACTTACACATATCACGCCTATTATCCCTTACGGGGTAGGCAGTGCGTAAACGGCCGCAAAAACGGACAGTTACGCCACGTCTGACATATGTTTGAGGGTCATTCGGAAAATTGTGTATCGCCATAGTGACAGGTTGTCAGCCCATCGCCTAAAATTGCAATACACACCCTCAAGTCCCTTAGTCGCCTCCTACGACTCCCACGGGAAAGAAATCGGGTGATGCTATTCTAAGCCGGCATCACACTAAAATAATAATTATATAATACATACATACATATATCACGCCTTTATCCCTTGCGGGGCAGGCAGAGCGTAAACGGCCGCAAAAAACGGTCATTTATGCCACGTCTGACAAACATTTGAGAAAAATTCGAAAAATTGTGTATTGCCATAGTGACAGGGACTGCAATACACACCCTCGAGTCCCTTCGTCGCCTTATACGACACCCAGAGGAAGGAAATGAGGTGATGCTATTCTAAGCCGGCAACACACGGCATAATTAATAATATAATCTATTCAAATATTAGAAACAGGATTTTATTTATTACATACATACATACATACATATAATCACGCCTCTTTCCCATAGGGGTAGGCAGAGACTACATCTTTCCACTTGCTACGATCCTGACATACCTCTTTCGCTTCTTCAACATGCATCAATCTGTTCATACATGCTCGTCGGTTTAGGGTACTCTTGACCTGACCTTTCTTTAGGACGTCCCCGATCTGATCCAAGTACGTGCGTCTTGGTCTTCCCCTTCCAACGTTCCCATCCACACTCGCCATATACACCTGTTTCGTTAATCTTCTTTCATTCATTCTCTCAATGTGACCAAACCATCTCAGCATTCCTTTTTCTATACCAGTCACTACGTCTTCTTTTATACCGCAACGTTCTCTAATTACACTATTCCTTATCCTGTCACTCAATTTCACTCCAATCATACTTCTTAGCGCTCTCATTTCTACCGCATTTATTCTACTTTCATGCTTTTTCTGCCAGGGTGAAACCCTACCCAACTTTCACTCCCATACATAAGTGTTGGAACCAACACTCCTCTATGCACAGCCAGACGTGCCTTATTAGACACTGTCTGGCTATTCATAATGGCATGCAACGCTCCATTCACCATGTTGCCGGCATTTACCCTCCTTTCAATATCACTTTCACACTTTCCATCTGATGTAAACTTCGATCCCAAATATACAAACTCTTTCATTTGCTCCACCCTCTCTTCTTCTATCATAATGTTACACTCCGTCATACCTTCTTCTTTTTCAAAAACCATTGATTTCGTCTTACTTACATTCACTTTCATTCCTTTCTTTTTCAAAGCCTCATTCATAATTGTTACCATCTTCTGCAACTTCTGGGTGAGCTCGCTCCATCTTAGACTCTGTCTCTGTCCTATGACCTAGACTAGAGTCAAGAGCAAACCCATCATTAATAAAAAAAAAAAAAAAAAAAAAACTCTTCAGCCGACGACGCAAGGATAACTTGGTCATCAGCATAGAGAAGACATTTGACGAGTAATCCATTCATTCTCAGTCCATTTTCACACTCTTTCAAATCTGTCAAACAACTATCCATGAATAGGTTGAACAGCCATGGTGACGCAACACATCCCTGTCTAACACCTTTCTCGATGTTAAACAGCTCAGTGTAGGCCCCGTTAATCCTGACACAAGCACTGGAATCCTTATATAAGGATTTCAGTGCTCGTACCAAGATGCTGCTCACCCCATGCACAGATAGTGCCGACCACAATTCATTCCTCAGAACTCTATCATAGGCCTTTTCCAGATCCACGAATGTGCAAAAGACTTTTTGGTTCTTAGCCAAAAACTTTTCTGCTATGCACCGCAAGGAAAAGACCTGATCCGTACATCCCATCCCCTTTCGAAATCCCGCTTGAGCATCCCAGACTTTCTCATCAGTTTCTTTCACAACTCTTTCAATCAGTACCCTTGCATACAGTTTACCGACGACGCTGAGAAGGCTTATACCGCGGTAATTTTTACAGTCTAGCTGTGACCCTTTTCCTTTGTATAATGGCACTATTACAGCCTTGCACCAATCACTTGGCACTCGACCGCTTCGCCAACAAAGGTTAAAAAGGAGGTACAGCTGACTAGCTGCTACGCCTTCGCCAGCCTTCAGCATTTCAACCGATACTCTATCATACCCTGCAGCTTTACCAGATTTCATACTTTTCAGAGCTTTCATAATCTCATCCATTTCAATCTCGCTTTCGTTTCCACTGTCATCTTCTTCATGTATGTTCACCTCTTGTACTTCTTCTTTTTCAAACAAGCTTTCAAAATATTCCTTCCATCTCTTCAACACACATTCCTCACCTTTTATTATACTACCATCCTGGCTCCGAATCCTACTCAACTCTGATTGTGCTGTTTTTCCTCGAGTTGTCTTTATAGATTTCCAGAAAACCTTTAAGTTCGTGCGAAAGTTTTCTGATAGCCGCCTGTCAAACTCATCTTTATTTTCCTCTTTCTTTCGTTCCACTGTCTTCTTTACTACATTCTTTAACCTTTTATACTCCTTTCGTGCTTTCTCCACATCCTGATCTGTCGCTTTCTGCAATCTTTGGTTAGCTTTAGTAGCCAATAAGTCTAACCATGCTTTCTTCTTCTTTTGAACAACTTCTTGCACATCTTTACTCATCCATGCAGTCTTTCGCTTATTACCTTTTGCCCGTCTAGTGACTCCACATACTTCAACAGCAACTTTGACAATTACTTCCTTAAATACCTTCCAACCATCTTCAATATCATTCATCTCATCCATCTTATCAAATTCATCCTTTAACCTTTTGACATATTCCTTTCTTACCTCTTTATTTATTTATTATTTTATTTATTGTTTGTTTGAATTGCATAGGCTCCGAAACTACTGGACCGATTTAAAAAAAAAAAGTTAATTGAAATTCTTTATTCAATGTAGGATAGTATTATCATTATCACTTATTGACGTCATTAACCGTCATTCTAAAAAAATAAATTTGTATCACACATTTTTTTTTTATTACAATTTTGTTATGACCTAATAGAAAACCGGCTCGGGCGGGATAAAAAAAATAAGAATATAGGCACTGCCATGGGGCTGGCCCGGTTAATCATACGGCATGTAACTTTACGCCACCACCATCTGAAAACGATATTTGTTTCAAATTGAAGTCAAGATTTTTAGAATCCTACATTATCCCTGATGAACATAGGCTATACTAAAGTGTCTTATTCCCGGGAGGAAATTGTTAGCGGCGGGTGAAACCGCTGGGCGGGCTGCTAGTATTTAAATAAAGTTCCTAATTATGTAGCTTATTAGCTTCTTTCTCGCAGCAGAATTCGGTTTCGACATACCTTTTAGTTTTATATCGCCTAAAAAAATCGTACAGTGGCAACACGTTTTGCTCTTTTTGTAGTTTTTTTGTGGATTATAATATAAAACGTTATTTTTAAGTAACGACTCGTGGACGTGGCTTAATTTGGTAAAACGTATCCTATTTTTCATCCTTTCCACAAGTTACAATACACTGATAACTTAGCAGTAGACATAAACGAAATCTGTCAAATGACAGCTGCTGAATAGAAATTATTTTTGGGCTATCCCTATGGGCTATCCCTATTGGCTACTTAAGGGTTTTGAATTCAATAAAAGTTTCATTCACGACTGATAGATATGTACGGAAAGAAGGTTCGTATTCCCAATATAAAAATATTTTCTGACTATGTTGCTGGCGTGGCAGGCATCGATTGTATTTTCTCAACTATTGCATCCAATCCATTCAAAATCTTGAAGAAGTCGTTGATAAATCACGTCGTCTAAACTTGCATTATTTTAAGAAGCATTATTTAAATAAGGTCAATTTTGCTTTATAAAATCAGACTAATGTAAGATTATTTCCTACAAAGGTAACATACTTATTCGGCATATTACTTTACAGTGGTTCTTCTTTTTTTCATAATGAACACCAAATGCTCAAACGGATCGATGAATCCTGGTGTCAGCGTTATAATGGTTAATTAGATATAATATGATTACTTAAAGCCCCGATCGGTTACCTGCAGCTTCTAACTAGGTGTGATTAACACTTTTCCAAATTTCTCATAAAGACTATACAAGAACTTGTCATAAGATATGAATGTGATTATATTAAGAAATTTACATTTTTTAATATTTACGTATACCACCTATGTTCAAAGTATAATAAACTTTAATTTCTGCTAATCAGTATTCCTTTCAAACACTTTGGCTACGATTCATTCCCTATTGTACAACGTAAAACACAAAAGTTTCGAATTACCTTTGCAATCAAAATATTCTTTGTAGACTGTATTTTTCCAGGCCAAATGGTATTCATACATGACGGGGCTTACATTTGCATTTAATTTGGCTATACAAATTTGTACTCCAGGGATCGTAGCCGAAATGGCAGATTCTGAAGTGGATTCCATCACGAAAATACTCAAAGAAAAACTATTGGAAGATTCAGGTAAATATATACGAGTAACATATTTGCAGTGTAGTAAGTTTCAAAATATTTTAATATATTTGTTATTTTAAATTGCAAGTTTTTGTCCAGTTGTCGAGAATATACAATTGTTGTGCCTGAAAATTGTATAAAATGTATATAAGTTTGTTGTTTTAAAATAAATAAATAAATATCTTAAATAAAATATAAACATAATATTTCTTCTCAATTACTACAACGCAACATTTAGATGAAAAAAAAATCTTAATTAACTTAATTAAGTTTTACGAATTATTACTGTTTATGTAGACTTACGACTTTTACTGTCTCTTTTTAGCATTTGCAGCACTAATTTCTTAGAAATCTTACAGTTTTCCCATATCTTTGCCCAAAAATATGTGGAAATGGTGAAGTGCGTAGATAGTAGGATAAGTTTTTAGGTGTCGTGCATCTGCTAGAAATCATTATTTCATAAACCAAATATAAAAATAGTAGCCGCAAATATTTTAAAAGGTGAACCAATTAATTAAACTGAACAACTTTTCCCAATGAACATAACATTCGGTCGGCTAGAAACTTTTTATGGGAAGACAACTTTTTATATTTCGACATCAATTTGTTCAGTTTCATGGGCTGGTTCGCCCCTTGAAATATTTGCAAAGATTTTTTGAAGTTTTCAAGATGTATGTAATCTCTTGATTAATAAGACAATTTATTGCTTTTATCTGAAACACAGATAAGATATACTTTTTTGAGTAAGCAGGTTAATTTTTGTTTACTTTTTTGTTTGGAATTGCATTGACACAAAATGTTTACATGGACGTCAAGGTTTTGCGATACCTGCAGTTATAGTATTTTATTTTCAGTACCTTACCAACACTTAACTCAATTAAGGTCGTACAACCATGGCGATAAACATTACATCAATTTATACTGTTGCTACAATATATGAAGAAGGAATGAATTCTCGCCGGAAAATTCCAATATTCACTAATAGTATTTTTTTTTTTCAATATATATGTTTTGAATAGCCGGCCAGCTTGGAATAGCTTTATCCCATTTCTTACCCGAGGACTCGAGGGTGTATATTGCTATTTTAGGCGAAGGGCTGACAACCTGTCGCTATGGCGAAACACAATTTTCCGAATGACCCTCAAATATTTGTCAGACGCAAATGTCCGTTTTTTGCGGCCGTTTACGCTGTGCTTACCCTGCAAGGGATTATAGGCTTGATGTATGTATGTCTTATCTTTGGCATTGAAAAATAACGAGTCATATCAAAACGTGTAACACTTGTATTGAAAAAAAAAACGTTTTTTTTAATAATTAAAAAATATATGAATTTATTCAAATTTGGTCCATTATTTAACTAATGACTTCCTAATAATTTTGGCCAATCATATGAAATGTGATTTACTGAAAGATTTTTTTTAAACGCATTGATATTCACCTATTTTAATCTCATGATTGCTATCAAAATCATTCTGGTGGCATTTCATTATAATATACCTAATGACGTTTTTTTTCTGAAATAATAACGTTTATTTTATTGCACTTTAAAATGTATGTGGACTTAGAATCGATAGCATTTATGTTGGACAAATTGATTTTCATGTATATTTTAGGAGCAGTCATTTATTAATTTTATGAAAATAAAAATTTGATAATGAAAAAATATATCGGGCCATCTCGCCGGAGGTCGTTCAACACTATGTGCTCAACCCACTGCCACTTCAGTTTGCTACACTTCCAGACTTTGTCCGTTACTTAGGTCTTTTTGCGGATAGTCTCATTCCAGATTTTATCCATTATAGAGATACCGAGCATAGACCTTTCTATATCTCTCTGAGTGACATGTAACCGGTGGGCCAGTTTAACTGTCACGTTCCACGTCTCGATCTAGGTCCGATGACTTAAAAAAGGCGGCTGGTAGCGACTGGATGGCGAAAACGGGAGACCGTGCACAATGGCGTACCTTGGGGGGAGACCTACGTCCAGCAGTAGACTGCAATAGGCTGATGTATGTATATGTAAAAAATATATACTGAAAAAATATACAGAATAAGTGGTAACACGTCACGTCACTTTCACCTTCAAGGGGTGAACTAGCTCATACAGCTGAAGCACTTTATATTTTAATAAGATAATCTTGAAATTCATGTATTATTATTTTTGTAAACTTCCTACACTATTGAAATCTGAATAACTTAAACTGAAAAATTTGTGATAAATTAAATTAAATAACTTATGCAGAGGTTCTTTATATCCAAACCATAATTATAATTTTAACAATGAATAAAAACTCTTTACTAACTTTGATATTTTCGCCGGCCAAAAACGATTTTGCTTTGCATTTTGTTCGGCCGTGTGTCTCCTGCAATGTGCATGGGAACCCACGTACTGATCGTTTCTTGAATGAGCTCATCTACCGGCAATATGCAGCTATTATACAACTGATTACATTAACACTATTTAAACTTAAGTGAGACATAACTAAAACTCTTTAATAAAAATAAAATTAACCCACTTGTTGCGCGATATTGCGACGTGTTTGGACCAGTCGGTGGTCCTTCCTCTGACTGAGTGCCGCTGCACGCTTGCGCATCTCGTTTGGCACTGCTAGCCCAACGGGCCGCTGCTGTTCGTAAGACGTGGGGGGAGCGGGCAGCTGGTGGTGACGTAAACCCTGAGGAAGGACCACTGACTGGCCGAATACAACATTCTTTTAAACTCATTAAATTCATACTTGCCATACTAACCGGCTGTGTGTCTCCTGCAGTGTGCATAGGAACACACGCACTGAATAGCTTCTTAAATGAGCTCATCTACCGGCAATATGCAGCTATTATGCTGCTCATTACTTGCATTAGTGCCGTCTTCAAGCTGTTTGCATGAAATTATCAATGTTTGGTTCCATAATAACAAAATCAGGCAGCTAAATTTAATCAGGATAAAACAAATAGACAGACACAGGAAATCCGTGCCTTTCGTTTGATTCCATAAATTGTAGATAATTAACATCCTACCCATTAGTATGACTAACATACATATATCAAGCCTCGAGGTAGGCAGAGCGAAAAAGGCCGTAAAAAGCGAACACCAAACATTTTGAGGGTCATTCAGAAAGTTGTGTATTGCTATAGTAACAGGTTGTCGGCCCATCGCCTAAATATGCAATACAGGTGTAACTCTCGATTCCCGACACCCACAAGAAAGAAATGGGGTAATACTAAACGGAAATCTAACGACAAACAATCATTTATTGTCACATGCTTATTACAACCCTTGCATTTTGCAGCCATGGATTTTGGAGCCTCTCATGCCAGCCAATAGCAACTTTATTGCAATCACTCTACAGTTCATAAACTATTTGCTACTGTAAACAAACCGCGGCTAACGGTGCTAAATATGCACCGATCCTTAGTGATGCAATAAGTATGCAGATATTCCAACGTGCCATCATACGTCCTTCGAAGACCTATTTATTGCCGCGTTCACAAACTCGAGCTATGGGCAGGGAAAGAGTAAAGAAAGTGGACAGCGCGAGCATGTAAACACGGTACTCGCGCTGCTACTTATCATGCCGCTACCACTTCCCGTGCTCCCTCGAGTGTCGGTTTTTCATGCGGAAGGCAAAGGACAGGAATGTATTGCTCTCTCGCTCACTTCTATTGCTGCAAGAAGAGTATGACGGCGTTGTGTGAACATTTATTCGCGTTGATAGTTCGCGGAAGTATTTCTTACAATATTAGCGGCATCGGCAGGAGCAGGAGCATAGTGACAACGTAGCATAAGAACTTGCATCGTAATTTTCACTTCATCTCGTTCAATAGAGTCGCTTATGAACCCAGTTTGAAGATAATGTAGTATTTAATATCGTGGGAGTGCATTCAGGTAATTTGAAACTTGTGATACGTGTTACCAGTTACTCTGCAAAGCAGAGATACAATACTGCGATGTGCTATCTAGTGCTGCCACTGCCACTAGCGCACATGAACCTTTTTCAAGATACGTTTTTCTGACAGCTATGCGACTTTTAGGATGTCAGTTTTGGCAATGGCAATACTGATAGTGTCATACTTGTGATGGTAACAGCCACTGAGACTCTTGTCATATATTTGAAATGCTATAAAAAGAGTATCTAGAAGCGGCGCGATATCTCTGTTCTGTGTCCAACTACTACTACTACAAATAGGTCTGCGATTGAAAAAGTCCAACTTCATCAATCGCAGAACTATTGAACAAACATTTCTTTAATGAAAACAACGACAAAACAAATCAAAATCAAATTTTTAAAAGAACCAACTTTCAAAGAACTAGTTTAGTCCGGATAGCACCAGTCTGAACCGGTTCATTCTCGAAGAAAACTGCTAATGAGCTTAGTTTGCATAGGATCATTTCATTACCGTGCGCTGAGCAGGCAATTACAAGCCTTTTGAGATGCTCTGGCTCTAATAAAGGTGACACATGGGCGTACAGTTTGACAAACAGTAAAAGAGAACAGTGGATATTTGGATAAGTTAAGTCTTTGTTGTATGGCTACCTTTGCTCATAATTTTATTAGCTTTTTCAAATATATATTTTTCAATTTATTACTTCTACCAATTTAGAGTTTGCTGATAATTGTTAAGATTTACTATATTTTGTAGTAAATAATACTAAGGCGGTTCACCCACTTGTCGTTAGTCGCTGCGTTTTCGCAAATTCCTTTCGTCCGATAGACGCATGCGTAACGATGCATCAAAAAATATTTTGCTACATGTTTCTGAAACGGTCTTCAAATATTTGTCATACGTGGCGATAGCGACCGTATTTAACGGCTATTAACGCTCTGACTATTTCATAAGGGTTAAGGCGTGATATATATGTGTGTGTAGTTCGAATATCATTTTTAAAACTTAACATGCCTGCTATGTTTACCCTTTAATTATTAGTGTTTGAGTGGGCCAGTTTTTTCCACTGATACTCATTTTCCCACAAATAAGCTAATAGTATAGTCGCAGGCTGTATTCTGGACACGCCAATAAATAATTTGTTAATGCAACATGCTGAATTTTCTGTTTCAAACTCCCGACGAAATCAGCCAACTCAGCTAAAAAATCTAACCAGTTCAACAAAAAACCTACCCATTTCCGGATTGTCGACCGAGCCACAAAATATACAATGCCATAAACTTTATTTGTGAGGCAGCTCAATGCCTACAGAGCTTGTTCACATAGAGATAACTTTCACACTTTAACAGATTCTAAAAATGGGGATGCGCCGTGTGATGGCGCTTTAGAATGGCATCATCCCCTGGGAACAAAGGATTTCTTTCCCGTGGGAGTCGTAAGAGGCGACTAAGGGACTCGACGGTGTGTATTGAAATTTTAGACGATCGGCTGACAACCTATCACTATGGCGATACACATTTTCCGAATAGCCCTCAAATATTTGTCAGACGTGGCGTAAGTGTTAGTTTTTTGCGCCCGTTTAAGCTCTGCCTACCCCGCAAGGGATTATAGGCGTGATGTGTGTGTGAAAAATGAAAAAAAAGGGAAACGCTGGTTTTGAGGACGGTCTCATGGGCTCGCTGGACAACAGTTATTACACGTTTGGGACCAGTTTTTTTTTGCTGGTATTAATATTTATATATTTCTTGGAAATTTGTATATATTATGCATAGAAAATACTCACTAAACACAAAATACTTAAAAAACAAATATTTGTCTCGTGTGGGGTGCAAACCCTCGACGTAGCAGACAGGAGTACTATCCGATACACCATCGGGCCAGTCATGTGATGTGTCCCTCAAGCTGTAATCCTCACATAAGAAAACTTAACAAAAAGCAATTTTGGTTTTGTCAAAAAATAGTGCTGAAATAGTGACAAATAGTGACATATGCAAGAAAATTAGTGACTTCATATCTCCCAAGATATGGCTATCGTTTGGTGAGGATTACAGATCGAGGCTCACGCTGTAATCCCAACTCTCGTGTGAGCAATCGGTGGGGTATTTTCACTTGATCTACATTCCAAAAAATAGTGCCTAATTAGTGACTAATAGTGACAAAAGATGAGAAATAGTCGCTTTATAATTCCGAAGTTATAAAGGCATCTTTGTGAGGATTATACCTGTAGCAATTTTTGCTGTAATCCTCACCTCATTTCTGCTAAACGCTTAGGTCTTTTGACTCAAATTTAGTATCAAAAAATAGTGCTGAAATAGTGTTCTTAAACTGCATTGATATTTATTTAGTTTATGTAGTAGAAGCAATTAAAAAAACCGAAAGAACTTCTACATACAAAATGGTCAGGTACAGTCGCGAACAATACTTCGTATTTTCGTACTTGAAGCTCAATACTGGTTTGTTATGTCGGTAGGAACGTAATCAAACAAATTAATTTCCTTCAAGTATTTTGTTTATATCTGACAGTACACAATATTTCTCAATCAGTCAGACGTGGCGATGATAACGACCGTATTTTTTGCGGCTGTGAACGCTCTGCCTAACCCGTAAGGGATAAAGGTTTGATATATATTTGTATCTATGTAGTACATAAATAAATACATAAAAGATATAGGTACCTAACTTGTTTGGTAAAAGTGGAACAATAAACATATTTATGTGGTAAAATTCATTGAACTCATAAATAAATTAAAGTAGGTATATAGGGTGAAATCTAATCAGTGACCGATAGCGAAAACCCAGGACGGGCTGGTAATAAGGAACAACTTTCCCCAAGGAACATAGGTCGAAACATGAAAAAAAAAATTAGACCTCCCGTACAAAATTGCCGATCAGCTGATTTGGGTTACTATGGGAGTTCCATTTTTTTTCATATTTCGACATATGTTCCTTGGGGAAAGTTGTTCCTTATCACCATTCCGTCCTGGGTTTTCGCTATCGGTCACTAAATAGATTTAATCCAATATAGTTTACGACGTTCGAGGCAAGGACTATAATATAATAAGTACAATACTATAAGTACCTAATTATACCTAAATAATAATTTTTGTTATTTTCAAAACGTGCGTTTTCAATTTAATTTTTCATAAATAATCGTAAGGGGCGTATTTGTTATTTAAGAAATTTTATATTTGAGTTGTCATAATACTCAATATCGCGTAACGTGATGAAACCAAAAAATACCACGCAGGCGAAGTGCATGCAATAATTTCACTATTGTCTACCCTCTCGCTCACACGCGCGGCGGTCAGTTTTCGAGGCTCTTCCAAACCGGTTTTGTTTAGCGGTGGCTTGAGCGGTGGCGCGACCAAACAGGGCTTTCAGACTTAAGAGAATACGATGTGATAAATTAATGCGATGTGTTGATCTGAAAGATATAGCATAAGTACATATAAATACTTTATTGTTATAAAACCGTTAAAAAGTTCAAGGCGTTACAAAATAATCAACCAAAATACCTACTCATAAAATAGACCAAAATAATGTCAGTGGCTCAACTTATGTTTAAGTTAATACCTACCTATATAGGCAGAAATTACATTACCTAAATTAAAGCAAAAATCAAGTCTGTATTCTACGAAGTATTGTTCGCGACTGTACCTGACCATTTTGTATGGAGAAGTTCTTACGGTTTTTTTAATTGCTTCTACTACATAAACTAAATAAATATCAATGCAGTTTAAGAACACTATTTCAGCACTATTTTTTGATACTAAATTTGAGTCAAAAGACCTAAGCGTTCAGCAGAAATGAGGTGAGGATTACAGCAAAAATTGCTATAGGTATAATCCTCACAAAGATGCCTTTATAACTTCGGAATTATAAAGCGACTATTTCTCATCTTTTGTCACTATTAGTCACTAATTAGGCACTATTTTTTGGAATGTAGATCAAGTGAAAATACCCCACCGATTGCTCACACGAGAGTTGGGATTACAGCGTGAGCCTCGATCTGTAATCCTCACCAAACGATAGCCATATCTTGGGAGATATGAAGTCACTAATTTTCTTGCATATGTCACTATTTGTCACTATTTCAGCACAATTTTTTGACAAAACCAAAATTGATTTTCGTTAAGTTTTCATAGGTGAGGATTACAGCTTGAGGGACACCATGTGATAGATACGGTTAGCACATTTTTGCACAATTGTAATGAACCGTTTCTAAATAGAAGCACATTGAACAATAATAATTTTTGTTCCTAAATTGTGTTTTGTCGTATATTTACGTATTTGAATTTGTTGGCTGAATTTTTCCTAAACGACAACAAAAAAAAATACACTTTGCTATATTTTAAGTGGGATTAAAAGGTCGAATTTCCTTCGTTCCGGATAAAAAGAGAATAGATTTGGGAACTAGCCAACAGAAAGATTAACTCCGCTTGCTGACAGTCTCTTGCGAGCATAAATATTCAGATAATAATGAAAAAGGAGGTCTTTAATTTCAGCCATCTTTTTTGGTAACTGGAAACATAATGTTATCGCCGTTATAGCCAAAAATTCGAATTTCAAAATATACTTTATTTCTTATTGCTGTTAGTATTTGGAAGGCTGTCCTTTACATCCGGTATATAATTAAAGTAAGGCGACAAAAAACATTATAATATAATGTATAACAAAAACAACATTTAGGCCATTAAAAATTGTACATAATAAAAGCTGTAGCTGTAGGTAAGGATAAAAAAATAGTAATAAAAAGCAGGGTGTTTAATGTAAAGTGTATTTATGTAAAAAATAATTGTCCGCCCGTGCGAAGCCGTATAAACGGAACAAATAAGAAAGGTGTCAAATGGTTGTAACAGATTTAACAGGCTTTTATAATTCGTAGCTACAAATACAATAGTAAGTACAGTATTAAATAGAATACCCTCAGGTTGTGATTTGCACCTGTTGGCTGTTATTCCAAAGAGTTCGTAAAAAGTAATGTATGGACTTAATACAATAAAATCAGAATTTACAACCTAACCATTGTTCTACAACACACATTTTCTTTACGTAATAAAATTGCTGAAGAAAAATTTGGTGAAAGAAATAAATTTCTACCTTTACCCATTACTCTTACGAACCACAGAGTAAGTAAGGTGAATTGCACACGCACTGGAGGATGTTGCGGTTTGTTACAGCCAGCACAAAATGACAACCTACGACCGCCGCAATTAGATATCGGTATGTATGGGATTTTGTGAATTGTTTTCATTAGATAACCGGATCCGGGAAAATACTTACATGCAGTGCGTGTTAGAAGTCAGAACCGCAAAGTAATTTCATTTATTGCTACTTTATAACCTAAATACGATTTGCCTTCGAAAAACGTAGTTCACGTTTTATAACTCCGAGGAGTCATAAACGCATCGGACGAGTCATAAAGAGTCATAAAGATTTGATGACGTCATAAAGTGACAAAAAATATTATGATGTACTGTAAAAAAATACTTTTTTTTATTCGGCAACGATAAAGACAGATAATGGTCCAGTTTTCGGAAAAGCCTTGGACTTGTATCTTTCGTCGTCAAGTGATAATTTGCCCTTATTTTTAGGGCTGATAAGAATTTTATTTTTTAGGAAAAAGGTAGGCAACCTTTTTATGAACGTACACTGTCAGCAGTACCTCGCGTTTCTAATAATCCCTTGAACTTACTTTAAGCTGGTGATAAAAAAAAAATATAAACTTTCGCCATCACTGGTGGCGACGCCTCTTCCATCTGAGCTACTGCGGCTCATTCGCAAGTGTATATTGATGCCAATAATGAGTGGCACGGCTTGGACTACAAATTTAAAATATTACCTATTTATGTACGAAAACAAAAAACAACAACCTTCCATAAAAAGTGGCTGTCCAGCTGATTGTCTGTATTACAGACAGTTAAAAAACACGTTTCCTGAAATATACTACTTTGGGAGAGTTGTTCAGTTGTATGGTCTCACTGTACCCTATCAGAATTTGGAGGGCTGTCCTTACAGCCTGTATAAATATCCCAAGCAGACAAACTTTGTTCAGAGAATAGAACCAAGAACCTTCAAATCCTGAGGCTGAATTTAGACCGCTTCACCACGGAAACAGATGCAGAAAGACAATAAATTCACAGAAACATTTCAGGGTTGCGAATAGGGCTTGCTTGCAATCCGGATTAATTTTGAAAGTCCGGTTGGACTTTACCGGATTGCGTATCCGGCCGGACCAGACCGGATAGACACTATGGTACAGCCGCATTTTGTATGTTTTTTCATTTTTTAAGTTTAATAAAATTAACAGACCTTGAGGTTGGACTCAAAATGAATATGACAAAGACCCAACTCATGTGCAACAGTTCTAAACACAGAGTGGAAGTAGGCGGGCAGATAATACATTATGTCGACGAATACACTTACTTGGGCCAGATAGCATCCTTCGAAAACAGACAGGACAAAGAGGTCGAAAGACGAATCCAAAATGCCTGGAAGAGCTACTGGACCATGAAAGAACTGATGAAGGGAGACCTTCCTCTTACACTGAAACGAAAACTAGTTGACATGTGTATTCTTCCCGTCCTCACGTACGGCGCACAAACGTGGTCTTTGACTGAAGCACAAAAGTCCAAACTCAAGGTTTGCCAACGCGCCATGGAGCGCAGCATCTTGGGTGTTAAAAGGATCGACCGGATCAGGAACACAACCCTGCGCTCAAAAACTGGCATCATAGACGTCGGCAAAAAGTCCGCACGGCTGAAGTGGGATTGGGCAGGACACGTCTGTCGCATGCATCCCGACAGATGGGCAATAATTGCCACAAAATGGATACCACAGGATGGGCGTCGTCGTCGTGGTCGGCCTAGGAGAAGATGGCGTGATGATTTTGAAGCCTTTCTCCAAGACTGGCATTTGGAAGCCCAAGACCGAGACTCGTGGCGTGAAAGAGGGGAGGCCTTTGCCCTGCAGTGGGACACAGAAAAGGCTAATTAAAAAAAAAAAAAAAAATTAACAATTTATCAGTTTGAGCTAAGTAGAAATTAATAAAAGAATAAAATATTTATTTGTTGAATTAACCGGCTGTTTTTTTTAAACTGGAGTTACTGATGTCAAATTATAGCATCACGATAAATTGTAACATTTGGAATATTCAGCTAAGTGCAAGTATATAGAGGGTAATTATTAACGCAAGCATCACTCATCAATCTAGAACGCCTGTTTGCAGACGTCACTACATCGTTCGCATTACAATCCGACGAAAATATTATTGCATCACCATTTATTTTCCCTATAATAGTTTTAATGTTTTCCGGATCCGGTACCGGACCCCGATCGAATATCACCGGATCCTGCGGATGGCAAGAAGGCAACGGATTGCAATCCCCCATTGCGCAGTCTCGTCGCTGTTGCAAATGGAAGAAAATGCAAGTCCATTTTTAATGAAATTGCCATTATTACGAAAAGATCACGTACTTACGATAGCTATATGACAGGATACATTTATGTCAATGTTATTAAGCAATATTGTTCTTTTGGAAGCAAAATTATGTCATTCACACTTTTTTGACGCGAGATTTTTTTATTTATTACATGACCGCTAATACATAGTATAAAGAAGGGAGGAAGTAGGCCAACTCTGGCCTAATCCGCGCTTTAATTGCCTACTCTCTTAGGGTTGCCACTTTTAACGAAATTTCTATTCAGTGCCTAGGAATTGGCAAGCGTCGAGCAGTTGCATTTTTAAATTGTAATGTGCCAACCAAGGACTCTTGGTCAGTTTTACCTAACCAAACGATGATGAAGCCTATATAATAAAAGAAAGAATCTGTGAACGTTTGAGAAACATGAGACAATGGGTGGCATGGCATGTTTCCCAAAGAACGACCAGCAGGCGTGCGGGGCAGTGTTGGTTGAATATGTCGTCTCTGTTAAATAAAACTAATACAGTGATGATCATTAAGCGCCAACAAACTGTTATTACAGTTTGGCGCGAATTTAAGATTTGTAAAACTAGGTTAAGTTTAAAATGAATAAAAGCCTTTATTATTATTATTATTATTTTTTATTATTAATCCATCAAAGAATCCTTTTTCGCCGAGCATTGTTTGGTTCAGCGGTTTCCGAACTTTGAACCTTAATATTTCGCCTGACCAATAGAAAAGCAATAATAACAGCAAATAGACAACTAATCAATCTCATCATCGAGTTTAACAAAGTTAATATAATGTATCATGTTAATACAAATGAATTCCTCGTCCTTAGGTACCTTTCCTGGTCAGTAGGTAATAGGTAAAGTGACAAATCTGGAGTTGATGTATAATTCAAACATTCAAACAAACAACAAGCTTATTACATTGAAATTTAAAAAAAAACACGACTGCCTTCTGGGATAAAGCCTATGACACCCAGGATAATGTAAGAATTCTTTCGATACAATGACCATTCGAATCTAATCAGTGGTTAACAAGTTTCAGTCCTTTAAAGTATGGCACATATATACATACATGAACCCTTAAAACATTAAACTCCTTTTTAGTTAGGCAGTCGTGTAAAAATAATTACTTTCTTTTGCGATAATCAGCCATTTTACAATCGTGGATTCGCCTTACTATTACGTCGTGCGTGACGCGTGACCGTGACTCGTCGCGCGGTGTCGTCTCTGGCGGCCCCGTCAAAGCGCAGTCCGAATCCCCCCGAGATTTGTCTGTGTGTGCGTGCGGCGACGCGTAGGTACTATCGCGCACACATACAAGCCGCGCGCGGTGCGTTTGTATGAAGATAACGTACTTTCCCCTTCTTTATACTATGGCTAATAGAAGCATCTTTAGTCATTTGGATTAAATAGAAATTCTATAGAGTGTCAGCACGCTACTTTTAAAGCCGTATATATGCTTGAATTACAACTGTATGAAATATTAGGTCCTTACATATGAAATTGTCGTTTTGTCGTACTGGCCACTTTGATCACAAATTTCTCCTATTTGGTTAGGAATTCGAAATTCAAATTTATACAGCTATTTCCACATGTAGTATTTCGTAAACCGTCATTCATTTGTTTTTTTACTTATCTTTTTTCTGTTTGCATCGCTCAATTTACAAAATGGAAAATTTGAAATATCGCGTTATTTACGAGTACGAGTTCCACCGTGGCACCAGTGCTGCGGAAACGGCTCGAAGGGTTAATAATGTGTATGGCAGTTGTGTCGCAAAAGAAAACACAGTGCGTTTTTGGTTCCAACGTTTTCGTTCTGGAAATTTCGACCTGCAAAACAAGCCCCGTGGACGGCCGGAGACCCAAGTTGATAATGAAGAATTGAAGGCTATTGTGGAAGCGGATCCATCGCAAACCACGTCCGAATTAGCTGCAGGCTTCGGTGTTAGTGATAAAACTGTTTTAATCCACTTGAAGCAAATTGGAAAGATTAAAAAACTTGAAAGGTGGGTTCCTCACGAATTGAGTGAAGCAAACCGGCAAACGCGCGTCAACTGCTGCGTTACATTACTTGACCGGCACAATAACGAAGGGATTTTAAATCGAATCATTACCTGTGATGAAAAGTGGATTCTCTACGATAATCGGAAGCGCTCATCGCAATGGCTGGACCCTGGCAAGCCAGCCAAAGCCTGCTCCAAGCGAATTGACCAATAAAAAGTTACTTGTAAGCGTTTGGTGGACTAGCGCCGGTGTCGTTCATTACAGTTTTCTCAAATCTGGCCAGACGATTACGGCAGATGTCTACTGTCAGCAATTGCAAACCATGATGGAAAAGCTAGCTGCTAAACAACCGAGGTTGGTCAATCGCTCTACGCCACTGTTGCTTCACGACAACGCTAGACCACACACTGCACAACAGACGGCTAGCAAATTAGAAGAGCTTCAATTGGAATGTCTAAGGCATCCACCGTACTCCCCGGACCTTGCTCCAACAGATTACCATTTTTTTCGAAATTTGGATAACTTCTTGCAAGGGAAAAAATTCAACTCAGATGGGGCAGTCCAAATCGCCTTCAAAGATTTTATTGATTCCCGTCCGAATGGTTTTTTTAGTAAAGGGATCAATGAACTACCTATGAGATGGCAAAAGTGCATAGATTACAATGGCTCATACTTTGATTAAATAAATATACTATATTAAAAAAAATCGACTTTTTGTTCCTCCCATACAAAACGCCAATTTCATATGTAAGGACCTAATATTTGGTGTTTTTACTGCCTCGTACCGAAATATATGAATGTAGAAATTCGTATGTAAGCCATTCCAAAGTGCAAAATCTGCCCTCTTCATTTAAAATTTAATTAATTTAGAAACGGAATGTCGGCCACTTTTAGCACTTTTGCTATCTGTAACTACAGTGTCCTGTTTATTACTAAACAACATTCTCTAAATGAGATTTTCATTAAATTACATCGAGTTATGATTTTTAAATTAAGGGGCAGCGCCTAGCCTAGCGAGGCGTAATTGAAGTGAGCTTATAAACCCATTTCAAAATATGCCTGATTTCACAAAGTACAACTGCCTACCTGCCTATGGAGCATGCGTTCACAAACCTGACCTACGATTATTACCGCGTGGCTGAATAGGCTGATTATTTGTAAATAAATCCATCGTACTTA
This sequence comes from Tuta absoluta, assembly GCA_027580185.1. Classification (NCBI taxonomy): domain Eukaryota; kingdom Metazoa; phylum Arthropoda; class Insecta; order Lepidoptera; family Gelechiidae; genus Tuta; species Tuta absoluta. The sequence continues at coordinate 6,585,650 of JAQAHW010000019.1, read as the reverse complement.
CTGAGTACCTAACTAATATTATAAATCCAAAAGTTTGTGTGTGTGTCACGCTTAAACGGTAAGACGGATTTGGATGATAATTTTAGGTAACACAAATGGAGTAAAACCAGATCCTTTTAATTCACGGAAAATCTGAAAAACAGCTGCAGTCAAAACAATGGGCAAAATTTTAGAATAAGAATCATGACGTCGACTGGACATAAGATCTAACCACGGTATAATTAGGGAGGACCTGAGGCCCTGCCCTATTAATCAGATAATCTGGAATAGGATTGCTGTAGTTTAGATGTAGAGGGACGATACTAGTGCAGGCGGAAGTCAGAATATTGTCATAGTATGAGGACCAAATTCTAGCTTTTGATTTATGCTGTTGTAAACTCTGGCTATAATTTGACAAATGCTGCCAGATTTTACTGTGTGAGATTAATGCAATCAGGTCATAGGACAGAGACAGAGTCTAAGATGGAGCGAGCTCACCCAGAAGAAGCCTGTTAAGGCACTGGCAATCCCACACACTGACGGAACGCAGCAAGCTACTTGGCGCCAGACTTCGGTGGGATGGTGGTCGCGAGCCAGGCGGCTCCTTACGGAGCCTTCCACCGCTTGGTGGGATCGTTCAGCCGGACTTATCCACAGGCAAGCCTGTGTTGCCGTTGCCCGGGGTGGACCGCTAGGAGGTAGATCCCATACCACCCCAATCAGGAGGAACTTGCCATCAATCTGTTAAGTTTAATGTGTAATGTTAATTGTAATTCAATGTACCTTTACTGAAATAATTGAAAAAAAAAGCCATTTCATTTGATACCCACACGACTAGTATTAAAAAAAAATCCACCATCTTTTAATCCTCTCATCAATAACAACACAAATATCTGGCAATATCAATCAAATTAAAGTCAGGGGTCAGTACAGATCAAAAGCCAGAATCCGGTCCTCATATTATGCAAACGAACCTACTTTGACGGTCCAGGTCTATAGCACATTCAGGGGAAAAAAGGGATATCTTGAAGCAGATACTAGGGATTTCTATTAGATGCCTTCATCTTGGAGATACCTACCTACTGATCCAGAAAATTGCAATTTAGAAGTTACTTTACTTATGTAGTCTTTACATACAGATGATATTGTTTTTACATATATAGAAATCACTCCTATATCCCTTGCGGGATGAGCAGAACGTTTCCGGCATAAAAAAACGTTTACTTTTGTCATGTCTGACAAATATTTGAGGGCCGTTTCAGGAAAGTTCGTGTATCATTATAGTGACAGTTTGTCTAGAATGGCGATGTGGGCGGGGCAGGCGCGCCACGATTTTGTGCATCTGCTCATATTTACTCGCAAACACGCAATCGCGTCGATCACTCACCCGCGTGCTCCAACGGAGGAAACTACTGTGACGCGCAACGTACAAAATTAAGTGATAATGCCGATTTGTGCAATAATTACTTGTAGATTAAGAAGTCAACGCTGTAGTGTTCAAAAAGGAGGCATTTCTTTCCACCGGGAAGCAAAAAACCTTCTTATTTTTACGATTATTAAGCAAAAATGTCTCAAATTGTCATTCAAATAATTCCTGTCACAAAAATCATACATTGCGGGCTGCGTGCGCTCGTTATTTCTACCACTTCAGTTCGAACACGCAATGTACTCCGCTGCGGTCTGGTATCAGTTCTAGTGTTGGGCGTAGTGTAAAATGATATCGATATGTTTTCGAAGTTATATTAAAAGCGAAGGTCTTAAGTAATGTTAATGTTATTGGGTCGAGATAAATTTTATAAATTGTGCACGCAATAAATAATAAAAATATCTTTGAAATATCGCAAAAGTGGCGATCATAATTTCAAGCGCCTTCGAAAAAGAGGTATACGTATGTATATTGGTATATTGGTTTTAGAGCGAGAATTAAAGATTTGAGAAATGTCCTCGCATACGTGATCACCCCCCCCCCCCCCATATATTTATTAGACGGTGCAATACCACTTAAAAAAGTAGTATCCATACAGTCATATCTAAGTATCACTTTAGTTCAGTAGGGGAGAATAGGGTAGTAGGGTAGACAGATAAAAGCGACTGTCTGGAAAAGAACGTTTTTAGTTAACTTTTGCTATACAGCTATTTTCGTATCTCATATAGTTTGGATGGGATTTTGTGGATTATATCAGGTACTCCAGATCCTCGATGACTATGTGCCAGTAAAAGCGGCCCATCATGCTGAACAACTTTTGCTATGAAGCCATTTTCATATCTCATATAGTTTAGCAATGCTCCTGATGTCCTCCATCAGGTACTCCCGATCCTCAAGTGCTGACAAAATGTAGTTCATATCCATCTCTGATATAAAAGCAATTTAAGTGCCAAATTTCGCAATGATCCGTTGAGCTTTTTGGCTAATTTGGGTAATATTCGCTATATTTCCCCGTTTTCTCGCTTCTTATCGTTTTCCCATCGGAATAAGGCATTTTCTTGTGGTGAAAAGTAGCTTATATTATTCAAGTATGTCGTAGCTTTTTAACAGTAAAAGAATTTTTGAAATCGGTTTAGTAGTTCCGGAGTTTATCGATTACATACCTACATACAAAAAAAAAAACAAATCTTTCCTCTTTATTATATTAGTGTAGATAAATACGTGTCGAATTGATAAACCTCCTTTTATGAAAGCGAGTAAAACATTAAATCTTTACAGCAAAACACACTTTTATTCGTTCAGAAATTATATAATGACGGTTTGAATAAGCCGTTTACATTCTGCCTACACCGTGAGGTATACAGACATGATTATAATTTATTTTAATATTGCTACCTGACTTTTGTATGCAATTGTGTAATTCATAATTCAATATCGATAACAGTTTATCGATAGCCGTGTCCCTAGTTGAGTTTACATGGTCACTCACGCATAAGCTATAAAAACCGGCACGTGTATGCGTGCATGCGCGTGATTGGTTATTTTGAATTTACGCAAGCCGTAGTGGCCGCGATTATGTGTGCGTAAGCGTCATCTTTATTAGTTGGAGATGTAGTGATAGGTGAAAGGTGGGGAAAAATCGGCGACGCTGGTTCTCGTACGAACGGCTGAAGATCGCCATTCTAACTCTTTTCTGTTTTCTGTGAGTTTGTCAGACTAAGATTGCAAAATACATGTAGCGCTCAAGTCCCTTATTCGCCTCTTACGAATCCGGCGGGAATGAAATGGGGTGATGTTATTTTCAGCCGGCATCGCACGGCACAATCTAAGCCAGCATCACACGGCATTGATGCTAAGCGATAAGGCCGTATTGGCGTATTTTTATTTTAAAATATCCTTTATTCTGTTTTTCTTTTTTTGCGCAATAAAGTGTTATTACATACTTACTTTTTATTTTCTATAAATAATGTAACTAATAGTTCACTTGAATACCGACTTAATACACAGATTTAAGCAGGAACTATTCCAGTAGATCCAATAGTATTCAGTCGGTTCATAAAAAGGGACTATAGTTTTGACCTTTGACCAAACCCTCCATCCGGCCGGCGCGATCGTTCGTGCATAAAAACCCTTGGGTTCACACTTGACTAGCATAAAAACCGTTGGGTTTCCACTTGACCAGGCCTATGCATGTGAAAAAAGGTCATTTCATAAGTTATTCAAATTCACTCTATACCCCGCCGGGATTTATGGAACGCAAGGCTTACTAAGCTTGCTCTAGCGTGAATGTTCTATTTTTCGACGGTGCTCAAACTAGCCTTTGTGCCTTTTAAATAGTTATTTATTTAATTTCAATACGGCCAATCCAGTTAGCCATATTGGACAGCTATCAGATTCGTGCTAATGCCATGGCAGAGAGTCCATTTTCCTTCGTTGACATCTCTTTTACAGCTCTCAAATATAGCATAATGAAATGTCCTTACTCTAATTTCATTGTTTGAGTTGTCACTTCGATGTTCACCGATTCAGTGCCGTTGTATTTTTTTAAACCTTTACTGTCGTATTAAAAATAATGTAATGTTTAACACTTTGAGTGTGAGACAGGTAAAAAGAAAAATTTATGAGAAAAAACTTGTGCCCAAAAAAGTTCATGATCTGATGCATGTTATTTGGAGAGGTATTGAAATCTTTACAGAATAAATCTCTTGTAAGTGGTAGAGGTAGCTCTTTGCCATCCATTGTTACTTAGCTGAATATTTAAACACTATCATTTATCATCTTATTGATTCCAAAGTGGGATTAACTGTAAATATACGTAGTCTGTATGCTTGACATCAAAGTTAATTGAATCACCAATTAACTACCAATCCAGAAACAGTTTAAGGACCTCAGGCTTCTGGAATGTTCTCGCCTAGTGATTTAGATTTTCGCGGTGAGTTAAACCCGCGATTTACCACCGATTCTTGGCTCCGACTCGCTGCGGATGTTACCCTCCTAGACTTTATACATACTTACTATAATCTACTATAGTAGAACCTAAATGAGGTATCGCCCGCGCGGGTAGAGGGGTGCGGAGAGCGACGACAGAGGTGACTGATAAGTCTAGAGGCGGGCCTGTCCTACCCTGTCACCACGCGGGCGATTCCTTATCAAACAGTCGTAGGTAGACTGTGCCCAGCCCAGTGGCGAACGGTTCCTACCACAAAGTCTCTACATGGCGATTTGCGGTTCCCAAAAGCGTACCACAGATTTTCCCATCGACTTATTACCACCGTTTACCACCGATTTTTGGCTCCAACTGTTGCGGATGTTAGAATCCCGCAGAATTTCTATATACTAGCTAGAGGTACTATAAAGTTTCAAAGTCTCTTGCAAGGCTTCTTTCTTCACCATTAACTGTATCGAGTTGAAAGTAACATGGGGATACATCCAAAAGAAAAGAATGTAACTAACTAACGTAATGTTGAAAAACTCTGACACCATGGTTCATCGGGATCGTGAATTTGGTGGCCCATACAAAAAGAAAAAGAAGTACAAGAACGTTATGTTAGAACTGCCCCGCCAACCCGCGGTTGATGTGATGCATATCTTGGCAGGGTCGCCATTCCTTCTGTAAAGAATGAATAAGTCGCTAGGAATAAGTTTCTAACTGTTGATCAAGCCATGCCATTACTTGCATGATTTCCCGAACGACAATTGAACCGCGGTAGTCGAGACGGTAAAAGCGTCGGTAGTGTTTAAACTGAGAGTTGCAGGTTCAAATCTGCCCGTGGTGCAATTTTGCAAGTGTTCTAAAATCCACAACATTTCATTTAACGTTAGATACAAAAGGTATATATATCGTTTAGAGTGTTTGGGATGCTTATTAAGATACACATATTTTCATAATTTTTAATGCAATCGTTTATGAAATATTTTGAAAGTTGTACAAACTTCCAAAGTTAGGATTACCATGAAAAAATCCTTTGCTTATAGTAGAAAAATAAACAGTGGAGAAAACTTCATTCATTCATCTGTCAATGTCAATCTTTTTTTTTTAATAAAGGTCGGCAAACGAAATTTGTTTTCAGCAGCCTAGTTGTTGGAACTAAATTATCATTTTTTAAATTTAAAATCTCTGATTATGAAACAAAATAAAATAAAAAGAACTTGCCCTTTATTTAATGATGCGATAAACTATCTATTAAAAATATAATAGAGTCTTGTTAGTAATTTGAAATGTGGTGGATTGCCATGCGATATTGGCTGTTAGAGGATGGTCACTAAAGATACAGGTTTGTCTAGTTCAGCTATATACTGGCGACTTGCCCATGCAGTGGCAATATTATCTACATAAATATAGGTAATATTAGGAAGTGAGAAGTTCTTTCACCTCAGTACATCACATCAGCCTTAAGCTGTCCATTAACAGGACATAGGCCTCTCCTAAGGTACGCCATAAAGCGCAATCTTCAATTTTCGCCATTCAGTAGCTACCAGTCACAGTTGTTAAGTCATTGGTCCTCCCTACCATTAAAACGTATATGATGGAAGCGTCTCGTCGCTTCTTCGACAACGCTCCCCATCATAAAAAACCCTTGATAGTTGCCGCGTCCAACTACTTCCCCCAACCAACCTCGCGTTTTAAACACCGTCCGAGACACGTCCTTTCGGAAGAAGATGATGAAATCACAGTAGCCACTGCTGCAGCCATTGCGAGTAGATCTCACTCCACAAGCTCCTCAAGCAACCGACGCCCCCGCCGACGGGGGTGCGGAGGTCCCTCATTTGTTCCCCACTTTGGGAACTACCGGGTAGATTCAATCCAATATGTTCTCCCCAGAACAACTCGTAAGCCCAACCGAATCATCAACGATTGGGCTGGTTGTTTGAGCAACCAACAAACTTTTCCGGGTGAGCTCCTGCTCCCCACCATACAGTCAGGTGTAGATTTAAAAAGCCCCGGGGTTAAAATCATAGAGTCCAGAACTAAAAAAAAAAACACTATTTTTATCTAAACTTAAAAAATACTTAAAAATGAACTAGGTACCTACATTTTTCCAAACTATCGGCGATTCAACGCTGCGTCCAAGATATCAGACGGCCCGGAAATGTCCTCATCACTTTAGTTTCACAGTCATCATTTTAAAAGTCATCACTTTTCGGAGGAATATATACGTAATATTTTATCTGTTCGCCAATTATTTATATTACAAACAATTGTTAAGCAATACTCCACACACTAACTCAGTATGATCCTGCAGCCCAATCGCATAAAAGAAGATCAGATATTGTCTGTTCTTCCACGAGGCTTCATAGAGCCTATTCCCGACATTTATTTTGTTTTCTAGGTGTTTTTCTTTATAATTAGTTAAATCGTGAATTAAACTTCTATTTTATGAATAATCAATTATGTAAAAGGACTCTCTCATTCACTGGCTGAAAGGTAAAACTTACATGGAGATAGAAAACCTGCAGTTAATAGATGTTTCATTTTAGTTTTAAATGTTATTTGTTTTACTATTTTGAGCGTTTTGTATAAAACATATTTTGTTTGAGTAAATTATATTATTTTTCACTAGCATATAATAAATACATATTAAGAAAATCACCTTAGATACAAGTAAATATATTTTGTATTTACTTAGTTTAGGTATAGTTAATAAATGTAATGTATGTAGTTAATTCTACAGACTGCATAAAGCGGCTGAATTTGTAATCCAAACGTTATGAGACGAGTGTAGATAAAACTTTTTATATGTTAACTTTGACATGTGGTAACAATGGGTAAGTCAGCCTGTACTTACACAAACTTGGCTGGACATAACCATGTGTCTAGATCTATAGAAACATTGTTCACAGCGGGGCAGTAAGCCGCACTATCAGTAAAGATTCTGGTCGGCCGCCGAGACCAAGAAATTGGCAAGACGAATCAACATGAACATACAAATGAAGCCAGGATTGAATTCGATTAGTTCTTCTATCGTGTGGGTTAAGTCGATGTCCGATGCTTTAGGGCGCATAGGTAGATACTAAATAAATATATCTTCAAACCTACGAAAAATTTCTATACTTACTTTAATTAAAGGATGTACTTGCGATGCAACTGCATACTCGTAAGGCATTACTGGCCTTTGCAAAATGTTAGGTAAATAGCGCAAAACGCTTGAAAATTTGTACGAATTGCGAGTATAGTGCATATTATGTAGAATGAAATTTTACCGATAGTGACCGATACTAAAAACAGAGTGCGGGTTGTTGATAAGGAACAACTTTTTCCAAGGAACATAGGTCGAAATAAGACAAATATATGACTAATTCAAATTACTTAGCTGATCGGCAAATTTTTATAAGTACTATTTATTGTTTCATATTTTAATCTACTAGTTTCATGGTCTGATCATGCCTGCAAAGTTTCCGTTACCATCCCTTCCACTCTGTATGTTCTATGGGGAAAGTTGTTCCTTATCACCAGCCCGATCTGAGTTTTTGCAATCGGTCACAAGTAAAATTTCACCCTATATAAAAAAATCAAAGGTGTTTCTCTGCGAGGCATTTTTGTCTTATTTCGACCTATGTTCCTTGGAAAAAGTTGTTCCTTATCAACAGCCTGCACTCTCTATTAGTCACAAGTAAAATTTCACCCTATATAAAACAATCAGTTAACTATAAAACTATAGTGATACACAGTTATCTGATTGACCCTCAAACTTTTGTCGGACGTGGTATTAATGTCCGTTGAACGGCCGTTAACGCTCTGCCTACCCCGTAAGGGATATAGGCGTGATTTATGTATGTATGTATGTGTATAAAACAATCAGCTATTTCTCTGCGAGGCATCATCGAAGAAAGGAATACATTATGTATTAGTTCATTGGTAGTCCTGCTTCTTCCCTTTTCTTCAGTCTGATGACTCTGGTCGCTGGCAGACTTACAGGCAAAAGTTTGCTTCAGAAGTCTTCAGGGATGCGGGCTGAAAACAACGGCTAAGTACCTACCGTCTTGTTTATGGAATTTACAAAAAGTGGTTTTCAGTCTTCCTGTCTATGGATAAACTTTTAAGGGTAGAATTTTGTATGAACCTCAATAAGGATTATTACCTAAGTCATTTCTTATTAGTTTAGAGGACATTTTATCATTAACCTTTAAAATTACCTAGCGACCATACTCAACAGTGGGTAGATGTGGGCTATACTCATCAGTGAGTAGATGTGGGCTGATATGATGATGATGATTATCATTAATAATTCGACAAGCGTTTCCGCCCGCGATTTTATTCGCGCATTCTTTATTGTTACGGATTGCCGAGTCAACGAACAATCCAACAAACTTACTTAAAACTTTCAAATTCGTTCTTTATTAACCTCTTTAGTCTAATCATTTTTTTTAAACAAATCACATTTAAAAACCATGAATTTTTATACAAACAATTAATCACCTTCTACATTTTGTGGAATAAACAAATTGGAAATGCTGAATCGCGTGTTTGGTAAGTTTAGCCTCAGCCATTGCAATTTATTGAAAAGATACTATAAACAATACGTAGTATGAACATTGAAACTAAGGGTGAAAAGCTTATGTGAGTGTATTATTCGACATACTCGTGCTAACTAAGTGTGGAGTTCCAAAATGTCGCTAATAGACCAAGTCGAGTTTGAGCACATACTTCGTTGTCTTGGTAGAATCAGGGGACGAATCAATGCAGAAAACTAGGGGGTCAAGATAATTTTAATGTTAGGTATATGGTTGCAAGAGACGGTATACCGTAAACCTTGCAGGCGTGATCAATCTACAAAACAGAACTAGTTTCCTCGATCATATCTTCGTCCTGTAACCTGCTTTGAAATTGCAGGATAGAAGTCTACATATTATAAATTCTAAGAAAATTACGAAGCCGGTTATTATTTCTGATACCATAATGGCTAACCGACTAGGCAATGAAAATCAAATTTCACCTGTAAATACAGTAGTTATGTCCATACAACATAAGTGCCATTGGAGTTTTATTCTATAAATATACCGTCACGTAATAGGTTTAGAACAATAGCTTAAATTTAAAATACCCGCATGTCCAATAAGAGCAATTATGTATAGTAATCTCTATGTTTCTCAAGGATAATCTAAAACGATTACCTAATGACAAACAAAAAAAATATAAAACAAATTTTTCCTCTTACTTACATAGTGTAATGAATTATCGGTATATCCCCCCCCTATATCAAATGCGGCCCTGCCTGAAATGAATGTGTCGCCAAGTGTGAACTGCCGATAACCATAAGAATAGATAATAATACTGCGCGATAACTGAGACTGAACCGTGGTTTAAGCGAAGTGCATAGCAGTTGATTATACGAGATTTATGCACATACCTATTCCATATTTTTCAAGAAACTATTTAAGTAATCGGGTTGTGGATTTGGATGGACTATTATGTTACGCTACGTCATAATCATCAGCCTATATTAGTACACTGACACCAGGGTACATCGGGTCGTTGAACGACTCGGAATAATACAACGTTTTATGGGGAAAACGAATAGTATTTTTATTACTTTTAACTGTAATCTTATTTTACATAAAGCGTCCTTGCCACGCCATCTTGCAGACATTCTGACATTCTTTTGTTTTATACTTTTTTGGCATTCGAAACTACAACTAGCTAGTGTCAATAAATTATATATTTATAGATACAAACCTTCTTTACTACAGTCCCACACAAAAATAAGAAGAAGAAGTACACTGGTGGATATAGGTTTTTTAATTGCAAGCAACAAATTGCAAGCCAAGCACGATCTTCGATTCCCTATTTTTTTCTGCAAAGATCTTCGCTGCACCTAAGAGCGTCCTACATAACGTTATCCGACGGTATCCGATGTGATGTGAAAGAAGTGACACAAAAATACTTCTGACCGCACTGCAATGTTGCGCAGTATGCAACGTCTGCAACACAGCGTGACGCGTGACATCAACATTAGACTGTCATAGTAAATGTCATAATCATAGACTTACGGTGTTACTATACTTACAGTGTAATTATTTATTACAATAAAACAATTTTAAACGGCTTGAAGTTGTGTTGATTTTGGATTTTACAATTCCTACGTTTCGAGCTCTTTACAGAGCTCGTGGTCACGGATGACTGAGGTGTTAGACGTCATTATTTAGAATATATTTTATGAGGCATTTTCAACAACTGCATATTTTTGTCAATTTCGGTGGATTTTTTAATTTTCTGCTTATTTGATGTTTTTTGTAGCTGTATAGCAAAAGATACTCATTTTGAATATAATATATTAACAGGGAAATATATAACAATAGTATTTGGTGAGTTATTTGGGTCACCGAAATTGCCTTGTCACCGAAATTGAATTCATGCCACCGAAATTGGGTTTGTGCCACCGGAGTTGCAATTGTGCCTCAGATCCTCCAATGCTGAAACCTGTGGGATCGCTGGCTCACTCTGCAAGTGAGAAGGCAAATTTGTTGACGCTGGCACCAAGCAACCACCTACTGTACCTCGTTGCGATTCTTCGATGTCGGAGATCGCAGTACGTACTAAAGAGGTTCGAAGAGTATTGTGCAGTCTAGACGTGAACAAAGCCAGCGGACCTGATGGCATAACAGCGAGAGTGTTAAGACTTTGTGCGCATGAACTGTCTCCTGTGCTGACACGCTTGTTCCGCCTCTTTCTTAAAGAAAGAACGGTGCCGGGGGCCTGGAAGGTTGCTAATGTGCAACCAGTTCCCAAAAAGGGCGACCGTGCTGACCCTGCCCATTACCATCCAATTGCCATTACCTCCATCCTATGCAAGGTCATGAAGAGGGTACTTAACAGTAAGTTGCTGACCTACCTTGAAGACAATGATCTTCTCAGTGACCGTCAATATGGCTTTCGCCGGGGGCGGTCTACTGGTGATCTTCTTGTGTATGTCACGCACTGCTGGGGCGAAGCCATCGAGAAAAACGGCGAAGCACTTGCCGTTTCACTCGATATCTCGAAGGCCTTTGACAGGGACTGGCATGCAAGTCTGCTCAGCAAGCTTCCTGCTTATGGCATCCCAGCTGATTTTTGTGCTTGGATTTCAGACTTCCTTAGTGAACGGTCCATCAGAGTAGTCGTTGACGGCTGCTCCTCTGACCTTATGGCCATTGATGCCGGAGTTCCTCAGGGGTCTGTTCTCTCTGCAACTCTTTTTCTGCTGCACATCAATGACCTCCTTCGGCATGGTAATTGTTTCAGAGAGATACTTGACAGGTGCAGAGACCAGTGGGGATGAAATACGTTCGTTTAGAAAGGCCATGGTAGAACGAACAGATCTGACCTTAAGTCTTGTCTCCCAATGGGGCGACGACAATCTGGTCTCATTCAATGCCACCAAAACACAGGCGTGTCTTTTCACTGCGAAAAGGAGTCCTTTCGACTGGACACCTGCTTTTCGGGGTACATCTGTCCCAGTCACTGACAGGCTTGAGCTTTTAGGCATGGAGTTGACATCAAATCTAAACTTCGGCGCGACCATCGAGTACAAAGCTCAAACGGCGGCTAAGAAGCTGGGCATCCTGAATAGAGTGAAGCGATACTTTACGCCTGGACAGCTTTTAACTCTTTACAAAGCACAAGTCCGATCCTGCATGGAGTATTGCAGTCACCTTTGGGATGGCTCAGCCAAATACCAACTTGCCGCTCTTGACTCGGTGGAACGCAGGGCCAAGAGGCTCATAGGTGACAAAAAACTGGTGGACACAAAGCTACATAGCCTGGCACATCGCCGCAAGGTTGCCTGCTTGTCGGTTTTTACAGATTGTACTTCGGAGAGTCTGCTCAAGAGCTTCACGACCTTGTTCCACCAGCTCCCTCCCTGCTACCATCGGACATCCAGACGCACCGCCGGATACCATCCATACCTGGTTTCCATTCCACCAATTCGGACTAAGCGCTTCCAGTCATCATTTATAATGCGCACTGCTAAAGAGTGGAACTCACTACCTGCGTCTGTGCTCCCAAACGTATACAACCCTAATACCTTCAAAGTAAGAGTGAACAGGCTTCTTCTGGGTGAGCTCGCTCCATCTTAGACTCTGTCTCTGTTCTATGACCTACACTAAAGTCAAGAGCAAACGAATCAATAATTAAGAAAAAATGCCTTGTTTGGCTGCTTACATATGGATGGCATTGTGTTGAAGATAGCTTTAGACCCCTGTTAGCGGCAGCCGTCCACACCTGTTAGCACCTGCCGGTTGACAAATCAACTGATACCTGCGACTACAAATAGTAGCCACGTCTTGGGCTATCGCTGACGGGTGTAGGAGGACCTTGCGGGATCGCCATACAAGAGGACCTCGCGGGAGCGCCGGGCTGGAGAGCCACGAGTGATCGCCGGGCTGAAGGGCCACAAGGGATCGCCAGGCAGGAGGACCTCGTGGGTGCACCGGGCTGGAGGGCCACGAGGGATCGCCGGGCTGGAGCGCCACGAGGGATCGCCAGGCAGGAGGACCTCGTGGTAGCGCCGGGCTGGAGGGTCACGAGGGATCGCCGGGCTGGACGACCACGAGGGATCGCCGGGCTGGAGGACCTCGCGGGAGCGCTAGACTGGAGGGCCACGATGGATCGCCGGGCAGGAGGTCCTCGCGGGAGCGCCGGGCTGGAGGGCCACGAGGGATCGCCGTGCAGGAAGGCCACGAGAGATCGCCGGGCTGGCTCAAAAATCCACTGCTGGATATGGGCCTCACCTTATCGGGAGTATTGAAATCCTCTACACGCTCGGGTGGTCACAAAATTTTGCATTCAGAGGGAACGCTGTTCTCTATTCCCTCAATGAATTTATCCCTTAGTCTTCTTTTACGACGCAGATTTTGTTTTTTTCTGAAATAACCGCAATTTTTTTGCAAACAAACGACCTAAAGCGACCGCATTTTACAGGCTTTTTCGATCTGTTTACGTGATATTTCTAAATATGTTTGTAATTTGTATCAATTAAACAAATTTGGTGGAGCTTTGCAATTTCGGTGGGCTTCTAGCAGCCCTAAAAGCCACCGAAATGTGCCCACCGAAGTTGCAAATTAGTCATTTATTTAAAAAATATACAAAAGTATCAAGGTTATTCCAGTTTGCAACTTATATCTCAAAAGTGTACCTAAAGGCTATTTAGAATGCATAACTGTAATATTTTTAAACTTTGAGGAAATATTTTAACCCTGAGCACCGAAATTGCAAAATTTTGTTCCGAGTAAACGGAAATTGTTTACTAAAATTTTTGGCGGGAAGACGCAAGGAGGTAGTGCACAACCGTTCACACTGCGCGTGAGTGCTCGGCTGATCCTAGCGGGGAAAGGGTTTTAGGTCTGGATATACTCAACAGTGTGAGCAGGGAGCGTCGAAACAAAATTGCCACCGATATTGCTATTTTTGCTGGGACAAATCTAGTTTTGACATAGTTCATAAACTTTTCATCTAAAAATTCAATTTTTAATAATTTCTCGTAGGGTCACTAATCCTTAACATAATCAAAATTAATTTTCCTAAATATGTTGGACATAATTTTCCTGAGAGATGAATATGTTGTGAAAAACGGATTGGGGACAAGCCACCGAACATTGAAATTCGACACTTACTATTTTTTTTATAAAAAAATAATAACTCTCCAAACATTATTTATATGGCTTCATATCAGAACAAGTGTCTTATATTTTGAAAAAAAATATCATAGTCATATCTGCAAAGCGTCACCTCGTTTTCAGCGAGGACAAGAAAAATTTCCGCTTGAGAAATCCATTCTTATACCACACCTACATAGAAAGTAGCTATAGCTTAATAAAACGTAGAGAGGAACGTGAGTCATTGTAGACGTTTCAAATGAGCGGGAGACAATAATCCATACAAATCACTTTCTTCCTTAAGGAAGAAAGCATGCGACTGTCAAAACATTCGTAAAACACGAAGCTAACGCAATAAGTCCATTCAGCCAAGTCTTTCATTCTGCCTGCTAAAATATTAGAGAGAAGAATATTTATGTAGTCAAAATAGTAGACTTGGCTGAATGGACTTAATTGCGTTTGCCTTGTTTGAAATACATTCAAAAAAGGAATCACTCTAACGCGCCAATTTCGCCAATTAGCTGTTTGACGACGACAAATTGTATGGAAAAATATTTTAAACACAACACGCGTAACTTTCTTGTTATACTATAATAACACGGTTGAAATTTGCGAATTAATATTGTGCGCATAAAACTTACATTGGCAGTTTGAGTATCTAACTGCACGTGATATTGACTGTACGAAAACTCTCTGAATTAATTTTATGCACCCGCAGACGGGACCCTCCCTTTTCTAATAAAAGACATCTGCAGCAATCTGTATGTTACATTTGACTCGGAAACTTAGGATTTATTTCCTACTTAATGTTGCATGTAATTGCAATTCTTCTGGGGCAATATATTGGGGAATTCCTATAGCGTTAACTGATTTTAATTTGCCAGTAATTAACATCACACACATCACATCACAACTTAATTCATCGGATTTTGGTTACAATAGAACAAAAAAATTAAACAACGCATTGGTCTCACTTTACCTTTATCTAAACGGAAATGAATATACATTCAGAAAAATCTAAACATTTCCATTTTTATAGTAATAATACGAACACATATAGTTAATATTTTCTAAGGATCACATTCAGTAAAATGTGTTTTTCTATTAAAATTTATATTAGGGGATTGTAAACAACAACTTCGAGCAACACGGTTTTTCGAAGGCACGTTGATCTGAGATGCCTAATGTCGTATATATGTCGCAGTATTATGGCAGAATTAGGATTTCGGCCGAAATCCTAGGATTTCGGCCAAAAGCCGGATTATGGCAAAATTTTAGACTACATTCGACCATCGTCCTAAGCAGATCCAGGATTTCGGTCATAATCCTAGGATTTTGGTCGAAATCCTGGATCTGCTTAGTATTATGGCATTAATCGCGATTCGGGGGAATTTATGAGCGGGGAGGGAACAATACGCTCCTCCCCCGCGCGCGGCTGGCTCCCTCGAAACACCATTCAAACATCTTCTATTGCATTTACTGATGCAGTTCCACAAAACGAAATGGGCTTACGTGAGATTGCTGGAAAACTTTCAATGTTCGGAGGACAAGGCTATAAAAAATTTGCCTGCAGCAAGTCAAAGATACAGTGCAAAACTAACAGGTGCATCTGTAAAAAAAATGACGTACCTGCAATTCAAGGTGCCACAATTCGTCAAAGTGCCACAATAAGTAATAATTAAGAAAAGAGTCCAACCTAATCTATTAAAGGAATCGATGTTGATTAAACTAAGACCAATCGATAAGAACAACGCTAAATTTGTTATTTTTTGTTTATGTGAAATTATTTTTCTTTCCGAAAATACTGCTTTATTTTTAAAAAAGAAAAGTGTTTATTTCTATCATGTAATCTTTATTTAGATACAAGGTGATGCAAATGATAACAGGAGGTTCTGTTTACCTAGTTATATTTTGTAAAAGAGAAGACACCCAAATGTTTATTTTATTACTCATCTAATAATATTATAAACAGTTACTTATCAGAAAAATCTTTCATGAAAGAAATGATACTCAAAAGTTTATGTTAATGACAGAAAAACTAATTATTTAATGTTTGTTATATTAATCATAGTTAGAAGAGATTAGCATTTAAATGTTTATGAAAAATGGTTAATTTTTATATTGAGACTAGATACCTAATAATAATAGTTATAAGTACATTCTATCTGGAATCAATAAAAATAAAAGACTGATTTGATTATTATAAATATTTTTGTGTCATTTATTTTGTTTCATCAAATTTTCTTAAGTTCTTATTTTTCTCTCCAAAAGCATAATAAGAATACAAATTAAAGTAAAGACAAATAGTAATGCATGGCGATAGTCACTATTCCGTGTAATGACGGCTTAAAATAGCATCACCCCTATTCTTTCCCGCGGGTACTACACCCAGAAGCGACTAACGGATGGAAGTTTTCATGTGTATTACCATTTTATTTTTCTATAGTCATTCACGTTTTATCTAAAATAGCCCTCAAAATTATTTATGGCCATTAAAACTCTCCATACTCCGCAAGTATTTATGTATTTATGTGTATAGTCACTACGAAATTTATAAAAAGTGTTCTGAAGCCTTCGTTTTACCATATTACTACGTAGATCCAGGATTTCGGTCAAAATCCTAGGATTATGTCCGAAATCCTAGATCTACTTAGGACGATGGTCGAATGAAGTCTACGATTTTACCATAATCCGGCTTTTGGCCAAAATCCTAGGATTTCGGCCGAAATCCTAATTCTGCCATAATACTGCGACGTATACAATTTGTAAGGGATAGCCCTCCGAATACTTATAGGGTGCATTTAGACAATGAAACTAAACAACTTTCTATGAAAAAATATTCAAACTTTTCATAGTAACTGCAGTCAGCTAATCTTGATTTTGTATGGGGGTCAAAATTTGTTTGTCCTTTCCTGATATATGTTCCAAGGCGAAAGTTATTCAGTTTCATGGTATGCATGCACCTTATCTGTATTCGGAGGGCTGCCCCTTGCACCCCGTATTTCCAACAACCTTTTTTTACAATTTATAATATATTCTTCATTGTCTTTGTCGGTAGAATGGGTTCTTACCGCGATACCTTTATTTATTGAATTGTCCAATATTTCGGCCCAGTTGCATGGGCCAACGGAACGTCACTATAAACTGAGAATGATTCATTAAGCCATTTAAATTTCTTAGTACAAGGATTTTAATCGCGAGTAACATACATCTACATCTACATCAGCCTATTGCAGTACACTGCTGGACGTAGGCCTCTCCCAGGGTACGCCATTGGGCACGATCTCCCGTTTTCGCCAACCAGTAGCTACCAGCCGCCTTTTTTAAGTCATCGGTCCATCTGGACGGAGGTCGTCCAACACTACGCTGGCCGAGGCGTGGCCTCCACTCGAGAACCCGTTTCTCCACCTTCCGTTGGTTCTACGACAGAATAGATGTGCCCAGCCCACTTCCACTTCAGTTTGCTACATTTCCAGACTATGTCCGTTACTTTGGTCTTTTTGCGGATAGTCTTATTCCGGATTTTATCCATTATAGAGATACTGAGCATAGACCTTTCGATAGCTCTCTGAGTGACATGTAACCGGTGGGCCAGTTTTACTGTCAGGTTAAAGTAATATAAGTTCATGAAAATTTAATTAAAATCGGTTCGTGATTTAAGCGCAAAAGCGTAGCAGACAAACTGATAGACAGAGCTACTATCGAAATATTAATATTATGTAAATATGAATTTTTCATTGCATAATACACAGAAAAATAATGTCACGAACGCCAATAAGTTGTGTGTATGAGGTTTTGTAATCCAAATGTCAATGTTCTAAATTCAAATTAGATACTCATGTTTCGTATTTACAAAACCTATGATTTAATAGGTTTTTATTTCAAAACAGAAGTGTTTTAAATTAATGTGAAGTATTATTTAATAGTGTAAGCAAGTTCCTCTGTAATACAAAGTGGCATTTTTGAAATGATGACAAAAGAACAGACACGCGTTTTGGTAAGTGATTCTTGCACTGGAGCACACGGGAAAATACACATTCGGGCAAAGGTCGCATTTGTAAGGGTATCCGCCGTACCTGATCGGGGGCATGACCATCCGTATCTAAAAATAAATAAAATTAATATGAATTTACATATTTGTTCCTTGAGCCACGATTACATACTCGTACGGTAGCAGAGAAATAGAATGGGAACGGTGGGACATAGGCAGCGCGAGCAAGTAAACAGGATACTTGCGCTGCTACTTGTCATGCCGCTGCTACTTCACTCTCTCTTTCTTTCTCTCTTATCGCGTGGGCCACCAAGTCATCCAACAATACAATGAACCCTGGTGTCAGAGTTTATAAACCGTCAGAGGCCTACTAATAGTAGACATATGTACATAGTATGACATGGCCACTTCACTAATGTGTCAGTATGTCGTGATCAAGTCAGAGTACCGACAGCACTAGCGCGAGTAGAATGTATAGCTATCTCACTCACTCGCATAGCCATAAGTGTTTCTTACCGGCAAAAGATGGAACTTAGGTCTGTCCGTTTTATACGGGCGGCTATTGGCCGTATAGTTTAACTTTTTGTCCAAAGTCCCAACATAAGGTTGACGAATATTGTATGGTGTATATGGCCCAATATATGGCATAGCATTATATTTCCCACAATTACATATTGCTGTTGAACCTGAAATTTAAAAAATCAACGTACTTAACAATGCTAAATATGATGATGAAATTGATGACAATGACGCCATTGCGAAAAATGTGCAGTTTCAAAAATGATCCACTGTTGGGGCTGTTGATGATGATCATAAAATTTTCTTGTTCGGATGGGAACAATTTATTACGATGATAATGTGGAATAAATGTTTTGACTCTCATAAAAAGTATCAGTAACAAGCATAATAAATTAAAAAAAT
The DNA here is from genome assembly GCA_027580185.1 of Tuta absoluta. Taxonomy (NCBI): domain Eukaryota; kingdom Metazoa; phylum Arthropoda; class Insecta; order Lepidoptera; family Gelechiidae; genus Tuta; species Tuta absoluta. Next base: position 6,566,760 of record JAQAHW010000019.1, on the reverse strand, counting down.
GTAAGTATTATTCCGATACAATTCCCAGTACCAGTACTTAAGGGGCAGCGGGCTGGATTTGAACCTGCTACTTTCGCCATAACTAGTCCGCTCCGCCTCTATCCGTTGTCCGCAAATTTTGCAAATAACGCGGGGCACGGCTCCATCTACCGTGTTAGTTTTGCAACTTAGGTACCTATGCCTATGTTTTAAAAATTTGGTATTCAATTCTGTATGAATTTTTAATTTAGTATTTATATTAAGTTCTACTTATTAAATGCAGTGCAAATATTTATATGGTGATGTTTTTCGTGAAACTGAACAGCTTTTCCTAATGAACATAGGCTGAAATATGATAAATAAGGACTTTGTATACGAAGTAACTTAATTTTTTTATATATATGCGAGTTGATTACATAAGCACTTAAGTTAATTTTCAGTCTATTGAAAGGTAAAGCAATTTTTATATTATTTGAGTAACTTACATAATATCAACAAAATTCGAAGTGTTTTCATTATGACTGGAGTTAAAACTGCAGTAAGTATGGAGTAAAAGCCGTCGAAAACGGCACTAAAAAGTATCAATTAATTAAACTCTGAAAGATTAGTGATCTGGATTTTATAAACTCAATAAAAATTCAATTAAGCTAGTTTTCCCATGTTCATAGTTATGTCTACGCCGGTTTTTCTACTATGACGGACTGACGGACGTATATTTGACGCATCCATCTATCAGACGATGGAAAATTCCTAATATCCATTAGAAAAACAGATACCATAACACACTGTAACGAATGCGATTTGGCCGAATTGTTTGACAGTTGCATCCGTTGTCATGTCATGTCATGTGGATTCATCTGAATATCGAGAATAATAAAATACCAATACCGATCTTTATGCCCCAAGATAATAATTAAGGATTATGTTCCGGTTAGTAATAATGAATAAATAAATAACCTGATCATTTCACACAGCGCCATCTTACCCCAAACTAAGCAAACCCTGTACTATGGTAACTTAAGCAGTTTTTAAGTTGTCTGTTCAGCACTGCTAGGCAATCCTAAGGCTTGGCAAAGAATCAATATATTTCTGTTAACCTTATATCCAACTGTGATTGAACCCAAGGGTTTCTGGCTCCAGATACCAAAGCTATCCTAGTGTGTCAAACCTTGCTTTATGTTACGTAAACGTACATTATGAATTACAGTAGTTCCTAATATTCCTCTTCATCTTCTTCTCTGAAGGTACACCGAGTCTTCCAACGACGCGATGGAATGAATTCTTGTGTCAGTTTTCAACCACCTACTACTAAAGTCACTTTCACTTTCTAAAGTCACTCCAATCGTCTTGATCGGATCTATTACATACCCATTTGGTTGTGTAACTTCAGGAATTAATTTCTTAATCGAACTATCTTCTTCACCTTGCCCGATTATTGTACCCTGTGATAAGGTATACCTAATATTTATGTATATATTTTATATTATTTATATGTATATATATATATATATATATATATATATATATATATATATATATATATATATATATATATATATATATATATATATATATATATATATATATATATATGTATATAATATATGTTTATATATAATTATTAATTACATATATTAGTGTTCGTCATAGGTACTAGTTTATTATTGAATTTATTTTGCACCTGCCTCGCCCATTTCCACCTGCCCTAAGGTAGACTGGTAGATAATGCCTTTGGCATTAAGTCCGCCCATGTAAATTAATTGCATAAAGTTAAATAAATAAATAAAATAAAAAATACTAAGTAGTATTGACCTCTGACATGGTTGTGTAACGACAACCGTCTAGGTAATCATAGACAGCAACCAGAACCTACGGCCTAACGTAATCGAAACCACCTTTCTAACGTAATGCAAAGATTGGTAAGGAGGCTAATAGTACTTTCATCTTAAAGTACAGACCTCATGGGTAGTCCTTGTAGTAGATGGTTTAAAAACTGACACCAGGTTTCATCATCATCAGTCCCACTCTTTTCGTCAGATAGATATGTACATCGGCAGCACATCAACGTAGTAGAGTAGTTATTGCCTGGTTGCCATTCCACCAATTCGGACTAAGCACTTCCAGTCATCATTTATAATGCGCACTGCTAAAGAGTGGAACTCACTATCTGCGTCTATGTTTCCAAACGCATACAACTCTAATCTCTTCAAAGTAAGAGTGAACAGGCTTCTTCTGGGTGAACTTGCTCCATCTTAGACTCTGTCTCTGTCCTATGACCTAGACTAGAGTCAAGAGCAAACCCATCATTAATTAATAATATATATATATCCCAACTTGATATGCTACTGATAGTACAAATCGATAGTACCGTCCAGTTGGACTGGACGCTATCCAAGAAGGATCGATCTTCTTATTCTTTTCATGTGGGACACCGAGTCGACGAAAGACCCGATGAACGATGAAGGATCGATAAAATCTCAGATTGAGGAAAGTCCACGCAGGGCCAGTTGTACAGAAAATCCTTAGAATCATGCTTGAACGCCGTCAAAGAACCATTACTTAGAGACCTCTTACCTAAACGCGTTCTTAAGGGTACAAGACTTAACGGCTTAAGGTTTAAATCGCACTTTAGTTCGCCTTAAGCTGACACTAAGCTGCGAAGATGAGATCGTGACATTTTTGGTCATAAATTCGAAAACTTAGACCCTGTGGCCTGATTTTAAGCAACCGGGAAGTGTAGTTTAAGGACACGGCCATCTGTAAGCATACATTGAGTCGAAGTTTTTTATGTAAAAGAATGTAAACAAACAAGTTAAAAAAGGATATCAATATACCGAGTGTCAGATAAGGACAGAAAGTTATAGCTTTACTCAGTCATACTTAGCAAGACTGTTTGTATTATTTTAAACTAGATTTCCGTACAGCCATTTACCAGCTGCCACTCATTTTCCCTTAGTAATAGTTGTTTTCCCGCGGTAAAAAGTGGACAGAAAATTATAGGTTTGCTCAGTCATGGTAAGACTGTTTGTATTATTTTAAACTAGATTTCCGTACAGCCATTTACCAGCTGCCACTCATTTTCCCTTAGTAATAGTTGTTTTCCCGCGGTAAAAAATGGCCTATGTGTTATTCCAGGTTTTATACTTCCTGTGTTCCAAATTTCATCCAAATCGGTCAATCCGTTTGAGCGTGAAGAGGTAACAAACATTCATACATACACACACAAACTCTCAGATTTATAATATTAGTACGGATTAGTACCTACCTATTTGTAAAGAGTATACACATTTACAGTGACCGACGGCAACGTACCCTCTAAAGCACGGATCATCTCTCACCAGTCACAAGATTAAGTTTGCAATAAAATTTACCTGGGTACACTTAAAAACACTTAGTTAATTGTCTAATCTAACCTACTTCTATATTATAGGCGCTTTTCTCTTCTTCTCTTTGATTCTTTCTCTACCCAAAAGTTTTCTGGTAGAGATAGATCACTTTCAGCAATAAGGCTGTTTTGTGCATTTTTATTTAAAATTTTCCTGTTATGTTTTTGTGGTTTGAATGTGCAATAAAGTGTCTTTACTTACTTTTACCTACTTACTTAATAATAATAACTTACATAAAAGTATTTGTATTTATTTCTTCACACAAACTCACATTATTTTTAAGACATCTTGGCACCATTTCACTAGAAATTGGTTTGCTGCAAAATAACTTTGCTCTACAAAGTTATTCAATATTAAATGAATTGATATAAAACTGCACTTATGAACAGTAAATAGTTAAAATAAAAAAACAGTTAAATTTTTTGTGTGCAGCCCAAATAATAGATAATAATTTAAACTATGATAAATACCTACCTATAAGTAGTGGAATAAGGGTTCTGATATTCCCGGAAGAAAATGCAGGTCGCTTTCGGGAAACTTAATCTCATTTGACACAGAAATGGGTGAACATAAGGGTCACCGCATATTGGGCACAATCATTGGTATAAAAAAATATGGTTGTTATTTCCATGATTGATAAATATTTGGAGGGATATTTTAGAAAAGTCGTGTGACCGGTTATCAGCCTGTAAGTTTATATACTATAAATACATACAGAGAGTCAGTAACCGTTAAAATATCCCATCGCCACGTTTGACAGCTGTCAGAGAGCCGTTTCAATCAAATTGTATTTAATAGGTTGTTAGCTTGTCGCCTAAAGTATGTAATACACAATGAAACCCTCGAGTCCATTAGCCGCCTCTTGCAACACCCACGAGAAAGAATTGGTGTTGCTATTCTAAGCCGGCATCACCAGGCGCTCTAAGCCAGCATCACACGGCACCTATTGATACTGCACACATTATATTTTTATTACTTTACACTTTTGTGTAAATAATTTAATTTAATTTACTTGACCTTAAGACAATGTATATTTTTTACTGAATATAAATTGAATTGAATTGATAGACCCGATGGCGTGGCCGCCGGTCTTGGGTTTGATCCCCACAAGACACAAATATTTGTCAAGTAAATTTTCAAATGTTTGTGTTTAGTTTATGTGTTTCCTATGTATGATACCTATGTACACATTTAAAAAAAATAGTATCAGCTAGCTAGTTCCCACAGTACAAGCTTTGTTTAGTTTGAAGTTATATGACGCTGTATGAATTGTCCCGAATATTTATTAATTTACTGCGAAACCAGAAGCGTCTTAATAGGCGGTGCCCTTTTCTAAGGTGACCCAGAATCCAAAGGACGCAGGTGTCGTGTCTAAACCCATATCAATGTGAACGGACAAGTGGCGTACGAACACACCTATAAACACCCTTTATATCAAGGCCGTGCCTTGTGCCGTGTGATGCCGGCTTAGAATAGCATCACCCCATTTCTTTCCCGTGGGAGTCGTAAGAGGCGACTAAGGGACTCGAGGGTATGTATTGCAATTTCAGGCGATGGGCTGACAACCTGTCACTATGGCAATACACAATTTTACAAATGACCCTCAAATATTTGTCAGATGTGGCGTAAATGGACGTTTTTTTTTGCGACCTTTTGCGCTCTGCCTACCCCGCAATCGGTGGGCGTGATATGTGTATGTATGTATGTATATCAAGGCAAGCCAACTGATTTTCCAGACGGGCCTGATACTTAAGTTTACTGGGGCGCCGGGCCAAGATTTTAAGAGGCAAATTTACTGTCATTGTTATACTCTAAAAACGTTGTATTTTACCGTCCAATCAAGCCCAACCGCCTAAGCGACTGGTGGAGGCGACTGGCGGGCCAATTCAAATACCTTGGTGGGCCTAGGGTTGCCCTGCCTTGCTTTATAAGCTACCAGATTTCCGCCCAGCGGTTTTACCCGCTGCAACTCATTTTCTAGTAGTTTTCCTGCGGTTAAAAGTGTTATGTGCCTATGTGTTAATCCAGGTTATACTCTATCTGTGTTCCAAATTTCATCCAAATCGGTCAAGCCGTTTGAGCGTGAAGTGGTAACAAACATACATAGATACACACACACACACGCACACACACACACTCAGATTTATAATAATATTAGTACGGATACCGTATGAACATAGGATTAAGGTTTTTAAAAAAAAAATACAGACCTTCTTCTTCTGTAATGTCGGGTATAATTTGAGACATAAAAAACTACCCGATGAAACTTAACACTAATATAACAAGGAAAATACTGACGAAAAATCACAGATAAATAAAATAACAGAGTTTTGAAAGAGACATCATTATGCAAATAAAACTTGGGTATACCCAATTTGTGAGATACGTGACTATTCTTACTCAGTTTTCTGAAGAAAAATTACTTTCTAACAAGGAGAACTTCCTATACTAAACGGAAACTTATGGATTGTTATAAAAAAGGGCAGAAATAATTTTAGAGGGTGAACCACCCAAAATTAATCTAGTTACAACGTTTTTAATATCTAGATATAGATTAAAGAGTGATTCAGAGCCTACAAATCACTCAACAAACCTTAAATTAAAATAAGAATAAAAACTACGATCACTTTAATTGAATAACGAAACTAACTTTCAGTGGCGTATATGAGAGGAATGTCCAAAAGTAGATATATAGGTATTCAAATATTTTAGTTCGTTGGCGCTTGAAGTGATCCATCAAGTCAAATACTCGTCAAATCATGCATATACTTGTTGGGAATTTTTCTGTTGACAGTTCTGTTAATAGTTCTAAAGTTCAAACGAAAGAGCGTTGTGCAAAACTGAAAATTTTATATTCGTTCGTTACTAAAGAATTCTGTTAGTTTGATTTGCTACAAAATTAACTTGTCGTCTTGCTATTATATTGAGCGTCATTCTTGTTAGTAAACATAAAATCAAATAGGTATTTAATAAAAAAAACTTTTTAGACAGGTAAAAATTTTTGTGTAAAAATAACGTGTCTTTGACACGTTATTTTTATTAAGCTCAGCGCCCTCTACATGACATTCGAGAATTCCTAGAAAATTTCCCATTCTTCAAGTTTGACAAGATATCATCGTAACAAAACTGACTCAAAAGATGACAGCTGCCCAATACAACATCAGTTTATTGTTTGAACTACGGTCGCATATTCAATTAAACGCTACAAAATCTACTGCAACCACGCTTGCCCGAATTCTGAGTTCATAAATCAAGATAATATCATGTAAAGTAAGTCAATTCCAAACTAAATTCAACCATTTATGGGACAAACTGAGTGTGAACCAAACTACAACTAAGGCGTTGCCAAGAAAATATTTCATCCATATAAATGGGACAGGTCATAGAGTAACAGGAAATGTATGAAACAGATGAGACAAACGATATCTACTTATTTTAAAATTTATGCAAACATACATACTTAATGATTGATAGTCAAATTATGTCAGAGGCCTCCCTACTGATAGTAGGAGGTTGAAGAACTCTGACACCAGGGTTCATCAAGTCGTTGGACGACTCGGTGTCCCACTCGAAACAAAGAAAAAGAATGCTTGATAATAAACAAGTCAAGAAAACTGAATGGGAAATTGTCACAACAATTTGTTTGCACATTTAAAAAGACGGAAAAGCTTGAAATAGGAAAGGCTTGTTCACAAAGTAGATAATTTACAGAAAAACGACTCGCTCCCTTTTCGATGACTGATACTAACTTTGTTAGGGTTGCTTTTATTTTCTTGCTGAATGTTTAGAATGGATTACCAAGTAAAACATAGTTACACTACTTACAAAAACCCTCGTAATTATTGTCATGGAAAAAGAAAAGCTTTTGTTTACCTCATCTATATCAAATACTATTTTACGAGCGCGAAATAAGCTATGCTGAAAGAAACTGCTCCGTTTGTACTGTATTTAAAGTGAAATGAAATGTTTTATCATACAAAACGGTAAGTTTTAAGGTGAATGATCTATATAGAGTTTGATTTTCTTACTTTTTATTTTACACGGGATCTTCGGAAATGTTAAAACACAATCTTTTATTGTATTTTGACAACCAGAAACATTGCGATCGTATTTTCATTTACGAGAAGACGTATAACCGTGCTCCCCTGTGAACGTCGCGCATCGGCGTGTAGATGAGTGCGTGAAATATTGACGTTGCATAGTAGCCATCCATCTATCTGAGGCGCACCCGCCATTACTTAATTTGTGGCATCCTGCTTTATACCGACTGAATAAATCACAATATGACATTTCGACATTTCACGTAGGCGAATCTAGCATACTATAAGTGAACTGAGCTGACTACGGAAAGAGAAAATTATCTGTAGCCCACCCCAGGTGCGTAAACATGGCCAACATAAAGAACAAACAACTACTATTGCAAAAACAAACATAAGTACATAAGTCGCTTCTGTAGTACCGTTAATAATCTGTGGTAAAGATTAATTTTGTGACCTTGCAAATATGAGCGGGCCGCGGGTGGTTTTCCGTTAGGAAATGAGACGCCTTGGCTGGAAGTATACGATGCGTCATAGCCTGCAGACTTTACTATACAAGATGTTGGGTAATTCTGCTTAACCTCTCGTGGATTTACTGCCTATGGCCTAGCTAATGCAATTTTTATAGTTTATCAGCCAATACACCTGAGGATATTTTTTGCAACTGTCGAAAATTTGTTCGAAGATAAATGTTAAAAATGCCCAGTTAATAATTTAAACCACAAATATTGACAACGTGAACGGAGTATGTAGGTATATAAATTTTAATATACAGTTCATTAGAAAGGTCATCTTTGTACAAAACGAGTTTGTAGTTTCTAAATTGTAAAGTTATTCCAGATCCCAGGATCAACCATAACCACTGAAGCGAAACGCACACTCATCATGTTTACAATAAACAGAGAATTAATGGAACTAATACGAGGACGTTACTCATCACATAAACGTTTACGGTCCAAGATCTACACAACTTGTATGAACTTGAGAACTTGGAACACTGAGTAATGTGTAAGGTAGAGGCAGCACTATTAAGTATGGAAAACAAAAATAAAAGTACTGACTGGACTTGGACGTCTTTTGACACAGGTGCTTTTTCAAGTATTTACTCATCTGTATGACTGGCCCGATGGCGTAGCGGATAGTACCCCTGCTTTCTACGCCGAGGGTCGTGGGTTCGACTACCACAAGATACAAATATTTGAAAGTATAATTTGCAGATATTTGTGTTTAGTCTGTAATAATAATTATGTACTTAAAATAACTAATTACAAAAAAGTATATAAGTGCTATTATCAGCTATTATATTATAACTTATATACTATTAGTTTGGGGCTAGAGGGCGCTATGTGAAATGTGCAGGATATTTATTATATATGGATATTTATTATCAAGACTAGTGCTGAAACACTCCATCAAGGTCACGTGTTTGACTTATACTCACAACTGCACTTCTAGAAGTGCAACCATCTAGGAAAATGTTATGTTTCTTGGAATATTTTAACTTTGAATGAGCGTGAAAATATTCGCATTTTTATGAAAGTGATGTATCTGTTACTATTACCTAATCTATGTCAACACGCTTATCAGATACATACGATACAAGCATATTTCCTGCCACTTTTGTAACTTGCCTCCGGTTGGTTCAAATGGCGTGTCATCTTGTAATTGTGTAGGAATTGAGAACCCAGTAGGCCATCCACAATAACAGCAACAGGCGATTGAAGAGCATGCTGTAAAAAGCGGTTCACACTTGTCGTCAGGCATCTGTCAAGTCGTTTAACACACGCTTCCGTTACGCACCGTAAACTTACCACTCACGGTAGCCGTATTTGTGTGGGAATAAGATTGGAATTTGCAATTTCCTTCTGACAAAGGCATGCGTTACATTGCGTAAATAAAACGGATCCACGGACGACAAGTGAATTAACCGACTTATTTGCAATATTCATGTTTATTTTTGCTTTATTCTCTTTTTTGGAGCGCTTTATCTACGCTTACTCTTCGATCTTAGCTTGGAGGCCAAGAGCAATGATTAGTTTCTCCGCCGAGATCCTTAGAGCTGATTTTGGGTGACAAACTGATTGTTGAGTTGGCTACGTTTTGTTACAAATTCATACCTACTAACGAAGTGTTTTGTTGTTGTTTTCTGGTAGAAACACACATATATATATATATATATATATATATATATATCACGCCTATAATCCCATGCGGGGTATACAAAGCGTAAACGGCTACAAAAAACGGACATTTTACGCCACGTCTGACAAATATGGATCATTCCGAAAATTGCGTATCGCCATAATGACAGGTTGTCAGCCCATCGCCTAAGATTGCAATATACACTCTCGAGTCCCTTAGTCGCCAATTATCACTCCCATGGGAAATAAATGGGGTGATGATATTCTAAGCCGGCATCAGAAAGTAACAATACCTATTTAATAATAATGATACAAACTCACATAGTAATGCCGGCTAAGAGTGCCGTGTGATGCCGGCTTAGAATAGCATCGCCCCATTTCTTACCCGTGGGAGTCGTACGAGGCGACTAAGGGACTCGAGGGTGTGTATTGCAATTTAAGGCGATGGGCTGACAACCTATCACTATGGCGAAACACAATTTTCTGAGTGACCCTCAAATATTTGTCAGACGTGGTGTAAATGTCCGTTTTTTTGCGGCCGTTTACGCTCTTCTTACCCCGCAAGGGATTATAGGCGTGATATGTGTATGTGTATGTATGTGTATTGTATGTGTAAACTCACATAGACTTGAATCATATCTGTGGCAAAGATTACATTGAAAAGTTATAAAAATATTGAACAAATAAAAGTCTGAATACGATATTGAATTGATGACCGACCATAATCTGACCCGCAGTACTGAAAGAGCTAAGCCGGAACTTTGTCACAATAAATTTCATCTTCATCCAAAAATAAAACCGTGGGTAAACCTCTCGATTTCGGAATCGATTATCAGTAATCCGATTATAAACGGCTTGCGAATGAATTGCTCCGTCAATCAACTACGGAACATGATATTGTGCTATACTTGGGTTAATTTGAATGATGCGGCTGACAGATTAGACATACTGCCTTCGAATTTGACGAACCAGTAGTTAACTGGCCTAAAATAGTGCCTTCACCTTCTATCCAATACGTTTAGAAAACGGAGATATCTAAGCCCTGCCATGTTTGAAATGTCAATGGGTTCTTTGCTATTTTTTATTATCAACTATAGCATTCCGTCCAGCGGTTTAATCCGTTGCCACTCATTTTCTTCTAGTAAAGAGGGTTTTCCTGCGGTAAAAATGGCCAATGTGTTATTCCAGGTTATACTCTACCTGTGTTTCAAATTTCATCCAAATCGGTCAGGCCGTTTGAGCGTGAAGAGGTAACAAACATACATACACACACACAAACTCTCAGATTTATAATACTATATTAGTACGGACTAACAGCCTATCCAATACAATACGATATTCTTTAATTGTACAAAACAAAACAAACAGATACAAAAAATGAAAAAAGATCTGTACAATTTAGGCGGCCTCATTGCTGAGGTAGCAATTTCTACCAGGCAGCCTTTGGGTGAAAAAAGAAAGAGTATGTATGGTTAAGCGGGATAGTGCATAGGTACATCTACATATATACTAATAAACTATTTTACATACTAATGCATATCCAGTAATTTCATCCGCTGCTTACCGTTTTTTCGCTGGAATAAGACATTTTAATATAGCCTTTGTTCATCGGGGATAATGTAGAATTATATTGGTAAAATAATTTTAAAACTTTCTAGTAATTTTGGAGATTATTCATTTCAAACAAATAATCAAATCTTTCCTCTTTTTTTATAATATATTCTATATTAGTGTAGATGTAGTCGCCATTGTTTTCATCGTCACATTATTTTGACAGTTAACGTGTATTGTGTCAAAATATAAGACATTATATGACCCAAAAATCTCTTAACCTTTTTTAAACCTATTTGACCTAAAGTAACAGCGCTAATGGTAAGTAAGAATTTATTAGACCATAATATATAGCCGCCGGTAGCTCAGTTGGCAGAGCAGTGGAACGGTACTCCACGGTCCCGGGTTCAAGTCCCGGCGGGCGCTGACATTTTTTCAATTTCTTATTTTCATTTATGAAAGTAATATAGCACTGTGAGTGCAAAATAAAACCATAGTACATTTAATTAAGCAAAGCTTCATCGCATGGTTCGAATTTCACTCTTAAGTGGACTGACCATAGTATTAGTTTCAAATAACTTATACTAGATGTCGCTTGTCGTCGCTTCGAGACGAGTACCAAGAGGTTGAAGATTTCGTCGGCTTACGTCGGGGCGCCGGTAGCTCAGTTGGCAGAGCAGTGGAACGGTACTCCACGGTCCCGGGTTCAAGTCCCGGCGGGCGCTGACATTTTTTCAATTTCTTATTTTCATTTATGAAAGTAACTAGCTTTTACCCGCGACTTCGTCCGCGTTAGATAGTTTTTGTAGAAACAGGTTCAGGTTTAGGTGGGCTCCTGATGGTACACCTGGTGGTCTACATAAGGTACTCCAGATCCTCTATGTCCTTGTGAAAAGAAGCGGCCCATCATACCGAACAACTTTTGTTTTGGAACCATGCCTGTATCTCTTATAGTTTAGCTGGGCTCTTGATGATACACCTGGTGGTCTACATAAGGTACTCCAGATCCTCTATGTCCTTGTGAAAAGAAGCGGCCCATCATACTGAACAACTTTTGTTTTGGAACCATTTCTGTATCTCTAATAGTTCAAGTGGGCTCCTGATCGTACACCTGGTGGTCTACATAAGGTACTCCAGATCCTCAATGTCCTTGTGAAAAGAAGCAGCCCATCATACTGAACAACTTTTGTTTTGGAACCATGCCTGTATCTCTTATAGTTTAGCTGGGCTCTTGATGATACACCTGGTGGTCTACATAATGTACTCCAGATCCTCTGTGTCCTTGTGAAAAGAAGCAGCCCATCATACTGGTCAACTTTCGTTTTGGAACCATTTCTGTATCTCTAATAGTTTAGGTGGGCTTATGGCGGGTGACAGGAGTGATGCCAATAGGCAGAATGGAGGGTTCCAGGTGGAGTCGGGAAAAGGGTAGCTACCCGCCTGGCCGGGTGTTGTGGCCAGGAGACCGACTGGTCCGCCTGGATAGAATTGGAAGTTGTATATATGCGTTGCGCGGTGAAACACTTCGATACCGCGTTTCAGGCTCTTTGTTCTGTCACGTGGCGCCATCTTGCAGCTATGTTGGAACTTCTGTTGCGACTTGCTTGCTCGTGAACCACTTTGAGTGAGCTTCTTGTTGTAGCTCCCAGAGGTCGCTACAGTACTCCCCCTCAAGACCGGAGGTCGATACTGTCAGCGAGCGAAGTGGGGCTGATGACGTCATGTAGCGTGTTGATGCAGTCAGGCGTGGCGAAGCAGTGCTGGTTCCAATGTCCACGGTGAGTCGGGACGTCTACGGTGAGTCGAGACGATGATGGAAGACCAGTGAAGCTGCCGTGCTGTGACTGCGGTGGGTGCTGATGACGTAGTAGTTGGCTGCATGCTGTAGTAGTTGATGCGTGGTTGAAGGCTGCGAAGTCCAAGGTAGGGGTCACCAATATTGGCGGGTGACAGGAGTGATGCCAATAGGCAGAATGGAGGGTTCCAGGTGGAGTCGGGAAAAGGGTAGCTACCCGCCTGGCCGGGTGTTGTGGCCAGGGGACCGACTGGTCCGCCTGGATAGAATTGGAAGTTGTATATATGCGTTGCGCGGTGAAACACTTCGATACCGCGTTTCAGGCTCTTTGTTCTGTCACGTGGCGCCATCTTGCAGCTATGTTGGAACTTCTGTTGCGACTTGCTTGCTCGTGAACCAATTTGAGTGAGCTTCTTGTTGTAGCTCCCAGAGGTCGCTACAGGCTCCTGATGGTACACCTGGTGGTCTACATAAGGTACTCCAGATCCTCAATGCCTTTTGAAAAGAAGCGGGCTATTATACTGAACAACTTTTGTTTTGTAACCATGCCTGTATCTCTAATAGTTTAGCTGGGCTCCTGGTGGTACACCTGGTGGTCTACATCTGTACTCCAGACCCTCGATGTCCTTGTGAAAAGAAGCGGCCCATCATACAGAACAACTTTTGTTTTGGAACCATGCCTGTATTGCCTGTATCTCTAATAGTTTAGCTGGGCTCCTGGTGGTACACCTGGCGGTCTACATAATGTACTCCAGATTCTCTATGTCCTTGTGAAAAGAAGCAGCCCATCATACTGGCCAACTTTCGTTTTTGTCTATTTCTGTATCTTTAATATTTTAGGTGGGCTCCTGACGATACACCTGGTGGTCTACATAAGGTACTCCAGATCCTCAATGTCCTTGTGAAAAGAAGCGGCCCATCATACTGAACAACTTTTATTTTGTAACCATGCCTGTATCTCTAGTAGTTTAGCTGGGCTCCTGGTGGTACACCTGGTGGTCTACATCTGTACTCCAGACCCTCGATGTCCTTGTGAAAAGAAGCGGCCCATCATACAGAACAACTTTTGTCTTGGAACCATGCCTGTATCTCTAATAGTTTAGCTGGGCTCCTGGTGGTACACCTGGTGGTCTACATAAGGTACTCCAGATCCTCAATGTCCTTGTGAAAAGAAGCGGCCCATCATATTGAACAACTTTTGTTTTGGAACCATGCCTGTATCTCTAATAGCTTAGCTGGGCTCCTGGTGGTACACCTGGTGGTCTACATCTGTACTCCAGACCCTCGATGTCCTTGTGAAAAGAAGCGGCCCATCATACAGAACAACTTTTGTCTTGGAACCATGCCTGTATCTCTAATAGTTTAGCTGGGCTCCTGGTGGTACACCTGGTGGTCTACATAAGGTACTCCAGATCCTCAATGTCCTTGTGAAAAGAAGCGGCCCATCATATTGAACAACTTTTGTTTTGGAACCATGCCTGTATCTCTAATAGCTTAGCTGGGCTCCTGGTGGTACACCTGGTGGTCTACATCTGTACTCCAGACCCTCGAATGGTGATAAAAAGTAGCCTATGTCCATTCTCGGTATGCTAGCAAACTCTGTGCCAAGTTTCATGAAGATCGGTTCAGCGGTTTGGCCGTGAAAGCGTAGCAGACAGACAGACAGACAGACAGACAGACAGAGTTACTTTCGCATTTATAATATTAGTGTGGAAGTGTGGAAGTGTGGATATAGCACTGTGAGTGCAAAATAAAACCATAGTACATAATATATAGTTTTGAATTGAGACAAATTTTGTATAAAAATCCATTGACCTCACAAGCCCTTGATTGACCTCCTGTCACTAACTGTTGCTAATTGTGGTGAAGCGTGACAGGTGTTTTATCGTACAACAGAAGAAAGGGGTCAATGAAATGTCACCACACTTTAACACATCTATTATAGTATTTAGCTCACACCATAGACAGACAGACACAGACCAAAAAATACCAAATATAAAGACTTACCAAAAAATTTAAAGATTTTTAGATAGCCTACCTAGCTATTTTCCAGGGGCCGTATTCCCCTATTTGAAAAGCGCTTAGTTGTGTTTCAATAGTGTCAGTTGGATGGTTTTGGCCGTTTCGTAATCCGCTAACAGTTTGAAGTATAGTCAATCACAATGGCAATAAAATTACAGTTCAGTGTCAATGGCATTATAATGACTAAAAATATATGAGAATTGGGGCCCAGATACTCTCACCAAACTTTGTACCTCTATATTGCCAACGTAATATGACCGAAAAATTAATTTATCCGTCTGTAAGAACTCAAACAGGGGTTTTTCTTGATATCTTTGGAACCTCTGTAGATGTGAGTGAGTCATCAATCTAGGCACCGAACTTTCTTAAAGGATCTCATGGGGAAAAAACTTAGGAACGCAAGTGTCTCCTACATATAAATAAATTTTTGAGCAGATTTTGGTTGTAGTACTACAGTAAAGATAGCAACACTGCTTATTAATTTTAAATATAGTCATTTGAATCTTCTGTAAACTCCTTTAGTTTGTGATGGAATCTTATATTGTTGCGGTTCGTATGTGACATTGTTTGCGATTCCAGCCTAACTCAAAATTATGCAGATTTGACATTACGCCTGAGACATGACATTTGAACATTAATGTACTGGGTATTAAGGCAAATCCCACGCTATGACAGACTGGCGGATGCGTCTGTCAAACACCTTTGTCAAATCACGTTAGTGAGCCATGACATGCCATGATATCCGTTTCTTGAATGAAACCCGAAATTTCCTTACGTCTTACAGAAGGATGCATCAAAAATAGGTACGTCCGATCGTCATAGTAACAGAAACGGCTATGTTCCCTACACCACCGGTAACGGAATATCCATGACTGCAGAATACAAACTTTATACTGTGCAATTGTTTTTCCAAGCATTTTTCTTTGCATACTAGTCGAATGAGCTCCTTGTTAAAATGTTTTATTGACTGAATCTACCATTAGACTTTTTTTTTCTGGTCCCTATGATTTAAGCCCCGGGGCTATTTAAATCTACACCTGACTATATGGTGGGGAGCAGGAGCTCACCCCGAGAAGTTTTATGGTTGTACAAACAACCAGCTCAACTTACGAGTTGTTCTGGGAAGAACGTATTGGACTGAATCTACCCGGCACGTGCCGGTAGTCCCCAAAGTGGGGAACAAATGAGGGACCTCCGCGCCCCCGCCCGCGGGGGCGTCGGTTGCTTGAGGAGCTTGTGGAGTGTGATCTACTCGCAATGGCTGCAGCAGTGGCTACTGTGATTTCATCATCTTCTTCCGAAAGGACGTGTCTCGGACGGTGTTTAAAACGCGAGGTTGGATGGGACCATTACACTGACGTTACTATCATTGTAAACAATGACATCCAAATTATAACTTTCAGAATGTTTCCTCTTTTACTTGCCTTTTTAATAATTCTAACTTAAATATTTTGGATAACATTGAATTATATTGGTTATATATTTTGTGCCGTCATTACTGAAAAAATTGTTTCGCATTTTATTAATTTTCCATGTAAATACCCACAGAGCACCCAAATGTCACGTGCTGTCTCGTGCAGCGCGGAGAGTTCTTTGGTCTGTGCAAGTACCGAATTATGGTATTCTATCTGTTAGCTGCTAAATTTGAATATGGCATCAAAGTCTTTTTTACCAAAAGTGTGGTTAAATATGAAATGAAATAGACAGAAATTTCATACCTCTATTCAAATTATTCGGGATTCGCCTTTCTTCGCTTTATTCAGATAATTTTAGAAGTAAAATGTTGAAGGTTGCTCGTTTCTTTCTCAGTAAGATGCTTCGTAAGTATATTTAAGTACTTCCTTTGAATCCGATATTGCGTAAAGGCCACCTGATCCTCATAATTTATAAAACAAAGAAACTACGTAAGAAATGTAGATAAAGATAAACTCACACCAGTCTCATCAGTATTTTACAGAAATAATTTGACGGCCGATGTGGCGCAGTGGTAATGCCTGCCTGCGACGCAAAAGTTCCGGGTTCGATTCTCGGTGGGACACTCACAAAGTTGATATTTATCACTTTGTGATTTTGTTTTCGTTCTGGTTAGGAGATTGTAAATGAACCACCTGATTGTCCGAAAAGAAAAATGGTTCGGTGCTTCGGAGGGCACGTAAAGCCGTCCCAGTGACTGTCTATGATTACTTAGACACACCTTACACAACCATGTCAGAGGCCTTCTACTAGTAGTAGGCGGTTGAAAATCTCTGACACCAGGGTTCATCGTGTCGTTGGACGACTACCACACCAACGAAACATTCCCACACGAAAAAAGAGAAAGAAATATTTTTTTGTTTTTAAATACCTCAATAAAAAGAAGCAGCCATACTCCGTGCCTGCGATACCTAAAAATACATAAATTGATAAAAACGTATTGTATCTTAAAACATAAGCAGATACTGAAGCTAATTTACATAATACTGTATTAGTAAATAATGGTTCAGTGAAGATTTAGGTAGCAAAAAGTGCTTAGAGTAGTCACTTTTAGCACGTTTGCACTACAGTTGCGGGGTAGGCAGAGCATAAACGGTTTCAAAAATGGACATTTACGCCACGTCTGACAAATATTTGAGGGTCAATCGGAAAATTGTGTATCGCCATAGTGACAGGTTGTCAGCCCATCGCCTAAAATTGCAATACACATGTAACCCTCGAGTACCTTAGTCGCCACTCGTGACACTCACGGAAGAGAAATAGGATGATGCTATTCTAAGCCGGTATCACACGGTGCATTTACAGCAATCACTTTAGTTGCTAGTTTTTAAATGAATTTTGAAGATATTACCATTTTTTAAACCGAATTTAAAAAAAACTTTAAGGCCAGGCCAATCTCTATGATACCGTTTATTTAAAAGCCTCAATTTAAATTTTAAATGTGCTTACCTATTTTGGAATTCTGTCTGTGTTTGTAACTAAAAGTTCGGGACTTTTGCATAATTTTCACGCTTCCGTTAACATAGGTAATTGGTTGAAAAAGTTTTACAGTTTTCCAGGTTCTGAGTTGTTTTAACATGTGGGATATCGAGTCGACGAATGCCCAAAGAATCCTGGTTTTATGTTTTTAAGTTCTAGTTATCCTTTTTTAGATCTGCTACGTGATGTTGGCTAAGAATAGCATAATACAATTGTTTTCCCGTGGGTGTCGTAAGAGCCGACTAAGGGACTCGAAGGTTACAAGTATATTACAATTTAAGGCGATGGGCTGACAACCGGTCACTATATATGCAATTTTCTGAATGACTCAAAATTTGTCAGACGTGGAGTAAATGTTCAGTGCTAAGTATTTTATTTTATTTGGGAGATTAACATTTTTATACAACAGTTAGAACATAATAATGTATGGTATGTATGTGTATTTTAAATGGTCTTAATCGGAAAGATACCTAAACTTTTTGTAGACGGCCGGTCTGACAATCGGTATAAGAAGATTTCAACTTTTTGACCGTACTTTAAGAGAAGAAAGAAAGAGATATCGTGAAAATTTGGTAGGTAAATGGTGTAGGCTTATACTTACTCTCAGTTTTTGTCAAACTGTCTTTTAGCAGTCAGTTTGCTTCATACAGATTTTCATCAACCATAAAGAAGATGTAAAAAACGCCTAAATTAAATATCAAATTTTAAAACACTTCCCATGAATTTTAGAAAACTTACAAATATTCTAATGCGTACAGGATTTGAACCTATGACTTTCGCCATCACTTGCTAACACGCCACGTGTTATCGCAATCAAGATACACATGCAAAATTTGCGGGCAATGGATAAGCCACGGTAGATAATTTACAAAGTTTTCTGAAACACCCTAAATGAGTTGGGCATTTAAAGTACTGCAAATCAAATAAAGCAAGTATCCACTTCTCAAAAATAATCACGCAAATGTTCACGGATTACAGAGGCGAAATGTCAGCGGGTGGATGTATGAAATGTCACGAAACGCAATCTGCAACCGGGCGAAATATTGCTGCGAGCTGCGGTCGCGCTGGGCTACACTCGCGGTATGGACTCCAGTTTGGATACTAGATATACATATACACACTCATACCTGTCTGTATCCCTATCATCGTAAATGAATAAATAATAAATAAGTGAGGGTGGATAAAATTTAATGGACCCACTCTGCAACCGGGAAAATATTCTGCACTCGCGGCAAGGTTTATATTGTTGATTTGCGGCTCAACCAGGGTTTGATTTATTTCAACGTCTCACTTCTGTTGTTTTTGTAAGTACTGTTTTGTCGCCATACTTTATATTGTTTGTTATGTAGAGTAAATGGTCAATAGTTAATAACAATGTTGTGAACCGTATTGTTGGTCGAGTATTTTTTCCTCAAGTCGCAGGTTCAAATCCTGCCCGCAGTCGAAAACTTTGCAAGTTTTCAAAAATTGTATACCTAACACGGGAAGTGTTTTAAAATTTGGTACTCTATTTTTTCCTCCATGCAGCTTGTTATGTATTTCATACCATCATCTAAAATTGCAAGAATTTTTCTGCTCTCTTATCTTCAGACTTTTTTTTCATTAATTCAGTTGCGTGGAAAATTTATTTTGTGTATTACAATATTTTGTGCATTAGATGGGAATTTTAGCCGTGTGGTGCCGGCAGAGTAGAATAGCACCACCCCATCTCTTCCCGTGGGGGTCGTAAGCAGCGACCGAGGGATAAATCCGACCCAACAAAACGGTCCTGGAGAGGCCAACTCCACAATTAAACCCGGAACGGGGTCTCCGTCAGGCGCGTGTGACAGAGAACTACCGCGCGGCAGACTCCCGCAGCCGACCTGGCTCCGCACGTATCGACTAGTCGTTCCTGCGAATCCAGCCAGGAAGGCCGAGAGGGTGGCGCAGGTCCTGGGCAGCCCTGCGTTTTCCATAATTGCGTCCCAGGCAACGCAGTGTCTGCCTCAGACACTGTTTAAATCGTCTGTCACAGACGTGTGAGGCCAATAATGAGATGGAAAATTAAATAAAAATAAAAGTGGACTCAATCCACAGACCTTACCACGAATACACGTACAATGAGACGAGATCAGTCAGACGAGGTGCAAGAGATATATCGTTGTATTATTGCCGAACGAACAATGCAACATTGCGCGTCTGCCGTCTCGATTACATTGCTCCCTCCCTTTACATGAGTATTGTGTGTTATGCCGTTCCCGGTTACATTGGGAATATTCCCAGTAACTTTCTCGGGCACGAAGATTATTCCCCGGTATTATAGAAACATTGAAAATACAAAATATTCTTTCAAAATCCAATGTAAGTTTTTTTTGTAAAATAAATAACATTTATGTGTTTTTTTAAATTTTAAGTGTCTTTGTAAGTTCAATAAGTGGGTAGGACGAATCAATATTATGGTGAATATTCGACAAAATTGTGGCAAAATACGATTATTTTAGGTACATTATTGTAAAATAATGTGATTAGGGATAACCAATTCAAATAATAATATGCTGTAAAAGTGAACAATATTTAAAGATTTGGATTGACTCGTGATTATATACAACTTTGCCTAAGAAACTTAGATCGAAATATTCCAAATAAAAAAATAAAAAATCTTGGAGAATATTCCCAATTTATAAATATGCAATATATTATACAATGTATCCTATTATATATTATATTTTTTGGCATATTTAAAACTAGGAACTGGCAACATTCCCTTGGGAATATTCCCAGTAAATTACTAAAATGGGAACGGCACATTGCTAGTCGCGTTGTAGAGAGCAGTGGATATTGCGTTTTAGTGATGTTGTGAAGGTAATGCGAATTGCGAATTACAACGAGAATTCGCTGACTTTGAAAATTCATTTAGTATTCTGTGTAATTATTACGGCTGTGGCGTAGTAGTAATGCGACTGCCTGCGACGCAAAAGTTCCGGATTAGATTTTCAGTAGGGCTGGGTTCCACCCACCCAATTGTCCAAAAAGAATTAATTGCTTCGGGGCGCACGCTTAGCCGTTGGTCCCGGTTGCTGTCTTTACTTAGACGGCGGTCGTTAGTAGTAGGTGGTTAAAAAACTTGTAAGAAAGGTCCAATATTTGTTTTCTTATTTGAGCCCATGTCACTTTGGGAAAGTTGTTTAGTTTAACGAGTAGAATTCAACTAAAAAAATAATTACAAAATTGAATAAGAATAATACCTTTTAAACAGTTCTTATAGAAAATAAACTTTTTAAAAACTAAAAAAACGAGCTAAATACATAATACGCAGGAAAACAACTATTACCACGGGAAAATGAGTGGCAGTGGGTTAAACCGCTGGTCGGAAATCTAGTAAATTATAAATTTTATTGCATATCAAAATCAATAAGGTACATGCTTACGAGTATTATGTATAATTACATAGGTCTTATATATTAATTATGATACCCCGTATAGCAACGTGGTATAGCAACACTTAAGGTATAAAAAAGAGCACTACTGTTTACATTTAAACTTACATTTAAGTTTACACATAAGGTCTGTTTTATATTTACTGACATCAGTTTATTTTTTGGAAATTTATCTACTACTTATTTTTACTTATTCACAATACATAATAATATTTTATATGTAGATTTTTTTTTATTTAATCATAAAAACAATAGCAATTTTTAACAAACTATTCTTATCTTTAATAATTTTATCTATGAGATCTTTGTTTATTTATCATTCGTTATTGTACGGTTTATTAAGAGTATTTATAAAATATTTTTATGTTTATTTATACTTTTATTTGTTATCTTCTAGAAATTCAGTGAGATCCACTGAGATCTATATACTCTGTCACGTACAGTATATATTTTACTCTTGCCATTATTTTGAGTATAAATTTGATTTCCTCATTAAAAGTTATGGTCAATTAGGGATAGGTAATCAAAATATTGATAGGCTATAAAAACCATTAAAAAACTAAAATTGTAGCTAATGCGACATGTATAGTACCTGCAACATTTTTAAGTCGCAATTGGAAACGAATTCAAGTATTTTCATAATAATTAAGGCGACGATGACTTTTAATACCGTTATAATAAGCTGTAAGTTTGTTTAAAAAATAATTAGTAATTTTTGATAAGCCGACTTTATCCAAAAAAACAACTGAAAAACTTTCCCATAAAATAAATATTTAGGGTTCCGTACCTCAAAAGGAAAAATAACGTAACCTTAAAAGGATCACTTTGTAGTCCGTCCATCCATCCGTCTATCGGTCAACTCAACTGTCACGACCCTTTGAATCCGGAAGCTCGGGTTGTAACATCATATACCCAGGTCCACGGCTTTTGGTTGTTGTTAAAATCAAACTCTTAAATGAACTTTAAAAACTTATTTATAAAAATAAATGGACTTGAATGCTTTAAAAACGCTGTTTTTGACCCTCTCAAGGGAATCAAATTGCATAGGGTATGTAGCAACTTCTGGGTGCTAATATAATAAGCTCAGTCAAGTGGTAGCACATTACCCGGTCAGGCAGACTCATATCCTGACACAAACTGCATCCCGCCATTCTGCCTATTAGCATACTTTCCTGTCACTCGCCAGTCACCTTCGATACAGAAATAAATACAAGTCACGATCTGACTGACTGCATTTACT
This sequence comes from Tuta absoluta, assembly GCA_027580185.1. Classification (NCBI taxonomy): domain Eukaryota; kingdom Metazoa; phylum Arthropoda; class Insecta; order Lepidoptera; family Gelechiidae; genus Tuta; species Tuta absoluta. The sequence goes on along the minus strand of JAQAHW010000019.1, from coordinate 6,544,241 downwards.
ATGGGAAGTCCAAACAAATTTAAAGTTTCCTGAAATATATTCTTATGGGAAGTTGTTCAGTTTCATGTTCTGAATGCATCAGTATTCGGAAGGCTATCCTTTAAACCCTGTATACTTATATAGGGTTTCATTTTTTAGTTACCCATAGCGAACACTCAAGACGGGCTAGTGATAAAGAACAGTATTCGGAGGGCTGTCCCTTAAACCCTGTATACTCAAATAGGTTGAAATTTTTAAGTTACCCTTATCGAAAACTCGACATGGGCTGGTGATAAAGAACAACTTTCCCCAAGGAAGATAGTTGTGACCTTCTATACAAATTGCTGATCGGGTTGCTTTGAATTCCTATAGAAACTCAAAATATTTTTGCCATATTTCAACCTATATTCTTAAGAAAAAATCACCAACCCGTTTTGACGATTCGCTTTCAGTCACTTGTAAAATTTCACCTCATATACATACATACATACATAAATCACGCCTATATCCCTTACGGGGTATACGACTTCAAATAACAAATAAAATTATTAACCAATAAGTTTTTTGTAGTTTTGATCGCCTTGGCAGCAGTAATAGTTGGTGTGCTGTGTAACGTCGCCTTTCCTTTTAAAGACACGTTTCCAAGCCCCTACGACAGTGGATGTTGGAATTGTCCAAGAGTCTACGTGCCTATATGTGGCTCCGACAATCGCACCTATACGAACTACTGCCGAATGGAATGCTACAACACGCATTACTATCCTGGCTCTAAGGCCAGGGTTTCCATGCAATAGTAAGTAAAGTTGGTTCAAAAACTTATATCAAATACAAAAGTGTAGGCTGTCCGTCCGTCTATCACCAGGCTGTATCTCATAATCCGTGATGGTAAGCCGGTTTGAATTACCACATATCTATCTTTCTTTTTCTTTTTCGTGTGGGACACCGAGTCGTCAAGATGATGTGTTTTTATTTCTGCTATATAACAACATATACTATTTATTGTAATTAATTAAATATTGAATGCAAAAACTCTTTGCTTATTTTATGAATATTTGTACGGATTCCTTCGTGTTTCAGACTGACTCACACTTGACTGATTTTTATTTTCACTGTTTTGGAGATCTATTTATACTTATATTAGGAATTCTATAGTTGTTCCGTATGTTTCTCTGTCTGTCCGCTACGCCTTCACACCTAAACAAGTATGTCAACCCGCGACCACAATACATGAAACTGTATTGAAACGTCGGGACACAGGTAAATTACTAATATTTACCTAAATACTATCGCGATAGACCCGGTCTAATACTTAAAATGAGTGCAATACCTACGCAATTTCCTGTCCATCAACATCCTGAATATTATTTTTTTGTTGCAGCGAAGGACCTTGCACGATGCTGGGTTATATACCCAAAGTACTTACGAAAATTTCATAAAAAAAAACGAAAAAAGGATTATTTTAATATGTATCAAACACATTTGGAGTTTTTTAGCTTCAGTTGACTTTAGTATTTCGATATTATGTTGCATCAGTTATGTAACACTCATAATAAAGGGTGAAATTGTACTAGTGACCGATAGTGAAATCTCTAGACGGGCTGGTGATAAGGAACAACCTTCATAGGTTACTAATTAAATATTTGCAACAATAGATTTGAATCAGTTATTACAAAATTAACTAATTCAATAGAATAAAACTAAATAAAAACTTATAATCAGCCTTTATAAACGCCTTTAAACGCAAAACAAGGATTTTTCAGATTTCGAGTCAGTTTGTCTGTTTCTCTGTGGGTTTGTACACGCTTATCTCCGAAACTAAAGGACGGATTTGACATATTAGCCACTTTATACCGCAACTTTTTACTCAATCTCACGAGGGTCTCGATAAGTCGAATTTTTGTATACATATTGAGATATCGCTGCTTTTTTTAAAATTTGGCTTCCATCGCCTTCAGGCGATGATTCTGCCAGAGTCAAGGGCAATATCTGTACTTTTTTTATTTCACATTTCTGTAGGTACAAATTAATTCCTACAAGACCACATAAGTGTTAATCCATTTCGGGATAGGGTCCCGCTACGTATACGTATATCTTTTCATGTCGAAAACATTTTGAAAGAAATGTCACTTCGATAATCGGGTAAAATAGTACTTAATAAAATAAAAGCAGACAGAATACGGCCAAGTGCGATATCATCAAGAAAACTTTTTGAAAATAAACTGCATATTTTTATTGTATTTAATTGTGAGCGAACGGTATTTAATTCTGGAAATTAAAACATATGATTTCATCCTACATACACTCTTGGATTACAAAGTTAGTATGCAACTCTTGTAGTCCCACTAACAATGTTTTCCATTCTGCCTCAGGCATTCGCTGTCCGAATGTAAAAAAAGGTTTTTTTTTTATTACTTTCATGACTGCTACATGCTAGGCTTAAAAACGCTGACTGGAAAAATATTTTTAACGAAGTCTTTCTTTATTTAAGAAATACTTTTCTGCGCAAAGCTGTACTTCGACAGGAGTATAAAAATAATAAATGAAAATCATTTGTAATCTGGGTTTTATTTGAATGCGCTAAAGATAGTAGGTACCTATAATAATCTATTCCATTCAAACTTTTACTTCCAATTTAATTTATCGTTACCTACAACATACTTATTTTATGACATATATGATATAAAAGCTTGTCGCAAAATTCAAGTAGGTACTGTTCAAAATAATAGCTAAATCGGTTGAACATATTTACTTATACATTTAAATGCGAAAGTTCATCCAAAAATATATTGCAAGTTAAATAAGTTTTAGACTTAAAGCATCTGAGGATATAAAAAGCCGGACTGAGAAGCAGACGAATGAGTAATTCCTTCAGGGCGTAAATGAAAAGAGGAGTTTGTTGAGAACCATAGAAAATAGAAGAGGGAAGATGATAGGGTCATGTTGACATGATCAGTTCTTGAAGAACATCGTGAAAGGAAAAATAGAAGGCATGGTCGACTCCGACCATGACGAAATTACTTTCACCTTATAAAAGAAAAGGTTACTGTCGTATCGTATCAGGAGGTCAAATCATTGGTAAAGTGACGACAAAAATGACGGTTACTCCACCAACAAGAGATTGAGCTCTTAAATATAAGAAGAAGAACGAAAAGTCAACAATCGAGGGAGCACAAGAAGTGGCAGCGGCATGACGAGTAGCAGCGCAAGTAACCTGTTCACATATTCGCGCTGCCCAATTTCCCTTATTTCCCTGCCCATATTGGCAGATATTTATTTGAATAAAAACTTAGTTACATAACATATCAGACATTACTAGTGACAAAATGTTGGCTCGGGCTCTGAAAAATATTTCTAACTCAATCGGTATGCCGTCCGTGCGCGGAAAGTTTGACGGCGGCGGCCAATTTTACACTGTTTTGCGGCAGAAGTTATGTTTCACACTACGTGGGTGAACACTTTTCTTTACTATAAATAGACATGTACATTGCCGTGCCGTGTGATGCGGGCTTAGAATAGCATCACCCCATTTCTTTTTCGTTGGATTCGCTAGAGGCAACTAAAGGACACGAGGGTGTGTATTGCAATTATAGGCGATGGGCTGATAGCCTGTGACTATGGCGATACTCAATTTTCCGAATGACCCTCAAATATTCGTCAGCCGTTTTTTGCGGCCGTTTACGCTCTGCCTTCCCCGCAATGGATTGTAGGATATTTACATTTACAGCCACAAAGGTCCACTGCTGGACATGGGCCTCCTCTCCCCTCAATTCTTAGACAAGTCGATCTCATCAAAACCACTTAACTTTTGAGGGGCCAAGTATAGAGAGAAACACCCAATCAGATTTCTTAAAAAAATCCGCACTATGTTGGAGGTTTACGTGTAATATTCTTCTTTTTCTTTTTCTTATTAGAAGAAGATGTGTAATGTGCAAGATAAATATAAATCTGAACGCAAAATAATTATATTGTTACAACAATTTCTTATGTGATACAACGAACTAAATATTGGAAAACATTTGCTATTATTGACAGAAAATAGGTTCACTTTAGTTTTATTTAAACATGACCGCAAAAAAAATGCAATTCTGATTAATCAAAAATATTACATAAAAATCAATATAACTAGGTATATTTTCCTCTACTAAATCATCACTAAGTTTTTCAAATATTATTTTAGGCATTTGACGATACTTAAGGCCTCAAGTCTCGCTTTTCAATTCTTCTATAGTAGAATTTGCGAGACCCATGTAAAATACCAAGTGAACATATAAATAGATCAACTAATTAACCATTTAATGTATTCTATTAAAGCTTCTACGCTGCTAGAAGTACCTCCGAATTTCAATGATCGGTCAGTGAGTGAGTGAGAAAAGTCAAGAAATATATTTGTCTCTATCCCACGATACTGACTAAAACCACAGTATAATTAATAGTACTAGCTAAAACCACAGATTAATAATAAGTTACTAACGTAACAGATACATCACTTCCCTGCAGAATGACAAATACCTACGTTATAATTAACTAAACTTTCTAGCTACAAGCGACACGAGGAAATATGAGCTTAACTGCTTTGACTCAACGGAGCGTTTCAAGTGCACAGCGGGCGATTGACGTCGGACGGTGTGAAAATAGGTTAGGGTTGGCCCAATGAAATAAAATACAATAAATGTTTTATAAATGATTTAATTTATAAAATGGTCAATTTGTTTTTTACCCTCCCTAAACTTTGCATTTGTAAATTTAATTACCGCAAAAATTCTAAATCTTATAAAAAGTTTGATTAAATAATCATGTGGGAAGCATGAACACAAAGCCTGAAATGGTATTGACTTTAATATTTCATATAATTTGCTCCCAGGCTGTCAATTCAACATTGTTAAAATGCAATAGGTAAGCAGTGGGATTCCACGCGCGCGACTACACAGGCGGGCATGCGGCGCCCCTATGCCACTTGTTCGCTCGAACGAACGGCTAGCCGGTAGGCACTTATCGCGTGGCCTTGAGCGAGTGACGGAGGCCTGCTAAAACGCCGTGCTAAACCACAGGCTAAAACGGCTTATTCAAAATATCACAATCATTTTTCATATCCATTCCGCTCGTAAAAGGACACATGTGTCCTCTAAGTCTCTTACAAATCTCATAGGTGCAAAATTCGACCCCAGCGAAGAGAATATAATAAGTTTAAAAAAGGATAGAAGATGTCAAAGACTATTTTAGTCATCTCTCAACGAAACAGCTGTGCACCTTCATTTGTTATTCTCCTTTTCGAGTGGGACACCGAGTTGACTATCGACCCAATGAACCCTGGAGTCAAGAAATTTTTAAACTACCATCTACTACTATTAGTAGGCCTCTGACATGGTTGTGTAACGACCGCGGTCCAAGTAATCATGAATAAGCAACCGGGACCGACGGCTTAACGTGCCTTTCGAAGCATGGAACCTTTCTTATGGACAATCAGGTGGTTCAGCAGCAGACTGGAAACAAATTCTCAAAGTGATTTACGTGATGATATTATTATCAATTTTCTGAGTGTCCCAGCGGGAATCGAACCCGGAACCAGTCTATTAAACAACTAACCGGACGTTCTATAAAACAACACGTCTACTGGCGAACAAAAAATGAACCACCTCGATCTTAATTTTACGTAATGCGTGCAGCCCATTAGAGATAAAACCTGTAATTTTTTCAGACAAACTGCGCTGTGAAAGAAAAACGACGTAACTTGTGTGCTCCATATATTTTTTGCCTACTAGTGCCTCGATTCTAACGATCATGTCCGTTGTAACGTGACGTGATTATTGCTTGTTGTGTAACACACCGAGGTGGAAAACAATCCTGCTGTCAGAGTTTTTCAACCGCCTACTCTGACATGGTTGTTTGACATCCTCCATCTTAGAGATAATTTTTTATGTGTGATGTTAAGAGTTGGTCCTAAAAGACAAACCGTCGCTTCGACCTGTGCATAGGTATCTATTGCGACAGATCTAAGTGATACCTAAACTTTCTAAACATTTTTGAAAAATCTCTTTATTTTTCCAAATTCGACTGCTTTGCAAATGTTGACGCTTTTCCTACCCCGAAGCGATAAAGGTGAAACTGTTTATTGACTAAAAACTTCAATTTTAAGCAGGTAAATAAGAAAAACAAATATTTAAAATTTTTTTTGTTAAATCATTATAATGTTAACATGCTCTCTTTAATCTCAAAATTGTTTTTTTTTTTAAAGATTATAACTAAATTAATATTATTATTAAAGCGATATTTTTATTAATTCCAGCTGTTTCTTAATAAATTATCAACGCGGTGATTGATGGGGTTGGATGAGGTGGCCACGCAACGGAAAGCGCAGCGTGGGACGACTTTCTATTTGTTGGACTGAAGATCTCACATGTAACACTGTTTCGCACCGATTAAACGTCCCCGCTGTAAAGCTTTTCGGCCGACCCATCCCGTGGGTCAACGAGACCAAATATCTAGGAGTCACCCTCGACTCAAGACTTAGCTTCCGTAGCCACATTATGAGAGTCCGCGACCGCGCCGCGTTCGTTTTGGGCAGATTACATCCGATGTTGAACAAAAAGAGCAAACTCTCCCTTAGAAATAAGGTGAGAATTTACACCACCTGCGTAAGGCCTATTATGACCTACGCCAGCGTAGCCTTTGCTCACACCTTCGATTCACATCTGAAAATGCTGCAGGTCATCCAAAACCGTTTCATGCGCAAAGCTACCGGGGCGCCCTGGTACATGCGTAACGCCAACCTCCACATCGACTTAGGCCTCCCTACCATTAAAGCGTATATGAAAGAAGCGTCTCGTCGCTTCTTCGATAATGCTCCCCATCATAAAAACCCCTTGATAGTTGCCGCGTCCAACTACTTCCCTCATCCAACCTCGCGTTTTAAACACCGTCCGAGACACATCCTTACGGAAGAAGATGATGAAATCACAGTAGCCACTGCTGCAGCCATTGCGAGTAGATCACACTCCACAAGCTCCTCAAGCAACCGACGCCCCCGCCGGCGGGGGCGCGGAGGTCCCTCATTTGCTCCCCACTTTGGGAACTACCGGCACGTGCCGGGTAGATTCAGTCCAATACGTTCTTCCCAGAACAACTCGTAAGCCCAATCGCGCCCCAAGGGCGCGATTGAGCTGGTTGTTTGAACAACCACAAGCTTTTCCGGGTGAGCTCCTGCTCCCCACCATACAGTCAGGTGTAGATTAAAAGCCCCGGGGCTCAAAATCGTAGGGTCCACAACTAAAAAAAAAAAAAAAAAAAACATGTAACACTGTTTCGGGCAGCCATTGGATGCAACGCATGGCGGTCTATAAAAGCGCCTGGTCTATGTCAAGCAGTGAAGGTTTCACAGATTGTCGATTATTAGTGAATTATCTACGGAATGTGTATGCGAAAATCGACACTAGTGTAATGACGTCATTTAACAAAGCGTTTCTGGAAGATAACGTTAATGACCTGTGCGTTTCAGGTTCCGTCACTGATAACTGCCTCTATGGTGTAGTTGTTTGAGCTTCGGGTTCTCGCTACGTAAATTTCAGTAGGATGTGTCATTACTGTTTTTCTTTTAAATAGCACCGACTTCATTGATTGTCATATTCATGTATGGAAAAAAAACCCAGGCCCGGCGCAAATGAAATGTATCTCAGATTTTAGGTATTCGTATGTGACAAAATATTCGGTACGGGGCGTTGTCGAAATCTTTTTTTAAATGCCATTAATTGGTAGTTGTTTTTTGAAAGTAGATATATTTTATACTTAGAAAATGGGAAATTCTTTTTTCTTTCTTTACTTTTGTGCTAAATATGACATTTATGCATCTATTTTGGCAACGCCGCCTTATACATAATATGCATAGTAAAAGTAGTATGTAGCGGGATAAGTTAACAAATGTCAAAACAAACAAAAACGCACAGATCTCAACGAAGTACAACGAAGGACTGCGCATAGACCACGTAAAGTGAGCGAGACTACAACAATGGTCAATGAGTGACTCATACGGCCTGAGCTGATAAGGTACTAGAATACAGAGAACCTTAAGTGCGAGTGAAATAGTGAAAAGCAAGATGAAATAGATTAAGCCTGCTAAATAACACAACCTAAAATGAAGCAACCTGTAAAAATACTTTTAAAATTGATTCCGTTTAAAAATTATTCCTGCGAAAAAAGAATTAGCAAAATATTACTTAAAAAAAATTAATTGTCACTATATTTTATTTTTAGTATGTAATTACCATATTAACGAAAAATTTGAGATATGTACCGTTTATGCCGGGTCTGGGTTTTTTTTGAGCATTGTCCTTTGTTATAATACAAACTAATACGTTTGTGTTAGTTACGTCTACACGTTCAAACGGCTTGAAGGATTTTTAATTAATTTTGGTACACAGATAGAGCATAATGACTCAATATACTAAAACGGAGTTCTAACCGCGATCTTATTTGTGTTGAATTGTTCGATATTTCGACCCAGTTGCATGGGCCATGATCAGCCCAGACATGGTTCTAAAACAAAAGTAGTTCAGTATGATGGGCTGCTTCTTTTCACAAGGATATTGAGGATCTGGAGTACCTTATGTAGACTACCAGGTGTACCATCAGTAGCCCAGCTAAACTATTAGAGATACAGACATGGTTCTAAAACAAAAGTTGTTCAGTATGATGGGCTGCTTCTTTTCACAAGGATATTGAGGATCTGGAGTACCTTATGTAGACTACCAGGTGTACCATCAGTAGCCCACCTAAACTATTAGAGATACAGACATGGTTCTAAAACAAAAGTTGTTCAGTATGATGGGCTGCTTCTTTTCACAAGGATATTGAGGATCTGGAGTACCTTATGTAGACTACCAGGTGTACCATCAGTAGCCCAGCTAAACTATTAGAGATACAGACATGGTTCTAAAACAAAAGTTGTTCAGTATGATGGGCTGCTTCTTTTCACAAGGATATTGAGGATCTGGAGTACCTTATGTAGACTACCAGGTGTACCATCAGTAGCCCACCTAAACTATTAGAGATGCAGACATGGTTCCAAAACAAAAGTTGTTCAGTATGATGGGAATAAGATGAGAAAGGACATTGGCAGCTTGTGCCTAAAAAAACAATCTAACGCGGACGAATTCGCGGGTAAAAGCTAGTAGAGTATAAACTGGAATAACACATAGGCTACTTTTACCTGCGGGAAAACATGCTGGGTAAATCACGGGGCGGAAATCTAGTCTTAAATAAATAAATTTTATTCCTGTTACGCTTTATTACATAAACAATAATTATCGAGCATTTTACAAGTTTCTAACATTGCTCGATTATTTTTTTTTACTCATGAAGTATTAAATTTAAAAAAAAGTTATTAATGGCAAAGCTGTATATAAATATATATAGAACATATCTTCCCCCGGTCCCCGGCTCGGCATAACTAAAGAACAGCCTTAAGATTAGTTACCACCGTGCCACCAAACTTTAACTTGACTCAGATCTCCCGCTTATTGATTCATACCTAATTAATTTATGGTCAGGTTTCTAAAAAAACATGTAGGTAAATTAGGGACCCGCAAGAAGATGTATCACATTCTTTCCCGTTGCTTTTTCAGTTTTTGTAACCCTGCCTTTTATAACCTGGGCATCTTTGGGGGAGGCCTTTACCGGGGGTTAGTATATTAACTAACATTAAATTTTTGTCAAAATGAAATTTTTAAAGTTTGATGTTAATAATACACAATTTTGTTTGATGATACACAATTTTCCGAATGACCCTCAAACATTTGTCAGACGTGGTGTAAATGGCCTTTTTTGCGGCTGTTTACGCTCTGCCTACCCCGCAAGGGATAATAGGCGTGATATGTGTACGATGTTAATAATAAAAGGCTTTTTTTAATAACCCTGCCTTCCGGTGCAATTTTGCAAGATCTCCAAAATTATATACCTTTTTATTCAGTTTCTTTACAGTCACGTAGTAAAGAGAACTCATCAAACCTTCACAAAATAAGTAGCCTTCATTATAATGTCTGTTGAAGCAAGAAAACCCGTTACCTGTCAGTACCAGCACTACATCCAAAAAACTAAGTTTGTTTCACTTGCAACGCTTAAATCATAATTAAAAACCAATTAGGCTGGCCGAAGCATTTCTGTTCGGGATATTTACCGTACCCTTTGGGTAATGAAGCATTTTCGCCGGCCATAATGGTCTGTAAAGGAATTTAATGTTTCCTTACGATCACCGATGAGAAAAAACAGCCCTTTTCGTATGAGGCTTGTATATGCAAATACGTTCGTATTCATAAAAAAATTCACTACCTGCGTCAGTGTGTCCAAACGTATACAACCTTAATCTCTTTAAAGTAAGAGTGAACAGGCTTCTTCTGGGTGAGCTCGCTCCATCTTACTAGACTCTGTCTCTGTCCTATGACCTAAACTAGAGTCAAAAACAAACCCATCATTAATAAAATAAAATAAATCATACATAGTCCTCAGTAGTAATACCAAAACTGTACAACCAGCAGTGCAAATAATACACCAAAAATCTATATCACTAGTACACAGCCAAGAGAAAAGGCTTATCAACGGGAGTGCTGGACGTAGGCCTCTCCCAGGCTACGCCATAAGGCACGATATCTCGTTTTCGCCATCCAGTCACTACCAGCCGCCTTTTTTAAGTCATCGGTCCAACAAGCCGGAGGGTGACCAACACTACGCTTGGCGAGGCGTGATGATCCCAGCCTACTACCACTTCGATTTGTCCCACTGCTGGGCAAAGGCCTCCTCTCTCTTACGCCACTCTGCTCGGTCTCCGGTTTCTGATAGCCAGTCACTACTAAATTCGAATAAGTTGTCTTACCATATTTTTCGAGGCCGGCGTCGGCGTCTACTCTCTGGCACCCACTGAGTAGCTTTTATACTCATACCCATACTCATACTCTTTATTTCATAATAAAAATATTACATGTCAAAATATTTCAATACATTTACATTAATTACAATACTATTTAAGAAATTCATTTACTGTATAATAAGCACCTTCAATTAATGATTTTTTCAAATTATAAATAAAATTATGAAATTTTTTATGTCATCTGGAATTGCGTTGTATATTTTTGGACCCATTGCATGCGTAGTCTTAGTTGATTTTGCAAGTTTGCATTTTACATTTACTAAGTTGTTTTTGCTTCTTAGGTTATGGTTGTGTAGTTGAGATTTTTGCTGGTACATTTCTATGTTCTTGTGTGTGTATTTTGCTATTTTAAAAATATATTGAGAGGGAAGTGTCAATATTCCTAATTTATTAAATAAAGATTTAGCTGGAGTACCAGGTTTAACGTTAGAAGTTATTCTTATTGCGCGTTTTTATAGCCCACCTGTCGGGATGCATGCGACAGACATGTCTCGCCCAGTCCCATTTCAGTTCCGCGGACATAAGTCTCCCTCATGCGCCTCCATGGACCGGCAAATACATCCAACGGCTGCACAGAACCCTGCGGACCGCTGGAAACTTAGCGCCATTAAACCATTTGATATATTACTTTATTTGAATAAAGTTGACATTTGTCTGGTGGCAAAACGGCTCTTATAGAAGCAAACCATTGTCCTATTACTGAAATCGTCTAAACCCAAACGGCCGTAGGTATGTGTGCGGCAGCCAATACAAGTTTGTCAATCAACCTGGTATAAGGTTATCCATCTCTACGCTTTAATTCAATGCAGCCGATGTTCGATTTATATCTACCCAAAGTGACTACCAGTTTTGTGAGAATAAATAAATTCTGTAGCAAATTGCTACGATTACTACAATACCACCGTAGCAAAAGACTACGAGCAGATCTTATAAAATGCAGGTAGAACTTCAAATGAAATGGTTGCGTCCCATTTAGAGCATCAAAACAAACTGTTTTTTAATACTATTACTTAGAGCAACCAGTATAGGTAGATCACTCAAAACAATCGAATTTGAGCTGATAATGCTAGTACCAATACATCGATATGTACATCTGTCTCCAAGGCATAGGTGCATTACTATCTACCAATACCAAGCCAATACTCACTACGTAGTATTAAAATGCGTATCTGCAATATAAAATTACCTTTTGTTAAAATTCCACACAAATTGGGCTTTACAATTTATGATCCGTAACTGGTTATGGTTTCGTTAACTTCACGCTGCATTGAATTTTGGTGGAAAATATACCTTTAAGTACTTTACACTTTACGTTCTTTTTTTGGGTATAAGAGCCAGCCCTCCGAATACTGATAGGGTGCATTCAGACCATATAACCCATGATATAACTGAACACCTTCCATAAAAATATATTATTAAACTTCAACAATTTTTGGACTTGCCTTATTAAATGCAGTCAGCTTTTTGTAATTTTGAATAGAAGGTCGAATATTTTTTGTCGTTTCCTGACATATGTTCCTAGGGGAAAGTTGTTCAGTTTCGTGGTCTGCATGCACCCTATCAGTATTCGGAGGGCTGTCCCTTACACCCCGTATACTTTTAGTAGGTAAGTATTGAGCTTCTTATTCAATAAACAGTTTTCTTGTTCCATAATTTTTTCTAGATTGTAGAATATTTTAAAACATACATCCACACCGATATTATAAATGCGAAAGTAACTCTGTCTGTCTGTTTGTCTGTCTGTCTGTCTGCTACGCTTTCACGGCCAAACCGCTGAACCGGTCTTCATGAAACTTGGCACAGAGATTGCTAGCATACCGAGAACGGACATAGGCTACTTTTTATCACCATTCGAGGGTCTGGAGTACAGATGTAGACCACCAGGTGTACCACCAGGAGCCCAGCTAAACTATTAGAGATACAGGCATGGTTCTAAAACAAAAGTTGTTCAGTATGATGAGCCGCTTCTTTTCACAAGGACATTGAGAATCTGGAGTACCTTATGTAGACCACCAGTTGTACCACCAGGAGCCCAGCTAAACTATTAGAGATACAGGCATGGTTCTAAAACAAAAGTTGTTCATACTGATGGGCCGCTTCTTTTCACAAGGACATTGAGGATCTGGAGTACCTTATGTAGACCACCAGGTGTACCATCAGCAGCCCACCTAAACTATTAGAGATACAGAAATTGTTCCAAAACAAAAGTTGTTCAGTATGATGGGAATAAGTTGAGAAAGGATATTGGCAACTTTTTACCGAGGATTTTTTTTGTTATCTACTGACTTTTGTATTCAATGGTTATAAATATTAATCTCTCAGGGCAGTACACCGAATAGCAAATCACAATACACACCCTCGAGTCCCTTCGTCGCCTTTCATAACACCCATAGAAATGGGGTGATGTTATTTTAAGCCGGCATCACTCGGAATATGTTAACAGTTAACCGTATTTCACGTTTTTCACATGCATAGGTACTGATCCCCGATTCTCTTCTATTTTAGTCATTGTAATGCCATCGAATATCACATTTTTTTATAATGCCACTGTGATATTTTATACTTCAAACTGTTAGCAGAATACGAAATGACCAAAACTGTATGTCCACTGACATGCAATTGACACACAACTGAAATGATTTGGCAAAGTTCAGGTCCTGGATAACAAACCAACAAGAACATATTAAAAAACCCTGAAAATCGTCTAGCCGCGCAAAACGACTTAAGTCGTACAACTTGAGACGTACCAAGTGCCTCATTACTTTTACTCTTTCTAGGCAACTCGCTTTGTGCTGAAACGTTTCTCATTAAGACGTGCTGGTGCACTTTTTCTGGAACTTAATTTGTATAAAAGTTGGTCCCCGCTTTTAATTTCAGTCCAATTGTTCTATAGAATACTAGATCTCCTCAACGCTGTTACACCCGCAGCTGATATTCGGTTTTCCTGTGTAAATAGCAGTTTTTCTGCGGTAAAAGGCTTTTGAAATATGTTATTTCAGGTTATAATCATTCTAAACCGTCAAACTGTTTGAGCGAAAAAGGTACCAACCATTCATACACACACAAACTGTTAGTTTTATAACATTAGTTATCTGAATTCTACAGTCTTAAAGCTGCTTAGAGGTGTTCCGTAAAAGAAAATTTTTCATATTGAATATCTGGTGACGATAGTTATACGTCCTAGAGGTTGACGTCAGGCAGGCAGCAGGCAGCAAAACAAAAGCCAAATTCTACTGCCACATGATTTAATTTTATGTAACACAAGCCTGTTTTGAATAGCATCACTATAATACAACTCGAGGGTGTCGTACAACGCAACTTAGGGTTAAATTCATCCAAGGAATCAGCAACAATATTCCCTGTGTACTGCGCTCGTTTGTCCAAGCGTGGTGAGTATGGCAACACCCCCCTATAGGGGTAGGTAGTGCAGCAGTGGACTGTTGAGGCTGTAAATGTATGTATGCAAGCACAAATATGTTGCGCCTTAACTCAAATGAATGGATGACAGAATCATGTTGTATACCGTAAACTATATACCACATTTAAACTGACAGTTTATAAAAAATTATCCCGTTTAGCTTTTAGGATTGTCCAATTCGACTTTAGCTAAAGAATTTTATTGCTACAGAATCCAAACAATTTCACTTCTTCTTCTTTTCGTGTGGGAATCTCACTGGAAAAGGATTATCTCCACTCATGGGAAAGAGTCGTATAAAGGATTTTATATTGCTCGTCTATACGTACCCATAGAGGTATTATATTGAATCAGTTGAGACGCCATTTTGTAATAGGATTGGAAAGGTATTTCAATTTCAAGTATAAGGGATATAAAAGCCGCCCTTCGGCCAGATGGACCGAAGACTTTAAGAGAGCAGCTGGTACCGACTGGATGGCGAAAACGGTAGATCGTGCTTTATTGCATACTCTAAAGTGGCATACGTCCAGTAGTGAACTGCTATAGGCTGATATATACGTGTAAGGGACGGTGTACCGAAAACTTTGCAGGCATGATCAGACCATGAAACTGAACAACTTTTACTATGGCACCTATGTTAGGAAACGAAATTTTTTTTTTCGAGTTTCCATAGAAAGTCAGTCAGCTGATCGGGAATTTTGTATGGGAGGTCGAAAAAAAATTCTCGTTTACCAACATAGCTTCCATAGAAAAAGTTGTTCAGTTTCATGGTCTGATCATGCCTGCAAAGTTTTCGGTACACCGTCCCTTACACCCCGTATGTGCCATGTGATGCCGGCTAAGAATAGCATCACCCCATTCCCGTGGGAGTCGTAATAGGCGACTAGATACTCGAAGGTGTGTATTGCTATAATTGGCGATAGGCTGACAACCTGTCACAATTTTCCGAATGACTTTCAAATATTTGTCAGACGTGGCGTGATTGTGAAGTTACTTTTGCGGCCGTTTGTGCTCTGTCTACCCCGCAAAGGAATTGTGGGCGTGATGTGTGTATGTATGTATGTGTATGTGGTGTAATGTAAAGGGCGTTGTACCGAACTCTTTGTGGCTGTAGCTTAAGGCAAAGAATACTAACTACACCTATATAATATAAAATTGATCAAAAAATACATTTAAAGAGTTTATTTTCCCACTCTACTGACCCAAAAGTCGCAAAGAAATTATTGTAGTTGGGCAACTTAGCTTTTGTTACATTTTTTTTTTCTGGTTGTATTTTTTATATATTTCACGTCTATCCCAACCCGATCCTGATTGTATTTTATGCGATATATAAAATAGAAATGCACTCCCGGGAAGCGACGACGGTTGGGCTATAAGTTATTTATCTCTTTACTCATAGGCCAGGAGACATGGACTAAGAAAATCATATCCTTTTATAAAGATTGTTTTTCTAACCAGTATTTTGTTTGTAAATAGTTGCACACTTCTTTTTTAAAATTTTCAGTGTAAGTACCTATTTTGAAATAGATACACGATACGTGGTGGCCTGAAAGTTGTAATTATTCTTACTTCTAATAATTAACCTTCTACTTCTGGATTCAAACAGGTCTTCTATGCCTGACTAGCAAAACATTAGGTACTAAGCAACATTATATATTATTAAACGAACAAGTATCATTCATTATGTAAGTTTACTTACTTACTTATTATTATTATTATTTGGCAGAAGGTTCAGTCCGCTTAAGTTTTGGGTGGATAACCAACACCGCACGATCCACCAACTGCGGCTACTGGCGCCATCTATAACGGCACGAACGCAGCGAGCTGAGGCCTGAAACCAATTCAATATTCTTCGGAGATCACAGTGAACGGGTGGGTGGTGGCGTATGCGATCTATCGACCTCTGTGAAGATGGCTGCCTTGATCAGACGAAATGCATAGGGCTCAACGCTCTGCCTAATAATAAACAAGTAGGGACGTAAACCTACATATTAACTAAATTAAAAGGGTCTTTTAACTATACTAATACAACATGCAAGTGAAGTCACCAGACTACATTTTTCCACGCAAGGAACTGGGATGTAAATCTTACTACTTTACGTGACTAGCAATGCCGAATGGATAGGTAGCAGAAGAGTTAAGTATTCGGCCACTTAGCTCCTGTGGTTGTGCATATTTCATAAAGATTATATTCCAGCAAACTTTTTACACGAGGTACATAAAATATAGCGAATTTGCTCCTTGTTCAATTTCCTACGTGAACGAATATAGAGGTATATTAGCTACGCAACATCTTTCACCATCCCTCAGCCTATAACGTCCTTCTTACGACGAGGCAAAGACGTAAATGCAATTTCGTCGGTTTTTCCATTTTCCTTATAAGATATAAAGCGAGGAAATTCGCGCGTATGCTATACTTTACAAAATTAAGTGCTGAGTAAAAAAGACAATGTAAGTAATGTAGGTACTAAAAACCCTGGTCTTAGTCTTTAAACAGCCTGTTTGGTCTGAAATCAAATGACGACGTTTATAAAGCTAATCCGAAGTGTGATGAGTATATCAAATACCCCAAATACGGTGATGCCCAAGTCCAGCAGACGACTGTTGTGGGTGTTCTTCTTCATAATAATCAACATCTTCTCATAAAGAGCGACCGTGACCTACGATACATTTTTGGGAAACGAGACCAAGACTTTCATACTGGATCTTTTCAGCTCACTACTTAAATACCAAGATCACCTCTAGCGGTTTCCGAAGTTACTAAAAAACTGATTGAAAACTCATCACAACCACCTTTAGACAGTCCACAGCTGGAAGCAGGTCTATGTGACCCCCAGGTACGATATTCACCGTTTCACTACCAGCCGTTTTCTTTGAAGGCCGCCATGTTGGAATAATACCTATCTGTCTTGGTAAACACACACATGTTACCTATCTTTGTAAACGTATTCGTACAACTGTCAATTGAATTTGACATTAGAGTAGGACTGCACATATCTCTCTTCTCTCTCTCGCCACCTAACCTATGGCTGCCGGTTTGGTTCTATTTAATTAAATACAAGTTAAATCTTAAATCCACAATAATCGTTTTCTTTAATGCCCATAACCCATCAGGTTATGGGCCCAGGGCATCTCCCGTGTCCCTGCAACGTAATCTCGTAAAATTTTCACCAACACGTTGACTTCGACGCGTTTTTCATCAACGTGGTCATCAAGCGTTTTATCAAGAAAAACGAGAAAATCCACCAAGAAAAACAATGGCAACGTCAGCGCCGGTCGGGCTACCCGTTGAAAAGCTGAGAGGCATTGAAGATTACAATCAGTGGAAGTTTATCATCAAAATGATTTTGATGCATGAGGATTTATCGGAATGTATAGCGACTGAAGCTGGCAGCTCAGATGCAAAGAAGAATCAAAAAGCACTGGCAAAAATATGCTTATCAGTGGGACCCTCTGTATTGCCACAAATTCGCAATGCGACGACACCCTATGAGGCTTGGACAAACCTTGAGAAAGCCTATGAGGACAAAGGACTATGTAGGAGGCTTGGTCTTTTGAGAGCCTTGTTTGGTATAAAACTAAACCAAATGGAAAACATGGAAGCGTATTTGTCAAAGATAAGCCAGATATCACAGCAATTGACTGACATAGGATCTCCGTTGGATGATGACTTTGTCGCAGTCATCATGTTGAGCGGCTTGCCTGATAGTTTTGATCCACTTATTATGGCAATAGAAGCAACAAATGAAACGAAGCTCACTTCTGATAAAGTAAAATCAAGATTACTTCAGGAACAAAATAGACGGGATGACAAAACTGAAAATTCAGACCTCAGTGCCTTGGCTGTACAGAAGCGGAATGATGGATATGGTGCTCGCTGTCATCGTTGTAAGAGGACCGGTCATCTGAAAAAGGACTGTCCAAAGAACAATAAGGATAAGAATTTCAAGAAGAAAGCGCCTGCACCCTATCAGCAGAAAAGTTTGTTTACGGCTTTGTCGGGGAACTTGAAGAAGGATGAGTGGCATATGGACTCTGGTGCTACCAACCATATGTGTAACAGGAGGGATGTCATCAAGGATTTTCAATCTATTGAACCAATAGAGGTGAATGTTGCTAATGGAGAACAATTGAAGGCTGTGGGTATAGGAACAGTGCAAATAAGACTGAGTAGTGGTGTAAAGAACATAAGCAATGTGTATTATGTGCCAGGACTATTTACAAACCTTTTATCAGTAAGTGAACTTGATAGGAAGGGTTTTACTGCTAATTTTGGTAACTTGTCATGCAAGGTTCTGGATGATGGACAGTTAGTAGCTACTGCAACTCATAATAGTGGAGTTTATAAATTAGACACCATGAATGTGGGTTTGACATGCAGTTTAGGTACTGTGGATGCTAGTTCTGTGAGCAGCGAAGGGTCTACAGAGGACGCCAGTGGTGCTGGTGCTCTGTCTTCGGTCTGTGAGCCTACACAGGAGGTTTGGCATCGCCGCCTAGGTCATCTGAACTCGAGGAGCATGAAAATCTTGCAAAAAGGTATGGTTAATGGCATGAATTATAATAATACAGTATTTAAAACTTGTGTTGCTTGCTTAGAGGGAAAACAAACTAAATTACCCTTTCCGAAGAAGTCTGCAAGTAGGTCTACTAAAGTGCTGGGTTTAGTGCATTCTGATTTATTAGGACCATTCTCTGAAAGTTCATTCAGTGGGGCGCGTTATTTTCTTACATTCATAGATGATTTTACAAGGAAAACATTTATTTATTTTCTAAAATCAAAAGATCAAACTTTGGAGAAATTTAAGGAATTTAAAAGCCTGGTAGAGAATGAAACAGAGAAGAAAATTAAGTGTCTTAGAAGTGATAATGGCGGTGAATATATTAATAATAATTTTCAGGAGTTCCTGAAGGCCAATGGGATTCGGCATCAAACTACCGTCTCGCACTGTAGTCAGCAAAATGGTGTTGCGGAGAGAGCTAACCGGACAATCATGGACAAAGCTCGGAGTATGCTACAGGATGCTGGTCTAAGTAAACAATTTTGGGCAGAGGCTGTGAACACAGCTGTTTATCTCAAAAACAGATCACCAACAAAGGCCGTCATGGGAACAACGCCAGAAGAAAAATGGACATCTAAAAAGGTAGATGTAAGCCATTTACGTATATTTGGGTGCATAGCATATGCAACTGTACACAATGCTAAGAAACTTGAGCCTAGGAGTAAAAAAATACATATTCATTGGATACTGTGATGATAGTAAGGGATATAGACTAATTGATCCTGAATTTCCAAAGAATTGTGTTAAGGCTAGGCATGTAACATTTTTAGAAAATGAGTTTTTACATCAACATGTAACAGAGAAGAAATCTCAACAATCCAAGAACACTATTATGTTTATATTGGATAACTCACCATCTTCAACTTCCACAGTGGCATCACAGGTAGATTCAGACATCACAGCTTCATTAGATGCAGATTTGGATGATGTGTCATCACGAAGTGATCCTCGAAGGCTAACCATGTTTAGTATTGATGATGATTGGGATACTTCCATCAGTACAAACAATGTGCTTGATGAAACCTACATTCCAGGTGAATCCAGTATCGACCCTGAAGATTCAAATACCTTGACATTTCAAGATGCTCAGGACATATCAGAGGGAGAATATGCTGGACTGACTCAGCTGGTTGATGAGGAGATTTTGCCAACATCTGTGAAGGAAGCACTGAATAGCACCGAAAGTAGTGAATGGAAGAAGGCTATTGAAGATGAGTATAACTCTTTTATAACAAATAAGTATTGGACACTTGTAGACTTGCCAGAAGGGCACAAGCCAGTGAAATGTAAATGGGTTTTTAGTAAGAAAAGAGGCCTAGACGGCGAACTGCTAAAATACAAAGCTCGCTTAGTGGCAAAAGGATATACCCAGAAGTATGGCATCGACTACAAGGAAACATTTTCCCCGGTGGTAAGATATTCAACAATTCGAATATTGCTCGCCCTAGCTGCACAATACAATATGATGATTGAACATCTTGATGTCAAGACAGCATTTCTGAATGGAGATTTGTCAGAATCTGTGTACATGGAGCAGCCCGAGGGTTTCATCGTGGAAAAGAACAAGAAGAAAGTTTACAAGCTGAATAAAGCAATTTATGGCTTAAAACAGTCGGCAAAAGCATGGTATGAAAAAATAAATGATGTTTTAACCAATAAATTGAAATTCAAAAGGTTATCATCAGAGCCATGTGTTTATGTGTATAATCATGATGGAGAGATTATATTGATCGGACTCTATGTTGATGATATAATGTTGTTTTCATCAGAATCTTCGAAGAAAAAGGATTTTATAAAGAAACAGCTCATGGAAGAATTTGAGATGAAAGATCTTGGTCCTGCAAGACACATTTTAGGAATGAAAATAACAAGATCAGTTGATGGAAGTTACACATTAGATCAGTCAAGCTACATTACAAAAATGTTGGAAAAATTCAAAATGTCTGATTGTAAAATAGCGAAGACTCCCATGGAAGTTGGACTGAAATTAGAAAAAGAAGAAAGTGCACAGTGTAATCTAGACTATAGGAGTTTGATTGGCTACTTGATGTACTTGACAGTCTGTTCACGTCCTGACATTTCTCACAGCATAAGCTACTTAAGCCAATTTAATAATTGTTATGGAGAGAGTCACTGGAAGGCAGCGAAGAGAGTGCTAAGGTACTTGAAGGGAACTATGAATTACAAACTTTTGTTTCAGAAAGGTCCTATAGAGATAACAGGGTGGGTATACTGATGCAGATTGGGGTGGTGACCAGCTTGATCGCAAGTCCTACACAGGGTATGTATTCAGTCTTGGTAAATCTCTGGTATCCTGGGAAAGCCGCAAGCAAAGGACGGTCGCTTTATCGAGTACAGAGGCAGAATATATGGCCATCTCTGACTCCTGCAAGGAAGGTATATTCTTACAAACCTTTATTCATGAATGTACTGGTGCTCTACATAATATTAAATTGTTTAATGATAATCAGTCTGCTCAGAAACTATGTCAGAATTCTGTCTGTCACTCCAGAACCAAGCATATTGATATTCGTCATCACTATGTAAGGGAATTGATAAATAAGAAAATTGTATCTTTGAATTATGTATCTACAGAGGAAATGTTAGCTGATGTTTTTACAAAGTCACTATCAAGAGAAAAACATAATAAGTTTGTATCTGTTTTATTGAAAACTGAATAACTTAACTTACGGCTATAAAATAATAATAATATATAATAATTACAATTGTTATTTTTGTGCTATTTAGAGTATCTACTTGCAACTATTATAATTTATGTAATATGTTTTGTATCAGTAGGTATCTCTGCCTTATTATAATTTGTATGCTCTACAAATTTATTTTTCTGATCTCATGCCATGTATGTAACTTATTTGTTTTTGTGGCCATAGAGTTGTATATGGTAGGGTGTGATAGCTTTGTTTTTGAGGCCTAGTATTTAATTTAGGGTTCCTATCTTACCTATCATGTTTCTATATTTCTTTCTGTTTCTTTTCTTTGAAATGTTATTAAATTAAAACAAATGTTTGTGTTTAAGGCCTAGTGTTGGAATAATACCTATCTGTCTTGGTAAACACACACATGTTACCTATCTTTGTAAACGTATTCGTACAACTGTCAATTGAATTTGACATTAGAGTAGGACTGCACATATCTCTCTTCTCTCTCTCGCCACCTAACCTATGGCTGCCGGTTTGGTTCTATTTAATTAAATACAAGTTAAATCTTAAATCCACAATAATCGTTTTCTTTAATGCCCATAACCCATCACGCCACAGAGGAAGAGTGCTCCGTGGGAAGAGTAGTCTTTTACCGACAGCTCGAGCATTTTTGACTAGAAATTCTAAAACAACCCTCATGGTCGACAACCGGCGGCAGTTGTTTTTCTAGGCAATGTCACCATTATTTGAATAATGTTCGGTTGAATTTCGGATTCCTATTCAAAAATGCTCTTGGTGTTGCTCGCAAAAACGTACGTTTAGTCTGCAACAGTCGGTTAACGGTTCCCTAAGTCATCGGTCAGTCCGTCTAACCAAAGATCGTCCAACGCTACGCTTGCCGAAGCATGCGGAATAAACTAACCGGATCAAAATACTTTTCCAGCCAGCATTTTTTTCTTCCTATACATTTATCTAAGCATGTTCATCCCATCAGATCCTCAGATACGATTATGAGCCCCATTTTACTAGGCGGTAAACTAATCACCGACACGCGGCCAGTCACTATAATGAGACAAAAGCGGACTAATGGGAAGAACCATTAGTACAAACGTGCCGAGAATCGGCATTGCTACGGCATGATTCCATCTGTGTGAGGCTTTGGATTCAGGTATACTTTGTCGTATAAAAATAATAGGGAAATCTACGAGAGCGTAATAAATTTACAACTCTGAAGTGCTGTGTAATCTACTTTCTAGAGTCTAGCAGTACGTCCCTACTTCCCGGCTTCCTTAGTCACGTCACGGCACCACAAATCATCGTTAAAGCTGTGTGTGCCCTACAAGTTATGAAGAAAAGTGTTTAACGCGGCTTCCATGTGGAAAAGAAAGCTTTTTGAGGCATCTTTCCATCCATGCTGACTTATCATCCAGCCGGTAAGGTGTCAGTCAGTACAATCAGTCAGCCGGGCCGTAAATTCCGTTTTTTGAGTTGAAACTGTAGGAAAAAGGATTTAACCAATCCATACATGTACAGTTGTTAAACTTTGATTTAAATGAAATTATTCTATTCTATTATTCTATTCTAATCTATACATATATCACGCCCTTATCCCTTGCGGTTTAGGCAGAGCGTTAAAATAATAAAGTTAATTTAGTTTTTATTCTTACAACTTTTATTTCGGGTGAAATTTAACTAGTGACCGATAAAGAAAACTCAAGGCGGGCTGGTGATAAGATTCATTTTTCGACCTGTATTCCTTGGGGAAAGTTGTTCCTTATCACCTGTCCGTCCTCTTTTTACAGTATCGATCACTAGTTAAGGCAGGCAGGAAATATAGTGCCAGCAGGATTTTTAAACCATTTTTATTTAGACAATTTCAGCCATAATATTCAAAAAAATATATATTATGTTGTTGTCGAGGATCTATCAGATATCTATACCTATCAGTTACAAATATTGACAAACTTTACTCGATAGAAAAAAGATCCAAAGTAACCTCTATTTTATACATATTAAGTCTACAGTTTTAAAGTCCATGACGAAAAATATGCAATAATTTAGATACATACTTTCTCTAGTACGAATACCTAAATTATACATTCCACCGGTACTTATCTAGTTTCTATGTAGGAAAAACAGTAAAATCGCAAATTATAAAATGAGTGTCTGTTTCTCTCTATCGCAGCGCGAATGAAAGGGACAAACTATTCAGGTTAATCAAGGCTGCACGCTTGTACATACTTGATGACTTTAAACTTTTTACACCATGTTAGCAAGTGAAAAAAATACATTTTATTTAAGAGGAAATATTTATTCTACACTACTACATATAGAATAGTTAGCTTGCTTCCACCAAACACACTCGCAGGTAACATTAATTCCCGATTGCTATACTAAACACGTTTGTACGGCAGATGTATCATTAGTGTGGAATGGGCTTTTAGCATTCTGCATTAAATACTGCACAGCATATTTCCATACGAAACATTCGTTACGTTTAGTTTAGTAGCTGATAATTGGAATTGTTTATTTGAACTACGGTTTTATGCTGCGAAATTTTGAGCAATCAATTGCGAAGGCGGCTACATACCTATTTGTATTTGTTAAACATACAACAAGTTTCTACTATACTCTGCTTTTTTCAGTTTTTGATTCAAATTTTTTATTGTTCTGAATGCTGTCCGGGATTGGGGCCTGCTGCGTATACGGTTATTTTCAGAGAAATAAATGTCTTCATTGTTATTTGTCCTTATTAATAGGTTGAAATTTTACTAGTGTAGTGACCGATAGCGAAATATCAACACAGTTTGGTGATAAGAAACAACTGTTCCCAAGGCACGTTGAAATATGACAAAAATATTTTGAGTTTCCATTGTAACTCAAATCAGCTGATCGGCAATTTTGTACGGGAGGCCGAATTCTCTTTTCGTATTTCGACCCATGTTCTTTGGGAAATTTTGTTCCTTTTCAACAGCCCATCTTGAATTTTCACTATCGGTCACTAGTAATATTTCAATCTTTTGTCAAAATCTGCTCTTATGTATCACGATTACCAGAAGAGTTTTAAAGATCCAAAAATACAGTGCTTATCTACCTTTAAGAGTATACGCCGTAGCGTTATCGCCTTAATACGGTACCTCGAACAAGCACGGTAGTATAAATTCAACAAAGTAATTCACTTATGTAATTCTTTCCATGCATTTACTTTCTTTGTAGCAAATATCACACAATGCCCTATAAGAGTAACAACTCCGCAATATTTCTTACATTTTTAAAACCCTAATAAAAACAAAACCACATAGTTGAAGGAGGAAGGAAAGAAACGTGAGTCTTAGAGCGATGAATAATAAAGAAAGAACTTTTAAACACGAAAAGAGAAGCCAGATAATTTAAAGTCTCGTCCATCAAGGTATAGGTTTGAATAGTTGAATTCCGCTAAATGACGTTGTAAGCTGGTATCTAAATTGCAGCGAGATGCTGTCTTTTAACACGACTGCCCTATTGCGCGCGCAGCAGCCAATACTTACTTTGTGACTGCCCAATCAAAAAAAGCAGTGTAATGTTTGAAGAGTTCATGTAAGTATGTATGTATATATGAGCTATTCTTTAAAGGACTGAAACTCGCTAACCACTGAACAGAATCGAATGAGAATTGTATTTGAAGAATCATTACATTATCCCGAGTAGGCTAGACTTTATCTTAGAAAGCTCTCGTTTTTTTTTAAGTTTTATGCTTGTTTGATTGAGCGCCATCTGAGGTGTCATATTTCTGCCTAATTTCTGTTTGAAATACATTTGAGTATTTATTTGAGTCTTCCAGCAACGCGGTCTTCCGTCTCGTTTCAGCCGCGTTGATAAAAGATTTGAGTCATTGAGACGAGAAAAGAGAAGAAAAAGGTGCCATTTTATAATTAGGTGCTTTTAAAAATGCTCAATTATACCTCCACCCTTCATGCACAAAGTCAAAACAGATGATTGTAAAATGTAGCAATAAATAAAATACTTGTATTTTAACTGTGTCTTTTCGAATTAGTACCTATATTGAATTAAATTAAGTATTTTAACTTTCTCTATACTTTTCTGTTACTCTAAAAATGAGTATTTCAGCATTTTACATTCCAACGCATAGAGAAAAGCAACCGCTAAGAAACTTAAATACTGGTTGGTGTTCTCGAGACGTTCGCCGAGGAAATATTAAAAATAAAATTTCTATTTCTATGCAATAAAATAAGCTGAGGCACACGTTCTGAACACCATCCACTGCTCCTGGGAATCAGTGGAGTTGCGTTGTGCCTCGTTCACTTTACTTCACCTATTAGGCATAGTACAGTCAAACTTACGTGCGGTTAGACACTCAAACTGCCAATGTAATAAGAACGGCCCAAAGTCCAAACTGTCTCAAGCATTTTTAATTACAAACTTTGATTGACACAAAAAACAGTTGGTTTTCAAAAAATCCATTCTCAAAATCAATCATTAGACTTATTAGTGTATTAGACTTTATGTGCTTAAAGGTGATTTATGTGTGATCAACACATTGATTTTGCGACTTATCAGAAGTCCGCCCGACTGTCGCACTGTATAATAGTTGCCCGTGCACGCCTTACACCTACTAACCTACTTAACTGACAAGATTACTAAATTGGCCCGCAGAGGACATCAATTCTTGTGTGTGTCTCGCTAGTGTCCACTGTAACAATGTCGTGTCAGTTACTGTCCCAATGCAAACAAACCTCACATACAAAAGCATGCATCGAAGCTTGGCACATGAATATCAAGGAGATAGATAAAGTTGCACTAGGTACCTCCCTCTACGCTATTATGCATAACTACGGAGCTTTTGAGCTCTCCAAAAGTTCAGCGATGGTGAGGAATTAGGTGTGAAGCAGAAATTGGAATAGAATTTGAATATTTAAAGGCGGATTCATAATAATTGCATAATAAGTGAGTTTGTATAAAATAAATATAATTCGTTCTACATAAGTAGGATCTCTCTTGGCCTGTTGAACGTACCTCGTTGATATGATATTTGACACACAGACATACATTAGAGCCTTTTTTCGGTTTGCTTCCCTACTTGTAGTGTATAATGTCTCTGCAGCATGGAAAGATGTAGTAATATGATCAGGTTATTCAGTCTGAATTAAATTGTATATTATAGACTCTCACATTTAAATCTAGTGCTAGTCTCTGCGTGTATTACATTGTGGTACATGATAAGGTAAGGTAGGTAGAGTCAACGATATAGATTAGTGTCCTCTCATGTTGCAATACCCTATAGAAGGGTATCATATGATTATGTTGTAACTGTTAATGACATGTGCCCGCCGTGAGATGCCGGCTTAGAATAGCTTCACCCCATTTATTACCCGTGGGAGTCGTAAGAGGCGACAAAGGGACTCGAGGGTGTGTATTGCAATTTTAGGCGATGGGCTGACAACCTGTCATTATGGGGATGCACAATTTTTAGAATGTCCCTCAAATATTTGTCAGACGTGGCGTAAATGTCCGTTTTTGCGGCCATTCACGCTCTGCCTACCCCGCCAGGGATTATAGGCGTGATATATGTATGTATGTATGTATGTAAATGCCATACATCTGTTTGTACTACCATAAGAATAGATAATCTACCATGTTATATTATATTATGCAATAAATACATATGAATATGAAAATAAAGAATAATTAAGATTATGAATACTTAACTTAGGACTTATAAGTACAGAAATAATTTGAGTTTTGCCAGGTACTGGCTGTAATTTAATATTCTATATTTTAGATAGTTGGTTCCCGCGAACTTCGTTTCGGTTCATTTCGGTTTCGGTTTTCGTAGGAATGAGCAGTTTTCCCACAGTAAAAAGTATTCTTGATGTTGACCAGGCTTAATAGCTATACACAACAAAAAGTTTTATTCGAATCCGTACAGTAGTTTCGGAGATTAGCCCGGACAAACAGACAAACAGATAAACAGACAGACAAAAAAATTATGTGTGGTCTAATTCTATTTTAACATCACCTACGATAAATTTTTCGTAACTTTGTTCAGTGTACAGACATACCGGTTTTACTGTTTTATTATATGTATAGATTTTTAAACAAATAAAAACAAATGTGACTGCAGCCTTACTTAAGCTAGTTTCGCGCTTATGCTCTTATGATTAATGAACTCTCAGTCAGCGTATTTGATGTTCATCTTCTAATCCGTAGATTAAATACCTAGTGCAAATGTAGTCTAACTTTGAGAAAATGCAATGTTACCTTATCTGCTGTTCGCGCTACTTACTTGTTATATTTATTTGGCAGAAAGTTCAGCCATCTACGTTTCGGCTTGTAAGACAGCCTTCTTCACGAAGGTCGACAGATCACATCGCCCGCCCGTCACCTGTGATTGCCGAACCAACCAATATTCATGATTGATACTTGTTCTTCTTATTCTCGTGTGGGACAATGAGACGACGAACGACCCGATGGACTCTGGTATCAAAGTGTTTCAACCGCCTACTTGTAGGCTTCTGACCGTTTAAGTAATCATAGACAGCAACCGGGACCGACGGCTTAACACAGCTAAGCACGGAACTATCTTTCTTTTCGGACACATCAATCAGGTGGTTCAGTCTGCAATGTCCTAACCAGACTAGGAACGAATTCACAAAATGATAAACATCAACTTTGTGAGTATTTCACTGAGATTCGGCCCCGGAACCTTTGCATCGCAGGCAGTCGCACTACCACTGCGCCACATCGGCATATCATACTTGATACTTGTTTGTATAATAATACAATTACCTAATCTGAATACCAAATTTTAAAACACTTCCCGTGTTAGGTATACAATTTTTGCAAACTTGCAAAATTTTCAAGCGCGGGCAGGATTTGAACCTGCGACTTTCGCATTACTAGTGGTGACGCCTTTTCCATCTGGGCTACCGCAGCTCAATCCTTGCCCGCCAATTTTGCAAGTGTATTTTAATGCCAGTAACGTGTGGCACGGCTTCATCTACCGGGTTAGTTTTGCAACTAATACCCGGCGACCAATTCTATCTTTACAGATTGAATGAAGTCTAAGCGATGAAAACCCGCGATAAATTGAATACCAAATTTTAAAACATTTCCCGTGTTAGGTATACAATTTTTGAAAACCTTTTTTACCTAATCTGTTTACGAACATTTAAGCTCCTACAGTTGAACCTTGGGTCGAATATTCAGTTCTCTCACTACATTTATTAATCCCTTGACTGAGCCCTTCAGCCAAATCAGAAAGGGCATCTCACTGTCGCCCTTAGGGACCCGTGAAGTAGAGATTTCTAACAAAGCGTTTGATTGTCTAATAAGGTAAAATTTTGATAATACTGAAAACGGAGGATCACGGCTGATAAGGGACAAGCTAAAGTTGGATTCGATTCACGTTCAGTTAAGTTCGAATGCCTGCGGCGCAAAGGTTACGGGTTCGATTCTCGGCGGGACACTCATAAAGTTGATATTTATCACTTTGTGAATTTGTTTCCAGTCTGGTAAGAACATTGCAGGCTGAACCACCTAATTGTCCGTTAGGAAAATGGTTCCGTGCTTCGGAGGGCACGTTGAGCCGTCGGTCCCGGTTGCTGTCTATGATTACATAAACGGCGGTCGTTAGAGAACTGTGTCAGAGGCCTACTAGTAGTAAGTAGTAGGCGGTTGAAAAACTCTGATACCAGAGTCCATCGGATCGTTCGTCGACCCATTGTCCCACACGAAAAGTAGAAGACCCAGGAAGCATAGATCAATAAAATAATACTGTTTTGTTCTCACATAGCATATCAGTTGATCAACAGTTTTGTATCACTACATAGTATTTACACATGTCATGGTGTCCCTTAGTATGCTTACATCTTTAAAACTACGCAACGAATTTGGATGCGGTTTTTCTAATAGAGTGATTTCAGAGAAAAGTTTAAATGTAAGTACAACTAGCTAGTGCCTGCGACTTCGTTCAGGCGGCGTGAATTCGATTTAAGTTTACTTAGATCTAATTATAGGATATTTTTATATATTTTTAATGCCTCATCTTATAAAAGCTTTAGTATACAAGATTAAAAACGTAGTTTCAATTTTGCATTTTTGTAAGTCCGTTAAGTTGGCTTAGTATCTACAAGAACTACCATACACTTTAAAAGTTTAATTCAAATCAGTCTTTACGATTCAGAAATAAGCGTACACAAACTACAAATACACTTATAATTAAAGAATCGTTGTTTTGAGTTCATAGAACGTTTAAATAGACCCCAAATATATATTTTTTGCATTCATTTGCAATATAAAGACAACAACACGATACAGATTTTTTCATACATACATACATAAATCACGCCTATATCCCTCACGGGGTAGGCAGAGTTACTAGCCGCAAAAAGAAAAAAAAAAAAGGGATATTAACACCGTATCTGACAAAAGTTTGAGGGTCAATCAGATAACTGTGTATCTGTTAGATTTCGTACCACGGAGACAAGTGAAACCACAGGCTGCTGTTAGCACACTACTTTATTTAACTATAGAACGCCGAGGCGGGCGCAGCCGCGCACACATACACAACAACTCCTCCCCTATATTTAGGAATTCAATCTTTCCCTAAAGATTACCTACGCAAAAAAGGCTTATAATTAATTATGGGACGGGCGCGAAGGTTTCTCTTTGTCTCCTCTGACTCAGTCGGTATAGGCTCCACAGATTGCGCTTCTGAACTGGAGCTCGTCAACTCTGTAGGTTCCAACGCAGGTGGAACGACGACCGGAGTAGGACTCGCAAGCGATACCGATGGCGGTGCTGATTCGATTTCGTCACAGTCAACAGACAAAACAGGCGTCATGCTGTCAGGAGTATCAGTTTCTTCTTCTGCATCAAGGAAGTCGCTGGTCTCCGAGTGTGTCGCTGAGCTCTCAACAGTTTCATCTAAAGAGTCAAGTAACATATGGTCCTCTACCAAGGTATCCTCATCTAATCTTCCTTCCTCCCCAACGAGCTGACCGTTTTCTGCTTGGCCATCTGAAGACAAATTTGTATCCACAAATAATTCATGTGCCACGTCCCAGCCAGATTGTCTAAATTCTTGATTACCTTTATACAAAGCTAATTGATTTTTATGCTTTTTAATACAGTTTGAAGTTTCACAATCTTGAATTAAATATGTTACTTTACCCATTTTCTTAACGATAATACCCTTACACCATACAAACTTGTTGTTTGTTAATATTTTCTTAAATAGTACTTGATCGTTTGCTACGAAACATTGTTTATTTTTACCGCCACTGTATTTATCCTGTAAACACTGTTTAAACCGAACCCGGTCGGCAAGTTGAGTGGGCGTGGGCAACGATGACGAGGTCGCGACGGCATTGGCGGCGGCGACCTGCGCGGGCGCCGGCGGTGTCGGAGTCAGCGCATCGAGGCGCGAGCGAAGCTTGTGCCCGAATACTAATTGGGCAGGCGAAATCCCAGTAGTGGAATGCACAGAATTTCTGTAGTCAAAAAGGTATTTCATTAGCTTATTTTTACTATCTCTTTGATTTTGACTGCTCATCAAACAAGATTTAATTCTTTTTTTGACTAATTTCACATAGCTTTCCGCCTGACCATTGCTAGCGGGGTGGTAGGCCGGTGACGTCACATGAGATATGCCATTAAGCGCACAGAACCTTTCAAACTCTTGTGACGTAAAATTTGTGCCGTTGTCGCTCACTAGTACCCGTGGCAACCCAAATCGAGAGAAAACCTCATATAATTTCTCAATGACTGCCGAGGTTGTGGTATTGGTTTTCATGTTAAAAACTTCTACCCACTTGGTGTACGCGTCAATAATAACCAAGTATGAACATCCGTCCTGAACTAACATATCAATATGTATTCTATAAAACTTATGTGGTGGGTACTTCCACGTCGCGAGAGGTGCGCGCGCGGGTGAGGGTCGCAACTGAATACAAGCATCGCATGAGTTGATCATTTTTTCCAGTGCATCATCGATTCCTGGAAACCAGAATCTTGAACGTGCCTCTGCTTTAGTTTTTACTATTCCCAGGTGCGAATTATGCAACTCTGATAGAATTGTGGACCTTAAACTCTCGGGTAACACAATCTTATGCCCTCTCATTAAACAGCCGTTTTCGAAAGAAAGTTGAAGTCTGCAATTAAAATGTGGTTTAATTTGTGCATTCGAGACCGTTTTCGGCCAGCCATTCATCACATAATTTGCTACCTTATTTAAAACCTCATCCTTTCCGGTCTCGTTATGCAATTGTTTACGAGTGACCGGTAGGGAGCCTTCTATTATAAAGTTCACATAACAGGTTCGATCAGCTGACGATACCGGCTGCGCGCTAGGCACGCGCTCCCCTCCACTCTCGATAGGTAAGCTAGCGCGCGATAAGAAGTCCGCACTGTTATTGACACTTGATATGTACTCTATAACGTAGTTATAACCACCTAGGAACAGTGCGTACCGCTGTAACCGATTAGCTGAAACTTCCGGTACGCCCCGCGCCGGGCTGAAAATAGAGATAAGAGGCTTGTGATCCGTTCGTAGGACGAAGGGTACAGATCTACCATATAAATATTGATGATACCTTCGAACTCCGAATATTATGGCTGTAGCCTCTTTCTGTATTTGAGAATACCTTTTTTCGGCAGCGCTAAGCGTACGGGACGCAAACGATATCGGACGTTCCGAACCATCTTCTTCTATCTGTGACAGGATCGCCCCTAGCCCGGTAGGGGACGCATCTACTGTCAAAATTAACTTCGAAGAATCAGGGTTAAAGTGGGTTAAAACCTGTTCAGACGCCAAGCATTCCTTTATTTTCTTAAATGCGTTACTGTGGTCAACAGTCCAATTCCACTTCACCCCTTTCCTCAATAAATCGTATAATGGACTCAAAATGGATGACGCACCATTAACGAAATTACGATAATAGTTCACTAACCCTAGGAAGGACTGTAACTGATTAACATTTGTAGGAACAGGTGCGTTAACCATCGCCTTTACCTTTTCAGGAGACTTGCGTAAACCATTACGGTCAATGACATAGCCTAAATAGTTTACTTCGTCTTTGAAAAACTCGCATTTCTCCCTTTGCAAGGTTAACCCGGCATTCTGTAATCTAGTCAAAACGGCATGCAACCTCTCCATGTGTTCAGTTTTGTTCCTGCCCGTTATCAAAATGTCATCAATAAGACAAAGAACACCATTCATCCCGGCGAGCAAACAATCAATAGCGCGCTGAAAAATAGCGGGCGCGCTGGCCAACCCGAATACCAGTCGAGTATAGTTGAACAAACCGCGATGAGTGTTAATACAAGTTATACTCTGTGACTCATCATTCAGCTCAAACTGTTGGTATGCCATGGATAAGTCTAACTTAGTAAACTGTACACCACCATGCAACTTAGCAAACAGCTCTTTTACAGTAGGTAACGGATATTTATCCACAATTAACTGTTTATTTATGCTCACTGAGTAGTCTGCACAGAGCCTTATAGATCCATTATTATTTAGCACCGGGACTATGGGTGACGCATAGTTGGAATGTTCTACCGGCTTTAATATACCTAACCCTATCAAACGATCTATTTCTTAATCTAACTTGTCGCGTAATGCGAACGCAATAGGGCGCGCTTTGAAGAAAACCGGTTTGGCATCAGGTTTGAGTTGTAAGTTCACTTTAAATTTATTAAATAGGCCTAGCTGATCGGAAAATACTGACGGATATTGTTGTTCCAACAGTTGTATCTCGTCTTTGAGCGCCGAACAATATTTTATCTTTACTAGCTCCAAATTAAATGCTGATATAAAATCTCTTCCTAAAATAGGTGGACCACCATTTCTAATCACAAAAACATCTATTGGATGATTTTCCTCTAAATATTGAACGGGCAGTCGACATATACCAAGGCTTTTGATAAAATCACCTGTGTAGGTAATTAACCTTCTCCTAGTTTGGGACAACGGCACATTAGAAAAATGTTTTTTATACGTACTTTCCGACACCGCCGTCACGTCGGAGCCACTGTCGACTTCGAATTTTAGGTTTACCCCCGATATCGACACTGTCTCATACATAGGTTCACTATTATTGGATCGAATATTGAAAATCGCAAACTCAAACTTACCATCGTCGCCCTCGCTCACGTCACCTTCAAATACATCGGTCTGCAGGAAATTGATCCTTGTACAGGCCCTTGCTAGGTGCCCTTTCGAATTGCATCGCCTACAAACGTAGTCAGCGAAGACGCATCGCTCACTCTTATTTTTATGAAACCGTGCACACACATTACACTTAGCACTAGCCACGCGATTTTTGCTGCCGACACCTTTGACCACTTTAAAAACATGCTCGACGTTGGCCCGCGCCTCCGCAGCGACGCCGCCGGCGGCGGACGGGCCCGCCGCCGCATCCAGCGCGCACCGCGCGCTGCTAGCCAGCTCCACCGCCTTTGCCAGCGTCAGCTCCTATAGATCCTGTGAGAATAGCTTCACACGCTCCGGTCCGGGCCGCATGCCCATAACGAAGCGATCGCGTAACACTTCGTCTAAACTGCCAAAGTCACAAAGCGTCGACAGCCCGCGCAGTCTCGCGGCCCACTGCGCGTGCGTTTCACCTTGTTATTGCACCGCTTCGAAAAACTTTGACCGCTCCCCAAAACCACACACTTTGGGCGTGAAATGGTTGTTCAGCAACTCTAGAATATCATCGTACGGTACCGACGACAGTTCCTTAGGTTGCGCTAAGTCCGAAGCCAACTTGAAGGTACCGTCACTGAGTGTGCTTAGTAGTAGCGCTCGTCTCTTTTCTTTCGTTGGATCTATGACATCATTAATGTCGTTTGCAACGAACCACTGCGAAATCCTGGTTTTAAACGTTTTCCACACTTGCAAGGAGTGGTCAAACGTAGGCAAAACTCCAAAAATAGCCGACATTTTATCGTTTTATTTTTACTTTACACACGCGGGTAGGTGCCTGTCGCCAGTGTTAGATTTCGTACCACGGAGACAAGTGAAACCACAGGCTGCTGTTAGCACACTACTTTATTTAACTATAGAACGCCGAGGCGGGCGCAGCCGCGCACACATACACAACAGTATCACTATAGTGACAGGATGTCAGCCCATCGCCTAAAACTGCAATACACACCCCCGAGTCCCTTAGTCGCCTCTTACAACACCCATGGGTAAGAAATGAGGTGATGCTATTCTAAGCCGTATTTTATGTATATACTTATGCCGGAAAATTGTTGTATATCCACGGGAAAACGGGTAGAAGTGGGTGAAATTGCTGGGCGGGCCACAAGTGGACAATATTATCCCATAATTGAACAGGTGTTCCTTTTTACCAGCCCGTATCTATACTTGTTCTAGGTCCGGGTCAGCCTCATTTGAAAAGTATTTATCACATGTGTAAAACTAAAACAATACGGATTATGTTGACGATGCAACACACAAAAAACGAATGACACAAATAGAAGCACCGAGACCTTTGGCGGACGGGGGCGAAGTACGGCGGGAGTCAAAATACCTAGTTTATTTTGATATTTTCCTATAAATATCTCTCTAAATTCTTGTGTTAATACGATACGACTTGAAACGTTTATAAAATATCATTGGATGTCAGCAACGAAGTATAATTCTGTCTAATCATTCATTCACGATGAGCCATAAACTCGTAAATCAAACCCTTACGTCCGTCGGTCGCCCGGACGTCGCGTCCGGGTGTGTCCGGGCGCGCCTTCGTGCGTCCGGATCTGCCCGGGTACATCCGGATCCGCTGACTGATGATTTCCGGGTTGCCTTTTGAATTGGACGTTCTATTAGGCTGTGAAAGTGAATTTACTTGAAGTCATTGCCATTTCAAATGGGCGTGTTATCGTTAGTTAGACAAGTGGCGCCGTCTTCTCGACTAATATCATCTCCAGCACTGTTAGTTTGCAGTACATTTTTTCGATGAGACAATCACAGCTTCCGCTTGATATCTAGGCACTTTCAATGGCGGTTTTGACTTGAGATTGACACAATATCTTATATTCCTACATCATATTCAGCTGGCTTTGAGTTAGCCTCACAATTCATAATAAAGAACAAAAGGGAAGCAAGCTTTATTGTTATTATTCGAAAGACACTCACCAAAGCTCTGCTCGTAAGGTCACCCATAATTTTGTTAACATACATACACATATCACGCCTATAATCCCTTGCGGGGTAGGCAGAGCGTAAACGGCCGCAAGAAACGGTCATTTATGCCATGTCTGACAAATAGTTGAGGGTTATTCGGAAAATTGTGTATTGCCATAGTGACAGGTTGTCAGCCCATCGCCTCGTATTGCAATACACACCCTCGAGTCCCTCAGTCGCCTCTTACGACTCCCACGGGAAAGAAATGGGGTGATGTTATTCTAAGCCGGCATCACACGGAACAGTTTGTTAACATGATGTTTTTAATTCATATAGAGTTTAGGTTCAAACTCATGAACACGCAAATTTTCAGTTAAAGATACGGTTGTACAGTTGTTTCTTGTATGGTAATTATTTTCAATTTTTGTATAACAATGGACAACATTTCAAATTTCTAACAAGACTCTATTATATTTTTAATAGATAGTTTATCGCATCATTAAATAAAGGGCAAGTTCTTTTTATTTTATTTTGTTTCATAACCAGAAATTTTAAATTTTAAACAGTGATAGTTTAGTTCCAACAACTAGGCTGCTGAAAACAAAATTCGTTTGCCTACCTTTATTAAAAAAAAAACTGATTGACATTGACAGATGAATGAATGAAGTTTTCTCCAGTGTTTTTTTTTCTACTATAAGCAAAGGATTTTTTCATGTTAATCCTAACTTTGGAAGTTTTTACAACTTTTCAAAATATTTTAGAAACGATTGCATTAAAAATTATGAAAATGTGTGTATCTTAATAAGCATCCCAAACACTCTAAACGATATATATATCTTTTGTATCTAACGTAAAATGAAATATTGTGGATTAGGTAGTGCCACTAGCACCTACTCATACATACAGCTTTGTTACTACCCAAGGAAGAAGCGAGTCATTCCCAACACAGGTAGTTTTCTTACTTACTGGGAAAACTCTACTTTTTGCCAATAAAGCTTTTTGATTTTTGATTTTGAAATGCCCCACTTCATTAATTTGTGGATATAAGCTTAGTTTATTCGTTTGCGTTTTGACTGATGAAACCTAACCTACCAAGCGTAGTGAGTATGGTATCAACCCCAAATACGGGGAGGCCCATGTCCAGCAAAGGACTGTTGTAGCAGTTATTGTTATGTTGATGCTGTTACAAAATAAAAAAGTTACACAAAAATACGTCCATGTCAATGGCACAGTTTTAATCAGACATACATACACATCTCATAACACCATCTTATCTCTTACATATACATACACATATCACGCCTTTATCCCTTTTCGGGAAAACAGAGCGTTAACGGCCGGTAAATACGGTCACTACAGCCACGTTTGACAAATATATGAGGACCGTTTAACAAAAACCGTATATAACCATTATAACAGGTTGTCAACCTGTTTCTAAAACTGCAATACACATTAAACTCTTGAGTCCCTTAGTCGCTTCTTACGACGCCGCAAGAAAAAAATGGGGTAATGCTATTCTAAGCCAGCATCACTCGGCTTTAAGCATTAATCAATTTTAATCATATAGATGCGTAATTTGTATCATAAAAACTATATAAGAAGCACTGAAGCTGAATATAGCCACCGCCTGACGCAGGTCCACTGGTATGAAGCGCAGCATCAAGTGGTTGAGTGGACGCGCCTTCATGTAGCGCAGGAGACGGCGTATGCCCCTTGTCATTCTGTCATCTGAAATTTGAAAAACACGTCTAACGGGGTACATCGGGGATGGCCGGGTAAATAGGGACACTGGTTAAGTAAGCAATTAATATGTTTTTTTAATTAAAAACTCTTTACTACACATGAATACAGGAATAAATTAAAAACGTTAAGGCTTAATCTTAAGGCCCACGTAAGTTTGGCACAAAACTACTTTTGGTAAGAGGATAAAGAGTAATTTGTCCACAATAAAATCAATAATTTTTATGCAGCAGTTGCTCCATCTACTGGCGTAAAGTGGCGAATTGGTTATTGCCTTAAGATGTTGTTGGACTTTGATCTTACAACTTTATAGTAATCAAAACCGGACATGTAGGTGGTTAATGATGTACTTTCCTTCCAATTAATTGTACAAAACCCTTATTCTTCCCATGTAAAAATATTCTACTTCAACAAATTGTTTCGATTCGGGAGTATAAGCTTTTCATACAATTAAGACTAATATTTTGAAAAAGTGAGTAAGCTTAAAACTTTCGAAACTTCATCAAAAATGCACCACTTTGACGGGAAGTACCTCAAAATATTGGAAACATATATAAATAAAATAAGAATATGGAATTTGTCTGTTATCCATCTTACCTTTTGTTGCTCTTAAACGTTCATTCAGAATAAGTTTCAGTTCATCAATTTGAGAATTGAGCATTTCAGCAAATACCACTGGGTACATAATTTGAATTAATATTTCGAATAACGTTATCAGTTCTGTTATGGTCATCAACCAGGTAACCTTAAAAAATTACAAGAAATTAATGTTCTCATGCGGATGAAGGTATAAAATTTATCATTTAGTTTGTATGAAGGTACCTAATCAATATACTCTGGAAGCATTGGACCTATTTCAACATTTCATTCAGAAAAAGTATTAAGAATTTCTAAACAAAAATAGGCTTCTATTTAAAAGGCTATTAAAAATCGAATTCTAGCGCACAGTAAAATCAAGAGAACTAGATCCTTAATCATTTACTCACTTTCCTGAATTGCACTTGGATATTCCATAAAGTTAGCATTAAACTTGGAACTGTTACGAAAAGTTGAATAACTGCCTGAAAAGATACGTCAATTAAAATATTTATTAGGTTTCAAATTTTAGGTTCCAAGATATGTGTTATAAGTTCATTTATTTATAATTTTAATTTAACTATTGTACTTACCAAATGATCGAAAAAGTTTTTAATATTATCATAGTGGTGTGCCAGGGCTACGTAATTATATTCAACTATATGAAAATTTGATACGGATACTTTTAAAATTTGTTGTAAATATTGTACATTGCATTTCAAATAAAAGAAAATAACACTTTTACCCACATAAGAACATTCTGGACCGAATCCGCACATAATGGAAAACAATAAAGTGTATGAAATGAAATCAAAAAAACTAAATGAGTCATTGTACACGACCCATGAAATTAATATGAAAATTTTGATCGCTACTAAATAGAACAAGTACACAAAAATCATTAACGCTAAAAACCTTTTTTCAGAAGATGGGACGATACACATCTCTCTTACATTATCGAGAAAATCATAAACGTTATATTTTACAGTGTATAAAGCGATACAATATATAATATACTCGGCCATGCTGCAATAATTCCAAATGTCTGGATCGGAAATAACAACTGGTATTTGTATGCAGAAAATATTAATAATTGTGACGCAAAATGTTGCACATTTTAACAATTTCTTTGTTTTTTCCTTCCCGATTCCAGAATATCCAAAATTTATTCCACACACAAATTGCGATATCAGAAACAGCAACGTAATATATTTCGGAATCTTTCGATTAGAAAATTTCGTATTGATATGTGCTATTTTATTAAACGTCATTTTACAGGGAATCGTAATGCGTTAGTAAAAAGTAAGTCAGTAAAAACGTGTAACTATCATATACTATGTCTGTCATTAAATTTACATCAAGACACAAAACCGTGAAACTGTTCTTAAATTATAGATTTTAGTGAAGTTTTGGTTCACCAATGAATTTCCACTACATTTCTAAAGGTATTTCCTCTACTTACCTACCTATTTTTTCGTTCTGTGTTTTGATATTAAATTATTGTAAATTGGTATTGTACCTGAGTACAAGGATTTAGTATATTTCTAATAATAATAACAAACCGAACTGTTATTGACTGGTACCTAAGTTTTAGGAAAGTAGTCAGGAAAAGACTTTATTTATTTGAGTCATCTTATTTTTTATTCAAAAAATTACAGTCATTAATTTTAAATTCAGTCTTTAAAGTAATTTTATACAGAAGTAGTCTTAATAGGTCATAATTTTTGCGCTTTCCTATTTCAGGCGCCAACTACATAACAGCATAAAGAGCTGCCTAAGAGGACGCGCACCTTTATATATTCGTTTTTTTTTCTGAACTCTCGATCACTTGATTTCCGTTCGTCGTAGTTTGAAATACAGCCAATTTTGATAGGTTTCTAACGTTGGTCAAGTTAGTTTGGTGGAGTAGTCTACTCCAATGAGCCCCCCACCCGGTTTATTTTGGATTTTACAATTTCTACGTTTCAAGCTCTTTACAAGCCCGTGGTCACGGATGACTAAGGTGTAAGACGTCATTATTTAGAATATAAATTATTTTTGTTCTACCGCCATCTATTTCTTAATTGCCTAGCGTAACGTCCGAGTTCCACGCAAAATGCTGAAATTGTATCTTGTGTAGTAGGTCTTACAGTATGTTGGATCTGGTTCTGCTGCTGTGTAATCAGCGGAGTCCAAGTTGATGAGATTCCCCATCCAGTATCTCTGTTGAAATTCGGATGTTTTTGAATTTCTATGGCTTCCCGTACTTTCCTAGGAATGAATCTCTTCTCTCTCGCTAGGATTGCTGCCTTATAACATGATGACATAATGGATGGGGTTATCCATGATATGTTCACACACTGCAGACTGTCTGTCACGACGGTTTTTTTACATCAGCAATATGTTCTTTTAGACGTGTAGATACATTTCTATTTGCTTCTGTATGAGAGTCCACAGTCATAGTCAAGTTTGACAGAATATTTTGCTTGGAGAAATTTACACATATGGCGGCTGTCGGTCAGGGCTGGTCAGGGCTTTGTGGTCGTTGAGTACACTCACTCACTCATCACGGCACAGAAGTAACTATTACCTAATCTGTGGCACAGATAAGACAATAGTGTTGCCAGCAACAATGCACCTCTATTCCATTGTCTCAAGATGGCGGACGTCAGTCTATAGGTCCTTACATTGTTCAGTGGACAAGGATTGATAGCTGCATTGTGGTAAATGATTGTAGCAATTACTTAGTTACCCTGGCTAGCATATTGAAGAGTGGAGCTTTGTTAGATTCGAGAGTTTATTTTAAAACATACCGTTGTTTGTTTCTAGTAATTAACATTTCCTTTAGATATTGTATGATTCAGTCAGTAAGTCTTCCAATTCTTATCTTATCTAACCGTCAGGATCCCACTGCTGGGCAAAGGCCTCCCTACCTTTCTTTCACTTTTGGCTATCCTTTGCCTCATGCCAATCTTTAGAAAACCCATCCAGTTCGTCTCGACATCCGCGCCTGAGCCTTCCACGACGACAGGGAATCTTCCAAATACACACAAATAAATAATAAATGTCCGGGTCATGACACTTCGCTACTTTTACGATGAGTAGTTAATTCAGCTGATTTGTACCCGTTATTTGAGTCACAGTAGAATATAGTACGTAGGCGGTTTATGCGGCGGCAGGACTTGATATCGCAAAATCCCTAACAAAGGTACTGTAACGTTTCACTAAACAATTTATATGGACCGTCACTAACGGTGAAAATAGTAAACAGTCTGAGTCACCCTTTTATTCAAACAACGGGAAATGGACACTATAATCTAATTACAAATATTGAGGAGTTCTCGAGTGTCATGTAGGAAGCGCTAAGCTTATTTGAAATAACGTTTCTTTATACGAAAATCTGTACCACTCTATAAATTATTCTTAATATTGTGTTTATTATATTGTTCCTAATTTCTAATTATTTTTTATTTACTAACAAAATTGACACTTAATGTAATAGAAACACAAGTTTGTTTCGAAGAAAACCAAACTTTAGTTCGAACACAATGTGCAACAGAACCAGGGACAAGCTGGCTGTTGCCAGCCATACTAAATGTTGTTGATTGCTGGTATGACGTCAAATTTTCAATTTAGCACTACGCCTTCTTATTCGACATTAAGGGCGCTGACTCAGACTGTCAGACAGAAAATCTCCCACTTTGAGGTGATGCACAGCACACATGAAAAGGCGTGCACAATTACTTACAAATTTAAATAATTTTGTTTTTCTTTAATATCAACTACATAAAATACCTACGAAAAATACCTTTTTAAGTATTAGACCGGGTCTATCGCGATAGTATTTAGGTAAATATTAGTAATTTACCTGTGTCCCGACGTTTCAACACAGTTTCATGTATTGTGGTCGCGGAAACTGAAACTGTGTTGAAATGTCGGGACATAGGTAAATTACTAATATTTACCTAAATACTATCGCGATAGACCCGGTCTAATACTTAAAATGAGTGAAAGTGATCGCGAGTGCTTAAAAAGTTATATAAGAATACCTTTGCTCGTATGTCAGACACCTTCATTTTCCTACTGTGGCCGGGTCGTTTCCGTACATAATGCATGAGTCGTCTTCATGTGATGTAATAAAAAACGGTTTGATGCTTACAATTTTCATGTAATGAAAAAAGTTGCTAACAAGCCAATTCTAGTGATATCATTAGAAAGATGGTTTAAAACTGTGCCTACTTAAATCAGTTACTTGTTATATTGACTCGCTATGAACAAAAGTTATTTCAATAAACAAATACAACTCATCTAGGTGTGTCGTTCAATGGCGTTGTTTGATGAGCGAGCTGGCTGTGCAGTTGAACAGCGTTTTTTTTATTTATTTTTATTAATGATGGGTTTGCTCTTGACTCTAGTCTGGGTCATAGGACAGAGACAGAGTCTAAGATGGAGCGACCTCACCCAGAAGAAGCCTGTTAAGGCACTGGCACTCCCACACACTGACGGAACGCAGCAAGCTACTTGGCGCCAGACTTCGGTGGGATGGTGGTCGCGAGCCAGGCGGCCCCTTACGGAGCCTTCCACCGCTTAGTGGGATCTTCAGCCGGACTTCCACAGGCAAGCCTGCGTTGCGTTTTGTGTACAATAAATGGTTAAATTAATAAATAAATACAACACACTGGCTGACAACCTGTCACTATGGCGATACACAATTTTCCGATTGACCCTCAAAGAAATGTCTGACGTGGCGTTAATGTCCGTTTTTGCGGTCGTTTACGCTCTGCCTACCCCGCAAGGGCTAATAGGCGTGATATGTGTGTATGTATGCAGAACAAGCCAATTCTAGTGATATTATTAAAGGTAGAATGGTGGTTTAAAACTGTACCTACTTAGGTAAATCAGTTTCGCTATGAACGAAAGTTATTTCAATAAACAAATACAACACAGAAGATCAAACGTACACACAAAAAAAATGTAATTTATAAATTTTACCTAGTGGAGCCAATATTTCCGTAGTTTGCTACCACAATTGATCTAAAAAAAAATGCTTCATTCATCGTTCCCCATCTCATTTTCAGTTATTGTAATATCTTCGTCCTTCCACAATTCCAGTGTCGCCACATTTCTGCGGCAATTTTATGGTGAAATGCGCATAATGAGACGTTATGTTTATTCATAAATTTGTTTTATGTTCATGAGAAAAAGCTCATTTCGTTTTATTTGTTTCCGGTACGGAGTGAATAAATAAAAGTTTTTCATTCAGTTTCGTTTCGGAAGTAGGTTCGTATAAGTGGCGTGGGGTAAAGATTTTCAAAAGGAAAGACGTAGTAAAATATTATAAAAGATCAAAAAATGAATTTTGTAAACGAATATAAAATAAAATAACTGCCTAACGGTATCTTAATCCAGAGCTCCCAGATTCCCGGGGTTGCACGCACAAGGAGATTTTTACCACTTTGTAAATTTGTCCTCAGTTTGGTTAGGATATTGCTGGCAGAACCATCTAATTTTCCAAAATAAAATATGGTATTGTGCTTTCGAAGGGCACGTTAAGCCTTCGGTACCAGTTGCTGTCTATGCTTACTTAGACGACGGTGGTTGTTACCCAACCATGGCAGAGGACTACTAATAGTAGTAGGCGATTGAAAAATCTCTGACACCAGGGTTCTTCTAGTCGTGCATCAATTTGGTACACCACATTAAAAAAGACGCATTAAGCTAGGCCACACCGCGCCACGCGTCACGTACGCCTTGGGAGAAACCTTTAGATGTTCATTCACGTAAAACACTAAATCGTATCAAAATTCCAAACACGTAATTTAGGCAATAAAGTCTTTAGCATACAGAAGCGGAATCTAATCAATATTCTGAGTGAAATGAACCAGATTTCCATTTAAAAACGTGATTCATTCGGAAGCGATTGGGTAAAAGCGTCGGAGCGGAAAATAATTGAACAA
Source organism: Tuta absoluta (assembly GCA_027580185.1). Classification (NCBI taxonomy): domain Eukaryota; kingdom Metazoa; phylum Arthropoda; class Insecta; order Lepidoptera; family Gelechiidae; genus Tuta; species Tuta absoluta. The sequence goes on along the minus strand of JAQAHW010000019.1, from coordinate 6,500,330 downwards.
GTGCTTTATTCTACTAGGTGGAACGTTTTTCATACAAATTAAATAGAATTACGTCTAAACATGACAAAAGTCTTATTAAAAAACTGGCTGGGAAGAACCGTGTTTATAAATTTTTCGTAAAATAATTAATATATAAGAGTAATATAAGATATCTCTGTTAAAACCTAATTTCCGCATTACGCCAATAGATAGACCTACTGATGCAAAATATAAGTTAACATTTTATTGCGAGCGAAAAACTAAGTATTAGAAGAAGTTTTGCGCCAAACTTACGTGTGCTTCAACACTTCATATAACCTTATGTTAAAAAACATGCAATGGTTCACCTCATTGACCAAAAATAAGACAGAAATGAGATACAGTAGTTATAGGCCTCAACTGGACATGGCCTCTCCAATTCCACGCCATTGGGCATAATTCTCGTTAAGCCTCATACAATTTTTGCCGGTCATGCTCCGATGAGTGATTATAATGCTGACTGCCTGATTGAAGTAATCCTTACCTAACCCTAGTGCGCCCTATCACAACGCGCCGCCGCGAATACTTACTTTGTGGTCGTATACCACCACAATTTCAAATCTACGTCATCATAATTATACCTATTTGTTGAAATTTAGGGAACAGAAATATCATTAAGTTTGCGTCTTGTTTTTCTCTTACATCACGCATTGCCTGAAAAAAGGTAAGTAAATATGCATGCATGTACACGCTAACACATAGGTACTGAAAAAGAAACGGTAAAAGTAGTATGTTCTGCATTAATTCAGATCAGCTTCAAAATGTTTGTCTAAACGTAGGTGCAGTTGGTAAGTAAAGTATTGAATCATTACCTTGTTAATTTGACCTAGTCACTTATACTTCTTCGTATGTATTCGATACCATAACTTGAATTAATTTTAACAACATTAAAAGACTTAGCAGAGTATCCAGGTGCTTCCCTAATTCGCATTACGAGGCAGAAACAAAATTGCACCGACTGTCTTATAGATTTTTTACCTTATACCAGCGAACCGTATTACAAGACCAATTTTTTGCATTTATAACATGCATTTAACAATTTGAAAGATTATAGAAAATACATTAACAACGTAGTTTATTATTTAAATTTTAAAAGGTGCATTTCAACCGGTACGTAGTAAAGATGGTTCTCGTAGATGAACAAGCATAATAAATAAAAATAAATTGAAACACGACTGCTTTCTGAGATAAAGCTTAGCCTATGACACATGGAATTATGTTAGGATTCTTCCGATACAACTCTCATTCGAATCTGTTCAGTGGTTAACGAGTTTCAGTCCTTTAAAGAATCGCACATAATATACATACATACATACATACAAACATGAACTGCATAAACATTTCACTCTGTTTTTGGTTGGGCAGTCGTATAAAAATCACTAACTTAGAAGAGCAGAGCGATTTGAATCTTTTGGATCCGAGGAGTTGAATCACTCGTAACATAATGCTGAACAAGGTGTCTTTTCGGTGTTCCGATTAAGGGCGCGTTCTTCGGGAGCTTTAGGTATTTTACGCGCCAAGGCGACCCGCCTCTGCTTTACGCGCGGGCCGTTTTGAATTGAACTCCGCTGACCTTACGCGGCGGGCGAGAACGCCACAGTATAAAATTATGCAGTAGACAAACTAAGTTGGTCATTGTGTTGGTTAGTTAGTTATTTTATTATGTGTGTTAGGATATTGGAAGGACAGTTAAGTAAACTAATTTGAATATAACCCAATGAACCACGATAACCCGATGAACCTAGCGAACCGATGAACTCTGGCGACTCGATGAACAATAACGACCCGATGAACTCTGGCCACATGATGAACCCTAACGACACGATGAACCCTAAGGACTCGATGAACCCAACAACCCGATGAACCTAGCGAACCGTTGAACTCTGGCCACATGATGAACCCTAACGACAAGATGAACCCAACGACCCTATGAACCATGATAACCCAATGAACCACGATAACCCGATGAACCTAGCGAACCGATGAACTCTGGCGACTCGATGAACAATAACGACCCGATGAACCATGATGAACCCTAACGATATGATGAACCCTAAGGACTCGATGAACCCAGCAACCCGATGAACCTAGCGAACCGTTGAACTCTGGCCACATGATGAACCCTAACGACAAGATGAACCCAACGACCCTATGAACCAAGATAACCCGATGAACCATGATAAGCCGATGAAGCTAGTGAACCGATGAACTCTGGACCCATGATGAACCCTAACGAAAAGATGAACCTAACGACCAGATGTACCATGATAACCCGATGAACCATGATAAGCCGATGAAGCTAGTGAACCGATGAACTCTGGCCACATGATGAATCTTAACGACAAGATGAACCCAACGACCCTATGAACCATAATAACCCGATGAAAAATAATACCGTGTGATGCCGGCTTAGAATAGCATCACCCCATTTCTTACCCATGGGTGTCGTAAGAGGCGACTAAGGGACTCGAGGGTTAGATGTGTATTGCAATTTTAGGCGATGGGCTGACAACCTGTCACTATAGTGATACACAGTTATCTGATTGACCCACAAACTTTTGTCAGAAGTGGTGTTAATATCCGTTTTACGGCCGTTAATGCTCTGCCTACCCCGTAAGGGATATAGGCGTGATTTATGTATGTATGTATGTATGAAAAATAATAACACGATGAACCATGATGACCCGACCAACCTAGCAGGCCGATGAACTCTGGCCACATGATGAACCTTAACGACAAGATGAACCCAACGACCCTATGAACCATCATAACCCGATGAACCATAATAACCTAATAAACATAATAACTAAGTCCTGAAAACTATACTCTGACATGTGCTGTCGGCCGTCGGCCGCTGCCTTCGGAATTACATCTGCCGCTGCGGCCGACGGCCGCCTGCCGACGGCCGATAGCCGCGGCATGTGCCTTGACCGTCGGAAAAGGTGGTTCGGAACAGCACCTTAAGCCGGCATCACACGGCTAACGGTATACATACATACACATATCACGCCTATAGTAGGCAGAGCGTAAACAGCCGCAAAAAAACGGAAATTTACGCCACGTCTGACAAATACTTGAGGGTCATTCGGAAAATTGTGTATCGCCATAGTGACAGGTTGTCAGCCCATCGCCTAAAATTGCAATATATACCCTCGAATCTCTTAGTCGCCTCACACGACTCCCACGGGAAAGAAATGGAGTGATGCTATTCTAAGCCGGCATCACACGGCAAACGGTATTATTGCACAAAACTAAATAGTAAAGCCGCCATCTATGCAGACGTCACAGATACCTAGTGTACCAAAACAGTCTGATCCATCATTAGGAGATTATGATGAATCAAACGGAACGTGTTATAGCTATCGCGTATGAGGTGACGACGACTTTTCTCAAAATCGAGTCCTTCGTCCAGACTATCTGGCCCCAAGAACTTTTCAGCAAAAGTCTTTTATAAAGGACTATGGGTGACCGGAGTTTTGAATTTTGTTGAACTTCCTGTGTTTGGCCCTGGATGGCGTAATTTTAGCAGATAGATTTAAGTATAAAATTATTATTATTTTGTAATAAGATGTAATAATAATCAATCATTTCGACATCTGGTGGGATTTCAATATTTCTCTGCTACATATAATACAACACATTCCACTGCACTCACCAACCCGCCTACCAAGCGTGCGGTGAGCGTGGAAAACACCCTCTAATACCAGGAGGCCCATGTCCAGCAGTGGACCGTTGTAGTTGTTGATGTTGTTAATATCCAAATATTACAAGACCCTTTTTAAAAAGTTAGAATATCTAGTAGCCGGCCTTACTTTTTCTTTCCGTTGTTATACTGCATTAATTATACTGTGGCACTAAATGGTAACAAATAAATCGAAAAATCAAATCACGTCGCACGTCGAGCAGAGCACCAGCACAGGTCCAGCCTCCGTAAGCGCCACCGCGCGACTGACGAAGCCCGCGGAGCCGCGCCCCTCGCCTTTTTGTAGGTATTTAGACATCATAATTCATAAAGTAGCTCTACAACATTGAACTTGCCGATTTTTACTAGATAATTGATTTATCTAAAGAGTAGTATAAATATTATCTCAATAAGATTAATATTTTAAACATAATATCGTAATGAAATTTTGAATAGAGGCAACTTTGGCATTTTATTCTATCGAGCGAATTTCATCTGATTGTGTAGTTGAGATCGAATTTTTATCTGTTAGATCCTCAACTGCAATATATATTTTTTTCAAAATTTTATGACTCTTTTCTATTGAGTAATATCGTTTTGAAAAACGGCATTTGAGGTAAAAGGCGCTCTTAATGAATTGATATACTAACGTCTTGTTGATTCCTATTACAGATGTCGTTTACTGTAATGGTGGGGGATTAAAGTTGCTGTGTGATTAACCTGGCCAGTCCCGAGGCAGTGCTTTTATTTTTTATCTCGCCCGAGCCGATTTTTTATCAGGACAATACAAGAAGAAACAAATGTGCCACACCAATTCCTTTTTTTTTACAATGACGGATCATGACGTCAATGAGTGATACTCGAAATGAAATACCACAATACAAACTAATCATGCTTATGTTGAGTGTTATTTGATATTAATTAAACTGTACACTCATTGATATAATTTTCTTACTTAACTATACTTACTTTCTATGAAATGAAATATTTATGAACACCCATTTTTGACTAGGGGTAAGCTTAAAACCAGCAGTGTGCTGTGCCTACATACATTTCAGCTCATGTTGTCTATTTGTACTGTATTATTGATGGTGTACCTATATCTTCAAATTTAGAAGTCCAACTCGTGCCGTCGGAGTAACTTCAATTATTCCTTTTTGTGCAATAAATATTGGTGGTTGTATTTTTGTAGGTATTATTTGTAGTAACTACTTTCCTATATTGGATAAAGTTTATTTTATTTTATTTGCTAATGACGTTTGAAATATTTTCTATGCATGCTTATAACTGCATCGATTTCATTAGTTTGTTACTCTAAGTGGTCACGGAATAAAGTTTTTCATATTCTTATTTAAAATTCTTAAAATTAGAAACTTTATTGATAATTAGGGCCATTAGGGGCTGAATTTAAGCAAGAATGCAATATTTTAGATGTAATTTATCAAAACTTACTTCCAACGATCCTTTTTATAGGTTTGGGAATCACTCATAAATATCGGTACAGTTTTTTTTTTTCAAGATCTATAACTGTTGGTCACTGTGAATATGAAATTGGTTTAATTTCTGCCTACTTCTCATTTTTGGTTTGATTTGTGCTATATCTCATTTTCTCGGTCAACCAAATTTTGCCAAACCTTGACCCAAAAAATCATCTGATTTAAAAACACGTTTAAAAACAGTTCCATTAACCGAATCATGAAATCAGTGGAAATGCTTCAGGAAAATGCTGACAATGAGACAGTGAGTGAAATACCAGTTGCTTTGATAGAATTGACTGGAACAGGATTAGGATCGACTCTCTCACAATTTCAATCAGAAGTTCTCTGATCCAATTTGAAACAGGATCCAATTGTAAAGATGAACCGGGCATTGTACCGAAAACTTCGAAGGCACGATCACACCTTGACCAGCTGAACAACAATTAAACAAGAACTGAACAACACCTGAACAACAACTGAACAATACCATAAAAAAATCACGCAACGTTTATTTCATTTTTACTTCCCATAGTATGCAGTCATCTGATTGAGATTGTATCAGAGGTCGAATTTATTTTTAACGTTTACTGACTTATATTTCTAGGGAAAAGTTGTTCAGTTCCATGGTCTGAATGCACTCTATCAGTATTCGGAGGGCTGTCCCATACACCCGGTATACTACCTACTATTGGTTATTTTGTGCTTGGGCGGTGTGCGTATAGCGCCATCTGGATTAATAAGTAAGTAAGTTCAAACTCTTTATTACACACGAATACATGATAATATAAAACAGAAAATCTTAATATAAATTGCGCAAAGGCGGTCTCATCGCTAAAATCGATCTCTTACAGACAACCTTTTGGTAGAGGAAAGCGGCAAAGAAGCCAGAGCAGTGCATGAGAATTAGAGTTTATTAATTAGTAACAAACGCCTGTAAGTACATCGTCATCAAATTAAATAAAGCCCTTACGAGTTGACGCCATATTTTCGGAGTGCTTATTATTTACGACACAATACAACGGGGAACAAATCCTATAAATTCATAAAGTCTCATAAATCTTTATGGACTGCTAGCGGGACATAAACGGAGAAAAAAATCGAATGGAATTTTCTTTTACGACGTTCCAACACAGCTGGTTACGTTGGAATATGCGTATGAATAAAGAAATCAAAGTCATTTCATATCGAATTTTTCTCTAACCTGCATTAACATTAACATAATATTAAAAGCCAGACAGTTCACTGTTTGACATGGGCCTCCCCCTATTGGGAGGTATTGCCATAGTCACCACGCAGGTAGCGATCGCAGTGCAAGAAGTTGCATTCACAGAAAACGCTGCTGCCCATTCCCTGGATGATAATCCCTTAGTCGCTTTTACGACGGCCTCGAGTAGAATTGGGGTAACCTTTATTATAAAATGTTTTCATAATTTTTCATATTTATTCAAAAATAAATACAGGCAAAACCAGAGGAAAACATATCTGTTGGAACAGGGGTACTAGAGGGGCACAATTACCCCAGATGTACCCCTGGGGGTACAAGTCAGGGGTACTAGGGGTCCTGGAGGATATTTTCTTGAGTTTGCACAACTATTACTCATCACAATAAAACTATTTTATGCGGACCGGAAACGGAAACCTAGGAATTGTAAAATTCAAAATAAACACAACTTAAATCCGTTTAAAATTGATTTATTTTGAATTGGGGTGATGCTATTCTAAGTCGGCATCTCACGGCTACCAAACCTATTTCACTTTTCATGTTATTATTAAAGACAATTTCTTTTATTTATAATTAGTGTATTTTTGTATAATCATTGCGACACTGGCATAGAGTTACTTCGCAATGGAAAATTCCGTTTTCCGCGAGTCACAACGCGTTTTTCGTAGTTTGGCTTCTCTTCTCTCTCCTCTCCTGATTGTAGCTTACAATTTTGCATTATAATTATTGCAAAAAATATCCTGGGCCATTCACACATCGCCATCTAGCCCCAAGCTAAGCAAAGCATGAACTATGGGAACTAGATAACTGGTATTTATAAATACTTATACACTTTTTTCTATAAATAAATACACATGATACATTGAAAACACCCAGACTAAACACAAATATCTGAAAATTTATTTGACGCATATTTGTGTCTTGTGAGGATCGAACGACCCCCTCGGCATAGCAGGCAGGGACACTTTCCGCTACGTCATCGGGCCAGTCAAAATTGGTTTGGGAAGGCTATTTTGTTTTCATATTTTGGCCTTATGTACCTTGGAGAAAGTTGTTCAGTTTCACGGGCTAGTTCACCCTTTTAAATATTTGCACCATATTTTTCACACGTGATCATGAGTGAAGTGTCTTTATAGTAACACCGTCTGCAAGAAAACGTGCCCAATGTTTAAACCATGGTGCTAAATATTTTAGCTAGCGTGTTGGTTGGAGACCGTTGTGTTTGGGTAGATAAATCTAACATGAAAACAGCGTGTAAACTTAATCGGTAAAGGTATACAAGATATGCCGTGTGATGCTGGCTTAGAATAGCATCACTTCATTGCATTCTCGAAAGTGTCGTATTAGGCGACTTAGGAACTTGTGGGTAACAAGTGTATTGCAATTTTAGACGATGGGCCGAGAACCTATCACTTTGGCGATACACAATTTTATGAAACAGCCCTCAAATATTCGGTTGACGTGGCATTAGCGACCGTACTTTACGGCCGTTAACGCTCTGTCTACTCCGCAAGGGAAAAAAAGGGATATGTGTATGTATGTATTAAGAAAATACACAGACAGGTCAAGTAAAAATAACAAGAACAAAGTCAGCAGAACATCTTCAAACTCAAACAATCCTGATTTAGAAGCACCTAAGCACGCCAAGAATAGGAAACAATAAAAATAAAGTTCTCCCTAACAACCAACTCTGGAGCATCTTAGGGCACGGTTTCAGTTAACCTAGGGACCCGCGGGCAAAGGGGCCCGTACCTTGAGCTTTTAAAAGATGTAAAAAAGCAAGCTTTTAGGGCCCCGTGTCAATGCGCCAAGCTAACCAGTGCCCTATGTTTTAAAACTGCAGGCTACAAGTCCTCTGGTGAAATTCTTAGTACATTGCGTAGCCGATTTATATTCCTGATATCAAAATGGCTTACTGTCTACGCAATAAGCATAAAATTTCACCTGTAAAAATTGTAGCCTGCAGTTTGATAATATCGAGACTGAGCTCTCGAGCAGATACGCAAACAACGCGTGACGCTCAACATAAATAGGTGTATGTGCGTAACCCTTTGCTGAAAGGGATTAATAGTTATGGGGTCTTATGGGTATTAATTTTTATCTACAGAAATTCACTAATAAAATACTTTTCACTAGTTCCACTAATAATGCACCGGTTTCGACATCATCATCGGGCAGTTATTCGATATCGAAACAAAAAGAACATTGTGTTTTTTGTTGTGTTTATTAGTAAATCTCCATAAAGAAATAACGACATATTTACAAAAATGTTGAATGAAAAATAATACTTGTGGTTACTGAAAAGAATCAGAATCAGCCTGATCGTGGCCTGATCCATTATAGCGCTGTTATCGTTGTCGGTTAGGTATATGCCGTTTTTCAGTTATGCATAAAAGCAATCAATATGAAGCCGCTAGCCACCAAAAGCTCCGGTATTAGTAACAAAACTAACCCGGTAGATGGAGCCGTGCCACGCGTTACTGGCATTAAAATACACTTGCAAAATTGGTGGGCAAGGAATGAGCTGCGGTAGCCCAGATGGAAGAGGCGTCGCCACTAGTAATGCGAAAGTCGCAGGTTCAAATCCTGCCCGCGCTTAAAAATTTTGCAAGTTTTCAAAAAAAATAAAAAAAACAAGAGCTCAGCTTACGATTAACGATAACGATTTCTTTGCTTCAGTTAGACAGACAGAACATTGTTCTTTATTGAATACCTAATTTTAAAACACTTCCCGTGTTACTAGTGTCGCAGGTTCAAATCCTGCCCGCGGTAGAAAATTTTGTAAGTTTTCTAAAAGTTGTTCTTTATATGAATACCAAATTAGACCCTCAACCAAAACCGGTCCTGTGACGTGTCCTGTAGCATCTGCTTGTAGAATTGTGTAGGAATTTGCATGTGAATGCAACTCGGGGTAATTCTGGCGTCGTGACACAAAAGCGGGTAAAACTTTGTACAAAACTCACGAAATACTTGCTTTGTTAGAAATAAAAGTTGACCTCCACTAAAACAAACAGATATATATGAATAATTAAACTGAGATGTTTTTGTAATGAAGGCCGATGTGGCGCAGTGGTAGTGCGACTGCCTGCGGCGCAAAGGTTCCGGGTTCGATTCTCGGTGGGCACTCACAAAGTGTACATCCTGTTGAAATACAACTGAAACGCTTCTACTACTTTAGGTTTATAAAGAAAAGTAGTACCCCATTCAATGGCATTACATATTAATAAAGTCCCTAACTATATTTAAGACCAAGTAAAACGAATAGGATTCCAAGCACTCTGTAGATGGCGGTGAACTGACTACGTTACTAAATACCAAAGCCAAAGGCATAAAAAGAAAAGCAATTGTTCGCTCCGAATCTATCCTCTTTTTAAGCGCTTTGTTAATAAATAATACTGAAATATATAATAATCCCACCGAAGTCTGGCGCCAAGTAGCTTGCTGCGTTCCGTCAGTGTGTGGGAGTGCCAGTGCCTTAACAGGCTTCTTCTGGGTGAGCTCGCTCCATCTTAGACTCTGTCTCTGTCCAATGACCTAGACTAGAGTCAAGAGCAAACCCATCATTAACAAAAATAAAAAAAACTCTGTTTTGTTTGTACGTTATTTTCGTTAGTATGTAGAAAAACTCATGAAAGTGAATATTTTAGTGATTAGTTACGTTTAGTTTTACGATCTCATCCATTTAAAAATTATGTGACGTTCCGTTTCTATCGTTAACATAACAAGCACATCAGCGCTATCTATCAAGAGACGAGGGGAAAGTTACAAAAAAAAACTCCCTTTTGTTTTTTATGAATATAAAGATAATTTTGCCATAGATGATAAGTGTAATACATATAATGATAATGTTTAATGTTACAAATAGTACAGAAATATGTTTGTTACCTATTATGGTTGTTTCTACCAAAACAAAATGGCGGAACCTCTTAGAGGTGCTACATGCTGGACTTGTATTATAGTGTAAGATCTATGTAACCATGTGGCAATGCAAAATAAAACTTGAAACTAGAAACGGCTTTAAATAGCGCAACACGGCCTTAAAAAAAATCCTTCACCATCCTACACATTTTGTAAGTCAAAGCGAGTGTAATGCCGTGTGATGCCGGTTTAGAATAGCATCACCCCATTTCTTACCCATGGAAGTCGTAAGAGGCGACTAAGGGACTCGAGGGTGTGTATTGCATTTTTAGGCGATGGGCTGACAACCTATCACTATGGCTATGTACAATTTTTCGAATGACCCTCAAATATTTGCCAGACGTGGCGCAAATGTCCGTTTTGCGGTCGTTTGCGCTCTGCCTACCCCGCAAGGGATATAGGCGTGATGTGTGTATGTATGTATGTAAAGCGAGTGTACCCGTGAACGGCCTCAATAGTGGCACCACTTCACAAAAAAAAAACCCTTTATACTAATAATCTATCAGAATGTCTGTTGCTCAAGTTTTTAGTATTATCCTCAAGTAAAATTATACCTAACCTAAAAACTCAATGAAATATTCTCTGCATTAAAGTTATATCAATGAATACCAAAAGTGGCCAAAATATTTAATTGAGTGAACAGGTTCTAATTTTAGTTTAGGATAATACTTAAAACTTGAGCAACGGACATTCTGATAGATTGTTTGTATAAAGAGTTTTTTTTGTGGAGTGCCGCCACTGTCGAGACCGTTCACATGTACACTCGCCTTAACAAGTAGGAAGGTAAGTAGTACGTCATACATATAATAAAACAGAAACGAAACCAATTCTGTACATGAAATAGATTCAAAAAAGGGTTTTTGTATATAATATATCAAAGATGTTCCACAAACATGAATCATAATCAGGTGCCTATGTTATGAAACTACAGGCTACAAGTCTACAGGTGAAAATCTTAGTACATTGCGTAGCCGTGTCACGTCGCCGCGACAATCGTCAGGGTAGGCAATGAAAACTCTTGTTTGGTTGATGTAGATTTATTGTGGGGGTAAGAACCCACTAAGGGTTCTAATCGGTGATCCGGAAAGCTTTAGTGAAAACCTGCACAAACTAGCAAGCACGAGGGCTTGTATATGATGATAACTTAAAAAACACCGTTCTCTGGACGACTAGTCCATGCCGAGGTTTACTTTAGACTGCCTGATCTGCTGGAAAATGGCGTCTTGGAACGACAGCGATTCAAAATTCAAATGTGAAAGTTGAGATGGAAGTTGGTGGTGGACAGTGTTGACAAAATAGTGCGATGCCCGGAGGTCGCATTGCTATAGCCGGTTCATATTCCTGGTATCACAATGGCTAACCGACTACGCAATGAACATCGAATTTCACCTGTAAAATTGTAGCCTGTAGTTTGATAATATCGGGTAAAGGACTCGCGATCCAGTTTCACATCCCGTTGGTTACAGACATGTTCAGCCATGAAAGAAATACAAGTGAGTATTACATACATACATCCATAAATCACGCCTTTATCCCTTATGGGGCAGGCAGAGCGTTAACGGCCGCAAAACGGACATTAACACCACGTCTGACAAAAGTTTGAGGGTCAATCAGATAACTGTGTATCACTTTAGTGACAGGTTGTCAGCCCATCGCCTAAAATTGCAATACACATCTAACCCTCGAGTCCCTTAGTCGCCTCTTACGACACCCATGGGTAAGAAATGGGGTGATGCTATTCTAAGCCGGCATCACTCGGTAATCTAAGCCGGCATCACACGGCAATCAAAGCGGCAATGGCAAAAAGTGCCGTGTGATGACGGCTTAGAATAGCATCACCCCTTTTCTTTCCCGCGGGAGTCGTAAGAGGCGACTAAGGGATTGAGGGTGTGTATTGCAATTTTAGGCGATGGGCTGACAACCTGTCACTATGGCGATACACAATTTTCCAATTTTACTCAAATATATGTCGGACGTGGCGTAAATGACCGTTTTTGCGGCCGGTTACGCTCTGCCTACCCCGTAAGGGATTATAGGCGTAATATGTGTATGTGTATGTAGATTTACGCTCATGGTTGTGGTTCCGTATATCCAGTGAAATGTTAATAGTGATTGATACTAAAACATGAGGACCGGCTGGCCATAACGAACAACTTTCCCTGAGAAACATAGGTCGAAATATGATAAAAATATTTTGAGTTTTCATAGTAATCCCAAATCAGCTGATCGGCAATTTTGTATGGGAGGCCCGATTTTTCTACTCATATTTCGACCTATGCTATGTTCCTCGGAAAAAGTTTTGCCTTATCACCAGTCAGTTTACTCTGTTTCCAGTATCGGTTGTTATCTAGAATTCTGAAAGGGACCTGGGACCTGAGAAGTTGAAACTTGTCAAGCCACGGTCCCGGTTCCGACTTCACGGTAGACGTGATGGCCGTTCAGTCGGGGCCCGGGAGTGAGAGCCTGCCACTGCTTCCGGATACCAACCGTACCACAACACTTGGAATCGAGCCCTTTGGGCAGCCCGAAAGCTCCGACCCCTTTGGCTGGTGTGTAAATGTTTATGTTCCGACACAAATGGTGTCGGAACTCGATACGGGTGAGACAAAACCGCCCGCAGCAGTCTTTATTTTCGTAGGTAACTTTTACGCGAATTTACGGGTTATTATTTTAGTAAAATAAAACTGTTTCTTTTTTCAGGGTAAAAATGGCGCAACGCAGACGATGGCAAGATCTGGATTAGCCGGAACCTCTTGAACGCCCACTTCTATATTTGGATGGCTGCTTTTTTCCTTGTAAACTTGATGACTGTAGAACTGAAGAACTTAACTTTTAGAGCAGCAGCAGCAGCAGGGGGCATCAGCGGCTCAGGTATGCCGCTGGTTCGGGCCTATGAGGTAACCCTCGTGCCCGGGCATCTTCTCGAGGGGGATAACAATCCCCCCGGTCCTGGTATGGGGTCCACTGGGGGCAAGTCAGGGTGAGGGGTCATGGGCGGCTATTTTTTTTTTTTTTTTTTTTTTTTTTTTTTTTTTTTTTTCCCCATCTACCAGCCGAATGCGTGAGCATCACGACTAGCAGATGTGTGTTTTTTTTTTTTTTTTTTTTTTTTTTTAAAGCCAATCTTTTGCCCTCCTCGCTTCACCCCCGCCTTCTCCAGTGGAAAGCCCTGCTGTGCTGGGTGTCGAGCTGCTCGTTGTGGGTCTAGGGGTCGTCTTCCTCCGGCGTCGGGCTCCGGAGCAGGTCGCGGGGAACTGCGCGACGCCGCTCGTCGGGCGGCCGGGCGTGATGGGGCGCGATGTTCTGTAGGTGTACGTGCGGGCCGTTGTCTGCGCGGTCGTACATGCGACGCGCCAACGACCGCACGAACTCCTCTACCGTTGTCATGCGGAGGTCGCGGGCTATTACGTCGTTGCGGACGTAACGCCCAGCGTCCACAACCATCCGCAATGACACGTTCTGGACGGACTGTATCTTCTTCCTCTGGGTCCTGGACGTCAGCGCGTACCAGGCTGGGGCAGCGTACGTGAGACGGGGCCGGATGTACGTCTTGTACATCTTCAGTTTGGTGCGGAGAGGTAACCTCGACTTGAGTACCGGGCGGAGAAGTGCGCGTGCTCCCTTGGCCTGGTTGGTGACGTGTGTCACCATAGGCACCATGCGCAGCGCCCGGTCGATGTGGCAGCCGAGGTACTTCACTGAAGATGTCCAGTTCACTTGTTGGCCCCGTAGTGACAGTGGTGGTGGTAGTATGCGCTGTTGGCCGGTCAGGATGGCGGCCGTCTTCCCCACGTTGACGGCCATCCTCCACTTGTCCAGCCAGACCGGCAGTAGGTCCAGGACCCGCTGCATCTTGCTGGCGGCCAGGGCAGCTTTTCTTGAAGAGGCAAAATAGACGCTGTCGTCAGCAAACAGGGCCAGCTCTACGTCCTCCTCCCACTCCTGGAGTCTTCCCTCCAGGGTGGGGATGTCGTTGGTGTAGAGGGCGTAGAGGGCCGGCGACAGGCAGCTGCCCTGGGGTACTCCGGCGATTATGGGCTTGGCAGAGGATGCAGCACTGGACACGTCGACGAAGAAGCGTCGTCCATCCAGAAAGGACGCCAGGATCCTTGTTATGCCAGGGGGCAAGGAAGTCTCCAGGAGCTTGTAGAGCAGCCCCGGGTGCCAGACACGGTCGAACGCCTTCTCGATGTCGAGGAAGACTCCGACCGTGTATCGCTCGCGGTTCCTCTCGTCAGCCAGGTGGTGTAGCACGCGCGTCAGCTGGAGCGTCGTGGAGTGGGCCCCGCGGAACCCGTACTGTTCGTCCCTCAGCTGGATGTGGGGACGAATTCTCCGCAGGAGCAGGCGCTCGAACAGCTTCGCGACGTGCGAGAGGAGGGTGATGGGGCGGTAGCTGCTGGGCTGGCGGCGGTCCTTGCCAGGCTTGGGCAGCACGATCACTTTCCCGGCCTTCCAGTCCTCGGGGAAGTGGCTCGTGCGCAGGACACCGTTGAAGAGCCTGGCAAGTGTGGTGATGCCTCGTCTTGGTAGCTGCTTCAGTGCAGCGGTGGGTATCCCGTCTGGTCCTGGTGCCTTCCGGTTGGGCAGCCGGACGACAGCCTTCGCCAGCTCTGCTGGGGATATGAAGCAATCCCCTGGGAGCGGCGGGGTCGGGACCAGCAGGAACTCGCGTACTCGCTCTTCCACAGCTACATGGTGCTCTAGGACGCTGGACTCGGTGGTGACGACAGGATGGGGCGTGAACTGGATCTCCAGGTGTTCGGCCAGGGTTTCCGCCCTCTCACTGTCGTCGTAGCATCTTCTGCCCTCCCTGTTGATCAGCGGGCAGATGGGTTCCTTCGTCCGTGTTAGCTGTCGGTTCAGGTGGTATAGGCTCGTCTCGTACTCACCCACGTGGTCGAGATGTTTCTCCCACGTGGTACCACGGAAGTCCTTCACATCAGCCGACAGCTTCTCTGCGACTCGGTTCAGGAGTGTCTTTGTCCTTGGGCAGCGTGTTCGGGCCCACAAGGCGTGCAGTTCACGCTTGCGGCGCAGATCTGCCTTGAGGCGGGGCGGCAGCTCGTCGTAGCGTTGGGTCCTCGCTTCGGACGTCTTCGTGGCCGCCTCCTTGGCCTGCTGGATGCGCCGCTTCACGTGGAGCGCAGCCTGCTCGACCTCCTCCGGCGTGGTCAGTGCCCCCTCGATCGACATGTCCTCCAGGGCTTCTCTGTAGTTCTTCCAGTCCACTTTTTGCCGTAGTCTGCTCGTGATCGGCGCCATACTGGGGTCCCCGAGGACGACCAGTATGGGCAGATGTTGGGTGTTGAGGTCGTATAGTACCTCAACGTGGACTGGGAAGGGCAGGTTCTGGTGGAGGACAATGTCGAGCACGTTGGCCTGTTGGGACGCGTTTGTGGGGATGTTGGTCGGTTCGGTAGGGCCTATGACCGAGTACCCCTGGTCTTCGGAGTCCTTAAGTAGGGTCCTGCCTGCTCTGTTGGTCGAGCGGGAATTCCAGGCCGGGTGCTTGGCGTTCAGGTCGCCGGCCAGCAGGGTAGGCTCGCCGTTCAGCACTGCGTGAAGGTCCGGTGGGTGGAGCGGTGTGGTGTCATAGGGAGGACGATATGCCGCAAACAGGCGGACTTCTCTTCCTGCTGCCCTCGTCCTCACTCCTATTGACCTGGTCGTCAGGAAGGTCGTGAGTGCCAACTCCTCGTGTATTAGGTCGCGCCTCACCAGCACTGCGGTTCCGCGGTAGGGGCCGGTGGCGCAGACCTCGTCGCGACGATACACGAAGAAGTTGGGCACTCTGAAGTTGGAGCCTGGGGCCAGCTTGGTCTCGCCCAGCAGGACGACCTGGATGTTCTGCTGCTGGGCGACCATCCGTAGGTCGGAGACGTGTTGGCGCACGCCCCCGGGGTTCCAGTACAGGATCCTGAGCGCCATCTTCACTCCAGGTCCTGTACTACATCCACGATGCTCTTAAGGCCCGTGGCCATGATGTGGTGCAGGTTACCACTTCCTGCTTCTATGGCTTCGGCCAGCTCAAAAATTGTACGGCCGAAGAGGGCCAGCATCTCTGCGGCCTGGGTCTTGGCTAGGCCTGGCTTCTTTTGTGGGGCGGGGGGGGCGTTGCGTGTCTCCGACATTTGTGCTCTGGAGCGCGGTGGGGCTGGGCGATGCTCTTGCCTTCTTGGGGCCGGCTGGGGGGGGACGAGGTGCCCACCTGGAAGTTGAGGTGGCGCCTCAGTCCTCAAAAGAACCACCTCGTCGTCCGCGAAGTCAGCGGTCGCTGGTGGTGGGGGGACGAAGTCCTCTTGATGTCGGGGGGGGAGGTGGTCTCGAGCGGTCTCCTCCTCTTCTACTTGATGGCGGCGGCGGCCGCCTCTTGGGCGCCTCCTCCTCCGGCGGCTCTTCCCAGCTGCACCTCTTTGCGTCGGCTGGTTGGCTTCTGGGGCCAGGGTTGTGGGTGGGCGTTGGCCATCTATGTGGTTCACCCTGGGGACGAAGACTGGTGCCTCGTGGCGCAGTCCTGGTCTTGTCCCCTGGACATTGGGTTTGTTCGGCAGCGGCGGTGGGATCCTCTGGTCCCTGGCCCTGGCTTCGCGCCGCAGGACTGGGCAGCGGCGGTCGTTGGCCGGGTGCGCCCCCTTGCAGTTGGCGCAGGTTGGTGAGGCCTCTCTGGCCCGGTCGCAGTCAGCGGCGGCGTGGTCACCGGCGCAGCGCACGCATCGCTGCAGCCGGTAACAGTTCGCCGACGAATGACCGAAGCCCTGGCACCTGTGGCATTGGGCTGGTCCTGGTCTCGGCCTCCAGGCCTCGAAGGTCACCCCGGGTAGGCAGAGGAACTCTGTCGTCCGGAAGAGCTCCTCTAGGTCTTCCTTCGGGGTTGGGTCCAGCTCCAGGAAGAAGAGGCAGCCTGGTCTGCCCCTCTTGGCGGCGACGCTTCTCCCATGGCGCAGAGTTAAGCCCATCTTGGCCAGCTCCGCCTGGATCTCCTCCATGGGGGTGTCCCTGGGGATCCCTCTAAGCGCCACCTTGGTTGGCAGTTCTGCTGCTGGAGTGAAGCAGTAGAACTGCATGTCCTTGTTGGCGTCATCCTTCTTCGCGTTGATAAAGTAGCGCTGGGTCGTCCGGAACTCCTCATCGGTCCTGGGGGTGAACCTTACCCCCTGTCCGAACGCCCTTGCGTTGGGGGTGTAGCCGAGAAGCTCCTTGATGGCCGAGAGATGGCGGGTCCAGTTGGGCAACCTCTCGACCACTATGGGCGGGTATTTCCTGGCTTTTTGTTGGTCTGGCCTCTCTTCCTCCTGCGACTGCCCTGCGTCCTGTGCAGGGGGCGGTGGGGGGGCGGTCCTGGTTCCGG
Organism: Tuta absoluta; assembly: GCA_027580185.1. Classification (NCBI taxonomy): domain Eukaryota; kingdom Metazoa; phylum Arthropoda; class Insecta; order Lepidoptera; family Gelechiidae; genus Tuta; species Tuta absoluta. The sequence continues at coordinate 6,482,661 of JAQAHW010000019.1, read as the reverse complement.
GTTGATTGGGGGAGGAGGCGGCTCTACCCAACGTCGCGAAGTCCGCGTACGAGCTCGCGGTGAGCGTTGACGTCTGGGGAGCCGCGTCCGCTGGTTGGTGTCCTGTTGCCGGTGCTGCTGCCAGTGACGTCCTGGGAGCTGCAACCGGGCATAGAATTGCCCCTGCCGATTGGCTGAGGGGGAATGGTGCAGGCGTTTGAGGCCTGGGAGCTGACGGGAAGAATGTCCTCGTCGCTCCCAGGGAACGGTTGGTCCAGCTGCCTGCCTTGGCCGGTCTCAAGTTTGTCTGGGGGGGGGGCGGTGCCGTTTCTTCGGCTTCTTCGCTTCCGGAGGGTGAAGGCTCCGAGTCTAGTCGGGCGCGCTTCTCCCTCTCGGTAGGTACCTCGAAGGAATCTGGCCTCTGGCGGATCCGGCTTCCTGGTCCGAGCAGCTCCTCCAGGTCCGGCATGTCCCTCTGGGACGGCTCCGGGGCGTAACTGTCAGTGAGCTGGAATTCGTCAATGTCGAATCCCAGCTCGAATGCCTGACGGTCTTGGGGGGGGGGGGGACGGCAGTGCGGCTGCCTCGTCCTGAAAGGGGGGGATCGCAAAGTCCGCCACGTGTTCCGGGTCGCGGATGGACGCGTTCGCGTCGGGAGTGGCGGTGCGGAGGTAGGCATCGAGTGCCTCCAAGTTTTCCCTTGTTAGGGACGGCGCGCTGGTTGACGATGCCGCTGCGCTCGAGGGCGCGGCTGTCGTTTTCAGCGGAGGGAACTCGGTCGCGTACGGCCGTTGTGCCTGCTGCACTCTAATGCGCGGCAACGGGGCTGGCGCGGTCGGGTCGCGCGGACGGAGTCGCGGGTCACGCTGCTCAAGCGCAGCGGAGCGCGAGCCGAGTCCGAACTCGACGACGGCGGCGGCGGTGCGGGTGTTCGCGGGGGTAAATAAGTCGCGCACGGTGATGTCGCCTGCGAGGCGATCGGCACGCGGCGCGGTTGGCGCCTGCTCTACCCAACGTCGCGAAGTCCGCGTACGAGCTCGCGGTGAGCGTTGACGTCTGGGGAGCCGCGTCCGCTGGTTGGTGTCCTGTTGCCGGTGCTGCTGCCAGTGACGTCCTGGGAGCTGCAACCGGGCATAGAATTGCCCCTGCCGATTGGCTGAGGGGGAATGGTGCAGGCGTTTGAGGCCTGGGAGCTGACGGGAAGAATGTCCTCGTCGCTCCCAGGGAACGGTTGGTCCAGCTGCCTGCCTTGGCCGGTCTCAAGTTTGTCTGGGGGGGGGGCGGTGCCGTTTCTTCGGCTTCTTCGCTTCCGGAGGGTGAAGGCTCCGAGTCTAGTCGGGCGCGCTTCTCCCTCTCGGTAGGTACCTCGAAGGAATCTGGCCTCTGGCGGATCCGGCTTCCTGGTCCGAGCAGCTCCTCCAGGTCCGGCATGTCCCTCTGGGACGGCTCCGGGGCGTAACTGTCAGTGAGCTGGAATTCGTCAATGTCGAATCCCAGCTCGAATGCCTGACGGTCTTGGGGGGGGGGGGGACGGCAGTGCGGCTGCCTCGTCCTGAAAGGGGGGGATCGCAAAGTCCGCCACGTGTTCCGGGTCGCGGATGGACGCGTTCGCGTCGGGAGTGGCGGTGCGGAGGTAGGCATCGAGTGCCTCCAAGTTTTCCCTTGTTAGGGACGGCGCGCTGGTTGACGATGCCGCTGCGCTCGAGGGCGCGGCTGTCGTTTTCAGCGGAGGGAACTCGGTCGCGTACGGCCGTTGTGCCTGCTGCACTCTAATGCGCGGCAACGGGGCTGGCGCGGTCGGGTCGCGCGGACGGAGTCGCGGGTCACGCTGCTCAAGCGCAGCGGAGCGCGAGCCGAGTCCGAACTCGACGACGGCGGCGGCGGTGCGGGTGTTCGCGGGGGTAAATAAGTCGCGCACGGTGATGTCGCCTGCGAGGCGATCGGCACGCGGCGCGGTTGGCGCCTGCGGGCGCAGTGCTGCCGGTGCCTGCGATCGCGGTCGCGGCTGCGACGGCGGCGGCGGCGGCGGGGGTGGGGGGGTCGGACGATGTCCGACTGGCTTCTTCCCCCTCATTCCGAGTGGCCTTTCTCTACCACCACATCCACGGAAGCCAGGTCGACCTCAGCGCGGGCAACCCCAGCCGGGTGAGACCCCTAGGGGAGGCCCAGCTAAGAGCGCCCGCGAGCAGTTTTCCCAACTCCAGAAGATGTGGGTAGTAGTGAAAAACTTCAGGACGAGTGGGTAGAAGCTTTTGCTATAAAAATATTTTCTCAAACCATCCGAGGGTAGATTGAGAAAACTCAATTTACCAGGGGGTAGGTCGAGAAAATACTTTTCAGCGGCTGAAGGCGGTTGCCTTACGGGTGAGGCTGTCGAGCTCCTGCTCAAACTGCACCGGCACACCCCTCGGCGCGTGCTACCAAGCCGGGTGAGACCCCTAGGGGAGGCCCAGCTTAGGCGCCCGCGAGCGGGTATGTGGTGGTGCAGCGAGACGAATGGGGGTTAGGCAGCTACTCACCGGCGCTCAGCAAGCGTCTTCGACACTTCGAAGTCGCGTAGAGCAGTTAAGAAGAAGTATGGAGCTCGGTACTTTCACGGTGCAAGACGCGTAAAAGTAGCAGAGGGTAGATTGGAAAACTTCTTCTTGGAGCGCCCTGTCAAGCCACGGTCCCGGTTCCGACTTCACGGTAGACGTGATGGCCGTTCAGTCGGGGCCCGGGAGTGAGAGCCTGCCACTGCTTCCGGATACCAACCGTACCACAACACTTGGAATCGAGCCCTTTGGGCAGCCCGAAAGCTCCGACCCCTTTGGCTGGTGTGTAAATGTTTATGTTCCGACACAAATGGTGTCGGAACTCGATACGGGTGAGACAAAACCGCCCGCAGCAGTCTTTATTTTCGTAGGTAACTTTTACGCGAATTTACGGGTTATTATTTTAGTAAAATAAAACTGTTTCTTTTTTCAGGGTAAAAATGGCGCAACGCAGACGATGGCAAGATCTGGATTAGCCGGAACCTCTTGAACGCCCACTTCTATATTTGGATGGCTGCTTTTTTCCTTGTAAACTTGATGACTGTAGAACTGAAGAACTTAACTTTTAGAAAAAAATCAGCCATCCGTCCTAGAGCAGAGCATGACTGTAAGGAGAGCCGCGGCGCTCGCCCTTTAGCGAAACTCAGTCGCTAACGATTTTCACTATGATCTTGCCATTGTAATACGTATTGCCTTTTATTATTATACAGAAGATAAATACAGTTTACATAATAATAATGACAAATATGGTTGGTATTAAAATACAAAGTCTTATACATCTAGTTGATATACATATTGAGTTTTCGGACAGTTGATTAACAATTTTTTGCATATCACCAATTTCAAACACAGTATTTTCCTGAATTTCGATATTTTCAATAAAGAAATTCCAGGATAAATTATTTATACAGTAAGTATCAATTATGTAGGTCATGTGTACTATGTATTATGTGCAATAAAAGTGTGATAAGATATATTTTTAGGTGATGCTTTCTCCAGGTATAGATCTATTTTTGGTTTTCTTATTCTAATGTCCGTTATAGGTGTGATATGACTTTTCTTATACTAAATAATATTTAAAACTATGTACTAATAAAATACGAAGATAATAAAAAATTGACGAAAGGGAAATATTTACATAATTGAACAACTAGGCATTCTAGGCTACCTAGGCTAAGTCCTAGGTTCGTCGGAAGGACTGTACACTAGTTTAAACTATTCATTATAATATAATAAGAAGAATAAGATGGTAAAATATCAAATACAAAAAAATCAATAAAACTAAATAAATTCAAAAAATGCTTATAATCTACCTAACTACCTTAATTCTACAATAATATGGAAAATGATTAATATACTCGAGCTTCCGAAGGTTGTAGCTACTTAATTACATAAAATAACGATTTTATTAATTTTACTAAAATTTTGCATTCCGAGAACATGTTTCCAAAGGTGTCCACCAGGTGGCGCCACCAGTGAGTATGTCTGGAGCGTTACTGATGTGAAAGCCGCATGTTTTTATAGTTACGTAGGGTAATGAAAGAATTTATTTTATAAGCCTACCTTCGGAATTTTGAGAATATTGTTATGGGGCGGGGCTTCTTTATTCATACACATATTACGCCCAGTATCCCTTACGGGGTAGACAGAGCGTAAACGGCTGTAGGCATGAGCTGGGCGATGCTGTTTGTCCTTTAGATTAACAGATGATAATAACTAGATGTGTGTTTCTACGTTTAAGGTGTTATGTTATGTACAACGTATGCCCAAGCTTTACATTATGCACTTGATATGCAAGTGGGAACTAAAATAATAGGTAATTATATGCTAAATTAAGATACTTTATTGCAAGGAATATGGGTGTTTATTATCGATAGGTAAGTAAGTACCAAGTTACGTTTTCATCTGAAATCATAAAATTAGGGCTGTTCGCCGACAGAAGTACCATCGCACCGCTCTGCCAACTGAGCTACCAGCGCCTCAACCGAACACTTCCAAATTTCCAACCTCTTAATACTCGTCTTCAAGCGAAGTACAAGCAGCATCTACTGTAAGTTATTTCATCATATATTAGGTTTATTCATTTTCAATTTAACCAGGAAATACTATTTATCTAAATCTATATAGTATAATATATTTTAGTCTATTCCATTTATACTGTCATCTATTTTTCCCTTCGGAGTATTTTGCATTATCCACACTTCCATAGTATAGTTTAAGTATTATTATGTACTAGCGGCCCGCCCAGCGGTTTCACCCGCTGCTAACTGATTTCCCACGGTAAACAGACCTTCTCCCGACATAAATCATTCATACAAACCTACCTCTTGAATCACTCTATCTTTAAAAAAAATACTTCATACAGATCCGTTATGTGGTTTTGAAGATTTAAGCATTCAAACAAACAAAAGGTGGTTAAAAGTTTTAATGAAAGTTCGTTTTTTTAAATGAATGTGATCTGTTTCAAAATTTGTGATTAGATTATTAACTTAAAATAATTAAATACGTGTTTCAGCATTTTTGAAATTTTAACCCTAAAATGGGTGAAAAGGGTGTTAAAAGTTTGTATGAAAGTTTTTATCTTAAATGTGATCTGTTTCAAAATTCCCAATTAGACTCATAACTCAAAATAATTAAATACGTGTTTCAGCATTTTTGAAATTTTAATCCTTAAAGGTGTCAAAAGGGGGTCAAAAGTTTACTACCAGTTAGGCTACCCGTTTTCCCATGGGAACGTGACAATTTCCCGGAATAAATTATACTTATAAACCTTCCTCTCAAGTTACTCTATCTTATAAAAAAACCGCATCAAAATCCGTTGGGTAATTCTAAAGATAAGGAGACACCAAACGGGAAGTGACTTTATTTTATACTATGTAGTGATAAGTTTATTGTTTATTATATTGTCTATGTATGTATTAGAGTGTATTATAGTATTAGTAGTATATGTAGGTGTTTGCACTATCCCGCTTACATGTTTGCACTTTCCATATCACCCAAAGGTTGCCTGGAAGAGAATGCTGCTTTAGCATTAAGGCTGCCTTATTGTACTGTGTTTTGTCTTTGTTTTACTTTTTCTCGATGTTATTTTTGTGTGCAATAAAGAATATTATTATTATTATTATTAATTTAAATCATCAAGTGTGGAAGTGTAGTACCTGACTACGTATTTTCTTGTTAAATGGTCTATGGTTTACGGAACCAAAAAAAAAGGAATTGATCTTAGAAAGGCACAAAAAGAAAATCGTCAAAGGAACATCAAAGCAACGTGTACTAACGAGATGCTCAGTTTTTGTCTCTCACTCGTCATGTGTCTTACAACAATATTTACTTAATGTTAATATTATTTATGTTTAACGAGGACGTTTGGCTAGAAATATATTTTTCAATTATATCTATTAATGACACAACTACAACCAAAACCTTTGAAATAAAATAAACAATGTTATACATGAATATAATGTTATATAAGAATACCGTGAGATGCCGGCTATGCCATGTGATACCGGCTTAGTAAAGCATCACCCCATTTCTTACCAATGGGTGTCGTAAAAAGCGATTAAGGGGCTCGATGGTTAGATGTGTATTGCAATTTAAGGCGATGGGCTGATAACCTGTCACAATAGTGATACACAGTTAGGTATCTCATTGCCCTCAAACTTTTGTCAGACGTGGTGTTCGTATCCGTTTTTTAGCTGTTGACGCTCTGCCTACTCCGTAAGAGATAAAGGCGTGATTTATGTATGTTTGTATAAATTGACAATCAACAACTTTGTGAGTACGTTTGATCGTCTGTTGTATTTGATTTTTGAAACAACTTTTACTCATAGCGAGCCAATAGCTAGCTAACTAACTAACTAACTATATGTATGTCGTAACGGCCGAAAATCAGATAGTAGGCTAGCAGCTATAATTAATTTTTACATTAAGGTCAGGACTTGATGCACGCGAAGTACCAAAACCAAGGAACGATGAAAGGTCATTTGAGCCTTGCGCTGCGCCCGATCGCTCAAACAACACTAACTCGGAATCTCTCTGTTCCCAAAAATGCCTTTAGCCAAACCACTTGACACAATATGTCTACTACATGCTTCGACCGACGCCAACGCATAGGTACTCAATTAATGCTCTTTCCATAAAATACATCAAAAAGTGCACTTTACTTCATTCCTCAGGTTTAATACCTCACGCTCCGACATGTATAAAGAAGGTACAGTTTTAAACATCATTCAAATTATTTTTCTCTTCATGTGGGACACCGAGACGTCCAACGATCCGATGCTCCCTGGTGTCAGAGTTTTTCAACCGCCTACTGCTAGTAGTAGACCTCTGACATGGTTGAGTAACGACCGCCGTCTAAGTAATCATAGACAGCAACCGGGACCGACAGCTTAACGTGCCCTCCAAAGCACGTAACAATCTTTATTTTCGGACAATCAGGAGGTTCAGCCTGCAATGTCCTAACCAGACTGTGACCAAATTAACAAAATGATAATATCAACTTTGTGACCCACCGAGAATCGAACCCGGAACCTTTGTGTCGAAGGCAGTCGCACTACCACAGCGCCACATCGGCCGTCATCATCATATCATCTTTCTAATGATATCACTAGAATTGGCTTGTTAGCAACTTTTTTCATTACATGTAAATTGTAAGCGACAATCATCGCGACAAACCGGTTTTGATTACATCACATGAGGACGACTCATGCATTATGTACGGAAACGACCCGACAACAGTAGAAAAAAGGTGTCTGACATACGAGTATAGACATTCTAGGTACTTCAAATAATCATCGTTTTTATGGTCATAAAGACTCTTGATGTAGGTTTATGCGATTTACTTGTTTATGATTTGGTAGAGAGTTTAGCCCCCTACGTTTCGGCTGGTAAAGACAGCCTTATTCATGGAGGTTGACAGATCACATACGCCTGCCCATCAGCTTTGATTATCGAGCTGACAGATGGGCGTATGTGATCTGTCGACTTTCCAGGAAAAAACTGTCTCAACCAGCGAAAATTATGACTAAAAAGTAATTTTGACTTAAAAATTATGACCTAATATGAATAAAAAGATATTTTTAGTCATATTAGGTCATAATTTTTGCTGGTTGAGACAGTTTTTTCCTCGAAAGTTTAGTCACATTAGGTCATCATTTTTAAGTCAAAATAACTTTTTAGTCATATTTATAAGTCATAATTTTTGCTGGTTATGACAGTTTTTTCCTCGAAAGTCGACAGATCACATACGCCCATCCGTCAGCTCGATAATCAAAGCTGACCGGCAGGCGTATGTAATCTGTCAACCTCCATGAATAAGGCTGTCTCGGTATCATTTAAAAATAATGTGATGACCCAAATAAATAAAGTCACCTCCTGACTTTATCTAAAACTAAGGTACCAGTCATGAACAATTTTTTTTATCGTTGTTAGATATATATTAAAAATTTAGGTGAAATGGGCTTAGAAATCAACCGCGAAAGGTTAGTGTTCGGAATTTTGTATTCCATTTTTTGAAATCTCTAAATTATGAGACGATATTTATCTTCGTGAAACTTCAAGATATATAATACGAAACTATGGGGCTCAAAACAAAACTGTAATTGCCTTTACAGGAAAAAAAAAACGCTCAGTAATCTCTTATTTTGCGTTTTTGGGTCCGTTTAGACTAAAAATCGGAATCTGATTCAATTGTTATCCATCATTTAATTTAATTTTTTTTCGTCTTCTTCCTCATTAAATGAGTAATGAATCTATGGGCTTACATTTGAATTTATTTGTTTATATATTTTAATAATGGTCATCGTCTGTTTTTCTCCAACGCGGCGAAAGGGAAATGGACTTACTTTTTTGGACTGACTATTGCTGCCTTAAAGTCAGGTAAAATCATTTCTATGTCCATCCATCAACAAAAACACAATATAAAAATAGGAAGAAGAAGTGCCTATAGGTGGGTAGCGTTTATTCATAGCAGTGAACCAAAACAGTTTCACTAAAATCTATAATTCAAAAACAGTTTGACTATTTAGTGCCTTGATGTACATTTAATGACAGACTACTAGTACCTGATAGTCATTCACTTTTATTTCCTTACTTTTTGTAAAATGACGTTTGATAAAATAGCACTTAACAATTCGAAATTTTCTAATCGAAAGATTCCGAAATATCTTACGATACTGTTTCTGATATCGCAATTTGTGTGTGGAGTGAATTTTGGATTTACTGGAATCGGGAAGGAAAAAAACAAGAAATTGTTAAAGCGTGTTACATTTTGCGTTACATTTATTAATGTTTTCTGCATACAAATGCCAATTGTTGTTGCCAAACCAGACGTCTGGAATTATTGCAACATTGCTATGTATTTAATATACTGTATCGCTTTATACACTGTGAAATATAACGTTTATGATTTTCTCGAAGATGTAAGACAGATGTCTATCATCCCATCTTCTGAAAAAAGATTTTTAGCGTTAACGGTTTTTATGTACTTGTTCTATGTGGTCGTGATCAAAATTTTAATTTTGTTATCATGGGTCGTGTACATTAACTCATATAACTTTTTTGATTTCATTTCATACAATTTATTTTTTTCCATTATTTGCGGCTTCGGCGCAGAATGTACTATTGTGGCAAAAAGTGTTATATTCTTTTATTTGAAATGCAATGTACAATATTTACAACAAATTTTGAAAGTATCTGTATCAAATTTTCATATTGTGGAATATAATTACGTAGCCCTGGCAAACCACTATGATAAAATTAAAAACTTTTACAATCATTTGGTAAGTACAGAAGTTTCAATAAAATTAAATCTAATGGAAAACATATCTTTGGACCTTAGTTTTAAAACTTATAAACATTTTAAACTGACGTACCTTTTCAGGCAATTATTCAACTTATTTTAACGGTTCCAAGCTTAATGATTACTTTATGGAATATCCAAGTGGTATTCAAAAATGTGAGTTAATTATTAAGTATCTAGTTCTCTTGATTTTTTTTTGTGTGCAAGTATTTGTACTAGACATTATGAAAATAAAACTGTTTTTTTTGCGCAAAAGCAAACCACTTTGTTAAGTTGTACAAACTTAAATAAGTAATTTCATTCGCAGCAGTCGAACTTTACTCCATTAGGAACAGAGATGGTACAAAACTTACATTTTTTTTATATAATAAAAAAATAATGGTTACGGTTAAACATTAATCGCATTTACTTTATAATTTTTAATATTATTTTTGGATTTTGCTTTGAAATATACATACATACATATATCCTTGCAGGATAGGCAGAGCGTAAATCGCCGTAAAAACGGACCTTTACGCCACGTCTTACAAACATATGAGAGTCATTAAGATAATTGTGTATCACCATAGTGACAGGTTGTCAGTCCATCGCCTAAAACTGCAATACACATGTAACCCTCGAGTCCCTTAATCTCCTCCTACGATACCCACGGGAAAGAAATGGGGCGATAATGGGCTGAAAATTGTCTGAAAATACGATTTTACGCACGTTATTCAGCCTGCACCGAGCGAAATCCGACCGTCCAGTGGCGCCCTCCCATGTTTTTAGTTAATTTCTCTTAATCTGAAACAAATATTAAAAATCTAAAACGGACAAATTGTTGCCCTATACGATAAGTTTATTCCAAAATACAACAATGAGCTTTTTCTTGTGTTTTAAATTTTAAATCACTAAAACGGAAAATGGTTTTCCGTTTTAGTGATTTTAAAGACGCATAACAATATAAAGCTTATTGTTGTACCTTAAAATAAACCTATCGTATAGGACAACAATTTGTCCGTCTTAGATTTTTAATATTGGTTTCAGATTAAGAGAAATTAGTTAAAATCATGGGTGGGCGCCACTGGACGGTCGGCGCCACGGGTCGGCGCCGCCTTAATCTTTGGTAACCATTACATTTTGATTGAAATGCGTCAAATAATAAGCGTTTATTTGACATATTAAGCACTAGCTGTTGCCCGCGACTTCGTACGCATATAGTGTAGTAATTTGTGAGTCAGTCAAGTTCTATGTTGTTTAGTATAGTTTTTATATTTCTCTTTTAAGATGTCTTACAATTTATAATTAAAATAACTTTACTATCAGCTACAAAATTTCTTTATATACTACATTGGTAGTTTTCCCATCTGGTGATAAAACGTACAAATTTTCAGGAGAACTGACTCGAGAGCAGGCGACATAAAGCTGTCCATGTGAAAAACAGGGAAACCGCAGATCTACGCCTGCGGCTTTCAGCGTCTGTCCTTGCGATTTGTTTATAGTCATCGCAAAGCAGACGCTGACGGGAAATTGGACACGCTTAAATTCGAATGGAAAATTGTTGGGAATGAGTGGTATACGCGGAATTAACACTGTTTCTCCTGCGCCACAGCCGGTCAAAATATCCGCTTCAATTAAATTCCTTTGTAAGTTGATGACTTTCAGTCTAGTCCCATTGCAAAGCTTCGGTGGACTGAGGTTGCGTAGAAGCATAATTGGGACACCAACTTTAAGAGTTACTTGGTGTGCCGGTAGACCATTTGCACTCAAGGAATTCAGAAATTCGGTTGGATAGTTAGTCGCTTCATCTTGGTTCATAACAGTGTTGATTGACGTGTATACCACTTCATCCCCGGTGATTTGTGATAGAATAGTTTGGTTTATTGCCATACTCCGATCATTTTTTGGTGCCAGAATCGCTCTTTCATTAAGCCAAGAATTTTCCTTTTGAAGAATTTGTGAAACTTCACCATAGACAGAAGAAATGAGCTCTTCTTCACCAGAAACGATTCGGCAAAGGGTTTCAGGCAGACTAACTTGACCGCTATTTTCTGGCATTGTTCCTTCACCGAGTTTTAATAAAGCTTGTGAAAATTCTTCAGCCCGTGAATTTCCTCCGAGACGGGCTCTCATATTCACTGTCAAGGTCAGCTTGTGGATTTGTGGCCAAAGAGAAGATCTTTTAAGACTCGCATTCACTTCATCAGCTCTGGTACCTCGAGTAACAACCGGAAGAGTTTGGCGAAAATCACCGGAAAAAAGAACAGTGACATGGCCCATGGCCCTATTATCTCTGCGTATATCTCGCAAAGTCCTATCCACAGCTTCTACTGCCTTTTTGTTGGCCATCGTGCATTCGTCCCAAACTATAAGACAACAATCTTCGAATATTCTTGCCTTATCACTGTTACGTGATACAGCACATACAGGAGATTCGTTTATGTCCAAATTAATAGGAATTTTGAACGTGGTATGAGCCGTTTTTCCGCCGGGAAGCAGTGTGGCAGCGATACCAGATGATGCTACAGCAAGAGCTATCTTTCCTTGCCTCCTGATTTCTGCAAGTATAGCTGAGGTCAAAAATGTCTTTCCTGTTCCGCCGGGTGCATCAAGGTGAAATAATTTACCTTCATTTAGACTGACGCTTTGGACGACTGTGTCGAAAATATCCCTTTGCTCAGGGGTAAATTTGTCAATACTTTCATTAACAATAGTCGCCATTGCGCCTGGACTATAGTTTGTCTCCGCGTCGTACTCACGATTTACGTGAGGTTGATCAGACAGTGTCTGAGGCGTTGGCAACCCGTATTCAGCCAATACTCTTCCACCGATTGAAAGAACTTTATCTTGGAGGGAACAAAGACAACTATTTATAACGCGTTCGTCCATTTGATCCACTTCATCCGAAGTTGTTCGTCTCAAGTCACGTAAAAAGTCTTCTGAAAGATGATGCTTGTACTTTTCCCACAACTCAACTGGATTTGAGAGCCCACAGAAGACCAACATGATGGAAAATAACTGCCTTAAACGACTCGGGCTGTCACTAACGCAGGCTTCCTCAAGTGTTTCGTCCCAATGCCGATCGTCATCCAGCAGATGAAGTGCTTTGCAAGTTTCCTGAAACGTTGGGTGTTCTATGCCGTCAACTGTCCTCAAATACGCAAATGATGTAGGGCCACGCACCGTATGCAGCAAAAGGCGTAAATAATAGCACTCTCCGTTATTAGGATGCACAGTGTACACCCTACCCAATGCGTCACCCTTAAATATGCCTGGAAAATTTTCTACAGGATGTCCGCGTCGTCGGCGATTAAATACACCTCTTTGTTTGTCAAAAGTGTAGTAGGATGGTACTTCGTCATAGGTCAGAGTTTTGGCAAATTGGTCTTCTTCACACAATTTGAAAAATGCCAAAAGCGTTGTTTGCCGGGGGTTTTCTAACCGCTCCCTTACATTATCAGGGTCGAAGTAAATTCGTTGACCATTTTCCAAATGGACGTCCAAATGCATCACTGTTGGATGCCTATCGTGTATAGAAAAGCCCAGTATTCTCCAAACGGCTTCTGAAGAACTGATGTAGCGACCTGATTGATATCTTGCCACTTCATCTCGATCAGTTCCTTGTACTGCAAAAGTCGCTTGGTCGCTGCCTTTATTTACATATTTGCAGATATATTTTATTGACTCTACACTGGTGCAAGATTCCACATTTATGTGAGTTTCAAATGTCCTGGAAAGTACCGGTGAAAACGGAACTACCCATCTATTATCCACCTGTACTGTCTGGCCCCGTACGGTAATTTCTGTAGAAAATCCGCCCTCAGTGGGGGAGCGTCGGCGATATGTTGGGTATCCATCTTCACCGGTAACAGTTTCATTAACAAACCTCTTCGGGAACTTTTTAGTACACCGTCCGTCTTTCATGCATGGTGACTTTGTATTAATTAGGCCACATGGACCATGGATCATATTGCTCTTAACAATCCGATGGAGTACAGGGTCATCATCTGGGCTCGGTAACTCAGCACTGATGACTTTGTCAATTTCATTTGGTCTTATTTTTTCTTCCAACCACAAAAGAATGTGCACATGTGGCAAGCCGCGTTTCTGCCATTCTACGGAATGCATGTGACACTTTGCTGCCCCAAACACTTTTTCTTTAGTAAGCAGATCCATGAGAGACTTTAATTTTAATTGGAACACCCGAGATATTATATCATGTCTATCATGCGACACCTGTCCTTCTATGAGCTCATTGCAAATTTCAGGCCATTTTGGGTTTGTGGTCATCGTGATAAATAAATCAGGTCTACCATATTTTCGAACATAACAAAACGCATCTTGAGTGCGCTCGTGCATATATCTCGGGCCTCCGGTAAACGAAGAAGGGAGTATCACCATTCTGCCTACATTCTCGGCGTTTGAGTCGTGTTGCATAGCGTCTCTTAAATCGACATAGTTTTCCGCACGAAGCTTCCTTTGGTTCGTCCGAATGAACACCAGACGTTCGGTCTCAATTTTTGCGTACTGATCTACCAGGAACTGATTAAAGAGCGCTCGATACCGATGTATGTGGACATTTTCGTTTTGTCGAATCTGGATCATGTAACTGTAATACTGCAGAGCAGATGTTTTTTTATTAAAATTAGTTGCGCCTGTTTGAGGATCTACGTTATACACCGCGAAATTGTACCCATCCTCTCCACGACAAAACATAAGAGGATACTGTAGGGTATCGTATGACCGATGAGTTTCGTTGATTCGTTGTAGTCGGTCATCACGGGCGCGTAGGACTATGTCTCTTTTGTCATTTTCCTGATCCACTAAGAGAACAGCAACTTCGTTTGCCGTGGGTGCATTGTATCGGCCTGGATGGGCTGTGGTCGGTCGCTTGTCAGCATGAATAACGAATTTGTAATTATTTCGTTGATCCTGGGGTACAGTCTCCAAAGCTGTTTTAAAACTGTTGATATACGGGTTATCTCTATGCAACATTCTTTGTAACCCAGTGACCAGACCAGAGTCCAAGTTCGGTATATGTTGCATCCGAATGTTAGCCTGCTCGTTATAATTTTCCACAAAATATATTTGCAAAAATTTGGGCTCATTAGTGGGTAACAGAGACCCGATAAGGTGATAAACCTGGCCCTGCACCTTAAAAGTGGGCATAAACCCTCCTTCGTTTATTTGCTTCGCACCGAACGAAGTCATTTGAAAGGCGCTATTATAAGCTCGTATATTATCTAAAAACTGTTTTGACTTTGGGTGTTCGCCATTTAAAAGTACTTTGAGGAGATCTGGTGGATCCTGTAAAGAATTAAGCCTCACTTTTCCTGAACAACAACACAGTCCTACAGATTCTCCTTTCCATTTACGTGCTTGACAATAAGCACACACTTCACTCATGCCACCGATACGTGCATAATCAGCATAATTAATAAGAACGTTGTAGTCTAAACCACTTTTTTCTTTATTAAGCCAAAGCTCCTCGTTATTGTCATCGACCACAGCGTCGTCATCAGATATTCTGTAAACAGAATGCCGTAGACGGTCTGCATTTAATTGGGCACTGTGCTGCTCCTCTGAGTGTGTTCGACGAATCGCATTTACTCGTTCTCGATCTTGTGATTGTTGGGTATTCACAATATCGCGCGTATCATGGTACCGCTCCCTTGCTGCTTCATTACGTTCATTGCGCTGTTCACCTGTTTCCAATGAACGTAATAGATTATGGCGCTCTCGGTCATGTCTAAGACGTTCTTCGCGCTCTACGCTGCTCTCATTTGACCGCAAGGTAGCTGTGCGGCTACGCTGCGAGCTGAGCCGAGATTCGCGTTGGGTATAGGTCTCAGAAGCGCGAGACTCGAAGTGACGCTCACGATCGCTAGTTATTCGTAATTCACGCTCTTCACTACTTTCTAGAGACCGTAAAGTAGCAGTGCGGCTACGCTGCGAGCTGAGCCGAGATTCGCGTTGGGTGAAGGTCTCAGAAGCGCGAGACTCACTGTGGCGCTCGCGATCGCTGGTCAATCTTATTTCACGCTGCGTAAACGTCTCAGAAGCGCGGGACTGAACGTGGCGTTCACGATCGCTAGTTAAACGTGATTCACGTTCGACACTGCTTTCTAGTGACCGCAACGTTGCTGTGCGGCTACGCTGCGAGTTCAACCGATATTCACGTTGGGTGTAGGTTTCAGAGGCGCGAGACGCAGCTTGGTGCTCCCGAGCGCTTGCTAGCCGAGCTTCACGGTCATCATCGGTCTCAAGAGAACGTACTGTCCTCTGTATTTTAGCTGCCCTTGAGCTTTGAGATAAATTACTCTTTCTTCTCCTAGGCATTTTATTGGACACTGAATAACGTAGGTAAACTAATTAACACACACAATCAATGTCCGTTTTCAAAGCCAATTATTATAGAAAAATACTAATACATTCCAAGTAAACGACCAACCAGTAAGCAAAATCAAAGTCCGTAAAGAATAGCCAATTTATTTGTATGTATTTTTTATTTGAATTATAAAAAACAATCCAAAACCAATCAGTAAGCAAAATCAGAGTCCGTAAAAAATAGCCGTTGTATCGTATTTCAATATTCAATTCACATTCACAATTCAAGATTTCGGTTTTTTAAAGTTATCGCCGCCAGTCAAAAGCTCTTTATATAATTTTGTAGAAAACATTTCGTTAGCGGGTTTCACAAAACTAACAGCGACATCTATGAAATAATTTTGAACTAATTTTTGTCTTAAATTTTTTGATTAATTATAATTGAGGTTTAAACAGTTTTTAGGGTCCCGTTCCTCAAAAGAAAAAACAGAACCTTTATAGAATCATTTTGTTGTCCGTCCGTCCGTCTTGTCTCGGGAACCCTTTATCTCGGGAACGCGTAGAGATACCGAGTTGAAATTAAAACTGCACCAGGTAGACCTTGTAAAATATGCTTTGAGCTCTGTGACATATGTCAGAATAGAATCATACAATTTTTCTTTAATCCTTTTGACTCTCACTTGGTTTCGTGTCTATCTAGCCATCAGCTGTCACAGGTCACAGAGCTCAGCTATATTTTAAGAAGTGTAGTTACGAAAAAAAAAATCAAATCAATTTTACTAAAACAGTACGAATCACAATTTAATTCCAAGTAAATAATTTGGTGAAATACCTTGGTCGTTCGGTTCGCATGTCAATAGCGCGTTTTACAAAACTAACAGCGACATCTATGATTTTTTTTCGAACCAAATTTTTTACTCGATGAGTTGCTGTGTAATTCCCGTGGGAATGAGAGATTTTTCCGAGATAAAAAGTATCCTAGATGTTGACCCGAGTAATAAGCTACCACGATATAAAATTTTGTAGAAATCCGTCCAGTAGTTTTTGCGTTAAAGAATTACAAACAAACAGACAGACAAACAGACAAACAGACAAAAAAATTTTTAGCTGTTGTTTTAAGATCTATATCTTGTACACAATTAGAGGAAAAAATCCTTTTTTTAAACTATTCAATGTACAGACTTTGCTTCGTTACTGTTTTATTATATGTATAGATTAAAAAAACAGTTGGACTTGTAGACTTTTTTAAAGATTTTTATGTAGAAAAGGTGCCATCTTAGCTCCTAATGGCGCAATCTTCCAAAGAAATTATTGCTAATTTCGTCCCTACTATAACGCGCGCAGCCGCCAATACTTACTTTGTGCTATAACAGTGCAAAGCGCTTTGCATTTACGCAAAAATTCAAATCAAAAGATGTTGGACCAAATATTGTCTTAAGGTCTATAACTATATAACTTGTTATTTTTTGTAATATAGTATAACACTTTTGTTTAGTAATATTTTACAAATTTTCTGAAAGATACTAAACAAATATTGAAATTGGTCCAGTATAAATAAAATGAAAAATAGTAATCCTCTATCCCCATGAAAACAATAATTTCTTGTCCTTTTCGAAGGTTTCCTGGTTATTTACAATATCGGAGCTGAGTTCGTTATTCGAAATATTTTTTCAAATTATGTACCCAGTAGTATTTGCCGAAATGCTCAATACTCAAATTGATGAACTGAAAGTTATTCTGAACGAACGTTTAAGAGCTACAAAAGGTAAGAATTAGAACCGTCTCCTGGGTCTCTCATATCTCTTATCTTAATATTTAATATCTGAACAACTTAGACTGGACTACGAAAAATTCAATAACTAAAGCAAAAAATATATTTTACTATACAGACCACTAGAATGGAACAACTGAAACTGAACAGAAAAATTACCTATTTTGTATCCCTGTGAATGTATGTACTCATATGCAATACATCAGTTTTGGTGAAAATGATGTACCTATATACGTATATACGCAGCGGGTCCTATCCCGGAATGGATTGAAACGTATGTGGTCTTGTAGGTATTTATTATTACATACATACACATATTACGCCTATTATCCTTTGCGGGGTAGGCAGAGCGCAAAAACGGACACTTACGCCACGTCTGACATATATTTGTAGGTCATTCGGAAAATATACACCCTCAAGTCCCTTAGTCGCCTCTTACGACTCCCACGGGAAAGAAATGGGGTGATGCTATTCTAAGCTGGCATCACACGGCGCAGCCGGCATCACATGGCGTATTAATTATTTGTACCTATAAGACCACTTAGGTATCAATCCAAAGGGTCCGGGAAAGGGTCGCGCTGCGTATATGTATATACATCATTTTTACCATTTACCTTAACAGTTATTATTACAACAACGTAATTTTGAACTTAAAATTGAACGAATGGTAGCATTAAACTGAAAAGAGAAGTTTAGATATGTATAGGAGTAGCATAGAACAATTAAGTAGAAGGCATTTCTCAAAATCGTAGTGGATTCAATCAAGTTACAAATTTTCATAGGGCCCCAGAACAAACATGCATAGCAATTTTTCAAGTTTTTCTATGTGAGGATAAAAAATCCTCATTTTTCCATATTTTTATGCATTTTTTTATATTTTTTTAAAAGCCCGACGTGGGGCATTTTTTATCAACTTTCGACACTTTTAAGCTGTAATACTAAGGCTTAGTCTTTTTGGGCGCTCCGTAACCTACTTCGCACAACTCAATTCCGTTATATTGGAACATCATTGGGTTTACTTTTGCATTACCTAAATTAATATGATTTAATGAATCGTTTGCTTATTTTATGTTATTTTATATTTAATTTTCTCTCTATATTTAATTTACTTAATAATTTATTTATTCAACAATAGTGTAAACCAAGAATAGTCCCAAAGAGATTTTACTTACTTGCTTCTACTTAACCAGTTTTATTATTCTTCGTTTATTATATTTTATCTACACTCATCTCATAATGTTCTAATTATGAATTCGAAAACAGATGCATAATGACCTACTTTATGCATTCTGCCTATAAAAACTAGGGTTTACTATAAATTACAGAAGCGTAATGACTTAATGAGAAAACTCTTAATACGATAAAGTTGAGAAATGAAACGAAGTTTTTTTTCCAATACTCAAATCGCTATCTTCCGCCGCACGTGACAGTTGTTGTTGTACGGTAATTTTTTGGATGTTGTTCAGTTGTTTTAATAGGTTTTTGTTCTGTTGTTGTTGAGATGTTGTTCAGATGTTGTTCAGTGTTGTTCAGTTGTTGTTCAGTTGTTGTTCAGTGTTGTTCAGTTGTTGTTCAGTTGTTTAGTTATTTGCTGTTGAGACTCGACATCTAAACAACTGTTAGTAAAGAATCTTCAAAAATTCATATCAAGCCATATTACGTTCTCGTATTGAATTTGACCATGTATCGGGCCTTGCAATCGCCGGTGCGGACGTTTGGAAAAGTGTTCAACTGAGTTAATTTTTTAGAGTGTAGATAAAATAGTGTATGCAACTGCATATAATTAAGCATTAGAATGCTCGTGTCAATCTATTATCACACTCGGCTACGCCTCGTGTGATAAACAGACACTTGCATTCTAATGACCCCCATTATACGACAGTTGCTTATACTACTATTATTCTTTATCAACAAAATTTTTTCAAACTGACAGGTATATGTTGTGTTAAATCCTCGACTCTAACATCATGTTTTTTGAGAATTTGGCTGGCTAAAATAAAATGGCTGTAATTGTCTAAATGAAAATGGTTTAAAAATCTTGCTCGCGCTAACCAGTTTTGTCTCATTCACCCGGCCGTCCCGATGCAACCCGTTTGACGTGTTTATTCTAATTTTCAGATGACAGAATGACAAGGGGCATACGCCGCCTCCTGCGCTACATGAAGGCGCGTCCACTCAACCACTTGATGCTGCGCTTCATACCAGTGGACCTGCGTCAGGCGGTGGCTATATTCAGCTTCAGTGCTTCTTTTATCATCGTTATGATACAAATTACGCATTTATATGATTAAAATTGATTATTATGATTGAATCCATGAGATTCCGGCTTGGAATATCATCAAACCGTGTATGTGTGAAAAAATGGTGGCCCGAATATTAACGTCTCCAAAGACAAAATTTGAATGCCGGGTATTCGAATCGCCTTTATGTATGTTTCACGTTTTTTTTTGCAGTTTCGAGTTATTTATGTGGGAAAAATCAACTAGTACCTAAGTTTTTATGCATGCTATTAATCATAACGATTAGGTCAACGATAAGGTATGGTACAAGAACCACCACGCGAATATTTCTACTCCAAATGTAAAAAAAGGAAAAAATACTGGTCGTTAAATTTTTCCATTACAACATTAAAGTTGAATATCTCGGAAACACACATTGTCTAATTCCAAGCTAAACTCCCGCAGTGGAAGCGATTTACACAGGTAAATTTCTAGTAAAATACCAGGAGTTCAACTGAAGGCAGACAATGGCCGCGTTACGCAGCGCTAAATAGCATACGCTGCACAATATAGCAGCGCATACTATGAATTAAACGTGAACCTAAATCTATTTAACTTAATTAACTAAGTTGAGTGAAATTGGCAAATGATGTGTTCTGACCTTTACATAACTCAATTCTGTAGTAAATACCGTCTGCCGATCTGGCGTTACGTCACACGTATAAGCACTAGATTATAAGTAAGTACCTCCAAATTATATCACCCCACGAATTCCGCAATTCGTACTAAGGAGTCACAATGATATGGTACAACAAATATGACTAAAGGGAACACACCATTAACACGAATAAACAGTTTTATACTAAACAACCAGGTTTAACACTTACAGTCAACGTGCCGGTCCAAATGCATAAAATACCCAACGGAGAAAGGAAGTTCAGGGAATGGATCAAATGGGGATTCCGTGGGTACTTACAGGGCTGGGTGGAAAAGATATCGACACCCAGCATTCCACTACAGCCTTGGCGCGTTATTCACGTCAAACCACTCACAGCTTCTGTTCGTATTCCACTTTGATATTAGTCATTACGCGTGACCCAACCCGAATTTGGGCCGTACAAACGCGGGCTAAAATGGCCACCTGATGCCTATTCAACGCGACGCTCACGTGGAAGACGTCGAGACATCCAACAATCACTAAGCCTGGCATTCCAGTACAACCCAGGAGAAACGCAATAATACGATGCATCAACACGCGCGATCTCAAATTGAATCGTCCATTACACGCGGCATCACAAAACGCGTGGCGGAAAATCCGCACAATACGCGATACCCTCCTGTCCGAACGGTTTTGAGTGACTGATAGTGCGGTGCAGAAATCACCGCTTGGCGCCTACCAGGCGGCCCGCGCGCACGCCGCCACCCTCGCCCCGCGAGCGAGAAAGGGACAACATATGCCCAGAGCGATACGTGCGGGCGAGCATCGCGGCGTATTCATAGACCGTCATTAATACCTAACTTACCCCAGCATAGCAACGCTAAATTAAACATTCACCCGCCCTAGGCCGAATCCCTTAGGCCTATTCACTACTGGGGAGACGAGATAGCGTTGCTATTGCTCGCTTAAGAACTGAATCCCCTACCTGAACTGTCGCGACTCGAGGAGTGCCATCACTACCTGGGAACAAGTTGAGAATGCGCCCTCTGCGCCATCGCAGAGGCGGCAGGTTGGCATTCTTAACCAGAACGAGATCTCCGATGCGAGGGGGTTCAGTTCTGTCCGTCCACTTAAGGCGTTGCTGCAGAATGTGCAAATACTCAAGCGACCATCGCTTCCAAAAATTCTGAGACATTTGCTGCAGCAACTCATAACGCGTCAAACGATTGCTACTGACCTCTGTGTAGGGGTACTCTGGCAAGGCGTTAAGTGGTCGGCCAATTAAGAAATGCCCTGGTGTCAGGGCCTCCAGATCATTCGGATCTGAGCTAAGCGGACACAAAGGACGTGAATTGAGAACGGCCTCAATTTTACAAAACACGGTCGCTAGCTCCTCAAAGGTTAATATCGTTAAACCTATAACGCGCATCAAATGCGTCTTAGCGGACTTTACAACCGCTTCAAATATACCACCCCAGTGGGGGCATCCTGGTGGATCGAACACCCAGTTAATGCCCTGACGGGAGAGGCTCGTGCCGATAGCTTCCTCGTTTTCCGATAAAAACGTTATAATTTCTTTCATACATCGATCAGCGCCCTTAAAGTTGGTACCACAGTCCGACCTGATCAGCGCTGGTCGCCCTCTTCGCGACACAAATCTATCTAAAGCTGCTAAGAAAGCCTCCGTAGTGAGGTCGGCCACGAGTTCCAAGTGGACGGCCTTGGTTGCTAGGCACACAAACACGCACAAATACGCCTTGATTGACTTCGCGTTGCGAAGGCGTGATGCCTTTACCATAAAAGGCCCCGCAAAGTCCGTTCCCACACCCGCAAACGTCCAGGCTTCCGTCACCCATCTGAGGTTGCATTGTGGCTGCCTTCAACCGATAGCAAGGCAAGCACCGAAACACAATGCTCCGTACCGTACGTCGTCCAGACAAGATCCAAAACTCGCGCTGCAGAATAGCAAAAAGTGCATTGCAGCCCGCATGCGAGTTTTTCTGGTGACGATCCCTAACTATAAGTTCTACCAAAGGTCCCTTCTTTGGGAGTAACAGCGGATGCCGTGCTGAAAAGGGCAGGTTAGCGTTCCGAAGTCTACCTCCAACCCGGAGCATTCCATGCTCGTCCACGAACGGGTTGAGGCGCACAAGATCTCCCTTCAGCTTTCCACGGCCATCCCTGAGCAGCCTGGCCTCTTCCTCAAAATGTTCCGCCTGGACGACCCTAACCAATAAACTTAGAGCCGCATTCCGCTCCGCAGGCGAGAGGACAGGTGCCAAGTTCCGTTCTGCTTGAGGTTTTCTACAGTTGTTCACGAACCGTTTGATCCAACCTGTCACCCCTAGAAGTTTGTCGAGGGAGCTGTATCGTTCCAGCAAGAAAGCCGCACTAGGCTTAGGTACGATCTGCCCTACATTCACTCGCAAACCTCGATCAGGTGGCCCAAGCGGCGACCCGCACTCATTGTATGGCCATCTCTCAGGTGACTCAGTCAGCCACTGAGGTCCCCACCACAGTGAGTGACCTACCAAATCAGGGGCCCTACATCCCCGTGAGGCGCAGTCCGCTGGGTTCTGTTCTCCCGGTACGTGTCTCCATACCAACGGAGTTTCCGATCCTTTAATCTGTGACACCCGATTTGCCACGAAAACCTCAAGAGTATGTACCGACGTCTGTAACCAGCACAGAACTATCCTACTGTCGGTCCATGCGTACACCGTTTCATCCAAATTGATGGTACCGCGTAGATTACTAGCGACATAATGTAGCAAGCGCGTGAGAAGTGCTGCTCCCGCCAATTCCAACTTTGGAATGGTCCATCTTGTCCTAACCGGAGCCACCTTACTCTTGGCCATAACTAGACGCACGTCTACAGTTCCCGTTGAACTGACTGTCCGCAAATAGACAGCTGCCGCGTACCCTCGCTCCGAGGCATCACAAAACCCATGTAGGGTAGCCTTACATCCCACCGATGGGAGCAACTTGCGAGGTATGGCGATGCGTACGATCCCTGGTAAGGTGGTCACAAACTTGGTCCAATCATTCAACAGCTCTCCGGAGAGCTGGTCGTCCCAACCCAAGTTTGCTATCCACAACCTTTGCAAGAAGCACTTCGCCATGAACGTCACCGGTGCGATCCACCCGTTAGGATCGAAAGTTCTGGCGATCGTCGATAATACCGAACGCTTCGTCCAAGTCTTCTGCAAAAGGTCTGGCTCGATCTGATACGTAAAGACATCATGCGTTGGCCTATATTGCACCCCTAGGATGCTCAACGTATTTGGATTGTCCGGGTTCTCGAAAAGGTGCGGGTCCTGCTGGAACTCACCTGGCAACCCGGCCAGGAGCTCTGGACAGCTGGACAGCCATTTCCGCAACTCATAACCTCCTGATTCCATGATCGCGATCAGCTCGTCTCGTAGTAGCAGTGCTTGTTGCACGCTATCTGCACCCGTGCAGATGTCATCCACGTAGACGTCGCGATCCAGTACTGCTGCGGCTCGAGGGAATCTTACCCTTTCCTGTGCGGCCAACTCTCGCAGCGTGCGTACTGCCAAAAACGGACTTGGCTTCAGACCATACGTTACCGTGTTGAGCTCATAAGTGACCATCGGCTCGTCTGGGCTCTCACGCCACAAAATCAGCTGGTACCGACGGTCATCCGGGTGTATAATTGTTTGGCGAAACATCATTTTGACGTCTGCGACGAACGCTACTTGGTGCAACCGAAAATCTGTGAGGATGTCCACAATGTCCCGGTTCAACTTGGGACCCGCGTGCAGACACTGGTTCACAGACACACCATTCGATGTAGGAGCAGAACCGTCAAACACTACCCGTATCTTCGCCTCCGGTGACTTCAAAACAGCCAGGTGTGGTATATAGTAATGCTCGACACACCTCCAATCTATGCTGGACACCGACATGTGGCCTAACTCTAGGTACTCCCTCATGAATTCGATATACTTCTGCCGAAGTGCTGCATCTCGCTTCATCTTTCTCTCCATAGCCAGTAGTCTCCGTTCCGCGATCTGTCGCGAACTACCTAAGGAGGGGCGGTTTGGGAGAAATGGCAGCCTGGTAACAAACCTACCTGACGAACTTCGTGCAGTGTTGTACTGATAGAACAGCTCGCACTCGTCATCCTCTGGCTTCCGTCTATCCGCTGTGGGTGGCTCCTCAGACTCCCAAAACCTCTGCAGCACCTCCGACAACACACTACCATAGAGAACCGTATCGCCCTCTGGTAGGTCCTGAGGTCTCCAAACTGGGCCAAAAATAACATACCCCCCTGTGGTATCAACGGCCACTAAACCAGTTTGCTGAAGTACCCGTTTTCTGCCACACCAGAATCTCCCGAGGACGTCTGACCCGAGGAGAACGTCCACCGTACCAGGAGTATCAAATTCAGGATCAGCTAACTCTAAGCCCGTGGTTAACCCTCGTACCGTTGACGGTAACCGAACCTGAGGAAGTTTCCCTACCACTTCATCCAGCACCACTGCTGAGGCATGATAGCTGACCCCTGTACCTGTATTACCTAATGTGAACTCGAAGTTCACCTGACCCCAAACGTCAGGCACATCTACACCTCCAATACCTACAGCCCCATCCGTTGTGGGCCTTATATTTAAGCGTAGCCTACTCACCAGCTTACTAGACACAATACAACCCTGAGCCACTGTATCTAACAAGGCTCTTACTTGTATGCTGCGGCCACCGTATCCCCATACCCAAATCATTGCCGTAGGCAACAATACCGTAATTGGCCGGGGGGCCGAAGCTGGCGTGTAGGCGGCGATTACCTAGCAGGAACCTAAGCGCGGAGTGTCCGCGTCCTGCGGGTGGGTCCCCTCTCTCCGTACACCTTCGAGTGGGTCCCACTCCTGCTGATAGGGACCTCTGGTCCTGTACGCCATGGCTGGCAGCCTATAGTAACCCTGCGGCAGGCGCGCGTACCGTGGACGCGCCTGTAGCCGCGGGTGCTCAGCCAAGGGGAGAGGCATGCGTGGGTCATGAGACCTCACCATGTTGTTCAGTCCCGCCGAGTACTGCATGTACTGGCCCTGGTATTGGCACCCGCCCGTAGCATCACGTATCTGTGATGGGTGCCCCTGACCTTGGACCTGTGACCACCTACCCTGTTCCGGCACCTGCTGCCGAGGTGGTGACTGTCTCGCGCGTGGTGTAGGGGGCATCACCTGCTGATGTCCCTGGCCTCGTCCCTGAAACCCTGGTGGAAGAGGACTCCTCCTTGGAGGGGGTGGGGAGCGTTGCTCCCGTCTAGGTAGGGCAGACTCCGTCCGCTGACCCGCGTCAGCTCTGCCTCCGTAATCTCCGCTGCGGTTCATGCATAGGAGCTGATGGTGGGCACCCTGGCAGTACCTGCAGTTGGTGCTTGATGGGCACTCTCGCACCTGATGCGGCCCCATACACCTAAAGCACCAACGCCGTTGCTGCACCACACCACGACGTTTCTGCACCCGCTGTGCAGCGAACTCCTCACACGCAGTCACCTGATGCCCCGCCTCTCTGCAGTAGGCACACCTCGATTCCAAATTAGCGACATTGTATCGCCTGGGTGGCCTACTCTTACCGTCTCGCGCCTGTGCACCCGGCCGTTCCGGGCGGCGAGCAGCCGCAGACTCCGCGTGAGGCGACTCTCCAAATTGGGCATCTACCCGCCTGCACTCGGCCTCGAGGAAGGACTTGAGCTCCTCGAAGGTCGGGAGGTAATCAGATGTCTTACCTCCGTGTGACTGTTCAAAACGAGCGGCCATGTCGC
This sequence comes from Tuta absoluta, assembly GCA_027580185.1. NCBI lineage: Eukaryota > Metazoa > Arthropoda > Insecta > Lepidoptera > Gelechiidae > Tuta > Tuta absoluta. The sequence continues at coordinate 6,456,604 of JAQAHW010000019.1, read as the reverse complement.
TCGGCAGGCGGCGCAACAACGTGTGGACCAGGATATAATCATAGCCTGACACCGGCATCCCCTGTCTCTCAAGAGCGTTCACTGCAACGCAGACAGGGTTGAGGACCTTGGCCCTGAGGTCCGTCCCTCGTGTGATGGTCGGCACGGTGAGCCACTGTTCCAAGAGTTGGTCAGTCATGAGACGTTTGTTGCTGTATCTCTCGATCAGCAAACCGCGAGCCGTCTCGTAACTTGCATCATCGACTGGTAGATGCTTTACCAGCTCATGGGGCTCACCTTGCAGCTTGGCCATCAATTGTGCCATTTTATATGCCAGCTGCAAGTCAGTGCGGTTATGAATCACACTGTCAAACAGATCCTGGAATCGGGTCCAATCCGTGTAGTCCCCGTGGAAGACCGGAATCGCCACAGCCGGCAGGGGCACTTGCACCCCCGGTCCCCGCGGACCATGGGGTGGGTCCGGCTCCCCAGCTCTACGCCTGGTGATCACAGCAGCCGCCCCTTGGATCTCCTGCCCCATCTCCATGCACTGGGTCACATTCGTCCGGACCGTAAGTTTGACCTCCTCATCAGGCGTCCCATCAAATAACTCCTCGCATCCAGTGAGGCAATCCAACACCTCCGCGACCCGTTCGTCAATCCGTTGCGCACAAGCGATGAGTGCGTCCTCTCGGTCCCCGCGACCGACCATCGCCTGCTTAGTCGCGAACCAAATTAGGTGCGTTCTAATTTTTGCCTGAAGCTGTGTAATTGTGGGAGCCATGGTACCAACTCAAAGTAACACCGAACCTTACAATAAAAAAAAATAGACAATCGGCCCTGATCCTACCGTTAGGATATCCGCACAGGGTAAACACAACGATAATAACAAGCAATTCACTAATTGATTGGCCCTGATCCTACCGATAGGATATTCTACACAGGGCACACACTACAATCACAATAAATATATTTTTTTTATGTAGGTAGATTAAAAATCTTATACTAAAATAATCTTAAATCTAGTGGTTTTCTGAACCACGCTCTGCTACCAAAAATTGTCTAATTCCAAGCTAAACTCCCGCAGTGGAAGCGATTTACACAGGTAAATTTCTAGTAAAATACCAGGAGTTCAACTGAAGGCAGACAATGGCCGCGTTACGCAGCGCTAAATAGCATACGCTGCACAATATAGCAGCGCATACTATGAATTAAACGTGAACCTAAATCTATTTAACTTAATTAACTAAGTTGAGTGAAATTGGCAAATGATGTGTTCTGACCTTTACATAACTCAATTCTGTAGTAAATACCGTCTGCCGATCTGGCGTTACGTCACACGTATAAGCACTAGATTATAAGTAAGTACCTCCAAATTATATCACCCCACGAATTCCGCAATTCGTACTAAGGAGTCACAATGATATGGTACAACAAATATGACTAAAGGGAACACACCATTAACACGAAGAAACAGTTTTATACTAAAACAACTAGGTTTAACACTTACAGTCAACGTGCCGGTCCAAATGCATAAAATACCCAACGGAGAAAGGAAGTTCAGGGAATGGATCAAATGGGGATTCCGTGGGTACTTACAGGGCTGGGTGGAAAAGATATCGACACCCAGCATTCCACTACAGCCTTGGCGCGTTATACACGTCAAACCACTCACAGCTTCTGTTCGTATTCCACTTTGATATTAGTCATTACGCGTGACCCAACCCGAATTTGGGCCGTACAAACGCGGGCCAAAATGGCCACCTGATGCCTATTCAACGCGACGCTCACGTGGAAGACGTCGAGACATCCAACAATCACTAAGCCTGGCATTCCAGTACAACCCAGGAGAAACGCAATAATACGATGCATCAACACGCGCGATCTCAAATTGAATCGTCCATTACACGCGGCATCACAAAACGCGTGGCGGGAAATCCGCACAATACGCGATACCCTCCTGTCCGAACGGTTTTGAGTGACTGATAGTGCGGTGCAGAAATCACCGCTTGGCGCCTACCAGGCGGCCCGCGCGCACGCCGCCACCCTCGCCCCGCGAGCGAGAAAGGGACAACATATGCCCAGAGCGATACGTGCGGGCGAGCATCGCGGCGTATTCATAGACCGTCATTAATACCTAACTTACCCCAGCATAGCAACGCTAAATTAAACACACATAGTGGGACATACATGGGGGTGATTCGGATACCCCTCAGTATAAGGAATTTAAAGGGCAAAGAATCAAACTAGTATACTTTTCGTTGGAAGTCTGGAAAAAATACTCATTTTGGTGGCACGAGATGCAACATGTGCCAATCGTTGGTACATAAAAATACAAAGACAAAATACTTTTTGGTGTGGTACGGAATATGACTTTTGCCGAATTTGGAGAGGTGACAAAGAGGTGAAAAGTTGATACAGTAAAAACCTCATCAAACCGAGGCAGTGCCTTTATTTTTATTCTTTTATCACGCCCGAGCCAGTTTTCTATAAGGACAATACAAAAGGTTTTAAAAAAAGAAAATTGATTTATACATTTTTTTTTCACTATGACGGATCACGTCACTATGCGGGCGACATGCCTCCTAAGGGGTGATAATACTATCCAACATTGAGTAAAGTAATTTCATTTTCATATAAAAGCGTTTGAGAGCCCAGTTACCCATCTCCAGCACGTTGAAAAACTTGTGAATATCAACGAAAGTAGTGATGAATGTTTGAAAAAAAATGAACAGAATGCCCTTTTGAGCTTTTTTTTTAATGAGTTCAGGCGTCTTTAAGTAATCGGTAAACATACATTAAGAATAACACGGCGAATTGAGAATTTCGTCTTTTTTGAAGTGGCGAAAAATTGCAAAATGATTGACTGTTTCTCTCTGGTGCAGCGCGAATGAAATGGTATTTTTTTAAAACAGGGCACAGATGGAGGGTTGTTTAGGCCTGCCATTCATCGTAAGCAAGCCCGGTAGGTGCTCTTTTGGACCACCAACACGCACTCTACTGTCTCTCATCTATAAAAGACCCTGACAACCAACTTGTCTTCGTTAAGATATGAATACCGTTAACAGTATTGTATAAAGTTGAAAATGTTCAGCGAGTTTCATCTTTCGTGATGAGATCGATAAACTTTTTTGTCAGTTCGGTTTGGTTTTTCGTTTGTTTTACGCGGTGAATAAGGGTGAATATGACAATGTGAAAAATCAAATATTTCGATGGTCTGATAAAGATTTTAATAAATATAATGCGTACCTGTAGTTTAAATAAAAATGTATTAAATACTTACATAACACATTTATTGAACAAAAATAGACTATTTCATTATGAGTATTGATTAACAAACACAAACTTAATAAAAAACATTTAAGAACTATAAATAAAAAAATCCTACAGTGACTACACATCCGGACAACATCCCGGCAAAGACGGAACATAAAGAAATTACAATTACAGTTTTCAGTATTTCTATTGAACAGTTCCACGATGGAACTTAAGCCACTTTTTCTCCTCACTTAGCAAAAATAAAAAATGTATAGATAAAAAACTTGTCTATACAGGATTACAGGTGGGTTATTGGTAAAGTAAAAACAGGTAGTTTGAGATAGGGTTGGTGATTTCGCATACTGCAGTATCTCAGTTTCTAAAAGCGCAATCTATTATTAGCTAGTTTGTATGCTATGCAAATACGCGAGGCTAATACCTTAAATTATTTTATGGTATTGATGGTATTCATATTAGTTCATTGTGAGCATTTATAAATATATTGAACCCAGTGCTATTTAGAAAAGAACAAAACTATTTAAATATATATAACACAATCGTTTTACTAACATCGTGTTTGGTTTTTATTCTTAAATCTACCCTTAAGAAATGTTTATTATTTTCATAAGTACCTGTATTCTGTCCAAATTACGTTGAACGTGTTGAAATTCGCGTTATTGCAAATAGACCAATAGGTATACCGGTATATCAAGGATCATACTACGTGAGTTTTATGTATACATTATACTTATAAATTATTACCAAGTCGACCCGATGAAATACATTTAGGGAATGAAATCAGATAAATCATCGCGGTGCGTTGAGTTCACTTACCGGAATTTCTATTCGGTCTGCTAAGTCTATTACCCTCAACGTTCATTCTTTGGAAATCCCCCACCTTAAACGTCGGATTCCTTAAAAGTCTACTTCCTTGAATGTCCACAGCCTAAGGTGATACGTTCTACATACAAACGAAAAACTGAAATTCAATGGACTTAAACATGCGATGAAGAGCAATTTTTTAACAAATGCTTATGCGAAGGCCCACGCAAGTTTGGCGCAAAACTACTTTCGGTAAAAATATAAAGAGTATTTCGTCCACAACAAATCATTTTTTTTGCAGCAGTAGCTCTATCTATTGGCGTTAGGTGGCGAATCGGTTTTAACAAGGAAATCTAATGTTTTACAATTTATTTTTATTATTTTGCGAAAATGTTATATCAACACGGGGACTTTCCACCCAGTTTATTAATAAGAATTTTGAATCCTTTCAAAACATGCGTCCATTTAACATTTGTATAAAAACATTTGTATAAAAAACGTCCCACCTTAAATGCCCATTTCTCAGAATGACTTCTTTGTGAGAGTTGTCTGATCAGAGTTGCATTACCAGAATGGCAACATGTCATGGATGCCAAATTATAAAACTCTGCCAAATGGCTGTCAAAAGAGTGTAGGAATTGTTTTCTCTGTCAAGGTGCTGTAATCAGCCGCTGTAATTTTTTCTGTTGAAATCAGACTTCTGTCAAACTAATATCTTGTGTATCTTTAAGACTATTAGTTTCAAAGTTAAAGGCCTTGACGAGAACTAGATTTCAGTTGCTTTTTTGACACTTATTCTTGCAATATCTATGTTTTTGTAATTCAGCATTTTTACTCTAATAAAATATTTACCACTTCAACATTCTTGGACTTTGTCATTTTGCTGTTTTGTTTTTTCCACTTTGACATTCTGTCTCTGATATTCTGCCAATTTGAGATTCTGCCACTTTATGATTTTTTCCACTCTTCTTAGCGAATCGATTCTGGCGCTTTATATATATTTGGACCAGTACTCAGCCACACGCACAGCTTTGTCCGTTGCTTTGTACAGGTCCTCGCGTATGCAGGTACTAGGGCACGCGGGGCAAGACAAAAGATGTGCCATAGTTTGGGGTGATGTACCGCACTGGCAAGTACTTTCCGAGCTAAATCCCCATATAAGCCTCATATTTTTTCCACTGTAACATTTTTATACTTTGACATTTTGCACTTTGACATTAATCAATTTTGTCTAAATTCCACATTACCATTCAATCAGTGCTTTTTATCAGTTTTGGCATTTTGTTAAGATGATATTTTGCAACATTGTAATTTTGCGGCTTTGACGCATCAATTCAGACTTTAATTTGTTAAATTATGGAATAACTCGACACGATAAAAAGTAAACCTTAGCCCTGAACAGTAGTACTTTTAACAGTATCCTGTGTCATACTTGAGAGTATTGGTATAATGGTAATAATGCAAACTCCAAAACTGATGTTTCAGTAAGCGAAAAATAATTCTCTGTAGTTCCACCATGGAACTATTCAATATAACTACTTTAACTAAGGCACATTACCTGCACTTACTCTAATATTATGTCACACTCCCTTCAAGGGGTGAACCAGTCCATGAAACTGAGCAACGTTCCCCAAGGAACATAGGAGAACTTATAAAAAAATCATTTTTGGGCCCTTTCTATTAGCAGCTGGGTACCACAGGATGAGAGAAATTGGAACATCGTCGACTGAAAATACGTTTGTGCCATATCCATTTTTAAGGAAATTATTATTTTACGCCTAACTTAATAGTACAGTTCATAATATATATGTGGCATGACTTAAAATTCAAAAATACCTTTTATATACTAAGAAAATTACTTTGATTATGTGCTATATAGGCGCAGTAAAAAATTTTTAATCATATAATATTAAAATTTGTTGTTCACGTCCAGATATAGCACAAACGTAGCTACGAACTATCGTAGCTCGTAGTAAACTGCTACAAACGGTACGCCGTAGTCATTGCGTAGGCGCAAGGTTTTGTATATTACAAACTGCTTTACCGTTTATTATAAAATTTACTCTTTTGTTGCAGTAGATAATTTTTTTTACCCGAGGAAACAGTGTGTTAAACGACATTACGCATATCATTTTGTGACATATCCTTATTCTCACCCTTGCTACCCGGGTGAATATTTAAGGGACCCAAAATTGTGCCTTGTCGCGTTTACTTTTAATATTCTTAATCAATAATCGAATAGCAATCAAATCCAATTTAAAATGTAATAACTTGGAATGGAGTTTTATCAAAAACAAAAACTACAGGGAACCGCATTTTTTGCATGACACACCAACGTGAATTTATTTATATCTTGGAAAAAATCCAGATCAGTACTATTTTCATCTTGACCTCTAAATACAAGGGGTGTAAGGGACAGCCCTCTGAATACTGATAGGGTGCATGCAGACCATAAAACTGAACAACTTTCCCCTAGGAATGCATGGATATGCCAGGAAACGACAAAAAATATTCGACCTCCCATCCAAAATCACGATCAGCTGACTTTACTATGGGAATTCAAAAAACTTTGGACATTTCCTAAAATATTTTTTTATTTAAAATTGTACAGTTTCATGCTCTTAATTCGTCTTCTCAGTAATCAGAAGGCTGTTCCTTACACCCTGTATGTGTACCTATGACACAACCGTATTCTTAACCGGCGAAGTGTGTCAGATTCATTCATTATATTTCAACCTAGAGAAAGTTGTTCTGTTTGATATACTGGTTCACCCGGTTTACCTTTTTCAACATTACATTATAGCAATTAATAATAGTAGTTTATGCAACTGTCATATAATGGGGGTCATTAGAATGCGAGTGTCTGTTTATCACACGAGGCGTAGCCGAGTGTGATAAAAGATTGACACGAGCATTCTAATGCCTAATTATATGCAGTTGCATACACTATTTTATCTACACTCTAAAAAATTTACTCAGTTGAATACTTTTCCAAACGTCCGCACCGGCGATTGCAAGGCCCGATACATGGTCAAATTCAATACGAGAACGTAATATGGCTTGATATGAATTTTTGAGGATTCTTTACTAACAGTTGTTTAGATGTCGAGTCTCAACAGCAAATAACTGAACAACAACTGAACAACACTGAACAACAACTGAACAACACTGAACAACAACTGAACAACACTGAACAACAACTGAACAACACTGAACAACATCGGAATAACATCTGAACAACAACTAATCAACATCTGAACAACAACTGAACAACATCTCAACAACAACAGAACAACATCCGAAAAATTACCGTACAACAACAACTGTCAGGTGCGGCGGAAGATAGCGATTTGAGTATGGAAAAAAACTTCGTTTCATTTCTCAACTTTATCGTATTAAGAGTTTTCTCATTAAGTCATTACGCTTCTGTAATTTATAGTAAACCCTAGTTTTTATAGGCAGAATGCATAAAGTAGATCATTATGCATCTGTTTTCGAATTCATAATTCGAACATTATGAGACGAGTGTAGATATAGTAGATTTTACAACAAGTGCACAAAACGGACCATTTTCATCCGAGACTTTTAGCAGCCCGAGCCGAAGGCGAGGGCTGATAGTAATGTCGAGGTTAAAATGGTTTTGTGGACGAGTTATAAACTCTGCTTTTCACTTTGATTGCGAGGAAATAAATACAATAGTATATTATATAAGTAACATTTATTTAATTAAAATTCAAAGTAAAATTTGTACAGTTTTGAATACTGAAAGAAATTGTTTTTTCCCGAGACTTTGGCGGTAGTATCTGTTGCACAACTCTCTGTGCATTAATTTCCATAAGCGTATTAGGAGAGAGTCTTAAATCCTCTTCTTCACTGGTCATTTTTAACAATTTTAGCAAATTGAAGAAATTACGAAAAAACAAGAGCTGTTTCCCGCCGCTTTATTTTTTTTAAATCTTACGACATTGGCATTAGGCTTGGGCTGCAGACCTATACAGCCTACTATTTAAGCCGACATAGTGCTATTTCAATTTTTTCATACATATAAAATGAAATAGCACTATGTCGGGCCGATATCGGCGTTCGGGGCAGACGCCCTTTGGCTGTGTATGGCTCATTTTCTTTGCCTTCATTTATGAGTAGATACGTTCTTGCACTTGTGCATAAAATGCGATTTTGTGCAGCCTATATCCTGCACCAATAAGCTCTTTCAGAGCATGAGAAGTGAAAAAGTATTTTATCTACACTCGTCTCATAATGTTCGAATTATGAATTCGAAAACAGATGCATAATGACCTACTTTATGCATTCTGCCTATAAAAACTAGGGTTTACTTTAAATTACAGAAGCGTAATGACTTAATGAGAAAACTCTTAATACGATAAAGTTGAGAAATGAAACGAAGTTTTTTTTCCAATACTCTAATCGCTATCTTCCGCCGCACCTGACAGTTGTTGTTGTTGTTGTACGGTAATTTTTCGGATGTTGTTCAGTTGTTTTAATAGGTTTTTGTTCTGTTGTTGTTGAGATGTTGTTCAGATGTTGTTCAGTTGTTGTTCAGATGTTGATTAGTTGTTGTTCAGATGTTATTCCGATGTTGTTCAGTGTTGTTCAGTTGTTGTTCAGTGTTGTTCAGTTGTTGTTTAGTGTTGTTCAGTTGTTGTTCAGTGTTGTTCAGTTGTTGTTTAGTTATTTGCTGTTGAGACTCGACATCTAAACAACTGTTAGTAAAGAATCTTTAAAAATTCATATCAAGCCATATTACGTTCTCGTATTGAATTTGACCATGTATCGGGCCTTGCAATCGCCGGTGCGGGAGTTTGGAAAAGTGTTCAACTGAGTTAATTTTTTAGAGTGTAGATAAAATAGTGTATGCAACTGCATATAATTAGGCATTAGAATGCTCGTGTCAATCTATTATCACACTCGGCTACGCCTCGTGTGATAAACATACACTCGCATTCTAATGACCCCCATTATATGACAGTTGCATAAACTACTATTACATAATTGAATTAGACAAAGAATAACAACAGCCGCACAGTCTATTGACAGAAAGGATTGGACCTGACCTTGTAAAATATAATTATAGCTATCGACGGGCTTAATAAGGAGTCGAAGTGTTCACCCCTAATCAAGTGATGGCCAAAATCGATCGGTGGAAACCTTTTTTTTCAAATCATAATTATATCATCACAATTTCAATAAAGTACAGGGTTATTTTCAAATCAGTACGCAAACTTTACAGTTTGATTTCACCCGTTATGAACAACTTCAATTAGAAGGACCATCGTAAAAAATTTAACAGCTGTGCAATAGAAGATTTAATGCTAAGTCAACCGATTTTTTTCTTCGCAATCAATGAACCTGCTTGCGTGCTAACAGAGAAAAAACAGTATTTTATCACTCACTGGCTTTCGCACCGCGCTTGTGTCCACTATTCACTGTTTTTCTTTTGGGAATAAAGCATTTTTCCGCGGTAAAACGTAGCCAAAATTCCAGCCCGGCAGATAAATCGCGGCGCTATAATTACCTTCTTGACTTGGTAAGTGCATCAAAAATATGAATCAATGTAATAAATAGTTGAATAATTGAGGTATACAATGAATATGCGGCAAAGCAATAGTCATCTAAGCCTAGTTTCACGGTTTTACCACCCAAGATCATTTGAAATTCAATTACCAGCATCTGAAAAAGAAAAAAAACATTTTGCCTAAGGCGAGTCTCCGGCAGTCATCCGGCAGTAGCCTAGTGGTTAAAGGCAACGATAGCACTTATAGCAAAAGAGCAACTTTGAATCCTAACTGCGGTGTATATTTTGCAAGCTATCTAAATGTTACACGGGATGTAAGGGACAGCCCTCCGAATACTGAAAGGGTGCATGTTGACCATAAAACTGAACAACTTTTCCCTGGGAACATATGCCTGGAAACAAATATTCGATCTCCCATACAAAATCACGATTAGCTGACTGCATTGACTATGGAAGTCCAAAATATTATGACGTATCCTGAAATATTTTTTTATAGTATAATGCAGGGTGCATTCAGACCATGAAAGTGAACAATATTCGGAGTATTCGAAAGGGAAGTCCCTTACACCTTGTATACCTCACACATTGAAGTGTTTTCAATATTTGGAATTTTCAAATGATAAATATGATTGCAAAGTACAATAGTGATACTAAAATGAAAATAACTTTATACCTATTTATAAAATAGCCATTGAAGCCAAGTTTGACAAATATTTGAGGGTCATTCGATAAATTTTGTATCGCCATAGTGACAGGTTGTCACAGTCCATCGCCTAAAATTGCAATACACACCCTCGAGTCCCTTAGTCGCCTCTTAGGACTCCCACGGGAAAGAAATGGAGTGATGCTTTTCTAAGGCATCACACGTCATAAAAATATCGTTTAAACAGCTTTGTTCGACAAAACATGCGCTCACTTACCCGCGCAAACGCACAATTTTATTTGAAACTTAACGTGAACTGGATTTCAATGTCAAAACAAGTTCAAATTTTTTTTTTCCAATATCTTTCAAAAGTTGATAATAAACAGTTAAAATAGCATTAATCATGTTTGGATCGATATCCGTGATGTGCTTTTATTTTCCAAATCACTAAAATGTGTCAATTAAACTAGCAATTTAGCTTTAATTTTATACCTATTTTTATAATTACGATACGCCATGAGGTCCAAATAATAGTTGAAAATTTAGATAGAACAAATATAGAACTAATTCATCACAGTGTCAGTTTCTCCGTAGGACATGGTCAATCGCTGAGTACAACTACATGAAACTAAGTGGTGACTTCATGACCACATATCAATTCTAAATTACACCCGACCCCACATTTTTTGCGATACAAGCAAAGCGCTGACTTACCCACTGCGGTCGGTTACCTCAAAAGACTCAACCTACCTACTTGATCAAATGTCGTCTAAAAGCGTGTCCAATATAAAGAGTGGAACTCACTACCTGTGTCTGTGTTTCCAAACGCATACAACCCTAATCTCTTCTAAGTAAGAGTGAACAGGCTTCTTCTGGGTGAGCTCGCTCCATCTTAGACTCTGTCTCTGTCCTATGACCTACACTAGAGTCAAGAGCAAACCCATACTTAATAAAAAAAAATTGCTGTTATAATAATAAGTTGCCGTGTGGTGCTGGCTTAGAATAGCACCACTCCATTGCGACCCGTAGCTGTCGTAAAAGACGACTGAGGAATTAATTCAGGGAATGGGCAGCTGCGTTCCCTGTGAATACAACATCTTGCACTGCGCTCGCTAATCCGCCTGCCAAGCGTGGTGAGTGAGGCAAATTCCTCCCAATTAGGGGAGGCCCATGTCCAGCAGTTGACTTGTGTGGTTGTAGTTGAATTTAAAAAAATAGAGTAGGTAGGTATTCATAAACGTTGTAAGGTCATTGGTAATTTTGTACTTAGCTTGAATAATCCAAATCTAGACATAAACCCTATTAGGTAATATTGCCATACTCATCAAGACAAGTACAATCGCAAGATGTTGCAATTACATTCACACTGTTGCCCATTCCCTGGATGAATCCCATTCCTTAGTCGCGGTGCTTTTTACAACACTCACTCATGTAATTGTGATGATGCTATTCTAAGCCGGCATCACACGGCAAAGACAAAGAGTAGCAGATGATTTTCTTACCACACTGGTTAAAATGGCGCTAAGGAAAAGTATCACGATCCTTAGAATTGAAAGTGATATGCCGAATGCAAAGTGTATAACCACGAAAATCATTGATACAAAAAATAGGGCAAACGATGCAACTATTACTAACAGGAGAAATCTTGTAAAGTCGAACTGAAAATAAAGATATCATCATTAGTATCGCAGTACATCAAGTTGATGAACGGCCTGATGAAATCAACAGCCGTCTAGGTAACTAGTAGGCCTATGATATGGTTGTAAACGAAACGACCGCCATCTAAGTAATCAAAGTGCCGTCTCGAGTACGAAATAAATATGCTGACAAAAAACCGGCGCCAGTTGGACACGCCCATCGCGAGACCCGTAACTTGCACACTAATCACGTCCGATACCCCATATGAACCAAATTTTAAAATTAAGTTCCCCTCTTAAAACCATACAAAAAATACAGTTGTTTTTTCTTCCTGAATTTGGAATTTAAACGAAACGACTTGCCCTTAGTTCTAGCGGGCGTTCAAAGTTGCGAGCTACCGCGGTTAAGAGAATCGACTACCGAGCTCTCGTCCATACAAAAAGAGAAAACGTTTTCCTACCCTTAAATGTAATCCGATCTCAATTATTTTTTAGGATGTTGTTGACACAGTAAAAAACTAGGTTTGTAGTTTTTCCTTTTTTCGAATTTTTCAATTGAATGAAAATTATAGGCGTCTAAAAGTCACTTTTTTTGTAACAAAATCTTCCTTGAAGTAAAACGTTTGTATTTTAAAAACAAAGTAGTTTTAAGAAAAAATAAAAAGCTACAAACCTAGAATATAATATGTTGAAACGATGGACACCAAAATCAAAACTATTAGTTGTGATTTAGTATGTGGGAAACGTTTTCTCCCGAGACGCAAATTTTATCTTAAAAATACCTACAGTCAGTCGCGAGCGGCAACGCTCTCTATCGCACTATCGGGGGTCGGGGGGTGAAGTAATGTTTCACGTATTATAGAGATGTTAACGAAAAAGTCGATAGTAGAGATGAGAAAGGAATCGATATCCCTTAATACCAATTTCTGTTTCTAAATGTAAGGAGAAGATAAACGCTCCTAATATTACAATAGGTTATCGGACTGCTCCAGAAGGATGGTATAGCACTTTACGATGCAAGTTTGGTAAATTGAAAATTACGATCGAGGCAAATGTAATCAACAACAACCAATTTTAGTGTACTAATTCATAACTTATTTTTCAATTGAGCTTGTAAAAGTTAGTAATAGTAAACGAGTGTTTAACGTGATGACCCCTTTCTGCTAGCACAATGCGTGGTTCTAAAGTTACATAATTCTTAAAACGGAAAAGTTGAAAATTTAATAAATATTTTTAAAAATCTGATTCCTGACTACGGGAAAATTCGAAACAATGAAAACGTTTTATGAGTTTTGATTATTTATTTATTTATTATTATTAAGTCTTAAACTCTTAACAGATTTCGATGAAACTTGAATTGTTCCCTAATTGTTGTTATAGTATACATAGATTATCTAACATAAATAAAATAAGTCTATCTCGATATGAATTTTAGTGTTCGAGATTATTCTTATTCTTATTCTTATAAATATACAAACATACACTTATGAAATTAAGCACACGTGCGTGCTTGGAGGAATAAATAGATTAAAAATATTAACACCCGAATATAATCAAATTCGAACAATATTAGGTACATATATACATATCCAACTGATAACCTTATTTTTTTGAGGTCGGTTAAAAACAGCAATGTGTCTAATATTAGTTGTAATTCGATGAGTTCAGGGACAAAGCAAATTATTTACACCTGGGCATTAGATTAACTTGCGAGAGGTATCTACCTACTTAGTGAGGTGTAGGTAAGTAAACCAAATATTATTCTTTCTCTTGAACTGAAATTTCTTCCTGCGGACAAATAAACGTATTTGTTTCTTTTTGCCCCTTCTAAAAGTATTTTCCTTATTTTCCTCCATTTTTTTATATTAAGGATGGGTTTGCTCTTGACTCTAGTCTAGGTCATAGGACAGAGACAGAGTCTAAGATGGAGCGAGCTCACCCAGAAGAAGCCTGTTCACTCTTACTTTGAAGAGATTAGGGTTTTATGCGTTTGGAAACACAGACGCAGGTAGTGAGTTCCACTCTTTAGCAGTGCGCATTATAAATGATGACTGGAAACGCTTAGTCCGAATTGGTTGAATGCGGTTCGTCTGGATATCCGAGGGTAGAAGGGAGCTGGTGGAATAAGGTCGTGAAGCTCTTGAGCACACTCTCCAAAGTACAATCTTTAAAAACCGACAAACAGACTTGTGCTTTGTAAAGAGTTAAAAGCTGCCCAGGCGTAATGTATCGCTTCACTCTATTCAGGATGCCCAGCTTCTAAGCCGCCGTTTGAGCCTTGTACTCGATGGTCGCGCCGAAGTTTAGATTTGATGTCAACTCCATGCCTAGAAGCTCAAGCCTGTCAGTGACAATGACAGACAGATGTACCCCGAAAAATAAGTGTCCAGTCGAAAGGATTCCTTCTTGCAGTGAAAAAACAGGCCTGTGTTTTGGTGGCGTTGAATGAGACCAGATTGTCGTCGCCATTGGGAGACAAAGCTTAAGGTCAGATCTGTTTGCTCTACCATGGCCTTTCTTAACGAACGTATTTCATCCCCACTGGTTTTTTTACCTTGCAAGTATCTGTCTGAAACGGTACTATCATCTGCGTATCCAACAATACCATGCTGAAGAAGGTCATTGATGTGCAGCAGGAAAAGAGTTGCAGAGAGAACGGACCCCAGAGAAACTCCGGCATCACTGGCCATAAGGTCAGAGGAGCAGCCGTCAACGACTAGTCTGATGGACCGTTCACTAAGGAAGTCCGAAATCCAAGTACAAAAATCAGCTGGGATGCCATAAGCAGGAAGCTTGCTGAGCAGACTTGCATGCCAGACTCTGTTAAAGGCCTTCGAGATATCGAGTGAAACGGCAAGTGCGTGACATACACAAGAAGATCACCAGTAGACCGCCACCGGCGAAAGCTATATTGACGGTCACTGAGATCATTGTCTTCAAGGTATGTCAGCAACTTACTGTTGAGTACCCTCTCCATTACCTTGCATAGGATGGAGGTGATGGAAATTGGGCGGTAATGGGCAGGGTCAGCACGGTCGCCCTTTTTGGGAATTGGTTGCACATTAGCAAGCTTCCAGGCCTCTGGCACCGTTCTTTCTTTAAGAGAGAGGCGGAACAAGCGTGTCAGCACAGGAGACAGTTCAGGCGCTCATAGTCATAGCCATTATCGTGTGACTATTAATAAATCGGAACCTGCAATAATTATAAAATAATGTTATACCTACATTAGGTACATACCTATTCAGTTTTAGATATGAGACCACGAATCCGAAAGAAAATTTGGTACTTGAAAACATTATAGTTAGTTGTAATGTGATAGATAATTATAGCAGTTAATGCAGTAGTTTTGTAGTCTAATCAAAGTCAAAAATCATAATATTTCGTAAATATCAACCTACCTACTACCTAGGTGCAGTCTATTATGATTAAGCTACACAGGGGTAGGTACTCTAAACAAATCGAAATATTTTTATATCCAGTAAAAATATTAAAAATTTTAATTTTGGTTTCATTTCAATTCGTTTTAAGAATCCCCATGTAGCTTATTCCTTTTCTGTGTGTAGTGCTTACTTTTTTCAAGCTAAATCATCAAAAAATATTTAGTTTATACACATTACATAACATAGGTAGTAAAATACTTACTTGGATTTATCAAAATAATCCTCAATTTAGTTTCGGGTACGCCATAATGATCTAAGAAAACAAAATAGCACCCCGCGTTGCGCAGTCGTCGTCGCTGCGCTCGCAGGGCTGGCGGCAGCGTTTGTCTGTGTGCGTGAGGTTATGTGTATGTGTTGTGCGCACTACGCGGGGACTTCAGCGCGCGAGCGACAGAATGAGTTTTCTTAAAAACCTAATTTTTTGAAATGGCGATGGTATTCTTCCCTCTTAAGTAAAAAATATGTGATGTTAACTTTTTCACTATGCAAATTCCATTATTCAAGTTTGGTATCAATTTCGTATAAACAGAGAATGTTACTTAGATTTTTTTCAATAATTAAAGATGTGATCGAAATAATAAAATTGAACAGCTAAATGTTCACATTTTTGCAAGATCTTACTATCATGTTATAAGTGTATGTTACACCTACTTGGCCTACTAGTGGTAGTAGGCGGTTGAAAAACTCTGACACCAGGGTTCATCGGGTCGTTGGACGACTCGGTGTCCCACACGAAAAGAGAGAGAGAGAGTGTATGTTTTTTATTTACTTATTTATTTATTTATAATTAGCCTGCTTTATCTCACTGTTGGGCAAAGGCCTTCCCCGCAATACATATTAAACATTTCCTGGTTACAGGTTGATATTGCAAAAATTTGTTCAGAGTTCGATTCCCGGTCGGACACTCACAAAGTGGTTATTATAATTTTATGAATTTGTCCCCAGTTTGGTTAAGACATTGCAGGCTGAACCACCTGATTGTCCGTAAGAAAGGTGATTTCGTGCTTTGGAGGGCACATTAAGCCATAGGTTCCGTTTGCTGTCAATGATTACTTAGACGGAGATCGTTAAACAACCATATCAGAGGCCTACTAGTAGAATTAGTAGGTGGTTTAAAAGCTCTGACATCAGGGTTCATCTGGTCGTTGGTCGACTCGGTGTCCCACATGAAAAAATAAGGCCCATTTGGATTGTATGTAAGGCCTATATGTATGTATGTATTATGTAAACTAAGTAACACGAGTAGGTACCTTTCAAAACTTGCAACAATCTTTTATACTTCTAATATTATAAAATGCGAAAGTTTGTATGTTTGTTTGTTTGTTACTTCTTCACGCAAAACTACTCAACCGATTGCAATGAAATTTGGCACACATATAGAAGGTAACATGGTTTAACACATAGGATAGTTTTTATGAGTACGCAGGCAAAGCCGCGGGTAACAGCTAGTATCATATAAACGGTGTAGGAAATGGCGTTATATATTGATAATAAAAGTTTGAGGGGACTTTTTAAATTATTGTTAGCGCAATCAAATAAAAGCTAGATAATAAAAAAAGAATGTTAAAGTACCGCCGTTCCAATAAGTCGTATTTGACAGCGGTCAGATTCGTGATAATACTATGGCAGAGGGTCAATTTTCCTTTGTTGACATCTCTTTTAGTGTGGAGATGAAAACTTGAAATTAAAATTCTTTATTCAATGTATGATAGTATTATCACTTATTGACGCCATGAACCATCATTGTAAAAAAAGAGAAATTTATATCACCCAATTTTCTCTTTTTATAACAATTTTGTAATGTCCTAATAGAAAACCGGCTTGGGCGGTAAAAAAATAAAAATAAAGGCACTATCAATTAAGTCTTGCCGTGTGATGCCGGCTTAGAATAGCATCACCCCATTTCTTGCCCGTGGGTGTGTATTGCAATTTTAGGCAATGGGCTGACAACCTGTTACTATGGCGATACACAATTTTCCGGATGACCCTCAAATGTTTGTCAGACGTGGCGTAAATGTCTGTTCTATGCGGCCGTTTACGCTCTGCCTACCCCGCAAGGGATTATAGGCGTGATATGTGTATGTATGTGTATGTATCAATTAAGTCAAATACGACTTATTGGAACGGCGATACTTTAATGTGATGTAGAAGGGCCACTCACGCTGGTATATGCCAACCCTAGACAGAGTAGAGTTATAACTATAGTTGTAAGAGCCGTGGCTAGCACCACAAAGGGGGCAAACTTTGCAGCGATGTACGCGGCAATGTAAGAGAAAAATATCGTCTGAAAAATAAATTGGTCAGATTATAAGTGTTTCCAAACGCATACAGACCTAATCTCTTCAAAGTAAGAGTGAACAGGCTTCTTTTGGGTCAGCTCGCTCCATCTTAGACTCTGTCTCTGTCCTATGACCTAGACTAAAGTCAAGAGCAAACCCATCTTTATTAAAAATAATAATAATAAAAAATACAGTTAATGAGTGGTTTGTTTTTAGACGAACTGAAAAAGACAAAAACTTTTTTTAAGAAACAGGGGCCGAATTCTCTTCTTTTATTTACAGTTATTTGGTCATACCTTGAAGATGGTAGATATTAGAAAAAAATATGCCTTCGATTATTTTTTTCTAATACCTACCATCTTGAGCAAGTGATAACTTCTGGAGGAAGAGTACAAATCTCGGCCATTTTTTGTAGTTTCCGAGTTAATCAACTTTTAAAGTTGTATGGAAAAATTTCGACTGGCAGGCTGTTTTCACTTTTTTTATTTCCCTTATTTTTTGTAGCATGATGTTCATGATTTGTACTTCCCTAGCGTACAAAAAAGGAAAATAGCCTCGTAGTTTAACTTTTCCCGTACATCTTTCTTATAACTCTGAAACTAAAAAAATCACGGAACATACATGGGGGTGATTCGGAAACCCTTTAAAGTTGAAATTAAGATAAAATACATTTATTTTTGTCACATTAAATTAGATACTAAACTAAAATACAGATATCTGAAATGTAGGCACTTATGCGACTAAAAAAGGTCTCAGCATATGTTACAAGCAGAGTGAGCTGCCTGTAACGCTGGTTTTCCGTGAAGCCTTTAGGGTTAGGCATTTAAGTTTTGTCTTTGGACATTACTATTCGGGCCATCGAGTATAACAGATCGCATCAAATATGTAACAAACGAATTGTATCAAACAGGAATTTGTTGCTGCTATCCACTCGCTGGTTTCATCCCTTATACGTTTTATACGACACCCTCGGGTAGAAATGGGGTGATGCTATCCTAAACCGGCAGCACCACACGGTATACTGTGATTTTTTATAACACATGTTTATAATTAGCCTGCTTAGTCCCACTGCTGGGCAAACGCCTCCTCCACAAAAGATATATTGCCTATTCTTTTTATAGACATATAAATTATTAAAATAATAGTTGCCGTATAATGCCGGCTTAGAATAGCATCACCCCATTTTTTCCCGTGGGAGTCGTACGAGGCGACGAAATGACTCGAGGGCGTATATTTAAATTTCAAGCGATGGGCTAACAACCTGTCGCTATTGCGATACACAATTTTCCGAATCACCCTCAAATGTTTGTCAGACGTGGCGTAAGAGTCCGTTTTGCGGCTGTTTACGCTCTGCCTACCCCGCAAGGAGTTATAGGTGTGATATGTGTATGTTACCTCAAAAACACATAGTAACCAGCACCAAGGTACTTTACTTGCACTGGGTATACAGCACCATACGTATGCAATCGCAACATGGCCAATCCTGAAATAAAGAACATATCAGCACGTAAAGTAACAGGGTCTGATGATGATAGAGGAGTAAGAGGTCTGGAGTTCAGTATAGCTTCCACATGGACCATACAAGTTTATAACTCCTCATAAGTAAGGTGTGCTAATGATAAAATGCGACGTAAAAGAAATTTTTCTCCAATTTGCTCGGAAATGGCTTCATTACTTTAAAAAAAGAATACGTCAATGGGCTCATTTATGTAGTCAAGGCGCAGAGGAATGTAATAAAAATTTCCGGACTAGGCCGGAAAAAAAAGGTTCTTTAACTTCACACTTTCGTGTTTAGGTGTTTTATGGTACACAATACCATGTTCAGGAACACTTATACCGCGCGCGTTCCATTCTTTAACTAATTGTACAAACTGTAACATAACTTTCAACATGAATTAAGTGTCGCTCTTTCTTTCATAATAAATTAATTATTTTCTAAAATTACTGTATTATTATTGTTATTTCCTTGCGAATGAGAGAAAAGTATTGTACAATCCACGGCCGAAATAACAATTTCTGGTCTCGTTTACTTTAGAATGCCACTCCACCAGAAATTGCTTTATACTCGGCCTGTGACGTAATGTAACTATTACTGACTTTACTGCAGCCTCCCAAAGACTGCCAAAGTGCGGTAATTATGGGGGAATATTTTTTAACTTTATGCCTTGATTGTTTAAATCAGCCTGAATATCACTAGTGTGATCGTTAATAAAACTTGTGAGTTCGTTACTACCTCCAACGAACTGTCTGTGTAAATAGTTTGAGGTTTATTATTTTTCATGTTCCATAATGCATTGTGTGTTTCATTTGATTGATATTATGCACTCGTATTTGCAATCTGTAGAAATTAGTAATCTGGCTGATACTTACATACAAACACCACAAACAATAAGTCCAGTCGTGGAACTTACAAAAAATTGTAAAGGTTTTCTGAAAAAAAAAAGTAAATACCTATTTATTTTGAAGTTTTAACAGACTTTTTTTGAACGATAATTATCACTTCTTTAAGACGCTATCATGCTAGGTGCTGCTCATATAACACAAAAATTCAAAACTCGATAAAATTGTAATCTATTAAAAAACCAGCTGGGTGAGATTGAAGTGTTACAGAATGTCGTAAATTACTAAAAGACAGTCAAGACTCAAGACAAGATCAGTCGGACTCGCGCACGAAAGATTCCGTACCATTATGTACAAAAAATTTACAAAAATCACGTTGTTTTTTGGTTTTCTTATTGCAGCAATAATAATACATTTTATATGAAAATTTTAACAGTCGTACTATTACCGTTCACGAGATACAGCCTACTAATCAAGGCAAAAATTCATTTTTTTGTATGGTATCCCCCTTTATTTTTAATAAGATACATTCTTAATTGCATAAAAATCATGTTTTTAGTATTTGCGTCAATTGAAATACGGCATGTTCATCGAAATGACCACTGCCACTACCGTCTTGTAGTACCTACGTTTAGGGAGTCCTGCTATTTGGTTTCCACATGTTTTGCCCACGCAGTTCGAATCATTGAGTACGTATTAAGTAATAACTGTGTACCAGATAAATAAAAATAAAAACCTATATTCCTACTTCCAAAATTAATTTCATATACATCATGTTTAAACGAGCAAAGTCGAACTCGCTTTGCATACAATTCTCAATAATTTTCTCAAAATGCCCCTTCCTAAGCAAACTTTTGTATCCGCGCCCGTTCTTAGTGGACAGTATTTCAATCTTAGGTTACATCCAATAAAATATTTATGGTATTTTTCACCAACCTTCATTTTATATCGTTTGAGGTTATTACAAAATAAAATTTGATTTGAGTAAACAAAGGTAATATAAAGGGACAAATAAAAATTTATATTAAGCTATACTAGAATTACTAACCTAAAGTCACTTCTATCCCAATGCCATTATAACCAAAGTGGGTGGTATGGGATCTACCTCCTAGCGGTCCACCTCGGGCAACGGCAACACAGGCTTGCCTGTGGATAAGTCCGGCTGAACGATCCCACTAAGCGGTGGAAGGCTCCGTAAGGGGCCGCCTGGCTCGCGACCACCATCCCACCGAAGTCTGGCGCCAAGTAGCTTGCTGCGTTCCGTCAGTGTGTGGGAGTGCCAGTGCCTTAACAGGCTTCTTCTGGGCGAGCTCGCTCCATCTTAGACTCTTTCTCTGTCCTATGACCTAGACTAAAGTCAAGAGCAAACCCATCATTAATAAAAAAAAAAAAAAAAAAAAATTACGCGCGTCGCACAGCTTTTGTTTCGACGCCGGCCGTCAGCGATTATACGCGCGTCTTGTAGGTGGAGCCGGCGCGACGTCTCTTTCTTTTCATACATTATTAAATGTAAACGGTTTCAAGCATCGCGCTCGCGATAGCTTATTCGTGTCCTCGTCTCACCACCGACCTCTGTATAGATCTCGCACGCACCTTATAATTTGACGCAAAATACGCGTCATCTGTCTAAATAAGGCGACGATGGAATCAATGGCGACTAAATTTACTAGAAATGGCGAAAAATGTATTGACATTTTTAAACATGACAGGACTCTTTTTCCTATTCTATTTTATGTAAGACAGATCTTATTTAAGGAAAGTTAAGAAAATCTATTTCCCGAACTGAGGCAAATTTTTGCCAGGTTGAAAAAAATTAGGTAACTCATTATAGAGGTACTTACACAAAAATCACAAGGGTGACAAATATTATTGTTACCATCAACATCACACCAGTAATTGAGAATACTGTTCGCACAAATGCATTACGATCCCTTGGGTTCTCTCTTTCCTCTCTGTCTCGCCCCACTTGTCTTTTATAACGTATAAGTCGACCATATGGTTCTTTATCAACTGAAAGAAAAAATAAAACTTGTAGTACGGCTCCTTAGCTCCGATTTTGTATGAAGCTTTGGCCCCATCCAGAGGCAAGCATGAAACTTGGGATGCTTGTAGCTTTCATATGTGTCATTTCAAATATATTTTTTGTGACGTGGCGCCACTATTAAGGCTGTTCACAGCTACACTCGCCTTAAGACGTGTCTAGTAGTGGCGCGGCGCAGCGTGGCACGCGCTATTCCTTTGGTGTATGGCCTTTAAGAAGTGTATTAACATTGCATCATCGTGGAGTAGCGTACAAATGGTTCCGTACTACAAAAGTAGCTCCACACTACCTTAAGACAGACAAATTCAGAGATTTAGGGACAGCAAAGTATCAGTAAAAGGGTTCTCGATTCTACCCTTTGTCATCAATTTAGAAGCAAATATATTTAATGGGTGTCCAATTAAAAAGAATAGATGTGCCGACCTATTAATTCAGAAGACAACTAAAGTTTTTAGTACCTGCGATTGACATTTAATAGAAGCTGCATTAATTAGCATCTATTTTATAAGATGTTATCAGTAATCACCTATAATAAGTGCAACTCAAAAAAACACAGCAGATATGTCGCTCGCCAATATGAAGAAAATGCATGTATATACTTAGGTACCTAAATATTACTAACCTCTAAAATACACAAACATATTATGTCCGTTATCTTGTTGATGCTGGCATTTTCTATCTGTAAACAACACTATTAGTTTATCATACAACCAGTGTATACCAGTTAGCTGTCTAACCAGTAAGGTTCCTATATGAATTCAGTTTCGTCTCCAGCGGAATCCTGCCTCAACAGGGTTAACATAATACAGTCTCACAGAATATAATAATATGTTTATTTTTTAAACATGCAAAATTTTCAAGCGCGGGCAGGATTTGAACCTAACACGGGAAGTGTTTTGAAATTTGGTATTCCATAAAAATTTGGTCATCACCTTATCATTTACCATACTTTGGATTTGGAGTGTATTCATGCATTTTGATTAATAAAATAAATTCATTCATTCATTCTGATTATAGTTTGAAATTCAAATCATTTAGACCAATAAATAACATGACTTGCATTCGTTTGTAGTGTTCACTGTGTACCAATGTTGCAAATACTGTGAAACATTTTGTGCCACATTGTCACCGCGGTAGAAAGGATTTTTCGTTATTCCTCGTCTATACTACTGTGCTACTGTGTAAAAATATGCTACTGTAGCAATAACAAAATAATGCAAAAACAAACCAAAAATTAAAAGAGAATAAAAAATAAAAATATTGCCATAGTATAAAACTTTATTTCAATTTTGAAATTATTGAATTGCATGAATACACTTACATTTTTAAGTATAAAAACGTTTATTTCATAGGTACAACAAGCTAATTTCACCTTTCAATTCAGCGATCCTTTCAACTTTTCTGGCTCAAACTATTAAATTTAAGAGTCTCAAGCTAAAAACAATTTAGTTAACTAATAGAATTAGATGATCACCATCAATAGCCAATGCTGGCCCGGTTTTATTGGCCATACTCACCATGCTTAGCTAGTGGATTGGCGAGCGCAGTGCAAGGTGTTGGATTCACAAGAAACGCTGCTGCCCATTCCCTACATTCATCCAGTCGTCTTTTACTACACATAAGGGTAGAAATAGGGTGATTCTAGTCTAAGCCGACAGAAAAATTTATAACTTACACTGAAATGGGTATTGATCTCTTGGTTTCTCTGGCTTTTCTTTTGATTTGGCAAAATCATACATCTTCTTAGACTCGCGATCTTCAACCACATTTGTGATTTGATGAATTTTGTTTATTTCCTTTGGTAGATTTGTTATTGCTTCATCTTCTTCAATGTTTATTTTTACTGTTTCATTTTCGGTGCTAGATTTTTTTGGGTCATGTAAGTTGGTGGTTGGTTTTTGTTTGATTGCTGCTGGAATATCTTCTTCAGAATATTTTTTACAAGCATCAGCTTTTTGTGTACTTTCGATATTTGTTTCAGCTGTATCGGTCCCTTTCTGTTCATTCATTTGTACTGTTTGTCCTTTATCACTTTCTGACTCGCTCATGATGGCAAATCTTTTTAGATATTAGTATTAACTACAAACTTGCTGATATATCATTATCTTATAATCACTTTTCTAAAGAACATTTTTATTATTCCCACAAATAAACTAGATTATTCCTATTCTATTGTTTATTTTTGATAATCAGAATGTATTTTTTTGAGATTTGGCTTCTATCGTCTTCAGACAATGATTCTGCCAGAGTCAAGGTCAAAGAAAACAATAATTAATAAAATATAATATCATCAAATAAACATAATTCACAGATTTTACAGTTCGCGTCAGCTTGTTTTGTTGACAAAAAGGTGAGGGTGTAGAACACTGGTGTAGAAGAACAAATTCAAGGGGACAAAAACTTTATCTTGACATTGCCAATATTTTGCTCAATAAAGAGGATAAATACGCTGAAAAATATGCCGTGTGGTGGCTTAGAATAGCATCACCCCATTTTTGCCTGTTAGTGTCATAAAGGCGACAGAGAGATAATTTCAGGGAATGGGCAGCAGCGTCCCCTGTGAATAAAACACCTTGCCCTGCGCTCGCCAACCCGCCAGCCAAGCGTGATGAGTTTGGAAAATATGTAACGGCTGGTGAAAAGAGGAGCTATTGGCTGGCGAGATGAGCAGTGTAAAGCGAAGTGGTGTGGAGCGATGTAATACAAAGAGGTGGGGTGCGATGAGGTGCGGTGAGGTGAGCATAGACATTTGTGTCTATGGAGGAGAGGAGAGCATAGAGGCGAGACAAAAATGACGTTTTGATTCGAATTTGGAGTTTGATGTGACATCGGCGTTTTTTCACTTTTTCGTAAAATTGAGAAATTGTTTTGGAAAATATTATCGAATATAAAGCATTGTGATTCCAAGAAACTCTTTTATTCGCTAAAATATCCTGACGATAATAGTCAGAAGCGGGATGATTCCAAGTCCACTATGATGAGAACTCTGCAGGAGGGTTCAGGCGAGAAACCTGGACGGTATGTACGGCAAAAGAAGAAGCCAAGAAATGTGAGTAATGACTAGATTTGGAAAGCTTGATCACAAAATCGCTGACAGCTCTGCAAATTATGTTAAATGAGGAATGCAGTCAGTACCGAATCAAATTCAATTGAAAATTTCAACACCGCTAAATTTATTCTTGATTTTGACCCGGAAGACCAGAATATGAATGTTCAGAGTTGGATTATGAAAATTGAACAACTGGGGAAAATTTACCTACAGCTGAAGTGATAAAACGAAATCTTCTTACTTGCAATCGAAGCTGCAAGGTCAGGCACGCATTTAGTTTAAAAGACTTGAATCTTATTGAAGCAAAAGGGTGTAAACGTAGACTTGACAACTGATAGAGATGAATGGAAGAAAAAACATGTTGCGCCGACCCCAAATAAGTTGGGATAAGGGCAGGCAGATGATCATGATGATGAGACTTGAGTTTTAATCTTATGAACATACATGGCAGGAATGGTAAACAAGTAATTTTGGAATAGATGATGCAACGTAAGAAATTGCCTAGTGCAAGTATGACTAAACACTACCAAGAGAAGTTGGCTCTGAGCTATCGATGTTTGCAAAGTGAACAGGCAGCGGTGTCTTGTATAATACGGGGTTTACCCGACGAGCTGCAAGCTAATGCTCAAGCATTTTAATGTTCTACGCCAGACAAAGTATATGAAAGATTCTTGCCAGCTTTTGATCATTATCAATCCGATCAAGGTTTTAACTTCCAAGAAGCAAGAAGTGTTGACAAAAATTTGAAAATTACACCTTTGAGACATTTTGATGCCTAGATTAGATGTAGATGCCTGTGATTAAGTTTCTGGTTATGGAGTACAGGTAGCTGAAGACAGGTGCCGTAGGCAACAGCTTATTAAATGTGGTTGTAGCATATACGCCGCAAGGAGACGTGTGTGCAAGAAATAGACAGCACAGCAATGGTTGTACTCACTATGCTATGGCTAGTTCTATTGTTCACGATGGAGTAGGATACTTGAAGGTGTGTAACATGGGAGAGGATGCCATACACCGGATCGAGGGCGACATGATCACACGAGCTGAGCAATGTGTTTGTGAGGTGAGTGGGTATTTTTAATTACTGCAGTGTAGGAAGAAAGAGGTGCAGACGACAAGCGATAGAGATGAGATAGGGTAGAGTAATAGTGTTGATACAGTTGAGATAAGTAACATCTTTAACAAAATTTGCTACTTTAGTAAATACAGTCAGCAAAGGAGATAGGGTAGCATCATAGCACAGTTGGCAAGGAGATAGTGTATCACCTTCCGGACCATAAAGTTGAATTCCCATTTAGTTGAATTTTTTGAACGTCTGATTCCCAATAAGTTGAATCCTAACCTAAGCTAGCAAAGATAAGTGTAATGTGTAAATAAAAGCAGTGGTTTCTCTCTTATTGGCTTATACTTAAAGCGTCCCGTTAGCCACACTGTGGTGATAGTGATATAGAATGTAGTGGATCAAAGTGATGGATGAGGAATTCGTATTTGGGGATGATCTTATTTATCTGCTGTAAAGTTAACGATTTTTTCCTGCGCCAATTGCGGTGCAATTGGTTTCAGGATGGCCGACTGTAACGGCTGGTGAGGAGAGGAGCTATTGGCTGGCGAGATGAGCAGTGTAAAGCGAAGTGGTGTGGAGCGATGTAATACAAAGAGGTGGGGTGCGATGAGGTGCGGTGAGGTGAGCATAGACATTTGTGTCTATGGAGGAGAGGAGAGCATAGAGGCGAGACAAAAATGACGTTTTGATTCGAATTTGGAGTTTGATGTGACATCGGCGTTTTTTCACTTTTTCATAAAATTGAGAAATTGTTTTGGAAAATATTATCGAATATAAAGCATTGTGATTCCAAGAAACTCTTTTATTCGCTAAAATATCCTGACGATAATAAATATTCTTCAAATAGACTGTTGTTGTGGCTGTTGAAATTGAAAGAGGATTATAATGAATCTTGGTCTGATCTGCCGCATGTTGCTCTGTGGGTTAAATGCATTTCCTAATAAACTCTATAAAATGAAAAAAAACAGACAATCTGCACATAAAATTCCTGATGTTTAATCTTATCGCTAATCGCTATATACAGGTGGTCCGTTGAGTAATGTGCAGGGACAAAATTCGAATGCCTTGTAGTGAGGGGTAGGGGTATGAACTTCATACATAAAATGAAAACTGTAAGACTTATTTAAGTAGGATATGACTATTTGCATAAACTAATTATAATTATAATCTTTTAACACCTATATTTAGTGTCAATTACATATTTATTTTTTAGTTTTTTCAATTACCACGTACCTTAGTTTAACTGCGCACACCATTGAATTTCTCAAAGGTTGACTGGGAGAGATCCCTTAGTGAGATGAGTCCGCCATTGTGCCTTACCTTTTCTGTAATTTGTGTTATTTTTTTAGTGCAATAAAGTTATTACATACATACATACATACTTATCAACACACTTTGAAGACCATTAGTGTACAAAACTTAATACAAAATATTTTACTTCTCTAAGTTTTTATGTAACATTAACCGTTTTTTAATAAAATAAAAAAAAACGAAAGTAGGGACACTAAAAGGGGGAAAACATTAATTTGACAGCTTGTTCCCCCTTAAACTATTGATAACACTTAAGAAAGCTACAAGCATACCTACCTAAGTTTCTTGCTTGCTTTCGGATGGGACTGTACTCAGAACTAACAAGCCGTACTAAAAGAACAAATTGACGAAATGGCTACTGTTACATACATACATACATATATCACGCCTTTATCTCTTGCGGGGCAGGCAGAGCGTAAACGGCCGCAAAAAACGGTCATTTATGCCACGTCTGACAAACATTTGAGGGTCCTTCGAAAAATTGTGTATTGCCATAGTGACAGGTTGTCAGCCCATCGCCTAAAACTGCAATACACACCCTCGAGTCCCTTCGTCGCCTTATACGACTCCCACAGGAAAGAAATGGGGTTATGCTATTCTAAACCCACGCACCTCACTCACACACGGCATTTTAAGCCGGCATCACACGGCATACTGTTACATCGTTTTTATAATAATGTGATATATGTCAAGGCTAATAATTTAAAATTAAACTTTGATTTAGGTAATATTAAAAACTATTATTTTTAAGGCTGAATATATTATGAGATTTTTTAAGACTTTTTGTATACTGTATTCTTGCAAATAAATATTTTTAATTCTTATTCTTGTAGCGGTTTATCAGTCTTGTCGCGCCCACCAATCCTGCGCGTGCACATCATGCAGGCACGACGACTTACCTCTGATACGGTAATATAATATTACCGTGCCTCTGAGTACTTTGCCAACATTATTTATACTTAGATTCAACAAAGCCATATCGCGCTATCCGCACACAAAGAAGTGCAACGTCTGTCTGCAGTTCGAAGAAAAATATACACAGTTAATTAATAATAAATTTATTTATTCAACTAAAACAAATAATTAACAGCCACTTTCATCTACATCCAAAGATAACATTAAAAAACTATAATAAAGCCATGCATTTAAATCATATAAATATAACATATCTCATATTATTTATTTTATAAGCAATTTACTATACTATACACTTTGTATTAAAATTATTGAGTCAATAATAAAAAAGATGATAAAATTCTAAGAGTAAGTAATAATGTCATTACATTAGACAAACACTAATGATGAAATGAACCCCTTTACAGGATACTGGCCACCTCTGAAAATAAAACTGATATTTCTTGACTGAGAATTAGAATTTGTGAAATTTAGGTTAATGTTCTAAGAGCGTTTAGGATCTAAAGCTTGCCTCTACTTGAGCTCTGATATCTTTTTCCCTGGATAAGCCACAATCAACTCTCGTCTTGGCGACATTTTACATGTAAATGTTTTTGGTGGAATTTAATTTCTTTCCGTTGGAATCAGGGTAAAAAAATCCCACACAAACTGCTAACCCTTCCAAAAAGGATAACTAAAAGTAAATGATTTTGAAAACATCAAAATAAAAAATACAAGTACAAATCATTCATTTTCCTCACAAGTGTTTACAACAATAGGCACAAACACAAAACATTTTGGTATATTTAGATCCTGATGAAAGTTTTATTTTTTCAATTACAAATCCGTATGCCAAATATATGAAATCTAGCATAATTTTGAAAGCTCCATACTAACTTCCACCCCCTAATTTGAGGGGTCAGGCAAGGACGACATGTAATATTAAAAAAACTGAAGAATCAGAGCTATTGAAAGGTATCTTAACCCCTCGCCATATTAATAGGATCGCAGGTAAATCGCACGTACCTAAAAAAATTAATGCGATTAATCATTAAATAACCGGCAATGGATGGACGGACAACAAAGTGATCCTATAAGGATTCCGTTATTTTCCTTTCGAGGCATGGAACCCTAATAACCCAAGTCTATTGAAAATGTTGCAAACACTGCCTTTTCGGTTGCAAATTTTGAGAGACGAAATAAAATACAAAATATTGGGTGAAATTTTACTAGTGACCGATAGCAAAAACTGAGACCAGTCTGGTGATAGAAAACAACTTCAACTTTCCTCAAAGAACATAGGAAAATTTTCCGAAACATGAAAAATAATTGGACATTCAATACTAAATTTCCGATCAGCTGGTTTGGGTTCATATGGAAGCTCAAAATATTTTGGTCTTATTTCGACCTATGTTCGAATATATAATTATGTGTATTGAACAAATTAAATGTTATATATATTTAGATAGAACAAATATAGAACTAATTCATGACAGTGTCAGTTTCTCCGTAGGACATGGTCAATCGCTGAGTACAACTAAATTATTGTAAATTGTAAAGTTCTAAAGAAAGGTCAGGTCATGAGTACCCTAAACCGACGAGCATGTATGAAAAGGTTGATGCATGTTGAAGAAGCGAAAAAGGTGTGTCAGGATCGTAGCAAGTGGAAAATTGTAGTCTCTGCCTACCCCTATGGGAAAGAGTCGTGATTATATGTATGTATGTGTTATAAGTTTTGTACCACTCGGCTTTAAGGCTGGTTTTTACTCGATCTCATGCCTCGAGACCCTCAAAGAAGGGGAGGATGAAGTTCAGTTTCTCTTTCCATAAATATGGAGTTTCCAAAACCCTTACTTGAAATGGTTGTGGTGTATATCTCGGCCTGTATCAGATCAATCAATCTGTATATTTATGTGAGCGTCCAACTGTGTGCAATATTGTTTTAGATTTTCAGCTATTATGCCTGATGATCTGGAAACTATTGGTATGACATGGTTTGCCATAACCAGGTTAATTCTGTTTTTAAAAGATGGTTTAAAAGCGATAGCGATGGCGAAAGTCTGATGTTATTGTAATATCTGTTAGATATGTGTGATTTTTTATTTTATCTATGTTCATGTCTATTGTGTGTAACTGTGACATCTGCCTGAACTGGGATCTCCCACATTATTTTGGCCGTGTCATTTTCATTAACTTGTTGCTGGGTCAGATGTTCTTTCCACCACAGGCTGGTCGACTTCATGTGATGGGTATTTCTCCGGACCATGCGAATTCACGTGATTTCTCTGGCGAATTAGAATTTTGAATTCATTGCAATAGTACCAATGGATATTGAAGATATATCTCAAAAGATGATAATAAAAAATTATACCTTTGGCTCTCGTTTCTCACTTATAGTTCCAGACAGAAAAAAATTAAAAAATCTCACCAGACAAATCAATCAAATAGGACAGAGAAATCAAACTAATAACTTTAATTTCGTTATTTGTATAATTTATTAATGTCAGTCATTATTTATCATAATTATCACCATAATTATTAACGAATTATTTAAACCAAAAGCTATTACTAATATTAACAACATATTAATAGAACAGCCTTTATTGATGGAGATCTCATTTTCATATTTATTATAAACAAATAATTTTAACATTTTGTTCTATGAGTAAAATTAACAACTATTATTGTCTTGTCAAATAAAATATTAGCAAAACGAAACAATTCAAAATGTCTTAGATTGATTTTACTATATTTTTTTTATTTCTCTGGCATTTACGCCAGAGAATCCAGAGAAATCAATGCCAGAGAAAACGAAAAGAAGTGGTTATTTAGAATAACCCTTAAACCGTAAAAGCAAATATAATCGTAATTACACAACCAGGTAACCACCCAAACGGCTACATTTGTTTAACAAAATCACACGTCGTTGTGTGTATACCACACTAGAGAAAAATCATTCGCATCTCGTGCTGTTGAATCCCTAACTGGGCTAAGGATACAATTTTAGTATCCTTCGCTATCTCGGGACTCAAAATTAGCACTCGAAGCAAAATTGACCTTTGCCCTCTTGTTATACAAATAACTAAGGATATGTATGTTATATATTTATTTCATAGTAGTTTAATTTGTTATCTTCCATTATTATGATTTCACATCCGAGTGCACCCGTGTCTTTTTCTCTCTATTTACCCTCTGGTTGGCTAGTAGAGATTGCCGCGTAGCATTAGGTCGCGCCTTTCGTACTATGTGCAATAAAGTAATAAAATAAATGAACCAGCCAATGAAACTGAAAAATTGTATTAATCTAGTCGAGTGAAATGTTTGGAACTGTTTTTTACGCAATCGCAATCATTAGTCAAATTAACCTGCAAAGTTTGCATACTGGCGAAATCATTACCGTGGAATAAAGCATTTTCCCGTAGTAAAACGCAGCCTAGCTATCACTCCAGCCCTGCAGATACATCGCAGTGCTATATTTAGTCAGTTTTCGCTCATGGCGTATCCCATAAGTTGTATCAATGTAACAAATAGTTGAACAATTGAGGTATACACACTATATGCAGCATAGCAATAGTCGTCTGTGCCTATCTGCACACTTTTACCACCCAAGATCGTTTGAAATTCAATAACCAGCATCTGAAAAAAAAAACATCATTTCGCCAAAGGTAGATGTACCGAAGTTGTCCAGTGGAAGAGGCAACGCTAGCATTTATTGCGAAAGGCGCAGGTTTGAATTCCGCCTACGATGTTAATTTTGCAAGTTATCCAAAAAGAATATTAAATCTCACTCGTTAAGTGTTTTCAAAATTTTGTATTCAACATCAGCATCACCAAGGTTTTTTTATCAAATATTCAAAATCATTTTGTAGCGTCTATTTTTTTCAATAGTTCATTGGTCTTTAAAATAACTACAAAAATTATTTAGAATCAATTAACCTTATAAAATTGGTTGTGTATTCCAAAAATTACATAAAGCGCTTAGTTTTTACAAGGTATTATTGATTAAAAATATCATATGTAGGTATTTATTGTGCCGAATTGATAAAATGGTTTCCAGATGACTAGCGTGTCCAGCCAGGAATGTCTTTCCTGTTTGGGGGTGCCACTTGGCTCTCGAACCCCTTTAACGAAGCTATAACATTCCACCTCTTGACATGGGCCTCCCCCTATTGAGGGGTATTGGGATGAGCGAGATTTTGCATTCACAATGCTGCTGCCCATTCCCTGGAAGAATGTATACCTTAGTCGCGGCGCTTTTTACAACACTGACTGGTAGAATTGGGATGATGCTATTCTAAGCCGGCATCACACGGCAAAGACAAAAATAGAAGATGATTTTCTTACCACACTGGTTAAAATGGCGCTAACGAAAAGTATTACGATCCTTAGAATTGAAAGCTTTATGCCTAATGCATATTGTAAGACCACGAAAATCATTGATACAAAAAATAGGGCAAACGATGCAGCTATTACTATCAGGAGGTATTTTGTGAAGTCGAACTGAAAATAAAGATACTATCATTAGTATCGTAGTATACCAAGACGACGAACGGTCCAGTTCGGTGGACCTCGTCGGCGTTTACAACCGCCGTCTAGATTATTAAATTAATAAATGTAAAAACACGACTGCTTTCTAAGATGAAGCCTAACCAATGACATTTGGGATCACGTAAGGATTCTTCCGATACAATCCTCATTCGAATCTGGTCAGCGGTTAACGAGTTTCAGTCCTTTTAAGAATCGCACATATATAGGTACATACATACATGAAGTCTAAAAACATTACACTCCTTTTTTTGTTGGGCAGTCGTGTAAAAAGGCTAAGTCATGCATTATTCGACATAATTTGACGCTGTTTATTTTGAAGTATGATAATCGCTTGTTCAGCCCTTTTCACTCGCCGCAAACAACTTTCCCGTGGTAATAATTAGCCTATGTTACTCTAAGATGATGTAGCTTTCTAGATGAAAGAGTTTTTGAAAGCGTTCCAGGGGTTTTGGAGTTTATCGATTTTATACAACAAACATTTAAAAAAATATTGCTATTTAATTATGGCGACTCACGCTAGTATATGCCAACCCTAGACAGAGTAGTGTTATGGCCAAAGTTGTAAGGGCTGCGGCTAACACCACATAAGGGCCGTATCTTTCAGCAATAAACATAGCAATGTAACTGAAAAATATCGTCTGAAAAAAAAAAACAGATTAATCAGATGATAATGTTTGCATTTATTTAAAGTGGATATATTTCGTCATCTGAAATATTCGATTACAACATAAAGCTTAGACCAGTCTTTCTTTATATTAAGCATATTATCACATGATGACAAAACAATAGATACTCAAAGTCTAATTAACAGTGGCCTATGTTATGAAACTACAGGCTATAAGTCTACAGGTGAAATTCGTAGTATATTGCGTAGCCGGTTGATATTTCAGGTATCGTAATGGCAAACCGACTACGCAATAAACATCGAATTTCACTTGTAAAATTTGTAGCCTGTAGTTTGATAATATCGGACACAGACCGCATCAAATATATAGGGTAAAATTTACTAGTAGCCGATACCAAAACTCAGTACGAACTCTCAGTAGAAACATACTCGTAGGATGAAATTTGAAAAATGTTTTTTTTTACCTTCAATACTAAATGGCCGTAATACAATTTGTATAGCATTTGTTGTCACATTTCGACCTATGGACAGTTTGTTCCTTACCAAGTTTTCGGTATCGGTCATCAGCTTTACCCTGTACAACGAACAGATTGTTTCACACATGGAACGCTGCTATGTATTTGCTGCTTTTATCCATTAGTCGCTTTTAGTGACACCTGTGGGCAGCAATGGGGTGATACTATCCTAAGCCGGCATCACACGATACACGGCAATCGTGTATGACACGTGCGGATTATTAGCCTACCTAGTCCTACTGCGGGATAATGCCTCTTCCGCGATTTGTGGCTTAAAGTCTTATCGAGGCTATTTCCGTGTGATACCGGCTTAGAATAGCATCACTCCATTTCATCCCCGCAGGTTTGTAAGAGGGGAATAAGGGTCTCGAGGGTTTCATGTGTATTACAATTTTAGGCTACAGGCAGACAATCTATCACTATAGTGATACATGATTTTCCTTAAACGGCCTTCAAATATTTGTCAAACGTGGCGATAGCGACTGAATATTTGCGGCCGGTAACTCTCTGCCGGGGTAGGGTGCAAGGGATAAAGGCGTGACATGGGTATGTATTTATAAAGACTCATCGTCGTCCATGCCTTTTATAAGTGTTTAAAACATGAAAATAATAGTTACCTCTAGAACACATAATATCCAGCACCAAGGAGATCTACTTGCAGCGGGTACACAACACCAAATGTATCCAATCAAAAAGTGGCCAATTCTGAAAGAAGAACATCTTTTACGGATAGTTTGATTGTGAATGTGTGTGTGTGTGTGTGTGTGTAGGCGAAACATTTGTAGCCCAGGAATTTTACTGTTGAATGAAGTAATAATTCAACATGGATATTATTTTGTGTTTCTTTTTGAAGAACATAGTTGTCAAAAAAATTAAACAGAAATTGAATATTCATGTCTTCCGGATGACATTCAAAAATTGAATTTTGTAGTTTAATAAGATAAAATGTTAAAAATGGCTTTAACTCAAAACTACTGAAAGGTGTCATCCACAAATTACGTAACATGACATAATGTTATAGTTCTATAGGGACACCAGGGTTCATCGGGTCGTTGGACGACTCGGTGTCCCACACGAAATGATGATGATGATAAGGTGAAATTTTACTAGTGACCGTTAGCGGAATCTCAAGACGGGTTGGTAATAAGGAACGATTTTCCCATAACATAATTATGTTAAAATATGTCGAGTTTTCATAGGATCTATATACAGGATGTAAAATATTAGCTGCAAATATTTAAGGGGTGAATTTAAGGCGGTTCGAGAGCTAGTGGCGCCCCCTAAACAAGAAAAATCCCTGGCTGGAGATGCTAGTCACCAAAGTATCAATTTGTGGCAATAACTTACTACAAAGATTATTTAAAATCAATAAAACCTTGTAATAACTAAGCGCTAAGTCATGTATTGTAATTTTGCTTTTCATGTACAAACCTGGGAATCTATAAACAAGTTGCGAACGCAGGTTGGCCGCTGTAGAGAAAACATGGCGATGTGGGGCTTTATCGACAAACCGCAAGTGCACTGTGACTGTGGAACCCCATTGCAATCTATGGCGCACCTAACATCATGCCCTCTTTTGCCAGTCTCTTGCAGCAAAGATGATCTGAACTTGGCGACTGAGAATGCCATTGCGGTCGCCAAATACTGGCAGTCAAAAATATGACTGAAATTGACACGATGAAGAAGAATGAGAAGTTTTTACAACAACAATGCTGTAACAATACTGTAAATGCTGTAAAATTTACAGCATTTAATGTTGATGTGTAAATCAGTACAATTTTTTTGTCTAGGCTTCCCAAAAAGTTGTCTAAAAACACTTGTCATGGGAGGCCTCGCTCTTAATCAGACTACGTAGGTACAGACAGGATTTACTATAGGTATTGCCTAGTTCTTATCTTAAACATTTAAACACGAAAGAAAATAAGTTTTATTGATTCTAAATAATATTTGTGTTTAGTTATAGGCGCGAATTGATACTTTGGTTTCCGGATGACTATAGTCCCCAGCTAGGGATTTTTTTCCTGGGCTCTCGAACCACCTTGAATTCAATTTTTTATACACTGCAATTTTTAAAGTTTCTTCATGTATGGGGGCTCCTCTGGCAGTCATTTCAGCCATTCAAATTGTATATGGCCCATGCATAATTATGATAAGTGCTCCCATACAATATCTCGTAGATATCCTGGGCTACTTCTTCTTTGCATGTCGTGGCGAATCAAATTTGATTTGCCCAATATGGTGCCTGGACTACTGATAGATGTGATGTATTTGCAATGTATGGGATAAGATATCTGGCTTACACTTACGAACATACTCCTAGAATTATTAATCCAATCGTAGAATTTAGAAACTCTCTGACTGATTGTCTGAAATAAGAGTATTTTTGTCATATGAAGTTTGAACATAGTTTTATGAAAGATTTCGTGATTTGGGCACAGGTTTTGGAGGACCTGGTTAGCCATCAGTGCCAGTTGGATGACGATCATAACACGCTATATGCCAAAAGCTTACGAAAGGCAAAACTTCTTTCATTTGAAAACATAATAATGTTTGTTTTTGAAAAAAGTATTGATTTTTATTTATTAAGAACACATATGTAGCATTAACTTTACTTCGTGCCTTAGAAAAGTTTGATCTGCACTGCACAATCCTCAGTTATACCAAATCAAATAAAAAGACAAACCAATTTCAAAGATAACCTAAACTTATAACACAAGTTAATTTGATACCTATACAATACTATGCATGGGTTCCAAATGCGAGGACCGCTCTAACTCTACGAACAATACTTGTTTACGAGTAATAGTTAATAACAATTGATATGGGACGTCTCGCTCACACTTGCATCCCATGCGCATGGAGCCTATCGGTCCATCACACTTGCGTAAAAAAGGCATTTTTCTTACATTATACATACATACATACATACATCACGCCTTTATCCCTTGCGGGGTAGGCAGAGCATAAACGGCCGAAAAAACGGACATTTACGCCACGTCTGACAAACGTTTGAGGGTTATTCGGAAAATTGTGTATCGCCATAGTGACAGGTTGTCAGCCCATCGCCTAAAATTGCAATACACACCCTTGAGTCCCTTCGTCGCCTCTTACGACTCCCACGGGTAAGAAATGGAGTGATGCTACTCTAAGCCGGCATCACACGGCAAACATTATACTCCTGTTATTTGTATACTTACACGAAAATCGCAAGATTAACACATATTATTGTGACCATCAACATGACACCAGTGATTACCATGACTTTCCGCACGAATGCATTGCGGTCGCCTGTATCCTCATCGGCATACTCAAAATCATCACCCTGGGCTTCCTTTTTAAACACTAAAAAAGAAACCTTGACTCTCTTGACATGATCTTACATAAATGGTAAAACCACATCCTCTCGAGGTATACTCACCTTAAGGCGAGTGTAGCCGCCAACAACCTCGACGGTGGCGCCACTTCGCAAAAAAAATATTTCTCTTTATACAAACAATCTATCAAAATGTCCGTTGCCCAATTTTTTTTTATTATTCTTAAATAAAATTTGAACCTGCAAATCGCTGTAATTAAAGTTATGGCAATTAATACCAAAAGTGACCGATTAAGGCACTTTTTCCATAACTTTAAGTACAGCGAATATTTTATTGAGTTTGCACTTTCTAATTTTACATCAGGATAATACCATATTAATTATACTATGAAAATACTAAAAACATGGGCATCGGACATTCAGATGGATTGTTTGTATAAAGTGAAAACTTTATTTATATGAAGTGGCGCCACCGTCGAGGTCGTTGACGGCTACACTCCCCGTAGACCTAATAGCGACATTTACAAGTTATTTTCATCTAAGTTGAAAATGCAGAAACCATTCTGAAATAAATAAGTTATACTCCTCAGTGGAGATGCTATTGTGTTATTGTTTCTAAAATATTATACTGATTTACTGATTAATCGACTCGATAAAATAAATTACAAAGTTACCTAACACAAAAACGGGGTTCTTAAACGGTAAATACCCTTAGATAATAAAACACTTTTTTACACTAGTTCCACTATACAGGGTTATTTTATATTCACCCCGGAAATTTTACAGGGTGATTCTAGTCATGATTCTGAACAACTTTTATTATGGAGTCACCTGCAAAATCGCGAAAAAAAAACAGCTGCTGCTCCATAGAAAAGTTCATACCTACTCGAACAAAATGTATGGAACAGCTGTTTTTTTTTCGCGATTTCGCAGGTGACCCCATAATAAAAGTTGTTCAGAGTAGAATCACCCTGTAAAATTTCCGGGGTGAATAAAAAATAACCCTGTATTATTAAATTAAAATGATTTAAACTGACTGGTTTCGGTACTTCCAGGTCACGAAACCGGTCGCTTTGAAGCATTTAAATTTAATATATAGTGGAACTAGTGTAAAACAGTGTTTTATTACCTAGAATACTATGGAATAGAAATCACAACACAAAGAGTAAATCAGGTAAATACCCCGCATTTTGAGTCATGATATACAATAGATCAAAAACCTAATTTTATAAAATTATATTACTTACTTGATAATATTACTACATTTTGTGAATAGGGATGTGTTTTTTGTTGATAGCGTTTTTTATCTGTAAACAAAATTTTACCATACAAATGGGTTCCATTATGTTAATTAGATTACATGTGACCTACCTACTATCAGCAGCAGATCAACCTATGTTAGTTTTTTCTTATGAGCTTTATGAAAAACCATTTTAACTTCATCTCTCAAAGAGGTAAGTTGACGTGCTGCTGATAGAAAGTACCTACATGAAAGGCGAGACTTTTATCTGGTATACTAGTAACTACAGGTTTTTTTTCATACCCAACGGAAACCGGGCTTAACGGGATTAGCAAAAATATACGCTACTTTTACGTTCACATTCACTCTTTTTCATCTAAAACTGTAACATTTAACCCTTAAACATAGGGAATTAATATCAGATACCACTGGGTTTTGGACCTTATTGTACCCGAATCAGACTCCAAAATCAATGCAATAGTTGGGTATGGTTTATTCAATAAGGGTTAAATTCTTACAGCGAGTGGTGCCAGCCAACACTTCACGAAAAAAAGCTTATTTCTGAATGCAATCAATAATAATATATTAGAATGTCCTTTGCAAATGTTTTTGACACTGTCTAAAAGTAAAATTAAAACCTACCAAGCAATTTTAAGTTGTGTTTACTTTGAATTTTACAACTCCTAGGTTTTGAATCCGAAAAGTGTAAAATCCAAAATAAACACAGCTTAAATCCGTTTAAAATTGTTTTATTGTGATGAGTAATAGTTGTTTAAACTCAAGAAAATAATATATAATCATTAGCTGTAATTGAAGTAATGGGTTAAAGTTATATTGTTATAATTATAACTGAAAGAGCCGTGAATATTTCATTAGGTATAGAACAGTGGTACGGTACCCCACGGTCCCGGGATCAAGTCCCGGCAGGCGTTATTTCTTTTTTCAATTTCTTATTTTAACCGACTTAAAAAAGGAGCAGGTTCTCAATTCGTCGCGATTTTTTTTTTCATATACCTATGTTCACCAATTACTCAAAGACGCCTGGACTAAAATTATTTTTCTTGTTACAAAGGGTACACAGTCTAATTGGTCATATAGTCATCAAATCAAGAGCTATTGAAGCGATGCTGTAGAAATCGAGAGAAATCTTCATGTTTCTAGGCAAATTTGAAGCGATTTGAGTACTTCTCTTCGTGACATTTACTTACAAAATGCACAGTATGATGCCAACAAGTACCAATGTTCTTATTTTAGTGTTGGCCATGAGTTGACAAACGACCCGATGAACCCTGGCGTTGAAGATGTTAAACCGCTTACTACCTAGGTAGTAAACCTTTGACGTAGTTGTGTGACGATGACATAAGTATTCAAAGACAGCAACCAGGGCCCGGGGGCGACGGAATAACGTACCCTCCGAAGCTCAAATAATATTTCTTACCATCCATCCATCGGACCATCTGGTGGTTTAGCCTGATATGTCCTAAAAAGAAAAGATCTATGGAAAGGTCTGTGCTCGGTATCCTTATAATGGATAAATCCGGAATGAGACTATCCGCAAAAATACCAAAGTAACGGACGTAGTCTGGACGTGTATATTAAACTGAAGTGGCAGTGGGCTGGGCACATCTGTCGTAGAACCGACGGACGGTGGAGTAAACGCGTTCTCGAGAGGAGGCCACGCCTCGGCAAGCGTAGCGTTGGATGACCTCCGGCCAGATGGACCGATGACTTAAAAAGCCAGCTGGGTAGTGACTGGATGGCGAAAACGAGAGGTCGTGCCCTATGGCATACCCTGGGGGAGCCCTACGTCCAGCAGTTGACTGAAATAGGCTGATATATGTCCTAAAAAACTCCGCAAGGGTTATGCTATGTATGTTTAATAGGTGGTCAAAAGAAAACAATGCCCGACTGTTTCTTGGCTTACGCAAATGCCCAGCACATACGAGTAGTACCTACTTATTTTTAATATGGAACTTAGATAGCTCCGGGACAACATAGCTTTATTCAGAAATGAGTTTTCTCCCGTGCGCACAACATGCGACAAAAAAAATTCAGCACAAAATGTGCAGCAAATATTACGTGTCAATTGAGTGCCATCTGAGAGCAGGACAGAACTATGAAATTTAAGTAAGTGTGACATGGATGGCTGATGTGGCGCAGTTGTAGGGCTCTACTGTGGCTACTTCCTGCGTCGCAAAGATTCCACGTTCATTCCCGGTGGGGCACTCACAGAGTTGATATTAACACTTTGTGAATTTCTTCCTAGTCTGGTAAGGATATTGCAGGCTGAACCACCTGATTGTCCGTAAGAAAGATGGTTCCGGGCTTCGGAGGGCACGTTTAGCCATCGGTACCGGTTGCTGTCTATGATCACTGAGACGGCGGTCGTCACACAACCATGTCAGATGCCTACTTGTAATAGTAGGCTGTTGAAAAACTGACACCAGGGTTCATCAGTTCGTCAACTCAGTGTACCACACGAACAATATGACATATTTTTTTGTGAAGTGGCGCTAGCTTTTCGGCATCACTCGCTTGTTTAAACCATAACGTTAGTTATAATTTGTTGATTGACATTAACAGCCACAACGAGCATGGATTTTTCCCTGGCTGGCGGACTGGCAAGCGCCGTGCAATGTGTCGAATTCTTAAGGAACCCTGCTGTTTATTCGCTGGAATCATCTCTTATCCGCCATTTACAACATATTTATAACTTACACTGAAAAGGGTATTGATTTCTTGGTTTAGCAAAATGATACTTCATATTAGACTCGCAATCTTCAATCGCTTTTGTGATTTGATTAGCTTTGTCATATTTTTCATTATTGTTGGATGTTGGCACAGTATTATCATCTGCATCATTTTGTTCAGTTATTCGTACTGTTTGTACTTTGTTAGGATTACTTTGAGATTCCATTGTCTGTTCACCTTCTTCTGAGTTTTTCTGCGAGTCACTCATGGCTTCAGGCATCAGGATTAATTACAAAGTAGTAGATATCATCATCATCATCAACAACTTCAAGTTAAAGGTACATTAAGTGAAAAATGGCTAACCGAAGTCGTGCCCAAGACCACATACACCACATATATGAGATAAGCAGGCACCGTTGGTTTCACTGTAAGAAAATCTAATATTCTATTGCAATTGTTTTGTGGAAAATGTCCCTGTCACAGAGCCAAGAGAATATAATACACTCACAGAGTAACTTATATATTGTAGGTCCCTGTCAACATAGGTTTTGTTTACAGTTTGTTCCTAACCATAGAGTTACCTGTATAGGGGGGTGTAGAGTCATCAGCTTAGATTTTATACTAACGCCATCTATTTCCCATGTCGCAAACAAGAACGTCTACTGTATAAACGTAAAGCTGTTGAGCATCCCTGGCAAATGAGCACAAGACCGACCCAAGAGGGAGTGGATAGATGACATGCGAGATTGGACCGGACTTCGGTACTACCAGTTGAAAAAGGCCACCCAAGACCACGAGGGTTTCTACATGCTGACCACTTCAATTTGAAGATGGAACCTTATGATGATGATGATGTTGAGCACATAATCATACCTACCTATTGGTTTATGCTTTTTAGAACATACTATTGACAAATCGTATATCCATGAAACAAAGCCGGGTCGTTGGGTATCACAAATATTCAAAAAAACAAGACGAGCATTTCCGTAGTAGGGATCAAACCGAAACAGACTAATTTACATTTCTATTTGACGCTTCAAAATGGCCGCACACGATTCTTTTCACGTAATTTATTCTAGATTAGAATAAATTTTAATGTTTTTATTTTTGATTTACACTCGTTGGTACACAGAAATATTTAATTTATTACAAAAAGACACGCATCGTAGTAAAAAATTTAGAATGTTACATA
The DNA here is from genome assembly GCA_027580185.1 of Tuta absoluta. Taxonomy (NCBI): domain Eukaryota; kingdom Metazoa; phylum Arthropoda; class Insecta; order Lepidoptera; family Gelechiidae; genus Tuta; species Tuta absoluta. The sequence goes on along the minus strand of JAQAHW010000019.1, from coordinate 6,414,191 downwards.
CTTACTCCTGTGGCTCAGGGAACCAAAGTGGCCACTTGTCCCGATCCTCGGCCTAGGAAAATGTTACATATAATTTTTTAAACTTATGATGGAACGGAACGGTAAACGTCGTGCAGCACCATCTCCAAGTAATTTTTCGGACTAGACATTCATGACAAAATCTCGAACAAATCTACTTTAGTACTGACTGAAACAACCCTGTTTCTAATTCTAACAGTTACGTTGTCGTATCAGTGAGGCAAGAAAAATTAATAGAGATAATAGAGGTCAGTGATAGAGATTCATTGATTTCTTCTAAAAAGTTCATATCTCATTTATCTTTCAAAGCTCCAAACTTATCAACCAGTTACATTTGGACGACAAAAACTGGAAAAAACAAACAACTGCCAGCTTTCTTTCTGTCACTTTCGTACGTAAGATCGGGGATAGTATCCACGTCAATTTTATAAAGATTTTTAAACTTTTAGAGTTTCTATTTTGGATAATTTTGAAGAATCAATGCGGTTGAGGCTGAGAGATTTCCCATTGAACAAACAGGTATTAAAGTTGCCGCTGATATGGCTCCTGTCACGTAGCCAGAAGAGGGGTAGCAGGAACCAAAATCAGAACAAACAAAGACAGAAACAAGAGCCCGCAAGGTTTCGCTTAGCAACGTAGAAGAAACTACGACACCGACACAAAGAAAAAACTAAAAAAGCCAAAAATACAATAGTTTATAAGCTGGAGAAATAAAAACTGAGCAAATACAATGAGTTTGTTTGTGTTAACTTTACAAGTTTCATTAATCATGATCACCCTGTTACTACTACTGGACACTTCTTCTTCTTATCGTATCAATGGGATACGCCCAATGCAGATTGTACAAAATCTGTAGCAGCGATTGCCAATGCATGGCAACAGCTTTCGCTTTTGAGTTGGCCTTTTTAAGGTCCTCGTGTGTGCAGACACTGGACACTAGAACCACACTAGTACCTACCTGGTGAATTTCGCTTACAGTTCAGATCAGCTCTGAAAACGTCACACGTTTCAAAAGAAACAATGTCTTCAACGCTATGATAGGCTATAGCAAAACTAACCCGGTAGATGGAACCGTTCCAAGTTTTATTGGCAACAGGATACACTTGTAAAATTCGCGGGCAACAGATGCACCGTGGAAGCCCAGATGGAAGAGGTGTCACCTTTCTTTTTGCTCAATTTGCTCTGAAGGGCCTCTAGTGATGGCATAAGTTGCGGGTTCAAATCCTGCCCGCGGTAAAAAATAATTTTCAAAATTATACAGCTAACACAGGAAGTATTTTAAAAGTTTGGTATTTAACAGACTAGGGCTGTGCCTTCTTTAGGAATATTTTTCAAGTAGGAATATTCCCAAAAGAAACTTTCCGCGCCGAAACTAGCAGCAATACAAAATAAAATCACTATTAAATACTAAAAATATTTGTAAAGATTATGCTTCTTTATGAGGATTAACGATGAAGCCAGTTGGCCGAGTGACGACAATGAAAATGGTAGGCTACATGCCAGTCGAGTGCTGTGACCAGGGGTGCGACTATTTCATCCGAAAGAACTTGTTAGTTGTAACTATCTATAATATGTATAAATAACTATCGACGATACCACGTTTCAGGACTAGTGTGTGAAGCGCATGTACGTCACCAAGCCGCACTTTAAGTGCAGTTTTTACTATATAATACTAATTTATGTTTTTTCGCCAATAGTTTTCAGCAATTTGGAATGCCAGGGCACCAGGAAGTTTATTTTAGGATTACTCCCATCCGGAGAATATTCCCGACCACAGCACATCGCTATTCTGTCTTGAAAATGTTTAATCTCTAGTGTACGGCGGCTCAACTCGTAACAATAGTAATATTTTTTTTTATGCCCCCCTTACACAATTGGGTCGATGGACGACTTGGTGTCCCACAAGAAAAGAGAGAGAGACAAGGAATCGAACCCGATACGAGGAGCTCAGACCAAAAAACTATGGAAGAATGTAAGGAGAGAAATGAAATTGTTTGAAATGCTATTCAAGTACTCCTACGCTTTTCTTTCTACCAAGAACGCACGTCACATAACGGCTCACTTGATTAATGAGACGCGTCTGAAAACGCTTTGCAAGTACGTACGAGGTTACTTCCCCCATAACGACAGTAGGAATAACAAACAGTAGATATACCTTCGTGAAATGTACGGTCGCGTTCAAATTAGACTCATAGTAAACTTTCGAGCAACGCAGTCTTCTGTCTCGTTCGCCGCGTTTATCAAATTATTCAACACAAATCTCAGAAAACAAGTCGCTCGCACACTCGCACAATAACACAAATGAAGTACAACATCATTATATTATCGACAAACTACAATTGTATTATACACTGTATTGGCTATTTCATTTAAGGTAAATAGAACCATGGGTAACCAAAACGGAACGTAGCGCTGTAAAATGACGTCACGAATGGAGCTTCCGCTATAGTTTCGTTTGAAATTACGATTAATTCCAATATAAAGATAGGCAGGGGATGTCGGCAAATTTGAGTATTGGCACAGACGAAATATTTTTTATACAGAACACTTCGTTTCCTTTTTCCATATTATCGAAAGGCATACAACATCCTTAAGACGTATTGTTACAGCGTTTGAGAAAAAACTGTAATTTCTTTAGGCAGAATGCATCAAATAGTTCTCTATACAACTGTTTTCGAATTTGTGATCCGAACATTGAGACGAGTATAGATAAATTTAATTAAATGCGACTCTCAGCAGTATGTTTTCATTGCAGCTCTGTAAAGCTGCAGCGTAACAATCTCGTTGTTACTGAGTTTCTAAAACGACTTACTGACATTCATTTCTACTTAGCCATTACTTCGGTACAGTCTTGAAACAAAAATAATGGACATAAGAAACGTGCCGGGACCGGTCGTTTATCAAAATGGCGGATTTGGCAAAATACCCGCGCCCGCTGCAACCAAACGCTCGATTCAATATCCGCGCGTATATTTCATGAAAAGCCAGAGTTTTCGCAATAACTGTTACTTGTACTTTGTTATTGTGTGTTTTCGTTAAGGCGAGTCTCTTGCGAATTTTGTTCCTCACCATAATTCCAGAAAAAACAAAAAATTTACTTTCTATTGGTCGTAGAAAACAGAAATGTCTACGTTTTGTTTTTTAACAAACTGTTGCAAGAGACTCGGCTTTAAAAGACGTATCACGGTTCAGTTTTAGCTTTAAATGGTTAATTTTTTAAATAAAAAAATTGGAAACAGTTTTTCTAGAAACCTTTAATTACTAAGATTCATCTGACCAATAAGGAAAGGTCTACTGTGGCTGTTTATGTAATGTTATATAATGTGATCAAGACTGTTTTATTTCATTGAGACACGTGCTATTCGAAAGTATTTAATGAGCTGAAAAAAGGCCATAAGCTTACGCTTTTGTCTATTGAGCTTAGATACCATTGATACCAATATCTTATCAGCTCAGAAGCTGACTATGTATAATACGTGCAGCTGATTAAAAATTTGTTTAAACATTTTTATGTACAATCTTTTTCGCTATAATATATGTACAGGGTTATTTTTTAATCAGTGTGCAAACTTATACCATGATATCAGAATCGTTAATAGGACATTTTAGGCAAATAAAAAAATATGTTTTATTTTTATTATTTTTTTATTTTTGTCTGCCTCATAAAAATAAATCATGGACACACTAATTTTCAATCGGGGGTGCGTGAAAATGGCAACAGCGCTCGCGCAGCGCACCTTTCAGTCAGTTTCAGTTCTCGCTTTGATTCCGTCGCGGGCGGGCGCTCACCTGTGTGACACTACTTTTCCCGCCGATCCCGAATTGATTTCGCGATGTCGAATTTTACGTTTCGCGAGTTTTACGAAATGGTGCGTTCGTACTTTTTAAGTGGGGAAAATACCCGACTGCGTAATGTTGTGGACCCTCGTGTACCGAACCCAAGAACATTCTTCAACGTTATGCAGCGGCTGTTGGATCACGGGCAGTTTACGGTAAGTAACTGTTAATTAAACGACTATTGTACTTAGCTACCTACTGCTTACCTAGTGTTCTAGGTAAACTTTTCATTTTGACGGTCCTAAGCCCGTAAAAGTATGAAGAGAAAATTTCAATCATCTTTGTAAAGGCTCAGCTACACAAGACCGGCGCGCGATAGCCGCGTTCCGGCCATACGATTTTTTTTATGAATGCCCGATCAAATCACACCCTGTTATTTTTGTGTGAGTAGACCGTTTTTAATCTTTATTCCTAAATAACCACTCAAGGTTAGTTCACACTGACGCAGTAGCAACATTTTAGTGGCCTAATCAACTTTGACTGTCATACTTTACTGAATTTTTCGCTCCACTCTCATAAGCGCACAAAATTGCCGTTTACTTTACTTTAAATGCAGTTGTACTTTAATGATAATTCGGTTAAAATCATCGAAGGGCAGGCACGCGCAATACGAGCTACCTCATATCATCAGTGTACATAAAGTTTTCTAGCAGTGCAGATGAATTTCCCGCCACGCCGTGCCGGCGGCGGCGGCGCGGCGCGGGCGGCCGGCGCCGGCGTCAGATTTCTTCTAAAAATTGAACCGTTGGCGCCACTATGTCTGGCGCTGTAAGACGCGGTGACTAATTGCGACGTTGTCAAACCATCACAACCTCTGTTGTATGCAGGTTGTGTAGGCTTTTTAGGTAATATCGGCAACGGCTCCAGTTGCCATTAAAGTCTTTACTGGTTATTTTTAAAGAATATTAGAAAAACCTTTGAATGTAGATCTTTTAAAATGGGTATCAATCTTTTCTGGTTATTCTTGTTTACTGTAAGAAAAACCATTCTTAAGTTGATCACGTAGATGGTTACTCGAGGTGCTGTACAATCCCGAGTTACCGTTATGGATTAAACATTTACATGTCTTGCTTATGCTAGTAGTAGCTGCTAATTCTTAACCAAACTGGGAAAAATCCAACTACGTGATTAACAAAATAATCTTGTCTCTCCGCATAAACTAGAAACAGGGACCATCAAATCAAGAGACCAACTTTCAAACCACTACACCACGGAGGCAGTTTAAGTGTAGGTACTTGTGAGATAGGTACTTAGTTGTTGTAGGTATCACCCGCACGCATCCCGGTACGGTACCAATAGCGGTCATTAACCTGGCCTATTCATTGACCTGTGCTGTAGGTAGAAGCTAGAACCCTAGAACACAGTCAGCTGATAGGTATAACTGGGCCGCGCGCGACGTTGCCAAGCCGAAAGCCACCTTGTGTACCTAATAGGGTGATCCACACTTACGTACGATCCTGGGATAAGTTTAAGTGCGATTATTTCAACTTTTTTTTTCTCAGTCAGGTGTAAAAAATAGATACATATTTTTTAAAATTTGATAACCATTACGTATGTTGAAGCTGCGCACTGACTAAAAAATAATCCTGTATAATTGCGACTTTATCATTATTATTTATAATAAGTTGAAATAGTTTTATCTACAATCTTTATCGCTATAAATATAACACCTCTATCATTATGCTTACTTTAAAGATTCAAAATTTGGCATAGTTAATTTCATTAAAAGTTAATAGGTAAATAACCTTCGATAGAATAAATCGTAAATGGAAGATTTAGAAACATTTAAATAGAAGTTGATCAAGACTTAGGGACTCGAGAGTTTCATGTGTATTACAATTTTAGGCGACAGGTTGACAACCTGTAGTGAACCACGATTTCTTCTGAACCGGCCCTTATATATTTGTCAGACGTGGTGATAGCGACCGTATCTTACGGCTGGCAATGCTCTGCCTAACCTGCAAGGGAAAAATGCGTGATATGTGTATGTAGATGTGTGCGTGTGTGCGTAATTAAAAACACTAGAAACTTAAACTTATACTAGATGTCGCTTGTACGTCGCTTCCAGACGAGAACCAATATATAACAGGAAAACTGAAACTATAATAAAATTATGTAAAAAAAACTTTTAAAACAAGTTTTTATTTAAGTGCTCTGAAAAGATGAAAATAAAATTTTGAATGACATTAACCACATTCATTTATGACTTTACAGAAATGAAAATATAATAAAAGCTTGTCGCGATGCCTAGAAGAAACTACCTAATTACAGTTAGGTGCGTAGGTACCTTATTACAAAATTTCAATCACAAATTGAAAGTTTCGCGACAAGCTTTTATTATATTTTCATTTCTGTAAAGTCATAAATGAATGTGGTTAATGTCATTCAAAATTTTATTTTTATCTTTTCAGAGCACTTAAATAAAAACTTGTTTTAAAAGTTTTTTTTACATAATTTTATTTTATATTTTTTAGTTTATGTTACGATAGTTATTGATCAATACGAAAGTCTTTCTATAAAACACGGAGATACCTTCAATAGAAAAACTTAAGGCACGGGGAAAACTAACATTAGCATAAAGTATAATTATCTCTTTTATATTCTATAGAAGTAGGTTGGTACCTACTCCTCCGGCATCCCTAATAAAAGAATTATCTTGTAATATGTCTTAGTCTTTTCATTTCATTGATGGCGTCATTATTACATGGCCGAGTCCCAGTTAATTTCGAACAGTCTGATTCTTCTATCAAGAGGCCTTCTATTGACGTGACCCTAATTCATGGTGGGCCTACCATTTGCCTATCATGAACGAATTCGTATACAAAATTGCAAGACCCAGCAGTTGAATATTGAGGAGTTCCATAGTTCGAAGACAGCCCTGGATGTAGCGTCTTATTCATGGTGGGCCTACCAACTGCCTATAATAAACGAATTCGTATACAAAATTGCAAGTCCCAGCAGTTGAATATTGAGGAGTTCCATAGTTCGAAGACAACCCTAGATGTAGCGTCTAATTCATGGTGAGCCTACCAACTGCCTATAATAAACGAATTCGTATACACAATTGCAAGTCCCAGCAGTTGAATATTGAGGAGTTCCATAGTTCGAAGACAACCCTGGATGTAGCGTCTAATTCATGGTAGGCCTACCAACTGCCTATAATAAACGAATTCGTATACAAAATTGCAAGTCCCAGCAGTTGAATATTGAGGAGTTCCATAGTTCGAAGACAACCCTGAATGTAGCGTCTAATTCATGGTAGGCCTATCAACTGCCTATAATAAACGAATTCGTATACAAAATTGCAAGTCCCAGCAGTTGAATATTGAGGAGTTCCATAGTTCGAAGACAACCCTGGATGTAGCGTCTAATTCATGATAGGCTTACCAACTGCCTATAATAAACGAATTCGTATACAAAATTGCAAGTCCCAGCAGTTGAATATTGAGGAGTTCCATAGTTCGAAGACAACCCTGGATGTAGCGTCTAATTCATGGTGGGCCTACCAACTGCCTATAATAAACGAATTCGTATACAAAATTTTGTGTCCCAGCTATAAACCGCTGAGGAGATCTCTCGTACGGAGCCGATCCTGGCAGCAGCATCAGGTCAAATTTATGATTAACATGCATTGTCATCGGTTCTGGACCAACATGCAAAATTTCAACTCAATCGGATACCGAGAAGTGGTTCAAATTAAACTTGCAAGATTTGCACCGAACAAACATTGTTACTTACTTACTTACATACTTACATACACTGCAAGTTAAATAAAAGCTTTTAATTTTAAATAAAATTATGTAAAAAAAACTTTTAAAACAAACTTTTATTTAAGTGCTCTGAAAAGATGAAAATAAAATTTTGAATGACAACCACATTCATTTATGACTTTACAGAAATGAAAATATAATAAAAGCTTGTCGCGATGCTTAGAAGAAACTACCTAATTACAGTTAGGTGCGTACCTTATTACAAAATTTCAATCACAAATTGAAATTTTCGCGACAAGCTTTTATTATATTTTCATTTCTGTAAAGTCATAAATGAATGTGGTTGTCATTCAAAATTTTATTTTCATCTTTTCAGAGCACTTAAATAAAAGTTTGTTTTAAAAGTTTTTTTTACATAATTTTATTTTATATTTTTTAGTTTATGTTACGATAGGTATTGATCAATACGAAAGTCTTTCTATAAAACGGAGAGACCTTCAATAGAAAAACTTAAGGCACGGGGAAAACTAACATAAGAATAAAGTATAATTATCTCTTTTATATTCTATAGAAGTAGGTTGGTACCTACTCCTCCGGCATCCCTAATAGAAGAATTAGCTTGTAATATGTCTTAGTCTTTTCATTTCATTCATGGCGTCATTATTACATGGCCGAGTCCCAGTTAATTTCAAACAGTCTAATTCTTCTATCAGGAGGCCTTCTATTGACGTGACCCTAATTCATGGTGGGCCTACCAACTGCCTATAATAAACGAATTCGTATACAAAATTGCAAGTCCCAGCAGTTGAATATTGAGGAGTTCCATAGTTCGAAGACAACCCTGGATGTAGCGTCTTATTCATGGTAGGCCTACCAACTGCCTATAATTAACGAATTCGTATACAAAATTGCAAGTCCCAGCAGTTGAATATTGAGGAGTTCCATAGTTCGAAGACAACCCTGGATGTAGCGTCTAATTCATGGTGGGCCTACCAACTGCCTATAATAAACGAATTCGTATACAAAATTGCAAGTCCCAGCAGTTGAATATTGAGGAGTCCCATAGTTCGAAGACAACCCTGGATGTAGCGTCTAATTCATGGTAGGCCTACCAACTGCCTATAATTAACGAATTCGTATACAAAATTGCAAGTCCCAGCAGTTGAATATTGAGGAGTTCCATAGTTCGAAGACAACCCTGGATGTAGCGTCTAATTCATGGTGGGCCTACCAACTGCCTATAATAAACGAATTCGTATACAAAATTTTGTGTCCCAGCTATAAACCGCTGAGGAGATCTCTCGTTCGGAGCCGATCCTGGCAGCAGCATCAGGTCAAATTTATGATTTACATGCATTGTCATCGGTTCTGGACCAACATGCAAAATTTCAACTCAATCGGATACCGAGAAGTGGTTCAAATTAAACTTGCAAGATTTGCACCGAACAAACATTGTTACTTACTTACTTACTTACTTACTTACATACTTACATACACTGCAAGTTAAATAAAAGCTTTTAATAAAATGCGCAAAGGCGGCCATACCGCTGAAAGCGATCACTACCAGACAACCTTTGGGTGGAGGTGAAATGAAAGAGAAGAAGGTAAGAAGAAGTGTGTGTATATGTACGAACTTTTAAACGACTGCCCAACCAAAAGGGAGTGTAATGTTTTAGAGGTCATGTATTGATGTATGTATATATGTGCGATTCTTGAAACTCGTTAACCACTGAACAGATCCGAATGGGAATTGTATCGTAAGAATCCTTACATAAGCCCGATTGTCATAGGGTAGGCTTTATCTCAGAGAACAGTCGTGTTTTTAATATTTTTAATTTATTATGCTTGTTAAGTAAAGAGGGCAGCCCTGCCTGAGGCGTCTTAAGCTCTGTAAGGTGAGTGTCTCCCCGTTCCGTTGCATTTTATTCATTCCGGTCTCGTTTCGAGGCTCTCATTTTAGATAGTGTCACTCACACGTCCTTTTATGTTCACTGTTTACCCGCTTTTAGTAAGGCCACTAAAAATAGAACAGCATCACCCCTTCTTTTAACATAAAGTAAGGGGTACTTTAAAGGATCTGATTTAATTTTGATCACATAAATATTTTTTCTTGACATGAATATGTATTAGTAGAAAATTACTTCTTTTATGAGAATAAGTTTAAATTGTTATTATATATTAACTAGGGATATAAATAATTCAGTTCTTTTGGAGTGCCCCTGGTATCTTATGTGCTACAACCGACTGTACGTGTCGGAAAAGAAAGTCTCCCTGTGAACTTTGCATTGCGCTCGCCAAACCAACTGTCAAGTGGGAATTATAAGTACTGAATCAAGATACTTACTCATACTAAAAATTGAGAAAAACTGGCCAAGAGTGAGTCGGTCTCGCCCACCAAGGGTTCTCTAATATGCACATCAAGTTCATTATGATACCCCACTTAAAACTTGTAGCCTCAATTTTACCTGAGTACCTACATGAATTTAATTTCAACTTTATATCTCTGCGCGTGTCCAAGATAAATGGTCGTGACAGATGGATAACAAAGTGATCATATAAGGGTTCAGTTTTGTCTTTTGAGGTACGGAACCCTAAAAAAACTTTTAAAAAAGGGCTTGTAGATTCCTGTTTTTCTCGGTACTCATTTTTTCAATAATTTTGTACAACTAAAATATTATACTAAACTATGCCTATCGCGTGGTAAATAAAGTATTTCGCTTCGTCTAAGGAAATTATCAAAGTCGCTACTCCTGAGGCCACCTTTTCACATTTACCAACACCGCTACAATCTATTTAAAGCGAAATTCCAGTGATGAAAGCAGACAAGCTCCTTTTTATCTCCTCATTGAAGAAACTTTGCATCTTCCAAGAAATACTCATGTTAAGGCGCTCAGTAGTTTAAAGCCACTGTCCCTTTATTGCCACTGCTTCAGAGAGAAACAAGCAAATTAATTTCATGGAAATTCAATCGCGTTTTTTGGGGGTTTTCCATACTTTTAACGTGTAATATACGCGATAAAAGCAATCCCGCTAGGAATATAGGCGTGATATCCGTACTAATCATCATTGACCTCACACGTCTGTGACAGACGTTTAAAACAGTGTCTGAGGCAGACACTGCGTTGCCTTGGGCGCAATTATGGAAAACGCAGGGCTGCCCAGGACCTGTGCCACCAGCTATCATAGCTAATATAATAAATCTGAGAGTTTGTGTGTGTGTGTGTGTGTATGTTTGTTACCTCTTCACGCTCAAACGGCTTAACCGATTTGAATGAAATTTGGAACACAGGTAGAGTATAACCTGGAATAACACATAAGCCACTTTTTACCGCAGGAAAACAACTATTACCACGGGAAAATGAGTCGCAGCTGGCCGGAAATCTAGTACTCTATATTTTTATTTCATGATAGTTCCGTAAAGTGGTGATATTATAATATAATTTATAAGAGAGACTATTTTCTCTTCACTTACTCCTTAAAGTCAGTTTTCATTTTGCAAAGAAATACAGAATGTCTTGAAATATTGCAAGAAAACAGTGAAGTAAGAAATAGTTGACATAAAAGGTTTTTCATTGGAGTAACATTTTCTATGAGAAGAAGGCTTACAGTAAATATATAAATTGATTTCAACCTAGGTGATTGTTTAGAAATCTTCTTAAAGTTTAGAAGTCTATACATAGGATGAAATTTTACTAGTAACCGATAGCAAATACTTAAGATGGGCTGGTGATAAGAAGCAACTTTCCTCGAGGATCATCAAAATACGAAAAAAAATTGGACCTCCCATGCAAAATTGGCAATCAGCTACTACAACTATTACCAGGTACTACTTGTCGGTTACTATGGAAACTCAATTTTTATTGTCATATTCAGACCTATGTTCCTTGAGGAAAGTTGTTTCTTATCACCGGCCGGCCCTCTTTTGTTTCCAGTATCGTTATAGTAAAACTTCACATCATATTTATACGTTCATCCTCCTCTTAAACTATTTGATGGATTTCGATGATACATTTTTATTTGCTTAGGACTCACTGTATCACCAAAATCGGTTCAGTAGTTTTCAAGATACAGGTTGTAATGTATCTGTTTACAGAGATTCTGTAATTTTTTTGAAAAATTAGCACTAGTTTCAAATACGAAACCAAGTCGTTCCCTTATAAGGAAAAGAGGCAGTTCTGTTAGTAGAGTCTGTGTGAAAACCAGATAGGCGTGGAAAATTGAGGGCGCCTCTGTGCCTCAGTATTAGAAATTTCATAGCAACCAATGAAAAAATTATTAGTTCACTCTTTGCCCACGCCTATTCTCTTTCCGCACAGACTCTACATTGGTGGAGATTTGATAGCTTTGAAAGGGCACAGCTCTCTTAAGGTGCGGCCCTTGATCAAATCCCTTCTGAACAGTAGAACAGGCGCTAACAGTTGTTTATTAGTTTCCAAATGAAAGTACGCCGCTTGCTTATTGAGGAGAGTTTGGGTGTGGCCATAGTTATAGCGGGAAACTAAGCTTATGTACCGTTTGTAAGCGACGGTGCACCGAAAACTTTGCAGGCATGATCAGACCATGAAACTGAATAACTTTGAGTAAGGAACCTACGTTGGAAAACGATTTTTGTCCTTATTCCGTAGAAAGTCAGTCAGCTGTTCATGAATCTTAAATGGGAGTACTAAAAAATGGTTGACCGACATAGCCTTCACATGATTAAAATATTCAATAATGATTTATGAGATCTATTAGATGAGACGTGGAACCTGACAGTACAACCTTTAGGACATATATTTTTTTGATCTATGAGTAGAACTGGCTCACCGTGGGCTCACCTGACCACTGGCCACGTGTCACTCAGAGAGCTATGGAAAGGTCTATGCTCGGATAAAATCCGGAATGAGACTATCCGAAAAAAGAATAAAGTAACAGACATAGTCTGGAAGTGTTGCAAACTGAAGTGGCAGTGGGCTGGGCACATCTGTCTTAGAACTGATGGAAGGTGGAGTAAGTGGGTTCGCGAGTGGAGGCCACGCCTTGGCAGGCGTAGTGTTGGACGACCTCCGGCCAGATGGACCGATGTCTTAAAAAGGCGGCTGGTAGCGAATGGATAGCGAAAACGAGAGATCGTGCCCTATGGCGTACCCTGGGGGAGGTCTACGTCCAGCAGTGGACTGCAATAAGCTGATGTATGTAGGTATGTATGTATTAGATGAATCCATGCCACGCGTTATTGGCATTAACATATATTTGCAAAATTCGCGGGCAATGGATGAGTCGCGGTAGCCCAAATAGAAGAGGCGTCACCACTTGTGATGGCGTTACAATATAATAACGACCTGTTGTTAGAGCACTTACAGGCTGAATTGCTTTGAAAAATACTCCGTTTCTGTGCGTCGGAGGGCACACCACCGCTAGCTTAGAGGCCCTCCTTAGAGTCTGGAATTGTTTTCGCTACGTGAGGAGGGCCCCTTATTATTGTACTTAACTCTTCCATTACAAGATAATATTCTGGCGAGAGATTCGGCGAATATTGTTCTAATGTCCTTCTGTTTATTCTGGCCAAGCTGCTAATGTGTAAAGACGATTTTATTTTGTAAATTTACTTAAATAGTATTTTTTTTAATTAATGATGGGTTTGCTCTTGACTCTAGTCTAGTCTAGGTCATAGGACAAAGACAGAGTCTAAGATAGAGCGAGCTCACCCAGAAGAAGCCTGTTAAGGCACTGGCACTCCCACACACTGACGGAACGCAGCAAGCTACTTGGCGCCAGACTTCGGTGGGATGGTGGTCGCGAGCCAGGCGGCCCCTAACGGAGCCTTCCACCGCTTAGTGGGATCGTTCAGCCGGACTTATCCACAGGCAAGCCTGTGTTGCCGTTGCCCGGGGTGAACCGCTAGGAGGTAGATCCCATACCACCCCATATTCTTACATGGGAAGCACAGCATCAAGACCCCAAAAATAAGACTTTTTCACCACGATTAAATACAATCAAGACAGACCAAGCTTAATAATGTTCACAGAGAATTAAAGGATTAATATGTTTTTTTAATATGGTGTCTTGTGATGCTGGCTTCGAATGGCATCACCCCATTTCATACCCGTGGGAGTCTTAAGAGGCGACTAAGGGATTCGAGGGTGTGTATTGCAATTTCAGGCGATGGGCTGACAACCTGTCACCATGGCGATACAATCATTTTTTAATGATCCTCAAATATTTGTCAGACGTGGCGTAAATTTCCGTATTTTGCTGCCGTTTTACGCCCTGCCTACCCCGCAAGGGATTATAGGCGTGATATGTATATGTATTATTCCGTCCAGCAGTGGCCTGTTGTGCTAGCGATATGTAGGCCATGACCACTTATAGCATAGCTGATTCAAACATTTATACTTAGAAAAGAAATATATCTTCCGTTTAGCGGAATACATACACACATCACGCCTATATTCCCTTACGGGGTAGGCAAAGCGTAAACGGCCGCAAAAAATGGACATTTACGGCACGTCTGACTTAGCAGAATAACTGTATAAATTAGAACTCCTGTCTATAATAGAAGTATCTAAGAATCAGCCGAGGATATAAGTAGGTATAACCGACAGCAATGGTATTCAGGAAATATAGTTTTGTTACAATCATGCGCGTCGATATACTTAAAAAAATAAAAGGAACAGTCTGAAAACCAGTGCTAAGTGTCTCCGGTTACCAGGGGATTGCCCTTCGCCCTTAGAGTATAAATAAGTACCCATTGGTACTAAGTAATACTCACATACCCACACTTTTTTTTGTATAACATAATGAGGTAGAAGGTCCTATTAAATTCACTGCTAAAATTAGGGTGAGATCAAATATGAAAAAAATATACAGCCCATACAAAAATGTGTCACTTTGTATTTGAGGCCATTTTTTTTTCTTGTCATTTCGACCTATGTTCCTTGGGGAAAGTTGTCCAGTTTTACAAGTTAAACTCATTTAAAATATTTGCACTGAATTAAAAACTTAGTGCCTTAGTTCTTATATTTGTTACGCTAATATTTTTACGGTGATTTCTCTTTATGTTGCACTAGATTTCCGCCCAGCGGTTTCACCCGCTGCCACTCATTTTCCCGTGGTAATAGTTGTTTTCCCGCGGTTAAAAGTGGTATATGTAGCATTTCAGGTTATGCTCTACCTGTGTTCCAAATTTCATACAAATCGGTCAAACCCTTTGAGCGTGAAGAGGTAACAAACATACATACATAAACACACACAAACTCTCAGATTTTTATTATAAGTACGGATTGTGTTTATCTCACTCGTGTATGACAAACATGTTTAAATGGTTTTAATGTATTCTCATGACCCAGTTTTTATATCACACACGATACAGGTCGCCCATCACATTGGCACGTTCGGTAACCGGTAAACCTAAAAACCGGGATTTACCGGTTTTGCTTGTCCGCATTATAAATACCTAATCCTCGTCATCATGGAACAAAGTAAATCCGGTCGCAACAAGCT
Source organism: Tuta absoluta (assembly GCA_027580185.1). Lineage (NCBI taxonomy): Eukaryota > Metazoa > Arthropoda > Insecta > Lepidoptera > Gelechiidae > Tuta > Tuta absoluta. The sequence goes on along the minus strand of JAQAHW010000019.1, from coordinate 6,399,144 downwards.
TTTTCAGGGTATATGAAGCTTTACGCTGACCAGATAATTGTGGATAAGGTATTTAATACCTTAGTCGCTTTTTTGCCGTGTGATGCTGGCTTAGAATAGCATCACCCCATGTCTTTCCCGCGGGTGTCATAGGAGACGACTAAGGGACTCGAGAGTTTCAAGGGAAATACTATTTTATGCGACAGGCTGACAATATAGTTATTCACGATTTTTCCCTAGGTCGCCTTTTTCCACTCCCATCGACGTGAGAAATGGGGTGATGCTATTGTAAACCGGAATCATACAGTCGACAAATTAACGACATTAAATTAAAAACAGACACTTTTTAATAATCTTCTCTGATAAATTGCTCATTAGATTTGCCCACAGGATTTTCCAAAAGCGATGAGATTACTGCAGGGTAGAATCCTGTCTTATCCAATAGGCTGAATAGGCTAAAGCCTAGGGCAGCAGATTTTAGAGGGCAAATTTGGCGCAACAAATATTGTTAATAAAGATAAAAACATATACGTCTTTTCAAGTTACCACATTGGGGAACGTGCACCAATCTGCCTTTTCTATTTATGCTACTCACACCTATCTAATTTAAAAGACAATGTCGGCCTCTCTTCGCTCGAAATAAGTGTAGTGTTAGTGAATCGCCATTTTCAATAAAATGAAAATGAAATGAAAAATGATGAAAAATGATTTATTGAGTACAAAAAAGGATAACAATTTGAGTACTAGTCTCTGCACTAGGATACCCTGTATTGCAAAGGCTAGTTGATTCCACCAGGAGCGTTCATCGGTGCCTAACTTAATTCTTACTTACTATAAAACTACTAAAACACATAAAAGAGTAGGTAATTTAAAACATTTAAAAATATATTGGTAACAATCAAAGCAGCTAAGGTTTTTATTGGCTAGCAGTGTGTGTGGTACAATACAAACAATACAATGTGTGTGTGTGTGTGTTTGTGTGTGTGTGTATGTGTGCTTGTTGGTGTATGTGTGTGTTGAACCTTCTCTTTTAATGATGCAAGCACCTTAGCTTTGAAATGTAGTATCCGTGTGGAATGTCGAGCTCGCTTTGCTTGCAGTAATCTCGTACATGTAGCGAATCTTTGGCGTACTTTAACGTGAAATATTGCCAGTTAAATTTCTATAGCCTTCGGGTGGCAAATCTGTTAAGACGGCTCTATGTATGCCGCATCCATCTACCTGCATTCACATTACAGGTAAGGTACTCATGACGGACGGACAACAAAACAATCTGTTCGCTGTTTACAAATGAAACCTTGAGCCTGGCGCGGACAGAGAAGTTCTAGAAGTGACAGAAGCCATCAACAGCCAGTTATCTTGAGTTTGTTTTTATATTGCTCATAAAATAACTAGCAATACATAGGGTGAAATTTTACTAGCCACCGATAGCGAAAACTCAAGACGGTTGGTGATAAGGAACAACTTACCCCAAGGAATACAGGTCGAATTATGAAAAAAATAATTGGGACTCCTATAAGTGCCGATCAGCTGATTTAAGTTACTATGGAAACCCAAAATACTTATGCCATATTTCAAACACCAGCCGGACTGAGATTTTGCTATCGGACTCACTAGTAAAATTTCACCCTTTATAACATTTAATTAAAGCACTGAAGTAGTATCTAACAGATTGTCATCTATGTACTGCCCTGCCTGACGCGTAGCCGATTCTTATTTTACTATAATACTAACTCTCCCTGCATACCTACTACTAATCCCGAAAACTGGTGCCACTTCCATTATCTTTACATGACTGTATTTACGAACAAAAAGACCCCGTTTTTATTATTTAGGCCGCGTAATGATGGACATGATTTAATTTCAAATATCCGGGAAGAATCTCTTTGAGAGAGCCTTTCATATAAACCAGATTTAATCCCTTTTATTGTCTGTGTTTTTTAATATTTTTTGATTATGCAACGACATTATTAGGTGAAATAAGAAGAAAAAAACAAAATGTCTTTATTAAATCATTTATCCAGGAAATGATAAACAATATTATAATACAAAGCTTCTACTATCTACGAATATATAAGTCTATGAGCGGTATTTCTAAGCCACCAATTCTGGATTTTGATAGTTATTAACCTACCTAAATTAATACATGGCTTGCAAAGGAACGCTACATTACATTAAAACTAGCCGTAATACGAGTATATTAAAGAATTCACACGCATCACGGTTCAACATATTTTTTCGGTTGACTACGAAGTAAAACTGTAAAATCGTGAAACGCAAATGCAAAACGCAGAAATGCATGAAAACTCTTCTCGCGTTCTGATTGGTCAAACGTCCCGTATCCCGGGTTGTTTATTTGTTTAACTTCGTAAATAAAGTGTGTTTTATCGATTATTTCATTATTTTTGTATTAGTTTCTTAAGTTTACGTGAGAAATTAACAACATGAAATTATGAATATATGTATACATTGGATCGCGACCAAACATGGCATCACTGGGAACATGGCGCTTGACCAATCAGAACGCGTGTCGCATTCTCTTGCGTTTTGTATCACAGTTTTACGGTTAAAGTTCGTTATATTGTTGTCTGCCGGAGAAAATACGTTGAATCGCAATCCATGTTTACATTTCAGGATATTTTGACGGATTGTAATCTGGTGAGATACATTGTAATCTAGCGTGGTTGATAATTTTACGATACTTAAACACCTACCTAGAACATCACGCAGCATGATGTCGGCTCGTTTTTTTTAGACGGTTTATCTGAAAGATAAAAAAAAAGAAGAACTCCTATGTTTTGAAGAACTTGCAAAATTGCACCACAGGCTGGGTTTAAACCTGCGACTTTCCCTATCACTAGTATTGCCGCCTCTACCGACTAGGCTACTGGCGGCTCAGGTACTGTTGGCGAAATTAAGCAAGTGTATCTTAATGCCAGTAACTCGTGCCATTCCCAGCGACTAGTACTCAACTCATTTGTATGTATTATAGTGGAATTTCATATTGTTTATAGACATTATTCAGTTTTAAGTGGTCCAAAATAAAAAACCCAGGTCGCGTCCAATGAGCCACATTGTTTTGCATCTTGAAAAAAGCAATTTAGAAGAATGAAAATGTTCGCAAAAATAAAGATCCATCTATTCTACTACTATAACAGCCACAACAGTCCACTCCACCTATTAGAAGGCTATGCCATACTCACCACGTTTGGCAGAGTGATTGGGGAGCGCAGTTGCCCATTCCCTAGATTAACTTAGTCGATTTTTACGACACCTACGGGTATACATACGAGGTGATGCTATTCTAAGCCGACACCACACGCCTAACGTCTGTATTAACATAGTTTCTAACATTTCTATAATATTTGAAATTTGAACTTGACCTTATGTGTGAAGACAAAGAGTAGTAAAGGTCAATAAATGAAAATGAAAATGAAAATGAAAATGAAATAACTTTATTCAATGTAGGATAGCATTATCACTTATTGACGTCATGATCGGTCATTGTAAAAAAAAGAAATTTGCATAACGCAATCTTCTTCTTTTTATAACAATTTTGTATTGTCCTAATAGAAAACCGGCTCGGGCGGGATAAAAAAATAAAAATAAAAATAAAGGCACTGCCTCGGGGCTGGCCAGGTTAATCACACAGCACGTAACTTTACGCCACCACCATTTGTAAACGACATTTGTTTCAAATTTTAGTCAAGATTTCCAAAGCGTGTTATTAACATGCGTATAATTAACCGGACCCCCTGAACAGGAAAAACCCCCCAAAAAACCTGCCCAGAAGTGCTCCTACTCTAAATTAACAATCTTTCTGGGCCCTAAACTGCCCTAGCTAATTTTGGAAATAACGAATAATATATATGTATAGCCCAAAAATGGCTACATAAAAAAAAAAAAAAAATTATAATAATAACAAAAAATTGCAATAGATAAATCTACTTGTTTCGTCTAATAAAATATTTACTTTATACATTTGAATTAAACCCATGGAGATTTATCTTGCATATAGTCTGATATTTCATAATAGCCTTTCTTGTACAATTTTTGTTTAATTACTGGTTTAAATTTATTTAAGGGTAAGTCTTGAATATCTTTAGGAAGTTTGTTATAAAAGCGTATACAATTGCCCTTAAAAGTTTTGCTTACTTTACTAAGCCTGCTCATGTGCACAGCAAGTTGCTCCTTATTTCTAGTGTTAAAATTATGCCTGTCACAATTTTTCTTAAAAGAATCTATATTTACTTTTACGTACACTAGATTTTCGTATATGTACTGTGACACAAATGTCAATATGTTGATTTCTTTAAATTTCTGTCTCAAGGAGACTCGAGGTCCCAATTTATAAATTGAACGAACAGCCCGTTTCTGCAAAACAAATATATTGTTCACATCCGCAGCATGGCCCCATAATAGTAAGCCATAAGACATTAAGCTATGGAAGTAGCTAAAGTAAACTAGTCTTGCAGTGTCTACATCAGTGAGATGTCTTATTTTTTTAACTGCGTATGCTGCTAAACTCAGTCTCTTCGACAATTTCTCAATATGTGGCCCCCATTGGAGCGAGGCGTCCAAAGTTATGCCTAAAAATACAGTTGAGTCCGCAAGGTCCAACTTTTCATCCTTTACCTTAATAATTGTAGAGCTTGGTTTAACATTTGGTAATACAAATTTGATACATTTAGTTTTCTTTTCATTCAATAGTAGGTTATTTACTGTAAACCATTGCACTACATCGGTAATAGCTTTGTTCACGTCATCATAGTTGAGTTGTTGCCTCTTTACTCTGAAGAGTAGAGAGGTATCGTCCGCGAACAAAACTATATCATGTTTTTCTTTAACTAGATATGGTAGATCATTAATATATACAAGAAACAAAAAAGGACCAAGAATCGAACCCTGCGGAACGCCCATTCTTATCTTTGATCCAGATGATCTTTCACCGTTGACATCGAATAATCAATTTTGAAAAATCCTGAATTTCAAGTATCCGTAAGTTTGTTTCCAGATGGCATAAAAGCTTGAAACATGACTTAGAAGATTGCTTACGTATAAAATGTAAATGAAAAATGTGTAAGTAAATAAAAAAACATGTGATATTTATTAACTTGGAAAAAAGTTGTGAGGAATGAACTGCAACTACAACATTCCGAGTCTTTCGGTTAAAAAATTTACAAGTGACCTTAAAAATTAAATAAAAATCGCATTTATTTAAATAATAAGTATTTATTTCATACTTAGTTTTATAACATGTTGGCTTGAAGAGATCTCTTCACAGAGATAAGCTCACCTTTGTGAACTACTTTTAAAACAAAAATTATTGTATTGTTAATGCACGATAAAGAATATATAAAAAATACTTTCGTTTTAGACAAGTATGGCTTACGAAGGTCTAAATAAGCCATTTTATCACCTCCTCAAGGTTTCGCATCGAGCTTCCAAGCACCTTTATGTATATTATATTAGAGGTATATATACCTCTAATTAACAGTAGAATGTTTTACTGGCATCCAAAATACGAGTAAATTTGCTCAATTTGCCATTGGCTGGTATCGCCGCCTTTAACCGGAGGTAATACTGATACCGAAGGTCGCAGTTCAAATCATACATACATACATATATCACGCCTATAATCATTGCATCATATATTGCGGGGTAAGTCACATAAAAAGTTTTGTCAAAGTCATAGACACTTAGAACTTTGTTATAAAACTCTTCTCTTCTCGTATCTAGCCTACATTATCCTACTGCCGGGCAAAGGCTTTATAAACCTACAAGGAGTTTTACAAGGTGTATACACAGCCGTGTGCCGTGTGATGCCGGCTTAGAATAGCATCACCCCATTTCTTACCCGTGGGAGTCGTAAGAGGCGACTAAGGGACTCGAGGGTGTGTATTGCAATTTTAGGCGATGGGCTGACAACCTGTCACTATGGCGATACACAATTTTCAGAATGTCCCTCAAATATTTGCCAGACGTGGCGTAAATATCTGTTTTTGCGGCCATTTACGCTCTGCCTGTCCCCGCAAGGGATTATAGGCGTGATATATGTATGTGTGTATGTATACACAGCCGCCGCCAATACTTACTTTGTGGTGTATATGTGCAATAACCTGTGCTTACGTGTAGTATTTTTTGTTGTTGTGTAGTGTGGATCGAAATAAATGTATTTTCTTTCTTCATTTAGAATACTGTAGAACACGAATCACGGCTGTAGAAGGACAAGTTTTAAGACGAAACAGGTGTGCTGCGCTACCTACCAGAACTGTAAGCCAACAGGCTTAAGTAAGTTGTTCGGTAGTTCAGTACTGAGTAAACTATACTGAGAGAGGCAAGGTACACGGGACTATACTGTACTCGAGAGCAACTAAATTAAGGCACTCATTAAATAACCCACAGGCATGGAGGAATACACTAGAGCAGTATCAAACACTATCAAACCACGTACTAAACAGCGTAGGTCAACGTTTTGTTATAAACCTAGATGTCGCTTGCAGCAGCCAGCTATGCATGAGCATTTGAAAACAGGAGCCGTTTAAAAAATAAACTATCTGAAACGAATTTCATTAAGTTTAAAAAAAACTGTTTACATACACATTTATTTAATTTGACCGAGTTTCTTTACGTTAGTCGTAAAGAAACTAAATCGTATGTCATCTATACAAAAATAGGAAAAGCACTACGCATTTGGTCGGTATTTTTATAATAATACGTGCTTTTTTCAAAAGATACATACATACATACATAAATCATATACCTATATCTCTTACGGGGTAGGCAGAGCGTCAACGACCGCAAAACGGATATCAACACCACGTCTGACAAAAGTTTGAGGGTCAATCAGATAACCGTGTATCACTATAATGACAGGTTGTCAGCCCATCGCTTAAAATTACAAAACACATCTAACTTTCGAGTCCCGTAGTCGCCTCTTACGACAACCATGGGTAAGAAATGGGGTGATGCTATTCTAAGCCGGCATCACATGGCACAAAAGAATCTATTTCTAAAGAATGAAGCCCGCTTATACTCTTGAAAGCCTTTGAAGCTGCTTCAAGCTACAGCGATGTGTGAAATGTTCATTCCTCATTCATTATTTATTAATTATTTTCCCATGATTATGGTTTTCATTGCAAGAACAAGTTAGACTAAAGTTTTCGTTATTCTTTAACAATGTATTACTCGTAATTCAAGTTTCAAAATGACAGGTTAGAATGTATGCACCATAATTTAGCATATTTCACTTAACCCCATGCAACGTGTGAATATAGGTAAGTAACACAAGTTAAATATTAGGTGGAACGAAGTTGCCACAGTTCTGAATGCGAGAAGTTTAATAGTAAGTACGCTTATGATATGATGATGCAACTAGTTAGGGCCTTGCTACAAACTTAGATATGCGTTGCACGCGTGTGTAACGGCTTTTTGTATAAAGATATATTCAAACACGTGTATAACCTTTTTGGTAGTGAGGCCATCAATATGTATAGCCGCCTCGCGCTTAAGGTATAGATTATGCGTGCATTCTTCTTCTTTTTCGTGTGGGTCACCAAGTCATCCAACGACCCTATGAACCCTGGTGTCAGAGTTTTTATATGTATATTGAAAGTAAGACCATCCTAATAAGGCATATTTGACAGCTGTCATCTCCGTACTAAAACAGATATCAACAAGAGGAAAATGGACCCTCTGCCTTAGCATTAGCTAGAATCTGACAGCTGTCAAACATGGCATATTGGGATGGCCGCACTGTAGATAGAAGAAGCTGAAAACGTCGTCTGCTGAACATGGGGCTGATGTATGCCTAACCACGCTCGGCAGGTGGATTGGCGAGTGCAGTGCAAGCTTTTGCATCCACAAGGCATGCTGCTATCCATTTCTTGAGTGGATCTATCCCACATCACCCCCGGGTAGAAACGGGATGATGCTATCTAAAGCCAGCACTACACAGCGTATGTCCAATAATGGAAATAGGCAGGTAATTCATTTAAAATTATACCTTCTTCAACCTAGCGCCTTCCTGATGCTATGAACAACCCGAAAATTGTTGCTGTCATATTATGCAACCGCCATTTAGTGAATTTTATACTGGATGTTACTAAATACCGCTATATAATGTGGTGCCGGCTTCGAAGTAGGTGTCATAAAAAGCGACTACGGGATAATCGACCAGAGAACGGGCAGCAGTATTCCCTGTACATGTTAAATCTTGCACTGCGCTCGCCAATCCACCTGCCAAGCGTGATGACTATGGCAATACCCTCCGATAGGGGGGTGCATAACCAGCAGTGAACTGTTGCGGCTGTTAATGTAATTTTATGTAGTAACGTACAAATCCGTATCCGTACTAATATTATAAATCTGTGAGATTTTGTGTGTGTGTGTGTATGTGTGTGTCCATGTATGTATGTTTGTTACCTCTTGACGCTCAAACGGCTTGACCGATTTAGAACACAGGTAGAGTATAACCCGGAATAACACATAGGCCAGTTTTTACCACGGGAAAACAACTATTACTACGGGGAAAGGAGTGGCAGCGGGTGAAACCGCTGGGCAGAAATCTAGTATACTATAAAACTGATCGATTTTACTAAGTAAAAAATTAGAAGTACAAAAAGAAAATTAGATATCCCATACAAAGAGACCACAGAACATTGAAACGTCATACGGTGTCATCCCTACGCGAGATCTTTGGTCTGCGAAAGAGACACATTTTACATTTTGGTATGGGAGGGGCAAATTATTGATTTTTATGTACTTAACTAAGGAAACTTTCCTTAGTTAAGTTCACTTAATGAGGAGAACACACCGTAAAATTTTAAACGTGACCGGTACCAAAAACTCAAGACGGTGATAAGGAACTACTTTTCCAAAGGATCCTAAGTCGAAATATGGAAAAAAAAACGACTACCTACATAAAATTTACCAGCCGATCAAATCAATCTGTATAGCTGGTTCAGTTTTATATTTTTCTACCTATGTTCCTTGTGGAAAGTTGTTCTTTATCACCAGCCCGAGCTAAATTTTCGTTATCGGTCACTAGTAAAACTTTCCCCTATATACAGAATAGGTTATTAATTATCATATTAATTCAAACAGCCTGTTCTACAATATTCATGACAAAATTAAGGTGACCATTACGGACTTTTTTCAGTTTACGCTGCACACTCGTAGCAACTTCGTAGCAGTCCCGTAGCAGTACCGTAGCAGACCCGTAGCACAACCGTAGCAAATGCGTAGAGCGGATAGATAAGAATCAGACACGAACAAACTTACAAATCTGACATATACATTTAGCTCTGAACTGAAAAATTATATAAGGTGGTTGTCACACGCACTGCATGATTTCCGGTGTTTTACCGAAGCCTTTTATTTGGCGACAGCTGTTGACAAAATCCCAAAAACCGGATACAATGGCACGCGGCCGTCATAGGTTGTAATTTTGTATGGTATTTTCGATTCACATATAGCCTGTAACGTGTAACAGCCACAGAGCAAAAAGGTGACAGGCCATGACGTTTATGCTCTGTGTTAACTGTCAAATTCAGTAAATTCGCTGGCGTAGCAGCTATTTTGATTCAGTGTCAGTAATACGCCAAACGTAACTTTGTATTTGAGTCAGTTAAGGGATCTTTTAAGACCCTGTATGGTTATATAGGGCGATAGTATCAAATCCGCGGTGGTACCACGCCGATTAGACGTTATTACTCGTACAAACCGTTATTACTCGAGAACACGCCATTGTGCAGACCAGAGACGGACTCAGGAAAATATATCATTATGAAAGTTACACTAAATTCTTATTATTTTTATATAATGCTACGTTCACAGTATGCCCCTGCTCCAGCTTCTACCGCTGCCGCAATTATTGCCCGAAATGCTTCCACGGAAGTATCAACCCGAGTGAGTGTTCACACACTGCCGTCATACTCTTCTCGCAGCAATACAAGTGATCGAGATAGCAATACACTCCACTCGCGCATGTGCTGCCGTTCCTTTGACTCGCGAATGACAAGCCGACACTAGCGGGTGTAAGGAAAGTGGCAGCAGCATGACGAGTAGCAGCCTGAACAACCTGTTAGCATGCTCGCGCTGCCCCTACTATTTTCCTGCCCATAGCGGCATAGTGTGAAAGTAGGATCAAGTTATATTATTATTGTCGCCGAAGAAATGATGTTTTGTTAAAAAATAACTAATAATCACCAAAATGTCTAAAAGTCCATTGACTAACTAATTTACTAATTTCCTACTTATCAAGCTTGGCAGACTAATGATCACAGTTTTAAATAACCAACTTATCTCAGTAACTTCATTTGTGACATTTTGCAACATTATTATGACCTTATAAGCAACGTTGTAATACTCACAAACTGTTTTCTGTGTAATAAAAACTTTGGACGCTGTTTGTTGGTACGTATAGACTTTCTACTAAAGATAATCGGGTTAGGAATCACTCGGCTCGCTTTACATTTTGCAACTTAGCATTATTGTAACAATTAAAAGGTGCTCGAGTTAAACTTCGACTCTTTGGTATATTTGTAGTTTAGTTCCGAATCCGTCCCTGCCCAGTTATGAAATGCATGCAGATATTCCCATTACATTACAATGTAACGACAACGTGATACTATTCCCATAAGCCTCGTTAGTTGCTCTGCGGTATTCATCGTATCCATAGATTATTGGTCGGATCAAAAATTAATTAATCACATAAAATTAACAATAGTTGTAAATTACGACATCTAAACAAGAGTAACTGAAATTTGTTTTGTTGCAAATTGGTATAATTTTTAGGGTTTCATTCGTCAAAAGGAAAAAAATGGAACACCTATACCTTTTTAAAAATATGACGCAAATAAGAAAGAATCTACGGAAATTTCCCACAGAACAAAAAACGTAAAAAGGGGACAAAATTGCCTGACAATATTTCTAGTGAATATATGAAAATGAATAGGTTATGGAAATATTCTATTCCATAACAACATCCTCACACCTTAAAATACGGAAAAATACCACACAATCATTTGCTACATAGATTGAAACAGTAAGCAGCGTCTTAAACATAATTATTACCTACAAAACAGCTTTACCATTTTTGTTGATCACCCGACCAATCAACAAATTAATCAAGGGAGCGTAGTAAATCGGGCTATATTACCGAAAGAAACTCCCGGATTTTGTGGGTCGCCATTACAGAGGCACAGTAAAAAAATAACAGCAGCAGAGTACGTTGAACAGTAGGTCTCAGTTAATGTCCAGGCGAATTTAAGGCGGTCGTTACACAACCACGTTAGATATATACATTGAAGGTGGTTTTGAAACTCTGATACCATGGTTCATCAAGTCGTTTGTCAACTCAGTGTCGTATTCGAGTATTGATTTGGTTGGACCCTCGGATATAATGTCGAAGTTTTCAATACAACTCTTAATTCAATAGTTAATCTGATTTCCTACCAAATGTAAAAATCCGATAAGTTCTTTGCTTAGATAAATGATTGGTTCTCTAGCAACAGCGAGGCCCAATTTTTTCATCTAAGGTTCTTCGATTCTCTGGCTGTGTTTGACAAGTACCTAGTAGGAACCACTATCAAACAATCAGGTCTAATATGTCTTTTGACATCACATCATCGTCCTACGTATATAGCCAGCAGTGGGCTGCCGTCAATGTTTATGATGTTGAAGATAATAACTGTTTCTTAGTAGGTGAATAAAAATCTGAATTTCAATGACTTCTGTGAAGATGTTGTGCCGGTTCTTATTTTTACTGTAGCCAGCCACGTAAGCCGGATTATTCACGGCCTATCAAAGATGGCCGACGTAAAATGTCACCATTGTAGTAAGTGTCAGCTTACGACTGTCGGCCGTAGAAAAGTTAATGGCGGCGGTTAATAGGGACAGAAGTTTGTGATTCTGTTTTCGTGTCAGTCTGGTCAGGTTGGCTAACTCGATTAACAAAGTTTTACCAATACTACTACGTTTTACGGTTGAAACATTTGGCATGTAAATAACTGACAAAATATAAGGTGCTTTTAAATTAAGTGCAAATATTTTTAGGGCGATTTCTACTCGAGGAACTGTACAACTTTTACCAAGTAGCATATGTCGAAACATGAAAGAAAATTTAAGATCTCCCATACAAAAATTACCAAAAAGATATCACTTTGTACGGGAGGTAAATTTTGTTTATATTTCGACCTATGTGCCTCGAGAGAAGTTGTTCAGTTTTACGAGGAGAGGAATATTTGCACTGAATTGAATAGGACCTTATATACCATTAAACTATAATAACGTTTCTGTAAAGTGTATAAACAAATTTTTAATTCCTAGATCTGTTTAGGACGACGGCAGAGTGAACTCACGATTTTGACATAATCCGGCTTTTAAACCAATTCCTAGGAATTCAGCCTAACTTCAGATTTTGACAGTTTACTGCGACAGTTACTGGGTAGCCCGATTGTGACGTCCAAAGACAAATTTGAACGCCCTACTGAGGGGTATCCAAATCACCCCTCGTGTATGATCCGCGATTTTTTGTAGTTTCCGAGTTATTCAACTTTAAGGCTATTAGATTTAAGGCTATAGATTAGATGGTTCCGTGCTTCGGAGAGCACGTGAAGTTGTCGGTCTTGGTTATTTAGACCGCAGTCGTTACACAATCATGTCAGAGATCTACTAGTAGTAATATTTCGCCATTTATTTTTATTATAATTCTCTTGTGCATTATAGTATATTGCATTGTATTGTATTGTATTGAATTGTATTGTATTGTTCTGTATTGTTTTGTATTGTTATGTATTATATTGTAGTAAATGGTTGCAAAACTCTGCCACCAGGGTTCATCGGGTCGTTAGTCAACACGGAGTCCCACACGAAAGTAAGAATTGTGTATGCTGCTGAAAATATACAGCTCAGACAGTTATCATTGACGAATAGTGATAAACCGTGCGATAAACCCAGGAGCCGGCAAATTATGAACGTAAAACCTCCTCGGGTCAACCACGCCGTAAAACGTTAACGGTTACCCGTTAAAGTCTGGTTAAAGTCGATATTATTTATTGCACTTTAAGTTGAAGTAAGTTAGTTGGGTAACTGATGGCCGCTTCTTGGGTCTTTGGAACTTCAGTAATAAAATGTTTAATGCCTTTTTATTGTCTTCTAATCCGTTAGGATGATCCCACTTAAGCGCCGATAGTTCCCGTAAGTCTTGCAAGTAGAGTATGTGCGGAAAGAGAATAAGCGTAGATATTGAAGGTGCATCTGTGCCTCAGCATGAGAAATCTCATGACTGGGCCGATGGCGACGCCATTGGTCGTGGGTTCGATCCCCACAAGACACAAATGTTTGTATTTTCAGATATTTGTGTTTAGTCTGGGTGTTTCTATATATAATATGTTTGTCATTTACAAAATAAAGTATACAGGAGACGGTGTACTGAAAACTTTGCAGGTAGAGTTTCCATAGAAAGTCAGTCAGCTGATCGGAAATTTTGTATTGTATCAAAGGGTAGTCGATTTTTTTTCTCGTTTCCCAACATAGCCTCCATATAAAAAGTTGTTCACTCTCATGGCCTGATCATACCTGCAATGTTTTCGGTACATCGGCCCTTACACCTCGTATGAGTAAATATTAATATCAGCTATCTTGTTCCTATAGTTTTGGGGCCTGATGGCGGATGGATGTGTGAATTGTCCAGGATATTTCTTTATTATATTATGATCATCTAGATTCTAATCACATCCACAAAGCTAGACTTAGAGCTCTTTTTAATACACGTTCGACTTTGCGTGTCTAACTCCTATTACTGTTTCCACTATCGTAAAATCAAGTGATATAGAGATTGTAGCTACAGGGCGTGGGTAAAAGCAACGGAAATGTTTTGAGTCTAAGCCTGGATTCGTCTGAGACAATGGCGGTTCACTCACTTGTCGTCCGTCAGTAAACCTACCGTAGCCGTATTTGTTTGGGAATAAGATTGGAATTCGCAATTTCCTTTCATCTGACAGACGCATGCGTTACGTTGCATTATAAAAACGGATCGACGGATGACAAGTGTGAGAACCGACAACCGGCAATGGAACAAGCCCATTTTTCAGACTTTTATTAGGCAGATACTTTATTTAGAAGACTAGAAAGAATAACTTGTTTCTTTTAACTGGAACACGGAACACTTAGCTGTTTGGCAAGATTTTTCTTGTCATAGATCATAAAATACGGAAAGTAAATTTGTTAGATCTAGTTTAAGACTTAAAGGTGGTTGGCGTGAGTCGTTTTTAGTAGCAGTAGAAAATCCCCCCCCCCCCCCCTATTTGGAAAATAAATTCTCTTAATTTACCATTAATTAGCGTCGTAGCTGTCACTTTCCCTCAATTAGGTTTTGAATAGGATAGGAGATATCAGAGAAATACGCGTTATCTGTCAAATTAAGACAACACGATGAGAACAATCGCGACTTAATTGACTAGAAATAGATAACCTTTTTTAAATGACTGGACTAGATCAATACAAAAGATATCACCCATCATTTTCCAAAACTGTTTGACGGACAGTAACAGCGCAAATTTAAGGTAAGTTAATATAATTTATTTACCGTATTAAGGCCAATGAACTACTAAATTGATATTCGCTAGAATGAAAAAAAACGATCCACAAGTTCCGTAATTAGCTAAATATCGAGTTTGCCCGATTGGCGAAGTTGCCTCCAAATTTTTTTTACGTTTGTGACTCAAATCACTCACCAATAAAGCTTGTGATACACTGATTGAGGCCGATTCGCAAAAAATATTTATTATATTATACACGATACAAGTACTTAACAACATTGAAAAGGAAAAATGTAAAAATGTTTTCTGCAGCACACAGCCCTGTGCATGTAAAACTGTCTAAGAACGTGCACTAACTGAAAACCGCATTTAAATCCGACCTGTTGTTTTGGAGATAAATTGTAACATTCGTTTGAACAAACATACATTTTCTCACCCCAAACGCAAATACCTTATCCGATTCGTCGACGAAAAAAACCGGAAGATTTGTTTCTTCAAAACCCCCTGTATCCTGACTGACGTTCGTTGCCATCGCATGGCGCATTCCCATTGCTATTCCCACGGGAAACTAGTTGCAGAGTTACCTAGTCATTACAAGTAACAGACTACAGTATTTCTTATTGTTTGCCTTGGTAGGAAAAAAGAACAAAAGCCTGCTGGCCACAGAACTATGACTAAAGCTAGTTGGCCATGATTTATTCTATGGTTCCGTAGTCATTAAGTCAGATTAACTTTGTAGCTTTTAGAATATATAAAGTATGTTCCTCTCGACACAAAGTTACGACCGATGAGGCGCAGTGGTAGTGCTACTGCCTGCCTGGTTCCGAGTTCAATTCTCGGTGGGTCACTCACGAAGTTGATTTTTTCACTTTGTTAATTTGTTCCCGGTGTGGTTAGGATATTGCAGAGTGAATCACCTGATCTTTCGAAAAGTAATGGTTCCGTGTTTCGGAGGGCACGTTAAGCCGTCGGTCCCGGATGCTGTCAATGATTACTTAGACGGCGGACGTTACACAACCGTGTCAGAGGCCTTCTACTAGTAGTAGGTGGTTGAAAAACTCTTACACCAGGGTTCATCGTGTCGTTGGACGACTCGACGACGACTATCCCACACAAAAAGAGAGAAGAGAAGAGACACAAAGTTGAAATATGTATTACTTATTCCTAGTTAACTGCATGCTGAACCATCTTATTACCGTGGTAAAGTAATTATGTCAACCGAACGGATTTGTATTATATGCAAGTCCCTATCTGTATGTGTACACGGTTTTGACATTCCCTAATATAGTATTTTCTAATTCCACTGTGCAGGTTGGCTGGAAGAGATCTCTTCATAGAGATAAGCTCACCTTTGTGACTACGTTTAATATTCAAATTTATTGTAATAATCTGGTACACAATAAAGAATATATTTCGTCACCCGAAAATCATTATTATCGTTTATAGCGGTAAACAGTATAATTATAACACTATCACTTTCGGTCTTATTACAACAAAAGTTCAGCGTGGTTCAAGCATTTCAACAGCGTCATATCGTATAGGAATATATTTTAAACACTGTCTAAAACTTCGATCAACGCGGCCTCCATCGCGTCTAACTGTTTTGTAATAGCACGGTACGAGATTAAAATTACTGCAGTTCTTTTTCACGAGAAACCTCAGCAATAAGTTATGATATCAGATATCCAGCTCCATAGATGCTCGTACATGCCGCTTTATAAGTCTTCTATGTAACGGTATATCGCGAGTCGAGCGAGATGTGGCGGGAATATCTCAATTATGCCTGTCCAAGTCACAGGTTATCAATATTCCCGTGTGGTGCTGGCTAAAGGAAACCATTGGAGGGTAGTTATTTAGTTTACATTCCAGGACTGACATTTAGAGCAAAATCGGAAGGGGAAGACCTCGACGAACGTACCTCTAAATCGGGAACGTGCTAAAGAAAGGTCAGGTCAAGAGTACCCTTAACCGACGAGCATGCATAAAGAGATTGATGAATGTAGAGGAGGCGAAAGAAGTATACCAGGATCGTAGTAAGTGGAAGGAAGTAGTCTGTGCCTACCCCTCCGGGAAATAGGCGTGATTTATTGTATAATGGAAAATATACTATAGGTACGCAGGTCAAATTAACCTTTACTGACATTTTTGTAGTGGTAGCTACAACAGTCTACTGCTGGACATTAAGGTTTGACCACAGAATAATAACTAGTTTGACTAAGGAAGGATCTAGTGGTACAGGTGACGTCATGTAATGATTTTTGTATTCATTTTTAAGAGCATAACTAATGAAAAGAAAAAGCATGGAACAAAAATTTAATCTGCTCGTAGGCATTATAATGCCATCTCAGGGTATTTATATAATAAAATAAATAAATATGTGTACATTTACAAAAAAAAACAGTAGTGTAAAAAACTACTATTAAATTATTTACAACACAAATGTTATGATGAGATTGAGTTATTGTTGGAACGTGTTAACTAATCCAGGTAATCCACCTTATGCATTTAATACATCTATATACCTACACACGCACACACAGACACACACACATACCCACACGTGTGGCGGATTTGTTTGGTTCCAGAGTTTAGCGTACTTACTTAGATATTACACATAACTCACTTACTTTTTATTATACTCCCATGCCTTGCCTATTTTAGTAAGTGTTATTTAAGGAAGAGCGGTTCCTCCAAACACAGGCTTTTTATCTTAAATGGAGGTTCCGTACAATGTTTAATTTAAGGCTTTTAATAATCTACGGCCTCTGACATAGTTGTGTTACGACTGCTGTCTAAAGTTATCATTGAACCATCTTTCTCACGGACAATCAGGTGGTATTCAGGTGGCCTGTTATATCCTAACCAGACTGGAAAAAAATATCCGTACTAATATTATAAATCTGAGAGTTCGGCTTGACCGATTTCGATGAAATTTGGAACACAGGTATAGTATAACCTGGAATAACATAAAGGCTACTTTTTATTGCGGGAAAACCACTATTACTACGGGAAAATGAGTGGCAGTGGGTAAAACCGCTGGGCTGAAATCTAGTAGTTCAATAATACCTAGTAAGTTTTTGGAGTAGTTCTAAATACACGGAGTGGGAAAAATTTCACACTGATAACATCCACTTATTGAGTACCCCAACCGGAATCGAACCCGAAACCTATGCGCTGCCGGCGATGTTTTTATCGCGTCACACTTTCATAACTCGAGCCTCGATAGAGCAGTTTAAAATCTAATCCAGCGGCACGTCCGCTAGCAATCTGACTGGAGAAACTTAATTCCGCACTAATTCAATGGCGGATTCAATCCCAGCCGCGCCTACCTTGTGCGGTGTTTAGTGATGTCCTAACTTTTGACATCCGCATCCGCGCTAATTCCGTGGCGGATTCAATCCTAGCCGCGCCTACCTTGTGCGGTGTTTAGTGATGTCATAACTTTTGACATCCGCATCCGCGCTAATTTCGTGGCGGATTCAACCGATCAATTGTCAGTTTCGATCTTTTTCTCTTTTTAAAGTTGTAAGGTGTATCCCCCAACTTAGACATTGGCAGAATTGTCCTATGCTGACAGAGGCCATTTGTAAAAAAGAATTGAATTTAATCCCACCCGCGCTTTTTTACGTGCCTTATCGTGTGTGGTGTTTAGTGACGTCATAACCTTCTTTACCGCATAAAAAATAATTTTTCGCCGTTCTTCCTGAGCTGCGTCTCTTTTGCTATTATAACTGAGCCTTCTACGTGCCTTGACAAAAATATTGTTTTTTTTTTTTATTGCACGCTATTTAATTTCATATCCGCATTTACTTGGCAAGCGTAGTAACTATGACAAATATATTGGAGGCAATAAGGACAGACATTGGTTGCACAAGACCAGCTGATACGATTTATATTAGAGTGTTAGGATTTAGCCTAACATTAAAACGGAAGGATGCCTGCCCTAGCCTTTGCGTGTGGTTTATGGTTGTACCTAACTGTGACTCCGAAAATAAATGCGTATTATGTTTCACAAGCGTGGCTCAATTCAGTATAACATATCCTCCAGACATCACCAGCAAAAACTTAATACACACAGTCAACACTCACCAGCTGAATGTTGAAACAGGGAGATACTACAGACTGTTGTATATGTACAATAGTGGAAGGTTCATATAATCTAATTTAGCGAAGTATTCTACTTCCGCTAAAAGAACGGAAGTCGTTGATTCCGCAGAAAATTCTCGACATCACTAGTGCAAGTACACCTGTCCTAATTGTTTGTTTGTTTACATCGAGGTAAGACACGAGGGTAATTAATTAGATAATCTTATGAATAGGGTGTACAAGGATGTCGGGAAATAACACTTTGTAGGACACAAAATTGAATTTCGCTATTGACGGCAGAACAATTCAAACGTTAGTTTTTGTCTACTCGATTACCTTTTTTTTTGTATGAGACGTCCAAGTTTTTTCTTAAAAATTTTGACCTTGGAAAAATCGGTTCAATTATGACCAATCTTAAAAGGCAGTGTGAAAATGTAGTATGAAACAGTCAGTAGCTATTTCATACCTGAAGCCTAAAACATATATTAGGCCTATATCCCTTGCGGGGTGGGCAGACCGTAAACAGCCGTAAAAAACGGACATTTCCGCCACGTCTGTCAAACATTTGTTGATCATTTAAAAACTTGTGTATCACCATAGTGACAGGTTGTCAGCCTATCGCCTAAAATTGAAATGCACATGTAAAACTCTGTAAAGTATGGCGAGTAAAAGCTCTCAATAGGCAAAATGTAATTAAAACGATCGCGATTTTCAACTTGTCGGCACATTACGCCACCGCTAACGAGCCCAGCTGTCATTACGGAACATTAGTGACAGTGCGAGCGTAAAAAACGTTTGTGTAACGGCTAATTACCTACCGACCACTTTTTGCTTCCAAGAAACGTGTAGGCAGAGGAAAACTAAAGAAAACAAATGAAAAGCAACGGCACATACTACCTACAATATGTATGGGACACCGTGTCAACGTACAACCCGTTTTATTTCATCAATTACAGTAATATAGTTTTACAGGATAAACCTAATTACTATATAGGGCCGATGAACCCTGAAGTCACAGTTATTAAACCGCTTACCTCATTCATATCGTCGAAATCGTGTTCGGTGACGGCGACTCCTATGTATTATGAACTTGGGGCTAGCGAAACCGAACTTCGTCTTGAAGACACGGTTGCAAGAAGCACAGTACAACTGGCCAGCTGAATTATAGCATAGGTGTAAGTGTAGGTAGGTTTCGGCTTAGTCTTCCGTATTTGGTGCTTTATGTCAAGATCTTTTAGACCGCTTACCTACTAGATATCTATAAAGTCGGCCTCGAACTGAATGTACAAACGTCCAAACTGAAAAACTGTGGAAAATATGAAAACATGCAAAATTTTCTACCGCGGGCCGTATTAAAGAAGAGGCGTGGCTATTAGTGATAGCGAAAGTCGCAGGTTCAAAAGAAAATTTTGTATGTTTTCTAAAATGATATAACTAACGCGGGAAGAGTTTTTAAAATTTGGTATTCTATTTAAATATACCTAACCAATGTTTCCAATTCAGTCAATTTTCCCATTAAGAGTTTTGGCAAAACTTGCCTCACCACAGAAACACACTTTCGCTACATACGGGGTCAGCTCTCCGAATCCTGATATGCAGTCCATGAAACTGAACAACTTTCCCTTATGAACATATGTCAGGAAACGACAAAAAATATTTGATCTCCCATTCAAAATCACGATCAGCTTACTTTTATTACTATGGAAAGTCTACTATTTTTACGTTTCCTGAAAAAAAAAACTCGTGGGTAGTTGTTCAATTCCATGGTCTGAATGCATCCTATAATTTATTAAATTAATACGTATTGGCTTAATTTTTGAGTGACATACCTATTGTTTAAGTGAATATTGAAATTTTTGTATTATTTATTTTAATTTAATTTAATTATTATGACTTAGTTATTAAGATTGCAATATAGTACGTACACGCCTAATGAAATGTGGAATATGGGTTTATCCTGGTATTAAAACTTATTATTATTATTATTATAAGTATTCGGAGGGCTGTCACTTACACCCTGCATACCTACACAGTTAGCCAGAGTATAGTTCTCTGCGGAGAAAACGTAGTCTTGCGAATATAACTGAGAATGTGGGAAATTGACTCGCAACTCTTGAATTCACATCGTCAGAAAGTTACGGACGTGCTGAGGCGAGTAAGGGATCTTGAAACTCTGACCCACGGCCACAGTATGTGATAAAAGCAGTATTCTTGAAATTCCAATAAAACAATTTTGAACGGATTTAAGTTGTATTTATTTTGGATTTTACAATTCTCTATAGTATATTCAGTTGAATTGTGATGGATGAGTAATATCACATAATAGTTTTCAAGAAAATATTATTCTTGACATTATTTACTTGTTACTTTTAAAATCAACAGTAAAAATAAACTGTGATAGTCTGCTCATGATGGTGATAAGATAAGCTAATCGTTTATTTGCCAGAATACAGTGAATATCTTCTTCTTCAATTGCCATGCATATGCAAAGGTAGACGTTGGATATTAGTCTAAACTTAGCCAGTTTTGCGAGCGTGGCTGCGTCTTTAATATAAGCGAAGCGTCTATAATATCAAATACAGTGATAAGTTCTTGAAAATAATGCATTTGTTCAATGCATTCAGCTTACTCGCAGGCATGCAAATATGGAACTACAATAATATACTTATTTAACACTAGCTTTTTACCCGCGGCTTCGCACGCGTTAAATTCGTAGTAAAACATTTCCAGTTTTTTTTTATACTGTGAAGATTTCCGGTTATTTTTGAAATATTTGAATTCATATGCAATAAATTTACATATGAATTTGATCTGTTTCAAAATTTGTGATTAGACTAATAACTTAAACTAATTAAACACGTGTTTCAGCATTTTTGAAACTTTAACCCTTAAATGGGTGAAAAAGGGTTTAAAAGTTTGTATGAAAGTTTTTTATCTTAAATGTGATATGTTTCAAAATTAAAAGAATTAAATACGTGTTTCAGCATTTTTTAAATTTAATCCAAATACCTTATAGTTTTTGAAAAAACATAGCGATAGTGCATTTGAAAAACTAACAGAGACATCTATCTTTGTATTATGGAACTAAAATGTAATTTTTTCCCAGTTTTCGTGATCGTATAAATGCTAAACTACTAAAGCTAGAGGGATAAAAATTGAACATGAAGTTTTTTATTATAGATTAAATTCCTTTTTTTTATGCCCCAAGGGGTGAAAAGGGGGTTAAATGTTTGTATGAAAGTTCGTTGCCTTAAGTGTGATTCGTTTCAAAATTAGTGATTAGACTTATGACTTAAAATAATTAAACACGTGTTTCAGCATATTTGAAATCTTAACCCTTAAGAGGGTCAAACGGGGGTTTAAAGTTTGTATGAAAGTTCGTTTTTTTAAATGAATGTGATCTGTTTCAAAATTTGTGATTAGACTAATAATTTAAAATAATTAAACACGTGTTTCAGCATTTTTGAAATTTTAACCCTTAAATGGGTGAAAAAGGGGTTAAAAGTTTGTATGAAAGTTTTTTATCTTAAATGTGATCTGTTTCAAAATTTCTGATTAGACTCATAAATTAAAATGATTAAATACGTGTTTCAGCATTTTTGAAATTTTAATCCTTAAAGGTGTCAAAAGGGGGTCTAAAGTTTACTTATAGTTGGTCTACCCGTTTTCCCATGGGAATGTGACAATTTCCCGGAATAAATTATGCTTATAAACCTTCCTCTCAAGTTATTCTATCTAATAAAAAAAACCGCATCAAAATCCGTTGGGTAATTTGAAAGATATAAGGAGACACCAAACGGGAAGCGACTTTATTTTATACTATGTAGTGATAATCTGTATAAATCTGTTATCAAAACGAAGTAAAATAAAATATTTAAGGTCCAAGTAATGCATTTAATATAACACAAAATATTACAAAATCATAATTTAAAATTAAAATTTAAAAACGTGTGAATTAATGTTACATGAATTGTTTGAAAATTAATAGAAAGGCTAAATATTCCTGAATGGTAACGAAAAAGTATCAAGAAAGTAAAATATTCTTAAATTGGGAATCGAAATGGCTTTCTCCAAGTGCAGACCACCACTAAAAATATTTTTAGACTGCTGCATTTTTCATGTACTGTGATCCTGCTTGAATCTACGGTTCACGGGCCCGCGGGCCTTAGTTTGAAGACCCCTGTCCTAGATCTACAACTTTGAAAACGTCTAACGAAAACCCTTTGACTTTTTTTAAGTTCCGCATTCCCTGAGTGAAAGTACTATTCGCTTGGAATCTGAAGTTTCTAACTTTTGTTCGTGAAAAGTTTCTATGGTACCTATGTATTTTTGTAAAGATTTACGAATAAATCTGAAGTATTCCACCAAAAAATTAGTATTCGCACCTAAGATGGTTCCGTAAAATCAGATTAACCCTGTAGCTTTTAGAATATGTAACTTATCTACCTCTCGACACAAAGATACGGCCGATGTGGCGCAGTGGTATTGTGACTGATTGCGACGCAAAGGTTCCGGAATTCGATTCTTGGTGGGACACTCACAAAGTTGATATTTATCACTTTCTGAATTTGTTCCCGGTCTGGTAAGGACATCGCAGGGTGAACCACCTGATTGTCCGTAAAGAAATGGTTCCGTGCTTCGGAGGGCACGTTAAGCCGGTGGTCCCGGTAGCTGTCTATAATCACTTAGTTGGCGGTCGTTATACAACTATGTCAGAGGCCTACTACTAGTAGTTAGCGGTTGAAAAATTCTGACACCAGGGTTCATCGGGTCGTTGGACGATTCGGTTTCCCACACGAAAAGAAAAGAAGAGCACCTTTACGAATAAAAATATATTGTAACATATCATCAAAACAGGCCTCATGATTTCCGAAGACAGTATGTATTTCTAACATTCTACTCAATCACACATTACCTACAGGGCTTTTTTTATTCAGTACGCATAATTTTCTGAGTGATTCTACTCTAATCAACTCTAACTATTAGGGCATCTGCGAAAACGCGCGAAAAAATTGGCCTTTCTGTATGTTCTTCATTTTGGTCCCGTAGATATTAATATATATTTTTTGGAACGTCAAATTTTTTCACGATTTTCATTTTTGCTCAATATGACGTCACACAGGTCAAATAAAGGTGATTTAGTTATTTGTCAAAAATAAGAGTCATCTTTAACTTTTTTATTAACTTTAAGAATGTTTTAAATTAGACTAAAACATCTCCAAATAGTTTTCTTATTTTATGTTTTCCAGCTAAGCTTTACATACCAAATTCTCATAAACTTTTCATTTGATCAGTTTAAATGCTTTATACTCGTAAGTTGACTCGAACCCAGTTTAACTACCTCCTCAAACGTGCTGATACTAATCTATTTCAAGTCGTAAACATTTGTTGGGGGAAAAGGGAATAAATCCAGAAAACCACTTGACATCTCCACTCTCATGACCTCTTTAAAACTTCTTTTATTTTTACGCTCAGAGCAAAAGAAATGTTTCAGAAGCAACCTTGTAAATATCTGCCATCATCAACCATAATTGTTCACCCCATTCCACCCCACTCCCAGAATCCCTCACTCCTTTTGAGGGGTGTCTGTTTAAGCAGGTGGGTTGGCGAGCGCAGTGAAATGTTTCGTAGTTTCCAGGAAACACTGCTGCCCATTCCTTAAAATTATCCCTTAGTCATCTTTTACAACACCCACGAATATAAAGTGATGCTATTCTTATCTGTCATCACATGGCAACAATAATAAATACACATAACCTGCAATAATCAGATAAGATAAGATAGAATCAATCAATAGCTTTCTTATACTTAGCAAATACAGTAGTAGTGTTTCTGCGCATTTAGTCCTTCATTTTCTACACCTTCATTTCATGTCCAGAAATGAGTCTCAATAAAAAAAAGTCATTCCCGCAAATCATACCTACGCTACGAAATAGTTGTTGCCATAACAGGAATCTACCCTAATCGGAATTTGTCCTAAACGGATCGAGAGGTGTTTTACTGTAAGTTTTATGGGCTTCATTTTGCTCGCTCTTATTCTCTCTAAAACATTCCTTGTCTCTGCGCGTACGGTTCTTTCTTCAGAATCGGTGACCTTATCGTGCACTTCCTGTCCTATTTCCGTTTGATGTCTCTGTAGTCTAGTGGTTTGAACCTAGCGTCGTATTAAAGGCAAAACCAACTAACTAGGCCAAAAATCACAAAGTAAAATCATGAGTAAATTTGATCCGAATGTTTATTTACTAAGTTGTGTCATTAATGATTGGTTTAGTATTTCCATATTTGGTCAAGTTGTTCTATGATTCAATGTTAAAGACGTCGTGAAATACTTATTAAAATAATATTCTTAATTTATCTGCAATAACCCTCGTATTAAAAATTAACCCCTAAATAGTTTGTTTTGCCTCTAGATCATAAAATCTGGTTTATCTTCGTAAATAACCAGCATAGCCGTACCGGATTTGGTCTTCTTATCATTATACAGGTATGCATCATATTTCTGTTATAACACTCAAAATAAAGTAAATAAATAAGGTGTTATTTAAAAAATAAATAAAAGTAAGTCGGTTTTGCTTCTAGATTTGCTGTGTAAAGCACATTGACACTTAAGAAGCAAAGTGGACTATTGTATAGTTTAGGCATTTTTAAGGTTGTTCTAGTTTAAAAACAAACAAACAAACCGACATATCCTAGAAGACTTATTATTCATGCACTACGGTATTCTTGAAATAGTCATTTTAAACAACGGTCCTCAAATGACAAGCTCAGAACTAACAGACATGTTTCACTCATACAAAATACCACAAATACATTTCATACCCCTTCACTGTCCTCAGGTAAATACTGTTGAAAGATACAATAGAACCATCATCACGGCAGTCGCATCATTTGTCGATGATGACCACAGAACCTGGGACAAACACCTCCATAAAATACAATTTGCTATCAACTCATATGTAACAAATCCACCAAATTTACCCCAGCAGCCTTTCTAGTATTCGGTCGCGATCTAGTACCGTTTGGTTCTACTTACTCCCAAAGGACACCACGGACGACCTCATCTTTGCCCCTAGAGATGTTTATGCGGAAAATCTAGGCCAACTTATTCCTATTTTCGACGAAGTACAATCACGACTACACTCCATACACCAAAATAACGCATCCAACTACAATAAACATCGTCAAAACCTAGAGTTTAAACCTGGCGATATAGTTTGGAAACGTAATTATCCCATAAGCTCTTCTTGTGTATGTCACGCACTGCACTTGCCGTTTCACTCGATATCTCGAAGGCCTTTGACAGGGTCTGGCATGCAAGTCTGCTCAGCAGGCTTCCTGCTTATGGCATCCCAGCTGATTTTTGTTCTTGGATTTCAGACTTTCTGAACGGTTCATCAGAGTAGTCGTTGACGGCTGCTCCTCTGACCTTATGGCTATTGATGCCAGAGTTCCTCAGGGATCTGTTCTCTCTGCAACACTTTTCCTGCTGCACATCAATGACCTCCTTCAGCATGGTATTGTTGGATACGCAGATGATAGTCCCGTTTCAGAGAGATACTTGGTGCAGTAACCAGTGGGGATGAAATACGTTCGTTAAGAAAGGCCATGGTAGAGCGAACAGATCTGACCTTAAGCCTTATCTTCCAATGGGGCGACGACAATGTGGTCTCATTCAACGCCACCAAAACACAAAGACAAAAGGAGTCCTTTTGACTGGACACCTACTTTTCGGGGTACATCTGTCCCTGTCACTGACAGGCTTGAGCTTCTAGGCATGGAGTTGACATCAAATCCAAACTTCGGCGCGACCATTGAGTACAAGGCTCAAACGGTGGCTAAGAAGCTGGGCATCCTGAATAGAGTGTAGCGATACTTTACGCCTGGACAGCTTTTAACTCGATCCTGCATGGAGTATTGCAGCCACCTTTGGGATGGCTCAGTCAAAAACCAACTTGCTGCTCTTGACTCGGTGGAACGTAGGGCCAAGAGGCTCATATGCTACATAAAACTAGTGGACACCAAGCTACATAGCCTGGCACATCGCCGCAAGGTTGCCTGCTTGTCGGTTTTTTACAGATTGTACTTCGGAGAGTGTGCTCAAGAGCTTCACGACCTTGTTCCACCGGCTCCCTTCTACCATCGGACATCCAGACGCATCGCCGGATACCATCCATACCTGGTTGCCATTCCACCAATCACTACATAGTATAAAATAAAGTCGCTTCCCGTTTGGTGTCTCCTTATATCTTTAGAATTACCCAACGGATTTTGATGCGTTTTTCTTTATTAGATAGAGTAACTTGAGAGGAAGGTTTATAAGAATAATTTATTCCGGGAAATTGTCACATTCCTATGGGAAAACGGGTAGCCCAACTGGTAGTAAACTTTTGACCCCGTTTTGACACCTTTAAGGATAAAAATTTCAAAAATGCTGAAACACGTATTTAATTATTTTAAGTTATGAGTCTAATCAGAAATTTTAAAACAGATCACATTAAAGATAAATAACTTTCATACAAACTTTTAACCCCCTTTTCACCCATTTAAGGGTTAAAATTTCAAAAATGCTCAAACATGTGTTTAATTATTTTAAGTTATTAGTCTAATCACAAATTTTAAAATAGATCACATTCATTTAAAAAAACGAACTTTCATACAAACTTTAAACCCCCTTTTGACCCTATTAAGGGTTAATATTTCAAATATGCTGAAACACGTGTTTAATTATTGGAAGTTATAAGTCTAATCACCAATTTTGAAACGGATCACACTTAAGACAACGAATTTTCATACAAACCCCCTTTTCATCCCTTGGGGGATTAAAAAAAAGAGTGATTCAAGAGGAAGGTTTGTATGTATGATTTATGTCGGGAGAAGGTCTGTTTCCCGTGGAAAATCAGTTAGCAGCGGGTGAAACCGCTGGGCGGGCCGCTAGTTCGGACTAAGCGCTTTCAGTCATAATTTATAATGCGCACTGCTAAAGAGTGGAACTCACTACCTGCGTCTGTGTTTCCAAACGCATACAACCCTAATCTCTTCAAAGTGAGAGTGAACAGGCTTCTTCTGGGTGAGCTCGCTCCATCTTAGAATCTGTCTCTGTCCTATGACCGAGACTAGAGTTAAGAGCAAACCCATACTTAATAAAAAAAAACATAATTGAAAACTGTTCTCCATTCTAATAGGGTCTGACTGATTTCATATAATAGTAATCCAGATTTTTTTTTGGTGACGAATGCTTGATACGACGTACGATTGACTTCAAATTTCCCACTCTGTACATCCTCACTGTAGATATTACACACAGTCAAAATTTTTAATCACTTACCACCCATACTTACATTTATTATTAATTTATTTTGATTAACTTTAAGTAACTTCTATTTATTTTATTAACATTTACATCACACTTATTTACCACACAGCATTTCGGAACATACGCCAAAATTTTATCAGCATTTCATACCAATTAACATCATTTCATCTCAACCACTTCACACAAAAATAAAAATTACCCAAGAGTATTTTTTTTTTCTCTACTTACCTACACCGAGCTCATCTACTTTACCCACCATCGCCACACTAATTTTATATTGTTATTTTAGAGTTTGTCCTTTACGCTCATCCTTGTACATGTATAAATAAATAAAGAAGTCTCTACAAGTTCTCTCCAGCTTTTATTTACCTGTGGCTTACGGGCTACTCACTGGTGACCAAATCTACGGTAAATAGCAGTAGTTGGTTTTCCTCTCAAATTGCCTGAATGGTGCACACAAGTCTAGAGTCAAAAGCGATTATATCCCGATAGTATTTATAACCACTCGAGATTAAGATATAATTGATAGCCAAAATCAACTATCACCAGTTTGTTGATTTTGCCTGGTATGTTTGAGGAATATTTATGATTATCTCTGGTAATTTGGTTTTTATCTTCTTGAATCAAATCAAATAAACCAAATAGCTGGTTTTACAACTCGATAACTTCGTACATAATGGTCACAGACAGTAATCGGTTTTACCACTAGATAGAGAATTCCAAACTAAGCAGCATGGTGTAAAAAAGTAAAAACATCAAAAATTTCGAGATAGTTGGTTTTGCCTTTAATACGACGCTAGGATCATTCAGGTTGACTGGTTTGATTCCCAATCACAAATGAAGATAAGTTTAGTAACTCGTTCATCATTACAGCCAAGCCAACATTGCAGCAACAGCGATAAACAATTTTGAATGAATGACCCTGAAATGTTTGTCAGACGAGGCTTAAATGACCGTTTTTACGGCCGTTTACGTTCTGCCTACCCTGCAAGAGATATACATACATATATATGTCACGCCTTTATCTCTTGCGATTCTGGCAGAGCGTAAACGGCTATAAAAACGGGCATTTACGCCACGTTTGACAAACATTTGAGGGTCATTCAATGAAAATTGTGAATCGCTGTTACTGTAATGTTGGCTTGGTTGTAATTTATCAGTACCTTAAACAAAATCTTCATATTACCTAAACAATTCATTCACAAGTGTTGCGCAGTACCTATAGGACTTCCGTTACAAAAGATTCCAGGTTCCAACCAGGGCTTCGTGAAACGGTCTTGTATCATCGGGTTGTTCAATGACTCTGTATCCCATACGGTGAAAAGATAAATTTTATAGGGATTCGACGATCCCACTGATAAACCTCGAATCGTGGTTTTGTGGGGCTATGTTTTAGTTTTTAGAATACCATACTGATTAATAAATAAAATAATTCATTCAAGTATTGAATTCAATCAGGCTACTGAGACGGTTTTTCCACTTGTCGTCCGTCGCTGCGTATTTTTAACGCACCGTAACGCATACGTCTGTCAGACCAAAGAAAATGCAAATTCCGACTTGAAAGACGCATCGTAACGAACCGTAAACGCACCGTAGTCGTATTTGTATGGAAATAAGATCGAATTTCGCAATTTCATTTCGTCTGACAGACGTATGCGTTACGGTGCGTTAAAATACGCAGCGACGGACGACAAGTGTGAGAACCGCCTTACTCTGTAAATCCTATGCTTGTGAAAACCGGGTTTACAGACAGGACACGGCGTTGGGCCGCGTCCAAATTCCTCTTCATCGTGTTTGTCGATAGAATTGATTTAGTAGGTGTATATGCAATCACACTAATATTTTGGAGCGTGACGGGGTAGGCAGAGCGTCAACAGTGTTAAAAAGCAATAGAAGTATTTAAAAAATCCGAAGTCCCGGCGGCGGGCGCTAAAGTTTTTTTCAATTTCATATTTTCATTTATTTTATAATTCCGATTGCAAGTGTTGAGCGTCATAATGATTGTGTATACTGACTATAATATTGATTATTAATATGTTGGAACTCTTTCGAATCTCGCGCCCTCAGGTTCATTTCGTAAAAGAAGTAATTTTCTACTTATACATATATGACAAGAAAAAAATTGCTGGAGACAAAAATAATTTAGTTCTTTTAGAGTACCCCTGGTACCTTATGTGCTACAACCGACTGTACATCAAGCGGATACTCGCTCTGTCTACACTATAGAAGTACACCCAGAGCCAGCACTCGCCTGATGCAAGGACAATTGCAGGTGATAGGGTCGGATAACTAGGCTTATGGGAGGAACTTGCTGGACCGGTATCCGGGATATTTATGAGACAACGGGACGCCTGCCAAATCAAATGTTCCAATCTTGAAGTATAAGAATCATAAATATTTCTATCTCGCTTCCACGCCGTATATGATAAAAGCATTTTCATCTGAAGCTCAGCAGGTCCTCAGGGAAATCTAAAAATACAACTGGCCGAAAATTGGTATGTTATTATTTGACTGATATAAATACAACGTATTTAAGTGGCTTTTTGGTTCATTTGGTAGTGTTTCTTCTGCAGTATAGAGTTCGGTTTCGGAGCAAGGTTTCAGAAAAGATTTTCTTTTTTTCTCTCTCTCTAGATTTATTTTATCAACCGCAAAACCAAAGTAACTTAGAAACTTGTGCAACTTGGTCCCTAAGGAGCAAGTTCCTACAGTTTTGTTCTTCTCAGTAACCTGAATGGTTTCAGGCACTACCTATACATAGGTATACGAGTATTTAGCGTAGCGTACAATAGTAAGTAAGTACTTTAAACTGTGGTTAGTTTTCTTTGTGTGCCGTGTGATCTTCTTTCTTTTCGTGTGGGACACCGAGTCGTCCAACGACCCGATGAACCCTGGTGTCAGAGTTTTTCAACCGCCTACTACCACAAGTAGGCCTATGACATGGTTGTGTTACGGTCGCCGTCTAATGCCGTGTGATGCCGGCCTAGAATAGCATCACCCCATTTCTTACACATGGGTGTCGTAAGAGGCGACTATGGGACTCGAGGGTTAGATGTGTTTTGCAATTTTAGGCGATCGGCTGATAACCTGTCACTATAGTGATACACAGTTATCTGATTGACCCTCAAACTTTTGTCAGACGTGGTGTTGATATCCGTTTTGCGGTCGTTGACGCTCCCACCTACCCCGTAAGGGATATAGGCGTGGTTTATGTATGTATGTATGTACTTTTCGTCTGTTGTTACATAGACGTAGATAAAACGTGTAAGGCAGGCGCGGC
The DNA here is from genome assembly GCA_027580185.1 of Tuta absoluta. Taxonomy (NCBI): domain Eukaryota; kingdom Metazoa; phylum Arthropoda; class Insecta; order Lepidoptera; family Gelechiidae; genus Tuta; species Tuta absoluta. Next base: position 6,367,943 of record JAQAHW010000019.1, on the reverse strand, counting down.
TACGGTGCGTTTATACGGTGTGTAAGACAGACGCATCCGTAAACGCACCGTAGCCGTATTTGTACGGGTATAAGATCAGAATTCGCAATTTCTTTTCGTCTAACAAGCGCATGCGTTACAAATGCACAGCAACGGACAAGTGGGAGATCAGCTTTAAAAACAATTTTAACTAAATTAAATTGCTTATTATGTCATTATTACTTGATGAAAGAAGTTTATTTCTAGTTACTTAAATAAAACGTTTCTTGTTACATAAAATAATAATGAACAGGTAAATTAATTTAAATTGCTTCTTCCACGATATTTAGGCTACAAAGGAACCTACATAAACTAAATTTAATTACAAACAGAATAGATGGAGTTCTCTCGATTTAGTAGCTAATATATTTATATTAAAATAACGAAAATAGGTACTTTAAGAAAGTCGATCGAGCTCGATTCTCTAAGTATTCGTAATTGAAATCGCGCACGCAATGGCCATTTTCACATGCGCAATCGCAAAATTGCTATTTTCTCACCGTGAGTTTTCCCATGAATTCGAATGATTCGCAACAAGTGGCCTTCACTACTCATAACAAGCCGTAAAACATCTTACTACTCTCTAAAACAGCTGATTGTCAAAATCAAATGACGAGGTAATCATTTGACCTAAGACTACGATTTGCCGCAATAACTTTTTAAGTTGCGTGTTGTTTTACTGTCGGAGATAATCGGGTATTTTTAAATCATTATATTTATTTATATTTATTTAAATCATTTAATTTTGCTAGGGGTGGTGGTGGTGAGGTCTTAATATTTCTGCGTATATACTTAGACAAAGTTTAAGAGATTTCAATAAAACGGCATTACAGATTTCTACATAAACATACATACACGCCTATAATCCCTTGCGGGGTGGGCAGAGCATAAACGGCCGCATAAAACGGACATTTACGCCACGTCCGACAAACATTTGTGGGTCATCCGGAAAATTGTGTAAAGCCATAGTGACAGATTTCTACTGTTTAGGAAATACGAAAAATCTAGAGTAAGCCAATTGGATTTTGTGAGAGACTGAATTAGGAATGTGAATGTTGGTCAAATTTCTAATACTTAGAAAATCGATCTCATACGTAGGTAGCTGGATGTAGGTACCTATTGATCCTTTAATTATCATCATCATCATCATACATTTTTTTGCATTTTTTTTCAAAGGTGGTCAAAGATTGAGTTCCAAAATAATGTGTAATGTAAAATAGAGTAACACATTAAACCTAACTTTTACAGCTACAACAGTCCACTGCTGGACATGGGCGTCCCCCTATTGGAGGGTGCTCTCATACTCACCACGCTTGGCAGGCGGATTGGTGAGCGCAGTGCAAGATGTTGCATTCACTGGAAACGTCTCTTTTTACGAGTAGAATTGGGGTGATGCTATTCTAAGCACCACAGGGCATACATAGTCACACGTAGTTCTTGAATCCGTAATGAAGTCAGTATGTAACGAAAAAATGAAAATGAAATAACTTTATTCAATGTAGGATAGTTTTATCATATCACTTATTGACGTCATGAACCGTCATTGTAAAAAGAAGAAATTTGTAATACACAATTTTCATTTTTTTAATAACAATTTTGTAAAAGAAACTAACCTAATAGAAAACCGGCTCGGGCGGGATAAAATTAATAAAAATAAAGGCAATGCCACGGGGCTGGCCAGGTTAATCACACGGCATGTGACTTTACGCCACCACCATCTGAAAACGATATTTGTTTCAAATTGAAGTCAAGATTTTTAAAGCGTGTAATTTACATGCGTATAATTAACCGGATCTCCTGAACAGGAGAAACCCCCAAAAAACCTGCCCAGAAGTGCTCCTACTCTAAATTATTAACAACTGGTACCTTATGTGCTACAACCGACTGTACATCAAGCGGATACTCGCTTTGTCTGTACTATAGAAATACACCCAGAGCCAGCACTCGCCTGATGCAAGGACAATTGCAGGTGATAGGGTCGGATCACTAGGCCTATGGGAGTAACTTGCTGGGCCGGTTGCCGGAATATTGATTGAGACAACGGGACGCCTGCCAAATCAAATGTTCCAATCTTGAAGTATAAGAATCATAAATATTTCTATCTCGCTTCCACGCCGTATATGATAAAAGCATTTTCATCTGAAGCTCAGCAGGTCCTCAGGGAAATCTAAAAATACAACTGGCCGAAAATTGGTATGTTATTATTTGACTGATATAAATACAACGTATTTAAGTGGCTTTTTGGTTCATTTGGTAGTGTTCCTTCTGCAGTAAAGAGTTCGATTTCGGAGCAAGGTTTCAGAGAAGATTTTCTTTTTTTCTCTCTCTAGATTTATTTTATCAACCGCAAAAGCAAAGTAACTTAGAAACTTGTGCAACTTGGTCCCTAAGGAGCAAGTTCCTACAGTTTTGTTCTTCTCGGTAACCTGAATGGTTTCAGGCACTACCTATACATACACGAGTATGTAGCGTAGGTATAATAGTAAGTAAGTACTTTAAACTGTGGTTAGTTTTCTTTGTGTGCCGTGTGATCTTCTTTCTTTTCGTGTGGGACACCGAGTCGTCCAACGACCCGATGAACCCTGGTGTCAGAGTTTTTCAACTTCCTACTACCACAAGTAGGCCTATGACATGGTTGTGTTACGGTCGCCGTCTAATGCCGTGTGATGCCGGCCTAGAATAGCATCACCCCATTTCTTACCCACGGGTGTCGTAAGAGGCGACTACGGGACTCGAGGGTTAGATGTGTTTTGCAATTTTAGGCGATGGGCTGAAAACCTGTCACTATAAGTGATACACAGTTATCTAATTGACCCTCAAACTTTTGTCAGACGTGGTGTTGATATTCGTTTTGCGGTTGTTGACGCTCTGCCTACCCCGTAAGGGATATAAGCGTGATTTATGTATGTATGTAGTTTTCTTTTGTTGTTACATAGACGTAGATATAAACGTGTAAGGCAGGCGCGGCTACGGTGCGTTTACGATGCCTTACGGTGTGTAAGACAGACGCATCCGTAAACGCACCGTAGCCGTATTTGTACGGGAATAAGATCAGAATTCGCAATTTCTTTTCGTCTAACAAGCGCATGCGTTACGGTGCTTTAAAAATGCGCAGCAATGGACAAGTGGGGAACCGGCTTAAAAAACAAATTTTAACTTAATTAACCTGCTTATTATGTCGTTGTAACTTGATGAAACAAGTTTATTTCTAGTTACTTAAAACGTTTCTTGTTAAATAAAATAATAATGAACAGGTAAATTAATTTAAATTGCCTTTTCCACGATATTTAGGCTACAAAGGAACCTACATAAACTAAATTTAATTACAAACAGAATAGATGGAGTTCCCTCGATGTAGTAGCTAAATATATTAAAATAACGAAAATAGGTACTTTAAGAAAGTCGATCGAGCTCGATTTTCTAAGTATTCGTAATTAAATCGCGCACGCAATGGCCATTTTCGCATGCGCAATCCCAAAATTGCTATTTTCTCACCGTGAGTTATCCAATGAATTCGGATGATTCGCAACAAGTGGCTTTGACTACTCTTATGAAGCCGTGAAACATTTTAACCACTCTCTAAAACAGGTGTTTATCAAAATCAAATGACGATGTAAGCATCTGACCTAAGACTACGATTTGCCGCAATATTTTTTTAAATTGCGTTTTGTTTCACTGTCAGAGATTACCTGTTTTTTACATACACACACATATCACGCCTATTATCCCTTGCGGGGTAGGCAGACCGTAAACGGCCGCATATAACGGCCATTTACGCCACGTCTGATAAATATTTGAGGGCCATTCGGATAATTGTGTGTTGCCATAGTGACAGGTTGTTAGCCCGTCGCCTAAAAATGCAACACCCTCACACCCTCGAGTCCCTTAGTCGCCTCTAACAACTCCCACGGGAAAGAAATGGGGTGATGCTATTCTAAGCCGGCATAACACGGCAAACTGATTTTTTTAAATAATTAATTTAGCTAGGGGCGGTGATGGTGGGGTCTCAACATTTCTGCGTACAAAGGCAAAGCTCAGGTAAATTTCAATTAAACGGTAATACTTACAAATTTCTACTGTTTAGGAAACACGAAAAAACTTGAGTAAGCCAATTGGATTCGTGATAGACTGAATTACGAATGTGAATGTTGGTCAAACTTCTTGAACTTAGGAAATCGATCTCATACGTAGGTAGCTTGACGTAGGTACCTCGTGATCCATCAATACAAAGCATAGATAGTTATTACCTATAGTACCATATTTGCATTTTCTATCCAATCCCATCTTGGTCATTTCTGCAAAGGACTGGGTACCGTCTGCAAGATACGAGTAGACTTCAGTCTCAATTCAATTAATTAGTCTAGCGCTGCGCTTGTAAAGGAACGTACATTAATCTAAGCAAGCTTGAAGGCAAGAGAAAAAGTGGCTCTGCAATTTTGCATTTAAAAATATTACATTAACAGCCACATCAGTACACTGCTGGACATAGGCCCAACCTTAAATATTGACATATTCACCACGCTTAGAAGCGGATTGGCGAGCACAGTGCAGGATTTTGCATTCACAGGAACGCTGCTGCCCATTCCCTGATGATTATCCCTTAGTCGCTTATCACGACACTCACGAGTAAAAATTGGGTGATGCTTTTCTAAGCCGGCAGAAAGTTAAATATCTAAAGTATTAAAGCCTCACAAAAAGGTTTCCGATTAAATTCTACGCTTCTTCTTAGATAATCTTCAAAGATAATAATAATGTTCGTTCAACATTCTTTCATTAGCTTTTTATTTTAACGTAAAGAAAATTCCTTTCGAGAGCTAAACTTTTCTGATTTCACTCATCAATTGATTCAAATCCAATTTTACTGAAAGCGAAGTTCATAAAACTGAGAATCAATTTTTTATTGTTATATTGAAACAAATTACAAAAATACTAGTTAATTGCACAGTACAAAGTTTGGACGATGATCAATGTGAGTTGTGTGAGTTAATTTGTTTCGTTTATTCATAACTTGGTATGTGTAAAGTATTTCTGTGTCTTAAATAAATATGAAGAAAGACAAGAACTTATTTTATACTTACACGATTTTGCTGTAGATACAAGGATCAACATATTTGAATGTTTCCGACATTTACTAAGAAAAACTAGTATTAATTGATCCCTTAAATGAGTAGATTGTTGTGCCGCTGAACTTCAATCGTCTGGTATGCCAGTAAGTACATTAAGGACTTATTAATATTAGCTGAGATTTTCTTTCCAATACACTTTTTTCCAAAGTATAGATAATGCTAGCATACATTTATCACGCCTGTAACCCTTGCAGGGTCGGCAGAGCGTTAACGCCGTAAAAACGGTCTTCTACGACAAATCATTTAATCTTACACAAAGGTTTGTGTTGGCACTGTACATTCCTCAGTTATACAAAGTTACAATAAAAGACATGAACAAAGATTAGAGTTAAGCTAATCATAAAAAAATCAGGTTGATTTCATGCCTATGCATGGGTTGCAAATGCGAGTTACTAGACTGCCCCGACTCAGCAAACAATACTTGTTTATGATAAGAGTAAAAGTGAATAACTTTAGGTAGGTATGGGACTTCTCGCTGGCACCTACGGGATTATACTTTGGGGAAAGGTAAAAAACGAGAATTAAGTAGGTACCAACAAACCAAGTTAAATGTTGTACAAATATCTCTGTGCTCATTTCTAAAAGTAAATTGCGATTAAGAGCTTTGTTAAAAGTATTCAGAAAATTGAAGTTGATAATAATTTGGTTCAACCGAGGGCAATTTCGACAATAATGGCAAAGTTTCTGAACAACATTACTTATTCCTTTGTTTTCTTCTTCATGGTAATTGCCACTAATTACAATACTATTAGCCTCATGAACTTTGCAAACAGTAATTTATACAGGTTGTTAGGGACAGGCCTCCGAATACTGACCATGAAACCAAACAATTTGCCCTCAGAAACATTTGTCAGGAAACGACAAAAAAACCGTTCATACAAAATCACAATCAGCCGACATTTACTATAGGAAGTCAAAACTTATTGACGTTTCCAGAAATATCTTTTATGGGACCTTGTTCAGTTTCATGGTCTGAATGCATCCTATCAGTATCCGGAGGGCTGCTCCTTACATCCTGTATGTATATATACAGTTATATTTGATATTACTGAACTAAGTATTTACAATTTTAGTGCAATACCTACTAGTAATACTTAAAGTTTTTAACCACGCTTGATGATAAAATTCTCACTTAATGCTCTAACTAGTTACATCATTTAAATGATAAAGGTTTTGCAAGTTATACTGAATAGTCAAAGATTTGCGGCATACCATAGTAAATACCTAAAATACTCATCTTTTCACATTAACATTAACAGCCGCAACAGTCCACTGCTGGACATGGGCCTCCCCTTATTGCCGTACTCACCACGCTTGGCTTGGTAGCGCAGTGAAGATGTTGTATAGACAGGAAAAGCTGCTGCATAATTCCTGGATGATTATAATAATATAATATATAATAATAATAATAATTTCTTTATTTAGGTAAAGACCCATCAACACACAATTTTCACAAAAACAACAATATACAATGAAATAAAATAAAATAAATAAAAATTACAATAGTAATAGTAATGAAGATTATGATAAAAAGCAAATTCTATCGTCCATTTTCAGACCGGTGCACGGATGACCACGGATGGATTAGTTTAGTGCTAGCTTAGGATAACATCACCCAATTCAACTAATGGGTGTCGTAAAAAGCGACTTAGGGATAACCATCAAAAGAATTAACCTGAACTTTACACATTTTCCATATTGGAAAAATCATTCGTATAACTTATTAAGAGTCAGCCCCATATCTGCAGCTGAATTGAAGACATCTTGCCTGCAAAGGTTTCACTTTTAACTACAAAAAGTGTTCTTCAAGTCAAGTACAGTCAATATCAGGCTGGGTTTCACAGTTTGGACTTTTGACCGTTCTTATGCCGCGCGCATAAGACTTACATTGCCCTCAATTCAGGATATTAATTCTCCTTACTTGCCTTAAATTAGTGCTGTTCAGTCAAATAGGTTTAAAAAAGGATAGGAGATATTTAAGTCCTGTAATTTTTTCGTCTTTTCTAGTCAATTTAGTCGCCATTGTACTGATCGTCGCATTATTTTGACAGATAACACGTATTTTGCATGAAATTATAAGACAAAATATATCCTATCCTTTTCTAAACCTATTGACGGAAAGTGACAGCAATAATTTAACGCAAGTAAGGAAAATGTATATCCCGAATTGAGGGCATTGAATACCCAACTTAATAAGACTTACATTGAATACCCAACTTACATGCCAGACTTACATTGGCAGTTTGAGTGTGTTACCCTGCCTGATACTGACTGTACCTACCTACATAGATATAAAATCCACAGTGTGGTCGTGTCTTGCCACGAATATTGTATAATTTACGCTAGCCACGAGCATCTGGTTGCAGCGCACGCCTTTTGCATGTGTTCCGTGAAATACGCAGCGGGGACAGATGCGCTCGCCATTCCTGTAATATGGTTTAGACAATTTAGTGGCAACTAAAATAGTTTAAATGTTGAGAAACGTACTGGTTATTTTTGTGAACTACTAGATTTCTGCTTACCGGTTTCACCAGCTGCCACTTTCCCTTGGTAATAGTTGTTTACCCGCGGTAAAAAGTGGCCTATGTGTTATTCCAGGTTATATTCTACCTGTGTTTCTAATTTCATCAAAATCGGTCACGCCATTTGAGCGTGAAGAGGTAACAAACGTACATACACACACAAACTCTCATATATACTTAATATTAGTATGGATTATCTTATCACCTATGCCGTGTGATGCCGGCTTTGAATAGTATCACCCCATTTCTTTCCCGTGGGAATCGTACAGTTTAAAGAACTTTATTCTCATAAAAGACTACACATAAGTCACTTAACATGAGAACTAATTATCTAAATAAAAGTATACAATAAAAAATGACCGTACTAACAAAACAGCAGTGGGTACTTATAAAAATAAAAACCAAGAAATATGATTTATATTTGTTGTGTGCTCCAAGCATGCAACGACGTCACTACAAACAAAACAAGTAATTGAGGCCAGTTAAGTAGACACCGCGTTCTTAGATATTTGCATGGCGTAAGATGTCCAGTCAATTGGCGGGATTAGTACAGTGTGAACATTATACGGGATGCTTATTTTAGTGCAGAGTATTTACAAGAAATATGTTTTTGCAGTTGTGATTTGAACACATTACTAGACTCAATATTCTTTATGTGTGAAGGTAATTTATTGTATAGTTGCGCTCCCTCAAAGCAAATAGTTTTTTTACCGTAATCGGTTCTTATTTTTGGTAGAATTATATGACTTCTGCTACGGAGAGTATGTTTGAGTAATTGCTCTTTTTTTGTGAAAGTTATTTCGGAGTGAATGTTTTTATTAAGAATTTTTCGTATTAATAAGCATGTGGTATAAGTAGATTATCTTTATTCAAACAAACAATTACAATATAAAGTCATCTTAAAACTAAAAATTATAAATAATATATTCCCTCCAACGCATCTCCACGAGGCAAAGTGCCCAATAGGCTGGCAGCATTCCCTCTTTGAATTGCTAAACTCAACCTTTGAGCGAGGTAGCTACCAGACCTGGGGTCACCTGACGCCTCACGGAGACGCGCTGAAATATCCGAAATAAGTGCTTTGGCCTCCGAACCCCACGGACCCAAAGTTTCCACTGCGAAGGGCACAAAAACATACTTATTTAAGAGATCCACATATTTTCGGCGCTTAAGAACCTCCGCTGCAGCAGCCGCAGCCCCAACACAACGGGATGTAGATGGCACATGTGTGGGAGCTAAGGTGTCGACACACGTAGCGTCCCAAACAACACATTTGCCTAACTTCCACGGAATCATCGACATTCCATCCGGCCGTTTGCCATCTGCCCTAAACAAACCATTCGGTTCCAAAACCGCTGGTACCTTGGCGGAAATGAGTGCTCTGCGAATGATGTCATTCAAACTGGCATGACGTGACTGACGACCAGCACTCCTTTGGCAAGACAGGCCATGGCGTCCCAGACGATTAACCGCTTCCCCACAGATACATTTATGTGGTTCATTAATTTCAGTACCCAAACGTAACCCAACAATTAGCGACAACGTGCAATCGTCTAACAATGTTCCCAAGTTAGCAGAAGGAAGTGCCTGCAGCCATAACCCAGACTCCCTCTCCGACACAGCCAGTATCCTCGCGCGCTCCACTGAGTTCGAACAACCAGAAATTAAGCTCTTCAAAACAAGTTTGCAGAGAGGTTCATCCCACTGCTTCTGGGAATGTAGGGCAACCGGCATTTCGTCACAACTTTCCCGCCATACTGCCACCGCCTCAGCCAAACCTGAAATCTCCACGGAACCCAAGGAAGGGCTAAGAATTTTACCGCAAAGGAGACTAGCAGAATGTACCGAGGACAAGAAAGCCGGCAAAGAAACCGAAGTTACACCCCTGATGCCCAACCCACCAAAACGCACAGGCAGTGAGGCTTGGATCCAAGCTGTGTCGTCGAGAGCACAATTGAGGATGGTACATAAGGTCTCCCTGATGGTTCGGTCTAGGCCCTGCATCAAGTTCTGAAATTTCCAGAGTTGTGTACAGCGGAGGACGTACATGAACTTAGGCACAAACAAACAGAATCTAACTATAAAGAGAGCCATGTGGGAGTTAATTTTGTGTAAACGATCTGACGAAACCTGGAAGTGTTGAATTTGTTCCTCGATGTAAGAAGGCAATGCTTCATCCAAAATTGGGGCACCAAGAAGACGAAGTGAATCGTTTTCCAAAATTTTGATATCTGGAGCTAGAGAGGTGAAATTAGCAATTACAGAACTTCTGGTAACCGAGTCGACCGTTGGATGAACGAAGAGTTCACACTTTGCATTGTTTAACTCTAGGCCAATAACTGCAAACGCCTCCCTCAATGCTCTCAAATCCGCTGCAACAGTATGGGCACTACCTCCTAAAGTCCCATCATCCAAATACCATAAGTTTAGATCCGAGTTCAACGCCGAAATTATAGGATGTATCGCCAAACTAAATATGGCAGGGCCGAGGGGGTCGCCCTGCTGACAGCCTGAAGCAGACATCAGAAAATTGTCCTTGTATAAAAGCTTAGTTGGAGCGCCATAACATTGATGTAGGTATGGGTAAATTGCCGGGATATGTTCTTTAACGGCATTAAGAAGAACACCACGATCAACGGTATTGAAGGCGTTCTTGACATCTACCTTCAGCAAAACCTCGCCGCCGTTCAGCCTCAAAAATGCCCTAGTCGCATGAACAGCTGCTTCACAGCCACCTTTAATGCCAAAACCAAGTTGTTTTGGTTCAAATTTGCTGCTGAGGAATGGCAGAACTTTCTTGCAACAAATTTTCGAAACTAAACGGCGCAATGCATTACCTACAGCAATTGGCCTAATACCACCGTCCTTCTTTTTTAAAGCAACAAGATTTGCGCCATAAAACAAATCTGTTACTTCACTCAACACCTTTCCAGAGAGCATCAAACTTACGAGAGACACCAAACTTTGCAAAAGATTTCTACCAACATCTCCGATTGAACATGTGATCAAATCCTTTAGGTGCTGTGGTGAAAGGCCATCCAATCCCGCTGCAGATCCGCTCTTAAAGGACATTAAAGCGTTCTCCACATCGTCCACAGTAACGACAGGAGTAGTGTCAGAGCCTGTAGGTGGAACTGGTAATTGAGTCACGGCCAATGGGGAAGGGTGTTTGGAATGCAAAGCGTCAAGTGTCTCACTATTATCAGGAGCCAGAACATCACTGGAAAAGAGCAATTGGGCCGCCCCCTTCAGATCTCCGTCATTGACCTTGTCCTCAACTCTTTTAAGAACATTAAAACTGGTAGGCGCATTAGTAATCAGGTCAAAATCATGTAATGCGGGCGGAGCAGAGCAATTTCCCTTAATTTTTTTAATTAAAGAAGCTGATTTACCCTCTTTACTGACATGCAGCGTACGGTATGTAAAGGTTAATAAGTCCACCCAACTAGTCCTGTCATTTTTTGTCACTACGGTATCAATAGTCTTACGAAGAGCCGAAGCGACCGCAAACCTCGCCCCCCTAGGAATTCGTTTCACAACTGGAACGTTGTTTTTAAAACCACTTAAAAGCTTCCAAAGGGGCAAGTCAGGTGAATCATTCTGCAGACCATCAACCCCGGGAGTACTTACTGTATTATTCTGACTTCTGTTAGGGACAGGACTAACTGAAGGTGAGACCCGCACACGGTGAATCCTGCTCATATGAATCTTGAGCCCCCGCCTACCTTTGAAAAAGCGAGGCTCGGTACAAATCAAAAAATCATCTCTAACGAATTACTTAAAAAAGAGGTGACTTGGCATTTTAACCCCCCCTATGCCTCACATTTCGGCGGGATCTTTGAGGCAGCGGTTAAGAGCATGAAAACGCATCTTAAACGCGTTATAGGTCAACTTATCCTAACTTACGACGAATTCAACACACTTTTGTGTCAGATCGAGGCAGTTCTCAACTCGAGACCGCTATTTTCTCGTACTATGAGCGTTCACGCTGCTACTGCAGCTGATTTAAATAAACAAATAAAATGTTCCTTTTGTAAAAATAATACACATCCATTAAATAAATGCGATAAATTTTACAAATTGACCGTACCTGAGCGTATACGGTTTGTGTCCGAAAATGGCGTCTGCAGGAACTGTCTTCAAGGCCACGATACTTTGTCGTGTAGATCGCGTCATAACTGTCGAACGTGCTCTCAGAGGCACCATTCTTATTTACACGAAAATGTTACAGTTCATAATGTGGTGTGGTATAAGTGTATAGTTGTGTAATATTCATTATATTTGTCTTTTTAAACACTGTTAGTGTTTGCGTGCGATATGGTAAGTGGAACAACATTTTGACTATTTTATTTTGTGCTATTTGTAGGTCTTTTAAATTGGTTTTAGCTGCATTTCCCCATACTTCTATTAGGTAAAGAAGGTGTGACTTTACTAAGGAGTTATAAATGCCGACACGCACCTGGCGGGGTAGGCAGCGGACAATATTACGAAGAATACCAAGCAGAGACGTCAGTTTCATGCGCACATGTTCAATATGAACCCTCCAATTAAGGTATTTGTCCAATCTAAGACCCAGATACTTTTCGCTAGATTTCTCACAAAGCGCCTTGCTGTCAACGGTCAGTGGTTTATGCGGTGGTACGATTTTATTTTTAGCTCTAAATATTATGTATGAAGTTTTGGATATGTTGATTGTAAGAAGGTTATATTGGAACCACTCGTAAAGAACATCAAGGTCGCTTTGCGCCTGTGATAATATTCTCTCGATTGATGATCCAAAGTAAAACAGGCAAGTGTCGTCTGCATATAGCGTCAATTGACCCTGGAGTCCGATATCTTTTATATTATTGACGTAAATGAGAAATAATAGGGGGCCCAATATGGACCCTTGAGGAACTCCAAAATCAATCGACCGCGGTTGACTATGGCATTCATTCAATTTTACAATTTGTTTCCGGTTTGAGAGATATGATTTAAAAATTTTCAGACAATTTCCAGTGATTCCTATACTTTCCAGTTTCCGTAGTAACAGTGTATGACTGACAGTGTCAAACGCCTTCTTTACATCGATAAAAGTACCCAGCGCAATTTGCTTTTTATCGATGTTAAGTTTTATTTTGGTTATCAAATCGACAGTGGCTGATAATGTGTTTGATTTGGCCCTAAATCCGTATTGTTTGTCGAAAAGGAAGTTGATGGAATTCAAGTACTCGTCTAAACGGTTATATAGTATTTTTTCAAATACTTTTGACAGCGCTGGCAATACTGAAATAGGTCGATAGTTACTCGGATCTGTTTTCGTCCCAGATTTGTAGACTGGTGTAACTTTGGCAACTTTGAGAGAATCCGGAAACTCTCCATTATTAAACATATTGTTGACACAGGATGCCAAGCAAGGGGCTATCAGCTTCCCGACGCATTTGATAGCTTTTGCACTTATGCCATCTAATCCAGTGCTTGTATTAGAATCGAGATCATTAATTATTTTGTTTATTTCTATTTCTGTACATAGCTTAAATTGGGAGATGCTGTGTTGGTGTGGGTTTAGAGGTAGCGTGTGCGTTGAGTTGTTGTAAAATTTGGATGGAATTTGTTCAGCGAGCGTTTTACCGATGGTAGAAAAATAGTTGTTATAGCAGTTACATATGTCAGTAGGATCTGTAATTATGTTTTGGTTTACTATGAGTTTTAGGGGAGCAGAACTTTTCGGTTTTTTATTATTAGATAGTGTGTTGAGCAAGCACCATGTCTTTTTCGGTCGTTTAGAGCATTTCTTGAATTCTTTGTAAAAGTATGTGTCTTTAGTGTCTTTAATCATATTCTTTGTCCTTTCTTTTAGTATTTCAAACTCAGTCTTTAAATTTTGATTATTCGGATTTTCTTGAAGCTCTGTCCAGCGGTTGTTCTTTAGTTCTATTAAACTTAGTATATCTTTATTTATCCAATCCTTTAAAGGAGGATTCAGAATCTTCGTTTTAGTTACTGTGCATTTGTCTATTTGATTCTTAATAAAGGTTTCAATACTAGGAAAATCTTGGTTCAATTGTTGAAGGTCAGCTTGCTCTGTTGATTTTTTATAATTCAGTGTAGTTCAAAGCTTCATATGTCACACGTTTTTTTGGAGGTGGTTTAAACTTCTTAAGTTGTAAAAGAATTTGATGATGATCAGAAAGTGGAGCCGTGAGTATAGCCAGATGAAAGTTGTTTGATTTTAAATTTGTGCTGACATGATCTATGATTGACTTTGTCAGCGATGTTTGTCTTGTGCAGTACTTTACATCGGCTTTATTTAATAGCCTAAATCCATTTTCATCAAGAACTTCTTTATAATGTTTCCTTTGAGAGGAAGCTTTTAAAAGATCAGTGTTGCTGTCGCCAAACACAATCGCTCTTTTTCTTCGTCTAAGTTGTTCGCTATATGTTTCAAGAAAATCTTTATAGTGGCTTTCTCCTCCAGGGTAATAGAAAAGGCCAATTTCCAAGCCATATCTCTCCAGTCGAATCCACAGATAGTTGTTGTCACCTTTGTAAAGTGCTTCACTGAGGTTGTGGTCTAAGTCGTTGTGAACGAAAGCTGATACACCGCCACCAACTCTGTCGTTTCTGTAGCTGTAATAATGCGTGTAATGAGGTAATTGAAAAGATAAAGCTTGCTCTTCAGTTTTAATCCAGGTCTCGGCTACAAGTATAACTTGTGGTTGCTTTGGTAGTAGCTTCAGTTCACATTTGAGTTTATCGAATTTGCCTTTCTTTCTGATACTTTGCATGTTTGCATAGTAGAAATTGAGTCTTGATGTGGCAGGTAGACATTGGTAGTTATTGGTAATTTGATAGGATATTGTAGTATCATCAGGGAACGTTTCTGTGTCGTAGTTTGATGCTGGATGAGTATTTAGTTTTTTGATTGATTTGCTATTATCTTAGGTACTCCTTTTTGATATTTAATCGCCAGATTAGTTTCACCATTTTCTTGACGATTGACTAATTCCTGTTTCAGTTCTTTAAAAACCTTTTGTTTCACCAATCGTAAGAGGCGACTAAGGGACTCGAGGGAGTGTATTGCAATTTTTGTCGATGGGCTGACAATCTGTCACTATGGCGATACACAATTTTCCGAATGACCCTCAAATATTTGTCAGACGTGGCGTTTACTCTCTGCCTACCCCACAAGGAATAAAAGGCGTGATATGTGTATGTATGTAAAATAGTTAAAATATTGAAAATCTTACTGGTTATTTTTATCAACTATTATGACCTATGCCGTGTGATGGCGGCTTCTAATAGTATTTCTTTCCTGCAGGTGTCTTACGACTACGGGATTCGAGGGTTGCATGTGTTTTACAGTTTAAGGTAGCAGGTTGACAACCTGTCGCACACAATACTGAAACGGCCCTCAAGTATTTGTCAGACATGGCGATAGCGACCGTATTTTTACGGTTGTTAACGCACTGCCTACCCCGCAAGGGTTAAAGGCGTCATATTATTTGCAAAACTTTTTAAACAGTGTTTGTTGTTTGCTGAAAGCATTTAATTCAATTTATTTTATGTTAAGTTTCACAATTACTTTTTGTATAAAATTTTTACTTTGTTACTCTATGTTTAGTTTTACAGTGCATAGGCTAAGCTGTAATGCTGTAAAATTTATTTCAATAAATAAATAAATTATGTGTATGTGTATTCATCGGGTCTTTTATTGACGCGTCCCACGCGTTAGAGAAAGTAGATGGCGGCTATTATTTTGGTTTTTTTCTTTGCACTATTTGAAGGGTCAAGTTGAACTGGTTTTTCATATAGTTGATAGGAATGAAGCAGTTTATTAAAAAACCTTTTTATGGGAACACTCTTGCATGTGTCTTGAGATATGACTTGACTGACCTGATGGCGTAGCGGATAATATCCCTGCCTTATACGCTGATGGTCGTGGGTTCGATCCCCACAAGACACAAATATTTGTAAAGTAACATTTTCAGATATTTGTGTTTAGTCTGGGTGTTCTTTATGTGTAATATGTATTTATATACAAAAAATATATAATAAGTAATAATATAATCAGCTATTTAGTTCCTATAGTACAAGCTATGCTTAGTTTGGGGCTAGATGGCACTGTGTGAAATGTCCAGGATATTTATTTATTTATAAACACAGCCGCAGCGTAACAGCTGGGCTCGCCATACGTACAATTCAGTATAACATTGTTTTTAGGGTTCCGCGCCCCAAGGGTCAAAACGTGACACTTTTCTGAAACTAGGCCGTATGTCTGTCTGTCAATAGGCTGTAGCTCATAAACAGTAATACTTAGACAGTTCCAATATTTTTCAGTTGCCTGTGTGATGCCGGCTTAGAATAGCATCACCCCATTTCTACCTGTAGGTGTCGTAAAAAGCGACTAAGGGATAAATTCCGGGAATGGATAGGAGCGATCTTTGTGAACATCTATCACACCTTTCACTGTGCTTGCCGATCCACCTGCCAAGCGTGGTGAGAAAGGCAAATACCCCCCAATGGGGGGAGGCCCATGTCCAGTCGTGGACTATTGTGGCTGTTGTAGTAGTATCTGTAAATCATCTAAGATAGTTTTAATTTTGATCTTGAGTAAAATTTTTTGTTCGCATGCACACATAAATGTTTAGCCACTTTACAAGGGCTGTATTCCGCTATTTCAAATGCGTCTTAATTGTGTTTCAATAGAGTGTCAGATCGATGGTTTTGTCCGTTTTCAATTCCGCTAACAGTTTTTAATATAGAAAATCACAGTTCCGATAGAATGACAGTTTAGTGCCGACGGTATAACAATAGCAAGAAATAAGACAATCGGTACCCTGGACATGTTTTACTCATCCTAGAGAAGCAAGGAAGGGTAATGTTATTCCTCATTCCTTCAGTCGTGAGCGAGTCTTGCATTCTAAACCATGCGCTCACTGTGTCATTGTAAATAATACATTATTTCCTACACATGACGTGTTTATTTCGAGTGCACCCGTCGCTTTTAGGTTGATAGGTACAGAACTTACATGGAATATTCTAGCCACAATTTACTAGGTTGGTATTTTTAAAAGTTTTCTTATTAGATAGAAAATAATATTTTTTTCAACTGTACGAAATTTGTAGGAAAGTAGAAAACCTTGTCGGTCAGTAACTCAAACTTTTATAAAGGTCAAAAGTTTTGGGTAAGACAGGTGTTGAAATAAGAAAACTTAGTTTCTAAAATAAGTACTTACCTGCCTGAATATCTTATGTTATTCAGAATTTTAATCTCATCTCACCACACATAATTTTTTTGAGTACTTACTAAATTACACCGCAAGTTGGGTTTAAACCGACGACTTTCAGCTTCACTAGTAAACTATCCCGGTAGACCTTTTATTTCGTGTGGGACACCGAGTCGTCTAACGACCCGATAGATGGAGTCATGCCACGCGTTACTGTTATTAAAATGCACAAGCAAAATTTCGCCAAATATAGCCGAGCCGAGGTAGCCTAGAGTGTAGAAGCGTTTTACTAGTGATAGCGAAAGTCGTAGGTGTTGTCTCTATAGCATTTAAAGTCTTAGCGTAAAATTTTATAAAATAACTATCTTTCTCTTTTCAACTCACATCTCTCTCTCTCTCTTCTGTACATCGCTGCTCGTCCAACTAGTTATCTCTGATATTTATTTAATACAGTTTAATCATAATTCTTCTTCTTTTCGTGTGGGACACCGAGTCGTCCAGCGATCCGATGAACCCTGGTGTCATAATGAAACGAGTATTATTGGCCATAATCCTTCAGTAGGTTCAAACCAAGCCTGCAGTACATGTTCCAAGTTTTTTTTTTCTTTAATGATGGGTTTGCTCTTGACTCTAGTTTAGGTCATAGGACAAAGACAAAGTCTAAGATGGAGCGAGCTCCCCCAGAAGAAGCCTGTTAAGGCACTGGCGCTCCCACACACTGACGGAACGCAGGTGGCTACTTGGCGCCAGACTTCGGTGGGATGGTGGTCGCGAGCCAGGCGGCCCCTTACGGAGCCTTCCACCGCTTAGTGGGATCGTTCGGCCGGGCAAGCCTGTGTTGCCGTTGCCCGGGGTGGACCGCTAGGAGGTAGATGCCATACCACCCCAAATTATTTTAGATAGAATACGCAACACGTTTAATTGTATACAAAAAAATCGTATCTTTGTATAGCTGGACCTTATCCCATCAAGCTTAGTCTCGCGACCTTTTGCCTAAACGATATTAGATTAGCGGAGTAACAAACAAACAAACAAACAAACTTGAGCTGAGAGATGGTTTGGAACAGGTCGCATACAAAATGGGCAAAGTTCTGGCATAGCTCGCGACGGCCGCCATTTTGCATTAACTAACATGGCCGCGGTCACTGTTAATGAATCTTAACAGCCCAACTTATTTCTAGCGGGGTTGGTAGACCGTCAATGTGCAATGAGGATCACTATAAACATTTGATAGTGCTGTGAGTAGGAAACGCTTCTAAGGGATTTACTTATAGTTCTAACTCTATGAAATTATATATTTCCTTCAAAAATAATTATTATTAGGCCCATCGCCTAAATCAAACACCACCTTTAATAAACAAATTAATCTAAAGTAACAAAGCGTCACTTTTTTTAACTGTCTTCAAAAACAAACCTACTTATTTACATAAATCATCAGTTTGGTGGTTCCATTTACGGTGTAATTCAGTCAACTGTTGGAAGTAAATTAGTATCAATTACAACAACTTTAATTAATACAGACGAACTGCATTAATCTTATTCTCAAAACTTTTATGAAATTGGACACCACTTTCTTAGATATTCGTGATTGCATGCAGTTGGTTTGCAGTTCAGAGCATTTACTGGCAAGATTTACTGAGTTGGTAGGTACATAAGTTTTTTTGTCGATAGACCATAGTCCACTGCTGGACATAGATCTTCTCCCATTTGGGGATACTGCCATAAAATATTTAATAAGTTAAAGTTGACGGAGTATAATTTGCTGCATTCAACGCTAACTGCAATTGCTTAGATTAGCACCCGCGTGTAGAAATAGGATATTATTATTCTGAGGCAGCTACACCACGCAGCATATTTTTAGAAATACAGTTCATATGCGGTCCGTCTGTATAGACCCGTAAAGTTTTAATTCGCGGCCATGGCCCCTTTAAATGACCGAAAGTTAGTTACGTGTCGTCGTTAATTTAATGTAAGTAAAAGCTTTTTCATTAGTTCAAGGTCCATTTTATTGACAACTCGTGACTCGCCCAGCAGTTGCTATGAGAACAAGACGTTTTTTACCTCTTCAAGCACTCTCTTTATTTAAAAACGCATCCAAATCCGTTGCGTGGTATCATGATGACAGACAAACAAAGAAATGAAAAAAGTGACTCAATTTTATAAATGAAAAAATATTGAGTCCATAATCAAACCATAGCAAGAAAACAATCGCGTAGATTTTCATTAGTAAACGAGAAAATATAGGGTGTAAATGACAGGAGGGAATACGAGGTAAAAGGGACAGCCTTCCGAATACTGATAGTGCAAGCAGATCATGAAACTGGACAACTTTCCCTAAGAAATACATGTCAGGAACGGACAAAAACTATCGACGTCCCATACAAAATCACGATCAGTTGACTGCATTTACTATGGAAAGTAAAAAAAAAACGGTTCCATATATTTTTTTATGGAAAGTTGTACAGTTTCATATTGGTCTCAATGCACCCTATAAGGCTTGTATCAGTTGTGTGTCAATGGCCTGTGAGTGGGACAGTTTTGGTCATTCCGTATTTTGCTAACAGTTTGAAGCATAAAAAATCACACTCCGGGCTCTTAGGCTATTAAATAAGAAATTAACTCTTAGTATATCCGTAGAGTCTAAATAAGAATGGAGCTAGACTGGTGGACTTGGCCTAAGAATGACAACATACATACATATATCACGCCTAGATATCCCTTGCGGGGTAGGCAGAGTGTACCCACCCGTAAAAAACGAACATTATACGCCACGTCTGACAATTTCAAGACGCGTCACTTAGAGAAATTTGAGGGTCATTCAGAAAATTGTGGATGACGATAGTGACAGTTGTAGGCCCATCGCCTAAAATTGCAATACACATGTAAACCTTCGAGTCCCTTAGTCGAAAAAAGGGTGATGCTATTCTAAGCCGACATCATTCGGAAATATTTCTCTTTATTATTTCATTGCGTTAACACCTCGACCAGATTAAACCAAAAGTATTGATTTTCTATTATAGTAAGTAATTCATCCAGTAATTTATTACAAAGGTAAGGTAGAAAGCAAATTATTTTATTCATTAATTTAAGTACCTACCTACCTTTTGACAAAGTTTATCTAATCACTAATGTATTTTTCTAAATATTGAAATAGTTTGGGCAAAACAATTCTGTCTGAAAGACGCAAAAGTATCGGCTGATAAAGTTAAATTAAGAAAGTCGAGAAATAAAGTGATTGAATTGGAGGATTCAGATTACGATGTTTATTGAAATGAGAAAATCCAGAATATCTTTTAGGCAACCAGAGTGTAGAAATACGATAATCTTAAAAGATAATTGCTTTCTCAAACTGAGCGACCTATCCCTCTAAAGATGAGTCTTTTTCTGTCGTATGGGACACCGATGAAACGAACGACCCAATGAATCATGGTACCAGACTATTTTAACCACCAGTAGGCCTCTGACATGGTTTTATCACCCAAGTTATCATATAGACAGCAATCAGGACCGATGGCTTGACGTGCCCTGCGAAGCACGTATTCATCCGACTTCATATACCAAGGAATCTCGGAATTCCGCATCTGAACTTTACGCTAGTGGGATTCAACCAGAATAAACATCTTCCTTCTTCCACTTGGAATTGGAAATTCTACCTTTTCACCGACATAATAAATCTCATGAAAGGAATTACTTACACTCTGCTCGTCCGTTATTTTCATCCCGGGATAAATTGGAGCCGGTCTGAGTCCGGGACTCAATTAAATAGATATTTTTTTCATTTAGGTGTAAGGAGCCTTGGAAAGTTTTACTGGTAGCTGTTAATGTCTACATTTCCTGCCTATTTTTTCATAGTTTCAACGTGACTAGACTAACTACACACACACACACATATCACGCCAATTATCCCTTGCGGGGTAGGCAGAGCGTAAACGGCCGCAAAAACGGACATTTACGCCACGTCTGACATAATATTTGAGGGTCATTCGGAAAATTGTGTATCGCCACAGTGTCAGCCCATCGCCTAAAATTCCAATCCTTCAAGTCCCTCAGTCGCCTCTTACGACTCCCACGGGAAAGAAATGGGGTGATGCTATTCAAAGCCGGCGTCACACGACCAACTACAAACAGCCTTAAGAGCTGTGGTTAAAAAATTCCTAAAGCTATGCTTCTATTTTTCACTCAAACGCTCGTTTCTAATATATATCCACCAATTCGCAACTGACTGAAACAATTATTGACACGATTACTCATCTCAAGATCTACCTTAGGCAAAAAATGACTAAAAAGGCCACTTTAGGTATTAATTGCATTAACTTTACATACAGCGAATATTTCATTGAGTTTGCGGGTTCTAATTTTACATAAGGATAATACCAAAAACTTAGGCAACGGACATTCTGATAGCTTGTTTGTATGAAAAGAAATCTTTTTTTTTGTGAAGTTGCTCCACTGTCGAGGTCGTTCACGGCTACACTCGCCTTAAATAGTCTATGATTTCCGCGCCATTTCACAGATTACCTTGTACGTTTACCCGCCATATTTTTAATCGCCGCTTAATTTTGACAGACACCTACTGCGTTCGATAAATCATAGACAATCTTAGAGACGTTTATCTTTTATACTTGTCTAAGCCTATTTAACAGAAAGTGTCAATGCAATTTTTAGCTAGAGATTTGGTCGTGTCGTAAGGGAAAGCTCTACAGGCAGTCCGGCCTCTGACGTATTACTCTTCATGCGTATTTTTGAGTACGTTCCATATTAAAGTACTCTGTGGTACGTTCATAGCACGCCGATACTGGAAATCTTCGCGGTTTGTATTCGTGTTTATAAACACCATTATTCAATGTGAAACACCAATTCGCTGTCTAAATTATCTTTGCAATTATTATGAAAGATTACATGTCATTGAAGACACTCGGCACCACAGATATTCAAAGTGTCTATATACATAGTATGTAGGTACTTACATCATCATAGGTATTATGAAAGAATTCCTGTGTAGCCAACAGGCGAGCCGGGGATTTAACCAAGAGATGCGCTGCGGTTTATTATTTTATACGCGGATCATTTTATATAAATAAAAGTTTATTCATTCATTCATTAAAATATAAGAGCTTGGCTCTTGTTGGTGGAGTAATTGCCATTTTTTTCTATATTCTGCCAGCAACTTGACCCCTTAATATGACACGGCGTTAATATTCTCCTTTCCTTGAGTGAAAAATGTGCGTCTAGGGTCTTCCTCTTCCTCTCTTTCCTTCGACCTTTCCTTCAATGATGTAGTTCCTTAAATAGTTCATATGCGTAGGTAAATAAGTACAAGTAAAATACGTTAAGAGATGAACCAACCGATAAAACGAAACAACATATTTCAAAGAAGGTCGAAATAAGGACAATATTTTGGACCTCCCATTCTAAAAGTTTTTGCATATAGTGGATATTTATTTCGTACTTTGACCGATATATTTTAGAAAAAGTTGGTCAGTTTCAGAGGCTGTTTTACATCTTGAAATATAATCAGCCTCACAATAAATTGAACGGATACAAATACCCCATCCCTAGTTGAAATTATTTACGAAATGCAAAATATTCCAATTTGGATTCAGAGGCAAACCCAAGCTGGGGGCTCCGTCGAATACGATCGAAGAATCCTAAGCTCCAGCGGCAAACGCAATAATTCAATTAATACCACGGAAGACTTAAGAAGGCGTCTCGGGGTAAACTGTTTCGAACTTTTGTGGTCAAGTCCGAGGTACTTCGCGTCGTGTCGTGGATGGGTCGCATACACACATCACACATTTATCCCTTGCGGGATAGATGAGCCTTCACTGCAGTACAATACGGTTGATATCGCCGCATCTGACAAATATTTGCGGGCCGTTTCAGAAAATAAGTGTATCACTATTGTGACAGGTTGTCATACGCCACATCGTGTCCTTAAATAGTTTAACACAATTTATGAGACCTTGCAAAATTGCACCGCAGGCGGGGTTTGAACTTGCGCTTTTCGCATTACTTAGTTTTTTTTAATACCCAACGCATTAAATAAAGTGTTTTAATAACATATTGCTCAAATAGTTAACTATATGTTTGTAAAATAATCCACCAATACTATGTATTCGTACTAAAGAAAAAGTAGATAATATTTTTTTGCAGACATCATTATGTACGCGATATTGGCATCAAGATACACTTGCATAATTTTGCGGGAATTGGATGAGCCCAGATAGAAGACGAGTTGCTACTAGTGATAACGCCCTGCGAAAGGTGCGTCGCTACTATTGATACCTCATTTGACAAATTCTGATAAATAGTTTAGAAGTCAGGACGGAACAAATGTTGACGTTTAGGTTTATAACGTAACCCTCCATTTTGCTTTGCTGTGGTTGGTTAAAAAATTACGAGTATTTTCAGATCTTTCAGATAGAAAAATCCCCGTTCTGTGACCATAGACCAATTAATTGGTCTATGCTGTGACTAAAGTTTACAACATTAAAGTACTCGTACCTTCTCAGCTTCTCAGTGACAATAACGCAGGTGAATTTCGTTCGACTCTATTTGGCAGTCAAATTGCAGTTTGACCGGACTTGATCTTTTAAAAAAGTACAAAATCGAAAGTGCTTTTTCAAAAGTTTAATAAACTCAATAAAAAATAAACCATAAAAAGCCAGAATATACAATAGTTTATTGCTCTAACTCAAATTGAATCAAGACGGTAGAAAAATAATAAAGTCAGAAAAAGGCTTGAAAAATGCTTGAGAAAATAAAATGGATAAGTAAAAGGGTTGGATTAGTTTCTCTCAAGTTGGGCTCGACTACACAAAGAGAGTGTAAATCAACACTTCGAAAATGAGCTCCCAATATTCTCTTACTGAAAACATGTCTGCGAAACGGCGCGTAAAATTAAAACAGCGGCCAGTCGAAGAAAGTATTCCCCAGACGATACAACTAGATGAAGCTTGCTTGTACTAAATTTTGAAGCCACTTAATAGAAAATAAGTAAGGTGTAGCTGCCGAGTGATGTCGGATTAGAAAAGCATCACCCCATTTCTTTAGCGTAGGTGTCGTAAGAGGGTGGTAAGTAAGATGTAAGTATGAAAGTAGTTTTTTTGTAATGTACAAAAAAACGATTTTCATACAAAATCACGATCAGCTGACTGCCTTCACTATGAAAAGCCTTTTTTACGTTTCCTGTGATATATTTCTAGAGGAAAGTTGTTCATTTTCATGGTCTGAATGCACCCGTATATCAGTATTATATCAAACAGTATTCGGAGGGCCTGTCCATTACACCCTATATAGTTTCGGATGAAAACAAAACTAAAATGTGCAAATTGCGCATTTCCGTGTTTCAGTTTGTAATTCAAACAGCACATTTAAAGCAACAGCAGCAGTTGCTTAGCAGTGTTGAAGTTGAGGATACAGGAACCACGAGTTACTATAACCTCTAGATGTAGCAAACATCGATAACTTTGCCTATAGTATACCTACTTAGTTTAGGATCTGAACTTTGTATTACGTTAGTTACCTAAAGATTCTATGTAAACATGTTAAAAGCTGAAGTAATCATGTTTTGGTAGGAAACTCATAGTAAAATCCACACTTACACTTTACGATTATTGTTGTAAATTAATTTAAAATAAATACAGATAAATAAATACAAACAGAAGAGGAAACATGCTGGGACACTTGTTACGACATGACGACCTACTAAAAACTATAATGGACGGAAAGATAAAGGGAAGAAGAGGGAGAGGGCGACATAGACGAGCTTATATGGACCAAATCAAAGAAAAGATAGGTGTCATGTCGTATAAGGAAGTCAAAGAGAAGGCTCAAAATTGAGCAGATTGGATATTACTCCACCGACAAGAACGAGGCTCTTAAATTAATGATGATGAAGTAGCTGTACATGTGTAGCAGGTAGCTACGTGAGCTGCAAACTTCGTAGCCATATGCTACGCTGGATATATAAAGAAGGGTTGCAGTAGGGCTAGTAGTGTAGTTTTAATTTTAGTCTTAGCTGTTACACTTCTGCTGTTAACGAACACCGAGTTCACCGAGTTAACGAACGACCCACCCTGTAAAAATCTAATAAAATAATGTTATGTTAGCCTAATCCGTGATCTAAGTTTAGCGATTAAGTTAAGTTTATCTCGGCAAGCGTAGTGTTGGACGACCTCCGGCCAGACGGACCGATGACTTTAAAAAGGCGGCTGGTAGCGACTGGATGGCGGAAACGGGAGATCGTGCCCTATGGCGTACCCTGGGGGAGGCCTACGTCCGGCAGTGGACTGCAATAGGCTGATTATGATGATGATAAGTTTAGACATTGTTCTTGGACAAATCACTGCGGAGTCCTTAAGCTTTGCTATAGCATTGTGGAGCCTAAAATATAGATATGATTAAAGATGCCTGTTTAGAATAGCATCACCCCATATCTACCCGTTGAAATGCGACTAAGGGGTGATCCAGTCACAGTTTCATAACGTTCCCTGTTAAAATCTTGCACTGCGCGACTGCGCTCATCAAGCTCGCCAAGACAGTAACCAAACCGTAGCACATGTAGCAGTAGGCTACGAGAGCTACGGATCTCGTAGCTGCCTGCTACGTTGTATGTCCTATGTAATTCAGTGCGTTTTTAGGATGAGTTCTACTCATAAAACTGAACAAATTTTCCCAATAAACATCGAGAACGCCGAAACATGAACAAGAAAGTTCACCTTTCCATACAAAATGATTAAAAAATGTGTTACTACGATGGGAAGTACAGTACCATTTCTATTTTCATATTTCGACCTACGTTTATTGGGAAAAGTTGTTCAGTTTTACTACTCACCTTAAAAATATTTGCACTGAATTTAATTATAACGGACGTTGAACAGAAAGTGACACGGATAATTTATTTTTGTTGACACAGTGACACTTAGTCGTCGAACAACCCGATGAACCCTGGCGTCAGTTCTTTTTTCAACCATTCTAAGACATTTCCCGTGATCTAAGCTGTGACATTGTTTGAGTCCCTTTAGCTTTGATGTGGCATTGTGGTTCCCTAATTAAAACAGAGATATAATCAGAAATTCAGGAACAATAGACAATAGGCGCCTACAGTCCTTTTGTCCTACTGAAAGGACCGCTGACGTTTGCAGAGGTTCTCGATATAGCCCAGGTACCTTTATAGCTCAGGTAGGTAGGACTGTTACGATATTAATAATTTATTATTTATTTTAACATCACTAATTGGTACAAAAAAAATCGCTTCCCGTGTCCCTACGTAAGCTTAGATCTTGAAAAGTACGCAACGGATTTTGATGCGATTTTCTTTAGTAAATACAGTGATTCAAAATAATTATAATAATGATACGCATGTTAATAACATGCATTGAAAATCTTGACTTCACTTTGAAAAAAAATTCGTTTACAGATGGTGGTGGCGTAAAGTTACATGCCGTGTAATTAACCTGGCCAACCCCGAGGCAGTGCCTTTATTATATATCTTTATCCCGCCAGAGTTGGTTTTCTATTAGGACAATACAAAATTGCCGTGTGATACCGGCTTAGATGCCGTGTGATGCCGGCTTAGAATAGCGTCACCCCATTTCATACCCATGGGTGTCGTAAGAGGCGACTAAGGGACTCGAGGGTTAGATGTGTATTGCAATTTTAGGCGATAAGCTGACAACCTGTCACTATAGTGATACACAGTTATCTAAATGACCCTCAAACTTTTGTCAAACGTGGTGTTAATATCCGTTTTACGGCCGTTAACGCTCTGCCTACCCCGTAAGGGATAAAGGCGTGATTTATGTATGTATGTATGTATAATACAAAATTGTTATAAAAAAATAGTGTTATACAAATTTCTTTTTTTTTTACAATGACGGATCATGAGGTCAATAAGTGATAATACTATCATTTCCAAAGTTTTTATGTATAAATTAATGCCGGGAAAAGGTCTTTTTCCCTCGGGAAACCGGTAAGCAGCAGGTGAAACCGCTGGACGGGCCGCTAGTAGATACAATTAAGTCAAATGCGTCCTATAAACATCGTAAAGGTTTTGGTCGATGACATAATTTCGCTATAAATAAAAACAATATCAAACATAACACAAACCAAAAAACTACAAGCGAGGGGGATGACAGCACATGACGTTTCGATGAAAATGAAAATGAAATAACTTTATTCAATGTAGGATAGCATTATCACTTATTGACGTCATGATCGGTAATTGCAAAAAAAAGAAATTTGCATAACGCAATTATCTTTTTTTTAAAACAATTTTGTATTGTCGTAATAGAAAACCGGCTCGGGCGCGATAAAAATAAATAAAAATAAAGGCACTGCCTCGGGGTTGGCCAGGATAATTATGTACACAGCACGTAACTTTACGCCACCACCATTTGTAAACGACATTTTGTTTCAAATTTTAGTCAAATGCTCTGTGAATCGTAAGCTATTACATTCTACCTAACGATAATTAAATCACCATTAAAGGAAGTATTTATTATGTACGCTGTGTAGGGAACTCAAGGGATCAACATAATACTGGTTGTTCATACTTCATATTCAATAGGCACAAGTACTTTATATGGGCCTCCCCCTATTTAGGGACTATTTGCCATAGTCAATACACTTGACAGACAGATTGGCAAGCGCAGTGCAAGGTGTTGTATGTCACAAGGAACGTTGCTACCCGTTCATTGTATTCATCCATTTAGGACACCCATCGGTAGATATGGGGTTATTATACAGGGATATTTTTTATTCACTACGGAAATTTTACAGGGCGATTATACTCATAATTCTGAACAACTTTGATTATGGGGTCACCTGCGAAATCGCGAAAAAAAACAGCTGGTCCATACATTTTGTTTGAGTAAGTATGAATTTTTCTATGGAGCTGCTGTTTTTTTTTCGCGTTTTGCATAATAAAAGTTGTTTAGAATCATGACTAGATTGTGCCTGTAAAATTTCCGGGGTGAATAAAAAAGAACCCTGTATCCTAAGCTGGCACCACATGGACTAATTGGCACCCTTAATTGTAACTGTAAACTGTTGTTAAATGTAATATTATATTATATACTTACTAAAACTGTTTTTTAACTAAAATAAGTTAATTAAGTTCTAACACAGACAACATAAACTCATCACTGCCTACATTATGTTACACAAGAGAGTAAGTACTTAAATTTAATAATTCTTGTGGCGAAATTTCCAAGAACTAGTATTAGGTTTGAAGCAAGACTACTCAAGTTGTAATGCCACGTTTACACAATGACACACGTAGGCAGTGCGAGCATGTAAACAGGTTACTTGCGCTGCTCGTCATGCCACTGCCATTTCCCATGCTCCCGCTAGTGCCGGCTTTTCGTGCGCGAGTCAAAGATAAGGCAGCACGATCGCGAGAAGAGTGTGACGGCAGTTTGTGAACACTCACTCGCGTTGATACTTCTGCGGAAGTATTTCGAGCAATATATGCGGTAGCAGCAGGAGTAGAAACATTGTGTGAACGTAGCATAAGATTTCAAAGTAAGTATGTGTATTTACATATAGACGTAAGGGTAATTTATTTCGAGGCTCTTAGTTTAGTATGAGTATAAACAGCAGCAGTTCGCCGCAAATTAAGAGCCTCAGCATATGATGTCAAGCTCGTTTTGCTCGCGGTAGTTATAGTAAAGCTGTGGCTCAATTTTACTTTTTTTAATATTAACACATTTACAAACATAACACAGGCTAAAAATATACATACATCATACTTAAGGAACATTATTTTGACGTTATAATTTCGAATAACATTTTACATTATTCAATGCTCGAAATATTCCGGTACGGCTGGCATTATTTAAGGGCATAACTTACAAAAATTCTAAAGTCGCTTGATTTTTATACAACTGCGTTATGTATGTGTGTCTGTAGAGCGCATATTACATTATGTGTCACTTTTGACGCTTGAATATATTAATTTCGATTCAATATATCATTTATAATATTTAATTTTTAAGTTTTTTTATCTACTTAATATTATAAAATATACAAGCATTGTCTATGAGACAGTATACACAGTTTAGAAACCCAGTTGGAGTCGTTATTAACCACTGCAAACGTAAGTATGCTAGCATATAAACTGACACAAAATAATAAATTGGTTTTTACCCAGAAACTGTAAGCCAATAATAAACGACTTTAATATTTTTGAAACATGAATAGCTATCCGTACTGGGCTTAAAGTCCTGTTTTGCAAATCAATTTCGTTCCCCAGATGTCCTTCCAACCAATTCGTTCGTCAAGAATAGCCCTCACTGTTTCACAAATCCTCACTCGGCCGGTCAAATCCCGGGATTTGCCAAATCCCTGATTATAGCCCGATCATCCCGGAGACATGTGTACGACCTATGTAAGTATTATACAATTGTCCCGGCTTTTTTGGAGAATCCTGTTTTTTATAAACGAAACAATGTTGCTTGGGCACGGGTTTCTTCGCAAGGACTTAGACCTAATTTTCGTTGAATACGACATGTAGTTAAATGGAAGTATCGCGGTTAGACGGTTTTTCCACTTGTCATCTGTCCGACCTTATTCCCATACAAATACGGCTACGGTGCGTTTACTATACGAAACGGATGCGTTTCTCAAGTCGTATTTGTATGGTAAAAACTAAATTGCCGATTTCATTCTTTTTCCCAATGGGAATAAAGTAGCCTTATTTGTGTAGGAATTAGACCGGAATTCGCAATTTGCTTTCGTCTGACAGACGTAT
Source organism: Tuta absoluta (assembly GCA_027580185.1). Taxonomy (NCBI): domain Eukaryota; kingdom Metazoa; phylum Arthropoda; class Insecta; order Lepidoptera; family Gelechiidae; genus Tuta; species Tuta absoluta. The sequence continues at coordinate 6,338,314 of JAQAHW010000019.1, read as the reverse complement.
GCATTACGGTGCGTTAAAATACGCAGCGACGGACGAAAAGTGGTAGAACCGCCTCATTAGCACTAAAACTCTTTATATCATTTTTGCGGTTTGATTGGATCGAGTTCTCGATATTTCGATGATATTGCAATCGGAAAGTCAACAAATTAAACAGTCCGTGAATACCCGGTTATATTTTAAATAGTTTTATTAAAAAGGATATATATATTTATCAAGCCAACAGTAATAGAGCCAACGCTGCGGCGAGCGGGCTGCACGCGCGAGCTAGATTCGGCAAAATACTAGAGCAGCGCTGCGTGACGCGGGTTGCTCAGCCCCAACACGCTCGCAGGCGCGACTCGTCCGAACACGACGAGACACCTCGCCGTATTATAGCTACTTAGGCATGATGCGTTTTTTAAATTCGGGCGGATAATAATGTCAAGACACGCCGGCTCGCCGCGCGTGTAGCCCGCTTTACGGAGCGTTAGCACTTAATTGTGCTGGTGTATTACTTCCCTACTCAATTTTGTTAATTGAATGCATTAAGTAGGTATATTGGTGACAATATGCGCACACATACCTAATAAATACCACTGGCATGCGTACGCTAGAATCAACAACGGTAAAACAAACCTAACTTTGTTTCGATGTTCATTTTCTGCACCCTTTTACCTCAGCTCGTTAGGGTGTCGCAAAAACACATTAGCCGGCAAATTTAAGTGTTTTTCAACCCGTAATTACTTACTCGCCCCTAACAGCCTACCAGATTAGGTAGTATAAATCGCTCGTGGTTGCTTGAACGATGTTTTTGTAAAATAAGAGACCGCTTTTATTTTTGTTCGTGTGCGGGTTAATTTACGATCTTGCTTGGGGAAGTTATGTCGATGGTTAACAAAGAACGGTTTGGTTCATTTTATTTTCGTCGGATTTTTTTTCTATCGCATTGCGTGCATCGTTTAAGGAGTTATTGAAATTGAAATTATGAAAAATATAATTATCAATTATTGATGTCATGATCAGTAATTTAAAAAAAAATATAACACTATTTTCTTTTTTTAGAACAGTTTTGTATTGTCCTAATAGAGAATCGGCTCGGGCGGGATAAAAAATTAAAAATTAAGGCACTGCCATAGGAACCTCATGTTTAGGATTCCGTACCTACCTCAAAAAGATATAAAACGAAACCCTAATAGGATCACTTTGTTGTCAGTCCTAAGTCAGTGGTCCGTACTATACGAGTACGAACATCTGTCGCGACTCACGACCTTTTATTTCGGGAACGCGTAGAAATATTGAATTGAAATTAAAACCAAATACTTACTCAAAAATTTTGGACTATTTTCCTAAGGCAAGTTGTTTAGTTTCATCCCTATTCGGAAGGCTGCTGTACCCTACACCCTGTAGTATGAGCTCCGAAACGTTTGCCAACTTTTCCACTTTGACTGCCATTTGAATAGTCAAATCCAAACGCTTACGACATGAGCCAATCCATCGCCCACACACAATTCCATTAGGAATAAACTGCAATGGTTGTCACTGTCGTAAAACGTTTGACCCGAATCCTCAGCGTGATTCCGGAACGCTTTCAAATTGTTATTGAACTGATTTAACTGGAGCTATGAAACTCGTTCTATGTGTGAATGCGACACGATCCTTACGCTAAGGATTTATATAGGTCGAAATTTTACTAGGTAGTTACCGATACTGAAAAAAGAGGACGGGCTGTTGATAAGGAACAACTTTCCACGAATATGACAAAATAAGGTTTCATAGTAACCCAAATCAGCTGAAAGGCAATTTTTGTTTACATATTTCGACCTATGTTCCTTCGGGAAAGTTGCTCCTTATCTTGAGTTTTCTCTATCGGTCACTAGTAAAATTTAACCCTTTTTACGGTCCTATTAAATTAAATGTAAATATGTTAGGGTGAGTCCTATTCAACAAACTGGACAACTTTTTCCGTTAAACATTGAAAACAAAGAAAAATTATTGGCTCTCCCATAAAAAGGTTTTTTTTACATTTTTGTATGGGACGTCCAATTTTTTTCATATATCGGCCTATGTTTATTGGAAAAAGTTTAAATTTTTTCAGTTTTACGAGCAAAATTCTTCCTCAAAATATTTGCACTGAATGTAACATAAAATGAAATACGGTCAGTGTATGGGTTGCAAATCAGGCCAATTTTGCTTATTATTTGTTTAGAGCTATTTATACTGCTGTTTAGTTACAAAAAAAAACTACTCAACAAAAAGTGCAGTTTGAATAATTTTTCCTATTTTCATGAAAATATACGATCACATTTTAACGACTGTAAAAGTCATGACACTACAAATTATCTACCTTCTATCATCCAAGCAGAACACATAAAAGAACACTTTCTTTAGAGGACACGTTAACCTCACTCCAGTCTGTCTCAGTTATGCAAACCATTTCAGAGTGGCTATGAAATAGATGCAACCGCTAACTTATCCATAACTTGTTCCGTCGTCTCAATTGCGTGGCTCAGGGCAAAGAAATGTTTAGAGGGAAACTTATGAAGAACCGGAGTGAAGCCATGAAAAACTGGGCGCAACACAACTCATGAGTGACGGGTACAAGAAGCTTATCAGAGGACGAAACTCATACACAAGTCGTCATAAGATCGATGCCTCGCAGATTCGCACCAGTAGTCCATATGGACGCAGTTTCATACCAACTGTAGTAAGGCAGATTACCTTACCTGATGAGCTGAATAGAAAGCGAAACAGTTGCCGACTTATTTTGCAAATATACTTTTCGTCTTTCGTATTCCTTAACCAGTTCAGCATTAAAACTGAACTAAACTACATATGCAATAAACGTTTAATACCTACAGGGTTATTTTTTATTCACCCTGGAAATTTTACAGAGTGATTCTACTCATGATACTGAACAACTTTTATTATGGGGTCACCTACGAAATAGCGAAAAAAAAAACAGCTGCTCCATAGAAAAATCATACCTACTCGAACCAAAATGTATGGAACAACTGTTTTTTTTTTCGTGATTTCGCAGGTGACCCCATAATAAAAGTTGTTCAGAATCATGAGTAGAATAGCCCTGTAAAATTTCCGGGGTAAATAAAAAATAACCCTGTATAAGTAACTATTTATCTACGTCTGAATCCGACCGTAACAAGGGTCCCCTCTGGAATATTAATCGATCTGAGTTAGATGGTAAGTTTCACGTCAAGTTATTGGGAATTCTGCTTTCCGAGAATAGGGAAATAGTTGTCTTAACTTTAATCAAACTGAATTTAATAAATGAATATCATCGTCATCCTATATCAGGTGCTGGCACTAAAATAAAGACACCTTTAGGGCCGGTGCACATGAAGAGTATTTAGCCGCGACTCGTTTTCAGTCGCAAAATTCTTCAAAATAATAATAAGTAATAAGGTTCGCCATGAGCCGAACCGGTTTTCTATTAGGACAATACAAAATTGTTATAAAAAAATAAAATTGCGTTATGCAAATTTCTTTTTTTTACAATGACCGATCATGACGTCAATAAGTGATAATGCTATCCTACATTGAATAAAGTTATTTCATTTTCATTTTTTCATTAACATGATTATGATTCAATTCAGTGCAAATAGGTATTTTTAAGGTGACCTCTACTATTGACACTGTACAACTTTTCCCAAATACTATAGGTCTGAATATGAAATAAAAATGGTTCTCCCATACAAAGTGACGCATTTTTGTAGGGAAAGTTGTTCAGTTTCAGGAGTAGAACTTGCCCTAAAATATTTGCACAAGTTATATACCTTGTTGTAGCTGTAGTTCTCCGACTAACACCCCCAAAGTAGCTTCTGAAGTTAGGAGCGTAAGCAAATTCACACAATTGTAATATCGGTCAAGTTTGATGGGAAACTAAGCGCGAATTAAGTGTTTGGTAACTCACTGAGGCTAAGCTTAGAAACCGCTCGTGGCAATAGACTGTTTAAGGGCCTGTTGAGAACTCGTAAACGTCCCTTTCTTACTAACAGCAAATCCTGTATGTGAGAACAGAGCCGAATCGCACTCGATTTTTCACTCTTGGAAATTTCTTACCAAATCAACAAAAAATTATCGACCCGACTCTAGTAATGTACAAGACGTATTGTATTCGCAAAAAATAAATGTGTAATGTTCTTTTGATTGCTATACTTACACATACACCACGCAAAAAGTGTAAAAATAGGAAACACTTTGGAAAATAAATCTATCGTGCAAACCTTCTATAATCGTGTTTTCCTGCTACCAGAATCTAGATAAATGTTGTAAGTAAAAATCATGATACATAAAAAGGCATTTATCATATCTACTAACAAAATTGTGTGCATTCGAAAATTCCCTTTTTTCTCACGGAGTCGAACTTAGCAAAAAACAGCACTGTCACTTTCTGTTAAATGTGCTAAGACAAAGATAGAAGATGATCGCTTCCTAAATAGTCTATCAGGTCGTTAGACGACTCGGTGTCCCACACGAAAAGAAGAAGATTGTCTGATTTTACGCATTTTTACGGTATCTATCAAAATTTTGCGGCGATTAAAAACATAGCGGTTAAACATACAGGAAAGTCTGCAAAATTGCACGAAAATCACAGATATGACATGACTAAAATAGTACATACATAACATACATACATACATAAATCACGCCTATATTACGGGGTAGGCAGAGCGTAAACGGCCGTAAAACGGATATTAGCACCACGTCTGACTAAAGTTTGAGGGTCAATCGGATAACTGTGTAACACTAAAATAGTCTATGAATTATACCACAAAGTAAATATTGGCGGCTGCGCGCCGAACACAGAGAGCTCACTTCAAGCAAACGTCACGAAACTCTCCACAATTTGACACGCCGCCGTTTACAAGGAAATCCAAACCAATCCAAACACACTTGTAGTCGAGTGTCAACCGCGTTTGGTGCGGACGTGCAAAATGGCTTTACACAAAAATAAATAGGTTTATTAGTAAATGATGTGATTTGTACAATATTCCTATAATATTTTGTACCAACTAAAAAAACTTGCTTTCTGCTTGATTAATAACTCTAATCAATATATTTTTTTATAATGTGATTTGAGTTTCTAATTAAATAAAGGCAACTTTTCATTTTGATGTACATACATACACATATCAAGTCTATTATCTCTTGCAGGGTAGGCAGAGCGTAAACGGCTGCAAAAACGGATATTTACGCCACGTCTGTCAAAAATTTGAGGATCATTCGAAAAATTGTGTATCGCCATAGTGACATGTTGTCAGCCCATCGCCTAAAATTGCAATACACACCCTCAAGTCCCTTAGTTGCCTTTTACGACACCCACGGGAAAGAAATGGGGTGATGCTCAGTCTCAACAGCCCCAGAGCAGATATCTACCTACTCGTCATTCCCCATTTTATAACAATTGTGCTATGTTGGTAGTATACGTAATGTAAATACAGGGAGTAACAGAAAGAAAGGGTATATCAAGCCGAAAGGAGGTCAAAGTGGGGAAATGGGGAAAGTTGTTCAGTTTCATGAGCACCTTTCGGCTTGATATAGCCTTTATGTTACTCCCTGTATATTTAGGTACGATTTTACTCCCTGTATATTTAGGTACCTAAATATACAGGGAGTAAAATCGGTAAAAAAACTGTGGCAGCCCTTGCCGAAAGCGGAAATATTCGAAAATAGGGCCGAGTGATCCTTCTGTACATTCTCTATTTTGTGATTATACTATCCATTGTACAGTCAAGATCAGGCTTTTTTAGACACTCAAACTGTCAAAGTCTGATGCGCGCGGCATAAGAACGGTGGTCCAAAGTCCAGCTTTCCAGCCCAGCCTGATCTCGACTATACTACGGTTGTATTATACACTCACACTACTCACAGTGCTATATTATTTTCGTAAATGAAAATAAGACACCAACAGATTGAAAAATATTGGCAAGGGTCAGTTGGGGCGCCGGTATCTCAGTTGGCATATGTACAAACTAAAGTTTGCTAGGGAAGGCTTTTTTGTTTCGTGGTCCGATCACTCCTGCTTTTTACGGTACAACATCCCTTACACTCATTTTGATCTACAAAAAAAATAAAGAAACCAAAAATTTTGCAGAAGCGGGATCCCATTCGAACTCATGACTTTCGGTGTACCGTGCAGACGTTCGATCTACTTACAATGGCGAGTTACAATTATGTTCTCCTGAAAGTATATTACATCTACAAAATACTGGATTATAGTGTGATTTTGTGCAAACTAATAGCACACACACACATCACTCCTATAATCCCTTGCGGGGAAGGCAGAGCGTAAACGGCCGCAAAAAACTGACATTTACGCCAAGTCTGACAAATATTTGAGGGTCGTTCGGAAAATTGTGTATCGCCATAGTGACAGGTTGTCAACCCATCGCCTAAAATTGAAATACACACCCTCGAGTCCCTTAGTCGCCTCTTACGACTCCCACGGGAAATAAATGGGATGATGCTATTCTAAGCCGGCATCACACGGTCAAACAAAAAACATACATATAAAAATAATAGCTTTTTTGATGTAAGTATATAAAAAACTACGTTTCCTGTTTCTGTTATGACTAATTAGGTAGATATAAAATAGCCAATAAGTAACTAGCAAAAATAAAGTAGGCGGTTTGCAAAATATATCAACAAAACTTGCTCTAACAGCGGTATATAAAAACTTTGTGCAGTAAACATTAACACTTGCTGATTATAACCTTTTGAAAATTTGAATAATTTAATACAGGTGTCCATGAAGAACCATGACAAACTTCAGGAAATCAACTAGAAAACTGTAAAACAAGGTTTTTTCTTGAATGTATTTTCAAAATCTTTGATTGTTAACCGGTGCGTATAAATTAATATTCCAAATAATCGCGCTTTTCTAAAAATACTTCGTAGCTAATAAGAATTCGAAGTTTTTGTGTGCCTTCCAAAAATGGGTTGTGGCACAACTTTAAAATCCTTATGAAATTGCCAGCCCCTACGAATATATTTACCAAAACTTTTACTCAAATAAAAAAATAAGATGACTTTTCAGAATTATGTTTTTTTAAATTTGAAATAGGTACCTTTAACCATACTTTAACACTAAATTCTCCAGTTTGTCATAATACTTTCTAGACACCCTGTATTGTACGTAATAAGGTCGACAACCCAGAGTCCAAAACAAGGGTACAACCCTACTATGTGAAAAATATGCAAAAATATCTTTATGAAAGAAAATTCGATACATTCCCTGGATGGTAAGGCCCAACGCTGCCTTCAGCAGGCTGCACGCACGGCTTGGCTTGACATGCATTATAAGTTATAACTCGTCCGAATATAGAAAGCGCATCGTGTCTAAGTAGCTGTAATACGGCAGGTTGTCGTCGTGTTCGTACGGGTTGGCTATCCGTGCCCGCGCCACGTGTTGGCTGACCCGCGGTTAATAACCGACGCGCGTCACACAGCACTGCTCTTGTATTTTGCCAAATCCAGCACGCGCGTGCTCCCCGCTCGCACGCTTGACATAGCGTTGGCGCTAAATGCAACTGACTATGGTCCGTCATAGATTTCGCTAAAACAAAGGTCCTAATAATTTTATAACTAATGATTTCCGACCTCTTCATTGGAAGAATATATTGGAAATGACCTCCCCTCATACCCCTTCCAGGGAACGTATCGTAATACCTTTCACCTTAGGTACAGTCAGTTGTAGCACATATGGAACCAGGGGTACTCCAAAAGTACTGAATTATTTTTGTCCCCGGCAATAATTTTTTCTTGACATTTAAGTAGAAAATGGTTTCCTATAGGAGAATAAGTTAAATTTTTTATTACGTACTAGCGACCCGCCCAGCGGTTTCACCCGCTGTTAACTGATTTCCCACGGGAAAGAGACCTTCTCTCGACATAAATCAAACATAAAAACCTTCCTCTTGAATCACTCTATCTTTTAAAAAAACTTCATTAAGATCCGTTTAGTAGTTTTGAAGATTTAAGCATACAAACAAACAGACAGGGACAGACTTGGGAAGCGACTATACTATGTAGTGATAATCCGTCTCGCTTAAATGTAGATAAATTTTTGTATGAAGCCCAGATAAGAGGTAATTTAAAGACTTTATATTGGCAAGGTGCATTGTCGGAGGTGGACGCTAAAATTGTATCACTACATCAAACTACATAGTATAAAATAAAGTCGCTTCCCGTTTGGTGTCTCCTTTTAACTTTAGAATTACCCAACGGATTTTGATGCGTTTTTTTATTAGATAGAGTAAAATAATTTAAGTCATAAGTCTAATCACTAATTTTGAAACGGATCACCTAGAGAGATAAAACTTGGACATGAAGTTTTTTAATGTAATAAAGCAACTATTATAGATAAAATTCCGTTTTTTTAATTCCCCCAGGGATGAAAAGGGGGTTAAAACTTTGTATGAAAGTTCGTTGTCTTAAGTGTGATCCGTTTCAAAATTATTGATTAGACTTATGACTTAAAATAATTAAACACGTGTTTCAGCACTTTCAGCATATTTGAAATTATAGCAATTAATATGGTCAAAAGGGGTTAAAAGTTTGTATGAAAGTTAGTTTTTTTAAATTAATGTGATATGTTTCAAAATTTGTGATTAGACTAATTACTTAAAATAATTAAACACGTGTTTCAGCATTTTTGAAATTTTAACCCTTAAATGGGTGAAAAGGGGGTTAAAAGTTTGTATGAAAGTTTTTTATCTTAAATGTGATCTGTTTCAAAATTTCTGATTAGACTCATAACTTAAAATAATTAAATACGTGTTTCAGCCTTTTTGAAATTTTAATCCTTAAAGGTGTCAAAAGGGGGTCAAAAGTTTACTATCAGTTGGGCTACCCGGTTTCCCATGGGAATGTGACAATTTTCCGGAATAAATTATACCTATAAACCTTCCTCTCAAGTTACTCTATCTAATAAAAAAAACCGCATCAAAATCCGTTGGGTAATTCTGAAGATATAAGGAGACACCAAACGGGAAGCGACTTGATTTTATACTATGTAGTGATTAACTGGGGATATAAATAAATCCGTTCTTTTGGAAAACCCCTGATACCTTATGTGCTACAACCGACTGTTCATATTGCCGCTAAACCCAAAATCTGGATATTCAAGTTATATGCGAAATTGTTTTTTACTAGTGCCTGGATTTCCACCGGTACCCTACTATGAAGTTTTTTTTTATTTTGAAGACAAATTCAAAGGTTTATTAAAACTAATAAATCGTTCTCTTTTTATAAACGTGTCCGTTTTTCATTTAAACTAGGTACGGTACAGTCATTAATATTAAATTTTCTACCAAAAAAGGGCGCGTGCAATAGACACTAGATGTGGGCCATCCCTTAGGGTCACCCGTGGTGCCCGGGTGACATTTTAGTCACGCGGCAGTCGGACCTCAATCCCATTTTAAATGAGATTGAATCGGCCTTCCGATAAGTCACCTCCAACAAAGTAGCCCGTGATGTTTATGCACACGAAAATGAACTCTACCGACATTGGCTTGAATGACGAGTCTTTCATGGGTAACCGGCCTGAAACTTTACTACTGAAAACTTCGCGAAACTTCCGGTAGTCTGCGGCGGTCCTTAAACATCAATTCAGATAGCGGTTCGCTGTAACGTGATGTTCGAACATGCCTACCATATTATGGCAGTGTGGTGTAGTTTTTAGGGTTCCGCACCTTCGTCCGTCCATCTGTCAGTCACGGCCGCTTGTAGTAAAACAATCAAGCTCCTATTTTGTAATGCTAATAAAACGTGTTTTTGGCCCTCTCAAGGCCAGCGGTATTAAAATTTGGCTAGTTTCCTAAAATTGTATACCTAACACGAAAAGTGTTTTGAAATAATATACATCGGGTTTTCATCGCTAAGACTACATTCAATTTTTGTCGCCGGGTATAAGTTGCAAAACTAACGCGGTAGATGGAGCCGTGCCACGCTTTATTAGCATAAAGATACACTTGCAAAAGTCGCGGTCAAGGGAAGAGCCACGATAGCCCAGATGGAAGATTCGTCGCCACTCACTAGTGTGGTGAAAGTTTTTTATTTTTATTTGTCAAGTTTCCTAAAATTTTATGCCTAGCACGTGTTTTAAAAATTTGGTTTTCATAATTTTTAAATTGAGGCTATTCGCTCAAGAGTCAAGTGTATTCTGGCAAATACGCTTGTTCAATTGAGTGACCACACCTTGAGCTGCATTGCCTTTTTTGTAATTCCTACATGTTTATTCTATTGAATGTACAATTGTTTTGGAACTATTGCTTAAATATTTACCTTTTTTTTTTCGCGGGATGTTCCCTTGATGGAAACAAACACGGAACTTCGACTTTTATTTCTGTGTAGCCATATGTAGTTTATGTAAGAATTAGCTAAGTTACCAGTCAGAATTGAGGCCATAACAACTTTTTAGGGATTCCAGAAAAATAAACGAACATACTTTGCACTAAGTAATGTTGATGAGGAATTTGTTTTTTAATGCAAATCTATGGTAAACCGCGTGGTTAGTATCATTGAAAAATAAATCCAAGTCTAAAATAAATTGAGATTAAATAACATACAACATTAAGAGTAAGCTTTATTATAGTAAGCAGCAAGCGAAAATATTATACTAGTTTACCTATATACCGCTGTTAAGCCTACACAAGTATTATATCAGCGAAAAAACCTTATTTTAAAACTCATTGAATATTATTGTAACTAAGACAGATGCACTTTTAAAAACTTGAATATTTAAAAATGAAATTTTACTTGTGACCGATAACGAAAACTTAGGACAGGCTGGTGATAATGATCAACCCAGGGACTAAAACAATAATTTTGTATGGCAGGTCAATAATATTTTTTTTCATATTCCAACCTATGTTCCCTGGGGAAAGTGGTCCCTTATCACCAGCCCGACCTAAGTTTTTGGTAGCGGTCACTAGAAAAATTTCACCCTATACATGTTGTTAAAAAAAATAGCTGAGAATATTTTAAGGGGTGAACCAGTACGTGAAACTGAACAACTTTCCCCAAGGAACATAGGTCGAAATAATAAAAAAATTGGCCCTCCCATACAAATTATCCCGGCCGGGTAACACACTAAGTATGGGAGGGTCAAATTATTTTTTAATATTTCGACCTATGTTCCTTGGGGAAAGTTGTTCAGTTTCACGTACTGGTTCACCCCTTAAAATATTCTCAGCTAATTTTTTACACCTTATATAAAGTCTGAAGAATTTCACTGAAAGCGCAAATAACTTAACTTACGGTAGTTTACTCAAACCCTGAAACTGAATACAACAACTTTTGATTTGGATTTCCACACATATGGACGAAAGCTGAAACGCAAAACAAAAGTTGTTCAGTTTAATGGGTTGAGTAAACACACAAAACATTGGCGTTATTTTCTCATACCTTGTATTGCAACAGTTTAGTATCTTGAATGTCATTCACACCTCGTTTATTTTTGATTTACAAGATTCAAGTATAAGTACATTCCGTCTAACCACTCTACAACTGAACATCTTTATAATTCAGCAAAAAAGTTGTTCAGATTATTGAGAAGCATTCCGTGAAATAATCATGCAAAGGATCTTGGTTACAATAAATTAAATATACTTATATTTATTTTCTTTTTACTTGACTATTTTACAAATTAATTATTATTGCATTTTTAAGGAATCAAAGGTCATTTTTGTAATAAAATCTTTACTATATTTCGAGACCTGCGAGCAAAACACGCCTTATTCTTAGCAGAACTAAACTTCATAAAAGTCGTTTATTCTCAATGTTTCACTCTTTTCAAAATAATAAACTTTTTGAGTTATCAGTTTAAACATTTGAAAGAAATATTGTGCATACAAGTAATTAAAGCACTCTCTTTAAAATAATCACGATGTAAGTATGCGGGCGTATTATACAGGTGTACAAAATTATCTGAATTTATTTCAAGCAGTGAATCAGCCGACGAAACTGAACAACCTTCCCTAAGAAATGGAAACACATACGTCATTTAAGCAAGTCACATATGAAATTTCTCTTTCACATATGTCGACCATTGATGCTTGGGAAAGTTGTTCAGATGAACTGATGCTCACCTAAAGAATGTTTTCAGGAACTTTTTTATACACCAGACTAGAAGTAAAGAAATCGCGTGTAGGAAACAAAATATTTGTATGTCATTAAAAATCCATACAATGTACAACAACCGTGGTCAGGTTACTACTTTCAATAAACTCTATACATAATCCATTTCAAGAAACAAGTTTTAACAAATTATTTTATATTTTGTTAAACCACTGCTAACCCTGTAACTTTACACACTTTTGAAAAGCCTCGTTCGAGATTAATCTTATTGAAATATTGTAACAGATTCTGCAGGTTCTATAAATATAAAATAATTTGTTAAAGTTGTGTCATAGAGAGTGTAACAAAAATGCTTGGAAGTTTAAAAACAATCCATTGGAATAAGATCCATTTTATCTCAATACTAATAAAATGCCACTTAGGGCCGCCGCAGAGCAAAAGAAGTTTTTTTAAGCTCAAAAACTTTTTATTAGAAATTTGCAAAGGAACTCTGTTTATTGAAATAAATGTGACATTGGCTAGAATTGGAGTGTAACAAACTCATTGCAAGATTTCTTTATTTTATTTTAATATATGATTGTTATCTTTATTTTAATATATGATTGTTATCATTATTTTTACTAAATAAAAGATTATGAATATTATATAATATAATATGAATGACAAAAGACTCTCACAGTCGCCCGGCGACAACCGCTGGCGTTTGTCATTCTAGGCAATATCACTTTTATTTCAATTACGTGCAATTCTTTTTTCAATTTTTATTAAAAGTGCTCGAGATGTCGTTCGGAAAATCGTACGTTTGATCTGTGGCAACCCTAAGACAAACATTTTTGTTACATTTTTTATCAGTAAATCATACATACAGTATATACTTCTGTAACGCCTTATTTAACTTTTCTAATGGTTTAGAAACTTAAGAATTTATTTACAACAAAAATATTGCAGTATCAACAGATTGAGAATTTGTTAACAATTTTAGCAAATGTTCTGTCAAAAAAGTAAATTAATTGAAACATTTTTAAATCACAAAAAGAGTTGACTCACTCTTTATCCATACAACATGTATGTGTGAAAAAAATAGATGTGTTTCTATATGTTTACATTAAAATACCAGAATCTACACGAACGCGTAGAATGTACACCAATTTACATGATTTCACACCAAATCGTTTCTCTTTTCAGGCACTATGAAACACAAAAATCCACAATCAATTTCTTTTACACGAAAATAACCTGTCCGTATCACTGCAATACTCCCTTCACTATACATTTAATACACAAAACACATCACCAAAACCTCTGTCTGGGGCCCATCCATCTCGGCGGGGGTCTGGGGCCGTTCCAGGGCCTCTGCTGGGGCCCCCCGAACGGGGGCCTGAACGTCCTGGGCCCCCAGTTCCTCGGAAACCGTTGGTTATTGAACGGCCTCCTCTCCTCAAAGTTATCAAACTCTGGCGACTGTCGTTGTTCGAGCCCTCTGCTTCTCAAATCGTCTTCGTACGCTGAATCATTGGAGTTTTCCTCTTGTTCCTTGTATTCTTCTCTATTGTATTCATTCCTATCGTACTCGTCTGGGTTGTACGGCGGGAAGGAGTTATTGAAGGGCATGTTTAGGTTCTTGAGGCCTATGGGCATGTTGTCGAAGGGGTTGGACATGGGGGGCGGGGCGAGGGCGGGGTTGGGGGCGGGGTTTGGGGCGGGGACGGGGTGGGGGCGGTCGTGGTCGCGGTTGATCTGCACGAGGTTGGTTTTCCCGTTGTCGCCGCCGACCAACACTTTGTTGTTGTTGAAACTGTTCCGCCGGTGCTCGTTCGGATACATACCTTCTGCAATAGAAATAAATAAATTCATAAAATATTTTATCTACACTCGTCTCATAATGTTCGAATTATGAATTCGAAAACAGTTGCATAAAGACCTACTTTATGCATTCTGCCTATAGAAATTACTGTTTTTTAGAAATTACAGAAGCGTAATGACTTAATGAGAAAGCTCTTAATTCGATAAAGTTGAGAAATGAAACGAAGTTTTTTTAGCCACTACTCATATCGCCATCTTGCGCCGCACCTGTCAGTTGTTGTTGTAAGGTAATTTCGGTTCGGTTGTTGTTTAGTTGTTTTGTTAGATTGTTGTTCAGTTATTGTTGAGATGTTGTTCAGTTGTTGTACCGATGTTGTTCAGATATTGTTGTTCAGTTGTTGTTCAGATGTTGTTTAGTTGTTTCGATGTTGTTCAGATTTTGTTCAGTTGTTTAGTTAAGTCGTCCAGTTGCTGACTCGACATCTGAACAAATGCTGAAGTATGGAATTTTCGAAAATTCATATCAAGCCATATTACGTTCTCGTATTGAATTGGCCCTTGTATCGGGCCTTGCAATAGCCAGTGCGGACAAGTGTATAACTGTTTTTTTTTTTTTTGAGATTGTAGATAAAATAGTGTATGCAACTGCATATAATTAGGCATTAGAATGCTCGTGTCAAACAATTATCACACACGGCTGCGCCTCGTGTGATAAACGGACACTCACATGCTAATGACCCCCATTATACGACAGTTGCATAAACTACTATAATTTTCACAAAATCTTTTAAAACGTCTTTATCTTTGAACCCGGCCTACACCAGGGCCCGAATTCCGGCGACCGGCGAATTCAGGGCGAGATTTCCATTAAAATGTTTGCACTGAATTGAAAAGGACCTTATAAACTGTATAGTATTGTTATAACTTACGCTGGTCTTCATCCTCCGATAGTTCCATGTCGACGATTTCCACGACGTCGTTTGGTGGCACCAATGGCGGCACTCGATAGTCCTGGAAAATATTTATTTACATTCACATTAGATTAGCACATAATACAAGCAACGATTGTGAAATAAAAATACAAAACTGGTGTGTAAAATATCCTGTCCTGAATCACATACAAACCTTTTTCATTTGTTCAAAAATGCTCATTATATTTGAAGATTTACCTAGCATAAATAACTTGGGACATACATGAAGTATGTAAATTACAATAAGTATTTATTTTCGCCGTGTGATCCCAACATAGAATAGTTTCACCCCATTTCTGTCCCGTGGGTGTTGTAATAGGCGATTCGAGGATGTGTTTTGTAATTTTTGGCGATGACCTGTCAGGTGATACACAATTTTCTAAATGATCTTGAAATGTTTGTCAGACGTGCCGTAAATGTTCGTTGTTTACGGCCGTTTACGCTCTGCCTACCCCGGGATATAGGCTTGATATATGTATGTAGTATGTACTTTCAAGTAATTTAAGCTAGGTACATTTTTGGTAGAATAAACGGACACACATCTGTGTAGGATCAAAATTTTGGTTAAAAGTTGAAATTGACAGTTGATTTATTAATACAAAACACACATGCAGATTTTCAATAAATCAAAACAGAAAACGTTATCAAGAAGCAGGTGCATTGCGACTTCTGACATTTTGCGACATAAGATTGCGCTTCTTGATATTATGGACCTTACCACAGAAAAGTTAGACAGCTGTTGAACTTCGTTGTCTAAAATACAAAACGTCGTCTAAAATAAAACTCCATGCACAGAAAAAACGTTATTCCGCGTGTATATGTCTTAGTTTTTACTGGCACGGTCCTGTTTTAATCTATACATTTTACGGTTACAAAGATGACACTAAACTCCACGAGGCCGTGCGGATCATTGCAGGGCTAATAATATCTACCCCCATCCTTTGGCTCCCAGTTTCACCAAACATTCCACCACCGGACTTGCGAAGATGCAACGCAGCGGCTACTGAATAGGCGGGTCCACAGGTAGTCCACACAGGCAACACGGCCCGCCTCGCAAGGCTATTCGCTCATGTGCGAGTGAGGCAATTCGTTTGTATCAAATGACAGAGCGAGGCAGCCTCAGCCGAACAGCGCGAGCCAATTTGCTCGGTCAGTTGACAGATAAAACTAAATGGTGCCGTACGTACGCATAGCTGTGGCAGCTTACGCTTAAATTTTAAAAATAGAACCTAAAAAGTAAACAAAATGCAAAATTTTGTAAAATAAAAAGGCATTCTTAACTGATCCTGTAATGAGCGACTTCTACTCACAAGATTTTTCTCTTCTGTAAGAGCCCAATAAAGATACCATTTTCTTTTTTAAGTCGTCGTAATATTCATTTCTCCGACTGATGTGCAGCCAGGAATCCTCCTTTAACCCCTATTTGTGTAATTAGGATCTCTCGCATCCCACAGTCAAATATTACTCCCGTGTAAACTTATCAAACGACGGCAGTCACTTTTGTTCATATTGGTAAACAAACGAATTGCGCACGGAAAACAACAAAAAAAATCCGTCCGCGCGGCAAACGACTGAGACGCCTTTGACCCAACCGTTTTGAGCGTCGCGTGCGCGCTCGCCCGAGCGTGAGCATGTGGCTGCCTCGCCCGCAGCACGTCCACACCGACCGAGGCTGCTCGGCCTGTCTAGACGCAGCTAATGGCGTAAATGCTCGAGGCATTACATGCCTATTCGAACAACTCTCGAATATCCACCGCCACACCGGTTACCATCGCGACACCCAATTTGGACAAACTTCTGGAGACCAATTACAATGTTAAAACTGAGTAGCGGTCATTCTAATTGTGTACTAACCATAGTATTCATTACAATGACTTATACTAGGTGTCGCTTGTACGTCGCTTCGAGACGAGTACCAAGAGATTGAAAAATTGGCAAGGGTCAGTCGGGGCGCCGGTAGCTCAGTTGGCAGAGCAGTGGGACGGTACCCCACGGTCCCGGGTTCAAGTCCCGGCGGGACTATGTGTGCATAATAAAACCATAGTGCATCCTAGTGGTTTTTCACCATGCATAAAAGGATTATTATGTAATTGTTTCAGATACTATGTTAATATAAAGTACCTGTAAAACATTTTGTGAATAAATCCCTTTTTATTTTTTATTTTTATTTTATTTAATAGCAGACCAAAACCTGAAGCCCCTTGGATTTGACGCTGCGTTCAAAATGGGTGAAGCTTAAAAGAAACAGAACCGGGCACGGGCGTTCAAACCATCATCTCCACAAATGGGGACTTAGGGAGTCACCATCCTGGAAGTGCGGAGATCCAGACCAAACCGTAGCCCACGTTGTAAATGATTAAAAAATTCTAACAGTCAGGTTCAACAGATCGCTTTTCGACACACAACAATCATTTCAAGTATTATTTAGCCCAACAATGGAACAGGGAATGGGCAGAGTTCCCTGTGAATGCAACATCTTGAACTTCGCTTGCAAACACACTTTATTTCTTTTATCAAAAACACAAACTCTTAAGATTAAATTTAATCAAGTCGATGAAATTAATGCTTAACCCAACACTGCTTACATCCCTCCACTTAGGTTAAAATATTAACAATAAATAAATGTATTAAAAAGTATATAATATAGATTCTATAAATAAATATATTCAAAAAATATATAATATAGATTCTAAAAACTTGATATCTAACAAACAGCATGCATCGTACTCACGTGCACACTTACTTGATCCAGAGCGGAGCGGGAGCGCGGATCCGCCGAACCGCGCGGATCCGTGGGGCCGCGCGGTTGCGCCGGCTGGTGTGTTAGTGAGATCAGATTCCTGTGGTCTACGTCTGCGGGCAAGATTGTAGTACCGTTTAAGATTTTTTTCTTACTGTACTTACGTTCATAATGAATTTGAAAAAGAAAAACATTACTTTCCTACGCTTTAGGTTCAAACTGTCCGAAACTCTAGAAAGATGAAGCCAAATTGGGCGTACGAAAACACTTCCAAAAACTCCGGGGAAACAGCGTTAAATACATACATACATACATACATAAATCACGCCTATATCCCTTACGGGGTAGGCAGAGCTTTAACGACCGTAAAACGGTATTAACACCACGTCTGACAAAAGTTTGAGGGTCAATCAGATAGCTGTGTATCACTATAGTGACAGGTTGTCAGCCCATCGCCTAAAATTGCAATACACACCCTCGACTCCCTTAGTCGCCTCTTACGACACCCATGAGTAAGAAATGGGGTGATGCTATTCTAGGCCGGCATCACACGGTAAAGTAAGAAATGGGGTGATGCTATTCTAGGCCGGCATCAAATAAAGGACAATAAAATGTCATGGAAGCAAAATGCCAGGGAAACATCAATGTCGCAAATTGCAAAAGAGTTTGAGAGTTTTGAGACTTGAACATTCTGAACCTAAAGGCCACCTCTATCCATATACCACTGATGAAATAGGAAGTGCTATTAAATTATCACAAATACCATTATGTGATGAAAACAAAACAATATATTAAACTGTTTCACACCTTTAACCTAATAAATGTGAGTATAGTAAGGCCATCCCAATAAGACACATTTAACAGCTGTCGAATTCGTGCTTATGCGATGACAGAGGAGAGGATCCATTTTCCTTTGTTGACATCTCTTTTAGCATGAAACTGACAACTGTCAAATATGGCTAATTGGGATGACCTTACAGTGAGTGTAATACAGTGTAGCTTTAGATAAAATGCAACCCCGAAATGGAGTGAACCAGCTCATAAAACTGAACAATTTTCCCCAAGGAACATAGGTTGAAATTTGAAAAACATTTTAGGACCTTGCATACAAAATATAGGGTGTAAGGGACAGCCCAAATGGGAATACTGATAGGGGTGCATGCAGACCATGAAACTGAACAACTTCCCATACAAAAAATGTTTCAGGAAACGTTTTACTTCCCATAGTAAATGCAGTCAGCTGATTGTTATTTTGTATGGGAGGTTGCTTTTTTTGTCGTTTCCTGACATATGTTTCTAGGGGAAAGTTGTTCAGTTTCATGGTATAATTACAGCCTATTGGTATTCGGAGGGCTATCCCTTACACCCTGTATAGCCAGTTGAATCAATTTGTATGGGAGGTTAAAATTTTTCTTTTCATATTTAGACATATTTCTCTTGGAAAAAAAAAACAGTTTCACAGGCTGGTTTATTTATTTACGATTCATTGTACACATGAACATTAAAGAAAAAAACACATAAATAATACTGACACAACAGGCACTGCTTATCTCTAATAAGAAATTTCTTACAGCAGACCTAGGGAAGACTAATGGTATTATACGATATGTGGATAAGACGTGCACCTCAATAGCCACTGTATTTGCCATAGTGAAGATGTTCTTTTAGTATAAAAACTCATTTTGGATAATTAAATAATATGTACCTGATAAACATACACTTAGGTCAATATCAATGTCCAAATCATACACTGAAACAATATCATGATTTTATTATGCACTCACAGTGCTATATTACGTTCATAAATGAAAATAAGAAATTGAAAAAATGTCAGCGCCCGCCGGTACATAAACCCAGGACCGTAGGGTACCGTCCCACTGCTCTGCCAACTGAGCTACCGGCACCCCGACTGACACTTGCCAATTTCCAATCTCTTGGTACTCGTCTCGAAGCGACGTACAAGCGACATCTAGTATAAGATATTGTAACGAATACTATGGTTAGTCCACAATAAGCTGGCACAATTAATCAATATTAGCAATTAGGGCGCTGACATTTTTTCAATTTCTTATTTTCTTTTATGAAACAATATCGATAAAATATTATAAAGATGATACTTATACAGGTCGATATTTGAGGGTGCGATTCCCGGCCGGAGCAGATATTATAGCACGTTCACACATTGCCAATATGGGCAGGGAAATAGTACGGGAAGTTGGCAGCGCGAGCATGTAAACAGGTTACTCGCGCTGCTACTCGTCATGCCGCTGCCACTTCCCGTGCTCCCGCGAGTGTCGGCGCCTCGTGCGCGAGGCAAAGGAACGGTAGCACAAACTAAAATTAAATGTATTGCTATCTCGCTCACTCATATTGGTGCAAGAAGAGTATATCGACAGTGTGTGAACACTCACTCGCGATGATACTTCCGCGGAATTCTGAGAAATATTTTTTAACGACTGAAAAATTCGTTTCATCTACTTTTTTTGTATTTTATCCCTTTTTTTACATCTAGGTAGTCGTACTGATTATGCCTTACCTTGAGAAGAATGCCTGTTATTCGAGGTGACTGGTGGCGGCGGCGGCGGCAGCGTTGGTAATAACCTGTGGTCTACGTCTTCTATATCTGGCAACGACATATTTTTTCAAATTACATTTGAGATAGATAGTGTAAAAGAGACAGTTCGAAACCAAATACAAAAAAAAAACTTTTGATAATATTTTTTTTTATCGCTAAAATTAAATTCGAAATGCGATGTCTAAAAAATTTATCTGTTAGAAAATGGACAGAATAGGTATAGCTCAATAATAAAACTGTTTTATTTAAATAAAAATGGCCGACGACAAAATAAATGGTTTTACAAAACGTGTGAAAAATTCTTACGTTTTGTTTCACTTCCTATACCTAGTGTTGTCTGTTAACATAAGAACAATTCTTTAGTGAAAGTATTCAAGGGTTAGTAAAAGTAGTGCATAAAGATAATTACGCTAAATCACTCTTACCAAATAGTATACCTGTCAAAGATTGGTAGAGTTAGTTTTTTTCTTGCCGTGTGATGTAAGCTTAGAATAGCATCACCCCATATCTTTCCCGTGGGAGTCGTAAGAGTCGACTAAGGGACTCGAGGGTGTGTATTGCAATTTTAGGCGATGGGCTGACAACCTGTCACTATAGCGATACACAATATTCCAAATAACCCTCAAACATTTGTCAGACGTGGTGTAAATGGCCGTTTTTTGCGAATGTTTACGCTCTGCCTACCCCGCAAGGGATTATGGGCGTGAAGTGTGTGTGTGTGTGTAGTTTTTTTCTGTTTGGTGACGCCACAAGACCGTTTAAACTTAATCCCTTTAACTTCAACTGCCACAACAGTCCACTGCTGGACATGAGCCTTCTAAACGATGGGACATTTGTTATACTCACTCCGCTATCACGCGGCAAGTGGATTGGCGAGCGCAGTGCAATACATACATACATACATACATAAATCACGCCTCTTTCCCGGAGGGGTAGGCAGAGACTACTTCCTTCCACTTACTACGATCCTGGCATACTTCTTTCGCCTCCTCCACATTCATCAATCTCTTCATGCATGCTCGTCGGTTTAGGGTACTCTTGACCTGACCTTTCTTTAGCACGTCCCCGATTTGATCGAGGTACGTTCGTCGAGGTCTTCCCCTTCCGACGTTCCCATCCACACTTGCCATATACACCTGTTTCGTTAATCTTCTTTCGTTCATCCTCTCTACATGACCAAACCATTTAAGGCTTGTACTTCGACGGAAGGAACGAAATTCAAATGAAATTCGGAAGTCATGTCAAAGAGTATATTATAGAGGTGTCACCATTTCATATAATGTTAGTCTAACTGGTACTGATACAATACTTGACGACTAATGGTAGTGCGACTGCCTGCGGCGCTAAGGTTTCGGGTTCGATTCTCGGTGGACTACTCACAAAGTTGATATTATAACTTGGAAGGAATATTAACCTACATTATATCATAAGGACCATATTTTGGAATAAGCTGAACCATTCGCCAAGACTTAGCTGAACGCATAGTATCCATATTAATTATGAACTGTATAAACTGTACTGTATGTTTGTTTGTTATTCTTCCACTTTCAGTACATGAAAAGAATTGGTCTAAAAATAAGGGCTTAATCAGTTCACAAAACACTTATCTTCATAACATCTCAAATCATATTTACAACTTTTTAGTTTTACGTTATTTCAGAAGAAGCAAAGTCATTAAACTAAATAAAGCCAACTTATTAGTTCAGGTTTAAAAATGCAAGTGGTCAGTATCATGTTACGCACTTTGCGCGAACATATTTTTGTTTCGTTTTTGTCCATCCTGGTATTGTACATTTTTTTGCGAACTTCGACATTAAGAAACTTTTTTTGGATATTTCTTTGTCATTTTCGTCATTGCGTGCACCTTAAGCGCAACTAATACTGTTAAATTTCAATTTCAATTTTAAACGTTTATTGCATAAATCAGTATACATAGATGTAAGTTCAAAATATAAATAGCAAAAACCAATTAGCGACGGCCATTATATATTCGAGTATGATATTATGATAATATGATAATATATAAAATAGCGGTCGCATTCTCGCACCGTTCATTAGTTTTTGAACAATATTTGTTGACCATCAGACAAACACAGAGCCGCATGCCTTAAAAATTTCATACCTTCGAACACCTTTTACAATCTTTTTCCTTTAATCACCGACAACAGCTGAATTGCTTAATAGTTAAAAATTACCATACATTTTGGTGGTATCTATTAAAGTAACTAAGAAAAATTAAAATCGAAGGTGCTTCTAATTGTTTGTTTGACTAAGGTTTTTAATCCATTCCTATCTGGATAATCCTATAATTTTTGGTCTTGAAATTGGTATTTTTAGAAAAGGGATAGCCCTATACAATGTTTGGTATATTTCGGTGTTACCAACAAACCAGGGTGACCACAACCTTTAATATAATGATACCCTCGACCTTCCCGAAATGATAAGTACCTACCTGGAAATTAATTTTAACATTAGTATTGGCATTTTGTTCGGTGACACTCTAGGACTTTCCAGCTAGGTATAAGTCTAGAACCTTTCAACCCAGTGTTACCCTAGCATGAACATCTTGACCCAGTGCCACTCTAGAACCTTTCTACCCCATAACACTAAAAACCTTCCGAATCAATTGATCCCACTCTTGAACTGAAATCTGACAAAAATCTTTTACTACATAAATAATACTTTTGTATACTAGGTACGCAAGTTTCAAGAGATATGGGCGTGATATGTGTATGTATGTATGTACGTAAGTACATGTACATAATTATTTTTCTCAAACATGCTAGGAAATGTGTTCATTTCTTTCAAAAAAAGAAACCGCGAAGTTTCACATTGTTTGTCACGTCTCAGATCACGCCAGCAAAGTTGTATGGAAATCCCCTGCTGGTGTACATTAAGATAAATTCGTTATACGCTAAACCCACATAATTTGATTTCAAAATTATCTCGATGACTCTCATAGAAACGGAACGTAATTTTGTATGAAACAGGTAACTAAAGACGAGGCTGTATGATGTGAAGACCCTTGCCTGTCCAGAATAAAAAAAGAAAAGAATGAACTAAACATTTAGTATGGCAGAATATTACGTAATACTGTGCCTTACAGGCGAATTTATTTAAAAAAATTACAATTGGTGGGAAAACTGTAAATTTTTATTTGTTTCAATGTGTTGTGGTCGCTAGCTAACTTTTATAAGAAGTACAATCTTTCATTTCCTAGCCTAAGCCTCGGGGAAAATTACTTTGCTTGACTTGTATAAACTCGTACAGCAAAGTCTTATTTTCCATACCTCGACAACAATGTACTAATACTTGCTTTCTTATAATTTGTCCTAAAACTGTGGTTGGTGGTGACCGTATGAGCAGCGCTCCATATATACATTTAAAAATTTCCGCCGCGGTTAAAAAACTGCTTTTGTGCCGCCGTGTCGCCGTCTAGTGTTGCATATAAATCGAACCTTACTACTTCATACTAATCTGCACTAACAACCACGTCATCCTATAATTTGATCGTAAAAATATTTTTAATACCTACGTCTAATCGGTTCATATTTTGCGTTTCGTTCGATGTACCAATCAACGTAGTATTGACATTGGCAAAATTATCCATAGCGGATAGAATGCCGTTGTTGTAGATAGTTGATATATTTTACGGCAAAATTCTAGCTACAATAATTTTTCACGGTCAAAATATCGAACAAATGTACAGTGTGTCGCGTCTGCATCATATTCCGTTTATCTATGATCAATTCCACGTCAGTTTTGACAGCAGAGGAAACACATCAAAACAAAAACCTTTTACTCCCAAGGAAAGCAGCCGGAAACAGTAAGTGTTTTGCTAAATTTCTTAATAACTAAGTTGTTTTGTCAAAAAATAGCCGCCCGGGCGGGTTCAACGTGAAATTGCCATTAATAATCATACTAAGATCAATACAGTTCGATTAGCACTGGCGGAAGAAATCTCTTACGCCACGCTTCATCACTGAAAAATAGAGGTTACTTCAAATTTTAATTTCTCCGTTATTAAATATAAAATGAGATTTTGCGCTGCCCTGGCTTATTCCTCATATCTTGAAGAATAAAAAACAAATTTTTGTTGACAGTGATGTTCCTTAGAATATGTATAAAATGCATTCTCGTAGCTCGTTTTCACCTCACTTCATGGAAGTAGGCCCGTTAAGCATACCCTTTTCTACACCAGTCACTACGTCTTCTTTTATACCACAACGTTCCCTTATCACGCTATTCCTTATCCTGTCACTCAATTTTACGTCAACCATACTTCTTAACGCTCTCATTTGTACTGCATTTATTCTACTTTCATGCTTTTTCTGCCATACCCAACTTTCACTCCCATACATAAGTGTCGGAACTAACACCCCTCTATGCACAGCCAGACGAGCCTTATCAGAGACTTTCTGGCTGTTCATAAAAGCGTGCAACGCTCCATTCACCATGTTGCCGGCATTCACCCTTCTTTCGATGTCACTTTCACACTTTCCATCTGATGTGAACATGGAGCCCAAATACACAAACTCTTTCACTTGTTCCACCCTCTCTTCTTCTATCATAATTTTACACTCTGTCATATTTTCCTCTTTCTCAAAAACCATTGCTTTCGTCTTACTTACATTCACTTTCATTCCTTTCTTTTTCAAAGCCTCATTCATAATATTTACCATCTCCTGCAACCCTTCAGCCGACGACGCAAGGATAACTTGGTCGTCAGCATAGAGAAGACATTTGACGAGTAAACCATTCATTCTCAGACCACATTCACTCTCTTTCAAATCTTCCAAACAACTATCCATGAACAGATTGAACAGCCACGGTGACGCAACACATCCCTGTCTAACACCTTTCTCGATGTTAAAAAGTTCAGTGTACGCCCCGTTTATCCTGACACAAGCACTGGAATCCTTATATAAGGATTTCAGTGCTCGTATCAAGATACTGCTCACCCCATGCATGGATAGTGCCGACCACAATTCATTCCTCACCACTCTGTCATAGGCCTTTTCCAAATCTACGAACGCGCAATAGACTTTCTGGTTTTTGGCCAGGAATTTTTCAGCTATGCAGCGCAAGGAAAAGACCTGATCCGTACATCCCATCCCCTTACGAAATCCTGCCTGAGCATCCCATACTTTCTCATCCGTTTCTTTCATCACTCTTTCAATCAACACCTTTGCATACAGTTTGCCGACGACACTGAGGAGGCTTATACCGCGGTAATTTTTGCAGTCCAGCTGTGACCCTTTTCCTTTGTATAATGGCACTATTACAGCTTTGCACCAATCACTTGGCACTCGACCGCTTCTCCAACAAAGGTTAAAAAGGAGGTACAGCTGACTAGCCACAACGCCTTCGCCAGCCTTCAGCATTTCGACCGACACCCTATCATACCCTGCAGCTTTACCAGATTTCATACTTTTTAACGCTTTCACAATCTCATCCATTTCAATCTCACTTTCGTTCTCAATTTCATCCACTTCTGCAGTAGTTATTTCTTGCGCTAGATCTTCTTTCTCAAATAAGCTTTCAAAATATTCCTTCCATCTTTTCAACACACATTCCTCACCTTTTATTACACTACCATCCTGGCTTCGAATCCTACTCAACTCGGACGACGTGGTTTTATTTCGAGCTGTCCTTATGGATTTCCAGAAAACTTTCAAGTTGGAACGAAAGTTTTCCGATAGCCTCCTGTCAAATTCATCCTTATTCTTATCCTTCATTCTATCAACCGTCTTTTTAACTACATCCTTCACACTTTTATACTCCTTTCGTGCTTTCTCTACATCTTCATCCGTCGCTTTTAACATTCTTCGGTTAGCTTTAGTAGCTAACCAATCCAACCATGCTTTCTTCTTCTTCTGCACAACTTCTTGTACCTCTTTGGTCATCCACGCACTCCGTTGTGTTTTCCCTTTCATCCTTTTGGAAACTCCACACACTTCTATCGCGACATCCACAACACCTTTTTTAAATCCTTTCCATCCTTCTTCAATGTCAGACATCTCCTCTAGGTCATTAAATTTCTCTTTCAATCTTTTAATATACTCCTTTTTTACCTCTTTATCTTGCAAATTTTCTACTTTCACTCTTTCTAACGCACTACTCCGCTCAGTTACCCTGTGCCGCCACCGTTTGAAGAGACCCCTTATTCGTGATAGCACCAGGAAGTGGTCTGTGTCAATACCAGCACCGCGGTACACTCGGGTGTCTACAACTTTACTCTTCAATCTTTCATCCACAATCACAAAATCAATCATAGTTCTTGATGCACCTTCCGTTCTTGTATAAGTGTGGATCTTTTTATGTTGAAACATTGTATTCGACACAAAAAGATCCCACTGTAAACAAATCTCTAACACACTCTTTCCATTTTCATTTACTCTTTCATCACCAAACGTACCAAGAACCTTATCATACCCATCTCGCTTTATACCTACCCATCCATTAAAATCTCCCAGCATAATAATTCTTTCATTCGCCTTGCAGTTTTTCAAAACATCTCTTACATTGTCCCAAAACTCCTCATTTTCCTTTTTCGCTTTTGTGGAGCCACCCGTACCCACATCCGTCGGTGCATAGACACCTAGGATAAAGAGTCGAGTGATTCCGACCTTCAGCCTAATCCAGAGGAGTCGAGGGCTCACACATTCGAACTCAGTCACGCATTCAGCCATTCGTGCGGAAAGAATCACGCCGACTCCCTTACAGCCTCGGTCGGAATTAGAAACCCCAGACCAATACGCTGTGTAGGGGCCATGTTTCGTCGTGTCGCAACCTTTCCGCTTTGTTTCATTCACACACAAAACATCTATGCGCCTCTTATCCATCATCTGACATACTTCACCTATTTTATCCACCATTCCTCCCCTAACATTCATCGTAGCAAAGCGGCTCTCTGTAGCCCGCAATCCGCACCCGACAGGAACGAGACGTGATGAGTCGCGAACTCCTACATCGCCGCCATATAGATTTTGGTTGGAGTTTAAAATCATTGCGTTCCCACGTGAAGCTAGGGAAATTTAGTGTCAATCCTGGCAGAGCCCCGCATACCAGGACAAGGTTAGCCTTAATCTGGGGTCACCCGGTCCCAGGGCATATCGGCACGCTAAACTAGGCACGCCCCTAGCTATGCATCCATCGGCGCGGCAGACCTTGGATTGGCGGAGAGGTAAGGAGTAAGGAAGGGGAGGGAAAGAAGAGAGATAGGACTTTGTGACTTGGGAAAGGATGAAAGGTAACGGATACTACTACCTCGGAGGACAAGGTTTGAGGCCGTAGTAGCTCGGGAAGCCGGGGTCGCATACCCGTAATATCAAAACCTAGCCACCGGACAGGCAGCTTGGCTGTATATCCCCTGGCACCTGGCGCAGTGCAAGGTGTTGTATTCACAGGGAACGCTGCTGCCCGTTCCCTGGATTCATCCCTTAGTCGCCTTTTACAACCGTGTGATGCCGGCTTAGAATAGCATCACCCCATTTCTTCCCGTGGGAGTCATAAGAGGCGACAAAGGGACTCGAGGGTGTGTATTGTATTTTAGGCGATGGGCTGACTGTCACTATGGCGATGCACAATTTTCCGAATGACCCTCAAATATTAGTCAGACGTGGCGTAAATGTTCGTTTTTGCGGCCGTTTACGCTCTGCGTTGATTAAGGCGTGATATGTGTATGTATGTGTACAACACCCACGGGTATTTTTAATTTCTATTATTCATTCTCTTGTCTTTTCGTGTGGGACACCGAGTCGTCCAAAGACCCGATGAACCCTGGTGTCAGAGTTTTTAAACCGCCTACTACCACTAGTAGGCCTTGGACATGGTTGTGTAACGACCGCCGTCTAAGTAATCATAGACAGCAACCGGGACCGACGGCTTAACGTGCCCTCCGAAGCACGGAACCATTTCTTTTCGGACAATCAGGTGATACACCCTACAATGTCCTAACCAGACCGGGAACAAATTCACAAAGTGATAAATATTCAACTTTGTGAGTGTCCCATCGAGAATCGAACCCGGAACCTTTGCGTCGCAGGCAGTCGCACTACCACTGCGCCACATCGGCCGACTATTATCCATTAAAAAGGGGAGATAAGTGTAGGGTGGGGGTGATACGTACTTCCTAATAGTGGTAGTACTGGGGGCGGGGGGGGCGGCGGCAACAAGCCGCGGTGGTCGACGTCCGCTGAAGGCATGTCCTGAAACAAAATCATGGTTTTAATTTAGGGGTTCCCGATTGAAAATAACCGCTTTAAATATAGGAGAATCATACTGAAAAAATATGGTCCGTATAATACTAATCCGTCCGTAATCTAAACATAGAATTAATTATATAATTTAATTATTATTATATAATTTAATTATTATATAATTTAATTAGAGTCAAGAAACGACTCACGACGAGTTAGCGCCAACGCTGCGTCGAG
Organism: Tuta absoluta; assembly: GCA_027580185.1. Taxonomy (NCBI): domain Eukaryota; kingdom Metazoa; phylum Arthropoda; class Insecta; order Lepidoptera; family Gelechiidae; genus Tuta; species Tuta absoluta. Next base: position 6,309,712 of record JAQAHW010000019.1, on the reverse strand, counting down.
CGGGCTGCACGCGCGGGCTAGATTCGGCAGAAACGGCGCTGCGCCACTTTTAGTCAAATAGGTTTAGAAAAGGATAGATGATATCTTAGTTGCGTCATGTCTTATTGTTTATTATAGAAGATATCTTAGTTGCGTCATGTCATATTATTTATTGCGTCATGTCTTATTGTTTATTATAGAAGATATCTTAGTTGAGTCATGTCTTATTGTTTATTATAGAAGATATCTTAGTTGCGTCAAGTCTTATTATTTATTGCGTCATGTCTTATTGTTTATTATAGAAGATATCTTAGTTGCGTCATGTCTTATTATTTATTGCGTCATGTCTTATTGTTTATTAAAGAAGAATCTTAGTTGCGTCATGTCTTATTATTTATTGCGTCATGTCTTATTATTTATTGCGTCATGTCTTATTATTTATTGCGTCATGTCTTATTGTTTATTGCGTCATGTCTTATTGTTTATTAAAGAAGATATCTTAGTTGCGTCATGTCTTATTATTTGACGAAAAATACGTGTTATCTGCAAAAATAAGGCGACGATGAAAACAATGGCAAATAAATTGATTAGAAACTGCGAAGAACCCATTGATATTTTTAAACATGAAAGTACTAAAATATCTCCTATCCTTTTCTAAACCTAGTAGACAGCACTAATTTAAGGTAAGCTAAGATAATTTAAATCCCGAATTGAGAGCATTATCGCCATGATAATGCCATCGACACTTAACTGACAATCTATTGCCATTGTGATATTCTATACTACCAAAACCATCCAACGGACACAATTGAAAACACAACTGAGTCCTTATTCAAATAGCAAAATATTGCCAACTAGCTGGTGCCCGCGACTTTGTTCGCGTAGCGTAGTTCTGCTCAAAGTACTACCTGAAAATCTTCGGTTAACCTTTAGAGTATTTCTTTATATACTACACTAGCGGCCCGTCCCGGCTTCGCACGGGTGGACAATTATTTTTTACATAAATGCACTTTAAATTTTACACCCTTTTTCACATTGGAGGTTTTTTATAATATATTTTTTATCCTTACCTACAGCTACTATTATATACACTTAGGTATGTATGTATGTATGTATAATCTCTTTATTGTGCATTCTTAAAACTAATACAGAAAACATATATTAAATCAAAAACAAGAAATGACACAAAGGCGGACTTATCCCATTAAGGGATCTCTTCCAGTCAACCCTTGAGAAACTCTGAGGATACGATGTGAGCAGGTAAACTAGAATGAAAAGGTGAACGAAAAGCTATTTATATACATACTTGGGACCAAACTGAATACAATATTATCTACTTCATAATATACTACATAAATACGACGTAAATATAATAGACTTACTTACATACTTAATATACCCTACAAATTGTCCGAGTTATCCGACCCAAAACCCCAAACTTTCTTTATGTTAGTTTTAAAACCTAACACATTTTTACTTTTCCTTACATCAGAAGGAATTATTAGGTATTTATTATCTCAAAATATTTTTTAGAATTTAGTACCAAAAGGGTAATAACGAAAACCCTATTACTGAGGCTCGGCTGTCCGTCTGTCTGTCCGTCCGTCCGTCCTACAGTTACGAAGCTGTATCTCCTGAACCGTTATACCTAGACAGTTGAAATTTTTACAGATGTTGTATTTCTGTTGCTGCTATAACAACAAATACAAATTTTATAGTTTTTGAAAAAACACATCACGATAGTGCGTTGAGAACTAACAGCGACATCTATGTTTGTATTATGGAACTAAAATATTACGTTTCTCAGTTTTCGTGATAGTATAAATGTTAAACTACTGAAGCTAGAGAGATAAAACTTGGACTTGAAGTTTTTTTATGTAATGAAGCAACTATTAAAGATAAAATTCCGTTTTTTAAAATCCCCCAAGGGATGAACAGGGGGTTAAAAGTTTGTATAAAAGTTCGTTGTCCTAAGTGTGATGCGTTTCAAAATTAATGATTAGACTTAGGGACTTAAAATAATTAAACACGTGTTCAGCATATTTAAAATTTTAACCTTTAATAGGGTCAAAAGGGGGTTTAAAGTTTGTATGAAAGTTCGTTTTTTTAAATGAATGTGATCTGTTTCAAAATTTGTGATTAGACTAATAACTTAAAATAATTAAACACGTGTTTCAGCATTTTTGAAATTTTTACCCTTAAATGGGTGAAAAGGGGGTTAAAAGTTTGTATGAAAGTTTTTTATCTTAAATGTGATCTGTTTCAAAATTTCTGATTAGACTTATAACTTAAAATAATTAAATACGTGTTTCAGCATTATTGAAATTTTACTCCTCAAAGGTGTCAAAAGGGTGTCAAAAGTTTCCTACCAGTTGGGCTACCCGTTTTCCCATGGGAATGTGACAATTTCCCGGAATAATTTATACTTATAAACCTTCCTCTCAAGTTACTCTACCTAATAAAAAAAACCGCATCAAAATCCGTTGGGTAATTCTAAAGATATAAGGAGACACCAAACGGGAAGCGACTTTATTTTATACTATGTAGTGATTGGCTGTTTTTCCTTCGGAGGCCAATATGAACAATCCGGCAGCCTACTTACTCGCGATAAAGCAACACAAAGCTGTCCGTGGGAAAAACAATCAGTCCTTAGGTCTACACCAGCAGCTTTCAGTGTTTGTCCCTGTGACTTATTTATCGTCATTGCAAAGCAGACAGCCACAGGAAATTGGGTGCGCTTAAACTCGAATGGGAAATTGGTGGGGATGAGTGGTACACGCGGTATAAATACAGATTCCCCGGCACCACATCCAGTCAAAATCTCCGCTTCAATTAAATTTATCTGAAAGGCACGCACTTTCAGTCGGGTTCCATTGAATAATTTCGGTGGAGTAAGGTTTCGTAAAAGCATTATCGGAACACTGACCTTAAGCCTGATCTTGTGAGCAGGAAGCCCACTTGCCGAAAGAGAATTTAAAAATTCAACTGGGTAATTTGTTGCATCGTCCTGATCAACAACATTTTAAAAAAATGTGTAAACCACTTCATCTCCAACAATTTCCGTTAAGATTTTTTCGTTAATGGCAGCCACTTGGTCATTTTTTCGGGGTAAATATAGCGCGTTCACATAACCAAGAGTTTTCCTGATCCAATATACACTGGAGGTCTCCAAAAACTGATTGTATGAGTTCCTCTTCAGTTGTGACAATTGTGCCCAGTATCTCAGGAAGTCTTATTTGGCCATGTGCTTCGGGGAGGTTTCCTTCCCCAATTCTTAATAATACGTCTGAGGATTCTTGAGCATGTAATCCACCGCCAAGCTAGGCTCTCATATTCCTTGTTAGCCTTAGCTTCTTTATCCGGGGCCATAGATATGATTGTTTTAATGAGACATTTATTTCATCAGATCTAGTTCCCCGACTTATGACAGGAAGGGTTTGCCAAAAATCTACAGACAAAAGAAGTGTGATGTTACCCATAGGCCTATCATCTCAGCGAATATCACGTAATGTTCTATTCACCGTTATTTATTTTGCCGTGTGATGCCGGCTTAGAATATCATCACCCCATTTCTTTTCCGTGGGTGTCGTAGGAGGCGACTGAGGGACTGGAGGGTATGTATTACAATTTTAGGCGATGGGCTGACAACCTGTCACTATAGTAATGCACAGTTATCTGATTAACCCTCAAACTTTTGTCAGAAGTGGTGTTAATGTCCGTTTTATGGCCGGCCGTTAATGCTCTGCCTACCCCGTAAGGGATATAGGCGTGATTTGTGTATGTATGTATGTGTATGTTCTATTCACAGCCTCAATAGCTTTTTTGTTGGACATTGTACATTCATCTAAAACGATTAGGCAGCAATCCTGAAACACTTTTGCTTTGTCACAGTTTCGTGTTATAGCACATGTTGGTGTTTTAGTTCTGTCTAAATCAATTGGAATTTTGAACATTATGTGCGCTGTTTTTCCACCTGGAAGCAATGTGGCAGCAATTCCAGAAGATGCTACTGCTAGAGCAATTTTGTTCTGTCGCCTGATTTCTGCAAAGATAGCTCTTGTCAGGCAGGTTTTTCCAGTGCCACCTGGGGCGTCTAAGTGGAACAGCTTCCCTTCGTTATTCAAAACACTTTAAACGACTGTATTGAATATTTCCCTTTGTTCTATTGTAAAGCTGGAAAGGCTGTCATTCACAACGGCGGTTAATTCCGTGCTGGGATAGTTTGTTTCGGCAACATATTCTCGATTGACACGTGGCTGATTTGGTTCTGCTCGAGGAACAGGTAGGCCAAAGTCATTGAGAGAATTGCCTCCTATTGCAAATACAGTCTCTTGAATAGAATAAAGGGAACTATTTAATATTCTGTCATCAGTTGGACTGATTTCATCTCCTGTGGTGGTCCTCAAAGTACGTAAAAAGTCCTCAGATAAGAATGTTTTGTACTTTTCCCACAGTGTTAATGGATCCGAAAGACCACAGAATATTAACATTACTGAGAAAAAATGCCGTAAGCAGCGGGGCTATCGCTGACACAGGCTTCTTCAAGTGTAGTGTCCCGGTGTTGGTCATCGTCAAGTAAGTGAAGCGCTCTGCACGTCGCTTGGCATGTAAGATGCTCTACATCATCCACAGTCTTTAAAAAGGAAAACAAAGTTGGGCCTTTAACAACATGGAGCAACAAACGCAAATATTAACATTCCCCATTGCTAGGATAGACTGTGTATACTCTTCCAAATGCAGCGTCTTTGAAAACTCCCGGGAAGCCGCTGTACCAAAAACAGCTTTTTTTGTAATTAAGTCCATCAATTATTTTAGCTTTAAGCGGAAAACTCTCGCTATTACATCGTGCCGATCATAATACGCTTGCCCCGCACAGAGTTCTTGACTGATTTCATTCTACTTAGGGTTGGTCGTAAACGTTATAAACAGATCGGTCGACCATGTTTACGTACATAGCAGAAAGCATCCTGAGTACGTTCGTGCATATAGCGAGGACCGCCAGTGAAACTGGATAGAAGAATTACCAGACGACCTAAGTAAAAAGTACCTAAGACGTTGACCAGGCTTAGTAGCTACACAACAAAAAAACTTTTATTAAAATCCAATAGTTTCGGAAATTAACTTTGAAATGTGTATTAATCATATTTTCCTTTAGAATGAGCGATTTTCCCGCAGTAAAAAGTAGCTAAGATGTTGACCAGGCTAAATAGCTACACAACAAAAAAGCTTTTACTAAAATCCGCCCAGTAGTTTCTAAAATTAACTTTAAAATGTATATTAATGGTATTTCCCTTAGGAATGAGCGGGCTTAGTAGCTACACAACAAAAAAAGTTTCATTAAAATCCGTACAGTACTTTCGGAGATTAGCCGTAACAGACAGACAAACAGACAAACAGATAAACAGACAAACAGACAAAAAAAACAAAAAGTATTGGAATGTGTTCCAATACTATTTTAACATCGCCCCCAATTAGTTTTTCGTGATTATATTCAATGTACAGACACGCGGTTTTTACTGTTTTATTATATGTATAGATATAAAATACTTACAGGTTTATTATGGTGAGACGATTTTAAAATAACGGAATATTCGCATCAAAACTTAAAATACTTACAGGTGTATTATGCTGAGACGATTTTAAAATAACGGAATATTTCAATTTTTCGTGTGGGGACATGAGTCGTATAACGACCCGATGAGCCCTGGTGTCAGAGTTTTTCAACCGCCTGCTACCACTAGTAGGCCTCGGACATGGTTGTGTAACGACCGCCGTCTAAGTAATCATAGACAGCAACCTTGACCGACGGCTTAACGTGCCCCCCGAAGCACGGAACCATTTATTTTCGGACAATCAGTTGATTCACCCTGCAATGTCCTAACCAGACCGGGAACAAATTCACAAAGTGATAAATATCAACTTTGTGAGTGTCCCACCGAGAATCGAACCCGGAACATATGCGTCGCAGGCAGTCGCACTTCCACTGCGCCACATCAGTTGCCATCGAAACTTTAAATACTTACTGGTGTATTATGCTGAGACGATTTTAAAATAACGGAATATTGGCATACTTACAGGTGTATTATGTGTGTATACGGGCACGATGGGCGCGGGCGGGGGCGGCGGCGCGGGCGGGGGGGACTCCGGGGTGTCGAATATCGGCAACGAGATATTCGACACAGCGCTCGACTCCGCACTCGTCACTGGGATATTCGGGATATTCGGGATATTGGGGATATTGGGGATATTTGGGATATTGGGGATGTTGGGGATATTGGGGATGTTGGGGGGATTGGGGGGGAGTATCGTTGGTGGCGGCACCGGGGCTGGCTGGAAAACGAAAAAATTGCTTTACGTTGTGTTTTGGTTGGTAATTATAAATTAGCACCATAAACTTGGTAGTTATAAATTAAATTATTATAAATTAAATTAAAAATCATTTGTTTCAGACCAAGGTCAATAAATTATCACATTTAAAGAAAAACAGTACAATAATACGTTTACATCTACACTAATATTATAAAGAGGAAAGATTTGATTGTTTGTTTGTTTGTTTGTTTGTTTGTTTGTTTGCATCGAATAGGCTCCGAAACTACTGGCCCGATTTTAAAAATTCTTTCACCATGAGAATCCTACATTATTCCTGATGAACATAGGCTATATTTTATACGAGAAAAAAATAAGGATCCGCGTGAAAATTTCGATAATGTAACCCAACGTGTGAAAAAAGTACCAAAAAAATATCTTATATCGCGTACGCTGTGGAAATTATTGACAATAGAGCAAAAAAATGTACTACAGTTTTATAGAGGACATCAATACCTACAATAATGTCCGCGATACTATATGTCTAACTATTACAGTTATGCCACAATAACTACTTTTTCATTTAATATTTTACAATCTACGCCACATTATTCGTACCAGTGTAATGATTACATTTAATCATTACTGTATTAAAGGGTGTAAGGGATAGCCCTCCGAATACTGATAGGGTACATGCAGACCATGAAACTGAACAACTTTCCCCTAGGAACATATTTCAGGAAACGTAAAAAAACTGACTTCCCATAGTGAATGCAGCCAGCTGATTGTGATTATGTATGGAAGGTAATTTTCTTGGCGTTTCCTGACATATGTTTCTAGGGGAAAGTTGTCGTGTGATGCCGGCTTAGAATAGCATCACCCCATATCTATGCCGTGTGATGCCGGCTTAGAATAGCATCACCCCATATCTTTCCCGTGGGAGACGTGAGGGGCGACTAAGGGACTCGAGGGTTTGTATTGCAATTTTAGGCAATGGGCTGACAACCTGTCACTATGGCGATACACAATTTTCCGAATTACCCTCAAATGTTTGTCAGACGTGGCGTAAATGTCCGTTTTTGCGGCAGTTTACGCTCTGCCTACCCCGCAGGGGATTATAGGCAAGATATGTGTATGTATGTATGGAAAGTTGTCCAGTTTTATTTTTCATGCACCCTATCAGTATTCGAAGGGCTGTCCCTTATTCGGTATAAAAAAAGACGACAAAAAACATAAAATAATGCATTAAAAAAATCTACACTAAAATAATACATACATACACATATCACGCCTATTATCCCTTGCGGGGTAGGCAGAGCGTAAACGGCCGCAAAAACGGACATTTACGCCACGTCTGACATAATGTTTGAGGGTCATTCGAAAAATTGTGTATCGCCATAGTGACAGGTTGTCAGCCCATCGCCTAAAATTGCAATACACACCCTCAAGTCCCTTAGTCACCTCCTACGACTCCCACGGGAAAGAAATCGGGTGATGCTATTCTAAGCCGGCATTACACTAAAATAATAATAATATAATCTACACAAATATTAGAAACAGGATTTTTATAATTGTTTGTTTGAATTGGATAGGCTCCGAAACTATTGACGTCATGACCGTCATTCCAAAAAAAGAAATTTGTATCACACAATTTTCTTTTTTTATTACAATTTTGTTATGACCTAATAGAAAATAGGCTCGGGCGGGATAAAAAAAATAAAAATTAAGGCACTGCCATGGGGCTGGCCAGGTTAATCACACGGCATGTAACTTTACGCCACCACCATCTGAACACGATATTTGTTTCAAATTGAAGTCAAGATTTTTAGAATCCTACATTATCCCTGATGAACATAGGCTATATTAAACTGTCTTATAACCGGGGGGAAATTGTTAGCAGCGGGTGAAACCGCTGGGCGGGCTGCTAGTTACAAAATAAAGACATTATCCGCAGTGTAAAAAGTACCTGTTTATGCACATACAAATTCACAATATGGAGTGTAAGGGACAGCCCTCCCAGCCCTAGAGTGCATACAGACCATGAAACTGAACAACATTCCCCTATAAACGTTTTTCAGGAAACGACAAAAAATCTCATACAAAATCACAATCAGCTGCTGAGCATTTCTTCACTATGGGAAGTCATAAAATATATTCCTGAAATATTTTTTTATAGGAAATTGTTGACTTTCTTGGTCTGAATGCACCCTAATAGTATTTGAAGGGACAGCCCGATGGCGTACCGGATAGTACTCCTGCCTGCTTTGCCGAGGGCCGTGAGTTCTTTCACCACAGGACACAACTATTTGTTAAGTACATTTTCAAGTATTTGTGTTTAGTCTGGGTGTTTTATATGTATCATATGTGCATTTATTTACAAAAAAAAAAAGGATTTATGTATTAATATCAGCTATGGGAACTAGATCCCACAGTTCAAGCTTTACTTAGTTCGGCGCTAGATGGCGCTGTGTAAAATTTCAGGATATTTAATTTATTTTTATTTATAAGGTTAATAAATAATTATAATATGGCTTACCGGTATCGACCACGCGTTACTATTCCATCGGGTATTTAATTCAGGGTGATATTCATTGTCATCTGTAACACACACCAGAATCATTTCAAATATAATCTGTCGTATAATAGGGGTCATTAGAATGCGAGTGTCTGATAATAGTTTGACACGAGCATTCTAACACTCTCAAAAAAAACTCAGTGATACACTTTTTCGAACGTCCGCACCATTGCAAGGCCCGATACTACAAGAATTCAATACGAGAACGTAATATGGCTTGATAATTATGAATTTTCGAAAATTATATACTTCAGCAGTCGTTCAGATGACGAGTCAGCAACTGAACAACAACTTTACTAAACAACTAAATAACACCTGAGCAACATCTTAACAACATCTGAACAACGACTTAACAACATCGTAACAACAACTGAACAACAACATCTGAACAACATCCGTACAACAACTGAACAACATCTGAACAACAACTGACCAAAAATCCAATAAAACAACTAAACAACAACCGAACAATTACCGTACAACAACAACAACTGACAGGTGCGGCGGAAGATGGCGTATTGGCAAAAAAACTTCGTTTCATTTCTCAACTTTATCGAAGTAAGAGCATTCTCATTGAGTCATTACGCTTCTGTAATTTCTATAGGCAGAATTCATAAAGTAGGTCTTTATGCAACTGTTTCGAGTTCATAAGTCGAACATTATGAGAAAACAAATTCAGTGGTTTACCTTATCCCTCATACAATAGCAATACACAATTTTCTATATGAGCCACAAATTATTTTCAAACGTGGCGTAAATGTCCGTTTTTACGACCGTTTACGCTCTGACTACTCCGCATGGGATATAGGTGTGATATATGTATGGAAATATGTATATTTTACAGATACAATAATATACATGGTGTAAAAAATTTGCTAAGAATATTTTAAGGGGTGAACCAGTACGTACGTAGTACTACTTACTGTTAACAGTAAAAATTGGCCCTCCCATACAAATTATCCCCGCCGGGTAACACACTAACTGTGGGAGGGTCAAATAATTTTTTCATATTTCTACCTATGTTCCTTGGGGAAAGTTGTTCAGTTTCACGTACTGGTTCACCCCGTGAAATATTCTCAGCTAATTTTTTTACACCTTATATTTTAAAGATACAACAATATATAGTATCGTCGCATTAAAGGCAAAACCGACTATCTCGAAATTTTTGATGTTTTTACTTTTTTACACCATGCTGCTTAGTTTAGAATTCTCTATCTAGTAGTAAAACCGATTACTGTCTGTGACCATTATGTACGAAGTTATCGAGTTGTAAAACCAGCTATTTGGTTGATTTAATTTGATTCGAGAAGATAAAAACCAAATTACCAGAGATAATCATAAACATTCCTCAAACATACCAGGCAAAATCAACAAACTGGTGATAGTTGATTTTGGCTATCAATTATATCTTAACCTCGAGTGGTTATAAATACTATCGGGATATAATCGCTTTTGACTCTAGACTTGTGTGCACCATTCAGGCAATTTGAGAGGAAAACCAACTACTGCTATTTACCGTAGATTTGGTCACCAGTGTGTATCCCGTAGGCCACAGGTAAATAAAAGCTGGAGAGAACTTGTTGTAGAACCTTCTTTATTTATTTATACATATACTAGGATGAGCGTAAGGGACAAACTCTAAAATAACAAGATTAAATTAGTGTGGCGATGGTGGGTGAAAGTAGATGAGCTAGGTGTAGGTAAGTAGATGCAGGTAAATGGATGTAGGTGGTACAGAGTGGGAAATTTTAAGTCAATCGAACGTCATATCAAGCATTGGTCACAAAAAAAATCTGGATTACAATTATATGAAATCAGACCCTATCAGAATGGAGAGCAGTTTTCAATTATGTTTTTTTTTATATTAAGTATGGGTTTGCTCTTAACTCTAGTCTAGGTCATGAGACAGAGACAGAGTCTAAGATGGAGCGAGCTCACCCAGAAGAAGCCTGTTCACTCTTACTTTGAAGAGATTAGGGTTGTATGCGTTTGGAAACACAGACGCAGGTAGTGAGTTCCACTCTTTAGCAGTGCGCATTATAAATGATGACTGATAGCGCTTAGTCCGAATAGGTGGAATGGCAACCAGATATGGATGGTATCCGGCTAAGCGTCTAGATGTCCGATGGTAGAAGGGAGCTGGTGGAACAAGGTTGTGAAGCTCTTGAGCACACTCTCCGAAGTACAATCTGTAAAAAACCGACAAGCAGGCAACCTTGCGGCGATGTGCCAGGCTATGTAGCTTGGTATCCACCAGTTTATGTCGCATATGAGCCTCTTGGCCCTACTTTCCACCGAGTCAAGAGCGGCAAGTTGGTTTTTGACTGAGCCATCCCAAAGGTGACTGCAATACTCCATGCAGGATCGGACTTGTGCTTTGTAAAGAGTTAAAAGCTGTCCAGGCGTAAAATATCGCTTCACTCTATTCAGGATGCCCAGCTTCTTAGCCGCCGTTTGAGCCTTGTACTCGATGGTCGCGCCGATGTTTAGATTTGATGTCAACTCCATGCCTAGAAGCTCAAGCCTGTCAGTGACAAGGACATATGTACCCAGAAAAGTAGGTGTCCAGTCAAAAGTACTCCTTTTTGCAGTGAAAAGACACGCTTGTGTTTTGGTGGCGTTGAATGAGACCAGATTGTCGTCGCCCCATTGGAAGATAAGGCTTAAGGTCAGATCTGTTCGCTCTACCATGGCCTTTCTTAACGAACGTATTTCATCCTCACTGGTTTCTGCACCTGTCAAGTATCTCTCTGAAACGGTACTATCATCTGCGTATCCAGCAATACCATGCTGAATGAGGTCATTGATGTGCAGCAAGAAAAGAGTTGCAGAGAGAACAGATCCCTGAGGAACTCCGGCATCAATGGCCATAAGGTCAGAAGAGCAGCCGTCAACGACCACTCTGATGGACAGTTCAGGAAGTCTGAAATACAAGTACAAAAATCAGCTGGGATGCCATAAGCAGGAAGCTTGGTGAGCAGACTTGCATGCCAGACCCTGTCAAAGGCCTTCGAGATGAACTGTCTCCTGTGCTGACACGCTTGTTCCGCCTCTCTCTTAAAGAAAGAACGGTGCCGGGGGCCTGGAAGCTTGCTAATGTGCAACCAGTTCCCAAAAAGGGCGACCGTGCCGACCCTGCCCATTACCGTCCAATTGCCATTACCTCCATCCTATGCAAGGTCATGGAGAGGGTACTTAACAGTAAGTTGCTGACCTACCTTGAAGACAATGATCTTCTCAGTGACCGTCAATATGGCTTTCGCCGGGGGCGGTCTACTGGTGATCTTCTTGTGTATGTCACGCACTGCTGGGGCGAAGCCATCGAGAAAAACGGCGAAGCACTTGCCGTTTCACTCGATATCTCGAAGGCCTTTGACAGGGTCTGGCATGCAAGTCTGCTCAGCAAGCTTCCTGCTTATGGCATCCCAGCTGATTTTTGTACTTGGATTTCAGACTTCCTTAGTGAACGGTCCATCAGAGTAGTCGTTGACGGCTGCTCCTCTGACCTAATGGCCATTGATGCCGGAGTTTCTCAGGGGTCTGTTCTCTCTGCAACTCTTTTCCTGCTGCACATCAATGACCTCCTTCGGCATGGTATTGTTGGATACGCAGATGATAGTACCGTTTCAGAGAGATACTTGACAGGTGCAGGGACCAGTGGGGATGAAATACGTTCGTTAAGAAAGGCCATGGTAGAGCGAACAGATCTGACCTTAAGTCTTGTCTCCCAATGGGGCGACGACAATCTGGTCTCTTTCAATGCCACCAAAACACAGGCGTGTCTTTTCACTGCAAAAAGGAGTCCTTTCGACTGGACACCTACTTTTCGGGGTACATCTGTCCCAGTCACTGACAGGCTTGAGCTTCTAGGCATGGAGTTGACATCAAATCTAAACTTCGGCGCGACCATCGAGTACAAGGCTCAGACGGCGGCTAAAAAGCTGGGCGTCCTGAATAGAGTGAAGCGATACTTTACGCCTGGACAGCTTTTAACTCTTTACAAAGCACAAGTCCGATCCTGCATGGAGTATTGCAGTCACCTTTGGGATGGCTCAGCCAAATACCAACTTGCCGCTCTTGACTCGGTGGAACGCAGGGCCAAGAGGCTCATAGGCGACATAAAACTGGTGGATACCAAGCTACATAGCCTGGCACATCGCCGCAAGGTTGCCTGCTTGTCGGTATTTTATAGATTGTACTTCGGTGAGTGTGCTCAAGAGCTTCACGACCTTGTTCCACCAGCTCCCTTCTACCATCGGACATTCAGACGCACCGCCGGATACCATCCGTACCTGGTAGCCATTCCACCAATTCGGACTAAGCGCTTCCAGTCATCATTTATAATGCGCACTGCTAAAGAGTGGAACTCACTTCCTGCGTCTGTGTTTCCAAAAGCATACAACCCTAATCTCTTCAAAGTAAGAGTGAACAGGCTTCTTCTGGGTGAGCTCGCTCCATCTTAGACTCTGTCTCTGTCCTATGACCTAGACTAGAGTCAAGAGCAAACCCATCATTAATAAAAACAAAAAAAAAAAAAAAGATATCGAGTGAAACGGCAAGTGTTTCGCCGTATTTCTCGATGGCTTCGCCCCAGCAGTGCGTGGCATACACAAGTAGAGCTTATGGGATAATTACGTTTCCAAACTAAATCGCCAGGTCGTAGTCGTGATTGTACTTTGTCGAAAATAGGAATAAGTTGGCCTACATTTTCCGCATAAACATCTCTAGGGGCGAAGATGAGGTCGTCCGTGGTGTCCTTTGGGTGTAAGTAGAACCACACGGTACTAGTTCGCGACCGAACACTAGAAAGGCTGGGGTAAATTTGGTGGATTCGTTACATATGAGTTGATAGCAAATTATATTTTATGGAGGTGTTTGTCCCAGGTTCTGTGGTCATCATCGACAAATGAGGCGACTGCCGTGATTATGGTTCTATTGTATCTTTCAACAGTATTTACTTGAGGACAGTGAAGGGGTATGAAATGTATGTGTGGTATTTTGTATGAGTGAAACATGTCTGTTAGTTCTGAGCTTGTCATTTGGGGGCCGTTGTTTAAAATGACTGTTTTAAGAATACCGTAGTACATGAATAATAAGTCTTCTAGGATATGTCGGTTTGTTTGTTTGTTTTTAAACTAGAACAACCTTAAAATGCCTAAAATATACAATAGTCCACTTTGCTTCTTAAGTGTCAATGTGCTTAACACAGCAAATCTAGAAGCAAAACCAACTTACTTTTATTTATTTTTTAAATAACACCTTAGTTTTTTACTTTATTTTGAGTGTTATAACAGAAATATGATGCATACCTGTATAATGATAAGAAGACTTCATACGGTACGTCTATGCTGGTTATTTACGAAGTAAAACCAGATTTTATGATCTAGAGGCAAAACAAACTATTTAGGGGTTAATTTTTAATACGAGAGTTATTGCGGATAAATTAAGAATATTATTTTAATAAGTATTTCACGACGTCTTTAACATTGAATCATAGAACAACTTGACTAAATATGGAAAAAGTAAACCAATCATTAATGACACAACTTAGTTAATAAACATTCGGATCAAATTTACTCATGATTTTACTTTGTGATTTTTGGCCTATTTAGTTGGTTCTGCCTTTAATACGACGGTATATAGTATTAACTTACCAGCGATGCTATTCATTGTGCCGTAGAAGGACGTCGGTGGCGGAGGATTGGAGTCCGACAGCAGATCTAGTCCGGGCAGAGACGGGTCCGCGGGGGGGATTGTCGCACCGCCTGAAATACACGTGCTTTGGTGTAAAATAGTAAAAAAAATGCCTTTATTAAAAAAAAAATACAATAATCTGCAAAACTGTAAACTGATAATAATGAGAGGCATTAGAATGCGTGTGTCCGTGTTCAGCACTTGTTCAGTTGTTGCTGAACAGTAGCTGAAAAACAACTGAACGACATTTTACAACTGCTGAATATATTACGTTCTCGTATTGATTTTGACCTTGTATTGGACCTCGCAATCGCCGGAAGTTTGGAAATATAGTGTATTACTGAGTTGTATTGTTTTTAGAATGTAGATATATTAGGGTTTGGGGTCGGTTTGCATAAAATTTTAAGTCATATTTGTATTACGCATTATGTTATATAGTCATAATTATTCAATATCGCAACACGCATAACCCTTGTAGCATAAACTACCAAGTCATAATGTCTATAAGCAAACTAGGCATATTATTCATTAGCATAAAAATAACTAGGCATATTATTCATTAGCATAAAAATAACTAGGCATATTATTCATTAGCATAAAAATAACTAGGCATATTATTCATTAGGATAAAAATAACTAGTTATATTATTCGTTGCCATTATTTTAAAAACATGTCCGCGGCTTAGGGGTGGCCCAAGGGCACCCCCGCCGCACCATAACCTATTATGTAGGAAAACATTATGAAAAATTACAAATATGCGACTCAAAACTAGTCTAAAATATAATAGGTCATAATAATAGTATGACTTTCAATGCAGTATGACATATAAACATTATGCCAAACAAATAGTATGACAAAGAATTTTATGCAAACCGAGATATGCCATAGTATATTAGGAACTTCAACAATATGCAAAACGACGGTATCCCTATATTAGTATATAATCAAGGTATAATTATATAACTGCAAATTATAATACTATTCTATAACTCTCAAGCTGTTATCTAACTATACTTATACCATATATATAATATATACATACCTGAATTGCTATCGGAATTGTTGGTGTTGTTGTCGTTGGGGACGAGCGTTTTCAGAAAGCTGTTGATATCGAAATCCTGCTTTTCACTCGGCCTGCTGTTTATTACTTCTATTTTATTTGCTGAAAATAAAACAAAACCTATTTTTAGGGGTTTTAGTATCATAATTAAATAGCGTGAAATTTTGCGAAAACTTAGTACAAGCTGGTGAAAAGGAACAACTTTTCTTTAGGAAAAGAGGTCCAAATATGAAATTATTGATTTTTCATACAAAATTGCCGATCAGCTGATTTGGGCTTACTATGGAAACTCAAAATATTTTTGTCTTATCTTGACCTTCATTCCTTGGAGAAAGTTGTTCCTTATCACCAGCCCGTACCCTGTTTTCAATATCGGCCACTAGTAAAATTTCACTCTATAAAGACTATGTCGTGTGATGCCGGCTTAGAATAGCATCACCCCATTTCTTTCCCGTAGATGTCGTAAAAGGCGACTAAGGGACTCGAGGGTGTGTATTGCAGTTTTAGGCGATGGGCTGACAACCTGTCACATTGGCGATACACGATTTTCCGGATGACCCTCAAATGTTTGTCAGACGTGGCGTAAATGTCCGTTTTATGCGGTTATTTATGCATATGTGTATGTATGTATAAAGACATCAGGTCACGCCTAGCGGGATAGACAAAGCGTCTGACAAACATTTGAGGATAAATTCAAATTCCGATCAACGACCGATAATTGAGTCAAAAAACAACCCGAGGATCAAAGCGACATTATTATTCTATTTGTGAGAAACCATAAATGGCTTCCTGTTTCTAATGTCAACTATTTATTTGTATATTGTAAGCTGAGGTTTTTCCTAAAATAAATAAATAAAAATAAATAAATTATTTCGACGAAACCCTAATGACCAGTGGAACATTCGAGTCAATGAACGACCCAATGGCCAGTGGGACAGCGCGTCAACGTACGACCCATTGACAATTAGAATATTGAGGTGAGAACCACCAGATGACCAGTGAGGTAAGAGAGTCGACGAACATCAAATCAATGAACAATCTGCTGACTAATTGGCCAATGAGTCGACGCAAGACCCGGTCAACGGTACATCGAGTCAACGAACCTAAATAATCAATGGGCATTAGATAAACGAACGACCCGATGAACCCTGGCGTCTACTTACTGATAACACTATTGTCGGTATCGTTGAGGAAGGCCATCGGGTTGTCGGACGACAGAAAGGATGACAATCCCAGGTTGTACAGCGACCCGTCCGCGGTTATTGAGGTGTTGAATGTCCTGTCGATGTTGTATGATACTGGAACAAAATTGAAACAACATGTTAGTGGCAACTTATTCTAAGGGACAATATATAGCGGAAGTAGGAAGGTAACAGGTGAGAAGAGAAAGTGGGGGGGAATGTAGATGTAAGTAGTCGGAAGTAGAAAGAAATAGGAGGTTAAAAAGGAATTAGAAGGAAGTTTCTCCTTCTGGAAGTAGACAAAATAAGGAAGAAGTAGAAGAAATAAGGGGGAAGTTGAAGGAAGTATAAGTAAGTAAGAGAAAGTAGAAAGAGCTATTTGGGAGTAGAAGGAAGTAGGAGAAAGAAGTGGAGGCAGGTAAAAGATAGTAGACTATAATGACAAAAAAAGCAGAAGAAAGTAGAGTGATTTAAAGAAAGTAGGGGAAAATAGAAAAAAGTAGGGAATAGTGTAAGGTAGGGGGAAGTAAAAGAAAGTAGTGGAAGTTAAAAGAAAGTAGGGTTAAGTAGAATAAAGTAGTGTAAAGTAGAAGAAAGTAGTGTGATGTAGTATATAGTAGGAAAGGTGAAGAAAAAGGAAGAATAAAGTAGGAAGGGTAAAGAAAAAGAAAGAAGGGGGATGTAGAAGTAAGCAGGGTGATGTAGAAGTAAGCAGGGTGATGTAGAAGTAAGTAGGGTGATGTAGAAGTAAGCAGGGTGATGTAGAAGTAAGCAGGGTGATGTAGAAGTAAGCAGGGTGATGTAGAAGTAAGCAGGGTGATGTAGAAGTAAGCAGGGTGATGTAGAAGTAAGCAGGGTGATGTAGAAGTAAGCAGGGTGATGTAGAAGTAAGCAGGGTGATGTAGAAGTAAGCAGGGTGATGTAGAAAAAAGTAGGGGGAAGTAGAAGAAAGCTGGGTGAAGTAGAAGAAAGTAGGGAGAAATATAAGAAAGTAGGGGGAAGTAGAAAAATGCAAGGAGTAGCAGGGAAGTATAATAAAGTAGGAGGTAGAAGAATGAAGGAATGAGAGGTAAATGTATTCGGAAGTAGTACGAAGAAGCCAGAAGTATTCTTTCTTCTTCGTCGTATCCCCATGACTGAGGGACGTGACTTTTCTTGAGCTACAATCGTCACCAGCTTCCACCAAACTTCTCTGTCTTGAGCCATGTGTACGGCCGCCTGTAAGGTAGTGTCACGCCTCGGACAATGGCGCTCAAATGTATGAATCAAATGCCTTGCTACGCACACAGTCTAAGCTCGCGTAGGTGAACGCGGACCATGCTTGTGTGTGTGAGACAACATGTCAGGGTTGCCGCCATTTTGCGTTCGCGAATCGGGAATGCAATGTGCGGCAGTATGAAATGACCTTCGTCGTTGCGTCCTTGCTAACCGGTGTCTGAGCGTCCTCCGAGCGCGGGTGGGCGGCGCTTGTAGGGGGAGGCAGGGAGTGACCATACTGTACGCTAGTACTATTAATTATACTGTGGTAGTGTGAAGTATAAGGGCGTAGAATAAAGTGAGCGGTAACATACAGTCGCTAGTTTCGTCGTGTTCCTCATTGGGCAGGTCGAGGTCCTCATCGGGCCCGAGCGAGGGCACGTCAGGTAAAGTAGAAAAAAACAGGGCGAAGTAGAAGAAAGCAGGGCGAAGTAGAAGAAAGCAGGGCGAAATAGAAGAAAGTAGGGAGAAGTAGAAGAAAGCAGGGCGAAGTAGAAGAAAGTAGGGAGAAGTAGAAGAAAGCAGGGCGAAGTAGAAAAAAGCAGGGCGAAGTAGAAGAAAGTAGGGAGAAGTAGAAGAAAGCAGGGTGAAGTAGAAGAAAGCAGGGCGAAGTAGAAGAAAGCAGGGAGAAGTAGAAGAAAGCAGGGCGAAGTAGAAGAAAGCAGGGAGAAATAGAAGAAAGCAGGGCGAAGTAGAAGAAAGTAGGGAGAAGTAGAAGAAAGTAGGGAGAAGTAGAAGAAAGCAGGGAGAAGTAGTAGAAAGCAGGGAGAAGTAGAAGAAAGTAGGGAGAAGTAGAAGAAAGTAGGGAGAAGTAGAAGAAAGCAGGGCGAAGTAGAAGAAAGTTGGGAGAAGTAGAAGAAAGCAGGGCGAAGTAGAAGAAAGTAGGGAGAAGTAGAAGAAAGCAGGGAGAAGTAGAAAAAAGCAGGGCGAAGTAGAAGAAAGTAGGGAGAAGTAGAAGAAAGTAGGGAGAAGTAGAAGAAAGCAGGGCGAAGTAGAAGAAAGTAGGGAGAAGTTGAAGTAAGTAGGGAGAAGTAGACGAAAGCAGGGCGAAGTAGAAGAAAGTAGGGGTAAGTAGAAGAAAGTAGGGAGAAGTAGAAGAAAGCAGGGCGAAGTAGAAGAAAGTAGGGAGAAGTAGAAGAAAGAAGGGAGAAGTAGAAGAAAGTAGGGAGATGTAAAAGAAAGTAGGAAGCAGTAGAAGAAAGCAGGGCGAAGTAGAAGAAAGTAGGGAGAAGTAGAAGAAAGTAGGGAGAAGTAGAAGAAAGTAGGGAGAAGTAGAAGAAAGTAGGGAGAAGTAGAAGAAAGTAGGGGTAAGTAGAAGAAAGAAGGCGTAAGGAGAAGTAGAAGAAAGTAGATTAAAGTAGAAGGGAAAGCAGGTAAGTAGAATAAAGTAGGGAGTAGTAGAGTGAAGTAGAAGGAAATAAAAAGAAGCAGCGGAAAGTAATCAGAATTAAAAGAGCGGTAACATACAGTCGCTAGTGTCCTCGTGTTCCTCATTGGGCAGGTCGAGGTCTTCATCAGGCCCGGGGGAGGGCACGTCCTCATCGCGCTGGGGGGGCGAGGGCGCCGCGCTCGGCAGCGTCGGTACCAGCTCGTCGAGCTTACGTTTCAACGCGCGGACGCGGGCGCCGAAGTTTTTGTACGCCTGTCGAGTGGCGGAAATTGGGTTTAGGCCGAGTGTACTCGTGAACAGACTTGACAGTATTACAGGGTCTATACATACATACATACATACATAAATCACGCCTATATCCCTTACGGGGTAGGCAGAGCGTTAACTGCCGTAAAACGGATATTAACACCACGTCTGACAAAAGTTTGAGGGTCAATCAGATAACTGTGTATCACTATAGTGACAGGTTGTCAGCCCGTCGCCTAAAATTGCAATACACACCCTCGAGTCCCTTAGTCGCCTCTTACGACACCCATGGGTAAGAAATGGGGTGATGCTATTCTAAGCCGGCATCACACGCGATCACTTTCACTCGTTTTAAGTATTAGACCGGGTCTATCGCGATAGTATTTAGGTAAATATTAGTAATTTACCTGTGTCCCGACGTTTCAATACAGTTTCATGTATTGTGGTATATAATTACTAATATTTACCTAAATACTATCGCGATAGACCCGGTCTTATACTTAAAATGAGTGAAAGTGATCGCGAGTGCTTGAAAAGTTAGACTTGACAGTAGAAAATCGCAGGTTCAAATCCTGCCCGTGCTTGAAAAAACTTTGCAGGTTTTCAAAAATTGTATACCTAACACAGGAAGTGTTTTAAAATTTGGTATTCAGCCTTGACAGTGGTGCCACTTTACAAAAACTTTAGCCACTTTTTCTCTTTATACTATCTATCAGAATGACCGATGCCCAAGTATTTAGTAATAAGTTAAGTCTTTAAGTAAAATTAGAACCTGCAAACTGAATGAAATATTCGCTATGATGAAAGTTATGGCAATTAATACCGAAAGTGGCCGTTTTTAGGCACTTTGAGTTTGTAGGTTCTAATTTTATTTAAGGATACGGAAACAGAAACAGGATACAGAACGGACATTCTGATAGATTGTTTGTATGAAGAGAAAATATTTTTTTGTGAAATGGCGCCACAGCCGAAGCCGTTCAAGACTACACTCGCCTTAATACTGTTTGTAGATATAAATAATACAATATAAGCATTATAATCTAGAACATTCTGTAAGGTAAATCGAGCTGTAATATTTGAGCCAAAGGTTGTGCTTTAGTTCAGTTTCTCATGCATATTGGTCATGATCCCGCACACAGATATAATTTTTTTAGGAAATTTCGGCTTTCATTATGCCAAGCTTTTCTAGACTCGATTGTGCGTAACATTTTAGCAGCTTATTGTGGCCTGGATTCTGCTTAACTTTTTATCTAATTTACACCTCGATTCTGCCTTACACTGACCTAGCTATAAAATAATTTAAAATTAAGCTGAAGCTAATCTCAGACAGCATCAATAAATACTCACATAAGCGACCACTTTAACCTCTCCTCTTTGCGTCGAATAGTACTGATTGGCCGTTGTCAACAATGCCAGCAACGCTTCCCTCGCAACGATCTCCCGTTGCAACGCTTGTGTGTAGCGTTCAACGCATTGTATGCCTTCGTTTAACTCCTTTTCTACGTCATCTTTGTTACTCCTATCTGTTGGCAAAATAAATAATGTAAGAAACATTTTATGGGACAAACCAGTCTATGAAACTGTACAACTTTGCCCAGTGAACGTAGGTCTAAATATGAAAAAAATATTTCAGACGTCCTCCCATACAAAATATACTAGCTGACCAAGTCAATTTGTATGGGAGCCGGGAGGTATAAAAAGTTCTTTCGCAGTTTATTATTCCTGCCAAGGCAAAGTTGTTTCATGGGCTGATTTACCCCTCAAAATATTTGCAGATATTTTTTTTAATCTTATACTGATTACATTATGGGCCAGCTAAGCTTTGCTTATATAAACTTTGGCTTATTAAGTACTAGAGGCCAGCCCAGCGGATGTTCCCGCCGTTAACCGTTTTCTCGTGGGAATAAGATATATTTCCGTAGTAGGCCGTACGCTCGCTCACGCGGTTTCACGCGCGGGACGTCCCGCGCGGGCCAGATTTGACAAAACACAAGATTGGCGCCCCGTGACGCGGCCTGCGGTCACCCGCGCCGCGGCTTCAGCAACCCGCGACATAATATAACCCGTACGAACACGACGACACTTGCCATATTACAACTAGCTAGGCACTATGCGCCTTCTAAATTTGGACGGGTAATAATGGCGGCGATGTCAGACCGCCGCGCGGATCCCGCGAGACCGCGCGCGGCCTCACGCGCGGGCTGGCCC
The DNA here is from genome assembly GCA_027580185.1 of Tuta absoluta. NCBI lineage: Eukaryota > Metazoa > Arthropoda > Insecta > Lepidoptera > Gelechiidae > Tuta > Tuta absoluta. Next base: position 6,287,815 of record JAQAHW010000019.1, on the reverse strand, counting down.
GCGCGTGAAACCGCGTAAGCGAGCGTACGGCCGTAAAGACTAGCCTATGTTACTGAGGAATGTTGTAGCTTTCTAATGGCCAAAGATTTTTTTAAATTGGTCCTGTAGTTTGGGAGTTTATGAATTACATACAAACAAAAACGGGTATTCTTTCCTCTTTATAAAGTAAGAGTGTATTTTGTTTTAAAATTGTCCATTAACAGTTGCAAGACTTACCTTTAAGATTGGCACATAACGCATCAGCATCGGAAAGCTCCAGGTGGCTTTCGTGTATGTATTTGAGCCTCAAGTCTGTGTCTGTTTCCAACACTGTGCATTGCCTTATTTTATTAACTAGCTGCTGGGGCTGCAAGGGAAAAAAATGCGTGAGAAACTATATGTATTCAAATTTATGTAGCGAAACAGTTGCCGACTTTTTTTGCAAATATACTTTTCGTCTTTCGTATTCCTTTACCAGTTCAGCGTAAAAACTGAACTAAACTGCATATATGTATTTAGTTTAAATATATAGGGTGGAATTTTACTAGTGATCGTTACAGAAACTCTGGGCTGGTATATGTAGAACAACTTTTCCCAAGGAACACAGGTCGAAATATTTTAAAAAAGGTCCTCTGATACAAAATGTACCACCCATTCAACTCAAACTGTATGGCAGGTCTAATTTTTTTTTACCTATTTCGACCTGTGTTCCTTGTTACAACCTTGTCCTGAGTTTTCAGTATTGGTCACTAGTAATGCACCTTATATTATTACTTACATAGATGATATATATGTATTAAAAATCTTATAATTAATAATTGTAATTGTAATGTAATTACATCAATAGAAACATCATCATTGTAAATTAGAGTTTCTTATTTTATTAATTTCAAAAAGACATAAATATTATCATAATTTAGTTTTTTTTTTACTGCTTTTTACTCACACAGCTTTGGTGGAAAGCAGCCCTAATGAGGTTACTTCAAAACAGTACTTTTTCTAAGGTTCATCAAATATTCTTACTTGAAAGTCCAAAGGATCATCATCAGTCTTTTTGATAGCGCCTGCGCTGAGCAATCCTGTGAGATCAGACAGGAATTCCTCATCATACACCGCTCGCTGCTCCCATATTTTGAATATGCGGAGAATCTTATGCCGCACTTTCTCATCCCTGAAAGATCATAAGTTTACTTTAACTCCATGACTTTATTAATATTGAAGTAAAAAGTTATGAAAAAAGGTCACAGAATGGATACCAAGAGAATGCAAAAGAAAAGGAGGAAGACAAACGAGAAAATGGATGAATGTGTTTGTGGAAAGAGAAGGAACACACTGGATGCAGAAAGAAAGGGGAAAAAACTGTGAAAAACTCTGAGGGAGGCCTATGCCGAATTGGCTACCTTAATAAAATATCAATTGTGAAATAAATATAGAAAATAGAAAAAATAATGTCACATTCCTAAGGAACAGCAGGTAGCAATGGGTAGGTATATTATCTGTATGAAAATATACATTCAGGGTGTAAAGGACAGCCCTCTGAATACTGATAGGGTGCATGCAGACCATGATACTGAACAACGTTTCCCTGGTAACATATTATGTCAGGAAACAAAACAAAATTCGACCAGCCTTACAAAATCACAATCAAAATACTAACTTTATATAAGAAAGTCAAAAATATTGGTTGTCTCCTGAAGTTTTCCTAAAATATTTGGATTTCCCATACAAAATGTGTTGGCCAGATAATTTTTATAGAATAGATATAGACAGCATCCAACACAAATTTTCTATTTTAACCAAATATTAGAAGTTATTTTTTTTACTCTATGTATGTTTGCTAGTGTTGTTGAGTTGTGGGGTGTAAGGCACATTGCAGGCTGAACCACCTTACTGTGTAAGAAAGATGACCCTGTGCATGATGGTTTGGAGAGGCATGTTTTGTTCCTGCTGCCTGTCTATGATTACTAACCAAGCAGTGTCAGATGAAAAAAGTTCCAAGACTGGTAGGCATTTGAATTGAAAAACTCACACACCAGGATAGTGTTGATGAGGAAGAAGGAGAGAAAGAGGAAGGAACAAGCTTAAAGTTGAAGGATAAGGAAGAGTGTATGTGTCAAACTAAACAAATAATCACTAAAACAGAAAAGCACAGTTTGCGGAAGGGAGTGGCACGTCTCAGCTATTGTAATGCACATGTGCAATCCAAGTTCTCCTTACTTCCTTGTATTATATGAGGAAGCGGAAGTGGAGAGCCAGTTTTTGAACTTTCTTTTACATGGAAGCAATAATGGATGAGGAACCTCAAAAAATGAGGAACTTCCGCACCATGAGGATGCAGAAGAGGAACTTATATATTTTTAACAAATTGTTGAATGTTAGTTTATGTCACAACAGAAGCAAGCAAGTAGGCATAAAACTCTACTTGCAGTCAATCCTAATATAAATAAATTATCTGTATATGGGAGGACCAAGTCACTTTCAAATGTGGATGTATAATATTCAGTTCCAAGGACTTTATTGCGATTGGATTTGAGTAATATAAATAACCTTACTATAACATTAGTTTTATTTCTTAGTGATTGTGCTTCGGAAATGGTGCTAACATAGCTTTTACATTGTCAGAGACCTCCTAAAAGTAGTAGGTGGTTAAGAAACTCTGATATCATTTCATTTATCTTATTTTATTTGGGAACCTTACAGCCTTCATTGTAACAGCGTTAATTCATTGTAACAGCAAATGCCAATAACAAGCCACAATATCAAAATAGCAATGTAAAGAGGTTATAACAAAAACAATTTTAAGAAAACTAACCTGACCAACGGTGTAGCTTTTTGTAAATTCAGGCCCCAGCTTTCCACAAACTCATAGTTCTTCCTCTTACTGTATTGGATCACATCATTAGCCAGATAGAACAGCACTAGCCTTTGCTCCACCTTAACTCGCTTGAGAACATTCAACCAACTTTGCACTATCTTTTTATGGTGTTCCCTCTGCTTCAAACACCAAGAAGACAGGCCCTGGATGCTCTCCTGGGTGTCCTTCAGTTGTGTGAGCCTCTTTTCAAACGTGAGAGGGTTGAATTCCTCTATTTCACCCATTGTTGTTAACACAAATACCGGATCTAACACATCTCGTTCGTTTGTATACGACAGACACGTGAACCGTAACTTTCGTAGGTTTTCACTATTTTTCTAAGAACATATAGATTTAACTCTGTATGCCAGCTCCAGTAAACTAATATACACACAGAACAACAGTAATTTCGTACAGGTTATTTTACCAAAAAATATGGAAAATCGCAGTGGTGTTACAGCTTTTGATATGGACTTTTTTAGTATTACACTCGCGATAAGAATTGGTGATAACCACTTCCGAGTAACAATCTTTAATAAATCAATGTGATTTCAGATTTTATATTTACTTATCGCTAAGAAATATCACGCAAAATTATTATAGCAGTATTTTCCAAGACAACAACCGCCATTTTCTCTTAAGTTTTTTTTTTCTGGTTTTGGCAACTGGATAGTGGAACCATATGAAAAGATCTATGCGTGACTTAAGTCATCTATTTCTCATTGTTTGGCTTCTGTGTTCTTTTAAAATTTAAAAACGGACAGAGATAACCAATGTTTAATCGAGATGGTGTCGTGTCGAGTCGAGCGAGATCATGGAGCGAGATAGCGATTCGATTAGCGTTCAGCTTGATTGCCCGCTGCTGTATTGTACAACATGACAATGTAGTTAAGGTGTATTACACACATTCCAACCATAAAGCACCCCTGTACATTACGTCGGTCGAATCATGAAAGGGCGTAACCAACAAAATGGCGATTTTTAGTTTTATACACCACGGCATTGAAAAATATGCATATTTTAATGTCACGAGAGGACTTATCGGAATTCCTGTCCTAGAAGACTGCACGAACAATCACGAAGAGACTTAACTACTGTTTCATACTTCAATTATTTTTCACGAATAGGCGACTGCAGTTACGACTCTTCGTGATATTATTTTTACACGCCAAATGCGAGTTTGAATTCAGTTACGCCAATTAAGATACGATAAGATAAGAAAGCTTTTTATTTCCTTACTAAATAACTTTAACAGTTTGTGTAGTTTTGTTAGATTAATCTCAAAATCTTAGTCTATGTTAGTTTCAGCATTAATAACTAGTATATCTTTTTATTCATTTACTAGATTTCCGCCCAGCGGGGTCACCCGCTGCCTCTCATTTTCCCGTGGTAATAGTTGTTTTCTCGCTGTAAAAAGTAGCCTATGGTTATACTTTACCTGTGTTCCAAATTTCATCTAAATCGGTCAAACTGTTTGAGCTTGAAGAGGTAACAAATATACATACACACATAAACTCTCAGATTTATAATATTAGTACGGATTTTATTTGTAAGGTCCGCTTTTAACGGTGAAAGCCTCCTCCAAACTCTTCAACTCTTCTCTATTTTGTGCAGTTCTTGACCACAGGTTTCCTACAACGTAAACAATGTCGTCACACCATCTTTTGTTCGGCCTACCTCTTCTTCGGGACTTGTCATTTCAAGTTGTTACAACTTTGTACCATCTATGATCATGCACTCTTTGTGTGTGACCTGTCCATCTCCATTTCATCTGAAGTACAAGCTTGCCAACATCCTTGGCTTTAGTTTTTTTCCTTATAAGGTGATGTCTTACTCTATCTTTCAGTCTGATATTCATATAGCTTCCTTCTACCTCTTTGACACACTCTTATTTGGTTCAACGTTGTTTGTGTTAATGGCCAGGTTTGGCAAGCGTAAGTGAGGTGAGGCAAGGTGTTAAACAAATTTCCATGGCTTGTTTTTAGCTCTACAGGAAGAAGTAACTATAACTCATAACTACCTCGAATGGTGTAACTGTCACATCGGTTCCAGAGATTCTCGCTGAAATTGAAATCTGTATGCCTCGCATGCGCAGAAACCTCCACCTGATGCGACCACAGACCCCAGAGCTCCACTCTCTCGCCACTTTATAGACGATCTCGGGCGTGAATGTAGACGAAATCGGGGCGGCTCTTATACAGCTTAAGAATAGGAAGGCTTCCGATGAAGACGGAGTAGCCTCTGAGTTACTTAAGGCTGGTGGAAAACCTGTCCTTGAGGAGCTAAAAAGGCTATTCAACTCTGTTATAGCCAATGGGACAACCCCGAAGGCGTGAAGCAGAGTTGTTGTGGCATTGTTTTTCAAGAAAGGAGACAAAACGCTCCTCAAAAACTACAGGCCAATCACACTTCTGAGCGACGTTTATAAGCTGTTCTCAAGAGTCATTACAAATCGTTTGGAATTAAGATTTGACGCCTTCCAGCCACCGGAACATGCCGGGTTTCGTAAAGGCTTCAGTGCTGTGGACCAAATCCATACTGTACGGCAGGTAATCCAGAAGTAAGAAGAGTATAACCAACCACTGTGTATGGCCTTTGAGGACTACAAAAAAGCCTTCGACTCCATCGAAACCTGGGCTGTTTTGGAGTCCATGCAGAGGTGCCAAGTGGATTGGCGATAAGTGGAGGTGCTAAGAAGTCTCTATCAAATGGCAACAATGTCCGTCCAAGTACAAAACCATAAAACAGGATCCATCAAACTACTCCGTGTAAGACAGGGTGACGTTATATCCATGGAACTCTTTACCAATTCGCTGGAGGATATCTTTAAAACTTTGCAGTGGGATTGACTAGACATCAACGTCAACGGCAAATATCTCACACATCTCCGCTTTGCCGACGATATAGTAATAATGGCTGAATCGCTGCAGGATCTGCAAATAATGCTGACCAGTCTCAACGTCGCCTCGAGACGTGTTGGACTCGGGATGAACTTGGACAAGAAGAAAGTCACGTTCAATCAACACATCATCCCCGAGCCGGTCTCCGTCAAAGGTATAGCCCTTAAAGTTGTCCAGAAGTATGTGTACCTTGGTAGTAGCATTATATTATCTGTGACCTTGGGCAAACTTTGCAGCTGGGTAGATATAACTTTAAGGCTGAAATCACCAGAAGAGTGCAGCTGGGCTGGGCAGCATTTGTGAAGTTGCGTCATATTTTGGAATCACCCTTGCCACAATGCCTCACGACCAAGGTGTTCGATAAGTGCGTCCTGCCAATCATGATCTATGGAGCCGAGACGTGGAACCTGACATTAAAACTGGCCCACCGGTTACATGTCACTCAGAGAGCTATGGAAAGGTCTATACTCGGTATCTCTATAATGGACAAAATTTGAAATGAGACTATCCGCAAAAAAATCAAAGTTACGGACAAAGTCTGGAAGTGTAGCAAACTGAAGTGGCAGTGGGCTGGGGCACATTTGTCGTGGAACTGACGGACGGTGGAGTAAATGGGTTCTCGAGTGGAGGCCACGCCTCAGCAAGCGTAGTGTTGGACGACATCCTGCCAGATGGACCGAGGCCTTAAAAATGGGGGCTGGTAGCGACTGGATGGCGAAAACGGGAGATCCTGCCCTATGGAGTACCCTGGGGGAGGCCTACGTCCAGCAGTGGACTGTAATAGGCTGATGTATGTATGTAATAAAGAATATATGCATATCTCTTTGAGAGATGTTCAGACTGATTTATTTGATTATAAGTGTCTAACTGTATGTTAAAATATATAATAAGTAATCCATACATTTTATTTTTATGTTTTTTTTAGACTGATTTATTTGATTATAACTGTATGCATATCTCTTTGAGAGATGTTCAGACTGATTCATTTGATTATAAATGTCTTATTGTATATTCAAATATATAATATTTCATACATTATGTTAAAAAAATGGACACAAGTGATAATTATAACAAAATGTTACATCACTAATAGGCGTAAGTGGATCTTCAGTGAAAAAAAGTAAAATATCTCATTAATTAATAAAGTTACCGGAAATCTATTAATAACTGGCTATAAAGGATTAAATTTGCTATGAAATAATTTAATTACCTTCTAAATACATATTAAGATAACTTTTGTATGACCGTCAAACTGGTCGCTGATTTCTTTAATTTGCTCTCCTGAAAAGTTATAAAAAAACAGTTACGCCCTTTTATGATTCAACCGACGTATTGGTCCGGGTCAGTTATTGAATACGAGCCAAGAAGAACCACGATCACGAAACACGATTTTTCTGAAACGGCTTTTTTTTTTTTTTTGTGGACCCTACGATTTTTAGCCCCGGGGCTTTTAATCTACACCTGACTGTATGGTGGGGAGCAGGAGCTCACCCGGAAAAGGGTGAGGAGCAGGAGCTCACCCGGAAAAGGGTGGGGAGCAGGAGCTCACCCGGAAAAGAAAATGCTCACCCGGAAAAGAATCTGAAACGGCCGTATTTGTGTGTTGATTGATTGATTTCTTGATTTTATGGTGTTTGTGTGTTTAGTGTCCATATCGTTGGCACCTCAAACTTTTGTGAGGAATAGATGAACTATTATTTCAAGACTGCTTTTCAAACTGAGATTTCAAAACAAAAAATGGGAGAGCGGACGACATGCTTTTAGGTTAGAATTTCAGAGAAGTCATCAGATTACTTGTTAACACAAACTATATAGTGCTTGTTAAAAGCGCAATGTACCAAAATGATGGCTATGCTAAAGAAATGTGACGGAATATGTGATAGCTACAAGCACATTCAATAGCTATACGACTCAACTGGAGCAAAGAAATAATCCATGGAATGTTTCCAACCCATGTCGTTGGCTCCTCTAAAAAGCTGGATCTAAAGTCTGTGTTATTTTTTTATTAATGATGGGTTTGCTCTTGACTCTAATCATACGTGTCGTAATAATTAGGCTGTGCCTCCGCTGCCGGTACCGGCATCCAGAACATTTGCCGGTACCGGCTTCCAGGACAGTTGCCGGTACCGGTTGCAGTGACGGTTGCCAGTACCCGCTACTAAGGTAAAGTTGCTACAGTTTGTAGGTGCACGTTACTACGCATTCCTTACATATCTTGAACCCTAAAGTGTAGGTACCTGATTAACACTGGTGTCAGAGTTTTTTTAACCGCCATTGTTGTGTAATGGCCGCCGTCTATGAAATTTTAGCAGTTAGTACTTTAGTAGCAGGTTGTACCTTAGGTAGGAGGATACTGCTAATTATTCAAACAATGAATACTGAATGGTATGGTATGGAAATATTTATTGTAAAATAATGCCTAATTATATGTACAAAAATAGGTTCTGAATTAGCTATTTACAAAACGAGTGGTTACTTAGCGAAATCCACACACACACATGAATAATAATGCGCGCACACATATGCAAATTCCGCGGCGCGCGGGAAGGAGTTTCGAGGTCGCGACACCGAGTGTATAAATATAGGCGGCGCCGTCCGCGCTTTCTTTTCGCTCGCCGGTCGCCGTGGAGGAAGGACGTCGGTGCAGCTCCGTCGGTCACGCCGCGCCATGACACGAAGTTGCTCGAAGATGAAGATGATGCTTGCAGATGATGATCTTGGAGTGGAGTGGAGTGCTGATTGTGGATCGCCGTGTTTTGTGATGGTGCTCGCATGCTGTGTGCTGGTGTTCCAAAACAGCTCTTCTCAGAGCTCCATCATCAAGTTTCACGTGGCACGTCTGTGTTCAGCTGCTCCCATAGTGGACAGCTACAAGTTTCATAACTGTGCGTCTTATCTGCCGTTCCCTCATGGAGTGGCAACAAGTTTCAGTGAAACTATTACGTCTTGTAGTGAAATGCTTGTGCTTGTATATAAGTAGCTGTAGATATGTAGTTGCAGATGCTTGTGCTTGATATGTAAGTAGCTGTAGATGCTTTATAGTGCGCAGTAGGTATGTGCGTAGGTATAGCTAATCAATCGCCGCTTCGCCGCTTGCTTTTAAGCCTGTCTGTAGTTGCTTGATAGATGTGACGTCACACGCGTAGGTTCCCAATTTGCATGTAGAACGCACGACGATAAGCTTGTAGGTAACGTTTAATCGCCTTGCATTTGCGCTTACTTAGGAAGATACTCGCGTATGCAGTTGATGAATGTTGTAGATGACGTAGGTAGCTACAAAATCATAGATAACAACCGTGACCAGGGAACGGGCAGCAACGTTCGCTGTGAATGCAATACCTTGCACTGCGCTCGCCAATCTGCCTGCCAAGCGTGGTGAGTATGGTAAACCCCCGATATATGGGATGGCCCATGTTCAGCAGTGGAAGGTTGTGGCTGTTAATGTAATGTTGTGTGTGAGTAGAATGCTAGTTCTATTTAGATTATCTTTGACCCCACCGAGAATGTTTGGTTAGCTTAGCACCTGTTTTGAGTGGTTCTATCGCATCATTGACACTGTTAGGCAATTTTAATAGGCGCCGATAAATAGGTGCTTAAAATATTTTTGTTTAAGATAGGTGCTTCAAGTACCTATTCTTGTGCAGTCAAATTTCGTAATAGTTATGTACCTACCTACTGTTTACATTTACTGACTTTTTGATTTATTGTAGCTGGACTAGCTTGTTTGTGAGTGCCACAGTCTCTCAATAAATTTTTATTCTTAGTGATAAATTTTCGTCCTCCTGAATAATTCCTATACAGTTATAATTCGATAGGTACCGCTTAGAACCTTCCCACCGCGTCCCCTCAAACAGCATTAATAACCGCTCGTAGACAATCTTACAGTTTTTGTTAACCTTATCATAGAGCCCACTTTTTGTTTTGTCTCGGTTCCCGTCCAGTTTATTTTTGAAACCGGTACTGATGTAGTACAAAACATTGTCGGTCATAATCGTGTTGTCCTACATCAATGTTGTGCTTGTGCACATTGATCAAGGTTGTGCTTGTGCTTGTGCATGATGTTTCCGTTTTCCTTTTTTCTTTGTGTTCTTCCTAAAACGCTTGTTCTATTACATTCTCTTTGCTTCCGTTCTTCCTTTCAAAAGTTTCTTTTATACTCAATTTTCAAGATTTTGTTTGTTTTTCATCGGTTTTTTGATGCGTTGACGAATTAAGTATTACGGAAATAATAAAAAGTTAAAAGAGCGATACATAAAGGTAAGTTCTAATCTCACTTACCTACTTGTATACCGGCTCGCCAAACAGTTTTGTATTACCAATATTATCATCAATAACATAGGTACCTTCTTGGGCTCCGCTGTTTTCCGCGTGTAGCCAAAGAGCATATAACCACTTGTGTAGCCCAGGGAAATAGGCTTAGGATAGGACATTAATGTGATCTGTGAATAGGTAAGAGTCGATCGAGTTTACACGCAGCACGCGTCGATCCTTTTATATACTTTTATAGGGCGAAACATTATTATAATTCAATGGCACTAAACCTATAGGTAAAACATAAACCAGGCCTGGGCCATGTTAATTACCTACCTATAAAATGACGTGGGGAATTTGGGTATAAGTATAACTCGTCCAAATAAAGAATCTGTAAATAGTGGTGGTTCCCTTGTGAGGGGGAAAGGATCACCACTTGACACACACACACATCATCATGTCACACATCAGTTATAGTTCAGTGGCTCAGGTGACTCAGTGCAAGAGAGATAGTATTATTGGCCGCCATTCACAAGTCCTTTCTTCATATCTTCCCTCATCTTAGCTCACCTCCATACCATTTATAAACCATTGTAATACCAGGAACGGTATACTAACTAGCTAAAAAAGCATGGAATTTTAATATAGGATGTTTTTTTTTTGCATAAAGTTTTTAACTTGAAACTTCATAACCTCAGCATGTTTTACGAAACCAATAGTGTGTTTTCTTTTTGAGAATTTTAAAAAGTTTAGTATTCTAAGAAATCTGTAGATGGCGTTGAACTGACTACGTTACCGTTAGCTATCATCTCCATACTAAAACAGATGTCAACAAAGGAAAATGGACACTCTGCCATAGTAATAACATGACAGCTGTCAAATACGACTTATTGGAACTAGATGCCAAAACCAAATGGCATGAAAAGGAAAAGTTATTGTTCTTTCCGAAACTATTCTCGTTTTTCGCGCTTTGTTATTAATTAATACTATATTTTGTTTGTAATGTGGCAGGATATTATTATATTATTATTATTACTAGCGGCCCGCCCAGCGGTTTCACCCGCTGCTTACTGATTTCCCACGGGAAACAGACCTTCTCTCGACATAAATGATACATAGGTACATACATATATACATACATAAAAACCTTCCTCTTGAATCACTCTATCTTTTAAGAAAACTTCAGTTTTGAAGATTTAAGCATACAAACAAACAAACAGACAGGGACAGACGTCAGAAGCGACTTTACTTTTAATTCCGGTTTTTTTAATCCCCCAAGGTATGAAAATGGGGTTAGGCTGCTACACACCCGATCCGTCAGCAATGCAGCGCGTTGCGTCTGCAGCACGACGCGACAGCAGCTGGTTCACACCGACCCGTGTCGGACGGTGTCGCATACGCAACGCATTGCGATGCATCTGCGACACCGTACGTCTGCTACACCGATGTTTGAAATCGCCATTGTTTCAAATATGTCGAATAGCGAGGGCGATTTTAGTATTTCTCCCACAACACAGTTTTATAAACACTATTTTTATAGTTTTGGTCTTGTGTATCATAAATACACTTATATCTTTGCACTAGATTGATTAACTTTTCCCGTATTTCGAATTCCATGGTCTAAAATTGCCGAAATATAAAGTAAATTTTGTAAATATTTACAACTGTCCGTTTCCCTGCTGCACAGCTAGCGTGTCGCAGCCGCACGCAGCCGCATGCGTTAGCGCAGTGTGGCCTTCAATAGGAAATCCCATATAATACAACGTCATCACTACGAAACGGGCGTGCGACGTTGCCGTTCCGCTGTCGCGCGTGCGATTTCGAGGCACACTCGCGGACTGCCGTGCTTCAAACGCACGCAGACGGATCGCAGTGCAGCTGCGACACTTTCAGTGTGAACATTCGCATATAAACTCATACATTACAAATCGTGTCGCACGCAGACGGATCGCAATGCAGCTGCGACACTGTTTGGTGTGTGGCAGCCTAATTTGTATGAAAGATCATTGTCTTAAGTGTGATCCGTTTCAAAATTTGTGATTAGATTTATGACTTAAAATAATTAAACACGTGTTTCAGCATTTTTGAAATTTTAACCCTTAATAGGGTCAAACGGGGGTTTAAAGTTTGTATGAAAGTTCGTTTTTTTAAATGAATGTGATCTGTTTCAAAATGTGTGATTAGACTAATAACTTAAAATAATTAAACACGTGTTTCAGCATTTTTGAAATTTTAACCATGAAATGGGTGAAAAGGGGGTTTAAAAGTTTGTATGAAAGTTTTTTATCTTAAATGTGATCTGTTTCAAAATTTCTGATTAGACTCATAACTTAAAATAATTAAATAAGTGTTTCAGCATTTTTGAAACTTTAATCCTTAAAGGTGTCAAAAGGTGGTCAAAAGTTTACTACCAGTTGGGCTAGCCGTTTTCCCATGGGAACGTGACAAATTCCCGGAATAAATTATACTTATAAACCTTCCTCTCAAGTTACTCTATCTAATAAAAAAAAACCGCATCAAAATCCGTTGGGTAATTCTAAAGATATAAGGAGACACCAAACGGGAAGCGACTTTATTTTATACTATGTAGTGATTATTACGTTCCATTCCTTACGATAACGTACCAAGTACAGCGCCATCTATCCAGCGACTAGAGAAGAGTTTACTTAAAATAAAACTCCCTATTAATTTTCGAAAAATATTACAATCAGATGTCGAAATCTACCAAATAATTATTTCCCGCCAAATTACATTGGGCTTTGAAGGCTATACAGGTGTCAGTACAGAATAAATAATAGTACTGTGTAAGGGACAGTAGTGTACGGAAAACTTTTGCAGGCTTGATCAAACCATGAAACTGAACAACTTTTACTATGGGGCCTATGTTGCGAAGGAAAAAAAAAACGTTTACCAACACAGCCTCCATAGAAAATATTGTTCAGGTTAATGGTTTGATCATGCCAGCAAAGTTTTTGGTACACCATCGCTTACACCCACCCTGTAGATGTACCTATATAGATTTTAATTTTTTTTTCAAAACTAATGTGCAAGCTCTATTGTCATGACAAAATTACCCAAGTATTAGTTTAAATTGACAATATTACTAGGCATCTAAAAATTTTTTTTGTTTACTCAGCCTATGAAACTAAACATTAATAGAAACTTTTAATTTTTATTACTTATTTAATGTAATGGCACTATACAATATACTTTTATCTACACTTGTCTCATAATGTTCGAATTATGAACTCCAAAACAGTTGCATAAAGACCTACTTTATGCATTCTGCCTATAGAAATTACAGTTTCATAGAAGTTACAGAAGCGTTATGACTTCGATAAAGTTTAGAAATGAAACGAAGTTTTTTTTGCCAATACTCATACCGCCATCTTCCGCCGCACCTGTCAGTTGTTGTTCAGATGTTGTTCAGTTTTTTTAGATGTTGTTCAGTTGCTGTTTCGATGTTGTCCAGATGTTTTCAGTTGTTGTTCAGTTGTTTATAGATGTTGCTCAGTAGTTTAGTTAAGTTATTGTTAAGACTCCACATCTGAACAACTGCTAAAGTATAGAATTTTCAAAAAAACAAATCAAGCCATATTACGTTCTCGTATTGAATTTTACCTTGTATCGGGCCTTGCAATCGCTGGTGCGGACGTTTGGAATAGTGCTAAACTGATTTTTTTTAAGAGTGTAGATAAAATAGTGTATGCAACTGTTATAATTAGGCATTAGAATGCTCGTGTGATAAACAGACACTTGCATTCTAATGACTCCCATTATACGACAGTTGCATAAACTACTATAATACCGATTTATTTTCATAGGCTGGGCTGAGTAAGCCCATGGATGTACGTTACGATCTACGTATTAGACCGAAATGTTGAGGATTTATAAGCCTCGAGTAACAACAGTAACTAATTAATCGATTTTGAACAGAAATATGAGGTAATTCTATTTCAAACAGAAATATGAATAGTCTTTGTTCGTTTAATTATTTGATAGCGAATAGCGCTATTTAATAACAACTTATATACAAACGTGTGATGCCGGCTTAAAAAAATAGCATCACCCCATATATTTTCCATGGGTGTCGTAAGATGCGACTATGGGACTCGAGTGCTATATGTGTATTGCAATTTTATACGATGGGCTGACAAGCTGTCTCTATAGTGATACACAATTTTCTGAATGACCCTTAAATGTTAGTCTGGCGTGGCGTAAATGTCCGTTTTTGGGATATATGCGTGTTATTTGTATGTATGTATGTTATATACATAGGTTACAATAACACCCCTTACCCTTATCATAATCAGTCAACATTTTATATACTTTTTCGCAGTTGAAATGATATTGAGCGGAAGAAACTTAGGCGAACGCCAGAAAGATCTTAATTATAAAGTCAATGATGCAGTCACAAGAGAAATAAATTTTAATATCATATTAAAACAAAAAGAAGTTTCTGACGTAGATGTGTTATTCAAAATTGATATTGCAGCCAAATATAAACAATTTGAATATATTTTGGAAATATTGAAATCTGAAGATACTCTACATATAACGAGAGCGCTAAAAAAGTGTCATTGGTTGTTTGATGATGAACATTCACATATCATCGACATTTATTACCTCCATCATGATATATTTCCACATATGTCCCCAAAAATGAAAAGGAAAATGTTGACGATTATATCAAAACATGTAAGAGACGAAAACCAAGCCGAAACGTTTTATAATTACTGTAAAACGGAAAAGTTGGAAAATGTTGCGACAAAATTTATTTTTTATACTTCAGAAACTTTTAAATTAAGTTACATTAAAAAGTGGGATGGGTTGGAAGACAGGTTTTCTAACAAGGTAAAAATTAAATTTTTTTTGGGCTACTCATTTGCGCTAGCCGAGGCATACTTAAAAAAAGGAGGTAAAAGTAAAGCAGATGATACCTTGAGCAAAATAAGCTATTTATATTACATATCTAATGAAAAGTATTTAGACCTTTTAGAAAAATATGCCACCACATTCTCCTTCCCTAGATTAAGCACAAAAGTAACAAAAGATATAGCAAAGAAATACAAAAACAGAGTTCTGGCAAAACTTGATATTTATCTATCAAAATTACACATGAATACTTTGGTAGAATATAGCAACTTGGAAGAAAATAAACAATATGCAATCGCTCTAATAGCGAAAACCTCGGAACGCTTTTGGCTTAACAAACACTGGAAAACTAATAAGTTGTTGCTAAACGCAATACCTTATAAGGAGAGGTTTGAATTTGTAAAAAGCATATTCACAAAAATGAACCCAGGTAAACGTTTCGAGACAAGCGACGAATTTTGGACCGAAGGATACTTTAACATTATGACTAAAGAACAAAAGATAGAAGCGACGCAAAATTATGCTAATGAACAAGGTAACTTAGGTAGAATCAAACGAAATATATGGTATAAAAGTGTGAAGTTCAACAAAGCATTTTCAACGTTTGAAGACAACATGGCAAACAATAAAAATAGAAGAATGAGAATAAATTTGCTGATAGTTCTAATTAAAGCAAGCAAATCACAACAAGACCTTTTAAAAGTTTTACGTTACTACCAAGCCATTTATAATGAAGATAAATTTGAAAACAAGGAAATGTTTATTAACGCCATTATCCTCCATCAAGAAGTGTTTAATTTAGACGTTGATTGCTGGCAAGCCCTACAAAGAATGATGTTGGACGAGAAAGTTCGAAAAGTTCATCCTTGGCCAGAAAAAAAATACGAATCTATTGTTTATCTATATCTAATTCTTCATAACAAAGAATTTCCGGCTGACTATAAATCGTTTTTAGACAAGACACCGCTATCCAGTTTTAAAGATGGTTTAAATTTGATGGATGAAAAACAAAGAACAAGGGTCATGGAATATTTATATCAGCACCATGTGAATAGGCTTTATGAACTTGACGATGCGGAATATGATTTTGATAAGAAGCTAAAGTATCAAATTAATAAACACGTCCATTCGATTATTAATCTGATCTTTGGGATGGATAAAACCAAAGATGATATTCCGGAAATAGCCCATAAATATATCCTGTCTGATTGGAAAACATTCCAACATTACGATGAGCTAAAGGATAATGAAAACTTTGTAAAACGATTGAAAGAAGACGCAAGTACAGTTCAACATTTCCGCACTCTAAAGGCAAAATTAGAAGATGATATAGGTTTTAATCTTTTACCAGTATTAAAGAAAATAAAAATATATTTTTCGCATGATATAGCAAAACAATATCTTGATTTTTTTGAATACTGTCTATCAGAAAGAAACCTTGAAACCCTAGATGAGTATGGCGCATCAAATCAGCACCAAGTTGTTAAAACAGCTATCATTGGTATCTATATGCTGGCGGAGGACAGCCACAAACAGGAAATTATGTTCCATTTTAAGCCTACAACTGACAGTATAGACTACGAGGAAATTGATAGACTTTATTTGGAAATTCAGGAGTCTATTTGTAAATTTGCTTTCTATTCGCGACCACCAATGCCGTTCTCACGGCTGGAGATTTATTTGAAAGGAGACTATGCGAGATATTGCCTTCCAACAGTAGGTGCATTATTTGCCAATCTCGCTACGCCATCCTGTATCCAGTTGGCCGAGACGATATTAAGCACACCTGATTCAATGCTGAAATACAGCTTCCACTTAGTACTGCATCGTCTCAGTGTCGAAGATCTGCAGGAAGTAGTAAAAAAAGTTTTGAAAAACACGGAACACGATTCGGTACGACGGGACCTTTTCGCGCTCGTGTTTAGAGCAACTATTTCACACACTATTTGCGAAAATATCCAGCAAAAGCTGTTGGTATGCTTCAAAGAAATGGCATCCACTGTGCCCGAGTATGATGTTCAGTGTTACAATACTTTGCAAAAGATGAATGTCCCTAATTATGTAGATGAGCGTGTAAGACACGAATTATTGGAAGTTTATCAGATGTGGGCTCCAGAAGAAGGTATTTAATTTCACGATTACTACGGTACTGTTTATATACTTTTTATAATATGTAGTTAAGGGTAAGACTTAAAATTTTTCTGTGAGTGAAGTTTGTTTCTGCTTCTTATTATTTACATGATTGTTTACTTTGTTTAGTAGAAGCTTGAGCTTATTAAGTTTAAAAAAATATTCGTAAACTATTTGAATATTCTATTTTCATTTAGGTTAGCGTAATTTTTTTATGTTTATAATCCACTTGACTGGTCATCTTAAAAAACGTAAAGAGAATTGTAAATAATTTATTGGGGCTGATTAAAATAAAACTCAAATATCGTTTTGCAAACCTAATTATAATAATCTACTAAAATGCAACATTCATCAATATTCAGTATAAAAAATAAGTAGATAACAACGAATTTAATCTGCTACGGACATAACGAAGCAACTTCATAATTATAAATCTAGGACTTATTTCACAGCATACCAACTAGCACATCACGCATATAGCAAAAGACAAATTAAAAGAGTGTTATTTCGATGGAAACTTTGCAACTGAACGTAGGAGATATGGTTAGACTTAAAAACCAATAAAACAAGATTTGTGTGAAGTACGTGATCCTTGAGGAGTATTTTGTGAAATTGTACCAGTACCAATAGCTAATGCACCCAATTTTCAAATGTGTAATTTAATTTTCCGTAAACACATCTGTTTACGTTTTTTCAATGGCCTGGATTTGATGTAATATACTATAGCACATACAATAGTTTCATGTTTTAATTGTCCTAAAAATATTTAAAAATTAAGAAGTAAGTAAATCTTTTCTACTATGGTTGTGTAATAATCGGAATTGTAACCAAATAGTAATAATAAGTTTCAAATAACTGGTCTAATGTTTCATGGTTATAAAACCCTAAATAAACCTATAATATTGACTTGTAAGTACATTTTTATATCCTATGTTAGCTTCTGAACAAATATCATAATCTACCAGATGTCTGATTTATAATAAAAAGCAACACAAAGAAAACAAGATACCTATTTAAAAATATCAGCTGCGGCTGAGGTTTTGATCCCGGACCGTGGTTGCATCACTCTACCAACTTAAGACGAATATCAAGAGAGTTTAATTTTGGCAGTCTGCCGATGACCGCCGTAGTTCAGTTGGTAGAGCCATAGAACGATATTCCACAGTCGCGGGTTGAACCCCCGGCTGCGGTCGATAATTTCTATTTGTTATTTTCATTAATGGAATTATGAATATAGCACCGTGAGGGCAACATAAATACTAGTGCAACACAAATTGTTGAAACACTAAAAATACTTAAACTGATTTATTACCGTTAATAATTGACCATTATTGTGTGCTTAGAAACACCAAATTGAAACACTAACAATTCGCGCTATCTATTAAACATAAAACTATCAGAAGTGTGTGTTCTGTGTTTTGTCGTGATTCTGTCTGTTACAATTATTTGTATGCAAATAGAAGAACATAAAAATAGTAAGTACCTAGTATTTTGTACGTTCAATTCAGTCATAAAAAAGCTGACTACAGTGCAGTTCTCTAACGCCATAGTAACAGGGTTCTTTACCATTAATGACGTCATTTTAAGTACAAAATTTTTAAAACACTTCAACGTGTTGGATGGGTATACAATTTTTACAGAAGGCCAGTCGGTAGACGCATCGCTAGTACTGACAGCGAAAGTCGCAGGTTCAAACCCTGCCTGCGGAGCAATTTTGCAAGTTCTGCCGTTATTTTAGTATGGGCTTAACATCTGTCATAAAAGGTGAAATTTTACTAGTGACCGATAGCGAAAACACAATACGGGCTGGTGATAAGGAACAACTTTCACCAAGATACAAAGGTCAATTATATGAAATGAGCCCCATCGCAATCTATGGCGCAACTAACATCATGCCCTCTTTTGCCAGTATCTTGCAGCAAAGACGATCTGAACTTGGCGACTGAGAATGCCATTGCGGTCGCCAAATACTGGCAGTCAAAAATATGACTATATGATCCATTGACATGATGAAGAAGAATATATGAAAAAAAAATTGGGCATCCCATACAAAATTGCCGATTAGCTGATTTGGATAACTAAGCTCAAAATATTTTTAATAGGCATGTAATTAACGCGGCGACTACTTAATCAGATTGAAGGTTGAAAAATAATTAAAGTGGATAGGTAGTAAATATAATAGGTTGGCAGCGACAGTGGAGTACAGTATTAAGTAAAAAGTAGCAGCGTTAAAATCAATATCAAGCTTTGGTTTAATAGAAACTGGCATCGAGTTTTTCTTTTGTCAACAAAATTTATGGATAATCGAAAAATAGCCAGCAGCTAAAAATTAGAAAATAGGCATTAATAAATTGTAAAATAGAGATTTAATTTAAATTGATTTGAGGTAATAATTAATTTGATCGAGATCTTATTAACATATATTATGCGACATTTTACGAGCTGCAATTAAAACAAAAAATTGGCATACAATTAAATATTGTGTTTATATTAAATAATAAAAATTGCATACAATTTACATATTGTGATTGTGTTTCTTTTATGTCTCACTTAACTTTAAATAATTTGATTGTGTTTATATTGTTCTAATTCTTGACTCAAAAAAGTTTTTATGTAGTTAGTAATAATTGTTACCTAGGTATTTCTATAAATACTTAAATACTTATTGAATAATAGGGACTGGCCTTGATTTGGTGGGGCATCCGCGTTTTCTTTTTTGCCCTATTGGGATCATTTTTGCCTCTAAAGGCGGAGTGGTCTCCACGTGTTCGTATGCACCCATTACCGGTGAATTGCACAAACAAACAACAACAAGCAACAGCTAATCTCGTGACGTTCACTCGCCGCTTGCCATTGGCTGATAGCGCGTTTCGCCCCCCGCGCCGCCATTTTCATAATATTATGATTTACGAAACTAAAAAAATGATTCCTTAATACTTATCTAAAGTATCCGTTTTAATATTTACAGCTGCTCGTAAATAAGAGCCAGTAAGTGTTCTTTTAGATGGAAGCCTTCAATAGCCTTAATATTTTATTTGTTATCGCACTAATAATGTTATTCGCCAACCCATGATTTTTGATACCCCGCCTATAATTTCAATAACCTATTTAAATATAATACTACCTTGAAGTCGCAGCCGTTATTTAGCTTTTTATGATGCCCTGCATTTGCAGCTTATCAAATTTAATTTAAAGCCAAATTATTTAAGCACTGCCCAGTTATATTTTTAGACGCTAATAGGTGGTACCCCGTTAATTTGCTAGTCTCCTTGTTAAAAATATGCGTTTTTATTATATTTCGTCCTATATTCATAGGGGAAAGTTGTTTCATATCACCTGTTCGTCTTCTGATTTCAGTATCGGTCACTAGTAAAATTTCACCTTAAGGCTTAATTTTATGATATATTGGTTGCGATAATGGGATCGATCTGCTGTTACATGACATGAATATGAAGCAAAAAGTATGGAAGACCTTTATTTTAAATCTAAAATGATGTGTTATTTCGCTACAAGATAATTTATCTTTGTTTGTTATTTAATTCGCTAAACGTATCTTAACTTAATCGAATATTTATATCACTAAAATACGTAACACTTTTTGCTACTTGGGCTTTTTTATGTTAACATAAAAAGAAAATGCAAATGGTCTTTAACCGGGTTCAAATATGCCTTATTAAATTCATGTCATGGAACGAAATGAGCTTTAACACTTATTAGGACAAGTAAAAGATTTTAACACTATTAAAAAGTTGTCATTTAGAGAAATAACATTTAGAGAGTTTGCGGAAGATCGTTAGTAACATGAAAACCTATTCAGTTCCGGTATCTATCTAAATTAGTCGGTTTCTTAGACGACGGCACGGTAGATGTCTATGATTCAAACATGTCAGGGGTCCGCTAGTGTTAGTTGGCGGTTTAACTAGCTCTAATCAAGGCTTACTTTATTTATGCAGTAAACAATAATAGAAAGTATTTTATCTACACTCGTCTCATAATGTTCGATGTATGAATTCGAAAACAGTTGCATAAAGACCTACTTTATGCATACTGCCGATATAAACTACGGTTAATATAAATTACAGAAGCTTAATGACTTGATGAGAAAACTCTTACTACGATAAAGTTGAGAAATGTAACGAAGTTTTTTTTGCCAATACTCAAATCGCCATCTTCCGCCGCACCTGACAGTTGTTGTTGTACGGTAATTTTTCGGATGTTGTTCAGTTGTTTTAATAGGTTTTTGTTCTGTTGTTTTTGAGATGTTGTTCAGTTGTTTAGTTGTTGTTGTTCAGACTCGACATCTAACCAACTGTAAGTAAAGAATTTTCGAAAATTCATATCAAGCCATATTACGTTCTCGTATTGAATTTGACCATGTATCGGACCTTGCAATCGCCGTTGCGGACGTTTGGAAAAGTGTTTAACTAAGTTAATTTTTTGAGAGTGTAGATAAAATAGTGTATGCAACTGCATACTATAATTAGGCATTAGAATACTCGTGTCAATCTATTATCACACTCGCCTAGACACTCGCATTGTAATGGCCCTATTATACGACAGTTGCATAATAGTAGTTTATGCAACTGTCACATAATGGGGGTCATTAGAGGCGTAGCCAGTACGTGATAATAGTTTGACATGAAGGTCCCTCATTTGCTCCCCACTTTGGGAACTACCGGCACGTGCCGGGTAGATTCAGTCCAATACGTTCTTCCCAGAACAACTCGTAAGCCCAATCGCGCCCCAAGGGCGCGATTGAGCTGGTTGTTTGAACAACCACAAGCTTTTCCGGGTGAGCTCCTGCTCCCCACCATACAGTCAGGTGTAGATTAAAAGCCCCGGGGCTAAAAATCGTAGGGTCCACAACTAAAAAAAAAAAAAAGTTTGACATGAGCGAGCATCCCAATGCCGGAATGTATAGGTACACAATTTTATTTACTCTACACATAAATTATGTAAAATATGTGAAAAGTAAACGACCAAGTGGGATCTCAAGTTCACAAATCACATCACAGGTAACAATTTGTATTTCATTGATTATTGTTCGCACAGGATATAAATAGGCGGCATGTTCGTTTCATTTCTAAATTTACTAGAAAAAATTAATTATAAAGAAAAGAGTCAGAATGCTAATGCAGGTCTTTATACACCTGTTTTCGAATTAGTAATCCGTACAGACGAGTGTAGATAAAATGGTAAAGCTTCTCAAAGCTGTAGGTAAGTGTATTTTGATAACGCTATAGTTAACTACCATTTTAAGGAGTTTCTAGAGTCCAGAATAAGCTAGGGTAGCGTAGGGGCTAGTACGATTGTTAATTTAGAGTAGGAGCACTTCTGGGCAGGTTTTTTGGGGGGTTTTTCCTGTTCAGGAGGTCCGATTAATTATACGCATGTAAACTACACGCTTTAAAAATCTTGACTTCAATTTGAAACAAATATCGTTTTCAGATGGTGGTGGCGTAAAGTTACATGCCGTGTGATTAACCTGGCCAGCCCCGTGGCAGTGCTTTGATTTTTATATTTTTTTATCCCGCCCGAGCCGGTTTTCTATTAGGACATTACAAAATTGTTATAAAAAAAAGAAAATTGTGTGATACAAATTTCTTTTTTTTACAATGACGGTTCATGACGTCAATAAATGATATGATAATACTATCCTACATTGAATAAAGAATTTCAATTTCAATTTCAAATTTCAAGCCTCATATAACCGACCAATTTTGATAGATATCAGAAATGAGCAGGTATACACGATGCGTATAATAAGAAGACGTAGAAATTGTGTCTGTAAAGTATATTGATGTTTTCTTATGTTTTGTGCACCGATACACAACAAGTTAAACAAATTATTGTCCATTAATTGCTTCTTAGTGATTCATTAAAAAAGCGAAAGAATCAACAATTACCCTAAAAACACATTTAACAGCATTACAAAATTACTTCGAAAAATCCTTTTCTTAATAGTCTGGAAAAGGCTAGTTTAATTACATCTCATACAAGAGTACATAATATATGAATAACTAGAAATTGATATTAAATTAAACAAAGGACTATTTATAAAGTATTTATGTTTATGAATTTATGAAATTAAAGCACAAAAGATTCTAACTATATTCTTCGTGTTTGAATCTTTTAGTATGTAAATATGGATTAACGAAAAAAAAGTACGATTATTACATACATACTAATTCTATTTTCTAAGAGATCAGGCGTTTAACTATTGTTGTATTGCTATTTAGAGATTGTACTATTTTTAATTTGGTTTTACAACCGACTTCACATAAAAAGATGAAGTGTGTGTTTAAAAACAACAACTAGGCACAATACAATTAAAAGTGAGTACCTATTATTATCAGCTCGAGTAAACAAAATAAGGGATCCTCTTATATTGGTTTTCCGTAAGTACATGTATAAATAACTAGTTGAATAATTCAGGATTCTGATGTACCAAAGGCTCAGACCAAGGAAAAGTACCAAAGGGAATTCAATAAACCAGCCGAGTGAATTCATCGCAATCGAACGAAAAACTCATCGCCATCGGATTCAAAACGACGTGATAAAACTCAACCAAATGTACAAAAACTCTACAGGCTCTCTCATACTTGACAATATTAAATACTGTACGACTTACTTACCGTATGAAATCTCTAAGCGTCCCCGAATTAAAATTTCGTAATAAAACTAGATGTCGCTAGTAATTGATCGGAATCAAGGACGATAAAGTAGTTTTTTGTGTATAAAAGTATTGAGTTTTAGCGCGCGTGAAAAGACATTGTGAAGATAATTTCATGGATTCATTCTGGTAAAGTACCACCGTTCCAATAAGTCGTATTTGCCAGCTGTCAGATTCGTGATAATACTATGGCAGAGGGTCCATTTTCCTTTGTTGATCTCTTTTAGTATGGAGATGACAGCTATCAAACACGACTTATTGGAACGGCGGTACTTTAGTTCGTTGAATTCCCTCTAAACTGTCTTTTAATCTGAGGACAAAACCCTCCTTCATCATGCAATATTCTTTCCTGTATCATACAAGGTCCCCATAGACACGAAATTTTACTTTTTTCGGGGTGTCGTAAGAAGTTACTAAGAGCCTTTATTTGTAAAGTTAAAAAACATTTTGAGAACTGTACATTACTGAAACAGATATTTAAAAATAAATTAAAAACGTATAGTAACATTATCATATCCAAATCATATCTGTCATCCGATGTATCGGGTGAAATTTTACTAGTGACCGATAGCGAATTTGGGCTGATGATAAGGAACAACCTTCCCCACGAAATACGACAAAAAAAATTTGAGTTTCCATAGTAACTCAAATTAGCTGATCGGCAAAGTTTGTGTGGGAGACTCAATTTTTTTATTTATATTTGTATTTCGACCTATGTTCCTTGGGGAAAGTTGTTCCTCATCACCAGCGCGTCTTGAGTTTTCGCTGTCGGTCACTTGTCATATTTCATCCTATACGATTGTCAAAATACCAAATGGTCGATTGCAGCCAATGGCTTCGATTTATCATTTTCGACAATCATCTAGCATCGGAGATGATTACAGGATCGTGTGTGGTTTTGACAGTTGTAAAAATGGGCTTTAGTGTTCGGCTGTAGTGCGACAAACTACGTGGGTCGTTTCGACTCGTTCTGTGTTTGGTTGCGTTTGACGTCTTCCACCTGGATCAGCTGTTCGATGGGTATCAGGTTAAGTTCCCCGCCCAGCATCGGCGCTGGGAGGCCCTGCAATGGAGACACACTTCAATCACTACACTACATACATAGTGTAAAAAAAATTAGCTAAGAATATTTTAAGGGGTGAACCAGTACGTGAAACTGAACAACTTTCCCCAAGAAACATAGGTCGAAATATGAAAAAAAAAAATTGACCCTCCCATACAAATTATCCCGGCCGAGTAACAACACACTAAGTATGGGAGGGTCAAATAATTTTTTCATATACCGTCCTATGTTCCTTGGGGAAAGTTGTTCAGTTTCACGAACTGGTTCATCCCTTAAAATATTCTTAGCTATTTTTTTTACACCCTGTATATCCTACTAATCTTATAAATGCGAAAGTTTGTATGTTTGTTTGTTTGTTACTTCTTCACGCAAAAACTACTGAATCGATTGTATTGAAATATGGTACACATATAGAAGGTAACATGGATTAACACGTAGGATAGTTTTTATTACCACATTATTATTAGAAAATAAAGTCGCATACCATGCCGTGACTGGCCCGATGGCTTAGCGGATAGCGCCCCTGCCTGCTACGCCGAGGTTCGTGGGTTCGATCCCCACAAGACACAGATATTTGTTAAGTACATTTTCAAGTATTTGTGTGTAGTCTGGGTGTTTTCTATGTAAAATATGTATACATATTGTCAATGTGTAAGTATCTATTCATGTCAGCTATCTAGTTTCCATAGTTCAAGCTTTGCTTAGTTTAGGGCTAGATTTGTAAATTGACCAGAATATTTATTTATTATTATTCATGTCATGGTGTCCCAATGGGTCCATGAGTTCCCACGCCGTGGCAGAGAAAAACGGCAACGACCTCGCCGTTAAAAATGTGGACATACAGAGGTACAGACTAAGTTCAATGTCATTCATGGTGACTACCATAGACAATCAAATCATTTCTTTAAACAGTAATCCAAGATAGAAAAAAAATGGCAATTACTCCATCGACAAGAGCCAAGCTCTTAAATTTGAATGAATGAATCCAAGGCTTTCACTCACCATGTAGGTAATAGCCAAGATAATTATCACTTGAAACCCTGATACTGATTACTGACTAGTATATTAGTTGTGCCACTATACTGACCAGTGTATTAGTTGTGCCACTATACTGACCAGTGTATAAGTTGTGCCACTATAGTGACCAGTGTATTAGTTGTGCCACTATACTGATCAGTGTATTAGTTGTGCCACTATAGTGACCAGTGTATTAGTTGTGCCACTATACTGACCAGTGTATTAGTTGTGCCACTATACTGACCAGTGTATAAGTTGTGCCACTATAGTGACCAGTGTATTAGTTGTGCCACTATACTGATCAGTGTATTAGTTGTGCCACTATACTGACCAGTATATTAGTTGTGCCACTATACTGACCAGTGTATTAGTTGTGCCACTATACTGATCAGTGTATTAGTTGTGCCACTATACTGACCAGTATATTAGTTGTGCCACTATACTGACCAGTGTATTAGTTGTGCCACTATACTGATCAGTGTATTAGTTGTGCCACTATACTGACCAGTGTATTAGTTGTGCCACTATACTGACCAGTATATTAGTTGTGCCACTATACTGACCGGTATATTAGTTTTGTCGGGCGTGTGTGGCGTGTGAGGCTTGGTCTCGTTGGCCGCGGCGGCTGCCTCGCGCGCCTTCCTCAGCCCCAGGGAGAATACGGCGACTGAACGCACGCGTTTCACTAACGCGGCTTTGCTAACCAGTGTATTAGTTGTGCCACTATACTGACCAGTATATTAGTTTTGTCGGGCGTGTGTGGCGTGTGAGGCTTGTTCTCGTTGGCCGCGGCGGCTGCCTCGCGCGCCTTCCTCAGCCCCAGGGAGAATACGGCGACTGAACGCACGCGCTTCACTAACGCGGCTTTGGCGCGGGAACGACCTGGAAATATAATAAAAGAAGTGATACAAACAAAACGCAAGGCAAAAACAGAAAATGACAGACAGACGACTCGAGGGTTACATGGTGTATTGCAAGTTTAGGCGATGGACTGCCAACCTGTCACTATAGTGATACACGACTTTTCTGAAACGATCCTCAAAAGTTTGCCCGACGTGGCGCAAATGTTCATTTTTTACGGGCGTTTACGCTCTGTCTTCCCCACTATACATTAGCGTGATATTTATACATATGTGTGTATATTGTCACTTAAAATATCAAGCACATTGTCACAATTACAAAATGACAGAAGATCATCTCGTCACACACGTAAAATGACAAATATCTACATTATACACATTTATTATTAGCATGTCTGACGATAAAATAGGTACACATTCGCCTTTTTGCTTTTGTGATATGTGCACATTCGATATTACGTGTCTTCATCACATAAGATATCAAATATGCACTATACCACAAAGTCAATTTGTGTTTTATCTTGTCATCATTCATCGGACAGCGCGTGGTGCCGTCTTATAATAGCATAACTCCAATTCTACTCGTGGGTGTCGTAAAAAGCGACTAAAGGATTATCATCCAGGGATCTTGCACTGCACACGCTAAGCGTGGTGAGTATGGCAAGTGGCAGTGGACTGTAGTGGCTACTTATGTAATTCTTCAGACATTCAAATGTCAAATATGATCGTAAGAAGTTAGGTTTAGTGCTCTTATTCATGTCGCTGTCGTGAATATGTGTTCACACACTGCCATCATACTCTTCGCGCGCCAATACGAGTGAGCGAGATAGCAGTACATTCCACACGCGTTCGTGCTGCTGTTCCTTTGTCTCGCGCAAGAAAAGCCGAGGAAGCACGGGAAGTGGCAGCGGCATGACGAGTAGCAGCGCGAGTAACCTGTTCACACATTCGCGCTGCCCACTTCCCTTACTATTTCCCTGCCCATATTGACATTGTGTGAACGTGCTATAAGAATAAAAGTAAAACACTACGAGCATGTAACTTATCACAATAAAACAATTTTAAACGGATTAATGTAGAGTTTTTTTCTTTCTTGGACTCCGCTGATTACACAGCGGAAGAACCAGATCCATTATACTGGAAGACCTACTACACAAGATACGGTTTCAGCATTTTGCGTGGAACCGGGACGTTACGCTGCTAGGCAATTAATAAATAGATGGCGAAAGAACAATAGTAGATTATGCAACTGTCATATAATGGGGGTCATTAGAATGCGAGTGTCTGTTTATTGATAATAGATTGACACGAGCATTCTAATGCCTAATTATATGCAGTTGCATACACTATTTTATCTACGCTCTAAAAAATTTACTCAGTTGAACACTTTTCCAAACGTCCGCACCGGCGATTGCAAGGCCCGATACATGGTCAAATTCAATACGAGAACGTAATATGGCTTTATATGAATTTTTGAAGATTCTTTACTAACAGTGTCTCAACAGCAAATTACTAAACAACTGAACAACAACTGAACAACACTGAACAACAACTGAACAACATCGGAATAACATCTGAACAACAACTAATCAACAACTGAACAACATCTGAACAACATCTCAACAACAACAGAATAAAAACAAAACAACTGAACAACATCCGAAAAATTACCGTACAACAACAACTGTCAGGTGCGGCGGAAGATAGCGATTTGAGTATTGGAAAAAAAACTTCGTTTCATTTCTCAACTTTATCGTATTAAGAGTTTTCTCATTAAGTCATTACGCTTCTCTAATTTATAGTAAACCCTAGTTTTTATAGGCAGAATGCATAAAGTAGGTCATTATGCTTCAATTATACAAGTCAAGCAAAGTAATTTTCCCCGAGGCTTACATAGTGCTTTTCTCAAAAAAAGGCTAGGAAATGAAAGATTGTACTTCTTATAAAAGTAAGCTACCACAACACAACGAAACAAATAAAAATTTACAATTTTCCCACCAATTGTAATTTTTTAAAATAAATTCGCCTGTAAGGCACAGTATTACGTAATATTCAGCCATACTAAATGTTTAGTTAATTCTTTTCTTTTTTAATTCTGGACAGGCAAGGGTCTTCACATCATACAGCCTCGTCTTTAGTGACCGGTTTCATACAAAATTACGTTCCGTTTCTATGAGAGTCATCGAGATAATTTTGAAATCAAATTATATGGGTTTAGCGTATAACGAATTTATCTTAATGGACACCAGCAAAGGATTTCCATACAACTTTGCTGGCGTGATCTGAGACGTGACAAACAATGTGAAACATCGCGGTTTCTTTTTTTGAAAGAAATGATGCATGTTTGAGAAAAATAATTTATATTCTAAATAATGACGTCTAGCACCTTAGTCATCCGTGACCACGGGCTCTGTAACGTAGGAATTGTAAAATACAAAATAAACATAGCATATAACTTACTGCTTTTAGGATCCTTCAAGTCCTTCAAATCTTTCGGCTTGTCAACCTCGCTGGACGTGTGGCTGGCCTCTATAGTTGGCGCCACTGACGGGACTGAGTTCAAATCTGGCTCGGAACCCCCGGCCGTCACACTACCGGACAACTCCTGGAAAAGCAGGCATAGAAAATTGTACTCGAAGGAAGAACATGATTGCTTGATTAATAGCAGTTTATGCATACATACATACATACATATATCACGCCTTTATCCCTTGCGGGGTAGGCAGAGCATAAACGGCCGAAAAAACGGACATTTACGCCACGTCTGACAAACGTTTGAGGGTCATTCGGATTGTGTATTGCCATAGTAACAGGTTGTCAGCCCATCGCCCAAAATTGCTATACACACCCTCGAGTCCCTTCGTCGCCTCTTACAACTCCCACGGGAAAGAAATGGAGTGGTGCTATTATAAGCCGACATCACATGGCAGTTTATGCAACTGTCATATAATGGGGGTCATTAGAATGCAAGTGTCTGTTTATCACACAAGGTATAGCCGGGTGTTATAAAAGTTTGTCACGTGCACTCTAATGACTAATTATATGCAGTTGCTTTTATCTACACTGTATAAAAAATACCGAGTTATACACTTTTCCAAACGTTCACACCGGCCATTGCAAGGCCCGATACAAGGTCAAATTCAATACGAAAACGTAATATGGCTTGTTAAATTACATAGTGATACAAACTACGCCAGAGAGAAATAAAGAGAAATCATACATTAAGTGGCAATTTCTCTGAATGACCCACAAATATTAGTCAGACGTGGCGTGTATGTCCGTTTTTACGGCCGTTTACGCTCTGTCTTCCCCGCGAGGGATAAAGGCGTGATATGTGTATGTATATGTAAGTGGCAGAGTATAAAAAGTGAGCGAGATAGCAGTACATTCCACAAATGTTAGTAAAAAAAAATACGCTTATTAATACCGTAGGTTCCTGGTTTCACTCTGACTTGGAGCTGAAAACTTTTTCTTTCGTAATTTTCTTCAATGCGCCCTACAGTTACCTGTAGTGTAGGGTTGACCAAGGGCCGATGTTGTGTAGGGTGCGGTATGCAATGCGCTGAACGATGTAAGGGCTCGTCTCTAAGACCACGTACTCCTAGAAGTGACAGGGGCGCCCCTGGGGTCGACTCCTGCAAACAAATGGTTAGTACAACAAATGTAACAAAGATAAATCAAAAATACTCTGGAAGAACCAAAACTTGTAGATAAGATTTATAGAGTCGTATTTAATTATGACTTGAAATGGTTACGGTGTGCCAATTTAAAGCTAGTGTAGCCGTGACCGGCCTCAACAGTGGCACCATTTCACAAAAAAAAAAGATTTATCTTTATACAAACAATCTATCAGAATGCCCGTTGGTCAAGTTTTTAGTATTATCCTGTAAAATTAGAACCTGCAAACTTTCTCTCTCTCTCTCTAAATTTTCGCTGTAACTAACGTAATGCCAAAAAGTGCCTCAAAACGGCCACCTTGGGTAGTAATTGCCCATACTTCAATTACAGTAAACATTTCATTTAGTTTGTGATTCTAATTTTACTAAAGGATAATACTAAAAAGTTTCAAATTTAATCAAAAAAATTGTTTGTATGTAGATTTTTTATTGAGTGCTTCCGCCTTAATATAATTACATACAAAAAAGAACGACATCGTTTGTACCCGCAAAACATTCACTTTATCAAAACCGTAAAACATTCACTTAACGTCTGCCAAACTACATTCTTACATGAACTTGATACTACGGTATGAATACCTACCTTCATACGTCGTATAGGCTTCGTAGGGCTGACGTCTTGTAGTAACTGAAGTGATCCAGTATTGACGGCCGGCTCCGTTATAGACGCAGCTTTGGCCCTGAAAATGTTACAGTATATATATTAGTTTGGATACTCTCTGGTAACTTGGTTGGTAAGAGGGTTAAAAAAAGAAATATGTTTTAAGTAAGCTGTAAGGAATATGGCCAAAGAAAGTTCTGAAAGGAAGCATATACAACAGATTTAAATAAGAACTGTAGTTCAATTTAACAAAAAGTATTGGTTCCGTCGTCAGTATATACAATAAAGTTTTACAGTTAAACCTTTTTGCATACTAGACTACAGAACTATAAACCTGGTTTTAAGAATTGAGTTAATTATAAACTTCGCTTTTAAGCAAATATATAAAAATACTTGTCAGATTAAAATATAAATTACAAAAGTTTAAGAGATTGAGAAAATTAACAGGTGGCTTGTAAACAGATAGGTGTAAGGTGCCAAATCAGAAATGTTTTGAAGTACGAGACAGATACAGCTACAGATAGACAAAAAATAAGAATAAATAATAAAAATTACCTGATAGATGAATTTTCAAACACACACTGAAAACATTGAAGGAAATAAAAACTTCAAAATATGCAATGAATAATTTTTATTGCAAATAATATAAAATACAAAATTAAAGAGTTTAAATAAAGCTTTAATCAAATATTGTTTGGAATTAAAGTGAGGTACAAAATATAAAAAACGCTACTTAAATCTACACACCCATCCACGCACTAGTGAAATCAACTGAAAACAAAAATTTAAAACAAATTAAAATATAAACATTGGCCTCGAGTCTGACAGGACAGGACACTTCCTTATCTTATTCTTGTCACTTTTTTATACAACCAAAACAAAAGAGACAGGAAAACTACAGCTATCATTTTGTTTCCTTATATACATATTATTACATACGACGACCATAGACTACATTATTTAATCTCGTCTCATTATATAAAACAAACTGAAGTTTAGCAGGTTAATGAACGAATGATAAAATAAATGCGATTTCATATCTCTTAAAGCTAATCGGAGACCAAGACTCACTTTGAGTCGTCGAGCCGGCGAAGAAAGTAAGTATAACTGAGAACCAGATAAGGAAATGTCCTGTTAGAATCTAAACCAGTGTTTGACAATGTTGTTATTGAAATGACTCTTCAAAGTATGACTTTGCCTTCAAAATACATCAATCACAAAAAAGTGCTAATGAATTTATGAATGAATTTCTTAAAACGCACTCACATTTGCATGCCTTTAAGCTTACATCACACTAGAACTACAGAAATCAAAATTATTATTTAAATTAAATGTAATTATTTTTGTACTTATTGTTTTCCCCAATACTGTGTTATGTAAAATAGGAAAATGTAATTGATTTCAAAGATTTTATGTAAATATTATACGTAATGTTATGAATTTATGATGTATATTGTAAAGTTTTGATGTAGAATGATACAAGTCCTAACCAGTTGTTAAATTCAGTGTCCCTCAAGCTGTAATCCTCACCTATGAAAACTTAACGAAAATCAATTTTGGTTTTGTCAAAAAATAGTGCTGAAATAGTGACAAATAGTGACATATGCAAGAAAATTAGTGACTTCATATCTCCCAAGATATGGCTATCGTTTGGTGAGGATTACAGATCGAGGCTCACGCTGTAATCCCAACTCTCGTGTGAGCAAACGGTGGGGTATTTTCACTTGATCTACATTCCAAAAAATAGTGCCTAATTAGTGACTAATAGTGACAAAACATGAGAAATAGTCGCTTTATAATTCCGAAGTTATAAAGGCATCTTTGTGAGGATTATACCTATAGCAATTTTTGCTGTAATCCTCACCTCATTTCTGCTGAACGCTTAGGTCTTTTGACTCAAATTTAGTATCAAAAAATAGTGCTGAAATAGTGTTCTTAAACTGCATTGATATTTATTTAGTTTATGTAGTAGAAGCAATTAAAAAAACCGTAAGAACTTCTCCATACAAAATGGTCAGGTACAGTCGCGAACAATACTTCGTAGAATACAGACTTGATTTTTGCTTTAATTTAGGTAATGTAATTTCTGCCTATATAGGTAGGTATTAACTTAAACATAAGTTGAGCCACTGACATTATTTTGGTCTATTTTATGAGTAGGTATTTTGGTTGACTATTTTGTAACGCCTTGAACTTTTTAACGGTTTTATAACAATAAAGTATTTATATGTACTTATGCTATATCTTTCAGATCAACACATCGCATTAATTTATCACATCGTATTCTCTTAAGTCTGAAAGCCCTGTTTGGTCGCGCCACCGCTCAAGCCACCGCTAAACAAAACCGGTTTGGCCGAGCCTCGAAAACTGACCGCCGCGCGTGTGAGCGAGAGGGTAGACAATAGTGAAATTATTGCATGCACTTCGCCTGCGTGGTATTTTTTGGTTTCATCACGTTACGCGATATTGAGTATTATGACAACTCAAATATAAAATTTCTTAAATAACAAATACGCCCCTTACGATTATTTATGAAAAATTTAATTGAAAACGCACGTTTTGAAAATAACAAAAATTATTATTTAGGCATAATTAGGTACTTATAGTATTGTACTTATTATATTATAGTCCTTGCCTCGAACGTCGTTAACTATATTGGATTAAATCTATTTAGTGACCGATAGCGAAAACCCAGGACGGAATGGTGATAAGGAACAACTTTCCCCAAGGAACATATGTCGAAATATGAAAAAAAATGGAACTCCCATAGTAACCCAAATCAGCTGATTGGCAATTTTGTACGGGAGGTCTAATTTTTTTTTCATGTTTCGACCTATGTTCCTTGGGGAAAATTGTTCCTTATTACCAGCCCGTCCTGGGTTTTCGCTATCGGTCACTGATTAGATTTCACCCTATATACCTACTTTAATTTATTTATGAGTTCAATGAATTTTACCACATAAATATGTTTATTGTTCCATTTTTACCAAACAAGTTAGGTACCTATATCTTTTATGTATTTATTTATGTACTACATAGATACAAATATATATCAAACCTTTATCCCTTACGGGTTAGGCAGAGCGTTCACAGCCGCAAAAAATACGGTCGTTATCATCGCCACGTCTGACTGATTGAGAAATATTGTGTACTGTCAGATATAAACAAAATACTTGAAGGAAATTAATTTGTTTGATTACGTTCCTACCGACATAACAAACCAGTATTGAGCTTCAAGTACGACAATACGAAGTATTGTTCGCGACTGTACCTGACCATTTTGTATGTAGAAGTTCTTACGGTTTTTTTAATTGCTTCTACTACATAAACTAAATAAATATCAATGCAGTTTAAGAACACTATTTCAGCACTATTTTTTGATACTAAATTTGAGTCAAAAGACCTAAGCGTTTAGCAGAAATGAGGTGAGGATTACAGCAAAAATTGCTACAGGTATAATCCTCACAAAGATGCCTTTATAACTATGGAATTATAAAGCGACTATTTCTCATCTTTTGTCACTATTAGTCACTAATTAGGCACTATTTTTTGGAATGTAGATCAAGTGAAAATACCCCACCGATTGCTCACACGAGAGTTGGGATTACAGCGTGAGCCTCGATCTGTAATCCTCACCAAACGATAGCCATATCTTGGGAGATATGAAGTCACTAATTTTCTTGCATATGTCACTATTTGTCACTATTTCAGCACTATTTTTTGACAAAACCAAAATTGCTTTTCGTTAAGTTTTCTTATGTGAGGATTACAGCTTGAGGGACACTAAATTCATATAATAAATGATTTCAAAGAAAAAGGGTATAAGTAGCTACTCGCCGGACCGAGTTTTGTGGTCAGTGAAGTGGTATTATAGCGGTTCGCTATGAATCGCCGTGAATACTGAATACCGCT
Organism: Tuta absoluta; assembly: GCA_027580185.1. NCBI lineage: Eukaryota > Metazoa > Arthropoda > Insecta > Lepidoptera > Gelechiidae > Tuta > Tuta absoluta. The sequence goes on along the minus strand of JAQAHW010000019.1, from coordinate 6,253,023 downwards.
TTTCAGATTCTTCATACGTATTTGTGGGGAACTTCTTAAGCCGCGTTGATACTATCAAAGTGACTAAGTAACATTTGACGTAGTAGCTAGTTCACTTTGTTTAGAGCTCATCGAAATATGCTTTGATCAGTGTTGCCATGATCAAAGTAGCGCGTCGAATCTACTTTATCCAAGGTTACTTTGATTGTGGTGACAATACAAGAAACAAATTCTCTTAACTTAAAATAGTGCTGTCACTTTCCGTTAAATAGGTTTACGAACCTTTACACCGTCAACAAAGTGCACTGCAGTTTGGCGGTTTATTGTAATATGCAGTTTTTGGATTTTCTAAATTAATTAAATGCTTTTAAATGCTTTTGAAGTTTTCAAAAGAAAGAAGATATCGAAGTCAAGTTATGTTTCAAAATCTTAATGTGTTGTTCGCTATTTCTAGTCGAATTGTCGCCATTGTTTTAATCGTCGCCTAATTTTGACAGATAACGCGCATTTTGCGTCAAATTATAAGACATGACTTAGATATTTCCTATCAAGAAGCTTGTAGGTAAAACTAGGTTGATCTATAGTTCCATGTTTCCTATCTATTTTAAACCTATTTTACGGAAAGTGACAGCGCTAATTTAAGTTCACGAGTTTTTTTCCACAAATGGTGTCAATCCGGCTTTAACCTGCTTTGCTTGTGACCCTGACCGAACTCTGCCTGGAGAACTGACCTGAAGGGCGGTATCTCCGGTATCTTCCCGATACTAATCTTCTTCTTCTCTTGTTGTTTGGGCGTGGTCGGTGTGACGGTGCGCGGCGTGCTGCGCGCGGACGGACCCGATATTTCAGACATTTCTGATGCGAATAACTGCTCGTTCGATTTCTGGAATGGACACCATTTTCAAGCAAACACCGAATTATGTATGTGCTTTTAAAAATGTCACTCACTTGAAAGTGATAATTCTACTTTTAGAAAGATGATGATTTTGACTCATTTTAAGTATTAGACCGGGTCTATCGCGATAGTATTTAGGTAAATATTAGTAATTTACCTGTTAGTTAAATACTATCGCGATAGACCCGGTCTAATACTTAAAATGAGTGAAAGTGATCGCGAGTGCTTAAAAAGTTATATGATGATTTTGTTTATTTTGTTATGAAATATTTTGTTACGAATGATATTCGGAAATAAAGAACCATGGGACTATGATGCTTCCTTGAGGAATACCATTGGAATCGAAGGGCAAAAAACCTTACGATAAATAAATTAACTTATTAACTAAATTAAAATAGATACTTAGAACAACGAAATTAAAAACACTCTGAAGAATCCCATCTGATTCTCATTCTGTAGTAAAGGGTGATTATGTATCATATCAAAGTCCTAACTCAAATCCATGATTTCAAGATCAAACCACATGCTTACCACTAGAGGTGCGTGTGCGTTTTTGATGGAATCTCGCCTAAGGATCTCTGTCCTGGACATATCGGTGGCGAGCCACGCCAGGTTGACAGCTGCCAAATGCGTAAATCTTACCATGAGCGGTGCGTGTGCGTTTTTAATGGCCTCCCTTCGCTGGAACTCTGTCTTGGCCATCTCGGTGGCGAGCCACGCCAGGTTGACAGCTGTCAAATGTGTAAATCTTACCATGAGCGGTGCGTGTGCGTTTTTGATGGCCTCCCTTCGCTGGAACTCTGTCTTGGCCATCTCGGTGGCGAGCCACGTGGGGATCTCCGGTATCGCCATACGCAGCACTAACACTATTATTAGGACCACATGCTGGAATTCAAATTAAATTCATTATATTAAATGCATGAAAACGATGCTCAACAGACAACCAAAGAATGATAAAATAGTTAGTTCTGCTTCTGAGCAGTAAAGTTCGTTCTGACTTAAAGGCTGATACCGAAAACCGTAGATCGTGCCTGGGGGAGGCCTACGTTCAGATTAGGGTTGCTATAAGTAGATGTGATGCGATGTTAGAAATATATGGAAGACTCACGGGAAAAATAAAAATATATCAATAGAAAAGTAAACTCTCCCGTTTTTATTTGATTCTGTTTTTTTTTGCCGTCGTATACGTTGATTTATAGAAATCCTTACGTTTTATTTTCATCCTTCAAAAGTAATGGTCATAATGCAGATTCCATAATCACACAACTTCTTAGAAAACATAACTTGTGTATCTATCATTTACAAGAAATATACAGATGGTGGTGGCGTAAAGTTACACGCCCTGTGATTGACCTGGCCAGCCCCGAGGCAGTGCCTTTATTTTTATTTTTTTATTCCGCCCGAGACGGTTTTCTATTAGGACATTACAAAATTGTTATAAAAATAATCACCACATTTCTTTTTTTTACAATGTCCGTTCATGACGTCAATACAAGTAATAATACTATCCTACATTGAATAAAGAATTTCAATTTCAATTACATACCTCGAGCGCTACTATAAACAGAATAGTCTCAGCAGGCGTGGCGTCGGGTAGTAGGCGATGCACGGGACCAGATAGTCCTATCAATGCGCAGTTTACTAATACTGCTAGAGCAACCATCGCTTCCATTGCGTGCTGAAAATGACACAGAAACTTACAGGCGAAAAACTATAGGACAAATAAAAAGCTTATATATTTCAATTCACAGTTCCCCAAGAAACAGACGTTTAGAGAAAAGGACATTATAGGGAAGGAACGTTTCAGGAAAGGGACATTTTGGGTAAGGGACATTCTGCACCAGACAAAATACCAACCTGCCAACTGCCAATACTGCTAACCCTTTCACCAAAAGGCCTCTGTGCAACATGACACAATTTAAAAGCATCAGCCCGCACCTATGAAACAGTACAAGATTAGATACAAAATATGGTCTCATACTGATATTATTATGTAACTAGCGGCCCGCCCAGCGGTTCCACCCGCTGTTAACCGATTTTCCACGGGAAATAGACCATCTCCCGACATAAATCATACATAAAAACCTTCCTCTTAAATCTTAAAAAAAAACCCATCCGGATCCATTAGGTGGTTATGAATATTTAAGCATACATAGGTACAAACAGACGCAGAAAGTGACTTTACTTTATAGTATGTATAGTGATAAATAAAAAACTTTCATATACATTTTGAACCTGTTCAATAGAAGAGGACAAAGTGACTTCCTTACGATACTCCAAAATAATAATGAACAAAGCTTGATGCTTGAAGCTATAACAATTGTCGTAGATAAAGATTTGCATACAGTTATTGTATTATTACTTATTGTGATGAGTAATAGTTGTGCAAACTCAAGAAAATATTATATAGCTGTTCTATACCAGGACTATAATAATCTTACATGATATATTTGGTACTTACTTCACAGGCATTGTTTAGTAATGCACAAACGGCGGCTAACGGGAAAGCCGATGAAAATAGCACCACATGGCCAAGCTGCGTTAACATTTCTAGGTATTCGTTGAATGTGCCTTCGTACTGAAACACACCAAAACAAAGGATCACAATTAGTTCAATTAAACATCATTCACAAAATTCACTTCTATAAATGATAGTCTTTGACCATAAAATGTTAATTCTTCTTGAGGAAAACAATAATATGATAATTTATTTATTTATTTATTTATTTCATTGCATGTCACATAAGTATGAGGTTGTTACATAAATAAGACTTAGTTTAAATGTGACGCCCTGTAAGGGCGCAGCAAGCATGTCAAGGCGGACGGCGCACATAATAAATACTAAATTTAATATTTACAGTTATTACAATAATTATAAAAGAAGAACTACAATTAAAAATACGTTAAAAAAATACATGTCACCAAAAAATATAAAAAACAAAGAAACAAAAATTTAAAAACATATAGTCAAATACAGTAAGATTAATCACAATAATACAAATGTCAAAAGCAGTAAAATTCAATAAAATTAGTCAAATTATACAAATGTCAAAATAAAGTAAAATACGATTACATTAAAATTCATTAAATTAAAATACAGTCAAAATTATAGTTTACCAAAACATCACAATACATTCAAAATTTATACATTAAATTCAGGAAACTTATCATTAAAATATTCTGTCATATTATAATAGCTTTTCTCAACTAACAGCTCTTTTAACTTTGTCTTAAATGTCGATAGCTTTTCAATGTTTTTTAAAGTATTCGTCAAATGATTATAGATTTTTATTACCATAGCATGGGGACCAGATGAGACATATTGTAGTTTTGAAAAAGGGATTTTTAGTTTGTTGTAGTAATCTTATTTCGCACCTTAGAGCAAGACAGGACATTGTTGTTTCTTTTACTACCTACTGAACTTAGTATATAAATTTAGTGTAATTTTCTACTACAAAATTTAAAAATATGCGATTGTGGTTCAGCCTAGCGAATGTCGTTCTGTCCCACTCTCTCATATCTTCTTTCACTGTTCCCTTCGTTTATAAGGCTGTTGTATATTTACCTTGAACAGTTGCGACTCTAGTTCAGCCTGGTGAATGACCTTCTGTCCCACTCTCGGCTCCGAGTCCCTCCTATCCTCTTTCTCTGTCCCACCTCCGTTTATAAGGCTGTTGTCGGGCGGGTCACCAGACGAGTCGGTCTTTTTCTCAAATAGTTCTGTTAGCTGTGCTGATGTGGGCACTAAAAAGTTTTGGTCCGATCAAAATGTGAATATCCTTAACCAATAAAAGCTTTTAATTTTTCGGTAAAATAGAATAGCCACAATATCAGCGATGCGACCCCACAACTGTATGCCATAGGTCATATCACTCAATATAACTGAAATAAACAAGTCTCATGCTATCTTCTTTTCTTCGAGTCAATGGCAATGATCTTTAGATTACAGTTTTTGAGCCCAAAAGGTGGCTACAATAGTAAACAGAAACAGTTGAAACTCCAATGTACTCAAACCATTTACCGGGTCACGTATTTGAAACGACTAGACACATCGGGATTAGGTAAATATTTTTTTTTTTACCAAAATCTATCGCGGTATTTAGTATTTACATACATACACATCACGCCTATACTTCTAGCGGGTGGGCAGAGCGTAAACGGCCATAAAAAAAACAGATATTTACGCCACGTCTGACAAACATTTCAGGGTCATTCAGAAAATTGTGTATCACCATAGCGACAGTTTATCAGCCCCTCGCCTAAACGACACCCACGGTAAAGAAATGGGGTGATGCTATTCTAAGCCGGCATGACACGGCATTTAATATTTTTTTCATCACTGTTATCAGTCTATACCGTTCTTTTCATAATGAAGAATAATAATAATCTTGAATAGCTGAAACCTTGTAACCCTGTACGTACCAACTAAAATACTGAAACTTACTTTTACTAGGGCTTAGTGCGCCAAACACGTCCACACAAATCTTGGCCAATCGCAAGTTCTCTATGAGATACGGTAGCGCCGACTCTTTCAGATTGCCTATTATTTGTCTCGTTATTAGCAATACTGCTAGTTGCTGAAATAAATAATGTACAAACGTGGTACATAACATAAAACAAGTATTTTTAGTATATCGGGTGAAGTTGCACTAGTGACCGATGCCTAAAATAGAAGACGGGCTAGTGATAAGGAACAACTTTCCCAAAGAAACTTAGGTCGAAATACGACAAAAATATTTTGAGCTTCCATAGTAACCCAAATCAGCTGATTGGCAATGTTGTATTGGAAGTCTAATCTGTTCTTCATATTACGACTCGTATGATCCTGAGAGAAAGTTGTTCCTTATCACTAGCCCGTCATGTAAGTATTCATCATTAAATGTAGTTATTGTTAGAGCGTAGTAAATTATTATCGAGTCGGTAACAACCTTGTTGGGAATCGACTACATTTTTTTTTTGTAAACACTTGAATAAAACACCTTCTTGGAAAAAACTAGAAGCAGGTTTAGTCGCCCTATCTGTAGCTACTTACCAATATATACAGGGTGTAAGGGACAGCCCTTTAAAATACTGCATTCAGACCAACAAACTTCCAACTTCCCGTCAAAAAATATTTCAGTAAAGATTTAAAAAATATACTTCACATAGTTCACATAGTAAATGCAGTCAGCTGATCGTGATTTTGTATGGGAGGTCGAATTGTTTTTGTCGTTTCCTGACATATGTTCCCAGGGGAAAGTTGTTTACTTTCATGGTCTGCATGCACCCTATAAGTATTCGGAGGGCTGTCCCTTACGCCCCGTATGTATATTGGTAAGTAGCTACAGATAGCGCTACTAAACCTGCTTCTACTATGTCCAAGTAGGTGTTTAAAAGAATGTAATCAGTATTACTATGGCTGAGCGACATTTTCTATCGCAGGGCATGATGTTGTCCCTCTTTATTCAGTTTGATACATACATACATACATACATATATCACGCCTATAGTCCTTTGCGGGGTAGGCAGAGCATAAATGGCCGTGAAAAACGGTAATTTACGCCACGTCTGACAAAAGTTTGAGGGTCAATCAGATAACTGTGTATCACTATAGTGACAGGTTGTCAGCCCATCGCCTAAAATTGCAATACACACCCTCGAGTCCCTTAGTCGCTTCTTACGACACCCACGGGCAAGAAATGGGGTGATGCTATTCTTAGCCGGCATCACTTTGATAACATTCTTTTAAATACCTACTTGGATAGTGTATAGTTAAAACTTAATTTAACATCATCATCATCAGCTACCATCCACCCACTGCAGAGCATAAACCTCTTTTATATTGCGCCAATATTCACGGTCCTGCGCTAAATTCATCCATAGAGATCACGGTTCGGGGTCGGTTTGCATAAAATTTTAAGTCATATTTGTATTACGCATATTTTATATAGTCATAATTATTCAAAGTCATAAAAACAACACGTATAAACCTTAAAGCATAAATTACCAAGTCATAATGTCGACTACATAGTTACTCCTAGAAAAGCATGTTCGCGGCTTAGGGGCTCCGCCGCACCATAACCTATTAGGTAGTTTAAAAGTGTTTCAAATTTTAAAATAGGTCAAAATAAAAGTATGATTTTCAATGCAGTATGACACATAAATATTATGCCAAACAAATAGTATGACAAAAAAAATGCAAACCGAGGTATGCCAAAGTATATTAGGAACTTCAACAATATGCAAAACGATGGTATCCCTAGAGATCACCTACCACCTACCTCTTTTAGTTTATCCATATCCTGATGATAGAACGCAATGTAGAACAAGCTCATGAAAGAGTTGACGAATTGAAACTGAAACAGAATTTATATTTATTACAATTTTATACAAAAGAAATACATTTTGAGCGACACTACATTAAGTTAACTTTAGGTAATAAGGAACAGATGTGTGCGTGATAGTATGAGAATATTATAGATAAGAATAAATGGTACATTTTGAAAATTGCTACTTGCAACATTTGTATTGATAATTCTGGAAAAAAATTGGATCTAGCATCAAAAGCAATCTCAACACGGATTTTCATAATATTTTAAGTTGCCAAACGTATGTAGCAGTTTCCAAAACGAAAAGACGAATGTCAACTAGGTAGGTACGTAAAGTATCAGTTATGATTATAATAAATATAAATGTTTCATTCATGCGTTTCGATTTATTTTGTTAAGTAAGTTTTATTTGCATGCATGCGATACGATTATTTTATGGCGTGCATTCAAAGCCCATTTTTAAAGTTACATGTTTATTTTTTTAAGACCACATTAACAGGCCAAGTATATTCTGCTATGTTCAGACTATTTGTACACAGAATTTTTATGATTTACCCAGAAACAAAAACCCTAAAAACATTGCGATTAAAATATTGCAACACTAGAATTAATGAAACGTTGATGTTGGTAGATGACTTTTGCAATATTATTCTGTAATGAGAGCATTACATAAATTAACAGCCACAATAGTCCACTGCTGACCATGACCCTCCTTATATCAGCGGGTATTGCCGTACTCACCGCATTGGAGAGCACAGTGCAAGATGTTGCATTCACAGGGAATGCTGCTGCCCGTTCCCTGGAAGATTATCCCTTAGTCGCTTTTTACGACAACCATATGTAGGATTGCTACTCTTAAGCTAATTTATGCTGGAACCACAAGGCAATAAGAGCGCTCAAACGGAATATACGGATCAGTGTTGCCAGCTTCAACATAGTAAATGTTACTAATTAATAAAATGATTCGTTCGTTTGAAATATAATAATTCCATTAAAAACATGTTTCCCTCAAAGTTTTGCAAATCGTGCTATGGTTACCACACACACACGTGCCTAAAACAACTTTTATTTACCAATGTCATTAAAACTTCTGTCATGTCAGATCTATGTAGCGAATAAGCGTGACGAAGCCTATTGGATAGCTTAGCTTGGATAGCATGGCGTTATTTTACAGCTGTTCAGATACAAACCAATGCTATTTTCACAATCAGGTGATTCTCATACTTTGTCTCGAGTCGGTAGTTCTCTGTTGAAATTTACCATTTTTACCACAGTGTGACCAGTTATTTAAAGTTGGTAGGATTTGTTGGTAGTTTATTTTTGGAGTCCATTCCAAAAGGTAAGCGGTAAAGAGAAAATTTGCGCTATAGTATTTTTTTTTCTACAAATGTGTATAAAATCTACTTTCCTCTAAAAACTAAGTCTATTTATAAATTTATTTATATAAATATTGTACTATTTACTTATATTTTTAACAAATTCTAGGGAAGAATTGTGCTAGAGAGATATAGTCTAAAACGATTGTAAGTTTTACTAGAAACAGTAGGTATAATATAACTATTACATGCATAAAATAGTCAACTGTAATGTAAAGTGTACTTTTGACAGAGAACCTTTTATTATAAATAATAATCAGTTTTACAATCCTCACTTCTTGCTGATTTCGAATCACAGTGAAAACAAAAATCACAAAACCAACTCATAACTTAAATAACTCCCAAACTCATGCTAAATACCTTTCAAAATAAAGTTGTATCTAAATAAAAAACAAATATATTCACACTTCAACCCAAATAAAATAAAGCCCTATCCACACCACACTTCCTAAAGCTCACGTCACACCCACCTTTGTCGTTGAGCCACCGCGCTATTCGTGAGTAAACCTCTTCTTCCACTGCTATTAATACGGCTAGGAATGCTCTGGGCAGCCATGTCATGTAAATTATGTGCTTTTCCCACCAGTCCTGGAATGAATATTCATATTTATAGTCCAAGCACAGAGTACACGGTAGTTTTCTTATTTATTATATGGTGCAGGATAGTTTAAGTCAAGTTACCAAGTCTTTAGAATTTAAAATAAGGTCCCTCCCGACTATTCTACATGGTATCAATAAATTAACTGCAAATATTGTTAGGGGTAAACCAGTTCGTGAAACTGAACAACTTTCCCCAAGGAACATAGCTCGATATATGAAAAAAAATTGGCCCTCCCATACAAATTAACCCGGCCGGCTAACACACGTAGTATGGGAGGACGATATTTATTTTCGTATTTCGACCTGTTTCTTGAAGAAAGTTATTCAGTTTTATGGGCTGGTTTACTCCTTAAAATATTTGCAGTTGATTTTTTACACCTTATATATATATTTTCAAGTTTTTTGTGTTATATGAAATGGTGATTATCTTACCTGCGCTCTCAATAGCGCCACAGTGGCGCCGGCGGCCACGGTCAAACATATCAACATGACGGGGAACGACACACAGTGCCGCCACACGCGTCTGCGCCATGCGGGGTAGACAGGCTCGGGCCGGCCCGTCACCGGGCTTGTGGTCATCTCGCCCTAGAAACGAATGTTGGGAAATACGTTAAAGATGGAAAATTAGATCATTGGCCGAGTGTAACGAAACTTTTGTATACTGAGAGAAATTATGGCTGAATGTATCATTGATACCAATAAAATTTTTCGAATATAAATTTTCAGTATATCCTTAGAAATTTTTCGAATGATATAAAATTTTCTGTAATTTCTTATTCAGTATGTTATTTGTGCGTTACCCCCAAAAGCACTTTAAAATAATTCTTTACATATTACTTAAATAAAATTATTTCTGCGCCTGTGTACAATAATATAACATGAGTACGGCTATATGTTTTGCCTACCTATTGGAGTAAGTTTATCATAATGTATACAACTTTATACATAAAAGCATTGTGTGGAAAACTAAAAACTATGGCCCTTACCACAAAAAAACAGACAAGTGTTGAACGCGTGTTTAAAATAAAACTCCATACACAAAACGTTAAATACGCGTTCAACACTTGTCCTACTTATTTTGTGGTAGGGCCTAAAATTCTACATAGTTCGCTATTCAATCATTAGTGATAGTTATGTAGATTCCCTTAATATTAATAAATAAAAAATGTACAAACTTATGAAAAGCAATAATACAATTTGTCGCTTCAACTAAGAAATACCTACAATGTTACTAAGTAGTGATCTACATTTTCTAACAAATAACTAGTATTTATTTATCTCACCGTTACATTAAGGTGCTGAAAATAACAATATTACATAAGAAACATCTAATACAATTTACTATATACTAAACATATTACAATATATACAGGGTGTAAGGGACAGCCCTCCGAATACTGACAGGGTGCATTTAGACTATAAAACTGAACAACTTTCCACAAATAAATATTTAAGGAAACGTCAAAAAAAAGTAAATGCAATGAGTTGATTGTGATTTTGTGTGAAAGGTCGATTTTTTTGTCGTTTCCTGACATATGTACCCATGGGAAAGTTGTTCAGTTTCATGGTCTCTATGCACCCTATCAGTATTTGGAGGGATGTCCCTTACACCCTGTATAATTAAGAAGAATGAAATATATTTTTTATAAGTTAGTAGCAGAATCTCACCTGAAATAATGGTCTTGGCTCTATTAATAATTCACTCCTTTGGTCCAAAGTGCCCCACTTGTATGCCAATACGTTGGAATATCTGAAAAAGACAAACAAACCAAACAGTGAGACTATCATACCTAATCATAACCAATTATAAAGAATTATCAGTCATATTGGCTTTAAATCAAATGGTCTCAAGTATACAGGGTGGCCCGAATAGCGACGCCTAAAGACAAAATTAGAATGCCTTATACTGATGGGTATCAGAATATTCCCTATATATGTTTTTGGAATTTTTTACTCTCCAAATTAATCAACTTTTCAAGATGTATGGAAAAAATTTAACTGTCTGTTTTCCTTTTTATAATTTCCGTAATAGGGCTTTACGAGCAGTCGTTTTTGTAGCATAATCTTCATGATTTTTACTTTCTAGCGTCCAATAAAGCCCGCCAGTTCTGTCCTTGGACGTCACCATTCGGGCCACCCTCTATATACAGGGTGTAAGGGACGGTGTGCCGAAAACTGCACCACTTTCTCTATATTTTGTCCAGTTTCATGGGAAGGATATGTTGCTAAACAAGAAAAAAAAACGACTTCTCATATTTATGGAAACTTGATAAAAATATTCGTTTGCCAACATAGACTCCATAGTAAAGGTTGTTCGGTTTCATAGTCTGATCATGCTTGCAAAGTTTTCGGTACATCGTCCCTTACACCCTGTATAAATTTGACTTGAATACAGCTGAAAACATGTACCTTTTCCATGTCTCCAAATACACGCACGCCCACAGCACGTTGAACAGTGAGAATAGCACATGAGCTATATCCTTCCAGTTCTCATTCGCTGTGCCCAGCCAGATCTACGAAAACCACATACATACACATATCACGCCTATTACCTCTTGCGGGGTAGGCAGGGTGTAAACGGCCGCAAAAACGGACATTTACACCACGTTTGACATATTATACATATACATATGGGGGTCATTCAGAAAATTGTGTATAGCCATAGTGACAGCTTGTCAGCCCATCGCCTAAAATTGCAATACACACCCTCAAAAGCCTTAACAAAGTTACATTTAACTGTACGAACTTTGAATAAGGTATTATTAATTAAAGGTGGTAAAGTCACTGGCGCCACAACTCTTATGAGTCGAATTTTGCCATTCAAGTAAGGTTAGTTTTGTAGGTCAAGTTTAGGTCTGTCTGTAAAATATGTGGCATTACGCCGAGGGAGACTCCACAACAAAGAGAACCTAGTCTTATTTATTTATTTATTTTATTTATTTATTTATTTGTATTTGGAAGATTTACAGACCAATTTTAACTGCATATGAATAGATATATAGAATATTACAATGCTATTAACAAATCTCCGCAGATAGACTTCTTTCTGAGAGGTGTTTTACGGTGACAATTCCTTCTGAGTGGCGTTTAATAAATACCTAGTAAAATGAAAGGGCATTACTACAAAAAAGATAGTCGTAGTAGTCCATAAATAAACAAAACGCTAGACACGCGTTCAACGCGCATCTAACTTTTTTGTGGTAAGGCCCAAAATCTTTATCTTTACTTACCCAAAATACGAATCCGACTACGGCGGGAACAGTAAGCGATTGCGTGTAGTGTCCGAGCCACGCGAAATACATCGCTATCTTAACACCGAAGTATTCACTTATTTCATCTGAAAATGAGAACATTGCAAGAAATAACGTTGATCTTTTTAATGTACGAATTTGTAGCAGACTATAGGCAACGTAGCAACAGACAATGTATTGCAAAGACACTATTGGTTTCAATTATTTTTTAGCGAGACTAATACTACTTTACGTCTAGATATATGGAAGAAAAGGAACTTGGTTTTGTTGCTACTGGTAGACCTGGCTAACTTGTGAGGTTTATTTTAAGAGAACATGTGTAACAGAAATAAGTAAGTATACATACATACATACATCAATTACGCCCATATCCCTTACGGGGTAGGCAGAGCGTTAACGGCCGTAAAACGGATATTAACACCACGTCTGACAAAAGCTTGAGGGTCAATCAGATAACTGTGTATGAATAAGTAAGTATCATTATCATTAATTTAAGAGCCTCGCTCTTGTCGGTGGAGTAATATCCAATCTGCTCTATTGTGAGCCTTCTCTTTGTAAATAAGTGTAAACAGTTTTTAACCTTAAAATAGTATCTGCAATTTGCGAGTTTGTCTTACCTAATGGTTGTGGTTTAAAGAATGTTTTAACCCATTTCTTTCTGAGGGTTTCTAATGCATGTCTTTCGTGTAGAGGGAACATACTGGCCACTACGCCTCTGCTCACACACGCCGGCACTGAAATTAAACGAATAAAACATGCTCAAGAAAATGCGCAGAACCGACGATAGTTGCTTTGGTAAAGAAGTTCTTATTTTTAAACCTCGAATAGTGGTTTTGTGGGGCTATGTATTAGTTTTAAGAATACTTTATTGATTAATAAATAAATTCATTCATTCATTTGTAGCGACCTCTGGGAGCTACGACAAGAAGCTCACTCAAAGTGGTTCACAAGCAACAAGACGCAACAGAAGTTCCAACATAGCATGGCGCCACGTGACAGAACAAAGAGCCTGAAACGCGGTATCGAAGTGTTTCACCGCGCAACGCATATATACAACTTCCAATTCTATCCAGGTGGACCAGTCGGTCCCCTGGCCACAACACCCGGCCAGGCGGGTAGTTACCCTTTTCCCGACTCCACCTGGCCCCTCTATTCTGCCTATTGGCATCACTCCTGTCACCCGCCATACATTCATCCATTCATTGAGTGGAGACCGCGACTCGGAAAACTTATAGTAGGTATAGGACCTGGTTTATGCCACACAATGCTCGCATAGCTCAACTTTTTTGTTAGAAAAACGTGTTCTGCGGAAATATAAAATCTAGCTAGATCGATTTATCGCCCCTGCAACCTCCTACATAAAAATTTCATGAAAATCGTTGGTGCCGTTTTCGAGCTCCCAATTATACAAATATGTAATTACTAGCGGCCCGCCCAGCGGTTTCACCCGCTGCTAACTGATTTCCCACTGGAAACAGACCTTCTCCTGACATAAATCGTACATAAAAACCTTCCTCTTGAATCACTCTAATAGAGGTAAGTCGCTTCCCGTTTGGTGTCTCCTTATATCTTTAGAATTACCCAACGGATTTTGATGCGGTTTTTTTTATTAGATAGAGTAACTAGAGAGGAAGGTTTATGGGTATAATTTATTCGAATAAATTGTCACATTCCCATGGGAAAACGGGTAGCCCAACTGGTAGTAAACTTTTGACCCCCTTTTGACACCTTTAAAGATTAAAATTTCAAAAATGCTGAAACACGTTTAATTATTTTAAGTCATAGTTATGTATAACTCTAATCACTAATTTTGAAACGGATCACACTTAAGACAACGAACTTTCATACAAACTTTTAACCTCTTTTTCATCCCTTGGGGGATTAAAAATAACCGGAATTTTATCAGCCTTTAAACGGGATTTCCATCTTCACCGAATTTCGCATACAACTTGTTGTATGTCCACTAACTCACACAAACCGCCATAAATATGCAGTAGGAACTTCCGCAAAATATTCAGAGAAATTAGCGTAATTATTTCCATCTTCGTCGTGTGATAGGACGGAAAACTCGCTCCAGTGCTCTAAAAACTATAAGCAATAATACTTTCGTGCACCTCCCGAGCCATGACTTGGGTGTCATACAACACAAAGGATATTGCTCGAAATAAGCAGGCGCCGTCGCCAAAAATTGGCACAACATCATGCGGTAGCATTGTACCATTAATGTTTAGAATCTCTAAGACCATGTTGATCTAATGACCACCCTTTTTAATGGTAAAACTTCACATCACAACTTGGATCGATTCTAAACCCAAAAACAAATCAATTTGACAAACAATTTTAACTCAAGACTCAAGACCCAAACAAATACCAAAAACGACACCTTTAATTTCGTTTTTCGATGCACGATAGCCTTAAGTGAATAAAATAAAGAAGTAAAATTAAATGCAACCATATAGTTTTTGAAAAAACATAACGATAGTGCGTTTGAAAAACAAACAGCGACATCTTTGTTTGTGTTATGGAAATAAAATATTATCTTTATCAGTTTTCGTGATAGTATAAAATGCTAAACTACTGAAGCTAGAGAGATAAAACTTGGACATGAAGTTTTCAATGTAATAAAGCAACTATTATAGATACAATTCCGTTTTTTTTAATCCTCCAAGGGATGAAAAGGGGGTTAAAATTTTGTATAAAAGTTCGTTGTCTTAAGTGTGATCCGTTTCAAAATTTAGTGTTTAGTTACTTAAGACTTAAAATTATTTAACACGTGTTTCAGCATATTTGAAATTTTAACCCTGAATAGGGTCAAAATGGGGTGAAAAGTTTGTATGAAAGTTCGTTTTTTTTAAATGAATGTGATCTGTTTCAAAATTTGTGATTAGACTAATAACTTAAAATAAATAAACACGTGTTTCAGCATTTTTAAATTTTTAACCCTAAATGGTTAAAAAGGGGGTTAAAAGTTTGTATGAAAGTTTTTTATCTTAAATGTGATCTGTTTCAAAATTTCTGATTAGACTCATAACTTAAAATAATGAAATACGTGTTTCAGCATTTTTGAAATTTTAATCTTTAAAGGTGTCAAAAGGGGGTCAAAAGTTTACTACCAGTTGGGCTACCCGTTTTCCCATGGGAATGTGACAATTTATTCGAATAAATTATACCTATAAACCTTCCTCTCTAGTTACTCTATCTAATAAAAAAAACCGCATCAAAATCCGTTGGGTAATTCTAAAGATATAAGGAGACACCAAACGGGAAGCGACTTTATTTTATACTATGTAGTGATGAATAAACAAATTTACAAGGAATTGCTCGTTTAAAGGTATTATTAGATATTATATTGTACCCTGGTGATGTTTGGCTGCCCTCTGTAGGTAAGGTGAAGCGATGATATGCTCAGGATGGAAAAAAATAGGTGCAGTTTACCGAGGATCGTGCTCAGCGGTGCACAATGTCCTGCACTGAAACACGGCACGTGTTAGCTAATTCAACAATAAAACTTAGTTATACTTACCAATACTCTGGCCAGGTCGTAGAGTCAATGCGGGTTCTAAGGCATGCTCATCGCCCGGCTCGGCACGGGCCGCTTCTAAAACATGTTTCACTAGGGCCCCTCGTTCTTGAGAGTTGAGGAGCTCTGATGCTGACGTGCCCTTTGGAACAAATAGAGAATCTTTATCATATGCTTCAGATCATGGTTCATTTACAAAAAGTTTTTTTTTTTTCCTAAATAGTTAAAATAGGGGCCAGCCGTGCTGATGTTGGAGCCGTTTGGTCATGCCAGCCATTTTTTTTTATTAATGATGGGTTGCCTCTTTACTCTAGTCTAGGTCATAGGACAGAGACAGAGTCCAAGATGGAGCGAGCTCACCCAGAAGAAGCCTGTTCACTCTTACTTTGAAGAGATTAGGGTTGTAGACTTAGGTACTTCAATTACGATCAGCGTTGATTTTCAGTCCTTCTTAGCCTATTGGCGATGGCTCGTCCCTTTTTTGTCCGTTTGCGTCCACTGTCCATTATCGGACGCTTTATACTAGACACTTTTCGGTCTAGAAAATATAACCCCTGATCATTGTGCACAGAGAAGAACCCAGTATGAGTTTTTAAGACTAAATACTCGAGGGCAAGATCCCTGGCAAAAGAGCACAAGGTTGACCCAAGAGGAAGTGGAAAGATGACATCCATGATTGGACCGGACTTCGGTACTACCAGTTGAAAAGGGCCGCGCAAGACCGCGAGGGTTTCTACATGCTGACCTCTGAACTTCAATTTGAAGATGGCACCCCATGATGATGATGATTGTGCACCAGAAAGTATAGTGAAATTTCACGATCGCCCCGCCTGTTTGTATGTTTACTGTCATGTCGAGAAATCGAACCGGTGTCAATTGAGAAAAAGATTGAAAAGGGTGCCACAAGAAGCCATTTACAAAACCATCCCTCTTGAAGGACCATATCCTCCGAAATCAGTACAGCAATCTGGCAGCACCGCTTACGATACAGTCCCTAGGCTTATTAATATGCTTGGCACGTAAGAGTTCAACATTCAAATGAGGCTACTTATTTCTTCTTTGCACTTAAATTGCACCAGATGTTTCCGTGGAATAGAGCTATTTTCAAATCGATATTCTGCTAGCTAGGCGCACAGCCGGAAACGCCACAAGGCTTGCAAAATGGTGCTGTAGATTCCGTTGTGTAACCCATGAGTTGCTATGGAAATTATTGTCATGAAAAATATATATTTTGGCAGGACATATAAATAGGGGGATGGAGAACTTGGGAAGTATCTTTAGGCGAAATCTATAGGGTGAACTTTTACTCGTGACCGATAGCTCTAACTCAAGACGGTCTGGAAATAAGGAACAACTTTTCCCAGGAAATATAGGTTAAAATAAGACAAGAAATTGAGCCTCCCAAACAAAATTGCCGATCAGCTGATTGGAGTTACAATGAAAACTCAAAATATTTATGTTATATTTCAACCTATCTCCTTTGGGGAAAGTTGTTCCTTATCACCAGCCCGTCTAGAGATTTCGCTATCGGTCACTAGTAAAACATCACCCTATATAGATGGCATAAGCCCCGCCATTTGTGCGATGTGCAATAAAGTATATAAAAAATTGGTATTTGAGAAAATACACTTGTTATTTGTTCCCTCAAAACACGAGTTTTAAGTGCTACGAGGAATGTGCAAAGTGGCTACGTACAAGTGCTACGAGAATAACCGCTACGAAATGTTTGAAGGGTAATCGCGAAGTTTCTTACGCACTCAAAGTACTGAAAAGGAAGCCTCTTTGCATCAAACAACAAAGGAAAACCTTTATAAGTATCTGTAGGTATACTTCCGCCTGTCTGTCGCATATAATCAGCATAATCAGGGCACTGTGGGCATAAGTACTATCAAACTTCAAACTTTTTGAACTCAACGGCCTGAAACCAAAGAGCAGGTTGGAGACACTTGTTTTTAGGGATTCGCAGCTGAATAAAACCTTAAAAGAAATGATGAATGAGTATTTGGTGTACTGAACCAGGATATGTTATGTCTATAAGGTCATAATATTGTCTTTTAACAACATTGATTCTGGGCCTTTTACCTGTAATATTTTGTGCAGTTCTTTATCGCGATAATCTATCTCTAAATAGTATAAAATAAAGTACCTTCTCGTGTCCCTATGTATGCTTAAATCTTTAAAAGTACGCAACAGATTTTGATGCGTTCTTGAGTAGATTGACTGGTCCAAGAGAGGAAGGTTTTTATGTATAACTAGATTTCCGCCCAGCGGTTTCACCCGCTGCCAGTCATTTTCCTGTGGTAATAGTTGTTAACCCGTGATAAAAAGCTTATGCCTTAGCCTATGTGCTATTCCAAGTTATACTCTACCTGTGTTCCAAATTTCATCTAAATCAGTCAAGCCGTCTGAGCGTGAAGAGGTAACAAACATACATACACACACACAAACTCTCAGATTTATAATATTAGTACGGATTCAAAAGGTTAGCAGCGGTTGAAACCGCTGGGCGGGCCGCTAGTAAACAATATACCTGTGAATGAAACCTTAAAAAAATCTTTACATTGCAAGACAGAGAGGATTCTCTCATGTGATATTATTCCGGTATACTTGTCTTGTGAATGATTCTCAAATTCTACTTCTTAAAAATCACTATTGAAGACATGGCGTTCGTAACCACCGACCTTCTAGAATCACCCTTGACCTTTTGAATCTGTTAAGCCGTAAGTTCAATTCTAATAGCTATTCATGAAAAGCCTATTGTTTGAGCGAAGGGAAATAATTCGATATTCCTATTAAATGGTAGGCAACTCATTTACACTTTGAGTTTTGGAAAGTACGCACAAGCTTTATTAATTGACTCGTCGTCTTTTCTGAATTAATTTAATTAGGTTATATTTTGGGGAGCTTTTTAAGTCAAGTTTCATAGGTTATTAATTTTAGATTCATCGGGTCGTTTGTCGATTCCGCGTTCCACACGATAAGATTAAGGAAAAGTTTGTCTGTGTTTGCATTTTAGCTAACTGAAAATCCCATAGGACATGATTAAGAGAACTATTTTGTTACACCGAACATTTACCTTAAACTTTCGTAAGTTAGTTTGTACATTGTGTCATCGTATTTTCATATGTTTCCGCTCCTAACTCACTCGGTCCCAACGGGGCATAGGATTAGAGAGAGATAAATGATCCTCACAAACTAGCTGGAAAAGCGACAGTTTTTACGCGACTGTCCAAGTAATATTTTCAGAGTTTTTATAAGGTGTAAACAATATCGCTACAAATATTTTAACGGGTGTAGTAGTCAGGTCGAAATATGAATAAAAATATTTGAAAAAATATCCTAACATACCTAAAGCCTCCCATACAAAACATGTTGGCCGGCCATTTTTGTTTTGTATGAGGGCCAAATGACCTTCCTTGGGGAAAGTTAGTCAGTATAATGGACTGGTTCACCCCTTATAATATTTGTTGTTTTTTTTACTTCTTATGTGTTTTATTGCCTAAAAATTCCACCTAAACACTATAATTGAAATCTTTACATTTCCCAAGTAACCTCCTCGTATACAATGCTTCTAAAGCAACTGTAGTTGGGAATAGATTCCACGGTAAATGTTACGCAATTCGATTCAGTAACAACATGAACTTGGTTTCCATTGTATTTTCTTGCTAAATAACAGCAAACAATGCATCTGTATCAACCGTGTAGTAAATGTATGAATATAAGAGAAGCCGATTAGTCACCGACTACAAAAATGCCCGACTCGTCGGCTGTGCCGATTATTACTTTGGTGACGTTTGGAAAAAACAATCGTCAATGTACACGTTTTTAGAGCTTTTCTACCAATTAAAACGGCTGTAGATTCAATTCGAACATGATTATTTCTTGAAATAAATTATATGATTCAAATTCAATGTCGTTATTACAGCCGACCAATCGGCTATTGAGCCGACTATTTACCGAATTTAAAAATGGCCGACTGGTTGGTAATAATATTGCTTGCGATGCTCATCGATTCCCAATGGCACGTGCTAAAGCGGTGGAATGTCTATATTTATTGACGATATAAATGAACGAGGTAACTGTTTCGGCATTCTGATTTTGATGTATAAAAAGCGTGTGATCGTGGCTTAGAGCACCACCCCATTTCTACTAATGGGTAACGCAAGGCGATTAACGGACGAATCCAGGGAATTGGCAGCACAGCAGCATTTCCTGCTAATCTAACATCTTGTATTGCGCTCGCCAATTAACTTGCCAAGCGTGGAGAGGGTGAGTATGTCAATACCCCTAATTAGGCGAGGCCCATGTCCAGCAGTCGACTGTTTTGATCTACAAAAAACACCTTATTCTTACGCCGAAAGACATATTATTACAGCCAAGTTTAACAGCTGGATTCGCAATTGGACCATAAAACGGGCGATCTCATCAATCTGTCGGAAATTTATAACGCCATCAAAGTATACAAATGCCTTTCGTTCTAACAATATTGCCGAGCGGCCTTTTAAGAGCGGGGCACACCGGCTCCGTATCCGTTCCGTATCCAGCTCTCGTCCGTAGTCACGCACGAACTTATGACGTTGTAATGTATGGGACTGTATGAGATACGGCACACCGCACACCGTGCAGCACGGAACGGATACGCAACGCAAGCGGTGTGCCGTATCTCATACAGTCCCATACATGACAACGTCATAAGTTCGTGCGTGACTACAGACGAGAGCTGGATACGGAACGGATACGGAGCCGGTGTGCCCCGCCCTTTAGCTTTACATTGGTTTTACTGCTCCGTCCAGACTCCAGTATTTTTAACTTAATTTTTCAGTGAGTTTATATTTTTGGAAAATGCGACATACAATAAGCGGAGATTTTATGTTGCACCAATAAGAAGTAACTAGGTAAAGTTTTTCAATCATGATGTAGGTTTACGCGACTGACTTGTTTATGATTAGGTAGAGAGTTTAGCTCTCTACGAACAGCGTTCGGCAATTACAGCTGACCGGCGGGCGGTTACGAACTGTCGACCTCCGTGAAGGAGGCTGTCTTAACGAGCCGAAACGTAGAGAGCTCAACTTTCTACAAAAATGATAAACAAGAAAGCCGCGTAAACCTACATCATGAGTGATACTTGTTCGTTTAATAATAAAAAAAATCGACTAACCACAAAAAGCAACATTCAAGAGTTGCGCCATTAGTTTCCAGTTTGCTACCTCATTCGTTGCATATTTTCTTGTAAACTTGGGACGAAGCGGTCTGGCCGCCGGCGGCCGTCGGACGAATATAATAAAATTCGAGCCTAAATGTATCAACGTTGTAATGAATGGCCGGACGGGTCATCAATCTTCCTATCAGACAATTAACTACATTCGCAAAAGATTCTTTATTCTGTCCCGGACGTCATGAATCAACGATAAAAACAATAGACCCATTATGCCAGTAGAATACGCCCTAAAAATATTTTGCACTTGTCAAATACTTCTATCTATATATCCATCTAATAAGCCGATTCCTTCGTTGCTATTCCGTTGTGGCCGATGTAAATTAATTATAATTTTGTTTTTCTGAGTGTTTGGTGAATAAATCTGATAGTGTTTTAAGCAACAAACTATTAATAAACTGAACATTAAATAGGAAATTGTAATTAAGGCATATATCTGACTTTGTGTAATAGTGACGAGCGGATCACCACGTGGTGCAGAAATGCACCAATTTTAATTTTACTGTCACGTTTCTGTTACTACACAAAATGCGCAACCCTAGTCGTAAGACTAGGTTAATAGTACATTATGCGCCGAAAGGGGTTCTCTGTGTTGTGCACTCTCCCTCGGCTCGGCGTAATGCCACATACCTTACTGACCGACTAAAGACTTTTGACCACAAAACTGACCTTACTTCGATGGCAAAATACGACTCGAAAAGAGTTGTGACGCCAGTAACTCTGCCACCTCAAAAATAATAATATACTAATCAGCCTATATTTGCCCACTGCTTGACAAAGGGCTCTATATTGCACCATTCTCTTTGGTCCTGTTCCAAACGAATCCAACCTTTCCCTATGGCAGATATAATATCATCTGACCATCGGGCCAATATGGTCTGTCCACTGGTCGCTTTCTGTCCTTCGGCCGGCAAACCTTCACTGCTTTGCTTCAAATACTTACTAAAAAATATCCGTCGAACGTAGCCACAAACTACCGTTTACGCTCTTCCTACCCCGCAAGGGATGAAGGCATGATGTGTGTATGTTAAATGGTTTTCATACAAATAAGCGTCTGTCACCAACTCCCAAAGCCAATAACAATGAAGTAAGAATGCACTTTCCAAAAGTCAGACAGACAGGCAGACAGAAACACTTTATTGCTCACATTAATATTTATAAAATAAATTTAAAGTCGTACTTATAAAAACAAATAAAGTTGTTTGGTTTTTATGACCTTGCTGAGTATATACGCAAATGATTTTTTACTATTTGATTGCATAGTTGCATACATACATAATATATATCACGCATATATCCCTTGTGACCGAAAAAGCGGTCACTTACCTACGTCACATCTGACAAACATTTGAAGGGCATTCAGATAAGTATGTACCTATCACTATAGTGACAGGTTGACAGCCCATCGCCTAAAATTGCAAAACACATGTAACCCTCGAGACCCTTATTCGCCTCATACGACACCCACGGGAAAAATGGGGTGATGCTATTATTCTAAGCCGGCATCACGGCAAATAGATTACATCCTGTCAAATATATGGTAATAAGTAAGTATGTCAACTTATAAGTGGATCAAAACTCGTCTTGAAGAAAGAAGGCAGTAAATTCGTTTTACATTGAAAAGCTAGAAATAGCCAAGTCTCTATACGACTATTCGTTTACGACAAATCGTTTCCCGTATCAACAGCATCTACTAAAAGCTTTTACGTCTACAAGTAAGAGTGCCTTTTAAATAGAAATGTGGGCGGAAGAATGTCTATTATAAGGATGTTTTTAGAAGAAATTGACTCATTTCACAGTTTGAGGGTCCACAAAAAAAATATTATTTTGGCTATAAATAATGCCTATGCTACGCTACGGCTAAATATTTCGTAGGGAGCAATCTTGTTTGCGGGTACTAAGGGACGGTGTACCGAAAACTTTGCAGGCATGATCAGGCCATGAAGGTGAACAACTTTTTCTATAGAGGATTTGTTGGTGAACGAGAAAAAATGTCGACGTCCCATACAAAATTCCCGATCAGGCTGACTGACTTTCTATGGAATCTCGAAAACATAGGCTCCATAGTAAAAGTTTTCGGTTTCATGGTCTGTACGATCATGCATGTCTGCAAAGTTTTCCGTACACCGTCCCTTACAGGGTGTAAGATGTAAAAATAAAATAAAAGGGTGTAAAAATAAAATAATTACTCCAGTTATTCATGTGAATTTTAAATTGAAAGATTCATAATAAATTCCTCGTCCAATATGTACGTAAATACAAATAAAAAAAAGAGGCTCCATTGGCATGTAAAGTTCGGATTAATTAACCATAATTAACATTTCGACAAATATAACAGGTGGTGTATTTATAATATAAGTGGTGTATTTATTTACCCCATATTATAAAATATTATCATGTATATCAATCATAGTACTGCAATCTCGCTAAAGAAATCTCGAGGGCATTTCCCGCTCTGATGACGGTAACATCCGCCTAAAACGGAAATACGTGTATAATATCATAATAGCTACAACCATACACAATATGGAGTAAGGGTTGAAGCTTGCGATATTATCGGTATCAGGAATTCGGCAATGGCGTGTTGTAATTTAGTTTATACGCGTGGTATGGCTTACAATAGCATCACTCCGTTTCTACGCGT
The DNA here is from genome assembly GCA_027580185.1 of Tuta absoluta. Taxonomy (NCBI): domain Eukaryota; kingdom Metazoa; phylum Arthropoda; class Insecta; order Lepidoptera; family Gelechiidae; genus Tuta; species Tuta absoluta. The sequence goes on along the minus strand of JAQAHW010000019.1, from coordinate 6,229,235 downwards.
GATTGTTATGAAATACGAAGGGATGTGTCATGTGTAGCAGCGTTCTCGCGTTGCCGTGTGATGCAAGCTTAGAATAGGATCGACTCATTTCTACCCGTAGGTGTCGTAAAAAGCGACTAAGGGATAAATTCATCCAGGGAATGGGCAGCAGCGTTCCCTGTAAATACAATACCTGGCACTACGCGCCGACACGTCTGCCAACCAGAGTGCTTGTTTCAAATACATGTTCTTCTATAAAAGCGCCCTATTTCTAGCAAAAAAACACATGCCCTGCAGTGGAGTGTACTGATATATTTTTTATTTTGTTTCGTGGCGATCGTTTTAAGGCAGTTTCCGCTCTGCCTACCGTACAAGGAATACAGGCGTGTTTTTTAGATATTATGTACCTACATGAGCAAGCCACCTCCTCAAATGGAAATTAGTCACAGTAATTTAGGTAGCAATATTAAAACAAGGCCAGTGCAGTGGTAAACAATATACAATAGTGTCGTGTAATGGTTTATTTATACGAACATTAGCCGACCCAGCGCGTTGCCAAATCTACTCGTATGCTTATATGAGGCTGTTCTGCGCAAGATATATTGGAAGTGGAACTCATTTTAAGCTACGTGGTTACACTCGCGACTTAATGAGTTTCCCGTTTTCCCGTGGGATCCAGAAGCCTATAATATAGAATAAAGCACAGGATATTGACGGCCTTGAGCAAATGTCTCTGGCGTCCATACTCCACATAGGCGTTCCACTACCCCCTTTTTTTTACTGCGAAAATCTACCACAGATTGTTTAACTGCTGGTCGTATCATACGTTATACTACACTTATCCATTCATACTCTTGACATAAACAAATTCGAGTAGTAGATAGTGTATACCTACAACTTGTTTGCACACTTTCAAAATTGTTTTAAAAAGTGGACTCGTGATCAATATCGACTTTATTTTATTTGCTATTTTACTTGACTCCTCACACCAATTTTTTCTTTGTTGCTTCACTTGTAAGTACAAAGAAATGGGCTGTAAGTATTTCTAACTTATCTGGGGCTTAATGCGTAACCCTTGTTTATTAGGGTGCTTTTTAGAGCCCTAGACACCCCTTATAAGTGGGTAGGCTCGCTGACTTCTTTCTAGCATTTATTTACAGAAATCTAATAAATTATTCAAGTTTCCAGCTCGAATAGTACACAAGAAATGAAAATTAAATGTTTCGGATAGGGTTGTTACTTTTGATTTTTTAACTTTTACTTAGAGACTAGCTTTTACCCGCGACTTCGTCCGCGTTAGATAGTTTTTTTTTGCACAGGTTCTAAAGTAGATATGTGTATTCATAGTAAGTATGACAGTGATATTAGAACAGTTCTTATCTCTACTGTTTAAGGATGACTTGCTTGCTTCTGTTGTAAAAGGGACAATTAAAAATTTGCTATCCGGTGTACTGCCCTAAGAGATCAATATTTATAACCATTGAATAAAAACTTGAAACTTGAATACAAAAGTCAGTAGATAACTAAAAATTCTCGGTAAAAAGTTGCCAATGTCCTTTCTCAACTTATTCCCATCATACTAAACAACTTTTGTTTTTGAACCATTTCTGTATCTCTAATAGTTTAGGTGGGCTCCTGTTGGTACACCTGGTGGTCTACATAAGGTACTCCAGATCCTCAATATCCGTGTGAAAAGAAGCAGCTCATCATACTGAACAACTTTTGTTCTAGAACCATGCCTGTATCTCTAATAGTTTAGCTGGGCTCCTGATGGTACACCTGGTGGTCTACATAAGGTACTCCAGGTCCTCAATGTCCTTGTGAAAGAAGCGGCCCATCATACTGAACAACTTTTGTTTTAGAACCATGCCTGTATCTCTAATAGTTAAGCTGGGCTCCTGATGGTACACCTGGTGGTCTACATAAGGTACTCCAGGTCCTCAATGTCCTTGTGAAAGAAGCGGCCCATCATACTGAACAACTTTTGTTTTAGAACCATGCCTGTATCTCTAATAGTTAAGCTGGGCTCCTGATGGTACACCTGGTGGTCTACATAAGGTACTCCAGATCCTCAATGTCCTTGTGAAAAGAAACAGCCCATCATACTGAACAACTTTTGTTTTAGAACCATGCCTACTTACTTTCACAGTGAACATTGCTGCTGAATAAATTCATACCTCAGTCACTTTTTACGCCACTCACGGGTAGTATTGGGGTGATGCTATTCTAAGTCGGCATCACACGGCATCCCGATTAATTTTTATTTATTTCTACTAACAAGCAACTGGCAACTAAAACAAAACGACCAAACGACGACGGTTCGTTAGGGAGAGCGCAGTAGCGTATTTCAAGTGTAATTGACTTTATAACTGCGTAATTTTCACGGTGGCTATTCTTTTACATTTGCTATACCTATATAAGCTAGTTATATTATTTATTGTGATGTGATGCCGGCTTAGAATGCCGTGTGATGAAATTTTTTTGAAGTTATTTGCTCATAACACGAGAAATGTAGTTAATGGAGAAAAAATATCTAAGGCAACTTGAAAGCTCATACAATTTGCGTCATTTTTCACTCAGATAAAAATATTGGTATCTTTTATCGTTATTGACTTAATAATGCTTCTGAATATTTTTCAAAACAAGCGCTTATATCAGATTATATTAATTAGCACGGCACAATGAATAAAAAGTTTAAAAATTGGGTCTGAGATTAGGATGAGATAGTTTCCATTCTGATTGGGATATAACATGATGATGGTGTGCTTCGGAGAGCACGTTAATCTATCGGATCGTTCGTCGACTGGGTATTCACGACAGAAAATGCATTTATGACTGACGCGTGAGGGATGCTGGCCGGTATTCATTTACAAAGTGTCCAAATTTGACAAATAAAATCCTTCCGCAAGTGAGACCGATAGATTAACGTGCTCTCCGAAGAACGGCATCATCATGTTATACTATATTCTTATCAGTATGGAAACTATCTCATCCTAACCTCAGACCAAATTTTTAAACTTTTTATCCAATATTCCGTACTAATAAATATGATCTGATGTAAGCGCTTGTTTTGAAAAATATTCAGAAGCATAACTCAAGAACTATAAAAGATACAAGATTTTTATCTGAGTAGAGAATGTCGCAAATTGTATGAGCTTTAATGTTGCCGTAGATATTTTTTCTCTATTATCTATCTTCTTCGTGTTATGAGCAAATAACTTCAAAAAACCGGGGTTTTTAGCCTTTGAGCAGCGACATCCTAAGAGCCAAGAGTCCTGAACCCGAGTACTTTTAGTATGTTTATCTTCTAGTGACCCTAAAACTTATTTCTGAAATAAAATCAGGCTGGACCTCCCATCTCGTCTATATCAGAAATCAAGCATTCAATTACAGTACCATGTAATTAAAGTTATGGCAATTAATACCTAAAGTGGCCATTTTTAGGCACTTTTTGCCATAACTCTAATTACAGCGAATATTTAATTGAGTTTTGCGGATTCTAATTTTACTTAAGGATAATACTAAAAACTTGGGCAACGGACATTATGATAGATTGTTTGTATAAAGAGAAAACTTTTTTTTGTAAAGTGGCGCCACTGTCCAGGTCGTTCACGGCTACAATCGCCTTAAACACTTCTCCAATTCCCTGTCACTTATAGAACTCGAGCTTTCCGTCATATTCCACTTGTAATTGACCTACATAGCGCGGCCGTTGTAATTCTATCGCCGGCTCTGATTGATCAGCAAATACACGCCGTCTATAAAAGCTAAGTATACGCTCAACCTTATTTTCGAACGTCACCTTTTTTTACACAATTGCTGAAAAAGTATTTAATTTTATAAGTATATAAGGTGAACAAGTACCCAGTACACTCCTGACGCAGAGAGCTGGCTGAAAACCCTAGACATTGACGTATGATCTAAGCAGGGATTGCTATACGATATGATTATAAGGTCATATTAAATTCAATGCAAATATATTTAGGGTGAGTTCTACTCTACTTTTCCCAGTAACATAGGTCGAAATATGAAAGAATATCGTCCTCGCATACAAAACGACGATTTTTTTATCCATTTTAGTATGGGTGGTCCAATTTTATTTTTTCATATAACGACCTATGTTCATTTGTAAAAGTTGTTCAGTTTTATGAGTAAACTCACCCTAAAAATATTTGCACTTTAATCGTACCTTATATAATATCCGGAGTTGAGTCAAGATTAGTAATCTCCAAAAAAGTATATGATAGCTGTTATTTGCTACTTCTAAATTAAGGTTGTAATTTTATCGCCTGCTCTGATTCACACACACGCCGTCTATAAACGCTTAGTTTACACCGAACGTAACGGCTAAGGTATCTGGCCGTAGCCGTAACCTCTTTTTACACAAAATATGCTAAAGGTTGGTAAAGTTTTGTGTCAAAGACTCAAGTATAAAAATAGCCTCCTAATAAACAGAGATTTCTTCTGTACCGTAAGGTTGCCTAAAATTGCTTCTCAGCCACTTTTTTTTAATTTTTTATTTTATGTGTATTTTTATGTGCTCTTTTGCAATAAAGTATATTCTTAAATTATCGTACTAGCGGGCCGCCCAGCAGTTTCACTAGCTGCTTGCGGTTTTCCCGCGAGAAAAAGATCTTTTCCCGGCATAAATTATACATGAAAACCTTCCTCTTGAATCACTCTATCTACTAAAATGCTTCAAAATCCGTTGCATACTTCTAAAGATTTAACCATCCATGACAAGGGAAGTTCATTTTATACTAAATTCTGTGATAATGAAACAGACGTTGTAATTTTTCCAAGTTAGTTTTCAAATAAACATAAATAGACTGATCAGAAACTACGACGCGACGTGCTACGACAAAGCAAGGAACGACAAACGAGGTACACGGACACAGGTTGCATACAGATTACAGACTTTTGGGGTGGTATAGGATCTACCTCCTAGCGGTCCACCCCGGACAACGGCAACACAGGCTTGCCTGTGGATAAGTCCAGCTGAACGATCCCACTAATGGTGGAAGGCTCCGTAAGGGGCCGCCTGGCTCGCGACCGCCATCCCACCGAAGTCTGGCGCCAAGTAGCCACCTGCGTTCCGTCAGTGTGTGGGAGTGCCAGTGCCTTCTGGGTGAGCTCACTCTATCTTAAACTCTGTCTCTGTCCTATGACCTAGACTAGAGTCAAGAGCAAACCCATCATAAATAATAAATAAAAAAAGACTTACCCCTTGAAAACAGTGCATATCTCTGACTGTGAACTCCTTGTAGCCACCACCAAATTCCGGTTTCAATAGCTTCGGTAAGTGCACCTCTTCTGCCGTTTGTAGGAGCCTACAATAAAAAAAAACATTATAATACTAGTACTATTATATATTCTGTGATAATACATAGTTTGACCTATGACTTAAAATAAGCGGTTGGCAGTGACTGGAAGGGATCGTGCCCTATAGCGTACCCTGGGGGAGGCCTACGTCCAGCAGTGGACTGCGATAAGCTGATGTATGTATGGACTTAGTACCTGGATAAAGATTTGAACTAGCTACGCTCGGGATATAATATTAGGCTCTGTACTTCCATAAGCAAAAGCAAAGCGTCTGACAAATTGTAACCTGGGTAAATAATAAAATACAAGCCTTTGATGTTTATACAATAATCAGAGTCCAAAAGAATAATGAATTCATCAGATAAGATTGATCAAACTGAGACACAATTAAATGTATACTTTATAAATAAATTAAAAATGGATAAAAAAAATATGTTTCTATTTTGACGCCATTCTCAATAATGTATAGTGACGTCAAACATCAGTTTTTCATACAAAATATCTTCATAAAAGTAGCTCGTTTGACTAGTAGGACACAAGCCTATGATACTATCTAGCGCCTCACTTCACTTCGCTCGCGATACTTGTTAGAAGAATGGAATATGTCTTGTCCGGTATGAGCCTAGCGCAGAATGGAACAGCTATTAATAGGTTGACCAAAAACGAAGGTTCCCGGCAGCCGTCGGCTGCAGTTACCCTAAAGCACTGGCCGTCTGACGGCTATTAATGATGATGATGATGATGATGATGATGACGATGATGACAATACTAAGTGAAGTAAATCAACCAGATATTCTAAAAGGGATTCACGTCTGAAGACCTTATCTGACACTCATACCTATCTTCTACCCAGAGTCGTAAATAAATACGGATCGAGGAAATTGGATTATGTAATTCCTACCTACCATAATGAACTACCATTAGACCTACAGGACATGTACACAAACAATTGTAAATACCGGGGTAAGTCGAAAACTTTCTACCAAACGAATAATGATAGATGTGTTACTTAACATAAGACTCGTCAGTACACAGATATACCCTCAAGAGGTTTGCGAGGTACTGGCTATAGTTTAAGACTTCTTCTTTTTGTCGGGTCAATGGCAAAATATGGATACTTCAGTTCAGAGTATATCAGCCCAAAACGTGGCCACATCGATGGCTCGTTGGTTGGCGCTGAAAAGGTCATCCTGGGTACAGGTGAACGGAGAGGTGGGGCACGACAATAAGTGCGACACAGATTGTATAGCGCCGCACTCACACTTGTCGTTCTCAGAGAAGCCCCATTTTTTCCTGAGTTCGTTGCACCTACCGACTCCTGACCGAAGTCTGTTTAGCGCCTTCCAAATATACCAGGGAAGGTTGTGTCCTGGAGGCAGCTTTTCTGTAATTTTAATGTGTTGAATAAAAGATCTTAAAAAAAATGATGACTCACACATCGTCGCCAGCTGTAATATAGAATGCCGAGCACTGGCTGGAGGAGTGTTGCCGCACGCACACACGCAGCCGGGGCCGGCTGCCGCGCAGCTTCTGCAGCAGCCACAGCAACATACTGTCCGGCAGACCTGGGAGAGAATACACGGGTTAATGATCCCGCCATGTTTGGCTTTTCTTCTGTTGATCGTGTTATAAACGTCGAAACAAATTTAAATCTTTATGGACCGTATTGATTAAAAGACGGGCTATTGCCATTAGCAGCAACATTACACAAGACTGAGGGTACCTAGTAATAATAAGTATATAACAGCTACCTTAATACACTACAGAGACGACCGAGGATAAAGTGGGCATGACCACTGAGGCTGACACGCCAGATAGTTAGACAACTATAAAATAGGTACTCATCTTTAGGTAGATGTTTCATTCAATGTGAGAATTACGTTAAAGTTACAGTGATTTCGTACGCAAAATGTTGTCTTCAATACATACATACACATATCACGCCTATAATCCTTTGCGGGGCAGGCAGAGCGTAAATGTCCGCAAAAAACGGACATTTACGCCACGTCTGACAAATACTGAAAGGTTATCATCGCCTAAAATAGCAATACACACCCTCGAGTCCCTTAGTCGCCTCTTACGACTCCCACGGGAAAGAAATGGGGTGATACTATTCAAAGCTGGCATCACACGGCAACTTTGTCTTCAATCATGTCTGAAATACCTTCCTATTTTTACCTTCGATATTTTATCCATTAATGTGAGAATAACGTTAAAGTTAAACTCGTTTTGTTAGCATAATGTTGTCTTCAATCAGGTATGTGAATTATCGTAAAAGGCTTTTTTTACGGCATAAGTATAAGTTTAACCGTCTTCAGAATAACTCGATCTGTATATCGGTGTCTAATATAGGTTTATTTGCGTAAGTATTGTTTTCCTAGGCCTACACTGTTCGTTCTAAGCCAGACTCGAATGAATACATTTGGCAGAGGCTTTTCCATTACATAGCTCCGTTCGCAAACGGTTTCGATCTCGTAACACTAAGCCTTGGGGCTGAGCGGAAAACAAGCAGAGAATATTCGTCGCAATTTCTGGAAAGCATTGGGCGGTATTTTGCTATCACACAAGTATATGTATAATGGCTACCACCGGGTGATATGGGCATAGCATAGCATCATTCTATTTCTTCCCCGTGGGTGTTGTAAGAGGCTACTAAGGGACTCGAGGGTTACACGTGTATTACAATTTTACACTATAGCGATATACAATTTTCTCAATGACACTCAAGTGCTTATCAGACGTGGCGTAAATGTTCGTTTTACGGCCTTTTCCGCTCTGCCTACCTCGCTAGGGAATAGGCGTGATATATGTATGTACTAGCTAGATTAAATCATCGAAGAATATTAAAGTAATTTCATGAATAGCAGAAAGAAATTGCGAACTAAGATTTCTAGACCGCCAGAAAACGGAGGTAGTACAAATAGAAAAAAATAAAGTGGCCGAGTAAACAGACCTATTAAGGCCTAATAAGACCCTAAAAGGTATCCAAGCAAGCACCAATAAAATTGTCCGCAAATGAGCCTTATGTTATTGGTCTATTATCTGACTCATTTTATTAGTCTGGCTCTGGGTATAAAATCCAAAGCCAAAAGCTAAGTAAGAAAGTCGTGACCTGCTGGATTCAAGCGAAAGGACAATTAATATCCACATAATTGTGCATATTTTTGGGGGAGGCCCGTGTCCAGCAATGGACTTTTGCGGCCACCAGACACTTTCATAGACCTCGATTTAGGGGCTAAGGGCATCCAACGGCTCTGTCCACATTTCCGCAACCTTTACAATGTCTACAGTTCACTGGGAGGCCGCCCACGCTATTCTTTGCTCCGTAGTCTTTGTATATTTTGTGCAGTAGGTACAGCTACAAATTCTCATCACAACACCATCTTGCATACCACCCATCTCCAAACAAACACGACTCTTCTCTTCGTAAGTATTCAAAGCCCGTAAAGGCCACCTTAAATTTTGTTGCTTATCAAACAAATAGTGTCTAGCATAAAATACCAGAAGATCTTAATATCATGTCTGTGGTCATACCTTTAGGTACAAATATTCAGCCTATAGATATTGGTCTCACCTTTATTAGCTGAGAAAATACCTATAGATATTCAGTTAAGCTTTAGGTAAATGTACGCAGTGATCTAGAAAATCTTGTTATCGCGATCAAAGAGGAACCTATTTTCGGCATCACCTAACTTTCTGTCGCCATAGAATCTAGGCCAAAAAGGGTAGGTTGACATATTTAGTACCAAGCTGACTAGCTACGTGAATTCCATTTGTGTACCACCGGGTACAATCGCATGCTGAAAGCAATAACGTGTTTGAACACAGCAAATTATTGTTACGATTTCCTGTCACATTGGAACTTGGATGAATGAGCTCTAGTACTTAGGTACGTCAGTATTGCAAGATTTCATTATTATGAAACCAATTCGGAGGGATATAAACCAGGTAAGAGAGTCGAAACGAAAATCGTTACCTATTAAGTAAATACTAGAGGTAAAGGTGCATTTTTCTTTTTTAAAAGCTTTTATTTAACTTGCAGTGTATGTAAGTAAGTAACAATGTTTGTTCGGTGCAAATCTTGCAAGTTTAATTTGAACCACTTCTCGGTATCCGATTGAGTTGAAATTTTGCATGTTGGTCCAGAACCGATGACAATGCATGTTAATCATAAATTTGACCTGATGCTGCTGCCAGGATCGGCTCCGTACGAGAGATCTCCTCAGCGGTTTATAGCTGGGTCACAAAATTTTGTATACGAATTCGTTTATTATAGGCAGTTGGTAGGCCTACCATGAATTAGACGCTACATCCAGGGTTGTCTTCGAACTATGGAACTCCTCAATATTTAACTGCTGGGACTTGCAATTTTGTATACGAATTCGTTTATTATAGACAGTTGGTAGGCCTACTATGAATTAGACGCTACATCCAGGGTTGTCTTCGAACTATGGAACTCCTCAATATTCAACTGCTGGGACTTGCAATTTTGTATACGAATTCGTTTATTATAGGCAGTTGGTAGGCCCACCATGAATTAGAAGCTACATCCAGGGTTGTCTTCGAACTATGGAACTCCTCAATATTCAACTGCTGGGACTTGCAATTTTGTATACGAATTCGTTTATTATAGGCAGTTGGTAGGCCTACCATGAATTAGACGCTACATCCAGGGTTGTCTTCGAACTATGGAACTCCTCAATATTCAACTGCTGGGACTTGCAATTTTGTATACAAATTCGTTTAACGCTACATCCAGGGTTGTCTTCGAACTATGGAACTCCTCAATATTCAACTGCTGGGACTTGCAATTTTGTATACGAATTCGTTCATGATAGGCAGTTGGTAGGCCCACCATGAATTAGGGTCACGTCAACAGAAGGCCTCCTGATAGAAGAATTAGACTGTTCGAAATTAACTGGGACTCGGCCATGTAATAATGACGCCATCAATGAAATGAAAAGACTAAGACATATTACAAGCTAATTCTTCTATTAGGGATGCCGGAGGAGTAGGTACCAACCTACTTCTATAGAATATAAAAGAGATAATTATACTTTATCCTAATGTTAGTTTTCCCCGTGCCTTAAGTTTTTCTATTGAAGGTCACTCCGTTTTATAGAAAGACTTTCGTATTGATCAATAACTATCGTAACATAAACTAAAAAATATAAAATAAAATTATGTAAAAAAAACTTTTAAAACAAGCTTTTATTTAAGTGCTCTGAAATGATGAAAATAAAATTTTGAATAACATTAACCACATTCATTTATGACTTTACAGAAATGAAAATATAATAAAAGCTTGTCGCGAAACTTTCAATTTGTGATTGAAATTTTGTAATAAGGTACGCACCTAACTGTAATTAGGTAGTTTCTTCTAGGCATCGCGACAAGCTTTTATTATATTTTCATTTCTGTAAAGTCATAAATGAATGTGGTTAATGTTATTCAAAATTTTATTTTCATCATTTCAGAGCACTTAAATAAAAGCTTGTTTTAAAAGTTTTTTTTACATAATTTTATTCTTTTACAGTCGGCGACTAGTCAGCTGAGTAGCCGATTAGTCGGCTGTAAAAACGACGTAAAATGATATTATAATATTTTTTTTAACCAGTAACAATCATGTTCGTAATGAAACCACGACTGTTTAAATTGGTTCAAAGAAAGAACGTGCACAGACGCGATTGTTTATTCCAAAAGTAATGACTTTAGTGACGTTTCATTATCATTTTTGGCTCAGTTTTGTAGTCCGTGGCTAGTCGGCTGATTTTACTTAAGCCGATTACCTAGTCTGTAGTCGGCTTGTCAGCCAAAACCATAGTCGGTGCATCTCTGGTAAATACAAAAAACATTACGAAGGGTGGCATTGATTCGTATGTGGGTGACAGTACGAGTATATTTTACAACTCATATAATTATAGCTAGTCATTGGTTACTTCCATGTCAGTGTATAAGCAAATTCTAGGTTGTGTGCTTTTTACAACCAAGCAGGGTAATATCAATGTTTATGTAATAATTCAACGTAGATAGAGATTTATGTGAAGTAGTAGCAATCAATACAGTAATTCCCTACAATTGTCGTTTGTAAACAATTCAAATGTTGCGTGCAGTTCTCTGTTTACTAGTAGAGCATTAACCCCATATTAACAGGAATACGTACTATTACTACATAAAAATATATAACAAAAAAGGGCTCTATAAATACATACATACATTATCCCTTGCGGGGTAGTCAGAGCGTTTACAGCCGCAAAAAACGTACATTTACGCCACGTCTGACAAATATTTGAGGGTCATTCGGAAAATTGTATATCACTATAGTGACAGGTTGTCAGCCCATCGCCTAAAATTGCAATACTCACCCTCGAGTCCCTTAGTCGCCTCTTACGATTCCCATGAGAAAGAAATGGGGTGATGCTATTCTAAGCCGGCATCACACGGCATTGCTATTCTAGGCCGGCATTACACGGCATTTAAGGCATATATGTCCATGATTACTGAAGGCGGCGTGTCAGAAGCCTACTACTTCAAAAACTGTGACAAAAGGGTTCATCGAGTCGTTGGACGACTCGGTGTCCCACACGAAGAGAAGAAGGCTTGACCTGCTGTGAACTGTACGAGTGCCCGTATTTAAATAAGTACGTCCAATAAACATGGAATTTCCTACAACTAAAGTAACGTGTGTATAGAAATGCTTTAAAGAAAGAAAGTTGAACCATGACGTGTGACATGCAAACGTAGAAAGAAAGTGGAAAATAACTAGGCTAGCTTAGTCACGCGAAAAACATTCGTCTTGATTTTAGTACTACAGGAGTACATACATACATTAACAGAAACAAAAGTTCACTGTTGGACATGGGGCTCTTTATGTAATTATGTATGTACTAGCAGCCCGCCCAGCGGTTTCACCCGCCGCTAACGATTTCCCCCGGGGAATAAGACAGTTTAATATAGCCTATGTTCATCAGGGATAATGTAAGATTCTAAAAATCTTGACTTCAATTTGAAACAAATATCGTTTTCAGATGGTGGTGGCGTAAAGTTACATGCCTGTGATTAACCTGGCCAGCCCCATGGCAGTGCCTATATTTTTAATTTTTTTATCCCGCCCGAGCCGGTTTTCTATTAGGTCATAACAAAATTGTAATTTAAAAAAAATTGTGTGATACAAAGTTCTTTTTTTAGAATGACGGTTCATGACGTCAATAAGTGATAATACTATCCTACATTGAATACATACATACATACATATAATCACGCCTCTTTCCCATAGAGGTAGGCAGAGACTACATCTTTCCACTTGCTACGATCCTGACACACCTTTTTCGCTTCTTCAACATGCATCAATCTTTTCATACATGCTCGTCGGTTTAGGGTACTCTTGACATTGAATAAAGAATTTCAATTTCAATTAACGGTAAAAGAATTTTTTAAATCGGTCCAGTAGTTTCGGAGCCTATTCAATTCAAACAAACAATAAATAAAATCCTGTTTCTAATATTAGTGTAGATTATATTATTATATATTATATTATTATTTTAGTGTGATGCCGGCTTAGAATAGCATCACCCGATTTCTATCCCGTGGGAGTCGTAGGAGGGTACTTTTAGGCGATGGGCGACCTGTCACTATGGCGATACACAATTTTCCGAATGACCCTCAAACATATGTCAGACGTGGCGTAAATGTCCGTTTTTGCGGCCGTTTACGCTCTGCCTACCCCGCAAGGGATAATAGGCGTGATATGTGTATGTATGTATTATTTTAGTGTAGATTTATTTTAATGCATTAATTAATGTTTTTTGTCGTCTTTTTATACCGAGTAAGGGACAGCCCTTCAAATACTGATAAGTTGCATGAAACGTAAAACTGGACAACTTTCCCCTAGAAACATATGTCAGGAAACGCCAAAAAAATGACCTTCCATACAAAATCACAATCAGCTGAATGCATTCACTATGGGAAGTCAGTTTTTTTACGTTTCCTGAAATATGTTCCTAGGGGAAAGTTGTTCAGTTTCATGGTCTGCATGTACCCTATTAGTATTCTGTGGGCTATCCCTGACACCCTTTAATACAGTCATGATTAAATGTAATCATTACACTGGTACGAATAATGTGGCGTAGTTGGTACATTTTTAAATGAAAAAGTAGTTATTGTGGCATAACTGTAATAGTTAGACGTATGGTATCGCGGACATTATTATAGATATTGATGTCCTCTATAAAATTGTAGTACATCACTTTGCTCTATTGTCAATAATTTCCACAGCGTACGCGATATAAGATATTTTTTTGGTACATTTTTCACACGTTGGGTTACATTATCGAAATTTTCACGCGGATCCCTATTTTTTTCTCGTATAAAATATAGCCTATGTTCATCAGGAATAATGTAGGATTCTAATGGTGAAAGAATTTTTAAAATCGCGCCAGTAGTTTCGGAGCCTATTCGATGCAAACAAACAAACAAACAATCAAATCTTTCCTCTTTATAATATTAGTGTAGATAGTGTAGATGTATGTATTATTATTGTAAGTGTACTTACTACGTAAGTTTTTTTTTTTTTTTTTTTTATTTAATAATTTTATGTTAATTTGCTTTTGCAACTACTTACAAATCTTTTCTTTTTCGTCTCTATTTCTATGTAAAGGTTGCCTGGAAGAGATCGCTGCAAGCGATAAGACCGCCTTTGCTTACTTTTAGTCTTAAGTTTTCTGTATTGTTTTGTTTCTGTTGTGTATGTTGTAAGCAATAAAGTGTTCATCTATCTATCTATCTATCTCTCTCTATGGGGTATTGACATACTCACCACGCTTGGCAAGTGGATTGGCGAGCACAGTGCGAGATATTGCTTTCACAGGGAACGCTGCTGCCCATTCCCTAGTTGAATTTATCCCTCGTTCGTTTTATACGACAGCCACGGGTAGTATTAGTGTGATGCTATTCTAAGCCGGCATCACACTGCTCTAAAGGACTCATTATACAAAAACCTAAAGTTTGACAATGGGGACACTTTTTTATTTCTACCAGGTGATTGGCAGTAACCCTGTTTATTTTGTTCTATAGCTTTACTATTTATGTAACCACTAGATTTCCGCCCAGCGGTTTCACCCGCTGCCACTTCTTTTTTCCGTGGTAATAGTCATTTTCCTTCGGTAAAAAGTGGCCTGTGTTATTCCGGTTTATACTCTACCTGTTTTCCAAATTTAATCCAAATCATTCAAGCCGTTTGAGCGTGAAGAGGTAACAAACATACACACACACAAACTCTCAGATTTATAATATTAGTACAGATTGTAACCCAAGAAACATGCGAACAACTTTCATGATTTAGCAAATTTTTCGTTACGCCCACAATTTTTACATAGCATATTCCTCTGTACTCGTAACTTCATAAAGTACCTAACTGCATCCCCCGCCTGGGCCGGAGCCAAGACGCGGGTAATTTACATGTAAGCTGACTCGAAAGGTTCTCGCGAGTTACGTGCTTTTTTGGCAGCAAACTCCACTCAAGTGTAGCAGATAGAGACGATATTTGCATTGTGTAGTTTGCATAAAACAGTTGGACTTTGAACTTAGCTGAAATCAGGGGAGGGAATCGTAATTTGTTTCATGTGTTGTGTAGGTACCTAAGATGGGGCTGCTTCCAAACAACGTTGTTTTTTTTGACGATTCATTTATATTTTATCCCTAGTTAGCCTTCTCACAGAAACTTCCACATCAAAACTAAAACAACGACGATGCACAGTTCGAAATGTTGACAAAAACTAGCTAGTCTACATAATCTAGTTAATTTGTGACAAAAACTACACACCCTTGTCAGAGAAGAGGAGGCGCCGGTTTAAAAACTCCGATATCAGAGTTCATCGGGTCGGCTGTCAACTCGGTGTCCCACACGACAAGAAGTATTTATATGTAACTCCCAAATAACATAAAATACGATGACTTCACGCGTCATTACTCATTACGTCTGTAATCTTTCACTCCTCATGAACTTGAACATATTGGATGCGAGGAGGTACGGTAGATTGCCAGTTTGATTAATCACTTGTCTAATGGAATCTCGTGATGCTGAATCATGATTTAGGAACAACCTTTTATTCTCGGACATTGAGGCTCATCTCGTCGAGCATAGTATCACCTCTACCCGAGGGTGAAATAAAATAAAAGGCGATGAAGGGCTAGCAAGGGGCTCATGCCCCCCCTTCGGTCGCAATACGTAGAGCGTTGCTGAAGTGCAGTGTTGCTTTTCCCTCTTCATTTTAACGTGAAATACGACCGATGTGGCGCAGTGCTAGTGCGACTGCCTGCGACGCAAAGGTTCCGGGTTCGATTCTCGGTGGAACACTCACAAAAGTTGATATTTATCTCTTTGTGAATTTGTTCCCGGTCTGGTTAGGACATTGCAGGGTGAACCACCTGATTGTCCGAAAAGAAATGGTTTCGTGTTTCGGAGGGCACGTTAAGCCGTCGGTCCCGGTTGCTGTCTATGATTACTTAGACGGCGGTCGTAATACAACCATGTCAGAGGCTTACTAATGGTAGTAGGCGGTTGAAAAACTCTGACACCAGGGTTCATCGGGTCGTTGGATGACTCGGTTTCCCACACGCAAAGAAGAAGAACGTGAATTGGCGAGCTTGCTTCGCTCGCAATACGTGTGGGTGGTGTTGCTGAAGCGCAGTGTGTCTTCTATCTTGCCTTTTTTAACGTGAAATGTGAAGCTTACTTCGCTCGCAGAACGTGTAGTGATGGTGTATAGCACTGTGGCCCTAGCTTGCAGTTTTTGTACGTGAAATATTGAGATCGCTTTGCTAGCAACACGTGTAAGTATTGCTGTACCGCAGTGTGGTTCCTCTCTTTTCTTTTTGAACTTGCAAAGTCGTGATTGCCCTGCTCGCAATACGTTTACAAGGTATAGCACATTGTGGCTCCTCCTTTGCTTTTTTTAACATGAAATGTCGTGCTCGATTCCCTCGCAATATACTTATTTGACTGGGACAGTTTAGCACGTCTTTTGCCCGTTAGTAATTTAGGATTATGTCTTGTGTCCCAATGATCCCTTACATCTAAAACTGAAATGAAAATAGCAATAGAAACTAGTAAACTGACAAAATGTCCAAAGTTATGAAGCTAAATGTAAATATTCGATTTTTGGCTGTAATCCAACGAATGTTATTGTTGAGTATCTCACAAATACTCACTCACAACTCTCACTATAGGTAGGAAACTATCTTTTACAAACGGGATATCGGAGTTTTCCTATTGTATGTAGAAAGGATTAAGTTGTGAACATACATATGTAAATTTGGATGCGCGCAGTGGTAAAGCGACTGCCTTCTAAGCAGTGGTGCGGGTTTGATTACACCGACTATAGATAGGTACGGTACAATAACTTTACTTTTTTGATGTTATGATTATTTTTACCATTATCTTACCACCCTTTACCAATGGCCAATCGTACGGTCACAGAAGAAGTAGGTAATAAATACGGGGTGTAAGGGACGATATACCGAAAACTTAGCAGTCGTAAAAGACCATGATACTTCACTACTTTTTCCAGGGAACATGATGTTGGTAAACTACAAGACATAGACCTTTTTAAAAAGATAATCGGCTGATCGTAAACTGTGTATGAAAGGTCGAAAAAATATCCTTCCCACCAATGCATTGGCTCCATACGGAAAGTTGTTTCAGTTCCATGGTCTGTTCACGCCTGAAAAGTTTTTGGTACATCATTCCTACACCCGGTATATTTCTAGGCACATTATCAAAGTGTTTCTCAGTAACGAGAGGAAACTATCTATTACAGACGGATCTTCTAGTTTCCCTATAATTTAGGAAGGACTTTCGTAAACGAGCGCTCAGAGCCAAGGTAATACATTTTAGTAATTTGCTTCGGAAGCTTTTCGTATCGTTTCTGTACGCAGCTGTTTCTTCAAGGATAACATCAATTTAATACGTTGCTCTCCGTCTTTGTATTTTCGCAGGCCGTCTTCTTCGTCATATGAGCCAACGAGTCGTCGAACAACCTGATGAACCATGGTTTCAGAGTTTTTGAGCTTGTGCAAATAACCTTTTACATCTATAATAGAATCACGAGTTCAAAAGTAATCACACACATTTACATTTGTGAGATTATCAGGTAAAATTATATAAATCCAAATTCTTAAAATTATAACGAATTTTATTTTTATCCCACAATATATACACATGTGTGCTGCAGTGTACCCCATTTCTTACCCATGGGTGTCGTAAGAGGCGACTAAGGGACTCGAGGGTATGTATTGCAATTTTAGGCGACGGGCTGACAACCTGTCACTATAGTGATACACAGTTATCTGATTGACCCTCAAACTTTTGTCAGACGTGGTGTTAATATCCGTTGAACGGCCGTTAACGCTCTGCCTACCCCGTAAGGGATATAGGCGTGATTTATGTATGTATGTATGTATGTGCTGCAGTGATGTGAAAGGGCTAAAGCTAAGTGTATTTAGCCAGGAGGCAACACTGGTTTTCAACTGTCACCCGCGAGTTAAAGCGGGAACCGCAGTCCGAGCAGAAAGAAAACTTAATGTGTAGTGTAGATAAAATATAGGTAAATTCCAGTTGAAAAACGAAGTTAGGTAAAGCAATATGACAACCATGAGAACTGATGCACCCGCTGCCGTGCCGGGCCGTGCAATCCTAAATTATCCATAGCTCATAATGAGAGTAGTATGGACTTCCTAAGTAATAATTAAGTAGAAAGAATATATAAATAACGTATGCCTACGAGAATGCCTATAAGTACGTGACTTTTGAGAACTTGCATAGTTTCACTGCAGGCAGGGTTCCAACCTGCTAATTTCGATATCAGTACTACCGACGCCTCTACCGTCAGGGCTACCGCGGCGTACCTGCCGTTGGGGAAATAATACTTACAAGTATATCTTAATGCCAATAACGCGTGGCATGGCTCCGTCAACCAACTGAGCAGTTAGAAACCTAATTCATTGTTTCAGATTGAATGTAGCCAAAGCGATGAAAACCAGCGATAAATTGTGTGAATTTTTTTGAGAACCAGCAAATTCTTAGAAACTTTATACCCAATACATTGAAGAGTAAAAAAAATGTACACTATAAATATGTGAGGTGCTTTTTATCGATTCTGCCGCCCAAGTAGCGAAACACGTAAAATATTGCATCGAAATGCACGTAAATTCAAATAGATGAAAGGACTAATGATATTTTAATGGAGCATAGGCAAAGCTGAGTATAGCCAACTGGGGTAATGAGGTGATGACCAGTACTTTTGTGTTCATAGGTAAAGGAAACATCCTCACAGTTCAAGAATTTTGATCTGTACACAAGGTAGATAGACTCGAAAAGTGTAGCGTTGGAAGCCCTCCCGCCAGATGGACCAGGAAACGGGAGATCGTGCCTTATGATGTGCCCTGGGGGAAGCCTACGTTTAGCAGTGGACTGCTATAGGCTGATGACGATGTGTGTGTGATGTGTCAAGGTAAATAGATATGGTTGGTGTTGGTTGCACTGTATATTTTCAGTTTCTTTGTTGCGTTATTGTATACATGTATAAAGGAGGAATTGCCGTGTGATGCCGGCTTAGAATAGGATCACCCCATTTCTTTACCATGGGAGCCGTAAGAGGCAACTAAGAGACATGAGGGTGTGAACTGCAATTTTAGACGATAGGCTGACAACCCGTCACTATGGAGTGCGACACACTATTTTCCGAATGACACTCAAATATTTATCAGACGTGGCGGAAATGTCCGTTTTTTGCGACCGTTTGCGCTCTGTCTGCCCCGCAAGGGATTATGGGCGTGATGTGTGAGTGTGCGTGTGTGTGTGTGTGTGTGTGTGTGTGTGTGTGTGTGTGTGTGTGTGTGTGTGTGTGTGTGTGTGTGTGTGTGTGTGTGTGTGTGTGTGTGTGTGTGTGTGTGTGTGTGTGTGTGATGTATATAAGGAGGACTTAAATACAGGGTCTAAGGAATGGTGTAACGAAAACTTTACAGGAATGATCAGACCATGAAACAGAACGACTTTTGCTATGGAGCCTAAGTTGGGAAACATTTTTTTTCCATAAAAAGTCAGTCACCAGACTAGGAATTTTCTATGCAAGGTCGATTTTTTATTCTCGTTTACCAACACATTTTCCATTGAAAAAGTTGTTCAGTTTCATGGTCTGATCATGTCTGCAAAGTTTTCGGTACACTGACCCTTACACCCCATATAAACAGGTAAAATATTGGATTTCATTCGGGATATAAATTCTCCTTACTTGCCTTAAATTAGTGCTGTCACTTTCCGTCAAATAGGTTTAGAAAAGGATAGGAGATATGCAAAATATGTGTTACCTGTCAAAATATCAAAATAAGGCGACGGTCAAAACAATGGCGACTAAATTGACTAGAAAAGGCGAAAAAACCATTGAAGTTTTTAAAAATGACAGGACTTAGATATCTCCTATCCTTTTCTGAACCTATTTGATGTAAAGTGATAGCATTAATTTAAGGCAAGTAAGGAGAATTTATATACCAAATTGAGGGCATTGTCTGTAACATATAAGTGGAAAGTAGCTACTACCCCGCAAGGTTCAGTAAAAAATATTATCTAATCCCTAATCCTCTGTCTATACAAGAATTAGAAAAGCTATAAATATTTCTTCCCACCTACTGCATAGTGAATGATTTGCTGATGAATAGGTCAGGATTTACAAGGCCAAGGATACATGATATCATGCATCTATGTTACTCAACCACACCAAACACAGATAGGATGAGTCATATTCATACAAACAAATGATGGCCAAACAACAAATTATTATTGTTTGTTTCCTTTCTTCTATTCTATTCATAAATCTTTTGGCTAGATTTATATGGAGTATTTTAAGTATTCTATTAACTTTAAATTCTATTTATTATGGTTAGTTTATTTTTAGCTTTAAAACTTATTTTGTGTTAGTAACTTTTCCTATGACAGTTCAAGTTGAAATGCTTAGTTTAGCTTCTTTTTATTCATTTCCTGTTTTTTTTTAATATTATTAAACATTGAATTTGATTATACAGGGTGTAAGGAAAAGTACTGCATTCCTTTCAAGGGATGAACCAGCCCATAAAACTCAAAAACTTTCCTCATATGTCGAAATATGAAAAAAAAATTACACCTCCCATTCAAAATGTAGCAGCTGACCAAGTCTGGTTGTATGTGAGGTCAATTTTTTTTCATATTTAGACTTATGTTCCTTGAGGGCTGGTTTATCCCATAAAAAGAACGCAGTTCTTTTCCATACACCCTGTATAGTCTCATGACATGGTGTCAAGTTAATCTTACCTTTAGGGAATATGAGGACCACATCAGTGTGCTGGGTGGGTGTGGAATGCAGCAGCAGTCTCCGAGGATGCAGGAGTTGAGCTCCAAGTTGACCTGCCATCGGGAGGCGTCTTCTTAGCTCTCGGCCAGCTGGGGGTGTTTGGATGATTAAGTTCTTTGGTTACTTGCTACAAAACATAGATCTTCCGAACAGTCATTATAATGCAGTTTGTAATGTTATACAATAACTCAAAAAAAAACACAAAATATAAACTGAGTAGAATTGACACTATCTGGTTGAGTGAGGTGCAGTTAAGGGGCTTGACCACAGCACTTAGCCAAACTATTTCAAACAATTTATGAGTACACTAGAAAATACAAAATCAAACAAATTAAATTTATATAACTTTTTAGAGTTTTTAATTCATAAAATTAATAATGAAATAAATTTATTGATTGGTGAATGAATGACTACAAAAAAGGCAATCAAGACATGGTTACGGCTAGGGATAACCCAGTTAATTGTATGGGGTTATTTGCTCAACTTATTAAAAACTTAACTTTGATACAAATAAAATAAATACGAACTTACCGCTATCAAGTTTGTCTTTAGCGAATTCCGCAAAAGTTCTGTGCTCCTGGGGCGTGGAGTGGGAACTGCTCTCATAATCATCCTTCTCCGGGCTCCCCAAACCACCGTCCTCACCCTCCATGGTCCAAACAATACGCCGAACACACAAGAGAACCAACACTATCTTACATCATCGATCACAATACACAACTGTAAACTTGGGTATAAACATTCTGTTGCTGCCAATTAAACAAACAACGAACCCAAATAGGAATTGAACAAAGTTAAACCACTTTTCGCTTCACAATACAACACCGCTCGCGGATAAACAATAATTTTTAATTCGCGACGGGAAATTCCTCAATACGACCTGTCAGAATTCAAAATTGATTTTTGGCGGCCATTTTTACGGATCTGACTGTGTTGCTATAATAAACATAATAAATTACCTTACAAGATGTCCATAATTATTATAATGAGTGTGGTTTATGTGTGGTTAAAAGAATCTTTGCATTTGTTGTTTAGGAAGGACAAGAAAATATTTTGAAGGACTTTGAATACCTACCATAAAAAAAAAATGGGTAGGAGGGTTGGAGGGGTAGGGGGCACCCCCTCAAATGACATGTAATGTAAGTCACTATTTGAAGGGGTTTTATAATATAATGTATGGGGGGAAGGTTGCTCTACCCTGATGATCTACTATTGCCTTGCTCTGTGTCAGTTTTGGCACTTGCCGGCCCCTGCCGGGGTACACTCGCTCCGCTTACTCTGCTTGCGCGTTTTGGTCACTATTCTAACCAAACCTAACCTAACCTGGCTTTCAAAGTGGCTGAGTACTGGTCCGAATCGATTTAATACTGCCAAAGCCGATCGAAACGAAAAGAAAAAGGTTAGGTTAGGTTGTGCCTAACGGACTTATTACTGAGGCGATAGTGTTTCTGCTTCTGCTCCAGCGCTACGGGAAGTGCGGCCCCTCTGCCCTTATGTAACTAAGCACTGGCACCCAACTCAACCTCAAATTGCGTGAAATGATTAAAATTAAAAAAAAATACTCTAGTTCTAGATGTCGCCGCAAGTTCATACTTTACATATATGTTAGTGACACGGTAAGGAATCTGTAAATTAAATGGCTCGCGACCACCATCCCACCGAAGTCTGGCGCCAAGTCTCTGTCCTATGACCTAGACTAGAGTCAAGAGCAAACCCATCATTAATAAAAAAAAAAAAAGCTCTAGTTCATGGTTAGTATTCAAAATACGAGCGTTTGTTTGTTTGTCGTGTCGAGTGTGGTGGTCTGTACATAACAGATAGAAAGGAAAAGGCCAAGTCATAAAAAAATATAAGTTAAAAAAAAGTTTTTTAGATCCAGTATTTTGAAGTGGTATTAATTAGTAAAATTGCATATTAACATGAGTGATGGAGTTTTTTTAACGAGAATAAAATAAATCGTATTCCAAACCAAAAGACATGAAAAAAATTGCGTGATACATAATTCTTTATTTTTGTCAATACCGGTAGATTCGATTATCATTTTACATATTATAGTATGGTAGTAAAAGGCCTCTCGGCACACAATAGTAACACAATGTCTAAAAATTATCTATCAAACTAAAAAAAAAACATTTCTTACTTAAAGTACCGCCGTTCCAATAAGTCGAATTTGAAAGCTGTCATCTCCATACTAAAAGAGAAATGGACGGATGTCAACAAAGGAAAATGGACCCTCTGCCATAGTATTATCACGAATCTGTCAGCTGTCAAATACGACTTATTGGAACTGCACTACTTTAGTTATATTATTGTTACTTATAAGAGATACGGTTCTTTCCAAATCTATCCTTGTTTTTCGCGCTTTATCATTATGTAATTAATTCTCTCTTTTGTTTCTACGTTTTTTTCGTTGTGATTTTTGTTAATATGCAGGAAAACCCATGAAAGTAAATATTTTTGTAATGTCAGTGATGTAACAAAGACGAGTTAAATTTCGTTTTACGATCTTATACATCCAAGTAAAAAAAAAATTTACAAAATGTTTTTTGTTAATTTTTATTCCTTACGTTAACGTACCAAGTACAGCGCCATATTTCCAGCGACAATGGTAGAGTTTGCATACAACTTTAATTAATTTTACCAGGTATTCCTGGTGATATTTGTATACTGGCAACATTAAATCTGACAGTTGAAGGTACGTTCCGAATATGAAATACTAAACCACCGAGGGGGTTTTTCTATTGACAGTTCTCTTGATAGTTCTGGAAGTCAAACCAGAGGGCGCTGTGCTAAACTGAAATTTTGACGTTTCAATATGGCTGGCGTCAGCCATAGTTTTTGTCACAGGTTCCGTTTCACGTTGTGTTCGTTACAAATTAATTATGTTGGTTTGATTTACTACAAAATAAACTTATCGCCTTGCTGTTATATTGAGTGTCATACGTGTAAGTAAACAAATAACCAATAATAAATTTAGAACAATTCAATAAACACAAAATAAAGAATAATTTATAAAGTGGTACAGTTTTTGTGTAAAGAAACGTTATTTCAATTAAGCTTAGCGCCCTCTACATGACACTCGAGAATCCCTAGAAAATTTCCCATTTGTTAACTCCCTTCGGACATTCAAAAAACAATGTTTAAAGCAACAAAACAAGTCATGCCAAAAATGCAGTTTGTTTTTGTTTCAAGTCAGTTATATTTTTTAACAAGCCTGTAAGATTAAACTTGCTACCATAGCAAGAAGGCCGCCTTGTTGTACCCACGTCACAGAATTCTATTTTAATGTTATTAGTTTCTTTTTTTATATATGTGCAATAAAGAATTTTATTATTATTATTAAAGATAACAAAAACCGGATGATAACTTCAGAACGGATTTTAGCTGAAGCCTCGTTTACACTGTCTGAACCGCTGGCATAGGAGTTTACGAACATGCAGCACAGCTAGCAGTAAAAGCCTGTGTGCAGTACAGCTAGCAGTTAAAGTTCTTTATGTCTGGGACGCCGAGTTGACGAACAACCTGATGAACCCTGGTGTCAGAGTTTTTCAACCACCTACTACTACTAGTAGGCCTCTAACATGGTTGTGTAACGACCGCCGTATAAGTAACCATAGACAGCGAGCAGCAACAGCAACCGGGTCCGAGGCTGAACGTGCGGCTGCGGCAAACAGGTGGTTCAGCCTGCAATGTCCTAACCAGACTTAAGACAAAATCACAAACTGATATGAGCATATACCTTACTGGGAGTTGAACCCGGAACGTTTGCGCTGCAGGCAGTCGCACTACTACTGCGCCACATCGTCCGTAAACTCATTGAAATTCATACTGGTGTAAGGAAATACAAAACTAAAGGCCTTTTCAAATTACGGCATTATCCGCAGGATAGCGGTAGATATTCAATCGCTTACCAACTTGTGACAACTTGTATTGTAGTTGTACCCACGCTTCGAGCAACACGGTCTTCCGTCTTGTTCCGACCCGGAAGGGAGGAGCCTTAGCCATTTTACTGCATAGAAATAGTTCTGTCGTTTTTTGCGGGGCGCGGGGGGAGAGGTAGGCAAAGCTGTCACGTTAGTGCTTGACAATATCGATGCTTGACTATCGATGAATTTCAAAAGTGTACTAAGACGCTTGTGTTGTTTTTTTATACATATAAATTATTTTTAAAGCAAGTTACATAACAATAAACTTTTAAATAGTCAAATCATGCCATTTTAGGGGTCCTCTAGTAATTATAAGAACCATGGCCCTTCAAAACGCAATCACCAACCAATAGCTGCTTAACATTTGGTATCTGGATAATCTTCTTTCGTGTGAGACACCAAGTCGTCCAACGACCCAATGAACCCTAGTAGGCCTCTGACATGGTTGTGTAACGACCACCGTCAAAGTAATCATAGACAGCAACCAGGACCGACGGCTTAACGTGCCCTCCGAAGCACGGAACCATCCCCTTTCAGACAACCACAGAAAGGTGGTTCAGCCTGCAATGTCCTAACAGGTCCGGAAACAAATTCACAAAGTGAAAAATAACAACTTTGTGACTGCCCCACCGAGAATCGAACCCGGAACCTTTGCGTCGCAGGCAGTTGAATTACCAAGGCGCCACATCACGTTATTGTTGTTTGCGATGGAACTGCAAGGCATCTGCAACGCATATGTGCGCCTATTCCTCAACCTGAAGAACAACATTTGGTTCCAGTTGATAACAACTGTTAGAGAAAGTACGTTTTACTGTTCCCTAAAAATGTTGAAACGAACAATTAATGTTTTTTCGTTGAGTGATAAACTTAAAATTGTAAACGCGTTCGAAGCCGGGCAGTTGCGTAACGCTATTCTGAATGATTTTGACTTGCCGGAATCTACCTTTTACAAAATATAAAAAAATAAAGATTTTATAAAACTGCAATGTGGACATGGAAATATTAAAAGGGACAAAGTTGTTGAATTTCCCGAAGTTGAGAAGTGTCTCTTGATAAAAATATTTCCATAGATGGAATATTGTTAAAAGAAAAAAGTAAAATGTTTGCCGAGAAACTGAGAATACGTAAATGATTTCTTTAAATAAATGACAAAATGAGTACACTTTTTATTATGTTTCTCGACTTTCATTCACCTCTTTATATGAGAGATACTATTCCCAAACCTGCTTAAGTGACAAACTGGTTTAGTAAAAAACCTCTATGAGCGAGAATAATATTCGGGTCCCTTGAATTCTAGCTTATCCAGGTTTGACATAGTTCATATAAAACCATGATAACAATTATTTGTCTAATACATGTGATTAAATAATACCCGCCTCCCAAATTTATCGACAAACATTATGACATGAAACGGTAACATCACTATTGTTGCTATCGGCGAGAAGTCGGATTTATCGTGCGACTGATCTGTAAGTTGTACGGGCGAGCAGACTATATGTTGCTGAACAAATCCAACAACAAATTTTGGAATTTAATATGCGAATTCAGTGTTTAAATGTATTAAATAGCAATAATATGTAAAGAATTTAGTTTCATGTGAAATGTGACACCATCTTTTTGTAAACTTGATGTTCCAGACCTCTTTTTTAAAACAAAAAACTGAGCAAATCGGCATTTTTAATATTGCGGCGTTCACATGTGTTCACTTGCACGACTGGACTCGGTCTAGGAAGCAGTGTTGCCGGCACCAGACCACGGAAAGATTCGAAATTTTGTCCGACAGGATCCGATCGGATCCGATTTTAGATTGTGCCCAGAAGAGTCAGTTATTATAATTTAAAAAGGAAAAACTATACTGTAACAGCAGCGGCACACATCTCGATCACTTGAAACAGGTAGTAAACATCAACAAAAAGCGCTTTGAGAAAAACTAAGAAAGAAAATTCCCGAACGATACTGAAAGATGTTTTTTTTTTTTTGCGTTTTGATAGTGCCTGCCCGTGTACTCGTTCACTGCGGGCGGGCACAGATTTGAAAAATTTATATTCTATCTTAAATTTTTGGCTTTTTTTGTTTTTTTAATTAAATTGTCCGAAATTATCCGCTTGTAGTCAGGATCCGCGAAGGATCCGATAAGAGTCCAAAAGATCCGAAATCGCATCCAAAGATCCGCGCCGGCAACGCTGCTAGGAAGAAATCTGAACGGAACTTGTTTTTATAAACGTCAATGCCCATTTTTGCTTGTACTTTGACAGAGGGGAAATACTTTGTATGCCTACTCCCTTCCGGGACGGAAGGCCGTCGTTGCTCGAAGTACCCACGTATCCAGGGGAAAACTCCCCGACGTCTGCCGCCGGGCTGCCGTGATATGAATAGGCATTTATGCTAACTAGCCATGACGTGTAAACGAGGCACGTGCTTTGACAGGTGTAACTGCGCTGTGATTGGTCGATCGCGCAATCGCACAAAACTATAGAAAAAGTGGGATCGAAATTTGGACTTGTTCGTTAATTTGCGCGATATTTCAATTTAAATTGGACGTGTTTCAACAAAACACTATCTGTGACTTTCTCTTGTTATAATTAGTGCTCCAACAACTGCGTGAATAAAGGAAATAGTGAATTTTACGTCGCAAGAAATTGAGACCACCTTCAAGGTATGTTTGACCTTTCTTTGTACTCACAAATAATGGTCGCAATTTTCTTTCATTGCACAAAAGCACCTAGAATAATCCGCCTAATTTTAGTAACAAGCGTTTGTTCTAAGCTAAAAATCGATTGGGGTTCCGTATTGTGTATTTTGACGCAGTTTGGAACACTTTCCGTCGGACTACTTTCTAAACAGCTGTTGTGTCGTCACAGCCTGCCAGATCAGCTGTAGAGTGTTTATTTCCTTCTTATAAGGCATTTATTTCCATATTTAACGAAGGTAAACAGGAACCTAGCTACAATTTGCACTTTACTTACTTCCTGTCCATATACTTTTCTCAAATTTTACAGTTCTACCTTGAATTTTATGAGGAAAAAATATGTATACAATGGTGTGTGTATAACACACCGTAACAATTTGCATTAGGTAATGCTTCTGATGGTGTAATAGTTTATCTGATATCAGTAGGGCCTTATGTAAACTTATGACTGCTCTTTCAAGAATGGAATTTTTTAATAAAGCAGGAAAGTTTTTCAGTAGGCACCTATGAATAAGGGTAAGAACCTTCAAATCATAGAATAAATTATTAGAAATTGTTATTTACAATTATAATAATCCTGTCTGTCTGTCTATTATGTTTCTATTCATTTTGCACAATATTGATCTTTGTCTATTGATCACTTTTGTATCGCTTTACATGATTTCAAAATATTATATTTGATCTCTTATCCTTTTCTTATTTTATTTTGCTGAGAGTGTATTAATCAAACTAATTAATAATAACTGCATAGAGTGGGCATGATTAATACTATATTAATATCAATAATAACAAGTACTTAAATTTATATGACTTTTTTATGTAGGTCAATGAGTTTGCCAAGCATTGCTGCAATGGCATGTGGTCTACATTGACCATGACCACTTTCAACAACCTCTTTGGCATTCAAATTGGTAACAGATTGAAAGTTATCCTTTGAGGCCTCTCATTCACTTTCTACAATACCTATCAATAGAAGAACTTCTGGAAAACATGATGTTTTGTTAATGATGTAATTATTATTATTATTATTAACCATTTATTGCACACAAGAAACATTACAAGAGACAATATACAAAGAATGACGACACAACAGGACAACTTATTTCTACTAAGAAATTTCTTCCAGCTGACCTACAGAAAGTGAGACTTCTAAAAGACAGGCGGATTGGGAGTGCACAATTACTTATTAAGATAAATAAATGCCAATAAAAATATATAAGGGCGATTCTCTGTAAACTCGTCATGGCCTCATACAAAGGCTGTCCAGACAACTTTTTATAACATTTTTGAAAAAATTCTGTTTTATTACTTAGGAAATTAGCTGTAACTTTTGATACATAAGAGGTGCGGTTGAATTAATGCCTAATTTCTGAGATAATTGTGATTTTTTTTTAAAACGTGCCAGGGGACTGTTGGGTGCAGCAGGGGACTGTTTTAAAAATAATATAGTCATATTTATAGTATGAATTATTTATTATTTTAGTGCTTAAATTCGCACGATCGTACAATAATATGTACTTCTAAAGATATAAGGTAAAAACACTTCGTGAAGGTCGCTTTCTGATCAAACCTGGAGTCCAACCACCGATAGTTTACCAATATCCAATTAGTTTACTGTTAATGGCATGGCTTTAAATGTCAATAAAGGTGCATACATACATACATACATACTTTACCTTACGGGGTAGGCAGAGCGTTAACGGCCGCAAAACGGACATTAACACCACGTCTGACGAGAGTTTGAGGGTCAATCAGATAACTGTGTATCACTATAGTGACAGGTTGTCAGCCCGTCGCCTAAAATTGCAATACACACCCTCGAGTCTATATTGCACTTCCAACTGCGCAAATCTAATATGCATAACCTTGACGTTGAGATAAATACAACAGTTCCCCAGGTCAATAAAGTGAAGTATCTAGGATTCACTATTGATTCCGGTCTAACATGGTCAGCCCACATAGATGGCTTGTGTGACAGGTTATCATCTGCATGTTTCGCGCTATCCAGATTGCGTCACTCCCTGACAACCGACAATCTCAAAAAAGCATATTATGGATATTTCGACTTGATTCTTGCATATGGTGTGGATCTATGGGGTACAGCCGCAAATCGAGATCGAGCATATAAGCTTTCAAAACGGGCCATACGAATAGTAGCCGATAATGTTATGATATGACCATCATGCTTAGAGATCCAAGATCTTGGAATAATGTCTGTTCTTGAAATATTGGTAAGACGAACTTCACTGAGTTGCCAACACTCGGGGATAGTCATAACTTCAACACCCGAAATCGCCACCTCTTGTAAGCACCGCGGTGTAGACTGGCAAAGGCGCGAAAATTGCTTCGAGTTGTTAGACCAAGTGTGTACAATGCACTTCTTCTTCTTCTTTCGTGTCGATAACTCAAATGTATTTCGACCAGAAATTTGCCACGCGCGTTAAAGATGGTACTAGCACAAACTCCTTCGCTGAAAGATATTTTGAAACCTGTGCTGTTTTGGAGTCCTTGCAGCGGTACCAAGTGGATTGGCAAGATGTGGCGATGTTGAGAAGCCTCTATCAAATGGCAACGAAGTCCGTGCAAGTACAAAACCACAAAACAGGATCCATTCAACTACTCCGAGGTTTAATACGTCATATCCCTGGAACTCTCGACCAATGCGCTGGAGGATATCTTCCAGACTCTGCAGTGGGATGGACTAGGCATCAACGTCAACGGCGAATACCTCACACATCTCCGCTTTGCCGACGATATAGTTATAATGGCTGAATTGCAGCAGGATCTGCATAAAATGCTGACCAGTCTCAACGCCGCCCCGAGACGTGTTGGACTCGGGATAAACTTGGACAAGCTTAAAGTCATGTTCAATCAACACATCATCCCCGAGCCGGTCTCCGTCAAAGGTGTGTGGGAAAACTTTGCAGCTGGGCAGAGACAACTCTGAGGCTGAAATCACCGGAAGAGTACAGCTGGTCTGGGCAGCATTTAGGAAATTGCATCGTATTCTGGAATCACATTAGCCACAATGCCTCAAGACCAAAGTGTTCGATCAGTGCGTTTTACCAGTCATGATCTACGGAGCCGAGACGTGGAACTTGATAGTAATTGGCCCACCGGCTACTGTCCCTCAGAGAGCTATGGAAAGGTGTATGCTCGGGATCTCGCTACTGAATAAAGTACGGAAAGAGGTTATTCGCCAGAAGGCTTAAGTACCGGACATAGCCTGGAAGTGTAGCAAGCTGTAGTGGCAGTGGGCTGGTCAAATTTGTCGTGAACTCACAGGCAGTGGTGTAAGCTCGAACGGAGGCCACGCCAGATAGACCAATGCCTTAAAAAAGACGGCTGGTAGCGACTGGAAGGCGAAAACGAGAGATCGTGCCCTATGGCGTACCCTGGAGGAGGCCTACGTCAACCAGTGGACTGCAATAGGCTGATGTATGTATGATATCTTAATCGCTCTGTTTATCTCCTTTTTTGTAACGATTCCTCCTCTCGGGAGAATAGAAATATGAAAAATCAACAGTCCTCTGACGTGTAGAACAGTCCCCTGCCTTATTGCCAGACAGGGGACTGTCGTCAGGGGACTGTTTTTTTTTGGTGTTATGGTGGATTATTTACAAAACATCTGAAAAAGAATTCCTTACGAAGCTACCAATAGGTAGGAATAGGAACCAGGATCATAAAAATGATACATAGGAATTATGTGATTCCACTAATAAACGCCAGTAAAATCACTTACCAGAGGACTGTTGGTGGTGCCGACTCAAACACTCAATCACGCCACTTATGACGCTCTGGCACTGAAAGAAATGGTGTCGCTTCGCTTTAGCCGTGACTGTGTCTAACTACACACTGATAGCGTTTTGTTACACGATAAAATTCATTTGAAAACAATACATTCTTCTTTTTTTGGAGCTTTAAATTATTGGCAGGGGACTGTTTAAAAAATCCCCGGACAACATTCACATTACAGTATTTAATTAAAAGAAATAAGTGATGATCTCATGTCGAATGAAAAAATGTTTTTTTTACATTATTCTATTTTAAGATAATAGTTACCAAATGTATGCAGTGTTTATGAATTCTTAATAATTAGTACCTTTATACGGGTATTCTGCAAATGGGACAGCCAGGGGACTGTCTTTTTGGGGCTTTGACAATTTTTAGTTTAAAATATATAATTGTAACCGTCCTAAATACTACTGTGCTATAAAGTGTGCATGTTTTACTTATGATTAGAGGGATTGTTATTTTTTTTAAACCATCTATTTAATCAAAACTTGTCTGGACAGCCAATTTACAATCTTACAGTGAATCGCCCATAAATACTTTCATAAATAAACATACATAATATATTTCATACATATATTATACGAATACTACCTAAACTGAACTAAACATATGATTAACTATAATACATACATAGCTATAATATACCTAATTTACTCGGATAGTAGTAGTAATTGTGATTTATTTAACAGAAACACATATTTTTTAGTTTTTTCTAATGTCCCGCTTAGCAGTTTTACTCACTGCTAACTGTTTTCCCGCTGGAAAAAACCTTTTTCCGGCATGAATTATACACAAAACTTTCGTCTTGAACCACTCTACTTACTAAAGAACACTACATAAAAATCCATTGCATACTTTAAAAATCTAAGCATACATAAGGACACAGGAGCAACTTTATTTCATACTATACATATAGTGATTAATTGATTATCAACAGCAAAAACAGTCCAATGTTAGGATTAAGACAATGACCTTCCCCTATTGTAGGTTATTTGCCACAATAGGCTGACAGTGCACCTATTGTGCTGTATTGCAAACACGGGATACTCTGCCGCCCTTAACCCTTCCCCTTGGTTAATCCCTTAGTCACCTTTTACAACCCTCATAGGTACCATAGGGTAAAGTTATAAAGAAGTTGGTAAATAAATAATTTATTTTCTTCATAGATGGTGGGGCTGGGATGGGACCGACTGCCCCTCGTCCCCATGAAGATAGTCCTGGATCACCTGACGTTCAAAGATGCCATCAGCACCATGTCCGTCTGTCGGAATTGGAGGAATGCCTTGCTTGTATATGAGGGATGCAAGTAAGTGTAACATATTTGGGTGAAGTAGTTCCCACCTAGCGGAGCTGATCACCCGTCTGCGAGATTGATAGACGTCCAAACTCCAGGAAGTTTAACATAGCTTTGCTAATATTAAGTAGCTAGCTAGCTAGTATGTTAGCTATTTTCTTTAAAAAGAAATAAAGTTAACATACTGCTAAAATTGCTTAATTTAATTAACATCATCTTCTTCTATCATATGGGACACCAATTTGTCTTAAATTCATAGGATTTACTTTTCCCTAGTTCCACTAATTAAATATATTTGTTTAATTTGATAATGCAAATTTTCGAACTTCATCATCAGGCTTATAATTCCCCATATAATTTTAGGTTTCAAATGTTATGTGAGCTATGTTTCACAATTCAATTTCTGTATCAGTTACTAGTAAAATTTCACCAGTGACTTGAGTCTTTCTCTTTATTTCTTAAACTAAGTATTATTATTGCTCATCAAAATGTGCAGGCTAATTTTATTTATTAGCTTAAATATATTTTTTTTAATGGAGAGCCAGCCAGAATCATAATGAATTGTTATTTCTTTCCCTGCCAGAGAACACATGGAGCTAAAAGTAAGCCAGTTAGAGAAGAACATGTTCCTAGCGCGTCTGTTCAAGAAGCATTTACGGAAGCTTCGCGTACACATCGACTGCAACAGGGAGCTTGACAAGTTCTTCAACATCGCACTGCCAGAGTGAGTACTCCATTAGAACATGTTGCTAGCGCGTCTGTTCAAGAAGCATTTACGAAAGCTTCGCGTACACATCGACTGCACCAGGGAGCTTGACAAGTTCTTCAACATCGCACTGCCAGAGTGAGTACTCCATTAGAACATGTTGCTAGCGCGTCTGTTCAAGAAGCATTTACGAAAGCTTCGCGTACACATCGACTGCACCAGGGAGCTTGACAAGTTCTTCAACATCGCACTGCCAGAGTGAGTACTCCATTAGAACATGTTGCTAGCGCGTCTGCTCAAGAAGCATTTACGGAAGCTTCGCGTACACATCGACTGCACCGGGGAGGAGCTTGACAAGTTCTTCAACATCGCACTGCCAGAGTGAGTGCTCCATTAGAACATGTTCCTAGCGCGTCTGTTCAAGAAGCATTTACGGAAGCTTCGCGTACACATCGACTGCAACAGGGAGCTTGACCAGTTCTTCAACATCGCACTGCCAGAGTGAGTACTCCATTAGAACATGTTGCTAGCGCGTCTGTTCAAGAAGCATTTACGGAAGCTTCGCGTACACATCGACTGCAACAGGGAGCTTGACAAGTTCTTCAACATCGCACTGCCAGAGTGAGTACTCCATTAGAACATGTTGCTAGCGCGTCTGTTCAAGAAGCATTTACGGAAGCTTCGCGTACACATCGACTGCAACAGGGAGCTTGACAAGTTCTTCAACATCGCACTGCCAGAGTGAGTACTCCATTAGAACATGTTCCTAGCGCGTCTGCTCAAGAAGCATTTACGGAAGCTTCACGTACAGATTGACTGCAACAGGGAGTTTGACAAGTTCTTCAACATCGCACTGCCAGAGTGAGTACTCCATTAGAACATGTTCCTAGCGCGTCTGTTCAAGAAGCATTTACGGAAGCTTCACGTACAGATCTACTGCACCGGGCAGTTTGACAGGTTCTTCTAAAGTGACTTTAGTGGTCAACTCATCTTCAACTTCATCAATTATCATCATCATATCTGCCCACATCTATTTACCTACTGCATCCAGTGTCTGCCAGCAATGATCAGTCTGTCCATCTAGCGATGCTAGCGGGTGGTCTTCCTACTAGACGTTTACTTGTTCTCGGCTGCCGCTCCTATACTGGCTTCGTCCACCGCCCGTCCTTCCTTGACATACTTTAAGATAATTCTATCAATCACATTAAAAGACATAGCTATTTGCAGTTGTAATTTCTTTTTATTTGCATTACACATGGCTACATAGATCTTAAACTATTACAAGTCCAGCATGTAGCACCTCGTTGAGGCACCGCAAATTGTTAATTTTTTTAATATGTTTGATTCCTTTTTTAACTATAACTTTGCATTTTTATACTAGAGTCTTGTGACTAGACCATACATAAGCTCCCTCATTTCAATTGCCTTATTTAAGGAATCGAGCAGTCTAGTGACTGAATGGATGAGATTTCTTATGTTGATTATTTAGGAAAATGACGGCCTGTTGCCGTGCATGACAAAATGTTCCTCCACTGTGAAGTCAGTTTATTAATTATGTCACTTTTTAACCGGAATAATGCTTAATTGAGCATTTAATTTTACTACCTGATTGTATGTCGCCGGTATTTTGTCCATTGAAGCTTGAATAATAGCAAATATGGTGCATGTACTGAATATTAAAAAATACTTCTAAAGTATGTATTATCTCCATGCCTAAACATTTAAAGATGTGTTAGTACAATATAACATACATACATACATACACCTATAATCCCTTGCGGGGTAGCCAGAGCGTAAATGGCCGCCAAAAACGGACATTTACGCCACGTCTGACAAATACTTGAGGGTTATTCGGAAAATTGTGTATCGCCATAGTAACAGGTTGTCAGCCCATAGCCTAAAATTGTAATACACACCCTCGAGTCCCTCAGTCGCCTCTTACGACTCCCACAGGAAAGAAAATGTTATTCTAAGCCGGCATCACACGGCAATAGTACAATATTAGATTAAGTATATACTTTTTAATCCATAGCGGAGAAATTTTATTTTTATTTTTTTATTATTTATTTCGAAACAAACAGTCACATAAACAACTTAGTATGGTAATACAAGTATTAAAACACAGACCTATAGTTTCCGACAGAAAATAGTTATTACAATTGAAATGTGTCATTGTAGATTTGCGCCGGCCTTAAAAATGTGTGTCGTATTGTTACATCTCAGTTACTATCGATAAGATTTCTTAGAACTTTAAACGATATCAACTCATTTCCGTTCTTATGACGTCATGTAAAACTATAATAAATATTGAAACAATGAAAGCTTATTATAGCATTGCATTGTTGCATCATAAAATACGATTATACTTATATTCAATTGAACAATTTAAATGCACGTCATAGTAACCTAATGGCTTCAATTCGGGAAATAAATTATCTTTATTTACCGTAAATTTGCGCTGTCACTTTTCTTCAAATAGGTTTGGAAAAGGTTAGAAGATATCTAAATCTTGTAATGTTAAAAAAATGACAGCGGGTTCTTCGCCATTTCTAGTCAATTTAGTCGCCATTGTTTCTATCGTCGCCTTATTCTGACAGATAACGCATACTTTGCGTCAAGACATGACATGATATCTAACTAAAAATGGTGAAGAACTCATTGACATTATTAAACATGACAGGTCTTGGATATCTCCTATCATTTTCTAAACCTATTTGATGAAAAGAGACAGCGCTAATTTAAGGTAAATTAAATTGATTTCACGAATTGAGGCCATTATCGATCACTGTGATATTATACATACATACATACATACATATATCACGCCCTTATCCCTTGCGGGGTAGGCAGAGCGTAAACGGCCGCAAAAAATGGACATCTACGCCACGTCTGACAAACATTTGAGGGTCATTCGGAAAATTGTGTATCGCCATAGTGACAGGTTGTCAGCCCATCGCCTAAAATTGCAATACAAACCCTCGAGTCCCTTCGTCGCCTTTTACGACTCCCACGGGAAAGAAATGGGATGATGCTATTCTAAGCCGGCATCACACGGCTTTCTAAGCACGGATATTGTTGACTGTGATATTATGACTTAATATAGTGTTTCGTTTTCATTTTTTCTAACGTATCTACAGAAAACGATATAAAGAAAAGAGTTCTTAAAAGTATCAAGAAGTCGATTTTTGAATTGCTAAATCTAAATCGAGGCCAAATCCGACTAGAATTTATATTGGCATGCATTCTAACCGTACCGCTACCTTAGTGGTACCAAGTTAAACTTAAGTAACTATCAAGCTAGTTACTTAAGTTATTCCACAGTTGAAACAATGTGATTTGTTTGACAATGATATTATCAGCAGCAACTCTCTCTCTCTCTTTTCGTGTGGGACACCGAGTCGTCCAACGACCCGATGAACCCTGGTTTCAAGAGTTTTTCAACCGCCTACTACCACTAGTAGGCCTCTGACATGGTTGTGTTACGACCGCCGCCTAAGTAATCATAGACAGCAACCGGGACCGACGGTCTAACGTGCCCTCCGAAGCACGGAACCAGCAACTGAAATCTTTATTCAGATGATCTTATGGAGGCTCTAAATATTTATTTATTTTCATGTTCCTTGGGGAAAGTTGTGTCTTATCACTAGCCCATCTTCAACTTTCAAAATTGGTAACTTTTAAAATTCCAGCTTATATTGAGCCGATGCCGTGTGATGTCGGCTTAGGATAGCATTCAGAGACACGAGGGGTACATGTGTAATGCAATTTTTGCATATTTACAACCTGTCACTATAGTGGTAAACAATAATTTGATAGATCCTCTAATGTTTGTAAGACGTGGCGTATTTGTCCACTTTTTACGGCCGTTTACCCTCTGCCTACCCTGCAAGGGGTACAGGCGTGATATATGTATGTATATTAAGCCATTCTTAATCATTCTTGTATTTGATTAATTCTCTTGTCGTATTAAGTTGCATCAAATATTGCGTGTGATGCCGGCTTAGAATAGCATCACCCCATTTCTTTCCCGTGGGAGTTGTAAGAGGCAACTAAGGGACTCGAGGGTGTGTATTGCAATTTTAGGCGATGGGCTGACAACCTGTCGTAGCGATACACAATTTTCCGAATGACCCTCAAATATTTGTCAGACGTGGCGTAAATTACCGTTTTGCGGCCGTTTACGCTTTGCCTACCCCGAAAGGGATTATAGGCGTGATATATGTATGTATGTAAATATTGCGTAAGTTCATTATACTCAGTAAAAATTATCTTAACTGTTTATGCACGTACATAAATTACTTTTGCATACTATTTAATATGCAGGTAGGTATTCAGTATTAAT
Organism: Tuta absoluta; assembly: GCA_027580185.1. Taxonomy (NCBI): domain Eukaryota; kingdom Metazoa; phylum Arthropoda; class Insecta; order Lepidoptera; family Gelechiidae; genus Tuta; species Tuta absoluta. The sequence continues at coordinate 6,191,802 of JAQAHW010000019.1, read as the reverse complement.
TAAGCAGGAGAAAGTAAACAAGAATAGATTTATATTATGCTCTCGATTTTGCGATACCATTTCTAACTATTTCTGACTCTTTCTTAAATATGAAAAAGAAAAGTGACGCTAAATATTTTGCCGAATGTGAAGTGTGTAAATACAATATACAGGGAGTTCCAAAAAGGTTATATCAAGCCAAAACGAGGTCAAGGTCAAACCTACTCATGAAACTGAACAACTTTCCCCATGGAACATAGGTCGAAATATGATAAAATTATATAGACCTCCCATAATTATTAATCAGGTGAACGGCAATTTTGTATAGGAGCTCTAAATTTTTGCATATTTTGATCCATATTCTATACTATTTATGTATGTTTGTATGAAATTCGTATGTATGCGATCGGATATGGCATTTAATTACATTGTAACTTATAAATAACCGGAATATTGTTTCAGATTCTACGACTCACAGAAGCTGTCAGAGTTAACATTCATTGGGCCAAGCTATCTAGAATACAACTATACCATTCCAGCAACGAAGTTAAACAGGTATGAGTTGACCATTCATAATAGTATCATGTGCAGATACGATACCTACAAGTAGATATGGGTTGATGCTATTCCAAACCGGCGCTTATATTTTGTATTTCAGGATAATAACGGAAGGGCTGGTGTACAAAAACTCTCACTGCCTCACCAAGTTTGTGATGCTCGGATGTGAAATGGACGTGGCCAATGAAAACGATCGATATATGGTAAGACTAGCTTTTACCCGTCCGCATTAGATAGTATATTATGTAGCTGTAAAAAAGGTGCCTGACACAAAAAGCAAAGCAATCCACACAACGAATCCTCGTCTGATGTTTCTTATGATTTACTTTGTTTCCCGTGAGATAGATAGGTTTTCCTGGGGTAAAATGTGTTAGGATATAAGCCTCCTTTGTGATCATGTGGTACACTGTCACTTACTTAGTTACTGAAAATAAACAACTCAATCAAAACCTTCCAAGATTATATATTTTTACTTTAATATGGTAGCAGAGAAATAAAAGTGTAGAAAATAAAGTGCGTAAAGTTTTTCCGAGAAGAGAAAAGAATATTAGTACATAAAGTATTACAATACATATGAAAATATTCTAGTAAAAATTTGTACTACGACTGTCAAGCCATCGTCATGGAAAAGGCGATTGCAGAGGCGTCTAAAGTGCAAGTAATGCATCTCAACGGTACAAACTACAAGCATTGGAGGTATAGGATTGAGATTGTCTGCAGGGCAATTCCAAAAGCTGATAAAATTTTAGATGGAAAAATGTGTAAGCCTGTTGAACCGATAGCTGTTGAAGGTAGAGCCACTGATACTAGTGCTAAAGAGCAATATGAAAAGGAGCTACAACAATATCTGAGTATCGACAGTGCAGTACTAACCCTGATGACAACGAACATGACGGATGAGATCCTTGACCATGTCATGCGTTACAGAAGTGCTAAAGAGGTATGGGACGAGCTAGAACGGCTGTACAGTGGTAGTAGTGAAGACAAAAGCTACGATCTATGTCTTAAATTCTTCGAATATAAAAGGGATCCTGAGCACGATATTAGAAAGCATATATCTATGTTGAAGAATGTTTGGCACGAACTGAACGGCCAACTCGATACGAATTTGCCAGAGATATTACTCATTTGCAAAATACTCGGCACTTTACCGAAAGATTACTTTGCTTTTAAATCAAGCTGGCTCCTAATTACAAAAAAGGATAGGACAATAGACAACCTCACCTCTCAGCTTAGTGCATATGAGAAAGCACTAGCTAGCAACATAGAGACTGATAATGCAGAAGAAGTATTAACTGTAAAGACGGGAAAAAACAAGAAAGACTTCAAATCTTTCAAATGTAAATATTGTGGCCAAGTCGGTCATGTTATTCGAAAATGCCAAAAGTGGATTAGTGATGGACGTCCACCAAAGCCGTCAAACGACGACAAAAAGCAGAAAACTAGTGTCAATCTAACAGTGTTAGCCGTAGACGATGGTTTACCAATGGACAAGAGTAACTGGTATGTCGACAATGGAGCGACAAGCCATGTTACTAACAGAGGTGACTTCTTTGAAAGCTTTGAGCACTTTAAAAATTCACAGAGAGTTACTGCTGCAAACGGACAAACCATCGAAGCCATAGGAATTGGCAATATTCGTGCTGAAGCCGACATAAATGGACAAATAGAACAAATACTATTGAAAGATGTTTGGTACGTCCCAAAAATCAAAAGAAACCTGTTTTCAGTTCTCTCTGTACACGATAATTCTCCGTCGAGTACATTTGAATCTAAGCCTAAAGAATGTATAATAAAAGTGGATGGAAAACCAAAAGTAATCGGGACTAGAGAGATTAGAGGTGGACTATATAAATTGAAACTGAAATGTATTGCCCCCCAGAATCTATATGTCAACTTGTTACTGAACAACCCACTGCAAACATACCATGAAAGGCTGGCACATCAAAATAAGAGACACGTTCGTGAAGTGATTGAACAAGAATTCGGATTGAAAGTGGAAAATACGCAGTCAGATATCTGTGAAGGATGTGTTTATGGGAAAGCTCACAAGCAACCATTTGGCACAAGAGTAAGAGCAACTAAACCTGGAGAGCTAATTCACACTGATATTTGCGGACCTTTTCCGTATTCAATTGGAAGAAAGTTAAGATACTACATTCTTTTTAAAGACGACTATACACGGTATCGCCATATCTATTTTCTACGACTAAAGTCTGAAGCAGCCTCAAAGCTTAAAATATTTCTCAAAGAGGCCCAAGTTGCGGGACATGTCATCAAAGAAATGTTAAGTGATAATGGTGGAGAGTTTGTCAGCGAAGAATTTATAAAGATCTTAACAGATAATGGCGTAAAGCAACGCTACACAATGCCCCATACTCCTGAACAAGCTGGCTGTGTAGAGCGTGACAATAGAACTGTAGTGGAAGCAGCGCGAGCAATAATGTATGCGCATGAGAAAATTCCTGATGGCCTGTGGGCAGAGATAGTAGATGCGACCGTATATGTGCTTAATCGCACAGGGCCAACTAACGTACCTGGCAAGTCTCCTCACGAGCTGTGGTACGGAAAAAAGCCAGCGATAAAACACCTGAGAATACTAGGATGCAACTGTTTTGCCCATGTTCCTAAAGTTAATCGTAAGAAGTTACAGAAAAAGGCACAAAAAGGAATCTTAATCGGCTATGAAGGAGATGAAGGCTATAGAATCTGGAATAAAGAAGAACACAAATTGATTAGATCCAGAGATGTTATATTTGACGAAGTACCTCTACTGGGTAAATCGAAGGAGGAACCAGAAAAGCCGACTCCTGCGCCTTTTCATTATGCTTTCCCAAAGCAACAAGAAAGTGTTATTGAAGAACCCTATACGTCACAATGTTAGACGGAGATAGCAAGGCAACAAAAACAACCCTCTTCATCAAGGCGTGAGATGGAGTTGGAGGTTGAACATCATCAAGAGATTGCTATTGACAATCTGGAACGACAACCCTCTGAGTTTCAAGGTCAACAAGAGATGGTTAATGATGAAATCGAACGACAATCCTCGGAATCGGATTGTGAGATGGAATCAGCAAGTTCTAACTATGAAATAGAATCAGAAGTACAGCAGGAAATTGCTATTGAAGAAAGGACATAAAACACTGGAATGGTCCTGAGAAATAGAGCTAATCTTAAACTGCCGAAACGGTACTCTGATTATATCATGGCTTTAGAATCAGATGATTTATTTGAGCCGAAGACATTTAAACAAGCAATGTTATGCCATGACAAAGACAAATGGCAAAAGGCTATTGAAAGTGAAATAAATTCACTCAAAGATAATGAAACATGGGAGCTCGTCGAACTACCAAAGGGTCGAAAAGCCATTCCTTGTAAGTGGATATTCAAAATTAAGACTAACCCTGATGGCTCAATTGATAAATACAAGGCGCGTCTAGTAATAAAAGGATATTCACAAAAGAAGGATATAGACTTTCATGAGACATTCAGTCCAGTTGCTAGAGCAAGCACGATAAGAGCAGTACTAGGTGTTGCTGCTAAAGAAAAGCTGAAACTAGCACAATTTGACGTCTCCACAGCCTTCTTATATGGCACATTAGATGAAGAAATCTACATGCAGCCTCCTGAAGGATACACTGATGGAGAATTAGTCTTTAAGCTAAAGAAGAGCTTATACGGACTAAAACAAGCCCCTCTGTGCTGGAATAGATGTATTACGGACTACATAGTTAATATTGGATTCAAACAAAGTCAGCACGACCCCTGCTTATTTGTAAGAAAAAGAGGGCTGCGGAAAATTTTGCTTGCATTATATGTTGACGATGGACTAATAGCATCCAGCAGTGAGAAAGAGGCTGACCGTTTTCTTGATGAAATGAGAGCTCGTTTCAAGATTACAGTAAAACCCGCAAGCTACTTCCTTGGTATGGAAATTAAAAGATACTCTGATGGTTCCATTCTGCTACATCAGAAAGCATACGCTACTCGAGTTTTAGAAAAGTTTGGCATGGATAAATGTAAACCGGTAGCAACGCCAATTCTTAAGCTAACGAATGATCAACCAAACAGCGAAAAAGAAACTAATATGCGCTTTCCATACAGGCAAGCTGTTGGGAGTCTAGCATACTTGATGACAGGCACAAGGCCAGATATAGCATATGCTATAAGCGTTGTCTCAAGAAATTTAGACAAACCTACACTAAATGATATTCTCACTGTAAAGAGAATAATGAGATATCTTAAGGGAACTATTGAAGAAGGCATTATCTACAGCCCAGATAAAGACCTCCACCTTGAGTGCTATAGTGATGCTGATCATGGTGGGTGCACAGAAACCGGTAGGTCAACGTCCGGAATCATCTGCTTATACGCTGGAGGTCCGATATCGTGGAGTAGCAAGCGCCAGAATACCGTTGCTATCTCATCCACAGAAGCCGAGATTGTAGCAGCAAGTGAAGCCGCGAGGGAAATAATTTGGCTACAGAAGGTCATCAAAGACATAACTGGGCAAGAGTGCCAAGCATCTCTCTGCGTGGACAATGAGTCTGCGCTCAAACTAGCTAAAAACCCACCGGAGTTTCATCAGAGAACGAAACATATACAAATCAGACATTTTTTTGTACGTGAATGTTCTCGAGATAAAAATATCGATATCCACCATGTGCCTGCAGCCAGGCAAATAGCTGACATGCTAACTAAAGCTTTATATGGCCCCAGAACTCTGCATCTTAAAAGAATGGCTGGAATAGCAGCAAACAGGGGTGGATGTTAGGATATAAGCCTCCTTTGTGATCATGTGGTACACTGTCACTTACTTAGTTACTGAAAATAAACAACTCAATCAAAACCTTCCAAGATTATATATTTTTACTTTAATAAAATGTACCCTATGTCCTTTATTAGGTTCCTGTCTATGATTATGCCAAATTGTATCAAAATCGGTGCAGGGGTTTAGGCGTAAAAACGTAACAGACTGACAGTGTTACTTTCGAATTTACAATATTAGTATGGGTATGGATTGCTACCAGATGTATCTACCTGCTTCATAACTTTCAAGAAAATCTTTCAAATTGAAATTGGAAAGCCACCTTGTTCGTTCAAAAATCTTAATCACGATTATTACCTATCCTTTTGTAACTCATTTTAAATAATTAAGAAGAGTGACAGCGCAAATTTTATAGAAGATGATTTGAAAACATTTCAGGAATTTGAAAGAGTTACTGTGTCTAGTTTTCCATTCATCTCTGTCTTGCTCTTTTTTAATACACACGTGTTTTTTTTTAGCATGAACAAGTTGAATACTACACAGCACCTCTGACGTGGAACAAGCTGCCCTCCCCGGCCGATAATGTGCTGTCCTACACCAACACCAATCTTATGGTCTACTCTACGCTAAGAGTAAGGAACAATCGTATCGTATCTAAATTGCTGGTTAAAAACGTCGTAATCTAGAAAATTTTGGTCAGGCAGCATAACTTGTTTTATAATTAAAAATTAAAATCATTTATTTCTAAGTAGGAATTTACAAGATCCTCTTTTATAAAAGTCACAGTCAAACAAAACAACATTTTCTTGCTTTATCTGCGCGAATTATACCTGCTTTATTACATTATTGTTTTTTATTTGGAAGTAGACTTTTTAATGATAATTTTTCATTTACAGCTTATAGCTGTGGACTACAGCCAACTGACAACAGAAGCGCTGGAAACCCTCTCCAACCTTCCGGTCTTCAACTCCCTCCATCTGACCATCACAAGCAAAGACAACCAATGTCTTCCAATCGACTGGCAGCGATTGACAGACTGCTATCCTAATGGCATCGATATCGCTGTCAATATCGTAAGTTACTTAGTAGTTCAAGCGTACACCTCTAGATGGCAGTAGAGTCTGTATAAAGTGATCTGGTAGTTCCAAACATTAGTCTGTAGATGGCAGTAGAAAGTGTTCAAATTCTTACATCTGACCATCACTAGCAAAGACATGTCTTCCAATCGACTGGCAGCGATTGACAGACTGCTATCCCAATGGCATTGATATCGCTGTCAATATCGTAAGTTACTTAGTAGTTCAAGCGTAGACCTATAGATGGCAGTAGTCTTTGTAAAGTGATCTAGAAGTTCCAAATATTACTCTGTAGATGGCGGTAGAAAGTGTTCAAAATCTTACATCTGACCATTACGAGCAAAGACAACCAATGTTTACGCAGTTTATGTGTGTTCGAGGTGTAAATATATGTGAAAGCAACAGATAATATGTCCATGTTCGAAGTATATGTGTGTGTGTGAGTGTGTGTGAGAGAGAGAGAGAAAGAGAGATCTAAGCATACATAGGGACATGGAAAGAGACTTTATTTTTTACTATTTAGTGAAGTCGCTTCCCTTGTGTCCCCTTGTATGCTTAGATCTTCGAAACTGCTCAACGGACATTAAAACGTTTAAAAAAATGGATGGAGTATTTCAAGCAGAAAGTTGATATGTATAATTTATGTCGGGAAATTGTCACATTCCCATGGAAAAACATGTAGTAGCGAGTGGGCGGGCCGATATTTGGTGTATAAATCGACTCACAATTCCTGTTTGTTAATAGGTGGCGGTGCCGTCGCGTCGATTCGCGGAACTGATGGACAATGTTCTAGTCGAGGGGTTATCACTCGTGTCGCTCAAAGTGTTCTTCTGTAGAACCGTGAGTATTTTTTATAGAACATACATACATAAATCACGCCTATATCCGGGGTAGGCAAATATTAACACCACGTCTGACCAAAAGTTTGAGGGTCAATCAGATAACTGTGTATCACTATAGTGACAGGTTGTCAGCCCATCGCCTAAAATTGCAATACACATCTAACCCTCGAGTCCCTTAGTGGCCTCTTACGACACCCATGGGTAAGAAATGGGGTGATGCTATTCTAAGCCGGCATCACATGGTTTAGCCGGTATCACATTAATTTTTTATTTAATAAGCGTCTTATAAAATTAAATTTAAAATGTGTAAAATAGAAATTAAAATAAATAAAAATATTAATTGTACCGTGCATTACTGAAAAAACATGCATCATAATTTTCAACAGCCGTAACAATTCACGGCTGTACACGGGCCTCGTATGTTTGCCACATCGGCAGGCAGATTCGCAAGCGTACAAGTTTTTACAGGAAACGTTGCTGCCCATTCTACGTATTCAATCCTGGTTTTAAAACATTGACAGACCACAATCTATTTTATACAACTGAAATTGAATTTGAAATTCTTTATTCAATGTAGGATAGTATTATCATATCACTTATTGACGTCATGAACCGTCATTGTAAAAAAAAGAGAAATTTTTATCACACAATTTTCTTTTTTTTATAACAATTTTGTAATGTCCTAATAGAAAACCGGCTCGGGCGGAATAAAAAAATATAAAACTTTTTATTGAAAATAGGATCATCAATATCATAACGTACTTTACGTTGATATGATCATATAGTATAAACTATGAAGTTTCTAGTATGAATGGCCTTATAAAATAAGCAATAATATATTTTCTGTTCCAGTTCCATTGCCCCCTACTTACACACGCGGTACGTTTGTATAAGAACACACTCCGCGAGCTGGTGTGGGTGGACGCCCCGCAGGGAGCCATGGAGACCAGGCGGGTGATAGCTGTCCCACATACTAATGACGATGTAAGTTCACACATACAACATAAACACACCCACTACACACACACACATATATCACACTCTACCTAGCTACTTACACACGCGGTACGTTTGTATAAGAACACACTCCGCGAGCTGGTGTGGGTGGACGCCCCGCAGGGAGCCATGGAGACCAGGCGGGTGATAGCTGTCCCACATACTAATGACGATGTAAGTTCACACATACAACATAAACACACCCACTACACACACACACACATATATCACACTCTACCTAGCTACTTACACACGCGGTACGTTTGTATAAGAACACACTCCGCGAGCTGGTGTGGGTGGACGCCCCGCAGGGAGCCATGGAGACCAGGCGGGTGATAGCTGTCCCACATACTAATGACGATGTAAGTTCACACATACAACATAAACACACCCACTACACACACACACACATATATCACACTCTACCTAGCTACTTACACACGCGGTACGTTTGTATAAGAACACACTCCGCGAGCTGGTGTGGGTGGACGCCCCGCAGGGAGCCATGGAGACCAGGCGGGTGATAGCTGTCCCACATACTAATGACGATGTAAGTTCACACATACAACATAAACACACCCACTACACACACACACACATATATCACACTCTACCTAGCTACTTACACACGCGGTACGTTTGTATAAGAACACACTCCGCGAGCTGGTGTGGGTGGACGCCCCGCAGGGAGCCATGGAGACCAGGCGGGTGATAGCTGTCCCACATACTAATGACGATGTAAGTTCACACATACAACATAAACACACCCACTACACACACACATATATATCACACTCTACCTAGCTACTTACACACGCGGTACGTTTGTATAAGAACACACTCCGCGAGCTGGTGTGGGTGGACGCCCCGCAGGGAGCCATGGAGACCAGGCGGGTGATAGCTGTCCCACATACTAATGACGATGTAAGTTCACACATACAACATAAACACACCCACTACACACACACACATATATCACACTCTACCTAGCTACTTACACACGCGGTACGTTTGTATAAGAACACACTCCGCGAGCTGGTGTGGGTGGACGCCCCGCAGGGAGCCATGGAGACCAGGCGGGTGATAGCTGTCCCACATACTAATGACGATGTAAGTTCACACATACAACATAAACACACCCACTACACACACACACATATATCACACTCTACCTAGCTACTTACACACGCGGTACGTTTGTATAAGAACACACTCCGCGAGCTGGTGTGGGTGGACGCCCCGCAGGGAGCCATGGAGACCAGGCGGGTGATAGCTGTCCCACATACTAATGACGATGTAAGTTCACACATACAACATAAACACACCCACTACACACACACACATATATCACACTCTACCTAGCTACTTACACACGCGGTACGTTTGTATAAGAACACACTCCGCGAGCTGGTGTGGGTGGACGCCCCGCAGGGAGCCATGGAGACCAGGCGGGTGATAGCTGTCCCACATACTAATGACGATGTAAGTTCACACATACAACATAAACACACCCACTACACACACACACACACATATATCACACTCTACCTAGCTACTTACACACGCGGTACGTTTGTATAAGAACACACTCCGCGAGCTGGTGTGGGTGGACGCCCCGCAGGGAGCCATGGAGACCAGGCGGGTGATAGCTGTCCCACATACTAATGACGATGTAAGTTCACACATACAACATAAACACACCCACTACACACACACACATATATCACACTCTACCTAGCTACTTACACACGCGGTACGTTTGTATAAGAACACACTCCGCGAGCTGGTGTGGGTGGACGCCCCGCAGGGAGCCATGGAGACCAGGCGGGTGATAGCTGTCCCACATACTAATGACGATGTAAGTTCACACATACAACATAAACACACCCACTACACACACACACACACACACTCTACCTAGCTACTTACACACGCGGTACGTTTGTATAAGAACACACTCCGCGAGCTGGTGTGGGTGGACGCCCCGCAGGGAGCCATGGAGACCAGGCGGGTGATAGCTGTCCCACATACTAATGACGATGTAAGTTCACACATACAACATAAACACACCCACTACACACACACATATATCACACTCTACCTAGCTACTTACACACGCGGTACGTTTGTATAAGAACACACTCCGCGAGCTGGTGTGGGTGGACGCCCCGCAGGGAGCCATGGAGACCAGGCGGGTGATAGCTGTCCCACATACTAATGACGATGTAAGTTCACACATACAACATAAACACACCCACTACACACACACACACATATATCACACTCTACCTAGCTACTTACACACGCGGTACGTTTGTATAAGAACACACTCCGCGAGCTGGTGTGGGTGGACGCCCCGCAGGGAGCCATGGAGACCAGGCGGGTGATAGCTGTCCCACATACTAATGACGATGTAAGTTCACACATACAACATAAACACACCCACTACAAACACACACATATATCACACTCTACCTAGCTACTTACACACGCGGTACGTTTGTATAAGAACACACTCCGCGAGCTGGTGTGGGTGGACGCCCCGCAGGGAGCCATGGAGACCAGGCGGGTGATAGCTGTCCCACATACTAATGACGATGTAAGTTCACACATACAACATAAACACACCCACTACACACACACACACACATATATCACACTCTACCTAGCTACTTACACACGCGGTACGTTTGTATAAGAACACACTCCGCGAGCTGGTGTGGGTGGACGCCCCGCAGGGAGCCATGGAGACCAGGCGGGTGATAGCTGTCCCACATACTAATGACGATGTAAGTTCACACATACAACATAAACACACCCACTACACACACACACACATATACACTAACACAAGTAATACACATATTTTGTTATTTCAATTTAAAAAGTTACTCACGATATAATATGCTTTGATTGTACACCATAAAAACATACATACGAAATTAGCTTAAAAGTTGCCATTAGCCAATCTCTTCCGAGCAACCTAGGTACAGGAAAAAAAGCCAGGAATAAACCATAAAAGCAAAAAAAATACTTGCATGTTTATTGTCTTTTTTTGATTGTTACGAATATTTTTATAATTTTAGTTATGTATTTTCTTTACAGATCGATGCATGCAACATCAACCCGTTCATTCTATTGTGTTGGCAATGCGTCAACCTGCGCAGGCTGGTTATACATGGTGAGGTTTTTTTATTGGAATTGAAATTTAGTTAATTTAATGTAAGATAGTATTATCACTTATTGACGTCATGATCCGTCATTGTTGAAAGTTAAACACTATTTTCCTTTTTTACAACAATTTTGTATTGTCGTAATAGAAAATCGGCTAAAAAATAGGCGGAATAAAAAATAAAAATAAAGGCACTGCCTCGGAGCGGGCCAAGTAAACTGGCCACCACCATCTGTCATTTCTCGATTAGAAGTAAAATCTCTATATCTCCAATAACTCGTAATCCACACTAATATTATAAATGCGAAAGTAACTCTGTCTGTCTGTCTGCTACGCTTTCACGGCCTAACCGCTAAACCGATCTTCATGAAACTTGGCACAGAGATTGCTAGCATACCGAGAACGGACATAGGCTACTTTTTATCACCATTCGAGGGTCTGGAGTATAGATGTAGACCACCAGGTGTACCACCAGGAGCCCAGCTAAACTTTTAGATACAGGCATGGTTCCAAAACAAAAGTTGTTCAATATGATGGGCCGCTTCTTTTCACAAGGACATTGAGGATCTGGAGTACCTTATGTAGACCACCAGGTGTACCATCAGGAGCCCAGCTAAACTATTAGAGATACAGGCATGGTTCTAAAACAAAAGTTGTTCAGTATGATGGGCCGCTTCTTTTCATAAGGACATTTAGAATCTGGAGTACCTTATGTAGACCACCAGGTGTACCATCAGGAGCCCACCTAAACTATTAGAGATACAGGCATGGTTCCAAAACAAAAGTTGTTCAGTATGATGGGCCGCTTCTTTTCACAAGGACATTGGGGCTTTGGAGTACCTTATGTAGACCACCAGGTGTACCATCAGGAGCCCAGCTAAACTATTAGAGATACAGGCATGATTCTAAAACAAAAGTTGTTCAGTATGATAGGCCGCTTCTTTTAACAAGGACATTGAGGATCTGGAGTACCTTATGTAGACCACCAGGTATACCACCAGGAGCCCAGCTAAACTATTAGAGATACAGGCATGATTCCAAGAAAAAGTTGTTCAGTATGATGGGCCGCTTCTTTTCACAAGGACATTGGGGCTCTGGAGTACCTTATGTAGACCACCATGTGTACCATCAGGAGCCCAGCTAAACTATTGGAGATACAGAAATGGTTCCAAAACAAAAGTTGTTTAGTATGTTGGGCCGCTTCTTTTCACAAGGACATTGAGGATCTGGAGTACCTTATGTAGACCACCAGGTGTACCATCAGGAGCCCACGTAAATTATTAGAGATACAGAAATGGTTCCAAAACAAAAGTTGTTCAGTATGATGGGCCGCTTTATTTACACAAGGACATTGGGGATCTGGAGTACCTTATGTAGACCACCAGGTATAACATCAGGAGCCCAGCTAAACTATTAGAGATACAGGCATGATTCTAAAACAAACGTTGTTCATTATGATGGCCGCTTCTTTTCACAAGGACATTGAGGATTTGGAGTACCTTATGTAGACCACCAGGTCTACCATCAAAAGCCCACCCTATTGGAGATACAGAAATGGTTCCAGAACAAAATTTGTTCAATATTATGGGAATAACTTGAGAAAGGACATTGCCTTCTTTACCGAGGACAGAAAAACAAAAAATGTGGTATAGAGGTATAAAAATGTATTACAGTAACTTAAATTACCTTTTTATCTGTCTTATCTACTTATGCTGACCATTTTAGTGTGATCAAATCGGCACCTCTGGAGTAAGTACTCTGTTATATACTGACTTTTGTATTCAATGGTTATAAATATTGATCTCTCAGGCCGGATAGCAAATTTTGTATTGTCCCTTTAAGAACAGAAGCAAGCAAGTAACCTTTAAACAGTAGAGATAAGAACTGTTCTAATATCACTGTCACGCTTACTATGAATACACATACCTACTTTAGAACTTCTGCCTAAAAAATTTATCTAACGCGGACGAAGTCGCGGGTAAAGGCTAGTTTAAAAATAAGTTTGAGTTTTCCCTCTCGGGCCTTAGCTGATATAACTTTTCAAACCTTGAAAATGCTCTTTAGGCGGTTGCTTGACCTTGTGCTTCTGACTTGCTTTTAGCTTAAAGCCGATATTGCCGATATTTGTATGTTGATCTTTGATCTATGAGTTTATCAATTATCTCTTTCAATTTCTCCAGGTTACTGGCTGTGGCAATACGACGTGCTTGGCTTCGTGCGTCTCCGCAAGACATTACAACATCTGGAGCTATCCTCCATATTCAGCAAACATCGACACGTACTCAGCGACAATCATATGAGAGCCGATGGGGTTATAAGGGTGTGGCATGGTGACCGGGCATTCCAACTTGACGATACTGTTATACAGGTAAAACACCTCATGAATTAAGGGTTAAATATTATACGAAAAAAAAAACCACTTTGTAAATAATTTTTTGGTGGCTCTAAATGATTGCCCAAAAAGTTCTCAATAAAACTACTAGATGGCGTTGTAAATGAAATCCATACTTAGCCTGAATCCTGAAACGCGGTATCAACGTCTTACCGTCACATTGCATTAAAAGCTAGGTCAAACAAGATTGTTACTATCCTCGATAATCAGCAAACATCGACACGTACTCAGCGACAATCATAGAGCCTATGGGGTGATCAGAGTGTGGCATGATGACCGAGCGTTACAGTTTGACGATACTGTTATACATGTATTATTGCTGCTTGACGGCTCTGAATAATAAGACTAAAGTTATATTCGTCCGCCGGCCACCAGAAGTTTGATGGCTCTGTCAAATTGTTTACAAGAAAATATAATTTTATTCCCATTGCTGTGGAAACGGCTAGGTACTGGTGCAGGAATACGAAGTGCTTCGTAGCTAAATTGGGCAGTAGGCTTAGAGATAATGATGCTGACTCCCGCGCTGTTTCTTTCCTGGTGCAAAGGTTGGCCATAACAATTCAATGAGGGAATGTGGCGAGCGTTATGGATACCTTTGCGCCTGGATCGACTAGAGGCAGGCTTTTTGTTTAGCTTAAGGGTAGGATAGCCATTTTTTATAATTTTCTATATTTTATATTAGAAAATGAATGTAAAAAATAAAATTTGCTTCGGTTTGCGTACGAATGTAACTCGAGTTGAAGCTTGCGACGTATATGATCCACAGGAAATCCGCTACATACATCATACATCAATCACGCCCACATTCCCTACGGGGCGGGCAGAGCGTTAACGGCCGTTCAACGGATATTAACACCACGTCTGACCAAAGTTTGAGGGTCAATCAGATAACTGTGTATCACTACAGTGACAGGTTGTCAGCCCGTCGCATATAATTGCAATACACACCCTCGAGTCCCTTAGTCGCCTCTTACAACAACCATGGGTAAGAAATGGGGTGATGCTATTCTAAGCCGGCATCACACGGCAAATCCGCTACATGACGCTGTTAATACACTCCATTCTTGCCTCAATTTCGCAGGAAACAACATTTTTATTTTACTGTACTTGTTAAAAGCATGTAGCTCTGCAATTTAGCACTGACATCTGTTCTTTTATTACTCATGTTTTACAAATAAAATATCTTTATTTAATTGTTTCAGGAGATAAACGAGTACACGGACTTCACGTGGACGCCGACCGCCTGGGACAAGCTGCACCCCGCGCTCAAAGTGCGCGCCACCAGGAACAACCGCGCCGAATACGTGCTACAGGAAATGCAGGCCACGTGAGTATCGAGTAAAACTCGAATTATATACGTCCGCCGGCCGCCGGCGGTCTGTCTGCTCCGTTCACAAGAAGAAGATCCGCAAGAAAATATAAGGTGTAAAAAAATTAGCTGAGAATATTTCAAGGGGTGAACCAGTTCGTGAAACTGAACAACTTTCCCCAGGGAACATAGGACGGTATATGAAAAAATAATTTGACCCTCCCATACTTAGTGTGTTACCCGGCCGGGATAATTTGTATGGGAGGGCCAATTTTTTTTTTACATTTCGACCTATGTTCCTTGGGGAAAGTTGTTCAGTTTCACGTACTGGTTCACCCCATTAAATATTCTTAGCTAATTTTTTTACACCATGTATATGCACAAATTATTTTTCGTTGGATGCCGGTTGCCGAGGGACGGATATAATTCGTCCGAGGCCTACATATTTATATACAGTACGTGGTTAATAACCAAGCAAAACGAAGTCACAAACCAACTGTTTCAGTCAATAATCTCAAATAAGTCAACACAATCGCCAATCAAATACACATTAAGTAAACCAGTAGCACCATCGAAGTTGAACACACGGAAATATAATTTTTTTTTTTTTTACCTGTACGTTTTTTTTAAATATTTTTTTTATCAGTACGCAAACTTTGCTGTGTGATTCTACTCATCAACACAACTAACTTATAAGAAGAAATCTCGAAAAAAAAACCTCAAGGAAATTATAATCTTTTTTTGCAGTTTGGACTCGATGTGAAAAATTCAGAGCATTTAGAACAACCGCGACAATAACAAGACAAATCGGCGAACAAAAGAAGATTATTCTCTTAAAGTATAAAATCTTTATTCTTCTACAAGAAGAATGTAAGACGACCACATCATAAGACGGAGACATCTTAAAGACCAGATGAAGTTTTTAAAACTGAACGTCGTGTTATATAACTGAACGATGATTTTAAAAATGGACGCCATCTTTAAAAGCTGGATTACTTCAACCGGATATCATCTTCCAGACTGGACGACGTATTTTAAGACCGACATTGATATTTCAAGTAAGTCTATTAATAGTTTTAAGGATTGCCCATTTATTCTCTTGGTATAGTGATCTTTTAATCTTCCTATTTTAATTTGAAATATGAGAGGAAATGAAGATAGAAAAATTTACAACGATTGCGATTCATGACGAAGATGGCATTTTCATCGACGTTTGATATATAATATGTGTGTTGAAAAAAAAATACGAGGCTCAATTTCGAGTTAAAAATATTAGATGTCTTGCAAGTCAAGAAAAAAAATAACGCTAAGCAAGTAAACGATATACAGGTGAACCAAAAAGTGACGTCAAGGGACAAAATGTTAATGCCTTATACTGAGGGGTATCCGAATCACCCCCATGTATGTTCCGCGAATTTTGTAGTTTCCAATATATAAAATATACAGCTTCAAGCTGAATTGAAAAAGACTAGAAAAAAAAGATATTTTTAAATTCTGTTATTAAGTTTTTAGCGGCGTTTTGTAGCTTTTACTTTCTAGAATACAAAGAAAAGAATGAACTCCTGTCAGTCGAATATTCCCAATACAACTTTAAAAGTTGTATAACCCTCAGTGTAAAGCATTTAAATTTTTTCTTTTAACGTTCTCACTGTTGGTCCATCCTGTATATTGCCAGTTTTTAAAAGTAAGTAATTATTATGCAGTGTTTTCTGACTAGCCGATAAATTATGAATTTAATCGGCATTGAAGTGTTTTCTGAACAAAAACATAATATATTTGAATCATCTACGATAGTTGCATGGTTACCATCTTTTATCAAGTTGCCATGTTCGTACAGTCAAATGACAGATATCAGGGTACTTTCAATATTGTTGACGAGCTATCTAATAAAATAAGTCCAATTTGACAGCTGCCAAGTCGAACGCATGCTAAAAATATTTCAATACAAAAACCAACAATATTCAAAATTGGAACAACCTTTGTTTATTTGACAATAAAATGGCATAAAATTGAGTGTCTGTTTAACACACTCGTGTGATAAGAGTTTGACACGAGCATTCTAATGCCTAATTATATGCAGTTGCATACACTATTTTATCTTCACTCTACAAAAACAAATCAACTATGTACACTTTTCCAAACCTTCGCATCGGCGATTGCAAGATCCACCCACTATTGTAAAAGTGAAAATGAAATATGAGAACGTTATATAGCTAATGATAAATTTTAAAATTCAGTACTAGCACGTAATATGAATCTAAGCCGGTATTGTAAAATTGTAATTGTAAAATTCCGTGTTATGTCGGCTTAGAATAGCATCACCCCATTTCTTACCCTTGGGAGTCGTAAGAGGCGACTAAGGGACTCGAGAGTGTGTATTGCAATTTTAAGCGATGGGCTGACAACCTATCACTATAGCAATGCACAATTATCCAAATGACCCTCAAATGTTTGTCAGACGTGGCGTAAATGTCCGTTTTGCGGCCGTTTGCGCTCTGCCTACCCCGCAAGGGATATAGGCGTGATGTGTGTATGTATGTAAAATTTTGATAATTCAATACTAAAACATAATATAAGTCTTTTTTTTAATGTACCTATTGCAAAAGCGTAATATCAATCTATGAACTTCCATTGAATCATGCTAATGTAAAAACATCATAATTACATTTTTATTATTATCTAGAGGAATCTATGCATAAAGCAGGTCTATTTGCATTTTTTTGCGGATTTGCTGTATTTTTAAAATTACACCAACAATATTGAAAGTGCCCGAGTTTTAGTATTAGAAAATCTTACGGTATTGGGTTATTCATATTATATTTATTTATCTTTTAAAAATTATATACCATCGTAGATAAATATTCGATTATACTTAATTTAAATAAAATACATATTTTTGAGAAGTTTAAGTAAGGAACATCTTTTTAATGGCCTAACTAATCGATCGAAATATTTATTTTGAAGACAATCGAAACAGTGCTAGTCACAAAATGAAGACAGTCGTTTTAATTTGTTATTGAAATATTGAAAACATACAGTTCCTCAGTAATGCTAATGATTAAATCTCTATTAATAATAATAGTCTTAAACACGAAATTATTCCTTTCTTTTTCTTCTAAATGAAGCTAGTGTTCAAAGAAAAAAGTAAATTCTTGTCATATAATTATATGTAACCGCCGTTGTAAAATATATATTATTAAATTTCAAAAGTATATGCATCACAGGTGAATAGTCAGCATATACAGCAAACAGTATGAAAATACATAGCTTTAACATCTACAGGTAAAATGTACATTGAAAGTTATTAAAAATATGGTATCAAAAGTTGACAGTGTTTAAAAAACGTACTTCCATAAATAAGGGGCTATTATTACATTTATATATTTGTCATCCGATATATGATTAGCAAAAATGCTAAATAAAATATTGCAGCCAATAAGGCGTCGTTTGAGCTTTTTAAAATTATCTACCATCTGATAGAAAGAGAGATACATGATAATGTAATATCGCCTTTAGAAAAAAAAATACTAACTATGACATTTGTTTTTTTATTCCTGTACTACGAGCAACGGCATCTTGTATATTATACCCAAAGGACTAGAACTATATAGGGATATAATAACCGATACACGTGTGTATAAAATAACAGTAAACGTTTATAATTTTCAACTATCCATAATTTGTCCACAGAAATAAGATTAACAATATATCTCATAATATGCGGAAGTTTTCAGTCTTAGTTTAGGGATCAAATATTTTACTGTTATTTTGTCACTATATAACGAATTGACTACGATGTTAAATAAATTAGAGCTGTAACATTTGTATAAAGCATTGAGAAAGGCCGAATAATATGTTTACTGGCATCATCTCAAAATCGCGAATTTATCAACTAGTTGTAATATGTGCAATGTTGAAGAGAAACTTCTTATGAAAAAAATAAGGACCAGAATCAGTTAATTATTATACAATGAGAACAAAAACAAAAGAAAAGAGTTTTGATGGAGAAGATCTAGAAGAACATCCCACCATTAGTGATTAGACGATTACGAATTTTTGAACCTTTTCATAATCTAAAGGTGCAAATAAAAGATTTTGGTCCTTATTTCAAAATGTATAAAATCTCACGCCAAAGGCAAGGAGCTAAAAAGTATTATAGATTAATGAAATGTAGATAAATCTATAACAAAATAACGCACAAATCCTAATCTGTCTCTAATTTACTCATGACAGGGACTTACACTCCATACCACGAGTCGAACTTATAATAAACAAAATACTCACAGCTTATAATATAAGTCAGCGCGCGTGGATTTAGAGAAAAGAAGGCGGCCGTTTGACACTGATTTAAATGAAAAGTTACCATTGGTCAGGGTCGATTTAAAAGCAGCGGTTCGGCAGCTTTTTTCCACAAACTGCCAAGCCGCCGCGTCCGCGCAGTATAAATCATTATAAACATTTACTCAAGCTCACAGCAAACTCGAGAAACCGTCAAGGTCACGCATGATTGCGAGTATTTCGTCCCCTAGGAGTTCGAGTCCCGGTATGAAGTATAGTGCGGTGTAGCTAGACAAACCAAGCTTTAAACGATCAAATCGAATGTAATGTTTCCTTTGGATGTGAAGTGAACTGATGATAAAGCAACCATCTAGTCAAGCCCGTATCATGTAAATATGTGAACGTGTTCTAAAATACGGGCCAACACATTGCACAAAGAGGAGTTTTCAATTAGGTTCTTAAAGTGACAACGACTAATGAAATAAAAATTATATACTACATTTGTTGCTATAATCTTTGTATTTTAGAGGTATAATCAGTTAAACAGTTCATAGTTTATTTGTTACTTTTAAAATAAATGTTATATAAATTGTTTTCATTTTAAGATTATCACTTAACAGCGCTATCTTTTAGCAAGCATATTCTGTTATTTCTTGTTTACTATCGCCTGAAAACTCCTCAATTTAAGAACTAAGTATTACAAATACATATTTATCATCGTGTGTAGATTTATAAAAGAATATATCGCGATACTGTATCAAATACAGTCGTTTTGTACCAAGTGCCACTCTGCTGTTGCAAAATATCTTTCTACCTATTACTAATGTAAGTTGAAAACTAACGGTGACCGATGTTATTACAAAAAAGTTAGACGCGCGTTTAGATAGTGTAAAAATTAATCACTTTTTTGTCATAACGAGGTAAATAAATATTGGTGATACTAAAATAATCGCGTAACATTGTTGTCTCCAAGTGAATAACGCAGCTAGTTACATTTTGCCTACTTTGTAGTTAAAAAGTTAGAAAGATCTTTTATCGGATGTTATTTTTTAATTTTATGATAGACTTTTTACTTTACAAAAATATTATAATAACGTTACAAAATAGAGGCTATTATGGTTTGTTTAAATTTATATTGTTTGCTTTTCGCATTGCCTTAGTCCGTCCCGCATTATGTTGCATTTAAAAATGTTCAAACAGTCTGAACCGCCAACTTACTTGTTTTATAGACAAAAATACCAATTCATATACAAAAATACTTACTGTTTTGTTTTTGAAAATATCCTTTCATATAAATAACAAACAAATGTATTAAAATATTTAGCAAATACAAATTTATTTACTTAAGGCGAGTGGAGTCTAGTGTATTTTATGCATAAAGCTATGATTTTTTCGTGAAATGGCGCGACAGAATTACCTTTGCTCAAGATTGTTTTATATATCTGATATCTAAACTAAAACTCGTTAACAAAATATTTGCTGTATTGAAAATTATAGATAAACGTGCCAAAAACGGCCACTTTCAATAAAAAAAAATCATAACTTGAATTAACGCGAATATTTATCGAGTTTGCAGAGTATAATTGAACTTTTAAATGTAATACCAAAAACTAGGGCAAACGACATTCTGATGCATTGTTTGCATGAAGTTTGCCGTGAAGTGACGCTAACGGCACCACTCGTCATAAATATAACAAAAATGTTTCGAAAGTATTAGATGAATAGTAAATAATTAGTCAAAAATTCGTTGTAAGTGTAAAAAAATCAAAAGCTCGTTGTCAAAATTGACCACACGCACAAAAATGTGATTACATTAAACTATTTATGCATACAACAAGCATTATGGGTAGATTGGGTAAAGCTAATATAAAATATCAGTTAAATGAATAAGAAAATTACTATTAAATAAAACATTTCAAAACTGTTAACATTATTTCTGAACGAAATAATATGTTTAATTATTTTAACTGAAGCAATAGTAACTTTTACATAAAAATATATATTTTTGAATTTTCATGTCTTCTCAATCTTTTTACAGGGCCAACAAAAACGAAACGGCCAATATTTAACTCTAAATAAAACATTAATATTATGCTTCTAGTAGTTTGTAGTTATAAGTCTTAACAATTAAAAGTAGGAAAATCAAAAAATAAACACAATGTACATTTCAAATGAATGATTTCCTTCAAATATTTTTATGATATTTATAAAAGTGAAAACACAATATATTTTGTAAGGCAACGAAGAGACTTAACAACTTACATTCCCTGAGACTGAAAAAGAATAGACAAAAGCTTAGAGCAAAAACAGCCTAAATGTTACAAAGTAATAGTAATAATAACTTGCGCTTTAATAACTCAATTGAATGTCCAAAAATAAATGATTGTAATACTATGCAGACTCAGTTGTGAAATATTGTGATGTACTACTGAACGACATTATCAAACAGTAAGTATAGAAATCAGTTTGAAAAACTTAAAAAACATCTAAGTAAAATGCCGAGTAAACAAATAAATCACCGTTTAGGTAGATGTCATCTAGTTTTAAACATAATCTTATTTTCTTAATACATTTACTAATGTCGGCACATAGAAATTTCATACTGCATATATCTTCAATAATTTAAAATCTGTCCTAGAATTAACAAAATATCATCTCAAAATACGTGCATAATAATAAAATGGTTGTGTCGTGTCATAAAATTAACAAAATCATCTGTATAATTAATAAAGTTTACAATTACATAGCCATATGCCATACTCTAAAAACGTCAGTCTATAAAGTACACAAAATAACTTAGGTATCTCTGTATTAAAATGTGTATATACAAATTTAACAGAATAATCATGCTCGATAGGCAATATTGACCAATAGAGTATATAAGATTCAATGTGCTTAAAGATGTGTGAACAAAACTTGAACTGAAACAGGACAGAGTTAGATGAACAAAAACACACAAGACTTCAAAAAGGCTGTGAACAACTTTTATTCGGTTTGGCGGGTGATCTTATGACGAAAATATCATCTATGTTTAAAATAATTTTCCTGTAATAAATAATCATTCTAATTAAAAAGAAGTCAAAGACACAAATATCAAATGTGTGAAATCATTTTAACGTTTTGATGTTCAATAGGAATTTTGCTGGAATTGGTTATAATAAAATAAATATATTTCCCGAAATTAAACTAGGTTATTTCCACTAATTATATGTTTGTTTTCCCTCGATAACATTAAAAAACAAAAACTTCACTGAAAAAAAACATCCTAATATATTATTATTATAAAAATATACCTAACATATTATTTTTGTGCACAAGACGGTATTATGAAAATATGCTTACATCTAGTATATTAGTCATAGTGGAAATTGCTAAACCGAATTGCCTAGTATTAGAACAAGTTGTACTTATCCATCTAAATAGTAATTTTAAAGGGAATGTGAAACGAGAGTATAAGATTGTAACAACTAATTGTGATTGTGTATAAAGTTTTACTATGACATGTTTGAATCTCATATCGCTAAAAATACAGAATATTGTTTACTGTACAACAGAAATACTTCCAATAGTCGAGTTATACGCTTGGCTGCTCGTCGTAAGTTAACAAGAAAATGAACGCTTGCAGCCGGCAGACAAAAATAATTCTTTGCATACATTTTCTTGCTAACTTGCGCTTGAGCGACCTGACCGCCGAGAGCTACCGGCCCAATATAATTCGAGTCTAAATTAAGTGATTATGTCACAGCATTATTTAAAAATAAATGAAAAATAGCATGCTACTAAACATATATGTGTTATATTACCATGTGTTTGCCTATAGGTTTGGTTGATTTACGATAAGCACATTATAAAGAACCAAATGTATAAATCGAAACAGTAATAAAAAATATAATATCTCATTTGTTATTAATAGTTCAGTTTTTTATATATTATGATATTTCTCGAGTTTATCGAAGTTATACAATCTTTGATTTTTGTTATGTTGTGTTAAACCATTTTGAATATCTAATGACAATATATTTTTATTCTGCTTGAAATGATTAACTGTAAGACAATGAAATAAATTTAATATAATATAATTGGCATTCGTTAGTTATTGATAAAAGTATAATTAAGTTATATCGTAGTAAATAAATTCATTAAACGTAACAGAACTTGACTTTATAACAACAAAATAAATGTACAATCACCTTGCCTTGACTACTATATGCAATTGTTAGGCCGTACGCTCGCTCACGCGGTTTCACGCGCGGGACGGCCCGCGCGGGCCAGATTTGACAAAACACAAGATTGGCGCCACGTGACGCGGCCTGCGGTCACCCGCGGCGCGGCTTCAGCAACCCGCGACATAATATAACCCGTACGAACACGACGACACTTGCCATATTACAACTACCTAGGCACTATGCGCCTTCTAAATTTGGACGAGTAATAATGGCGGCGATGTCAGACCGCCGCGCGGATCCCGCGAGACCGCGCGCGGCCTAACGCGCGGGCTGGCCCGCGCGTGAAACCGCGTAAGCGAGCGTACGGCCTTAAAAGTAGATTAATAATTTGAAAAAGGGACTTTTTTGCAGAAACTAATCCGAAAGATGGCGCTGTGCGCCACCATAGACTAAATTGAAATAACTGTCAATATAATATTTTGTTGAGTTTGCACAACTATTACTCATCACAATAAAACAATGTTAAACGAAACGTAGAATTTGTAAAATCCAAAATAAACACAACTTAAATCCGTTTAAAATTGTTTTAATGTGGTAACTGTCAATATTTGACAACTTAACCGGATTAGTTTATTTAAAAACGCCCATTTATATACCTTATTCTTAATCGGTCTCAGATAAGTACTCAATTTATAAAATCTGATATTTAAAAATAATTTGCAAAAAATTATTTTCAATTCAAAATATTAATAATAAAATAAGTTTAGTAAATAGAGCAGTGTTTTCTGTAATTGTTATTTTATTTGTCTTAAATAGTTTATGACATACGGTATACTTTTTATGTCTCTAATTATTTTTATGACTAATAATTGATGCAAATTTTCTTATAAATCAAGTTATAGCAAAACAGGATTCTTATAACATGGTTAAAAATCCTGCCAGTTTTGCAGAAGGTGAACCTAAAAACATGATTATAAAATGACTATGTGTTTCGTTTCGTTTTCATAATCCATAAATTTGGTTGGTTTGTTATATTTATATCATACACCTTTTTACGTGCCAGACTTGTTATTCATATCACAGTATTATAATGAATCTCTGTTGTTTGATGTCTAATTGGAAATTTATAATTAATTATAATATGTATTTAATGATTGAATATATTCGTACGTGTAGTAAAATTGACGTTTTATTTATCAACCTGTCTCTTACTGGCGGACACAAATAATTAGAAATACACCTATTTCATACATCTGTTTGTTCAACTTAATAACAACATGTGAAAAAAGTGTTTTTTGTTATGGTATCATTATGCACTTTGCTATGTACTTATTATTTAGACAAAGACAACATATTTTAATATTAGGATAAGTAATTCATTTTATAAATATCCACACTAATATTATAAATGCGAAAGTAACTCTGTCTGTCTGTCTGTCTGTCTGTCTGTCTGCTACGCTTTCACGGCCAAACCGCTGAACCGATCTTCATGAAACTTGGCACAGAGGTTGCTAGCATACCGAGAACGGACATAGGCTACTTTTTATCACCATTCGAGGGTCTGGAGTACAGATGTAGACCACCAGGTGTACCACCAGGACCCCAGCTAAACTATTAGAGATACAGGCATGGTTCCAAAACAAAAGTTGTTCAGTATGATGGGCCGATTCTTTTTACAAGGACATTGAGGATCTGGAGTACCTTATGTAGACCACCAGGTGTACCACCAGGAGCCCAGCTAAACTATTAGAGATACAGGCATGGTTCCAAAACAAAAGTTGTTCTGTATGATGGGCCGCTTCTTTTTACAAGGACATCGAGGGTCTGGAGTACAGGTGTAGACCACCAGGTGTACCACCAGGAGCCCAGCTAAACTATTAGAGATACAGGCATGGTTACAAAACAAAAGTTGTTTAGTATGATGGGCCGCTTCTTTTCACAAGGACAGAGAGGATCTGGAGTACCTTATGTAGACCACCAGGTGTACCATCAGGAGCCCAGCTAAACTATTAGAGATACAGGCATGGTTCCAAAACAAAAGTTGTTCAGTATGATGGGCCGCTTCTTTTCACAAGGACATTGAGGATCTGGAGTACCTTATGTAGACCACCAGGTGTACGATCAGGAGCCCACTTAAACTATTAGAGATACAGAAATGGTTCCAACACAAAAGTTGTTCAGTATGATGGGCCGCTTCTTTTCACAAGGACATTGAGGATCTGGAGTACCTTATGTAGACCACCAGATATACCACCAGGAGCCCAGCTAAACTATTAGAGATACAGGCATGGTTCCAAAATATAAGTTGTTCAGTATGATGGGCCGCTTCTTTTCACAAGGACATTGAGGATCTGGAGTACCTTATTTAGACCACCAGATATACCACCAGGAGCCCTGCTAAACTATTAGAGATACAGGCATGGTTCCAAAACAAAAATTGTTCAGTATGATGGGCCGCTTCTTTTCACAAGGACATTGAGGATCTGGAGTAACTTATGTAGACCATCAGGTGTACCATCAGGAGCCCAGCTAAACTATTAGAGATACAGGCATGGTTCCAAAACAAAAGTTGTTCAGTATGATGGGCCGCTTCTTTTCACAAGGACATTGAGGATCTGGAGTACCTTATGTAGACCACCAGGTGTACGATCAGGAGCCCACTTAAACTATTAGAGATACAGAAATGGTTCCAACACAAAAGTTGTTCAGTATGATGGGCCGCTTCTTTTCACAAGGACATTGAGGATCTGGAGTACCTTATGTAGACCACCAGATATACCACCAGGAGCCCAGCTAAACTATTAGAGATACAGGCATGGTTCCAAAATATAAGTTGTTCAGTATGATGGGCCGCTTCTTTTCACAAGGACATTGAGGATCTGGAGTACCTTATTTAGACCACCAGATATACCACCAGGAGCCCTGCTAAACTATTAGAGATACAGGCATGGTTCCAAAACAAAAATTGTTCAGTATGATGGGCCGCTTCTTTTCACAAGGACATTGAGGATCTGGAGTAACTTATGTAGACCACCAGGTGTACCAACAGGAGCCCAGCTAAACTATAAGAGATACAGGCATGGTTCCAAAACAAAAGTTGTTCAGTATGATGGGCCGCTTCTTTTCACAAGGACATTGAGGATCTGGAGTAACGAATGTAGACCACCAGGTGAAACATCAGGATCCCAGCTAAACTATAAGAGATACAGGCATGGTTCCAAAACAAAAATTGTTCAGTATGATGGGCCGCTTCTTTTCACAAGAAGTGATGAGTAACTTATGTAGACCACCAGGTGTACCAACAGGAGCCCAGCTAAACTATAAGAGATACAGGCATGGTTCCAAAACAAAAGTTGTTCAGTATGATAGGCCGCTTCTTTTCACAAGGACATTGAGGATCTGGAGTACATTATGTATACCACCAGGTATACCATCAGGAGCCCAGCTAAACTATAAGAGATACAGGCCTGGTTCCAAAACAAAAGTTGTTCAGTATGATGGGCTGCTTCTTTTCACAAGGACATTGAGGATCTGGAGTACCTTATGTAGACCACCAAGTGTACGATCAGGAGCCCAGCTAAACTATTAGAGATACAGAAATGGTTCCAAAACGAAAGTTGGCCAGTATGATGGGCTGCTTCTATTCACAAGGACAGAGAGGATCTGGAGTACCTTATGTAGACCACCAGGTGTACCATCAGGAGCCCACCTTAACCTGAACCTGTTTCTAAAAAACTATCTAACGCGGACGAAGTCGCGGGTAAAAGCTAGTCTATAAATAAATAACAAAAGACAATACCTAATCGGCATTGACATAATTTTCCATACAAAATCTTCACCACGCCTACGCCCTTTGAAATTAATATTCAATTCAATCTTCTAAAAAAAATTCTATAACCTTAACCCGTGGTTTGGATGTGGGTGCATTCTATCACGTTTTGGGCCTACTTTGTACCTACGCAGACGAACTACAGTTTAACCGCAAGGCAACTTTGAAACAACTGCAAGTTTACAGATAGCGAAAAAAGCTATCGTGGTGGACTGCTAAAAGCTGATGTGGTTGTCAGTCCTAAAACACTTTATTTCAATGCAAAATAAAATATTTATTTTTTTACTTTGTTTCGTGTCAGTAAACGAAACAAAACAAACCACCGTAGTCCACGGATGTCCATGGCCTCAATTCTGTTTTTATTTATTTATTTATTTATTAGTGCTGTCACTTTCCGACAAATAGATTTCGAAATGGATTGGAGATATTTTTGTCATGTCTTATATTTTGACGCAAAATACGTGTTATCTGTCAAAATAAGGTGACGATAAAAATAATGGCGACTAACTTTTTTATAATAAATGACAAGAAATTGCAAGAACCCATTGACATTTTTAAACATGACAGGACGTAGATATCTCCTATCCTTTTCTAAACCATTTTGACGGAAAGGAACATCACAAAATTAAGAATGTTTATCCCGAGTTACGATAGTAATATTAATTATACTGTGCCCGAGTTGAGGACATTGTCAAGACTACTTCTGTCCAAGTAGGTATTTATAACATTATGAACTACTTATATAATAGGACAACATTATACTGTGCGCCAGATAAGGACTGAAAATCCTGCTGCTCACTCAGTCATAGTAAGATTGTTTATATTCTTTCAAATACCTCCTTACTTGGACAGACAGAGTATAGATTATAGAACCGATTCGATATAAACAATTGCAGTTGATTTGCAGTCCGTGTACGTGGACTTCAGCTTGAAGATGACACATGCATTACGGCCTACTATGAGTTTGACTTGACTCATGATGCCGTGGTATGAAGACAAAAGGAATGAAACTGGTGCGGGCATCACTGTATGTTTACTTAAAAGTCAGTAGCTATACATACCATTTACATTAGATACCAAGTAAAATCATCATCAGCCTATACCATGGGCCTTTACCTACTAAGTAGTTTATTGCTGGTTTTAGGCCTCCAATCTGGACGCCACAAAGAGTTCCGGGCATCCGGTTCCTTCCACACAACCTGCGGATCATCGCTCCACTTTTTTTTTTAAAATAAAAAATAGGTAAGCATTTGTCTGCTATCTCACCTGATGTTAAGTGACGATGCAGACGATGTTGGAACATGTTCATCTAGATAATGCCTATTCACTCTCGCCTTGAAAAGGTTGGGCCCAGGTTGTAACATTCCGGAAACAGATCCGCAGGCTGGGAGTTCCACTCTTTAGCAGTTCGCATTTAAAATTTAGAAGCAAAGCGCTTTGTGCGAATTTGCGGGGTGGCTTAGCCTAAAGTCTTTATATATACAGATAATTGTTACTGTGGGAAAGTATTCATGAAGAGTCGCGAATTCCTGGTTCCCACCACAAGAGACTGAGTGAAATTCGTAAATATTCCACCAATTCGGACTAAGCGCTTCCAGTCATCATTTATAATGCGCACTGCTAAAGAGTGGAACTCACTTCCTGCGTCTGTGTTTCCAAACGCATACAACCCTAATGTCTTCAAAGTAAGAGTGAACAGGCTTCTTCTGGGTGAGCTCGCTCCATCTTAGACTCTGTCTCTGTCCTATGACCTAGACTAGAGTCAAGAGCAAACCCATCATTAATAAAAAAAAAATAAAAAAAAATATTTCACGTCATTTAGTATTTAGGAACTTCTACCATGTTATTATAAAAACGTTAGACGCTGTCTAAGTTATTTTGTAATACAGTTGGACGTTGTTATACGATTTAGGAACTTTTTTTAAACTTGCAAAATTTTCAAGCGCGGGCAGGTTTCGAACCTGCAAATTTCGCCATCACAAATGGCGATGCCTCTTCCATCTGGGCTACCGCAGCTCGTTCCTTGCCTGCGAATTTTTGCAAGTGTATATTAATGCAAGTAACGCGTGGCACGGCTCCATCTACCGGGTTAGTTTTGAATATACCCAGCGACTAATTCATTCTTTACAGATTGAATGTAGTCTAAGCGATGGAAACCCGAAAAAATCACTAGTCACACGCCAAAGTCGCAGGTTCAAATCCTACCCGCGCTTGAAAATGTAAGTTTTCAATAATTGTATACGGTAGGTGACACGGAAAGTGTTTTATAAATTGGTATTCGACTTAACTTTTTTAGTAATAATACCGCTTAAGTTTTTACTATTTAATGTCATTATCAAAGGTAGAACAGACTATTCGACATACTCATAATGAGAGAGGAAGTCGCCTACTGTATGTAGGTCGTAAACCACCATATAAGTTGGCACGTAACACGCACCTACTCGTATGCGCCTCAGTATAGCGCGCACCGCACGTGATCGCCAAACAATAAAATATGTGTCGTTGTCATTTAGACAGGTATGTAGATGTAGATAGTTTAGGTAGATTTCCTGTGTCATTTATTTTCATATTACGGGTGAAATTTTACAAGTGACCAACACTGAAAATTTCGGGACGGGCTAGTGATAAGAACTAAAGAACGTAGGATTTACAGGATGGCCCGAATAGTGCCGCCCAAAGACAAAACTTGAATGCCTTATACTGAGGGGCATCTGAAACACCCCCATGTATGTCCCGCAAATTTTTGTAGTTTTCGAGTTATTCCATTTTTAGAGTTGTTTGGGATGAATTCGACTGGCAGGCTTAGGCTTAGGGTTGGGTTTGGTATTCGAATTGTTTATTTTGCTATCTGAAAGGATATCTAGAGAAGGGCCTTACAGTGGCGGCGACATAGCTCAATAGGGCTAGCTTTTCATGTTTCAAAAATATAAAAGTCGTTTTAAGCCATATAAGCATATAGTTTCTTGACCATTGGCTGAACCCAATTTATTAGTTTTCGTGTAATTCTAGGCATATGTTAATATACTTTCGTTTGCAGTGAATAAAAACGACTCTTACTGGGTTTTTATGGTTTTTACATTGTGCAAACTGTCACATGGACAATAGTGGTATACTTATTTTGTATTTAATATTTACATAAAGACACAAAAGAATGTAATTTAAGCAATGAGCTACCATACATTGAATCGAAAATTTACGCAAGCTTAAAAATTACACAAAGTGTAATAGGTAGGTATGTGTTTTACAGATACACGTAACGCAGTCGTACAAATATAAGCGACTTTAGAATGTTTGTAAGTTATGCCCTCAAATAATGCCAGCCGTACCGGACTATACCTATACAGTTTCCGGATTGTATTTAGTTTTCAAATACCAAATTTGAATATAAGCGAGTACAAAAAAATTAAGGAATTGATTTTTACGCTGCAGTCGGAACTTGGAACTGCAACACCAAAATGCTTTCGCTGGCAAAATATGAATTTCGCAAAAATTATAAAAAGCGAACCTTTTCTTATTTTTTATAAGTTAGTAGGTTCCCAGATACTTAGTAAGATAACTTCCTATGTCAATCTATGGTCTACAAACCTTGGTTGTCTTGTATTGTCCAACCTATGTGGGCCAGGCTTACAAAAGAAACCGTTTTCTTAAGTGATTTTAAAACAACCAATTTACACCTCAAGGCTCGTCAGTCGTCTTGCAATTGTGGATCCTACAAGTGTTTCTGTGCTCTTCTACCGCATTATAAACTGTGTGATAGACAAGGATGGAGGATGGTATTGTTTCAAACGTGGGAAACTCACTGAGTCATTTTTGGTTGTAGGAAAATGCTAACTTTGCCTTCGCTGTATGGTAAGTGACAGTTCAAGGGTGATGAATGAAACTGTGTAAGTACCAATATTGTGTGGGCAGTGTTTCACACATGAAACAGCCTTACTAAACATACGTTAAAAACAACAACTGCAAGTCATCTAGGTTAGTCCTACAGGGCTGGCTTCCTCCCTACATTATTTTATTGCATACGCTAATAACTTTGCAAATGGTGACCTAGAAGAAAGTTGTCTGGCAGAGATCGCTGGGTCGATTTTGCACCGTTCTAATACTGCATCCGCAGTTATCCGCACCCAAAACGTGCGATACTTTGAATTTAAGAAATCTAAGACATTTCACACAGCGCCAACTAGCCCCAAACTAATCAAAGCTTGTACGAGTACAATGGGCACTAGATAGCTGATATATTACTTAAATACTTTATTTTAATAGCATTTCGGTTATTTAACTTGACCCAAGCTTGACTGTACCTAAATAAAAACTACCAGCATGTAAGGTGCGCAAAAAACTCGGCACTTAACCGTGTGACAAAACGATCATTTGTCATGAACACCTGTGTTAATTGAGTAACGAGTTCACTTCCGAAAAATACAAGTCATCAAAATACACTTTGAATTAAATTCAGATGCTCTGTACAGAGTAAGCAGTGCCGGTGTAACAACTTACTCGTATAATTAGGTACTTATACATCAACATCCACTACAGCTTAACATGAGCCTCTACCTATTGTTTGCCTATTTATGTCCCTCAGTCGTCATTAACAATGTGTAGAGATGATCTGCCGGCTTAGAATAGCATCACCCCATTCCTTTTTCGTGGGAGTCGTCTAAGGGACTCGAGGGTGTGTATTGCAAATTTAGGCGATGGGCTGACGACCTGTCACTAAGACGTGGCGTAAATGGCCGTTTTTTGCGGCAGTCTACGCTCTGCCTACCCCGCAAGGGATAATAGGCGTGATATTTATGCGTGTAGAGATGATGGATGATGATATTTTAAGCCGGCTTCACGCGGCAGGCATACTTACTTATGTACATGCCTAGTTGTTAGTTGGGTAAGATAATTGAACCCCGTACAATACAGGCTTAATGTCAATATTTTAATAGTAGTTTATGCAACTGTCATATAATGGGGGTCATTAGAATGCGAGTGTCTGTTTATCACACGAGGCGTAGCCGAGTGTGATAATAGATTGACACGAGCATTCTAATGCCTAATTATATGCAGTTGCATACACTATTTTATCTACACTCTAAAAAATTTACTCAGTTGAACACTTTTCCAAACGTCCGCACCGGCGATTGCAAGGCCCGATACATGGTCAAATTCAATACGAGAACGTAATATGGCTTGATATGAATTTTTGAAGATTCTTTACTAACAGTTGTTTAGATGTCGAGTCTCAACAGCAAATAACTAAACAACTGAACAACAACTGAACAACACTGAACAACAACTGAACAACAACTGAACAACACTGAACAACATCGGAATAACATCTGAACAACAACTGAACAACATCTGAACAACAACAGAACAAAAACCTATTAAAACAACTTAACAACATCCGAAAAATTACCGTACAACAACAACGTCAGGTGCGGCGGAAGATAGCGATTTGAGTATTGGAAAAAAAAACTTCGTTTCATTTCTCAACTTTATCGTATTAAGCGTTTTCTCATTAAGTCATTACGCTTCTGTAATTTATAGTAAACCCTAGTTTTTATAGGCAGAATGCATAAAGTAGGTCATTATGCATCTGTTTTTGAATTCATAATTCGAACATTATGAGACGAGTGTAGATAAAGATAGTTTTTAGTAGGTGGAAATAGGTACGCGTTCAATTCGCATAGATCAGTGAACTCAAACAGTACCTAGTGGCCAAATACGAGTATTCCCACGGACATTAGTGACAAATAACTCCATAATTGATCATAGTGAGAAAAGTGTAGAATAATAGCCGAAAAACAAGATTGTGTCAAGTTTAACCGCGTTGCTTACGGAAGTTGTGTTGTGACTGTCTTACTTGTCTTATAAGTATGTTACACTTTGTGTTGTAATTTCTTGATGGAACTCCATATTATAGGTAAATTAAAAACTTATTACACTAGTTCCACTAGTATATTTTTAAAATAAAAATATAAAGCAACCGGTTTCGTTACAACATTATCAGGCATTAATATTTAAAAATCAAAACTTAATGTAATTATTATGTAATGAATAAATAGTCTAAATTAACAATGTCAAGTTTTATACAAATAAAAAATAAATATGTCAAGAAGATATTACTATTAAATTTATTATTATAATTACTGGTCTTTTGTAAGTTTCGAATAGGGTTTTTTATTTCCTATTTGAATATAATAAGTTTACCTGTATATGTACCTTATACATAGGTACTTAGTTTATAGGTATACTAACGTGTGGTAGGTCATCGGGTGCTCATACCTACCATTAATCTCTAGAGGAGCCTTGGGCTAGATATCCAATATATCTTGTTTCGTACGTTATTTTACTCAGCAAGCATCTATTTACGAGTAATAATATTTGCCAACATTAACTCAATTTCGTTAATTACTCACCTAAGCAAATAATTACTTGGCTATAAACGGGTCCGGTTTGATTTTAGAGCTGATTTAAACATTCTCTGTGGTGACTCACAGCGAGGTATTCAAATTATAAATATGTTGGAAGAGTAGGTAAGTAAGTTAATAAATACCTACTTACTTTAAAATGCCGACCAGATGGAGCTAAATGAAGACATTTTCTGTGATTATTGTCTCAGATTTGTACAAAGTAACATTTTTTGAAAATAATAAAAAAAAATTGCTGACACGGGAAGTGTTTTAATATTTGGTATTCAAAATAGTGGCGTATTATTATAATAAACGTATCGTAATTTTTTGAGGATAGTCTCCTTGTCTGACCCTCGTTGTTTATTGAAACAGGGCTTCCCATTCTAGTTTGATGCAAATTTCGCTCTTGCTGTAGACGTGCTTTATGGTTTCAATCATGTTTGACTGATCCCTTGACCAGATGCAATCGTGGCTTATTCGTATTTCCCAATACACTATAAAGATTAATGTTCAGTTTCATGGTCTGATCATGCCTACAAAGTTTTCTTTACACCGTCCCTTACACCTCGTATAATGTCTAGACTAGAGAAATAGACGTACCTAGTAATCTACTTACTAATTTACAAATATTTTGACCACAAGCTGAGTTTAACAGCCACCGTTTGTTCAGGATTGCGGTTTCACCTGGGACCTAGTTTAGAATGTCTCGTTAAAATTATCGTGGCGTATGCACAGACCTACACTTTGTAGGTGAACTAGAACGCAGGTATTTGGATAGCAGGTCACAACAAAATATATATGAAAAGTAGAGTAGGTAGGTACGTAAAATACCTATCACATTACTTAGCTACTTATCTTTTTAAATTTTCTTCTATTAATAATTTTGTACTTAACAATATTATTTCCCGGACATGTCTACCAATTTTAATAAATAAATAAAAACAAACGTGTCATGCGTAAAACAATCGGGAGCCTACCATATTTACGCAAGCATAACCCGATTTTCAGTGTGTAGGAGTGATTTTCTGTGATTTTCGTAGTACTGAACCGTTTTTACGCGCTTGTTTCGGCGAGCTACTATTATGTAGGCAGGTACGTGCAAGATTCTTCAAAAGTATGCGTGCCAAAGCGCTATATTTTTATTGATTTCTACAAAGTTTCAACACTGGCCTATAGATTCAAACTAAACCGATTCAGATCAAAGGAAATTCAGTTCAGCTTGCAACAAAATACTTTTAGTGTTACGCCATCAAACTTATTTACATACAAACCTGTTGTAAACGTCAGTTTGACATGTGCATTCCCGCGCTACGAATCGACGGCCAACCGCGAGGCAGTGCCGCGGCGGCAGCCTACACGCATGCGCGTTCGAATAAAAAGTTAAATATTTTGTTTTTAATTTGTCGCGCCGTACCGGCCAGTGTAGTTCGAATCTTTTATTTTTAAAGTGACATTTAAAAAGATCTTACTTAAAAGAGGTTGGTTGTGTTTGTGTTTTATTCAGCAATACTTTATCGGATTTATAAACCGAGGTTTGTACGCATGAGGTAATGCAAATATAAAATTGTTTCGACTGTTGTTTGCGAAATGTTTTAATTGTGACCGGTCTAGGCTCGGTTGGTAAGAATGGTAACCTTTGCCAGTGTATAAGGAGTTTGTGTTAAGGTTGCAAAAAGTTTTAAAACTTGATTATCATTGTTCATACAAAAGACATCAACGAGCGCGCTTTTTTTTTTTGTTTTTTCGACATGCAATATTGATCTAAATTACAAATCAAAATGATCAATGAAATAGAGAGACATTTAAAAAAAATTGGTCATGTGCATTTTAGACATAGTAGTGTATGGCAGTATCTCGTAAAGGTACAGTTTTTGTATGTAGTAAGTATAATAATGGCGGTACAGACAAACAGACGCATTTATTTTATTTAAAAAGAACTACAATATAACAGATAAACAAGCAGGCCTGATCGCTTTAAGCGATCTCATCCAGTCAACTCTGCATATCATAATAAACAAGGTACTTATAGTAAAGTAGGTAAAGTGCGTACGCTGACTATGCTATCTAATTATAACAATTTCCACATCAGTTGCGTTCCCTTTTATCTTATCTCAATGTTTGTGTGTGTGTAATTAGGATTACAACCTGACTAGTCATTGATGCATTAATTACGAAAGTATATGTTTAAGAACCTAATTACGAAAACGGGCTATAAAACATCAATTTATACAATGTTTCGTTATTAAGAAGGCAGTCGTTATACATACCGAGCCGGTGCCGTGTGATACCGGCTTAGAATAGCATCCCCCCATTTCTTTCCCGTGGGAGTCGTAAGAGGCGACTAGAGGGTGTGTATTGCAATTTTAGGCGATGGGCCGACAACCTGTCACTATGGCGATACATAATTTTCCGAATGACCCTCAAATGTTTGTCCACATTAGATAGGCCTGCTACCTACTAGGTGGATAAGGAACTCTTACAACCACTGGTTTTTAATTTGATTAAGTAGCTAGATATATGGTCCTATTAATAGGATAAATTCAGTACAAATATTTTTAAGGTGAGTTCTACTCGTAAAACTGAACAACTTTTCCTAATTATCATAGTTCAAAATATGAAAAATAAATATTGGACCTCCCATACAAAGCCGCACATTTTTTTAATGTATGGGATGTCCAATTTTTTTCATATTTTCGCATATGCTCCTCGGGAAAAGTTGTTCAATAACACTGAATTTAATAGTACCTTATATAATCATCTGTTTTCCATCAACCGCAACTACGAATTACGTTGTTTGAGCAAAAAAACGCGGGCGGAAGCTCGGATACATGTAAAAACTAGTAAATATTCAGTTAAACATGTGAATACTAACTGTTTAATATGTACTTATAGAGTGTTTTATACGCTTGTACCATACGGGACTCTATCTATTAACATGTTCACTGCCGACTCTTTTGACATGAAAACTGCTTACATTGCAATAATTATTACTACTTTTTTATATTTTTATATTATTTATTGTATCTATTTTATTTATTGTGATATAGATGTGATATACTTACTAAGGATTTTGTTGAAATAACTTTTGAATTATACATATAATGTATTAAATTATTCATAACAATGCATAAATAAATACATATGTCACGCATAAATCCCTTGCGGGGAAGGTAGAGCGTTTTTAGTCCGTTTTTAGTCATGGCTGTTTACGCCCTGCCTACCCTACTAAGGATATATTCGTGATATGACTGCATGCATGCTGGTTGGGGCTACGCAGGCTGAACCAACTGCTTGCCGTAAGAAAGATAGTTCTGTAAGTTCTACAGAGGTTACGTTAAGCCGTCGGTCCTGGTTGCTATCTATGATTACTTAGACAGGCGGTCGTTACACATCAATGTCAGAGGCCTGCAAGTAGTAGTGGGTGGTGGAAAAGTCGGACTCCAGGGTTCATCGGATCGGTCGTCGTCTCGGTTCTACCACTTGCGCTTACGGTGCGTTACGCTGCGTACTGGATGCGTCTGTCAAGTCGTTTCACAGAAGCATCCATAAATGTATCGTAGTCTGTTAGAATAAGATCGGATATCACAATTTCCTTTCGTCTGACAGACGCATGCGTTACGACGTTACGGTGCGTTAAAAGTACACAGCGACGGACGACAAGTGGGAGAACCGCCTTAGTTGTATGAAAAATCAGAAATACAAACATACATACATAAATCACGCGTATATCCCTTACGGGGTAGGAAGAGCGTTAACAGCCATAAAAAGATATTAAATAAATAAAAAATAAACTAAAACCAGAAATACCTTATCCTATATGAAATGCGCCGTGCGATGCCGGCTTAGAGTAGCATCACCCCATATCTTTCCCGTGGGTGTCGTAAGAGGCGACTAAGGGACTCGAGGGTGTGCATTGCAATTAAAGGCGATGGGCTGCCAACCTGTCACTATGGCGATACACAATTTTGCGAATGACCCTCAAATGTTTGTCAGACGCGGCGTAAATGTCCGTTTTTACGGTCGTTTACGTTCCGCCTACCCCGCAAGGGATATAGGCGTGGTGTATGTATATAAAATAATTGATCCTTTTAATGGACAATTTGATAAGTTATTGTGCTAGCTAGCAGTGAACGTGTTAAAGATCACCAGCATCCCGCTACCTATTATCCGAAGTGTTGATACAGAACAGAACAGATCACAGAGAGAGCTACTTGTCGTGGGTAATTGTTATTAAACTACACGGTTAGATAATTGTAGATTACCTTGCTAAGGTTATGTAGTGTTTCCGTAATAGAAAAAGTTTTTATTGGAAACTTGCTTTTCTTGCAAAACTAACCCGGTAGATGGAGCCTTGCCACGCGGTACTGGCATTAAAATACACTTGCAAAATTGGCAGGCAAGGAATGAGTTGCGGTAGCCCAGATGGAAGAGGCGTCGCCACTAGTAATGCGAAAGTCACAGGTTCAAATCCTGCCCGCACTAACACGGGAAGTGTTTTAAATTTTGATATTCAAGAAAAAGATATAAATTGATAAAATAACGCAAGGTAGTGCCTGGTCGTAACAATGTTTGTACTTGGTATTTTAGGGCTTGGTCCATGTATGTATCAATTTAGGAGTAGCGCCTCAACCTTACTATGCTTTCGGCGTCTTCACCTAGTAATAAATAGTATTCTATAAAATCCAATGCATACGGCCGATGTGGCGCAGTGGTAGTGTGACTGCCTGCGACGCAAAGGTTCCGGGTTCGATTCTAGGTGGGTCACTCACAAAGTTGATATTTATCACTTTGTGAATTTGTTCCCGGTCAGGTTAGGACATTGCAGGGTAAACCAACTGATTGTCCGAAAAGAAATGGTTCTGTGCTTCGGAGGGCACGTTAAGCTGTCGGTCCCGGTTGCTGTCTATGATTACTTAGACGGCGGTCGTAACACAATCATGTCATGCCTACTAGTAGTAGTAGGCGGTTGAAAAACTCTGACACCAGGGTTCATCGGGTCATTGGACGACTCGGTGTCCCACACGAAAAGAGAGATAGAATCCAACCCTAAATGTTGGTCAAAAACGGGTCAATCGAATAGAATAGAATTAATACTACCCCAAAAACTAACAAATCGTCTACGTACGTTTTTAATTGTTTACAAATAAATTATGTATTCACGCTACAATATTCTGCCTCCCAACCTTCCATATCTACTCCTACCAATACTCCTTACTAATTGTCTAACTAAATTGGAAATTTGAGGAAATTAAAGAATAGGTGCTTAGCCTAAGATAGGTCCCTAACTTAGGTAGGCACCTACTTTACTTACTAGTATTTCGTTATTTACAAAATTAAAAGTAGCGACGAGACTTATTTATACACAGGGTTATTTAGTCAGTACGCAAATAGTCCTATACATGATGGTCGAATAGGTATACATTTTTTATGGAACTACTATTACTATGTCGCCCCCATAAGGTAGCCCCATAGCAAAAGTTGCCTATACTCATTCATGAGTCAAATCAGCCTGTAAATCGTACTTTTTTTATTTTATTTTATTTATTTTAAACTTTATTGCACATAGTACAAAATGCGGCCCTAATGCGACGCGGCATTCTCTACCGGCCCACCAGAGGGTAAACAGAGAGAAAAAGACACGGGTGTGAAATCATAATAATAGACGATAACAAATTAAACTACTACGAAACTAAATATATAACATATAATTCCTAAAATATACCTACACAAATACTTACTAAAATAAACTTACTTATAACTTATTACTATCTTTTTGTTTTTATTTACTGTTATAATATAAGCAGTTAAAGACATGTTAATCCCAAGACATGGAGATCTCAATTGTGATCGTATTTAAGGCCGAATATTTCATTCCTATTTCTTTTTAATCTTTGTAGGTAAACATCGTATGGAATAAACAACCAATAAACTATCAATTTATTTGTATTGTGTGGTTGAAGATACCTCTGAGTCATTCTATTGATTGGACAGGTAGAGCTGCTTAATTATTTAATGATTCATCGATATTTACATAAATAAACAATAGTACCGGTACCATTACATGTCTGATTTCTATTTCTTATATATTATTTATTTCTTATTATATTACATCGAGGCATAGGAAGGAAGGAGCGTTTTTTTCAAATCAAATTCCATCATAAACTTAGGTACTACTTTCTACTCTATGGTACTAGCAGAAAGAAAGGTCTATACATTTTTTTTTATATTTGGCTTCCATCGCCTTCAGGCAATGATTCTGCCAGAGTCAAAGAACACAATAGTAAAAAAAAAAAACAATTTGCGCGGGGTGACAGCGCATGACCCATGCATGGCATGACGTTTGGATATTCTGTAACTCTTAACATACGTTCATACCACGATACCTTGTGATCAAAGAGTATAGTATTGATTGTACACATACATACATACACATATCACGCCTATAATCCCTTGCGGGGTAGGCAGCGGCAAATAGCCGCAAAAAAACGGGCATTTACGCTAAAACTGACAAATATTTGAGGGATATGCGGGAAATTGTGTATCGTCATAGTGACAGGTTGTCAGCCCATCGACTAAAATTGCAATACACACCCGCG
Source organism: Tuta absoluta (assembly GCA_027580185.1). Classification (NCBI taxonomy): domain Eukaryota; kingdom Metazoa; phylum Arthropoda; class Insecta; order Lepidoptera; family Gelechiidae; genus Tuta; species Tuta absoluta. The sequence continues at coordinate 6,151,440 of JAQAHW010000019.1, read as the reverse complement.
AGTCCCTTAGTCGCCTCTTACGACTCCCAAGGAAAAGAAATGGGGTGATGCTATTCTAAGACGGCATCACACGGCAATAGTAATGATTGTAATCCTTGGTTTTTCAGTGTTAGTTCCATACAAGTATTTAGCAAAGCGACAGTGAAGAAAAACCAAAGCAAACAAAAAACAAAGCCTATGATAATTAATGATTTTAACGATAGACAATGAAACGATTTTTGGCTGTAGGCAATTTTAACTTAGTTATTGGTAATTTTACGTAAATTTTATCTAAGAGTGCTTTTTATAGTTCTTCTGTAACTTCTACGCCATAAAAAATATCATGGTAAGCTTCCTCTTCCGCATTTCCGTTTCATAACATTTTATAATAGAGACAAGTAAGAAATGAAGAAAAGTTATGCATATTATTATACAAACAACTCGACAAATTAATGAATTATTGAGATTATTCCATATTAATTAAGATTACGTGACTTGATAGAAAACCTTTTGAATGTTTATACGACTAGATAGCTATTATTTATGTAGCAATATTTACTCTTATTATGTGTCCCACACAAAGAAAGAAAACTTTTATTTATGTAAATAACATTACGCCCTTATCCCTTACGGGGTAGGCAGAGCGTAAATGCGGAAAAAACTAACATTTACGCCACGACTGACAAACATTTGAGTGTTGTCAGCCTATCGCCTAAAATTGCAATACTCTTGTAACCCTCGAGTTCCTTAGTCGCCCCTTACGACTAACCCACGGGATAGAAATGGGTGATGTTATTCTAAGCCGACATCACACGGCAATATAAATAACACCTTCATGAGAAAAGCGCCACTAGTTCTGTTTAGCATTTTGCAATTATTGTGTAAATTTATCGTATTTCTTCTGAATAAACGCAAAAAAGTTGGTGTTTTTCAAATATTTTGTAACTGTTTGTGTTGTGGGTGTGGTTTTGTAACTTTTAGCGCGTAGGCGAAAATTTTAGAGCAAATAAACCGCTATGATGATAAAATAAATTCACTTTTTGGACAAAATGAGAGCTTCGCCGTGTGATTCCGGCGTAGAATAGCATAACCCCACTTCTTTCCCGTGGGTATCGTAAGAGGCGATTAAGGGACTCGAAGGTTACGTGTGTATTGCAATTTAAGGAAATGGGCTGACAACCTGTCACTATTGTGATACACAATTATCTAAATGACCCTCAATCTCAAATGTTTGTCAGGCGTGGCGTAAATGCCCGTTTTTTACGGCCTTTTACGCTCTGCCTTCCCCGCAAGGACAGGCGTGACATATATATGTATTTTTGAATTATGCCGTATGATATCGCGGTTTAAAAGTTTAAAAATTTTAGGCGATGGGCTTACAACCTGTCACTGTGGTGATACACAATTATCTGAATGACCCTCAAATGTTTGTCAGGCGTGGCGTAAATGTACGTTTTTACGGCCGTTCACGCTCTGGGGATATGTGCGTGACATTTATATATATTTCCGAATTTTAGGTTAACATTTTCATTGTCTGTCACAAAATAATCATATCTTGAAAAGATCTTAACATTCCAACCAACTCAAAGAGCTTCTGTAGTTTATAGTTTTCTAACGGTATTTCGCTGACATACCTCTGTATGAGTCATCCCAGTAATATTTTACTCAAGTTTTGTCTCGTGGTTAGTTTATTTTAGTAAACAAGACATATGACGACCATATGACGACATCGTTTGCCAAATATCTGAGTAGTTTACTCATTTAACCTCTACGTTTCATTGGAGTACACGTCTATAACATATTTACACTGAAGTCTTTCTGGCATGTCTTAAATGTCTGACATGACGTGTGAGAGCCTTTGAATAGGGATGCAAACAATAAAATTAAAAAACATTCCCCTAGGAAAATGTAGCAGGAAACAACAAAAATATCTTGTTACATATTCACATGGGAAGTCAAAAATCTATAACGTTTCCTGAAATAAATTCCTAGAGATTTTATACTATTATTTTATGTTATATTTGTGTGACATTTTAGTTAATTTACATTACAATTTTCTTTAAATAAATTTAATAAGCTGTGCGGAAAAAAAAACAATTACATTTGCATGCTTGTATGCAAGCGAATACATGAGACTTTTTATAATTTTTAAGAACCAAAAAACCTGTATTCTTGCAAATAAATTTTCTGATTTCTGAGAAAAGTTATTCAGTGTCATCGTCTGAATGCACCCTTATCAGTATAAGAAGGGATGTCCTTTACACACTGTATTTCAATAAACTGCCTACTTTATTCCTGGCCTTGCCGTGTGATGTCGGTTTAGAATAGCATCACCCCATTTCTATCCTGTGGGTGACGTAAGAGGCGATTTCTGAATGACCCTCAAATGTTGGTCACGGCCGTTTACGCTCTGCCTACTCCGCAAGGGACATAGGTGTGATATATGTATGTTTGTTCCTGGACCTGTCAAACCCTTCTTTCTGACTGTTAAGAATTTCTAGCTACATTCAAAATAACACTCAAATTACACGTCTCGTCATCGCCACACGTTCTAGACAATACCCTTACTTACGTATTCCAGTCAGCTGTCCAATGAACCCGAGCCTCGCTCACGTACGTGCCTTATGGAGCACGGAAGACGTACTGTTAGGTTAGGGAACGGGAGAAATTGGACTGGTTATTTGGGTTAGCGGGTGAAGATAATAATCGCGTTGTAAAAGGCTTCAGAATTAAATGTCATGAATGACATCACATCAGAAATAGGTGAAATATCGCGTTGATGTCTTTTATATTGCCTAATAAGCAAATGGTGATCAATAATACATAGGTATTTAGACGGAGCATATTTGTCTTAACTCCCCGGTCTAAATATAATATATTTATATAAATAATAAAAATCTTAAATGTTTCAAGGGCATTATCAAGATCAACTTATTAAACTGATCAACTTTCCCAAAGAACATTATTAAGAAGGTCTGCTAATGTTTCCATTAATTCGACCGATGTTTATGTTGTCCTGTTGTGACGTCATTCTTTGTATATTATGTCTCTTGTAATGTTTCTTGTGTGCCATAAATTGTTAAGGCGAGTGTAGCCGTCAAAAATCTCGACAGTGGCACCACTTCACAAAAAAAAAATATCTCCTTATACAAACAATCTATCAGAATTTTCGTCGCCCAAGATTATCCTTAAGTAAAATTAGAACCTACAAACTCAATGAAATATGCGCTGTAATTCAAGTTATGGCAAAAAGTGCCTAAAACAGCCACTTTTGGTACTAATTGCCATAACTTTAATTAAGTACAGTAGTTACTAGTTATTATTCTGTGGTACAGTGACTATTTCATTGAGTTTGCAGGTTCTAATTTTTCTTAAGGATAATACTATAAACTTGAGCAACGGACATTCTGATAGATTGTATATAAAGTTTTTTTTTGTGAAGTGGCTCCACTTATTCACGAGTACACTCGCCTTAAATTCGGGTTCGCGAAACCAATATACATCCCTGCTAATGTAAGTAGTTTCAAGCGGAAAGATGCTTGAGTTAAACTATTGCTCCTTGGTATATTGTAACCTTATGAATGTTATGTCCTAAAACCTGCTGACCGTAAACCGATTGCCCCAAATATGCAATGACTTTACACTATACCATACCTATAAGCCTATAACACGTATGTATTTCACCATATATAATAAAACAATGCCTCGCCCAGTTCACGCGAAAACTTCATAACGAATTATTAATAACGTTAGCGCATAACGAGTTACTTAATCGGTGGCTTCCGTATTGCACGTAAAATCGGATAATTGAATGTTTTGGTCGGATGCAGTTGTTTAATTGTAACAAAATGATTGACTGAGTTATTAACAAGTGATGTCTATTGGAGATGCGGAAACATTGTAATTTTATAGCATTAATCAATGGTATCGTTGAGTTTAGGATAAGTATTATTAAAATAGGTACCTTTGTTTTAATTGTACTACAACGGTTTAAACGTAAGATTGTTAAAATATTAGCTTCAAATATTTTAAAGGGTGAACCAGTCCAGGAAACTAAACAACTTTCCTGTAGGAATTTAAGTCAAAATAAATTTAAAATATGGACTTCCCATACAAATTGACCCGGTCGGCTGAAACATTTTGTAAGGGACGTTTAGTTTTATTTTTTATTTTCCTAATTGTGCTTAAAGCAAGTAATAATTTCGGTCACTAGGCACTAGTATCTATTCTGTGCTTCGGAGTATCCTTGTGGAGTATCAGAAGCACATCAACCTACCGCTTCAAGGGTATACTTAGCCTATTAGATCCCACTGCTGGGCAAAGGCCTCCCCCGCGGTCTTCCACTTCTTCTGATCCAAAGCCAACTCGGTCCACCCCCTATGATAGGCATCAAGATCGTCACGCCATCTTTTTCGGGGTCTACCTCGGCCTTCAAGGGTAAGTTAAGTTAAATATACTTAGATAAACTCCTAAGTTAAGTTTTAATATGTACTTACATACATTCAAAATAAAGCTGAAAAATATATTGCTCCAAGGGTGATGATCCACAAGATCAAGCTGGCATAAGAAAATAGATAGGTGTAATATTTACGTCTAAGTTAGTAAATTATAACTTATAAAGATTAAGCTGTTTGAATAGTTAGTGGGTGCTATTTAGTAGAATATAGATATTCAATTGTATAAATAAGCGCGTCTCGCCAATAAACTGTTTCAGTTTTTTTAAACTTACCTTGAATAAAAAAAACTTAGTTTGGATAAAAGGGATGTTGTGTAAAAGGCCTTCTACGTTACGTGCATCCTATTTAAAAGTATTATAAAGTGGGTTATACTAGAGGTTAACATAATATTTGATTGTCAGGAATTTCTTTAAAAAGCCTTGCATGCGAGGAATCATAAAAATAGCTCCTTTCGCGCAAATGTTTTTACAACACGTAATCATTTTACTGTTATGTAGCTACCGTTCTGTGATAAAAACGAATTGCTCTTTCTGTTATTGTGTGGGACACCGAGTCGACGAAAGAGCCGAAGAACCCTGTTAGACATCTGAGTGACCAAAAGAGGATTTAGTAGGTACTGTTATTCTGTGAACTTGTACTTTTGTAAATAAATTATTACTTACCTAAATTTTTGACAATACTTAGAGTTATTTTTTTAGAATTTGCACTTCATTTTAGGTAAAGTAGCAAGTACAAATTCTTTTTCCGGTATTTAATTTCATGGGGATGTTTTAACTTTTCCTTAACCATTCTTGACCCCGTAATTATTCTCTAAATTTCATTTCATTGTATTTGTATAAGCCAGTAAGGTTTTACTGTTGTGGTTACAAAATACACAGGTGCTCGTACGTAATTTGTGGTAAAACTCTGGTTATAAAGATAGTGAAAGATAAAGCTTAATAGTCCAGTACGGCTGGCATTATTTGAGGGCATAATTTTCAAAAATACTAAAGTCGCTTATTTTTTGTACGATTGCGTTACGTGTGTCTGTAAAGCACTTATGACATTTTGTGTATCTTTTTACGCTTGCGAAAATTTTTGGTTCAATGCATGTTAGATCATTTATTTAATTGAATTTTTAAGTGTCTATAATTAAATGGTAAAGAAAAATATAAAATAAATAAATATTCTGGACAATTCACCCATCGCCATCTAGCCCCAAACTTAGCAAAGCTTGTACTATGTGAACTAAATAGCTGTTATTAATACTTATATACTTTTTTTACATACATATTATACATATAAAACACCCAGACTAAACACAAATAAATGAAAATAGCTTAACAAATATTTGTGTCATGTGGGGATAGAACCCACGACCCTCGGCGTAGGAGGCAAGAGTACTTACTATCCGCTACGCCATCGGGACAGTCCATATGTTAATTTATTCATAAAACAATTTAATTACAATTAGAAAATATACCTGTATTGTCTATGTGACAGTTTACCCAGTTTAAAAATCCAGTTGGAGTCGTTTTATCCAAATTAATTTATCTTATCAAAATTATAATCTTTTATCAGAATCATAAATAGGGTTCGGCCAATGCCCTAGAAACTATTAGCCAAAAATAAACAACTTAAATGTTTATGAAACTAGAAAATCTAGCCATACTGGGCTATAATGTATCTTTGAAAAGTTCACTGTCCTAAGATAAGGACTCCACTTTCGCTATAGAAAGCGAATTACCCGACTGCGGCAGCTAAAGAAGGGTAATGATGTTTAGACGTGATGTGAGGAGGTAATGTGTCTTAATCTAATTAGTGGTAGGGTCTTGAGCCCTTTTTAATTTCTAGGGAAAGTGTAAGAAAGTATTCGTGATTTTTATAGTTGAACTAATAGCCTTAATTAGGAAGTAAACTTTCTCGGCGAATTTTCAGGGTTTCGTATAACGGGATCCTATTACTGATTAGCTATTCCAATTACTGTTCTTAATCATACTCACATTTTTCCAAAATGTGTAATTTCCTAGCATCTTTCATAAACTTGTTTTTTATTAAGACTAGTTCTTCAATTAGATTATAAAAAAATAAAAAAATTCCAAAGTTGAATTTATAGTCCCGAAGAAGAAGAACTATAAGTGTTGTTGATCAAACGTTTACACTTAAGATCTTTAATTTTGCCATAACTTACGAATTGAACATCAGCTTGTGAAAGAAAGACAATGAATGGATGAATGAGTTTTGCTACTCTAGTTGATTTTGCTTATTTTCGAAAACATGCTGTTTTTCTACACAAGACGCGACTACGGCCTCTACTCTACCCACTGTCTATAAATTTCAATGAAATCACTACCTGTCTTCAATCACAATCATCGTCATTGCCAATGACAGCCATGACTAATTGCATGGAATTGTATGTCTGCCCTTGCATTGTCGCCATATTGGAAAAGTTCAATGAATGCTTGTAATGACGAATTGTTGGATCTTTAGCTATCTTCAGAGTAAGGCGGTTCACCCACTTGTCGTCCGTCGCTGCGTTTTTTTATCGCACCGTAACGCATGCAAGGAAATTGCGATCCGATCTTATAACCCATACGGCTACGGTGCGTTTGTGCGTTACGATGCGTTAAAAAAAGCAGCGGCGGATGACAAATGGGTGAACCGCCAATAGTAAGAAGATAGAGGTAAGGATTGAGAACAAATTTTAATACACCCACTTCTTGTGTTAGGTATACATATGTACAATTATAGAAACTTTCATAATTATCTATTGCAGGCAGAAATTAGTTGCAAAAGTATCCTGGTAGATGGAGCCGGGCCACGCGTTATTGGCACTAAGATACAATTGCATAATTTAGCAGGCAACAATTAAGATACGTTAGCCCAAATGGGAGAGGTCGTCGCTAGTACTGATACCGAAAGTCGCAGGTTCAAATTATGCCTGCTGTTTATTACCTACTGAACCTTTCTGCCGGTCGGCACACATTTTTTTGAACCATCAGAGAGCTATAGGTCGACTTTCGTAATTTTCTTAAACTCGACACTTTCCTATCTTGTCTCTTTTATAACCCGCTATCTCCTGAATTGGTCCTTTTCCTATACTGGTCTCTTTCCTCACTCGACTCTTTTTACTATGTCATTTTATGGTCTGTTTAGATTTGTGATACAAGGTTTTCCTCGCAATTTAAAATATCTAATGTATCGCTTAGGTCAAGTCCGTGAATTCGAACGACAAAAAATCTTTGAAAAAAAACCCACAAGCTTTTTTTCATCGACCATTGATATTACAATTAGAGAACGATACAATAATGACTTCATCTTAAATCACAGCCAATTTTAAGTTCGTTAACTATGTAAGTACTCATCTAATACTACCTAAGTAATAATCAGCGGCTTGTAGGCAGTAATTTATCAATAATAGTTAACATGTAGGCAGGATGGCAATATGTCTTCTACGAGTAGGTTACCTTGGCCTAAAAAAGGTACACAGAACATCTTTCTTAACTATGCAAGAACTTTGTAAAATAAACTGCCTTAGTTTATGTTTATAAAAATAATAACTTTATTTTAAAAATAAGCAAATGTTAATTTATTTATTTTCTTAAACAATTTAACGTCACATCTTCTTTTCGTGTGGGACACCGAGTCATCCAACGACCCAATGAACCCTGGTGGAGAACGTCACTTATAAAATGAAATTAAAAATAAACTGTGCCAAAATTATAAGCCCGAAAATTACAATATAACAAAAATTATAGATTGGGAAAGACATTTGATCATTCGGTCATATTCCTATAATTCCTGGGTGAGCTCGCTCCATCTTAGACCCTGTCTCTGTCCTATGACCTAGACTAGAGTCAAGAGCAAACCCATAATTAATAAAAAAGAAAAATTAAATTTGATTCGTAAAAAAAGTAAAATTAGAGAGCACAGTCTTTGAAAAGATGCGTAATATTAACGTACGGAACAAAAAAACGTCAAACGTCATACTAATGCGTATTACAGACGTTACATAGATTTCCTGTCTCTATAATTTCGTTAATTTCAGAAAGTAAAAATGAATAAGCTGAGGATGTGTCCTTTTAGAATCGCGTCCATTGTCTACAGTAAAAGCAAAACTTAATACATATAGGAAATAGCAGTAAGTACTTATCTAGAAAAGCCGTTTGCCTGTGAAAGCTGCTGGAGCCACTTCCTTATCTTTCCACCGCACTCATAGATGATTGATTGAATGAACAATGTTGCGTAATATAGTTCGTTATTATTTTTATTCATACTTGATTTGTAGCTGAAATAATTTTCATGATTCCTTTCATAATATAGATTCTGGATTTTTAAAATGCAGGTCTTTTGCATAAAAGAATTTGCCCATGAAGGTAAACAAGTTTCCCAAGAAAACATAAGACGAAATATGAAAAAAAGACTTCCCATTGAAAATTACTTTCTCGTCTACACATTTCGTATAGGACATGCTCGGATAATTTTGTTCAGATTTATAAAGCCCAAACAGTTTTAATATTGAACGAACAAGTATCACTTGATTGACTTGACTTGAACATGATGTAGGTTTCCACGACTTACTTGTTTTTGATTTGGTAGAGAGTTTAGCCCTCTACATTTTGGCTGGATATAACAAACAGTCTTCTTCACGGAGGTCGTCTTTATTCTTTACTAGATTTCCGCCCAGCGGTTTCACCCGTTGCCACTCATTTTCCCGTGGTAATAGTTGTTTTCCCAAAGTAGCCTACTGTGTTCCAAATTTCATCCAAATCGGTCAAGCCGTTTGAGCGTGAAGAAGTAACAAACATACATACACACAAACTCCCAGATTTAAAATATTAGTACGGATTCTTTTAAAATTCTTTCAAATTTCAAACCTATTTCGTAAAATTGATTACAAGTTAGAAGGTGTTTGTTTGACACTGACCTACTTGAACTGACAGACCGACATACTGACGTACCTATATTTTCTAATATTTGGAGCATACTGAATGTATTGCAAAATTGCAGACCAAACCAAGCTATGATAGGTTATTTAGTTATAAACGTACAGGATGTAGAATAAATTGATGTTCGGTTTTCGCGATTATCGAGATTAAGCCAAACATTAAAATTGAGAAATTCTAAGTTTAATGTGTTTTTAGCACTCGGTCGTAGTTGCTGTTTAAGGCGAGTGTACCTACTCGTCAACGACCTCGACAGTAGTGGCGCCACTTCACAAAAAAAAACCACATCTATCACAATATCCGTTGCTCAAGTTTTTAGTATTATCCTTAAGTAAAATTTGAACCTGCAAACGCAATGAATTGAAAAAATTAAAAAAAAAAAAATTGCTTTCATTGAGTTTGCAGGTGCTAAATTTACTTAAGGATAATACTAAAAACTTCGGAAACTGATATTCTGATAGATTGTTTGTTTAAAGAGAAAATATTTTTTTGTGATGTGAGGTCGTTCACGACTAAACTCGCCTTAAGGGTCGAACTATATTGAGCGACGCGGCCGCCGCGGCGCTAAAGCGGCCCGGACGTTTGCCGCGAATTTACAAGTATTTCTTGCAACGTATTATACTACGTATCATATTGTAATATAACCAATTCGTTCGTAAAATTAGTGAGGCTGGCAACCTTTCACTATAGTGGTGATACATGATTTTTCTGAAACGGCCCTCAAATTTATTATATTATTAATTTTAGTTTACGGCCGTTAACGCTCTGCCTACGAAGAAGAAGTAGTCAAATCAAATCGCTAAATGGCTGGGAACCTTTTTTGCGACCCTATTCGTCGACTTTACGTGGATGATTGATTAGATTAAAATATCATATTGAAATACCCATACTTACTTACTTCATAATGATGCATGCAAATTGCATAAACGCTTTATCTTCTGTCGATATAGCAACACAAAAGAGCCGGTTGCACTTATCAGTCATCTTTTAAAACAATCGGCCTATACACTTATACATGGTGTATTTGCAAATAAGTAAGAAAGGGTGTAGGTTTTTGCAAATAAGTAAGAAAGTTTAAGAATGTGTTCCACTTTATTAGTCAATATATTTTTTATTAAATATGTACTAATTATTTAAGCATAGGTTTCAAATAGTACTAAATAGGTACTACACTACTACATACATACCTACATACATTATGTATACCCTGTATGAGCTGGCAACTCTTTTTTGACGGTGCACAATAGTTGATTCCCATTTCCCACACCCACCAGTGGGAATCGCGTTTTCCCACCGATTCATAGATCAATGTTACTCCCAGTGTGGAAATGCGGAAGACTGACGTTTTTTTAAGAATATCAATGAATGAGTAGGTTTATAATGAGGCGATCTCATAGGCAAGTGTTTCAAAAGTTCTATGTAATAACGATTTATGCTGCTCTTCTTTTCTCTCACTCTTTTCGTGTGGGACATCGAGTCGTCCAACGACACGATGAACCGCCTACTAGTAGTAGGCCTCTGACATGGTTTTTTGTAACGACCGCCATTTAATTAGGTAATCATAGACAGCAACCGAGACCGACAGCTTAACTTGCCCTCCGTAGCACGGAACCATTTCTTTTCGGACAATCAGGTGCAATGTCCAAACCAGAACAGGAACAAATTCACAAAGTGATAAATATCAACTATGTGAGTGTCCCACCGAGAATCGAACCCGGAACCTTTGCGTCGCAGGCAGTCGCACTACCTACCACTGCGCCACATCGGCCGTCTTTTTGCTGCGATCGCATGACAAATTATATGTATAGCACCTGCTCTACCAAAAGCACTTTGATATCTAGGAAGCAAGCATCATTTAGCCCACAGAGCACCGACACTTAATATGCTATCACCCGCGAGAGTTCTTACAGATTACAGACGTAATCAAAGATTTGATGTAGCCAGTGTCACGTGTACCGCCGCCGAGAGAAGTCGTATTTGACAGCTGTCAGAATCGTGATAATACTATGGCAGAGGGACCATTTTCCTTTGTTGACATATCTTTTAGTATGGAGATGACAGCTGTCGAAACCGACTTCTCTCGGCGGCGGTACTATAGTACATTATCTTATTCATAGTGGTATATTATAAGTCTATGCTTATTCATCTGTGATTTGGCTGTTGACGCTTTGGTGACGGACGTTGTCTTTGACTAAGGGTAGGTTCAAGTCCGTACTCGGAAACAAGGAGTGCACTCAAGAAATATGACCTCCAAATTCGTTGGACCCTTCTATCTCGTCTAATAGTTTGTAAGTAGGCTGACCATGTAGTTTAATACAAACATACATACATATATCACGCCTATAATCCCTTGCGGGGTAGGCAGAGCGTAAACAGCCGCATAAAACGGACATTTACGCCACGTCTGACAAATATTTGAGGGTTATTTGGAAAATTGTGTATCGCTATAGTGACAGGTTGTCAGCCCATCGCCTAAAATTGCAATACACACCCTCAAGTCCCTAAGTCGCCTCTTACGACTCCCACGGGCAAGAAATGGGGTGATGCTATTCTCAGCCGGCAACACACGGCAGACTTAGTTTAATTCATGTCGGAATTAAACGGAACTATTTTTCTTCCTAACAAACAAGATAAAAAAGGAAGCATACTTTATTGCTCTTTAGAAAGGCTAGTATTTAAAAACTTAAAAATCGTCAATCTACAGAATATTCATTGCGTTCGAATTTTATTGAGTACAAACATGATCCAAGCAATGAACTTAATATTTCATCAATTTCAAAAAAGTTATTTCGTTTAGATTTCGTACCTCATTTCGTTCGGTATGCATACCTGTTTCAAAAACTGATTATATTATGTTATGGTCACCCTACTGTCGTGGTCAAACGTCGGGTACACTCGGGACTACTCGGGAGTGACTCGGGGTAACTCGGGAAAATAAGAAAGAGAGAAGCGTAACTGAGCTTTGCATCGGTCAAATAATCTAACTTTACTGTTCATTACAGAGTACGGCTTCCAGGTTCATCTATAGTTCCATGGGGTTGTTCATAAGCGTGACCTGTCAGGGATCTAAGCGTGAATTATTATTTAAATACCTACCCATTATTTAAATTACTACACACATAGTCTTGGATGTGTAACATTTTTACTGCAGCTAAAAAAGCTATGCTATTGTATCTTGGACGGACCATTGTATGCAAGTAGGTACCATCCACCATAACTTAAGAGTGTTCTACCAAAGGTCATACATAGACGCCTTGTCCTCCTGAGAACATGTCAAATGTGTAATTAAAAACACGCATCCATTAATACTTGCTGGTGTCTATTCTAGTGAACGCTTTCCTAGGCAATTTTAGCCTTGCCACTGCAAATGAGAAAATACAGCCTCTTTGGCTGTAATTTGCCTGCAGCTTCAATTTTACATCATGCTTTTGTTTTAAAATGTAATCTAGGTACACTAATATTATAAACATGAAAGATTTGTTTGTTTGTCTATTTTACTGCTTTTACCGTTTAAAAGTGTTGTATAAAGTAAAAAAAAATTACCTACTAGCCTGCGGATTAATCTTGTAGGATAGTGCTTTCTATGTTTAATTATGCGGATGTCGTGTATGGTCCTAGACTCTTAGCTAAAACCAAAACTTTAGTTCAACGCGTTCAGAATGCTTGTGCTAGATTTTGCTTCAGCATTCCACCTAGATCTCATGTTTCTCCCTTTATAAACCAAGCTAATTTATTGAATACTAGCTGTTACCCGCGGCTTCGCCCGCGTACTCATAGAGTTTTATTAATTAGTTGTGTATTCTAAACGACACATCGTAAGGCGAACAACTGTGTAAACTGGGAGGGCACTAAAATCACTATTCACCGATACACAGACGACACTACACTGGAATGGTTCACTTCCTTGAAAAAGTATATAATTTGTGGTACCTGGGCGCTACCATCACTAATACAGGCTATTGTAATTTTTATTACATACAAACATGCTCCAAGAAGACATGAAAGAAAGGAGTGGGTATGTAATCAAGGATTTGAAAACCTATATTAGCTCCAAACCAAATTAACTTGGGGATGGATGTTCTTGGATTGGAATTATAATAATATGAATACGCAGTATAATGATTTTGCCTAGTCTTCAATTTTCAGGACTATGGTACCAAAAAATTTAAGTTTATTATGTGTCTTCGCAAGTATACGCAGGGCAAACTTACTGTGCTAAAAATGGTTATTATTATAGAAATGGACTTTCAAATCATGTTTAACTGTAGAAATTAACTTTACTACTGTGGTAAGAAGTATCTCAAGTACATACCCACATCACCCTTAAAGCCACATTCATATCCCAAAATTCATATTCAAGAGACATTCTCATAGTAGTGCTATACAGGGTGTAAGTGACAGCCCTTCGAATACTGATTGGGTGTATTCAAACCATGAAACTGAACAACCTGCCATAGATTAAATTCTTTTTTTCTATATCCCATACAAAATCACAATCAGCTCACTGCATTTACTATGGGAATATCAGTATTCGGAGGGCTGTCCCTTACATCCTGTATATACATCTTTTTTATGTGGTATGGATGTATTCTATGCTACACAATAATCAGTTTTCCGATGGGAAAAATATGTTTTTCCGAGATAAAAAGTAACCTATGACACTCACCAGCTTTTCATCTAACTGCTTTCCAAAAAAAAAATGCTTTACATCGCTGCATGATACTCATTTATGTATGTAGTATGGATGTATTCTATTGCTAAACATTAATCGGTTTTCCGAAGGGAAAAATATGTTTTTCCGGGATAAAAAATAACCTATGTCACTCACCAGCTTTTCATTTAGCTGCTCTCAAAAAAAAAAATGCTTTACATCGCTGCATGATACTCATCTATGTTCGTAGTATGGGTGTATTCTATTGCTAAACATTAATCGCTTTTCCGATGGGAAAAATATGTTTTTCCGGGATAAAAAGTAGCCTATGTCACTCTCCAGCCTCTCACCTAACTGCACACCTAAAAAACACTGCATGATATCGCTCTGTTGTAACGTGAAAGAAAGACAAACAAACAAACAAACAAACAAACAAACACACTTTCGCATTTATAATATTAGTATGGATGTCATCTAGGAGGTCTTTGCATTTTGCGGTTCTTCTTTTTGGCATAGTCAAAACAGGTAAGCCTCCGTACCTGAATTCCAGGCTTGTGTTTTCGTCTCGAATTCGTCTTGGCCAACTTAAGATTCCCTCTCATAGAACTACGGCTTTTAAGGGCTGTTTCAAGTACACCTGCAAAAATTTGGAATAAAATCCCTCAACCTATACGCTCTCTTACTTCAAAATATAGTTTTCGAAAACATGCCATGCAAAAAAAAATGGTGTCAGCTGAAAATCAGCGTCATTAGCAGTCTTTGCTTATGACTTCATGCTGAGCTGGGGCCTTTTCGGCAGATATGTTTAATTTTTGATAGCTATTGTTATATTACAAACTGTTACTTGTAAGTTTATTTTTTACTGATAGCTATTGTTATGTTACAATTGTAATGCTGTTGAATTCTGCTGAATAAACATTTTTCATTTTCATTTTATTTGTCATTGATAAATTCCAAAACAACTAAACCGATTACAAAAATACTTTCAACAATAAAATGTTACATCATCCTAAGTAAGAGTGGCTATTTTTAGCACGGAAAATTACTTATTTCACGGAAAAACGGCAGCAACGGGTGAAACAGCTGGGCTGGCCTTTGTACATATATTTTAGGAATCAGGCGAAAAACTCTGACACCAGGGTTCATCGGGTCGTTGGACGACTTGGTGTCCTACACGAAAAGAGTAAGAGATCAGGCGCCTTTTTAACAGTCAAATGATAGTTGTGGATGTCCTGTCTCTAAAACATTTTTAAGTTTGATTACCCACATGTTTCGTGGTAAAAACGAAAATGAAAATGAAATAACTTTATTCATGTAGGATAGTATTATCACTTATTGACGTCATGATCAGTCATTGTAAAAAAAAAAGAAATTAAACCACTTATTCAATCTTGTCTCTTTATTTTTCCATACCTATGATGGACAACAAAATAAGCCATGTATCGTCGGATTTTTGGACGTCTCGTCTCATGCGATAAGAAACGGCTAAGACATCGATCGCCAGAATCGAGGCCAGTACATACACACATTAAATTATACATTCTTAGCTATTGTCCAGTAAATACATATCGGGGCAGTCGACGGTGACCATATTCAATGTGTTTTTTCTCATCGCTCGTCTATAGAGACAATACGTACATACACATATCACGCCTATTATCCCTTGCGGGGTAGGCAGAGCGCAAACGACCGCAAAAACAGACATTTACACCACGTCTGACAAATGTTTGAGGGTTATTCGGAAAATTGTGTTTAGCCATAGTGACAAATACTTACCAATCTAAAAAAAAAGCAAGAATTTCCGAACGCAGTGTAAAATTTTTATTCGCTGTTTGGTCAGAATCAAAATGTTACACTGTGTTGAACTAGGGTTCATTCATCGACTTATTTCACACATCCCCGGCAGTCCAGGCCGACGTTATTTTCCACTGAGCTATCGTGCTTTTAATCCACTCATTTATATACACAAATCACCCCTATAACTCCTTGCGGGGTAGGTACCAAGATATTCTTATATTAAGGCGGTTCTCCCACTTGTCGTCGAGTGCGTATTTTTAACGCACTGTAACGCATGTATAGGTCAAATTAAAAGGAAATTGTGAATTCCAATCTTATTCCCATACAAATACGGGTATGGTGTGCACATGGTGTGTATCGGCTGCGTCCACCCACAGGCTGCGTCTGTCAAGTCGTTTGAAAAGTAAGTCGTTGTAAAAAATAAGCAGCGACAGACGACAAGTAGAGGAACCGCCGCCGCTCCCAACTTTACTGAAAAGAAAAACATATATCCATTTCTTCCTCCGGAAATTAAAAACTTATTATCTTATACTATATTTCATGAATGATTTTGTTTGTTACAGATAATCCGTCGAATACCATCTCCTCAGCCCTTGAGAAGATGTAGTGGTTCGGAGATCAAATATATTTAGTTCGTATCCTACCGAAGAACCAAAGAAGTGAAGGCGCAAAACTCTACCTACCTAAAGAAAATCTGCAAAGATTAAACAAGGCTCGCAGAAATGCCGTACAAGGAAAAACCTGCCCGTAGTACACATTGACCAAATAAAATAGAGCCATAGGTCAGCTGCAAAACAGAAGCTACCAAAAACCAAATAAAAACTCTAAAACCAGTGATGAATTTATAAACTGTAGGTAGAGCAATATAAGAAACTGACTTCAAGATGTCGTCAAGCAACGAGCTAAGTGATACGTCACCAGAGCCGCAGAAATATAGGATGAAGCCGGCAGTCAGTAGGATATTCTGCTGTAGTGTCACTGCCGCATCTGGATTTATCGCTGCTTATGCTTTGGTAAGTAAAACTGGTGTTCTGAATTTAAAAACTCCTCAACGATTTTGAACGCACTTTGAGTCGTTATTATTTACCTACTGCAAAAGTAAGTATATACCTAAAATGACACAAAATAATAAATTGGATCAGGCCAATGTGGCCAATGGTCGAGCAACTATAAGCCTAAAATAATCAACTCTAATATTTTTGAAACATGCAAAGCTAGCCATACTCAGGGCTATTATGACAGCAACGGCGGCGACGCAACAAAGACGGAAACAACGCACTGTGTAAACGCACCCCTAATAGGCATTAAATATTAAACAACGTCGTGATGACGTAGATGTACCTTCTACCTTGTATTCTATGTACTGAACCAGAGGTTTATTTTGAGATGAGTGTGTAAGAGATTGGTGCGGTGTGATGCCGGCTTAGAATAACATCGCTGGGCTGACAACCTGTCACTATTGCGCGATACACAATTTTTCGAATGACCCTCAAATATTTGTCAGACGTGGTGGAAATGTCCGTTTTTTGAGGCCGAAGGAATTATAGGCGTAATAAATGTATGTTATTGACTGAGTGGTGGCCAAAAGTAGGGCGTAGAGGCGTAGCTCGTCTCGCAGCTAGATGGGTTGACGATGTAGTAAAGATTGTCGGAAGAACCTGGACAAGACTGGCACAGGATAGGAATCTATGGCACAAGAGAGAGGAGGCTTATACCCAGCAGTGGGTGGATAAGGGCTAAAATGATAATTAAGGTAGAGGTATTGAACACGAAATTGAACACTATAGAATTCATTTACGAGTGGAATGGATTTAGAATAGCTCCACATCTCCAACTAACTTCGTGAGTAGACACGGACTTCCCAAGTGTATGTAAGTATGTATTTATTGGTAGGTAATTTAGGGGGTTATCGGCCAATCTTGCGAATTTTTGACTTGAAGATAATATATTTGTATCAAATATTTAGACGAGGCTAAAGCATAAAATGATTTTGAAATCAGTAGATATTGTAGTTTTAGTTTAAAAACCCCCTATTATTCAAAAATGCTTTAAAAATAAATAAAACGATAAAATATCTGAAATGAGCGAATTAGGGGGTTATTGGACAGAACATTCAGTTTACGCCCGCTAAAACAACTACTTTTCGGCCACCATGTAATGCGTTGAAAAATAAGTCTTAGTGCTATCAAGTAAGGATAGGTTTTCAATAAAAAATTAAATGTAAATGTCATGATCATTTTCTTATTCAATATTTATGTTTTTGCCATAGTTCAATACATGATAAGCTATTAATAATAATCAAAACTAAGTAGAAAATAATAATCTGCTTCGTAAAATCTTCTTAAAACAAAACTTACTAATAAATTGTAATAGTAACACTAATAAATATATGGCCAAAAACCAAAAAAAGGTTTTTGGTTCCCGGCCACATTAGTAAACTCTATGCCGATAACTAAAATGTACAAATTCAGCTGTCGGCCGTCAATTTCAAAATATTTTAAAGTTTATTTATTTTAAATTATTGTATGAAGGTGCATGGCCGCCAGTTAACTTAACCGTTGCCTTTGGATATTAGAACGCTTGAAATTATATAATACGTCTAAAGCTTTTCAAAATGTAATGAAAAATAGGATGTAAATTGAATGTTTATCAGCTAGCTATCGACCAGTAGGCCGATAGCTAAATTTCCCCGAAAATTGCTTCTAGTTATCCGGACATCTAATTTTAATGCTAAATATTGAAAATTTCAAGCTTTTTAATGAAATTAACGTAAATTAGAATCACAAATAGTCACACTATGTCAATATTTATATCCAATAAATTATAAACAACGCTTTATCTTACCTCGAAAAATGCATAGCTCCAAGATTTTTTCACTGTATGAGCACACAACCGAACTCGCAAATTTTAAGAGGTCAATTGACGAGACACTGGAGCAGTTATAATGCTAACTAATTAAAATGTGATGGGAATAGTCAAAAAGTGTTGAAAGACACTGACTTTTCTAATAATATACTTAAAGTTTTCATCTTCGGCGCAAATAACTGGGCTGTGTCCGATAGCTACTGGTGTCCGGTCAACCAGCTAAATTACCCTATTATAGGTAGCTATATTATCATGTAGTTTGCGCATAATGTCTCACGTTTTGTTTAATATGATATCATCGATAAGGTTAAACATCATTACATCTCTCTTAAAATTAATGTGTTCCTTATCGCCTGTTATAAATTGTCTAATCAAGTCTGACCCAAATTGCCCTATAACTTCAAACATCTGTTTTATACCATAAGAATAGATAATAATACTGCGTATAGAAACGAAACTCCTTTGTCTGGGCCCCAAAAGCCGCGCTTTAAATACCTACTTCCCCACGCAGCCCGTAACGCCCCGCACTCTCCCGCGCTTTAAGTCGGGGCTGTCACGTGCCAATAATTTTATTCCAGACTAGCGGCCAGTCAAGCGGTTGCGACCGCTGCTAACAGTTTTCCCGTGGGAACAAAATATTTACCCGTTTTAAAGTCTTACCTTACCATTTTATTGTTAATAGGTAGGTACAGAATTTTAAAATAGGTTCAAAACATACCTACGATACGAATGTGCTTATTTATCATTATCAGCTAACAATGAGGCACCTAGGTAGTTTTAATTAGAAAATGGAAACTAGGTACCTACGTAAGTAAAAATAGGAGTACACACAACAATTACGTACCTACAATAACGAATGGTAGGTACCTAGGTATTTACTGTAAAATCATCACTTACCTTGGCTCATCTTTAGGCAAATTAAAAAAACTTACTTTTGCAGCCATACACACCACAATAATTCGGCATTACTAAATTTTTCACAAAAAATTAAAATTCGACCCGCACGACGAACTTTTCCGCGGCGAAGCGCACTCCCGACTGAATTGTTCGCTAAGAGACAGCCAGACGGATTGACCTTGAGCGCGTCTGGAGCGGGAGTGTCATCTCTATGTGATTTCTACTCTATGTTTATACCTTCATTCATAAACTATACTTATTCAAACATAGCACACAACCTCGGAAGTCTCTACTATTGAACCAGTTTAAAAAGACCTCCAAATTATTAGCGACCTTAACCAAAATTGCAGACATTGGAGTTCTCTTCATTTTGGACGATTTAAAATCTCTGACCAATCTCGAAAGAAACGTGCTGTAAAATCAGTTCTATGAAATGCGAGGTCGTGATAGTTTGGACGTCGAGTATGGACACCAAGTATGCACTTATCTGGTTAGATGACGAAACTTGAAACTAGCGAGAGTGAACAAACAGTTTAACTGGTTTTTCGTTTGCCATAAGTTACGTTGTGGGTGGCGCCGATTCTAGCATACGCATATTTAAATATTGTTAATTAATTGACTTTACTTTGACATATTCTTTTCAATATTAAACACGCTCACAGCATGTACATTTTTCATTGGGTCAAAATACATAAAATACAGCATGGGTCAAAATCACACCCCATAATGATGCTGTTAGGTCTTAGGCCGGTGGCCGTACCTAATATACGAGACGAGGTGTAAGGGACGACGGTGTACCGAAAACTTTGCAGGCATGAGCAGACCATGAAACTGAACAACTTTTTCTATGAAGGCACGTAGCCTTCACACCACCAGAAAAAATATTCTACCTCCCATACAAAATTCTCGATCAACTGATTGACTTTCTTCCGAAACTCGAAAAAAATGTTTCGTTGCTCAACACAGGCTCCATAGCAAAATTTGATCAGTTTCATGGTCTGATCATGCCTTCAAAGTTTTCAGTACACAGTAAGGGATTACAACCTTTATTTAAATATTGCTTAGGGATAGAACGAGAAGTGTCTCCAAGTTTAAATACAGTGACTCATTCAGCTGCACTGGGTTTAAGGTAGGGCATAAGATTTATGTCTCCGCTTCTAGTTCAGCAATGTTTCTTTCCGTGGAAGATTTTATCTACGCACCTCTACATTCCAATGAGATAAACAGAACTCTAACAAAATTACGATAACTGATAACTACATATATGTATGGTAAGCAACTGGTTTTACATGCTTTGGTTTGTTATAATATTGTGCATAGAAACCTAAAGCCTTTATAAAGTGATTTTAGAGATTTTGTTATGCCAAAGTGTCGATTCTTCTACTTTATTTATTTACGATTTATTGTACACATGAACATTAAAGAGTAGACTTTATACTTTTATCCCTAGCAAAAACGTAAAAGCGGCCATTTTCGCTATATCTGACATATACAGGGTGTAAAGGACAGTCCTCCGAATAGGGCGCATAAAGATCATGTAACTAAACAACTCTACATACAAAAATATTACATGAAATGTCAACATTTTTTGGACTTCGTAAATGCAGTCAGCTGTTTGTGAATTTCTATAGGAGGTCGAATATTTTTTGTTGTTTCCTGACATATTGGCCACAATTCGGGATGTACACTCTCCTTACTTGCCTTAAATTAGTGCTGTCATTTTCCGTTAAATAGGTTTAGAACAGGATAGGAGATATTTTAGTCGTGTCATGTTTTATAATTTCATGCAAAATGCGTGTTATTTGTCAAAATAAGGCGACAATCAAAACAATGGCGACTAGATTGACTAGGAAAGGCGAAAAAACCCTTGACGTTTTTAAAAATGACAGGACTTAGATATCTTCTAGCCTTTTCTAAGCCTATTTGACGGAAAGTGACAGCACTTATTTAAGGCAAGTAAGGAAAATTTAAATCCCGAATTGACCTCATTATGTTCCTAGGGAAAAGTTGTACAGTTTCATGATCTGCATGCACCTTATCAGTATTCGGAGGGCTGTCCCTTACCCCCGTATTTAAGGGCTTTTTCACAAAAATCGTTTTCTATAAGTGTAAATTTTTCTACATTATAAAGCCTCTAAAAAATAATTTGGATAATACAAGTACTCGTAGGTTTTTAGTTAAACATAGTTGAGTTAGTCAACCTGCCAAGTCCTCAAAGTTGTCTATATACCTACATGGTTATTTTTTATTCACCCCGGAAATTTTACACGGCGATTCTACTCATGATTCTGAACAACTTTTATTATGGGGTCACCTGCGAAATCACGATTCCGATTTCGCAATTGACCCCATAATAAAAGTTGTTCAGAATCATGAGTTGAATCACCCTGCAAAATTTCCGGGGTGAATTAAAAATAACCCTGTATTTACAGTAGGTAGTTAATTTGGTAGCAGGTATTATAGGTAGGTAGCAATGCGGGCGGACCTCGGCTTGCCTTGACAAACGAAGCTTGGGAGCTGCATTCCTTTGACTTGCTAACTATGACCTACTTATATTATCCTAATAGGTAGGGTAATTTAGGGGGTTATCGGCCAATCTTGCTAATTTTTGACTTGAAGATAATATATTTGTATCAAATATTTAGACGAGGCTAAAGCATAAAATGATTTTGAAATCAGTAGATATTGTAGTATTAGTTTAAAAAACCCTTATTATTCAAAAATGCTTTAAAAATAAATAAAACGATAAAATATCTGAAATGAGCGAATTAGGGGGTTATCGGACAGAACATTCAGTTTTCGTCCGCTAAAACAACTACTTTTCGGCCACCATGTAATGCGTTGAAAAATAAGTCTTAGTGCTGTCAAGTAAGGATGGGTTTTCTATAAAAAATTAAATGTAAATGTCATGAACATTATCTTATTCAATATTTATGTTTTTGCCATAGTTCAAAACATGATAAACCATTATTAATAATCAAAACTAAGTAGAAAATTATATTCTACTTCGTAAAATCTTGTTAAAATAAAAACTTACTAATAAATTGTAATAGTAATACTAATTGAATGGCCGGAAACCAAAATAAAGGTTTTTGGTTCCCGGCCACATTAGTAAACTCTATGCCGATAACTAAAATGTACAAATTCAGCTGTCGGCCGTCAATTCCAAAATATTTTAATGTTTATTTATTTTAAATTATTGTATGAAGGTGCATGGCCGCCTGTTAACTAAACCGTTGCCTTTGGATATTAGAACGCTTAAAATTATATAATACGTCTGAAGCTTTTCAAAATGTAATGAAAAAAAGGATATAAATTGAATGGTTATCAGCTAGCTATCGGCCAGTAGGCCGATAGCTAAATTTCCCCTAAAATTGCTTCTAGTTATCCGGACATCTAATTTTAATGCTGAATATTGAAAATTTTAAGTTTTTAAATGAAATTAACATAAATTAGAATCACAAATTGTCACACTATGTCAATATTTATATCCAATAAATTATAAACAACGCTGTAACTTACCTCGAAAAATGCGTTGCTCCAAGATTTTTTCACTGTATGTGCACACAACCGCACTCGCAAATTTTATGAGGCCAATTGACGAGACACTGAAGCAGTTATAATGCTAACTAATTAAAATGTGATGGGAATAGTCGAAAAGTTTTGAAAGACACTGACTTTTCTAATAATTTAGGTACTTAAAGTTTTCATCTTCGGCGCAAATAACTGGGCTGTGTCCGATAGCTACTGGTGTCCGGTCAACCAGCTAAATTACCCTACTTTGGTGTACCTAAAATCCTGTAACTGCGTCCGTGGCCTATCGGTGTGAACTTGGTCTCGGGACTCAGAAGTACCTTCCTTGATTTGCGATCGCGGAGAGAACATAAGAAGTTGCCATTAGTAGATTTTTTCATTTTGTCATAGTTCCTTGTTTAGTTAAGACATTTCAAAAACATTGAATACCAAATTGTCCGTAACGTAAGAAATATGTTTTAGTGTTTCAGAATGCACGTATATGTCGATAAGTTTATCGGTCCTGGTTACGTAGGTGGGGTCGTTACACACATCAAAAATCTAATTCTTATTAACAATTAACGTTATGCCATCCGAATAAGGCATATTTGACAGCTGTCAGTTACATACAAAAAAAGTTGTTAACAAAGGAACATGGTCTCTCTGCAATAGCATTAGCGTGAATCTGACAGCTGTCAAATATGGCTTATTAGGATGGCCGTACTGTAGTGGTCGGTTTCAATAGTTTGACGTTATCGTTCATCGGGTTGTTAGTAATCTCGTTGCTGGGGCACGATATAAATGATTTTAATACTGATCCTAAAAATTACATCTTGCTTCCTTCTATTCCAGGTTGCCTACGCCATAGCGCTAATATACGAGATAGTATGGGTGGTGGAGTCCCAGAGCGGGCTGCCGATTCCATCAGCTCTTCTCATGATATGTTACAGCATCGTCATAGCAGCTACAGTGACGCTTGTGCATGGACTTATCTCGGTAGGTACCTATTCAACTATAAAAACTGCATCATCATCTTTATCATCATCATCATCATCTTCATCATCATCATCATCTTCATCATCATCTTCATCATCATCATCATCATAAACTACCGTCGTAAGACGTCCAGTGTTCGGCTGGACATATCTAGGCCTCTCACATCCATTGCTGCAATTTTGGATCGACTGTAGCCAACGTAAATTGTGAGCTCGCAAAGTGAACAAACAAATATTTACAAATGAAAATTTAGTTAAATATGAAAATCAAAGATGTGAATTCCATTGTTACTACTCAGGACTCTAAAGTTTGAATAGGCGACTATAGCCTTAAAACTGTAAGTACTTTATTTTAATAAAACCTAGGATTAAACCTACACTAGGTACCTACTTTGTAAATGTATTCATATTATAATTAATAAAGACATTTTAAAACCAACAAAACAAAAAGTCTTTGGTCCACTTGGTAGAAGCCCGTCCATTCCCTGTTAATATATTTTTTTTCAACACACCTTTTTTGTGGCAGAGAACAAATTCTAACATTGGATAAAATTGTATCAAACTTACAACTTTTTATTTATTAACAAGTGACGTTACGAGCACTAGATTAAGAAGTGGATATTGCTTGTCGATTTTCTATTTCTAAGTGTAAACCTTCCCACTTTAAACCTACACCAATGGGGACTCATCTGAAAGTTTTTCGGACGGACATATCGTACTTAAACAAACAAAACAATGTTTTTGTTTGTTATTTCCAGAAAAACAATAGATACCTACTGGCGTGGCTGATAACCGTGATCCTAGTGCTGATTCCTGAATGTGCACTTGTCTTCTACATGTCAATCAGTTACTGGGTAAGTACATACATACATCATCCTATTGCAGTCTACTGCTGTACGTAGGCCTCCCCCAGGGTTCGCCAGAGGGCACGATCTTTCGTTTTCGTCATCCAGTCGCTACCAGATGCCTCTTTTAACCCTATAACGGGCGGAGCATGACAATTTTTTTCATTGGTTTTTAAATTTATTGCGGGTAGTTAAGGTTCAATTTTAAGTGGGAACATTCTTCCCAACGCCTTATAAAGGTTTAAGTCATCGGTCCATCTGGCCGGAGGTAGTCCAATGGCAGCTTTACATAAAATTACTGGAGTGTTATGGGTCAAAATTACCCTATGGATATTTTATTGAGTTTGAGTCTATTTTCTTTTAAAATTCTTTGATATGGAATATTTGTATGAAAAATAGATTTGTTTTGAGGGCTAAGTTTACGACTGTAAGTTTTGTGCAAAATAATCAACAATTTATTTTCCTTTTCCAGGGTCTACAAGGAGTGTACGGAGGAGCTGAGCTGGCGTGCTACGTGGCGCGACTGCCTGCTATTGTGATAGGAGTCGTGTTGGTGCAATCAGCGTACGCTCTACGGGAAGCTAGGTGAGTAGCATAGTTCTAACATCGAGAAAATAAACTTTTTATATCATTTATTAGTACATAGGTACTACTGAAGTACATAACCTTCAACCGGCCAACCCAGTTTTTTACAATAAGGCAGCAGTGACCATTAACTTTAAAACTATATTGACGCTCCCGCATGCCTTGAAAGGACCAGGAAAAAGCAAAAGTTGTCGCGGATGGCGGCATCAGGAATGGTTTTTCTGAAATTAAAGTTAAATCATATTGTTTTTATTAACAAAGGTCAAAAACACAGTCAAGCCTTCAAGAGTGAAATCATTCTGTTGCCAGGTTTTTCCTCTCTTGGTGCCCATAGCTGCGGGCGCTCTACGCTATTTTAACGGCAGACGGAATCTTGCAAAGTGTTGACATTTTTTTACAACGCTTTCAGAAAAGGTGCCTACGGCAACGGTGCTGGCGTGAGTGGCAGCGAGTTTGACGCAAGTCACTACGTTCCTGAAGCTCCTAGTGCTTTCACTAACGACGGGTTTTTGGCTGACAATGGTAAACATTTGTTTGATATAGTCTGTGCTGAAAAGAACCGGCGTGAGATTTGGAATCTCTGTGCCTCAGTATGAGAAATGTCATAGCAACCTATGAAAAATGTATACTTCACTTTTTGCCCACGCCTATTATCTTTCCGTACAGATCGAGTTTGTTTGATTCTAATTTGTGCTAGATATTAAAGTCAAAAGCCAAGCCATACGTACGAACACTGCATTTGTTTCGATGATCAAGCGATTGCAAAGCATGGTGAGCCGGTATGTCAAAGACCATAATTTAAAGGTGCTCTAGATAGATAATCCCTGTCAGGCATTGGAACTCTCTCTCTGTTCGTGTAGTTCGTCACTGAATTGAAGATCCGATGCACCGGTGTCAGACTTATTAAACTGCCAACTTCTTAGGTAACTAGTAGGCCTCTAATGTTTTCTGGGAATTTGATGAAATGATTCCGAAATAAGTAGCTGGTCACCCTTCTGCAAATACCGCAGATGTCCCACTCTGAGATAGATAAAAAGGCATCCAAAGTGGTTTTGCATTGATCGATCAATGTTACCAATGTGAGGCTCAAAACGTGGCATCCGATGCAACGAAATTTCATCGTGATTTTACTTATATTAATTTAACCGTTCTTTCTTATTTTCCAGGCAAACCGGGCTCAATGCCAGACCTACGCCGCCACCTCGCAACACGCCAATCCATCAACTTAGGCTACCCACAGATGATGTTACCCCAACCTCCACCTGCCTACTGGCAACACCTCGCTGACCGACAGTATGCAGCCAGCCTTAGAGGCTACCCCAAGTCCTTCGGCGGTCCACAAATGTACGGCACCTGGGTGGGCCCAAGGTCAGGCCCTTACGATAACCCTTATAAAAGAAGGCATTCTGTCGTCGGCGCGTTTGACGAATACCCTGCCAAAGCGTACGATGTTTACGAAGATAGAATGGACTGTAAGAGTGAGATGGCTTATCCTTATTATAGGCCGACTAACTACCATTATGACCCAAGGATGTATCCCCCGGATTACGACCCGAGGTTCTACCCAGATTATAAGCGTGAAGAAGCTGCGTATGGAGTGAATCTTTTAAGACACGACCCGTATCATTACGGGTCAAGGGAGAGGGTATTCTATGGATTGAGGAATAGTCATACCTCGATGGGAAATGAGTCAGACGATTTGGGGAAGTATAAGGATGTGGCTCTTTGAAGATCTGATTTGTTGAATTAAATACAAATGCTTCGCATGGAATCAGGCGGTTTATAGTCATATTGACCCGCGTGCTGAAAATCTGGTGCGATGACAAAAAATATTTATGGGTTAATTTGACCCCACGATATAGCACCTAGGCGGAAATGCTGCCGCAGCTACCGTGTTAACAAGACGGGCCCATTTTTATTGCACTTTACTGAAATCATTCATTTTAAGATCTCTTACGATTCATAACGACTTTTGTTTAATTTTATAATTAAACTTTATCTAGCCATAATAAGAAAATAGCATAGGTATGTACTTAATAATGTAAAATCATAATTATTTCTGCGAGTAGAAGTTCTGTTGTAAAAGTTAGTTAGTTACCTATTAACCAAAGGTGTAAATATTAAAATGAAACTACGAAATACTTACTTCTTTCTTTCTAAATATTGGCAAGGTGGTACCTATAGCCGGGTGATGCCGGCTTAGAATAGCATCACCCCATTTCTTTCCCGTGGGAGTAGTAAGAAGCGACTAAGGGACTCGAGGGTGTGTATTGCAATTTTAGGCGATGGGCTGACAACCTGTAACTATGGCGATACACAATGTTCCAAATGACCCTCAGATATATGTCAGACGTGGCGTAAATGTCTGTTATTGCGGCCGTTTACGCTCTGCCTACCCCACAAGGGATAATAGGCGTGATATGTGTATTTGTGTGTATGTGGTACCTATCGGCGATTATTTTGTCAGCAAAAGTAATTGCTTAGAAATGTTAATCGCTTTAGGAGATTAAGTTTGAAAACATGAGTCACTAGAAATTTTTTAATTAAAAATAATAATTTTATGTAAGAAATAAATATTATATTTTAAATATGAATTGTGTTTCAATGTGAGTCTTTGTAAGTAGTTCTTGTCTGAATTTAACAGAATTCAGTGACTATAGATGTTCCAATATACAGGGTGTAAGAGACAGTCCTCCGAATACTTATAGGGTACCTACATTAAAACCATGGAACTGAACCCACATTTCTTACCCATGGGTGTCGTAAGAGGCGACTAAGGGACTCGAGGGTTAGATGTGTATTGCAATTTTAGGCGATGGGTTGACAACTTGTCACTATAGTGATACACGGTTATCTGATTGACCCTCAAACTGTTGTCAGACGTGGTGTTAATATCCGTTTTACGGCCATTAACGCTCTGCCTACCCCGTAAGGGATATAGGCGTGATTTATGTATGTATGTATGAACTGAACAACTTCCCATGAGAAAATATTTCAGGAAACATAAAAAAAACTGACTTCCCATAGTAAAGGCAGTCAGCTGATCGTGATTTTGTATGGGAGGTGAAATATTTTTGTCGTTTCCTGACATATGTTCCTGGGGGAATGTTGTTCAGTCTCTTGGTCTGCATGCACCCTTTCAGTATTCGGGGGGCTGTCCCTTACACCCTGTATATTTGGATGTTTTAGTTGTGAGCGATACCGAAAACTGAGCACGGGCTGGTGATAAGGAGCAACTAAAGAGTGGAACTCACTACCTGCGTGTGTGTTTCCAAACGCATACAACCCTAATCTCTTCAAAGTAAGAGTGAACAGGCTTCTTCTGGGTGAGCTCGCTCCATCTTAGACTCTGTCTCTGTCCTATGACCTAGACTAGAGTCAAGAGCAAACCCATCATTAATAAATAAAAAAAACTCTCCCCAAGGAACATAGAACGAGATATTATGAACAATATGGACGTGCCATAATACCAATTGACTTGGTCGGCTGACACATATTGTATGGGAGATCCAATTTTTATCATATTTAGTCTATTTTGATCCATGTTCCTTGGGAAAAGTTGTTAATGGGAGGGTCCTATTAAATTCAGTGCAAATTGTTTTAGGGTGTATTCTAATCGTGAAACTGAACAACTTTTTCCACTTATCATAGGTCTAAATTCTTATTTAAAAAATTTGACCTTACAAAGTGATACATTTTTTTAACATTATTGTATGTGAGGTCCAATTTTACCATATATATACACTTACCTATGTTTCTTGGCGACAATAAAATATTTCAGTTTCACAAGTACCTAGAACTAGAACTCACCCTAAAAATATTTGCACTATATGTAGACTGTAATAGGAATCTGTTAAGATTAAAACACAGCGGAGCATAGAACGAACTTAAATAAAAAGGGCAAACCTAGGCATGGAATCAACTCTGCTAACAAGCTGTTTGGCACTAGACGCTAAAACGCTAGTTCGATTATCTTTGCTAGACGCTAGTTCTAGTTGTGGTTGTGGTCGTCAGCGAGACATCTAGGACTTCCATTTCCATCGTACCTAGCTAAAAGAAAGGTGTAAAGAGGTAGAATGATGGAATGAATAGGCTTTTTAATGTACTTAACCACAGAAAGCAGTGGGCAGCGCCGTGAGAGAGTGGCTGATTGATACAGACACATCTGACTGTAATATTATTTGTCGTGTAGTGTTGTTTAAAATTTGGCGCTGCTCTCGGTTCGGGTGCTATGTTTGCGTTTCAAGTTTTAGTTTGAGGATGGTTTTTGATGTACTTGCATAATGCATAAAATTGCTTCTACAATTAAATAAATGCTGCAAAGTTAGCAGCAGTAATCATTTTTTTTAATAGAAAATCGGTGTTTTATGTTTCTGATTTCTGAAAATCTAGACAAGTCAATTTGCAAAAACCAAACGCGTAATTAAGTGTTGCCATTTTTTAAAATTAATTTCCAATCATTATTTACTCCAGCGGGGTACTGATGAAAGGAGAACATTTATTGTATACTCTTAGTTTTATACAAGAAGATTAAAGGTTAATCTGATATCAGCACACGGAAGCGAAGAGTGCAGTTAAGAAATATGACCTCCAAATAAGTAGGTTTCTTTTATCTTTATTCAATTCAATTCTTTATTTCTGCTTACATGTTGTAAAATTCTCATATTGTTAAATAATTTTATTGGTAAATAAAGGCTATAATAATAAAAATAACATGTTGTAAAAAGATCTTAAAATTTAATTGGACACAAACATGCACCCTGTTAGGGTATAATATAACAATTTGGATAAAAAACTTAAATAAGCTAGCTATTTTATAAAAAACAATTTTTTTACGTATTATTACCGTTTTGCATATATTATTCAATATTTGAATAATGATTATTTTGGTCTGTAATGTAATGGCCCTATTAAGCTAGCACAGTAAACACACATCACAAACACACACACACAAACTGGAAGAGTTCCTCCTAGTTTTAAAAGTATTTTTATAAACTCTTTATTACTTCCTTTCCAATAGTTTTTAAGTAGCGTGACCATAGAGCTTAATTTATATCGGACGTACCCTGGACTATTCTTTTTCCAAAGAAATAAGACAAAAAGAAAACATTCCATATTTCACTTTAGAAAGGGTAGTTTAAAAATAGAGGATCGATTTTATTCAGTAGAAACTTGATTCAATTTTTCATTTCATGATAGTTATTTCGTTTGGATTAGGTACCTCATTTTGTTTTATATATGTATCTAACAGTTTGACGACTAATTATACCTACAAATATTATGGACAATCATCATGGTGGGCAAACTTCGGGAACACTTGCAAGTGGCCCGGGTAAATAGGAAAGAGACAAGCGAACGGGGCCTGGCATCGGTCAAATAATCTTCCTTCACTTTTTAACAATCATATCACTTATCATTTCGTTTTCTTGCGCTACTAGTACATTTTTTGTTTAATACGTGAATTACCGTTGACGTTGGCAGTACAGTTGCATATTATAATTTATTGAATTCTTACAACCTACATATATAAAAAAGAGTCGGTTTCCAGGTTCATTTAGGTATAGTTCCAAGCCAACTTGTAAAGCAAGTCAGGTCCTTTTAAAGATATTATTTCATATTTTGGGCATTTAAAGGGGAAAATTGTTTCTTATTACCAGGCCATCCTGAGTCTACTTTGTCGGTCACTAGTAAAATATCACCCTATACATCACATTGTAAAAATCTAGATATAAATACATTAGTTTTAGATAACTTATTTATTATTAAAAAAGAGGGCGTTGCCGGCCAAAAGTTTAGGTCTATTATTTATTATATCTAAAAGTATACCTTCTAAGACCTCCCACATCAGTGCTCTGTGCAATAAATAATAAGGTAAATCAAGCATGACAGAAAATATCATTGTTAGTTCATCGATTCGACACTCCCCCATTTATGGGTATTTTTGTACAGTGACAACACCGACAGGCGTTGACTGTCATTCAGAAAAAAAAATTAGAACGAATGGAAGTCGTCGACATTTCTATCTCTTAGTTTCAAAGTTTTCGATAAATGCAATAAAAAGTTACTTTGTTGTTTGAAACCAGTATTATGGTGATAATGGAATGTTCATTTATGAAACTGTGTTGATTACTATCGTACGAAATCGTGCTATATCAGTTTCGCATTCCTCCTTTGGATCTAACTGTTTATTGTTTCGTGTAGGTGGCTACCATGGATTGTGTCAATGTGAAAGTGTTTTCGCATAAAATTTAGACCCCATTGTTCGAATATTTCCGGGTGTATGTTGGAAAAAGCATCGCGATCACCAATTGTGCAAGATACGGCGGTAAACCCGAGCAAACCGGCTGAAAACTAACTTTTTGTGTGATGTGCTTGAGAGTAAGCAGTTGGACGATGTTTATTTGATGTTCTATGAGATAATCGCCGTAAGTTGACTTCCAATGTTTTCATTCTCTTGATATTACGTAAAAAGTGCACTCTTTGACCTTGTTTTGATACATAAACTGCCTATAGAAGTTTAAACACAGATGTTTTACCTACCTACACCTGTTGAGCCTTATGTATATCATATTCTGCCTAGTGAATAAAAATCACAAACATACATACTTACTGTCTAAAGCCTAAATAAATAGGTTAAAAATAATAACAGCTTTAAGTTTTGAACTAAGAGATTCTAATAACATTGTATTGTTTCCGTGATGATAATAATATTTTTTATTTTTTCAGTAACACCAGTGACTATGAATGTGCCATCACAGGAGAACGTTGCCCTCTTGTCGTCAGGTAAGAAACTTATCAATCTTTTACTTTCTAAATGCAAACTTCTACAGTCTTGTTTTCTACTCAACATCTGAACTGTTTGGTGTTAGCTTAAAATACTATCACCCCATTTCTACCAGAGAGTGCCGTAAAAGGCAACTAAGAGCTATGTATGGACAGCAGCATTTCTTGTTAATACAACACCTTATAATTCACTGACCAATCTGTCTGCAAGGGTAGAAAGTATAGCAAATATACTCTCATAAGGAGGGGGCTTATGTCCAACAGTGGCTTGTTGTAGCTGCTGATGTTGATTGAATATGTCTCTTGCTTTATTCAGTTTTACGCTCTGCCGACCCCGCAAGGGATTAAAGGCGTTATATGTGTATGTATGTAAGCTACTTATTATAAATCAATTAATATAACATTTCATAATTGAGTTCATAATCATCATCTTCTGCCAGACATCTGCTGGACATAAGCCTCTTTCTATAAATAGTATAACTGTTATTGCCAATCAATTTGCCTGGCAATAGTAGTAAACATGACCAATAAAATATTATTTGTCAAATTATATAACTGCTATGCTAGTAATCAAATTGCCTGACAATGTTCCACATCACAAATAAAATATTATTTGTCATATTATAAAACTGCTATGCTAATATTCATATATCTGTTATTGCCAATCCATCTGTCAAGTAATGCAGCAGTGAATATGACACATAACATTATTTGTCATATTCAACAAATCAAAATTATTTGTCATATTCACTACTATTGCTAGGCAGATTGATTGGCAAGAAGAGGTATATTTATGGGGACCACTGCTTACGCAAAGTCTGACAAATATTTGAGGGTCTTTCGGAAAATTGTGTATAGCCATATATACTGACAGTTTGTCAGCCTATCGCCTATAATTGCAATATACACCCTCTGATCCCTACGTCGCCTCTTACGACTCCCACAGGAAAGACATGGGTTGATGCTTTTCTAAGCTGACATCACATGGGGTTTTATATGCCACGGGTAAAAATAGTAGCATGCAGCTCTAATCTCCAAGTATATCACTAGATAGATTAAAATGAAGTTGCTTCCAGTGTACTGGTCGGTGCAGTCCTGTTGTATGCTTATTTAGATCTTTAAAACTATGCCACAGTTTTGAATAGATATTCAAGAAGGTTTAAATTTATTACAAACTAGCCGCCTACCCAACAGTTTCATGTGCTGAAAAATCCATTGCATAGTTTTGATGATCTAAGCATAGAGTGGGAAACTGATACACAGGGATTAGGGAAACGAGAAGCAACTTCACTAATCACTAAATAGTATTAAATGGAGTCACTTTCGATAGTTACTCCATTTTATACTATTACATAGTCCCTATATACATAAGGAAAGGAACTATGTATATAGGGACATGGAAAGCAACTCCATTTTATATTTATTCTTCATCTTTTTCGTGTGAGACGCCGAGTCGTCGTCATTTTATACTATTTAGTGATTAGTAAAGTTGTTTCACGTGTCCCTGTGTATCAGCTTAGATCTTTTAAAGTACGCAACGGATTTTGATGCGGTTTTCATTAGTATATAGAGTGATTCCAGTGAAAGGTTTTCATGTTTTTTATGCCGGGAAAGGGTCTTTTTCCCGCGGGAAAATAGCTAGTAGCTGGTAAAACCGCTGGGCTGGCCGCTAGATATTTTATGTAGTGTAGTGAAGTTTTAAAACTTATGTAGTAACTACGAATCTCTGTCTCAGCCAAAGTTCTCAGGCTAAAGCTAATTGGGCAACCATGTTACCTAAGCAGAAACATTCTTAGTGTTACACTTCCCACACTAATGGTTTACCATTGTAAGCACGCCTGCAGAGGTAATAGTAAGTTTAGATATAGGTGACATACATACATATATCACGCCTTTATCCCTTGCGGGGTAGGCGGAGCGTAAGAGTCCGCAAAAAACCAACATTTACGCTACGTCTGACAAACATTTGAGGGTCATTCAGAAAATTGTGTATCGCCATAGTGACATGTTGTCAGCCCATTGCCTTGATCAAGAACCTAGACATAATTCTATAAATAAGACATTTGATATTCTGCCATACGATTAAATAAAATTGCCTAAAGATGCAATACACGTGTAACCCTTGAATCCAGCCACAATATAACAGCACAAATCGCAGTAGCTGTTTTTTATAGGACCAACTTGTACGTAACCCTCGAGTTCCATAGCCGCCTCTTACGACACCCACGAGAAAAACCTTAGGTGATGCCATTCAAAGCAGACATAACACGGCATATTGCTCAAATACAAAGTCAGAATAACTTCCTTACAAAAATAGCAACAAACAATAGTCCACTGCTGGACATAGGCCTCCCTAGTAGTACCTCATGTAATGTGTAAGGCATATCGTCAAGTACTTAAGGTTGCGTCAGACTAGACGCACCAACTCGATGAAAAACATTGACTTAACACGCAATTCATTATCAGAACCAAAGTAATTTTTATTTTATTTATTTTATTTTATTTTCTTCGGAAAACTTACAGCCTAAAATATAATGTTAAGAGTAACTTAAATAATTAACATAAGGCCATTAACGAAGTTTTCGCCTATGGATCTAAAAAGCTAATTAACATAGTTCGACACTTCAATCTACTGCGACGTAAAATAAATAAAAAGTAGCTCGTTGAACAAATAACAAAATATAAATATATACACGTATCACGCCTTTGTCCCTTGCGGGGTAGGCAAAGCGTTATCGGCCGCAAAAATACGTTCGCTATCGCCGTGTATGACAAATATTTGAGGGCCGTTTCAGATAAATCGTGTTTCACTTTAGTGATAGGTTGTCAGCCCGTCGCCTCAAAAGGGCGTCATGTGTGATACGCACGCTCATGTAATTAGACCTTAATAATTACCATTTGATACCAAATAAATGAATAATGAATTATTACTGTAATACATGTGAAACCCCCCGAGTCTTCAGTCGCCTATTACGAATTACGACACCCGCTGGAAAGAAATAGTGTAGTGCTATTCTAAGCCGGAATAACACGCAGTAATTTAAATTGGTGACAAATAACAACTACAAGGGTTGTTTATGGGTAAATCATTTGATCTTCGATATTATTCTGGCTTGACGGCTCGCGCGGCCTCTGAACTGAACCTGAAAATGGCGCGCGCTTATTTGCGCTAGATGTGCAGCTGTCCTTATAATTCTATTCAAACTCATAACATAACCTTAAGTGTCGTCTTTTAGTAAAGATATTAACGTACTAATGGCTTACTTACACGTCACGTAATTGTACACAAAAGAGATAAATGACCTAGCTATGTTGGAATGCTATTTAGAAGATTGGACAGTTAGTTTTTCATTCGTTATGTTTTAAATAAGGAGTACTTATACTAATTGCTTTGCGATGCCGTCTTAGAATAGCACCACTCCAATTCCACCCGTGAGTGTCGTTAACAGCCGCTAAGGGATAATTTCAGCAGCGTTCTCTGTGAATGCAACATGTTGCATATGGTTGCCAAGGTGAGATGCATACCCCTCAATAGAGGGAGGCAATGAATTATTTTGGCTGTTAATGTTACAAATAAATTTCAATAGATACCCGTAATGTTTTCTTTACATAGAAATTAATATAACACCTATATATTTTTTAATAAAATTTATTTTATATAAAAGAATATTATAATATTGACTGATATTATAATATTGAATATAATATTGCTTATGCAACTACCTACTTGCAAATCTTTTAATTTTTGTCTCTATTTTAATGTGAAGGTTGCCTGGAAGAGATCGCTGCAAGCGATAAGGCCGCCTTTGCTTACTTTTAGTCTTAAGATTTCTGTATTGTTTTGTTTCTGTTGTGTATGTTGTAAGCAATAAAGTGTTCATCTATCATCTATCTATCTAATATAATTTTTTAGATGAAAAAAGAAATACAACTCTATCCAAAGTATCCAAACCTCGACAGAAGCGTATGATATCGAAAAAACTACACACATTTTACGATGCCATTAATCTTTTATGTAATGAAAATTACATAAATAATAATTAGTTTGAGTACGATATTTTAGGCAGCATATTTTTTTTGTGAGGGACACCGAGTCGTCCAACGACCCTATGAACCCTGGTGTCAGAGTTTTTCAACAGCCTACTAGTAGTAGGCCGCTGACATGGTTGTGTAACGACCGCCGTCTAAGTAATCATAGACAGCAACTGGGACCGACAGCTTAACGTGCTCTCAGAAGCACGGAACTATCTTTCTTTTCGGACAATCAGGTGGTTTAGCCTGCATTGTCTTAACCAGACTGGGAACGAATTTACAAAGTGAGTATTTATCACTTATATCAACTTTGTGAACCCGTATAACCTTTGCGTCGCAGGCAGTGGCACTACCACTGCGCCACATCAGCCGTCGCGTAGCATAAACTTATTATCGGTATTATATTGATAATGAATGAAAACGAGGCCTCACGTGTTGTTAATATTTTGGTATGCAATTAAAAGTTTTTTATTTCATACATAGGTAGGTTAGGTGTGCATGCATAGTTAGCTACGGTTGATTATTGAGAAGTTTACGTATGAATACATTGTACAGTCAAGCACAGGCTAGGTTTGACAGTTTACTTTGGACCGTTCTTATGTCGCGCGCATAAGACTTACATTGGCAGTTTTATAGTCTAACCGTACGCGAGCTTGACTGTATATTGAATGGTAGTAGTAGATAGTGTCGCATTGCCACATTTTATAAAAACTTCTATTCTCGGCTGTTCTGTGGACTAAATGCATTTGTGATGCTGAATAATATTTAAGACCCTCGAGAATTATTAACAAGTGGTTTCATTTTAACAATCTACTTCGCGTCAGGTAGGTAGGTAAGTCAGTTTTTAACAATACATAGATCCATTCCATATTCTTTCTTAGGAAGAAAGTTTTTTAATACTGTTAAAAATTGGGCTACTCATGCTGGGTTTAAAGTGATAATTTTCTATCTGAAATAACAATTATCATAATGATTATCAAAGAAAACGATTAGGTATCTTGATAATTTCGAATACTGCACTCAGGTAACAGCCGAAACGCATCCTTGAAACTCATCCATACACACACATATCACGCCTTTATCCCTTGCGGGGTAGGCGGAGCGTTTACAGCCGTCAAAATACTGTCGCTATCGCCACGTCTGACAAATATTTTAAGGCCGTTAAAGAAAAATGGTGGATCACCAATAACAGATTGTCAGCCTGTCGCCTAGAATTGTAATACACATCGTGTCTCTTAGTGGCCTCTTACAACACCCACAAGAAAGAAATGGGGTGATGCTAATCCATCTCTACTACTCAGGTCTAAGGAATCTTTCAGAGGGAACCCTGGCGTGAGAAAGTCTATTGCGACGAGTTTGTCATGACTTCACTCTAATTCGTTAAGTTAAAATTATTTCTCTCGCCCATCACAAAATATTATAAAATCGAAGTCGCTTCCTGTGTCCCTATGTATACTTAGATCTTAAAAGTACGCAACGGATTTTGATGTGGTTTTCTTTAGCAGATAGAGCGATTCAAGAGAAAGATTTTTATGTATAATTCATGTCGGGAAATAGTCTTTCCTGCGGGAAAACGGTTAGCAACGGGTGTAACTGCTGGGTGGGCTGCTAGTTTTTTTATAAAGTTTGTTATTGAGTTCCGACCTCACGTAGCCGAATCAGACGACGTGTCGCCAAGACTTGTCAATCTTACGACTGGTCTTCTTATTCTTTTCGTGTGGGACACCAAGTCGTCCAACGACCCGATGAACAGAGCTTTTTTAACTGCCTACTACTAGTTCTTGATCGAATAAAGAATCCAACAGACGCCTGTTACGTACATTTGACATTTGACAGGTATTGGTATACAGCGTGGTCGGAATTGCGATGTGATGCTGGCTTAGAAAAGCATCACCCTTATTCTACCCGTGGGTGTCCTTAGAAGCGAATAAGGGATAAAATCATCGAGGGAGTGTTCAGCAACATTCCCTGTGAATGCTACATCTTGCAGTTCGCCCCCCTATATACCCCCAAATAGGGTCGATGTCCAGCAGTGGACTATTGTAGCTGTTATTGTGTGGTCCGAAGTTAACCTTTTAACCTGTAACGCGTCTGTCCTATATCGCCGTCTCTTCACCGACTGCAAACGTCGGAAACCGAACCTCGCAGGCTTCTGGATCGATTGCGCGCTTGCGCACTACCAACGCCCCTATAGAACCACCACAGTCGAGCTCTGTCAAAATAAAACTCGCGAAATCCCCAAAACCACACGCGAACTCACACATACAGTTACCTCTCGTTTGAATAATTATTTAGTTTTAATAAATAAACTCTTGTTTCGAATTTGGAACTAGTGATTCTTTCTTTATTTTATTGAGTTTTGTTACGGACTGTTGCTTCTATCGATTCGCGAAGTTGGCTCGCAGAAATTGAAAAATAATAACATTCGTTTCTCAAAATGATGTGTTGGTTTTGAGAAAAAATGTAAGAGTGTTGGTGGCCAGGATTGTAGTCCGATCAGTGTTTGATACAAGATGTAGCGGCCTTCCGTAAGTATATGTATGAGACTTGTAGAGTTCTTTACTTGTTGCGCTCGATTTTATGTCCAGATTACGTAATGCGACATTTTAAAGTGGCTTTAAATCACTTATCTGTTGAATGTCTTTCGCTATTTTGGTGCGAATTTAAATTTAGAATTTCGTTTCTGTATTCATATTTTATTGATTACAATAGTAGTCGTTTGGGTTAGTGTTAAGTGGCGCCCGAATTGGGACTTTATTTATTTTTGCAAAAGTTTTCGATCAGGTTTTTATCCCACAAAATGTGAGTACAGTTTGATAGTTCTTTTTGTGACTGTTTTTTTTCTTATTTCTGATACTGCCATTGTTCCTAGTACCTACCAATATATTATGTTGTAATAGTTTGCACAGTTCAGAGTATTCGATATTGATCCGTGTCAATATCGTTGCACATTTTGTTAAGTTTCGTCAGCTGACATATTCCGATGTAATACGGAATTCTTTAATCAAAATCTCTAATCGTTAAAACTATGCTGAGTCAACATTGCCAATTGTTGTTCATAACAAATATATTCGTCTAGCCTTATCAACGCCATTTTGAGTGAATATACTTTTAAGAACAGCTGCTAAACAAACTTTATCTCTGGCAAGATCGTAATGTGTACTTATACCATGGAAACGACCGATTTTCTCTCTATGGTCCATAAAACACCATAATAATAATAGAGCTTGCCAATATGGATGAAAATTCGCTTAGGAAATAATCATATTTGTCACTAGATTTATGCTTTCTGCTCCGTGATTTTATTTGTTACTAGATTTCCGCCCAGCGGTTTCACCCGCTGCTACTCATTTTCCCGTGGTAATAGTTGTTTTCCCGCGGTAAAAAGTAGCCTATGCTCTACCTGTGTTCCAAATTTAATCCAAATCGGTCAAGCCGTTTAAGCGTGAAGAGGTAACAAACATACATTCACACACACAATTTCTCAGATTTATAATATTAGTACGGATTCAGAAGAAAAACGTAAAAAAAGATTTTTCTATATTAACTTAAAATCACATAAGTTTCAAGTGATCTTATCTTATGGTGGTTTAACGCGTTGCTCAATTTAAGGGACAGTTCGAAATTAAATGTGCTATGTGAAGGAAAACATGCAGTGTAATGGAAAAAAATACTAAGTAGGCTACCTGCTGTAATGGTCTAGAACCTAGACTAAATTCTAAGTTGTCTAATTCCTAGAGCATAGTTTCTAGGTTCTAGGAATTAGACAAGCACTGTTCTTGAAAAAAACCCTAAGGGCTTAAGTCAGGTTTGAACCCTGAACCTACCCCTTTCCCCTTTGTCTACTTAATCTATGTGATAATACATACATACATACATACACATATCACGCCTTTAATCCCTTGCGGGGTAGGCAGAGCGTAAACGGCCTCAAAAGAACGGACATTTACGCCACGTCTGACAAATATTTGAGGGTCATTCGGAAAATTGTGTATCGCCATAGTGACAGGTTGTCAGCCGATCGCCTAAAATTGCAATACACACCCTCAAGTCCCTAAGTCGCCTCTTACGACTCCCACAGGAAAGAAATGGGGTGATGCTATTCTAAGCCGGCATCACACGGCACCTACTACTGTCTACTTAATCTATGTGATAATGTACCTATTTAATCTATGTAGATTTATAGTGGAAGTGTTTTACACTAGATTTAATAAACTACATAAGCCTCAGAAGTCTCAGTGGAATGCAATAGACTAATGTGATGTGATGATAAACCCTAGTATTGACCCCTGAAACAAAACAAGCATGATAAATTAAAAATTTAAAAACACGACTGCTTTTTGAGATAAAACCCAGCCTATGGCACTCCGGATAATTTAAGGATTCTACTGATACAATTCTCATTCGAATCTGTTCAGTGGTTAACGAGAAGCAGTGCTTTTAAGAATCGCACATACATACTTACATGAACTCTATAAACATTATATTTGACTGGGCTGATTGCGTAGCGGATAGTACACCTGCCTGCTACGCCGAGGGTCATGGGTTCGACCCCCACAAGACACAAATATTTGTTGAGTAATTTTCAGATATTTGTGTTTAGTCTGGGTGTTTCTTTGTATATTATGTATTTATTTATAAAAAAAAGTATAATAGTATTAATATCAGCTATCTAGTTCCCATAGTACTATGTGAATTGTCTAGGATATTTATTTTTATTATTATAATTTATTTATTACACTCCTTTTTTGGTTAAGAAGTGTAATAAATAATTATGCTCATGCGAACCTATGGCTACAAACAGCAAATATCGTTTAAAGTAAAATAATACATACATACTCTTTGTTTAAGCTAATTAAGATAAATGTAACGAAGCATTAAAATTTTCAGTCAGAACAATTGCGTAGTGCAACTAAAGAATCGAACACGGTCTTTCTATTTTAAGGCGTGTGTACTCGTGAACGACCTCGGCAGTGGCGCCACTTCACAAATAAAATATTTTCTCTTTATACAAACAATCTATCAGAAAGTCCGTTGCCCAAGTTTTTCGTATTATCCGTAAGTAAAATTTGAACCTGCAAACTCAATAAAATATTCGCTGCAATTAAATTTTTGGAAAAAAGTGCCTAAAACGGCCACTTTTGGTATTAATTGCCAGAACTAAAGTTTTGGCAATTGCAGCGAATATTTCATTGAGTTTTCAGGTTCTAATTTTACTTAAAGATAATACTAAAAACTTGGGCAACGGATATTCTGATAGACTGTTTTCGTAAAGAGAACACATTTTTTTGTAAAGTGGCGCCACTGTCGAGGTCCACTCGCCTTAATAATAAATATCTTGGACATTTCACACAGCGCCATCTAGTCCCAAACTAAGCAAAGCTTGTACTATGGGAACTAGATCGCTGAAATAATACATAAACACTTTTTTTAAATAAATAGATACATACAATACATAAAACACACCCAGCCAGAATCAAAACAAATATTAGAAAAAACTAAAAAAAAAATTAAAAAAAAATACCTATAAGTACGTAAAAACTTAAAAAATTAAATTGAAAAGTAACTAATAAATATTTGTGCTGTGTGGGAATTGTGGGATTCGAATTCAAGACCCTCGGCGTAGCAAGCATCCACTATGCCATCGCATCAGGTTAATGAATAGACGTATTTTTCAATTTAAACATGCAGCGCTCGTAGTATGCACTAGCAGACGAAACTTAGACCCGTGTGATGCCGGCATACAATAGCATCACCCCATTTTTTCCTATGGGTCTCGAAAGAGGCGACTAACGGACTTAGAGGGTTTCAGGCTGACAATCTGTCACTGAAGTAATACACGATTTTTCTGATAAGGCCCTCAAATATTTGTTAGACGTGGCGATAGCGTGCGAACTTTTGCGGCCGCTAACGCTCTGCCTACCCCGCAAGGGATAAAGGTGTAATTATGTGTATCTATGTATGTATGCAGACGGCACTTGCGCACCGTAGTGTCGGATGACCACAAATCGATAGTCACACATCATATCAGCCAATTGCAGTCCACTGTTGGACGTAGGCCTACCCCAGGGTACGCTTTCGCCATCCAGTCACTACCATTCGCCTTATTAAGGCATCATCGGTCCATCTGGCCAGAGACCAAGTGCGTCAGTAAAGTGCAGCATATTTCGGCGTATAATTGCAACGTGTGATGCCGGCTTACCGTGTGATGCCGGCTTAGAATAGCATCACCCCATTTCTCACCCATGGGAAATAAGAGGTATCCTGTACCCTAAGGTTGCCTGGAAGAAATCGCTACCTAAGCGATAAGGCCGCCTTGTGTACACTTTTTTAATTTATATCTTGTTTTTACTGTATTTCCTGTGTACAATAAAGTATTTTTGAATTGAATTGAAAAGGCGACAAAGGGACTCGAGGGTGTGTATTGCAATTTTAGGCGATGGGCTGACTACCTGTCACTATAGCGATACACAATTTTCCAACCATCAAATATTTGTCAGACGTGACGTAAATGTCAATTTTTTGCGGCCGTTTACGCTCTGCCTACCCGGCAAGGGATTATAGGCGTGATATGTGTGTGTGATTGCAACGCCCGCAGTAGTTGCACCGACATATCGTCAAGATATACTACAACGGCAGTTGCGTCTTCTGCTTTTGTCGTCCTCTGTAAACTGACACCATTATTTTGACAGACAAGGAAGCTAAAGCATCGTAGAGATATAGTCTCTATGTTCTCAGCCTAAAAACATCTTCCTAAGCATACATAAATACAAATACCGTGGTGCAATTTTGCAAGTTCCCTAAAATTATATGCCCAATAAGTTGAAATTTGGCAAGCAAATTTCAAGATATTTCCGTCGATGCGTTCTAAGACGGTAGTTGCGTCCGCTGCTGCGTCATATCATCCTCTGTTTACACGCGTAACTTTCCGCTGTCCCTATGTATGCTTATATCTTTAAAAATATTATTGCAAACTTGTAAAATTTTTAAAGCGCGGGCAGGATTTGAACCTGCGACTTTCGCATTACTAGTGGCGACGCCTCTTCTAACTGGGCTACCGCAGCTCATTCCTTGCCCGCCAATTTTGCTAGTGTATAATTATACCTAACACGGGAAGTGTTTTAAAATTTGGTATTGAATCTTTAAAAATACGCAACTGATTTAAATACGTTTTTATATAGATGGAGTGATTCAAGAGGAAGGTTTTTAAGTACGTTTTACCAAGGGAAAACGCTGTATTCTCACAAATGGGAAGCAGCGGGTGGAACCGCTAGTCCTAAGTGTACGTATACTAAGGGTTACGATGTCCTCTCCGCCGTAATAGCAAGTAACAGGAAAGGTCACACGAGTAAGCCCTTTTTATCGCCGCGTATAAAACTTAACGCCGTTTAATTGGGCCCTTAATGCTGTTACGAGTCCAAATTCACTTTCAAATCTTTTATAGGGCCGAAATTCGCTTAGTTTTATTACGTGTTTAGGTTTAATTATTGACATTGTGGTGCCGAGATACTTGGTTAGATAGTATCACCCTTTGTCATCCCGTGCCATCCCTTTGACATTAACAGCTATATCTGCTTAACCTTGCGTTGCGCTCGCCTACTCACATGTCAAGAATGAAGAGTTTGGCCAGAGCAGTTCAATAAGTGAATTCCAATGTTCAGGATAGTATTACCTACCAGTAAATAAAGATCACTTAGAGAAAAAACTACTAATAATTTAATACAAATATAAGAATACTAGCGGCCTGCCCAGAAGTTACACCGGCTGCTCACCGGTTTCCTGCGGGAAAAAGACCTTTTCGCGGCATAAATTATACAAAAAAGCCTTGCTCTTTACTCACTATCTACTAAAGTATCTAAATTCGTTGCGGACTTTTAAAGATCTAAGCATATTCAAAAGCTATTCTAACCATTTTAACAGCCCACATAGCTCAGTATGGTTAGCTTTTCATGTTAAAAAAAATTTAAAGTCATTTAGTTTTGTCTTATGTTTCTGGGCCATTGGTCGAAACATACATAAAAAAAAGCTTATATAGGGACGCGGGAAGCGATTTTAATTTACACTATTTATTTAGTGATAGAGTTACCGAACCGTGCCCTAAGAGGTGGAAAGTCAACGTGGATCCTTTAATCCGATATCACTCGGCATTAGCTAATTAGATTCCAGACGGATTACCAATTTTGTCACATACACACTGTCATAAATAAGTCCAGTTTATTTGGTAATGTAATAAAACTTTGAGCCGATAAAAGAGTATTGATTGCAACAACAACAGTTTGTAGTCAGTAGTCTGTTTGATGCCGGCGTAGAAAAGCATCACCACATTTATTTCCTGTTGGTGACTCGAGGGTTACAATTACAACATGTGTATTGCATTTTAAGGCCAATTTTCCGAATGGCCCTCAAACATTT
Organism: Tuta absoluta; assembly: GCA_027580185.1. Taxonomy (NCBI): domain Eukaryota; kingdom Metazoa; phylum Arthropoda; class Insecta; order Lepidoptera; family Gelechiidae; genus Tuta; species Tuta absoluta. Next base: position 6,106,704 of record JAQAHW010000019.1, on the reverse strand, counting down.
GTCAGACGTGGTGTAAATGTCCGTTTTGCGGCCGTTTGCGCTCTGCCTACCCCGCAAGGGATATAGGCGTGATGTTTGTATGTGTATGTAAGTTATTTTAAATCGTTCTAGTAGTTTCGAACATATTCAATTAAAACAAACAATAAAATCTTTCCTCTTTATATTATTAGTGTAGACATACATACAGCCTATTGCAGTCCACTGCTGGACGTAGGCCTCCCCCAGGGTACGCCATATAAGACACGAGCTCCCGTTTTCATTATTAAGTCACTACCAGCCGCCCTCTACAAGTCATTGGTCCACCTGGCCGGAAATTAATATAGCAGTTATGTAAACTATATTCATAAGCTTATCTAAAAGCTTAACCCAGCCAGCCGAGAGCCAATATCCGCTTACTGTCGCTAGAAATGCGCTAGAAACTATTTATACAGCTTACATACAGCCATACTAAGAGCAACATGGTTTTCCGTCTCGTTCCGTAAAAGCGGTTTATGAAGAGACATAATAAGTTGAACTGTTCTATAACAGATATCAGGGAAAAATGTAGTAATGAATTATATTCGCTTTTTTTAAGAGTTGCAACATTTTCAAGCGCGGGCAGGATTTGTACCAGCGACTTTCGTCATTACTAGTGACGACGCCTCTTCCATCTGGGCTACCGTAGCTCGTTTCTTGCCCGCCAATTTTGCAAGTGTATCTCAATGCCAGTAAGGCGTGGCACGGTTCCATCTTAAATTGTATACCTACCTAACACGGGATATGTTTTAAAATTTGGTATCCAATAATAGTAGCCTTGGACGACCTGACCAGATGGACTGATGACTCTAATAAAGGCGGCTGGTAGCGACTGGATGGCCAAAACGAGAGATCGTGCCCTATAGCGTACCCTGGGGGAGGCCTACTTCCAGCAGTAGACTGCAATAGGCTGATGTTTGTATGTATGCAATGAATAATGACTAGGCTCTACCTATTCATTAGCTAAAGCCATATTTAATATAATAACAATAAAACGTGTTGTGAGTATGAAATAAAACAAATGATGCGACATTAGTAAATCTGTTTTGATTTATAAAAAGTTAGCGGCTAGCCCAGCGGTTTCGCCCGCTGTTTACCATTTTCCCGTGGGGAAAAGACCTTTTCCCGGTATAACTTATACATAAAAACCTTTCTATTGAGTCACTCTATCTAGTAAAGAAAACCGCATTAAAATCCGTTGCGTACTTTTAAAGATCTAACTAAGCATACACAAGGACTCGGGAAGCGACTTAATTTTATACTATTTAATGATTAGTATGTTTCTCCCAATAAAAGCTATTCTAACCATCTTAACAACCCACATAGCGCAGTATGGGTAGCTTTTAATGTTTTAAAAATATTAAAGTCTTTTATTTTTCGCTCATGTTTCTGGGCCATTGGCCGAAATAAATTTATTATTTTGTATCACTTGAGGGATATGCTAACATACTTTCGTTTCCAGTGGATCAAAACGACTCAATTTTTACATTGCGTAAACAGTCACATAGACAACGATGATATATTTAATAATATTAAATTCATTATAGACACATAACAATTTATTAGATGAGCTACCATACATTGAATCAAATATTTACGCATGGTTTAATAATGACACAAAATATAAGATGTGTTTTGCACACATAATGCAATCGTACAAAAAAAGCGACTGTCGAATTTTTGTAAGTTATGCCCTCAAATAATGCCAGCCGTACCGAACTAACTAACAAAAGCATAAATCAAGACAACAAAGAGCAAACCTACTAAAATAACGCATACAAGCTAAAACAACACTTCTTAATCCTTCTTTTCTTTACAAGCTACAACCAATCCACTCCTGAAAATGGGTCTTCCCCTGTCGGAGGTATTGCCATTGTCATACTCACCATGCTTGGCAGGTGGATTGGCGAGCGCAGTGCACCATTCCCTACTCCCGATTCCCTGGATGATTATCCATTACTCGTATATACAACTCCCGCGCGCAGAATTGGAGGTTATGCTATTCTGGGCACCACACGAAAATCGACACTACTGAAACCAAACGCATATAAAAGTAAACAACGACACGAAATTATTCAAACAAAAAGCTCGGAGCTCGGAGCATGCAAATACGTAATATCGCATGAAAACACACAGCGAAAAAGCAGAAACTGTGAATTCAAAAGCAAAAACCGGTCAAGTGCGAGTTGGGCTCGTGCTCTGAGCCGAGGATTCCGTAGCATCATAAAACATTTAACGATATATATAATTAAAGTTGGGTTACCTTGGATTAACCCCTTGTCTGTCACGTACCGGGAGCCGGCCAACAATTTTGAACCTTAACTACCCATAATAAAATTCAAAACCAATGAAATTGTTATAGTATGAAGCGACAGACGAGTGATTATGACAAATTTCTGGATTCTTAACTTAATTGTCATTTAGGGATATAGGCGTGATTTATGTATGTATGTATGTATGTAGTAGTGGTTTCCTTGTAGAAACGAAATATGCGAGTTGCTTTAAAGTTAACCAGTTATAATTTAGCAAAGTGCTTCCCATGTTCCCTTATTTCTTTTTAGGATTACGTTCCTCAAAAGGAAAAAACGGGACTTACTTTGTTGTCTGTCTGTCCCCTTTAACTCGGGAACACGTAAATATCGAGTTAAATTTAAAACCATACTCAACGGCAGCTTGTATTGTAAACAAATCATGGTCCTACCATGTAAAAACACGTTTTCTCAAGAGAATCGAAATTTAGATATAGGGTATTTCCCGCGACTATAAAATTAACTAAACCTATAAAATTTAGTAAATAGTTTTGTTATGAAATACAAGTTTAGAAAAAAATCCGAAAATTAAATTTTTTAAACAATGTTTTGGTGACCGTAAAAGAACAAAATGTTAAAATTGATATAAGTATTTCAAGTGGGGTATCATATGAAAGGGCTTGATGGACAATTTACGTAGACCGCGGTGGGTGAGTCGGGTTTGCACTTGGCCAGTTTTTTAGGTTTACTACGCAACCCTGAAAAGGGCAATAAGCTGAAATCGCTCTTTGTACAACACGATAGAGTACAGCCGGGAACAGTGCAGTGGGTGCCATTAGGCCGCATCAAAAATGCAAACTCCCGGTTCGACCCCCGCAGCGGGTCAAGGGTGGGCCACAAGCTATTCCCGTTATGACCAAAAGTCGGGAACAACATTCTGAAAAAGCCAACTAATGTAATAACTGGTAAATTGCAAGCCTCCCGGTCCTACCTCCGTATTAGGTCAAGGGTAGGCCTGAAGGAAGGTTTTGACCTGTTTTACCAGAGGATGGAATTATAAGGAATGGAAACAAATTTTATGGATTGTTTCTAAATCCAGTGACAAAAATTTACAATGCAAAATTAAGGAATATGGAGTTGCGACTCCTGAAAGGGCATTTGTATCGTCACTTCATAAAGTACGTAGCAAATGTAGAAATCATTATTAAATTATAACAAAGAAAATGTCTTCAGCCCCTTCACGAGACGACTTCCCGCAGTGGGTCAAGGCCAAGACGCGGAATGTTCCTGCTTGTACCAATATTTGATAAATAAATTAAACACGTTCAAAGTTTAACCGAGCGCTCCTTTCTCATTCTTCAAATTTAAGAATTAAACTCTTGTCGGAAGAGTAACTTCCAATTTTCCTTCTTCTCTGCCAGTGATGACCTCCTGATATATTTTTTTCTCTAAATTACTCTATTTATTCGAAGTTTAACTAAGTGCAAATGTAAGATCAAAGGCAAATTCCGTGTATCTTATGTTTTCCTGATTGTGTCTATTCATAAGATTAGTTTACTTTAATAACGTTGCAGACATAATATTTTACGACCTCTTGTTTAAGACACATTTGCCACACTTACCCGTGTTTTATTTTTACTTACAACGACATCACCTCGAATCGGTGTAATAAAATGTAATGTGTCAATAAAAGCGGGCAAGCGGGAATACGCCGTGCCACCCTATGTGATGTTGCTTTCAGGCGGAATCGAGTATCGGTTTCTGCTATTATAATTAAATTCTCCACTCTTTGCTATATACCTATGTGTTTTTTTAAATTCGTATTTTAAGTATCTACTTACGATGGAACTGAGCGAAAATATAGAGTGAAATTCTACAAGTGACCGATAGCGAAATCTCAAGACGGGATGGTGATAAGGAACAACTTTCCCCAAGGGACATAGGTTGAAATATGACGAAAATATTTTGTGCCTCCATAGTAACATAAATTTGCTGATCGGCAATCTTGTATGGGAGGCCCAATTGTTTTTTTCGTATTTCGAGCTATGTTCCTTGTAGAAAGTTGTTCCTTATCAACAGCCCGTCTTGAGTTTTCGCTATCGGTCACTAGTAAAATCTCACTCTATACTTAGTACAAATTATCGCTCTTAGTCGTACGTCGATCGTATGTCATAGCCCGTAAGTTGAAACCACAAAATAGAGAATGTATGGCGCGCGAATGGCGCGCAGCCGCCAATACTTACTTTGTGTTGAAACTTTTAGTGGCTTTTAATGAAAACTGATGGCAGTGATAAAGGAACAACTTTCTCCAACAAGAAACGAAATATGATTTTAGCCTTTAACGATAACCAATATTTATTTATTAGTTTCATTATTAGCCGTGTGATGTCGGCTTACAATAGCATCACCCCATGTCATTCCCACGGGTGTCGTATGAGGCGACTAAGGGACGCGACGGTTCCATGTGAATAAAAATGACAGTGGGCAAAATTGTATGGAACTTGGTCCAAGAACCTCCACTATTGAGACCTATTGGAAATGGAAGAACACACTTATCAGATTATCCGAGACAAGTATTACCGAAATCTGCACCGGGATTTTTTTTTATAGTCACTTGAAGTTACTACAAAAATATTCTTAAAAAATGATTTTAACAGGAGCGTGATATGTGTGTTATGTGGAGTGTCGTTACATGGAGTTTACATTGTGGCACATTCGATTGACTCGCAATCTCAATATTAATGTGTCACAGACAAGTATGTACTTCCATTTCCAATGTGTCTTAACAGTGGGGGTTCTTGGACCACTTTTTTCAAACGAAAGTGATATTATTTGAATGTTTTGGGGAGTTTTGTATTATGTGGAATGTCGTTTTATGGAGTTTACACTGTATTACATTCGACTGACACGTAATATCAATATAAATGTGTCACAGACAAGTATGTACTTTCATTTCCAATAAGTCTCAACAGTGGAGGTTCTTGGACCACTTATTTTACACCAAAGTCATGTTATTTGAATGTTTTGGGGAGTTTGACGTTATGTGGAGATTCGTTACATGGAGTTTACATTGTGGCACATTGGAAAGACACGCAATATCAGTAAATCTGTCAAAATAAATAGCACGCTCCAGTTAAAATCATTTTTTAACAATATTTTTATAGTAACTTCAAGTGACTATGAAAAAAGAAACCGGTGCAGATTTCGGTTATACTTGTCTCGGATAATCTGATAAGTGTGTTCTTCCATTTCCAATTAGTCTCAACAGTGGAGGTTCTTGGACCACTTTTTTCAAACCAAAGTTATGTTATTTGAATGTTTTTGTGAGTTTTGTATTATGTGGAGTATCGTTTCATGGAGTTTACACTGTATTACATTCAACTGACACGTAATATCAATCTAAATGTGTCACATACAAATATGTACTTCCATTTCCAATAAGTCTCAACAGTGGAGGTTTTTGGACCACTTTTTTCAAACCAAAGTCATGTTATTTGAATGTTTTGGGGAGTTTTGTATTATGTGGAGTATCGTTTCATGGAGTTTACACTGTATTACATTCAACTGACACGTAATATCAATATAAATGTGTCACAGACAAGTATGTACTTCCATTTCCAATAAGTCTCAACAGTGGAGGTTCTTGGACAACTTATTTTACACCAAAGTCATGTTATTTGAATGTTTTGGGGAGTTTGACGTTATTAAGAGTGTCGTTACATGGAGTTTACATTGTGGCACATTGGAGAGACACGCAATATCAATGAAATCTGTCAAAATAAATAGCACGCTCCAGTTAAAATCATTTTTTAATAATATTTTTATAGTAACTTCAAGTGACTATGAAAAAAAAACTCGGTGCAGATTTCGGTAATACTTGTCTCGGATAATCTGATAAGTGTGTTCTTCCATTTCCAATTAGTCTCAACAGTGGAGGTTCTTGGACCACTTTTTTCAAACCAAAGCTATGTTATTTGAATGTTTTTGTGAGTTTTGTATTATGTGGAGTATCGTTTCATGGAGTTTACACTGTATTACATTCAACTGACACGTAATATCGATATAAATGTGTCACAGACAAGTATGTACTTCCATTTCTAATAAGTCTCAACAGTGGAGGTTTTTGGACCACTTTTTCAAACCAAAGTCATGTTATTTGAATGTTTTGGGGAGTTTGACGTTGTGTGGAGTGTCGTTACATGGAGTTTACATTGTGGCACATTGGAGAGACACGCAATATCAATAAAATCTTTCAAAATAAATGGCTCGCTCCAGTTAAAATCGTTTTTGAACAATATTTTTATAGTATCTTCAAGTGACTATTAAAAAAAAACCCAGTCTAGATTTCGGTAATACTTGTCTCGGGTAATCAGATAAGTGTGTTCTTCCATTTCCAATAAGTCTCAATGGTGGAGGTTCTTGGACCACTTTTGCCCACTGTCCTTTTGAGCGCCAGGTTGAGAACTTTTCACTAGGTATAGTGAAACACGATTTTTCGGAAACGTACCTCAATTATTGGTCACACGTGGCGATAGTGATCGCATTTTTACGGTTGGTAATGCTCGGCTTACACCGCAAAGGATAAAGGCGTGATATGTGTATGTATGTAATTTCATTATATTGCATAAAATGTGTCTTCACTCGCCGACAATTTCGGGGTATCGGATACTGACGTAATAAATTGAATTTCAACGATCCGCGCTTCATATACTTATTCATCTGAACGAAATTATCGCAATTTTGTTGTTGGGTTGGCTTCTGATGGAATACTCGGAAAACATATTTTGTAATTAATTCAATCAAAAACCGGTGGTTCAACGTAATATTTATATAGACATACATACATACATAAATCACGCCTCTTTCCCGGAGGGGTAGGCAGAGACTACTTCCTTCCACTTACTACGATCCTGGCATACTTCTTTCGCCTCCTCCGCATACATACATATTTATATAGAACAACAAAAAAAATACTGTGTATATAGCATAGACCGTTACCGAAATATTAAAAACAATTTATATACCAAACTCCTATTCAGTATTCAAACAAAAGCTCCGAGGCGCCGACGAGCGGACAAAGAGCTGGCAAACGGAAACCGGATGAGATCCAAAGTTCCGGACCGGACCGGAGTGTCTGTTTCGGCTCGGGATGCTGGCCTTGCCAACGATGACGATGTTTTTACACCCGTCACATTGTATCTGATATTTGCTTATTTCATCTCCACATTTCCGTGTGATGCCGGCTTAGAATAGCATCACCCCATTACTTTCCCGTGCGAGTTGTAAGAGGCAACTGAGGGACTTGAGGGTGTGTATTGCAATTTTTTTGTGATTACCTATCACTATAGCGATACACAATTTTCCGAATGACCCTCAAATATATGTCAAATATATGTCCGTTTTTGCGGCCGTTTACGCTCTGCCTACCCTGCAAGGGATACTAGATAAATGTGGAGATACATACATAGGTACATACATATTGATATATGTATGTATATATGTATCTCCACATTTTATAAGATCACAAAACGCGAAAACAGGACATAGTGGCTTATAGTGTACCCTGAGGTAGGCCTACGTCTAGCAGTGGACTGCTGTATGCTATAATCATATAGACCTTTCTTATTTTCTTTAAGGGACAAAAAATATATTTGTGTGACATTGTAGTGTGAACACAGATATACCTCTAGGTAGATACTATACCTATATGTTAATGCCTATGCCTTTACGTTATACAGTTGTATGTCTTTAGCAGTAATATACGCACTCTCTAACAAACAAGACGTGTTTTATTAGATTTATCGCCACCACATCTGCGCCTTATAAGGATTTAAATAAAAGCTTGTCTGTATTGAGGACCACCAGAAACCGGATAAATAAGGTCCGACCTGACCATCAATATGGAACCTTTATATCGGCACATTAAATATTATCGTACTAATATCGGGGAAACTCAAAGTCGTGGATGAGATTGTGACGCATATAGTTCGTTTCAACATAAGCATAACTATTGCATAACACAGCTTTTACTACAAAAAAATTCAGCGTTTCCGAGTTAGACTTGCATCCACAGAGCGCATTGTTCGTGCAATGAAGTACGGTGCGCTGCTATAGAAAACTTCTCTTATGTTTTTGTTCCTTGTTAGGGAGTTTATCTTAGCGCTTGCATTTGATTTATGATCTATTTGACCTTCCATACACAGTGTATTTTTTTATATTGTTTGGGAGGTCCATTTGACCTATGTTCCTTGGGGAAAGTTGTTTCGTTTCACAATTAGAACTCACCCTAAAATTATTTGCATTGTATTTTATAGCACCTTATATTGTGATGTTTTCTTAACAGAATGATTTATATTCCCTCATCAATCAATCAATAATAGGTCGAGGTTCACTTATCATAGCTGATTGACTATTGATTTCTAATTAATTACTTCTGCCACTTTACTGCAACTGGGTGCATTGAATAGTTGTAAAATCTACTTTACACGCTTCCTCATATTTACTTTGGACTTTTTTTAGCTTTATTCCTATAATTAATAAATGTCACAGCGATGTTACTTAAAAAAGTCCTCCTAAGTAGAAGACCGGTGCCAAACACCTTGCCGTGTTTACTTGGTGTGTATTATTTGCAGTGATTGTGGTCATGACAAAGCCATGTCAGAGGCCTATTAGTAGTTGTAGGTGGTTGAAAAACTCTTGGACACCAGGGTTCATCGGGTCGTTCGTCTCACATGAAAAGAAGATAAAGCAGTGCTTGTTGTCTCCTACTAGATGAACTTACTCTATCATAGACTGTGGTACGGTACTATGTTAGAATCAAGAGGCGCAGGATTATACCGTTCATGACTTATTTAAAAGTCTCTTTCTTAAACTGTTCGCCAATCAAAACGGTTTTTCTAATGATAAAAAGACTTCAAGCAAGACTACCTACTACTTACCTAATAGCTTGTGTCTGTTTGTTTCGCAGACGAGGGCGGCGGCAGCGAAGAGTCTAGCAGTGAAGACGAAGTGACAGAACACGTGGCGTGCACTCCGCCGCCCGACATCAACATGGCCGCCGCGAGGGCACAGGTTCGTTCATCATCGTGATCATTAACAGACACTGGGCCTCCCTCTGGTGCCTCCATAGATCGCATGTTTGGAGTGACCACATCCAAAGGCTACCGCAACCATTACAAGGCCGTCTGCCCACAACCCATACGGCCGACTAACCACCTGGGAAAAGGTCGTCCCATGCTGCGGTTTTCCAGATGATTATTGTGATTTGTAAGATACCTAAGATTGATGGCATTGTCAGGCTATTGCAGAAACCAAGTGCAGATCCAGTCTTGTCGAAATTATGTAAATTTAATTATTTTTGAATAGCCATCTATATTTATCAGATAAAATAAGCTGAATAAATATCTCAAAAGCATTTAACTTTGTGCATCTCAAATATCTCATTCTTAACTTATCTATCACTGAATACTTAGTGAAATTTAATATTTCTAAGCTGCGTTTCTCATTCAAAGCAGTTATCATAACAGTTCTACTAGTGTGAAGCCACATTATAACATAATAACAATAGTTGTACCGCAGGGCCCTATTATTACACCGCTTCTATACATAATGTTTGAAATAGCTTTTCACTTGTGAACCACAGTTATTAAAGGTCATGTCTATATCTTAATGAAAATCAATTCATTTATGAAATTTCATTATAAACCCCACTGTGTTTGAAGCAATTATATTGATTTAATTAATTCTGAATGCAAAATTTTGAGTTTGCAAAACTGTTCAATAGTTGCATACGTATACTGTAGGAATCAAACTGAGACCCTTATTACATTACTTCGGTTTAGTATTACGGCCAATACACAATTTCCATAGCAAATTGGCATGAGGCTACAGTTCTGCTGTCCACCCTAGGGTTTATAACAATTTCCGATACGTTTAGTTTCTATATAGATAATGAAAAAAGCGCTTGCCATTTGATGCCAGATGTGCGCCTTTAGAAATGCAATAAATACAATATATGGTTCTGATAATCCTACTATGTAATCATTGTTAATGTGACTGTGTTGTCGAATGACCACTTCAGCATTGTGTGTTGCAGGTGCCCACGATCAGCGTGACCCCGCACAGCCCAGGCGTGCTGGACGACAGCTTGCAGCAGCTGAGGCGGCTGCATGCGGCTGTGCAGCGGATGCGTGCAGCACCACTGCCATTATTGGTAAGTCACAGGATCTGAGGAAAGTACTAAGTTTCTCCATGCCCACCCACGAAACGAAACAATCTTTAAGAGCATTTGTTGAAATATAAAATAGTTGACACTGTACTATGCCGTGTGACGACGGTTTAGAATAGCATCACCCCATTTCTTTCCCGTGGGAGTCGTAAGAGGCGACTAAGCGATGGGCTGACAACCTGTCACTATGGCGATACACAATTTTCCGAATGACCTCCTCAAATATTTGACAGACGTGGCGTAACTGTCCGATTTTTGTGGCCGTTTACGCTTTGCCTACTCCGCAAAGGATTATAGGCGTGATATGTGTGTTTAAAAATTTACTATGTGTATGTCCGCGAATTAAGCAATTCTACGAAAAGGCCTAACCTCCAATGTTTGTTTAGTTTGTCGTCAAAAACATGCCGAGAAAGTATGTGCATTTGATCAAGAATCACGCAGTTACATTGATTTTTCTTGAAAATATCCATTATTTTTTCTTTAATTGATTGCATTTGACCTCACAGGGCACAGGCTCGAGTCGTCTCAGCACATCTTGTCCGTCGCTCTGCAAAGATGGCGTCAACGAACCAGATTGCTCATCTCCAACGCATCTCGACTTCTACCCGCAGAGCAGGAAAGGCAGTGGTCAGTAGATTTACATCTTTATCTAGCATGACCTCATTACACAGTTCACACATACAGTTCTAGTAATAGTATCCGTGGTCAGTGGCCGGTGGTTTTAATTGTATTTACAGGACATTTCGGTCTTAGATGCCCAGTCTTACCACAATTCGCACAGCAGTCTGTGCAAAATGCCCTGACATGTAACATTTTGTATGAAACTATTCGCTGTGTAAGTGATTTTGTTGATGGCCTGAACCATTGATCTACAACAACCCTAGATTACGCGCGTACGCTCAAAAGGTGGGCCGGTAAAGTAGTGCACAATTTGCAAGCGAGCACTTCTTTCCCACAGTGCGTGGCTGGCCGCGAAACTGTTAACATGACCAAGTACGGGCTAACAAATAAGGCTGAGTTCAATAGATTATGGTGAGGTTCGTTGTGATATTTTGAATCAGGCGGACGCAATGAATCTATAAATCGCTATGTATGACTGTATAGTTCAGTAGGTGACAAAATCTTAGCGTAATTTTGTATGAGGCGCTAAATCTAGGGTTGTTGTAGATCAATGGCCTGAACCTTAAAAAGCCCTGATTTTTATTTACCAATGTGGTGCTAAGTAACTTTTTTCAACATTTTACCGTTTTTCCAAATTGGAAAAAGCTTTTTGATCAATAAGAAACATGAAAAAATCTATTCTTCTGATATCCGAATCGAGTATTGCTCAGATGCTTTGAGCATCCATATCGCCGGTGCTTATGTGTCGATAATCTCTTAAGCCACACTTATACGGATAATCCCGTATTAGGACAGAGTTGCGAATTCTTACCGAATATTGTACCGGCCTTTTTAGTAAATAGGTATTTTTTGTGATAAGTAGCTTTGAGTTACTATATTAGAAGACAGTTTACATATTATTATAGTGTTGTAAGTAAGTTAGTTAAAAAAACACAGGTGTCATAAATATTTATTGCTCTGTCAGTGTGTTTGTTTATTTTAACGGAATATTTTTCGAAATACTTTGGATCTGTAGATAAATGCGCAACATTTGATAGATATGTAATATGTTGATGTCCCTATAATAAATAAGTAAACGTCATTAACAGCTATGAACCTTCAATTGCTTGGCATAGGCCTCCCATAGGCAAACAAGACTGACGTAGATAAATACATGCATACATCAGCCTACTGTAGTACACTGCTGGATGTAGCCCTCCCCCAGGGTACGCCACAGGGCACGATCTCTCGTTTTCGCCATCCAGTCGCTACGAGCCGCCTTTTTTAAGTGATCGCTCCATCTGGCCGGAGGTCGTCCAACGCTACGCTTGGTGAGGCGTGGCCTACACTCGAGAACCCGCTTTCTCCACCGTCCGTCGATTCTACGACAGATGTGCCCAGCCCGCTGCCACTTCAGTTTTCTACATAAATGGACAGTTTGTTAGTTAAGTAATTATTGTTTTTTATTTTTTGCAGGTGAATCGCGATCTTGGGGATTATGGGGTCGGGACGAGGGTCGACGAAGTTCGTGGGCAGCATTGGAACCCGGCGGTGCGAGAGTAGATGCCCATCGACAGAGGAAGTGAGTTGGGGTGACATCCCAGTCCCTAAACAGATGTTACCTTATAATAGCAACCGAAACATACACCAAAAATATTAACGTGAGATCTTGAGTTGCACCGGACCAATTGTATAATTTGTAAAATATCATAGTGAATTAAACAGGGATTCGCGATTTGGCTGACTGGCGAATTGAGCTAAACCCGGGAACACTGCAAAAGACTTTGTCATATTTTTGTTTCCGAATTTCAGTACTCTGAATGGCCACAGTGCGTCACTATCGTCTATGGAATCAGAGAGCGAGGTGCCACGACCAGTCAGACATTCGACCCACTCGCTCAATGATAACGATCTCGCTGTAAGTAGAAATTACTTGTCAAAATTCTATTATTGTTTCTTTCCGTTGCGAGGCTTTTAACTAAGATATAACCATATTTCGATGCATCTACAGAAAGACTTCGAAAAAGTGACCGCGGCGCTACGAGCGGGGACTACGGTGTCCGCCGTAGCAGCAGCTGAGGGCGGCGTAGCGCGGCTCGTAGCACGACTGCCGCTACAGAAGTCCGTGTCTACGCCGAGCATCGTAGCAGCGGTTCAGCCGCCGCAGCCGCCGCCAGCTAATATGTAAGTGCTTTTGTTTTATGTGAGCCTGGTACTTTCAGGTGGATTGTTGGTGGACGTTTTTCAGTGTTTTTGTGTGTTTTTTTAAATGTAGGGTTGACGTACCAGCCCTAAACCAGTTTGCATCAATGACAAGTTTTTTACTCATTAGCATTATTATATTTTGATTACAAACGCCTGTAACATGCAACCCTAAGTATAGATTTAGAAAAACTGTGTCATTTTTAAGTTAAATTGTTACACGACAGATGCCTGGTTTAGGACCGGTTAGTCCACCCTACTAATAAGTTTTCAAATAATATTAAGTAATTTCTGGGAATATTGACTTACGTCTACTAACAATTCATTGAACATTCCCATATAACTTCCACAAATTGATTTTTAACGTTATGCATGAATATAGTGTTTTTCTGCACTTCATGAATTATATTTTCTATTCAAAAGAATTTATTTTTATCATCATAAACAATTATCTAAACGAATGAATAAATTTTAAATTTCATTTTCTAAATATTTGCATGTGTGAGTCAATGTGTTTTGTTGTCAGCACTTTTTTGCTTTGCTGAATCAATTTCTTATACACTTTTACCAAATTAAAGCTAGGGGCCGTTTCATGTACCTAACGAGTGTAATTTACAATGAAGTCAGCGATCCGATTCAATATCAAGAACAAAATTATCCTTACAGGCTGCACAATGTCAATTGAATTTTATTATCATCGTAAATTAAAATTGTCAGATTTATGGAATGACACCCCGTTAAACATTTTATGTTGTTTTTTATATGTTTTATTGCACAATCGAGTTTGAGTGTTGGAACGGTTTTTGTGACTTACAATTGGTTTTTAATTGGCAGTGTTTCAAAAATACATTTAAACAATACAATTACTAACTTACCAAATATTTCTTTACATAACAAGAAATATATAACCTGGCTGGCAAAACATAATCAAAATTGAAACAACAAACTGCCAAAAATAAGGTGAAATAAATATACAACCAAAAGTTCCAAAACTTAAACTCGCCGCCTGAAATGTCCGTCCGCAATAGCTTAACGGGCGCGTGTGCGAGCGAGACGGAAAGCGACGAGGACGCGTCCTCTCACACTCACAGCGCGCAGCCGAGACGCAACAACGTGCACCAGGAGCAGCTGGGCTTGCATCGGCTCGCGTTCCTGGAACAGTAAGTGCGGGTCGCGGGTTCCGTTCCCGGCAGACAGCGACGGGGGCATAGGACAAGTAATTGCAGGCGATTTAAAAACGATGACACCAGGGTTTATCCGGTCGTTTGTCGACTCGGTGTCCCACACGACAGGAAAGGAAGAAGTATTGGTTATAATGATAACTTCTAATCACGGGACGGAATCTTATTATTTTTGTAAAAAAGCAGATCTGAATTGTAGGCAGTGAAACAATTTGCGTAGAGCTTGTAAAAGCAACTGAACGGTACGTACATTATCTTATCATCAAGCAATACAATATGCTAATGAGTCAACCAATCTCTATACCCGCTTTCTCTAAGGGTTGAAAATTTGGGATTGTATGACTTTACCAGCAGGAAAATCATCCATAAGCTGAGGAATAAACGGGTGAGTATCAAACTTAAATGTTTAAAAAAGAAACCATAAAGAATGCACAATTAAAATTTTTAATCGGCATGTAAAGCACAAAGCTTAGCTTTCGTTGTTCGTTTTGTTCACAATTTTCTCAATGATTTCAGTTTGATTTTAGCTTCAACATTTTGCATGAAATAGAATAAAAATTATAAACAAAACTGAAATACTTCGATATTTTCAATACTAGATTTATGTTGACATATTTGTTTGTTTTTGTTTAGAGCTGCGTTTGATCATCACGCGGAGAAGAGGCGAAAACGAGGTAGCCTTTTCTTTAGGAAGAAGAAGGTGAGTTACAGAATGCCCTCAATTCAAATTCAAGTCAAATAGGTTAAGAAAGTATAGGAGATATCTAAGTCCTGTCATTTTTAAAAACGTTAATGGTTTTTTCGCCTTTTCTAGTCAATTTAGTCGCCATTGTTTTGATCGTCGCCTTATTTTGACAAATAACACGTATTTTGCATGAAATTATAAGACATGACACGACTAAAATATCTCCTATCCTTTTCTAAACCTATTTGGCGGAAAGTGACAGCACTAATTTCAGGCAAGTAAGGAAAATTTATATTCCGAATTGATGCCAATTTAAATGTTATAATTTTTCTTTGCTAGCTCATTATTATCGGTCTCTCCTGTAGTTTTAAATAAGTGAGCAAACTTATAGATTATTTGAATACAGTTTTGACTGATGTATGTAATTGTTTTCAAATTTGATACTTGACCAATGAATGGAATAACATTTATTTCATACTTACAAAAAACCGCGCTAAACCTCTCGTAGGCTTACTCAAGAAATCAAATACATTTTGTTTTACTACCCTTGGAAATAAAAAACTTTTGAACAAAGTGATGTCCGGTTTTAATAATTTAGAAGTACAAAAAAATTACGTTTTACCACAATATACCAAGAAGCAGTAGTTTAACTCGAGCACTTTTCCGTCTGAAGCTACCTACATTAGCATATATTAGGATGTCAACAAATTGGTGTTGCCTAAATTAAGTGATGTCACTTTAAGTGCCTTAACGCTAAGTTACAGTAAGAAAATATATCAATGACATTACTATTTAATGACTAGGTAGATAGGTTTCTTGGTATTTATTTTTCCGGTTTCCCGATACTTAAACAAAAACGCGTGGCGGCAGTACGGTTCGCTGTGACACAAGCGGCACGAGATTCTTTGTAGTAGTCGTGTACGTATAGGTCGGTCGGGTGTGTGCATGTGTGAGTGCGCAAACCGGGCGCTAGTATAAAGTTAAACTACTGCTCCTTGGTATATTGTGGTTTTGTACTGTGTTTGCCGAGTTCACGATATGTTAAGCGCTGTTTTTCTGTTTGCCTGACACCTGTGTATACGACGTTTAATGCAATAAACCATCTTTAAATCTACAACCCCGTATACAGAGTGAAAGATAATTCCATACATTCCCTTAAAAGAGGTAAAAGGGGAGGCTGAAAATTTTACTAGTGACCGATAGCGAATACTCAAAAAGAGCTGGTGATAAGGAACAACTTTCCCCCAAGAGACAGATCGAAACACGAAAATTTGGACCTCCCATACAAATTTGCCGATCAGCTGATTTGAGTTACTATGGAAACTCAATATTGTTGACACATTTCAACCTATGTTCCTTGGAGAAAGCTGTTTCTTATCACCAGCACGTCTTGAGATTTCGGCGTCTGCATTGGGCGTATCCCATTGATACGATAAGAAAAATAAGCTATCGGTCACTACTAAAACCTAATCGGGTAGGGTGAAACCCTATCCTACTTCTGTTATAAATGCGAAAGTTTGTATGTTTGTTTGTTACTTCTTCACGCAAAAACTACTGAACCGATTGTAATGAAATTTGGCACACATAGACAAGGTAACATGGATTAACATATAAGATAGTTTTTATCATCACTTATGCGGGCAGCGCCACGTATAACAGCTAGTATTAAATAATAATTAATTATTTAGGACAAATCTCGCAAAGCAGCCCACGCGTGGCAGGCGGCCTGCGCGGGCGGCGACTGCGATTGGTGCTCGAGGGCGTTATCTGACAAACCGGCATTATATTGTGACAGTAAGTATATCATAGTGGCAGTGGACTGGCCACATCTGTTGTAGAACCGACGGACGGTCGAGTAAGCGGGTTCTCGAGACGAGGCCACGCCTCGGCAAGCGTAGCGTTGGACGACCTCCGGCCAGATGACTTAAAAAAGGCGGCTGGTAGCGACTGGATGGCGAAAACGAGAGATCGTGCCCTGTGAGAGGCCTACGTTCAGCAGTAGACTGCAATAGGCTGATGTATGTATGTATGTGAGTATATCATTTTATAAGGGCCGACTCTCATTTAGCCCTATTCGACGCGAACTGTTGTGAAGTAGCAAATTTAGCTGTATCGTCGTATTTAAGGAAAACTCTGACACCAAGGTTCATCTGGTCGTTGGAAACTTAAGGTGTCCCACACAAAAAGGATAAGAAGAAGGAGAGCCGTGCCGATTGGAGCCGTTTACTTGTGCCGGCCAACATTGAAATATTTTGATTTTGTACAATTACTTTGGTATTCATTTTGTCATTAATTTAACAAAGACTACTCACTCTTTGGCTATATAATTAATGCGATCTCCTCCTTATTGAAAATGTTTGTTGTTTCATTTACAGATTGTACAATGACCGTTCACCAGAATGTCTGCAAGGACTACATTGTTGAATGCAACAAACCCAAAACTTCAAAGGTATAAGAAAAAACAATTACCTAGTCAACACAAGACGAGTAAGGTTATATTTCAAGTTATGTACCATAGCACTTTTTTAGGGTTCCGTACGCAAAGGGTAATAACGGAAACCCTATTACTGAGGCTCGGCTGTCCGTCTGTCTGTCCGTCCGTCCGTCCGTCCTACAGTTACGAGGCTGTATCTCCTGAACCGTTATACCAAGACAGTTAAAATTTTCACAGATGATGTATTTCTGTTTCCGCTATAACAACAAATACAAAAAATTCGAATAAAGTAAAAATTTAAGGGGGCTCCCATACAAAAAACTTGTTTTTTTTTGTATGGAGGCTGTATCTCATGAACCGCGAAATTTAGACAGTTGAAATTTTTACAGATGTTGTATTTCTGTTGCTGCTATAACAACAAATACTAAAAAAAAACATAAAATGATCATTTATGGGGGCTGCCATACAAAACACGTGTTTTTTGCGCGTTTTTATCGATAATTGTTTGGTAAAGGTATAATGGTACGGAACCATTCGTGCGCGAGACCGACTCGCACTTGGCCGGTTTTTTACATATTACCACTTTTTTTGTTGTAACAGACTTCAGTCGGCAAATCGCTGAGCGCAAGTAGCGGCAAAAACAGCAAGCGATCATCGGTGTCCGGCCAATCACAGAACTCGAATAGGTAAGCCCGAACGCCATTGGTCCGTTTGAATATCTAACGTTTGCCTTAACGACAAATACTGTGCAATATACTAACGCAATGCATTTCTTTTTAGATTTAAATAACGGTGATGTCTATTTAGCAAGTGTTTTGAAAGTCTATATGAAATATATGTTTGATTGATAAATAAGTACACTGGAAAAGAATCGAGAGTCTGTGCGGAAAGAAAATAGGCGTGGAAATTGAGGGCCACTCTGTGCCTCAGTATGAGAAATGTCATAGCAACTTATGACAAAATATTAATTAATTTTTTGCCCACGCCTTTTCTCTTTCCGCATACTCTATCATTGTTTTATAAAAACTTACAAAAATATTTTTCTAAATTCAATTAATTTGATTAAATAATAGTGTCAGGATTAATCTCAAAACGCTTGCTGAAGATGGGGTAAAAAACCTTAAATGTAAAAGTGAAAGCCATAAAGACAGGTGTAGCATTTTGGGTTATATGTGTTATACTATATTAATATATTATATAATGGCATATATTTTGCTGCTTCGTTTCTTTGATTGTCGCTCAAGATGGACTGGGAAGCTTTATTAATGTTCTTATCTAGTAAGGAAGTTTGGTAAACAATATAATATATACATGAAACAGGGATTTTAATGAGCACCGCGTTACCAAAACTCGGATATTGGATGAAATAATAACCCGTATCCGAATCAGAAATAAACTGAGAAAGATATGTTTTATAATTATCCGTTAAATATCCGTAACCGAAATATCGGAAACTATCTAATAATCCGAAACAATTGAATATCAATTTCATCCCTTACATAGAATATTTAAAGGAATCTTTTAATATCAAAGTTACTAATTTACCTTTCAAATTGTAACTTACGACATGCAATTTGGATCGCTAACATTCAAATACTTGTATCACTGCCTTACTTCTTTGCTAGTAAAATTGACAAAAGACAAGCTAATTTGGTAGCTGGCAATGCTTTACTGCCGTCTCTTTCACTCTTGTGGGGAAGATCGTCATATTAGTATTGCTGGTACCTAAATTTGATTGTCTGTGTCAGCGCTACAAACTGGCACAAGAGATATAATTTTATGACTGTTCCTTGCCCTTTCTTTTTTAAACAAAAGAGAGCCGTGGACTCATAAAATCCTATCGCCTGCGCCAGATTCAAGGACCATACTTTGTTTGAGCTTCTTGCAATTGAAAAAAACGCTGAAGCATTTTTGGATTTGTGTTGCCCGCGGTCATGACATGTGCGATCTGTATGTTTTCAAATCAAATTGGGGATTCAATGTTTTTTAATAAAAAATATGGCACGAAATTTCATCTTTTTTATTATGAGGGTTTGATGGTTTAATTATAAGAAGATACACAAGTATAGTAACACTGATTTTACATAATGTTCCTGAAAATATTACACTGTTTTTGAAACTACACTATTTTTGCTTTTCCCATTGCTAGTTTTCGAAGGAAATTTTGTTGTGTTTCTGTTTTGAGTTTAAATATTTCAGCTGACTTCTTGTTTTTCGTTTCTTCTTTTTATTTCTTCAATTGAATTTTATTGTCTTCTTTTAAAAGAAAACCATAGTTTGGAAATATTGAGGTGTCATTTTAGGGCACTTTAATTTATTGTTCACTCCAAATAACATGTAAGGACATAAATTAAGTTCTTGCAAGGGCAACTAAACCATGAATTACAGTGTTATTTGTAAAGAAACGATTTGTAAGAAATGCCACCTCGATGAATCCATACGCGCCACGCAAAATTGCACTTTACGAGCTATATGACACGTGTGTTATTCGTGTGTACGCACACAGCAAGAAGTCGGGATGCTACTCGCCGTGGCGCCGCGTCGCGACCAAACTCGGCGTGCAGTAAGTTGGCCGGAATGCTGAGAAATCGCGCTGCCTCTTTCTTACCTTCATGTCTCACATACATTCACCGCCATCGTCCTGTCTCTTTCTGTCTCTAAGCGATCACCTGCGGCGTTATGAAATCCTGGTATTCGGTCGCGTTTTAGGTTTGTTTTGTTGATAATTTCAGGTATTTTTTATCGTTGACGGTTTGTTTTCAGGATTGAAAGAAAGTTTTTGGTTGTTTTGTTTTGCCGATACTTTTCGATGATTTATAAATCCATGATATTATGTTGTTCTTTTGATCAGTTAGTCGAATTCATTGATTTCTTACACACTCTCTGTTAAGTGGTCATCGACTGCTATCTCATTTCACAAACATCAGGCTTCAGGTATCAAGTTATAGTAAAATTGCCAGTGAACTACAACAGGCGATGGATTAATTATGGATACTACTCTTATGACAAAACACATCGTAGTCGAAAAACACGTTTATAAAAGTAGCAAAATAATGCTGTTTGTAGAAACAATAAAACACAATATCGAGTTAAATATAACACAAACTTGTATCACCAAACATATCACTATCAATAAGCTTTCATTACTAAAGTGTTAAAAGTATCAGTAACCTCCCAATGTTAACTTTTCTCGGTCACCTGTGGACTAAAGCACATTTTTTTTTTTAAAAGGTACACATGAGTTACAACACTCACAACAGTTCTTCATTTTTAATATATCGCCTGTCAAATATACTGGCAATGTATCACGTCTGTCGCATTCTCTTCATCACTCACACATACAACAACTACTCGTAGTATTCGATTCATCCACAAAATCTTAACTTTCTGTCCGAATTCCGGTATGTGTTAATGCGTGTTAGGTTTATGGTGTCATGATCAACAGATAATCACTATTTTGCATTTGTCCTTATCTAAATCCTACATCCCTAAATTCTCATGTAAAATCAGACTGTGTGTAAAACAGCAAATCTTAAAACATAAATGTTGTCAGGCAATTCAATATTGTGTGTTGAACTCCAAATCTTACAACATAAAAATTGACATGCAATATAAGATTGTGTGTACAACCGCAAATTTTACAACACAAAATAGTATGTAATATAGAACTATGTCTTCACCTACAAATCTT
This sequence comes from Tuta absoluta, assembly GCA_027580185.1. Lineage (NCBI taxonomy): Eukaryota > Metazoa > Arthropoda > Insecta > Lepidoptera > Gelechiidae > Tuta > Tuta absoluta. Next base: position 6,085,420 of record JAQAHW010000019.1, on the reverse strand, counting down.
GCATCAAAACCCACGTCACACATGCCGGCAATTCTGACAGAGCCTTACTTGTGTATCTTTCTATTCACTACTGTTGTCGAAATAGACTCTTGAGAACGGTGTTGTCGTAGATCGAAATTTGTTTGGTTGCTGAACACTGCTGTATTATACCTACTCCGTACCAAACGTCGATCTCCCCGGGAACAACATACTCGCAGCTTGTTGGTCAATCCGCGTGACCCTTGACCACTTTCATAGAAGCGGTTAATCAAATGACCACAAAGTCCTGATAGACGCCTAATGTCTCAATTTATCCGAAAAAATATTCTAAATGGCTGAGGGGCGAGGAAATGCGTGCATGCTGATTGGTCACCGGTCGCGTGATGTCATAAATGACCACTATCTAACCAATTCGCGCGATTTAACACCAGACTTAGGTCTTATGTGTTGCCAGAAAATATTCGCTCTTAGACGGCAGTCTATCGGAGCTTTGGTCATGGGGTTCGTCAAACAGCTGTTTTCTATTTTATAAATCCACGCGCTTTGACGAATGAGCTACTTGTATTTTATTCTTTAGGAGTTCGACTCATGGTATGGCAAATAGATTGAATTGATGCGTCACTTACATTTTGTTTGAACTTTAGTATATTCTGTTAATTAATTAATTGGGTTTTTTTACGGTTGTGTCTTTTTTTAGGTTATATTTAAAATATATTCGGTAGTAGGGATTGCAATCCCGCACCTCCGCCAATCCCGCGGGATTGATTCGCGGGATTGGCCCAATCCCGCGCGGATCCCGCGTGATCCCGCACCGTTGAAATGATGTTAAAAAAACATATGAGAATGCAGGTTTTTGTTAAAAACTTTTATTTAAAAAACTAAAACATGTCTTTGTTGGAACTAAATATATTTGTTTCTTGACAAAAAAACAATCATAAATTATTTATTTGTAAGTAAAATTAGTCCTACATTACTTATCTGTTTATTGTAATTTTATCATGAATTAGACTTGCATTGATTTGTTTATTTTGTCCTTAATCTAACAAATCAACAGTCTTATAATATAAAAAATGCTGTTTCTTATATTAAAACTATTATCATTAACATATGAGATCACAACTTTTATTGGAATAATCAAATCACATCTTTTTTATTACTAGTACTAACTTCGCTGTTTCTTATATTATACCTCTAATTATTATCATTAACGTATGAGATCACATAATTTTATTGGATTAATCAAATCACATCTTTGTTATGTTACTATTACTAACTTTGGCTACCACTATGGCGATCGTTTTTGAAAGTATGCTCGTAGAAAGCAAATAGTATCAATGGTGTCGTCACCCAGCCTGCTTCTCAGTGAACTACAAATATATCCTGACGCCGAAAACGCTCTTTCAGCTTCTACGCTAGTAGGCTGGATGGTCAGCATATATTTGTAGGCAAGTATCAGATAGTCTTAGTGCAACTGACTGAACTGACTGAGACGCGCACGAGCCGACCGAGACCGAACACGAACACAAATTGTGCTAAACGGCAACGTCGCGTGATATTGTACACTCCCGCCGCCGCCGACGCCAACCACCAGTATCCGTTCTGCAAGAAACGGCAACATTGCGCGCGCTTTTACCGCCCCGTGCGGGATCCGCGGATCCGCGCTTTGAACGTGCGGGATCCCGCAAGGCCAAAATTGGCGCGGGATCCCGCGGCATTGCAGGATCCCGCATTGCGGGATTGCAATCCCTATTCGGTAGTAAGAACCTTTGATGTACAGGGTTATTTTTTATTTAGCCCGCAAACGTTACAGGGTGTTTCTACTCATGATTCCAAACAACTTTTACTTTGGGGTCACCTGGAAATTGCGAAAAAAAACAGCTGTTTCATCAATTTTTTTTGAGTAGGTATTCGTTTTTCTATGGAACAGCTGCGACTTCGCAGGTAACCCCATAATGAAAGTTGTTCAGAATCATGAGTAGAATCACCCTGTAAAGTTTGCGGGCTGAATAAAAAAAAAACCCTGTAGATATAAACAAATATTTAAAATAACTATTAGCAATAAATAGATTTGGTTTGGTTTGGTAAATAAGAATTCTCTTACAAGAAGGACGAAATCTAAAGCAATATAAGTTATTATTGGGGGTGCTTTTTTCAACTCCAAGGTCATGTATTTTTAAAGGAACGTTTTGAAAGTTTATTGCATTATTGTAATTCTGCATGATTTTTACTTCTACTAATATGTGACGTCTTTTTAAGTATCGCTTCTTTTTATTATTTAGGCTTCGCTGTATATGCAACTAAAGTCTAAAGTAAATATAAATAAAACTTCAAATGTATAACTACCTATGTAGTGATCTGTTCTTCATTTTCGGTGTAACTTTAAAGTAATGTCGAAGTATTGTTAAAGTATTTAGTGTTTCATGAGACCATCTGTTTCGTCGGTTGAAATTGACCCAGTCTTATCTTCCAAAAATTACATCCTGTATTCTTGATGCAACACAGAATAACAGTATTACAAAGATAATAAACTAGTCCTGACTAAATTTTTTTAAACCACGGGTGAGCTTTCTCAACTAACATACAATGAGAAGACGATTTTGTCATTTCACAAATCCGTACTAACATATCATTTTCATCTTAGACATAAAACGCAAAGATGATAATGTAAAATTATCACTTTTAGGATTTCTATATGCTAAAAAACTGAAATAATTCTCAACTAATCTTACCTTATTGTGACCTTACATGAAATCAGCAATGAAGAATTGATAATGCTAATTTAAACTGAAATTCTGTGTTGCTACAATGCTTCTTGTGTTATGATTTCACTAAAATTTAGTTGTTTTCAGCACCAGCAACTATAACGATGACAAGGACTCCGATCACAAACACGATCAGAGCAAGTAAGTTAGATGATAGAGAAGTTAGATACAAATTGTATACGACTAATATTTAACCCTTATTTGGTAATAGCCATGAATGTTGAAAAGCTCATCAGGCAGTCAATTTATATTTGATAATGTAAATACCTAAGAGTATAGTAATTCACAAAAACTACGATTTTGTGACATTTGCTTTGTGCAATAATTTGTCATCTCATGCGTGTGAATAAGGTGAAGGTACCACTTTACACTAAAATAATACAAATACAATACGGTATTTTTGTACTACTCAATCGAGCTACGTTTTTTAAACATTATTTTGTATGCAAATACATACATATGACGTCATAACAAATACAGGCATATGACGTCATAAGGCTGTATAAAATGGCGTCAAAATAGAAACTTAAATTGTTCAACAATTCTAACTGCGCATATATTGAATAACCTTTTCGCCGCCAAGCCATTCGAGTAAAAAATTGCAACCAGCGCCACACCAATTTCTTGGGAAAGAAATACTCAATAAAATAGAGATGTCCAACAGTTCATATCGAAAATAAATCTACACTTTTTAAACCGAGTTTTGATTAATCTAAAATCATTATTTTGCCCTCTACTTTTCAGTTCTGATTTCATATAGGTCAAAATAATAATATAGGATAGTAGTAGTAGTGGTGGCCTCGTAAACAACACTAGGCATATTCAACAAGTTTATTTTTAGTTCAGTTTTCGATCAGCACTGGCGCATCTCTATTACGCGTCTCTCTATATCGCGTTGTCGGTTATAGACGACTGTGGCGTCGGTGGCATTTCTATATTTTCAAACCCGTAAGACAAATAAGGATGTAATATAGAATATCGATAAAAAAAATTAGAACATCATAGGATTTATGCTGGTATTTATTTTAATATTTTATTGTGACTATTTGTTTTCTTTCATTCCTTTTTCTTATTTTACTTACGTTGAATATTAATTAAAAACGATTTTTAATAGTAATGAACACGATTTAATATAAAATATTTAATAAACATTACTAGTGTCAACATCTTTAATTAACGAAAACAAACAAGTTATAGAATCATGTATAACAATGAAATTGGATCAATAAAAACGAACAAAATACAAGTACCTACTGATCTGCTAAGTATAACTTAAATAAATATAATTATGAATACATAATTTGAAATTAGGAGTGCCGACATGCACACTCACTTTTTCTATCGTAACATACAAAATTATACCTAACAGATATCAACTGCATAAAAATATACCTATAATATGAAACGATACTAAATATATGATATAAAATTCACTAAAATCAACATGCATAATCAAAACTTATATTCAAATTTGTACTTAAAAACTATTTCGTTTGAGCTTCTTTTATGGTCGCATTCTTCGTCCTTAACCTGGTCCAACTTCTCGTCGGGGACTTCTTTTAACATTTCTTTCGTTTTGTTCAAAATAGTTTGTCTTTTGTCAAATTGGCATTCTGAAAAAAAATGTCATGTCTACTCTAAATAAATAATTAAACTAATAAATTATTACAAGTATAATAAATAACATACGTCTGTTATCAGCATGTTTCTGCGTAGAACTAGGCAAAGGAGCTTCTGCAGCTTCTTTTCTTTTTTGCTTATCTGGAATACACAATAATTGATTAGGTATAAGTTTAGTGTAAGTAATTTAAATCTAATGATTTTTAAACGAAAATATTCAGTCACGTATGTTGATGCCTTTGATGTGGAAGGACAAAATAATAATATAAAGAAACAATACGAGACAAAATAACAAAGAAATGAAGATAAAGTATATTATTTGACTTTTATTTTGTACATAGATAAGATGTCTTAAAATGCCCTACAGAACTGCGACGGCATATATGTCTATTTTACATATGGACAACTTTCTGTTATTAAATTACTAAACTAAAATTTAACATAGTCAAGTCCAGTAAATAAGTAAGTAGGTACTTAATAATAATAATTTTTAAAGCCCATAAATTTACTTGTTGCCATATAATTTGAAATAATAAATTCGGTCAGTATTTTGTACTCACTTTTCATCGCCTTTATTTCTGCTTCAGCTATTTTCTTCCATTTCAAATATTCGCGACGGGACATCATCTTGTATGCACTTTAACTTGACCGTACTCGTCAAAAAAAAACTGAAGGAATGACAAAAAACATATCTCATAACATAACACAAACTAAAAAAAAACACGAGTGCCAATTACTTTCGTGGAAAAACTGCAACTTTGAGTAAACAGGGCCATAAAACACGTGCGCATAAAACAATAAATTGTTCCAGGCGGCATAGGGTTCAAACAGCTCTTATCCTATGAGGTTGCGGTATTTCGTTTTTGACCACAAGAGACAAAAGAAATGCATATTTCTAGTTTTATTGTCATTTGCTGCTATTATTTATGTAATCTTCATTGAGGTTACGTGTCTGATGTATTTCAAAAAATCTTTCCCATTTTGGTAAATAAATTAAAGACAAATGTCAATGATTTCTGTCCGACAAAGATAAGGCTCAAGGTGTTACTCCGTGTACAGTATTGTACCTATTCGTTTGTAAATTAACATCCGTAACAACATTAAAGTAACTATGAAATGCTAATAAATAACCGCTGATATAAGTACAATACCTTACGAAGGGCGTTATAAAAAGTAAATAGAAACAAACCGAAGTAATAATCAAATAAACCGGGTAGGAATAGAAAAAAAATGTTAAAGTATTGAATATAATATATAATAAATCTTAAAATAATAGTTATGTCGGTTTCCCATTTGCCTGAGATACAGGAATTCATATTCTTAGTTTAGGAAATGGTTAAGCCACAGAATTATTTCATGTAAGTGTATTTTTTTGTAATTAAGTTTATTAAATAAATAATTATCTTATCTCTTATTATCTAATAATAATCTTGTATCACAATTTGACCCGTTAAATTAAGTTCACATGAAACCCTCCCAAACGCTCCTAATTTATTTATTATTATTTATGATTATTAGGTATTTACTTACCTCTAAATCTTCTTCTTCGAGTAATCCACGTTCAAACGACAGATCAACGTCATCCTCTACGCCTTCTAAAATCTGTAGAAGTTCTGCTAAACTAAGCTCGTCGGCACTCATTTTCCCATCACTATTTTTAAGTCACTATTGCAATGACGTCAGAGCGTGTCGTCTTTACCCGACTACGGCGTACAGTGCACTCACAATGGTCAAGCAATTATCGCTGTGCACGAGTCGCCGAAACCGGTTTGTCGATACTCAATCAAACAAAGAAAATAATGTCTAATACTTGGCGTATTTCTACAAATCGATGTCGGGAATATTTTCAATATACATTAAAATAATAAGAAAATGTTATTGTTATGACAAACTTGACAAATATCTAGGCATAGTATATTCCGAAAATATATTATAGATGTATCGATATTTCACATTTGTACTAGTAAGGAACAACACTTCCAGTCGTGTGGGGCCGACTATGGCGTGTGCGAATGGTACTTATGACAGCTTCAAAACGTAATCAGTATTTTTCTTATTTATACTACAAATCTAATAAATATCTAAGCGCAAAAGTTCATAAATCAAAGTAGATGGTACAATAAATGCAATATGCGAAAAATAAAAGATAGATACGGTTTTGAAATGCTAGTTTATGAACATAAACTTTGACGAAGTTTTGTCGGCTGTACCCGACCGTGGCGCTGACGGCAAGTCGCGGGTTGTCGGCTATACCCGTCTGTGGCGGTGAAAAAGTTAACGAATGAGGATAGTAATATTCTCGGATAATTATTTCAAACAAACAGTTTTGTATTTAATTAGCTACCAAAAAAACCCTTATCGTTAAATACAGGGTTATTTTTTATTCACCCCGGAAATTTTACGGGGTGATTCTACGCATGATTCCGAACAACTTTTATTATGGGGTCACCTGCGAAATCGCGAAAAAAAAAACAGCTGCTCACCCGATATTGGCTATTAGGTATCTTTTTATAAGATTTTAAATATACATTTAAGGAACACAGGTGAAAACTAGTCAATTGTTCAGTTATGTTTATCTGTCGTACTGTGATTATAAATATTGGCTGCGAAATCGCGAAAAAAAAAACAGCTGCTCCATAGAAAAATTCATACCTACTCGAACAAAATGTATGGAACAGCTGGATTTTTTTTCGCGGTTTCACAGGTGACCCCATAGTAAAAGTTGTTCAGAATCATGAGTAGAATCACCCTGTAAAATTTCCGGGGTGAATAAAAAATAACCCTGTATAAGTTTTTTATACCTTTAATCAATTTTTTTATATCAGTGCTTCTGACGATGCCGGGGCTTCTGAATGGCCTGAAGTATACTTGACAGCTGACCAGTTGGGTGAGGAGGCTACCGCGTTGGGCCTGGGTTCGGTCGAGCCCGAAACATGGGCCTCGGGTGCACCTAAAGGCTTGGCCAAGTGAGTACAAGATAATCCAATAAGACAGTGCAATTTTGTCTTTATATAGGGTGATTTTGATAGTGAAAACTCAGACAGAAAGACAGGCTGGTGATAAGAAACAACTTTCCCCGAGGAACATAGGACAAAATATAACGAAAAAAATTGGACCTCCCATACATTTTTTTTTCCGATTAGCTGATTTGGGTGACTATGGAAGCCCAAAATATTTTTGACAATTTTTTACCTTTGTTCGGAAAAGTTGTTCATTATTACCATAACCAAACCGTCCTCTGTATTTTGTATCGGCCTCTAGTAAATTATCACCCGATATTGGCTATTAGGTGTCCTTTTATAAGATTTTATTGTCAACAGTCAAATTACGTTTATCTTTCGTACTGTGATTATAAATATTCGCTATATAAAATTAAAAATGAGAGATGATGTTATTATTATTAAACCGTTTACTGCACACAATAAAGACATAACACACATACGAATATTATATGGAACAATTCACAACAGGTCTACTTACTTAAAAAAAAATGTAGCATGTCCCAATTCTGAACCTATTCTTTAACAAATGTTGTTTTTATCATAATCTCTGACAGCAGGGCTCATCCGGGTCTTTCTATACTCGGATTTTTCGTTCGAACAAGTTTCGCAGATGAAAATTGTGTTATATTTGACAGGCAACTTGGTGACCGCGAAACTAAACGACAAGAGCACATCTACGAGCTCATACTCACGGAGAAACACCACTGCCTCACCATACGACTTATGCAGAAGGTATGTCTATCGATAAGTCGATTTTTAGTTTTCATGTACTAACAATAGTAATGAAAGTATATCAGAGGATATATCACAAATATTCCATTGCTAATATTTTTTATCATAATATTTTTTAATAGGATAAGAACATTCTACAGTTACTTGGTAATTCTTATAACAGGTCATGATGACTGCTTAGTACTTTAAATAATTAAAAATATTATATATATTAGGTCTTAGGTATTTTCTAAACGAGTACGTACTGGTCGCAAACAAGGCGCCTGTTACCTATATTATTTATTATATTCCCTTAAAACTTGGAGAATACGAAAATTTAAAAATCAGGCCTGCCGTTTGTTTGATTGATAAAAATTTTGGACAAGATAAAAATACAATATTGTTTTAGCGTTGAAACACACTGATTTGGTACTGGTACATCGACCTTTGAACTCTTGATTTAAAACTTTTCACTTCCCGACTAGATGTTCATGGAAGGCATGACCCGTTTCGCCGGCGTCTCAGCCTCGCAAGTATCAAGAATGTTCCCGCGGATCGACGAACTATGGACGCTACACGCAGCGCTATTGACCAAATTAAGGAATAGGCAAAGAATATCACCACAAGTAAATTCTGTGGCTGATATTTTAGCCGAGACGTTCGCTGCGCCGGTTATGAACAAATTGAAGGCGGCTTATGGTGAGTATCGCAAGGAAGCACTTTAGTTCCAACGCTATTTCTAGTTTACAAAAGCTATGTCGTGTACTTTACACGCATCACTGTCTACCAAAGTAAGGAATAGGCAAAGAATATGGCCACAAGTCAGTTCTGTGGCTGATATTTTAGCCGAGACGTTCGCTGCTCCGGTTATGAACAAATTGAAGGCGGCTTATGGTGAGTATCGCAAGGAAGCACTTTAGTTCCAACGCTATTTCTAGTTAACAAAAGCTACGTCGTCAAATTTACACGCATCTCTGTTATTTAAACTAAGGAATAGGCAAACAATATCGCCACAAGTCAACTCTGTGGCTGATATTTTTGCTTAAACTTTTGCTGCGCCGGTTATGAACAAATTGAAGGCGGCTTATGGTGAGTATCGCAAGGAAGCACTTTAGTTCCGACGCTAGTTCTAGTTTACAACAGCTACGTCGTGAACTTTACACGCATTGAATAGGCAAACAATATCGCCACAAGTCAATGCTGTGGCTGATATTTTAGCGGAGACGTTCGCTACGCCGGTTATGGTACGCACTTACTTTCTACACTATTTCTATTTTACAAATTGTAAGATATGAATTCACAAACTATGGACACATGTGTTTTTCTCATTCTAATAAGCAAAATTTCTGGTGTAAACTAAAGAAGAATGTAAGGCCCTTTGTTGACGCAGGCAGCGCAGTCGTATTATTCTTCCGCCATCAAAATTTTATTTTTGCGTAAAAGTTAAATCACACAAACGGCTCGTGTCATTCAAAAGCACAGAGTACGTTAAGGACGAACTATAGGCCCAACATTATTTCTTGTTTACAAAGTCTGCTGCAATCCAAAATACAAATCGGTTTTGTTTTTTATAGATTTTATAAAGCAACTTTTGTTCTTAGGTGAATTCTGCGCGCGGCATCGCGATGCCGTGGAAGTGTTTAAGGAATGCTGCACCCGCGAGCCCCGACTCGCCAGGTTCATACGAAAGTGCCAACAAAACCCGTTACTTAGGAAGAAGGTATGTTACAATGAAATTACAACTCTTTTGGTCGCTAGAAACGCTTTGATTTTTGATTACTTAACCACTGAACGATCCCACGTGCGCGGTGGCTGGCTCGCGACCACCATCCCACCGAAGTCTGGCGCCAAGTAGCCACCTGCGTTCCGTCAGTGTGTGGGAGTGCCAGTGCCTTAACAGGCTTCTTCTGGGTGAGCTCGCTCCATCTTAGACTCTTTCTTTGTCCTATGACCTAGACTAGAGTCAAGAGCAAACCCATCATTAATAAAAAATAAAATTAAAAAAATGGTATTGTACTTTTTGTGAAAATAAGTCTAATCTTTTCTTTCTTTCTTCTTTCTTTCTAATTTATTGCCGAAGAATTGCTTTCGAAGCAACAGAAATATCACAACACAATACAATATGATTTATTTGTACAAAACACAACAAATAGAAAAGATACAGTGAAAGAAAAAAATCGGTACAATTTAAGCGGCCTTATTGCTGAGGTAGCATTAAAAGAGTATTACCATTACTATATCAGCCATAGGGATAAACATGTTAAAAATATTTAAACAGGTAAATTCGGTGAATCAGATGATGAAACTGGTCAATTTATTCAAAGGACATCAGAATGTGGTTTTTTACATGTCTACACATTTTAATTGGAGTATATTGTGTTTATCTTATATTTCGTTTCATAGGCTCGTTCACCCCTTGTAATATTCTCAAGTTTGCGCACTGCTAAAGAGTGGAACTCACTACCTGCGTCTGTGTTTCCAAACGCATACAACCCTAATCTCTTCAATGTAAGAGTGAACAGGTTTCTTCTGGGTGAGCTCGCTCCATCTTACACTCTGTCTCTGTTCTATGACCTAGACTAGAGTCAAAAGCATACTTAATAAAAATAACAAAAAAAAAATGTATTATCCTTAAGTAAAATTAGAACCTGCAAACTCAATGAAATATTCGCTGCAAAAGTACCTTAATAACTTGTATTTAGTTTCATAGGCTGGTTCACCTATTGTCATCATCATCATCATATCAGCCCACATCTACCCACTGCTGAGTATAGGCCTCTTCTTTTTCTCGCCATCTGCGCCGGTCCTGTGCCTCCCGCATCCACTGTTTGCCAGCAATGGTCGCTAGGTCGTCCGTCCATCTAGCGGGTGGTCTGCCTACTGGACGTGTAGCGACCTCTGGGAGCTACGACAAGAAGCTCACTCAAAGTGGTTCAAGAGCAAGCAAGACGCAGCAGAAGTTCCAACATAGCTGCAAGATGGCGCCACGTGACAGAACAAAGAGCCTGAAACGCGGTATCGAAGTGTTTCACCGCGCAACGCATATATACAACTTCCAAATCTATCCAGGTGGAGCAGTCGGTCCCCTGGCCACAACACCCGGCCAGGCGGGTAGCTACCCTTTTCCCGACGCCACCTGGAGCCCTCCATTCTGCCTATTGGCATCACTCCTGTCACCCGCCATAGACGTTTAGTTGTACTTGGCCGCCACTCCATTACCGCCTTTGTCCACCGTCCGTCATCGCGTCTAGCCAAATGTCCTGTTGTAATATTCTTGAATAAGTTGTGTTTTTGTTGCAGGGTGTACCAGAATGCGTGCTTTTCGTAGCACAGAGGCTCACTAAGTATCCGCTGCTGTTGGAACCGCTGCTCAAGACAGCCGGCGACGATGTCGCTGAGAGGGACTTGTTGCAGAGAGCGCTCTGTGGAGTCAAGGTACGAAATTACACTGTGAAAATTAGCTCAATATACGTGTCTAGCTACTACCATTTTGCTAGATAACATAATATCAATTTGTGGTAAACTACAACAAATACAAGGCTTTTTTATTAAAAAAATTTTTTTAATCACTTAAAACATAAATCAGTAAAATAAGGTACATCTTTGAAAATATGTTTCTCTTTAATGTTTGCTCACAGATTACTCCGTAGTTTTTGACCCTTAGGAATCTCAGCCTTAGAATAAAACGTTATTTTATCATGCGAATTATTTTGCCATACATATATCAAGCCTATATCGGTGTAGGCAAATGTAGGTTACGTCTGACAAACAGTTGAGAGTCATTCAGAAAATAGGTTGTCAATCGAGTTCCTAAGTCACCTCTTACGACACCCACAAAAAATAAATGGGGTGATGCTATTCTAAGTCGAAATCATACGGCAAATATTAAATTAATACCATTCTCTTGACAAAAAAAGGAGGGAAAGATGAATGTTCTGTATCAATCGAGGTCGAAAGAATCATTGTCATCTTGACTTTTTAACACAACACGTTTTATTTTCCCTCAGGAAATCCTAGTGGACGTGGACAACCAAGTAGCGGCCAAGGAGCGCGAGGATCGCAAGCTGGAGATATACCACCGCATCGACGCCAAGTCCTTCGCCGTGTTCCGCGCAGCCAAGTTCAAGAAGAGCGACGTGCTGCAGGGCAACAGGAGCCTCAAGTGAGTCGCCGCTGTCTGTACACCACCGCATCGACGCCAAGTCCTTCGCCGTGTTCCGCGCAGCCAAGTTCAAGAAGAGCGACGTGCTGCAGGGCAACAGGAGCCTCAAGTGAGTCGCCGCTGTCTGTACACCACCGCATCGACGCCAAGTCCTTCGCCGTGTTCCGCGCAGCCAAGTTCAAGAAGAGCGACGTGCTGCAGGGCAACAGGAGCCTCAAGTGAGTCGCCGCTGTCTGTACACCACCGCATCGACGCCAAGTCCTTCGCCGTGTTCCGCGCAGCCAAGTTCAAGAAGAGCGACGTGCTGCAGGGCAACAGGAGCCTCAAGTGAGTCGCCGCTGTCTGTACACCACCGCATCGACGCCAAGTCCTTCGCCGTGTTCCGCGCAGCCAAGTTCAAGAAGAGCGACGTGCTGCAGGGCAACAGGAGCCTCAAGTGAGTCGCCGCTGTCTGTACACCACCGCATCGACGCCAAGTCCTTCGCCGTGTTCCGCGCGGCCAAGTTCAAGAAGAGCGACGTGCTGCAGGGCAACAGGAGCCTCAAGTGAGTCGCCGCTGTCTGTACTTGTTCATTTGCTTTGTGTGGAGCCAAGTTCAAGAAGAGCGACGTGCTGCAGGGCAACAGGAGCCTCAAGTGAGTCGCCGCTGTCTGTACTTGTTCATTTGCTTTGTGTGGAGCCAAGTTCAAGAAGAGCGACGTGCTGCAGGGCAACAGGAGCCTCAAGTGAGTCGCCGCTGTCTGTACTTGTGTATTTGCTTTGTGCGGAGCCAAGTTCAAGAAGAGCGACGTGCTGCAGGGCAACAGGAGCCTCAAGTGAGTCGCCGCTGTCTGTACTTGTGTATTTGCTTTGTGCGGAGCCAAGTTCAAGAAGAGCGACGTGCTGCAGGGCAACAGGAGCCTCAAGTGAGTCGCCGCTGTCTGTACTTGTGTATTTGCTTTGTGCGGAGCCAAGTTCAAGAAGAGCGACGTGCTGCAGGGCAACAGGAGCCTCAAGTGAGTCGCCGCTGTCTGTACTTGTGTATTTGCTTTGTGCGGAGCCAAGTTCAAGAAGAGCGACGTGCTGCAGGGCAACAGGAGCCTCAAGTGAGTCGCCGCTGTCTGTACTTGTGTATTTGCTTTGTGCGGAGCCAAGTTCAAGAAGAGCGACGTGCTGCAGGGCAACAGGAGCCTCAAGTGAGTCGCCGCTGTCTGTACTTGTGTATTTGCTTTGTGCGGAGCCAAGTTCAAGAAGAGCGACGTGCTGCAGGGCAACAGGAGCCTCAAGTGAGTCGCCGCTGTCTGTACTTGTGTATTTGCTTTGTGTGTAGCCAAGTTCAAGAAGAGCGACGTGCTGCAGGGCAACAGGAGCCTCAAGTGAGTCGCCGCTGTCTGTACTTGTTCATTTGCTTTGTGTGGAGCCAAGTTCAAGAAGAGCGACGTGCTGCAGGGCAACAGGAGCCTCAAGTGAGTCGCCGCTGTCTGTACTTGTTCATTTGCTTTGTGTGGAGCCAAGTTCAAGAAGAGCGACGTGCTGCAGGGCAACAGGAGCCTCAAGTGAGTCGCCGCTGTCTGTACACCACCGCATCGACGCCAAGTCCTTCGCCGTGTTCCGCGCGGCCAAGTTCAAGAAGAGCGACGTGCTGCAGGGCAACAGGAGCCTCAAGTGAGTCGCCGCTGTCTGTACTTGTTCATTTGCTTTGTGTGGAGCCAAGTTCAAGAAGAGCGACGTGCTGCAGGGCAACAGGAGCCTCAAGTGAGTCGCCGCTGTCTGTACTTGTTCATTTGCTTTGTGTGGAGTCAAGTTCAAGAAGAGCGACGTGCTGCAGGGCAACAGGAGCCTCAAGTGAGTCGCCGCTGTCTGTATTTGATTATTTCTGTGGATTGCTGAGCCAACGAGCAGCCTGTTACGGTTATGAACCCCTATACTATTGCGCAACTATCGATGGTTCATCAATTATTTCATGGAACTAATCGCCTGATCAGGGAATGTGCTGATGTGATGTGAACTTGTGAACTACCTGCGTCTGTGTTTCCAAACGCATACAACCCTAATATCTTCAAAGTAAGAGTGAACAGGCTTCTTCTGGGTGAGCTCGCTCCATCTTACACTCTGTCTCTATCCTATGACCTAGACTAGAGTCAAGAGCAAACCCATCATTAATAAAAAAGGTGCCTTTTATCCTTTTGTCCAACCGTAGAAGCATGAGGACGTAGCATTAATGATCAATCGCGATCAATTAAAATAAGTGAATTAAATTGATAAAGAACTTTTGCATGAACTTTCTCTGTGCTTTGAACTTAGTGAAACGTTTTTAAAAACACCTCCCGACAGCCGCTAAATGAAATTGGCGTTTTGTATGGGAGGAACAAAAAGTCGTTTTTTTTTAATATAGTATATTTATTTAATCAAAGTATGAGCCATTGTAATCTATGCACTTTTGCCATCTCATAGGTAGTTCATTGATCCCTTTACTAAAAAAACCATTCGGACGGGAATCAAAAAAATCTTTGAAGGCGATTTGGACTGCCCCATCTGAGTTGAATTTTTCCCCTTGCAAGAAGTTATCCAAATTTCGAAGAAAATGGTAATCTGTTGGAGCAAGGTCCGGGGAGTACGGTGGATGCTTTAGACATTCCAATTGAAGCTCTTCTAATTTGCTAGCCGTCTGTTGTGCAGTGTGTGGTCTAGCGTTGTCGTGAAGCAACAGTGGCGTAGAGCGATTGACCAACCTCGGTTGTTTAGCAGCTAGCTTTTCCATCATGGTTTGCAATTGCTGATAGTAGACATCTGCCGTAATCGTCTGGCCAGATTTGAGAAAACTGTAATGAACGACACCGGCGCTAGTCCACCAAACGCTTACAAGTAACTTTTTATTGGTCAATTTTCGCTTGGAGCAGGCTTTGGCTGGCTTGCCAGGGTCCAGCCATTGCGATGAGCGCTTCCGATTATCGTAGAGAATCCACTTTTCATCACAGGTAATGATTCGATTTAAAATCCCTTCGTTATTGTGCCGGTCAAGTAATGTAACGCAGCAGTTGACGCGTGTTTGCCGGTTTGCTTCACTCAATTCGTGAGGAACCCACCTTTCAAGTTTTTTAATCTTTCCAATTTGTTTCAAGTGGATTAAAACAGTTTTATCACTAACACCGAAGCCTGCAGCTAATTCGGACGTGGTTTGCGATGGATCCGCTTCCACAATAGCCTTCAATTCTTCATTATCAACTTGGGTCTCCGGCCGTCCACGGGGCTTGTTTTGCAGGTCGAAATTTCCAGAACGAAAACGTTGGAACCAAAAACGCACTGTGTTTTCTTTTGCGACACAACCGCCATACACATCATTAACCCTTCGAGCCGTTTCCGCAGCACTGGTGCCACGGTGTAACTCGTACTCGTAAATAACGCGATATTTCAAATTTTCCATTTTGTAAATTGAGCGATGCAAACAGAAAAAAGATAAGTAAAAAAACAAATGAATGACGGTTTACGAAACACAACTACACGTGGAAATAGCTGTATAAATTTGAATTTCGAATTCCTAACCAAATAGGAGAAATTTGTGATCAAAGTGGCCAGTACGACAAAACGACAATTTCATATGTTAGGACCTAATATTATATATATAATACATGATATTTGTTATTACCTCTTCACGCTCAAACGGCTTGACCGATTTAGATGAAATTTGGAACACAGGTAAAGTATATCCTGGAATAACACATAGGCCACTTTTTACCGCAGGAAAACAACTATTACCACAGGAAAATGAGTGGCAGCGGGTGAAACCGCTGGGCGGAGATCTAGTAAGTTTATAAATACAGAACTGACGACTGGCCCTGGACAAACATTTGAGGGTCATCCGGAAAATTGTGTATCGCCATAGTGACAGGTTGTGAGCCCATCGCCTAAAACTGCAATATGATTTTTTTACAGCAAAAATAAATGGCCGTGTGATGCCGGCTTAGAATAGCATCACCCCATATCTTGCTCATGGGAGTCGTACGAGGCGACTAAGGGACTCGAGGGTGTGTATTGCAATTTTAGGCGATGGGCTGACAACCTGTCACTATAGTGATACTCAATTATCTGAATGACCCTCAAATGTTTGTCAGACGTGGCGTGAGTGACCGTTTTTTCGGTCTTTTCCGCTCTGCCTACCCCGCAAGGGATAAAGGCGTGATATATGTATGTATGTATGTATGTTACCTACATACATACATAAATCACGCCTCTTTCCCGGAGGGGTAGGCAGAGACTACTTCCTTCCACTTACTACGATCCTGGCATACTTTTTTCGCCTCCTCCACATTCATCAATCTCTTCATGCATGCTCGTCGGTTTAGGGTACTCTTGACCTGACCTTTCTTTAGCACGTCCCCGATTTGATCGAGGTACGTTCGTCGAGGTCTTCCCCTTCCGACGTTCCCATCCACACTTGCCATATACACCTGTTTCGTTAATCTTCTTTCGTTCATCCTCTCTACATGACCAAACCATTTATATGTATGTATGTAAAAATAAATGAAATTGTAAAGTATCGTATATCCATAGGTTCGAGGGCGTGGCGACGCTCATGCAGGGCCGCAGCAAGATGCAGACGCTGCTCGTGATAGTGCTCACGGATGTGCTGTTCTTCTTGCATGACAACAACAACAAGTACACGTTCTTCACGCCCGACAACAAGGTACACACGGTTCGTCAGTTTGTATTACTATCCGCACTTATATTATAAATCTGTGTGTCTGTGTGTGTGTGTGTGTGTGTGTGTGTGTGTGTGTGTTTGTTTCCTCTTCACGCTCAAACGGCTTGACCGATTTGAATGAAATTTGGAACACAGGTACAGTATAACCCTGAATAACACATAGATCAGTTTTTACCGCGGAAAAACAACTATTACCACGTTTTAGTCAACCCGCGACCACAATACATGAAACTGTATTGAAACGTCGGGACACGGGTAAATTACTAATATTTACCTAAATACTATCGCGATAGACCCGGTCTTATACTTTAAATGAGTGAACTATTACCACGGTTAAATGAGTGGCAGCGGGTGAAACCGCTGGGCTGAAATCTAGTAATAGATAATAAGCTAACGGTTTTCGACGCTTCTTTTTTAATATTCTTCGAATAATGTTCATAACTTAACTCTTAAAATCATCAATCAACGCCAACTTATACTGAGTTGATGTACTGTTTTTGGAATTTTGCATTTCATAAAAACTGATATGCCTTTCATCCGAATACTGATAGGGTGTACATGCAGACCATGAAACTGAAGAACTATCCCCTAGGAACATATGTCAGGAAACAACAAAAAAATTACCTCCCATCCCATACGTTGATCCCTTTAATAAATAACTTTGATGCTTAGAGTATAATTTGACAGAAGCTAGACACTAGTCTTTTTACACGACTGCCCAACCAAAAAAGTAGTGTAATGTTTTCAGAGTTCATGCATGTATGTCCATAATGTGTGGAGTGTTCTTTAAAGGACTGAAACTCCCTAACCACTGAACAGATTCGAAATGGAATTGTTTCGAAAGAATCCTTAAACTATCCCGAGTGTCATAGGCTAGGCTTTATCTCAGAAAGCAGTCGTGTTTTTATTATGTTTACCTTGCTTCTCATTTTGCATAGAAAACATACATACATCAGCCTATTGCAGTCCACTGCTGAACGTGTGCCTCCCCCAGGGTACGCCATAGGGCGCGATCTCTCGTTTTCGCCATCCAGTCGCTACCAGCCGCCTTCTTTAAGTCATCGGTCCATCTGACCGGAGGTCGTCCAACGCTACGCTTGCCGAGGCGTGGCCTCCACTCGAGAACCCGTTTACTGCACCGTCCGTCGGTTCTACGACAGAAACATATTCCTCGGTTATTCAGTTATAATATTTGTCTAAAACTAAGTCTTCGTGAATGACAACCACAATCTAATACAGTTATTTTCCTTATATCCACAGACTGGCGTAGTATCCTTGGTAAAGCTGTTGGTTCGAGAGAAGGCGGGCGCGGAGGGGCGAGGTATTTATGCTATATTTTGTCCAAGTAGGTATTTAAAATAATGTTATCTGCACAACTATTACTCATCACAATAAAACAATTTTAAACGGATTTTACGGTGGTCATCCGTGACCACGGGCTCTGTAAAGAGCTCGAAACGTAGGAATTGTATAATCCAAAATAAACACAACTTAAATCCGTTTAAACAGAATTATGACGGTAGGATGATTATAAGGGGGGGAGTTAAAATTCGGAAAAAAACCATGACGTAATTTATGGACGGAACCCTATCTATATTTGTTTTCAACTGACTAAATGACCTTTGCTTAATATATTTTTTAGGTCTGTACCTCATATGCAGCGGCCCTTCCGAACCGGAGATGTTTGAACTGAGAGTGCATCGCCCTAAGGACATACACACCTGGATCACTGCCATTAGGTAATATTTTAATTTTATTATAAATAAATTAATTAATTTGCCGTCTGATGCCGGCTTAAAATAGCATGACCCCATTTCTTTCCCGTGGGTGTCGTAAAAGGCGACGAAGGGACTCGAGGGTGTGTAAAGCAATTTTAGGCGATGGGCTGACAACCTGTCACTATGGCGATACACAATTTGCCGAATGACCCTCAAATGTTTGTCAGACGTTGCGTAAATGTCCGTTTTTTGCGGCCGTTCACGCTCTGCCTACCCCGAAAAGGATAAAGGCGTGATATATGTATGTGAATATAGGGTGAGCGAGCAAAGCGAGCGTAAGGATTCATTTTATAGTTCAGCTATATACGAAAACAGGCGTCGTGAGCGCCATATTTCATGGTACAGTCATAACAGTCCATTGCTGGACATGGGTCATCACATGTTGGAAGGTATTGCCATACACACCACGGTTGACCAGCGGATTGGCGAGTGCAGTGCAAGATATTGCTTTCACAGGTAACGCTGCTGCCCATTCCCTGGATGAATTTATTCCTCAGTCGCTTAGTATATGCTTTTTAGCACTTGCGAGTACTTTCACACATTCTAATTATTTCAACGAGTCTTTACCTAAAAACTATCGCCACCAAAATTTAGGGCGATGCAAAACTAAGCCGGCCTCACACGGCACTTTTTCAATATGTTATTTTCATTAACGTGCTGAGTTGTTTTATAATGCCTGAGTTTCCCCTTAGAGCGGCGGTGGCCGCGTGTCCGGCGGAGATAGAAGAATCCGACGCGGGCGCACTCGCCACCTCGGCTGAGGAACGGCAGCGGCAATTGGAGCAACGACATGAGAACATAAGACTGATTACTGGTCAGTACAAACATATACTGTATTGTAGCGCAGGGTTGCCATCGATAAACAACGATAAAACTACCTCGTTCATCAAAAAAAACAATAAATTTCTTGTTATACTTCATGTGGGATAATGATTTAGCCATTAAACTCGATTCCATGTCGCAGTCTTAAATCACTTACTAAAAACGGTGTTGTCACGATTAGTTAAATTGGCTACAATGCTACGAGATAATCGTGACTAAAATTGACTGTCATTTACGGATAGCTATATGTTGCAGTTAGCCATTTTAGTCCGAAACGTGGAATTGAGTATATTTACTATTTAAATTTTGGAAAATAAACAATGAGTTATATGGGGTGTAAGGGAAAGCCCTAAGAATAGTGATAGGGTGTATGCAGACCATGAAACTGAACAACTTTCCCCTAGGAACATGTGTCAGGAAACGAAAAACGTTGTTCTGTGTCATAGACTGAATGCACTCTGTCAGTATTCGGAGGGCTGTCCCTTACACCCTGTATTTAGTGCAGTATGTATGTATATGCAAAAATTGCAGTGGTATTTTGCAATATAACTTATTCACAACTTATACGAGTACTTAATTCTTCTTGCCAAAAAATACTTGCTTTAATGATATTTTGAGTGTGTATTTTAACCGTGAAACAGAGTAATCGTTCTTTCTCACTCATCTGTCCTGTCCTTGTCTAGTGTTGGTATTCTTGGAAGTAATATAGTTGTTTTAAGATATATTTTTACTATATTGTTTAGATGAAACACCGTGGTGGCATATAGAAGGTGATTTTGTTGATATATTTCTTACATGTATTTATATCTGTGTCTTCTTCCTATGGTTTGCATGAGCATGCCTAATTACATAATAAAACCCCAAAGGAGGTCAATATACTTATAAAATTTAACCTCTTTTCCCAAAAAATCACAAAACACAAAAATATTGGATATTTAAATTAAAAATTGATGTACAGCTGATAAACTTCAGGAAACCAAATTTATGTCAGGAGCAGGACTCTTTCTTAGCTTATTCTTTGCTATACATTTTGCTTAATAAGTGAAAAACGAGATGGAATATCTATAACTATCATTTATTCAATTGATATAATTTCATTCTTTTTCTCATATTATACATTTTTATCGAATGCCGTATCGTATCAGAAAAGCTCAGATTTTTCTTAAGAAATCTTTTAGAAATCAAGAGTTATGCTCCATGGAAAAAAGTTGTTTAGTTCCACAAGTTTGACTTCTTTAAGGGTTTTTTATTCGTTTTGTTAAAATTTATTGTATACCTTGAAACACTTGGTTTCACAATTTTCTATTACTCATTTCTTTGCACATTGATGCTATAAAGTATTATATTGTTATTGAGTTTATAATTTATAATTAGTTCAATGTTGTACGTTTTCCTATTTCAATCAATGTATTTGATTTCCAAAAATCGTCCTTAAATGTTAGATAACTAAATACATACATATTTTATTTTACCACAAAAATGTAGGTTGGTAAGTATTTTTTATTAGTTATTTTGCGTATATTTGGCTAAAAGAAACAATATGATTTTGACAATAATAGGTTATCGGGACGTGGCTAGAGCGACGGCACGATACTCTGAAAGTCATCAATTCGACTCCCGCTTGTGTAGAATAGTAGTTTTTTTGAAGCCAAAATTTTCATACACCCACATATCACGCCTAAATTTGCTTGCGGGGTAGGCAGAACGCAAGTGCCGCAAAAAACGGACATTTATGCAACGTCCGACAAATATTTGAGGGTCATGCGTAAAATTGTGTATCGCCATAGTGACAGGTGGTCAGCCCATCGCCTAAAATTGCAATACACACCCTCGAGTCCCTTAGTCGCCACTTACGACTCCCAATGGAAAGAAATGGGGTGATGCTATTCTAAGCCGGTAGCACACGGCATTTAAAGCCAAATTTACAGAAATTGTTTCTTTTAGCCAAAAACCAGTTTGTTGCATTGTTACCCCAATACCACAAGATCTTACCTCTCTTTCTTTCATACAGAGGCGCTGCGATCAAAGGACAGAGAACACGCGACGATTCTTGAAGAGAAGATGGCGTTACACATGAAGATGGTCGGACACACCGGCGGCTCTACGCTAGATGTCACTAGTATAGGTATTTATATACTATTGATTACTATTCTGGCAAGCGATTGGCGAGAAACCACACAGACCGAGACAAGTGGCGAAATCTCGTATCGGAGGCCAAGACTCACTTTGGGTCGTCGAGCCGGCGAAGTAACGAAGTAAGTAAGTATTACTATTCTGGTATTATTAGTGATAAATTTCCATCCTAAAATTTGAAAACTGTAAAAATTGGTTCAATATTCTGGTATTCAATACCAAATTTTTAAAACACTTCCGGTGTTAGGTATACAATTTTGGAAAACTTGCAAAGTTTTCTAACGCGGGCAGGATTTGAACTTGCGACTTTCGGCTTCACTAGTGGTGACGCCTTTTCCATCTGGGCTACCGCGGGCCATATACATGTGTGGCAGCTTTAATAGCACGTTCAAACAATGCCAATATGGGCAGAGAAATAGTAAGGAAAGTAGGCAGCGCAAGCATGTAAACAGGTTACTAGCGCTGCTACTCGTCATGCCGCTGCCACTTCCCTTCCCTCGAATGTCGGCATTTCGTGCGCGAGTCAAAGGAACGGCAGCAAGAACGCGTGTGGAATGTATTGCTATCTCGCTCACTCATATTGGCGCAAGAAGAGTATAACGACAGTGTGTGAACCCTCGCGATGATACTTCCGCGGAAGTATATCGAGCAATATTCGCGACAGCGGCAGGAGCAGGAGCAGGTGCATGGTGTGAACGTGATATAAGATATTGTTTGTTTGTAGGTTCTACCGGCACGGTGTTCCCCGGCGGGCTGGTGTTCCCCGACTACGTGCGTCTGTGCGCGCCGCCGCCAGACGCGCACGCGCTCTGGCAACAAGTCTGTCAAGTCGTCAAGGTAAACTACATTTATTTTATACATTTCTATGTTCACACTATGTACTACTGTCCACGCATAAACGTACCATAAAGCTAGGCTGGGGCATAATTAGGTATCAACGCGCGGGTGGTATTCACGATGGTACGTACTCATTTTACTATACATAGTGACCATACAATTTCACAAGAGCTTATCTGTACTAGGCTTTTTTGATAAGAAAATCAATATTATTTTGTAAATATATGCCTTATTAAAGATTAAAGATGAAAATCTGAAAGTAAACTACGACCAGCCGACCTAAACGCCAACAACTACTTCTGAAAGAGTTAAAAAAAAAAACTTTACACGAGTAGCTTTTCTGGTGGTGACAGAATACCAGTGTCACAAGTAACTTAGTTTAGGGACTCACAAGTCCCTAAAAATGCTGAAACAACGCCTGTTCTTGACATCATCATATCTTGTTTGTAAAAAGACAATTGATTTACTTTCAGGTGATATATGTCAATAATCAAATGAGTCTTCTTTCTTTCCAAAGAAAACCCATTTAAAATATAATTCAAAACACGTGAAATTTGAATAAATTACGGCAAAGTATTAAATAGTCGATTCAAGCGTCTTGGCAATCTTCACAACGACTTTTTTCCTTCCAGGATGCTTTAGAGGCTTCAAGCAGCACATGGCTGGGCAGCAGTACACTCGGCCGCAGCACCAGCTCGGCTGGGGAGCGCCACTCGTCGGCGTACGAGAGCCCCGCGCTGCCGCGACGCGCCGACACCTTCGCCGGCTTCGACCACAACAGGCATCGCGGTGAGTCATACACTCGGTTTTCTGTAAGTCATTTTGCAATTTCAATATATTCATGCAAAGCAATGTACAGTCGGTTGTAGCACATAAGGTACCAGGGGTACTCCAAGAGAACTGATTTATTTTCATCCCCAGTTAATACATCTAAAAAAAATTAACTTATTCTCATGAAAGAAGTCATTTTCTACATAAATAATTATATTCATATCAAGACAAAAATATTGCTAGGGACAAAAATAATTCAGTTCTTTTGGAGTAACCCTAGTACCTTATGTGCTACAACCGACTGTACTCCATCCACATTAAGTTTCTGAAACTAGAATGCAAAGGTTCAACACAACATATAGAACGGATACATTTTTACTGTGCAATAAAACGATCATCACTGTCAGCGCTATTTCCCCACACAATTAAACCATATTTCAAAACTGACTGTATATATCCAAAATATGCCGTCATTGCTGTTTCTAGGAAAGAGTTTATAAAGTGAATCGATAGATTTTTTGACACACATGTTATACTTGTGTTTTTCAATATAATTCTTTGTCAAGAAAAATCCGTGTATTGTATCGTCCAGTGTATTGTATGTGTAATAGGTATGATATGTGTAATATGTATTAACATATCATCTTGAACAACTAGTGTTGTTCCGTAATCATGGCCCATGCAACTGTGCTGAAATAGCGCAGGGTGAAAACCTCGTTTAAATATTTTGAGTTATTTAATGTGACCGCGAAAGTTAAAACAGTTGGTTAAAACAAGACAGTGCCCTCAATTCGGGATATAAATTCTCCTTACTTGCCTTATATTAGTGCTGTCACTTTCCGCCAAATAGGTTTAGAAAAGGATAGGAGATATCTAAGTCCTGTCATTTTAATCGTTTTTACGCCTTTTCCAGTCAATTTAGTCGCCATTGTTTTGATTGTCGCCTTATTTTGACAGATAACACGTATTTTGCATGAAATAATAAGACATGACACGACTAAAATATCTCCTATCCTTTTCTAAACCTATTTGACGGAAAGTGATAGCACTCATTTCAGGTAAGATAACAGAATTTATAGACGCACCGCCGGATACCATCCGTACCTGGTTGCCATACCACCAATTCGGACTAAGCGCTTTCAGTCATCATTTATAATGCGCACTGCTAAAGAGTGGAACTCACTACCTGCGTCTGTGTTTCCAAACGCATACAACCCTAATCTCTTCAAAGTAAGAGTGAACAGGCTTCTTCTGGGTGAGCTCGCTCCATCTTACACTCTGTCTCTGTCCTAAGACCTAGACTAGAGTCAAGAGCATACCCATCATCTACATCTACACTAATATTATAAAGAAGAAAGATTTGATTGTTTTTTTGTTTGTTTGTTTGCATCGAATAGGCTCCGAAACTACTGGCCCGATTTTAAAAATTCTTTTACC
Organism: Tuta absoluta; assembly: GCA_027580185.1. Taxonomy (NCBI): domain Eukaryota; kingdom Metazoa; phylum Arthropoda; class Insecta; order Lepidoptera; family Gelechiidae; genus Tuta; species Tuta absoluta. Next base: position 6,060,725 of record JAQAHW010000019.1, on the reverse strand, counting down.
ATTAGAATCCTACATTATTCCTGATGAACATAGGCTATATTTTATACGAGAAAAAAATAGGGATCCGCGTGAAATTTTCGTTAATGTAACCCAACGTGTGAAAAATGAACCAAAAAATATCTTATATCGCGTACGCTGTGGAAATTATTGACAATAGAGCAAAGTGATGTACTACAGTTTTATAGAAGACATCAAAATCTACAATAATGTCCGCGATACCATTTGTCTAACTATTACAGTTATGCCACAATGACAGCGTTTTACCTTACAATAAAACGCTTATTAAATAACTTGCTTAATTCGAAACATAAAACATAATATGAGAGAGGCAGTGCGTGCCCTTTTAGGATTTGGTCGGTGGTGGCTATATCTGTCCCTTTCTAACACATGACGTCTCTTTCTCTCATCCCCTCCGATTGCGACACGAGGCAGGCGCGCAGCGCTCTTGCCTTCATTGGATCTCATATTAATTAAGAAGAAATGTGCGTTTAACGCACATTTTCTTATTAATCAAGTCACCAGGCAGGTGAGAAACTTTTATGTTTCGAATTAAGCAAGTTATTTAATAAGCGTTTTATTGTAAGGTAAAACGCTGTCATTAAACAACTGTGCTGTAATTCGAAACATAAAACATAATATGAGACCTGTTTGTTATCGCCTGGTGTAGCAATCACCAATGTGAAAGTAGAATATTAAAACTTCACTGTTTTTATTTTAAGAGAAAGAGGAATATAATAATTTCTGTATAGTTGTTAAATTTTATGTACATACTTATATTTATTACAAAATTATATTTATTCGAAGGTTTGAAATTTAAAACAGTTTGTTAGAAATTGATATGATGTTATGAAAAAGTAGATACTTGTTTATCATAAAGATAAATAAGCAACTTATTTTGTTCTGATATTTGTAGCAAATTTTGTAAAGGTGAAGTTCGAAATAATTATGTTTAGGTATTAATATTTAATACATTTCCTTTTTTGCAAGGTTCACTTTAGTACCTATAAAGTTCAACAATAAGACATGTGTGATGACAATTAAGTTGCCAAAACTAAAATAAATTAAACAAAAACTTTTTATAAAACAAGTAAGAATGGTATCGCAAGATATGTACCTAGTCTCACTTGGGGCGCAATTAGCGTATTTCGCATAGTTAGAAATATATGCCAGCCTGCCTAGCATAAATAGCACTCTTAGTTCGAAATATATGCTAACCTGCTTCTGAATAGAGGTTTATGAAGAGTATGAACGAATGACAGTAAAGTGTTTTCACAGAACTGATTTCTAAAGAGTTGCTGTTCTGACAGCAACTATTCTCATAATTGACGACTTAGTGAAGCATAATTTTATAGTACATCAATAGAAATCACAGAAATAATAGAACACCTGAACACTAGGTAGCTAATCCTTAGAATTGATATAACAAAGAAGGAAAAGCACTCGGTAACACGATGCACCTGTCGTACTGTTGTTTCGCGAAGTTTTCTCACATAGACCTGACCAATTACAGACACAGGGCAAAAGTCAAGTGCAGTTATCTGACGTGTGCACATGAACGAGATAGTTTAAGTTTGTCTTACCACGATAGTTTTAGGGTAAATTTACGCCATGTACCTAGATCCCAACGTATCAGTTGAGTGACGTCAGCTGTGATAGCGAGCAGATTGAATTAGCGAATTGTTTTCATCTGGGCGGTGGGCAAATAAATCCCATGCTATCCAAGTCTAAATTTTTAACCTGATCAGTGGTAAAAACCACTGTATTACAATCTGTCATCATAGAGAATCACGCTTAAACTGCTGACGTGAACGTACCTTTGGAAAACCTCAAAAGGGGAGGAAAAATGTTTAAATTAGGCCAAGCAAACGAAAAGCGAGATTTAGCCGTATTTTGAGTTGAATAGAAATCATTTTTAATCAGAACCTTGTTATTTGAAGCCACAATTCGATGGTTTTGTTCTTAATGTAGTTATTGCACGTGTAACGATGCTAATACGTAATCAAATCATAATCTAGCCATTTCACCATCATCAAATTGGTATATGCATTTGATGGTTACGCACATTGTAGAATCGAACAATGGTGACTTCAAATTCAGGAATATGTAGGGTTAAATCAGTCTAATAGCTTACATAGGGATAACGTATATTAAACCAAGTAGCATGGCACTGGCTATGTTGTCTGCAAAGCCATAAATCATTATGCGAAGAAAATATAAAGAGCTTAATGAAACGTCGGCAGATTACATAAGGACACAAGTACGACGGTTTATATGTTTATATCCCATGCTTATACTTTGCGTATAAGCTACAATTTGGAATTGATAAAATGTAGGTATATATAAAATTTACCAAATATTATCATATTTTCAACAAGTTCATCATCAAAATAATACTGACACGTATTTGCAACTAGAAAGTTGATGGTATCGACAGGAACTCAAGTGGAGTTTATATTCGGATCCTTTGTTAAATCGTTTAAATTTTTATCAGTTTATGAAATAGTTATATATTGATTTCATTTCATTTCTTATCATTTCAATACCTTAGAGAATTTAGAGATTTCGAAGCTTGATTAAGAGTGGAACAACAACATGATACGGTAACAAATAATTCATATTTAGGTACACATTTTTAAGCGAGTGTAGATACTTAGTCTCGTACATAATTATACATGCATAAATCATTCTAATAAGTATTACTTGTGAGTTGTATTTAATAAAAACACAACATTTTTAATTATATTATTGTAAATTAGAAGTATGCCAGGATCGTAGTAAGTGGAAGGAAGTAGTCTCTGCCTACTCCTCCGGGAAAGAGGCGTGATTTATGTATGTATGTATCGCAAATTTTGCTGAGGGTAGATTGACCATGATATGTCAAAACTCGGTTGGAATAGAAAAAGCTGTTTGTTATAGGTATGCTGAATAAATGTTAGGTGTAAAACAGAGTTTCATTGCTCTGCTATATAGGCAGGACTGTGTAGTATAAGTAGTAGTTTCAGAAAGCTGAAATGCGAACGTTCACTTATCGACTCATGTTTTTCATAGAAATCTGTCCTGAACAAAAACTCAGTAGCTTGACATACGATACTTTGACACGCCTTTATACTATGGCGATGAGGGCTCCATAATGTATCACAATCTCAGTGATGGGCTGACAACTTGCCGATACGTCGATAAATTTTACTGCAATTATCGTGGAAAATATGTCCAACGAGACTATGACGACCGATATTTACGGACGTTTACTTGCTGTGCCTATCCCGCAAGTAATAAAGGCGTGATATATATTTGAGTGTTTGTATGCTGTCAAACGATCCTCAAGCGGGCCTTTTTATAATGTCATCCATTATCGTTCTATTGAACTAAATGAAATTTCGTCTTGTCGACCATATTTCTTGGTACATACTTTACGCGTTAGATTTTATTTACGTTGCAATTGAAATTGCCGTCGCATTGTTAGCAGTTCTTTAATGCATGATAACTTTTCAAACATGCATTTATAAGGGGATGCTATGGTGGCGCGTTGATAATTTTGGTAGCGCGTAGTAAGCTCTTTTTCAGATAATTTCATAATTTAGCATTTTAGCACAATTAGAGGACTGTCTATGGAACACACCGGAACGCTTTAGACGTTGTGTGTCTGAGTATGCATTTGGTTACAAATCATATTCCATTGCAGATCAAGGACTTACTGCATGTCTAGGCATTTTACTAGGCATAGTAATGTATAGAGCTTCAATTCTAACCTTAATATTACGGTTCTTTGCTAAATATACTATTTAGGGATGACTTTAAACAGTTTGATTTGCGACCGAACTGTAGGTCAATTCTCTTACCTAGGTACCATACCGTGCCAATACATTATGCTCGTTGAATGTTGATTCATATACATTTTGCGATTTCGTTAGTTTTGAGAACGGAAAAGAATCGCTTTTCCCTTAGAATAGTTTCATATTATGAAGCAAGGGTTTTATGGGTACTCACGTCCCCCGACCAACTGGTCAACATTGTATAATAGTTTAGGTATTTCTCATGTATTGCTTACCCTTTGTCTGTTTCATGTAATGGTTCATGATGAGTACCTACATGAGTGCATAATATTATGTAAAATATCAGAGACTGATATATTTGCTGCAATCATAGACCCCAAAAATCTCTCGCGTGCGCCGCTAATGACAGCGCATGACGTTTCAGTGCTATGTGGCAGCAGTACTGGCTTTCAGCTATTGCTTGTATTGAAAGTAACTTGTGTCTAATTTGTATATACCAAACTGGAAGATTTATATGACATTTAGTTCTATGACAGGTTTGTCTGCTTACGTCTATGATTTTACATACTGCCTCCGTGAGGGACAGTTTTGGTTTAGGCAATACAATAATGTGACATTTTTGGTTCGATTCCATGTTCCATGCGTAATTCCAGGTCAATTCCAAGTTCCACAAAATTCGGGCATCAGATTATATCGAAATGATGCTTTTGGTAGACTCCACAGAGTCAGGATATGAAATGGGCCAGAAAGACTAGCACTCAAATCAAGAACAATAAAATTCGAGGAGAATTGGAATGTCAAGTAAGATTGATAGCCGTTACCATCAATCATCAATCCAAAGTGACGTTTACATTGCCATCTGGTGTGATATAAACAATGTATTACGTCTGAGAAGACGTGTTGACATGCAAGCACGAATATATTTTTTATTTTAATGTATTTATTGCGCTAGTATACGATCGTCAAACATGAAACTCGAGCAATAGGTCGAGATTTTCAAAGTCACCCGCTTTTACGACCACCTCGAATCTTTTTAATATGTTCAAAAGTATGTGTAGATATATCACATAGGCCTTATAGATAGAATGTAATGTTACGTAGGCTGAAACTGGTTAGAATACAGTGTTGTTGTAAGTATGTAGGTATTGATGTTGGTGATCATTGGAGTTTAGACTGAGTCCCCAATTTCATATAAACTTCTTTTTGTAGAAACTTTTTACGTCGTACTAAACCTTAGCACGAACTGTTGGCGCTGGGCTTTGATGCGCGTAAACAGGTGATCGTTTTTGTCTCAGGTACAGTTTGCAAGCGATCTCATGGAATTTGATGGAGATGATTTTGATCGTAAGTATTTGTGCACTCTGCGACTTGAAATCCAATTGCTATGGCAGCAAAGATACCTAATAACCTTATTTGTAGGTATAGGTAAAAAATTATCACGCAGTTTATTTGTTTGTTAGACAAACTAAATACCAATGATATAATCGAAAGCTTCTTAGTTACGTTCAACATGAATCATTTTAATGGCATATTTTTGTATACTTATGTGATTTGCCGTGCATTATAGAGCTTTTCTTTTAATTAAAGTATCAAGGATTTGCCATTGTTACGCTGCACTCGATACTTGAAGGTTAGGTTGTGGAAAGATATTGCGTGAACATTATGCGACCGCGTGGGATCACAAGCATAACTTCTATAGATTCCAGAGGAATGAAAAATATAGTTGCCTAATGTGGGCAAATAATTTTAGATGAGGAATGTATCATCATTGTTTAGGCTCGATGGTAACCCTGCATTGGCATGCGAGGGTCGGCTTTAACACCCATGACCGAGTTGTTAGACAATGATAACTTCCTTGCGCAGGAGTTATCGTTTTGGTTTAATGGAAACCAGATACATTAGAATCAAACGCTCGTAAAGCGTTTTCAGATATCGTGTTTTTAAAGCTTGTTGAAAGCAAGCACATTTAAATTAGTTTTGTCAGTTTACGAATGGTAAACGATAAATTTAGACAATTGGTTTCGATTGAGTAAGGAAGTATCTATATTTTTACCAATACACACTGATTTGACACTTAGTATAGTATTTGACTAACCTTTTATGTTTGAATCCACATTATTTCGTATTTCGGAAATAAGTTTATAAGTCGAGCTCGTAAGCAACGACATAAATGCTGAAAAATAAAAATCTGAAAGAAATCCTGAAATAAAATTACACTTAAAAAATAAATTAAGAAATTTCGAAAGGAACAGATATAGAAATTTTATGATAGAAGAAAACGAAAAAATTTCGAACGGAAAAACCGTTAACGAAAATAATTTAAATAAAATATTTGAAATTATTTTCTAGTCTCACCACGACCGCTCCCGCCGGGAAACACATCACCAATGAAGGCAAGAGCGCTGCGCGCCTGCCTCGTGTCGTAATCGGAGGGGATGAGAGAAAGAGACGTCATGTGTTAGAAAGGGACAGATATAGCCACCACCGACCAAATCCTAAAAGGGCACGCACTGCCTCTCTCATATTATGTTTTATGTTTCGAATTACAGCACAGTTGTTTAATAACTAATTTTTCATTTAAAAATGTACAAACTATGGCATCACACTAAAAATTTAATAATAATGATATAATCTACACTAATATTAGAAACAGGGTTTTTTTAAATTTTTTGTTTGAATTGATTAGGCTTCGAAACTACTGGACCGATTCAAATCATTCTTTTACCGTTAATTGAAATTGAAATTCTTTATTCAATGTAGGATAGTATTATCACTTATTGACGTCATGAACCGTCATTCTAAAAAAAGAAATTTGTATCACACAATTTTTTTTTTTTTATTACAATTTTGTTATAACCGAATAGAAAACCGGCTCGGGCGGGATAAAACAAATAAAAATAAAGGCACTGCCATGGGGCTGGCCAGGTTGTAACTTTACGCCACCACCATCTGAAAACGATATTTGTTTCAAATTGAAGTCAAGATTTTTAGAATCCTACATTATCCCTGATGAACATAGGCTATATTAAACTGTCTTATTCCCGGGGGGAAATTGTTAGCGGCGGGTGAAACCGCTGGGCGGGCTGCTAGTTAATAAAATAAAAAAACCCGAATTGTGGCCATTGTAATCTTCCTTTGCTAACATGATTATAATAATTTAATGTGCAGGTGTGTTGCCGCGTCTGTCGGCCGACACGCCGACAGAGGGCAGCGACACTCTCGAGGTGTCGGAGAGCAACGAGACCGCGGAGCCGAGAGCGCCGCAGCTAGGGGGCGAGGCTGTCATCAGGCTGCACCACGCCATATACACGCTCACATGCATCGCTTGGCAACAGCTCACCACCATACACAGGTAATGTTACATACACACGTTCACACAACGCCAATATGAGCAGGGAAATAGTAAGGGAAGTAGACGCGTAGGGCATCCAATCCCGGTATACCGAGATCTCGAAATACCGAGATTCCGCATAATGCGGGATTATAAATGCGGGATCCGCGGGATTTGCGGGACTAGCAAACAGAATAAATACGTCCATACTTGGCTAGAAGGGACGGCGGACGGTGGAAGAAGGCGGTAATGGAGTGGCGGCCGAGAACAACTAAACGAATTTACTTATAATTTATTTATTTTATTACTTTAATACGTAGATAATTTCTTTTTAAAAATATACGTGTTTTTATTTGTATTGTAAAACTATCTCTTTACACTGACTTAATATTGTTAAGCAGCTCAGTTACACAAACCATGTCAGCCATATTAGTATGTAGGTTTAAAAGATCTGACACTAGGGTTCATCGGGTTGTTCGTCGAATCGGTTTCCCACTCGATCGAAGAAGTAGCAGCTCAGGATGTAAGGCTTAGCTTGGCGATTTGCACTTGCGGGATCCCGCAAATACCGAGATCCCGCGGGATCAAAATCTTTGATCACGCAAATACCGAGATTGGGAATAACCTGCGGGTTTGGATGTCCTAGACAATGCTAATATGTAAACCGGTTACTCGCGCTGCTACTCGTCATGCCGCTGCCACTTCCCGTGCTCCCTCGAGTGTCGGCGCCTCGTGCGCGAGGCAAAAGAACGGCAGCACGAACGCGTGTAGAATTGCTATCTCGCTCACTCGTATTGCTGTGAGAAGAGTATGACGGCAGTGTGTGAACACTCACACGTTGATACTTCCGTGGAAGTGTCGAGCAATATTCGCGACAGCCGGCAGGAGCAGGTGCATGGTGTGAACGTACTATTACAAATAGTTATTGCAAAATACTATCCGCAAAAAGACCGGAGAAACTAACATAGGCGACCGGCTACATGTCACTCAGTCGTATTAGTTGCTAAACTAAACCGGTAGATGGAGCCGTAAAATACACTTGCAAAAATCGCAAGTAAGGAACGAGCTGCGGTAGCACAGATGGAAGAGGCGTCGCCACTAGTAATGGTGACAGTCGCAGGTTTCAATCCTGACCAATCTTGAAAATTTAGCAAGTTTTAGAAAACTGTGTACCTAATCCTAAAACGGAATGTTTTTTTCAAATTTGGTATTTAATATTACAAATAGTTATTGCAAAAAGACTATCCGAAAAAAGACCAAAGTATCTGGAAGTGTTGGAAACTGAAATGGCAGTGAGCTGGCACTGTCGTAGAACCGACGGATGGTGGAGTAAGCGGGTTCTGGAGTGGAGGCCACGCCTCGGCAAGCGTAGTGTTGGACGACCTCCAGCCAGATAGACCAATCACTTTAAAAAGACGTCCTATGACTTACCCTGGAGGCCTACGTCCAGCAGTGGATTGCAATAGGCTGATGTAATGCAACACATAATGGAAAATCATGCTTTTTGTTCTGTAGAAATATATAAAAATCTACTTTTGAGTCCTCTAATTTTCTTCTTCAAATTTAAGAGTCAAACTCTTGTCGGTGGAGTAACTTCCAATCTTCTCTCCTCTCCGCCAGTGACTTGACCTCTTGATACGACACGACATTGACTTTTTCCTTTATCTGGGTAAAGTAAGTGCGTCTAGGTCTACCTCTGCCTCTCTTTCCTTCCACCTTCCCTTCAATAATGTTCTTAATGAAGCTGTCGTGTCGTAGCAAGTGGCCAATCATCTTCCCTCTCCTGTTTTCTATGGTCTTCAGAAGACGACGCTCTTCCGTTACCAGTGCCAGCACTTCTACGTTTGTCTTCTTCTCTAATTACATCAATATTATGTATCTTTTATAGCCTGGAAGCGCAAGTATGCGCATGGCGGTCCTCAGGCGGCGTAGCGTCAAGAACCCACGACGCCCAGCTAGAAGAACTACGCCACGCCCAAGCCAAGTTGACGAGCGACCGCGCCGCGTGGGAGGCGCAGCGAGCCAGCGACACACACGCACTCGCCAATGGTAGGTTTATTGAGCCTATGTTAGGTTCATTAAGCTAATAATGGTGGGCTTATTGAGTCAATGGTAGGTTTATTGAGTCAATGGTAGGTTTATTTAGCCAATGGTAGGTTTATTAGACCAATGGTGGATTTATTGAGCCAATGGGGGGTTAATTGAGCCAATTGTGATTTTTGGGCCAATGGTGGGATTATTGCGCCTATGGTGGGTTTATTGAACCAATGGTGGGTTTATTGAGCCAATAATGGTGGGTTAATTGAGTCAATGGTGAGTTAATTGAGTCAATGGTGAGTTGATTAATCCAATGGTGGTTATATTAAGCCAATGGTAGGTTAATTGAGCCAATGAAAGGTTTATTTCGCCAATGGTGAGTTAATTGAGCCAATGGTGGATTTATTGCGCCTATAACGAGTTTATTGAGCCAATGGTGGGTTTTTTGAGCCATTGGTAGGTTTATTTAGCCATGGTAGGTTAGAGTCAAATAAATATACAAGAATTGCTCGTTTAAACTTATCAGAAACCTGTACAAAATATATGCCAAAATCAATATACAGGGTGTAACGGAAAAGGTATATCAAGCGGAAAGTGGCAGAACGTATAGGTGATGTGGAACCTTTGTGTGAAGTACAACTCCGGAAAACGTTAAATTTTAAAATTCCGGAAATAACATTTGTAACCTAGTATGCTACGCTAGTACAAATTAGAACGTTCCCATCACTAAAGATTTTGATGCCCTCACGATTCCCTCAAAAGCCTCAGAATGTTCACTTTCTACATTTTCTGAGAGCCTGGTAGGTCTCAATACAAACTGACAATACCGTTCCGCGCATCCAAAGTCGCGCATGCGTCCCCCGCTCTACCACTTAAGGTGCAAGTTCGTGTATTGCGTCTTATCGCAGCCGCACCTGGCCGATAACATGCAAATAACTCGCATGGTCGAGCGATGCGACTAAAGTCTTAGTATGAAGTTAATTGCGCCGAGTTCGAGCTGTGTGTGCGCGATGAACAAACACACTACCTTACACAGTCAAGCTCACGTCCAACACTCTGACCGCTAATGTAAGTCTTAAAGAACGGTCCAAAGTCCAAACTGTCTAACCTAGCCCGAGATTGACCGTACCTACCTTTAAGGTACATCGCGACCGACCACATGCGACTAACGTGCGCAGCCGATGCAACTATTGTCGCTTCGCCAATGCAACAATATCCGCGTTAATCGCATGTCGTCAGCCGTAATGAACGAACTTGCACCTTCAACCAAACGAGAAAGTTTGGGGTTTTCTACAACATTAAAGTAAATAAAACAAGCTTTGAAACTTATCTTTTAATAAAAATTGAAGTATAAAGCGTAGAAGTATCCTACACTGTCCGCAAATTTTCAAGAAATACACAGTCAGAACAGCTTTCTGATATTTCGTCTTGCGTGCTTGCTTATTTATGTATTCTTCTCCTTCTACTTCTTGCGTCTGGAACAAACCACGGTTTAGAAGGCCACGCAGGACAAAGCAGCTCAATTTGTTTTGATACTCAAGTCTGCTACAACTGGTCTGTTGTTTATTGTCCTTGTAAAATTTGGTCACCAAACAAACATGTTGCCGTCACTTTCACCAACACAGATCGTCGCTAGATTTTATTTGTGTATTTTTGAAAAAGCTATATGTTCTACTAAATAAATTTGCTATTTACAATTTCTTGATTTTATTGCGTTTTTATTATTTTCCACCAAAGCTTCACAAAAAAGTCAAACGTGACAGGTATCAATATGTATTTTTATCACATTGCTTTTTATCTATGGGATGCAGGAGCCATACTTTTTGCTGAAAAGTTATTTTGTTGATCTTTCTAAGAATATGAAATCCTAGTACATTTTCACTGCCTGCTGGTTTTCTTGACTCGCTTGGCTCAAACTTGTGTTCACTTGATTTTCTGCGCTCTTGGTAATTCAAGCTTCGCGGGTAGACTTTGTACTTACTCGCGCAGCCAGCGTTTAGCTGAGATGATGATGATGAGTGACTTCGCCCTGAGCGTACGTCAGGGGCCCGTTTCACAAAGCTAATCAGAAGGCGTGTTGGCCATACATTTTTGTACCGTACACTATGCGCAGTTCTCGTTAGACGCGCCATGCAGCCGCATGCAGCACACGTGTTTTTTGGTATTCTTTTGGTACAAAATATCTAATCCAGGAATACTTAAATCAACAACTTCCGGATCGAAACGTCTAACAGAACCCGGTTTGCCGCATTACTGGTTCGTCACACATAAAAACGAGACCTGATTCGTCACAAAGCTACATTATTCTTTAAAAAATCTTAGCCCCGTTCCGTCACCACTTTCGTCATTCAAAATCTACCTAATGGTAGTATTCCAATTTGGGCAGTCGGGACCCTGCTCTGTAAAGATTTGTATGGGACGCTTACTGATGAGCGCGACTGTGCAGCACGGCCGGGTGGCGTAGCTTGCACGTGACCTCCAGCAGCGACGCCAAACCTGCCTCGGAAGCAGAACGTAAGCGCCGCTCGCTTATCACATCACGGCAATCAAAATTGCTTCCGTTTGACGTTTATGCCGTGTGGTGCTGGCTTAGTTTTGAATCACCCCATTTCTAAGGCTACTAAGGTATTTATTGGATTCATCCAGGGAATGGGCAGCTGCGTTCCCTAAACTGCGTTCGCCATTCCGCATGCTGTTGTTAAATTGAATAATTCTGATCAAATCAGACCCATGAACCTGTCGCCATCCGTCATCATCATCACAGCACTATGTGAGGTGGCTACGCGTGTCGCTTGTCGTCACGTCCGCTTGTCGCTTCATTCTCGCGCAGAACCACTATGGTTCCACCTAGTGCGACTAGTGCGAACATACCTTCATATCGTTCATCCTGAATATTAGGAAAGCAAATGGCAAGGCATCTTCAATATTTTTTTAAGTTTCTTTGCCTACAAACCATAACCAACCTACTACCTACGTAGTCTCCTTAGTAGTCTCTGACTTACCTACAACCATAAACTTAGTTGCTTAGAATCTTTATGATTTTGACCACGAAAATTTTGACTGTTTGTCAGCTGGTTCGTCATGTCACGTGTCACGTGAAGACTATTGTTGAAAATATAAACCATTGAAAACACGTGTTATTTACCAAGAATACATGGCGATTAAGAGTATTTAAGTTTTGAACCCATTTTGGAAAGTGAATTTTGACAAAAAAATATTGTTTTAATACCAGGAAAACATAAACGACTTTAAGTTTTGAAAGTGAATTGTGCCATAGCAAGTGCGAGTCGGACTCGCGCACGAAGGGTACCGTACCATTATTTACTTGCAAAAAAAACACGTGTTTTGTATGGCAGCCCCCATAAATATTTATTTTATAAAAAAATTTGGTATTTGTTGTTATAGCAGCAACAGAAATACAACATCTGTAAAAATGTCAACCGTCTAACTTTCGCGGTTTATGAGATACAGCCTCCATACAAGTTTTTTAGTATAGGAGCCCCCTTAAATATTTACTTTATTCTAATTTTTAGTATTTGTTGTTATAGCGGCAAGAGAAATACATCATCTGTGAAAATTTCAACTGTCTAGGTATAACGGTTCCAGAGACACAGCCTCGTAACTGTAGGACGGACAGACGGACAGACAGACGGACAGCCAAGCCTCAGTAATAGGGTTTTCGTTATTACCCTTTGGGTACGGAACCCTAAAAATATAATTGTTGACATTGCCATTTCATGGGTGATACCAGGGAAACATACACATACTGAGAAGACTATGTTCATTGCTGCTTTTTAGTGTTGTGTTTGTTGCAAATCCTTTTGAGAAACTCCAATGTATAAGATCTGCGAGGAAGCATATTTAATAGGAGGTGGCATGACTTATTTCACTATTTGCAGGTGAGGGTTGTGAGGAGCTACTTTAGTGATGGGAAAATATTTGTTTGGGGAACTGGTAACCTTTTTTTTGATAATGTTACTTTTTTAGATGAGTGAATTAACCATTACAAACCACGCTAATGCATTTAAAATGGACGTCCAAAACCCACATTTTTCGCTTGTTATACCCCTTCCGTTACACCCTGTATAAGTTCCCCAAAATGTAAAAAAAAAATTGTTTCTCATTTTATGATAAAGTATATTCCGAGTGAATACTCCTATCAATAGAGGAAGAAACAAGAATCTATCTCGCCTATAATCCCTTATACCCTTGCGGGGCAGGCAGAGCGTAAACGGCCTTAAAAACGAACCTTACGCCACGTCTGACAACTATTTGAAGGCAGTTTCAGAAAATCATGTAATCACTACAGTGACACAAAAATTGTACATACACATATTACGCCTAAGATCCCTTGCGGGGTAGGCAGAGCGTAAACGGCCGCATAGAACGGACATTTACGCCACGTCTGACAGACATTTGAGGGTCATCCGGAAAATTGTGTATCGCAATAGTGACAGGTTGTCAGCCCATCGCCTAAAATTGCAATACACACCCTCGAGTCCCTTAGACGCTTCTTACGACTCCCACGGGCAAGAAATGGGGTGATGCTATTCTTAGCCGGCATCACGCGGTTATCACATGACATTGATTTATTCTTACAGAAAAGCGTCAACTGCAATTGGCGCGGCAAGAGCTAGCGGAGCAACAGAAGGATGTTGAACAACAGAGGGAGAGGCTCTATCGACGACTGGAGCGATTGCAACAACACGGTACGGGAATTATCGATTATGCTTAACTAGCTTTTACCCGCGACTTCGTCCGTGTTAGATAGTTTTTTTAGAAACAGGTTCAGGTTTAGGTGGGCTCCTGATGGTACACCTGGTGGTCTACATAAGGTACTCCAGATCCTCAATGTCCTTGTGAAAAGAAGCGGCCCATCATACTGAACAACTTTTGTTTTGGAACCATGCCTGTATCTCTAATAGTTTAGATGTGCTCCTGGTGGTACACCTAGTAGTCTACATCTATAGTCCAGACCCTCGAATGGTGACAAAAAGTAGCCTATGTCCGTTCTAGGTATGCTAGCATTCTCTGTGCCAAGTTTCATGAAGATCGGTTCAGCGGTTTGGCCGTGAAAGCGTAGCAGACAGACAGACAGACAGAGTTACTTTCGCATTTATAATATTAGTGTGGATTTTTTTAAATTTGTGATATTTATATTGACAGGAAATTTTTGTTATAAATATACTGTGAATATTGACGTGAAATTCTTATGTCCTAAATGCTGTTTTCTGAAGAAACTTATCTCATAGACTCGTCCAATAAAATGGTGTGGTACGTCGTCATAGACTAAGTCTGAATAACTATCTGTTTTTTTTTTATAATAATGATGGGTTTGCTCTTGACTCTAGTCTAGGTCATAGGACAGAGACAGAGTCTAAGATGGAGCGAGCTCACCCAGAAGAAGCCTGTTCACTCTTACTTTGAAGAGATTAGGGTTGTATGCGTTTGGAAGCACAGACGCAGGTAGTGAGGCTTCATTTATACACGACTGACCAACCAAAAAAGGAATGTAATGTTTTTAGAGTTTATGTATGTATATATGTGGTATTCTTTAAAAGACTGCAACTCGTTAACCACTGAACAGATTAGAATGGGAATTGTATCGGAAGAATCATTACATTATCCCGAGTGGTCATAGGCTAGGCTTTATCTCAGAAAGCAGTTTGTTTTCAATTTAATAAGCTAATTATACAATCTGTGGACTTTATTTTGACTGGAAACTTTCTGAGCCAATACTTTATTTGTTTTTGAAGAAACTTATCCGAAGGTGGCCGCCGCCATGGACTTAATCGGAATATCTGTCAAAAATTGATAATTCTCAAATTTTGACAGTTATTCCGACTTGTCTATGCCGCGATGGCGGCGTCAATCCGGTAAAGTCATAACGGCGGCGTTGTCTGTACGGAATACGGAAAGAGAATAGGTGTGGAAATTGAGAGGGCCTCTAAACCTCAGTATGAGATATGTCGTAGCAACCTATAAAAAACAATCATCATCACTTTTTGCCCACGCCTATTCCCTTTCCAAACCGTGTTCCAAACAGACTTTAGTACGCCATCTTTAAGATTTAAAAAAACTGTTCAAAGCAAGCTTAATCCATGACTGATGCCTTGTTTGCATATTTTTTATACGTTATTTGTACATTCGCAGGCGGTTCTCAAGAGGAGATCGCGAATGTGGGCACACTGTCGCCGGATTCCAGCGCGAGTGATTCCACGAGACGAAAAGAACCCAAATGGAGAAGTAAGTGATGTTTATTGAATCAATCGAACTTTTAATGTTCATTTATATCATTTAAGAGCCTCTTTCCTTCTCTTTTCGTGTGGAACACCGAGTCGTCCAACGACTCGATGAACCCTGGTGTCAGAGTTTTACAACCGCTTACTACTAGTAGTAGGCCTCTGGCATGGTTGTATAACGACCATACGACCATCGTCTAAGTTCTCATAGACAGCAATCAGAACCGACGGCTTAACATGCCCACCGAAGCATGGAACCATCTTTCTTTTCGGACAATCAGGTGATTCAGCCATACATTTAAGAGCCCGTGTTCCACCTTATTAGCGCAGTATGGACAGCATTTCAGGTTTCAAAAATAAGTCGTGTATTTTTGGCTTATAATTTCTAGACCATTGGCCGACCCCAATTCATAATTTTGTGTCATTTTAGGTATATGCTAGCATTCTTTCGTTTGCAGTAGATAATAACGACTCAAACTGGGTTAGTAGTGTTAATACACTGTATTAACTGTCACATTGTCAATTCTGGTACATTTTGTAAAGTTAATTCAATTAAAGACGCTTAAAAATTTTATAAATAAACGGGCTAACTATACATTGAATCGAAAATTTAAGCAAACGTCAAAAATGACACATAACGTATTACATAAAATGTGCTTTACAGACACGCACTACGCAATCGTACAAAAAATTAACGACTCTAGAATGTTAATAAGTTATGCCATTCTTTGGCATAACTTCGCTGTCTGTCCGTCCGTCCGTCTGTCACCAGGCTGTACCTCATAAACCGTAATAGATAAAGAGTTGAAGTGCTCACAGGTGCCGTACCTATTTCTGTATCCGCAATAACAAGAAATACATAAAATTAGAACAAAATAGAATTGAGGGATCCTATACAAAATCGTTTTTTATTCTCAATTTTATCTATGATGTCTTAGAGACCGTATCTCATGGACGGCAATAGATAGATATTTAAAAGTTTTACAGAACATATATTTCTGTTGCTGCTAAAACAACAATTACAAATACGGAAGCGATCACTGACTTGTAAGAAGCACCCTAAATATCAACGAGCTAGAAAGAAACCGCATGTTAAGGCCAGTTCTCCGTCCTAATCTGCCCCAAGCCGGACATGATGAGTTCCAACTCAAATTAAAAAATCGGTTCGCTGCCCTAAAGACCCCTGCGAATGTTGACGAGGACTTAAAGGTCAGAATTGGGGCTATATGCGAAACGGGAGGGAGACACTTTCGAAAAAGGCGAACAGATAAGAAGTTTAAACTTTCAAGCGAGATCTTGGAACTGTTGCGAATTAGACGGAAAACACCAGATGATGCTTTGCCAGATCCCCAGGCACTTAACAAAATGATCTGAAGTATGGTGAGCGCGACCTCCGAAGCTGGAACACTCGCCTCACAAAGGTGGCGATGGAGAAAAATCGGGGGTCGAAAGTCTTTACCCAGACACTTGGAAGGAGTCATCCAGCAAAGCTAACTACCTCGAATGGTGTATCTGTCACATCGGGTTCAGAGATTATCGCTGAAATTGATGACTCCTACGAAAATCTGTATGCCTCGCATGCGTAGAAACCTCCACCTGACGCGACCACAGACCCCAGAGCTCCACTCTCTCGCCACTTTACAGACGATCTCCCGGACTTGGATATAAACGAAATCGAGGCGGCTCTTAAACAGTTTAAGAATGGAAATGTAAGGTAGATTGATGGGAGGTGTAGCCAGTAGGCTCAATGCTGCATGATGGAAAAGGGGAATTCCCGCCGAGCGAGGTGTTCAGCTCGGGGACCGCGGCCCTACTGGTAGGACGTGGATTTTGTATTTATACTAAGTCTTCTACAAACTTCGATACCGCGTTTTAGGTCTTGACTTCTGATTGGCTAATCTTCTATGACGAGTATGACGTGTTGTGTTTACATTGTGCAGGCAGCGTGGTCGTCGTCGCCTCGTCAGCAGTAGATGCATTCAGCGAAGTCAGCGCATTCTGTGTGCGGCGCGCGCTTCATATTTCTTTGCAATCCGCGCCGCTACAGGAAGGCTGGTGGAAAGCCTGTCCTCGGGGAGCTGATAAGGATATTCAACTCCGTTATAGCCAATGGGACAACCCCGAACGCGTGGAGCAGAGGTGTTGTGGCGTTGTTTTTCAAGGAAGGGGACGAAACGCTCCTTAAAAACCGATCACACTTTTGAGCCACATCTATAAGCTGTTCTCGAGAGTCATTACGAACATAATGGCTGAACCGCTGCAGGAATTGCAATAAAATGCTGCCCAGTCTCAACGTCGCCTCGAGATGAACTTGTACATGACTTGGACTTGGACTCGGGATGAACTTGGACAAGACGAAAGTCATGTTTAATCATCATCCCCGAGCCGGTCTCCGTCGAAGGTATAGCCCTCCATGAGTATGTGGACCTTGGGCAGACTTTGCAACTTTGGAAATCACCAGAAGAGTGAAGAGTGGGCTGAGCATTTGGGAAGTCGCGTCATATTCTGGTATCACCCTTACTACAATGTCTCAAGACCAAGGTGATCGATCAGTGCGTTCTGCCAGTCTTGATCTATGGAGGCCGAGACGAGGAACAGTAAAACTGGCCCACCGGCTTCATGTCACTCAGAGCGATATGGAAAGGTCTATGCTCGGTAGTTCTATTATGGATAAAATCCGGAATGAGACTATCCGCAAAAAGACCAAAGTAACGAACATAGTCTGGAAGTGTAGCAAACTTAAGTGCCAGTGGGCTGGGCACATCTGTCATAGAACCGACGGACGGTGGAGTAAGCAGATTGTCGAGTGGAGATCACGCCTCGGCAAGAGTAGCATTGAACGACTTCCGGCCAGATAGACCGATGACTTATCAAGGACGGCTGGTAGCGACTGGATAGTGAAAACGAGATATCGCGCTCTATGGCGTACCCTGGGGGAGGCCTACGTGCAGCAGTAGACTACAATAGGTTGATGTATGTACATAATGATACGAAACCCTGCGTGTGCGCGGATCCGACTCGCACTTGGCCGATTTTATATTCTACGATTTAATACCTAGAGGATATTTCAGTCTCTTACTTATATTAATGTTTTTTTTTTTGCGTGTAGATAACCGCGGCTCCACCGGCTCAGAGTCATCAGTGTCGGCGTGCAGTGTGGTGCTGCCGCCGCCACAACTCCTGTCCGCGCAGAATGAGACCCGCGCCACTGTGCGAGCGCCCGCTATACAGGTGAGCACTTTTTTATTTTATTAATGTTGGGTTTGCTCTTGACTCCAGTCTAGGTCATAGGACTGAGACAGAGTCTAAGATGGAGCGAGCTCACCCAGAAGAAGCCTGTTCACTCTTACTTTGAAGAGATTAGGGTTGTATGCGTTTGGAAACACAGACGCAGGTAGTGAGTTCCACTCTTTAGCAGTGCGCATTATAAATGATGACTGGAAGCGCTTAGTCCGAATTGATGGAATGGCAACCAGGTATGGATGGTATCCGGCGGTGCGTCTGGATGTCCGATGGTAGAAGGGAGCTGGTGGAACAAGGTCGTGAAGCTCTTGAGCACACTCTCCGAAGTACAATCTGTAAAAACCGACAAGCAGACAACCTTGCGGCGATGTGCCAGGCTATGTAGCTTGGTGTCCACCAGTTTTTCGTCGCCAATGAGCCTCTTGGCCCTGCGTTCCACCGAGTCAAGAGCGGAAGGCTTACTGTGTCAAGGGGGGGACACAGTAAGCCTTCCCGAAGAGCGATACCTATGCTCGGGCCCTCCCCGTAAGTAGCGGCAGACGCCGTGAAACTGATTACTGTACTACGATGGCAAATACCAATAACCAGCTCTCCTCAGAGCGACCCAAACGGCCCTTATCAGGGCCAACCTATCGGACACTGTCCGCCCCTGCTCTCTCTGTTATATCCATTAACATCGAAGGGTACTCTCAAATTAAAGCAGATATCCTGGCAAATCTCTGTCGCAACACACAATGTCACGTACTTTGTGTGCAAGAAACCCATCGCGACAGCAGACTGAGCAGGCCCAATATCCCCGGAATGACTCTAATAGCCGAGATCCAAGATCCAAAGCACGGTAACGCAGTGTTTGCTGCTCCCGGCTTAAATATAGTATCTGCACACAGCTCAAACCACAACTCCGTCGAGATAATCACCTTAGAGACCTTGGCAACTGCACAGTGACCTCTATTTATAAGCCTCCTGGAATTCCATTCGAGTTCCAGAAACCGCAAAATTTTGATAACCACCTGACCAAAATAGTAGTCGGGGACTTTAATAGTCATTCTACAAATTGGGGTTATCAAGAGACGGATGCGGCTGGTCACGCAGTGGAGGAATGGGCAGAGGCCAACGACCTTGTGCTGATACATGACGCCAAACAACCTGCGTCTTTTAACAGCTCTCGCTGGAAACGTGGGTATAACCCAGACTTGCTCTTCTCCAGCGAGAACATCAGCAGTCAATGCTTTAAGAAGATGTGTGACCCTATCCCAAGGACACAGCATAGACCCGTTATGTGTCAAATAAACGCCGTCGTTCGAGCGTCCATGGTACCGTTTAAACGCCGCTTTAACTATACAAAAGCAAACTGGGATCACTTCTTAGAAAGCATTGATAAAGCTGCATTAAACATCCCACCTACTCCTGACAACTATGATAAATTTGTAGAGACCGTGTCTACCATCTCCCGTCAATGTATCCCCCGAGGCTGCCGCTCGCAGTATATTCCGGGACTGAACACCGAGTCCTCGAAACTACTAGAGTACTACGAACAACTGTACAATTCGGACCCCTTCTCTGAAGAAACTATTGAAAAAGGAGAAGAACTACTCAAAAAAGTAAGCGAAAGCAGGCGCCAAAAATGGATGACCACTGTGACCACCATTGACTTGAGACACAACAGCAAAAAGGCCTGGTCCACTTTTAGAAAACTAACCAGTGACACTCCACCACCATCTACTCCCGGTCAGGTGACTGCCAACCAAGTGGCTCATCAGCTTTTACTCAACGGCAAACCGTCCTACAGGTTACCTAAAATGCCTAAATATCTTAAAAAGTACTCTTCCCAATCCATTTGTAAACCTTTTGGCCTCACTGAAGTTGTAGCTGCGATCAAAAATCTAAAAGCAGGCAAAGCCCCTGGCGTCGACAACATATCTGTTGAGCAGCTGAAGCACCTCGGCCCAGTTGCAGTGTCCTGGCTGCTTCAGCTGTTTAACTCTTGTCTCGAGAGCGCCAAAATCCCTCGCCTGTGGAGGAAATCTAAGGTGACAGCAATTCCGAAACCCGGAAAGCCCACAAGCGATCCGAAGAGTTATCGTCCTATTTCTCTCCTCTGTCAGACCTACAAACTTTTCGAAAGACTGCTCTTGGACCGTTTAGCTGACGTTGTTGATCCCAAACTCATACCCGAGCAAGCAGGGTTTAGGCCCGGCAAATCTTGCTGCAACCAGACACTTAAGCTCACCCAGTATATTGAGGATGGGTTTGAGATCAACAATGTCACTGGCGTTGTGTTTGTGGACTTGAGCGCCGCATATGATACGGTCAACCTCCGGAGACTGTTGTGGAAGGTGGCTGATTTAACCGGAGACCAGCAATTTGTTAATGTCCTGAGTGAACTACTTAGTAACCGCCGCTTTCAAGTCCATCTTCTTTCGGAAAAAAGCAGATGGCGGAGTCAAAAGAACGGCCTTCCTCAGGGCAGCGTCCTAGCTCCCATTTTATTTAACATCTATACCAACGATCAGCCACTGAGCCCCAGTACTTCGAGCTTCATATACGCGGACGATCTCGCTTTGGCATCGCAGGCAGACTCCTTTGAAGTTGTTGAACAAAACCTTTCAGCAGCTTTGGAGGACCTGTCTGTCTACTACGACGATAACTCCCTAAAGCCAAACCCATCGAAGACCCAGTCCTGCGTATTTCATCTGCGTAACAAACAAGCGTCACGGCCCCTTAACATCACATGGAAGGGTACTCCTATATCTCACTGCAGCTATCCTAAATACTTAGGGGTGACATTGGATAGGGCCCTAACCTTCAAATACAACTGTGAGAATGTTAGGCGTAAAGTTGGTACTCGAAACAACCTCCTGCGTAAGCTCACCTCAACAAACTGGGGAGCATCGCCGGAAGTCCTGCGAACGACTGGGCTAGCAATCTGCTACTCTGCTGGCGAATACGCGAGCTCTGTATGGAGCCGGTCAGCACATGCAAAGCAAGTGGATATAGCTCTCAATGAAACTTGTAGGACAATTACTGGATGTCTTAAACCAACTCCTTTAAGTAAGCTATATTCACTGGCAGGCGTTGCTCCACCCAGCGTTCGTAGAGAGGCGGCGTGCTCAGTTGAGAAAGCGAAGCAGGAGTCTGACCCGAGGCATCCCCTGTATAGCTGCAGTCCAGCCCCTCGCCGACTCAAAAGCAGAAATAGCTTTTTAAATTCTGTTGCCCCCCTGAAAGTGGACCCACATACTTTTAAAACCGAACGGTGGAAAGAGTCTTTTCCGGCTGACCCATTCGTCCCCCAAGTCGAATGCTTACCCCCGGGGAAAAACCTGCAGTGGCCGGTGTGGAAGTCGTTAAACCGACTCCGTTCACAGGTTGGCCGCTGCAAGGAAAACCTCCAACGATGGGGCTTTTCCAATGCTTCGACTTGTCCATGCGGCGCCGAACCTCAAAACATGGCCCATCTACTGGTTTGCCCAGCGTGCCCTGACACCTGCACGTTGGAGGACCTGTGGAATGCTTCCGACGAGGCCATCCGCGTTGCCACTTACTGGTCCAAGCTCATATAATTCACCACCAGACTACATAATATTTGCTATCGACACGCTAGAAGAAGAAGAAGAGCGGCAAGTTGGTATTTGGCTGAGCCATCCCAAAGGTGACTGCAATAATCCATGCAGGATCGAACTTGTGCTTTGTAAAGAGTCAAAAGCTGTCCAGGCGTAAAGTATCGCTTCACTCTATTCAGGATGCCCAGCTTCTTAGCGGCCATTTGAGCCTTGTACTCTATGGTCGCGCCATAATTTAGATTTGATGTCAACTCCATGCCTAGAAGCTCAAGCCTGTCAGTGACTGGGACAGATGTACCCCGAAAAGTAGGTGTCCAGTCGAAAGAACTCCTTGTTTCAGTGAAAAGACACGCCTCTGTTTTGGTGGCATTGAATGAGACCAGATTGTGGTTCCCCATTTGGAGACAAGGCTTAAGGTCAGATCTGTTCGCTCTACCATGGCCTTTCTTAACGAACGTATTTCATCCCCACTGGTCCCTGCACCTGTCAAGTATCTCTCTGAAACGGTACTATCATCTGCGTATCCAACAATACCATGCCGAAGGAGGTCATTGATGTGCAGCATGAAAAGAGTTGCAGAGAGAACAGACCCCTGAGGAACTCCGGCATCAATGGCGATAAGGTCAGAGGAGCAGCCGTCAACGACTACTCTGATGGACCGTTCACTAAGGAAGTCTGAAATCCAAGTACAAAACTCAGCTGGGACGCCATAAGTAGGAAGCTTGCTGAGCAGTCTTGCATGCCAGACCCTGTCAAAGGCCTTCGAAATATCGAGTGAAACGGCAAGTGCTTCGCCGTTTTTCTCGATGGCTTCGCCCCAGCAGTGCAGCAATTAGCTAGCTAGCTGTGATACCCGCCACTCCACCGTCTCATCAGCACCATATTTTATACGGATAGGTACTTCATCATTTTCATCTTGTTGACTTACCAAAGTCTTGTCAGTAATCGGTCTCTATCTAACGAAACACCATCCACTAAGAATGCACTATTCCCTCATTTTAAGTATTAGACCGGGTCTATCGCGATAGTATTTAGGTAAATATTAGTAATTTACCTGTGTCCCGACGTTTCAACACAGTTTCATGTATTGTGGTCGCGGGTTGACTGACCAAGTAATATAAAACTAATATTTACCTAAATACTATCGCGATAGACCCGGTCTAATACTTAAAATGAGTGAAAGTGATCGCGAGTGCTTAAAAAGTTATATTTCACTATTCCCTTTTTCAGCAAATGGTGAAACAGCAGCTCCCGCTGAAACTGGCCTCCGGCAAGAGCCAGCAGCCGCCGCCCGGCTACCACCGGCTGCATGAGTCCCCCGCTGAGGTAACCATGCATTAAAGATTACATTGCGACTACCAATTTATACCAATTGATATTTTTTAACTTATTTATGTCATAAAATTTACTCTACTAAAATAAGTGACTTTAAAACCAATTATTATATTGATATTTCAGAGTACTTCACTCAAAAAAACTATATTTCAGAGTACGTTTTCTAAACTTGTTTGCTTGTTTTGTGTAATTCTGATATACAACCCGATTGACACTGTAGCGTGGTTGTATAACCACCGCAATCTTATATTTATCATATCCAACAAGGGTTCATGGCATAACACTGTGCACTCCGAAACACAGAAGCATCGTTCTTACGAGCAATCGGGTTGTTCAACCTGAAATAATATCCTAACTTACTAAAATGGGAACAATCTGGAAGGTGGAACTTTGTGTGCTCACCTATGGTGGATTCAGAGACAAAATGTAAAACATACCTATATCATGTATCACGTCAATCTTACAATAAAAGCATTTGGGCCTTATCACAAAAAGTTTGACGTGTGTTGAACGCGTGTTTAAATAAAAGTCAAACAAAAAAAGACGCGCGTTCAACGCATGTCTAAATGCTTTGCGTTAAGGGCCTTCAAGATTATGCTGCAAGAATTCGAGTTGGTTTGGTCCATCCCTGGTCGCCGTTCTTGTAATTCATAAATAATTTATAATATCTCAAGAAGAACTGATTTATATTTATCTCTAACCCTCATTCGTGAACCCGACAATTAAGGGTAGTTACAAACAGATAAAATGGTTGATTTGATTGGTGTTTCAGGATGCCGAGTATCCGAATGTATTTTAACCACAAACCTATTATATATACGAGTATATTTTTATGTAAGTAACTCTGTAGGACTTTGGGTATAAAACCAGTAGATTTTTCTTCCAAATTTCGATGTTGTGTGTATTTAGGTACGGTCTTGGCCGCTTTGCGAATATTGTATTACACTGTGGACTCTACGGTAATATGTTTAAGGACAAATGAGCCGAAGATACGTTTGCAAGAATAAGTAGTTCTTTTACTTCTGAAACTTGCCATAGCGTGTTTTCTAATATTATAATTCTTATAAAACCTGATTAAACTTCAGAATCTCAAAACGGGCTGGTGATAAGAAACAACTTTCCCCGAAAACATAAGCTGAAATAGACAAAAATAATTTTAAATAGTTTCCACAGTAATTCAAATTCAGTTGCCGTGTGATGCCGGCTTAGAAAAGCATCACTCCATTTCTTACCCGTGGGAGTCGTAAGAGGCGACGAAGGGACTCGAGGGTGTGTATAGCAATTTTAGGCGATGGGCTGACAACCTGTCACTATGGCGATACACAATTTTCCGAATGACCCTCAAACGTTTGTCAGACGTGGCGTAAGTGGCCGTTTTTTCGGTAGTTTACGCTCTGCCTACCCCGCAAGGGATAAAGGCGTGATATATGTATGTAATTCAAATTAACTGATCGGCAATTTTGTTTTTCGTATTTCGACCTATGTTCATTGGGGAAAGTTGTTCCTTGTTACCAGCCCGTCTTGAGTTTTCGCTATCGGTCACTAGTAATATTTCACCCTATATAAAATTCAATCACATGCAATACATACATAATATTATAAAGTTATTGGCATGTTCTTCGTAGTTTAATCAAAAATTATATTCTATCATAATACAATCACATCTAGTACGCCTCATAATAATATTTTACACGGTTTAGTCTCCCTTATCTTCTATTGGCCTCTACTTCTTTTTTGTTTAAAGGAGTACACATAATCTTAATTCTATTAAAATATCTACAATTATGATGAAGATGTGTAGAGTCCACAGTTTATACCGCTAAGCGCCTTACAATTGGCTTTAAATTCTTTCTCTCGTAGTACGAGTAGGCAGTTGCCGCCATTTCTGTATTATACAATAAGAATAACACAACCATTTCGTCTGTTCGGCTTTTATTGTTAGAGCATGTTCCTTATTAAAACTATTTGTAGGAATATTTGACTATTTGACTATAAATTATATTGTACTAGATTTCCGCCCAGCTGTTTCATCCGCTGCCATGCATTTTCCCGTGGTAATAGTTGTTTTCCCGCGGTAAAAAGAAGCCTATATGTTATTCCAAGTTATTCTCTACCTGTGTTCCAAATTTCATCCAAATCGGTCAAGCCGTTTGAGCGTGAAGGGGTAACAAACATACATACACACACAAACTCTCAAATTTATAATATTAGTACGGGTTTGATAAAGAAGAAGTGTGAACATTTTCATTTTAATAACAAACAAACAAACAAACACATATCACGCCTATTATCCCTTGCGGGGTAGGCAGAGCGTAAACGACCGCAAAAACGGACATTTAGGCCACGTCTGACATATATTTGAGGGTCATTCGAAAAATTGTGTATCGCCATAGTGACATTCATTTTAATAATCAAGTTAAAACACTATTTGCGCGCCTTTCTGTTTTGGCTCTTGTACATATAAATCGCGTAAGTCAGTCTTAATTTACGGGATTCAGTGGTTCAGTATATTATGCCGGCTTAGAATAGCATAACCCCATTTCTTTCCCGTTGGTGTCGTATGAGGCGACTAAGGGCTCGAGAGTTACAAGTGGTTTGCGATTTTAGGCGATGGGCTGACAGCCTGTCACTATAGTGATACACAATTTTCTGAATGACCCTCAAATGTTTGTCAGTCGTGGCGTAAATTAGCTTTTTTCGACCGTTTACCCACTGCCTAACTCGCAAGGGATATAGGCGTGATAAATGTGTGTAGTATTTTATTGACATGTTAACGTATTGTTGATCGATGAACGTCGGTTGCACTCACCAAAAAGCATAACTCATAGCCCTTAGTGATATTCCGTCAGAGCCGAACGCAGAACAAGCGATAGAACGACACGATCAGCCTAACCGTTCAGCTTGTGATGCATGAAATGTTCTTATGAAGTTGTCACGCAAAATTCTAGACTGTACAGCACTATTTAGTCTTTCTGGTTTGTATTAATTACGAGTAGAATTAGTATTGTTATAATGAAATATCTACTTAAAGAAATAAAATGATATGAATATTCAAAAACATAAGACATAACTTTAAAAACTCACCTTTAAACCGATATATCTCCAAAAGTATATGACTTTCGACTTTTTATTGAACACCTTTTTTGGTTTGTATATTCTTAGTCCATTGCGATATGTTTCAACTGTAGCCGTGAAGTAGAGCTTTTTTTGGTTTCAAAGTCATAGTTATTAGGTATGCCATTCCATTCTAAAATGTGTGCAACTGCTAGCATCTGTTGTTCCAACACAATGTATGAGGTAGATAGACAGATCATATTTAAACATGAATTTGACATAGGTTTAATAAATTTGACA
This sequence comes from Tuta absoluta, assembly GCA_027580185.1. Lineage (NCBI taxonomy): Eukaryota > Metazoa > Arthropoda > Insecta > Lepidoptera > Gelechiidae > Tuta > Tuta absoluta. The sequence continues at coordinate 6,033,847 of JAQAHW010000019.1, read as the reverse complement.
TAGGTTTAACTTTGTATTTGTTTTTTTACATTACTGTAAGTTTACTATTCTTTTTTTATGTATTATACACGGTTATTTTTAAATCACCCCGGAAATTTTACAGGGTGATTCTTCTCATGATTCTGAACAACTTTCATTATGGGGTCACCTGCGAAATCGCGAAAAAAAATCCAGCTGTTCCATACATTTTGGTCGAGTAGGTATGAACTTTTCTATGGAGCAGCTGGTTTTTTTTTCGCGATTTCGCAGGTGACCCCATAATGAAAGTTGTTCAGAATCATGAGCGGCATCACCTTGTAAAATTTCCTGGGTGAATAAAAAATAACCCTGTATGTGCCTAGACTTGACTTTCTAAAAGAACATACATACATAAATCACGCCTATATCCCTTACGGGGTAGGCAGAGCGTTAACGGCCGTTCAACTGATATTAACACCACGTCTGACAAACATTTGAGGGCTATTCGGAAAATTGTGTATCGCCATAGTGACCGGTTGTCAGCCCATCGACTAAAAATGCAATACACACCCTCGAGTCCCATCGTCGCCTCTTACGACTCCCACGGGAAAGAAATGGGGTGATGCTATTCTAAGCCGGCATCACATCTTGTAAATTCCTACTTAGAAATAAATGATTTGATTTCGTGAAACTTTTTAACATGTTCTCAATTATAAACAGACGCAACCAGTGATCTCGCACCAGCGCACGGGGTCGTCTCCGGCGCCGCTGCCCGCGCAGCCGCCAGGCAACAAGGCTACTAGGTAACAACGTAAATATCGCTTGTAGTACTATATGTTGCTGTTTTTATACATAACACAGTACATAACATGTTTGTTGCATTTAGTATCATACAATTGCTTTCTATCTTATAAACATAGATATTGTACATACTTATAGCGTCATATATCGATGTTTTTACCAACACGTAGCTTTATTATCACATATCGACATACTAGCATCGTATGACGACTAACATATGGCAATCCCATTAAAATTGTCTTGGTGGTGCACTGTTTGCTTTGACGACCACATTGACATAACAACCCACCCACATATCAAAACGAATTATTCTGAAATCGATTTAAAATTGAATGACTAATCATGTAAACAAACCCGTGACTATGCCGATGGCGTAGCGGGTAGTACCCCTGCCTGCTACGCCGAGGGTCGTGGGTTCGATCCCCACATGACACAAATATTTGTTAAGCTATTTTCAGATACTTGTGTTTAGTCTGGGTGTGTTTTCCATGTATAATATATATTTATTTACAAAAAATAAGTACCTATTTAAGTATTAATATCAGCTACTTAGTTCCCATAGTACAAGCTTTGCTTAGTTTGAGGCTAGATGGCGCTGTGTGAATTATCTTTGATATTTATTTATTTATGTTTCCTAAAAAATATTTCAGGAAACATAATTTTTTTATTACTTCCCATAGTAAATGCAGACAGCTGATTGTGATATCGTTTTGGATGTCAAATATTTTTTGTCGTTTCCTGGCAAATGTTTCTATGGGAAAGTTGTTCAGTTTAATGGTCTGAACGCAGCCTATCAGTATTTGGAGGGCTGTGCCTTACACCCCGTATTTTTACCGCAAAATGTTTTCAAATCACTAAACATTACATAGAGCGAAATTTAAGTAGTAACCGATATTGAAACCTCAGATGGGGATGGGCCGGTAATAAGGAACAACTTTCCCAAAGTCAATGTCCTTTTTGCGGCCATTTACGCTCTGCCTACCCGCAGGAATCATCAGCGTGTGTGTATGAATATGAATGTGTATTTTTTATAGTTTCACACAGTAAAATTATACAAAAGGTAAAATTTTCATCTGACGTTTTTAATACTTATATATATATAGTGATGGAAAGTATGGAAGTGACGCCAATTTTTTTTACACAATTTGTCATTCAATTTTAAATTCAGTTTGGTATTAGATGTTGCTTTTATTAACACACGAAAAGCGAACACCAAAAACACTTTACATATCTTACAAACACCAAAAACACTTTACATATTTACATATCTTGCAGCTCTACAAAAAGCTGAACGCATATTTGAAATTTCAGAACAAACACCTACCCGAAGTTACCGGAAAAGTTCCGCGTGCGATCCGACTCGGGTACCAACGCCCCTCCCCCCACTAACCCCCCCAGCCAATCAGAGGAGGAGGTCATCTACTTCTGACAGGAACGCGGCGCCGCCCCCCCATCTAGGTCCTGAGACTGCCGACTGTCGTAGGCGACTGTGGATTGGTAACACTTGCTTGGAACTGCTGGTTGATTACGCTGTGATGGTTTTGTGCGGCCGCGTTTGAAATGTACCTTTTTTTTAGAATGCGCTAAAACACAAATAAATGTAAACACTTAACGTATTGTCTACATGTTTAAAGTGGGTAGTTTTTTCATGCAAAAGTTAAATGGACTTATGTCTTTGAAGGAGACAATAGTGAAATTAAAAACTCGATGGGAAGTCCCTTATTGATATAACTATTTCGCAAAATAATAAATATGAATTGTAAACCATTAGATTTCTTTGTTAAAACTGATTCGCCATAAACGACAGTAGATAGAGCTACTGGTGCAAAAATGATTGATTTTATTTTAGATTAAATACTCTTTAAGCGCCAAATATATGTGGGCCTTCATTAATTCACATAATAAGCATTTGTTTAGAAAATGGCTCTACATCGCATGTTTAAATCCACTGAACTGAATTTTTTCGTTTGAAAGTAAAACTACCCACCTTAAAAAGGACTCTCATAAGGGAATATTTTATGCAATTATTTGTGTTTTAGCTCTCGTCAATTATATGACGACTTTTCGTTGATCCATTTTGGTGTTCGTGAAATTGAACTTATTTTATATTCAATGGAACTAAGATCAAGATTGTGAAATATAAAAGTGATAATGATAACTTATGCAATAATAGGAATTAGGCTCTTCATGGAAAGAAAATTAAGTTCAGTGTCATGAGCACCTAATTCAAATTGTTTAATTCTATTTCTGAATTTATTTTCAAGGTGCTTATTCACTTGGCAACCTTAAGCCGCGACTTTGAGAAACATGTCACGTTACGATAAGACGGCAATTTGTATCAGATAAAAAATCACGTAAATTGTTTCTTGTTTGTCGTCCAACATTCGGGATCTTGGTGCGCAACAATATGGCGATACAAATGTTGTCAAGTGAATACGCGCCTTAAACTTTTATAGAATTTGTTCGAATCAAGTTAAAAGGCCTGTATTAAGTAAGGGTTAAAAAGAGATTATAGAAAATGAGGGTAGAGAGTTAAAATCCAGACAAGCCGTCTGCCTACGACATACTGAACCAATCATACTATTGAGGTTCCTTACACTAATAAAATAACTTAATCTAGGGTTCTAAGTTACACCTAAGGATATCTAACGACCACTAAGTTATTATGTAGTACCTAACTACTTATTTTCCGATATGCATTTACCACTTTTTATTCTAAGTTGTCATTCCAATCGAACGAAAATGATCTCTTATGCCTTTAATATCAAATCCTATTTTTATTCATGCAGGCTATTTGTGTGGCAACTATTTTTAAAGTCTCGAATATTATTTTGTCACTTATACTTGTTAGTTTCAAATTATTCCATATTTTTATACTTATTCTTACATGGTAACTATTTTTTTAACTTCTAAAATAGTGGACGACCTAAATAGTAGGTTGTAATTTGCATGTTATATTCGTTAGAATATAAAAAAAAGACATGTAAAAGTTTCCAAAAAATGCAGTGTAAAAAATTTAATAATCATGGACGCCGGGTTATAAAAACAATTTAAACAAACACACCGCAAAAACTTACTCGTAAATGGAAGTAAGTCTATAGAATTGAAAAGAAATATCTAACTTATACATAAAGTTGTCTCCTTCAAAAGAAAAAAAATTGAAAATAAATATAAATAAAATTGGTGTTTACTTACCGGATAAAATGTAGAGCTTAAACTGTGGATTGACTCAAGTTACTAGTGAGATGAATGTTGTTATACATGTAGTGTTTTGGCTAAGCTCTTGTTGTTCATTTATATATACATATATTGATAAAGGTTTTATATTATATATATCATTTTACATAAAACCATTTAGTTTTGGTTGGTGGTTACCGAAATCAGTTATTGTGAATGTGTAAAAAACACTCACAGAAATGGTATCAAACCAATGTCAGACACAACAATACAAATATATGTCAAGATATAAAATGAAACTTTCCAAGGACCACCAAACCGTATGACCACCAAGCTGATCATTCATGTATGAAATGGGACTTACAAAGCACTTACAAATAAATCTGCTTCTGTTAGCGTATTTCCAACGCTCATACTAAGCTATTCCTGTCATTTTCTTAAATAAGCAAAATAATCGCGATTGAAAACTGTATTTCTTCCTACCGTCATTTGTGTTATATAGGTGCAGAAATAGCTAAGTATTAGCTGAGGAAGTGTCTTTCCCGAATCGAGGCATGGTAGTAAGCCTAAATAGTTATGTAATATAATATTTTCAACAAAATCTAACACCTAATACCTTATCACTATATTATCACTTGAACTTTTAACTACTGTCGTTTTGGATAATAGCACGCTATGTTACAAAAAACTTCATTTATGCTGGGATAATACAAAGGAAAATAAAAATATTGAAAAATAATAAAAATATCTTCGTTATATTAGAATGTAAACTCTTTCGAACTCACTTCCCGCTCTGAAATTGTTGAAAAATAACTCGTTTAAATAGAATTTTAACACTAATATGCTGTTAATTAATGTAAATAATGTTGAAATGTTTTTAATTGTGATGAATATATAAATGTACTAGAATGATATGTTATTCGTGATTATCAAAATGATTAAACTAGAAACAAATATTATTTTGAGAGTGGCAATCGTACGTACAATTATTTTTTGTGAAATATTAAAAGCTAATCAAACGGCATCGTATGTTATTCTTTACAGAATGATCTTAAACATTCTATCTTAACTTGCTGGAGACAAAATTTTCGTGAATACATATTTGAATGTGAAACAATGCAAGCAGCTCATTTAAGTAATAGTCTCGACCAGGGCTTTATCGATTATGCGCTTAATTTTCCAACCCCATGTCTGAATATCACAATTTAAACGACTTCCAACTTCAACTGGTTACCGTTTCATTTGCTTTAAGTTTATCTAAAAAGGGAACCCTATGCTGAAACCCTGTATATAGCGCTTTATAGGGGTTTTGCGCTCACGGACTGCAATAAAATTATTCGCAAGGGGAGCAGGTTGCGGCTTCAACTGCTGAAAGTGGAACCCTTTTAATAAGGATAGTTGTTTGAAGGGGTTTTAGTAGCCTTTAAAATAGCACTTTAAAAGACTTTGGAATGGGTTTTGACGAGATACGAATATGGAGAGTAAACCCATACGTAAAACCCAATCAATAACCTCTGAGAGACTTACCAGTACAGTCCCTGGTCTCGACATTGATGAATTATAGGATTGTTTAAATGTACGGTTGTCAGAAAGCCTAAAGTTGAACCCTAATAATAAGGATAGTCGTTTTGGTAGCCTTTAAAATAACGCTTTAAAAAGCCATTTGGATGGGTTTTGACAAGATACGAATAAGAAAACTAAGCCCGTACGTGAAACCCAATCAATAACCCCTGAGAGACTTACCAGTACAGTCCCTGGTCTCGACATTGATGAATGATATGATTGTTTAAATGTACGGTTGTCAGTCTTCAACGTTGATTCTAGGCTTGTGTGCAGACAAACAAACTGACGCTTTAATACAAATTACAATAAAAATAGTGTATATAATTTATTTTTACTATTATCTGTTAATCTATTCCGTTCACAACGACCAGAAAGCCCTAAAAATTCTGTCACCTGGCTGAGGGGGGCGGGGCAATGCGTGCATGCTGATTGGTCACTGATCGTGTCATCTCATAAATCACCAGTAACCAACCAATGCGCGCGATTTTACATAAGGAATATAGGACTGATGTGATGCCAGAAAGTATTCGCCCTTAGTGTGTCGTCTATCAGGGTTTTGTGGTCGTTGAGTTTACATTTTAATTTGTGTACGTCAAGTGAGACGTAACATCAGCGTCATATTTGACGTGCTGAGACCAAACGTGTGCTTTTGCGAGCGACAACTCGAGCACTTTTCATAGAAATTCAAAATTCAAAAAACAACGTAATTAGAATAAAGGTGACATTGCCTAGAATTACAAGTGCCGCCGGTTGGCTATGAGAGCCTTTCATTCGTGCTAAAGTCACCTTCATTTCAATGAGAAATTTTCTAGGGATTCTCGAGTGTCATGTAGAGGGCGCTAAGCTAAATTGAAATAACGTTTCTTTACACAAAAACTGTACCACTGTATAAATTATTCTTTATTTTGTGTTTATTGAATTGTTCTTAATTTATTATTGGTTATTTGGTTACTTACACGTATGAAACTCAATAAGTCAAGGCGATAAGTTTATTTTGTAGTAAATCAAACTAACATAATTAATTTTTAACGAACATAACGTGAAACGGAACCTGTGACAAAACTATGGCTGACGCCAGCCATATTGAAACGTCAAAATTTCAGTTTAGCACAGCGCCCTCTGGGTTGACATTCAGAACTATCAAGAGAACTGTCAATAGAAAAACTTCCATTGCGATAGAGGTCCCTTTCGAATTTCTAGTCAAATATCCTCGAGCTGTCTCTAGCAAAAACACCTCTTACTCTGCGGCGGCCCTTATCCAAACAGAAACATGGCCCAGACCTGTTTCTATTTTGGCAAAATCTATATTTTACACCTAATCTATTTTGGTATGTATATCTGCACACAACAGTTGTTTAGAACTAATCTAGAATACTGTTGTTAAATGAAGCCAAGACTACGCTACTATTTTTTGGGCGTTTACTATAAAACCTTTTTACTCTTTAGGTCTCTAGGGATGGTGATATTTTTAATGTTCTCCTGTATAAGGCAAACCTTTTCATACTGTGTATATAAAACGTTGATGTTTGATGATAAATTGTAAGATAATATCTAAATGGATTAAATATTGAATATATTATAATTAGATTTATATTTGTTAGGCCTGCGGCTGACTGTACGGAAAATTGTACAGAGTGAATTTTGGATTGGTGTTCGGCAACTAAACATTCAAGGAATGCGTTTGCATATTACGGACTGTCTATTGGTAATCCTTAACTACTCCGCTCGTAAAAGCACACATTTGTGCTTAAAAAACAATACAAATCTATTGTTGCAAAATTCGACCTGAGCGAAGTGGTTAAATATATATGTGAAAATGTCATTTTTATTATCACTGTCGGTTATTATAAACAGTCGGCTCTTAGTCTATGTCGCGGAAAAAATCTACACTTCGCAATAAAATATGTATCTTATTTTAAAAATATTCTAATAAAATCATGGCAATTTTTAATTAGTGGTTAAAACTTATTGTAATGTTTGTAAATTTTGGATTTATAGATTATTTAATAATTTTCATTGTTCGTTGGACTGTGTCCGTTTACAATACGGTTTTTTTATCAATCCCTATCTTTAAATACCCACGGAGGTACTTTATAAGAAACGATTATTAAAGTACCCCGTGAGGGATATAGGCGTGATTTATGTATGTATGTATTATTAAAGTAATACCAAGTGTAGGTCTCGCTCTAAATCTAAGAGTACTTTATTCGAATCAAACAAACAATTATCTGTGAATACCTAATGTGAATTTTATTCATACAGGGTGGCCCGAATATTGACATCCGAAGACAAAAATTGAATGCCTTAAGATGAGGGGTATCCGTATCACCCCTATGTATGTTCCGCGATTTTTGTAGCTTTCGAGTTATTCAACTTTGAAAGTTGTATTGGAAATAAATCGACTAGCTGGTTACCCTGTATATGTGACCCATGTTTCTTGGGAATAGTTGTTTGTATCATAATAACATAAGGTACTCCCGGATTTTTTGGTTGTTTTTTTTTTCAATATGCACACTGCGTATATCGGTGCCTTCCTGATGTCATACGAAAGATATTATTAAATTTCAATATGACAGGGATTGATAAAATGAACCAGTGAAAACATCATGACAATAAATATATAATGTTCTATTTTTCGGAAAGATGAAAGGCATATTCGGAAATCTAGTTTATATATAATGACAGGGATTTGGAAAACTTGTGACTAACTATATTGATTTATTTAGTTTAATTAAATATTATTTTGACCCGAAACCTAACTAAATAAATCAATATAAGTCTCAGGTATTTCGTATTCCCGTTCGTTGTAAATTTTAGCGATAATTATTTTGCATTTTTATGTTAATAGGGCCAATGTTATAAAATTATTATATGGCTATTAAAAAAACATGTTTTCCTAAAAATATATGTAAAATAAATTACGGGACATTCTGTCGAACGGCAGTTTTTCCGTCCCGTAATTTTTGTCCCAGTCCTTACAAAATTCATTAAATATTTTGACTAATAAATATTCACTATCAATGGCCAGAATTTATGCATTTAAATGATTGTTCCTTAATATGATGTAAATTTACTCATTGGATACCTATTTTTTCTAATAGTCTAATCTAAGCATAATATTTGCATTTAGCTAAAACTCCTGCCACAAAAGAAACTTCATATTTTGACTTGATTATTCAATGTTAATAATTTTAAGATATTTGAAAACAATATCTTAGTTAGTTCACGAAGAAATGCTTTGTGTGTTTCAAATGTAGGTATTTCGGCCTCTAAATAACATCGTGAAATCACAAGTCGAAATATAAAATATATGTATTCCTGAACAGAAACAATACGCTTCGCAATGTGCTTCTCAATATTTCAATTATTATCAAAATTGCCATTCTTAAATTGCATCACGCTCAGGTTTTTTTTATTTTACTTAAAGATAAAAATGAATCCCCGTTTTTCTGCATCTGTGCTTTCCAGTATGAAATATTTTCTTACTAAGTCTCATACTTTAGTTCCATAGTCAATAATATTCGTTCTCATTTGCATTCAGTATTTTAATCATTAGTAGAATGTGTTGGCTAAGAAATATGTTTACGGGACATTTTTCATATATTTGTCCCGTAAATCGTTCTTAACGGACACATGTTTAAAAGTTACTTTAAAATAGATTTACGTTAGTGAGAAAATGTACTTAAATTCAATAAAAATGTAGCCTTAATTATAAGTTCTTCGTGGCAATATAATAAAATATTTTAAGCTTTAAACTGTTTAGTTGAATTGTATTGTATGACTTCCAAAACATTTTACTTATTTAACCAACGACAGCACGCTTTTATGTATTGCTCAAGCTATGCTCATATTGATATTATTGTTTTATTGAAATTAGAGAAATGTATAGAGTTTGGGATTTTGTTCTTTTTATCTAAATTTTCTTAATTTCGAATAAGACTGTACGTTCGATCACTGTTTGTACAGTTTCAGTATAAGCTGGTTTTATTCTCGAACGTGAAGGTCGAAGTAAACTGTACGTAAGGTTTTTCTTTTGAATAATACCAGCTTAAAGTGAACCATTACCCCGTCTGTCTGTACGTTAATTCATTACTTACCGAAATATGTTTTCAACCTGTTACGTCAGGCTATGCCTGTTCTGTATTTAGAATAAAAAATGAAATAAATATTTACTTAGAATCATACTGTGTTTTTACTTATTTCTACACATAGCTAAAGTCCTGTCGAGCAGTGGATTTGTTAATGTAATGTTATTTTCAGCGTATGTTATATGTAAGTTATATTCGTGAAACTAAACAACTTTTCTGCGTAGGATATTTCTAAATAAATAGCGAACAAAAATTGTGTATGTTAGGTCCATTTTTGCATATTTCTAAAAAACAATACTGGGTCCCGAAAGTCGCAGGTTCAAATCCTGCCCGCGCTTGAAAATTTTGCAAGTTTTCAAAAATTGTATACCCAACACGGGAAGTGTTTTAAAATTTGGTACTCAATGTATTTTGCTATTGATAATTTGTTTGTTTTTATTGTTTATACAAATTACGACCGATTTTGATACCATTTTAAACATTTTGTTGTAATTTTCTAAGTAAATTAGGTAGGTATATTATACATATTATAATAAAAGGATTTCGTTAATCTTAAATAAAATTCCACTTCAAACAAATAAATTACAAGTAAATTAATACTTATGTAGGTATGTATGTACAGATGTAGGTACTATACTTTCATTCATTCTCTCTTCGATTAAACTAATGAAGAGTTCGGTATCGAACATATTGTCACACTATTCCGCGCAGCGACGCGTCCGCTCCACATGAACCGTTGCTTTAGTCCATAGAACGGCGACCGAGTCGACAGTCGGCAGCGCGCGCGCGTCGCCGCACATGAATCGTTGCATACAGTTTCATAGAAACTGGCGAAAAGCGGCTGAGTCGAGGTTGCGCGGTCGCTCTACCTGTATCGAGCCTAAGAAAAGTTTGCACAACTTGCAAAATTCACATTGAAAATATTTGCAACGAATTTAAATGATATAGAACAGGCCGGTTTGTAGGGAAGTTGACACATAAATAAAAACACCACATAATTTAAAACATTGTTTACTTAATTTATTCGGGGTTTAATTTAAATTCATCATTATGTATTTATATTGAATAGAGATTATTTACGATAACATGCTTCGGAGGGCACGTTAAGCTGTCGGTCCCGGTTGCTGTCTATGATTACTTAGACGGCGGTCGTAACACAACCATGTCAGAGGCCTACTAGTGGTAGTAGGCGGTTGAAAAACTCTGACACCAGGGTTCATCGGGTCGTGGGATGACTCGATGTCCCATACGCAAAGAGAGAGACATGACACTCCACTGACAAAAATACATGTACCTACCAATAGAACCACTAGTGGTTCTGTGGTTCTACTCGGTGGTTTTAATGGTCTTGAAATAGAGGTATTGAAAACCTTCTTTCTGATTTGACCACTTGTTGTTTTAAATAAGCTTGTGTAGGTAGGTACTGGAGATTCACAGACTAGTCGGCCATTTTTATACTAGTCGTCTGAATAGCGACATTAAATTTTAATATAATAATTTATTTGAATGCATAAAACATGCATACACGCACTTTTTTTTTAAGTCACTCACAAGTCACAGTAATAATGATCGGCTCACCATTTTTGTAGGCGGCGACTAGTCAACTAAAAATCCGATTAGTCGGTTCCAGAAAAAACCATAGTCGGTGCATCTCTAGTTGGTAGGTACATAAACAACTTTTCATCTGAGGAGAGAGGCAATCGTAGAAAATCCCTACAAAAAAAACTAAGACTAGATAATAATCTTGTGCGCATTAAATGGGCAAGCAAATACACACAAGAGTGATAAATAACACTTTCCACAACATTATAATTGGTGGTCACAATAGTTACTTCGTTGTTACAGAAAAAAAGAACATTGTTAAGGCCGGTTACCTATGTTTAAATTTAAACGCTACCTAAAAACTTTTTATGATAATGCGAATCATATTATTAATTATTAAGTTTTGATATAGAATAATGACAAGTAACCTCATTGCCGTTTAGCAATGCGAAAAGACTAAAATAAATGGGGTATTTATTACTTTGTAACTAACAAACTCAAAATTATTGGAGTACTATACGTTTTGAAAAATAAAGAGATACCTACAGATGTGTCACTGTATTAGGTTAGATATAACTTATTCTCCTACTGGAACATAAACTAAACATAAATTTTAGGCAAATATCACAAAGTATAACGTCTCGGGTTTACTCAGCTCAAAAGAGTGAACACACATAACATTTTTGTTCTAGTCTAGGCAAAGAAAATCATATGTATGATATTTCCCTAACATTCTTTATAATATAAACAAGCTGTCTTATAGTTACGCAAATGATGTATAATATGAATGGAGAAAAGGTTACTTAACTTTTATAATAATTTATGAATGAATGGCAAATAAAATTAAAAAGTTCAGAACACTCTCTACAACTTGGTAGACCACATTTATGTGTGTGAGTAAGTACCAAGTTTGTAAAGAGTGTTTATTACCTTTTATTGTTTATTATTCTCGAATCCTTATGTATGCTGGCTGATAACCTAAATACATAGAGGAAAATTGGAACGCAGAAAAACAGTACCAAGCAGGCTGATATTTATTTAGTTCATATAAAATATGGAATAAGTAGAAAAGTGTTTAATCATCTATGGATTATCGATTCAATTATTATGTCCATGTCGCTGGCTCCCCAAAGTATATATTTTTCAAAGCTGAGAGGCTCAAACGTTTGTGACGAATGGATGGACTCTTATTTTAAGACTGGTTTTCAATGTGACGCTACCTAGACTGAGATCTCAGGTCAAAAAATTTGGGGAGCCAGCGACATGCTTTTAGGTTAGAATTTCAGAGAAATCATCAGATTACTTGTTAACGGCGCAATGTGCCAAAATGATGGCTATGCCAAAGAAATGTGACGGAATATGTGACAGCTACAAGCACATTCAATAGCTATGTGACTCAACTGGAGCTGAGAAATAAGCCATGGAATGTTTCCAACCCATGTCGCTGGCTCCCCAAAAAACCGGCATCCGAAATCTCTGCAAGTATCACCTAAAACTCCTAACCAAAGAGGAATTCTCGATCGTAATGTAGTAAAAACTCGTTCTTCAAACAATCTCCTCTAGAATCAGCTTCGTTTTAGAGAAAACACAACATTTGTTTTTGTATGAATATAAGGGTGACTACATCGTTCAACCCTTTTTGGGACAGTTTCAGGAACTTATGGTTTCATGATTTCCGTACAGATTATACTAAACATTACCTTGAACAATGTCCGTGTTGGAATATGACAAAAATCAATGTGTCTCACTTCAACTTATACTGAGACAGTATTTCTCTTTTACACAATATTCTAATACAACAGTTCATTGTTTTTAAAGCTATATACTTCATAAGCACTGGGCGCTCTCCCCGTCTTACGCACCGCGCTCTTCTGTAGGTTACACGCACCTATCCAGAAACCGATACAGTTAAATAAATAATATTTCATATAAACTATAAAGTGAGTTTCTCTAAGTTTCCCATTTAACCTAATAGGTTATGGGCCCAGAGTAAAACTAAGTGAACTCTGAAAATAAATATAGTGTAAATAAAAAAGAAAAGACTTTGACTTGTGTTTAAAAATACTTTAATAAGTGTTTTAAAAAAATATATATATACATATATATCTTGTAAAAGACTTTAATTTTCAAAATGGAAAATTCAAAAGTGAAAAGAAACATTAAACCATTTGATGGGGACAAATATAGTGTGTGGAAACTTAGAATAAGAAACTTATTAAATGAACTTGACGTGTTAAAAATAATCGACGAAGAACCTCCTACGGAGCCCGACGTTAAATGGCTTCGAAAGGAACGCATCGCGAAGAATACCATCGTGGAATATCTTGCAGATTCTTTACTTGGACTTATCAGCGAAAATAATTCAGCACAAGAAATCTTCACGAAACTAGATTCAGTGTATGCAAGAAAAAGCATCGCAACGCAGCTTGCTTTGAGGAAAAGATTACTCAATTTGAAACTGGAAGGAGAAACACCACTAATTAAGCACTTTCAAAACTTTGAAGAGCTTATCTGTCAGCTTATCGCCGCGGGTGCAAAACTTGAAGAAGCTGATAAGGTATGTCACCTTTTTATGACATTGCCTAAAACCTATGATGGCGTTGTCACAGCAATAGAGACTTTAGCTGAAGATGACCTAACATTGTCTTTCACAAAGACAAGATTACTTGATCACGAAGTAAAATTAATAAGTGAAAGGCGTGATACAAGTCTGAAAGTTTTGCAGGCTGAAAGACGACACAACTTTAAGCCTAGCAAAAACTTTAACATCGGCCAGAAACATCGACCCACTTATAACAGAAAGCTACGAGCGCTTAAGTGTCACATCTGTGGTCGAAAAGGACACCTGAAAAGAAATTGTTATTTTAAAAACAAAGAAATGATCAGAACAATTAAAACTGTCAACATTTGTCAAGATGAAAATCCTAAAGTATCAAAAAGGATTTGCCTTTATGGCGGGAGATAACATAGAACGCGTAGAAGGCCAACAATCCATAATTTTTGTACTAGACTCTGGAGCCTCTGATCATCTGATTAACAGAGAGGATTTGGCACAAAACTTTGAAGAATTAGAAGTACCGATAAATATATCAGTGGCGAAGAATGGGACTTACATAACAGCTACAAGGAAAGGGAATCTCTCAATAACTACAAGCTTGGGCGTGAAGGGCATTCTACAGGACGTTCTTTTCTGCGCGGAGATACCTCACAACTTGCTTTCAGTGAAGAGAATGCAAAAAGCAGGGATGGCTGTCATATTTGATGATGATGGGACAGTACAAATAATGCAGAAGGGTAAGATGCTGGTAACAAAGGGTGAGTCTTTGAACAGTAATTTAATTTATATTAAATTCCTGCTTAATAAATGCGCTTTAAATATTAACAGCAGCACATCAAATAGAGATGTTCACAATAATTACGAATTATGGCATCAAAGATTAGGTCACATAGGCAAATCGAAGTTTTTGCAAATAAAAAACAAGCATATGTTTTCTGACATAGAACAACTATCTAATGTAAAGCCAAATGACAATCTTTGCGAAGCTTGTATAAATGGAAAACAAGCATGTTTGCCATTCAATAAATCAAAGACAAAAGTTTTGAAACGACCTCTATTTAATGTGCATACTGACGTGTGTGGTCCTGTCACTCCCACAACTCTTGACGACAAAAACTACTTTGTGATTTTTGTTGATGAGTATACCCACTACTGTGCAACATACTTAATTGCCCATAAATCAGACGTTTTTGCTGCATTTCGAGATTATGTTGCTAAGTGTGAAGCCCATTTTAATCTGAGTGTAGTCAATTTGTATTGTGACAATGGTGGTGAATATATTTCGAATGAAATAAAGGAGTTTTGTGTGCAAAAAGGTATAACGTACCACTTGACAGTGCCGTATACACCGGCTTTAAACGGGTTAGCCGAGCGTATGATAAGAACGATAACAGAACGTAGTCGTGCAATGGTATCTGGTGCGAAATTAAATAAGACGTTCTGGGGTGAGGCTGTTTTGACTGCTACATATTTAATAAATGTCAGCCCAACCAAAGCACTGATAACAGATAACACACCTTTTGAACTGTGGCATAATAAGAAGCCGCAACTTAAATATCTAAAAGTATTCGGTTCAACTGTTTATTTTGTCAACAAAACAAGAAAAACTAAGTTTGATATTAGTTGGATATGAACCGAATGGTTATAAGGTGTGGGATGTGGTAGATGAAAAGTTTGTTAAAGTCAGAGATGTGATCGTGGATGAGATTAATTTCTTGTCAAGTAGGCCATCAAATTCCGATAGGCCTGATCCAGACGACACCTCAGACGGGCGCACCTCTTACAAGAGGATGTGCAAATCTGATACGAAATCAGATGGTTGTAGCAGTGAACAAACTTGTGAAATACCTAGTTCAGGTTTATTAGAGCCACCGTCTAATATGCCTGAAACTGATAAATCTGTACGTGAAACAGATGTGCATACAGACTGCTCTTTATTTCAAAATACAATGACTTCAACTCAGACTGAGATGGCTTTACCTAAAGTAAGAAGAAGTGAGAGGATAAAAAAAAACTTACCTAACATTTCTTATAACGAAAATGACGATGATATTTCTGCGAACTATTTATTATGTGCTACATCATTGGTATGCAAAATTCCAAAGTCTTTTAAAGAGATTGAATCCAGGGACGATAAGCTATTATGGGAAAAAGCTATCGAAGACGAAATTAAGTCTTTAACTGAAAATAAAACCTGGACACTGGTACCAAGACCTGAGAACGGAAATATCGTCGATTGTAAATGGGTATTTACTATTAAAAATGATGAGTTTGGAAAACCCGAAAAGTATAAAGCTCGTTTAGTAGCTCGTGGTTTCAGTCAGGAATATTTGATTGATTATAATGAAACATTCGCACCAGTAGCGAGAATTGCAAGTTTTAGATTTATATTAGCTTTTGCGAATCAATATAATTTGCATGTGCACCATATGGACGTAAAGACAGCGTTCTTGAACGGAATTCTGAAAGAGGAAATTTATATGAAAATTCCTGAAGGTATTGCAAATGAAAATAATTTAGTCTGCAAATTGAACAAATCGTTATATGGATTAAAACAATCGGCGCGCTGTTGGTTTGAAATGTTTGAAAAGGCTTTACTTAAAAAGGGATTTCGATACTCGTCAGCTGATAGATGCATTTATTTTCTAGATAAAGGTGATATTTTAAGGAACATTTATGTCATTCTTTATGTGGATGATCTTGTCATTGCAACTGCAGATTTAAAAACCATGAATAACTTTAAAAGCTACCTTATGAATGAGTTTAAAATGGTTGACTTAAAAGAAATTAAATGCTTCCTTGGAATAAAAGTTGAAAGGAGTGTCAACAAAATTACATTGGATCAGACTTCATACATAAAGACCGTATTAGAAAAGTTCAATATGACTGACTGTAAATCTGTTAGCACACCTTTAGAAAGCAAAGTAGACTATGACGCATTGAATTCAAGTGAAGAAACAAAGGCTTCTTGTAAGAATCATATCGGGTGCTTAATGTATATTATGCTATGCACTCGACCCGATTTAAGCTTTTCTGTGAATATCCTAAGTAGATTTGGTAACAAGAACAATCATTCACTTTGGTCACACCTAAAAAGGGTTTTACGTTACTTGAAAGGGTCAATTGATTTGAAGTTGACTTACATCCGGAGCAATTATAACGATATGCTAAGTTGTTATGTGGATTCAGACTGGGGTAGCGATGAAATTCATCGAAAGAGTACTACAGGCTTTTTGTTTAAATTGTTTGAACAATGCACAATATGCTGGCAAACAAAGAGGCAAGTTACAGTGGCAGCTTCATCAACTGAGGCAGAGTACATGGCATTATTTGAAGCTGTTAGAGAAGCTTTGTGGCTAAAATCGTTGATAACCAGTTTAAACATTGAAATGATCAATGCTATTCCTATGTATGAGGATAATAATGGATGTATAAGTATTGCAAATAATCCTACAAGCCACAAAAGATCGAAACATATCGATATAAAGTATCATTTTTCTAGAGAACAAGTTGAGAAAAATGTTATAAAAATGTTTTATATTCCCACAGGTAACCAGTTGGCTGATATTTTGACAAAATCCTTACCAGCGGTACGATTCACTACACTGAGGGACGATCTTGGTGTTATTATGTAAAATGAAAAGGGTTTATCATATGAAGCCGTGTAAATAGATAGTGTGAATATTTAGTGCGAATATTCTATATTTTTAAGATTATTTTCAATTGAATTTTATAAGTTTTTCTAGATTGGTCTGATTAGGTTTTCCTGGGTTTTCCCTAATCCTGCGCAACAAATGTTGGACCATAATAAGATAATCATTGTTCCCAGATAAAGGAAGGTGCGTGATTATTATTGTAAATAAATCCGATATTTTAAAAGGTAATTAATTTTTGAGGGGGCGTGTTGGAATATGACAAAAATCAATGTGTCTCACTTCAACTTATACTGAGACAGTATTTCTCTTTTACACAATATTCTAATACAACAGTTCATTGTTTTTAAAGCTATATACTTCATAAGCACTGGGCGCTCTCCCCGTCTTACGCACCGCGCTCTTCTGTAGGTTACACGCACCTATCCAGAAACCGATACAGTTAAATAAATAATATTTCATATAAACTATAAAGTGAGTTTCTCTAAGTTTCCCATTTAACCTAATAGTCCGCGAAGGGCTCTTAGTGTTTATATTGTGCTGGTACTATTAGCAGCACATCAACTTACCTATTTAAGGTACTTAGATTTTGACGGTATTTCATACAACTACTAAGTATAATCAGCAATTAAAATACAACATATGAAAAAGAAACAATATTTACCACGGTTTATTATTATAACATTTATAGTACAAAATCATTGTAGTATGCTAATATGCTTGTATACACGATCTCATTGTTGTCGTTCGGGAGAAATCTTCACCGGCGCGGCCGGCGACTTATCAGGAGCACATCGGAAGTCCCTTTCATTTTCGTCGAAAAGAGATCTTCATGGATAGGTCCGAATGTCACCCGGCAATAAAGTTGCACGTGAGCGCTAGCACGTATAAGGCTGAGTTTCGGTATTAATGTTTTAGAGTTTTATGCACTAACAGTGCTTTGTTTTTCTCATGTATAAAACTATTAAATTGAAATAATGTGTGTAGAGAATATTTATACAAGTCTAGTCAAGTATTGATGAAACTGAAAAACCTTTCCCATGGATCACAGGTCCATTATTTGATAAAAAATGGAATGTGCAGTCGGTTATAGCACATAAGGTAGCAGGGGTACTCCAAAACAGCTGAATCATTTTTGTCCTTAGCAATATTTTTTCTTGACATGAATGTGTTTTAGTAGAAAATTACTTCTTTTATGAGAATAAGTTTAAATATTGATTATGTATTAACTAGGGATAAAAATAATTTATTTCTTTTGGAGTATCCCTGTTACCTAATGTGCTATAACCGACTGTACCTACATACATGTTGTACAGACTGTGAAAATGTAACAACGCTACAGTTTTATGAGAATAAACGATATTTATTTATTAATTATGGGAATCAATTCAAGCGGAGCACTTTTCAACATTATTTAAGGACATTCATAGTAAAATCTGTACGGAAATCAAAAGCCATAAGTTCCTGAAACTGTCCCAAAAAGGGTTGAACGATGTAGTCACCCTTATATTCATAAAAAACAAATGTTGTGTTTTCTCAAAAACGAAACTGATTCTAGAGGAGATTGTTTGAAGAACGAGTTTTTACTACATTACGATCGAGAATTCCTCTTTGGTTAGTAGTTTTAGGTGATACTTGCAAAGATTTCGGATACCGGTTTTTTGGGGAGCCAGCGACATGGGTTGGAAACATTCCATGGCTTATTTCTCAGCTCCAGTTGAGTCACATAGCTATTGAATGTGCTTGTAGCTGTCACATATTCCGTCACATTTCTTTGGCATAGCCATCATTTTGGCACATTGCGCCGTTAACAAGTAATCTGATGATTTCTCTAAAATTCTAACCTAAAAGCATGTCGCTGGCTCCCCAAATTTTTTGACCTGAGATCTCAGTCTAGGTAGCGTCACATTGAAAACCAGTCTTAAAATAAGAGTCCATCCATTCGTCACAAACGTTTGAGCCTCTCAGCTTTGAAAAATAGATATTTTGGGGAGCCAGCGACATGGACATCAATTATTCACCTATTTTCTAGCGCCATATAGGTATCTAGTGACTTTAATTCAAGGCACTACATCGTTAATGTTCCCTTAACATGTAAACTTGGTAATTAGATACTAGTACAAAATACTAATGGTAGACATGGTAAAAAAATGCTATAGCCATCCATCACAATAAACCTATTTCAATGGATTGAAGTCATGTTTATTATTAGAACAATAATAATTTTTAATTTAAGGCTTAACAGACCTATGACTCTGTTAAATACTTTTATTGTGATGAAACTTATGAATGAGTAATATGTGCGCGAAATCGAGGAAATATTAGCTAGCTGCCAAAGCCATTAATAATGGTTAAACCACACCATATCAGAAGCTTTTGGATACAAATATGAGATGGAATATTATTATAGTTGTTGCTGAATTTATATGCAAATACAACTACTTACAACAAATATCTACTTAGTAATAATAAAAAACAATCTCAATCATAAATCAGGAAAATAATAGTAATTCTAATAATAGTAAAATAATCACTCATTTACCAATAACTATTCCAAAACACTTGGTAAATTATTGCAAGTGCTGAAAAAAATGTCATTAAAATTGTATGGCATGTTTAAATCCTGTTCCAGGTATGACATTTCATTGCATTCCTTGTGATATAAGCACAACCTTCTAAATACTTTTTCTTTGTCCATCAAATATTGAAATGGCAACATAATGTTACATTCTAAGTATTTGCTTTCCATTCCATAGAAATATTTCACTAAACCAACATTTATTTGTTATTTATAACATATCTCTAATGTGTTCATAGGGAGTTTTCTCCCAGATTTGACCAGATCGGTACAGTCGGTACACCTTGTTGGTAACCAAATTCTGGTCAAACTTTAACATAGCACCTTCAAACTTGTGTTGAAACACCTGCATTTGTGTTTCATTATATCCACTGCCATATGGATCGTAACTCTTTGGGTCCTTACATTCCATATACTTATGTAGTCCTAACATTGTTATTGATACTTCTGTACTGTCCTTTATATCGAAAATATCTTCGAAATTCAACATAGAATCTAAATTTCTTATATGAACAGATTTTAAATCTTGCTGCATCATGTAATAGTGAGTTTTTCTCATTATATCTGGATGGCCTGCTTCAGAGTTATCATCATCTGCTTGATTCAAGCAAAACAGGAGCGGTTTGACTTCTAATGACCTTATTTTCCTTTTTGTATCAATATCATCTAATAAACCCTTCAAATTGGAATGAACTCTTGGTACTAAGTATTCATCCCAGGATAACACCATAGCATGACTTGGTTTCTCTGACTCCTCTTTATCAAATCTAAAGTGTCTAAATAGACAATCTAGTTCAACAGCTTTTCTTATTACTTCATAAGATTTGGCAAATATAAAAGGATAATTCAGTGGATAAAACTGTATGTTCCATTGAGTTATGTCTGCTGGCAAAAGGTTTAACCTTTTTATTATGTCTTCAGACATCATACTGTCATAAATTGTAAACTGGTTCACTCCCATCAAGTGATGAAAGACTAAAAACTCAATGAATGAATCTCTTGAGACTAACGGTACTTGGTTAGGAATTACACACATGGCTGGTTCAATGCTGTTTACAAATCTGATGTTTACAGATTTTCGAGCTTTCCTCTTAGTATTAACTTCTATAACCCTATTGATTGGTGCATGGATAGGGTTTATGTTATAGTCATTCAGATAGAAACTTACTCCTTTAGGCTTACCTAAATCCTGATTCATTGAACATTGGAAAACATACACTCTGAACTCATTAATAGGTTCATACATAATTTTAAAAGTAAATCTCCCTGGTCTTGGTTTATATGAGTTCTCCAGCCAAACATTGCATCTAAAATTTGGTCTAGCATGTTCTTTCCCAACGACTATAGTATCTATCACATGGGCATGAGTTGGGGTGAGTGTTTCATGCTTCTGATAGGACCTTAAGAATGAAGAGTAAGAATAGAAGTTTTCATCTATTTCTTGGAACAGTGGTGGCGTCTCACAGACCTCTAAGGAGGAGTTTCTGAGGATTTCCGACAGCATAGTGGCGTTGAAGCCGGGACCGCAGAATTCGATCTCAGACAAGCCGGGTTTGCCGAAGAAATTGAGAACTTCGAGCACATAACGTAGTCTGTAGTACTCGTGGCGATAAATGAGCAAAGTCACAATGCTAATACAGCAGACAATGACGAGAATCAGTTGGTAATACTTCTTCATGATGTGTCCCGACGATTTTCTTGGAGTCTTCATTTATTCACCGACATCTGGAACATGTGATGAACTGAATCTATAAATAAATAAATAAATAAATAAATAAATAAATAAATAAATAAATGTATATTAAATAGATTTGAGTGAAAAGTATAAGTAGTTGTAAACTTACATATTTATCCATAAATAAAATGGAATAATCACATTGTAACCACAAGAACAAATAACGAAGTAATCAAGGAATCGGAAAACACAAACTGTGAAATGTAAATGTCAAATAAAATCAGCTGTCAGTTAGTTATTGTCGCTAGTGTTGTACACATGAGACTTGATCATTGATTGATCGATTATGCATCATGCATGACAATGATTGATGGTTGAATTTTACATACATCAAACGTACCTACTGTTACTACTTACTTACTTTGCCGTGTCGTACAACCATGTTGTACAAAACAGTGTCGGGCATAATCAGTGTCGTGCAGTGATGGATGGTATATTCTTTGCCTAAATCTATGTAGAAAATGACGTGCCGCTGCTTCGCTGCAGTACTTGTCTTAATGCCCGGCCTTCTAGGTTTTTATGTAGGTACTTTAGGAATATGTCGTTGACAAACCCCTGTCAGGTATGATCATGGACGTACTATTTAAACAGGACTGATAACCTGTTGCAGAAAAAACGAGCTGAGTGAGACGGCACGCACTGAGGCTTTCGTCTCTTTCTAGGGTATCAATATTTTTTTATTACAATGAGCATAAAGATAGGGAAATTTACATACATACGATTCACTTGGACAACCTCGAACACAACATTTTTTCACCATTTTGAGTGAAAAATTTCGTCAAATACTGATTTTGAGTAATAAATAAGGAATGTAAAATTTTTTCATGTGCCGCTAAAATTTAAACTTACTTACCACCAAAATTAAAACTAATAAGGATACATACATACATACATAAATCACGCCTATATCCCTTACGGGGTAGGCAGAGCGTTAACGGCCGTAAAACGGATATTAACACCACGTCTGACAAAAGCTTGAGGGTCAATCAGATAACTGTGTAACCAGATAACTAATAAGGATACCCTAAGAAAATTATTTGATTAATAGTTTTTACACAATTATAATTTATCAGTGTATAATTTAATTATTTCAAACAAGTTTTTGATATTCTGACGCAAATTGTTTTATTATATTACCTAAATTAAATTATAATATTATAGAGGCGACTAAGGGACACGAGGGTGTGTGTGTATTGCAGTTTGAGGCGATGGGCTGACAACCTGTCACTATGGCGATACACAGTTTTCCAAATGACCCTCAAATATTTGTCAGACGTGGCGTAAATATCCGTTTTTTGCGGCTGTTTGCGCTCTGCCTACCCCGCAAGGGATTAAAGGCGTGGTATGTGTATGTGTTTAAATTATAATATTTGTCAAAAATAAGTTAGTCAAAAATTTTATCTCCAGTAATTTTCTACACTGGCAATATGAAAGAACGAGACACACAGCCTCTCTTCTCTTCATGCTATCTCTCTCGGCTCGGATTAGCCTCTGGGAAAGAGTTAATGTAAAATAGACCATCATCATCATCATCATTGGCTTCACGCGTCTGTGACAGACGATTTAATCAGTGTCTGAGGCGAGACTTTTATCCGCATGACGCGGGTGAAGTGTCCTCTCCACACCACAGACACTGCGTCCCTGCCTTCCTGGCTGGATCCGCAGGAACGACTAGTCGATACGTGCGGAGCCAGGTCGGCTGCAGGAGTCTGCCGCGCGGTAGATCTCTGTCACACGCGCCCCCAGGAGAACCCGTTCCGGGTTTAATTGTGGAGTTGGCCTCTCCAGGACCATTGTGTTTGGGTCGGATTTATCCCTCGGTCGCTTCTTACGACACCCACGGGAAGAGATGGGGTGGTGCTATTATACTCTGCCGGCTCCACACGGCTGTAAATAGACCATATACCGGTAATAATAAAGTTACTATTTGTAAATAACTGTTTTTGAAGTAATCAGTCCTGTTATTAAAGTAGTAAGTCCATGGGTTTGATTGAATTACTTAATTCACAAATTAACTATATGAATTAATTAGGTATGTCATTTTTAATTTAAACCCAGTTTGTTTGCTCGGACAAGAATTTATAAATAAATAAATTGTCTTATAAATGTCACTTCTTTATTTATTTATTTATTACTGTAGGTACAAATATCGATTTCACTTCAGATCACATCACATCCATCTCAGTCAGATTCTTATTGAATGTGTCGGTTGAAGAAATCCATGAATGAAGTGACGCGGGCGAAGCCTGCGGGGCGGCCGGTCGTGCACCCGCGCGGGGACCCGAATGAGGTCACACCAATCTGGAAATAATACACACACACACATCACGCCTATATCGTTTCCAGTGTATCTATACAACGGCCATCCCAATAAGCCATATTTGATAGCTGTCAGATTCATGCTAATGGCTGAGGGACCATTTTCCATTGTTGACATCTCTTATGGTATGGAAATGACAGCTGTCAAATATGGCTTATTGAAATTCGCTAGTTCTATTAGACTCTCTTTGATTAAAATGGGCTTTTAGGCAGGCTTGGGTAGACAGAGCGTATACTCGTGCCACGTGGCATTAGGATCGCCTTTTGTATAAAGTGTAAAAATAAAGAAATAAATAAACTACCGTTACAAGCACAACTTTAAAAACCCTACTGCGGATCGTGAAATAGTAGTTTATGCAACTGTCATATAATGGGGGTCATTAGAATGCGAGTGTCTGTTTATCACACGAGGCGTAGCCGAGTGTGATAATAGATTGACACGAGCATTCTAATGCCTAATTATATGCAGTTGCATACACTATTTTATCTACACTCTAAAAAATTTACTCAGTTGAACACTTTTCCAAACGTCCGCACCGGCGCGGCGATTGCAAGGCCCGATACATGGTCAAATTCAATACGAGAACGTAATATGGCTTGATATGAATTTTTAAAGATTCTTTACTAACAGTTGTTTAGATGTCGAGTCTCAACAGCAAATAACTAAACAACTGAACAACATCGGAATAGCATCTGAACAACAACTAATCAACATCTGAACAACATCTGAACAACATCTCAACAACAACAGAACAAAATCCTATTAAAATAAACTGAACAACTTCCGAAAAATTACCGTACAGCAACAACTGTCAGGTGCGTCGGAAGATAGCGATTTGAGTATTGGCAAAAAAAACTTCGTTTCATTTCTCAACTTTATCGTATTTAGAGTTTTCTCATTAAGTCATTACGCTTCTGTAATTTATATTAAACCCTAGTTTTTATAGGCAGAATGCATAAAGTAGGTCATTATGCATCTGTTTTCGAATTCATAATTCGAACATTATGAGACGAGTGTAGATAAAATAAATTTTAGAATTCTATTTTTCGTTTCAAATCCACCATTCAGAATTAGGAAATTTTTATATAGATGCTGCTGAGACGACACTTCATATCTTAAGTCAGCATCCGTCTAACCATTCAGGCTGTAGTCCGTGAAAAATAATTAACTTGTCCACATACATACCTACATAAAACATTCTCTCGAAAAACATTACCCTCTAAGGCACTCGGATAAAAACGAAATCGCCACGTCCGAAAAATAGGTACGAGTATTATAACCCTAAAGCACCGCCGCCGCCAATACTTACTTTGTGCCTAAAGCAACTCGGAGGAACACTTACCAGGACAGGTCTGCCGTTCCTGATGACGACCATCGGGCCGCCAGAGTCGCCTCGGCAGGTGGACCTGCCACCAGCTCCTGAGATGCAGATGTTGCTCTCCCGGATGAGGACGAGGAACGTACGGAAGCAGACGGCGTTCGATATGACTGGCACGGTCACGTGGCTCAGGAACTGCTCCGGGGTTAGGTCGCCCTCTGCGGAATGTACAGAGTGTAAAAATATAAGCGGAAGGGGTGAAGAAGACCATGAAACTGAACGACTTTCCCAAAGGAACATCGGTTGAAAAAAATGGACCTCCCCGGCTGGAGCCTTTTTGTATGCGAGGTCCAGTTTTTTTTCATATTTGGCCCTATGTTCCATGGGATATTGTTCAGTTTCATGGGCTGGTTCACCTCTTAAAATATTTGCAGCTAATATTTTTACACCTTGTTTTTGTAAGGATATTGATAAAACGTATTACAGGTCCTTGTATAGTTTGTTTATTGATATGTTTATATAGCACTGTGAGTGCAAAATAAACCATAGATTTCAAATATCATTACGAAAATAAAAAGTAATAATCAAGTACAAATCAATAATAGAGTTAGCTTTCGCGGCTTTCCATAGGGGGTGGCCAGGAGCCAACTATTCCCATTGTCCACCCGGTGTATGACAAGGGGGTGGCCAGCGGGAATAAAGGGTTTTAATGGGGGATTTTTGAAGAATTTGCCGGATTGCGACTGTCTATGTCAGCGAACAGCGCCACCTTCGAATACACATACATACATACATACACATATCACGCCTATAATCCTTTGCGGGGTATGCAGAGCGAAAACAGCCGCAAAAAACTGACATTTACGCCTGACAGATATTTAAGGGGAAATCATCCGGAAAATTGTGTATAGCCATAGTGACAGGATGTCAGCCCATCGCCTAAAATTACAATACACACCCTCGAGTCCCTTAGTCGCCTCTATTACGACTCCCACGGGCAAGAAAGGGGGTGATGCTATTCTAAGCCGGCATCACACGGCATTGAAATGTGTTGAACACGTGTTTCGAAAATTTCTTCGTAACTAAACGTTAAACACGCGTTCAACGCATGTGTAACTTTTTTGAAGTAAGACCCCAAACGAAACTAATAATAGTACCTACTTACAAGTACAATATAACAAGTTTTAGTACCAATATGCAACGACAACCTAGCTAAGCCAAAGAAGAATTGAATATTTCAGTTTTAACTACCTACGTCTTACGCGATTACGCCTTATATTATATCTAATGCGAAATGTTTACCTGGACCTCTGTCGGCTCTCAGACCAAAACCAGAAATGATGGCAGTGGATCCAACGAAATCTTCCTGCAGCTCAGGACCAGACGGCAAAGCGATGGGGGCAATAGCAGCTGAAAAAATTATGAGTCCTTAAGATTAATTAGTCCACTGCTGGATATTGGCATCCCTATCATGGGGGGTATTGCCATACTAACCACGCTTGACAAGCGCAGTGCAAGATATTGCTTTAACAGTTTTTTTAGGGCTGGACTCTGCAATTTTTAGCCCCGGGGCTTTGAAATTTACACCTGACTGTTTGGTGGGGAGCGAGAGCTCACCTGGAGAAGTATGTGTGGTTGTTCAAACAACCAGCTCAATTGCACCCTTACTTGGGACGCGACTGGGCTTACGAGTTTTTCTGGAAAGAACGGAGTGGATTGAATCTACCCGGCACGTGCCGGCAGTTCCCAAAATGGGGAACGCATGAGGGATTTGCTTTGACAGAGAACGCTGTTGCCCTGGATCATTAATCCTTCAGTCGCTTTTTACGATACCTATAATAAAACTAATACTACCCGTATTGGGGTGACGCTATTCTTAGCCGACATCACACGCCATAAAGGATCATTAAAAATGTAGGAAACGTATTTTTTACACAGTTGGTTAGGACATTGCAGGCTGAACGTCGGTCTCGGTCGCTGTCTATGATAACTAAGATGGCGGTCTTTACATAAAGATCCAGACGGTTTTTTAGAAGTAGTCAGGTTAAAAACTCTGACACCAGGGTTCACCGAGTCGTTAGTCGAATCGGTATCCCACACGACAGAAGAAGAAAACATAGAAACCAACTTGTTTTACGTTGTTTCACTCATGAGTGAGATTCGTGGAATATTTTCGGCGTACGTTCATTCCATTGAACTTTTAATAACAAATCGTAACAAACAGTTACCTACATACCTCTAGTACCTGGCAGGCATGACGTTACTAAGTTAAATGAGATGATTGAATAAATGGCATGAAGCTAAGTGAGATCGTTTAAAAATTTTAGTTTTTTTTTTTTGTTCTGCTTCTTAGTAGTTGTAGCAGAACTTACCAGATATTGGAACAGCAAATGGCAAGTAGATGACGGCTACATCGTTGCGGACCAGTTGAGGGGTCCACTGAGGGTGCGTGACGACGTCGCTCGTCTGGACCCTGATGCCGTCGACGCCGAAGAGGAACACGGAGCCCAGCACGACGGTGAGCCTCCATCCCTGGTTGATGCCGTCGAACCAGCAGTGGGCGGCGGTGATCAGCCGGTTGTTGGAGACGAGGGAAGCGCCGCAGACGCCGTTGCCGTCAGTGATCCCGATTATGTCACTAATAAGACCAGCCTGTTGAACACAAACATGAACATAGATTAGAACTTACTTTCCGGGTACCGTGATGATGTTAGTTGGTATAGCGCAGTGTCACCTCCGTTCTATTTTTCACGTGAAATGTCAAGCTCGCTTCGCTCGCATGCAATACTTGTGGTATTAGTGGGTGGAGAGGCTCTCTTGGATTTTTACCTTGAAATATCGAGCTGGTTTCGCTCACAATAACTTCGTGTCCTCTTGGTGTAACGTAGTCACGAGTCTTTTTCAACGCGCAATATCGTGCTCGCTTCAGGGCAGTATAGCGCTCCTTTCGTCCGACTGTTGTGTATTTTGTGTTGTTAGTTGTGACCCCGAGCTACTTTAGATTTGCGCTGGCCCTGAGCACCTTATTTGCCAACCGCAAGAGAGAAATGTTTAGAACGATTTTTTTTCTTCTATATCTTCTATCCGTGATGTTAATATAAACCAGTACTACCAACATGCTTACCTGCCAGGGGTACTGTCCAACAGCGGCGGGGGACCCTCCGGCAATCCTTTGCTTGGTGAAGTATGCCTCTTCAGCTGCTTTTCTTTCCTTAGCCAGTGGGATAGCTACATCCACTAGGTACCCCAGAATCGAGGGCAGCTCATTACCCTCTAGGACTTCATTTATGGAAGAAAAGTCGACATTTTCGACAACCTTCACGGGAGTAACATCGCACGAGGCAAAGGCCGCCAAAGCAAGCACTAGAAACACCTTCATTTTACCGAATAAAATTCACTGGTCAAGGTGGTCACATTGTATTTTTATTTATACTTACGAAATAAATAGATAGTGTGTTCCTAATACAGGATTATGACCGAAAGTTACGTCATAACTAGAGATAATTACTTGTATCATCTCTGATCGATTACTGAAATTAATTCGGTTTATTATGATTACAATAAGCCCGGATTACGTCTCGTTTTAATCGTCGTCGCCGTCGCGTCGTTACAATGCATTTGACTCAAGACTGAAGCTGAGTTTGAGACATTTATTTGTAAGTAATTTATTTAAACTAAAACCTAAAACCGTATTTATTGGAAATTTATGCATAATTTTCTTTTCTTAAAATAATAATTCTACTGGCACCTGTTATTTTCTTTTCTTCTTTATATTATTGTATTATCCTGACGTCCATAGTTTGGGTATATAATATGTATTAGTTTATTTTAATATAGGTATATATATATATACTTATATTAGTTTATTCATTGTTTTGTTTAAATAATTACCTATGTACCTATGTATTAATGTGTAAAAAAATAAGCAGGTTATATTTTGTGTATTTCAGTACTCGTTGGTAATATCGTCGCACTCTCTCTTTCACCCTAAGGTTGCCTGGTAGAGAATGCTACGTAGCATTAAAGCCTATGTACTGTTCTACTGTTTCTTTTATCTGTGTTTATCTATTGTTGTATTATTTCTTAAATGTGCAATAAAGAATGTTGTTACTCGTATGTGGTAATTTATTATCCTGAATGGTGGTTTCAAAATGTGGCATTTATAAACACACACATATCACGCCTTTATTCCTTGCGTAGTAGGCAGAGCGTGAACTGCCGTAAAATGCGGACGCTATCTATCGTCTGACAAATATTTGAGGGCCGTTTTAGAAAAATTGTGTATCACTTTAGTGACCCTAAAATTGTAATACACATGAAACCCCTTGTCCCTTAGTCGCCTCTTACGACACCTGCGGAAAAGAAATTGGGTAATGCTATTCTAAGCCGGCATCAAACGGCATTCTTTGTCAAATTCTAAATATGACAGTATAGTATTCAACATTTAACTAGAGCAGAAGTCATTCGCTTGGCTAAATCGACGTCAAGTTCGAATATAAGTAGGTCAGTGGTACCTTAAAATATTACACGGGGTGTAAGGGACGGTGTAGGTACCCGAAACTTCGCAGGCATGATCTGACCATGAAACTGAACAACTTTTTCTTTGTTTGTCGATTTATTTTTCGACCTCTCAAATCCATTCTTGATCAGTTGACCGACATTTTATAGAAACTAGCTTTTCTATATTGTTTCCCAACGTAAGCTTCATAGTAATAGTTGTTCAGTTTTGCAAAGTTTTTGGTACACCGTCGTCCCTTACACCTGGTTTAGCAAAAATAGACTAGATTTAAAGATAAAAACCGGCCAAGTGCGAGGCGGACTCGCCTACTGAGTGTTCCGTAACAAGCACAAGCCCTTTCATATGATACTAGAATTTTTTGCCCCAATTTCAACATTGTGTTAATTTTCAGCCCCACAATAACTTTTTTTGACTTTTTCCTAAATTTTTACTTCAAAACAAAGCTTCAAATTTCATAGGTCCACGGCAAGTAGGTAGGTAGGTAGCTACTCTATGAATTTTGGTTCCCTTGTGAGGGCCTAAAACACGGGTTTTTACAACATAAACGGTCGTATCTGTTTTAACAGCTCGATTTTTTACATTACAACCTGCCGTGGACCGAAGTTAATGGTTTTGATATCAACTCGATTTTATTATTTATTTAATACTTTATTGCACATCACACACGGAATCCTCTACCGGCAAACCAGAGGGTAAACAGAGAAAAAGAAGCGAGTGCACTAGAAAGATTTAAAAAAAAAACACAAGGAAAACAATATGCCGTACTTCATGGTACTACTATCAAAATAAGTACCAATTGAGCAGTTTGCAGAGCAGTGGGACGGTACCACACGGTTCCGGGTTCAAGTCCCGTCGGGCGCTGTAATCTTTTCAATTTATTATTTTCATTTATGAAAATAGACAATGAAATGGGCAATTTTCGGAATAATCAGATATCCGCCAAGTGGCTTCTTTAATGGTGGCCCAGAAACAGGAACGTCATCTTGGCACGGCCACCTATCACATGGAATATCTTTTAAATGGCGGGGCGACATTTTTTTTTACTTGTGCTTCAATTAGAAAATTATTTCACACCATCAAACTTATGGTATTCCATGGTGGCCGCGTGTCAAAATAACACACAATTATACCTCTTAAGTTTTGTTTATTGTTAACTAGCGGCCCGCCCAGCGGTTTTACCCGCTGTTAACTGATTTCCCACGGGAAACAGACCTTCTCCCGATATAAATTATACATAAAAACCTTCCTCTTGAATCACTCTATCTTTAAAAAAAACTTCATCCAGATCCGTTAAGCGGTTTTGAAGATTTAAGTATACAAACAGACAGGGACAGACGTGGGAAGCGACTTTACTTTATTTTATACTATATAGTGATAATCCGTCTCGCTTCATTAACGCATTAGGCTAGGATGTAAATAAAATTTTGTATGATAAGAGGTAATTTAAATATTGTTCGAAATAAGCAGGCGCCGTCGCCGCCAATAACTGGCACGAGTTGATCTATTTACCACCTTTATTAATGGTAAAACTTCACAACTTGGATCGATTCTAAACCCAAAAACAAATCAATTTGACAAACAATTTTAACCAGAGACACAAACGACCAAACAAATACTTAACGACACCTATAATTTTAGTTTCGATGAACCGATAGCATAAAGAAAGTTACACCATTTTTCATCGGGCACCTCGGATAAAAAGGCAAGGAATAAAATTAAATGCAAAAGCAAATATCTTATAGTTTTTGAAAAAACATAACGATAGTGCGTTTGAAAAACTAACTTCGATACCTATGTTTGTATTAAGAAACAAAAATATTGTTTTTCTCAGTTTTTTTTTTTTTTTTTTTTTTTTTCAATTTATTTCATTAAAGGTAAGTACATTTGATTCCAATTAATTATACTCGCCAAACTTAACAGTTTGATGGCGAGATGCGCTTGCTTTTATCCATTTAGACCTACCTTAGAAACAAACTAATAACTAAACTATTCTAACATGCATTACTTATTACTAGGGACACCAAGGCCACCGTCTATGGATCCGCTACTCAATTAAATCACAGATGTGATCAGCTGATCAGTGATTTGCATCAAGAAGCGAAGCCTTCAGTTTCGCCTTTAATATCCCAATAGTATTAAATCTAGGTTCGGTTCTTAAGATATGTAACTTATTAAATAA
Organism: Tuta absoluta; assembly: GCA_027580185.1. Classification (NCBI taxonomy): domain Eukaryota; kingdom Metazoa; phylum Arthropoda; class Insecta; order Lepidoptera; family Gelechiidae; genus Tuta; species Tuta absoluta. The sequence goes on along the minus strand of JAQAHW010000019.1, from coordinate 6,001,859 downwards.
CTTTGGTACTGCATATTCAGTTACCCTCTCTCCATAGTAGTTATTGGCTTTCGGTTGTATTAGTTTACGTTCTATTATACTACGTGTATTATACTTATTTTCCTTTTTTGTTTTATATTTATCACTATAATAATGTTCAATAGCTAATAAAAATTGCACTTTACAGTCAACAGATAATACTTCGCACTTAGAAAATAGCTTCTCATAGTCCTGCTTGCAATCTAACTTTGATTCCTTGCTAACTAGAAACTTAAGTAATCTTATTTGTATTTTCTTAATCTCATACAAGTATGTATCAAAGGTACGGCCATATATACTAAGTCCGTAGCTGAGAATTGAATCAGCCAGAGCAAAGTACACAATAAATAAGGTTTTTTTATTAACTAATCTACATAACTGGTAAAATTTTCCTAAAATGGCTCTAAGTTTATTGCAAACATTACCTATGTGCAATTTCCAGCTGAAGTTTGAATCTACAGTTAATCCTAAATAGGTAAACTTATCTACATATTGAAGTGCAGAGCAGCAACATTGTAACTTTTCACCATGTAAACATTCGTACGAGTGCCCTATTATGGATATATCATTTAATTTAACCAATTTTGCACGTTGATTATACGGGGAATGCATATGTAAGCATTTGGTTTTCGTAATATTGATAATTATGCCATTATCATGAGCCCACTTTGTAATTCTATCAAAATCTGCTTGTATGCATTTTTGTATCTCAGTTTCATCTTTTGAGGCATAAAGTAGGTAATCTTGATAGTATAAATGCTAAACTACTGAAGCTAGAGAAATAAAACTTGGACATAAAGTTTTTTATGTAGTAAAGCAACTATTATAGATAAAAATTCGTTTTTTTTTAATCCCCCAAGGAATGAAAAGGGGGTAAAAAGTTTGTATGAAAGTTCGTTGTCTTAAGTATGATCCGTTTCAAAATTAGTGATAAGACTTATGATTTAAAATAATTAAACACGTGTTTCAGCATATTTTGAAATTTTAACCCTTAATAGGGTAAAAAGGGGGTTAAAAGTTCGTATTTTCAAATGAATATGATCTGCTTCAAAATTTCTGATTAGACTAATAATTTAAAATAATTAAACACGTGTTTCAGCATTTTTGAAATTTTAACCCTTAAATGGGTGAAAAGGGGGTTTAAAGTTTGTATGAAAGTTTTTTATCTTAAATGTGATCTGTTTCAAAATTTCTGGTTAGACTCATAACTTAAAATAATAAAATACGTGTTTCAGCATTTTTTCAATTTTAATCTTTAAAGGTGTCAAAAGGGGGTCAAAAGTTTACTATCAGTTGGGCTACCCGTTTTCCCATGGGAATGAGACAATTTCCCGGAATAAATTATACTTATAAACCTTCCTCTCAAGTTACTCTATCTAATAAAAAAAACCGCATCAAAATCCGTTGGGTAATTCTAAAGATATAAGGAGACACCAAACGGGATGCGACTTTATTTTATACTATGTAGTGATATACATAGAGGCACTGTTGTTGATTCTGTGATAAAAATATATAGTTGTAATACTGTTTGTTTTGTAAATTGTAACAGTTAAAATGACACTGTAGTGATTCCAATTCGCAAGTTCTTTTTTTGTTCTTCCACGAATTAAAACTTAGCTAAGAGCAATATATGGAGGACAACGACACGTGAAATCCTGACGTCCCGTTGTCCCCTTGGAGGTATTTGCGTAATGGGGACAACGGTACAGAAATATAAATGTCCCGTTGTCCCCCTAAAGGGGACATGGCCAACGGGGACAACGGAACTAGAGGCTGCTCCCCACCATACAGTCAGGTGTAGATTTTCATAGCCCCGGGGCCAGAACTTAATATAAAAACAACAGTATTTTAGTAGAAATTTAAATTGTATTCATGACTTATGAGGTAAGTAATAAAAAATAACAAAATTATACATTACATTTAATTACTAGGTGCTATCAGCAGCACTTAAACCTATCCATTTAAGGGAACAACTTATACTGGTTATTCTAAGTAACAATATTAATCACTACAAAGTATAAAATAAAGTCGCTTCCCGTTTGGTGTCTCCTTATATCTTTAGAATTACCCAACGGATTTTGATGCGGTTTTTTTTATTAGATAAAGTAACTTAAGAGGAAGGTTTGTAAGTATAATTTATTCCGGAAAATTGGCAAATTCTCATGGGAAAACGGGTAGCCCAACTGGTAGTAAACTTTTGACCCCCTTTTGACACCTTTAAAGATTAAAATTTCAAAAATGCTGAAACATGTATTCAATTATTTTAAATTATGAGTCTAATCAGAAATTTTGATACAGATCACATTTAAGATTTTCAAATATGCTGAAACATTGTGTTTAATTATTTTAAGTCATAAGTCTAATCACTTAAGTTTTTTAAAGCGGATCACACTTAAGACAACAAAGTTTCATACAAACTTTTTACCCCCATATTAATAATTACTTGGGGGACAAAAAAAACGGAATTTTATTTATAATATAGTTAAATATTATAGATATAGTTGCTTTATTACATAAAAAACTTCATGTCCAAGATTTATCTCTCTAGCTTCAGTAGTTTAGCATTAATACTATCACGAAAACTGAAAAAATACGATATTTTAGTTCCATAATACAAACTTAGATGTCGCTGTTAGTTTTTCAAACGCAATATAGATATGTTTTTTCAAAAACTATTTGGTATTTGCATTTAGTTTTGTTCCTTGCCTTTCTCGGTACTCGAGGTGCTCGATGAAAAATCGTTTACTTAACTTTCTTTAGACTATCGTTCATCGAAATTGAAATTATAGGTGTCGTTTGGTATTTGTTTGGTCGTTTGGGTCTTTGGTTAAAATTGTTTGTCAAATTGATTTGTTTTTGGGTTAAGAATCGATCCAAGTTGTGAAATTTTACCATTAAAAGGGTGGTAAATAGATCAACATGGTCGTAAAGTTTCTTAACATTATTGGTACAATGCTACCGCATGATGTTGTGCCAATTATTGGCGACGGCGCCTGCTTATTTCGGGCAATATCCTTTGTGTTGTATGACACCCAAGTAGGGTTTCGTTCCCGGGACCCGGGAATCGGGAATTCCCGGGAAAAGCTCCGTTCCCGGCGACGGGAAATTTATATTCATTTCCCGGGAATTCCCGGAAAGTTTAAATTGTGGTTTAATGCTCTAAAAACCCGCATATTTATGATTATTTACAGACAGATACCACTAAATTTCTGAATATAAAATTAAACAATAATAAATCTTTACTGCTTCCATGATCTAGTGATCTGATCGTTTGTTTAAGGATCTGGAGGTCTTTGGTTTGAATCTCAAAGGAAACGCACAAAGTTGATATTTGTCAATTTATCACCTTGTGATATCGTACTCAGTTTTGTTGGGTTAGGGCATTGCAAGTTGCTTCACCTAATTGTCTGTAAGAAAGACAGATCGGTGCTTTGGAGGGCACATTAAGCCGTCGCCCCGGCTGATGTCTATGAATAATTAGGCAGTTTTCCCACTTGTCGTCCGTCGCTGATTATTTTTAAAGCACCGTAAAACATGCGTCTGTCAGACAAAAGGAAATTGCAAATTTCGATCTTTTTCCCAAACAAATACGGCTACAGTGCGTAACGGATGCCTCTGTCTAGTCCTTTGATAGACGCATCCGTAAACGCACGAACGATAAGTAGAAAAACCACCATATTATTTGTGTTTTGAATGTGCAATAAAGTGTTTTTACTTACTTACTTTTACATAGATGAGGTTAATAAACATGTTAGTTACAAATACCTACAGACTCTGACTGACCCCAAGGTTCATTGGGTCGTTTTTCTATTTGTTGTCCATCACGATATGATGATGAAGATGATGAAAATGGATCATAAACATTCCTAATTGATTTATTTTTATTGTTTATCAATATCTGACCGTATAACTTAACGTCTGTATAAGCGTTCTCTGTGAAAAACAACAGTTTGCCCTGCACTCGCCAATCTGCCGGCCTAGCGTGGCGTAGCGTAGCGTGAGTATGGCAAAAACACTACTTATGGGGGAAGGCCCATATCCAGCAGTGGATTCTTGTGGCCGTAAATGCTATGTAGTGCTATAAATGTCTGACCCATGGTCTCTCAATCCGAAGATCTTGGGATTCGATTCCCATGGTGTTTATAGTCTTTGACAATTCAGGCTGATTGACCAGTTTGTTTTTATGTATAAAATTATTTATTTTGTAAAGCACGTTAAGCCGTCGATCCCGGTCGCTGTTTTGAATTTGTTGCACTGATAATTAATGAAGTTGTTTAGACGGTTTAAAAACTCACGAAACCAGGAAATTATGCTTGTTCAGTACTCGTATGACAGTGTTAACCTTTTATGTATGTAATTTAAACAATTAAATGAAGTGTTTCACTCCATTTCTTATCAAAACACAGCAAAACAAAAAATATTAAACTATTCCCGGTTCCCGGGAATTCCCGGGAAAAGCAAAAATAAATTCCCGTTTCCCGGGAACTGAAAAAGGCCGGGAAAAACGAAACCCTACACCCAAGTCATGGCTCGGCAGGTGCGTGAAAGTATTATCGCTTATGTTGTAGAGCACTGGAGCGAGTTTTCCGTCCTATCACACGACGAAGATGGAAATAATTACGCTAATTCCTCTGAATATTTTGCGGAAATGTCCTTACAGCATTTTGCAAAAAAAACATCTTGCGTCTTTGAGGTTTACAACAATGGAGAGTTGTATGTGAAATTCAGTGAAGATGGAAATCCCGTTCATAGGCTGATAAAATTCCGGTTTTTTTTAACCCCAAAGGGATGAAAAGGGGGTTTAAAGTTTGTATGAAAGTTCGTTGTCTTTATTGTGATCCGTTTCAATATAAGTGATTAGACTTATGACTTAAAATAATTAAACACGTGTTACAGCATTTTTGAAATTTTAATCCTTAAAGGTGTCAAAAGTTTACTACCAGTTGGGCTACCCATTTTCCCATGGGAATGTGACAATTTAACGGAATAAATTATACTTATAAACCTTCCTCTCAAGTTACTTTATCTAATAAAAAAACGCATCAAAATCCGTTGGGTAATTCTAAACTTAAGGAGACACCAAACGGGAAGCGACTTTATTTTATACCATGTAGTGATACAATTCTAGCGTCCACCTCAGTCAATGCATCTTGCCAATATAAAGTCTTTAAATTACCTCTTATCTGGGCTTCATACAAAATTTTATCTACATCCTAGCCTAATGCGTTAATGAAGCGAGACGAGACGAATTATCACTACATAGTAAAGTAAAGTCGCTTCCCACGTCTGTCCCTGTCTGTTTGTTTGTTTGTATGCTTAAATCTTCAAAATCACTTAACGGATCTGGATGTTTTTTTTTTCAAAAGATAGTGATTCAAGAGGAAGGTTTTTATGTATGATTTAAGTCGGGAGAAGATCTGTTTCCCGTGGGAAATCAGTTAGCAGCGGGTGAAACCGCTGGGCGGGCCGCTAGTAATATATAAAAACAACAGTATTTTAGTAGAAAATTAAATTGTATTCATGACTTATGAGGTAAGTAATAAAAAATAACAAAATTATACATTACATTTAATTACTAGGTGCTATCAGCAGCATATCAACCTATCCGTTTAAGGGACCAACTTATACTGGTTATTTTAAGTAACAATATTAAATACTAAAATAAGTTAGGTACTATTAAATTTAGTGCAAATATATTTGGGTGAGTTCAGCTTGTGAGAAACTTAACAACTTTCCCAAGGAACATAGGTTGTAATCTCGTAAAAATTTGACCTCCCATACATCACTGTTCAAAACTATTGTCACTTCGTATGGGATGTCCAATTTTTTTATCACATTTCTGCCAATGTTTATATTTACGAGTAGAACACACTCTAAAAATATTTGCACTGAATTTAATACGACCTCATTAAACGTTGCTCCCTTAAATAGGTACAGTTTAAAATCCCAGTTTATTTTCATCCACTGCAAACGAAAGTATGTTAGCATACACCTAAAATTACACAAAATAATATATTGGGTTCCGCAAATGGTACAGAAACTATAATCCAATATTAATCGACTTTAACATTTTTTAATCATGAAAGCCTTGCTCCCTACAAGACGACCAAGCGAAGCGCGAGGCCTCCGTACGCCACACATTTTAACTTAGTGATATTATTTGGATGGTTAAATGTTAAAATATATAATAATAATAATAAAAATAAATTAATAATTTATTTAGAACAACAAACCGCTGTGTACAAATATAGGTTGTTAGTATTCAATAAATTATAATATGTTAGTGCACAGCCAAGGGCGTTATTCACGTATTAAACAACAAAAAAATGTAGTAGACAGAGTAGGTTGGTGGAGACGGGGCGTGTAGATTCAGAAACTTGGCTCTACTTGAGTTCTGATATCTTTTTCATAAGGCAATCCATAAACGCTCTCGTCTTGGTTACATTTTACATGAAAATTTTTAAGTGGGATCTGTTTTTTCTACTAACAAATGCAGTACAAGTAAAACAACAATGACGATAATTTACAGTAATCTGAGCAATCTCATAACTATTTATAACAGTACCTTAACCATAGTATCACATAAATAAGTATGTACGTATCTTAGCTAAGTCTTACTTTGTATCCTAGCAAAACAGAGTGTAAGGGAACAGCCGTAGACCATGAAACTGAACAACTTTCTCCTAGGAATATAATGTCAGGAAACGAGAAAAAGAAAATCGACCTCCCTTATAAAATCACGATGAGCTGACTGCCTTTACTATGGGAAGTATTTTTTACTGTATTTTATTTCCTGAAATATATTTCTATGGGAAAGTTGTTCAGTTTCATGGTCTGAATGCACTCTACCAGTACTCGGAGGGCTGTCCCTTGCACCCTGTATCTTAATGGATGAAAGGATAGAAAAATATTAGCTTCAAATATTTTAAGGGTGAACCAGCCCATATAACTGAACTACTCTCTCCATGAGACAAAGTAGGTCAAAATATGAAAATAAAAATTGGACCTCCCATTCAAAATATTCTAGCTGAATGGGTCAATTTGTATGGGAGATAAACTAAAATGCTTTTTCTTTTACTTTTGCCATCTTTCGCATAAAAAATATAAAAATGACACATTTGCATGCATGCATGTTCTGGGAATAAAATAATATAGGCTCCATACTTTTAACATCCGCAGTTACTAAATAGTCAGATCTCAATACAATAAAAAACCGAAATATAATTATTTGGGTAAGCCATTTACAAGGTAAACAAAATAAAGCAGTCTTTCTTTCTTCTTTTTCTAAAAATAATTTTGTCAGCAAAATAATTATTTGGGCGGCGAAATAATTATAGGGTTATAAAAATAATTTATGCATTAATTAGGCAGAAATAGAATTGGGGGAGCTAAACCATTGCAGGGTTTAAGGAAAAGTACTGCATTCCGTTCAAGGAACGAACCAGCCCATGAAACTGAAAAACTACCCCCAAGAAACATAGGCTAAAATATGAATGACTAAATTAGACCTCCCATAGGTACAAAATGTAGCAGCCGACCAAGTCTCGTTGTATGTGAGGTAAATTATTTTTTATAGATTGGTCTATGCTCCTTGAGGAAAGTTTTTCAGTTTTAGGGGCTGGTTCATCCCTTAAAAGGAACGCAGTTCTTTTCCATATAGCCTGTATATGGGCCACAATGCGGCAGCACATTTCTATAGGCAGCTTATATGGTTGTAGTAGAGTAAAAAATTTAAAATTTTGGTTGACTACATAAATAGTTGGGTTGCGTACGTGACCAAGACTATGTACAGTCGGTTATAGCACATAAGGTACCAGGGGTGGTGAAATGGGCTTAGAAATCAACCGCGCAAGGTTGGATACTATTGGATAGTGTTTTCCTGATTTGCTGCCCAAATAACAATTTCAGCTTACCAAATATAATTTTTGGTCACCAAAGAAATTATTGCTGACCACGAGTTGCTGCCCAAATAGCAATTTCAGCTTACTAAATACATATATTTTATGCTTACCAAAATACCAAATCTTTGCTAACCGCTTAAATACAAATAAAAAACAAATATTCCAACACTTTTTTTCAATAATTATAAGACCATTGCCTTAGGTATTATACAGGCTGTTCATTTAATGAGTCCCATAGCTTAAATTTTTAATCGATAAAGGATGCCGTAAAAATTATAATAAAAGTTCCTTAGGTGCCAGCCTAGGTTCATTAGGTGATTACAACATAAAGTACTTGTTGTAGCGCCTTATACTTTTTGTCCAAGATTTTTTAAATATTTTCTTCGGTGTCGTTTATCGATGGTGAACCCACACTTAAGCTATAACACGCATTTAAATTAACATCGTGTAAATAAATTTAAAAAAATACGCCCGATTTGCCTGCGCCACAAAGGTTCCGGGTTCGATTCCTGGTGGGACACTTACTTTAAGGTTATATTTATCGCTTTGTAAATTTATTCCTAGTTTTGTAACATTACAGGCTGACTGCACCACCTCAGAAATATAGTCGCTGCGGAAAGAGAATAGACGTGGCAATTGAGTGCGCCTCTGTGCATGAGAAATTTCATGAACATAATGAAAAAAATATTAGTTAACTTTTGTTAATGTTTAATTGATGATAGACATGCTAACATGATGTTGGTTTATCTAGTATCCAGTCTTCATATTAAAAAAGGTAAATGATACTTATGTTGTCTATGTACATCTCAACCTCTATGCTTCCGCTCTAATGTCAATCTATCTATCTGTCATATAAAAACCTTGGTTGTGCTCGCCAACGTGTTATCAATAAACCCTTCAAGAACAGGTGAATCCTTTATTAAATATTAATGTAACTAAACAGAAAATACATGGTGATCAACATACAATCAAAGTGCATTATTATTTCTCAACTTCCACACGAGAACCCAAACGTTTTAACAGGTTATGGGCCCAGCGCCTGACCTTGTCTTATGCACTTTGTTCTTTGTTGTGGATTCGTGAATCAAATACGATTGCAACAAGAGAAAATACAAGAAAAACGTCTTGCAAGTGGCGTGGCGTGATCTTCAGTTGTCATTGTTGCTGCAATTTTGTTACGCGACGTGTTCCTCGTGCTTCGCAGAGCTTGGCATTCACATTGTTGTGTCGTCGCGCTTGCAGCCAAAATGGAAAACGACAGTTTAAAATACCAACCAGCTTTCGAGAAACTAGAAGGCGTGAGTAACTTCAACACTTGGAAGTTCCAAATGACCATGACATTAAAATTAGAAGATCTCTGGTCTTGCATCGACGTGGCAGAAGGTGTGGTAGTCGATGTCAAGAAAGACACGAAAGCGCTTGCCCGTATAAGTTTGGCGATCAAATCTACTTGTATCCAGTACGTAAGATCAGCTAAAACGGCTAAAGATGCGTGGAACGCACTGTGTGCTGTCTTTGAGGATAAAGGTTTCTACCGGCGTGTTATGTTGTTGCGACAATTGCACAGAGCGTCGTATAACAGCTTCAACAGCATGGAGGGTTATATTGAGTTTATCATGAATTTAGTCCATCAACTTGCTGACATAGGACGGACTATAGATGACCAAGAGGTGGCTGAATTGCTCCTTAGTGGCTTATCGCAGGAGTTTGACATAGTAGTGTCTAGTTTGGAGTCCGCTAATGTAACTGGAAAGCTGACAAGTGAACAGGTCCGTACAAGGCTTTTACAGGAAGAGCATCGAAAGAAAAATAACGATAATAATAACAATAATGATGCAGTGGCATTTGTGACCAAGAAGAAACCTATTGTATGCCATTTTTGTCACCGCCCTGGTCATGTGAAGGCAAAATGTTATCGTTTCAAGAAAAGTAAGAAGCAAGAGAATGCAGATGCACAAGCTTTTGTTGCGACTCACAGGTGCCTGTCTACAGCTGAATCTTCTGAGTGGCTTCTGGACTCCGGTGCGACGGCCCACATGAGCAACGATTTGAAGTGGTTTTCGAGCATCAAGAAATGCAAGCAGATGGTATCAGTGGCCAATGGAGCGACCCTGATGTGTTATGGACGTGGAGAGGATCAAACCGGAACTGATGCGTCGATGCCGCAGAGTCCGCACGACGTGGATGCTGCTTCGGTGTCATCTGAGTTATGGCACAGGAGGCTTGGACATTTGAGTCATCGAGGGGCGAGTCCTCCTTCCAAAGTGCTCAAGAGACCGATGATGGAGATGATGAAGTGCGAGCTGACACTTTGAGTAACGTAACGGTCGTTCGAGGGGAAGATTCTGAGGTAAACACTACAGATCACGTTCCTGGTAGTGCATGCGAGCGACCTATACGTTCAACGCGCAACAGAAAACCAGTAAGGTATGCTGATTATGACTTGTCTGACTCATCAGATCAATCTTTTTTTGTTCGTGGTACTATCAATGAACCACAGTCATATGATGAAGCTATAGCTAGCCCTTACAAAGATCAGTGGCTTGAAGCTATGCAACAGGAATATAATTCTCTAATTAAAAATAATGTTTGGGATCTTGTAGACAGACCCACTAACTGTAATGTTGTTGGATGTAAATGGGTTTATAAATTAAAATCTGATGAATCAGGTAATTACACCAAATATAAGGCTCGTCTAGTGGCACGTGGTTTTAGTCAAAAACCAGGATTAGATTATACAGATACCTTCTCGCCTGTTGTTCGTCATACTACCTTAAGGATTTTATTTTGTATTGCTAATGAGCTAGATATGGACATGGAACATATTGATATAAATACTGCCTTTTTACATAGCAACCTTGACGAAGTTATCTATATGGAGCAGCCTCTGGGTTTTGCTAGTGATAAATCTAAGATCTTTTTACTAAAGAAGAGTTTGTATGTATTAAAACAAGCTAGTAGATTATGGAATAAAAATGTGCATGATTTATTGACTTGTAATGGGTATATTCAATCAAAATGTGAGCCATGTGTTTATTTTAAGAAATATGAGAAATCCTTGACTATAGTTGCATTGTATGTTGATGACTTTTATGTGTTTTGTAATTCTGTTGTTGACAAGCGGAATTTGTATGATTTATTGAAGTCTAAATTTAGTTGCAAAAGTTTAGGTACTTTGAAAAATTGTTTAGGTATTAGAGTTCATAGAGATAGAGCCAAAGGAATTTTAATGTTAGAGCAATCTGACTATATTAAGAAATTGTTGTTACGTTTTGGTATGACTAACTGCAAGAGTGTCTCTACTCCTATGATTGTAAATACTAAATTTGAAAAAGCGAAATCTGACAACTCATTGCCAGACAGTACTTATCCTTACAGAGAACTTATTGGATGTTTGATGTATTTATCTGTTTGCTCTAGGCCTGATATAACTTTTGCATTGAGTCATCTTAGTCAATTTTGCACAGCCTTTACACGAGATCATTGGATAGCTGCTAAAAGGATTTTGAGATACTTGAGTGGTACAATCAATTATCGATTGGTGTTTACCAAATCAGGTCATTTGGATATGTCAGTTTATGCAGATGCTGACTGGGCTAATGATGTCGTGGACAGGCGCTCATATAGTGGCTATTTAGTTAAGATCGGCGACTCTACAGTATGTTGGGAGTCGCGTAAACAGCGAAGTATTGCACTTTCGAGTACTGAGGCTGAATTTTTAGCTCTTAGTGATTCATGCAAGGAACTATGTTTTATTAGGAATTTCATGAAAGAAATTTTCTGTAAACATTTTAGTTGTAGAATCTTTAGCGATAATCAAAGTGCTCTTAGATTGCTTGAAGCTAAAGAGTATTGCCACAAAAAGACTAAGCACATTGATCTTCGCTACCACTTTGTAAAAGACATTGTTAAGGATAATAATGTAACTGTAAAATATTTACCTACTGAAAACATGGTAGCGGATCTATTGACAAAGCCTCTGTCTAGGATAAAACATGTTGGTTTTGTAAATGACTTGTGTTTGAAAATTGTAGAGTCATGATAGTTATTTTTGTATTGACTGTGTATGGTAGGGCATAGTTGTGTGAGGTCAGTAGGTGATAGTCTCATTGGTTACGTGGGTGGAGTGTCAATGTAGAGTTTAATTAACTTGAATTGTTAATTAGGATGTTTTTGTTTTGAACATTGTTATTCTGCATTGATAAGTTAATTCTCATGTGGCGCATGAGGGGAAGTGTTAATGTTTAATTGATGATAGACATGCTAACATGATGTTGGTTTATCTAGTATCCAGTCTTCATATTAAAAAAGGTAAATGATACTTATGTTGTCTATGTACATCTCAACCTCTATGCTTCCGCTCTAATGTCAATCTATCTATCTGTCATATAAAAACCTTGGTTGTGCTCGCCAACGTGTTATCAATAAACCCTTCAAGAACAGGTGAATCCTTTATTAAATATTAATGTAACTAAACAGAAAATACATGGTGATCAACATACAATCAAAGTGCATTATTATTTCTCAACTTCCACACGAGAACCCAAACGTTTTAACAACTTTTTGCCCACGCTTATTCTCTTTCCGCACAAACTCTAGATCTATGCTTCGGAGGGCCCGTTAGACAGCCAGTACCGGTCTATGATTGCCTAGACGGCAGTCGTTACAAAAACCATGTCAGACGCCCAAAAGTAATAGCACAGAATAGATAATAAGTACAACGTGATAGTAGTTAGCAGTTTATAAGCACTGAGACTAGGGTCAACTTGACCGAAAAATAGAGAATTAAAAATGGAATAAATTATCGTCAGAATAATCTGAGTCAGTTGAGTAAAGTCTTCTTCTCTTAATCCCGTTGTTTGAGAAATTTTTATTTAAAAACGCCTGAATTTTGCCATCTTCTATATCTTTGAGTCGGTCAAAGAGGGCTCTGTAATGGTCTATGCTTTTACCAAAATTTTCAGGAATATTCGATATCAAAATATTTAAAGCCAGCAGCTGAATTGTAGAGCTATCAAAATTGATTAAACCATCAATAAGAAACACAATCAAAGAAAAATAATGAACTTTAAATTTGAAGTCCAAATAAAAACACATGGTTGTAGAAACTTCGCGTATTTTTTCCGATATTTGAGGAATAAAATATTCAAGATATTGATTTTTGTTCACCAATTCTGTTACAAATTTTCCTAATGCCTTAGCAAAATTTGATTCAATCTCCTTTGCGATGATTTCGTAGTCAACATCGGTACCATTCAGTTTCGAACGAGCCAAATCCATTATCTTATTCGATATAATCGCCAACTTGAGATCCCATATCATTGTGTATTTTAAATCTAAGGAGTCTATTCCAGTCAAATAGGACAACATTTTTAAAAGCAAAGAATCCGTTTGCGAATAGGGCTGTCTCTTCTTTGTCATACATGCGTCCAATAGTTTAGATGTAAACTGTCTTAATGTGTGAATATAATGAATCAATTTGGTCATAATATTGTCGAGTAAATAATGAGTTGTATCATCGCCTTGCACGACCAAATACGATGCAGCAAGTTCCCATTTAGCTTTTTCAAGCTCTTCTACTCCAAATTCGGGTGCATTTTGAATATGTTCGTTGATTATATTTAAAACTATTTCATTACTTATTAACGAAATGTTATCATCTATGCAAATTATCAAACAAGTCTTTAAGAAAGTAAAGCCTCTGAATTTTCCAACAGTCCTCCAGGCAGCTTCGAGATAATCGCCTTTTAGATCATTCGGCCATACATCATGCTGTTCATGAAAATCGCCTATGAATTCAAAAAATTTACTATCATCGTCCTCACGCAAAGTTGAAACCATTTCTATCATCATGACGAAAAATTGCGTCTCGTCTTGTCTTCCAAATTCAATGTTATTGCGTATCGATTCGAACACATTCCGTCGCACCAACTTATTTCCTGTTCTCCAAAAACATAATACAATTTCTTTCATCTTTTCAACATGAGCATTAGTAAGGTGAGCCAATAATATGGGAAAAGTGAATCTTTGTGACGACTTCGGAGCACTCGCTAGTGTATGAGCTAATTCAAGACAGGAATTTGTTGTAAGATTGGCGAATAGAGAACTTATGGTTGGAAGACAGCGCTTTACATAGTCTCCTCTAAAGTACCCATTAAAGACAGAGACTGGCAGCCGCGATCGTAATATGTACGCATAACGACAAATAGATTCTTGTATGCATAAATGCAATCCATCCATTTCGATATAATCAATTTTGCCGTCAGCTTCAGGTGTGTATTTCAATATCATCTCTCTTTTGTAGCTTTCTTCCGCTAGCATAAAAATACTTATTACCGCAGTATCAATAGTACTCCTGTCACAATTCAAACGTACATCAAATCTTTCATGGTAATTAGGTGACAAACATTCTTTAAAGAAAGTAACAAAGTCTTTAGCAATGTCGTGTGCAAAGTATATCTTTATTCTTTTCAAAAATGGTTTCAATTTGAATTGCGAGTTGTTTTTGAAATATTCTTTCATTAAACGGAAATCTGTTACTTCACTGAGGTCTTGTTTGAGTCTATGGGTGAAGTTAAAATGATCGTTCTTTATATCTTTGCAAACATCAATATGGCGAAATTGTTTCCAGTGAGTCAGCACATACTTTCGCACATTTTCCGGAATAACACGTACGGATTTATTCGTGCGTGATATCAGATTTATATATGAGTGGACATGCTGACGAACTTGATTCACTTTATTGTCCAAATCAGAGGTTTTGCCTTCCAGCTCGTAAAGCTTATTTTCATGGTATTTTGATAGGTGTTCGTAGGCCATGTCTTTTTGTTTATCTTCTAGTATAGTTATATCGCCATTTAGGCTTGCGGGATCAGCGGTGTCCAAACAAGTTTTAAGTTCTTCAGGAGGTTCCATATTGTGCAAAATATAGCAGAGATAGACAGTGGCTTTGTATTTGTTTAAACATTTGCTAGCCCCTTCATCTAGTAACATTTTTTCCAGTATTGCCCAGCTGTTGAAATCCTTATCAAAAATTTCTTCTCTACGATGAACAAATAGCGCATTTAAAAATTTCTCTTTCCCTGTTGGCTTTTCTGATTTAAAAATTGAATAGTAATAATTTAATATTCTATCTAGATCTTGCTGAGTTTTACTTGCTTTAATAAGAACTACAAGGAGGTTGGATCTTACTTTTCGGTTTGTGTTTGTAACCATTACTTTTTTAAATGTCGTAAACGCTGTTTCAAAAGGCACACTTTTGTACCATATGCATCTTTTAACTCTGCTTGTCTTGCCATTCTCATCATCAAAGTTTTTAGTTGTTTCTATTTTTTGTTCTTTAGTCATCAGATTGAAGGTTCCGGAAGTATAAAATTCTTCACTGGTTTCAAATTCTTTTCCCGGAAACTTGTTAGTGAATATGGTTTTAATAAACTCAAACTTAGTTTTAGGTGGTATGGCGTTCAGTATCAATTTGTATGTTTTCCAGTACTTCCCCGCCCAGAACTTCTCTGCTGTGTTCGGTAGTTTTGCGATCGCATATTGTTTTATTTCCTCTAAGCTGCTATGTTTTACCAATGTTTTCATATCTAGTCTTGGCAGATAGATTTCAGGTTTCATCAGTATTCTACTCTTGTATTTAATTGCTATGTCTTCAGACACTTTTTTGCTTAATTTGTAAATTTTTGCATTGTCTTCATAAACATCGTCAAATCCGTAATTTTTTTCAAATGTAGCTAAGTAATTTTCATTTGATAAAAAATATAAACAGTTTCTTTTGACCAAGCAATTAATAGAATAATAACTTTTTAGTTTCAAATAAGCTTCAGCCAGTATTTGAGAATTTCCCACTAGGAGTTTTAAGTTTCCATTTTGGAAAAAATTCTCTGCACAGAGCGTTTCACGATTGATACATTCCAATTTAAAAGCTTCTGAAGTGTGGATGAGGAATTTGTATGAAGAATGTTTATAATTTTCTTTTTTACAGTAGTTATAGAATAATTCAGCACGGCTCTTGTCTCTGATATGTAGTGCAATGGTATTCAACATTTTTCGCTTCATTTTCATGGACATGTGTGGAAACACATTATTATGAAGGTAATCTGTATTGACAATATAGGAATATTCTTCATTGTACAACCAATCACACATTTTTAGGGCTCTTTCAATATGCAGAACATCTTCCGATTTTAATATTTTCAAAATGTATTCAGTGTTTTTATACCTTGCTGCAACATCTATCTTAAATAATACATCTATGTCTGACTCTTCTTCTTGAGCCTCAATGAGCTCAAACTTGACCTTTTTTGCAACTGCATCATCAACTCTTTTATTAAAATCTTTCTGGCGTTCACCCAAGTTTTTCCCAATTAGAATCATTTCAACTTTATGCTCTGTAGACAAAGAGAAATAGAATAAAAATTTGTTAAAATATCAAAATACAGGGAGGTACCAATGACGGAATTTCCTGAATATACTAAGCTTAACCTGTTCAGCTGGACAACCTGTTCCCTAAGAACCAAAGGTCAAAGTATTAAAAATTGGACCTTCCATTCAAAAAGATGGCCGAGCAAAAATACAAAAGATATCCATACAAAAAGATGGATAACTGAGCAATTTTCTACGGGAGGTATTTATTTAATATTTTGCCCTATGTTCTTTGAGAAAAGTTATTCAGTTTGACTTATCATTTTGTGTATATATATATCATATTAAAACATAATAGTTTGAATCCATTATGTCTACCTTTTGTCTATTTAACATTAAGTTTTTGTAAACTTGCAAAATCAAAAATTGTATACCTAACACGGGAAGTGTTTTAAAACTTGGTATTAAATATTCAGTATTATCCTCTCCTTACTTTTATCTTAATTTATTTGAGATTGACACTATTTTTATGTTTTAAAGAAGATCCGCGAGTATCGTAAAAAGCGACCTTGGGCTGAATGCAAGAATTGACATATAAAATGTATTTTCAGAATTAAGAAATTGAAATTGAGTGAGGTCCATGTCCAGCAGTGGACTTCGGTATGTGGCTGTTGTTGATTAGACAATTTGTTATAGAACCTATGTAAGTTAAAATTGCAAACATTCTATTCTCTTGATTAGAAAATTTGTTATTGAAACTACCTTAGTTGAAATTGAAAACAATATTTATTCTCTCAACTCTTTTTCTGTTGCCGCCAAATCTTACTGCTGCATTGGCATAGTCTTCTCATTAACAAGCAGTTTCTAATTATGGTTAAAGCATAAAGCATCGAAACTAAATGTATGAAAGTATTCTCAGACGGGTAAAAGTTTAAGTTGTAACTTATCTCATCAGCCCAACCCAATAGAATAGAAGAGAAAAATATTTGGAAAAAATATAGATCTTGGACCTTTGAATAAAGAAGTTTTTTTAGTGGGGGGGAAACCCTTCCTTTGTGAAATATTCAAATTTTCAAGGTTGAAGTTTGAGGGAGTCTATGCAGGACCAGGATAGCACTGGGGCATTCCCCCTTACCTCCCTAAACCCCCATAACCCAAAAATGCCAAATTTGGACCATGTTGTGGTTTTTCGACCAGTCCTAACCTGAAAATTCAACCTGGAATATCTCCGCAGGGGGGGATGGTACCGGGGG
The DNA here is from genome assembly GCA_027580185.1 of Tuta absoluta. Taxonomy (NCBI): domain Eukaryota; kingdom Metazoa; phylum Arthropoda; class Insecta; order Lepidoptera; family Gelechiidae; genus Tuta; species Tuta absoluta. Next base: position 5,984,320 of record JAQAHW010000019.1, on the reverse strand, counting down.
TTCGATCTTACCAACACATAACCAACCCCATGAAACCTCAATATTCGACGGTCCAAGAACTATAGGTATTTTAGTCAAATATTTATTTTAAAATTGTTTGGCCGGTACAAAATATTCTAGTTGGGGTGCACTTACTGCTGGTGCTGGCAATAGTGGAGGTGTCTTTAAGGGGCCTGGCAACAGCGATAAAACACTTTGAAAAAATTAACAATTTTTTTGGCAGCCCCTCTAAGTGCACTGCAACCCTGACCTCTGCTGAAGAAGCAAAAGACATTTGTATGGCAGCCCTCCCCCCTAACTTCACTCCAACCAGCAGCAGTTTGCACTCTTTGAACTGACCCGTGGTTATGATAGGACACGTAATTGTCCAGGGCATCGTTTTAAACATTTTTACAATAGGACCACGTACGGGATCCGACTCCCAGATCACTAATATATGTAGCAAGCTATCTGAGTAGGTACTTACATTTTACTTCATTGAAGAATACATTTGCCGGTGTTTTTCGCGGTATTCAAGTGATCCGATCACAACAACAGACAGAAACAGACACAGATGAATAAGATAATGTACTAGGGTACAGATAGGAATCGGACCAATCACAGGCGGAGACGCTAATTATAGTTCCATTAAATCAAGTGCATGTCGCTAGTGTGCTCATAGAAAGAGACAGGTATATATAATGCTATCTCTTACCACCTGCTAGTGTTGCTAGTGATGTGCCACTACTATCGATATGCATACCACGCCGTTCACTTAGTGAACTTGAAATAAAACTATGTAAGATTTGTTAATTCGTTTATTAACTGTTACATATATCTAGACACGCGGTAAGCGTGTAATATAAGAATGATTTATTTATTTTATTTTATTGAAAAGAAACAGTCTTATTTTCTTTTAAATATTACAACTTACATAAAGATTTGTTTGCATGTTAAAACTATCCAAGAAGTGTCTACTCAACATGGCAACCATTTTACATATCACTACTTTTGTGGGTTGTACGATGAACGTGGCTTTCAACGTTCACATTTACGTTTTTGGTGGGAAAATAGTATACTTTGCCTAAGATTTTTTTACATGATATAAAATGAAATTGACAACCAAAGATCTCTGAAGAAATACTTCGTAAACTTACATTTAAATTAAATAGTCCCATATTTTACTCAAAGACTCCAGGGTTGTGATCCAGTTACGTAAGGAAGGAACAGTGATAATTTTTTGGTTACCTGGCCTATCATGTGTCACGCACGTATTTCATATTTTTAACAACTTTATAGCATCTTCATCACTAAAACTCAACGTGGCCGTTGTTAACTGCAACAGGAGTACGCATTTTTCTCTTGCATCAAAGCTTTTTTTCCTTTTTGAGGAATGTACACTGTCGAAAAGTTTATCATAGAATAGTAGCAGAGCAGCGGTGTTACTCATCGTCGAATATTCGTCATTTTTGCAGCTTAAAAGAAAAATAAATAATTAGTACCATTAATTTGTAAAGTGGCTGGAATAGACTAAAATAAGTAAAGCAGTGTTAATTTCTAATTGACCACATTATATTCCGTATTTTAAAGTAGCGTATTATGGCATTGTCAAAACATCGATAGTCGATAATTTTTTGGACATCCCTATTTTTCATACTTTTGTACTTTTGTTTAAAATAAATATTATTATTTGAAACAAAGATGATGATTTGAATGAAACACGAATTTAATACCCTGACCAAAGTAGACAGAAGAATATAGACAGAAATCTACTTACTTTTTCCATTTGGAAAACCACTGTTAATTTTTGCCGCCGTAAATAAAGTTGGCTGGGCAATCAAGGAATTCAGGCGATCGTTTTCGTAAAATTTACGCTCGAAACGGTTGTTACAAACATTTTTTCTTGATTATTGATTAAAATTAAGTGAATTTAAATATTTACTGTTGATTTTATTCAGCCACAAAGTCCGCTGGCTTGGCGGTCGCGGAAAATTGTGCATTTTGACGCCAATATTGCTTTTGGTTGAACAATTAGGTACGCAACATTTCATCACGCCAATTTTAAACAAAACTTTGATGTAATTTATCTGATTTAACAATAGAAATAGCACACAATAAGAAACTGCAAGTAACTTTCACCGTGATAAAACTTCAGACCACAGATAACTAGTAGACGTCGTCTGACAGTTCGTCAAACGTCATTGCATTGAACACTAGCGCTGCCTTCTTGAAATCCATGTACTACGACCTGGTAAAAGTGATTATGAACTCTTTGACCAAACTATTAATGATTAAAATTGAGTGTGGTAGATAATGTCCCCCGATTCTAGTATGGCGATTCAATAGCGTGGAAACAGAATGGAATGATTTTTTTTAAAGCCTTTTACGGCTCTGGGATCATGCCCTTATGAGCCAGGAAACAGAATGAAAAACTATTGAGTTGCCAGAGTTGAGTTCACGTTCTTCCCAAATCTTCCACAAAATCCCCCAAACTACAAGTTTCCCTTGAAATAACCATAATATGCATGCATAATATAAATAATAATAAATAAAGATGGTCTTTCCGTGTTCTTCCAAATCGTTACCTTAAAAAGGGAGTTTTCGTTCGATACATACATACACATATCACGCCTTTATCCCTTGCGGAGTAGGCAGGACGTTAACGGCCGCAAAAACGGACATTTGCGCCACGTCTGACAAATATTTGAGGGTCTTTCGGAAAATTGTGTATCGCCATAGTGACAGGTTGTCAGCCCATCGCCTAAAATTGCAATCCACACCCTCAAGTCCCTTGGTCGCCTCTTACGACTCCCACGAGAAAGAAATGAGGTGATGCTATTCTAAGCATCACACGGTCTTTCGTTCGATAGATGGCGCTGTACTTGGTACGTTATTATTATTATTATTTATTTATTTATTAAAAAGACATATAAAGCATCAACTTACTTCGTGCCGTTAAACCTTAGAAATGTTTGTATCGGCACTGCACATTCCTCATTAATACAAAATAAAATAAATATAAAATAAAAAGACAAACCAATTTCAAAGATAACCTAAACTTATAATTATACATTATTTATTACACAGGTTAATTTGGTACCTATGCAATAGTATGCATGGATTGCAAATGGGAGGACCGCCCCTACTCTGCGAACAAAACTTGTTTACGACTAAAAGTTGATAACAATAGATATGGGACGTGACGCTCGCACTTGCATTTCATGCGCATGGAGCCTATCGATCCATCACACTTGCGTAAAAAAGGCATTTTCCTTATACAGAATGAGGCCAAAGAAAACCAATTTTTTTTTACATTATTTTGAACTAGAACAATGATCTTTTTAGATTAAAATACTTCTTTAAATTGTTTTTAATATTGTTAGGTGTTAACCTGTCTCTTAGCTCGAGTGGAAGGGTATTTATTAACCGTGGAACTATGTAATTCATAGTACGCTCGCCATAAAAGGAACGGAACGTCAACGTAAGAAACGGAACGTCACATAATTTTTCGTTTTTTTTTCACTTGGATTTAAGAGATTGTAAAACGAAACGTAACTTATAATTGTTACATCACTCGCATCGCAAAAATGTTTACTTTCATGGGTTTCCCAGCATATTAACGAAACCTACAACGTAATAACCAACCAGAGTATAATTATTAGAAAGACCATTTTTCTCATTTTTTTGACAGTTCAACGCCATCTAAGTACAGTGCTTGAATTTATTTTTTTTGGTTCTCAAAAATAAAACTCACTATTCAGATTTTTAAGCACTTACCCCCCAAAATGCCACGAATAAAAAAACGATTCAATAAACGCGTAATGGGTGGTTAAACCTGTGTGTCCAAAACCCCTTAATGCAGTTTTTTCTGTTGCAATCTCTCCCAAAAAATTGGTCCGCCCATTGCTATTAAAACCCCCCAAATTTGGGGAGACTCTCCAATTTGGCATCACTGAAACTATTTGACCTTGAAGGAAAAACCTGTCTGTTTTGAGTGCTGCCAGGTAGCTATTACAAAAATGTAGAACTTTTTCATTTTCTTATTTCGCTAAGCAAGATCGAAACGATCTAAATGAATCTATTACAACTTTCAATAAATAGATTTCATTATCGTAATCAAATGCTTAAACTTTATTTATGTTAGTATATAAAGAAAAGTTTTAGCTAATGCTTAAACAGTCTTTACGTTAGTCTATAAAGAAAACTTTTAGCATGTTTTGCGTCCACTACGCAAGTTTTTTTCCAAACAAAAGACTAAAAACGCAACGCAAGTTTGCCAGGTTTTTTATTTAAAAAACTAAATGATTATTATCCTTTTTTATACCCTTCTTTATTTGTACTCGGGTCGGTTGGGATGGACACATTAGAGCTAAAGGCGCAAAATGCTACTGGCGATGCACTACTATTTACTTTTAAATAATAAGGTAGACAACCCAGAAGCTCTGTCTAGGTCAGCCTTGTGCCAGTTCCAGTGAGATACTTGCAGGGGGGGCTCTCGGCCAGAGAGGGCGCAGGCGGCGGCCGTTGTTCGCGAGGTCAGACGTGCGTACTCAGCAATCAGCGCAAGCACCTACAGTACGATTCCTAAGTCTCCTCAACTCTGTTATTCTCTCCCAAGACACGAGCTAAAATTTATTTGTTTTGTTTAGCATGTAGGCGCGTTGGATTTTTAGTCTGTAAGCTTATATTGTAATTATATAAATAAATAAATAAAACATCGATTCATTGCAGCGTGGATATACACATTTAAATTGGATATTTTCCCGAGAGCTATGACAGTGAAAAAAAAAATGTTTTATCTAATGTTTGTAGGTACTATGATATGACTCGCATAAGTGAATCAAGAAAGATATTATCATACAGATATAAAAACTTGTGTAGCTGGCAATACTGATTGAAATACAAAAAATAGTTTGTGGATATAAAGGTGCCGGCACACTCGAACGGAAATGGACTAAAGCCAAACGCTAATCATATTAATCCTGCAGAACCCTCTGCTGAAGAATGCAGCGCGGCACGCAAAGCTCTCAAGGGAGTTATATATCCAATATCCATTGCTTGATGATGTCAAGTCCTATCCTACAAGTAGGGAGAAAAGGATTAGGCAGTTCAAGAAACAGTCCCACACGACAAACGGGCAAAAGCTTTTCCTAGCCCCTCGTACGCCTCCCCCAGGCGCTTGTAGACTACCGTGATCCACCGCATGTAACGGGCTCCACTAGCCCGTTACATGCTGCCCGAGCGGGTTTTCTATTAGGACATTACAAAATTGTTACAATGACGGTTCATGACGTCAATAAGTGATATGATAATACTATCCTACATTGAATAAAGAATTTCAATTATCAAAAAATATCAATTGTAACTTCAATTTCTGCGCTTTCCGCCGCGTCCTACCCACATAATTGACCGAGCAGCCTTTTCTACGCAGCGTTGGCGCTGAATGATCTGTACATAGGTATAAAATAAAACTACACGAATGAAATTAAAAACGTTTCATTTATTAAAATTAAGGCCCGCTTTACGGCTAACTTTACAGTTTGCATTCTCTGACAATTACTATTATACAAAATCTTCCCGACTTCACATTTATTTATATAAATATGATTACTTATTTAATTTTACAAAGCCCTAGACTTTATCTATTCTAGAGTCATTTTATAATAAGTAAATAGATAAGGTATACATACAGTAGGATTTTAAAATAACTTGAGCCTTGAAATACGGGGTGTAGTGTAAGTGAGGTGTACCGAAAACTTTACTTGCAGGCATGAACTGATCACAAAACTGCACAACTTTTACAATGGAGCCTCCGTTGTAAAAGTTGTGCTGTTTTTGGAAATCGTTTTTTTGTTGCTCAATTTACCATTGGAGGTCGATACTTTTTCTCGTTTTCAAACATAGCCTCCACAGAAAAAGTTGTTCAGTTTCATGGTCTGAATATGCCTGCAAAGTTTTTTGTACACCGTATCTTACACCCTGTACTGATGAGTACATAAGGGAACAATCTGCGCTATCCTACAAAATCTAGACATAGATATTGAACACCAAATTGAATAGTAACAAAAAAGGGGTTATACAATCAATGTTTTCCCAAAATATTGTAGTTTAATAAATACGAATGAATAGTAAAATCAAACGTATTAATATACGCTCGCGTGGATAGTAATGTACAGTGTAGTAACTGATAAATACGCCACTGGGTATTATAGCTGAATAGTTCCTAGAAAGAAGCGATTGTAGCTATAAATGATTTGAAAAATGGTCAAAAACTACTTCAACCGCTGCAGAACTGTTGAATTCAACAAGTTTGCTTCCTGCAGCGTTTTCTGTGGATCGGAGAGCTCGGCGCTGGGGAAGCCGGACAGCAATGTAAAGTTAAATACACCATTGGGTAATAGCTAAGTTGACGCGATTTTAGTTAGAAAAACGGTCAAAAACTACTTTAATCGCTGCAGAACTGTTGAATTCAACAAGTTGGCTTCTTGCAACGTTTTCTGTGGATCGGAGAGCTCGGCGGTGGGGAGACTGGACAGCAGGGTGAAGTTTAATACACCATTGGGTAATAGCTAAGTTGACGCGATTTTAGCTAGAAACGACGGTCAAAAACTACTTTAAACGCTGCAGAACTGTTGAATTCAACAAGTTCGCTTCCTGCAACGTTTTCTGCGGATCGGAGAGCTCGGCGCTGGAGAAATTGGACAGTATTGTAAAATTTAATACACCATTGGGTAATAGCTAAGTTGACGCGATTGTAGCTAGAAACGACGGTCAAAAACTACTTCAACCGCTGCAGAACTGTTGAATTCAACAAGTTTGCTTCCTGCAGCGTTTTCTGCGGATCTAAGAACTCGGCTCTAGAGATACTGGACAGAAATGTAAAGTTTAATACCCCATTGGGTAATAGCTAAGTTGACGCGATTTTGGTAAGAAAAATGGTCAAAAACTACTTCAACCGCTGCAGAACTGTTGAATTCAACAAGTTTGCTTCCTGCAACGTTTTCTGTGGATCGGAGAGCTCGGCTCTAGGGAAACTGGACAGCAATGTGAAGTTTAATACACCACTGGGTATTATAGCTGAGTAGTACCTAGATAGACGCGATTGTAGCTAGAAAAATGGTCAAAAACTACTTCAACCGCTGCAGAACTGTTGAATTCAACAAGTTTGCTTCCTGCAACGTTTTCTGTGGATCGGAGAGCTCGGCTCTAGGGAAACTGGACAGCAATGTGAAGTTTAATACACCACTGGGTATTATAGCTGAGTAGTACCTAGATAGACGCGATTGTAGCTAGAAAAATGGTCAAAAACTACTTCAACCGCTGCAGAACTGTTGAATTCAACAAGTTTGCTTCCTGCAACGTTTTCTGTGGATCGAAGAGCTCGGCGCTGGGGAAGCTGGAGAGCAATGTTTAATACACCACTGGGTATTATAGCTGAGTAGTATCTAGATAGACCCGATTGTAGCCAGAAATGACTTAAAAAACGGTCAAAAACTACTTCAACCGCTGCAGAACTGTTGAATTCAACAAGTTGGCTTCTTGCAACGTTTTCTGCGGATCGGAGAGCTCGGTGCTGGGGAAAATGGACTGCAATGTAAAGTTTAATACACCATTGGGTAATAGCTAAGTTGACGCGATTTTAGATAGAAAAACGGTCCTACTTCAACCGCTGCAGAACTGTTGAATTCAACAAATTGGCTTCCTGCAGCGTTTTCTGCGGATCGGAGAGCTCGGCTCTAAGGAAACTGGACTGCGAAGTAAAGTTTAATACACCACTGGGTATTATAGCTGAGTAGTACCTAGATAGACGCGATTTTAGTTAGGAAAATGGTCAAAAACTACTTCAACCGCTGCAGAACTGTTGAATTCAACAAATTGGCTTCCTGCAGCGTTTTCTGCGGATCGGAGAGCTCGGTGCTGGGGAAAATGGACTGCAATGTAAAGTTTAATACACCATTGGGTAATAGCTAAGTTGACGCGATTTTAGATAGAAAAACGGTCCTACTTCAACCGCTGCAGAACTGTTGAATTCAACAAATTGGCTTCCTGCAGCGTTTTCTGCGGATCGGAGAGCTCGGCTCTAAGGAAACTGGACTGCGAAGTAAAGTTTAATACACCACTGGGTATTATAGCTGAGTAGTACCTAGATAGACGCGATTTTAGTTAGGAAAATGGTCAAAAACTACTTCAACCGCTGCAGAACTGTTGAATTCAACAAATTGGCTTCCTGCAGCGTTTTCTGCGGATCGGAGAGCTCGGCTCTAAGGAAACTGGACTGCGAAGTAAAGTTTAATACACCACTGGGTATTATAGCTGAGTAGTACCTAGATAGACGCGATTTTAGTTAGGAAAATGGTCAAAAACTACTTCAACCGCTGCAGAACTGTTGAATTCAACAAGTTTGCTTCCTGCAACGTTTTCTGTGGATCGGAGAGCTCGGCTCTAGGGAAACTGGACAGCAATGTGAAGTTTAATACACCACTGGGTATTATAGCTGAGTAGTACCTAGATAGACGCGATTGTAGCTAGAAAAATGGTCAAAAACTACTTCAACCGCTGCAGAACTGTTGAATTCAACAAGTTTGCTTCCTGCAACGTTTTCTGTGGATCGAAGAGCTCGGCGCTGGGGAAGCTGGAGAGCAATGTTTAATACACCACTGGGTATTATAGCTGAGTAGTATCTAGATAGACCCGATTGTAGCCAGAAATGACTTAAAAAACGGTCAAAAACTACTTCAACCGCTGCAGAACTGTTGAATTCAACAAGTTTGCTTCCTGCAACGTTTTCTGTGGATCGAAGAGCTCGGCGCTGGGGAAGCTGGAGAGCAATGTTTAATACACCACTGGGTATTATAGCTGAGTAGTATCTAGATAGACCCGATTGTAGCCAGAAATGACTTAAAAAACGGTCAAAAACTACTTCAACCGCTGCAGAACTGTTGAATTCAACAAGTTGGCTTCTTGCAACGTTTTCTGCGGATCGGAGAGCTCGGTGCTGGGGAAAATGGACTGCAATGTAAAGTTTAATACACCATTGGGTAATAGCTAAGTTGACGCGATTTTAGATAGAAAAACGGTCCTACTTCAACCGCTGCAGAACTGTTGAATTCAACAAATTGGCTTCCTGCAGCGTTTTCTGCGGATCGGAGAGCTCGGCTCTAAGGAAACTGGACTGCGAAGTAAAGTTTAATACACCACTGGGTATTATAGCTGAGTAGTACCTAGATAGACGCGATTTTAGTTAGGAAAATGGTCAAAAACTACTTCAACCGCTGCAGAACTGTTGAATTCAACAAATTGGCTTCCTGCAGCGTTTTCTGCGGATCGGAGAGCTCGGCTCTAAGGAAACTGGACTGCGAAGTAAAGTTTAATACACCACTGGGTATTATAGCTGAGTAGTACCTAGATAGACGCGATTTTAGTTAGGAAAATGGTCAAAAACTACTTCAACCGCTGCAGAACTGTTGAATTCAACAAGTTTGCTTCCTGCAACGTTTTCTGTGGATCGGAGAGCTCGGCTCTAGGGAAACTGGACAGCAATGTGAAGTTTAATACACCACTGGGTATTATAGCTGAGTAGTACCTAGATAGACGCGATTGTAGCTAGAAAAATGGTCAAAAACTACTTCAACCGCTGCAGAACTGTTGAATTCAACAAGTTTGCTTCCTGCAACGTTTTCTGTGGATCGAAGAGCTCGGCGCTGGGGAAGCTGGAGAGCAATGTTTAATACACCACTGGGTATTATAGCTGAGTAGTATCTAGATAGACCCGATTGTAGCCAGAAATGACTTAAAAAACGGTCAAAAACTACTTCAACCGCTGCAGAACTGTTGAATTCAACAAGTTTGCTTCCTGCAGCGTTTTCTGCGGATCGGAGAGCTCGGCGCTGGGGAAACTAGACGTTAAATACACCACCGGGTATTATAGCTGAGTAGTACCTAGATAGACGCGATTGTAGCTAGAAATGACTTAAAAAACGGTCAAAATCTACTTCAACCGCTGCAGAACTGTTGAATTCAACAAGTTTGCTTCCTGCAACGTTTTCTGTGGATCGGAGAGCTCGGCGCTGGGGAAGCTGGAGAGCAGCGTGAAGTGCAGCAGCTGGTAGGCGGGCTCGGCGCGCGACACGTACAGCGCGAGGTCGCTCACTGTGTGCGTGTGGTTGAACTGCCCGGTCAGCCGGCTGCCGTCCGCCAGGCGGAACTGGGGACGAACACAAGTAGAAAAATTACAAATTACGCTCCTTAAATTGTTAGTAAAACATAATAACAAAAAGATTTTTTTAAAACAAGCTTTTATTTATTTGAGTGCACTATTTGAAAAGTGGTTGCCCAACGAGCCCTAACTCGATAGAGGTACATAGTTTCATCTCTGAGATGCTGTGACCACCATCATATCAGCTTTTTGACATCATAATATTGCATTGTCACCCAATTTACATGTCTATGCAAAATTTTAGATCAATCGGAAGTCGTTAGGTGGCTCAAATTTTGCTTCCAAGATTTGACCCGTACAAACTCACGAACACGGCAAGTCAAATAAAAGCTTGTAAAAAGCATCATGCGAACAAGATTATAACAAGCTGTTTTCCCACTGTAAAATATTAACTGTAAAGGAAAAAGATTTTTTTTTAATAGGAAGAAAAACTTTGTTTTTGTGAAATGGCGCCACTGTCGAGGTCATTAACGGCTACACTCACCATAAAAATTGCATTGTCACTTTCCGTTGAATAAGTTTAGAAAACTCACTTTCGAACTTATTATATGCAATGTACAGTCGGTTGTAGCACATAAGGTACGAGGCGCACTCCAAAAGAACTGAATTATTTTGGTCTCCAGCAATATTTTTTTCTTGACATAAATACGAGGTATAAGGGACGGTGTACCGAAAACTTTGCAGGCATGATCAGACCATGAAACTGAACAACTTTTTCTATGGAAGCTATGTTGGTAAACGAGATTTTTTTTCGACCTCCCATACAAAATTTCCGATTAGCTGACTGACTTTCAATGGAAACTCGAAAAAAAACTTTCGTTTCCCAACATAGGTTCCATAGTAAAAGTTGTTCAGTTTCATGGTCTGATCATGCCTGCAAAGTTTTCGGTACACCGTCCCTTACACCCTGTATGTATTAGTAGAAAATCACTTCTTATAAAAGAATAAGTTTAAATTTTTATTATGTATTCACTTGGGATAAAAATAATTCAGTTCTTTTGGAGTACCCCTGGTACCTTATGTGCTATAACCGAGTGTACTCACCTGTATAGTTGTGGTGGGTTTGCTCGTGTCGAGGCCGACGGCCGCTTGCGCCGCTCGCTGGTTAGCGGCGCGGTCGTTGACATCCGCCGCTACGGGGGCGGTCGCGCCTACCGTGGGGGGAGTCGGGCTGGAATAGATAGATAGATGAACACTTTATTGCTTACAACATACACAACAGAAACAAAACAATACAGAAAACTTAAGACTAAAAGTAAACAAAGGCGGCCTCATCGCTTGCAGCGATCTCTTCCAGGCAACCTTTACATAGAAAAAGAGACAAACAAGAAATGATTTGCAAGTAGTTGCATAAGCAAATTAAAAACGGTACAATAAAATAATTAAATTTAAAAAAATAATAATAAAAATAACACTTATGTAGTAGTAAGAACACTTACAATAGTAATACATACATACATACATACATATATACATACATACATACATAAATACATACATACATAGGTACAAAAATATACAAAATAATTTTATATTTAAATTTAAATTAAAGATGTAAATACCGTGTCATTTATTTAGAAAAATATTAAATTAAAACTAATTTGTTTAATAATTCATGAAGCGTAGTGGCGTTTGATGCCGTCTTCGAATAGCATCACCCCATTTGTTTCCCTTGGGAGTAGTAAGAGGCGACTAAGGGACTCGAGGAGATACACACCTTGTGTATTGCAATTTTAGGCGATGGGCTGACGACCTTTCACTATGGCGATACACAATTTTCCGAATGTCCCTCAAATACCTGTCAGACGTGACCGTTTTTGCGGCCGTTTACGCTCTGCCGACCCCGCAAGGGATTATAGGCGTGATTATTAAATATGAAATAAAAATAATAAATAAATATGAGATTTTTAGATGAAGACATTGGGTTTTTGGATTATTCAAGCGGAAACCAGTTGTTTAAGGTAATTAAACGAGTTTATGAATTAAACTTTTTATTACCTAAATATATACACACACACTACACATATTACGTCTATTATTCCTTACGGGGTAGGCAGAGCGTAAACGGCCGCAAAAGCGGACACTTCCGCCAAGTCTGCCAAATATTTGAGGGTCATTCGGAAAATTACCAAGTTTCTTAATTCTTGAAGAAGCGAAAGAGGTGTATCAGGATCGTAGCAAGTGGATAGATGTAGTCTCTGCCTACTCCTATGGGAAAGAGGCGTGATTATATGTATGTATGTATGTATCTTAGAATCAGTTAATCTATCTACACATTCAAAAGAGAGTGCAGGCAGTAGTTGCTTTCAAAGCAAAAGTCCGAGACAAACTGGGTATTTAGTGAGATCTAGTTACTGTTTTAGATACTATGTTAATATAAAGTACCTGTAAAACATTTTGTGAATAAATCCCTTTTTATTTTATTTTATTTTTATGTAAATTAGATATAAGTAGCTTCTGACCTGCCGAGCATCTGCCCCTTGCCGGCGAAGGCGTGCGAGCGGGAGCCCTGCCGCGGGCACTCCTCGTGGCGGCGGTCCTCCAGGCTCACTCGGACTTCGCCCCCGCCCCCGGACAGCTCGGGGGGGATCTCACTGGAAATTTAAAAAATATACGTGCTGTAAAAAAAATAGCTGAGAATATTTTAAGTGGTGAACCAGTACGTGAAACTAAACAACTTTCCCCAAGGAACTTAGGTCGAAATATGAAAAAAAAATTGGCCCTCCCATATCAATTGTCCCGGCCGGGTAACACACTAAGTATGGGAGGGTCAAATTATTTTTTCATATTTCGACCTATGTTCCTTGGGGAAAGTTGTTTAGTTTCACGTACTGGTTCACCCCTTAAAATATTCTCAGCAAATTTTTTTACACCTTATATATTAAGGTTTCGAAATGAATAAATGCTTTTATGGATATGTGATTCATTTATGTACTCGATTTTTTTCCTTATTAAGGATGGGTTTGCTCATGACTCTAGTCTAGGTCATAGGACAGAGACAGAGTCCTAAGATGGAGCGAGCTCACCCAGAAGAAGCCTGTTCACTCTTACTTTGAAGATATTAGGGTTGTATGCGTTTGGAAACACACACGTAGGTAGTGAGTTCCACTTGATCTTACATCCGCGATACGCGGCTAAGCCTAGTGCGAGGAGTATTGTGAATAAAATATGGCTGGAAACTAGAAGTTTGATAAATCATCTATAAAAAAATCTTCGTCATAAAGTATAGTTTTTTACCAGCTTTATCGTGATTTTGTATGACCAATTTATCTACATGGATCATAAATTGAGGGTTTTCAGTCAATTTTTTTGTGTAACGTGTGAATTTGTGTCGATTTAATATGCCAATGGGTTAACAGCGATAAAGGCATCACTAAATATAAATAGTGTAAAATGAATTTGGTGCCCGTGTCCCTATGTATGCTTAGATCTTTAAGAGTTCGCAACGGATTTTGATGCGGTTTTCTTCAGTAGATAGTGATTCAACAGGAAGGTTTCGATGTACAATTCGTGCCGGGAAGAGGCCTTTTTCCCGCGGGAAAACCGTAAGCAGCGAATAAAATCGCTGAGAAAGGGAAAGGTCAGATGTTCCGCAATCATGATCACCTCCTGGCATGCAACATTATTAATTTTATCACGCCCATAAGTATGTGACATTATTAACCCGTATTAATATTATAAATCTGAGAGTTTGTGTGTGTGTATGAATGTTTGATACCTCTTCACGCTCAAACGGCTTGACCGATTTGGATGAAATTTGGAACACAGGTAGTATAAACTGGAATAACACATAGGCCACTATTACGACGGGAAAATGAGTGGCAGTGGGTGAAACCGCTGGGCGGGAATCTAGTCACTTATAATTATCCCAAAAACTATCTAAAACAATAAAACAATTCTAAACGGATTTAAGTTGTTTCTTTTGGATTTTACAATTCCTACGTTTCGAGCTCTTTACAGAGCCCTTAGGAATTGTAAAAACCAAAATAACACAACTTAAATCCGTTTAAAATTGTTTTATTGTGATGAGTAATAGTTGTGCAAACTCAAGAAAACATTAACTATCTAGAAATGTGTAGAATATTCTAGAAAATCGGTTGAACGTACCCTCTTTTATTATTAAACGAACAAGTATCACTCATGATGTGGGTTTACACGGCTTACTTGTTGTATGGTTAGTAGAGAGTTTTATCCCTCTACGTTTCGGCTGCTTACGGCAGCCTTCTTCACGGAGGTCGACAGATCACATACGCCCGCCCGTCAGCTGTGATTGCCGAACACAATCACATCTCATCATAAACGTACCCTCGCCGTATGCACCCGAGGAACTCGGCATTGTCAGGGTCGGTGTAGTGGCGCAGGGCTCCGTCGTCCACGGTGAACCCCTCACGGTATAGCCGCAGCCGCACCGAGCGCGCAGCCCCGCCGCCGCCGCCGCCGGACTGGAGATATACAAATACAAATAATGTTAATTAAAAAGAAAATGCTTAACCTATTTAACAGTTACTAGCAGACCCCGCACTAGGTAACCTGTATCGCGGGAGTCCAAGTCGAGCGTCATACAGAGATCTTTGACACCGTACGAAGTGCAGATACATGCATCATAATATCTAAACAATTGTTGTCCAGATGGAAGAGGCGTCGCCACTAGTAATGCGAAAGTCGCAGGTTCAAATCCTGCCCGCGCTTGAAAATTTTGCAAGTTTTCAAAAAAAATATCTAAACAAATCAATAAGAAATATAATAAAAATAAAAAAGTAACTAAAGCAGAGTGCAGGTATGTATAAGTGATTGTGTTGTATAGTGTGAATTTATGAGTGTGTGTCTGTGGGTGTACGTATATATATTAAGACGAATCGTATTATTATCGACTAATTCTATCTTTACAGATTTAATGGAGTCTAAGCAACGAGCCATGCCACGCTGGCTAATGCCAGTATCTTAATAGATAACTTGCAAAAATCGCGGGCAGGAGACGAGCTGCGGTAGCCCAGATGGAAGAGGCGTCGCCACTAGGAATGCGAAAGTCGCAGGTTCAAATCCTGCCCGCGCTTGAAAATTATGCAAGTTTTCATAAAATTGTTATACCTAACACGGGAAGTGTTTTAAAATTTTTGTATTCAATGCCTGTTAAAGTTTAGTTTACTAGGCATGCTAACATGCCTAGTAAACTAAACTATCTAGTATCCAGTCTTGTTATTAAAAAGTAAATGACATTTAACATTATCTATTGTAGCTATCTATACTTGTGGAAAGTTGTTCCTTTTCACCAGCTCGTCTTGAATTTTCGCTAACGGTCACTACAAAATTTTAGCCATGTGTAAAAAAACCCGTCCAAGTTCGAGTCGGCCTGCTTTTTAAACAACTACAAGCGGCCTCAGGCTTGATTCTAATGCTTTTATTTTCAACTCGATAACGCGTTCCCGAAATACAGGATTGTGACAGACGGACGGGTAACAAAGTGATGCTATAAGGGTTTTTTTTTCTTTCTGAGGGAACCCTAAAAACGCTGAAGATAGTTCAAGGGTTGAACCAAAACATGAACCTGAACAACATTTCCCGAGGAACATAAAGGTCTAAATGTGAAAGTTGAAAGTGAACCAATTCAATATCACTATTCGATTCCTCGGTAAATTGTTATTATTATGATTCGTGAACCCAGTATGTGTAATTAAAATTAGTAATTCTCTTCCATAAGTAATAAAGAGCATCCAGAATAAATTATTATCTTAATTAAAAGGTCACACGAGTGATGATTAATGTTTTTATTTTGATTTTAGGACTTATTTGGGGTTTTATACGTAGTGTAAATTTCCAACTTTTATTTTTTAATAATTTTAAAAATTTCTTACCGTTTGCTGGTCACCTGTTGCTACTGGTTCGTGGTCATCTGTTGTCTGACCTTTAACAAATAGAAAAACATTGTTTAGCACTTCGATAACATACACAGCAAATATCTTTGACTAGATTTCCGCGGTAAAAAGTAGCCTGTGTTATTCCAGGTTATAATCTACCTGTGTTCCAAATTTCAAAAAGTAACAAACATGCATACATACACACACAAACTCTCAGATTTATAATAGTCGGCCAGGGATTGAACCCGGGACCTGTGGAGTACCGTTCCACCGCTCTACCACAGGGCTACCGGCGCCACGAACGAACCCTTCGAAATTTTCAATCTCTTGATACTCGTCTTGAAGCGTCGTACAAGCGGTCAACGTCGCCGGCCGACTGTAACATTTTTTCAATTTCTTATTTTATTAGTTTAATAATGTTTACATATTTTTGAAAACTTGCAAAATTTTCAAGCGCGGGCAGGATTATGCAAGTTTTCAAAAATTGTGTTATACCTAACACGGGAAGTGTTTTAAAATTTGGTATTCAAATGTTTACCTAGCCTGTAGCCGACACCGGAGAACGCGCCTCGCCCGCGGCTCGCAGTCGACGGCTCATCCTCAAACACTACCGCACCCCTCCTGTTAGAAAATATAATATAATTTTTTAAATAATAATAAAATTATTTTTTGCACATAGAAAACAAAGAACATCTGAAACATAGACAAATATATAGTACAACCAGGCGACCATCTTGCTATGGTAGCAAGTTGTACCAGGCAACCTTTATTAACCGTTATATTAGATAGACAAAGACATGTTTCATTTATATAACCACAAGCTGTTACCCGCAGCGTTGCCCAAAAACAAAAACTATCCTATGTGTTAATCCACGTTACCTTCTATATGTGTGCCAAATTTTATTACAATCGGTTCAGTAGCTTGTGCGTGAAGCAGTAACAAACAAACAAACATACAAACTTTCGCAGTAAACAGAAACTTTATTAGGATGTTGGGGTCAGTAGTTTAGGAGGAGCGATGATGAGGCCAGTTGTATAATATTATATACTAGCTGTTACCCGCGCGTTGCCCGCATAGCCCTCGAGTGGTCGATAAAAACTATCCTATGTGTCAATCCATGTTACCTTCTATATGTGTGCCAAATTTCATTACAATCGGTTCTGTAGCTTTTGCGTGAAGAAGTAACACACAAACAAACGTACAAACTTTCGCATTTATAATATTAGTAGGATAAGGTCTTATTAAATTTAGAGCAAATATTTTAAGGGTTGGTTCTATTAGTAAACTGATACTTTCTCCAAGGAACATTTAGGTAGAATTACGAAAAATATTGGACCTCCCATACATAATTGTTCCAACTTAATTTTTGCTTTGAATTTTATAGGACGTCTCGGTATCCCATACGAAAAAAAAAGAATAGGACCATATGTAGTGATTGGCGGAAACACTTCAATACCGCGTTTTAGGACTTGTATGTGGAGCGCCGCCAGATAAGAAAATATCGAAATATATTGACTGCGGCAGGGAATTGAACCCAGGGCCGTCGAATACAGTTTTTATGATCTGCCGCGATCTGTAGCCGCGTATCGAAAAGCTTTTTCAGCCAATATTTTCAAAAAACGAAATACCTTATTTTTAGATCCCTCATATTTATTGTATACAACGGTTCTTGTTAGTTTTGTAGAAATTTTATCATGGACTGGACTAAAGTTTTTTCAAATTATCTTCATTTTTGACTTGTTTTGATGTGGATGACTGATAGAAGTCAGATTGATTTGACCAAAATTAAAATTAATTTATTTGACATGGCCAGAAACATAACAATAAAATAAATAAGATCTTATTATTTTCTATCTTAATCTACTACTTACTACTTTTTGATAAGTTTTACATGGTTTTACAGTTTTATGGTTACCCCATACCAAACTAAAGTCCTTATCTTAGAAATACCAAGTTTATAAGTTTATTTGTGGTGTGTGATGTGTGATGCTAGCTAATAATGTTAAATGTTATAGTGTGTTGAACTGAACTCACTCCCGGACACTTTTGAACATCTCTGTGACGATATCCTTCCTGCTCTTGCCGGGTGGCCCAAGGATTTGCTGACCGGACCTCTCTGAGCCTCCTGCGTAGAATGCTTGCCCTACAACAATTGAGAAAAATATTGTAATGAAAGATTCTATAAAAAAAGCTTTCTTGATGAGTGGATTTGATTCCCCTTCCCAAACAGCACAAATATTTGTAAGTTAGTTTTCAAATATTTGTGTCTAGTCTGGGTGTTTCCTATGTATTTATAAGAAAATAAAGTGTAATGAAGTTAAGTTTAGTATTCATATCAGCTATCTAGTTTCCATAATATAAGCTTTGCGTAGATCGGGGCTAGATGGTGCTGTGTGAAATGTCTAGGATTGGGGAAATGTCTTTTTATTTAAATGCAGAAAAGGGAGCCCTCACCAAAACAAGTCCTGAAGGCTTCAATATTCTGATTGTTTAGAGAAAAACCTAGTAAACACCAGTTACCCTATTAAAAAGGCCAAGGCATACTCATTCTCTATACTGTTTAAACAGCATCTTCCTCTATAAATGGTCCAAAGATGTTCATATTGGTCTGTTAAATATTTGAAGATATAAATTAGCCCTACCATACATATTATGCTGACTGATAGAGCATTTTGTATAGAAGAATGTTGGATGTTTTTCTTCAAATACTTTTGCTAGATTGGTATTGGATGTCCCAAATCTCATTTTTTTTTTCAATTACTTATAGAGAGACTGTATAAGGTGGATAATTTATAGGGAAAGGTTGGACTGCTGCTTATTGCACAAGTTCTGAATTAAAATTTACTTACCTGCTTCAACTACTTGAATAACCAGAGTATGAATTCAGAGCTGATTTTCGGCATGATATTATAGATATAGGTCAGGCATTTAAAGAAAGGATCTGAGAATGGCGACCGGATGGCATTCTCTTGGGCTCTAACAGGCTATAATAATTTAAATAATGATAATGATAAATAAATGATAAATGAATTTTATTTGCAGTAAATATGGTTCACAATGATGGTAGGTAAATATTATTTAGTATCACATATTCAACCAATATACACTTTGGTATGCAAAGATGAGTCAGACGCTACATTAAATTACAATTAAATAACTTCGTAAAATTAAATTAAAATTACATTAAAATCAAATTAAAAATAAAAATAAATTAAAATATAACCGTAATCAAATTAAATTCAAATCAAAATTAAATTAAATAATCAGTTACATTCCCATATTAATAAATTCATTGATACTGTATATACAATTTTCACATAACAATTCATACAATTTTTTTTTAAACATAGTTGTTGGCATGTCCTTTAAAGCTGTTGGAAGTTTATTAAAAAGTTTAACGGACATATTGAAGCAATTTTTTTGAAAGGATGTTGTTTTACATGGAACAGCTACTAATCTGTTTGGATATCTAGTAGAGAAATTGCAGTTTTCACGTTTTTTGTTGTACAGTTCTATATTATTTTTTACGAAAACACACATTTCATATATGTACAATGCCGGCAACGGAAGTAACTTTAATTTTCTAAATAATGGTCTAATGGTTACACTTGCACACCACAGCAATAAAATAAAAAATGTGGTTGGTGAATTGTTTATTACAAGCGCAGAACTGACTTTTAATTGAAGAAAACATAATATGTTGAATATTAAAAACTAAAGGAAAAATGTATCTCTTTTGCTGCCAGTGATGGAAGTAACAGCCTCCATTTACAGATCCTTTGTTTATGTGCAGGGGCTATAACATGGTTGGGACAACTACACTTGCACCTATGTTTACTAAATTATTAACCTGGTTCATTTGCATTTTTCAGTCTTGCTATCTCACTCTTCAATTCACTATTCTCTCTCTTTAATCTATCTATTTCTTTTTTCAACCATTCAACATCATCTTTCTGATTTGGTGCACTTTTTTCCATTTTTCGTTGTTTTTTAGAACAAGTGGCTTCATCACAGAAATATTGCCTGAATCGTAACTTTTTCTTTCGTTCTGGGCAAATGAATATTGCTTTTTAGTGATAATATTGTTTTAGTAATTCATCAGGTCTTTCGTTGACTCAGTGTCAACAGAAGAACAAGAAGAAGTGATGAAGATGAATTGATTTTTTATTTTGTTACATAATTCTATTGTCCATATTGCCGGGGGAATTAAACAAAATTTTAAAGCCACCATAACCTAAACATAATATGGTTTAAGGGCTACAATGCAATACCTAGGTTTACTAGGCCCATAAAATTTTATAACTTTTATTCTACCAATTATACAAAGAAGTGAGAAAGAAAAAAAAAATTACAATTTGCAAAACATTATTGGCACAAGCTGATGATAAATTTGTACGAAAACTATTTCTTTTACTGAGTTTTCTTTTAAATGGCAGAACAAAAGTTATTCCATTTTCTCCATCCAGTTAAGGGGTTTGCACTTTTTTTTATTAATGATGGGTTTGCTCTTGACTCTAGTCTAGGTCATACAACAAAGACAAGTCTATGATGGAGCGAGCTCACCCAGAAGAAGCCTGTTCACTCTTACTTTGAAGAGATTAGGGTTGTACTTATTCTGAAAAACTATTATAATTTTAGGTCTTTTAGGTCCACAAGTTTTGATTGACTTTTTTTCCTACCTTCATCATCATCACTTGAGCTTTCCTGCTGCTGCAGTGATCCCAACGTGGCAAATCTTTGGTTTGATGGCGGTTTCTTTTTGTCTTTTTTCTGTGCTAGAGGTGACCCAGGTGGAGACTCCATATCACTACTGTCTGAAAGTGGGATCACTCTCGGCGCTGCAGATGGGTTGACTGGCTCGTCGGCACTGCCACCGTGCTCATAGAAACTTGATAATGCAACCTAAAAGCAAAATGAAGCTAATAAGTGAATTGGTCAAAAAATAACTTCAGTGCTTAGTTTAGTTGTATGTTTTAATACTATTTCTGTTCTAAATAAATCAATAAACAATTGTGTAGCATGACTATAGATAAATAATGTTGAGTACGTCGTGTTTTTTAATGGGGAATTAAAAGTTATAGAATACAAATACCGTAATTACCCTTATGATTTCGGTACAGATGTGAAGACACAGAGCGCAAGGAAACTTGATGATTTCTCAGACTTACTGTTGTTTTGATTCTAAAATGACGTAAAAATGAGCATTCTACTTACTTCCAGCTGCCAATTGGACGAGTCTAAAAAGAAGCGACTGCGGGCCTCGTCAGCCCCTGTCACGTCACAGAACTGTCTCAGCGTATCCTCTTTGTTTACAGACATCAGGAATTTACACAAAGTACTGTATTACTTACAAAAAATCCAACAAAATGAATTTCCAAAGAAATCAAATTACACAAAAACGCCGATGACTTGCTCGCTTTTCGATTCTGCTGGCTATGTTGGTAACACTGCGCTGGGTTAATGTCACTAGTGTTGTACACGTGACACTTGACATCACTTGATGATCGATTGACAATTGATTGATGTCAATTAAGGGCACAGGGCACATTGTCTGTGGCGGCTGCCGATGTTTTGAAACGTTCGGCTGGCTAGCTGGCTAGATCGCTCTCAGACGTCAGAAAGTTCGAGGTCACGTTCGCGACTTACATCGGATACTGTGTATAGCTTCATATAAAATGTACTGCCAAGATTCAAATAAATTGTTTCCTTAGCCGCGCGTCTGCAGACGTGTCCGTTAATATGTTATCAGCTTTATTCTTAGTATTAAATAGCAGTTTTGCCACCATTAAGAAAATAATTTCAATCGAAACGCAAACGTCATTTATGTCAAAAATCAAAACAAATTTGAGGTTATCATTGCGGCGCTTCGGCTTTTTCTTGCGAAAACAAAGTAATTTTCAGTGAACTTGAGTCTAATCTCTAAGCATGAGCCGTAAAGAAGCTTTGTCGTCGTTTATCCAGAACATTCACGGCCGCCCCGTTGTTGTCAAGTTAAATAGTGGTGTCGATTATCGAGGTACGTGTACTGCTATTTCCTACATAGAAGGCTCAATGTCTGAACAGAATACTCTGGACCCACAGCACCCAGGTTGGCAGCACAGGCCCTCTATGAACGCAGCAGTATAGTAAAGTAAATCCCTAGCACCAGAACTGCTTGCGTCTGTGGTCTAGTGGTTTGAGCATTGAGCACTCAATCTGTTTCGAATGTGAATCGATTTCAAAGTGAGACTTTTAGAGAAGGATAATTACCACCTTTCAACAGGGTTTCAGATTGTTTACAGCACCTTATAAATATGGGAGTTGTACTGATTTTGAAACCATTACCTATTATTCAATTTGGTCATTCATGATTTTTTTAAATTATGAATTGAATTTATATCATTAATCAAAGCACAGAATTCTTTAAACTACAAGTTCCTCACAAATCAGACCAAGTTAAAACAATCACATCTTTTCAGGTACCTATATTTTTGTAAGTTTGCACAACATAGAAATTTTTTAATCCAAAATAAACACAACTTAAATTGATTTAAAATTGTTTTATTGTGATCTTTTCAGGTGTTTTGGCATGCTTGGATGGCTACATGAACATAGCTTTGGAACAAACGGAGGAGTATGTCAACGGCCAATTAAAGAACAAGTATGGAGATGCTTTCATACGAGGAAACAATGTTCTATACATCAGCACTCAGAAGAGAAGAATATAGGTCAAATTAGGATACTGTCTAAATATAAGTTTATTTCTAATACTCCACAATACAAAATGTAACTTCATAAGCAATTGTTTTTCTTGTTTCGTCCTTCCTATCTTTAATATGGGGTGAGCAAGTACGGGACACTGTACTGAACACCTTGCATGCATATGGGGTGAGCAAGTAAGGGACACTGTACTGAACACCTTGCATGCATATGGGGTGAGCAAGTACGGGACACTGTACTGAACACCTTGCATGCATATGGGGTGAGCAAGTAAGGGACACTGTACTGAACACCTTGCATGCATATGGGGTGAGCAAGTAAGGGACACTGTACTAAACACCTTGCATGCATATGGGGTGAGTAAGTAAGGGACACTGTACTGAACACCTTGTATGCATATGGGGTGAGCAAGCAAGGGATACTACTGAAAACCTTGCATGCTTGACCAGACAATAAACTGACCCATTATCTCTACAGAGCTAATGGTCAGAAATGAGATATAATTTTCGATAACATATAAATATATCACGCCTATAATCCCTTGCGGGGTAGGCAGAGCGTAAAAAAACGGACATTTACGCCACGTCTGACAAACATTTCTGGGTGACCCTTAAATGTTTGTCAGATGTGGCGTAAATGATTGTTTTCCGGTCGTTTACGCTCTGCCTACCCCGCATGGGATTTTAGGCGTGATATATGTATGTATGTGTCTCCATTGAAATACGTGCTGTTTAAGGGCTGTTTCAGTATCGTTGAATGAGCCTAGTAGCCCAATTTCTGCCTTATTGAGCCCAAATACAGAAAATATTATTGGTTTTCTTTACAAAAAAGAGTTTTGACACGTCACTAGACTAATAACTCTAAACGTTTTCAGTTTTCATCCTCCAATATAACTTTTGCTACCTCTAGATAAATTGTGTACATGGACGGAACTAGTTTGTACGGTACGACGTAGGAGTACTTGTAAAATCCTAAAATAAAGGAGTAGGATCGTAGTTCAGTATTGCACGACATGACAATGCGCGACATCGATGAGATAAGAAAGCGCACGAGTGTAGATAGCGTCATTTTAAGTTGAGGATGAGGAGTCGAGGTTTAAGAAAAATAATGTCAAATCGGCCTATTACCACTATTACTTGTCTTGTTTTCGTGAATTTTGTAATTATAAATTTTGATTTTACTGCTAGATTGCTATTTGTACATTACTGTACTTCTGCTTTCTACTGAAATTACCTAGATATTTAGACACACGACAACAACTAGGTTTGTATATACATTACATTAACAGCCACAACAGTCCAATGCTGGACATGAGCCCCCCTATTGAGGGGGGTATTGCTGCTACACTAACCACGCTTGTAGTGCGCAGTTCAAGATATTGCTTTCACAGGTAACGCTGGTTCCATACCTTGGATGAATTTATTCCTCAGTCACTTTTTACTTTAGGTATTAATGTGATGCTATTTTAAGCCGGCATCACACGGCAACCTAATTATCTCTATACTTCTTTGAAATAGGCTCTCTCTGAAAACTTCATATGATGCTAAAATTTTATGCTATAATCTGAAAAAAAGCCACAGGGGAATCAATCCTAATCAAATTATTGTTATCAATGTTCTTAGACAGTGCAGATTCTTAAAATGCTAGTTTTATTTAAATCCTCTTTGGAAATATGTTCAATATTTTTGGCACATTCCAGTTTGCTGAATCATAGAGCCGAGCCATTTTCAGGAATAACTTGCAAACTCGGAATAACTACTGTGTATACCATGCAGTGCGGGAATAAATATCAGACCAATTTGTATTGAAATGCGACTGAACAATCCTAAGAAAATGTCTGTTTCATTTAATTTTATTTGGGGAGCTTACAACTCAAAGAATATTTATACTAAATAAATAAGAAAATGCCAATATGTCACTAACTATATATAGATCTTGTCCCATTTACATAATATTACAAATATTATAAGTACTATAAATACTTATTATTATAAGTACTATAAATACTTATTATCATTATGAGTACTATAAATACTTATTATTGCAGGAAGATAATTATGGACTATGGACCATCAAAAGTAGGACCACAAACAGAATTAAAAATATTCTGTAGATGGGGAATTAAATGAATTGAAGGTTTTAGGAAGTTCCAAGCTAACTTGTGTTCCAATGCTGTATTGAAGACTCAAAAATAATAATGTTACAGCTGATTCAAAAATGGGTAAGTTTAATATTTATTATATATTGCTTTATGCATTATGATGAACCATTTATTGCACACCAGAGACATAATATACAAAAAATTACGACACAACAGGACAACTTATTTCTACTGAGAAATTTTAATTTTTGTATATTTATGAAGAAAAACAATTCGCCCAACAGATTGAGTGCTGGAATTGTTCAAAACATTGATTACTTACCTCATCAAGTTGCTGGAGTATTTAAAAAAGACAATATTAGGCCAAGTTCCTTTTTGAACTCACTCGCTTGGTATATTGTATTTTTCACACCTCAAAAGATAACCTTGTTCATAAAAAAACACACACAAAAATAGAGAGTTAAGAAATGATTCCGACCAACAATTAAAATGATTTATCACCCCCTTATTATCTCATGAAAAAAAGATAGACTACAAAGTTGGCTCAATTCACTACAATGTTATTGTTTCCAGGTGAAAAATTGTATCCCCATTCGGACCTAGAGATAAAGTTGGAGATACCAGAGTTAAAAGAAAAACCTGAGGACTGCAACACGCAATATAACTATGCCATTGACAAAGGTAGGTACATACATACATGACACCTATATCATTGCCGGTAAGGCAGAGCGTAAACAACCGTAAAAACTTACATATGTCTGACTAACATTTTGGGTCAATCAGACAACTGTTTATCGCCATAGTAACAGGTTGTCAGCTGATCGCCTAATTTACAATATACATGTAACCCTCGAGTCCCATAGTGGCCTTTTACGACGCCTATTGGAAATAATTGGGGTGATGCTTTTCTAAGACGACATCACACGGAAATAGGTAGGTTTAACTTAATAATTTAATAGGTGTGTGGGGTGACTAACATTCAGAAGTCTTTATGTAATCATGTCTCAGAAAATGAGTCAAACTAAATAAATAAAATAAATATCCTGAATAGTTCACACAGTGCCATCTGGCCCAAAACTAAGCAAAGCTTGTAATAGCATACTGTAGATGATTGAACTAGAACTAATATACTTTTTTTTGTTAATAAATACATATTATACATAGAAACACCGAGACTGTACACAATATCTGAAAATTTCTAAACAAATATTAGTGACTTGTGGGGGATCGAACCCACGACCCCCGGCGTAGGTTTTATTGCTTTTAATAGTCTTTGAAGTAAGTTATTGCCACGAATTGATACTTTGGTTTACAGATGATGAGCGTGTCCAGCCTGGGATTTTTTTCTTGTTTAGGGGGCGCCACAAGCCCTCGAATCGCCTTAAATTTGTATTACTAGGAGCTTCTAATACCTCTTTTGAATTTATTTGGTCTTCTAAGTTTCCAATTTGTTGTGTTACAGGGCAAGTCAAGCAGGAAACGTTACAGGATATAGACAATGGAGTAATAAAAGTTGAAGAGAAGAAGTCCAATAACATAGACCCTTTACCGAGGTATGGATATGGATTATTTTACAGAGTGTAAGGGAATACTAATGGGGTGCATTCAGATCATGAAACTGAACAACTTTCCGTAAGAAAATATTTCAGGAAACGTAAAAAAAATGGACTTTCCATAGTAAATGCAGTCAGCTGTGATGCAGTGAGCAGATGAGAGTGTGTTTCAAAAGGATGGTTTTTATGTATAATTCATGCCCGCAAGGTATTTTTCGAAGAAGGTCTTTAGCGGGTGAAACCGCTGTGCAGGCCGCTATCAATTACAATTAGAAAACATTCCAGGAAGGCGAGAACTGGCCCTTAGCTTAGAGTTATAAGGCTTATATAAAACTAGATTTCCGCTCAGCGGTTTCACTCTCTACCACTCATTTTCCCATGGTAATAGTTGTTTTCCTGCGGTAAAAGTGGCCTATGTGTTATTCCAGGTTATGTGTATACCTGTGTTCCAAATTTCATCCAAATCGGTCACGCTGTTTGAGCGTGAAGAGGTAACAAACACACACACACACATAATATAATATTATTAAGTCTGGATTCTGTTGTGTATGCAAACTTGGATAATCAAACACCTGCCTTGGTATGTTTACAAACATATAATTAAATTACCTAACTTTATAAACAACAGTCTCAATTTATTTTATAATTTATTTTCCATTTCTTCCAGCCTCGGCAGGGGTAAGAAGATCACCGCAGTGAAAGTCTCGTCAAACGTGAAAATTCCTACCGGTATTGATGACAAGGTAATTATTTGCTGTGTGATGCCAGCTTAGAATAGCATCACCCCATTTCTTTCCCATGGGAGTCGTAAGAGGCGACTAAGGGACTCGAAGGTGTGTATTGCAATCGATGGGCTGACAACTTGTCACTATGGCGATACACAATTTTCCGAATGACCCTCAAATATTTGTCTGACGTGGCGTAAAAGTCCGTTTTTTGCGGCCGTTTACGCTCTGCCTACCCCGCAAGGGATTATAGGTGTGATCCCAGGTAACACACTAGCTGATTAATTGTCGAATTTTTCACCTACTTGAGCTGGCTGGCTGTTTAAAGGATTATAATTACTTTTTATTAAAGTATTTTGCTGTTTAATGGTGAAAGACAATTCTTTTGTAACACCAGCTGCTTAGCAGTGTGACCGAAGGGTATTTTAACGTTAAAAGCTGCTAGTAAGCATTGAAGGAAACTTATACAGCTGTTGACGTACATGTGGTGTAATTTGGAACCACTGTAGGCTATTTTGTTTAAAGGTGTGTAAAAAATACGTATATCAGCTTGCAGCTGCTTAAAGGACGCCTAAGTAGAAAATAATAATTCCTTTAGCTGAAGACGCGTATGAAGTTATACCTTTAAACAGCTTTGTTTGAGAAGTTTTTTAACGCCACTTTACAGGTGCTTTGTAATTCTCAAAGAGTTATAGTGTATTTTTTTAATACAATTAAACAGTTTTTTATATCTGGATACACCACATTAAAACTCGTTGCTTTTATTGGCACCCTATTACAGCTTTTTTAATCCAATTGTTAAAATGGTTGTTCAGACTGCAGATCCTGCTAACGTATCAAAATAAATAATAAAGTTAAAAAGGCCTTTATTCTACAATTTTTACATTACATATTATGAATGTAACTTATATTAGCACTTAATAACGTATTGACTGGTCTTAAATCAAATTTACAATTTGCTTTTGCTAGAAATCTTGAATTGGCTGCGAACAATAGGTAATATAATACAATATAACGCTGGAGTCATTAGAACTGCATTATCCAATACCAACATACAACTAGAAGTATGAATAAAAGTCTCTTAAAGTAACATAAGAAGTCAATGGCTGATTAACGGTATTTTGGTCAGCCAAAAGAGTCACAAAATATTTTTTCAACGATATAAGCTGAACACTATATGGAAGCCATATCTAGCCTAAAAATAATTAGATTTGTATTTTTATAAATAAAGTAGATTCTATGAAATCACATTTTCAAACATTAATTTTAACATCATCTGTAAAGAAAATAATTTCATAAGGGGGATGAATATAACTTAAGTTCAAACACGTAAATAATTATAGGTACTCTTTGTATTTCTAAACATTTTTAAGATTAAAATCTAATTATTTGAACGGCGCATGAAAATTTAGTTAGATAATTGGTATAAACTACACGATCAAGTAGCAATCGCCTTATGAACGCACTATGATCACTTGCAATCACTTATTCAGCATATGATAATATAATTTTACATTTAAAATGGAGTCTGCTTCGATAACGTCTAAGATGGATGTTCTTTTTTAATATTATTATTAAAAATAACAATTGTCAAAAAAGCTGAAAGAAAATGTAAATACAACGTTGCAAAGGTAACAAGCTGTACAAGAGCTGAAGATGGGAGCCTTGTACAGAATTAATCATACCAAAATACCATAATAAATCTCTTTTAAAGCCTATGACAAGTCTTATTTCAGCTTTTATCCAGCCTTTGTTATACCAATGGCTGTATAATTTGGGGCCATTTTTTGAGTTCACAGCACTGCTAACACCTTATTAAGGGCAATCTCTACACCTTTATATAGTTTTGGGTTTTCATGGCAGCTTTAATTAAGCGCTTGTACAGCAATTTGTGCTACCTGGGATATGTGTGTGTGTAATTATTATAGTTCATAAAATATAGCTTGAGCTCTGTGACAGATGTCAGATTCATACAATTTTTCTTTAGTCCTTTTCACTTGCACTTAGTTTCTAAGCTACCTGCTGTCAAGGGAATCATCCTATAATTAACAGAGTATACATAGTATAAAATGAAGTCGCTTCCCGTGTCTCTATGCTTAGATATTTAAACGGACTCTGATGAGGTTTTCTTCAGTAGTTAGAGGGATTCAAGAGAAAGGCTTTTATGTATAAATTATTCCGGAAAAAGGGCATTTTCCCGCGGGAAAACTATCCGGGTAAAACCGCTGGACGGGCCGCTAGTAAGTAATAACATATTCACTTCAGATCGTTTCCTTGTGATACCGGCCTATAATAGCTTTACCCTATTTTCTTTCTCGTGGGTGTCATAAGAGGCGACTAATGGACTCGAGCGTTTCATGTGTATTGCAATTTTAGGCAATGGGCTGACAACCTGTCACTATGGTGATACACAATTTTCTAAATAATTCTAAATGTTTGTTAGCCGCAGCGTAATTAATAGCCCATCACACCCTCTCGAGTCCCTTCGTCGCCTTTTACGACACCCACGGGAAAGAAATGGGGTGATGCTATCTTAAGCCGGCATCACACGGCAAAGTGTACATTTGAAAGTAAGTTTATTGAATAAAGAATTATCTTATCTTATCTTTTAAGCATGCGTTTCCTTTCAGTATTCAAGTGGAGTTCCATCAGCTAGCGGCTGTGGGCTACAACTGGGTCTGCACTCGGAGCTGGACATCAAGTTTGAACCAGAAGAAGACTTGAACGAGGATCCTCTGGCCTTTGATGAAACAGCTGATCTCGACGGTATGTACTATCACCACCTTTACACACATACATACACATCATCATCATTGGCCTCACACGTCTGTGACAGACGATTTAATCAGTGTCTGAGGCAAGACTTTTTATGGCTGTATAAGCCGATACGGGAGCGGCATAATTTTCCGCACGCTCTACAAGTGAAGGTGGAATTTGAGACATACACATATTACGCCTATAATCCCTTGCGGGGTAGGCAGAGCGGAAACGGCCGCAAAAACGAACATTCACGCCACGTCCGACAAACATTTGAGGGTCATTCGGAAAATAGTGTATCGCCATAGTGACAGTTTGTATGCCCATCGCCTAAAATTGCAATACACACCCTCGAGTCAGGCAAGAAATGGGGTGATGCTATTCTAAGCCGGCATCACCGGAATTAGTCGCCGGGCATTAGTTGCAAAACTAACCCGGTAGATGGAGCCGTGCCACGCGTTACTGGCATTAAGATACACTTACAAAATTGGCGGGCAAGGAACGAGCTGCAGTAGCCCAGACTGAAGAGGCGTCGTTAGTAATGACGAAAATCGCAGGTTCAAATCCTGCCCGCGCTTGAAAAGTTTTCAAAAATTGTATACCTACCTAACACGGGAAGTGTTTAAAAAAAAATTGTATTCAATAGTATAAATTATATTGTAACACTACCGTGTAGAAATGAAACTCCTTTGAAAGCATTTACGAACGTGCGCATTCTAGCTGAGATGCTCGCTAAGCGCCAGTCAGACGGTGACAGTATGACGGCCGATGTGGCGCAGTGGTAGTGCGACTGCCTGCTACGCAAAGGTTCCGGGTTCGATTCTCGGTGGGACACTCACAAAGTTGATATTTATCACTTTGTGAATTTGTTCGCGGTCTGGTTAGGACATTGCAGGGTGAACCAACTGATTGTCCGAATAGAAATGGTTCCGTGCTTCGGAGGGCACGTTAAGCCGTCGGTCCCGGTTGCTGTCTATGATTACTTAGACGGCGGTCGTAACACAACCATGTCAGAGGCCTACTAGTGGTAGTAGGTGGTTGAAAAACTGTGACACCAGGGTTCATGGGGTCGTTGGACGACTCGGTGTCCCAAACGAAAAGAGAGTCATACGGTAGGCTAATATAATGACCTTGAGCGCGTCTGGTCTGGGGCGAGAGTGTCGTCTCTAGGTGTGCTTACTCTGTGCCCTTTCAATGAGTATACGGGGTGTAAGGGCCACCCCTTCGAATACTGATAGAGTGCAATCAGACCATAAAAATGAACAACTTTCCCCTAGAAACGTATGTCAGGAAACGACCAAAAATCGACCTCCCATACAAAATCACAATCAGCTGACTGCATTTACTATGGGAAATTAAAAAATTATATCGTTTCCTAATATGTCTCAACTTCGAGTATTCCGAACTTGACTCTGTCCTTATCTTAGTGTGCAGGGTTGTCTGGAAGAGATCGCTTAAAGCGATAAGGCCGTTTATGCTTATAATATGTTATTTGTTTTTGTTCTTATATAAGTTATAAATAATTATTTATGTGAGCAATAAATTGTTTCTGTCGGTCTGTGTGTCTGTACTCTTTACCGACTGTTTATTGTTGCATAGGTATGTCACAAGCATATGGCTTATCAGGAGAATGTATAATTTATTTGTTTATTTTTAAAGGATATTGCACATCATACGAAAGGCAGGCCTTATGCCACGCGGCATTCTCTACCGGCCAACCAGAAGGTAAACAGAGAAAAAGAACCGGGTCTCGAAAAACATAACCCTCTTTAAAAAAGCGTCCCTTCTTTAAGACGAAATGGCCCTGAACCATTTCGTCTTGCATCGGTGGTGGAGCAATCTGGCAACACGGTATCGTAGGGTTATGTTGTCGTCAAATACTTGTCAATGTCAAACAATGCAAAATTACGTCGTCGATCTCATAACAGCGTTTAAAATGGCGTGACGTAATACAAGTTTGTAGCAGAGTGAAAACTCTGCGTCGGCATCCTTTTCCATGTCACCTCTTCTTTCTCGAATTATGTTAAATTTCAATTCAAATAATAGAATTGGAATGTCGTCCAGACGTATTTTTCTCTTTGACACACTCGATACCCAGTCTTCTTTGACACACTCGATACCCAGTTTTATTATCACATTTTTAGGCCATAAGGCCAAGGTTCATTGTGAAAAACGCTCTGCTGTGTTATTGTGTGAAAAGGAACTCTCTTCATACACACATCTATTTATCTACATCTTTTTACCTACATCTATTTACCATCATCTACTTAGCTTTTTTGCTTTCACCCACCATCGCTACACTAACTTAATTTTGTATTATTTTAGGGTTCGTCCTTGACGCTCATGTTTGTAAATAAGTAAATAAAGAAAGCATATACATCAAGTTTCTCCTCCTGTATTCATTTACCCGTGGCCTCCGGGCTACAAGTTTTTCTAAAGATTATTTTATTCTTAAAAAAATATAGAGATATTTATTATCAATACTATAATACTAATGGGGTAATCTTTGGATATACATACCAATTTTTTATAGAGAGTATACTAGGAAACAACCGAATTGTAAAATGTTACGTGAATGTGTCCGTACCTGGCACAGCTAACGCACACAGCCACACACCCACTCATACTAACACACACTCACTCTTACACAAACTCACTAACATACACACACACACACAAACACACACACATGCGCGCGAGTACGCGTGTTTTCAAATTTAAAACAGCAAGACAGCCTTCTTCACGGAGGTTGACAGATCACATACGCCCGCCCGTCAGCTGTGATTGCCGAACACTGTGGGCCGCGGCTCGCTGCGCTCGTGCCGAGACGGTAGGTGGCGCTGCAGTAGCCGCAGTTCATAGCGGTGGCTGCAGTTGGCTTGTAGAGTCTGTCACCGAAAAGTCCGAACTAGAGACACTTGGTTTTCTGACGCCGGGATACCGTTCCCAGCACTGGCTTCCATGACGGCGATAACTATCAACCACTGTCTCTATTACTCACAAATTTATTAGGTACTTACAAAATTGACCGCTATCTTTAGAAGGCTGCCATATAAGGTTGAGAATTATGTCACTAATTTTTTCAAGTGTAGATAAGCGTAAAAATTTGTCTGGCATCTTTAGAAAACCGCCATATAAGGTCCTGAGTAACGTTACTTTATTTTTCGAGTTATTCTCAATAAGATTTTGCTTGGTACCCAAATTGCATGAATGCAATAAAAATAAACTTGTCTGCCATATTGAATGTTCCGCCATGATGGATTTAGAATGGCATCACAAAGCTAACCATGCATTGTCACATACACTTAACATGTATACAAAATTTCAAGTCAATTTTGTGAAGAAATCTGTTGCAAAACTTGACCCGAACATCTTTAGGAGCGTCTGCCAACTGCTTTCGGACATTTTACGAAATATTTTCTTTTATAAAGCGCTGAATATTGCCATAAGTTTCATAATGTTATCAAATGACGTTAACAGTACCTCAGAATTAGTACACTCTCAGTACAGGTCTCCCCACGAAGAATATTACTACAATATTGTCGAAAAGGTACAGAAGACATTTTTAAGGTACTTGTACAAAAAAGTCTCCATATTATTATCCATTTCTATACCCTACTCCCTTCATCATGGGTATGGTTGAATACAAATCTCTTGAAGTACGACGAAAGCTTTCACTGCTGAAGTATTTTTATAGATTGATCCGCGGCAACCTGACAAATACATTTCTGCTGGGGCAAATTCCATTTTATGTTCCCCCTCGCCATACGCATAACCTCCGTCCCCGTCAAACAACTATGTTCCACCTAAGTTACGGGCGAACCAAAGTCTCTATCTGCATCACCACTCATTGAAGGACTAACACTTTTGAACAAAATAATGACTAACACAGATGCTGATTTATTAGTAGTAGTATTATTGTAATAGACTAAGATATCTGTGATTTAATTATTAATCATAATGCTTACATGTTTGACTAAGACTGTTAGTGTAAGTTTAAAATAAATAAATACACAATAACCGACAAGGTCAGCGATATTACGCGAAAAGTTGCTACGGTTTGTTGAGCCATTACTCTGATCATGACTTAAAAAGAAGAAAGGTGTGTGTTAGTTGTTGTTGATGGATGGATGCTAATATGCGAAAGTACTGGACTACTTTTATAGTAATCTTTCAGCCTTAGAAATCTACAGCTAATATTAAGTAACGTACGCAACTTTTCACTGCAATCAATTGTTTGTTTGTTAGGTACATCACCGACCAGCGACCATAAGCTGCAGGCGAATGGAACCTCCGAAGATTCTCGATCTCAAAAGACCAGTTATGCTTGTGAGACTTGCATCATAAGAAATACACAAAATAGTATATTAAAAACACATACAAAAATACACACTGGTGTTAAACCCAATTCTTGTGAGAAATGCGGAGTAAAGTTAAATCAGAAGAGTAACTTAAAAGTACGTACGGGTGAAAAGTCTTACGGTTGTGATATATGCAACAAAAAATTTACGCGACAGAATAATTTAGCAAGGCACGCAAGGAAACACACTGGCCATAAGACCTATACTTGTGAGATATGCAGCTCAACATTTGCACAAAAAAGTAATTTAGAAGCGCATAAATTAATTCACACTGGTGATAAGCCCTATTCTTGTGAGATATGCGACAGAAAGTTTAATCACATGAGTAATTTAAAAAAACATATCAGCATTCATACATTGTCACGTGATAAACCTTATACTTGTGACAGATGCAACAAAAAATTTACGGATAAGAGAAATTTAGGAAGGCATAAATTAATTCACACTGGTGAAAAGCCTTACGTTTGTGACTTATGCGACAAAAAGTTTTCGGTAAAGTATACTTTAGAAAGGCATAAAGAAATACACATTCGTGAAAGATAAGCCCTATGCTTGTGAGATATGCACGGCAATTTTTTTTGCAAAGGAGATAATTAGCAAGGCACCAAATTCTTGCTTAAAATTACTTCCAAAAGAAAAATAAGTTACCAGTTGACCTTTGAGAAACCGAGAGGACATGATGTGCGTAGGTAAACTACGGTGCGAGAAGATTGAAGTAAATTAAGAATTATTTATTAAAAAGATAAATTAATAATAATATACCAAATAATCGAATAACTATCTATACACATACATAATAATATACAAAAATACAAGCCCTTTAGATCGTCAGAGTCATTCAAATCAAAACCCCAAAGTTTTCTTTTGTAGTACCTATTGAAAGTATCGATATTTGTAATATAATACACATTGGTGATAAGTCCTTTCCCAAATATAAAAAAATAAACGTACCTCAGACGTATATTTCGGAGGACACACACTTTATACTAAAGCCCGATATTCGCACCCACACATACACACGCCCGACCGATCTATGATTACACGACTACTACATAAAACCTCGTGCCGCTTGTATCACAGCGAATTGTACTGCCGCCGCGAGTTTTTATTTGAGTATCAAGAGACCGGAAAAATGTATAACTAGAAACCTAACGATTCAATAAACAATAATGTAATTCATTGTTTTTTTATACTGTAACTTAGCATTATGGTACCATGGTACCAAAGTGTGACATCACTTTAATTCGGGTTTGCAAGACCAATTTGTTGACATTCCTGCTAATGTTTGAGTTGCTTCTTGGTAAGTATATTGTGATGTGGGTGTCATGTCATGTTTGGGTTCTACGCCATTTCTAGTCAAATTTAGCCGCCAATGTTTTTATTTTGATAGATAACGCACATTTTGCGGCAAATTATAAGACATGACATGACTTAGATATCTCCTATCGTTTTCTAAACCTATTTGACGGAAAGTGACAGGCGTGACAGCGCTAATTTAAGTTAAGTTTAAGATACTTTTTGCGTGTTCATCTTAATTAGAGCCTCATCGGCAAAGAATATGAACGTAGTGTCTTAGATAAGCGACTGTACTAATTTTCAGAGCGTGCTCTTGACGTGAAACTGAAAAAAATCTTTCTAATATTTATTCCAGCTCGTAAAAGAATGCATGACCGCTGTTATAAATTGTATGTAATGTAATGTCTTAACATGAAAACGTCAGAAACTGATTCATATGTTATAATTATAATCATAAGTCTTTTATACGGTATAACAGTTATGTTATTTTCAAAATACAAAATGAGAGGAAAGATCTGTTTTTTTAATTGATTATATTGGACCCTATTTTGCGAAAGTACATATAAAAAACCTATTTAGAGAATATTTAAGCCTCAGAAATGTACAGCTCAGGTGCAGTCTCCTCCGGTCCCTTGGTTCCCTGGGGGGGGAACATTACATTTCACTCTTTAAAGGGGCGAGGAACCTAAACACTACCCGCTAGTGTTAAACTCGCGAATGGCACGTACTGCCAGAGATGCTAGCTCGACTTTTTACGCTACAAATGGCTAAGGAGTATTTATTACAGAATATCCACATTAATTTGGTAGGTACAAAAACCGACCTGAATCCTCTGATGATTTCGGAGTAAGTTATGACCCGAATGACCCCCTTTAACTACCACTGCTACAGTTATTATTGAGTTACATGTTATGAAATAGTTCAGTGCAATACATTTTTTGTTTTGTTAGGTACACCACCGACCAGCGACCATAAACTGCAGATAATTGGAACTTTAGCACAGCGTACCAATCGACACAACGCCAATGGCATACACCGTGCTTCCAAATTGATTACAAAGAACGCAGACTCTAGATCTCATAAAGCCAGCCATGCTTGTGAGAAATGCGGCAAAAAGTTTAAACATATCGGTCATTTTAAGGCACACATCAGAAAAGACATGTGTGGCAAGACTAATACTTGTGAGATATGCGACAAAACGTTTGCGGTAAAGGAAAATTTTGACAAGCACAAAAAAACACATACTGATTATAGACCATATGCTTGTGCACTATGCAACAAGAGATTTAGGGAAAGCGGAAATTTAAAAAGGCATACTAGAATACACACTGGGGATAAGCCTTATTCTTGTGAGATATGCGGCAAGAAGTTTAGTCGTAATGGTATTTTAAAACTACATATTCAAAGCCACA
The DNA here is from genome assembly GCA_027580185.1 of Tuta absoluta. Classification (NCBI taxonomy): domain Eukaryota; kingdom Metazoa; phylum Arthropoda; class Insecta; order Lepidoptera; family Gelechiidae; genus Tuta; species Tuta absoluta. The sequence continues at coordinate 5,947,365 of JAQAHW010000019.1, read as the reverse complement.
CTGGTATTAAGCCGTATGTTTGTGATATATGCAACACAAGATTTACGACAAAGACAAATTTAGTTATCCATAATAAAAGAAAACACATTGGTGATAGGTCCTAATTGTTGTGATGTGAGATATGCGTAAAAAAAGTGAATAGTAATTATGAAAAAGTAAACAGTATTTTCGAGTAAAGTTGTCGTAAGGTACCTTACTTACTTCCCTTACATATAACTAGGATTACCTTAGTAGTTACCAAAGGCAGTAGTTACCTTTGCACGTTAACATTTAACTCCTACATTATAAGTTTAACCTTTTCACCGCCACAGACGGGTATAGCCGACAACCCGCGACTTGCCGTCAGCGCCACGGTCGGGTACAGCCGACAAAACTTCGTCAAAGTATAGGTTCATAAACTAGCATTTCAAAACCGTATCTATCTTTTATTTTTCGCATATTGCATTTATTGTACCCTCTACTTTGATTTATGAACTTTTGCGCTTAGATATTTATTAGAAAATAAGAAAAATACTGATTACGTTTTGAAGCTGTCATAAGTACCATTCGCACACGCCATAGTCGGCCCCACACGACTGGAAGTGTTGTTCCTTACTAGTACAAATGTGAAATATCGATACATCTATAATATATTTTCGGAATATACTATGCCTAGATATTTGTCAAGTTTGTCATAACAATGACATTTTCTTATTATTTTAATGTATATTGAAAATATTCCCGACATCGATTTGTAGAAATACGCCAAGTATTAGACATTATTTTCTTTGTTTGATTGAGTATCGACAAACCGGTTTCGGCGACTCGTGCACAGCGATAATTGCTTGACCATTGTGAGTGCACTGTACGCCGTAGTCGGGTAAAGACGACACGCTCTGACGTCATTGCAATAGTGACTTAAAAATAGTGATGGGAAAATGAGTGCCGACGAGCTTAGTTTAGCAGAACTTCTACAGATTTTAGAAGGCGTAGAGGATGACGTTGATCTGTCGTTTGAACGTGGATTACTCGAAGAAGAAGATTTAGAGGTAAGTAAATACCTAATAATCATAAATAATAATAAATAAATTAGGAGCGTTTGGGAGGGTTTCATGTGAACTTAATTTAACGGGTCAAATTGTGATACAAGATTATTATTAGATAATAAGAGATAAGATAATTATTTATTTAATAAACTTAATTACAAAAAGGTACACTTACATGAAATAATTCTGTGGCTTAACCATTTCCTAAACTAAGAATATGAATTCCTGTATCTCAGGCAAATGGGAAACCGACATAACTATTATTTTAAGATTTATTATATATTATATTCAATACTTTAACATTTTTTTTTCTATTCCTACCCGGTTTATTTGATTATTACTTCGGTTTGTTTCTATTTACTTTTTATAACGCCCTTCGTAAGGTATTGTACTTATATCAGCGGTTATTTATTAGCATTTCATAGTTACTTTAATGTTGTTACGGATGTTAATTTACAAACGAATAGGTACAATACTGTACACGGAGTAATACCTTGAGCCTTATCTTTGTCGGACAGAAATCATTGACATTTGTCTTTAATTTATTTACCAAAATGGGAAAGATTTTTTGAAATACATCAGACACGTAACCTCAATGAAGATTACATAAATAGTTTTAAACCAAGCATAATAGCAGCAAATGTCAATAAAACTAGAAATAAGCATTTCTTTTGTCTCTTGTGGTCAAAAACGAAATACCGCAACCTCATAGGATAAGAGCTGTTTGAACCCTATGCCGCCTGGAACAATTTATTGTTTTATGCGCACGTGTTTTATGGCCCTGTTTACTCAAAGTTGCAGTTTTTCCACGAAAGTAATTGGCACTTGTGCTTTTTTTTAGTTTGTGTTATGTTATGAGATATGTTTTTTGTCATTCCTTCAGTTTTTTTTTTGACGAGTACGGTCAAGTTAAAGTGCATACAAGATGATGTCCCGTCGCGAATATTTGAAATGGAAGAAAATAGCTGAAGCAGAAATAAAGGCGATGAAAAGTGAGTACAAAATACTGACCGAATTTATTATTTCAAATTATATGGCAACAAGTAAATTTATGGGCTTTAAAAATTATTATTATTAAGTACCTACTTACTTATTTACTGGACTTGACTATGTTAAATTTTAGTTTAGTAATTTAATAACAGAAAGTTGTCCTTATGTAAAATAGACATATATGCCGTCGCAGTTCTGTAGGGCATTTTAAGACATCTTATCTATGTTCAAAATAAAAGTCAAATAATATACTTTATCTTCATTTCTTTGTTATTTTGTCTCGTATTGTTTCTTTATATTATTATTTTGTCCTTCCACATCAAAGGCATCAACATACGTGACTGAATATTTTCGTTTAAAAATCATTAGATTTAAATTACTTACACTAAACTTATACCTAATCAATTATTGTGTATTCCAGATAAGCAAAAAAGAAAAGAAGCTGCAGAAGCTCCTTTGCCTAGTTCTACGCAGAAACATGCTGATAACAGACGTATGTTATTTATTATACTTGTAATAATTTATTAGTTTAATTATTTATTTAGAGTAGACATGACATTTTTTTTCAGAATGCCAATTTGACAAAAGACAAACTATTTTGAACAAAACGAAAGAAATGTTAAAAGAAGTCCCCGACGAGAAGTTGGACCAGGTTAAGGACGAAGAATGCGACCATAAAAGAAGCTCAAACGAAATAGTTTTTAAGTACAAATTTGAATATAAGTTTTGATTATGCATGTTGATTTTAGTGAATTTTATATCATATATTTAGTTTCGTTTCATATTATAGGTATATTTTTATGCAGTTGATATCTGTTAGGTATAATTTTGTATGTTACGATAGAAAAAGTGAGTGTGCATGTCGGCACTCCTAATTTCAAATTATGTATTCATAATTATATTTATTTAAGTTATACTTAGCAGATCAGTAGGTACTTGTATTTTGTTCGTTTTTATTGATCCAATTTCATTGTTATACATGATTCTATAACTTGTTTATTTTCGTTAATTAAAGATGTTGACACTAGTAATGTTTATTAAATATTTTATATTAAATCGTGTTCATTACGATTAAAAATCGTTTTTAATTAATATTCAACGTAAGTAAAATAAGAAAAAGAAATGAAAGAAAACAAATAGTCACAATAAAATATTAAAATAAATACCAGCATAAATCCTATGATGTTCTAATTTTTTTTATCGATATTCTATATTACATCCTTATTTGTCTTACGGGTTTGAAAATATAGAAATGCCACCGACGCCACAGTCGTCTATAACCGACAACGCGATATAGAGAGACGCGTAATAGAGATGCGCCAGTGCTGATCGAAAACTGAACTAAAAATAAACTTGTTGAATATGCCTAGTGTTGTTTACGAGGCCACCACTACTACTACTATCCTATATTATTATTTTGACCTATATGAAATCAGAACTGAAAAGTAGAGGGCAAAATAATGATTTTAGATTAATCAAAACTCGGTTTAAAAAGTGTAGATTTATTTTCGATATGAACTGTTGGACATCTCTATTTTATTGAGTATTTCTTTCCCAAGAAATTGGTGTGGCGCTGGTTGCAATTTTTTACTCGAATGGCTTGGCGGCGAAAAGGTTAATATTGTAATAAGTAACTGAATTTATTTTGAAATAAAAATATTTGCAACTGTAAAACACTGTTAACTTAATCCTAATATTTCAAGAATAATCCACACAAAATAATTTTACCCACCTACAAAGTGACAAGTGGTAGTAGGCTACCAAGGGATCCATCCAGGGAATGGGCAGCAGCTGTGAAAACATCACCTGCGCCCGCCAATCAGCCTGTAAAGCGTAGTAAGTGTGGCTAAAATACCTATGATAGGGGGGAGGCCCATGTCCAGCAGTAGACAATTGTAGCTGTTGATGTTGTAAATAGTAGGTAAGGTTCACAATTGAAAACGTCCAACTGTAGGGACGTTTTACCTGATGGCCACAATTTGGGAAATAAGTTTTCATAACTTACTTTAAATTAGTGCTGTCACTTTCCGTCAAAGACGTTTAGAAAAGGGTATGAGATATCTAATTCATGTCATGTCTTATAATTTGACGCAAAAAACAATGGCGACCGAATTGACTAGTTGAACCCATTGACATTTTTAAACATGACATAACTCATATCCTTTTAACCCATTTGACGAAAAATGACAGCGCTAATTTAAGGTAAGAGAATTTAATTTCCGAATTGAGGCCATTGTTTGACCATGCCGGCCAATATTAACTTAACTAACTACGATAGAGTTCACAATCAAACACTTTTCACGTATCTTAGTTATGTTGAATACTTGAATTTTACATTTTCGAGTTTCTTACCGAGTTCGTTGTCAAAGAGTTTTATTGTGAAGGCATGGTGAAGGTTATGTTTTTTATTTATTTATTAAAGGAACATCAACATCTGTTTTATTGAGTGAGCACAACTAATAATTCACATCATCACATAAAACAATTTCAAACGGATTTGAAAAGAGCTCTACACGTTGGAATTTAGCCTTAGGTCTGACCGTCACTTTTCAGGCTGGCTGGAGCTTGACTACTAGCAGATTTTTTGCCCCTTTTGTTCTGTGATACTCGTACTTGAGACCACTGTGTATGATGCCATTAGAGGAAATGAAAATTCCATCCACACAGTCGTGAAATCTAGTGGGTGGAATTTTCATTTCCTCGAATGGAATCATTCACAATGGTTCCTAGTATCACTGAGCAAAGCGGCATAAACTCTGCTATAGCGATGAAGCTTTTTTTTTACTTCGCACTTACCTTCACTTCACTAATAGTAAAATCCAATGATAAACACAACTTCATTAAATCCCTTTAAAATTATTTTATTGTGTTGAACTGATAAAAATCAATAAAATATTCTATAAATATTACATACATATATCAGCCTATTGCAGTCCACTGCTGGATGTAGGGCTCTACCAGGGTTCGCCGCCTTTGCGTCCAACGTTACGCTGACCTCCACTCGAGAACTCGCTTACTTCACTGTCCGTCGGTTCTACGACTGACGTGCCCAGTCCACTGGCATTTCAGTTTGTTGTACACTTCCAGACTATATCCATTACTTTAATCTTTTGGCGGATAGCCTCACTCCGGACTTTATCCATCCTACTAATATTATAAATGCGGAAGTTTGTAGGTTAGTTTGTTTGTTTGTTACTTCTGTTTAATTTAGCGTTGCTATGCTGGGGTAGGTTAGGTATTAGTGACGGTCTATGAATGCGCCGCGATTTCGCACGCGTCGCTCTGGGCATGTGTTGTCCCTTTCTCGCTCGCGGGGCGAGGGGGCGGCGTGCGCGCGGGCCGCCTGGTGGACGCCGGGCGGTGATTTCTGCACCGCAGTCAGTCACTCGAAAACCGTTCGGTTCGGACGTCGAGTATCGTGTTTGTGCGGATTTCCCGCCACGAGTTTTGTGATGCCGCGTGTAATGGACGATTCAATTTGAGATCGCGCGTGTTGATGCATCGTATTATTGCGTTTCTCCTGGGTTGTACTGGAATGCCAGGCTTAGTGATTGTTGGATGTCTCGACGTCTTCCACGTGAGCGTCGCGTTGAATAGGCATCAGGTGGCCATTTTGGCCCGCGTTTGTACGGCCCAAATTCGGGTTGGGTCACGCGTAATGACTAATATCAAAGTGAAATACGAACAGAAGCTGTGAGTGGTTTGACGTGAATAACGCGCCAAGGCTGTAGTGGAATGCTGGGTGTCGATATCTTTTCCACCCAGCCCTGTAAGTACCAACGGAATTCCTATTTGATCCATTCCCTGAACTTCCTTTCTCCGTTGGGTATTTATGCATTTGCGCCGGCACGTGACTGTAAGTGATAAACTGTTTATTCGTGTTAATGGTGTGTTCCCTTTAGTCATATTTGTTGTACCATATCATTGTGACTCCTTAGTACGAATTGCGGAATTCGTGGGGTGATATAATTTGGAGGTACTTACTTATAATCTAGTGCTAATACGTGTGACGTAACGCCAGATCGGCAGACGGTATTTACTACCGACTTGAGTTATGTAAGGGTTGGAACACATCATTTGCCAATTTCAATCAACTTAGTTAATTAAGTTAAATAGATTTAGGTTCACGTTTAATTCATAGTATGCGCTGCTATATTGTGCAGCGTATGCTATTTAGCGCTGCGTAACGCAGCCATTGTCTGCCTCCAGTTGAACTCCTGGTATTTTGTTCGAAATTTACCTGTGTAAATCGCTTCCACTGCGGGAGTTTAGCTTGGAATTAGACAACTTCTTCACGCAAAAACTACTAAACCGATTGTAATGAAATTTGGCACATATAGAAGTTAAGATGGATTTACACATAGGATAGTTTTTATAAAGCCGCAGGTAACAGCTAGTTATAGATATACACGAGCATGGCCCTTTCCATAGCTCTCTATCTGAGATCAGAGGCCCTTTCCATAGATCTCTATCTGAGATCAGATTACACGTCTCGGCTCCATAGGTCATGACTGGTAGGACGCCCTCAGCGAACACCTTAGTCTATTGGCATTGTAGCAAGAGTGATTCCAGAATATGACCCAAATTTCACAAATGCTGTCCAGCCCAGCTGCGCTCTTCGGCAATTTCATCTTCAAAGTTGCCTTCCCAGATGCTCCAAGGGACACATTTCTGGACAACTTCCAAGGGCTACACCTTCGACCAAATATAATATTAGGATAATTTTTATTTTTAATGTTCATCTAAAACGGATCCCATAGGAAGTAGTATGATAGTGCAAAAAATAAAGAAGAACCCCCTAATTTATTAACGTACCTATTTCACTTTGAATTTTGTTCCAGAAAAAATATTATGGATTTTATTTGTTGAAAGACTTATCCTACTCGTTTTGTTATTGTTCATATGAAGCTATCAATTGTTTTAGGTGCCTCACGGACTGACAAACTCAAACTGAAGACAAATGGACCTCCAAAGTCGCAGATTACAATCGAACGTACTACTCTTGACAAGTGGACCTACAAGGATGCAGACTCCAGTAGAAAAATAAATAATAAAAGTCCAACTTCCATGGTCAACGTGAGTGACAAAGATGAATATTCAACGAAAACATCGGAAAGTTCTGTCGAAGTAAAAAGTCAGAGTGATAAACCCTTTGCTTGTAAAATATGTGTATTGAAATTTGCGCGGGCTAGTCAATTAATAAGACACAATAGAACGCACACTGGTGATAAACCTTTTGCTTGTAAGGTATGCGGAAAGAAGTTTACTCAAGTTGGTTATTTAAACGTGCATGTCAGAAAACACACAGGTTTTAAGCCATATGTTTGTAAAATATGCGAAAAACAGTTTGCTGCGAGTGGTGATTTAAAGAGACATGCCAGAATACATACCGGCGGTAAGACATATGCTTGTCAAATATGTACAAAGACGTTTTCGCAAGTAGGCTACTTAAATACACATATGAAACGACACACTGATAATAAACCCTATGTTTGTAAGATTTGCGATAGTAAATTTGCGCTTAGTGGCGATTTGAAAAGACATGGCAAAATACACACCGGTGATAAGCCTTATGCTTGTCAGATATGCGACAAAAAATTTACGCGAAACAGTGGTTTAAAGAAACATCAAAATTCATACAATACACATGATCAGCCGTACGCCTGTGCGAGGTACGCGAGAAGGACTGAAGTTCATGTAGAGATAGAGATAGACGAATCCATAGAATAGAGAAGGACCACGGTTTATACTTTTACCAACTTGGGACGATGATCTTCTGTCGTGTGGGACATCTGGCCCCGATGAACCTTGCTGTCAGAGTTTTCAACCGCCTACTATGTAACAAGGCCAATGGTGAGACCTTAAACGAAGGCTATGTTTAAAGAGTCAACAACTTTGTAAAAATGTGGCATATCAATAAAACCTAGAAATATAAAATAAATACCGACAAATATTTGTAAATTGTCACGTCTGTAATTCTGACCAATATAATTTACTTACATGTAAAATCGCCTGTCACGCGTGTCAATGATATTTTATAAATATGTCACGAAAGTTTATATGTTACAAATTTATGTAAAAGAAAGACTCAGCCTGGCTTACCCTAAACTACTCAATAAATGTTAAATCAGACGTAAAATTTATTAAGAAAAGGATAGAAGATATCTTAGTCCTGTCATGTTTAAAAATGTCAATGGGTTCTTCGCTATTTCTAACCAATTTAGTCGCCATCGTTTTCAACGACGCCTTATTTTGCGTCTAATTATAAAGCATTACATGACTTGGATGCCTCCTATCCTTGTTTACCAAACCTATTTGACGGGAAGTAACAGCGATGATAATTTAAGGTAAGGTAGAGAATTTATTTTCCGAATTGAGGCCATTAAATACCTCAATTAAATTACTATTTGAACAGAACTAACATTGTATAAAATAAATAAATAATTTCTGGAAGCGCTTATTTAAATTTATTATAAGTAAGTTATTATTTTCTTAAATTATGTTAAAGTTCTTAAGAACATTGTCCGATTAAAAGGTCGTTATCAGTACCTATAAAAAACAGCCATTACAAAACATTGATTTCGATCTTATCTTAAACGTATTATTTTCATTCACTACTTATCATTATTATTTTTATTTTTACTATTTTTTTTCGCTTGCTTTAGACATTCTTCATGCGTGAATCAAGAAGCGTCGATTCTGGTAGCACATGTCTTCAGTTCATTCTTAGATCTTCCTGTTATTTTCTTGCAAAATAGAAGATACGTTATTTCGAGAGTTGTAAGGTTTCCCTACAGTGGCGTGTGATTTTTTTGTTATTCATATTATTATGATCTGTAAAATTACACCCTATAGTTTTGTTTTATTTAGTTTCATTTTATTTTTTTAGTTAGTTTTGTTTTATTTAAAGATTCAAACGTCGCTTTAACTTTAACGTAATGGATCAATGAATTTTTCCGTATTTTCATCAAGTACAACCTAGATTGCTCTCTGTAGCTTCTACAGAATTACTCAACAATATATTGCGAAATACATACAGTTAACTTTTTGCATTGATGTAGTCGGGTAAATATTGTTAATTATTTTGCAATAAAATTAATTCATATTTATCAATTTTTTCCAAGACACAAATTTATATGTCTTTGGTATTTTCCGCACCAAAATAACACTTACATGTCCAAGTGGTACAGTAGGCTACAATTTTTGTGAGTGGTATTTATACATATCTTTAAGTGGTCTTAAGAAAGATAGAGATTCTAGAAATCCTAGGCCAATCTTACGGAAAAGAATTGGATGTAACTATTTATGCTGACTGAATTTTGTATGGAAAGTCCAATAATTTCTCCTAATATGAACTCAGAATATCCAAAATCTACCTTTTTAGGACCACTTAAAGACCCTGTAGTGCTTTGATTAAAATTTGAAGCTATGTAAGTACCTTGTTGATCCTTCTAAATCCAGTTATTGTTTTTTTTTTAACAGCTAGTTATAATTTGTAACAAACCTAACCCGAAACATTTGTATGTAAAATGTTGCCAATACGAGTGCATAAAGCTTACCTGCTGTGAAAAAGATATTATGTAGAGCCAGTCCAACTCCATCAACCCAAATTTCATAAACTTCTCAATAAAAATGTTTGGCTTGACTGTACAATGTACGTCCCTATTTCATATCACAACGGAAATTATTTGCCTATTTATTACTAACACTCAGATAACATCTATCAACACTTGGTTGACTAATATTTGAGTGGTCATTGATCGCAATCTGGATAGTTTTGCCACTACTGATTTTAAAAGATAAGATTATAATTATCAGCCTTATATAAACAATTCGTTAACCATTTTATCAGTTCATTGGTGTGTTGCAAAATTAATATAATTAATTTAAAAAATTAATAAATTATTATGGGAGTAGTTTTTTATGTGCTAACGTTACTTTCTTTGAGTGCGTTTTATGTGGTTTCTAGTGAAAGTAAGTTATTCCTTAATATTATCTATAACTTAGTACCTATCTCCAAATCTTAAAAGTTTTCAACGCCTTACTATTCACTCAGAGGTGATCTGATCTTTGCTTTACAAACCTATCATAATATTTGTTGAATACCTGAAGGAAACGTAATCAAATTTAAAAAATACTCTCTCTCTTTCTCTTTTCGTGTGGGACACCGAGTCGTCCAACGACTCGATGATCCCTGGTGTCAGAGTTTTTCAACCGCCTACTACCACTAGTAGTAAAAAATACTTATACCTATTTTGTGAATAGCTACCGCTAATAACCTACCCGCCTAATATAAGCTCGGATGCATATTTGATCCTACAAGTACCTTATCAGGGTATTCAAATGAAAGGTTTGATAATAGTAAGAATAGGATTAAGCTCACGAGTGCCAATTCAATGAGTTAGGTATGACGTCAACCATAAGAGGTAGAAAATCTTGACAACAATCCTGCCTAAGTGGATGAAAGCTTAAAATCCAGGTGTAAATTTTATTACGTTTTTTTCTACGGCGTTCTCTGTAAAATTGTATTATACGCATGTAATATTGTATTGTATCTTTGGCAAATCTTGAGTTCAATTTGAGACAATTGTCGTTTACATGTGGCGGTGACGTAAAGTTACATGCCGTGTGATTAACCTGGCTAGCCAGGAGGCAATGCCTTTCTTAAAGTTTTTTTTATTCCTCCCGAGCCGGTCTTCTATCAGGTCAATACAAAATTGCTATAAAAAGAATAAAATTGTTTTAACAAATTTATTTTATTACAATGTCGTAATATGATGTCAATAAGTGATAGTTCTATTCTACATTTCAGTTTATTTGTACATAGCCTACAATATTGCCGAATATTATGGTCATTTTAGTTTGTAAGACATAATTTATAAAACCTACACAACTGTACAAAAGTGTCCATACCTGACCAATCAAGCATCTGCCTTTTTCTCAGTGACTTCATGTTTGCTGAGCACCCCCATAATAGAAAACCATAACGCATTTGACTCTTTTACAGATAACGTAGTCTGTTACTACGGAACTTGGGCAACATACAGGCACGGTAACGGTAAATTTGACGTTCAAAATGTGAATCCGTTCTTATGTACCCACCTCATTTACACGTTTGCGGGTATCGACAACCAGGGCAATGTTATATCTTTGGACTCTTACTTGGACCTGCCAGAAAATTGGGGAAGAGGTAAGACTTTTATAGCTCTAGTTTACTAGGTCGATGGCGTAGTATAGCGGATAGTACGCCTGCCTGCTACGCCGAGGGTTGTGGGTTCGACTCCCCACAAGACACAAATATTTGTTAAGTCGTTTTCAGATATTTGTTTTTAGTCTGGGTGTTTTTTGTGAGTATTTATTCAAAACATCTGCCTGTCACACGGGAATAAAGTTTTTATGCTGGTAAATAATTGACTTCGTAAATCGGTTATTTACATCGAAATTAAGATTTGTACCTACCTACTTCCTCTAAAGACTCTGTGAATAAGTTGATACGTGGACGAAAAAAGTGATATGATTATCCTCTTCATTTAATTTTAGATAACTTTGGAAAATTCAATGCGCTAAAACAAAAGAATCCTAAATTGAAAACCTTGCTCGCTGTCGGCGGCTGGAACGAAGGGTCCGCCAAATATTCCATTGTGAGTATTCAATTATGTTGGCTATCTTTCTTTCTTTTTCGTATGGGACAACGAGTCGTCAAACGACCTGATGAACCCTGGTATCAATTTTTCAGCCGCTTACTAGTAGTAGGCCTCTGACAAGGTTGTGTACGACCGCTGTCTAGGTAATCATAGACAGCAATCGGGACCGTCGGCTTAAAGTGCCCTCCGAAGCACGGAACCATCTTTCTTTACGGAAAAGCAGGTGGTTCAGCCTGCGATGTCCTAACCAGACTGGGAACAAATTCACAAGGTGATACTATCAATTTTGTGAGTGCCCCACCGGGAATTGAACCTGGAGCCTTTGCGCCGTACGTAGGCAGTCGCACTACCACTGCGCCACATCGGCCGTCGGCTATGCCAATGCTTTTATGATATTAAGACTGAATTCAGTGCATACCTTCTCGTAAAGTAAGTAATAGAGAAATAAAAGTTTTAAAATACAAGGTATAAAAAAATTGGCGAATATTTAATTAAGGGGTGAACATCTACTGTCCCCTACTTACCTTCTATAGATTTTGTTAAATGTAAAGACCAAATTATAAAAAATATGGTTTTAAAAGATTAAAAACTGACGCTGTGTTTTGAGGAATATCAAAATTATTTCTTCCTCCAGATGGCAGCTGACGCGAACCTACGCAAGAATTTCATCAGCTCAGCCCTGAAAATGGTGCAGAACTACGGATTCGACGGTTTCGACCTCGACTGGGAGTACCCCAACAGACGGGACACGGTCCACGGCCAAGCTGACGTCAACAACTTCTCATTACTCGTTCAGGAATTGAAGGAGGAATTCTCCAAATACGGTCTCCAAGTTACTGCTGCTGTCTCGTCGGTGGGGGACATGGCTTCGTTGTCCTATGATGTGCAAACTATTTGCCAGTGAGTATGCAGAGCCTAACAAGTTGTACAATGGTAATGATTTCTCCCGACTGCTTTTTGTGTGCTGAAAGCTTGAAAGTTAGACAGTGTGCTTCAAGAGGTAGCGTCAGAGGAAAGGAAAGACTACTGCTGCCTTTTGAATGAACTCTTCATCACGAATAAATAAAACATCTTAAGAAAACTTACACAATGTTCTACCGCGGCCAGGATTTGAACCTGTGACTTTCACCATCATTAGTGGCAACGCTTTTTCTATCTGGGCTACCAAAACAAAACTAACCCGGAAGATGGAGTTATGCCACGCGTTTTTGGCATTAGGAAGGGATGAGCCGCGGTAGCCCAGATGGAAGAGGCGTTGCCACTAGTGATGGCGAAAATCATAGGTTCAAATCGTGTCCGCGGTAGAAAATTACGCAAGTTTTCTAAAAATTGTATACCTAACACGAGAAGTGTTTCAAAAATGTGGTTTCCATAACATCTTCAACTCAAACAAACATCCACGTATACAACCTTCGTTTTCAGGCACCTAGACATCGTAAATCTAATGACCTACGATTTCTACGGATCCTGGGACACCACAACTGGTCACAACGCTGCTCTTCACATAGGACACAGGCATGGAAGTCCGTCGTTGTACGCAGTAGACGTAGCTGTCGAGTACTGGCTCGGTCAAGGTAGGATAATATGGCATTAGAAAAATATCATCAAGAGCTCTGGGTAGAGGATAAAGCCATCCTTAGGCGCCTGCATAGACCGCGATTTGGACCGTCTGAATTCGATGGCAAAAATCATAACTTCTGGGTGAAAGCGTGTAAGAACTGCCCATACGTTAGTAAAAGCCACTGTAATCAATTGCGTACAAGAATGAAATAGGGCACCGAGAAGTTTGGGTTACCGAATGGATTTTGAGTCTGGTATTTAGTGAACATATCGGGTGAAATTTTACTAGTGACCGATAGCGTAAACTCAAAGCGGGCTGGTGCTAAAGACTAACTTTCCCCAGGGAACATTGGTCGCAATAAGAATAGTAAATTTGGACTTCCCATACAAAATAGCTGGGCAGCTGATTTGAGTTACTATGGAAACTCAAAATATTTTTGGCTCATTTCAACCTATTTTGCTTGGGGAAAATTGTACCTTATCACCCGTCTTGAGATTTCGCTATCGGTCACTAGTAAAATTTGACCCTGTATACTCGCCTTCTTAGTGTGAACGAATAACCTAAACCTTACCTTAACAGCCACAAACAGTCCACTGCTGGACATGGGCCTCCCACGACTTGGCAGGCGAATTGGCGACCGCAGTGAAAGATGTTTAATTCACATGGAACGCTGCCACCCATTCCCTGGATAAATATACCTTAGTCGGTTTTTACGACACCCTCGGGTACAATTGGGGTGATGCTACACACGGCAATGTGAACGAATAATGGTAACGAAATATGTAGGTAGTACAGAAACTTTAGGTACTCTTCAAGATACTTTTAAGCTTGTTAATGTTACTAAGGTAGGTACATTATGATATTTGTGTGATGTGTGCCGTGTGATACCGGCTCAGAATAGCATCACCCCATTTCTTTCCCGTGGGAGTCGTAAGAGGCGACTAAGGGACTTGAGGGTGTGAATTGCAATTTTAGGCGATGGGCTGACAAGCTGTCACTATGGCGATACACAATTTTCTGAATGACCCTCAAATATAGAGGTATGTCAGACGTGGCGTAAATGTAAATTTTTGTGTCCCTCAAGCTGTAATCCTCACCTATGAAAACTTAACGAAAAGCAATTTTAGTTTTGTCAAAAAATAGTGCTGAAATAGTGACAAATAGTGACATATGCAAGAAAATTAGTGACTTCATATCTCCCAAGATATGGCTATCGTTTGGTGAGGATTACAGATCGAGGCTCACGCTGTAATCCCAACTCTCGTGTGAGCAAACGGTGGGGTATTTTCACTTGGTCTACATTCCAAAAAATAGTGCCTAATTAGTGACTAATAGTGACAAAAGATGAGAAATAGTCGCTTTATAATTCCGAAGTTATAAAGGCATCTTGGTGAGGATTATACCTATAGCAATTTTTGCTGTAATCCTCACCTCATTTCTGCTAAACGCTTAGGTCTTTTGACTCAAATTTAGTATCAAAAAATAGTGCTGAAATAGTGTTCTGAAACTGCATTGATATTTATTTAGTTTATGTAGTAGAAGCAATTAAAAAACCCGTAAGAACTTCTTCATACAAAATGGTCAGGTACAGTCGCGAACAATACTTCGTATTGTCGTACTTGAAGCTCAATACTGGTTGGTTATGTCGGTAGTAACGTAATCAAACAAATGTATTTCCTTCAAGTATTTTGTTTATATCTGACAGTACACAATATTTCTCAATCAGTCAGACGTGGCGATGATAACGACCGTATTTTTTGCGGCTGTTACTGCTCTGCCTAACCCGTAAGGGATAAAGGTGTGATATATGTTTGTATCTATGTAGTACATAAATAAATACATGAAAGATACAGGTACCTAACTTGTTTGGTAAAAATGGAACAAAAAACATATTTATGTGGTAAAATTCATTGAACTCATAAATAAATAAAAGTAGGTAGGTATATAGGGTGAAATCTAATCAGTGACCGATAGCGAAAATCCAGGACGGGCTGGTGATAAGGAACAACTTTCCCCAAGGAACATAAGTAGAAACATGAAAAAAAAATTAGACCTCCCGTACAAAATTGTCGATCAGCTGATTTGGGTTACTATGGGAGTTCCAATTTTTTTTCATATTTCGACATATGTTCCTTGGGGAAAGTTGTTCCTTATCACCAGCCCGTCCTGGGTTTTCGCTATCGGTCACTAAATAGATTTAATCCTATATAGTTAACGACGTTCGAGGCAAGGACTAATACTATAAGTACCTAATTATACCTAAATAATATTTTTTGTTATTTTCAAAACGTGCGTTTTCATTTTAATTTTTCATAATAATCGTAAGGGGCGTATTTGTTATTTAAGATATTTTATATTTGAGTTGTCATAATACTCAATATCGCGTAACGTGATGAAACCAAAAAATACCACGCAGGCGAAGTGCATGCAATAATTTCACTATTGTCTACCCTCTCGCTCACACGCGCGGCGGTTAGTTTTCGAGGCTCGGCCAAACCGGTTTTGTTTAGCGGTGGCTTGAGCGGTGGCGCGACCAAACAGGGCTTTCAGACTTAAGAGAATACGATGTGATTAATTAATGCGATGTGTTGATCTGAAAGATATAGCATAAGTACATATAAACACTTTATTGTTATAAAACCGTTAAAAAGTTCAAGGCGTTAAAAAATAGTCAGCCAAAATACCTACTCATAAAATAGACCAAAATAATGTCAGTGGCTCAACTTATGTTTAAGTTAATACCTACCTCTATTGGCAGAAATGACGAAGTATTGTTCGCGACTGTACCTGACCATTTTGTATGTAGAAGTTCTTACGGTTTTTTTAATTGCTTCTACTACATAAACTAAATAAATATCAATGCAGTTTAAGAACACTATTTCAGCACTATTTTTTGATACTAAATTTGAGTCAAAAGACCTAAGCGTTTAGCAGAAATGAGGTGAGGATTACAGCAAAAATTGCTATAGGTATAATCCTCACCAAGATGCCTTTATAACTTCGGAATTATAAAGCGACTATTTCTCATCTTTTGTCACTATTAGTCACTAATTAGGCACTATTTTTTGGAATGTAGACCAAGTGAAAATACCCCATCGTTTGCTCACACGAGAGTTGGGATTACAGCGTGAGCCTCGATCTGTAATCCTCACCAAACGATAGCCATATCTTGGGAGATATGAAGTCACTAATTTTCTTGCATATGTCACTATTTGTCACTATTTCAGCACTATTTTTTGACAAAACCAAAATTGCTTTTCGTTAAGTTTTCATAGGTGAGGATTACAGCTTGAGGGACACAAATTTTTGGGGATAATAGGAGTGATATGTGTGTGTGTATGATATTTTATTAAGGACGATTAGCAAAACCTACTGCAATATTTCAAAGGGCCGGTATTCCCTAACAGGTTGTTCACCGGAGAAGTTGGCGGTTGGCGTGCCGTTCTACGGAAGAACCTTCACCTTAGCAGACCCTTCCTTCAACTATGTGGGTGCTTCATCTAGCGGTGCCGGTATTGCAGGGCCTTACACGGCCACTGCCGGCACCATAGGTTACAATGAGGTTAGTTATAATTATGAACATACATACACATACATACACATATCACGCCTATTATCCCTTGCGGGGTAGGCAGAGCGTAAACAGCCGCAAAAAACGGCCATTTACACCACGTCCGACAAATGTTTGAGGATTATTTGGAATATTGTGTATCGCTATAGTGACAGGTTGTCAGCCCATCGCCTAAAATTGCAATACACACCCTCGAGTCCCTTAGTCGCCTCTTATGACTCCCACGGGAAAGATATGGGGTGATGCTATTCTAAGCCGGCATCACAAGACAAAAAGGAGAGAAAAAACATGAGAACCACGAGACATGGTCATTGACAGACTGCTGGTTGCCCCTGGCTCGATTCGCCACCAAAGAGTCGGAACCATCAGATTCATTAAGAAGATGGGTTGCGTGCTTCGAAAGACAAGTTAATCCGGCCGTCCTCTTTCGTTATTCAAGTATGCCAGAGGTTACTAGTTTATAGTAATCCCACAAAAAAAAAGATTGATAGTTAAATTCAGTGTAAAAAATTAACAAGTACTGATATGTAAATGGATGCTAAGATTAATAGACAATCCTGAAATTTATTTTATTATGATCGTTTATAAAATTCTTTAATTAAAATAAAACAAATAACTTGAAATCACAGCACCGAAATTTGGCAGTAAGCAGCGTAGTGCAACAACATATTTCATATTTTGTACACCAGCCTTATCAATGGCATCGTAGAAACGATATAATAACATAAGAAAAATATGTTTTACAGTTCTGCGTCATGCTGCTAGCGGATTCAGGTTGGGAGGCCCGATACGACGAAGAATCGGCCGTTCCATACGCCGTCAATGGAAGAAACTGGGTCTCGTACGACGATGCTAACTCTATCACGAATAAAGTCGAATGGGCTCTCACTAAGAACGTTGGCGGTATCATGATTTGGAGTATCGAAACCGACGACTTTAACGGACTCTGCGGCCAAGATTTTCCGTTACTTAGAGCTATAAATAAAGCATTGGGAAGGAATGTTGATGGCGATGATGTAGAGGCTACGACTGTAGTCGAAGTTACTACAACACAAGGATCAACTGTAGAGCCTACGACGACGGATGCTACTACGGCAAAGGCTACGGCGACTGATGCTACGACGGAAGATGCTACTACGACAGCGGCTACGACAGATGCTACAACGGAAGAAGGTAAGGCTATTTTATGTGAACTAAAGAACTCAGTTAAAATTTTATTATACTTATTAGTAGTTTCGACCTACTTGAACTGCGCTGACTAGTTTTGAGTATGATATGATTTGGTATGTAATGCATACGTCCTAAAGGTTTTAATATATGACTAAGGGTGGATTCGGAAGGACGCGTGCTACGCGCGTGATAAGTACGTTATTAATTACAAAGTCACCCGCGCAGCCTACGCGTGAGTACTAACAAAACAGAACAAATAATAGTACTAGAGTTCTATTAAGTATTCAATAGTACTATTATGATAACAAGTTATATATTAGTAGGTACTTTAAATTATGCTCACACGCGCAGAGCTCGCGTATGTCGGAACCCACTTAGGAGTAGAAACATAAATTAGGAAGCATCATACCCTGTGATTGTACCTTATCCTTTGCAATACGCTCGCCAAACATTGTATAAGGCATATACCACTTAAAATCGGGAGGCCTATGTCCAGTAGTAGACTGTGGTATTAATGGTGTATTTATTTATTTATTCAATAAAACATTACACAGTAACAGGTTTAACCTTAATTTTATGTATGTAAATAAAACAATGAGATCATATCAAGATCAACTTACAGATATCTCAGGGGTCGGAACCATCGGCTACTGGCCGATGAGGGAGCGCGCACGGTGGCACATAGTGTATCTCCACTCGTGAATGCCCGGACGCAGCTCAATAACTTGCTTGCTATAACACCAGACTGCGACTTGTTTGCTGATCCATGGGATAAATTGTGCCGTACTCTTTCATTTTATTGTGAAATTATTGAATAATTTTTGTACATACTTAGTATTAATCTAGTTTAAGTTTGCCAGTGCCTTGGCTTAATGCTGTTATGCTGTCAAATTATGTTTCATTAAATAAATAAATAAACTTACAACTAAAAAAATAACAAAATTAGAAAGTCAGAAGAATTAACGATAACTTGGTTAAAATAATTATATTCTCTCACATAACTTTAAACACATTACATAATCTTGACCATGTGTCTGCAAAAATGTCAGTATCTGGATATTTATCTAAGAGCTGCCTAATAAAACGAAGCCCGCGCAGTATCGGCGACTGCTGGTGCGCTATAGTGCGACAAGTCGGCGGCGCGTAGGTAATGTCTTGTACTGAAAACACTGTTATAGCTGTTAATAAGGTATTCAACCCAATCCTTTTTTTCCAGTATCATCACCACCTGACTCAGTGTGCGAAGCAGAAGGCATCAGACCGAACCCTGCCAACTGTGCTTCGTTCCTCATGTGCATCAGAGACGCCAGCAACCAATTGTACCCGGTTGTGTTCAAGTGTCCCGCACAAACACTGTTCGACCCGGAACATCTTTTCTGCGATTATAGTCAAAATGTCCGCTGCAGAGTGTAATGAAACGAATAAAATATACAATAAAAGAACACAAATTTTGGAGATGGAACGAATGAACAAAGAATATTTTGTAAATATTGATTTCAAAAATAAATTTTGGAAGTTTACGATAGTCGGGTCTTTACTTTCACACACACATATCACACCTTAATCCCTTGCGGGGTATGCAGAGAGCGTAAACGGCTGTAAAAACGAACATTTACGCCACGTCTGACAAATATTTGAGGGTCCTTCGGAAAATTGTGTATCGCCATAGTGACAGGTTGTCAGCCCATCGCCCAAAATACAATACACACCCTCGAGTACCTTATTCACCTCTTACGACTCCCACGGGAAGAAATGGGGTGATGCTATTCTAAGCCGGCATCACACGGCATTTACTTTCATCTAAGTAACTAATAAACATTTAACAGTAGGTATAGGAGACTGACAATAAATTTAAAGTCTAGTTCTAAAATATTCAATAGTGTGTGTCGAATAAAGCGACTATGATATAATTTCATCCTGTGAATGCAATATCTTGCATTGCGCTCGCCAATCCACTTGCTAAGAGTGGTGGGTGTAATGTCGTGGGCTTCAAGCAGGGGTTAAAGATACTAAAACACGCATAAGTATTGCTAGATATAAGGCACTCACTCAACACTTCTAAAGTTTTTTTTTTTTTTTTTTGTGGACCCTACGATTTTTAGCCCCGGGGCTTTCAATCTACACCTGACTGTATGGTGGGGAGCAGGAGCTCACCCGGAAAAGCTTGTGGTTGTTCAAACAACCAGCTCAATCGCGCCCTTGGGGCGCGATTGGGCTTACGAGTTGTTCTGGGGAGAACGTATTGGACTGAATCTACCCGGCACGTGCCGGTAGTTCCCAAAGTGGGGAGCAAATGAGGGACCTCCAGTTCGATCGTAGTGACAGCTACTAGCGAACTGAATGTGTGTTCGGTGTGAACACTACAGTGGTTTGCGAGTACCCCCCAATAGGGGAGGATCATGTTCAGCAGTGGACTGTTGTGTCTGTTAATCAGGGATCGGATTAGCAGCTAATTTTTAAAGCGCTTTAATTTGTCAACCTTTCGATAGGCTACCCTTACGTCTATGTTATCCTGTATAAAGCTTATCCAGTGAAAGGCTTACCGTATACCTTTAGGGTAACCCTAACCTTATGATAGGGTAAGCGATTACCAAATCATTGAAGGGGTATTATTTTACCGCTTTATTGAAAGGGTATTTGCTCCTCGAACGGGGTGCGAGGCGCGAGCGACGAGTCCTTTTCTCAAACTCTTACGTATAGTCCGTCTGCCGCGTGGCCGTACGCACCTGTGAGATATCATTGCATTGTGATAATTTCCGATCAGGGATTGTATGACCGATTTTTTATTGGTTGAAACTGTAAACGGTATGACGTCATACCGAAATGTTACGATACCATTAAGTTTCGGAACTGGAAAGTTGTTGCTACCGCAAATTTACCGGTACCGGTATTTTTATGGTACCGAAACCGCTATCAAAAGGGTTTTGCAAGGTCATCTCCGACAATTCGGCCACCGTAGTCTACGCTGCGTTGCCGCTCCGTGCATGCGGTGGAAGGGTGAATTCCGCATCAAGCAGATTGCCCGCGTGTGTTAACTTGACAGAGCCGCCATTCTTCTAACCCTTCTGAATTAAAAAGGCGCATCGTGCCTATACCTAGGTACCTTGGTAGGGCAAAAAGTCGTCGTGTTCGTTTCGTACGGGTTATACTACATTTATTAAGCGTGCATCAAAACTTGTCATCGATCAACGTACATGTCATTCTAGTAAATAAGTAATTCTAACAAATAGTAAATAAGTGGGATCATTTTTTGAGGCTCAGGTTCCTAAGGTGCAAAAGTGGCACTTGGTCGGAAGATTTAGATTGGCTGTAAATTGAAAGGTTCTATTTTGACTGAAGTGCCAGCAAATGAATGTCAATAAAGTTAAAAATCGTTTGTGATAGTTAATTGGGAAAGGTTGAATGTGTTTAATATTATGTCGTCATAATTTGATGAGGTTAAGGTAAGCCAGGGTCAAATGGTGACTTCGAAATAAAGCATGCGTTGTATAGAGCAATAAATTCCCCTTCTAAGGATCCCAATTTGAGGACCAAAAATTCCAAGATTTTGCAGATGAAAATGGGTTTAAATAAAACCTTAGCAAGCCTTTAAAGTCCTCTTGATTTTGAAATTTTCTCATTCAGGTATCACCGAAAATACCATACTAGACATGAAATGTGTAGTTTGATAATATTTCCACGTTAAAAAATTAACTATGTCCTATCTTACTGTCTAACCTATGTTTGTTCCAAATTACATTTAAATCGGTGCCACTCTTAAGGGTCGCGAGTTTACAAGGAAATGTATGCAACGACTTATGTTGCGCGCGGCACGGTTGAAATTTCCAAGCGGGTGAGGCGGCGGCAGCCGCCACCGCGCCGCGCGTGCTGGCGCTGTGCGACTTTACTTACAAGGAAAGCTCTGCGGTGTATGGCGACAAATCTTTCAGTATGTTTGGTATGGTAAAGAGCGTAGGCTATAATTATAATGAATGGACTGGACTGAGGAATCTGAGGATATTAATCATGTCACAGAAAAATTGCTATTTTCAATACTACATATACACATATCACGCCTTTATCCTTTGCGGGGTAGGCAGAGTGTTAACGGCTGTAAAATACGGTCGTTATCGCCATGTTTGAGTAATATAATATTTGTGTGCCGTTTCAGAAAAAAACGTGTATCACAATAGTGACAGGTTGTCAGCCTGTCGCTAAAATTTTAATACAGTCCCTTAGTCGCCTCTTATTTATGACACCCGTGAGAAAGGAATGAGGTAATTCTATTCTAAACCGGCATCATACAGCGGATTTTAATACTAGTTGGTAGTAAAATAAACAACAAAATAAAGGTAAGTGCAATTATCTCAAAAACGGTACGTCGCAGCGAAAAAATAACAATATTTTCAAATTCCCTTCAAAAAACCCCTTAAATTACTAATTCCTTAATTTTTTTGACCTTAGGTTGACCTTGACCTTTAAATGATCGAAAATTTCATACATATTTTTTTACTTTCACGCTCCCACGTTGCTCACCGTTCTCCCTGCTTCGCTCATTCCCCAAATAAACCGCTCCGTCTATCCATACCTTTTCCCTACCTCCCCCCTCCCAAAAAGTTTAAAATAACTTGCATTAGGTAAATAACTGCATTATTGAGCTAATATGGTATATCGGTGATACCTTTTAACTTGACTAAGAGAATTTCAAAATCAAGAGCACTATTTAAGGCTTGTCTCTTCGATTAAGGTTTTTAAATCTATTTCCATCTGTAAAATCCTGTAATTTTTGGTCTTCAAATAGGGATCTTTAGAAGGGGAATTCATTGCTCTATCCAACACATGCGATATTTCGGAGTTACCATTTGACCCTGGCTTACCTCAAACTCATCAAATAATCAACATACCTAATACTTAAAAGATTTGACCTTTCCCAACTAACATATAAACGATTTTAAACTTTATTGGGTCTGAAGGCTTTCGGATCTGATGGGGGCTTGCCGTTTTCTTTGGGAAGAACAACAAGTTGGCTGACCTTCCATGCGTCTGGGAAGAACCACCCTGCAAGCAACGCGTGTACTTGAGCAGCATCTCACTGCTACTAACCTTCCATTACAGACGTGCTTGATGATTCGGGCTGTATGGGCTGTCGGACTTCCGTACCAGGTGCAGTATTCGGGAGTTTCTTGACTTCCTTGATGATGTTCTCGAGCGTCTTGAGATTTGACGTTCTGGAGTCGTCACATGATGGAGCACACGCGGCGGCGACGCGGATTGCGCGATGGTAGGCCGTGTCCCTAGAAGCGTCATCCGGGCAACGTGCCGTCAACAATCCAGACATTGTTCCGTCCGCAGTAGTGGTGTAGGCCTGAACCAGGTCAACACAATGGAACACATTCATGGGTGGAAGCGACTTCGTTCCTAGAATCTGCCACCGAGCGAAAATTTATGATTTCAGCGAGCCTCATTGCATTTTTGTACTGACCTCTTTTAGCACGAAGAATGGTGAGTAAATGCTCCATGATTAGGACTGCGTCGCTTTCTTGCACTCTGCCATTTACGGCGCGCTGCCGCGACTCCCCTACGCACGTGGTCTAGCGCAGGGTTCCACCACTCATTGCCGTTAGCAGCACCGTCGTTTTTTCGGGTACCGAGACATTCGTAAGAAGACAGGCTGCTTGCATTTGCGATTTGAGGCGTCAATATTATGACTATACGGTATCTTGTTCAGAACTGGGATGTAAACCGTTGGTCTGTAGGCCTCTACGATCTCGAGAAATACGCATCTAAAGTTTGGTCCCAAATAGGGGGTTTTTGGGACGCGGCAGCAAAAAGGGGTGGTTTGTGGTGCACGAAATGAGTTCTTCTTGTTTTGGCGCAGCCGTTGAAGAAAACGCGGTGTGAATCGGACCAGCCGTTCCCAAGAACTTAGGGGTCGAAAATGCGGCAGGGGGTACGGGGGGGCAAGGGGGAGGGGTTCAGTTTAGGTGAAATCCCGGTCGAAATCTGACACGCGGTTCAAAAGTTATGGCCGATCAAAAATTTTGGTAGAGGGGGCACGAGGTGGGGGGCAACTTGACCTGCCAAAAAAATAAGGCCGTGATGTTTAAGGGGGGTGAAGTTTTGAACTGGATGGGGAGTGCAGGGGGGTAAGATATGGTGAGTGAGCCCCATGTCACAATTGACAGCTATCAGTGACAAATGCCAAACAGCACATGAAACATCAGTTCACTTGGACAAGCGAAGCACGTGGGGCCAAGCAACGCCCAAAGTGAAAGCGAACACGACAACATAGAAACAAAAGAAACGTTAAAGCCACGTGGAACTTAGGTCTGACAACGTCGCTAAATACATCGCGCGCACTCCACTTTTCGATATCAAAATTAATACCGGTTAATAAAGGTTAAATAAACTTATAACGCTACAGGTATAAAATAATGGTACCGTGATTTTGTACCGGTACCATAACCTTTGTCATAACCTTTATCCGTCTACCTATAAAAAGTATACCGGTCCCGTTATTATACCGGTAGCTTAACCCTGTACCTTAACCTAAAACGATCCCTGTTTCCTTTTGTAATTTATTCTATTAATATTGAAAATATTATTTCATGCCAGTTATGGCATCGAAACATAAGTTTGAGAATTTGGATAAGTACAGTAAGTAAAGCAAACGTTTTTGAAAATATACCTACTTATTTCCCGTCTTTCATTTCAATAACTAGGTACCTAATAGCACGAAACACCACAACGTCGCGCCGATATCGCACAAATCGCTGTTGAGTTAAAGTATATTTTTGCATGAGGTTGCGTCGCGGCTCGCGGCTCAGCCAGCCAATCAGTCAAGGACACCGCCGCCGGCGCCGCACGCCGCCCGCCGCCGGTAGGGAGGGAAAGCGCTTCATAAAGGGTTAGCCTATTAGATAGGGTTACCCTATGGGAAATGGTTTTTGTAAGGATAAGGTGACGTGCATGTTTTAACAGGTTATTTATATGGAAACCCTATCAAAGTGTTTCCATTATAATACGGTTAGTCGATCGAAAGGTGACCAAGTCATGGGGTTTTTTTATCCAATAAAATAGTCAAGTCTATCAATTAACCCGCTAAAAATAAAGATAGGGAAAGCGCTTCCTGTCCCTGCTGTTAATAATGTAATGTTATTGATTTAAAGACACAATTTAACACAAAATGAATTATTTTTCCGTTGGGTGGGATTCCGAGTCGACGAACGACCCAAAGAATCGTGACAAACGATTACATCGGCCAGCCCAGAGGCGTGGCGGCGCCGCGTAACCGGGCCGGTACAATACAGTGTCGGGCATAATTTATAGTATCAATATCGTACATTGTGAGTTCTCATCTTTTTTAAGTTGGCACCACTGCGCTACACGCACGTCGAATATACAAACCAAAAAAACTTGTATCCAGACCAGAAACCCTTAAAAAACATCAAAAGTCAAAACAAAAAACATAACCTCAAAATGGGATATATGATATTTTTTTAGATATTCCCATTTATTTGCCTTAAACACGATGGAAGACGACTGTAAAATAGAATACTTGGAAGAGGATGAAGATATTGTCCAACAGTGCGTTCAAACTGTTCCTACAATAGTTAAAACAGAAAGTATCCAGTCTGGGAGTCATCTTCAAAATCTCGAATCATTACCAGAACAGAGTATAGAAGATCAGATAGAATCTTTACTCGTTGAACGGTGTAAAACCCTCGTGAGTAAAACAGATTATAAACGTAAGCAAGACGACGATTCCGATTACGATCCTAGCGAAGACTTTGAAGAATTAGAGACAGTACGCAAAAGAAGAAAATTAAGCAAAAAAGCTTCTTCAAAAGCACAACAACCAAAAAAAGCATCTTCAAAAGCACAACAACCAAAAAAAGCTCCTGCAAAATCACAACCCGTTATCAATAAACTCAAACAACCAGTACAATCCCAAAATCAACATCAGCCTCCATCCAATAAACAGAATTTGGTCAAAACTTATGTGAATAAACTGAAGAAATTACCTAATCTAATGATTGAAAAGAAAACTGTATCAAAAGTACCAGAGCAGACGTCTAACAAGGTTGTAAAGAATAATAATCTTAGTGAAAGAAGGAAGCATAATATCATGTAAGTTTATTGCTTTTGGTAGCACACCTAGCAGCCAAAGTCTCTATATATTTTTTAATCTGTAAGAGAAAAAAACACCCACCCACCAAAATGTTAAACTTAAAATGTCGAGCTCTCTGCCTGAAGTAGTACAAATATTTCAGGCAGACACACAGCCTACTAGAAGCCCTACATGCTGATTTCTCTTAGCAAACAATTCTGTCATCATGTTGAGGTGCATGAGTTGGTAATGCATGCATGCTGATGGCTGTAGACTGTGTGTGGGGGCATTCCATGAAAATTTCCAGTATGTGACCCTATGATTTATACTATTTATGTGTATGACGCTAAGATATCTCAAATACAGTATTGAAAGTAAAATGCATTAGGTTTTACAAGTCTTGAAGCTTTGTATTATAACCATAAATAGGTGATACCCATACATATTACTTGCAAAACAAACTTGTAGTTTTCGTGGAATGCTTCAGAGCAAAGGTTTTCCCATATTTAAGTATTTTTCATTGCTGCAGGGGCTTCGAGGAAGTAATGCTGCCAGAACCTGACCCCACACGAGTTTCTCAGATTTCGGTAAAACACATCCACGGAAAGGAGCTTATATCCCGGTTGCGAGCTCTGGATGGCCTGACCTGCAGGTTCCCAACTAAGAGATAAATAGATTCTAAACAAAAAGGACTGATTATGATAAAACTTATGTTGTAAATTGTATTTATGGGCCATATAATCAAACCAAATGAAATCTCATGGATTTGGCTATGTTTCATCTATATGTAATTAAATTAGTTATAAATGACATAATAATTGGTTTTTAGTTATTTTTTTTTTATAAAAAAAAATGGTGATGCTGAGACTGTACATTCCAAATACCAATCTGACTAGTATTCTAGACATTAAAAAGTAAAATCTTGCCACCTATTACAGTATAGAAAATATTAAAATACACTAATAGTAAGTATTTATTCTTCTTCTGTTTTATTACGTTTGTACCAAAACTTTTATCAAAAATTGTTTCAAGGATTCCAGATGAACATGCATCATGCCTGCTGGGATGTGAATCTGAGAGGCACTGGCATATGACAGCTAAATTCTGAAATCATGGAACAGTCAAATATTTAAAACATTATAGCAGAGTAGATCATATTCTTAAACCACAAGTGTACCAGCACTATTATACATGATTATACAGAAGAGTATTAAAATAAAAACACAGGTAATGTACATTATTTTATTTGAGTAAAATAAGAGTGTTAGCACACTTTGCAGTGTGCGGCTATTACTTCTGTTCCCAAAGGGAACTAGCACTCATATCAGCATGGCAAAAAAAACTAACATCCAGCACTCAGGAGTACATGAGTGGCTACAGATGGACGAAAGAAACGTGGTGATGCTATTCTAATCTTGCACCACACCAACACTGCAGTTCTTAAATATACAGTGTGTCCCGCGATAAAGTGCAACCCCGAAAAGGGGTGAATCTAGACCTAAAATTATCGATAAAAAAAATACTTAAAAAATTTAGAAAAAATTATTTAATTTTTTATTGGTGATTAAAGATTTTTATTTTTTATTAGGACCCTGTGTACTAAAATGTCAATTTCTTCCAAACTACTGGCTCTTTTTCATTGAAATAAAAATAATTATTTAGCCTAACACTTAGCAGTAATAATGACATGATAAATAGCTCGCTAAAAAGTAATTACAATGTCTTAAACTTATTTTTGAAAAAAATGCTGCTTTTTTGAGTGCCTTTTTTTCCATTTCACTTAATTTGTAAAAAAATACCCCCGAAAACCATAGCATTTTATGACATATTATTATTCTTCACTACTTTAGCTTTCAAATTAAAAAAAAATGAACATTCTAACTCAAGAAACAACCTCGCTATGAAAAGTTAAAGTGGACTCCTAATTTACCCATAATAATATTAGCATTTCGGTAGCAACCCTTTTTTTTGTTATTGATGCAATAAATCATCAGTACTGATCAGTTATCGGAATTCTTATGTTTCCAAAAAACAAGCTTGCTTTGAACTGTCAAAGTGGACCGACCCCCAATAAAACCCTAATGATGTAACCATTCAAGTAGCGAACCTTTATTCTCTAATAAGTGCAATAAATCATCAGTACTGATCGGCTACCGGAATTCTTTTGTTTTGTGGGCCCTCCCCTTTTCTTTACAGGGGAGGAACAGGCATCACAACATCGCAGCACCAGTCGCTCCGATAATCTCGCCGCTGCTACTACCGTACTCATACTGTGCATTAAGTTTTGTTACGTTGTTTTGTTATTGACTGTTACGTTTTCTCCTGTTTCTGTTACGTTTTCTACTGTTTGTTACGTTTTTGACTGTTACTCTGTTGTGTGCTGCAGAAATGCCATGATTGAGTTTTCTCCTCGGGAGATAGCCGACATCCATTTTTATTATGGCATGTCACATGGCCGCACCACTGTCGCTCGGACTGCTTACGTAAACGCTTTCCCGAACCGACTACCACCGTCAGCCAGAAACTTTCAAGAAGTTCATCGAAGATTATCGATCATTGGACTTACGGCACAAGATCGCCGTGAGCAACCGGCTGTCATTATTGACAATGCGTTGGAGGAAGCAGTCTTAAATGATTTATTTGCTGACCCTACAACCAGCATAAGACGATTAGCTTTACGTCATGGCATATCCAAAACATCTGTCTGGCGAATTTTGAAAAAGGAGGGATTGCATCCTTACCATTACCAGCGTGTACAACATTTACACGAAAATGTCGATTATCGTCCAAGATGCGTAATGTCTACGTGGATTCAAAGGAAAATCAGACATGACCCCAATTTTCCCAAACGCATTTTATGGATGGACGAAGCTACATTCACCCGAGACGGCATCACAAACTGCAGAAATTTGCACCAGTGGGCTCACGAAAATTCACATTTGCATCGATCATCCAATTTTCAAGTAAAATTTTCCATAAATGTATGGGCAGGTTTAATTGACGACATCCTGATTGGGCCAGTCATATTACCAAGAATGCTAAATGCAGAACGTTTTTTGACATTATTGGAAGAAGACCTACCAATCTTGTTGGAAGAGTTGCCGCTGGCTACAAGACGGCGTGGGCGAATGTTCCTTCAAATGGATGGATGTCCTGCACACTACGGGTTAGAAGTGCGACGATACCTGAATGAAAATTACCCAAACAGGTGGATTGGCCGGGGGGGACCAGTAGGCTGGCCCGCACGTTCACCTGATTTTACACCCCTAGATTACTTTTTGTGGGGTGTCATGAAACAAAGAGTGTACAGTACACCCATAAATACTGAGGTAGAGTTGCAGGATAGAATTATTCAGAGCGCCAATGAAATAAGAAACGACCCAGGAATGATTCGTAGAGCCACTAATCAAATTGGTCACCGTGCAGGAATGTGCCTGCAGTGCAGAGGCAGACATTTTGAACACTTAATGCACTAAATAAAAATGAAAATTGTGTATGTTTTATCTGATTCAAGTGTTTTTACAGATTAAAAGTGTCATTGTCATTAAAAACTGTTTTTTATTTATTGCATGAAAAAAAGGGGTCAGCTTTAAAATTTCATAGCGAGGTTGTTTCTTGAGTTAGAATGTTAATTTTTTTTTATTTGAAAGCTAAAGTAGTAAAGAATAATAATATGTCATAAAATGCCATGGTTTTCGGGGGTATTTTTTTTACAAATTTAGTGAAATGGAAAAAAAAGCACTAAAAAAGCAGCATTTTTTTTCAAAAATTAAGTTTAAGACATTGTAATTACTTTTTAGCGAGCTATTTATCATGTCATTATTACTGCTAAGTGTTAGGCTAAATAATTATTTTTATTTTAATGAAAAAGAGCCAGTAGTTTGGAAGAAATTGACTTTTTAGTACACAGGGTCCTAATAAAAAATAAAAATCTTTAATCACCAATAAAAAATTAAATAATTTTTTCTAAATTTTTTAAGTATTTTTTTTATCGATAATTTTAGGTCTAGTTTCACGCCTTTTCGGGGTTGCACTTTATCGCGGGACACACTGTATATAATTTTTTTTCAGTTGGTTGAGTATCTATCACTACACTACTGTTGCCGGATATGTCAAGATCGTTTCAACAGCAACAAGTTGCTAAGAAAACATGTTCTTAACCCGAAATATCGAGGTAAGGTTCTATTATCTTTACCTTACCAACAACAAATCGGAAACGCTAAACTCAACAGGTCACACTGTGAAAACTTTCTTCAATGAACATAGGTGTTTTAACACCAAGGGCAAAGTAAAAAAAGATTGGAGCCATACAAAAATATCCGCTGACCGAGCAATTTTATATGGGAAGCTATGTACCTCTATACTGACAGGTTGTCAGCCCACCGCCAAAAATTGCAATACACATCTAACCCCCGAGTCCCCCAGTCGCCTCAAATGACACCCATAAATGAGGTGATGCTATTCTGAGCCGGCATCACACGGCGAAATACCTAATATAGTCGAGTTAATAATAGTTAAAGTATATATATCTTAAGTAATCGTGCCCTATGTCGCACCCTGGGGAAGGCCCACGTCCAGCAGTGGACTGCAATAGGCTGATGTATGTATGTAATGGTGAGTGGTGCTGTAGGTACAGACAATCATTATAACCTACCCCACTGCACCACTACCAACCCCATAATCTTTCCCACTAACACGCAAAACCACAAAACAAAACCGCAATGTACCCCATAATTTATAAAACAATAGGTGAACAACACCCTCTTTTGTTTCGCAGGTGTGAATCGGTATAGGGTCTTTCAATTAATAATTACTAGATTTCCGCTCAGCGGTTTCACCCGCTGCCACTCATTTTGCCGTGGTAATAGTTGTTTTCCTGCGGTAAGTGGCCTATGTGTTATTCCAGGTTATACTCTACTTATGTTCCAAATTTCCTCCAAATCGGTCCAGCCGTTTGAGCGTGAAGAGGTTACAAACATACATACATACACACACAAACTCTCAGATTTATAATATTAGTACGGACTAGCGGCCTGCCCAGCGGTTTCAACCGTTTCCCACGGGAATAACACCTTTTCCCGGCAAGTTTTATATATGTAAACCTCCTCTTGACTTACTCCATCTAATAAACCGCATCAAAATTCGTTGCGTAGTTTTAACCATACTATAATCTCTAAGCATACATAAGGACACGGTAAGCGACTTTTTTATACAGTGTAGTGATTAGATAAGACTACGCTTTACCATCACTGCACGTAAGTATAGCGTGTGAGAAAAGCTCAACATGACACGTTAAAAAAAGGAAAGCAAGGCGCCACACTCCACAACACGAACACTAGTACACTACATAGTTCACGCATTGCGAGCGAAGCGAGATCGAAATTTCTTGTTGAAAAAGTAAAAGCGAGAAGCCACCTTCACGAATATTACTTATTGCGAGCGAAGCAAGCTCGAATTTCCACGTTTAACAAGCAAGAGAGGAGCGTTTAGGTACTTTAGGTACCTACGTTAAAAAGGCAAGAGAAGAGCCATCAAATTCTATTCAAAATCATTTATTTCTAGGTAGGAATTTACAAGAGTCACGGTCTACATAACGAAAGCATAGTAAATTTACAGAAATGTAAATAAATACAAGTCAAAGTTACACACTACGCTACAACCATCACTATACGTATAACGAACGAGCGAAGCAAACTCGATACGTCACGTTAAAAATTTTCATTTATTGTAAGTAATAAATATAGACGAAATATGATAAGCTGTGCTGTATTTTAAACAATTGGTGAACACAACACTCTTTTTTGCAGGTTTGGAAGTGTTAAGGTGCGAGTTCGGGAACCATATGGCCAGCTAAGCGGTATTTCGATCCTGAAAATAGGGTCCAAAGACGAAGGTCTCCCACGGCCTGCATCTCTAAAAAAATCGATTTCCAACCAGAAACCAGAGGGCGCTAAGCTAAACTAAAAATTTTTGACGCGTCAATATGGCTGGCGGCAGCCATAGTTCTGTCACAGGTTCCGCTTCACGTTAAGTTTGTTATTCATTGTTTGTGTTTTGACTTGTGGACACTTGTGGTCATGCTTTTATATTGAGTGTCATTCGTTTATGTAAACAAAAAATCTACAAGGAATTTAGAACACTTCAATAAACACAAAATAAAGATTAATTTATAAAGTGGTGCAGATTTTCGTGTAAAGAAACGTTATTTCAATTAAGCGCAGCGCCCTCTACATGACACTCGAAAATCCCTAGAAAATTTCTATTGACAGTTCTTTTAGATTATTAATTAATTTAAAAAAATAGTTTTTTATTTTATTTAAAAAAATGTATTTTAAGAAGCCTTGAACTAACTTTTATAGCATTTATTTTTGTTTTTCCATGTTAAGGTGGAAAACGTACATAATGATTAATGACATAATTTTACTATTTGTCGATGGCGGACGTGGGTTAATCTTGTATTTTTTATGAAAATCAGCCAAGTATAGTAAGTATGAGTGAATTTTTATCACACCCTATTTTTAGGATTTATATTTTTTGTAGTTAGAAGATAATTTAGCGTGTATAAAATAGTTGTATGATACATTCCTGTACAAAATTGTGATTTGATTAGAAATAAAAATATTTTAAGTAGGTAGGTAGGCTTTAGGTACTTATGCAAAACATGTTCTGTTTTTCTAATTATTATATTTTATAAAAAAATTATAAGTTATAAAATGGCCCCAATACTGACCAGAAGCTTTCCTAGTTTCTTTTTAGCTATTCTTGTCACTTTTATATAGGGATGCAAAAAAGAAATGAGAAACCTACCTACAGCTGTCATTAAATGACAGACGTATCAAATTTTGATTCCGTTTCTCTCAATGACTATCCTCTTAAATTTCACCTTATTTTACGAATTAAACATCACTTTAGCGAGTAATCTTCTGAAAGTTTTATAATCCGGTTATTTTCTTTTACTAATTTAAGAAGCGATGTAATGTAATACTAACTATAAAATAGTCCTGCATAGGTCAAAATATAAAACAAATTTACCTACCATACAAATTGAAAAAATAATTGCACCTTTTTATATGTGGGGTCCAATTTTATGTTCTTATTTCGAAAAAATAATTGTATTAAGTAAAAGTTGTTCAGTTTCACGACTAGAATAAAATATTTGGTACCGTTAATAGTAGGTAAGTACTTAACCGACAAACTAATTATTAATATCGTTTTTTTTTAATAAGTTTTATTGGTCTATTGTACTATTCGTGTACATAATAATTCTCTCTCATAGAAATATTCGAAAGTCGTAATAAAGCCAGTAGTACACAATCATCTAAGTGCGTATTACGTGATGTAATATTGTAATTAGTGTCCACCCCTTATTCCGTTCTCATTATAATTCGAGTCCACTTAGTATTTTGTTGTGGTTGGGTTTACATTGTTATAATTGGCTGTTGCTATGGAGTTTAATGAAATAATAAGTAATATTGTAAGGAAGGAGAATTGACCGACACATAAAGTACCTACTTACTTTTTTATTTTCAGCATTTTCATTTATGGTGTAGTTACTTCTATTTGCCGTGTCGTGATAATAGACGTAGTACTAGATTTCCGCCCAGCGGTTTCACCCGCTGCCACTCATTTTGCCGTGGTAATAGTTGCTTTCCTG
Organism: Tuta absoluta; assembly: GCA_027580185.1. Lineage (NCBI taxonomy): Eukaryota > Metazoa > Arthropoda > Insecta > Lepidoptera > Gelechiidae > Tuta > Tuta absoluta. The sequence goes on along the minus strand of JAQAHW010000019.1, from coordinate 5,913,661 downwards.
CGGTAAAAAGTGGCCTATGCGTTATTCTAGGTTATTACTCTAAATGTTTGCCAAATTTCATCCAAATCGGTCAAGCCGTTTGAGCGTGAAGAGGTAACAAACATTCATACATACACACACACAAACTCAGATTTATAATATTAGTACGGATTGTTGGTTACTTACTAAGGTGGCTTAGAATTGCGTTACCTCAATTCTACTCGTGGATGTCTAAAAAGCGAATAAGGGATAATCATCCAGGGAATGGGCAGCAACGTTCCCTGTGAATGCAACATCTTGCACTGCGCTCGGCAATCCGCCTGCCAAGCGTGGTGAGAATGGCCTGTTTTCAGCAGTGGATTGCTGTGGCCGTTTATGTCTCTACTAGTCAAACGAATTTTTTTTTAAAACGATGTTTTGTATGATAAACTGATGTTGTATCTAACATCACTATGCACTATTTAGGATGACATAATTCAAACTACCTATTCAATTGATTCTCAATTTAATAAATCATATCTTGCATAATAAAAAAACGATGATTAAGAACTATTCTGAATACCAAATTTTTAAAACACTTCCCGTGTTAGGTATACAATTTTTGAACACTTGCAAAATTTTCAAGCGCGGGCAGGATTTGAACCGATGACTTTCGCATTACTAGTTGCGACGCCTCTTCCATCTGGGTTACCGCAGCTCAGTTTTGCAAATTTTGCAAGTAAAAAAAAAGAAAAGAACTGTTCTACCTACTTTTATCTTGTATTTTATTAATTACCCATATCCATGACATAGCCCTATTGTACGAGATTGATCGAAATTTTCTGCCTATTTACTTTTGCTCATGTAAGAAAACCGTCAAAATAGCTAAGAATATGTGTTGCCAATCGTGAGTTTTTTATATCCTGTTAATTTTCAATTTGACCTTATTTCCTCATTTCGTAAGAAAATATTGTTCCGTGTTCGGAGAGCACGTGCCGTCGTCGTCGGTTCCTGTTTTTTTTGTGTCGGAACTCGAATCGACAAACAACCCGATGAATCCTGGTGTCTCAAGATTTTTGACCGCCTACTGCTACTACTAGTAGGCCACTGACATGGTTCCGGTTGCTATGATAAAACTTAGACGGCGGCGGCGGCGGTCGTTACACAACCAGCGGTCGTAGTATAATAAATAAATAATAAATAAATATCTTGGACATTTCACACAGCGCCATCTAGCCCCAAACTAAGCAAAGCTTTTACTATGGGAACTAGATAGCTGATACTATTACTTATATACTTTTTTTTTTTTAAATAAATACATATTATAAATAGAAACACCCAGACTAAACACAAATATCTGATAATGACTTATCAAATATTTGTGTCTGGTGGGGATCGAACCCACGACCCATGGCGTAGCAGGCAGGGGTACTATCCGCTACGCCTTCGGCTCAGTCAATGTAAGTACTTAGGCGGTTTCAAATAACTCTGACAACAACAACTTTAAAAGAACTCTGGGTTCACCGGATCGTTTGTTGACTCGCTGATCCACTCGACAGATAAACAAGTATTCCAAAATTGTACGGCAGAATGGAAACTAATAATATAAATCTGAGTGTTTGTGTGTATTTGTATGTTTGTTACCTCTTTACACTCAAACAGCTTGACCGATTTGGATGAAATTTGGATCACACGTAGAGTACCTATAACCTGGAATAACACATAGGTCACTTTTTACCACAGGAAAACAACTATTACCACGGGAAAATGAATGGCAGCGGGTGAAACAGCTGGGCGGAAATCTAGTATACAATAAACTATAGGGCCTTAGATACCACAAAGAAGTTTGACGCGCGTTAAACGCGTGTTGAATATAAAACTCCATTGAGAAAAATCATTGCTAAACTTTTTTGTAGCCCTTAGACACTCCGGTTTCGCAAAAGATAACAACCCAGCACCTACTAAACCAAACAAACTTCAAAACAAAATCCTAACTAGGTTGATTCTCCCCCAAAATTCGCAACTTCCATCCCTTCAAATTGACCCTTAGAGGGCCCTTTCCCTATTCGGGGTGCGTATATACTAACTCGACTACAACTCGGACACACATATGTACTCGTATGTGCTGCAGTCGGGTTTGTATGCAAAAGTCGTCAATGTTTGTGATAAGTGAAATGTTTAAAACAATTAATAATAAATTATTAAATGAATGAAAATTAAATAACTTTATTCAATGTAGGATGGCATTATCACTAGTGTTAGGATCTAAATTCTACCTGTTTATGTTTGTAATCCTTTATTTTCTAATGTTCTGTTAACTAGTGTATTCTATGTTAATTTATGAAATAAATAAATTGAAAAATTGAAAATTGACTTATTGACGTCATGATCGGTCATTGTAAAAAAAAGAAATTTGCATAACGCAATTTTCTTCTTTTTATAACAATTTTGTATTGTCCTAATAGAAAACCGGCTCGGGCGGGATAAAAAAATAAAAATAATAATAAAGGCACTGCCTCGGGGATGGCCAGGTTACATTTATATTCGTACTCCCCCCGTGTGACGGTTCTGGTCTACCGGCACTTTCGTCGCGCTCTATCCGCTCGCTCGACTCGTGTGTTGTCATCACTGTAATTCTAATTTACCTAACAAAATCTTTTTTGCTTATAAGTAGTTTTTCCATGCTTACTTGGTACCTAGTCAATCGAAACATGGTATAAAACAAAGTCACTTTCTGTCGTGTCTGTCCCTGTGTATGCTTAGATATTTAAAAATACGCAACGGATTTTGATATTGTTTTTTAAATCCATAAAGTGATTCAAAAGGAGGTTTACATGTATTATATATGCCGCGAAAGGGTCACATTCCCACAGGAAAACGGTTAGAAGCGGGTGAAACCGTTGGTGGTCCGCTAGTAGGTATGTATAAAATTAAGCGCTTCCTAATAGCGCTTAATAATAGGTAACCGAAACCATTATCCTGTTCAATAAATCAATAGTTTATTTATCACAATCACAATATTAAATCAATAATCACGTCCAATCAATGCGAGATAGACATGTAACACAAATCTACAACACACACTTGTCGTAGAAACCCGACTACAGCACAGCACAGTTACACTCATGCGAGTCTAACAGGGTTTGTACTAACGCATCCGGGGTTCTTTTCTGACGTCACGCGAGCTCCGGCTATTGACCCCGACCCTATCCGGAGTGGTTCATTGAACTCGTGTTTCGAGGGTGGTATAAATGATTAGATTGATTGGAACAGGGAGTTTTGGGTGTAAGTAAGTAATTTGGTTGATGTAATTAGTGAGTTGTTGATTGATCAGTAGATAGAAGTTGTGTTGTTGTATGACAAAGTACTTATGTAGGTTAATTTTCTAGGTTTGTATTTTTTATGTAGAAAAAGTTTTGTCGATTCAAGCTAATCTTACTTTAACTAATGTTATGTAAATACCTACCTACATATAAGCATGTAGTTCCTGTATGTTACATACTTACATTAAAATTCGACTGCTGCTGGGACATGAACCCTAGACCGTGAAATCGACACCCGATTAGAAGAACATTACAGAGTTACAACTCAGTTTTGCAAATTCTACAGGAGAGCCATTTAAAGACTTTGCTATCAGTTATTGGAGGTTAAAACTTTAAGGTTGTCGTCGGTAGCAGAAACACTGGTAGCACACATGCCTAGTGTGATTTTGGAATAAAATCTTTCATTTGGCATGTACCATTAATGAAATAAATCATCAAACCCTCTTTTTCGTTGAGTTACGTGACGCCGTCTTAGAATAGCATCACCCCAATACTACCCGTGGTTGTTCTAAAAAGCGACTGAGCTAAAAATTTATCCAGAGAATGGGCAGCATCACCTGTGAACACAATATCTTGCACTGCGCTCGCTAATCCGCTAGCCAAGCGTGGTCAGTATAGCAATCCTCCCCAATAGGGGGAGGCCCATGTCCAGCAGTGGACTTTTTTGGCTGCTAATGTAATGTATATTTTACTGAATAATGAATGCATATCCTGGACAGTTCACACAGCGCCACCTAGACCCAAACTAAGCAAAGCTTGTACTATGGGAGCAAGATAGCTGATATTAATACTTAAATATTTTTTTGTAAATAAATACCATGTTATACATAAAAACAGCCAGACTAAACACAAATATCTGAAAATGACTTAACAAACATTTGTGTGTTGTGGGGATCGAACCCACGACCCTCGGCGTAGCAGACAGGGGTACTATCCGCTACGACATCGGGTCAGTCAGTTACTATCAGCAGTATTTTTTAGAATAGCATTACCCCATTTCTTTCCCGCGAGTGTCGTCAAAGGCGACTAAGGTACTAGAGGATTTCATGTGTATTACAATTTTAGGCGACAGGCTGACAACCTGTCACTACAGTGATACACCATTATTCTTAATCGGCCGGTAAATATTAGTCAGATTTTGTGATAGCGACCGAATTTTGCGGACGTTAAGGCTCTGCCTACGACACAAGGGATAAAATAAATGTAAATAGTATTTTTGTTTAATTTTACAGCACCAACTTACTTATCTACATTAACTTATTACCTATCCACCTATATTTTATGCCACGACTGGCACATAATTCCTAATCCAATATAGCAAGTGTGAATCCGTAAGTAAACTACCCACCTTAATCTTAGGATTAACTTTGATTTACTTACTTCCGTTTTTATGTTGTTTAATAAGTATTTATTTATTCTGGTTAACCCAAGTAGTGTGATCGTTGGTCTTCTCTTCTTGGCTTCTAAGTTATCTTTCCTCGTCTTCGCAGTTACATGAAATCATCAGATGTCACTCTTAATGCGAGTGTACCAGTGAACGACCTCGACAGTGGCGCCAATTCACTTCACAAAAAATATTTACTCCTTAATCAAACAATCTATCAGAATGTCCGTTGCCTAAGTTTTTAGTATTACTCTTAAGTAAAATTAGAACCTGCAAACTCATTGAAATATTCGCTGCAATTAAAGTTACAGCAATTAATACCAAAAGTGGCCGTATTAAGTCACTTTTTTCCATAACTTTAATTGCAGCAAATATTTCATCGAGCTTGTAAGTTCTAATTTTACTTAAGGATAATACTAAAAACTTGGGCAACGCATATTCTGATACATTGTTTGTATAAAGATATTTTTTTTTTGTGAAGTGGCACCACTGTCGAGGTCGTTGACGGCTACACTCGCCTTAATATTTTAGAAACATGACAAGCTTGCAATACTAGGATATCATATTGAGTCAGGGATGCAACACATTGGCAATATTCCATTAGAAACGGTGTGTTTATAAGGGGGAACAAAGTAAGGGGGATTGTATAGTATATGCGATCAGGTGGCGGACTCGTGTTTGATAGTTTGATACACATATATACATCACGCTTATATTATGGGGTGGTATGGGATCTACCTCCTAGCGGTCCACCCCGGGCAACGGCAACACAGGCTTGCCTGTGGATAAGTCCGGCTGAACGATCCCACCAAGCGGTGGAAGGCTCCGTAAGGAGCCGCCTGGCTCGCGACCACCATCCCACCGAAGTCTGGCGCCAAGTAGCTTGCTGCGTTCCGTCAGTGTGTGGGAGTGCCAGTGCCTTAACAGGCTTCTTCTGGGTGAGCTCGCTCCATCTTAGACTCTGTCTCTGTCCTATGACCTAGACTAGAGTCAAGATCAAACCCATCATTAATAAAAAATAAAAAAATATTCCTTGCGGGGTAGGCAGAGCGCGAAAGGCCATGAAAAGGACATTGACGCCACGTCTGACAAAAATTTGATGGTCGTACCTACAGAAATTTTGTTTCACTATAGTGACAGGTCGTCAGCCCAATCGCCTAAAATTTATATACACATGTGACCCTCATGTCACTTAGTCGCCTCTTACGTCACCCACGGGGAAGAAATAGGGTGATGTTATTTTATGCCGGCATCACACGGTTTGTTGGCACATTAAAATATATTATTAATATTTATTTTATCCTGTTTATGTAAGCAATACTGGGAGTGCCGTTGACGTGTGGTGCCGACTTAGAATAGCATCACCCCATTTCTACTCGTGTGTGTCGTAAAAAGCGACTAAGGAATTATCAGCCAGGGAATGGGCAGCAGCGCTCCCTGTGAATGCAACATCTTGCACTGCGGTCGCCAATCCGCCTGCCAAGCGTGGTGAGTATGGCATTACCCCCGAATAGGGGGAGGCCCATGTCCAGCAGTGGACTGTTGTGGCTGTTAATGTACCTAATACTGGGGATAAGGATACGATTTTGTCAATCTTTTGAAGATGTTGTATGTTTGTTTTAGTAGTGGTCGTCATAGTCAACTCATAATATTAAACAGACAGCCCTCCGAATACTGATAGGGTTGGTATAGGTACGTACTAGTGATGTAACGAATGTCAGTTTTTGAACATTCGCGAATGCGAATGCGAATGCGAATATCTGATATCGACATTCGCGAATGCGAATGTTCAGTTTTTTGTTTCTTTTTTTATATTTTCTAAGTGATCCTTAAGGGTCCGAACATTATTGTGTTTATTTCAACATCGCAATATACAAAAATACAAATACAATAATTACGCACAGAAACGCTTGAAAAATAGTTTATATACGCCACATCGCAAAAGACTGGAAGGCGAAAAGGCGTCAAAGCTTTTGTTTTTAAAATTTAATATTCCTTTACTTAACTTTAATTATTAACTTCAGAAATACTAAAAAGAGACAATTGTAATTTTTTAAAGTGGTTCCAAAATAATAGTAATAGTTTTGAATATTTATAGACAGATCTCTATGAAAAGTACAGACTGAAAGAAGTATAAGAAAGATTTTTTGTTTGGTAAAATTTTAATTTCAATATTTTTATGTTTCTTTATAAGCAGATTTATTTAGTTCATGTTTTGTTAGATGATTATTATTGAAAATATCTTTATTCTATTAACCATATTTTTAAATCTAAGTTCCTTTTTTCTCGTTCCTCCCTTGCTTTCACATTCGCAAAATATTCGCACTATTTTTGCGAATGCGAATGCGAATGCGAATGTCAAAAATTATGCGAATATTCGCGAATGCGAATGCGAATGCGAATATTCGTTACATCACTAGTACGTACACACTATGAAACTGAACAACTTTTCCCTTGGAACATAATACATATGTCAGTAACGAAAAAAAACTACCTCTCATACGAAATCATTCGGAAAAATATGTTTCGCCATAGTCAGCCCATCGCCTAAAATTGCAATACACACCCTCATCCTCAAGTCCTTTAGTCGCTAAATTTATTTCGACTCCCACGGGAAAGAAATGGGGTGATGCTATTCTAAGCCGGCATCACACGGCAATTTTTTTGACTAATATATATTTATTTTTAAACTGTTTAAAGTTATGCTACAATGATAATTATTATCCTCCTACAAAGGTAAAGGGGGAAAATACGACAAATGCATAACAAATTAATCATTGATGTATTTATGCTATAATATTTTTTTGCATTATGATTTGAATTAACATACGTAGTACCTTACCGACGATCCGGTAACTTATATAAAATAGGGGAGCCTAAAATGAAAATTAAATTAAATTACTTTATCCAATGTAGGATAGTATTATCACTTACTAGATTTCCGCCCAGCGGTTTCATCCGCTGCCATTAGGCGTAAAAAAGATACTGCAAATATTTCAAAGGGTGTGTGGAAACTGAACAACTTCCACAAGGAACATAGGTCAAATATGAAAAAAAATGAGGTCCCATACAAAATGTTCCAGTTCCACCCGAGAGGGTCAATTTGAATGGGAGGTCCAAGTTATTTTTCATATTCCGACCTATGTTCCTTAGGGAAAGTTATTCAGATTCATGGGCACCTCTGACTCTTCACCTCTTAAAATATTAGCAGCAAATATTTTTCTGTTTATTATTTATTTAAATTACTATATAATTAATTCGTTTTCATCATAATATGATAAAAAAAAGGTTTTTTTTATCATTTTATCTTTTTTTATTGTAACTTATTAAAGAAAAATACTTACCAAATGTCTTCTCCCATTACGAAACACCAATAGACACAAAGCAATATCCATAAAATACAGACTTCATACTTCCAACCCCGTCTGTCGTAACACTTATAAGGGGTGCAGTAGAAACGAGGGGACAGCGCGTGGCATAAATTGAACATTGTCACTTTGATAGGCCCCCATGTTTGTACTTTTTTTTCGTTTAATCATATGATCTACAGGGATTTTGACGTTTTTAGAGTGGTTCAAAAGTGACAATGAAAATAAAATACTTGTGCGAACATTTTAACCTCTTTCGCACGATTTTGTTAATAAAGAATGGTATAAACTGTACGGCCTTTGACGCTCTGCCTACCCCGAAAGGGATATAGGCGTGATTTATGTATGTATGTATAAACTGTATGAGAGTCTGTTTCAATTTGATAAATTGATTACATTTTGTAGAGTTATTATAATACCTTTGTCGAAATTTGAATGTTATTTTAAGGAGCTAGAAATAAAAAAGACAATGTTTCGGGTTTTTTATATATTTAGAACAAGAAATGTATAGTTACAACCATTGAGGATATTAAATATCATATTGTAAAAACTATTGTATAAAGTGAAGAGAATGTGACATTTTTTCATATTTTTTTATTCAATTATAATTAATTCCAATAAATTAATAATTATAGACACATAAATTACGTGAAAATATTAATTAATTAATAAATTACTTAAAAACAGCCAAGTAACCACTACAGATGTACATATCGGTTATCAATGCTTAAGTATTTTAGGAATGATTATTTCAAAAATTTCTAAATCCGCAATTCGAAGAACACGGTGTTAACAATTTTCCAAAATCTATGCTTTTTGATTTTTTTCAACTCGCTCTTTGAGACCATTGATTTTGGAAAATCATATATACATAATTCCTTAAACAATCTTACAAATTATTGGGAGCAACATTTAGACTACGACGACACTAAAACTGATGTAAAATGGAATAATAATTTAAACTCTACCCTCTAGAGAGAAAGTCCATTATGCTTAAGGCCTAATAACTAAGGACCATTAAAGACGCTGACAGAATTTAAAAGATAATATTATTATTGCTTCTGAATTCCTTCACCAACTCTTGAGTTACGAAGAGAGATCTTAAGACCTCGTTCTAAACTCGTGACTCTCTCCCTAGATGATAATAGTCTAAGAGATCGATCAGATTTGGTGTACCGATCTTAATTCCACTACTATTTCTTGTGCAAATCATAGTTTTCCACAAAAGCTATAAAGAAGTAGAGGTAATATTAAATCGACACAATAAGTATATAGAAATACCTAACGATTAGGTAAATATTAACTAAATATGTTATCCCATCAACACAGACACCTATCTCTTAATTTTATACATAAAAAGAGAAAAGAAACTTCAACATTGATTTACCATACCGGAAGATCGTAAGTGTTTTTAACTTTTTTTTCAAATTTTTTATTTTATAAAATATGTATTTGTATCAAAGTGAAGTCAGCTAGCACGAACGAGGAGATTGGCTGACCGATTTTTTCATAATCTCATTTTATAAATATCATTGCTTTCATTGTCTAGACACCTTACTTTGAAGTTGGTAAAATACTTATTCAATACTTTTTATTTTTTGAGATTCTTATATATCTTACGATGCATTTTGTCTAAATTATTTTCTAGCCTTAAATTCAGTTGGAAGTCGGGATGATTTTTTCGCTATGGAGAATCTCGACTTTATTCGATTTGATTATGAATGAGTATTGCCTACAGTTATGACTAGGAGTATCACATGCTACTTTGCACGAATCCGTTTGCCCCCATTGCGTCTGTTTAAAAATGAATTAAGCCCTCATCTCGACGAAAAAACTTCAAACTTTTTTCTACATTGATATGATCGGATGGTTTATATGTTTATTATCTCTTGTTCTATCATTCGAATCTTTATAATCAATCAATCAAGCAAATGGTCGTTTTTTGACTTAATTTATTCCAGTTCAACTCAATTCAATTGAGTTACTTTGGTTATTGAAACCTTTTGCTTGCTACATGTTTGTATTTATCTATTTACGTTTACTTACGTTATCTGGGTTACGTAAGAGGACGTCTCATGAAGTATTTTCATTCAATTTTACAGATTTTAAAGCATAGCATAAATTAAAGACACAACATAGAATTTTGATCTTTTACAATGGAAACGTCGATGTAGAGTCGAACCTGAAGTAGTTTCGTGTGACAAGGATTTACGAAATGGGAACACACTGAAGTGCAGCGCAATAGAGGAATCAACACCGAAAACGAACGATTCTAATAAATAGACAGTGAAATTGATATTACATGATATTTTATTTACCTTTTTAAATTCGAAACTATTGGTAAAATACATTAAGATCAACCTCAACTGGATGCCATTTGTTATTTATTTACATATTTATTGCAATCTTGTTATTTACCCGACTTTGTCAAGCTATTTTTAATTAAATTAAGCCTTTTAGACTTGGGGTAAGGGGAGTAAAGTTTTAAAAAGTTCCCGTTCAGGTTTCACTGTCTATAATGATTTTTCTAAAAATGTATATTGCATTTTGAACCAACTTTTTAAATATCTTCCATGGTATCGATTAAAAAACATATACCCAACATCGTTCCAGTTCGAATTACTTTTGCTTAACGGTACTGCATTGCAAAACAGTTGCACAAATATGAGGGGGTAAATACAACGCCAAATCTTTGAATCCATGAGTGATATCAAGAATGTTACGAGGATCAAAATGAAATGATACATTTATATCAATGTAAATGACGATGACCACGCGTAGGGTAGCGACGTGAGCCGCTTCTCACGGCTATATTTTATAAAATTATCACTGAATATACCACTAAAGCTACTACTACTAGAGAAACGGATCCAAAAGTCAAGGAAGTACGCGCTGAGCAAATGTATATAAAGAGTTTGTTAATAATTTTACAACAATATAGCCGAATAGCATTCAAAAGTGGGGTGTTGTGCATTTCTGTTCCATTTCATTTAAAATTTAAAGTTGACGTATGAAGTAATAGTAACACATTTAGTCGATGTCTCGAAAGTTCTGCCACGTGAAAAGTATTTCAGTAATCGTCAGCTAATAGATTAACATTTAAAAATAGATTCATATCTGCTACAGGTTGCATTTTTCAGTCATTGCTTTTTTCGTTTCTTTCGCACCTGTTTTCCTGTCTAGTTCATCTTGCCTTCTGTCACAGTCATGAATCTATATTTTAAGATTTATGCATATCTATTACAGAAACTTATCAAAGTATTTCAAAACACTGATAGAGATGATTGAGCATATTTACTTTACCCCATCAATGTCAGCGACTTTTGGAAAATGAAACATTTTCACGTGCAGAAACGTTTAAACTTACGTATTTATTTCCTATGGAAGATTTCTTTTCTTTTCTGTCTTAACTATCGGAATTGCGTTCCTCTCGGCCACTTCTCATTTTGTTCTTTGTGCTTGTGTCCGAGCCAAAGGCCATTCCTATTACCTAACACCAAAGCTTAGTAGCTAGCTCTCCGTACAGCACTATTATATCACCGTCAGTGGACAGTCAACACGCGATATCATCGGAAAAAGTCAATTGATTTACTTATTAATATGGGCCATTAACCTTTTTTTTGTACGCGCGAGTGCCTCACCCAGTCGTAAGACAAAGAAAGGGATAGAAATCATTGCAATTTCAAATTTTGATTGAAATTGTGGTCTTGAGACAATACTATTTGCTTGTCGTTTTTTTATAGGCCGTTTACTACATTGCATATATTTTTTACCACTGTTCTTGGAGTCTTATTTCCCTGCCTTAGTTTTTGCCCAAGTATAAAAAATATTGTTCCTTACGCTTTAGTCTTAACAAATCAGTAATTGTCCTAATTATCATTTTGGTCGTTTCTATCAAACTTTTCTTTGTCCTACGATTCCACTTAATACGAAATTCTTTTATATCATAGATCAATCGCCACAAAAGTTTTATTACTTTTATTTTTGCTAATTTCACAGCCTCATGTCAATTAGCCTATGCGTATTTAGAGTATTGTTTCTGTGTTGCCAATTAATTACTTTTAAATTTTTATATATTATTATCTTTTAATTTCATAAAAATGCATCAAAACACCGTTCAAAAAGTAGCCGTTATGTTATTGATAATAGGTCTGATTATCTCATGTCTTGTCACTTGGTTCAACCCATCCACAACGCTATTGGACATAGTTTTGTTGATATTGCTTCGTTTCAAGGCTTAAGAAATACTGGCCACAAAGGTGATAATATTAAAAAATATTTTCCGGCTTGAAAACCGAAAAACAGTTGGCAACATTTGAGTATAAAAACTTTATGGTCAACCAATATGACCGAAGCCTTGATTTCAGTAGAACGTTTTGCGAGTTGACCGCTTACACCTATGAAGATATGAATTACAGTATATTTTTAAAATACATATAAAAATATTAAGTTAATTATGTTGTAGCATACTCGTGCATGTTAAAATTTCGTCGATATCAATTATTATTGCTTCTCTTTTACTTCACTATCGGCCTTCGGGCACACTAAGCTATTGAGCACTATTATTATTATCCATTTTATAATAATTACCGAAAGAAGGGAGCTCACAAAACATTCTACTGGTACACCGCATAAGTGACGTATCTTTAACTAGCCAAGTTCTAACAACTTCACTCCAAAATACTTGCTTTAACTTTCATTATATTATTTATTATCTAAAAAGTCGATGAGTTTTCAGTAAATACTTTGGTGTTTTTTGTTTCGATTCAAACAACGTTTCGCCATTTACACATACGCGGGAACCAAGTCAACTGAATCGAAAACATAGTTTTTATTGAACGAAATCGATATTTGGTGAAAGATTTGAAGAAATTCCACGTCCTTAACCGATTAGATTAATCGCCCGATCGATTCCCTAATAAATAAATCAATTTAGGTTACCTTACTGAATTTCAGCTCTAATTAATGAATAATATAAAATATATTAAATAAGTCAAACGTACACCTAGTTATAGATATACACGTAAAATACAATTAATTGCACATACACTAAATTAAGAGAGTATCTATAAACAGAGAATGCATGAAAATTATCAATTTACTTATATTTCAACATTAAATACAATATAATAATATCAAATGTTTCATATTATATTCCATATTTTGGAAACGATGACTAGTGTTAGTTGAAATTTTCATGCTGAATCAAAACAACACAAAATACAACAACTATTTTAACCTAAGAGACGATCTACAATAGTATAATATAGATACTTAAAAGTAAGGTTAGCAAAACTTGTGCTTCACACGCCGTCTCATACCTAGTTATATGCCAACCATACGATCCGTAATATTATTTCAAATTAAAATCAAACATTTTTTTTAACTCCCCAAAACCAATTTTGATTGAGTTCTCTACCAAAAAACGCTTTCAAGAGGAAAAGGTAACTCACGAATTTGTCTAACTTAACACAAATACACCTAATTACAAAACGAATTAAGACTAAATTGGAATGTTATGCGTATAAAGCTGCATATCAAATTAAGCGAATGAAATTAATTTTTCGAAACATTTTCTTAGTTAAGTATTTAAGAAATTAAGTCAAGTTAGTGCGGATAAACACAGGTTACAATAAATTGTAGACAACTGTGGCATAATGACACACACATTCACGCAATGTCTGCTGGATGGCTTTGTGTCATCCAAGTAATCTGTGTGCATTAGCACACAGACGGGTCCGGGTAAACTGCCTTGCGTGACACAGAGCTACCGGCCTGTTGCAACCTCTCGCGAGACGCTAAACGTCTTCCAACGCCTCTTCAAAATTATTTTGTTTAATATATTTTTATTAAATTACTGGCTATTAGTTATTGCACGTTTTACATTTAATAATAAATATATAAATACTTGTAAATTTTAATCTCCATCTTTGGTATGTAATGAGTACCTATTAATTAATATCTGAAATGTTACAAAACTGTTTTTACATATATTAAGTATATATATTTTTTTACAAAAATCGTAGGGTCGTTAGGACGGCACGATAGTAAAACTATTCAAGTTCGATGTTTCACAATAGGTCTTTATCGGGCTATAAACATTGTGATTTGGTGTGGCGTGTTTTTAGACGCGGCAAGAATATTATTTTTAACAACTTTTCTCTATTTACAAATTTCCATTTAAACTAATACAATTAAAGCCTACTTCGAATAGACGCAGGGTCGCATCCATACATTATTATTTATAGCAGGTACCGATAATATGTTAAGACATCGATTTAATTTTGAAACGATATCGTTAGACTAGAGTATGCACCATATTTCCGCGTACGGACTCTTGTTCCGTTTCAAGGCGTTCTCTCTCTGTCTGTACGTGGAGAAAAGAGAGGGGCGACAGGGGGTTTCCGCCATCCCCCGTCCTCTTTCCGCCCCCTAGCCCAGAACAGCTCCATCGATTTTCCCTCATCTTCCTCGTACCTCTTTATATAGAGTAACTTTGTCCGTTCGCGCCTGTGCTGTATCCAACTCTTAGTAGCAAAAATCTCAAAAACCTAACCTACATTCTCACGCCCCTGGGGTCGCTCGACCGACTCCGTATCAATATCAATGTTATTCCCAACCGAGATCTTTCCTTTTTTAAAATTTTATCAAAACCTATCACAGTTTTTGATTAGTTTTCATCCTTAATTAGATTAATATATGATTAAAATATACGTATAGATAATATATATTTTCCAATCTTTAACAATATAACACTATTTTACTTCGATTAAGCCTGCTGTACGGCCAGTTGTTGGCCGTTGGCCGATGTTGGCCGGACTCTTACGATATCTGTGAGACGCAGCCGACGCTGCAATTAGTGACTTGTGTGAGGAGATGACTGATTGCGGTACATTAATTTGGCATAACGATCCAGTGCCGGCCTAACCGCGAATGTAAACCTTACGGTACTTACGATATGATCGCATATAAAATTGGAGCATAGCATTAGGCTATTATTGCTAATTATTATTTTAAACTATTTCTCGATAACCACAACCGTTCATAAGCGAAGTTTAATATCATTATTTTGTTATTGACTATTACCAATATGTATGGTTTAAAGTCTGGCCAGAGTTTAGCATTAGATGCTGTCCATCTAAATTTATTATTGCATGCTCGCGGCGCCGTTCATTCAGCGGGCGCCATTTTATTCGGACATGCGCGCTGAGAGGCGAGGGTGCTAAATTCCGCCATTTTGATTTCCTGAAACACTTAACCCAAATTCAAGGGTGCTATATACTATACGCGCGCTGAAATGGCCGTTCGCGCCGAACAAAGGGCACCGTACAAAAGAGCGAGTCAAAAACATTCGCTAGTTTACAATTAATGTACAAAACTCGCTCGCCGACCCCTAACGGCGGCGAGCATAAATGTCCGGAAGACACAGTCTATAATGTCAGGTCCTTGGTGAGATGGCAGCCAAAAGCGAGTATGAGGTTTTTGGCTGCGATCCTTACGTCGCTGGAGCCGCGACCGGTGACCGTGAGAGTATCGTTCGAGTGAGTATGTATGGGTGCGCACCTGCTGTGCCGTCCTAGCGTCCAGGCAGGCCGAGTGCAGGATCATCGCCTTAGATGGTCTTGATCTTGTTGGTCTTGAAGCTCACTTGCAGGACTCGGTTGCCGAGAGTGTACCCGTTGAGCGACTGGATAGCGACCACTGCTTCGTCGTAGTTTGTCATTGTTATAAATCCGTAGCCTTTGCACTTGTTGGTCTGGAGATCGCGTATCACTTTCACGCTTTGGACGGCGCCAAATGGCCCGAATAGCTGCCACAGCACGTTCTCCTCTGTCTCTGGTGCGAGGTTGTATACGAAGATGCACCACTCAGAGCCGACGGCGCCGGGCAGTACGCCGCCAAGCAGTTCGCCGGCGAGTGGGCTGTAGCGCTGCAGACCCTTATTGATAGCTAGTAAAGACTTGCCTGAACTGAACCGTCCCAGCGGCGCCGGAAAGCGCAGAGCCGCCGGCAGGTATGCTGCGAGCGGGGCGAGCGCCTTTCCGTTGTTGCTCGGATTATTCGCGAACTTCACTGTAATCGGCTCCGTCGCTCCTTTCGGCACTGTTCCGTTTAACTCCTGAATAGCCCTTTCTGCTTCAACGCGTTGGTCGAATCTGATGAATCCAACGCCTTTCGACAAGCCCTGCTCACCTCCAGTGAAAGGTCGTCCGCCGGAGTTCTCGCACAGAATCCTCGACGTTATTATGCGTCCGTACGGGCTGAAGAGTCGCTCCAGCTCCTGCTGTGTCATAGTTTTTGGTAATCCGGACACGTATAAGTTTGCACCCTTGATGGCTTCGCTGCTTGGTCTGGCATAGGACACTTTGATAGTTTTGTTCTGGAGCCGCAGCCCGTTGAGGGTTGCGATGGCTTTCTCTGCGTCCTCAGCCCTGTGGTAGTTGACGAAGGCGTAGCCTAGGCTCTGTCCACCGCCATGCAGCGCATGGTTGAGTGCATCCGGGAACGCAGCCCCTTTGTTCCTGATCAACTTGCATGATTCCACTTCCCCGATACTGGAGAACAAACTGCGGATCTCCTCCTGCGTCATGCTCTGAGGCAGGTAGTTGATGATGAGGTTAGTCTTGGACTCCTCACCGGATCCATTTTGCTGTTCACCGTCGCCTTTGGACATGGTGGCGTTAAATCATAAACGGAAAGAACGAAAGGGAAACGAAAACGCGATAAACAAAAACGGCACGTCCGAAGGGGTAGCGCGCGCGGACGATATTGAGGGTTGGATGGGGTCGGGGCGCGCATGCCCGTCGCTATCGAGCGGCTTATGTAACTGCGTTCGTTCACCCCCTGGTTGGTATAGTGTCCGAAAAAACCAGATACACCCTCGCATCGATCCTGCCCGGGAAGTGAGCGCACTGGGCTCGCGGCTCGGGTGCCGTCGTGCCATGTCGTGACGTGACGTCAGCACATATAACACCCAATTATGTCGAGTTACGGTCCACGGTGTGGCTATTTTTGGATTACTACAAAGGTGCAAGACAATATTTTCTTCAGACGGTATTAAAGTAGGAAAGTACACAAATTATACATCATTACAATTAATGATTTAATTTGTCAAATAAATGATAAAGAATTAGAATTTATTCATTGTTATTATTTAAGCGGGAATTATATTTATTATCTATTATTGTTTGTACAATTCTTCGGCAAGAACTGTTTCAATTATAACTATAGGTAACACAAATGTTTCAAATTTTGTGTTATTCATAAAATGTACCCTTATACTACACTATAATAAGTTGGGCGCGTAATAATAGGTCTATGAATGTAAGAGTTTATTAATCGTTAACAATTTTATTGCCAAATTGATGTCGGTAATTTAGCATTGTAAAGTGTTTTTATCGCAGTTTTCAGTTTACGGGAGTGCTGAATCTTGAAACTTGAATATGAAATTTATTTTATTTATAAAATTTATTTATTTACAGTTTATTGCACGCAAATCTGTCATAGAAAAGACAGAAAAGATAAAGAAATACGACACGACAGCTTATTTCCATGTAGAAATTTTATTTATAATTCATATCTTTTTAACGCCGGCTTTTATTATTAATTACTTATTATTAAAACTTGTATTGTGTTATTTTTCATAAAGTTTTAAATGTCTACTTTATACACCGTCTCTCTGTTTGTATAACTTTGAAAATTTGTAATACTGTTTTGTTTATTGTACCTACCAACCTATATATATTTAAAATGTCTGTTGCGTAATGGTGCCGAGACAAACTTTGAAAGTTTAACGGCCCCAATTAAATTATTTACTTTGTAATGTTTCTTTAATAAATGATTAATCTATCTATCTATCTATCTCGGATTACTTTTTAATACGTATTTATGTTTTTTAATGGCAACAACAAGTTTTAAAATATCTTATTTTTTTACCATTAGGACCTATGGTGTTGAACAGAGAATTAGAATGTGACGGAGAATATTTAGATTTAGAACTTACTCAAATACATACCTACTTTAAACAATAATATTTCGACCTAGTTATTTCGTATGGGAGGCAAAAAAAAAGAAAAACTTTGATTCTTGGGAAAGTTCTGCAATTTCAGTTGTCAATGAACTTCTAAATATACATACATATATCACGCCTTTATCCCTTGCGGGGTAGGCAAAGCGTAAACGGCCGCTGAAAACGGACATTTACGCCACGTCTGACAAAAATTTGAGGGTCATTCGGAAAATTGTGTATCGCCATAGTGACAGGTTGTCAGCCCATCGCCTAAAATAGCAATACACACCCTCGAGTCCCTTCTAAATATTAGTTAGAAGAATAACAAAATTATTCCATTAGTGTTGCAAACCCTGTGTGACAGTGAACAGCTGGATACAGCTGTTTTCTGGAAATATGCCGAATATTTTTGCATAACATAAAAGATTTACATGTCAGATACAAAACGACCGGAAAAGGGGTGCAGAGTTGCGGAACAACGCAAACGGTATTATATTATCAAAATGAAAACTAATAAGGTGCATGCAGACCATGAAACTGAACAACTTTCCGCCAGGAACAAATGTCAGGAAACAAAAAAAAAATATGGTTCTCCCATACACAATCACGATCAGTTGACTGCATTTACTATGGCAAGTTCGTTTCTTTTTACAATTCCTGTTTTTTTTTTTTGGAATGTTGTTCAGTTAAATGCTCTGAATGCACCCTATCAGTATTCACAAGGATGTCCCTTACACCCTGTATATAGATTATATCTTGGGAAAATGAAAAAAGTAATTTAACAATTAACGTAGGTACGCATGAACTTTTGCAACTGTTATGGAATCATGACAATTTGCTGAAATGGCATTGTGCAATCAAAACAAACATACCTACATACATATAACACGCCTTTACCCCTTGCGGGGTAGGTAGCTTGCTTATCAGAAAATTGTGTATGACTTAAGTGACAGGTTGTCACCCCATCGCCTAAAATTGCAATACAAAATGTTACCATTAAGCCACCAACGAAGAAATTCCTTTGAAGTAGAAACTCTTTAGTTTATAAAAGAACCCCCTTTTTGTCTGTCGTAAAAATACTTTTTTTAGCAGATTCGTTTTATAGGGTGTCTGTCTACTGCTATAGGCTGGTGAGAGATATACCTCTGAATCTTTTAAGCCCTCCAGCTATTTTTGGTACTGTATGACTTTCCTGTATGGAGGACTTTAGGAACGTTGCTTTCTTGCAAAGAAATTCTTAGGATGAATCCTAGTGAGGAAAACGAGTAAGTACTTATAATATGCAGTCTACATTTTGAAGTAGGTGGATATCGAAAGACCATCCTGTATTTTCGTATTCACCCAGTGGCAGTTTAGCAAGTAAAATTGGCGTGCCAAGTTTTGCCTGGTGTTTTAGGGATGGCACAGATATTCCTTTTCATTTTAAAAGAGCTTGTAGCGACCTCTGGGAGCTACGACAAGAAGCTCACTCAAAGTGGTTCACGAGCAAGCAAGACGCAACAGAAGTTCCAACATAGCTTCAAGATGGCGCCACGTGACAGAACAAAGAGCCTGGAACGCGGTATCGAAGTGTTTCACCGCGCAACGCATATATACAACTTCCAATTCTATCCAGGCGGACCAGTCGGTCCCCTGGCCACAACACCCGGCCAGGCGGGTAGCTACCCTTTTCCCGACTCCACCTGGAACCCTCCATTCTGCCTATTGGCATCACTCCTGTCACCCGCCATAAGCTGAATAAAGTTATTGTGCCGAATAAAGTTAGGGTGCCGTGTGATGCCGGCTTAGAATAGCATCACCCCATTTCTTGCCCCTGGGAGTCGTAAGAAGCGTATAAGGGACTCGAGGGTGTGTATTGCAATTTTAGGCGATGGGCTGACAACCTGTCACTATGGCGATACACAATTTTCCGGATGACTCTCAAATGTTTGTCAAACGTGGCGTAAATGTTCGTTCTATGCGGCCGTTTATGCTCTGCCTACCCCGCAAGGGATTATAGGCGTGATATGTCTATGTATGAATAAAGTTATTTGTCTTATACGAGTACCACTCCCAGCATACACAAGAGGACACTTCCTTATAAAAAAATATATATTCTTGGCGTCTGAGTAAGTACATAGTGTAAAGCAAAGTAGCTTTCATTGCCTGTCGGGCTGTTTGTCCCTTCATATGAATCATCATCATCATTGGCCTCACACGTCTATGACAGACGATTAAATCAGTGTCTGAGGCAAGACCTTTCATGGCTGTATAAGCCAATACGGGAGCGGCATAATTTTCCGCACGCATTTTTTTTCGGCAAGGCGGCGACCATGTTCATATGAATATCCATACTAATATTATAAATCTGAGAGTTTGTGTGTGCGTATGTATGTTTGTAACCTCTTCACGCTCAAACGGCTTGACCAATTTGGAACACAGGCAGAGTATAACCTGGAATAACACATAGGCCACCTTTTACCGCAGGAAAACAACTATTACCACGGAAAAATTAGTGGCAGCGTGTGAAACCGCTGGGCAGGAATCTAGTATTTTCATAAATAAGACTTATGAAAGATTGATTTATGCCACAACAAAATTACATACAGGGTTTCAAGTGATAATGAGTTAACTAAAGGAAATATCTATGCCTGAATCAAGATTTACTCTAGTAATGGATATTAAGACTTTTAGGCAATGTGCCCACAACTTGTCTATGCAATAACATTTAATAATAGCCACAATAGTTCACTAGACATCGGCCTCGCTCTCTAGGGATTACTGCCATACTTACACGCTCTCATAATACGACACGTTTATGACAAAATTCTTTACTTGTTTTGATAAAATCTATACGATATTGAAATATAATATTAAAGTACTCTGTGAGTCACTCTACGGTGCACATCATAAGCCTTCTAGATGAATTTATCCCTACGATTACCTATACCCAGGTAACAATACCTGAGGTAGCCCTGCGCCACAGAAGCGAGAAACAATTTAAATGCTAATGCGCGGACGGTAGGCGCTTTGTGGAACACGAACGCTTTATTCCAACGTACAGTTCGCAAAATATTTACATTTCTATTTATTTCATAATTTATCATCAGCAGCCTTGATGAGACGGTCACTGCTGGCTTCCCGTAGGCGCCTCTATAGACCGATTCTTAACCGATTGCATGCAACGGATGCCCGCAACGTAATTATCAGCAGCGAAATTAAGCACATTGCTGCACATAGGCCTCTCCAATAATCGCACGTTACTATGGAAGATTCCTTGCCAGCCTTCACTTAGTACTTAATTTATTTTGAATTGTCCTGCGAAAATCATCGCTTGATCTGGGAGTGTCCTACACTTTCTAATTACTTAAGTTTTCCTGTACAAATACCTACAAATGTCATTTACTTATAGTTCACTAGCAGCCCGCCCAGCGGTTCCACCCGTTTCTACCCGATTTCCGGAAATAGTTCCTTCCTCTTGAATCACTCTATCTTTTAAAAACCTCCATCCAGATCCGTTAGGTGGTTATGAAGATTTAAGCATACATACAAACAGACATAGGGACAGACGCGGGAAGCGACTTTACTTTATACTATGTAGTGAATCCGATCTTTCTATAACAACTCTTTAGGCGTGATTGGGCTGGTTGTGCCAGCTCTATGAAAGGGTCGTTCATCGACTCGGTGTCCCACACAAAAAGAAAAATCGACGCTGTGGCCCTCATGATATGATGAACAGGAAAGCCTGTGATGCCGTTTTTCCGGCAAGATCGCACGTTCCATTACCCACTGTTGTGCCCAATAGAAAATTGAGTTTTGATCGATTTCTGAGCGAACTGTACATTTTATCAGGCCCACGAAATGGTGGTATACTTTTTTGCCATTACTTTATTTAACACTTGAAATGCTGAAAAGTACGCCTCTGGCGTTCCAAGTCTACATCATATACCTTGTAAGTAGGCAGTTTATATTATTACATAAGTTTTCATCGGGTCATTCCTTGACATGGTGCCTCAAACTATACAGGGTGTAAGGGACAGCCCTCCGAATAGTGCATTCAGACCATAAAACTGAACAACTACCCATTGAAAAATATTTCAGGAAACGCCAATACATTTTCGACTTCCCATAGTAATTGCAGTCAGCTGATCTTGATTTTGTATGGGAGATCAATTTTTGTTTGTGTTTTCCTGACATATGTTCCTAGGGGAAAGTTGTTCAGTTTCATAGTCTGCATGTATCCTATCAGTATTTGGAGGGATCTCCCTTACACCCCGTATGAATGGATCATCTAAGTACGTTTTGTAGAATTTTCGTAGTGATCGGCTACGGCGTAGAAGCCAGGGCGAGCGTTATGAATATTATGTACCTACAATAGCCAATCTTGATTAAAAATTTCCTATTTTTATGACGCCTGTATTTTTCATAATCTTTCATACTTATCCTAAGAAAAAAAGACAGCTGTCAACTCATCTACTTTTTGTTTTTTTTGCGTGTAGGTCACCGATTCGCCCAATGACGCGATGAAACCAGGTACCAGAGTTTTTCAACCGCCTTCTACTAGAAGTAGACCTCTGACATGGTTGTGTATCGACCGCCGTCTAAATAATCATAGACAGCAACCGGGACCGACAGCTTAACGTGCCCTACGAAGCACGGAACCATCTCCACTCCATCAACCACTCATGTACTCATGTCGTCTCGGTATTTATTTATTTCCACAGATAAAGTACCTACTTATTTTCTAGCAATCATAATTAAATATTGACTCAATACTTATTTATTAAAAACAGTTTACCCAAGGCGTTTAAAATTCAAAGGTCTAAAAACAAGTGAGCAAAAAATAAGCAATAACAATAGACTTTCCGTTCAGGAGGTATCTAATGTTCCCGCCAGCGAAGAAATTCCTTTGAAGTAGAAACTCTTTAGATTACAAAAGAACTAAGAACCCCTAACTCCTTTTGTCTGACGTAAAAATACTTTTTTTTGGCGGATTCATTCTTACATAGGGTGCTCTTAGGTTGTCTACAGAACTAACAATTTTAAAAGTTATTAGGGCCCGTATTAAAGAAAAAAAGGTCAAGTGCGAGTCAGACTCGCGCACGAAGGGTCCCGTACCATTATACCTTTACCAAACAATTATCGATACAAACGCGCAAAAAAACATGGCAGTATGGCAGCCCCCATAAATATTTATTTTATATCATTTTTTAGTATTTGTTGTTATAGTAGCAAAAGAAATACAACATCTGTAATAATTTCAACTGTCTAACTTTCGCGGTTCATGAAATACAACCTCCATACAAAAAACCAAGTTTTTAATATAAACCCTTAAAATGTTAACTTTATTCAATTTTTTTGTATTTGTTGTTATAGCGGCAACAGAAATACATCATCTGTGAAAATTTCAACTGTCCAGGTATAACGGTTCAGAAGATACAGCCTCGTAACTGTAGGACGGACGGACAGACAGACGGTTAGCCGAGCCTCAGTAATAGGGTTTCCGTTATTACCCTTTGAGTACGGAACCCTATAAAGCGTCCCAGTTGTGTTTTAGTTGGATTGTTTTGGCCAATTTTCGGCTGTTTCGTGTTCCACAAGTTTGAAGTATTGAAAATCACGCTGATAATAGAATTACAGTTAAGTGTCGATTGTATTACAATGGCAAAAAAATAAGAGAATCGGCTCCCAGATTGTCCCAATTTAGTTAGGACATTGTATTGTTGGCAACCAAGACTATCTTATATACCTATCTAAGATTTTTGGTGGTCATCACGTCATACATCCACGTCTGAACCCTGCAAGTCACCCAGCAAGTACTAGGTAGTAACTACTAGGTGACATAAAATCTCTTACAACGGGATTCATTGAGGCGTTCGTCGACTCGGTGCCCCTCACGATATGAAAAAATCCTGTAACAGAAACGTGTGAACAAAAAAATCCGATCGGAAAACGATTTCTCATCTTTTCCGCAAACAATGTTCACAAAAAAGGCAAAAAAGACTGTTCACAGTTTACAAAGAAAATGTTCAGTATACTATGGAATAGTATTATTCAATCTTCAAACTAAAACCTACCTTTATTGACCGACTGTAGAACTATTTTTGAGTAGAAATTGTTACAGGAAATATCAAATACACGTTCAAGTCAAACCATTCAATATTAAACTGTATTTTAATTTGAATAAAGTCGACATTAAATTGTCAAAGGAAAGAGGAAATCAAGGCAATCTATCTACGTGGGAACTGCAAGGTAAAATGCATGTTATCTCGTAGTAGAAAGGTGCATATTTGCGTGGAGATGTCTTCATTAGGGTAGCTACTGTTTACCGCCGTGGACAGGGTAGGTTTGTTTCCATTGCACTTTTAGGGTTCGTAAGGGAAATCGTGAATTCAACACTATATTGCCAAAATTGCTTGCTGGTGATGCCGGCTTAGAATAGCACCATTCAACTTTCCGTGGGAAACTCTAAGGCATCAGGTAGGTACACCGGTAAGGTGAACGGACACAGCAATTTGCACTGCGCTTAGCAGACCACCTGCCAAGCATGGTGAGTATGACAGAGAATGGGCACTTGAGATATTGAATTTACGTAAATAGTCCTGATCTGACAATCCTCAATCAACAGGTCTACAAAAATTGTTTATGAATTTAAAAATATGGATTGAAAAATTACTTAAATGAATAGTCATGTTTCAGGTCTGCTTTTCTGGCTCGGGTTAAACAACTAAACCACAGTAGGTAGGTAAAAACTCGAAAACATGAGCGTAGCGTAACCTACGTTCAGATGGGCCGGTGACTTAAAAAAGGCGGCTGGTAGTGACTGGATAGTGAAAACGAGAGATAATGCACTATGGCGTACCCTGGGGGTGACCTTTGTCTAGTAGTGGACAGCAATAGGCTGATGTTTGTATGTACGTAGGTACAATACAAGAAAATATAGAATACGAGCGATCCCACGACTGGTAAAAAACAAAACTTCTAAAACCGACCGCAAAAATGGAAACAAACTCCATTAACACAATCAGGGGCGCACCCCCTCCCTTCACTCCTCAATCCACCCCCTCCCCCTCAACAAGTACTTGTCATTGCGTAGAGGTCAACGACACAGCGGCCATCATATGAAGGTGCATTATTGGCTCAATTTTGTGGATTTTAGTCAACGCGTTTTAGTAGGTTATGTGAAGAATCTTTCATTTTGTCGTGTTGTACACTGATTAGACGAAATGAAACACCTGATGAAACTTCGTTTTTTTTACCGCCTACTACCTACGAGCTTCCTGCTATTAGTTCTAGGTCTCTGACCCATACACAGCAACCAATACCGACGGCCTAATGTGCCTTCTGGAACATAGACATACAAAGACTCGTGGTAGAGCGGTCTGAGTTCGGTCTCGGTATCCGGAGGTCCCTGGTTCGATTACCAGGACACAAGGTTTATGTTTGATACTTCGAGAGAATGTTACAAATTACAATGAAATGAGTTATGGTAAGGAACGGCACAGCAACATACGAGTAGAGAGAGCACTAGAAACATTAAAACTAACGTAGGTACTACAAATCGGAACATTTTATTCTGTTCCTAGATTGGCGAGATGTGAAAATTGCAAGCTGCATCAAAAACGTTAATTCGACAGCGTTTTGGTTTCATTACTTTAGGACGCTGTCAAAAAAATTACGAAATACCATGTGCATACCAAAAGTTCGAACGTTCGCCACATCAGCGCTACTTCGAAACAAAAGCCAAAACGTTTCATATGAAGCAATAAGCGCGATACGAAAAGTGCGTAACGTAACGTTTCTGGTTCTGGTTTTGTTTTATGTTTTATCGTTCAAAATTACCGCTTCTGTCCCTCGGTTGTCCGTAATAATATGTTGTCGTGCTACCGGGAACGACGCGCGTCTACAGACGGCCTTACCAATCGATATAGGTAGGGTTAGGTCATCCAGGGTTAACTTAGGTCATGGTTTTAAGGGATATAGGTATGTTATATGTATGTATGGTTTTAAAGTGTTCCCCGGCATGTTATTTGAACGTTCCCTTGCAATTCAGCTTGCAATTTAATTCTTGAAATGTTTGTCGAAGTGGTAAGTACCTATATTTTTGTTAACAGACCGTTCTATACAGTACTATGTTGAAAAATTGTACAAACTTTTGGAAGTGTTTTGGACGTTAAAAGGAACAACTTTTTTTTGTAGAAATAAAAAGATTTGTTTCTAGTACCTACAGCTAACCGTTGTCGAAACATCTTGTTCAATGCTTGCTGTCCAGCCGAAAAGTGTACAAAATAATATAAAAATAAGAAGCCATAAGAGACTTACTTACTTCAAACACTATGACCCATTCATAAAAATAAGAGCTCGACATGAATGAAGTCAACTCTTTAGGAAACCTTAAAACGAATTCAATTTTATCGTTGCGCTTATCTCAAAGTTTTGTTTACTCTTTTATTTCACAATCAACTTGGTACGTTCTGAACGAGGCGAGATTAACTAGTATGTTAATGATGACCATGATGATGATGATGATAGATGATAAATATTTTTGTGATTTGAACAAGTGGGGCTTGATTTTATTTATTTAATTTTTTTCAAAAGTAATTTCTGGTTTTAGTTTTATTTCTATAATCAGTATGAATGTTATCGAAAACAGCCCGTGGAGAAAAGATAAACCTATTGCGGGACAGGGACCGGCATAGTTAGTCTGAAATAAGTATTATTTAAATTAAAAAACAATAGGGGGAGGCCAATGCCCAGCAGTAGACTATTGTGGCTGACGTATGTATACGTAGGTATGTAATTTTATTTGAACTTTACCCAAACAGTTAGAGAAAATCTATTGATTTATTACAAAAAAAATTAGACATAGTTTTTAAACTTTTTTGAAACGATGAAAATTTTTAATAAATTCAAAAAGCTTGTTCATGACATATAAGCATGGACCTGATTATATAACTGATTGTCAGAAAGCTCCTGAGGATTACAGCCGCGAGATAAAATATCTGCAGGGTTAAAAGCTCGTCGTACTATTTTGTAAAAACACCGGTAGGTTTTTCCGGATAAACCTAGACCGGTCTTCATTTCATCCTATAATAAAATAGCCTCATTTTAGAAAAAAACATGGTTCTAATATACTCACACAAAATCTGACATAAGTAAAGCTAACAGCAACAAAACTAATCCGTTGTGCTCAAAACGTCGTGACCCGAGAATCGAACCCGCTACCTTACCCTAGCGTGCACTGTACGAGTTTTTTTTAATACCACGCCGAATTATTCAACAGGATATAAAATATTTCGTGCTACCCCATTTACATAGTTATAGAGTAGGGTGCGATACAGAGTGTACCTACAGAGAGTGCTTGTACCTAGTTCATAAATAGTAATCATTTCATACCCTGTTATTACATAACAGTTAGACATGTTTTAAGCTGAACACCAAATTTCAAAACACTTCCCGTGTTAGGTTAGGTTAGGTTAGGTTTTTTTTTTTTTTTTTTTTTTTTATTATTTGTTTCACATTTTATTTCTTACAAATTATGATTACAAACATTTTGTTATGGGTGTCGTTATTTCTTTAAAACTAAAGCGCAGCTATTTGATACTGGCTTTGTTATTCTTATTAACACAGCAAGGGCATAGATATTATACATACTATAATATAAGTACATATTTATATATACTATTACAATTATTACTTGCTATAGTGTACATCTAGATTATTACTTAAGCTACGTATTGTTAAAAGATTTTAGGTTATTTACTATTGACTCTATATAAGACACATATGATTTAACTGTGGATTCTTTTTTACACAACTCTTGAATTTCGTAAGGGGACACTCGAAGGTTTGTACACAGAGTCTCATGTGAGTGACGGAGACTGCCAAACCTCGGGCATTGTTCAAGCAGATGATCGATAGTTTGGACGGATGTACCATCGCAGGGGCACTTATCATCTGGGGTTATTTTAAAACGATGGAGATAAGCTTTATGGAATCCGTGGCCAGAGAGGATCTGTGTTAGCTGAAAACTGGTTTTTACTATCTTAAAGAACTGTTTTATGTCATCTAAATGTGGGAAGTATTTTTTGGTGTGGGCTCCTTGCTCAGCATTGGTATAGCGTTCTTGCCAGGCGTTTCGGTTTTCCTTGTTAATTTGTTGTTTAACAAAGGAAATAGGAAACTGTGAGTAGTCGTTTTCTCTACACAGTTTGGAAGCGTCGTTAGCTTCTTTATCAGCAGCTTCGTTACCTATTATGCCCACATGGCTCTGCACCCAATTGATTTCTAAAATGCCTTTATCCTTATAATCGTACAATAATCTATGAATTTGGGTTACTAGTGGGTGTGTATTACTTCGGTTTTGGATAGCTTTTATTGATGCTAGTGAATCGGTAAAAATCAATATGTGTGGATATTTATTATTTGTTGCCCATCTACAAGCTTCTTGTATTGCCAGCAACTCAGCTTGAAATACAGAGCAGGAGTGGTGTAATTTAAATTTGCGTGTGACAACAGGGGTTTCTCTTTCAGGATCACATCCTACGAATGCTGCGCCTACCGAGCCGTCTTCTTGTTTACTTCCATCGGTAAACACCTGTACAGAGTCTATTCTGCACAAACTATCCACTTCATTTTGATTCCGTGTCTCGCAGAACTTTATTGTAACCCTATCAGCTGGGTGAAGTAGTTCATGTATAGGTGTTGGCCTCTCGTATTCGGTGTTATCCGGTAAGTAATGAGTGTGTCCGGATAGACGAGCTCTTTCGACGAGATGAACTTCACGGATTTTAAGATCTAATGGCATAAACCGAGCTAATGCTAGTGACGCTGTTGTAGATAATGTCCGAAATCCCTTGATTGCCTTGATTGCAAAGCCGCGTTGCATGCTCATCAACTTTTTCTTTACATATTCTTTGCTGACAATGTGACCCCAAATGCCTGCAGCGTAAGTGACGATGGGTTGGATAACCTGAAGATAAATAGTGCGGATATTCTCAGGGTGCGCTCCCCAAGTAGGTCTGGTGAAAATACATAACTTATTGAAAATACGTGTTGCTTTATTGATGACAAGACTCAGGTGTTGCCGAAACAGCAATTTCTCATCCAAAGTCACCCCTAGCACTTTAATTTCACTCTGAAACGCAAGATTATGGCCGTCCATGCTAATTTTGGCTGATTTGGCTTTAGGGGTAAAAGCTATAATTTGTGTTTTGGTAGGACCAAAAGTTAATTTGACACTATTACCCCATTCAACTATTCTCGTAAGTGTCAAATTTACCTTATTTTGCAGATCATGTACGTCCTTTGCTGTGACAATTAGAAGGACATCATCAGCAAAAGCCTGCAAATGGCAACCTGGAGAAAGCTGCATGTCTAACAACTCATCGAGAATGATGTTCCAAAGCACAGGACCGCAAGCAGAGCCTTGAATGCATCCTTTGGACATCTGCTTAGTAGCTCGTATTCCAGCATGATCTAACATTACCAACCTGTCTCTAACGTAGTTCATGATAAGACCATATATGTTTTTTGGACATTTTGTAAGTCGTAGCCTCGAAAATAGTGCCGGCCACCACGCATTATCGAAAGCAGCTTTTATATCGAGCGAAACTGCTATAGTTAGCAATCGTTTGCGTTTTGCTTGCCGCACTACATTCAGAGCTGCATCAATAGCCTCAGTTGTGTTTGTTTGTTCTCGAAAGCCGAACTGTTTAGAGTTTTGTTTTCCTATTTTTGCCATATTGAAGGTGACTCGTTTAATAAAGAGTTTCTCTAGTAATTTACCAAATACTGGCAATAAGCCGATCGGCCGAAATGAGCCTAGAGAGTTGTAGTCAGCTTTGCCGGGTTTCGGTATCACTTTGACGTAAGCAGTTTTCCACTGCCGTGGGAAGTGCTGTAGTGATAGGCATCTGTTCATGATATCAGTGAGTAGCTTGGGATAACAAACGGCAAACTGGTAGCATATATCAGAAGAAAGATTGTCTACACCAGGGGCTTTTTTAGGATTCATATTTTTTAAGTACTCAAGCACCTCATCTTCTGTGAACGGCGGATCATCGTCGGTGTCGGGATAAGAATTTTGTTGCGATCGTAAATCCTGCTGCCGAGACTCAGTGTCCGGTTGATCATCTGGGTAAAAGTGATCTAAAAGAGCTTCAGCCGTTTCTTCCGCGCTAGTTGTAAACCTATCACCAATTTTAAGAGTCACAGGGGGTTGTTTCGGGGTAGTTTCTTTGAGAAGCCGGTTTGTTAGAGACCAGACGTTTTCTTTGGTTTGTAATTCGCAAAACTCGCGGAAATTTTTAGTCGATTTTTCCCTCAAATTACTGGCATATTGCGTCTTTTTCTGCTGTTGCTCTTCGAGCAACAAGTCTAAAGGCAGTCCTAATCTCTTAGTATTGTGGATTCTATGATGTAAATTAATTAAATCAGTTTTTTGAGCTTCTAAGCTTGGTGACCACCATGGAGGCTTATATTTATGTCCCGACCCTTTTATGTTCATAGATTCTTTGCACGCAGCGTGAATTATATCGAGAATTTCATCTATTGCTGTCTCTAATTGAGTATGGTCAAAATTGAGAATGTCACGATCAAGTAAGCTGGATGCGGACATAAATGTGTGAAGGGCATCTTTAAAAATTGGCCAACATGCATTTCTGATTTTATATAGGAAAGTGGATTTTTTAGTATCGTGATGATGTTTCGTTTGAGTAGCTTTTATAATAAATTCGATGGCATTGTGCTGTGATGAGGGGCAAATGCTAAGGTTTACTTGCCACTCAGCAATTTGATCATACAAGGAAGCCGATGCTAGTGTTAAGTCAATGATTGAAGAGCGAAGAAGTCCATGTGTCACCGTCTCGAAAGTGGGAGTGTCACCTGTATTACAAACATACATGTCATTACCAAATATCATGTCTAAAACAGCGTTACCACGTGTGTTAACCGATCTACTTCCCCAAAGAGTGTGCCAACCATTAAAATCACCACCTACAATACAATGTGAATTATTAATTGCTTTTAAGAATGTATCTAAACGATCAAGAGTATGTAGCTCATCGTCGTTGGGTTCTACATAAACTGATGCAATATAAGCGTTTTTATTTCCTATTTTAATTTTTATGATACTAAGATTCGATGAAGAATATTGAGACATACCTAAAGCAGGGCCGCATTCAGATTTAACTAAAATGCAAGCTTTTACTCGCTTTCCATTAGAAAATTGAAAAATATTTATTCCGGGGATAGATTTTAGCTCATTGCCAGCGCCAACATACGGTTCAGATAAAAGAGCAATTTGGTGGTTACCAGATTTAAAGTAAACCGTAAATTCGTGGAGACTGTTCCTAGATCTATCTATGTTGCACTGTACTACTTTCAGTTGTTTAATCTGATCCATAATCAACACGGGCAGTAATTTTATCTTTCATGGCTCGCAGCCTGGGGCAAACGTTAGTAGTAGCGCTATGGTTGGTGTCTATATTAGTGTTGAATTTAGTATTGTGTGTAAAGCAGTTAAAACATTTGACGCTATCTAGCGTTTCTTTGTTAGTACAGTTATGTATTTGGTGATCAAGTTGAGCACAATGAGAGCAAGGGCTAACATTAGAAGTACATTTGGCCCGAATGTGTCCAAACTGTAGACATTGAAAACATTGAATGAATGGGGAAAAGTCCTCAACTTGAACCCGCTGGTGGTCCAAGCAAATTCTGGACATGTTAATCATTGTGCGATAAACCCTAGGGTTTACTTGAATCACAACGTTATACAAGTTGGGACTTCTGTTGTTACGCTTAAATTTCACTTTGAGATCCTCATCGCTGGCCACGAGTTCCCTAAGTTCTGTATTTTGGTCGCGTATAATGTCAACAACCTCCTCGATTGGAACATCCTTTGATATACCTTTAATAATTAACATGGGCTTTATACTGCGAGCAGTCTCCGCAACCACATGCTCCGAATTATTAAGTCTTCCTAAAGTTTCATCACGTTGCTTTGCATTCTCAAATTCAACTCTTAATTTATGGTTCGATACAGCTTGAATCCGTGCCGGAGCAAATTTACAGTTTTTGAAACTTATACTCTTTCTCCAAGCCTCGACAAGGTCCTGTTTAGTTTTCACTTCCGTCTTAGATGAAACTATGATTGCTGGTCTTGAAACGCATGGAGGTTGAGGTGATGATTGCGAAAAACTCGTAGAAGTAGTCTTCGGAGGTGCCCTAGCGTTACTAACAGTTGCTACCTGGGCATATGAAAGCTTGAGAGTCTGTTCCTGGACAGCAACCATCTCTTTCTTAAATTGAGTTATTTCTTCACGTACGCAGGCTATGATATCCTGCTTCAGCTCAGAACTGAAAAACGCAGGCTGCTCTGGAGACGAGTCATCTGTAGTCGCGGTATTGATAATATCAGGAAGAGCAAAAGTTGCTTTTCGTATTTCTTCCGCCGCATCGGCGATGAGCTTTTTGTTTCCTGCACTAACGGTCCTGCCCTCATTAACGGCTGCAACAATGCTTGATAAAAGCTTGCCGACGACAGCGTTGTATATTTGTAAGCTGGTGATCCCATCTGCTTTGGCAGGGAGAGCAGGCGTTTGCGAACGTGAAAACGACATACTAAATGACTTGCTGTTTATAGTTTAACGCCTAAATCTTATTTAAAAAAAATATAAGTAAAAAAAAAAAAAAACAGTCATAAGAGATGAAACGAAATTACAAAAAAGAAAAAAAAAAAGAAGTGTTCAAGTGTTCGTAATAATTTGCGCCACTAAGCGTCATCTATCTTCGAGTTAAATTATTAATTTTCGATGCCTTTGCACTTGGCGCCATGTATGAGGGACAGTAGCGAAGTGAAGTTTTAAACACTTCTATTAACACTTGTAAGTTTTTTGGAAAAATCACAGATGGCACTAGTCCTGTGCGTGCACTATGCAAGGGCACTACGTCACAAAATCACGATTGAGGAATGAATGGAAAAAAAAGTTTAGTTACTTTTTAATTTAAAGCATACCTTAAAATAGCGTCCAGAAAATTAATTTTGCAAGAGAATAGCTGCATAGCGTAAATAAACACTGTTTATAAGTGTCGCACTTAAAACAAGTCAATGATTCTCATATTTGACGACATTTCTCTCGCACAGGGTCGTTACTTTTTCACACATTGTTTTTTGCAAATATACATAATGTTTCACATAGATAACACTTGTGCGTAGAGTAAAACTTGTTATAGTTCGCCACAACTTAGAACATCGTGAGATAAATCAAGAAAACACACCAAATACAAGATTTTTCCCGCGCACCAAAGCAAAAGAGTGTTTACAAACAAGCGCCCCCTGGCGATTCGGTTAGGTTAGGTTAGGTTAGCATTTTTGAAAACTTGCACGTTTTTCAAAAATGTTTATCCTGCCCGCGCTTGAAAATTTTGCAAGTTTTCAAAATTTTTCTAAGCTGTTTGATAACGTCAAATCGTACGGTAAAACACTGTAAAGGCGCATCGAACTTTTTTGAATTTTTTTGAGCGTCCTCTAAAATTAGTTTAAATCCCTTTCAAATATTTGTTTAAGAAATATCAAAAGGTTGCAAATAAAAAGGATTCTCTATGTCCCATTTTACCTAAATTTGAACCTCGTAGGACGGATACGCTCAAAAAGACATGGTACATTAATTTTTCAAACAGGCACCGCGTTCAGTTGCCGACACAAAAATATCAGATAGAGTTGTTTTACTGTTTTCTAAAAATATGTTATAAGGACTCTGTTGTAGATCACTACTCTACACCCCATTCCCTGTGGAACGCACGCGCCAAAGCGGCATGTGCAGATTTCATATCACGTGTCGGCAAGTATGACAACAGACTTTATTATACGAGTGTGTATTTTATTCGGAAGGTTGCAAAATAAGGGCCTTACCATAAAAAAGTTAGACATGTGCTGAACGCGTACTGAACTCCATACAAAAAAAACTTCAGTTTTTTTTGTGGTGAGGTCCTTTTTTATGATACCAAGGTTCAGGAAAGATATGGATCGACAACTATAGTAACTCAGCTGAAACATCGGGATCCGTAAATCGTTTATATTTACCTCAAAACTATTGGCATAAACCCGGTTCATCAACTAAAATGACCGACAGTTGGTCATGAAAAGACGAGCTTGATGTCTAGGTACGTCAAAATCTGAATGAAAGTGGTTTAGTCAATTATTTGACTGGCTCCTACCGATGTCGTGAACTTAATACGTGGTGTTTGGAAGTTGGTTCAAGAAGCCATATTAAATCACCTTAAGAAAGTGCCGTGTGATGCCGGCTTAGAAGAGCATCACCCCATATCACTAAAATAGATTAAGGGACGGGTGTGTAGGGTCTGTATTGAAGTTTAAGGCGGTGGGTTGACAACCTGTCACTATGGCGATACATACATTTTCCGAATGACGCTCAAATACTTGTCAGGCGTGGCGTAAATGTTCGTTTATTACGGCCGTTTATATGTGTATGTGTGTATGTATCAACATCATTGGGTGCCATCTTCAAATTGAAGTTCGGAGGTCAGCATGTAGAAATCCTCGCGGTCTTGCGCCGCCCTTTTCAACTGGTGGTACCGAAGTCTGGTCCAATCTCGGAAGTCATCTATCCACTTCTTCTTGGGTC
Source organism: Tuta absoluta (assembly GCA_027580185.1). Lineage (NCBI taxonomy): Eukaryota > Metazoa > Arthropoda > Insecta > Lepidoptera > Gelechiidae > Tuta > Tuta absoluta. The sequence continues at coordinate 5,878,994 of JAQAHW010000019.1, read as the reverse complement.
AGCCTTGTGCTCTTTTGCCAGGGATCTTGTCTTCGAGTATTAGTCTTAAAAACTCATACTGGGTTCCTCTCTGTGTATGTATGTATGTATGTTAAAAAAGTCCTTCTCCATATTAACTTGCCTGTGTCACTGAGTGCAAAGCGTGTGCGCATATAATTAGTTTTGTCTCTATCTCTTGCGCGGTTAGCCCCCCGTCTATTTATAGCACAGAAGCTGGAACATTTTTGTCCTCGGTATTTGAGTTTTTCTGATTTTAATATCTTTATTTTTTATTTATTTTCTTACAATACCATGGAAGGATAGTATTACAATACAAACCGACTTAACTCATTTTTGTAGATTGTGCGCCTCTAGTCAGCAATTTTATGAGCAGCTTAGACACAGTCTACATTACAGGTAACTTTATCGCCGCAGACCTCCATTCAAGGTGCGGAGTAATTTCACCCATAATCTTGTGAAGTTCACCCATAACCTTCTGTATTTTACACCTTCGTTTACCATTTCCAGAACGTAAAACCTTCAGAGTTTAAAAAGTAGTTTCAAGAGTCTAACGGCTAGATAGCAGTATCTATGTATATTTATTATGATAGTAATAAAAATTCGTAATATATGTTCTATAATGTTATCGACACCGCGACTTAGTTCATTACGCTGTTCAAATCATAACGACTTCGATTCTAGTCTAACCCTTTCTTAGCTTGTTCTTACCTCTTTTTCATTTAATGTCATACAACGCTTGTCTGTAGAGGTAGAGGATCGGAGACTGTTTTAAGTGAATTTTATTGAATGATCATTTTGAATAGGCAAATGAAAGTTGTTAATTTTCCGTCACTGAAGAAAGTGACGGAATACTTAAGAAAATGAAAATGAAATTACTTTGATGTAGGATGGTATTATCACTTATTGACGTCATGATCCGTGAGATCCGTCATAAAAAATTAAACCGACTCGGCTATATAAGAGGAATGGTCATGCAGAAAAAGCTGATATTATCTACAACGTATTTAAATTACTTATACAACATTTTAATGAGAACAACAAACATTTAGGTTAAAAACACGATATTTTAAAAATAGCTTGGAAGCAGAACACGTCTGCGAAATGCCCTACTAAACTAACTGAGTTACTGACCAACCCACGGGAGCTTATTTCACAACCGTAACGTTTTTAACTGCCTCTGTGGCGTTGTGGCGTGGTGATCCGAGCTTTCTATCTAGAGGTCTTGGCTTCTTTTATCAAGATAATCACAGGATGCATCAATATAAATTGTATTAAAAGTAAGATGATTTCGTGTACCAGAGAGCATGTTAAGCTTCGAAAACTAAGTCAGAGGCCCAGCTGACCATACAAAACAGTGCCACCAGGTACCAAGGTTCAATGACCTTACGTTAAACATGATAAAATAGTGGAAAACGAGAAAGTATCTGGTACGAACCAGGAATCCGATTTATATTTATTTTAATTCTATTATAATGTTTCTTAAGTACGTATTTCACTTGACTTACTATAATAGAAAGAATTTATATCCACATCATAAACGGTACTACTTTTTTGTATAAAAAAATAATAATTTCGGCTCCTACGCTATAAATTAGTGAAGGGGTGACAACCCTTTAGTTTTTTAAACTGGGGACCTTTTTACCAAACAATTTTAAAATACTTCTATGAAAATAATCAATGCTCGTTTTTGACTAAGACATAAAGAATATTTTTCCTTGGCATATAATATTTTATGCACTTCTATAAATTAGTGTTTTCTCCCCTGATTTGAAATATAATAAAAACTGACAGACCTTGACTGACCGGACCACTGAAGCGTACGAGATAAATGTAGGTCATTCCAAACAATGTGTATAGAATAGTCCTTCTGTTGTATGGAACAGACGATTGTGTCAGATAATGGACAATACGTGTACCAAAAATGATAATATTATTTTAAATATTGATGTATGCTCCTGGGAAAATAATGTTTCTTTAGGATAAGTAAGTTTCAATGCAAGCGGTGCTAAAAATTCAGTACCTACCTACCCAATATTTCAAGTATGTTAATACTAAGGAATAAAATAGACATAAATTATTGAGTTTTGAAACTTTACTATTTTTGATAAATGTCTTTAACTCTAATTGATGTAAATAATTAAAAGAAGCCTCTGGAGGAGGCCCATGTCCAGCAGTAGACTGTTGTTGCTTTTGACGAAATCCATAATCGTTCAAATAAATTATGTTTATTGGTAAACAACAAACAGTTATGGCACATAATACCAATACTTACGTAACAGTAATCGATACTCAATTGTCCGTCACTTGCCATTTGTCGATCAAATCGATATCCCAATAATAATACCTGTTGGTAACAGAATGCACTTTTGGCACGGCACGCTTCCTCATACCCAATTCTTTTAACAAAACAACTCAGAATGCATTTAATAATATTCAAAACTAGACTGTATTTAAAGTCATGTAGGAGTGAAGATAGCTTGTCTGGGGGCGATGACATTTTCGCACAATCTCCCGTGGACTTTCAAGACAAGAATAAGTGTTCTAAAAACTCGCAGAACACATACGGATTTAGATTTAGTTGGACGTACGATTCGCTAACTTTCCCGCGCATCAGTTTGTAAAGTTTAGACGTTTAGTGAAATTAGTGGACAAAATGAATACGAAGAAAGCTAAAAATAAACAAAAACAACATAAACCGCCGACTCCACAGCCTGCCTTGGAAGTTTCAAACGTTGCAGCGGAAAAAATGGAACAAGCTACAGCCGAGGAAAAAAGTGAATTAATCAAAAGTGAAGAAAGAGTGCCTGAAATCGTGAGTGAAGTTGTTCAACCAATTTTACCAAACAAAGTGTCAGAGAGTGATGTTCCAAAAAAACCAAAAAGAAATAGAGGTAAGAAGAAAAAGTCTGATAAAGATGATGAAGCTGACGAAATGCCAGAAGGTCCTCTTTCAGAAGACTCCAAAATATATGATAAAGTTGAAGAGATTACAGATATGGAATCAAAATCGTTAGAAACTCCCGAAGTTACGCCGGCAGCCCGTAAAAAGAAAAATAAAAACAAGAAACAATCTGAACTCCAATCAGAACAGGATATTAAAATAGCGCCTATCAAAAAAGATGAAGATTTGACTGATCTCAAAATTGTTACAGTTGTTCCAGTCGTGACAGACACTTCGGAGGAAATTAAATCAAAGAAAAAGAATAAAAAAAAGAAACGCAATGATTCAGAACGATCTGAAAAAGCAGAAGAAATAGTTTCTTGCACTGCGGCTTTTCAAAAGTTGTTAGAGCCGAGAGAAGATAAAAAAGACACAAAAAAAGAAATAAAGGCTGAAGATGTCAAAGCAATAGAAAAAAATCCTGCTAAAGATGCTAGTCAACCATTAAAAACTGTTGAAATCGGTACTGATAAGCAATCACTGAAACCCGAGGCAACAATAAGAGACAAATCTACTGAAAATAAAAATCAATCTAAAGATGAAGGTGGAAAAGGCAAGAAAAAAAACAAAAAGCAGATAACGAAAGAAGAAAGTGAAGATGAAGCTTTGAGACCTTTGCAAACTAAGACTGAAATTGACAGTGAAGGTCAAACTGTCACTGTGCCCGCAGATGTACGAGTAGAAGAGTATATTACAAAGGAAGAAATAAAATTTAGCAAAGTGGATGCAGACTTAGTAGTCAAACAACTGCCTTTGGTTGAAAAAGAAAAAAGTCCAAAACCAAAAGCTAAAATTGCAAAACCTGTAGAAAAGAAACGAAAAGATAAACAAGAAGTTTCTAGTACTGAAAACTTATCCGAAAAGGAAACAAAAAAAATTGGTACTGATAACCCAGCTGAAAGTATTAAAATTGAGGGTAAACAAATTACTGAACAACCGGTAAAAACAGATGCTAGTGTAGAAAATGTCATGAAGGCCAAATTTTCTAGTGAATGTGGAACAAAGCTTGGAGAAATATCGCAAGAATCAGAAACACCTAAAGCCATCGAAACCAAAGAAGAATTCATAAGTCAAACAACAGAAGCAGCATCTGAACCTGCAAAAATTCAGTTACCTGAAAGTGGAATGGGTAAAAAAAGGAAGAAGTCACCTAAACCCAAGCCATCTAAAATAATAGGCACATTAGATCAGCCCATTGCAGTACTCGAGCAAACTCCTTCTGAACCTGAAAAACAGGACATTTTAAGTTCTCCTCAGGTTGTTGCAACGCAAAAAGAAATAGTTCAACATAAGGAAGTCAAGTCAGAATCAAAAACTGAAGTTACTAGTCCAAATAAAGAAACTGCAAAAGAAAGTCAACCAATACCTTTAGGCTTTGGGGTTATGCCACTGCAGGAATCTACATATATCAAAATTTCACAAATACCTGAAATTACTTCAGAACAACTTGTCGCTCAACCTATCATAATAACACCAGTTGAATCAGCAGAAGTACCTGTTGAAACACAAACCGAAAAAGAAATCAAACAAGTGCTTGAAGCAAGTCCAGGAAAAAAGAGAAAGAAGTCACCCAAGCCTCAAAAGAAACCAGAAAAATCTCTGGAATCAACCGAGTCCTCAACGGTGTCATCAGAAGCTCAAAAAATTACTCACCGAGGTGAAAGTAAAACTACTGAACAATCAAGTACTTTCACAGATACTGTTAAAGAAATTAAAAAGGAATCAAATACAGACAGTTTGTCCGATATGCCAATTCTAGAAGATATAGAAATTCATAGTATAAAAGCTGATGAATCAGAAGGCTCTGTTTGTGATATTACACCAGATATCCATTATCCAAGAGCAAGCAGTCAGCTTCAAGATAATAATAATAATAATAATACAGTCATTCAAGACATCACAGGCTCCGATATCAAATTAAACATTCCTAACATTCTACCAGATACTCCAATAGTACAAGGTTCTGGTGAAACTCCTCTGCCACAATCAACACAGTCTAGTGTAAATATCACAGAAATAATTACATCTGATGTCAAGCAAAAAGATAATGCTACTGCCACCAAAGTTGTAGAATTAAAGTCTGAAGAAAAAACTGACCTCAAATCCAAAGTATTAGACGTAAATCAGGGCATGGAAGAACTAAGGCGCTCGATTGAAAGATCATTAGCAGAGTTATCTTCAATGGAAAAGAGTGAAAAGGAGGCTGCAGATCAGTTTTCCAAAGCTCAAGCTAAACTGGAGCTCATTACAGAAATGGCATCCAAAAAAAGTGAAGGAAAGAAACACGAACTTTCAACAAAGGCAATGAAACAAACTCAAGAAAAAATTACAGATACACATGAAATTAAAGACAAAAGAGCAACTCCTGATAAAAACAAAGCTACTGATGAACTGACGTTTTCACCAATAACAGAGATAAAATCTGATCCCATTTCACTGCCGAGTCCAAATATCTCAGCGGGGGCAAGAACTGAACAACCTACTGAAACCACTATTCTGTCTGAACAACAAACTCAATCACAAACACCACCAGTACCAGCTAGAAAAGACAATAAAGGCAAAGGAAAGAAAAAAGGTAAAGGTAAACAAGATTTTGAAACTACAGCGGTGCCGAGCACCACCGCTGCTTCAGGTACTTCTGCAAGTGCAACTATCACTGAGACAAAAGACAGTACCCAAGAAAGTAAAAAGGATGAAAAATCTCAAACAACTGATAATACTACTCAAAACAAAGGCAAACAACAATCTGCTTCAAATGATGATGAATTTACTAGTAAAGATTCAAAAGAATCATCTCTAACGGATTTTGAGCGTATAGAAACTTTCGAAGATGCTTTATTTACAAGCACTGAAGAAAATGAGCAAGACATAAACAAAACATTTGAAATGATCGCTAGCGAAGCAAACAAGTGTGACGAATCACAAAATCCTGCAATAAATATAACTGCCCCAACAGAAGACGAAGAAAATCCAAACAATAAAAAAGAAAATGAAAATATTCACCCTGTTTCGCAGCCAAAAAACTTGCTAGGCCATCCCGATATTCCTGCACGATTGAATAGAACCGATTACAAAAAAGAAAAGAACAAACATCAAACACCAAACACGAAGCAAGCAACTGTAAAAATCAAGGATGCGGTTCCTATAGAGGTCACTAAGGAATCCAAAGAATCACAGACAGAAAACAAAAGGAGGTTTCTAAAAGACAAGACGGTTACTGAATCTATAACCTCCATGATCAGTGAAAATGAAGATTACATTTACAAGTACAGCTTCAGAAAAGTATTCTTGCCTAGTGCCTGTCACGTCTGCAAGAAGGATTTGAAAATAGTTAGAGTTCCTTGCAACTTTTGTAACTTGATCTTCTATTGTAGTATCAAACACAAAGATGAAGATTATCAACAGCATCAAAGTCTGTGCTTTGCTGTATCTACTATTGTTCATTTGAGAGGTTTGTTTTTTTTTTGTACTTGAGCTCAATAACAAATCCACGCATGCCTTGGAGCAAACTTATTGCCGTAATGACAAAGAATAACCTATCTTCATTGGTCAAACAATTATTTCAGATAAAATGAAAGACAAAAAACTATAAGATATAGGTTGTTAATCTTATTTTCAGATCAAAAGCACATCTATTCAGACGCGAAAAATATCACTGGCCACGAGTACCGTCTGCTCCGTATGCAGATGATCGTCTCTTGTGAGAAGGTGCTGAAAAGACGGCTAGTACCATGGGAACAGGAGGCGTTGCTGTATCCCAGGATCTGTGCTGATGTAGGATGTAGAGAGTGGAGGCAGAATAAGCTGGTGGATTGTGAGGGGTGTGGCCAGGTATGATTGTAATGCTTTTTGTTAAAACCTATCTTAAAAGCTAGTTTAATCTGCTGATCTAATATTATAGATAGATAGGCTTGTTGAAAACGAAAATCTGAAATCGCTGAAAGTAACTACCTAGACAGAATACTTGCACTGCGCTTTCCAACGCGCATGCCGAGCGTGGTGAATACAGTAAACTGCCCTTATTGTAGGGTATAAGGGCAGACCCATGTTTAACAGGAGAGTTTTGTGTTTTTTACTCTTAATGATGTAAGAGTTAAACCACCTACTTACATATTTGGCAATATTTTTAGCAACACGTGTCATAGAATTCATCAACGTCTTTCATGGGCGGTATGCCAAAATCTTGAATGATAGACGAGGATTTGATAAATCATGGTCCATTCAATAGTATCGAATAGTGTAGCCAACAGTTTTATTTATTGATGGCACTAGCTTTGCATACAGACGGAGATAAAGAAACCATGTTCATTAGCCGTCGTACAGTCGAACTCAGGCTTTAATACTTATTCGAGGCGCCATTGTAGTATTTTTGTGTGTTGCATAAGAAATTATGAAGATCCGAATTATTTAATCGAGAAGTTAGAAAATGACGCATTCTATTCAGTAAAAAGTGATTTATTTGTTTCCGTTTCCTAATATTTCGAGGAACATCCACCTCTTTATCTGATTGGAAAGCCCATCCTTCCTCCTTCTGTCTGAATAATCAATGTGAAAATATGTTAATATAAATCCTCATATCATAAATATTCCAGATTTCCTACTGCTCTGGTGAACCCAACCACCTGCCAAAGTCCCACCAGCGTTGGTGCAAATCATACATTCTGTACAATAAGTTGGTAGTCTATCAGCAGACCAAAGGCAGACTGGAGCCGAGACTTCCCACAAGAGTTATGGCAGAGGTTTATCAGGTACCGGAGAAACTGAATGAGGTGCTGGCGTCCATGTATGAGGAAAAGATTGGTAAGATTTCCATGCTTAAAAGTATGATTATTTATGATTTTCTATATTTTTGACTCCAGTCTCGGCCAGATAGGGCTGGGATATAGTTGATGATGGAACTTGTTTTTATCTAGAATCCTTAAATGATACCGGTATTCCCTTATAATTATAACGACGGAACACATCGACTTTGAAGATGCTGGTCTTCCATGGAAGGCTGTTCGCAACTAGATGCCCACTTAAGGAGCGTACCACCATTGTGCGATTAGATGTTTGAAAGATTTTCAGAGTAGTCAAAGCGCAGAAAATCGGCATACAGGCACTAAATCATGAAATCCTAGAGTATACAACCTATCACAGCAAAGCATACATACACATACCTAACCCATTAATCCATTTGACTATATCTAGCCTCATCAAAATCTTCTGAAGTAGGAAAGTACTTAAATCCGTATCCGTACTAATATGTTATTTGTTATTTGTATGTTATTATGTATGTATGTTTGTTAATTGTTACCTCTTCACGCTCAAACGGCTTGACCGATTTGAATGACATTTGCAATACAGGTAGAGTATAACCCGGAATAACACATAGGCCACGCGGGTAAACAACTATTACCACGGGAAAATGAGTGACAACTGGTGAAACCGCTGGGCGAAAATCTAGTATAAATATAAAAAACAGCAAAGAGTCATCACAACAATGATATTATAATCTATTCTCCAGATATGACCGACATTCAATACGCAGCCTTAACGCAAATTGCTACTGCACCTCTCACCGCTGCGTATTGTCATCAGCTCTACAACAATAAGATGAACGCCATCTATGCCAATGGGGCAGTCAAGGTTAGCTTCTCTACCATGAAATTGAATTACGTCTTGTCCTTTAATGGGAAATTTTCTAGGGATTCTCGAGTGTCATGTAGAGGGCGCTGATCTAATTGAAATGACGTTTCTTTAAACAAAATCTGTACCACTTTATAATTTATTCTTTATTTCGTGTTTATTGAATTGTTCTAAATTTATTATTGGTTATTTATTTACTTACACGAATAACACTGAATATAATAGCAAGGCGATAAGTTTATTTTGTATTAAATCATACTAACATAATTTATTTGTAACGAACACAGCGTGAAACGGAAGTTAACGGAACCTGTGACAAAACTATGGCTGCCGCCAGCCATATTGAAATGTCAAAATTTCAGTTTAGCACAGCGCCCTCTGGTTTGACATGCAGAACTATCGACAGAACTGTTAGTAGAAAAACTTCCATTGTGTTCTGCACAACTTAGCTGCTAGTCCAAGCTAAAGTTCACATAAATGACGGGGCTTATGTTACAAGTTTTTTTAATGGCAACAATTTTTAGGAATTATTATGAGGATTTAATCAATCTAATATTGCCTAAATAGTCCCCAATAAATAGCTGAGTCAACTTAAAGCTGACCATTTCTCTATTACTTAATTTTTGATGTTTACTGTTGAGATCTATCTGCTTTAATGATTATAACATCTTAAATTGCGCCTTGTTTTTTTTTTCAAACCTGGCAAAACTAAGTACCCGGTGTATGCATGAATATTTCGACGCCTGTGTCATTCATCACATGCAAGTCGTTTCTCAATTCCGAATACAAACCAACCTACGGGGTGTAAGGGACGGTGTACCGAAAACTTTGCAGGCATGATCAGACCATGAAACTGAACAACTTTTTCTATGGAAGCTATGTTGGTAAACGAGATTTTTTTTTCGACTTCCCATACAAAATTCCCGATCAGCTGACTGACTTTCTATGGAAACTCGAAAAAAAAATTACGTTTCCCAACATAGGCTCCATAGTAAAAGTTGTTCAGTTTCATGGTCTGATCATGCCTGCAAAGTTTTGCGGTACACCGTCCCTTACACCCTGTATAGTAGGTATCATGTCTTCACCAGAAATCCTCATTCACAATCCACGTGGTTGGCGCCGAGCTGCAGTTCGAAGCGGACGCCCTCAACAAATGGGAGGTCTTCTTTCTCCACCTCCGACCTGATGTTAAGGATCTGAGAGTCGTGCTGGTTGGGCCTGATTTGAACCCCTCAAAGTTGCCCTTGGATCTGCTCTCCAAGATCAAGTTGGTATTCAGCTCTAGACATTGCAGCTGCTTGAAATTTATAGCTAAGACTATTAAAGCATGAAGCTTCTGACTTGACTACATTATGATGTGCCAGGTCCTAATGTACGCGTTCTGAAAATAATTTGCAGATTGCCGTCTCTTGACGAAAAGACATAGGAAATTTATAGCTGCTGAAGGGGCCTATTGATTATTTAAAAAAATCACGTCTCTGGTTGTATTTTATAATCATACGTAACGCATGACATGCGTAAAATAGTTCAAAATTATTTGAAACCGGCAACAATATTTTATTTAATTTTTTACGCTATGCTAACGAAACTGATATCTTCCTAAAGAACTTTCCTTTTGTTTTTTGCAGATTGTGTGAAAACTGTCGTCAAAATAAACGACGTGTTTTATTCGAGTTCCAAGATAAGAAAACCTATTACGAATATTGGTCAACTGAGTTCATCACTCCAGATTTAGGTAATGCTAAAATACATCAAAAATCCTTGTGCTTGTAAAAATTTTTCATGGCATTTGCTCAAAACTCTTGATAACAATTATGCTATTTTTATTTTAGTATGCGCCTTCAATCCAAGCATTCAAAGATGTTCAGTTTTCAACGGAAAAGACACTTGGCCTTCAACCATCAAGTGTATCCTCAAGTTGAAGGTTCCGTTCATCGTCACATCTTATACTATGTCTGAACTTCAAAAGGATTTGGAAAGAATCAAAGAATGTTCTGATGTTGAAGTCAATACCATTTCTGAAGCTGAATTCAATGCTTTTGCAAGTGTTAGGCCTGATAGGAATTTCATATCTGATGATGAAATGCCTCTTTTGTTTAAAAATTTCTGTTTTTCTACTGTTTGCGGTGCGTTTTAAGTTTTTGTTGTGTTGTTTGTTAAATATATAACTTATGTTGTATTATCAATCGTCTTTCAATAGAATTTCTCTAGATTAACTTATGTGAAATAGATCAACAATTTTCCATCCATAGTTGCATGTTTATTATTAAATACGTTACGTTAATGGAAAATGATTTATCATTTGTGTGGTAATTTGGTATAAACTGTAGTTAAAAGAAAATAGCCATAATTTATTATACTTAAAATACTGACTTTATTCGTATTCTTATAGTATTGTATAAACTATTATGTATATACATTTATTAAACATAATAATATCACAGATATTGATTAGTCACAAGAACACACTAGTTCAAAGGTTATTAACATTGACCGTTATAGTCACAGAGACACTTAGAAACTGAGAAATAGAATATCAAGCAGAAGATGTACTTGGACCGAGATAAAGGCGCCGAGCTGGGGACCTAAAGAACAAAATACAAAATGTTTGTGAAAACATCAATATTGGGTTAGTTCAAGATAAAGATGATAAAAAAAAAGAATATAGTAAAATAATACAGTAAATAGTAGGTCAGTAGTAAATTGAAGTTATCTATCAATGAAAACTAAATGATCACACTTTTTAACTGAAAGCAAACAAAAATTAATGATTTATGATATGAAATTTACAACAAAACAAAGTTAGTGGAGTAAGAGATTAATGCAAACCAAAAAAAAAAAAACAACAAGTGCTCTACAAATCAGATCGTGCAGAAAACAAGGTGCAGATAATTTGAAGATAGAAATAATTATAATAACGATTAAATAATTCGGACAACCACCTGATCCGAAGTGCCTGATGTCAAACTTTCTGGAGGTGACGTTACAGTAAAAGTAGTTTCTTGAATGTTACTGCTCCTTTCCTTGTTTATATAGTCATCTTGAACTGTACCTCCAATGGTTGATTTTGAATTTTCAGATTCGATTTCTGTTCCATCTGAGTTGCTGCTGTTTGAGATAAGAGGACTTAATGTTGTTTCCTCTTTTTTGTTAATATCTTTTCTCGGCAAGCCCTTTTTTAAATCTTTTAATAAATTGTTTTGATTATTATTTATGTAATCCTCTTCATTTTGTTTTTCGTTGTTAGAGATATAAGTATTATCCTGGTTGAATGTATTTTGATGGAAAAATATGTCATTTGTGTCAATGTTATTGGGTCTGTCTTTTGGTTTTCCTTTTTTAGTATCCTTGCTGAGATGGTTGTTAAGAGACGATGCCAAGTAAATACTTTCCGTTACTGCGGTTGAACCATATCTTGTAGTTTTTGAAAAAAAATCTGTGTTTGTTTCAGACATAGTGTTTTCGGTTGTAGTAAATACTTTTGTAGGTTTTCCTTTTTTCAAATCTTTGCTGAGGTTTTCCTTAACTATCCCAGAATAAGTACTAGCTTCGGAATGTCGATTTTGTGAAGTGCTTGAAATTATACTATCCGTGGTTTCAAATCTACCATAATTTGAGAAGGTTGTAGGATATTCTGTATTTGTACTGCTATTGAGATCTTCAGTAATGCTCGGGTCTAAATAAGTATTATCCTTGATTGTCACAGACGTTTTTTCTGTATACGTTTCTGTGCTTATATTATCGGTGGTGGCTAGAAATTCGTGATTCGGATTTCCAATTCGCTGTAACGGAATTCCTTTTTTTGAATTTTTACTAAAATTATCCTCAGTTCTTTCTAAATATAGATTAGATTCCGTAGGTAGATATTCCGTAAGACTATCAAACATACTTTCGGTATTTGTTGTTTCTGTTGAATCAGAAAAGTCTTGGGTAGGGGCGGAATTTTCTTTGGATGGTCCCGAATTAGTGTATGTGTCTGATATTATACTTGTCCAATTATCTTCTGTAATTAGTTTAATTTCTGTCCACGTCTCAGTACTACTATCAGTCGATAGAGGTTTTGTTCTGTTTTCCAGTTTTACCGAATTCTCATTTATACCCTGACTAGTACTTGTCTCTGGCAAATTACAGATAGTACTTAGTAGCAAACTTTCGACATTTTCACTATTTTCATTTTGTTCTACTAAAGTATCATTAACTTCCACACCATTTCCATTAAAAATCTGATTTAAAAGAATATCAATAAGCGATTTCATACCTACATTCTCATCTTCTACCCATGAATCTGGTGTTGTACCATCTGTCGTCTCTCTTTTATCGTACGGATTACTTGTTGTCATAGTTGATAATTCAGTGTCTTCATCAGTAACATAAGTTGTAATGTCGGTTGTACTGTATTCTATTTCTGTTTCTGTATCGAGATATTCATCGGTTGTGTTATTCTCTAACCAGTCATTCATAGGATTTAGTTCGTCTTCTAGTATGCCAAAACTTTTGGCATATTTAGCTATGGCAGGTCCGAATACTTTGTAAATGTAGTCGTGAAGATTTTGACATTTTTCAATTGTGTTCACATCGTGTGAGCTGCCCCATACGATAAACCCAGAAGCTTCTGATTGATTGAAGGTTTGCAAAGCTACTTGTAGGTCAACCTGGAATAGGCAAATCAGAATCTGTATAAGAAAAGGTTTTTGCTAGATTTGGTTAATACTTCTTTTTCGTGTGGGACACCGAGTCGTTTAACGACCCGATGAACCCTGCTGTCAGAGTTTTTCAACCACCTACTACTACTAATAGGCCTCTGACATGGTTGTGTGACGACCGCCGTCTATGATTATCATAGACAGCAACCGGGACCGACGGCTTAACATGCCTTCCGAAGCACGGAACCATCTTTCTTTTCGGACAATCAGGTGGTCAGTTCAGTAACCAGACTGGAAACAAAACCACAAAGTAATAAATATCAAATTTGTGAGTGCCCCACCGAGAATCCAACCCGGAACCTTTGCTTCACAGGCAGTCGCACTACCGCTGCGCCACATCAGCCGTCAACTGGTTAATACAGATGTTTCAATTTTATCGCCACAACAATCTGTGCTATTTGAAATTGACCTCCTGTTATCGGGAAATATTTGCCACTCTTACCACGCTTGGGGTTGTTGGTGAGCGCAGTGCAAGACGTTTCATTTATAGAGAACGCTGCTTCTCGTTCATTGAACTATTCTAATAATAAAGTTGACGGTACTCCTGTATACACTTAGAGCATATTATCATTACCTCACGCAAGAACCCTCCTTCGCGATATCTGAACCAGAAGTACGGCAGTATTGGAGTATTATAGCGCTTGACCCTCGCAGCCTCCTGGATCCTGCCTTTGATCATCTTCCCAAGCTGATAGGTGGACAAATTGTTGGAGCTGTATACTGAAGGATACAAGGCTGTGCTCTCTGACCAGAGCCAGTATACACTGGAATAAAACAGAGAAATAATTTTTAGACTACACTTTATTTAGACATTTTTTTTTATTATTGATGATGGGTTTGCTCTTGACTCTAGTCTAGGTCATAGGACAGAGACTTCATAAGATGCAGTGAATAACAAGTTTATGAAATGCAGGAACTACTTCTTCTTCTTTGGAATCTGAATCTCGCAGGGACTCATTGATAGCACCTAAGCCATTAACCGTCTTCGTTACGTTCAACCGTACAATCTTTTGAAGTTTCTGTCGTATGTCAAAGAACACGTTAACTTCGTATGGACACTTGTACGCATCTTGTTTACCAGTATTTCCAACGATGCTAAAACTAACAACGACATCTGTTGTCAACGAAAAGAAGCTACTTACTGGTCATTCTCTCCCTCAACTCCTTTGGCACAGGACTCCGTCATATGGTCACCAGCCATATTAAAACAGTAGGGAAATCCGTAGTAGCCCCAAACTGCGTGGGGGCGCATTTTCTTGGCTTGAGAGATAGTGTTTTGCATAAAGATGCGAGCGGCCTTCTCGAAGCGCTCTTTTGCCTGGGAATGAGAGAAAATGGGGTATAGTTACAAAAATTATGTAGTAGGCTATAGACTTAGCTTAGACATATAGACTTAGCTTGGTCATCCTGCAATAATGATGCCTTACAAAAACCGTGACCACAAGGTATGAGTCGAGCAAGCTGAGTGAGCATGCTTTGGCAGCGGCCGGCCATGAACCTTAAAGAATACTATCTAAATATTTTGGTACACAATTAATAGTTTAAGCAGAAGGCAAAATTTAATAAAAAAGGGTAAAAAGTGAACAAAATTTACGCACCGTTAAACCCCATACAAAAATAAACCAAATTAAAATCGCATTCCTAAATCTCTGAACAAACAGTGTAGTTAAGGCACAAAGAAAATGTGAAGACGTGATCGCATTACACAATCATCTTAACGGCAGTTAAACCACAGTAGTTAAACCAGGTCAAAGCTCTGGTTAATTAAGGCGACGTATGTCTGATTGAGACAAAGAAGGGACTGAATAGCGATATGGTGGTGAGCTAACAAGGATGGGAGTAGGTACAGGAATGCTGCAGTCAAATGTAGGTTATAAGGTAGGTACAATCGAATATGTTGTATTGGCTTGTAACGAAAGCTTTTTGCACTATCAGCAACACCTCAACATACCCACGTAAGAGATCAACTTTCACATATTTTTTAGAACTGTAATGAGTAGCAGTTTATGTGAAAACGGGTAACTGTAGCTGCTCATGGTAGTTCATCTACATTCTAACTTGCGGTCATGTCAAGACGCCATGACTATTACTTACTAAGTGACCCAAAGAGGATCTTGGCCTCCGACACCAGAAGTCGCCAGCCGCCATGACTATTAGTCCTTTATAATTGTCGACTGACAAACTCGCTAACCCGCCTCGCCTACGAACATTGACTAGTGCACAAAGCTAGTACAACCGACGATTAATGGAGTTGTTAGGTCCTGGAGTCGCACCCTCGCATCAAAAAGTGCAAGGCTTCTCTTCTGAGGTCATCAAGTGGACCGATTAACTTGCACCTAAGGGCTGCGAGCTGCCGTCAGTGCAGTCATCTCAAAATCGCGGTTTGTGGAAAAGCCTTTAGTCTATCTATGTCTAGTATAGTGGACTCTTGGGCCTGTTGAAAATTAATGCTTACATGTGCATGTATCAACTTCGCGGCCCAGAACTAGTGTTCCTGCTTCTCAATCTCGTGGAAGCTTAGACCTCCTTGTCGAGCTGACTCTTAGATGATGATAAGGATTTATTAGAGTAACAAGGACATTTCAGGATTAGGTAGGATATGGTGACTATGTTGGCTTGACTGAACCATCGTCACCACTTAGAAAGAAGAATAAGGTCACCTCTACGTGTATCCATTTCTAGAGTCAGAACCAGTGTTTAAGTTTTCCAGGAAGAGAAACATGCAGGGAAATGGGTGGCACAGTTCCTCTTGTGCTACACTCGCCAACCTGGCCACCAAGCGTCAGACCTATCCCAATGGTGGCCCAATTGCATGGTGGTCAATGTCCAGCAGTGACCTGATGCTTACCTCCACATGTATCCATTTCTCGGGCCAAAACCAGTGTTTCCGTTTCTCAATCTTGTAGGAGACCTCCTTGTACAGTTGGATCTCGCCCCAGTTCTGCCGGAAGATCGGTCGCCACGACTCGAAGTCTATTATCGCTATACCTGAAAATTGCAGACAATCCTTTTTTAGATCTTAGTCAGAACTTTTGAAATCAGAATAAGTACATATTCTTAATTAATTTACGATAAAACTTTTTCACCTAAAAAGGTTCTCACTTAATTACAAGTTGCCGACATTTCGCAACTTTCATGTAGGATAGTAGTTTTTATACGTGTTTAAACTAGTTACATTTATGATAGATGAACACTTTATAGTTTACAACATACACAACAGAAACAAAACAATACAGAAAACTTAAGACTAAAAGTGAGAAAAGGCGGCCTTATCGCTTGCACGATCTCTTCCAGGCAACCTTTACATAAAAAAAAAGACAAAAAAGAAAAGATGTGCAAGAAGTTGCATAAGCAAATTAGCAGTAAAATTATTAAAGTTTAAAATAACACTTATGTAGTAAGTACACTTACAATCAATCATACATAATATATACATATAAATATTCACAAATATCAATAAATAAATATATATGATCTTAAGATTATGTTTGGGAGGTCACGACACATACATTCAAAGATACTATCGGGCAAATCAAATCAAATCAAATTCTTTATTTAATAAACATAATTACTAATACGTAAAACTATACAAAACAATTATGAGGCTTAACTATTTCCTAAACTAAGAATAATCATTCCTGTGCCTTAGGTAAACAGTTTGCCAACATAACTGTTCTAAATAAAATATAAAAATAAATACGACTATACAAGTAAAATAAACTTAAATACACTTTAAAATATTACTATTCTAAAACCTATTCTAACGGTGAAGCCGTGAGCGGTAGCTTCCCTCGGAAGCGGCGAAACACGACTCCCTGCGGCCAAAAATCAGGTGACGTGAAGACGCTCACAGTAGCTGTCGGGACTCGCACCACGAACGAGTTGAAACCCACCCAATGGCGCGACTCCAACGGCTCCACGTATACTCCGAGTCTTGGCGTATCATTGAAGGCACCTGCTTTATGCCTCGCGAAGATGTAATCCAGCACGTCTTGCTTGGTAGTAGAGTCGTGCAGGCGGGAGACATAAAGCGATGTCCTCGGCGTGAAGGCGCGCAGCTGTAGATTGGCCTCGACCGGGGCGGTGCCACACTTGTTCTGGCGGGGTTGCCTGCTGCGCTTCTTCTGAACCAAAGTAAACCCATCCGCGTCTACTTGGTCACAACGCTTGTTAAGGGGTGGCTCACAGAGTGATAGATGAGCCATGCCCTTTTTGTTTACCGCTGCTGCAGTGAGCGGCTTAGGAGGCCGGTTAGTGATGTTCCGGCGCCGACGTTTAATCGTGTCAGCAGCATTGCCGGGCGCAGCTGACAGCGTTGGTGCAGCGGGGCGGGGCGGGTCGAGCGGTGCGGCGGCGGCGGGGGGCGCGGGCGCACGCTGGTCGGTTCGCTTGGCGGGCGAATTAGCTGACGATGTGCTTGTCGCCGATGCATATGATTCACCGACGGCACGCACTTCGCGTTGTTCCTTGTCAGCAGAACTCGAAGTCTCAGCTGACCTAGTTGCTGAATTTCGTAACAAATCTACTTCGGCACGCAGTTCAGCAATAGTTTTCTGTGAGCATTCGAATTTCCGCTGAAATTCTTCCAGCTTATTCTCCAGGTTCTTGACGTCCCTTAGCAGCCGGGTAACATCCTGCTGGTCGAGCGCGTTGGGAAGTGCCTTATGAGTAGCCTTCACGAACACTGGCACTTTGTTGTAGTCGGTCTCTTTAAGGATATTGATAATGTCCTGAAGGCTTTTCTTCCCATTTTCGTCCCCTGTTCTATGGGGCACACACTTGGCGTTCAGCTTGAGCCACTCACACAGCAACGCCTTCGCCTTGCATATGTCGTCCACCGAGAAGTAGGTCGTACACAGCTGGATGGCGCTGGCCTCATTTGTGAAGGTCAGTTGATCTTGCAGAAACGCCAGAACATCGTTGGCCAAGAAAGATGGCATCTTGGAACAAGCCGAGCGCAGTCGTTGCTACGCTGACGAATTATTATTTCACAATAAAATAATTTATGTCGGCAAATACGTGCGTATCGCTCGGCGCATTGCGACTGAAATGAGGCGCGAAACTGCCCCACTTAGACAAATATTCATTGCGAGCGAAGCGAGCCCGACAATTTCACGTTAAAAAGGCAAGAGCTACAGCAACAATTCATGTATTGCGAGCGAAGCGAGTTTGAAAATTGGTGGTGAAAATCATCTGACGGAAGACGAGCTATTGTTATATCAGCTTATCTAGTAGTAGTAGAATTCTGGCACCATGGGGAGGTCATGATCCCAATGGTTCTTACAGCTAAATATACAGTTCTATCAAAAAGTTCAAACCAGCATAGGCGGGTCATTGATCAAACTAATAAACCACCAGGCACAAGGTATTGTGAAGACATTGTAACAAACGTAGCAACAATAAAAGTAGGTATAATTAGAATATGGACTGACAACCTGACATTGCTCTAAAATCATATGGAATTGTACCACGGCCATAGAACATTACACATGCATGAGGCTAACATCTGGTGTTTGTCCTATTTTCTCTGTAATATACGGGGTGTTAGGGGCAGCTCTTCGAATACTATATTGATAGGGCATGTAGACTATGAAACTGAACAACTTTCCCCTAGGAACGTATGTCAGGACACGTAAAAGTAGTAGTAGTTAGTACTTTTTGCTATTGTGCACGTCATATCCGCGTCTCGTATTATGGAATCTCACTTGTGTAGGCTTGCTGTAAGAAATTCCTTTTTAGAAATAAGTAAACCTGTTATGTCTTGTCTCATTGTAAATTGTTCCTGTATATGTTTTTGTGTACAATAAATGGTTAAATAAAAAAAAACTTCCCATAGTAAAGTCAGTCGGCCGATGGTGATTTTTTGACAGTTAGAAACAAAATGTCAGGATTTTTACACGTATCTATAGGTACATCGCATCCAAATTGTATAGCTTGGCCGTTTAATAGCAGAGTTTATGAAATTAGGTTTGGTGATAGGCATTACGATTGAGAAACATGGCTCTACTTGAATTCTAATATTTATAAGCCATCTTTCGTCTTAGAATAGCATCATCCCATTTCATTCCCGTGGGAGACGTAGGAGGCGACTAAGGGACTCGAGGGAGTGTATTGCAATTTTAGGCGATGGGTTGACAACCTGTCACTATGGCGATCAAATATTTTGTCAGACGTGGCGTGAATGCCCGTTTTTGCGGCCGTTTGCGCTCTGCCTACCCCGCAAGGGATCATAGGCGTGATATGCGTATGTATGTGTATGTATCTTTCGTCTTGGCGACATTTTACATGAAAATGTTTTCGATGGGATGATACTTATTTTGGCCGTGACCATCATTATTATTTGAGAAGTAGGGGTTGGTCCTGAGAGACCAACAGCCACCGCGACCTTTCAGATCTATTGTAGCTAGCCCTTTCTTTTTAAATTACCTCATCCAGTCGGGCCAACCTAAGGAAGGCCACGACTTGTCTGGGGTTAAGAGACTGGACCTCTTTCGGGGACAACAAGGGGCCATCCGTATTGCGGCTCCTAGTTATTTTATATTGGCCGTGACCATAGATTGAACACAACACTCAAGTAAATGGTTTAACAATTAGTCAATTAGAGCAAAGGCATAACCGAAGGTCGTTCATTATCTTGTCACTTCCGCTCCTCACTGATTGGCTGATGCCACATGAGTGTGCAATGTGCTAATTTATTCGCCGCGTCCAGTTGTTTTACCCACCGCTACCCAATTAGTCATTTTAGTTTGCCGTGTGATGTCGGCTTAGAATAGCATCACCCCATTTCTTTCCCGTGGGAGTCGTAAAAGGCGACAAAGGGACTCGAGGGTGTGTATTGCAATTTTAGGCGATGGGCTGACAACCTGCCACTATGGCGATATACAATTTTCCGGATGACCCTCAAATGTTTGTCAGACGTGGCGTAAATGTCCGTTCTATGCGGCCGTTTACGCTCTGCCTACCCCGCAAGGGATTATAGGCGTGATATGTGTGTGTGTTAATTTACTTACATACATATATCATGACTAATTTCTCTTGCGGGGTAAACAGAACGGAAAGAGCCGTAAAAACGGAATTCACGCCACGTCTGCCAAGCTCTTCTGGGCAGGTTTTGGGGGTATTTTATGTTCAGGAGTACCGGTTAATTATACTTATGTAAATAACGCGCTTTGAAAATCTTGACTTCAATTTGAAACAAATGTGGCGTAAAGTTACAAGCTGTGTGATTAACCTGCCTCGGGGGCAGGCAGGAGAATAACGAAAATTTACAACCTGACTGACAATTATTTTAGGGTAATGCAGAAAGTGAATAGCTATAGTGAAAGGTTGTCAGCCAAGCGCCTTAAATTGTAAATCGCCAATTCATATATGTAACCCTTGAGTTGAGCCCCTTAGTCACCTCTTACGACACCCCCAGGAATGAAATGGGGTGATGCTATTATAAGCTGACAACCCACGGCATTGCTTGGTATTGCCTGGCATATTATGCAAAAAGATCCGCGCGAGCCGTAACGAGGAAAGACCAATATTTTAAGTTCTAAGATTTAGTTTATTTTAAGTTTGGAACTGAAAATGTCTTGCGTCAAATAGGGCTTAATATTCGTCAGCTCTTGAGCTTTAAGCAGTTGTTAATGTTTAACCCACTTAAAATTGTCCTTGTCTTAGTTTTACCAAACTAAGTAACTGCATTAAAAACTCGTTAATTTAATCAAACTTCCTAGCTTGATAACAAAATAACATAAAGGAAGTTTAAATGCCTTTCAATATAGGTAATTAACTTTCTTTTGTAACAATTCCGCCTTAAGTTTTAATTAAAGGAACTTAACTTATATTTGCGAACTTGTTCCCGAAGTTGGTTAGGATATTGAAGACTGAAGTACCTGATTGTCAGAAAAGAATGATGGTTCCGTGCTTCGGAAGCACGTTAAGCCGTCGGTCTTAGCGGGGATCACTCTTGACGTCCGTTGCTGCTTATTTATAGCGCATCCGATACAAATACGGCGACGTTGCGTTGACGGTGCGTTAACCAATCCGTCTGTCAAACGACGCATGCGTCAACGCGCCGTCGCCGTATTTGTCTGGGCATAAGTGGGATGGGATGGAATTTTTCGCCGCTAGTTGAAAAAAACTAGCCCGTTAAGGTGCTGTTCCAAACCGAGCGGCCTACGGCCGACGGCCGACGGCCGATGGCACATGCCCCGACTATCGGCCGTCGGCTGTCGGCCGCCGCGGCAGATGCCATTCCGAAGGCAGCGGCCGACGGCCGACAGCACATGGCAGAGTATAGTTATCAGGACTAGACTAAGTTTTATTAATTTTCCTATTTTATTAATTTTCTAAATTAGTTTAAGTTAGTTATAACGTTTCTCATATAAAACAGTGCTTAACTAGAGCATAAAGCTCTAATCGATCCGAGTGGGGGAGCCTGGTGATCTGTAACACAGGCTCACGCTTATAACAGACACCAGTCTCTCACCAGCAGTTTACATGGAAATTTTTATTTTTATGAATTATTGTGAGAGAAATAAACAATTTTTATTATTATTTTTATTATTATTATTATTTTGTTTATTAGGTTATTATGGTTCATCGGGTCGTTGGGTTCATCATGTGGCCAGAGTTCATCGGTTCGCTAGGTTCATCGGGTTATCATGGTTCATCGGGTGATTATGGTTCATCGGGTCGTTGGGTTCATCTTGTCGTTAGGGTTCATCATGTGGCCAGAGTTCATCGGTTCGCTAGGTTCATCGGGTTATCATGGTTCATTGGGTCGTTGGATGCATCTTGTCGTTAGGGTTCATCATGTGGCCAAAGTTCATCGGTTCACTAGGTTCATCGGGTTATCATGGTTCATCGGTTTATTATGGTTCATCGGGTCGTTGGGTTCATCTTGTCGTTAGGGTTCATCGGGTTATCATGGTTCATCGGGTTATCATGGTTCATCGGGTTATCATGGTTCATCGTGTCTTTAAGATCATTTACAGTAAACAGTCGCATTCGACTATTTTGGATGGTAGAATAGGTACTTGTATGTATTGTATATGTATGTATGTATGTATGTAATAACTTTATTGCACCAAATAAAAATAAAACATAGAAAAACACAAATTACAGAAAAGGTAAGGCACAAAGGCGGTATATCGTATGGCCGCGGCGGCTTTACGATAAACAAGTACTATTCTACTATCCAAAATGGTCGAATGCGACTGTTTAGTTAAGATGATTCTAAAGACCCGGTGAACCCAGCCAAACTCTGGCTACATGATGAACCCTAACAACAAGAGGAACCCAACGACCCGATGAACCATAATAACCATGACAACCCAATGAACCTAGCGAAACGATGAACTCTAACCACATGATGAACCCTAACGACAAAATGAACTCAATGACCCGATGAACCGTAATAACCCGATGAACCATGATAAATCGATGAACCACGATAACCCGATGAACCAAGCGAACCCATAAACTCTGGCCACATGATGAATCCTAACGACAAAATGAATTCAACGACCCGATGAACCATAATAACCCGATGAACCATGATAACCCGATGAACCTAGCGAACCGATGAACTATGGCCACATGATGAACCCGAACGACAAATTGAACCCAACGACCCGATGAACCGTAATAACCCGATGAACCATAATAACCCGATGAACCATGACAACCCGATGAACCTAGCGAAACGATGAACTCTGATGACCACATGATGAACCCTAAAGACAAAATGAACCCAACGACCCGATGAACCGTAACAACCCGATGAACCATGATAAACCGATGAACCATGATAACCCGATGAACCTAGCGAACCCATGAACTCTGGCCACATGATGAATCCTAACGACAAAATGAATCCAACGACCCGATGAACCATAATAACCCGATGAACCATGATAACCCGATGAACCTAGCGAAAGGATGAACTCTGGCCACATGACGAACCCTAAAGAAAAGATGAACCCTAACGACATGATGAACCCAACGACCCGATGAACCGTAATAACCCAATGAACCATGATAACCCGATAAACCATGATAACCCGATGAACCTTGCGAACCGATGAACTCTGACGACATGATGAACCCTAACGACAAAATGAATGCAACGACCCGATGAACCATGATAGCCCGATGAATCTAGCGAACCGATGAAGTCTGGCCACATGATGAACCCTAACGACAAGATGAAC
Source organism: Tuta absoluta (assembly GCA_027580185.1). Taxonomy (NCBI): domain Eukaryota; kingdom Metazoa; phylum Arthropoda; class Insecta; order Lepidoptera; family Gelechiidae; genus Tuta; species Tuta absoluta. The sequence goes on along the minus strand of JAQAHW010000019.1, from coordinate 5,855,520 downwards.
TCAACGACCCGATGAACCATAATAACCCGATGAACCTAGCGAACCGATGAACTATGGCCGCATGATGAACCCGAACGACAAGATGAACCCAACGACCCGATGAACCATAGTAACCCGATGAACCATGATAACCCGATGAACCTAGCGAACCGATGAACTCTGGCCACATGATGAACCCTAACGACATTATGAACCCAACGACCCGATGAACCATCATAACCTATAAAACATAATAACTAGTTCTGAAAACTATATTCCGACCCAAACAAAGTAAAGCCGCCGCGGCTATACTGGTCTGCGGTTATGTGCCGTCGGCCGTCGGCCGTCGGCCGTCGGCCGTCGGCCGCCGCGGCAGATGCGCGGCGGCCGATAGCATGTGCAGTCGCCGCTCGGTTCGGATAGTATCCCATACAAGTCCATACGAACCAGTAGTGCCGCGGCGGCCGACGTCGGCCGCCGCGGCATGTGCCATCGGCCGTCGGCCGTAGGCCGCTCGGTTCGGAACAGCACCTTTAGATAGAGGCGTGCCACGCGTTACTGGCATTAAAATACACTTGCAAAATCGGCGGGCAAGGAACGAGCTGCGGTAACCCAGATGGAAGAGGCGTCGCCACTAGTAATGCGAAAGTCGCAGGTTCAAATCCTGCCCGCGCTTGAAAATTTTGCAAGTTAAAAAAAATGGGTTTTGTAATTTTCTTTCGTCTGATAGACTTTCGTCTAAAAATGCGCAGCAACGGATGTCAATGGGAGAACCGTTTTTCTGGCTAAGATTAATAAGACGGCGGCGGTCGTTACAAAACCATGGCCTACTACTAATAGTAGGCCGTAGGTGGGTAGACGTAGGTGTAAAAACTCAGACACCAGGGTTCATCAGGTCGTTCATCCACTTATCTCAAACGATACGATATACTAACTTACCTCTAAAATTGGTATCCGGTATAGTCTGGTTGACCACAGCTCGGAAACTCTCCAGATGCACCTCAAGGTCACCTTCCTGCGGCACTCCACCGTTCCTGTACCGCAGTTGGCCACTCGTCTGGTTCTGGAATATCGCCGGGAATAATCCTGAAAGAGGGAAAGGAAAGGATGGTATAGTGGTTATCAGTAGTGCTGCTATCTCGGGCTGCTATGCTCTAGTTCTGTTTTGCACCGATTTTCAAATTGAGCAAAAATAGAAAGTATAGTCAGAAAGAAAAGTTTTTATTGAGTTGGATACATTTTGAAGAAAGATGATAGCCTTGACGGATTGGTTCCGCTTTGTACCGATTAAAAAATAGACGACGGTAATTTAAAAGGAACGTGTATATTGAGTTGGATACATTTGAAGATTGAAAGCCAAGATCAGCAATAAGAAACAAGAGTGGTAGGCACAAAGCAAAAGTCCGACGAGCGGGTGGAATGGGTTTGGAGTGACAGCCACACATCAAAAAGCACGCTTGGTACATTATTCTCATGAGGTGGACCTTGAAGCGGCTGGCAATTATTGTATTGTAGGTAATATATGCTCCTGGCTGAGTGTTTTTATAGTCCAACTACGTTATCTCAGTCACAATTGTTTTGCTTATGCTTAAACTTAGTCTTAAAAGCAAAACAAAGAAAAAATATGTTATAAATCTACCTGGATCGTAAAATATCACAATTTTGTCTCCGCGGAAGTCGTCTTTCTCGTTTTGTATGATGCCGAACTGCTGTAGATTTTCAAAAGGTATCCTTTTCGACCGGCATTGGTTTGTTGGTACATTCCAATACACGCGTAGTCTATTGTTGTTGAACTTTGGTGCTTCAGTTGTGGGGAATGAGGTCATTTTTTGTGTTGTTGTCGTAGATGTAATTGTTGCTTCTGGTGTTGTCGTGATCATTGACGATTCTGTTGTTTTGGATGATGTTTTTGTTGGTTCTGCTTCCGGCATTTCTATTACATAGTAGTTCCTGGAAGAGAAAAACAGTGCGAGTTATAATCATGTAAAAATGTGTTAAGCATGCATGCATAGATACGTATAAAATCTACCTAATCGTACCATGTAAAAGGTGTACCCAGACAAGACAACCTACTTTTTAAGTGATTATAATCTGTAAATAATAAAACTAACAATATATGTTTGTGAAAGTAAATATTTTGTTCGCCTATGCCAATATTTAAGGTAAAGTTTAAAGTCCTAATGATTTTAGGTTAGTAAGGGATTATTTCTATACGGGGTTATTTAACACTTTGAATACTTTGTTAGTTTTTTTAGATAATGTTTTTGCAGGTATTCATAATAATTTTGGCCTTTTCCCTAAAATAAAATAAATAAATATTGATGATAAGAACAGTTCATAAAATTCACATTATGTTTATCCCGAGCACTATTTATTTATTTATTGTAACTATTGCATACCAGAAGTAGTTAAACCACTTAGATTCCTATCAAATGTGTATTTATCATTTATTTTGACTCAGGCGCCCTAAAGCGGTTCTCCTACTTGTCGTCCGACGCTGCGTATTTTTAACTCACCGTAACGCATGCGTCTGTCAGACGAAAGTAAATTGCGAATACCAATCTTATGGCCACACGTCCATTCGTAAAAATGCGCAGCGACTGACGACAATTGGGGAACCAGCTAAAGGTTATTAATGCGGAATGTAATTCATGGTGCTATTAATTATGGGTATGGGTATATTGGTAGTGAATATGACCAAGTGGGGCTTCTTGGAAGACTCCGATGTAAACTGTTTGTGAAGTGGAGTTCAAACAATGAACCACCTATCACGTGTCCTGCGTGCCCTAGCTCCTGCACGCAGGACGATCTTATGACAGCGTCTTTCAGCGCTGTCATCGTAGCCAAGTTCTGGGCCGCGACGGTGTAGTGTCAGCCATCGACACGCTTAGAAGATAGGTAGATAGGAAGGCTACACCACTCCTTTAGATCCAGATAAGGCATGAAAACTAGGTCAAAGGAATATTGTAAATATCTTTCATATGACTATGGTGGTACCGTAATGAATAACAACAATAGGTAATTTTAGTCACTTCAAGAGCAATACTTATACGGGTGTAAGGGCATTTTTCTAATAACTAGTAAGATATGCTGTGCAATGCAATGAGCGCATGTCATATCGTTATAGTACGTACGCACCACCTAGGTACTCTCTTATTTTTACTCAACTGTCATTCTATTGCCACAGTAATTGTCTATTCTTCAAAAATTTCAAATGTTATATCATATTCTGAAACTATTTTAGAATTCAGTCTGAGAATGTTACATACATAGTACATAATATGCGGCATTGATAACCTCTTTTTTGAAGTCGGTTAGAAAAATATACAGATTAGTTGTTTAATTACTACTATATAGGTACAGTCAAGCTTAAGTGCGGTTAGACACTAAATTCGCCATTGCAAGTCTTATGCGCGTGGAATAAGAACGGTCCAAAGTACAAACTGTCTAACCCAGCCTGATGTCGACCGTACCTATCTATTACAATTCGTAAAAGCGAGAGCCGTGTTGGAATGTGTTTGAATCTGCTTTTTATTTAAATTGTACTATTTAGTAAGTCAGAACACGTATCTACTTACTATTTTAAGTTCTAAGATTTTTTCTACAGCTTTTCAAAAGCATTCTTAAGACTTCATCTACCCCGGTACAATATGTGTAACAGTAATTTTTAACCTTACTACTCTTAACTAAAGTTCAAAACCTGTGAAAAAACATGAGAAGAGTGGGTATGGGTACACTAGGAGTTCAATCTTGGCTTTGTGGCGGCCATCCTTGTTACCCACAGCAACCAGATCATGTTGACGTGGGAGTATAGTCACAGAATGAATAATTTATGAAAGTAATATAGCACTGTGAGTGCAAAATAAAACCATAGTACATTTAATTAAGCAAAGCTTCATCGCATGGTTCGAATTTCACTCTTAAGTGGACTGACCATAGTATTAGTTTCAAATAACTTATACTAGATGTCGCTTGTCGTCGCTTCGAGACGAGTACCAAGAGGTTGAAGCTCAGTTGGCAGAGCAGTGGAACGGTACTCCACGGTCCCGGGTTCAAGTCCCGGCGGGCGCTGACATTTTTTCAATTTCTTATTTTCATTTATGAAAGTAATATAGCACTGTGAGTGCAAAATAAAACCATAGTACATTTGTTAAATCCTCTTTGGTAGTTACTGTATGTATTCATATATTTGGTATAAAAATCAACCTGCATGCCAACCCTGCACTCACACATCTGTGATCTCCCACACATGCACATGTAGAAATGACAGTTGTCTATAAAGAGTCCGCTGTATGGAGTGTCCGTGGTGTGGTATAGTATTATTTGGTGTTGTTTTCTCACCTATTAAGTGAAAGTTTTATTTTGCTACTGATTATTTTTATATTTTGTTTTTAAACTTGCTTAAGAGCCTGCCTTGAACTTTACTTTACCACTAATAGCCAATCTTGTGTGTGAGAACAGAGCGGAATCGCCATATTTAGATGATTTTTCACTCTTTTTGATATTTCTTGCCAAATAAACAAGTAGGTAATCAAAAAACTGTACGACAATATCTAGCAATGTACAAGACGTATCGTATTCGCAAAAAATATTGTATTATGTTCATTAGATTGTTCTAAGTACACTACGCGCAAAAGTGTAAAAACAGACCAAACTTTGAAAATAAATCTATTGAGAAAACAATAAAATGAAATATAATGAAAATCGTTATACATTAAAATAAGGAGCTTATCGTATTCACCAATGAAATTGCGTGCATCCAAAAATCCCCTTTTTTCTCATGCCGTGCCCTTAAAACAGCATCACCCTGGGTGTGGCGTTTCTCATGAAATGCAACTTCTAAGGGCAGATACAGACGGACGCGGGCTCTACGCGTGTTGTGCGCGTATTAGTACAAAGTCATCCACGCAGTCTACGCGTTGTACCCGCGTACGTCTGAGTCCGCCCTTAGGAGTTATTTTGTATAAGGAACGCTGCTAAGCTGCCGTTTATTGCCTTTTCCAAATCTTTATCTTTTCCTGTGGGACACCGAGTCGTGCAAAGACGTCCAACGTCCCGATGAACCCTAGTGTCAGTGTTTTTCAACCACCTACTACTAGTAGTAGGCCTCTGACATGGTTCTATAACAACCGCCATCTAAGTAATCATAGACCGGGGCTTAACCTGCCAGCGTAACTTGTTCAGGCTGCAATGTCCTAAAAAGACCGGGAACAAATTCACAAAGTCAAATCAACACAAAACGATTCGTTTACATTTTCGAATCATTGAATCATAGCCATTCAAAGCAATAGACTAAATAGCCTTGACAATGAGTGGCTAAACAAACACTCCATTGTAGAGCAAAATAAACTGCTTATATCTACGGCTTTTAATGAACGCTACCACGGAAAAACATTGTAACTCGCTTTTATATGTATTTAGTTATTTTCATTGTCTTAGTATTTACATTTTAAACAGGGTGTAAGGGACAGCCCTCCGAATACTGATACGGTGCATTTAGATCATGAAACTGAACAACTTTCCATAAAAATATATTTTAGGATACGTCAAATAAAATTGACTTCCCATAGTAAATGCAGTCAGCTGATTGTGATTTTGTATGGGTCTACGTTTTTTTGTTGTTTCCTGAAATATCCTATCAGTATTAGGAAGGCTGTCCCTTACACCCCGTATATATATTTATCTAACCTAACTAAACTTAAATACCTCCATCATTCACATTCGCGACTAGAAGACAAACGGAAGATATGTTTAAAAAATTTAAAAAAATATAGACTAACTAATTCAAAGCTTTAATAGACGTTAATCTGTTGCACAAATCTCTGACCTTGGTAAAAAAAGCCATAGTGTGAGTTACAATGTTATACCAATCAACACAATCAACTAAAGTGTATTGACCGATTACATCATACTTCTTACATACGGTCTACATTCTAAATATATGTACTTAGTTACGGAAAAAACTGTTGTTTTTTTGCTGTGCTCTGTCCGTGTTATTGGTACAAAAAATATGCCATTTTAAAAGATGAATAGGTGTTACTCATTATTATTTTATATGGTCATGTCATGTGTTGATGAATACTAATGAATAGTAGGTGTCTTATAATTAAATACGACATTTGCGCAATGTGAAGATCGGAAGTAATTGCCTGTTGGCAGTAATATAGACTGAGATAAAAATAAAAATATTATTTTCGCAGCTGCCCGTCAAACTTAAGTTAGGAAATTTTTACATTATATGGTTTCTTTTAAAGTCATTTCAATCGCGCATGAACGAACAAGGCCTCTCTCTCTTTTCGCGTGGGACACTGAGTCGTGCAACGACCCGATTCTCTTATTATATAGCCATTATAATGTCATCGTCCTTAACCGTCATTCTATTACCACTGTGATTTAATATACTTCAAACTGTTAGCGGAATACAAAACGGCCAAAACCATCCAACTGACACTCTATTGAAACTCGACTAAGACGCTTTTGAAATAGCGGAATACGGCCCCAGTTTGTTGAATATTTATATTTATTTATATAGTACCGGGTGTAAGTGACGGTGTACCGGAAACTTTGCAGGCATGATCAGATCATGATTCATGACACTGAACAATTTTCATTATGTCGCCAACTTTGAAAAACGAAAAGGATTTTTGGAGTTTCCATATAGGAAATCAGTCAGCTGAACGATAATTTTATATACGACCGAGTTATTTTTATGTACCAACATTGCCTACATGAAAAAATATGTTTAGTTTCATGGTCTGATCATGCCCGCAGTTTTCGGTACACCCCGTATAAATCTAAGTATACTTAGTAAGTATTTCTAACTTGAATGCTGCGCGGTCTCTACCTCTACGTGTGAGAATCACTAAATAGTAAGTATAAAATGAAGTCGCTTCACGTGTCCCTATGTCCTTATGTATGCTTAGATCTTTAAAAGTAGTTTTTTAGTAGATAGAGTGATTCAAGAGAAAGGGTTAATATGTGTTACTAATGCCGTGGAAAGGTCTTTTTCCTACGTGAAAACGGTAAGCACCAGGTGAAACCACTGTGTGGGCAGCTAGTTTATAATAATACATATAAAAGTTATTGTTTACATCAAGTACTTAAGTAGTATGACGCAATAAGCACGCGACCTAGTTACTATAATTCCGTGTTTCCTCAAAGGAAGCTTAACATAAACAATTGAATTAAGTTTGTTTCACTGAGTACGGTCTACATGATGAAATGCACATTAGAGACCAAAATGTACTTTTTTATTGTCATAAGATAATTTTGCATAATTAAGCTTTGCATATATTTCTGACAACCTATCAAGTTATTGTATTTATTTTTCTTATAATTAATCGTGAAAATAACTACAGGAATTAACTTATATGAAATTTACTCTCAAGATAAATACTACTATGATGGAAACAATTAACTAGAAATAGCCGGTAAATTTGCTGTGCCTTTATATATATTCTTTATTGTGCATTAACAATTCAATAGTTTTTGTCTTAAAAGTAATTCACAAAGGTGAGCTTATCTCTATAAAGAGATCTCTTCCAGGCACACATGACAAAAATTTGAAACTATATACCTACCTAACCTAAGAACCATTGTACCATTTGAATGCAAATAAATATATGAATATGAATTGAATATTCAATCGCCATACTCCTTATCAAATAAGTACACGTGGAAACGAAATTAACTTTATTCAATTAAGGATAGTACTATCTAATGCCGTGTATGATGCCGGCTTAGCATCAATCAGCATAGCATCACCCCAAATCTTTCCTGTGGGTGTCGTATAAGGCGACAAAGGGACTTGAGGGTTACATGTGATTTGCAATCTTAGGCGGTGGGCTGACAACCTGTCAATATAGTGATACATAATTATCTGAATGACCCTCAAATGTTTGTCAGACGTGGCGTGTTTGTGGCCGTTTACGCTCTGCCTACTCCGCAAGGGATACAGGCGTGATATATGTATGATTGCATGTATAGTACTAACCATTGTTGACAACATTGTAAAAAATGAAATTTGTATATAACCATTTTCTGCTTTTTATAACAAATTTGAATTGTCCTGATAGAAAACCGGTACGCAGATTGAACTGGCAGATTGAACTTTAGATCCTTCATTCAAAACTGGCTATTAATAATAAAAATAAATAATATCACAAAAGGCCAAAGTGCAAAGTGCATAATAAAAATACTGACTGGCTGGTTCGGCGTTGATTCAAAAGAAAAAACAAATTACAGCATTCTTCGTACGACGACGCCGCGCGTGACTGCGCATTGTTATTTTATTTCACACGTTTTCGCAGTACTCCGGGTACTGATCGCCATTGATTATGAAGTGTACGTATGTAAACGTAGTGTAGTACAGTCGGTCGTAGCACATAAGGTACCAGGGGTACTCCAAAAGAACTAATTTATTTTTATCACCTACTAATCTATATCTATCTATATACATATAATAAAAGAGTAAAACCCGTGTGTCTTTACATTGAACAAATTTACGAAAAAATATCTTTTGGAGTACCCCTGGTCTATCGTGTTATCCGTACTAATATTATAAATCTGAGAGTTTGTGTGTGTGTGTATGTTTGTTACCTCTTCACGCTTAAACGGCTTGACCGATTTGGATGAAATTTGGAACACAGGTAGAGTATAACCTGGAATAACACATAGGCCACTTACCACAGGAAAACAACTATTATCACGGGAAAATGAGTGACAGCGGGTGAAACCGGTGGGCGGAAATCTAGTATTAGATATTTTAACTTTTACTGAGTAACAATTCACGCACTTTGCTTGATTTAGTATAGCTTCAAAGTTGTTTCTCAAATTCAGAAAAAACGTATATATTGTCGAAAAATCTGTACTTTAATCACTATCGTCTATCGTGTTAACCGTAAAAATATTATATATCTTATTACTTATTAATCAGAGAGTTTGTGTGTGTATGTATGTTTGTTACCTCTTTACGCTCAAACGATTTGACCGATTTGGATGAAATTTGGAACACTGGTAGAGTATAATCCGGAGTAACACATAGGCCACTTTTTACCGCGGGAAAACAACTATTACTACGGGAAAATGAGTGGCAGCGGGTGAAACCGTTGGGCGGAAATCTAGTATTATAATAATAATATAACACATGAGTTGTGTTTATGTTGTGATTTGTTATTTTATGTCAAAAAGCTATATCTCGTATTTGACATAAAATAGGTATGGAAAGCTATCCTATTTTGACAGATATTTGGGTCCGTATTCTGATATTTCATTCGAATTTGAATGAATGATATAATTTTTTTGACTTATGATTTCCATCACTCACACATTTGCAAAATTATAATTTAGTATACATTGATTGTTATATCGCATTTGTTATTTTGTTCAGTACAAAATGTTCAATGTATTTCTATGTTATCGCGTTTTTTCGTCGTTAAGCCAGAGGCTTCCACATCTCGTGCTATAATATCTCGTCACTGACATTTTGTGAGCAACCCAGATTTGACGCCCAGTTAGTGAGTTTTAAGGATACATTAGACCCTATTCCAGACGCACGGCTATTATTACTAAGTCTAATTTGACGTTTCTAAAGCCGTTTCCTATTCTGCATGTAACTGTCAAACTCAAATGACAGGATTATAATCTCTAAAATTAACTGACAGGATTAAACTTAGCTTTAGCCGATTAGTGCAATTCTAGGAGGTGCAAAATTAAGCAATTTAAATTTAAAAAGATTAAATTTACTAAGCTTAGCGGCCACTAAAAAGGTCCCGCTTAAAAAATAGTACTGTCAAAACAAATCGAAATGGTTGCAATGTTGGAGTTTTCTGTGTGATTTTCGGTCAGATAGGAGAGTTCTAACGTGGGACCAATTGAGTTGGGAGGTCCTAAAGTGTCACCGGGTAGGAAAGATCTAAAGTGGCACCAGATCAGAATGTTCTAGGCTGGCACCGGGTTGAAAGGTTTTAAAGTGGCACCGGGTCAGAATATTCTAGGCTGGCACCGGGTTGAAAGGTTTTAAAGTGGCACCGGGTCGGAAAGTTCTAGAGTGGTACCGACCGAATGTTTATCTATCAATTTCATCTCTTTTTGGCGATTTTACACAAAAATGCACCAAATAAACATTAAAGCATTATTGCGTACTGCGCTCGCCAATCCATCTACTAAGCATGGTCTGTTAAGCAAATTCTTCCAAAGCCTCAACAGGGACAGGCATGTTTCTATAGTTAAATATAAGAATTATTTTACCAAATTATAGAAAAATGCTTTTTCGTGGTGTATAAAAAATATTTCTTTTCTTGCAATACTTTTATATATTTTTAAATTTGCTACACAAAATTGTGGTAAAAATAGCATTGTCAAAATCAAATTATATTCCTGTCAAAAACTTCCCAAAAACATGGCTTTTCTGGAATAGCCACACTTAAAACCTCTAAGTTTAGGGATTTTATTTTAGTGATTTTAGCATTAGAAACTTAAAATGATTAAAACGTGGAATCGGGTCTAGTGAAATGTTAAAGCGAACACTATGACGGACTGACGGATACGTCTGTCAAACACACCATATCGCAGCAATATAGTGTGCTATGATATCCATTTATGTATGGGAATACGAATTTTCTTCTCGTCTGGCAGACGGATGCGTCAAAAATCGTCCGTCAGTCCGTCAAAGTGGGAAGGCCGCCTTACCTTTTAAGAAGCACATAGTAAAAACCTGAAAATCAGATAATGCTAAACTAATATCGACTGGCCCGATGGCGTAGCGGATAGTACCCCTGCCTTCTAAGCCGAGGGTCGTGGGTTCGATCTCCACAAGACACCAATATTTAATGAGTAAAATTTTCAGATATTTGTGTTTAGTCTGGGTGTTTCGTATGTATAATAATTGTATTTATTTAGAAAAAAAGTATATATAAGTAAAAATATCAGCTATTTAGTTGCCATAGTACAAGCTATTCTTAGTTTGGGGCTAGAGGGCGCTGTGTGAAATTACCAGGATATTTATATATTTAATATTATAACTTTTCAAAATCAGATTCTATATCTTTTCACTATAATTTATAAACATAGTTGGTACCAGTATCTACTTCCTACTTATTCGTCATGACTGCATAGACAGACAATAATGACGTAAAGTCCTGGAAATTATCAGATTACCGATAAAATTATCAGCCAATCAGTAAACATGCTCTATTTTGTAAACACAAACATCAACTCTTATATACAGAGGCTTTTTTGCAATATCTTCGATGATCTGAATTACTGGTCAGTACCTATCACACATGATAAATAGAACTCAAAACTAACTGGGGGGTCAAATATATATTGTCGTTTCCTGACATATTATGTTCCTAGAGGAAAGTTGTTCAGTTTCATGGTCTACATGCACACTATCAGTATACAAAGGGCTGTCCCTTACACCCCGTATATATATTTAAAAAAAAATAATGTTTACGGAAATCATGATTTTTCAGTCCTTAAGTCCCAGTATACAATGTAAACAGAAAATAGTCGTGAATATGACCTAGTTTTGCATGTCGACAGTATTTACGTAGGAAATATGTTTACGAAATTCAATATCTAATTCGTGTAGGAAAATCACTACAGTGAGAAAACAGTTTATGAATCAGTTTGTGATCTTGTTACAGTTTTAAGTTACCTTGTTTTTATTCCGAGAAACAATACATACATACATACATATCACGCCTCTTTCCCTCGCCGGTATGGCAGAGCGTAACTGGCCGTAGAAAACGGACGTTTACGCCATGTCTGACAAACATTTGAAACAGTAATGAGAATAAATAAAATTAACCTCAATAAAATTGATCATCATTTAAATGCTAAAGAAGTAAACAAAGTCCTCGTAAGGCCCAGACATAATATGTGAGCTTTCAATAATAGTGGCCCAAAGGCCTTATAAATGGCCTTATTCATCAAACTAAAATAAAAGGTATATTGGGCTTTAGGAGGTTAAATAATAGAAAAGAGTATAATTTGATGTATGTGTGCTGCTGTGGATTTTACTACATACTTATAACGTATTTACATTCAAGTGTTTTGTACCGATTACTAACGGTTATAAACGTAACCTATGTCTGTGCAGGCGAAAATATTTGGTGATCGCTCATATTATGTCATTTCTGCTATATTAAGGTAAATAAGCCCGTGGGTAGGTATGGTTTTCTGCAGTTATTATAATTATCTACACTTATATTAGAAAAAAGAAAGATTTAATTTTTTGTTTGAATTGAATAGGCTCCGAAACTACTGAACCGATTTAAAATATTCTTTGATGAACATAGGCTAATTAAAATGTCCTGTTCCCGTGGGAAAACGGTTGGCAGCGGGTGAAACTACTCGGCAGGCCGCTATTATATATGAAACGCATATATATATGAACATTCGAAGGGCAAAAGCATGACATAATTTACAGACACATAAGAATGTTTATTGCATTTTTAGGTCCCAATATTTGGCGTCATATCAGATCCTATGAATTTTATGTCACCTAACTCTAAGTACTAGTTGAAGTTTTGCTTTATTTGTAAACTCGTAATCATTAGAAAATCATGTTAAATAATTAAAATGAGTGTCTGTCGTGTCAAGAAAATATATTAACTACAGAATTAAAAATTAAGAATTTCTAATCAGTCGAATATCTAAGAATACTTATTAAATTAATTGACGTGGTTGAGTGAAGTAGGTGCTTACTCATTAATATTAACATAACATAAACAGCCACAATAGTCCACTGCTGTACATGAGCCTCCCCCTTGGGGGAACCCTATTGGGGGGTATTGCCATACTCCCATACTCCTTAGCAGGAGGATTGGCGAGCGCAGTGGAAGATGTTGCATTCACAGGAAACGCTGCTGCCCATTCCATGGATGATTACCTATCTCTTAGTCGCTTTTTATGACACCCACGAGTAGAATTGGGGTGCTGCTATTCTAAGCCGGCATCATACCTACCTATGCTATGACGAATTCTTTATGTTAATATGTATGAATAATAATCTACGATAAATCTGTGGGTGTAAATACGTCTTTAACACACTAACTTAAAGTTGTTTACAAATAACTAGCGTTGCTAGGCGACGCTGTTATATTGATTCGTAAATTTTGTAGCCTTTTGTAAAATCAATCATTTTGATTTTATCTCTAACTGAGTTGAAATTTGTTTTATGCACACACCTACATCCCTTGCGGGGTAGGCAGAGCATTAATGACCGTAAAATACGGTCGCTATCGCTACATCTGACAAATATTTGATAGCCGTTTCGGAAATTGTGTCACTGTAGTGATAGGTTGTTGCCGTTGCCTATAGTTGTAATACACATGATACCCTCGAGTCCCTTATTTACTTTTTACGACATTCATGGGAATGAAATGGGTTTATGCTATTCTAAGCCGGCATCACACGGCAATTTGTTTTATGCTGTAATAAAAAATCTATGTTTTTTTAGAGTTTATATTATTCAGATGAGAAAGATTGTTTTATTTATTAGACAGGTAGATGAACATACTACTAGTTAAAATAAAAACAAATATTCATAGTCCTTAGTTCATATAAAAAACGCAAGTCATTCAGAAGTCATTGACTTTATTTTGTCTCAAATGACGCTCCAACGGCCAAAAAAAATGGTTTAGATAAGCCAAGAAAAATATAACTTGGCTCCTCATGCTACGAAAAGAAAAAACGTCTTAAATGGACATTAACTTTATGTTTAAATCGAAGCTTCTTTTTCTAACATCATAATTTATTACATCTATTTGATTTTTTTCGTATGAAAAAACATAGGTTAATATGTGTGGTGTGTCTTACCCGCCATCGTCACATTTCACTCTCCATTTCACTGCACAGCCCGCCAAAAACATAAAAATTATAAACTTCATTTTCAAAAACAAACTCACAAATTCTTAGCAAAAATCTAACTAAATAATACTGAAAATTAAGAAACTAAACTAAGTTAAAAAGTCGTAACCAGTCTTTCATTTTCAAAAGGCAGTTTTGAAATTAAAATTTAAACTTCTTTTAAAATTATGGCATTACACTTTTTGCCAGTGTCAAGTGGATAAAATGTTTGTTTCGTATAGTTTCGCGCCAACATTGGCGTTTGCAGCGCGTCGATCGTACACGCGTGTTAAACCCCATGTGTGTTTTGTGTGACTGGGTTGATATATGCCTCTCGGCTCGACGCGCGTCTAAAGGAATGATTGTAGAGCATTTGCTTATCAGCTGTTTTTGATGTGTTCTGCGTTTTAATTTGTTTGCTATGTGTTTGAAGTGTGGTTGCGTTTACGACATAAAACACTGATTCGACAGCTGTTAGATTTCGGATCGGAAACAACTCTTAAAACGTGTAAACAAACATTCTGAATGAGTAATGTAAATGTTTTGCAAATAATCGCCCGTAAATAAAGGGGGTCAGAGGCATTGCAGTTGGTGATTGAAATCGGATGCAGACTTCGAGAGCGAGGGTTTGACGCCCGCTCCGGATCCGAATCACCATTCAACGCGGCAACGCAGCGAGTGTGGGCACCTTTGCGGCTGGTGTGACCCAGGGTGCTCTATTTGAATGAAATTTTTATCCCTTTTTTACTATAAGGGTTGTGATTCTGACATTGTTTTATGAATAAATAAACATATAAAATTATATTTTAAATAAAGGTTCTAAATACTCGATTGATTGGCGCGACGGCTTCGTGGAAAGTGCACAAACTCTGGCTCGGAGCTTTTTCTTCTTTCTTGTCCTGTGAGATACTATAGTAGTACTAAGGCCTCTGACGCGGTTGTGTGACAACCGCCATAGACACCAACAAGGTCCGATGGCTTAACGCCAAAGTTCGGAACCATCTTTCTTACGAAGAATCAGGTGGTTCAAAGGCGGCAGTGACAAAGAGATAGAAATAAGAAATAGTAGTACACATATAAACATACACACATCATGCCTATATCCCCTAATGGCATTACCCCATTTATTTTCCGCAGGTGATGTAAAGAGACTTAAGAGTATTGGGTATTTGTATAAAAAAAATTGGCAATAGGGAGACAACCTGTCACTATAGTGATACATAAACAATCAAAATGTCTCTATGACAAAAAAGGTAACTGAAAGCGAGCGGTGCTTCAAAACTAGCGAGACTTTACGAAAAATATTACACTCATAATGAAAACATACCTACATAAGTTGCTTAAAATTTTTTGGTATTATCATAAAGTTCAATTAAAACCTGCCAATGCAATTAAATATTGGCTGTGAAAGTGCCAAAAACGGCCAGTTTTGTAAGGTCTTATTAATTTACGATTATACCAAAAACTTCTGCAAAGGATATTCTGATGTATTATTTGCGTGAAGAGATATGATTTTTCTCGTGTAGCGGCACAAGTTCCACTCGCCTTAAGCGAATACCTACCTTTTCATTAATTTTACAGTTCTACTTCACCTTAAACAGTTTTTTAGAACTAGCCGTACCCTACCCTATCAATAAAGATAAAATTGTGCCAATCGGAATTCCCTTGACCTTTACGATAGCTAAGACCTATTACTAAACTTTATTGCAAGGGAAAAGAACAAATTAGGTAATGGAGAGAAACAATGTATTTGCAAACGAATAAAATCTTTTTTGCGATTTATACGCGATTTAATACTCAATATCTTTATTGCTTTTCTTGTGTATGTTCATTAATTACCCTGTTAGGGTTTTGTTGATACTAATAAAAGAGAAATAATTTTTTACTAAGCTACTTATTCTAAATAATCAACAAATCAAAATTTAAACAACAAAAAACTTAAAAGGAATGTGAGAAGAAGAAGAAGAATTGTGTGCGTCAATGCGTTTTACCATGGTAATAAGCGTAAAAAGTATCCTCTTGCGCCGACCGAAATCTGTCTTGTTTGATGTCTTTTTTAATTCATTTCTTCAAAACTAAAAAAAAAAAATGAAAAATCGGTAACGGAAAAATTATTTCCTTGTACCATAAGTTTATAGCAAAATTCAAAATACTATTGATCTTTTTTTTGTTTAATTTTTAATTCGATTTAATGGTTTATGCTTATTATTGAAATTTTAAATAAACATCCATTTGTCTATCTCAGTTTTTTTTGCTTTTGCTTGCTCTAGTTTTTTTTATTTTTATTAGAAACCAGGTGAGGGCCACTGGGCGGTCGGCGCCGCCTTAAGGATAATAAAGATTTCTTACAAACAACACACACACATACACATATCACGCCTATAATCCATTGCGGGGAAGGCAGAGCGTAAACGGTGGCAAGAAACGGACGTTTACGCCTCGTCCGACAAATATTTGAGGGTCATTCGGAAATTTGTATCGCCATATTGACAAGTAGTCAGCCCATCGCCTCAAATTGCAATACACACCCTCGAGCCCCTTAGTCGCCTCTTACGACTCCCACGGGAAAGAAATGGGGTGATGCTATTCTAAGCCGGCATCACACGGCATCATCTTATAAACAAATGGTTTTTATATTTGCTTCAACAGTTCGGGAGATTGACAATTACCTAGGTATTATACACACAAAAAAACAAACACCCACTCACTAACAATATTTATGAAAATTGATCATCCATTCATCATATGAATAATCAAGAATGTTTTTTGACGACTAATCTTGTCTGTCAAACTTCCTGCATTCTCAACAACATTTTCTGTGATTCATTAATACATTACATTACATACCTACTTACAGTAACAGAGACATCATTTAAATGCTGGACATGGGCCGCCCCCTATTGGGGGGGACATGGCCGTATTTACCACACTTGGCAAGCATATTGGCGAGTGCAGTGCAAGATGCTGCTTTCACAGGGAACGCTGCTGCCTATTCCCTGGATGATTTTTCCCCACAGTTGCTTTTTACGACACCCACGTGTAGTATTCGGATGGTGCTTTTCTAAGCCAGCATCACATGGTGATTCTTACGGATTCATTAATATTTCGCTTATTTTTTTTGGAATACACACACACACACACACATATATCACGCCTATAATCCCTTGTGGGGTAGGCAGAGCGCAAACGTCTGCTAAAAACAGACATTCGCACCACGTTTGACAAATATTTGAGGGTCATGCAGAAAACTGTGCATCGCCATAGTGACAGGTTGTCAGCCCATCGCCTAAAATTGCTATACACACCCTCAAGTCCCTTAGTCGCCTCTTACGACTCCCACGGGAAAGAAATGGGGTGATGCTATTCTAAGCCGGCATCACACGGCATCATCTTACAAACAAATGGTTTTTAAATTTGCTTTAACAGTTCGGGAGATTGACAATTACCTAGGTATTAAACACACAAAAAAACAAACACCCACTCACCTACAATATTTATGAAAATTGATCATCCATAAATTATTCATCATAATAATATAAGCACCCACCGGGATTTAAACCTGGGACCGTGGGGTACTGTCACACTGCTCTGCCAACTGAGCTACCGGCGCCCCGACTGACCATTGCCAATTTTTCAATATCTTGGTACTCGTCTGAAATATCGGAAATATTTAAAAAATACGTCGGTACTACAGAATCGAGGCGAATAGTAAGTAATATGAATAATCAATAATGATTTTTGACGACTAATCTTGTCTGTCAAACTTCCTGCATTCTCAACAACATTTTCTGTGATTCATTAATACATTACATTACATACTTACAGTAACAGCGACAACATTTAAATGCTGGACATGGGCCGCCCCCTATTTGGGGGGACATGGCCGTACTTACCACACTTGACAAGCAGATTGGCGAGTGCAGTGCAAGATGTCGCTTTCACAGGGAACGCTGCTGCCTATTCCTTGGATGAATTTTTCCCACAGTTGCTTTTTACGACACTCACGGTGGTATTGGGGTGATGTTATTTTAAACCGGCATCACATGGTCATTCTTACGGATTCATTAATATTTCGCTTAACTTTTTGAGATAATTGAATTATAATATAATTAATATAATTATAGTGCCCTCAATTCGGGATATAATTCTCCTTACTTGCCTTAAATTAGTGCTGTCACTTTTCGTCAAATAGGTTTAATACTCTCATCCTTTTCTAAACCTATTTGACGGAAAGTGACAGCACTAATTTAAGGTAAGATGAGAGAATTTGAGGTCAATTCGGGATTTAAATTTTCCTTACTTGCCTTAAATTAGTGCTGTCACTTTCCGTCAAATAGGTTTAGAAAAGGATAGAAGATATCTAAGTCCTGTCATTTTTAAAAACGTCAAGGGTTTTTTCGCTTTTCCTAGTCAATTTAGTCGCCATTGTTTTGATTGTCGCCTTATTTTGACAAATAACACGTATTTTGCATGAAATTATAAGTCATGACACGACTAAAATATCTCCTATCCTTTTCTAAACCTATTTAACGGAAAATGACAGCACTAATTTAAGGCAAGTAAGGAGAATGTACATTCCGAATTGTGGCCATTATATCCCGAATTGAGGCGATAGTATGACTTAAATTGACTGCTCTGCCCAATTATAAAGAAGACTTCATATTGTAAGTATTTTGTAATAATCGCGAAGACTTCTAAACATCGCGCGTCTTTTCCTCATTAGTTTTCTTAGTTAAGTAATTTCACTCTGAATAGGTATTCCACGTGTGCTACAATTTCACTTGCACGTGTCAACTTGATAAGGAAAAGGGAAAGTGGATCGTCGAATAGATTGTAATTATGTACTTCTACTGGATAAACTACATCCTATTTCCTGTCTAACTTGATACCGCAGAGTTAGATCGTGTACCTACTTAAATATGGTAAAGATGTGATAGTATGTTACGTGTTGAATGACGGTTTGATTACATGTGCATATTCTTTATAATTTTTTTTTAAACTTTATGCACAAAAATTTACAGTCGATTGTAGCACATGGTACCAGGGGTACTCCAAAATAACTGAATTATTTCTGTCTCCAGCAAGACTTTTTTCTTGAAATGAATATGTATTAGTAGAAAATCATTTCTTTGATGAGAATAAGTTTAATATTTTATTATGTATTAACTGTGGAAAAAAATAATTCAGGTCTTCTGGAGTACCCCTGGCACCATATGTGCTACAATCGACTGTACACGGGAGGACTTAACGCCAAAGGCTTAACAATTTTCTCCCAGTCTTTCTAAGGGCATGTAGAAAGGGTCATGGCAAGTGCATTAAACAAAAATAAATAAATTAATAAAGAAAGGCTTAAATAACTTTAACTCGGTAATATTTACATACGTATAATAACAATAAATAATAATACTACACTCATATACGTCACTCACTTAATTTCAAGAAGTTTTTTTTACGTAAATTTGATCTGAAGCAACTATTCTCAATTGAAATATGTTTTTTGGATTATAAAAAATTCAAACTAAGGCTCATCCGCAACAGGCATCGTCAGACATTATTCTAAAAATACAGAACAAATCAGCAACAAGCTTCATCAAAACCTGTGACAATAATACGTTTCAGCCACATGCTTCGTCAACAATGCTTACTTTCAGCAACATGCGTCGTCAAACTTACTTTCAGCAACATGCGTCGTCAAACTTATTTTCAGCAACATGCGTCGTCAATTGAAATGGCCCTTTTCGCATACGCTTTCCTAAAATTACTATTTTTGAACTGCGAATTTTTCGTGAATTCACAACAACTGGCTTTACCTCAAGCCGTGAAAATTTGTGTACTATTCAATTTCTTTACTCTCCAAAACAGCTGATGGTCAAAATCAAATGACAAGGCAAAGCATTTGACCTTTGACCAAAGACTACGATTTGACGCAATATATTTTTAAATTAGAAACGTTTCGTTTCACTATCGAAGATTAAGTACTTACCTTATTTTAAATCATTATTTTTCTTATGGATAAGTAGTTAATATTTCTGCGTATAACGAGAAATTCAATAGATTCTAATAAAATAGCACTACACTGTTTAAGAAAAAAAAAAATGGAGTAAGCAATTTGTTTTTTTTACAGACTAAATTTTATTAACTAAGTGTAATCTCTAGTATTTAAAAAATCGAGCTTCTGAATCAAGAGACGCATTTATCTCTAGGAACGCAAGGAATTAGATCAATCTATTTTGAGCCGATCTATTTAATTGACGTTGTAAAATCATCTATAGCGTATTGTATAGTTTAGCATCAGCCCATTTCTTTCCCGCTTGTCGTAAGAGGCGACTAAGGGACCCGAGGGTTACATAATATATACTCAGACCATTAAACTAAACCTCTTCTACTAAGGAGCCTATTTGAGAAACGATTATTTTTTTCGAGTTTCCATATTATGTCTTATTGGTATGGGAGGTCGAATTTATTTTATCGTTTACCAACATAATTATCCTCTACAGAACAAGCAAAGTTTTCTGTACACCGTCACTTACACCCGGTATGTATGTAGTCTAGTCACTTGAGATTGTGACCGGATACACTTTACACTAGGTATTACTTATTTATCTATTTGTTTGAATGGTTCCCACGACCAGCTGAATAAGCTAAGATAACACAACATTCATCACATATCACACGTGACAATGAATACCTGTATCGTTTAGCTGAATAAGCTTTCGAAGAATTACGTGTTTGTAACTGAATTCCTTATTGTAGTACTTTGATCATCATCAAGAGCCGTGATGTGATACTTCCTTAGCTAGACATACATACATTCATCAGCATATTGCAGTCCACTGCCCGACGTAGGCCTCCCCCAGGGTACACCATAGGACACGATCTCTAGTTTTTGCCATCCAATCGCTACCACCCGCCTTTTTCAAGTCATCAGTCCATCTGGCCGGAGGTGTGTAAGGTGTGTCCTCCACTCGAGAACCGGGTTACTCCACCGTCCATCGGTTCTACGACAGATGTGCCCAGCTAGACATAGGCTCCAAGAATCTGCACATAAGACCATTTTAGGACCGACTGCACATACTCGAAGAACCGACGTTCGGAAGGTCGGTGCTTGGTTTCGGAAGGTTCTGGAATGGCGGCTACCTACTAATACGATGGTGCGTATTTTTATCGCACCGTAACTGTCTGTCAGACATAGGGAAATTGCGAGTGGAACTACAAGTGGGAGAACCACTACAAATTTACAAATTTTAATTTATACACTTAGCTTTTAGTCATCATTGACCTTAATAAAGATTTAAGTAAATAAACTTAATTACACCACTTTATTTCCGAACTAAATATTTACGTTAAAGTGCAGCAACCCGCAAAAGGTTATTGACCTAACAGATGTTAGGATTTTTTCGACAAGTCTGGCCGAGAATAAACCTTACATGAAATTTGCATTGTGTTCCTGCTCTCATTCGCTATATTTTAAGAGATCCACTATCAGACCAGCAATGAAACTGTGATTTTTGCAAAAACTGGTTGAGGCTCCCACTCCCATTATAAATACCTAAACTACGCTGATTATTTTACAAAAATGTTTACTTTTGTTTCGCCAAATTTTGTTGAGGTTGTGAAAGCTGAAAGCCATTATGTAGAGCTTTAACATTTGGTATGTTGAAATAATAAACTTTGAAAATACAGAGACGATGTGTGGCGCACATATTTTACGGGGCGAAATGAATTAAAAAATTTAACAAACTATGCCCATGGAACATACATAGGTCGAAATATTTAAAAAACAATTGGACCTCCCCTACAAACTGACTAAGTCGGCTGGTACATTTTGTATGGGAGATTTAATGTTTTTATAATTATTTCGACCTATGTTCTTTGGGAAAAGTTCCCCTGTTTTAGGCCACACATTGTATACTTAATATTTTATTAACTAAATCAGTAATTTAGGTTTAAACCACCGCAACTTATTGGTAAATAATTTATTGAAACCCAATTTCATTTACAGACTCTCTTCATTTATCGCCTGCCCAATATACCTCTCAGGATGGAACCTTCTAAAATTCCATCTTAAACTCCTTTGAGTACCACCTCTATCCATCTCTTTTTCCCTTTCAACCTCGCTTTGCCTCTCCAGCGTATCATTGGCTGAGTCTTGACTGATAGATAGATTGGCCCAAGACATTGTTGGTGTTGACAGAATGTTTTGAGAAGATTTTATGTCCTCTTGAACTTCCTTGAGTGTTTTGGCGCTGCAGAGTGGAGTGACGACTTGCTGTACGGTGTTTAAGTTTTCTACGTCGATGATGTAGGATTCTTTGTGTTTAGAGTAGCTGTGGAGTAGAAAGCGTATTTATTACAAATAGGAAAGCATAAGATCAAGACATTGTGTTTCGCTGAACAGTCAAGTAAGTAAAAGCATGTAAAATTTCGAGGACTGAGCTGAGAAACAGCTAATTAGATGCGCTCCAAACTATTATTATGTAACAGAAAAGGAAAACTGAATTTCATGGTTGTTAAAAGGAGAAGGCACATGTTACAATACGTGGTGAGCTATACCTATGAATGTTTGAGTAGTTGTAAGTACTTGATTTTACATTACTTTCAATAAGTAATCCTGGACAGCATTTTGGGCTGAACAAACCATTGGGATTTATAGGTACTCTTTGTTTAGACTTACTGCAACACATTCTTGAAGCGGTAGCCCCAGATGATTTCCTTGGACAAGTAGGAGGTCCTAGACTGTGTGACGGTGCCCATATTTTTAGAAGATCCAGTTAAACAGACCACGATCTCGAATCTGGAAGATATTATATCCAAAATATAGGTCTGTTCATTTAAAGTAGGTACCTCCTGTGGTCTAAGGTAGAGTCTGTGATGTCAGCAATATCATTATCATCACCTTCCCGTATTTTTCCTGCTAGTGTTTTAGGGAGTAAGTAGAGGTTTTTAATTCTAAGTATACTTACTATGAATCTAATTTTTCATTTAAGTACTTAAGTACATAATATTATAGGATTTTTAGACAAGGACTCGAAATATGTTGTATTAAGTGGCGATAGCTTTCGAGGCCGTTGGTGCATTCTTTACCTATCCTGTAATGGATACGTGCGTGATTTTTTAAGAAATGTATTGTTCAGTCTCAGGGAATCAATGAATACAATGTCTTGCATTGCTCTCGCTAACTCATCCGCCAAGCGTGTTGAATATGGAAAAAACCCTTCAACAGAAGGAGTGGCTCATTGTCCAGCAGAAGTCTACTGTGGTTGTGGATCATGATCAACTCTCACCTATAGTCCATCAGGTCCTGAGCTGAGAACTCATACAAGGGGCTCTCCTCATCGATGACGTGGACCACTGTGATTGGCCAGAGCAGGAACGCGTTGGCTTGCTTCAGCTTCAGCTGGTGGATGTAGTTCTTAACGAATTCCCCTTCTAAAGTTCTGCAAAATTTGTATAACATAAGTGGTGACAGCTAATTTCAACTTCTAGACAAATTATCATAAAATTTTGGACGGACTACATAGGGAATAGGTAACTTATTCCGCCAATTTCAAATATAGTAGTAATAACAATATGTTTGAAAGCTAAAGTCTAAGAAAGTAGGTACAATAGTGCAAAAGTTTCTGCACTGTAGATTTGCGATTCCTTAGAAAGGCTTGGCATGTTACTTATCAGAGTTTAATTTATTTCTACATCTTTATCATATTAATAAGTTAGGTAAGTTGTAGTACCTACCTTATTGGCTTTAAGATGTAAGCAGTGATATCGGTATTGATGATGTGCAGGTTGAGAAGATCCCATACTCTGAATTGGAGTACCAGCTCGCCGTCACGAAGACAGATCTGTTAAGTAACATAAATTTTCCCGTAAATTTATCCATTTGGATATAAGTCAAGAATCGTCAAGTCGTCAAGATAAAACTAAATTATAGTAATCGATACAGGCAAGAGTAATGACGACACATAGATGAAGTAAATAGCAAGGAATGAAGAGAGATGAGAGCGGGTAAATATTACTCTAAAATATTTATAGAGAATTACAACGTACATACATAAATAGAGGTACATACACATACCCTTGCGGAGAAGGCAAAGCATAATCGGCCGTTAAAAACGGACATTTACGCCACGTCTAACTCAAATTTCACAGTCAATATAGAAAATTTTGTATCACCATACCCACAGTGACAGATTGCCAGCCGATCACCTAAAACTGCAATACACATGTAACCCTCAATTTCTGTAATCGCTCTTACGCACCAAAGGGAAAGAAATAGAGTGATTCCATTTCAAGGCAAGCATCACAGGGCAATAGAGAATTAAAAATAGAGGAAGGGGTGTGTTTAAGCATAGGATAAAGAATAATAACACACAATTGTAGTAGTATAAATAATGCCTTCCTATCATAGGTATCAAAAAAGTAAGGAAATAGAAGAATCAAAGATAATATGATTACGATATACCTATCTTGAAACTTTGAGTCTGAAATCACCAAAAAAATGCATTTGGGAAGTTGCGTCATATTCTGGATCTGTTTGAAGCGTCCTGCCAGTCATCTAGTGTCACCTATGAAGCCGAGACGTGGAACCTGACAGTTTAACTGGCCCACCGGCTACATGTCACTCGAGAGCCATGGAAAGGTCTATGCTCGGTATCTTTATAATTAATAAAACCCGGAATGAGACTATCCGTAAAAAGACCTAAGTAACTAACATAGTCTGGAAGTGTAGCAAACTGAAGTAGCAGTGGGCTAGGCACATCCGTCGTAGAACCGACTGACCGTGAAGTAAGCGGGATCTCGAGTGGAGGCCACGCCTCGGCAAGCGTAGTGTTGAACGACCCCCGGCCAGATGGACCGATGTCTTAAAAAAGGCAGCTGGTAGTGACTGGATGGCGAAAACGAGAGATCGTACCCTATGGCGTGCCTACCCTTGGGTAGGCCTACGTCCAGCAATAGGCTGATCTGTGTATATCTTGAAACTGTTAATGATGATGAAGCATTGCTTACTAGAGCTTTTTTGCTAAACCCGACGGACGATATGTGTTTGTTTGGCCGAACCAGCTTCACGAACATCAAGCTGGAAAAACCTCCTGTCATTGCCGTGCCCACCACTATCTGAAACGAACAAAAAATATAATATTATTTTATATTATAAATATGATGTCTGGTTGCCGTTTCTTTACTGCAATACAAAAAATATAATAAATAAATAATTTAATGACTAATATAGTTTCTTACAGAGTCGCAAACTTTGTTAAAAACTAAGCCTCAGATTTGTCGAAAAACAATACTAATGTTTTTGGCGAATCAAGATTAGGTATGTTGAAAGGAGTCTGGATGTTAGGGCATGATCTTATTTGGTGATTGGTAAAAGTTGCAGGGAATGTTTTGACCTAAGAGCAGCTAAAATTCAATATTGGTTTATGACTGAGCCATGGATATTGAATTTTGCAAGTGTAAGTATCTACATCCTCATCATCATCTCCTTGCCTTTATCACAAATTAAGTACGGCTTTAAGGAAACGTCAATATATTTCGCATACATCTACACGCCGCCGTTCCCGGGTGAAACCCGTCCGCCCTGGCATGGCAAGATTGGCAAGTAGTCGAGTGCCAACAGTGTCCGGTGCGCACGGTATCACTTTTCGTATTGCTGTAAATACGATTGCATTGTTTGTTTTGTTTGTCTGAATAGGTACAACTGAAGATTATTATTTAAAATTTTTGAAGATCTGAATAATATTGAAAAGTAATTCAATGTCAATATACAGTGCAAAATGCGATTTAGATCTTACAGTATAACTTTATTAGCACTCGCGATCACTTTCACTCATTTTAAGTATTAGACCGGGTCTATCGCGATAGTATTTAGGTAAATATTAGTAATTTACCTGTGTCCCGACGTTTCAATACAGTTTCATGTATTGTGGTCGCGGGCGCGGGTTGACTGATCATAGATCTTACAGTTTTTCAGCAAGATTACTTTTTTCTTAGGTCATCCATCCTAAACAATCAGCAAGAAAATAGTAGCAACCCTAGCAGAGTAGGTATCAATCATAGAAAAGAGGGCGAGCCATCCTTCTGTAAATTCACTTTTTATTTTTTTTATTTTTTTATTAATGATGGGTTTGCTCTTGACTCTAGTCTAGGTCATAGGACAGAGACAGAGTCTAAGATGGAGCGAGCTCACCCAGAAAAAGCCTGTTAAGGCACTGGCACTCCCACACACTGACGGAACGCAGCAAGCTACTTGGCGCCAGACTTCGGTAGGATGGTGGTCGCGAGCCAGGCGGCCCCTTGCGGAGCCTTCCACCGCTTAGTGGGATCGTTCAGCCGGACTTATCCACAGGCAAGCCTGTGTTGCCGTTGCCCGGGTTGGACCGCTAGGAGGTAGATCCCATACCACTTTTTTGAGCCCTTATTCCAATTCATCGCACTGGACACTTTGTGATTACTTACCTCAAGAACCATAACAATGATAGCGTCTGGACACTCTTCGTTTGGAAACCTGACTCCGTAACCGATTGTCATCTGAAATCCCACGAAACACATCAAATTATCGATATGGAAGATTGGATTCTTTATGGAAGACGATGTGACGAATGAGTAACGAGAGTTGTTTCTCGAATCTCTAATTTAAAATGTCGGTGAAAAGATTGCACTGATAAATACATTTTTTATCTTTAAAGATATAGGGACTCGATAGTACCATGTGTGCCCCGAGACAGTCTCATAATTTTTTATCCCGTCCGACCAATCCACATTATGTAGTCAATGATTATAATATAAGAAGAAAAAATATCTAACGGTATACCTGCGTTTCCACTGACATCATCAAAAGACCAGCAAAAGTCGAGGTCCCGTTGACACAGTGTTGTCTCCCGTCACCTGAAAAAAATACAGAGACGTTATACACCACATCCTATAAGAGGATCATGATGTTAATAAAGTTGTAGACACTCTTCTTGTCGTGTGGGACCATGATCCACGGGTTCTTAGTTTTTAGGTTTCCTCAAAAGAAAAAAAGCTGAACCCTTTTTTGAGGATCACTTTATTGTCTGTCCGTCCGTCTGTCACGGTCACCACGACGCTTTATGTCGGGAACATAAAAATAGTAATAAAAATAGGTCTACGGCCGCTTATACATTGTTGTACAGAAACCTAGATCCTTCCTTATTTATGTTAAAAAAGAAATACATGCTGTGAAAACGCGTTTTAACCATCTCAAAGGATCTAAATTCACAAGGTATTTTCCGTGGAACTAGAACCGTAAAATTTGGTAAGTAGTTCCGTCTTGAAGTAACTATTTATAAAAGTAGAATTAGAAGATTATTTTAAAATTATATTTTATTTAGGGGACTAAAAAAGATCAAAATTTTAAAATTGAGGTTTGTAGTTCAAGTGGGGTACCATTTGAAAAGGCTTGATGTGCATGTTACGGGCCCCTGGGTACACTTGGCCGGTTTTTTCAACATACATTTATAAATACTTAAATATCACTTAGGTATAACTTTTTGTGTATCACCCTCCCAATATGGACTTTAAACAAACGCTCAGACCATAAAATAGATAGAGGCAGTTAACACACATGTGAATACTAAATCATTACTTACCAATGTTTTCTGCATAAGATTGTGACACGACGTACCAGATGGTAGCGAAGACGAACCAGAACACGAAGTGACAGACGACCATCATCATGATTAGGAACCGCCACTTGCTGTTAATCTGGAATGTTTGGTAAGTAAGCTGTAATTTATTTAGGTTTAGCATTGACAGTGGGGTCAGTGGGCTATACATAGAACCATGCGATTATCAAATTTGATGTAGCACCAACATGCACATTAGTGTTTGATAAATGTGATGTGAAATCGGTCGGTAATATATCGTCATCTTCCCCTTGAATGCTTCTAAAATTACGTTTATTTTCTACACTTGCTACCTAATCTGTCTGTATGCATGCAGTTGTTTTCTTACCAAAGAGTATCTAGCGTGCAATTAAATAACCGGCAATCAAGTTATCTCTTAATTACCACAGTATTGACGACATCCCTCATGTATTTCAGCCTCTTAGCAGGAATGTTGCAGCGAATAGGCACGTTCTCTGCACCGTTTTTGAAGACCACTCGACGTGAACGGATGGAACGACCACTTCTTCTTCTGCAAGAATTAGATGGAATATGTAACAATGTAGGTTAAAAATAAAAGAAGCTACATTATTCTAACCTTCTTCAAAAATACTCTTTCATGTGTGTGGAGTCGGTTCCTGTATGAACCTTTGGAAAAAGGGTGGTGGGCTTCCAATTTCATTTTAGTTTAGGATTAAACTTTTGCAGGGTTAAAAAATTTAAATTGTGGATATAATTTTAATTCAAAAATATGTACAATTAAACATAAGGACTTAGTCTGTTAACTATATTGACATATTGCTCATCAGTATATTATTTGGTGAGAACAAATAAGATATGATTTAGGCTTAGCATTTGTTATCTTATCCAAAAATGTTTTGACTTGGATTATCGACCGGTTATGTATCAATCCGAACAATTCCGTTAAGTGATGACAAATTGTTGTAGAAGCACATAACCCACTTACCTACTTTAAACATGTTTAAAAAATCATTATTGCAAAAGTCCTTCTTAATTGTATCAGTGTATCTGGTAATCTAATCAGAAGGATTATTTGTTCACCAAATAAAGTGTGTATATTACCAACATCTGTCTGATTCTCATGATTTTGGTGATCTAGATTCAGCTGCTCTCTACAAAAATCGCTCTCAGGAGCACAAAATAGTTAGCTATTCCATCTGTTACTGCTGCATTATGTTCGTTTTCTAGACCGAAATTTTGAACGTTATGGTATACAGTCGTGGTCGACAAAACTGTCAGGCACAAGTCACGGCTGTTGATAACGATTATTCTTTTAATGTTTATCTTCACCTGTGAACCGTCCCTCGTCTCTTTCGCTTGCTGTAAGGAGTGGCGTAGCTTGACGCAGTTGTATGGATTTCATTTTCGTCTATACTGCTGTCTGCTCTGTCTATTCTGTCGTAAATGTGTGTGGGGCTTGAGCTAATGAAGTCTGTTGGACCTGCAAATCAATAGATTGATATATACTAGTACACATTTTTTGGCATCTTTCAGTAGCATATTGAACTGCTCATCAGCTACTCCGCTCGTACCAGCACACAATATGTGTGCTTGAAGTATAATACAAATCTATTGTTGTAAAATTGGACCTGAGCGAAGAGGGTCAGTCAACAGTATACATTACTATTATGTCACATCAGCCTTTAGCAGTCCACTGCTGGGCGTAGGCCCCCAAGAGACGCCGCTAGGCACGATGTCCCTTTTTCGCCATCCAGTCGCTTTACAACAACATCCACAACAACTATTATAAAATATAAATTGATTGAATGCTAAATCAAAGTGGTGCTGTTAGAATTGACATACTTACCAGAACTTTCAAACGTGGGCACTGGACTTACAAATCCAGGGGAATTTGCATACTGGGTGGATAGGTCGGAATAACCCTACAAAGAAAATATTCGGTAAGTTATCTGTATATTATCAGAAAGGTCGTGCACCACTATCTTTATTCTTAAGAAACACTGCAAGTTATCAGAAGCCACTGGTCGCTTCATAAAAGTTAAACTAAAGAGCCACACAAGTATCGCACCTCACGATAATTCTCGCTGTAGTTCTATAAAAAAACTGTCAAAAATAATAATAGTTTTGTTTGTAAACATTTTGGTAAAGCTTGTAGACTGCCGCGACACAGGTTCGTCATAGAGTCTATAAGTAATAAGTTTTTATGTAACTCTTCTTTGGATTTGGAACAATTTTTATTTATTTTTAAAAACTGAGGTACTGATATTTACCCTAGGACTTGAACTGCTCGGTTCCACGTCAATACTTAACACCAGACCCTGATTGTCTTCATCTTCACTGGAATATCGCGAGGAATCAGTAGCAACACCATCTCCTGAGGGTATGGTTTCCTTCGCGTCTACGATTGTGGCAGGATTAGTCGTTGGGAAAGTGATCTCTCGACCTTCGACGTAAGTTTGTGAGATCCTGTGGTGTTTCTTTAGTTCTTCGTTGGTGTATACTTCAGTGTTGTTAATGCTGCAAGTAAGGGCATAAACTTGTTATTGTTTCTAGTCTTACAAAAACTGCCCTAAGATGAGGCGGCTATGGAAAATAAATAGCCGAGATTATGAACCATATAAGGCATCACACAGATTGCTGGTTATTACAATAATAAACTTAATTTATCTGTGACTTTTCAGCTGATATATTTTTAATTGCTGCCACATCCCGTAGACAGCTTTTGATGGTTAGACTCCCTTTGTTCTATTTCGAGGAGTCTAGAATAGGTCAACATTCTTTTAAATATGCGGGATTTAGATATGCGGTTAGGTACAAGGTACCAAAAAACTCCTGCTAATCTGATGTTGCATTATCTTTTTGAAGCCATAAAATAATAAAATGTTTATAATCCATGATGTTTTCAATGTGGTTCAGATGACTAAAATATTGTTACCTACATCATCATCAACTACAAGCAGGTGGATGGTCTAAGAGCCGTGCATTGAGGTAGCAAACTGGGGAACTAATTACGACACTCTTAACTGTGCATCTCGTTCTGTGATTGGTCTAAAACGTGTCAATGTCAACATTCTGTTGCTTCTTATTGGTGCGTGTAGGTACACTTGCGCCAGCTGCCATTTGATATAAGCTTTGAGTTATCCTCCCATATTCCTTGGACTTACCTTGGAATTTGTATAGAAGACCTTCTGGATTCATTTCCGATAGCTTCAGAATAGCTGAGCGACCGCTCCAGAACCCTCGGCTTACTGCCTCGCCTCTCCGATGCGTCCATATTTTGTTTTACTCTGTTCCAATTTCAAAATGAATTCGAAGGTTGTTTCTTTGTGACAACATTCAAACTCTTTTGTAAATCATTTATTACTTTTTTAGTTCGCCTTTTTTTCTGTGGCAACATTCAAACTTTTTAGCAGTTTGACTTTTACTTCAAGTTACATTCTTTAGGAGTTGTCGATATTTTATATTGTTCAAACCAGCAGTTTCTATTTTGAGGTCTTATTTTATTTATTCAAAGGCACATGGTTGGTTTTGTTTAACTCATCATCGGTTGCCTCAATGGTCTAGTACTGGACTATTAAGTATTTAAAACGTCATAAAAAAAAACTTGTCCAACAATTATTTTTAAAATTATGTACCTACTGTATTTTATTGTACTGCACACATTTAACAAACACTTGTTGTAACTCCGTAGCCACAATCAAACTTTATTGATACAACTCAATACAAAAGAAACAATAAATATTCTTCAACACAAATTTTTCACTGAGACAATAAATTATATTTTGTAGATATGGCTGTTTCTTGAGGCAGGTGTTTGGTTACTGTTGGTCTTTATCTTGACACGATAACGAGGCACCTGTCGCTTGTAGATAGTAAAACATGAGGTGTGCAAAGTTATCTGAGTTTTAAATAAAGATTTACTATTGAATTTGTAATTTTTTGGCACTCAATGCTATCCTATTTGAACGGAATTCAAAACCACGACTTTTGGTGTACGTCGATGACGCTTTGTTGTATGTTATAACCCTGTTGTTTTTAAAAGATTAGTTTAGTTACTATTTTTGTAAATTTTCTAAAATAGAATATATACAAGCCGTGTGATGCCAGCTTAGAATAGCATCACCCCATTTCTTTCCCGTGGGTATCGTAAGAGGCGATTAAAGGACTCGGGGGTTACATGTGTATTGCAATTTTAGGCGATGGGCTGACAACCTGTCACTATGGTGATACACAATTATCTGAATGACTCTCAAATGTTTGTCAGACGCGGCATAAATTTCCGTATTTTACGGCTGTTTACGCTCTGCGTACCCCGCAAGGGATATAGGCGTGATGTGTGATGCCTGAGCTATGATTTAGTCTTTGTTTGTAATAGTACCTCATTTCTAGTTCTCTATCAGTAGTTTTTTCTTGCAACACCTTTTCTTAGGTGTTAATCACACTCACTGAGCACGGAAACGTAATAATAATTCTGTGATTCGCTGTCACCCCTACCGCAGAGTCTGTTGGTATGTGGTGTTAATAAATCTAGTCGATGATGGTGAACCGCTAAATTATACAGGTAGATACAAAACGATTCAATACTGTCTCCAATATAGGCTCAACTTACTATTTAATTTCAGAGTAAGTAGAGTAGAGAGTATATAAATAAATCCTCGAATAACAGTGAAATCCGGTACCCGCTGGTTTAATCCTTTATATCTTTCGTTTAGTCTTTACCTATCAGCGTTACAGATTGGATGACGTGTCTTTGTTTTGATGATAAGAAAACGATGGTGACCCAAATAATTTGACAGGGCATAGCCTTAACCAAGGCAAATATCTAAAATCATACTTTATTTGATCAGCTGGTACTGTAGTTACTAGGAATTTTCAATAGACACTGTAATATAGGAGTAAAAGATAAATATAAAAATAGTGTTTGTAAAACTTTATTATGACAAAAATATGAAGTTTACTTGAAAGTATATTTGATCCAACAAGATATTGATGATCATAAATAACATTACTCGTAGTTGTAAATGCGCACAATTTTCGAAATGAGACGCTGAAATGTTTGTCGAACATGGCTTAATTGTTCTTTATTGACGGCCGTTTACGCCTACCCCGTAAGGGATATAGGCGCGATATATGCATGTGTCTATCTTTAAACGAGAAGTTCATCGAGTTTACATTAAGACTCTCGCATAATAAAGGCATCTACCGTGCATGTAAACCGAAATAACGAGTCAATTTCGAGCTATACTTCATGAGATGTTTTTTTTTTGCTATTCTATAATTTTCAAAGGCCTAGTAGGCGTAGCGTAGGCGTAGGCTATTGAAAAACTCTGACACCTTAGTCTAGGTCCCGGTATCTTGAAACTTATCCCTAAATCTATTCTATTTGTTATTGTTATTCTTGAGTCGAAAAGAAGAAGACCGCTCGATGGTGAATGCGGCGAGCTGATCGCTGAAGTTGCTTGGAGTCGCTATCGAGAGGCAGGTCGGCGTTGAGGGTATCTTCTTTATGGAGCTGCAAATGAATAATACTTGCCTGTAGCCTGAGATCATTCTCCCTCTATGGACTGACGGAGGGATTTTAGATGAAACCGTCTGTCAGACGACATTACGAATTCCCATACAAAAACGGATATCATGGCACACTTTAAAGCATGCTATTTGATCAAGGTGTGTCATAGACGCCGTCAGTCCGCCATAGTGTGGGATTCACTTAATTTATTTTTGATAGGCACAACATATAACGCCTTAGGCGTGTGTCGCACTTCTCGTCCGTCACTGCGTTTGCTTAACGCACTGTAACGCATGTGTCTGTCAGATGAAAGTAAATTGCGACTTGACAGACGCATAAGTTATGTACCGTAATGCACCGTAAACGCACGGCAGTGTATTTGTATAAGGACAAGATCGGAAATCGCAATTTCTTGTTCCTGGGAATGCTATAGTAGATGGATTCATCAAGCGCTTGACTCTATGTTGCCATTTACGAAATAACTTGAGCGGACTTGGGGTGGCAGTATTATTATATAAGTCGGCAAAAATACTTATAGCGACCATCAGCAACACAGTAATTTGGCATGAAGTTCGCTCCTGACTGGATACTCAGATTGTACAATAGGAGAGCTAGTCGACACTAGCTAAAACCTGGCACGTGAGCCATTTGCGATTTTCAGTTTTTCTATTGGTCATTACGCACGCTTGAGCGTGTCAGTAACGACTACGTTTTATTGCATACTTTATTTAAATTATTAGTTCTCATGTATGTGCCTGTAGTCGTCTGAGAGAATAAAGTTCTTTAAACTGAAAATATCTCTGAATAGCTCACTCAAAGCGTCATAGGCAATAGTATTCCTTCCTACATTCTGACAGAGAAAACCTAACCTATAATTTATACAAACCTGTAAAGATCGCTAGCACTGCATAGTGGAGTATCTACTGGCTCCGTGAGGTCCAATTTCTTCTGTTCTATCACGTATTTTTGTTTCCTGCCATCGTATCTGAAAAGAAAAGATTGAAAAAGCCACATTTGAAAAAACTGAAGTTTTGTGTAAGTAGAGGGTGAAGTAGAGGCATCATTCAATGCTTGATTTGGCAAGAAACTTGTCTTTTCTTCTTTTACTTGTTAAGGAAAGTGACAAAAATAAGATTTAAGAAAGTTTCTCATACATGTAACTTCGGCGGTTCTCACACTATGGCGGACTGATGGACGTATGTTTGACGCATCTGTCTGTCAGAAATTTCAAATTTCCATACAAAAAAGAGTAGCTTGGCACACTGTCACGCATGCAATTTGACCAAGGTGTTCGACGGACGCATCCGTCATATTTTGGGATTCGCCTTTATCTTCAATCAACCTTCAGAATATTAGTTTTTATCAACATACTTGACACAAGGTGGGAACCGATGTCCCCAAATGATTTCTTTGGGCGTGTAGGAGGTTTGGCTTTGAGTGAAGGTGCCCATTGACGCCGAAGCACCTTTCAGGCTGACCGTTATTTCGTAGCTGCAAAAGGAAGATGGAATAAGATTCTACAAAGCATATTTGTGGCTATTTTTGGTGAAATTGGGACCTGACTTCTTATGAAGAGCCGTTTTAGGATGCTTGGGACACCGACTCAGCTAACATTCTGATAGATCCTAGTGTAACAAGTACACGCACATGGCAATGCCATCCTATTTGATTTATTTATTCATTTGTATTTTGCGGGACACCGAGTTGTTGAACAACCCAATGAACATGTCACGTTAGAAACCAAGTTGGAAAGTTTTCACCTATTTTCCTTCTTATGGGTTATGAGATCACCAATGGCATGATAAGTCCATTCCAACGATTTTATTACTATCCAAATATCATACGAACTTAATCAGATGTGAACTTATACTAGGGGTTGTATGGTACAGTAGTAAAATATCTGTCTTCTAAGCAAAGTACCCGGGTTCTATTTCCGGCCGCTACAGATATTTGAATCATATATTTGAACTGGGTGATTTGTGTCGACACAGTACAATCCAAGTGGGGGACTATTAGTGTGCTTGTATGCCTTACTTGTTACTTTTTATAAGATTCGGCGTGAACTTGTACAAGGGGCTGTGTTCGTCTATAATGTGAACTAGCGTGACCGGCCAGAGGAGGAACAGCTTCTGTTGTAACGGCAGGTTCACGGCGTAGTAGCGGATTATCTCGTTCTCCTTGGTCCTGAAGGTAACAAAAACATTTGACAGTTCATTCGATGAAGTTGCTGGTTCAATGAATTTCAAGATGTGAAAAATTTCACAAATTAATTCAGATATATTTTTATCCGCTGTGTAACGTTTTAATTTTTTTAATGCATATTATCTCCATAGTTTTAATTTATCACAGTTTTTTCGATCAATATTACTATTTTTTGTGATCTGATTTTTTTTCGACAATCTGCTATGCTGCTATGAAGGGCTATTTAGGCGCTGAGCCAAACTAAAAAAAAGTTTATTCCCAAAGAATCGTATGTAAATAGATAAAATGTATTTATGACTCAAAATAAAGTCAAAATTTCAAATAAGCAGAACGCTATCTAGTATGAAATTATAAAAAAACTCGAGAACAGTTAGAAAGAAAAGTCCCCATTACATGACTGAACCAAAATGGATTTTTAGATTGTACCTTTTGACACATAGTAAGTATTGGCGGCGGCGGTTTTTGAGGTGTCATGTCATGCCTCATTTCATCAAAAGTACAGTCCGACAAGGATCTTTTGGCACTTGGGTGACATTGACAGGAGGGAGCTGAACGCATTGAAATCCGTCACAATGGTGCCATTTTGCTTGCATTTTACAAGATGGCGTCGTTATTTCCACCACGCGCCAAAAGATCCTTGTCGGACATTGAGGTATTATATATAGAGTTGTCAAACGGAGCAACATCTGTGAGCCGGGCCGGTGACAGTTACCATGGCAACGGGGACTAATTAGTCATAGATGCAGCGTCAATGCGCAGATGTGACATTTTAGGCGCTATTGGTGGAGAAAGACTTACTGCGGCTAGTTGATCATGAATTTTACTTTAAATTACAGTAGTTATAATAAATGAAATGAAATAAACGAAAATAAGTTTTGGAGTAAAGGAAAAATAAATAAACTCGTTTAATAAGTTAATAAATTTACATTTATTTCTTGTTTATTATAGTTATTTGGTGTAAAAATATTAGCTGTAAATACTTTAAAGGGGAGAACCAGCCCATGAAACTGAACAACTTTCCCAAGAAAAAATGTACCTCTCATACAAAATGTGGCAGTGACTTGGTCAATTTGTATGGGAGGTCCAAAAATATTTTATCATATTTCGACCTATGTTTCTTGAGGAAAGTTGTTCAGTTTAATGGGCTGGTTCACCCCTTTAAATATTTGCAGCTAATATTTTTATACCCTGTTTATATACATATTTTCATTCATTATTTACATCATACGAGTATCTACCTAAAATTAATTAATTTGCAGTATTAATTATTTTCCTTAAAATAATATCAGTTTCGTCAGTTTTTGTCGCTCAGAGAAATAATCATTGCTCATCTTTTCTTCGTGGTTTAAGCGGATTCTCGTATATTTATGATTTATTGCTCGAATAAGATGAATCCTATGATTCAGTGTGGAAGGTTGATCGAGCGAATGTTGAATTAAGCAATTAAATACCTGTTTGTCAGTGAATAATTTCAGTGTGTTAACTGTAATATATGTGCAATTAAATTTTGAAAGAAGATATGTGCCACCACTAGTTTTAATCAAATGGCGTATTACCTTCTCTGTACATACGCATATTTGATACACATCTTCAGAAGAATAACATAAACCACCCATATCTTTCAAGGTTATTACCTCTAGTTTGTGATGAGACAGTTTATCAGTCGTAAATAAACCATCCACACACTCTTCACACTTCAAAGTTTTTGCCAAAGAACGGGATACATATCCTGAAATATACCCTACTATGATCTTTGAAGCTTGTGTTGCATTTTCAAAAGTTTTTGCCAAAGAACGGGATACATATCCTGAAATATACCC
The DNA here is from genome assembly GCA_027580185.1 of Tuta absoluta. Taxonomy (NCBI): domain Eukaryota; kingdom Metazoa; phylum Arthropoda; class Insecta; order Lepidoptera; family Gelechiidae; genus Tuta; species Tuta absoluta. The sequence continues at coordinate 5,818,549 of JAQAHW010000019.1, read as the reverse complement.
TACTATGATCTTTGAAGCTTGTGTTGCATTTTCAAAAGTTATTTCAGTCAGTTATTTTCTAAATATTGTGTATTTCGGCATAAAAATAATCGTCACCTTCTATCTAAGTTGTTACATTTTGTTACGCAGACAATGACACGTCTGAATTTTTAGTCTATGTAAAATGCAACAACATGGCGTCTCCGCCAAATATTATTCTCGGCTGAAGTTTCAAAATTATTATTTAATTATTCACCGGTAAAAAGTTATTCCTTTGCACTTTGCTGTATTACTTGAACTATTGGTGCAATAACTTAATACGCATGTTGGCATTTTGAGCAAGTTTTCGCGTGTTTTAGTGCCAAGAAAAACTCTAAACAATCACAACTATCGCGCTCCAGAACTAGCAAGCAAATGAGTGATTTGCGGCCTATACACCGCAATTGAATGGAACTTCTTGGTGGCGAGTGGTGTCATCTCTTTATATAATACCTCAATGTTGTCGGACTGTAAATCTCTATATTCCACACTTAACTAACCTGTAAGTATGAACAAAGTGTGCACTGAATTCCGAGCTGATGATGTGGTCGTAGTTGAGGTCCCAGGCTCGCATCATCAAGCAGAGGTGACCGTCACGCATACTGATCTGAAATCATCCACGTATAGAATTATTTTAATTTTATTTTTGTGGCCAGTTCATGATTTGTTATTGTCTTTTTTGCCATTGTAATACCATCGACGCTCGACTGTAATTCTATTGCCACTGTGGTTGCCACCTGTTAGTGGAATACGAAACTGACACTGAATTGAAACAGAACTGAGATATTTTTCAAATAGTGCAATACGGTCCTTGCAATGTAAAATTGGGCCTTCATTTCTTGATGTTAGGTATCTTACCTATTAATGTTTCTACCGCTTTCAGTTTAAAGACTCAACACCCGCAACTTGCAAGAATAGATGTCTCGAAATCTAAAATACTTACGACAGCTTTTTTACTGAACCCGACACCATCCCTGGAAAGCTTCTCAGGTCGAGTGAGCTTCGCATAGACCACGCAAGTCAACACTCCTGACAGCCCCGTACCCAGGATCAACTGGAATGGTGGGAATAAATGTTTTATTTAGGTATTCAAACTTACAAAGCGTCAAGCTTGCAATATTCTTGACACAGATAATTATGAATTTATATACAAACAAACTCAAGTGATTGGCGTATGATATCCGTTTAGGCTGCTGTGTGATGTGTGCTTGGAATCCCCCCATTTCATTCCGGTTAGTGTAAGAGGCGACTAAGGGATTTGGGAGTTATAGTTATATGTGTATTACAATTTAAGACGATGGGCTAAAAAACCTGTCACTATGATGATACATAATAATTCTGAATGACCCTCAAATGTTTGTCAGACGTGGTGTAAATATTAGTTTTTTCAGTTGTTTAAAAAACCCTGCCTACCCACCAAAGGATGCAGGCATGATATATGTATGTATGTAAGCTCTCGTCTGAATAGACTTTCATTAAACCCTTGAACCGGCAAAATGAGTCTTATGCGATTGGTATAAGAACGGTCCAAAGTCCAAACTGTCCAACGCAGCCTAAGCTTGACTCTTTTTTGCAATAAGTATAATATTATTTATAAGTTGTTTAGAAGTTAGGACGGAACAAACGTTTTCGTTTCCACATACATACATGCCGGTCAAAATCATAACCCTCTTTTTGGTTTGCCGTAGTCGGGTTAATAGAGCATTTACACAGCGTGTTAGCATTTTTGCTGTCAAATCGCTAGCACGCCTGACTGTAGATAACAGAAATACAAACAAACACAAATCACGCCCTTATCCCTTGCGGGGTAGGCAGAGCGTTGACGGCCGTAAAATACGATCGCTATCGCAAAGTCTGACAAATATTTGAGAGGGTTTCATAAAACTGTGTACACTATATTGACAGGCTGTCAGCCTGTCGCCTAAAATTCTAATACACATGAAACCCTCGACCCCCTTAGTCGCCTCTTACGACACCCGCGGGAAAGAAATGGAGCAATGCCGGCATCACACGGCAGTTGACAGCAGATTACAAAAATAGTTATTATTTTTACTTGCCTTTCTTAGACTGAAGCAATTATAATTACTTATACCTGCATGCCATCCAGTCGCTGGATGAACTAGCGGTAGCGACTGGATGTCGAAAACGGGAGATCGTGCCCTATGGCGTACCCTGGGGGAAGCCTACGTCCAGCAGTGGACTGCTATAGGCTGATGTAGGTATGTATGTATGTATACCTGCATGATGAAGAGGAATATAGACTCCGGACATTCTTCGTCTATTGCTCTATCTCCAAAACCAATTGTTGTCTGAAACAAAATGACAGTATCTAATGATTGAATTGGTGTTTTATACAAGAGAATATTAACAATGATAAGAATTTTCTATCATGCACTCTTTATTTGCTCGTACAGATAAATATAATGCAAAATTTCTTGACTAAGTTAATATTGATATACACCTTAGTTTAGAACTAAGTAAATTGTTGCTGTAAAAGATTAGCACTTCTAGACAGACAACCACAGTTTTGCTCTGACTCACAAGATTGGACAATTTTACAACAATCTCTCTCATAAACCAATTGAAGAAAGAGCCAACGACAAAAAGATCTCAAGAATCCTGTTTATCAATCCCGTAAACGAGGAAATGACTGATGACCTTGATTGAACAAATTACCCGATAATAAAGAAACATTGATTGGTTCAAGTTTAGACAATTTTGGGATTCTGAAGTTTGTTTCGTCGTTCCGGTAGATAATGCCTTCTTTTTCGTTTTTGTTAAGTAAGTATTGTCAAATCTGTTGTCACTCTAACAATTCGTATTGGTGTTCAAGTGGATAATTTGAATACGCACATTTAGAATAAAAATTCTTTTACTTTATGTGACACTGATTGACCATAAAACGCTCACCTAGGGCAATATTATCTAATCTCAGTGACCTCCTTTTGCTTTGGGTCCAAAGTAATTTTGTAGTTTAAATCTGAGGTCTCTTAATATCAAACGAGGCGGTGATGACCATAATGTTGGTTTGTGAAATGTCAGTCATATAAATGCGGACGTTAGTGTTGAAACCACGGTAGCGGACATTTTTATTGTTTAGCTACGTAATCAATCACAGACGAGCTATCTAGTTATCCTACGTCATAAATTCTAAAAATAAGATGTAAAGGCATAAAGGATATATATACCTATATAGAAAAAGTACAAATTAGAGAGGCAAGGCGCTTTTGCGAACGGCGCGGAATATGTAGGTATGCCAATATGACAATTTACCCGAAAAATAATTGAATGTCAAATTGATACTTAGTAAAAAAATCTAAAATTCTCCTTTTTTTTAACGCTTGGAATGAAAAAAAAAAACAAAATCATTCAGTTTATTTCCATCAGCGCATCACTTGAGTGGAATCTTTTATGCAGCAAGTATGTGGGCACAAATTGTCGTATCCTACAATAACCACGCATTTTTTTTTACAAAATAGGATAGTTACAAGTGTAAATACATTGATGTTATATTTTACTTTGAATCATGTCACGATATATGCTAAACATGTCATAATCACTAAGAAGTAGCCATGTAAATATTTGCCTACTTGAGTATACTTGTCAATTTACTTGTTTTACCTGCATTCCTTCATTAATTGATCGATGATACATAATATTTACAGTATATATTTTATCACAAAACATTTTATGTAGGCTATTGATTTGCGTCGACCCGTTCAATAACAAAATTAGAATACGAGTAATATTATTTTGGTTCACATAAATTTAGTTTGGTCAAAGTAATAATACTGATGATTTGTGGTACCACAAGGCAACACTCTAGGGACAATATTACTCTAAAGGTACATTATAGTATGTCAGACTAACCTGAGCTTCCACAGATGCTAAGAATATTGTGACGAAGTCTTTTCCACCAGTGACACAGAGTTTATCAGGAGGGTTGGGCGAGAAGTCATAATGCGCCAACGAAGCAATGTACCAGAAAACAGCAAAAATCAACCAGATTGCAAAGTGGGTGACGATTGTTCCAAGTACGATCCAGCGCCAACGAAGGTTTATCTGGTAAAATAAAGAAAATTTTGACGTTTGCAGCAGCGTTCCTTGTAAAACGTGGGGAGTATGACAAATAAGACCCAATAGGCTCTTGGCCTTTGGGGGAGGCCTAAGTCTAGCAGTGGACTTGTGTGCCTGTTGATTATATTGATATATTAAAGAATAGTAAAGTCTTTGGTTCAGTGTCGTAAGAAAAAAGACATTGTAGGCTGTAAGAATTACCTACAAAATATTTATTTTCTTTAATGATAGAGCATAATAACAATAATAATATGACGTAATATACACGTAATTACATTTAATTAGTTAAAAATATCTTCAGGGTGAAGTCTATTCGTAAAACTGAACAACCACTCAAAGTATTATTTTTTTCCACAACTTTAATGAATTTGGACCTCCCATGTCGTAAGACGATACTAAGTCAAATATTTTTTCATATTTCCAAAAAAATATACAGAGAAATGTCGTTCTGTTTATAGATTAGAACTCACACTTTAAATACTTTTACTTATAAAATGTAATCTTTTACAAAATTCCGTACAGTGAAAGATGGCACGTCAAGTTATTGTTCTTTTTCTCTAGCTTAAATTTAGATATGGAAGTTTCCTACTTACTTAAGTTACCTACTTACCAAAGTATGGAAAGTGTCGTTGAGCAGGCGTATCTTCTCGAAAGGCACGTTAGATATTAGCGAGACGTTCTCCATTCCTGACTTAGAGACCAGACGTTTGGGATAGTCGCCGTATCTCACTCTGGTGAGGGGCTCATGACATCTACCGCTGAAAATTTGGAATTAATGCCTTCTGTACCTCGGTACAACATGTGTACAGACAAGATCAGGCTGGGTTAGAAAGTTTAAACTTTGGACCGTTCTTATTCCGCGCGAATAAGACTTACATTGGCAGTTTGAGTTTCTAACCCAGCCTGACCTTGACTGTACCTGTAATGTTGAACCTTACTAAAAGATAAAAATCTATGAAAGCACATAAAACAGTGGTTACACTACACTAGGGGTTAAAATGATTTTACAAATCGAATTATCAACTTTTAAATTTTTATAGGTTTTATACGTGATCCAATTAGCACTCTCTTACAATGCCATATCGTAGTTTTATTGTATTTATCTTTTATTCAGATGATGAACTGTAGTCAAATGATGAAGTGTAATAATGTTTAAAAATTCAAATTCAAAATAATGCATCCTGTTAGAAAAGGTCTTTGTTGTCATAAACCATTATTTTAAGATTTTGCATCCTTGCAGGCAAACACAATAATTTAAATAAAAGCAATATATTAATCTTTATAACATATTTTGTAAAACTTTCCGTTATTATAATGGAAAGACTCAATGGATCCTAGTATTATATGGATACTACTATCTTCATGATACCATCGGTAAACATTCTACTATGCAAGGTATGTTCTTATTACAATAAGGTACTTTCTTGAGTCAGGTGCTATTACCAAAATAGAAAAAATATGATACTGTATGCGCTTATATACAGTGAGTAAGCGAAATGACTGGGAATTTTTTTAGGGCGTGTTCAAGACGTGAAACTGAACACCTTTTCTTAGTACCATTTTTCGCAATATGAAATAAATATTGGGTCCTCCCATACAAATTTTGATGCTTTTCGAGTAATTTGTATGGAAAAACAAATTTTTTTTTTCGTATTTCGGAAAAATAGTACATAGAAAAGTTGTTCAGTTTTACGTCTAGAACACGCCCTGAAAGTTTGTCCAGTCATTTCACTTACACACTGTTCAATAATTCAAAAGAGGAGTCACTTGATACTTACTTCCCCATGACAGGATCTGTTTTTCGTTTCCTCATCTCTCCACTGTATTCTTTTCTGATTCCTTTCTGTATGCTTCCTTCACTTTTTGCGAATCCTTTGTTATTCATAACAGCTCTATCATCTTTTTGAACATCTATACTTGTATTACTTTGCGTTATTACAATTTTTGGCAGTTGTTGTGAAAGTCTCCGTAGTCTTTCGGATTTCAATTCTTTGATTATTTCATTTTCCACTTTAAATTCCGCTTCTACATTGTTGTTTAGCGCTTCTCCTAGAGATTTACTCTTAGTCTTCTCAAAGTTTTCGTTTTTCTTGGTTATTTTTTCCTCTTCGTCATCGTTAGTTTTTTTATTTCTTGGAGGTACTATTGGTTTTACCGATTCGTAATCCGGGTCTTCTGGATCATCTTCGTCTTCAAGGAAGAAATGTTTTGTTTTGACAGGCGTGTCGTTTTTCTTGTCTGTATATTGTTTCAAGTAATCCAGACATTCGTCGTAGAGTTGGTCTATTTGTTCAAATTCTGTGTCCTCAATTAGCGAATCTTGTTCCATTGTTTCAAGTCTCTTTAAAAACTCGTCAAACGAGTAAATTATGTAATTATGCAAGTATTTGTCACAACATCTTAGGTAAACACTTCATATTTGTTCAGAGTTTGACGTGTTCGTGTATTAAAATAAAGCTTTAACGTATTATAACAAAAGACAAATGCAAATATACAGAAAAATACCCTTTATATGTATTGAAAAAACCAAGTGCTGTTTCAGAATATTGGACAAAAATTACCCTAGAATATACTCTACTCAGCACTATAAAAATATATTCATATTTTTTCACAATTTTTAAATCTTTTATGAAATCACCAAAACCTTGCACACATTACAGACTCATTATACCACTTCACACACTATACTAAGCTAATGATGAATCTTCAATCATCACCCTTATCAACTGTTATCTTGTTATCAGGTCTTAGAAGAGTGTTATAAGAGCGTGCAAAGCTTAAGATGGTTTTGTTCGTACTGATTCTGGTTGGGAGGCTGGTTTGGTTGTTGCAGGACTATTCTGTTCATTAAAAGAACTATACGAATATGAATCGTTTCTCTGTTTATCTATCCTGATAGAGCTAATAAAGAAATAGAGAAATCTAGAAATACATACTGAATCCAAAATTAGTTTTTAAATTAAAGCGGTGCCGTGTGATGCCGGCTTAGAATAGCATCACCCCATTTCTTGCCCGTGGGAGTCGTAAGAAGCGTCTAAGGGACTCGAGGGTGTATATTGCAATTTTAGGCGATGGGCTGACAACCTGTCACTATGGCGATACACAATTTTCCGGGTGACCCTCAAATGTTTGTCAGACGTGGCGTAAATGTCCGTTCTATGCGGCCGTTTGCGCTCTGCCTACCCCGCAAGGGATTATAGGCGTGATATGTGTATGTGTGTGTATGTATTAAAGCGGTTCACTCACTTGTCGTCTGTCGTTTCGTTTTTTTAACGCAACATGATGCATGCGTCTGACAGACGAAAGGAAATTGCGAATCCCAATCTTATTCCCTTAAAAATACGTGTACGGTGGGTTAACGGTGCGTAACGGAGGCGTTTGTCAAATTTTTTAAAACACGCGTCCTCATCGCACCGTAAAACGTTGCGTTAAAAAACGGAACGATCAATGACAAGTGAGTAAACCGCTTAAGATCATTCATTATCATTACATTTAGCAGGAAAAAGACAGTCAAAGATAGTACAAAAAAGTATATCGTATAATGTCCTAATTGTCAAATTTTAACTCTTGTTACTTAGTGTAGTTTTGGAAAAAATATTTTTACTTGTAATATATTACATGTTGAATCTGTTTTCAGAATACTCCTGACTTCGGTCACAATAGAGTCATGCTGTATTGATGTAGGTACCCACCTAATGACTGTGTATCTAGCTACCTTTTTAATGACACGTAATGCTGTAATAATTTTTCAGGGTTACTTCAACCCCCTAGGGTTAAAGTAACCTACGTTTACGGTAACAATTGTTTTGAATGTCGCGTTGTGTCATATCGTACATAGGTATTATCTAGCCGTCTGACATTCGTAATTTAATTTTTTTATCAACATATTACGGTAAAGTCGTCGCAACATTATTATAACATAGAACATCTAAAACAATCTGCACAAATCATTTACTTACCCACGATTAGTAAATAGTAACCCATTACTTATGTACACGACTGCCCAACCAAAAACCAGTGTAATGTTTTGAGAGTTCATATATGTATGTATAAGTATGTGCTATTCTTCAAAGTGCTGCAAATTGTTATCCACTAACAGATTCAAATGGGAATTGTATTTGAAGAATCCTTACATTGTCAGAAAACAGTCGTTATTATGCTTGTTTTGTAGTATTTAATCAGTTTAGGTATTCCACCATTGCGTACCTAAAAGTAAGGCCATCCCAACAAGTCATATTTGGCAGCTTTCACTTTCATACTAAAGGAAATGTTAACAAAGGAAGATGGACCCTCTGCTATTGCGCATTTCGTAGTTGCACGAATCTGACAGCTGTCAAATATGGTAAGATTCCACCTGAGAAAAGTTCAATCTCAGATTTTCGAATTGTTTGCATTATGATTATGACATCAGAGGAATCACGCGCAATTAGCGCAAACGAGTAAGTTGTATCAGTTCTCGCTTTGCTCTATATCTTTGATATTTAGTCAGGACTAATAAAAAATTCATAATATTTAGGTTCCATCCTAGGCTATTGATAAACATTACAAAAAAATTACACAGCTATTGCTTTCATTACGCATTCAAAAGTAGTTGTCTAAATAATTGTCATAACACGGATAGTGTCTTTTTGTATCCAAACGTGATATAAATTAAAGAATAAAGATTTCATTCCACATTATACTGGGCGTTTACACAGCCCATATTTTTTTTTTGATAAAATTATAAGCTGGTAATTATTTAAATTAACATTGAGCAATCAGTTTTATTTTTATTTAGTGATTTCTGGAGATTCTAGGTTCATAAAAATAAACTTCAAAAATTCAAGTTTTTCGGTGGTTGTTGTGTGTAAAAACCACCTGTTAGATGCCATTTTACTGTCACTGTCAGTTAAATAGGCTTAGACAAGGATAGAAGACAATCCCCTCTTAAATTAAATATGATTTTACGTGGTATCTGTCAAATTTAGGCGGCTATTGAAAATATGGCAAACACAAGAAAATCTATGAAATAGCGTAAAAATTATAGACTATTAGATATGACATGACTAAAAATATAGTCATTGACATCAACAATTTAGTAAGTCTTTTTAATCGATAACGTGGAATCATGACAATAGACAGATAATTCCTAGTCCTAATCGAAAACAGCATCATAATTTGTTCTGTATCTTTTTAATAACTAAAAAATATAAAAATAAATAAAAAACATTAAGGTGATATGGGATCTACCTCCTAGCGGTCCACCCCGGGCAACGGCAACACAGGCTTGCCTGTGGATAAGTCCGGCTGAACGATCCCACTAAGCAGTGGAAGGCTCCGTAAGGGACCGCCTGGCTCGCGACCACCATCCTACCGAAGTCTGGCGCCAAGTAGCTTGCTGCATTCCGTCAGTGTGTGGGATTGCCAGTGCCTTAACAGGCTTCTTCTGGGTGAGCTCGCTCCATCTTAGACTCTGTCTCTGTCCTATAACCCAGACTAGAGTCAAGAGCAAACCCATAATTAATAATAAGAATAAAAAAACTGTTCGGGGTCTTTGAAGTGAAACAAAATGGATAACAGTTTTTACCAATTGTATTATAGACACATGGTGTTCCTTGATTTCTAATAATGTTGTATACTAAAATAACAACCTTTTTTAAATTTCATTTTACCAACGAAACAATGTTTTTGCTAATACAATTAAATTATAATCTAAGTATTGCATTTCTCTGCATTATATCATATTAACCTCATCCGAAACGTTAAAAAAAAACTCTTAGTGTTTAAATAGTATGTTTGACCCACCTGTACCAACCTATTCTTTTGTTCTGTTTTTTACGGCAAACAAATGGTTTAAATAATAGCTTATAAAATGAGTTTATACCTAAGTTTTTTATTTTATTTAGTAATAATAAATTACTTTCTATAAAATGTCTGTAATTTTTTTTTAATTATAATGGGCAATTCCATGGTGAGTGTTATGAAAGTCGCTAAAGAACAATAAATCCAAAAACTTAATTTAATAATAGAAAAAATAGTTGTTCGTCTCCATAAAACCAAAAATATCCCCAAAATATAAAGAGTTAGAGTACAAATTTTATGATTTGCGTTAGTTAAAAGTAGAATCTATAGAAATTAATTGTCATGAGAAAGTAGGTAGGTAAGTACCTACATTGAAATGAATAATAAGTAGGTACATTAAGATGTTAACATTATGTAATTCCTGTAGAAAAAGAATTAGCGTTCAGCAATTAACCTATAGTTTGCTTGATATATACAGGGTGTAAAAATTACAATCAACATTTAGCATGAATAGTTACAAATAATTTAAAAATTTAATTACCTTGGTAATTAGTCACCAAAATTGAGAAAATGAGATCGAAAAGTAAGTAGTCAAAAAGTCCTTAAAGCTAATCAAACAGTTGTTTTAAAATTGTTTCTTTATACAACCTGTGGATTATTAAATAGTTACTTATTGTGGATTTGCATGGATATTCAAACCAAAAAACTTTGGCATTCTAAATTGACTTAGGTCCTAATAGTTGGCAGAAATTTATTTCTACACTAATTGATTTACAAACTAGCTATACTAGTAATAAAAGAACATAAATACCTCTTTAGTGCAAAATATTAAATACTAATGATATGAACAAAATAAAAAAACTCGAACTTTTTTCTAAATAATCTTTTTTTATTCATATACTTCATAGTGTAAAAATGGTAAATCAATATGCGTGGAAATCTAAAAATTTTTTTAGTTAGTAAATATTTATACTTATTTTACCGAGTGTGTTAACCCTGAGACTAACATTATATTAAAAAATTGGCAGAGTGCGGTTCCGACTTGCTACTGAGGGTTCCGTAAAATCAAGCCTTTACATTATATTCAATTTAAAACTTTTGTTGTGTTTCGGTCTTCTAAAAAACATATCTTTGAAAATCTAGGATTTTTTAATTTTTCTCAAACATGTACTTCAAAACGAAGCTACAAGCTAATGTTAATAGCTGTTCTAGGTCCAAGGGAAGTACCCTATTGAATTTATATTTAGACTTAAATGGTTTGAATGTCACAACTTACAACGTTCCCGAAAACGCGTACCAAACGGCGTAACAGACTTTAGTTTTTTTTTTCCTTTTAAGGTATACAATCCTAAATCATCAAAGATAAAGTAATTCATATGGAATGCATATACCTATGCGAGTATTTTATTAAAAAATTGTTTTATGCAAAACAAGAGATCGCTTATCAAATCAATACTCATATAATATTATATTTCAAGATTTAATACGTTGGTAAATAAATAATATTATTTAAATATTTGAAAATATTTCAACCATTAGGTACTTTTGCAATTTATCCAAAAAGTATATAACAGTATTATTATTAAGATACATTTTTTGCAATGCTAAAACTATAAGGCGTTTTTGTAAGTTAAATAATAATTTGGTCTGCCATGCAACTGCTGATGAATCTTATATTTATTTTCAATAACCTGCCTGTACACATGTTTTATGAGTGAAGATATTTGGATTCCTACGTTTTAATATTTGGGTTCGGTAAGTACCTAGGTATTTTAATTATCTCATATTATTTTAATATTTAATAGAGATACAATTTTTATTGTAAAATACTAAATTTTATAATTCGTGCTAACAGTGAAACAACAGAGTAATGTAAACGCTTTGTGCAGTCAGCCTGCACAAAGCGTAATAAAATACGAATAAAACGAGTTATTAAAAATTACAGTTTCTAAAAACTCATTGTTTTTACGGCGGGTGACAGGAAGGTATGCCAATAGGCAGAATGGAGGAGTCCAGGTGGTGTCGAGAAAAGGGTAGCTACCCGCCTGGCCGGGTTTTGTGGCCAGGGGACCGACTGGTCCGCCTGGATAGAATTGGAAGTTGTAGAGGTATAAAGGCGTTGCGCGGTGAAACACTTCGATACCGCGATTCAGGCCCTTTGTTTCTCTGTCAATCTGTCACGTGGCGCCATCTTGCAGATAATATGTTGGAACTTGTTTTGCGTCTTGCTTGCTTGTGAACCACTGTGAGTGAGCTTCTTGTAGTAGCTCGCAGAGGTCACTTCATTTTATTTTGTACACCGTTTGCTAACAATAATTAAATGGTTAAAAAAGAAGCAGATAATTGTACTTATAATTTATTCGAATTTTTTGTTATTGGGATTTTGAGTTTGTTCTGTTTCAAGACTCATAAATTATTACAGTGCTAATTAATGCATATTTTATCATTTTCAAATAATAATATGATATAGGTATGGTACGAGTATTATGATGTTATTTTTTTACAAAATATGACATTATGTACATTACATAGTATGGTGTTTTTATCTATTCTTATATTTAATCTTTACCTACTTATTTACGCCTAATTAAAACATTTACATTTCGATATATCTATTCAGGTAGCTATGTGACTATATTTTTAAATATGTATTTAATACAATTGAGTTATTTTCTTACATATTTGAGGCAGGATTTTTAGGATTTAATACACTTTTCTCATACATGTTAGGGAAATAGCGCTATTCAAAGTCATTGTAATGAGCGTATGTTTCTTTGTTTAATAAATTCTGTAATCAACCGCTGTTCAATACAGACAATGACTATTTTACTTTCAAAGAATTAGAAGCTATATGTTGGCTTGTACCTATTTTTATTCTAAAATATTTATAAATTTTACGATATGAATAAAGTTTAGGACTACGTTATGATTAAGGATGCATAATTTTAATTTATACTAATTTCAAATGAAGACAAAAAAATAACTTAAGACTATATTTTATAAAGATAGGTATTTATCATGTCAAATTTGACAGATCAGTTAAACGACTAGAAATATAAATGTAATGAATAATACAGGTGATATTATGAAAGTACTGACATTTCTAGTTTAGACGCGTAATATTTGCTCGAGCAGGCGTTTGGAAATGTATGAAACTCTGTAGTGCGTTAGAAACTTAGATAATAAACCACCTGCTGTAGTTTATTTACGACAAGGTAAGTACCTATTGTTTTAAAATAGAGTTAACTAGTAAATAAAAATGGTGCAATGGTGCTATTTCTAAAACATAGAGTAGGTATTTTATTTCTATGCATTTGTATGAACGTAGGTAGGTAATATTTTATAATAGGTAAATACGAACGATGATATTCAAGTTGTCAAAAAATAAAAGATTATTGGACAGAATTGTATACACGATCGGATCTTTTATTAGAATCAAATAATATTATAAGTATCAGAATCACAACCATAATAAACTCTTACACACAACCAAGAACTGAATCCATTTTCGGGGATTTATTAAGAACTGTTTTGTGTTTTCATAAAATATATTTCTGTTAGTAACGGGTAGTTTATTTTCATATTCGAAAATATTAAATTATCTACAATAAAGTATTTCATATGATAGACACGAAATGTTTTAAAAGTTTGGTACTCGTTATATGACACACAATAAATTTATGACTTTGATTTTAAATATTTTAAAATTTTGTATACTGTAGTCAAAAAATGAAGATAAAAAATAAAAGTAAAATTAACGTATAAAATTATATTTAATTCATAAGTAAAACAAAAAATATAAAATAGAGTATGTTACAATATTTTTACTTTACATTATAATCACAACATTTTAAATCTCTTAATGCGTATTTTTTCTTTAAAACTATAATAAAACAAAATGCATTTTTATATAAATGTAACCGTTTGGCAATAGTTTCAAAGTATACACCAGATTTTATACTTAATTATACGCGGGGTATAAGGGACAGCCCTCCGAATACTTATAGAGTGCATCCAGACCATGAAACTAAACAACTTCCCATGAAATAATATTTCAGGAAACTCCAAAAACAATTTGACTTCCCATAGCAGTCAGCTAATTTTGATTTTGTATGGGAGGTCAAATATTTTTTTGCGTTGTCTGACATATGTTTCTAGAGGAAAGTTGTTAAGTTTCATGGTCTGTATGCATCCTATCAGTTTTCGGAGGGCTGTCCCTTACGGGGTGTATGTATTATATTAGCGCTATTTCAAACACATACAACAAAGAATTATGAATGCATACAAGGCAGTTCACTGACCAATAATTATTTTGACTTTTATTTTTATAATATAAAGAACAGAGTTCATTAAACTATAATATACTAGCGGCCCGCCCAGCGGTTTCACCCACTGCTAACTGATTTCCCACGGGAAACAGACCTTCTCTCGACATAAATCATACATACAAACCTTCCTCTTGAATCACTCTATTTTTTAATCCCCCAAGGGATGAAAAGGGGGTTAAAAGTTTGTTTAAAGTTCGTTGTCTTAAGTGTGATCCGTATCAAAATTAGTGATGAGACTTATAACTTCAAATAATTAAACACGTGTTTCAGCATATTTGAAATTTTAAACCTTAATAGGGTCAAAAGGGGGCTAAAAGTTTGTATGAAAGTTCGTTTTTTTAAATGAATGTGATTTGTTTCAAAATTTGTGATTAGACTAATAACTTAAAATAATTAAACACGTGTTTCAGCATTTTTGAAATTTTAACCCTTAAATGGGTGAAAAGGGGGTTAAAAGTTTGTATGAAAGTTTTTTATCTTAAATGTGATCTGTTTCAAAATTTCTGATTAGACTCATAACTTAAAATAATTAAATACGTGTTTCAGCATTTTTGAAATTTTTATCCTTAAAGGTGTCAAAAGAGGGTCAAAAGTTTACTACCAGTTGGGATACCCGTTTTCCCATGGGAATGTGACAATTTCCCGGAATAATTTAGTCTTATAAACCTTCCTCTCAAGTTACTCTATCTAATAAAAAAAACCGCATCAAAATCCGTTGGGTAATTCTAAAGATATAAGGAGACACCAAACGGGCAGCGACTTTATTTTATACTATGTAGTGATAACGTAACAAACAAGGCTACAAAAATTATACAGGCTGTAAAAGACGGTGTACCGTAAACTTTGCAGGAAACTAAACAACTTTTACTATGGAGCCTGTGTTGTTTTTCTATAGAAACTCAGTCAGCTGATCTAGAATTTTTTATTGGTGGATTTTTTTCTCGTTTACATAGCCTCCGTAGAAGAATTTCATCGGTTACCATTTTTTTGTTTTATCGTCTGATCATACCTTCAAAGTTTTCTGTACACCGTCCCTTACACTCCGTATTTTATTTAAACTAGTCTTGTACTTCACTGGTTTTCTAAATATTGGGATGAAATGAATATATGTAGTGGTTTGCTTTACATTCAATATATTTATAACTTTTCGTATGCGCTATTCAAATACTCAAAAATTCTTTATTATTATTATTTATTTCATTAGGGGAGGTATGTGTGAATCTTACTTACTACTGTAGCCTTGTTCAAATTATCTTAAAATTATTTTAATAAATCACAATTACTAACCTTGAATGTCGTTGAATAAAAAAATATTATAAGTGAAATCCCTCAATTATAACAGCCAAAGAAAACAAAATATTTTTTACATTACTTACGTTCCTGGTACAGGTGTTTAAAAATTGTTGCAACTACGTTAATAACATAAAGTCTACCTATTACGATATTCTATTGTATAAAGTACAGAAAAAAACTGTTTCATGATTGAAATAAGTGTTAAGTTTCAAGTAATCCTGTTTCCAGCAGTTATGTACTACACTTCATAGATGTCACGAGGAACTTTGCTGACATTTCTGAAATAATAAGTAAAATAAAATTAATGAGTTGACAGTTTGTAATTTTTAATTAAAGACGCATAACGAGAAGTCGGAGAACCGCATGAAAACTAATTAGATAATAATTTCTGAATGTCAGAGGCCTACTACTAGTTGTAGGCGGTTGAAAAACTCTGACACCAGGGTTCATCGGGTCGTTGAACGACTCGGTGTCCCACACGAAAAAGAAAGAAATTTTCTGAATCAAGAACAAACTTATTTTCACAGTATTTTTTTTATCTAATATTAAGCTACATACAAACAAACTTTAAACGCAATTTCATCGTAGACAATTACTAGCAAAATAACAAATCTAAGCTTTAAAAAATAAATAAAGCATACCAAAATGAAAATGCAGGTGTAATATAGAATGCATTGCATTTTTTGCACCAATGGTCGGTCTACACGTCAGTGGTAAACCTGTAATGCAATGCAAATTTAAAAAAAAACAAAGCAGAACAGCTGTTGCACTTTATAATAAAGAATGCCAAACTTCATGCAAATCTGCTTCTGAAAAACAAAGACAAAACAATTGCGTCATAGTTTGACATAAAGAACAGCATACAAATTAGAAAAACCTGTTTGACGGAAAGTGACAGCACAAATTTAAGGCAAGTAAGGAGAATTCAAATCCCATATTGAGGGCGATGCCCGTGTTCTCACCTATCACGTTTCACAGCTGCATCCTCATCCGAGTAGATATCGACCAGCTCGTCCCGCGTGAAACTCCTGTTCGCGAACCCGCCCATGTCCACTGAAATAGCAAAAAAGTTTACATTTTACGATACAGTCCAATAAGGTCAAATTTTACACATTAAAAAAGTTACGCGTTATTACGCCAATACATACATACATACATCACGGGGTAGGCAATGCGTTAACGGCCGTAAAACGGATATTAACACCACGTCTGATAAAGGTTTGAGGGTCAATCAGATAACTGTTTCACTATAGTGACAGGTTGGCAGCCCATCGCTTAAAATTGCAATACATAACCATGGGTAAGCTAACCTAACCTAACCTAACCTAACCTAACCTAACCTAACCTATTCTAACCCGGCAACACACGGCAATAGATAGCGTTAAACTTTTGGGGGTTACTCGTCTAGCCTCAAAAGGTAATACAATTAGCGTTCTAGTTTTTTTGAACACTTTTCTTCCTCGTTACCTAGCTAGCGTTCGTTTTTCGGACCCGGAGTTCATATATTCAATGTTAGCGATATCAAAATACGCTGAAATAAGCCCTACTAGCACCGCAAACATTATGTCCAAACTTTTAATCAAACTTCAAAAAGAGCTTCTTAATCAATCAAAGGACCTTCATTGGGTCGTTAAGCGACTTAAAGTCCCAGCAAAGATGCCATACGATAAGCCACTATGTAAACCTTGGATTGGTATTCATCATTTCAGCTTAGGACTAGGGTAATATGTGTTCTATGGCTGAGCTTACTAAGTAAATATAAGTTAAAGATAGTTTTAAATAAAAGATACGAATAGCCAAATGAGCCGAGCCGTGTCTAGCCGAGCCTAACCGAACGGATCCGAGCCGAGCCGAGCTTTGCCGATTAGACCCGTACCGAGCCAAACCAAGCCAAGCCTAGCCAAGCTAATCCGATCCGAACCGAGTCGAGCCGAGCGGAGTCATGCCGAGTGGAGCAGAGCTGAGCCGAGCTGAGCTCAGCCGAACCGAGCCAAACATTTCCGAGCCGACCCGAACCAAGCCGAGCCGTGCCGAGCTGAGCCGAGCATAGTTGAGTCAAGTCAATTAAACGTAAGTAAAATAAAATCATACCTCTGGTGGAGTCTTCGCTGGCATCAGCCCACTTGTAGTCCTGCTCCGCGTACAGAGGCGGCAACGTCTGATGAGGAGTGGGGTACAGGTCCAGGCCTCGCTTCTGATCAAACACGCTGTCTGTGTCTGAGTAGGACTTCATCCTAGAAATTATTTTGATAAATGGTTAAAAATATACTTTTTGGAATGCTTTAATTGGGTGAAATTTACTAGTGACCGATAGAGAAATCTCAAGACGGGGTCGTTGATAAGGAACAACTTTCCCCAAATAAACATAGGATGAAATATGACAAAAATATTATGTTTCCATAGTAATTCAAATCATCTGATGGGCAATTTTATGCGGGAGGTTCAAATTTCTTTTTCGTATTTTGACCGATGTTCCTTGAGGAAAGTTGTTCCTTATCATTATCACCAGCCCGTCTTGAGTTTTTACTATCGGTCACTAGTAAAATTTCAACCTATAGTATCCAAAATATCGAGCGCGTTAAAACGTAGTTTGAAACTAAGTTCAATGGCATTTCACCCCGTTCAAAATAGAAACCGGCCAAAGATCGTTCAAAATAAAATGTTATTAGGGGGTCGTCCAAGATTTCGTAACACAAAATTTTAAAATTTTGGCTGCATTACTTCTAAATGCATTCAGCAAAACGAAATTAGTACTGTACTGTACAGTACAGGAAAATTAATTAAATTTTCCGCTGACAGGAAAAAACAAGTAAGAATTTGTACCACAGCAAATTCAAAAACCACGCTATAGGACACAAGCCAAGTAGCTTATTTTCCCTAAACACAATATACTTTGGAACAAGTATACATTTATTGTTACATAAAAAATCATTTTGTGTTATTTTCTTTTTTTAATGTTTTGTTACAAATGTTTAAACCAAATAGTCAAATAATTTTCATAATATGTTAATGGGAGTTTTTCTGTTGACAGTTCTGTTGATAGTTCTGAATTCCAAACCAGAGGGCTTTGTGCTACACTAAAAATTTGACGTTTCAATATGGCTGGCGGCAGTCATAGTTTTGACACAGGTTCCGTTTCACGTTGTGTTCGTTAGTAATTAATTCTGTCCGTTTGATTTGCAACAAAATATACTTGTCGTCTTGCTATTATATTAATTGTCATTCATGTTAATAAACAAAAAATCAATAATTAATTTAGAACAATTCAGTAAACTTAAAATAAAGAATGATTTATGGAGTGGTACAAAGGACAGTGGGCAAAAGTGGTCCAAGAACCTCCACCATTGAGACTTATTGGAAATGGAAGAACACACTTATCAGATTATCCGAGACAAGTATTACCGAAATCTAGACTGGGATTTTTTTTTTATACTCACAAGAAGATACTATAAAAATGTTGTTCAAAAATGATTTTAACTGGAGCGAGCTTTTTATTTTGAAAGATTTTATTGATATTGCGTGTCTCTCCAATGTGCCACAAAGTAAACTCCATGTAACGACACACCACATAACGTCAAACTCCCCAAAACATTCAAATAACATGACTTTGGTTTGAAAAAAGTGGTCCAAGAACCTCCACTGTTGAGACTTATTGGAAATGGGAGAACACACTTATCAGATTTTTCGAGACAAGTCTTACCAAAATCTGCACCGGGTTTCTTTATTTATAGTCACTTGAAGTTACTTTAAAAATATTCTTCAAAAATGATTTTAACTGGAGCATGCTATTTATTTTGACAGATTTTATTGATATTGCGTGTCTCTCCAATGTGCCACAATGTAAACTCCATGTAACGACACTCCACATAACGTCAGACTCCCCAAAACATTCAAATAACATGACTTTGGTTTGAAAAAAGTGGTCCAAGACCTTCCACTGTTGAGACTTATTGGAAGTAGAAGTACATACTTGTCTGTGACACATTAATATTGATATGATTAGCCTTAGACTGCGCAAGAGTCAGCCTTCGAAAAACAGATTACAATAGATAGGCGTAGAGGAGCAGGGGTGGGGGTAAGGGATGTAGAATTGCGAATAGATAGCACAAAGATAACATTAAAGCGCGCGTCCTTTGTTCCCTCGGCGGCATCCTTTGACAAGTGCGGCTCGCGCCTAGGCGGTAACAAGACATAAACTAATTGTAAAACACGCATCGCGCTAACAGCAAATCGGATATCAAACATTTTAGCACCAAGAATATTTTATAGTCTCTTCAACAAAAAACCCCGCAGCAGGTTTCGTTAATACTCGTCGCGGACAATCTGACAAGTATTTACTTTCATTTCCAAAAAGCTTCAACAATGGAGGGTCTTGGACCAATTTTTCCCTACCAAAATCATGTTATTTAAATGTTTTGGGGAGTTTGGCATTATGTGGAGTGTCGTTACATGGAGTTCACACTGTATTACATGTCATTCAAAAGATACGCAATGTCAATATAAATGTGTCAAAATAAATAGCACGCTCCACTCAAAATCATTTTTTAAGAATATTTTTATGGTCACTTTAAGTATTCAAAAAAAAATCCCACTGCCAATTTCGATAAAACTTGTCTTGAATAATCTGACAAGTATGTACTTCCATTTCCAATAAGTCTCAACAGTGGAGGTTCTTGGACCACTTTTTTCAATCCAAAGTCATGTTATTTGAATGTTTTGGGGAGTTTTGTATTATGTGGAGTGTCGTTTTATGGAGTTTACACTATATTACATTCGACTGACACCTAATATCAATATTAATATGTCACAGACAAGTATGTACTTCAACTTCCAATAAGTCTCAACAATGGAAGGTCTTGGCCAACTTTTTTCAAACCAAAGTCATGTTATTTGAATGTTTTGGGGAGTTTGACGTTATATGGAGTGGAGTGTCGTTACATGGAATTTACACTGTTTTACATTCGACTGACACGCAACATCAATATTAATGTGTCACAGACAAGTATGTACTTCCATTTCAAATAAGTCTCAACAGTGGAAGGTCTTGGACCACTTTTTTCAAACCAAAGTCATGTTATTTGAATGTTTTGGGGAGTTTGACGTTATGTGGAGTTTACATTGTGGCACATTCGAGAGACACGCAATATCAATAAAATCTGTGAAAATAAATATCACGCTCCTGTTAAAATCATTTTTTAAGAATATTTTTATAGTAACTTCAAGTGACTATAAAAAAAAAATCCCGGTGCAGATTTCGGTAATACTTGTCTCGGATAATCTGATAAGTGTGTTCTTCCATTTCCAATAAGTCTCAATAGTGGAGGTTCTTGGACCAAGTTCCATACAATTTTGCCCACTGTCATTTCGTGTAAAGAAACGTTATTTCAATTAAGCTCAGCGCCCTCTACATGACACTCGAAAACCCCTAGAAAAATTCCCATTATAAAAATTAAATTCATTCTCTATCGATATGTGAGAAGGAAAATAGAAGCCTTTCTTCATTCTGAATATTCAACTTTGATTTCTATCATTTCCAATTTTACAATACCTCATTGAAAACAAAGAAAATTACCTGGTGTAGTCTTCGAAGCAGCTGTAGCGCCACAGTGTGAAAGCCACCAAGGTTGCAGAAATGACAATCCCTACAGCCAGCACCATCCATATCAACATGACATGGTTGTCATCTGGTGCACCGAATTCCTGAAAGCCGATTAGTTTTGTTAGTTCTATATGGACGTAAATGACATTTACTTCCGTTTATGCTCTGACTACCATTAGGCATGATATAAGTATGTATGTATGTATATGGGTACAGTAATGATACGGTCTGGAGTAGCTTCCACGTCCCTCCAAATGCTAGAAACCCTGACTTAATTAGCAACCTAATGATATTGATGGATTTCTCAAACGATAGGAACGATAGAAGATATACCCACGATGACAGGCGAGAAATAAAAAAACTGGAAGACAAAAAAGAAACATCAATATAGGGTACTTTAGCTGGCTCAGGACAATAGACATCCCTTTTGTGGTCATAATCCTCCTCCACCTCGGCTAAAGAACCTCGCTTCAGAAAGCCTCTTCCTGATGATTAAGAGGCATCTTGTGCCCGAAAATAGTAGTGGTCAGTCTTGTAACCCCCAAAAAATCTCATCCCAGGATACTAGCTGCATTGGTAAATATGAAAATAAAACCCTTAATAGACTCCGTGCAGGTGTCGGCAGTAGTGATTTACCCAGAACGACAAATGCTTCTACATCTCCATACACAGACTATGTCACACCAGCTTGTCTGACCGAGCCTCCCTGAGACCTACACACACGAGGACCTCAAAGAGGCCAACTCAAAAGCAATCGCTGTTATAGATTTTATACAATCTACATTGAGTGTATCCCATTTCTACGCTAAGAAGAAGAAGACGGTACTTACCGAGATGCCTATAGCTCTCAACCTCGCAGCGAAGGGATCTCGGTCAACGCTGGTCTTCCACATATCTGAAAGATCTGTCTCATTGAGCCTGCTGCTTGTTCTCTCGTCATCTTCCTCTTCATACACGAGGGGAACACCGAAGGTGACGGCGACGCAGTTCTCGAAGTTCGGCCAACTGGCCTTGCAGGAGGACACGCTGGTGATCTGGGCGGTTTCTGACCTGGAAATGCAAAAACTTGTTACTTAATGGGCTATGATGCCAAACAATAACGAAGATACTGGGATTCTCAAGATCTATATAAAATAAACACTAGTTGAGAATATCACCAACCCATATCTTCCTGGTACCTATCCCGCTGTATGTTGTAAAATATGACTAAGAGATGGATTCAGCGAAAGATTTTTAGCGTTTCCTATAAATTTGCCGTGTGATGCCGGCTTAGAATAGTATCACCCCATTTCTTTCCCTTGGGAGCATTCTTGGGAGTCGTAAGAGGCGATTAAGGAACTCGAGGGTGTGTATTGCCATTTTAGGCGATGGGCTGACAACCTGTCACTATGGCGATACATAATTTTCCGAAAGACGCTCAAATATTTGTCAGACGTGGCGTAGATGACCGTTTCTTGCGGCAGTTTGCGCTCTTCCTACCCCGCAAGGGATTATAGGCGTGATATGTGTATGTTTATAACAAAACTGTGCGAAATAGTCCGCGGTGATAATGCAATGAGTAAATAAGCATGTAGTTATATATAAAATAAACACTTATTTGGTGCCAGTTGAGAATATCAGCAACCCATATCTTCCTGGTACCTATCCCGCTGTATGTTGTAAAATATGACTAAGAGATGGATCCAGCGAAAGATTATTAGCGTTTCCTATAAATTTTACCAACGCAACACACAAACAACATTAGGCATGATTCCGATCACGATGCGTTTCAAGTATCACCTATTCAACTGTGTTTATTTTCCTTATCACTATCTAGTTAATACTAAATATTATTTATTTATGCTTAGGCACATTTCCGATTCCAGAATCGCCAATTAGGCTGCCCGCACACGTCCGACTTTTTATAGGACCGATAATCGGGCAGATTTTTCCTCCGATTTTAAGACCGATTTTGTGACCGACTCAAAGCACACGTCCGTCACTTTGTCTGTTGGTTTCGAGGGAGTAGCACGTTATGGACGGCCGACTGTCGGTGAGTAGTGTGCGTTAACGCATACATTTCCGAGTGTTCCATTTTTCACCGACAATCGGATCGGTCGGGATGCACCGATTTTATTTCTGACCGACTATTTGTAGGATGTGGGCGTTACACCATTGCAATTGCAATCAATACGTTCCATTTTACTCCTACAAAAAATCGGTCACCGATTATCGGACGTGTGCGGGCAGCCTTAAACTGTATTCCTTCATTATCTTAGGGGAATCCCACACTATGACGCACTGTATGTCAATTCAATTCAATTCAATTCAATTCTTTATTTCTACATCTTGGTCAAATCACATGCGTTACAGTGTTATGGTTTCCGTTTTTTATATGGGAGTTCGAAATTTCCTTTCGTCTGACAGACGGATACTTCAAAAACGCGTCTTTTAGTCCATCGTAGTAAGAGAACCGCCTAAATAAATAAAACTAAATATTATCATTAAAAGTGTGTCATACACAGAAAGTCAATATTATTATGCTTGAACAAGATGAGTTACAACCTTTTGCACTTCATTGGATGACTGGCTAAGCGTATTTACAGTCGACTTTCCCTGAACATTATTTTTAGACCGTGATAGACACAACTACAGCATAAAATATTCGCTGTAAATTTTCTTCCTAGCAGATATTGATTAATTTTCATTTTCATTATTTCAATAATAGCTATTATTATTTTATATACTTATAGATTACTTGCTAACATTTTTGAAACGCGAAGCGTAATTTGTATACAGCTTGTCGTTAACGATTATAAACAGATCAGCAACCTTAAAATTTTAATTTGTCATGGTTTTCTTACACCGGTTGTTCGTCTATTTTGACGATTTGTTATTTATCTATAACTATAAAAACTTCGTTTAGTTTAAATAGTTACTGTAGATGCCCATTTTGATCATCAAATTTTTCGACGAGCCATTAGGGTCTATACAGGTGAAGCGGCCGCGCAGCAGCGACCCGGCAGCAAATTTTTGCGGCCGCGACCGGGCCGCAGAACGATTTATGTGGAGCGCCCGCGCCGCCGTCCGCCGCACGCGCGTTCTCCACAGTTTCGGGACAAGTTCAGGACAATTGTGGGACTACATATGAGATGTTAGATAAATAAAATACATGTATTTTGCTATTGATAATTTGTTTGATTTTATTGTTTATACAAATTACGACCGATTTTGATACCATTTTAAACATTTTGTTGTAATTTTCTAAGTTAATTAGGTAGGTATATTATAAATATTATAATAAAAGGATTTCGTTACTCTAAAATAAAATTCCACTTCAAACAAATAAATTACAAGTAAATTAATACTTATGTAGGTATGTATGTACAGATGTAGGTACTATACTTTCATTCATTCTCTTCGATTAAACTAATGAAGAGTTCGGTATCGAACATATTGTCACACTATTCCGCGCAGCGACGCGTCCGCTCCACATGAACCGTTGCTACTGAGTGCATAGAAACTTGCAATGGCGGCGAGGCGCGGCGCGAGTCGACAGTCGACAGCGCGCGCGCGTCGCCGCACATGAATCGTTGCATACAGTTTCATAGAAACTGGCGAAAAGCGGCTGAGTCGAGGTTGCGCGGTCGCTCTACCTGTATCGAGCCTAAAGCATCCATTTTGAATGCAAAAATATCCAGTGAAAAATAATATTTACCTATGTTTCTATATGTAGAAAACATACATCTATTATTCAATAGATAAGGCGGTTCTCCCACTAACCGTCTGACGCTATGTATGTTTAAACGACTTATTGACAGACGCATCCGTTACGCACCGTAAACCGACCCTAGCCGTAAATGTATGGGGACAGGACCAGAATTCGCTATTTCGTTTCGTCTGACAGACGCATGTTACATAAATTTGCAACGATGGACGACTAGTAGGAGTACTGCCTTAGGATGGTATAAACAGGCACAGTAATAAATTCAGCCTTATCTTTTTTCTAGTACGGAATTGCAGCAAATTCCGTGGAAAGCTTTTGGCGTCGAGCCAACGACTCTTGAGGATAGCCATCTGTTCCAGGATAGTACTATGAATAAGTGGATTGTTGGGGGGAGTTGGTAAACATTGTGTTATTTTCTTCATGCTTAGATGTGTGTTAGTTTCTTCAGTATTTGGAATATTTTAAGAATGCCTAAAAAAGTTGTTATGCAAGGTGCCTTGAAACGACCAACTTTTCCAAAAACGCCATTATAGACAGACTCCGGTCTCAGTATCAACTTTAGTTATTGTATACAATTAGATTTCGTTATTGCAGTTGAAGTCAAATTCGTTTGACGTAGCTAAATTTATATGTTTTATGCCAAAGTCTCTCTCTATCTCTATTTATGTGTGTGTGTGTGTGTGTTATCGATCGCCAAGCCAATCCAGGATATTGTAATGAAAATAGGTTTTTTTTTGTGAAACGCTTTTTAGGTTTATTTTATTTGTATTATTTGAGTTGATTTTGTGAGTACATCACATACTTCAAAGATTTTTCATGCGTTTTGTCATACATATCATTTATCATGTATATGGACCAGTAAATAAATAATGACTACTTCACTTACCACTTCCATAATGTAGATAATTTCCTTGAAACACTTTAATTTAATTTTTATACACTTATCTATACGAGACGGATTTGTGACTATTATACTATCTTTTAGATTAGTCTTAGTAATCGAACAATACACTTAGTTATCTATGTAAGTATAACGACTTAATGATTTCTTATCAATATGAACAAAGAGCTCTTTTTTACAATAAACATTCTGTGTGTTTATAATATAATTTCCATTTTATATATCTTCACCAGTCTTTTTTATTCATATATTATTTACAACATCTCATATGTAGATATGTCTGGTTTGACCCTAGCGGGTCGAAGTCTCTGGTGCCAGAGTCTCGAAAACAGAAAGTGCATAGAAAAAAATTGTATCTCCAACCCTCATACAAGTTTTTCTTCTGCAAACTTGACAGGGTTCCTTAGAATCTCAATAGTATTGTCAGATTTGACGACACAGTTCACTTTGGCATTATTTTTGACATCTCCGTTCATTTTTACTACGCTATGGCTGTGGCTGGGATTTCCATTACTTTCTTCAGTAATAGTTATTCTAGATTCGTGATTTTCCAATGTGACATCATTGTTATTATCTAATCGGGTCTCTTCTACTAAATTAAGGTCTGATTTCTTAGTTGCTATTGTTTGGGGCTTTTCTGGAGTCTTATTTTGCATTTGAGGGTAGTGGTGTAGAATGGCTGTAGTACTAAAAGTAATTTTACCGTATTTCACTATTTCTGTTTGCCGTTTCGGCTTATCTTGGCTAGTGCTAGGACCTGCTTCTATATCAATCTCACTAGGATAGAATTTTTTATAATTTTCTTCCTCCTCATAAATATCTTTAGTATCTTCTAGTAAGCCTAGAGCAATTCTTTTGCTTTTATTTAAATTTTCCATATAACTATTATACATATTCATATCTACTGTATTACTTTGTTTCAGTGGCAAAGAATTTGGCAATCGCTTTAGAGGTTTCTCCTCGGCCGTGTATCACAATTGCTTGGTTCCACTTTGACCCTTGTGGTTGTGTGTGTCGTGTTTAGCCGGCGTGACGTCACGCGCGGCGTGTGTTAGCTATGTCTGCGACTGCACCATGGATATACTTGTCGTCTCAGTGACTGTGACGTGTGCAGGGAAGTCATCCGCGGTGGAATCGTACATCGGCAATTCACAACACAGAATAAATTTCAAAAATTTCGGTACTTCCACGTAAATTGCGGGCGGGATTGGTATCAGCGGTGACGTTGACGCCTTATAATACAAATAATCTGGGTTATCTCTGTATTTTTCGTCCGCCGACCGCTCCAGTAAAGGTATGCCAGATAAGAATAATATTATTGATGTGGTAAATAACGGTGATAGAATCGCCACCCATTCTACGCCTTCGATCACATTCACGGATATAATGAAAATTCCCCACCAAAGTACTACTTCACCGAAATAATTAGGATGTCTTGATAATCTCCAGAGGCCATCATTGCACCATTTCCCTTGATTTTCAGGCTCTTGTCGAAAGGCAAACTTTTGAAGATCAGCATAAGTTTCTATCAACAGGCCAATAACAAACACTCCAGCACCAGCAGAATCTAAAGTGGTCATAGTTTTAGGCGATTTTGGGTACGCATGATGAGGCGAGTTTATTATGATCACAGGCAAACTCACTACGTATACCCAGACAGCTTGAAAAGTATAGTAAACGAGATACCTGATCGTGTTACTTTTACGATCCTCAAATTGTTTATCCCGTCCTATGTGATATATTCTGTAAATCAAGTAACCAGAGAGTCTGGCACCCCAAACGCAGACGAAAGCCGTCACCATAAGCTGTCTACTGTCGTAGCTCTTAAGGTGGCTCGAGCCTTGGCCTAAGAAGAAAGTGAGTAGAGCTATGATGATAAAATTGGCACCTCCAGTGAAATCTGTCAATTTATCCGTCTGGAATAGAGAAGCGACCGTGAAGAATAGGATCTGCATAGCTACAGCCACCATCGCGCTTATCGCGAAGTTGTTCCTATCAATCAATGGCTCCATCGTTGATTAATTTGACACTATGTGTTTTGAATTTTGGCATCTAAGAATACTGCTCGCATCGATCTCAGCGTGTCGCAATGCCGCATTTTGTTTAACACTTATCTTGTCTTTATTGGTATTAGCACTACACGTCACATTTTCACTACTAATCTTTTGTTAGTCACTGAAAGGAAAACTAAGGCACGGGTTTGGATTTTATTCAGTATATTTCTCGGAATTATGTGTGACTTTGTAGGCGCTGCGGCGCGGCGTGGAGGATTGTGTTATAAGCGTTCGGTACTAAAATAGATTTGACGTTTAAACTACGCATGCGTGGAATTCATCTCACACATGCGCCCTGAAATTCACCTGGATTTTCTTTAACATTGTTTTCGCTCTGTTAATGTATTTATTTTATATTCTTGTACATTTCTAAATTCGACTTTGCTTTTTTATCATAATCTCTAAAAACCCAACCTTATTTTTATCGTTTATCGTATTGAGGTCATAAAACAATCGTCGAACTTAGGAAACTAGGTCAAAGTGACGTCAAACAGGTGATGTGACCTCCGCATGGCGTTAACCTATTTTTAATTCATGATGGACCCAGAAGTTATCAATGGGTCTAAGAAACTGAAATTGAACCGTGCTATGGAAATAATTTTTACTAGGGAAATGCTGTAGTATATTATGAGTTACTTTTCTTTTATTACTTCAACTTCCCTTCAACAGCCACAAAAGTTCACTGTTGGACATGGGTCTCTCCCAATCGGGGGGAATTTGCCATACTCACCACGCTAGGCAGGCGGATTGGCGAGCGCAGTGCAAGGCGTTGCATTCACAGGGAACGCTGCTTCCCATTCCCTAGATTTATCCATTAGTCGCCTTTTACAACACCCGCGGGCGGAAATGGGGAGATGCCATTCTAAGCCGGTACCATACGGCAAATCTACTTTCATTTCACTATTTCGTCTTTTAGCGTGCCAAAAAGTAATTTATGTTTTAGAATAAGTCTGTAATTATGACGGACTCCGCTGCAACTTGGCGGTAATTAATATTATGAATGTGTTGTTCTTCAAAATCTGATTTTCCTCTAAATATTCCATTGACAAGGTGATCTTCATCAATGATGAATAGGTATGCATGCTCGATTACAATTTCAAAACGTATCTAAAAGACGAACAAATATCTTCTATCCAATGTTTATGACGCACTCACTCATATAATTAGGCGACTGTACTAAGTTTGTAAGTCTGTAGTCTTTTAAAAAGTTTGTTTATAAGGAAATAACTTTGAGGGGATACCACAAGGATGTTATGAGGGGTCGAAAAAGGCTTGAACTGCTTCTAGGATGGTATGGCGACCGTGCCGCACTTTTTAGTACGAGACATTATGAAAATGTAACTGCATTTTCGCGCAAATGCAAACCACCTTTGTACAGTTACAGGAGGGACCAAAAATAAGCAATTTCAGCAGTCAAAGTTTACTCTATTAGGGACAAAGATGGCACCACTTCTACAATGACGCCACCTTCACATGTGATGCATGATAGGTATCTTATTTGATTTGAAGTGAAGTTTCTGATGAAGAGCCATTATGACGCTTGTGTAGTTGACCTAAGATTCCAATAGATTTCATAACTGCTGCTCTATCTAGAGGTACAAGACAATCAGCATAACAAAAGTAGGTTCTTACTACCTTCTTAATAAGAACCATGTTAGAGGCCAACTTCTTGATAAACTCTCACACCAGGGTTCACTAGGTCGTTGGACGACTCGGTGTCCCACACGAATAAAGAAAAAAGTGGAGTTGTGCTTTTTTAAGTGGCACCACGAGCTACTCGTTAATACGGGGTGTAAAGGACACCCTTCCGAATACTGATAGGGATGCGCCCATGAAACTGAACAACTTTCCCCTAGAAACATATGTCAGGAAAAGAAAAAAAAATTTTTGCCCTCCCATACAAAATCACGATCAGCTGCCTGCATTTACCATGGTAAGTCAAAAGGTTTTTTAAAATTTCCTGAAAATAAATTTTGGGAAGTTGTTCAGTTACATGGTCTCAACGCACCCTGTCAGTATTCGGAGGGCTGTCCCTTACATCCTGAATATATAAAATCAGCATAAAATTACAGTTACTAAAGGTGTAAGAGTAGGTAGATACCTACTACCTAAGTATTGATCGGTTATTTTGTAAATTCTGATAAGATTTCTCTGGGTACCTACTTTTTATGCAGAGGTATCTATAGATTGTACATATTTTATTATGTTATGACTTAGTAATAACGGAAATATACAAATACTCGTATGAATGTACGCGTAAAAAATAACCTTAAAAGGGGTTTTAATAGTCGATAACTTTATACAGGCTAGTTTGATCCTTATTTGAAGAGATGAGGGATGTTTTATACGTGATTGGAAAACGACACATATTTAGATAAGGCGGTTCACTTACTTGTCGTCCGTCGTTCCATTTTTTAACGCAACGTACCGCATACGAAAGAAAATTGCGAATTCCAATCTTATTCCCATACAAATACGGGTACGGTGGATTAACGGTGCGTAACGGACGCGTGTGTCAAACGACTTGACAGACGCCTCCGTTACGTACCGTAAACCCACCGTAGCCGTATTTGTAGGGGAGTAAGATTAGAATTCGCAATTTCCTTGCATCTGACAGACGCATGTGTTACGTTGCGTTAAAAAACGGAACTACGGACGACATATGAGAGTACCGTCTTATGAGTTGTTACCCATCTGTACATAGTAATATTTTTTCATAATTTGAAGATTTCCAAAACTCCACGTCTCAAATGTAATACGATTCTCTCCTTCTATCTATTCTTTATTCTAAATATGCAAATACATATGTACTTCAGCAACATAACAATAACGTTATCTTTGTGTTTTCTTCAGAAATGTTCAGTCTTTACATTCATTTTATTGTCTTTGAACTATCTGAGCTGAGTCACCTGTTTATTTTTACAGCCATTTGTAACAACACTGTGATCACGTGCTTTCTGTAGGTTTGGAAAATGTAGAGAAATGCTTAGTGCAGAAAACATTTTAGAATTTGCAATTATAAGTAGATTTATCTCAGTTCACAGGGATTTAGTGTCGGAAAGGTCAATAAAGCTAAATAAAGTTCCTAGATCGAAATGTGTACTTATGAATAACATTTGGTTTGAATGACTATCGCTCTGACACATTTTGGAAGATACCAAAACTTGAATTATCATCTGCCATTATGAGGCTTTTTGATAGGTGTTTAAAAAAGAAGAAGTACTAAAAATCTTCGATAGATAGGGTTGAACATCTGGGGAACATATTTACTGGGGAGTTTGATCTTTATTTTTTTCGTGTGGGACGAGTCGTCCAACGACCCAATGGACATAAAAAGCTAGCAATTGGGATTGTTTGGTTTATGTACAACATGCCTGACGTCAAGCCTCTTTAGGAAAAAGATTACCACTATTCGTTTCTCTGCAATATCTCTACAAAATTACTGATCAAATGATATAAAGAATGCGTCAAAATATTATTTACTTTCTTAGACTTCACGATTATGGTGTGAATCACGATGGTGATGATGATATAGATAATACTGGATACAATGATTACGTTAGTAACTTACGTGCTATTCAATCCAGCGTCGATTCCATTGGCGTTAATATACATTGTAGCCATGTCAGCGATAATGCGTTGGAAGTCAGACTTGACGTTGCTGAAATCGAAGACTGTAATGCCGTCAAGGTTGACAGTGAAAGTGGCTGTTGGAGACGGCAGTAAAGTTTCCGGTTCTGGTAAATCCTCTTCAAAGTTGTCTGCTGGCCCTGGAAAATATTTTTCTCTAATGTGTAAGACGAAGGCGTTAGGCCCTTCGTTTAAAAAACAACCGTTGTAGCCGTAGTTTGGCCGTCTGCAATACCAGATTTATTACTTATGGGTTGCAGATTTGAACATATTTTTGACTTACATACATCAGCTTATTGCATTCCACTGCTGGATGCAGGCGTCCCCCCCATTTTTGACTTGATATTAAACGAATGTTAATTTTCAAAATAGGGTCAGCTAAATTCCTCATAATCAAGATCATCTTGTGCTTTTACTATCCGAATTCAAAAGAAAAGCAAAAGAGTGACAGCGCGTATGTATGTGCTATTTTTGCCAAAACTGCACCAACTTAAAAGAAGAAAAAAAACTTGCTAGCTAATTTTGTTTTACAATATAGTTCTACAAAATACTTTCGCTGACGACAAAAAGATAAATAAAAACAAACTTACAAATATTTTTGACCGTCATTCTGAATCCTTTTAGGAAACCAAGTCCAGGGCCGGACTGGAACCGGACGAAGACGCGGCTGACGTCCGTAAAGCGGTACAGGCGAGGCTCGTTGAGTGTGTAGGAGAAGATCAAACCTTCGGGACCGCTCTCATCCAATCCACCTGAAGGAAATTGGATTCAGTATTTTGTAAAGAGCTTTTGAATGACACGTTAAATATTAATATGCCATGTATAGTTATTCCCAAATTGCAATATATACTATATAGACACACTAAGGCCTCGAATCATTGAACATGAGTCTTCGACCATCTGAGCAGTTTTTGGCAAAACTGATCACCAGTCACCACGCACGGCCAGCGCTGTGCAAGATGTGATATTAGCCTTTACGATAGAAATATAAAGAAATAGGATTATGATATTCTTTCTATAAACCAGAAAAAATATTAACATCTAGTGTTTTATTGTTTTACTTCACATGCATTACTGATTCTTGATTTGTGATATTAAGATAAGAAGATGATGCAATATATAATACTCACCAGGTTTAACCAA
Organism: Tuta absoluta; assembly: GCA_027580185.1. Classification (NCBI taxonomy): domain Eukaryota; kingdom Metazoa; phylum Arthropoda; class Insecta; order Lepidoptera; family Gelechiidae; genus Tuta; species Tuta absoluta. The sequence continues at coordinate 5,786,019 of JAQAHW010000019.1, read as the reverse complement.
TAAGAAGTCGCCTTGAGCTCCTCTGACTGCTAAGTCAGTGATATTCAATTCGATGCCCGTTCCATCACCCTCGAGTATCCAATCCAGGACATTATTTGTCGGATAAGTACTTGGGAAGTTAGGAGACGTAATTTCTATTGCTTCTTCAGCCGAAAGCGTCATATGGACAGCGGCAATGTATTTACCAAAATTTTCCGCCTGTGTATCCAGCTCACTAGCATGTACAATTGAGAATTGTGTCATGAGATCGTTGTACTGTTCTGAGCTTAAGTCGGTCACGGCAATTGATTTAACTGTTGTGTCTTGAGTCAAAGAATCATCTTGACTCAAAATATCATCTTGAACTGCTTCTTTTTCCGCTTCTACGGGGCTAGTTTCAGACGATTCTATTCTGTTTTCTAGAACAGTTTCGTCAGATTTTTTAGCAACTTCTTGAACGTTGCTTACGTCAACATCTGTATCAGCAGCAAAAATGTTTTCATCATTATAGTATTCATTTGAATCAATGCTGTCTTCAATAGAGTCGACATCATCTGCACCAAATTGGTCAATATACTTGTCTAACGCTTCCCTATCTTTTAAAACAGTTTCTTCCTTATCAAGATCATCCTCTTTTATACTATAGTCTTCATGTTTATCTTTATTTGGCACAACATCTCCTTCAGAGTGTTCATCACTAATTTTTTCATTCTTTTCTAATTCATTACTTGTATCGTCAGAGGTAAGTTTGTTCAAAGTTGCAAAAAGTTTTTCCAAATCATCATTTAAGTCTTTGTAAACTTTGTCTACTGTGTCTTCGTCTTCGTAGTCAGATGGGACAATACCTTTATTATTTTGATCGTCATTAGAGTTAGATTCATCGTTAGAGTCTTTTAATGCCTCGCCGAATTCTTTGGGATCAATCATATCATTTACAAAAGAGAACCTTGGTTCATTTTCTTCTTTTAAAGCTAAATCAACCTTACCGTGTACATTTTCGAAATCTGATTCCTCTTGCGAGTTTTTGGCAAGATCTCCTAATGATTCCTCATTTTGAATTTCTTGCTTGGCACTGTCTTGGCCTATGTTGATTTCTACTGTGTCTTCCAAAGAGCTCTTTTCACTTAATTTTTCAAGCCCATCTTCTTGATCTCTGCTTACTTGAGGTAATTCATCAATAAGCAATTTATTTCTGGCAAAGTTATCATATTCATCTTCTTTGCTACTGGGATCCTGAACTTCATCATTTGTATTGATTAAGGATAAACTATCATCTGGATTTTTGCTCTCTGTGTCTTCCTCAAAAATACCGTTTTCTTCATTGAGTAGTTTATTAGCGTCTGCTATTATTTGATGCATATCTGGACTGTCTTCTTTGTCAATTGCGATATTATCTGAATCTCTACCAAATTCAGGATAGTTCATGCCCATGTCAAAACTATCTGAAGGATCATTTTCAATAGCTGCATTTTTGTCTTTCACTTCAAAACTTTCATGAACATCGCTTGGTAAGTTATTTTCAACTAATTTTGATGGTATGTCTTCTTTATCTGATCTATTATCTTCGACCTGATAGTCATTAAAATCGTCAGATATTGCACTATTGGGCTCATCAAGGTCTTCTTGAACTTGATTGATCTGTTCTTGTACTAACTGATCCGTTCGCTTATCTTCCATACGAAGATCTTCAATAGGGACATTTTCATATGAATTGTTTTCACCTTCTGGCGCAGAGTTGACCTCGTCGTTCTTTAAGTTTTCATTAATATTAATTTTCTGCTCTGAAGCAACATTTTCAAGTTTATTAGAATCTTCATCAGGGAGGTTTATATCGTCATTTTCTTCTTTGCTATAGTCATCGTAAATAGCATCATCATTTACCGGTCCATCTTTCCTGTTATCTTCATTATCTTCACCAGCTTCATCAAGTGGCAGATCCCAATCATCCTCATCGTAGTAGTCTTGAGCTGTGACAGGTGTAATAAATTCGTTATAAATATAAAAAGTAACATTAAAATTATAGTGTAAATATGTCTTTCATCTAAGCTCAACATTTATCTTAATTTTTTAATATGTATACATGGTTTTAAGAAAAGTTCTTCTTTCCTTTGAGCCACCGTTTCTTATGTCGCTTCTCAAATTTGTCAATTGTAATAATTCACATATGATTATAACAGCTGTCGGTTGCACATTTTTATTATAATAATAATTAAGGTATAAGCTATTCTTACATAGTTCTTTCGACCTATGTAATTAAGTGAAAGGTAGTGTGTTTAAAATATAAACAAATATACTGTATACAGTTTGTGTGTTCCGTTCGAGGCATGTACTTTTAAAAATGGCAAGAAAATAGAAATCCATTTCGTTTGCCACAGACTGTTTCTGCTAAAGAATAGTCCATAAAATATAGTAAGTAATTTGCGAGAAACCGAGAAAGCTTCTGAAGTTGACAGTATTCTGTTAGATTATATCTAAAATTTGCTAAATTTTAGGTTGTTAATTGTTGAACAGTGATTACGGTTTACCATTCGAACGGGAACTTGTTGTAGCTTTCTAATGGTGAAAGAATTTTGGAAATCGGTCTAGTAGTTTCGGAGTTTATCGATTACATACAAACAAACAAAAAAACAAATCTTTCCTCTTTATTATATTAGTGTAGATATTTTTGTCGCATGCGTTGTCGACGTATATTGTAATTTATCAGATTCCAAACATGTAATTACCCGCCTCCCTATTATATGCATGAGCTCCTTTTAACTCGAGTTGCAGTACGTAAAGTACGTGTAAAGTACCAGAGTATTGTAAGTAACTGTTACATGCATGTATTTAACCACAATGTCGTACCTTCACGACACACGCCTACTGAAAAAGCGTCGCGATATTATTCAGAGTTTCAAGGCCAATGTCAACTCAATGACGTCACCATAGTGTAGGAGTATAATAGTTTACTTACTATTAGCACCACTGGTTTTCTGTACAGTTATTATGAATAACTATTAATGTAATGTGATCCTCCAGCAATCACCAACCTACATCAACACTAATATCATAAAAAAGAGGAAAGGAGTGTTTTTTTGTATTCAGTTTTTTTTGTTGTTGTATGTAATCGATAAACTCCGAAACTATTGGACCGATTTCGATAATTCTTTCCTCACATGATACAACAAAGGCTACTGTGTACCATGGAAAAACATATTATTTCCATTAAAAAACGGTTGATAGCTGATGACACAGGATGTAAAAATATTGGCTGCAAATATTTAAGGAGTGAACCTTACCCATAAAACTGAACATCTTTCCCCAGGGATCATAGGTCTAAATAAGAAAAAAGAATTAAACCTTTCATACAAATTGTTCGTCGAGAACATTTTGTATGGAAGGTGCAATTTTGTTTTTCATATCTAGACCTATGTTATTGTGAAAATTTGTACGGTTTCAAGGGCTGGTTCACCCCTTGAAATATTTGCAGTAATTTTTTCTACACCTGATTTTACTTTTTTGCGGCCAAACCGCTAACCAGTTTTTTATTAAATTTGCCACTGAAATTGCTTACATATTGGAGACAAACATAACCTCCTTTTTGTCAGAACTTGAGAGTCTTGAGTACTTAATGTAGAACACCAGGAGCACAGCTAAACTATATGAGATACGGAAATGGCGTCCGCTTGTCTGTCACGTACCGGGAGCCGGACAACAATTTTGAACCTTAACTACCCACAATAAAATTCAAAACCAATGAAATTGTTATAGTATGAGGCGACAGACGAGTGAATAACAAAACTTAAACTTTAGCATGATATGCCGCTTCTGCTGACATATGGACATCGATCGACGGTCTGAAGTTCCTGATGTGGACCACCAGGAGCCTATCAGAACTATATGAGATACCGTAATGGCGTCATAGCAAAACTTGAACTTTAGCATGATATGCCGCTTCTGCTGACATATGGACATCGACGGTCTGAAGTTCCTGATGTGGACCACCAGGAGCCTATCTAAACTATATGAGATACGGAAATGGCGTCATAGCAAAACTTGAACTTTAGCATGATATGCCGCTTCTGCTGACATATGGACATCGACGGTCTGAAGTTCCTGATGTGGACCACCAGGAGCCTATCTCAACTATATGAGATACGGAAATTGCGTCATAGCAAAACTTGAACTTTAGCATGATATGCCGCTTCTGCTGACATAAATGGACATCGACGGTCTGAAATTCCTGATGTGGACCACCAGGAGCCTATCGAAACCATAAGAGATAGGTACGGAATTGGTTACATAGCAAGATTTTGGCATGATGAGCCGCTATTGCCGGCGCATGAACATCGAGGATCTGGAGTACCAGACAAAGACAAGAAACACATAGTAATCGACTTTTTATAATGGGCAGAGATTCGATTCTCACGGAAAATGGGTAAGTAGCGGGGAAACCGCTGCGCGCTGGGCGGGCCACTAGTATTCTTAAAATTATGTCCAAGCAAACACCAAAGATGTAGACTAGGCACCAATACCAATTCAGATGAATTATGCTCTAGGTAGGTATGTTCGTTGAGCCTTGTTATCAATTTTATGTACTTATAACATAACGTTATCAAAAGTAGGGCGTTAAGCCCAATCAGGCCCATTCTTAATACAAGGAAAATGAATGTCTGTTTTGGGAATTCCTTATCTTCAATTTTGAATTTAGAAAAAGTCTTGTTATGAACTCTACTCCACACAACCTCATTTATTATAGGTATCACTGTAATTCGAATAAGTAAATACCTAAGGAAGTTGCCATGTGATGCCGGCTTGGAAAAGCATCACCTCAATTCTACCCGTAAATGTCTTAAAATGCCACTTAGGGATAAATTATTTCAGGGAATGGGCAGCAGCGTTCCCATTCCCTGAAATGCAGGATTCATTGACCTTAACTCTGAATGAGCAGCACCGTGAAATTCAGAGTTACGCAAAGGTTGTCTGGTGGAGATCGCTCTCGGCGATAAAACCGTATTTTTTAGTTTGTGTCTGTGTATTCTAGGTATGGACATGGGTAATGAAGTATTTCTCCTTGCTACTGTTTACCTTACCACGAAAAGTTTTAAAATATATCTGTAAACAAAGCAAAGCTTAACTACCATAACTAGTCTAACTTTTTAGTGTTAAAGCCCTTGAGACTATAAAACCTGATAAAACCTAATCAGTCGACTCCAGTTACACAATACCATCATTAGGAAGATGTAAAAGGCTCATACTAAAAGATAGAGCAAGGCCACAATGTAAGTATTGTCGGGCGCACTCAAGATAGATGGACAGCTAGGTACAAGGAAACGTCAATATCTCACGCACACATCTACATGCCGTTTACGGGCCAAATGGAACCAAATCGAACACCCGAGTAGTCGACTGTCAACAGCGTTCAGTGAGCACGGTAAATGACTTCTCGCAAAATGTAAATACGGTTGCAGTGTGTCAGGTAGTCTAAATACAAGTAAAGATCCCGGATACTATTGAAAAGTAAATCAAACTCAATTTAAAATACTAAGATCCAGTTTAGAATAACCGTTTTGTTTGATAAAACATTTCATTTAACTTCAAATACAGTAGTGGTTTCTTGTCCAATAGCTTATTTATTGCTCGTAAATAATGTATTGTTTTAGGCAAGTACCTAAGTAAAACTAGGTAGGTTGCATTTGCCATTTAGATCAAAAATCCTTTTTTTCAGTTACAATAAATGCGAGGAGTATTATTGTAAGTAGTATAACTATGTCAATAAAATCGCATTGTCTATGCATTGGACGGCCGAGATGGCTATACATATCGATGAACTAGGTTAAACAAAGTAACCATTTCAAAACATTCAGTAAGAAAACAATAGCAACCCTAGCAGAGTGGGTATCAAGCATCGAAATTGGAGCGAGCTGTGATTCTGTAAATTCTCTATTTTGTGGCATAGGGGAGGCATATGTCCAGCAGTGGACTTCTCAAGGTTGTCGATGATGATGATGACAAAGTCGGTGTACCTAATTTTATTGTTATTAACAAAGAAATGTTCGTCGTTACATGAAGGTTATTGAGTACGACATATTAATAAAATGATTAAATATGAGTTGTTATTTTGTAAAGTTATCGCATCAGGAATGAGTATCTAATAGGAACTTACGTATTCTAAGTTATGTAAATATATACATACGTTGTAAAATAAATCATCATCATGAAATATACCTATCAACTAGTGGCCGACTGTTTTCCGGTGGGAATATGACCTCTCTCTCTCTTTTCGTGTAGGACACCGAGTCGTCCAGCGATCCGATGAACCCAGTGTCAGAGATGACCTTATATCGGCTTATATTATACATATAAAATAAACCTTCCTCTGAAATTTCTCTTTCTACCAATCTCAATGCATTTAATGCGAGTGTACTCATATACAGCCTCGATAATACTTTACAAAAAAAAATATTTCTGTTTATACAAACGTTGTTGCCCAAGTTTTTACAATTATCCTTATGTAAAATTAGAACTTACAAACTTAACGAAATACTCTCTGTAATTAATGTTATGGCAATTAATACCAAAAGTGGCCGTTTTTAGGCACTTTATGCCATACAGTATCTTGATCAAGTAAATATTTATTAATAATAATTAAATGTAGAGAGGACAAATAATAAATTTAGTTAGTCAGCATAGTAAATACACGACATGGGCCTCCCTTGATTCCTTCTATGGGGGGGGGTATTGCCATTCACTAGGCTGATTGGCGAGCGCAATGCAAGATGTTGCATTCACAGGGAACGCTGCTGCCCATTCCCTAGATGTTTAGGTATACCTTGGTCTCGTTTTACGAAGTAAGCAAGAAATAATGGGTTTATGATATTATTATTTAAAGCCGGCTCCACACGGCATCATTTGGGTTAGCTTACGAACATTTATCAAAAAAAAACGCCTCTATTGGTAGGAATGTACTCTAATCTAATGGTAGGTTAAGTTTGGAGATTTCCAATGTGCATCTTTTGTGAAATTTGATTTACCTAGATAATACTCGTACCTACCATAATTTGATCCTGCCGCTACCTAGTATGTAGATTAAGTTGTTTAATATGGCGTAATTTTCTCAAGATTTCTATAAAAACAATGTGTAGATGGCCCGCAACTCAGGCAAATATTATACGGAGCGAATTTTTCCAAGAAACTGAACAACTTTCCTCGAGGAACATAGGTGGAAATATTTTTTAAATATTGGACCTTCCATACAAAAAGTTCCAGACCCGTTCGGTCAATTTGTATAGGAGGTATTTCTTTTTCATAGTTCGATTTATGTTTCTTGAGGAAAGTTGTTATGTTTCATGGGTAATTTCAACCCGTAAAATATTTGCCCAAGTTTTGGGCCATTGTGTAGGCATTTCAGCATTTCTTTAACACCTGAAGAACCATCTAAATTATTCTTATTGATAAACTATCACAATAATAAATAAACAATTTACCTCTCACAGCTGAAACGACGAGCGCAAGACACGCAAAAACAACACACCACCTCATTTTGCACACACTACAGTCAGTCTATTTTAAAACAACCGTTTTGACATAGTAAACACGCCCGGCGCGTGCGCTGCTTTGAAGTAAACTAAATGTGAAGTATGACAGTCGCTGCCATTTTGGAATGATAAGCTATCAATATGTCATGTGTTTTCTTCATTGTTCTACTTGGATCCATGCCAATGTACCCACCTACTTACTAGTCATCAACAGCCAGCCACACACAACTGTTGTCTGATGTACCTATAGATACACTATAAAAATTAAATCCACCAAAAACATTTTCATGTAAAATGTAGCCAACACGAAAGCACATTACAGCTTATCCCGTAAAAAAGATATAAGATCTCACGTAGAGCCAAGCTTTTGAATCTACACAGCCTTAATCCACCAATCCAAATTTCACAAACTCTATATCCCATTCAAAATGGTAGTTTCTTCGTTTAAAATTACCTACTTCAGAAACTAGAGATTTGCATGACAGAAAATGCGTTCATCAATGGCCGTTTCACTCCTTGACGGTAGTGAAACGGCCAAGCCGTAGATTTTGCCTGAGATTTGTTTTATGAGTTTGTGAAATTTGAATTGGTGAATTTAGGGCGCATAGATTCAAAAGCTTAGTTCAACTTGAGATGTTATATATAATTATCTTTTAAACAAAATAACTATATTTAATATAGTATATAAATAAAAATAAATTGATAATATGCTCTGGTCTTGGTGACATTAAACTTTTTTTTTGGTGGGATTCGAATGTTTTGCTAGTCCCGTTTTTCTGTGGCTCATTTATAGCTATGTAAGAAAGCAGACTCCCTCTTTAGGAAAAAATATCCAGAGGATCTATTTAAAGGATACAAAGTGAATTTACCTTTTTTTGTTTAGTAGGTATAGACAAGGAAACTTTGTAGTATAAAGTAGGTACGCAGTTACGAGCTTACCTGTTGATTATTTATTTGTAGGTATTTAGAGGTTCCTGGAGATATTTTGTGGTATAAGGAAAACTTTTGCGATACTGAAACTCAAGATTAGCTAATGATAACATAATTATGATTATATTTATATTAGGGAGCAACTTTTCCCTAGTAACATAGGGCTAAATATAAAAAAAATATCGATCTCACCACGGACGAAATAAAATCGTCCGTGGATCTCACAAACAAAATTCACCTGGTCGGCTAGAACATTTTGTACGGGAGGTTCATGTTTCGACATTTTGTTTTTAGGGACAGTTGTTCAGTTTTATACGCTGGTTTTTATAATATATGCAGCATTTTTTTACATCCCGTATATCTAAGGCCCTACCTACTTATTTAGGTACCTACTTATTTCAGATGTTTCTCGAAAGTTAGGTTTAATTTACGCTTGGAAAATTACGACTTCTTTTGTCCTCTTGTCGAACAATGCTGCAACAGTAAAAACCTAAGTTTCTTAACTAGGTACTTTCTTTGTTTAATTTCATATCATACCACCGCCGTTAAAGTACCATCTTTATCTTATCTCGTCAGCTTGTCATAAACTTCAGGTAGGCAAATTTATTGATATCAGCCAACACATCAGTTTATTTATTTATTCTGTTGAATCATTATTAGATTAAACCACTTGTAAAGTGCTTGTAAACTATCACTGTAGCGCCATCTACATTTTAGTGGCGTAACTTACTAGGATACGAAACAACCGAGCGTACCGAGAATGGCACAATCTTTGAGCACCGACATCCATGTACAGTTAGTTCTGGTGTTATTCAATAGGTGGCGCAAGATTATCGTATATTTATTTTTCTATGTTAAACTGTTTGTTATGTTTTGTTGTTCTAGTATGTTAAACGGCTATCAGAATACAGTGCTGGTTATTAAATGGGTGTCATCACAATAAACTGCAATGTATGTCAAACCGTGCATGCATTCAGAATTAGTGTAATTGCTGTTTTTCATAGGAAGAGCTGTAATGTAACGCTGGAACCACAATACTTACCTTAATTTTTTTAACCATACCATTCTCCTTTGATCTACCTTAGGGAAAGTAGTTTTAGTTTGAGTTGGGTTGGTTCATCGCTGGAAATATTTTTACCGTCCTTATAGAACGGCCTCGCTGTGTAAGGTCGTCCTTCCTCCAAGGTCAACATGACGCCACAAGGTCGACCTCGAATGTGACCTCGCCAAGGCGCACTGCCAATGCCAGGGTCGAAATGAAGGTCAGGCCTTGAGGAAACTCCGTGTGTTGTTGATTACGCGTCATCTAATGACGGTTACGCGAATGACGTTGTCAGTATTGCGAATACAAATAAGTAGGTAGGTCTATTGCTTCCGTGGTGTACTAGTCTGAGAACTGGTCGCAGAATCCTGTGGTCTCTGGTTTGATTTATTATTATCATCATACATACATACCATATATCACGCCTATATCCGTTGTGGGGTAGGCTGATCGTGAACGGTCGTAAAAACGTACATTACGCTATGACAAACAATTGAGGGTCATTCAGAAGATTGTGTATCATCAATCATCGTAGTGACAGGTCGTCAGCCCATCGCCTAAAATTTCTATACACATGTAACACAAACCCACTTCACAAAAAAAAGTTTTCTTTTTATACAAATAATCTATTAGAATGTCCGTTGCCCAAGTTTTAAGTATTGTCCTTAAGTTAAATAAGAACCAACATACACAATTAAACATTTGATGTTATTTAAGTAATGCCTAAAAGTGCCCACAAACGGCCACTTTTGATAATAATTCCCATAACTTTAAATATAGCGAATATTTAATTGAGTTTGCAGGTACTAATTTTACTTAAGGCCAATATTTAATACTTGGGCAACGGACATTCTGATAGATTGTTTGTAGTATAAAGAGTTTTTTTTTTTGGAGTGGCGCCACTGTCGTGGCCGTTCACGAGTACACTCGCCTTAACTTACGTTATTTGTAGTTTAATCAGTTGTCCTTGTGAATAATATGAGGGTGCAGACTTATTTGTGATGACACACGTATGATGTGATGCCCGTAAGAAGACTCTACATACATACATACACATATCACGCCTATTATCCCTTGCGGGGTGGGCAGAGCATAATTGGCCGCATAAAACGGACATTTACGCCACGTCTGATAAACATTTGAGGGTCATCCGGAAAATCGTGTATCGCCATAGTGACAGGTTGTCAGCCCATCGCCTAAAACTGCAATACACACCCTCGAGTCCCTTAGTCGCCTCTTACGACTCCCACGGGCAAGAAATGAGGAGATGCTATTCTAAGCCGGCATCACACGCTATTGTTCATAGTATTTTTAAGAAGACTCTAGCTATCATAAAAATACTATGAACAATTACTATTTAAAAGCACATCTAACTTACATACAATATACCATGTATATCACGCCTATATCCCTTGCCGGGTAGGCAGAGCGTAAACGGTCACTAACGCCAACTCTGACAAACTTACTTGACGGACCGAATCCCCGTGGACTTAAGAAAGCGTCGTCTGAGTACCATGTAGGTAGGTAGGTACCTACTTTCTAAGCGCAGGTATGTATATATATTACTGGTATACATAGCAATAAAAGTAGATCTTATCTTATCTAATTAATTTATTTCATAAAAACAATTTCATTTATCAAAAATAGTTATAAACTTTCTGTACAAAAATAAAAAATATTAGTAGAGAAGTTTAATAATAATTGTGTTAAAATAATCCATTTACATTTTCAATTTGTATTATTCTTAAATCTATGAGCATTTTTACGATTGTCATGAATGGTAAATTTATTGGTCAAGTGTCTATTAGAAACTTTCAAACTAAGTTACAATTAATTGAAAACAAATACTTACAACTATCAATAAATAAACACACACACAAACATCACGGCTTTCCCTTTGCCCTTGCGGGGTAGGCAATAGCGTTAATGGGTAAATTAAAATAGGTAATAATAAATAATATAAAAATAATACTTTCTAACAATAAAAATCACTGGGCTTCCAAATCTAATCTGATAAAGTACAAAGCAAGCTGCTATTATTATTACTTCAAGTAAGGCCATCCCAATAAGCTATCAGCTAAGGAAATTGGACCATCTGCCGCAGCATTAGCACGAATCTGACAGCTGTCAAATATGGCTAATTGGTATGGCCGAACTTTAGTTGCAGACTTTGTCTTATTCTAGAATACCTCCTTCCTAAAATTAAAACCGAACTGGTCGCATTTGACGCGCAGAATCCTCGCCAACTGCGGCGGACCGCAGTAGAACACGGTCACCTAGAAAACAATAAAAAAAATACATACATACATACATACAAACATACACATATCACGCCTGTAATCCCTTGCGGAGTAGGCAAAGCGCAAACAGACATTTACGCCACGTATGACAAATATTTCAGGTTCACTCGGAAAATTGTGTATCGCCATAGTGATACACACCCTCGAGTCCCTTAGACGCCTCTTACGACTCCCAAGGGAAAGAAATCGGGTGATGCTATTCTAAGCCGGCATCACACGGCAGTATTGAAAAAAATTAAGTGGCCAATTGAATACCAAATTTTAAAACATTTCCCGTGTTAGGATTTTTGAAAACTTGCAAGATTTTTTCGGAGCCGTGCCAGGCGTTACTAGCATTAAAATATACTTGCAAAATTGGCGGGCAAGGAACGAGCTGCGGTAGCCCAGATGGAAGAGGCGTCGCCACTAGTAATGCGAAAGTCGCAGGTTCAAATCCTGCCCGTTCTTGAAAATTTTGCAAGTTTTCAAAAGACGTGGCCAATGTCCAGCATTGGACAGACGTCTCACAGCTGTTGATGAGCATGATGCTAATAGTTATTTGTACAACAAGACGGCAGAGGTCATTTTTGCTTCGAGTGCTAATTTTGAATCCCGAGGTAGCGTAAAGTTGTATCCTGAGCTCAGTGAGGGATTCAACAGCACGAGATGCGAATGAAAGAAATATTTAATAGAACAAAATGCTTACAAAAAGCAATAAATAACTGGCTGAAATAGTTTTCAGAACGCACCGCTGCCATTGTCACGATTAGTTCTGATAAAATGAGATGTTTGAAATTCAAATCACTTTTCTCCATCGAGTGGATAAAAACGACTTTTACCCTCTGGATTTACGCGGCAAAACTGTTATTTTCAAGCTGGAGAGGTGAAAAGATACTAACCTTGCCTTTATGTTGTTCCTGCAGCTGCTGGAAGACCTTGTCCCAGTTGGGGCGGCCGGCGTTAGTGCGAGTTTTCAGGCCAGTGATAAGGTCGCGTTTTTCCTGAAAAATAATACTTAAGTATTTAGGAGGAGTGATAATGAGGCCAGAAAGCCGAGTGACGACAGTGAGGAAAAGGGTAGCTACCCGCCTGGTCGGGAGTTACCAGGGGAACTGGGGAACGACTGTTCCAACCAGACGTGTTTGGAAGTTGTATATATAGCGATCGGCGGAATAACTTCGATACCGCGTTTCAGGACTTGTATGTGGAGCGCATGCGCGCCGCCACAAGTACATTAACAGCCACAACAGTCCATGGGTTTAAGCTCACCACGATTGGCAGGATGTGGATTGGCGAATGCAGTGCAAGATGTTGCATTCATAGGGAACGCTGCTGTATGATTCTCTGTAACCCCATGTATGATCTTTTCCTTAGTCGCTTTTATCGATATTCACCGGTAGAATTGAGGTGATGCTATTCTAAGCCGGCACCACACAGGCACAATCACATTCATAGCTCTGGATTGACTGTTGGGGTTTCTTGGATAAGTGCAGGGAACACACATAATTTATTGGAACACTTGGCTATATGAGACTTGTTGAAAAGTTGATTAGTTTTTTGAGAGAACTTCCCTCCAAGTAGGAAACACGTTATACCTCACGATTTAAAATATCCCTTGCGGGTAGTTTTCGGGTAAACAAAGTGAGAATAGAGTTTAAACGATCGTTGTCGCCACGCCACGTCTGATTGATTTTGAGGGCACTTTCAGAAAGTTGTATATTCGTCGGTATAGCAACATGTTTTCAGCCTATCGGCTAAAATTGATTGTACACACATAAAAATCTCAAGTCCCTTGGTCGCTTTTCACGATATCCACAGGAAAAGAAAGAACGAATCAACATACCTTTTCATGCAGCAGATCCAATGCCAGTTGCAGACCGACAGCTTTCATATCCGTCTTCTGCAAAGCGCTGGTGATATACATGTGCATCTCGAGGAATCGTTCCGCGCCACCGAGCTCGGCTTGTTCAATCTCCAGCTGCGAGAGAAGTGAGACGAACCACTCGAAGGAGCGTTGCTCGCGGTTTATCCAGAAGAAGTCCACCTGGGGAAAAATTGAAAGATTTGGTTATGTCAGGAGGTTTGTGTAGTATCAAGAGGTCGAGTCACGAGCAGTGAAAAGGGAAGATTAAAAATAACTTCACAGACAGAGTCTTACTCTTTAGGTTGTATAATTAATCGTGTTATGCTAGATCTTTGTGGTGGATTGAGGATACGTTGCGCTGTGCTGTGCCTTACTTCAATCCTAAATACAATACAAAGACAAGCATCTTCAAGCATCCTTGCGGTTTAATTTGACTTTTCGGGCGTCCCATACAAACTGACTTGGTCGATATAAACTTTTTTTTTCATATTTTGACTAATGCTCTCAAACGCAGATGTTTGATGAACTGGTTCACCCGTTTGAACTTTAAAAGACTTCAAAGAAACCTGCCTGACAAATCAGGCAAGCAAGTTGAAGAACCTAGCTTCTACTTAAATTAAATGCGTTCTCTTTTATGGCAAAAGGTAAAGAGGTCGCCTGAAACTTGACTTGCGTCCCAACTTGCAACCCAAGTCATACTTCAAACGTAGAAGATGTTCTAAATTTCCCTAAATAGGGGAGGTGCATGTCTAGCAGTGGTACGTGAGTGAGTGGACATTTATTGACTGCAAGGAATGGCTCACCTTTCTTAGGCTCATAGTATTCTGAGGCAAGTCCTTAGCCCACGTATGGCTGCACTTGGGGCAAGTGGTCCGTTGACTCCAATACCGGTACATGATCGACTGCAGGATGGATGCGAAGGGAGTGACTCCAATTCCTGCTGCTATCAGTGCTGCGTGCTGCGCGCGGAAAATGTGAGATGAGGCCGCGCCGTATGGGCCGTCTAGGTAGATCTGTCGAAGTACAAGAATCAAAGGTAGGTAAATATATTATTATTTATTGAAAACTTGCAAAATTTTCAAGCGCGGGCAGGATTTGAACCTGCGACTTTCGCATTACTAGTGGCGACGCCTCTTCCATCTGGACTACCGCAGCTTATTCCTTGCCCGCCAATTTTGCAAGTGTATTTTAATGCCAGTAACGCGTGGCAAGGCTCCATCTACCGGGTTAGTTTTGCAACTAATACCCGGCGACTAATTCTATCTTTACAGATTGAATGTAGTCTAAGCGATGAAAACCCGCGATAAATTGAATTGTACCTATACCTAACACGGGAAGTGTTTTAAAATTTGGTATTCAATATTATTATTTATTAGTCACCTCAACCTACCTATAAAGAGGTCGATCACAAATCACGCAACGCAAAATTACATATTTTTGACCCCTCCCTCCCTCTCCTACGTAACGGGAATGTAACGCTTGGATAAGTCACTGATTTGCGTTACGTAATTTCTAGACGCTCCTTTAACAGATCAAATTCTACAATATGCAGATTTGATCGAGTTCGGGTTTTCAAGTTTATCTGTGAGAAACCAGTACAATATGTTAATCCTTTAAATAGTACCAGAAGTCCCGTCTATCTGTAGCTCACCAAGTCGTTACACACCAACGCCATTAATTGTGATTGAAGTAGCACGATAAAGAAAGGAAATGGACGTGTCAGGGCCGGAGCATATTTAGCGCCGTTTTTAGTAGAAAATTGAATAGTATCGTGTTAGTCTAGTCGCGGAATGTATTGCAGATATTGCATCAGTGCATGATGCCATGCCAGACCTACAGTTAGTATTTTTTGAGCGAAGTTCAAGAAAGCATGTCATGAGCAACAATTCTTCTTACCTCCAAAGGTTTCCCAACAGGATAGTTAGCGAAGACAGTTTCAGAAGTAGACTCATCAACAGTAGAAGGGCTGAGGATGTTGATGACTGGCATCTCATTCTCCACGTCCTTGTCTGGTGACAAGCTTTTTGAGAGACGTCTCCTAGCTGGAGGAAGGAAGTACATACATACTATATTATATCTTAGCTACAGCTATAGGGTACCCCCAAATACAGGTTTTATGTATTCTGCTATGGACTTCAGTGGCACTTGAAGATAGGTAGGTATTTGTTGAATTTATGTTTCACAAACAAACAAGATAAGACGAAGGGACGTTTTTCTGCAACAGTTAGAATAGTTGGTGTGCCTGGTAGGTAAGGCGTACGTTGACGATGATGATATTGATGATGCAGAGACTTGTTTTAGAATGAAGATTTTTGCTAGAGTGGTGACGATCTTAAAACTAAATAGTTTTGAATTGGCGCATATTTTAGAAGTGCTTTCTGTATTAATACCAAAAGCACTAACGATTTTTATGTTACAAAAAAAGCACAGCAAGCTGATTGATGCCAGATCCTGGTAAGAAGGTATCAGTTGAAAGGATGGTATTAAAACTCACCAATAGTAAGTATACTATCATTACTCCTCCGTCTTTCACAATCATCCATGCTAGGCGTCTTAAAGGCGATGATCGTAGGCTTATTCCTCATATATCTGAAGCTATGGGCCAGAGATTTGTTCTGAGGACTTCTATAAGCGAGTCCTAAAGCCCTAAGGTGGGCACGTCTCATCTCACACTGGTCGAAACTGTTCTCTGATTCGGAGCGCATGTAGTCTCTTAGACTGGAAAGAAGAATGAAGACATTTTAAGTTAGGAGGTACGGATACCTTAATTTTATTTAGCTTTGTAATATTTTAGGCTCACTTTGGCAGTAACATTAACGCCATGAAAAGATATAAAGGTATGTTTTTACGGTCTGTGATGAAATATCTTAAGAACCTTGCATTGCAGAAGTTGAAAATTATACTTACGCCTGCAACCGCTGCTTGGTTTTATCCCTGTTGTGGACATCTGGCATAGACCTGGATTTCTCCAGAAGTTTCACCTGCAGCGGAGCTAGGAGTCCAGGACTGCGGGCCAGCCGGAGTGGGGGAGGGGAATATGCTGTAACAAAACAATTAAAATAAATTATTATAATGCCAGCTAAGTCACTGTCCCAATATTTCAACCTTCTAACAGTAATTTGATACTTTTCAGATGTTTACTAAATTACGGTCAGTTTTCTTTTCTTGAGTCTTCTGGGGTCTCAATTAAGGACCATCGGACTTCATTTAGCAGTAGGTACGTGAAACTCAAGACCACGTCTTTGGAAGGAATGGATAGCCGTAAAGTTGTACGAAACGTTTTTTGTCAAATGTGGAGCTTGTACCTCACTTCTGATCGTTTGCTCAGTCCAATTGGAGTAGATTGTGACATCGTGTCAAGTTTGGTTAGCAATATTGCCTTTAGTTTGGTTTACTAGATATTTTTATTAGTCCCAGAGCTTGGTTAGTGAGATAGTCATGTCATTGGTTTGGTTACTGACATTGTCTTTAGTTTATTTAGTACTAGCCCCGGCCTTGCCTGCATAAGTGGTTATAAAAACTATCTTATGTGTTCATCCATGTTACCTTCTATATATGTGCCAAATTTCATTACAATCGGTTGTCCCTTCAAGGGACTCACTTGTTGAGTAAGTGACCTGATTCTTGATTATGGTTTTACCTTTGAAGTCGTTGATACTTTTCTCTTCCTCAATACTGAAGGCTTCATTGGTGAAGGCGACGGGGGAGAAGTCGACGGACCGCTTCTTGCCGGGTGTGGAACTCTTGAGTATGCTCTTGTTGCTTTGGTTGGAGGTGGAGCGAGTCAGTTTACTGGAAAATTAGAAATCTTTATTAGGATATCAGATATGGGGCCGTCCATAAGTTACGTCATCGTTTTTTTTTCTGAATTTTGACCCGCGCCCCCTCCTATAATCATCCTAACGGACTCCCCCCCTACCTGTCTTAATGACGTCATATCTCATGCAAGGGCAAAATAGATTAAATGGGTAATTAAACGAACAAAAAATAATAATACTTTAGTAATTAAATTGAAGCGCTTACTTGACTTCCGAATAATAACGTCATTTTTGGCGATCCTCCAGCGTCATGTTACCATCATCCAAAGGCCAGACCCCTCCCCCCTAATTTCAAATGACGTAATTTATGGACGGCCGATATCTACAAGTTCTGATATTATCCATCTGTATACTTGGCTATTTATTGGATGGCTATCTGTAGCCAAAAGCACGTCTGGCATGTATTATTTATACGATATTAGTTTCCAAAGAAGCGACAAGCTTTGGGCTCTTTTAGTCCTTTGGGCCCTGGTTTCTGTTTCACAACTTACTCATGCCCATTCTCAGCGCCATGAGGCGACACTTCCCCAGCGTGGAGCCTCGCCTGCTGCATCTCGAAGTAGGAGTAGAGACGGTTCGTCCATTCGCCCACGCCGCGGATGTGCAGCCAGATGTAATCTGGTAGGATAAATAGTTTTTGCCAAGCGTTACTGGCATTAAAATACACTTGCAAAATTGGCGGGCAAGAAATGAGCTGCGGTAGCCCAGATGGAAGAGGCGTCGCCACTAGTAATGCGAAAGTCGCAGGTTCAAATCCTGCCCGCACTCGAAAATTTTGCAAGTTTTCAAAAATTGTATACCTAACACGGGAAGTGTTTTAAAATTTGGTACTCAATTTAGGTATCGCTGGTTTTCATCGCTTAGACTACATTCAATCTGTAAAGATAGAATTAGTCGCCGGTTATTAGTTGCAAAACTAACCCGGTAGATGGAGCCATGCCAAGCGTTACTGGCATTAAAATACACTTGCAAAATTGGCGGGCAAGAAATGAGCTGCGGTAGCCCAGATGGAAGAGGCGTCGCCACTAGTAATGCGAAAGTCGCAGGTTCAAATCCTGCCCGCACTCGAAAATTTTGCAAGTTTTCAAAAAAAAAAAAAGGATAAATAGTATTTTCAATGATTTGTTGTGGTTTTGGATTCAATACGTTGAAGTTGAAGGAGATATATAAAATATTTCTAAAGAAATGCCGCAGAGCAGGTTTTGCCTGTGTTCTGAGTAATTCAAGCTAGTTCCTTACACTAAACTAGGAAAGAACTTGTTACAGCTCATGATTTCGACAGTTTGGCGCAGTACACTGTGCTGTGTACCGTCGTCGTGTAAGCGGGCTAATGTCCATTCTATTTGGGCTTCTGACTAAACTCCACTTTGCCTATGTCTCAGTTTTATGTATCTTGCCCTCTTACCTGCCCTAGGCTGAAGTCGATAGCAAAGTCCTTTATAGGAAAAAATCAAACCCGAATGCAAAGAATCCTATATCCAGCCCATAGTTCAATAATGTTTTCAGGAAAGGAACATTACCTTCCTGATCAGGAGCACTGCTGATCGTGAATGGATGCCATTCATAAGTAGCTATATCAGGTATATTGACGAACACATAGTCGCCAGCTCTGAACTCGAAGTGTGGCGGACGACGGATGACCAGGTGTGTGACCTTGGAGGGCAGCAGGATGCCTGATGAGATGTAGGTCTTGCCGTGTTCTGACCTGAAAGTGAAAAATAAGTTAAATTAATCAGAATAACTTGAATTTTTGTGACTACGCGACAGATTGTTATTTTAGTAGTTACAGGGGAAGGTTACCTAACTTATGCTGCAGTAATAATCAAGAATGTAAAGTGAGTTACCGTGTGATGCCGGCTTAGAATAGCATCACCCCATTTAATTCCCGTTGGAGTCGTAAGAGGCGACTAAGGGACTTGAGTGTGTGTATTTCAATTTAAGGTAATAGGCTGACAACCTGTCACTATGGCTATTCACAATTTTTCGAATGACCATCAAAAATTTGTCAGACGTGGGGTTAATGTCGGTTTTTTGCGACCGTTTACGCTCTGCTTACCCCGCAAGGGACGATAGGCGTGATATGTGTATGTATGTGTACAGTGAGTTTTGACGACTATACAGAAACAATAAGGTGGAGTTTGGAGAACATGTTTACACCAAAAAATATCCTGGTAAGTGCATACTTCATCCAGATAAATCTGATGATCCTCTCGGCGACGTAGAGGCTGCCAGGTAAGACGAACCACTTCCAGAAGTTGGGCGCGTGGAAGATCACCAGCAGCCAGAACGGCACATACAGCAGGTGTGTCCAGTAAAACACCTGGAAACAGGAAAGGATAGGTAGTTTATTTTTAAACGCTTTTGGTTATTTTGGCTCATAGTCATAGCGACACCCCATCTCTTTCTGCAAGACGTGTCATAAATGACTCTTTTATTAATTATGTGGTAGGTGAATGTCAACTGATGTGAAAATACCGGTGGCGGCTGTTATAGTAGTACCCAAGTAGTACCGTATCCGGCATATGGTCTTTGACACTCGTGTTTTCCCTCTTACTGAATTGACAAACCAAGCTTCTGTTTCAATTGGTGTGAAATATGGCGTGGGGTGGAAGCATGCTTTATTACCGATTTGTCTATTTCTACCCTTGTCTGATAGTTATACAACATTCACCACACCTTAATTTACTGTCAAACTTAAAAAGAAACACAAGAACTTACCTCGAAACTCCCGCCTCTCCTTATAAAAGGCTGACTGCAAATATACATGACCGCGAGTATGACCACCAGCGCGATACCAGTAGGGTTTGCACATCCTGGCTTCAGCCCGAAGAGACCAGGGCGTTCTGTGAGGAGCCACTCGGAGATTGTGAAGTTTTCCTTGTTGAGCACTGGGTCGTTGACTACTAGGAGAGCTGTGAAGAAAAGTCGGTTAAAGATTTTTTTATTGATCTTTATTTTTAGGACTTTTTTGAAATGTGTTTTAGCTCACCAAAAATAGTCACACGTCACCGAAATTCAGCCTCTCAAGTGGTAGGTGGTCTTCACATTTGTTGCACGATGTTACGGTATTTGACAGCCAACTAACAAATGAATGTAGGTATGAGCTTCTATATGCAGTTGCATACAACTCCTTTCGTCATTAACATTGGACCGAAAATACCGCAACATTACGCGCCAAGTATAGAGAGGACCTTAGTATTTTTACATACATAAATCATGCCTATAATCCCTTACGGGGTAGGCAGAGCGTAAACGGCTGTTAAAAACGGACATTTACTCCACGTCTGACAATCATTTGAGGGTCATTTGAAACATTGTGTATCACCATAGTGACAGGTTGTCAGCCCATCGCCTAAATTTGTAATACACACCCTCAAGTCCCTTGGTCGCTTCTTACGACACCCACGGGGAAGAAATGGGGTGATGCTATTCTAAGCCGGCATCACACGGCCAATCGAATCGAATGAATAGTATTTTTATATGCTTTTTAAAGGCACTTACTAAAATTACAAAGGTGCATGAAGGTATGCACAACACTGAACACCACGATCATGACGCCGGTCAGCTTGTGCAGATAGATGTGATGGTCCAGAGGGAGGATGGCGCTCAACCCTCGGGCTCGCAGCCAGGTGAGGCAGCCTCGCAGCATGAGGACCAGCACCCATGCGCAGTTGAAGTTCAGGCATTGTCCTGGAGAGGAATTTTGCAAGGTAAAGAATTTTAGGTCAAATCAGGTTTCAAACCCAGATGTTACTTACACACCGTTCTTACACGAATTTTTCTTCACTACTTACTGCCGACAAACTTTACTAAAAGTTTGGCAGATGTAACAATAGTCTGTAGGGTTTTTTAAAGTCTAATAAACTTATTTTTCATTTTTCATTTTTTTCAGTCGAGTTACTAAAAGACACGAATCGGTGGCAGACGTCCCTCACTACCCATTGTGTGTCGTTTTTAGCTGGTTGGTCTTGACCGATGACATCTTAAAACCTTCAGAGCTTGTGGATTCGACAAGCGTCACAATAAAATATAGATAAGACCCTCGAACCTCCTACTAAATATAATTATTTATTTACTTACCACAACCTCTCGCCAAAATGACAAATCCGTTGTACTCCCGATACTGAATGCATCTGGAGACGAACAGTCCAATGTTCACCAAGAAGAAAATAGCCAGATACACCAAGAAGACGTAGTTATTCCTGAAGTACGGTAAGGACAGCTGGTAGGGCTTGAGTTTGCCGAGTTTGTGGAGGAAGGAGGTCGGCTCAGGGTCTGGCTTCGGGGGGACTAACCACCGGTCTATGCTGGGGAGAAAAGATGGATTGGTGCAGTAGGTAGAGAAGAGTATATTATACCATGCAGTGAGTGATTGTATATATGTACTCCGTACCAGAAGTCGAGCTCTAGGCAACAAAATACTCGCAGCTCGTTGGTGCAATGTGCGTGACATTTGATCAATGTGTGGAGTATATGCTGATGATGGGAAATAATCTTGGTTTCATCGTTAATATACACTTAGGCCCAACGATCCGTTAAACAGGCAGCACGCGTCCCCTGCGACATTCTTATCCGTCCGAATTTAGACGGTGCATCGTGCCTACGTAGCTGTAATACGGCAAAGTGGTTTGATTTTACAACAAGGCAATAGAAGCTCTTCTGTGAAAGTATCTCAGTTAGGGACACAGCCTAACCCCTTGAACACCCACTATTTTAAGGGTTTTTAATAGGTTATTTATGAACTTTAAGTGAGGGTAGCAAGCTTCAAAATTACTGGCACACATGTTGTACTGATGCTTAAGTCACTGCTGTGATACTACCAAAATTATATATCTCCACAATGTCATCAGTGTCGTCCATCTTACCTAATCGATAAGTTCTCCAGCAACCCCCCATGGTTGTTAAGCTGCTTCTTTAGAGCTTCATACGTAATCGCCCCTCGTCTCTCCGCATCTGCATCTTCAAACATGGCGCTCGTCAGTTCCAACAGCTGATCGTCGCTGAACTGCATGCCATTCTCCTCCATGCAAGCTCGCATTACGTGCTGGAGTTCTCTGTGTTGGATCAGGCCGTCGCCTAGAAAATAATAGTGCTATTCCGTGATATATTTAAATCTCGTTTTGGTCAGTAGCAAAGCAATAGTTCAATGTGTCGTGTCATTCTCATAGCACACGCTTCTCTATTTGTATAAAGTTTGCAACAGTTTCCTTTGTAGTTACAGAACCAAGCTTACAAGTTGACCAATAACGGTACAGCTCATGACTATATTTTGGTAGTGTAGACTTGTTTACAAGCTAAGCCAATGCGCTATCGGACTTCACAAGATATGACAAAAAAGATCAGATTCTTACCATCTAAGTCGTAAACCTTGAAGAGGAAGCGCAGCTTATCATCAGGAGTCTGACCAGCAAACCGGTGGACGGCTGCAATGAACTCTTGCAAGGAGATGGTGCCTGAATCATCTTCGTCGAAGATCTGGAAGACTCGCTCTGTGAAAAATGGCTGTGGAAACAAAAGGATAACCATTAGAAGAAGAAGTAGCAAGCAACGTTTGTAGTAAAAAGTACTTCCACTTTCGTCGTGAATAATTCTTGCTGAACGAGTCAGGCCTAGCTGAGATCTGATTTGGACCCAGTTTCTACCTCTAGTTTTGCGCAGTAGCTTAGATATTCTTAATTAATTTTGACAAAAACATGGAGTTTCACCAAGTGCCAACAATCGCAAGTATTAACTAGATATTCTTACGTTTTTAGACACAACAATCCTCTGAAACTGCTCTCTTGTGATCTCTTGCTGGTCTCCGACAGTTTTTCTGAATAGGTCTTCAAGCCAGTCCACGTTGTGCCGGTCGAAGCCAGCTCTTGACCTGAAGACAGATTATTGTAGAATTATGAAACTTGAATATAAATAGCGCTATCAGAGGTAGAAGCAAACCCATATACGTTAGATAAAAATTACACTAACCTGGAGCTGGTGACCGTCGAGAGAAACTCCATGATCTCCTCAGCTGTGACGTAGCCGTCGGAGTCTTTGTCCACTACTTTGAAGAGTTTGTTCGTGACCTGAACATTTTAGAAACATATTGAGTAATTTCGGCGTCGATTTACTATAAAATCCAATTCTACTTTGGGAAAGTATCGGTTGCTTGCATGCGAGATAATAACGGTAGGCACCTACATAGCACAAAAGAGTCTTACCCTAGTTGATCTTGACTGGGCTCGCAGGGCAGGACAGTAGAGTGTGTGTACGTCAGTACCTATACCACTGGTGGTTCTAGTGGCCCTAGAGGCCTAATCATTGATGGGCAATAAACTGGCTGGGGTTAAATACCTACTGTGATTTTCTATACGTCAATCTGTAAGCCGGATACAAAATCGCCAAAACCATCGTACTTACACTATATTGAAATATGTCAGAGGCCTACTAGTGGTAGTAGGCGGTTGAAAAACTCTGACACCAGGGTCCATCGGGTCGTTGGATGACTCGGTGTCCCACACGAAAAGAGAGAATTGAAATACAACTGAGACGCTTTTAAAAAAGCAGAATACAGACGGTAGGGCATGACATTACCTCTAGATGTGGTATGGACTGTATGGAGCCAAACTCACATATCACGAGAGAAGCCCCCCCACCTCCTTCTCAGCTATTGTCTTCGGTCGGAAAAAGAATATTTTTATTTAACTTACCACTTTATTCTGCAGAATGTGCTGGAAGATGTCCAGAGTAATCTCTCCACTGCCGCACAACACGTACGCCACGCTCTCCACCTGTTCCACGAATTCTATCTGCTTCTCTTCTCTGGAACCAAGTTTATACTGGATGAAAACAACCTTCAAAATGCTTAGGATTAGGATCACTGTTTTAAATAGGGAATCTGAAGTCTACTATAAATATCTAAATAGTAGGGAAGTTAAAATGAGAGACTGTAGATTACACGAGATTGTATTATAATTTTATTTATTGTTAATGTTATTTTTAATTATTTATAACAAACTATACGCTAATAATTGTCTATTAACTTCGTTTTTCCAATCGGAGAATAATTTTATTTGAAGTGGTTTATTTCCTGTGTCATTTATTACTGTTTTGTTAATTAACTTGGGATAACCATTAAATTAAACTTCACTATAGTCCATGACGATGTTAAATAATTTTTTAAAAGGAACTTTTGGATTTCGTTTTGAAATATTCCTTAACTACTTTAGAAATTTGGCCATAATCCTGGGAATTTCTCCATTTCTTTAGGAATATGGTAGAAGTCTACGATTTTGCCACATTCTGGCTCATGGCCAAATTCCAAATTCTGGCATATTACTGCGACATATATGCGAAAGCTAGGTACTAACTCGCAACTTAGTAGAATAAAGTACAGCTACCTGTTTGCCACATAAGTCTACAAATAGGTAATTTTGTAGATACCTAAATTATTTTCTGCATAATTTGAGAAAAATTGCAATATTTTCTTTCGCGGGCAGGATTTGAAGGATTAGCGACTTTCGCCATCACATGTGGCGGCGCCTCTTTCCATCTGGGTAGTCGTAGGTTCAAATTCTGCCCGCGGAAGAATATTTTGCAAGTTTTCTCAAATTGTGTGCCTGACACGGGAAGTGTTTTGAAAATTTGGTACTCCTTCATGTATAGACGAACCTCTTCGCTTTGAGATCGAGTAGGTATTTTCTTAGCTTAAAAACACTTCATAGAAAAACTGTCATATCTACACAACACAAGAACCGTCGATCAACCACCGATCAGCTGATTTCTTTGAATATCCAATTAATTACTATTTGCATGTCGTATAACCTGTTTGTTTGGCTTCATCTTGTGGAGATGCTTCCTATTGAAACTTGTGACATAATATTACTCACGTAAGTCTTTCCTTGAGGAACTCAATCCAGTCTTCCTGCACCAGATAGTCCTGGCGGTCCACGTCGAACAACCTGAATATCCTCTCCAGCAAATCCTAGAACAACAAACAATAGTTTTACGGGTTTGTTTAAATAAAAACACGTGATAAAACTTTGATTTTACAAGTAAACACAGTCCAAATGACAATTGAATAGGTAGCCAATGAAATGAGGGTAATTTTTATCGTAACCTACCCGCACTTACATTACAAAAGAATACCTATCTATGGTGCTTGTGCTAGATTGTCTTTGCTATTTTGTTTACATAAGGCGTTCGTATTGCGATCTGATCTTAGGGCTAACTCTCAAGAATGTTTACACAAACTTTGTAATTTTAACATTGTGTTGTTATTATACAAGGGGTAACAAAATGGGTATAACAAGCCAAAATTTGTTCAAGTACTGATGAAACTGAACAACTTTCCCCATGATTCATTTGTCGATATATGAAAATGAAATTGGACCTCCCATAGTAAATTAACCAGCTGATCGGATATTTTGTATGGGAGGTCTAACTTATTAAAAACTACTACTTATTGATCCATTTTCCAAGTTGTTCAGTTTCAGAAATACCTTACCACCTTTCGGCTTGTTGAACCTTTTTAGTTACTCCCTGTTTGCAAATCACATAAATAGGAAATCACGTAAACAGTAAAGTTATTATGTAGTTTAGTTCAGTTTTTACGCTGAACTGGTTAAGGAATACGAAAGACGAAAAGTATATTTGCAAAATAAGTCGGCAACTGTTTCGCTTTCTATTCAGCTCATCAGGTAAGGTAATCTGCCTTACAGTAAGGCAGAAAGTTTACATAAAGTTTAGCGATTGCCCCGCTCGGGTACAAGAAGCTTATCGTAGAGGACGAAACTCATACCACAGAATATATAATAGTACTAACGTACAGAAGAATCACTCCCTAAGAAATTACATGTTTAGGTATAAATTAATACCTACGCTCGGTGTACCCAACCGCTCACAAACAAAATTGAAACTTATGAACGCGCGCGAACGCTCAATCTCCCTTGCGCATCGCAGTTTTATGACTGAGCCGCCGGCGAACTCCAAGGGTTGTAACTTGTCATCATGTTATTCGTGCACGAAGATTTTTTGTTATTGATTTTGCTATAATATCTTATTTGTTCACTTAATCTACGGAAGGAATTGTAAGATTTGTAAATATTTATAAACCTAAACGAAATTATTAATGACTACTGTTTATATAGAAAAACAATTAATTATTCTTGTGTCTAACTGTTCTTTGTATCGAGTGTTACACCGAGTCGACGACCCGATCGATTTTTTAACGAATAAACGTACTAAAACACAGAAAAAAATGAAGTAAGTGTGCGCGCGAGCAGCACGTGCGTGCGAACAGTGCGGCGGCTAGCGGCACACTGGCGGTCTGGCGACGACAAGTGACAACCCGCGGAGATTAGTCCCCGTAGGGAACCCGCCGGCGGAACATACCTAAACCGTGGAGTGAGACCCCCCTGCTCATACACGAGTTGTCGTAAGACACTCATGAGACCGATGCCTCGCAGATTCGCACCAGTAGTCCATATGGACGCAGTTTCAGTAAAGTTATTAATAGCGCACAGTTTAGTACCCAGGGTTCATGGGGTCGTTGGACGTCTTGGTGTCTCACACAAGAAATAGACCCGGTTTATTTTTCAAGCAAGACTTTCTGTGCCTTCGTCATAATCATTACTTCCAGTGCCCGATATTATCAAATTACGAGCACAGGCTACAATTTTACAGGTGATATTCGATGTTCATTCCGTAGTGGATTAGCCATTATGATACCAGCTACGCAATGTACTAAGAATTTCACCTGTAGTTTTGTAGCCTGTAGTTTCATAACATAGGGCACAGGCAAAGTTCAATTCAAATGAATATAATGGTGCATGTTCACTACATGGTGACAACAGTTTGTAACACGTAGTGTGAAAGCACCTTTACACTAGACTAGATAGCCTAGACATGTCCTAGGAGAATTATTAAATCGATAGGTTGACTTGTGTGGTAATTTGACAAGTCGATATTAATGTGGTTAATTAGCGAATGATTAGATTTTTGCACAGACATTCATAATCAATCAATTAAAATGCGGAACGATTGATTGATTAGCATAATATAAGCTCCACGTAAGGTATTAGGTATACCTTACGTGGAGCTTATATTATGTACTCTTAAAACAAATGTACTCTTCACGTATCACATATAGGTACTTACTTTCTCAATATTCACTACACCACGTTTTTACACGACTGCCTAACCAAAAAAGGAGTGTTTTATTTTTATTACAGTTCATGTATATATGAATTAATATACGTGCTATTCTTTAAAGGACTGTAATTCGTTAACCACTAAACAGATTCGAATGGGAATTGCATCGGAAGAATTATTACATTACCCCGAATGTTACAGGCTAGACTTTATCTCAGAAAGCAGTCGGGTTTTTTAATTTTGCAATTGATTATGCTTGCGCCCACATTTTGATACGAACCCCCGGTTTACGCGAGGGATGCATTCCGTCTGAAATACCGTCTGAAATTCCGTCTTGCAGCCTTTTATAATAAAAAATAAACAAATAATATTTTATTGATCGATTTTGTAAGTTTTCGCGCGAATCGGAGGGATATAGCGCAAATTTTGAAAATGTCGTTAAAATATAAGGGATCCTCGTATAATGGGGTCATGTGAAGCCTGTACTTGTGTGCTCATTTTTAGCTATTTCTGGCACTTTCTGGATTATGTGAAAGAAAAGAGACATATAACTTTGCCTACGAAATATAGAGATGTAAAGAATGTTCTATCTATGTAAGAAAACGTAGGTAACTTCTTTGTGTTTATTTAGCAACGATGGGGATGCTTCTGTAACGCCCATGGTAGGTGTGGCAATTATCAACAGATACAGTGAGCGAATGGCGATGCTCAATTATCAGAATAGACCCTTAAATGTTTGTCAGACGTGGCGTAAACGTCCATATTATACGTCCGTTTGCGCTCTGCCTACCCCTATCTACATCAGCCTATTGCAGTCCACTGCAGGACGTAGGCCTCCCCCAGTGTAGGTACGCCATAGGGCACGATCTCCCGTTTCCGCCATCCAGTCGCTACAAGCCGCCTTTTTTAAGTCATCGGTCCATCTGGCCGGAGGTCGTCCAAAACTACGCTTGCCGAGGCGTGGCCTCCACTCGAGAACCCGTTTACTCCACCGTCCGTCGGTTCTACGACAGATGTGCCCACCCCAATACCCCATTTTAAAACTTATTGGACCATCGTGAAGTATTATTTGTAACGATTTGGTTTTTATTAACTGTTATGTTACAAATTTATTAAATAAAAAAATTGAATTCGCTTACTTGTAGTACTCGCCAGTACCTCGGTCGATCAACGCGCCCTTCCGTACCGTACCCGTACGAGACGAAAGAACGGGTTGCTTGAAGCTGAATGGTCACAACCACGCGCGTTAAAATATCACAGTGGCAAAAGAATAACAATTAAGTGGGTCCCTCATACAAATGAGGGACCCACTCAATTGTTATTCTTTCCCCATTTTCATTTTCATTTCCCCATTTTGGGAACTACCGGCACGTGCCGGGTAGATTCAGTCCAATACGTTCTTCCCAGAACAACCCGAAAGCCCTCGATTGAGCTTATTGATTGAACAATCACAATCTTCTCCGGGTGAACTCCTGCTCCCCACCATACAGTCAGGTATAGATTTAAATAGCCCCGGGGTTAAAATCATAGGGTCCAGCAAAAAAAGAAAAAAAAACAGTTGAGTGTCTATGGCAAAAATAAGAGAATCGGGGCACTGGAGCTCGCAGTACGTACACCAATAATTTCATTTTTGAATCACTTACTTATCAAATCTTCACTTTCTACGTCACAATTTTTATAAATCAATCGACTAGACACATTGAAAGCCGACTTTCAACTGCCTTTGGTCTCAATATCTTGACACTTTACCATATTCATCAATCTATAACGACCGGTACTATAACAATTTAGTCTAGGCCGTGGACAATTAATTTCTATCTCGCTTTTTCCCGTGACTTTGCATACTTTGGCACAAATTTTAATAATACCTACCCAGGCGCCATACTTGAGTGTCCATATTAAGTAGGTTCTCTACGAAGTTCTTTAATATACAGGTCAATGCGAAGTAGGTCATTTAAAGAAAGGTAACCGAAATAGCAACATTTTTGTTGACGTCCCGCTTGTAATGTACATACACATACACGTCTATTATCCCTTGCGGTAGGCAGAGCGTAAACGGACGCAAAAACGGACATTTACGCCACGTCTGACATATAGAGGTATTTGAGGGTCATTTGGAAAATTGTGTATTGCCATAGTGCTTCGCCTAAAATTGCAATACACACCCTCAAGTCCCTTAGTCGCCTCTTACGACTCCCACGGGAAAGAAATGGGGTGAGGCTTATAATGTCATACACATTTATTATGTAATGTACATAAATAGCTAAGGTCACATATTTTGCAACCAAGCTACATAGAGTATCGGATATACTTCAATGTTACGGTAACGAAGAAGTAACGCAAAAGTAACATGTAAACACGTAAGTCTAATTTCACGGGTACACTCGCCTTAAAGGGATAGCTTTTAAAACTGTGACCTCTGAATGTTAGCGGAGGTAGGCCTGTCACACACGTGCCGCAAGATCTTGCGGTATTTGACAGCTAGTTAGCAAGTCTCAGCCTATTACATCCGCACGCCGAAACACTTTGGTTTCATAAGTACAACACCTTTCACTCCGCCATTCTTCCTTAGTAGCCAAGTTTAACAAAAATTTGTAAAACATAGGAACATATTGAACCAACAAGCGATTTTTTTTTCTTATTTAAAGGACAGCTTTTAAGACTGTGACTTCCGAATGCTGGGAACATCGCTCACTAGATAACGGAGGCAGTAAAACTTTTGCACACGTGCTGAATGATCTTGCGGTATTTGACAGCCAGTAAGCAAATGACGTATCTTGCCGGCTTAGGAAAGAATTACTACGCCAATACCACCCGTGGGTGTAGTAAAAAACGACTGAGGGATTAATTCATCCAGGTTATGGGCAGTAGCGTTCTCTGAAAAAGCAATATTGAATACCAAATTTTAAAACACTTCTCGTGTTAGGTATACAATTTTAGAAAACTTGCAAAATGTATGTAGATGGAACCATGCCAAGCGTTACTGGCATTAAAATACACTTGCAAAATTGGCGGGCGAGGAATGAGTTGCGGTATCCCAGATGGAAGAGGCGTTGCCACTAGTAATGCGAAAGTCGCAGGTTCAAATCCTGCCCGCGCTTGAAAATTTTGCAAGTTTTCTAAAAAAGCAATATCTTGCTCTGCGCTCGCCAGTCCGCTTGCCAAACGTGGTGAGATTGGCAATATCCCCCAATAGAATGAGGCCCATATCCAGCAGTGGACTGTTGTGGCTGCTAATGTACTTATGTATGGCTGATAATGTGTAATGTATTGTAAGCAAATGGCAGCCTGTGACAGCCGCTTGATAAGGCCCTCAAATTTTGTCAGCAAGATCCGCAAAATGGTGCGGCACGTGTGACAACCACCTTATGAGCACGACCGAAAACAACACTTAATCACCACATCACGAGCACATTATAACCCGATATTACAATCCGTGTCATGATCTAAGCTTGTCACACACGATCTGTGATCTGTGGCGCAACGCAATGTGATCTAGATTTTAGCTCGTTATGTTATTAAGTTAGGTGTGAAAATAATTGAGCGGCAGCGTTCATTGTGGATACAACATTTTAGGCAGTTCTCCTATTTGTCCGTTGATGCGTAACAAATGCGTCAGGTGAAAGAAAATTTCGAACTTCGAACTTATTCCCATACAAATACGGCTTCGGTGCGTTTTTCTCTTATTTTTACACGACTGCCCATCCAAAAAAGGAGTGTAATGTTCTTAGAGTTCATGTATGTATGTATGTACATACATATTATATGTGCGATTTTTAACTGACGGACTGTAACCAATGACTGTAACTCGTTAACCTTTGAATAGATTCGAATGGGAATTGTATCGGAAGAATCATTACATTTCCCGAATGTCATAAGCTGGGTTTTAACTCAGAAAACAGTCGTGTTTTAAATTTTATATGCTTGTTTATGCTATCGAATGACAAGTGTATTTTAATGCCGCTGTTATTGTCTATACTTCAAACTGTTAGCAGAATATTGGCAGAATACGTAATGGCCAATACTGTCACACCGACAAGCCATTGACACACAACTAAAACGATTTTTATTTAGCAGATTTCAGGCCCAGCTTAAAGTGGTGGCGATCTGTCTACTTTCCCAATCGGTCTACTTTCACGAAACGTCTATTTTACCAAACAGTCAACTTGTTTTCCCAAACCGTCTATTTCCCAATGCGTCTACTTTTCCAATCGGTCTACTTTCACAGAGCGTCCATTTTCCTGATTGGTCAATTGACTTTCATCACTATCCCTTTAAGGTTCAGTACCACTCTCTTTGAGGAAGTTGTAGGTCTTGACAAGATCTACATTTCGGATGACAGCTGTCAAACTTTAAACTCGTTTTTCTTGGAAACTATGCATACTAGATCATTAGTTTCTTTGGAAAAGTTTTAGGGCTTGATGAGATCTACATTTCGGATGACGGCTGTCAAACTTTAAACTCGTTTTTCTTGGAAACTATGCATACTAGATCATTAGTTTCTTTGGGAAAGTTTTAGGGCTTGATGAGATCTACATTTAGTGACAACTGGGAACAAAGGGATTTGATAGCTCGAAGTGTTGGAATAAAGTGGACCACGGGGAAAAACACCTGCCCGTGGTCCACCTATAGCAGGTGGACAAGGGTGGTCCACGGGGATGAAGGGATGAGACGCACGCACGCATCCGGTGTGCAATGGCCTTAAAATTGCATAGTTTAAATGGGTTCAAGTCAACGAAATGAATGGTACCTATAAGGCCATCTCACACCAAACGCATGTTGCGTGCGTGCGTATGAAAATAGTATGGAGATGACAGGAGACGCATGCATCACGTGACCTACACGCTACGTCGTCTCCTGTCATCTCCATACTATTTTCTCACGCACGCAACATGCGTTTGGTGTGAGATGGCCTTATAGGTACCATTCATTTCGTTGACTCAAACAATATATTCTTTTTGATAAATGTAAAATTGATAAATGTGGCAATTGACACTGTCCGTTGCTGACAGTAACACTGAAGTGGAGAACTATTTTAATTTAAACTAATCTAATCTTTTTCTGAGTGGCCAGCATTGTGGCCAGCCAGATTTTACAAAAGACAGTAAGGAGTTACGGAGTTACATAATTTTTCGTATGCTCGTTGCTTAGAATTCCTGGCACCACATATTTTCCCGTGAAAAGCCCCGTTGACAGAGGATGAGCAGCAGAATTTACTGTGTATTCAGATAACAACTAACACCAAGCCTGGCGAGTAATTTTTACTTTGATTGAGCAGACCGACTGGAAAAGTCGGGAAAGTAGACTAATCGGGAAAGTAGACCGAACGGGAAGTAGACCGATTGCAAAAGTAGACTAATCAGGAAAGTAGACCGATCGGGAAAGTAGACCGATCGGGAAGTGGACCGATTGGGAAAGTAGACAGATCGTTCCTGAGGGGGTGATTGCAACCATCCCCAATATTGGAGGTCAATGACCAGCAGTGACATTTAAGGATGTTAAGGGCGCGCCGTGAGAAAAATGGGTAATATTTGGATAGTTGCAATTCGTTGGTAAATACGATAAACACCTTAATGATTTTTCATTACATTAACTAGATTTTGGTCGCAGGAAAACACGATTAAAGAAAGTTTATTCAATAGATTTATTTTTCAAAGTTTGATCTATTTTTACACTTTTTTGCGTGTTATGAACATAACATATTATTTTTTGCGAATACGATACGTCTAGTACATTACTAGATGGTTGTCGTAATTTTTTTTGATAACTTGTTTATTTGGCAAGAAATTTCCAAAAGTGTGAAAAATCGTCTAAATACCTATGGCGATTCCGCTCTGTTCTCACACACAGGATTTGCCACTAGTAGGGAAAGGGACGTTTAAAAGTTCGAGGCAGGCCCTTAATGTTGATTGTGTTAGCTTTGTAGTGCATTGATTATAAGACTTGGAATCTTCATGGAATTGAATACCAAATTTTTTAAACACATTGGTACAATTTTAGAAAACTTGCAAAATTTTCAAGCGCGGGCAGGATTCTGATTGAATTTATCGCGGGTTTTAGAATACATTCAATCTGTAATGAATGTATTAATTTCTGGGCTTCATTGCAAAACTTACCCGGTAGATGGAGCCGTGCCACGCGTTTAAGGCATCAATAATTCAAGATACTATGCAACATTTGCGGGCATTGGATGAGCCACGGTAGCCCAGATGGAAGAGGTGTCTATGAAATAGCATTAATTTTCAGCCATCCAAGTGAGGCACTCGCGAATCGCACTTGGCAGTTGCATACATCACTCATATATCATATACCCCTTCAGGGGCAGGCAGAGCGTAAACTGCCGTAAAAACAGTCTCTAGTTAAAAACCAGTTAACACTTTATAGTGTCATTTTTGCGTGTAGTAATAGGTACACAGTACAGCTCAGCTCAGTACAGTATGGCGCGCCTCCGCCAATACGTACTTTGTGCTTATGAGTAGTTAGACCTCATTTGTTTTTTTCATTCATCTGCATCTCTAAAATAATAGCATGTGATAAAGGTCACCTCACACTACCTACATTTCGATGGCGCAACTCTCGTTCGTTCGCATCAATCACTCACTCATTCACTGATTATCATACGATTACTGCTTTGACTAACAACTAGTAAATTATAATAGAGCGAGAAAATACATCGTATCAAGATTTTTCTTTAGCATATTGATGTACAGGTTGATGAAAACTACGATTACTATACTACGATTCTATGGTTAAGTCATGTGCACTATTTTATTTATCAGTTTCGTTAGGAGTATCAGTAGTAGAGTAGGCACATACTTCATAACTTGGGCTGGTAGCCTGGTAGTCAGTATAATGATTAATCTATTAATTGATTAGAAAGGCTTTAAAAAGGGTGAAATTTAACTTAAGACCGATATTGCAAACTCAGTGATAAGGAGCAACTTTCCTCAAGGAACATAGGTCAAAATACTAAATAAAGATGAACTGCTATACAAAATTGCCGATCAGCTAAAATTACGAAGAAAACTCAAAATAATTATTTTTTATATTATATTATTAACCTAATGTTCCTTGGGTTGGGGAAAGTTGTTCCTTATCACTGGTCCGTTTTTAGTTTTCATACATACATTTGTACGCATATCACGCCTATATCCCTTGTGGTGTAGGCAGAGCGTAAATGATCGTTAGAAATGGGAGTTTACGCCACGCCTGGCAATTATTAGAAGGTCATTCAAAATTGGGTGTCACCAGAGTGACAGGTTGTCAGCCCATCATCTAAAATTGCAATACAATAATGTAACCATCGAATCCCTTAGTCGCCTCTCACGATACCCACGGGTAAGAAATGGGATGATGTTA
This sequence comes from Tuta absoluta, assembly GCA_027580185.1. NCBI lineage: Eukaryota > Metazoa > Arthropoda > Insecta > Lepidoptera > Gelechiidae > Tuta > Tuta absoluta. Next base: position 5,751,103 of record JAQAHW010000019.1, on the reverse strand, counting down.
CTATAAGCCTTTTCACTCAAAATCTTTTACCCTATAAGGTAAGCAGCCGGAACGTAGAGGGATAAACTCTCTACAAAATAAAAATAAGTACCTAAGTCGCGTTAGCCCACATCATAAAATTTTACCCTATATGTTGAAACTAAACTTTTGCCAGAGATTCGCTATAACTCTTTGTTCACCCTGTAGACGCACAGAGCACAGAAGGTATTTTAACCCGTCATGTAGACACTGCCACGCGACCTATGGCCGGTAGCTATTCACATTATTGATGGTGTTGTATTGTCTTGTCAGTGCGGTTGATTTATTAGAGTAAATAATAGTGTTCTGGTAGTTACAGTGAATTTATCGAATGAACTGCTTATTCATTCATTTATTAGTCTACGAACGACAAGAACGACCCAGTGAACCCTGGTGACAGAGTTATTAAACCGTGTACTGAGTACGAGTAGATATAAACTGCTTATTAATTAATTGATTAGTCCACGAACGACCCAATTAACCCTGGTGTCAGAGTTATTAAACCGCGTTCTGAGTACGAGTACGAGTTGATTTCTGACGTGGTTGTAATCTTAGCGACCGCAACTGGGACCGACGAAATTGTCGCGCCTCTCAGGAGTCCTGAGAGGCGCGACAATTTCGTCGGTCAGGACACGGAAACGTACTTACGAACAATCAGGTGTTTTAGCCTGCAATGTCCTAAACAGACTGCTATTAATCGTAAAGTATATAAATTAATAAAGTGTTAAAATTGCACCATTACCTAAGTTTTGTTTAAGATTGCCTAAGTGTGCGTTAACCCTTAACAAACCTTTGCAATTATCCAAATTCAAATGAAAATAAGCTATGATTGGTTGGCACAATCATAATGACAACCAATGAAATAATTTTCCTCAAATGAATTTGACCAATTACAAAAGGTGGGTTGGTGTACAACTGTCTAAGTACAATTTAATAATGAGTAGGTAAATGGCTTGTAAATGGTTATTTAATTTACTCAGTACTGACATTGACATGTCATTTCCGATAAGTTCCATGGTAAATAGGTGTGGTGAAGGCTTATCTCCCACTAGTCAAAGAGAATCTATTAGAACTAGCCACTAGTCAAACTAGCTACTTTTTAAAACGATATTCTGAATGAAAGACTGATGTTATAATGTCAATATTCTTTATTTTGTATGGCGTCAAACTAGAACTTTTAAATTTTTTCTCTGTTTATTAAATATTATTCCGAATATATTCAAAATTAACGATGAATCAGAGCAATTCCACTTTAGGACATTAGTCCTATTAGACTTTTTTAAACGATATTTCATTCTTTCTTTCTATGAAGAACTGATGTTATGACGTCATTTTACGCTATTTTGGATGGCGTCAAAATAGAAACATTTAAATTGTTTCGAATATTTATATATTATGTATTTGTTTTGAATATTTTGAAAATTTGCGATGAATGAGAAACATTCTATTTTTAGACATTGATAAAAAAAAATATTCTTGTATTTTATTAATTACTCAGGACACAACCCTATTGCCATAGTCTGCCTCCAATGTGTAGCCACAAAGTAAGTATTGGCGGCTGCGCGGTGTAGCTGTCTTAATTTGGCCTCATCGATGTGAAATTGTTTCCAGTTTGTTTAGAACATTGAAGGCTGATCCACCTGGTTGTCCAAAGAAAGATGGTTCCGTGCTTAGGAGGGTAAGCTAAGGCGATGGTCTTCTTCTTCTTCTTCTTTTTGTGTGGGACACCGAGTCATCCTACCACCCGATGAACCCTGATGTCAGAGTTTTTTAACTGCCTAATACTAGAAGTAGACCTCTGACATGTTTGTCTTACGCTCGCCATCTAAGTAATCATAGACAGCAACCGGGGCCGACAGCTTAACCTGCCCTCCGAAGCACGGAACCATCTTTCTTTTCGGATAATCAAGTGATTCAGTCTGCAATGTCCTAACCAGACTGGGAACAAATTCACAAAGTGACAAATATCAACTTTGTGAGTGACCCACCGAGAATCGAACCCGGAACCTTTGCGTTGCAGGCTGCCGCACTACCACTGCGCCACATCGGCCGTCGGTTCCGGTTGCTGTGGGTCTATGGTAGGCGGTTTGAAAACTCTGACACTGGAGTTTATTAATTAAGTCGCTCGTCAATTCGATCATGAATTAATGAGTGACCATTAGAAACAATTCAGACCATGCCCTTTGCAAACCCACCTATAACTTTCAAATCACCTTCGAAGTTTTCAAGCCCTGTGATTGGTCAGTTGTAACCTCAGCTGTCAAACTCTCCCACAGCCGGCCAATGGCGTCATTCCTGCTGACACATGCGTCAAGGCAAGATGACAGATTAGATAATGGCCCTTAAGCTGCGATTCTGTAGAACATTTTCTTAGATATTCATGTCATTTATTTCAACTTAATTAGTAGGTACTTGAGAAGGCAGCTGTCATTTTCGTGATCGTTCAATACATAGTATAAAATGATGTCGTTTTCTGCGTTTTTTCTGTCTGTCTGTCATGGGCAACGGTAACTTCTTCTAAACTACGCAACGGTTTTTGTGCGGTTTTTATCCATAAATAAAGTGATTCAAGAGGAATGTTTATACGTATTAAACATGCCAAAAAAACATCTTATTTTCACGGATATGTTTCTTTTTGTCAATAATCCGTAACTGTCGCTAATTTCTGGTCGAAATATTATTAAGTACTAGCTGCTACCCGCGGCGTTGCCAGCATCAGTGGTGATAAAAACTGTTACAATCTGTTCAGTAGTTTTAGCGTGAAGAAGTAACAAACAAACAAATATACAAACTTTTTCATTTATAATATTAGTAGGATTAATTCGAGTAGTCGACACGAAAGAAGACGATGAATATAATCTCTGAAACAACAAAATAGATTTTGAAAATTCTTTTACCATAAGTAAGTTCAATAGGTTCTTTGACTGCACCTCTAAAGTGGTAGGATTGGCGAGCTAGGATATGTCCACCAGAATCGTGGTCGTGTGAAGGGTGTGCGGTGTAGGAGGTCAAATAGGACATGTGTTGAGATAATGGATTGTTGGAAATTGCATGATCAGATCGGAGTGATGTCATGAATCCTATTTTAGATGCCACTGAAACTGCAGGCGACTACTTAGCACACAGACACATATTATCACGCCTATAATCCCTTGCGGGGTAAGCAGAGCGTAAGCGGCCGCAAAAAACAAACGTCTGCCAAATATTTGAGGATCATTCGGAAAATTGTGTATCGCCATAGTGACAGGTTGTCAGCCCATTTCCTAAAATAGGAATTCACACCCTCGAGTCGCTAAGTCGCCTCTTATAATTCCCACGGGAAAGAAATGGGGAAGGCTACTTAGCAATATTAACATATGATGTGTGATATCGGCTTAGAATAGCATCACCCCATTTCTTTCCCGTGGGCGTCGTAAAAGGCGACTAAAGGACTCGAGGGTTACATGTGTATTGTAATTTTAGGCGATGGGCTGTCGTTATGGCGATACTCAATTTTCTGAATGAGCCTTAAATATTTGTCAGACATGGGGTAAATGTTTGTTTAAAACGGCTTTTGACGCTCTGCCTATCTCGCAAGGGATATACATACATACATGCATAAATCACGCCAATATCCCTAACGGGGTAGGCAGAGCGTTAACGGCCGTAAAACGGATATTAACACCACGTCTGACAAAAGTTTAAGGATCAATCAGATTACTGTATATCACTATAGCGACAGTTTGTCAGCCCATCGCCTAAAATTGCGATACACATGAGTTCCTTAGTCGCCACTTACGACACCCATGGGTAAGAAATGGGGTGATGCTATTCTAAGCCGGCATCACACGCAAGAGATATAGGCGTGATATTGTGTATGTATGTATGTACCTAATCCAGTTTAAATGACTTCTGTAGCAAAAACAGTCCACTGCTGGTTAGGAACCCCATTAAGGGGTTATTTGCCATGCTTGTAGCAGGAGGGTTGGCGAGCACAGTGAAAAATGGGGTGATTAACACGAAACTCTGATGTCCATCTTCTTTTTATATTCATTAGGGACACCGAGTCGTCCAAAGACCCGACGAACTCTGGTGTCAGAGTTTTTACACCGCCTACTAAGGCCTCCGATATGGCTGATGTCCATTACCTGGATATATTCCTTAGTCGCCATTTAGGTCATCCATGGACAAAAATGAAATGATGGTGATGCTTTTCTTAGCAGACGTCACACGGAAATAAGAATTTTTATTTTTAAAAAATAGTTAAGCATTCGTCTGCCATCTCACCTGATGTTAAGTGACGATGCAGACGATGTTGGAACATGCTCACCTAGATAATGCCTATTCACTCTCGCCTCGAAAAGGCCCAGGTTGTAACGTTACGGAAACAGATCCGCAGGCAGGGAGTTCCACTCTTAAGCAGTTCGCATTAAAAATGTAGAAGCAAAGCGCTTTGTGCGAATTTGCGGGGTGTCTACGATATAAGGGTGGAATCCCAACTGGCGTCTCGTGTTGTCGGATGTACCAGGTCATGAAGAGACTGTGCACACTCCCCGAAATTCACATAAATGTATGTTAATATTGCTAAGTAGTTCCTTCCCCATTTCTTTCCCATTGGAGGCACCACACGCCAAAACTAGTACAGGTAGTAATAATTCAATTTATCGAATTAATTAAGTTTATGCCTTAAAACCTATAAACCGCGCTATCAACAAATCTAATAGCGTATGTTATCTGTTTGACAGCCGGTTAAGTGAACATTATCTCGCAGTGCTACTATGAAACTAGATAAAGTTTGTGACAAGTAAGTGAGTTGAGTAAGTAAGTAAGTAGGTAAGTAAAAACACTTTATTGCACGTTCAAAACACAAATAAATAACAGGAAAACTTGATCTAAAAATCTGATGCTGAAAGCTATCTCTACCAGACAGCCTTTCGGTGGAGGAGAAATCAAAGAGTCTTGCCTTAGAGTAGTGCATAAATTAATGGTAAGATTAGACGTTCATTAATAGATATACTAAATCATACCATTACCATACCTAATATACTACAATAGATAATATTATTATAAATAAATACAGATATTAATACATAAGTATAAATAACTGAGTAACTTCAATTTTAAAACACTTCAATGTGTAGGGTATATACACGTTGCAAGGGACAGCCCTCTGAATACTGATAGGGTTGCATTCAGACCATAAAACTGAAAAATTTCCTATGAAGAAATATTTCAGAAAACGCCAATAGTAGTTTATGCAACTGTCGTATAATGGGGGTCATTAGAATGCGAGTGTCTGTTTATCACACGAGGCGCAGCCGAGTGTGATAATAGATTGACACGAGCATTCTAATGCCTAATTATATGCAGTTGCATACACTATTTTATCTACACTCTAAAAAATTAACCCAGTTAAACACTTTTCCAACCGTCCGCACCGGCGATTGCAAGGCCCGATACATGGTCAAATTCAATACGAGAACGTAATATGGCTTGATATGAATTTTCGAAAATTCTTTACTAACAGTTGTTTACATGTCGAGTCTCAACAACAAATATCTAAACAACTGAACAACAACTGAACAACATCGGAATAACAACTGAACAACAACTGAACAACAACTGAACAACATCTAAACAACTGCTCAACATCTAAAAAACATCGGTACAACAGCTAAACAACATCTGAACAACAACTGAACAACATCTGAACAACATCTCAACAACAACAGAACAAAAACCGATAATCATCCGAAAAATTACCGTACAACAACAACTGACAGGTGCGGCGGAAGATGGCGATTTGGGTATTGGCAAAAAAAAAACTTCGTTTCATTTCTCAACTTTATCGTAGTTAGAGTTTTCTCATTAAGTCATTACGCTTCTGTAATTTATAGTAAATCCTAGTTTTTATAGGCAGAATGCATAAAGTAGGTCATTATGCAACTGTTTTCGAATTCATAATTCGAACATTATGAGACGAGTGTAGATAAAAAAAATTTGATTTCCGTAGTCAGCTGATTATGATTTTGTATACATACATACATACATATATCATATCACGCCTTCATCCCTTGCGGGGTAGGCAGAGCGGAAACGGCCGCAGAAAACGGACATTTACGCCACGTCTGACAAAAATTTGAGGGTCATTCGGAAAATTGTGTATCGCCATAGTGATAGGTTGTCAACCCATCGCCTAAAATTGCAATACACACCCTCGAGTCCCTTCGTCGCCTTATACGACACCCACGGGCAAGAAATGGGGTGATGCTATTCTAAGCCGGCATCACACGGCAATTTGTATGGCTGGTCAAATTTTGTTTTGTCGTTTCCTGACATATTTCCTTTCATTGACATAGTTCCTGCGGGAAAGTTGTTTAGTTCCTTGGTCTGAGTGCACCCTACCAGTATTCCAAGGGCTGCCCTTTACACCCCGTATATATTTGAAGAATTTGCAATGGCCCTTAGCGTAGGCAGGATTTCAACCTGCAACTTTCGTAGTAGCCACGCTCCTACCGACTGGGCTTAGCTTCCCTTGGCGAAATTATGCAAGTGTATCTTAAGTCTATTATATATTCTGTGCTTAAGGTGCTTAAGTGCTGAGTGATGTCAAATAGTATCACCCCATTTCTTTCCCGTCGGTGTCGTAAGAGACGACTGAGGGATTCAAGGGTTACCATTTTAGACGATGGGCTGACAACCTGTCACTACGGAAATACATTTTCCGAATGACCTACTAATGTTTGCAAGTCGTGGCGTAAATGTCCGTTTTTACGGCAGTTTACGATCTGCCTACCCCGCAAGGTATTATAGGCAAGATTTATGTATGTAATTTAAGTGGCAGTAACGTGCAACTGTGTGGCATATTAGCTCCATCTACCGGGATAGTTTTGCAACTAATTCCCAGCGACTAAGTCATAGCCCAATACGGCCGTGAATAGGCTTTTAAAGTAAGCGGCCATCCCGACAGGCCATTTTGACACCTGTCATTTTCATACAAAAAGAGATGTCAACAAAGGAAAAGGAAACCTATGACACAGCATTAGCACTATCAGCTGTCAAAAATGGCTTATTGAGATGGCCATACTGTAGTACCACTTTAACCAGTCCGGGTCTTAGATTATTATGCACGTGTGTTGCTTTTAATCATACCACAGATTATAATTACCCGTCGGCTTATACACCACCACTTAGTTAGACCCATGATCTTAACGAAATGCGTATAAATCTAGGGGTCTTATTACCCTGGACGATTCATCGTAAGGTTGGAAACATCTACTATGCATAGATCCCTCGTTTCATACATTTTTGTATGAAAAACGAGGTCTTACTTACTTAGTCAACGTTTCACCGTATGCTTGCACACGTCTAATACTTAGAGCTCCGCTTTCATATAACTTAGTATACAAGTAGAGGTCTTTCATGACAAGTCGATTTAAGGACCATGCCACGAATAGAAATTAATTTATGGCTTATGAAAACCGACACCGGGGTATTTTATACGCATGCTAGTTGTAATGGACATATCCGTTATAAAGTAAATTGTGGACAGATGGAATTAAATGTCCTGTCTGTCTGTGTGCCTCGGTGGTCTAGTAGTTACAGACTTAAGCTTGCTTGACCTTAAGATTTTGAGTTTTAATTTTTTCATTACTACGTTGATGTGATAGGTTTTGTACTTTTATTGCGGTTATGATCTCGATTCTGTAAGCACAGTTACTTAACAATTAGTATTATTTAAAAAAAAGAAAAAAAAGAGACAGAAAATATGACAAGGCGAAATTAAATAAGCGATCATAGTTATAAAAAAAACTGACAGGAACAAAAAGCTAAACACGGCGAAGATGGCGGCAAATTTGAGTATTGACAAGGGACACTTCGTTTAATTTCTCCATTTTATCAAAAGGTGCACAACATATAAGACGTAATGTTACAGCGTTTAAGAACAAACTGTAATTTCTATAGACAGAATGCATAAGGGACTCAAGGGTGTGTATTGTAATTTTAGGCGATGGGCTGACAATCTGTCTCTATATTGATACACAATTTTCCGAATGACCCTAAAACATTTGTCAAACGTGGTGTAAATGGCCTTTTTTGCGGCTGTTTACGCTCTGCCTACCCCGCAAGGGATAATAGGCGTGATATGTGTATCTATGTATGTATGTAGAATGCATAAAGCAGGGCCAGAAGTCTAATTGAAAATAGTATCAGTTGTGTGTCAATGGCCTGTCAGTGAGTGGGACAGTTTTGGCCATTTCGATTCTGCTAACAGTTTGATGTTTAGAAAATCACAGTGTCATTATAATGACAATTGACATTCGATGGCATTACAATGACCTAAATGACCCTGATCTTTATACAGCTGTTTGCGAATTTGTAATCCAAACAATGCCGTCAATTCGAGATATAAATTCTGGTAACTTAACTGAAATAAGTGCCGTCATTTTCCGTCAAATAGGTTTAGAAAAGGATAGGAGATATTTAAGTCCTGTCAAGTTTCAAAATGTAAATGGGTTCTTTGCAATTAGTTGCACTTTAGCCAGCTTATTTTGACAGATAACACGTATTTTGCGTCAAATTATGGGACATGACATGAGTAAAATATCTCCTATCTGTTCTAAACTTAATTGACGGAAAGCTTAAGAGAAGTTATATACCGAATTGAGGCCATTATGTGACTAGTATAGGTAAAATAATGAACATCCGAGAATGGTCAGCACCAATTAAATTCGTTTTGGTTAGTTTAGGTATTGTTCTTTTTTTGCATGTTGATTCAAACTTCATTTTAATAACAAATTCTAAAGAACGCTCTTTTATAGGTATCTAAAGTTTAGGATAATCAATCATGATTAACCGTGACTTTGTTGTCTAGACTAGCATACGGCTTTGTAGTATAGTGGGCTGAGCCTTCAGTCACGAGGATCGGGGTTCGATTTCTACATTAAAGTAAGGCCATGTCATATTTGACAGCTATCAATTGTATGCAAAAAGACATGTCAAAATGGAAAATAGGCCCTATGCCGTAGCATTAGCACGAATCTGACAGCCGTCACATACGGTTATTTATATGTAAAATAAATTTAAAAATAATTGAAAATTAATGAAAAGGAATTCGGCAAAAATTTATATTCATTTATGTCAATTTTTTGGATGGCCGTACCTACTGCGGAATCACTTTGTGAGAAAATTCCCAACCTTGACTGAATCAGGTGATTAAGTTAACCGAAAACTATCCGATGGACGATTATTACAATTGACAAGATTCCGTGCTTCGAATGGCACGTCGATGATTCTGGCTTCTCATGTCTCTCAGGCTAACACTTTGAACATCTATCTCTCTCTTTTCTGTTGGGGCTTCGAATAGGGTTATATAGTTATCGATGGAAGATAGTACCTGTGGTTGAATATTGTCACAAATTCGCTACGTGCGTCATAAAAAAAAACTGACACCAAAGTTATAGGTTGTCAGATCGTCTGCTCGATTTAAATAAAGTTTTCTACGGCACAGCCAATTAGCCATATCTGACAGTTGTCCGATTCATACTAATACTATGGCAGAGGGCCCATTTTTGGGAAGCCGAAAAACAAACAAACATAAATTTTTTTAATGGTGGCCAGTAGTTCAAGTGGGGTATCATAAGAAAGTGCATTGGAACTCTCAGTGTTCGAGTCCGACTCGTACTTGGCCTTTTTTGTATTACAATTTATTTTAAACACGCATTCAACGCTTGCCAAAATTTTTTATATTAAGGCCCTTAAAATTACTAAATATTTAGGCGTGGGACATACAATAATCATTGTCAACCTCTTGTTCAGTAGCACTAACACTTGTTACATTAGAATATAATGGAACATTACCGAACAGGCTTATTACAATGCTAGACAAGTTATTTTACATATTGGTATAACATCCATCAACAAATGTGCTACGGGTTTGAGTTTTGGGGGAGGGCCGCTGACTGGCATCGTGTTTTTGTGCTTCTTACATTGAATTAACTTCTTACTGCAGCTAAGTCTTTATTTAAAGAAATTGTAATACTAACACACCCTTTCAATATATTTTTGAAATTGCAAAATGTACACACTAAAACATAGAAATGAACCACCGAAAACCACAACTACACAACCATAACCTAAGCACGCGTTCAACGCATGTCTAACTTTTATATGATAACACCCTTTATCTAACCAAAAGCACGAAATCACACACAAATAGCAATGATATATCTGATACCCGTTCAAATAGTCGTGCGTATTTGTGCTACCACCGTTATTTATACGCGGTCTAATAGCACGTTCACACCATGCTCCTGCTCCTGCCGCTGTCGCGAATATTGCTCGAAATACTTCCGCGGAAGTATCATCCATCACGAGTGAGTGTTCACACACTGCCGTTATACTCTTCTCGCGCCAATATGAGTGAGCGAGATAGCAATACATTCCACACGCATTGCTTTCGCTGCCGTTCCTTTGACTCGCGCACTACAAGCCGACAATCGCGGGAGCACGGGAAGTGGCAGCGGCATGACGAGTAGCAGCGCGAGTAACCTGTTTACTTACTCATGCTGCTACTTCCCTTACTATTTCTCTGCCCATATTGGCATTGTGTGAAAGTGCTATAAGGGTCTCGACCGTTTCTCGCTCGTGAGATTACAAAGACATATGCGCTACGAATTTTATGAATGATTTGACTAAATTAATGTTTGACACGCCGTATAATTTGTTACAAATAAATCGTCCTGGCCGCACTATAATCCGACCCAAACGGACGCCTACCGAAAAACTTTGCAAGCGTTATCGGACCATAAAAATTAACAACATTTTCTAAAGAGGCTACGTTGGTAAACGAGAAATAAAACCGATCTCAAAAAAATTCCTGGGTCCAAAGAATGCTAAATAAAAATTGGTTCAGTTGTGTGTCAATGGCCTGCCAGTGGGACAGTTCGAAGGATAGAAATTCACAGTGGCATTATAATGACAGTGTAGTGTCGCTGGCATTGCAAAGAAAAAAAATTGGGTATCCGGGCCCTGATCAGCTGACCGATATACCTACAATGGAAACACGAAAAAAAATTGTTTTCCAGGTTAGCTCCCAAAGTAAAAGTTGTTCAGTTACATGGTCTGATCATGCCTGCAAAGTTTAAAAAAGTACACCGTCCCTTACACCCTGTATGTTTTGTGATACAATGGGAGGTATACCTATGTACCTATGTCGTGAGCGTATGTAGGTCGAACTTACGTGTACCGATCGTTGGTTAGGATAACCTACCCTATATGAGATCATAGGCCTTAAAGCCTTAAGTTTAGAATAGAATCACCCCATTTCCCGCGAATGGCGTAAGAGGCGGCTAAAGGACTCGATGGTTTCATGTGTATTCAATTCAATTCAATTTGGACAGGCTGACAGTGAAACACGATTTTTCTGGAACGGCTCTCAAATATTTGTCAGACTTAGCGAAAGCGACCTTATTTTACGGCTGTTAACGCTCTGCCTACCCCACAACGGATAAAGGCGTGATATGTGTATTTATCGGGTCACAAGTGGTCACACAACGTGAGTTTTATTCGAAGTCCATGGTCGCACCAATAAGCCAATTTTGGCAGCTTACTAGAATTTGTCAAAGCATAGCACGATTTTGACACCAGAGTAGCTGAAAGAGGCGTTGTCACTTTCAGTAATTATTTGTTAGGTAGAAAAATTACGTACCTAAACTTTCTAACAACCAAGGACCATTAACAACGTACGGATTGTGTAATAGAAAGATAAACATCAATCCCTAAAAATAAATCAACGTCTTGCTAGATAGACTAGCAGACTGAAACGTTTCGTCAAATGCTTTTCCTTATTCAACGAACTATAAAAACGACATGCCTCCCCATTATTTCACCTCTACATGGTCTTAACTCTTTCCATGTTGACGTCTCAGAGCGACAGAAATTTCAGAGAGAGTCGAACAACCAAAATGAAGCTCTGAAAAAAACTGTAACAATCAGTCAATATCGTCATCAGCACACACAGTGCACTGACGGACATAAGCCTCTCTCTCATATACTTGCCATACTCACCACGCTTGGCCAAAAAGGAATAAATGTTTGTAATAAAAATATTTGGCATTTTCCTAACTTGAATTTTAAAACGAAGTTCTTGTAAAATTTTATACCTAGTTCTAGGTCCACAGGAAGTACCCAATGGATTTTGATTCCCTTGAAAGCGTCAAAACACGCGTTTTTACAGCATAAACGACAGGAGCTTATTTTTTTACATCTACAAGCGGCCGTAGACCTGACTATATAGTACTTTTTATTTTTGAGATATAGGGTCGTGACTCGTGATTGACGGACCGATGGACAACTTAGTGATCCTATAAGGGTCCCGTATTTTACTTTTGAGGTACGGAACCCTAAAATTGCGCAAGAATACAAAAAACACACAGATACATTTGAATTTTTTTAAGTACATTCAGTTACGTTTGACCGCGTGCCAAATCTGATTGCGATGAGTTTTAATGGCTTCATTCTCGTTGTTCTCATCACACTCACCCACACATTTCTTTGCTCTAAGGTTGTTGTTGAATAAACATACGACACGCGTAGGAGTAAATCATTGATCCAGATCTATAGATCGCGTGCGTTGATCATAGATCATTGGCCACGATTTTGCGAGACATTTTCTTTAAAAAAAATTGAAACTATGAAAACAGAATCTACAACTGTCATATATCTGCTGAATTAAGGGCTATATAGGTTAAAAGCGTCACTTTCTTTAGCAGTTTGTACATTTTCTTTGTAATTTATGTTTCATAATCTCAGAAAGTGACAATAAGTTGCTAAGATATGCAAATGCAAGAATCGACGCCACTATGCGTGCAAGCGCAAGTTTCCGTAAAAAGTATATAATTAAAACTATCAATCACTTGTCTATCTGTACGTTACCTTTTTAGGTTAGATTTTAATTATGAAAATTCTATCATAACGAATAAATTTTAAAAATTGTGAGTGGTAAAAAGTTGCCAAGTGTGTTGATAAGTACTTACTTGCCGTTTTTACTTATACAGTGTTCAGTAGAAATAACCGCAGGCCGTAGGATAAACAATAGTACAAAAACAATATCGAATACTACACTTTTAGGTAAGTAACATACATAGTAAGTAACTTGTGATTGGCAATTGTTTATATATTAAGTTATGTATGTTTTCTAAGGCTGTACTTTATTTTTCGATACATGTTATTGTATAAGTTTTAAAATTAGGTCTACCTTCTCTGCAAAAAGTTTAGCTAGTAGGTTAAAAACTATTGAGGAATTCGGAATGCATTTGCTTAACATGGTAGTCATCAATAACGCTTGATAGTCACTTTGATGGGGCAACTAAAATAGTTTACCCATATCCGAATGAAGATGTAATTAATGACTTGAAGTTGTAACAGTTTAAACACACCTTTGAAGGCCCTATCTATAAACGTGTGCCAAACGTTGTCTATTATTTGTACTTACAATAATCAAACATAATGAAGCATTTACTGTATTTGTGTTTAGTATGGGTGTTTTCTATGTATAATATGTATTTATTTACAAAAACAAATGTATATATGTAATAAGATTAGCTATCTACTTCCCATAGTCAAGCTATGCTAAGTTTGGGGCTAAATGGTGCTGTGTGAAATGTCCAGGATATTCATTTATTTAATGTTTAAATATTTAAAAAAGCTAATGGAGGCTATTTGGTAGCATCTCACCTACGCATCTTGTCTAAAAACGTGCAAAATAACATATATTTTAACAAAGAATTAATTTTGTCAAACAAATACAATAATGGATCTTTTTTCAGTTATCAAACATTTTGTACAACTATTTTGCACGGAATCTGGAAAAAAAATCCTGCTCAGTTAGGCTCCGATTAACTGCATTCCTGATCTAAACTACATTAACTTGATCTTAGTTTCATTCCACCTATAAATTTATTAAGCATTGTATTTGCAAAGCTTAGTTTTTAAATAAAAAATTACGTTGTTGTTGTTGACAACAAATTTAAAATATCTGTAACTATTCATTACTCTTAACTATATTTTTGATAACAGAACTTGGTCGTGTCTCCACCGTGCGCGTCAACAAAAAAGGGCAGTGCGTAAACAGTGCCAGCGGATTTAGTCGTCAAATCCCTTCGTTAGCGTTTTGCGACATGACGGCTAAAGTCAGCTAAAATGGCTAAATTGGACTAAAAACGCAACCTAGATTGGTAGCTTGTAATAAAAAAATAAATGCATTAATGGTTAATGTGATCAAACTTTATCGGTTATTTTATTCAGTCAATTTGGTCAGAGATTTGTTTGAGATTTATGAATACAACTTTTGAATATGGACTTAGAACAATAATTTAAGAATGTACGTAGGTACAATTACGATTTTTGCACTAATAAATATGTTGAAATTGTTCATACAGCGCCATCTGGCCCTAAACTAAGCAAAGTAAGTAAAAACAGTTTATTGCACAAAATAACAAACAAAAATATCAGGAAAATTTATTGCTAACATGTGCAAAGGCGGCCTTATCACTACAATCGATCTCTTCCAGACAACCTTTGTGCTTAAAGCTTGTACTATTGGAACTAGATTGCTGATATCACAGTGCACAGTGGTCTTAGGCTGATATTAATATGTACATATTGCAACATTTGTTATTTATAAATCCATATTACACATAGAAACCCCCCAGGCCTAACACAAATATCTGAAATTTGTATTGACAAATATTTGTGTTTCGTGCGAATGAACTTACTACCACGACCCACGAACCATCCTTGTCGTAGAAACCATCGGTTCAGTCATCACTCAAAGTACTATTTCAACTTATTATTACATACACATCGCTTTTCTTTTCTATTTTTTGGATTGAACGAGCCACTTCTTACTGTCTAGTCTATTTATTTATTTATTAAGATAGGTAGGTACATATAAATAAGTACCTATATAGTTTTTAATGTAAGGTACATGTCATGTCAATAAGTTTCATTTAACAAAACGACACAAAAGAACGATCCCGTTGATGTCTTTTGTATGAAATTTTCGATGAAACTAGTAAAGTAATATATAGATAGGGTGATGTTATTTAACCAGCATCACACGACATTGGTGGTCAGCTGGTGGACCTGTTGCATGATCTATTCTTAGAATCAATTTCAATGCCGTGTGATGCCGGCTTAGCATAGCATCACCCCATTTCTTCCCCGTAGAAGTTGTAAGAGTCGAGGGTGTCTATTTCAATTTTAGGCGATGGGCTGACAACCTGTCACTATGTCGATACACAATTTTCCGAAAGACCCTCAAATTTTTGTCAGACGTGGCGTAAATAGCCGTTTTTTGGGGCCGTTTACGCTCTGCCTACTCCACATGGGATAATAGCCGTGATATGTGTATGTATGTATAAATTTCACTAACACGCATATCTAATAGCTTCTAGGCATTGCATCATTGTTGACTAACAAAATGAATAGGATATTAAAATTGGTAGCCAGTTAGTTATCTCTCGCGCTGAGTGATCGAAAGTGGATCAATTTATAATTCAAACTGGTCCCAGTCTCAGAGAAAAGAAATGCCCAGAGAGAACTCTACGAGAAATTTGAGTGGACATACTATAGACTGCATTTCAGTTGCTTAGGTCTCAAAAAGACGTACAGAATATGACATTTTAGTACGACATTGAAAGTGTACTGAGCTTTTCTCTTTTAAAGAGACGTAAAGAAGACGGGTCGCCACCTGGGGGAAAGGGGGATTTCTCTTTCAGCCTAACGTTACCACATTTTCAAAACAACAGGTATAGTGCAACACAAATAGCCAAGTGAAGTGCTAGCATCAGAAATAATCTTCAAGTATTTTTCAGAAAACGGTGATTTTCTATTGTGATAGGACATCAGCTTATTGCCTAAAACTAAAATAAGTGCAAGTCAACTTTTACGACGCCCATGGAGAAGAAATGGGATGATGCATAAAAAGCTCCTCGCAATCAGACGACGTGTACTTGGGTCGTGCTAAAATACATCTAGGCACGCTTTATTTTGTACTTATACTAACTTGATTTTAGTATTTAATTTAGGTGCTTCAAGTTGTGTTTTGAAGCTTGGTTAATCTGATTGCGAAGAGTTTTTTATGGAATCATTTTATGGCTCGTTTTCGTAGGGTTCTCTTTAAATCATTCTTTTACTCTGAGGTCCCAAATGGAACATTCAAATTGAATCGATTATATCGATATTGCTGGCTTTTAGTTAGCCTTAAATTGTGCCACACATGCTTCAGTTGTTTTTCTGCCGTTGTAGATAAAAAATCTTTCGCCTTGTGTTGGAAAATGTCCAAATTCGTGATATTCGTACGCACGCAAATACCCAAAAATTTAAAATATACAAAATACCGAGATTGATGAATGTCGAAAGATGTTAACGTAAAATATAATTTTGCTTTCGCTACTGTATAATTTTTAATATTTTATAAGCGTAGACAAAGCAAACAGAATTATTCTAATTCATGCTTATTATAACTACTGATTCTGTCGAAACATTGAATATGAACTACATTCTCTAAGAGTTATTTTTATTCTCATAAACTTGTAAGCAAATCTAGGTGTAAACACTACCTACTGTTATGTTGGTGGATCTCACACAGACCAAAAAACTAGGTATACCACTGTCGGCATAGGGCAGCACTTGCACTTGGAGCTGGGGTTTTTTATAGATGAAGTAATAAAAAGGGTATAACAAGCCGAAGGGTTCTCCTTCTTTTAGTGTGGGACCATGAAACTGAAAATTTTTTTTAATGGAACAGCAGCTGAAATATGGAAAAAATATGGTCCTCCCATTGTAAAATAACAAGCTGATTGGTAGGGTATAACAAGCCGAATGGAGGTCATTCTTTCAGCTTGTTGTACCATTTTATTAGTCCTTGTAGATAAACATATCAATGCAATTGATTGAGTCAACCCGCGACCTCGCAATACATGAAACTGTATTTGAAACGTCGGGACACAGATAAATTATAATATTTACCTAAATACTATCGCTATAGACCCGGTCTAATACTTAAAATGAGTGAAAGTGATCGCGAGTGCTTAAAAAGTTATATATCAATGCAAGTCTTCTTTTTGCCTTTCTTTAACAAAACTATTATTGATTTACGAGCTACCGGCTACTTACCTATATGTTATTTGATTTTCACACACGAAAACGTGGTCAAGAGATGCTTCTTTCCAAATTGTAATGCAAATGCAAGAATGCAGTTAGCGATGCGATTCTCACACTCTGCCTGTGTTTACACGTATTGCATAACTAAAACAAGTATTGCATGTTTTTCGACTGACATCCTATCTAACGTAATATTTCATTTTATTCTCAGACCTTATTATGTGTGAGTAAAATTTTACTAGTGACGGATAGCGAAATCTTTAGACGGGCTGGTGATAGGGAACAACTTTCCCCAAGGAACATAGGTTGAAATATGTCAAAAATATTTATTATGTAATATTTTGCGTTTCCATAGTAACTCAAATCAGCTGATTCATGAGTGGTAATTATGTATGGAACGTCCATTCTTTTTTCGTATTTCGACCTTTCTTGGGGAAAGTTGTTCCTTATCACTAGCCCGTCTTGAGTTTTCGCTATCGGTCACTAGTAAAATTTCACCCTATATAGCCTCAGACTGGGGTTAAAAAAACGCAAAGACCACAGTTCTAAAAAAGTGGTGTCGTTCCTGGTGGCTGCTTGCCGTGTGGGACACCGAGTCGACAAACGACCCGATAAAATCCTGTGTCTAGTACCTACCGAAAATGCAGGTGCAATATGGCTTCCGTCTAATACCTCGATAACTTTGAGTTATTAAGCGTTTATGCTAATCAAGTACTTAAATGAACTTAATATAAGAGCTTTTAGCTAACTCATAAATATGGGTAAGGTATAATTACTACGTAAAATATAGCGATTCTGTTAATTCTTACGACGTGTTTTGATTATTTGTGTGATGCCAGCTTAGTATAGCATTACCCCATTTCTTTTCCGTGGGTGTAGTAAGAGGCGACTCAGGGAGTCAAGGGTTTTGGTGACAGGCTGGCAAGTTGTCACTAAAGTGATACTCGATTTTTCTGTAATGGCCCCCAAAAAATTGTCAGACGTGGCAATAGCGACCATAGTTTATGGCCGTTAACGCGCTGCCTACCCTAAAAAGCATAAATGCGTGATTTATGTATGTGTGTATGTTTTGTTACTGTGTTTTAATTGCTGCTGATTGCATACTGAACCACCTAATTGGCCACAACAAAGATTGTTTCGTGCTTTGGACCTTATGTGACAGTTGCATTTGCTATCTATGATTAGATACTTAGATGACGGGTGTTACAAAACTACGTCAGGGGGCCTAATAATACCTATGCCTTTTATTGAAATCAGAGTTCAAAGGGACGTTCGTTGACTCGGGGTCTCCCTCCAGAGGTATATAAAAAAAGTATTGAATGCTGATTTATATGTTATTTTTATTTTTATTATTGATGGGTTTGCTCTTGACTCTAGTCTAGGTCATAGGATAGAGACAGAGTCTGAGATGGAGCGAGCTCACCCAGACTGTTCACTCTTACTTTGAAGATATTAGGGTTATATGCGTTTGGAAACACAGACGCAGGTAGTGAGTTCCACTCTTTAGCAGTGTGCATTATAATGAGGTACGGATGGTATCCGGCGGTGCGTCTGGATGTCCGATGGTATATGTAGTAGTAGAATAAGCGCCACATCAATGAAATATGGATGCATGTTTCGAAAATAAACCAATAACTTTATGTACATATTAAACTAAATTCGATGAATGTTTATGGTCGTTCTACGTGTGAATATGCATTTCAGTTCCCATAAGTAAATGTAAACGACATCTGTGTTCAAGTGGTCTGATCTGCGGGAGTTGAATTTAAAGTTCCTAGGTTCAATTTACACGACGGGCATATAAAGTTAATATTGCCCTCGATTCGGGATATAATTTCTCTTAACTTGCCTCAAATTAGTGCTGTCACTTTCCGTCTAATAGGTTTAGAAAAGGATAGGAGATATTTTAGTCGTGTCATGTTTAAAAATATCGATGGGTTCTTCGCAGTTTCTGGTCAATTTAGTCGCCATTGTTTTTATTGTCGCCTTATTTTGACAGACAACACGTATTTTCCCTCAAAGTTACAAGACATGACGCGACTAACATATCTCCTATCCTTTTCTAAACCTATTTGAAGGAAAGTGATAGCACTAATTTAAGGTAAGTTAAGAGTATTGCTATCTCGAGTAGAGGCCATTGTTGAACTATCACTTCTCAGCAAAACTTGGAAATTGAAAAAATTTCGACTGCGGCCGAGTTATGAACCCGGGAACATGAAATACCGTTCTACCGCTCAAACAATTGAGCTACCAATTAACTTTATGTGGATTAATAATCAGTGATGTTACATTTTCATTTACTTGCCCTTTCCAATGATGAAACGTACAGTCAACTTATAATGACCGTCACTCTTTCACGTTTTAATAACTAACAGCGTCATCTATTGCTCAAAATTTGAACTAATAACAGTAATTAAATCTAATAAAGTGCACTAAGCGCTCTTTCTGTTTTCTGGTCTTATTCAAAGCGCTTGAATTTAAATAAGCAGAGGCTTAACGGCTTGTTCGTGCCAATCCATTTCCACAGTGTCTACGAGTTACAATTTCCTACACTTTGCCGTCCCATACAACTGTCAATGGTAGAACGAAAAGACAGCACAAAACGAAGGCTTGGGTGCAATCGTCTGAGTCTAGGCGTTTGCGTCTAGAGGTCTTTGGTTCGATTGTAATGTGGAGTTTTGCTTTTTATAATTTAGAGCTTAATTATGTTGATGAGGTAAATTTTATATGGGGTGAAATTTTACGAATCACTGATACTAAGAACAGAGTACGGGCTGGTGATGAGGAACCACTTTCCCCTAGGAACATAGGTCGAAATAAGACAAAACTATGTTGAGCTATCATAGTAACCTAAATCAGCTAATCGGCAATTTTGTAGGGAAGTCCAAATTTATTATTCATACTTCGACCTCCTTGGGAAAAGTTGTTCCTTATCCCCAGCCTGTCTTGAGTTTTTGTTATCGGTCACTAGTAAAATTTCACCCTGGTGAAATTTTCGCATCTCTCAATATGTTAGGTAAATAAACTGTCTGAAATAGCTGACGTACGAAAAACATGTAATAAAATAAAATACTTCAACAGCTATAGGAGTGTTTAGAAATCCAGTTTTACAAATAGCCTATAGAATGTACCTCTATTCGACACTATGGCTTGATTAATGTAATTATCATCATTTATGGCTAAGTAACTTTAATTACACATGTATACCTATCTATTTAGCCACATTCAACAAGTGTGTGCTAAACACTGAATATTTTCTGTGATTCCATATGAGACTTTAATGTGGCTTGAATAGTTGCCTATGTTTGCACAGATATTGGTAAACACCACAGCACCTGTTAGAAAACCTTTTTGATGTTTAGGTAGAAAAATTGTATTGTCAAATAATATTATCACGAATCTGACTAATTACGGCGGAACGGCGGCGCGGCGATACTTTACAGCTAATTTGATAGGAAACCTTTTTTTAAGTTAGTATAGACCACAGGGGAGGCTTATATAAATAACTTAACTAAATTTCCTTCGCTTAGTTCGGTAATTAAGAGCGTGAAACCTAGCTTACGATCACTTATCGACTTTTTATCGACATTCTATCGACATACCACCGGAAGTCGTAGTTAACGTCTCCTGCGGCTGACGACAAAAAGTCGTCCAAGTACGGCGTCGTAATTGGCATCTTATTTGGAATTAATCGATAAAAAAACATCGCACACAGCGAGAAAGATCCCATTGATCACAATTAAGAGTTCTGAGAAAATGGCTCGACTCGATCTAGTTGTAAAGAAGGGTTCTACACTGTCCTGTCACATTGACATAAGCGTCTTTCGAACCATCGTTTATCCAGCGGTTAAACTATAGTTAGTCCGTTCTGCAACAAATATCACCGACAAAGTACCAAAAGATGTGGATAATAGATCAAAATCCAGTGTCATTTGTTTTCTATATTCATCAAAAATCAAAAGACAGTGTCTATCTTGGTGTCAGTCAATATTTTTGAAATTCTATGGTTTTTTTTATGACCTACGCTCTGTCCCCTAGTGCTATTATGTATTCTGTGCCATCATCTCTTTGTTTTACTCATTGAGTTTTACAACGTATGTCGTTGATACCTTTTGGTTGTCAGGCTGATCATTTCGCGTTAAAATAACTCCTTTTGTTCCAAGTTGTTCATTAGAATAGGTACTTCCCTTGTCAAATTTGACAGATCTGATAGACGACCAAATATAAATGTAACGAATAATACAGGTGACATTGCGAAGTTATTGACTTTTCTTGTTGAGCCGCGTAATATTGGCTCAAGAAAGTGTTTTACAGTACACTGATTACGTTCTTGGGCAAAAAAAGTACTTGCTAAATAGAATTTGTTTTATTTCTATTCTCTTGACTACATTACATGGCATTTAATAGCAACTCCTTCTGTATTTGAATAATTTTGTTGAGAGGAAATTAGGCACTGAGCCACTGAGGTACCTACAGCCGGTTGTAGCATGTAAGGTATCAGGGGTGCTTAACCACTTCGCTCAAGTCGAATTTTGCAACAATAGATTTGTATTGTACTTCAAGGACACATGTGTGCTTTTACGAGCGGAGTAGTTAAAGATCTACTTTTTTGTGTCCAGTTATATATTTTTCTTGGCATGAATATGTATTAGTAGAAAATGGCTTCTTTTTTGTTTTTATTTTTTGTTTTTATTTTATTATTACATACATACATCGGTCTATTGCAGTCCATTGCTGGACATAGGCCTCCCCCAGGGCATTTATTAACTTGGGATAAAAATAATTCACTTCTTTTAGTGCCCCTGGTACCTTATATGCTACAACTGACTAGACTGTACACCGCGTAAGTAAGCTAGTGAGAAACTCTCTTACAAGTAAATGGTGGTTGGAACTAGAAGCGCATTCTACATCGATCGGAAAACTAAATCAACGTCGGGTGTGATTACCGCTGTTAAGGCGAGCCTGTTAAGCCGTTGCTTATTTATATAAGTACCAGCATATAGCTTGATGTCCGTTTGTGTTGTAGTACGAAATCCCACAGCAGGTCACCCTATACAGGGTGTAAGAGACAGCCCGCCGAATATTTATAGGGTGTAATTTAGTAAGGGAGGTAATTTCTATTTGTTTGATTCCTGACATATTTTTCGAAGGGAAAGTTTTCTGTTTCATGGTCAATATGCACCCTATCAGTATTCGGAGGGGTAAAAGTTTACTAGTGACCGATACTGAAAACACAAGAACAAGCTGGTGCTAGTGATAAAAATATAGGTATTTCTAACTAAAACATAAGAAAAGAAACTTATTAATTATAGACTCCGCACTAGGACGATCCTCTGAAGCGGCAGTCTCCACAACTAATAAGTGTTAAGGACATGATCTTCACATGTGATAAGGCACAACTTCACCTAAAGAACATCGGTCAAAATACGCGAACAAGCATAATAAAAAAAAAACACGCCTGCCCTCTGAGACAAAGCCTTGCTTGTGACACTCGGGATAATGTAAGGATTCTTCCGATGCAATTCCCATTCGAATCTGTTCAGTGGTTAACCAGTTGTAGCGCTTTAAAGAATCGCACATACAGAGAGATATTTTACTAGTGACCAATAGCGGAATATCAAGACGGGCTGGTTTTAAGAAACAACTTTCCTCAAGGAACATAGGTCGAAATGGCAAAAAATAAGTGTCAGAGTTTTTCAAACCGCTCCTAGGTAACCAATTGTGCCCTTTCTAGTGCGGGTGTGTAACAACCACTACCTAAATATAAGGAACGAGCTGCGGTAGCCCAGATGAAAGAGGCGTCGTCACTACTAAAGACAAAAGTTGTAGGTTCAAATCCTGCCCGCACTAAAAAATTTTGCAAATAAAAAAAAACTATCTTATTAATCATAGACTTGCAATCAGGGCCTGAAGTCTGCTAAATTAAAATCGTTTCAGTTGTGTGTCAATGGCCTGTCAGTTTGAAATATAGAAAAGTGCTCCATAGGCACTCAAAGATAAAATAAAAACAATCGTCATTCAATTCTCACACATTTTATCAATCAAGTAGTGAGTGGAATTATATAATTACCAGCTAAGTCACGACAGTGTGATGTATCGTTTTAAACAAAAAGTCGGCTAAGAGCGTGTCGGACACACGTCTCTGGGACTGCGTGATATACAACTTAAAAAGTTTTGTAATCATTAATGCGGGGATATTGCGCGAGCAAATTTTTAAACCAGTTTTATTTAGGCAATTGCAGTCATAAAATACTGAAAAAATTACTTTAGTGTCGAGAATCTAACAGATAACATATACCTATCAGTTACACCATTTGATGAACTGTACTTGATAGAAAAGAAAAAAAACAAAGAAAGTAACCTCTGTTTGAATCATTTTTGCAATATTATGTCTACAGTTTTAAAGATATTAAAATAATATACTATAATTTAGAAACATACCTTTTCTAGTAGGAATACCAAAATTAGACATTCTAAACGTATGTCGGAAAACAGTAAAATTTCGCAAAAATTTGACTGCAAATTGGGTGTCTGTTACTCTCTGGAGCCGCGCAAATGAAAGGGACAAACTTTTCAGGTGAATCAGGGCTTTAAGCCGTTGGTCCTGGGTGCTGTCTATGATTACTTAGACGGCAGTCGTTACACAACCATGTCAGAGTCTACTAGTAGTAGGCGGCTCTAAAAACTCTCCGACACCAGGGTTCATCGGGACGTTGGACGACTCGGTGTCCCACACTAAAAAAAGAAGGCGCAGAAGGCTTACTCCTTAATTCTATGAGTAAAAAAACAATTGATACAGGGTGTAAGGGACAGCCCTCCGAATACTGAAAGGGTGCATTCAGACAATCAAACTGATCAACTTCCCATAAAAAGAAGTTTCAGGACTCGTCAAAAAACTTTGGACTTCTCATAGTAAATGCAGTAAGCTGATCGTGATTTTGTATGGAAGGTCGAATATTTTTGGTCGTTTTCTGACATATGTTCCTAAAGGAAAGTTGTTTAGTTTTATGGTCTACATACACCCTATCAGAATTCGGAAGGCTATTCCTTACATCCCGTATAGTGACAAACATACATACACACATCACGCCTATATCATTGCTGGGTAGGCAGAGCGCAAACGGCCGTAAAAACGGACAATTACGCCACGTCTGACAAATATTTGAGGGTCATTTGGAAAATTGTGTATCGCCATAGTGACAGGTTGTCAACCCATCGCCTAAAATTGCAATACACACCCTCGAGTCCCTTAGTCGCCTCCTAAGACTCCCTCAGGAAAGAAATGGGGTGATGCTATTCTAAGCCAGCATCACACGGCAAACATTAATTAAAAATATCGGTAATTTCAGTCCCCACACCTCAGCTGTTATGAAGATCGTATCAGGTATATTTTGACAATGATTTGACGCGCTGGTGTGGCCACCCGTCACTGTGATTCTGATACAGATCTGAATGTTAACGAGCTTAGCGCGTGACTAATGCATGATTTAGTAATCAATTTAATAGTTAAGATTGGGTTTTTGATTTTTGGAGCTAATTATTAGGGTTCTCTAGATTTTTTGGTGGAATTTAACTAGTGACCGATACTGCACAGAGAACGGGCTGGTGATAAGGAACAACTTTCCCCAAGGAACATAGGTCAAAAATATTCTGAGCTTTAAGAGTATGTAACCTTAATCACCTTTTCTTTATATGCACTTAAAAGAATGTTTTTTTTTTTTATAAATTATATGTACCCTCTGCTAATTTGTGTCAATTAATATGAATAGGTAAGGGCTGAAAATCAGGGCTACCTATGTTGACTAGAGCAACATAGTAGCAAGCAACCTGAGTTCCTCACCGTTTGCTCTCAGAAATTATTATATTATATTTTTTTTGTTTTAAAGGCAACATTTCTTTTATTTCTGTATGCTGCTCAATGCTGTTGTGTATTTATATGTTGTGTTGTTTGTTAAGTGTATTGTGAAGAATGGGAGTAATAAAGATATTTGTATTTGTATTTATTTGTATTTGTAATCAGCTGAACGACAATTTTGAAGGAGCATAGGTCGAAATATGAAAAAACAAATACCTCCCGTATTTGTTTTTTCATATTTCGACCTATGCTCCTTGAGGAAAGTTATTCCTTATCACTAGCCCGTCTTAAGTTTTCACTGTCAGTTACCTACTAGTATAATTTCATCCATTATTATAATTTTACCTACTAATAGTTTTTTTTTGTTGCAGTAAAATGATAGCTTTTCAAGATATTATTTTATTAATGAAGCGTGATATTATCGGCGTTCCCTTTTTGTAACTTCAGCAGCAAATTGAGCTATTTACATAAATGGGTTCAACAATATTTTATTTTTTATACATTTGATGAAAAAACCCAAAATCGGTTGATTCCTTAATCGTATAAATCGAAAAGAAGCTGTAGACAGTTGCGTTATTTTTTATTTGCATGTCAACTTAAACGATTTCTAAGCGTCATTCAAATTATATTTTTTTATAACAAATTGATTTTACAAGAAGAAACAAACTTGAAAATGAAGCAGAATCGAAAATTAAGATTAAACTTTAAATAAAGTTTAGGTGATATAAATTATGGCAATAATAAATCATCAATTAACCTTCGATACTCATTTCAATAATTGCGACACTTTTATTACCTAGCTAGTTATGTGTAGGTACGTGTGATTGATCAATATCAATCGCACATACGGATAGATAACTCTGCAACTTCACGCGTATCCAAAATGTTGATAGCTTTGAGATCAACCTTCACACGACTTGTCTAATGTCAATTCTTAGGGTCAGTTCATACCATGTCGTTGTGATGCGGGGCTGGTGCTTAAGGCCAAACTAGCGCCACTTCTCGAAAACTATCATATTTCTCATGCAAATAGTACATCAACATGTTCTTTGCCCAAGTTTTTGCTGTTACCTTCAAGCAAAAGTAAAACCTGCAGAAGTCATACGATATTTTCTGTGATCAAAATTATGGACGAAAATGCCAAAAATGCTACTATTGGTACTTGGCCTTACCATACTTATCGTAGCACGGCATTTAACCAGAGTCATATTTTTTTTCAATTTAATTCATTTATTTTCGTTCTTGTGCAAAGTATATGTTATAGGTGTTGGTTAAATTTTGATAGTAAAAGTACGTGAGCGTCAGAAAGAACGGATCACATGATAATAGGTATTAATAATTTATTCTCCATTTTTATTTAATAATAAGTTCTGAAATTGATACTAAAATTACAAAAACTGTAAATCTGGTAGATTGTTTTGACGGTTTCGTATTCCGCTTAAAGTTCGAGGTATGATGGCAATAGATTGACAGTTGGGTGTCGCTGGAATTAACTTGATAAATACTTAATTGCAAAGTCGACACATAATAGGGTGATAATTTAAATGACCGATAACAAAAACTCAAGACCGACTGGCAATAATTAACAACTTTCCCCAGAGAACATAAGTCGAAATGCGAAAAATACAATTGGGCCTCCTATACAAAGTTGCCGATTAGGCTGACTTGAATTACTATGGAAACGCAAATTATTGTTGTCATATTTCAACTTCTGTGCCTTGGGGAAAGTTGATCACCAGCCCGTCTTGAGATTTCGCTATCGGCAGGCCTGTGTCACTCCGCGTGTAGGTATTGAAAACATACCTCCAGGCGCCGGCCACTGCGAAAGGGCTAATCTAGCGGGCTGCCGCAAGCGAAAGAAGTCACACGCGTGCGCTATTTGTTCAAATTTCTCGACAATTTTTTGCAAGATGGACAGACGAAAACATACATACATACATATATCACGCCTATAATCCCTTGCGGGGTAGGCAGAGCGTAAACGACCGCTAAAAACGGACATTAACGCCACGTCTGACAAACATTTTAGGGTCATTCAGAAAATTGTGAATCGCCATAGTGACAGGTTGTCAGCCCATCGCCTAAAATTGATCGTCGTCGGCTTTTACGACACCCACGGGAAAAAAATTAGTATACATTATAATATTATTATTATTAGTATACATTTTATTATTATTATGTTGGTATTATTTTCGGATCTCGGGCCCACAGGGACCCGGTCCTTTGAGGCATGTGTGGGGCCAAAGCCAACAGCACAGAGGCCTTTTTTATACCAAATAATGTGTTGTGATGTGTACATCAAGCGGATACTTGCTCTGTCTGCACTATAGAAGTACTCGTACACCCAGAGCCAGCACCCGCCTGATGCAAGGACTATTGCAGGTTTATTACTTCATTGAATTAAATCTTCGGCAATAATCGTATAGCATATACAATTTATGCTGCTAGGTCTTAGACTACATGAACGTACTCGTCGCTGCCTGCTGCGTGCCCGCCAAAAGTAGGAGTAAACGCTCGTGTTGTGCGCTAGATGGCGTAAGTAGTTTCTCGAAGTAAGCAACCCTAGACCGCGGCTCATGTTCCCTCAAAAAAATATTTGGCAGGTATGCAAATGAACACGTGGTTGACTGGAACGCAAGCTAAATTAAATCATATTGTCTATCAGATTGAGTACATATTTCTTTGAAAACCATTGCGAAGTAGAGCTTCTGTAACGCTAGTTACTAGTTATTATTCTGTGCTATCGGTCACTAGTAAAACTTCACCCTATTATAAGCTTAGCTTGCCGGTACACGTACACATTCCAGTGTGATTTGACCCTAACGTTTAGGCATAGTTCATACTATAGGTGCAGTATAGTACAGCTAACTGGGTCAGTAGTAGCCTCCAGCAAGATTTACGAGCGCTGATTGGTCACTGGACTATCTAGAGCAGCCAATCGCCATTCTTCACTGTCGACTGTCAATTGTTTTCCAAATGATCTTACGAGATATAAGGTGCAGTACTGTGCCTACCGTTTCGGAAGTTGCTTTTATGGTGTAGTAGGTGGAGTTGATGTTTCTCGATCCGAAGGTTGTACGTTCTGTTCCACAAAGTAAACGTTGACTTACCGTGTGTGGACCATTACCACATCATCTTTTTATCGTGTGGAATACCGAGTCACTAACTACTAGTAGCTCGGGCACAAGAAGTTTATCGTAGAGGACGAAAATCATAAACGAGATGTCGTAAAATAATCATGAGACCGATGCCACGCAGATTTGCACTAGTAGTCCATATAGACGCAGTTCCATCGCAACTGTAGTAAGGCAGATTACCTTACCTGAAGAGCTGAATCGAAAGCGAAACAGTTGCCGACTTATTTTGCAAATATGCTTTTCGCTTTTCGTGCTCTTTTATCAGTTCTGCGTAAAAACTGAACTAAACTATTTACAAAAAGTTTAGTGATTGCCCCGCTCGGGTACAAGAAGCTTATCGTAGAGGAGGAAACTCATACACGAGTTGACGTTATACACTCATTAGACATTAGACCGATGCCTCTCAGATTCGCACCCGTGCTGATGAACGCAGTTATAACTACTATTAGGTTTGTAGTAGGCCCCTGACATGGTAGTGTAACGACCGCCATCTAAGTTATCAAATATGACACCAAGGGCTGGCGGATGACGTGCTCTCCGAAGCACGGAATCATCTTTCAGATGGTTTGGGTGGTTCATGACTAGGATCCAAGATACATTAAGATGTGGAAATAGAATGAGATTCGCTGAATCCATTAAAGCTAAATACTATCATGAGCTGTCCATCAACGTAACGAACTCAATCTAAGCCCCACACGATACAGTTTTTGTCTGACGATCTGTGTTGCCAGAACCACCTACAGTAAAAACAATGAGATAGTATACAGTACCAATCTTACTTATGGCAAAAACGGTAAGTATTTAATCCATTTCATTACAGAAATTATACTTACCTTCACTGACAGCTATAGCAGTCCTCTGCTGAACATGGGCCTCCCCCTAATTGGGCGGTATTGTCATACTCACCACGCTTGGCAGAATTGGCTAGCGGAGCGCAAGATAGGAAACGCTGCTGCCCATTCTCTGGAAGTACCTACCTTTAGTCGCTTCTTACGACACCGACGGGACTTTCTTTATAATGTCGTCATTAGATATAAGTATTACATATTATTGAAAATATATATTTTGTATGTAGTAGGATATTATCGTATTTTATTTGTGTATTTGTATACTTTTGTAGTTTAGATTGTTTTGTAGTTAAGTTCAATAATCGTAAGTAAATATTTTAATTTATTTTCAAGTTCCCGCTTTTTTTCCTCTTTCATCTCCATTGGGTTGGCTGGAAGAGAATTATCATTGAAATAAGCTCACCCTTGTAACTAATTTTAAGTTTTCACCTATTGTATTAATGTGTACAATAAAGAATTCATAATAATGAAGTAACTTAAATTATGTATAAGTGATCTAGAAATGCATCGGAAAGTGCGGCGTGGAACGCCCCTTAGACAAATATCAATGTTGTCCTTTTGTATCGCCATTTTTTGTTTATTATGTCTCTTGTAATGTTTCTTATGTGCAAATGATGGTTACTAAAAAAAAACAACGACCTTTTGATTGTAATGGTCTCAAAAGGTGTGGAAGTGCGTATATTTTTTTACAGAAATACGTGACCGCCTCTATCTGCTAGGATACCTACTACCTAGTCGTTAAAAATTAATAAAATCCACTACCAAACCGAATACTCTGGCAACACTGTCAATCGACTCCGGCGCAACGAAAAAAGATCCATGAATAATACATCGACACGAGCTATATCGATCACGGCCCTAATGATCTACACTTGATCGATGATCTATGATAAATGGACGTACGGTTGAGAGGTGCAACTGTGGCATGAAATGTGATATGCAGTAGCGAAAGGTATCTTGTAAAATTATAGCTACAGAGTGTTAGAAACACTAAATTTTAAACTTTCGCGGTTGTTTAAAGTATTGATAGTTATATTGAGGGTGTAAGGGACAACCCTCCGAATACTTACATTGCGCATTCAGACCATGAAACTAAACAACTTTTCATGAGAAAATATTTCAGGAAACGGAAAAAAAATATGACTACCCATAGTAATTGCAGTCAGCTGGCCCTTCGCTACCGCTTGGCGAACCAATCATTTATCTAAGCCACCCTAGTTGCCGCGGGTATAAATAATAATAATTCGTCGGTACATAGATTTATCACGCCTATAATAGTAGGCAGAGCGTTAATGGCCGCAAATAACAGATATTTACGCCACATCTGACAAATATTTCAGGATCTTTCGGAAAATTGTGTATCGCCATAGTGACAGGTTGTCAGCCCATCGCCTAAAATTGAAATACACACCCTCGAGTCCCTTGGTGTGGAGTGCTTGAAGAAATGGGGTGATGCTATTCGAAGCTGGCATCACTCAGTAAGAATCCATTTAAATGAAAACGATGTCGATGAAACTTAACAACTTTTAAATAAATATAGCGGTTATTGTGAAATCTTGTTACCCAACGAACACTAACTCTTTAGGGGAAGTTGGTCATACATACATACATCAGCCTATTGCAGTCCACTGGACGTAGGTCTCCCTCAGGGTACGCCAGGGAAGTTGGTCAGTTTTATTAATTTTGTGCCTGTCAAGTTTTTGTACACCGTCACATACACTCGAAATATTGGTAACAGTTTAGTTATCAATATATCTCCGAACATAAAGGTCACTTTTAAACCGTAGCTTACTTAAGTAGGTCAAAAAAATACTCCAGCAAATTAAGAACTTTGTCCTTTTTGAAGACAAAACGACGATGAAACAAAAAAGTTACAAAAACAGTAATCAAAACAGGAAAAGTGTTCTAATTATATGTTTGATGACTGGTTTTTACCTAATGTACAGTCGTTTGTAGCACTAACCAGGGGTACCCAAAAAGAACTGAATTATTTTTATCCCCACTTAATACTTACATAAATTAAGTCTTTTTCTACTACAGCATGTTCATGTCAAGGAAAAAATATTGCTGGGGACATAAATAGTTTAGTTCTTTTGGAGTAACCCTGTTACCTCATGTGCCTCAACCGACTGTACATACCTAATAAAATTATTTTTTCAACACCTCCTACAAGATTTTCATTACATACTGCTAGATATTATAAAAACACTTTAATTTTATTCTCTTAACTTAATGCAGTGCAATCTTCTGCACGTTATAAATGTAATAATAATGGATGAAGAAACAACACTTTCTAAAAGTTCATGGTCCTAACAGCAAATTCAAACAGTTTTATAATAATTACCAAAGTTAAAAACACCTCGTAAGTTTTATTGTAACCGTGAGGGGCAACGAGACAAGCGAGCTTCAATACAGAAATATCTGATATTTTCTTGATTTCGCACATCTATTTATTATTCATCACCGAAAAAAAATACTTTAACAATAGTCAAAACTTTTAATATGTGAAAAGGAATACCTATCTTTAAAAATATAAACTTTAATCTGACAAAAGCACATAATTCGATAATTACGTGTTCATCGAGTTATGCAATAGGAATTTGCAGAAAAATGGGTTTAAAGAGTTATACTGTAGTGGTTATTTTTTTTTAAATGTACGTTTCTTTGGTGAACAATAAATGAATATTGTATTGTGTTCTTTGGTGTAGCGCCAAAGTTAAAGTCACTTTATTGTAAGATTGATACTTACTTAAAATTTGTTATCATTTCCACTTTCTGTTCGCCAGTTTTGTGGCTAAACTCACGTTTAGTGAATTAAATTAAGGTGAACAATTTGCGGTTTTTAGAGTAGAAACAAAACTTATTCTGTAAATACTTTTCGTCTTCTGTACTATTTTACCACTGAACTATACTACATAAAGTTTCGCTTATCGTAGAGGACGAAACTCATCCACGAGTTGTCGTAACACACTCATGAGCGAGACCGATGCCTCGCCAATTCGCACCACGTCTATATGGACGCAGTTTCATCCTAACTGTAGTAAGGCAGATCACCTTACCTGAAGAGCTAAATCGAAAGCGAAACAGTTGCCGACTTATTTTATAAATATATTTTTCGTCTTTTCAACTCGTTTACCAATTACCTAAGCGTAAAAATTGAACAAAACTACACAAAGAAAAAACATTAACACGTTTAGTAATCTAATAAGCTCTAAATATTTCGGGGTTCGGAACACTTGGGATTGCGTCTTAAAGTGGGTCATTTTTCATACAAATGTACCTAGACTAGAGTCAAGAGCAAATCCATCAGTAATAAAAAAAAAAAAAAAAATATTGATATTCAAGGACTTAAAAATGAGATGCAAAGCAATTTTATATCAGCAAGCATTAGTGACATTATGAAGGCACACATACATTTTGCGCAAAAACTACTTATGGTAAAAGATAAAAAAGAGTAAAACACACACACAGCCACAGTAAAACCAAACTTATTTTTACAGCAGTAGCGCCATCTAGTGTCGTAAAGTGGCAAATCGGTTTTTAACAGGGAATCTTACGGCAAAAAATTATTGTATTTGCAAATATATTACATAAACACTTGACTTTCCATCGAGTTTTTTAAATAAGACTTTTGTCTCATTTAAACAAGCGTATCTAAGTTCATATAACTTTTGTATGAAAATCGTCTACTTTAACTCTGAAAGTGTAAAGGTACGGTCGGATTCATAAGTGGAGTCATAGTTAGACTACGAGACAGATTGCAATACGGGTTATTATCCTCTGTACTTACTTTACTAACTTACGCACACACGTAAGATTATCGACTGTAAGTAGAAAAGTCCACCTTAAGGCGTAGCATTAAAACTTAAACAGATTACCACCAATAAGCGACATCTATGTAATCTTTGAAATAATTACTCGGTGATAGCCTATTCGCCACCACATCACCACAGTATAATTAATAGTACATCACCACAAAGTATACATCACACTGGTTTGTCTAAAACTGTATTATAGTTATCCTTATTCGTTCATTTGTAGTAAAGCAATAGATTACATATCTTTATTTCGTCGTTTTGCTCACAAGCAACCGTAGCTTAGCGGTAATAGTTCTTACCTTCTAATCAGAACGGAACCGGGTTCCCATCCGATCTCTGTATGTTGATTAATGTTATTTTAAATGTTTTTATCATATTTTCTCCAGTAATCATTATTTTATATAATATTTTTCTATATATTCATCTATGTATTATATCTATAAATGTTTATTGTAAATTATGTATCAAAATATTATATCTAAAAACATAAACCTATAATATTGTAATAAAACAAAAAGTAAGGTAAGAAATTATTTTATTGGTAGGTATGGTATAACTTTATGTTAATAACATAATGACATGAATGAGAACTTTTGGTAACCATAAGATACGAGTATGTAAAACTACATAAAATACTTTCTGTCGTAATACTTAGTTAATAGTTTTGTTTGAATGATAAAACACAATATTATGTAAAATGATATTAAGTGTTCATTAGCTGAAACATCGATAGGTAATTATTTATAAGATCATAGGAATGATCCAAATCTTGGATTGAATCTTTCAATAAAGTTATTTAAGTAATAATTTCGTTAGTAATTATTTTATTGTTCTATGTTTAACGATGATGCACTTTCCTCGGAAGTAAAAGTAATTGTAATAATAATAAATCAGTTATTTGCCTACATCTCAAGGGCTTAAGCTTAAGTACTCGTTTTCGTAATGAAAAGATATTGAAGCAAGGCCTTAAGATAACTGACTAATAATGATCAATCTTATATAAATATATATCGATGTTTTAGCATAATTTTATTGATAATGTAATGCTCCACAAATACCTACTGCAATAGTAGGCGGGTAAGCAGGTAAACAGAGGTTGAGTGAGCAACGATTTATCGGGCCCGCTTCGGCATACATTGCTGATTATTTTGTGTATATTCATATATTGTAATGAAATACACAAGATAATCAGCAATGTATGCTAGATCGGGTCAGATTGAAATCTTAAGTAAAAATCGCCGCTTACATAATTAGTATTTGGTGTTACCTCCGCTGTTTTCAACAACACTTAATAAACACTTATTAGACTCGACCAAATAAGTGCATATATCTGTTCCTCTGGTACTCTCCCACACTCCCAGGCAGTGAGCCTCTAAAGCTTCTGTAGTTCTTTCATTGCGCATGTCCCACCTTTGCACCATTAAACCCCATACATTCTCTATGGGATTTAAGTCCGGAGATTTTGCTGGCCAACGAATAACTTGGATATCTGGGTGCTGGCTAAACCAATTATTCACCACGGCAGCTCGATGCACTGGACAATTTATCCTGGACAAATGCAAAACGAGGAACTTCACTAGCAGGATAAACAGTTAAACATTTCGCACCGTCGTCGGTAGCATGCTTTCCTGTAGCATATCAACATAATTAGCGGCAGTTGCACGCCCTGTTTCTTGTGCTACTAATTCGTCTGGACCAGCGGCAGAACCATTTTCTTCATATTGTTACACCATCATCCTCCGCTGTGAATCATTAATAAGACGAGTCGAGTTTTTACGCTACCTTCCTCTTCAAAACGTGTAACCCAACGTTTAACAGTCTTCCACTAAAACAAAGTAGCATTATTAATAAAAAAGTTTATACTAATCGGTTCACAGCTACCAACATACTATGAGTCAAAGTTTTTAATATTTAAAATACAATTGTAATGAAATAAAACTATACTTACGGCCAGACCAGTCTGATTAGCAATTTGAGTTAAATTAAATCCAATATCATGCAGCGCCACAGATAATTGCAGCGCAACAATACGCTGCCTATCCTGCAAACTGTTATTAGTATGCATTTCGAAGAAATAAACACTAAAGTTTAATTAATAAACTTAGGTTAAAAAAAACACTTAGTACACGCACTATCTCGGAAACGATCTAGCAACAACTAAAATGTAATTCAAAGTTTACAAAATTTTGCTTCATTTGATAAAACAAAAACTACAACGAAGGTATCGGGATTCGAACCATTGTCTCCACAATAACGGTCAAGAATTTGCTTGACCGCGCTACTGACCAAGCTACCGAAGCTAATGATTCATGTAGTGAAATAGTCAATACTACTCAGCCTATTATACAATGGTAGTTTCTCAAATTATAGTATGTTATACGTCATTTGTGTCATTGTGTGAGTGTCGCCGCGGGTGCGAGCGACTTGTTTTCTGAGGTTTGTGTTAACTATGACTCCACTTTTGAATGCGACCGTACAAGAAACCAATTGAGGTAAGTTTGTCGTGTGCATACAATACACCGAAATTGTACAGTCAAGCTCAGGCTGGGTTTCATATTTTGGACTTGCAACGTTCTTATTGATTGATTTATTTATCACACAATGGAAATTACATTATGAATTTATAGATGTTCGTAATAAGAATTCGCACAGTGTTCGTCAAATAATAATGAAAACAACTTAAAAATATTCAATAATAGAAGACAATGTCAGTAATATAATATAAAATAAAACAAAAATTTAGAATCTAGATACTCTTTTACGGAGTAAAACGACTTATCCAGCAAAACGTTATTATTCAGTTGGGTTCGAAACGTTTCGTCAGATGCTATGCTTGTTTATGCCGCGCGCATAAGACTTATAATTTGGCAGCACGTGTGTCTAACCCGACGTGATCTTGACTGTACCAGTGGCTGATGCAGGTAAAAGGTGACTAAAGTATAAATTCATTCACCTAATGGGTAAAACCACAAAAAATAATAATCATGTCGTACTTAATAATGAAAAATTAGAGTTTACTACTAGTACAGTTTTCTTAGGGATTACTCTCGACTCAAGACTCCAATGGGGCCCTCATATTACATCTTTGTCGGGAAGATTAAGCTCAGCTGCAAATGCGGTACGTAAAATTAGAGAGATCACGGATATAGCCGGTTTTCTAGGGGTAGCACCTATAACATCTAATAAAGGTTGGAACTGACAGGCGGCGTACCTATAATAGGCTTTTAATTAATACAAGAAAATATTTGAAGAGCCTAAGATAAAGATTATAATTCATAAAATTTTGTCTAAATTATGAGTTCATTATGTAACGAGATAAAAAATCTGTATCGAGGTTTTCAAATACGTCAATAGGAAATTGCCTCCTTGACCTTCTAGCAGTGGATTGCCAACCATTAAACTTGGTCTTACTTTATGTTTCCGATTACAAAAGTTGAACCAAGCAAAGTAAGGATCGTTAGTATGTAGAGGTTGTAAGGCCTCTCTATCCCGGTACAGGATGTCTATCTAGCAGTCATTTTGAACCTTACTTCCCTCACTTAAAGTTCAAAACCAATGAAAAAACATGAGGTAATGCGCATGCGCTCCACATACCTACAGGTCCTGAAACGCGGTATTGAAGTGTTTCCCCCGAGCGCTATATCTACAATTTTCTAAACAGTTATTTCCATGGTCACAACAGCCGACCAGGCGGTTTTCTCACAGTCGTAATCTTCCTACTTGTATTGGTCTCAAAGTATTTTTCTGAGTAGGTACACTGAAAAAGCTAACATAATGTGTACCACAGATTGAATAATAGGTAATCAAGCACAAATGTACAGTCGGTTATATCACATAAGGGACCAGGGGTACTTCAAAAGAACTGAATTATTTTTATCCCCAGTTGATACATAATAAAAATTGAAAAATATTTTTGGGGACAATAATAACTCAGTTCTTTTGGACTAGCCCTGGTACCTTATGTGCTACAACCGACTGTACCTATTTCTTTTTATCAAACATAGACATTAGAAGCAATCCACGTTCTACAAATAAATCTGCGCCCAAAAGCTCACCTCAGGTGATCAAGTGTGCAAATTCAACTCCAAAGTGCTCCAGTTTTCATTGTATATCCCACCTTGATAATATACATACATTACAGTAACAATGACAATACACAGACAGATCGTATTAGTGTTGATCTATTATGTTAGCTAACTTTTGCTAGTCACAGACATTGTTAACTGAAAGAAAGTGAGAGTTGTTTTGGGTAAGGCCTTTGACAACACTGCTAAGGATCAAGTAGGTATAGTTGAGCTCAGGTTGGCTTGGACACTAACACTTTTGAACGTTCTTAGTCCACCCGTGATAACAGTTACAATGGCCCTTTGAATGTTTGACTTGAGCTGAATTTCACTGTACATTACTCAGGGAAACCTTTTGGGCCAATATTGTATATTCTTTGTTTTCGGTTTTTCATAGTTTTTTTACAAACCATATTTTTAATATCGACTAAGCTGCACCTTCCTGTATATAAAATCATTTACTTTACCCTTTTAGTTCCCTGGATGAGAATGCCACTTAGTTTGGCGTCGCATTTTTGTACGATGTCTGATTAAGATAAAATAAGTAAATAAATATTACAAAGTTTTAAACATCAGAGCTTCACAAATATCTAGGTAACGAATTACTTGTATTGTGTATAGAAAAACGTAACAAGTAGGTTACTGTTCAGTGAAGGTACCAGTATGAGGTTATTAATGTCACACCTCGGACACTGGCGCTCAAATGTATGAAACAAGCGCGTTGCTACGCACACAGTCTAAGCTCGCGTAGGTGAACGCTAACCATGCTTGTGTGTGTGAGATAAGACATGTCAGGGTTGCCGCCATTTTACCTTAATTTGTTCGTGGTGCGTTCGCGAATCGGGAACACAATGTGCGGCAATATGAAATGACCTTGTAATAGCGGGTTTGAATTTGATTTGCGGGCTTGTAAAAAATGGCTGGCCGGCCGCTGCCATTGCCCGGCCAGTTCAAGTTCGATGAAACCAAATACTCGAAACTCATTGCGCGCGGATTAGGAATAAACAGGAATCATAATGTACTTATGCTGTAAGGTGGATGTCTATGCTCAATTTTTACAATAGTTTCCTATTTCAAATAGTATAAACGAAATAACAAATTGTTTGTATATAAATGACGGTCACCAAAATATTACGTAAGTTGAAAACATGATTTTTTGTTCTTATAGAATTTGTTTTTTTTCAGCGTGAACTAATAGGATAAAGTCTTAAACGAATGATGTCTAAGAAATACAAAACATAAGCGCCCAATTTTTGCTACTAAAACATAAAACTCTTTAAAAATACCTAGATTTGTATAGACAGGTAGAATCGGTAGAATTTTCTTTTAGTTTTGTCGTTTGCAGTGCTCAAACAACCGTACACAGCACAACACACACCGATCACAAAATATATAATTTACGCTGCCTTCGCTCGCTGCACCAAGTCGTCGTCGCGTCCTTGCTAGCCGGTGTCTGAGCGTCCTCCGAGCGCGGGTGGGCGGCGCTTTTAGGGGGAGGCAGGGAGTGACCATACTGTACGCTAGTACTATTAATTATACTGTGTTAATGTAGTAAATTATATTAATGGCAGTTCTATATACGAACAAACGGATTTCCTGTGTGGCCATACTAACAAGTTAACTTCCAAATACTATCAATTTAAATCAAAGTTTAGTGTGGTAAGAACCAATGTCGACATAATAAAACTGTCAGAGAAAATGATAATACATAAATCATGTTTATTGATTTGAGTTTAATCAATGATTTTAGCGTGTATTTGTCCATAGTATCGGATGCCATGGTTCAAAGTACATTACAAAATTTTGGAAGTAATATCCCACACTCAAGTCTGCAAAATTTTTTTGTGAAAAGGAAGTCTCCATTTTCCGCCTCTGTTCTTTGAAGTCTATGCAAATATATTCTACCTATTCCGAACACTGTCAATCATATTATCTATAACTTGATAATATTTTTTTATTTTGAAACAGAAACCAGTTTAAAATATTGATTTTAATTATAATAAAGAATATTTAAAAAATCTGTTGACGGACCTCGGTATGTTTAGAAGAAGCGTGCGGAGTTATGTACTTATGTTTTAAAAACGGTAGGTTCACCTCAAAATATCTATTTCAATGAGTTCAATGTTGACCGTGCACCGTTTTGTCGTTAAATTAGCTTTACCTTTAGTTCTGAGACATATGCACTATTCAATAGACGTCATTTGTTATTGAATACAATCTAATATTGCAGGCTGCATGTCATTTGCATAATATAAGGGTGATATGTCGGAAGGTATTTTTTCCTGTTATACTGTTTTAAAACATTTTAGCTAGGTACATGTAAAAAAAAGTAAGCCTGAATCCGGTCCTCAAATTATGCAAACGATACTTCTTTGACGATACTGGTCTATATACAAACCCTATTCATGCAAGATCCATTATATGCTTATGTTTAAAGTGGTAGACGTCAAAAAATATTTACATGAATCTGACTGTTGGTTGTCATATCAGGCTAAGAGAAAACATGCTCTTACCTCATCCTGAAAGGTCTTATGCAGGCTTTCCTTGTTGTACCTCTGGTCTCCTTGCTTCAGGATCGCTGAGCATTGCTTCAAGAGCGACAGTCTCATTCTTTCTTTGAGACTCTCCTCCTCCATGAAAGACATCCTCGGTCCATTCCTTGGCACCCCAAGTAGATCTTTAGGATCAGCTGTTCGAGCTCCGCCATTTTGTAAATCGTTGCTATCTGCCGTTAGTGATACGATATGTTTTTCTTTATCTTTCATAGCTATTACACCGTTTTGTTTTTCTGATAGTTCGCTATTTTCAGTTTGTTGTACTTTTAGATCAATTTCGTCGAAATCAACCTTTTTATTATTTGTATTTGAATCTGTAGTATCGATGCTAATGACGATATTTTCAGGCGCTACTTTGCCATCACTCATCTCAGTTTCTTTGGAATCAATATTTTCATTTTTATAAACAATTTCGTCGTCATTGTTATTTGTTACTGATTCGACGTCGTCTTTTCCAGGAACATGTCCGTTTTTAGTAGCCATGATTTTTTTAGACTGTTTTCCTGATTAATATTATTGTTCACATATTAACTGGTTTTTCTATGTTTTCACTTGGTTGAAACTAAAATTTATATAAGTGCATTTTTAATAAGCGGCTCATCAAATCAGATCAATAATTTGGTCAAATACTTGTAAAAGTAACACAAGTTCTTTGGTTTTGTTAAAAATCGTTATTGTGCGCAAAACGTGAGTAATTTAATCTAACAACCTTCGATACTAACCTTACTCAATAACCAAGTAGATAATGAAAGCTTTTACTAGACACAAAATGATGATTTCATCGGACCAATACGTCGTGATTGGGATTTGATGTATGTAATCAAAATAATTACTGTGCCTAATCTTTTATCGGTGGGCGTTGTTTTTCTTGCCTAACGTGAGATTAGTAAAACTGTTAGTTTAAGAAATGGTTCCGTAGTAAATTATTGTAAAGTAAAACTGTAGCCAGCGCTATTACCTGCTGCTTCCCGTTTTCGAGTAAAAAAAATATTTTTCCTGCGTTTATAGGTAGCATGTAAAATTTCAGAATTTATTAACTAACCTACATAAAAACAAACAAACTATATAAATATAATGAGTCGATTATTTTACTTACATAATGTCGAGAATCAAGGTGTTTAGCACCATTCTTCTTCTGATTTTATCTTGAATTTATTTGAGGAATATCGTTATAACAGATAAATAAGCTGTAAAAAAATTACTGCAAATATTTCAAGGGGCAAAGCAGCCCATGAAACCAAAAAACTTTCCCCAAGGAACATAGGTCAAAATATGAAAGGAAATGGAACTCCCATTTTTTTTATTTAGTCATAGAGCTTGAAATTGACAAAATGTTTCAGCCAACCGGGTCAATTTGTATGGGATATCCTCTTTTTTTCACATTTCGACTACATTCGGCCTATGTTCTTTTGGGAAAGCTTTTCAGTTTCATGGGATGGTCCACCCCTTAAAATAATTGCAGCGAATATTTTTAAATCGCGTATTTGTTGCACGCGGAATCCTAAACCCGGTAAATCCTTAAAACTGGTGTTTATTCGCCTAACGTCAATAAATTATTGGCGTTTAAATCATGCTTTGAAAGTGAAAGTTGAATTTAGATTTGTTGTTTAGCAACATTTAAACGAGTCATGTGATTTTATTCTACTCTGTATATACGAAATATCAGACTGCGCTCTGCCTATCCCGCAAGCTTCATCGCAAATTGAATACCAAATTTTAAAACACTTCCCGTGTTAGGTATTCAATTTTTGAAAACGTGCAAAATTTTCAAGCGCGGGCAGGATTTGAACCTGCGACTTTCGCATTACCACAGAATAATAACTAGTAACTAGCGTTGCATTACTAGTGGCGCCGCCTCTTCCGTCTGGGCTACCG
This sequence comes from Tuta absoluta, assembly GCA_027580185.1. Taxonomy (NCBI): domain Eukaryota; kingdom Metazoa; phylum Arthropoda; class Insecta; order Lepidoptera; family Gelechiidae; genus Tuta; species Tuta absoluta. Next base: position 5,709,785 of record JAQAHW010000019.1, on the reverse strand, counting down.
CAGCTCATCTCTTGCCCGCCAATTTTGCAAGTGGGTCTTAATGTTAGTAACGCGTGGCACTTCAAAAAAAAAATCATAGCAAATATTGTTTTGTTAGAAATACTTTGCAATGAATACCAAATTTTTAAAACACTTGCCATGTTAGTGAAATAGTCGCAAAACTAACCCGATAGATTGAGCCATTTCACGCGTTATTGGCATCAAGATACACAAAATTTAGCTGGCAAAGGATGAGCGGTAGCCCAGATGGAAGAAGCGTCGCTACTAGTGATAGCAAAAGCAGCATCGCAGATTCAGATCCTGCCAGCGGTAGAAAAATTTGCAAGTTTTCTTAAATAATAATTTGCTATAACGTAATAAAAATCAGTGTAAGTGGAGGTTTTTATTTACATGAGAGATCGTATAGAATTTATTTGTATTATATTTTTTGTCATTTTGAATGTGAAATTGAAGCGAGAATTGGATCATCGCAATTTCAGATTACCTGAACTAAATCTATTTCACATGCAATATTTTTAGATAATAACATTATAAATAAGATGAATATTCCATCTTTATTGCGAAGGTTGATCTTATTAATCTGTTGCAAATTACTGTTAGGGTTTAATCTTTTTGTGCATAATAATTTTGGAAACTTTCTTAGATATATTACTCTGATACTCTGTTTTATTGTAGATAATTACTCTTTTTGATAACTTCATTTATTTTTTGTTTTTTGCCCTCAGGCAAGGCAGGCAAATTTGTTTTAGGATGACATCTGTCAAATATGTACAACCTCATAATATTTTAATAAGCAATAAATTGAGATTTGTGAGACACAACTAAAATAGTGATTTCTATAGATGGACCGAAAAAGTATAAAACAGGTAAAAAAACTGGTTATGAATTAAAATTTTATGCGAAACCAGCTGATGCCTGCGACTTTGTCCTCACCACGGTGATTTGATACAAGGGTTTATTCCTATCATATTTTAATGCCTCATCACGAAAAGAACATAAATAACAATATAACCACGACATCTCCGTTTTGTTTAATTTTGTTTCCTTTTTCGTTGGTGGTCTTTTAGGTATACGCTAAGTTAGATAGTTGCCTATGTAACCTAGAACAGGAGCAAAGCCAGACTACCGCTAATTTGTGACAGTAAGTTATCTGTGAAGGAACAAGTACCCCTCATTTCCTAGTGTCGAAGCAAGCTGTTAACACTTCCAAAACAGTTGTTAATTATTATTATGTTCTGTAATTTCTGCTAACCTAAACCCTTTTCTTGGTTGTAGCTGGTAACACTGCCGAAACAGGTGTTTTCTATTCTTTTTTATGTATCGATAGTTGATGCTGGTAGCACTTCTGAAAAAGATATTATTATTTTTTTCCCGTTTTGACAACGTACTTCACAATCCACCGGTGGTGACGTAGATAAAAAAAATGTTTTGAGTTCTTTTGCATTTATTAAGACCAAAATAGTTTTCTTGCATTTATTTGTAATGTACAGACAGTGACCCGTTATAGTTTTATTCTATGTATAGACGTAAATAATTCAATCCAGTCCATCGGACGTTTGATAGAGTAGGTACCTATCCGTATCTAATTTTGAATGAGACAAGTATTATTTATTCATGGGCATACAAATATGCTAAAAAACACAACGTTGATGACCAGTGGAGTCTTATCATTAAAAACAATATTAAGATTTTGATTTGGTATTCACGTTTGCCACAAGAAGACATGGATGGTTTTGAGTGATCTTTATACGTTTTCATCGAGTTATGAATTTTCAAGTGATGAGGGCGCTAGTTACTCCGGAATTCCGTTATTAATTTGATTAAACAGGTAAAAAATAATATTCCTAAAAACAAAACAGTAATAAGGTATAACTAATGTCATGATATTGTAGCACAAGTATTAGTTAGTTACTTTTCAAATATTTGTATTGAGTCTGTGTGTTTTCTGTGTATTGTTTGTATTTATATACATTTACATCTACAAAATAAGTATTTATGTATTAAATTAGCTATCTAGTTCCCATAGTACAAGCTTTGCTTAGTTTGGGGCTAGGTGGCGCTGTGTGGAATGTCTAAGATATTTATTTATCACTAGATTTCCACCCAGCGGTTTCACCTACTGCCACTCATTTTCCCGTGGTAATAGTTGTTTTCCCGCGGTACTAAGTAGCTTATGTGTTATTCCAGGTTATACTCTACCTGTGTTCCAAATTTCATCCAAATCGGTCAAGCCGTTTGAGCCTGAAAAGGTAACAAACATACATACACACACACACACACACACAAACTCTCAGATTTATAATATTAGTACGGATTATAGGTATGTTACCAGCGTAATGATTTATCCTGAAATTAATACTATCTATTTAGTACCTACCGATCTATTTACCCGTTAATTCATATCTAAGTAGATACCATAAATTATTATACATCTAAGTATATATATATATATGATTTTAACTAGCAGGCTAGGTTTTAACTCCGTAAAGATATAATTAATATTGTTGAGTTAGCTAAACGAATTTTTGATGTGACTTTGAGAAATAACAGTGATTTGTTTTTAATGAAAGTTGTTTGAAATTAATTTGCTTCATATAAATGTAGTTATTCGTCTTATAACTATTTGAGAGTAGCGGGATTAATGTTTATATAAGACGAATGTCTATTTTATATGAAACTAATCGAATAAATCCGTACTAATATTATAAATCTGAGAGTTTGTGTGTGTGTATGTTTGTTACCTCTTCACGCTCAAATTGCTTGACCAATTTGGATTAAAATTTAGAACACCGGAAGAGTATAACCTGGCATAACACATAGGCTACTTTTTATCGCGGGAAAACAACTATTACCACTGGAAAATGAGTGGCAGCGGGTAAAACCGCTTGGCGGAAATCTAGTTTTAAATTAATATCCTAAATAATAAGCATGTTTAACTAAATTCTGGAATACAGAGATATCGTCTCAAAATCGAAAATGAAAATGTGATTTTTCTTTAGTGAGATATATAAATATCTATACAGCATATTATGATATTTTTAGGGTTCAGTATCCAAAGGGTCAAAACGGGACCCTATTCTAAATCTTTGCTGTCTGTCTGTCCGTCTGTCGCCAGGCTGTATCTTATAAAACATGACATGTAAGTTTGAGTGTTAACATTTTTCACAAATGCTGTATTCATGTTAACGCCATAACAACATATACTTAAAATTTGAATTAAATAAAAATGAGGGGAGTTCCCTTCCCATATCAATGTTTTTGCCCAATTTTATCAACAATGGTTTGGTGGCTGTATCACATGAACGGTAATAGTTAAACGGTTGAAATTTTTACAGAATATGTATTGCCGTTGCTGATATAACAAAAAACAATATAATCAATATTAAAGGGGGATCGTATACAACAAACGTGAATTTTATGCCATATTTCTACGTACGAAACTCTTCGTGCGCGTGTCTGACTCGCACTAGGCTAGATGTTTTTTTTTAATTTGAGTTATATTTAATACTTATGCCTTTTTTATATGTATGTTTTGGTTTCTTTATATTTTACTCATATTTATTATTTTATTTTACCACTTCTTTACTTTTAGTATTCGATGCAAGCAAATTGATCCGAATTTGATGTCCACAGCTTATTTTTCAACCACTTTCACTAATCTGCGCTGTCACTTTCGATTTCAATCACAAAAAAATGCTAATTATGATCCTTTTAAAAAACTCATTAACTTATCACTCACTTTTTTTGCTGTCTCTACCTACACAAATTCTAATTTTATTTTGTTTCACCATTTCACATTTGAATATCAATCTGTTTTGCCGAGACAGATATCATATTACTTTTTTAGTTCTTTGTTCTTTTACGCCTTGAGTTGGTAGTTACACCGTATCACTCACACTTTTTTATTTCTCACTTTTAAATTGACTGTTTTGTTGCCTCTTCCAACTGAAATACACGTTATTTTTATTATCAAAATAAAAATGAATTCGGCAAAATGTATATTCACTTGCTTTTCAAAATCTTTTTTAATCTGGCCACTGATAAAAATTTAAAACCACTTTTGTCACAATACAACTTTTCTTTACACAATTCCACTGTTTCACCCCCTTACACTATCAGTGCCCTTTGTTATGAAACTACAGACTACAAGTCTATAGGTGAAATTCTTAGTACTTTGCGTAGCCGGTTAATATTTTTGGTATCATAATAGCTAACCGACTACGAAATGAACATCGAATTTTATCTGTAACATTGTAGCCTTTAGTTTGATAATATTGGTTACTGGTGTTGTTTTGTTGACGCTACTGAGCCTGGTTGCTGCCGACGCTACCGAGCGTGGTTTCTGCCGACGCTACCGAGCGTGGTTTCTGCCGACGCTACCCGGCTGTCTTTGCTGACGGTGCGCTTCTCGCGACCTGCGCGCGCGACGTCAATGTTCGTACTAGCTAGACTGTTAGCTTGTAGCGGGTTCGATTGTGATAGTAAGTAAAGGTATAATGAGCAGCACAAACTATACTGGTAATTTTTATTAGCTCAATGAACATTAAGCATATTTTGAACTATCTTTAAAGATCTTTGCCGTGTGATGCCGGCTTAGAATAGCATCACCCCATTTCTTGCCCGTGGGAGTCGTAAGAGGCGACTAAGGGACTTGAGGGTGTGTATTGCAGTTTTAGGCGATGGGCTGACAACCTGTCACTATGGCGATACACAGGTGGCCCTCAAATGTTTGTCGGACGTGGCGTGGATGTCCGTTTTATGCGGCCATTTATGCTCAGCCTACCCCGCAGGGGATTGCGGGCGTGATATGTGTGTATGTGTGTATCTTAAGATGTATACCATAATGTATACCTACTTTTACGTGTCAGGTAAACCATTTTTAAAAATATGCAATTTTGAAACCGCAGGCAGGATTCGAACCTGCTACTTTTGCTATCAGTATAACATACGTACGTACATTAACAGCCACAACTGTCCACAGCTGGACATGGCCCGCCCCCTATTGGAGGGTATTAGCGACTCCTCTATTAACTTCTTCTTCTTCTTTTTCGTGTGTGACACCGAGTCGTCCAACGACCCGATGAACCCTGGTGTCGAGAGTTTTTTAACCACCTACTACTACTAGGAGGCCTCTGACATGGTGGTGTAACGATCGCCATCTAAGTAATCATAGACAGCACCCGGGACCGACGGCTTGACGTGCTCTCCGAAGCACGGAACCTATCTACGGAAATCTATCCACTGATCTGCCGCGGCTGATTCTAGTTCTGTCTGCCTTAGGTGAAATTATGCATATGCATCTTAATGCCAGTAACCCAGCCAAGCGACGACGGTGGTGCGGTAGTACAGACTGATAGTGAAAGGTGCACGTTCAAATCCTGCCTGTGGTTTCAATTTTGCAAATTCTCTCAAATTGAATACCTAACACGTTAAATTGTTTTAATATTTGACATCTTTAGAGGTGGGAATCGAAAATATACTGAATTTTTATTGAGTTATTAAGAATAACCAGTATAGTCCTGCTTGCGGTGGAAAATTGTACTATCACAAATTGTATCATCAAATGGGTTGTATGTTACCCAAACCCATTTAAGGGATCAACTTACACGGTTATTCTTAGTTACTATATGAGAAACCAGTTAAATGCAAGTGTACCCGTGAACGACCTCGACAGTGGCGCCTCTTTACAAAAAAAAATCTCTTTATACGAACAATCTATCAGAATTTTCGTTGCCCTAGTTTTTATTATTATCTTTTCGTAAAATTAGAACCAGCAAATTCGATGAAATATTCGCTATAAATAAAATTATGGCAATTAATACCAAAAGTAGTCGTTTTTAGCTACTTTTTCCATAACTTTATTTGCAGCGAATATTTTATTGAGTTTGCAGGTTCTAATTTTACTTGAGGATAATAACTAAAAACTTGGGCAACGGATATTCTGATAGATTCCGCCGGATACCATCCATACCTGGTTGCCATTCCACCAATTCGGACTAAGCGCTTCCAGTCATCATTTATAATGCACACTGCTATAGAACTCACTACCTGCGTCTGTGTTTCCAAACACATACAACCCTAATCTCTTCAAAGTAAGAGTGAACAGGCTTCTTCTGGGTGAGCTCGCTCCATCTTAGACTCAATCTCTGTCCTATGACCCAAACTAGAGTCAAGAGCAAACCCATCCTTAATTTAAAAAAAAAATGTTTGTATAAAGAGAAAACTTATTTTTTTGGGAACTGGCGCCACTGTCGAAGTCGTTGAAGGCTACACTCACCTTAAGATTCCTGCAAAATTCGACCTGAGCAAAGAGGTTAAAGAGATAGGTTGATGTGCTGCTGATTTATGCTTCTGGTGTATATGCTAAATTGGAGCGCCTCTGTGCCTCAGTACGAGAAATGTCATAGTAACCTATGAAAAAATAATAGTTCACTTGTTGCACACGCCTATCTCCTTACGCACAGACTCTAACAATTTATTGTCTGTCAACAATGTTAATGCCTCCCATATTCCCACTAATAGGTAAGACGAGTGACGCCGCGGGCGACACCTAATCATCCGTGTCCAACATACCGAGTCTTAAAGTACCCCGTTCCAATAAGTCGTATTTGACAGCTGTCATCTCCATACTAAAAGAGATGTCAACAAAGGAAAATGGACCCTCTGCCATAGTATTACCATGAATCTGACAGCTGCCAAATACGACTTATTGGAACGGTGGTGCTTTAGTGGTATAATTATATTGATGGCCACTTAGCCTCATGTCTAGAGGCGATCTGTTGAAGGATCACATGTGGCAGTTTAAGCTAATTAAGATATTAGTTATAGTTGGAAACCCTGCCCAACTTCGTGTACAAGTTGAAACATATTATGCGGTGTTACTACGAAGAGAGTTAGACGTGGTTTAAGGCGAGTGTAGCCGTGAACTACCTCGACAGTGGCGCCACATCACAAAAAAAAGTTTCGTCTTTATGCAAACAATCTATTAGAATGTCGTGTGATGCTGGCTTAGAAATTTCTTACCCATGGGCGTCGTAGGAGGCGACTTAGGGACTCGAGGGTTAGATGTGTATTGCAATTTTAGGCGATGGGCTGACAACCTGTCACTATAGTTATACACAGTTATCTGATTGACCCTCAAACTTTTGTCAGACGTGGTGTTAATATCAGTTTTACGGCCATTAACGCTCTGCCTACCCCTTAAGGGATATAAGCGTGATGTATGTATGTATGTATTGCCTAAACCAATCACTTTCACTTTCCGTGAAATGAGTTTAGAAAAGGATAGTATTTCCGCACCATTTCGCAGTTTTCCTTGCATGTTTAACCGCGATTTTTTAATTGCCGCTCAATTTTGATAGATGCCGTCTGTCCTTGTCTAAGACAGTGCCATTTTTAGAGATATTAGTCGGTTACATGGAAATGAGATTATTACCTACTTAGTTTTTTGTTACTTAGATCCCAAACTATAAATTTAAATAAGTAAGTAAATGACAGTGGGCAAAATTGTATGGAACACTTTTTTCAAACCAAAGTTATGTTATTTGAATGTTTTTGTGAGTTTTGTATTATGTGGAGTATCGTTTTATGGAGTTTACACTGTATTACATTCGACTGACACACAATATCAATATTAATGTGTCACAGACAAGTATGAACTGCCATTTCAAATAAGTCTCAACAGTGGAGGTTCTTGGACCACTTTTTTCAAACCAAAGTTATGATTATTGAATGTTTTGGGGAGTTTGACGTTATGTGGAATGTCGTTACATGTAGTTTACATTGTGGCACATTCGAGAGACACGCAATATCAATAAAATCTGTCAAAATAAATATCACGCTCCTGTTAAAATAACTTTTTAAGAATATTTTTGTTGTAACTTCAAGTGACTATAAAAAAAGAATCCCGGTGCAGATTTCGGTAATACTTGTCTCGGATAATCTGATAAGTGTGTTCTTCCATTTCCAATAAGTCTCAATAGTGGAGGTTCTTGGACCACGTTTGCCCACTGTCCTTTATAAAATTTAAACAAACAATCTTTCCTCTTTATAATACATAATATGGTATAATATATATATAAATATCTAAGTGTAGAAAAAATTAGACATGGTTTAAGCCGTTTAAAAATGTCAGAGCGTATGGCATAGTATTTAGTAAACCTACCTTATGTATGTATAGGTCAAAGAATGACAAGTTTTAAGTACTATAATTACAAAGTGAAACTAATGTTTAGGCCATTCTTTTATAAATTGTTCAAAAGAGGTATCTTACAAGTGTGTCATTGCAGTGTTATAAAAGGCACGATAAGCTATTGATTCTATTTCTACAGATTTTGGTAGACTGGTTTTTACGCAGGTGCAAAATTTTAAAATAATCGTATGTAGGTATCTTTCAAAATGCTTAAATATTGGAATTCCAAACGGTTCAAGGTAAAGGCAATCTTCCACCTGTCAGTGAGATGTAATCGGAACGTGTAGCGTGGGCAGGTACACACGCATGTACGACAATCCGTGTGAGATCTTACTACGTGGACAATTAATGAGGTTGACGACTAAATAAAGATGTTTACAGAAGGTTCACTCTCGCTTTTTTCGTACAGAACAAAACTTTCCTTGTTATTACAAAAAAAATTACGACCTGGTTCAAGTTTGACAACGTCATATCGTATGGAAAAGTAATTTAAATATTGTTACTATGAACGAGATTGGTTACTTGTTTAATACAAATATTTTTGCTTGTATTGATTATATTTTAGATGGATAAGGTTGGTAGGTTTTTGAGGTTAGGTACCTACCTTTTTTATGTGGGACTACGAGCCATCCAACCACGGTTTGTCAGAGTCTTGCATCACAAAGCAATTTTTTATTTCGGAGCTACCGAAATAAAAATTTTACGTCAAGTAACTCAACATTATTGGTACTTATGTTTTATTCAGTTTCTACGAATACTATACCAGCAATACTTTTATGTTTTTATTCAACTTTCCCTATTCCATGAATCAAAAATAATTGAATTTCACAATAAAACCTTTGTCGGCATTCGAAACAAACAATCTAGGTGCCAACATGACCAAATAATATGAAATTGGTTCATATAACGAGAATTCCTACTTAAATATTCAATATTAAAAACCAGTCGCTCTTCAAAATCAGATCAAATCGTACCATTCACTCCTTTAAGGGACCACATTACGTACTAAAATCATAAAAATCGCAATTTACTGCGTTGTAATTGTAATTTGGAGCCATAAAAATTGCTCTCATTCCTTATTCAGATCTCATTCCACTACCTCAATGTAGTGTAGGTCTGTAGTTACTTGCTAACTCATACTATGAAGAAAACTTGTTGAGATACGGTATAAAAACTTTAAAAAAAAAACAGTATTGAGACAATATTAGTAGTTTAAGTGGCGTATTATATGAAATCGCTTAATGTTCATGTTACGGAACCCTCGGTTAGCGAGTCCGATTCACACTTGGCTGTTTTTTTGTACGGTGTAGTATTTAAGCTGATGAAATTTTAATTTTTGTCCTTTAATAAGCAGAGCATCGCTAGTCTTGGCGTACATGGTTATCTAAGTACCTTTTGTGAGAATTTAACTGTAATTTAGGTATTTATTAAATTACTTATTTAACATGAACATTTTTAAGTATTTTCCTAGTCAGCATTTGTAATCACATTAGCACAAATATCAATTCAGGTGAATGTGTCAATATAAGGACGATTAGGCACGTTCACACTCGCATATTATCTAAAACGTCGTACTTTCTACTATTAACACGTTTTTAAACATAGACGTAATTTTATAAAGGACAGTGGGCAAAAGTGGTCCAAGAACCTCCACCATTGAGACTTATTGGAAATGGAAGAACACACTTATCAGATTATCCGAGACAAGTATTACCGAAATCTGCACCGGGATTCTTTTTTTATAGTCACTTGAAGTTACAACAAAAATATTCTTAAAAAATTATTTTAACAGGAGCGTGATATTTATTTTGACAGATTTTATTGATATTGCGTGTCTCTCGAATGTGCCACAATGTAAACTCCATGTAACGACATTCCACATAACGTCAAACTCCCCAAAACATTCAATTATCATGACTTTGGTTTGAAAAAAGTGGTCCAAGACCTTCCACTGTTGAGACTTATTTGAAATGGCAGTACATACTTGTTTGTGACACATTAATATTGATATTGTGTGTCAGTCGAATGTAATACAGTGTAAACTCCATAAAACGATACTCCACATAATACAAAACTCACAAAAACATTCAAATAACATAAAAACGATAAAAATATTATAAAGTATGTACTTCCACTTTCAATAAGTCTCAACAGTGGAAGGTCTTGGACCACTTTTTTCAAACCAAAGTCATGTTATTTGAATGTTTTGGGGAGTCTGACGTTATGTGGAGTGTCGTTACATGGAATTTACATTGTGGCACATTGGAGAGATACGCAATATCAATAAAATCTGTCAAAATAAACAGCATGCTCCAGTTAAAATCATTTTTGAACAATATTTTTAAAGTAACTTCAAGTGACTATAAACAAAGAAACCCGGTGCAGATTTTGGTAATACTTGTCTTGAAAAATCTGATAAGTGTGTTCTCCCATTTCCAATTAGTCTCAACAGTTGAGGTTCTTGGACCACTTTTTTCAAACCAAAGTTATGTTATTTGAATGTTTTTGTGAGTTTTGTATTATGTGGAGTATCGTTTTATGGAGTTTACACTGTATTACATTCGACTGACACACAATATCAATATTAATGTGTCACAAACAAGTATGTACTGCCATTTCAAATAAGTCTCAACAGTGGAAGGTCTTGGACCACTTTTTTCAAACCAAAGTCATGATAATTGAATGTTTTGGGGAGTTTGACGTTATGTGGAATGTCGTTACATGGAGTTTACATTGTGGCACATTCGAGAGACACGCAATATCAATAAAATCTGTCAAAATAAATATCACGCTCCTGTTAAAATAATTTTTTAAGAATATTTTTGTTGTAACTTCAAGTGACTATAAAAAAAGAATCCCGGTGCAGATTTCGGTAATACTTGTCTCGGATAATCTGATAAGTGTGTTCTTCCATTTCCAATAAGTCTCAATGGTGGAGGTTCTTGGACCACTTTTGCCCACTGTCCTTTATAAAATTACGTCTATGTTTAAAAACGTGTTAATAGTAGAAAGTACGACGTTTTAGATAATATGCGAGTGTGAACGTGCCTAATCGTCCTTATATTGACACATTCACCTGAATTGATATTTGTGCTAATGTGATTACAAATGCTGACTAGGAAAATACTTAAAAATGTTCATGTTAAATAAGTAATTTAATAAATACCTAAATTACAGTTAAATTCTCACAAAAGGTACTTAGATAACCATGTACGCCAAGACTAGCGATGCTCTGCTTATTAAAGGACAAAAATTAAAATTTCATCAGCTTAAATACTACACCGTACAAAAAAACAGCCAAGTGTGAATCGGACTCGCTAACCGAGGGTTCCGTAACATGAACATTAAGCGATTTCATATAATACGCCACTTAAACTACTAATATTGTCTCAATACTGTTTTTTTTTTTAAGTTTTTATACCGTATCTCAACAAGTTTTCTTCATAGTATGAGTTAGCAAGTAACTACAGACCTACACTACATTGAGGTAGTGGAATGAGATCTGAATAAGGAATGAGAGCAATTTTTATGGCTCCAAATTACAATTACAACGCAGTAAATTGCGATTTTTATGATTTTAGTACGTAATGTGGTCCCTTAAAGGAGTGAATGGTACGATTTGATCTGATTTTGAAGAGCGACTGGTTTTTAATATTGAATATTTAAGTAGGAATTCTCGTTATATGAACCAATTTCATATTATTTGGTCATGTTGGCACCTAGATTGTTTGTTTCGAATGCCGACAAAGGTTTTATTGTGAAATTCAATTATTTTTGATTCATGGAATAGGGAAAGTTGAATAAAAACATAAAAGTATTGCTGGTATAGTATTCGTAGAAACTGAATAAAACATAAGTACCAATAATGTTGAGTTACTTGACGTAAAATTTTTATTTCGGTAGCTCCGAAATAAAAAATTGCTTTGTGATGCAAGACTCTGACAAACCGTGGTTGGATGGCTCGTAGTCCCACATAAAAAAGGTAGGTACCTAACCTCAAAAACCTACCAACCTTATCCATCTAAAATATAATCAATACAAGCAAAAATATTTGTATTAAACAAGTAACCAATCTCGTTCATAGTAACAATATTTAAATTACTTTTCCATACGATATGACGTTGTCAAACTTGAACCAGGTCGTAATTTTTTTTGTAATAACAAGGAAAGTTTTGTTCTGTACGAAAAAAGCGAGAGTGAACCTTCTGTAAACATCTTTATTTAGTCGTCAACCTCATTAATTGTCCACGTAGTAAGATCTCACACGGATTGTCGTACATGCGTGTGTACCTGCCCACGCTACACGTTCCGATTACATCTCACTGACAGGTGGAAGATTGCCTTTACCTTGAACCGTTTGGAATTCCAATATTTAAGCATTTTGAAAGATACCTACATACGATTATTTTAAAATTTTGCACCTGCGTAAAAACCAGTCTACCAAAATCTGTAGAAATAGAATCAATAGCTTATCGTGCCTTTTATAACACTGCAATGACACACTTGTAAGATACCTCTTTTGAACAATTTATAAAAGAATGGCCTAAACATTAGTTTCACTTTGTAATTATAGTACTTAAAACTTGTCATTCTTTGACCTATACATACATAAGGTAGGTTTACTAAATACTATGCCATACGCTCTGACATTTTTAAACGGCTTAAACCATGTCTAATTTTTTCTACACTTAGATATTTATATATATATTATACCATATTATGTATTATAAAGAGGAAAGATTAGATTGTTTAAACTAAATAGGCTCCGAAACTACTGTATCAGTTTAAAAAATTCTTAAACCATTAGAATTCTAGTACACTATTCCTGATGAATACAGGCTATAATAAAATGTCTTATTCCCACGGGAAAACGGTTAGCAGTTGGTGAAACTACTGCACTGAGCAGGCCGCTAGATTGAAAAAACTTTAAAAATGATTTAATTTCATTCACAACTTAAAATATTATCAGAGTTTTTTTACATTTAGTATATTCCAGTACACTGATCACAAGTTTCTAAGCTGACACACCGTTAAATATAAGTGTCATGTGAACTACAGCTTAGTTTAACATATAATCGGATTAAATTACCTAACTACAAATTAAATAGTCAAGCCTTATGCTTGTAGCATGCAATTACAGATTATAATTATTTTCATATGTTACACTTTTGGTCATCTGTTCGAAACTAGTTTAGAAGTTACGTACGGATTGAAGTTTAAAATAATTTTATTTTAATAAGAAATTATATGTGTAATGCCGGCTTTAAATTTCATCATCCAAATTCAACCCGTGGGTGCAGTAATAGCGACTGAGTGATAAACTCACACTAGCAGGGAGCTATATCTTGCACTGCGCTCGCCAGTCTGATGCCAAGTGTGGTGAGTATGACAATACCAGTAGCTGACTGTTGCAGCTGTCAAAGTATTTAATGAAAGAAATTAAATTACGTTTAGGTAAGTTAGGTAACCTACTACAACATACCTAATAGGTATCATGGACCAAATGATAGGTATTATACATACATATATCACGCCTGTATCCTTTGCGGGGCAGGCAGAGCGTAAACGGCCGCAAAAAACGGTCATTTATGCCACGTCTGACAAACATTTGAGAGTCCTTCGAAAAATGGTGTATTGCCATAGTGACAGGTATATAGTATAAATAAGTCTTTCTCTCGCCTATTAATATTGTTGTGCCCAACAGGGTCCATGTTGTAAGTACCTTAATAAACTACCACCTTTTATATCTTGAATGACACAATAAATATATTGAGTATTGAGTATAGTAATAGGTATTATGATAACCCTAAATACGGTAGTTCAACCGTAAGATATGTACTTTATTTACAACCACAACAATCCACTGACTGGACAAGGGCCTATCCCTTTATTGATTGATAGAACGGGGTTACATTGATTAATTTTAAAATTTAGATTCACATATTTTCTCCAATTAAATTTCAAAAAATATGAAAAATATGCAGTATTAGCGACTGTACTAAAAGTTTTATATCCTTTAACAAAAATTATATTTTTTGAGTTAGTTTTGGAGAAATTTTGAAAAAACGAGCTTATCAAAGTTAAAATGAAAATGGGGTTACTTTGATACCCCATACTTTTTTCGTTGCAATTTAAAGTCGTCCCAATTTTAGGTAAAACAAAGAAAAAAAAATTTTTTTTTGTCTTTTATTTGTCAGATTATAAACAAAAATGTATTTTTGGGGTTATTTTGATTATAAGGGTAACTTTGATATGTGCGAGGTAGGTAGATAAAAATTAAATATCTTCTAATCAACCACTGTTTTATTAATTTTCTAATAGCTTACTTAACTATAAGTTATCATAACTCAAATATAATTTCTAAACAGTCTTAAATCAGCCTAAAAAACATCGTGAGGTTAGTTTGATAAGTCTTACTATTCCCCTATAAAATCATCCATTATAGAATGTGGGGCGAGATTGATAACTATCAATTTCGCCTCGTATGTCCCATCAAAGTAGCCACGTTGTTTAAAAACTAAAATATCTATAAAAATGGCGGCCACAGAAATGAAACTAAATATTGTTATTATTCGTGAAGAAACACATAATTTTAATAACCAGTGCAAACCCATATAAATATAATACTTACGTGTTCACCTTAGAAGTTATTTCTTAGACTATTTTCATGAATTGCACCTGCAATATTTAAAATATTATTTTTTCCACAATGAAACGTGCTCCTGCGCTGGCGACGATGCAAAACATGGCTGACATGTTGGTGTTGCCATTTTTAAAAGAAAAAATTAGGCGTGTTTCGTTTTTACGGAGGAAAACGGTCGGTCAATTTGTCCGTCCTATGTCCGTCCGTTTGTCCGTTTCCTAAAATATTTTTTATGGGAAGTTGTTCAGTTTCATAGTCTGAAGTTGTTCAGTTTCATAGTCTGAATGCACCCTATCAGTATTCGGAGGGCTACCCCTTACACATTTTATATCAGCTGCAATGTCCTAACCAAACTAGGAACAAATTAACAAAGCGATAAATATCAACATTGTGAGTGCCCCCCGGGAATCAAACCCGAGAGGCAGTTATCTAAATCTAGTAGTGTATGTAGTCCAGTTAGCTTGGCCGATAACTAGTAAACTGCGCGTTATTAGGCCGCCCCGATACGGCATAGAGTTGATCTACGAAGTGTGAGACTGAATGAAGAAACGCCGCGGTTAAAAAAAGGCGCTTTGATTTCTCGTTACGTATTATTTTTGTGTACCTGTTCAACCCAATTCGGGCATTAAGCAGGTAGCAATATAGGTAAGGTACGGTCGCATTCAAAAGTGGAGTCATAGTTAACACAAACCTCAGAAAACAAGTCGCTCGCACCCGCGGCGACACTCACACAATGACACAAATGACGTACAACATACTATAATTTGACGAACTACCATTGTATAATAGGCTGAGTAGTATTGACTATTTCACTACATGAGTCATTAGCTTCGATAGCTTGGTCAGTAGCGCGGTCAAGCTAATTCTTGACCGTTATTGTGGAGACAATGGTTCGAATCCCGACATCTTCGTTGTAGTTTTTATTTTATCAAATGAAGCAAAATTTAGTAAATTTTGAATTACATTTTAGTTGTTGCTAGATCGTTTGCGAGATAGTGCGTGTGCTAAGTTATTTTTTTTAAGTTTATTTATTAAACTTCAGTGTTTATTTCTTCGAAATGCATACTAATATCAGTTTGCAGGATAGGCAGCGTATTGTTGCGCTGCAATTATCTGTGGCGCTGCATGATATTGGATTTAATTTAACTCAAATTGCTAATCAGACTGGTCTGGCCGTAAGTATAGTTTAGTTTTTACAATTGTATTTTAAATATTAAAAACTCTGATTCATAGTATGTTGGTAGCTGTGAACCGATTAGTATAAACTTTTTTATTAATAATGCTACTTTGTTTTAGTGGAAGACTGTTAAACGTTGGGTTACACGTTTTGAAGAGGAAGGTAGCGTAAAAACTCGACTCGTCTTATTAATGATTCACAGCGGAGGATGATGGTGTAACAATATGAAGAAAATGGTTCTGCCGCTGGTCTAGGCGAATTAGTAGCACAAGAAACAGGGCGTGCTACTGCCGCTAATTATGTTGATATGCTACAGGAAAGCATGCTACCGACGACGGTGCGAAATGTTTAACTGTTTATCCTGCTAGTGAAGTTCCTCGTTTTGCATTTGTCCAGGATAAATTGTCCAGTGCATCGAGCTGCCGTGGTGAATAATTGGTTTAGCCAGCACCCAGATATCCAAGTTATTCGTTGGCCAGCAAAATCTCCGGACTTAAATCCCATAGAGAATGTATGGGGTTTAATGGTGCAAAGGTGGGACATGCGCAATGAAAGAACTAGAGAAGCTTTAGAGGCTCACTGCCTGGGAGTGTGGGAGAGTACCAGAGGAACAGATATATGCACTTATTTGGTCGAGTCTATTAAGTGTTTATTAAGTGTTGTTGAAAACAGCGGAGGTAACACCAAATACTAATTATGTAAGCGGCGATTTTTACTTAAGATTTCAATCTGACCCGATCTAGCATGCATTGCTGATTATCTTGTGTATTTCATTACAATATATGAATATACACAAAATAATCAGCAATGTATGCCGAAGCGGGCCCGATAAATCGTTGCTCACTCAACCTCTGTTTACCTGCTTACCCGCCTACTATTGCAGTAGGTATTTGTGGAGCATTACATTATCAATAAAATTATGCTAAAACATCGATATATATTTATATAAGATTGATCATTATTAGTCAGTTATCTTAAGGCCTTGCTTCAATATCTTTTCATTACGAAAACGAGTACTTAAGCTTAAACCTTGAGATGTAGGCAAATAACTGATTTATTATTATTACAATTACTTTTACTTCCGAGGAAAGTGCATCATCGTTAAACATAGAACAACAAAATAATTACTAACGAAATTATTACTTAAATAACTTTATTGAAAGATTCAATCCAAGATTTGGATCATTCCTATGATCTTATAAATAATTACCAATCGATGTTTCAGCTAATGAACACTTAATATCATTTTACATAATATTGTGTTTTATCATTCAAACAAAACTATTAACTAAGTATTACGACAGCAAGTATTTTATGTAGTTTTACATACTCGTATCTTATGGCTACCAAAAGTTCTCATTCATGTCATTATGTTATTTACATAAAGTAATACCATACCTACCAATAAAATAATTTCTTACCTTACTTTTTGTTTTATTACAATATTATAGGTTTATGTTTTTAGATATAATATTTTGATACATAATTTACAATAAACATTTATAGATATAATACATAGATGAATATATAGAAAAATATTATATAAAATAATTATTACTGGAGAAAATATGGTAAAAACATTTAAAAAAACATTAATCAACATACAGAGATCGGATGGGAACCCGGTTCCGTTCTGATTAGAAGGTAAGAACTATTACCGCTAAGCTACGGTTGCTTGTGATCAATTTGACGAAATAAAGATATGTAATCTATTGCTTTACTACAAGTGAACGAATAAGGATAACTATAATACAGTTTTAGACAAACCAGTGTGATGTATACTTTGTGGTGATGTGGTGGCGAATAGGCTATCACCGAGTAATTATTTCAAAGATTACATAGATGTCGCTTATTGGTGGTAATCTGTTTAAGTTTTAATGCTACGCCTTAAGGTGGACTTTTCTACTTACAGTCGATAATCTTACGTGTGTGCGTAAGTTAGTAAAGTAAGTACAGAGGATAATAACCCGTATTGCAATCTGTTACGTGGACTAACTATGACTCCACTTATGAATCCGACCGTACATATTTATCACTTTATTTTCTGTAAGCAATACTGTCTGAAGCCACAGTAGTTATGGGATGTGTAGGCAAGGAAGCTTCTCAGAAATTGTTGCATTTTATGAAGACGTTGGCTCTTTCTGTGTTCGTGACTAGTCCGATCTCGTAGCGGATAGCACCCCTGCCTGCCACGCCAAAGATCGTGGGTTAGATCCCCGCAGGACACAAAAAAAAACAAATGTTTCTAATGGTCCTTTTCTTATAAAACATTAGGAATTTATTTAAAAAAGTAAGATTTTAAATTTTAATTATCTAGTTCTCATAGTACAAGCTTTGCTTAGTTTGAGTTATATTTTTAACTTATTTATTATATTTTTCTAAATAATTTTAACCATTACATATTTGCCAGACATTAAAGGCGCTACATTTTAAAAACATATATTACATTACAAGAAGAAATTGTTTATCCTATTTATAATAAATTGATCGTTAACATCAACTCAATATCAAACCGAAATCAACGACACCTTAATTCAAATACCTTTGAAATATGAACACCAGTATCGGTACGCCGTGTTTCCTAGCCATAGTGTGTATCGCGTATGTTAAATTTACCATACAATGGTGACAGGCGGTCGCGGGTTCGATTGCCAGATAAATCCTTTTACTGGATAATGCACTGAATACCTGAATAAACGCGGGTAGTGTGCATTTATTTCCAAGTATGGTAGGTGTTTCTGGTCGAATCACAGTTGGAAGGAATTTATTTGCTTACCTAGATGACATGATCAAAAAGGTGTAGAGCAAGTAAGACGGTTGTAGGAGATGGATACCAAATTTCAAAACACTTCCCGTTCTAGGTAAATAATTTGTGAAACTTGCAATATTTTCAAGCGCGGGCAGGATTTGAACCTGCGACTTTCTTCAGCACAAGTGGCAACGCCTTTTCCATCTGGGCTGCCGCGGCTCGTCTAATGTCTAAATGTCGTCACTAGTAATGGCGAAAGTCGCAGGTTCCAATCCTGTCCGCGCTATAACAACTTAAAAAAAAGTTTGTCACAGTAATAAAATTACTAACAACATTTAGGTATTTTAGAAAATAATAGGTTTCTGTAAATGTGCATGATAATTATGCAAATTCATGTAATAATGTTAGTTGGATGATGTATGAGGGTCGTGATAGGCCATCGAGTGCCGACGAGTGATTGAGATAAATTAAATGAACTGTTGATGATACCTGGTACACTCATTCACTTATTATAAATGTGGCATAATATTTATGTATGAAATGACGATGACGTAACCGGGACCAAAAAAGCATGCAAAATTTACAAGTCGCATGTTCAAATCCTGCTTGCCTGCGGCCCTCCGGCCGCCATCGCAACTGAATTTCACAACTGGTTGCGGTAGAAGAAATAATTTTCTTCGTACGTTCCTAGTTGCGGCAAGAGAAATTTACTTATTTGTTCGCAACTAGTTGTGTACAAGGAACTGCACTAATTTTACTAGATGCAAACTTTGTAGTTATCAGTACCTATAACCAATAATGATAGAAAACATATATAGATAAAATAATTTCACGAGTATAAGTTAGAAGTAAATTTTTATTAAAAATCAATAATTAAGGCTAACAAATATAATATTATTTAAAATGCATACGGACAGATTATTTTCCAGACAGTGCCCCACACTTATTTTACCTTTTTTCAAGTCGTCTATTGCTGACTGAGTTTCAGAATCTATCTCCTCATATTCTTCTTTTTTCTTATTACTCACTTTTCTCAAATCATAACTATCAGACTCTGTTTGCAAAACATCTAATAAGTGAGCAAGCACCCAACATATTTATTTATTTTTGTATGCCAACCTTCAACATTATTATTTGTTCTAAAATATTCGCTTTCACAACAACAGTCAATTAAATTTACCTCTTTATATGCCCATTGTTTATCAAAAAACTTATTGAAAGCCTTAATCTCTTTAGATTTTGAGGTTTTTGTCATCACATACTGATATCCAGCGGTTAAAAACTGTTGTGGCAAGCGAGCAATGCCTATAAACCTGGCCGCGTTTTAATTTTCAGGGCCTTAGCTTTCCTACAGAAGCATTGGTTGAAGTGAAAATAACAGCCCTTAAATATTATTTCCGGGAATACTTTTTTTACTGCTTTGATTGCAGGTAGTTCATCAATACTTATAAAGAGTATTATTGAAAATATACGTATCCTCTTCAAACAGTTTGCATGCAAAGCGATAAAAAAGATTGTCATTTGTTGTGTACAAAGAAAAAAAATTCTTTACTCGCAATTGGTTGTGAAACTAAATTAACCATATCAAGTAGTTGCGAACAAATAAGTAAAGGACAGTGGGCAAAAGTGGTCCAAGAACCTCCACCATTGAGACTTATTGGAAATGGAAGAACACACTTATCAGATTATCCGAGACAAGTATTACCGAAATCTGCACCGGGATTCTTTTTTTATAGTCACTTGAAGTTACAACAAAAATATTCTTAAAAAATTATTTTAACAGGAGCGTGATATTTATTTTGACAGATTTTATTGATATTGCGTGTCTCTCGAATGTGCCACAATGTAAACTCCATGTAACGACATTCCACATAACGTCAAACTCCCCAAAACATTCAATTATCATGACTTTGGTTTGAAAAAAGTGGTCCAAGACCTTCCACTGTTGAGACTTATTTGAAATGGCAGTACATACTTGTCTGTGACACATTAATATTGATATTGTGTGTCAGTCGAATGTAATACAGTGCAAAATCCATAAAACGATACTCCACATAATACAAAACTCACAAAAACATTCAAATAACATAACTTTGGTTTGAAAAAAGTGGTCCAAGAACCTCCACTGTTAAGACTAATTGGAAATGGAAGAACACACTTATCAGATTATCCGAGACAAGTATTACCGAAATCTGCACCGGGTTTTTTTTTTCATAGTCACTTGAAGTTACTATAAAAATATTGTTAAAAAATGATTTTAACTGGAGCGTGCTATTTATTTTGACAGATTTTATTGGTATTGGGTGTCTTTCCAATGTGCCACAATGTAAACTCCATGTAACGACACTCCACATAACGTCAAACTCCCCAACACATTCAAATAACATGACTTTGGTGTAAAATAAGTGGTCCAAGAACCTCCACTGTTGAGACTTATTGGAAATGGAAGTACATACTTATCTGTGACACATTTATATTGATATTACGTGTCAGTCGAATGTAATACAGTGTAAACTCCATAAAACGACGTTCCACATAATATAAAACTCCCCAAAACATTCAAATAACATCACTTTGGTTTGAAAAAAGTGGTCCAAGAACCTCCACTGTTAAGACACATTGGAAATGGAAGTACATACTTGTCTGTGACACATTAATATTGAGATTGCGAGTCAATCGAATGAAAAACAATGTAAACTCCATGTAACGACACTCCACATAACGTCAAACTCCCCAAAACATTAAAATAACATAACTTAGGTTTGAAAAAAGTGGTCCAAGAACCTCCACTGTTGAGACTAATTGGAAATGGGAGAACACACTTATCAGATTTTTCAAGACAAGTATTACCAAAATCTGCACCGGGTTTCTTTGTTTATAATCACTTGAAGCTACTTTAAAAATATTGTTCAAAAATGATTTTAACTGGAGCATGCTGTTTATTTTGACAGATTTTATTGATATTGCGTATCTCTCCAATGTGCCACAATGTAAATTCCATGTAACGACACTCCACATAACGTCAGACTCCCCAAAACTTTCAAATAACATGACTTTGGTTTGAAAAAAGTGGTCCAAGACCTTCCACTGTTGAGACTTATTGAAACTGGAAGTACATACTTTATAATATTTTTATCGTCACTCTAAGTGTAAGTTTTTTCAAACCAAAGTTATGTTATTTGAATGTTTTTGTGAGTTTTGTATTATGTGGAGTATCGTTTTATGGAGTTTACACTGTATTACATTCGACTGACACACAATATCAATATTAATGTGTCACAGACAAGTATGTACTGCCATTTCAAATAAGTCTCAACAGTGGAAGGTCTTGGACCACTTTTTTCAAACCAAAGTCATGATAATTGAATGTTTTGGGGAGTTTGACGTTATGTGGAATGTCGTTACATGGAGTTTACATTGTGGCACATTCGAGAGACACGCAATATCAATAAAATCTGTCAAAATAAATATCACGCTCCTGTTAAAATAATTTTTTAAGAATATTTTTGTTGTAACTTCAAGTGACTATAAAAAAAGAATCCCGGTGCAGATTTCGGTAATACTTGTCTCGGATAATCTGATAAGTGTGTTCTTCCATTTCCAATAAGTCTCAATAGTGGAGGTTCTTGGACCAAGTTCCATACAATTTTGCCCACTGTCATTTCTCTTGCCGCAACGTACGAAGAAAATTATTTCTTCTACCGCAACCAGTTGTGAAATTCGGTTGCGATGGCGGCCGGAGGGGCCTGCGGTAGGAAATTTGTCAAGTTTTCAAAAGATGATTCAGTAATTTCACTGTCGCTTTCCGTCAAAAAGGTTTTGAAAAGTGTAATATATGATCGTGACTCAAATTTGTCTTGTAAATAGACGTAAAATGCGCGTTATCTGTCAAAATTGAGCGACTATTAAACATTAAACTACCATACCATAAAAATTGCGACAAAATTATTAGAAATTGCCAAGAAACCATAGTTATTTTTAAATTAAGACATGACTGAGATGTACTGTCCTCTTCTTAACCTCTTTAACGGGAAATGACAGCGCTATTTTAAGCGCTGTTACAGATATCTGTCAAAAACTAATGTTTTTTTAGCGCGACAACTAATATGACTGACTGTACCTACAAACTCGTGACTTAATCCCACTCCCTGACATTATTACCCGACTGCGCTAAAATAAGGCAGGTTGTGTTCTGAACTAATACTAATTAATGCCACGCTAAATACCATCTTGATTAATCGTTAGTATTTACATATTAAGGGTAGGCGCTGCCCTTATCACTTGAAAAATCATATCTCGATAAAAATGGAATTTATCCATAGTATAGATAGTTTCGTACCCTCCGAAGCACGAAACTATCTTTATTACAGTCAGTCAGGTGGTTTAGCTTGCTATGTTCTAACTAGATAGGAAACAAATTCACAAAGTGATAATATCAGATTTGTGAGTCCCCCACCGGGAATCGAACCCGGAACTTTTGCGCACCAAGCAGTTGCACTACCACTGCGCCACATCGGCCGTCAAGCTAATTATTTCACGGTACTATGTCACAATTCTCTGAAGATGCGTCTTTAAACCATCTGGAGCCATCTCATTACCATTAACAACTTTTTGGTCAACTAAAGAATCGTTGAGATTTCACGCATTGCTTATTGAGAGATTTTAAGAACTGACCCTTGTAAATGCATCGGTACTTTGTCACTATTTAGGGATTCGTAACAAAACGGTTTAAAAAAATGGGTGATTCTTTGAGACGTAAAAAATTGTAGTCATACGTAATTTTTTACAAGAATGTTTAATTAACTATTTAAAAACTAAAATCCCCATGACAAATTATCACAAAGACTAATTCGCAAACTGAATACCAAATACCACTAACTGATGGCGAAAGTCGCAGATTCAAATCCTGCCCGCGGTAGAACATTTTGTACGTGTTCTAAAACGTTTTCACAAAGTTAAACATGTTGACAATATACATGTGGCGAAGCTCATGTGTTGCCCAACGAGGTTGCGCTGCACTACTGCTTTTCAGTTCTTTTTTGATGGCAGATATTAGACTCAAATTAGGATAAAATCTCAAGACTTATTGGCATCAAACTTGAATGTGCGTTTTGAAACATTTTTCCTGTTATATACTTAGGTACAAAATATTAAAGTTTTAAAATGGTTCACTTAAGAACGCTTGTGTTTGATGAAAATATATATTATAAAGTTACATTCTAATTAATTACATATACCTGAAACTTTTTTCCAAAATATAAAAAAGATTGTCTCATTTAAAGTGAAATATTTTTAGCACCTCTTTGTATGGGAGATCCATATTATATATCGGAAATAAAAATCCTAACATAAGTTGTTCGGTTTCACGAGTATTCCTTACTTTAAAAATATTTTTACTCAAATTAATGTTGCCTTAAAATGATGTTTAAAATAATGTTCTACAGAACCCACTGTTCAAACTTCAAACCACACTTAACCATTTTTAATTATAAGTATATCACAGGTCTCATTTCAAATTATACTAGGTACTTGAAACCACCAAATTACCGATCTCGAAATTGAGATGTTTCTGAGAAGCGTTTGCAAGGATGTATGGAGTAGTTCACCTTTTTAATATCGTTTAAGATAAGTAGGCATAATTTACATCAGTTGGATTGCTTATACCATTACATTTAAGATGCAGTAAATTGAATATGTAATGGGGCTCGTCCGTGTGATGCCGGCTTAGAAAAGCATCACCCTAGTTCTTTCCTGTGGGTTTCGTAAGAGGCGACTAAGGAACTCGAGGGTTTCATGTGTTGATACCATATTTTTCTGTAGCGGCCCTCAAATATTTTTTTCCGATGTGGCGATAGCGACGATTTTACGGCCATTAACGCTTTGCCTTTCCCGCAAGGGATAAAGACGACATATGTGTAGTGTGAAATACGGAAATTGACATGTATTTTTCTTATAGAGCCACAGTTTATGAAACTTTCCTACAGTTTTAAAAGCCTTGTAAATTTCTACTTACTTATAATTTAAAAACTATTTTTACTGTAAGTGACATTATTGTCGTACAGCGACATTTAGTGGCAATCGAAATTTTGCGCACTTTTGTGTATAGTAGTGCAGTAGTTCAATCAAAAAAAACAAATTGAACTGTTGCAACTGAAAACATTTAGTAGAACAATCAATCTAATTGCCTATTGAACTATAGTAAAGCCATCCCAATAAGCCATGTTTGACAGCTTTCAGTTCCATTCTAAAAGAAATGTCAATAAAGAAAGATTCACCCTCCGCCATAGATAGCGTTTGCACGAATCTGACAGCTGTCAGATATGGTTTTCGACGACTTGATGAATCGAAACGTTCGAATTCTCTACAGAGACCTAAGGTGGTTGATCCAACAAAACGCCTTAGAAAGAAGTGGGATATAAACTCTATCCGATAGCTTTAACAAAAGCGGTCGTCTGCAGACACCCTTATTTTTCGTCTTCTTCTTCTTTCGTAATTAGAATTTGCCGTGTGATGCCGGCTTAGAATAGCATTGCCGTGTGATGGCGGTTTAGAATAGCATCACCCTATTTCTTTCCCTTGGGAGTCGTGGCGTAAATGTCCGTTTTTTTGCGGCCGTTTACGCTCTGCCTACCCCGAAAGGGATTATAGGCGTGGTATGTGTGTGTGTGTTCTTCTTTCGTGTGGGACACCGACACGACGAAGAACCCGATGAACCCGGAAGCCGTATTCTATTTGAAAAGCGTCCAGGTTGTGTATCTCATTTTGAGTGTCAGTTGGATGGTTTTGACCGTTTCGTATTTCGCTAACTGGGACCCCTATTCTTTTATTTCTTTGCCATTGTAATGCTATCGACACTCAACTATCATTCTGTTGCCACTGTTATTTTCTATTCTTCAAACTGTGTAAAACGACACGGCATAAACCTAAGTTGGATAACTGACACTCTATTGAAACACAACTATAATGCTATTTAAATAAATACGGCCCCTGAACCCCTTATCTATCTATACATATAATAAAACAGAAACGAAACCAATTCTGTACATGAAATAGATTCAAAAAAGGGTTTTTGCTTCTAATTGTGTTCAAGATACAGACATCAAAACAGAAGTAAAATTGATTTTTGTCTGTTTGTCTGTCGGTATGTTTGTCATTCTTTCACGTAAAAACTACTGCACAGATTTCTACAAAATTTTATACTGTGGTAGTTTATTACCCGGGTCAACATCTAGGATACTTTTTACCTCGAAAAATCTTTCATTCCCATGGTAAAACACAGTAACTGGTTCCGCAAAGCGAGTTCCAAATTTTTTTCCTAAAAAATAATATAGATGTCGCTGTTAGTTTTGTAAAACGCGGTATTGACCACGTATTGACATACGATCTGAACATCTAAACGACCCCGTGAAACGACCTAACCAAACAAATCACACATTTAATCCTTGCATATATGCGGGCCGTTCTACCTATTACAGAAATGTTTCGGACTTTTACTTTGACCTTTGGTCATGGTCAAGGTATGTGTTGGAAGACAGATGAATTATTATATTTTCTTGAGTTTGCACAACTATTACTCATCACAATAAAACAATTAAAAAAAAAAATTGAAAATTGTTCTATTGCGAAGACAAATTGTGGTTTGTGTTAATTTTTTTACCACTACAAGAGGCCGTAGGCCTGAGTCAAAGGTTATAATACTTTTAATTTTAACTCGACATCTCTACGTGTAACCGAGATAGTGAGTCTTGAAAGACAGACAAACGGACAACAAAGTGAGTGAACCTATAAAGGTTCCTTAATGCAGCCGGCCGTAAACCTATTTGCCTATATAGTTTTTGTTTTAACTCGATATCTCTACGCATTCCCGAGATAAAGCGTCTTACGAGACGGATGGACGGACGGACGGACAACAAACTGATCGTATAAGGGTTCCGTTTTTTGTACCTTTCTTTTTGAGGTACGGAACCTTAAAAAATGTAAATACCTTCATTAGTTAAAATCAAAAATGTTAGAGTAAAATTTGTTTAAAATTACTTCATAGACGTCGCTGTTAGTTTTGTGAAACCCGCTAATGAAATGTTTTCTCCAAAATTATATAACAAAGCCACTGAAACTAAAACTAATATTATAGTATTGTAAACTATGCCGTGTGATGCCGGCTTGCAATAGCATCACCCCATTTCTTTTCCGTGGGAGTCGTAAGTGGCGACTAAGGGACTTGAGGGTGTGTATTTAAAATTTAGGCGATGGGCTGACAACCTGTCACCATGGCGATACACAATTTTCCGAATGACCCTCAAATATATGTCAGACTTGGCGTAAATGTCTGTTTTTTCGGCCGTTTACGCTCTGCCTACCCCCCAAGGGATAATAGGCGTGATATACATGGTGTAAAAAAATTAGCTGAGAATATTTTAAGGGGTGCACCAGTACGTGAAACTGAACAACTTTCCCCAAGGAACATAGGTAGAAATATGAAAAAAAAAATTGGCCCTCCCATACAAATTATCCCGGCCGGGTAACACACTAAGTATAGGAGGGTCAAATTATTTTTTCATATTTCGACCTATTTTCCTTGGCGAAAGTTGTTCAGTTTCACGTACTGGTTCACCCCTTAAAATATTCTCAGCTAATTTTTTTACACCTTATATGTACCTATGTAAGTATAAACTTGGGCAACGGATATTCTGATAGATTGTTTCTTTAAAAATAAATCTTTTTTTTGTGAAGTGGCGCCACTATCGAGGTCGTTCACGGTTACACTCGCCTTAAACATTTTTGCAGAGATCAGAAGGCAAGGAAGGATTGCACTTGCTGTAGCATCTTCAAGTATCGCTGCCACACTGCTTCCAGGAGAGAAAACGGCGCATACAACTTTCAAAATACCAATCGATTTGGACACAAACGAAACTCCAATATGTGCTGTATCACGTAACAGTTACAAGGCAAAGGTTTTCTGATTATTGTTGTCTGGTAGTTATGTGACGAGTGTACGATGGCCAACAAAAAAACGGTAGAAGCTATGGATAGGACTTTGAAAGACATACGCAGAGATAATAGGGCAATGGGCCATATCACTGTTATTTTTTTACAGTGACTTTCGCCAAACACTTCCAATTGTTACTCGAGGTACCAGGGCTGATGAGGTGAATGCCTCACTAAAATCATCGGCTCTTTGGCCACAAATTTATAAGCTGACCTTGACGGTGATCATGCGAACCCGTCTCGGAGGTAATCCACGGGCTGAAGAGTTTTCACAAGCTTTATTAAAACTCGGCAGAGGGTCTGCCCGCAGTTTGCCTACTTGTACGTTTTGCCTACCGGCGCGATTCGCCAACTCGCTTTGCGCCTACTAGCGTATTTAGCCTACTTAAGCGGTTCACCACCTGCGCGGTTTGTAAACTGTCATGATGTACAGTGATAATAAAAACTCTTTTGTCAAAGTATCAGGCATGTAATTTTTTTTCATATTTGCCTTCGTTCTGTCAGATTGTGTCTGATGCGCCATTGTTTACTGCCATAAATATCGATCGTGAAAAACTGTAAAGTTCCGTACCTAACGCGATAATTCCTCATCCAAAATCATTCAAAAATGGATATTCACGGAAGTAGTGGTTCTTCATCTGATATGAATATATTTGAAACCAGTACTACTACATTAGAAATGAATTACCCAGGTAGCAGTATTTGCCCCCTTGAAATGAATATGCCAGGAACCAGTAATTCTCCACGAGAAATGAACATCCCAGGAGGCAGTAGCTCTTCACCGGATATAATTTTTGTAAAAAGCAAGAGGGGTGGGGACGTACTACTCCGGGCTGGTCATCGTTACCTCTTTTCAAAAAGAAACATAAATGACTCTAGTATATGGCGATGTACGGATCGGTCATGCCCGGGAAGTTTGACATTAGGATCCGATAAAAAAAGTATACATCGTGAAAAGATGCATACTTGCATCCCAAATTACTGTGCAAACGTCGTTGAACAAACAATGGACAAAATAAAAAAGCGAGTGAGTAAGGATTTTGTTGGTTTAAAGCGTATTTATGATGAGGAGACATTGCACTTGAAAATTCAACATGATTACGTGGAAGCATTGCCTCATTTTAACCAGAAAAAAGATACCATGCGGCGAGCAAGAAATAAAGCTTTGAATGTGGCTAAAACAACATTTGATGCCCTCAAAAATGTTGAGCTTCCGGAACTTTTCATAAAGGATTTTTTAATTATTGATGATGATGAAGACGGTAACAGAATGTTAGTATTCATGTTGAGGGAAATGGAAGGCATGCTGGAAAAAATGACCATATTTTTCAGTGACGGAACATTCAAATCCATTCCGAACCCGTTCGCACAACTGTACTCAGTTCATGGGGACTTCAAAAGTACAGATTCTTCGACCAACATATTACCAATATTTTTTGCATTTCTTGCCGACAAGACGGAGCAAACATATGTAAGACTATTCAAACTTATAAAGGAAAAACTACCCCAATTCAATCCCTTACACTTCAAAACGGATTTTGAGATTGCCGCAGTTAATGCTATACGTATAGTGTACTCTAACGTGAGCATAACAGGCTGTTTCTTTCATTTGGGCCAAGCTGTTTGGAGAAAGGCACGCTCATTAGATATTTCTGAAACGCAAGAGAATGTGAAACATATTTCTAAATGCATTGCGCTGGCACATCTACCAGTTGATATCATTCCTGAGGCTTGGCCTCATGTAATAAAAGGATCACCAAGTGAATTGAAGAGTTTCAATGAATATTTTGAGAAGCAATGGTTGAGTGAAAAAAATATAGCAATTTTAAGCTGCTATAACGAGCGACACCGCACTATTAATAGCCTAGAGGGATGGCACTTTAAAATCAACAATCTATGTCACCGAAAAAAAACAACACTCATCCAGTTAATCGAAATTCTCCGCAATGAATCTATAAACAGCATATTTGAAATGTACAGGGCTGAAGCATACTTGATTAACAAGAATCGGTTAAAAAATGCTCTTGAAAAAGAAAAGCGCATTGTGAAAATAGTTTCAGACTATCTAAACTACGAGATATCTTTAGAAAGCTGCTTAAAATCATTATCCCGTATAAACTACTAAAAAATAAAAATACTGGTATACTTTTATTCCATAACGTAGTACCTATAACTAACTAAGGTAGTGAGTGAATTAAAATGTGTTAATTTTTAGTTGTGTTCATTGTTTTTCATTGATTCTCAAATATATTTTCTGTTTCAACTGTTTATATTTGTTTATATTATCCACAAAGAAACTGACAATCTAGCATGTTGCATGCGTAGTCACCTAAAATATAGATCTCGTGAAAACATACCATTTTCACAAATAAACTGCGGGTCTAGCATGCACGGTTTCGGAGATAAACGGTGTTTTAGTTTGACAGCTGTCACCTAAAATGTAGATCTCGTGAAAACATACAACTTTTCCCAAGAAAGTAGTAGTCTAGCATGCACGGTTTCGGAGATAAACGGTGTTTTAGTTTGACAGCTGTCACCTAAAATGTAGATCTCTTGAAAACATACAACTTTTCCGATGAAAGTAGTAGTCTAGCATGCACGGTTTCGGAGATAAACGGGGTTTTAGTTTGACAGCTGTCACCTAAAATGTAGATCTCGTGAAAACATACAACTTTTCCCAAGAAAGTAGTAGTCTAGCATGCACGGTTTCGGAGATAAACGGTGTTTTAGTTTGACAGCTGTCACCTAAAATGTAGATCTCTTGAAAACATACAACTTTTCCGATGAAAGTAGTAGTCTAGCATGCACGGTTTCGGAGATAAACGGGGTTTTAGTTTGACAGCTGTCACCTAAAATGTAGATCTCGTGAAAACATACAACTTTTCCCAAGAAAGTAGTAGTCTAGCATGCACGGTTTCGGAGATAAACGGTGTTTTAGTTTGACAGCTGTCACCTAAAATGTAGATCTCTTGAAAACATACAACTTTTCCGATGAAAGTAGTAGTCTAGCATGCACGGTTTCGGAGATAAACGGGGTTTTAGTTTGACAGCTGTCACCTAAAATGTAGATCTCGTGAAAACATACAGCTTTTCCTAAGAACGTGTTTCAGAGGGCATGTTACTACAGCTTGCTTTTTGGGGTCGTCACTTAGCGCGGCGTTCAATCCTTCTGACTGGACCATTTGCGAACTGGATTGGATTGGATATTCAACATTCTGCAAATTCAAGTTTATGAGATTCAACAAGGATTCAACACTTTGCAATTTAACTCACACGAAATTCAACTTTATGCAAATTCATGGTCCGAAAAGACGATAATAGGTATATTATAACATACTAATTCGATATTGTACCCGTACTTTGACATCATTTATTTTGTAAACTATTCCTGCCTTCCGACATTTTGTATGAAAAAGTTGAATGTTTTTGTACTTAAGTGTACAATTTATCTGAAGTTTAACAATCGCGCAGGTGGCGAATCGCTGAAGTAGGCTGAACACGCGAGTAGGCACAGAGCGAGTTGGCGAATCGCGCCGGTCGGCAAATAGGGCAAGTTGGCATACCGCGCATACTCCGGTACTTTACCAGAGGATAACGGTCAAGTAAGTCTGTCTGAAACACTTCTTCTGTGTATGGCGTGCCTTCCTTCCTTCAAAAGAAAGATTCCTGGCTACGTGGAAGAGCTATTTTTGCACCCAAAAATTATCAGACTGCTTCAATAAACCATACCATTATGTCACAAATCATATGGGGATATGGTGGTATACACGTCAATTACCACTGTTATTTCCTTAACTCCTTGAGTACAAATGGTCTTCCTGCAAACCAAATATTACTTAAAGTTGGTGTTCCTATCATGCTTCTTCGCAATCTCACTCCGCCAAAGCTGTGCAATGGAACCAGACTGAAGATCTTAAGCTTAAAGATGAATGTATTCGAGGCGGATATTTTCACTGGTTGTGGCGCGTATACCACTCATTCCCAACAACTATTTATTCAATTTCAGGGCATTCAGTTTCCCGTTAGCGTTTTCTTTGCAATGACTGTAAACAAATCGCAAGGACAGACGCTAAAAGCCGCAGGCGTAGGTCTTACGATTCCCTGTTTATCACACGGGCAGCTATATGTCGCTTGCTCTCGAGTCAGTTCTCCTGAAAATTTGTACGTTTTAGCACCCGATGGTAAACCTACCAAAGTAGTTTATAATGATGTTTTGTAGCTGATGTCCATAGTATCTAAACCAAGTACCTAACCGAAAAACAAGTTAACCAGTACCTATTCATTGCACATCTTAAAGACTTTATAAAAACTTTATACAAACATGATATTAATATTAAACAATATGCATACATCAACTTCACTAACTCACAAGTCACTACACCATGCGTAAGAAGTCGCGGGCAACAGCTAGTTAAAGTATACAAGGTGTAACAAAAACGGTATAAGTAACAAGCCGAAAGGACGTCAAGGTACTCATGAAAAAGAACAACTTTCCCAATCGAACATAGGTAGAAATCTACATCTACACTAATATTATAAAGAGGAAAGATTTGATTGTTTGTTTGTTTACTATGGTTTTATTTTGCACTCACAGTGCTATATTACTTTCATAAATGAAAATAAGAAATTGAAAAAATGTCAGCGCCCGCCGGGACTTGAACCCGGGACCGTGGAGTACCGTTCCACTGCTCTGCCAACTGAGCTACCGGCGCCCCGACGTAAGCCGACGAAATCTTCAACCTCTTGGTTGAAATCCTCTTCAACCAAGAGGTTGAAGATTTCGTTGTTTGTTTGTTTGCATCGAATAGGCTCCGAAACTACTGGCCCGATTTTAAAAATTCTTTTACCATTAGAATCTTACATTATTCCTGATGAACATAGGCTATATTTTATACGAGAAAAAAATAGGGAAAAAAAAATGTAACCCAGCGTGTGAAAAATGTACCAAAAAAATATCTTATATCGCGTACGCTGTGGAAATTAAAGACAATAGAGCAAAGTGATGTACTACAGTTTTATAGAGGACATCAATATCTATAAGAATGTCCGCAATACCATATGTCTAACTATTACAGTTATGCCACAATAACTACTTTTTCATTTAAAAATGTACAAACTACGCCACATTATTCGTACCAGTGTAATGATTACATTTAATCATTACTGTATTAAAGGGTGTCAGGGATAACCCTCCGAATACTGATAGGGTACATGCAGACCATGAAACTGAACAACTTTCCCCTAGGAACATATTTCAGGAAACGTAAAAAAACACCGAAGTCTGGCGCCAAGTAGCTTGCTGCGTTCCGTCAGTGTGTGCGAGTGCCAGTGCCTTAACAGGCTTCTTCTGGGTGAGCTCGCTCCATCTTTGACTCTGTCTTTGTCCTATGACCTAGACTAGAGTCAAGAGCAAACCCATCACTAATAAAAAAAAAAAACTGACTGAATACACCCATAGTGAATGCAGGCAGCTGATTGTGATTTTGTATGGATGGTAATTTTTTGGCGATTCCTGACATGTGTTTCTAGGGTTCAGTATTCGAAGGGCTGTCCCTTACTCGGTATAAAGAAGACGACAAAATCCATTAACTAAAGCATTAAAAAAATCTACACTAAAATAATACATACATACACATATCACGCCTATTATCCCTTGCCGGGTAGGCAGAGCGTAAACGGCCGCAAAAACGGACATTTACGCCACGTCTCACATATGTTTGAGGGTCATTCGGAAAATTGTGTATCGCCATAATGACAGGTTGTCAGCCCATCGCCTAAATTTGCAATACACACCCTCAAGTCCCTTAGTCGCCTCCTACGACTCCCACGGGAAATAAATCGGGTGATGCTATTCGAAGCCGGCATCACACTAAAATAATAATAATATAATCTACACTAATATTAGAAACAGGTTTTTTTTATTGTTTCTTTGAATTGAATAGGCTCCGAACCTACTGGACCGATTTAAAAAATTCTTTTACCGTTAATTGAAATTGAAATTCTTTATTCAATGTAGGATACTATTATCTATCACTTATTGACGTCATGAACCGTCATTCTAAAAAAATAAATTTGTATCACACAATTTTCATTTTTTGTTACAATTTTGTAATGACCTAATAACAAAATTTTATGACCTAATAGAAAACCGGCTCGGGCGGGATAAAAATAAATTAAAATAAAGGCACTGCCATGGGGCTGGCCAGGTTAATCACACGGCATGTAACTTTACGCCACCACCATCTGAAAATGATATTTGTTTCAAATTGAAGTCAAGATTTTTAGAATCCTACATTATCCCTGATAAACATAGGCTATATTAAACTGTCTTATTCCTCGGGGGAAATTGTTAGCGGCGGGTGAAACCGCTGGGCAGGCTGCTAGTTTTTAAATAAATTGGATATCCCATAGCAAATTACCCAGCTGATCGGTAATTTTGTATAGGTGGTCCGAATATTTTTTGAATTTTTCTACCCATGTTCCATAGGGTAAGTTGTTCAGTCTTATAGTACCTTGACCTCTTTTCGGCTTGTATACCCTTTTTGTTACTTCCTGTAGAAAATCACAATGTCAATAGAATGTTAGTTGAGTTTCAATAGAAAAACAATAGAGAATCGGGGCCTTGGTGTCAGACACCCTTGAATCAGTAGTGAATTATGTTACATGTATTTTATTCCTTTTGCCGTGTGATGCCGGTTCAGAATAGCATCACCCCATTTCTTTCCCGTGGCAGTCGTAAGAGGCGACTAAGGGACTCGAGGGTGTGTATTGCAATTTTAGGCGATGGGCTGACAACCTGTCACTATAGTGATACACAATTTTCCGAATGACCCTCAAACATTTATCAGACGTGGTGTAAATGGCCGTTTTTTGCGGCTGTTTACGCTCTGCCTACCCCGCAAGGGACTAAGGCGTGATATGTGTATGTGTATGTATGTGTATTTTATTCGTTTCATTTGACCGACTGATTTAGTATCAGATAGTTCCCAGAGAATTATGTTGGAGGTATATCATCAAAGGCTAGTCTAGAAACTATTTAGATTTCCGATAGTCCTATACGCAAGTAATAAAATCTAACTTTAAAGGAGGCTAGAGTAAAATATGGCGAATTAATGTGTATTGTACAAAAACTGAATTTCTTTTGAATGTAGTTGGGAAACAAGTAAGTCGGATTTATCGGTTTAGTTTTTAAATTTAGTTTCGTGTTTTGCTCGTCTCGTTTGAACACTTTTTCGTGTGGGACATGAGACGTCCAACGACCCGATGAACTCTAGTCCGTTGTTTTTTGATAAAAATTAGGCAAGTAAGCATATTTGTCTGCAGACGATGTTGGAACATGCTCACCTAGATAATGCCTATTCACTCGCGCCTCGAAAAGGCCCAGGTTGTAACGTTCTGGAAACAGATCTGCAGGCAGGGAGTTCCACTCTTTATCAGTTCGCATTAAAAATGTAGAAGCAAAGCGCTTTGTGCGAATTTGCGGGGTGTCTACGATATGAGGGTGAAATCGCAACTGGCGTCACGTGCCCCGGTTTCAACGGCCTACAACTAGTAGGCCTCTGACATGGTTGTGTAACGACCGCCGTCTAAGTAATCATAGACAGCAACGAGGACCGACGGCTTATCGTGCTCTCCGAAACACGCAAGAAGCAACTGCTGCTGGTCATCGTCAATGCGATGAGTGTGGCTGAATGCTGGGATAATGACATTTGAGGTATAAGAAGTATTTTAAAATTAAAAAAGGACAAATCGTTTTATTTTACTGGCACCAGCAAGCTCAAAGCAGAATAGGATGGTTAAAGAGAGAAGCTTTGCCCAGCAGCAGTGGAACCATAAACAAAATGGCTTCTTATTTACTTACGGCTACATTTTAGGGGCTCAAGGGTTACATGTGTATTGTAATTTATATGGCTTTAGGCTGACAACGTGTCAACAACCTGTCTCAATATCGTTATCTGATGCATTACCTGAATGACCCTCAAATGTTTGTCAAACGTGGCGTAGATGTTCGTACCCCGCAAGGGATATAGGCGTGATATATGTAAGTGTATGTATGTGCAATGTACCAAAAATGCTCCATTCCCATGGAAAACATGTAACAGTGGGAAAAACCAGTAGATGGCCTCTTAATAGTACATGTTTTTGTGGATTTATGCAAATAATAATCATAATTTTCACCATCGTTATTGGGTTATACCATAGAGTAGAAATCACATAGAGATGACACTCCCGCTCCAGACGCGCTCAAGGTCTATCCGTCTGGCTGTCTCTTAGCGAACAATCCAGTCGGGAGTGCGCTTCGCCGCAGAAACGTTCGTCGTGCGGGTCGAATTTTCATTTTTTGTGTAAAATTTAGCAATGCAAGGTGTTGTATTCATAGGGAGAACGCGTTTTACAAAAAGAATGCTATTCTAATCTGGCACCACACGGCGCCATTTTTGCACCTATTTTAAAATTCTGTACCTACCTATTAACAATAAAATGGTAAGGTAAGACTTTAAAACGGGTAAATATTTTGTACCCACGGGAAAACTGTTAGCAGCGGACGCAACCGCTTGACTGGCCGCTACTCTGGAATAAAATTATTGGCACGTGACAGCCCCGACTTAAAGCGCAGGTGAGAGCGGGGCGTTACGGGCTGCGGGGGGAAGTAGGTATTTAAATCGCGGCTTTTGGGGCCCAGACAAAGGAGTTTCGTTTCTATACGCCAGTATTATTATCTATTCTTATGGTTATACATTAAGTAAGTGTGTTTGGAATAGCCGCGGAAAATTCAAGAACTAACTCTTCTTGGGGCTTAAATAAACAACTTATATTCTGTAAAACAGTCTTTATTTTATTGTCTTTATGTCTATGTCTTTATGTTATAACTTTAACAGTACTTACTACATTACAAACAAATGATTAATTATAATAATCTAAATCAAATACTATGCGACGAAAGAAAAAAAATAGTTGAACTTACGAAAATTTGCATTATTATCAATTTAGAATACTAGAAGATGATAATGGCAATAAAAACAACACCATGATGTGAAAATTTTAATGGTAAGGCAAAATATTTATAAAACATTAACAAATAAAAGAAAAATAAATACCGTTTCAGTAAGCACTTACTGCAGAAAACGGACTTTACTGAAATTGGTACTATCGAATACCTATAAATAAAAGTAGGTATGTTGTTCTCAAAAATAATATATGTAATAAAAACCATTGGATCTAAAACACTTCCCTAGGGCAGACCATAGTAAGTCTGTTAAAAGCTTTGTACAAATCATTTTTCACCCGCGGTATCAGAAGTAATAAAAACTAATTTTCTGGATGTTAATGTTTACTAAAATTCAATAACGACCTCGTTTTTCGAGTACACATTTATAAACTGTTCCTGTCATATTCAGAAACGTTAAACGTTGGCTTTTGCCTAACAGTGAAGTAAGTGCCTGTGGGCTAAATAAAATAAGATATTTTCATGTACAGAAAATCCCTAAATGAGCCCAAAAATCAAAAGTCAATGCAATGTCCCACAGAATCGAAGATAATAGGAAATGTTCATCATGTTTAGCTCCTGGTGAGGTACTGGTTGGCAATGGTCTTCCAATCAGTCGGGTCTACGTCGTCGGTGTTGGGGGCGGATTTACGGATCTTCTTTAGTATGTCCCATCCACCAGCCTTGAAAGAAGAAGAATGAAGTGAAGATTATTGTCCAAGCTATGGTTATAATCAAGAATCAAGCTAAGCAGCTAAGTAATGTTAACTGAGACCTTGAGGAGGCAAACCCAACAGCTATCGCTGTGAAAAGATACTGGTCAAAGATCATCTACATTGATAGGTACGTTGTTACAATTCAACTTTACGAGGAAGAAGGCAGAATCTTAAATCACGTGATCAAAATTAGGAATCTATTTATTTTTATCCAGCTTCATTGTTTGGTTCTTTAGCAGTCAATGAATTAAGGCTGTTATTGATGAAGAATCATTACCTTTTCAGTAGAGCTGAGGTACGTGTTTTTGGGGTCCTGTTCCAGTGAGTAAGCACCCAGCAACAGACTCTGCACCAATCGCGAGCAGATCAGGGTCTGAAATGATAAAAGTTCGTCCAGTGCCCGATATTATCAAACTGAATTCGATGTTCATTGTATAATCGGTCAACCGTTATGATACCAGGAATATTAACCAGAATACGCAATGTACTAATAATTTCGTCTGTAGACTTGTAGAGTATAGTTTCAGTTTCATAACATAGGGCACAGTTAACAATAACAAACAAAATTGAGAAAGAGGTGGACAAAACGTGAGGACAATAAGAAAGGTTCATAGTTCAAAGAGAACATTGAGTCACTTCATTTAAACAAGGCAAGCCCCTGGCGATCACGCGTTTTAGGAACTTTGTTCTTACCTTCGCTCAACGCGGCCTTTCCGGGTCGTAAACTAGGCTTTTAGTTTCTTTCTTTCTTTCTTTTCGTGTGGGACACCGAGCCGGCCAACGACCCGATGAACCCTGGTGTCAGAGTTTTTCAACCGCCTACTACCACTAGTAGGACTCTGACATGGTTGTGTTACGACCGCCGTCTAAGTAATCATAGACAGCAACCGGGACCGACGGCTTAACGTGCCCTCCGAAGCACGGAACCATTTCTTTTCGGACAATCAGTTGGTTCACCCTGCAATATCCTAACCAGACCGGGAACAAATTCACAAAGTGATAAATATCAACTTTGTGAGTGTCCCACCGAGAATCGAACCCGGAACCTTTGCGTCGCAGGCAGTCGCACTACCGCTGCGCCACATCGGCCGTCAAGGCTTTTAGCTAGAAAAGCTGTTGCAAAATTTTTGGAGAATTTGCAAAATTGCATGAGAGGCGTCGCTACTATTGATAGAGAAAATCGCAGGTGAAAAGCCTGCCTGCGGTTCAATTTTGCAAGTTCTCCAAAATTATATACCTATCCAACATGTCGAAGTGTTTAAATAATTAAGTTCTCTGTTACAACCTTTTAAGATAAATTAGTAAAGTTCCAGTCCACATACTCGTATTAACTGTGCAAACATCAAAAGTGATTCTTTAAAAGGAGCTAATCAAATCATTTAGCCCAAAGCAGAGGTCACTTAGTACAAATGCAAACCTTGAGCAAACGGTACTCGTTTTCAGGCAAACGACGGTTGACAGTGTAGCCCGCGAGCACCAGTCCACCACTGCGAGGGTCACCCGTGATGAGAATGGCGTAGGTCATAGTGATGGCCAGCTCGAAGACATAGTACGAGTACTGGATGTCGCCGAAATCGATGATGCCAGAGATACGGTAGTCTGAGGAGCTGAAATGGTAAAGAATGTAAAAATCATCATATTTTATGCGAGTGATTCAAAAGTAGTATCCTGAGC
This sequence comes from Tuta absoluta, assembly GCA_027580185.1. NCBI lineage: Eukaryota > Metazoa > Arthropoda > Insecta > Lepidoptera > Gelechiidae > Tuta > Tuta absoluta. The sequence goes on along the minus strand of JAQAHW010000019.1, from coordinate 5,670,664 downwards.
ACAATGAGGGATTCAAAAGCACGAGTTGTAAAAGAATTTGCTCTCGTGTGGTACACGCAAGTTTTTACTTCTAACGTTGAGAAAATTCTGCTAATATCAAGTTTGGCAAATTGGTTGTATTGTATAGCTCGAATGCTTCAGGCCAAATAAAATTCCCACCAAATGAAATATTTGAAGGTGCGTTCAGAAACAACACATTATGTCTCAATATTCAGAAACTACTAATATTTAATAGAACAAAATGATTGCAAAAGAAATGACTGACTGAAATAATTTTCAGAACTCTCCGCCGCCATTGCTATGATAAGTTTTGTTAAAATGAGATGTTCGAAATTCAAATCACTTTTTCCACCAGTGGCTTAAAAATTTTTTTTCTAATTTACGCTGCACAAAATATATTCTTTTCAAGCTGGAGAGGTGAAAATGTTTTTAAGCGGCCTGCCCAGCGATCTCGCCCGCAGCTACCTGTTTTCCCGCGTTAATGGGGTATATTCAACCTGTCAAAGGTAAAATCCTGTTTTTTGGGATTATTTATCTTTTTAAAACACTTTCCAGAAACACTTACCTTTAAACCCATAAGTTTTACTTATTGCAACTCATAAAACTACTACTTATTGTGCAACTTATCATTAGGCAGTAAAAATTTGGTTTTTCTAAGTTTAGGAACATTAATATTAGGGCAAAAAATCTTTAGGACAAACAATATGTTAAATTAATCAGTATTTAGGACAAACACATATCAGGACAATCGAATAATAGGACAGTCATGTTAGGACTTATGAACATTAGGTAACACAAAAGGGACCCTTGGGTACTGACTAAGAAATAACCCTGAAGAAACGAGCACCCGGCCCCCCGGCCTTAACCGCCGCAACCGCTATGTCCCTGCAGATTTAAAATAAAAATAATAAGAAGAAATAAAAAAAAGAAACGCGGCCGGGACTTGAACATGATCCCGTTGACTGCCCCCACTGCTCTGCTAACTGTGCCACTAGGGCCTCGACTGCTAACACCAAATTCTCGATCTCTTGGAGACAGATAGCGACATCTAGCATAAAGTATTGACAACTATTTACTATTTATTTACTTATTGATTCTATAAAAAATAACACAGTAATGTGATTGTTGAAGGACCTTAGAATTCACTCTATCTATTTAATAAAAACGAATAAAAATACGTTGGTTTTGTGCATAGTTTTAAAGATATTAGCATACAAAAGGACATACAAACAGCGGAAGAGCCTTTATTTACACTAGATATTTGGTGATAGTGATGAATGATAGAATGGTTACCACGGGCAAATATTTACATTGTTTCGTTCTAGACATGAGTAGCCCGCGTGAGGACATCAACATAAAATGTTGTAGGAATTTACATTTCAATATTCTTCTTCTTCTTCATTTCGTGTAGGACACCGAGTCATCCAACGACCCGATGAACCCTGTTGTCAGAGTTTTTCATTGTGTTTAATTTGAATACTAAACACAGTGAATGAATTATTACCTACCCAAGAAACCTTTTAAGAACTTTTTGTAGTACAATATTATTATTTTTTATTAATTCATACGTGTGAACCCACATGAATAAAGAAATTATTGGTTGTATATTGTACATAGTTTATTACATTAAAATATGAAAGATGTACAAATTAAATAGAGAAACTTAAAATATAATCCTTAATAAATCGTTCCCAAAATGAAAAATTATAATTATCAGCTGGTCGTTATGTTGAGGCTCAGACTACTAGCAGCAGTGTTACTAGTCACATTTAATTTGTATTACTTAAATATTTTAATACCTAAAAAAATTGAGTTACTAATTAATTTACCTTAATGAAATGTGTTACTATTATATTATATTATTTTATTATTTAATCGCGTATCGACATGTTTAATTAATTATTACACTAATTGCGTTTGGTTGTAACTGTTAGCAATTAAGTTGACTTAATAAATGAATTGAATTGAATTATTAAACACAGCCATCAAAAGAATAAAAAGTGGATTAGAATTATATTATAACTTTCTTTTACCGTTGTCCCATAACGCTACCACCAAATAACGTTGGTTTTGTGTCAGTCAAGGTATAAAAGTAGATTATTTTGCCTCGTTCTTTGGTTTACCTCATCATAATTCCTTCCATTATCTGAGAGATCGTCCTCATAAGTCTTACGTTTGTTTTCCTAAATAAAAAGTAAACTGTGTTTTAATTTTTCTATTTTGCATTCAGCAGATATAAATAATATTCTGAACTTGTGTACTAAAACAATGATAAACAGGTAATCAGTGAAAAATTACATCTTATCAGTGACGAAAATAAACAAGATAACACCGTTAACATAGCAAAATACTTCGAACTAAAAGTAAAAGTATTCAATCAAATCAAACGCCTTAAACAAGTTCAAGCGCAAAATGGTCTATTTATGGTACTACAAACTAGAAATATGTATAAGGCAGGCAGGCGTACAAATGACATTAAAGATCGTGCAGTGTTACAAAATATACTAAAAGTAAGTAGGTATGAATTTTGCATGAATTAGTTGTAAACGATACAGACTATTAATCGCAAGCCAAATATGATCGAGCCATGAACATGTATGCATAACATAACATAAATAAACCTTATTGCAAAAAAAAAAGACAGGGACATACAGATAGAAAAGATAGAGTACAATGTAGGCGGCCTTATAGCTAGGTAGCTATTTCTACCAGACAACCTTAAATATAATAAAGGATCTGCTTGTTGAAAAAGTAAGGACATAGACCAATTAATTCTAGTAAGGATCAAGTTTGTCTAAAGAATAGAGAAAAGAGTAGGTATGTGAAAACAGATTATCTGATTTGAATACCAATACCCATACTTTGAATACCAATACTATGGTAGGTCAAAATATTTTAATATATTGCTACCTGATCATCTTTAGGGAAAGTTACACCTTTCCACCAGTTTATTCTGCTGTTTTAGTAGTACCTCCCTACTGTATAGTCAGGTGTATGGTCTTCTAATGAAAACTTGTAAACATGGTGAAAACTAGTGAATTATGATAAGGTGGTATATTCTCCCACTTATGAACTACACATGGAACCTTGTCTCACCCGCCATCCTGCTTCTTGGTGACCAGCACGTTCATCTCGTTGACGTCACCGTGAATGACTCCCTTCTCAAGCTCGTCTAGTTGAGGCACGACGGCATATTTGAACTCTTCAATCACCTAAAATAAGGATATAGGATCTTCACTGACAATGCATTGAAAAATTAGAAGGTAGTCAATAATTGACAATGGTAATTAATAATTGTTATACTGGTCGCAGGATTTGAGGTGAAGACCTTGCTATTGATTCGATAGAAGGTGATGCTAATGATGAGGACGATTATGACGGTGAAGATGATGATGAGTATTAGATACCAGCTTATATCCCACTTAAAAAGACGTTATGCCTGCAAATATGCAAGCATGAAATGTGCATGAAATGTGACAAAACCAGGCAAAATATGCAAGATCAAAACAGACTAAAAACTTTTATTTTTCGGAGGCAAGGTCCGCTAACAAATTTTGTACAGATCAATGAGCGCATTTTTTAAGCAGAACATGCTTAAAAGCCGGAAAAGAGAAAAATAAAGCCGCATTTAGCTCGAAAATATTAATTTTGCGTAAATAATATGCATTATTACAAAGTTTTAGATAAAATATGCAATTTTTGATGATAATGGCTTAAATATGGAAAAGCATATCATCCGGTCTCTAATGAATGATGATGATGATGATGATAATAATAATAATAATGAAGATACCGACCTCTTCAGCCAAGTCAAGCTTCTCCTGGTCCTTGATGACGCTCTTGATCTTGTCCAGGTCTGGCACCTTGGAGAGCATCCACATGAACTCGCGTTTTGCCAGCCCGGAGTGGTTGAAATGCTGGAAATTTAAAATAATCGTTATTAGGTACTAATACTTGCTTCTGATCCGTGCTTGCGGAGGTCACGTTGAGCCGTTGGTCCTGGTGACTGTCTATGAATAATTAGATGGCGATCGTTACACAACCATGTCAGAGGCCTACTCTACTAGTAGTAAGCTGTTGAAAAATTCTGATGCTAGGGTTCATCGGGTCGATGGACGACTCGGTGTACCGTACGAGAAAGTTGTAGAAAGAAAAACTAATACTTGAATAGCATTTTTATCTGATCATTTATCAACCTTTATAATCCTTCTCCTTGTATTAAATTGTTAAATTGTAAATATAAATATGACCCTTATATTTATATTATTTTATATTTCATTTGACTTTCTGCGACAACTGTAACTATATTATTGTAAAGTTTACCATAAGCTACACCTAACTAGGGAAATTGCATTAATACTAATACTAATACCATCTAAGTTAGTCATTTCATTCAGTCATCATCACATTTTATGACTTAAATAGATGAAATGAAATGAAATTAAATGAGGTAATTCATTCATTCATTCTTTCATATCATGAGACAACGCGTCAACGAATAACCCAACAAATCTGTGCGTCAGAGTTTGTAAGCTATTACTACATATTGAATAGGTTTATGTTGTGGATGTAATGCCTGCACATACCTAGTATTTTTTTATGGCAGGAGCAATAGAAGAAAAATACATAGGCATGTTTCAGGGAGAGCTGTTTAGTTAACTAGATTAGTTGACCGTTTAAAATTATTCAGTTTTTTGTTACATCTGTTTTGTTTTTATACTTTTCTATTTGGAGTAACAAAACGGGTACAATATGCCGAAAGTAGGTCAAGGTACTAAAAAACCCAACCAAATTTCCTCACGGAACGTAAGTTGAAATATTAAAAAATTTATTAAACCCCCCATACAAAGTTGCCGATCAGCTGATTAATTATCTATGGGAGATCCAATTTGTTTTTAATATTTCAACTATGTTCCATGGGAAAAGTTGTTCAGATTCATGAGTACCTTGGAACTCCTTTCGGCTTGCAATGCCCTTTCTGTTACTTCTTGTATACTTGTAATACTACGAAAAATATTACATAAAATTACAATATTGCAGCAAATCTCTATGAAACTACGACGCTATGAATGTATGTGTGGTAGTTGCAAATAGCTTGCTATTGTTGTCCTACTAGGTACATACAACCTAGTTTGTATGTTGTAGTACGTTATGATTACAGTTTCAAGGCTTTCAATAATTCACTGTCAGTTTTATGCTCATGTGTGTTATTTTTCAGACTTACAGTGATTCTATTCGGTGAAGTAAACAAGATTGGTGTTTTAATTCATATTTATGATTATTTATTTATTATAAATACAGTGTTTGATCTTATAATTTAACTAGCGACCCGCCCAGCGGTTTCACCCACTGCTACCCGTTTTCCTAAAGTAACAAAGCTTTTCGGGACCTAAAAACATGCCTCTTGGATCACTCTATCTATTTAAAAGCCGTATCAAAATTGCGGTCATCAAAGATCTAAGCTAACAAAGGGACACGGAAAGCGGCTTTATTTAGTGAAATAGTAACATCTCCCATCCCCATCCCATAAAACTGCACTAAAGTGAAACAGTTACGTGTTCCACAAAACTGCACAAACAGTTTGACTGTGAGATAAGACGATACTAGCTTTTATACACTTGCATGTAAATTGAGATGAAAATATTAAAATTTAATACTAAGTCCTCTGATTTAAGTAGGTAATTGATTAGATATTATTGACATTTTGTATTATAATTTGTAAATTTGCATGTTACGATTTAAGTGACTGAAAATGTAGAACTTTAATTTTAAACCTATCATCTGTAATACCATTTTCTTTGCAAGTAAACGTATGATTATGATTATGATTTTTTAAGTAAAATTCTATCATAAACTACCAGGGCTGCATATCATACCTGGAGTTTATTGTCCAAGTTAGCGACAAACTCTCCCAGCTGGTAGAACAGTGCTTCCGATTTTGGTGCATCCTTGTACAGTTCCCCAGGCACGTACTCCAGGAGCCTCACTGCGTGCTGCTTCCCTCCGATGGACTCCACTGAGTGAAGGTGGCCGAAGATGTTGCGGACCGGCTTTGGGCAGGTCACGTTTCGGGTGTCTGTTGATAGGGAAATTAATAAGAGTAAAGGATTTATTTACTTCATTGCACAGAAAGTTCAAAGGGCAAGCCTAATTCTATGTGGAATTCTCTATCAACTAAACAAAGGATAAACAAATTGTGATGAGTAATAGTTGTGCAAACTCAAGTAGATATCATGAAAAAAAGATCGAAAAGATCTCACTATCACAATACAGTACATAAAAAGAATTAATAGTAAAGAACATAGTAATTTAACATAATAAAATTAAATACTCCCGACCTATGCCAAGGGATTTCATTAAAGAAAGCAAATTACATCTGTTTACGTTTACAATGAAGGAAATATTTCTCCAAATTCTTACAGCAGTATACTGCTCTAGATAGCAAAACTTATCAGGACTTGAGAGCTTCTAGCTTTCTCTATACCTTTGCGCAGCATTTTTAAGTGATTTATGGATTTCAATAAGGTACCCTAGGGCGACAGATTTCTTAATACACCACCGATTATCTCCACAGCAAAATAACAAACATATCAGAGTTATATTAAAACCCTTGACCCTTGATCACACCAAAAAATACAAGGAAGAACTTATTGTGTGATGCCAGTAAGAATAGCATCATCCCAATTATTTCGTAAGAGGCTACCAAGGGACTCGAGGATTATACGAGGATAGGTTGACAACCTGGCACCAAGGCACTAATATGGTGATTCACAATTTTCTGAATGGTCCTCAAATATTTGCCAGACGTGGCCTAAATGTCCGTTTTGAAAGGCCTTTTATTTGCCTGCCCCGCAAAGCATATAAGCGTGATATTTTTGTATTTGTATTTGTATTTATTTATTTGTTATAAAAAAAGTATATAATTTGATTTGTCCGAGTGCTGCAGACTCCTTAACCTAAAAAATAAAACTATCTACATAGAGACATAAATAAAACATAGTAATTACTTAAATCTAGATATCTTTATCTTAAATTACAAAAGTGTGGGTAAATTCTTCCACTATGATTATTTGCAACTCAAACCTAAATAATATTGAGGTTGTTCCCATTTTCAATGGAGCAGTAATCTAATGTCAAATGGAATTCTGCGTTTTACGAGGCAGAATTTCGCCAATACGAGTATGTAGTACCTATTTCTGTATGAACGTAAAAACTTACTGAGGAAATTCATGATCTCATTCTGTGCCTCCACGACGTCGACATTCTGCGAGTCCAAAGAGTTCATGATCTTCAGCACGTATCCATGAGGACTGTGGGTCGTTATGAGAGGGTTCTTCACGTTGGGGTCCTCAATGATCCTGTAGTTCTTGTCGTCGTAGCCGTTGAGTTCAGTCATCTCCAAGACTGAGATGCCGTAGAGTCTTTCAGCAAGGAGTTTGACACCCTCATGATCGATGTTCGGACGAATGTTCTGGCCTGGCTCTATCATGTTGTTGGGGTATCTGTAAATGGAAGAAGATTTTATTAGTATACTAACAAGTATCACTCGTGAATCATTATGTAGGTTTACGCAAAGATTCCTGCCGTGTTCGACAGTCACAGCTGACGGGCGTATGTGATCTGTCGACCTCCGTGAATAAGGCTGTCTTAACCAGCCGTAACGTAGAGGGCTAAACTCTCTACCAAATCATAAACAAGTTAGTCGCGTAAACCTACATCATGAAAGAAGATGTATTAAAATATGCCACAGAATGATAATAGTCTTTGATGCTCGCTTACAATTATCGTCACTGTATGCCCTATTTCTTTGCTGCGGTTGTCGTAAGAGGCGACCTAAAGAGTCGAGCGTTTTAGGTGTATAACAATTTAAAGCGAAGAGCTGACAAACCTAATGCTTTGCTTACCCCTCTAGGAAAAATGGCGTGATGTTTGCCTCCATTCGGGATAAAAATTCTCATACCTAACTTACCTTTAATTAGTACTGTCAATTGTCAAATAGGTTTAGAAAAGGTTAAGAGATAGTTTGGTCGGTCAGTCATGACACCTTATAATTTGACGCAAAATACGTGTTATCTGTCAACATTATGGCGACGATGAAAACAATTCTTCTTCTTTCTAGAATTACAAAGAACCCATTGAAATTTTTAAACGTGACAGGAATTTAATATCTCCTATCCTTTCGTAAACCTATTTGACGGAAAGTGACAACACAAGTTTAAGGTAAGATATGAGAATTTATATCCCAGATTGAGGCCATTGTGTGTATTTGTACCTATCTGTTGTATTACTTGTTAATGTTAAAGACAACTAAAACTGTGTATGTACCTCATTACCAAACGAAATGAGGTAGGTAGTTTGTTAACTTCTTTAAACTAGGTCAAGTAAAGTAAGTAGGAAATTTCTAAATATGTAAACACAAACAGTACTAATTTGTTGAACTTTAACTAAGTAAAGTTATTTGAAATAGGTCACATCACATATCTTTACTGTCTTTGTGACTTGAGTTTGGTCTTACGATCAGGTAGTATACAATTATATTTTGAACTTGCAAAAGTGAACCGCAGGCACAGAATAATAACTAGTAACTAGCGTTACAGAAGCTTTACTTCGCAATGGTTTTCAAAGAAATATGTACTCAATCTGATAGACAATATGATTTAATTTAGCTCGCGTTCCAGTCGACCACGTGTTCATTTACATACCTGCCAAATATTTTTTTGAGGGAATATGAGCCGCGGTCTAGGGTTGCTTACTTCGAGAAACTACTTACGCCATCTAGCGCACAACACGAGCGTTTACTCCTACTTTTGGCGGGCACGCAGCAGGCAGCAGCGACGAGTACGTTCATGTAGTCTAAGACCTAGCAGCATAATTGTATATGCTATTACGATTATTGCCGAACATTTAATTCAATGAAGTAATAAACCTGCAATAGTCCTTACATCAGGCGGGTGCTGGCTCTGGGTGTACGAGTACTTCTATAGTGCAGACAGAGCAAGTATCCGCTTGATGTACACATCACAACACATTATTTGGTATAAAAAAGGCCTCTGTGCTGTTGGCTTTGGCCCCACACATGCCACAAAGGACCGGGTCCCTGTGGGCCCGAGATCCGAAAAGAATACCAACATAATAATAATAAAATGTATACTAATAATAATAATATTATAATGTATAATGTATTTGTGAGATGTGGCGTAAATGTCCGTTTTTAGCGGCCGTTTACGCTCTGCCTATATATGTATGTATGTATGTAATAACAAGTCCTGGCGCTGGTTGCATATCTTGAAATTTTGTAAAAACACCTAAACCGATTAAAATTATTCTTCAGTTAAAACCCGATATCAGTTTAAAAAATAAAAACTAAGACGCGCGCGAACCCGCGGGTATCAGCTAGTGCCTAAATATGTGCTGAGTGTGAATAGTGCTCACCGAAACTAGCACAATATAATTTTTATCTTGCACCTACAATTTAACTGCAATATTGCAAAATATTATTTTATTTTTAAAATTATTTATTTATATTTCCAAGCAAGAAATTCACATTCGCAAGGATTCGCAAACTTTCTTTAAGTTGAAAAGAATTCCATAGACGTATCACATATAAATATTCTGCGTTGGGCTCTTAGTCTAAGACGTCTAAGTTCGTAAATGAATACGTACGACAGATGAAATGCAACTCGAATGAAACGACTAAACCTTTTTATTTAATTTTAAATACTTACTTTTAGGATTTTGGAATAGTAGGTACTTTGTTCAACAAAAAAAGAAAGGGTTTGTTTAGAATTAAATTCATTTCAAAAAGGAACATAATGTAATCAAATCAAGAGTATTTCTTTGCTTTTTTTCGTCTGTCCATCTTGCAAAAAATTGTCGAGAAAGTTGAACAAAATAGCGCACGCGTGTGAGTTCTTTCGCTTGCGGCAGCCCGCTAGATTAGCCCTTTCGCAGTGGCCGGCGCCTGGAGGTATGTTTTCAATACCTACCCGCGGAGTGACACAGGCCTGCCGCAGGCTAGGTTCGAACCTGGAATCAAATGTACTATTTCGGTATCAGTACTACTGACGCATCTACCGACTAGGTTACCGCGGCTCACTTGTCGTTGGTGAAATTATGCGAGTATATCTTACTGCCAATAACGCGTGGCATGGCTCCGTCAACCGTGATAGATCATTAATTTGCCAAGTTCTCAAAAATTACCATACAAAACAAATGATGATCAGCATGTTTAGCCATTAATGGTATGCAAAGTTTATCATCACTATTTTACAATTTATTATAGGATGTTAAAAGATTAGCTACAAATATTTTTAGAGGTGACTTAGCCCATGAAACTGAATAAGTTTCTACAAGGAACATACGTCGAAATGTAAAAAATAATAATTGGACTTCCCATACAGCCAGGTAGGGTATACTTAGATCGCTAAACAACTACGTTTCTGGCGCCTACTTACTTGTTACTTAAGTAGTTACCTTAGTAGGCGTTATAAAAACGATTATTTGACCGATCTTCTTATATTTCCTTTTTGCAAACCCTTGAGTTGCGAGTGTTACGACACTAGTAATACTCACTCAATTTTCTCTACTACAAAATATCGATATTAACAGCCACAACAGTCCATTGCTGGACATGGGCCTCCCCCTATTGGGGGGTATAGCCATACTCAGCACGTTTTGCAGGCAAACACTGCTGCCTATTCCCTGGATGAATTCATCTCTTACCTAGTCGCTTATTACTTAACCCGTGCTTACAAGTAGAATGATGCTAATTCTAAGCCGGTACCACACGACACTAGAAAATATACGGGGAATACAAAACGGGTATATCAAGCCGAATGGAGTTCAAGGTATTCCTTCAACTGAGGAACTTTCCCCATGAGACCATAATTAAAAAAAAAATAAGGCCCTCATACAAAACTGCCGATCAGCTGGTTAAAATTTACTAAGGAAGGCCAATATTTTTTTCTACATATTGTAGCCTATGTTCCATTGGAAAATTTGTTCAGTTTTATGAGTATTTTGACCTCCTGTCGGTTTGTTATACGCTTTCTGTTACTCCTTGTATAAGTAGCTAAAACTTTTACACAACAGTTCGACAGCAACAAAATTTTCCTCAGCGTGTAGCGCCCCCTACAGCACTCTACATTTTTTATCACATGACATGACACTAGCCGGCGAGGCTAAGCCGGTACAATCCTTACAATCGCACATTTATTATATTAAATTGATGTAAATTGTACTATAGGGAACTAATTTAACATACACGATTTGTCTATGGAAGACTTGAAATATTTTTTACGGAAGTTTTTGGATAGTTTGGTTCAGAAGAAAAGTTATGTAAACTTAGTTATTTTTACTTTGTTACAATAAATGTTATTTTAAAAGAGTTACCTACTGTAGTTTTAAAGCGTATTATTTTGAAGATTTATATATGTAACGACTTACTTCAAAAAACTATCAAATTACTTAGACACGAATAAAGCAAAAAAGTTTTGGTCAAAAAACACATTAACTTTAAAAAATGTTACAATCACTGCAAACAAGATTTTATAGGCCAACTTACCAAAACAAACAAAATAGAAAAGAAATAAACACTCGAATTCTAAATTCGAAATTCGAACCGTCCAATGCAAGTGTAAACCGGCAACTGACTACTGTACGAGTAAATGCTCTTGCGCACAGTTGACTTGACTGATAAATGAGATGAGTGTGTATTACGTATGGTGATAGCGATGAGAATTGGTAGCTGTCGATATACAGTTTTTTTATAAGTGTACATGAATATAAGCAACTTTCCCCGAAGTAAAATTTTTAAATGTACTTCCTTACATGTATGAAGTATGTCGTAGGTAAATACAAGTAGCCTAATTTTGACTATATTTTTGTTGTGTTCCTTGGGGATAGTTTCTTAAAAAGCAGGTTCATATCTTAAAAGAAACGCAGTTTCTACCTACCTACTACTATAGTGTAAGGTGAAAATTTAATAGGTACCGATACCAAAAACTCGAACGAAATATGAAAAAAATGGACCTCCCATAAAAAATTTACCAGACGACCAAGTTTTTGTATGGCAAATAGTTTTTCGGTCTATAATCCTCGTGGAAAGTCGTTCCTTTAACAGCAGCCCATCGTGAGTTTTAGGTATTGGTTGCTAGAAAAAATTCACTATATAATTTACAAATACAAATTCTAGCACAAATATTGAGAATTGTCTCACGGTTCATCTAATCTTGTCCTTGATATGAGACGGGAACACGATATGCAAATAAGCATTGCAAATTCAATTCGACATGAGCAGGGGCTCATCGAGCCATATGCTGTCGTCTTCCCCCCTAACAGGATGCACCTGTTAGTGCGTCCTTGGACAGAATTGTTGGTGTTTTAAGTTCGTATAGCATTTCAACATTGATTCCGCGTCGTAAAAGGAACTGAACAATTTCTGGAATATCATTTAATGCCTCTGCCTGCTATTCCGAAATTCGTGGGTTCGATCCCCACAAGACACAAAATATTTGTTTAGTTATTTGCAGATATTTGTGTTTAATCCGGGTGTTTTCTATGTATAAAATGCATTAAGTAAAAAAAATGGTATATAAGTATTGATATCGGCTATCTAGTTCCCATAGTACAAGATTTGCTGGTTTGGGACTAGATGGCGCTGTGTGAATTGTCCAGGATATTTATTACATTGAGTACGCGTCGTAAAAGGGACTGAACCATTTCTGGAATATATATTTTTTTTGTAGATGCAATAATTAAAAAAAATACAAACCTACCGTTAAGCTAATTAAAAAGGCCACCTCTAGTCTGATCCAGGCGCAAAGGTACCCATAACGCTCGCCGCATTCCCTCGTTGAATTGTTATGGCCAACCTTTGCACCAGGAAAGAACCAGCGCGGGAGTCAGCACCTCTATCTCTTAGCCTACTGCCCAACTCAGCTATGAAGCACTTCGCATCCCTGCACCAGCACCCAGCCGTTTCCACAGCAAAGGTAATAAAATTATGATTCTGGCTGAGTATAGAATATTTAGATAAAAGGGAGTTTTCTTTTTTTAAACTGGTTCCTAGTCGCTGGATAGATGGCGCTGTACTTGGTACGTTAACGTAAGGGACGGAACGTCACATAATTTTTTGATTTCTTACTGTATGTACGAGATCGTAAAACAAAACGTTACTTATCATATTGTTACATCAATCGCATCTCAAAAATATTGACTTTCATAGGTTTCCCTGCATATCAACGAAAACAACGTACAAACAAAACGAAGTATGAATTATAACTAAGCGCGAAAAACGAGGATAGATTCGGAAAGAACCATTAATTTTTTTTCATGCCTTTTGGCTTTGGAATCTAGTAATGTACTTGGTTCAACGCCATCTACACAGTGTGTGGAATCTAAACTTTTTTTTATTCTCATAAAGAAAAAACCTTATTACTTATATTTGATTGAATCTCCATGGTGTTGGTGATACGTAATACGTATGGAGTCACTTATTATCTGATATCAATCAGATATTTTTATCGTTTCTCGTCCTGTCCTCTTGCCCGATAACTTAACGTACTCACAACAGGAATTTGGTATATAATAATATTTTTTCATACATATTTAATTGTTAGATATAGGTAATCCTGACCAATTATATTACTTATATGTAGGTAATCCTATAGTAAGCAATAATAATCCCATTACATCTGTAATTATTATAATAGTTACTGTTTGGAGTGCAGTACCGGCTTAGAATGGCATCACCCCATTTCTTTCCTTGGATGTTGTACCACTCAGTAGGAGAATTTTGTCCTAGTTATACACTTAATAGTACTACTGTAATAAATACTACCCTGGCCTCTTGAAAAATACGTTTAAAGTAGCGACATCTAGTAGAGAACTAAATTCAATATATGAGAATCAATTCAATACGTTCGATCAGATTCGCTAGTAGTTCAGTACAATGTCGATAGATGTCATCAATCTAAAAGGTTCATCAGATTGGCAAGAGATGGCTCTCAAAGTAAAATATAATTTCAAATGTTAAAGGCACAATTTAGGTGTTCATATACGCATTTTATGTTTGAAATAATTTCTTTTATTTATAATTAAATAATTTTCTTTTATTTATAAACTGGTTTAGGTTATGTGTAGTAAAAATAATTTAAATAAATTATGTTTCGAGAATATTCTAATTGCGACAGAAGCGACGCCTGGTTTTGAGTAGCTAAACTAAGATATGGGATCCGTTTAAGGGTGGAATAAAACCCTTTAAATAATAAGTAAACATTTTAATTTATCTGAGAACAACAACATTATTGGTCGCAGTGGACTACTGTTGGACTTGGTTTTCTCTTTTGGGGAAAATGTTTACATTATTTTAAAATAATGGGTTAGGATTATATGGGTTACCAGAAAATCTAAGTCACATACAAAAACATCGGTGTCTCGCATAAATAGAGGAAGAAGATAAAGAATACACTACTAAGTCTGTCTGTTCAAGATATTCGCCAATCAACTTTAAATATTATATCATTGAATATTAGTTGAACGTAAAATAACCTACTAAAATATCAGTGATAAATGAGAAACACTCATACTAGAACAATCTTGATAATAACAAAGTCTGAGTTTATTAAAGAAAACTAGATTCTATGATTTTAATTATATCAATTTAGCGTTACGACGATATTATAAAAAAAAAAGTTTAAATAATTTTATTTTGTACGGAACCCACAATCAAATAAATCTAATATGGATCTAAGATCGAATAGTCGAGATCATTCCAGTTCGCTAGCTCCACCTGGTGTCGAAGAGCGGAATAAGCCGTTGTGCCTCAAATGGAGCTGGATTATTCTAGATTTAGACTTTTCGAGAAATGGTATCAGGACCTTCCGTTTTGAGGGATATATAAGGCCTGGTGTGTCGGTGAAAGGGGAAGTCTGATTTTAATCGGTGAAGGATCCGGATCTAAGAAGAATAGTAGTAAAAGTGGAAGAAAAAGAGGAGTGCAGTGTGAAAGTCCTGACCCTGAGGTGCTGCTGGATTGAAGATGGATCTTGTCCCGTGGTCGCTGCGCCTCTGCCCTGGAAAGTGGCTGCTGTGTGTTGGAGTGTGAAGATACATGCTTGGAGCTGTGTTCGTGTGTCTTCTGTGGATATCAGCTGACTGCGAGTTGAGTGGATGACCTTGGAATGCTGTGGGCTGGCCTACTCTCTACCTAAACCCAGATAAGTGTAGTTTTCCATCCTAATTCTTGTTAGATTGATAGTAAGAAAACATTACAAATTAGGCACTAAATTATTGCCAAGCGGTTAGGTTTTGCTAATGATTTATAATATTTAGTAGGGGTTAGGTAGAAAATCCTTTTATTGATTCCATCCTATCTCCATTTATCTACCACACCATATAAGTATCAGATTGGACTGGTTATTACCTAAGTTAAGTTTGTACTTTGTTTCAACAGAAACTATTTTATCATATAAAACCTTATGTTGCTAAGGCGACTATGGAATTTATTCCTATGTTCCTGTGTTTCATACATAATTGGAATTTGTCCAGCAGTGAAACAACATCATTTATACTTACCAATAATTTGATTTGCTTTGCAAACAAATTACTTATATCTCAGTATTGAGAATGGCGATGTCCATCAGTGGATTAAATATCTACTTATAAAGAAACCTTTTGTTGCTAAGGTAACTATGGAATTAATTTATATGTTCCTGTGTTTTATACATAATTGGAATTTGTCCAGCAGTGAAACAACATTATTTATACATGCCAATAATTTGATTTGCTTTGCAATCAAATTACTTACATCTCAAATATTGAGAATGGCAGTGTCCATCAGTGGATTAAATACTTATCTACTTATAAATTGTACTTGCTATTTTATAGTAGTACTTTCATCAGATTATATGGTGGGTAGATAATACACTCCCATCCTAATATCCTACCCTGTAATGGGTTCAGATGTTTAATTTTATTACATCTACATACTTTGTTCGAGAAACTTATCATGACCATGATCATGACTGGCAGAATGATGCCAATGTGGATCTGTGAATACAGAATACTTACCTAAAGACAAATGATTGTCATCAGATGTCATGTGACAGCTTCTATCTTCCAGCATCAAACCATACTATACTTTTGCGTTCAATATTTCTGTACCAGCATTATGATCTAAGACCAATTATTTGACCACAGGCGGTTATTATGAGATTCATTTTTGCAATAGCCTTCCTATACTATATGGGATTTGCTGATAGCATTCCCAAACACTCATCTGGCTCGCGATATGAAGCTCATACTATTAAAGGGTCTAGCATAAACTGCATTCCCTAACTAACCTCCATTATGGATCATATTAATTGTAGACAAATGTCTTGTGCAGATTATATCTGAACGTTGGTCTAAGGACCACTACTGAAATATTACCAAAGATACTAGTTGGAATCATGTCATTTGACTGATAACCTAATTTATCATACTTACTTCATCAACCAGACACAATGGTGTCAATTCGGCTGGTCATGAGATTGGCTATACTTATACAAATATTAAATATGTTGTTCTATGAACATCTGAATCTATTAGATTCCTAAATACTTCTCCGTGGTGTCTAGTACATCACAGCACCTGTCTGTTGGTGCGATCTGTTCAACCCTGGGTGTCAAAACCCACTATCCAGTTCAGAGAGAACCGAATTAACACAGAATTCAGTTGTGATGTCTGCTCTTTTGGTCGGGTTTGCACAATTGATAGTTGTGCAAGGACGACTAGGGGAAAATGGATATCAATTCTGAATATCTGTAAGGGGTGAGGGTTCTACTTCTCAGGGGCGGAGAGGGGGCCCCGTGAGGCTCATATACCTTTCCCGATCCTGTCCAACCTTTACTCATGTCAAGAAATCCATGTACCTTCTTAAAGAACTATTTGGGTTACTTATTTTCTATATTAAACACAACGTAATGGGTCCTACCAACTATCTAGACGATCATGCTAATAATTTTACATCACGAGCCATTTATTTATATTGTTTTGGGACATTGTTTGAGGTCTGATACTCCTTCAAGGGTGAGAACTTGAACAAGCCCCATCATCCATTCGATAACTCATAGTCCGCATTTAGTGGGGTTCGTTACACTACGCAAGTGTACAACTGGGCCTTCGGAGTTTTTTTTTAGACTGGACTTCGATTTTAGCCCCGGGGCTTTGAAACCTACACCTAACTGGTTGGTGGAGAGCAAGGGCTCACAAGGGTAAAGAGCAATGTAACTAAGGGTTAAATGCGTCCAGAATTGGGCACCTACGTTCCCTGTGAACGCCATACGCTTGACAACCGTGGTGAGTGGAAAAACCCCCTCCAGCATTGAGCAATAGCGACTGTACTTGATTGTGTATGTCATTGTCATTGCCATGAGCATGACACGTAATAGGGCAGCCCATATCCTGCATGACTGCCGCAATCTCAACAATAAACTCCTTTTATTAGTATAGCGGTGACTGTGGGCCAACAAACAGACAGGCTACTTGAGTTCATGAATGGTCATGGTCGTATATTACTCTAACTGAAGCTTAGACTATATGGGATCTTCGGTGCAAATGCGGGGTTGACCCACAAACCACAGTCCACCTTATATCGTGCTCTGCGTGTCCTACCACCTGTACGCAGGAGCAGCTGATGACAGCCAACGATAATGCCACACCTCGGACACTCCATACAGCAGACTCTTTATAGACAACTGTCATTTCTACATGTGCATGTGTGGGTGATCACAGATGTGTGAGTGCAGGGTTGGCATGCAGTTTGATTTTTATACCTAACTTAATAAATACATACAGTAGGTATGTAATGTAATATACCAAAGAGGATGTAACAAGCCTAGCGCTAGTTTCTACTTAATTCTCCACTGGTTTTTTGACATTTCGCGGTTGAAGGCGGGTCGGTGGCTGGGGTGCGGGGAGGTGAGTGTCCGTTCTGTATGTATAATACATACTACATACTATTGGTTATTCTGTGATAATGCTGTGAGAGTGGCAAAATACTGGTCGAACGAAATTTGAGGCGATCGGCTTTTCCATCGACACGATAGAAGCAGAAGAATGGGGTGTAAGGGACGTTGTACTGAATACTTTGCACGCATAATCAGACCATGACAGTGAACAACTTTTTCTATTACCCTTATTTTATGTAAATACGAAGAAATGTGGAAAGATTTGGTAAATTCACTTTTTCTATGAAGGCTATGTTGGTAAACGAGAAAAAAATCGACTTTTCATACAAAATTCCTGATCAGCTCTTCTCTTCTCTCTCTCTCTCTTCTTTACAATACATACTTTATTTGTACAAAACACAACAAAACAAACAGATACAGAAATATAAAAAAAAACGGTACAATTAAGGCGGCCTTATTGCTGAGGTAGCAATTTCTACCAGGCAACCTTTGGGTGAAAAAAGAAAGCGTATGTATGGTTAAGCGGGATACCTATATACATCTACATATACTAATAAACTATTTTACTAAAATAAACTAATATATACTAATATGATAAACTAAAATAAAATTATATGGAAGAGGACTCTTTTCGTTTGGGACACCGAGTCGTCCAACGACCCAATGAACCCTGACTGACTTTCTATGGAAACTCGAAATTCTTTTTTCGTTTCAAAACAGGCTCCATAGTAAAAGTTGTTCAGTTTCACGGTTTAATCATGCCTGCAAAGTTTTCGGTACACCATCCCTGAAATTTTACAAGTGACCAATGAGCGTTTCTTATAATTTATGCCAATCGCATTTGGGGCACTGTCCCGTAACTTTAAGGATGAATAAAATTTTTTTATAAAGTGTTTAGCTTGTATTGATGAGTTCTAAGTATACTTTATTAATTAATTTCACATAAAAAAATACTCTTAAGCATTATTTATTATACAATTCTTTAAAAAAACGAAATAAAATAAGCACTCAAAAATTTAAATGTATGAAAAGTCATGTGTCCCACTTCATTTCTGTCTTACTTGAAGCTATTTTTTTCCATAAAGTTGTAAGAAACAGCGTACGTATTTCTATTATAGCATTTGCTCCAATTTAAGACGGTCCATATTTGACTGACGAATTAAGCGCTATGACGACGTTTTACATATATTTTTAATTTTAAACTTGTCCCAAAAATAGTTCCAAAAAATACTCCAGTTTTTGTGACCCTATTATACCCCTAAAATTAATTAAATTTACCAATTTTATTGAGTCTGAATAAAATAGCAACACCAAAACGCCATTTGAGGCCGCCATATTGATGAAATGTCATCTGCTGGTGTCAGTGTGCGGGAAGCGCATCCGGTTTCGGTGCTGAAAATTTTTTGCGTTCGGTTTTTGCGACCAATTAAAAAGGAGAGTTGACAACAAATATTCACTTGTTTTTATGCTTGCACATAGATTGTCACTTACACTACAAGTTGATGACTTTTACTAGATCAATCAACAATTCAAATCACGACAATCAAATTTCTTTGCTCGTGAATCATGTATTCGTGACTTCCTTTTTGCAACTTTCCCATAGTCACGTATAAGTGGAAAGGCTGGTTACAAAGTAGGAAATTATAAAGCCACGTCTACAACGTATATTTGGTACTATTTATCTCGGTTTCTTTTTGTTCGATGTATATACATACATACATACATACATAAATCACGCCTATATCCCTTACGGGGTAGGCAGAGCGTTAGCGATGTATATAGGTTGTGAATATTTATTGAAAAATAACGTTTCATCTACCCACAATATTTATGAACTTT
Organism: Tuta absoluta; assembly: GCA_027580185.1. NCBI lineage: Eukaryota > Metazoa > Arthropoda > Insecta > Lepidoptera > Gelechiidae > Tuta > Tuta absoluta. The sequence goes on along the minus strand of JAQAHW010000019.1, from coordinate 5,650,874 downwards.
GCTCCAAAGTCTACTTTTTAGTTTGTAACGAATTTTTATTTTTTACTATTTTAACGAACATATAAATATAATGTTAAGACGTCAGCAACGGCTCCAACGATTTTCTTGAAATTTTGTATGTAGTGGGTTTTGAGATAAATATAGCGGACCGGACAAACATGTTCTTATCATTAAACGAGCAATTTGTTTAATTTTTAACCGACTTCAAAAAAAGGAGGTTCTCAGTTTGGGCTGTATGTATGTATGTATGTAGGTCTGTCTGTATGTTTGTCCGCGATTATCTCGTGTTTGGCTGAACCAATTTTGATGCGGTTTTCAGCAAAGTTATCAGACTTAAAAAAGGATTAAGGCATATTGACCGACAAAAAAAACGGAGGTTTGCACTTTTAACACGTTCTTTGAAGTCGGTTCCCTTTAAAAAAAGTTATTATTCATGTATTTAAAATCAGGTACTTGGAGAAGACCTCAACGATTTTCACGAAATTTTGAGTGTTGGAGTTTTTTGGGACGAAAACTCGGTCTCCCTAGTTTCCAGCCTGGTTAGGCTATTGCAGGTCCGTCATACGGACGATTTTGTTGGTTTAGAAAGTAAGATTCGTAAGAATAAAAATAGATTAAGAAAAAATACAAAGTTGTAGAAGGCACAACATTAGAAGAACTATGAAAATAGTGAAAAAACCTGGCATTTTTTACAATTTTGTACACTCTGCCTTATAGTTTTTATTTTGCTACCAACGATCCTTTTTTGTAACCGTCCGATAATATTTTTCATTTGATTTTGGTTTTCTGATGTTTCTTTAATAGCAAATTACTAAAGCTTTATGTTTTTTAATAAGTTAAAAAAAGAAGAAGACTGTGATATACATATAAGCAACCTCACTTTTTTATTTTTCATTTGCATGAAACTTTTATGTTAGTTTTTGGGACTTGGTAGCAAAAAAAATATAAATAAGCATGTTTTCAAGAAATATGCAACTTTATTCGTTTCTTCTCTGTAGAAACATAATTATTCGATCCTAAAGTTATAGAAAACAATTCAAAACATGGGATTCTTAGACAGCTTTCCACATTTTTTGTGAAATAAGAAGTAGCAAAATAAGAACGTTCAGATTTCCATCCCTCAGTTTTTGATGTATTTTTCATAATAAACCTAAATTAAATGAAATTCTGTTTAAATAAAACAAATATTTATTAAACATGCTATCATATTTATGAATACAACAACACTTTCAATGACTTTTTTTATTTTTGGTGTTTTTGAAATCAGTGGCATAAATTTTAAGAAACGCTCCAATAGCGAAGTGTTAGCTGATGATAAGGAATAACTTTTCCTATGGAACGTAGGATGAAACATAATACGAAAATTTGAAAAATCATGTCAGGGGCCTACTAGTAGTAGGAGGCGGTTAAAGAACTCTGACACCAGGGTGCATCGGGTCGTTTGTTGACTCGGTGTCCCACTCGAAAAAAAGACCAACATTGTTGTGTTGTTTAGTTTTTCGTAATTTTCTAGAGCCAATATGATATCAGGTGAATTTCTGATAATTTTGGATGAGTTGATTGATTGGTCACGAGCATCGAGTTACCTACTTTAGTAGGTACTCGTATATACCGCGTGTTACAGAATAACATACATACATACATACATACATAAATCACGCCTATATCCCTTACGGGGTAGGCAGAGCGTTGACAGCCGTAAACGGATATTAACACCGCGTCTGACAGATGCTTGAGGGTCAATCAAGATAACTGTGTATCACTATAGTGACAGGTTGTCAGCCCATCGCCTAAAATTGCAATACACACCCTCGAGTCCCTTACAGAATAACAAGTGAAGCTGAAAGGGTGTGCACTTTGTAAAGAGTATATTCACAATAAATTGACGCTGTTAGGTTGATTTTGAAAATTACAGAAAATACAGGGTGTAAGGGACAGCCCTTCAAATACTGATAGGGGTGTATTTAGACCATGAACCTGAACAATTTCCCATTATAAAAACCGGAAACGTCAATTCTTTTTTACTTCTTAAAGTAAATGCAGTCACTTGATAGTGATTTTGTATGAGAGGTCGTTTTTTTTATCGTTTCCTGGCATATGTTTCTAGGGGGAAATTGTTCAGTTTCATGGTCTGAATGCACCCTATCAGTATTCGGAGGGCTGTCCCTTACACCCTGTATATGGTCACGAGTAAACAACATTATCAGTCAAAGTTTGTGTATGTTTTTTCATATTATAGGTACAGTAGGTACCCAGTTAGGTATAGGTACCTACTACCTACCCATTAATCCCAGTAGGTATTTAAAAAAACAGAACACTGATTCCAAACTTCGACTGCCTCAGTGTTATCTACTCTACTACGAAATCTGGAGAAACCCGGTTCAATTCCTGGAGTGTACAAGGTTAATCTAAGTCAATTTATCACTTTGTGAGATTGTTCCTTGTTTGGTAAGGACATTGCAGGCTGAACTATCTGAATGTCCGAAAGAAAGATGGTTCCGCGCTTTAGAGGGCGCTTTAAGCTGTTAATCGGTCGTGGTACTCCAGGTAGGTCTAAGATTTAGGTAGGTAGGTACCTTCTTAGATTTGATTTCTTAGATGGCGGTCATAAGGTACCTTCACAACCACGTAGGAAGTATTTATTAACTATCTGTACACACATACCTATTAGTCATCTAGTATAGGTGGTTAGTTTTAAATATCTGGCACCGCGGTTCATTGGGTCGTTCGTAGATTCCGGTGAAAAGAGCGGAGAGATAATTTTTATATTCGTAAACATTTACACCGGTTACCATCTTTATCTAAGCATCAGTCAAGATTATGATAAGAAGTGGAAGATTACGAAACAAGAGTCAATGACCGTATGATAGCAATGATGAATTACCTTCTTTCCTTGTTATAGTAAAAGATTATCACAGTTTTTAAACTCGGTCTCGAAAAATGACATGTTTGTGGTTTACAGCGCCATCTATGCCGTAAGTAAAAAATTAACAAGCGTCGTAGTAGCGACGAAATCCGTCAGCTGAGAAGGGAATACCACTCGTTGGTAGATGGAGTTAAAAATTTTGGTACCGCTACTCAACACTAGATGGCGATAAGAGTAAAATGCTACTTTTGATTCTTATTGTTATAATATCTTCTTTTGAAAATATATAGTTATAAGATTTGGCAAAGTTATGTCCTTTTGAAAGATAATGAAATCTCTTTTCATTTCTTTCCCGTGGGAGTCGTAAGAGGCGACTAAAGGAGTCGAGGGTGTGTATTGAAATTTTAGGCGATGGGCTGACAACCTGTCACTATGGCGATACACAATTTTCCGAATAATCCTCAAATATTTCTCAGACGTGGCGTAAATGTCCGTTTTATGCGGCCGTTTACGCTCTGTCTACCCCGCAAGGGATTATAGGTGTAATTTGTGTGTAGTATTTTTATACGTACCTACCCATTTACCGCTAAGTATTTGGCTTCTATCGCTATAGCCGGGACCGACGACTTAATGTGAACTCCGAAGCACGGTACCATCTTTCTTACGGAAAATCAGGTGGTTTAGCCAGCAATGTCCTAACCAGACTGGGAACAAAATCACAAAGTGATAAATATCAACTTTGTGAGTGCCTTATCGGGAATTGCACCCGGAACCTTTGCGTCGCAGGCAGACGCAGTACCACTGCACCACATCGGCTATCCATTTCTTATCCATACTTTTTGAAAAGAATATAAGAATCATCTACAAATTCTACACCCTCAGCCATTAACTCAACTTACTATCTGCCACTCGGTTTCACCCGCAAACATTCAGAAACTATCCAATTATGAGACCTCCCCTTACACTTAACCCGCGCCACGCTCTATAGAATCGGCGTACATTTGTGGTTGACCGCAGTGCGTTCAAATCGTAACCCAGCTTTATGCGGCAATGGAAATTGGGTGCTACTGGTATAGCATTTTCATTTTTCTTTATATTCTGTGTTTGTAGGTTCTAATTTTTCTTATGGATAGGTAATACGTACTAAAACTTGAGCAACAGACATTCTGATAGATTATTTGTATAAAGAGAAAACATTTTTTTGTGAAGTGGCACCACTGTCGAGGCCGTTGACGAGTACACTAGCCTTAATATTGAGTAGGTATGAACGAGCCACGGTAAAGTGGGATATTTTTTTTCTAAATTGTTTATGATTTAGAGTGGGAACCACAGCTGTCCAATGCTAGACATGGGCTAGGCACGCTCTACATGATGTAAGAATATTAGCTGCAAATATTTTTAAGGATGAATTAGCCCATGAAACTGATAAACTTTCCAAAAGGAACACAGGTTGAAATATTAAAAAGATTGGATCTCCTATCCCATGCAAATTAATCCGGTCGCCTGGGTCCAATTTTCATATTTAGAGCTATATTTCTTGGAGAAAGATGTTCAGTTTCATGGACTGGTACCACTTGAAATATTTCCAGTATTTTTTTTATCTACACTAATATTATAAAGAGGAAAGATTTGATTGTTTGTTTGTTTGTTTGTTTGCATCGAATAGGCTCCGAAACTACTGGCCCGATTTTAAAAAATTCTTTCACCATTAGAATCCTACATTATTCCTGATGAAAAAAAATAGGGATCCGCGTGAAAATTTCGATAATGTAACCCAACGTGTGAAAAATGTACCAAAAAAATATCTTATATCGCGTACGCTGTGGAAATTATTGACAATAGAGCAAAGTGATGTACTACAGTTTTATAGAGGACATCAATATCTATAATAATGTCCGCGATACCATATGTCTAACTATTACAGTTATGCCACAATAACTACTTTTTCATTTAAAAATGTACCAACTACGCCACATTATTCGTACCAGTGTAATGATTACATTTAATCATTACTGTATTAAAGGATGTCAGGGATAGCCCTCAGAATACTAATAGGGTACATGTAGACCATGAAACTGAACAACTTTCCCCTAGGAACATATTTCAGTAAACGTAAAAAAAACTGACTTCCCATAGTGAATGCAGTCTCAGCTGATTGTGATTTTGTATGAAAGGTAATTTTTTAGGCGTTTCCTGACATATGTGTCTAGGGTAAAGTTGTCCAGTATTATGTTTCATGCACCCTATCAGTATTCGAAGGGCTGTCCCTTACTCGGTAAAAAAAGACGACAAAGAACATTAAATAATGCAATAAAGAAAATCTACACTAAAATAATACATACATACGCATATCACGCCTATTATCCCTTGCGGGGTAGGCATAGCGTAAACGGCCGCAAAAACGGACATTGACGCCACGTCTGACATATGTTTGAGGGTCATTCGGAAAAATTTGTATGGCCATAGTGACAGGTTGTCAGCCCATCGCCTAAAATTGCAATACACATCCTCAAGTCCCTTAGTCGCCTCCTACGACTCCCACGAAAGAAATCGGGTGATGCTATTTTAAGCCGGCATCACACTAAAATAATAATTATATAATCTACACTAATATTAGAAACAGGATTTTATTTATTGTTTGTTTAAATTGAATAGGCTCCGAAACTACTGGACCGATTTAAAAAATTCTTTTACCGTTAATTGAAATTGAAATTCTTTATTCAATGTAGGATCACTTATTGACGCCATGAACCGTCATTCTAAAAAAAGAATTTTGTATTACACAATTTTCTTATTGTAATAGAAAAGCGGCTCGGGTGGGATAAAAAAAATAAAAATATAGGCACTGCCATGGGGCTGGCCAGGTTAATCACACGGCATGTAACTTTACGCCACCACCATCTGAAAACGATATTTGTTTCAAATTGAAGTCAAGATTTTTAGAATCCTACATTATCCCTGATGAACATAGGCTATATTAAATGTTTTATTCCCAGGGGGAAATTGTTAGCGGCGGGTGAAACCGCTGGGCGGGCTGCTAGTACACTCTATGAGTGTTTGCCATGCCCACTACGCTTGGCAGGCGGGTAGGCAAGTGCAATCGTAGCGGTTGGGAATGGAATGCTGCTGTCAATTCCCGGGTTATATCCCCTGAGTCTCATTATACAACACACTCAGATAGAAATGAGGTGATGCTACCCTGGCATCTTCTTGCTCATGCATCAACTCGTTAGGAGTTATTTACATACTTATATGCCTACTCTACATACATAAACATATCACGCAACTTGCGGGGTAGGCAAAGCGTAAATAGCCGTAATACGCACCTTTCCGCCACGTCTGACAAACATTTAAGGGTCATTCAGAATGTAGTGTATCACCAAAGTGACAAGATGTCAGCCCGTCGCCTAAAATTGCAAGACACATGCAACCCCTGAGTCGCTTCTTACGACACCCACGGGAAAGAAATGGGGTGATGCTATTCTCAGCCGACATCACACAGCAACATCTAAAACAGACAGACAGACGGAGAAACGCGGAAAACGACTTCAGATTATCCGTAGGTACTAATATTATAAATCTGAGAGTTTGTGTAAGTATGTATGTTTGTTACCTCTTCACGCTCAAACGGCTTGACATATTAGGATGAAATTTGGAACGCAGGTAGAGTAAAACCTGGAACAACACATAGGCTACTTTTTATCGCAGGAAAACAACTATTACCACGGGAAAATGAGGGGCAGCGGATGACCGCTGGGCGGAAATCTAGTAAATGTATAAATGAAACATACTTACACTTCAATTTTGATTTCAGCAGCAACTTTTTCTGGATTTTCTATGACCATCTGTCGATTCCGTTGCCTGCTGGTCCTCAGAGAATGGTTAGATGTCTGGTTCTCATAGTAGCTCACTTCAAAATCCACAATACTCTTCAATATATCCCTGAAGCTAACCATTTTCGCAATATTTTATTTATTTATATCGTAAAAATAAAATTCTTCAATCAATTTCAATTCATGTATAAGCACCAAGGAACATATGTACCCAAGCACAGATGAATAAGATTGTATAAGTTACTCTATGATTCAATTTTATAAATATGGCTTCTGTGAACAGGGACAATTCTGCCAATGTCGAGGTTGGAAGAAACACGGGAATGTGAAAAACAGCTAAATGACCGGTCTCTCAGATTAAAAACAATCAGAACAACAAAAAATCCACGCATATTTGACTTTTTAATTTTTTTTATTTACCTTTATATCCATTTTTCAAGAAAGAATTACAAGGTCATCTTCTGAAGCTCTACACAGGCTTATCTGTAGATGACTAGTTCTCTTAAAATAATAAAACTTTATTACTAAATTGCATGCTATGAAAAAAACTGAAATCTAATACAAGTATGAGTAATCTTCACCTTCTAAAGACATGTAATGTTTTTTGAGACGGTTCTGGTATTTAATATCGAGGTAACAACTTGACTTGACATGACGTGACTCTTGCGTGACTCAATCTTTCGTTCCCAAAAAGAATCATTAAATCACAGATCACATAAATTAATGTCCTAAACACTAAATAAATAGTACGAGTATAAAATCAATAAATTGAAGTCACTTCCCGAGTATCTCTGTCTGTGCTCTGTCCTTATGTACGCTTATATCTTTAAAAGTACGAAACGGATTTTGATGCGGTTTTCTTTAGCAGATAAAGTGGTTCAAGAGAAAGGTTTTTATGTATAATTCATGCCAGGAAAAGGTCTTTTTCCCGTGGGAGAACGGTTAGCAGCAGGTGAAACCGTTGGACGGGCTGCCAGAGTAAAATAAAACAAAGATCACCTACGGGAAGACTAGAAACGACGTTTTTCCCGAAAATGCTATTCTCAACTCGTTAAACTGAACAACTTCACCCTGTTTAAATGATAGTCGTTGCACAAACAATATTATCAAACTACAGGCTACAAGTAGGTATACAGGTGAAATTCGATTTTCATGGCGAAGGTAGTCGGTTCGTTATAATGCTACCAAGAATAACTGGCTACCCAATGTACTAAGAATTTCACCTGTATACTTGTAGCCTGTAAATTCATAACATAGGGCACTGGTCACATAGGCCTATAATCTAGTAGGCGGTTGAAACACTCCTACCGAAGGGTTCATCGGGTCTTCCGTCCGTTGACTCGTTGCACCATAAGCAGCCCTTCCATTTTCACACACATCACCCTATTGCTATATTTCCGTGCTTCGGAGTGCACGTTAATATTATAATCCTCGCCACGCGCCGTGCGCCACGAAGCAAGGAGGTTAATTGTACTATAATATTCACAGTCACACTCTAACTGGTTCAATTTAGAGTTAGTGATGTAGGTCGAGCTAGTGCTGCCGGGTGAAAACGGCATCACCCCATTTCGATCGGAAGTAGAAAATGACTTCTATTGGAATGTAATTTTAATATAGGGTTAAATTTTACTAGTGTCTGCTAGCGAAATCTCAAGACGGGCTGGTGATATGATAAGGAACATTTTTCCCCAAGAAACATAGGTTGAAATATGCCAAAAATATTTTTGAGTTTCTTAGACCTATGTTCCTTTGTGAGAGTTGTTCCTTATCACCAGCCCGTCCTGAGTTTTTAGTATCTGTCACTAGTTCAAAAATACATTATCAATAGAAGTCATTTTCTACTTCCGTTTGAGAATGAGTTGATGCTGAATATTTAAACTGGGGACTAGCAAAAATTTGTTTTTTTCTTTTAGACTACCTACCTGTGGTATGGTTACCTTACTGGGTACGCACACACATGCACATATCACGCCCATTATCCTTTGCGGGGTAGGCAGAGCGTAAACGGCCGCAAAATACGGTCATTTACGCCACGTCTGACATTTATTTGAGGGTTATTCGGAAAATTGTGTATCGCCATAGTGACAGGTTGTCAGAACATCGCCTAAAATTGCAAAACACACCCTCAAGTCCCTTAGTCGCCTTTTACGATTCCCACGGGAAAGAAATGGGGTGATGCTATTCTAAGCCGGCATCACACGGCAATGTTATTCTAAGCCGGCATCACACGGCAAACAGGTAAATTACTGGTTACGTACATAATGAAAAACGAAATATCCGACAATCTTCACTTTTTTTCACTACACACATCACTAAACTAAAGTGTCGTTCTACAACAGTACGAAGGGTTGGTTTTTAATTTGTACTTTGTGTTCAATGTGATCTTGTATTTGACAAGCGAGAGTGGGGGCGGTTGAGAATAGGAGTCGGAGGGTCCAATAACTTGAATGAATGAATTTATTTACTAATCAGTATTCTTAAAACTAACTAACTATTTGAGTTTTCGAGGTTTGTCTGTGGGATCGTCGAGTCGCTATAAAATTAATATACACATAGGTATTCATATTAGGTGGGAACTGGGAAATCGGTTAGCAGCGGGTGAAACCGCTGGGCGGGCCGCTGGTAATGTAAGCTGTAAATTGGTAAACATTTTCTGAAACTTTAGATAAACCATTAAATCATCTCTTTGGTCTTTTCACTAAATTATCACTTAAAGATAAAGCTTTTACAACTTAAACACACAACATCCAAAATCTTGCCTTAAATAACTACCAGTCTACCAGTCAAATCTGATTTAATCGGATTCTATCCTATATGGAAGCCAAAGAAAACTGGTCCAAAATAATACTTTGACTAAACCTTGTTTTACGCTAGACGTGCGTTCACAAAGTCTCTTACATATTACCAACTTATCTGTTCCACTGAAAAACACTTTAATCATCCTATATGACTTTTAATGCAATAAGCTTAAGGTTGAAAATAAGTTCAATGATTTGAAATTCAAATGAAAACCCTTACCAGCCTCAGGCACTTGAAGATTCGAATCTTGTTAAAGGAAATGTCTTTTTCAGTTCTCATTGTCTACAATTACTTGGCTTTTGTGGTCTCTAGTGTGATTCTGTCTCTTTCTAACATATAGGGGTTGGCGTATGTGTGTCCCTTTTCGAATGAACTTTAAACGTTTCTGGAGATTTCCGCTTGAGTTTCATTTCGGTGTTTTTTTTTTGTTCTTTCTGTGCTGTTTTTTTCCTTACATTCACAACATTCAAAATGTATTAAAGGCATATTTTCAAAGTCTAACATATAAACCGTGTCATGGTGTGTAATGTCGAGTTAAAATTGCCTTACCCCATTTTTATAAGTGTCCCAAAAGAATCTAGGCAATGAGCTACAACAGCGTTCCCTCTCTCTTCGTGTGGGACACCGAGTAGTCCAACGACAAGACCAAACCCTGATGTCAGTTTTTCAACCGTTTACTGCTAGTATTAGGCCTCTTACATGGTTGTGTAACGAAATAATCATAGACAGCAACCGTAACCGACGGTTTCACGTGCCCTTCGGAGCACGGAACAATCTTTCTTATCGGACAATCAGGTGGCTCAGCCTGCAATGTCCTAACCAAACCGGAAACAAATTCACAAAGTCATAAATTTGAAGTTTGTGAGTGCCCCAGCGAGAATCGACCCGGAACCTTTGCATTGCAGGCAGTCGCACTACCACTGCGCCACATCGCCCGTCGCACTTGCCAACCCGCCTGCTAAACTTGGTAATTAAAAAAAAAACTCCCCCTTAAAAATGGGAACCCATGTCCAATAATGGACTGTTGTGGCTGTCAATGATTGTTGACCTTTTCCGAGCAAAAAATAAAGATATACTGATTCAACTTTCTACTGAATCGATTTTTTTATAAGTTTAAACACTGTTTTTGCAATAAAGAAAAAAATAAACAACCCAAATTCGACACCCAATCACTCTATCTATTAAAAATCACCCTTTTGACGCATTTTGCCCTAACTCCGAAAAAACTACCTGAACGCACAATGTCTTAACTCAGAATGACTTATACGCACAATTCACCACATCAAAATCCATTGCGTTCTTTTCAAGATTTAAGCATACCTACATAGAGCCAAAGGGAAACACACGGGAAGCGATTAGAATATATTTTTCAAAACTAACTCAGTTGGTGGAGCCATGACACGTGTTATTGGCATTGATGATATACACTTGCAAAATTTCGCGGGCAATGGATGAGCCGCCGCGGCGTAGCCCAGAGGAGTCGCTACAAGTGATAGCGAAAGTCGAAGTTCTCAAAATAATTTATACCTACGCTAGTGAAATTATAAGTATAAGGCGGTTCTGCAACTTAGCTGCACATTTTCAACGCAACATAACGCATGCGTCTGTCAAGACGTTTGACAGACGCATCCGTAAACGCACTTTAGCCGTATTTGTATGGGAATAAGATCGGATTTCATAATTTCCTTTCGTCTGACAGACGCATGCGTTACGGTGTGTTAAAACTACGCAGCGACGGACGACAAGTGGGAGAACCGCCTTATATTAGAATTTTCTAAAAACAATCGTAAAAAAAGGAATCTTTATCGAAATACAAACCCAGAATAAAAATGCAAATAAGAAAATTTTCTTTGCAGAAAAGTGTTTCTTATAATGACGTTAAGTATTTTGGAAAAATTAGGGGTCGGTATGATAATGTGACCCCTTAAAGACCTGAAAGGGTGCGGCGGGGGATGGTTTGCGTTTTATTACTTTTTTATTTCTTTTTAACAGCTTAAGGGGTCAGTCTATTGAATGCGAGGTAGGGTTGTGCCAACAGAAAAAAACGTAAATATTTAAATAGACCTCTTTCTTTCTTTGATGTTGTGTGGGACACCAAATGGATGAAGGATCGGGTCCTTCACACAAAAAACCCTGTTTTCAGAGTTCTTAAAGCTAGGCAGCATACTGCTAGTTGGCATGTGACTAATCAATCACAGACAATAACAGAGACACACAGCTCAGAGTGCTTTTCAAAGCACGGAACCATTTTTAGACTAGTGGTTAAGCCAGCCTCAAAATGAGAAAGTTTCCGCACGTCCAAAAGAAGATAAATATACAATATTAATATCAACTTGCGTTTCTTGGACACCTAATTTATACTGCTTGACAATGGAAGCAGTTATCAAAAACATTATTATTTATACTTTGTCCAAGTAGGTATTTAAAATAATGTAAACAGTGTTACAATGGCTTACTGACAGCTATTATTTTTCGACGCAGGGCATAATGTTGTCTCTCCTTTCTAGTTGGTTTACATACTTTTAAATACCTACTTGAACAAAGTATAGTAATATGTAGTTTCTTTCACATGGATATCGTTTAAGAGGCGACTAAGGGACCTGAGGGTAACATGTGTATTGCAATTTTAGGTGATGGGCTGAGAATCTGTCATTAAAGCCAAACAAAATTTTCTGAATGACACTTATGTTTGTCAGACGTAGCAGTTTGCTTTTTGCAGCCGTTACGCTCTGCCTACCCCGCAAGGCATAAAGGCGTGAAATATGTACGTAGTTTAAAAAAGGCTACCTACACAACCCTACAACCATACTGTTCTCAGTTCATCTGTCACGCGCAAGCACTGAACCCGCGACCCTCAGCCGAGAATGCAATAATGTCGCTTTTTACCGCCGCGGTAATACCGCGAATATCAACACTATCACAGGAACGCGGGGTCGGGGTGGATTTTTATTATATTTTGTGAATTGTGGTTATGTCTATTTGAAGGACTGGTGTCTTTTTTGATAATTCAGTCGGTGTTTCATAGTTCGACGTTATGGGTGAAATAATAGATTCTTATTTGTATCATTATAGTATTTCTAATAGTCGTATAGGTAGACGTATACATGCATTCTCACACGCCAATATCTCCTGCGGGGTAGGCAGAGCGTAAATGGTCGTAAAAAACAAACATTAATGCCACGTCTGACAAACATTTGAGGGATATTCAGAATAATACGCAATATTTTTACAGCCCGTATATCGATGTTTTTGTATTGCTTAGAAAGAGACGCGGCTTAACTAAACGAAGCACCTTACCTTACCCCATATTAATACACCCAATCATCCTCAAATTTATATTTGGAATAGATTTGAGGTATTGCTAATATACCGCTGATATTAACCTGGCCAGCCCAGTGGCACTGCCTTTATTTTTATGTTTTTATCCCGCCCGAGCCGGTTTACTATTTGGACATTACAAAATTGTTATAAAAAAAGAAAATTGTGTGATACAAATTTCTTTTTTTTACAATGACGGATCATGACGTCAATAAGTGATAATACTATCCTACATTGAATAAAGAGTTTCAATTTCAATTACTTATCTACTATAGATGCAAATGCAAGAAATATCGTTGCTTTCAAAGAGAAACCAATAACGTTGCGCAACCAAAAAGCAATATCTGAGACTTACAAAAAACGTCTAGAAAAGACAACATTTCTATTTCAAGTGTGGCGGCCAATAGTGGCCATACGAGTATTGTATTGTAACCAATAAGTGGCCAAATATTGTCACAACCAGTGTCCCGTGACGATCCTCCGTCTCACTCTCGCGCGGTAGGAGAGAAAGGGATGGAACATGCGCGTGAGTCGACACAAAGCTGCCGACTGACAAAATACTAGCATGGTGGCAATCCAGACACGGATTCAGGAGAACTAAATTATTGTTTGCTCAGAAGCATAAAACTGATTTTTATTTGTGCATTTACTCATAGGCGCACAAATTCACTTAGTGCCTGTAACTCTTGAAAAGATTTTAATAACTTTTTATTTCTTTGGATCACAATTACACACGGGATTTCTTAGGGCTGGCGCTGAAAAAAGCCTGCCAGTTGATTTTTTCCAATACAATTTTAAAAGTTGAATAAGTCGGAAACTACAATGAATCGCGCATATATATGGGGGTGATTCGGATACCCCTCACTATAAGGCTACAAATTTTATCTTTGGACGTTACTATTCAAGCCACTTTACAAAACAATACGTATGTATTGTATATTGTTACTAAGTAAGCTAACTATAAGATGGAAATTTCGCCCAAAACCTCGCAGCGCGCTTAGGTTCCCAAAAGACTGGCATTCTGTACTGTAACTGTGTGTTAAGCTTATTCTTGCGTAAAAAAAGCTGCCAGCTCTTACGTCACCCGTTGCGTCTACGAGTCATTTAAAGGGGTCTCTGTAAACACTATTGGCAGCTGGTCCTCACTCGACGCCTCACCAGCCCTGCTGATGGTCGCTTTCTAAGCTTCCTTCCGAACAGGGGGTTCCACCTGGGGGGTTTGATCTCACAGGCGGAGAAGATCACCAGATGTGACCAAGAGGACATGTCCCCGAACCAATGACCTGCATGTTGTTACAAGCAGCGCAGATAACCACGGCTAGGAGGCAAAGCCTCGACGCCATCTCCCCCGAAATGGCTAGAGAAGACTACAACGATATTGGCAGCCGGTTTATTTTCGACTTGCGCATAACTGAATCCCTCTCTGTGTTAACCCGGTCTCTTCACTCTACTGCACTGTGCCCTTGCTCTGTGCCGCCACTAGAACCGGCCCTGGTAACATCAAACAGATTCTGCTTCAACTTGGTTTAAACTGGGTCTAGGAGCAAAAGGATAATCAATAAACGTGCTATCTTTTTTCTACTTATCAATCACCAACCTCTTTCCCTTACGAGATAGCTAAACCCGGATTTGTTCATACAATGGTTTTTTCAGTTTATTTTAGCACAATCTGTGTACACTTGAAGATTGGCTACCATTGGATACCTTTTACCCTTTGTTTTGAAACGCATTTATTTCCACCAAAAAATTTAAGAGTACAGATAAAGTAAAAAGTAATGATAATCATTCAACCATTGCATTGTTTGCACGATTACTCACTTTAACATCTAATCTGCGGACGTATGAACTATTACTTTATTATTAATTTATCTCTACTCTTTAATATTTTGGAGGAAATAAATGCCACTCAAAAATGTGTGTTTTAAAATTTGGTATTCAATTTATCGCGGGTTTTCATCGCTTATTCAATCTGTAAAGATAGAAAGAGTCGCCGGGATTTGTTGCAAAACTAACCCGGTAGATGGAGCCATGCCACGCGTTACTGGCATTAAACACACTTGCAAAATTGGCGCGCAAGGAACGAGCTGCCGTAGCCAACATGGAGAGGCGTCGTCACTAGTAGGTAAATGACGAAAGTCACCGGTTCAAATCCTGTCTGCGCTTAAAAAATTTGCAAGATTTGAAAATGGTATGAATTGTGATGAGATGAGATGAGATTTTTTATTCACTTTGTTTAATATATCTCATCATGTTAATGATTATATAAGTGCATCCAAAGAGGCTGCTATCCCACAACACAACACAGGGACTCCTAATATGGGAGTCAATGCACAACCACATTTGTAAAAAATTATTTTGCCAAAAACACGTTTTTGCATTTATTTTTTATTGTAATTTGAGATGATATGAAATGAGATGATTCATTATTAATAAACTTAATGACAAATTGGTAAAATGATACAACAAAAAGATACGAAAAAACAAAAAGCACCAAGAGTTCCATTTCCTTCATTTTCAGATACGGAATCCTAAAAACTGTCTTTGTGAACTAAAGTCTTTCGGTCAAATAAAGACTGCGAAACACTGGTCACTGCACCAATATTTGACCACTCGCTACAAATGCGACCCGCCCGATATGTATTTGTACAGTAAAAAAATACTAGTTGGTCCATTAAACTGAATTTGTTATTTTTGTTTATTTTTATTTTTAAATGTTCTTTTTATTTTGTAAGTAAAGTACGTTAAGAAATAATAGGTCTCTAATGATTATTCTACACATGTTATTTTTGTTTATTTTTTATTTTCGTATGTTCTTTGTTTTTTGTAAGTGGAGTACGTTTAGAAATAATAGGTATCATGATTATTCTACCTATGTTATATTTGATCCTTTTTTATTTTTGAATGTTCTTTGTTTATTGTAAGAGGAGTACCTACGTTTAGAAATAATAGGTGTCTAATAATTATTATACCTGAGTATAAACAGCCAATCGTTGATTTGACTAAATTTCAATTGATTGTATTATTTTGAATTTTAATTAATAATTAATCGTAGAGACAAACAATTCGACGAGGACGATGAAAATTAAATAAGTCTAGGTTGGTACTTTACAGAGGACATTGAGAAACTGTTTGCTTTCGGAATACGCGCCTGAATGCATTGCTGGTAGCGACAACAAAAAAAGAGTGTAAGCCATAAAAGGTATAAAGTATGGTTCTTCTTCTTAAATTTAAGAGCTCAGCTCTTGTCGGTGGAGTAATCGCCATTCTTGTCGTCTTTCCGCCAGTGATTTGACCTCCTGATACGACACGACATTAACCTTTTCTTTTATTTGGTCAAAGTAATTTCGTCTTGGTCGACCCCGACCTCTTCTGCCCTCTACTTTTCCTTCCACGATGTTTTTCAAGAAATGATCGTGTCGTATCAGGTGCCCCATCATCTTCCCTCTTCTATCATCTATGGTTCTCAACAAACTCCTCTGTTCCTTAACTATATTTAGAACGGCTTCATTCGTCTTTTTTTCGGTCCAGCTAATTTTTTCTATCCTCCGCCAACACCACATTTCGAATGCTTCGAGCCTCTCTCTGTCCCTCTGAGTCATAGCACTTTATGGAAGCGAGACGTGGACAAAGTATGGTTATCATTACAAAAATTATTCATGGGAATTCCTGTCGCGATTTTAGCAACTTTTTACCTCTCGAAAACATCTCAATCCTATGGAAAAACGGCCGCGGGTAAATCGCGGTACAGAAAGCTTGTATTATGATAGGGTACTTTAAGTGAGTTACTTGGTTCGCCAACTTAACACAGTAATTCTTCTCATGACTTAGAAAAAACTTTAGCCACTTCAAAAAAAGAAGGAGGTTCTCAATTCGTCGTATTTTTAAAATATATTATGACCGATTTCTCAAAGACGCCTGGATCATTTTAATTTTTTATTTTTATTTTACAAAGTGTCTTGTTAATCCCGTAGTCATCATGTCAAGATCTGATGAAGTGATTCTAGATAAATCGAGAGAAATATTCATGTTTCTAGGCGTATTTGAAGCGATTTGAGTACTTCTTATCGTGTCATTTTTATTGCTATGCATTGGCAATCTGCATTGGGCGTATCCCATTGATACGATAAGAAGACGAAGAAGATCGTGACATTTGATCATATTTTTAATTTGATTTGATAGTATCGGCCTTTTCCCGAAACCAAGAAAAACATCTATTCCATAGAGACTCGACCAAAAAGTATTAAAAACAAACTTGATTTCAGTAATAGCTCTGTGTAGAGATGAGTGGATAGGATTTCAGAAATAGCTAGATATATGTAAGTAAATTAACCTGTTTCACCATGTGACTCCAGGGCTCATTGAGTCATTCGTCGACACGAGAATAATAAGATCCTGTATAGTCTGAATTATTGATTAAAGTTGACCAAGGTATAACCCTTACCTGATCCGATGCCGTGCCAGATAAAAACACATAAAATAATGATCAATACCATATGAATTCTTTATTGTACACATTGATACAATAGGTGAAAACTTACAATTAGTCACAAGGGCAAAGTATTTGTATAAGTATATTTTTATGAATTATAAAGAACTATGTATTGGTAGGTATTATATTATTTTGATAGTAGTTTTGACATGTTGTTTTCCTTTAGTGTTATTTTCTCATTAGTGCACCCGCTTCTTTCTCTCTCTGTTTACCTTCTGATTGGCCGGTGGAGAATGCCATCTGTTTACCTTCTGATTGGCCGGTGAAGAATGCCGTCTGGCATTAGGCCCGCCTTTTGTACGATGTGCAATAAAGTATAAATAAATAAATAAATAACAAAGGGCGAGCTTATTTCTATGAGAAATCTCTTCGAGCCAACCCAATGGAGATGAAAGAGGAGAAAAAGCGGGAACTATGGGCATACTAGAATCGCGGGACGCTCGCGAGGCAAGAAGTAGATGAGAGCGGAGGAATAGACAGTCTAGTCTACACTCTCTGTAGGTATTTTTTTGCATTGGAGTAATATATCTCTAAATGGATTTTGGGACAATTAATTACGTGTGTATCGATACCCCCCGCCCGCCTACTTCTTGCCCCGCGGACGTCCCTCGAGTCTGGTATGCCTATAGTGATAATAGTGTAATTTTTTTACCACCTGTACTACTAAGAAAAAGGCTAATCTATTAAAAAACTGGAAAATACATTACCGCTACAGCCACACGCAAATACACAGACGGAGAGACAAATATTCGGGTGTCATGTTTATTCTACGAACAGTATAGAATATCTACGCTTAAAACTTATAATTCGTAAAATAGAATCAAGTCGCAGGTATAAGGTGTAAGTAGTCCATCAAACTGAACTAGGAGTACCTACTTTTCTAAAAGAACATACCTAGGTCATAATATTAAAAAATATGGGCCCTTCTGTAGAAAGTTACTCGGTATCAGCATTTTTTTGTATTGGAGTTTTAATAAAATAAATTATAGTTTACATTTGGTGCTTAAAAATGTTGTAAAGTTAAAAGGATTGAGCTTATCCTTTTCGGGAAAGCCCCTATAAAAACGGAAATCTCATGGTGATCGAAACTCAGGATTGATAAGTAGTAAAAAAGCATATTTTCCCAAAAACGCTCGTCAAAATACGAAAAACTTACATTCGATACAAAGTAGCCTGATCAGCTAATTAGATTTTCGGGCAATTTTTGTTCTTTTTTACCTGCCTATCTTTCGGTATCGGTATACATATTCGTCCTATTTTAAAATTTTATCATACATAGCTATATAAAATTAAAAAACTACCTGTGATTTTTGTCAAATTTAGGCACCATTAACCAGCAAAATCGGTTTTGAATATCTGGTGATAGATGAGATGAATGACTTTGCGTACACACCTCCGTACTCTTTAATATAAAGTATTTCGTATATTTAGTTGAGAATGGTGACGCAACTTTAATCCGTGTGTCTGTCTGTTTGTCCACAATTAACCCGATTCAAAGACACCAATTTCGTATAATCGCAATGAAAAGTGTTTCATTGGCAATGAACTTCAATTTTGTAGACTATCAAATTATATTTTTACTAGCGACCCACCCAGTAATAGCAACCACTGCAAACAGTTTTCCCGTTTGAACAAGACATTATCTCGGCATGTTTTATACATAGGCCTACCTCTAGAACCTCTAAGTATTAAAATCCGTTGCGCTGTTAAGTAGGACTTAGCGGTCTTCATGACTGATACATAGGTAGACAAAAAAACGTGGAAGGCTAGTAATTTTTTTACTCTTTTTATCTGTTTCTGACTTTTTCGCCATACTTACTTTTGATTATTTTAAATGCACTGAAGTCCCAATAAGTGGTTTCAAATTTTCCAGCGGGAATAAGGTTACAACAATCTTTCAGGGCGTGTTCTAGAAATGAAACGGAGCAACTTTTCTCTGTACCTGATATTTTTTTTTCAATTATGATAAAAGAATTTGGTATTACCAATTTTTTTGCTGCTCAAGTGTTTTTGTATAGGTAGACCAAATTTTCGACTGATAGTGGGATAAAAGTAAAAAGCTTATAGGTAAAAACAGGATGTTTTCCTAAGTAGCTAATACAAAACATGATTGTTTAACATTATTAAAATACCGGTCACTTTTCACCTCGCCTGTACGCGCACGGTAACATGATCAGTTCTTCGCTTGGTCACCTAACCTTCTGTTTGACCCCCCAACCCCCCCTAAACACTGTTTGATGACCCCCCCCTTTATCCGTGCATGAGTGACGAGTCTCACGAAACAATATTTGGACATTTTAAGAAACTTGAATTTCCAATCGTATGGCCATTCTAAAACTTGTTGAAAATGGTAAGGGTAGTCATGATTTTTTGTGAATGGTCCCGTACAAAAAAAAAATACCAGTACCTTTATTTCTTTTGACTGGTAGGTCAATAAATCCTAAGAACAACACGTTGTGGAACCTAATAAAGTTTTGTAAAAAAGAAAATAGTGGATGGAATCTTTGGAAAAGCTTCTTCAAAAATATAAACCAAAAACCTTGTGAGATTAAAGATAAAAATACTTAGTCCAATTTTCTTAAATGGCCTCTGTCAATATAGGATAATCCTGCCAGTGTCTAAGTTAGAAGATACACGTTAAACTAAAAAGTACGCAACAGATTTTGATGCAGTTTTCTTTAGTAAATAGAGTGATTCAAGAGAAAGGATTTCAATATTTATGTATAATTCATGCCGGGAAAAGGTCTTTTTCCCACAGGAAAACTAGCAGCGGGTGAAACCGTTGGGCGGGTCGCTGGTACTATGGTAAATATAAATAAGATGAGGGATACGATTAGGAAGCAGATCATGTGTGATTTTATGCCAATATTAGTTTTTATAACTGATAATACTTCAGATTATTTAAATGGTAATAGTAAATATCATTACGGTAAGAGACAAACAACAGAACATTAAACGACAGTTTACATTTTATATTGTTTGGTTTCCACGTTTCATAATGTTTGATCGCGGAACCCTAATCGTCTATCGCAACGACACCAGTTTTGTACTTACTTACTTAAGAATAAAGCTTATTTTTTTAGAATAGGTTCATAATGCCTTTGTAACGCTGTATTGTTTAAATAAATGTGGTTGTGTTAGTTTATTATATAGACAGAAGTATGAGCTCTATCACATCGCAATAAGAACTATATTACAGGCATTAAAATTAATATTCTAGACGTACTTTACACCTACTGCGTACTAATACATGGGTCATTCTCATAATGACACGGAATTTTCTCACTTCCATGTCATTTTTCAAATTTAGTTTTTTTGGATAATTGAATATACGTTATCAAAGTTTTTCTCATTACAAACACTAGATTGAAATTGCCCGGTTCTTGGACCACTACTTTCAGAGTTATTTGATGTCCACTATTTGCGGACATGGAAATGAGAGAATTCCGTGGCAATTCTTCTTTTATTTGATATTAAAATAATTAAAAATGTTTTTTAATATATAAGTAGTCAGTAATGTTTGCTAGAGCTTAAAGAACGTATTTTAGTAAAAATAATTAATATATTTCAATTATAAATATAAAAAAAGGAGGGCCACTATTTTTTGTCATGGAAATGAGATGTCCACTACTTGATTTGTAGGAAATATAAAGAAAATAAGCTTTATTTACTTAGTTAAATATTTATTTAGCATCCCACGAACATGAGGGTGTGGATACTGATAACTTTTACATAGTGACCGACTGCAGAATGCAACAAACAGTTTTATAACACTTTGTATTAAAGTAACTTGTGGCCAAGATAGAAAACAGTACCAACATAATATTAATATAGGCTCGCCCGACTGGGAAGCAGTTTGAAGTGGTCATCACCTGGTTACGCGCGCTTTATTCTAGTTTAGAGTGCGTTGCGGTTTCGGTAGCCCTAGTCTTGGCACGCACATATATACATGTAGGAGTTTTGCTTCTAAGCGGTAGCCATTATTATGTATTCTTTTCTATAAGAGACATTCTATAGAAAAAAGTGGATGGACTACTTTTATTGGCGTACAGATATCGCGGGTTTGCAGTACTTGGTATAGAACCACTTTTTTCTATAGAATGTCTCTTATAGAAAAGAATACATAATAATGGCTACCGCTTAGAAGCAAAACTCCTACATGTATATATGTGCGTGCCAAATTCGGGCTACCGAAACCGCAACGCACTCTAAACTAGTATAAAGCGCGCGTAACCAGTAGATGACCACTTCAGACTGCTTCTAAGTCAGGCGAGCGCAGGGCGGTGAAATATCAGAGAGCGGGTGGGAGTGCCGCGTCTTACCGGTATCTTGTTTAAAATGTAGCAAATGTCACTCGCGCTGATGCGCTGCGAATCATATGACACCCCACATGTCAATATCCATCTAGCCGTTTGGGCTGTAACCCACGAAAAAGAAATTGCATGTCCACATACATACATAATACATAAACACGTACATAATACATCCATAATACAAACATACATACAGACAGACTCCCGAAAAACTTTAACCCTCCTTCTGAGACATTCGGTAAAAAGACATATAAAATTAACTACAAAAGCTTTCATTTCATTAAAATAGGTAATAATGATAAATACCCGTACTTCCACATATTAACGATTAAAACAGGCATTGGATTAATTTAAGAATAAATATTCATAATTTAAAAACTTTGTCCAACTGTGGACTGCAAAATTTTAATCATTCTCTCTTTTCCATGTCACTTTCTCATTTCCATGCCACCTCGAACCATGGAAAGACATGGAAATTAGAACATGGAAATGAGAACGAAAGCTTATTTTGCAGTTTAATTAAAAACTATTCGTTAAAATTTAATACAGTACCGCCTCTTATTTTAAGCATATCAAAGGTATTCCTCAGCAAAAATATCGATAATACCTAATAACTGAATAATTGGTAATCGACTAGCATGGAAATGAGGTTGGTACATGACAAAGTCATAAATGTGAGAAACTTACCTCGCCATCGAAGATATAGCGGCGAGTGGAGCCTGCGTCCCCCACGACGTTGTCGGCGGTACTAGCCGCTACGAATTCGTGAGTAAAATCGACAGATAGCTTTTACCGTCAAAAATATATGAGTGAGAGAGTAGCGCGAGGTAATTGTGGGCTGATTCAGGGCTTCAACGCTAAAATCCGTGATTATAAAAAAGTTTCTGCCGTTGTGGAAACTAAAAACATGCTAAAAGATAGAAAATATAACTGTTTAAAAGATAAGAAAGCTTAACACGACATAGACTTGTAATTTTAGGATCTATAACAGTCTATTTAGCGCAAGGTAGCAAAGAACCATGCCATGGATGTGAGAGAATGCATGTTTGACAGGAAATTTACAAAAAACTGACCACATATTTGATGAATTAAATATTTGACCATATGTGAGAAATGCTGAAGTATTTTGAAGTTAAATTTTATAACGCTCGTCCCAGAGGAAGCAGCACTTTTTAAGCGGAACGTACGAAAAACGCGGTCGATGAGAACAACCCACATAGTTATTTGGTTTCTTATTTGCAAATTATTTGAATATGTTTAAGAGACTCAATCTTACTCTATCAAAGTCTTCGAATTTTAAATGTTTTTGACTAAATTTAAAATTAAATCGTTAGGTATTTTAGGCGTGCCGCACGTAGGAATTAAGACAATGAAAAACTCGAAATTAAATCTTTAAATTTTCTTAAAATGTAGAGCATATTCAATTGAAAAAGCTTATTGAAGACAATTGCGGATGGCAGGAGATGCGCCTGAGCATTACTTAATTAATGCATTAATAGGAAGTAACTGAACTTTGACATTGACACATAAGCGACCAATTGCAAAAAAGGCACCCCCTTATAAGCAGTACTTAGTTGCCATTAGTAGTTGATTTTATTTTTAATTTACACGATGATAGCATTTTTTGCAGGTTGTGCAGTGATTTGGCCATTATGACTATGTTGTCAGCAAAACGGAGACATACATACTTATGTAGGTATATCACGTCTATTATCCCTTACAGGGTAGGCAGAGCGTAAAAGGCTGTAAAAACGGACATTTACGCCACGTCTGACAAACATTCGAGGGTAATTTGAAATATTGTGTATCACCATAGTGACAGGTTGTCAGCCCATCGCCTAAAATTTCAATTCACACCCTCAAGTCCCTAAGTCGACTATTACGACTCCCACGGGAAAGAAATGGAGTGATGCTATTCTAACCCGGCATCACACGGCGAAGCGGAGATGTGTGAGATATTCGCCGTTGACGTTGATGCCTAGTCTATCCCACTGCAGAGTCTTGAAGATATCCTCCAGCGCATTGGTGAAGAGTTTCGGGGATATAACGTCATCCTGTCTTACATCTCGGTGAATGGGTCTTGTTTTGTGGTTTTGTTCTTGAACAGAGATCGTTGCCATATAATAGAGGCTTCTTAGCACCTCCACATACCGCCAATCCACTTGGCACCGCTGCAAGGACTCCAAAACAGCCCAGGTATCGATTGAGTCGAAGGCTTTTTCGTAGTCCACAAAGGCGATACACAGCGGTTGGTTTTGGTTATACTCTTCTGACTTCTGTATAACCTGCCGTACAGTATGGATGTGGTACACGGTGCTGAAGCCTGTTCCGGTGGATGGAAGTGGTCAAATCTTAATGCCAAACGATTCGTAACCACTCTCGAGAACAGCCTTATAGAAGTAAGTTGATGATGGGTAAATAATTATGGTTTCTTAAGGTATATCCATTGGGTCGTTGGACAACTCAGTGTGACAGTGTCCCACACGAATAAGAAAGAAGGTACTT
Organism: Tuta absoluta; assembly: GCA_027580185.1. Taxonomy (NCBI): domain Eukaryota; kingdom Metazoa; phylum Arthropoda; class Insecta; order Lepidoptera; family Gelechiidae; genus Tuta; species Tuta absoluta. The sequence goes on along the minus strand of JAQAHW010000019.1, from coordinate 5,626,751 downwards.
ATATTCACCCCATCTATTAACATTTGAACATTACAGCTAAAACAGTCCACTGCTAGAAATGGACTTCCCCCTGTTGGGGAGTATTGCCATGCTCACCACGCTTGGCAGGCAGATTGGCGAGCACAGTGCAAGATGTTGCATTCACAGGGAACGCTGCTGCCTATTCCCTGGATGATAATCCCTTAATCACTTGTTACGACACCCGCAAGTAGAATTGAGGTGCCGTGTTGTGCTGGTTTAGAATACCATCAACTCAATTCATCTATTGATTTCTTTAAATAAAAACCTTCTCCTAAAATGTCGTACAACAAAATTAGCCCAAAAACCTCACATTGACGATTGCCACATTAGTTATAGACAGTCTATTGTTTTTCTGAATGATTCTTCAAAATTTTTTTCAACACAGAAATATCTTATTCTATATTCGTATTCTTTTTAAAAAACTAACAAAAGGATTACTTTGTAGTAAAATAGCAAACTGCAACTTACAAAACCATGCACTTGTAAATATTTGTTTTGTTACAATGCCAAGGGCGTTCGCAGGATAGATGGTGAGATAACATGGTGTTGATTCTGACATACACATTCCTATGGGTTAAAAAGCGCCTTCTTATTCAGTAGCAAAATTTTGAATTTCTTGAATATGTCGTCAAAGGTTTTTGAAAATTGTTATATCTTAAACAAATTAAAATTCTTAGATGTATATACGCTCGATCATTTTTTGCTTACCCTCTTTTTTGCTTCTTAATAATGTTCTAAAATGTTATTATAAATGAGATTTAGATATTATTCATATTTCCGTATCAAGAATTTGAATTATGCCGTGTGATGCCGGCCTAGAATAGCATCACCCCATTTCTTACTCATGGGTGTCGTAAGAGGCGACTAAGGGACTCGAGGACGTGTATTGCAATTTTAGGCGATGGGCTGACAACCTGTCACTATAGTTATACACAGCTATCTGATTGACCCTCAAACTTTTGTCAGACGTGGTGTTAATATCCGTTTTACGGCCGTTAACGCTCTGCCTACCCCGTAAGGGATAAAGGCGTGATTTATGTATGTATGTAAGAATTTGAAAACAAAGTGTCAGTTAAATTTGCCGTAGGTATAATTTTTGTGGCCCAATTAAAACCCTTCGGTGCGTAACGGATAAATCTTAAAATGCCTAGCTAATAAATAAGGACTAATTCTCATAATGACTGAAATTATAAAGGCATAGTTTTCATAACAACTAAAGGTCAAAAAGGATTCATCTCAAAATGCTTGATGATAAATACGACTGATTCTCATAATGACTGAAATTAAAACTTGCACAATTTTAATAACAAATTAAGATCAATGTGACTTATGTCACATTGTCAAATGTGACTTATTTCGACAAGTAGCTGTTTTAGGATCTACTTTTTAGTTTTAGAATCCTATACATTTACTGTAACACGTGTAACTCATGGAATCATATAAAGATTTAGAGTATTGAGTATTGAGCTGTTTACGGAGTACGAGTACTTCAATTGGCTATAGGAAGTGTACGGCAGAAGCGGCACCATTGTGTAAGAAAGGAAACACAAAGTTCACCTTACTTTTGTGGTTTTAAAAAGTCTTGTGTATCAATTGCGATTCTCCCACGCAGTATCCTTTTAGTATAGAAAAAATATATTTTTTTAAGTATTAAAAAAAAAAACTTTTTTTAAATATACATTTTGTCATGGGATAGTAAAGAATACGGCTAACAAACAGGTGCTTAAGTGAACAATATAAAGTTATCTTTATCAACAAGATTATGGTAACTGATAGGATTTATATTGTATCTTTATACGTTCCATTCCCCATTTCTTTCCCGTGGGTGTCGTAAAATACGACTAAGAGACTTAACATGACTTAAATAGTCTATGGCATCTTCTATACTTTTCTAAACTTATTTTACGGAAAGTGACAGTGCTGTTTATATAAATTCGTTTTAGTCAGTAACGTGGAATCGAGTCAAGTGCTGCTATGGCTCAGTGACAGCTATCATTGTCTGTCATTTTCTTTCGCAGGACATGTCTCGACTGACACACTGTAGTATTTTTATCTAATTTGTTCACATTCTTTGAATATCTACTTGGACAGATTATAATCACCGACAATAGTTCGGGCGGACAGCGAACGTGCCCGCCGAAGGAGTCAGAAGGGTTTCAGCTTACAATGTCGTACTTAACCATACTGAAATCAATCTCCCAAAATTATAAGTCAACAAATATCCCCTCCCGAGAATCGAACCAGGGAACCTTAATACATAGACCACAAACTATACATAATAAAAAGCTCAGTTGCAAGCAATGCATCAACAATTAGTTCGATTACACTCTTACCACAATCACACAATACTCACTTACAAAGACTAAAATGACTTAACCCTCACTTAACAAACACTAAAATCACAAAGGCTAAAATTACATAACATTGTTTTAAAAAATAGGGACGTACAGAAAATGGATTACTAAAATCATTTCTGTTAAAAATCAATATAAAGGAGCCGATTTTGTGGTTGGATTTTACAGATTATATTTTTAGGAATTCCTAATTAAGTAGGAATATTGAAATAATGACTTTGTATCACATCAGTTTTTCACGTAAAAGATACATACATACGTACATATATACATATATCACGCCTTTATCCCTTTTGGGGTAGGCAGAGCGTAAACGGCCGCAAAATACGGACATTTACGCAATTACGGAAATTGACTAACATTTGAGGGTCATTCGAAAAATTGTGTATCGCCATAGTGACACGTGGGAGATTGTTATACAATATTAATTACTTTTTATATTAATTTAATAACAGTTGAAAATCAATAAATGAAATATTTATACGTATTTATGCTTTGTTTATTCGTAATTTGTGTGATTGATATTTCCACTACGACTTAAATGGTTTTTTGGGGTACAAAAGTCACATCTACATCCCTACAAAAATCAAAATCACTTAACATTATTTTAAACAAAAAAAAGAACCACCCAACCGGCATAGCTTACCAGACTGTGCCAAACAATCGCTCGCCACACGACATCTATTGATCCACTTCACGTATACTAATTGTTTTATTTTTCTTTTATTGTACACAAAAAAGTCCATAATGGCCCCCTTCGATAATTACTATTGAATTAAGTGTACTAAGTCATTCTGAACCATTCGGCGCTTAAATAAAAATAAAATAGACCTAAAGAGCGTGAAAATAAAGTTATAATAGAACGATTATATAAGACTTATGATGAACTAGAAGATGCATTATTATAATTTTATATCGATTATTTTTAGGCGTGGTAGGCCACATATGTGTTTATTTGTGTGGTTAAGGGTTAAATAATATTTACAGTATCTATGTAATATAAGTTGGTAATACATATCTTTTTTTAAGCTAAGACAATTTAATGAATCTTGATGACTTTCAATAATTTGTTATAAGGAGATTTTTTTTTGAGAATTAATTTTTTTTTAAGTATTCCAAGAATTCTATAGATGGCGTTGAACTGACTACGTTAATAGATGCCAAAGTCTAAATGGAATTAAAAAAAGAAATAGTTAATCCTAAATCTATCCTTGTTTAATGAATGCTCTCTTTTGTTTGTACGTTGTTTTCGTTGTGGTTTTCGTTGATATGCTGGGAAACCCATAAAAGTAAATATTTTTGTGATGCGAGTGATGTAACAATGATTAGTTACGTTTCGTGTTACGATCTCATACATCCAAGTCAAAAATCGTAATTTTTTGTGGCGTTCCGTTTCACACATTACCAAGTACAACGCCATCTATCCAGCGGCTAGGGAAGAGTTTAAAAAAACAGCTCCCTATTACAGCTGTGTACGTTATGCTGTAGTTGGCCGCTAGAGAATACTGCGTGACAATAGGTAAACCAATGGGAAATTTTCTAGGGATTCTCGAGTGTCATGTAGAGGACGCTGAGCTTAAATGAAATAACGTTTCTTTACACTAAAATCTATACCGCTTCAAAATTTTGATTCTTTTTGTGTTTGTTGAATTGTTCTTAAGGGCCTGCCTCGAACTTTTAAACGTCCCTTTCCCACTAATGGCAAATCCTGTGTGTGAGAACAGAGCGGAATCGCCATATTTAGTAGATTTTTCACTCTTTTGGAAATTTCTCGCTAAATAAACAAGTAATCAAAAAACTGGACGACAGGTATCTAGTAAAGTACAAGACGTATCGTATTTGCAAAAAATAATGTGTTAAGTTCATAAGATTGCTATACACTACGCAAAAAAGTTTAAACATAGACCAAACTTTGAAAAATAAATCTATCGAGCAAACTTTCTTTAATCGTGTTTTCCTGCGACAAAAATCTAGATAGTATAATGAAAAATCATTATACATAAAAATAAGGTGTTTATCGTATTCACCAACAAAAGTGCGTGCATCCAAAAATGCCCATTTTTCTCACGGCCTGCCCTTAATTTCTTATAATTGTTTTGTTAACCTGAATAACACTCAATATAATAACAAGACGAGATATTTATTTTGTGGCAAATAAAACTAACAGAAGTAATGAACACAACGTGAAACGGAACCTGTGACAAAACTATGGCTGCCACCAGCCATAATGAAACGTCAAATTTTCAGTTAAGCACAGCGCCCTCTGGTTTGAACGTCAAAACTATCAACAGAACTGTCATCAGATATACTCCAATTGCAGATTTGTACAATAAAAAAAGAGAAACGAGCAATAAAATAAATGACTGGTTTTGAAGGAAACACCATTTCCCTTTCTTTGTACACTTGTGTAGAAAACTTTCTCTTTGGTAAAATATACTATCTCTGATTTAGCAAATAAAACGTCCCATCAAAATACTACCCAATCCTTTTGATAGTAAAAAACTACTATTGTCTATTTGTAAACTGACAATTGATATAAAATACACTTTTTTGATATCCAATACTTGGCTCAGCTGTGACCATTTAAAACCACAATTTAAGTTATCCTAATTGTACCAAAAAGAAGAAAAAAAACACTTAATCGCTTTCAATGAAAATTTGAACATAATAGCAGGTAAATTCGTTTCACCATTTTGCAAAGACCTCTTGTCGCAAGACACATTTATCAGAACTGTTGAGGATCTACAGATCAAGTTAGGGCGGTTTGAAGTGTTATTCAAAACCACTGAAGGCATATCGATTACGTATTGTTCAAAACGATTGCAGAATCGACCGAAAAAAAACCTTTTTATTATTACCTTTGTACTGTATTATTGTATTAAACCACCAACTTTTATAACGACTCTATCCAATTCAAATAAAGTAAAATTTTGTGTAGTATTTTTTTTTACTGTTGCGTGGGAGACGGTTAATAGCAAAAGGATTTGTTTGATATTATAATTTCTTCTTTTTTTGCGTGTATTGAAGCGTTGAAGGTTTGACATGTGACCGTTTGCGGTATGTTGATTTCATTTGAATACGTTTGATTTAAAAAGGTTGTGAATTATCCCGATTTTGCCTCGAGCGTAATGCATACTTTAAATTGGTTCCCATGTAATATTTAAAGATCCAAACATTTTTAAATCGATTCAACTGCGTAGGTATTTTATTGAGCTGTCGAATTTACTAGACGACTCGGTGTCCTACACGAAAAGAAAGAAAGACCAGATGTTTTTCATAATTTTGTTACACTAACTGTAGGTATCATATTTACCTATTAAGACGAATCCCACATTAGGACGTTTTCGTGAATGCGTCTGTCAAACGCCTTAGTCAAATCGCAGCGTTACAATGTGCCATGGTATTCGTGTTTTGTATGGGAATTTCGAAATTTCCTTTCGTCTGATGGACTGATGCGTTAAAAATACGTTTGTCAGTCCGTCATAGGAAAAGAACAGCCTTAAGTATAGGATGAAAAACTCAGACACCAGGGTTCATCGGGTCGTTGGACGACTCAGTGTTCCACACGAAAAGAGAGAGAGAGCATAGGTTTATCTTTTAGTGGAGTATTTTCGTTCTTCCTTCCATTAACTGTAACATGATTATAATTAAAAACACAAAAACTTAATAAAAAATATCATTCCCCATACCAAGAACACTTCCTATTCAAAAGTACTCAAAAATAAGTTTCTGTTTAGTTTGTTATTTTAATTTTATAAACCAAAACACCATTGTATCGGTTAGTATACAATTTCCTTTAAATCTGAGTATTTTGACACTCAATACTTAGAAATCCGCTAAATCCACAGATATTTTTTTACTCAAAAGTTTTTTCCTAACTTGACACAATGAAGTAAGGCTGTATGCACAATTAGCGATTTTCTACAAGAATGGACGCAGTATCGGTTTAAATGTATTAATTCGATTTAGTTACGGTAGACGGAGCTTCAATTGTTTTTTAAATACAGTGGCGAAATGACAGGGGTTTAAATATTGCAGATACAGTATACTTTTTTTAAATTTGAAATATTATAAAATACTAGAAGTGATATTATATCAGTGGCTATGGTTTTTGTTAGATTAGTATCCAGCCCATCCATAATCAAGGATATAAGATTCTTCTTTGATTTCCGAATCTTAAGAAAATCGCAAAATGGCGTCATAATCTTTCCAAACAGTAGATAGAGAAAAAGCGGTTATTCCCACTTCTCGTCCGTCGCTGCGTATGTTTAACGCAAGGAAAGTAAATTTCGAATCCCGACCTTATTGCCATACAAATACCGCTACGGATGCGTCTGTCAAACGACTTGACAACGACTCGGGAAAACCACCATAGTCAACATTAGAAATCATACTTCTGACTATCTTTTAGAAGTTATAAACAATTTCAGTCTGTTAAATCGGCTGGTTTAAAAAGTAAACCTGACAATTTTCACCTTTATTTCATCATCATAACATAGATATGTATTAACATTCACGCACTATTGCCTTTTATTTGCAAAATATTATCATAAACAGTTTAGTATAATGGACTCAATAATAGAACTAAAAAACATACAAAAAGCTTAATATATCAACTTACTTCCATTCATCGTAAAATATAGAATAACCCTCATTGACAATGCCACTGTGTACCAAATAAGGGCTGTTTTTTTTTATACAAGAGAATGTTTTTTTTACATAAGAATTTTTCGTATTTTGTTACCACTTTCTGGTTATGGTATGCCAGGTTGGTTTAACATCGCCCATTCTTATTGCGGGGCCAGATAAAGTACAGATTTATGTCATGTTTAATGAATAAAATGTTATTGGATAAAAATTTCTTAAAAATCGGGTGAAACTTTATTAGTGACCAATACTGAAAACAGAGAACTGGCTGTTGAAAACGAACAATTCTCTCCAAAGAACTAATGTCGAAATATGACAAGAATATTTTGAGCTTCCATAGTAACCCAAATCAGGAGGACCGATTGTTTTTTTGTAATTCGACCTATGTTCCTTGGGGAATGTAGTTCCTTATCACCAGCTGGTATTGAGTTTTCACTATCAGTCACTAGTAAAATTTCACTGTGTATAAAGACACATTAAATAATTTCTGAGAATGTCCCCAAAAGAATTATTTGACGAATACTATGTCGTAAAGGTTTTTATTGAACGTTGACGCTCTGTCTACTTCGTAAGGGCGTGATTTTATGTTGTTATGTATAAACATGTATATTTGTATGTCATAATATGTCCGATATTATGACCTAAATTGTATTAATTAAATTACCATTATTCCATACAATTTTGTCATACCCATGTTGAAATAATCCCGAAACAAAACTCTACCTCCATCAAAAGCCCTCTTTCAAAGCGACAATCTAAAAATAATTAACACCCAATATAACCTAAGTGTCAAGCCACACCAGTGGCTTTTTTCCTAACGGTATCTCTCTCAGTACACTCTAATTTACCTCCGCGTTTTTTTTTTGTAAACACGTAAGTATTTTTATTTTAAAGTAATTTTATTTTGAGTATTTTTAATGATTTTTCGAAATAGGCTACCGCAGCTAATAGGTCAAACCTTAGGATGGAGAGAATATGTGTTCAAAATGGACTTATAATTTTATCTTTTCATGTTACCTGACAATAAATACGATTTTAGTTTTCGATGTACACTAGTAAACTTAATCGTCACGTCAAATTTTCACAACAGCGTCACGTGCTGAAAGTTCCGCGACGGTAATTCCGAAGGTATGGCCCAACACTCACTCGTCGGGTGTCGGAGGATAAATAAAATAGAAAACAAAAACAATTCCCGTCCGGGGTGAGGGGAGGGGGAGGGTCAATAATAAAAATAATTACCAAGAGAGTGGTTGTGACAGCTAGCGGGTATAGAAGTATGAAGATGGAGTTTCCTCTAAGTTTTATTGATATTGGCGTAACACGAACGATCACTGTCGTCAGATAAACTCTGAAAAACGACTCTGAACAATGAATGCTGTCCAGAAATACCAATATGGCAACTATTAAAAATAAACATCCCTGATTAAATAAACACTTCGTCATACAAAATTACTGCGTTTGTGATAAAATGTATATATTTAAAGAAAAATCTGCGTTGTTAATAAAAGTCTATTTTTATATTGCCGTCTTTTACCAAACCACTATGTATCTATGTACCCTATTATTTGAAATAAGTTTTGCCATGCAGACTCTACCAACGCAACATATGAAATTTTCAACAGTCTAAAGGTCGTTTTGTGCCACGACGTCCGACAATGTTGAGATTCATATTGTAAACAAATTGTCAGCTCTTCGCTTAAAATTGTAGTACATGGGAAAGCACGGGTCTCTTAGAATTTCCACCCTCAAAGAGCCGCCTCCACACTTACCCAGCGGACGTGTCTATCGCAAATAATAAAATGTAAACGGCGCGAGCCACAAGTATCGCGAGTTAATTCAAACACCCCCTCTCTCCCCCTCCCTCCGGTCCTGACGACCCCCCCTTGGAGACCCAATATTTTTATTATCTTTTTAAGCATAATAATGTTAATTGGCTGTTTTCTCAGTCTGGTTTTTAGTCTTCTTATTTCATATTAATCAGCGAAGCAGGCAAAAACTTACCTACAGTCCTACAGTTTATGCCTTTGTTATTTAGCTGCAATGCTTTAACGTCCCACCAAAGATTAAGTAGATAGATAAATTCACTAAATTTTAAACTTTCGTGTCAATAATAAAGAGGTTCGACCGATGATTCAGAAACTAAAAGCCAAAACTAAACGACTTTAATATTTTTGAAACATAAAAATCTAGCCACTAACGCAACTCCTTTAGTAGCCAATACCCCGCGCCAATAACTTCTAAACGTACAATTTAAACTTGACACCTCGATTCCCTGCTCCCAGGTACAGATAGCAGCACATTTTTTATACAACGCATTTGGTCCTTGGTGGAACGACGATTGAGATGGCTCGGTCATATTCAGAGACGTACACAAGACCATAATGGCACAAAGTAAGTATTGGCGGCTGCGCTCTATTTTGGGATAATGGTAAAAGTAGAACTAGATGGAACCTACGACGACGCGGTGACGTCGATGACCCCTTACCACCTGGTGGGAACAACGGTCCAAAATGACTTGAAATCCGCCAATTTAGACCCACAGATTGATGAACCAAAAATGGAACTAAACCGTTCATAATGGCAGAAGACGACAGGGAAAGACAACACCAAATAGATGGAGCAAGGATCATCTAGGAAGAAGAAGAAAATCATTTGGTCCCGGGCCTTCTAGGCCTAAGTACGAAGCGCTAGAGCTCCCCGGAAGGTTTTAACATGACTAATAAAGCCCTTGCTTGGGATGAATCTGGGTTTAGAAGTTGTTCCCGATTGGTGTGGTGTTGTTTAAGGGAAAGGTAAACTGAATGAAAATAATAAGAAACAAATTGTAAGAATGTAATCTAGAATCTTTAGCAGAAATAGATTTAAAACTTGTGTTGCTAGGAGGTTAGATACTTCAAAAAGAATTTTAGACATGTATTGTAACGTGTAGTTTTATAATAATAAGTCACAGGCCAGGACAGAATGTAGTAAATGATTCTTTTTTTTTATTTATTAATGATGGGTTTGCTCTTGACTCTAGTCTAGGTCATAGGACAGAGACAGAGTCTAAGATAGAGCGAGCTCACCCAGAAGAAGCCTGTTAAGGCACTGGCACTCCCACACACTGACGGAACGCAGGTGGCTACTTGGCGCCAGACTTCGGTGGGATGGTGGTCACGAGCCAGGCGGCCCCTTACGGAGCCTTCCACCGCTTGGTGGGATCGTTCAGCCGGACTTATCCACAGGCAAGCCTGTGTTGCCGTTGCCCGGGGTGGACCGCTAGGAGGTAGATCCCATACCACCCCAAAATTCTTCTTAGTATCTATATTTAGTAAATAAATATAAAAAAAATAGAAAAAAATTATATGTGGCAAAAACTCTGTAGGTGACGTTGAACTGACTACGTTACAATATGCCAAAGCCTGGAGGGCAGGAAAAAAAAAGTTCCAAAACAGAGTAGGTATTAATTAATAACAAAGCGCTCTAAACGAAGATTTAAGTATCTATCTTCGTTTAGAGCGCTTTGTTATTAATTAATACCTACTCTGTTTTGTTTGTACGTTGTTTTCGTTGCGGTCTTAGTTAATATGCAGGAAAACTCATGAAAATATATATTTTTGAGATGCGAGAGATGTAACAATAATAAGTTATGTTTCGTTTTACGATCTCATACATCCAAGTGAAAAAATATTTGACGTTCCGTTCCTTACGTTAAAGTACCAAGTATATTTATTCTAATTAGCTTATACGGAAGAGTTAAAAAACTCCCTATTACCTGTCAATAATATCCTACATTCACTTTTGATGCTAACGGTACCACCCTCCCCCACTCTCTACTATTAATACTTCCAATACCAATTTGACTGCAAATTTTACACAATTTTCAATCCGATCCTGAAACTTGGCACAAAAGATCTGCCGTCTCTTTCTTTCTCAATGAGTAAAGCTATTTGCCATCTCGCTTACCGATTGAGTCATTGTTATAGTGAAAAACTAAGGAATTTGAAGATAGAATTCATTGTTTGGAATTTTCTCCTATTGATCAAAGGAAATACAGGATGTTTAGAAAAGTAATCTACTTCTTTTTTCGTTTGATGACTCAAATAAATACTCATATGTATACCAACCAAGGCCCGGATTTCTTCTCGTGAGTGTCGTAAGAGGCGACTAAGGAACTCGATTGTTGCATGTGTTTTGCAATTTCAGGCGACGGGCTTGGCAACCAAACACTATGGCGATCCACAATTTTCTGTATGTCTCTCAAATCCCAGAAGTGGCATAAATGTTCGTTTAAATTTAAACGGCCATTTACGCTAGGGATATTGGCGTGTTATACATAAGAGACGGTGTACCAAAAACTTTGCAGGCATGATCAGACCATACAACTGAACAACATTTTCTGTAATAAAAAAAAAATGCAAAGTTTTCGGTACACCGTCCTTTACAACCCGTATTTATGTATGTGGAAACGCAGTACCTACTTTTGGACCCTGTATAATGAATGAAAATTCAATATCAAATAATCAAAAGGTCAAATCAAAATCAAAAAAAAAATCAAATTCGCAAATTACTGAGCTATAATTTAGGGAGTGTATGATACACTCTCAGGCTTTATTGAATACTAGTTTTCTGTCCACCCTTGACTGCCACACAATAACCCTCTATTGTCGTTCATTGTTCACTGTTTTCACTGTTCTGTGTTCAATAAAATATCAGAGGGAACTCGAGGAACACATTCATACACATATCACGTCTATTATCCCTTTCGCCGCAAAAACGGGCATTTACGCCACGTCTGACAAATATTTGAGGGACATTCGAAAAATTGTGTATGATACATACATACATACATACACATATAACGCCGTACGGTTAAAAATACGATTGCTATCGCTACGTCTGACAAATATTTGAGGGCCAACAGAAAAATTGTGTACCACTATAGTGACAGGTTGTCAGGCTGTCGCCAAGTGTAACACACATACCTAAAACCCTTGAGACCCTTAGCTGCATTTAACGACACCCGCAGGAAGGAAATTGGGGTGATGCTATACTAAGCCGGCATCACACGGCAGCTCGAGGAACGCTGTTATTAACCAGGACGGAGCCATATAAAGACTTGCATCAATCTGGATGATATTCAATTTCATGAGCAGAACTGAATTGCATTTAAACATGACTAGACGTTTTGGGAATAGGATATTGTGAGCATTGGACATTGTGGACATTAAAGCGATAGACATTTTGAGAATTTGACATTATTATTAACTAGCCAAATGCACAATTTTAACCCCGAGTAAAAATAGGTAATTGGACAGCTGTAAAACTAAAATTAACCTTGACTTTAGAGAACTAAAATAACAGGTTGTTGGCTTCACTTTATCGTTTCGAAAAATTATCTCTGCAATATTTTCAGCTCTGAGCAGCCCGACCGGGCAATTTACTGGCGAAAACTCCTAACTTAATACATTTTTCACCGGCGCGAAAGTTGCCAGCTCTACTGAATACCACATTTTAAAATTGCCAGCTCTAACCGTTAAACCCAGTCACGCTGAAAGTTTAAGCGATTTAAAAAGTCAATTTGGGTAAAGAAATTATGGGCCAAGTTTGTTTTTTAATGGCACAGTCGGTGAAGAAATCTCATAACGACAAAAACGTTGCAACAAAATAAAACATTATTTTATAATACAAGCAGTATATTACCAAAACATACAAAACTAAAAAAAAATTGTTAAACACATTTAAACATGTAGGTATCGTAAATTTTCATTTGTCATGCATGGCATAAAATGTCATGGTCATGTCATGATCATGATAATTGAAATTGAAATAAATTGAGGGCGCCTATATGCCTTATTATGAGAAATGTCATGGCAACTTATGAAAAGCCATTAGGTTGTAAATTTTTTGCCTACGCCTATTCTCATTCCGCACATATTCTAGACTTACAATAAGTTTCTATCGTAGCTAATTTTTGGTTGAAATATATTTATATTAAATTATATTTATTTATATCGTCATCGACACGAAATAAGAAGATGAATCAGTTTCCACATCGTCTGCAACGTGATAAATGTGTGAAAGTCACTTATGTTCGTAAGGCTTACAAAAAATAATCATACAAATAACAACAATAACAAAAAAACACTGCGCCAATTTTTGAACCCCGCCAAAAACAGAAACTACAGCTTAATTTAATCCACCGAAATCCATTCACAATAAAACTACACCCGCCATTTAAATTTCGTTAATTGCGAATTACGATTCCCACACAAATGGCATAATAATAATGAATTCAAAACGATTTAACCCGCCCCCAAACTGTAAACTATTTAAAAACCAACAAACAATCGCTTAGGGATGCGGTCACACTAGTGACTAGTGTTGGGGAGTAGTCTGTCGAAAGTCGAGCAAGGCTATCGAAAATCTGATTGATTTATTTTATATCGATATATAAAAATAAATCAGTATTTTCTGAAAGGAAAATAAACATGGAATAATTTCCCATAAACAAAAAATAACAAATTTAGCGTTGTTCTTATCGATTGGTCTTACCAACATCGATTCCTTTAATAGATTAGGTTGGACTATTTTCTTAAATATTACTAATTGTGGCACTTTGGCAAATTGTGGCACCTTGAATTGCAGAGTACTTCATTTTCTTAAAGATGCATCTGTTAGTTTTGCACTGTATCTTTGACTTGCTGCAGGCGCGCCTAATGCCATAATACTAAGCATGTCCAGGATTTCGTCCAAAATCCTAGGATTTTGACCGAAATCTGTGACCGATAGTGAAAACAGAGTACGGGCTGGTGATGAGGAACAATTTTCCCCGAGGAACTTAGATCGAAATAAGACAAAAATATTTTGAGCTTCCATACTAACTCAAATCAGCTGATCGGAAATTTTGTATTTTAGGTCCAGATTTTTCTGTAATTCGACCTATGTTTCGAAGGGAAAGTTGTTCTTTATCAACAGCTTTATCTTAATCACTTCACAAATGAAATCTATGGTAAGTAGCTAATAGAAAGCTTTCCTCTTTGGCAATCAGAATAAAAATCAAATGGCTGGCCAATCATCGACTTTATCTCAATCACAATAATTAATTATATATCATTATATATTTATTTTATTTTAGATACCGTAATGTTAAATATAGTACTATTAAGTCTATGGGTTTATGACCTGAAATACTTAAATGTATTATATTTTATTTTATATTTTATTTATTTATTTTATTTTAATAAAGTTTATTTTTAGTTTGTATATTCAAATGCGCTGGGCAAAATGTTTCTATGGCCAAAAGTTAAAACTACCTATCGATATTAGGTCATCACTGGCTGCTTAACTGAGTGACGTCACGTGCCAGCCACGTGGCTGATGACGTCACATGCAATCCGTTTTGACAGAGCTCGGTTTGATCTCATCATCTATGGTTTTTGAATCGTACTTATTTAAATTCTGTGGTTTATTTACTTATTTGAATCTTGTGAACTAAATAAATAAAAAAAAAATGTGATACTGATCACTGTAGACTGGTTTTATTTTTTGCTTAATTACGTTTTGTGTATTAATTATCTATGAACCTACGTACAGTCAAGCTCACTTACAGTACCGCCGCCGTTCCAATAAGTCGTATTTGACAGCTGTCAGATTTATAGCTTAACTTTTTACAAACATATGCTTAGTAAATTAGGACGCAAATTCTGGAGCTATTGAATGTGAAAGTTGGTCATAGAAAGAGATAAAATGCTAATGTTTGAGTCTATTTCGTGCCAAATTTGTTTTCTCCGGTAAACTGTGTTAAAAAAGTTCACATCTCGGTAAAATCTTTAGTAAAAATTAACAGTTGATGAAGTTTTGAAAAATAAATTAGTTTCCCTGATTTGTGCAACAATTCGATGGCTTTTCTACGTAAAAAAATACGGCGACGTATATTGCTTTAACTTGATTTGTGACACGGGAAAAAATCAACTGAACACTTTCTTTGTCAAATATAAAAACCTATCAAAATAATATTGCAGATTCGCATGTTAACAGTGATTGTGACGTCTGGCAATATTGTCTTAACTCACCCTGAAATAACTGTTTACTTGACTGGTAATCGAACCTAGAACTAATTGAGCAACTATTCACGGCCCCCCCCCCTGTTCTCTAATTTTTCTGCCATCGTCATTCTATTGCCATTGTGATTGTCTATACTGTTAGCGGAATATGAAACGGTCAAAACCATCCAACGGACAATCTATTAAAATTCAACTGAGACGATTTTCAAATAGCTAAATACGGCCTAGACAAACGAGAAACCTAGTAATTCCCAATAGCCTGGCAATAATAGGCAATTAGTTACCCTTCAAATGCTTCATAGTGGACATGACAATACTGCCCAAACCGAATACTGCCTCCACATTTCACATATATGTAGGGCATGCAAAATCGGAAGGTTCTCAAAACCGGG
This sequence comes from Tuta absoluta, assembly GCA_027580185.1. Lineage (NCBI taxonomy): Eukaryota > Metazoa > Arthropoda > Insecta > Lepidoptera > Gelechiidae > Tuta > Tuta absoluta. The sequence goes on along the minus strand of JAQAHW010000019.1, from coordinate 5,611,292 downwards.
TTTTGTATTCCGATAACAATGTGCCGTTCCCGGTAACATTGGGAATATTCCAAGTAACTTGTCCGGGCACGAGGAATGTTCCCCAGAAACATTAAAAATACAAATCAATTTTATAAAATTTTCGAAAGTACTTTTTATTGTTAAAACATGAACATTTTCTTTTTTTTTCATGATTGTAAGTGTTTGTTGAGGTAAAATAAGTGGGTTAACATCACAAAATCGAATATTATAGTAAATTTTTGAAAGATTGTGGCAAAAAACGATTATTTTGTGTAATTTATAGTAAAATAATGTACTTAGGGATAAGGGATTACCAATTCAAATTATAATATGCTGTAGGCATGTATTTGTGTCGGGTGCATTTTGACAAGTGAAAGATACTTAAAGATTTCATTTGGCTCGTGATTATATACAACTTTGCCCAAGAAACTTAGGGAATCTTCCCAATATTCCCGGAAATGGGAACGGAACATTGCTAATGAGAGCTCAATTCCATAATTCCGGTTTGGTAAGTTATAATAATGAAAATAGTAAAAATATCTTTCAGATTAAAAATTTGCCGATTTTAGGAAGTTTTCGTGGGAGTCGTGAACACTTCTTGAGGGACAAAATGCTTGCAAACAGGGGCAGGTGGTAGCAAACAAAATTAATTTTAATCGTTATGCCCCGAAAAATTAGGAAAAACATTAAAACCTCCTTTTTCAAAACGGATTTTCAAGAATTTAAAGCTCTGAAAACCAGAATGGAAATATCGGACAAATCGTTTCGATTTTCCGGTTTATCAAAATTCCGATATTCCGATTTCCATCCCCCACATATACGTGGATAGTCGGCGTAGAGTACGATGTATTGTTTAGGCTATTGCGTTATCTGTGGCCGGGTAATTGGTTTGGTTTGCTGGTGATCTATGCGGATTGAACAGGCTTACCTAGACCACAGAATAACCATTAGTATGTTGTATATATTATACATACAGAACGGACACTCACCTCCCCGCACCCCAGCCCCCGACCCGCCCTCACCCGAGAAATGACAAAATACCAGTGGAGAATTAAGTAGAATCTAGCGCTAGGCATGTTACATCCTCTTTGGTAGTAACTATATGTAGTCATCAGGTTAGGTATAAAAATCAACCAGCATGCCAACCCTGCACTCACACAGCTGTGATCACCCACACATGCACATGTAGAAATGACAGTTGTCTATAAAGAGTCCGCTGTATGGAGTGTCCGAGGTGTGCCTAGACGATGGTAGGTGCTGTAAGCAACTCAGATATCTAAGCTACCGTTTTGTTAAATGTAGTACTCTTAAGTCTATGGGTTTATGACCTGAAATAAAGTGAACTCTATAAAAAATAGAGTTTAATTACTTACGTCTTACGAGTTTTAAATAGGCTTTAAGGTCAAGTTTGTGTGACCATAGACAATACTCGCCACCTTAATCAACTACAATACCTATAAATAAATAAATATCCTGTTACAATTCACACAGCACTATCTAGCCCCAAACCAAACAGAGCTTGTACTATAGGAACTAGACAGCTTATATTAATACATGTATATAGCTACCTTTTTTGAATATATACATATTATACACAGAAAACACCCAGACAAAACACAAATACTTGAAAATGAACTTCACAAATATTTGCCTCTGGTGGGGATCGAACCCACGTCCCTCGGCGCAGTATGCAGGGGTATCCGCTACGCAATCGGGCCAATCAAATCTGCTCTGGAACTCCCGTGCCTATGCAAGTCCGGTGCACAAAGCCTGTCCACTACGCAGTCAAGTGACAACGCCATTCCGTGACGTGTATAGACGTGGAGTAGCGTGTCGATACGCCGCTTGACGTCACAAGACAATGCGCGCTGTGTGACTGTGACGTCTCATGCAACGTGACGTCGCGTCGAGCGTCTATTTGTCCGGTTTAGTGCTTTGAAGTTCGCATGAAGAATCATTGGAATATGACAGACGTTTATCGTCCGATCAATTTATGGGAATGTTCTAATTAGGAGGACTGTCAAAGCTTTTGCCATGTGATGCTGGGTAATAATAGCATCACCCTATTTCTTTCCCGTTGGTGTCGTAATGGACTTATGGGTTTCATATCTACACAAATTTTTCTAAGGTTTAACGGCATGAAGTAAAGTTTATGCTTTATATGTCTTTTTAATTAATAATATATTAAACTAAATTAAATGTGTATAACAATTTTAGGCGACAGGCTGAGAACATGTCACAACAGTGATACACATTTTTTTTGAAATGGTACTCAAATATGTATCAGACGTGGCGATAGCGACCGTATTTTAACGGCCACTAACGCTCTTACTACCCTGCAAATGCGTATGTATGTATGTGTCAATGCTCATTGCAGATGTCAGCAGACGCGACTGTGCCTAAACGCATCAATAAGAAGTTACTGAACAATGACATTGTCACATTTTCAACCAATCACAGAAATAAGGCACAGTCAAGAGTGGCGCCATTGGCTTCAATTCGGGATATAAATTATTTTAACTTACTTTTAATTAAAATATCGAAGTCCTGTCATGTTTAAAAATTTCAGTGGGTTTTTCGCAATTTCTAGTCAATTTAGTCGCCATTGTTTTCATCGTCACCTTATTTTACAGATAACACGTTTTTGCGTCAAATAATAACAAATGGAAATCTCCCTTCTAAACGTATTTGATGAAAGTGACAGCACTAATTTACGGTAATTAATAGAATTTATATCCCGAATTGAGGCCATAAGTCGCTCAGATTCTGACTTGGAAAAGACTTAGAATTACTTATTTCATAAAATTTGTACGACCCATTCAAATATTGTAGCAAATAGCTAAATAACGATGAAGTTTGATAACTATACACCAGCAAAAACATCAATGTTTAACTCATCATCCTCGACTAATTCCTAAATTTCGGAAATTGATCTGACACTCAAAACCTGCTCTAATATAGAGATCTGCTCATGAGATTTTATTTGCAAGAAATACCAATAATGCTACTAAAACAAATCTTTCTTTTTATGATTCTTTTATTTAAATTATATTTTTGTTTAAAATAAGGTGACACAACAATAAAACAAAGATTATCATTTAAATCATTTATTATTTGTTGCTAAGTAGTTATTGTTCATTACATTCTTGGATATGACTTCTATATCTACTAGGTACCTATACATTTAGTTCAATCTACTAAATATTTACAATTATTTAAGAGTATTTCTGTTAATGACACTTTATTTAAGGTCAAGCGGGAACATGATGTCTTTACGTGTCGATTCTTTCAATTACATACCTGACCTTAAATTACAATTATGTATAATATTATCATGACATAAGCTACATTTTTAAATAGCCTACTAATAAAAGGAATGTGTTGTACATTAAAAAATTGTGACAGTGGAGTACAAGTAAAGTAGTAATCCTGGTCACGGCACCAAGATGAATCAAATACTTTTTTACTATAAAAAAATCACTGTTCAAGTAAAATAAATGTACTTCATCGAGGTAAATAATATTGAATTTATGTTTCTTACTTCGGAAAATCATTTATTGTTTAAGATAGTACTACGGTATACATACATCTACACTATATCATAAATTTTCTATTAATATACAGAAGCGTTCGACGCTTATATCAAAGTAATTAATTTAAAACATTTTAAAATTATAATTGTTTTACCTAGTTACCTACTAATAATACGAGTATACGATGGTTTTTTTCTAATTATAATTTTATTAGTCAAAAGTAGAATAATAAATTTAGTAAAAGTTTATTTACATTAAGATTCATCTAACTTTTAGAGCACACAAATTTGCAGAACTTACTTTACAGATCTAAATTAGTGGTACTTTTCACATAATCGTATACACAAGTTTTTTTTGAAGACTTCAAGCAGATCAAATAAGAAATATCTGGGATTGGTCAATAAATATTTTTAAAAATTCAGAATGAATGAGCTTGAGGTGCATTATGTCTTACTAAATTGTAGATGCAGTCAGTCATTTTCATCTATTTAATAAAACTGTATCAAATTGGTGGCCTCAATAAAATAGCATCAGCACATTCATAAGATAAAAAGCGAGTAAAAGATTTGAGGGCTGCATTATGTGTTACAACTTTTGGCAATAGCTGACAACCTGTCACTGCAGGCAGTGGAACACAGTTTTTTCATAAACCTCGAACATATTTCTCAGGCTTAGGTAGCGAAAACAACCATTGAAATCTGACTTCCCTACAAGATGTAGAGTAATGACTTATTATCTGTATATGTTCAAAGTTATAGTTTATCCTCATTGAAATCAAATTCCTGATATTTATCAAACTCCTCTTAAAGCACAGTCCAATATTTCAGGAACCCCTAATCGGAGAATCCATCATTGTTCGTATTGTCAGAAGCTGGTGAAGTTCCTGGTGATGGAACCTGGAGCTGCCTTCCATACATCAGGTCTTGAGGGGGCATGAACCCTGAGAGATAGTCTGGTGGAGGTCTGATCACTGTGGGTAGATAACCAGTGCCACTGTACGGAGGAGTCAAGAATCTTCTAGAAGGAGAGAATTTGAAGCTTTGGTTGGTTATGGGAGAGAAAGCAGATTTTGATTGGAAGTTCTGCATGTAAGGAGGCGATTCTGTCATGTAAGGGTTAGACGTGTCGCCACCGTTGATCATCATCTCCATAGCAGCTACTACGTCCCCTTTGCATCTGCCTAAAATAGCTTCAATCTCAGGCCGACTTCGTCTAGGAAAGACTTTTGTCAGGACATCAACTGGAGACTTTTGGAATGGTTGTTCTTCAGCCACACTTTCTGGCAAACTCTCTTGCTTCCTTTCTCGCCTAAACATCTTGTATTTAAAGTCGGGGTTGTCCCATTTATCGTCGTCTTCTTTCTTCACTGGCGGTTCCTCCCGAGGTTCTTTGAGAGACAAGTTTTCTGGTGTTAAAGAGTTTTCTGATTGGTCTTCAAGTTCTTCTTCGACGTTGAGCTCGTGGTCGGAGGGCGAGCGAGGGGGTGGGGTGTTTAGTGGAGGGGAGGGAGCGGATGTCTTACTGTCAGCTGTTGTGTCCTGAGGGGGGGATGGGCTGGAGCACACTTCAGTGATGCGAGCGCGTTTTTGAACTGTTGACAAAAGAAAAACAGACGTTAGAGCAATATTATTTGGTATGCTTCAAAATTCATTTTCTACTCTGAAACAGGCATGTGGAACAGTTTAACATAATTATCTGGTGATTAAACTTTATGTCAATATTTGACTTTCAATCATTCCGTATCAAAGTTCAGCAATACATATTGTGCTTTGTACGGAATGCAGACATGGATGATTTATTTTAGACTTATAAGAGACCTCGTAAATAAAGATAAGACATTTAAAAATAAAATACGACTACCAATCAAGAGATTACAAAATTTGGAAATGTCAGTCGAGACGTCGTAAGCTCAGGTGGCAGAGCGTGGGACGGTTCCCCACGGTACCGGGTTCAAGCCCCGGCAGGCGCTTAAATTTTTTCAATATCCTATTATCATTTATAAAAATAATAAAGAACTGTAAGTGCATGATAAGACATAGTACATTCGAAAGACCTCACCACATTTGTTAGACCAACTCAAGAGAAGAAGACCTATAGTTGTATAAATGTTTCCCTAACAAAACATTTAAAATATCGGAAAGCCGGCGACAAGTGGTGCGTCATTGTCGCAGCAATTAGTCGCCACCAGTCGCGTGTGCAAATTTAATGGCGATGTTATTGTTTTTTCGAGGACCGTTGGAATACTGGCGCGGTGTTTGGCTAGAGAAACAGCGGATCTAGACTTTGTTAAAATAATTTTTTACTCAACTTTAGATTGTACATGATCAGTCAGCAAGTAAATGACAGCTTACAGCAGCTGCAGTGCTATACGGCAATACGGCGTCGTTTGCTATATGTTATTTTATGCGATTTTATTCAACTTATTTCGTTCATAAATTCGGCAATATTGGGCGGCGTTCGTGAAAACCACCTTTGATTTTGTACATTTTTGTCATTTATAGGTGCAAGAAATACAAAAATCTACAAAATCCAAGAAGTGTGTAAATTTAATGGCAATGTTATTGTTAAAACTGTGTCAATTTAATGGCGATGCCATAGTTTTTAAAAGACAAACGTAGTGTATCTTACTTGTGAACGAAAGTTTCAACCCAAACTCATCGCTAGTTCTGTAGCCTAGCGATTCGCGTGTAGAGTGTTCAAACTGATTCGATTGCATATAAGTGTTCTAGATTTAAATTTCGATTTTCGGTGCACTGGAACGGAGCTATTATTTCGGGAAATATTTTGAGAAAAACAGTGCAACTGCCAGAGATTTAAAAATAATGTGAACACAAAATCATCTATTTTAAGATATAACTTTTCAATGGTAGAGTTTGTTTTTTACATGATTGTGTTTTTCAATCACTAGGTACCTCGACTTTTTTAAAGTGTTTGTAAAATAAAGATGAAATCGACACTCAAGACGCAAAACGATCAAAATAATTCTTTACATTACATTGAGCAGATCTCGAACACGACTGAACCAATTCATAAAACACAAAGGCCGATGTAAAGTAAAGCGTTTTGTGAGAAAAAACACAAAGAATAAAAATGTTCCTCCTTTTTGAACTTTCAAATAAAGAACGCCCTCGCACGAACGCAGAAAAAAAGAAAAAAGATTTCATTAAAATAATACCAACCTTTTTCAAACACATTTCGGTTTTATGAATTACAAAAGCACTGGCCATTTTGAATCTCATTATAATTTGAACGAGCGGGATGGATAGAGTAAACTTATATGTATGTATAAATGAGATAGATATATTTTGTATTAACAAAATGGGTTTAATAGAGACATCTGCAGGGAAAAAAATGGTAAATATAACTCGGAGTGTGTATTCGTGGCAGTATAATTTGATAGCAAATTGTATTGTTGATTTATTTGTATTGAATTGAAGTGGCCTTAATCTCAACAAAGGGCGTAATTGAAACTTTATTTGAAAACATACCATTATTACGTTATTTGACAAGTTTCATTGTAAAGTTATTGTGAAGACTTAATTATGTTTAAATTTGTGAAATATGATCAAAATTTCGGTTTTTTCACAACAAATTAGATGCGGTAAACTTGTCATTTAAATGATGTAAGTAGGTAATTAATAAATCAGTAAGTAGTTCGGTATCAACCTACTTTACTTACCTACACACAACACACATATCTAAAAACAAAATTTATTCCAAAATTTTGAATTTGAATTTGGAATGCTTTGACAGCGGCTCTGAGCTTAAAGCATAGAGGCTAAAAGTGTTCACATATTGACCGCTTCTAAAAAAGAAAAATAATACTTTTTTGAAGTGGACCTACACAGAGTTCGCCGCTCTATGCTGCCAGTTTCATTTTATTTATTTTTTGCTTTGGCAACCTTTGCTTTGGCCGCTTGTTTGTCGAAGTGGTGGTTGTGTTTGGTTTTTGGTCACTGTTTTTTTTCTGTTCTGTCGCGCCTTGTAAAAAATAAAATAAATCTAGTAGCTCATTTAGATAATTTACTTAATAATCTATCTTATCTTTTATCTATCCTTTTTTTAACAGTCGTAGGAGTATACCGCTGGACATTGACCTCTCCCCTTATTGCGGGGGGTTTACAATACTTCTTACGCGTGGATTGTTTGAAGTTGGAATTTATATTTAGTTATTGCATTCACAGAAAAAGCTTCTACCCTGCACTTACTCTTACGACACTCACTCACGGGTCTTTGGCAAATCCAAAAAGTCGTAATTTCTCCCAAGACTCAGACTAATTGCCAAGATGCAAAAACAACTTAAAATTAAATTGGACCCCTAAGCAACTAAATCATTTCAGTCACTCTTTTAACCACAAAAGCCATTTTACCCTTCTGCGAATAACAGTCAGAGGAAAAAGAAATAAAAACAAAATAAAAGCGGTAACTGGCCAGTGAAAAGTTTCCCGCTAATTACTCAGGCCACAGCGGGAGGGTGGACGGCCACTGAGACGGGAGGGGACCCTCTACTTTACATTATTATTAAAGCTCAATTAAAACGGGTTCCGTTTCAAACTGAAAACTAAGAATACTAAAGTCAGCATTGTATCGTTGCGCTTTAGTTTTTAGAAATAATGTAAAGTGTTATTTCATAGTCATCACATCAAGAAGCCGGCTGAAGCTTAAATCATCGAAATAATAATTAAAAACCATCCAATAATCTGTCCAACTACAATACTCAAAAATATGACCCCTTATTTTATCTCCATTGTATTTCGAACATTATTTACACGACCGACGGGGCACTATCGATAAGCGATACAATACAACGACATCTACCGTTCGGTGTACAATGCTGGTTGTATTCAAAATGGCGTCGGCAAGTTATATGTTGGCGCGTAAATCAGCAAGAACATGGTCATGTTGCGGTATAGTCGCTCGCAGGCGACCCATATTGCAGTTGTATTGTTTTGAGGGCAATACACATAATTGGGTACATAATGTGGTTATAAATGGTGGTTTTATGAAAATCTTATGACATGCTATGCTATACTGTATAAAGTAATTTTTGCAACATTTTCAACATAACTGTTACTGTGCTACATAAGACTTACTAAATGCAAAAATACCTTTTTTGTAGTAAAAAAGTTCTCAACCAATATAGATATTAAACTATACTGTACCTATTTTCACGATTTTCATAGAGGTCTCATGATGAATGTAATTTTTATTGATAAGTAGAATCATAGTGTACAGTTTGCGTACTGACTAATAAGCGACTATGTACATTTTCTGACTGGTTTATTCATACTAAATTAGCAACTGAGGGTACATTTTATACCACAGATTATACTATAATTAATAGCAAACCGTGTGTCCCGCTGTCACTCCCATACTGCAGTAAATCTCTCATACAACGCGCGGGAAATTTACTGCTGACAACTTATGTGGATGATATGATACGTTCGGCTGTACGTTGATTGCGCACTTCATAATCAGCTTCTTGTCGTATGGGACACCATGAATTTTATGGTAATTTGTTCGTTTTTTTTTAATAATCTTTATTCTCCAGTATTTAAAACCGTTGAGAATCTCAAGATTTTAACCGTTGAACAGAATGGTGCTTGCATAAAAGGCATATGAATATGAATCGGGTTGAGTGATTGACACAAAGAAGAAGAAGTAATCATCACTACATAGTATAAAATATAGTCGCTTTCCGTGTCCCTTTGTATGCTTAGAACTTTTAAATCTACGCAATGGATATTGATACGTTTTTTTTATAGATAAAGAGGGATCCAAGGGGCATGTTTTTAGGTACCTACATACATACATACACATATCACGCCTATAATCCCTTGCGGGGTAGGCAGAGCGTAAACGGCGGCCGCAAAAACGGACATTTACGCCACGTCAGACAATTTTTGAAGGTCATTCGGAAAATTGTGTATCGCTATAGTGACAGATTGTCAACCCATTGCCTAAAATTGCAATACACACTCTCGAGCCCCTTAGGTCCCTTAGTCCCTCTTACCGCGAAAAGAATTTGTTCCTTTAGGAAAATGGGTAGCAGCGGGTAAAACAGAATAAATAAAGAACTATGCCGTGTGATGCCGGCTTAGAATAGCGTCACCCCATTTCTTACCCATGGGTGTCGTAAGAGGCGACTAAGGGACTCGAGGGTGTGTATTGCAATTTTAGGCTACGGGCTGACAACCTGTCACTATAGTGATACACATACATACATACATTATCTATCTTTGAACTAAGGACTATGAATATTTGTTTTTATACTATCTACCTGTCTAATAAATAAAACAATCTTTCTCATCTGAATAATATAACATACATACATACATACATACATCACGCCTTCATCCCTTGCGGGGTAGGCAGAGCATAAACGGCCGAAAAAACGGACATTTACGCCACTTCTGACAAACGTTTGAGGGTCATTCGGAAAATTGTGTATCGCCATAGTGACAGGTTGTCAGCCCATCGCCTAAAATTGCTATACACACCCTCGAGTCCCTTCGTCGCCTCTTACGACTCCCACGGGTAAGAAATGGAGTGATGCTATTCTAAGCCGGCATCACACGGCAATACTAATATAATAGTGATACACAGTTATCTAAATGACCCTCAAACTTTTGTCAAACGTGGTGTTAATATCCGTTTTACGGCCGTTAACGCTCTGCCTACCCCGTAAGGGATAAAGGCGTGATTTATGTATGTATGTATGTAATAAAGAACTCTGATGTATTATTGTGATTGAAGCCAGGTTAGTTTTCTAAATGCGTGTCTGAGATTTTTCAAACTTAGCTAGGTACATAACTAAAAAAAATTTAGAACTCAATGAAATTTAATCATATAAACTGCTACTACATCTACAAGAGCCACAATAGTTCGTTTCTGGACTAGGGTCTGCCTTTATTAGGGGTGTATTTGCCATACTCACCACGCTTGGCAAGCGAATTGGTGAGCGCAGTAGAAGGTATTCAATGCACAGAGAATGCTGGTGCCCATTCCCTGGATTCATCATCCTGTAGTCACTTTTTTCGACACTAACGGTTAGATATGGACTGACGCTATTCTAAGCCTGCACCACACGGCGATCAAACAAACTCACATAAACTAAATTAAATTAATACAGACAATATCAATTCAAATTGACCCTTCCATTCGCCACTGATCCGAAATTAATTTGCGTACAATTGCAGTGACAATACTACAGTGGGACTATGGAAACTTGTCCCACCCCCGGCAGTGATTATGGCCACCCTCGCGCCGTGGTCGGCGATTGTATGCGACACCTATTATTTAGTGAGGGATGTTCTCATTCGCACCGAAAGTAACAACAAACTTCGACCCTCATCTCGGGCGACGTGTAAAAGCCAATTATAATAGCTGGCTTCGTTTCGTGTGGGACATCGAGTGTTCCAACGACCCGATGAACCCTAGGATCAGAGTTTTTCAACCGCCTACTACTACTAGTAGTAGTCCTCTAACATACTTGTGTAACGACCGCCGTCTAAGTAATCATTGACGGCAACCGGGACCGACGGCTTAACATGCCCTCCGATTCACGAACAATTAGGTGGTTCAGCCTACAATAACAGCTGTTAAAATCATGCTAAAGATCTGACATAATGTTTATTTTATCTTTTTTGACATGCCTTCAAAATTAGCGTTCAAGCAGCCATACAGTTGGTTCATCCGCTCTTTTCGAATTGTTTGAATATGACTGATTATAATTTGTCAAAAATCAATAAAATACCTCATACAATTAATAGACAGTCTTATCGACCACCGTCGCTTACGCATATTTGACAAGTCTGACGACACTCACGTCCAGTAGCGTAGCTAGGTAACCAAAGCCAATAGGGCGAAAACAAACTACAAAATATTAATGTTAAATTAATTATTCTCAATTTATGTGTTGCCGTTGCTATTTACGGTGTGGAAAATGGAGTTAACGAGAAAACCCCTAATTCCATCATAAAACACAACCAGAAATTAACTTTAACAACAGAACAATAGGGTTTGAAGCTCACTGGCTCAAACTTATGCAGTAACTTTAAAGCAGCGGGTGGCTACTTTCAAAAGGACTATCTTTGTAAGAGATTTTGAACTTTATTTCTTTGAAATAAGGATCGAAAGGATTACGTGTGGAATTAGTTTTCTATAACAATGAAATCATACGGCTTGTTAGTAGGGCTGGTAGTGAAATGATTTTGGCAATGGTTGGGTGATTGCGAATTGCAAATGTGTGGGTTTTCTGGTTGGGTTCAAATAAGTGATATCTACTTGCGTCTTTGGCTCTGGGATCGTTTTGTGCCAATATATTCAGAACTTGAGATTTTATATATTTTTTAAGGGTTCCGAGCCCAAAGCTTCAAAACGGAACCCTTTTACTGAGACTTGTCTGTCTGTCACCAGGATGTATCTCATATTCATAAAACATGTTAGTTGGACAGTTGACACTTTCACAGATGGATATAGACAACATAAATAGTTGAATATGACAACAAATTATTTAAAATTTAAATAAAATAAGTATTTAAGGGGTATAACAAACGGGTATGTCTTTGGTTGTTTTTTTCCGAAAAAATGGCAGAGGCTGTTCCTCATGAACCGTGAAATTAAGCAGTTTACTTTTTAACAGATTATGTATTTCAATTGCCACTATAACAAGAAATGCTAATAAACCAAATTAAATAAATACTTAATATCCCATACAACAAATGTAATCTTTATGCCTTTTCATATACGGAAACCTTCGAAAACAAATCTGAATCCTATTGGCCGTGTTTCTTACTACCTAAGTGGTTAGCTAGGCACCACCGTAGCCCATGCTACGTACGTCTACGCTGCAGCTACGGAAAACCTACGGGATGGCTACGAATTCAAAATCCTAGCTTCCAATTTTATTTGATTTAGGTAGGTACATTTTCCTTTCTTTTATCTTGATACTATGTTATCGTCAACCCTAAATACAAGTAGTTAATAAAAGTATGTCACAGTATAATAATCTACGTCGCGGATTACGCAGTACCTACCTAATAAGTGTAATAATTCATTATTGGATCACGGCGGGGAGCTATTGAACGCGAAATTTGTTTATAAATGTGTTTATATTTTAATACAATTGGTAGGTTCTGCTCCAGCCAAAAGACGACAGGTGGTTGAACCACATACCGTCTATTGTGCATATTTTAAACGCACCGTAACGTATGCGTCTGTCAGACGAAAGGAAATAGCGAGTTTTGATATTATACCGGTAGCTTAACCCTGTACTTTAACCGAAAACTATCCTTGATTTCAATGGTTTTTTTACCTTTCCTTCTTTTACAAGACTATGTCTACGATACCATACTCAATATCGTAAAAGAAAATAATTTATTTCCCCTCTTTTTGGACTCCCTTATAAATGAATTATAAGAAAAAAACAATCTGCATACAAAATTTCATGTCCCTACGAGCAAAACTAACAAAGTTATTATTATTATAAGGTGACGAAAATTATAAGGGTTTGTAGTATATACCTAAGAAACCCTAAAAAGTCGGTAGACCTAAAAAGTCAAAAATCGTTAGAAATATTTTTGCAACGGTGCATTAGTTAACATTTGCTAACAAAACGCATGTCTGATCAATAGTTTGATAACAAAAGCAACTAATTAACCCTTTACCACTATCTGATGTGGGGTCAACAGCACGCGTCTGGTTATCTGCGCTGAAGAGGTTAATATTGTTTACTGTTGTCAAAAGGTTAAGGGGACAATCAATGGGAAAACACTGTTTAGAATTAGACACAGGAATGAGCCTGAAAAGTAGTAAGACTAGCTTTTCATGTTTTAAAAATATTAAAGTCGTTTGTTTTTGCTCATAGTTTCTGTACCATTGACCTAACCCAATTTATTGTTTTTTGACATTTTAGGTGTATGCTTACATACGCACTTACACACTTTCGTTTGCAGTGGATAAAAACGACTCAAACTGGCTTTTTGCACTGTGTCAATTGTCACATAAACAATACTAGTATATTATATACTAAAAAACGAGCTACCATACATTGAATCGAAAATTTACACAAGCCTAATGAATACACAAAATGTTATCGTGGGCTGTCGTCGATGGGCTGACAACCTGTCACTATGGCGATACACAATTTTCCGGATGACCCTCAAATGTTTGTCAGACGTGGCGTAAATGTCCGTTTAATGCGGCCATTTATGCTCTGCCTATCCCGCAATGGATTATAGGCGTGATATGTGTTCAATAAAAGTTTGCCGTGTGATGCCGGCTTAGAATAGCATCACCCCATTTCTTACCCATGGGTGTCGTAAGAGGCGACTAAGGGACTCGAGGGTGTGTATTGCAATTTTAGGCGACGGGCTGACAACCTGTCACTATAGTGATACACAGTTATCTGATTGACCCTCAAACTTTTGTCAGACGTGGTGTTAATATCCGTTGAACGGCCGTTAACGCTCTGCCTACCCCGTAAGGGTATATAATATTATGATTAATGATTTGTGTATGTATGTATGTCAATCAAAGTTAACTTACTTTGTTTTCAGAAATCGGCGTCATTAAGGGCCTGCCTCGAACTTTTAAACGTCCCTTTCCCACTAATGGCAAATCCTGTGTGTGAGAACAGAGCGGAATCGTCACATTTAGACGAATTTTCTCTCTGTTGGAAATTTCTCGCCAAATAAACTAGTAATCAAAAAACTGTACGACAAGAATCTAGTAATGTACAAGACGTATCGTATTCACAAAAAATAATCTGTTATGTTCTTAAGATTGCTATACAATACGCAAAAAAGTGTGAAAATAGACCAAACTTTGAAAAATAAATCTATCGAGCAAACTTTCTTTAATCGTGTTTTCCTGCGACAAAAATCTAGATAATATCATGAAAAATCATTACAAATAAAAATAAAGTGTTTTTCGTATTCACTAACAAAATTGCGTGCATCCAAAAATACCAGTTTTTCTCACGGCCCGCCCTTAATGTGGATAATTTTAAATTGGTGAACTTAAGTGAGTGAGTTTTTGAAATAAAGATATTACTTACACAATTTTTTTAACCCTCAAACGTTTGCCAGACCTGGCGTAAATGTCCGTTTTTTCGGCTGTTTATGCTCTGCCTACCCAGCAACGGATAATAGGCTCACATGGATGTATTTTGAATACAAACGGATTTTAATCTGCAAAAATAGAGCTCATTGAGAAGAGCGCATTGATTTCCTTTCTACCTACCTACTCGAGATGGCAAAACACGCGTCTCGGCTTACGCAATACCGTTCCCGGAAGCCAAAGGAACTCGCAACAAAAATCACTGGCAACCCAACACCATTTAATCAACTCGTCGAAAAAGAAAACAAATAAAAAACAAAATGGAAAAAAGTCAAAAGAAAACGCGCGGGAAAATAATAAAAGAACGGAAGCCTGAGGAGTCGTATTACTCGTTGCGATGATGGCTCAAATCATGTATCGTTTACATTGCGATATGAACGTAGTATATTGGCAGAATTGTCCTATGATGACAGAGGCCATTTAAAAAAATAATTGAATTGAACGTAGAACACTCAATAGCCTAGACTATGGAAAATACTAGTTTCAAGTCTTTTTAAAATTCCAAAACTTTATAAATCCAATTGTCAGGGTTCTATGACTTGTAATTATTATGTTTAAGTATGTTGTTAAAAGTCATATTTTAGGAATTGTATGTATGTTATCTATTTCTTTCGCACTATGTAGTCTATTATTTTCCATTATTATGATTTTACACCCGAGTGCATTCATGTCCTTTTTTCTCTCTTTACCCGTAGCTTTTGTAATATACACAGAAAACTCCATTCTACATAAAAATAACGTGTTTATCGTAAGTATTCACCAACGAAATTTCGTTCAGCCAAAAATACCCATTTTACTCACGGCGCGCCCTTATTAGAGACCATAGTCATAGGTGTTCCAACTTCCAAGTCAAGTAAGTGATCGTTGGCAGATTTCAGACTATTGAAAATCATTCTATCGCGAATTGTTGAAGTATCGTAGAGCATACTTTTAGCACCGTTCTTATTGAATATAGTTAGGTATACAATCTTAGAAAACTTGTAATTTTTTCCGTTGTTATTCTTAGTTGATAGAAAACTATTCAAGTTAGATCCTTTATATCAAAATTGGTATTCCCAAAATAAGTGGGACAGCTCAAGTTTCATTCATCATTTTGATACTCGTTACTCACAGCATAAATTCTATAACAGACCCCATTTCAAACCATCCTCACTAATAGCCGTATCTTACAATATTCCTCGGGCCACTCGAGAGCTCTCCAACCCTTGCAAAGATTCAGTTCTCAAGTGTCCAGTTAACTACTATCCGCACTCCAGCGCATCCCGACCCGGATAAATATCCACTTATATAGCCGTCCTTCTTGCACCCGGGTGATATACAGCGTGTTTATAAAATAAAGTACTTTTTTTCTTTCCGTGATTTTTAATGAAAATCATAAACCCAGCCCACCGGTTTCCTATGCTGCTTACCGTTTTCCCGGCATAAATAATACATAAAATCCTTCCACTTGAATCACTGTATCTAATAAAGATAACCGTATCAAAATCCTTTGCGTACTTTTGAAGATCCAAGCATAGATGGGGATATATGGACACGGGAACTTCATTTCATACTATTTAGTGATATTCAGTTTATTAAGTATGTCAATTTGTGGTGGTAATTTTGCTCTTGAGGTTACCTGAAATTAATTAACCAATGAGCTATAAAGTGGTTAGAAGGTACCTTTTTTGATCCATAGTGGTAGGGAATAGGCAATTCGGTAAGCTCATACTTGATAGAAGCGTACTTTATTATCAAGGCTTTAAATGTTAGTTTTCAAAAGCGTAGAAAATTTATTGTATGAATTTTATTTTGGTGTAAGTATATTTACACAATATGCACTATACCTCATACCATACATACCTTTACGCACTTTCCGATCACCCAAAGGTTGCCTGGTAGAACTTGCTACCATAGCAAGAAGGTCGCCTTGTTGTACGTCACATTTCTACGTTTCAGATGTTCTTTGTATTTTTATGTGCAATAAAGAATTTTGTTATTATTCTGTGCAATTTTCAAACACCCTCTATTTTTTTTCTTTTTCACTAGCGTTTATTTTTCGAGTGCCACTTCAAACGCTGTCTCTCTCGCTCGTTAACGGATCCCTATCTCCATTTCGTCTGTATGTTTGTACAAAATAGTATGATTTCTGCTTTGAATGGCCAGCGAAGGGGTTGCCTTTTGATCGCAAAAAAAGCGTTTTTTGGTATTTATTTTCACGTTTTTTTAACTCTGTCCGTGGGTATTGAAAGGATTTTTTACGCATATCTGCATTTTATTGCAACGCTTTTATAATACGAGTATCATATTGTTAACATAAGGTTCTATTTCTTGCTGATGTGTTGGACCATACATACCTACTTACTTACTAAAATTGAGGATGTCTACCGCATTGCAAAATATAATATTCACTTGATTAAGAACGTTAGCGACTATATATTCCCTATATTTAGCCCTTAGGTGCCTTTTACGATAAACATGGGTTTAAGCATGTTGTAGTACCTAAATATAATGGCGTCAGATCCGTTTTAATACTTAAAAAGGGGATGTACCGAATCTAAATCGGTTCAACGGTAATTTTCTGTTGCGGCCCAAGCGTGGGCCCAAGTAAGTATTTACAGGGAGTTTCAAAAAGGACAAGAGGTCAAAATACCCTCAAACTGAACAACTTGCCCCATGGCACATGGATCGAAATATTAGAAATAAATGGACCTGCCTACAAAATTGACAAATAGCTGGCAATTTATTTATTTACCTGCTTTCAGCTAGTTTACACTTTTGTTACTTCTTGTATAAGTACGGGCCATTCTTAATTTATCATGTGATATTTATTACAAACAATTTCAATACGAATTTGAAGGGTATCTTGAATCCATTCAATTAATAAATATATCCAAGTTCTTACCCACTCTACATTCTAAACACTCTCAATTTCAATTTATTGAATAACTCGAATAAGTGCTTGGGTCTTTTAACGATCTCATATACAAATTGTATTTCTTTTTCTTTCAATGACCTCTCAATTCTTGCGCTGACCGCTTTTTTTGAAATCGTTAAAATAAATGTAATAAGTAGTATTGAAATATTAGGTTACTGTTGGTGGTGCAATAAAATTAATTATTATTATTGAAATTTATTTACTCTGTCACCATAACATAAGTGGATTTTTTAATTAACTTGAAAGTTTCATTCAATAATTCTTGGTCTTCTTTTCGCGTGGGACACCGAATCGACGAACGATCCGATGAACACTGGTGTCAGAGTGTTTTCAACTACTAGTAGGCCTCTGACATGGTTGTGTAATGACAGCCGTCTTAGTAACCATAAGACAGCAACCGGCACCGACGGCTTAACATGCCCTTCGAAGCATTTCGATAACTTGACACTCGAAATCTAATAAAGCGTAAACCGCAATTTTGTCAAATTGGATTACATTAGTTACCTACATACCACAAAATGCTGTCATATATCGCATCAATGATCCAGAATGACTGTAACAAAATGGGACAGTTGGTACGAAATACGATACTGTCAGTTGTCACATTTAATGCTATTGATGGACACCATTTTTTTTTGTATGACTGACCATTGCAAAGGAACAACAGTTTCACTTACACCCTTATTCGTAGAAGAGAATATCAATTTGTTAACAATGGTTGAAACATTAGCTGATAATGTTAGGTGGACACATTAGGAACTAATTTGCTACTTGCATGGGTGGTCAAAAATGCGAAACATGAACATTTAAAATTATTGTCCGAAAATATTACTTTTCTTATTTAACATTATCTAAAATATTCAAAGTTAATTTTGACGACATTATAGTGACATTAATGTCGTCATAAATACGGATTCATACTATGTGCCGTTTTAAAAAGTAGCTCAATTTACTAGAATGCAAGAAGCGAATTGTATCAGTACTAATATAATAAATATGAGAGTTTGTGTGTGTGTATGCATGTAGACGTATGTTTGTTACGTCTTCACGCTTAAACGGCTTGACCGATTTGGATGAAATTTGGAACACAGGTAGAGTATAACCTGGTATAACACATAGGCCTCTTTTTACCGCAGGAAAACAACTATTACCACGGGAAAATAAGTGGCAGCCGGTGAAACCGCTGGGCGGATATCTAGTATAGAATAAATGCGTAGGTTATTCCGATCATTGATCAGATACATTAAAAAATATGAATTTTTTATTTACTGACCTAGCTTAAATTTACGCTGCTGAGACGATTCTAATGAAACCTCATAATAATACGTCAACATTCGTCTAGTTGTTTGGGTTGTAGTCCGTAAAAATAATTAACTTGTCCATACATAACCCTCCTTTCGAGGCTGTCAGGTAAAAATTAAGAAATTAAATCTGATTTTACGTGATAGTTTTCTACTTTTCTAAGTACTTATAGTTTCTTTAGATTTATTGTACTCGGAGATCGTCCGGCAGATAAGAATCTCGGTTTAGCTAATTAGGTTAGACAAAATAATTCGTAAATAAAATGCTAATACAGCATCTTCCACTGCTAAAATTATTTGCTTCGTATGATTGCACTTTAATTATCTTATTAAACAAATCCTATACTTCTAATTTAGGCTACTTAGTGGGTAATGCTGACACGGCTATCTTATGTCGTGCGGATGGATTCGTTTTTAAATACAATTCGAAAACCTACATAGTGTTTAGTATTACGATAACTTTTGCCAACACAAATCAAATAAATGTCCCCATATACCAAAAACAAAACCAACAAATTCGATATCCACCAAACCGAGCGAGCCAAATTTAATAACACAAAACACAATCCGACACCCCACATCACTAAATACCGGTAACTCAAATTAGAAGAATCAATAGAAACGGCTCAAAAAACCGATTTTATTAAAACCTACCCCTCGACTTGAGAATAGCTCCCCGCGGCGGGGGCGTTTACTCTACATCAGCGGATCTCAAACTTTATAATATTATGGAGCTATTAAAAATATCTGCAGGTTATTTGGGGTTTTAACTCAGACAGTCATTGCGATAAGTTTCCTCTGGATTATAAAGAATACATACATACATACATACATAAATCACGCCTATATCCCTTACGGGGTAGGCAGAGCATTAACGGCCGTAAAACGGATATTAACACCACTTCTGACAAAAGTTTGAGGGTCAATCAGATAACTGTGTATCACTATAGTGACAGGTTGTCAGCCCATCGCCTAAAATTGCAATACACATCTAACCCTCGAGTCCCTTAGTCGCCTCTTACGACACCCATGGGTAAGAAATGGGGTGATGCTATTCTAAGCCGGCATCACACGGTATTATAAAGAATTGGTATAAAAAAATCTATTGCTTTGTTTATCAAGCTTTATGCAGTAAGTGTGTACTTACTTACATATGCAGACTAAATGCCAATGGCATTATCTACCAGTCTACCTTATGGCATGTGAAAATGTACGGACAGGGGCAAAAATCACAAATACTCAAAATACCTACTAAAAAGTAAAAAGGGAACCTAAAGCCGAGTCTTTTTAAACTTTAGGTTAGGCTTTGTACCAAGGAGCATGAACTTTAGTCTGTGCGGAACGAAAATAAGCTTGAAAATTGAGTGCGTCTCTGTGCCTCAGTATGAGAAATGTCACAGCAACCTAGGAAAAAATATTAGTTCATGACAAGTTCGTGAGTTTTTGCTCACGCCTATTCTCTCTCCGCACAGAAACTAGCACAGATAGGGACCCACTTCAGCCCCTTATAGTAAAATACGACTCAAAGTTTGAGAACCACAGGCCAACATCACTCGATTACTCGATATTGATTACATGATTGCCAGTGAGAGTGAACCGGGGTCTGACTGACCCCACTCAATGTTTGTGTGGAGTGATCTTTGTTCCAATTGATTTTGGTTTGTTTAAATTTTTTATTTTATTTCTGAAGCTTTTGCGTATTAAACATGGTGAATTTGAATTGCAATTAATGAATTTAATTGTGGGTTTTAAGTCATTAATCGTGCATCATTGTAATAGATAATGGCCTCAAATTGGGAAATAAATTCTCTTAAATTTGTGCTGTTACTCTCCGTAAAATTTTAGAAAAGTATAGGTAGTATAAAATCTAAGTCATGTCATGTCTTATAATTTCACCCGACATGCGCGTTATCTGACAAAATTTGGCGACGATGAAAACAATAGCACCTAAATTGTCTAGAAATCGCGAAAACCCCATTGCTATTATTCAACATGACAGGACTTAGATATTTCCTATCCTTTTCATAACCTATCAGACGGAAAGTGGCAGCGGTCATTTATTTATTTCCCGAATTGAAGCTAAATGTTACTCATTTTCACAAGATTGCGACATTAGAGATATCGATTGTTTTTTAAGGCGGTAAAGCTTTAAAGATTAAGCTATGTATTACACCAGCTGTTACCCGCGGCGTTGCCCACATAAGTGATGATAAAAACTATTCTATGTGTTAATCCATGTTACCTTCTATATGTGTGCCAAATTTAATTACAATCGGTTCTGTTGTTTTTGCGTGAAGAAGTAACAAACAAACCTATAAACTTTTGCATTTATAATATTAGTATTATTCTTGTTCATTATCAGAACGCTTCATATTACGAACCAAGGAGGTTATGAACAAAGTCATAACCTCAAAGAGAAGGGAAGTTTAATAAGAATGTTATAAGTGTCTGGTCGGTCGTTCCGGAAATGACGTCACATTCCGAACGCATTCTCACACACCACACAGTTATAAATAGGGTGTGATAGTGGATATACAGGATGTTTTAAAACAAAGCTAGTGTGATGCTGGGGTCGAATAGCATCAACCTATTTCATTTCGCGAGTGATATAAAAGTCAGCCTATAATCTCAAGAATTTCTAATTAATAAAGTAATTACGTAAGTAAAGTAAGTAAAACATTATTGCATAAAAATATCAGGAAAATTTATAGTTGATATGCGAAAAGGCTGCCTATCGCTAAAAACTATCTCTTCCAGACAACAATTTAACATTAAATCATTTAAGTGAACACGGATCAAACTCACTGTTATTTTTGTTGCGTTAACAGTGAGTTTGATCCGTGTTCACTTAAATTATTTAGTTATGTCTCACTTAAGTTTAAATAGGATAATTATTTAACATTACTTTATTCAATGTAGCACAGTATTATCTCTTATCGACGTCATGATCCGTGCAATGAAACGAACAATTTTCTTTTTTTATTACAATTTTGCAAATTGCAAAAAAAAAATATTACAAAAAAAAATTAACTGTACACTCCTTTTTTGGTTGGACAGACGTGTAAAATAAAAGGCACTGCCTCGGGCCTTGCCAGGTTCATCACACGGCACCATACGGCATTTTTAATAATAGAAGCTTGCAATACCTACTTTGTACAATTCCACACCATCATTTGAGGTACCTACACTTTAATTCAAGACAGTATAATATAAGATATTGTCTCCATAGAATAGTTAAGAGCAGTCTCGCATTCTGTCACGCGCCGCTATTTCTAATATGTGCTCGACACTTGAGACGATAGTGTGTAAGGGGTTTATATTAAAAACTTTACTCAGACAGTAATGCCGGCTTAGGTAGCATCACCCCATTTATTTCCCGCGTGTGTCGTAAGAGGCGACTCGAAAGTTTCATGTGTATAACAATTTTAGGCGAAAAACTGGCAACCCGTGCCTTGATACACGTTTTACTGAAACGGCCCTCAAACATTAGTCAGACGTAGCGATAGCGACCGTTAAGACTCTGCTTACCATTCAAGGGATAAAGGCGTGATAGATGTGTGTGTGTTACTCAGACAGAGTTCAGAAATTTTCCCATTAAAACCTGTGACAGCCACACGGCGGTGCAGCGTCATGAGTGCTTCCTACACACTTTTACATGCGGTTTCATACAACTCCATAACTTCTTTCGTCAGTAACACCGGGCCAGAGAAATACCGCAATGTTGTGCAGCACGTGTGAGAACCCCTTACTGCTAAACGGGCATTCAGTTAATTGCAGTTTCTTTTCACATTAAACTGTGTATGATCCGCTGTGGTGGGGCTTAATTTGCGCAAATTCGAATAAGGGTTGAAACACATTAAGAGCTAGCAGTACTAGCGTAGCAGTTCCAAAGACGGTTCTGTATTTCGGAGGGCACGCTAAGCCGTCGGTCACGGTTGGTGTCTATGGTTACTTAGACGGCGGTTGTTACACAACCATTTCAGAAATTGAAATTGAAATTTACTTTATTTAATGTAGGATAGTATTATTATTATCAGTGATAATTTATGACCTATTGATGTCACGATCCATTATAGTAAAAAAAAAAATGGATAACACAATTTTCTGTTGTTTTTTTTATAATATTTTTGTATTATACTAATAAAAAACCGGCTAGGGCTGGATAAAAAAATTAAAACAAAGGCACTGCCTCGGGGCTGGCATAAATGGGCCTGCTACTAGTAGTAGGACGAGTAGGCGGTTGAAAAACGTGCAATTGGCGGTTCAAAAGTGTTCATCGGGTTGTTGGACGACTGAGAACACGAAAAAGAATGGTCGAAACGGAATTTGGTTTTGTGGCGTATTTTGAAGACCAAATTTAAAAACACGGGAAGTTTGGTATACAATTTTATAAAATTTGTGTGCTATATTAATTAATATAGAAATGTGAGTGCAAAATAAATGATAGTAAGTACATGTGAATTTTTATGTTATACCGATATGATCAACTTTCGATAGGAAGTGTCTGGGAAGGCGTTTAAAACGCGAGGTTGGATGGGGGAAGTAGTTGGACGCGGCAACATTAAGGGGTTATTTTGCTACTGAAAACACCCGCGCCATAACTCGCTCGATGTAGTTCTGCCGTTATAGTGTTCTTTTCAGTCGACACTCAAAGTGGCGCTTTTGCTTAAAACCCAGCCATTTCCCTGTAAGCTTGTGCTACTAAATTAACAGTCGCAATGTATGAAACTAGCCTTTTGACGTTACGTGTAAGAAATGAAAGGAAAGCTTGTTATAAAATGTTCTGAAACGTAAAGAAAAATCGCGGTAGAATAACTGAATACCTATATTTATTTTTACAAAATTTATGTTGCTGGTTAGATAGGTACTTGCTTTCTTAATTACAGGAGACATTATTAAGTTACAAAAATCTACTTAAGAAATTTGTTTAATTCTAGATTCTGCTATTACTGTGTGAAGTCGGCTTAGAATAGCATCACTTCATTTCTTTCCCGTGGGTGTCTTAAGAGGAAACTAAGGGACTCGAGCGTTACATTTGTATTGCAGTTTTAAGTGACAGGATAATAACTAGTTACTACTTATAGTGATACATAATTTTTTTGAATGTTCAATCAAACTATCATTCAGACGTGGCGTAAATATTAGTTTTTTTTGGCAGTGTGCGCTCTGCCTACCCTGCAAGGGATATAGGCTTGATTTAGTATGTATGAAACAAAAGCCGTAGGGCATAGTACTATAAGCAGCATCTCGTATTACCCAAAGTAACTAAGGGATACACGGGGGATCAAGTAATTCACTGCATAAAAATCCAAATCCAGTATTTGTTAATCCTTTATTTTACAACATGTAACAATCAACTGTTGTCTATGAGCCAGCCTCAAAAGCATAAAGTGAATGCGCCAAATTCTCAATCGCAAGAACATATTTTTTGTAATCTGTGGCTCGACGACAGAATTTATGCCACAATAAACGTCGCAACGTGGCGCAACACTTATCACCCGCTGTGTTGCACTTGCCAACCGGGTTTTTATACTTTTTATCCGGTTCTGTTCACTTACACCCGGTCTCCTTCTTTTCCCTCAGAGCAAAGGAAAGGGGAGGTTACGTGGTAGCAGAATCAAGCCACGAAAAATCGTCGCAATTAGATTTGACACACAAACATGCATAAACACAAAATACTATCATGGAGGAATATGAGGAGGAATATATATTACTGACAGATTAATTTGAATTTCATAATTGCTTATTTAATCTGTACCTATATATATGTTACGGGCAATTTGATAAGTCCGGGCACTATTAATACTAACCGGTCAGCATGATTAATTACTTTTTCCGGTCAGTATTAATAGTTCCCACCCTTCCTTGGGCAAAGTAATAAAAATAAAGAACTGTTATGTAATTTTTCATTAAATAAAGTTAAACTTACATTATTTAAATGAAATTAAACTTAAATTTTTCAAATGAAATGAAATTCACATAATATTAATTAAAGTAGTCGATCAATTTGAACATGGGAATTAAAAAAAAAGTTTAAAATGTAATAAAAATAGTAGGTAACTACTGATTTTATTACATTTATAACCTTTTTTAAAAGCATTTAACTTACATTATTCAAATAAAATAAACTTACAAAATTTTCATTAAAGTTATCAATAAATTTGAACATGGAAATTAAAAAAACAATAAGTTATAAAAAGTACTAAAATCAGTAGGTAAGGGCTCGTCCACATCTCCGCGGCGCGGAAATTTACGTTACGCACCGTGGCGCTCTGTTACGTGGTGTTAGCCACTCCCTCGTTCCCTCTTGTGTTGTTCGGACTTATAACGTGCCACAAATATTACAATATTAGTACAAGAGAAAACGTGGGAGAAGCTAAACGACGGCGGCAGTGCGCCACGAAGCGCAACGTAAATTTCCACGGCGCTACGCCGCACGTTCAGGCACCGCCGTTTCCCGCGGTAAATCGTTGCGCGCCATATTAATCAGGTGTGCCACCATATTAATCTTTTCGTTTTAATCATGTATGCCGCCATTTTGCGCGAAAAACGTACTAACTGCACTCACGTGTTCTCGTTCCGAAGTATCGCTGTGAACTAACACGTCGCTGCGTGCGCTCGTGGCCCTTTCCCGCGCGCCTTTCTCGTGTTACAATGCCGTGCGACCCAATTTATCACATTGCCCGGTCCAAGTATTGAATTCGGCCCAGTTTATCACATTACCCGGTCCAAATGATAAATTCAAGCTTACTCTAAAGACTGATTTATTACATGGGCCACGGGCACTCGGGCATTATTAATAATGGCCGGTCCAAGTAATTAATTAATCACTTTGCCCGATGTTTTTGGGCACTATTAATAATGGCCGGTCAGTATTAATAGTGCCCGATTAATCACGTTGCCCGTAACATATACACAAACGTACTGATATACCCTCTCTGTTGCGTCACTCGTGGGTAAGAATATAGGTAGCATTTCTATGAGCATTCAAGTAAGGCGATCATTAAAAGTCCACTTTGGTAACTGTTAAGCCCATCATAATGCTATGGCGTAAGGTCCAATTCTTCCTTGTTGGGATCTAATCTATTTTAATATAAAATAGCTGTCAAAATCGGCTCTAAAGTGGATCGACTGTAATTGTGTTTTAGCGCGCGCCATTCAGATGGTGGCGGGTCGGGTATTTTCCTGACTTAATTCTGGTTCCTCGGAGGGTTCTCTCTGAATATTTTCCTGCTCCAATATTTTCGCTCAAATTTTCCACTTGCGCTTTTTACGCTTTAAAAATACATTGCTACTTTTGTCTACCGAATGTTGCATAGGTTAAACTGCAATGCAGAAATGTACAATATTGTGGATAGCTCAATGCGCACGAATGCTGATAAAACCGTTTACTTTTTCATGAAAACTGTGTAGCAACACCCAAAAAGGCGGGTGTTCGTAATTTGAACGTTTGTTTCGTTTTGTTTTAATGGCGTTTTGTGGAAAATGCTTTTTACTTTTTTCTTCAGTTTGGTGCTGGCTGGTTTTCCAAAGCGACGATAAAGTAGCAACACAGCACATTTCTAAAATTTAATTGGTGCTAAATTGGCAGGTGAGTTTTGGGAAACTAACAGTTTAAATTGATAAAGATTTTTTATATGAAATCAAGTAAATCATTAAGTGCAACCGGGGCTTGAAACCTGACTTAAATTGAACTGTAGATTTAAGTAGATTGCTGTTTACGGCTGCCCGCCCACGTCAGACTTTTTATAGGACCGATAATCGGGCAGATTTTTCCTCCGATTTTGTGACCGACTCAAAGCACACGTCCGTCACTTTGTCTATTGGTTTCGAGGGGGTAGCACGTCATGGACGGCCGACTGTCGGTGAGTAGTGTGCGTTAACGCATACATTTCCAAGTGTTCCATTTTTCACCGACAATCGGATCGGTCGGGATGCACCGATTTTATTTCTGACCGACTATTTGTAGGATGTGGGCGTTACACCATTGCAATCAATACGTTCCATTTTATTCCTACAAAAAATCGGTCACCGATTATCGGACGTGTGCGGGCAGCCTACTTCTTCAAATAGCCTACAAAATGGTCTTGTTACTTTACCTATAAAGAAACAAGACCATTTTGTGTACGGGTACAAACCTTGGACCAAGCTTAGATTGACACAAACCCTTACACCCTGTACAAAATACTTACATGAGCGAATTTCAATCTCCTTCTAAGTAAGAAGTGTCGGAGTGTCGTCTGTGTGTCAGTGACACTTGCAAGACGAAACGAGCCCGCGGGCGATCTTAAAACCCTCCATAGGGCAGGATATTTCCTCTTGTGAATTCAATTTACAATGTTCCTTGTAAATTGAATTCAAAGGTGCCGTGTGATGCCGGCTCCGAATAGCATCACCCCATTTCCTTCCTGTGGGAGTCGTAAGAGTCGACTAAGGGACTTGAGGGTGTGAATTGCAATTTGAAGCGATGGGCTGACAACCTGTCACTATAGCGATACACAATTTTCTTAATGACCCTCAAATATATGTCTGACGTGGCGTAAATGTCCGTTTTTGCAGTCGTTTAAGCTCTGCCTACCCCGCAAGGGATAATAGGCGTGATATGTGATATGTGTATGTTCCTTGTAGTGTGATGACGTTTTAAAGTCAAGGTTCGCAGCGATTTATTTTCTCGTTCAGAACGCTCTCTGTGTTATTGTGAGTCAATACAAAATGCATTTGCGTGATCAGTATGACTTCAATCCTAGAATTCCGCGTCTCAATGATTTTTCAAGCAATTTTTTATATTTTCTCCGTTCTAATTTCGAGACGTTTTTTGGCATTTCTATAATTTTTTAAAGAAATTTATGAAACGCATCGGCCGGTTTTCCGATGTGACGTCGCATTAACCAGGCGCGTTCAACCGACTTTCAACTTTCCACGTCACATACGTGTAGGCATGTAGCCTATATCTGAACAGCAAAAGTCATAAAATCGCTATTCTAAATAATTTAATCGTAGCAAAGTGCTACGAGCTACGACCGTAGCCAAATGAAAGAAATAATTTATGCCGGTTAAACACTGAAAAACATCCTAGTTGCTGAATCATCGAATCGTCATCATTCATCAGTCTTGTCGCTGTAGTAGTGAGGTGCGGCGCCACTCAGTGCGTAGATAAGTACTTCGTTATCGGTTAGATTCTCTTGCCTCATTCTCTTGTTTTTTTTTTCCTTTTTAGGCCGATTATAAACTGAAGTATGATTAGTCTTCTTTTCGTGTGTCGTCCAACGACCTGATGAACCCTGGTGTTGAGAGTTTTTCAACCGCCTACTACTAGTAGAAGGCCTCTGACATGGTTGTGTAACGACCTCTGTCTGAGTTATCATTAGGGACCGACGGCTTAACATGCTCTCCGAAGCACGCAACCATTTTTTTGGAAAATAAGGTGGTTCAGCCTGCAATGTCCTAACCAGACCGGGAACAAATTCTCAAAGTAAAAAATATCAACTTTGTGAGTGCCCCACCGAGAATCGAACCCGAAAACTTTGCGTCGCAGTCAGTCGCACTACCACTGCGCCACATCACCCATCAGATTGATTGTAATAAAATTGAGTGACAAGATAAGGAATAGCGTGATAAGAAATCGTTGCGGTATAAAAGAAGACGTAGTGACTGGTATAGAAAAAGGAATGCTGAGATCTTTTGGTCACATTGAGAGAATGAATGAAAGAAGATTAACGAAACAGGTGTATATGGCGAGTGTGGATGAGAACGTTGGAAGGGGAAAACCAAGACGCACGTACTTGGATCAGATCGGGGATGTTCTAAAGAAAGGTCAGGTCATTAGTAGGTACCCTAAACCGACGAGCATGTATGAAAAGGTTGAAGAAGCGAGAGGTGTGTCAGGATCGTAGCAAGTGGAAAGATGGTAGTCTCTGCCTACCCCACTGGGAAAGAGGCGTGATAAAATGTATGTATGTATAAACTCAAGAAAACATTACACTTGCCGTGTAATGCCGGCTTAGAATAGCATCACCCCATTTCTTTCCCGTGGGAGTCGTAAGAGGCGAATAAGGGACTCGAGGGTGTGTATTGTAATTTTAGGCGATGGGCTGGGTCACTATGGCCACACCTCGGACACTGGCTTTTCCCTTGATTGCGGACATGTACATTATTATATTTTCATTCGATGTATCTAAGTGGAAAATATAACTTTCTCTAAGAAACCATATATTTTTTTCGTTTTGTTTATAAAAGATTTTAAAATTTGCTGACGTCAGCAAAATCAAGGTGTATTAAAATTTTGTTATGTGATCAATCTATACGATTGAAAAGACTGTGTTTTATTATATCCATATAATATCTAAACAGTAGCAAAATTTAAGTCAATTATTTGCATAGTTTAAAGAAAAATCAAAGATTTATTGATTTTTACAAAAATATTTTTTTCTTGGAAGTGGAATCATTGTAGCACGTAATTTTGCTTTATAAATATTCTTAATATAATTAACTACCACAAATCAAAAGAAATGCCGCGGATATTTATTAACATACCCAAGAGATAGAACATTTCTAAAGTTTTTCTGAATTTCTATGGAAATAGGGTTGTCACATTTTGAATTATTTTTTTTCAAATTTTTATTACTGGATTGACTCAATATGACTATGTTTGGCAAAGTAAGAATAGAGGCAAAAAGGATTTATTTAATTATTTAGCATGCGATCAAAAATAATAATTTCAATAATAGAGCGAAGTGAGTGAGTGATCAATACCAATATTTTAAATCCGGGAGTTCATGTATACAAGCTGTTACAAAATAACGCAAAAATAATAATATTATTTATTTTCATCAGTCGATGAAATAATAACAGCACTAGTCTAGGTCAGTACTACGCTTCCATTCCAACGAATTTCAATTTGGCATACATTTCTGTTTATATTCAGTTCATTAAAATGATTACACCCATGAAATAAATAGCAATGTATATCGTATCTTGTCGCGCCGCGTTGGCAACTTCAGTTGACCTTTAAACTGTCAAAGTAGTGCTGCGATGCAACGATAATTTTTTCGAGTAATTTGATATAAAAATATGATTTTCGTAATTTTCAAAATCGACACTACGGCTTAAATTTTTTGACAGTAGACTCCTTACAAGGGTCCCTTTTACACCCTCTCGGCTTTACTTGTTATTCTGTAACACGCGGTATATGTTTGTTACCTCGTCACGCTCAAACGGTTTCACGGATTTGGATGAAATTTGGTACACAACAGATAGAATATAAGCTGGAATAACACATAGGCATATATTTTATTGAAGGAAAACATCAAAATACACCCAAATCTAGTTATTTATAATAATTCAACAATAAAAACACCAAGTGCAAAATGGGATAGAATTGTTTTTATTTTTAATTATTGAATGTTATCTTCATTATCACAATAGATAATTTCTTCTGATTGAAGAACAACATCTTCCGATGTAGTATTTTCGTCTTCAAGGCATTGGGTTTTAACATTACGTCTTACGAGGGCGGACCCCTTCCCAATGCCACATGATGCCTTTCCTCGAAGATAGTTTCCAAATGCGTGTTCAAATTGGTTAGTAAACGTCGGATGCTGAGGAAAACACCACCATGCTCTTTGATGCCAATAACTTTATTGTAGTGGTGCACATACAAAATACAATCTAATTAACATTTTACATAAAGAATAAATTGTTCAGATAAATTGACGATAACCTCCAAATCGGAGCCCTGTTGACAATTCTATGTTTAAAATTCGCTAGTTGACATATTCAAAGTAAAAACTACCTAATTAGGAAAAAAGGTTAAAATCTAAGTAGGTGTTGCTACAAATAACTCGGTAGAATATAAATGCTTCAGTTTGAAAAAATTTACTATGCACGATTTTTATCGTAAATTGATAATGAAAAATATGATGGGATTACTTCTTTACTTACTTATTTCGCCGTCTCGACGAACCCCAAGTGAGTCTTGGCCACTTGTCTCGGTTTTGTGTGGTTTCTCGCCTATCTTTGTAATACGTAAGAATTCAAATTCGCGATCAAAATTGAGTATGAAGTATGACTGTAAAAGTTAGTGACAGCCCTAGCTACAGAAATACATAAAAGTTTAAAATTCCATAACTCGAAGGTATGTTGATTGTTTCGTTTAATTTTTTTTTGTTATACAGAAGACTATTATATTTTTCAGTTTGTGATTATAAAACGTGCTACAACATTGATCCTTGCCAGAAAATTAAAAAAAACTAAATATAGGTAAATTGTTAATTTACGTTCGTGTTTCAGCATTTCTTTATCTTTTTACCAACTAAGGTCTTAGAAACAATAGTGTTGAATAGTAATATTCACTTACAGTTACAAAAACAGCAAATAGTGCCAAATAATACATTTCTATGGTTTCTATGGACTTTTCTCGAGTTTTTAAATAACTCTAAAACTAGAAATAAAAAAAACATGGTTTCTTCCCAGAAAATGTAGTTCTTTCTAAGATCTATAGAATAAAGGGATAAAATAGGGGTGGCGCTCAAATGTATGAATCAAACGCGTTGCTACGCACACAGTCTAAGCTCGCGTAGGTGAACGCGGACCATGCTTGTGTGTGTGAGACAACATGTCAGGGTTGCCGCCATTTTGCGTTCGCGAATCGGGAATGCAATGTACGGCAGTATGAAATGACCTTCGTCGTCGCGTCCTTGCTAGCCGGTGTCTGAGCGTCCTCCGAGCGCGGGTGGGCGGCGCTTGTAGGGGGAGGCAGGGAGTGACCATACTGTACGCTAGTACTATTAATTATACTGTGCTATGGCGATACACAATTTTCCAAGTGACCCTCTAATCTTTGTCAGACGTGGTGTAAATGTCCGTTTTTTGCGGCTGTTTACGCTCCGCCTACCCTGCAAGGGATTATAGGCGTGATATATCCCTTGCGGGGTAGGCAGAGCGTAAACAGCCGCAAATAACGGCCATTTACACCACGTCTGACAAATGTTTGAAGGTTATTCGGAATATTGTGTATCGCTATGTATGTATGTATAAACTAAAGAAATGAAGTCCTACCTGGCGAGTCGTCAGGCATGTCGGTATAGTGGTGCGGTGCGGTACCGCTCGGCGCGGAGTATAACAGGTTCAATTCTCTTGCCTCGTTCTCTTCTTGGGCTTGCTGTCGGCGCAGCGCCACCTGTGGGGGTGATAGGAACTATTAAAAAGTTTTTAGGAGTTCTTTGACAGACAGATTTTTCGGTTGATTACAATTTAGACTAGAAATAAGTCATGTTTGCGAAGGACCTAGTAAATCATTAAAATAAGTGATAAAACTTTTTTTGGTGAACTTGCAACATTGTACCACAGGCAGGATTTGAACCTGCGTCTTTCACTGGTAGCGACTTGTTTTTGACATATCCCATCAGTTTTTTATGTCATAATCATAATCTTAATGTCAAAATCTAGTGTTGTCCCAATTTGTTTTGTATCATGCTTGTTTTGTCTTTTAATCCTTGTTTCAAAATCTGATCGGTTTTCTTTTCCTAATGTCCAAATATAGAGACGGCTCTTTTTTATTATTGCTTAAGTACAGTTTAGCTTTAAAATCAAAATGAATGAATATTTAAAGCATGAAATCCTAAATGTTTAGGTAGTTGCGTATTATAATTTATTGTTTAAAATCTAGTGCACCTCCTCGCCTCTTCTGTAAAAAGTTTATAATTTACTCATGTTAAAATGTGACTTCTCTCCATCTCTTACGTCAATAATGTTGTTTTTGAACGCCTACTTTATTCTTTTTTTGCTGTCAAAATCTAGTTTTGTCTCTCATTCTACTTCTAATCTATTTTTAGGTAACTCTTTTTCTAATGTCACAACACAATTTAATTAATTATATCTACTGCGTCAAAATTAAGATGTTCAACGTCCAATGTATTCTAATGCCAAAAAAACTAAGCAGCCATGTTTCTCAGCAATAAGGGCTATTCGTGAACACAGTCCCTTCATCTACAAACCGCTTGTGTCAATCCCTTTAACTCCATTTCCTTGCACTGTTCTGCATTTATCTTTATTCTAGTTTTATCTTTATTTTTGTGTCAAAATCTAGTTTCATTTCTATTTCTCGTGTCAAAATCAAGTTTGTCTCTTTTTCTAGTGTCAAAATCTAGTATTGTCAGTGTTTCTAACGTCAAAATCTAGTATTATTTATATTTCGAACGTCACAATCTAGTCTTAATTAAAAATGTCGCAGAACTATCTCACCTGCGCGGCCATGACTCTTTGCCTCTCAGCAATAAGGGTGCATTTGGCGCACACGCAGTCCCGCCATCTGCAGTACCGCTTGTGCCCCTTCAAAGCGCCATTATTCTTACACCGCTTGGTTCTGCATTTATCTTTATTCTAGTTTCTCTTTATTTTTCTGTTAAAATCTAGTTTCAATTCTATTTTTAGTGTCAAATTCTAGTTTATCTCTTTTTCTAGTGTCAAAACCTAGTATTATTTATATTTCGAAAGTCACAATCTAGTTCTAATTAAAAATGTCGCAGAACTATCTCACCTGCGCGGCCATGACTCTTTGTCTCTCAGCAATAAGGGTGCATTTGGCGCACACGCAGTCCCGCCATCTGCAGTACCGCTTGTGCCCCTTCAAAGCGCCATTATTCTTACACCGCTTGGTTCTGCATTTATCTTTATTCTAGTTTTCTCTTTATTTTTCTGTCAAAATCTAGTTTCGTTTCTATTTCTAGTTTCAAAATCTAGTCGATCTCTTCTTCTAGTGTCATAACCTAGTATTATTTATATTTCGAACGTCACAATCTAGTTCTAACAAAAAATGTCGCTAAGATATCTCACCTGCGCGGCCATGACTCTTTGTCTCTCAGCAATAAGGGTGCATTTGGCGCACACGCAGTCCCGCCATCTGCAGTACCGCTTGTGCCCCTTCAAAGCCATTATTCCTACACCACTTGATTCTGCATTTATCTTTATTCTAGTTTTCTCTTTATTTTTCTGTCAAAATCTAGTTTCGTTTCTATTTCTAGTTTCAAAATCTAGTCGATCTCTTCTTCTAGTGTCATAACCTAGTATTATTTATATTTCGAACGTCACAATCTAGTTCTAACAAAAAATGTCGCTAAGATATCTCACCTGCGCGGCCATGACTCTTTGCCTCTCAGCAATAAGGGTGCATTTGGCGCACACGCAGTCCCGCCATCTGCAGTACCGCTTGTGCCCCTTCAGCGCCGACACAACGCCGTGGTTTCGGCACCGAGCGCACTTCGGAGTCCGCTGTGAACAAAAAAACTGGTAAAATTTTAGTTTGTTTCAGATTTTTGAGCTGGCCGGATAGCACAATTTATGTCCGGTCTGGTTAGGACCTTGCAGGGTGAACCAACTGATAGTCCGAATAGAAATGGTTCCGTGCTTCTGAGGGCACGTTAAGTCGTCGGTCCCGGTTGCTGTCTACGATCACTTAGACGGCGGTCGAAACACAGCCATGTCAGAGGCCTACTAATGGTAGTAGGCGGTTGAAAAACTCTGACACCAGGGTTCATCGGGTCGTTGGATGACTTGGTGTCCCACACGAAAAAGAAGAAAGACAATACCTAGGCACATAGCTGTTGGCATAGAAAAATCTACAAATAAAATTTAATAAAATAAGAATAGAAATAAGAACATTCTCTATTCTTATTTTCTGTGTGTTGCAAAAATGTGTCGACAAGTTGATAGTGTGTCGACAAGTTGATAGTGTGTCGACAAGTTGATAGTGTGTCGACACATGTGGTTGTCGGAAGGAGGGAGAAGGGGAGCAGAGCGAGCGGAACGAGCGCGCGCTCAACCAACACCCGCTATCCAATAATAAAGTGTAAAGTTTATCTTTGTCTTTATTTTTTTATTAATGGTGGGTTTGCAGCTGCTCTTGACTCTAGTCTAGGTCATAGGACAGAGACAGATTCTAAGATGGAGCGAGCTCACCCAGAAGAAGCCTGTCCACCCTTACTTTGAAGAGATTAGGGTTGTATGCGTTTGGAAACACAGGCGATTTATTTATGCCACCACTTTTGGTCGATATAAATAAATCTTTATATACACTCGTCTCATAATGTTCGAATTATGAATTCGAAAACAGATGCATAATGACCTACTTTATGCATTCTGCCTATAAAAACTAGGGTTTACTATAAATTACAGAAGCGTAATGACTTAATGACAAAACTCTTAATACGATAAAGTTGAGAAATGAAACGAAGTTTTTTTCCAATACTCAAATCGCTATCTTCCGCCGCACCTGACAGTTGTTGTTGTACGGTAATTTTACGGATGTTGTTCAGTTGTTTTAATAGGTTTTTGTTCTGTTGCTGTTCAGATGTTGATTAGTTGTGGTTCAGATGTTATTCCGATGTTGTTCAGTTGTTGTACAGATGTTGTTCAGTTGTTGTTTCGATGTTGTTCAGTTGTTGTTTCGATGTTGTTCAGATGTTGTTCAGTTGTTGTTCAGATGTTGTTCAGTTGTTGTTCAGATGTTGTTCAGTTGTTTAGTTGTTTAGTTAAGTTATTGTTAAGACTCCACATCTAAACAACTGTTAAAGTATAGATTTTTTAAAAATCATATCAAGCCATATTACGTTCTCGTATTGAATTTGTCCTTGTATCGGGCCTTGCAATGGCCGGTGCGTACGTTTAGAAAAGTGTTTCTGAGTTTTTTTGGAGAGTGTAGATAAAATAGTGTATGCAACTGCTATAATAAGGCATTAGAATGCTCGTGTCAAACTATTATCACACTCGGCTGCGCCTCGTGTGATAAACAGACACTCGCATTCTAATGACCCCTATTATACGACAGTTGCATAAACTACTATTATGTGATATCAAATAAAATATTATGCATAGGTATATTTTATTTGCAAATGTGTGCATCAATATTACACATTTATTATACATTATTACATTACATTTGAATACTCCACGATTTTGTAAAATTTTATGTTTTATACCTATTAACTGATCTCATTTGTTACTTAAATGTTTAAAATTTTGGTTTGTTAGTTAACATAATTTTGTTTTTAATGCAATCGCCTTGGGATTGTTATGATTATATAAATGTTCTTATTAATGAATAAATGAATAAAAATTACGTATCGGTACATGCCGGCTCATGAAAAACATCTACCTACAAACAGCCAAGTATTTCTGAACCCCTGGAATAGGTTTAGAATCTTATTGTGTGATACACCGACCCTATGAACCCTGATGACAGGGGTCTTGAACTACCTTATCATTAGGTAGCTAAATAAATAAAGTTTGGGTTCTCTCTTCTTTCGTGTGTTACAAAAGATACTGTACAGTTAATAATACGCTAAATTACAACATACATTACTTGCAACATAATAATAGACAATAATCATACAACACCTTTTCATTAACATTGTATGAAACCCAACATCAAACTATCATATTACATGCAAAAAGTATATTTCTACATTAGTAACCACCAGTAACGCATACTCTTTTGTAATTCAATTGAATTATAAAATGTATCACTACATTGTTAGTTGTAAAAAATGAAATAATGTAATTAAATCATTGGGTTACATTGCAATGGGGTCGTAAGAGTTCCGGTTTTGAATTTCAATATCGAACTACCCTTGTTAAAATAATAGGCGGAAATAGAATAGGTATTATGTAGCTGTTTATAATTTGTAAAGCTCGAAGGAATATTCCTTATGCGTTGCAGTTTACGGAGATAGCTATTATAGAAAAGGACTACGGTCTAATTAATTTGTTTTAGTTGATACAATTATAACCTACTGCCCTTTGAAACCTGATAATGGTAAAGTGTCGTGCGTTAGGCATTTATGCAAAAAAACATACACTAGCTGTCACGTTTTTAGTTTCCAAAGGAAAAAGTCAGGTCGTGTGTTTATCACTGGCGACCAAACTTTGGCATTAATGAGGGGAAATACCTTTTCGATAATAAGTTATACTTAGTAAATTTTTAGATTAAAGACCTCTATTGCAATTTTTTACATTCCAGCTAAACTAATCGGAAAACCTTGTTGACTTCTTGAAATAATACCTTCTCGTAACTATGAAATAAGGATTTTAGTAATAACTTAATGCAAACGAATTTATTTTTTACTTTTATTACAGATATTCTACATTTTTCCAAAGTACGTGCCACTTTTAGAAAATTCTAGTGAAAAAATATTGTACTAAAGTGCTTGTGCACATTATGTTAAAAAGTACCTACATGATAAAATAACCCTTGTGCATAAACTTGAGAACTTTACTCAGCATAGTTCTTTTGAAAATAGTTTATTTTTTACATTTGATATATTTCTGGATTTTAAGAATTACAGTAGGTATGCGGGTAAGTTGTGTTATGACTGAAAACTCATAGAAACATTTTTTTCATCAAAAATCTGACGTTTGAGTGTTATTGCTACACAATCACCAATTTTTTTAAATTTTATGTAGAGTAATTAAATTAAAGCAGTTAATACGTAGCTAGTTAATTTAATTCTTAGATTAAATCGATCAAAAATTGTGCAACGGTCGCGCGGTTTTTTTTTTTGCTTTTGGCTTAAATCAACGTTCTTTTAATTAGTTTATTGATTGAGATATTGGTATTTGTTACAAATTAAAGCAATGAAACTAGTAATTTATTGACCCTACACCTAATTTATTTTTCGAAACACCTCTCTAATGTATTTTTTTATTAACATATTAAATTTCAAGGACTTACTTACTTTAAAAGCTTGTCTGACTTTAATTAACCCAGCCGATTAAGAAGCATTACTGTTGATAGCTTTGCCGTCGGTAGGTACGTTAATAGACTAGCGTTGGGTCGGTATAATAAATGATCACGAATATTATTTTTTTTGGTCTTTCGTATATTACGAGGTACATAAACCTTCTGCACCTAATCGATTAGTAGGTACCTACTTTGATATTATGTGCATTAGGTTAGGTAACATTTCATACGTTCATCTACTTACGAGTTGGTACTTTAGTAAAACAGCACAGTTTTCAAGTGATACATCTATTAATTCAAATTTGGCTTACTCCCATTTCACCAAAATCGTTACTAATTAAATAATTTCAATTTTTTAAATTATGGCAACAATTTTGTAGAGCCAGTAGGTACTTTTGTTTTATTTTACAAATCTGTAACTTACCAAGATCAATATCGTAAGGGATAGTTAAACCTAGTAAATAAGTTATTTAGTATATTACCTGATATCTTTCGGAAGCTCTCAGAAAGAAAGGTGGTAGCGCAGCCAACACTGGATGTTGCACCAACTGAGACACATCCACACCGTTTGGTAGCGACATCTCCATAATATACCCGCAAACTGTCCATACAACAACAATAACAGTCCAAATCAAACACCAACCAGAACACAAAACATTGTACAACGCTCTTTCAAAAAATAAAGTTCTAAATTCAAAACCGCGAGCGCAACGAGTCGAATTCGAAATTTGAAGAGGCTCCTTCTCGCGCCAAGTTGTTGCCAACACTGTTGCTTCAATTTTCGGCAACCAAACTGACAGTTGCGGGGAGGCGAGCGAGCGAGACGCAACGAGAGCGAAACGACACACTGTATTCTTCATATCTCCGTCTCTATCGCACACCAGTGTTAACTGTATATTCTGTATCATCCGGTTATATAAAATGTTGTCAGCTGAGAAGATCTCGCCCACCAATCGCAACGCTGGAAAACCCCGCCTCTTAATTGTGATTGGTGTTCACAAATGCTGAAACTTAATTTATAAAGGTGACTTTTTGGAGAACTCGTTTTTGTATTACCGGACAAAGCTTCTATTGAATGAATAAAAACACAATTATGTTTATTCGAGTCGAGGATTCCGCTCTTTTAGTATTTATTGTTGGTCTCGTTTAATTGTTTAGACAGTGTGGCTTTGTGTGTTTGAATGGCTTCTATAATGCCATACAAATGGCTGAAGTTTATTTGTAGAGTATTATTTGGTAATGAGATCGAAACTACTGATAGTTATTGTATGACGGTTTGCCATATTTCAGTTGCATATCTTTTTAATCATGACATGGCATATTCTACTCTCTCTATCTCTACATCTTGTATATTTTTCGTATCCACAACCGAACCACATTTAATTAATAATATATCTCTTTAATAAACAGATGAGCAAACAGAAAGCGGATGTCGCCGCCATCTTAATTCTAAATTTGAATTAAATTCAAACGTCGAACGCGGGGC
This sequence comes from Tuta absoluta, assembly GCA_027580185.1. Lineage (NCBI taxonomy): Eukaryota > Metazoa > Arthropoda > Insecta > Lepidoptera > Gelechiidae > Tuta > Tuta absoluta. The sequence continues at coordinate 5,572,201 of JAQAHW010000019.1, read as the reverse complement.
GGAAGGTGCGTCGAAATTGAAATATTTCAATTTAGTTGTCGACGAGAATTCGATTTAAATTACAATGAGAGGAGAGAGGGAGGAGCGGGGAAAAGGGAGAGAGGAGAAAGTAATTACCAATGTATATCTCAATAACAGATAGGTATTATATCTTTTGGTATATTGAATTTTATAAAGGTGACATTTGCAATTGAGTTATTATTGGCACTTATGAATCCACTTCGGATTGGCATGGGTTACGTCGACTGTTGACTTAAAAATTTTTCATTTTGATATAGGTACAATTTATTTGTATGAATATCTATTCCCACTGTAAATATAACATGAGCTCAAACAACAAATTTTTGTGTGTGTTACTATTTCTTAAATTAGATTCTTCGGTTATCCAAAAACTATAACAGCGTCTCAAAAATGATACATAACTTCAGTTTCACTTTTGAAACAAAATGTTCACATTCCTTATCTTTTCCCCTATCATTAAAATAGATTTGCAGTTCTACAACAGGACAAAAGGCTTCAAATTCGACAGACTCAATAACTCCTTTCTTCTTATTTCTAAGTCACGACCCCGAACAGATACAGGTAGGGTGGAGGGGGTGAGGCGGCCCGATCGAGAGGGCGGAGGGGGGAGTAAATGAGAATTCCGCAGCGACACGATCAGTTCGCGAAATGTGAACATTTCGCAAACGTCTCAACTTGGGCGTAGAGTTGATGAAAATTTGTCGATGTAGAACAAACTTTCAGATTTTAAGAAAATTTGTTTTTATAACAATGACAAAACATAAAGGTATTACAATCTTTATAACAATGAAAAAAACATCGCCACAAGAGTCATATAAATCGATAACCTAATATTATGTGTGATTTATTGTTTGAAAAATATTTAATTTGTTTTATTGATAGTGAATTTGAGAACAGTTTAATTACAGATGTGCCATCTAAGATATCCACGTTTTTTACTATTATAATCTATTATACGATAATTATCATTTATTTCAATTTGTTGAGTTTTGGTCAAATATAGATACTGGAAACACTACCTATTTACCTACCTTACTGACAATTAAAGATGAAGTTCTAAAGTCTACTATCAGATTGAAATCTGGTATATCAAATTAGATCGTATCTTTGATAATAACTATTCATTTTTTGTGAAACCGTATACTGTTTCCTTAATTATCGACATCACCTTACATCTCCAGCCCAGCGTGGGAGCGGCTCATATCTTCGCAAGCGTTAAAATGAAATGTTCGCAATTTGAATATCACCCGCGCCCCCTCCCCAAACCCCGCCGCTTGCCCCCGCCGCAGATGTCCTCCAAGGATATAGACGGTAAGCTCGCTCGATTCAGGGAAATGTGGTTCATTCTTGGAGAATTCTTAAGGGTTCAATAAAACTGGGCAAAAATGAGAGCCTTGTTGAACTCACAGCCTTCTATCAACCTCATATGCATAATAACATGTTTAAAGATCAAGATTATTAAAAATGGTGTTTCCTTTATTAAAAGTTGTTTTTTTTAACGCAACCTCTTGTGTTGTAGGTACTTACTTGTTAATTACCTACTTTAGATCGATGCTAAATGTGTATAAACATTTAGTTGTAAAATGTTAGTTTGTAGGTGAAGTGGAATATCCGTGGTAGATGATGTGAAAGAGAACAATAGAGTTGAATGTAAGAGAGAGAGTAAGTTTGTCAAGATAGTTGACGGGAATAAGACGTAATAGTAAAGTAGCAAATAAAATAAAATATTTTATTTAAGGAGTTTATTTGGTTTCTTTTTCTGTTTGCCGCCCCGTCTATATGCATATTTTTGTTGCAGTAAATCTTCTTCTTCTTGTATTATGGAGTCAATGGCAAAACTAGATTTTTTATTTTGATAGCAAACGTCTTTTGGGTTATGTGTTTTCTTTTAGTACAAAATGGGCTGAATGGTTACGATTACGCTCCCAGGATCTCAAAACTTACACCTGAGTAATTGAAAGGAGCTAATATTTTAGACCGCATAAAGTACGCAGAAGATTTAATTCAATCTGAAACGTGCACATTTTCGTGGTGTCCGGGTGTGCGCGGATATTGTGTTGTTGGAGTAATTCCGTGTGTGCGTCTTATATTGTCTGCTCTTGAGTCTTGGCTTACGAGACGAGACATGTTCCTTTTGCGTCGCTTATTATTTTCATTTGTTTCTCTCTCTTTTACGTGGCCCCGTCTTATTAGTAGCTACTTCTTGCTGGCATACTAGGTACATCATCATAATGATCATTATATCAGCCTAAAGTAGTCCATCGAGAACACGTTAACTCCACCGTCCAACGGTTCTATGACAAATGTCTCCCCCCCAGCCCACTGCCACTTCAGCTCGCTACACTATGTTAGTTTGATCTTCTTGCGATATGGCGGATAATCTCATTTCGCACTTTATCCATCAGCAAAATTCCGAGCATGAACCTTTTCATAGCTCTCTGAGTGACATGTAGCCGGTGGGCCAGTTTTAGCTCGTTTCGGCTCCGTAGGTCATGACTGGCAGGACGCACCGATCGAATACCCGGCTCCCGCATTACGGCTACTCCCCTATCCTGTACCCTAAGGTTGCCTGGAAGAAATCGCTACCTAAGCGATAAGGCCGCCTTGTGTACACTTTTTTAATTAATATCTTGTTTTTACTGTATTTCCTGTGTACAATAAAGTATTTTTGAATTTGAATTTGAATTGAATACCTTAGACCTAAAACACTCGTATCATATAATAGCTATCACTCTCTGTATTTTAATACTACCAAGGTTTGTTATATATATTATAGAGGTATCTGAGTTGTGTGATAATATGTCTGTTTTTTTTTTTGTTACTCGATCGCGTTACTAAACTACAGTCAAAATTACACACTATTGTAAATTAAAATAACTGTCTGACCAATCAGAAACAAATCGCGAATTAATCTTTTTGTATTTTTCTTCCTTATTCATGCTGATGAATAAAAGAAACTGATGAGAATGAAACAATTAAAAACGACCAAGCGGGAACAGACCACCGTTGCCATTTCTCGTGTGTATCGCTTTAAGACGCTCAGAGCTGACTTTTAGTGCTTATTACGAGTTATTACGAGAAAACGCCCCGCTGAGGGGAATATGGCAAACGAGTACCTATGTTTATAATGCGGTGCGCTAGAGAATGAAAATACATCATTCTGGGCGTATTTTAACCACTTTTACGAATATAGCCAGTTTTTAGTTGGTCATTTACTTATTACACTTATTTAAAGTAGCTTCAAACTACTATAGGTAGTCTGATACCGCATCACATTTCCTCCAGCTAGATAATTAAAGGATAAACAAGAAAGTAGTAGGTATAGTATAGGTAAGTAGAGAGAATTGCAAATCGTATAAATCTTTTGATTAAATGCATCTGAATTCAATGAAAATTATGTTTATTTTTCTACTTACATTGACAGTTATTTGTTCTAATATCTTTAATACTTATGTCAAGTACAATATACAGATATGTAGGTACTTTCAGGACATTTTTCAGGCATCTCTTAAAAATTCTCAGACATATTTCACGTGGTTAGGTAAATAGGACGAGAACATAGCAGCCAAACAAAATAGATAACGGCCCACCAACCCTATTGGACCTCAGAAGCCTCCTTCATAAACATACCTAAATGTGTCAAAATTCCCCGCCATTCGCAAGTTTTCCCGGCAACTGTAACATTTTGCCAGCCAATGGGAGGGCGCGCAACTGTTTCCAGTCTTATGATTGGCTGACGATCATGTTACTGTTTCGGGGGTGTGGCCACTTCATTAAGGTTGTTTGACAAAAATATTGTAAGCTTTTGTTTGGTTAAACGTTGTTTGGTTTGCGTTAGAAGAGGGTGCCACTGAAAGTACAGTTTGTTAGTAGGTCGGTAATATCTAGGAAAATTAGCAAGCTAATCTTTTTATGTTGACATGTTTCCTTTACAAATATAATTATTTTTCCGTGTGATGCTGGCTTAGAATAGCATCACCCCATTTTTTCCCGTGGGTGTCGTAAGAAGCGACTAAGGGACTCGAGGGTTACATGTGTATTGCAAATTTAGATTTACAACCTGTCGCTATGATGATAAAAAATATTCTAAATGGCCCTCGAATGTTTGACGGCCGTTTACGCTCTGCCGACACCGTGAGGGATTAGGTGTGATATATGTATGTATGTTTATAATTATTTAGAAAAGTACAGTAGTATCTACTAATACGATTTGTAATGATTAAGGACCTACCTAGTCACATCTGATTGACTCTACCCACAACAAAATCCACCAGCTGAAATGAATATTCCTACAAAAATCTTTTCTTTCAACCCACCCAAGTCTTCGCAGTATAAATCAACGAACTTGAACAAAAATACCAAAAAAAGGGATCTTCGATCTTCGTGTGTGCCAGCGAGTTCCATATTTGAATTTTGAATCGAAATGGCGCTGAGTCTGACGCGCTCCATCATTTTGGCGAGAAAACGAAAAACAAACGGCGACCGTCCGATGCTACGTTTTTGTTGGTCAGCGGGATAAAGGCAGTGAGAATAATGTGGATGCGCCGGAAAATATTTCTTGTCTTGGGTGTAAAAAGGAAGGTTTACTTACACACACACACATATCACGCCTATAATCCCTTGCGGGGTAAGCAGAGCGCAAACGGCCGCAAAAAACGGACATTCACACCACGTCTGACAAATATTTGAGGGTCATTTGGAAAATTGTGTATCGCCATAAAGACAGGTTGTCAGCTCATCGCCTATAATTGCAATCCACACCCTCGAGTCCCTTAGTCGCCTCTTACGATTCCCACGGGAAAGAAATGGGGTGAAGCTATTCTAAGCCGGCATCACATGGCAAAGGTTTACTTACAATACTAATACAAGTATAGGTAGGTTGGACGCCCTTCGTCTGGCTAGCTAGAAAAGTCGTCTGGTAGTGACTGGATGGCGAAAATGGGAGATCGTGCCTTATGATGGCGTACCCCGGGGGGGGGAAGCCCTACGCCCAACAGTGGACTACTATAGGCAGATGTGATGTGACTTATCAACATGGCATTAAATCGACAGCACCTCTTAGGCTCATAAACCTGAATGAGTCGTGCTGATGGTTGTGCGATCGTATTTTTTTGTTTAATACCTCTTTCTGGGTGAAAAGAAACATAGAAAAGACCATATTATGATCCTAATCGCAAGATTCTGCCAAGACCCCAACACCCAATCTCTCCAGGTTTTCCTCGGATTTAGCGTCGGAGTCTATTGGTTTGCACAAGTAAGTAGGTACTCAAAAGATCCATCCTATCCACAATGTTACTATAGCTAAGTAATAGCTATTATTTTCTGTCACTGGGAATAATGTTGTCCCATTTAGCTTGTTTGTTTACATTGTCGAAAGGGGATTTCGAAAAAGGATTTCGAAAGGGGATGGGATGTACGGATCAGGTCTTTTCCTTGCGGTGCATAGCGGAAAAGTATTTGGCTAAGTTTTTTTACTAATAAAACACTTTTTCACTAGTTCCACTAATTAAATATATTTGTTTAATTTGATATTAAACTAAATGCGACCGGTTTCGAACATCATCATCGGGCAGTTATTTAAAATCGAAACAAAACACAACAATATTATATTATTAAAATGTCGGTAGTACAATATTTTCATGTTGCGGTTCAGTGGAGGATCAATCAAAATTAGAATGTCAAGTTTTTTGTCAAATATTACGGAATAAAAAATTATGTCAATAAAATATTAGATTAAATTTATAATAATTATAAATTCAATGTCATACCTTAAAATAAAATAAAATAAAATAAAGTAATAATTGAGTACCTAATGTACATTAACATGGGTTGAAATAATTAAGAATTGGTGAATTAGAGAAACATGTCTGGTCATTTAAGATATTGAATTTCATTTTATGTCTATTTATTTCTATGGCTTCTAGTGTATCCATTTTTCGGCCTTTGGAAGCGATATGTAAATATTTAACATTTTGAGAGTCGTCAAAAGTGTGGTTATTTTCGTTTAAGTGCTCTGCAAATGTTGACGTTGTAGTCTTTTTCTTCCAGCTGGAGACATGTTCCTTTATTCTGGTTTTAAATTTTCTTCCAGTCTGGCCAACGTATATGCTCTCGCATGTGTCGCAAGTGAGAGTATAAATACCACTCTGATGCCCGATATAAATTTTATCTTTGTTATTGCATATAATGGATTTTAAGCTCTTGGTACTATAAAATGCTGTTTTTCTTTTATCATTGTCCAAAAGTCTTTTAAGTTTTTGAGATAAAGGCCCTATGTACGGTATTTTAACCCATCGTCTTGGGGTCTCTGTTTCGCGTTGGGTCGTGCTGTATAATAATTTCTCTGTCTCTCTTTTTTGTTTCCTCTTTAGGATATTGTTTATTAGAGTGTCTGTGTATCCATTATTTCTTGCAATTTGTCTAATGGTTTTTAGTTCTTGTTGGAAGTCCATATTGTTCATAGGTACCTTCACCAGCCTATGAATGAATGCATGGAAAGCTGCATGTTTGTGATTGTCAGGGTGACGTGAAGTTGCGTGGATGACATTATCACTGTATGTTGATTTCCTGTAAATTTTATATGTATGCTTGTTCTGATCAATGTTGATGGTGAGATCAAGGAAGTTTATTGTTTTTTCTCCTATTTCCATTGTCAATGCGATATTTTTGTTAATGGAGTTCATGTACTGTAGTAGCTCATCCAATGTCTCGTTGTTCCCTGTCCATAGGCAAATGATGTCGTCAACATATCGGTGCCAGTACTTTATGTTCTCTTTGAATTTTGATTTCAGGATAGTTTTTTCAAAGTGATCCATGTAGATGTCAGCGCAAAGAGGAGATAAGGGGCTACCCATGGCTAGACCTTCCACTTGTTTGTAAGTTCTGCCTTCCCATAGGAAATAATTCTGTTCCAGACAAACTTTAAGGATAGCTTCTAGGTCTATTATTTCTTGCGCTTCTAATTTTGACTCGCATAAAGCCTCACTAATGACTTTTAGGCAGTCTTTGACAGGTACACTGGGGAAGAGGTTCTTCACATCAAAGGACACTAATTTTGCCTGGGGTGGGATAAATATGTGGTCAATTTTTTTAATTAAATCTAGGCTGTTTTTTATGGTATGGGTCGGCTCGAAGTGGGTCAACTTTTTGTACAATGAATTTGCCAGTTTTGCTAATTTGTATGCCGGGGCCCCCGTATATGAAACGACTGGTCTAATGGGTTCGTTTTCTTTATGCAGTTTATAATAACCATGCAACCTGGGGGGTGTTGGATTCATTTGTATCAGAAAATGTGATTTAGTGTTTTGGAGGATACTATCACAAGATTTTACAATGTTTTTTATCTCCTTGTTGTATAACTCTGTTGGGTCTTTTTTCAGAACTTGGAACTGATCTGATTTCAAAAAGTGATTCACCTTTGTATCATATTCATCTTTAGTGGTAATAATGGTAGTATTACCTTTATCTGCTTTGGTGACGATTAAATGGTTGAGTTTAATTTTGTTTTTGATATTTTTTATGATCTTGTCTTCTTTGTAAATAAGTTTTTCCGGGTTAGTGCAAATCTTTTGCAGTTCTAGGGCGCATGCCTGCTTAGCCTGTTTATCACCTGTTGTGGCAACTTCCAAGTCAGCTGCAAGATTATCAATGTCTTTTACTACGATTCGGATATTGGGACAGTGTTTTAGTCCTTTCTCCAATATTCGTTCTTCTGTTTCGTTAAAATTTACGTTTGTTCTATTTTCGATTCTCTTATAGAATGATTTTTCAGTTATCCGAAAAGTGTCACGGTTCTGTTTTTCTTTTAGTTTACTTATTTTATTTGACTGCGACATAAACATGTCGGTGATGACTGAGTTAACTTTCTCATGGGTATCCCGCTGGAGACAATCAAATTCTATACCATGTAACCGGTGTGATAGTTCCATATGAACAATCTTTAAGTGTTTACTAATGTTATCACGTTGTTTGTATAGGTAATGAATTTCTGATTCTAACCACTTTTGTTTACATTTGTCAATTAATTTATTTATTCCGTATCTTTGAGGTGTGAATTTTATTTTGATGTATTTAGGTATTATACCACTTTTCTTGCACTGGGTATTAAACCAAATATGTTGTGATTTCTTCCTTTGTTTCAATTTTAAAGCTTGAAACAACACTATCAATTCAGCCGTGTTTGCTGTTTTCAAGTATGTTACACTTTGTGTTGTTACTTCTTGATGGAACTCCATGTTAATTTACTAATAAAACACCGTACATAGGGCCTTTATCTCAAAAACTTAAAAGACTTTTGGACAATGATAAAAGAAAAACAGCATTTTATAGTACCAAGAGCTTAAAATCCATTATATGCAATAACAAAGATAAAATTCATATCGGGCATCAGAGTGGTATTTATACTCTCACTTGCGACACATGCGAGAGCATATACGTTGGCCAGACTGGAAGAAAATTTAAAACCAGAATAAAGGAACATGTCTCCAGCTGGAAGAAAAAGACTACAACGTCAACATTTGCAGAGCACTTAAACGAAAATAACCACACTTTTGACGACTCTCAAAATGTTAAATATTTACATATCGCTTCCAAAGGCCGAAAAATGGATACACTAGAAGCCATAGAAATAAATAGACATAAAATGAAATTCAATATCTTAAATGACCAGACATGTTTCTCTAATTCACCAATTCTTAATTATTTCAACCCATGTTAATGTACATTAGGTACTCAATTATTACTTTATTTTATTTTATTTTATTTTAAGGTATGACATTGAATTTATAATTATTATAAATTTAATCTAATATTTTATTGACATAATTTTTTATTCCGTAATATTTGACAAAAAACTTGACATTCTAATTTTGATTGATCCTCCACTGAACCGCAACATGAAAATATTGTACTACCGACATTTTAATAATATAATATTGTTGTGTTTTGTTTCGATTTTAAATAACTGCCCGATGATGATGTTCGAAACCGGTCGCATTTAGTTTAATATCAAATTAAACAAATATATTTAATTAGTGGAACTAGTGAAAAAGTGTTTTATTAGTAAATTAACATGGAGTTCCATCAAGAAGTAACAACACAAAGTGTAACATATTTGGCTAAGAACCAAAAAGTCTTTTGCACATTCGTGGATCTGGAAAAGGCCTATGATAGAGTTCTGAGGAATGAATTGTGGTCGGCACTATCCGTGCATGGGGTGAGCAGCATCTTGGTACGAGCACTGAAATCCTTATATAAGGATTCCAGTGCTTGTGTCAGGATTAACGGGGCCTTCACTGAGCTGTTTAACATCGATAAAGGTGTTAGACAGGGATGTGTTGCGTCACCATGGCTGTTCAACCTATTCATGGATAGTTGTTTGATAGATTTGAAAGAGTGTGAAAATGGACTGAGAATGAATGGGTTACTTGTCAAATGTCTTCTCTATGCTGATGACCAAGTTATCCTTGCGTCGTCGGCTGAAGAGTTGCAGAAGATGGTAAACATTATGAATGAGGCTTTGAAAAAGAAAGGAATGAAAGTGAATGTATGTAAGACGAAATCAATGGTTTTTGAAAAAGAAGAAGGTATGACGGAGTGTAACATTATGATAGAAGAAGAGAGGGTGGAGCAAGTGAAAGAGTTTGTATATTTGGGATCGAAGTTTACATCAGATGGAAAGTGTGAAAGTGATATTGAAAGGAGGGTAAATGCCGGCAACATGGTGAATGGAGCGTTGCATACCTTTATGAACAGCCAGACAGTGTCTAATAAGGCACGTCTGGCTGTGCATAGAGGAGTGTTAGTTCCAACACTTATGTATGGGAGTGAAAGTTGGGTATGGCAGAAAAAGCATGAAAGTAGAATAAATGCGGTAGAAATGAGAGCGCTAAGAAGTATGATAGGAGTGAAATTGAGTGACAGGATAAGGAATAGCGTGATTAGAGAACGTTGCGGTATAAAAGATGACATAGTGACTGGTATAGAAAAAGGAATGCTGAGATGGTTTGGTCACATTGAGAGAATGAATGAAAGAAGATTAACGAAACAGGTGTATATGGCGAGTGTGGATGGGAACGTTGGAAGGGGAAGACCAAGACGCACGTACTTGGATCAGATCGGGGACGTTCTAGAGAAAGGTCAGGTCAAGAGTACCCTAAACCGACGAGCATGTATGAAAAGATTGATGCATGTTGAAGAAGCGAAAGAGGTGTGTCAGGATCGTAGCAAGTGGGAAGATGTAGTCTCTGCCTACCCCTATGGGAAAGAGGCGTGATTATATGTATGTATGTATGTATGTTTACATTATTTTAAATACCAACTTGGACCGAGAATAACTCTATCTCAGAATTACCTGTCCCACACTAGAAAGCAAGATTTTTCTTAAAAAATAAGTTACCTTAACATTATTACTTATTAAATAGTACCTAACTTTATTACATTTGAGGAGTAAAAAGACGAAACATTCAAATGAAGTTAAATTCCCATCCACACTACTCCTGTCACTAACCCAACAGCATACCCAACAGTCAGCGGTTCCGGATAGATAGCTCCATTTCTGTCCACAACTGGACTGACCACCCTACTCCCACTTAGAGTTGCCAAGTCACCAGAAATAGTCCATTCATGAAAATTATACATACTTACTTAGGTGCTTAGGAATTTAAAAGTTGTCAGAAACTTTCGAACAAACATTAAATGGGGAGAAAAACTCAATGGTTATTGCAGATGGCGGCAAGCGTTGTGCCTAAACGCGCCAACAACTAGTGAATAGTGACTGAACTTTGAAACTGACATATTTTCGACCATAAATAACATTTACAGCCACAACAGTCCACTGCTGGACATAGGAATTCCTATTAGGGGGTATTGCTATACTTGCCACTCTTGGTAGTTAGATAAGCGAGCGCAGTGCAAGATTATGCATTCACAGGGAACGCTGCTGCCCATTACCTGGAAGACTATCCCTTAGTTGCTTTTTACGACACCCACGAGTGGGAATGGGATACTGCTATTCTAAGCCATCACCATAAGGCAATTTCGACTAATCACTGAAAAAAGGCACAGTCGGGAGTAGCGCCATTACTTAGTTCCCCAGTTTGCTACCTCATTCAATGAAACTTTCTCACCTAACAATTTAGCATACCATAGCATATTAGATATATCTTAGTATATTAGGCCATGTGAAGTCAGCATAGAATGCCTTTACACATTTCCACCCTTGGTGCAAGAAAAAGGGCCTAAGGGGTTTATCCAGTGAATGGTAGGTAAGTAACTGCTGTATAGCAGTGTTTCTTGCGAGTAGAACACTTTGCACTGCACTCGCCAATCTGAATAACGTACCTATCACATGAAATAACAATCAATTATTCCATTGTTAAGAAAAAACACTTAGCATTTTAGTATTAGATATCTAGTGCCAAATAATATTGCTAGCGGTGAGATTGTTAATTACCAAATAAAATGCCTGATGACCTGAATATAATCTACAATGGAGTAAAATTAGTAAAATTAAAGCCTAAAAGCGCAAAGGTATTGAATACCAAATTTTAAAACACTCGCCGTGTTTGGTAGGTATAATTTTTTATAAGAACTTATTTTTCAAGTCCGGGCAGGATTTGAACCTGCGACTTTCGTCATCACTAGTAACTACCCCGGTAGATGGAACCGTGCTACTCGTAATTGGCATCAAGATACACTTGCAACATTCGTAGGCATTAATGAGCCTCGGTAGCCCAGATGGAAGAGGCGTCGTCATTAGTGATGGCGAAGGCTGCAGGTTCAAATGCTGCCCGCGCTTGAAAATTTTTGCATGTTCTCTAAAAAAGAGCAAGGGTAATCTGGCAACCCTGCCACTGGCCGGTAGGGTAACTCTCACATTTGTTAGCCTCACCGCAGATAATACAGGGTGTTTGAAGAAGTATCTACTGCTTTATTTTGCACCTCGAGATCTATAGGTATAACAAAGTATGGTTTAAGGATATTGAAATTTAATAAAATATATTGACTAAAAGATAAAATTACATGTGTAGGTATTGCAATTTTGGGCCATGTGCTGACAACCTGTAATATGGTGGTACACAATTTTCTGAATGACTCTCAAACTTTTGACAGATATGGCGTAAATAACCGTTTTAATGGCCGTCTACGCTCTGCCTACTCCTCAAGGGATATAGACGTGATATATGTATTTATATTATAAATAGTCCTAGTTCTTTCCCGTGGGTGTCGTATGAGGTCACTAAGGGACTCGAGGGTTTTATAGTGTTTAATAGTTTAAGGCGATAGGTTTACAACCCGTCACTAATACACGAAACTATTCATATTTCGGAAACAACCCTTATATGTTTATCAGACGTGGCAATAGCTACACCTTTCTACGGCCGTTAACGCTCAACCTACCCAGCAGGGGATAAAAGCATGATATCTATGCTCCGTTTATTTAAGGATGACCAATAATGTAAACAAACTTTGTATGTAACTGACAGTTGCGAGCTGTCATTTACATACAAAGTTTGTATGTATATGTATGTATGAGTAGGTACCATAGTATCTGTAGCAGGTACTCATATTATAACATTCGAAATGGTGACACCTATGTGACCTAATTTCATTTGAATCTTTTTCCTTTCGCCGAAATACAAGCCTAAACACACTTTTGTTACACCTACAGTATTTGTGGTTTAAAAGAACGGAGTACTTTTTCTTACACCCTGTATAGATGAAGGTGCCACGCCACAAGGAAGGGTAAACGTTATTGATGTCTTGCATTCGGCGCGGTGCGGACGTCTGTTTGTTATTGCTATTGCTAACATTACTTATCTATCTTGAATGGGATAGTAGCCTATCCCAGGAAAAACTGTCCGGTGAAAAAAATTTCTGAAAGAAAATATACGGGGTGAAAACAGCCCTCCGAATACTGATAGGGTGCATGGAGACCATGAAACTGAACAACTTTCTCTTAGGAACATATGTTGAAAGTTGTTCAGTTTAAAGGTCTGAATTCCCCCTATAAGTATTCTAAGGGCTGCCCCTTACACCCTGTATACCGCTTGCTGAATAGGTTAGTGTCTACGCAGTGTTAATGGAAACCGAAGTAGGTAGGTATAATTTGACGACAATGTGTTGAGTTATTCGAATCTGTTCAGTAATTAACGAGTTTCAGTCCTAGAATCGCATATAGCATATATATTTGAAGCAAGCAGCTCTCATAGCAAGCAGACGTGTCTTAAAAATAATAAAATTATATAAAATTGTGCATACAAATATTTGCCCTAGATTCAAGTGAGCAGTATAGTCACGTACGACTATGATTTGTATTAATATTGTTTAGTGCGTGAATAACAGTTTAGTTTGCTGTTTACTTAATGGCAATTTAAGACCAAAAGAAATATGGCAGAGACGGGTCAGGAAAGTCCATTTGGAAGTCGCAGCAAGCGGACAGCTCGAACACCGCCGCCTATACCACCTCAGCAGCCGGTGGACCCCCCGCAATTGGTGAAGACAGAGCAAATACATGTTTGGTTGAACGCTGTTGAAACTTGCCTCAGCGAAATATGTACCATAACAGGAGAAAGCAAGCTCAACTCGGAGCAGAAGCTGAAAATCCAAACTCTTTGCCGTAAAATATCTAATGGTACAGGCCAAGTTGCAGTGGAATATCAATCCGTTAAGCAAAAAGCTATATCTAAGTACCAATCTCATCAGGCAGCTGTAGAAAAAGAGGACATCTTTGTGGAACTTCAGGAAATGAAGTTGTGTATCAAGGAGACTGCCCAACCACAAAAAAGTTTGACCTTTGCCGATGCCATCAAAACAGGTACCAAAAACCTAATTCGTCCATCAAACCTAAGCTCTTTAGCAATCTATCCCAATGATAAATTGAAGACCAGCGAGGAGACAAAAACCCTAGTCCAGAAGATCGTTAATCCAGAACAGATGAAGTTACACGTTAGAGGATTACGCAAGGTGAGAAATGGTGGCGTTATCATCAGCACGGACTCTAAAGAAGACATCGAGAAGCTAAAGCAGTCAGTACAACTAAATTCCTGTGATATCACTATTGATGAGCCCCACAAGCGCAAGCCCAGAATCATTGTTATTGGATTACCATCGACAATGCCCGAAAAAGACGTTTATAAATGCATTTATGAGCAGAATCTAGCAGACAAGCTCCAGGACTGGTCTTGGGAAAAATTCTCGTCTTCTATTAAATTGAGCCATAAATCGGGTAAGAAAGACGCTGAAACCTGCAACTACATCATTGAAGTACCAGCAATTATTCGAAAAGCCCTCATTAATCAAAATAGAGTTTTTGTGAACTGGTCCTCCTGCCCTGTACGTGACTTTACCACAGTCACTAGGTGTTTTAAATGTCAGCAGTATGGTCATGCTGCTAAGACCTGCAAGAATCCAGCAGATACGTGTGCCCATTGTGGTGATGTGGGTCACTCGGCGAAGGACTGCGTAAACAAAGCGGAAGCTCCAAAATGTGCAACTTGCCGATTAGACAAAAAGCCCAGCAATCACAAAACCGGTGATGATGAATGCCCCGCAAAAAAAATGGCCGAGCAAAGGTACATTAATTCTATTGATTATGAAGGCGCCTAAGAGCGCCGTCCATAAGTAAGTGGTCTAGATCTATATTTTGTATAAGTAGTTTTAGTTTCATTTTTAATTCGCCATGACTAATCTTTTAATGGATGACCTAGATAATTTCTCTGTTTACGAATCAAAATCTTGTGAAGTTGAAAACTGTAAACAATATCTTTCACGCTACCGAAATGCGCTGACAATACTAACACAAAATATTCGCAGTATCTATAAAAATATTGATAATTTCAGTACACTCCAACAAAGGTTAAATTTCAACTGTGACCTAATTATTTTAACAGAATGTTGGCTGACAAACCGTGGTAGTCTAAATCTACCTATAATAGAAGGCTACAGGTCATTTCATAGTAAGCTAAACTACTACCAAAATGATGGAGTAGTATTATATGCTAAAAATAACTTAGACATAATTGTTGAGGAGCCGCTTTTACTAGAATGTAACCGGCTATTAATAAAGGTTGGCATGGATACTGCAATTATTGCGATATATAGATCTCCTTCTACTGTGAAAATTGAAGCCTTTCTGGATTCATTAGATAAACTTCTTAAAAGTTTATCTCAGTTTAAAAATATAATATTAACGGGCGATATAAATATAAATATTATCTCGGTAGGATGCGATAACGTTCCCGGTCAGGAATATCTCAATCTATGCTCATCTCACGGTCTTCTTCCTGCTCACACTCTTCCCACGTTTCAGACTGGTTCCTGCTTAGATCACGTCATGCTTAAAACCAACTTACCATCACTTACATTAGTTACTAATTCGTCTATAACCGATCATTATGCTGTTCTAATAACACTTAGTCTAAAGAAAATGAGGTCACGACAAACGCAGTTTGTCAACAAATTAAATATAAATAAACTAGAAGAGTATTTATGCATGACCGATTTCAGTCCAGTTTACAATTTTGCTGATGCTGACTCTGCATTGTTGCATTTAATAAAAACTGTTCAACAAGCTATATTAGATAACACTGTGACCGTGAAAATAAGTAGGAAAAATTATAATATTAAGCCATGGATCACTCCGGGTTTAATCCGTTGTATGAAAAACAGGGATAAGCTTCATATGAAGGCTAAAAAACACTCTGAAAATTTGATTCTACTAACAACTTACAAAAGATACCGCAATTTTTGTAATGACTTGTTAAAAAAGGTAAAAAGTAATTACGATAGGAGTGAACTGGCAAAGGCTGGAAAGGATAATAAACAAGTCTGGAAACATGTTAAGACCTTAACCTACACGTCAAAGCAGCATGAAACATCCTCAAAATTATTAAAAACACATGTTTCTGAAACAGAATCTGTTAATAATGTCAACGATTTTTTTGTTAATGTAGGCAAAAACCTGTCTGAAAAAATACAGAGCACCGATGCCCACCTTCCATATACTAACACACAAACTACGTCAAAGTCTTTTGTATTGCTGGATACGGATACACAAGAGGTTGAAAGATTAATAACAGGATTAAAAGAGGATTGTGCAGTAGGCTGGGATGGTATCTCAAACAAAATACTAAAAAAAATCAAGCACTTACTGGTCCTACCACTCACACACATTTTTCAAAAATGCCTAACTGAAGGATTTTTTCCTAATTGTTTGAAAAAAGCGGTCGTAGTACCCATTTATAAATCCGGTCCTAAAAATCTTGTTACTAATTACAGGCCTATATCCCTATTGACATCAATATCTAAAGTGTTTGAGAAAATTATTAATACCAGACTAATGCAATATTTAGAGAAGTACTCCATTCTATCTAGTATGCAATTTGGATTTAGAGCCAAACTTTCAACTTCCGATGCTGTCCACCACCTAACCGATCATATTACAAAGGAACTTGACAAAGGAGAAAAAACTATAGGTATATTCCTTGACCTTGCTAAAGCTTTCGACACTGTTTCCACCCCAATCCTCTTACGTAAGCTTGAAAACATAGGCATAAGAGGTACGCAACTGAAACTATTCGAAAGTTATTTATCAAATAGGTGTCAATGCGTCAAAATAGGTAATGTAATGAGCTCTTTTCGACTTAATACATCCTTTGGGGTCCCACAAGGCAGCATTTTAGGTCCAACCCTATTTTTGATTTATATCAATGATCTTTGCGACCTTAAATTAGACTGCGGTAAGATTATTTCATATGCGGACGATACAGCCATAATCTTTTCCGCCAAAACTGATAAACAGGTTTTCGAATATGCACAGCGAGGTTTTAATGTTGTATGTAAATGGTTGCGGTATCATCAGCTCACCCTCAATGCCGATAAAACAAGTTTTGTAAAGTTCTCAAAGAGCAACTATCCTTTAGCAAATCCCAATCCAAGCATTTACGCCCATCACTGTTATTCTCCAACGGACACAAATTGCGACTGTCCTGTAATTTCACCCGCACACCAAATAAAATATTTGGGCATCATAATAGATAATTTGCTTTCATTCAGACCACACATTGAAGCCATAAGCGGTAGAGTTCGCAAGCTAATTTTCGTTTTTAAAAAATTACGCTCTTTTGCGGACTCTCAACTGATTACACAAGTCTACTTTGCCCTATGTCAATCACTTCTTACATATTGCATATCGTCATGGGGTGGTTCATCTAAAACTTTCCTTCTAACACTTGAAAGGGCACAACGAGCTGTCCTAAAGGTATTAAGTTTTCGTCCGTTCCTGTATCCTACTAACCTTTTATATAAGTCATGCCAAGTACTAACAGTTCGACAATTATTCATTTTAAGCACTGTACTAAAACAACACGCAGCACTTTCCTATTGCACGGATATAACTAACAAAAGACGTAAAGATATTGTCTGCACACAGAAAACACAAACAAACTTCGCCTATTCATCGAGATTTTTTGTGTTCTTAGGACCCAGGCTTTACAATCGACTAAACGCAATTTTAACGATTTACCCTTTATGTTACAATGAATGTAAAAGGGTACTAAAAGAAGCCTTACAGTTGTTGTCGTATGAGGAAACAGAGAAATTATTGACGGTCTTTTCTTAGACCCTGTAACAGAAGCTACTAGTAAAAAAGGCACACACCTAGTTGATAAGTATTAATATTTTAACTGTATTCATCTAGATAATGTAAACATTTTAGGTATTTTATATAATTTATAAAAAAGACGTATTATGTAATTAATAAATATGACCTTGTTTGCCTGAGATACAGGGTAATCCTAGTTCAGGCTAAATTGTAATATTTAAGTACTTCTAAGTATATTTACTTTATATGTAAATACTGACATTAAGCTTATAAATAAATTATTCTTATTCTATTCTTATTCTTATATATACATACATACATGCAAGAACTCTAAAAACATAACAGTCCTTTTTTGGTTGGGCAGTAGTCTTGTAAAAATAAGTGACTTTATAATCTTTGTTATAAGTTATTATCTATTCTTATGGTTATGCCTTCAAATAATGACAGCCGTACCAGACTATGAAACTCATTGAAAAGGGTGTCTCGCGTCACACTTTATAAGCTAAACTGATAAAGTTGTTCAGTTTCATGTACTACTTTACAATTTGAATTATTTTCAGCTCTTAGACTATCATAATTACAGTTTTTAGAAACAGTTCAACAGACAGATAGATGATCAGAGGGACAGATGGACAGACATAGTCAGAGTAATAGGGTCTCGATTTGACCATTTGGGTACGTAACCAAAAAAAAAATAATCACTAAGTAGCTACTAGAAACCTATTTAGTAGTCGCATTATTTGTCCTTCCTAATAAATAACAAGTTGTGGCATTCGTAAAATCGTTGACCCAATATCAGAATGCGTACATACCTTTTCAATACTTGTTGCGCCATCTCTTGTCGAATAGAGAAACTAAAAGTAGGACGCCATCTAGTATCGAGTAGTAATATTACGTAAGTAGCTATTCTCAGCAGGTCTCACTATTCATGCTAGTAGTTTTTGTTAAGTGGTCGAGATGGCGTTCTGTCAAAAAAGTAAAAAATAATAGTGCGTGACTGTGGAATATGCTACGAATAAACATAAACTACATATAAAATACTTTTCTATCGTGTGGGACATTGAGTCGAAGAACGACCTGATTAGCAACCCTTCACACACGGACTCAAATCTGTCAATCATTAGAAATTGAATCACACCGCAAAGTACTCGTTAGTACCTACAAGTAATATCTAACTGTATAAATTATTTACCTATAACAAGAAATGAAGCCTTAACACCGCCAACAAACTGCACTGCAGCTTGGCGGTTTACTGTAATATCTATGCAGATTTTGTAATTTTTTTATTGAATAAATATTTATTGAACTTATGAATTAAACTTAAATCAAATTCGAGGTAAAGATAGGGTTATAGCCACGGTTATCCGTACTAATTATCATAAATGTGAGAGTTTGTGTATGTGTGTGTATGTATATAAGTATGTATGTTTGTTACCTCTTCACGCTCAAACGACTCCAACGATTTGGATGAAATTTGGAACACAGGTAGAGTATAACCTGGAATAATACATAGGCCACTTTTTACCGAAGGAAAACAACTATTACCATGGGTAAATGAGTGGCAGCGGGTGAAACCGCTGGGCGGAAATCTAGTGTACCTACCTAATATACAGTTTTTGTAATTTTTTATTGAATAAATGCTTTTTGAACATTTGAATTATATTAAAATTTTATCATATTCGCGGTGAAGATGGGGTTATAGCCACGGTTATAGCTTTATAGTTCCATGCATAGCCGCTACGCTATACAATGCAAGTCCACATCATTGGTAGAGGTACCTTCCTGTATGACTGTATCTGAAAATGGAAAATGAAATTGCAAATTTTAACGAACAATTTCCACGGAAATTAATTAAAGAAAGGTATACTTACAAGATATTTTTTTAGCATTTATACTTTAGAAGTTACAGTTGGAACACATCAAGGCTGAAAAACGGCCGTTTTAAAATCAAATATCTCGTGACACTTGAAAATTGTATTTTTCCACAAAAACCTTCCCTTAATTTTACAAGACCTATTCAACAATACGTACTCAATATAGAACCCACACGAAATATATTTTTTTCTTCCCTTTTAAATGTATGGGAGGGACTTCGAGGGACGGATAGGTATTTTCTTACATTTCTAAAATGGCGTCAATATGATCTTTATACTCAATACCATGTCACTAGGTACACAACTAACGATGTTAATAACGAGTGAACAGACAAACGCACAGAACAGAATTGACGTCATGATAAGGGTTTGTAGTACCTAGACTACCAAAAGCTAATAACGGAAATCTATTTAAATATTTAAAAGTTATAAAGAAATATATATCCCGGATTTCTCAGACAGTGCTATCTAGGCCCAAACTAAGCAACACTTGTACTATGGGAACTAGATGGCTGATACTAATACTTACATACTTTTTGCTTTTGTAAATATACTTATATATATATCTACAATACATAGAAAACACCCACATTCAACACAAATATTTGTGCTGTGTAGAGATTGAACCCACAACCCTCGGCATAGCAGGCAGGGGTACTATCCACCACGCCATCGGGCCAATCAGTTTATCAACTTTAACTACCAAAGATTTCACTACGGACTTTTATGAAGAACCTTTTTACACTTGTGGCGGCGCCACATAAAAGTCCTGAAACAAGGTATCAAAGTTATTCGATAGGTAAATAAATAGGGTCATTGCACCAGTTCGCGACCATTTTGAGGTCTTTCCTCAGTAATATTGCAATATTATTATGAGTTATATTTTACTCCTTCTATTACCGTGCGGCTGATTTAAGGCAAAAATAATAATAAGACAAAAAATTCTGAATCGTTGCCTATTGAAATTGGTAAATTTACCCTTATCCATGTACCGTAAACAAATCGTGCATTTTGCCAGCCGCACTGCCCTCGAAAAATCGCCCGAATCTTTCCAAAAAATAGCAAACACTTCAAAAGTGAAATTTTCAGTTTTCATTAACTAATGGTTTTCAGGTATTCAAAGTTCTAATTTTAAGATACGCTCGTCATAAAAAAAAAAAAAAAAAAACATTTTATTAGGTTGCTCGCGAACTAACGTAATTTTTGCAATCTGAATGTCTTCTTTCTGGTTAAATTGTACCTAAACGAAAGTTTTAAGTCTTACAACATTTTATTATTCTAAGCTGTTGTTAATACTATGGCTAGTTTGCGACCATCAATTAAATTATAGTTATCTTATGTGCGATTTTGGAACGCGTGGTCGTGTGGTCGTAAACTAGTACATGCTAGGAAAATTAGTTAAAAAAAATAGAAGGCCGCAATCAGAATCTTGAGAATTTACACGTTACTTGGCGACCACCTCTTTCACTCGAAACTGTGGTCTAGGCTCTTAAATAGGTTCCTATCGCATATATCTATTATAGGACTAAAACAGAAAAACTTGAACCAAACTTTATGGCTGCTCTTTTGTCTTAAAGCCTGCTAGCGCTTCGGCATCTCCCTGTGACAACTAAAACCAGTGAAGAGTGGCCGCCGACAGCATCATACGGGTATATGGTTGGCTTATGATGTGGCTGCAATGGAGTTTCCACGTTTAGAGGTGGCAGACCTCCTTTAAGTTCTTCTTCTTTATCGGTTCGGTCGTGGGTGGATTGGATCGCAAGCGGCCAGATTCAGAATACAGGCTGAAGCTTATATATTTATTTATTAAATAACCGTTAATTAGTATACTAAATGCAATATTAGTATCGCAATCATTGATCTACATCGCAAATGACACACGCGCAGTTGCGAACGTAAAAAAGCGGTCGGTCGTAAACCGGCTTTTGTACTTGTACGGCTGGGTACTTTTCGCTTATAAATTAAGAACAAAATAAACTGTTACAGTATTTAGCAAAAAATATCTGATATAATATCTTGATTATATCTGCTATGCCTACAAAAATATCCTTCAAATATGAAAATGTCCAAATTCTATGCCATCGCTTCTTGACCTCATATTAGTATCTTCACATGAACATGTGGTAAAGCATGGCCAGTTCTCGGCGAACGAATTCTTTTACCACGACCTATTGTACCTGTCTTATCGCATACGGCCCCCCAAAATGAAACCCAGAACGCTGTTGCTACGCAATTTTTCTGGGATGGATGTTGATAAACTGCGTGAGGATGCTGGTCGTATTGACTGGTCAGCGATAGCAAGTTTTGAGTTCGTTGATGATCAATTCATCATATCAGCCATAGGACGTCCACTGCTGAACATAGGCCTCCCCTAAATATTTCCACCTCGTCCGATTAGAAGCGGCCTGCATCCAGCATTTCCCCGCGGACTTGACCAGATCGTCTGTCCATCTCGCGGGGGGTCGTCCTACGCTGCGTCTGCCGGTACGTGGTCTCCACTCAAGAACTCTTCTGCTCCACCGGTTATCAGTCCTTCGAGCTATGTGACCTGCCCATTGCCACTTCAGCTTACTGACTCTCTTAGCTATGTCGGTGACCTTGGTTCGTCTACGGATCTCTTCGTTTCTGATTCGATCACGTAGAGATACACCGAGCATAGCTCTCTCCATAGCTCGCTGAGTGACTCCGAGTCTATTTAGGAGGCCGACAGTTAGAGACCACGTCTCGGCACCGTAGGTCATCACTGGCATCACACACTGTTCAAATACTTTCGTCTTGAGACACTGAGGGATTTTGGACGTGAAGACGCTGCGCAACTTCCCAAATGCTGCCCAGCCGAGTTGGATTCGCCGAGTGACCTCTTTCTCAAAGTTAGATCTTCCTAGTTGGACTGTTTGTCCTAGGTAGACGTATTTGTCCACCACTTCGAGTATCGAGTTTCCTACTGATATTGGGGTGGGTGCTATATGAGAGTTGGCCATGACTTTCGTCTTGTCCATATTCATCTTGAGGCCCACTTGTGGGCAACAAGTGGGCAAGTGATGATCAATTAGCACAATTAAATTCCAACCTTACAGATTTGTATGATTGTCACGCTCCTATGCGTCCTGTGCGCGTAAAACATCTCCCTGCGCCGTGGCTTACCGACGAGATACGGGAACAAATGTCTTAAAAAACGCGCGCTAAAACTAAATATAAACTGGATTCCTCCAATAAAAATCGCGATAAATTTCGAGAGGTCAGAAATCGCTGCAATACAAAGATTCGGGATTTACAGCGACGCCATATACATCAAAATGTTGAAAATGGTGATCCAGCCAAAGTCTGGTCTTTTCTCAACAAACTAGGGATTGGCAAACAACATACTCATGATCCTGTGAATAACATTGACATCAATTCCCTTAATAAACATTTCTCCTCTTCCACTGGAATTGATAGCACCACTAAATTGAGCACTTTAAATAATATTTCTTGTATACCAACTCCAACCTTTACGTCGTTTGTCTTTTAAGCAGTCACCGCTGGCGATGTTATGAAGAGCGTACAAGCCATTTCGTCGAATGCTGTCGGAAGTGACTGCATTAGCCGTGCTATGATCGTTCCCCTCCTTGATATCCTCTCTCCAGTCATTGCCAACGTCTTTAACACGTCCCTTTCCTCTGGTGTGTTTCCGACCGCTTGGAAAGAAGCACAAATCGTTCCTTTACCTAAAAAACCTAAACCTAGTTCTCCTTCTGACTATCGTCCCATCTCAATCCTACCGTTCCTCTCCAAGGTCCTTGAAAGGTTGGTTCATCAACAGCTCACTTCTTTTCTTACTACAAACAAGTTGTTGAACGCCTTTCAATCTGGATTCCGCCCCGGTCATAGTACGACTACTGCGTTAGTCAATGTTTCTGACGATATTCGTCTAGGAATAGAACAGCAAAATCTTACGGTGTTGACGTTACTTGATTTTAGTAACGCGTTTAACACGGTGGATTTCGACATTCTCCTCTCTATTTTACGTTCTTATAATATATCCCCAGTGGTGATTAAATGGTTTCACAGCTACCTGTATGGGCGCCGACAGCGCATACGCATCGAAGAAACCTTCTCTGCGTGGTGTGACACGACTGCCGGTGTACCGCAGGGTGGCGTCCTTTCACCTCTTCTGTTTTCTATATTCATTAGTTCCATTACACTTCCACTCACTTCTTCCTATCATTTGTATGCAGACGACCTCCAAATTTATACACAAGCACCACTCTCTGGCCTTCCAGGCGCGATTGACAACACTAACAGAGACCTTAAGAGCATTGCTGACTGGAGTCAGTCCCATGGACTGAAGGTGAATCCAACCAAAACACAGACCATTATCATTGGTAGCCCCTGGTATGTGTCTCGAATCGACTATGTTTCGTTGCCATTGATTACTTTTAATGGTACGCCCATACCGTTTAGCCACAAGGTTAAGAACCTAGGCGTTATTTTTGATAATTGTTTCTCGTAGAAACCTCATGTTTCGGAGGTGAGCAGGAAGGTGTTCGCCGTGTACGGTTCGTTGAAAAAGCTGAGGAATCTTTTGCCGACCAAAACAAAAATTTCTTTAGCACATTCCCTTCTTTTGCCGATACTGGATTATGCAGACGTTTGCTATCCTGACTTAACTGTTGAACTGCTAAACAAGCTCGAGCGTCTGCAGAATCTTTGTATTCGATATATCTTCGGTCTGCGGAAGTATGACCACGTCTCTTCATACCGATCCCAGCTGGAGTGGTTACCCATTTCCCGTAGGCGGGACTGCCATATCCTTTCCATCCTTTTTCTCCGTTCTCTCCAATCCCAAAACTCCTCCCTACCTTAAAGAGCGCTTCATATTTCAATCGTCGACCTTGCCTCGTAATTTGCGTGCTAGCGATAGCATGAAGCTCAACCTTCCTCCGCACAAGACCGACTTCTACGCAAACTCTTTCACGGTGCGAGCGATCAAGTTGTGGAATTGTTTGCCTGAAGATGTTCGCCGTGCTCCTTCCCTTGAAACTTTCAAAATTCAAATAAAAAAACTTTATTTATCGGAAATCAATGCATAATTTTCTTTTATTAGTTATTTTATAATAATAATCGTGCTGTCTTCTGTTGTTTTGTTTTCCTCTTTATACTATTGTATTATCCTGACTTCCATAGTTTAGGTATATGTATTAGTTTATTATAATATTATTTAAATATATATTAGTATATTCATTGTTTTGTTTACACTATTATATATGTATTAATGTGTAAAAGGTTGCCTGGTAGAGAATGCTACCTAGCATTAAGGCCGCCTGGTTGTACTGTTTCTTTTTATTTGTGTTTATCTATTGTTGTATTATTTATTTAATGTGCAATAAAGAATTTTGTTATGTTATGTTAATGTGATATTAATATTTAGGAGCAAAGTTAGAAAGTCGACTAAATTGGTCGCGAACTGACGAAATGCCGTATCGTATGTGCAGGTGAAATCATCAACAGAGAGGCAACAATGATGGCGATTACCATAACATAATATTTTCAAAATTATATCACTACATCAAAACATAACTTAACAAAAGAAATTAAATATGATCTATTCATTGATTGTCTATGGTCCCTCCCCCCACACATAAATATACAGCGGATTAAAAAACATTTGATTCGGTTCTCAGTCCCAAATACAGACTTACCTATAAACACCTCATTGTTTGGAATTAGTTGATTTTCAAATCGGTTCCCACGTGAACAATATTTCGTTCTGTTGGTATTTACTAAAACTTGTGAATTAAGCTGCTTGCACACTATATATCATATGGAGTTTAGTTTACCCAGGTCATTTAGAAGGTGAAAGACAAAGTGAATACTAGATAAAATCATTTTCAGTATTATCTGGCTGTGCGTGCAACGAGAATATCCAGAATTGAGACTCTTGAAAGGTGATCTTAGCGTTGTATTGACTATTTTCTTGTAAAAATATAAGCTCGTAAGGCAGCTTGTGACAGCTCGCAGTGCAGCTTTTGACGAGCTGTTGGGGAGCAGCAACGCGACTCCAAGGATCTGAGTCAAGCCAAGTGTAGATCCCCAGAGTGTAGACTAGCCGTCTCTGGCTCACCGGAGTGTGCCCCAAGGCCAGGACTCACAACCCTGACTCGCCTTAGTTGTTCGTCCAGAGTTTGGTCGCCAGAGTTCGTTACTAAAAAATATTTACAGGCAACTAGTTAGCTCGTCTTACCCTGGACAAAAGTTTAGCGACGCGGCGTCTCTGGATAGTCATTGAACATGCCATACACACTGCAATAGCGCTTAAAACCCAACACGAAAATAAGAAGATTATACTGAACACGTATGTGATTGTAAAAACATCTTCTGCATTTTGACAAGAGATACGAACAGCATCTTTTTAACATACTCAGTAGATTTATAGAAACTCCTGGCTATCATATTTCGTTTCATTTTCATTTCATTTATTCAGTAACAATACAATTATTGTGTTCGAATATTACAATACTTCTTAAAAAACATTTAACATTACATAAATTTATCATTTATCTTAATTATTATAATATACCTACTACAGACAGATAGTGCTTTGCATGGCCTTGCCACATCTGCGTCATCATTGGAGTCATCTTTCATAACGACACAATACATAATTCCACTATGGGTCCATCTTGGTTTTGGAAAGTAGAACCTGATTAATTATGCGTGGTCATCACCCCATTTCTACTAATGAGTCGACTACATTACTCTATGTCGATGTGGGTGTCGTAAAGGCGACTAAGGGTTGAATCCATGTCATTACAAGACCAACCATGTCAGTACAAGACAAATGCGGGCCTATTTTATATGTACACAAAAAAACAACACCTTGTACAGCGGTTTTCAACCTATCTGCGAGTTTGGTAAGTATGGCAGAGCACCCGCTAATAGGGGAAGACTCATGACCACTATGAACTATTGTAGCATCTGCAGATGATGATGATGATGAACTATTAACGATCACGTGAGTACACGTCTTCTTTTCGTTCTCAACCACCGGAATGTTTATCAAACATGTGGATTGGTAACTAAACACAACTAAATTTACAAACATTGCCCAGCAAAGCTAGAGGTTTCCTAGTTGCTCACTACATCTCGCCAGTTATGTACAGTTGACTAAATGGAGGTGAGTCTTCCTTTAATAGAAGAAAATATTTAAAAGTGTCTTTTTTATTTCACTGTCAAGAGGGACATCAAAGTGTATGATTGAAAAGCAAAGCGTCCAATACACAGCAAAGGATAGTGTGTCATGTCAGGTTTCGGTTAGTGACATGACAGGCTTGCTTACGGCAAAACCGACTGCTTCACATTTACCTAAGAGGATATAAATTAAAATAGCGTTTCACATGCTTTTCGAAGCACAACGCCTGAGTTTTTGGATTTATAGGTCATTTGGTCTGCAAATAGTAGACCCTAACCAAACCAAAAACTATCTTAAAGTGATCAATTGACTAATATGAACATGTTGTGCTCCGATTTTCGGAGAACACTTGACCGGTCGATACGGAAAAGTTAAATTCTACTGTTTGTTTTTCAGAATCACCCATAGCCTAACATCTGTAGCCGAAAGTTACACTACTTCTATGCAAAATGAAGAACCAAATCCGATACGCCATATTAACGTTGGTATTCTGCACCTTTCATGCCAAGATCATGAGAAACAATGCTCTGATGACAAAAATGATCAATCACTTCGCGATAGACAACAACCTTTCTTCGGAAGCCAACATAGAGTTAGACAAAGAAATACACGTCAAACCACGCGAAAAAAAGAAATTTACTTGGCGAGAAAAACAAATAAAACGAGAGAAAGGAGAAATACACGATAAATTAGAAGAATATACACAACAAGATAGGCAAAGACGGCCTGAAAAGGTGTTGAATATAATGCAAAATGTTCTATGCAAGAATTTCCCAACGATTCCATGCAAGATTATAATGGAAGACCCAGCGTTAAGCAAACTGATCGAAAAATCAATACAACAGATCGCCTCAAAGAAACAGCAGATTGGTATTACGAAAAGACACAATATGGAGCAAGTTGGTATTAAAAATAAACGTAATAAGGAGCAACAACATCAACCAACTACAGTGGCAAGTCCGAGGGGGTTTAGTCCGCTTACAACAACCCTTTATCCAGTTATAAATAGCGAAGAGTTGTCAAATTTTCTCCAGGTCTCGAACACTGGGTATTTTCACGAAGACCAACAAGAAAAGAAGGCAAAAAAGAAAAAGAAGTTCGACGAGAAAAAAGTAAAAAACCGTTGGTCACACGAAAGCCCGTCCAAAAAAAAGCTGAAAGGGGGCAAGGATTCAAAACATGGCACAGAGTTATTTACAGGTCGAAAGAAGATGCGTAAATTCTACCCGCACAAGATAAAATACAAGGACAAGGCTCCAGCTACCATTAACGACGGAAATTATAGAGAGGACCCGGAAAAAGCTTCTATGTCAGCAGATTTCTCAGATACCGGTATAATGGGACTATTAAATGTTCCCAAATCAGAACGCCTGAAATTTAAATTTGGACCGTCAGATACTCCTGTTTGGAGGATAGATTATGAGAAACATGGCGTCCCAAGTATGAACATGTTTGAGTTTGACGATAACCGGAAACCGGAGTCTGGGCTCATACATGTGAACAGTGGTGGTGCAGAACATTCCATCGTACGTAAGGAAGTGATGCATCCTGATGTTTATTTGAAAAAAATCATTAGGAAACCTGCTGCTGATATATATCAATAATTCTAATATATTGGAATACATTTTAAATAAAGATTTTGTGACTGAATGTGCTTTATATAAAATTTTGCAGGAAATTTCATATTGCGACATCAAAATCTAAGTAAATGATTTAAAGTTACTTAAGAACACCACACCAAACTTTAGCATTTAAATTAAGCTCAATTAATGTATTTTCAAAGTTATTTTTTGTTTACCAAACGCATTTTTGACGTGTACCCTACCATCACAGAAAACAGAAAAGAGTTAGAATGGCGATCTTCAGCCGTTCGTACGAGAACCAGCGTCGCCGATTTTTCCCCACCTTTCACCTATCACTACATCTCCAACTAATAAAGATGACGCTTACGCACACATAATCGCGGCCACTACGGCTTGCGTAAATTCAAAATAACCAATCACGCGCATGCACGCATACACGTGCCGGTTTTTATAGCTTATGTGTGAGTGACCATGTAAACTCAACTAGGGACACGGCTATCGATAAACTGTTATCGATATTGAATTATGAATTACACAATTGCATACAAAAGTCAGGTAGCAATATTAAAATAAATTATAATCATGTCTGTATACCTCACGGTGTAGGCAGAATGTCAACGGCTTATTCAAACCGTCATTATATAGTTTCTGAACGAATAAAAGTGTGTTTTGCTGTAAAGATTTAATGTTTTACCCGCTTTCATAAAAGGAGGTTTATCAATTCGACACGTATTTATCTACACTAATATAATAAAGAGGAAAGATTTGTTTTTTTTTGTATGTAGGTATGTAATCGATAAACTCCGGAACTACTAAACCGATTTCAAAAATTCTTTTACTATTAAAAAGCTACGACATACTTGAGTAATATAAGCTACTTTTCACCACAAGAAAATGCCTTATTCCGATGGGAAAACGATAAGAAGCGAGAAAACAGGGAAATATAGCGAATATTACCCAAATTAGCCAAACAGCTCAACGGATCATCGCGAAATTTGGCACTTAAATTGCTTTTATATCAGAGATGGATATGAACTACATTTTGTCAGCACTTGAGGATCTGGAGTACCTGATGGAGGACATCAGGAGCATGGCTAAACTATATGAGATATGAAAATGGCTTCATAGCAAAAGTTGTTCAGCATGATGGGCCGCTTTTACTGGCACATGGTCATCGAGGATCTGGAGTACCTGATATAATCCACAAGATCCCATCCAAACTATATGAGATACGAAAATAGCTTCATAGCAAAAGTTAACTAAAAACGTTCTCTTCCAGACAGTCGCTTTTATCTGTCTACCCTACTACCCTATTCTCCCCTACTGAACTAAAGTGATACTTACATATGATATGACTGTATGGATACTACTTTTTTAAGTGGTATTGCACCGTCTAATAAATATATGGGGGGGGGGGGGGGGTGATCACGTATGCGAGAACATTTCTCAAATCTTTAACTCTCGTTCTAGCTTAAAAAACCAATATACATACGTATACCTCTTTTTCGAAGGCGCTTGAAATTATGATCGCCACTTTTGCGATATTTCAAAGATATTTTTATTATTTATTGCGTGCACAATTTATAAAATTTATCTTGACCCAATAACATTAACATTACTTAAGACCTTCGCTTTTAATATAACTTCGAAAACATATCGATATCATTTTACACTACGCCCAACACTAGAACTGATACCGGACCGCAGCGGAGTACATTGCGTGTTCGAACTGAAGTGGTAGAAATAACGAGCGCACGCAGCCCGCAATGTATGATTTTTGTGACAGGAATTATTTGAATGACAATTTGAGACATTTTTGCTTAATTATCGTAAAAATAAGAAGGTTTTTTGCTTCCCGGTGGAAAGAAATGCCTCCTTTTTGAACACTACAGCGTTGACTTCTTAATCTACAAGTAATTATTGCACAACTCGGCATTATCACTTAATTTTGTACGTTGCGCGTCACAGTAGTTTCCTCCGTTGGAGCACGCGGGTGAGTGATCGACGCGATTGCGTGTTTGCGAGTAAATATGAGCAGATGCTCAAAATCGTGGCGCGCCTGCCCCGCCCACATCGCCATTCTAACTCTTTTCTGTTTTCTGTGCCTACCATAGATTATGCTATGCTATTCGTAGCTTTGACAGGAACATTATTGAGTGAACAAGATTAATTGACCTCAAGTATCATCAAAACCGTGTGATGCCGGCTTAGAATAGCATCACCCCATATCTTTCCCGTGGGTGTCGTAAGAGGCGACTAAGGGACTCGAGGGTGTGTATTGCAATTTTAGGCGATAGGCTGACAACCTGTCACTATAGCGATACACAATATTCCGAATAACCCTCAAACATTTGTCAGACGTGGTGTAAATGGCCGTTTTTTGCGGTTGTTTACGCTCTGCCTACCCCGCAAGGGATTATAGGCGTGATATGTGTATGTATGTGTATGTGTATCATCAAATGCCTAAAATTGCGTTGATAGAAGTCAAATGTTGAAAAAGTAAAATAAACACTTTACTGCACAAAATAACAGACAGAAATATCAGGAAAATTCATAGATAATATGCGAAAAAGCGGCCTTAGGCCTTAGGCCTAGCTAACAACCGATCTCTTCCAGACAACCCTTGGGTGGAGGAGAAAGTATTGAAAAACAGAGCAGTGCGAGAGTAATCACTGAAGAAAAAGGTAACTTGAATAAACGCAATAAATACACAAGACAAAACTATAATATAAATATAAACCTACATATAAATACACGTATATTTATTTTATATATAAAAAAGCTTGTAATTGAATCATTCAAAAGAAAAATTATAGTGTTTTTATGTAACATTTTTAGTTTAATGGAAATTGAATTTATTTTTGTGTTTAACTAGATGAAAAAATCCCAAAGTGAAGCTTGAAATTTTCAGATACGAGAGTATATACTAGGGGTGTTCAATAAAAAGTAATAATGAGTATGAAGCAGTAGTATTTTATTTATTATTATTTTATTTTTCGACAAAGTCACCTTTGAGGTTTATGCTGGTATATCGTTTTTCTAAACCTAAGATTCCCTTCTTAAAAAACCTTCATCTTGATCCCTTAAAAATCATGTACGTCGGCGATCACTTCCTCATCATTGGCATATCTGTGACCTCTCAGGTATTCTTTTAACCGCGGAAACAGGTAGAAGTCACTAGGTACAAGGTCTGGCGAGTATGGAGGATGTTCCATCAATTCAAATCCAGAATCTTGGATAGCAGTCATCGCAACTCGGGAATTGTGTGTGGGGGCGTTATCTTGGTGAAACAACACAACTTTAGCGAGTTTGCCGCGGCGATTTTCGCGTATTTCTTGACGCAATTTTTTCATTTGTTCTGCGTATAAGGCCCCAGTAATAGTGGCTCCATGATCAAGATATTCAATCATTATCACCCCCTGGCTATCCCAAAAAAGAGAGCCCATAATCTTACCGGCGGATGGAATTGCCTTAAACTTCTTGGGTGTTGGAGATGACGGCCTCTTCCAAGTCATGGACTGTTGTTTTGTCTCAGGATCATAATGATGAAGCCATGTTTCATCCATAGTTACGAAGCGAGCCAAAATTCGTTCACGAATTCCAAATTGATTTGAGAAATACTTAGTCTTGTTTGTTTCTGCTCGTCTGTAAGCATTCTAGGCACCCAGCGCGCTGATACTTTTTTCATGTCCAAATGTTCATGTATAATAGTATGGATACTTCCTATCGAAATTTTTAGTTCTTCAGCTATAAAACGAACTGTAACACGACGGTCTGTCAAAACAATTTTTTCAACTTTTTTTTTACATTTGTTCGGTAACTGCCGTCGTAGGGCGACCCGAGCGCGGGTCGTCTTTAGTTGAAGTTCTTCCTCTCTTAAATTTCGCACACCACCGCGCAACCGTAGAATACGGAGGAGCATTAACTCCTAATGTTTCTTTCAAATCAAGATTTACTTGCTCAGTAGTACATTTTTTTAGGCAGAGATATTTTATCACGGCTCGAATTTCAATTATATCCATTTTGCGCAACACGCTCCGACACGACAAAAACAAATGACTTCTACTTTTAAAATAAGAAAAGAAAATCAGTCATTTTTATTTTTTTATTGTATCTAATGTCTAGGCTTTACCTGCCAGTATTTACTTTTTTGTTGTTCAAGGAGATTATATGCCATTATTACTTTTTATTGAACGCCCCTCGTATAGGTATGTACGTATCTCTTATTTTGAAAAATTACATAAACAACTGAGAAATCTAAATTTTATCAGCCATTACTTATAGAGATACTCAATTATAGCACAATACATTTTTTGAATGGTTTCTCACGATCACGATAACATTCTGTTATCTGAAAGCACAACAAAGAATAACACTATCAAATTAAAATTGCGGCGAACCTTTAACCACCACCGCTATCTTTTAAACAACCATTTGCTATCAGTCGGGTAATACTATCAGCTATCCATTGAGTTGCCCATTTAAGGGATAAACTTTTACTGGTTTTGAACTGTGAAGTTTATAAGTACATACAACAATTTGACTCGGATGCACGCATCATTCTCATTTTGAAACGTTGGTCTATTTAGTAATTTGAGAATTGTATGGTACCTACGTTTTCTACCTATAGTTTCTTTTTTCTAATTTTTATTTTATATACCTACTTAACGCTAAAGCTTTAAAAGAATTAGCTGGGAAATCTATTATCATACTGGGAGACCAATTTATCTAGAGACCAATGTTTTGTATCTATCTACTGGATCAATGTTCTTTTTTATTTGTTAGAATTAGAGGAATTAGATATCAAAATTGTTTGAGCAAATTTTCAAAGTACCTACCGGAATATTTGCTATTTGTTTGACTCATGTGTTTCTTCGTCATGAAATCGAATTACTTTTTCTAAATAACGACTTGTTATTATTAACTGTACATTGAACCAGTTTATTTAGCTTGAGGTGCTACTGATAGTACTATCTTTATTGTGATATTGACCTTTTAAATACAACGTCACTACCAACTCATCTTTCGAGCGGAGCAGTCTTACTATCAATTTCAAAAGTAAATTTTATAATTTGTCGTAGTACATATTTTGTGTTTGTGAAAGTGTCAAGATTCTTGCCAACTAAATTAAGTTTTTGAATCGTGAGGAATCCTAGACTCCGATCACGATGTCACGCCCGATCCTCACTTCTCATGTCCTGGACACTTCAGCTGGTACCCCTGGTGCTGGGATGTTCGTGGAACTCTTTAAGAAGCAGGAAAGCAAACAAGGTATATAACCTCCCTAAGCAAGATATGTTTACCTTGAAATCATCACGCTTTCAACGATGCTACTCCCTTAAACTAAACCTTTCGCACTTAAGTTCCAATGTCGCTTATCACTTTCTAACAAGTCGCATTGTAAATGTGTGGAATAAACTCCCTGATGATGTCCTCATAAAAATAGACTAACCAATTTGTGCAAAAATTATAAAGACTTTATAAACAAAAATATGCGCATGTGTGTGATTGAATAAAAAATATATTTAAAAACCAACACTGCAAGGACCTATCAGCATGTATGACTGCCTGTCCAATAAATACTTTATAATAATGTAGAAAACCTTTGTGCTATATGTACCACCTTGTGTTATGGGATAACAAACCGAGAGCACAGAATAATAACTAGTAACTAGCGTTACCGAAAGTGTAAAATAACTGCCAATACTTCAAGGTGTGAACCATGACATTGAATAATTTCCCCAAAGGTGAAAAAGTGAATAAGGTCCTACCTATTAAATTTAGTGCAAATATTTTTGGGTAAGTTTCACTCGTAAAACAGAACAACTTATCGACACATAAAAAAATGGATTAAACCACAGAATAGTAACTAAAGCTAGACCAAACTGACTTTTTTTGATGTTTTTGTATGGGAGGTCTATTGTTTTTCCTTAGAGATAAATGTTCAGTTTTACAAGTAGAACTCACCCTACAAACATTTGCACTGAATTTAATAGTAGGTACTAAGTATTTATGGCAAAATAAATTCTGCATCGGAAGTCATCGTTTTTCCTATTTTATCCTATTGAAAGTTGCTCAGTTTCGTATGCTGGTTTAATAATAATAATCCTTGTAATATTAACAGCAAACTGGAACAGAAACGGTAGGTACATAAAACTTAAATATTGGCCTCAATTTATGTACCTTACCTACCTACCTACCTACCTTACCTAACCTAACCTTAAATAACTTGTCACTTTCCGTCAAATAATCTTAGAAAGGATAGGAGATAATTATATAAAACATGTCGTGTCTTATATTTTGATGCAAAATACGCGTTATCTGTCAAAATAACGCCAAAATATCAATAAACTGAATTGAATTGAAATTGAAGGCAACGATTACAATTGCTAAATTACCTAGATATGGCGAAGAAAGAACCCCTTTATGATTTTCAAACATGAAAGGACTTAGTTATCTCCTATCCTTTTCTCAACCTATTTGACGGTAAGAACAGCGCTAATTTAAGGTGACTTAAGAGAATGGGAAATTTTCTCGGGGTTTTCGAGTGTCATGTAGAGGGCGCTGAGCTAAATTGAAATAACGTTTCTTTACACGAAATCTGTACCACTCTATAAATCATTCTTTATTTTGTGTTTACTGAATTGTTCTAAATTAATTATTGTTTTTTGGTTCATTAACATGAATGACACTTAATATAAAAGCAAGACGGCAAGTTTATTTTGAAGCAAATCAAACAACACAACGTGAAACGGAACCTGTGTGACTGTGTCAAAACGTGTCAAAACTATGGCTGCCGCCAGCTATATTGAAACGTCAAAGTTTAAGTTTAGCACAACGCCCTCAGGTTTGGAATTCAGAACTATCAACAGGACTGTCAACAGAAAAACTCCCATTCTCATCCCGAATTGACATGGCCCAAGCCATTATCAACGTGTATACCTACTTTTATTTAGTTAAGATATGTACTAAATAAGGTTTATGCAATAGTTTGCGGTCTTGATTTCAACTCTGCTAGCTGTAATCATCTGTAATACAATACGGTGTATTCATTGAAGCAACTTTGACCTTAATATACTTACAATAAAACAAATAGTACGGTGTTCTTAGTTCTACATCCATTTAAAAAAATCGGCGCATTTTCCATGGGGAAATTTGTTCAGTTTCATGAGTAACTTGACCTTCTTTCGGCTTGTTATATGTTTGTTAATTTACAATACAATATTAAGTAATTACTTTTATATTTTTTTGAGTAACAAGTTACATGTCATGTAACTAGGTTTTTCATTATAATTTAATATTATGCATTGTCGCCAAGAGACCTAATACCTGTATGCAAGAGACTCCTGTAGACATCTAATTGTAAAATTTTGTATATAAATAAATAAACTATAGTTTATTATGCACTCACAGTTAAATATTCTTTGATATTTTATTACAAAAAAGATGAAAGCGCCCGCCGGGGTTAGTCCATGCACGGTCCCGCCCGAGTTTATTTAAATTTCTTATTTATTAGGTATTTTAATTTCTTATTTTTATTTATTTAAATAAACAAATTGAAATTGAAATCGAATATCATACTAACTGATTTCAACGAATAGAGAAATTGTAACAATAATTTCCAATAACCTTAAAAACTTCCAGACTCGTGGACCCAATGGCACAGCACCACCACAAACGGTGATGGCAGAATCCAGTTCCCATTCTCCAAGGAGTCCATGGCACCCGGCATCTACAAGCTCAAGTTCAATGTGCTTGACTACTATAAGAGCAGGGGGAAAGAAACCTTATACCAATATGTTGAGGTAAATATTTATGACATACATACATTAAACTGAAAATTGACGACTTTGAGGGCCAGTGAAAAACTGACCTCGACTCGAAACGAGATCTTCTAAAGGCTAGACCACGTATAGCCCACACATACAACTATGTAGCCGGAATCCTGACATGCCCTATTATGTTCACTCACGTGCACTGCAAAACAAGATTGGCTACTGCAGTCACATAAGGGCACACGAGCGGGCAAACCAGCATAGCCCTCGCTCCTGATGCAGTCGCTGTAGCCGAAATCGGCTAGGATGGACATCACTCACATCATACACATATCACGCCTATTATCCGTTGTAGGCAGAGCGTAAACAGTCGCAAAAACGGACATTTACGCCACGTCTGACATATATTTGAGGGTCATTCGGAAAATTGTGTATCGCCATAGTGACAGGTTGTCAGCCCTATATTACGGCCGCTTTTCCTACCCCGCAAGGGATAAAGGCGTGACATGTGAGTGTGTAATGTGTATGTATGTGTGTGTGTGAATTCTGGCTTTTCCAGAACCTTTCGGGTCCATCAATCATCGTTTGTTTCTCTTCGCTAATTTTCCTCATGAATAAGTTAACATACCTACTTACCTTTTAATACTTGCCGTAGTTGCCGTGTGATGACGACCTAAAATAACATCACCCCATTTTTTTACCGCGAGTGTCGTAAAAGTCGATCAAGGGACTCGAGGGTTACGTGTGTATTGCAATATTAGGCGACGGAAGACCGCGGGCTGACAGCCTCACACCCTGTCACTATGACGATGCACAATTTTCTGACTTAAGGTGCTGTTCCAAACCGAGCGGCCTACGGCCGACGGCCGACGGCCGATGGCACATGGCGTGGCTATCGGCCGTCGGCCGCCGCGGCAGATGTCATTCCGAAGGCAGCGGCCGACGGCCGACAGCACATGTCAGAGTATAGTTTTCAGGACTTAGTTATTATGTTTATAAGGTTATTATGGTTCATCGGGTCATCATGGTTCATCGGGTTATTATTTTTCATACATACATAAATCACGCCTATATCCCTTACGGGGTAGGCAGAGCATTAACGGCCGTAAAACGGATATTAACACCACTTCTGGCAAAAGTTTGAGGGTCAATCAGATAACTGTGTGTCACTATAGTGACAGGTTGTCAGCCCATCGCCTAAAATTGCAATACACATCTAACCCTGGAGTCCCTTAGTCGCCTCTTACGACACCCATGGGTAAGAAATGGGGTGATGCTATTCTCAGCCGGCATCATACGGTATTATTTTTCATCGGGTTATCATGGTTCATCGGGTCGTTGGGTTCATCTTGTCGTTAGGATTCATCGTGTGTCCAAAGTTCATCGGTTCACTAGCTTCATCGGCTTATCATGGTTCATCGGGTTATCATAGTTCATAGGGTCGTTGGGTTCATCTTGTCGTTAGGGTTCATCATGTGGCCAAAGTTCAACGGTTCGCTAGGTTCATCGGGTTGTTGGGTTCATCGAGTCCTTAGGGTTCATCATGTCGTTAGGGTTCATCATGTGGCCAGAATTCATCGGGTCGTTATTGTTCATCGAGTTGCCAGAGTTCATCGGTTCGCTATGTTCATCGGTTCGCTAGGTTCATCGGGTTATCGTGGTTCATCGGGTTATCGTGGTTCATCGGGTTATCATGGTTCATGGGGTCGTTGGGTTCATCTTGTCGTTAAGGTTCATCTTGTCGTTAAGGTTCATCATGTGGCCAGAGTTCATCGGCTTGCTAGGTTGGTCGGGTCATCATGGTTCATCGGGTGATTATTTTTCATACATACATACATACATAAATCACGCCTATATCCCTTACGGGGTAGGCAGAGCATTAACGGCCGTAAAACAGATATTAACACCACTTCTGACAAAAGTTTGACGGTCAATCAGATAACTGTGTATCACCATAGTGACAGGTTGTCAGCCCATCACCTAAAATTGCAATACACATCTAACCCTCGAGTCCCTTAGTCGCCTCTTACGACACCCATGGGTAAGAAATGGGGTGATGCTATTCTAAGCCGGCATCACACAGTATTATTTTTCATCGGGTTATTATATTATGGTTCATAGGGTCGTTGGGTTCATCTTGTCGTTAAGGTTCATCATGTGGCCAGAGTTCATCGGCTTGCTAGGTTGATCGGGTCATCATGGTTCATCGGGTTATTATTTTTCATCGGGTTATTATGGTTCATCGGGTCGTTGGGTTCATCTTGTCGTTAAGGTTCATCATTGGGCCAGAGTTTATCGGTTCACTAGCTTCATCGGCTTATCATGGTTCATCGGGTTATCATGGTTCATCGGGTCGTTGGGTTCATCTTGTCGTTAGGGTTCATCATGTGTCCAGAGTTCATCAGTTCGCTAGCTTCATCGGCTAATCATGGTTCATCGGGTTATCATGGTTCATCGGGTCGTTGGGTTCATCTTGTCGTTAGGGTTCATCATGTGTCCAGAGTTCATCAGTTCGCTAGCTTCATCGGCTTATCATGGTTCATCGGCTTATCATGGTTCATAGGGTCATTGGGTTCATCTTGTCGTTAGGGTTCATCATGTGGCCAGAGTTCAACGGTTTGCTAGGTTCATCGGGTTATCATGGTTCATCGGGTTATTACGGTTCATCGGGTCATTGGGTTCATGTTATCGTTAGGGTTCATCATGTGGCCAGAGTTCATCGTTTCGCTAGGTTGATCGGGTTATCATGGTTCATCGGGTTATTATGGTTCATCGGGTCGTTGGATAAAGCCTAACGACAAGATGAACCCAACGACCCGATGAACCATATTAAACCGATGAACCATGATAACCCGATGAACCTAGTGAAACGATGATCTTTGGCCACATGATGTACCCTAACGACCCGATGGACCATAATAACCCGATGAACCTAGTGAACCGATGAACTTTGGCCACATGATTAACCCTAACGTCAAAATGAACCCAACGACCCGATGAACCGTAATAACCCGATGAACCATGATAAACCGATGAACCATGATAACCCGATGAACCTAGCGAACCCATGAACTCTGGCCACATGACGAATCCTAACGACAAAATGAATCCAACGACCCGATGAACCATAATAACCCGATGAACCATTTAACCCGATGAACCTTGCGAACCGATGAAGTCTGGCCACATGAAGAACCCTAACGACAAGATGAACTCAACGACCCGATGAACCATAATAACCCGATGAACCATGATAACCCGATGAACCTAGTGAACCGATGAACTTTGGCCACATGATGAACCCTAACGTCAAAATGAACCCAACGACCCGATGAACCGTAATAACCCGATGAACCATGATAACCCGATGAACCATGATAACCCGATGAACCTTGCGAACCGATGAACTTTGGCCACATGATGAACCCTAACGACAAAATTAATCCAAAGACCCGATGAACCATAATAACCCGATGAACCATGATAACCCGATGAACCTAGCGAACCGATGAACTCTGGCCACATGATGAACCCTAACGACAAGATAAACTCAATGACCTGATGAACCATAATAACCCGATGAACCTAGCGAACCGATGAA
The DNA here is from genome assembly GCA_027580185.1 of Tuta absoluta. Taxonomy (NCBI): domain Eukaryota; kingdom Metazoa; phylum Arthropoda; class Insecta; order Lepidoptera; family Gelechiidae; genus Tuta; species Tuta absoluta. The sequence continues at coordinate 5,532,574 of JAQAHW010000019.1, read as the reverse complement.
CTATGGCCACATGATGAACCCGAAAGACAAAATGAACCCAACGACCCGATGAACCATAATAACCAAATAACCTATACATAATAACTAGTCCTGAAAACTATATTCCAACCCAACCAACGTAAAGCCGCCGCGGCTATACTGGTCTGCAGTTATGTGCCGTCGGCCGTCGGCCGATAGCATGTGCAGTCGCCGCTCGGTTCGGATAGTATCCCATACAAGTCCATACGAACCAATAGTGCCGCGGCGGCCAAGGACGGCCGCCGCGGCATATGCTGTCGGCCGTCGGCCGTCGGCCGCTCGGTTCGGAACAGCACCTTTAAGGTGCTGTTCCGTACCGAGCGGCCTACGGCCGACGGCCGACGGCCGATGGCACATGCCGCGGCTATCGGCCGTCGGCCGTCGGCCGCCGCGGCAGATGTCATTCCGAAGGCAGCGGCCGACGGCCGACAACACATGTCAGAGTATAGTTTTCAGGACTTAGTTATTATGTTTATTAGGTTATTATGGTTCATCGGGTTATCATGGTTCATAGGGTCGTTGGGTTCATCTTGTCGTTAAGGTTCATCATGTGGCCAGAGTTCATCGGCTTGCTAGGTTAGTCGGGTCATCATGGTTCATCGGGTTATTATTTTTCATACATACATACATACATAAATCACGCCTATATCCCTTACGGGGTAGGCAGAGCATTAACGGCCGTAAAACGGATATTAACACCACTTCTGACAAAAGTTTGAGGGTCAATTTCGAGTCGCTAGAGTTCATCGGTTCGCTAGGTTCATCGGGTTATCATGGTTCATAGGGTCGTTGGGTTCATCTTGTCGTTAGGGTTCATCATGTGGCCAGAGTTCAACGGTTCGCTAAGTTCATCGGGTTGTTGGGTTCATCGAGTCCTTAGGGTTCATCATGTCGTTAGGGTTCATCGGTTCGCTAGGTTCATCGAGTCGCCAGAGTTCATCGGTTTGCTAGGTTCATTGGGTTATCGTGGTTCATCGGGTCGTTGGGTTCATGTTGTCCTTAGGGTTCATTATGTGGCCAGAGTTCATCGGTTGGCTGGGTTCATCGGGTCTTTAGGATCATCTCAACTAAACAGTCGCATTCGATCATTTTTGATAGTAGAATAGTACTTGTGTATCGTATCTTGTTGTTTGCCGTGTGATGCCGGCTTATAATAGCGTCACCCCATTTCCTTGCTGTGTGATGCTTGCTTAGAATAATATCATCCCATTTCTTTCCCGTGGGAGTCGTAAGAGGCGACGGAGGGACTTGAGGGCGTGTATTGCAATTTTAGGCGATGGGCTGACAACCTGTCACTATGGCGATACACAATTTTCCGAATAACCATTCAATCATTTGTCGGACGTGGCATAAATGTCTGTTTCTTGCGGCCGTTTACGCTCTGCCTACCCCGCAAGGGATTATAGGCATGATATGTGTGTGTGTGTGTGTGTGTATATATCGTAAAGCCGCCGCAACTATACTGGTCTGTATATAGACTCTGGACCTGGTCTGTCATGACCAGTATAAAGTTAAATATAAACCCAACAACCCGATGAACTTAGCGAACCGTTGAACTCTGGCCACTTGATGAACCCTAACGACAAGATGAACCCAACGACCCGATGAACCATGATAACCCGATGAACCTAGCGAAACGATGAACTCTGGCCACATGATGAACCCTAACGATAAAATGAACCCAACGACCCCATGAACTGTAATAACCCGATGAACTATGATAACCCGATGAACCTAGCGAACCGATGAACTCTGGCCACATGATGAACCCTAACGCGAAATTAATCCAACGACCCGATAAACCATAATAACCCGATGAACCATGATAACCCAATGAATCTAGCGAACCATAATAACCCGATGAACCATAATAACCCGATGAACCATGATAACCCGATGAACCTAGCGAACCGATGAACTCTGGCCACAAGATCAACCCTAACGACAAAATGAATCCAACGACCCGATGAACCATAATAACCCGATGAACCATGATAACCCGATGAATCTAGCGAACCGATGAACTACGGCCACATGATGAACCCGAACGACAAGATGAACCCAACGACCCGATGAACCATAATAACCCGATGAACCATGATAACCCGATGAACCTAGCGAACCGATGAACTCTGGCCACATGATGAACCCTAACGACAAGATGAACCCAACGATCCGATGAACCATAATAACCTATTAAACATAATAACTAGTCCTGCAAACTATATTCCGACCCAACCCACATAAAGCCGCCGTGGCTATACTGGTCTGCAGTCATGTGCCGTCGGCCGTCGGCCGTCGGCCGCCGCGGCAGATGCGCGGCGGCCGATAGCATCTATGGTATATTTTGCGTTAGTTGACTCACTGCTGAGTTATGGACTAGGTTGTTACGGACTGACCTTCAAAACCTACTTGCAGGACATAGAACAGCTACAAATTAGGTTTCTGAAGCTCCTTAAAGATAAAAAAATTTTACAGAAATATAAAGAAGACTACCGTGGATTATTTGCACAATGCAAAATAATGCCAGTGGATGTAAAAGTAAAATACTTGTTGGCTATAGAAACCTACTTTGTAGCAGAGCATAAAACTAGAATTAGTCACATGCACAGTACGAGAGCCAAAATAAAAGGAGAAATGGTCTGCCCCCGGTCAAACAATTATTATGGGAAGAGAACCAGGGACTACGTCGTACCTAGAGTATGCAACGACTATCCTGAGGTGCTCCTAGATCAAAAGGTCAAAACAATGTCTGTGCTTAAAAGTAAACTTAAGGCATTAATGTTAGGATAAGTTACAAATAAGTAGTTTAACTTAGAAACTAAGTGGTGGAGGGATTAACAATGTTAGTTAGTAGAGTGCAACGCCGACAAACTGCATTAGCAGTTTGGCGTGTTTTAGTATATAAAATCCCTGTATTTTATAAATGAAATAAACGATTTAAAAAAAAAAAAAAAAAAAAAAACTGCAGTCGCCACTCGGTTCGGATAGTATCCCATAGAAGTCCATACGAACCAGTAGTGCCGCGGCGGCCTATGCCATCGGCCGTCGGCCGCCGGCCGCTCGGTTCGGAACAGCACCTTTACCCTCAAAATGTTTGTCAGACGCGTGGCGTACATGTACGTTTATTTCAGTCGTTTACCGTCTAAGGGATTTAAGCGTGATATAACTCTAGGTACAGACTCATTGTAAAATAGTAATCATTGTACTATTTATTTTTGTTATACCGCCATCTAATTATGAAATAGATGGCGGTGGAACAAAAACAAAAATAATTAATATTCTAAATAATGACGTCAACACCTTAGTCATCCGTGACCACGGGCTCTGTAAAGAGCTCGAAACGTAGGAATTGTAAAATCCAAAATAAACACAACTTAAATCCGTTTAAATTGCTTAGTGCAAACTCAAGAAAATATTAGGTACTCGTATGTACGTCTGTATGTAATTAATACTTTTTGATTGCAGATAGTCTTCGAGACAAAAGAGGACGGACACTACCACATCCCGCTGATCCTGAGCCCCTACGGATACTCTACCTACCGCGGCAGCTAGATGGCGCCATTCCACCAAACCAACTCGACTAACCAATTTATTACTTTATAACTAGTCATAAAGATACTGATTACAAAGTTCTGTGTTTTGACTTCCCCTGATGAACAGAGCGGCGCAGATGTAGTGCGTCTTTCTTTGCCGCTCAGGGATCCGGGTTTGATTCCCGGCTGGTAGTGTGTTCAATGTACAGTCGATTGTAGCTCACATGGTACACCAGGGGTACTCCAAAAGATCTGAATTATTTTTATACCCAGTTAATCCGTACTATAATATAATATTATAAATCTGAGAGTTTATGTGTGTGTATGTATGTTTCTTACCTTTTCACGCTCAAACAGCTAGACCGATTTGGATGGAATTTGGAACACAGGTAGAGTATAACCCGGAATAACACATAGAACTACTACCACGGGAAAATGAGTGGCAGCGGGTGAAACCGCTGGGCGCAAATCTAGTACATAATAAAAAAAGTACGTAAGTAAGTAAGTAGTACATTATTAATTTTAAGAAAAAATATTGCTGGGGTAAAATAATTTTGTTCCTGTGGAGTAGGTACCTCTGGTACCTTATGTGCTACAACCGAATATGTATGTTTTTATAGTCACCATTATGGTAGCAGCTTAATAAAAGTATCATTGTAGAGGCTATGAGTGTGATCGTATTTAGATAATGGTTATCGACCCCATAAAACAATACCATAGCGTAGTAAATCAGTAATCATCAGATCATAGAAGTATAAGAATTCGTAGCACTTTCAGCAGATAGTCGATAATGATAATCTCTAACAAGACAAGTTCACTATACATTTCCTCTACATAATGAATGTAAACTTTACTTTCTCCTCAATAAAACATCGATGTATACGACTCGGCTTAGTCGAGAAAAATGGTGACAAACTCCCGTTGTGCTCGCGTGTCTGATACAGCGCTGGATTCAGTGTGTAGCTAAAATTTAAAATCGTAGTACTTTTTTTAATTTATCGAGTCCCTTAGTCGCCTCTTACGACACCCATGGGAAAGAAATGGGATGATGCTATTCTAAGCCGACATCATACGGCATAAAATTTAAACATTATGAAAATAATACCTGAGTAGATATAGCACTCTGCAAAGTGAAAAATCCAGAAGCACTTTTTGTACACCCCTGAATTTATAGCATTTGTTTATTTTTCATAAGATTACTTTTTCATATTTTAAATTAAATAAGTATGAACATTACGCCTGCCTACGAAACCAATAATGCCAAATGTAAATTCTTTTGAGAGTGTTATAAAAATAAAAGTCATTACGCCTGCCTACGAAACCAATAATGCCAAATGTAAATTCTTTTGAGAGTGTTATAAAAATAAAAGTCATAAGACTTTCCGTAGATAGATAAGTAGGTATGTATCTCAGTAATACGGTTTTAGGGTTCAGATAAGGACAGGGGATGATAAAGTTCTACCTTATTTACCTTCAGAATGTGCAGCGTGGGAGAAAATACTAGAAAAAGCATCTTGAAAATTTTAATGTGGTAGACGACTGTCATTTTGTATTGGAGGTCCAAAGGTGGCTTAAAGAAATATGATCATACGGATTTGCATATTAAGACAGAACACATCACGTTCAGGCTCAAATCGTAGTAGCAGCGAAAATTCTGACTGAAACCGGCCCTGCCCGGGACCCAATGTTCCGCTATAGCACACGTTTTGAGCACAGAAAATATCAGTCGAGAAAACCCGCGCAATCCGACCGTACGCGCACAACCGCTGCCTATCACAAAAAAAACAGTCACAGGCCGAAGACGCGCGCTTTCTAAATTTGAATTAAGTTTGTTGGTATTGATTTGTTTTATAAATGGTCCGGTGACCATATTCAGTGTGTGTTCCAGATTTGAAATTGGAACATTTGAAATTGAAATGGCGCGGTTACTCGTTTGTTTGGTAAGTTTGCTTTTAAATATAGGTAAGTTATGTAGACAGTTGATGGTAACTGGCATTCTATTGCCACTGTAATATTCTATCTACTTGAGAGATTTATTAGATGATAAAAAAACAAACAAAGGCTAATCCACAACAGGCATCATCAGACATTATTCTAAAGATACAGAACAAATCAGCAACAAGCTTCGTCAAAAACAGTGACAATAATAAGTTTCAGCAACATGCTTTGATAATCTATTAACTTAAACGACCAAAATCATCCAACTGACACACAACTCAAACAATTTTTATTTAGTAGATCATAATTATTTGCACTCATAACTAGCCTTTTAAAACACTCTTAAAAGAAAGTTATAAGAACTAACTCAGAGGCATACCTACAAGAAACCTACCGGACATAACTATTGTGGTTAAAAGTGGGCACGTATTTGATTGACAACTTTCAGCAAGTCCATTGACTATGAAATAAATGGTAGAATTGTTGAGTGGTTGATTACTAAAGAAGAAATGGGTAGAGGCTTTCACTCACTGTATATCCGACTGGAATCTTTTGAAGGTACTCGCTACTGTAAGGTTTCTAGAATTTCTCTTCAAATAATTAGATAAGGTGGAAAGTAGGGCTTTATCTTTTTAGTAATCTGTTGTTCTGACAGTTGTGCTTGTGCCTATCTATCTACTGTCACTAAAAAGGTTCTGTCTGTTGGCATCGCTGTTACTCGCTCTGAAAATCTCATTTATCTCATCTATCATATCAGTCAGTTTTGGAAACTATACTCATAATTCTAGAAAACGCTTAATGCTAAAGAAGCGTTGTAGTCATCAATATGGTATGGTGGCTTCTCCTGATCCTGAGCGAAAATCTTTGGCAGTCTTAAGAGGATGTCAAAAAGGAGATTAGCACGTGGTTTAACATTCTGTTTGCCGTGATTACTTTTGTGGCAGTGATACAGTAACTTTGGATGTACTGATAGTCCAGTCAACGAACAATCCGATGAACCCTGGTGTCAAAGTATTTCAACCACCTTCTACTACTAGTAGAAGTGACAACAGTGATTGCTCAACATTGTGTTAACCACAAATGTAAATCAAATAGCATATAATTTTGAAAATAAGACGTGTGATAATCCACGTCTCCAGGCAGCTATTGGCCTGTGACTGGTTCATGCAATATTCAACACTAACGGCACCGGAACGGTACAGTACCGGCTGTGAACATGGCATGAGCATCTTCGAACATGCGCAGCCACATTCCGCGGAACTGTGTTCGTAATGCGATTTGTTTTCTCCCGAATCAATGACCGATGTTGGCACTGAAGATTTGGTTCGGAATAACACTAAATCAGCACCGACGATCGATTGAGTCAGATTAGAAGGTTCTAGAGCAGCGAAAGACGCCTTTTCTTTAAATATAAAATAGGCCCGCATTTGTCTGCTATCTCGCCTGATGGTAAGTGACGATGCAGACGATGATGGTACATGCTTGCCTAGATAATGCCTATTCACTCTTGCCTTGAAAAGGCCTAAGTTATAATGGTCCGGAAACAGATCCGCCGGCAAGGCATTTCACTAATTAGCTGCGTGCGATATAAAGGACATAAAGGATTTTATAACAGATGGACCGGTGAACTTGTAAGGTTGAGCTGGATCGGCCAAAGTCGTGTCTATGGAGGTGCTTGAGAGGCGACAATATCTAGCAGTGGTTCCAAGATATTTTTGGTCAAAGCTGCTTTTACATTCTCACAAGTTCAATGACTTGTTTGTTTACATATATCACACTCACCTCATGTTTTGCAGAAAGTTTTTCTACCGTTTTATGCCTGCACCGCTATCTTTTAGCGAGTCTTAATAAGGATGAATGTTCTGCGATGAACTTCTAAGAAAGATGTTTGTGACCATGTATGTGGAGTGTAATGTAGAGCCTATGATGTTACAAGCATTCTCATTTAGTTTTTTATTCGTAAGTATCTACATAACTAAAGTAATGCTGATGACGGATTATCTCTTTCTTTCTTTCTTTCTTTGATCGTGTGTTTTGAGATGAACGTTTTTTGTTATAAGTATCTTAAGTATTATAGGTGAAAACTTGTCAATGGCCTGTTTTGTCAATGGCTGAGTTCTGTTTATCTATCGTACTTTTGTTATAAATATTGGCAGTTTTCCTGTTAAAATAAAATAAAATAAAAATTACAGCACTTCAAACATCGAAAGCTTATTTAAAATATACACTTGCCCTCAGACCTAGAAACAACCTTTAGGTTGTCTTCTGCCATGAAGAATGATGAAGCATTTTTTTATTTTTATTTTTTTTATTTATTTATTTCCGAACAATATACATTGTGTTGAAAATATAACATAACATAACATCATTAACTACATGTACAATCTTCATATTGCAGACTTCCATTGCATTGTGTTTTATTTTTTATATTTACGAAAACTATAGCTCTCTGTTTTAATATTGGCGATTAAACACTCAAGCTTCATAAATAAATTTTGCCTCTCCATGGCCTCTTTCTCCTTTTCGACTGTAAAATAAATTTCACTGTCGAAATGCGAAAGCACCACACGTTTTACGACGTAATGATATATTTCTCAAACTGTTGCCGGATCTAAACGGTGATCATTGGAGTATCATCCAAGTTGTAAACGACTTGTGAACACGCAACCATCTTTGCGGAGATCCGAATCATGTCTACGTCTACGATTAAGGTGGCCACAAACGTAACTATAAATCACGTTGAGTTGTAGCAGTTTTACTTCTCGATAGTCGAAAATCGAAAATCTTTACTTGAACTACGATTTCAAACTATCGAACGGCAACAAAATTACGTCATTTACAGCTTCATGTGGCACCTTTACTATCAAGTATCAGTTTTTTCATTTGGATTGTATTTTGTCGGATAACAAAGACATTATCTTTTCAATAACACTCGTTTCTTGTATTGGTAATTAAATTACTCGTAGTTTGCCGTTGATTCCAATAGTCGAAATGAACCGAGCTAATCCAGAAGCCCAAAAACGCGTAGCGTTTGCACAAAAGAGTTTTTGACAACAGTTTCTTAAGGGAGGCAGGGTCGTTGTAAACCAGAATCTCTCTAAGGACCTTAAAAAGAATATGTAGACTTCATTTTTGGTGAAGGCCATTAGATCAAAAATTACTGGATAAATCACACGGTAAAATAAAAAATCCATATAAAAATGTGACACACTTAAATCTTAAAGATAAATAGCCCTATTAAATCTTTAATAAAACATATAAGTCAGCAAATACCGTTACGTTTAATCTTGATTCATTTTTATGCAGAAATAAATGAGCAAACGAGGGTAATGTGTTCACCAAAACGAGAAATGACCAAAAACTGCTACAAGTTTTATAAAATCGTGGACAAAAACGAGTAAGTTTACGTTTTTATGGATTTTGCGATTAGCTGAGTCGTTTTAGGGTCTGCGGTCACCACTAGAAATATTGGTCTTCTCTAAAACCACTACTTACTTACATGCTTACCTACGTGTTTAAATTAGCAAAAGTTTTTTTTAATTTTTTTTATTAATGATGGGTTTGCTCTTGACTCTAGTCTAGGTCATAGGACAGAGACAGAGTCTAAGATGGAGCGAGCTCACCCAGAAGAAGCCTGTTCACTCTTACTTTGAAGAGATTAGGGTTGTATGCGTTTGGAAGGTAGTGAGTCCGAATTGGTGGAATGGCAACCAGGTACGGATGGTATCCGGCGGTGCGTCTGGATGTCCAATGATAGTTACTCAATAAATTAGTCAATACTGATGAATAAAATAAAATATGTGATATATTTCATACATTACTGTTTACATATCCAAGACATGAAATTATTTTAGATTTAGTAAATTACTTAAAGATTTTGCAATATTGGTTCCATAAAACTTCCTAGTAGCACACATATAATTCAAACTTTAAATAATCTAACTGAGCAAACATTTAGTTCCAGTTAGGTACCTACATCACAAAAAATAAAAAACGGACTCAAGTTTTGTTTATTTTGATAAGTAATAGTTGTGCTAACTCATGAAAATATAATAGTTGCGATCAAATAATACAGCTCAGTGGTTATACTCTTTTATAAAAATAGCTCGAAAGTTCCTAACCCTAAGGCAACAATTTACCAAGAATAACCAAGCTGATGGTATCGAATGCCTTAGCCAGGTCAAGCAACACGCCTAGCGCTCGATGTTAAACCCAGTGCTCTAAATTCCACATTGAATAGGAGCTTTTATCAATGACTCCACGAACAAGTCGGAACCAACCAGGTTAACGGTTTTCTGCAGTTTATATAGTGGTGTACCTACTAAACTTGTCTATAGGGCCTTTTTAGATGTTTAGTGACCTCAAATTGTAAAGTTACTCCTGAACCTGAACCTATAGATAGACAAAGTTGGCTGCTGACTGAAATTTGAATATAGAAATTACTTTGTTTAAAATTTTAAACCCATATGCCTAATCTTACTAGGCAACTGACTAATTTTGTCATATTAATATTCCTTTCAATGTTAAGTATTGAATGTGAGAAACAGGACAGAAGATAGAAGCACTTAAATAAGAATCTGCTCAGTGTCTTACACACACATTTCACCTCTGTATCTTTGCTAAAATTAGCACCAATAATAGTTTTGTGATGTTCTGATTCTTTTTCCACCGTTTTCGTGGACGACGTGCCCGTTCCAAGTTAGGAGGGACCCAAGTACTTGATGGACATGACTCAAGAAAGGGAAATATGGAAGATGGATAGGGAGGCCTTTTCTCAGCAGTGGGGCATTTAAGGCTCATAATAATTATCATTAAAACTAATTCTTTTAAGTACTTCTGTTTGTCAAATTTCAAAAATATAAAGAACACAACCACAACATGATTTTCACAATTTCTGAAAAAAAAACGCAAAAACAACCAGTAGCTGCTTCACTTTAGATACCTATAACGCGGAGAAAGTCACGTTATTGTATCGGAATTTCCGACTTATGACGTCACACGTCCCGTTGAGTGACCTTCACCCAGTGGTGTGGGGTCGGTGACCAGTGGACGCACCGGTCCAAGGGACAGGTTCGATACTGGTGCCTTGACTGACACACATATTGGTATGGTAATAGATGTGGCGCCGGTCGTTAATATTGATTAGTCTTAAGATGGTGTAAATTCAACTTATTAAAGTAAATAATCTTGCCGTTCGTTTCGTTTTGGAACTATTGATGATAATGCCAGATTTGATTTCGCATAAACCAATCTGTTCCTGCAAATTTCTTTGGTATATTGCAATGCAAATAGGCTGCCTTGAAAACCTATAGTTCTTTCTAGATACAGCATTCTTTCTTAGATGACACAACTTTAGTTTCATGTAAGGCACAAAAAGGGCATATTGATTAGAACTCTCCACACGACATGCACGCGGTTATACTTACTATCTCCAGCAATTTACCGAACTACTAGAGCACAAAATGTGTCTTGACGAAGGCATATGTTGTTTCAAACTTTTTCTTACTCTTCGAATTCGTCACGTTTCCGAAATTCCAACTTTCTCGTCTAAATGAGTTCCGAATCACAACAAACCGAAATGGTCATTATATCTTTTTGAGTCCACCTTAACCTGTCATTTGTAATAATCAGCGTCGAGAGAAAATTGCGAGGAATTTAGGTCTTTCAGCTTATTTAACGTCTTCATTGCCAGTGTTGGATAATTTCGCAAATTGCTTGCTACTGGCAAATTAAATAAAAACAAAACTGGTAATAATCTCATATGCGGCTGACGATGATTTAATCAGTGCCTAAGCCACGAGATTTTGTCATAATAATCGTTTTATTTAAATTACAGTACCTGTCGACATTAGTACCTAGCTCTTTTCAGCAAGCTAGCCTAGGATTATAAAATCTTCATGGGGATCTTATAGAAATAAAACCCCACTACGTCCCCGTAGAGACTCAAGACTGCTGCACCGCAGAGACAGCTGACCCTAATCTGCAGTCAGAACTAATACTACGCACACAATGCAGTACAAATAAGTATAAAGCAGCCGGTGAAAGTGTAGGTACCGGCTACGAAACTACGGCTCGTGCCGTCTTCTGGATTCGATACATCAATCATATTGCTTTTGTTGTCAAACGTTTGGCCACAATTTTTTGTTTCGTCGGGAAGTTTTGCTTTGTGTCATTGTGAGATTCATGGGCACTCTTGGATTTTGAATGGTACGGGGGCAGCAGGCTCTTTCTAATTCTGTTGTTTTGAAGAAAAACATTCTTTGTTTTATATTTTTAGGTTTTGGTAAGTAGGTCTAGCACAAGGTGAATTGCCGAAGGTCACAGGCTGGTGGTTATTCTTGGTAATTTATGTCTTGTGTTGTACTGGACGCTTTTTTTGTAGTAGGTAATGTATTTGATGATTGATGGCAGTATTAAGGATGAAGAATGATGTTGAAAAAAGTACTCATTCTATAACGAGGCCCATTGAGAAATATGGATGCAGCAATGTCGTCAAGATAAACCGTTGCTTCTAAATTTAGATCAGTTTTATGGCATTGAAGAAAGTAAACAACGAAAGTGTGCCCGTTCATAGGTTGCCCATATCGAGCGAAGATTTTGTATGACAGATAATTATGTTATTCTGCAGTATGGTGCCGGATTAGAATATTAGCCCGTCTGCAAAGTCGACTGCGTGAGGGTCTGGTCTGGTTATCCAGGAATGGTGAAGCAGAGTGCCCTGTGAATACAATTTCTTACACTGCGCTCGCCCATACACTACCGGCCAAGTGTGGTGTAGTGGGTGAATATCTGAGTCCCTCTACTAGGAGGGAGAAGCATTTCTAGCTCGGGAATTTTAAAACATTCGAATAAGATGATGATGATGATGGGGTATATGACGCTTATATTTTTGACGAGGGTCGCGTAAAGGAATGATGGAAGAAAATCTAAATCACTGCTAAAATTTTGCAAGAATAAGACAAAATATAACAAGCCAAGATTACACCATATACTCTTTTGTCAAGACGAAATTAAATTGGTTGCATTCTCAAAAGATGCTGGAGCTGGAGAATGAAATGATAACAGTGCCGGATTTGGATAAAAAATACCTGTAGGTATTTTCGAAGAACAGAAATACGGAATATGTTATTCATATGGTGTTAACATAATAAAAAAACAGCATAACAGGGAAGAATTGAAGAAAGTGAGGGAGGCGTTTGCCCTGCAGTGGGACGTTACAGGCTAGAAATAAAAATATAAATCATATGCTGTTTGAGGCCAGCTTAGAATAGCATCACCCCAATTCTAATTGTGGATTTCGTAAAAAGTAACTAAGGCATAAATTAATCCTACGAATGGGCAGCAGCGTTCCCTGTAAATGCAACATTTCGAACTGCGTTTGCCAATCCACTTGCCAAGCGTGGTAAGTAACTGGACTCTATGTTTGTCATATTTTTTGGTGGTCTTAGTATAACATTTAATCGAGTATTAACCAGTAGGTTAGCTTCCGAACAGGCTTCTTTACTATAGACCACATGTAGTTTTGAGAAACCTATGTGATTTTGAATTTGTTTCAATCTTTTTATCGTTGTGGAATCAATAAGAGGTGTGCAGACGCTCTCCAAGAGCTATGAATCAGCCTCTTGCAAGTTAGACTTAGAATCCACGAAGTGACAGGACCAGTATCTTCAACAGTTCTGACCCAGGCAAGAGCGAAAAGAAAACCTATCTCTTTATAAATAAAAGTCCATATAATGGTTACATCTCTGTACTGTAGACTATATTACTCGTAATGTGAGCGATCTTACGGCCACGGTTGTTGCGCTCTAGTTCCTTAGTAACGGTAAAGAATAAGCCATATGAGTGCGAGTAAGACTTGTGTAGTTTACCGTGGTGTTGGGTAGGTTAGGTTAGGATACAGACCGGTGTAAACATTTTGATGAGATTTTATGGAGTTTATGTGTACCATCTCAAGAAATTGAAAACCTTTCCTACGAACATGGGTCAGACTGCGATTGCTTGAGTTTGACGCTTACCTAAAGTTGTTCTTTAAAGAAGTTTCGAATAACCAAGGATACAGAGTGATCCAGCACAGTTAATTCCTACAGAACTAAACGTTATCGAGCCATTAATAGGTACAAGACAGGGTCAGTAACGGTGCCCTGATGACATAGTTCCTTAACTGGTGGGAACTTGCGTGGAGGGGTGGAGGAATGCTGTTACTTCCTTCCATGACGTGCTAATGTTGCTGGTCTGATCTTGTTGACTTACAAGTTGACATTTCACGTTCGTGTCATGTAATCTGATGTAACAATATCAAGGACACGTCACTATGATCAGATCAGATCGCTGACTAATATCAGTGACTATTCTTTGCCAATATCCAGTAAAGATAAACACCTTAAGAATAGAAAAGATATGCAGAGTGAGTCAGGGCTTCTAACAGTGCGCTTGATTTGATGACAGAGGGACTTCACATGTGGAATAATATGTAGGAGAAGAATGCCTTTTTTCGTGACGTGCTGATTTTACGTGATGTAAGGTAACAAATATAGGTAGTGCGGTCCAATCAAGTTAACACCTAAGGCATTAAAAAGACGGAATGTAACCCAGACCTACTAACGGTGTGCCTGTAGGCATACTTCCCTAAATGGTGGGAACTAGTCTAGGTTGTGCCTGATGTTCTAAACCCGTCGACGACAACATTGTAATTAAGCTGACAGCAATGCCGACAGACATTTTTTTTGTAAGACGAACTGCGTTTAACCCCGTTATGACACCCGTGGGAAAATTAATAAGACGTTATTTTAAGCCCACCACAGCCACATATCTACCTACTCTATAGACTAACATTCTTTGTAAGTTAGTTTTTGTAAATGAACTAAGTATACTGCTGTCTGTCGCATAGCTAGATCTATTACCGTCTTAAATTTTGTAAGAAAGCAGATAAATCTCAATGATTATAATCCAAATTCAAATCCGCTCTACCTGACCGACATTCCAATCTAAAGTTAGACTACTCCCGTTCGAGCATAGTTGTAGGGAAAGTTAAGCAAAATTGTACCAAGTGAATACAAGGGCTACAAAACTAGGCGACGAAGTTCACCCACACTCACTGATAGTAAGTACATATTGAATCTAGACTGTATTTGCGTGGGTTTTCTCTGTTATCTGTTCCCGTGGCTTCGTGGTCGAAGTCCTAGGCTGTGGTAGTGCATCCGGGTTATATCCAGGTAGAAACATGTAACCAAAAAAACATGTTTAACTGCGAACTAAGTCTTTTTTTTGTAATTTACTTGGTACAATAGAGGCAATGTCCAAACTGGACCAAATGCTTCTTAGCTTTGAGTCAGGGTGCATAATAAATACCTATGTTCCTTATACGAATATTATAGTACCTAGTATAGTAGAGTGTCGAGTAAAATTTAATTATTTTTCAGATTTTACATTTACGTAAAATCGTAGCCAACAGCCTATTTCTAAAATAAACGATGGTATCATTCAATCAGTCAACCATTTTAATCAATCTACTAACATCCTGGTGTGCCACTACAACCGGTGTTTAACACAGCACTGTCCCCTCTGTTTTCACTAATTTCATTTATTACCTGCCAACATACATAAATAACTACTTACAAAAGGTAGGCCTCGTAGAGACAGTCAAAAACAGACGTAGGTACACGTCTCTTTTTTCAAATATTGAGTCATATTAGACAATTCAGTATCACTGTAGCGATAGGTTGTCTGCCAAATAATTACAATCTAAAGTATACGTATTGTCTTCATTGCAGATACTACTAGCAGCACCAAGCGTACTTCCAGAATCACCCACACCGTTCACCCCAGCAGCGCCGGTAGCCAACCCAGCTGCAGCCGCTGAACCCAGGGTTGACCCTGTCGCTGCAGAGGATCCAGCGACTGAGGAGCCTCCAGAAGGTTACTATGCTTTCGTGGAGTCGCCAAATGCTACGCCACCAAGGTTAGTGTTCTTATAGGTCCATGCCATATCTATATCTTCAAGGCTATCTATGGAGTGCTAGACTTAGGCTCTCTTCATAGACCGCGACTTTGTGTCAACTGCCTGCACTAGGTAGCTGCCTCTTGCTGCGCTTTTCGATGCCAATCCAGAACCTTTTTACCCCATAGCCAAACCAGGTGTTGCTGCTAAACCTAGGATCGACCTTGTCACTGCAGAGGTTCAAGCGACTGAGGAGCCTCCAGAAAGTTACTATGCGTTCCTGGAGTCGCTCAATGCAAGACCACTTGACCACGTTGACTAGGAGTTGACCCTAAATGGGATAAGTCCGCCTTTGTGCCTTACCTTTTATGTTATTCGTGGTTTTTTGTGATTTATTTGGTGCAATAAAGTTATTACATAGGATACTTACCACTAAGGTGAGGACTGAAAAACATACCATGATGATGATGAATGAGATTCTATTCGCCAATGTGGCGCAGTGGTAGTGCGTCGAGCTACGGTGCAAAGGTCTCGGGTTTGATTCCTAGACACGCCAAGTATTTGTATTA
The DNA here is from genome assembly GCA_027580185.1 of Tuta absoluta. Lineage (NCBI taxonomy): Eukaryota > Metazoa > Arthropoda > Insecta > Lepidoptera > Gelechiidae > Tuta > Tuta absoluta. The sequence goes on along the minus strand of JAQAHW010000019.1, from coordinate 5,516,576 downwards.
GGTTTCAGCCTGCTACTTCTAGTCAAACTTGATGATCCTAATCAGACGGAGGCTTTGAGTTCCATTCTAGGCACAAAATGTGTAACAAAATTGAGATTCTCCCAAGTTTGATAAGGTCAGACGTCACAAGATGCATCACCTTATTCCTACTTAAGCATCCGTCTGAATAGAATGTCCAAAATTAAAAATAAACTAACTTTACGCGCTAGTTAGTTAATGTCAAATACATGACAAATATGATGAGGAATGATTCGGTACCTAGGTACCTTATATTTATACCTTCCAACTTTTGGTCTGTCTTCCATTAGTCTATAAGTAGGTACATACCTGCATTTGTATTATGAAACTTTGCTAATTAAACATTTTGTATTTTAAACTTTGTTGTATCATTGATGCTGGTTTACGCTCTGCCTACCCCGCAAGGGATTATAGGCGTGATATGTGTGTGTATGTATATCATTCGTAGTTCGAGACGAATTTAAGATTTCCTAATATGAAACCGCTAGACTATCATACAAATGTATCAAAACGCAACGCAACCTCTTGTCACTTTCCCTACCAAACTGCTCACTCCGATAGTAAAACAGTAATGAATGGTAATGGTGTGAAAATTTCTTGATTTGACCCACAATTTGACCGATTGGCTGTACTAATGCTAATGATGTTGTAATAATTAAACGGTATAACTGTTACATCAACGATTAAATTGAGTGATAAATGAGCTTTGTACAATTTAAACTGTTTGTATTGATAGTTTTTGACACGACGAAATTATTTATTGAAATAGTAAAATGCGTAGGCAATTAATCGTTAAACATGATTCGATCAGCTGTTTTAATTCGTGTACAAAGATAGTTGCGTACGGTAGAAAAATCATTAATGCATGAAATTTTTGAATATCTATCTATTGTTTCGACTCAGAAAAGTTAAACACTGTGAAAAGGTAAAGAGTAACTTGAAATCTATCTAATTCACAATAAGTAGGTACCTATCTAAAAAAAGTGAAATTTTACTAGTGACCGATAGCGAATAATCACTCACTAATGAAATTTCACCCTGTAGGTAGGTATATTTATTTCACCGTAATATGCCTAAAACGAGTAAAAATATGGCTAGATGGATTAACATTTTTAAAAGCTTTTATTTAACTTGCAGTGTATGTAAGTATGTAAGTAAGTAAGTAAGTAAGTAAGTAAGTAAGTAACAATATTTGTTCGGTGCAAATCTTGCAAGTTTAATTTGAACCACTTCTCGGTATCCGATTGAGTTGAAATTTTGCATGTTGGTCCAGAACCGATGACAATGCATGTTAATCATAAATTTGACCTGATGCTGCAGCCAAGATCGGCTCCGTACGAGAGATCTCCTCAGCGGTTTATAGCTGGGACACAAAATTTTGTATACGAATTCGTTTATTATAGGCAGTTGGTAGGCCTACCATGAATTAGACGCTTCATCCAGGGTTGTCTTCGAACTATGGAACTCCTCAATATTCAACTGCTGGGACTTGCAATTTTGTATACGAATTCGTTTATTATAGGCAGTTGGTAGGCCTACCATGAATTAGACGCTTCATCCAGGTTTGTCTTCGAATTATGGAACTCCTCAATATTCAACTGCTGGGACTTGCAATTTTGTATACGAATTCGTTTATTATAGGCAGTTGGTAGGCCCACCATGAATTAGACGCTACATCCAGGGTTGTCTTCGAACTATGGAACTCCTCAATATTCAACTGCTGGGACTTGCAATTTTGTATACGAATTCGTTTATTATAGGCAACTGGTAGGCCCACCATGAATTAGACGCTACATCCAGGGTTGTTTTCAAACTATGGAACTCCTCAATATTCAACTGCTGGGACTTGCAATTTTGTATACGAATTCGTTCATGATAGGCAGTTGGTAGGCCCACCATGAATTAGGGTCACGTCAATAAAAGGCCTCTTGATAGAAGAATTAGACTGTTCGAAATTAACTGGGACTCGGCCATGTAATAATGACGCCATCAATGAAATGAAAAGACTAAGACATATTACAAGCTAATTCTTCTATTAGGGATGCCGGAGGAGTAGGTACCAACCTACTTCTATAGAATATAAAAGAGATAATTATACTTTATCCTAATGTTAGTTTTCGCCGTGCCTTAAGTTTTTCTATTGAAGGTCTCTCCGTTTTATAGAAAGACTTTCGTATTGATTAATAACTATCGTAACATAAACCAAAAAATATAAAATAAAATTATGTAAAAAAAACTTTTAAAACAAGCTTTTATTTAAGTGCTCTGAAAAGATGAAAATAAAATTTTGAATGACATTAACCACATTCATTTATGACTTTACAGAAATGAAAATATAATAAAAGCTTGTCGCGAAACTTTCAATTTGTGATTGAAATTTTGTAATAAGGTACGCACCTAACTGTAATTAGGTAGTTTCTTCTAGGCATCGCGACAAGCTTTTATTATATTTTCATTTCTGTAATAGTAGTTTATGCAACTGTCGTATAATGGGGGTCATTAGAATGCGAGTGTCTGTTTATCACACGAGGCGCAGCCGAGTGTGATAATAGTTTGACACGAGCATTCTAATGCCTAATTATAGCAGTTGCATACACTATTTTATCTACACTCTCCAAAAAAACTCGGAAACACTTTTCTAAACGTACGCACCGGCCATTGCAAGGCCTGATACAAGGACAAATTCAATACGAGAACGTAATATACGCTTGATATGAATTTTTAAAAATCTATACTTTAGCAGTTGTTTAGATGTGGAGTCTTAACAATAACTTAACTAAACAACTGAACAACATCTGAACAACATCTGAACAACATCTGAACAACATCTGAACAACAACTGAACAACAACTGAACAACAACTGAACAACATCTGAACAACATCGAAACAACAACTGAACAACATCTGTACAACAACTGAACAACATCTGAACAACATCTGTACAACAACTGAACAACATCGGAATAACATCTGAACCACAACTAATCAACATCTGAACAACAACAGAACAAAAACCTATTAAAACAACTGAACAACATCCGAAAAATTACCGTACAACAACAACAGTCAGGTGCGGCGGAAGATAGCGATTTGAGTATTGGAAAAAAAAAACTTCGTTTCATTTCTCAACTTTATCGTATTAAGAGTTTTGTCATTAAGTCATTACGCTTCTGTAATTTATAGTAAACCCTAGTTTTTATAGGCAGAATGCATAAAGTAGGTCATTATGCATCTGTTTTCGAATTCATAATTCGAACATTATGAGACGAGTGTATATAAAGTCATAAATGAATGTGGTTAATGTCATTCAAAATTTTATTTTCATCTTTTCAGAGCACTTAAATAAAAGCTTGTTTTAAAAGTTTTTTTTACATAATTTTATTAACATTGACAACCACAACTGTCCATGGATATGGGCCTTCCCCTGTCGGGGGATTGCCATACTCACCACGCATGGCGAGATAGATACGAACATACCCTGTAGGAAATGGCGCATGCGCGTTTTAGGCGGTAAACCGTGGGTATATAATAGAGAATAAGAGACTTTTACCCCCCAGAAGCTGAAATGGCAATCGAAAAACAATTCTGTTTCACCTTAAATCTACACTAATATTATAAACAGGTAAGTTTTGATTGTTTGTTTGTTTGCATCGAATAGGCTCCGAAACTACTAGCCCGATTTTAAAAATTCTTTTACCATTAGATGCCTACATTATTCCTGATGAACATAGGATATATGTTATACGAGAAAAAAATAGGGATCCGCCTGAAAATTTCGATAATGTAACCCAACGTGTGAAAAATTTACCAAAAAAATATCTTATATCGCGTACGCTGTGGAAATTATTGACAATAGAGCAAAGTGATGTACTACAGTTTTATAGAGGACATCAATATCTATAATAATGTCCGCGATACCATATGTCTAACTATTACAGTTACGCCACAATAACTACTTTTTCATTTAAAAATGTTCAAACTACGCCACATTATTCGTACCAGTGTAATGATTTCATTTAATCATTACTGTATTAAAGGGTGTCAGGGATAGCTCTCCGAATACTGATAGGGTACATGCAGACCATGAAACTGAACAACTTTCCCCTAGGAACATATTTCAGGAAACGTAAAAAACTGACTTCCCATAGTGAATGCAGTCAGCTAATTGTGATTTTGTATAGAAGGTAATTTTTTTGGCGTTTTCTGACATATGTTTCAAGGGGAAAGTTGTCCAGTTTTATGTTTCATGCACCCTATCAGTATTCGAAGGGCTGTCCCTTACTCGGTATAAAAAAGACGAAAAAAACATTAAGTAATGCATTAAAAAAATCTACACTAAAATAATACATACATACACATATCACGCCTATTATCCCTTGCGGGGTAGGCAGAGCGTAAACGGCCGCAAAAACGGACATTTACGCCACGTCTGACATTATGTTTGAGGGTCATTCGGAAAATTGTGTATCGCTATTATGACAGGTTGTCAGCCGATCGCCTAAAATTGCAATACACACCCTCAAGTCACCCTTAGTCGACTCCTACGACTCCCACGGGAAAGAAATCGGGTGATGCTATTTTAAGCCGGCATCACAGTAAAATAATAATAATAAAATCTACACTAATATTAGAAACAGGTTTTTTTTGTTTGTTTGAATTGAATAGGCTCCGAAACTACTGGACCGATTTAAAATATTCTTTTACCGTTAATTTATATTGAAATTCTTTATTCAATATAGAATAGTATTATCACTTATTGATGTCATGAACCGTCATTTTAAAAAAAGAAATTTGTATCACACAATTTCTTTTTTTTTATTACAATTTTTTTATGACCTAATAGAAAACCGGCTCGCGCGGGATAATAAAAATAAAGGCACTGGGGCTGGCCAGGTTAATCACACGGCACATAACTTTACGCCACCACCATCTGAAAACGATATTTGTTTCAAATTGAAGTCAAGATTTTTAGAATCCTACATTATCCCTGATGAACATAAGCTATATTAAACTGTTTTATTCCAGGGGGAAATTGTTAGCGGCGGGTGAAACCGCTGGGCGGGCTGCTAGTCTAATAATAATTTTCTTCTTTTACAGAGTCCGCGGTCCACCTTACCGCCAAGTAGCAACAGAATGTGCTGGCGCCGGTGTAGCAGGCGGAGAGGTGCGACCACACGTCACTGCTAACAACCTGTGTGGAGACCTAAACAGGGGTTTGATTCCAAGAAACCCTATGGGACAGAATCCTTCTGGAGAGCCTTACCCATTGTAAGTACAATTTGTGAAAAACTAAATGAGGTGATGAGGTGATTCAAAAGCAAAGGACCTAGAACATCGCCTTGCGGGACTCAGCACCTATGTGCATGTGTATGCAAGTCTATTCTCCGGTTGCCAACTAACTATTATACCTTATATTCCTCCCCTTGGATTCTACGAGTAAAAGTTAGGTAAGTCGTAGATACCTGAGTCTTATTTTCCTAGATTAGTTGGATGAAAATTGTATCAAAGGGCTTTAGAAGGTCAAAAAGTAGAGCAAATCAGATATTTTTTGTAAATATGTTTGTTTACAGTTTTGATGATTTGTCATACACGTATTTCACGTGAAAAACACTTACCTACTTAGTATTTGAAATTAGTAGACTCCAATAATAACCTCTTGTGATGTTCTTTTCTAGTGAGCTGATACGCAACCACACGCTGCGCTTTCTGTCCCGAACCCTGCCCGTCTTGCGAGCCGACGACACTCTACCTAGAGTGGCGCACCTTAGTCAACCACCAGTCTATACATCAGCTAGTGTCGACACGCATAATTCGTAAGTATAAGGAGAAGTTCTTCGTATAGGGTTATAACCGGGTCCTTCGTCGACTTGGTATCCCACACGACAAAAGTAGAAATTAATTATTACGCAGATGAAATTGTGCTGCTGGGCCAGTCCATCCATCCAGCATCATCAAACCCTACTGGTTAGTACCTCCGCTAGCTGGGACACTCGAAGTCGTAAGAATACTGTGATATACAATAAAGTATATTAAATTAAATTAAATAAACCGATTAGAATGCATTTAAAACCACGCGACATCACTTTACCAACCATCATAGCATAGCAGACAAAGATATTCGTAGGTGTAACGCTGTTATCACTTACCTATTTACCAAGATTTTGAAATCGCAAAATATGAAACTTTTTTAATACTGACATATTATGCTCTTTACTTTCCACAGACTAGAAGAACGCAGCAAACGCTCGTTGGAGCTTGAAGTGAATGCAGAAACAAGGGACACAGAGTCAGTACCCTCTCACCAGCTGAAGGCGGAACACAGAAGTGTGGATGGTGAAACACCCAGAGAGAGCAGGAAATTCTGCGACGGAGGCGGAGTGTAAGTACCTCAACAGTTATTTTTGGCGTGATATACACACACACACATACACATATATCACGCCTATAATCCCTTGCGGGGCGGGACAAATATTTGAGGGTCATTCGGTAAATTGTGTATCGCCATAGTGACAGGTTGTCAGCCCATCGCCTAAAATTGCGATACACATCCTCGAGTCTCTAAGTCGCCTATTACGACTCCCAAGGGAAAGAAATGGTGTGATGCTATTGTAAGCCGGCATCACACGGCGTGATAACGTCTTCTAAATAAACGCCGGCTGCACTCACGAAAAAGCATGACTCTTTCTACCGTTAGAGGCACAATCGGCCTAATAGTTCGTTTTGCGATGCATTCAGTTTTCTTATGACGTTATTGCGTAAAATTATTCTCAGTAAACCGACTTAACAAAAAAAATTATAGCTACACTGACAGAAGATCCAACCATATACTTAGATAAAGATATTGCGATTTTCCAAACAATCTGCTGAGTTCCAAAGGTAAGTTGGACTTTCTAGGAGACAATTGTGGTGGGCGCTATAATATTATGTATGTAGAAGATAAATGATCCATTCTATGAGGACATCCTTCAGTAATGATACATCTGCCATGATCTTTAAAGGTCATTTCACTCATCCCTCTATTACTACTCATCCCTCTTAAGGGATCCCTCTAAACCTACTATAATAGTAATGAAAAATAAGGTAAAGAAAAACGTGAACAAATATCAGGAAAAATGGTTGAATTATTTGATCGTTTCTGATAGTAGGTACTGCAAGGCAGTGTTCTAGGTCCGGTGACTTGATGAAAAAAAAGGATTATAAAGGCTATAAATGAAATACACAAAAAGTTTGATAGTCCTTAATTTATTCATAAATATAACAATGCCTCCTGAGATATTATGATTCGATTAAAATATCAAAAACCCCAACAACAAGAGCTTGAATACTTTCTATCCATGAATGATAAAAAAATTTAGTAGGCACTTATTTGTAAAATACACCAAATATACATTTTATCTAATTGTATCAAGCAAAGTATGTATATGGAAAAATGTGCGTACCTACCTACCTACCAACCTACCATGTGATTGGAAAAACAATTAAATGCACAAATTACTTTGATATAAATACGAACTGACCCAGAACCCTATGATCTACAAAAAAGGAAAATAAATTATTTTGTTACACTACCTCTTTTGAACAGTATTTTGTTCATACTTACTACACAAGCACTTTAAACGTAAGAAATGCTGTATAAAACTATACGTAGCTATGTATTTATAAGAATATTTAGGTCGACTTTACAATGTCACTCATCTAAGACATAAGTTTCATGAATTCATTCAAAATTACCATTCATTCGCACTGAAATGCATCAAGCAAGGTTATCCAAAAAAAAAACAATAGGACTAACTTTAACTCTTCCGAGGGGATCCCTCTGGGATTTTAACGAGGCCTAACCGCTCTAGATCTTCGATGACTGTATTAAAGTTTTCAAACGGTGTTAGTGAACCATCCACTATTTTGACATTATTGTCGTGTTCGAACTGAAACAAAACAAAAATACAAGAAAGTTAAAAACATTACTCTAAACAGATTACTACCTATTTATTGTTCATCAATAAAAACTCAGAAATAAATGGGTAAAAGGCTGTAACTAAAATACTCAAATAAAAGAGGCTAAATGCTGGTTGGTATTAAGTACCTAAGCAATAATTTATAACATATTGTTTCAAACACTAAGATTTACTGGGTGGTACATGGGGTCGTTCGTGAACTCTATATTCCACTTAATAAGATAAGGAAGATTTTTGTAGCCGTGAACGACCTCGACAGGGGCGCAACTTCACAAAAAATGTTTTCTCTTAATACAAACAATCTATCAGAATGTCTGATGCCCAAGTTTCAATCTATCAGAATGTCTGATGTCCAAGTTTTTTGTGAAGTGGCGCCACTGTCGAGGTCATTCATGAGTACACTCGCCTTAATGAAGGCGTAAACAAATACTAACACCAGAGAGCTAAGTTGAATATTACCGAACTGACGCTTTCGAATTGCTAGTCAATTGTGTATTAGCTCAAGCCCTTGCGGATTTAAACATTCAAGTATCTGCCCGCTATAATCGAATGCCTGCTATAGCCTGCTACAATCGAAACCTTATCGAAAGCCTTAGCCAAGTCAACAATTATTTTAAATCAAAATAAATATTGAGTTTATTATGCACAAGGCGGCATTGTCGCTTATGTAGCGATTTCTTCCAGTCAATCTTAGCTCTTCTCTGCATACATCTCAAGTGGACGAAAGACGATGAGTAACCTTATCAAAAGCCTTTACCAAATCAACAATTACCTCTTGTTTATACCGCAAATGCTCGGGCCAGACACACATCTCAAAGTACCCCGCGACATCTGGCGGGTCGTACAAACGGTGAACTCGACGCGAGAAACATTCGCCGTATTCTAGAACGAAGTAGTACCTGGGAAAACGAAATGGATTTTTTATAGAAAATACATGTTGTAGTGATAAAAAAGGATAAGGACATAATGTAGAAAACGGAAATATTGTAAAGAACTTAAAGCGGGCAGGACCCGAGTACTCTGGAAGAATAGATTTTCTGTTGTCTAATGATAAAGACACTTATGTCAAAGCTTAATAATGACAGCATTTTACCTACCAATAAAATGCTTATTAAACTACTTACCTTCCTTATAGCCTTACTTATAGAGATAGAGATCTTCCTTTGCAGCGATTGGCCGCACTTATCTGTTCCAAAGCTGTGTGATTGGTTACGTATGCCCCCACACCCCACCCCACTCCGACACGGCAGGGCGGGGCGAGTCGGCCCGCTTGGCTTCATTGCGTCTCATAATAATATTCTAATTAGAATATTATTACTACAAAATACACCAGGCAGAATTAAAAATTTAAGGCTATAAGGAAGGTAAGTAGTTTAATAAGCATTTTATTGGTAGGTAAAATGCTGTCATTAAACCACTGTACGTTCCTTATAGCCTTACTTATAGAGACATGTTTGATATCGCCTGGAGGAGTGGGAGCTATCGCCAATGTGAAAAACTATAAAAAGAAACAGGTATTATTATTCTTTAAAAAAGAAAAATGACTTTCTTTATCAACAATAATGATTTTGATCCACTATACTGAAAATTTATTTATATTGTATTTATTAAAAAATACTGTAATATCATAAACTCACCCTTAAATGACGATAAAATATAATAAATTATAATGAAAATGTAATTCAAAACCTCTTGTACTATATTACGGCATTCTAGGTAAGCATAATAGAATGATGAAAATGATGCATTTGTAACATGCCATTTATAATGTCTTTGAAAAACTTTACCTCGTGTTTAATAAAAAATGCACATAATACAGTTATTCATTATGTAAGTCTCAATACGTTTTGATAAGATAGAAAGTACGCGAAAATTCAGTAAACAGAAAATTTCAAAAAAAAATTTGAAAAACTCAATAGCCAAAATAGTAAAATATAAAAATATTGAACCTTTAGTTAGAGGTAAATACGCATTGCAGGTCGTTTTTATAAAACCTTTTAAATATCTATTTACTTACATAGTAAATAAATAGCTCTTTTACACAGAAAAACATAGCTTACATATTGTAATTGTGCTTGATCACTCAAGCTATAGGTAACGTAATAAGTAGGTTAAATTTCCCTACTATAAGGTCAACACTACTGTTTAAGATATGCATTGACCTAAACGGGCTTAAGCAGGTAAATCAAAAAACCTGGCCAAACGACTACCTAGTTTCCCAGGAGAATAAAAGGCATATAAATTTGTTATCAAATCATACCTTCATATGATTTTTTAAATATGATTCATTTGGGCTTGCCTTAATAATATTTGCTATAATACATAATGATCAATAACTAACCTTGTTTACTTTGTCGGAGTAACGGTCAAGCTTTATTTAAAACATCACTCGGGCCTCTGAATAAACTATAATATTGTATATAATAATATAGTTAATTAATATCTTGGTAAATCTACCTAAACTTGATATAATAAAAGAGGCGATTATTGAAATTGTTTTCTGCCATAACTACCTCTGACCGTCCCATGCAAAGCCCAGATCTCTGTTTAAAACTTGAAAAGGGCACAAATTTGCTTTAATTTTATGTACAATCAAAAACGAACTAGCTATAAAAGAATATGAGCTAAAGTTTAAATTATAAGAATTTTATCATTTTGTTAACAGCTTACCTACGGAGAAAATTTAATCCGAAGGTACGTCGGTAAACGACGTTATTGTCTATTAGACAGTACAAACATTGCAACATTGCAAATTAATTGTGGAAGCCTAGATCTTACGTGGGTCACCGTACAAATATTATATATCATTATGATCACCGTTGGTAAAATATACTAGCTATTGAACGTAGTAGGTAGTTCCCAATATAATTCTCGCTAGGTATCTATTCTGAAAATATTTTACTTGATAGGCAAACTATTTGCCTAGTACGTAGGTACATTCAAGCATTTTTTAAACAACGTCTTGTGCTCGACATTCAGAGCAAATATATTGGAACAACGGTATTATTATTTTAGGCTGACGTCTTACGATAGGCAATTATGTTCACTATCGTACGTTTCTAACAACCATCTAACAATGTTATACACAGGAGTAGATACTCGTGTTTCAAACCCAAACAAGGCAGACAGGGCACTTACACAAATATCAATTAGCAAAAGTACCCTCTGATTGTAACCTTTTGTATATTTATTTAAAATACCCACATAGACTGTGGGTACTTGTTGTTTACTTGCCCAAAAGCTTTCATTCATTATCGAAAAAGTAGGTGTAGTAAGCATGACTACACTTGAGGAAATAAAAACTTTATATCGTCTGGGACAGTATCGCATTATTGCTATTTGCCACTATCGCTCTAAAACTTTTCATCTCTAGAGGAGGTTGTTATACATATTACGCCATATGCATTTCATTCATAACATTTCAGGTAATATGAAAGCACCTGAAAAATATATCATGAACTTTTCATCTCTAGTGGAGGTTGTTATACAAATTACGTAATATGCATTTCATTCATAATATTTCGGGCAATATAAACGCACCTGAAGAAAATATCATGTTCAAGATCAAGGCACTCGAGTAGGTAACACAAAATTTGGCATATACCAAATAGGTATATATTACATCACTCGCCTTAGCAGCTAGACAACCTTCCACTAGTTTTGATGTTATACAGCTTGATATAGCAGAATTAACAATAGGGTGTACCTAGCTCCCAAGTTGCAACATTCTGGAATAAGTAAATTACCTACATACATCTCCACCTCACGAAATTTACTCCGTACACTCAATGCACGATGAATTAAAAAGTAAAAATTATTATAGTTTCGGTGTGTAAATGGGTAGGTCTTCATTATTTACTTATCCATTTTGAGATGAGGCCATTACAAAAAGGCCGTTTTCTCTCCCCACATTTGTCTGTTTCCATGTTGCTAAGAAAAACGTAGGACTATTTTAGTACAACTCTGCACTTAGAGAGCTTAGATTGTACACATTCCCTTCCGTGATTGATGCCAGAATCATAGCGAGTATTTAACGTAGGTACTCTTACGCCACTTTTTGATCATAGTTCAAAGAAGTAAACAAATGACAAGCGTGAGGGATCTCCCTCAGAAATGCGTTAGCACTACGAGGTCTGTGATAGCATAGAAATAGAAGTGAATTATTGCTACTTAGGACAGTGAGCAAGGGAAAAATTTATAAATTCAGTCGTTTTCACAGTTATCTAATAAATCAATATGTTTCTCATTTTCTTACTGCGTGGCCTCGGTAGGCCACTGAAATGATCATAAAGGAAAACTGTTTCAGACTTAAACCGTCTATAAATTTTCCTTAACCTGCGAGAATTTAGACTCGGCAGTAACGGTTACTAGGATGGGACTGAATGCGGTGAATCTACGACAAATATGTCTTCTGCTTAAGAATCATTGTAAAACGTTAGACAGCTCTCTAACTTTGAACTTTATTCCGAGTAGATAAAGTTCATACTTACGTAGGAATATTGTTCCCTGTACTTTCTAATAGCCAAGACTTTTTCGGGCTAGTATGTTATATTTGAAACATTTTTTCAAACATTTAAGTAGGTATATTTTGCCTACAGATAGCCTATTTTGCAAATTCTCAGTGGAATCTAGCTATCGTTATTTGAAAGCGTAAGCTCATGGAACTAAAAGAGGGGGACCTTATGAACGCGTGCAAGGTAAAAATATTTTCAAATTAACATCTTAGGAATCCCCTCGCGTTCTATTTTCTAATACGCTCGAGGTAACACATGTGTCAGACAGTAAACTCCTTGTACTCAAGTCTGTAACACACCTTTCGAAGCTTTCATTTCTTAAATATATTTTAATACTTAACCTTAACCGTGTTAGGTAGGTATAAAATTATGGAAACTTGGCTAATTTTATACCACATGCAGGATTCGAACCTGCGCGCTTCACTATCAATACTATTGCTACACACTACCCTTCGCTACAATTGCTTTATCTCATCGCAGGCGGTGGACCGGACGATGTACTATCAGATAAGACAAAATTTAACGAGGGCATTTCACTGTCACGTTAGAAGACAAATAAGCATAGAAGTAAAGAAAGACTGCTTTACTTTGATCAGACAAAAGCAAATCATGCATGTGCCGGATGCCATCAAAACTTTTGGAAGTTTGATAAAAAGGTAGGTAGGTACCAAAAGTAATACCTATACTTAAAGCAATAACGTTTTATCAAAGGTGCTGGCCGACTCTTTCTGCACGAGGTATTAAAAATATATTGGTGGGTACATTTCGAAACTTTGGCTCCACGAGGACCCAGTTCTTTGAGTTGCATATCGTACCGAAACCCACAACACAAATACTTTTTAGTACTTGTTAGTATTTTTTGGCAATATTTGCATCTAAACCGTCGATAATGCATGGAATTTGTATCGCATGTCGATTTATTAATTCGTCAAGTATACGAAAGGCTCGAGGACGGAATTTCAGGCCCTGCAAGTGCAAGCGAGGGCATTCTGCATGACATCAAAAGGTACAACCCCTGCGCGGGGATGTAGGAGTCTAAGGACACGTCATGCGCTGACGGCCTAATGAACTCCTGATGATGTTATAAAATAGGGTATACCTTGCGTTGCGCAGAGGTAGCTTATAAAACCGACGAAATGTAGCTTGGCTTGTGCTGCCATTTCATATCATAGCAATCAACTAGAATATATATTTTCTGCAATTTATTCTAGGTACAACGAAAAGATCCTTGAGGAGTTCTTATTACTCTATTTTATAAGACGTTCTACGGACTTGGACTTCCGTAAAATTTCTTATTACTAAGAGCATTTCACAGGGTCATGGCGGCCCCCTTTTAAAATAAAAATTGTCGCTGTTCGACTTATTTATTTAAAGAACTTTGAAGGTATCCGAACAATACCTACAGATCACGTATTTGATGCGTTACTTGAATAACACGTTGCTACGTGAAAGGAGCATCTGTATACCTTTACTAGCTCCAGTAAACGACATAAAAATGAATTTATGTCCAAATAACAATTTACAAAAACACGTGTAAAAATAAAATAATCATTCACAAATGAAAATCCACAAATCAATCAGGCACATTAATGAAAAACGTGCACGGGGGATATGTAGAAACTAGTTCGACGGGATAGTAACCTATAAATAGAAAAAAGGTATTACTTCTCTCGAGGAATACCTACCTATCAGTTCAAGGTAACTAGTTTAAAAACCTGCGAGGGATGAACATCTATATTGAAAATCTTAAAATAATGCCACTCAAAGCTTGTGCGAAGTGCACTATGATTATTGGATTTTCATTTGATCGTTCGTAAAGAATCGAACGAATTAATTACTTCCGGATTAAAAACTTTTCGTAAAAAAAAAATCACTATTGTTAAATCCGGGAAACTAAAACTTCGATAGCAACCAAATTTCTATAACACACTTTGCTTATTTATTTGGGATCATTATTCTTGACAAATAATTTCCATAAATTATTAACTATTTTGTTCACAGAATTCGGATCGCCAGGAACAATTTATTTATTCGTAAACGGTCTTGACAGATTTCAATAATAATTTATTAAAATTGTAAGAAATTGCAAAGTTGTGTCCGACGGAAAACCGCCTTCAGAAATTTGATTTGCCACATGCATAATAAAATATAAAGGACTTACCCAGTTTATACACACACTGATTTTAACATTTATTTAAATAGGAACAATTAAATCACTAAATTTATTAATTTAAAAAACGAACGGTGCAAAACCGTTAAAATTGTAAGAAAATAATTTTTCAAAGTTTAAAATTTAAAACTTTATCGAAATTTAAAAAATTATTTTCTGAGCGCGACCGCTCACTGCGAAAGAAAAATCGCCAATGTAGCCAAGCGGGCCGACTCGCCCCGCCCTGCCGTGTCGGAGTGGGGTGGGGTGTGGGGGCATACGTAACCAATCACACAGCTTTGGAACAGATAAGTGCGGCCAATCGCTGCAAAGGAAGATCTCTATCTCTATAAGTAAGGCTATAAGGAACGTACAGTGGTTTAATGGCATTGTTGTTAAAAAAAACTAAGTTTTATAAATAATAATTAAACACTGAACATTCAGATCATTCATATCATTTAAAAATTTGTAGGCAGAGCGTAAACGGTCGCAAAGAACGGACATTTTCGCCACGTCTGACAAATATTTGAGGGTCATTCGGAAAATTGTGTATCGCTATTGTGACAGGTTGCAATACACACCCTCGAGTCCCTTAGTTGCCTCTTACGACTCCCACGGGAAAGAAATGGGGTGATGCTATTCTAAGCTGGCATTACACGGCTTTAAAAATTACAGTGACGACATAATCAGCTAATGTGATAAGACCAATGGCTATCATGGATGGAAGGAATGGATGGCACAATCCATAGGTTTTTTCAGCAGATTCAGCAGAATACAACAGGGTTTACGTTAGGACCATTTTTATTAACACTATCATTAATGAAATTTTAACAATTTTAGGTTGATCTATGAAAACGATCATATAGTTATGACATCACATCAGCTTATAGCATTCCACTGCTAGACGTAGACCACTCCCAGAAATTTTAAGCATTGAAAACTTCACACTTGCACAGAAAAATAAAACAATTTAAAATAATTCTGTACCTGAGGTCGCACAAATCGTACAGTTTTTTATAATTTAGCGCCGTGAAGCCCTCGATGATGAGAATCTTTTTCCCCGGTATACGATACTTCGTTTTAGAGGTCTCACTCGACTTATGTGCTATATCTGACCCTTCCATTATTGAAAGTGCGTCACTAGAAAAAAATATACAAAATATAAAAAAAAAATTGGTGTGGTATGGGGCAGAAAGTTGTCCAGAAAAGATAGGAGATATCATATTTACGCACTTGCTATGGGAATAAAATGTCACTTTATAACATAAATCGGGGCTCTGATTTTCTTATATTTACAGTAAGGCCATCCCAACAAGCCATATTTGACAAGTGTCAGTTTTATACAAAAAAAAAAGTGTCAACATAAGAAAACGAAGCGAACGAAAGCGAAACAAAGAAGAATAGCGGACTGGACAAAATACTTCCAAATTGTCAGATTTGAGTTTTGTGGTCCCGAGACCAAAATCATTCAACCCAATACAAAAAAAACACTTATGATTATTATTATTTATTGGACAGGCAGCAATACATGCTGATAGGTCCTTGAAGTGTTGGTTAAAAAATAGTTTTTCTCACACACACACGCGCATAATTTTGTTTATAAAGTCATTATTATTTTTGCACCAATTGTGCAGTCTATTTTAAAAGAGTTTACCGACGGATGTATTACCTGTACATCTGACTCATATCCAAAGCAGAGAGTATATCATAGTTATTATGTCGTGGTTCCAGGTTCGGTACTGGGATGTGATTAGGATGGTCGTCTGGTAGAAAGTATTTGTCTTGGTGCAACACGCACGAATTCTCTATACTTTCTGCCATTTTGTTGGATAATGTAGTTTTTCCACCGTTTGTTACTCCTAGGACAAAGTAAACATATTAATAACCTTTAATTGAAAGAAAACAACGTGTGACCCCGGCATCACTAAAGAATAATTCGTCCAAGGAATAGGCAGCAGCGTTCCCTGTGAATGTAACCTCTTGAACTGGCTCGCCAATCCACTTTCCAACTGGTGAGTATGGCAATACCTCCCAATAGGGGGCGGCTCATGTCCAGCAGCGGACTGTTGTGGTTGTTAATGCAAAAGAAAAGTTGGACACAGTAATATGAAATTACGCCTTTGCAATTTGATATTTGATTTACGTTAAGGTTTTGACTAAATTGATCAAATATGAAGCCCTGGTTTTGAATTACTCCATTATTAAACAATCCAATAATTTAATCTATTTGAAATCTTCAGTCTCAATCAGGAAACTAAATTAGAATTTAATAAATTAATGTCAAAAATAGGTTGCAATTTGCAATAAAAACGATGAACAAACTTCAAAGTGCCACAAGGTGATGTATTGGTTCCTTTATAATTAAAAATGTTCACAAGTACAAACTTTTCCATACATGAAAAGCTATAATAAATAAAACTGTCTTACCGGATATCCCAATAACAATCCACCCGGGTCGGTGTGGGGCCATGTTTTCCCCTCTCGGTTTTGCTAGCAACGTCCCCAGTTTGAGAAACTTTTAAAATATTTTTTAATTGTTGGAATCAGCGATCTGGAATCAAGGAAACAACATTTGTTATTGGTTTATTGGCCGATGTGGCTCAGAGGTAGTGCATCTGCCTGCTATGCAAAGGTTCCCGAATTCGATTTATAGCTGGGGCATTTCAATGATGAATTGAAATATTTGTTTGAGTCTGGGTGTACGTCATTTGAGTTCCTTTATCTAAGTTGGGTCGGTCAGCTTGGTCCCTAGGACCAGTCACTCAAATGGACCCGTAACGCAATAGGACCCGTCCCTCAATTTTAAAGTAAGGTAATAATATGGTAACTTCTGCCAACCTTGTATCTGAGGTACATGAGCGTTTCCACGAAATTAGCATGCCCCACGAGGTACAAGCGATTTAAGCTTGCAACAGACGCGTAGGTTTGGTCAATTGGACCTGTCGATCAATTGGACCATTCGCTCAGCTGTACCAGTTACTCAATTAGACTAGTGAACTAGTCACTCAATTGGATCACTCACCTTGTTTATTTAGTGACTTCTGCCAACCTACTGGCTATGATGAACATGAGCGATCCCCACAAACAAACCATGACAAAGAAACAAAAAACAGTTAAAGCCCACGTCGGTCGCGCCCACCAACCTAACCACAAAATTAACGGCCACGATGATATTTCTGAAAAAGAAATGGGTACAAATGAATGAATAAGAAAGAGTCTTTAACCGGCCACAGTTTAAGGAACTTGTCACGTTTTAAAAGTAGATAAACTAGGTATTCACGATCTGAAATCGAACAAAAAAACGATTGTTTAAGTCGTGGTTAATGTACGAAAAACCTGGGATATTGTCATATCTTATGATGACATGTTTTCTGATCTCACCACTGAAAAATCAAACTTGTATCAGTCAACCAATTTCTACTGAATCAGTATGAGATCTACTCAGTTTGTTTGTTTGTTTTTGGTGATGAAAAATGTGTCTGCGGGGATGCTTAGACATCTCACCTGCTTGTCTGCCCAAACCTTCCTGAGACCTGCACATACGAGGATCTCAATGAAGCTAACCCAAAAGCGGTAGCTGTTGCCAAGCATTAGCTATCGCTACTTTAACTGGTACAGTTTGCATTGAAAAAAATACGAAATGAAGAAGTTGGTTGTTTAATGGGTCAGATTTTAGTTCAGCCAGTTGGGCTGATTAAACCAGTCGGGTAAATGGGAATATTTGGGTCAACACTTGTTACCCCAAGCCCCAAGAATACCCACCATTGTTTTGTTTCTCAAAGGTTTTGAATGTTAAGTTATGGTACTTGAAGTCGAATAACTGGTACACATGATAAGGGAAAACCTTATTTAGTGACTTCTATTAGCCTCCACGCTGTAAATCATGCCAGAAAACCAAGTCCCCGCAACAAGGTTTGGAAGATTGGGTCAGTTGGGCCAGTTGGACTTAGATTGGTCAATCCAACCAGCGGCTCGCCAGGACTAGTTTGCTCAATTGAACCAGGCGCTCAATTGGACCAGTCGGGTCACTCACCTTGTTTATTTGGTGACTTCTGTCAGCCTCCTGGCTGTGAGGAACATGAGCGCTCCCACAAAACAAAGTCCCCACAACGCACAAAAGGTCAACGCCCACGTAGGCCGCGCCCACCAACCTAACTGCCACGAGGATATTTCTATAAACAAGGAAATGATAAGTGCAGTCTCTAAAATTTGTCTTTGCATCTGGAAACCAGCGTTTTTTTAACAGTTTCAAATAAAATATCTTCTTTATCAGCAACAGAAAAATTAAAACCAGCAACATCTTCAAAACATTATTAATGTAATTCAGCGTTAGCGGGCAAGTTGTGGCAAAGGATGGGGCAAGGCAAGGTGCTGCAAGGTTTGGCAGGGTGGGGCAATGTTTGGCAGAATGGGGCAATTTTTGGCAGGGTGGGTCAATATTTGGCAGGGTGGGGCAATGTTTGGCAGGGCGAGGCAATGTTTGTCAGGGTGGGGCAACGTTTGGCGGAGTGGGACAATGTTTGGCAGGGTGGAGCAATGTTAAGCAGGGTGGGGCAATGTTTGGCAGGGTGGGGGAAACTTTTTAAATATTTATTAGAGAGGCAAGGTTTGAGAGAGTTGGGCAGGGTGGGGAAATGTTTGGCACGGTGGGGCAATGGTTGGCAGGGTAGGGTAATAGTTAGCAGTGTGGGGCAAGGTTTGACAGAGATGGGGCAGGGTGGGGAAATGGATGACAGGAGGGAGGGCAAGGCTTAGCAGGGTGGGGCAATGTCTGGCAGGATAGAGCAAGGTAGTATGTGGTAAAGGAATGTAAGCAAAGCACTACTGGTAGGTCTCTAACGTCAACTTATAAACTCGCGCAGAAAAAGAAAGGATCTGTGAATGGCGGCGGATGCCTAAGAGTGAGGGGTAAAGCAAGAACGCCTGATGTCAGGGCCTTAATGCGAGCGAGAAGGCATGACTTTCGGCCGCCATTTACAGATCCTTTTTTTATTCGCGCGCCTTATACCTTCTTCAACGAAAGGATATGTGTTGACCCAGAATACGAACACGCCGAATATAAGTAGCGTGGCTGTGAGGATCACCTTCCCCAACACAGCGTCAGGCACGTCCATACAACAACTGGGAAAACAATTGAAATGTAAAAACTTGGCGCGCACAAAGGTTTCTATACCACTTTGTATAAAAATAGCATCAAAACACACAAGATGTTTTCTTTACAGTTTGGTTGGTTGATTCATTCTTGATACAAGTTGATTAGTACTGTGTTGAAGAACTAGATATATAGGGTGAAATTTAACTAGTGACTGATATTGAAACCTCAAGATGGGCTGGTAATAGGAAAAATACTTTGAGTCTCCATAGTAACTCAGATCATCTGATCGGTAATTTTGTATGGGAGGACCAAATTTAGTTTTTCGTTTTTTGACCTATTTTTCATGGGGAAAGTTGTGTCTTAACACCAGCCCGTCATGAGTTTCCATTATTAGTCACTGGTAAAATGTCATCTTGAATAGGATAAAATTATAATGCAATAGTAATTACTGAAACACTCACCTAATTGTTTTACTATTATTATCACTTGAAATTAAGAGCAGAAATACTCCTTCTCAAACTTGGAGTAGGGTTCCTCGTCTGGGAACAGTATAGACTTGTATTCCTCCTTCTTCACTTCAATCTTCTCCAGTAGGGGTTTGCCTTTTACTGCCCGTTGCACTAGCTAGAAGACAAAATAATATTTAAATATAAATATCTTAACAAATTTTAGTTATATATATGATCATTGATGAAGTGTTTTATATATGAGGAAAAAAATTACAAGGGGTGAAAGTCGCAATTACTTCATGAAACTAAACAACCTTCCCCAAGGAACAAGGTTGAAATGTTAAAAATGTTTTAGGCCCTCCCATACAAATTGATTAGTGGCAAACACAATATTTTGTATCCACAGTTCAAATTATATTTTAATTTTTTCATCTATGTTCCTTCCTTATTACAGAGATTTGAAATCCCTTCAGGAAAACAGGTAGCAGCAGGAGAAACCCGCTGGGCAGGTCGCTAGTATCCCAATTTGATTCGATGAAAAGATGAAATTTGTAAAAAAGTTGTACCTTTTCTGCAATAGCTGTGTCCGTAGGAGGTTTAGACAACTCCAGCAATTTCTTAATGTTCTCTTCAATTGTTTGTTCTGATGATACTTTCTTAACTAATTTAGGCTTCCTGTTTTTCTGTTGCTTTTTGTATGTGTGAGAATAATCTGAAATTATAACAGTTATTTTTTATATTTTTATGTGTTATTTATTTTTTGCAAATACTTACGATGTATTTTTTTATTGGTAATGAATTGGTTTGTATAATAGCTTGACACATTATTCAGTCATTCATATTATAGTGTAATCTTGCTTATACTATCGATAATTTAGGTAAGTAAATACAATGGACACTCAAATAATACTAGGTACATAAATCAGCAAACAAACAATTTACCTCACTTGTGAGAAATGTGCAGTGTGAACAAGTAGATATAACAATCAGAATCTTCACATTTGAATTTAATCTACTTGTACATTTACAATGCAGTTCATAACCTGAAACACTCTTCATAAACTCGAAAATGATGGACGAAGTTACCGCGTTTCACTACGAGTAAAGAGATTCACTGTTTCATGTCTGTCGCCAGCCGTATGACGCAATATTCATTCCTGCGATAATGATAAAATAACGAGATAGGTATTACCTTGACCTACAGTAGTGGGCCGGGTCGTTGCCGCACGTTTTCTATTACGTTTGCCACCGATCTCTGAAAAACAACACGAAATCCGAGTTACTTTAAAACACCAGTTTTAACTTTGACAAAGGGAAAATTGAGGACAAACCTTCTTGATCAACGAACTCAAGGGCTTGTCGTACTAAAGCTGAAGACATTTTATTCCTGCATTCACTGGAAACATTTATATTTGGGCGATAGATGTGTTTTGGTTTCACGAAACGAAAATTCTAACCTCAACAATAATGACAAGTTGACAACTGACTGACAAGATTTTTTCTTTCGTCCATTCTGGACAGGTTAGGGTTATAGATCATACTGCCTAGATCATTCGAGTCGAATCGATGAAACGTGGGTGAAACTCACACCAGATCCAGCCTAGGTATTCGAAGAGCTTTTCGTGAACATTGCGTGCACATTGGCAGTAAAAAATACCAAAATCCTTGCTGATCTTGAACCCATTTGTGATTAAAAATGTGTCCTGGACAATTAATTTATTGGACGCACTTCTTTCTTTTCGTGTGGGACACTCTTATACGGGGTGTAAGGGACGGTGTACCGAAAACTTTGCAGGTACTATCAGACCATAAAACTGAACAACTTTTTCTATGGAAGATATGTTGGTAAACGAGAATTTTTTTCGACCTCCCATACAAAATTCCCGATCAGCTGACTGACTTTCTACCTATAGAAACTCGAAAAAAAATATCTTTTCCCAACATAGGCTACATAATAAAAGTTGTTCAGTTTCATGGTCTGATCATGCCTGCAAAGTTTTCGGTACACCGTCCCTTACACCCTGTATTACAGAAATTAAGTCCACTTTAACAATTTTCAAACGCCTTAGCGGTCATGCAAACGATCAAGAATTGTTTCATGTTTTGTTTATTTTACCAGGCTCTGTATGCTGTACCGCGCCATCAACGGTGACAGCAGCTCTTCAGGCGTGGAGAGGCGTGAGGACCCCGGCCCAACGCCGCACGGACCTCACGGGCCAGGGCCGCACACTCATCCTAGATACGAAGTGAGTTCCTGACTTGTCAGCTGCCAAGTCCATAATAAAGCTACGGCAAAAGGTCCTTTCTCCTTTAATTCAAGCATCTTCTAGTCTCTCTCTTTTCGTGTAGGACACCGAGTAGTCCAACGATCCGATGAACCCTGGTGTCAGAGTTTTTCAACCACCTACTACCACTAGTAGGCCTCTGACATGGTTGTGTTACGCTTACGACCGCCGTCTAAGTAATCATAGACAGCAACCGGGACCGGTGGCTTAACGTGCCCTCTGAATCACGGAACCATTTCTTTTCGGACAATCAGTTGGTTCACCCTGTAATGTCCTAACCATTCCGGGAACAAATTCACTAAGTGATAAATATCAACTTTGTGCGTGTCCCACCGAGAATCGAACCCGGAACCTTTGCGTCGCAGGCAGTCGCACTACCACTGCGCCACATCGGCCGTTGTCTTCTTCTAGTAAGAAGGTATGTTATTGATCAGACAGATGATCTCAAATCGAGGTAATTAGGATGCTCTATATTTCATTTCACTGTAGAAACCTCATACATAATTTTCTGTTCAACTAAAGAACTTCAGAACGAAAAAGTTTGATTGTTGAATAACAAGGGCGTTTCCTACTTTCCCAGGGTCCCCCAACCCCTTGCCCAGCCCGCGTGGAGTACGCCACGCCTGTCTTCGCACGCAACTACCAGGGAGTGTGGCGCTACGTCGTCCAGATCCCGTACGAAGGATACTTCACACAGACCGTTGAGGTCACCAGGTATGTGGATGGTAGGCAGTTGAGCGAAACTCATCTCATCGGGTATTTCTTTAAGCAGGCTATTCATAACCTATATAAGCCTATGTATA
Source organism: Tuta absoluta (assembly GCA_027580185.1). NCBI lineage: Eukaryota > Metazoa > Arthropoda > Insecta > Lepidoptera > Gelechiidae > Tuta > Tuta absoluta. The sequence goes on along the minus strand of JAQAHW010000019.1, from coordinate 5,493,307 downwards.
CCTATGCAAGTATCCCGTCAATGATCCTGAAATCTTTCGTAGAGTAAAGGTAGTCGCATATTAACCTTAACGTCATGGAGTAGCTTAAGATTTTCATACAAATCATAGACAACAATTATGACATTTCTTATTGTCTATTGTTTAAACGGAAATCCGAATTTGTTGTTATTAGGAGCATTATCCTTGAACTCTGATTATACTTATCGGAATTATTTTCAGATGCATGCAGTCCCGTTGCCATTACTTGGAAGGAGGATGTCTCAGCTCCCCACGCTGGTTGTCGCTTCTAGTCGCTGAATTACACTACCCTCAGGTAATCACTTTGATGTTGATGTTTGTTGGCTAGAAATAATCCCTACTACACTAGTTTCAGAAGTTGAAACGGTTTTCCCGAGAAAGATAAGGTTAGTTTGCAAGTTCAGGCAGTAATTGTCCTACACACATTGTAAGTATACCTATTGGATAAAAGTAATTTGATTTTATGACTGGCACGTTGTTGGTACTGACGACACTTACTACGTGGAATATCGAGTCAACGAGCGATCCGACAAACCCTAGTGTCAGGGTTTTAAAACCAACTGCGACTACAGTAGGTGTCTTACATAGTTGACACTTTAATCATTAGGTACGACTATGATGCCATACGCTGCTCTGGAGTGTTGAACGATAAGTCTCACTTTAACCTGAATGTTTGCCTATCCACCATTTCCCAAACAACTCTGACTGTTTACCTTTTCTCAATCAGGAGTACCAACAGCAGCCGCAGTACGTTCAGAAGCGCGCTGGTGTCGTCGGATCACCAACCGGAACCGGAAACGGAGTTAACACGGGAGAGGCTGAGCCTGGCACCGATAAACCACCACATTGTGATGGACATGATGAACTAGGGTGCTATCAGGTAAGGACTATGAGCTTTCAGTATGGTTTATAACAAGATTAAGGGTGTTAAAATAAGGCAAAACAAAACAAATATGGTCTACTGGTGTTTGTTGCGTATTTGCCATTTTAACCCAGGGAACAATGCATAATTTCAACATGACTGTGGCTGCCCAGTGTCTGGAAGTGTAGCAAGCTAAAATAGCAGTAGGCTGGTCACACCTGTCGGAGAACTGATGGACGGTGGAGAAAGTGGGTTCTCGAGTGCAGGGCATGACTCGGCAAGCGTGGCGTTGGACGCCCTCCGGCCAGGTGGACCGATGATTAACAGAAGGCAGTTGGTAGCGATTGGATGGCGAAAACGAGAGATCGTGCCAAAGTGCCGACAATAAGCTGATTTGATGATGCTCAGTGTATGTAGGACACTTTCTTATTCTCTGCTGTGGTCTTTTTCTTCTGATTATCTATGATATTGACAAGAAATGGTTGATTGAGCAGGCGTATTCTACTCGTTTGACGACTTTTTAATGCTTTAAAAATCACTACATAGTATAAAATAAAGTCGCTTCCCGTTTGGTGTCTCCTTATATCTTTAGAATTACCCAACGGATTTTGATGCGGTTTTTTTTATTAGATAGAGTAACTTGAGAGGAAGGTTTATAAGTTTAATTTATCACTACATAGTATAAAATAAAGTCGCTTCCCGTTTGGTGTCTCCTTATATCTTTAGAATTACCCAACGGATTTTGATGCGGTTTTTTTATTAGATAGAGTAACTTGAGAGGAAGGTTTATAAGTTTAATTTATTCCGGGAAATCGTCACATTCCCATGGGAAAACGGGTAGCCCAACTGGTAGGAAACTTATGACACCCTTTTGACACCTTTAAGGAGTAAAATTTCAAAAATGCTGAAACACGTGTTTAATTATTTTAAGTTATGAGTCTAATCAGAAATTTTGAAACAGATAACATTTAAGATAAAAAACTTTCATACAAACCTTTAACCCCCTTTTCACCCATTTAAGGGTTAAAATTTCAAAAATGCTGAAACACGTGTTTAATTATTTTAAGTTATTAGTCTTATTACAAATTTTGAAACAGATCACATTCATTTGAAAAAACGAACTTTCATACAAACTTTTAACCTCCTTTTGACCCTATTAAGGGTTAAAATTTCAAATATGCTGAAACACGTGTTTAATTATTTTAAGTCCTTAGTCTTATCACTAATTTTGAAACGGATCACACTTAGGACAACGAACTTTCATACAAACTTTTAACCCCCTGTTCATCCCCTAGGGGATTTTAAAAAACGGAATTTTATCTTTATTAGTTGCTTCATTACATAAAAAACTTCAAGTCCAAGTTTTACCTCTCAAGCTTCAGTAGTTTTACATTTATACTATCACGAAAACTGAGAAAAGTAATATTTTAGTTCCATTATACAAACATAGATGTCGCTGTTAGTTTTCAACGCACTATCATCGTGATGTGTTTTTTCAAACACTATAAAATTTGTATTTGTTGTTATAGCAGCAACAGAAATACAACATCCGTAAAAATTTCAACTGTCTAGGTATAACGGTTCAGGAGGTACAGCTTCGTAACTGTAGGACGGACGGACGGACAAACAGACGGACAGCCGAGCCTCAGTAATAGGGTTTTCGTTATTACCCTTTGGGTACTGAACTCTAAAAAATATTTTGAGATACTAAATACCTAAGTGTATATAATAGTAGCTGTAGGTAAAGATAAAAAATATATAATAAAAAACCTCCAATGTGAAAAAAGGGTGTAAAATTTAAAGTGCATTTATGTAAAAAATAATTGTCCATCCGTGCGAAGCCGGGACGGGCCGCTAGTGATATGATATGATATGCTGACAGACCCAAAAACAATACCTTCACCACTGCCTCATCATGAGTGTTCAAATTCCAGGTGCGTCTGTACTACGACTGGTTCCTAGTCCCTGGCTCCTGCAAGTGCTGGCGGCCGGACTACTTCGCGCGCTACGTTAGACGCCGCCATTCCACCAACGAACTTTAAGCTTAGTACTTACTGCTGCGCCAATTTAAATATCCAAATTTGGTAGCTGTCAGATTCACAATAACGCAAATACATTTTTCTCGAGGCCTTCCAGTATGGATCTGACAGATATCGAATCGGACTTAGTTAGGCTGGCCTAAGTAAAATGTATTTAGGTCCTTTGGTCTATTAGGCGTTGTGTAATTATCACACGGACGGAAATAGTAGCTGACGGGAATCAGCTCGTATTTTCATACAAATATACTTAACCGTTCTGGATTTTTGTCTATGGTTTGTATGAAAATCCGAGGCAAACCCTTGACGTTACGTTTTATGTGCGTCAACTTTAAATGATCCTAATAGAAATGTGTGTAGTGTAGTTCGATGACTATTTAGAAATTGGAGTAAGGTTTCTCATCTGAAATAAATGGTTATCTCTTTGAAATGAACATCACCTTTAAAAAAAGGTCCTATTAAGTTCAGTGCAAATACCTATTTTTAGGGTGATTTCCACTCGTGAAACTGAACAACTTCCCCCAAGGAACAGAGTTCGAAATATTAAATAAAATTGGACCTCCCTTACAAAATTGGAGCTCAATTATCCAATCTTGGGAAAACATTTTCAGTTTCATGCTTTTCAGCCTTTAATAAACAGCAGTCTTTTTGAAACTCCAAAGTTATTCTTGTTAATTAGATATTTTCTTTATGTACTTAATAGAAAGTACACACCGCTATCATAATAAATAACGTTATATGTATTATATAAACGAAATAAGTGTGCATGGTGCTAATAAATATGTCGTTGGTGCTAAAGTGACTGTAAGACTGTATTTATAAAACTATAATCTAAGTTAGGATTAATAACACCAAAATACTGTAGATTTTATAATAAAAGAAGGTAGGTACCGATATGGAAATATCTTTCGAATGTTATGTTACTGCTTTTCCGCTTAGTCTTCAACTCATAGTCACTAAATAAGTGACTCTTGTCCCTAAATAAGTAACTTTTGTCCCTAAATAAGTGACTTTTGTCACTAAATGAGCGGCACTTATATTTTTATTAATCTTTAGTGACAGTCACTCCCACTCCTGTACAACATAAGTCCTATCTTCACACGAGCGTATTATAAAATTATAATAATAAAATGTAAAAGAAGATATATTTCATTTTCAGAAAATATAAAAAGCTTTTTTTTTTTCTTGCTGTATCTTTTACAAATCAATTACATAATATATAATAATATACGTTAAAATTATATAATTATGTTAGTGTTGAAATAGTATACTCGGCTCAAATGTGCATTTATAGAGTTTTAGGTACCTAGTATTAGATAAGTTTTAAAATTAGTTAAATAGCTAAGTTATATGTCTGTTGTTTAGTGATTTAAGTTCTTATCAATAAAGCACCATAAGATGTAAGAAAGTATGTTTTTTAAATTAAAACACATTTTATTTTAATTTGTTTAATTGACAATATAAAAGAACATAAAAAACACAATTATCGATCTCGGCTGTTTATTTCTTGACGACTATAGCGATATCAGAAACTAGTTTTTTATATATTATATTTTTTTTGTGTAAAGACAATACATGTATCTATCTTACTACAAATTTTATTTTACTGTGACACTAATACTGGGTCTACATCGTGCACGAAAGAGAAATGTCTATTCTATTATGATTATGAAGCAATAGCTATTTTCTTTGTATAAATCAATACGCGACTATAAAAATGGGATATAAAAAATACAATACTAATTAAGACTAACTAGAGACTACGCTATAAAATAAATGAGATACATAATTTAAGGAATACTTTTTACAAGTGACAATCCCCATTCTAAAGGAATTATTTTTAGGTTATTATATAATTTGTAGGTATTTACAAAAGATAAATCATCAATTTATATCTGCAAATTAGTTTAGGTTACAACTAAAATTAGGCTATCCCAATAAATTTGACAGCTGTCATCTCCATACAAAAAGAGATCCTCTGCCATAACATGAGCACGAATCTAACAGCTATCAAATATGGCTTATTGGAATAGCCGTACTGTAAATACTGTTTCGACGCATCTGCTGTTCATTCACGACAACCAAATCAGTGCAGTGCTGAGATGTGATCTTGACAACAAGAGAAACACATTTTTAAAGCAACAACCACAATCTATTGTCAAAACATATGTTGAAGGGATACTGTGATGCACGATTCATTTCAGAACGTTTATTTATTTATTTTAGGTATTTCTTTATTTTTGGTTTGTTTGGGAAACTTACAGCTTGAATAATAACAGTAGTTAGATACAACATAATAAACTTATAGCCAATTGAAAAGATGCCTAAGTTTAGGTATTGATTGGCCATTATTTTCACTTCAGTTGTATCAATTATCACAAATCCAATCAGTTTAAATTTATCGATCAAGAAAAACGTAAGTATATTGTTGCGTTAATACCTTACCTATTCAATATGCTATACTGCTATACAATACACCTTCGTTCAACGCGGCCTTAGGGTCGGAACGAGACGGAAAACCGCGTTGCTCGAAGCAATACACTTAAACACCAAAATCTTCGATTTTGTTCCCTTTTGGGTTCACCACATCACTTAATACCTATCTCCTTCATCTACTGTGCGTCTATAGATCGAAGTTTGGTTGGTTTTACCTCATAATACAACAAATATAAGTAAACTTGTTTCCCATTTACACAACTACATACCTATCACGAGCTACAGAAGTAATCTCTTCGATTTCTGCTTCAGAATCTACAGCATTTTGAACAGTAGCTTCATTGTTAAATATTTCGACTTCATCGTCTTCCCTATCCTCCGTAGTATCACTTTGATAAGCTCTGTGAGATCTCTCCTCTGAATCGGAATCTTGAACGTCGACACCACCCTGACCAGTATCATGTACATTCGAAGGGCCGGCTTCGTAATTTGCAAACAAGTTTTGGCACTGATTCGTAAAGAAGTGGACTGAAGGTTGACCATCTTTTGGGTTGGAGTACGCGACATAGCAAGCTGAATATGGTGGAGGCGGTTCTTCGCTTTCTGGTTTTTGACGGGCTCCAGTGGTTGTTCCATGTGCCAAGCATTCGGAGTACGGAGGTGGCAAGTCTACGCTAACGGTGAAGTGCTCTGAAGGTGATTGTGGTCGAGTTGTAGTGTACTCGTTGGTCATACGAGCAGCGACTGCAAAAAAATCATCCATGTAAATCCAATGAGGATATTATCCTGATTGAGTCTAGAAATACTATTTCTAGAAATTTATTAAATGGATTGTTGATACTTACGACTTGTCGCCATCACGTTTGGAGTCGGCCACTCTTCTGATTGCCTTCTCCTCATTGGGACTGCAAAAGGACAAAAATATTAATACGAAGCTGTCATTTAAAGTACTTAAACGAATCAAAAAGATAAAAAGTAATGTAAAATCAGTAAGAAAAGTCAAGCTGTTTGCGATCAGACGTCGTTGAATTATAATAGTCTTTGTCATGCATAAACCATACATCGTAGAGAAATCAACTGATATTTCTTGTCTGTGCTTTTGAACAAATTTGTAAAAAACTATATCTTTACGTTACGGGTCATTCTTCAAAATTCGATTCTCCGCGTAATCGGCGTGGCAAATTTTAATTTCGACAATTTTAATAATATAACATATAAATATGATTTTGTGTACTTTCCTGATTATAAAACCGTTTGGTGCTCCATGCTAGCACATTTACTTTTGGAGAAATTTAATTTTGAAATTTCATGTGCCACGCCGATTACAAAACGAGCCACGCTTATTACATAGTTAATTTTATCTGATTTTTTTATGCATTTTGACTAATGAATACTTTTGCACCTATTATTGATAGGAATTATTGAGCTTTCTGACCTAATAATTCACCCCAAATAATTTTTTTCATTACCAAATCATATAAATCGACACGCCCAATGAACAACAACGTATCTCATTTTTGTAAACTTTACAGTACAGCGATTTTAAGGTTTCAAAAAATTCTCACGCTTTTGTTTTTTTATTAATTTAAGTGATTGTTTGTTTTAAAGAATACATGTATCGGGTTTTATATGTTGTTATATATGTTTTTAACATAATAATTTGCTTTCATTGAGTTTTATGACTTACAATGAAGGGCTACGATGCATATTACTTGCAATAACAATGTAAGTTGAGATAGTGATTCTTCAAAGATAGAGATATTACGGTAAATACCAGTGTATGTCTGAGTTACGTTTGATTTGTCTTATGTACGTATTACCTTTTTACGATTAAATCCAGTGTATGTCTGAGTTACGTTTGAGTTGTCTTGTGCACTTATTACCTTTTGACATCAAAATAATCCAAGAAGCGTAAGTCTTGTATGAAATTTACTGACTATAATGCAATGAAATAAAACACTTTCATAAAATCTTATATTTTAATGCTTTTCTACTTAATATATGTTATACAAAAAACAAATATGTGTCATACAAAACAAAACTTCTTTTCTTACCATAGATAAATGTAGTCATTTTTAAAAGAAATGATAATAAAAATAAGCCATCATCATTATCATCAGATTCATTCAAATCTTTCCGATTATCGTTTTTTGCAACAGGCAAACTCTTGTAAAATTTGTGATAATATGTAGTTGAAATTGCTTTTGACGGGCACAAACTCCATAAGTCTTTATATTTAGCTGCTGTAATTGCGGTAACAGACTTACGTAAGCGTTGTCATACATACAAACATCAGCCTATTGCAGTCCACTGCTGGACGTAGGCCTCCCCTAGGGTACGCCATAGGGCACGATCTCCCGTTTTCACCATCCAGTCGCTACCAGCCGCCTTTTTTACGTCATCGGTCCATCTGGCCGAAGGTCGTCCAACACTACGCTTGCCGAGGCGTGGCCTCCACTTGAGAACCCGCTTACTCCACCGTCCGTCGGTTCTACGACAGATGTGCCCAGCCCACTGCCTCTTCAGTTTGCTACACTTCCAGACTATGTCCGTTAGTTTGGTCTTTTTGCGGATAGTATCATTCCGGATTTTATTTATTATAGAGGTAGAGATACCGAGCATAGACCTTTCCATAGCTCTCTGAGTGACATGTAACCGGTGGGCCAGTTTAACTGTCAGGTTCCACGTCTCGGCTCCATAGGTCATGACGGGCAGGACGCACTGATCGAACACCTTGGTCGAGAGGCATTGTGGCAAGGGCGATTCCAAAAGATGACACAACTTCCCAAAAGCTGCCCAACCCAGCTGCACTCTTCTGGTGATTTCAGTCTCTAAGTGGTCTCTACCCAGTTGCAAAGTTTGCCCAAGGTACACATACTTCTGGACAACTTCAAGGGCTATACCTTCGACGGAGACCGGCTCTGGGATGATGTGTTGATTGAACATGACTTTCGTCTTTTGTCCAAGTTCATACCGAGTCAAACACGTCCCGAGGCGACGTTGAGACTGGTCAGCATTTTTTGCAGATACTGTAGTGATTCAGCTATATGACTATATCGTCAGCAAAGCGGAGATGTGTGAGATATTCGCAAGAGTTCTCGAGGGAAGGCCACGTCTCGGCAAGCGTAGTGTTGGACGTCCTCCGGCCAGATGGACCGATGACTTAAAAAAAGCGGCTGGTAGTGACTGGATGGCAAAAACTGGAGATCGTGCCCTATGGCGTACCATGGAGGAGGGCTACTTTCAGTGGAATGCAATATGCTGATGTATGTATGAATATTTAATACTTTTACTCTTTTTTATTAATATAACCTACTAGCGGCCCGCCCAGTGGTTTCACCCGCTGCTACTTACAAGTGTTCGAAAAGCGGCCCGTCATGTTAAACATTTTTTACTTTGATTCCGATACCCTATCTCCTGTAGTTTAGATGGGATGCTGCTGGTCAGCATCAGGTACTCCAGATCCTTGATGACCATGTTCCAGCAGAAGCGGCCCGTCATGCTGAACAACTATTGCTATCAAGCCATTATCGTATCTCATATAGTTTAGCAGTGCTCCTGGTGCCCACCATCAGGTACTCCAGACCCTCAATGACCAAGTGCCTACAAAAGCGGCCCGTCATGTTAAACAACTTTTAATTTGATGCCGATACCTTATCTTCCGTAGTTTAGATAGGATGCTGGTCGTCTGCTTTAGGTACTCCAGACCCTCGATGACCATGTACCAGCAAAAGCAGCCCGTCATGCTAAACAACTTTTACTTTGAAGCCATTACCGTAGCTTTTCTAGTTAAAATGGGATGCTGGTGGTCTGTATCAGATACTCCAGATCCTTGATGACCATGTTCCAGCAGAAGCGGCCCGTCATGCTGAACAAATATTGCTATCAAGCCATTATCGTATCTCATATAGTTTAGCAGTTCTCCTGGTGCCCATCATCAGGTACTCCAAACCCTCAATGACAAAGTGCCAACAAAAGCGGCCCGTCATGATAAAAAACTTTTACTTTGAAACCATTACCGTATCTCCTATAGTTTAAATGGCATGCCAGTGGTCTGCATCAGGTACTCCAGATCCTCGATAACCATCTGTCAGCAGAAGCGCCTCGTCATGCTGAACAACGTTTGCTATGAAGCCATTTTCGTATCTCTTATAGTTTAGCTGTGCTCCTGGTGCCCTCCATCAGGTACACCAGATCCTCAAGTGCTGACAAGAAGTAGTCCAAGTCCGTTTTCAATATACCACCAATATTAGTGCCAAATTTTACGAAGATCGCAAATCGATTTGGCTAATTTGGGTAATATCCGCTATATTTCCCGCTTTTCCTGTTTCTAACCATTTTCCCGTAGGAATAAGGAATTTTCGCGTAGTAAAAAGTAGCCTATGTTACTCAGGTATGTTGTAGCTTTCTAATGGTGAAAGAATTTTGGAAATCGGTTCAGTAGTTTCGGTGTTTTTCGATTACATACAAACAAACAGAAAAATAAATCTTTCTTCTTTATTATATTACTAGCTTTTACCCGCGACTTCGTCCGCGTTAGATAGTTTTTTTAGGCAGAAGTTCTAAAGTAGGTATGTGTATATAGTAAGTGTGACAGTGATATTAGAACAGTTCTTATCTCTACTGTTTAAAGATGACTTGCTTGCTTCTGTTGATAAAGGGACAATTCAGAATTTGCTATCCGGCCTGAGAGATCAATATTTATAACCATTGAATACAAAAGTCAGTAGATAACAGAGTACTTACTCCAGAGGTGCCGATTTGAGCACACTAAAATGGTAAGCATAAGTAGATAAGACAGATAAAAAGGTCATTTAAGTTACTGTTAGGTATACATTTTTATACCTCTATACCACATTTATTATTTTTCTGTCCTCGGTAAAGAAGGCAATGTCCTTTCTCAACTTATTCCCATTATACTGAACCACTTTTGTTTTGGCACCATTTCTGTATCTCCAATAGTTTAGGTGGGCTCCTGATGGCAGACCTGGTGGTCTACATAAGGTACTCCAGAGCCCCAATGTCCTTGTGAAAAGAAGCGGCCCATCATACTGAACAACTTTTGTTTTAGAACCATTTCTGTATCTCCAATAGTTTAGCTGGGCTCCTGATGGTACACCTGGTCGTCTACATTAGGTACTCCAGAGCCCCAATGTCCTTGTGAAAAGAAGCGGACCATCATACTGAACAACTTTTTTTTAGAACTATGCCTGTTTCTCTTATAGTTTAGCTGGGCTCCTGGTGGTACACCTGGTGGTCTACATTAGGTACTCCAGAGCCCCAATGTCCTTGTGAAAAGAAGCGGCCCATCATACTGAACAACTTTTGTTTCGGAACCGTGCCTGTATCTCTAATAGTTTAGCAGGGCTCCTGGTGGTACACCTGGTGGTCTACATCTATACTCCAGACCCTCGAATGGTGATAAAAAGTAGCCTTTGTCCGTTCTCGGTATGCTAGCAATCTCTGTGCCAAGTTTCATGAAGATCGGTTCAGCGGTTTGGCCGTGAAAGCGTAGCAGACAGACAGACAGACAGACAGAGTTACTTTCGCATTTATAATATTAGTGTGGAAGTGTGGATAAGTGTAGATTAATAACAAAAAATTACTAAAATGAAGTTGTTACTTACAACATTGTCTGGAAGGTTGGATTTCGTGTATCGAAACAGTATCTTCCTCATCAGTACCTAGTCGAATTGGAGAACTATGAATTGAATACGGAGAAAATCAACGTAACTTAATTTGCAATCTATTTGCATGTAAATTAGGTAAAAAATAAATACTATCAATCATTGTAAATAAACATGAGTTGTTATATTTTTTTTTAGGGAGAATATTTGATCCGTATAACAAAATTGTAAATCAATATAACATGTTTTACCCGGTAAACAATATTTTTTTTCAGAAGGCAGCCTCAGGTTACGTTGTTGTGATTCTCGCTAACTTCGGTTCTATTGTACTTAGAGATACGTTTGTTGGACACACGTGTAGAGAAAATTATAACGAACAAGGATATGTAATTAACTCATTTTTGTCGTAACTCAAGTTACGTTGTTGTTCATTGGGCGTGTCGAAATATACCTATATTAAATGAATACCTAACAGCGAACACCAGTCTTTACAAGTAAGGGGAAAGTAAAAAAAAGCAGTGGTATTTGTTTGATCAGGTATATTAATTAGTAGAACCTTGTTGACAAAGGAAATTACAAAATTATCATAATTAAAATGTGCTTCAAAAATCAACAGTTCACTCAGCCAAGGGCTCGAATCAAAACTTTATTGACTTATTAACTTTAAAAATCAAAAATTATAACAATCAAAATCTATCACATTAGTGTTCGATCAGTTGTGTTAATTAAGATTACGATTACATAAAGTTAAATCTAATTTAATCAGAACTCTGAATAGCTAAACCTAAAATAACTAGTTTATAGTATCGTAGACAGCAACCGAGACTGACAGACCTTCAGAAGCAAGAAACCAGCTTTTTGCAGACAATAATGTGGTTTGTCTCGCAGGTTTAACCAAATTCTGAATAATTTTATAAATTGACGAATGTGAACTTTGTATTATCCCCCCAAGAATCGAATCTGGGACCTCTGGATCTTCTCCCTAAGTCTAAAGACTAAGTTTAAATGACAGAAATAGTTCATATTAAACTATGGAACAATATATAACTAAAAAACTTAATATATATGTAATTTAATTATTTTTATGTAATGATTACCACTATTCATATTAATAACATATTATTTATATTTATTTACAAAAATATATTGATATATTCAATCTTTTCTTAACTAAAATAAGTTCAGTGTAATCGGCGTGGGACGAATTGTAAGCGGCGTGGCTATTTTACCACGCCGATTACGCCACGCCGATTACTAAAAAAACACTTTTTTTAGAATTACTTGCTAACCTATTCAGCAAGTCTTATTTAAATTATTGCTTCATAAAGTCGACAATATCATGAATGAACCCTGTGAATAATATATCTCTGGATGATTCGATTCAGGATGAAATTTGATCCACGCCGATTACATGCACGGCTTACAGAAATGTGTGACGACTCGTACTTACCCGAATATTTTTGTCTCCCAGCAACGAATCGCCCGTCCACACTGGTTGACTGCCGCAGCGCAACTTGCGGTTTGCAGTGCAAAAACTTCGCTGGTTTTCGTTCATAATCGTGCAATTTACGACGGGTTTTATCACGCTCAGGCAAAGCGCGCGAAAACGTGTGACCGAGACATTTTGAGGCCTATTTTATAAATTAAATGAAAATCAAATATTTTTTGTATTTTAACCAATACACCAATTCAAGGTGGTTATTTTGATATAAAGTTTATACCTACAAAACAGTAGAAAAGTAGTAAAATCATGATTTGTAAAATCCAAGTACGCGGTGTGACACGCGGAGAACACCCAAAATCCTCCCGTTTTCAACTTTCAGATTCAGTTTTGAAATACTAAATGACCTTAAAACATGGCTTTCTGATAGTTTCCAGATAGGTATTGAAATGAAAAATCATCTCCAATTGATCGTTTTGTTCAAACTTTTATAATTTAGGATTTACAACCCTGTGACCACAATTATTGACCTCCTGAAGAACGACCCTTACGATACATGTGCGCCAACCACTATCCATCGACGAGGGCATGCTTGTATTGAATTGAGAATGATACTGACGTTTGAACAAGTTGGTGTGCAGACAGCGATCAGCAGCCCTCAAGATCAGCAATATGGCGGCCAGCAGAGCTGCCCCGAGTGGCAACCCTCGCCCTGCACCCTCCCACCAGCTGGTCGGCGTGTCTCGGATGTGGTGTGCTGCTGTGATACGGGTCACCGGTTTTACAGGCTAGAAAAACATATTAAGGTGATAAAAGACTGATCTTTTGGCAGGGGGTATGTTTGTTGATTCCTTACGGGATAGACAGAACATCCTCAGATATCCGTTTCTAAGCCACTTCTGCCAAATATACTGGGCAATTTAAAATTTGTGGGTACAAAAAATTTTTTTGATTTACTTACTGCAGTTTCTGCAGGCCAAATTTTCAATGCTTCCTGATAACCCTTAGGCCAGTTAGGCGGCAAAGTTATTATTGGCGGGTATGGGTAGTTTAGTTTGATAGTCGCTCCCCACCTGCAATATAAAATAAGAATAATAATCTAAAATCTCTATAAATTCGTTGAGAATTTGCAGCAAACCGTTGCGACCCTCATATATTCATCCTATCCACAATGTTACTTTTTTTTTTTATTAATGATGGGTTTGCTCTTGACTCTAGTCTAGGTCATAGGACAGAGACAGAGTCTAAGATGGAGCGAGCTCACCCAGAAGAAGCCTGTTCACTCTTACTTTGAAGAGATTAGGGTTGTATGCGTTTGGAAACACAGACGCAGGTAGTGAGTTCCAGTCTTAAGCAGTGTGCATTATAAATGATGACTGGAAGCGCTTAGTCCGAATTGGTGGAATGGCAACCAGGTATGGATTGTATCCGGCGGTGCGTCTGGATGTCCGATGGTAGAAGGGAGCTGGTAGAACAAGGTCGTGAAGCTCTTGAGCACACTCTGAGAAGTACAATCTGTAAAAAACCTACAAGCAGGCAACCTTGCGGCAATGTGCCAGGCTATGTAGCTTGGTGTCCACCAGTTTTATGTCGCCTATGAGCCTCTTGGCCCTGCGTTCCACCGAGTCAAGAGCGGCAAGTTGGTAATTGGCTGATGTTAAATGTTAAATAACATTGATACTAGTGTGAGCAAATCTTACTAACAATGAGATCAATGATATATAATGATATATAGGAACGAATAAAGAATTTAAAAAAGAACTTGAAAACTAAGAGGAACTCTTCCAGTGTGTGTGTGGCGTGTGGCGTGTGTTTACTAATTAAAATTATAATAATAGGTACAGTAGTTTATCTATATCTACCTAATGAAGTTCCGTATCTGTTCAGGGGTGTAGTAACCGCCGCCGTTCAACACGTCTGGTTGCCCGGGCGCCGGATGGCTGAGTCTCCAGGCGAGGTCGTCTGCATCAGACAGCTCTTGGAGACGGATCCTGGTGCGCCGCCGCTGATACCTGTGTTATTTAGCAATTGAGTTTCGCTATTTCTCTTTTCGTCGCTGTATTTTCTACTAGCTGTTACCCGCGTCATTGCCCGAGTAACCCTCGAATGGTGATAAAAACTATCCTATTTGTTAATCCATGATACTTTTTATATGTGTGCCAAATTTCATTACAATCAGTTTTTGCGTGAAGAAATAACAAACCAACATGAAAAAACGCATTAATTATATTAGGTAGTAGGATTATTTTGTCCCCGTGGTTTAAATCTGAGATAGATAGATAGATAAAACGTTTTTTGAATAAAATTACAACACACACATACATTCCACATAAATTAAATAAAACAGAAACAGTATTTGGCATCAATAGGTAAGTAAGTAGATGCACATTTGTGTCCTCCATATTTTTTGCCAAAAAATGGGGTAGTTGTTTACAGCCATTACCCCACTGATTTGTATATAATAGACGTCAGTGCATTACCCCAATCAAAACAGAATCTTCTTCCGCCCCCAAGTTGGCTAGAAGAGATCTGTCATAAATAAAGTTTAAAGTACCGCCGTTCCAATAAGTCGTATCCGACAGTTGTCATCTCCATTCTAAAAGAGATGTCAACAAAGGAAGATGGACCCTCTGCGATAGTATTATCACGAATCTGACAGCTGTGAAATACGATTTATTGGAACGGTGGTACTTTAGTGCCCTATGTATATTAAGAGTCAAAGTTGTACCTGTCTCGCTTCCGCCAGCCTGTCCAGCCCAAATAGGGTTGAGCCGTCCCTTCCACGGTCCCTTCCATCGCGAGGTTGGTGTCCGGCGCTGTCATCTGGAATTATAATAGTACGGGTTGATAAACTATTCTGAATTTCATTGTCCTTTATGATGATGATGATGATATCACAGTAGCCGCTGCTGCAGCCATTGCAAGTAGATCACACTCCACAAGCTCCTCAGGCAACCGACGCCCCCGCCGGCTCCCCACCATACAGTCAGGTAGATTTTATGCCCTGGGACTAAAAATTGTAGAGAATAAAAAAACGCTATGATTCGAGTAGCTCAGTATTCTTGTCTATAGTTTGAAAAAAATCCGAGGCGATCTGTTGTTAACGGTTACGGTTTATGTGCGAAGGTAAAATAAATGCATCTGAAATTATCAAAAAACATAATAATGACCAGAGACCGAATTATAAAATGCAACATAAGAAGCCTGAAATATGCATGAAAAAGCTTGAAATATGACAGGAGGGATAGCAAAAAAAGGGCGCGCTTCGTTCGAAAAATATTTAAAATGTGTCGATAATATGCACTTTAACCAGATTTTAGAGGAAATATGCTATTTGCTGTGAAAAGGGCTTAAATATGCAAATACATATGCAAATGCATATAATCCGGAAATCAGAAATCAGAAATCAGAAATATTTATTGCTAGAACTGGTTAATACAGGTGGTAAAATTAAAGAGTATTACAAAGTACAATAACAGTCCTTACCTAATCAGGCATGCAATTTTAAACATAAAATAATATTAGGTCCTTACATATGAAATTGGCGTTTTGTATGGGAGGAACAAAAAGTCGTTTTTTTTTAATATAGTATATTTATTTAATCAAAGTATGAGCCATTGTAATCTATGCACTTTTGCCATCTCATAGGTAGTTCATTGATCCCTTTACTAAAAAAACCATTCGGACGGGAATCAATAAAATCTTTGAAGGCGATTTGGACTGCCCCATCTGAGTTGATTTTTTTCCCTTGCAAGAAGTTATCCAAATTTCGAAAAAAATGGTAATCTGTTGGAGCAAGGTCCGGGGAGTACGGTGGATGCCTTAGACATTCCAATTGAAGCTCTTCTAATTTGCTAGCCGTCTGTTGTGCAGTGTGTGGTCTAGCGTTGTCGTGAAGCAACAGTGGCGTAGAGCGATTGACCAACCTCGGTTGTTTAGCAGCTAGCTTTTCCATCATGGTTTGCAATTGCTGACAGTAGACATCTGCCGTAATCGTCTGGCCAGATTTGAGAAAACTGTAATGAACGACACCGGCGCTAGTCCACCAAACGCTTACAAGTAACTTTTTATTGGTCAATTTTCGCTTGGAGCAGGCTTTGGCTGGCTTGCCAGGGTCCAGCCATTGCGATAAGCGCTTCCGATTATCGTAGAGAATCCACTTTTCATCACAGGTAATGATTCGATTTAAAATCCCTTCGTTATTGTGCCGGTCAAGTAATGTAACGCAGCAGTTGACGCGCGTTTGCCGGTTTGCTTCACTCAATTCGTGAGGAACCCACCTTTTAAGTTTTTTAATCTTTCCAATTTGCTTCAAGTGGATTAAAACAGTTTTATCACTAACACCGAAGCCTGCAGCTAATTCGGACGTGGTTTGCGATGGATCCGCTTCCACAATAGCCTTCAATTCTTCATTATCAACTTGGGTCTCCGGCCGTCCACGGCGCTTGTTTTGCAGGTCGAAATTTCCAGAACGAAAACGTTGGAACCAAAAACGCACTGTGTTTTCTTTTGCGACACAACCGCCATACACATCATTAACCCTTCGAGCCGTTTCCGCAGCACTGGTGCCACGGTGGAACTCGTACTCGTAAATAACGCGATATTTCAAATTTTCCATTTTGTAAATTGAGCGATGCTAACAGAAAAAAGATAAGTAAAAAAACAAATGAATGACGGTTTACGAAACACAACTACATGTGGAAATAGCTGTATAAATTTGGATTTCGAATTCCTAACCAAATAGGAGAAATTTGTGATCAAAGTGGCCAGTACGACAAAACGACAATTTCATATGTAAGGACCTAATATTATTAAATTTAATTTAAGAATGTCATAATTTTTTAATTGAAATGTATATAATCCAATTTATTTCATATTCGTGAATGTATAAAATTCATTAAGATCATAAAAACATTATCTATTAACCATCTTTTTAGAGTCTGTTTAAATTTATTGTCATTTAAAGCTTTTATATTGCTAGGGATCCTATTGTATAATCTAACTGCAGTCACAGTTGTACATTTATCGAAAATCATGCTTTTGATAGAGGATGGCAGCACAAGACGGTCCTTATTTCTTACATTTCGTGAGTGCTTGTCAGATACACACATGAAAAAATTCTTATGACTGCGAACAAAGCTACATATCTCCAGTATAAACATGCTTGCTAATGTCAGGAAGCCTCTGTCTCTGAAAATGTCCCTAAGTGATGTGTCATCAGACTTTCTGAATATAATTCGTTTTTGCAGTATAAATGTTTTTGAAACTCTCCGGTCTCTACTAATGACATAATGACTCTGTCGTCCTACTATGTAGTAACACACACAAATTAGGGAAGCGGTGCGCTGTAGTTACCTACTTACCTACATAGAACTAAACAACTTTTGGCAAAACTAAAAGTGGTCTTGATACTCGTCGCTACTTTTTATTTTTTATTTAATCTTTATTAGAGAAACCAACAGCTTATATTTGTAAATAAAGACTTTCTAGTTTCTACATTTAATTTAGTTCGAGTGGATATAATAATAAATAAATAATAAATAATAAATATCTTGGACATTTCACACAGCGCCATCTAGCCCCAAACTAAGCAAAGCTTGTACTATGGGAACTAGATAGCTGATACTATTACTTATATACTTTTTTTTTGTAAATAAATACATATTATAAATAGAAACACCCAGACTAAGCACAATTATCTGATAATGACTTAACAAATATTTGTGTCTTGTGGGGATCGAACCCACGACCCTCGGCGTAGCAGGCAGGGGTACTATCCGCTACGCCATCGGCTCAGTCAAATAGAGTGCTATTATAACCATAAGAATAGATAATAATACTGATAACTAAGAATCAACAGAATTTACATCAAGACTAAGAAAAATAAACTTTGATCATAGAGTAGAAATCAAAGCATAAGAATAGATAATAATACTGGCGTATTATTATCTATTCTATATATCTATTGATATTCTCTCTGTTGTCTAGAACAATATTATTCTAGTTACTATTACTTACTTACTTACATGCCATGTGATGCTGGCTTAGAATAGCATCACCCCATTTCCTACCCTTGGGAGTCGTAAGAGGCGACTAAGGGACTCGAGGGTGAGTATTGCAATTTTAGGCGATATGGGCTGAAAACCTGTCACTATGGCGATGCACAATTTCCGCATGACTCTCAAATATTTGTCAGACGTGGCGGCGTAGATGACCGTTTTTTGCGGCTGTTTGCGCTCTGCCTACCCCGCAAGAAATGATAGGCGTGATATGTGTACGTATGTATGTATGTATTACTTACTTATAAATTTAAAACACTATTCGAAATAGAGCATGTTCGACGTTGGACTAGGTCAAGCGTAGCGTTGGTTATGTCAGAGTAAAGTAAAAAGTAACATTGTTGGAAGCAATTAGACACGGTACAGTTCTTTGTCTACTCGTCAAACATGTCAGCTGCTCTATAATGCCAGTGAATGCATTTATATCTAGTTTCCATGCATTTCTTTTCATTTCAGACGGCCGATGTGACGCAGTGGTAGTGCGACTGCCTGCGACGCATAGGTTCCAGGTTCGATTCTCGGTGGTGTCCCACCGAGAATCGAACCTGGAACCTAACCGAACCTCGTCACTCACAAAGTTGTATTTATCACTTTCGTTGGTTAGGATATTTCAGAGTAAACCACCTGATTGTCCGAAAATAAATGGTTCCTTCGGAGGGCACGTTAAGCCGTCGGCCCCGGTTGCTGTCTATGATTACTTAGACGACGGTCGTAACACAACCATGTCAGAGGCCCTACTACTAGTAGTAGGCGGTTGAAAAACTCTGACACCAGGGTTCATCGTGTCGTTGAACGACTCGGTGTCCCACTCCCACACGAAAAGAGAGAGATGCATTTCTAAGACAGGATTTGGCTTTTTACATACATACATAAATCACGCCTATATCCCTTACGGGGCGGGCAGAGCGTTAAAGGCCGTCAAACGGATATTAACACCACGTCTGACAAAAGTTTTAGGGTCAATCAGATAACTGTGTATCACTATAGTGACAGGTTGTCAGCCCATCGCCTAAAATTGCAATACACATACAACCCTCGAGTCCCTTAGTCGCCTCTTACGACACCCATGGGTAAGAAATTGGGTGATGCTATTCTAAGCCGACATCATACGGCATTTGGCTTTTTTCAATTTAATTTACCAGATGCAAGGGTGTACAATAAACTTTACAGGTATGGTCAGTTTATTAACGTTGACTGGCCCAATATCGTTATTAAGTACACAGGGAGTTACAAAAATGGTACCTTTAACAAGCCGAAAAGATTAGAAGGTCATTAAAATGAAATAACCTTCCCCAGGGAACATGCAACGAAATATATAAAAAAACATTACACTCCTTTTTTGGTTGGGCAGTCGTGTAAAAAATGGACCACCCATGCAAAATAGCCGATCAGGAGGTCCTTATTTATTCATATTTCGACCAATCATCCAATCGACGGCCGATGTGGCGCAGTGGTAGTGCAACTGCCTGCGACGCAAAGGTTCCGGGTTCGATTCTCGGTGGGACACTCACAAAGTTGATATTTATCACTTTGTGAATTTGTTCCCGGTCTGGTTAGGACATTGCGGGGTGAACCACCTGATTGTCCGAAAAGAAATGGTTCCGTGCTTCGGAGGGCACGTTAAGCCGTCGGTCCCGGTTGCTGTCTATGATTACTTAGACGGCGGTCGTTACACAACCATGTCAGAGGCCTACTACAGCAGGCGGTTGAAAAACTCTGACACCAGGGTTCATCGGGTCGTTGGACGACTCGGTGTCCCATACGAAAAGAGAAAGAGAGAGATCCATAGGTAAAGTTGTCCAGTTTAATGCTTATCTTGACCTCCTTTCGGCTTGTTAATTATGTTTTAGTTACAAGCATTTAGCTCAATCTTATCATGTTCATACCATTCGTGAGTCAAAAAGCAAGGAACTATTCAGGATTAAACAAAGTACACACGAAATTATGACTGAATAGTTTGCATGCCAGTTCGACTACTCCAATGTTTTATGACGGAAAAGCAAATAACATTTAACATATACGGGGTGTAAGGGGAAACCTCTTATAAAACTTCGAATACTGATAGGATGCATGCAGACCATGAAACTGAACAACTTTCCCCTAGGAAATGTCAGGCAACGATAAAATAAATTTACCTCCCATACGAAATCAAGATCTTCATCTTCTCAGTCGATGCCTCGTTCCTGACTGCAATTACTATAGGAAGAATTTGCGGTGTGATGCCGGCTTCGAATAGCATCACCCCATTTCTTTCCCGTGGGAGTCGTAAGAGGCGACTAAGGGACTCGAGGGTGTGTATTGCAATTTTAGGCGATGGGCTGAGATAACCTGTCACTATGGCGATACACAATTTTCCGATTGACCCTCAAATATTGTCAGACGTGGCGTAAATGTCCGTTTTTTGCAGGCGTTTCCGCTCTGCCTACCCCGTAAGAGATTAAAGGCGTGATATGTGTATGTGTATGTATGTATGTGAAGTTTTTTAGTTCGATTTATCTAAATGCACCCTATAAGTATTTGGAAGGCTTACAGCCTGTATACAACATCTTCTACGACATACCATTGTAAAAACTGAGATGATAAGAGTTTGTTTGTGGTGTTAGGGCGTGTAAATTCAAAAACTTAGCTCTATACCTACTTGAGATGTCTTTTTCATACATATACACATTTCACGCCTATAATCCCTTGCGGGGAAGGCAGCGCGTCAAAAAAGTTTAATTTTACGCTACGTCAAACAAATATTTGAGGGTCATTTGGAAAATTGTGTATCGCCAAATCGCCATAGTGACAGGTCGTCAGCCCATCGACTAAAAATGCAATACGCACTCTTTTTCATAGGGTAACATAATAGGTAGGTACCCTTATGCTCTCGTCTTGGTTACATTTTACATGAAAATGTTTTACATTTTTCATGGATAGGTATTTCCTTGACTATATTTCAATTATTAATAACGCAAAATCTAGATTTTTATTTGTCAGATCGTTATTTGAGGACATTGCTTAAAATAGATAGGTAGGTATAGGTAATACTTCATAGTTCCTATAGAAAGGTTTAAGCGGAGTATAGCAAATTATATTGCCTGCGGTTCAAAGAAACCTTCAAATTAATGTTTTTACGCAATATCCTAATAGAAAATAAACTTACCGTATCTCCGGGGGCCAAGGTCCCGCTCGCACAATCAATAAACCTTTCAATCCATTGCTTTTTCTGTTCACACCACTCTTATCAAAACTGTAACACACTCGGTGATAGTTATTTAAATGTACTTTTAATTTAAAACTATCGTTAATACACGTCGTGATTCAACGGTTGAGAAATAAACATTGAATTTGTTGTTAAAGCTGATCTAGTCGCGGGCGTAAAGTTAGTACTATTAATTATACTGTGGTAAAGTAGTGCGTGGAATGGGTGAAGTGCGCATGCGTGAAGAACCGCGCAGGTCCAAGATGGCGGCAAACGAAACCAGCTGATTGCCCGGGCTTTTCCGGGTTTACAAAGGGCTAGGTTGGAGAGGTCTGGAAGCTGGGAATAAGGCCGCTACCAACCGCTACAAACCAATACCAATGACCTACCTTTTGATAGGAGATTCCAATGAATTATCTTACTGACAGTTACCTTCTCCTAAAATGTCCTAAACTAAACAAACTGGGAACAATCTTACAAAGTCCAATTTTACACATGCCTCTGACAAATACCCTCCTTCTAGAATCGAACCAGGGACTTCCGGATCGCGGTGTTTTTCTATGTATAATATGTATTTATTTACAAAAAAAAGTATATGATTATTAATATCAGCTCTCTAGTTCCCATAATACAAGCTCTGCTTAGTTTGGGGCTAGATGGCGCTGTGTGATTGGTCCAGGATGTTCGCTTGTTTTGTTTAAAAAAGACATAAGTAATTTCAGAATGTAATTTGAATAACTGGGTCTCCTTCGGTTGTACGATCGACCCTGGACTACATATAGTGGAATTTTGCTAATAAGCTGCCCAAATTTTCTTAAAATAATATAAGAACTGACGAGGCTGGCCTGGAACAAGATGGCGAGACTATTTAGTCGCATTTAGTAGTGACCGGCAATTAGAAACCGGTGACCGAGCAGAGTGGCATAAAAGAGGGGCGAGGCCTTTGCCCAGCAGTGGGACACAGAACAGGCTACATAAAAAATAAAATTATGTAAAAAAAACTATTAAAACAAGCTTTTATTTAAGTGCTCTGAAAAGATGAAAATAAAATTTTGAATGACATTAACCACATTCATTAATGACTTTACAGAAATGAAAATATAATAAAAGCTTGTCGCGATGCCTAGAAGAAACTACCTAATTACAGTTAGGTGCGTACCTTGTTACAAAATTTCAATCACAAATTGAAAGTTTCGCGACAAGCTTTTATTATATTTTCATTTCTGTAAAGTCATAAATGAATGTGGTTAAGGTCATTCAAAATTTTATTTTCATCTTTTCAGAGCACTTAAATAAAAGCTTGTTTTAAAAGTTTTTTTTACATAATTTTATTTTATATTTTTTAGTTTATGTTACGATAGTTATTGATCAATACGACAGTCTTTCTATAAAACGGAGAGACCTTCAATAGAAAAACTTAAGGCACGGGGAAAACTAACATTAGGATAAAGTATAATTATCTCTTTTATATTCTATAGAAGTAGGTTGGTACCTACTTCTCCGGCATCGCTAATAGAAGAATTAGCTTGTAATATGTCTTAGTTTTTTCATTTCATTGATGACGTCATTATTATATGGCCGAGTCCCAGTTAATTTCGAACAGTCTAATTCTTCTATCAGGAGGCCTTTTATTGACGTGACCCTTATTCATGGTGGGCCTACCAACTGCCTATCATGAACGAATTCGTATACAAAATTGCAAGTCCCAGCAGTTGAATATTGAGGAGTTCCATAGTTCGAAGACAACCCTGGATGTAGCGTCTAATTCATTGTGGGCCTACCAACTGCCTATAATGAACGAATTCGTATACAAAATTGCAAGTCCCAGCAGTTGAATATTGAGGAGTTCCATAGTTCGAAGACAACCCTGGATGTAGCGTCTAATTCATTGTGGGCCTACCAACTGCCTATAATGAACGAATTCGTATACAAAATTGCAAGTCCCAGCAGTTGAATATTGAGGAGTTCCATAGTTCGAAGACAACCCTGGATGTAGCGTCTAATTCATGGTAGGCCTACGAACTGCCTATAATAAACGAATTCGTATACAAAATTGCAAGTCCCAGCAGTTGAATATTGAGGAGTTCCATAGTTCGAAGACAACCCTGGATGTAGCGTCTAATTCATGGTGGGCCTACCAACTGCCTATAATAAACGAATTCGTATACAAAATTGCAAGTCCCAGCAGTTGAATATTGAGGAGTTCCATAGTTCGAAGACAACCCTGGATGTAGCGTCTAATTCATGGTGGGCCTACCAACTGCCTATAATAAACGAATTCGTATACAAAATTTTGTGTCCCAGCTATAAACCGCTGAGGAGATCTCTCGTACGGAGCCGATCCTGGCAGCAGCATTAGGTCAAATTTATGATTAACATGCATTGTCATCGGTTCTGGACCGACATGCAAAATTTCAACTCAATCGGATACCGAGAAGTGGTTCAAATTAAACTTGCAAGATTTGCACCGAACAAACATTGTTACTTACATACTTACATACACTGCAAGTTAAATAAAAGCTTTTAAAAATGGCCGGCGGCGTTGCATACAATTCCTATAAAATATTCCTGTAGATTAATTAAAAAAGTATATATATTTTTTGATACTATAACTGTAGTACAAAAATAGAAAATCACTTTAAATTTTATGTACCTACCTAAACTTAACCGCGACCTAGCCAACTTTGGCACACGCTCTTATAAAAACGGGGTAGTTGGGGTGAAATTGGCTTACGACATGGGGCAAATCTAAACACCAGTAAGACTGCTTGGCATTTACATTACATGCTCTACTTACACAGGGATGTTCCCTAGAGTAATATTTTTACTACAAAAGTTTTTGAAAACATGCAAAACTTTCAAGCGCGGGCAGGATTTTAATTGGCGACTTTCTATACAATGTGAAATAAAGAAACTTGAACTTTCGCCATTACTAGTGGCGACCCTGTTCTATCTGGGCTCTCTCTTTTCGTGTGGGACACCGAGTCGCCTTACAACTCGATGAGCCCTGGTGTCAGAGTTGTTCAACCGCCTCCTACTAGTAGTAGGCCTCTGACATGGTTGTGTAACGACCGCCGTCTAAGTAATCATAGACAGCAATCGGGACCTGTCTATTCCCTGGATTCATCCCTTAGTCGCCTTTTACAACACCCACGGGTTGAAATGGGGCGATGCTGTTGTAAGCCGGCACCATACGGCAAGATTTTTAGTGATAGCATTTTATGTAGAACCACACACATACACACATCACGCCTTTATCCCTTGCGGGGTAAAAATACGGTCGCTATCGCCGCGTCTGACAAATAATTGACGGACGTTTTAGTAAAATCGTGTATCGACAGCTTGTCAGCCTGTCATGTCGCCTAATACTGTATGTATGTAGGTATATATGTAATAACTTTATTGCAGCAAATAAATATCAAAAAGAAAACACAAATAACAGAAAAGGTAAGGCACAAAGGCGGACTTATCCCATTAAGGGATCTCTCCCAGTCAACCTTTGAGAAATCCAGAGGTCATGGTGTGCGCAGGTAAACTATGGTACGGGTAATTGAATAATAAATATATATTGTCCTCCTTTCGGCCGTTGTTGATCAGGCTGAAATACGCGTTAAATGTTGATCCACCTTTGTCCGCAGTTTACTAGGGAATTATTGCGGGTATCGTTTTATTTTTGATTTACATTTATTCACCGGCTTGTAACGCAGTTCCCAAGCTTACGGAAAAGTCGCTACCTTGACACCAACTGACACGGCAGTTGTTGATCCTGTAACGGCTTTCTTTTTTAAGGAAAATAATGCTTTGTTGATCTATATAAATCATTTATGAGCAACATTTGCCGTGAACTTTTAAACCGATACTGCAGAACGGCAACGTTGCACAAGTGAGACAAGAAGTGTTTATTCAAGCTTTTCGTTTTTTGTACAGGTCAAATCTTGGAATCAAAATTTGCGCCACTTAACGACTTCCGATTTATCAAAAATTTTGCAAAGACATGTAAATTGGGTGACAATGCAATATTATGATGTCAAAAAGCTGATATGATGATGGAACCGGAATGTGGTCATCTGCATCTCAGAGATGAAACTATGTACCCCTATCGAATTTGGGCTCGTTGGTATCGTCTTGCTAACCACTCTTCAAATTCATGGTAGCCAGGGTCTGATGATGGGGCCGGAAGGTGGTCATAGCATCTCAGAGATGCAACTACGTACCCCTATCGAGTTTGGGCTTGTTCAAATCGTCTTGCCAACCACTCTTCAAATACATGGTAGCCAAGGTCTGATGATGGAGCCGGAAGGTGGTCATAGCATCTCAGAGATGAAACTACGTACCCCTATCGAGTTTGGGCTCGTTGGAATTGTCTTGCCAACCACTCTTCAAATACATGGTAGCCAAGGTCTGATGATGGAGCCGGAAGGTGGTCATAGCATCTCAGAGATGAAACTACGTACCCCTATCGAGCTTGGGCTCGTTGGAATCGTCTTGCCAACCACTCTTCAAATACATGGTATCCAGGGTCTGAAGATGGAGCCGGAAGGTGGTCATAGCATCTCAGAGATGAAACTTCGTACCCCTATCAAGTTCGGGCTCGTTGGAATCGTCTAGCCAACCACTTTTCAAATACCTACTAAGATTTGATTTTTGATCATTTGTTGATTTTAATTTTTTTATGGTAAAATAAATTTATAAACAATATGTGAAAGTTGTTTTAATGGTTACAAGTAACAGAACAAAAAGTATAAGAACAAGAAATAGAAGTAGGCGGGAGGGAGAGAGATGTATTCCTATCCTAGCTAAGATTTCCGGGAATCTATTTTAATGGTCACTTTAACCTGATGATAAAAATATGATTTTACGTGTAGCGCGGTGATTATTTTGACACGATCATAAAACATTGGGTGTTTCTCGGATGTAATACGTCTCTGGTCTCCCTTTTTGCTTATTAAACCTTTCCATCACCACCACCCACCCCTCACTCTTATTCAGGATTAATGATATTGCATAAAGATTATCAAGATAGTTATTGCATTATACATGCACCCACTCGATCCCTTTTATTCCTACAACACTCCCAGCACACCTCATCCTCTTGCTCGTCCGCAATGAGTCCTCCAACACCGTGCCATGTTCATCGTGCTATATTCTTATCTCCCTTCTCATCCTTTTACTCGTTTACCAACTCACTTCTATTCATAACTCACCCCTCGACTCTTCTCAATTTTTTCCAGTTAATAGACTTGCTGTGCCCGCGACTTCGTTCGCGTGGAGTCAGAACTTATGTACAAATTTGAAAGTTTAATATCTCTCGTTCTGCTCAACCGATAAAAGTTGTCTCAGCTGTCGGTTTACACCACAAAAAGTTTTTTTTTTATTTTTTTATTAAGGATGGGTTTGCTCTTGATTCTAGTCTAGGTCATAGGACAGAGACAGAGTCTAAGATGGAGCGAGCTCACCCAGAAGAAGCCTATTCACTCTTACTTTGAAGATATGAGGGTTGTATGCGTTTGGAAACACAGACGCAGGTAGTGAGTTTCACTCTTTAGCAGTGCGCATTATAAATGATGCCTGGAAGCGCTTAGTCCGAATTGGTGGAATGGCAACCAGGTATGGATGGTATCCGGCGGTGCGTCTGGATGTCCGATGGTAGAAGGGAGCTGGTGGAACAAGGTCGTGAAGCTCTTGAGCACACTCTCCGAAGTACAATCTGAAAAAAAACAACAAGCAGGCAACCTTGCGGCGATGTGCCAGGCTATGTAGCTTGGTGTCCACCAGTTTTATGTCGTCTATGAGCCTCTTGGCCCTGCGTTCCACCGAGTCAAGAGTGGCAAGTTGGTATTTGGCTGAGCCATCCCAAAGGTGACTGCAATACTCCATGCAGGATCGGACTTGTGTTTTGTAAAGAGTTAAAAGCTGTCCAGGCGTAAAGTATCGCTTCACTCTATTCAGGATGCCCAGCTTCTTAGCCGCCGTTTGAGCTTTGTACTCGATGGTCGCGCCGAAGTTTAGATTTGATGTCAACTCCATGCCTAGAAGCTCAAGCCTGTCAGTGACAGGGACAGATGTACCCCGAAAAGTAGGTGTCCAGTCGAAGGGACTCCTTTTTGCAGTGAAAAGACACGCTTGTGTTTTGGTGGCGTTGAATGAGACCAGATTGTCGTCGCCCCATTGGGAGACAAGACTTAAGGTCAGATCTGTTCGCTCTACCATGGCCTTTCTTAACGAACGTATTTCATCCCCACTGGTCCCTGCACCTGTCAAGTATCTCTCTGAAACGGTACTATCATCTGCGTATCCAACAATACCATGCCGAAGGAGGTCATTGATGTGCAGCAGGAAAAGAGTTGCAGAGAGAACAGACCCCTGAGGAACTCCGGCATCAATGGCTGTCTAATTCCAAGCTAAACTCCCGCAGTGGAAGCGATTTACACAGGTAAATTTCTAGTAAAATACCAGGAGTTCAACTGAAGGCAGACAATGGCCGCGTTACGCAGCGCTAAATAGCATACGCTGCACAATATAGCAGCGCATACTATGAATTAAACGTGAACCTAAATCTATTTAACTTAATTAACTAAGTTGAGTGAAATTGGCAAATGATGTGTTCTGACCTTTACATAACTCAAGTCGGTAGTAAATACCGTCTGCCGATCTGGCGTTACGTCACACGTATTAGCACTAGATTATAAGTAAGTACCTCCAAATTATATCACCCCACGAATTCCGCAATTCGTACTAAGGAGTCACAATGATATTATGGTACAACAAATATGACTAAAGGGAACACACCATTAACACAAAGAAACAGTTTTATACTAAAACAACTAGGTTTAACACTTACAGTCACGTGCCGGCGCAAATGCATAAATACCCAACGGAGAAAGGAAGTTCAGGGAATGGATCAAATAGGGATTCCGTTGGTACTTACAGGGCTGGGTGGAAAAGATATCGACACCCAGCATTCCACTACAGCCTTGGCGCGTTATTCACTTCAAACCACTCACAGCTTCTGTTCGTATTTCACTTTGATATTAGTCATTACGCGTGACCCAACACGAATTAGGGCCGTACAAAACGCGAGCCGATATGGCCACTTGATGCCTATTCAACGCGACGCTCACGTGGAAGACGTCGAGACATCCAACAATCACTAAGCCTGGTATTCTAGTATAACCCAGGAGAACCGCAATAATACGATGCATCAACACGCGCGATCTCAAATTGAATCGTCCATTACACGCGGCATCACAAAACGCGTGGCGGGAAATCCGTACAAAACACAATACGTTCTCGTCCGAACGGTTTTGAGTGACTGATAGTGCGGTGCAGAAATCACCGCTTGGCGCCTACCAGGCGGCCCGCGCGCACGCCGCCACCCTCGCCCCGCGAGCGAGAAAGGGACAACATATGCCCAGAGCGATGCGTGCGGGCGAGCATCGCGGCGTATTCATAGACCGTCATTAATACCTAACTTACCCCAGCATAGCAACGCTAAATTAAACAATGGCCATAAGGTCAGAGGAGCAGCCGTCAACGACTACTCTGATGGACTGTTCACTAAGAAAGTCTGAAATCCAAGTACAAAAATCAGCTGGGATGCCATAAACAGGAAGCTTGCTGAGCAGACTTGCATGCCAGACCCTGTCAAAGGCCTTCGAGATATCGAGTGAAACGGCAAGTGCTTCGCCGTTTTTCTCGATGGCTTCGCCCCAGCAGTGCGTGACATACACAAGAAGATCACCAGTAGACCGCCCCCGGCGAAAGCCATATTGACGGTCACTGAGAAGATCATAACTTCAAGGTAGGTCAGCAACTTACTGTTAAGTACCCTCTCCATGACCTTGCATAGGATGGAGGTAATGGCAATTGGACGGTAATGGGCAGGGTCAGCGCGGTCGCCCTTTTTGGGAACTGGTTGCACATTAGCAAGCTTCCAGGCCCCCGGCACCGTTCTTTCTTTAAGAGAGAGGCGGAACAAGCGTGTCAGCACAGGAGACAGTTCAGGCGCACATAGTCTTAACACTCTCGCTGGTATGCCATCAGGTCCGCTGGCTTTGTTCACGTCTAGACTGCACAATACTCTTCGAACCTCTTTGGTGTGTACTGCGATCTCCGAGTTTTATTAGAATCGATCCAGTACTTTCAGAGATTAGACCGGACAAACAGATAAACAGACAAACGGACAAACAGACAGACAAAATCTTTCTAAAACATTGCAAATTGTTCTATTTTAATTAACTATTTTAACATCGCCCCCAATAAGATTTTTGTAAATATATTCAATGTTCAGACACGCGAATTTACTGTTTTATTATATGTAAAGATTTGTCATAAACGCATGAAAAATATTGCAATACTTTATAGAAATGTTATTTTTCGCAAACTAATAAGTTTTAATTTTTTTTTTTCTGAACTCCACAAAAATATTTTTTTATTTGGAATACTGTACATAGTCCTCGCCAAAATTTAAATTCTTCTCTATAGTTATTGACGTTCATTCATACACGTGTTGTGACGTTGTAAAAAGCAAAGAAACAAAGTGGCAACAGCGCACATAAGAAAACCACCAATCATAAAAACGGTGGTCTCTGATTGGTCCATTTGAATCGGATCAACATTTGATGGAGCGGATTTGTATAAAGAATGTTATGAATTGATCGTATTTGTGCTTTTAAAGGGACAGCGATTGTTGATCCGATCGGAGCCACATTTGTATGCAGGGTCATACATTAGATCAACAAAAGCTGTCGGGATCAACAATTGCCAACGGATCAACAATTAACTGATGCTACAACCCGTATGATCAACATTTGCCGAGTTGATATATCTATATATATATATATATATATAATTGACACTAAATATAGCTGTAAAAGAATAATAATTATATGTACATACAATCCTACTTATATAATTAAATACCTATCGATAAAGAAACATACATAGTATAAAAATATATTATTTTAAATATAAATACAAGCCCTATAAATGGTCAGAGTTATCCCAGTTAAAACCCCAAAGTTTTCTCATGTTCGTCTTGAAAGTCCCGATATTTGTGCTTTTCCGAACGTCCACCGGAACCTTGTTCCACAATCGTGCGGCGTGGATAGTAAAACACATGAAACCCTCGAGTCGCTTAGTCGCCTCTTACTACATCCGCGGGAATGAAATTGGGTAAAATGCGGGTAGAGCCACGTGGCATTATAAAATTCACCATGGTGTCGGTACAGTAAAATATAGAAAAACGTAGATTGGTTTTTAAATGTATTTAAGTGTAGGTTTCTATCAATATATTCAGAGTGTTATCTACTCATGAAACTTGAAAAACTCTGACACCAAGGTTCATCGGGTCGCTAGACAACTCGGTATCCCACACGCAAATAAGAGGAAGGTAAAACAATTTCAACTTTACTAAGCAATTCTTTTTCGAAATATGTGGGCCTTCCATCTTTATCATTCTTCCATAACATATTTTTTTATTTAATCATTTTTGTATGACAGGTAATTTTTTTACATATTTGAAAAAATAAAATAACATAGTTGTTTAGTTTTATGAGTAGGACACACTCTCAAAATATTTTTATACAGGGTGTATCTTTAGTGGTCCAAAGACAAAATTAATGATATATATATATATATATATAACTATACCTTCCTTACTATAATAAGAGGATTTTGTATTGAATGCCCAATTTTTTTCATTTTTTTTTAGCTTAGAATGTCTATAGTCTCTTAGAATGTCTAGTCTAGCTAGACACCCTTATATCTGGAAAAGCTGGGCCAATAATACCTAATCGGGGACATCTATTGAATAATCCTGTTCTCTTTTGTAGTTGGATAAATCCTCGCAGAGCAACCTTCGTTCACTGTTGACAACCCTGGAGCGCTAGTATGGGAGTCTGTAAGGGATCGATGTATAGCGACACTCAGGCGCCACGGTGGAACAAGCCGGGGGCACACCAGGTACACAATGGTTTCCGAAGGAAGATAGAGAGATAAGTGACATTTTCTAAATGGGCTAACGAAAAACAAACACTACCTAAGTCCCAGATTCGTTGATTATAATATTACTTAAAAAACAAACAATAATGTTGTAAAAAACAACAAATTGGAAATAAAACACAAATAATTTAGAATTGGTTAAATTTTTATATAAAAATGTTCCCGCGCACAGCAGTGCACCGCCATGCGCCAAGCCGAGCAAATGTAAACTCAAATAAGTTTTTAATTGCATTCATAATTAAGTTATTGGGAACTTAACTATATCTGACAGTTCTCGATCGCTTTTTTTATAAAGTCATGTTTTTTAAAATGTTATGCTAAGTTGAAATTTTGTTATTTTACTCATAAATACTAAATGCCTATTTACATATAGGTATTTGGATAAAAACTTTTTCAGTTGCGCTCAGCGCCATCTAAGTACACTTATAGATTAGCTAGAAAAAATTCCCACTGTTAAAATTGCCAGTTTCAATGCCATTAAA
This sequence comes from Tuta absoluta, assembly GCA_027580185.1. Classification (NCBI taxonomy): domain Eukaryota; kingdom Metazoa; phylum Arthropoda; class Insecta; order Lepidoptera; family Gelechiidae; genus Tuta; species Tuta absoluta. Next base: position 5,461,160 of record JAQAHW010000019.1, on the reverse strand, counting down.
ATGAACATTTTCCTCTTTAATCTGAATAACGTACCAATGCCTTGTGATGCCGGCTTAGAATAGCATCACCCCATTTCTTTCCCTTAGGAGTCGTAAAAGGCGACTAAGGAACTCGAGGGTGTGTATTGCAATTTGAGGCGATGGGCTGACAACCTGTCGCTAAGGTGATACACAATTTTCCGGATGACCCTCAAATATTTGTCAGACGTGGCACTAATGTCCGTTTTTCGCGGCTGTTTGCGTATGCGTGATATGCGTGATATGTGTATGTGCATGTGTACGTACCAATATTATGGCCATTGGTATTCTGATCCAAAAACAAGAGGTTCCTACTTATTCTGAACGCGTTATACATGAAATAAGAAGTTCCTTAATACTTATCTCCCAGTCCCAGTACACAACTAGCCTAACCGATTTACTCTCTCTACAAGAGAGAGTTTGGCAAAGCGCACACAGTGTCACACTAGAGGGCGAAACGATAGGCAACCCTCTTAAGTATCACAACAAGTGCACCGCAAATTAAAATTGCATTGTAGTTGATGAAGATATAAAGTGATTTTATGAAAATGTAACTTTCTGTGAAGTGGCAATAGTAGTAATTGCAACAGCTGGAACTTGGGTTGAGACAGCTATTATTTCGATGTAAGTAGAAGTACGACTTTTGAATTTTTTTATAATCTTGTTTACCAGAAGGGCTGGGGCAGGATCCGGTTGTATATTTAATGTTATCGTTTTTATCCCCAGACTAATTTTAGAAATAACCCACAAGGTCACAAGCCCTTCGTGAATGTTTTCTTCCATAGAAAAGTACCTAAACTAATACCTGCTGGATATTCCTACAGGGTGTATGATGGGCTTAGAATAGCATCACCCTATTCCTTTCCTGTGGGTGTCGTAAGAGACGACTAAGGGACACGAGGGTAACATGTGTACTGCAATTTTAGGCGATGAGCTGACAACCTGTCACTATGGCGATACACAATTTTCTGAATGACCGTCAAATGTTTGTCAGATGTGGCGCAAGGTATATAGGCGTGATATAATGTTTGTGTATGGTAGAGTCAGCCGTTCATGATTTTGTTTATATACATAACCATAAAAAAGCTGCCTTGTATTTTTCAAATTGTCTGTAACAGACGGATTAAGACCAATGATGATGTAGATGTTCCTCACCTACAGCAATATAATTTTTGCATATGTTTTAATTATCTTTGTGTATAACTAAGTACTTAATTACATTTTATTACAAGCATCACTTAATGATGGAAGAGCGGAGGCTCCTACTACAGGCTTTCTAAAGCTTAAAAGGAGACTTCAGCCGACTAACAACTTGTAAACAATCTCTTCTCTTTTCGTGTGGGACACCGAGTCGTCCGACGACCCGATGTACCCTGGTGTCAATGTTTTTCAACCGCCTATTATCAATAGTAGGCCTCTGACATGGTTGTGTTACGACCGTCTAAGTAATCATAGACGTAAATCTAAACGTGCCCTCCGAAGCACGGAACCATTTCTTTTCGGACAATCAGTTGGTTCACCCTGCAATGTCCTAACCAGACCGGGAACAAATTCACAAAGTGATAAATATCAACTTTGTGAGTGTCCCACCGAGATTCGAACCCGAAACCTTTGCGTAGCAGGCAGTCGCACTACCACTGCGTTACATCGGCCGTCCGTGTAACCAATGTATATACTGAAATAAAATATTTTGTATTTTTGTATTTGATGTTGGTCTTGATGAAGTATCTCATTACTCTTTCAGCATCACCAAGCATGGGCCTTGGTTCTGGCAGCGGCCACGGAGTGGTTCCGGCCGCGGCTGGAGTGATACTTGCAGCGGAGTTGTTCGCGCCACTTCTGCTGCTTTGTGGTCTGTGCTGCTGGCCTGACGACCAATCCGGTGGGTTTGAGAAAAATCATCAGATCATTTCTAAACGAGGGTGTCGCAAATTGCGAATAAAATTAGGGATACACTTTTGACCGTGTGATTCCGGCTGAGAATAGTATCACCCCATTTCTTTACCGCGAATATTTTAATAGGCAAATAAGGGTCTTGAGGTCTCAAATATTTGTCAGACGTGGCGATCGCGACCGTATTTTACGGCGGTTAACGCTCTGCTTATGCTTACCCAGCAAGGGATAGAGGCGGAAAATATATATTGTATTTTTGCGTTGGGTCGGCCTAGCCGTCTGCCTAGCGTAGATAAGCAATGCTACCCAATAAAGGAAGGCTTATATCCAGCAGTGAATTTTTGTGATTATGATGTCAATTTAAGGATAATGATACAAGTCCTAAAACGCGGTATCGAAGTTATTCCGCCGGTAGCTATACATACAAGTTCCAAGCATGTCCGGTTGGAACATTCGTTCGAATAGTTTACTTCACAGTCGTTACTCGGCCTTCCAGTCTAATCATCACACCTTCTAAAATCTTTTTAAGTGTAGTTTTTTAACAGGTGTTTACATTAATTGTTAATTATTATTACAGACACATCGAGTACGGGAAAGCACCCGCAAACGCCAGTGGTAACTAGAACTTCAACTAAAAGAGGTAATTACAACTTTCATCACAAACTTGAAGCACTTAAACATAGGTGAAATAAGGGCATTGGATTATCGTCTTAATTTCATAAAAGTCGTTAAGTACCTTGGGCAAAGGATGAGCCGCGGTAGCCTAGTTTTCTAAAATTGTATACCTACCCCGGGGGATGTTTAAAAATGTGGTATTCATGTCGTTACCTCATTCATTGCACCCTGTTTAAACCTGTGGTTTAAACCATTGCAGATTCGAGCCATAGACGATTGAGCAATGTGTTTTCAAGACATGCTGCAAGCAGCACCACTTCACTACACCTCCCTAGCACATCAGGTACTCAAAATAACGATGACTAACCGTTTTATAGTAAAACAGTTGCAAAATAACAATTGAAATAGTAAATCAATAGATCCGTCTGATTGTTCATCTGATAATAATTTTACCTGTAACAATTGATTCAATTAATCTCATACATTCGTTAAGCTTAAAGCTATTTCGAAATAGTTGTCATATGTATCATTTACTTACATTTTACGCAGGTAACAGTAAAAAATCACTATCGGCTCATAGAAGCCATGAGGAGATTCCTGCGCGGAGACGATCTCACTCACACCTAGAGCCTAGTGAAGAAGACGAAAGATATCATTCTGCTCCTAGCGTTATAGATGAGGTACATTTTAGTCTTTTTTACTTAACAATTCATTGGAACTTGTCGTAGGTCATAATTTTCCACATAATCTACACCATAATTTATATTTTCCTTGATTTCTAGGTGATACACCGAAGAGACTGGGAACATTCCACCAAAGAACTCTACATTCCACTTAGACCTGACGTTTCTCAGCTATTTGACGTGGACTTAGACTCAGATATCAGCAGCCCAGCTGCTCCAAGAGCTGAAGCGGAATCTAGCTCAGTGGAATGTCTTCGCAGTGAACCAACCATTACCTGCAAGAAACACCACACGAACATTAAGTCTTCACGTAACAGAACCAAGAAAGAATCCATTCACAATGACGTTAAAGATACAGATGCAACCGAAAATCAGTTTTTAACTCCAACTTCAGACTTCTACATTGGCGAAACGTTAGACACATCTTCGATTCTCAGAGAATCTCAATCGATAAACAACAATATAGAAGTACTTGATGGGAAAATCAAGTCAGTTTACAAGGCGAAAGACGACAAACAGTCGATCAACGAATCGATCAAAACAAAAGATCGTCCACATATAAAATGTATTGATGACGAAGGGATTGACTTGCCACTATGGGAAGGATTTAAAGTGAAGATGGTAGACATGGATATGGATTTTTTTGTGGATGAGTTGGACCGATCAGGAGCCATACATCGCGACACATCCCGTGGCAGCCTTGTCACGTGCGTTTCAAGAATGGGACAATTCCCTCCACCTTCTGTTGGTTAGTATTCACGCTTATTATTATAAATATTGTTGTTTGTCTCATCAAGTGTACATAAGGAAGCTTATGTGTGTCTGACCTGTTTACAAGTTTTTAGTTTTTCTTCAATAACTGCATTTTCTTAAACGTGATTACCAGGTAAATGTTGTCATTTGTCCTAATTAAGACAAAGTTTTCTATTCTCAATGCTTTTACTTCTGGTCCTTTACCAGAAACTCTGAACTTGATGTGAAGCACTACTTCTGCTCTCTCAGTGTATCCCAACTAACCAAGTCTTGCCTAACCTGACCTGTCAAGATCGAGATGTACTGAAGGATCACAGTGCTGCATGTTTTTTAATGATTGATGATGTTGATGCTCATGCATGACTCTTGTCTGGGGGGCACATAAGGTCGAAATAGAGCTAAATTTTGAACTTCTAAATCTGAAGTAAGCTCACCTAGAAGGCCAAAGGGAAACTAGCATTCACACCTAACGACGAGTGCTTCCGCAAAGTGCTGCATGTGCTTGTATATATGTGCGCAGAAGCTGTAGGGTGGGAAGGTGGCGCTTGCTACCTGGCTGAGGCAGGGTGTCTGCGGTCACGGGCAAAGCTGTTGGCGGCTGAAAGAAGCGAGGCTTGTGGGGTGCGGGCGAGGCATGCCAGCGATGGAGACATTCTTGCGCCGACATTGCGACCAGAGTCGGGAGCTTTTTCGGGTGAGCATGCTGCATTGATGTGCTTTTCTAATGGGCTGATGTTACTTGCAATCTCACCTCTCAAACAAGAGAGAGAGTATGATTTCGTAACACAAACATTTTCAGGGCTCCTCCTAACTTCACCGATACTACATGGCAGGCCTTCAAAATGACGTGTGTCATCCCGTCGCCGTCGTGCGTGCTCGAGCATCAATATGTAGCCGTGTCTGGCTCATTTTACACAATTTCTATGATCGTTCGTGATGGATCACGATTCAAAGCTGTGCTAAGTCAGTCTGGCTGTCGTAAATAGTGGCTGAGGGAACAATCCCTCATGGAATTTGCAGCTACGTTCCCTGTAAAATACATCTTGTACTGCACTTAGCGATTTGCCTGCAAAGCGTCATACTCAGACGCTGTGTCTAGCAGTGGGCTGTTGTGGTTGTCGATGTAAACATCAGTTTATTGTTTCAGAGAGTGATTTAGAGTTGGATCTAGAAGCTGGCAATGAGCGTCCACCACCGTACGAGGAGGTGCATCGAACACCGCATAAAGAAACCGCAATATAAGGTGTCAAAAATAACTATAAATATGAGGTATAAATTTTTTATGGCCTGTGTCGCCTAAATTCTTCTTATTATTAAAAAAAATTGTGTCCCTAGCAGAATGTAGAAGCCGACAAGGCAATTTGTTAATTTGTATTTTTTTATTTCTAATAAGACTGTTCCTAGGTCAAGGAAAATTTGTTTCATTTTCATGAGAAAATATACTTACAGCCCATAAATGATGTTAAATATATTTAAAACACTCCTGATATTGTTTACGTACGTCTGTCACTAAAAATAATTTGACCACACGGCAGTGATATGCCAAGTTCTTTGCATTGAAATTATGAATTTTAATGTAATTATTTTTTTATTAAATAAAATATATTGTATAAGAAATTAGTGAGAATAAATTATACTAAAGCATTTAAGTAAACCTCGCTTGTAAATGTTGTGCCAAGTCTGTTAAAAATCATGCCGATAGTATTATAAATGAGCAAGGCTTGACCTTTTTGTGGTTGTTCAAATGGTAAGCATGCGTTTATGATAGTTTTTTAAATATCTAAGTATAAAATAATTTATAAATATTTGTAATTATTTTGTAGTAAAAGAAGAATTAGTTAATGTCAATTATTTTAATTCTGTTTTGTGCATTGTGTAAATAAAATGTGTATGTATTTCGCCATGGTTATCAATGACTAAGTGTTGTTATCCCAAGAGTCATTAATGTATTTTTGAATGAGAAAATATAATTGTTGTTTCAATTTTAAGGTTTTTTATTTATTTCCGACATCCATTGTTACTTTACATAAAATTCTGTTGAAGACCAAGATACAATTTAACATACATAAATGTTGTAAAACTATATCATCATTAATTTGAACCATCATGAATAAATATTTTAAAAGAAAGTAGACATTGTTATATTTTTATAATAATACAAACACTGTTTATAAGATCAACATTATTATACATAATTATAAATTACACTTGTTTTTTTATTATTAACCACTGGATAAAGCTTTTTATAAAATGCTTGATATATAATATTTTGTTGATACATTTGGCAGTAGCTTTTACACAATAATCATAAAATCTAGCTCTATATTTGTAGGCCACATTCTGGTCAATAAATACACACTTAGTTTTATTTTGAAATAGTCAAAGTATTGTTTCAATCAAACATTTTATACAACAATACTATGCTGATAAGTTTATTCTAAATATCTTAAATTTAACAAGTAGATACATGTATATAAAATAGACATTGGACGTTAATATATTTTTTAATGATAAATATATTTTTATTTAGAAAAAGTAGTTACTAAATGCATTCTAGCGACTTCGGTTGAATATAACTAAACTAATCACAAGCAATCAAGAAATACAGGCGAAGAATATTGTCAGTCACTTACACACTTATGCGTAGGCATAAAAAAGGAACTCACTTTTCTGAACGGTCACATTTTACTATTGATGTTTTACGTTGCGGTACTGACTATTATATTGGAACAGTCTACATTTAGCTGGCAGCAGCGACGTCACTTTGCACTATGGGCGCCGCTATCGTCAGCTTTTCCTGTATATCTAATCGAGCTGGTTCAGGCACTGAAGGATTAACAGGCACAGCCTCAGGTTCCCCTGCCACCCTTTCCGTTCCAGTATTAGTGTGTGTTGCTGCCGGTGAAGAGGCAGCTGGGAAGACCGTACCGCCTTTCCCGGTGGTGGGAAGCTGCTTGCACATCTTCGCCATAGCTGTTGCGCTATCTCGAACGCCTGTGATGGACAAATTATAGATTATTAGTCTGACATTGTGCAGAAACATTTTGGAGAGGCTTTCTTCATTGTCAAATCTGTCTCATCTCGTTTTGTCTCGCCCTAGTCTAGATCAAATTCACTCGAATAAATAAATAATATACTATCGTGATTTTTTTACCTTGCTGTACCGGATAATTGGATCGACGAGTATTGGTTACCTCTGGCTCGTTAAGTGGAGAGTTTTCCCCAGATAACTCTGCAAGACAGAAAAACATCTTTATCTCAACTACTTAATAGAATTTTTTTCAGAAACTCTTGACAGAAAAGTAGGTGAGATGTACATATAAATATGGAAGATACGACAGGCGCAAAATATATTGGTATACCTTTGACCTTCTTGATGAAGAAGTAGAAGAAGTAGCACAACAGCAGAAATAAAAGCACGAGGATAGCCCCAAGAGCCACGAAATATGCAGTTGTGTTTGGAGGCCTGGGACCACCACGGACGGAACCCATCTAATGACATGAAATGATTAAGATTAACTGCACATAACTGTACAGGGGTGACGTATCAATTCTAATGCCAAAACAATAATTAATACAGAAATCAGATTAAAATAATAGGGCAGGACTCTTACCTCTTTGTTTTTTCAACGGCTAAGATTAAAACTTGTCTACAGAAAAGTTCTTTTCATGTTTCATTTTACATTAGCACCACCTACTCTGATATTTTACCACATGTTTTGTAATTTTTTTTAAATAGCTCTTCCCCAGAATAAATATATTTTCAATACAACTAAGCCATCAAACATACAGTCCAATAAGTTTTCAATTTTTAAATGTATAAATATGAGCAAAAAAAACTCTTAAAAACTTTTTCAAGATTTCAATCTTAGCAACATTTTGTCTAGTCACTGTGTTTCACTACTCCTACTGGATATTATAATGAATATTGGTAGCATAGCGGTCACCGACGTCGGAGAGTGACATCGTCCTCGTAAGTTGTAGGTTGGGACGTCGGGAGGCAACAAGTTAAGGCGTCGCGTCGGCGCCGGCTTCTTAGGGATGTACAAGAATTATTCCCATATATCTTAAAGAAATTAAAGTAATTTCATGCCAAATAAACGCATGCCAAATTATAAGTAGTTCTTTGTCGATTCCCGTGTTCCACACGAAAGAAGAGTTAGTTTTTTGAGGATGTCACTTGTTTCAGCAAAAGAATGTTATGGCCGAGCAAATGTTGTTAGTTTCGAATGCATCTCGGATCAATTTGAATGACTCTGTGAGTCATTCAAATTGATCCAAATTGTTAATAGATACCAAAAACATATAAATTAATTAATTTATTCCGGTTAATAAATGCTTGAAATTTGGTATAGACGACATGGAAGGGGCAAACCTTTTTATTTCAGAAAAAGGTTTAAGATTAACCCTACGACGTTTAAAAGATGGGGCATACAACTAACTTGGCAGGTGCTCTACCGTGGCTACGCCGTAGTTGGCTACAGTTGTATACGTAGTAGCCGCTACAACTACTTTGCGTAGCTACTACTACGATTTTGTAACGCAGGTATAAATATTTACTTTGCGTGACGTCTACTCCACCGATCTCTAAGCAACTGAGACGCCTGTCCTCGAGGTCCTTTATTTGTGCCCAACTTTGGGTGATGCCATCATGTACCAAGAGATTCAGCCAGAGAATAAAAGCTCCTAAGCCCAGCTTCGCCTCAAATTTGGCTATTTAGTAGGCACAAAAAATTTAGTGCCATTACCCAGTGGAGTGGACCGTGGACCACTGAAAGGAGGTAGAGGTATCAATCCCAAATCTCTCGTTTAAAATGTATTCTTTCCCAACCCTGGTTTTCTTTTGGAAGGATGTCGCGACGCCGCGGCGCCGGAGGAGCCTTCAGCGCGCATGCGCTGGCTGCTCACATCCTGATTCCTCGCACTGACACGTCATTTCATACCGGGTTTTAGGAAAAATATGGAGTAATTTTCTACGGGGTAACATTAACATGCCTATAAAAACGTATTTCATAGATCGTCGTAAAGTCATGGGCAGATTAACCATTTTGACTTCAAGCTAGAAATCTTTCTAACACCCTGTATAGATCTAGTGGTTGGTTCACCATTAGAAAGTAGCTTCTCCTTCAGCTCATTGAAAATGAAAATGAAATAACTTTATTCAATGTAGGATAGCATTATCACTTATTGACGTCATTATCGGTCATTGTAAAAAATAAAATGGAATTGGTAAGGTAATGCAAGCAAAATTATTTTTCTCTGGCAAGGCAGATGATTTTGTCCTTTGATTTTGGGGCTACTTTAAAGCCGTTTAGATTGATTATGCAGGCGGTACCTAAACTGTTTCTAGTACCTAGCTATTTATTCTTTTCAATATGTGTTTGTCAGTAAGCTTCAATAAAAAATCCAATTCAGAAAAATATAACTTTTATTATTAACATATTAACATTGGTTAAGTGGTACTTATTTCTTGCATTTGTCATCGCAAGTATAGTAACTATAGGTATACCGGTTGAATATACTTACATACGATACACTCATAGGTTCGGTTCACTCGATGTCCACATAACAAGAAGCAAGCCAATATCTAGTGTCCTTGCTATTGTAACATATCCGATGTAGAAGCGATAGTTGATAAATTTGCACAAGTTACTTCTATCTAACTCGCCTATATTAGTCCACTGCTGAACATAGGCCTCGCCTAGTAGTTACTTATTAGGTAATAAATAATGGCCTGGAAACTTTCACATTATTGGTAGTTTATCATCGTTAATGATCACATAACAAATATTGTGCATAACAGATTTATTGATATACATTGTCTGTACTGTTTGGCTTGCCATGGTTGAAATCATCTTCAGAAAGTCTCTCGCGCGCGACGCAGACTTTACATCTTTACATATCAGTCAAACGCCTGATTCATTACATCTTAATATCAAAAACTCCGTTTCTTCTTCTTTCTATAGGTAGATGTCTTCTGGTTCATTCACGACCATGGCCGGTAAAGGACCACGTCTGGTGACCGCTCGTCCCATGGGTCAGGATACGCTGCCACAACTTGAGCTGTAAAAAGACATAACCATTAAATAATGCACAAATGTGCAAGCTATATTAATGTATCTGTAGGTATGCACATCCCCAGAAAAACATAAAAAATACGTTTGCTGTAACGCCATCTCAATAAGCCAAATTAGACAGCTATCAGTTACAACAAAGAAAAATGGATATAGCATTCCATGGCCATAGCATTAGCACAAATCTGACAGCTGTCTAATATAAGTGAATTGGATGTCTTTACTATAGACAGGAAAATTCTAGATTGTAGATCAGCTTCAGGTTGTCAAGAAAATTATTATTCAGTTGCATTTTTTTAATATATATTTTTCGTAAGTATAATTAAATGTCCAAAATAAATTTATTTATTGAATAACTTACTAGGATAAGATGCAATCATCCAAGAGTCGTCCGTCAGGATAGTTCGTACTTCAGGCTCTGAAATTAATAAAAGTGGTTCTGGTTAATATACGTGTGGTGTGTGTGTGCAATGCACGCGTGCCCTGTGCTAGAACTTGGCCCGCGCACTACCATGCGCTTTGCATATTGTAGGCGTATACAGGAAGTAACAAAAAGAGTATAAAAATCCGAAAGGAGATCAAGGTAGGTACTCGTGAAAGTAAATGACTTTTCCTATACTTTCCACATGGAACATGGGCCGAATCATACAAATTGCCGATCAACTGGTTATTTTTTTATGGGACTTCCAATTTTTTATCTATGTTTGCTTAGATCTTAAAAAGTACGCAACGGTATTGATGCGGTTTTCTTTAGTATATAGAGACAGGTTTTCATGTATAATTTATGCCGGGAAAGGTTGGCAGCGGATGAAACTGCTAAGCAGGCCGCTAGTTACTTAAAAACAGCTTTTGTTCAATATTTACCCGACGGAGGGAAGCAGAGACTCCAAATCCGAACACATAATGCTGCACAGAGCCCCACAAGCACCATCACCCCTCCGCAAATCAGCACCACGATTAACGGTTCGGTCATGGTACTGAACGCCTGATCACATCTTCATAACAAATATATTTTACAGGTCTTAACGCCTGCTCAAATCTTCTAAGCAAAGATTTTGCCTAACTAGTTCCATGGAACACACTGCAGATATTTCTAGAGTAAACACACTACTGTCTAAAACGCGTGAAAATCACCTGATTAGCACACGTGTTCACGGTAACAAATACTCGTAACATCTTTAGCAAATACAGTCTATAAAACGCCTGATAATATTTTCAGAGCAAAGATGCTTGTAAAATTATAGTGTATATTGCACATAGCTTTTCACATTGCGACAGGCGTTTACGAAACCGTGAGATTCTCTGCAGACTTGCCGGCGCCAATTTTTTGGGCATGCGCATCGTAAGATGCAATGATAAAAAATTGTCCTGACCGAACTCTCTATTCTAATCTTAAACAAGGTTCAGACAACTACTCACCACGGAGGAATTTAATTTTCGTGCTGTATGTATATACCTACCTATCTACCTATTATACCTACCTGCCTTCGAGGAAGTTTTATTCATAGGTTAAAGAATAAATGGTTCTGTGCTTCGGAGCTCACGTTTCACTTTTATGAGTAGGTATTTGCATAGGAGCGAAACATTATCTTCCCGTGTAAGTATAACACGTGTGGTGGACAGTGTACAAACCGAAAATTTTATAGGCATCAAATGATCAGACCATGAAACTCAAACTTTCACGCATAAGACTTAGGAACCAAAGAAAGTTTCAAGTTCCCATACACAGTCAATCAAGTAGGTATTTTGTAAAGGATTCACGTCCCCCAACTTAAGTTAAAGTCTAGGTATAGTGAAAGTTGTTCAGTTTCATGGTCCAATCTGATCACGCATGACAAATTTGTCGGTAGGTGTCTTGCGCCCGGTATAAGAATCTAGCATAACTGCTAGGCTAGCTTTAGGTACCTAGGTAGCTAACATGAATATGTTATACAGGATCTAGACTAGAACATGAACGTAAAAAAAGACTAGAACCACAAAGTAAGTATTGGCGGCGGCGCATTCTCTATTTTGTGCTAGAACCATTGTCTATAATTATTTTGTGGTACAAAGGAACTCCTAGAACTAGAAACAGATGGTGTAGGTTTTTTTACACATTTCGTTATAAGGTTTTAGTGATTTAGTGATGCCTCCCGCGTCCACTGTTTTCCAGCAATGGTCGCTAGTACATTATCTTATTCATCTGTGAATGGTCGCTTGAAAGTGTAATAATAAAAAAATCTATAATAAAATGCTAGAGCCTTATTTTGAAAATAAAACAAATGCTCGAAACTGACATTTGCCTTGTCTATTGTCCAAAGTCAACTTTTTGTTTGAGAGGGCAGAGGCATCCTCAAAACTTTAGAAAAATATATGATACTTATTTCCCAAAAATTAAGTAAGTTTCCTAAATTACCTGTACTTTCCAAACAAACCATTACAACATTGCATGTAATAGAACGTGAAATGAAAAAAAAAACTCAATTTAAGTAAAATATTTTTAATTTGTTTATATTGGTGGAACAAAACTGTGCCTACTTCAAATACCTATTAAATCAAAGAATTTTAGTAATATTTTGTTTTATATATAACTTAATTCCTATTTTTCTATTTTACATTGACAAATTACAACAAAAATAACCCAACATTTATGTAAAAGCTGCGTTCACACACTCAGGCTTTGGGCAGAGAAATAGTAAGGAAAGTGGCCAACGCGAGCATGTAAACAGGTGATGCCGCTGCCACTTCCCGTAATCCCGCAAATGTCGGTTTAGATTGCGAAAATCAAAGAAACGGCAGCACGAGTGGACTGTACTGCTATTTTGTTCACTCGTATTGGTGCGAGAAAAGTATGACGGCAGTGTGTGAACACTCACTCGCGTTGATAATTCCTCGGAACTATTTCAGGCAATAGCAGGAGCATGGTGTGAACGTAGCATACAATTTACAACATTCGAGATGTAAAGCACAGTTCTACAACAAAGACTAAACAACTAAAGCAACAAATTACAGAGTGTACCTCATAAGGGCATCAGTTTGGCCACGGTTTAGCTGGGCCGGACCAGATTAGTTCGGTTTAAAGAACATTTATTCTCATTAAGACAATACAGTCACGTACACGAGAAAAATTACAATAATTGCAATAATAAATGCGTTCACTGCAAAACATAATTAGTTTTGAGAACATGTTGAGCAAGTGCAGATTTGAACATTGGGATGGACTTGATATGACCTGACTTGCCTTAACAGGCTTCTTCTAGGTGAGCTCGTTCCATCTTAGACTCTGTCTCTGTCCTATGACCTAGACTAGAGTCAAGAGCAAACCCAGCATTAATAAAATATATATATATATATATATATATATATATATACACAGGGTGTGAGGGACGGTGTACCGAAAACTTTGCAGGCATGATCAGACCATGACACTGAACAATCTTTACTATGGAGCCTATGTTGGGAAACGAAATATTTTTTTCGAGTTTCCATAGTAAGTCAGTCAGCTGATCGGGAATTTTGTACGGGAGGTCGAATATTTTTTCTCGTTTACCAACATATATTCCATAGAAAAAGTTGTTCAGTTTCATGGTCTGATCATGCCTGCAAAGTTTTCGGTACACCGTCCCTTACACCCCGTATATATATTTGCCGGTAGTCGGCTGTTCATTCGTTTACCAAAGTTTGTACGAATTTTAGGTAGGATAATATAACTCGCATGACGGGTTGCGCGTGTAGTTACTTGTTTTACTTGTGTGAGTTTAGGACTTTGTTAACAAGTATACATGTGTTGTAAATGTAAAGGCGCAAAATATTCATAAGATTGTAGGTAACCTGATCTGTTTATTATGAACCAATCTATAGATACTAATCAAGTGAATCAACATATTAACTAAATAGATTTATGAGAACACTTATTAGGTATGCCATGCCTACTGTCTGGATAAATGTGTGGGAGGCATCAATCAAATTGAAGTGGACCATGCATGACATGGTTTGACTCATACAAAAACATTTCATGCAAAATGTACAGGCATGAATAATTCATATTTATGGCTAATTTTTTTACAAAAAGTTGGCCTTTATAACATGATTTATATTTATGTAACATAATTCCAAGTGGTAGGCGACTAACATAAAGTAATTAATTGCTAAAAGCAACTTATTTCAAAATAAAATAAGAAACAATTACCCAATACAATATAATATCATAAAACAGAAAATTTTGCTAAATCATGGGTATTTAATGGAAGATAATATTTTTGAGTTAAAAATACTTACATAGTTTACAAACGGCTATATAAAATCAGACTTATATTCACACGTTCACATAAGCTTATTAAAACATTTGTGCTTAGTTTATACAAGAACTTACAAACAAATTTAACTCAGCCAATAAGCAACATTCAAGATTAAGTAAGAACGCTCGTTCAGTAAAGCAATCATCTCAAAAGGTTAAATGTGTAAAATGACTCGCTTGTCGTGTGGGACAGCCAGTCGACGAAAGACCCAATGGACCATTGAGCTTTTTATTCAGTCTAATGATTAACTGTGAAGAGATTTCTGTCCCGGCCGGTCGCCATTACTTGCTCGTAAGAAGGAGGTGGCGCTGTAAAAAGATACATTAATATTAGACGTTAACTAACAGTGTGTCGTGTGATGTCGGCTTAGAAAATTATCAGCCCATTTCTATCCCGTGGGAGTCGTAAGAGGCGACTAAGGGACTCGAGGGTGTGTATTGCAATTTTAGGCGATGAGCTGACAACCTGTCACTATGGCGATACACAGTTCTCCGAATGACCCCTCAAATGTTTGTCAGACGTGGCGTAAATGTCCGTTTTTTGCGGCTGGTTACGCTCTGCCTACCCCACAAGGGATAGAACATAAATTAGCTTAGTACACCAGTATTACGAGTATCTTTCACACACACAGTAAGTTAAAACACTTTATTACACAAAAAAACATAAACATAAATAACGGGAAAATTCATAGGTAATATGCGTAAAGGCGGCCTTATCGTTACAAGCGATCTCTTCCAGGCAACCTTTGGTCGGAGCAGAAAGTATAGAAAAATAGAGCAGGGGGGAGTATTGTCATCTTTTAATTGAATAGATCAAAACTTTACAAAGTTAATTAATTACAAAAGTCATAATATACTATGCAACAGATTTTCTGCATCTATACAAAAAAAATAATGTAAAAAAAAAAATTTAAAACAAGCTTTTATTTAAGTGCTCTGAAAAGATGAAAATAAAATTTTGAATGACATTAACCACATTCATTTATGACTTTACAGAAATGAAAATATAATAAAAGCTTGTCGCGATGCCTAGAAGAAACTACCTAATTACAGTTAGGTGCGTACCTTATTACAAAATTTCAATCACAAATTGAAAGTTTCGCGACAAGCTTTTATTATATTTTCATTTCTGTAAAGTCAATAATGAATGTGGTTAATGTCATTCAAAATTTTATTTTCATCTTTTCAGAGCACTTAAATAAAAGCTTGTTTTAAATATTTTTTTTACATTATTTTATTTTATATTTGTTAGTTTATGTTACGATAGTTATTGATCAATACGAAAGTCTTTCTATAAAACGGGGAGACCTTCAATAGAAAATCTTAAGAGGCCGTACATGAAATTGCGCTGGGCGAAAGTAGGTAATTTGTATTAGAACGCGTCATTGTGCAGCCGAGCGGCGGCGATATGCAGACCCGGCGGCGGACGGCAGCGTATAGTTCGATCAATCAGTTTTGATCCTATTTATAGTTTTTTGTGGCAATTGTATGAAAAAGTTTTAAATTATTGCGTACCTACTAAGAATTTTTAGAATTTGTGGACTGATTAATTACCGACTACTATTCAGGGGTGTTTGGGTGTGATTAATCTGTACTTACCTTTATGTATGTTTAACAGTCATGTTTTTATTGTTTTCAATTTGAATGGATAAGCCTGAGGGGTCAAAATATGACTTCCATATACACTTTAAATTGGAGCGTAGATCATGTGCATTACACTAGTTTTTATTTCACTTCAATACATGCAGTATTTCGCAAGTTATGACGAAGAGAAGTTTTACCCCAATTTTGAATTTCCGAGATTACGAGCGCTAAGACTGTGACGTCACGGCTCGGGACAAGTTGCGACCGCAACACAGCGCGCTGCACGTTTCGGTGATTTTGTTTCGATTTTCTTCGTTCTTTCAAAGAAATACTTGATATGGTGTTTATGTGTATGTTATATAAGTGTAATGAGTAAAATGGAAGCAGGATTTGTGAAAGGTCAGTCGGACAATCTGCCAAAATTGATAGTTTGATGGTGGCCCAATATTTCATGATGAATAAAGATTTTACCGCTGCCGAAATTCGTGGACTAAAAATGTATGTAATATGTATGCATTACCTCAACTGAATCATAGTGGTTTTTTTTTTAGTACCTACATACCTATTATGGGCGGTGATAAAAATACTTTCACTCGCGTGTTCATTACCATCCTGCCTGAAGTACCTACCCGTAAGGTTCCTAGTTGTACCTATTCCTCAACTCAATCAAAATGTGTGTGATAAAAAATACTAGATAAGGAACCTAGGTACCTACAGTTTGCGCTCGTTAAAACCTACCTATGGGTTTCCATGCGTTTCTACCTACTCGCCGTGGAACTGGCGGGTGCATGTGCGTCCATCCTGAAGTAGGTACCACGGCGGCGGCCTCCTTGACAAGGAGGCGCATACGCATACCTACTCTAGCTAACTGTTATACCTACAGTGTGGGTCAAGAAGGCACATGTCTACTCCACGCATCTACCTAAAGGTACCCCTTTTATTCACCTTCACACACTCACCTGTACCGTTGCAAGTAGAGTAGGTACGACAAGGTGGTACCTACATAGGTAGGTACTTCAGCAATAAGGATGCCCAAGTAATCTGAGTACGTGAGTACGTCCATATGTAGGTAGGTATACTTTAACATTAGTTTCTGCCACCGGCGGCCGTCGAGGTTCTGCTTGGTAATCTTGGTAGTCTTCACAGCAGTAGTGCGCTACAGTTTTAGGGCCTAATGAATCAACTCTTTTCACATAAAAGAAGAGTTTATTTGGTGTTTTAACCGTGGAGTTTAAACATTGCGGCACAATACAGTATTTCCCTGGCATTTTATTTTATAATATTTAATTTCACTGCGCGACGACGTGCGAGCATAATATCACCAAATGTATGATTAAAGCTGCTACCAAAACGTATATTGGGAAAAGTTTTATAGGTAAAAAACGTGTTATTGGGTGGAACTATCACATAAGGAATGTTCATGTTTTGGCCAGGCAATGTTTCCTCCTATGGAACTGGCACGGGCGGCCGACTCAGGGTAGACTTTACACCGACATGGTGGAGAGCCGTAAGGCCTTTAAAAATAAAATAAAATGGTGCCGAACTAATGAAAATAAAATAAAGATGGACATTATCGCGAAACACAGATATAATAACAATTTTAGCAACTTTTGGAAAGAGACTAACAAACTTAACCACAAACCTAGCTTACCTGTATCTATGAATGGTAGCAATATCCCGGTGGATATTGCTAACATGTTTGTTGGGAAGTTCAACCCTGAGCCGGACGTGGTGAGTGATGGGCCGGAGAGAGAACTGCCGCCGCCGCCCGCGCCGCCGCGGCCGATTCAGAGTGACACAAAACATCTTCAGGTCACGGCGGACGCTGTATTTAAATGTGTTAAAAACATGAAGCGCGGGAAGTCTCCGGGTCACGACGGGCTCAGTGTTGAACACATTCTCTACGGTGGTCCAAAACTGCTCGAAAGAATTGCAATATTTTTCAATGCGTGTATAGATCATAGTCATCTGCCGAAGGATTTCATGAAGACAACAGTAGTACCGATTATTAAGAACAGAACGGGTGATTCCTCAAGTATATCTAATTACCGTCCAATCTCTCTTGCTACTATTTTGTCCAAGGTTTTTGAAAGGTTCATTCACAGACACTTGGATGAAGGTAACATTCCCATAAATAGTGCCCAATTCGGTTTTAGGCAGGGGTTGTCAACCGATCTAGCAATATTTGCTCTCAAGAACACGATATATAAATACACGTCAAGAAGAACATCAGTCTATGCGTGCTTTCTTGACTTGAGCCGCGCTTTTGATTCGATAAATTATAGCCTTCTGTGGGAAAAACTACGAAAAACTAAAGTACCACCAGACATAGTAAATATTCTTGAATTTTGGTATAAAAATCAAAGTAATCAGGTTAAATGGGGCAACACTCTATCTGACAACTATAAACTCTCAACGGGGGTAAGGCAGGGAGGACTGACGTCACCTGTTCTGTTCAACCTATACGTCAACGATTTGATCGAGGAACTGAGCAGGGCCAGAGTGGGATGTAATGTTGGTGGTGTGTACCTAAACAACATAAGTTATGCCGATGACATGGTGCTGCTCAGTCCGTCGGCCAATGGATTAGGAAAACTTATAGATATCTGCGAACGATATGCGGACACTCATTACCTTAAGTATAATGTACAAAAGACAGAAGTCATGATTTTTAGGTCTGGCAAGGGCCCTGATGTTGTACAGCCTATCGAGCTGGGTAGTACTCCCCTAAAAATCGTTAACAGATTCAAATATCTAGGACATATTATGTCGGATGACTTGTCGGATAATGATGACCTGGAGAGGCAAAGAAGGTCTATAGCCTGTAGATCAAACATGTTAGCTAGAAGATTTTATCACTGCTCAAAACAGGTTAAGGTGACCCTTTTTCAAGCGTATTGCCAGGCGTTCTACACCAGCCATCTCTGGTACAAGCACACGAAGCGATCTTATAATTCCTTTCGGGTGCAGTACAATAACGCCTTCCGGGCCATGTTACATCTGCCCTGGCGGTGTAGCGCGTCTGGTATGTTCGCTGAAAACAGGGTAAACGACTTCTATGCTGTGATGCGGCGGCTTAAAGTATCATTTCATATGCGACTTATTAAAAGTGAGAACAAAATTGTAAGCACGGTATTCCACACCATTTATAAAAATAGGACGGAGTCTATTCTCGAATAGAATTGTTATTTTTATATTAACGTTTTTTATTATTATTTTTTTGTACTTTAAATTGTAATCGACATGACATAATAGTGTAATGTAATAATTCAATTGAATAATGCACCTATATTACCTATATTACCTATTCTTATTTAAATTGTAAATGTTGTACAATAATATTATATGGGTTATTGCAATGGCCTGAAATAAACGCTTATTATTATTATTATTATTATTATTATAAGCACGACTGCTGAATGACTCGAGCCGTGACGTCATCGGCTAGTCTGCGCTCGCCCGCGTTTTTAAATCCTTCGCCCGAAACAACACACTTTGAACTTTAATATCTCGGCTATTTTTTGAGATATGAAAAAGTAAAAACATAGTTTTTCTCGTAATTTGTTTGTAGATTTATTAGACATAAAAGTAAAACGCACCATGGTTATCCATTGTAATTATACTATAATAGTTTTCAAATTTGTTTTTTGGCATAAATAAAAAATCTTATGTATTCACTATTATATATTTATTTTAAAAACTTGTGCTCTCTTAGCACCATTGATCGATTTTTTCGCGTGTCGACGATTTCTGGAAGTAAGCAAGTGTAAAGAAATCATCATCCCTTTCAATGAATGCAGTTTTAATTTCATAATCAGGGCCAGTCCAGACACCAAACAGGCAGTATTTTTTTTTTGGTTATGTGTAACTGACCCTGTACTTGGTAATACCAATTGTGGTTTTTATTCAAGACTATTTTACATTCTTCTTTATCATTTTTATTAGTCATCTTTTTAGCGCTTTTATTTTATTTTTATATTGTAATGTTATGAGCTTCTAAATGGTCGCACTATAATTCCGCCTGTGACGCGTGATCTACGTGTCCTCTACGCGCGCGAACGACACACATTCGTAATTTTGTATGTGTGCGTGAGTGTGACGCAGCAGGCTACACGTCCTTCTCCCAAGAGCGCGGCGCGCGGTCTGCCGAAACAGCATTTGCGCTCCCGTATATAATTGATAATTCCGAAGAACTTTAAAATATTCGATGAATTTCATAAAATACATATTTGCAATTTTTTTTATAGCAAATGTGTTAGCATGAATCTATTTTTCAATGTGTAAATTTAATTTTTTTAAACCGTGTTGTATTGTACGAGAAATCCGACGCTGTATACGTTTAAAATTTCTTCAAAGTAGGGCCATTTTACCGTAGTTTTTCTTTGAATTTTTGAATAAAATTACTAAAAACTCCTCGGCCAATTTTTAGCACTTTTCATTGTCTTTATTGCTGTATACTTTATAAACCACTCCATATTTTAAAATTCATGTAAACAATAATGATACGAACGTCCGCATCGAAAACAATTTAAAACACGTCTCAGGTTATTAACTATAAAACAAACTGAACAATCAAAATCAATAATTTGTCTGGGCCAATTTTTAGATATTGAATTAATCTTCAATAAAACATATCATAACACATTATTAGTTATTCTGTTTTTTTAAACTAGGTCCTACAGAATTAAAGAAACAAGACAAAATTACTCAAAAATATGTACGGCCTCTTAAGGCACGGGGAAAACTAACATTAGGATAAAGTATAATTATCTCTTTTATATTCTATAGAAGTAGGTTGGTACCTACTCCTCCGGCATCCCTAATAGAAGAATTAGCTTGTAATATGTCTAAGTCTTTTCATTTCATTGATGGCGTCATTATTACATGGCCGAGTCCCAGTTAATTTCAAACAGTCTAATTCTTCTATCAGGAGGCCTTCTATTGACGTGACCCTAATTCATTCAATTCATATCATGAACGAATTCCTATACAAAATTGCAAGTCCCAGCAGTTGAATATTGAGGAGTTCCATAGTTCGAAGACAACCCTGGATGTAGCGTCTAATTCATAGTGGGCCTACCAACTGCCTATAATAAACGAATTCGTATACAAAATTGCAAGTCCCAGCAGTTGAATATTGAGGAGTTCCATAGTTCGAAGACAACCCTGGATGTAGCGTCTAATTCATGGTGGGCCTACCAACTGCCTTTAATAAACGAATTCGTATACAAAATTGCAAGTCCCAGAGGAGTTCCATAGTTCGAAGACAACCCTGGATGTAGCGTCTAATTCATGGTGGGCCTACCAACTGCCTATAATAAACGAATTCGTATACAAAATTTTGTGTCCCAGCTATAAACCGCTGAGGAGATCTCTCGTACGGAGCCGATCCTGGCAGCAGCATCAGGTCAAATTTATGATTAACATGCATTGTCATCGGTTCTGGACCAACATGCAAAATTTCAACTCAATCGGATTCCGAAAAGTGGTTCAAATTAAACTTGCAAGATTTGCACCGAACAAACATTGTTATTTACTTATTTACTTACATACTTACATACACTGCAAGTTAAATAAAAGCTTTTAAAAACGTTTATTTCAGACAAGATACCCATAGTAACTGTTAAGTGAAATAAATTAAAACAGCACTGTGTTAAATTGATTTAAATTAATTGAATGGAATTGAACAAAAAGCATTGAGTTACAATTTAAAATGTATCTTAAACAAATTATACATCATCTTTTTATAGTGTGACACAGAGTTAATGAGAGACATCCCTGTCAAGGAGAGGGCAGAAGACAGAGAGAGACGTAATGAATGAACATTAATAAAAATACTTCCGGGAATCGAAACCGGGACTGCACTGCACTACACTCTCGACACTTTTTTACTTGCTAAATTCTCAAGCACGACCAGGATTCGAACCTGCGACTTTCGCCATAACTAGTGGCGACTTCTCTTAATAAATTGTGTACCTTATACCTTATGCCGTGTGATGCCGGCTTAGAATAGCATCACCCCATTTATTTCCCGTGGGAGTCGAAAGAGGCGACTGAGGGACTCGAGGGTGTGTATTGCAATTTCAGGCGATGGGCTGACAACCTGTCACTATGGTGATACACAATTTTCCGAATAACCCTCAATCATTTGTCAGACGTGGCATAAATGTCTGTTTCTTGTTGCCGTTTACGCTCTGCCTACTCCGCAAGGGATTATAGGCGTGATATGTGTATGTATGTATGTTTTATTTTATTCTATTTTTAATTATTTTATGTATGTGTACACGGGTAGTGTTTTAAAAAATTTGGTATTCAACCATCGACACTGTAATGTAATGTTAAGAAAACTCACTTTCAACAGTTTTATTATGGGGCTGCGGCTCGTCTTGCGGATACGGGCGGAAGAAGCAGTCGGCGTCATCATTGACAGCCACAACCGCTGGCATGGGCATCGGGAAGATCACCGTCCCTCCGCTGCCGACCACCGGTGGGGCAGTCGGGAACGACGCCTCCACTGGGTATGGCACGTTGTTCATGTTCACTCCGTTTACTGAAATCAACAAGAATAATAAATGGAACGTAAGTGGTTATATGCTCTTTGAACAAGAACATTTTATTATGTCACACACAGTGAGTTAAAACGACATGGTTGCACCCACCTACATCACCTTGCTTTAGA
This sequence comes from Tuta absoluta, assembly GCA_027580185.1. Taxonomy (NCBI): domain Eukaryota; kingdom Metazoa; phylum Arthropoda; class Insecta; order Lepidoptera; family Gelechiidae; genus Tuta; species Tuta absoluta. Next base: position 5,438,585 of record JAQAHW010000019.1, on the reverse strand, counting down.
AACTTTTGGTTACGTTGTTTTTTTTTTAACTTTTTGTGTATTGTGTATGTTTACAGTGAGTAAACGTGTTTTCTTTTCTATTCTATTCTATTAGGTATATAACAGATAGTGCCCGGCGTCTTCGTACGCGCGGCGTATATTCGATTTTACAATTTCCCTTGGGATTGATAGATTTTCCTGCTGCAAAAAGGAGCCTATGCCCATACTAGCTGGTGTCCGGCGTCTTAGTACACGCGGCGTGAATTCGATATTACAATTTCCCTTGGGATTGATAGATTTTCCTGCTGTAAAAAGGAGCCTATATCCATACTAGCTGGGGTCCGGCGTCTTCGTACGCGCGGCGTGAATTCCATATTACAATTTCCCGTGGGATGATAGATTTTCCTGCGGTAAACAGTAGCCTATGTCCTTTCTTAGGTTCCTGTCTTTGCTTATGCCAAAATGTATCAAAATCTGTTAAGTGGTTTAGGGGTGAAAACGTAACAGAGTTACTTTCGAATTTATAATATTTATATAGACTGACGTGTTATTGCCGTTTGGTGCCCGCTTAGAATAGGTACCCCATTTCTGCAATATGCTGTCGTAAAAGGCGACTAAGAGATAAATCCAGGGAATGGGCACCAGCATTTCCTGTGAATACAACACCTTGCACTACAGTCGCCAATCCAAGTGCTAAGCGTGATGTATGAGTATGGCAAATACTCTCAATTGGGGGAGGCCAATATCCAGCTGTTGAACTTAAAATAAAACGAAAATATAGAAACTAAAATTCTGTCACTAGATATCTGGGCCAGTGACATAGAATTAAGTTCATCTCATCTTAAAAATAAGGATGTTACACTTTGTGTTGTTATTGCTTGATGGAACTCCATGATAATTTCCTAATAAAAATCTTTTTTTGTTTAATATCAAATTGAACAAATATCGGTACTAATATTATAAATCTGAGTTTGTGTGTGTGTATAAATGTTTGATACCTCTTCACAGTCAAACGGCTTGACCGATTTGGATGAAATTTAAAACACAGGTAGAATATAACCTGGAATAACAAATAGGCTACTTTTTACCGCGGGAAACAACTATTACCACGGGAAAATGAGTGGCAGCAGGTGAAACCGCTGAGTGGAAATCTAGTATTCAATAAGTGGAACTAGTGAAAAAGTGTTTTATTAATAAATTAAAATTTATCTCATTGAGAAATGGAGACAAATTATCTACGTACATGCTACAATGTGAGGCCCAGCATCCCTGAGCTCCCGCATACGACGTCGACAGCAACACTCCAGCACCACAGCCAACAAGGCTATTGCTCCAGCGGCATACATCAAGGACATAATCACACTCATGATTAGGCCACTGTGGAGATATCCTGGAAAGATAGTTTCGAGGTTAAAAACTTGATTGTCCCAACTTAATAAAAGCACTTCAAAGTATTTCTTGATATCTCTAGGATTGCATAATTTTCAAATATAATTTTTACTTTATAGATATGGATACACAATTTTCCGGATGACCTTCAAATGTTTGTCAGACGAGGCGTAAATGTCCGTTTTATGCGGCCATTTATGCTCTGCCTACCCCGCAAGGGATTATAGGCGTGATATGTGTATGTATGTAGATATGGATGGAGTCAAGTATCTCTACTGTTAAGTAGGTACTTAATTTTTAAGACCAAAAGTTATTTTCTCAATCAGTCTACTTTTTCAAACAAAAGTACTTTTTCCAATCAGTCGAAGCAAGCACCACTTTTAAAATGAGTTACTTTAGTTAGTTATTTAGAGTTCTTCTTCTTGTACCTCGGGTTGGGACGTCTACGGGGCTGGCAGACGGGTGATCAGCTCCGCTAGGCGGGAACCATTTCACGCACTTCCCAGGTTAGTTAGAGTTGGTTAAACTAATTATCTATCCGGCCAAAATTGGTAGGTATAGGGTCTAAAATAAAATTTCATTAGTTGATGATATTGACAACCCACTCATAAACACATAAAATACTTTATATATATAATTAATTATGTAGTAGGTAGAAACATAGGAACATACCTACTTCATCTCAAACAGGAAAAGTCATACATAATAATCTACCATTGTTTGCATTGCCTACTGCCTATTAAAATATGATATGACGTATACAGGTAACGTACGACACGACCAAAGACGAATCTCTGCATGTTTTTATTTAACTAAAAGATCTTATCCTAGGTACAGCTTAGCTTTAGGTAACTTATTTTATTTGACGAATGTTTTAAGCAGGCTGTAAAAGTATTTACTACGTCCATTATCAAAATAAAACCAGTTTCAACTTACCTCGTTTGATAAGGAAAATTGTCGCCGGTTGTGCGCCAAAAAACCCTGTAGGTATGCAACGATTACGTAGTATTAAGCAGCTGATGCATTATTTTTCACTAACTCTCTATTACGCACTCTTTGTAAATATTAAGATAAATCAATATTATCTTGTTGAAAATTCCTAGATTGTTTATGTTGACTTCATAGAATTTATAAACATATGTTCTGGGACTTCTAGGTACGATACCATGTACCTACTTCGGTATGGTATTACAATCACACGTACATTGCACTTGAAATCCGTCGTTATGATTAAAGTTACATAACTAAACAAGCCCCAAATAATTAACTTAAATAAGATACACGGGAGATTCCAGTATATTTTGGTTAAAAAAATAACAAGGTGACAAGGTTACCACTAAAATACAGACGGAGGATGCGATTATTTTATGTAATCTGTGGATGCGATGATGTCAAATAGTGTTGTGCTATACTATGGTTGTGCTACGAAAGATTAAATTTTATTACCTACATATTGAACTTTATCGATCAATTAAATTTTATCGACAATAATAGGACCAAATTGCACAGCACTAGAAGCGTTTCGCTATTGCATCGTTAAACGCATTTGACGTTTCTTAATGTCAGCTAGTTAGTAAGTGTAGCAAAAACGAAACGTTAATATAACCTCAAAAAAGATATTTTGAAAAGATTTCAAAGTGTTGTTGAAATGTTTGGTATAAATATAACAAGAACGCTGTTATCGCAGCGCGGTGTCTTCAGCGCTGCTCTACGCCCGCTTCACTCGACGGCGCCGTGCTGCGCCGCTGTGAAGAAAACTACATCGGCCGCTGGAGGTATAAGACATGTAGCCATGATTAGGATCAAGATCTTGAAGTGCCAGGTTCCTGGCAGAGAGAGGACACAGACAGCGGTTGTATCATTGGAACTGAGTTTGACTTATAGGTAATGCAGGCTGAATTCTTACCTGAAGTCTGAAAAGTATGATACTACCGTGTTTGTGAGGGCACCTTTTCCTGTAACTAGGTTGCCTGGAAGAGATTGCCTGTTAGCAATAAGGCCGCCTAATTGTACGCTAATTAAGTTCTACTTTGGCTGTATATATTCATGTTGTTTCCTTTTTGTGTGCAAATAAAGTATTCTTATCTTATCTTATCTTAAGACGTCCGTCTTTTTTTTACTTTGCAGTTATCTCACAAGCAGCTAGATTAAAAACGAAAGCTTTCATTGAAGGCAAGTCTTAAGCAATATTATCTTAACAAATTTTGTAATGTTCCATATTCCAGGAGTTATGGGTCTGGGTAAAGGCAAGAAAGGCAAGGCTGGCAAACTAGGTGCGATGGAGAAGAAGGAATTACCAGTAGAAACGGATCCGTACAAGCTTGTCAACCAGGTCTGCGGCTCCAACATCTACGTCACTGGGGAAGATGTTAAGGTAATCAATCAGACTGTCACATTATTATATTAGGATTTTAATATTTTATATTGGGTGAAAATTTACTTGTGACTTTTACTGAAAACAGAGTACCGGCTGGTGATAAACAGAACAGAAAAGCCAGCCAGCCAGCGTGTTTAAACATGTTGATAAAATTAAATGGTAATTATGGGACAGTTGTGTCAGTATTACTGTTAATAGTTTTGTCAATGGGTATAATGGGACCAACCCGCCCATTCACTGTTTTCAGTATTGGGGAAACCACACACTGTTTTCAGTATGAAGAAAGGGAAGAAAGTTGTTCCTTATCACAGTTATCACCAGACCAATGAGTTTTTATTATCAGTCACTAGTAGGACTTCACTATATTTACTTATATGTATACCTACTTAATTGCTAATCTCTTAAACTGCTGACGAGAATTAAAAAAAATCATAGGTTTATTAATGAATGAATTGCCATGTGATGTTGGCATGGAATAGCATCACCCAATTTCTTTCCCGTGGGAGTCGTAAGAGGCTACTAAGGGACTCGAGGTTGTGTATTGCAATTTTAGGCGATGGGCTGACCACCTGTCACTATGGCTATACACAAATTTCCGAATGAAACGTGGAGTAGATGACCGTTTTTTTCGACCGTTTACGCTGTGCCTACCCCACAAGGGATCATAGGCGTGGTGTTATGTAATGAATGAGAAGCATCAGTTACTTTTACCTGTAAAACTAACTTTAAAGTTTAAATGTAGGTAGAAGTGGGGTAGAACCATTTACACCATTACTCTGAGTACACAACAAATCTTTCACACAATGTGCCCTTTTCCCTGTAGCTATAGGCTGTTCTAGAATCTACCCTTCTCGTTCTATCCCCTTCAAAAATAAGACTGTAAAATACTGCGTGCTTTCAGTTTAAATGACCAATATTTAAGGTTCTGTACTCAAAGGGCCAACGGGTCCTATTACTGAGACTGTCATCTCATCAAGCTGTATCTCAAAGACCATGAAAGTTTGAAAGTTGTCAGAGATACCGTATTTCTGTTGCTGCTATATCAACAAGTACAGTAGTGGTTGCCGCCGGGCGACCGTGACAGCCGTTTGTCATTCTAGCAAATGTCACCTTTATTATAATTACGATGAAGTTTCTCTCTAAATTTCTACTCAAAAGTGCTTGAGCTGTCGCTCGCAAAAACTTGTCTGGCTATGCGGCCCTTAATCTTTGTTACTAAGGTAGCTTTTGACGTGACAACGTCTTAAATTAGGTTGTGGCTCGGTGGCATGCACGGAAAAATATAACGACCGCTCACGTCTGTTACAGTGAGTCATGACCGAAAGAGAGGCACGCTGAATGCCGTCTCTCTCCCACTCAAGCATAATCGGTGCGCTGCGCGCGCAGCATTCGAGAATTACGTTGTAACGTTCAAACTTCGCCCGTATACCGACTTTACAGGCAACCATTTTTTTTACAGATAAAGCCCGACAGTGAATACCCAGACTGGCTGTGGACGCTTCGCACCAAAGGACCACCACCGATTGAAGAGCTGGACCCGGAAACCAAGGAGTACTGGCTGAGGGTCCGAGCCGCTGGCATGCGGAGGAACAACAAACTACGGTCAATGAGGAGGTTCTAGTTTGTACAGTAACAATTTAAGAGTAGGTATGAATTTGATATGTTGTTATTCAGAGTGTTAACAGCTGTTGCACTTATAAACTACACGGATCATAATGGGAATCGAGCTGTCCGTGTCCTTGTCTGTGGTTCCTGGGCCATTGTACAGTAAAAGCCGTGTTTGCGAGCTACAGCTTGAGCACTTCTCACTAGAAATCTTAAAAGGAACATTGGCCTCAATTCGGGATATAAATTATCTTACTTGCCTTAAATTAGTGCTGTCACTTTCTGTCAAATAGGTCTAGAGAGAGATAGGCGATATCTTTGTCACGGCATGTCTTATAAATTGACGTAAGATACGTGTTATCTGTCAAAATAAGGCGACGATGTAAACAATTGCGACTAAATTGACTAGAAATTGCGGAGAACCCTTTGTTATTTTTAAATATGACAGAACTTAAATTTATCTTCTTTGCTAAATATAATTGACGGAAAGTGACAGCACTAATTTAAGGTAAGTTAAGAGAATTTTTATCCCGAACTGAGGCCAATATCGTATTTGAAATGAAGGTGACATTGCCTAGCTATAATGACAACATCTCCCACAGTCGCCTGGCGACAATCGGCGGCGTTCGTCATTCTAGGCTATGTTGAAAACTGCCCTTGGTGTCGCTCGCTAAAACAGACGTATTTAGGGCTGCCGCAGACCACGCAACGCTACAAGCGACAGCGCGAGCACTTTTCATAGAAATTCATAAAAGAACCGTTCGTAATTGAAATTAATGTGACATTGGCCTCAGTTCTTACCTTAAATTAATGCTGTCACTTTCCGTCAAATAGGTTTAGAAATGTACAGGAGCTATTTTAGTCATGTCATGTAACTGATGTCCTTAGAAAAGCCGAGAACACAGACAAATGGAGAACCTCAACATCAAACATGATTGAGAAAACATTGTGGACACGACCTTCAGTAATGAAGAAAACAACTAAGAAGAAGAAGAGAATTAATATCCCGAATTTAGGCCAATGACTAGAATAACATTAGTTTGTCATTGCCTAGAATAAGATTAGTTAACCTTTATTCTAATTACGATATAGGTAGTTCCTTCTCAAATTTCTAGTCAAAATTGCTCCAACTGTCGCTCGCAGAAACTACTCTTGCTCTGCGGCGGCCCTTATTCTGCGGCGGCCCTAAAACCGTACATAAGTGATCCATTTGCGTTATTGTTAAAAAACAGCGTAAAATGTCAGATGCAAATGGTCAAAAGGCTAAAATTACTGTTGGTACAAATTGTTAATTGTGCAAAGTGTCAAAGACTCTGCGGTACAAATTGTTAATTTTGCAAAGTTAAGTGTCAAAAAGGCGGTATATCAATTTACAAAATGCCAATAAGCACAAATGAAACCGGACAAGATACCTTATTCAAATTATCATTTGATGTTATTAAATTAATTTAGAAAAAATATACTTAATGATAGTTTGTAAATGAACAAATTCTTTGATTTTTACATTCAAATAAAAGCGAATGTGTTACCATCGTAAACTTTAATACGAATACACAACAAATCATTTTGAACAGTTTTACATTTACATTACACAATTTAATAACCCAACGACTCGGCCAGACTTTTTCGACTTACGATTACATTTTTACGTCACATTTCGTTACATATGCGATATTTGCTTGTTTTATCTTATCACATCATATAGATAGGGACATTATACATAACTCTTTGTCGAAAACCGCATAGCGGAGTCATGCTGGCTAATTAATCACACACGTAGCATAATTTAGAAATTTATCAAAGAATTCAGTTAAAAATTATTGAAGTTACATGGCAACACTGTTTTGTCAGACGAAAGGGTTATTCACCAATCACTGGAGGATACCGACCAATCATTTAGTACAACAGTAGGTACAGTACTACAAACCAATCATAAGTTAAGTCTTATAACAGATATCTTCAAAGTTGCAACTTATCGTCGTCGCAAGTTCAGAAAGCAAAAAACCACAATCACTGAGTATAAAATTACGCTTTCTGATTACTGATCATTTTAAGAGTAGATTACTGGTTAATATCCTATTAAAATTTGGTACTGAACACTCAGATAAACAGAAATCTTATTTAAAATCGACCAGTGCCTGATATTATCGTGAATTCGATGTTCATTGCGTAGTCGGTTAGCCATTATCGTACCAGGAATATTAACCGGCTACGCAATGTACTTAGAATCTCACCCAGACTTGTAGCCTGTAGTTTCATAACACATGGCACTGTCCGATCAAAATTGAGAACCGTTCAAACACAAGCATTTAGCGGAAAATCTATAATTTAGAAACAGTGTTGCCATAGTGTACTCCAGAATAAAAGGTGGTAGAAAAATGTCATAGCGACCGCTGCGACTTGGTCCAGCAGCTGATATTTCACAATCACAGGCAATCCATGGTGTCTTCTTTGATGATCATAGGCGGGGCCCATTCGGCATGTTTCGTACCAAACGAGTAGCAGTACGGATTCTGAAATAAAAATATCAATGAGAAGTGTAAGTGTGATGCCGGCTTAGAATATCATCACCCCATTTCTTTCCCGTGGGAGTTGTAAGAGGCGACTAAGGGACTCGAGGGTATGTACTGCAATTTTAGGCGATGGGCTGAAAACCTGTCACTATGGCGATACACAATTTTCCGAATGACCCTCAAATATCCGCAGACGTGGCGTAAATTACCGTTTTACGGCCGTTTACGCTCTGCCTTCTCCGCTAGGGATTATAGGCGTGATATATGTATGTCCCAGGCAACGCAGTGTCTGTGGAGAGGACACTTCACCCGCGTCACGCGGATAAAAGTCTTGCCTCAGACACTGATTAAATCGTCTGTCACAGACGCGTGAGGCCAATGATGATATGTATGTATGTATGTAAGTCAATGGAAGTGGTAGTGGGCTGGGGTGATCTGTCGTAGAACCAGTTGACGTTGGAGTACGCGTTGAGCGCCTTCCGGTGAGATGGACTATAAAAAGGCGTCTGGTAGTGACTGGATGGCGAAAACGGTAGATCGTGCCCAAAGGCGCATTTTGGGTGAGACTTCCGTCCAGCGGTGGACTGCAATAGGCTGATGTATGAATGGTGCCATCGTATCAACCTTCATGGTCTAGTGTTCTGCGCATCTAAAGATTCAACTAAGTACTCTACAACAAGGGAGTGTAATACTGGGGTATCAAAGTACCTAAGTTTTCTGCGAGCTTAGGATAGCTGACCCGCTGACTTCGTGAATGTCCACTGTTGGACATAGTCCTCCTGACGATTCTTATAGCCTAGTGAGCTGCGTATTCAACGTCGAAGAACACTACTTCGACGAAACAGTACTCTGCAACTGCTTTGCTTCAAAGCTACTTTAACCCGAAACCTCTTAGAATAACATCACCCCATTTCTTTCCCGTGGGAGTCGTAAGAGGCGACTAAGGGACTCGAGGGTGTGTATTGCAATTTAAGGCGATGGGCTGACAACCTGTCACTATGGCGATACACAATTTTCCGAATGACCCTCCAATATCTGTCAGACATGGCGTTATTGTCCGCTTTTGCGGCCGTTTACGCTCTGCCTACCCCGCAAGGGATTATAGGCGTGACATGTGTATGTGTGTATAATTCGACGCTTTCAAAAATTTTCGCCAATCATCTTGCGAAGACCATTGCTACACCCACACTATATTTAAGTTGCCTATATTTAAGGCACCACCACACCACACGCGGATCTTCGATAAATTACGTTTTCATCGAGTTCTGTTTTTCTGCGTGATGAGGGCAGCACCTAGCAGCTTTATTTTTAGAGGCGTCTTAACCTCTCGTATGTGGGCTTGCTTGGGCTGTATGTCGAACTCATTTGCCTTGACTCTTTGGTCCGTAAAAAAGAATATAGGCACTTCAAACACAAGTTGACTTTGTAAACATAAATGATGTGTGAAAAAATTGTATGGGACCCTTATAAGTTTACTTTTTATTAAACTTAGGTACCTAAGTATGGAGTAAATAGAAATGCGTTTAAGGGAGAGTAGTGTTATATTTTATAACAATACTCTCCCTTAATTTAACTGCTGAAAATACCTTATAGAAATTTATAAATCGTAACAAATTGATATCAATTTGTTTTTCGAATTGATATCAATTTGTTTTTCGAATTGATATCAATTTGTTTTTCGTGGCTAGCCCTATCACAGGCTTAGGTCTTGGGCTGCTACAGAAACACCTGGTATAATAAAAACGCATATTTGGATCTAGTCATTCCATTGGTGTAATAAATAAGTTAAAAAAAAAAAATACAAAATAACAAAAAATACGATAAAACTTCATATTAAGTAGCCATGATTCTATGGCAAATAAGTATTTATATGGTAAATGTGTGGAGAAATATAAACAAGAACAGCCTGTTCCACTGTTGAAAGGTTAAGATTCGCGTGTGTCAGTGCGTACTATCATGTAGATGAATGGACTTACCCTCTTGACATTGTAAAGGTTTGGCGGATAGGCTGCCGGACCAGGAGTCCTAGAGATTTTCCCAGGGCCTTCTAGTCGAGCGCCCAGAGAATATATTGGGAACCTGTGAAAAAAAACGCCGTATGAAAATATTTAATAAGTACCTACTGCGTTGTTTTGAAGTGGCGATCCTGGCCACGGCACTAAACAACACTCTTGAAGAAACACACTCCTCATACATAATGATTTGATCGGCTTTCGGCTATCACAAATTGTAGGTATGACAAAATAGTTTCTTCGAAGGTAATCCTTATTTGCCAGATGTGTGTGTAAGTACTGTAAGTTGTTCAAATTACAGCTGATTGATGAGCTACAGGCCATGTGCCGTGAGATGCCGACTTAAATTTGTGCCACCCTCATTCTACCATTGGGTGTCGTAAAAATTGACAAGGGATTATAGTCCAGGCAATAAGCAGCGATCTCTGAACTTACCTGTGAATAAGTTTCTACAACATCTTTCATTGCGCTTGCCAATGTGGTAACTTTGACAAAACCTCCGGATGGAGGGAGAGGAGCATATCCAGCAGTGGACTGATGCTACGCACTGGAGCTAGCCAGTAGCTACTATCACACTAGTCCCAATAAGAAGATACAACTTAAATCAAACCTTGTCCTATAAACGTTCTGATCCTTCTGGAAGTAATTCGCTGGCCCGGGCGATTTGCTCTTGCTGGCCCAGCCCAACCGGGCCGCCATGGTCCACGCTGGCGTGCCTGAGCCCATTCGCAGCAGGTACGCATTCGGGGCGGGTCCAAACCTCTTTTGGTCCCGGCCCAGTCGGGCGCCCATAGAGTAGCATGGAGCTCGCGGGTCTTTCATTGGTGGGCAGCGTTCGGGAGCGTGGGCGCCAGGACCTACGACACACACAGGGACATATGCCTTTGATAAGTGCAGTTTTATTTATTGTTGATTAAAGTTCGACTGTACGATAAGGACAGATGGCATTTTCGCAGGATGAGCTCAAGTCCCCTGTGAAATCCCGTTGTTTCGGTCTGCCGCGGTCCTGATGACCGAGAGGTTGGTAGGACCATAGATGGTTGGTGGGTGTATACGATAAGGTCATAGTATCCGGCTTAAAAGACGATTTATAACTCTTCCGTTCATAAGCAGGTTAATTAAGAAGAGTAACAGGCTTTTTTGAGCGCGCTTACTTCATCGCTAAACCTTTATCATCAACTTGTAATCAAACCGATTCATCTTATTATCAGTAGGTCCGATCCTGTACATAGTACAAAGCCCACATTAAATACCTACAAACTTCAATTTTATTGTATCTTATGATTCTTAATTTAGACTCTTAGGAAGAAAGCCATCATCCCATGTAGGCGCCTAATTAATACCTTTACTTAATGCATTTTCTGTGACTAGGCTGGTGTCAAAAAATACCTTTTCAACTTATACTACTTGCCCTCGTACCTGGTGTCTTCGTATACCCTCTGGTAGGAAACCTGCTGCCGAAAGACCATGCGGGTGAAGTGACCAGTCCATCACGCGTCTGTCGGTCGATTCTGTACGCTGGTCCCGGGCCTAGTGTGCGCATGCCGAAACCCCCCTTCGTCCCGAACGAATACATGGGGTTCCGGTATCTTGAAGGGTCGTGCCCCCCGAATCCCACCGTTGTGGGTAGGCGGTATGCGCCTGGACCAGGCCCTAGAAGAAAGTAATGGTTTAAATGGATGATGTGGCGGAAGCACGAGACGCAAGTAATTATAATAATAATAATAGTTTATTCAATTAAAAACACAGTTTACATAATGATAAGAAGGAGTACTTTTGACATTATAAACTCTAGGTTTCTCTTCATTAGCAACGGCCTACGCACTAAGCACAGCTTGTATCGCGGAGACCTTTTCGAAAGTTGACATATTTGATGTACCTACTTGAAAACCAGTGTTGTGCGTCTTCCAACTTTGTGCAAAGGACCTGCTGGTTTACTGGTTCTACATAATCTGTGTGTTCTGAGCGTATTGCTGTATTCCTATATTCATATCATCCCGACAAAGGGAATCCTAGTGGGTAAGTCGTATGACTGGCGTAAAACTGGCCAGGATTGAAACAAGTGGAAGAAAGTGTCGAAGGCCAAGTCCATCTTTAAGTCGTAGAACCATATCAGTAAGAAAGATTTAGTAACTAGGTAAGAATCCCTTTTGTGTGGTTTTGAATAGCAACACCCCATTTCTACCCGTAGTTGTCTTAGAGATAAATCAACCCACCGAATAGGCAACATCTTCCATTGCGTTTGGCCTGTCCGCCAAGGGTGGGAAAAAAATGCCCGAAAACGAGGGAGGCCTAGTCCAGCAGTGGACTGTTATGGCTGTTAATGACGAAGTTAGAGATTTGAAACTTACCCATCGGTCGCTTTGACATCTTGGAAGTTGTTGGTTGAAGAAAACACAGAAATTTTAAAACATGAACCAAATGTTATGAAAAATATTGCACATTGGCAATTTTGACAGCCCCTGCCCTCGGGCGAGCGAGTGGATTATAAACAAAAGAACCTGTTTTTGACACATTTTTGTCATTGTTTTTGAAATGTTATTTTCTTCACATGGCCTCTATGATGACAGTTAGTTTTTATTTGGAGGTTTTTAGGTAAAGTGTAGGTGAGGTACCTAAGGACTCAGGTAAGAATCAAGGCACTAAAAAGTATTGGCGGTGGCGCGCCGACCATGGGTCATCTGAATAATCATTAAATGGCTCCTCAGGTGAGTACAGTCACAGTATAATTACCTAATAGTGGTACAGTCAAGCTCAGGCTGGGTTTGTACCACAAAGTAAGTATTGGCGGCTGCGCGCCGAATACAGAGAGCTCACTTCAAGCAAACGTCACGAAACTCTCCACAATTTGACACGCCGTTTACAAGGAAATCCAAACCAATCCAAACACATTTGTAGTCGAGTGTCAACCGCGTTTGGTGCGGACTTGCAAAAGGTCTTCACACAAAAATAAATAGGTTTATTTATTAGTTTATGATGTGATTTGTACAATGTTCCTATACTTAATATTTTGTACCAACTATAAAAACTTGCTTTCATAAAAGAACAAATAGGATTAATAACTCTAATCAGTATATTTTTTAATAATATGATTTGAGTTTCTACTTAAATAAAGGCAACTTTTCATTTTGATGTACATACATACACATATCACGTCTATTATCCCTTGCGGGGTAGGCAGAGCGTAAACGGCTGCAAAAACTGATATTTACGCCACGTCTGACAAAAAAATTTGGGTCATTCGGAAAATTGTGTATCGCCATAGTGACAGATTGTCAGCCCATCGCCTAAAATTGAAATACACACCCTCAAGTCCCTTATTTGCCTTTTACGACACCCACGGGAAAGAAATGGGGTGATGCTCAGTCTCAACAGCCCCAGAGCAGATATCTACCTACTCGTAATTCCCCATTTCATAATAATTGTGCTATGTACGTAGTATACGTAATGTAAATTAAGGGAGTAACAGAAAGAAAGGGTATATCAAGCCGAAAGGAAGTCAAAGTGGGGAAATGGGGAAAGTTGTTCAGTTTCATGAGCACCTTTCGGCTTGATATAGCCTTTTTGTTACTCCCTATATGTTTAGGTACCTACTCCATTGAATAAAATCGGTAAGAAAACTGTGGCAGCCCTTGCCGAAAGCGGAAATAATCGAAAATAGGGCCGAGTGATCCTTCTGTACGGTCGCGTTCAAAAGTGGAGTCATAGTTAACACAAACCTCAGAAAACAAGTCGCTCGCACCCGCGGCGACACTCACACAATGACACAAATGACGTATAACATACTATAATTTGACGAACTACCATTGTATAATAGGCTGAGTAGTATTGACTATTTCACTACATGAGTCATTAGCTTCGATAGCTTGGTCAGTAGCGCGGTCAAGCTAATTCTTGACCGTTATTGTGGAGACAATGGTTCGAATCCCGACATCTTCGTTGTAGTTTTTATTTTATCAAATGAAGCAAAATTTAGTAAATTTTGAATTACATTTTAGTTGTTGCTAGATCGTTTGCGAGATAGTGCGTGTGCTAAGTGATTTTTTTTAACCTAAGTTTATTTATTAAACTTCAGTGTTTATTTCTTCGAAATGCATACTAATATCAGTTTGCAGGATAGGCAGCGTATTGTTGCGCTGCAATTATCTGTGGCGCTGCATGATATTGGATTTAATTTTACTCAAATTGCTAATCAGACTGGTCTGGCCGTAAGTATAGTTTTATTTCATTACAATTGTATTTTAAATATTAAAAACTCTTGACTCATAGTATGTTGGTAGCTGTGAACCGATTAGTATAAACTTTTTTATTAATAATGCTACTTTGTTTTAGTGGAAGACTGTTAAACGTTGGGTTACACGTTTTGAAGAGGAAGGTAGCGTAAAAACTCGACTCGTCTTAATAATGATTCACAGCGGAGGATGATGGTGTAACAATATGAAGAAAATGGTTCTGCCGCTGGTCCAGGCGAATTAGTAGCACAAGAAACAGGGCGTGCAACTGCCGCTAATTATGTTGATATGCTACAGGAAAGCATGCTACCGACGACGGTGTGAAATGTTTCAACTGTTTATCCTGCTAGTGAAGTTCCTCGTTTTGCATTTGTCCAGGATAAATTGTCCAGTGCAGTGCAGTGAATAATTGGTTTAGCCAGCACCCAGATATCCAAGTTATTCGTTGGCCAGCAAAATCTCCGGACTTAAATCCCATAGAGAATTTATGGGGTTTAATGGTGCAAAGGTGGGACATGCGCAATGAAAGAACTACAGAAGCTTTAGAGGCTCACTGCCTGGGAGTGTGGGAGAGTACCAGAGGAACAGATATATGCACTTATTTGGTCGAGTCTATTAAGTGTTTATTAAGTGTTGTTGAAAACAGCGGAGGTAACACCAAATACTAATTATGTAAGCGGCGATTTTTACTTAAGATTTCAATCTGACCCGATCTACCATACATTGCTGATTATCTTGTGTATTTCATTACAATATATGAATATACATACACAAAATAATCAGCAATGTATGCCGAAGCGGGCCCGATAAATCGTTGCTCACTCAACCTCTGTTTACCTGCTTACCCGCCTACTATTGCAGTAGGTATTTGTGGAGCATTACATTAGCAATTAAATTATGCTAAAACATCGATATATATTTATATAAGATTGATCATTATTAGTCAGTTATCTTAAGGCCTTGCTTCAATATCTTTTCATTACGAAAACGAGTACTTAAGCTTAAACCTTGAGATGTAGGCAAATAACTGATTTATTATTATTACAATTACTTTTACTTCCGAGGATAGTGCATCATCGTTAAACATAGAACAATAAAATATTTACTAACGAAATTATTACTTAAATAACTTTATTGAAAGATTCAATCCAAGATTTGGATGGATCATTCCTATGATCTTATAAATAATTACCTATCGATGTTTCAGCTTATGAACACTTAATATCATTTTACATAATATTGTGTTTTATCATTCAAACAAAACTATTAACTTTACATACTCGTATCTTATGGTTACCAAAAGTTCTCATTCATGTCATTATGTTATTTACATAAAGTAATACCATACCTACCAATAAAATAATTTCTTACCTTACTTTTTGTTTTATTACAATATTATAGGTTTATGTTTTTAGATATAATATTTTGATACATAATTTGCAATAAACATTTATAGATATAATACATAGATGAATATATAGAAAAATATTATATAAAATAATTATTACTGGAGAAAATATGGTAAAAACATTTAAAAAAACATTAATCAACATACAGAGATCGGATGGGAACCTGGTTCCGTTCTGATTAGAAGGTAAGAACTATTACCGCTAAGCTACGGTTGCTTGTGATCAATACGACGAAATAAAGATATGTAATCTATTGCTTTACTACAAGTGAACGAATAAGGATAACTATAATACAGTTTTAGACAAACCAGTGTGATGTATACTTTGTGGCGAATAGGCTATCACCGAGTTATTATTTCAAAGATTACATAGATGTCGCTTATAGGTGGTAATCTGTTTAAGTTTTAATGCTACGCCTTAAGGTGGACTTTTCTACTTACAGTCGATAATCTTACGTGTGTGCGTTAGTTAGTAAGTAAGTACAGAGGATAATAACCCGTATTGCAATCTGTCACGTAGTCTAACTATGACTCCACTTATGAATCCGACCGTACATTCTCTATTTTGTGTTTGTACTTTGGACCTTTATGTTATGCCCGCTCATATTGAGTAGCAACTCCTCTATTTCTGAATATTATTAGTCGATAGTTGATTGTATTTTCAACACGTTATAATCTTGTTTTTTATCAAATACTTACCTATTTATTATTATTGTTAGACGTGTAATAATCAGATATTTTTACTTTTATGTGCGGTAGCTTTTAATTGGCTTATGTTTGCTAAAATGTTTCATACTGTGTAAATAATGCTGTTAGCTCCCCGAACGCAATAAAATAAATAAAAATGAAATAAGACTCAAATTGACAGTAAGTGTATAACCGGACGTAAGCTTTACTGTAGGGAAAGAAAGATGTTTTAGTGTTAATCAACTGTTTGGTATATTTTAAATTCCATTCTTAAACCTCTAAATGATTACTTAGATAATATGATCAAATATCAAAGCAGACTAAAGTTAGTGAATCTGTGAATACTGCAACGGCGCCAACTCTGCATCTTCTGTTTCGCTATCCGTCTCCACAGTCGCTCCCCACTGGAAAATAGAAGAAATACATCTCTATTTTGCTATTTTGAGACCATTTTGGAGCAAGTCACATAAGTGCCAAGCTGTCACTAGCACAGAGCACTTTGCAGGCTGTATGTTAGTAGTTCAGTTTCATGGTCTGAATGCAGCCTGTCAGTATTCGGAGGGCTGTTCCTTACACCCTGTATACTCCTTGGCCGGTCACCAGTCCGTAGTTACAATGTCGAGGTCCAGAATAAACGACTAATAGATTAAGTACAAATAAAGTAGGCTCTAATAGATTTTCTGATAAAAGTGGAAAACCAAAGTAGAATCACTTATTTGATAGACCTCTTAACAAGGATAGAATAGGTACTCTTATGTCGCCAAACAAATCGCATCAGCTGGGCCATGGGCGGCCGGTCTGTAGGTGCCTACCTACATATCGATGTATGACACGTATTCTATCGCGGTTATTTCTGCCCCGCTAACATAATTCTTCACACCTTGGACGAACCAACTTCACACACGAAATGGTTCATCACCGATATGCTATTCAAATTCTAACCATCACACGGTAAAGTCAACCTTACGCACATGTTCCGACAGTGGATATCTGGTAAGTATGCGGTAGAGCCACACTGCATAGAGCAGGTTAGCAAATCCGAGCGCGCGCAATGCTGTCGGCACGCCCGCTGCCCACGCCGCGGCCCCGCCCACCGCTGGGCCCACTGCGTATGCTGCGCTGCTGGCACCCTTGGTAACAGAAAAAATAAAACTTCTACATTGATGCATACATACATACATATGTATATCACGCCTATAATCCCTTACGGGGTTATCAGGGCGTTAACGGCTGTAACAAAACAGACATTTACGCCACGTCTGACAAACATTTGAGGGTCATTTGGAATATTTTATATCACCATAGTGACAGGTTGTCAGCCTTTCGCCTAAATTGGCAATACACACCCTCGAGTCCCTTAGTCGCTTCTTACGACACCCACGGGAAAGAAATGGGGTGATGCTATTCTAAGCCGGCATCACACGGCAAACTTCTACATTCATGTGTGAAGTCAAATTAGGATTACGATTAAGAGAATCTAATAGAACTAGCGATTCGTTTGATGATTGAACTGAGTCCACAGATCAAATGATGTTGACATTATTGAATATATAAATTGGAAATCAGTGAAACAGATATAGCCGCCATGAAAGTTCTACTGCGTTTCATACATAACATTTTTTGTTCGATGTTTCGATAAACGTTGATAGACTTTTTAGGTTTGTTTGCTAAAGTAACACAGGCTTGTGAAGCTGTCGTACTTAGTCTATCGCCAAAGAGCTGTGTTACTTCTGTGTCCTTTTGGTCCAGTGTCTTTTTAGCAAACAATCAGCAAAAACACAGCTCGCATGGTGCCCAGCAGCTACCTATGTCCTATCACCTAGACTAGAGTCAAGAGCAAACCCATCATATATTTTTTTATTAATAATGGGTTTGCTCTTGACTCTAGTCTAGGTCATAGGACAGAGACAGAGTCTAAGATGGAGCGAGCTCACCCAGAAGAAGCATGTTAAGGCACTGGCACTCCCACTCCCACACACTGACGGAACGCAGCAAGCTACTTGGCGCCAGACTTCGGTGGGATGGAGGTCGTGTAGCGACCTCTGGGAGCTACAGCAAGAAGCTCACTCAAAGTGGTTCATGAGCAAGCAAGACGCAACAGAAGTTCCAACACATCTGCAAGATGGCGCCACGTGACAGAACAAAGAGCCTGAAACGCGGTATCGAAGTGTTTCACCGCACAACGCATATATACAACTTCCAATTCTATCCAGGTGGACCAGTCGGTCCCCTGGCCACAACACCCGGCCAGGCAGGGTAGCTACCCTTTTCCCGACACCATCTGGAACCCTCCATTCTGCCTATTGGCATTACTCCTGTCACCCGCCATATTGGTGACCCCTACCTTGGACTTCGCAGCCTTCAACCACTACAGCATGCAGCCAACTACTACGTCATCAGCACCCACCGCAGTCACAGCACGGCAGCTTCACTGGTCTTCCATCATCATCGTCTCGACTCACCGTAGACGTCCCGACTCACCGTGGACATTGGAACCAGCACTGCATCGCCACGCTAGACTGCATCATCACGCTACATGACGTCATCAGCCCCACTTCGCTCGCTGACGGTATCGACCTCCGGTCTTGAGGGGGAGTACTGTAGCGACCTCTGGGAGCTACAGCAAGAAGCTCACTCAAAGTGGTTCATGAGCAAGCAAGACGCAACAGAAGTTCCAACACATCTGCAAGATGGCGCCACGTGACAGAACAAAGAGCCTGAAACGCGGTATCGAAGTGTTTCACCGCACAACGCATATATACAACTTCCAATTCTATCCAGGTGGACCAGTCGGTCCCCTGGCCACAACACCCGGCCAGGCAGGGTAGCTACCCTTTTCCCGACACCACCTGGAACCCTCCATTCTGCCTATTGGCATTACTCCTGTCACCCGCCATAGTCGCAAGCCAACTAACTAGATTAATAAAAAATATAAAAAAATGCTCTTGTATTACACAATGGGCCATGACTGATATCCAACTCCAAGCCATTGTGTACTGTGTTTATTATTTATTATGGTATACAGCGGACAAATTCCACTTCTAGCGCGCAATCCGTCAGTATTCGGTTATTTATATATTTCATAGGAATTATGGCGTTGCGTGGCCTGTAGTGTTCACACCGTGATCCATAGACATGGCCGTCACAAACCATTGTGTAGGTAGTAGGAACTAAAGCGTTCCTTCCAAATTGATGGCTAGGCAAAGTCTACGACTTCTCCTCTATTAGAGGAAAAAGTAGATAGACAGATAGATAGATGAACACTTTATTGCTTACAACATACACAAAACAATACAGAAAACTTAAGACTAAAAGTAAGCAAAGGCGGCCTTATCGCTTGCAGCGATCTCTTCCAGGCAACCTTTACATTAGAAAGGAGACAAAAATGAATTGCATAAGCAAATTAAATTTTATAACAACACTTTATGTACTAAGTACACTTACAATCATACACATACACCTATACATACAACACAACTTACTTGAAACAAGGCAGCCCTAGCCGCAGCCTTCCTCGGGCCGACGTGTGACAGCAACGCCGGTACGAGCGCAGCATCGACAGCCCCCAGACCGGCGCCAAGTAGGAACTGTGGAGGTGCCAGCGCCCATGGTGACGCAGCCAACGGCACGCACATGGCCGCTACGCCTACCAAGATCTGCCAAAAGTTATTGAACGATGAATTTCTGATACAGAGAATCCTAGTTTCCTGAGTGTGTTTGCTCAACTAACTTTTATCAATATCTACCAGCTAGTGCCCAGCGTCTTCTTACGATTTCCCGTGGGATTGATAGATTTTCCTGCGGTAAAAAGTAGCCTATGTCCTTTCTTAGGTTCCTGTCTATGCTTATGCCAAATTGTATCAAAATCGGTTCAGTGGTTTAGGCGTGAAAACGACCTATGTGTTATTCCAGGTTATACTCTACCTGTGTTCTAAATTTCATCCAAATCGGTCACGCTGTTTGAGCGTGAAGAGGTAACAAAGATACATACACACACACACACATAAACTCTCAGATTTATAATATTAGTACGGATTATAGTAAAGATAATTTCTAAAATGTGTTCAAAACTTCGCATGAACCCTCACCTGACCCGCCAACGCTACGCGTTCAGCGCCGACCTTCCTCGCGTAGCCACCGAGCGTACTGGCCGCTAACAGATAACCAGTACTATCCGGTATGAAGGCCACACCAGTCTGCCAGGGCTTCACGTCAAATTGCTCTGCCAACCACAAGGGAAGGCAGGGCTCTAAGGCTGCCATCACGCTGGTGGTTAGAAGGACGCAGCCAGCGCAAGCACCGACGGCGCCTCGACGCGCGCACTGAACGAGAGTGGAGAAGCCGAAACGTGGAACGTTTTCGTCGGTGGAAGATTCTGCTGGCTGAAAAAGGAGGACTGCAGTGGTTTGTTCTATTTAGGTAGAGTCACAAGTCTCAACTGGATATTAATTCCAATCCAGATGATTGGAGGAAAGATTTAATTGCTCCACCTTACAGAGCAACACAGGCCACCCTTGCTAAGCATAGTGTCTACCTGTTTCAAGCTAATAATAATAATAAGCTATTTTTATTAGCTATTGAACATTATTATAGTGATAAATATAAAACAAAAAAGGAAAATAAGTATAATACACGTAGTATAAGAGAACGTAAACTAATACAACCGAAAGCCAATAACTACTATGGAGAGAGGGTAACTGAATATGTAGTACCAATGTTGTTTAATAAGTTACATATCTTAAGAACCGAACCTAATAGGTTTAATACTATTGGGATATTAAAGGCGAAACTGAAGGTTTCGCTTCTTGATGCAAGTCACTGATCAGCTCATCACATCTGTGATTTTATTGAGGGGCGGATCCATAGACGGTGGCCTTAGTGTCCCTAGTAATAAGGAATGCATGTTAGAATAGTTTAGTTATTAGTTTGTTTCTAAGGTAGGTCTAAATGGAAAAAAGCAAGCGCATTTTGCCATCAAACTGTTGCAAAAAAAAAGCATCTCTACCTATTTCTACCTTTGCGCATTATTTACTTACCAAATTGTATCGTTTCCTGTCTAGGAACATGTATTGTAAACCTGAAGATATAAGAACACATGTTAATATGATAACTTTCGACCGATTACAAGTACGACCGAAAGCAATAATTACTTGCCAAGATTCACGACGAAAGCCATAGCCAGTAGAAGAAAGGGAGTCCCTGGTCTCCAAACGGAGCTTGCTGCACCACCGAATGGGTATCCGACAAGAACACCTGAAATTAATGATGAAGTTAATTCAGGAAGCTAAAGGCGAAGTAGAGAATAGTTCTGTATCTATTTGTTGTAATTCGGGAAGGTAATGCATGTCATTAAGCAAACATTTCATTGTGGCTAATTTGACGGCCGATGTGGCGCAGTGGTAGTGCGACTGCCTGCGACGCAAAGGTTCCGGGTTCGATTCTTGGCGGGACACTCATAAAGTTGATATTTATCACTTTGTGAATTTGTTCCCGGTCTGGTTAGGACATTGCAGGCTGAACCACCTGATTGTCCGAAAAGAGAGATGGTTCCGTGCTTCGCGAGAGGTCCCGGTTGCTGTCTATGATTACTTAGACGGCGGTCGTTACACAACCATGTCAGAGGCCCACTACTCGTAGTCGGTTGTTGGAAAACTCTGACACCAGGGTTCATCGGGCCGTGATTCGGTGTCCCACACGAAGAGAGAGATGGTGGCTAATAGCTGAGACGCACCAAGAGCAACAGCGCCAAGTAGAGCCGACAACGCCTTTTCACTCCTCGTCGAGGGTAGTGCCGCCGCAGCAAGCGCCAGGCCCGATACTCCAGCCATCGCCGCACCCGCGCCGTGCACCGCCCGACCTATCCCCACTGTCAGCGCCACGCTCGCGCCGCGCCACACCGAGCACGCCCAGAATACTGAACATAAAATGACTTATTAGATAATTGATAAATTGTATACAGGGTTACTTTTAATCACCCCGAAAATTTTACAGGTTGATTCTACTCATGATTCTGAACAACTTTTATTATGGGGTCACCTGCGAAATCGTGAAAAAAAAGCCAGCTGTTCCATACATGAGTAGATCTGATTTTTTCTATGGAGCAGCTATTTTTTTTTGAGATTTCGCAGGTCATCCCATAATAAAAGTTGTTCAGAATCATGAGTAGAATCACCCTGTAATATTTCCGGGGTGAATAAAAAGTAACCCTGTATTTTATGTCCTTTTCATAATGTGTAAATAAATTAATCTCAATGAACATTTACCTCTTTGTACGGGCAATGGATAAATTTAATTTAAGACAATCTTCGAGCAACGCGGTCTTCCGTCTCGTTCCGTAGTACGGAAGGTGTTTCGTGAGTTTTTTATTATATTAATGATGGGTTTGCTCTTGACTCTAGTTGATATTGAAAAGCAGTCAAAACTCACGAAAGCTAAAATACCTCAAATCTATAACATCGTACATTCGTTGTATGTAAGTCTTTACATCTTTATTGGCGTAAGCAGGGATTGCTATGCGACATGGACCGAGAAGCACCAGGGCTATGACTAAGATTGTAGCTTCCTTGACTTACCAAGAGCAGCTAAAGCAAGCAGAATGTTGGCGGCCCGAAGCACCTTGGCGGGTCCGAGCCGGCAGACTGCGCACGCTGCCGGGCCTGCCACCGCCAGCTGCACTGCAGCCTTCGCCCCCAACACAGCACCTACGGTGGCTTGGGCACGTCCTATTCCAACCACACCTGCGAGCAACACAGATGATGCAATGTCTACGGCCTACGCATTCGACAAAAAGGACGCAGTGTGATCTTGTTACCAAGTAAGCGAAGAAGAAAGTGCACTAATAATATAGTTAATACTTGCGATTGTTAGCACTTGATGAAACTCCATGTTTAATTAATTTTGATAAAAAACACTTGTACACGTTTCACAGTTTTATTGCGGGGTAGCCCGACCGGTTTCGCTCACATGAGCATTTTCAAGGGTTTTAAAAACACAAAACATTATTCAAGAAAGAACATCACATCCACTAAATTATAATTATAATAATAATTATTATTATAACGTTTTGTGTTTTTAAAATTCCTTGAAAATGCTCATGACGTGAGCGAAACCGGTCGGGCTACCCCGCAATAAAACTGTGAAACGAGTACAAGTGTTTTTTATCAAAATTAATTGCACTAATATTGATCTTATACTTATCTATTACTATCTAGACAGCTTTCTTTCGGCTGCAGACGGACAGCGGCAGCACACAGTGGAAGTTCGTCTGACTGCTACGAAAAATTTTCTCACGTAGTTTTCCAATTTCTTATTTATGCTACGTAGAGTTCACGGACTTGGTTTGAATAATGGAGTCTATACGTATCCGTCCTTGGGTAAAAAGGTGTTCTTTGTGCATGTTATGTGTATGCCCACGTCCGTAGCACCCGATAGAGAAAGAGGGGTTATCATGGGCTATGAGAGTGATTGTGTGTCAAGTCAAATGTACTAATTTCTTATAGTTTTATGTCTATAAACTATGATACGTTGTAGTGCTTACTTCTAGTTTGTTCTCGAGACATCTGGTGCACGGTTGAGTTGAGGAAGGAAACTAGTGGGGCGTCGTGTTGCGCCCACAGCTGCAGAGCCTCACCGCCGCGTACCCAGTCCGGTATTATAGGCACTGACATCAACAAAAAGTTAAGTTTAACCCGTGTGACTAAGTGATAAATTCACGGAAGGGGGCATAGCGCTCTCTGTTTTCGCCAACTGGCCTGCCAAGCGTGGTGAGACAACCCAAATAAGGAGAGGTCTCTGTAGGTACAGCTGAGGACTTGTAGAAGAGCAGTCTATGGTTGATGTATTCCAGAGAAAGCTGCTGCCAAATCACTGGATTCATCCCTTAGTCGCCTTTTCGGTACGAAACCCACGGTAAGGAATCAGGTGAAGATATATACGTCAGCGTTACTAACAAATTGGGGAGACGGCTCGCGGGGCGCCTTTACAGGTGGCGTACTTAGTACCTACTTTGAGATAATTTAGAATGTTGCTCACATAAAATGAGCGAAATTCCCCAAGGTTTTCATGCGTGAGCGATCGCCGCGTACCTAACTATTATTAGGTATTATAAATTTTCCAGCCATATTACGTTCTTGTATTGATTCCAGCCATATCATGTTCTTGTATTGAATCCAGGCCTTTTATTTTCTTATTTAAACAAGCCACATTCCGTTCTTGTATTGAATTAGTACAAGTTTAATGCGGAAAACAGGCATTGCTCATTTAAAATATTTGTGTCTTTTTTAAATTTTAACAAACAAACATATTCTGCCAGTGGGCATGAATAATGCTATCGTAATCCAGCGGCACACATAAAATAACCCATTATGGTAAGTAAAAAACACCAGTACCCGCCCTATAGGAACTACAGGCTACAAGTCTACAGGTGAAATTCTTAGTACATTGCGTAGCCGGTTAATATTCCTGGTATCATAATGGCTTACCGACTACGCAATGTACGAATTTAACCTGTAAAAGGCCTGTAGTTTGACAATATCGGGAACAGACATAAACCAACCTAGAACAGTGAGAAGCACGTTGTCCAAGAAGAAAGTCAAATAGACGAGGGCAAAGGCGGCCAGCCCTTCCGTTGGGTCCACTTCTTCAGACATAGCTTCAGCCTTTACATAAACTATTCAGATTCATTCGGTTTCGGTATTTAGAACCCTAAAACTTGACAGGGCATCATTTAAATTGTTCCAAAACTTATTCCACTTATTAGGTTCACTT
This sequence comes from Tuta absoluta, assembly GCA_027580185.1. Lineage (NCBI taxonomy): Eukaryota > Metazoa > Arthropoda > Insecta > Lepidoptera > Gelechiidae > Tuta > Tuta absoluta. Next base: position 5,413,617 of record JAQAHW010000019.1, on the reverse strand, counting down.
GCACTAGAAAACTTTATCTTACGTGAAATTAGGAACTAGGAAAACTGAGAGCCTGTGTGACTCCCATGAGAGTCACCACTGCAATGTAAGGGTGTCACCCAGTGTCACCCCTTTCCGCGTGTCATCGGTAGATAACAAGAAGTGTGAATGAGCTAACCATTTTCAATCAATGTTCGCCCGCGCGTGATCAATTTTCTGCCTCAAGGGGTGGCGATAAGTAATAGCCCCCGCCGTCGATACATTTTAAAGCTATCTAACTACCCAGTGGGTGTTTCGTTTTCCTTCTTCGAGACGATGAACGACCTTGAGAAAAACTTGGTGTCAGAGGTTTTAATAAAGTCTGATATGGAAAGTAGTCAGTATCATATCTAATCGTAGGAGCGACAGCTAACGAGAAAATTCAAATTAACTTGCCCTCTGAATCGCGGATTCAAGTTATTCAGACATTGAGACACTTTGAGCTTTGAGCAACCAAAATGAGAACAATCTCTCAAAGTAAGCAAATGATGGTGTAAGACCGTATGATCCTACCTGCCTATTAATTTTGTGTGTGACGGGAATCAAACCCGGGTCATCAGCCTTTCAGATCGCGAACTTAACTACTGCTTATCTCTCTCTCTCTCTCTCTCTCTCTTTTCGTGTGAAATTACTTTGTGATCAGTTTATACGCTTGACGATTATACAGATGTGTCCCGGACCCCGGACGCGTTAGTACAAACCCGACTACAGTAGGCACAGCTAGTGGGCTTTGTAGCATGTTTCAATAGCGTAACCCGACTACAACACAGCCAGCTTGTCTGTTATTTGGTACCATTGGACCACTCTTGTCCAATGTCGCAAAATGTCCCAAGTCGCAAAATGGCCAAAGTCGCAAAATGTCCTAAGTCACAACATGTCCAATGTCGCAAAATGTCCAAAATTGCAGAATATCCAAAGTCGCAAAATGTCCAAAGTTGCAAAATGGCGTCCGGTCTTATGTTCGCTTCGGGACGCTTTTCTTTAACCTAAAAAACGATTATCTCTAAATAAAGATCGTAGTCTGTACGTCCCCTTAGAAGTTCCGTAGTACGCTTTTCTAAGACGTTAACAACCAGTAATTCTAGACTGATGTTTGTATGTTAGGCCATGACATGGTTGATAGGCCACTGATTACCTGTAAATACTTGTAGTATAGGTATTGTGTTTATCTAATAAGTTGTAATAAAGTGTCTGTGTATATATTTAAACTATAGCTCGTATAGCTCTTTGATTGTTCTTTCTTGTTTCTTGTTTTTCACTAGATGTTGGCAGGAATATGCCCTAACAAAAGGCTTAATTAGGTATTGCCATAAAAAAAATTATGAGTGGACCTCTGACATGGTTAGTAGGTTAGGCATATTACGGATGAGTGGACCTCTGACATACTTAATAGGTTAGGCATGATACAGAGTAACCAGAGCTCTATACGGTTGACTAGGTAATTGACATTTTCCAGCGTGATATCACCATTTATTATGTAACAGTTACCTACAAGTTACCTGTTGTATCTGATTTATTAAATGTTTAATTATAAATTTTAAGAATACTGTACTGATTAATAAATAAATTCATTCATTCAAAACGTATTTTGTTCGTCACTTTTAGTTTTAGATAAGCGTAGCTCTCTCTCCACATGGGCTGTACAGAATACGACTTTTTTGTTGGTAAGGTCATAGAAAAGCGGCTCTATCTCGTCTCCATGGGGGGACGAGTGCAGAAGACGGAAAGCCATGAACGCTTCCCCGACCCGCTTTATACAGGGTGTTATGGAAATAGAACAAAATCTCTCAAATAGTTTATTCGAACAGCTCTAAAACTGATGCTGCAGCCATTGCGAGTAGATCACACTCCACAAGCTCCTCAAGCAACCGACGCCCCCGCCGGCGGGGGCGCGGAGGTCCCTCATTTGCTCCCCACTTTGGGAACTACCGGCACGTGCCGGGTAGATTCACTCCAATACAACTTATACAACAGAACAACTGGGCACGATCGGACTGGTTTTTGAACAACCACAAAAACTTCTCCGGGTGAGCTCCTGTTCCCACCAAATAGTCAGGTGTAGATTTCATGGCCCCGAGGCTAGAAAATTGAAGAGTCCAATAAATCCGTACTATAATTTAATATTATAAATCGGATAGTTTGTGTGTGTGTCTGTAAGGTATGACTGTTAATGTAAACAAACTTTGTATGTAACTGACAGTCGCGAGCTGTTTTAGTTACCTCTTCACGCTCAAACGGCTTGCCTGATATGGATGAAATTTGGAACACAGGTAGAGTACAACCTGCAATAACACAGATGACATTTTTACCGCAGGAAAACAACTATTGCCACGGGAAAGCGGTAGCTGGGCGGAAATCTAGTAAATAAATAAATCTCTAACGCTGATCAACTTTTCTATTGTATCTTTTATTATAATAACTGGTTCGAGCTGAATAAGTAGTATCAATAACTACATATTTTTCATGTTTTATAAGGAAATAAGGTAAGTTTAAATAGGTAGGTATGTTTGTTGCATTATTTTTGTGCAGCAGATGAATAACATGATATTGCGTTTCGGATTGTACGTTAAGGCTTCAATTCCCGCTGTTTTTGTTCAAATCAAAGGAAGCCTTAAAATTACTAACGCTAGCATTCAGGATTGATTTTGTACCCAAGGCAGTATTATTATCTATTCTTATGCCCAAGATTATCTATTCTTATGCCCAAGGGTCAACATTCCGACCACTTTAAAAATATGGAGGTCCCTTTCGGGGTTTCCTGCGACAACGACGGAACGACGTGATCACTCAAAGACCAAACTCTATTCACACTCTCTCTATCATTATATTTACGTTCCGATTTACTGTTCTCTGTAGATCTTATTGCTATTGATCTATTGATTCATTTTATTTTTGCAATATGTAACGAAACGTTATATTGAAATGTCACCTTGATGTTGCCATTATCAAAGAATTGTCCAGATTCAGCAACTTTGTCTGAATTGTTACTTCCAATAATATCTATAACTTATGTTTAAACACTCTTCTTTCTCTCTAGTTTTGTCAGTTTTAGTTACAATCGTAACTCATTTAATATGAATGTAGAAGAAACTTCTACTGAATGTAGATAATTAAATCTGCCGCACAGAAGTGCAAACACTTTAATATGAAACAGATAAAAAATTATATTGCGCTGGTATTACCAAACTTCAAAATGTCAGTCGCGTCATGTCTTCGCTAAGATGTAGAGTGTCGTCGATTTGTGCAAAAAAATAATCGTTTTCGAGTCATGTTAGCTTATTTCCGAGGGTCAAGAGTCTTCATTTGTAGTGCCTCAAATTGCCGGTAACTGTGCATCGTGCAGCAAACCCTGTGATGCTTTACGACAGACGATTTCGATACAACTTTGGCCTTTCGTAGATATGGTAAGTTATTTTTTATTTTGTCCGTCTCTACAACCAGTTTTGTGTATGTTGCGGCCGCATATAACTGTGTAAAGCATGGTAAAGGCATGTTAACGGCCTGGGGCGTTCTATTTTTAAACCTGAAGTGCCAAAGGCTGTATGAAGGTGAATGACTGCACTGCATGTAGAATGTAAATAGCAAAGCAACAGGAACTTGAGAGTTCCGATGTCGACATCAATGCGTGTGGTAAGCGGGTGTCATCATCAAGTTGATATAATTTACCTCCATTAGAAACTACTATGCATTTACAAGTAATGTTGACATGCAATAGATGTTAATCATAATGATAATTCTTCATTGGTTTAATATGGTATTATAGGTGGTAAATAAGTAACTAAAGTTTCACATTATAGAACCCTGTTAAACAAAATTTTGTTAATAAATATTTTTTTTCTTAATTTATGCTATATTATGCTAAAAGGAACTTCAAAAACAATAAACTCTATACAATTCTAAAAATGTATATATAGTAGAGTCATGCACTTAAATTATTATTTTATGACTTAATCCGCCTTGTGTGTTTTAATATTTAAAAAATATTTTGGTCATTTCTTCTTTATGTATGGGACTCATACTATGTAAGTTTTCAATTGGATTTAACTTTTTCATCAACAGAATCTTATTAATTAAAATTATGTGCATGAAATACCATAAAATTTTCAATTAATTAAAATAACAATGATACTGAATAAACAACAATAACAAACATAATACAACAATAATTACCCTCTTTGCTCATGACATGACAAATTTCACCACTTTAAGATTTGTAAGAGACTGTATGTGCTTTTTACAAGAGAAAGGGTTTTTAATTAAATTTTACTCGTAATCCATACTGAAAACTTAGTATTGGCTGGTGATAAGGAACAACTTTCCCCAATGAACATATGGTGAAATATGATAAAAAATTGAATCTTTTATACAAAATATACCAGCTGTTCTAGTCAATTTTGTGAGTACAAATAAATTTTTGGCCTTTGACATAAATGTTCCTGGAGAAAAGTTGTTCCATATCACCAGCCTGTCCTGAGTTTTCACTCTCAGTAAAATATCTGAGCATTTTTTAAACCTAAAATACTTTGGTTAATATTCTGTTGACACATCTTCAGTGAGTTAAGGTGTTCTGTAGTGACGGCCCAAGACTGGCAGCCATAGGTGATGCAAAGCAAAATGCATATTATTATGTTGAAAACTTTTTTGGCATTCTATGGGGATATCTTTGTTTTCAAATATATTTTTCTGATACCTTTAAGCGTTCCATCCACCTGTTGTCCTCCCATCAATTTCAGCTGCTGTTGTGTCTAGTAGTGTGATTACTTGGTCCAAGTTAATGTACAGTCTGTTTCAGCATTAAAAAATCACCCACTACAATAAAAAAAAAATTGAAAGCCTTTGCTGACACAGATAGATAAAAATAAAATAGTAAAAGAGAGACAAAAAAATAATGGATATCTGGTTAAAGGTTATTAAAAAAAATATACAGTCCGTTGGTCTGTTGTAGCACATTAGGTACCAGGGATACTCCAAAAGAACTGACTTATTTTTATCCCCAGTAAATTTAATACACAATAATTTTTTTAGTATACCCATAATTCTTTTAGACAATAAATTTTCTATCATTATGTGTTTTCATCTGTTGGAGATAGTAACAGCGCCCTAGCTTTTCCATATTCTAATAATGCTAAGACTCTGTACAGACTTGTTAAAATTGGTAACTTAGGCATTATTTGAATTCTGAAAACAGTTTTGTAATGTTGTTTTGTAATGTAGTCCACATGAGGATGACATGGTCACTGTGTCATTTCTGTATCAAGTCCTTTTAATTAATAGAGATTAAAAAACAAAAATGCCCATAAAAGAAGTCTAATACATTTTCTAATACATATTCATATCAAGAAAAATATTGCTGGGGACAAAAATAATTAAGTTCTTTTGAAGTACCTCTGGTAGCTTATGTGCTACAACCAACTGTACTAAGCCACATACTCAATACAGCAAACTTTGATGTTTGCCGTGTGATGTCGGCTGAGAATAACATTACCCTATTTCTTTCCAGTAGGTGTCGTAAAAGGCGACTTAGGGACATAAGGGTTGACAACCTATCCCTATAGCGACACACAGTCGTGGTTGTAGCTCTCTCGGTGGGCAGAGTGCTGTGTTTTGTGTGTGAAGGGGCTGGTTCTGGTAGGCGTCGTTAGATAAAACAGCTGGATGCACAATTTCACTGGTTTATTGTAGATAAAATCAATAAGGTACAAATCGTCGTCACATCGACCTAACTTCTTGGTATTGACAGAATAGACTGGAAACGGAAGTTCTTAACTTTTTTATATTTGTGTTGGTGTTGCCAACATGCTGGGGGCGCAGCAAGGAAAGAATCAGAAATACTCTGAAAGACATGTTAATCAAAACATAAAAATATTTACCTTCCAGCATATTGGTATTACAATATGAAAATATTTTTTAATTTATGTAGCTATCAAAATATTAAAAGAAATGTTTAACAAACAAAGTTGTTTTAATAGTTACCTAAGTAATGAAAACCTATTCAAAGCACTTAGTAAGCAAAACTGAATGAAAGTAAATTATAATTTTACAAACAATGTTGTCAAACAAATAAAGACTGTAAGCATGACAGTAAACTACAATACTTATAATAAAAGTAACTTAACTAGCAGTAAGTAAGTAAGTAACCTATATTATTTGAGTTAATTACCTACAAGTATGGTAAGTCTAAAAATATAAAAGGTAAGTTATTTATCAACTTAGTATGTATTAGAACATAAGAACACTTAACATAAAGTAGCCTTATTATTATATTAGGACTAATAAGTAAGTAGGTAAACGTTATTTTAGTTATACCTTAAAGAAAAGTAATTACTTAATATTAATTAAAAGTAGGTGAATAAGTACCTAAATATCTTAATCAATAGGTAAAATAGAAATACCACTAAGTGAACGCTTGTACACTTTTTTGTTTGGCGTCACAACATCAACCACACGGATCTTACCATCTTTACCTGGGTAGACCTTTACAATTCTGGCCATAGGCCACGAGAGGGGGGGAGAGTTAGGTTCCCTAAGAATCACTAACGCTCCAACATTTACATTAGGAACACTATCTCTCCATTTAGGGCGCGTTTGCAACACATTTAGGTAATATTTGTACCATATACGCCAAAATTGACCTTTGACCTTATTACATATTTCCCAGTACTTCAACCTATTAGCAGGTATGTCCACAACATCTTTTTCTGGATATGTAGTAAGTGCCGTGCCAATAATAAAATGTCCAGGGGTGATGTAACTAAAATCATTTACATCATCCACGGTTACAGGTAGCAATGGCCGCGAATTCAAAACAGCTTCTATTGAACATAAAATGGTAGACAACTGTTCGTAAGTAAGGATATAATTCTGCATGACACGTTTGAGATGAAACTTCATGCTTTTAACTGCGGCTTCAGCAAGACCAGCAAACACTGGCGAGTAACTGGGAGTAAAATGAAAATTTACATGGCGCTGAGCCGCATAATTCAATACTCGTGTTTGGTGATCTTGAGAAGCTTGCAACTTATACAAACGCTCTAAATCATTCTTTGCTCCTTTAAAGGCACTGCCATTATCACAATATACATCTGAAGGCAAACCTCGTCGGAAAGCGAACCTTTTAAAACAAGCAAGGAAACAGTCAGTAGTTAAATCCGACGCTAACTCTAGATGTATAGCCTTTGTTACAAAACAGACAAATATACAAATGTAACCCTTCGTTTGTAGGGAACGTCGTACCCTAGAGTTCTTTAACATAAAAGGACCAGCATGGTCAATTCCCACACGCTGAAAAGGTTTACATGACGTCACCCTTTCAGCTGGTAGTGAAGACATTAATTGCTTTGCACATTGTGCTTTCATCCTAAAACACACTAAACACTTGTGGACAAGCTTCTTTATATGCCTATAACCATTAACAATCCAGAACCGCTGATTTAAACTAGACAATAACAATTTGGGCGCAGCATGTAATAGCCGTAAATGCTCATGATGAATAATCAGATCAGTAATCCTAGACTCTTTCGGCAAAATTATAGGGTGTTTCTGCGAGTAAGGAATATTACTATTCGCAAGCCTACCTGATACTCTCAATAGCGATTTTTCACCATCAAGAAACGGATGCAAAGGCCGTAAGGGACCCTTGACGTTCTCATTGTTAGAATTCAAAATTTTAATCTCATCCTTGAAATGAATGCTCTGCTCATGTCGAATTATAGTGTGTAAGGCATCTTTTAACTCGAGAGATGACAATGATGTACCAGATTTACGCGAGTTTTTATTCCTAAGATTATGACAGAACCTAAGAATGTATGCCATAACCCGTGTCATTTTGTTGAGATCCGAAAACCTATCAAGGAATGAAAATAATCCATCCTCCTTCTGCGTTACAAGAGAGACCTTAGCATAAGAGACTGCGGCTTCTTTCTTCACTTCCGGTAAGTCATCTGTGGGAGGCAAGGTAAGTGTTTGCTCAAAATTGTACTCACTGTTCCATAGATATTCTGGACCTCTCCACCATAAGTCACAGTCGATCAGCTCATCTGGATCTGTCCCTCTGCTGACGTAGTCGGCTGGGTTCTCGTTGCTTGGCACATACAGCCAGCGCCATCTAGCGGTTTGCTCTCGAATCAACCTCACTCTATTCGCAACATAAGCGCTTAGTTTCATTGGCTCAATAGCTAACCAAGCAAGTGAGATTTGCGAGTCGGAAAATAAATAAACATCCTGTATGTTTATTTTTAAAGCAAGAGTATTGTAGACCCGATTTATTAATTTTGTTAATAAAAGTATTCCGTTAATTTCTAGCTTCGGTACTGTTAGTGCACTTTTATTGCAGGGGTTGATTCGTGATTTAGAGCAGAGTAAAGAAACTGAAGCTTTACCTGATTCGTCCACCACCCGAAGATACACACAGCATCCATAACCAATACTGCTAGAAGCATCAGCATAACCGATGAGTTGCACAGCAGCTGCATTTTGTGGAACCCTAATATTTCTATTTATTTGCAAGGGTTGCATCTCTGACAATTTTTTAGTAAATAATTGCCATTCTGTATTTAAGGACTGAGGAAGGACATCATTCCAACCTATATTCGCAGCCCATACTTTTTGCATGAAAGCTTTGGCCTTTACTATGATAGGTGACACAAAACCTAGGGGGTCATAAAATTTTGAAATATAACTCAATACTTGTCTTTTGGTAGGGTTCTCTACATCAAAAGTTTCTGGGCATGAAAATACAAAACAATCTTTAGGCACATTAAGTGTGATACCTAAAGTTTTCATGTAATAATTATTCTTTTGAAAATCTAAATCATCAAACTGTTGTTTCTCTAATGGAATATCTTGTAAAACATCTTTACAGTTTGATGCCCATTTGTGTGTGTTAAAATTCCCTTTACTTAATAACTCACAAAGTTGTCTTTTAGCCTCAATAACCACATTGATATCAGAGTGTGAATAGCATGCGTCATCAACGTATGTGCAGTATTTTAAAATATAAGCCGCGAGTGGATATTCATCGCCATGTTTATTTGCAAGCTCAAGCAAACAACGCGTTGCAAGAAAACTGGAACTTTTTTGACCATAGGTGACAGTGTCTAATTGAATGCATTTTATAGGCTCATTGGTATTGCTCCTCCACAAAATGTTTTGCAAGATTGCATGCTTTGGATTTATATCCACACATCGAAACATTTTTTGTATGTCTGTGGAGAAAGTATATTCGCCTAAGCGGAATAGAAGCATTATGTCAAAGAGTTCTTGTTGAACAGAAGCGCCATTTAGCAAAATATCGTTAAGCGAAAGTTTTTTATCAGTTTGCATGGAAAAATCGAAAACCACACGCATTTGTGTACTTTTACTATTGTCATTGAAGACTGCATGATGAGGGGAAAAATGCATGAAATCATTTTGAAAATCAAATGAACTCAAATCTATGAAATGGCCATGTCCCAACTGAATGTACTCGTCAATGAACTTATCGTATGCAGAGAGTAAGTTAATATTTTTATGTAGTTTTTTCTCAAGATTTAGAAATCTGTATAATGCAAAATCAAAAGAATTGCCAAGGGCATCATGAATTTCTTCCAAAGGCAATTTTAGTGGTAAATCAACCTGGAATTTATTATTTTTGTGAATGGTTGTGGTTTGAAAAATATTCTCACATAATTCTTGCTCTGAAACATTCTCTATAAACATTTCTGGAATGCTTTCAGTTTTCCAAAATTTGTGCATAGTTTCATTGATATCGGAGTCACAGTTAAGACATAAAAGAGAGACCTTACTTGTGTCATTGCTATTGATTTTAGGTAGAGACCCTCCGATGATGTAGCCAAAACTGGTGTTGAAGATGCGTAGATCCTTGTATGGTGGTGGTCGCTGAGCCTCCGACTCAGAAGGTTGCAGAGCAGCTTGCAGGAGTGCCCCCTGTTGCTCCGGAAATAGCACCTGGAAAAACACATCAGATCCAATCAACATATTTATTTCTGATGGCTTGTCAAAATCATCATCAGCCAACTTGACACCTTCTGGGATTTTTAGTGCGTCCCTATCAATATTTAATTTAGGCCTTTGCAGTGTAATGTTGTCCATCACATTGCAATTTAAATTCACCTTAAATGGTGTGACTTCTGAAAACACTTGTAGAGGTACAGAGTAGTTACTAGAACACCTTTTGTTGCTGACCCCTACTATTGTAGTGTTATCTTGCTTTGGAGTTATACCTAAAGCTTCTACTACCTTCCTTGTGACCAAATGAACTTCTGAGCAGCAGTCTAAAGCTGCCTTTATGTGTACTACGTTACCATTCTTTGCATATAGTTTGACTTTGACGGTAGGCAATAACTTATTTGTTGTGCTGTCTGCATGAGAAATTAAAGTAATGCCTTCCTTTCTTGATTCCAGGTCATTGTGCAATAATGTATTATGAGAAAGTTTGCACCTGCTACAGCGGAAGTGAAATCTGCACTTTCCTCGATGCCCGGTCAAGCAGATGGAGCATAATTTCCTATCGGTGACAAACTTAATTCGCTCTATAGCTGGCAAGACTTTAAAGGCTTTGCATGCAAATACTTTGTGGTCATTTGACTGACAATACTCACATGGTCTTGCTTCAGATGATGTTGCCACATTCACCACTGCTGTCTTGTGACCCTTACTCGATGAGGCTGGCTCAGCATTCTCTAATGCCAAGGCTCGCTTCTCCAAATACTGCAGGAATTCAACTACCGTTGGGTCGGACTCATCACTCCTCTCAAGTTGGTAGGCTCTTGATGTGTAAGCATCTAGTTTGCGGTACAAAATGGATAAGATAATTGGATCCCACGTCTCAGTTTTTACATCTAAGTTCTTTAAAGCAGCTAAACATTGTTTGACATGTGATACAAAATCTCTCAAATGACTCGGACTAGACTTGAACAAAGCATTCATATCAAGTAAAGAGTTGATGTGTTCATTTATGATCTTAAACTTATGATTATACCTTTCATCTAAAAGTTTAAGTGCCTCCTCATAGCTTTCTGAGCTCAAGGTAAGGTTTCGTATGAGCTCAAGGGGCTCCTTTTGCAAAAATGAACGCAAATAATACAGCTTTTGAATATTATCTATCGACTTGTCTTTGTGTATGATTGCATTGAACAAATTCATGAACGGCGTGTACTCGCTATATTTGCCTGAGAAGTTCTGAATTTGAATGGTTGGTAACTTAGTTCTATAAGCACTATTTGACTCGACAGTTTGAGGGGTTGACTTTAAATTAATGGCTTCGTTTAAAACTGTTAAGATGGAATAGTATTTACCTTCAATCTCTGACACATCCTCACTGTCACTTTCGTCCAACGCTAAAATCTTTTTGTTATAAGTTTCGTACTCTCTAAACAATTCGGCAATCCTTTCACGTTTAGATTTGAGCGTCAGCATAGCGGACTGATTGATGTCCTCCTTATTCTGTGAGAACGTGTACAGCCTTGTGATTGATGCTTTGGTATAGCCTCTGCAGGCACGCAGTTCCTTTAAAGCCATTTCCTCACACTTTTCTTTGTCTACGGACATTGGTTTAAGTAATCGTACACTTTACAAACGAAATTACTTGGTAATTTAACAGAAAACAGTTTAAATTTACAATAAATTGCTAAAAACAAAAATGCGGTGTAGAAGCAGCACAGTACGAAAAGAGGAAAACAAAATGGATGGTTCCGTTTTGGGCGCACGATGCGCGGTTCGCACAAAGTTCAGACAGTTCACTCACTCACTCGGAAGGAATCGTACTTTTTCGTGTCGCACGCGCTGACTCTGACAGCTGACGTCTCGTTGAAGCAAACGTCACCCGATGGCGAATCGCGTTGTACCTCTTGCTGACGTCGGCAGTCCCGAACGCTGTGATTGGTCCGGAAGTAAACAATAATATTGCTCATTCACGAATGAACCTGTAGAATGTGGATGCAGGAACGAACAATTGCGTGAATGAGAGAGTAGATGTCTTGCGTCTTGTTTTGCTCTGGTTGCTTGTTTCGTGTAGCGTTGCGAAATAAGATGGCGGACTTTATGACGAAAATGGTGACAAACTATGTATGAATGAAGTAGGTATTTTACTTGCGATGCGACGAAATCTTTATCTAAATAGGTAGCGAAAATTGAGCACGTTGCCGGAGTTGCAGGTCAAACCTGGGGGCCTCGCAGCTGAAGTTGCAATCCAACACGACGTCCACAATGCCTCGTTGCTCGTAGGACCATTATGTAGCTCTCTCGGTGGGCAGAGTGCTGTGTTTTGTGTGTGAAGGGGCTGGTTCTGGTAGGCGTCGTTAGATAAAACAGCTGGATGCACAATTTCACTGGTTTATTGTAGATAAAATCAATAAGGTACAAATCGTCGTCACATCGACCTAACTTCTTGGTATTGACAGAATAGACTGGAAACGGAAGTTCTTAACTTTTTTATATTTGTGTTGGTGTTGCCAACAGTGGTGCAAATGTTTTTATTTTTATTTATGATGGGATTGCTCTTGACTCTAGTCTAGGTCATAGGACAGAGACAGAGTCTAAGATGGAGCGAGCTCACCCAGAAAAAGCCTGTTAAGGCACTGGCACTCCCACACACTGACGGAACGCAGCAAGCTACTTGGCGCCAGACTTTGGTGGGATGGTGGTCGCGAGCCAGGCGGCCCCTTACCGATTCTTCCACCGCTTAGTGGGATCGCTCAGCCGGACTTATCCACAGGCGAGCCTGTGTTTCCGTTGCCCGGGGTGGACCGATGTTCGTTGTTTACGGTCGTTTACGCTCTGCCTACGCCTTTCCAGGGCCCGGATTTTTACCCTTGTAATGCCAGCGACACTCCACTACCATTATATTGCTCCTGTAATTTTATATACTTCAAGCTGTTATCAGAATAAGAAATGATTAAAACTGTCACATTGACTGACAGGCTATTGACAAAGACCTGAAGCGATTTTTATTTAGCAGACCTGGGGGGCCAGTAGTATTGGGGTATCAGAAAATACTACAAGGTCATCAGGTATGTGATGCTAATTCTAAGCCGTATAATTTGTACATACTCATACACTTATCACGAGTTTGTCCCTTGCGGGATAGGCACAGCGTTAATGGCCTTAAAATACTGCCCCTATCGCCATGTCTGACAAATATTTGAGGGAGGTTTCAGAAAAATCCTGTATTACCTGTGACAGGTAGTTATATTGTATAACACATGAAACCCTATATAACTATAAGTACTTCATGATACTAAGTGCGTGGCCCTTTGCCCATTTAGGATGTTCTGACGTCAGAATAGCGATAAAAAAAACGTATATCGTTGAAATAAATATTAAATTACGGCTGATAATATGACCTCATACCATATTAGGTAAGGTCGAATGACCGATTTCGACGATTCTTTCATTATTGGTATTGAAATTGTTCAACTTTATTACTGACGGAGTTTGATTTAATTTTTCCTACCAAATTTTAAAACACTGTCTGTGCTAAGTATTCAAATTTTGTAAACTTGCAAAACTTTCAATCCCCCGCGCTTGTTACCGACCATGTTTAAACTTTAAAGAACCCCATGTAGTTTGATGATGTGATGCCGTCTTAGAATAGCATTTACACCGAGTCGTCCAAAGACCCGATAAACCCTGGTGTCTGAGTTTTCAACCACCTACTCCTAGTAGTAGGCCTCTGACATGATTGTGTAACGACCGCCGTCTATGTATTCATAGACAGCAACCAGGACCGACGCCTTAACGTGCCCTCCGAAGCACGGAACCATCTTTCTTTTTCGACAATTAGGTGGTTCAGCCGGCAATGTCCTAACCAGACTGGAAACAAATCTGCAAAGTGATAAATATCAACGTGTAAGTAGCCCACCGAGAATAGAACCCGGAACGTACTACCCGCTCAACTGGGGAAGAGCCAAGACTTGGCTGCCGCCATTTTGCCCCGAACTGGGGAGAAGCCATAATATGGTCGCCTTTGGTCTGTCAAGCTGAGAGCTCACAGTTCGCGCCTATTTTAAATATTTACAGCACGCAGTTGTGATTGAATGAATGAAATACAGTGTTAGAAGGTTTTAGAATATAATAATAGCAACACCAAGCGGAACCATAGAGTTTTATCAAACAAAACCATCCAATCTTTGTGTGCGTTTCGGAGTCTGTGCCGCGCGGGTGTCAGATTTCTTATCGTGTTTTTTGTATCAACTTTAAGTGGTTTTGGAAGTGTTTACGAAGTGTTTGGGCACTGTTCAACTATGAACAGGGTAAGTTACGATCGTTTTAGTGTAATTTATTGCCGATCTAACATGGTTTTAAGTCAACATTTTCCTAACAACTTGCACGCTACCGCGTCTCGTTGTGTCGCGCCCAGTACCTACCTGTCAAATTATTTTGCAAGAATTTTGCAATAAAAAGGTAATGTTACTTTAATAAAACTTTGTAAAAAGCTAATTAATAATGTGTTAAAAGTAATGAATAACAAATTGAATTGTATTTATGTTTTAAGCATCCTTAAAAATAGCCTTAAAATTGACATATTTTTTTGACAGATAATGTCAGTTTTTGGCGTATTGTGTGCATGCTCTTCCTGTGAAAAATATATATCGAGGTGGGATATTTTATGCTTTATTTTAGTAAATAGATGTGCAGTAATGTAAAATATAAAGATATTTCTAACAAACATTGTTTAATTCACAAGTTCTTTGGCGGTAAACATAAAAAACCGGGTAATAAAAAAAACTACCACTTCAGCTAGAGATCGACAGAAATACAATATCCGAAATGTTTAGATTATTCAACAACAATGTAGCTTGTTTCACGACGAACTCGGCGATATAACATACCATGCTTATCGCTTAATAGTTTCTGAGAAGTGTTTGTTTATGTAACCGGATACAGTGAAGTGGTTACTCCCCGCGGGCGGGCCCCCCAGTTAGCCACTTTGGAATGTCACGTGATCCACAGTGGAACGGCCACTGCGCCACATCGGCTGTCTTTGGACGTCACTTTACGGGATTAATGCCGATTACAATTCGGTTATTCCGAGAACTGAAGGGCATTAACTCTGACCAATCACACGGTGAATCACACAACTGTAAGAAGCTCGTACAAATTTATAATATGTAAAAAATCGACCAAGTGTAAGTCGGACTCGCGGACGCATGGTTCCGTACAGTTATGTATAAATATGGTATGGCATTAAAAACACTTTTATTGTATCAGAAATGGAGAACACTCTTCAATATTAGTTATATTTTTTGTATTTTTTGTTATAGCGGCAACAGTAATAAGTGTTCTGTGAAAATTTCTAAATATTGCCGTTCATGAAATACAGCCTCCGAAATATTAAAGATAAAATCGAGCTAAAAATACACGTTTTTTCTATGGGAACTACCCTTAACTTTTATTTTATTCTCATTTTTAGTATTTGTTGTTAAAGCGTCAAAAATACGGCATCTGTGATAGGTTCCACTCTCTTACTACTATCACAGTTTATGAGATACAGCCTGGTTACAGACGGTCGGACAAACAGCGAAGTCTCAGTAACATAGCCTAGTTTTGACCCCTTGGGTACGGAACTCTAAAAGTGACGGTCATGTGTGAGTCGGAGTCAAAGTTCCGTGTTGCGTAGCTCGTAGAGCACGTTTATATCTGTCAATTTATCACTTTGTGATGGATCCCAGTTTGGTTAGGACATAGGACATTGCAGGCTGAACGACCCGGTTAATGTAAGAAATATGGATCCGTGCTGCGGAGGGCGAGATATGGTAGGGATGCAAAGCGGTAAAATTACTTTCGTAACGTTACGTAAAATACGATATTTTACGTCATATATATATTATATTTTACGGTAAAATACGGTAAGATTGGGTAAAAAACAAGGCGGGTAGCTCCGTCAGTTGACAACGTTAATCGGGTTGGTTCGGGCGAGAGCGAGACAGTCTGTTTGTCCGCAGGGCAGCTTAAGTCGAGGCGAGGCGAGCCAAAAAGTGCCTAAAAACAGCCACTTAATATATCATTGAGTTTGAAGGTTCTAGATATGTGGCGGCCCTTAATGTTAAGTATATGGTATTCAGCAGATGCTCGAAGAGCTTCAGTGCCTCAGGATGAACATGTCCAAGACCAAAATTATGACTAGTCGCTCTTCGGAACCAAACATAATTGTTGGCAACTCCCCTGTTGAGGTGGTAACAGACTACGTCTATCTTGGACATTGTTTATCCTTTGGCCAACCTCAGATGAAAGAAAGCCTTGCTAGGAGGGTTCAGTTGGGCTGGGCTGCATTTGGAAGGCTGGAAGACGTTCTGAAATCACGTACAATTCCACAATGCCTTAAGACCAGGGTATTTAACCAATGTGTGCTCCCTACGCTCACCTACGGTGCTGAGACATGGACGCTGACAAAGGGAACTGTGCACAAAATCAAAGTCGCGCAGAGAGCCATGGAGCGTGCCATGCTCGGTATAAAACTTTAAGACCGTATACGAAATACTGAAATCCGACGCCGTACAAAGGTGGAAGATGTAGGTAAAAGAATAACTAAGCTCAAGTGGGCGTGGGCAGGACACTTGGTAAGGCGGGAAGATGTAAGGTCATAGAGTAGAAATCACATAGAGATGACACTCCCGCTCCAGACGCGCTCAAGGTCAATCCGTCTGGCTGTCTCTTAGCGAACAATTCAGTCGGGAGTGCGCTTCGCCGCGGAAACGTTCGTCGTGCGAGTCGAATTTTCATTTTTTGTGAAAAATTTAGCAATGCCGAATTATTGTGGTGTGTATGGCTGCAAAAGTGATGCGAGGAAAACTCCGCATCAAAGTTTTTTTAATTTGCCTAAAGATGAGATTAAAGAGAGATGAAATACCTAGGTACCTACCATTCGTTATTATACGTAATTGTTGTGTGTACTCCTATTTTTACTTACGTAGGTACCTAGTTTCCATTTTCTAATTTAAACTACCTAGGTGCCTAAGTCATTGTTAGCTGATAATGATAAATAAGCACATTCGTATCGTAGGTATGTTTTGCACCTATTTTAAAATTCTGTACCTTACTATATAAAATAGTAAGGTAAGACTTTAAAACGGGTAAATATTTTGTTC
Organism: Tuta absoluta; assembly: GCA_027580185.1. Classification (NCBI taxonomy): domain Eukaryota; kingdom Metazoa; phylum Arthropoda; class Insecta; order Lepidoptera; family Gelechiidae; genus Tuta; species Tuta absoluta. The sequence continues at coordinate 5,396,515 of JAQAHW010000019.1, read as the reverse complement.
CCACGGGAAAACTGTTAGCAGCGGTCGCAACCGCTTGACTGGCCGCTAGTCTGGAATAAAATTATTGGCACGTGACAGCCCCGACTTAAAGCGTGGGAGAGTGCGGGGCGTTACGGGCTGCGGGGGGAAGTAGGTATTTAAAGCGCGGCTTTTGGGGCCCAGACAAAGGAATTTCGTTTCTATACGCAGTATTATTATCTATTCTTATGGTAAGTTGGACCAAAGCAGTGACAGCGTGGCGGCCGAGGGACTGAAAGCGGCCAGTGGGCAGACCATCAGCCCGATGGTCAGATGATATAATATCGGATGTAGGGAAAGGTTGGATGCGTGTGGCACAGGACCGAAGAGAGTGGCGCATTAAAGAAGAGGCCTATGTCCAGCAGTGGGCTAATATAGGCTAATTAGTAGTAGTAGTATATGGTATTAGTCTTAATTCCATGATAACCGACTAATATCTCTTACCAAAAATAGCGCTGTCACTTTTCGGCTTAGACAAGGATAGAAGATGATTGTCGTATGATCTTACGCATTTTACGCGGTATCAGTCAATATTAAGCGGCGATTAAACATACTAGGAAATCTGAGATATGGCGAGGAAATGATAGACTATTTAAGACATGACATGACTAAAATTGTTTATGATATCTACTATCCTTTTCTCAACTTATTTATAGGAAAGTGACAGTGCAGTGCAGTGAAGTGGAATCGAGACAATCCACAACATTTAAAATTTCTAACAAGACTCTATTATATATTATTAATAGATAGTTTATCGCATCATTAAATAAACGGCAAGTTCTTTTTATTTTTATTTATTTCATAATAAGAGATTTTAAATTTTAAAAAGTGATAGTTAAGTTCCAACGACTAGGCTGCTGAAAACAAAATTCGTTTGCCTACCACTTATATGACCTTTATTTAAAAAACTGATTGACATTGACAGATGAATGAATGAAGTTTTCTCCACTGTTTTTTTACCTATAAGCAAAGGATTTTTCATGATAATCCTAACTTTGGAAGTTTTTACAACTTTTCAAAATATTTCAGAAACGATGGCATTAAAATTATGAAAATATGTGTATCTTAATCTTAATAAGCATCCCAAACACTCTAAACGATATATATATCTTTTGTATCTAACGTAAAATGAAATGTGTGGATTAACGTTGTTTTCACTATCATACAACCAGATTTATTTACACGCAAATTAACCTGATTATGGTACATTTATCTAAATAATCTAACCACAAAGTCACAATAAGGTAAATAAATATCCGCACATAGTTTGGTTCCTAAGTTTATAGTGATAGAAATACTTAATTAATATTTATTCAAAGTTATACAAATTGTATAGTCGGGGCAGTCTAGTAACTCGTATTTGCAACTCATGCATAGGCATCAAATTAACCTGTATTTTGTATGTTTAGGTTATCTCTTTGCTATGTGATGCCGGTTTAGAATAGCATCACCCCATTACTTTCCCGTGGGAGTCGTAAGAGGCGACTAAGGGACTCGAGGGTGTGTATTCCAATTTTAGGCGATGGGCTGACAACCTGTCATTATGGCGATACACAATTTTCCACATGGTCCTCAAATATTTGTCAGACGTGGCGTAAATGTCGGTTTTGTGCGGCTGTTTACGCTCTGCCTACCCCGCAAGGGATTATAGGCGTGATATGTGTGTGTGTGTGTGTGTAGGTTATCTCTAAATTTAGTTCATGTCATTTATTGTATTTTTGTATAACTGACAAATGTGCAGTGCCAACACAAACCTTTCTAAGGTTTAACGGCACAAGTATGGTTGAACGTGTTCATGCTTTATATGTCTTTTAATAAATAAATAAATAATATGAGGAAACCCCGATATGTTTAGTGGGCTGGTTTTCTCTTTGGAAACATACATACACACATATATCACGCCTATTATCCCTTGCGGGGAAGGCAGAGCGTAAACGCCCGCAAAAAACGGACATTTGCGCCACGTCTGACAAACATTTGTATATGCCCATCGCCTAAAATTGCAATACACACCCTCGAGAGAAGAATACAACGAATATTATTATAGTACTTTTACATCCTTCTGTTGCGAAATAGAGACAGACAAAATCAGAACAAACTGCGATACAGACAATCGAATAGCAATGTGTGCTTCTTGGTATATTACACAATTGAATCAACGTTTAAGAAATGAACGTTTTTGTGAATTGCGTTTTAATAGCAGGAGAGATGGCAACGACAGATGATATACGAATTGACGCGCTTCTAATCTTTGTACAAAAAAGGAAAACAATCTAACCGAAACTTGTAATTTGCGCATGTTCAAATTCCGATTAGTGCTGGCTTTAAAAATAGGATCATCCCATTTCTACCTGTAGGTGTCATAAAAGGCGACTTGGTGATGGATCTTGAGAATTGGCAGCATCGTCACTACAAAGTATAAAGTGAAGTCGTTTCCCGCGTTTGTCCCTATGTCTGTCTGTTTGTATGTATGCATCAATCTTCAAGATCACACGGATCTTAATGGGGTTTTCTTTAAAAAATGGAGTGATTTAAGAGGAAGGTTTTAATGTATGACTTATGGCGGGAGAAGGTCTGTTTCCCGTGGAAAATCGGTTAGCAGCGGGTAAAACCGCTGGGCTGGCCGCTAGTAACGTATAAATGCAACACATTCGCCAATCCGCCTGCCAAGCGTGGTGAGTATGGTATACTCCAACCAATAAGAGGAGGCCCATGTCGAACAGTGGACTGTTGTTTTGTCTCTTTTAATGAAGATTCAAAGACGAAACGAATCTTTACACACATTTCTTTTGTCAAACCGTACGGCTTTTACTGTTGCCAGCTCCCCGGCTATGTACAGTCTGACCTTGGTTAAAGCTAAGGGGAACGCGATCTATGCATGGCGAGTATCATCATTCAATGAAGTTATTGCATTGTAAAATAATGATCTTGGAAAATTCAGTCTTACCAACATTAGAGACCCACCCAATACAACAAGCGTTTGCGTCCGTTGCCACGGTTTTACCACGGGATTAGGTCGTTTTCCCATTTTGAAAAGCAGTTACATAAAATATGAGCTTTCCGTACTAAATCAATGGTTCAGTGCTTCAGAGGGACGTTTAGTCGTCGGATTCGGCCTGTCTGTGATGGCTCTCATTACTCAACCAAGTCAGAGGATTGCTGGTTAACTTATCGGCGGTAAAAACTGACACTAGGGTTATTCAAGTCGCCTTTTTATTACAATTTTGGTGTTATCCTGATAGAAAAGCTGCTCAGGCGCGATAAAATTATAATAAAGACACTGTTCGGGGCTAGCCAGGGTAACCACACGGCATGTAACTTTACGCCTCTGTAACTTTCTCTCTCACAAGATGACTGACTAAACCATTAAGTAGCAAGCTTTAGTCGGTTACTTAACTACAAGCATTCATTTTGATTGATCGAATAAATTGCTTTTTTTTTATTATTATTGTTCAATAAAAGAAAAATACATTTACATTTAGGTAATTAAACACTTATCTAAAACCTAAGAAAGGTTTATGCGAGAAGTGAGTGTGTTCGTGCTCGCTACATAATTATAATTTTAAATAATATTTCTTTAAATTATTTTTACAGGCCTCAAATTTTGTGAGTATACTAGACAAAACATCCTTCGGAAGCCCATTTAGTATATCTGGTAGTATGTATTCCCAAGTCCTCACACCGTAAACATTGATAGTTTTAGGTAGTTTGTAAGTTGGAAGATAATCGACATTACGCAACCTCATGTGTCTACTAGTTTTAGTAAGAGAACTGATGTTGTGATAATTATCCAATAAGATAGACATATTTACTTTATCATCGACCGACAAAACTTTGCAATACATAAATAAACCACATTCATCGTCTTTAAATTTATATCTTATTTTGTTTGGTACAATATTCTTGAGTATACTTATTTGAAGTCTATATATTTTATCTAGGTACGTCCATAACTACACAGCCTATTACTGAGTCGGCCAGCGCAAGGTACAGCATTCGAAGCGTGTGAAAAGGTAGTTTATATTTAAGAATACCTAAATTGCCGTGTGATGCCGGCTTAGAATAGCATCATCCCATTTCTTACCCATGGGTGTCGTAAGAGTCGACTAAGGGGCTCGAGGGATGTGTATTGCAATTTTAGGCGATGGATGAATCATACACAGTTATCTGATTGACCCTCAAGCTTTTGTCAGACGTGGTGTTAATATCCGTTTTACGGCCGTTAACGCTCTGCCTACCCCGTAAGGGATATAGGCGTGATTTATGTATGTATGTATGTATACCTAATTTGGCATTAATAGATCTAAGTTTATTAGTTACACTTTCAATGTGCGGTCCCCAGTTAAAGTGTTTATCAATGATAAGACCGAGGTAGGTATGTTCGTCTGCAATCTGCAGCGCAGGACAAGTACACCTGGTAGCGGTAAGCCCGCGATGCAGGCACTGATGATCGTGCGCAGTAATCGTAGGTATGTAATTAACTTTCATGTAGGGTGAGTGAATGTGAATAATTTTAGTTTTACTGGCGTTGATGACCAGGCCTACATCGTGTGCCCACTTACATAGCATGTCAAAGTTATTTTGCATTTGCTTTTGGGCTTGTGTAATATCTTTACAATGAGAATACAAACAAGTATCATCTGCAAACTGGTATGCTGAGTCCTCTGTCAGGACATTGGTCATATCGTTAACGTAGATTAGGTACTCAGTAGGACCAATTATTGAACCTTGAGCCGTACCCATTTCGGTAGGTATTTTGTCACTATAGGAGTTATCAAAACGTACTAGAGTATGACGATTTGTGTGATAATTTTTAAACCAGTCTAACAGAGGACCCTGCACACCATTATGCTCAAGCGTAAACAATCGAATGCTTTGCTGAAGTCGATGAGGGCGAGAAGCACATGTTCGCGAGCGTTCAGGTGCCTGTTGACCTCATCGGTGAAATTTGATAATAATTTAGAAGTACTTCGACCTTTCTGAAAACTATACTGTTTTTTATCCAGAATTTGATTTTTATTTAAAAAGTTATTTAATTAATTGCCTAAATACCTTTCAAATATCTTATGAATGCTAGGTAGGATTGTTATGGGCCTATAATTATTTATGTTACTATGGGATCCTTTTTTATAAATGGGTCTAATTATGCCTGTCTTTAGTTGGTCGGGGTATGAGGACGTGGAGATACACAAATTAATAAGATGGGTAATAACAGGTGTAATTTCTGAGTTAATACTCTGTAAGTCACGGACCCTTTTTCCGTCTATACCAGGACATTTTTTCTTATTTAAATGCTTGATAATACTAAAGATTACACTTTCAGTAGTTTTTTTCAGTCTCATTGATACGGTTGGCAATCTTTGGTAGGATAAATCAGGGAATAAAGGTACATCACAACTTTGACGGGCGTTTTTAACATTATCCTCAAAACCGTAAGCAAATTTATTACATAATGAACTTAAATCATCTTTGAGGTGCTTTTTAATGACATCATCTGTTAAATTACATACTTTGCCACATATATTGTTAATAATTTGCCACACCTTTTTACTATTTCTAAAATTTGAAGATACCTCATTTTTAATGTACTTATTTTAGTTTTGGATATATAACTATTACATTTGTTTCTGTAAGTATTATACAAGAGCCTTTTTTGCATATTATTTTCATCCTGTTTCCATATGTCAAAGAGTTCAATTTTTTTATTACACATATTTATTATTCTATTATTAACCCAAGTGCATTCATGCCTTTTACCTAATTTTATTTTACATTTCACTTTACACTTGTCGTATGATTCACTGAACTTTGACGTTATAAATTTCAATACTTCACTAGGACTAATTAAATAAAGGGCTGGTTTCCGGCTCATTACGGCTGATAATTGACCTCATACCATATTAGGTAAGGTCGAATGACCGATTCTTTCATTATTGGTATTGAAATTGTTAAACTTTGATACTGACGGAGTTTGATTAAAAAAAAACAAACATTGAATACCTACCAAATTTTAAAACACTTCCCGTGTTAAGTTAAAAATTTTTGAAAAATTACCGAAAGAAAAATCCGATCATGTTTAGGTTTTAAAGAACCCGATGTTGTTTTTGATGATGTGATGCCGACTTGGAATAGCTTTACCCCATTTCTTTCCCGTGGATGTCGTAAGAGGCGACAAAGGGACTCGAGGGTTTCATGCACAGGTTTCATGTGTATTACAATTTAAGGCGACTGGCTGACAGCCATACACGATTTTTCTGAAACAGCCCTTCAAATATTTGTCAGACGTGGCGGTAGCGACCGTATTTTACGGCTGTTTACGCTTTGCCTACCACGCAAGGGATAAAGGCGTGATACGTCTATTTTTTTGTAAGTAGTTAGGTACTTAGACATCTTCGATCTATTCTTTGTTGTAAGTTTTGCTTCTGGTTAACACAAGTCTATCCTCAATTCTAAAATTTTACCTTATTATGAGAAGACGATAAATTTAACAAACATTAATAATAATATAGGTCTATAATTCGGTATCTTTATTCGGTGTTAAACAATAAAACGCGGTGTCCCACACGAAAAGAAGAAGAAGAAGGAAATTATACAGGTGGCCCAAATAGGGTCACATAAAAATTTGAAAGGAAAAGGAAAAATACAGGTTAGTCGATTTTTATCCTGTACATCTTTAAAAGTTGAAAAACGCAAAAACTACGAAGAATCACGGAACATGCATGGGGGTGATTGGGATACCCCTCAGTATAAGCTGTATAAGGAATTCAAATTTTGTAACCCTGTATGTGTAAAATAATGCCGATTACAATTCGGTTATTCCGGGAACTGAAGGGCATTAACTCTGAACAATCACACGGTGAATCACACAACTGCAAGAAGCTCGTACAAATTTATGATATGTAAAAAATCGACCAAGTGTGAGTCGGACTCGTGGACGCAGGGTTCCGTACAGTTATGTATAAAAATGGCATTAAAAACACGTTTTTGTATGAGAACACTCTTAAATAATAATTTCATTTTTATGTTATTATATGTTTGGTACATATTTTTTTTTTTATGATAGAATTAAGTATTATGTTTTCTTAAAATATTATATTATGTTCCTTGTTCAGTATTTTTAGGTTTTACCTGTTCACTGTACAGTGTACTAATAAATAAATAAATAAAAATAGCAGCAAAAATACGTGTTCTGTGAAAATTTCTAAATATTGCCTTTCATTTATTTTAAACTCTAGCCTACCTGAAATATCGTGCTAAAACCACGTTTTTTATATGGGCGCTACCCTTAACTTTTATTTTATTCTCATTTTTTATATTTGTTGTTGTATCGTCAGAAATACGGCATCTGTGATAATTTCAATTCTCTTACTACTATCACAGTTTATGAGATACAGCCATGTTACAGACGGTCGGACAAACAGCGAAGTCTCAGTAACATAGTCTAGTTTTGACCCCTTGGGTACGGAACTCTAAAAATGACGGTCATGTGTGAGTCGGAGTCAAAGTTCCGTGTTGCGTAGCTCGTAGAGCACGTTTATATCTGTCAATTTATCACTTTGTGATGGATCCCAGTTTGGTTAGGACATAGGACATTGCAGGCTGAACGACTCGGTTAACCGTAAGAAAGGCGGTTCCTTGCTACAGAGGGCGAGATATGTAGCGGCCCTTAAGGGCGGGGCAGACGAGCTCCGTATCCGTTCCGTATCCAGCTCTCGTCCGTAGTCACGCACGAACTTATGACGTTGTAATGTATGGGACTGTATGAGATACGGCACACCACTTGCGTGCAGCACGGAACGGATACGCAACGGATACGCAACGCAAGCGGTGTGCCGTATCTCATACAGTCCCATACATTACAACGTCATAAGTTCGTGCGTGACTACGGACTAGAGCTGGATACGGAACGGATACGGAGCCGGTGTGCCCCGCCCTTTAATGTTAAGTATCTGGTGGTATCAATTCCATGATTACCGATTAATATTTCTAACTAAAAATAGCACTGTCACTTTTAGTTAAATAGGCTTAGACAAGAATATAAGATGATCGCCGCTTAAGTTGTCTATGATTTTACGCATTTTACGCGGTACTAGTCAAAATTAAGCGGCGATTAAACATACAAGGAAATCTGCGAAATGGCACGAAAACTATAAGATATTTAAGACATGACATGACTCAAATTTTCTATGACATCTACTATCCTTTTCTAAACTTACTTAAAGGAAAGTGACAGTGCAGTGCAGTAACGTAGAATCGAGACAATTAACGGTGTTTTGACTATCATACAACCAGATTTATTTACACGCAAATGAACCTGATTATGGTACATTTATCTAAATACTCTAATCACAAAGTTACAATAAGGTAAATTAATATCCGTGCGCAATTTCAGATAAATAAATGTTATCGCTCGCATTCGTGTATCACATAGTTTGGTTCCTAACTTTATAGTAATAGAAATAATTAATTAATATTTATTCAAAGTTACACAATTGTATAGTCGGGGCAGTCTAGTTACTCGCATTTGCAACCCTTGCATGGGCATCAAATTGACCTGTATTTTTTATGTTTAGGTTATCTCTAAATTTAGTTCATGTCATTTATAGTATTTTTGTATAGCTGAAAAATGTGCAGTGCCAACACTAACATTACTAAGGTTTGACGGCTCCAACACATACACATATCACGCATATAATCTCTTACGGGGTAGGCAGAGCGTAAACGCCCGCAAAAAACGGACATTTACGCCACGTCTGACAAATATTTGATGGTCATTCGAAAAGTTTTGTATCGCCATAGTGACAGGTTGTCAGTCCATCGCCTAAAATTGCAATACACACCGCGAGTCCCTTACGACACCCACGGAAAAGAAATGGGGTGATGCTATTGTAAGCCGGCATCACACGGTTATTTAACGGCACCAAGTATGGTTAAACGTGTTTATGCTTTATATGTCTTTAAATAAATAAGTAAATAATAGGAGGAAATCCCGAAATGTTTCGTCGGCTGGTTCTCACTTTGCAAAGAATATTATTTGCTCCCTCACACGGTCCGAGACAGTCCCTCTATCAATATACTTATTTAAAAAAAGAGTGAAAGAGTATTATCTATCTCTAGACTGTTAATATTATATATGTATTGTATACGTATTATATTTATTATTATATTATATTGTGAAGGTATATGTTAACTTATGTATAATTTTATTGTATATATGTATTGGATATTATTATTTTATTATAAGTATCTATTGTCTGGTTAGGTTAGTGTAGTTAACTGTGGTGTTGTACACGTCTTTTCTGCGTTTCTTTGTAATGTCTCACTTCCGAGGGTCAGCTGGAAGAAATTTCTACTTGGAAATAAGCTGTACCTGTTGTGTCGTATTTCTTTATGTTTTGTGTATTTTCTGTAATGTTTTTGTATGCAATAAACTGTAAATAAAAAAATATTATAGTAATTTACATCCTTGTGTTGCGAAATAGAGACAGCCACAATCAGAACAAACTGCAATACAGACAATCGAATAGCAATGTGTGCTTCTTGGTATATTACACAATTGAATTACCGTTTAAGAAATGAACGTTTTTGTGAATTGCGTTTTATAACAGGAGAGATGGCAACGACAGATGATATACGAATTGACGCGCTTCTAAACTTTGTACAAAAAAGGAAAACAATCTAACCGAAACTTGTAATTTGCGCATGTTCAAATTTCGATTAGTGCTGGCTTTAAAAATAGGATCATACCATTTCTTCCTGGAGGTGTCATAAAAGGCAACTTATATAGTGATGGATCTTGAGAATTGGCACCTGCGTTACTTATAAATGCAACACATTCGCCATTTCATTCCATTCCGTGAGTTTGGTATACTCCAACCAATAAGAGGAGGACTATGTGAAACAGTGGACTGTTGTCGTGTTGTTTTTAAATGACGATCTAAAGACGAAACGAATCTTTACAGTTTACACACATTTCTTTTGTTAAACCGTACGTACGGCTTTTGCTGTTGCCAGCTCCCCGGCTATGAACAGTCTGGCCTTGGTTAAAGCTAAGGGGAACGCGATCCATGCATGACGAGTATCATCATTCAATGAAGTTATTGCATTGTAAAATAATGATCTTAGAAAATTCAGTCTTACCAACATTAGAGACCCACCCAATACAACAAGCGTTCGCGTCCGTTGCCACGGTTTTACCACGGGATTAGGTCGTTTTCCCATTTTGAAAAGCAGTTACATAAAATATATACTAAATCAATGGTTCAGTGCTTCAGAGGGACGTTTAGTCGTCGGATTCGGCCTGTCTGTGATGGCTCTCATTACTCAACCAAGTCAGAGGATTGCTGGTTAACTTATCAGCGGTAAAAACTGACACTAGGGTTATTCAGGTCGCCTTTTTATTACAATTTTGATATTATGGAAAAGCTGCTCAGGCGCGATAAAATTATAATAAAGAGACTGCCTCGAGGCTAGCCAGGGTAACCGCACGGCATGTAACTTTACGCCTCTGTAACTTTCTCTCTCACAAGATGACTGACTAAACCATTAAGTAGCAAGCTTTAGTCGGTTACTTAACTACAAGCATTCATTTTGATTGATCGAATAAATTGCTAACTGATTGCGGAAATCGACAAGACACTCGGAACCTTCTACAATGAGCACGGTTAATTGACGTCATACGATCCCTGATCAAGACTACTCACAACCTGATCTTGTCAGGTCTTAACTCTTTATAAGATTGATCTTGTCAGGTCTGCCCTTAATGTAGGTACAAATAGAAGAATCGGGACAAATTTGAAATATAATAAAGAATATTCAGCAAACCATAAAGTTTACCCTAATTTCAATACTGTTGTCACAAACCCGCGAACTTATGTAGGTATAACGGCTGGTATGGACGAGTTAAGAAAATTATTGCAGAAAGTTGTTCAGATTCATAAGTTGGTTGAAAGACACACAGTATATTAGTCCAATGCTGGATATATGTCGCACCTATTACTTGCTAATCAATGCGATCGTCTTAAATGCGTTAATCAAGTATTTACCCAAGTACTTAATTTTAAACACTTTAACGCGTTCAAATATTCAATTTTGGAGAACTTGTAAAATTGCACCACAGGCAGGATTTGAACCTGCGACTTTCGCTATCACTAGTAGCAACGCCTTAACCGACTGGCTTACCGTGGCTTAGCTACCCTCGGCGAAAATATGCAAATGTATCTTAATGCCAGTAACGCGTGGCATGGCTAGTTTACCTGGATAGTTTTATAACTAATTCCCAGCGACTTATTAATTCTTTACAGTTTAAATGTAGCCAAAGCGGCTCATGAAAACCCGCTATAAATTCAGTACTTAATTCTAAAACACTTTAACGTTATACAATTTTGAAGGGCTTGCATAATTGCACCGCAGCTCGCGCAGGCAGGATCTTTCTTCTCCTGTCCGTCCCGACAAAATCAGACCGAGTGTACGATCTTGTACAACAAGGGGTATCATATTATATTAATTACTCGCGCGTGAGCTGCGGAAGGCCGCTACACTACACCACGAAGGAAACTATAGGTAGAGTATGTATGTGACCTTTGTTGATGATCCGATGATATAACTTTTGATGATGCCGTTGAATTGACTGCTGGTTTTTGGCACTAGTGACTGCCTAAGCTTGCGCGTGAATTGCGTTAGAAGGCTTCTAGCTTTTGTGAAGTCCTGTCTTGGTACATTCGCGTTCGTAAAGTGGAAGTGATTGTGTGGTCGTAGAAATATTAGAAAACTTCCAAAATATTATGTAGTATAAAATATTGCAAATTTTCTAAACATGTGTACTTAACACAGAAAGTTCTTTTTCAAATGTGGTGGTCATAGAAAGTTAAAATATATTGCAAGTGAGATTTGGAGTTTATTAAGTGCGTTTTGCATATGGTACTATTATCGGGTCGTTCGTCGCTTCGGTGTCCCACACGGAATAATTACCAAAATAAAAGGATCTACATACATACATACATACATACATATATCACGCCTATAATCCCTTGCGGGGTAGGCAGAGCGTAAATGGCCGCAAAAACGGACATTCTTTGAGGGACATTCTGAAAATTGTGTATCGCCATAGTGACAGGTTGTCAGCCCATCGCCTAAAATTGCAATACACACCCTCGAATCCCTAAGTCGCCTCTTACGACTCCCACGGGTATGAAATGGGGTGATGCTATTCTTAACCGGCATCACACGGCAAAAAGGATCTTGCCTTCAATGAGGTGCAAGCGTGGATTCAAGGTATGAGTTTGATCTGAGAATCAATTTAAGTTTATCACTTTGTAAATTTTAGATAACTTGCAAAATTTCGCTGCGGGCAGGGTTCGAACTTGCGACTTATGCTATCAGTACTAGCGACGCGACCGACGCGACTGGGCTATCGCGGCTCATCTGCCGTAGGTGAAATTATGCATGTTAATCTTAATGCACGTAATGGCATGGCTGCCTACTGTCTGAATTACATCCAAAAAGTTCTAAACTTATTACTTATTTTGTATTATATTATTATTATAGAATAGCATCACCACATTTCTTTCCCGTGGGAGTCGTAAGAGGCAACTAAGGGACTTGAGGGTGTGTATTGCGATTTTAGGCTGACAGCCTGTCACTATGGCGATACACAATTTTTCGAATGACCCTCTAATATATGTTACACGCGGCGTAAATGTCCATTTATGCGGCCGTTTACGGTCTGCCTACCCCGCAAGGGATAATAGGCGTGCTTATGTGTATGTATGTATGTCTTCTCGGGAATCAAACAAGCGACCTTCGTATTAACTAGGTTCTTCTAGTAATTTTTTGTGTACCTACTTGTTTATTTATTGATTGAATTCCCTTTACGGCTGTGTCGTGCCGTGTTAATTATAATTACGGACATACTATAGTAGTTATAGTCACGCGAAAAGTATGTAACGTCTTCTACATACATACATACATACATAAATCACGCCTATATCCCTTACGGGGTAGGCAGAGTGTTAACGGCCGTTCAACGGATATTAACACCACGTCTGACAAAAGTTTGAGGGTCAATCAGATAACTGTGTATCACTATAGTGACAGGTTGTCAGCCCGTCGCCTAAAATTGCAATACACACCCGAGTCCCTTAGTCGCATCTTACGACACCCATGGGTAAGATATGGGGTGAGGCTATTCTAAGCCGGCATCACACGGCGGAACGTCTTCTAAAATACATATATGTGGCCAATCCTTTACCCCTTTCGTGGTAGGCAGAGCGTAAACAGCCGTAAAAAAACGGAAATATTTGAACAAAGATTTCCTAAAAACACAAGTCGAATTATGTTTCTTTTTAAACTTTGTTTAGATTTCGAACTTTTATGTTTCTTGCGTGTTTTTTTTCAGTTTCAACCGTTGTTTACTTTCAATAGAAGAGTAATAATAAAGTAATGTGTGTTTACTTACTTATTGTAAATAAAATACAATAAGAAGTAGTTTGTATCCGACAAGGAAGTTTTTCTTTCATTTGTGTGTGTGTGTGTGTGTGTGTGTGGGTATACATAAATGGTATGTATATGTAGGTTTATGTACTCTATTTAGATGTAGGTAATATATATATATATATATATATATAATTATATATTTGTTGCACTATCCCGCATCTACTACGTTTTACCTGGTTGCCTGGAAGATATTGCTACCTGAGCAATTAGACCGCCAGTTGTATTTTTTTTATTATTATTTCACTTTTTGTTTTTAATATTTTTCTCTTGTGCAATAAAGTATATTGTATTGAATTTAATAGTTCTGCCCTTAATTAATATGTGAAGTAAAAAGGAAGTTGGTCTTTTTAATATGGACGCTAGACTAATTGAATCATAATTTGCATGGTATGTGTGATTAATGTTGTTGTATTTTATAGGTATTTAATGTTTACTCTAAGTGTTCTTCTTTTTCTTTTTAACATACGTTGTTGTCTACCTGTGGAAACCTATAATTGGCTGTTTGTTTCTATAGTTTTTAAGTACTTTGTTATGTTCACTGTTGGTTTTCCTATCAAAATAAAATAAAATAATAAATAATGTTCCTCTAAATTCATCTAGAAAAGTTTTAGGAAAACCTATGCTAAATTTTCTTGCTATGCTAAGTTATGTTTGTACAGAAAATCAGTACAATTTTGCCAACTTTTCAATTATCTTTAATTTTCTGAATTATGAATCGCACCGGTGAAAAGACGCAAGTGACCGATAGCGAAAACTAAGAAGCATTTTCAAGATAAATCTCAAAACTTGTGACCAAATACACAAACAGTGGAATGTCCGTGTGCTAACTCTACTTCTTAGCACATAATATCTAAGTGATGGTACTGCGGGTATATAACCAGGTCACCAGCGTCTTGCTTACGTAAGAAAGATGGTATAGTTCGCTTCGCCAAGAGAAGTTTATATAAAATGAGGTTTAAATATTAAACTTAGGTAAACTTATTTACCGACATAATTTTTAGAATAAAATATATATAACATTTTTAGAATAAGTACCTATTACCTACTTTTTTACTTATTAATCAACTATAGGTTCCTTTCTTTTTTATTTATTCTGTATAATATAAATTAGGTAGTGCCACTAGCTAGCTACTCACCTACCTTTTTGTGTACTTACATACAGCTTTGTTACTACCCAAGGAAGCAGCGAGACATTCCGAACACAAGTAGTTTTTTTACTCAATGGGAAGACTCAAACACATGCCGCATTGTACTTTTTGCCAATAAAGCTTTTTGATTTCTGCATTGGGTGGGCCCATATTTTTTTATACTTTTTTAATTGCGTTCGGATCCAGTCTTGCGCGGTAGCGGTTTCATCCGCTAATAACTGTTTTCCCTCAAGAAAAAGACATTTGCCGGGCATGTATTCTACATAATATGGAGTGTTTCAATTAAAAAAGCGCAACAAAGTTCGTTGCGTACTTTTAAAGATCTAACCATACATAATGACACGGTTTAGTGATCAAAACATTTTTTAAATCGATATCATGTTATTTAGTATAATAAGCAGGGCTTGAGATATGTTTTCTTTCTAATTGAATCAAAAGATAAGTGTAGTTTTTCAAGCGGTGAACTAGTTATGAAACTGAACTACTTCACTCAAGAAAGACACTTCTAGATAAATAAGTATTAGAAGCGGAAAGCAAATATAATTATAGACTTCCACTAATTTAATAACTGTGTGATGATGGTTTCGACTAGCATCACCCCAATACTACCCGTAGGTGGTCGTAAAAATCGACTAAGGGATAATGGCAGCACCGTTTCCTGTAAATGCAACATTATTGCACTGCGCTCGCCAATCCGCCTGCCAGGCGTGGTGAGTATCGCAATACCTCTCGATAGGGGGAGGCCCATGTTCAGGTAGTGGACTGATGTGGCTGAAAGAGTTATAGAGACTTATTTAATTTTATGATAATAACATACAAAGTGCATACGTAAAATTAATCAAATGAATTGAGCTAAATATTGCTGCTCTGCCAAACGCGGACAATGTCATTATCATTAGATTATTTGTGTTAAAATGTTATTTCAATTTGATGCCTCTATTGTACCGGTGAAACTTGACCTATTAGGTAACTTACTTAATAATCTGTATGTTGTACCATGTGTGACGAAAATCAATTATACTATAATTTTTGATTGACCGTAACTTGGTTATGAAACAAACCTAAAATAAAATAACTTTCTATTCTACTCTCTTAGAAGATGTAAAAGTAAGGACCTATGCCTTCCTGGGAACTACAACTACAACTTTTTCCAGGGAACATAGGTCGAAATGAAACTTCTTTCTTTCAAACTTGACCCCATACAAAATGTGTTAGCCGGTCGGGCCAATTTCTTGGAAAGAGCTATTTGTTCCTCTTATTTTGACTTATGTTTCTTAAGGAAAGTTGTTCAGTTTCATGGACTGGTTCACCGCTCAAAATATTGGCAGATTTTTTTAAACCTTCTATTTTATCACTTTTTTCAACAGCTTAACAGCACCTGAGCGAAGATCGCAAGATTCGGAGGTTCCTTTATTTGTTTACTCTATTAATTAATTATTTATTTAACCGTTTATTGTTCACAATACAACACAAAGGACATAACATATTGAACAATACACAACAAGTCAGCTTATTTCCAAAAATAAATCCCTTACAGCAGGCCTAGGGTAGTGAGAAGGCATAAAATGAGGCAGTTGACGTGTACAACTTACTTAGTATCATAAAAATAAATTTGGGCTAATAAAACAGGAATACTTAGTGCAATAAATAAAATAATAGTATCCTAAAGTATACGTAAAGTATTAACAGTGAAACATATTTGTTGCAGACGCTGTAGGGCCACAGAGCAGCAGTGATGTGGGCGGGCGTGCGGCGCTCTCTGCTGCTGTCCCTAGCAGCCGGCGCAGTGTTGCTGCTGCTTCTACTAGCACGGTAAAATTATAATTTAAAAAACCTAAATAATTCTTAAGGCGTCGCCCGCCTTCCAATAGCATCCTCATTCTCAACTGGAATTTCTTAAAAAAAGAAGGATTAAAAATCTAAGTCGGACAAATTGCTGTCCAATACGATAAGTTTATTTCAAGTTACAACAATAATCTTTATACTATTATAAATCACTAAAACGGAAAATAGTGGCCACCGTGAATCGTTAAAATGATTGAAAATTTAAAACACAAGAAAAACCTCATTGCTGTCTTTTGAAATAAACTTATCGTATAGGACAACAGTTTGTCTGTTTTTGATATTTGTCAGATTTAAATAAATTAATTAAAAACATGTGTGGACGCTACTGGACATAACATGGCGCAGACTATCTCTAAAATAAAAGGAGGGAAAAATTTACTGTTGGATACTCTTGTGTATGTGTGCTTGAACTATGCTGTGTATTTCTGCCAGGTTGCCTCCCACGCCCGCGCCCGCACGGCTACACCCCGCGCGCCCCGCGAGTGCTACAAATGCGGGCACGCTGGCCGCGCGGGCGTCGAATGCAGTCCCGGGCACATCGAATGCTATAAATGCGGAGACACTGGTCGCGTCGGCGTCGAATGCACCAGCAGACACGGTGCCTTCCACGCAGCCCGAAAAATGTAAGTTAAAAGATTTTTAAATGGAAAATTAATTAATCTTAAAAGTTTATACTATTTGATAGATAACAGACGAGTAAAATACACACAAATATTTACTATATAAAAAAATATATACGCGAGTGTGTGTGATTAAATTAAAATTAAAAAGACATTATTAATTAACAAAACCAACACTGCAAGAACCTATCAGCTGTTTTTGACTTTTCCTGAAATATTTGTTGTTGGGAAGTTGTTCAGTTTCATCGTCTGAATGCACCGTATCAGTATTCGGAGGGCTGTACCTTACACCCTGTATCTTAAAATGATTGTTGTGCTCAAACTTACTGTAAAATTAGCATACAGATTGGAAATGTTATTGGATCTATTTTTAAATTACGTGTCGTCGCATTTTTCATGACAAGCAGAAAAATAATCCCGATTGTATACTCGTAATATCAGGTGAATAGGAGTCGATTCTTTTCAGTCTGCAGAATGTTCCATATTTTGTTATTATTTCGTATATTCCAGCATCAGCAGCAGCCGTGTCGTCATCAAACGCGCCGCCTGGCAACGTGACGTCATCATCCCGCGCCGCACCCCCCTCCCCACCGTCAGTGAAGCCAGGCAAGCACAACAGCGAAGCGCCGAGAGTTGTACTTACTAAGGTACTTAATAAACAAAACAATATACCAATCAGCAATCAGCCCTGCGTTTTCCATAATCAGCCCTGCGTTTTCCATAATTGCGTCCCAGGCAA
The DNA here is from genome assembly GCA_027580185.1 of Tuta absoluta. Taxonomy (NCBI): domain Eukaryota; kingdom Metazoa; phylum Arthropoda; class Insecta; order Lepidoptera; family Gelechiidae; genus Tuta; species Tuta absoluta. The sequence goes on along the minus strand of JAQAHW010000019.1, from coordinate 5,378,651 downwards.
CGCAGTGTCTGTGGAGAGGACACTTCACCCGCGTCACGCGGATCGGCTTATACAGCCATGAAAAGTCTTGCCTCAGACACTGATTAAATCGTCTGTCACAGACGTGTGAGGCCAATGATGATACCAATCACAAACAACCAAGGAAAAATCAATCAGTCAAACCAACTAACCAATCATTAAATAAAGCGACCAATCATCCGATCAATAAATTAACTACTTTATCAACGAGGGCCTACAACCAATGAAACCTATTACCCACACGCAAAACACCAAAGCAGAACAATAAACCAATCAAAGGAACGGGCAACCAATCAAAAACAACCGAAGAAGAATCGATAAATCAAGTAACAACCAATTATGAAATAAAGCAACCAATCATTCGATTTAACGTGACGTCATCAACCCCTCCCCTACCGTCTGTCAAGTCAGGCAAGCACACAGCGAAGCGAAGAGAGTTGTACTTACTAAGATTACTTACCTAATAAACAAAACACTCTTACTCAAAATAGTTTACCAATCAACGGAACAAGCAAACAATCATTATCAGTCATCCAAACTCACCCATCATGAAATAAGGTAGCCAATCATCCGATCAATCAATTAACTGCTTTATCGACGAACGCCAAGTGATGAAATTTGGCAATTAGCTTCGCTTTGAAGTACTAGTTCAAGAACATACCCTAAAAATAGCGTATAATAAAAAAATATGGACTTATAGGAAGCTAAAATAGGTCATATTTTAAAATATCAAAATTTTAAACTGTAAAATTGAGGCCATTAGTTCAGGTATCATATAAAAAGGCTTGATGTGCATTCTGAAACATTATGAAACCCTCGGTGGGTCCGATTCGCACCGACGCATCCGTTTTTGGTGATTATAAAGCTGAACGATTTATTTCTGCCACTTAAAAACTTTACAGAAATATTTTCTCTCATGCAAAATGATAGCAAACTTGTATGGAAAACCTCTTGCTTTTTGTGGTATATTATTCCAATCATTAAGTCAATCGCGAATGCTTGAACAGTAATATTGGGACCAACCAACCTACAACCTTATTTCTATAAGGCAGCTATTGCATATTTTTAGTTTTAGTTTTCCTGATACCGTGTGATGCCGGCCTAGAATAGCATCACCCCATTTCTTACTCATGGGTGTCGTAAGAGGCGACTAAGGGACTCGAGGGTGTGTATTGCAATTTTAGGCGATGGGCTGACAACCTGTCACTATAGTGATACACAGCTATCTGATTGACCCTCAAACTTTTGTCAGACGTGGTGTTAATATCCGTTTTACGGCCGTTAACGCTCTGCCTACCCCGTAAGGGATATGGGCGTGATTTATGTATGTATGTATGTAGTTTTCCTGTTATCAATTTGTGTTTTTAATTTATGCAATAAAGTGTTTTTACTTACTTATTTTTTCCCCGTCTAACGGACACAATAACTTTCCAGGAGCTATACACGGGCGGTCACTCCTGGCCCCACCCGGAGCGCTGCCCGTCTCTTGGAGCCTCCATCCAGGTCCTGATACTGGTGACCACAGCCCCCAGCCACAGTGCGGCCAGGGACGCGATCAGACTCACTTGGGGCTCCTACGCGCTGAGGAAGGACATCGCGATAGTGTTCGTGATTGGACAGCCGCCGGAAGCATTCAGAGGTTTATTTTGAAAGCTTTGGGTCCGCTAGCTTCGCTCGCAAAACTTACGTCCCATCTGTTACATCACGATGCCAAAAACTTGAGAAATGTTTTTCATATTTTTTTTAGTTTTCTTAAATTGGAGTTGTAAAATATATGTATATATGTAATAACTTTATTGTACCAAATAAATAACACAAAAAAACACAAATAACAGAAAAGGTAAGGCAGAAAGGCGGACTTATCCCATTTAGGGGTCTCTCCCAGTCAACCTTTGAGATTTCCAGAGGACATGGTGTGCGCAGGTAAACTATGGTATGAGGTAATTGAAAAATAAATATATCAATAAAAAATTAGAGATAAATATTTCTGAATTATTTTATATAAGGGGGAAAAATACTGTAAGGGGTGAATTAGCTTATGAAACGAAAGAACTTTCCCTAAGAAAAATATGTCGTAATATGAATATAAATTATATTGGATTACATTGGATGGATAGATTGGGTCGGCTCATATATACTTGTATTTATTCAGGAAACAACCGTGTCTATTTCGTATTACAGAAAAATTGGAAGAAGAAGATAACGTATATGGCGACATAGTGATGGGCAACTTCGTCGACTCTTACTCCAATTTGACACTGAAAACACTCTCCATGTTAGGTAAGTAATACCTCTTTAAAATTACTTATATACTACAGGGTTAATTTCACGCCGTGTGATGCCGGCTTAGAATAGCATAGCCCTATTTCTTACCTATGGGTGTCGTAAGAGGCGACTAAGGGACTCGAGGGATGTGTATTGCAATTTTAGGCGTTGGGCTGACAACCTGTCACTATAGTGATACAAGGTTATCTGATTGACCCTCAAGCTTTTGTCAGACGTGGTGTTAATGTCCGTTTTGCGGCCGTTGGCGCTCTGCCTACCCCGTAAGGGATAGAGGCGTGATTTATGTATTTATGTTAATTTTAATCAATACGCAAATTTTGCAGGTAAAAATAACAATATTTAATTTCATAATAGTTCCTGTGTGATGCTGGCTAACAATAGCATCACCCCAATACAACACGTGGTTGTCGTCAAAAGCGACTGAGGGATAAAGTCATACAAAGAATGGGTAGCCAGCAGCGTTCCAAGTGAAAGCAATATGTTATATGTTGCACTGCACTCGCCAATCAACTTGCCATGCGTGGTGAGTATGGCAATGTCCAGCAGTGGGTTATTGTAGCTGTTAATGCAAATACCACGCCTATATCCCTTACAGGGTAGACAGAGCGTTGACTGCCGTAAAACGGATATAACACCACGTCTGACAAAAACTTGAGGGTCAATCAGATAACAGTGTATCACTATAGTGACAGATTGTCAGCCCATCGACTAAAATTGCAATACACAGCTAACCCTCGATTCTTACGACACGACACGGGTAAGAAATGGGTTGACGCTATTCTAAGCCGGCGTCATACGGCCGTATATGTATATTATAAATTAATTATTATTTCCAGAGTGGGCCGATACGTATTGTCCGCGAGCCAAATCTCTGCTGAAAACCGACGACGATATGTTCATCAATGTGCCCAAACTACTGCACTTCAGAAACTGGGGAAGCAGAGTCAATGCCACCAACACTATTTGGGGAAAGGTGAGTAAAAAAAGCTGAAACAGAAGTACTAAGTAAAGGACCAAATCTAACTTGCCATCAAAGACATAACCAATTAAATAGGAATTAACCAACAAGTCGATTAATCATAACCTAACCATTCAAACAAGCGATCAAAAAAATAACCAATCAAATAAGAAGCAACCAACCAACCCATCAATCTATCATAAACTAACCAATCAAAGAAATAACTAATCAAATAAAAAAGAACCAATCAACCAATAAATCAATTAATCATAACCGAATCAATCAAACAAGCGATCAAAGAAATAACCAATCAAATGAGTGACAAACAACTAACCAAAAAATCAATTATTCATAACCGAATCAATCAAACAAGCGATCAAATAAATAACTAATCAAATGAGAAACAACCAACCAACCAATAAAGCAATTAATCATAACCTAATCAATCAAACAAGCAATCAAATAAATAACCAATCAAATGAGTAACAAACAACTAACCAACAAATCAATTAATCATAACCGAATCAATCAAACAAGCGATCAAAGAAATAACCAATCAAATGAGTAACAAACAACTAACCAATAAAACAATTAACCATAGCCTGACCAATCAAACAAGCAACCAATCAATCGAGCAATCTAAATAGAAACTAACATATTAATCAACCATCTACTTAATTAACTAATCAACCAAATAACTTACCACCAAATTAACCAACCACTTAATTTTCTTATACAAGGAGTATTAAAATGGGTATAACAAGCAGAAAGGAGATCAATGTATTCTAAAACTGAACAACTTTCCCTAAGGAACGTAGGTCGAAATATGTAAAAAAATGGATCTCATAGTAAATTTACCAGCTGGCCGGCAATTTTGTATGGGAGGTCTAAATAGCTTTTAAATATTTCGTCCCATGTTTTATGCGGAAAGTTGTTAAATTTCATGAGTACCTTAAATCCTTTCAGCTTTTTAACCTTTTTGTTACTCCCTGTAGAGTGGGACACACAGTCGTTGAACGATTTAACCCTCCTACTAAAAAAAAAAAACATTTAAAATCTCTGTAAATCTGCCAAAACTACTGCAAATTAGAAGTCAACTAAAACAGTTAAACTAACATAAAAAATCGAATGCAAAATAAATAACCAATCAAAAGCCCCGATTTCTGATTACAGTCTTATATCGGTAACTAAAAATAGCACTGTCTCTTTCAGTTGAATATGGTTAGACAAGGATAGGAAATGATCGCAATACGCATTTTAGGCGCAAAAAGATGACAATAAGAAATGTGCGAAATGGCGAAGAATCCATAGACATTTTTACCATGACATTACTAAAACTGTCTATGATATTATTATCCTTTTCTAACCTAAACCTAATCTTTTTTTTTTATTTTATTTAATCTAAATAATGAAAAGTGTCAACACTATTGTTAGTTACGAGTTACAAGACAGTAACAAGTAATTGAAACTATTAGCCTGTCTATCAATCATACAATCAACCAGTCAAATAAGCAACTAATTAATTAACCTACTTTTTATAATCTAGAGTCTGTACCTAATAGTAACTAATATTTTTTCATAGGTTGCTATGACATTTCTCATACTGAGGCACAGAGACGCCCACAAGTTCCACGCCTATTCTCTTTCAGCACAGACTCTATCTATAGAAATACATACATAAATCACGCCTTTATCCCTTACGGGGTAGGCAGAGTGTTAACGGCCGTAAAACGGGTATTAACACCACGTCTGGCAAAAGTTTGAGGGACAATCAGATAACTGTGTATCACTATAGTGACAGATTGTCAGCCCATCGCCTAAAATTGCAATTCACATGTAACCCTTGAGTAAGAAATGGAGTGATGCTATTTTAAGCCGGCATTACACGGCCCTATATACATTGTGTAAAAAAATTAGCTGAGAATATTTTAAGGGGTGAACCAGTACGTGAAACTGAACAACTTTTCCCAAGCAACATAGGTCGAAATATGAAAAAAAATTGGCCCTCCCATACAAATTATCCCGGCCGGGTAACACACAAGTATGGGAGGGTCAAATTATTTTTTCATATTTCGACCTATGTTCCTTGGGGAAAGTTGTTCAGTTTCACGTACTGGTTCACCCCTTATAATATACTCAGCAAATTTTTTTACACCTTATATATCTCTAGAAAAAACCAATCGTCATCTCAATCTATTTTTAAATTTGCAGGTTTTAAAGAAGAGTTTACCGAAACGCACTCCGCAGTCAAAGTATTATCTGTCCCGAGCGCAGTATCCCGCTAAAGTGTTACCGGACTTTGCTACTGGGCCTGCCTACCTACTCACTAGGGATGCGGTAAGTCTACGTTTAAGTGGTAGTGGCCGGCAGAGTAGAATAGCACCACCCCATCTCTTCCCGTGGGGGTCGTAAGAAGCGACCGAGGGATAAATCCGACCCAAGCACAACGGTACTGGAGAGGCCAACTCCACAATTAAACCCGGAACGGGGTCTACGTCAGGCGCGTGTGACAGAGATTACCGCGCGGCAGACTCCTGCAGCCGACCTGGCTCCGCACGTATCGACTACTCGTTCCTGCGGATCCAGCCAGGAAGGCCGAGAGGGTGGCGCAGGTACGCAGGCAGCCCTGCGTTTTCCATAATTGCGTCCCAGGCAACGACAACGCCGAGGATACCAACACGGGAAGTGGCAGTGATACAGCCATGAAAAGTCTTGCCTCAGACACTGATTAAATCGTCTGTCACAGACGCGTGAGGCCAATGATGAAGTGGTAGTGCGACTGCCTGCGACGCAAAGGTTCCGGGTTCGATTCTCGGTGGGACACTCACAAAGTTGATATTTATCACTTTGTGAATTTGTTCCCGGTCTGGGTAGGACATTGCAGGGTGAATCACCTGATTGTCCAAAAGTAATGGTTCCGTGCTTCGAAGGGCACATTAAGCCGTCGGTCCCGGTTGCTGTCTATGATTACTTAGACGGCGGTCGTTACACAACCATGTCAGAGGCCTACTACTAGTGGTAGGCGGTTGAAAAACGCTGACACCAGGGTTCATCGGGTCGTTGGACGACTCGGTGTCCCACACGAAAAGAGAAGAGATGATCATTAGTGATGGGAAATTTTCTAGGGATTCTCGAGTGTCATGTAGAGGGCGCTGAACTTAATTGAAATAATGTTTCTTTACACAAAAACTGTACCACTTTATAAATTATTTATATTTTGTGTTTATTGAATTGTTCTAAATGTATTATTGGTAATTTGCTTACTGACACTCAATATAATAGCAAGGCGATAAGTTTATTTTGTAGTTAATCAAACTAACGTTATTAATTTGTAACGAACACAACGTGAAACGGAACCTGTGTGAAAGTATGATTGCCGCCAGCCATATAGAAACGTCAAAATTCTGTTTAGCACAGCGCCCTCTGGTGACATTTAGAACTATAAAAAAAAATCGTCGTCGCTGAAGAATATACTACAGACCAGGCAGTATAGTCTGAGACCTTCGCCTATAAAGAGCAGACACACACACACACATACACACACGTCACGCCTATTATCCCTTGCGGGGTAGGCAGAGCGTAAACGGCCGCAAAAAAACTGCAATTTACGCCACGTCTGACAAATATTTGAGGGTCATTCGGTAAATTCTGTATCGCCATAGTGACAGGTTGTCAGCCAATCGCCTAAAATTGCAATACACACCCTCGAGTCCCTTAGTCGCCTCTTACGACACCCACGGGAAAGAAATGGGGTGAAGCTATTCTAAGCCGGCATCACGCGGTAAATTCTAAGCCAGCATCATCACACGGTAACTAAAGAGCAGACAAATGCGATAAAAAGTATCGACGTTGCTTGTAATCCTAGTCTAGATCACACAAGGCAGATGATGAAAAGATGACAACCAAAAGAAGTCTTTTATTTATTAAGTACTTTGTAGAAGCAATAATACGAAGTACATTGGAAATGTTTTACAACTTTTGCGAAGTGTAACTTAAGATTAAAACTATAGTTCATTAACGGATTTTTAATGTTTTATAAATGCAATATCTTGTTCTGGTGGTAGTAAACGGTTGAAAAACTCTGGTACTAGAGTTCATGGGGTCAGGCAAGCAAGCAGCAATAAATAGGTATAGAATGAAATTTTACTAGTAACCGATAGTGAAATCTAAAGACGGGCTGGTGATAATGATCAACTATCCTCAAGGAACATAGGTCGAAATATAATGAAAATATTTTGAGATTTATTTATTTATTTATTGGCTATTTGGGAAACTAACAGCATAAATTATCTTATAGCTAGGCAATTAAAATGTAAGACTATAGCTAATAACAAGTTTCCACCTATAAATATTACAAGACTGGTAAGGAAAAATTATCCGAATAAAGAAAAACAAAGAAACATAGACTTAAACGAGCAAAAATAAAAGCAACTAAAACAAGTGTTAAATTTAACATTTAAAGATTATCCACCAAAAAATTCGGTTGCTATTTTACGCTTAAGAGAAGTGGTGCTGGTACAGAACAGGTCGATTTCTGGAGATAGTTCATTAAAAGCTGCTGGAGCACGAAGCAAAAATGAATTAGCTCGATAGTTTGTTTGGACGTTTGGCACATTTAGCTTAACCATCCGTCTAAGTCGACGACGGCTAAACCTAAGTGAAACTTTTGAGAGCAGCTCAGGACTATCGATAGTCCCATTTGCTATTTTCATCAAATAGCTCAGATCGCTAACCCGACGTCGTAGTTCTAAAGGTAGAAAATGGTACCTTTTGCATCTATGACTATATCCTGTGGATCGTTTACGAACTTTGAAGTCTAAGTATCGCAAAAACCTTTTTTGTATACCTTCTATACGGTTTTTGTAGATGGCATATTGCGGACTCCATATTTGTGATGCATATTCTAAATGACTGCGGACAAATGCACAATACAATATCTTAATTGATTTAATATGATTAAAGACTGCTGACGTTCTCATTACGAAGCCTAAAGATTTGTTTGCTCTTTTTACAATATACTCTATATGTTTGTCGTAAAGTAATTTATCGTCATGTAAAACTCCTAAGTCTTTAATTTCGCTAACTTTTGCAATGCTTAAATCTTTTAATGTATATCCTACTCCAATTGTAGACGATTTACGGGAAAATGAGACAAAGTAGCACTTAGATACATTAAGATCTAGATTGTTTGCATTGCAGTATGATTCGAACCTCGACAGATCCGACTGCAGATCTTCAATGTCGGTAGTATTACGAATAGCCTTTAGTATCTTCATATCATCTGCGAATAATAAAATTTTTGATTTACGAAAGCAATAATTAATATCGTTGATAAAAATCGAAAACAGCAATGGACCAAGCATGGAGCCTTGTGGTACCCCGGAGGGAATTTGCATCCAAGCAGACGTATACCCACAAAGCACCACAGCCTGGGTACGGTTGTCGACATAGGAGCAAAACCATCTATACAGATTACCGTGAATGCCAGCCTGATTAAGTTTCTTTAAGAGTATACTGTGATTTATTCTGTCAAAACATTTACTATAATCCGTATAAACCACGTCCACTTGACCTACATCCGTCATACCTGATGTTATGAATTCATTTGCAAGGATAAGATTCGACACTGTGGAGCGATTTCTGAGGAAGCCATGCTGGTCATCGGTAAAGAAGGGTTTAAGTGCAGCATACAATTGACAAGCGCTCAAATTTCATAATATCCACTTTTTCTATGACCATTTCGGAGATTTCTGATTGCGGATTCATATTGAAAAAGTTTCAAATTTTTCTGTTGAAAATCTAGGAAAAAATAATCAATTTTCTGAAATCGTGCTTGTGACGTCACAATACGATGATTATCCTGCAAAAAAAACACATCCGTTTGTAGACGTAAATTTACAAAAAAAAGCGCATCATGAGCGCCAAAACTGAAGCAAAACTGTCAATAACGTCAAAGTACATAGTTGGCTGGGTTGCCAACTGGGATTTTTTTTTTCGTACTGAAGCACTTAAGGCTAGCGCAGACTGTGGCTTGTACGTCTACGCAAATGAAGCACGCGCGTCGACGCACCGGTTGTAATCTATGGAACCAATATGGAACTGGAAGCTTAAGAAACATGCCATGAACATGCCACACGCCAACAAGTAGGTAACTACCGAAGAGTACCAACTGACTAAGTTACTAGATTTGATGCCAAAGGCAAAACAAAATGCTTATCAATATCAATATCTACCCGGGTGTCGTAAATGCCGACTAAGGGATGACTCCAGGAAATGGGCAGCAGCGTTGTCAGTGAATACAACACCTTACACTGCGCTCGCCATTCCACCTGCTAAGCGTGGTGAGTATGGCAAATAACCCCTTATAGGGGGAGGCCCATGTCCAGCAGTGTGGTATTCCCACACTTGTGTCTTTCCTGCAGGGGTTTTGACCTCTTAGTACTACACGACTCTACTAAAGTTACGTTAGTCACGACTCGTAGACTCTCCGTTTCTTAATTTGAGTAAAGTTTGTGCGTCTTCGTCTTTCTCTTTTCCCTTCCACCCTCCCATTCTGCAACGTTTTTTACTTCCTAATTAAGGCGGAACTATACTATCTGACGCGTCCATCAGCCGCGTCCGTCAGCCGCGCCTTATTTGAATCTGTGTAGTAATTTATGTGAAACTGCAAACTATCTAAGTCGCGCACAGTCTGAGAGAGATATCTGGCCGGTCGGATGCCATAGACAATGTGCACTGGCCTTTAGACTCTGGAGTCGCTTTTATTTATTTCGTGGACGTAAACACGTAAACGCTTCTTTTTATCTAATTTCTTGGTAGACAATACAATGTGGCCACAGTTAAATAAAAAATTTCGTCCTACTTGTTGCTCGACGTCATTATCGCGACCGCGACCATAGACGAATTTCGTCCGCGGACACTCCGTGCACACTGTCTTAAGCCGCGGCTGATGGATGCGTCAGATAGTATGTTTCCGCCTTTGGACTTCTTTAACATCCAATTTAATCAAAACATTTCAATACGTAAAATCGTTTGCAATCAGCATTTGCAAGCAAAATTATGAAAAATTCCAAAACCTCGTACAGAAGTGAATACTTGTCCTCGCGTGTCGTACGGGAGACCATAGTTTCGTATTCGTATGAGGAACCTTGTATTGTACGGTTGGCAACCCTGGAAATGTATAGTAATGTCGCTGTAAATCATCAGTATTGCCATTATATTTTATTACTACTCCTAAAATTAGAAACTTATCTTGTAAGTGTGTTGAATAAATCTCAAATAAATTCGAAGAATAATTAATCAGTTGGTTTCTATAAGAATATCCTCGAGTTTCGTCACATAAATACAGCCCACATATGTGCAGGTCATAATCAACACTATTGTGTTTGTTACGCACGGAGACAGTCACCCACAGATCCTCGGCAGTACTACACCACTCCCTACGCTCAACAACCGCCAAGTCGCGTCTCACGGCCAGCATTACTCCGCCACCCATCCTTTGCCCAGTCTGAGCATAGTTTCTGTCCCTCCTAAAGAGTAGGTACCTATTGTCTACTAATTCCGTATCCAGTATACCATCGACCAACCACGTTTCCGAAATCGCTACAACGTCAAAACAATTCAGGTATAAATTTCTTAGAAAGTTATTAGTCTTCGTACGTAATCCTCTTGCATTTTGATAGTATATGTTAAGCATGATTAATTATTAAAGCAATAGTGTAGATGAGAAATCTCGTAATTATAATACATAATAAAATAATGAACAAAAATGTGCTATGGTAAAGCGCAACATAGAATAACGCGTCTCGTATAATCGAAGGCAGTTTTCTAACTAAACGTTCCGCAACAATAGGTACGGCTCGGGTCAGCGATAAAGCCAAACGATGCAACAGCGATAATACATTATTTTGTTTCTTAATCGTAGGTGCCAATAAGCAAGTAATTGAGTAGCGTGTCCAGCATTTAGTGATTGAGTAGCGCGCCCAGCACTTACCTGATCCGACCAAGCAGCCAATTTTAACTAGAGCTCTCGAACTTTTTGCAACCGTGTACATGAATATTAGTAATGAGATAAACAAAAATAGAATTATAATGATTAAGTGGCAAGTTTTATAAGATCCCTTTCTGACTTGATATTGATAATCGGAGATGTATCGGATTTTCTCAGAAATATCTTGCAGTGTTTTACCCACAAGTATTGTAAACCCTTGTCTTCCTTCGTCTTTTTGGCTTTTGTGAGCAGTGTTTTGAAGTGGGGAGTCAGGTGATCATTAACATAGATTTTTTCCTTGCCTGCGAGATCCCACAGTAATCCGAATCAGCTGATCGGCAGTTTTATATGGGAGGTCTAAATTTTGTCATTCAATTCAATTCAATATTTTGTTCAGTAAGAAGAAAATTAAGTACCATAAAGTACACAGTTATTAAAATATACTACTGTGTAGAGAGTATAAGTAAAACTTCCCAAAATTTAATTAATGTAATAATATTACAATATTACAATTTATTCATTTAGAAATTCAGTAACATACAATTTCATATGTCGACCTATGTTTTTCGGGAAAAGTTGTTCCATATCACCAGCCTCTCTTGAGTTTAAAATTTCACCCTATATTAAATTTGTTTTTCCTTCCAGATACATCCACTTCTGTCGGCGGCATTGTCGCAGCCGTACGTGCGTCTCGAGGACGTGTTCGTGACCGGCATACTCGCCAACAAAGTGGGCGTCAAGCGACAACACGCGCATGAATTCTATAACAGAAAGGTGAGTGTGTAACAGTTGTTGCGACAACACGCGCATTAATTCTATAACAGAAAGGTGAGTGTGTAACATTTGTTGCGACAACACGCGCACGAATTCTATAACAGAAAGGTGAGTGTGTTACAATGAAGGACATTACTAGGTGGGCAGAATCACTTGAAACTTCTTAGCTGTGGTGCCTAGGTGTTACTTAATACAACTGTTTTTGTTTCATTCGAAAATTCCACATAGTTTTGAAGTTATGGACATTGGAAGTTGAACAAAAATTCAGATGTCTGTAAAAGCGCGCGCTTTGCGTGTGACGTAATTGTACAGGCTCCGCCCACTCACACCGCGCGCTCGCCGCTGCCGCCGCCGCCGCCGGTCCGCCACGAACACACACAATTATAAATAGTGATCTGTGCACACACATACTAATGCACCTACTTACCGCCCGTTACGAGTTCTTCTCCCGACAGATTATTGTTATTTAATAAAAATATGGAAGAAGGGTTTCAAAAAAGGCAATCAAATAACTTGCCGAGATCAAATAACTTAACGGTTTGATGGTGGCTCAATATTTTTTGAAAAATGCTGCTTTTCGTTGCCGCTGAAATGCGAGGAGTTAAAATAAAAAAATAAGTAAGACCCCATTTGTTTATACACATAGCGCATGACATTGTTTCCTTACTTCCATTTAACGCGTCACAATAATACTGTAGGGTAGGTGCAAATAAGTAGATAGATACGTAAGTAACTTTGTACGTATGTTCGAAACATATTATTTATAGGTTAGGCACAGTAGTAATGGTACGTAACTACCAAAGTCTATTCTCGAACAAAATATAACCTAGTAACGATACTAACGATAATCTACCCCTATGTTCATAAAATTTGATTTTGCTCTTTATCGTATTTCTGGCGAACAGACTGTTGTTGACACACATTTAGGGATGTACCATTTGTAAGTCTTTATATTTGACACTAGCGGCCCGCCCAGCGGTTTCACCCGCTGCTACTTACCAGTTTTCCCGTAGTAATTGGATCTTTGCCTGTAAAAAGTAGTTTACTTCTTTACTCCGTTCCAGCAGAAGTGACTCAATAGGACCATGTGCCAGCAAAAGCGGCCCGTCATGTTAAACAACTTTTAATTTGATGCCGATACCTTATCTCCTGTAGTTTAGATGGGATGCTGGTGGTCTGCATCAGGTACTCCAGATCCTTGATGACCATGTTCCAGCAGAAGCGCCCCGTCATGCTGAACAACTTTTGCTATGAAGCCATTTTCATATCTCTTATAGTTTAGCTGTGCTCCTGGTGCCCTCCATCAGATACTCCAGATCCTTAAGTGCTGACAAAAAGTAGTCCAAGTCCGATTTCAATATACCACCAATATCAGTGCCAAATTTCACGAAGATCGCTAAATCGGTTTGGCTAATTTGGGTAATATCCGCTATATTTCTCGCTTTTCCTGCTTCTAACCGTTTTCCCGTGGGAATGAGAAATTTTCCCGTAGTAAAAAGTAGCCTATGTTACTCAGGAATGTTGTAGCTTTCTAATGGAGAAAGAATTTTGGAAATTGGTTTAGTAGTTTCGGAGTTTATTGATTACATACAAACAAACAAAAAAACAAATCTTTCTCCTTTATTATATTATTATTATATTATTATTTGACATAACTGTACCGTAATTATTATTTTAACAATGAATAAAAAGCAGAACGTCGCGCGCGTGTGCTACGACTGTTGAACAACGAGCAACACAGATGAATAAGATATTGTAACGAGCAACAAAGCGAGTCGGCGAGTCAGCGAGTCGGCGGCGGCCGGCCGGTAGTGTTCAGTGACGTCACACATGCGAGCGCGGTCGAGCATGCCTTGCCAACTTTTAAAACATTATATCTCGGAAACTACTTATCGTATCGAAATGATTCTTTCGGCGGTCTTTACCTTTTTTTACAGACTATATGAAAAAAATAAAAATAAAAATCGATGTTGAAATTAATTGTTGCGACAACACGCGCACGAATTCTATAACAGAAAGGTGAGTGCGTAACAGTTGTTGCGACAACACGCGCACGAATTCTATAACAGAAAGGTGAGTGTGTAACAGTTGTTGCGACAACACGCGCACGAATTCTATAAAAGAAAGGTGAGTGTGTAACAGTTGTTGCGACAACACGCGCACGAATTCTATAACAGAAAGGTGAGTGTGTAACAGTTGTTGCGACAACACGCGCACGAATTCTATAACAGAAAGGTGAGTGTGTAATAGTTGTTGCGACAACACGCGCATTAATTCTATAACAGAAAGGTGAGTGTGTAACTGTTGTTGCGACAACACGCGCATTAATTCTATAACAGAAAGGTGAGTGTGTGACAGTTGTTGCGACAACACGCGCATTAATTCTATAACAGAAAGGTGAGTGTGTAACATTTGTTAGAACAACACGCGCACGAATTCTATAACAGAAAGGTGAGTGTGTAACAGTAGTTGCTACAACACGCGCATTAATTCTATAACAGAAAGGTGAGTGTGTAACAGTTGTTGCGACAACACGCGCATTAATTCTATAACAGAAAGGTGAGTGTGTAACAGTTGTTGCGACAACACGCGCACGAATTCTATAACAGAAAGGTGAGTGTGTAACAGTTGTTGCGACAACACGCGCACGAATTCTATAACAGAAAGGTGAGTGTGTAACAGTTGTTGCGACAACACGCGCACGAATTCTATAACAGAAAGGTGAGTGTGTAACAGTTGTTGCGACAACACGCGCACGAATTCTATAACAGAAAGGTGAGTGTGTAACAGTTGTTACACGCGCACGAATTCTATAACAGAAAGTTGAGTGTGTAACAGTTGTTGCGACAACATTCGCACGAATTCTATAACAGAAAGTTGAGTGTGTAACAGTTGTTGCGACAACACGCGCACGAATTCTATAACAGAAAGTTGAGTGTGTAACAGTTGTTGCGACAACACGCGCACGAATTCTATAACAGAAAGTTGAGTGTGTAACAGTTGTTGCACGCGCACGAATTCTATAACAGAAAGGTGAGTGTGTAACAGTTGTTGCGACAACACGCGCACGAATTCTATAACAGAAAGGTGAGTGTGTAACAGTTGTTGCGATAACACGCGCATTAATTCTATAACAGAAAGTTGAGTGTGTAACAGTTGTTGCGACAACACGCGCACGAATTCTATAACAGAAAGGTGAGTGTGTAACAGTTGTTGCGACAACACGCGCACGAATTCTATAACAGAAAGGTGAGTGTGTAACAGTTGTTGCGACAACACGCGCACGAATTCTATAACAGAAAGGTGAGTGTGTAACAGTTGTTGCGACAACACGCGCACGAATTCTATAACAGAAAAGTGAGTGTGTAACAGTTGTTACACGCGCACGAATTCTATAACAGAAAGTTGAGTGTGTAACAGTTGTTGTGACAACATTCGCACGAATTCTATAACAGAAAGTTGAGTGTGTAACAGTTGTTGCGACAACACGCGCACGAATTCTATAACAGAAAGTTGAGTGTGTAACAGTTGTTGCGACAACACGCGCACGAATTCTATAACAGAAAGTTGAGTGTGTAACAGTTGTTGCACGCGCACGAATTCTATAACAGAAAGGTGAGTGTGTAACAGTTAGGGTTTCGTTCCCGGGACCCGGGAATCGGGAATTCCCGGGAAAAGCTTCGTTCCCGGCACCGGGAAATTTTTATTTATTTCCCGGGAATTCCCGGATAGTTTAAATTGTGGTTTTATGCTCTAAAAACCTACATATTTATAATTATTTACAGACAGATACCACAAAATTTCTGGATTTAAATTAAAACCTTTACTGCTTCCATGATACAGTGATCTGATCGTTTATTTTAGAATCTGGAGGTCTCTGGTTTGAATCTCAAAGGAAACACACAAAGTTGATATTTGTCAATTTATCACTTTGTGAGATCGTACCCAGTTTTGTTGGGTCAGAGCATTGCAAGTTGATTCACCTAATTGTCTGTAAGAAAGACAGATCGGTGCTTAGGAGGGCACATTAAGCCGTCGTACCGGCTGATGTCTATGAATACTTAGGCAGTTTGCCCACTTGTCGTCCGTCGCTGCGTTTTTTTAACCCACCGTAAAGCACGCGTCGGTCAGAGAAAAGGAAATTGCGAATTTCGATCTTATTCCTAAACAAATACGACTACAGTGCGTAACAGATGCGCCTGTCAAGTCGTTTAATAGACGCATCCGTAAACGCACGCACGATAAGTAGGAAAACCACCATAGATGGGATTATTGACAATTTTACCTACGAAGACTCTGACCCGAAGGTTCATTGGGTCGTTTTGCGATTTGTTGTCCTTCACGATATGTTGATGAAGATGATGAAAATGGATCATAAACATTCCTTATTGATTTCTTTTTTATTTATTATTGCTATATCAGTATCTGACCGTATAATTTATAAGTCTGTATAAGCGTTCTCTGTGAAAAACAACAGTTTGCCCTGCACTTGACAATCTGCCGGACTAGCGCGGTGAGAATGGCAAAAACACTACTTACGGGGGAAGGCCCATATCCAGCAGTGGTCTCTTGTGTGCTAATTTTGTGCTTTAAGTGTCTGACTCATGGTATCTCAATCCAAAATCTTTAAATTCGATTCCCATGGTGTTTATATTTGACGATTCAGGCTGATTGACCAGTTTATCTTTATTTATAAAATAATTTATTTCGTAGAGCACGTCAAGCTGTCGATCCCGGTTGCTGTTTTGAATTTATTACACTGATCATTAATAAAGTTGTTAAGACGGTTTATAAACTCAGGTTTCAAGTATCAAGTTTTAAGTTTTTGTTTGCATTACCATATTGTTACATTACATAGATCTTAAACTATTAAAAGTCCAGCATGTAGTACCTCGCAGAGGCACCGCAAATTGTTTTGGTAGCAACAAAGATATTGCTATACTTACTATTTGTAACATTATCATAATACGTAAATTTTTTTTTATTTATAGTAAAATTATCTTTATATTCATAAAAAACCACACTATATAATTTGCTCTTTGGTCTTATCATTATCATAATGAAACTTTTTCAAACTTTAAAATGCTTTTTCTAATAAATATTTTTTATGTGTTTCATAACTTATTTGTTTTTCTTGGTTTTTAATATAGTTGGAGCTTTCAGAGACCAGGATAGGCTCGTTCAGTACTCGTATGGCAGTGTTAAGTTTTTAAGTATGTAGTTTAAACAAAGAAATATCCATTTCTTATCAAAACACAGCAAAACAAAAAAGTTTTCATTTTTTCCCGGTTCCCGGGAATTCCCGGGAAAAGCGAAAATAAATTCCCGGTTCCCGGGAACTGAAAAAGGCCGGGAAAAACAAAACCCTAGTAACAGTTGTTGCGACAACACGCGCACGAATTCTATAACAGAAAGTTGAGTGTGTAACATTAGTTGCGACAACACGCGCACGAATTCTATAACAGAAAGGTGAGTGTGTAACAGTAGTTGCTACAACACGCGCATTAATTCTATAACAGAAAGGTGAGTGTGTAACAGTTGTTGCGACAACACGCGCACGAATTCTATAACAGAAAGGTGAGTGTGTAACAGTTGTTGCGACAACACGCGCATTAATTCTATAACAGAAAGGTGAGTGTGTAACAATTGTTGCGACAACACGCGCATTAATTCTATAACAGAAAGGTGAGTGTGTAACAGTTGTTGCGACAACACGCGCATTAATTCTATAACAGAAAGGTGAGTGTGTAATAGTTGTTGCGACAACACGCGCATTAATTCTATAACAGAAAGGTGAGTGTGTAACAGTTGTTGCGACAACACGCGCATTAATTCTATAACAGAAAGGTGAGTGTGTAACAGTTGTTGCGACAACACGCGCATTAATTCTATAACAGAAAGGTGAGTGTGTAATAGTTGTTGCGACAACACGCGCATTAATTCTATAACAGAAAGGTGAGTGTGTAACAGTTGTTGCGACAACACGCGCATTAATTCTATAACAGAAAGGTGAGTGTGTAACAGTTGTTGCGACAACACGCGCATTAATTCTATAACAGAAAGGTGAGTGTGTAACACTTGTTGCGACAACACGCGCATTAATTCTATAACAGAAAGGTGAGTGTGTAACAGTTGTTGCGACAACACGCGCACGAATTCTATAACAGAAAGGTGAGTGTGTAACACTTGTTGCGACAACACGCGCACGAATTCTATAACAGAAAGGTGAGTGTGTAACAGTTGTTGCGACAACACGCGCACGAATTCTATAACAGAAAGGTGAGTGTGTAACACTTGTTGCGACAACACGCGCACGAATTCTATAACAGAAAGGTGAGTGTGTAACACTTGTTGCGACAACACGCGCACGAATTCTATAACAGAAAGGTGAGTGTGTAACAGTTGTAGAGACAACACGCGCATTAATTCTATAACAGAAAGGTGAGTGTGTAACAGTTGTTGCGACAACACGCACATTAATTCTATAACAGAAAGGTGAGTGTGTAACAGTTGTTGAGACAACACGCGCATTAATTCTATAACAGAAAGGTGAGTGTGTAACAGTTGTTGCGACAACACGCGCATTAATTCTATAACAGAAAGGTGAGCATTGTTGCAATAAAAAGTCCCTAGGGTTAGAGAATTAAGACCTAAATTAGGAGCACGTATGTGCGAATAAAATGTAGTTTTTTTTTTAAAGGGGACAAAAAAACCATTTAACCCACGTTTGGTTGTTTTATTAAATATATATAAGTTTATGCAAAGTTTTCGGTACACCGTCCCTTACACCCTATATATAATGTGTACCTATAGATGCCTATAGTTTTTATCATAACAATAAATAAATGAAATGTAAATATTTTTTTTCAGAATGTATCAGTTAGTAAGTAGTAATACTTTTTTGCACAATAAGAAAAAAACAGTATACAGGACATATTACACAAAAATGCGCAAGAGTGGCATAAGCAGAGAAGTGCGAGACAGAATGATAATTATAACTTATAAGTAGTAAGTTATGAAATTGCCGTGTAATTCCGGCTTAGAATAGCATCACCCCATTTCTTTGCCGTGGGAGTCGTAAGAGGTGACTAAGGGACTCGAGGGTGTGTATTGCAATTTTAGACGATGGGCTGACAACTTGTCAATATAGCGATACACAATTTTCCGAATGACCCTCAAATATTTGTCAGACGTGGCGTAAATGTCCGTTTTTTGCGGCCGTTTACGCTCTGCCTCCCCCGCAAGGGGTTATAGGCGTGGTATGTATATGTCTTTTGAGTTAAATAACCAATTTCCACCCACTAAGCTATCAACCAATTAATCAACCAATCATTTTACTCACCAACTATTCAACGAACAATCAAAATATTAATCAGAAAAAATATTCAATCAACGTCATTTTCAAGTATAAAATTACTAAAGTTTAATCGAGCACTAAACTAGTTTTACGGCGTTAACCTGTCACTTTGGTAATACAGAATTTTATGAATGACCCTCGAATGTTTGCCAGACGTGGCGTTAATTACAGTTTTTTACAGCCGTTTACGCCTTGCCTATTTCACAATGGATAAAAGCGCGTTATATGTAATTTTTATTTTTGCACATTTAATTTAAGGGCGTGATATACGTAATTTTTAATTTTTCAACATATTGATTTTTTTTTTCAGATATCGCCTCACCCGTGCGCGGTACAACGCGGTATCTCCATACACATGGTGCGGTACCACGAACAATTCGACTTGTGGCGGAAACTTCTCGATCATACCGCTAAATGCAGCTAGCGACAAATGGTACCGCTTCTGTAGAAGTAGACAATTTCACAGTTCAAGATATAATGATTTCTCATATAGTTATTATGAAAAACCAATTTAAGATGATCCTTTTATCACACCGCGAAATACGCTAGCGGCCAATTGTGCCACTTCTGTAGAATGTAGAAAATTGTACAGTTCAAGATATAATGGTTTCTCATATAGTTATTATGAAAAACCAATTCTACATTATCCCTGAAATTAGTGTATAAACTACTCGACTATACCGCCAAGTGCAGTAAGCGGACAAATGGTACCACTTCTGTAGAACAAACGTAGTTATATAATTTAAGATATACTGGTCTCCCATATAGTTATTGTTCTATCTGTTTATATCAATGTCGGTAAGGATCTAAAATCAGTCGCAAATAAACCACCAAGCAGTTCATACGTTTCTTTCTATTAAAAAATCCTAATATTAAAGTACAAGCTAAACTACACCTTATCATCAAAACATAATGGTCGACTTTCGAACCGGATTACCCAAAGAAGGCTAATGAGGGGTACAAATGCGCTCGAGCTCGTTAACGATAGGCTGCGTATGGGCTATTATTGTGCATCAAGTTATCTCAAGTGAATATTGACTGTGATATTTATAAAACCACGTGGATTTTCGGAACATTTAAGTAAACATTCAAGTGAAATTTGGATTTGGAACATTGTTGACGTGATCTATTGTGGACTATCGTTTAAACTATGACGGAAGTGAATGAAACTATATCCTTGTTGGAAAATACCAGTGAAATACTACATAAAGCACAAGTTAACCTTGGAAAATGCCCAAAACAAAGACTAACAAAAGGTTATATCGAATCAAGACTAAAAATCATCAATGAATACTGGGATTCCTACAGAGATAATCACAACAAACTCGTCAAATGTGTACCCAAAGCGAGAAGGTCAGAATACTCATATTTTACGGACGATTTGTTCTATGAAACGGAAGAATTATACCTATCACTACATTCTCAGCTGCAAGATATGTTGATACAGATAAATAGTTGCACGTCAGGCAATTCATCAGTTCCCGTGCAAGTAAGATTACCTAATATAGAACTACCTAATTTCGCTGGTGTTTACGAAGAATGGCCCACATATCAAGACATGTTTCTCTCGTTAGTACATAATAACTCAGCATTGAATAAAGTACAGAAGCTACATTACCTAAAAAGTAGTCTGAGGGGTGAAGCAGAATTGTTATTGAAAAATATACAAGTAACTGATGCTAATTATGACCAAGCATGGGACATCTTACAAGCCCGATATGGCAATAAAAAACTTATAGTGAACTCCCTACTAAAGAAATTATTTACACAAAAAAAAATGACTGCTCAATCAGCTGTTTCATTGAAAAGTTTGCTAGATACAACCACTGAATGTCTGAAAAGTCTAGAAAACCTAGATATATCCATCGATTCTTGGGATCCTTTTATTATATTTCTGGTCGTGCAGAAGTTGGACCCAGAGTCTCACCGTGACTGGGAAGAATTCGCCTACAAGGAAGATTCTGAAGAACTACCGAAGTGGGACGATCTTATGAAATTTTTACAAACAAAATTCAGAACATTGGAGCTGGTTTCACCCCCCTCAAAAGAAAGGTCTACAAGAAATAAAGAATTTACAGTCCATGTTGCAACAAAAGACACAAATGAAAAAAGAAACTGTACTCTATGTAAAGACAAGCACACATTATGCCACTGCAAGGATTTTATAAGTATGGATATGCCGAACCGTATTGAATATGTCAAGACAAACAACTTATGTTTCAATTGTCTGGCCCCAGGACATTCTGCTAGAAAATGTCGGCTAAATATGTCTTGTCGCATATGTCACAAACGTCATCACACCATGGTCCATCAAACTCAAGCAATGACGTTACCAAACCAACCAGACAATATTCAAGCCCATCACACTAACGTTGAACAAGAAGATGATATTTTTGCACCACAAGAAGACGTTGAACTATCAGTAAACTTTGTTGGTCGGTCTACATCTGGTCTCTTGGCTACAGCACTTGTACCAGTACGCGATGCATCAGGTCGTACTACCATGCTTCGAGCTTTAATCGACCCAGGCTCACAAGAAACATTCATAAGTGAGAGAGCCGCTCAAGCACTG
This sequence comes from Tuta absoluta, assembly GCA_027580185.1. Classification (NCBI taxonomy): domain Eukaryota; kingdom Metazoa; phylum Arthropoda; class Insecta; order Lepidoptera; family Gelechiidae; genus Tuta; species Tuta absoluta. Next base: position 5,356,696 of record JAQAHW010000019.1, on the reverse strand, counting down.
AAAATCAAAAGAATACCGGTCAATGGCACTGTCACTGGTTTTGGTTCAACCAAAGTAAACATCAAGCACGCTGCAGAAATACAACTATTATCAAGAACTGATAAACTATTCCAATTAAACGTGAAGGCTTTCATATCAACGCGACTCACAGCACAGCTACCGTCACATCAACGCATTTCTGCTAAAAACTGGCCACACATACAAGGACTCGAACTCGCCGACCCAAGCTTCTATCAACCAGGGCGAGTCGATCTGCTGCTGAGTGTAAAGGTTTATGCTCGGATTTTCAAGGCTGAAATAATCGAAGGTCCTCCAGGCACACCATGTGCGCAAAATACCTGCCTGGGTTGGATTCTATTTGGCGAATCAGAAGAAGAATTACCACGCAGAAATGATATCATGGTTATGCATGCACACTTAGATCTCAACCTTGACAACATGCTTAAGAATATGTGGGAACTAGACACAAGCCCAAAGGGAACTCTTACTGCTGAAGAAAGAAGATGTGAAGAGATCTACCAAAAAACATACACAAGAACAGAAGAAGGACGGTACATAGTTAAATTACCAACGAAAACAGACAAGCTTTTATGCAAAGAAGGTGATACAAGAAACATAGCAATCAAGAGGTTATATCAAATGGAAAGACGTTTCGAAAAAGATGCTAATTTGAAGAAAGAATATGCAAAAGTGATGGAAGAATACATATCAATGAACCACATGGAAGAAGTACCTAAGGAAGAAATCAATAAACCAGCTGTTTACTTACCACATCACGCCGTAATCAGGGCTGAAAAGGAAACAACACAAGTAAGACCAGTTTATAACGCTTCACAAAAGGGAAAGAACAATATTTCTCTGAATGATGAACTACTGGTTGGCCCTCAACTTCAAGAAGATATGAGAAACCTAATCATGAGATGGAGAATGAAAAAGATATGCTACGTTGCTGACGTACAAAAAATGTACCGTCAAATTCTAGTAACGAAAGAAGACCGTGATTTGCAACGAATAGTATGGCGAAGTAACACTAACAAACCAATCAAAGATTATCGCCTTTCCAGAGTCACGTTTGGCACTGCTAGCGCTCCTTATCTAGCTGTCAAAACAATGCACCAAATTGCAAACGATGAAGGTCAAGATTATCCAGATGCAGCCAAAACTATAAAAGAAGATTTTTATATGGATGATTTGATGTCTGGAAATGATAATCTGCAAGATGCTATTAAAACTGCAAAAGAAGTTGACATGATACTAAGGAAAGGAGGATTAGTCTTACAAAAATGGTGCTCAAATGACGCTCACTTCTTAGCACAGTTTGATCCCTCACTAAGAAGTAGTCACGTAAAAATGGACATCAACATAGATGGCACTATCAGAGCACTAGGTGTACAATGGAACATGGGAAAAGATGTTTTTGAATATAATCTGAATATACAACAGCCATGTAATGAAGACGTTACCAAGCGCACTATACTCGCTGAGATGCAAAAACTTTTTGATCCTCTGGGCTGGATAGCCCCATCTATATTACCTGGGAAGTTACTCATTCAAAAATTATGGTTACTAGGACTTACCTGGGACGAAGAATTAGCCGACTCTGTTAAAAAGGAATGGCAAGACATACGTTACAGCTTTCAAGATATCAATGACATCACAGTCAAGAGATGGCTGGAAACTACTGATGATGACCAGATTACACTTCATGGCTTTTGTGACGCCTCAAATAAAGCTTTCGCTGCTGTAGTTTACGTGCGCGTTCAAAAGAGCAACAAAGAAGTGGAAACCAGCATTGTAGCAGCAAAATCAAGAGTAGCGCCTGTAAAACCTGTGTCACTCCCTCGGCTAGAGTTATGTGGTGCTGTTTTGCTTTCTAGACTATTGAAACAAGTAAAAGAAGCCATGAGAATCCCTGATGATAAAATATTTGCTTGGACTGATTCCACTATAGTCTTAGCATGGCTTTCCGGAGATCCTGCAAGATGGAACACTTTTGTTAGAAACCGAGTAGTAGAGATCCTCGATAACATTGGACACAATTGGTACCATGTTCAAAGTCAACATAATCCTGCAGATGTTGCGTCTAGAGGAAAGTGTCCAGCAGAACTAAAATATGATGAATTGTGGTGGAACGGGCCAGAATGGCTAAAGAATGAAGAAGTTTACTTATCAAGGCCTGAAAAATTACCAGACATGCAATGTCACGTAAAGATAAACACCAATTCGGAAGAAAATAACCTAGAGCAGAAATTTAAAGATTTTGACACTTTGACTGAACTCCTAAAATCAATAACATACTGTAAACGATTTTTAAAGGGTAAAGGTTTAGAAAATAAAGAGAAGCCTATGACAACATATGAATTGAATGAATCACTGAAGACGTGTATTACAATAGTACAAAGAAAAGATTTTATGGAAGAAATTGAAGCTCTAAAAAAAAGAAAATGTTTAAAAAAGGACAGTAAAATAAAATCCTTACTACCTTACCTGGATGAAGACAGTATTTTGAGGGTAGGCGGTCGCTTGCGCCATGCTGATATAGCTGAAAACCTTAAACATCCAATAATACTTGATTATAAAAATGAACTTACCACTCTCATAGTAGCTGATGCTCATCTGAAGACACTACATGGAGGTGTACAATTGATGTTGAGATACCTGAAAACAAATTACTGGATATTGAAGGCGAAGAACTTGGTGAAAAAGAAAATTCACCAATGTTTAATATGTGCAAGACACACCGCAGCCGCCAGGAACCAACTCATGGGAGATCTACCTAAAGTAAGGGTCACTCCAGCTAAAGCTTTTATAAATAGTGGTGTCGATCTGGCTGGTCCATATCAAGTACTCGCCTCAAAAGGCAGAGGAGTGAGGACGACAAAAGCATATGTTTGCATCTTTGTATGCATGGTTACAAAAGCGATCCACATAGAAATTGTTGGAGATCTAACCTCAGAAAGTTTTATTGGAGCCTTTAGGAGATTCGTATCCAGACGTGGAAAATGCGCTCATTTATATAGTGACCAAGGTAGAAACTTTGTTGGAGCTAATAAAGAACTAGCTATCACTTTACAACAAGCAAAACTAGATTTTGAAGGTCACATTGCAGAGACATTGGCTTTAGAAGGTACGCAATGGCATTTCATTCCTGCGTATAGCCCACACGTCGGCGGCCTTTGGGAAGCGGGCGTAAAGTCCATGAAACATCACTTAAAGAGGATACTTAACCGCAACCTTACATATGAGGAATTTAGTACACTACTGTGTCAAGTCGAGGCCTGTCTGAACTCCAGACCTTTGTGGCCCATAGATGAATCTGACACAGAAAACACTATTCCATTAACACCCGGACATTTCATTATGGGAGACGCTCCAGTTACTGTTCCACACCCTGACTTGAAACACCTTCCAGTTAATCACCTATCTCGCTGGCAATACGTTCAAAAACTATTATCTGACTTTTGGCATCAATGGCAACAAGAATACTTGACCCAACTACAACAAAGACCTAAATGGCTTAAAAAAGTCAAGGAATTAGAGATTGGGCAAATTGTACTCATAAAGAATGAAAACCTTCCACCTTCAAAATGGGCCTTAGGTCGTATAATGAATAAAGTACCTGGTGCAGATGGAGTGACAAGGATATATGGTGTGAAAATTGGAGATACTGTTACTCAAAGGACAATGAATAAATTGTGTCCCTTACCTGATATATGATTAATGGAATTATTTTTAAAATAAGTAGCATTGTGATTATATAAACCTTTAATGCATGTATTTTCAAAACTGTTATTTAAAAATTCAATATACTTACATGTAAACTTTTTGTAAACTTTTGTTAAAATATTTTCTATTGATATCTTCAATTATAATTATTGTTTTAAAGGTTAGAAAGGTCATATATGCCCTTTGGGGGCCGGTATGTTCTATCTGTTTATATCAATGTCGGTAAGGATCTAAAATCAGTCGCAAATAAACCACCAAGCAGTTCATACGTTTCTTTCTATTAAAAAATCCTAATATTAAAGTACAAGCTAAACTACACCTTATCATCAAAACAGTTATGATGATAAACCAGTGTAAAATGATCCCTTAAATTAGTAGGCAAGTTGAAACCAGTTAATTTTAATCAACGGGTTAACATGAGTACCTGTTTTTAAAATCTTTAGAAGGAATTTCAAAGTATTTTGTAATTACTACCTTGTAACTAATTTCGAATTTAAGCTTTTGTGAAAAAGCGAGTGGTTTTTTTAATCAAAGTGATCAAAATACAATCATATGTATCAAATAGTGTCTTCTTCGCTCTTTTATTGTGAAAGATAAAGTATATTACCACCATAAATGAAAACAAGAAATTGAAAAAATGTTAGCACCCGTTGGGATTTGAACCCGGGACCGTGGGGTACCGACAGACCCACTGCTCTGCATAATAAACACACATATACATTTAAATAAGCAAAGTTTCGTCGCATGGTTTGAATTCCTACTCTAATTGTAGACTAACCATAATATTCGTTACAATAACTTATACTAGATGTCGCTTGTACGTCGTTTCGAGACGAGTACCAAGAGATTGGAAAGTGTCGGTCGGGGCGCCGGTAGCTCAGTTGGCAGAGCAGTGGGACGGTATCCCACGGTCCCGGGTTCAAGTCCCGACGGGCGCTAACATTTAATTAATTTCTTATTCTTACTTATGAAAGACAGAGGGCAATAGAAAAATCATGGAGATTATATTTAAGTGGATTTGAGGTTTAATAAAAATCTTACAAACGGCAAAGTGCTAGTATGTCGACGGAATTTAGGTCTCGAAATTCTCATTTGTAACAGTATCAAATGTCAGCTATCTTATTTGTAACGGTATCAGATGACAGCTATCTCATTTGTAACAGTATCAAATGTCAGCTATCTTATTTGTAACGGTATCAGATGACAGCTATCTCATTTGTAACAGTATCAAATGTCAGCTATCTTATTTGTAACGGTATCAGATGACAGCTATCTCATTTGTAACAGTATCAAATGTCAGCTATCTTATTTGTAACGGTATCAGATGACAGCTATCTCATTTGTAACAGTATCAAATGTCAGCTATCTTATTTGTAACGGTATCAGATGACAGCTATCTCATTTGTAACAGTATCAAATGTCAGCTATCTTATTTGTAACGGTATCAGATGACAGCTATCTCATTTGTAACAGTATCAAATGTCAGCTATCTTATTTGTAACAGTATCAAATGTCAGCTATCTTATTTGTAACGGTATCAAATGACAACTATCTTAGTTGTAACGGTATCAAATAACAACTATCGTATCGATGCTGTTCGGTGAATGGAGTTGAAAAAATTACCAGTCTAAAAGTGGATTATAAAATATGGATCTTGGTCGGCAAAAACATTCCACAACGAAGACTTAAAATTAAGAATCTCGATTCTAGTGAAACATAAATATTTCAAAAATTTGCTTGACTATGACAAGTCTTTAATTATTGTCCGTTTTTTGATACGAAAACGTATATTTTGAGTATTATTTTATAGTTCAAGACTATTTTGTATATTTCTAGTTATTTATAAATTAAAAAGCGGACTTTAATTATATATTTTTTTATAATTTAATAAGATTTTTAAATTTAAATTGCATACAATAAAGTAGGTACCTTCTTAGGTATGAAATTTACTTTATTGTTTTTACTCAAAATAAATTTATTTTATTATTATTTTTATTTTAAAAATCATAGCTCAAATTATATTTTAGTTTTATGACACATCGTACTCACTAAACTGTTTTTATTTTTTAGTTTTACGGTAGATCTGAACAATTTTAATTAAATTTATTAGAATTAATTTAAAATGCAAAATGGTGTTGACGAATATATTAAATATAAAGAAAATAATGCAAAACCTTTTGTAGGTTTACAAGGTTGACTAAAATTGCAAAAAAGAATAGTTGTACATGCAAATGGATCCGATACAAAGTCCTCAGATAAACGTTTTTGCCGTTTTCCATCACTAGGAAAATAGCTTGGGTATGAATAAAGCTACGAAAGTTTTTCGCCAAATTAAAACCCGATTAGAGTCTGCGCAGAAAGTGCACAAAACGTGAACTATCAGCAACCTACCCTCGACATTGGTCAAATGACCCATTATGACTAAAGTCGAGGCTAGGTTGCTTATAGTTCACATTTTGCCCAAGCCTGTTCTTTTTCTGCACAGACTACTATTTTTATGGCCAGTTGTGTAAAAAAGCTATAAGTCTGTACGTTAAGATACTTAAGTTCATATTATCAAACTTTGACTATCAAATTTTACAGATCAGCTTTACGACCGAATATAAATGTATTAAATAATCAGATGTCATTACGCATGTACGGCTAAATAGCCGCGTAATATTGACTCGAAAATGTGTTTAATAACGCGGCTAAACTAGAGAGGTCAGTACTTTCGTTATGTCACGTGTATTATTCATTACATATATATTCAGTCGTATAGCGTAACTATAATTTTTTGCCAAATTTTGTTTGCGAAAAGATAAGTACCTAAACTTTTATACAATAAAGAGTCTGTGCGGAAAGAGTATAGGCATGACCTAGACTAGAGTCAAGAGCAAACCCATCCTTAAAGCCGTGAGCAAAAAGTGAACTAATATTTTTTTCATAGATTGCTATGACATTTTTCATACTAAGGCACAGAGGTGCCCTCTATTTCCACGCCTATTCTCATTCCGCACAGACTATCTTTCTACAATTGGAACTTAAATGTAATTCATTTGAGTTGAAAAACTTTTTAACTAAAGCCATAAAACTGAACAACTTTTAAAAAAGGTATCCTTACCACATTGTTACTGCTATGAGTAAATATCAAGTACATGAATGATTGTGAAATGATGTGATGATTATACTAAACGGTATGCCATATAATGCTGTCTCGTCCAGTTTAATACTCCTGTATGTAAATCAACTGTTGTCAGGTTCATATTGATTTTTCTTTCAAATAAATATTTTTTTACATCGTAATTTGATTAATTTTTAATTTATTATTTTTGTACATACTTAGTTTAAATTTACTTAACGCCATATTTAAAATCGTCCTGGATATTTCGATTATAATAAAGGTAATGCGAAATTAAATGAAGGTGTAAATATGGTAGCAGAATAATACGTAGTTTTCCAGTAATAACATACTTACAGAGCCCTAAATAAATTGTTCAATTTGACAGAACTGTCAAATCCAACCGTTTACGTAATCTTACACTTTGTGTCATCAAAAAGCATTAATATTAGCTTTGCGTTTCGCTTGTGTCACGACAACGTGTAGTTTTCTCTATGACCAAAACTACTAAATATATTAAAAATTAAATGACAGTATATTTTTCGAAACATTTTGATCGTGAATGTCCCTAATAGAAGTCCGTCATTGCCCTGTAAACATATCGTGGTCATTAAAAAAGACATGTTTTACTATTTTATTGGTATTGTACAAAGTGATAGCTATTTCCCTTAGGATCGATTTATATTCGTCCGCCGAAGAAAGTTTAAGCAACACATGCTGGCCGGTGGACGCATATAATTCGTGTTAGTGTTATAAACTCCTTTTATAACTAAAAAAAAATTACGCGTTGTCGTGACACAAAGTACCTGTAGGTAATTTAAATATGTAAAATCCCAGTGTCTTATTTTCTTATTATGGAGGTACGTACAAGTTTTAGAACGCCATAAAACATATTGTAAACCAATGTTTAATGCTTCCTGTTGCTATGTGGCGTCATAAGAAAATAATAGAAAATATTGCCTTAAATAAATTGTTATTATTAAAAGTCTGATGCTTCTCTTTGGGTACTATTTGGCATTAGCATGACATATGTTTCATTAAATGATCATCATTTAAATAAACGTACTTATTTTAGAAAAGTGCCGTAAACTGGCAACACTAAATTCAGTGTCGCTCTGTGTAAGTCAGAAATTTCGCTCGATGCTTCTGAAAATGTGTAGAATTTTCTTGTAAAGTTGTAAAGCAATCCGTTATCTCGAAATTATTTTAATTTAAGGTATCTGTCTATGAATTGCATTGTAATTGAACAGGGAAGGACAATTTAAGGCATCACCAACAAAGTCTAAAATATATGGTTCTGTTACTCTCGAATTATATTTGTCCGCTGGCCCCCGCCGAAAGCCAAGCAAAATTGTTAGTGGAGGCAAATAATTTATTGCATACTGTTAAACGTAAAGTTGCGACGGTCTAGCGGACGAATATAATTATAGCCATAAGGTGTTTTTCTACCGACTGATACTAAAAACTGAGGATGGGCTGGTGATAAGCAAAAACTTTCCACAAGAAACATTAGACGAAATATGAACAAAACATTTATAGTAAATAGGTATAAGTAAGCAGTTAGTCGACAGTTTTGATGGAGAACAAAGTATTTCTTACAAAACTCGGCCTATATATAGAAAATAGTATCAGCCCGCTTTAGTTTTAAGTACCTATCAGAAAGTTCCACCTTATTTTTCCTATCAATTACCCATAAATTACTTTCTTTCGCCATTAATATTTACGTATTAATTTTTTTGGTGACGCCATTATGATGATGACTTCAAATTATTGTCCCTGTAGAATAAGTCGTGCCAGATGTAAATAATATTAAACGTTATACCTCTCAATAGATGTTTTTTTTTGCATCTCACCTACCTATCGTATTAAGACGAGTGTAGCCGTCAACGACCTCGACAGTGGCTCCACTTCGCAAAAAACAGTATTCTCTATACGCAAACAATCTATCGAAATGTCCGTTGCCCAAGTTTTTAGTATTATCCTTAAGTAAAATTAGAACTGTTCAATTCAATTAAATATTTGCAATTAAAGTTATGTAAAAAAGTGCCTAAGTACGGCCACTTTTACCATTTACCACTGTATTAATTGCCATAACTTTAATTACAGCGAATATTTCATTGAGTTTGCAGGTTCTAATTTTACATAAGGATAATTCTAAAACCTTGAGCGACGGACATTCTGATAGATTGTTTATAAAGAGAAAATATTATTTTTGTGAAGTCGCGCCACTGTCGACGTTTGAACATACCTACCAGCCAAAGTATTACTTTATTTGCTACTAAAAACGACTCGCATCAAAAGTCGCTATAATTTTTTGTCACCGACCTTACTTATACCACAGTATAATTAATACTTAGACAAATAAATACTGAAGATGTCAGCAATGTAGCGAGTTCCGTTAATATTGGATCAACTGCATGTGTGCGTTAGCTAATAAAAACCTAGAACTTGGCTTGTGGAAAGAACCCTAGGATGCTCGAGATTTATATGTTTTCCCGGATTTTCCAGATTTCTCTATGATGCATGAGTTGGTGTCTATTTGATGCTGTCGGTGTAAGAAGCACAGTGCCATGTACGTATCGGTGCGTCGTTAGTTATATATTTATATGTACAGGTAAGTAAGTAGGTATGTAAAACACTACAAGTTAGTACTAAAAACTTAAGCAACGGATATTCTGATAGATTGTTTGTATAAAGAGCTTTTTGTGAAGTTTTACGACTACTCGCGCCCTTTACAACAATTTTCTAAATACGTGTGCGTAAACAAAATGGCCGACCAAGCACTAAGTTAGCCAGTGCAAATAGCTTGACTTTGTGTCGTGTTAAATTCCAGCTCCTCCTGTTGTCCCCGTACTTTATTTAAGAAAATGAAAATACCCGTCCCGTTGTCGTCAATGCCACAATGAATTAAAAAATATATATATTACATAACCTGTTTTGTATCAATTACCTACCTACTTACTTACCTATTTTAGTTAGTGTGACATTTATCTTTATTTTATTATTTTCCATATATGAAAATAATCCATAATCTCGCAAGATTCTGACTGGTTTCTTGGCAGATTCTTAACTGCCTACTTTGCACTTTCTTAAATTAGCTAAAGAATTTGCCTACTTTGCACTTTCTTAAATTAGCTAAAGAGAAGAGACAGAAAATCTCGTTAATTAGATAAATCAATAGGTCTGCTAAGCGATGTTGGTTGGTACGTAAAATTAAGCGAAATAACACTCGACAGAGCAAAAAAAATGAAGGTTTAACACCATCTTCTAAAGTAAGTATCCCAAAATAAGACCTACTTTTATTTGTTTTAGTTCAATTCATCAAGAAAAATACCAACCTATGTACACTTACTCTTTTTGTTGTACAGATTTTTTTCTGTACCTGTCTTGTAATGAATTCTTTAGTTTTGAAAACAAAATAATAGCCAATTTCATGATATTGTTAAGATATTACTAAATATCACGGTATAATGTAACTACCTAATGTTTCATTTCTTTTCCTTGAAACAAAACTTTTCGTCAACAAAAAAAACACTGACTACATACATATACATACATATATCACGCATGTATCTCTTGCGGGGTAAGCGAAAAGGCCGTAAAATACGGTCGCTATCACCACGTCTGACAAATATTCGAGAGTTGTTTAAAAAAAACCGTGTATCACTATAGTGACAGGTTGTCAGCCTGTCGCCTAAAATTTTCATACACAAAACCTTCAAGTCCATTAGTCGCCTCTTATGACACCCGCGGTAAAGATATGGGGTGACGTTATTCTAAGCCGGCATCACACGGCTAGACTATTTTTTAAATATTTTGGACATTTCACACAGCGCCATCTAGTCCCAACGTAAGCAAAGCTTGTACTATGGGAACATTGGGAACTAGGTAGCTGATAATTATGATACTTAAGTAAATACTTTTTTGCTGATTATTATGATACGTAAGAAATACATACAACACATAGAAAGCACCCAGTCACAATATATGAAAAGTAACTGACAAATATTTGTGCTGTGTGGGAGTCGAACCCACGATCCTCGGCGTAGCAAGCAGCCGGGGAACTATCCACTACGCCATCGGGCCAGTCAAGAATTTCAGGCCAGTTCGCAATCATACATAATTGTCATCTTTCCGTATTTTAGTTTTATTGAAATGCCGTATCTACGAGTAGGTATACCTACCTACCTAAGTACTTAATTACTTGGTAGGTATTAATGTAATACTTAATAGTGGACGGACGTCTCCCGAGGAAATAAGAAGAAATCTATTTTACTGAAGGGATAATGTAGCTGTCATGGTTTGGCATTACTTCAAACTGGTTCGGGACTGGGATCTTGACCCTAGTCACTACAGCTTTATAAGCTGGGTACTTCCCGCTAGCTAGACAGTTGTGTGTTGCTTCGAGATGCATATGGTGCTAAGTTTCGCTCTGCTCGCTGTGGCTAGCGCTACTGCCGGAGAAACAAGTGGAAAACCTGTTACGAATAAAGGTAATTTACCTATTCATTAACACATTTAGGCATCAAATATAGGTACATATTTCTCATATGTTGATAATTTGACTGGGAAACGCGATTGTGTTTTGATAAGTAAAGTCTTATTAATGTGTATGTTGATGTTGTTTGCCGTGTGATGCCGGCAAAGAATAGTATCACCCCATATCTTACCCATGGGTGTCTTGAGAGGCGACTAAGGGACTCGAGGGTTAGATGTGTTTTATAATTTTAGGCGATGAGCTGACAACCTGTCTCTTTAGTAGTACTATTAATTATACTGTGCTTTAGTGATACACAATTATCTGATTGACCCTCAAACTTTTGTCAGACGTGGTGTTAATATCCGTTTTACGGCCGTTAACGCTCTGCCTACCCCGTAATGGACTTAGGCGTATGTATGTATGTATGTTAATCTATTTACCTACTTATCTGATCTTCCCCTTCTTAATAAGGTAGCTACGTATATACAGCGAAAGTAAATCCAACAAACCCACCACACACAAAGAACAATCGCCCGGGTATCGGATTACCTACTTTGGGTAGATATCTAAATTGTTCAGTTTCATCCGTAGATGGTTCACCCCTTACAAGGAACGCAGGAATGTTCCTAACATCGTGTACCGCATATTCGTACTTGTATCCCGAAAATCAACACATAAACTACGGCAATCCTAACAACAACTAATATTTTTTATATGCAGCAGGACCAGTAACAATAACACCCACTGGACGGTTCTTGGGGTCATGGATGGAAACCAGGCAAGGTCGTCGAATAAAATCCTACCGTGGAATAAGATATGCTGAACCGCCTACAGGACCACTACGTTTCCAGGTAGGTAACAACTTAGAATCGAATTATATACGTCCGCTGGCCGGCAGCGGCTACGGAAATGGCCGCCTACGGAGGTAATTCCTAGCACATTTTCTTGTAAACTTCTGACGAAGCGACCTAACCAAATACGATTCAAATTTACCGGTAATAATAAAATACCTTCAATATTACGAAAGCATAAGCAATTTAAGTAAAGTAAAGTAAATTTAACATGCTTCAACACAAACATTTATTTGCTCTCTTTTTGACCATCTCATAAATGAAAAATAAATACCTAATCGGACTTTCTCATCTAGCCGCCTGTACCTATCACACATTACGATGGTGACGTGGACTCTAGTAAAGAAGGCCCGGCCTGCCCCCAGCCTTCCAACACACCTGGCTTTGTAACCGATGAAGACTGTCTCAGGCTGAACGTGTATACTCCTGAGCTCAGCAACAGGTTAGTCCATCATCTCCAACTTCGCTGCAATAAATTTTTAGGTCCACTAAAGGGCCTTAAGCAAGCATGAAGCAGACACTACACAGGAGTTTAGAGGTGGCACATACTGGTCTGATTTAAAAATGAACTTACTGTCAATCGATTTGAATTTATCGGTCAGACCATAGACTTGGTATAATACCAGATTCAGACAAACATAACCTTTCTCTATCTTTTAAGTTCACCACATCGTTTCATCTAGGTACTCTAATCAGTGGCAAAATAGACACAAAATTGAGAATTTACTTTTGTATAGGTACAAATTACGCTGTTCTGCTGCTTGTATCCTCAACATTCCTATTTTGTGGGGAAACTTGCAATATTTACTTAGGGTTATGTTTGTCTGACCCAGACCTATACTTACAATCACAAAATATTTTATTTATACTAAGTAATATATTTGCAGCTCTAAGCCTCTTCCAGTGGTGGTATACATCCACCCGGGTGGCTTCTATTCAGTGTCAGGTCGCAGCGATTATGCTGGACCAGCTAAACTACTTGGAAAGGACATCGTGCTCGTCGCTATCAACTACAGACTCGGTTCGCTTGGTGAGTTTGATCATCAACATTACACACTAGGCTATATCTTGGTCTGAGTGAGATCTTCCTCTGTATGGTAAAATTTTACTAGCCTTTTCGCCGCCAGGCCATTCGAGTAAAAAATTGCAACCAGCGCCACACCAATTTCTTGGGAAAGAAATACTCAATAAAATAGAGATGTCCAACAGTTCATATCGAAAATAAATCTACACTTTTTAAACCGAGTTTTGATTAATCTAAAATCATTACTTTGCCCTCTACTTTTCAGTTCTGATTTCATATAGGTCAAAATAATAATATAGGATAGTAGTAGTAGTGGTGGCCTCGTAAACAACACTAGGCATATTCAACAAGTTTATTTTTAGTTCAGTTTTCGATCAGCACTGGCGCATCTCTATTACGCGTCTCTCTATATCGCGTTGTCGGTTATAGACGACTGTGGCGTCGGTGGCATTTCTATATTTTCAAACCCGTAAGACAAATAAGGATGTAATATAGAATATCGATAAAAAAAATTAGAACATCATAGGATTTATGCTGGTATTTATTTTAATATTTTATTGTGACTATTTGTTTTCTTTCATTTCTTTTTCTTATTTTACTTACGTTGAATATTAATTAAAAACGATTTTTAATAGTAATGAACACGATTTAATATAAAATATTTAATAAACATTACTAGAGTCAACATCTTTAATTAACGAAAATAAACAAGTTATAGAATCATGTATAACAATGAAATTGGATCAATAAAAACGAACAAAAAATATTAGTACCTACTGATCTGCTAAGTATAACTTAAATAAATATAATTATGAATACATAATTTGAAATTAGGAGTGCCGACATGCACACTCACTTTTTCTATCGTAACATACAAAATTATACCTAACAGATATCAACTGCATAAAAATATACCTATAATATGAAACGAAACTAAATATATGATATAAAATTCACTAAAATCAACATGCATAATCAAAACTTATATTCAAATTTGTACTTAAAAACTATTTCGTTTGAGCTTCTTTTATGGTCGCATAGACTTGGTCCCAAACCTGGTCCAACTTCTCGTCGGGGACTTCTTTTAACATTTCTTTCGTTTTGTTCAAAATAGTTTTTCTTTGTCAAATTGGCATTCTGAAAAAAAATGTCATGTCTACTCTAAATAAATAATTAAACTAATAAATTATTACAAGTATAATAAATAACATACGTCTGTTATCAGCATGTTTCTGCGTAGAACTAGGCAAAGGAGCTTCTGCAGCTTCTTTTCTTTTTTGCTTATCTGGAATACACAATAATTGATTAGGTATAAGTTTAGTGTGAGTGTGGCGCCTTACAAACTATGTCACACTTAATGTCATGCCCTACCTCTCCTGCTGCTTGCACACAGGAGGACCTATTTCGAGCCAACCAAAATGCTATTGACGTAGCGACCTTTTGGGCTCAAATACTGTAACACGGGGTACATCGCCATTGACCCGAAAAGAAGAAGAAGAAGTGTAAGTAATTTAAATCTAATGATTTTTAAACGAAAATATTCAGTCACGTATGTATGCCTTTGATGTGGAAGGACAAAATAATAATATAAAGAAACAATACGAGACAAAATAACAAAGAAATGAAGATAAAGTATATTATTTGACTTTTATTTTGTACATAGATAAGATGTCTTAAAATGCCCTACAGAACTGCGACGGCATATATGTCTATTTTACATAAGGACAACTTTCTGTTATTAAATTACTAAACTAAAATTTAACATAGTCAAGTCCAGTAAATAAGTAAGTAGGTATTTAATAATAATAATTTTTAAAGCCCATCAATTTACTTGTTGCCATATAATTTGAAATAATAAATTCGGTCAGTATTTTGTACTCACTTTTCATCGCCTTTATTTCTGCTTCAGCTATTTTCTTCCATTTCAAATATTCGCGACGGGACATCATCTTGTATGCACTTATACTTGACCGTACTCGTCGAAAAAAAAACTGAAGGAATGACAAAAAAACATATCTCATAACATAACACAAACTAAAAAAAAGCACGAGTGCCAATTACTTTCGTGGAAAAACTGCAACTTTGAGTAAACAGGGCCATAAAACACGTGCGCATAAAACAATAAATTGTTCCAGGCGGCATTGGGTTCAAACAGCTCTTATCCTATGAGGTTGCGGTATTTCGTTTTTGACCACAAGAGACAAAAGAAATGCATATTTCTAGTTTTATTGTCATTTGCCGCTATTATGCTTGGTTTAAAACTATTTATGTAATCTTCATTGAGGTTACGTGTCTGATGTATTTCAAAAAATCTTTCCCATTTTGGTAAATAAATTAAAGACAAATGTCAATGATTGAAGAAAATAAAAATAAAATAAAATTTCAGTCCGACAAAGATAAGGCTCAAGGTGTTACTCCGTGTACAGTATTGTACCTATTCGTTTGTAAATTAACATACGTAACAACATTAAAGTAACTATGAAATGCTAATAAATAACCGCTGATATAAGTACAATACCTTACGGAGGGCGTTATAAAAAGTAAATAGAAACAAACCGAAGTAATAATCAAATAAACCGGGTAGGAATAGAAAAAAAAATGATAAAGTATTGAATATAATATATAATAAATCTTAAAATAATAGTTATGTCGGTTTCCCATTTGCCTGATATACAGGAATTCATATTCTTAGTTTAGGAAATGGTTAAGCCACAGAATTATTTCATATAAGTGTACCTTTTTGTAATTAAGTTTATTAAATAAATAGTTATCTTATCTCTTATTATCTAATAATAATCTTGTATCACAATTTGACCCGTTAAATTAAGTTCACATGAAACCCTCCCAAACGCTCCTAATTTATTTATTATTATTTATGATTATTAGGTATTTACTTACCTCTAAATCTTCGAGTAATCCACGTTCAAACGACAGATCAACGTCATCCTCTACGCCTTCTAAAATCTGTAGAAGTTCTGCTAAACTAAGCTCGTCGGCACTCATTTTCCCATCACTATTTTTAAGTCACTACTGCAATGACGTCAGAGCGTGTCGTCTTTACCCGACTACGGCGTACAGTGCACTCACAATGGTCAAGCAATTATCGCTGTGCACGAGTCGCCGAAACCGGTTTGTCGATACTCAATCAAACAAAGAAAATAATGTCTAATACTTGGCGTATTTCTACAAATCGATGTCGGGAATATTTTCAATATACATTAAAATAATAAGAAAATGTTATTGTAATGACAAACTTGACAAATATCTAGGCATAGTATATTCCGTAAATATATTATAGATGTATCGATATTTCACATTTGTACTAGTAAGGAACAACACTTCCAGTCGTGTGGGGCCGACTATGGCGTGTGCGAATGGTACTTATGACAGCTTCAAAACGTAATCAGTATTTTTCTTATTTATACTACAAATCTAATAAATATCTAAGCGCAAAAGTTCATAAATCAAAGTAGAGGGTACAATAAATGCAATATGCGAAAAATAAAAGATAGATACGGTTTTAAAATGCTAGTTTATGAACATAAACTTTGACGAAGTTTTGTCGGCTGTACCCGACCGTGGCGCTGACGGCAAGTCGCGGGTTGTCGGCTATACCCGTCTGTGGCGGTGAAAAGGCTAGTGACCGATAGCGAAAACTCAAGACTTGTGATAAGTAACAACAACCCAAGGAACAACGACAACAAGTCGAAATACGAAAAATAATTTTAGACCTCCCATACAAAACCGATCCGATCAGCTGATTTGGGTTACTATGGAAATTCAAAATATTTTTGTCTTAATTCAACCTATGTTCCTTGGGGAAAGTTGTTCCTTATCACCAGCCCGTCTTGTGATTTCGCTATCGGGCACTAATTACCTGTCTTTTTCTCCACAGGATTCCTTAGCACGGGAGACAAATGGGCTCCAGGCAACAACGGAATGAAGGACCAGGTGGCAGCGTTACGATGGGTGCAACGCAACATCCGCGCGTTTGGTGGAGATCCTGACCTGGTGACTGTTGCTGGGTACAGTGCCGGGTCTATGAGTATAGGAATGCACATGATTTCACCTATGGCCAAAGGTACGGTTATACAATGTTTCTGATAACTGTTTAGACTGTTAACTTGTGTTACCTCGCTTTTTGACCATCTGAGTGATCTGGTTTAGACAGAGACAGAATAAAATTACTAATAAACTTTGTCAAGTAATGGACCACCAAAAAATTGAGAAATTGCGCAGAATTGAATTGAAAATTTATGTCCCGCTAACTTCTATGAGGTAGAGTGAGTACATGTGTATTAAAATTTAAGACCAACACCCTAAATGCCATTTTGATACTTATCATCATCAATCAGGTACAATATTTTACAATTTCTAAAAAGGCCATAAATTATTTTTTAAACGCGACGAAAGCTACAAAAGCGTTCTTATTGCCGCGATTGACTCTATGTCACAAATCATATGTACCGGCGGGCGCTCTATGTTTACCTTCATGCTTGCTTAACATTTCTGTCTGTTCCTGTTCTTTAGGATTATTCCACCGCGCGATAATGATGAGCTCGGGTCCTCTTTCACAAGTCGTCCACGGCAGAGAACAGCGCCATCTGGCAATACGGCAGGCGAAACTGGCTGGCTGCTTCACTGAAGTCAGCCAACGAATAGTCGGGTGCTTAAGGACCAGGCCGTGGCAGGCCTTCGCTAATTCGCTCGATAGCATGTTTGTGAGTACAATCCAGTAGATAGGTTTATGATTCGGATTATATTTGTCCGCTGGTCAGCGGCGGCGGCGGCCAGGTCCCTCCACCACAAATTTACAAGAAAATAAAAGTAGCTTTTAGATTTATCAGCCTCACCTTATGCTATCTCTCTAACGTAGGACTGCTGGAAGAGATTTCTTTTTACAAAAAAGTTGTACTTTGGCCGCTGGTTATCCTGCCTACGTCATAAGAAATTTGCATGTTTCCTCTAATTTATCAGGAGTTTGGCTTCGACCCGGTACTACTCTGGGGACCAGTAGTGGAGCCCGATGTTGGACAAGAGCGATACCTCGTCGAACCTCTTATGGATTCTATAAGAGCTGGCAGAATACACACGGTCCCGCTTATCATCAGCCAGACCGAGAATGAATTCTTCTGGAAAGCTTTCAGTGAGTATTGTACTATTAAATTCCACGGATTTTAACCAATATTTACATATTTTACATGCATGCAAGGTTTGAAACAGCCGTACGAAGTGCATCAACAGATTTTTAAAATCTTTTTGGCTAGCGGGTGGCTGTCTGTTTGCCATCTAGCCTTCACAAAATCCTTCTCAACAACCCTTTCTTACTTAAACCACCTTTTTGGCAGCATGACATGATATACTATTATGATATCTTGCAGAATTATTGAAATGCATTAAAGACTTGCAAAGGATAGCACACAATAAAAATACGGTTGTTGTTATGCTGACACTGCTAAATGCAGTTTGAAAAGTTTGACAGAAACATTTCTTCCAACAGATGTTCTAAACAACGCAACACTTTTCTCTCAAATGAGCACGAACTGGCCACGAATCGCTCCTATATCCTTCATGTTACCCGCCAAAGGGGAAGGGGAAGGTGCAACTGCAGAAGAAGCTTCAAATACGTTAAAGGAAGCTTACTTTGGTGGCGTGACCTTCAAAAATGATTCGAACACGGCCGCCGCACTTGGGAAGCTGTATTCTGATGCTGTTATTGGATATTCTGTGCACAGGTATTATATCGCTGAATTTCACATTGTGTGTGAAACTTGCGCGAAAAATCTTTGATGTTCTGTATCTTTCAAATGGTCAACCAGCCCATGAAACTTTCCCCTCGTTTTTTCTAACATGTGAAATGACTCATCCTGCAGGATTTTTTATTATAAGGGAGGCTAAAATGTTTATATTGAGCTTTTCTTATTGGCCATAAGTTATTCATTTTCATCTCCAATTTTTATTTTTTTATATATTGGTCGTGCATGGCTGTTGAAAGGAGATTATTTTTAATAGTCTAATATCCAGCATGTTAAAGTATAACTTTGTACAGGACAACCCGATTGATGGCTCGTCACTCACCACACCCAGTGTATCAGTATGAGTTTACATACTTCGGCAACAACAGCCATTACGTCGATTCCATCACTAAGAAACCTGTAGGTAAGTATTACCATACTCGACAGCCAGGAGACGTCCACTGTTGGACATAGGTTTCCTCTATTCGCATCTATAGACGGTGATTTCGGGCTGACTACGTCCAACGGCTGTTCGCAACCCTCATACAAGGACGCCAGCCCATCTGGAAGAACAACGCTCCACGCTGCGTTTTTCGATGCGTGGCTGCCACTCGGTCGAAAGTTCTACGCTAAGAAGAGAAGAGCTATTTGAATCTTTCGGACGGTAAGATGTACATCACTCTTTTCACTCAGTAACTCCTTGTGATCTTTGGGTCTTTAGCATACATGTGTGTTAACCATCAGTCAAATAATTTAAGGTTATTATTTGACTGATGTTAAAATACGATGATTAAAAAACGTCTGATAAAACCTGCAACTGCATTTGTTCCATGACCTAACACACTAATGCCTACTTTACAAACCACGCTAAAGCCCAAAACGCGGCAAATATCGCGCGAGAACCACACAAGATTGTACTGAAACTGAACTGAGCGCCAGAGTGAGTGACCTTTATGTGAGGAGCGCGCTTTTTTCATTCAATTCACTCACACGTGAGTTACCCACCTCTATCTATTGTCTAGCCTACCCCACAATGGATAAAGGCTGTATGTTTTTCTGTATCTTTCTACCCAGGGGCGGTACACCACGACGAGCTAATCTACGTGCTGTCCGTGCCTGCAGTGTTCCCTGAAATTCCTCTGGGCACTAAGGATAATGAGATAGTCGAGAAACTGGTTGACATCTGGTACAACTTCGCCAGGTTCGGGTCAGTAAACTAATTAAGCGTGTCGCTTCAGATCTATTACATATCATGTCAGCCTATAGCTGTCTACTGCTGGGCGTAGGCCTCCACCAAACCAGGGTAGGTACGCCATAAGGCACGATCTTCCGTTTTTGCTATCTAGTCGCTACTTTCTTTAAGTCATCGGTCCATCAGTGTGACGCTTATGCACTCAGTAATAATATATTACCTTCGTCGTCACGTTTTGTATAGCGTCAAACTGGTTATAATAACAGAGTACGCACACCCTACATAAATTGGTTACTCTTTAAATTATAACTCTGCTCATCCTTTTAATTCAAGATTTTGCTGATAGTAATTATAACCTTCCATCCATTATGTGTATATAGGTATGTAAGGAACCACATCTAGAGAATAAAATGATTTCTTACTTTTCAGTAATCCCAACCCTCGCGAAGACAGTCCTTCAATTGCGGGAATGAATTGGCCGAAATTTACGCCAGAGAAAAGGCAGTATCTGGAAATTGGCAAGGAATTCTCCGTAGGAGAGAAATTGTTTGAAGACAGATATGACGTGTGGAACAAGCTTTACCCTGTGCAGTATTAAATTAATTAAGTACTAATAGAGTAAAAACAGAAGGTGTATAATAAAAAAATAAAAGGGATATTTCACACAATTTGTTTTTTTTTAAAACCTATGTAGGTTAGTAGGAGTATGTACTCTACGATCAAACTACTTATCCTAAAATGGATAAAATCATAGAGTTAGTATACATTTTGGTCCTCTTCCTCTCACTTTTACTAACTAAAACCCTTTTGCTTAGGTTTTTCGTTAAAAAACTCTAACACCTGAGAGTTAGTGAGACAGGTAAGAATAGATCAGTCGGTAGGTATAATTAATAGAAATGCAAGACTTCCTTTAAACACAACTAATACGTACATTTATTTTTCTTATGAGGATAAATCGTAGTAGGTAAGTAGCTCTCTCAGGTGTCTGGGATTACCAAAACCTACTTTACGTCGTTTTTCCTCATGTATTGTCAAACCATTCGTGCGCTCATGATTGAGTTTGGAGTGATTTTAGGCTCAAAATATATTCGTTCGCTAGCCAAAGGCGGAAGTCCTATTTGCGACGTTGCTACTAGCGGACGGGCCGCTGGCGAACGGCAGACGTATATAATTTGAGGCTAAATCCTATTTTGAACAGTTCCATTTCAATTATATTAAGCAGGTTAAATAACCGATATCAGAAAATTCATTTCGGTTCATTAAGCGATTAAAACAGGTTTACTACACATACGTCTGTGTTTGTACTTGTACATACTTGAATATTAAATAGAATATTCAAGAATTAAAGTGTAATATTTAGGACGCGTTTAATACGATTTTTTATTGATAACAAAAAAAATACTCCTTAATATTTTTTGTAGGTATATTTATATCCTCAAAACCTAAAACTGTTTGTTTGCATGTTCGATAACCACTTAAAACTGGATCCTTTAATTTCCATAAAAAATAAAATTCGTTAGTTTACTGAAAAAACCTTTTCGCCGGTCAGTTTATTTTATAGGATGAAGATTTCAGTTTTTGCAAACCTGTCCCATACGTTTGTATCAATAGAATAAAATATTAACGGGGACCCTGTATACTTATTTTTACCACCACCATTTAATATATAAACAAGAGACAACTTTTATTACTAGTTAGTCTGGCCTTTACCGGCCTCTAAAACAGACTTTATAAAAGTAAAATTAAACTACAGAGAACTTAAAACATTTTACTACGTGATTAAGTGTAAAATAACAAAAATGCTTCGTGTTTTATATCTCCTGGCGATAGTAGTCGCCAGCTTTGCGACGAAAGTGACAAAAAATGCGCCAAAATCAGGACCGGTGACTGATGCCCCAGCGGGTCGAGTGTTAGGCTCCTGGATGGAGACCAGACAGGGTCGCAGGTTCGAAGCCTATCGTGGTGTGAGGTACGCCAAGCCGCCTGTTGGGGAGTTGCGGTTCCAGGTAGGTTTAAATGTTGATTTTTACATAGGGTCAGCCCTTCGAATACTGATAGGGCATTTTTTTGGGTCGTTTCCTAACATTATGTTTCTAGGAGAAAGTTGTTTAGTTTCATTGTCTGCATGCAACTTATCAGTATTCGAAGGGCTGTCCTATATACCCCAATAATACTCTTGACCTAATTATAATAGCAGTAAGTGCTTATTGCTGATTCGTCTCTAGGTAGTAGGTACGAACACAAGGTAATTTTAAGAAAAAAAATATTGCTCAGTTACTAGATATGCTGGTTCAGCCAGTAAACTGAAGCGGATCATAGTTGGCCATTCTTTTGAATCAACAGCAATGCCTACAAAATCCCTGCTTGGCATGGGTACCTATGTGTTGTCGATCCAGAGTTCCTTGGTTCGATACCCATACCGATACCCTCACCTTTGCTCACACTGTATATAAGTATGTTTCTTCAACTTTTATGCTACATACATACATATACAGGGTGTTTCCGAACGAACAACTTTCCCGAAAACTTCCAATCGATAAACAGAACCACAGGTACAAACATTTAAAAAACCTCGCATAATTAATTACTCAGTCAGGTGATTTAGTCTATTTTTTTTACTTTGTTTGTCGGGGAAAGTTGAACGGGTTGAGCTTAATGTTTTCGGAAAAGTATGTTCTTCCGAAGCACCCCGATAGTCGAATTTACTATGAGGGTAAAATTTTACTAGTGATGGATAGGGAAATCTCAAGACGGGCAGGTGAAAAGGAACAACTTTCCCCAAGAAAAGGAAAGAGAACCAAAATAGTTTGAGTTTCCACAGTAACTCAAATCAGCTGATCGGCAGTTTTGTCTGTGGTTTTGTATAATTTTGTTTGGAGGTCAATTTTTTTTTTCTACCTTGGTTTTATGGGGAACAGCCCGTCTTGAGTTTTCGCTGTCGGTCACTAGAAAAATTTCACCCTATATTAACATAGTCTCTCACTAGCTTAGTCATTCAGTATAGAAATCTAATCAAAGCTTGTTTTTTCACTTTTTCCGGACATCATCGGTACGTACACATACGTATGATTGTGGTGAATAACATTAATATGCTAGTATCCAGATAGCCTAGAGTAACCTGGACCGGAGCTAATCTGTTGCGATTTCTTATCAGGCATTCACTTGAGTTCAAACAAACAGGAAAACACTGGGGAAAACCATTTAGCATTCCTACCTACTTAAGAACTTATTTGTTCACTTTTCCTCACCTGCAGGAAATATGAATATCCTACGTACCTACCTAGATTGTTTTTACCTACCTAGTACGATTTAATTAATCAGCTTATACTTGCTACCCTTAACTTTTGTTTGGAAAACCAGTATATTTGACCGACGAGCGCACATAAAAAGATTGTTGAATGTAGAAGAAGCGAAAGAAGTATGTAAGAATAGTAGTGGAAAAAGTAGGTCTTGCCTATCCGTCCGGGAAAGAGGCGTGATTTATGTATATATATGTTCCTTGATCTCTCAAGTGGTTACTCAAACTGCCCTTAGTTTTACCTCAAGTTTTGAATAATTATAAACTTCTTACAGCCTCCTCAAGATATCCTAAACTACACGAAAGATATGGACGCCCGCGAAGAAGGTCCTGCCTGCCCTCTGGTGGCTCCACCGGAGTACTATGTCGACGAGGATTGCTTACGCCTTAACGTCTACACTCCTAAAAACAGAAAAATGTGAGTTTTTGTAACAAGCAAAATATCAACGACAACGACACAGATACCCATAAACTGCGACCACTAAAGAATAGAACCGGCGCGCAGCCGCCAATACTTACTATGTAATAGAGCTACCGGCCTGTGACTAGCCTTTGTGGCTTTCTAGATTCCTTGTTTTCCCAACGCTTACAAATACCTGTCCGTTTGCCCATTAAGGTACCTACTTATAATGACCCAGGATCGATGTATACTCTGTCGCTGCTCCTAGTGTCGGCAATTTCGCTCGTAGTGAGTTTGCAATGATTAAAAATAGAAAAAGCAATCTTTACAACCTTGCGAAGTCGAGCTACTTGACACAATCTGTTTAAGAAAAGGTCGTTGAAGATGGCGCTGAAGACACACTGCATAAGCTCATGCAGCGGCTCGCGCCTATGCCGCGATCCTTGGAAAAGTGCTTGAAAAATGCGATATCTCTATTTTTATAAACTTTTGGGCTTTTATTTTGTTTCCATATCGCAGTTCGTCTCCAATGCCAGTGATATTCTTCGTCCACCCTGGCGGTTTCTACTCCATGACTGGGCGCAGTGACCTGGCTGGGCCACATTATTTGATGGAGCGGGATGTCGTTCTGGTTACAATCAACTACAGACTTGGTGCTCTAGGTAACTATTCTTCCTCTTCGAATTCCGTTTCGTTCCAAATGTCAGTGATTCTCAGTGGCGTATTAAAATTGGAGCCCTTGGAGCAAATGAGATTTTTTGGCGTTCAAATAATTGAGAAGACCGCTTACTACACACTAACATGACATGACACAGCAAAACGTATTCTTCCTTAATTCAGAGAGGTGCTATAATGCGCTACAATAACACAAGCATATTGCGTATAAAACGAGTCAAGCTCGTCACAAGACGCTAAAATACACATGTGGTACTTTGTGATTTTCCAAAGAATATACGTTCATTTTCCACTCAGGATTCCTGAGCACCGGTGATAAATGGGCACCAGGCAACAACGGATTGAAAGACCAGGTGGCAGCTCTACGATGGGTGCAACGCAACATCCGCGCCTTCGGAGGGGACCCTGGACTGGTGACTGTCGCAGGTGTCAGCGCGGGCTCTTATATGGCTATGCTCAACATGGTCTCGCCAATGACTAAAGGTAACCTTTGAGAACCTGAGAAAACTTGTAGAATCAGGGATTTTTGCTCTACCCGACTTTTAACATAGCTAATTATAAATTACAGAAAATCTCAGTATTCCATTACATCAGGCATGTAAAATTTGTAGAGGTTAGATTAATTCTCATTGTAAAGATTGAAAGATATCTTTAATAAACATGTCGTCTGCATATAAGAAATCATATTTCGTATCTATATTTGACAGCATCTTAGATACATACTTATAACATTATGGCGGGTGACAGGTGTGATGCCAATAGGCAGAATAGAGGATTCCAGGTGGAGTCGGGAAAAGGGTAGCTACCCGCCTGGCCGGGTGTTGTGGCCAGGGGACCGACTGGTCCACCTGGATAGAATTGGAAGTTGTATATATGCGTTGCGCGGTGTAACACTTCGATACCGCGTTTCAGGCTCTTTGTTCTGTCACGTGGCGCCATCTTGCAGCTATGTTGGAACTTCTGTTGCGACTTGCTTGCTCGTGAACCACTTTGAGTGAGCTTCTTGTCGTAGCTCCCAGAGGTCGCTACAGTACTCCCCCTCAAGACCGGAGGTCGATACCGTCAGCGAGCGAAGTGGGGCTGATGACGTCATGTAGCGTGATGATGCAGTCAGGCGTGGCGAAGCAGTGCTGGTTCCAATGTCCACGGTGAGTCGGGACGTCTACGGTGAGTCGAGACGATGATGGAAGACCAGTGAAGCTGCCGTGCTGTGACTGCGGTGGGTGCTGATGACGTAGTTGGCTGCATGATGTAGTGGTTGATGCGTGGTTGAAGGCTGCGAAGTCCAAGGTAGGGGTCACCAATATGGCGGGTGACAGGAAGTGATGCCAATAGGCAGAATGGAGGATTCCAGGTGGAGTCGGGAAAAGGGTAGCTACCCGCCTGGCCGGGTGTTGTGGCCAGGGGACCGACTGGTCCACCTGGATAGAATTGGAAGTTGTATATATGCGTTGCGCGGTGTAACACTTCGATACCGCGTTTCAGGCTCTTTGTTCTGTCACGTGGCGCCATCTTGCAGCTATGTTGGAACTTCTGTTGCGACTTGCTTGCTCGTGAACCACTTTGAGTGAGCTTCTTGTCGTAGCTCCCAGAGGTCGCTACAACATTAAACTCATGGTACGCAAAGCATTAAGATACCTACGCTCTATTACAATATTCAGTTCATCAGTCAACATAAAAACTATCGCAATCTACTAAAAGGCTCGAATTATATTCGTCTGCCGACCACCGGTGGAAGGAATATATATTTCGATCTTGAACGATGTGATGTGATTGCCATATCCCAATAACTCCTCAAATGATGCCATAGACTTAAGGCGTAAAAAATTAATGAAAACATTTCATGGCTAAACAAGTCCGTAACTGACCAATTTTCCCCGAGGCACAAAGGTCAACGTCCCATAAGAAAGTTGTTTAGTTTCATGGACTGGTTCGCACCTTGAAATAGTTGTTGTTTTTTCTAGGCCTTTTCCACCGAGCAATCTCAATCTCCGGCTCACCGATTTCCAAAGAGCCGATGCCGGTCCATCAAAAGGACTTGGCGGAGAAGCAGGCCAGGATATTGGGTTGCCCCACCGGCTCCTCGAAGGCAATCGTCGACTGCCTCAAGACTAAACCTTGGAGGGAGCTTGGAGACTCGTATCCGAAATTTTTCGTAAGCTCTGGACCTCCCACTTTTTCCCTACCTTGAATCGCCTCTCATCAGTTAACAATAAACTAATAAATCACGTTTTAAACAAAAATGTAATCTCTTCTCTCAATTTTTTCATCAGATAAAAACAAGCACTCAGCAGGTAGTATCGCTAATACCACAACCTACTCATTTGTCAAGGAAAGTCTTTGTTTAGTAGTTGTAAGTTGTCAGTCTTTTCCAATAGTCTTTTTGGAACCGCTGAATATCGTATGGTAGACAAGTGGATAGGTTGAGAAGCTGGCGTAGTAGGTGGTGGCAATAAGGTAATACGTCTAAGAGTCAGACATTTCTGGCCAGCAATAAATTTCTAATGCGCTCGAAAACTCGTTTCGAGCTCTCTGTTTACCTTATGGTTGACCGGTAGAGAATGCTGCGAGGCATAAGGCTCGCCATTTGTACGTTTTGTGCAATACAGTTTTATAAATAAAATAAAACTATATTTCACCAACCTTGCATTTAAAGAAGGTTTCTGGTGATTGCGACTGATGTGTTTCATTTTACAGGAAATCGGCTATGACCCTGTGGGAATTTGGGGGCCAGTGGTGGAGCCTAAGTGTGGTCAGGAACGCTACCTCGACAGGGATCCGGCGGTTGCCATACAGAACGGAGATATGCATGCGGTGCCGCACATCATCAGTCAGACTACTGATGAGTTCTCCTGGTTTGCTTTAAGTAAGTTCATACGAGTAGTAGTCCTACATAGAATAGCTTCATCCCATTTCTACGTGGGTTGATGGGTGTGGGTGGGGTTGTTGTGAGGCTGAAGAATTTTTAGGGAATGACAAGCAGATTTCCTTTAACTATTCGCTGTAGAACTGTAATATCCTTGCTTTGTGCCGTTTGCCAAGGTGTGACAAGTTCCCTGGGGATACCCATGTTTTGTAGTGGATTTTAGAGTTAAGAATCTCACTCAGAGGCACCCCAAATATTTCCTATATACACTTAGATTTATTTGATTGCCAATTTATTTATTCCTCAGTCATCCTCAAGAACGAGTCACTTGTCGCGCGAATGAACGCAGAATGGGACCGACTGGCGCCAATCTCATTCGCGCTGCCGCCAAATGGCGTCGAGACAAAATTGGCGCGCTTGAAGAAGGAATACTTGAACGACAAGCCGTTGGTTAACGACGAAGCAAGTTATAGAGGAATGGGAGGGCTGTATGCAGATTCTATTATGGGCTTCCCTATTAATAGGTATGTAAACCCAATCGTTGGACGGCCGATGTGGCGCAGTGGTAGTGAGACTGCCTGCGACGCAAAGGTTTCGTGTTCGATTCTCGGCGGGGCACTCACAATGTTGATATTTATCACTTTGTTAATTTGTTCCCAGTCTGGTTAGGTCAATGCAGGCTTCTTCTTCTTCTTTTCGTGTGGGACACCGAGTCGTCCAACGGCACGATGAACCCTGGTGTCAGAGTTTTCCAGCCGCCTACTATTAGTAGGCCTCTGACATTGTGTAACGACCGCCATCTAAGTAAAGGCTGAACCATAAGAATAGATAATAATACTGGCTGAACCACCATAATTGTCCAATAAGAAAGATGGTTCCGTGTTTCGGAGAGCACGTTAAGCCGCCGGTCCCGGTTGCTTTCTATGATTACTAAGACGGCGGTCTTTACACAACCATGTCAGTAGCCTACTACCATAGATACTATAAACTAAAGGGAGATTTGTTACCGAGCGAAATTTGTTCGAGTCCCGATGTCGCCACAGAAATTTACACCTACATGCGCATAGAAATACGAACGCGAGTTTACACTCGTACATTCACAAAACTAGACCAATCAAAAGACGCGAGCGAGACACACGCACACACTCAACAATTTGAATTTTACGCTAGTGATTGACAGCGTCGATAACTCATTGTCGATATCTAATAGAGCATGGCGGGACATTGTAGTATGGAGAGGAAAATTAAACTACGTAATTTTTGCGTTAGGAGATGAAACATATGTCAATCGGTAGTGCATAAAAATACAAACAGAAAATACACTTCGATAAAATGTCGTCAGTGATATACTTTAGGAGTAAATAAAGGTTGAAAATATTATTTCATATTTTATTTTATGTTTATAAATTCCTGAACAAGTGGAAGTTAATAAGTAAAAGTAAAAATAAAATACTCGTATTCTTGAGAATCATTTACTAGTGATTTTTGATTTATCTTCTTAGCAAATATGTACATACAAATAAGTTCCTTAAACCTTCAATAATGAAACAAACTTACATTTTTTTTAATGAAAATTAACATAATATGTACATATTTAACAAATACAATTTGTTTTATAACTATAATTCAATAATCATTCCGAATCTTTGTGAAAGGTTTAAAACATTTTTCCTCAAAATGTGATGAGCATATGGTACTGTTTTCGGGTGGCCACCAATTAGGTCCTCTATTTGTGGCATTAATCCACTCCTTTTTTGTTGTAGGATCTCGTGGGAACCTAAAAATTAAATGTTGCCTATAAAGGTCATGTAAATCGTATGCGTAAAATGGCTGTCTATAGTGGCAAACGATTACCAAAAAATCAAATTAAACAAATAAATATAGCCAAAATTGGCTCCGCTTGAATAAAATAAAATTACAGTAGATAATTCTACCTGCTTCGTCTTTTAAAATTTAACTTTATATTTGAAATTATATTCATGGCGATTTATCTTACATATAATCCGATAATTTATAATATCCTTTACTTTACTACAGTTTTTTTTAACAACTTTAAATACCACGTGGCTGAGTGTAGATAGGTGAGTCATTTTCCTGTGCGCTGCGCACCGTACCTACGTAATTAAATAAAAAAACAAACCGGTTATTGACAACAGATATTTCTGTCTCTTTCGCACACGAGACAAAAGAAAATAGGAAGTAGGCCATGAATTTTACCTACTTCTGTGACAAAAAATCAAATAAGTAAATTGAATTAATTTACTATGCAACAGCTAAGAAAAAAATTGTATTACATCACCGGACGAGTCATGGTCGCATTAATATTACTTTCAATGCTATTTATTAATCGTGCCACACATGGATTTAAATAATTAAATTAAAAAAATATACCCAATAGATTATGATATTGATTTAGCCATATAATTGTAATTATAACTTTTTTGTAAACATTGCAATGTTTCTATTTAAATTTTAATATTTATTGACTTCTATATCCTTATAAAATCACGATGAATACTTTTGCAAAATAAATCAAATCTATCGATACTTTACACAATCGGACTACAAACACTAACTCACGACTGCGAGGAGCGGCGGTACTATACAACTTGCATTATTTTGTAAACTTTGATGTGTTCACTGTCCATTGCGTTACGGAAACGAGACATTTGAACAATCTTCTGAGCAGAGTAAGCATTGTACACCGTTTGCTTATAGAACTGGGACTATCGCTATGGTTCGTGGTGAATCTTAGAAAAATATTACTACAAAATTGATTTTGTTTATTTTTGAGATAATAATTTAAATCTACTTTTATTTATCAACATATCCTGTGTATTAGTAGAATCAACCGCGTATTAGGTGGCGGCTGTGGCGCGCCGTAGGAAGGGGCCGATTATTCCCATCGGCCGCGCCGTGGCGGATTATTCCCATCGGCCGCGCCGTGGCCGACTTGCCCGTGGTCGTTGGGAATAAAGGGCGGCTGTGGCGCGCCGTAGGAAGGGGCCGATTATTCCCATCGGCCGCGCCGTGGCGGATTATTCCCATCGGCCGCGCCGTGGCCGACTTGCCCGTGGTCGTTGGGAATAAAGGGTAGAATCAACCGCGTATTAGGTGGCGGCTGTGGCGCGCCGTAGGAAGGGGCCGATTATTCCCATCGGCCGCGCCGTGGCGGATTATTCCCATCGGCCGCGCCGTGGCCGACTTGCCCGTGGTCGTTGGGAATAAAGGGTTTATAGTATCTATGCCTACTACCTGTATTAGGCGGTTAAAAAACTGACACTTGTGTTCATCGGGTCGTTGGACGACTCGGTGTCCCACACGAATAGAAGACCCATTCGTTCATCATTAACAACGTGAAACGTTAAAAAGATCACTGCTGGGGGTCATATGATATACATTGCGCAGCTTGTTACGATAACTTACTTCTTGGTATCAAATTGGCTAACTGACCACGCAATGTATGGCATCGTAAATCGCAATATTGAAGGCTTTGTGGCCACACATTGTACAAAAAATAATTTATGATATGCTGTTTGCATTGCTGCATGCCGTGTGATATCTGCTTAGAATAGCATCACCCCATTCCTTTCCCGTCGTTGTTGTAAACGGCGACTGGGGCTCAAAGGTTATACATGTGTATTGCAATTTTAGGCGATGGGCTGACAAACACTCACAATGACAATCTACAATTTTCCGAATGATCCTCAAATGATTGTCAGACGTGGCACAAAATAGAGAGCCGCCGCCAATACTCACTTTGTAGACGTGGTGAAAATGACTGTTTTTACAGCTGTTTACGCTCGCATACCCCGCAAGGGATATGGGCGTGATTTAAGTATGTATGTTTGCAGGATGGTCCACCTGATGGCCCAGCATTCCCCAAAGCCAGTATACTACTACCAGTTTGCGTACATCGGCCAACACAGCCATTATGAAGATCCGGACACAAAGAAACCAGTTGGTTAGTAAGAAAATCACAGATTAGATCTCCACACGGATAAAAGCGGTACTAAATTTAAATACATTCGCTACTCGACAAAAGATGGCGCTGTAAATAATTTTTCGGTAGTAGCAAGTAGACGTATCTAACTTTTGCAGAAGCGGAAGTTAACTGTGGGTCGCGGGTTTTTTTTTAAATTAAGTGTGGGTTTGCTCTTGACTCTAGTCTAGGTCATAGGACAGAGACAGAGTCTAAGATGGAGCGAGCTCACCCAGAAGAAGCCTGTTCACTCTTACTTTGAAGAGATTATGGTTTGGAAACAGACGCAGGTAGTGAGTTCCACTCTTTGATTCTCGGCCAGGGCACTATAGGTATTAAATTTAAATGCTGTGTTCATTTCTAGTCAAGGCTAGTGTAATCGTGTTTTATTACACGACTGCTCAACCAAAAAGAAGTGTAATGTTTTAGAGCTCATGTATGTATGTGCGATTCTATAAAGGACTGAAACTGTATCGGAAGAATCCTTAAATTATCCCGAGTGTCATAGTCATAGGCTAGGCTTTATCTCAGAAAGCAGTTGCGTTGTTTTTTTTTAATTTATTATACTCGTCATTTCTCAGGATGCATGCACCACGACGACATGATCTATCTATTAACTCTAAGCTACCGGTTCCCCACCATTCCTCTGGGCTCGGAGGATGACAAGATTGTGCAACGGATGACAGCTATTTGGTACAACTTCGCGAGATACGGGTATGTACGATGACAGACGATGACCAGCCAGCTTCGCATGCATTATAGGCGTTTCTCTCGCCCTCTCAAATAACCGCAATAAAGTATTTCTAGGTTAGGAGCTGCACCGATCACTTAAAAATTCATAACTCGATGAAAACGCGAGTGAAGCTTATTCACCTACAGAGTGTCGTTTTGACAAGAAACGGGTCACTGTAGTTACAGGTGGCAAAAGTGCTAAAATTGGCCACATTTAGCTTTTTTGCTATTACTACCTACATGGAACCATTTTCAATTCCGGCTGAAAAGTGACCGAAGACCTCATAAAAAGTAAGATCGAACTGTTTTCAACGAGTTATGAAATTTTAAGTAATGAAAGCAGCACTTGGCCAAAGTCGCATCGCTTGTAATTTATGTACCTACCTACTAGGTACTTATTGAGGTGCCAAATTCCATAATACGCAAGTAAGTTGGCGACTTGGTACCATAAACCTCTACATCTTACGAGCGAGCAGCGCTGTGTGACGCGGGTCGCCCTCGCCAATCCCGCCGCGCTACGCTTGTTTAACGGCCGAATCTAGCCCACGCGCGTGTAGCCCGCTCGACGCAGCGTTGGCGCTTACAATTTGGCAACTACATACTTACACCTTGATCACACCAATCTCTTTCCAGTGACCCAAATCCACGAGGGGACACTCCGGAGCTGGGCTGCTTATCCTGGCCGCCTGTCAAGCCGAACGACCGGAAATACTTGAAGATCGACAAGGAGTTTTCAGTATTATCAAACTTGAAGGAAGATAAATATAAACTCTGGGAAGAGCTTTATCCTTTGAGGCCCTGGACTGTGCCTCAAGATACTTGTTTAGCTTAGATAGACTTCATTTTAACCCTTTGGCTGACAGTCGTTCAGTCATGACATGACTCCATATTTAGTGTCGCACTTTATTTTAACCCTTCGACTGTCACAGTCATTCAGTCATGTCATGACATGACACTCATGACACCATATTTAGAATGATTCAATTTTAACTGACACTGGATGAGAAATTGTGTTAAATAGCTTTTACAACTGGATGTCATTTACAGTCTAAAGGAGATTTATTCTAAGAGTTGTCTGATAGAAATTGTAGTCAGACCGCTGTTTTAGTTCTTTGATTGTTTACCTACTAAATAAAGTTAAATTAATGTTTATCTTTAGCGCCAAAGTCATCCAGTATAGTGACAAAAATATAAAGTAGAGCTTCAAACCAATCGTGACAACGGTAAGAAGCAATAAAGTTTCATGTATTGATGACAAGACCGAGAAAGGGTTAATTTTATTGTATTACAATTTTTTATTTCATGACGTCAATAAGTGATAATGCTATCCTACATTGAATAAAGTTATTTTATTTTCATTATGAGATACATAAGTTATTGTTTTATATGTTTGTGTTTAATGGAATTTAAATTTAATTATTGATCATTCTTTGACCATGTAAGCTTTTTGACTTTAAATCAAATGTGGTAACTATACAGTCAAGAGCACGACAACATTTACATTTTAAATCTCATCCGGTAAAATAAAATTTTAATTTGTACTTTTCATCAATATAAGTATTAATTTATAACGAAAGTTATTATTATATTATCGCCATATTATTGTCGTCCTCTTTCACTATATTTGGAAATCAGTGGGGTATTCTGAAAATAAACTATTAAATCAGCAAAAACTAGATATATTTATAGATAAACCTGCATAAAATAATAATCTGTTAATAGTTGCATTCGTATAAAAAAGTAGCAACCTACAAAAAAGTTAACTAACCTATATTAAAATTAGAAGTACTACAGCTACATTTATTTACAAAGAAACAAGCTGGGCACAGCACTTGATTTTACTTTCCTATTTTCAGTAAGTGTATGTCTATTAGCTAGTTTAGAAATATATTTCATTCGTTGAAGTTTTTGTGTTGCAAATTAACAGAGAATGTCGAGATATCAGGATTAATATCTTAACTCGAAATTAAAATTAATTAAATAACTAACTGTAAATAATCCTAATTCATTGTTTTAAAAAATAAATTTAAGTGTAAATGCAGTAATAATTTGTTCGTATTCATTCATCATCCATCACCTTGCAAAAACTTAATATACTTAATAAAATCAAAACTAGGTCGACCTAAAGGCGATAATATAGATTCCGAGTGTTATTTGTTGTTATTAGAAGCTAAATACTGTTCAAGGATTAAGGATCTACTATCTTAAGGACACTATCAATGAAAGAAAGTTAAAATTGTGACAATTACTTACAATTTAATAGTTAAACGGGGTGTAGTGAGGGGCAGCCCTCCGAATACTGATATTACTGATAGTGTGCATGCAGACCATGAAAATGAACAACTTTCCCCTAGAGACTGGAAATGACATAAAAGTCGACCTCCTATACAAAATCACAATCAGCTGACTGCATTTACTTTAGTCAAATTGTTTTGACGTTTCCTAAAATATATTTTAATGGGAAGTTGTTCAGTTTCATGGTCTGAATACACCCCGGTCTGAGTATTCGAAGGGTTGTCCCTAACAACCTGTATATAAGAATTTAGGTTAAATATGATCAATGATCATACTAAGACAAATTACACTCTCGAGAATAAAAATATGTATCATCTCTCATATTTTAAACTCTATTAGGATTACATTTGCAAAATAATAACACTATTCGAGCGTCGGTACTCTGTACAATCTAGAATAAAGTGGTCCGATAGTAAGTATTAATTTTGTGGCCACCATGTAAACAGTTTGTACAGTTTACCCCTTTTTGAATTAAGAGGCGTCTAATAAAGTATGTAATTGTGATAGTGTACACAATGTGAATTATGTGACCAGGCCAATAATGCAGACAGCACAATAAAAACAAATGTGACCATAATTTTAACAGTTTGTACAATTTAAAAATTGTGTGGCCACAAAGTAAATAATTTGTACAATTTAAATATCTTAATAACTACGGAAGTACACAGTACACAAGTTTGGCTGGCAGCGTCCTCACCTCGTGTTCTGTAACGCAAAGGTCAAACTCATCAGTACATTGTACATTTGGCACAACACTCGCACTAAATATCACAGTCAATCACAGCTCGGCGTTTTCCGCTCATTTCATGGCTTCTTTTTTATTCCAGCTGCTACAATGCTAAAAATCTCGTCCCACATGGTAAATAGGCTGGTACAAATCTAGCTGAATTGTAGAATAGTTGATTGTTTAATGCTTCATTGACGTTTTTTGCTGCACATTGCTAGGTTTGTGTTTTTTGCTGCACATTGCTAGGTTTGTACCAGCCTTCAAAACTTTTAATGACAGCACTATGCACGCCATAAAACTACCTTTTAACAGGAAAAGTCACCTAATCGTGGTAGAAAAGAAAGATCTACCTACTGGCATTCACTAGTGGTACCAGACAAAGTGGCAGTTGGATAGCTGAATAGCTGTCACGACTAGATGACTAAGCTGCTGTTAAAGTGTTAAGTATTTTTGTGGCTCTTGGTAGCGGCATGAAAGATCAGGCGTAAATACGCCCCAAATATCTTGTGTAAAGTAAGTTTTAGAAAATGCTGCAAACACGAAAAAAATTGCAAAACAATATGCTAAAAGTCTTCAAATATATGCAAGTCCATTCCTTTCAGCATAGTCTTCTCCATTGCTTGACCTGTGGGAAAATCTGTTAAGAGGCAAGTAAATCTAAATAGTTTCTGATACTTACCATTGTAACGGACGCGAGGCTGGCAGTCGCGCGCCGCTGGTATCTAAGTGTGGTGAAACCAGATCAAACAGTTAGAAAAACGGAAAAGAAACACATAAATCGTCCACCTTTATTATCCTGCTGTGAGTTTGTCACACTTATTTTGATGCCAGATTCCCTTGCTCTCCCATAAACACAATATTGTTTCATTAAGTTTAATTTAACCCATGGTTTCTCAATTGAAGAAATTTATGAGGTGTAATCTTTCAAAATACAGAATATTATGCTAAATGGCTCATTACAGATTTAGAGAAACAATGGACTAACAAAATAGAAAACTCCAAGTTATCAGTGAGTGTTGGTAAAAATCACTATGAAAATTGAAAAGATCCAGTTATTATTAATGTGAACTAAAAACTCCACAAATATAGACATAGAAATATATAAAGACAGTATTTAAATGAATTCGATTATTTTATTCTGTGATTTTATTACTTACATTAAGATTACACAAAAAATGAATTGAAAAGAATGGGACTGCCGTAAGACAACAATTTGACGTAAATTTTGTGTTTAGATCCCAACATGATTTCACGAGATGCTACATTAATTATGGACTTGAAATAAAACATCAGGACTGAATTAATTTGGAACTACTGATGAATTAAGGGCGCGCCTTGAGAAAAATGGGTATTTTATTATGCATAATGATTTTCATTATATTATCTAGATTTGGGTCGCAGGAAAACACGATTAAAGAAAGTTTGCTGTATAGATTAATTTTTCAAAGTTTGGTCTATTTTTACTCTTTTTTGCGTAGTGTGTAGCAATCTTATGAACATAACACATAATTTTTTGTGAATACGATACGTCTTGTACATTACTAGATTCTTGTCGCACAGTTTTTTGATTTCTTGTTTATTTAACGAGAAATTTCCAAAAGAGTGATAAATCGTCTAAATATGGCGATTCCGCTCTGTTCTCACACACAGGATTTTCCATTAGTGGGAAAGGGATGTTTAAAAGTTCGAGGCAGGCCCTTAAGGTTAATGTTTAGAAAATAAAGATGTATTCTTCAAAATATTTACTGACCTGCAAAAATCCAACCTGAAATAAAGACAAATTAGTTAGCATCAATGAAGACAACAAAACAATACCCACCTATTTCGGTCCCTCCTCTTGTCCGACAACTTCCTTATACCGGGCTATCATGAGTTTTTTCACAGTGTCTCGGTATGTTTCACCAGGAGTTGGAGTGTAGATGCCACGTCTGGTGCCGCCAGCGCCAAGGCCTGCGCCCGCCGGGCCTGCTGAAGCCTCCACAGGGGCCGTGCGACCTTGCTCAGTCTTTCCTAGACCTCGGCCCATACTCCAACCCATTTTCTGAAGCATCTTTCCACCAATAGTGTCTACTACATTTGGTGGTGGAGCGGATTGCGGCGGCGCCATCGGCGCGGGCGGAGGCGAATACCGTTTCCTTATTATTGGTTCATCCTCACCAAATTTCATTCTTCTTTCTGCTGCCCTATCTCTATAACCATTTGGTTGAGGCATCAGTTCCATTTTCTTTCTGTGGTCCTCTAAATTCTGTTTATGCAAGTCTGATAAAGTCTTGTGTTTAGTCAATACTTCTGCTGTGGGAAATCTTCTCTTACATATTAGACAGGTTAGTTTCATCCAGTCAATTATACCATCATCACTATCTGCTTGTAATGGTTCTGTCATAGTCTTTTTCATTAGGAAATCATCTGCAACAATTGGTGGTGGTGGTGATATTTCTCTAACCACAGTTTGGGTCTGAGGTACTGCAGAAGGCCTAGCTCCTAACACTGAAAAACCAATATCAGCTGAACCTTTGCTAGCCCCCATATCAATGGGTTGTTCCATAACTATATTACTCCGAGCATTCTCTTTCTTTTGATTGAGTGTCCGTGCCCATCTTTCCATGTCTTTAGCTATCTTCTTTGCTACTTTAACTTTATCTTCTTTTTCCTTTTTCTTTTTCTCTTCCGGTTCTTTAGCGATAGTATTCTCAGCTGTAGCTTCCGGAGGGTTTGGTAATTTAGGCTGTTCTGTATTCTGTTGAGTTTGTGTAGCTGCTATGTAAGTATTAGTCGTAGAGTCCCAGTACATGTATTGATTTATTTGACTGTTGTAAAAGTATTGTGTGGTCCCATCATAGTAAAGACCAGTGCTAGGATCATAGTAATAGCCAGAGGTTTCATCATACATAAAGGTTCTAACATCTGGAGCAGAATAAGTGGTCTTTCCATCACCAGTAGGGATATCACCAGCAGGAATGGCTTGTGTAGTAGATGTAACAAAGGTGGGAGCGGCAATGGGTGTCCAGCCTTGCATGTTTCGAGCATGTGCAGCACTAATGGCTGACTGAGCAACGGCAGCTGCTGCATTCACTCGATCAGCCTCCGATAATGCTGCAGCCTGAGCATTGTAAGTCTGCATTTGTGCATAATATGCAGAATAATCTGCTGCTGTTGGGTTAGTTTGCTTGGGTAGTTTTTGGGGTTCATTGTAAAACGAAATTAAAACTTCTCTATTGTCTATTATTAAAGGTGGGTTCAGTGACAATAATTCAGAATGTGCTGCTGTTGAATCAGCTATGGAACCAAAAAGAATGTATGCCAAGCATTTTGATGCCCCCGTCAAAGCTTCCCGACCTATAGTGATGCCTACAATAGAATCTAAAACAGACTTTGAACATCTTTCTTTGATTGCATCTAATATTTTCTCTTCTGTTGTCAATGCATCTAACCTTCTAAACAGCAATCGCTTAGTGATCCCTGCATTGGCTTCAAGACTGCTAGTTTTGTCACCATCCCCTCCATACACAGTACCTTCAGATCTTTTACCCATGCAGTTTCGCTTGTAGCAAACTTGCCTTCGCTTGAAGTTATATGAACCACATTTGCAAAACCAGTCACCTGGAGATGCATGGACAGAAGACTGATCTAGTTCTTCAGATTTCATTTCTCTACTATCCCTCTCCTTGTTGTAATCATCAACATCTCGTTCGTGACTTCTAGAACGGCTCCTGGATCGGGATTTGGGTTTCGGTGATGGATCAGCGCTGATTTTAGGGGGGGAAGGGGCTGACGGGATCTCGCGGTCATCGAAGCGGCGCGGCGAGCGGCGGCGCTCACGGTCGCGGTCGCGGTCTCGCTCACGGGAGCGGTCAGAGCGGTCGTAACGCTCTCGCGGGCGGAAACGGTCGGAATCGCGATCGCGGAGGTCAGAATCCCGATCGTAACGATCCCGGACGTCTCGGCGGTCACGGTCATCTTTCTGGCGGTCGTAGCGGCGGTCGCGCTCGTAGCGATCCCGCTCCGGACTGCGGCGCGGCTCCCAGACAGGCGAGCGACCGCGGTCGCGGCCTTCCCAACGGGACCCTCGATCGTCTCGCCCTCGCCACGACATACCTTCCTGCGAACATCACGCGAACTGTATCCAATCCACACTTACTAAGCTAAACCTTGGCCTCAGTCCACGCCATCCACGTTGGAGCCCTAGAACGACGATCAATGAACCCTTCTCTTCTCCATGCTTTTGTTTACCTGCTGAAGCGGTCACGATCTCAATAAAATTAGTTTCCTGGATGGCACAGTAGCTGGTCAAATTTTATAACACGTACGAAATCTATCTAAATGATTTGATTAATTAGATTCTAGAAAAAATATACGGCACAACGCAACAAGAAAAGAAGAATCTGACGCCATTTTATTTTAAAGTGCCTTTGCCTTGAAATAATAATGCTGAGAATAAGAAAGAGAAAGACAACAAATATTTTAAAGTAGTATAATTCGTCTCTTTCTTAAATAGCGATAACGCAAAATCATTATAAAGAAGCCGGAACTAGTGCTGCACGTACCAATTATTTACTGTTTATTGACTATCGATAACATGTTCTTCCGAGTTAGCAGAAATTGAACTTAAATCGATAAAATTTTCTTTAATCGTTATGATTTTTTTATATACTATGAAATAAATCTTCGCTGGCATAAAGAAATTCTATTGCCAAGATATAAAAAAAAAATCTTAGCCTATTTTAACATGATGTTAACTTAGCCATTTTTAGCAATTTGCCGTTCCCATTTTTGTAATTAAGAAAAGAAAGAAAGGTATTTTAGGTCAGGATGACAAACGAAGTTGAAACTCTTTCTCCCAAACTAGGTGTTTAATAGGTACATGTATCTTAGAAGATAGGGTTCTTCACATTCAAAGACAACCCACAGTGTCGTAAGAGCAGTCGTTGGGTGTTATAAAGGTGAACGTACAATAATTTTCAATGTGCTGGTATAAAACTAAACAGTAAGAACTTCGAGCAACACGGTCTTCCGTCTCGTTCCGACAGTAAGAACTATAACAGAAAAGGAAAAAAATAGTGTATGCATGTGTGTGTGTGCGTGTCTTTATTAATTTACAGGAATATTTCCAAGGGAATATAATATCCCCCAGGAAATATTGGCAACATTGCCCATTTTTATTTTATTTGAAATATTTCGACCTAAGTTTCAAAGTTGTATATAATCACGAGCCAAACTAAACCCTTAAGTATCGTTCACTTGTCAAAATGCACCCTACACAAATACGGTCGGATTCATAAGTGGTGTCATAGTTAGACCACTTGACAGATTGCAATACGGGTTATTATCCTCTGTACTTACTTTACTAACTTACGCACACACGTAAGATTATCGACTGTAAGTAGAAAAGTCCACCTTAAGGCGTAGCATTAAAACTTAAACAGATTACCACCTATAAGCGACATCTTTGTAATCTTTGAAATAATTACTCGGTGATAGCCTATTCGCCACCACATCACCACAAAGTATACATCACACTGGTTTGTCTAAAACCGTATTATAGTTATCCTTATTCGTTCACTTGTAGTAAAGCAATAGATTACATATCTTTATTTCGTCGTATTGATCACAAGCTACCGTAGCTTAGCGGTTATAGTTCTTACCTTCTAATCAGAACGGAACCGGGTTCCCATCCGATCTCTGTATGTTGAATAATGTTTTTTTAAATGTTTTTACCATATTTTCTCCAGTAATAATTATTTTATATAATATTGTTCTATATATTCATCTATGTATTATATCTATAAATGTTTATTGTAAATTATGTATCAAAATATTATATCTAAAAACATAAACCTATAATATTGTAATAAAACAAAAAGTAAGGTAAGAAATTATTTTATTGGTAGGTATGGTATCACTTTACGTAAATAACATAATGACATGAATGAGAACTTTTGGTAACCATAAGATACGAGTATGTAAAACTACATAAAATACTTGCTGTCGTAATACTTAGTTACCTAAAAGTTTTGTTTGAATGATAAAACACAATATTATGTAAAATGATATTAAGTGTTCATTAGCTGAAACATCGATAGGTAATTATTTATAAGATCATAGGAATGATCCAAATCTTGGATTGAATCTTTCAATAAAGTTATTTAAGTAATAATTTCGTTAGTAATTATTTTATTGTTCTATGTTTAACGATGATGCACTTTCCTCGGAAGTAAAAGTAATTGTAATAATAATAAATCAGTTATTTGCCTACATCTCAAGGTTTAAGCTTAAGTACTCGTTTTCGTAATGAAAAGATATTGAAGCAAGGCCTTAAGATAACTGACTAATAATTATCAATCTTATATAAATCGATGTTTTAGCATAATTTAATTGCTAATGTAATGCTCCACAAATACCTACTGCAATAGTAGGCGGGTAAGCAGGTAAACAGAGGTTGAGTGAGCAACGATTTATCAGGCCCGCTTCGGCATACATTGCTGATTATTTTGTGTATATTCATATATTATAATGAAATACACAAGATAATCAGCAATGTATGCTAGATCGGGTCTGATTGGAATCTTAAGTAAAAATCGCCGCTTACATAATTAGTATTTGGTGTTACCTCCGCTGTTTTCAACAACACTTAATAAACACTTAATAGACTCGATCAAATAAGTGCATATATCTGTTCCTCTGGTACTCTCCCACACTCCCAGGCAGTGAGCCTCTAAAGCTTCTGTAGTTCTTTCTTTGCGCATGTCCCATCTTTGCACCATTAAACCCCATAAATTCTCTATGGGATTTAAGTCCGGAGATTTTGCTGGCCAACGAATAACTTGGATATCTGGGTGCTGGCTAAACCAATTATACACCACGGCAGCTCGATGCACTGGACAATTTATCCTGGACAAATGCAAAACGAGGAACTTCACTAGCAGGATAAACAGTTAAACATTTCGCACCGTCGTCGGTAGCATGCTTTCCTGTAGCATATCAACATAATTAGCGGCAGTTGCACGCCCTGTTTCTTGTGCTACTAATTCGCCTAGACCAGCGGCAGAACCATTTTCTTCATATTGTTACACCATCATCCTCCGCTGTGAATCATTAATAAGACGAGTCGAGTTTTTACGCTACCTTCCTCTTCAAAACGTGTAACCCAACGTTTAACAGTCTTCCACTAAAACAAAGTAGCATTATTAATAAAAAAGTTTATACTAATCGGTTCACAGCTACCAACATACTATGAGTCAAAGTTTTTAATATTTAAAATACAATTGTAATGAAATAAAACTATACTTACGGCCAGACCAGTCTGATTAGCAATTTAAGTTAAATTAAATCCAATATCATGCATCGCCACAGATAATTGCAGCGCAACAATACGCTGCTTATACTGCAAACTGATAATAGTATGCATTTCGAAGAAATAAACACTGAAGTTTAATAAATAAACTTAGGTTAAAAAAAA
This sequence comes from Tuta absoluta, assembly GCA_027580185.1. Lineage (NCBI taxonomy): Eukaryota > Metazoa > Arthropoda > Insecta > Lepidoptera > Gelechiidae > Tuta > Tuta absoluta. The sequence continues at coordinate 5,314,157 of JAQAHW010000019.1, read as the reverse complement.
TCACTTAGCACACGCACTATCTCGCAAACGATCTAGCAACAACTAAAATGTAATTCAAAATTTACTAAATTTTGCTTCATTTGATAAAATAAAAACTAGAACGAAGAAATCGGGATTCGATCCATTGTCTCCACAATAACGGTCAAGAATTTGCTTGACCGCGCTACTGACCACGCTACCGAAGCTAATGATTCATGTAGTGAAATAGTCAATACTACTCAGCCTATTATACAATGGTAGTTCGTCAAATAATAGTATGTTATACGTCATTTGTGTCATTGTGTGAGTGTCGCCGCGGGTGCGAGCGACTTGTTTTCTGAGGTTTGTGTTAACTATGACTCCACTTTAGAACGCGACCGTACATCCCGACAGCATATTATCATTCGAATAGGAAATTTTCTAGAGATTCTCTAGTGTCATGTAGAGGGCGCTCAGCTTAATTGAAATAACGTTCCTTTACATGAAAATCTGAACCACTTTACAAAATATTCTTCATTTTGTATTAATGTAATCGTTCGAAATTTCTTATACATTATTTGTTTGCTTATATCAATGACACTCAATATAATAGCAAGACGACAAGTTTATTTAGTAGCAAATCAAACTAAAATAAATAAATTTGTACTATTTATAATTGGACGCAGAATGTATTTAGACGCAGTTTTATTATAAATCATCATCATTGGCCTCACACGTCTGTGACAGACGATGTAAACAGAGTCTGAGACAGACACTGCGTTGCCTGGGACGCAATTATGGAAAACGCAGGGCTGCCCAGGACCTGCGCCACCCTCTCGGCCTTCCTGGCTGGATCCGCAGGAACGACTAGTCGATACGTGCGGAGCCAGGTCGGCTGCAGGAGTCTGCCGCGCGGTAGATCTCTGACACACGCGCCTGACGGAGACCCCGTTCCGGGTTTAATTGTGGAGTTGGCCTCTCCAGGACCGTTGTGCTTAGGTCGGATTTATCCCTCGGTCGCTTCTTACGACCCCCACGGGAAGAGATGGGGTGGTGCTATTCTACTCTGCCGGCACCACACGGCTATTATACAAGATAGTTAATAATGATATAGATTCGCCGATTTTGTTGGAAAGAGTTGACTTTAAAGTGCCACATAGATTCTCTTCACGTTCAAAATTAACTTTTCGCGTTCGATTCTGTAGTACAAATTATGCGCAAAACTCATTCTTTGCTCGTGCAATGCGTAATTACAACACAAAACTGATCAACGTTGTCATTTTTCATTTATCTTTATCAAGTTACAAGAATAGGGTAGCAGATGTGTTACTTCATCAAAAAAGGGTTGGTGTAGACTGATTGTTTACTTTGTGAGTGTTCCCGCTTCGTTGCTGAGTGGTTTGTTTGCGATGAGTTTACTCTATATGTTTACATGCATTATTTATATTCGCATTAAGGAAACTCCAGGTCTGTTCATACAAAAATTATCAAGTTAGCACATAAGCTTATTTGTGACTGTTTGCTTCTAAATAAAAGAAAAAAAATTACAACGAACACAAAGTGAAACGTGAGAGAAAACTATGGCTGCCGCCAGCCATATAGAAACGTCAAATTTTCAGTTTAGCACAGTGCCCTCTGGTTTGACATTCAGAACTATCAACAGAACTGTCAACAGAAAAACTCCCATTGGTAATCTCTAAGTACCTACATTATTTTACTACTGTAAAATACCTCAAATAATCGTTTTTTGCCACAATCTATCAAATATTTACCATAATATTCGATTTTGTGACGCCAACCCACTTATTTTACTTCAAAAAACAATTAAAATTACTAAAAAATAAGAATGTTATTGTTTTAACTAAAGAGCATATAACCACTGGTTTAAACTAAAAAAGTACTTTGGAATATATTAAAAAAATATATTTTTTATTTTTAATGTTTCTATGTTTCCGGGGAATATTCCTCGTGCCCGGAAAAGTTAAGTACTGGGAATATTCCCAAAGTTACCGGGAACGACACCTTGCTACTTTTTTCATACATAATTCTACTAATATAATAAACGCGAAAGTTTGTATGTTTGATACTTCTTCACGCAAAAACTACCGAACCGATTGAAATAAAATTTGGCACATATATAGAAGGTAACATGAATTAACACATAGGATAATTTCGCGGGTAACAGCCAGTGTTATGTAAATGTACGTGATTGAAATGAAATCAGTCTAATAAAATTAATTATTCATTTGTGATATTCGTTTTGAAAAGTAGTAAAAACACATCATATTTTTAACATAAAGTAACTGTATTTTCTGTAACAGGCATTTAAATTACGTTCCGGCATATCAAATTTTCTTCTACTTTTTGCTAGCTACTTTGAGTTACACGTTACAGTTTACAATATTATTTGAATAAATTCCACTTTCTAAATCACATTTACGTCATCAATTCATTCAGTACAATACAGAATAATATGTAGGTATAAAAATTCACAGCACGAAGCAATTATTTAAAAATAATTAAATTAAAGCAATAAGTACCTAATATTTAAAATAAGAAATAAAATAGGTACAGGGTACATTAATTAAGGTTGCAGAGGAATGCTAAGAATATTAAAGTGCATCTCACTAATATAACTAAGTAGGTACTTACGAGATAGACTAAATTAATTAATTATTGCAGATCAAATTAAAGCACTTACATTGCAAATACCTATGCATTTGTCATTTTTGTAGGTTATAAATTATAGCGTTTTGTGAAACAACAAAAGCAATGTGGTTCAAACTAGCTGTTCTGCCAATATTTTCAAACCAATAAATTAACATTTTGCTTGGGGTGGAAAATGACATAATCTTAATCACCATATCCCTACTTTTAATTTAAACTCTCTGGTCAAATGCTACCTACACTATTTGTATAATAAGGCTTTTTGTGAAAGGATATTTCAGCAAGACTCGACTGTTAACGTTATAAAATTAGAATATATACCTATACTACTTTATGTATGTATGTATGTATAATCCCTTTATTGTGCATTCTTAAAACTAATACAGAAAACATATATTAAATTCAGTTAATTATCGACTTTGTGTCTGACACGAAAAGAAGGTTGAAAATATCTAATGTTCTATTGATAAGTCACTTGCATTTCTTTTTAATATTCAAATTAATAAATCAAAAATTACGTTCAGATGCAGAACTATATAACTTCTATTCTTGTATGAGAAATGGTGCCCAAATCTTTTTTATCATATAAATCATCGCTATATAACTTTTTTTTTTAATATAAAGGATGAATAAACCTAACCAAGCCAACGGGGGAGGTCCATGTCCAGCAGTGAATTGTTGTGGCTGTTATATTACTAGTAGCACAAAATAAACAATAGTACTAGGGTATTAAGTGGTAGTATCACTTTTAGTCAACGTTACCACAGCTTTAACAAAAGAGATAGAGAAACACAAATAGGCTGAGTGAAGATCAGACAAAATTGCTGGCTGTAGTGGGTAAAGTGAAAGAGTGTTTCTTTTATTGTTTTATTCGCTGTTGCTGTCACCGTCACCATGGCCACCGCTGCCTCTATCGCCACCGCTGCCTCTATCGCCACCGCTGCCTCTATCGCCACCGCTGCCTCTATCACCACCGCTGCCATCGCCACCGCTGTCTCCATCGCCGCCGCTGCCATCGCCACCGCTGCCATCGACACCGTTGCCATCGCCACCGCTGTCTCCATCGCCACCGCTGCCATCGCCACCGCTGCCATCGACACCGTTGCCATCGCCAATGCTGCCATCGCCACCGCTGTCTCCATCGCCACCGCTGCCATCACCATCGCTGCCACTGCTACCACTATCGCTGCTGCTACCGGCGTCGCCACCGCCGTCGCCGCCGCCGCCCTGTCCATTAAGCAAATGTTCCTGCAACATATTGATCTCCCGCTCGATGTTCTCACGCGCTTGCGCCTCGAAGCACTCGAACTCGGGCGTGTGGTACAGCTTCGGGATCTTAGAGAACTGATTTAACACCTGGAAAAAGATAGCGGCCTCGATTATAACTACGAATGACAGAAACAAAATATTAAATAATATATGGTAAAAATATATACGAACCTTAATCCTCAATTCGACATATTTACTCTGCGTGAGTTTAGAGTACTCTGCCCGCACTAGTTTAGCATGGGCATCGTATTCCTCTCTCGAGGCTGCAAGCACGGCTAGCTCGCAATCTCCGAACAGCTGTAAATCCCTTATTGGTGCTGGGCCTAGGGAGAAAATTTGAAAATTTTCTTATAAGGCACTGTACGTGTGGTCCTGGATAAGAATAACTTCACCGGTTCACTCTATTTGTACTCATGGGTGTTGTTAAAAGCAACTAATGGATAAATCCATCGAGGGAATGGGAAATTGATTTTATTTTTATTTAAGATAAGATAAAAGATCAGATATTTTTATACAAACGACCAGGTGCCTATGTTATGAAACTACAGGCTACAAGTCTACAGGTGAAATTCTTAGTACATTGCGTAACCGGTTCATTTGCCTGGTATCATAATGGCTAAACGACTACGCAATGAACATCAAATTTCACCTGTAAAATTGTAGCCTGTAGTTTGATAATATCGGGTACAGTAATCAATTTGGGTACAAGAAGCTTATCGTAAAGTACTAAACTTATATACAAGTTGTCGTAAAACACTCATGAAACCGATGCCTTGCACATCACATCCGTAGTCCATTCCATACGGACGCTGTTTCAATTTGTATGTCAGCTTAAAATAGCACTATCCCATTTATTTCCCGTGGGTGTCGTAAGAGGCTGAGGGACTCGAGGGTTACATATTTATTACAATATAGGCGATGGGCAGACCATCTGTCACTATAGCGATACAAAATTTTCAGAATTAAGGGTCCACAAATGGTTGTCAGACGTGGTGCAAACGTTAAATTTTATGCTCTGCCTACCCCGCAAGGGATGTAGGCGTAATATAATAAGGCTACCTTTAATTCAATACAAATATTTGAAGGGTGGGTTCTACTCTTGAAACTTATCAACTTTTTATAGTGTTACTTTTTATATGAAAAAAACAATATGGATCTCAAATGTAATAAGTGAAATATTTTATGCACCTTTTTTATGGGAGGCCCAAATTTTTTTTCATATTTCGATAATATACACATATTTATAATAGATGTTCAGTTTCACAAATACAACTCACCTTGAAATATATAAAATATATGAACTCAATTAAATGTTACCACACATATAACATATACTTGTCTTGTCTTGCCCATATCATCACACTGTTGGATAAATGCCCTATAATGTATACTATGTATTAAATAAGTATGTAACCTACCTTGCGGCATCGGCGGTGGCTCGAGGCCCTTGGCTATAGCCTCAGCGGCCGCCTCAGCCAAGGCCGACGGCGACTCGCCCGAGCCGCAGCTGCCGCACCACACCGCCTCGTCGTCCGTCAATAGCGCCAGCACGTAAGAGGTTAGATCTTGCTACGATAACATCAAAACTGACATATAAGATATTGGTATTTGTGAAAGCTGGTTATTAGTTTTGGCCAAAAATAAAATATATGAGGTGAAATTTTACTTGTCAAGTATTTGAATGATCGCAATGATTGTTTCGGTGTTAAAAAGACATTTAATTGCTTATTTAAGGCAAATATCGTAAAAATGTTGACCTGTATCTTTTTTACACTATTGTTTGCTTATTAAAGAAAGTTATAAGAATAATGATGATTTTGTCAAGGAATAGTCACGTCACGTCAGATTTAAAACAAGTTAAGGATATGTAATGATAAGTCATTCCATAAATAAAAATAAGAAGTTGAATGAAATATTAGCGTAAGCCGGGACTTGAACCCGAGAACGTGGGGTACCGTCTGGTACCGACCCACTACTCTACCAGCCGAGCTACTGGCTACTGAGTATTTAGGCGGGTGGTAGGACGACTCGGTGTCCCACACGAAGAGAGAGAGAGCCGTGTTTTGAAGACCTAAAATAGCATAGCGACTAAGGAATGAATCCAGAGAATGGGCAGAAGCTTTTTCCGGGACTACAACACCTATGATATTATAGCACTGCTCTCACCAAGCGTGGTGAGTATGGCAAATACCTTCCGATAGGGGGCAGCATATAGTAGTGGACTGTTGTAATTATTGTAAAGTCTTACCGATTGCGGGTGTAAGCGCAACAAGTCAGTCAGCATGTTAACAATCAGCTCAGTAGGCGTGTGTCGCATCACTATAGCCAGTTTGAACGCCGCCGGCTGGATCACGTCATCGATACCTTTCGCCAACAGATTCTGCCAAACGCCTGCCTGAAAAATAATAAAGATAATCTTCAATTAAACCACTGTACGTTCCTTATAGCCTTACTTATAGAGATAGACATCTTCCTTTGCAGCGATTGGTCGCACTTATCTGTTCCAAAGCTGTGTGATTGGTTACGTATGCCCCCACACCCCACCCCACTCCGACACGGCAGGGCGGGGCGAGTCGGCCCGCTTGGCTTCATTGGCGATTTTTCTTTCGCAGTGAGCGGTCGCGCTCAGAAAATAATTTTTTAAATTTCGATATAGTTTTAAATTTTAAACTTTGAAAAATTATTTTCTTACAATTTTAACGGTTTTGCACCGTTCGTTTTTTAAATTAATAAATTTAGTGATTTAATTGTTCCTATTTAAATAAATTTTAAAATCAGTGTGTGTATAAACTGGGTAAGTCCTTTATATTTTATTATGCATGTGGCAAATCAAATTTCTGAAGGCGGTTTTCCGTCGGACACAACTTTGCAATTTCTTACAATTTTAATAAATTATTATTGAAATCTGTCAAGACCGTTTACGAATAAATAAGTTGTTCCTGGCGATCCGAATTCTGTGAACAAAATAGTTAATAATTTATGGGAATTATTTGTCAAGAGTAATGATCCCAAATAAATAAGCAAAGTGTGTTATAGAAATTTGGTTGCTATCGAAGTTTTAGTTACCCGGATTTAACAATAGTGAATTTTTTTTACGAAACGTTTTTATTCCGGAAGTAATTAATTCGTTCGATTCTTTACGAACGATCAAATGAAAATCCAATAATCATAGTGCACTTCGCACAAGCTTTGAGTGGCATTATTTTAAGATTTTCAATATAAATGTTCATCCCTCGCAGGTTTTCAAACTAGTTACCTTGAACTGATAGGTAGGTATTCCTCGAGAGAAGTAATACCTTTTTTCTATTTATAGGTTACTATCCCGTCGAACTAGTTTCTACATATCCCCCGTGCACGTTTTTCATTAATGTGCCTGATTTATGGATTTTCATTTGTGAATGATTATTTTATTTTTACACGTGTTTTTGTAAATTGTTATTTGGACATAAATACATTTTTATGTCGTTTACTGGAGCTAGTAATGGTATACAGATGCTCCTTTCACGTAGCAACGTGTTATTCAAGTAACGCATCAAATACGTGATCTGTAGGTATTGTTCGGATACCTTCAAAGTTCTTTAAATAAATAAGTCGAACAGCGACAATCTTTATTTTAAAAGGGGGCCGCCATGACCCTGTGAAATGCTCTTAGTAATAAGAAAGTTTACGGAAGTCCAAGTCCGTAGAACGTCTTATAAAATAGAGTAATAAGAACTCCTCAAGGATCTTTTCGTTGTACCTAGAATAAATTGCAGAAAATATATATTCTAGTTGATTGCTATGATATGAAATGGCAGCACAAGCCAAGCTACATTTCGTCGGTTTTATAAGCTACCTCTGCGCAACGCAAGGTATACCCTATTATATAACATCATCAGGAGTTCATTAGGCCGTCAGCGCATGACGTGTCCTTAGACTCCTACATCCCCGCGCAGGGGTTGTACCTTTTGATGTCATGCAGAATGCCCTCGCTTGCACTTGCAGGGCCTGAAATTCCGTCCTCGAGCCTTTCGTATACTTGACGAATTAATAAATCGACATGCGATACAAATTCCATGCATTATAGACGGTTTAGATGCAAATATTGCCAAAAATACTAACAAGTACTAAAAAGTATTTGTGTTGTGGGTTTCGGTACGATATGCAAAGAACTGGGTCCTCGTGGAGCCAAAGTTTCGAAATGTACCCACCAATATATTTTTAATACCTCGTGCAGAGTCGGCCAGCACCTTTGATAAAACGTTATTGCTTTAAGTATAGGTATTACTTTTGGTACCTACCTACCTTTTTATCAAACTTCCAAAAGTTTTGATGGCATCCGGCACATGCATGATTTGCTTTTGTCTGATCAAAGTAAAGCAGTCTTTCTTTACTTCTATGCTTATTTGTCTTCTAACGTGACAGTGAAATGCCCTCGTTAAATTTTGTCTTATCTGAAAGTACATCGTCCGGTCCACCGCCTGCGATGAGATAAAGCAATTGTAGCGAAGGGTAGTGTGTAGCACTAGTATTGATAGTGAAGCGCGCAGGTTCGAATCCTGCATGTGGTATAAAATTAGCCAAGTTTCCATAATTTTATACCTACCTAACACGGTTAAGATTAAGTATTAAAATATATTTAAGAAATAAAAGCTTCGAAAGGTGTGTTACAGACTTGAGTACAAGGAGTTTACTGTCTGACACATGTGTTACCTCGAGCGTATTAGAAAATAGAACGCGAGGGGATTCCTAAGATGTTAATTTGAAAATATTTTTACCTTGCACGCGTTCATAAGGTCCCCCTCTTTTAGTTCCATGAGCTTACGCTTTCAAATAACGATAGCTAGATTCCACTGAGAATTTGCAAAATAGGCTATCTGTAGGCAAAATATACCTACTTAAATGTTTGAAAAAATGTTTCAAATATAACATCCTAGCCCGAAAAAGTCTTGGCTATTAGAAAGTACAGGGAACAATATTCCTACGTAAGTATGAACTTTATCTACTCGGAATAAAGTTCAAAGTTAGAGAGCTGTCTAACGTTTTACAATGATTCCTAAGCAGAAGACATATTTGTCGTAGATTCACCGCATTCAGTCCCATCCTCGTAACCGTTACTGCCGAGTCTAAATTCTCGCAGGTTAAGGAAAATTTATAGACGGTTTAAGTCTGAAACAGTTTTCCTTTATGATCATTTCAGTGGCCTACCGAGGCCACGCAGTAAGAAAATGAGAAACATATTGATTTATTAGGTAACTGTGAAAACAACTGAATTTATAAATTTTTCCCTTGCTCACTGTCCTAAGTAGCAATAATTCACTTCTATTTCTATGCTATCACAGACCTCGTAGTGCTAACGCATTTCTGAGGGAGATCCCTCACGCTTGTCATTTGTTTACTTCTTTGAACTATGATCAAAAAGTGGCGTAAGAGTACCTACGTTAAATACTCGCTATGATTCTGGCATCAATCACGGAAGGGAATGTGTACAATCTAAGCTCTCTAAGTGCAGAGTTGTCCTAAAATAGTCCTACGTTTTTCTTAGCAACATGGAAACAGACAAATGTGGGGAGAGAAAACGGCCTTTTTGTAATGGCCTCATCTCAAAATGGATAAGTAAATAATGAAGACCTACCCATTTAATAGATCTCACACCGAAACTATAATAATTTTTACTTTTTAATTCATCGTGCATTGAGTGTACGGAGTAAATTTCGTGAGGTGGAGATGTGTGTAGGTAATTTACTTATTCCAGCATGTTGCAATTTGGGAGCTAGGTACACCCTATTGTTAATTCTGCTAATATCAAGCTGTATAACATCAAAACTAGTGGAAGGTTGTCTAGCTGCTAAGGCGAGTGATGTAATATATACCTATTTGGTATATGCCAAATTTTGTGTTACCTACTCGAGTGCCTTGATCTTGAACATGATATTTTCTTCAGGTGCGTTTATATTGCCCGAAATATTATGAATGAAATGCATATTACGTAATTTGTATAACAACCTCCACTAGAGATGAAAAGTTCATGATATATTTTTCAGGTGCTTTCATATTACCTGAAATGTTATAAATAAAATGCATATGGCGTAATATGTATAACAACCTCCTCTAGAGATGAAAAGTTTTAGAGCGATAGTGGCAAATAGCAATAATGCGACACTGTCCCAGACGATATTAAATTTTTATTTCCTCAAGTGTAGTCATGCTTACTACACCTACTTTTTCGATAATGAATGAAAGCTTTTGGGCAAGTAAACAACAAGTACCCACAGTCTATGTGGGTATTTTAAATAAATATACAAAAGGTTACAATCAGAGGGTACTTTTGCTAATTGATATTTGTGTAAGTGCCCTGTCTGCCTTGTTTGGGTTTGAAATACGAGTATCTACTCCTGTGTATAACATTGTTAGATGGTTGTTAGAAACGTACGATAGTGAACATAATTGCCTATCGTAAGACGTCAGCCTAAAATAATAATACCGTTGTTCCAATATGTTTGCTCTGAATGTCGAGCACAAGACGTTGTTTAAAAAATGCTTGAATGTACCTTTGTACTAGGTAAATAGTTTGCCTATCAAGTGAAATATTTTCAGAATAGATACCTAGCGAGAATTATATTGGGAACTACCTACTACGTTCAATAGCTAGTATATTTTACCAACGGTGATCATAATGATATATAATATTTGTACGGTGACCCACGTAAGATCTAGGCTTCCACAATTAATTTGCAATGTTGCAATGTTTGTACTGTCTAATAGACAATAACGTCGTTTACCGACGTACCTTCGGATTAAATTTTCTCCGTAGGTAAGCTGTTAACAAAATGATAAAATTCTTATAATTTAAACTTTAGCTCATATTCTTTTATAGCTAGCTCGTTTTTGATTGTACATAAAATTAAAGCAAATTTGTGCCCTTTTCAAGTTTTAAACAGAGATCTGGGCTTTGCATGGGACGGTCAGAGGTAGTTATGGCAGAAAACAATTTCAATAATCGCCTCTTTTATTATATCAAGTTTAGGTAGATTTACCAAGATATTAATTAACTATATTATTATATACAATATAGTTTATTCAGAGGCCCGAGTGATGTTTTAAATAAAGCTTGACCGTTACTCCGACAAAGTAAACAAGGTTAGTTATTGATCATTATGTATTATAGCAAATATTATTAAGGCAAGCCCAAATGAAACATATTTAAAAAATCATATGAAGGTATGATTTGATAACAAATTTATATGCCTTTTATTCTCCAGGGAAACTAGGTAGTCGTTTGGCCAGGTTTTTTGATTTACCTGCTTAAGCCCGTTTAGGTCAATGCATATCTTAAACAGTAGTGTTGACCTTATAGTAGGGAAATTTAACCTACTTATTATGTTACCTATAGCTTGAGTGATCAAGCACAATTACAATATGTAAGCTATGTTTTTCTGTGTAAAAGAGCTATTTATTTACTATGTAAGTAAATAGATATTTAAAAGGTTTTATAAAAACGACCTGCAATGCGTATTTACCTCTAACTAAAGGTTCAATATTTTTATATTTTACTATTTTGGCTATTGAGATTTTCAAATATATTTTTTTTTTGAAATTTTCTGTTTACTGTTCGGAAACTTTCAGATGAATTTCCGCGTACTTTCTATCTTATCAAAACGTATTGAGACTTACATAATGAATAACTGTATTATGTGCATTTTTTATCAAACACGAGGTAAAGTTTTTCAAAGACATTATAAATGGCATGTTACAAAATGCATCATTTTCATCATTCTATTATGCTTACCTAGAATGCCGTAATATAGTACAAGAGGTTTTGAATTACATTTTCATTATAATTTATTATATTTTATCGTCATTTAAGGGTGAGTTTATGATATTACAGTATTTTTTAATAAATACAATATAAATAAATTTTCAGTATAGTGGATCAAAATCATTATTGTTGACAAAGAAATTCATTTTTCTTTTTTAAAGAATAATAATACCTGTTTCTTTTTATAGTTTTTCACATTGGCGATAGCTCCCACTCCTCCAGGCGATATCAAACATGTCTCTATAAGTAAGGCTATAAGGAACGTACAGTGGTTTAATGACAGCATTTTACCTACCAATAAAATGCTTATTAAACTACTTACCTTCCTTATAGCCTTAAATTTTTAATTCTGCCTGGTGTATTTTGTAGTAATAATATTCTAATTAGAATATTATTATGAGACGCAATGAAGCCAAGCGGGCCGACTCGCCCCGCCCTGCCGTGTCGGAGTGGGGTGGGGTGTGGGGGCATACGTAACCAATCACACAGCTTTGGAACAGATAAGTGCGACCAATCGCTGCAAAGGAAGATGTCTATCTCTATAAGTAAGGCTATAAGGAAGGTAAGTAGTTTAATAAGCATTTTATTGGTAGGTAAAATGCTGTCATTTTGATATTTTTCTTATATCGACTGTTGTGGCCGTTAATGTAATGTTGATGTTGCTACCTAGTAGGCTTCTGATACAAACCTGATAAGCTACGCAGTTCCTGAGCGAATGCCAGATAGAATCAGGCGGTGACACTTCCACAAGTTTGTCCCAACCTTTATCAGAATCTGGTGCACAAAGCGTGCCGCAAGCCGAACGCCACATTCGCGCCGCGGCGCACCATTCTACCTCACCCGATGGCACTGCAAACGCAAACATCAGTCTCATCAACATTAGTATAGCGTAGAATTTTAAAAGTGACCGTTACGAAAATAAAGCACAGCATTTAGTACCCCCTATAGCTGATAATAGTCTGATCAATCAGACAAGTAGGTGCCTATTGGAGTTGTGTGAATCAGCCCAAGTGATGGTGATGATAATGATAAGTAACAACTAGCCATAAGGAATATTCCTATGGTTACTGGTAATTTGTCACAATCCTGTCAAAACCGAGAGAATTTACAAAAAAATTAAGCACATTATGACATGTAATTAATAAAATTATTATGTATCATGAAATTAATATATCAATAAATATATATAAATATATATTTTAAACTATTTATGGCAATCCACATGTTTTTAAGGCTGTAAGCTCCCCAAATAATTAAATTAAATAAAAATAAATATAATATTTGATAAATTATTATCAATTAATAAACAGTAAAATTGTAGATACCTCCCATATAAAATATATTATTGGCCCGACTGACCATTTTTCATAGAATGGCAACAAATTTATTTTTTTTATTTTGGAAATATATCAAAATAACATCTATAGGTACTAATTAGGTACTAATCAAAAATATTTTAAATATTAATTCTTTTACTATCGGACCCTATACATACATGTATCACGCCCACATCCCTAGCAGGTAAAAACGGTATTTACGCCACGTCTGACCGTATATACTGATTTTATTTAATTTCGAAAATAAAATTTTATCGATATTACATATTGCTACTTAGCACTATTTATTTTTGCGTCAAAATAATTTAACCAACAACCATGGGAAAAATTATCATCAGGAATCAGAATCAGGATAGATCTGACCAAAAATAAAATACAAATTGGGAATAATTCTTATACAATAACAACGTATTTATTACCAACAATTTGTTATTAGCTTCAAAAGTGTCTATCCAAACGGCTGTAAATTTTCTCAATCAAAAAAAAATACTTGCTAAGGTTCTAGTTTCTGAAATTTCTGACATTGGTTGCTAGAACTTGCATGGGTTCGAACTTTGGTTCGAACTTGTGACTTTTTTTTCTTGGTGTTGTATTTATGTTGTGTATTTTGTATAACATGGATTTGATTTGTTGTTTAGTGATGTTACTTCTTCACATCGTAAAACAAAAAAAAAACGAATTTTTACAGTTCTAAAAATTAGGATTTCACTAATAGTGATTTAATATTACCTCCCATATCTGGCTCCTTCCAATAGGGGCGGTTCATATTAAATTTAAATACGGCTGAAAAGCCGTTACCTCCCTGAAAAAAATAAGAAGATTTTTTTATACTGCTCTAATTATAATTTTTTTAATTAATAGTAATTTAATAAATACAAAATTATACTTCCATTAAATCCAAAACAATAATATGCAACCTTTGATTGAGATTGAGACAGAAGCATACAAATACGATTAAAAATCGTAAAAGAGATACAGCTTTCTACTATTCATTTACCGGTCAATAAATATTTCATACATAAAACTGAAGAGTCTATATATGCTATATTCCTATTAAAGTATGTCCGAAAATTCCATTATACGTTGCGATAATGTACTTACGGTAACAATCCAGGATTAGCTAAGCTATAAATTGGATAAAAACGGAATAATATGGTATTTCGAGCCTGACAAAAGTGAAAAATGACAGCGCCCGGCGCGCACAGCGGCGGCGCGAAACTGGGTGTAATGGCGGTCGACGGTCGTAGAGCCGCGTTCCATTGCGCGCGCAAACTTGATGTGAGCTACCTAGTGTAAAGTCGAGAAAGGAGAAATTATTTTTACCATATGCATGTTGATACCCATTGTCAAATACAAGTGCACCCAAGTCTAACAACATGTTATTGTAGCATTTATCAATTTTGTTGTTAAAAAGTAACATGCAAATCTTTTAAGCCTAATCATATTACAAATCGATAAAGCAAAAAATAATTGATCAATGTTAATACTAAAGATTGAGAATGTTATCGATAGTTTTAGTTTTTTTTTTTTGAAATCACTTATAAGAAACGTCAAATAAAAAGTACTCTGTGGGCGACTTCGCGTTCCATCAGTATCATCTTCTGTGTATTCCGTGCAAGTTTCGTGGATTTTGTGGTGTTTTCTCATACCTACTACTCTTAGGATTCAAGTTTGTGACCCGGCCGGGTGACGTCAGGATACAAAACCCGATTTGAGCCGAAAACCTGTTTATTGAAAAACTGTTTTGAAGTGGGTGTTTTACTGTTTTCCTTATCACCTCCGGGTAAAACCCCCCGTGTGAGTCATTTAGTCAGCATCGCGATGTCTCCAGTTGAAGTTATTTTGTCTCACGATCTCACGGATCATTGACGATGATCGGCCGCGACCACGACGACGACCGCGACTTCGATTTCGATCGCTATTTCGACGACGATCTCCTCAAGGTGAGCTCTTCGCCAGGAAACCGCTTTGTTTTGTGTTCTCGGCCTTGTTTGTGTTCAGTGACATTGTTTTGAATCGAATCTAAATAATCTAGAACTCAATGATTGGTCATTCTCATGAGTTTTGATTAGGTAGGTATAATTTTAGATATTTACATAATAAAATGGTAAATGGTATATAAATAGTATTTTGGAAACTTGCATTACATATTACCATGAATTTACCCTGATTTATCTCTCTGATTTGACTCCCAAACTATTTGTAACCAATAATGTCTTAGTACAATTTTACTAACTGTGTGACTAATTGTTATGTTGTATGGTTACGAAAGTTTACTGATAATTGTGTATATTTGTGTGGTAGTTTGTAGTTTGCCTTATATTATTCATTCTATTTATGTTGTCAATCATTAATTTTCCTGGCAGTGCCTTTATTAAACTTTTTTTATTTAGGTCAAGCCACATTCTTCTTATAGAGAATTAGTTTGTAATAACAACACACTTTGTGTTGTATAAAAAGTGTAAAAAATGAAATATTCAATTTCACTTAACAGATTCCTGAAGAGTTTGACCGGGACCATCACCAAAAGCATCATATTATAGAGAGTATGTCTTTATCGGTGATTGTGTATGTTGTTGCTGGTGTGGTGGTGCTGGCAATCCTCATTGGATGCTGCTGTTCCAAGCGGCGCAGGAATACCGGGCAGATCATATCACGTGAGTAACTGATTTTTACTCTTTATTCTACATAAAAAATGTATGGTAAATACAATCAGAAAAAAAAGTTCAAAGGCGAGTTAAATTACTTATTTTAGTTGGTAGTTACTTTTAGTTTGGTGTCTAGTCTAGTTTTGTTGGTATTGTAGGCTCTCTCTCTCTTTTCGTGTGGGACAAAGAGCATACTTAATAACCTGTGAGATGGTAGAAAATATCTTTTACTAATACATTAACAGCCTTATACAAAACAGTACATTGCTGGACATGAGCATTCCCTTATTGGGGGATATTGCCATACTCACCATGCTTGGCAAGCTGTTTGGCGAGCGCAGCGCAAGACATTGCTTACACAGGGTACGCTGCTGCTCATTCCCTGGATGAAGTTATCCATCAGTCCCTTTTAACGACAGCCACTATCTCTATTACTTTTAAATTATTTATTTTGTTGTCAATGCATCTAGTTAAAAAAACAAGTCATTAATAAAATTAATATTCTGGACTATTCACACTGCGCCATCTTGCCTAAACTAAGCAAAGCTTAAGGACAATACTTCAGCATACTATCAGCGAAGTACTTAAAATTCGTTGAAACACATGAAAATAAAATACTTAAAAGATAGCTGATATTAAATTAAATACATTAATGGATTTTTGTAAGAATCAGAAGCTTTGTTCTCTTCAATTTGTCTGCACATATAAGTAGGTTAGAATTAGAAGGGGTGGGTATGTGATTCTTGAAAGAAAATGTAATATGTGTCTTTAATAACTTTTTATCACTCAAATACCATATGTATTGATGCCCATAACTATTTAAATATAAACCATTTTTTTTAAATAACCCCTACTTTTTTTACTTGCAAAATTTTATTTTATTATATTACGCCCTCTTCCATCTGGGCTATCGCAGCTTATTTAGCCCGCGAATTTTGCAAGCATATCTTTATTTTATACAACTGACTAATGAAACTATAATTATGTTCTTGCAGCGCCCCCACCTCCTCCAGGACCGAACCAGCCAGCACCGTATCCACAGCAGCAGTACTCCCCCTACCCCACACAGCCGGTGCAACATGCAGGTAAGATTTAGAATAAGATTTTGAATCAACAGTCTAGCTTCATCATTCATTCATTTGCTATCACATTATATAATCCTAATATCTTCAAAGTAAGAGTGAACAGGCTTCTTCTGGGTGAGCTCGCTCCATCTTAGACTCTGTCTCTGTCCTATGACCTAGACTAGATTCAAGAGCAAATTTATCATTAATAAAAAAAGACATTCTTCTTTTTGAGTCGTCCAACGACCCCATCAGCCCTAGGTGTCAGAGTTAGGCCTCTGACATGGTTGTCTAAGGACCGCCGTCTAAGTAATTTTAGACAGCAGCCGGGACGGACGGCTTAACGTGCCCTCCGAAGCACGGAACCATCTTTAATATCGGACAATCAGGTGGTTCAGCCTGCAATGTCCTAACCAGACTGGGAAAAAATACATATAAAAGACAAACATTTCAATGAACGCTGGTGTCAGAGTTGTTAAATTGCCAACTGAAGGCCTTTAACATGGTTGCATATTGACTACCTTCTGTTATCTACATGTTATCTATCTTAAAACAGAAAATGGAAACAATGGCTCAAAACTACTGAACCTTATCTCTTACAGACAATTAGGTAATTTTGAAGGTCATACTCGGAACTTTGTAGATTTGATTTTATATCCTTCATGAAAGTAGGCATATTAACAGTAAGTAAGAATTTTTATAATAAATAATTATCATGCCTATGTCACACCTTGGATACAGCCGACTCTTTATAGACAACTGTAATTTTTCATTTTTTATATCTTATGGGTTTGCTCTTGACTCTAGTCTAGGTCATAGGACAGAGACAGTGCATATGTGGGTGATCATAGATGTGTGAGTGCAGGGTTGTCATGTAGGTTGATTTGTATACCTAACCTGATGAATACATACAGTAACTACCAAAGAGGATGTAACAAGCCTAGTGCTAGTTTCTACTTAATTCTCCACCGGTATTTTGACATTTCTCGGGTGAGGGCGGGTCGGGCTCTGGGGTGCGAGGAGGTGAGTGTCCGTTCTGTATGTATAATATAATATACTACATATTATTGGATATGCTGTGCCTATGTTTTGCCCAGCTTACCCTGTCACCTGCTCGCTGGAGGGCCTTTGGAATGCTACCAATTAGTCTGTACGGGTGGCAACACACTGGTCTAGGCTAAAACTTTTGTCATTGACACGAAAGAAGAAGAAACAAGCAGAAGTTACGTTAGGAATAAGTCATCATATCTTATCCATTGACTATACGGGGTGTAAGGGACAGCCTTCCAAATACTGATACATGCAGACCATGAAATTGAACAATTTTCACCATAGGTACATATGTCAGGGAACAACAAATAAATATCGACCTTCGACCCGAAAAATGGACCTGCCGTACATAATTGACGCTGGAACATTTTGGATGGGACCGCCAAATTTATTTTTCATATTAATTCATCCTATGTTTACTTTGGGGAAAGTTGTTCCTTATCATCAGCCCGTCCAGAGTTTGCGCTATTGATTACTAGTAAAATTTCATCCTATACGGGCTGTAAGAGACAGCCCTCCGAATACTGATAGGGTGCATGCATACCATGAAACTGAACAACTTTCCTCTTAGAACATATGTCAGGAAACGGCATACAATAATTTACTTCCCATACAACATTCACGATCAGATGACTGCATTTACTATAGGAAGTAAAAAATAAATATGTTTCCTGAAATATTCTTTATGGTAAGTTGTTCAGTTTCGTGGTCTGAATGCTACCTATCAATATTAGAAGGACTGTCCCATACATCCTGTATAAAAAAATATTTAATTTCATTCAGCATGAATTATCTCTTACGAATACAGTAAACCAACAGAGATATCGATGTTTACCTTTAGATTTCCTGCAGATACTTCTGAATGTTAACTGTAAACTGTTTAGTTAGGTATGAAATTGAAATTTACTTTATTCAATGTCAAAATTCGGGATATAAGTTCTCTTAACTTACTTTAAATTAGTGCTGTCACTTGTCAGTTTGCAGGTTCTAATTTTACTTAAGAATAATGCTAAAAACTTGGGCGACGGACATTCTGATAGATTGTCTGTATAAAGAGAAAATATGTTTTTAGTGAAATTGAAATTCTTTATTCAATGTAGGTTAGTATTATCACATATTGACGTCATGAACCGTCATTGTAAAAAAAGAAATTTGTATCACACAATTTTGAAATGTCCTAATAGAAAACCGGCTCGGGCGGGATAAAAAATTAAAATAAAGGCACTGCCACGGGGCTGGCCAGGTTAATCACACGGCATGTAACTTTACGCCACCACCATCTGAAAACGATATTTGTTTCAAACTGAACACAAGATTTTTAAAGTGTGTAGTTTACACTTTACATGCGTATAATTAACCGGACCTTCTGAACAGGAAAATCCCCCCGAAAAACCTGCCCAGAAGTGCTCCTACTCTAAATTAACAATCTTACTAGCCCCTAAGCTACCCTAGCTGAAGTGGCGCCACTGTCGACGTCGTTCACGATTACACTCGCCTTAAACAAGTCTAGCGGAAATTCGTCACTTGACTTATTATGATATCATCTCTTACACAAACAAAGTTGTTATCTTACGTTCTTCATTATAAAACTAAGATGATAATTGTGGAATCCTATTTCATACGACTAGCAAATCATTTGGTAATTTAATTTACGCCGTATGATGTCGGCTTACAATAGCATCACCCCGTTTCTTTTCCGGGAGTGTCGTAAAAGGCGACTAAGGGACTCGAGGGTTACATGTGTATTGCAATCTTAGGCGATAGACTGACAACCTGTCACTATGGTGATACACAATTCACTGGATGACTCTCAAAGGTTTATCAGACGTGTATCAATGTCCGCTTTTTACGGTCTTTTATGCTCTGTCTTTTGCAAGGGATATAGACATGATATATTATGTTTGTATGTAATTCAATTGGCGAATCCCGAAGAAATAAAATATGGTTCTTTTTATCATATTTTAAGCATTAGCATTATCAATATTGAATTTTAAAACACTTCCCGTGTTAGGTATACAATTATTGAAAACTTGATGAACAGATTGAATGTAGTCTAAGCGATGAAAACCCGCGATAAATTGAATACCAAATTTTTAAAACACTTCCCGTGTTAGGTATACAATTATTGAAAACTTGCAAAATTTTCAAGCGCAACAAACATTCAATCTGTAAAGATAGAATTAGTCACCGAGCATTAGTTGCAAAACTAACCCGGTAGATGGAGCCTTGCCACGGTTACTGGCATTAAAATACACTTGCAAAATTGGTGGGCAAGGAGTGAGCTGCGGTAGCCCAGATGGAAGAGGCGTCGCCACTAGTAATGCGAAAGTCGCAGGTTCAAATCCTGCCCGCGCTTGAAAATTTTGCAAGTTTTCATTATCAATATGTAGGTACTGTAATATGTAGAACACAGACGTATAAAGGGTAGCAGACCAAACATTTCGAGAAAAATGCGTGCCAATTACGCCCACATATAATTTTTACGCACACAAATACATTTCAAGGGGTCGGATTTAGGGACCAATAAAAAATAAAACCGTTTTCCGGTCACTCCAATCTGATTTTGGGAAACGGATGTCCTACCAATTCATTTTTCCATCCTAGATAAGGATAAAAATTATGTCCTAATCCTAACACGCGTTTCCGAGAATCCACCAGAGGGTGGATACTTTGAGGTGGCAAATGGATTAATCAGCTTTAGAAACGCCAGATTTATTTATATCCTCTTTTTCTTTTTGTTAATGAAAACGGCTCGGGCTAAATGGCGCTAGGTTTGGTTGCCCTTATTATTATCAAATCACGATGGCGATGGACCATTCAGGGGAAAGGTGGAAATTAACAGACAAGTTCGGGGAATATTTCAGATTAGTAAAATAACATAAAAAATATTAAATTATTTATTTAACCATATATAGTACAAAAACGTATTATTTACAAAAATAATTAAGGCTTAACTTACAGCTCACCTAAGCCTAGGTAAATTAACTTATTTAATGAAACAAAAACAAAATAGTAAATAAAGAAATATGTAGATGAATAGAAAAAGTGATTCATTTAAACCTAAAGTGATAAGTGATTACGATTACGATATCTAAAGACTATACATACATACACATATCACGCCTATTATCCCATGCGGGGTAGGCAGAGTGTAAACGGCCTCAAAAACGGACATTCACGCCACGTCTGACATAAATTTGAAGGACATTCGGAAAATTGTGTATAGCCATAGTGACAGGTTGTCAGCCCATCGCCTACAATTGCAATACACACCCTCAAGTCCCTTAGTCGCCTCTTACGACTCCCACGGGAAAGAAATGGAGTGATGATATTCTAAGCCGGCATTACACGGCACCTAAAGATAAATAATAGTATAAATATAAGTGGATACGTAAATATGAATACCAAAATAAAATATACAAAGCCAGTTCGATATTATATATTATTCATATCTTACGTACAATAAATAATACATATTTATTTATGGATCACTTATATACATAATTATTTATTTTTAAACAAAATCATTTTCTTAAGGTAATTTCTGTCAGATAGATTACTTTGTCTTGCTTTGTGTTTCATCCTTAAATCTACGTAAAACTTAGCAATAACCCTAACTAATAAATGCAGATGATTGGTATCATGATCATAATCAGTTTTTAATTCTATACAATAATTTGATGAATCAGCTATATACATAATTAAACTAGTAATATTTACATTTTCATGGTACATTTTCAAAAACTTTTCGCATGATTGAACTATTTTAATCAGACCAGGTGAGGGGTAAATCAGCCCTCCCCTATCCTTTTTTTTAATCAATGAATTGAAAAAGTTTTCTTTGTCTCCTATCATTAGCATTTGGCATATTGTGCAATTAACCACTTTCATAATTTTTCTAGCTATAAATCCTGCTATATATATAGTGACGTGGTAAGTGTAATCATCCAACGGGCTTGATAATATATCATCTAAAAAAAAATCAATTTCCTCTTCTTTTATGTTATGAAGTTCCATAATGTTTTTTTCAAAGGTGGGCGTTGTGTTGTTCACGATCTCTATTGCTTTTATGGTGGAACTTACAGTCAATATTGGATTTGGAATTTTGAAGCCATCCGCTTGCATTTTTATTTTTATTCGGATTATATTTTTTTTATAAGCAGACCTAAATTGCATGACATTAGGGTTGTCGTTAAAGCCGCCCTTTGCCCTCATTTTGCCAAAAAACATTTCCAAAAAATCTTGGCTGACTTTATATACGCATAAAAATCTTAACTTCCCTTTAGTAATTAAATCCTCGTACATATTGAGTGCACTATGCAGGCAAACAATAAATCCTACGAACCCTGTCTTACGCGGTGAATTAACTATTAATTGGCCGTTTGGAAATTTCAAATTCATTATATAATCCTGCCATTTTGCAATAAGCTCTTTAGCGTTTTGAATATTAGCGCTACATAGCGCTTTTTTTAGCCCAGGGGCAAGTGTAGAGCGGCTATTTAGAACGTCGAATGCGTCATTAATAGTATTGATAAATTGTATCGTCGCTTCACTTCCTTTGAAATTTTCAAAATTATCATTACAGAATGAGAGGGCATCGGCAACCGATTTACTTAATAATTGTACGGCCAATCGAACTTTCATTTTTTGTTTGCCGAACAAAATGTGTGCTTGTTTTACTTTATTAGCCAAATGTAACTCTTTTTCGGATTGTAACTCTAGTAAAAGGCCGAGATATTTAAAATTGATTAAATTTCCATCTTTGTCGATCAAGCTACCAAATTCCCCCAGAGTATTTCTAATAAGTTTGATCATATGGCACGGGTCATAAAAAACATTAATTCTCCTATTTTCGAAAAGGAAGTATGGTTTTAAATTATGCAAATTAAAATCACACCCTAAATGTGTCGCCATACTGATATTGGATGCAGCACCATCAAATGTTAAGCCGCAAACAAAAATATTAATGTCAAACAACATTTTGATTGCCATTTTGACGATATTTGCCCGCTGTTCACCATTCATCGCGTGAATGAAAAAATATCCGATTGGAAGTATCCAATTAGAATTAATTGCCGTTAATAATAATACTAAAGCCTGTGTGGCTAACGGTAGGCTATCATCAGAAACGTTCGTTCCTGTATCAACATATCCCTTGAATTTGTTTACGGACCCGTCCCATACTAACCCTTTTCTTATGGCCATCTCATCCAAGCTTAAATTAACAAAGACTTCATGATCGCAATTCTTTGCTAATTCCTCTAATGTTTTAAAACTTTCAGAAGTGAACCCCGGTTCTGCATCAACTTTTTTATACCACCGTGATAATGTGGCTGGGTGAGGTAGGACTGTGTCGAAAGTATCTCGGACAAAATTATATGCTCGGGGTGAATAGAAATTTAATTGTAGAGCAAAAGCCCTCAATTCGGGGGAAAATGTCTTGCTAACAGGAGCTTTTTTTGCTTTTTTTAAATATCTCACAAAAAATTCTTTGTTGTTAACGTTAATGCCTGATATTATATGCAATTCATCTTCATTTATTTTATCTTTTAAGTTGCTTATTATTTCTGAGAACTTAGAAACTTTATTTTTGAGCCGTCTATTTTGTTGTTTTAGTGCTTTTATTTTTTTATTTTTGAGGAATGTTTTATGTTTCAATTTGTTGATTTCTTCCTCTTTTCTTATATCTTCCTCCTGAAAAAGTACGAAAATCATTAATGTAAAAGTAAAATTATTATAAAATAATTTCGGGGGCATAAAGGACCTGTCGCATGTCGTTCCTGTTTAGCCCCAATATTCAAGGGTAGGCGGCAATAAACTGTCTACAGGTTCACGACACTACCCCAGTACTTTTAAACTTAAAAAGGTCCAAGATTATACTGAAAATACTATGACATAGGCAATGTCATAGAATTTGTCCCCGTCACGGTTTCTTCATAATTACAAAAGTAGATATCTAGTATATAGGAGATGTAGGTAAAAGTTTTTCCTACATTTGTCTGCACTGACCCCATCATCAGTCGTGGACATCAGTCATACTTATATTACTTACATAGTGTGGTCTTGCACTAGACGTACTGGGCTGTATATTTTGAACTTCCTGTAAAACTTGTTTTACACTAGAAATTGTTGATGAAGGTATAGCCTGAAAACAAGGAAACATTAATATAGTAGTGTCGTACCAACTAAGTCATAATTGATTGATCATAAACAGATCATTTATATGATTTCAGAGATGAGGCACTGCACTGCGTGTTATATTCTACAATGATTTTATGATTATATTTTACATATTTTATATTCCCATCTACCACCGTTTTATTATTTAAGGACATTCGCGGTGGCAGATGGGAATAGACATACACATAAACATAGAAAAACTTTATTCACAACCACAAATACAATAGTAAAAATATATTCAATATAAAACGAAGTGTAAGAGTTGATATAAAAGAAAATATAGTAACACGGTGGGTAAGGATCAGCAAAGTCAAACAAAGAATAAACAGAAACAATATTTAAGAGCAAATAATATGTGTAGGCATGGAATGATCAGTCCATAATTTGTTTAATGAACAAATATATTTACAAAAACAAAAGACTGACTGAACCAACACCATCTAGGAATCACTATTCAGAAAATATAGGGGGATTTGTATATTATTTTTAGGTTTACTTACATACTGACATGGCGCAGTAGATGTACTAGGCTGTGTCTCAGGCAAAAGATAACTCCCACTAGCACTCCTTTTAATTGCAACTTTAGGTGCAGCTGGTGTTGGTACTTCCTGAAACCAAATAATATGTATTGAAAATAATTTGTCTTATTTGATAATATTATTGCTGTTTTTTTTTACTCCACCATAACCATGACCACCAGTAGAATTAAAATACAACATTCATTATATCTGCCTAGCTATAAAACAATCCTGGGACCATCGGCACAGAGGCTAAAAAACCACAGAACAATAACACAACCACTGCATCAAGTATGTAGTAAATTTAATTTTATAGAATTATACTTACTTGCCGGGGAATAACATTAGAGGTACAAAGCTGTACATTATGCACGTCTGGCAGAATATGATCACCAGGCGCAGTAGGTATACTCTGAAAAACATAAAAGGTCCTTTTATATAAAAAAATAGTTATTTTTTTAATAAATACACTTATGTCTCGTTTGTAATTTTGTAACAATATATATATAATAATATCTTGTTTCTTATTTTGTAACAAAATTATTTAAAATATTTTTTTGTTGTGTGTAAAATTTTGGATAACGGAAAAACACAACATTGCAAAGTGCAGTCGAGTGCAACTCCGGATAAACACTTTGTTTTTTGTACTTTGTGTATTTAACTGGAGCTATTTCTGACTGTATAGTATTTACACATTACCATAATACTATAGCGATCTGTGACTGTGACCAATATCGCTGGGCTAACACTAATAATCTAGGTGAAAGTAGACAGACCAGACTACAACTATATATAGCAGGAGAAGGCCACACAGGCTTCCACATACTGACTAGTTCTAGTTCGGTTCCAACCCCCATTATAATATAATGGGGGGATAATACCTACATACTGATAAAATTTTCACTTTTTGCTAACACGCTGAAATAAAAAAAGGTAGGTAAGTACTCACCTCAAAAATTGTTGGAATCGCTCCTGGTACAAGCACTGTGCGGAAGCCACTATTATCTATGAAGTGAGCTTCAAAATGTTTTGAACACAGCACACTACACTTTGACGGCTGCCAGTTTGGTCTCTTCAACTTAGACACCCATACTGACTTTAACCTCTCATCCTTTGGAAACCTGCAAACGATTTATGTTAATGTAATTTCCATAAAATTAAATTCAACAAGTGGAACTAATTAAGTAAAACTGAATCCGGCCCCTCAAAAACATGCGAGTAAATGAAACGTCAAAATCAATCGGAGTCAATGGAAATTAATGTAAATCCGATAATATTTATCAAAACAAGCTGATAGAATGGAGATTCACGACATAGGGCAATTAGCTAGAACGTCAGATCGATTAATTATCAGCAAAAAACAGTAGTGTACAAAAAACAAATGACGACGTAGAAATGCACAACAAACTTACTGGTGGAAAGTAATCCCAGGTGTTTTCTTATAAGTTGCGTTGCCGCACAGAAGCGCACAACACTTTCTCATCTTATGAAAGTCTTTTTAGCACATATAATGCAATGATGCACAAAAAAAACGAAAACGAACACGGAGCCTCAGACGTTTACCAGTGTTATTTACCCAGTGGCAAAATGGCGACGTGCTTCACTCCCTATTTTGTCTATGTGTGCGTTCATGTAGCAACAGTATGAACGAAAGGGATGCAATCATTGATTTTTCGTTGGAGAAACAGAGGAGAAAATATTAGTAATCCTCATCTATGTGTTTGTGAAACTTATGTTTGGTCTGCTACCCTTTATACGTCTGTGATGTAGAAGGTATCACAAACAAACAAAAGTAGCGGCCGAGGGACAGAAAGCTGCCAGTGGGCAGACCATCGACCCGATGGTCAGATCAGATGAAATAAACGAAGAAAATAGCGCAATAAAGAAGAGGCCTATGTCCAGCAGTGGGCTAATATATGCTTATTAGATAGATATATGGATAGATTACAAACAAATACACCGACACTCGAGGGAGCACGGGAAGTGGCAGCGGCATGACGAGTAGCAGCGCGAGTGACCAGTTTACATGCTCACGCTGCCCACTTCCCTGCCCATATAAGCATAGTGTGAACGTATTATTAAATATCTGTGTTTGTGATTTCAACTGCCGTGTGATGCCGGCTTAGAGTAGCATCACCCAATTTCTCTCCCGTGGGTGTCGTAAAAGGCGACGAAGGGACTCGAGGGTGTGTATTGCAATTTTAGGCGATGGGCTGACAACCTGTCACTATGGCGATACACAATTTTCCGAATGACCCTCAAATGTTTGTCAGACGTGGCGTAAATGTCCGTTTTTTTGCGGCCGTTTACGTTCTGCCTTCCCCGCAAGGGATAAAAGCGTGATATTTATGTATGTATGTATGTAATTTCAACTTTTAAATCAATGTTTTTTTATTTATAATTTCAGTTGCAGTAACATATCCAGTACAAAGCGCAGCACCTTATGCCACCCCCACTCCATACCCAACTACCTCCCCTTACCCTACAGCTACACCTTACCCTAACACCTCCCCGTACCCTACAGCCGCGCCGTACCCTACGTCAGCACCGTACCCTCACGGTGCTGTGCCGTACCCTAATGCGACGCCGTACCCTCAAGGGCCTACTGCGCCTGATGCTCATGGTATGTAATTGTTTGCTTCAGTAATTTATACTAATCATTTCATTTGATGAATGTATATAATATAGAGATAATTTTAAGTAGTGACAGATAGCGAAATCTCAAGACGGGCTGGTGATAAGGAACAACTTTCCCCAAGGAACATAAGTTGAAATATGACATAAATATTACGAGTTTCCATAGAATATGGTCTAAACTTTTCTCTCGTATTTCGACCTATATTCCTTGGGTAAAGTTGTCCCGTATTAAGTTTTCGCTATCGGTCACTAGTAAAATTTTACGTTATATTTACTAACGGTAACAGCTTATATGGTTACGTAAGGTCCGTTTATTTAAGAATGACTTTTAATGTAAACAAACTTTGTATGAAACTGACAGCTCGCGACTGTCAGTTACATACAAAGTTTGTTTACATTAAAAAACATTCTTAAATAAACGAACCTTATAAGAGTTGGTGCACTACTAGCGAATTTTGGTGCTAGCCGTTTTTAGTAGTTTATGGAAAAAGAGCTCTTAGCGCCAACGCTGCGTCAAGCGGGCTGCACGCGCGTGGCATCGGCAAAATATATCCTGAACAATTCACACAGCGCCATCTAACCCCAAACTAAGCAAAGCTTGTACTATGGGAACTAGATAGCTGATATTAATTAGTATATACTTCTTTTTGTAAATAAATACATAAAAACAGCCAGACTAACCACAAATATCTGAAAATGACTTAACAAATATTTGTGTCTTGTGGGGATCGAAACCACGACCCTTGGCGTAGCAGGCAGAGGTACTATCTGCTACGCCATCGGCCCATATTACATGAATATTTATGTTTGATAGCTCAGTTACAATAATAAAATGCCTTTACTCATCCATATCACATTCTACATGCAGGCAAAGATAAATATCACTGCTACATTTTGTTTCTTATAACAATAACGTTAGAGCCTATATCGCTAACCATTGCTGTGTATGTATGTACATTATATTTATTTGTTTTGCTTTGCTATTGAGTGATCTGACGTCATTTCCAGTATATGTAAATATTAAATTATTTTTAGTTACTACGGCAGAGTAGGGTAATTCATCTCATGATTCTGAACAACTTTTTAAATAAGGCTATATACAGGATGTAAGGGACAGCCCTCCGAATACTGATAGGGTGCATTCAGACCATGTAACTGAACAACTTTTCATAAAAAATATTTTAGGAAATTTAGACTTTCTAAAGTAAATGCAGTCAGCTGATCGTGATTTTTTATGGGAGTTCGGATATTTTTTATCAATTCCTGACATATATGTTAATGGGAAAAGTTGTTCAGTTTCATGGTCTGCATGCACCTTATCAGTATTCGGAGGTCTGTCCCTTACACCCCGTATACATACATACATGAGCCTATTGCAGTCCACTGTTGGACGTAGGCCTCCTCCAGGGTACGCCATAGGGCACGATCTCTCGTTTTCGCCATCCAGTCGCTACCAGCCGCCTTTTTTATTCGGGGCCCTTCTGGCCGGAGGTCGTCCAACGCTACGCTTGCCGAGGCGTGGCCTCCACTCAAGAACCCGCTTACTCCACCGTCCGTCGGTTCTACGACAGATACGCCTAGCCCAAATAAGGCTGTAATATGTACATATTTGAAAAGGCTAAAATAAGATTGATATCAACGGATGATGATTTGTCTTTTTATAGTCCGATTATGTTTCAAATTTTGTTCTTAGTTTCTTGGGGAAAGTTGTTCAGTTTCATGGGCTGGTTCACGTCATGAAATATTTTCGATTATAATTTTTTAACACGGTTTATATTTATACACATTTAGTATCAATTCCATGTTACCAACTAATATCTCTAAATCAAAATAACACTGTCACTTTCAGTTAAATAGGCTTTGTCAACAGAAAATGATCAGTATGATCACCTCTTAAATTGTGTATGATTTTTTGCATTTTACGCAGTATCTGTCGAAATTGAGTGGCGATACAAAATACATGACGGTTATACTATACATACAAAGAAATCTGCTAAATGGCGCAGAAAACATAGATGTCTTAAATAGACATGACCAAAATAGCCTATGACATCTACTATCCTTTTCTAAACTTATTTAACGGAAAGTGACAGCGCTATTTTTAATTAGCTGTTTTATTTGGTAACGTGAAATCGAGATAATTATTTAATTATTTTACTAATGAAGTAAGTTTTGCAGTTGACGTTGCTTTCAAAAATTATTCATTTATATATTTATGGGTTAAAGAATTACTTGTATATTAATTATCGGTGTCGGGAACTAACCACAGCTAACATTGCACTAACAGCCTTCTACGCGCTGCCTACCCCGTATGTGCTGCAGCCTCACGCGCCCGGCTGGAGCACACAAGGTATACCACCACTATTGTAGGGTTCGCTATGATTAAGATTCCAAAAAGTCCTAAGATTGGATGTCTTACAACTATTCTATAAATCTGTAATAAGTTTGTTGTAACATTTCAAAATATAAATAATTTTGCCTAAGTGTAACAATACAATGTGATAATTTCTAGCGCGGGCAGTATTTGAACCTGCGACTTTCGCCATCACTAGTGGCGACGCCTCTTCCATCTGAGCTACGGTGGTCAAATCCTGCCCGCGCTTGTCAATTTTGCAAGTTTTCAAAAATTGTATACACAACACGGGAAGTGTTTTAAAATTTGGTATTCAATGTGATAATTTTATACAGGGTGTAAGGGACAGCCCTACGAGTACTGATAGGGTCATGAAGACCATCAAACTGAACTACTTTCTCCTAAAATATATTTCAGGAAACGTCAAAAACATTTTAGTAAAGTCAGGCAAGAATTTCGATATATTTTTGACGTTTCCTGACATATGTTTCTAGGGGAAAGTTGTTCAGTTTTATGGTTTACATGCACCCTATCAGTATTCTGAGAGCTGTCCCTTACACCACGTATAATAACTGTAGTTTGGAATCTATATGGGACTGGTTTGATCATTGGCGACCCTACCTTAAATTAGTTAAGACCACTGTTATTTAACCAATATGACAGCTGTTAAATCC
Source organism: Tuta absoluta (assembly GCA_027580185.1). Lineage (NCBI taxonomy): Eukaryota > Metazoa > Arthropoda > Insecta > Lepidoptera > Gelechiidae > Tuta > Tuta absoluta. The sequence goes on along the minus strand of JAQAHW010000019.1, from coordinate 5,284,004 downwards.
AATTGTTATTAAAGCAAACTAACGAAACGAAGACGTGAACTATTTTACTTGCATTAATTGATGAAAAATGACAAATCGGTAGTTTATCAGCGGTCCTGCTATAATAATTAGCACTATTTAACATTAAAGAAAAAGTGTACAGCTTGCTTAGGCATAGCACGCCATACGCATTTGACATTGTAGAGAGTTTTTGCGAGCGACAACTCCATACGTTTTTTCATGTCTTTTGGCATCGAGTAACGTAGTTAGTTCATTGCCATCTACAGATTCCTTGGAATACTTTTTTTTATTTCTCAAAAGAAATCTCCATAATACGTACAGTTCATGTTTGGATTTCTATAACAAGTGTTCTTGGTGGCGCTCGCAAAAACGTACGTTTAGTCTGGGTCAGCCCTTATTCATCATTGCTGCTTTCATAAATTATCAATCTATTAAGTAGGTAATAATATGTTTTTTTTTTATCAAGTGTGATGCCTGCTTAGAATAGCATGACCTCATGCCTTACCAGCGGTTATCGTAAGAGGCGACTAAGAGACTAGTGTGTCATGGAAATTACAAATTCAAGCGATGGGCTGACAACCTGTCAGTACAGTGGTGGTCATCTCTATAAATACCCCGATAACGACAGTTTTTTACAGTGGATGACGTTCTGCCTACCCTGCAAGGGATAAATAGATAGATAAACACTTTATTGCTTACAACAGAAACAAAAATTTTGAAGACTTCAAATAAATGTAAGCAAAGGCGGCCTTCTCGCTTGCAGCGATTTCTTCCAGGCAACGTATACCATATAAAGAGACAGATAGAAAATATTGAATACATGATAAATACATGATTATGTAAATCTGTATACTAACCAAGATTGTGTTTTTTTATAGCGCTACCGCCGTCTTACGACCAAGTAATGAGTCAACAGGAGCCCAAACAACCTCCATACAACCCTAACGCACCGCACTAGTCATAGAAAACCCCTTAAATCTGTCAAATTGTAACCTAAAGAGGTAGCTTGACCTGCTGCCTAATGTACTCGTATGTAAAAAACCAAATCTTTTCTGTATATAGAACTTCAGTCGGTAGCTTCAACTGTCTAATTTACTCGTAAACAATGATCAAATTTTCTCTCTCTAAGAAATACAAAAATAACAGGAAAATTTCACACCTAATATGCGCAAAAGCGGCCTTATCGCTACAAACGATCTCTTCTAGACAACCTTGATATGTTCGGGTTAAATGCATGAAGCGTCATTGTAAGTCTTATTGCGGTCGACATAAGAATGTTTCAAAATTCAGTGTGTTATTAGAACTGAGTTCGACTGTACAGTAAATTGTTAAATACACCTTTTTTAGCTCAAAACATCACTATGAGCTCAATTTATCGATTTTTTAGAATTCCTAAAATTTATTCAAATTAGTTAGATTTGTCCTAATGTTTTTTTAAGCGATTTACAATGTATTCTATATTAATTACAGGAAAATTTACGTCTTTAATTTTACGTAGGAATATATTGAACTGTAAGGATAATAATAAGTTTAAGGAAAGTCGAACAAATACCTAGCTTACTTTTATGTTTAACTTCTTATATGTAGGAGGTGTTTTTTTAATCCAAAAAGAACTATTTTCTTAAATGTTTCAGGCTTTATTTTAAGGATTTATCATAATATTGTTATCGAATGTACATTTTTATAGTAAACATAATAAATAAATTAAAAATCTCATAAAGTTACTATTTGTAGCTAAAATAAATTTTTCGGTCTACATTGATGAAAATGAAATTATTGTGATAATTAAAAATAACTATATAGATACAAAATATTGGAGAATAACGAAAAACCGCCATGTAACTGAACAACTTTTGTTCAATATATTTAAAAGCGGCAATTGGCCTTAAGCTATCTGTGTGTTCTAAATTTGTTAGGTTTTTCATACTTTTACTCAGAGTGCGTAGTAAATTATGTTTAGTTTGAGTCAGAATTGTTTTTTTTTAAAGCGTCATTAAACTTTTAAGACTGAGTCGAGATTCAAGTGTTGTAGAAGTTAAGTTCCTACTCAATTTTGTATGATGTCACGAAAATTTGGTTTCACTTTCAATTTCTTTTTTGGATTTTTTACAGTTTAGTGTTCTTTTCATCCAGATATCTTATGCTCTAGTACTTAGAAATGTTTAATGTGATATAATTAGTGTACCTATCTATACTCTGTCTAAGTAGGTATGTAAAAGAAAGTAAACAAACTTGATAAAGTAGGACGACATACGCTGCGACAGAAAAAGACAGAAAATTATAGTTGTCACCCAGCCATAGTAACTCTGTGTATATTCTTGTAAATACCTACATAGGCAAAGTATAACAACGAAACTACTAAAGCACCAAGCTAACTAGATTAATGCGTGGAATTTACAAAAAATGGCTGATTATTTCGAACTATTACGGACTGACATCAGCTGACCAAATATTTCAGAATAACTTTGGTATATAGTAATAGTTACCCTTATAATAACTTTTTCCAAATAGGTATTTAAAAGAACGTAAACAGTGTTACTATGGCTGACTGATATCTATTATTTTGCACTTTTCTGTCGCAGCGCATAATGTTGTCACACTGTATCTAGTTTGTTGACATTATTTCAAGAACCTACTTGAACAAAGTATTAAATAACATAAAAATAAAATAGCATATGATTAGTAGTCAAAAATGCCTTAATCTTCTTATGTTAAGTTACCACGTAAAACATGTATTACCTAAATAAGTGTAAATATTCAAAATATTATTTTCGAATTTAAATAAAAAATCTGAAACGTTCATCATTCTGTTTCATTGAAATAAGATTTTGTGTACAGTCGGTTGTAGCACATAGGTATCAGGGGTACTCCAAAAGAACTAAATTATTTTCGTCCCCAGCAATTATTTTTTCTTGACATGAATATGTATTAGTAGATAGAAAATGACTTCTTCTATATGGATAGGTTAATTTTTTATTATTTATTAACTAAGGATAAAAAAACAGTTCTTTTGGAGTACCCCTGGTACCTTATATGCTACAACCGACTGTACAATCAAACAACAAAATATTCTTCTAACATTTATTAACTTTAGCTAACATTAAAATCATACAAATACATACACTATGTATATACACTATAAAATCATACAACCATAGTACGACGAATAATCAGTCTTATTTTAGATATTTTTATCCCATAATTAACTCAAATAATAAAAATAATATAACACTGGTTTTTAGGTCTCCATTCGCATTTGAAAAAAATAACGTACACAGGAGTTACAGTTACAATATATTTTATATTAACAGCCAAATGTAGGTACCTATTTTGATGATGAAAGAGTTGGACTCATGTTTTGTCAGAAATATGGTTTGGTCATTTTTCATTTGACAAACTCATTTGACATAATTTCATTGGCAAACGTTTTATGTCTAAAAGTATTAAAAATAACATTTTCACTAGGTAATCTTCAAATGACAAACTATAACTTGGCTAATAATAAGTAAAGTAGTCATAATAATATTATTTAATCAATATGACTCAATAAAAAGTCCATAATAATCTGTAGAAAATACAAGATTCCTAGTAGCTTCTGGGATTGTATTATAAAATCAAGTGAACATATAACTTTTTTAAGCACTCGCGATCACTTTCACTCATTTTTAGTATTAGACCGGGTCTATCGCGATAGTATTTAGGTTAATATTAGTAATTTACCTGTGTCCCGACGTTTCAACACAGTTTCATGTATTGTGGTCGCGGGTTGACTAGTTGAATATTTACCTAAATACTATCGCGATAGACCCGGTCTAATACTAAAAACAAGTGAACATAATCCAAAATTACATAACATTAATCTTCTTACCCTTGCAGGGTAGACTGAGCATCATCGAACAATAACATTTTCATTCTTCAAAGAGAAACATTACGTATTTCCTATTACATAGTACCATTTTTAATTATTTATATGTTCAATTATGTATAATTAAGTATATCCAATGCTGTACAAGATCACAAGATTCTTACTATAAGAGAGAAAATTTTAAACAACTGATTAAAATCTGTACAATACCTACAAAATACAACACATCCAAATTAACTTAAAATATAACGAACACTTGTAAAAATCAGTCATTGATTTCATATTTCAGCATAAGTTAAGGTACTGCTTTGCTCATAAGTTTTTTTTTACCTCTTATCAAATAAATTGAAATTGAAATTCAAAATGTTACATTATTCATACCTGTAAAATATGTCTGAATAGGTACTTTTATATGAGTACTGTGCTAATAGGTCTAAATTTTGAAGGTTTTCAGCTTTTATATAATACAGTAGTCTCGATAGTCAATATGAGTTGTCTTTTTTTTTTTTTTTTTTTTGAAAACTTGCAAAATTTTCGAGTGCGGGCAGGATTTGAACCTGCGACTTTCGCATTACTAGTGGCGACGCCTCTTCCATCTGGGCCACCGCAGCTCATTTCTTGCCCGCCAATTTTGCAAGTGTATTTTAATGCCAGATGGCCCAGATGGAAGAGGCGTCGCCACTAGTAATGCGAAAGTCGCAGGTTCAAATCCTGCCCGCACTCGAAAATTTTGCAAGTTTTCAAAAATTGTATACCTAACACGGGAAAGTGTTTTAAAATTTGGTACTCAATGAGTTGTCTTATTTTATTAACATTTCTATTTCGATGAGTTAATTCGTGTTTTCAATTCAATTTAACAATAAATTATCCTAGATTTTACCAAAATTAAGTATAAAAATGGCAGTAAAGATTAGCTTAATAAACAATTTCATAATTAACGTAAAAATATCTCAATGAAGTAGATAGAGTTGAGATCATTTCCGAAAAAAATGCAGATGTCTATGCTAAGCGTAATTTTAATAGTTATTTGAGTGCTCAAATGGACGTGGGCTCGACTGTATGTAAAATTTACTTTCGCATTTTATGTGAATTATCACGCATTTTTCTCGGTCCATTTCATGGTCCACAGAGAATATTAATATTAAAAAGACAGAACTTCCTTTCCTAGTTACCTATGGTGTGGCGTTCTGCATGATTCTGGAAAATAGAGAAAAGAGGAAGAAAATTATTTTATGCAAAATTCTTTGTCTCGATAGTTTGACTTACTGGGAGCTATGACATGAAATTGTACTTACTTCTGGGAACACTCTTTAGCGTTGATTTAGATATGCTATCACTGTCTTCAGACTCTGAACACACTTGAAAACTCGTCTCTGAAACATAAATAATAAACTTGTGTTAACTACTTACATATGAAAATACACAAGGTGACAAGGTCTTAAGATCATTCCTCGCACGTACTAACTTCATAAAAACTAAGTTACGGTTTTAAACCATCTTAACAATCTTATTTTCTTCCGGAACAGTAACACCCAGAACATTGTATGATGTAATTTTATATTGTGCGCAGTCCAGCCAGCATTAGCAAACAGAAATAAGTTCCCTTACCGGTGTCATATCTTTGTTTATGCCTGGCTTGCGGCATGTCCAGGTTCTCCACGTGGCCGAAAGTGCGAAACCCCACTTGGAACTGCGCGTAAGGACTAATCTCGTACAGTTCTGGAAAAAAATATATAAGCGTCAAACTTTAAGACAATGATTATCTGAAGTCATCAAGTCGAAACTAATTGTCCTCAATACCTCCCGACAGGGGTAGGCTCATGGGCATGGGCTTGAACATGTCTAGCAGTGAAACTTTATGATGGTTAAAGTTAATTCATGTGGATCAAAACTAACTATGTATACTGTTACTTCGAAAAAAGTATAGCGACGCGCTGTATAATTATCCTCTTCTGCGCATTGACCGATATCTGTTTTTTTTGACGTGAGCGATATTTGTATGAAGTGTTCGCTGTGAGGTTGTCGCTGAATGATTTGTTGTCAACAGTCATTGAGTCAGACAAAATCAGTCAGTAAATTAGTCTAAATGTTATTTAGGTCAAGGCCCAAAAGGGTGATAACATCCATCGTGAATGAGCAAATTGATCGGATCAATATTATTGAAGTCAACTGTGAATAGAGCAATAGTGTTTTCGGTCAAACGAAAATTCATTAGGCATGTCGTGTTATTCGGTCAAAGATACCTTAATCCAATAGTTTTTAGACCATACATTATTAATTACGTACCGTGTTTGCTATTGTTCCGCACGTGGTGTAGCGGCGCGCTGTATATCCTGTTCTGCGCGTTGACCGACGCTTGGTTTTCTTTGATGTTAGCGATATTTGTATGAGAAGTGTTCGCTGTGAGGTTACCGCTCGATGATTTGTTGTCTACAGTTATCGAATCGCGGTATTCTGTTTCACTGCTGCTGAAAAAAAGGGTATTTATATTCAATTAAAGCACCTACTTATATGAATATGTTGCCGCTGTTTAGCCTTTTATTTATTTGCAGTCAAACCGTAGCAGTGAAAGAGATCTTAACTTGTGACAATCTTCTCCTTAAAAAATAATATAGGTAACAATATTGATTCACTACAGTAAATCAATTATCTTAATAAGCTCGATTTGACGCTGACGCTGTCAGATTCATGCTAATGCTATGGCAAAAGGTCAATTTTAATTTGTCGATATTTCTTTTAGTATGAAATAACAAAAGATAAACAAAGCCTTACTGTAGGCAATTTATGAATGTCACATAATAAATTATTGAGTATACCTCTGCCTCTTGACGATGATGTAGATGCTGCACAGTACGCAAACGGCGAGTAGTATTGAGCTGCACATTATGACTAGCGTGTTAAGGTCCAACGCCTCTGATGGTGGACCCACTTCACCTGTAGAATAAGAAAAGTACACTGAAAATACTGAAATCGCATCTTTTAAAGGTTCGATCGTGCTTGCGGTGCAATTTTGCAACTTTTCAAAAAAGTTACTGTTTTTTAAACACGTGATTTTTTTTTTAAGTCATTAAAAATACAGTCAGGTCAATCCTTATTATTACTCTCATTCTCATGAAAACACATCACACAAATACACAACAATAGAAGTTACAAAAAAATACACTTACTACCATCCTCATTCTTAGTAGCATAGCTGTAACTAGTAGTAACCCCTCCAGCCTCATTACTAACAGTCACTCTTATTTGATACCAGGTCCCAGCAACCAGGTCAGAGATAGCAAACGACGCAGGACGATATTTGGTCTGGTAGTCGGGTAGGCCCCAAGATGGGATGTCTATGTAGGCCTGAGGAAAAAAAGTAAGTAAATTTTAAAGAAATGTTTTTTGTTGTTTGTGCGTAAATTTACGAATTTGTGTGACGGCGGCTTAGAATAGCATCACCCCATTTCTTTCCCATGGGAGTCGTAAGAGGAGACTTAGGGACTCGAGGTTGTGTATTGCAATTTTAGGCGATGGGCTGACAACCTGTCACTATGGCGATACACAATTTTCCGATTGACCCTCAAATATTTGTCTGACGGGGCGTTAATGTCCGTTTTTATGCGGCCGTGTATGCTCTGCCTACCCCGCAAGGGATTATAGACGTGATATGTATGTATGTACCTACGTAAATTATTGCGTGGGAATGAGCGAATTTCCCTTGGTCAAAAAGAGTCTTTGTTACTCTACATACCACGGCTACACTACCTACATGTAGGTATACCAAATACTTTAGGCTTCTATAAACTAGATACATTCCAATTAGTCAGTTTGATAAATCGTTTTTAGGTAAATTGTGATTAGGGGAAACGTTCTTAGGTTAACAGTGATTAGCTGAACAAATTTTAGTCAATTTGTTATAATAAATCTATTTATTTCACAAAATTTTCGAAGTACCGATAATAAGGTTCTATGCTTACCAAAGTATTATGAGCCCGTATCCACTGCCTAGTCCCCAGCGGCCTGTAGTCCACCTCCCAGGCTCTGATCTCGCACCCGCCGTCGTCCCAGCCCGCCAGTTGCACAAACATGTGTGTGGCGTTGCTCCAGAGCCACTCGTTTGTCGAGGGTGGGATTGGCACTGGAATCGGATAATGAAAAAATATTGAAGAAATGTGAGCGCCCGCCGGGACTTGGATTTCTTATTTTCATTTATGAAAATAATTATAGCACTGTGAGTGCATAATAGACCCTGAAAATATAAGATGCAGGATTGTCATAGTCATCATGCATGATACAAAAATGTAAACAAAACATGTATGAGATACAAAGGTAGTGCAAGACTAAAATTGCTATCACTAGTCCGAATACCGTGACCGGTTCGGCAGACATTGCTGGTTATCTGATTCTAAGGTTTATTGTAATGACACCCATTTAATAACCAGAGATGTATGTCAAACCGTGCACGGTTTCAGACTATAGTATTTCATAACTTTAATTGCAGCGAATATTTCATTGACTTTGCAGGTTCTAATTTTACTACTAAAACTTGGGCAACGAATATTTTTATAGATTGTTTGTAATTGTATAAAGATAATTTTTGTTTTTGTGAAGTGGCGCCACTGTAGAGGTTGTTCACGGGTACACTCGTCTTAAGGACTGATTGATGCTTGTTAAAACTATATTTATTTTTGTGGTAAATAAATTAATAATCTTGAGAAATATCACCTCCTCCTAATGTGCTGACATCCATATACGCTGGTTGCGACGTCCCAACTTTATTCGTAGCCGTGATCCTCAAGGAATACTTTGTGCCACATTTGAGTCCGTTCAACTCATGCTTCTGCACGCCGAGGGTAGGCAGAGGGGTGGCCGGCCACGCCTCTTGCCAGGGACCGTTTGCTTCTTTCCAAGTTAGGCTGTAGACTGGATAAGAGAAAGTAGTAAGGTAAGTTATTAATACCTAGATGATATAGAATTGATAAATTTGAAAAAAAAAATGGTATTATAACGAAAATATGAAGGAACTATGATTGACTGTATTGTATTCGAAGCAGAATAAATGAACTAACTTTTTATTTTCATGAGTTTTGCAGAGAAAACTTTTCCGAACATGTAAAAGGCTTTCGATTTTGTGTCACATGAATTATTGATGGGTTATTTCTATACTTGAATTGAATATAAGTAGGTAATTAATCCTATATTCTTATGTCGTAGTAAAATTGGTGAAAATTATGCGTGGAGAGTTGAAATAACTTAAATTCTTTAGGTGATAAGATAAAAAATGGTGGTACGTGTTGCAGGGTAACATCCTTGGACCACTGTTATTTGTTATTAGAAAATCATATATATGACTTACAAATATTAGTATTATTCGTAGTATTATGCGGTGAATAAGGTTGTTCCCACTCCACGAGTATAGACCGCTGGTAGGGCGTCGCGCGTAGCACCGGCGCGTCGGGAAGGGGCAGAACTACCACCAAGTATTCTACTGAATCGGAACCGTATAGGTTCTTCGCGAGGCATGTGTAGTTACCGCTGAGTGATTGGTCTATGTCTGGAAGAGACAACAATATTATTATATGTTTCCTCTAATTAATACCTTTTCGTAAATATAAATAGGATTACATTTTGTGTGTGTTGGGCTTTACCCAAGATACTGGTTTCAGTAGGTAAAATACTTATAGCACTGTGCATAGATAGCATAAATTTTAATGAGAACATGCAGGGTTTAACGGTCTCTGTCTCTCTCTTTTCGTGTGGGAAACCGAGTCGTCTAAAGACCCGATGAACCCTGGTGTCAGAGTAACGGTAAATATTATAAGCAGGACTTTCTGAATTTAAAAGTTATGTACCTACACATTAGAAACTACTTAGGTACTAAGCTACTACAGAGTTCAAAACTTAAATTCCAGAACTTACTATTTATCAGCAGACTGTCATCATGGTTCCTCGTGAATCTCGGATGATGAGTGATGATGTTGTGTTTGTGATACCACACGGTGCGTGGTGGTGGGACTCCCACACATTGGCACACTAAGAGCACTGAACTCCCCACTCCCACTGAGATAGTGCCTCCTAATGATGCTACTCCGGCTACCACTGGAAACGGAAAAATATTAAGGCCTTTTTAGATAGTTAACAAGCATAATCAATCGGCAACACGACTGCTTTCTGTGATAGAGCCTAGCCTATGACACTCGGGATAATGTAAGGATACTTTCGATATAAATTCCAATCGAATCTGTTCTGTGGTTAACGAGTTGCAGCACTTCAAGAATCGCACTTTTACATACATGAACTCTTAAAACATTACTCTCCTTTTTTGATTGAGCAGTCGTGTAACAAGCATAATAAAAAAAACACGACTGCTTTCTGCTTCTCTTTCTGTCTATGACACTCGGGATAGTGTAAGGATTCTTCCGATACAATGGCCATTTAAATCTGTTCAGTGGTTAACCAGTTTCAGTCCTTTAAAGAATCGCATATTATATACGTACAAACATGATTGCCATTCGAATCTGTTCAGTGGTTAATATGTTTCACAGTCCTTTAAAGTATCGCACATATATACCTACCTACATACATGAACTCTTAAATCATTACACTCCGTTTTTGATTGAGCAGTCTTGTAAAAAGGTTCTATTGATATATAGGTTTGAGTATTTATGAGGCCGTGTTACAAGCTTCTATTTTTCATCACTAGGTATTATTAGGCAGACTATAAGCTGAGAGTGAGAGGTAGATCAATTTTATTAGTGTATTAAAACTAGATTTAGCTGTTGCTTATACCACATACCTCTTTGCGAGGGCGTATGTGAAACCCTCCTAGTACCCGCCCCTTCGCCAGCCCTGGTGGTTGCAGTTACCCAAGCTTCGTAAGTTCTTCCAGATATTAGATCCTTTACTTCAGTGGATGTTCTCGAAGGTTCCGTGCGGTGCGTTTGTGGTTGGCCGCTACTGTGGGGCGGTTATTAGAGTTGTTATAAGCAGTCTTCTTCTTCTTTTCGTGTGGGACACGAAGGACTGAGTCATCCAACGACCCGATGAACGTAGGTGTCAGAGTTTATCAACCATCCTCTACTAGAAGTAGGCCTCAGACATGGTTGTGTAACGACCGCCGTCTTGGTAATCATATGCAGAAACCCGGTTAACGTGCACTCCGAAGCACTCTTTCTTTTCAGACAATCCGGTGGTTCATCCTGCAATGTCCTAACCATACTAGGACCAACTTACAAAGTGATAAATATCAACTTTGTGAGTGCCCCACCGAGAATCGATCCCAGAACCTTTGCGTCGCTGGCAGTCGCACTACCACTGCGCCATATCGGCCGTCAATAAGAAGTAATTTACGATTAAATAACTCAATATAGGCTAAAAAATACAAAGCTAAACTTTGTAAATTATGAAAATCATTGGCCCTGGATTGCTACCTTGAGAAACGCCATAAATTCAATACGAAAGGTTACTTGTATTAACATATTTTGGTGTATTGCGATGAATTATCCAGGCAGTTTTGACTTAGCTAACTACACTAATTGACAATGAAATAAAGTAAGTATAGGAATAATGCCAGCCAAAACCGTATCAAAGGCTTGAGCAAGATCTAGAAAAATCTTTTAATAATTGCATTTTAAATAAACATTAAATACAATGTCTTACCTAGAAGTAGGCTTCACATAGACAGTATAATACAGCAGTTCTCCGTTGGGATGGTCGGGTCTCTTCCAGCTGACGAGCAGAGATGACGCGGAGTATACCAACACTTTGATGTCTGATGGCGGGCCGGGCACTGGAAATTAAAATATTATGCAGCTAATAAATAAGTAAAGATCTGTCGTGGTTGCTGTCGGTGAACAGGTAAGTACTTCGTAGGTACACAAAGTATGTTTTTTGTGTGGTTTTGGCACCGTGAGACCAGGTTCATACGACTTAGTGAAAGAATAGCAAGATAGAACAGAACAATTACTTCAACACCAAAAAATACGCTTGTTGTTTGTTTAGTGCCCGTTTTTGGCTTCTAGGTTAACTCGCTTCATCATCGACTATGTCATATCTTTATCAATCCTATACTGAAGAACAAACAAACCTGCAATTATAAAAAAACAACTTAGTTACGTACCATCTTGTAAAGTGGCGCAGACGATAGGATACGAAAAGGGTCCAGCACCAAAATTGGAAAACCCAGCGACTTTGACTGTGTAGTTGGTGTATTTGAGTAAGCCTTGCAGGTAGAGTTCCGTGTGGAGTGAAGTGTGGTTCTGCCAGGCTCCATCTAAAAAAACAAAAATATGCTTTTTAGATTCATACCTCACTTCGTACCTACAATTTTGGATGACAATATGACAATGGTTGTTGAAATGTTTTATCTTTTATTGTTTCGTTGCATTTCAACAGTGAAGTTCAAATGTAGTGAATACCTTCAGTGGCATGAAGTACAGTGTAGCCAATGAGGGAGCTGCCTTGTCCGGGCAGGACTATCGGCTGCCAACCGATCCTCAAAGAAGTAGGAGATACTGCTGCACATTCCACTGAAGATGGCGCTTGTTCAGGGGCTGCAATACAAATAATTTTGAAAATTTATAAACTTTTTGTACCGACTAAACCGTAAACTATAAAATACATTTTGAAGAGTTTCTCCGATTTCCCCAGGATCCTTGTATACTGATACCATGGAACCACCTCCGAAGTATACTCTTTCAAACAGAATCGATTGTGTTCCTGAAGAATGAATCTCTAGGCTGAGCCAGTTAACATGATTTGAAGTTTTGTAAGTTCTTCAAAAGCATACATGTAACGACATAAAAAAATATCCTTGACAATTCATACAGCACCATCTAGCCGTAAACTAAGAGAAGCTTGTACTGTAGGAAGGAACTAGATATCTGTTATTAATACTAACATAACACATAGAAAACACCCAGACTTAAATCCTTGAAAATTGACTTAACAAATATTTGTGTCTTGTGGGGGATCGAACCCACGACCCTCGGCGTAGCAGGCAGGGGTATTATCCGCTACGCCATATCGGCCTATTATATGAGGCCAACGCCACAGGAAAGAGATGTCATAATGTGATACGTATTTAAGAAATTATATCTATTGGACGGAGGACGCCCATAAATTAAGCTTTCAATTGCAAAAATAAAAATGACTTACCGCCTTCCCTGGTATCTTGATACATTGGAAGGGAAAATGGACCCGTTCCAGCATTCGTAAAAGCTGCTATTGACACACCATACCTAAAATTGAATCAAACATTTTGTTACAAACGTAATATTTTTGCATCTAAGTATCAATCAAGACTTAGGTTGGGCTCACATTTGCCTCACGATGTTGCGATATTTTGTCGGTCCGGTGTGAATGGCGAAAGAAGTTGTATAAAACCACATGTCGAAGCATTAAATAAATATCTTGAACATTTCACGTAGCGCCATCTAGCCCCAAACTAAGCAAAGCTTATAATTTGGAAACTAGATAATTTACGAGTATATACGTACTTCTCTTTTTATAAATAAATGCATACAATACTACACACCCAGATTCAACACAAACATTTGAAAAGTAACTTACAAATACTTGTGCTGGGTGGGGATTGAACCCACGACCCTCAGCGTAGCAGGCAGGCAGTCCACTACGCCATCGGGCAAACATTTACTGGCTGGGTGTCAAATACCGCAACATCGCGTGGCAAATGTGAAGATGATCTTGGTTTACACACTGACCTCGTGTTTTTCAAAAGACCACTCATGAGTGTTTCCTGTTTTCCTGCTTGCTGCGTCACTTTCAATGTCCTCGTGTCTGTATTATCTAAGGAGGAAACATAATTAATGTGAAAAAGTTCATTTTTGAAATAAAAGCTTTAGGAGCTTTAGAAAAAGCATCTACTGGCCTCGGGCATTGTGATAAAAAAGTACATGAAATGATTGAACAAACTGAGGTTGAACTAGAGATATAAAGGGCGAAATTTCACTAGTGACCGATAGCGTAAACTCAAGACGAAGGAACAACTTTCTCGAACATAGGTCGAAATACGAAAAAACGTACCTACTCTGGGCTATACATCATTGCCGATCAGCTGATTTGAGTTATTACAAGTTATTATGGAAACTAAACATATTTTTGTCATATTTTAACCTATGTTCCTTGAGGAAACTTATTCCTTATCATATCACCAGCCCGTCTTGAGATTTCGCTATCGGTCACGAGTAAAATTTCACCCCATACCTATAGATTCTAAATTGATAAATTTTACTTTCAGATCTAACCTAGCTTTTGATCCACGAACTTTGTGAAATCCTGTTCTTAATTGGCAATTTACAAACATCTGAATATTTACAATATTTATAAAACAAGAAAACCTAAAAATTTAAATAAGCCTCGTAATGCGTCCCCACCAGACATAGTTCCCAGCATGCTGGCAGCATTCCCCCTTTGTATAGCCAGGCTAATACGCTGGGCAAGGAAGCTGCCAGCTCTGCGGTCGCCGGGTGCCTTGTGGAAGCGAATTGAGAGATCAGCAATTACCTTAGTCTGGTTATCGGATAGAATATTGAGATCAATATCTGTTACACAACGATTTATTTATCTCGGACTCTACACCCTCTTAATATCTCACCCGTCCCAGTTCCTTGTGGTACAGCCTTCACATGATAACCTATAAGAACCCCGTTATGGGTCTCCTTTAGTGGTGGTAGCCATGAGATTTTCAGCTCCCCAGGATTCTCGGTCTGTTCCACTTGCACGCTCGTTGGTGGCGACGATGGCGCTGGAAGTATGGAAACCAAATAATGTTTTCCCAAGGGTAGAAGCAAAACAATACACACACACATATATCGTAGTAAATGGCCGGAAAAAAAACCGTCACTTACGCCACGTCTGACAATCATTTGAGGGTAATTCAGATAAATTGAAATTGAAATTGAAATTCTTTATTCAATGTAGGATAGTATTATCATATCACTTATTGACGTCATGAACCGTCATTGTAAAAAAAAGAAATTTGTATCACACAATTTTCTTTTTTTTATAACAATTTTGTAATGTCCTAATAGAAAACCGGCTCGGGCGGGAGAAAAAAATAAAAATCAAAGCACTGCCACGGGGCTGGCCAGGTTAATCACACGGCATGTAACTTTACGCCACCACCATCTGAAAACGATATTTGTTTCAAATTGAAGTCAAGATTTTTAAAGCGTGTAGTTTACATGCGTATAATTAATCGGACCTCCTGAACAGGAAAAACCCACCAAAAAACCTGCCCAGTAATTATGTATCACTATAGTGATAGGATGTCAGCCCATCGCCTAAAATTGCAAAATACATGTAACCCTCGAGCCCCTTAGTCGCCTCATACGACACCCACGGGAAGGAAATGGGGTGATACTATTCTAAGCTGGCATTACGATTTGAGACCATTATCATATAAAAAATTGAAAGATTTTCCTTACCTTCCTCGTGGGTAGTGAAATGCACAGGTGGGGTATAAACACTAACTCCAACTTGGTTCCCAGTGGCCACTCTCACTCCGTAAGCGGTCGCTGGCCGCAAGTTTTGCAGCTCGAAGGTTTGGCGCACTTCAGTGTCTTTTCTGAAATCGTTGAAAGAATAAAGTATTTTTTGAAAGGTTGCAAAATTTTCATACGCGGGTAGGATTTAAACCTGCGACTTTTGTCATTACTAGTGGCGACGCCTCTTTCATCTGGGCTGAAATTCCTTGCCCGCCAAATTAAAGCATTAAAATACACTTGCAAAATTGGCGGGCAAGGAATGAGCTGCGGTAGCCCAGATGGAAGAGGCGTCGTCACTAGTAATGACGAAAGTCTGCGAGTTCAAACTCTACCTGTTTTCAAATTTGGTATTCAGGATAAGTATTGCTTTTGTACAGTAGTATGAGGTTAGCTTAACTGTAGAAGCATAGTTTACATACCTACTGGAAGCGTAAACCTATTCTCGAAAGTATAACCATAACCTCTACGTAGATAATTATTTACTTTAAAAGTTTACATAAATAATATAAAAACATATATACGAGTTTATGGGTATAAGGTTACATTCTATTGTTATGTTTCTATAAGTTTCGGCTTGTACCACTATAGAGCTACATATTTTTTATAATGTATCTGGGCGTTACGAGGATAAAAATAAATTAGGTTCGGCCAATGGTCCAGAAACTATAAGCCAGAAATGATCACCTTTAATATTTTCAAACATGAAAAGTTAGCTACACTGGGCTTTTAAATACGGAGATTTTTTCCACACTTACCGACTAACATTGACAGTGGTAGCGTGATCCCAGACGTCGCTATAATATGTAGTGGTGTACTGCAACGAATAGTGCCTTGAGTGGGCCCTCAGAATGTCCCTCCAAGATATGGTGGCTCCCCGAGATCTGACAGCTTCAATTCGAAGATCTGAAGGCGGAGTTGGTGGCTCTGGAAGATTAAAAAAACAAATATTTTGTTATGGTGAACATGCAAAACTGCACCGTAGGCAGAATCTAAACATGCGACTTTCACTATCACTATTAATTTTTATTTTGTTGAAAAGGTTAATGGTTATTGATATGGCGCGTATGGTGCCGGATTAGATTAGCATCACCACATGTCTACTTAACCGTCGTTTGTTTTAGAGTAAAGAAAGAAATAAAACATATTTATTCAAAAATTGTAACAAGGTACAGGCAGGTAAAGAGTAGGCAGACGGGTTTGAGCCCTTTGTTCTAAGTAGTATCTTTGCTAGTTTCTTTAAAGGAACTAGTGTAACTTTTGAGTATCAGTAGTTCCTTCACGAGAGCTAAAAGAACTCATGATGCCTAGCGGGTTCCTAAGTGGAACCACGCCACGGAAATCATAGCGTTGGACAGCCTCCGGCTTTCAGCGACTGGATATGGCGCAAACGGGATATCGTGCCTTATGGTGTGCCGTAGGGGAGGCAGCAGTCTAGCAGTGGACCGCTATGTGCTGCTGTGAGGTAGACAGATACTGGAAGATTGCAGTAGCCGGTTCTATAGTAACGTCTACGCAACGGAAAATGAAGCGCAGAGCAGCGACCTCCAACAAGGTGGTCTATGGAAGCGCTATGGGGAGGTTGAAAGGCACCCTGCGTACGGATGTGGTCCAGCCCCCCGTAGGCTAAAAAGCCGTAAGAGCTTTTTGAACTGCGTTGCCCCTCTCAAAGAGAAACCTTCAGCGTTCAGGGTAAAGCGATGGAAGGACACAGTCCCTGTGGAGCCCTTTATCCCACAAGACGAACGACTTCCTCCGGGCAAAAACTTGCAGTGGCCTCTGTGGAGATCCCTAAACCGACTGCGGTCTCAAGTAGGCCGCTGCAAGGAAAATCTTTTACGCTGGGGCTATTGCAATAGTTCCACCTGTACATGTGGTGCTACCCCACAAAATATGGCCCACCTATTAATATGTCCAGGGTGCCCCGACACCTGCTCGCTGGAGGACCTCTGGAGAGCCACCGATGAAGCTGTACGTGTGGCTGCTCATTGGTCTATATCAATTTAAAAACACTTGCCATCGACACGCAAAGAAGAAGAAGATGGGGAGGTCATGTGCAGCAGTCTTACGGTTGTTGCTTATGACTATAAGTTTCTACTAGGATCGGCAAACTAGAGAAAGTATTAATGCGTACCAAGAATAGTAAGATGCACGTTGAACCCGGCGGCTCCGTAAGGGTTCGTGGCTCGACACTTGTAAATACCACCGTCGTTCGTTTCGGAGTACTGGAAGTTCAGGGTGCTGGTCACGCCTAGGCTGGTCTTGGATTCGGTGAGTTTTATTCTGGAATTAGAGAAATTTATCCACACTATCATATCGAGTAGACACTGAGTCCATAAAAGACCCGAAGAATAAGACTTTTGGAATGAAAATAAATTGTTTTTTTTTTTTTTTTTTTTTACGTCGGCCGCGGATTGAACCCGGAACCGAACCAGACCGAGCCCTGAGGAGTACCGTCCCACAACGATCTGCACTGAGCTACCAGCGGCGCCCCGACTGAACCCTTCCATATTGTCAACTTCTTGCTACGCCGTACAAGCGACAAACACACAGGTCCCGGGTTCGATCCCCGGCCGACGCATACTTTTGTCAATATCTGATTTTCATTTACGAAAATTATATAGCACTGTGAGTGCAAAATAAACCATAGTACAAGACCATAGCTTGGATTAGCAATTAGCATCACTTTTTGCATGTCTTTTTGCAGGTGATGAGATGTTTTAGATGAATTAGGGTGCTACTAACTAAAAAAGTGAGTTCCCTAAGAATAAAACATCTTGCTGACCTGCGAACTTCAATTTGAAGATGGCACCCCATGATGATGATGAAAACATCTTACAGTCGCCCACGCTAGGGAGAGAGCCATCTCCAACAGTAGACTGTCGTGGCTACTAATGGTATTTGGTCGAATGGGCCCTATACCCTGGGTGTCACACTCGTCATGCTGATTGAACTGGGTTAATAAGTTTACCTTGGATTCTGAAGGTCTACGGGGCTCCCATCATGCGTCCAAGTCACTCTGATTGGTTCATCTCCAAGAGGCTTGCACTCCAAGTTGACTGCGTGACCAAGTCTCGAAGTCACGTTGGCTGAGCTGGACTCGAAGTGTACTGGTTCTGGAAGAGTTTGCGTCTGTGATTATTCTTTGAGAGAGGATGCATGTAGAAAAAAGTTAAGGAAAGACCGAATAGAAACTAGTTAAGACTTAGAGAATTATTGCAAATTAGTAACCAATAACCATGACATCGCCGTGTCAATTAATTCAAAGAGTATATAATAAATTAATTTCTACTCGAGGTTTTTGTAAAAGGGGTAGGTATGTATATGTTTATATGTTCCTTGGTAAAAAGTGACTGAACGATGTCACTACATTACGTCACTCTGAAAACTCCTACTCATTGTGTTCGCGTACCACCGCACCCCTCTCACACACTCTCTCTCTCTCACTTACCTACGTGAAGTGAATAGCTCACTTTGTCGCTAGCTGTAGATGCTGTATGAAGGTGTGTAATGATGCAATACCTACGTCACTGGTTACTGTCAACCGGTAGGCTGATAATGGAACAGAATAATAATACTGACTATTGACGCTCATCCAGACGGTCTTGCTGAGCGGCTGCCCGACGCCGTTCTCCACGTTGCAGGAGTATAACCCCTCGTCAGAGAGCGACACTTCTTCTAGGACCAGCGTCCCGTTGGGCAGACTCAGGATCCCGCCGCCGGCCAGCTCCAGCACCGGCTGCCACGTGCCCAGAATTGCTGATGAGGTAGAATTTGCGATTGTTATATAAAATGATTTTGAAACGCAATAATAAGGTGAACCTTTAAAAATATTTGCAATATTGGCGTGGGTACACAAGCAGAATACTTTACTAGTCACAAAATTTGTGATCTGGCAAATAAATTATTAACCTACCTATTTACTTACTAACTTAAGCAGACGAAATCGTTTTGTTGGTGTTGTGACTAAACATTTTGTCACACGACAAACTCATGCCTCTGAAGTAGATTTACCAACGGACATACATACCTACAACTTCATGTCAAACACGGCTCTTGCTCCGTAGGGCATCACACAATAACAAGTCACACTCTTGTCACGAGCTTGTTAAATTACACACAACACCTTCCGAAGCACGGAACTTACCGTCTTTCTTCATCCAATGCACCTGAGGCTGAGGATACCCACTGGCGCTGCAAGAGACCGTCCCTCGTCTGCCGAGAAGAAGAGACGAGTTTGATGGTTCTTCTACCCATTTTGGGGCCACTGTAAAGATAAAATACCGACTATAAAGATAGTTGAGAATAAAATATATAGTATTAGCTAAAGTTCAGAATGGGCAGTAGCATTTTCCGTTCGCCTGAAAAGCGCTGTGTGATGCTGATAAGGAAGGGAGGCCCATGTCTAGCACTGCAGTTAACCGCTTTAAATGTTGATGGAAATTTTGTTACAACAACGGTTTCGCAAGAGGCTAAAGAAAGTCAGGCCGTTCACAGATGTCTGGGATGCATTGCCAAACTTGTTACTTTGTAGGAAACCTAAGTATAACGTATGTTACGGACGGAGCAGAAAAGTATTGCAAGTATCTTACTTACCTTTGATATAAAGTTCAGTAGATTTATTGACTTTAGCGACATGGTTGGAAGCCACACAGGTGTAGGTCCCGCAATGTTCTAGAGACACCTTCTTGATGACCAGAGCACTAAAGAGCTCTGAGCTACGTTCTACTACCTGAAATATAGAAAATGCTATAAAATCTGCTGTTTTTATCATGGAAATTGGGGGAAACGGGTAAACGGACTGAAGGAAAGACTTGTAAGCTAAGGTACAGTCTAGTTCGCGTCAGGTTAGACAGTCGAGCCGTCGAGTCGTCGTCAATGTATATCTGATGCGCGTGGTTTAAGAACGAGCCAAAGTTTGAACTGTGCAACCCAGCCTGATATTGACTATATACATAGTAACATGAAGACAGTCTATGTATTCGAAGGGCAATATAAAATTGAAATGATTTCGAAATTGCCTGGTATTGACTATGATGTCAGTATCATTATAATATAAAATCATTGCCAGTAAGTAGTACGAAAATTACACATTATATCATATTATGCAAGAAGTGAAGATTGCCAAATTGTGTTTGTTAAGGTAGCCTCATTATACTTACTTTCAAACCGCTGGGAATCCTTTTCCCATCCTTCAACCACTCAAAATGTATCGGCAAATCTCCACTCCTCACGTTACAGTAGATATTTACTATCTGACCCTCTTGCAGGTTATTCCCAAGTAACAAATCTTCTAAAATAGGCGCTTCAATAACCTGGACTTCAAATGCTCTTCTAGCCATTTCGCCAGAAGGACTTGTAACTATACAAGTAAAGATTTCTCCATTAAAATCTTTCGAGACTTCAGGTATGGATAAAATGCCGTTGATGTTGACTGTTGGGGCGTTTCGTCTGATCTTCTTTCTGTGGTAGGATCTTTTGTAGCGTGATTGGAATATGCTGTTAGATAACGTTTTTCCTTTATATTCCCAGTCGATTTTGCTGAAACAATAAGACTTAATCAATAAAGAGTGTCAGAAAAAATCTTCTTATTTTGTTACAGAGCTCATTGTTTTTGTCGGTGGAGTAACCGCCAGTTGTTTCTATCTTCTCCTTGACCTCCTAAATAATAGAAACATACTGCGTTTTGATTAGGTATGGGGTGAACTTGCGTACGGAACGGAAAAACTTCCCCTCAAGAGGAACTTGAAGGGGACTGCTATTATTTTTCATGATTCGTCCTTTATCATCGGGGAAAGTTCTTCATGAAACTTAAACGTAAAAAGATTGCAGTATTTTTTCTAGAACACTGAGGATCATCTTGCGAAAGGGACATTGTGCGAAAGAAGCATTTTGCGATCAGTAGACATTTTGTAAAACGGAAATTATAAGTCTGAAAGCCGGTTGGTTATTATGATTCTCTTGAAAGTGTGTTTGGACGATGTCTTTACCTAATAGGATATCCATAAAATGGACATCTAAGGTTGACTGAGTCTCCAGCTTGCACCTTGATTGGTGGTATTGATCTGATATACGGAGGACCTGTAAAAGAAAAGAGATACAAGATTAATAAACTTTTTACGGGAAGGTACGCTATTGCTATGCTTGTAGTGATTCAATAGTTCTTCGCTTTGCTTATGATTAAAGCTTCTTTATTACTGGTAGCCGATGATATTAGTGTCTCTTACGTATCAATCCATCGCGTGATGTGTATATGCGTGTGTGTGTGTGTTTGTGGTGTGTGTGTGTGTGTGTGTGTGTGTGCGCGCGCGTGTAGGTGTCTGTGTGTGTGTGTGTGTCTGTGTGTGTGTTCGTTCTCTCACTATGCAAATCCATCCATCGCGTGATGTGGTGATGTGTGTGTGTGTTCACTCACCATACACATCGAGTCTGTTCTCATGGACGGCAACATGCTCCCCCTCCCTCGCCATACAAGAGTACAACCCGCCATCTTCTACCCTCACTCTAGTTATGTTCAGCTGAGTGACCACTGAGTTGTCTGACGTCATCAGCTGGCCCAGCGCGTATCTGGAATGAGGCGAAATGGAAAAAGTATTAGAATTAGTGCATCTGGTGTAAATCCCACTGCGGTTTTCGCATATTTCATAGTATGGCGGATGACAGGAGTAATGCCGTTAGGCAGAATGGAGGGATACAGGTGGTGTAGGGAAAAGGAAAGCTACCCTGCCTGGCCGTGTGTTTTGCCCGCCGGCATAGAGTTGAAAGTTTTTTATGTGCGGTATGCGGTGAACACTTCGATACCGCGATTCAGGCTCATTGTTCTCAGACAATCTGTCACGTGGCGCCATCTTGCGGATATGTTGGAACTTCTGTTGAGTCTTGCTTGCTTGTAAACCACTTCAATGAGCTTTTAGTAGAAGCTTCTAGAAGCTCCAAGATGTATGTGTAAGTAAACTGTGCAATAATTGGCACGGCTATACAATGAGGATAAAAACTGGAAACTAAATAGCGCCATTCGCGACCATGGCTTTTATTCTGTGATTGGTCAAAAAGTGTTAATGTCAAAGTTCTTATTGGCGCGTTTCAACGTTTCGAGTTGAGGCTGGCACCAAATGCAATAAGCGTGTGGGTATCCCTACAATCCTCTTATTTGGTCTACCCACAGTTGTCTATTAATCTAGCTTGTGGGTATACTCTTAATAATGATAAACAGTACACCCTCAACTGACTATTATATTAAGTTCACATTTTGTATAAATAGCGGTGAGAACTTGAATAAACTGGCATTCGACTGCCCAAGCCCGAACCAAACCCTTCACTCATTTCGCCTCCTCACCCGTGGTACGCAACTAGTGTCTCCACTTCCTCGACATACATCCGTGGTACGCAACTAGTGTTTCCACTTCCTCAACACCCACTCGTGGTTCGCAACTAGCGTTTCCACTCCTTCAACCCTCTCTCGTGGTTCGCAACTAGCGTCCCACAAGCGTTTAGTTTTTATCCGTACCTACTGAATAAACAGATCTTGTGCACAGTTTTCAATTCCGTGTGATGCCGGCTTAGAAT
Source organism: Tuta absoluta (assembly GCA_027580185.1). NCBI lineage: Eukaryota > Metazoa > Arthropoda > Insecta > Lepidoptera > Gelechiidae > Tuta > Tuta absoluta. Next base: position 5,261,087 of record JAQAHW010000019.1, on the reverse strand, counting down.
AGCATCAATTACCCCATTTCATTCCCGCGTGTGTCGTAAGAGGCGACAAATGGAATTACAATTTTCGGCGAAAGGCTATAGTGCCACTATAGTGATGCACGATTTTTCTAAAACGGTCTTTAAAAAAATTACAGACGTGGCGGTAGCAACCGCATTTTACGGTCGATAACACTCTGCCTACCCCGTTTAAGACGTGATATGTGTATGTTGTGAATACCTAGGATCAGTATTGCTTGATATGACGATGCCGTCCCGCTCCCACACAAACTGCGGAGGTCTGTCGCCTGTCGCTGCGCACTGCATGCTGATCTGGAAACAGAAAGATTATTTTATGTATAAATATGTATACATCAGCCTATTGCAGTCCACTGCTGGACGTAGGCCTCCCCCATGGTACGCCATAGAGCATGATCTCTCGTTTTCGCCGTCTAGTTGCTACCAGCCGCCTATTTTAAGTCATCGGTCCATCTGGCCGGAGAACGTTCAACGAAACGCTTGCCGAGGCTTGGCTTCCACTCGAGAACCCGCTTGCCACTTCAGATTGCTACACTTTCAGACTATGTCATTTACTTTGGTCTTTTGCGGATAGTCTCATGCAATACTTATGTATATTATGAAAATAATAATTATAATATCTATTGCCTTGCTGTGTAAAAATATTGGTTTATGATCACAACAAACCAGTATCAAATAGCTGCTCTTTGGTGATAAGGAAATAACAATATACTTACCAACACAAATTTTTTAATACTTTTAAGCATGTCTTTTAAGCATAATTTGTTGGAGGTAAAATGTAAAATAAAATAAAAAACACGTTCACGCAATGCCTTTATGGGCAGGGAAACAGTAAGTTACTTATAGTAAAGAAAATAATTAAGTATATAATTTTTTTGTTAATAAATAGGTACACATCATACGTAGAAAAATCTGAAAATTTGTGACTTGTGGGGATCGAACCCACGACCCTCGGCGTAGCAGGCAGGGTATCAGGGTACTATCCGCTACGCCGCCATCGGGCCAATCTACGGGCATGACACGTGTTAGAACCTGCACTTCGATACCAGGCGCGGAACAAGGTTTGGCTTGGGGGGGGGGGGGGGGGGGGCATTTTGAGTAGGTACCTATCTACATTACACCTTAAGTATATTAATTTATTTTATTTTTCATATAAAAAAATATTATTAGCTCGTTTTTGTGTTAGTATCCGGATTTTAGGGGGGAGAGCATTGCCCCTATGGCCACCTCCTTGTATTCGCGCCGAATGTTCGATACCGAATTAAATTAATAACAAAATAAACACAAACTGGAATTAAAAATAATCATCAACTGCAGTTAAAATGATCACAAACTGGTATTAAAAATAATCATCAACTGCAGTTACCATCAATATCATTGTTTATATTACATTCGTACAGATTAATTTAAATTTCATCAGCCAAATTGGAATTGAACATTAAACAAACGCCGGTGGGCTGATAAAGTCAGTAAACTTAATTTTCACCATAATTCCAGCGCAGAGCAACATATATTGCAGAGGTAGTCATGCATACAAAGTGAAGTCACGTTGTCACTCAAATTGTCTGTGCTTTTTATACGTTCTACATCCATAGAGAGATACATAAAATATGCTTACTGATATTTCTGCATCACACGCAATCGCAAGTACGTTCATATTTCTTAAACAAGGTCGCCTCACAAAATATTCTGTCTATGAAATATATCAAAAAATTCAACAAAAATTGTGAGCATGCCTGTGGTGCAATGAACCAGCTACCTTACGATATTTCCCAGAACATGGTATTCTACGAAAGGCGATTCTCCCACTTATCGTCCGTCGCTGCGTTTTTTTTAACGCATGCGTCAGTCAGACGATAGGACATTGATAATTCCGATCTTCCGATTAAGTCGTTTGTCTTACGCATCCGTGAAAGCACTGTTGCCATATTTGTATGGGAATATGATCGGAATTTGCTTATTCCTTTCGTTTGACAGCCGTAAGCGTTACGGTGCATTGCGTCGAAAATACGCAGCGACAGAAAACAAGTGGGAGAACCGCCTAATACCTAATAGTTCTCTATTGAAACATAACAATATATGTTTATACGTGTATGCGCGGTTATTACTATTATAATATTCTTTATTGTGCATTAACAATATAATGTTTTTTGTTATACGGCACTGATGTATGTTATGTTAAAACTAATTACTAATCAATTATCGTTAACAGGGATGTGCCTAGTCCATCATGACGGCCGCAAGACGGACATGACTATGCCGGTGTACAGGGAAGTCAAGGACCACGGACTTTTCCAGATTAGAGACAACTTCTGGTAAAATTAGTTCTTTATTGCACAAAAAATACACAGAAAAAAAAATATACAATTTTTGTCGCAAAGGCGAGCTTATCTCTAAAGAAGAGATCTCTTCCAGCCAACCCATGTCTTGTGAGAGAATTTAAAATTTTGGGGCAAATAGGCAATACGAAACAAATTTAACAAAATAAACGAATATATAACTCTGTAAAATATTTTAACATGCATACAAATAATATATATAAACCGACATGAATAAATAAACAAATGACAGTGGGCAAAATTGGAATATGGAACTTGGTCCAAGAACCTCCACTATTGAGACTTATTGGAAATGGAAGAACACACTTATCAGATTATCCGAGACAAGTATTACCGAAATCTGCACCGGGATTTTTTTTTATAGTCACTTGAAGTTACTATAAAAATATTCTTAAAAAATGATTTTAACAGGAGCGTGATATTTATTTTGACAGATTTTATTGATATTGCGTGTCTCTCGAATGTGCCACAATGTAAACTCCATGTAACGACACTCCACATAACGTCAAACTCCCCAAAACATTCAAATAACATGACTTTGGTTTGAAAAAAGTGGTCCAAGACCTTCCACTGTTGAGACTTATTTGAAATGGAAGTACATACTTGTCTGTGACACATTAATATTGATATTGCGTGTCAGTCGAATGTAAAACAGTGTAAATTCCATGTAACGACACTCCACTCCATATAACGTCAAACTCCCCAAAACATTCAAATGACATGACTTTGGTTTAAAAAAAGTGGGCAAAGACCTTCCATTGTTGAGACTTATTGGAAGTGGAAGTACATACTTGTCTGAAGTTGTCTGTGACATATTAATATTGATATTAGGTGTCAGTCGAATGTTATATAGTGTAAACTCCATAAAACGATACTCCACATAATACAAAACTCCCCAAAACATTCAAATAACATGACTTTGGATTGAAAAAAGTGGTCCAAGAACCTCCACTGTTAAGACTTATTGGAAATGGAAGTACATACTTGTCATTATTCAAGACAAGTTTTATCGAAATCGGCAGCGGGATTTTTTTTTTTAATACTTAAAGTGACCATAAAAATATTCTTAAAAAATGATTTTGAATGGAGCGTGCTATTTATTTTGACACATTTATATTGACATTGCGTATCTTTTGAATGACATGTTTAATACAGTGTGAACTCCATGTAACGACACTCCACATAATGCCAAACTCCCCAAAACATTTAAATAACATGATTTTGGTAGGGAAAAATTGGTCCAAGACCCTCCCCTTGTTGAGGCTTATTGGAAATGAAAGTAAATACTTGTCAGATTGTCCGCGACGAGTATTAACGAAACCTACTGCGGGGTTTTTTGTTGAAGAGACTATAAAATATTCTTGGTACTATAATGTTTGATATCCGATTTGCTGTGAGCGCGATGCGTGTTTTACAATTAGTTTAAGTCTTGTTACCGCCTAGGCGCGAGCTGCACTTGTCAAAGGATGCCGCCGAGGGATCAAAGGAGTGTCGTTACATGGAGTTTACATTGTGGCACATTGGAGAGACACGCAATATCAATGAAATCTATCAAAATAAATAGCACGCTCCAGTTAAAATCATTTTTTAATAATATTTTTATAGTAACTTCAAGTGACTATGAAAAAAAAACCCGGTGCAGATTTCGGTAATACTTGTCTCGGATAATCTGATAAGTGTTTTCTTCCATTTCCAATTAGTCTCAACAGTGGAGGTTCTTGGACCACTTTTTTCAAACCAAAGTTATGTTTATGTAATATCAATATAAATGTGTCACAGACAAGTATGTACTTTCATTTCCAATGTGTCTCAACAGTGGAGGTTCTTGGACCACTTTTTTCAAACCTAAGTCATGTTATTTGAATGTTTTGGGGAATTTGACGTTATGTGGAGTGTCGTTACATGGAGTTTACATTGTGGTACATTGGAGAGACACGCAATATCAATAAAATCTTTCAAAATAAATAGCTCGCTCCAGTAAAATTATTTTTGAACAATATTTTTATAGTATCTTCAAGTGACTATAAAAAAAAAATCCCAGTCTAGATTTCGGTAATACTTGTCTCCGATAATCTGATAAGTGTGTTCTTCCATTTCCAATAAGTCTCAATGGTGGAGGTTCTTGGACCACTTTTGCCCACTGTCCTTTACATAAATACTATAAAAATACATAAACATACATAAATATTTCAAATATTTCATTTATATTTCTTATCTCTATAAAAAGATCTCTTTCAGCTACTTTTACCTTGCATGGTAGAGATTAGTTTTCACCATAAAGGCATCGATTGATGATTTGTTCCCAGAGCTACATCTATCTTATTTTGTACTCAAAGTTTTTACCATGATTCCGGTTTCGAATGAAATTAATCAATTACCCTCAAATTTGATTCTCAGGCGGATGGAGAAGCGGCTAGCCTGCCGCCGCCGGAATCATTTAAAAAATTAAAATAAGTTATATAGAAAATCCTCTATAATTCACCAAATACCCAAGACGGTTCAACAAACTGTCAGGTCAACGTCCAACTTCAAAATTCTTTCGAATGTTTGCCAGTCGATGATTTTGATGAAAATGACTTATCAGAAATAGTTCAATTAAACAGAAGTTGTCCTGATATGGGTGCAAATCTCGGCATAGAAGCGGGCGAAAAAATGAAATTGAAAATAATTGATTTGGAAAATAGATTAAGGAAATCAGACAACATAATAGAGAAATATCTGATAGAAAATTCTGAATTAACGAAGCTTGTTTTACAATACGAAATTACGAAGTAAAGATAGAAGCGTTAACTAAAATATGCAGTACCCCATGCAAGATCAGGAACATCTCGGCAAGTACCAATAAAAAGACCAGATGCAGAAAAATAGACTTAACCTCCCTAGAAACTGCAAAGCGACGATTATGTGACCTACTACTCCGCTCGTTAAAGCACACATGTGTGCTTGAAGAACAATACAAATCTATTGTTGCAAAATTCGACCTGAGCGAAGTGGTTAAATCTCCTGCTAATCCGAAACAAGACGCTTTGTTTAAAAATTGCAAGCAATCCCAAAATGTCTGTTCGAAACTTGCTTCTTTAAGTAACAATATTGACAAATTGCAATCGCAACTGAGTATCACATTAAGAGATCTAAAGAAACTAATTTTTCAAGAAAATATCTCAAAAGAAGAAATCAATGAATATAACGATGAAGGTGATTCAGTTTCATTTGAAAGTGAGCTAAGCAATAATATGGCCAATAGTATACAAGACGACCAAAACGAAAAGAGCAAACTATGTATTTTGAGCACAAATAATCGTAATAGAGTTCTTCAACTAGCGGAAAATATATTTAATGATGTTTTCCAGATATTTCATCATATTAAACCAAATTGTGGTTTAATAGAATTAATTAAGGATATAGAGTCTAAGATCAATAATTTAACTATGTCCGATTTTTGTATAATTATTGTTGGCGAGGAAGACTTTAAAACAACACACAATTATATTAACATAATTCGGTATATGAGGAACAAGCTCAGTAAAATTAAAAACACGAACATTCTTATCTGTGTTCCGACATATAAATGTAATAACTTTAGCAATATGTATAATTCAAGAGTAGAAAAATTTAATTGTGAACTATATTGGGATAATTTTGACAAAGAATATGCTTACATAATTGACTCTAATTTAAAATTAAACTATGACTACTCAATGTTCCTAAGACGCACTGGTGATTTAAATGACAATGGCATGCAATCAATACTAATTTCAGTCTATAAACAGATTTGTGCAATAAGAAACTTTTTTCGTGACTAATCAAAATGACAGTGAAAAAGAACATTGTATAATTAACTCAAAGTCCGCTCATGAGGAATATATTGATTATAATAGTGAACTCGAAGAAGACAAAGAACCATAGAACTAGTATAATAAAACTTTGTGCGCCATATATTAGTGGCCCATTAACACACATAGTGAATTTGTCCTTTAATACAGGTGTTTTTCCGGAAAAGTTGAAGGTATCAATAATAAAACCTTTATTTAAAAAGGGTGATAGAGCCGACCCCGGCAATTATCGCCCGATCACACTGGTACCCATTCTAGCGAAAATCTTGGAAAAACTTATGTACACCAGGATAAACGAATTTCTTTCAAAACATAATGTCCTTAGCGAGCAGCAATTTGGTTTTCGAGAGGGGTTGTCAACGACACTCGCAGGTTTTAATCTCATAAGAACAGTATGCGAATCTATTAACAACAAGACACCGATATTGTCACTGTTTTTAGATCTAAGTAAGGCCTTCGACTTCGTTAACCATTCTCAACTTTTGCGAAAACTAGAATTGTATGGCATTAGAGGGCAGGCACTTGACTGGATTCGTTCATTTCTTTCAAACAGGCGACAATGTACAGAGGTTTCCAGAATAGACAATAATGGAAAGTGCTTTGTTAAACAAAATTACAAATCACTCCTTAAAGTTAATGACACAGGAGTACCTCAAGGGAGTGTGTTAGGGCCTCTTTTATTTTTGATATATGTCAACGATCTCCCTGCAATAATACCTCATAAAAGTTTACTTTTTGCGGACGATACAACAATATTAATAAAATGTAATGATAAATCACAATGGGAGGCAACGGTAAATAATGTGTTAGTAAATGTAATAGATTGGATGAATGAGAATAATTTGAGCGTAAATATAGATAAAACTAAAATAATACAATTCCGCAATTATAAAGCCAGTAGGATCCCTCTGAACATCTCGTATAATAACTCCGAAATAGAACAGGTTAGTAAATTTAAATTCTTAGGTTTTACAATCGATGAGCACATAAATTGGAAAAACCACGTCGATGATGTATGCAGCAGGTTAAGCCGATTTGTTTTCGCATTGAGAAAATTAACACATACTGTATCACAGGAATCTGCGTTATCTGCTTATCACGGCTATGTCTCGTCGGTGCTCCGTTATGGAATCATATTGTGGGGTAATTCAGTTGACTTTGATCGTGCATTTAAAGTCCAGAAAAGGTGCGTTCGTGCAATTTGCAATGCGTGGTTCGACGAGCCGTGTAGGCCATTGTTTAAAACGCTAAAAATTCTACCATTTCCATGCATGTACATTTATGAAATATGTGTCTTTGTGAAACAATATCCATGTTTTTATAAAAAACTAAAAGACGTCAAAATTAAACAGCTGCGTTCTATGTACATTCATTTGCTACACCAGCCACCTAGTCGAACTTATATTTATAAGAAAAACGTGTTTAATATGAGCATTGTACTATTTAATAAGCTGCCAAATGATATTAAATTAACCGATAATATAAATTTATTTAAATCTAAATTATTCAATTGGTTATTGACAAATTGTTTTTATAGTGTAGGAGAATACATGAACTATGTTTGACATTATTGTGCTAGTTTAATGCTTCCTAATTTATTTATTTTTTATTGACATTTTTATACTTTTTACATTTATTGACATTTTAATACTTTTTACATTACATACCTATAGACATGTTATAATTAATCTAATTTAATAATTTTTAATTATTTTATTTTGTATACTTAATTTTAAATGAACTTTTACCAAAAATGGTTATTCAAAATTTGCACGCTTGACAAAGCCGAATACTGTACTGGACTCTAATTTTAAGACCGCATTAATGTATTGACATGTATTCTTGCAAATAAATAATTTCTAATTTCTAATTTCATATTTAAAAAACAATCAATTTAAAATATTTCATCTCAACGTACAGAGCATAAAGCGAAAAGTAGATCAATTGGAACTTCTTATATCAGAACGTGAGCTGGATGTATGCTGTTTTAGTGAAACATTTTTAAATAAAGAAGAGGCGACAATACTATAAATCGAAGGGTTAAAAATGGCAGCAAATTTTTGTAGAAAGACTACCAAAAAGTCCAACAGAGGTGGGGTTGCTGTATTTGTTAGGGAATCCATAAATTGTAAAGAATTGGATTGGGTCGCCTCCATGGCAATCGAACGTGATTTTGAGTGTTGTGGTATAATCCTAAACGATATTGACTGCATGGTACTCTGCATTTACAGAACTCCTGATAGTGATTATGGTATCTTTATTAATAAACTGGAGGTTTTGCTTGAGAAATTTGTTAGGTCACGTCACTTATCCAAAAAGATTTTCATTTGTGGGGATTTTAATGTAAATCTGTTGTTGAGTAATAAACACACAGAATCATTTTTGAACTTACTGACATCTTACAAATTGCACCCAACTATTCGTGATGCTACCAGAATAACTTGCCATTCGCAAACCTGTATTGATAACATCGTAACAAATGCAAAACAGTACTCATAGTATTATCAGTATTAGTTTCAAATAACTTATACTAGATGTCGCTTGTCGTCGCTTCGAGACGAGTACTCAAGTGAAATACTTAACTTTGGTCTTTCAGATCACACTGGACAACAAATAACTATACCTTGCTCAATGAGTTTCAAAGAAGACTATTGGTATTTACCTCAAAGAAATTGTGAATTTTATATGGATGTTTTTTTGAAATATTTGTCTCAACTCAACTTTTCGTGTGTGTATGCAGAGAGAAATGTAGATAATGCGTATAATACTTTTTTAGACCTGTTTATGTTGGTATATGATTTGTGTTTTCCTATAACAACGATGAAGGTTACATATAAGAAAAAACCATACTGGAAAACGAAAGGTATAAAAATATCTAGCAAAAATAAACGACAGATATTTTTAAAATCACAACGAAACAGATCCGTACTAGATATATACAGGAATTCCAGTAAAATAATGAAAACGGTCACAAGACGTTCCAAAAGATTAGCTAATATCAAGTATATCAATAACAATGACAATAAAAATAAAGCTGTGTGGTCAGTGGTTAGGCAAAATACTTCGTATACTAATAAAATAAGAGAAACTGTAGAAGCTATTCAAAAGGATGCTACCTTAATTACTAATCCGACGAAAATAGCAGCATCATTTAATAGTTTTTTTGTTAATCAGTGTGCATCTAATTCGATTGGTTCCAATTATAAAACCAGTTTAAATAGCAACTGTAGTAGTATCTTTATGACCCCAGTAAACACATTTGAAGTTAAAAAGATTGTCAAGGATTTTAAAAATAAAAGAAGCACAGGTTATGATGGAATTTCTATGAAAGTAATAAAGAAATCTATTGATATTATTGCTGAACCTTTGACCTTCATAATCAACCTAATGTTAGAAACAGGTTGTTTTCCAGATAATTTAAAGAAAGCCTTGGTAAAGCCTCTTCATAAAAAAGGTTCTAAAATTGAAATGAACAACTATAGACCTATAGCTTTACTCCCAAATTTTGCAAAAATATTTGAAAAGATTATTTATAATAGACTCACATCATTTTTTATGAAGCACAACACAATAAATTGCAACCAATTTGGATTTCAGAAGAATAACAATACAACTTCAGCAATTTTTAAATTCTTACTTCAAACTTGGCAGGCTGTAAACGCAAGAAAAGAATGTGTTGGACTGTTTATTGACATGTCAAAGGCATTTGACTGTGTTCTTCACCAAGTATTATTAGTTCAATTGGAACACAAGGGAATAAGAGGAATTTCACTAAGACTTTTAAATTCTTATCTTACGAATAGAATGCAAGCAACCGTTTTGGATACGTACAATAAGCGAACTAAAACAATAGAAAGAGTAGAATCTGCATTTCAACCTGTAAATTTAGGCGTGCCGCAAGGAAGCGTCTTGGGACCCCTACTTTTTTTAATTTATATAAACCAGTTGCCTGATATCATTCGTCATCCTTGCGTTATGTTCGCTGATGATGCCACAATTTTCATTTCCGGAGAAGACCTTAGTCTTAATGAGTATGAAAGGGAAATTAATAATACTTTGAATACAGTAGTAACTTGGTTGGCAAAAATTAATTTAAAAGTAAATATGACAAAAACTAAAATGATACAATTTAGAAATTATGGAAAGAAACCTTTTAACATAAACATTACCAACTCAGGTGAAAAAGTGGAACTCATTCAACACACAAAATTTCTAGGCGTAAGTCTTGACTCACATTTGAGTTGGAAACCACATATTGAGGCAATAAACAAAAAAATCTCAAGTTATTGCTATGCCCTATCTATTTTGGTTAATGTCACGTCAACAGAAGTAGCAAAAAACGCCTACTATGGTTACATTTATCCTACTTTGACTTACGGAGTTATCTTTTGGGGCAACTCGGTGGATTCTGTATCTACATTTATCCTACAGAAGCGGTGTATTAGAATATTATATCGACGGTTGAAAGGCAAAAGGGGCTGAGCGACATTTTGAGAACTTTACAGGAGAACGTTTTAAAGGTGCCGAAATCAGAAAAAAAATCATAACTTGTTGCATATTCAATATTTGACAAAATAAAAATCAAAATAAAATTCTAAATATGAATGCGCATATTTCCTAGAAAATCAAACTGTTCGGCTGTTAATATTTAATAAAATAAATGGCGGTTGAGACCAAATGACCTAAACGAGGGGCAAGGTAAAAGGAACTATGGTCAAGACAAATTTAAACAAATCGTGGTAAAATGGCAATAAGCATATTAATTCCTACTTTAAAATGAGGTAAAACGCATTACTATGTAACTGATTCATTTACAGTGCTAGGTAAAAAAACTTACTTTTCAATGTATGTAACTATAAAATGAGGTAATACGATGTATGTTACTTAAATTTGATATGAAGATTCAGGTATAATGCTCTACCTCATAAGCTTTGTATACAAAGAACGTGGTTAAATAACTTAGTTGAAAAATAAATAAATTATAAAATGAAGTAAAACGAATTATGTCCATTAGAGTTAAATAAATATTTTTGGAATATAGAGTGAAGTGAACAATTTGAAAAAATAAAATACAGGGAAAATGATTGAAATACACTACTCTTTAAAACAAAAACGGTCTAAACGTCGCGCCTTTGTTCGAAAAACGGTTAAGTGTGATTTAAGCCTTTACATTTGAAGGAGTTAAGAAAGTATCCATAGTATAAAATAAAACAAAATATCAATTTTAGTAGCTAAAATAGTTTTATTCTTTATTTTATTATTAAAGTATTATAGTTAGTTTAAAAACTTAAAACAATACCAAGTATTATTTTTTAGGGGGCACTTATCACTAGTGAACGATATTAAAAACCGGGTACATGCTAGTGGTAACAAACAACTTTTCCTAAGTACTTTTTTCTATAGTAACTCAATCAGCTGATCGATTTTTAGGGAAAATGTTTTGTTATCAACGTATACCTAATTTTCAGTATCACTCACTAGTCAAATTAATGTTACCTGACATAAAAAAATATAATGAGTTGTTAACAAAGTTATTAGAACTTCTAAACAAAACAAATACTTCTATATGAATCAGTCATCTACTTAGTTTCAAGAAATCATTCAATAACTGGCATAAAAATGTATTTAACATAAAAATATTACCTTCTAAACAAAACAAAACATAAATCTTTTAATCAGTCATCTACCTAGTTTTAAGTAATCATTTAAACACTAGCATAACTGCCATAGATAAATAAAAAAAACGAATTGACAGCAGCATCGAATATAGACACACGGCATTTTAAATTTTAAAACAATTATATAAGCAACTCTGCTTATGAATTTACAATGGTCCTGATTCTAGAAGCCGCCATTCTTAAAAACTTTATAAAAAATACTTCTTTACTTATAATCAGTCATCTACTTACCTAGGTGGTTATGAAGCAATGTTGCATGTCGCTCCGACATGCGAGTCGCATGTGTTTGTCTGACTTTTATTTTGTATGGAGTTCTTTGAGAGTACTGACAGACGCATGCGAGTCGCGCTGACGTGCAACAATCGTGCGATAGCACGACTCGCAAGCAACTATCACTGCAATCCATACTAAATAAAAGTCGAACAGACGCATAGGACTCGCGTGTCGAAGCGACATACATCATAGTGTGTGATTTTTTTTTTTTTTTTTTTTTTTATTAATGATGGGTTTGCTCTTGACTCTAGTCTAGGTCATAGGACAGAGACAGAGTCTAAGATGGAGCGAGCTCACCCAGAAGAAGCCTGTTAAGGCACTGGCACTCCCACACACTGACGGAACGCAGGTGGCTACTTGGCGCCAGACTTCGGTGGGATGGTGGTCGCGAGCCAGGCGGCCCCTTACGGAGCCTTCCACCGCTTGGTGGGATCGTTCAGCCGGACTTATCCACAGGCAAGCCTGTGTTGCCGTTGCCCGGGGTGGACCGCTAGGAGGTAGATCCCATACCACCCCACCTTATGATTTACCTTAGATGTACGAAAACTTACTGCCACATCAATATTGATCAAAGATTGTTCTTTTTCAAATCAGCAGTATTTTTGGTACTTGTGAATTCACCTCCACTGGAAAAATCAATTCTTCTTTGGTATTTTGTACATTCTTATCTATGTTTAGAAGCTCTTCTCTTTTTTTTGGTGTTTTGGGTTTTTTAATTTTGGTTGTTTCATACTTTTTTTGTTTGTTGGGTGTTTCTTCTACATTTTGTCTTTTTGTGTACATCATAGGTGTTTCTTTTTTACATTGTCTTTTGGTATTTTTCATATGTGTGTCTTCTTTGTTTTGTCTTATGGTATTTTTCATAGGTGTTTCTTCTTTATCTTGTCTTGTAGTTCTTTTTGATTGGTCTATGTTTTCGCTATTGTGTTTATCCTTAAAAAGACGTTTACTTATTTTTATTATATTATCATCTTCTTTTTCTTATCTTATCTGAACAACTGTTTATGTTGTCTCTTAATTGTTTTCTTCAAGCGGACTCCATTTTTCTTTATCTGCAAAAAAACATAATTAGTTGCCTGAATAAACTCAGTGATTCAATCTTAAGTTTCACACTTATTTTGCCACTCTCTTTATACAATTCGTTTCTGCAAAGGTAAAAAAACATGTCAGATGCACGACAGTAGGACACACAAAGTTGATATTCATCAATTTATAATTTTGTTAGTTGTTCCCAGTTTGGTTAGGACATTTCAGAGTGAATCACCTAATTGTCCGTAAGTAAGATGATTTCGTGCTTTGGAGGGCACGTTAACCTGTCGGCCCAGGTCGCTGTCTATACGGATAAAAGGCATATATTTAGAGATGTCTCAGTGATCAATAGGTTCAATACCGGAAGCGATCACCGACTTGTAAGAGGCACCCTAAATATCAACTTCAAGCTAGAAAGAAACCGCATGGTAAGGCAAGTTCTTCGTCCCTATCTGACCCAAGCCGGACATAATGAGTTCCAACTCGAATTAAAAAATCGGTTCGCTGCCCTGTAGACCCCTACGAATGTTGACGAGGACTTTGAGGGCATAATTTGGGCTATATGCGAAACGGGACGGAGGCACTTTCGGAAAAGGCGAACAGATAAGAAGTCTAAACTTTCAAGCGAGACCTTGGAAATTATGCGAATTAGATGGGAAACACCAGAGGATGCTTTGCCAGATCCCCAGTCACTTAACAAAAAGATCCGAAGTATGGTGAGAGGTGACCTCCGATGCTGGAACACTCGCCTCATAAAGGAGGCGATTGAGAAAAATTGGGGGTCTAAATACCTCGAATGGTGTAACTGTCACATCGGTTCCAAAGATTCTCGCTCAAATTGAGGACTTCTACGGAAATCTGTATGCCTCGCATCAACTCGCATGCGCAGAAACCTCCACCTGACGCGACCACAGACCCCAAAGCTCCACCACTTTACAGACGATCTCCCTGACGTGGATGTAGACGAAATCGGGGCGGCTCTTAAACAGCTTAAGAATAGGAAGGCTCCAGATAAAGACGGAGTGGCCTCTGAGCTAATTAAGGCTGGTAGAAAACCTGTCCTGGAGGAGCTGAAAACGCTATTCAACTCTGTTGTAGCCAATGGGATAACCCCGAAGGCGTGGAGCAGAGGTGGTGTGGCATTGTTTTTCAAGATAGAAGACAAAACGTTCCTCAAAAACTATAGGCCGATCACACTTTTGAGCCACGTCCATAAGCTGTTCTCGAGAGTCGTTACGAATCGTTGGCATTAAGATTTGACGCCTTCCAGCCACCGCAACAGGCTGGGTTTCGTAAAGACTTCAGCATCGTGGACCACATCCATACTGTACGGCAGGTTATACAGAAGTCAGAAGAGTATAACCAACCGCTTGTGTGGCCTTTGTGGACTACGAAAAAGCCTTCGACTCCATCAAAACCTGGGATGTTTTGGAGACCTTGCAGCGGTGCCAATTGCATTAGCGATATGTGGAGGTGCTAAGAAGCCTCGCTCAAATGGCAACGATGTCCATTCAAGTACATAACCACAAAACAGGATCCATCAAACTACTCCGAGGTGTAAGACAGGGTGACTTATATCCCCGAAACTCTTCACCAATTCGCTGGAGGATATCTTTAAAACTTTGCAGTGGGATAGACTAGGCATCAACGTCAACGGCGAATATCTCACAGATCTCCGCTTTGCCGACGATATAGTCATAATGGTTGAATCGCAGCAGGATCTGCAAAAAATTCTGACCAGCCTCAACGTCGCCTTGAGACGTGTTGGACTCGGGATGAACTTGGACAAGACAAAAGTCATGTTCAATCAACACATCATCCCCGAGCCGGTCTCCGTCGAAGGTATAGCCCTATAGGTTGTCCAGAAGTATGTGTACCTTGGGCAAACTTTGCAGCTGGGTAGAGATAACTTTGAGGCTGAATATTCCACAAGTTTAAGGTAATCACCAGAAGAGTGCAGCTGGGCTGGGCAGCATTTGGGAAGTTGCGTCATATTTTGGAATCACCCTTGCCACAATGCCTTAAGACCAAGGTTCGATCACTGCGTCCTGTCAGTCATGACCTATGGAGCTGAGACGTGGAACCTGACAGTTAAACTGGCCCACCGGTTACATGTCACTCAGAGAGCTATGGAAAGGTCTATGCTCGGTATGTCTATAATGGATAAAATCCGGAATGAGACTATCCGCAAAAAGACCAAAGTAACGGACATAGTCTGGAAATGTAGCAAATTGAAAGTGACAGTGGGCTGGGCACATCTGTCGTAGAACCGACGGACGGTGGAGCAAACGGGTTCTCGAGTGGAGGCCACGCCTCGGCAAGCGTAGTGTTGGACGACCTCCGGCCAGATGGACCAATGACTTAGAAAGGCGGCTGGTAGCGACTGGATGGCGAAAACGGGAGATCGTTCCCTATGGCGTACCCTGGGGGAGGCCTTCGTCCGGCAGTTGACTGCAATAGGCTGATGATGATGATGATGAATAATCAGGGTAGTATTCTTATTCAGTAAGTAGCAAGCGTACTGTAAATAAAATTAGGTACTTACCTTAAACTTGGTTGTTGTCGAATGTAGCGCACGCGACCCACAATTTCACTCACTGGCGACTCGCTGACGACCGAGCGAGAAGTAAACACAACAAACGCGCGCGCGTTTAA
Organism: Tuta absoluta; assembly: GCA_027580185.1. Lineage (NCBI taxonomy): Eukaryota > Metazoa > Arthropoda > Insecta > Lepidoptera > Gelechiidae > Tuta > Tuta absoluta. The sequence goes on along the minus strand of JAQAHW010000019.1, from coordinate 5,245,265 downwards.
ATTGCGGATGGGTCGCGGGAGGCGGGGAACAGGCTCGAATTCAAGAAATCTATGGGCCCCATCTAAGAACTTGCAAAATAATTATGGTTTAACCACCTATACTAATGGCTTTAATATATTTTTTTGTGGGCTTAAATAAAATATTCTATTTAATTTTGAGCTTTAAATGCCTTAAATCATGTTTTAATAATCTAAGTTAAGGTGCTCACCATATTTGTTTTTAAAACAAACAAATGTATAAAAGGTTCGACATATCATGTAGGTAATGTGCAATGTATTGAAAAACGAATTAGCCAACAATATTGACCGATTTTAATACCGTCAAACAGATCCAACGAAAAAAATATAGATAAAGAGTGCGAGGTTAATCGATCTTTTTGTGAATGCTTCAATGTTCTGGATCTATGAAAAAGGGATCTAGTGACATAACTTCTAATTGCAGATTGAGGTAAAAAGGTTCAAGCAACACAGTTGTTAATTTGAGATAGAGGTAAAAGAGTTCAAGCGACACAGTTGTTATTGAGAGATTGATGTAAAAGGATTTCAGCGACACAGATGTTATTTACAGATCGAAGTAAAAGGGTTTAACCGACAAAGTCGTTGATTAAAGATTGAGGTAATAGGGTTTAAACGCCCATTGAAGTCAAAATAGTACGAAGTAAAAACGGTTAAACGACGTCATAGTGTTTATTAAGATAAGGTAAAAGAGTGTAAATACATTAAATTACAAAAAAGAATCAGGAATAATGATTGAAGCAGTATTTGCTCAAAGAATGTGAAGGAAATAACGACTTAAGTGACAGAACGAATACCATCGTGTGGCACATCGTAGACCTATTAATTATTTCAGAACACGCAGAGGCACCCAAGCGACAATTTGTTTTTAAATGTGGGGGGTACTAAGCGACACAAAAATGCTCCGATTGAAGTCAAACTCAGCTCAAAAAACGCAGAAAAATCCGCTGATTCCGAATATGTATAAAAGTCATTTTGGCCCAAGGTGTCGCTTAGCCCCTTTTGCCTTTCAACCGTCGATATGGAATACCAAATACTGAAACCCTTCGAAATGTGTATCCTGAAAAGAAAATATTGACTCTTGTGGGTATCTACATATTAGAAATTTGTTTATTTGATAATAAAAAAAAAAAAAATACTACATTTTTCAAACCAAAAATGGATTTAAGACCCAATTCACGTTCGCAACATAAAAACGATGTATGTTTTCTTGGAGCAGCTGTAAAGAGTACTATCTTATACAAAAGTACTTTCTTCAATGGTGTAAAGATTTTTAACCACTTGCCTACTGCAATAAAAGAATTAAACGGAAATGTATTCAAAAATAAATTAAAAACATGGTTAATTTTAAAATGTTTCTATAGTTTAAATGAATATTTCGCAGTTATGTTTTAATTTCATAGACTTTAGTAACAGATTATTGTAAATTTTGCATGCATTCACATTAGATTTATAATAATTGATTGTTATTTATTTACCTATTATTGTACATCCGCAATGGATACACTGTTGTGACTAATTTGTTTTATAAGACCTATGTACCTACACAGTGAACAATAAAGAATTATTATTATTATTTATAAGTAAAGGCTTTCTTTTCACGGCTTTCACCGGATTTACTGATAAACACGGGCCTAGGCCAAGTGCATATCAGGACGCGAATTCAGGATGTTTTGCGAGTCAGATGGCGTGGTTGGTGTGTTCTGTATATCTTGAGATGGGTTTGATTGTGATGTTGTTAGTGTGACTGCTTGGGCCATAGGCCTTATGCCTTGTTCGATTTGCAAAAATTTACGAACAATGCGACATGTGTTCAAAATAACTGCCTTTTGTAGAAGATGGTACGTGTTGGGAGGGAGGTTGAGCGTTTTAAGTGACCGGTGGAGCTGTCTTGGGATGACACCTGTCGACGATAGTACAATTGGGACTATAGTAACTTTTTGGAGATGCCAGATTCGGGTTATTTCATCTTTTAGTTCTACATATTTAGACAGTTTTTCAGCTATTGTGGTTTGTAGGTTATGAGTGTTAGGGACTGCAATGTCTATCAAATATCCGGTTTTGGTAGTCTTGTCTATTAAAGTAATGTCGGGTCTATTGTAATGTATTGTACGGTCAGTGAGAATGGCACGGTCAAAATAGAGTTTGGTAGTTGAGTTTTCTAATACACTTTCAGGATTGTACTTGTAATATGGTTGAACAGATTTAATCAAGTCTTTTTGATAGGCAAGTTTTTGGTGGATAACGTTTGCTACCTGGTCATGTCTGTGTTTATAGTCAGTCTGGGCTATGGATTTGCATGCACTGGTTATGTGTTGAATGGTCTCAGGGCAACTATTGCATTTTCTACATGTGTCAGAAATTAGGGTCTTAGTGATGTGTTTTTGGTAATTTTTAGTTTCAATAACTTGATCTTGTATTGCTATAATGAAGCCTTCAGTCTCCGGAAACAAATCACCATGGGTGAGCCATGCGTTCGACGCCTCTTTGTCGACATTAGTATGGTTCAGATCATGGTGATGTCTTCCGTGCAAAGACTTTCTAGCCCATTCAGCAGATTTAGTTTTGTCGTCTATTAGTAGTTCGTTATTTTGCAGTGTGTTGTCAGAGAGGTTTAACGGTGTTGTTTTATGGTCATTTTGTGTTATTGCTTTATGGAGAGTGGATGATTCTGTTTTGTTGAAGAAGTAGGTATTTTCTGAGAGTTATAATCTGTCGGTTGTGTAAGTTGGTTATGTCAATGAGTCCTCTCCCTCCTTCCTTTCTAGGTAGTGTCAGACGTTGCAGACAGGATCGTGGATGATGTTTCCGGAATTTGGTCAGTGTTGTATTTATTGTCCGTTGTAAAGCCTTCAGGTCAGTTTTTGTCCAATTAATTATGCCAAAGGAATAGGTAAGGATAGGTATGGCATAGGTGTTGATTGCTTTAAAAGTGTTTCGAGAGTATAGTTGTGTTTTTAATATGGAGTTTAGTCTGTGTCGAAATAGCTGTTTTAGTTTTTCTTTAGTTTCTTTGTAATGAATTTGTAGTGATTGCTGGTATCCTAAATATTTATACGTTTCCTGTTCATCTAATGATTCTATGTTTTCCCCAGACTCTAAGGTATAATTGTGTATTATTATAAGTCTTTATATAGGGTGAAATTTTACTCGAGACCGATAGCGAAAGCCTAACGGGCTGAGGAACAACGTTCCCCAATGATATTTAGGTCGAAATATGAAAAAATAAAATAGATTTGCTGGTTTGGGTTACCTACCATAGAAGCTCAAAATATTTGTCGTATTTCTACCCATGTTTTATTTGAGGGAACATGTTCCTTATCACCAGCCCGTACCCTGTTTTCAGAATTGATCACAAGTAAAATTTCACTCAATATTTTTGTGGTTAATTGACGTTACGTTAAGCCGTGTGACGCCGGCCTAGAATAGCACCACCCCATTTTTTTCATGGGAGTCGTAAGAGGCGACTAAGGGACTCGAGGGTGTGCAATTTTAGGCGATGGGCTGACAACCTGTCACTATGGCGATACACAATATTCTGAATGACCCTCAAATATTAGTCTTAGGTGGTGTAAATGTCCGTTTTTTGCCTACAGAGAGTGACAGAGGCACCACACTGACACAAACACTTCATCAGATATAAAATATTCTTCATACGGACGTCCTATAATTAAACCCCGTAGGTATTTATTGTGACTAAATAATAATATTAATGTTTTATTTCATTGTTGTAAATAATTTTGAATAAGTCTTTTTTTTTTTTTTTGGCTTCCATCGCCTTCAGACGATGATTCTGCCAGAGTCAAGGTTAAAGAAAACAATAGTTAAAAAAATACAACAAATACGTCAATTTCCATTATCTTTGGTTTTTTCTCCAAACAATAAAAACAGTAAAAATTAAAGTTGAGAGAGTGGAATATAACAAGCGGAAAGGAAAAACATTTTAAATCTTAATATTGTTAATTGTAATAAATTTGGCCACAACATAAACAAAAGAAGACGATACAAGAGTCAACAAAAAACTAATATTAACAGGACGAGGAATATTTTTAGGGAGCATCTGGTAAAGGGAAAAATGTTTGTTTAGCCTACAAACTGAAATTGTCATTATTTCAAATGTCATTATGTTTTTTCTTTCCAAAGAGGGAAGGATGCAATCGTTAATATTTTGAATTGTATAAATATTGTATTGTAGGTACTTACGTTCCGTTTATAGTGTTTGTTCATTCTGTTTCAATTTCTTTTATTTTGCAAAGAGGGATGTCAGGTAATAGGTTTGCTATCTCGCTAGCACATCGTGCGCTCTTTGTCTTTGGTAGTCATGGCAGCCGGCCTGATATTCGTCACTTGAGAATATTAATAAAAATGAAGCCTGACTGATGGTCCTAAAGGGATCAAGTCTTTTATTTAATTAAATAACACCAACACAAAACGAAGCTCGACTACCATTAGAACTAGTTTTTTTTTTAGTTCTAGACTCTATGATTTTAGCCCCGGGGCTATGAAAATCTACACCTGACTGAATGGTAAAGAGCAGGAGCTCACCCGGAGAAGTTTTGTGGTTGTTCAAACAACCAGCCAGAAGTCAGAACTCCCCAAGGGCGCGATTGGGCTTACGAGTTGTTCTGGGAAGAACGGACTGGACTGAATCTACCCGGCATGTGTCGATTGCTTGTGGAGCTTGTGGAGTGTGATCTACTCGCAATGGCTGCAGCAGCGGCACCTTCTTCCGAAAGGATTCCATTAGAACTAGTGTGGTGCCAGCAGCACTTTGAGAGTTGAGAGGGCTATACCGCGAAATACCAGTGTATTGCGTGTCTTCCCCGCCCCCCACTTTCGTCGGACATCGGTCGGATAACATTTTAGTTCACTTATGTAAGCAAAATATGATCGCTCGATTCTGTAGTGAGAATCAGGGTTTGGTTTTAGGTGGAGCCATAATTCGCGCCTGGAATACGCTCCTTTACACAATCATTTGAAATGGTAAAGAGAATTGGGTAAGTCTGGGCACTTGGTCTGTATTTCTATTACTCACGTCTCCCCCAGGTGTAACAGTTCTCTCAGTAAAGTGCTGGGTGATGACAACTCTGCTTTCAGAGGCAAAACTTCGCCGTTTTCTGCGGTCTAAATCTGGAACAAGGAAAAAACTTACATTAGGTAATTCAATGATTAATTGGGACATATCAGGAGAATACATGGTAACTGGTAATATCTCACGATCCTTCACGATTTTTTTTCTTAAAATGTGGTTTTATGAACATTACGCCATAAATCTTTCTCAAAATACAAAAAAAAAAACCTCTTGTTTGGGAAATCCCTTTATATTTTTTATATTTCTGCTGGGCATCCTGAATAGAGTGAAGCGATACTTTACGCCTGGACAGCTTTTAACTCTTTACAAAGCACAAGTCCGATCCCTTTGGGATGGCTCAGCCAAATACCAACTTGCCGCTCTTGACTCGGTGGAACGCAGGGCCAAGAGGCTCATAGGCGACATAAAACTGGTGGACAGCAAGCTACATAGCCTGGCACATTGCCGCAAGGTTGCCTGCTTGTCGGTTTTTTACAGATTTTACTTCGGAGAGTGTGCTCAAGAGCTTCACGACCTTGTTCCACCAGCTCCTTTCTACCATCGGACATCCAGACGCACCGCCGGATACCATCCATACCTGGTTGCCATTCCACCAATTCGGACTAAGCGCTTCCAGTCATCATTTATAACGCGCACTGCTAAAGAGTGGAACTCACTACCTGCGTCTGTGTTTCCAAACGCATACAACCCTGATCTCTTCAAAGTAAGAGTAAACAGGCTTCTTCGGGGTGAGCTCGCTCCATCTTAGACTCTGTCCTATGACCTAGACTAGAGTCAAGAGCAAACCCATCATTAATACAAAAAAATAAATAAATTACAAGCACTTTGAAGACTTCCATGATAGTAAAAACAACAAATTTATATTAATAGGTATATTTATAAAAATTCCGAAGGAAAGACGCAATAAAAATCAACACGCGGCAATCCTAATGAGAATACAATTTTGAAATAGAGAAAGCTATTTCAATTTTGTATTGTAACGAAGAACAATACTAACTACGAAACAAAGAAACTTCAGAAAAAATGTGCACTAATACACTTATTATTACACTTTCTTCTGTGCACGGTTCGGTATTCATTGCTCGTAATCACAGACCAAATAAATCCGCGAGGGGTGACACACATGACGTGTTGGTGCTCTGTGCTCGTAACTTTATGGGATATGGGATGGGATGGGTATAATACTGGTATTGCCGTTTGTTGTTTAAAGTGTTTTTCGAAAATGATACCTTTCTATCGATTTATCGCCCCTAAATCCCCTATATACGGGGGAAACTTCGTGAAAAGCGTAAGAGCCGTTTTCAAGATCCCAACAATATTATTACACAATTTATTTATTGATTATTTAAAGACATTAGATAAAGACTAGATAACCAGCAGTGGTATTATTTGACTTGAAGTCAAATAATACTACATAGCATAGGCTAAGTTTATCATAAATATATTTCAGGCTTATACCCAACGGTGAGCAAAGCCATGCTGACAAAGAAGAAGAACCAGTAATGTACGTAGAATTAGGCCCTGATGGCAGGGTAGTGAAGTGACATAAAACTTAGACACCTATTACACTGTTTCTGAATACCGTACACGGTCCGGCATACAATGCTGGTTATCTTTAGTTTATTAAATACATAAAAATAAAAACGAGACTGACTCCTATTTTAGAAATAGGCTTTATAAATATTATCTTTGGATATTGTAATCCGGAATATGCAGAATGCAGAATAGGCAGAGCGTAAACGGCCGTAGAAAACAAACATTTACGCTGAGTCTGGCAAAAATTTGAGGCTCATTCAGAAAATTGTCTATCGCCGTAGAGACAGATTGTCAGCCCATTCCCTAAAATTAAAATAAGAGAATTATTTATTAATAAACATAATTACAAAAAAAAGGTACACTTGTACAAAATTGCAATACACATGTAACCCTCAAGTCCCTTAGTTTCCTCTTACAAAACTAACGGGAATGAAAAAGGGTTGATGTTATTCTAAGCCGGCATCACACTGACGCGACGCGACGCCCGTATAATAATAACCAGCAATGTATGCCGAGCCATGCACGATGTTCAGATTAGTGTAATAGCCGTTTCAAGGGATGAAGGGATCGCTTCCCATTCATTCATAGTAATTGTTTTCTCGTTCGCTTTTGGTTCATTCATTCATTTATTTGGCGTGAAACCGGCTTTGGAGTCACTTGTGTTTGTGTTGTGAATCAATTTGTGATAACAAAGTACCTACCTACCTATAGGGCGAGTGGCGGAAGAAATACATCATTTTGAGAATATTGGTAAGATGTATCATGTAAAAGTGCATTTGTGTGTTTTGGTTAAGTTAATTTAGCCCATTTATTAATGTTTATGCCGTGTGATGCCGGCTTAGAATAGCACCGACCCATTTCTTTCTCGTAGGAGTCCCAAGACTAAGGGACTCGAAGGTGTGTTGCAATTTTAGACAATGGGCTGACAACCTGTCGCTATGGCGATACACAATTTTCCGAATGACCCTAAAACATTTGTCAGACGTGGCGTAAATGTCTGTTTTGTGCGGCCGTTTACGCTCTGCTTAGCCCCCAAGGGATTGAAGGCGTGGTATGTGTATGTGTGTATGTATTTATAAATTTTGTTTTTATTTTAAGTACCTAGGTAGGTATAATTCCTAAAATTTTATAAAAATAATTTCATATAAACTGTGTAAACTATAGGATGATTGATTCCCTTGACAGCTGACAGGTGGCTAGATATGAAACCAAGTGAACGTGAAAATAACAAAAGAAAAATTATATGAATCTGACAGCTGTCAGGGGAATCATGTTATAATTCACAGAGTAGATATAGGTATCTTGTTTAGAAGGAAAAAGACAAGTAGAAAAACGTTCCGTACTAAAAAGTGCTATAGTATGTACGTGTAGGTACTTAATCTTGTCAAATTGGGCAGACCAGTTATACGATCAATTAATATTAGTATAATGCATAATAAAGGTGACAATACGAAACAAACGACCTTTTTTATTTAGCCGTATTATAATTATAATTCACTGTTTACGTTTTATGTGCATAAATTATTTTCTCAATAAGAATTTATTTTGTTTGTATTTTATCGCTTTAAATAACAACTACTACTGTTTTTGTATGTTTCGTTGATACAAACTAAGAAACTAAAACGCCTGCTTTCATTCGTTAACAAAAAGATAAGTTCCTAAACTTACAGACTATAGTAATATTGGTACTAGGAACCTTTAGGAAAAATAAAATAGCTTTATCCTTGCAGTTATACTTTGTCCGTTTAAATGCATAACAGGTTTGTTCTATCATTTGAGTTTAATTTACACTGACTATGTAGTAATGCCACGTACTGTTTTTTAAGCTTCTACAGAAGCGTCAAAAGATGTCGCTCGAAAATCAGACAGCCAAATCAAAACATAAAAGACCATGAAAGGAAGGGAAACAATAACTGCCTACATTTATTATTATTATTATATAAAGATTTTAAGAAGGTACTTTCTATGTAATTCATATTTTAGTATTGCATGTTCCGAAGTCCTTACCTATATTTACTTAGAACCACCATTGTTAGTGTTTAATTTTCAAATAATCATATTTTTTTATTGGTCTACAGGTGGTCTTAAATCTCCGATACCTAAATATGTATGAACATGCATATAAATATGTATGTACTTGTTCATACAAATATGTAAGTACAAATTTTAGTATGTAAAGGACCAAAATACCAACACTGTAAATGCTACTAACTAATTTTATGTAATTCTTCTCTCTTCTTCGTTGTCGTAGTCTTCAATTACTGAAGGTCGTGTCTGATTATGTAATTAGAACATTTCTGACTGACAGTTCTGGATCTTTTTTATGATTTCAGATGGCGTTGTGTTAAGGGGATTTTTTCATAAATTCCCCTTTTTCGGTTTAACTCAGCGCCATCTATGTGCACTTGAAGATAGGCTAGAAAAATCCCCATTATTTGCTTCATATTTTGTTATACATTTTCAGATATCTAGATTATGTTTGTGAAGCAAGAAACAGATGCATGTCTCTATTTGGCGCACAGCGACGACGGCCAAACTAAAATGGAAACGAACATGGATTACAACTACCTACATGAGACGAAAACAAGTAAGTTTACGTTAACCAGACCCGATGTTATGAAACTACAGGCTACAATTTTACAGACAGGTGACATTCGATTAGCCATTATGATATTTATCATACCAGGAAGGAATATTAACCGGTAACGCAACGTACTACGATTTTACCTGTAGCCTAGAGTTTTATAGCATAGGGCACAGGTGTCCCACACGAAAGCAGAGTTTAGCCATAGTCTTAGACAGTTAAAATGTAGCCTGACACACTGGGCTTATGTGATGCCTCTACCCCACGTACGTGGTGTGATGCTTGTTAGAAGGCATCAGCTTTCGTAGAAATACTGTAAACAGTAATAATTAAGAAGCATAGCCTGCCTGCCCGTCATCCTGCTCGCAAAAAGATTTATATGATGCCACCGATACTGCAGTTCGGCTGGCGGAGTATTTATCGAAACTTATTTAATATCAGAGTAAGCCCATCGATCGACACGCAAAAAAAATAAAAAAAATTAAGAAGCATATTTTATCTTTCTTACGTGACGTCGCTGATATGATCAAATACGTTTAGATGGTGTAAACATTCCTTTTTTATTATATTTTATATCTGTCAAATAACCTATTCAATTTCAATTTAAATCATTATTAAACATTGACAATTTTAAGGTTTCTACTAGTAAAGTTATGCATGGGTGGGAACACAAGCCCAATCGCCCTTTCCAGCCTAAAACTAGGGTAACTAATAAACTAATTATTATACAAAAGGTTCTCCTTCTAGTGTAAGATGCTTGATATACTTTGTACTGTAATTGTATTTCTTAATTTAGATTTAAAAAAGACTAGGACGAGAATAGACCTGTAGTCTAGAAAGCCTCTGAAAGCATTGATAAAGCAAAGGGTAAAAATTGATTGGATTAGATCGGTGACCTAATTAGTTACCTACTCAGGGAAATCTAAACAACTAAAATCTCTATAAATATTTGATTAAGTAAATATATTCAAAAACAATAAATTGATATCTTTCCAAAACTAGCGCTAAACGTTGAGTAGGTATATTGTTTAGCAGGTACCTATTCATACCAGAACGTAATAAAATCACACGTGCAACGACAAAAAACTGATGCAAAATAAAAACAATGAGACGAAATCGTGCTTTTCTAGAAATAGTTCCTTTGTATCTGGTGGCGTACAATACGCCACCAGCGCTTAAAAATGCACAAATGCCCTGTTGTTGGCTTGGCCATAAAAACCGTGAAACGCTTTATTGGTCAAGCAAAGGTGCCCACATTTAGAAGCTTGCGTAAAACAGTTTTGCAATTACGAACGCCGCCGACTGCACTCAGAGACGCGAATGTTCTACTGTCATAAACGTGCGTCCATATCACCCCGACACAAACGTCTCGAAAAATCATTGCCGCTCATTCCTTCACTGAATTTGCCCTTCATACCCTTAATCCTATTCTGGCTAAACGTCGGAGGGCGGGCTGGATCATCATAATGTTTGAAACCATATATTTCCTTTGTAAGTTATTCTTTCTTTTGAAGTAAACTCAAAATGGTCACAATGGCGACACTTAATTTAAAAAAGTAACTTTTTAACCTCGTTTTACCATCTTTCTCAACAATTTTAGAAATTCGGCTGGATTCCTGATTTTGACATTTTACTGCGTCATATAAAAAATCACATAAGACGAATGCGTTTGCACCCTTACTCTATGGTCTTATTATCATTATGAAGTTGTTATTGAGCGTCTGTTTGTTTATTGTAAAATAACGCAGAGACAATTTTAACCGACAATAATACTGGAGGTTTACAGTTGACAGCCTATCCAATATTTTTCTTTTTCAGATATCGAAACTAAACCTACCATAAAAGACGAACCTGATGAACTCATGGATTCTACAAATGATGCCCAAAGTCCCTTACTCGATCCAGGTCCTTCAAGTTCCTGTTTATACGATGATCATCAAGTCAAAGAAGAAATGGTATTGGGTCCCACCGTGCTATACAAACCCATTTTAAACTCTGCTGCAGGTATGAATGATTTGGTTTAAAATTGTTTTATTGTGATGAGAATTTGTTGTGCAAACTCAAGAAAATATTATGATTTGGTTTATTTATCCCGGAGAATTTACTTCATCTAACTTCATTATCATCCTCATCAGGTATATTAGAGTTCCTCTTATTACTCGCAACTGAGCATGCTTTTTGGTTCATCACATCAGCCTAAAGTGGTTAACTGTTGGACGTAGGTGTACACCAGGGTACGCCATAAGACACGATCACCTGTTTTCGCCATCCAGTCGCTACAGCCGCCCTTTTTGGGTCATCGTTTTATTACTCTTGCCAACTCCTACTCGAGAACCCCCTTAATTTAAGAATTAGTTTGATTAGATAATTTATAATATTTTTAATGTAGTTACAAGTAAATATGGTATGAATGATGTGGTAAGATTGAGCTGGTATGTCCTTTCCGTAATCATTGGTTAAAATGATTCCTCCAAGTAATAATTGAATTATCCGGATATGCGAATAATTAAGTATCAACTACCCCAATAAAAAAATTGGCGGATATCCGGATATAACGGATATACCTAAGAATCGATTCAACAAAGCGTAATAAGCTGTCAAGGCAGCACAGCATGTCGAGAGGCAAATTCCTTTAGTTCATACGAAACAATACAAATCTATTGATTTACTTACATACTATAATTATTAGAGGGTGGGTACTTTTTATGTAAATTCTTGAATTTAATTATATCCGAGAAATGTTAAGTTTTCATCTTCATTCATGATTTAATCATTATATTTAAAAATAATTTGCCGTGTGACGCCGGCTTAGAATAGCGTCACCCCATTTCTTACCCGTGGGAGTCGTAAGAGGCGACTAAGGGACTCGAGGTAGTGTATTGCAATTTTAGGCGATGGGCTGACAACCTGTCACTATGGCGATACACAATTTTCCGAATGACCCTCAAAAATTGTCTGACGTGGCGTAAGTGTCCGTTTTTGCGGCCGCCGTTTACGCTCTGCCTACCCCGCAAGGGATTATAGGCGTGATATGTGTATGTATGTGTATGTATTTAAAAATTATTTATTACGAAATTTATTTATATTTACTTCTACATTATTAAATGTAAGCCATTCAAATACAGTGTGATCAATGTCTGTTACATGGCTCATATAATTATTCCCAGATACACTTATAGAAATGTCATTTGTGAACAAACTAAATTTATGATGGGGTATTTGTAAAAGGTCATTAATATATAGAAGGAAAAGTAATTGCCCTAAAACACTCCCTTGCGGCACCCTCAATTTGGGTGCTCAGTATTTGAAATTAAAAACATGGAGTATATCATGTTTATTAAATATAGTGATCTCAACGCGCTGATCTCGATCTCTAAGATTTCATGGACTGGTTATACCCTTGAAATATTCGCAGCAAAGCTTTTAACACCTTATGTACGTACACGGGCTCAAATCTTTTATCTCTTCAAGAATAACATTAGTATGATATAGACACATTTAAAACTTGTTACAGATATGCCACAGAAGCCTACTAAGAAATTAAGGGACTGCCTAATCTTCGAAGACGGGGACAAAGGAATCAGCTGTTTGTCAGTCAATGTTGAAAATAAACTACTTACAAAACCTGCTTACTTCGACGATGTTGACAAAGAAAACAACGCTTTAATTATCAATGCTGAAAAGAAACCATTTAAAAAACCTGCTATATTCGATGATGTTGCAAAAGCGAACAGCTTTTCGTTTGTCAACGCTGAAAACAAACCACATACAGAATCTGCTAGGAAAAATAAAATATCCGAAATACCATTGGCGTGCGCTTTTTGCCATAAAATATATAAATATAAAAAAAGCATACAAAAACACCTGAAAGGACACGTAAAATCACCGGGTTATTGTAAATTGTGCAATAATATTTGTCAAAATAAATCAGATCACTTCAAGTCACGCAGGCAGACTGAAAAAATTGAAAAGTGCAATATATGTTATAAAACGTTCACATATAAAGCTAATTTGGTAAAGCACTTTAAAGAATTCCATGATAGTGAAAACAATACATTTATGTGCGACTTTTGCAATAAAATATTTCGAAGGAAAGACGCAATAGCGACTCATATTCGGGCCGTGCATTGTGATAAAAAACTAGAATTAGCATGTAAATGTGGCAAAAGTTTCTTTGACAAAAAAACGTCTGAGAAGCATAAAAAATTTTGCAGGTACAGCAAAACCAAAGAAATATTTAATTGTGAAATTTGTTACAAAACTTTGCCTAATTTTCAATTGCTTAAGCGGCATATAAACTACCATGAGAGAAAGATAAGAGAAAAAGAATATGAAAGAAATGTAGGAGGTACAGTAAAGAAGAACAAATTTTATTGTGATTTTTGCAGCAAATGCTGTGACAAGAAAGAACGGCTAGTAGGGCACATAAACAAAAATCATATGGCTGTACCACTTTTACATACATGTGCAATTTGTGATAAGAGTTTTGCCCTAAAGAAAACTTTTGATAAACATTTCACATCACATACTGGGAGAGTTGTAGAATTCAGTTGTAAATACTGTAATACAACGTATCGCAGTAAATGGGGATTTCAGCGACACGAAACTAATTGCTTAGTAAAAATGAATAATCTTAGATTTCGAAGAAATAGCAACAACACATATACATGTACGTATAAAAATTGCAATCGTGAATGTCCTAGACAGAGGACATTAGTAAGACATTGGAATAAGTATCATAGAAAAGATTCACACTAACGCCATTATAAGTCTGTTAGGAGAAGAAGAGAATATATAGCTGATCCTTTGATTGCAAATATTAAGTTTTCTTTCGAGAATAAGTGTTTTGGTTCACCTTTTTAAGTAATGTAATATAAAGTCATTCAGTAAGCTTGTCTTTTTGTCAACAAAATTATTCAAAAAATTTACATGAAAAGAAACAAAACAGAGGACGGCCTGGTGATAAGGAACAACTTTCCCCAAGGAACATAGGTCGAAATATGACTATGATCGGCAATTTTGTATGGGAGTTCCAATTTTTTTCTTGCATCTCAACCAATGTTCCTTATCACCAGCCCGTCTTGAGTTTTCGCAGTATTATTATCTATTCTTATGCTAACGGTCACTAGTAAAATTTTACACTATACAGTGAATAACTGAATTGACTGGACAAACTTTCAGGGCGTGTTTTAGACGTGAAACTGACCAACTTTTCTTTGTACCAAATTGTCAAAAATGAAATTGTTTCAAAATGTCTCAAAAACTATCAAAAGTTATATGAGAGGACTGATGGTACTAAGAAAAGTTGTTCAATTTTACGTCTAGAACACGCCCTGAAAGTGTCCAGTCATTTCGCTTACACACTGTATAATATGTGTGTGTATTAGTGCGCTTATTTCCTGTTATCCGCACGATGTGCATCAGCCGCACACTTCAATCAAACCGTTGATTGCCAATCTGTGGCTTTCACCGACTGCTCAATACGCTCGAACAAGACAAATACAGGGTGTAAGGGACAGCCCTTTCAATACTGATAGCTTTCATTCAAACAGCCATGTGATGCCGGCTTAGAATAGCATCACCCTATTTCTTTCCCGTGGGAGTCGTAAGAGGCGACTAAGGGACTTGAGGGTGTGTTTTGCAATTTTAGGCGATGGGTTGACAACCTGTCACTATGGCGATACACAATTTTCCAAATTACCAATTATTATATTTGTCAGACGTGGCGTAAATGTCGGTTTTTTTTGCGACCGTTTACGCTCTGCCTACCCCGCAAGGGATTATAGGCGTGATATGTGTATGTATGTATGTATTTTTATTCAAACAGCGAAACTGACCATCTTTCTAATTCTCACTTATTAAGTCTCACTTTCTGTAGGTCAGCTGGAGGAAAATTCCAAGTAGAAATAAGTTATCCTGTTGTGTCGTTATTCTTTGTACATGTCTGTGTCCGTACATGATGGCGTAGCGAATAGTACCCGTGCCTTCTACGCCGAAGGTCGTGGTCACAAATATTTGTTAAGTCATTTTCAGATATTTGCGTTTAGTCTGGGTGTATCTATGTATATTATGTATTTATTTACCAAAAAAAGTATAAAAGTATTTATATCAGCTATAGATCTAGTTCCCATAGTACAAGCTTTGCTTTGTTTGGTTCTAGATGCCACTGTGTGACATGTCCAAGCTATTTATTTATTTTACTTATATTTCAATCGTGTGATGCCGGCTTAGAATAGCATCACCACATTTCTTACCCATGGGTGTCGTAAGAGGCGACTGAGGGACTCTAGGGTTAGATGTGTATTGCAATTTTAGGCGATGGGCTGACAACCTGTCACTACAGTGATACACAGTTATCTGATTGACCCTCAAACTTTTGTCAGACGTGGTGTTAATATCCTTTTTACGGTTGTTAACGCTCTGCCTACCCCGTAAGGGATATAGGCGTGATTTATGTATGTATGTATGTTATTGTTACTTGTGTGCAATAAATTATTAATAATAACTTTTCCTCAGGAATATATTTCAACCTGAGGGTCATTCGGAAAATTGTGTGTCGCCATAGTGACAATTTGTCAGCCCATCGCCTAAAATTGCAATACACGCCCTCGAGTCCCTTAGCCGCCTCCTACGACTCCCTAGGGAAAGAAATGGGGTGATGCTATTCTAAGCCGGCATCACACGGCAACTGGAAAAACTGAAAAAAAAAGGTCGTATGTTAACGGTAGTCAGTTAGCTGATCGTGAATTCATTTTGTGGTTTCCTGACATATGAAACTGAGTTGTTCAGTTTCATAGTCTGCATGCATCCTCTTAATATTTCTTGCTGTTCCTTACACCCTAATTATAACAAACTCAAATATTTTTTGCTATAATATGTTTGGTGTAAACCTAAGATGTGGAACGTTTAGAGAAAAACGCCTTATTACTATGCCGATACCGCTCTGCCTACTCCTAAGAAGTAAGGTCGTGAATTTATACAGGGTATAAGGGTACCGAAAACATGGCAGTCATGGCTCATGAGCAAACCGCGAAACAGAACAACTTTTACTATAGATCCTATGTAAGGAAACGAAAAAAGAATTCGAGTTTCCATAGAAACTCTGCTAGCTAATCAGGAATTTCGGAAGGAAGAAGCGCGCCCCTTACACCCTGTATGTAAGTAGGTACGACAAGCGGAAATGCAAATAATGAGCAGATCAATTGTCACAGTGATCTATTAGACACTATACAGGACAAGGATTGTTTTCGGTTAAGGTAAAGGGTTAAACTACCGGTATAATATCGGTTCCGGTATACGTTTTAAAGGTAGGCGAAAAATGGTTATAATATGGGTTATAAAAAGTTTAATGTTAGTTTTACATATAAAGAAAAATTACTTAGAAATACTTAAATATTACAATTTAGCCTGAACTAGGATTACCCTGTTATGTATGATACCGGTAGATAAAATGTAGAGAATAGCTATATATATCACCACCGAAATAATTTGGATATCGAAATACACATTGCGCTCCATGAAGCAAAGTTGCAGAATCGTGTGTATTGTATTAGGTACCGTAAAAATAAAGGTACCGCAAACGATGAAGAAACAGATAATTTGATATCGCAATATTTCGGTATGACGTCATACCCTTTACCGTATTATCTAAAATAATTTCGCTTATACAATGCCTGATACATGGCGTAAGGTATGGTGTACCGAAAACTTTGCAGACTATGAAACTGATAAATTTTTACTACGACGCCTATGTTGGGAAACAAAAATCAATTTCTGCGTTCCATAGAAAGTCTGTCAGCTAATCGGGATTTTTGTATAGGCGGTTGTAATTTTTTTCTCATTTACCAACATAGCTTTCAAAAACTTTTTCACTGTCCCTTACACCCTGTATGTAAGTAGGTACGGCATGCGGAAATGCAAATGCCCGTGCCGTGTCGATTGTCACAGTGATCTATTAGACACTGTATTTTATTGCACAACCACAACACTATGCGCAATACTGTGGCTATTTGTCTGTGGGTCTGTAGCTGACCACGCTGTTTATTACAAGCGTGAAGGCGTTTGTTCTCTTATATGTACTAACTACATACGGGGTGTAAGGGACGGTGTACCGAAAACTTTGCAGGCATGATCGGACCATGAAACTGAACAACTTTTTCTATGGAAGATATGTTGGTAAACGAGAAAAAATATTCGACCACCCATACAAAATTCCCGATCAGCTGACTGACTTACTATGGAAAATCGAAAAAAATATTTCGTTTCCCAACATAGGCTCCATAGTAAAAGTTGTTCAGTTTCATGGCCTGATCATGCCTGCAAAGTTTTCGGTACACCGTCCCTTACACCCTGTATAATATGAGTATAACGTAGCTTTACGCGACTAACTTGTATATGATTTGGTGGTGAGTTTAGCCGTCTATATGAAAGTAGAATAAATGCGGTAGAAATGAGAGCACTGAGAAGTATGAGTGGAGTGAAATTCGGGGACGTTCTAAAGAAAGGTCAGGTCAAGAGTACCCTAAACCGACGGGCATGTATGAAAAGATTGATGCATGTTGAAGAAGCGAAAGAGGTGTGTCAGGATCGTAGCAAGTGGAAAGATGTAGTCTCTGCCTACCCCTATGGGAAAGAGGCGTGATTATATGTATGTATGTATGTATGTTTAGCCCTCTACGTTTCGGCTGGTTAAGATTAAGACAGCCTTCTTCACGGAGGTTGACAGATCACGTACTCCCGCCCTTCAACTGTGATTGCCGAACAGTGATTAGTACTACTACTCGTAGAATGAGTATCTTTGCAATTAAGAAACGTAAAATGCGAGAAAAGATCCAACATTTCATAGAAAACATTGAATAATTTAACTTCAAAAATAGGAGGTTCAAAATTTGACAAAATAATATTTTTGTACATATATACATATATCACGCCTCCATCCCTTTAGGGGTAGGCAGAGCGTAAACGGCCCTAAAAACGAACATTACGCCACTTCTGACAAACATTTGAGGGTCATTCGGAAAATTGTGTATCGCCATAGTGACAGGTTGTCAGACCATCGCCCAGAATTGCAAAACACACCCTCGAGTCCCTTTGTCGCCTTTTACGACACCTCTGGAAAGAAATGGGGTGATGCTATTATAAGCCGGCATCACACGACCGTTATTTTTGTAAGTATCCTAGATCGAATTAGGGTGAGTCTTTGTTGAGGCGGAGCTGTAAAGAGCGGGGCCTATCAGTGCATTAATCATCTTACCTACACCACAGTATAATTAATAGTACTAGCGTACAGTATGGTCACTCCCTGCCTCCCCCTACAAACGCCGCCCACCCGCGCTCGGAGGACGCTCAGACACCGGCTAGCAAGGACGCGACGACGAAGGTCATTTCATACTGCCGCACATTGCATTCCCGATTCGCGAACGCAAAATGACGGCAACCCTGACATGTTGTCTCACACACACAAGCATGGTCCGCGTTCACCTACGCTAGCTTAGACTGTGTGCGTAGCAACTCGTTTGATTCATACATTTGAGCGCCAGTATCCGAGGTGTGCCTACACCACGAAACCTCCGCCGCACTGAAGACACGCCTTTATAAATGACTTATTCGTTTGTTAACAACAAGATACTTTCTGAAGTTATATAAAATATGGTAATGGAAACCTGGAGAAATCAAGGAGACTCATTTTACATCAGTCCGATCCGTTCTTCACAGAGCAACTCCTAAGCCAATCAAGGGCGCGATTTTGCTGGTTGTTTAAATAACCACACAAATTTCTCCGGGTGAGCCCTTACTCCCCAGCAACTAGTCAGGTGTAGATTTCAAAGCCTTGCGGCTCAAAATTACAGTGTCCAGTCTTTATAAAAATGCCAATTAAATTATATCTGTTGTATGGAATCGAGGAGAAACGTGCTAAAAACACGTTTTTTGTATGGGAGCCTCCTGAAATATATATATTTTTTTTTATAGCGGCAATTAAAATACATCATCAGCTGTGAAAATTTCAACTGTCTAGGTATAACGGTTCAGGAGAAACAGCCTCGTAACTGTAGGACGGACGGATGGACAGACAGACGGACAGCCGAGCCTCAGTAATAGGGTTTTCGTATCTTGGGTACGGAACCCTAAAAATAATCATATAGGCATAATTGAAGTCAGTACCCAAAAGTTTATAACTTTCAACATAACATAACAGTGAAAACACTGAAACAAGCTACAAAATACACACAAAAGCGCAAAATAATCTACGCAATGAGAGAAATAAGCCGAAACCAATAAATCCAGCAGTTTGCGTACCAGAAGGGACGATCAACGACAGTAGCCGCGCGAACCTTACTTAATTCCGTTTTAGCACATTTGGAAAATAAAATGTGCGTCACCGCCTTATTTTTTGACTTGTCACGAGCGTTCGATCTCGTTGATCATCGGCTCATCTCTGCCAAGTTGGCCCACTACGGCGTCCGGGGATTGGGTCTCGAGGTCCTAAACTCGTTCCTTTCAGATCGGAGTCAGATGACTCAGGTGGGAAGTAGTAAGTCTGAGGACGGTCTCATAGGTGACAGGTCCGTGCCTCAGGGGTCCAACGTAGGCAATTGTCTCTTTAACTTGCTGATGAATGACCTACCGTACAAATCCTCTGACGTTGAATTTGTAATGTACGCGGACGACATTTGCACAATTGTCAAAGGTAGCAATGAACATGATTTAACGCTAAACATACGGACCGTGATTTGCAAACTGTCTTCCTGGTTCCAAGCGAATGGTATGCAGCTGAATGTAGCCAAAACCAACTTGGTACAGTTTACGCTGAGATGTGATAACTCCCTTCCCCGTCTGTCCGTATCTGTAGGTGATGCTAATATTGTGAGTGCTCCCTGTGCTCGCTTTGTTGGATTCACCTTTGACAGAGGTCTGCAGTGGAGTGAGCACATCGACATGCTGTGCGCAAAATTGAACTCGGCCTACTATGCGATCGCCCGCCTGTCGCGTACACTTTCGCTAGAAAATCTACTCACCACTTATTATGGTTATTTCCACTCCCATCTTACTTATGGGATAGACTTGTGGGCACTGGCAGCCGACAGAGACAAACCTTTCGTTCTTCAAAAGAAAGCCATTAGAATGATGTGTCGTGTGCCACTTGATGAACCCGCCCAGGCTTTATTCATTCGCCTTGGCGTATTAACAGTCCCCTGCCTGTACATACTTGAGGTGGGCAAGTACGTGAGGTCGCACATGGCTGAATTTCCTGCCACGATGAGGTTCTCTGCCAGAGGTGGACAAAGACTGGCGCCTACACGTCATAGACTGGAGAAGACTGGAAAGTCACTATCCGTTATGGGGCCAAAGATTTTCAATAAATTACCATCAGACATAAGGGATGCAAAGACTTACCCAATATTTGTAAACAAACTCAAAAACTTCCTGGCACAAAAGGCTTATTATAGTGTGAAGGATTTCATTGACGAGTGAATTACAAATTTGAGTCCAATTATAAATGATTTTATTTAACTGTAAGTACCATATACATACTTACAGAATATGTTATCTTACCTATTACTTGATTTTATTTTACTTACTTATTTGTTTGAATATAAATGCAATGTATGTACCTATGAAATTTCTTGACAATGTAAAAATCTTACTATTTAATAAATGAATGAATGAATGAATCAGGATCGGTGACCCAGTGGCTAAACAACGGTAATAAATTAGGACCCTGTATTTTGGGAAACACCCTGTATAACGGGTGGTGATGGTTTGGACCACATATACAGTGTGTATCTACAATAATAATGAAAGTTGGTGCGTTTTAAAGCAGTTCATTGACCCCTCATACTATGTGCGTCAGAATGGCTGGTTGTCTGTGGCGATGGTCTATGAGAGTTGATTCAAAAATTGCTACATAATTGCTTATATTTGCTTCATATAATAAATAATTGCTACATAGGATATATTTTTAGAAATAGAATATTTTTATTGACCAGCCATCCTGACGTTTGGTTGGCTGGTCTCCTCCTAGTTTAACGTCAAGCACGCAGAGTTTCCCGAAATGTATTGCGTCAATAATTGCTACATATTAACTTCATCAATTTTATTTGGTTGTAACTTCAAATATATGTTAAATAAAGGATGTAGCAATTATTTAAATTATCCCAAGGAAAAGTGCCTGTAGAAATAATATAGGCAAATAGTTGCAAGTGTGTTTTCACTCAACAGCAGGCGTTTTAAATTGTAAAACAGTAGTTAAGTGAATAGTAAGCACATTATGGTTAATAAAAACAAAATGTAGGTCGTTCATAACATTTATCACTTTAATAAAATTACAATTTACTTAAAAATATTCAATTAGGTATTGATTTGTTTGTACGTTATTTTTTTGCATATATTATACAATGTGGAATTAGTTTCTTTTTACTCTTCGTAATTTTATTCGATTCGTCATCATAACATCTCCATTCTGAATTTCGTCTGCAATGAGCTTTATAGTGACCAATTAGTGTTCCACATACTGGGGGCACGAATTCAATTATTGACAGTAAATGGAACTCAGATCCTTCTAACAAAAGAGATGAAGGTGGATCATCTATTTAAATAAATTGATTGGAATGAAATTCAAATGCAATAAGATCTCGCAAAGATACACTAAATGATTTAACACCTTGACATTTACTACGCCGGCATTCTGTAAGTTCTTGAGCATTAATTAAATTATTTGCGGATTCTTGTAAATCACTAATGGCAGAATTTATATTAACGTGTAGAACAGGTATCTTACGCTGAACTCTATTGATTGCACAATCTGATTCTGTACAATGTTCACTTTCATCTGCACTGTATATACATTCTAAGAATAATTAAAATAATGATGCTTATTCAATTATTGTGGGTAGGTAAATATTTTTTTACGCAAGAATCAAATTACCTACACAGTTACCAGAGCCTAAAGGTTCAATCCGACACCTTACAAAACGACGTATTTGCTATAATTATTTTATCAGGCACTTTTCCTTGGGATAATTTAAATAATTGCTACTTCCTTTATTTAACATATATTTGCAGTTACAACCAAACAAAATTGATGAAGTAAATATGTAGCAATTATTGACGCAATACATATCGGGAAACTCTGCGTGCTTGACGTTAAACTAGGAGGAGACCAGCCAACCAAACGTCAGGATGGCTGGTCAATAAAAATATTCTATTTCTAAAAGTATATCCTACTAGCGGCCCGCCCAGCGGTTTCACCCGCTGCTAACTGATTTCCCACAGGAAACAGACCTTCTCCCGACATAAATCAAGATTAAAAAAACTTCATCCAGATCCGTTAAGTTGTTTTGAAGATTTAAGCATACAAACAAACAAATAGACAGGGACAGACGGGGGAAGCGACTTTACTTTAAATTTCGGTTTTTTTTTAATCCCCCAAGGGATGAAAAGTTCGTGTCTTAAGTGTGATCCGTTTCAAAATTTGTGATTAGACTAATAACTTAAAATAATTAAACACGTGTTTCAGCATATTTGAAATTTTAACCCGTAAAAGGGTCAAACGGGGGTTTAAAGTTTGTATGAAAGTTCGTTTTTTTAAATGAATGTGATCTGTTTCAAAATTTGTGATTAGACTAATAACTTAAAATAATCAAACACGTGTTTCAGCATTTTTTAAATTTTAACCCGTAAAAGGGTCAAACGGGGGTTTAAAGTTTGTATGAAAGTTCGTTTTTTTAAATGAATGTGATCTGTTTCAAAATTTGTGATTAGACTAATAACTTAAAATAATTCAACACGTATTTCAGCATTTTTGAAATTATAACCTTTAAATGGGTGAAAAGGGGGTTAAAAGTTTGTATGAAAGTTTTTTATCTTAAATGTGATCTGTTTCAAAATTTCTGATTAGACTCCTAACTTAAAATAATTAAATACGTGTTTCAGCATTTTTGAAATTTTAATCCTTAAAGGTGTCAAAAGGGGGTCAAAAGTTTACTACCAGTTGGGCTACCCGTTTTCCCATGGGAATGTGACAATTTCCCGGAATAAATTATACTTATAAACCTTCCTCTCAAGTTACTCTATCTAATAAAAAAAACCGCATCAAAATCCGTTGGGTAATTCTAAAGATATAAGGAGACACCAAACGGGAAGCGACTTTATTTTATACTATGTAGTGATGTAGCAATTATTTATTATATGAAGCAAATATAAGCAATTATGTAGCAATTTTTGAATCAACTCTCATAGACCATCGCCACAGACAACCAGCCATTCTGACGCACATCTCATACTAACGCAAATCATGATAATTATGACAGATAAAGTGAATGAGGGGAGGAGTTTATAGTCGTCTTCTGTCATCTGTCAGTCGTCTGTCAAGCCTGGTGAGTATGGAAAGCGCTCCTCAATAGGGGGAGGCACATGACCAACAGCGGATTGGCGGCCAATGTGGCGCAGTGGTAGCACGACTGCCTGTTCAAAGGTTCCGGGTTGGATTCCCGGTGGGGCACTCACAAAGTTGATATTATCTATTTGTGAATTTGTTCCCAATCTGGTTAGGATAGGACATTGCAGGCTGAACCATCTGATTGTCCGTAAGAAAGATGGTTCCGTGCGTTCGAAAAACTGACATCAGAGTTCATCGCGTCGTTCGTCAACACAATAAGAAAAAGTAGTGGACTCTTGCGATGCGACTGTTTATGATGATAGATATTTACAACTTAACACCCTGTATTTTGGGCAACACTCTGTATAATGTGTGGTGTTGGAGTGAGCTAACGGCCCGGTTGAGCTCAACGCCATCGCAACGAGGAACAAAAGCCATTCAAATAAAAGAAAACATTGTGATTACACAGACGCGAACGAAATCCAAGTATCTGTATAACTTGCGCTGATAAACAAAGGATCCCGAAATGGCAACATTATTGTTTGTCTCTCTATTAAAATAAGTCCTCTTGTGTTTTCTTCATTCTCACTTTCTGGTGCACCCGGTTGTTTTTCTCTCTATTTACCCTCCGGCTGGCCGATAGAGAATGCCCCGTGGCATTAGGCCCGCCTTTTGTACGATGTGCAATAAAGTATAAAAATAGTAATATTTAGGACATAATATGAGGGGGATGTCAACAATAACGTTGCCATTTCGGGATCCTCTTTGTATCTGCGCGACTATAAGTGATGTGATGCCGACCTGTATAGCACCACCCCATTTCTATTTAATGGTATCGTAAAGGATGAGAATCTTAGTTATGCGCAGCAATGGTTCCTGTGAATACAATACCTTAAAGTGCATTGGTGACCTTGGTTTGATGACTGACGAATTTATTACTTAGTCGCCTTTTACGACACCCACAGGTAGAAATGAGGAGATGCTGACCTAAGACGGCATCACACGGCACGTTCTAGTACCTAAAAAGAGTTGAATTCTAAACTACAGCCTAGTGTACCATAATTAAAACCAATAATAGCAGTCAAACATTTTGATGAACTAATAGTACATTGCGTGAATGAGGCAGTTGTCTCATTTCACGTTACTGACTATAACAGCTAATTTAAAATAGCACTGTCACTTTCCGTTTCGTTCCGTTTTAGAAAAGGACAGAAGATGTCCTAGACTATTTAAGTCATGTCATGTCTTAAACAGGCTATGATTTTCGCGCTACGTTGCAGATTTCCTTGTATGTATAACTGCCATATTTTTAATCGCCGCTATATTTTGACAGATACCACGTAAAATGCGTGAAATGAAAGACAATTTAAGAGGCGATCTTCTTCTATCCTTGTCTAAGCCTACAAAAAATGACAGTGCTATTTGTAGTTAGAGATTTAGTCATGGAATTGATTGGGTGTCTAATTTTAAATTTGCTTGAGACCATTTTTTTAATAGCTAAATTAATGAAACTTGACATTGTAAGTTCGTTTAAAGTATTGTTATTTTTTTCGTATTTTTTTATTCAGATCTGTTAATTATGTACGTTGATACAGGAGGTGTCAAAAGTGGCTCGTATTGGTTTGTCTACACGGAGTGCGCGTGGCCTTTGCTAAGGACTTGGCCCTGACACTGTCTTGCGTTTAGCGCTTTTAAAAGATTTTTGGAGCTGTTCGCATCAAGCTATAGTTCGTCGTAAATCTGTAAACGCTTACGCTTCGGTGTAAATGCAGCATTCCCGCCCCTCTAAAGGCCACTACACACGGCCGCCGTCAACCACAGATTATTTATTGCCATTATTTATATACGCGGGCGAGTGCGAATTGTGCCAGTGTAGAATTGCCCTAGGCTTTAGTTGGATTAGTGATGTTTTAAATTTAATATTTGTCGATAGTTGAAAGCAATATTCGTTCCAAGTAATGTCCGCGGCACGATTGAGATCCCGCAGACCTCCTTCGTTATGCACTTTCTTAAGATTTTTTTAAAATAAAATTTGACGATACACAAAAGTGTTTTTTTCCAAAAAAACTTATAAAAAATCATTTGTTTGCATGTTATGGTTAAGTTCACTAAAGGATCAAGTTATCATAGAATATCTCTACATATTAGTGTTTTTTGGACCGATGTGGCGCATTGGTAGTGCATTTGGCCGGGAAGCGGTCCCGGTTCTGTTCTCGGCCGGGAAAGGTACCTACCCCTATTTTAATACATACACATACACATATCACGCCTAAAATTGCAATACACTCCCTCGAGTCCCTTAGTCGCCTCTTACGACGCCCACGGGAAAGAAATGGGGTGATTTTATTCAAAGCCGGCATCACACGGCTATTTTAATGAATAATTTTAATTTCTGTTCTCGTGTCTGGGTATATTTTGTGCAATATGCACAATGCACATACAATGCAATATCTACAGGAAATACTGATGGTTATGAGAAAGTATGTGTTTTTTCTGCTTCAACTATCAATAGACTATCGATATCGAGTGACAACACTAGTGTGAAGATGCTTTATAACGTGCTATTGAACGAAACCTTTCAGATTTATGTAGGAAGTTCTGTATTTGTTAGGAATCGGTGGTGAGAATTTGTAGTGATAGGTACCTATTTTACAGTAGACCAGGACCGTCAATGGAGGTTCCATTGCATTATATGAGGACCGGTCTCTGGCTATTATATGTACTGTCCCATAATACAACCTGTGCCATAACATAACATAGGAACTACAAGCTACAAGTCTACAGGTGAAATTCTTAGTATATTGCGTGGCCGATTATTAAATCTTGGTATCATAATAGGTAACCGTAATGAACATCGAATTTCACCTGTAAAATTATAGCCTGTATTTTGATAATATCGAGCACTGGAAACATCTGTGAAATTAAGGTCAGGGGTTTCAGCCACACGACAAAAGCCAGGAACCGGTGTTCATATTACGCAAACGGAATTCTGGCTTCCTCTTGCACTATGTTTTATAGCTTTTTGTCTTACTGCAGGACTAATAGAGCTGTTGCAATTAATTTGCAATTGCAACTGAAACAGTACATTGCAATGCAAATTGGAACAGAAAGAGTGGCATCGTCGATAAAGGTCCTTAATCCGTACTAATATTATAAACCTGAGAGTTTGTGTGTGTGTATGTATGTATGTTTGTTACCTCTTCACGCTCAAACGGATTGACCGACTTGGAT
Organism: Tuta absoluta; assembly: GCA_027580185.1. Taxonomy (NCBI): domain Eukaryota; kingdom Metazoa; phylum Arthropoda; class Insecta; order Lepidoptera; family Gelechiidae; genus Tuta; species Tuta absoluta. Next base: position 5,218,430 of record JAQAHW010000019.1, on the reverse strand, counting down.
GAAATTTGGAACACAGGTAGAGTATAACCTGGAAAAGCAAATAGGCCGCGGGAAAACAACTTTAACAACTTTTACTAACAGCGCTGGGCGGAAATCTAAGTAGTTAATAATATAATAGAACATTTCTGTTTTATGATATTCGGCTTCAAAAAGTAAGATGTTCTAAACTCGTCAGGATCTTTGTGTAATTAAATATTTAGATACTCATAAGATCTTTAACTGATGGCTCCTTGGTACAAACCTGATACAATTTCAAACAAAGATGATATTTTTAGTTTGAAATTGTTCTAGACATGTACTAAGGAGCTATACCCTGTATGCCCGAGTAGTCGCCTAGTCTGGTCTGATGATGGGAACCTGTATACATCGATTAAACTCTTCAAACCCTATAGGCTTAGATAATGTCAGTACTGAAAAAAAACTAGGCCTGGACTAGACACATAACGACATCTAGCCTTATGGGAACTAGACAACTGATTTTAATACTTATACTTAAATACTTTTTTTGTGAAATAAAAATTAAATGCATAATATTATACAGATAAAAACATCCTACACTAAGCACAAATATTTGAAAATTTTCTGTGGGGATTGAACCCACGACCCTCGGCGTGGCGTGCATGATTACTTTTCGCAAAGCAATTAGGGCAGTCTAAAAGGTTTATAACTGTCATTATTGCTATACCCACTGAGCACCGAAACGTCATGCGCTGTCACCTATCTCGCGAATACTATGGTCTGTGGCTAAACCCATATCACAAAGTAAGTATTGGCGGTGCCCATTTGAAGAGTGAAGATACCTAGTTGCTAGTGTACACTTTATTTCACCGCAAACAATGAACAAAGCATTTCCTTTTGCAGAATTGGTCCTTAGGGCATAGAGAAATTTTTTAGAAGGAGTGCATACGTGGTGCATACTTTTTTTTCATGTAATTTTTTTTTTGTACGTGGGCGGGGGAGGTGGGAGGGATAATATTTTACTAAAATCTTAGCTACCCAGTTAAGTTTGGTATCAATTTCGACTAAACAAAACACGACGAGTCCATTTTTGCTATGAGTTTTGCAATATTTTACATAAAAAACCCAAAAATCAACTTTTACTAAATCTAATTTAGTCATTGCACTGATGACGGAAAGTGATGGATCTGATATGAGGGATCTGATAACCAAAGCATATTTTTTGGCTTTGTGGCAAACTGATAGCAAGCAAGTACGAATGTTACACACAATGACCTTCAATTAGCAGTGGTACATCATATTCCATTGAAAGAAAAACTCACATTTACATAGAATTAGAGAAAATCGCAATGAAAGGTATGACAAAATCATGAAACAAAATGACAGATCTGAAATGTCTTAGCTTCTTGTGTGGATTTCCATTAATTTGCGACGTGTCTGCCTCGTTCAGATCCTGGGAGATGACTAAGTACATTATCTTATTCATCTGTGGACTAAGGTAACGTGCATGCAGGGGTATCATTCGTCTCAATCTAACTGTTAACGAATGACAAGCGCCATAAAGGGTGCGTTTGGATATGAGACGAGTTCTTGACACCAATGATTAAACGAGATTATCTATGGCAAAATTACTTTTCAATTACTATCAAATGTCACCATATGATACTCTCCATCACTATCCAACAAAATGTAAGTAAACCTATGTACGTATGACTAAAACACAAGATTTAATTCAGTTTCACTTTGCAAAGTAGGGTTGGACACCACCTACGGAATCTAGAGAACGACGTTTATAATAATTATTTGAAAATATCAATAATAATTACAACCATTTCGTGAGTTTGCTTAAGGAATTAAAGGTGTTTACTTCCAAATAAAAAATCGAGAAAAATATATTATCATCAGATCAATGTGTTTTCTGGTGCCACTCATCAGTTCCCTCATCAATGAGAACTAGCCGTGTGTGTGTTTGTTACCTCTTCACGCTCAAACGGCTAGACGGATTTGGATGAAATTTAGTACACATATAGAGTATAATCTAGATTAACCCATAGGCTACTTTTCACGCGGAAAAACCACTATTCCTACTGGAAAATGAGCAGCACCGGGTAGAACCGCTGATGGGCTGCCAGTGTATGCCTAAATCTTTAAATTAACGCAACGGATTTTGATGCGTTTTTTTAAAAAAGATTCAGTAATTTAGGGAGAAGGTTTATTATGAACAATACATGCCGGCAAAAGGTCATATTCCCGCAAGAAAAAGGTTTACAGGGGGTGAAGCCTACTATATTAGCGCAAATATTTTACTAAAAGGAGACTGCCCATATTTTTTTCCCACATAATTTTTTTTTAGTGCACGCCTTCTTAAAATGATCTAGGGGTCATAGGTATTCACTCAGCGAAAGGAATCCTTTTGTTCATCAAATGCGGTGATTTAGCCTTTTTTGCTTTCTACCGATGCGACTAACCAAACCAGACACACAATTTCACATAAAATGATAAATCCATGAATTATTATGGAAAGTATTACGCACTCACCTGAAACGGGATTTGCATAATCCGTGACGTAGGCAGCCATGACGTCACCAATATGGCGGTACCTGTAAAGAGGAAGTATTTTTACTCTAAGGTAGGTATGGCATAGAATAATGATAAGTATTGGGAGAGTCATCCTGAATTTGAATGGAATGATTCCGTAAAAGTGTATGTGTTTGTATTTGTAAAAGCTTCCGTTTTCGCATTTAGGCTCAAAAGACCTTTAGAATACATACATACATATATCACGCCTATAATCCCTTGCGGGGTAGGCAGAGCGTAAACGGTCGCAAAATACGGACATTTACGCCACGTCTGACAAACATTTGAGGGTCATTCGGAAAACTGTGTATCGCCATAGTCCCAGGTTATCAGCCCATCGCCTTAAATTTCAATACACGCCCTCGAGTCCCTTAGTTAGGTATTCTTACGACTCCCACGGGTAAGAAATGGGGTGATGCTATTCTAAGCCGGTATCTTTTTTTTTTTTTTATTAATGATGGGTTTGCTCTTGACTCTAGTCTAGGTCATAGGACAGAGACAGAGTCTAAGATGGAGCGAGCTCACCCAGAAGAAGCCTGTTCACTCTTACTTTGAAGAGATTAGGGTTGTATGCGTTTGGAAACACAGACGCAGGTAGTGAGTTCCACTCTTTAGCAGTGCGCATTATAAATGATGACTGGAAGCGCTTAGTCCGAATTGGTGGAATGGCTACCAGGTACGGATGGTATCCGGCGGTGCGTCTGGATGTCCGATGGTAGAAGGGAGCTGGTGGAACAAGGTCGTGAAGCTCTTGAGCACACTCTCCGAAGTACAATCTATAAAAAACCGACAAGCAGGCAACCTTGCGGCGATGTGCCAGGCTATGTAGCTTGGTGTCCACCAGTTTTATGTCGCCTATGAGCCTCTTGGCCCTGCGTACCACCGAGTCAAGAGCGGCAAGTTGGTATTTGGCTGAGCCATCCGAAAGGTGACTGCAATACTCCATGCAGGATCGGACTTGTGCTTTGTAAAGAGTTAAAAGCTGTCCAGGCGTAAAGTATCGCTTCACTCTATTCAGGACGCCCAGCTTTTTAGCCGCCGTCTGAGCCTTGTACTCGATGGTCGCGCCGAAGTTTAGATTTGATGTCAACTCCATGCCTAGAAGCTCAAGCCTGTCAGTGACTGGGACAGATGTATCACACGGCACCTACCGTTTACGCGCGAAACCGGTCCTCCGTATAGTCGATTATCAACCAACAGCGTTTGTTGCAAACTCTATTTTGTGGATAATTCTCTAATTTGTGGATTTCTGGTAATGTGTCGTTTATTAAGAAAGTATTCATGAAATCAATTTTAATAATACATAACAAAAAAGGACAGCGTTTCACGAACAAGGAAAATAAGTCTTTTCCTTTAACATAAGGCCATATCATGATTACCGTTGGAGTATAAAGGAAGATGTAACATCTTCGTAGAAGTAGGAAACACGAAAACCTATTACTTAGTGTGGGTACTGACAGCCGATGTGGCGCAGTGGTAGTGCGACTGGCTGCGACGCAAAGGTTCCGGGTTCGATTCTCAGTGGGTCACTCACAAAGTGATAAATATAATGTTCCCGGTCTGGTTAGGACATTGCAGGGTGATCCACCTGATTGTCCGAAAAGAAATGGTTCCGTGCTTTGGAGGGCACGTTACGCCGTCGGTCTCGGTTGCTGTCTATGATTACTTAGACGGCGGTCGTTACACGACCATGTCAGAGGCCTACTATTAGTAGTAGGTGGTTGAAAAACTCTGACCCCAGGGTTCATTGTATCGTTGGACGACTCGGTGTCCCACACGAAAAGAGAAAGAGTGTAGATACTTTTTTTCCACTCTCACACGACCTGAATATACCTAGGCTGCCTTCACGATTTAAAAAAGCATGACTCGATGGAAACGTAATTTATCGAAAACTCGCTGAAAAACAAACTTCAGTTTCAATTTAAAAGTACTGATATTAAAGTTTGCTTATAGAATGGTGCATAGTAAAAAAATATCAGTGTAACAGGTAGCAAAAGTAACAAAAGAGGCTATTGAAAACCAAATTTCAAAGACTTCCCGTGTTATGTATATATTTTCTTTGTTTGTTTTGAAAATTTTTGAAGCGCGGGCAGGATTTGAACAATTTGTCATTACCAGTGGATTAAATACATTTGCAAAACTGGCATGCAGGGAACGAGCTGCGGTAGCCCAGATTGAATCAAATCAAATCCTGCCCGCGATTGAAAAATTTTGCAAGTAAAAAAAAGGGTAATTTTTAGCACTTTTGCTATCTGTAACTACCTTAAACTATATCTTACATTAGTAACTAAAGGGCCTGTTTCACGTGAAAAATTGGTCCCTTTCATTTGGGCTGCGCCAGAGCGAAATAGCCAATCATTTTGAGCTTAAATTTTCGCGAAACGGTTATTTCGACAAAAAAGTAGAGAGATACCGTAACAATGTCTATCTTTGCTACTCTTACTACAAAAAGTACCTACGTATCTTAATTGTAACTTGAATAACAGCGAATATTTCATTGAGTTTGCAGGTTCTAATTTTGCTTAAGGATAATACTAAAACTTGGGTAACGGAAATTCTGATAGATTGTTTGTATAAAGAAAAAACTATTTTTTTGCGAGGTGGCGCCACTGTCGAGGTCGTTCAGGGCTACCCTCGCCATACGTGATAGGGGCAGCACCTACCCTATGTAATCCCCTTCATCTCCTCCAGCGGATTTTCATAAATTACGTTATGGTTTTTAAGCAACGAAGGAACCACATACGTTCGGGGCCTCGAATCACTTATTTTTTTATCCATTTCAATGCCATCAAAACTCAATTGTCATTCTATTGCAATTGTGATTATATACACTGCAATCTGTTAGCGGAACACGAGACGGCCAAAACCATCCAACTGACACTTTACTGAAACACAATTGAGACGGAATACGGACCCAAAGACGCGTCTTAATAGATTTCGCCACTGAACCCTAAAACAAAAGAAAATGTGTCGAGCCGCGTTAGTTTACATTTGAGTGCACATTCAATATCCTTGGAGACCGGAATTTCTATTATTTTCGGCAAATAGTAATATCAGGACGCGATGTCAAATATGTAATATCTCAAAACTCATAAAAATGTCGTTTACGTTGTTTTGATAGGGCAAACGAGGAAAAATTGAGATTTATTTAGATTTATACAGGATGTATGTGAAAATATGTTAATCCACAGATCGAAATATAATAAAAACATTTTCATAATAAATAAATTTATTGCTTAGTAAAATATTGGGAGCTTAAAATGTTTTTGAATTTCGACCCAAACATTGCTTGTGTAGTGAACAGCCTTCAAATACTGATATAGTGCATGCAGACCTTTAAACTGAACAACTCTCCCCTAGGAACATGGCACAAAACGACAAAAAAAAATATCGAGCTCTTGCACAAACCGCACGATCACGACTTTACTATGAGAAGTATTTATTTTACTTTTAAATTTATGATTTTGTATGTGGGGTCGTTTTTATTTCCTTTCCTGACAAATTTTCTTCGGGAAAGCTGTTCAGTTTCATGGTCTACATGCACCGTATCAGTATTCGGAGGGTCGCCTTGTCCCTTACCCCCCCCCGTATAAGTTTCCACTAAGGAATTGCATATTTTCAGATATATCCTGCTTGGTGCACTAGGTATCGCCTTTCTTCTGCGCTGAGGCTTACGGGTTTGACTCCAAGCCAGGGTAATGTTGTGTAATGGAAAAAATTACTAGAGTCGTATCAAGCGTAACAAATTGATAGCACATCGTTGACGGTGCGCTGTCAAAACAATACAACTCAATTTATTCGAAAATTCCGTGCTCCGTTATACTCAAAAAAATGTTTATTAAATTAAAATCGAAATACGAAATTCATTTGAAATGTTTTGCTAACTACATTTTAAAAAGTAAAAACATGTGAATAAAACTATGGAAAATCGCTACAGGCTATTAAAACAATACAACCTCAATATCTTCAAAAATTTAAAGACATTAAAATATTTTTACTAAACTTGACATCAAATCAATGCTTCAATGTAAATGATATCAACTCAAAATTACACTTACTTGCAAAAAAATGGGAGAATTGTACATTACTTAATATTAATTTAAAATATACAACACGTAGACATTCTTTGAGCTTATTAGCAGCTAAAATAAATATTGAAATGGATTATTTAAGGTACGAAAAAATGGAACAAGGGCTCTACGAATTTCAAATAAACTTTGAAGAAACTCAAAAAGAACAATCAATGCACCAAAGCACTTTTTTAGGACCCCGAATAAGGGAAACCCTTATCCCATAGCTAACGCAGATAACTCCGACTCCTCAAATAATATCAGAATATTCCACCAAAACATACAAGGCCTGATAGGTAAACTCCCCCAAATTGAAATTGTTGTAGATAGTTTTACAAAGAAAGGAAAGAAGCTAGACATTTTGTGCTTCACCGAAACTTTTGTTAAAAGAGATTGTGAGTCTAATATTAATTTAACTAATTTTAAAATGGCATGCTCATACTGCCGCAAAAATAATAAATCTAGAGGCGGTTCGTGTATACTGGTTAACAAAGCTTGGGAGACTAAACCTTTACAATTATGCTCAGATTTGGCACTTGATTTTTATTTTGAATGTTGTGGGGTTCAAATCGTAGAACTTAGCTTAATTGTTGTCAGTATTTATAGGATACCAACGCAAACTATACCCCATGTAAAAACATTTTTATTTAAATTAGAAACATTGCTCTTTTCTCTAACTCATAAATATAAGCGTAAAAAGATTGTAGTTTGCGGAGATTGGAACATAGATTTACTTGTAGAGTCTTTATTTTCTAGAGATCTTATGGATGTTCTAAAAAGCTACAACCTTATGCCACATATCAAGTTACCGACCAGAGGGAAGAAATGCATTGACCAAATTGCGAGTAATATAAATAAATTAGATGCGGAAATTCACAGTCTAGCGCTTTCAGATCATGATACGGCACAATCCATTGCATTTAGAGTAAATATTAAGCCGCTACTTACTAGCTGGTTTGAATTTATACGTGATTTTAGTACTGATAACACACGAAAATTTTACGAGTGTGTGTCAGCATTGTCATTCTCTGAGATCTATGATGCAACAGACGTAAATTTGGCTTTTGACAAATTCCATGAAATAATTCGACTATTCTATGATTTATGCTTCCCGATTATAAAAGTGAAGCGTACCAATAGATTAAAAGGTTGGTTCTCTGATTTCGTGCAAATAGGAGTAAAATCGGAGAAATTTTGAGAACGAAAAAATAAGGTATACATATCAAGATATGAATGAAATTATGTAACTTGACCAATTTTAATGAAATTGCACCGATAGGATTAGGAGTTTATAGGCTATACAAATTTTTATTTCGGACGGTAATGACCTTGCGGCCGATGGTAATGACTGCAGTATAAGACGGTAGTAATTTTTGCATACTGGTAATGATATCTTAGCAGATTGTAGTGATAAATGCTGACCGGTAATGATTTTATTAAAAATAAAAATCATTTTAGTTTATAGTTTTAAAGAATTTTTATTAAGTGAACGATAAAAATGAAATATTTGAACCAAATGAAACAAAACCTAAAATCCGACAAATACCTACCTGGATCAATAAACAAAAAAAAAACTGAAAATCACATTGAAAACAAAACAAAATCTTTTACATCTTCTGAACTAAATCCAGTCTCTAAACTTTCTTGGAAAGTATTTCAAGTATCAATATTAAGCTGCTCACAGACGGATGGCACAGTGTTGACGGCTCAGCAGCAGTCATCATAATGAATCGACGCCAGTGATCGACAGGTGACGACGGCTGAAGTGGCGGAGTTGCAATTCCACATATAGGTGGTTTGCCACGTCTCTATCTGCTGCTAATGGTTTGCCGATTTTTTTCGACGGCTGCCGTCAAACTGTTGGCGACAGCTAGCGACGTGGCGAGCCCAACTGCAGCTGTCGACACTTATCGACGACTGTTGTCGAGTCAAAAACTGATGTCAACACAGTGTAGCCGCCCTGTAAGCAGCGTTAAAAAGGAAAAAAAAATAGGAAACTAAACTAAACACAACAGCATAATACCTACGTTTGGTATAAACAAGTAAGAAATGTTAATTCATCAACATTATCATCAAAATACGCAACAGACCGCTGCTGGTCATAGGCCTCATCAAGATAAAAGAAAATGATGTTCCCATGACCAGTAGTGTACCGTTGTGGCTGTTGCTTTAGACGAGTAGTTTTTCTTCAACAACAAAACTAAATTTAAATCTAAGATAATATAATTTTTAATTTTAGACTATCCGTTTCAGTCTTTTTTTTAAAGTATGGGTTTGCTCTTGACTCTAGTCTAGGTCATACAGAGACAGAGTCTAAGATGGAGCGAGCTCACCCAGAAGAAGCCTGTTCACTCTTACTTTGAAGAGATGAGGGTTTTATGCGTTTGGAAACACAGGCAACCAGGTATGGATGTTATCCGGCGGTGCGTCTGGATGTCCGATGGTAGAAGGGAGCTGGTAGAATAAGGTCTTGAGCACACTCTCCGAAGTACAATCTGTAAAAAACCGACAAGCAGGCAACCTTGCGGCGATGGGCCAGGCTATGTAGCTTGGTGTCCACCAGTTTTTTTCGCCTATGAGCCTCTTGGCCCTGCGTTCCACCGAGTCAAGAGCGGCAAGTTGGTATTTGGCTGAGCCATCCCAAAGGTGACTGCAATACTCCATGCAGGATCGGACTTGTGCTTTGTAAAGAGTTAAAAGCTGTCCAGGCGTAAAGTATCGCTTCACTCTATTCAGGACGCCCAGCTTTTTAGCCGCCGTCTGAGCTTTGTACTCGATGGTCGCGCCGAAGTTTAGATTTGATGTCAACTCAAGCCTATGCCTAGAAGCTTAAGCCTGTCAGTGACAGGGACAGATGTGCCCCAAAAAGTAGGTGTCCAGTCGAAAGAACTCCTTTTTGCAGTGAAAAGACACGCTTGTGTTTTGGTGGCGTTCAATGAGACCAGATTGTCGTCGCCCCATTGGGAGACAAGGCTGATCTGTTCGCTCTGCCTTTCTTAACGAACGTATTTCATCTGCACTGGTTTTTGCACCTGCCAAGTATCTCTCTGAAACGGTACTATCATCTGCGTATCCAACAATACCATGCTGAAGGAGGTCATTGATGTGCAGCAGGAAAAGAGTTTCAGAGAGAACAGACCCCTGAGGAACTCCGGCATCAATGGCCATAAGGTCAGAGGAGCAGCTGTCAACGACTACTCTGATGGACCGTTCACTAAGGAAATCTGAAATCCAAGTACAAAAATCTGCTGAGATGCCATAAGCAGGAAGCTTGCTGAGCAGACTTGCATGCCAGACCCAGTCAAAGGCCTTCGAGATATCGAGTGAAACGGCAAGTGCTTCGCCGTGTTTCTCGATGGCTTCGCCCCAGCAGTACGTGACATACACAAGAAGATCACCAGTAGACCGCCCCCGGCGAAAGCCATATTGACGGTCACTGAGAAGATCATTGTCTTCAAGGTAGGTTAGCAACTTACTGTTAAGTACCCTCTCCATGACCTTGCATAGGATGGAAGTAATGGCAATTGGACGGTAATGGGCATGATCAGCACAGCACGGTCGCCCTTTTTGGGAATTGGTTGCACATTCGCAAGCTTCCAGGTCTCCGGCACCGTTCTTTCTTTAAGAGGGAGGCGAAACTAGCGTGTCAGCACAGGAGACAGTTCAGGCGCACATTGTCTTAACACTCTCGCTGATATGCCATCAGGTCCGCTGGCTTTGTTCACGTCTAGACTGCACAATACTCTTCGAACCTCTTTAGCGTGTACTGCGACCTCCGACATCGAAGAATCGCAACGAGGTACATTAGGTGGTTCCTTGGAGCCAGCGTCCAGACGTGAGTTGCTTGCAAACAGGGACGCAAACAAATTTGCTTTCTCACTTGCAGACTGAACCAGCGATCCATCAGGTTTCAGCATTGGAGGTAAGGTGAAACGACAGAAATTAGTTTCAACCGCTTTGGACAGGGACCAAAACTTTTTACTACTCGGAGGGTGTGATGCTAGTTTGGCCCCTATTCGTCCGACATGATCAAAACGTGCCTGACGTAGAACCCATTTGCAGGACTTGGTGGCTATGTCCAGCAGTGGACTGTTGTTTCTTTGTAAAAACATAAAAGCTTAATTTAAGTATTATTCCAATCAAATGTAACACACTTATTTAGCGACTTCTGGTAATTATGGCAACTTTTGGCTTTTTTGATTCAAAATCAAACTAAAGAAAATATTATGTTATCATTTGGTTAAAGCATTATAAGCTTATTAACAGAAAAAACGTAAACGTAACGATGTAATGAGCTATAAAAGAACGTACAAATATTGTATCTTTTTTTATCACTACCGTCTTTTCATGGTCATTACCGTCTTTTAAAAAACAGACGGTAATGATGCAGACGGTAAAGACATTTTACACATTCGCATCTCTTGTTGCGTATGTACGGGTGCAATAGCCTTGAAGTATATCATTCTGTCAAAGCTCCCAATTAGCATTACTTTAAACGTGTCATTAAAATAATAAACACATTACTTACCTTAAAATCGTGAAGACGGTAAAGCGCAGCCGACCGTACCAAACAAATTTTCGCGCACAAATTGCTAAAGAAAATTACCAAACTGAACACTCAGCTATTTGCCTCCGCTCGTGTGGGCCGCCTGACTGCCGCGTCCACGCGGTCCAGGGGGGAGAGCCGGGATGCGTTCACGCATACAGAATGTATTTTAATTTCTATATCTTTGGACGGTAAGGACCAATTTCCGGGGACGAAACGAAAATATTTTTTTTATTGATGAAATACTCATTTCGTATGTATGAAAATTTAGGGATGGCTTTGTATTAATGCGTTTGATTTTATAAAAATATTGGTAGCCTATCAAAATCTCAATTCTTTAGTATGCCGGACCTTCCTCTTCCACATTTGTGTTTGTCACCCAGGACGGTAGTGACATATTGACTAGTTATTATTTTTTATAAATTATTCCATTTAATATGCATCATCATTATATACAGGCCCATGTAGCTTTCAACAAAAGAGCTCGTTTGAGCCAAGTAGAAAGCTGGAAATCACTATAGTTTTTTTTTAATTGACCTGAACATGCGATTTGCACGAAATCAGAGAACCAACCAAAAACCGTGAAATGGCTTACGAAAGGCCTAAAGAAGGCCAGCAAATCGAAACGTCACCTCTACTTAAAGTACCGGATGGAAGGCAAAAATAAAGATAGGAATAAAAGAACTTACAAAAATTATAATTCTTTGTATAAAAAATGCATATTACTGTCTCAGAAAATTTGTAATTCTAAGTATATTCAAGCTCATCCAAATAAATGTAAAGCAACCTGGGAGACTATAAATTCAGCTATGCCAAAAAACATTGATCACATAGGAATAAAAATGTTACAACATGAAAACATTTCGTACTCTGATCCCCAAATTATTTGTGATTTTCTCAATGCCTTTTTTGTCGACCTTACTAAGGACCAGACCGTATTAAAAAATAAATATCTTAGTAATATTAGAAGTGTCAATAATACCATATTTCTTAAGCCAGTCTGTAGAAGTGAAGTTTTCAAGGTCATTTTAGCCTTGAAAAATAGTAACTCTACAGGGTATGATGAACTCAGCACTAAAATAATAAAACTGTGTGCCCCGTTTTTATGTGATCCTTTGACACACATCATAAATTTATCTCTTGATACAGGGGTTTTCCCAGAAAATTTAAAGATATCTATAATAAAACCTTTATTTAAAAAAGGCGATAGAACAAATCCCAACAATTATAGACCGATTACTCTGGTACCCATTCTCTCCAAAATCATAGAAAAACTCATGTTCACCAGGTTAGACGATTTTATGACGAAGCACGATATTTTGACCGAGCAACAATTTGGTTTCAGAAAGGGCCTTTCAACTACCCTTGCGTGTTTCAATTTAATAAAAATTGTAAGTGAATCGATTAACAAAAAGAAACCTATTATATCTATATTCCTGGACCTTAGTAAGGCTTTTGATTTCGTCAACCATTTTCAGCTGTCACGTAAGCTTGAACTGTATGGCATTAGAGGAAGGGCTCTAGACTGGATCAAATCATTTCTCACTAATAGACGACAATGTACGGAGGTGTCCAGAGTTGTGAGGAATGGAAATGTTTTTGTTAAACAAAATTATAAATCACAGTTTAAAGTTAATGCTACCGGTGTGCCTCAAGGAAGTGTGCTTGGCCCTTTATTGTTTTTGATTTATATCAATGATCTTCCAGCCATAACACCACATAAAAGCTTACTTTTTGCTGATGACACAACGGTACTAATAAAATGTGATGAAAAAGCGAAGTGGGAATCAACAGTTAATAAAACATTGGTAAATATAGTAGATTGGATGAATGACAATAATCTTAAAGTCAATATAGATAAAACTAAAATAATGCAATTCCGCTCTTACAACGCTAGCCAAATACCTTTAAATATTTCTTTTGACGGCACTAGTTTGGATCAAGTAAACAAGTTTAAGTTTTTAGGATTCACTATCGATGAACATCTGAACTGGAAAACCCACGTCAATGATGTGTACAGCAGGTTAACTCGATTTGTGTTCGCATTGAAAAATTTGAGAAATATTGTATCAGAGGAAGCATCGTTATCGGCTTATCATGGTTACGTCTCATCTGTACTCCGTTATGGCATCATACTGTGGGGAAATTCTGTCGATGGTGATCGAGCATTCGTTGTGCAGAAGAAGTGTATTCGTGCAATCTGTAACGCGTGGTTCAGAGATTCGTGCAAGCCTTTGTTCAAAAAATTAAAGATTCTTCCATTTCCGTGCATTTACATCTATGAAATTTGTATTTTTGTTAAAATGTATCCACGTTTTTATGAACAACGTAAAGATGTACAAAAAAGGCAGCTACGGTCTATGTATATACTTTTGTTGCATCAACCACAAAGTCACACAAATATTTATAAGAAAAATGTATACAATATGAGCATTTCAATTTATAACAAACTTCCAATTGACATTAAATTAACTAATTGTATAAATGTATTTAAAATAAAATTATTTGACTGGTTACTGACGAATTGTTTCTATAGCGTAGGGGAATATTTGAATAATGTTTGACACTTTTATCCTTTTGTAATTCTTTTTTCATGTATTGAATTTATTTTAGACATTTGACATTTTATAATCGATTAATTTTAATTTTTATGTAACTGAATAACTCGACATTGTAATTTTTCGTGTATTTAATTTACTTTTCATTTTTATATTATTATAAGACTTTTGACATTTTATAATCAATTAATTTTTATGTACCCTAAAAACTTGACATTGAAAATTGTATATATGAATATATTTTAATTTGCACGCTTGAAGCAAGCAGAATACTGCACTGGAATGTAAAATAAGATCTCATTATTTATGATGAAATACCATGTATTCTTGCAAATAAATAATTTCTAATTTCTAATTTTCTAATTTCTAAAAAAATACCACACCACTCTGTTTAGCTGAAACATGAACCTTCCGAATTCTTTTTTTTATTAAAATTACTAGCAGCCCGCCCAGCGGTTTCACCCGCCGCTAACAATTTCCCCCCGGGAATAAGACAGTTTTATATAGCCTATGTTCATCAGGGATAATGTGGGATTCTAAAAATCTTGACTTCAATTTGAAACAAATATCGTTTTCAGATGGTGGTGGCGTAAAGTTACATGCCGTGTGATTAACCTGGCCAGCCCTATGGCAGTGCCTATATTTTTTTTTTATCCCGCCCGAGCTGGTTTTCTATTAGGTCATAACAAAATTGTAACAAAAAAAAAAGAAAATTGTGTGACACAAATTTCTTTTTTTAGAATAACGGTTCATGACGTCAATAAGTGCTAATACTATCCTTCATTGAATAAAGAATTTCAATTTCAATTAAAGGTAAAAGAATTTTTTAAATCGGTCCAGTAGTTTCGGAGCATATTCAATTCAAACAAACAATAAATAAAATCCTGTTTCTAATATTAGTGTAGATTATATAATTATTATTTTAGTGTGATGCCGGCTTAGAATAGCATCACCCAATTTCTTTCCCGTGGGAGTCGTAGGAGGCGACTAAGGGACTTGAGGGTGTGTATTGCAATTTTAGGCGATGGGCTGACAACCTGTCACTATGGCGATGCACAATTTTCCGAATTACCCTCACACATAATGTCAGACGTGGCGTAAATTTCCGTTTTTGCGGCTGTTTACGCTCTGCCTACCCCGCAAGGGATAATACTGATATGGTGCATGAAACATAAAACTGGACAACTTTCCCCTAGAAACATATGTCAGGAATCGCCAAAAAATGACCTTCCATACAAAATCACAATCGGCTGACTGCATTCACTATGAGAAGTCAGTTTTTTTACGTTTCCTGAAATATGTTCCCAGGGGAAAGTTGTTCAGTTTCATGTTCTGCATGTACCCTATTAGTATTCTGAGGGCTATCCCTGACACCCTTTAATACAGTAATGATTAAATGTAATCATTACACTGGTACGAATAATGTGGCGTTGTTGGTACATTTTTAAATGAAAAAGTAGTTATTGTGGCATAACTGTAATAGTTAGACATATAGTATCGCGGACATTATTGTAGATATTGATGTCCTCTATAAAACTGTAGTACATCACTTTGCTCTATTGTCAATAATTTCCACAGCGTACGCGATATAAGATATTTTTTTGGTAAATTTTTCACACGTTGGGTTACATTATCGAAAATTTCACGCGGATCCCTATTTTTATCTCGTATAAAATATAGCCTATGTTCATCAGGAATAATGTAGGATTCTAATAGTGAAAGAATTTTTAAAATCGGTCCAGTAGTTTCGGAGCCTATTCGATGCAAACAAACAAACAAACAAACAATCAAATCTTTCCTCTTTATAATATTAGTGTAGATAACCGAAATACGAAATTCATTTGTAGGCTTTCGTTAACTACATTTGAGTGAGTAAATAATAATAAAAGTATGGAAAAACGTGAGCGTCCGCGTTTCCGCGCCGCTGGAGCAGAAGCTCTCACGTAGCGTCAGCAGCGGCAGAGCGGTGAAAATATGCTCAGGCGTAAACAGAATTCTACTATCTTTTGAAATTTAAATTTCTGTGAAATTATTTTGGTGGTTTGCACCTAGAGACACCTACTCAAACGCCAAAAAAAGAAGTTTATTATAAAGCCCTCCAGAAGTATTTTCCCAAAACAAGCAGTGCCTGTTATCTTAGTTGTTCAATTTTTTTGTCCTGTATCTGTCATTGAAAGTAAAAGAAGTGAATGAAAATAATGTGATAGTTAAGCTAGTAAAACTAGGTTTACAGATAAATATTTATATATAATAATTTGGTCATGCAGATGATATGAAAATGTATTTGAAATTCGCACACAGATTGTGCTGTTTTTGAATAAAAATTATTGATTGATTGATTGATATCTTACTTTTAAAAACCGGAACTGTCACTCAACATAGTCATATGGTCATATAAGTCGTTCTTATGACTTTCGTGAATCATTTCCCTAACCCAACCATTTCCTGTAGCCACCACAGCTGATTATCACAATTTACTGTGGTCTAGTTTGATCTTTGAACCTTGTGATTGAAAACATATAACTATGTTGAATAATGATTCAGCAGGAAACTCATGCGAACGTCAGCGACAAAAGATTTCTGCAAATAAAAGGTAATGAAAACCGATATTTCTTCTTTTTATTATTCGTAAGTTTCTTGCACTCTGATGACCTAGCAGTTACGAGTGAATAAGACATCTAGCTTTCAAAACAATAAAACTTCAGATAAACCCTTTTACCATTCAACCGCACTCTACGTGCAAGACTGAAGATGTGCTGAATTATGAATTATTCAGGCCGGTTGCAAAGCCACTCAGATTTCAGCTCGGGACATTCACACACGCGCCGCACGATATTGCGGTATTTGACTGCCATCTAGAAAATGACAACCGACAGCATTGTGTGCACTATATGTATACAAACGCTTTCGTCTAACACCGGACCGGCAAAATAGCGCAAAAACGTGCGGCACATGTGTAAACTACCTCGGCTCGGAACGTTAGCAGGCAAATATGTTTTTGTAACGAATATGAGAGTTTCAGCCAAAAAGGATTTGCAGGAAAAACTTATCGTTTACTTTGTCAAGGTGGCTAAAACAACTTTGTTTACAAGTTTATTCATACCTTGTGAGAGAAGTAGTTGTAAACTTTTGACTGACGGCTTAACGTGCTCTCCAAAGCGCTCTCAGCAAGTGATGAATTAAAAAATATCAACATTGTTCCCTCTCCCATAAGCTACGAGATAGTCTGGATCCGGAGATCAAATAATGATACATCTCATAAAGGGTGTAAGGGACGGTGTACTGAAAACTTTGCAAGCATTATCAGACCATGCAACCGAACAACTTTTACTCCATAGTCTATGTTGGGATATAAAACTACTCTACGGTGCGTTACGGAGGCGTATGTCAAGTCGTTACGCACCGTAAATCTACCGTAGCCGTATTTGTATGGGAATAAGATTGGAATTCGCAATTTCCTTTCGTCTGACAGACGCATGCGTTACGTTGCGTTAAAAAACGGAACGTCGGACGACAAGAAAGTGACCCGCCTTAATTATTGGTCTAAACTCCGTACTAATATTATAAATCTGAGAGTTTGTGTGTGTGTATGTATGTTTGTTACCTCTTCACGCTCAAACGGCTTGACCGATTTGGTTGAAATTTGGAACACAGGTAGAGTATAACCTGGAATAACACACAGGCTACTTTTTACCACAGAAAAACCACTATTTCCACGGGAAAATGAGTGGCGGCGGGTGAAACCGCTGGACGGAAATCTAGTAGAATATAAACATAGGTACGTGCGTAAACCAAACCACTGCAAAGAATGATTAATCTTTAAAGAAACGCAAAAGACTTTGGTATACAAGTAATAAATTAATTTTACCACATAATTTAACAATAATATGATTAATTCGAGGAAGTTACAAAGTTTATAAAAATTTAACTATAAAATTGACTAGACTACGCATAGCGCTGCAGTTCTGTATAATCTTTTAGATCGTTCAAGCCATTTTGACAGGCTTTACATTGGAATATGGTGAATATTTAATGTGATAAAGAGCGGAATGTTCCATTCTGTCAAGTAAAACTCGAAACAAGAATCAAGCGAATTCAGAACCAGGACCTGACGAAATCAGAATCTGACAAATCCAAAATGAGGACCGAATTATTTCTTTTTCAATTAATGCTTAGTGCCCTTTTCTGTGGGAAGGTCTATGGTGGGCATGAAGAATGTGTGTCGGAGATGCCTCCGGACCCCAGCAGCCATTGCTGTGGGGTTGATGCCATTGTCACCGATAGAATTATTGGTAAGTTCATTTACGGCTCTGAAGTCCCTGCAAGGGATAAAGGCGTGATGCGTACCTGTGTAATAACAATAAGTATTATTTTATTTATTTTATTGTCAGAAGCAAATACTACAGGTTATAACTATTAGACCGGGTCTATCGCGATAGTATTTAGGTAAATTACTAATATTTACCCAAATACTATCGCGATAGACCCGGTCTAATACTTAAAATGAGTGAAAGTTATCGCGAGTGCTTGAAAAGTTATATAGTTTATAACTAATTTGTTTTACAAGCAAGTTACCTATATAAATTTTGTACAGCCAATTACAATGTTTGACAATAAAATTTGATATTAATAACCGATCTTAAAAATGGAGCAGGCAGAAAAGCCCGGTTCCCGCCTGTATACTGTAGAAACCAGAATTTGTCATAGCTAGAATCGGCTGAATTCTGAATTTGATAAAACGAGAATCTGGCTAAATTTTGACCTTGTGATGCCAGCTTAGAATAGAATTATTGTTAGTGTCGGAAGAGGCTACTAAGGAACTCGAGGTTTATTTGTGTATTACAACTTAGAGCGACAAGCTGACAACCTATACTATAGTGATACACATATTTGGCATCGTGGCGAATAGTGGCGATAGCGACCGTATATTACGGGCGTTAACGCTCAGCCTTCTCCGCAAGAGATAAAGGCGTGATATGTGTGTGTGAGAATCTGGTAAATACAGAACCTGTTAAATGATTATAATTTGTTCATAATACAGTAAAGTATGTCCCCGACACTGAACTACAGTGAAGCTCACGTCCAGTTAGACACTCGAACCGCAAAACAAAAAACTTATGCGCTTGGCTTAAGAACGGAAATTCCAAGCGGTTTAACCCTGTCTGAGCTTGACTGTACTTAGTATTTTTCTGAAATCAAACTTAAGATTGATGTCTTTGTTTACGAAGTTGTCGACTGGGTAACAAATTGAAGCTTTATCTCTATGTCAGGCTGTTTGTCACTTTTTGTCGCGATGCTGCTTCTGTTGTCTAGTAGAGGTGTTTATGGAAAATTTGCAAAAGTATCTACCACAGGCAGAATTTACAACTTTGCCAGTGCAGGTACTCGTATCTTAATGCCACAAGAAGCTCGTTTAGCGGCTTCATCCGTTGTTTTGCTACCCGTTTCTGTTTAACTTTTTTATTATCCGTATTAGCTTTTATTTTGTCTGCTTTCATGAAGTAGAAAGGCCACAATACCTCTGTCTCTCACCTTCGGGGTTGTCCTGTAGGTTTTAACAGAAATCAATCTTTTAGGCTCCTCAAGGACAGGTTGCCTACCAGCGTAGCTCAGAGTCCACTCCAACTTCTCGGGAGCTTTTCCATTCTAAAGCTTTTTGAGCCCGCAAAAAAGCAAGAGAGAGAAGCTCTAGGTCAAAGATAATGTACGTTTTTAACAGTAGTGTTCAATTTTTAACAACAGTTTAAATCGGCATGGTATTGTTGGATACGCAGATGATAGTACCGTTTCAGAGAGATACTTGACAGGTGCAGGGACCAGTGGGGATGAAATACGTTCGTTAAGAAAGGCCATGGTAGAGCGAACAGATCTGACCTTAAGTCTTGTCTCCCAATGGGGCGACGACAATCTGGTCTCATTCAATGCCACCAAAACACAGGCGTGTCTTTTCACTGCAAAAAGGAGTCCTTTTGACTGGACACCTACTTTTCGGGGTACATCTGTCCCAGTCACTGACAGGCTTGAGCTTCTAGGCATGGAGTTGACATCAAATCTAAACTTCGGCGCGACCATCGAGTACAAGGCTCAGACGGCGGCTAAAAAGCTGGGCGTCCTGAATAGAGTGAAGCGATACTTTACGCCTGGACAGCTTTTAACTCTTTACAAAGCACAAGTCCGATCCTGCATGGAGTATTGCAGTCACCTTTGGGATGGCTCAGCCAAATACCAACTTGCCGCTCTTGACTCGGTGGAACGCAGGGCCAAGAGGCTCATAGGCGACATAAAACTGGTGGACACCAAGCTACATAGCCTGGCACATCGCCGCAAGGTTGCCTGCTTGTCGGTATTTTATAGATTGTACTTCGGAGAGTGTGCTCAAGAGCTTCACGACCTTGTTCCACCAGCTCCCTTCTACCATCGGACATCCAGACGCACCGCCGGATACCATCCGTACCTGGTAGCCATTCCACCAATTCGGACTAAGCGCTTCCAGTCATCATTTATAATGCGCACTGCTAAAGAGTGGAACTCACTTCCTGCGTCTGTGTTTCCAAAAGCATACAACATGATATGAATATGAATATGAATATGAATATGAATATGACCTAGACTAGAGTCAAGAGCAAACCCATTATTAATAAAAAAAAAATTAAAAAAAAAATCGGTTCTATAAAAAAATATGTAAAAAAAACTTTTCTCTTTATTAAATCGCGTATGTGTAAAATATACTAAAGTGTGATAGTGTGGTAGTGTAGTGTGATGTGATGGATTTGATTGGATTTCCTTCATCTAAAACGACATACCAGGAGTAACAAAAAGGGTATATAACAACCCGATAGGGGAGGTCAAGTCACTCGTGGAACTGAACAACATTCCCCGTGGATCATAGGTGGAAATATTTAAAAAAAGGACTTTCCGGAGCCAATTGACCAACTGATCGCCAATTTTATACCTATACGTTGTCAATTGAATAAAAATCGGTAAAATAGTTCAGTTTCGTGGGTACATGGGTACCTCGACCTCATTTTGGCCTGCTTTACGCTATTTGTTATTCCCTGTAAATTAATGTGATGATTTTCCATAGGTGGTGAACCAGCAGCCCTCCGCCAGTTCCCCTGGCTGGCACTCGTGGAATACTCCAAGAAGAACGGAGGAGGACCAGCCCAGCTGTTCTGTGGTGCCTTCCTCATCAGCTCCAGATACGTGGTCACTGCAGCGCATTGCGTCACTGGCAGCATTACTGATGAAAATGAAAATGAAAATGAAAATGAAATAACTTTATTCAATGTAGGATAGCATTATCACTTATTGACGTCATAATCGGTCATTGTAAAAAAAAGAAATTTGCATAACGCAATCTTCTTTTTTTTATAACAATTTTGTATTGTCCTAATAGAAAACCGGCTCGGGCGGGATAAAAAAATAAAAATAAAAATAAAGGCACTGCCTCGGGGCTGGTGATTGGGAACCGTGAGGCAACATTTTTAAACGATTGACGAAAGAAAAAGAGCAAGGTGGTAGACGATAGTGTTGATGAGGATTCCACTTCTACATCTTCATAACGCAGCAGCTTTGCAATTTCAAGTTCCTCATCCGCTACTGCTTTCACATAAGAAAAGTTCAAAAACTCCTCTTTTGCTTCCGTTCTCATAGATAACGAGGAAGTTAGGAGGAATTTATTAGCACGTAACCATAGCCGAAAGATCCCACTCCCTTCCTCGCCCCACGCTTTTATGTTCTAGTGATCGTTAGTTTAGAATGACACACACACTCTTCCTCAACCGAATCCTCTTCTTCATAAATAAATCCTCATCTCCATCCACATGCTTCAACTTAAAACTTGTTGCTACCTCATCCACTTCCTCTTCCTCATAACAGTTTCCTCATCAACACTAGTAGACAATGGACCACGTTTTCCCGTTGTCAAACAAATCCGCTAGCTATCCATTTTACAATAAAATAAAGTAACCTGATTGCTATGTATTACATCAGACCTGACACTAATTAGTTCTTATTGAATTTCGATAGAGTTGCTCTTTGCCCTGCTCCCGTCATTATTAAGGTATATGACTAGAAATATATTTAATTTAGATTTATTAGCTTAAGTGTCGTATTAAAACATACCCAAGTCAAATTTATTTTTCTTTGGGCAGAGCAGAAATAAAGTTCTTGAGCCTTAAATACCAGATCGTGCGTGTTATCCCTAAATCACACTATAGCACAATACATTACCTAAATGTTTATCAATTTCAGCACTGGAATTCGCCTCGGCGAGTACAATAAGACGAACCCAGGGCAAGACTGTGTAGACCTACCCAGTGGCAAAGAGTGTACCACGGCAATCAGCATTCCTATAGACAAGGTACATACGTAGATAGCAAGTCAACCCACCCTTTTCTGGGGACTTCTAAAATGAGCTGTTTTTTTCGTAATGATCAGAGAGTCCGAGTTTTTGTGGCTCTGTTGCATTCTGCTGTAACGTAAACAGCAACAATGATTGGCTCTCTTCTGGGCAAGGGTACGCTTCTATGGGGTTTGCCATACTCACCATGGTTGGATTAGCGAGCGCAATGCAAGACTTGTATTTTATAGGGAGTGCTGCTACTGATTCCCTGGATGTATCCTTGATTCGTCTTACGACACCCACGTGCAAAATTTGACTACTTCGGGGGTAGAGATTCAGATTCAGACGTTTATTTACAAAGAAAATGGTAGGTACATAGGCATTGCAGATGATAGGCTTAAAATTAAAGTTACACATTTTCAGTCACGTAAATTGTAACATACAATATGTCATAAAATAACAAACTAATTACCAATTCTACTACAATTCATAAACAAACACAATCACATATCAGCAAATTTTAAATTTAGATATTCGCTTTTACTATAGAACCTCATATAATGTCAATAAATTAATTTTTTTGTTAAAATGTGTTGTAAATACATATTAACATGTAATTGCAGTTATTATTACACCTTCCATGCTTTTGCGAAATATGTAAGCAATAAAGTGTTCCTCTTTTTAAGGTGCTGCCTCATGAACACTACGTGTTCAACATGACAAGCATCGCCAACGACATCGCCTTAATACGACTGAAAGAACTAGCACCATACACTGGTAAGAGATAAGTAATCAATCTATCCATGTAAGGGTTAAATATACAGGGTGTAAAGGACGGTGTACCGAAAAAGATCACACCATGAAACTGAACAACTGTATGGAGTCTATGTTGGGACGGTCTTTTGAGTTTCCAATGAGAGTTTGTCAGCTGATCGGGTTTTGTATGGGAGGTCGAAACTTTTTTCTCGTTTACAATCATATCCTCCATACAATAAGTTGTTTAGTTTCATGTTCTGATCATGTCTGCAAAGTTTACGCTACACCGTCACATAAACCTCGTATATTGGTTATTATGAAAGGGAAGTATTATTTGAAGTATTATGTGTAGGTTGAGGTGGGTAGTAGAAAATAATACCTACAAACCCCCTTTTTCTGTAAAGTGCCAATTCTCATACATATACATACATACATATATCACGCCTTTAATCCCTTGCGGGGAAGGCAGAGCGTAAACGGCCGCTAAAGACGGACATTTACGCCACGTCAGACAAATATTTGAGGGTCATTCGGAAAATTGTGTATCGCCAATTCTCTCAGACTAAATTTTATTAAGGCCTAAGATTTTTGGTTTATGTTCTTCTAAAAACTCTGCCACCAAGATTCCTTGGGTCGTTCGACTCCTATGATCCACATAATAGTAATGAATGAGCTTCTAGCTATTTATATTGTACCATATACCTACACCTGATTTACATTACACTACGTCTTATGTAAGGCTAAGCAAGCCTGTCCAATACATGACCTGCTAGTTGCCACTGAGTAATGAACTACATTGTGTAGCCTATGGTATAGCTGCGTTCGTCTAGCCCCTTTCATAAGGTAAATTGGCTGTCTGTCTGAGTCTTATTGATTGGATTGATACACATGCATTGCCGAGTAATGCCGGCTTTGAACAGCATCACCCCATGTCTATCCGAGGGGTGCCGTATAAAGACGACTGCTGTATAAATACAGTGAACGGGTTGCAGCGTTTCCTGTGAAAAACCTTGCACTGTAATCGCCAACCAGGTTGCTAATCGTGATGAACTTGGTAAACACTCCCGAATAACACGACACCCACGTTTAGAAATGTGGTGAAGCTTTTTCTATTCTGAATAAATACTAATTAGTTTGTGCTTTTATGAATAAATAATAGGTACCTAATACCATAGACCAATTCCTAAAACTATACTTTTATAGTGGAGATTGTCAGTCCGTCTGTCTGAGAGGTAGGGTCTGAAAGGCTATTCATAGTATGTTGCCATACAGAATGCAAGTGCTTTGTCTATTTGTGAGGTTCTGTGTGGGACATCTTGTCAGAACATCCTGTCTAGATCGGATATTCAGTTTCTTTGATGTAAATTAACTACTGATTTCGACCACGGGAAAGGAAATTTATAAAGGAATGCTATTCGGCCTTTAAGATACTGAGTGAACGTGTGATGTCGGCTTAGAACAGCATTACCCCATTTCTTTCCCGCGAGTGTCTTAATAGCCGACTAAGGGGCTTGAGAGTTTCGTGTGTATTACAATTAAGGGCGACAGGCTATAAGGCGTGTCGCACACACACTAAAGAGTCGAGAGGTGCGCCTCTTGCGCGTTCAAGAGGCGCACCGCCTCTGGCTCCTATAAACAATCAAATAGGTCAATGCATACTGCCAAAGTCGCAGCGCATACGAGGCGGCGACGCGGCAGAGTCGAGTCAGCGACGAGGCGCCGCGGGCGCGCGGCACGCCGCCGCCCCGACCCCGCGCCATTTTATCATTCTGTTTTCGAGAGCGGGTGCAGAGACGTCATAATATAACGATGCTCTGCGCCTCCGCCTCGACTGTTATATCACGCCGCCGCCTCGACTCCGCCCCGACTCTGGCAGTGTGCTATGCGCCTTAGTGATACTTGTTTTTTCTGAAACAGCCCTCAAAATGTTTGTCAGACGTGGCGATAGCGACCGTATTTTGCGGCCGTTAACACTCTGCCTACCCTGCAAGAGAGAAAGGCGTGATATGTATGTATGATACTAAGTTGACGAACGATGAACCCTGTGGTCAGATTAGAGTTTTTGACTGCCTACCCTACTACAACCTAAGCAGTTTTTTGTACGCAGGTCGCAGGATGTCAAAATATTTTTTATCTACACTCGTCTCATAATGTTCGAATTATGAATTCAAAAACAGATGCATAATGACCTACTTTATGCATTCTGCCTATAAAAACTAGGGTTTACTATAAATTACAGAAGCGTAATGACTTAATGAGAAAACGCTTAATGCGATAAAGTTGAGAAATGAAACGAAGTTTTTTTTTTCCAATACTCAAATCGCTATCTTCCGCCGCACCTGACATTTGTTGTTGTACGGTAATTTTTCGGATGTTGTTCAGTTTTTTTAATAGGTTTTTGTTCTGTTGCTGTTGAGATGTTGTTCAGTTGTTGTTCAGATGTTGATTAGTTGTTGTTCAGATGTTATTCCGATGTTGTTCAGTTGTTGTTCAATTGTTGTTCAGTTGTTGTTCAGTGTTGTTCAGTTGTTGTTCAGTTGTTTAGTTATTTGCTGTTGAGACTCGACATCTAAACAACTGTTAGTAAAGAATCTTCAAAAATTCATATCAAGCCATATTACGTTCTCGTATTGAATTTGACCATGTATCGGGCCTTGCAATCGCCGGTGCGGACGTTTGGAAAAGTGTTCAACTGAGTAAATTTTTTAGAGTGTAGATAAAATAGTGTATGCAACTGCATATAATTAGGCATTAGAATGCTCGTGTCAATCTATTATCACACGAGGCGTACTCGCATTCTAATGACCCCCATTATATGACAGTTGCATATACTACTATTAAGTTTGCGCATGAGGTCCTAGTTTAGATTTTTAGCCGGGGCGGATATTTATCGCATTCCTACGCGACTGCAACGTAAAGCCAATCCACATAAATTGTTTACTACAAAATTTAACAGAAGCAATGCAGGCGTACGTTCCCCTGTTAGACGTATCACTGCGAGTTATAACGAGCGTTTTACTCATATCGACATATTTGCATTATCTAAACCTAGATTTAGGAGTTTGCTTATTAAGGAGTTACGAGAACTTAAAGATGACATTTAGTGTTTAATGTGTATTGAATTAGCTTTTCTTTTCTTTAAATATCCATTATTATTATTTTTTTTGCTTGCACTACTACTAAACGTTTTTTTGTTTTATACGTGAATAACGCCGTTGGCTGTGCACTTACGTATTATAATTTATTGAATACTAACAACCTACATTTGTACACAGCTGTTTGTTGTTCCAAATAAATAAAATAAAATAAAATAATGAAAGCATTCAGTGCTAACGCTGCGTCGAGCGGGCCCGCACACGAACAGACCGCTCCACAGAGCGTTGGCGCTAAGTATTTGTGTTTGGCCACGAGTGCTCTTTGTGCGTGGTATTGCTTACGACCATGGCATCCTGATGAAGAATTGAATTGATAGGTACAGGAAACGCTTGTAGTGCTACCACTCTTTTCGTGTGGGACGCCGAGTCGTCCAACGACACGATGAACCCTGGTGTCACAGTTTTTCAACCGCCTACTACTAGTAGTAGTCCCTGCCATGGTTGTGTAATGACGTGTAGTCCTATGAAAGAAGATAACCGTATTATTTGTTTCCAGACCATATCCGCGCAATATGCCTACCGTCCTCAGACTTCACCTCCAATCCTGCTCCTAACCTCAAATTGCACGTTGCCGGCTGGGGCGTGATGAAACAGGTCAAAACGCCGGGTAGTTCCACCGGGTATAAGAACATTGACAGCGATGTTAAGCAGCATGTGGCCCTACCATACATGTCTTTTGAGGTAAATGATGGGTTTGGGCATTCTAGTCCAGAAATAATAATAAAGCTAGCACTTCATTAACGGTTCCAACAGCCCACAGCTGGACGTTGACCTGCCCCAAATTGTACGTTTCTGGCTGGGGCGTGATGAAACAGGTCAACGAAGAAGTCAAGATTCTTAAAGATTGTTATTTACATGCGAATAATTAAGCGGAAGGGTTTGGGAGACTCAAGTCCAGCAATGGACTCTACTTCAATTCTTGTTTTTTCAGGAATGCCGTACCGTCCAACGCCTAGTCACAAACACCCACATATGTGCGGGGGGCAACGGCCAAGACTCATGTATGGGAGACTCAGGGGGGCCCCTCATGTTCAACCGAGAGGGGGTCCATGAAGCTGTGGGGGTCGTCAGCTACGGCCCTGGCGCGCCGTGTGGAGTGAAAGGAGTCCCTGGGGTTTATACTAAGGTTTTCAGTTTTAAGGAGTGGATTTTGAAGCATGTTGATAGTTTCAAGGAGTAAGAAAAATGCTTTGAAAACTATAAAAATTTATGGCGTTTTAAATTTTATTGTTTTACTGCTTTATTTTTAATAGCACCAATGTACATGTCCGTCAAGATGATTGATTAAAACACTAGATTTAGATTTAGATTCGCACCAGTAGTCCGTATGGACGCAGTTTCATCCTAACTCATTCATTCACTCACTCAGATTCAGCTCTTCAGGTAAGACAGATGACCTTACCTGAAGAGCTGAATCGAAAGCGAAACAGTTGCCGACTTATTTAGCAAATATACTTTTCGTCTTTCGTACTCTTTAAAACTTAACTTAACTACATAAAACACTAGATTTAGTTTTATTTGTCATATTCACCATGCTTGGCAGGCGGATTGGCGAGCGCCGTGCAAGGTGGTGCATTCACAGGGAACGTTGCTGCCTATTCCCTGGATTCATTCCTTAGTCGCCTTTTACGACACCTACGGGTAGAAATGGTGTGATGCTAGTCTAAGCCGACACCACGCGGCATTAAAGAATACAGAGCACTTACAAATATCACAATTCGCAAACCGAGCCCAAATCAGTCACAATCGGGCAAAAGCCCTGTGACAAATCAGTCATCCACGAAAACAACAGCCTCTTTCTTGCTGCATAAGGGCCGGTGCACATCGAGTGACAATTGGCGCGAGCGTAGCAAGTGGAAATCAAACTGTATCGTTTAATTGAAACAAAGTCGATTCTGGCTGGCATAAGCAAACGACTTTAGCGTCCACGACACACAATTTTCCGCATGACCCTCAAATGTTTGTCAGACGTGGCGTAAATGACCGTTTTTTGCGAATGTTTGCGTACCTACCCTACTGCCTACCCCGCAAGGGATTATAGGCGTGATATGTGTATGTGTGTGTATGTATTTTCTACTAGCCATAAGGTCGCCTCATTGTACTCCCAATTTATAACTATGTTTATTGACTGTTTCTTTCTGAGCAATCTACACTAATATTATAAAGAGGAAAGATTTGATTGTTTTTTTGTTTGAATTGAAGAAGCTCCGAAACTATTGGGCCGGTTTAAAAAATTCTTTTGCCATTACAATTCTACATTATCCCTGATGAACAAAGGATGACTATATTTTATACGGGCAAATGTATTATTCCCGCGGGAAAACGGTTATCAGCGGGTGAAACATATTCTCATCTTATCTTATTTCGCGCGTTTCTTACGTCACTGCAAACAATTCCAAAAACATTATGAAGTTGCGCTTGTTAGTAGCACAGACCAATGATTGCAGCGCTCAAATCACCAATCTTCTTTTCTGTGGACAACGTCCTTTAAGACTCTGTAGGTTTTCACATCTACCTTCTCTTTTAATTGGTATAATAACTTCCAGACAAGACCAATACCGGCTTTATTTTTCAATTTGCAACTGGAAAAGGCTCAGTGTGCGCTGGCCCTAAGGGTGTAATCAGGATTATTGCTGTACAAAAACAATCAGTGTGATTGTGACACAATACGCCCTGTCAGTCACCCCAGGGTTTATTGGGAACAATGCCACTAGGGGCAAACTGAAATATTAAAAACGTCATAGTTTTACTGTTCATTTTGCTAAGTACTACCAGCAGAATATAAACCATAAGGGAAAACCTGTTTTAAAACCAGTCTATGATGATCTACTCTTCTTCTTTCTCGAGAGGGACAGTGTCGCGTACGACGGGTTGAACCCTGGTGTCAGAGTTATTAAACCGCCATCAAATGATAGTATGTTATGTATGTTGTTTAAGTTTTTTAGACGATCCATTCAAAGAGTAGGTTGTTGTGTTGCTGATAGTATCTACTCTTGATTGAAGAAAAAGTGGCTTAGGTATATTAAGTTTCAAAATTTTGCGGGTACTTCAGTGTACTATGGTTTATTTTGCACTTACAGTGCTATGCAGTGGGACGGAGTGGTACTCCACAGGTCCCGGGTTCAAATCCCCGCCAGATGCTAACACTTTTTAATTTACTATTTTCATTATGGTACCTACTTCGGTCTAATGTTACACTCCAGGTGAATCGCGTTTTACCTAGAAACTGTCGCGATAAGACACACACACACACACACACACATATCACGCCTATAATCCCTTGCGGGGTAAGCAGAGCGTAAACGGCCGCAAGAAACGGACGACATTTATGCCACATCTGACAAATAATTGAGGGTTATTCGGAAAATTGTACATCGCCATAGTGACAGGTTGTCAGCCCATCGCCTAAAATTGCAATACACACCCTCGAGTCCCTCAGTCGCCTCTTACGACTCCCAAGGGAAAGAAATGGGGTGATGATATTCTAAGCCGGCATCACACGGCATTTCTTTCCCGTGGGGGTCGTAAGAGGCGACTAAGGGACTCGAGGGTGTGTATTGCAATTTTAGGCGATGGGCTGACAACCTGTCACTATAGTGATACACAGTTATCTGATTGACCCTCAACATTTTGTCAGACGTGGTATTATATCTGTAATGTGTAATATCCGTTTTACGGCAGTTAACGCTCTGCCTACCCCGTAAGGGATATAGGCGTGATTGATGTATGTATGTATGTATAAACAAAAGATAGCAGCTATTTGGCAGCTAAAAAAGATACAAAGTAGCTTAGGAGTTGTACAGACTCTTGTCTCTTTTCTATGTGAAACAATTTGTTATGGAATCGTACTACCTACACAGAATAAAGGCCTCGACAAAACAAACGAAATATATTTTAGAAATTCTAAGATACGTAGAAAGAAGCGCCATTATTATTTATTTTATGTCAGGAACAGGTAATATCAGTCAAATGATAATAATTTCAATATTTTCCTGAAGCGAAATATTTTAGCGTCAGTTCCGTTTCACTTGAACGGCTGTAACAAGGATACCGTTTCAAGATATTGTTCGGTGAAACGGAACGCGCTGAGAACGATGGGTGACGGTCGAGGTTCGAGGAAAACAAAAATGAGAATTATATCTACATTTAATTACGTACAGATATTTCAGGGTGAGTTCTACTCGTGAAACTGAATAATTTTTCTTAATTAACCTTTTATTATGTTTTTTCTTTCTAAACTACCTATCTATAGCTGACCATGAAATCATGATTTTATGGTCAGCCTGTACATTTAATATAGCTATTCGATCTACTATTTTTCAAACAAGTATTATGATTTAATACTTTTAACTAATGTCTCATTCTACAAATCTTTCTTTTTCCAAAATGTTTCATGATTCTAAAGTTAAATGTACAGGCTGATGGGTTAAAATAAAAAATATTTATAATAAGAAAATATTATCGAAAGTCTAAAATTTTTTTCGACTGTACAACGCTTCTTAGGAAAAATGTTTCAGTTAAAACCCTTTAAATATCTTCAATAGTATAATTTTACACCTGTTTGCATTCGAGTATTTCAATAAAATTACGTCAGTCATATCAAACATTTATAATATCAGTCGCAAAAGAATCTGTTCCCGAATCAAGTCATGGCGTCATAATATATCTGACGTAACTGACATACGAACAATATTTTATTCACATTTGACGTCCCCGTTTCATACAATACAATGTCATCTTTGACATTTGCCTCCGAATTAAAGAACTTTTTCATACAAGTCGGAAATAAATAGAAATATTAATACACAGTGTTTCGTAAAGTTACATTTTGATGTTGTTGTGTTAAGTAAGTTTTTCCTAAAATTGACGAGCCCGATGGCATAGCGAATAGTACCTACCCCTGCCTGCTACGCCGAGGGTCGTGGGTTCGATCCCCACAAGACACAAATATTTGTGGAGTCAATTTTCAGATATTAGTGTTTAGTCTGGGTGTTTTCTATGTATAATATGTATTTATTTACAAAAGTAGTTCCCATAGTACAAGCTTTGCTTAGTTTGGGGCTGGACGGCGCGGCGCTGTGTGAATTGTACACAATATTTATATATTAACTAGTTTATTAACTTAAGACTCCTACTTCTACGGAAGGAACGAAATTCAAATGAAATTCGGAAGTCATGTCAAAGAGTATATTATAGAGGTGTCACCATTTCATATAATGCTAGTCTAACTGGTACTGATACAATACTTGACGACCAATGGTAGTGCGACTGCCTGCGGCGCAAAGGTTCCGGGTTCGATTCACGGTGGACTACTCACAAAGTTGATATTATAACTTGGAAGGAATATTAACCTACATTAATTATAAGGACCATATTTTGAAATAAGCTGAACCATTCGCCAAGACTTAGCTGAACGCATAGTATCCATATTAATTATGAACTCTATAAACTGTACTGTCTGTTTGTTATTCTTCCACTTTCAGTACATGAAAAGAATTCATCTAAAAATAAGGGCTAAATCAGTTCACAAAACACTTATCTTCGTAACATCTCAAATCATATTTACAACTTTTTAGTTTAACGTTATTACAGAAGAAGCAAAGTCATTAAACTAAATAAAGCCAACTTATTACTTCAGGTTTAAAAATGCAAGTGGCCAGTATCATGTTACGCACTTTGCGCGAACATATTTTTGTTTCGTTTTTGTCCATCCTGGTATTGTAAATTTTTTTGCGAACTTCGACATTAAGAAACTTTTTTTAGATATTTCTTTGTCATTTTTGTCATTGCGTGCACCTTAAGCGCAACTAATACTGTTAAATTTCAATTTCAATTTTAAACGTTTATTGCATAAATCAGTATACATATGTAAGTTCAAAATATAAATAGCAAAAACCAATAAGCGACGGCCATTATATATTCGAGTATGATATTATGATATGATAATATATAGCGGTCGCATTCTCGCACCGTTCATTAGTTTTTGAACAATATTTGTTGACCATCAGACATACACAAAGCCGCATGCCTTAAAATTTTCAAACCTTCGAACACCTTCTACAATCTTTTTCCTTTAATCACCGACACCAGTTGAATTGCTTCATAGTTAAAAATTATCATACATTTTGGTGATATCTATTAAAGTAACTAAGAAAATTTTAAAATCGAAGGTGCTTCTAATTATTTTTTTGACCAAGATTTTTAATCCATTCCTATCTGGATAATCCTGTATTTTTTGGTCTTCAAATTGGTATTTTTAGAAAAGGGATTTATAGCCCTATACAATGTTTGGTATATTTCGGTGTTACCAACGAACCAGGGTGACCACAACCTCATAATACCTATAATGATACCCTCGACCTTCCCGAAATGATGAGTACCTACCTACCTGAAAATTAATTTTAACATTAGTATTGGCATTTTGTTCGGTGACACTCTAGGACTTTCCAGCTAGGTATGAGTCCCAGTGTTACCCTAGCATGAACATCTTGACCCAGTGCCACTCTAGAACCTTTCTATCCCATAACACTAAAAACCTTCCGAATCAATTGATCCCACTCTTGAACTGAAATCTGACAAAAATCTTTTACTACATTAATAATACTTTTGTATACTAGGTACGCAAGTTGCAAGAGATATGGGCGTGATATGTGTATGTATGTATGTACGTAAGTACGGTCGGATTCATAAGTGGAGTCATAGTTAGACCACTTGACAGATTGCAATACGGGTTATTATCCTCTGTACTTACTTTACTAACTTACGCACACACGTAAGATTATCGACTGTAAGTAGAAAAGTCCACCTTAAGGCGTAGCATTAAAACTTAAACAGATTACCACCTATAAGCGACATCTATGTAATCTTTGAAATAATTACTCGGTGATTGCCTATTCGCCACCACATCACCACAAAGTATACATCACACTGGTTTGTCTAAAACCGTATTATAGTTATCCTTATTCGTTCACTTGTAGTAAAGTAATAGATTACATATCTTTATTTCGTCGTATTGATCACAAGCTACCGTAGCTTAGCGGTAATAGTTCTTACCTTCTAATCAGAACGGAACCGGGTTCCCATCCGATCTCTGTATGTTGAATAATGTTTTTTTAAATGTTTTTACCATATTTTCTCCAGTAATAATTATTTTATATAATATTGTTCTATATATTCATCTATGTATTATATCTATAAATGTTTATTGTAAATTATGTATCAAAATATTATATCTAAAAACATAAACCTATAATATTGTAATAAAACAACAAGTAAGGTAAGAAAT
This sequence comes from Tuta absoluta, assembly GCA_027580185.1. Taxonomy (NCBI): domain Eukaryota; kingdom Metazoa; phylum Arthropoda; class Insecta; order Lepidoptera; family Gelechiidae; genus Tuta; species Tuta absoluta. The sequence goes on along the minus strand of JAQAHW010000019.1, from coordinate 5,185,181 downwards.
TATTTTATTGGTAGGTAGGTAGGTATGGTATCACTTTATGTAAATAACATAATGACATGAATGAGAACTTTTGGTAACCATAAGATACGAGTATGTAAAACTACATAAAATACTTGCTGTCGTAATACTTAGTTAATAGTTTTGTTTGAATGATAAAACACAATATTATGTAAAATGATATTAAGTGTTCATTAGCTGAAACATCGATAGGTAATTATTTATAAGATCATAGGAATGATCCAAATCTTGGATTGAATCTTTCAATAAAGTTATTTAAGTAATAATTTCGTTAGTAATTATTTTATTGTTCTATGTTTAACGATGATGCACTTTCCTCGGAAGTAAAAGTAATTGTAACAATAATAAATCAGTTATTTGCCTACATCTCAAGGTTTAAGCTTAAGTACTCGTTTTCGTAATGAAAATATATTGAAGCAAGGCCTTAAGATAACTGACTAATAATTATCAATCTTATATAAATATAAATCGATGTTTTAGCATAATTTAATTGCTAATGTAATGCTCCACAAATACCTACTGCAATAGTAGGCGGGTAAGCAGGTAAACTGAGGTTGAGTGAGCAACGATTTATCAGGCCCGCTTCGGCATACATTGCTGATTATTTTGTGTATATTCATATATTATAATGAAATACACAAGATAATCAGCAATGTATGCTAGATCGGGTCTGATTGGAATCTTAAGTAAAAATCGCCGCTTACATAATTAGTATTTGGTGTTACCTCCGCTGTTTTCAACAACACTTAATAAACACTTAATAGACTCGATCAAATAAGTGCATATATCTGTTCCTCTGGTACTCTCCCACACTCCCAGGCAGTGAGCCTCTAAAGCTTCTGTAGTTCTTTCATTGCGCATGTCCCACCTTTGCACCATTAAACCCCATAAATTCTCTATGGGATTTAAGTCCGGAGATTTTGCTGGCCAACGAATAACTTGGATATCTGGGTGCTGGCTAAACCAATTATACACCACGGCAGCTCGATGCACTGGACAATTTATCCTGGACAAATGCAAAACGAGGAACTTCACTAGCAGGATAAACAGTTAAACATTTCGCACCGTCGTCGATAGCATGCTTTCCTGTAGCATATCAACATAATTAGCGGCAGTTGCACGCCCTCTTTCTTGTGCTACTAATTTGCCTGGACCAGCGGCAGAACCATTTTCTTCATATTGTTACACCATCATCCTCCGCTGTGAATCATTAATAAGACGAGTCGAGTTTTTACGCTACCTTCCTCTTCAAAACGTGTAACCCAACGTTTAACAGTCTTCCACTAAAACAAAGTAGCATTATTAATAAAAAAGTTTATACTAATCGGTTCACAGCTACCAACATACTATGAGTCAAAGTTTTTAATATTTAAAATACAATTGTAATGAAATAAAACTATACTTACGGCCAGACCAGTCTGATTAGCAATTTGAGTTAAATTAAATCCAATATCATGCAGCGCCACAGATAATTGCAGCGCAACAATACGCTGCTTATCCTGCAAACTGATAATAGTATGCATTTCGAAGAAATAAACACTGAAGTTTAATAAATAAACTTAGGTTAAAAAAAATCACTTAGCACACGCACTATCTCGCAAACGATCTAGCAACAACTAAAATGTAATTCAAAATTTACTAAATTTTGCTTCATTTGATAAAATAAAAACTAGAACGAAGAAATCGGGATTCGATCCATTGTCTCCACAATAACGGTCAAGAATTTGCTTGACCGCGCTACTGACCACGCTACCGAAGCTAATGATTCATGTAGTGAAATAGTCAATACTACTCAGCCTATTATACAATGGTAGTTCGTCAAATAATAGTATGTTATACGTCATTTGTGTCATTGTGTGAGTGTCGCCGCGGGTGCGAGCGACTTGTTTTCTGAGGTTTGTGTTAACTATGACTCCACTTTAGAACGCGACCGTACATGTACATAATTATTATACTTGCTTTCTTATAATTTGTCCTAAAACTGTGGTTGGTGGTGACCGTATGCGCAGCGCTCCATATATACAACTAGCAGCCCGCCCAGCGGTTTCACCCGCCGCTAACAATTTCCCCCCGGGAATAAAACAGTTTAATATAGCCTATGCTCATCAGGGATAATGTAGGATTCTAAAAATCTTGACTTCAATTTGAAACAAATATCGTTTTCAGATGGTGGTGGCGTAAAGTTACATGCCGTGTGATTAACCTGGCCAGCCTCATGGCAGTGCCTATATTTTTATTTTTTTATCCCGCCCGAGCCGGTTTTCTATTAGGTTATAACAAAATTGTAATAAAAAAAAGAAAATTGTGTGATACAAAATTCTTTTTTTTGAATGACGGTTCATGACGTCAATAAGTGTTATTAAATAAAGAATTTCAATTTCAATTAACGGTAAAAGAATTTTTAAATCGGTCCTGTAGTTTCGAAGCCTATTCAATTCAGACAAACAATAAAAAAGACCTGTTTCTAATATTAGTGTAGATTATATAATTATTATTTTAGTGTGATGTCGGCTTAGAATAGCATCACCCGATTTCTTTCCCGTGGGAGTCGTAGGAGGTGACTAAGAGACTTGAGGGTGTGTATTGCAATTTTAGGCGATGGGCTGACAACCTGTCACTATGGCGATACTCAATTTTCCGAATGACCCTCAAAAATATGTCAGACGTGGCGTAAATGTCCGTTTTTTCGGCCGTTTACGCTCTGCCTACCCCGCAAGGGATAATAGGCGTGATATGTTTATGTATGTATTATTTTAGTGTAGATTTTTTTAATGCATTATTTAATGTTTTTTTCCGTCTTTTTATACCGAGTAAGGGACAGCCCTTCGAATACTGATAGGGTGCATGAAACATAAAACTGGACAACTTTCCCCTAGAAACATATGTCAGGAAACGCCAAAAAAAATACCTTCCATACAAAATCGCAATCAGCTGACTGCATTCACTATGGGAAGTCAGTTTATTTACGTTTTCTGAAATATGTTCCTAGGGGAAAGTTGTTCAGTTTCATGGTCTGCATGTACCCTATTAGTATTCTGAGGGCTCTCTCTGACACCCTTTAATACAGTAATGATTAAAATGTAATCATTACACTGGTACGAATAATGTGGCGAAGTTGGTACATTTTTAAATGAAAAAGTAGTTATTGTGGCATAACTGTAATAGTTAGACATATGGTATCGCGGACATTATTATAGATATTGATGTCCTCTATAAAACTGTAGTACATCACTTTGCTCTATTGTCAATAATTTCCACAGCGTACGCGATATAAGATATATTATTGGTAAATTTTTCACACTTTGGTTTACATTATCGAAATTTTCACGCGGATTCCTATTTTTTTCTCATATAAAATATAGCCTATGTTCATCAGGAATAATGTAGGATTCTAATGGTGAAAGAATTTTTAAAATCGGGCCAGTAGTTTCGGAGCCTATTCGATGCAAACAAACAAACAAACAAACAAACAATCAAATCTTTCCTCTTTATAATATTAGTGTAGATTAAAAATTTCCCCCGCGGTTAAAAAACTGCTTTTGTGCTGCCGTGCCGCCGTCTAGTGTTGCATATAAATCGAACCTAACTACTTCATTCTAATTTGCACTAACAACCACGTCATCCTATTATTTGATCGTAAAAATATTTTTAATACCTACGTCTAATCGGTTCATATTTTGCGTTTCGTTCGATGTATCAATCAACGTAGTATTGACATTGGCAAAATTATCCATAGCGGATAGAATGCCGTTGTTGTAGATAGTTGATATATTTTACGGCAAAATTCTAGCTACAATCATTTTTCACGGGCAAAATATCGAACAAATGTACAGTGTGTCGCGTCTGCATCATATTCCGTTTATCTATGATCAATTCCACGTCAGTTTTGACAGCAGAGGAAACACATCAAAACAAAAACCTTTTATTCCCAAGGAAAGCAGCCGGAAACAGTAAGTGCTTTGCTAAATTTCTTAAAAACTAAGTTGTTTTGTCAAAAAATAACCGCCCTGGCGGGTTCAACGTGAAATTGCCATTAATAATCATACTAAGATCAATACAGTTCGATTAGCACTGGCGGAGGAAATCTCTTACGCCACGCTTCATCACTGAAAAATAGAGGTAACTTGAAATTTTAATTTCTCCGTAATTAAATATAAAATGAGATTTTGCGCTGCCCTGGCTTATTCCTCATATCTTGAAGATTAAAAAACAAAATTTTGTTGACAGTGATGTGCCTTAGATTATGTACAAAATGCATTCTCGTAGCTCCTTTTCACCTCACTTCATGGAAGTAGGCCCGTTAACTAGAAAAAATTACAGCAGTGGACTGCTGTGGCTGTTGACAATGTTGCTGATTTTATGCAACCACGTCACTAGTGGTAGTGGACGGTTGAAAAACTCAGATACCAAGGTTCAACGGGACGTTTGTCGACTCAGTAATGGCACACCTCGGACACTGGCGCTCAAATGTATGAATAAAACGCGTTGCTACGCACACAGTCTAAGCTCGCGTAGGTGAACGCAGACCATGTTTGTGTGTGTGAGACAACATGTCAGGGTTGTCGCCATTTTGCGTTTGCGAATCGGGAATGCAATGTGCGGCAGTATGAAATGACCTTCGTCGTCGCATCCTTGCTAGCCGGTGTCTGAGCGTCCTCCGAGCGCGGGTGGGCGGCGCTTATAGGGGGAGGCAGGGAGTGACCATACTGTACGCTAGTACTATTAATTATACTGTGCTAATGGCCCAAGCATGCAAGCAAACTTCAGTGTGTAGAAATGCGAAGCGTTTTTACGTGCTTGCTAAATAATATACTTTATTGCACAAAACATAATTACATTGAAAAAAAAATAAGAAAAAACACAGTACAATGAGACGGCCTTAATGCTTAAGTAGCATCCTCTTTCTGGCAACCTTTGGGTGATATGGAGAGAGCAAACATATAAGCGGGCGGGATAGTGCAAACACCTACATATAATACTACTTAGGTACTCTTTGATTCTTACTCTAGATAAGATTAAAAAATAACGAGTAAACCCCCTTTTCATACCCTGTATTGACGAAACAGATACAGATGGCAATTTTATGCGTGTATCTATGAAATGGTATGAAACTACACGTGAAAAGTCAACGTAATGTGAAGTTACTGCCAAGCTACGAATAAAAGCGTATAACGTACTCTGAGCAAGGGAATGCTATAAGAGGAGACTTTACGAACCAGGTTGAAGCCTTAAAAACTCGTCGCAGCCAGGCTTGACAGGCGCTAAAACTCTACAAAATAAACATGTAACTTTTTTTAACTTAGCCAAAGGTATTTTTTGTGATTTGTGGACTTAGTTTCTTACTGCGTGTGTCACGAGAGCTGCTTAAAATGCGACTTAAGGACTCAAGGTCAGACACTGGGCTGTAAATTTGTTACTATAGTGATACTCTATTCATGCAATAGCTTTCTTTGGCAGACGTGGTAAAATCGACTGTTTTATGATCGATGTTGTTGCTCTGCCTACCCATAAATTTTTCACAAATTTACAAAAAAAACCTCTAGAAATACAAGAGTGCAAATTTAATAACATAACGTACGCAACATAACAAAATACTTTATTGCACATAAAATAAATAATACAATGATGGACAAGGCGGGCTGAGTAGCATTGTCTACCAGGCAACCTATGTATTCGACAATTATTATTATACTGTTATAGAAGGGTTTATGGCTGCATTTTGGTAGTTCGTTCGTATGGTTCCCTCTGAAATTAAATTTCGCACTGAGATGGCGTATTCGCGGGGTAAACAGTTTGATGTGTCTGTTACTGGAAATACAGCAATATGGCTATTTCTATGCGAATATACAGTGGGTATTACTCTTTATTTCAGCATTTTTCTGATATTCTGCTGAGGTGTCTAGATTTCTATCTGAAAGAGAATAACGTTTGTGATACGAAAAAAGGTATATTACAACACTTAGGACACATAATATGGAAAAATAGAATTATTTTTCTGGGCCAATTAGATGGATCATATTATAATACACAACAATATACACATCGAAAATTTGCTGACATGATCAGTAAATACTTGAAACTGAACAACTTTTCCAAAGAACATTCTATATGTCGAAAAAGAAAGAAAAGAGAAGAGATAATAAGAGAACGCAATGAAAAAGAGGGGGAGCCTGGTCACACACAGGCATGCACGCGCCATAAACATCAGGATGCCGATAAATCAGGATGATACTGCATAAGGTCCGCTGTAGAAAACACTAAAGAATGGACTAGAAAACTAATTAACCAGCAAGTCTGAATGATTCTAAAAATCACATCATAATCAAACTTACGTCAGGATATGAAATAACGCTGAGGAAGTATAATCTTACGTCAGGATACAGAACAACACGTCGTGGGCGTATACTCGTTGAACCCTGTAGAATACTGCATCACCAAATGCTATCGCTAGCCACTGAAATGATTAACCACAACGTCGATATCATTACGCAGTCAATTCCCACGGTGAGGCTGTTTCGACCTGGCAGGTCATCGTCAGGCACGGTGTAACCGTACTACAACCGACCTGTCTACCAAACCAACCTAAGAATCTTAAGACACACGCTGATCAACATCAACGTGTCTTCACAAAACCACAGATACCGATTGACACCAACCTCTAACACTGAACTCCATGAAATCCCCTGCCTGCAGGATTACAAAGAGACTACAGCAGCAACTGTCACCAACCTCGTACAATCTATGCATTTCACCAACCTTGGCTACAAGTACAAACTCGGGGAAATACGACAATAACCAACACACACTTCATGATCTCCACAAATATTCCACTGGCAATACGAATCTAGGGCTCCGCCATCGCTAGACGACCACAGTTTCTCCAAACACTCCAGGATTCCAAAGATTTTACCGGATTCTAAACCTAACTTCAAAACGACCATATCGAACGACAGACCAACCGGAACTGTCAAAGTTGTTTACTCCATAGACCACCTGAGATCCGTTTCTTCATCACGAACGCAGCCAACAATGAATTGTGAGAACGCACTTCAGCGCCTCTAACGTCACTTCAGTCTATCTTACAGTCGATAGCTAACTGCGCGCAAATAAAGCGCATCGCCTATTTGAGTGTTGCCAGCGATTATGCGTTTCGTTTCTGCAAGAATCAAATAGCAATCAAACGGAAGAAAATAATAACAAATCGCGAACTGTCAAATAATTTCAGCCAATACCCACCAAAGTTTGATCGATCTCCGACATATACAATATACATAATTTTTTTCGAGTTTCTATAGAAAGTCAGTCAGGAATTTGTATGGGAGATCGATTCTTTTTCTCGTTTACCAACATGTCCTCCATAGTAAAAGTTGTTTAGATTCATGGTCTGATCATGCCTGCAAAGTTTTCGTTACACCGTCCCTTACATTCCTAAAGTTGCTGGTACCAGGGGGGTCTCACTCCACGGTTTAGGTATGTTCCGCCGGCGGGTTCCCTACGGGGACTAATCTCCGCGGGTTGTCACTTGTCGTCGCCAGACCGCCAGTGTGCCGCTAGCCGCCGCACTGTTCGCACGCACGTGGTGCTCGCGCGCACACTTACTTGATTTTTTACTGTGTATTAGTACGTTTATTCATTAAAAAATCAATCGGGTCGTCGACTCGGTGTCCCACTCGATACAAAGAACAGTTAGACACAAGAATAATTAATTGTTTTTCTATATAAACAGTAGTCATTAATAATTTCGTTTAGGTTTATAAACATTTACAAATCTTACAATTCCTTCCGTAGATTAAGTGAACAAATAAGATATTATAGCAAAATCAATAACAAAAAATCTTCGTGCACGAATAACATGATGACAAGTTACAACCCTTGGAGTTCGCCGGCGGCTCAGTCATAAAACTGCGATGCGCAAGGGAGATTGAGCGTTCGCGCGCGTTCATAAGTTTCAATTTTGTTTGTGAGCGGTTGGGTACACCGAGCGTAGGTATTAATTTATACCTAAACATGTAATTTCTTAGGGAGTGATTCTTCTGTACGTTAGTACTATTATATATTCTGTGCTGGTACGTTCAGCAGCACGTCAATCTATCCCTTTTAGACCAATACAGGATGTTAAAGGCAGCTTAGTGCTGAAAAGTAGGCATTTACGGCCTTCCGCCCGTCGCGTAGAAAAGATCGCGCGAGCTAGTCTGCGGTGAACTCACTTGACCCTGCGGTACGGACCGGGCGACAAGCGTAGCTTCCACAGCGAGCGCGCGCGTTACAGTATACAAAACTATGGCAGTAGGTCAATAACTCCCCAAGATATAGATATAATTTTATTGTTTATGTAATTTACTTAGGAAAAGTATGTTAGTACAATTGTAGGATTGATAAAATTAAACAGTGAACATGTGTTTTTATATTATAAATTTTACATTATTGAATTATATAAGTACTTATTAATAATAGTAATATTATTTAAATATGATGTTAGTATTATTTAATGTGCAGTTGAATAACTCATTATGATGAGCTTTGTCCTGTAATTCATTTAAAATATGGTTGATGTCAACAAGTCGGCGGCGTCCCGTAACGGTTTGAAATTCGTCTTCCTTGGTTTCCGCTTCTACTAGCAGGGGATATATCCTCAATGTCATCACCGTCGGTACATCTGAAATTTTTCATTAGTTACTAATAATCATCGAAAAAATGAAAATCGAAGGACAATGACAAATAATCCTTACTATCCGTACTAATTTTATATATAGTGTGTGTGCAAAAATGCTATCCAGTTTTAAGGCAGCCTCGAGAAGTGACAGACTCGGGATGAACTTGGACAAGACAAAAGTCAAATTCACTCAACAAATCATCCCCAAGCCAGTCTCCGTCGAAGGTGTAGCCTTTAAAGTTGTTGAAGTATGTGTACTTTGGGCAAACGTTGCAGTTGGGTAGAGACAACTTTGAGGTTGAAAGCACCAGAAGAGTGCAGCTTGGCTGGGCGGCATTTGGGAAGCTGCGTCATATCCTAGAATCATCTTTGCCACAATGCCTCAAGACCATGGTGTTCGATTTGAATGTGTCCTACCAGTCATCACCTACCTTATCCGCAAAAAAGACCAGTGACGGACATTTTCTGGAAGTGTAGCAAGTTGAAGTGGGCTTGCCACATTTGTCGTAGAACCGACGGACGGTGGAGTAAGCGGGTTCATGAGTGGAGGCCACGCCTTGGCAAGCGTAACGTGGGACGCCCTCCGGCCAGAATCCAGATGGACCAATGACTTTAAAAAAGGCGGCTGGTAACGACTGTCTGCTGGTGCCTTATGGCGTACCGAGGGGGGAATTTACGTCCAGCAGTGAACTGTATAGGCCAATGAATGAATTTTCGTAACTTACTTATGAGATTTAGAAGTTGATTGAAGTGGAAATGTATGGGAGTCCATAACTTGCAATGAGGGTTGATCGTCACATATGCTTGAAGCTCTATAACATGTTTGAAACATCAATATTCACACAGAGCAGTATTTAAATAACATTAAGAATCGTCATTTCCACTTTTAGTTCTAAAACTTATGTATTTCTATCTGAATCTGCCTTTTCTGCTTGGGATATGGGTAATAGCTACATGGTGAGGCTGCTGTATAGAACTACAGTAAAAATGTATGTATAAGTAAGTGGAAATCTATATATAAATATGAAAAATATCATCAATGCTTTCAAAGTCTTATTAAGAAACAACCGTTTATTTAGCTGAACAATAAAACATTTAATTTTCGTAATCGTATCGTAGTAGAATCGTAGTTTATTTAATGAATAAAGTCTTATTCTATTGGATTTTCGTAACTTACTCATAAGACTGGAGAGTTGATTGGCGTGGAGATGTCTTCTTCTTCGTCAATACACTCTTAACAGAGCGGACGTGGTCGTCAATCCGGGTTGGTGGCACGCTTTACAATCCGTCGCCATTCCTCACGGATGGCTGCTTTTCTGGTGCACTCAGTCACGGAACCTTCTTGTGTAGCGGCTTTAATTTGGTCCGTCTGAGCTTCCTCGAGGGCGCGCACTCTCGACCTTCCCCTGGACCACGAGCCGCTCGATAGATATGTCCCCGCGTCGGGCGACGTGTCCAAAGAATGTAAGGATGCGAGCTTGCACGATGGAGGAGAGGCGTTGCTTGATGCCAAGTTCCTTGAGAATGGAGTCATTGGTGGGGAATGCTGTCGATGATATTCTAAGCATTCCTCTCCAGCACCACATTTCCAGTGCGTCAATCCTCTTCTTTTCAATTTCCCGCAAAGTCCACGTCTCCGCAGCATAGAGGAACACGGGGAATATGAGTGCTCTCACGAGTTGTGTTTTGGTGGCTTTCGTGATATTGCGATTTTTCCAAACCTTATGAAGCTTGCTCATAGTGGATCTAGTTATCGCCATTCGTCTTTTTACCTCGTCTATGCAACCGCCGTTGTTGGAAATCAGCGCTCCCAGATAAACATAGGATTGGACAACCTCGCAGTTTGCGATATGTTTGACTATGTTGTTTTGGAGATGTATGTGACTCCAGAACTTGCAGAGAGAGTTGGTCATCGTCATGACGGCTTGAAGTCCTGGAACGTTTTTATCAAAAAGTACACTAATCTTGAACAGGCTTACCTTTTCTGTTTCACTAAATTATACTTACTTTTCAGCACCTAGTAATTTGTTTGCATGTTAATACTTATGTCTCTTGGTATTGAAGCACTGCAAGGATAAGAAGGCCAAGGTTATCGGTACAATATTTACGGTCTAATTAAATATACTATTACATTACAAACAAATTCAGTGGTTGCACTACTGATTTTGTTTTACTGTGTATGTACTTGATAATTACTTATAGCATGGCTCAGTAATAAATAATAAAATTACATTATGTAAAATCGTACATTGTCTTCGTATGATTTGAACTGTGGTTGCACCACTGGTTTCATTTCTACTGTGTATGTATTATGATGTTTACTTTTAACATGGCAACAGTTTATGAACTACTTAATAAATAAAATGACACTAGATAAAATGATAGGAACAATGTTAGATACTGTGGTTGCAATACTATTTAATTTAACTGTCTGTTGTTGCTCAACCTAAAACTGCTTCTGGTTTAGTTACCCAGATCAGCTATACAATTCTTTGTCTACTTACCTATTCACTAAAATTTATATCTATACTTCATAGTAGGTAGTCACTTTGGTAGGTCAAAAATTGGTTAGAATTATGTTCAGATACTTACGATATTGTTTGCCGGTCTTTCCGCTTTTGACATATATGTACCCTCTTGTATTTATTTTTATTTCCCATTTTTACTTATTTACAGACTATGACACGTTAATTTACAATAAATTAACGAAATATTTACACATTCACAAAATATTTACAGTCAAAAAATATACAACACTTATTTAGAACTTAGTAGCAAAGGCGAGCTTGTCTCTTAAGAAGAGATCTCTTCCAGCCAACCCATTTGATGACAAAAAATTCATATCTTATTAATATTACGCGACAAGATGAAAAAAGCAGGTTGCGGAACGCCGCGGTCGAAAAAATGGCATAGGTCCTGCTCCGATGATGCCCGGCGGGCGTCTGAAGCGCAGCGCGCGCGTCGTTTGGTTATATAATGGGAATAATGGGGTTTAAAAAAATCCCAAAACACAATTTAAAAAATCTATCCATTATTTCATTTACATCTTGTAATTTGCTACATTTTGGCATATTTAAATTTTTTTTAGTGTAAATAATCTTTGAGTAAAACTTGAAAAATTGTCATAAAATTACGTATCTTTGCATTTTTTTATGATCGAGGAAAGTTATAGAAATCGTGTTTTTGTCCATTAAATAATCAAGAACAGTTCATAAACAACAACATATATTTTTTCTGGTTCAAATAAAATAATATATGATGCTTAAAAACTCAACCAAAAATAGGTCGATTCGACATTTTCCACACTAAGCCGCCCTTAAGCTGCAGATATTTTAAAGGGTTAACCAGCCCATGAAACTAACACTGAGGAACATAAGTCAGATATGAAAAATAATTGGAAATCCCATACAAAATGTTCCTGCCAACCGGATCAATTTTGATGGGAGGTCCTAATTTATTTTATAACGTTTTTACAATTTTTAATAACATATACTAGGTTTTAAACTGCATGAAAACAAAATTAAGTTGATCCCTTCATTAGTTAGGTTGATATTCTGCTAATAATACACCGTTTCCTAGTACCTATTCTCAGTTTTTGAATTTTACTAATAACACTTTTTAATTAAAACCTTTTTAATAATAGCTCAATGAAAACCAATTATAACCCATGACCAAAATCATCGAAAAATAGGCGAAAGATTATTTGCAAATGAATTGGGAGCGAGCACTCGGCCTCTACGTTGTGTTCGGAGCAATTTTCGGCTCCACTGGACCGCATAATGTTATTTATCCCAGCAAATGACACGATCCGATATAAATAAGTAAATTATTCCTCCGGCAGCGCGCGAAATAGAATTTTCTTTGCTCTGTGGTAAGGCTGTATAGGCTGAACACCTTGCTCGTGTGTTGCGTGAAGTTGTAAAAAGTTATTCAATGTATGATCTGATCAGTCTAGCAGTGTCGTAGTGTATTGGAAATATTTTATTGAAACAATTTTATCAAGCCCTCACTCATCTACCCCGGTACAATACGTGTACCAGTGATTTCAAATCTTACCACATACATACACATATCACGCCTATAATTCCTTGCGAGCTAGGCAGAGCGTAAGGGCCACAAAAACAGACATTTACGCCACGTCTGACAAATATTTGAGGGTTATTCGGAAAACTGTGTATTCCATAGTGACAGGTTGTCAGCCCATCGCCTAGAATTGCAATACACACCCTCGAGTCCCTTAGTCGCCTCTTACGACTCCCACGGGAAAGAAATGGGGTGAGGCTATTCTAAGCCGGCATCACACGGCATAAAATCTTACTACCCTCACTTAAAGTTACAAATCCTATGAAAAAATCACAATAGTGGGTACACTATAGGTTAATAATATGTTCCGTAAAAGTAGTTTTAAATGCGTAAAATTTTACGGATGATTTCCTTTTTAAGAACCTCAATTGGATCTAAAAATAATTCAATAAATTTATGTGGGTTTTAAAACTCCTTACTCAGTAGTAACGATTTTCCCAATTCCCAGTAATTTATTCAGCCTGTATTTCAATATTTTGATCCAATATTGAAATGACGTAATTCTGTCTGAAATTAAAACGGGACGGAAACATTTTGCGCGGGAAAATAATATTAACCGGCTGTAATTTCATTTGTTATGTTTTAATATCGTCGGTATGACAGGAGTTACACATGCCATACCTACCTACGTACGTATTTCTGAACGGAATTATTTTTGAGAGCAAGAGATATTTTTCTGATGCATATATTTTTTATCTTACTGGCAATCATTATAATCATTCCAATGTCTGTAAGTCCACTGCTGGACATGACCCTGTAATAACTCCCACAGGTATACAGTTTAGGTATCAATATCATACTAGTACTTTATTGTAATACTAAATTTCTGTTGGAATATGACAAAAATCAATGTGTCTCACTTCAACTTATACTGAGACAGTATTTCTCTTTTACACAATATTCTAATACAACAGTTCATTGTTTTTAAAGCTATATACTTCATAAGCACTGGGCGCTCTCCCCGTCTTACGCACCGCGCTCTTCTGTAGGTTACACGCACCTATCCAGAAACCGATACAGTTAAATAAATAATATTTCATATAAACTATAAAGTGAGTTTCTCTAAGTTTCCCATTTAACCTAATAGGTTATGGGCCCAGAGTAAAACTAAGTGAACTCTGAAAATAAGTAGTGTAAATAAAAAAAATATAAGTCTTTGACTTTTAATCGATAATAAGTGTTTTAAAAAAATATCTTGTAAAAGACTTTAATTTTAAAAATGGACAATTCAAAATTGAAAAGAAACATTAAACCATTTGATGGGGACAAATATAGTGTGTGGAAACTTAGAATAAGAAACTTATTAAATGAACTTGACGTGTTAAAAATAATCGACGAAGAACCTCCTACGGAGCCCGACGTTAAATGGCTTCGAAAGGAACGCATCGCGAAGAATACCATCGTGGAATATCTTGCAGATTCTTTACTTGGACTTATCAGCGAAAATAATTCAGCACAAGAAATCTTCACGAAACTAGATTCAGTGTATGCAAGAAAAAGCATCGCAACGCAGCTTGCTTTGAGGAAAAGATTACTCAATTTGAAACTGGAAGGAGAAACACCACTAATTAAGCACTTTCAAAACTTTGAAGAGCTTATCTGTCAGCTTATCGCCGCGGGTGCAAAACTTGAAGAAGCTGATAAGGTATGTCACCTTTTTATGACATTGCCTAAAACCTATGATGGCGTTGTCACAGCAATAGAGACTTTAGCTGAAGATGACCTAACATTGTCTTTCACAAAGACAAGATTACTTGATCACGAAGTAAAATTAATAAGTGAAAAGCGTGATACAAGTCTGAAAGTTTTGCAGGCTGAAAGACGACACAACTTTAAGCCTAGCAAAAACTTTAACATCGGCCAGAAACATCGACCCACTTATAATAGAAAGTTACGAGCACTTAAGTGTCACATCTGTGGTCGAAAAGGACACCTGAAGAGAAATTGTTATTTTAAAAACAAAGAAATGATCAGAACAATTAAAACGGTCAACATTTGTAAAGATGAAAATCCTAAAGTATCCGGATTTGCCTTTATGGCGGGAGACAACATAGAACGCGTAGAAGGCCAACAATCCATAATTTTTGTACTAGACTCTGGAGCCTCTGATCATCTGATTAACAGAGAGGATTTGGCACAAAACTTTGAAGAATTAGAAGTACCGATAAATATATCAGTGGCGAAGAATGGGACTTACATAACAGCTACAAGGAAAGGGAATCTCTCAATAACTACAAGCTTGGGCGTGAAGGGCATTCTACAGGACGTTCTTTTCTGCGCGGAGATACCTCACAACTTGCTTTCAGTGAAGAGAATGCAAAAAGCAGGGATGACTGTCATATTTGATGATGATGGGACAGTACAAATAATGCAGAAGGGTAAGATGCTGGTAACAAAGGGTGAGTCTTTGAACAGTAATTTAATTTATATTAAATTCCTGCTTAATAAATGCGCTTTACATATTAACAGCAGCACATCAAATAGAGATGTTCACAATAATTACGAATTATGGCATCAAAGATTAGGTCACATAGGCAAATCGAAGTTTTTGCAAATAAAAAACAAGCAAATGTTTTCTGACATAGAACAACTATCTAATGTAAAGCCAAATGACAATCTTTGCGAAGCTTGTATAAATGGAAAACAAGCATGTTTGCCATTCAATAAATCAAAGACAAAAGTTTTGAAACGACCTCTATTTAATGTGCATACTGACGTGTGTGGTCCTGTCACTCCCACAACTCTTGACGACAAAAACTACTTTGTGATTTTTGTTGATGAGTATACCCACTACTGTGCAACATACTTAATTGCCCATAAATCAGACGTTTTTGCTGCATTTCGAGATTATGTTGCTAAGTGTGAAGCCCATTTTAATCTGAGTGTAGTCAATTTGTATTGTGACAATGGTGGTGAATATATTTCGAATGAAATAAAGGAGTTTTGTGTGCAAAAAGGTATAACGTACCACTTGACAGTGCCGTATACACCGGCTTTAAACGGGTTAGCCGAGCGTATGATAAGAACGATAACAGAACGTAGTCGTGCAATGGTATCTGGTGCGAAATTAAATAAGACGTTCTGGGGTGAGGCTGTTTTGACTGCTACATATTTAATAAATGTCAGCCCAACCAAAGCACTGATAACAGATAACACACCTTTTGAACTGTGGCATAATAAGAAGCCGCAACTTAAATATCTAAAAGTATTCGGTTCAACTGTTTATTTTGTCAACAAAACAAGAAAAACTAAGTTTGATGACAAGTCCTTAAAGGGTATATTAGTTGGATATGAACCGAATGGTTATAAGGTGTGGGATGTGGTAGATGAAAAGTTTGTTAAAGTCAGAGATGTGATCGTGGATGAGATTAATTTCTTGTCAAGTAGGCCATCAAATTCCGATAGGCCTGATCCAGACGACACCTCAGACGGGCGCACCTCTTACAAGAGGATGTGCAAATCTGATACGAAATCAGATGGTTGTAGCAGTGAACAAACTTGTGAAATACCTAGTTCAGGTTTATTAGAGCCACCGTCTAATATGTCTGAAACTGATAAATCTGTACGTGAAACAGATGTGCATACAGACTGCTCTTTATTTCAAAATACAATGACTTCAACTCAGACTGAGATGGCTTTACCTAAAGTAAGAAGAAGTGAGAGGATAAAAAAAACTTACCTAACATTTCTTATAACGAAAATGACGATGATATTTCTGCGAACTATTTATTATGTGCTACATCATTGGTATGCAAAATTCCAAAGTCTTTTAAAGAGATTGAATCCAGGGACGATAAGCTATTATGGGAAAAAGCTATCGAAGACGAAATTAAGTCTTTAACTGAAAATAAAACCTGGACACTGGTACCAAGACCTGAGAACAGAAATATCGTCGATTGTAAATGGGTATTTACTATTAAAAATGATGAGTTTGGAAAACCCGTAAAGTATAAAGCTCGTTTAGTAGCTCGTGGTTTCAGTCAGGAATATTTGATTGATTATAATGAAACTTTCGCACCAGTAGCGAGAATTGCAAGTTTTAGATTTATATTAGCTTTTGCGAATCAATATAATTTGCATGTGCACCATATGGACGTAAAGACAGCGTTTTTGAACGGAATTCTGAAAGAGGAAATTTATATGAAAATTCCTGAAGGTATTGCAAATGAAAATAATTTAGTCTGCAAATTGAAAAAATCGTTATATGGATTAAAACAATCGGCGCGCTGTTGGTTTGAAATGTTTGAAAAGGCTTTACTTAAAAAGGGATTTCGATACTCGTCAGCTGATAGATGCATTTATTTTCTAGATAAAGGTGATATTTTAAGGAACATTTATGTCATTCTTTATGTGGATGATCTTGTCATTGCAACCGCAGATTTGAAAACCATGAATAACTTTAAAAGCTACCTTATGAATGAGTTTAAAATGGTTGACTTAAAAGAAATTAAATGCTTCCTTGGAATAAAAGTTGAAAGGAGTGTCAACAAAATTATATTGGATCAGACTTCATACATAAAGACCGTATTAGAAAAGTTCAATATGACTGACTGTAAATCTGTTAGCACACCTTTAGAAAGCAAAGTAGACTATGACGCATTGAATTCAAGTGAAGAAACAAAGGCTCCTTGTAAGAATCTTATCGGGTGCTTAATGTATATTATGCTATGCACTCGACCCGATTTAAGCTTTTCTGTGAATATCCTAAGTAGATTTGGTAACAAGAACAATCATTCACTTTGGTCACACCTAAAGAGGGTTTTACGTTACTTGAAAGGGTCAATTGATTTGAAGTTGACTTACATCCGGAGCAATTATAACGATATGCTAAGTTGTTATGTGGATTCAGACTGGGGTAGCGATGAAATTCATCGAAAGAGTACTACAGGCTTTTTGTTTAAATTATTTGAACAATGCACAATATGCTGGCAAACAAAGAGGCAAGTTACAGTGGCAGCTTCATCAACTGAGGCAGAGTACATGGCATTATTTGAAGCTGTTAGAGAAGCTTTGTGGCTAAAATCGTTGATAACCAGTTTAAACATTGAAATGATCAATGCTATTCCTATGTATGAGGATAATAATGGATGTATAAGTATTGCAAATAATCCTACAAGCCACAAAAGATCGAAACATATCGATATAAAGTATCATTTTTCTAGAGAACAAGTTGAGAAAAATGTTATAAAAATGTTTTATATTCCCACAGGTAACCAGTTGGCTGATATTTTGACCAAATCCTTACCAGCGGTACGATTCACTACACTGAGGGACGATCTTGGTGTTATTATGTAAAATGAAAAGGGTTTATCATATGAAGCCGTGTAAATAGATAGTGTGAATATTTAGTGCGAATATTCTATATTTTTAAGATTATTTTCAATTGAATTTTATAAGTTTTTCTAGATTGGTCTGATTAGGTTTTCCTGGGTTTTCCCTAATCCTGCGCAACAAATGTTGGACCATAATAAGATAATCATTGTTCCCAGATAAAGGAAGGTGCGTGATTATTATTGTAAATAATTCCGATATTTTAAAAAGAAATTAATTTTTGAGGGGGCGTGTTGGAATATGACAAAAATCAATGTGTCTCACTTCAACTTATACTGAGACAGTATTTCTCTTTTACACAATATTCTAATACAACAGTTCATTGTTTTTAAAGCTATATACTTCATAAGCAGTGGGCGCTCTCCCCGTCTTACGCACCGCGCTCTTCTGTAGGTTACACGCACCTATCCAGAAACCGATACAGTTAAATAAATAATATTTCATATAAACTATAAAGTGAGTTTCTCTAAGTTTCCCATTTAACCTAATAATTTCCGCCCAGCGGTTTCACCCGCTGCAAATAATTTTCTCGTGGTAATTGTTGTTTCCCTGCGGTAAAAAGTGACTTATGTGTTATTCCAGGTTATACTCTACCTGGGTTCCAAATTTCATCTAAATCGGTCAAGCCGTTTGAGCGGGAAGAGGTAACATACATACATACATACATACATTATACATGTACGGATGCATGTACGGATTGCATGGGAAAACAAAATGCTTGTTTTGATTTCCTAAAAGTCGTAGACACAACTAAAGTCGTTTAATTTCAAGTACTTACATGGTTTTGCACTATTACCGGAAAATACGTGTTAAAACTACCATTATTCTTATTTAAATCGCGAGGGACATCCAGTGGACGAACGACCCGATAAACCTTATATTCATAAACTCCTCTGACATGGTTGCGTATCGACCGCCATCTTGTCATCATTTATCAACCGACACTCAACTTGATCATCTCGACTGTCAGTAAGTCTCACATTATATTGAAATAAAAACCCTACAGCAATAAATCATCCACGTATAGTAAACGCAATTCAATACGCAACATGGATAATGCTCGATCATCCCCGTAAATGACGGCCGATGTGGCGCAGTGGTAGTGCGACTGCCTGCGACGTAAAGGTTCCGGGTTCGATTCTCGGTGGGACACTCACATAGTTGATATTTGTCACTTTGTGAATTTGTTCCCGGTCTGGTTAGGACATTGCAGGGTGAACCACCTGATTGTGCGAAAAGAAATGGCTCCGTGCTTTGGAGGGTACGTTAAGCAGTCGGTCCCGGTTGCTGCCGGCGCGGCGGTCGTTACACAACTATGTCAGAGGCCTACTATTACTTGTAGGCGGTTGAAAACCTCGGACACCAGGGTTCATTGTGTCGTTGGACGACTCGGTGTCCCACACGAAAAGAGAAGATCCCCGTAAATTAGAGAATTAATACGATACTTTTCTCTACCATGACTTTTGTAATAAAATGTACTTATTCAAAAGTCTTTCAGAGGTAAAATATTTATGTATTCCTGCGAATAAAACGTCGATACGTACATACCTAAAGTCACGCTTAAATTATGTACAGGACCGACAAACTGTCAACGGTTGGTGAATAAATGTGTGATAAAATGAGTATATAGGTAGTTAGGTTAAATAATGATAGGGTATGGACAAGTTTTGTGGCGCTCTAGTTTGATCGTGTGCCTAATAAATCACTGAAAATTTCGAAAATCTTATAGAATCGCTATTTATTCAATTTTAAGACACTTTGAAAAATATCTCATATCGCGTTACAAGGAAATTTTCACAACTTAAACATCAACTGCAGCAGTGCTGCCACCTCTTTTTCGGTAAAGAATTTAGACATACATGCAAACATACACATCACGCCTATATCCCTTGCGGGGTAGGCAGAATATGGCCTTAAGGGTATCACGACGTCTGACAAACATTTGAGAGTATTTCAAGAAAAAAGTTCTTATTACTATGATATGTTATAGTTATAGCGAAAGTTATTAACTTTAAGAGCTGAAATTACATTGGCTTTTTTCTGAAATTACTGGAGTGAAAAGGAGGTTAATGTTCTCCCGTGTCGGCTGGAAACCGGACAGCCGGAAGAATCGGGCCGACGGCTCGCCGGGCAGTAGATATCTAATAGGACATATGATGGCAGATTATTATTTGATTTTGTTTGTGATTTTATTTTAATCAAATTTTTGGCCAAAAATTACAAGGTGACAGAATTTGAACAAGTAATTAAAATAATAACGTCATGAATGCCGCGTCATTATCAATACGCAGAACCTAGACTTAAAATAGCAATGTAATAAGATTAAAAGTAACCTATTGAAATATTTTTGACTTTTAGTAGTCTCTTTAGTTTCGTCTTCTATGATGATAAGATATGCCTTTCAATGGAAAATTTTCTTGCCAACCTTCAAGTGTACAGTCAGATCAGGCTGGGTTAGACTCTCGATTCACATTTTGCTCCATACTTCCATGTAGTTATTCTTGAAAAACTACACTGTATTTTCACAAATATCGCTAATCTCCAAACGTATCACGGATCAATTTTCAGACAACGCAAAAAAAATCGCAAAACAAGAACCGCGAAGTAGTCTGCGGTAACAGGAAAACTTTTAATAGACCAACTTGTGCTGGCTTGTGTACTTACCGGAGTTGTACACAATATTCCGTTAGTTGTTCAAGTTGACTAGACTAGTTATAGTACAGCGAGCGAGATATAACCTGGGCCCTAATTCTCTTATTTTTTTGCCAAATGCCAGCGACACTCAACTGTCATACTATTGCCACTGTGATAATATTCTACAGGGTTTAAGAAACGTCCGCTCTGCCTACCCCGCAAGGGATTATAGGCGTGATATGTATGTGTAACAAATTATCAACCCGGAAGAACAAGGTACTCATTAAACTAAACAACTATTGTCGTTTAATAATACATAGAGAAATTGGCCATCTAATACTAAATTGCCGATCAGCTGGTTAATTGGCTATGGGAAGTCAATTGATTTACATAATCGGATCACCTTTCGGTTTGTTATGCCCTTCTTGTTACTCCTTGTATACGTCAAACTGTTAGCAAAACCATCCAACTGACACGCTATTGACTCACAACTGAAACAATATTAATTTATGCTGTCTATGATTGCTTAGACGGCGGTCGTCACACAACCATATCAGAGGCCTACTACTGGTAGTCGGCGTTTGAAAAACTCTGACACCAGGGTTCATCGGGTCGTTGACGATTCGGTGTCCCACACGAAAAGAAGACGAACTAGAATCTAGTTTTAATGGATGTAATCCTCTTTAGAGCTGCAGTTTCCGAAACATAATTTCTATCAGAATACAGAATAGTGCAGGCGTACCCTTTTAATACAGGGTGTTAAGAAAAGTACTGAGTTCCTTTTAAGGAGCGGACCAGCCTGTGAAACTGAACAACTTTCCTCCAGAAACGTAGATGCAAAAAAAAAAAAATCCTCCGATACAATATTACTTGGTCAGCTGACACTATTTTATGGGAGATAATTGTTTTTATATTTTAGATTGTTCTTTGAAAAAAGTAGTTAAGTTTATTCACCCCTTGAAAGTATGGCGGGTGACAGGGAGGGATGCCGACAGGCAGAATGGACGGTCAGAGGTTGTGTCAGGATAAGGGTAGCAACCCGAATGGCCGGGTGTTGTGGCCAGGGGACCGACTGGTACACCTAGCAATAATTGGAAGTTGTATGTATATGCGGTACGCGGTGAACCCTTCGATACCGCGTTTCAGGCCTGTTGTTCTCTGCCAATCTGTCACGTGGCGCCATCTTGCAGAAATGTTGGTACTTCTGTTGAAATTGAAATTGAAATTGAAATTCTTTATTCAATGTAGGATAGTATTATCATATCACTTATTGACGTCATGAACCGTCATTGTAAAAAAAAGAAATTTGTATCACACAATTTTCTTTTTTTTATAACAATTTTGTAATGTCCTAATAGAAAACCGGCTCGTCTTTCGGTTGCGTCTTTCTTGCTTGTGAACCATTTGAGTGAGCTTGTTGCTCCCAAAGGTTGCTACAAAAGTAACGCAGTTTTTTTCCTAACACTGTGTATGAACAAGGCCGGAAACAATCCGATTTGCCTTAGGTATGCTGAGAGCAACAATTTGTGATTCTGTTTGTTCGTACGAGCTACAAGTCCGATCTAGGTATTTGAATTTAGCAAAAGTTGGATGTATTTTGTAAATGTCCATTTTGTTTCATATACAGGGTGTTCTTTTTGTTTCATATAAAGTGTTGAATAGCACTAATATCTGTGAAATTTTACTAGTGACCGATAGCGAAATCTCAAGACGGGCTGGTGATAAGAAACAACTTTTCCCAAGGAACATACATACACATATCACGCCTATTGTCCCTTGCGGGGTAGGCAGAGCGTATACGGTCGCAAAAAAACGGCCATTTACGACACATCTGACAAATATTTGAGGGTCATTCGTAAAATTGTGTATCGCCATAGTGACAGGTTGTCAGCCCATCGCCTAAAATTGCAATACACACTCTCGAGTCCTTTAGTCGCTTCTTACGAATCCCACGGGAAAATAAATGGGGTGATGCTATTCTAAGCCGGCATCACACAGCAAAGGAACATAGGTTGAAATATGACAAAAATATTTTGAGTTTCCATAGTAACTTAAATCATCTTCGGAAATTTCGTATGGTAGGTCCACATTTTTTTCCTATTTCGACCTTATATGTTCCTTTGGGAAAGTTGTTCCTTATAACCAGCCCGTCTGGAATTTTAACAATTGGTTATAGGAAAATTATATCCCTTGTAGCCAGAGCGTAAACGGGCGTATAAATGAACATACAATTGAGGGTCATTGAGAAAATTGTGTATCACCATAGTGACAGGTTGTCAGCCCATCGCTTAAAATTGCAATTCACATGAAACCTTTGGGTCCCTTAGTCGCCTCTTCGACACCCAGGGGAAAGAAATGGGGTGATGCGATTCTAATAAGCCAACATCAAAATGCATTTAATTTTCATAGTCGTCCATTTTGTTACATCGAGTAAGTAATAGTTTAGGAGTCAAACATCATTTCATAGCACGAAATTTATAGTACCTGATGTCCTTTAATTATCTTTTTCTTCATAAAGTAATAACATTACAAAAGTAAGTAAGATTTACTTGCCTGGTCTTGGCCTTTTTGGGCTGCTATGTATATAAAACACCGAAAAAAAAATAACGAGTGCTTTTTTTCTATTACTATATATTATACGGTGTAAAAAAAGCTTAAATTTTTTATAAATAAATACTAATACAAATTTTTTTCGAGAAAAGATCAATAAAATTTACTCCAATAGTATTTTAGATCCCAGCGAATTCAGTGCAAATATTTTTAGGGTGAATTCTACTATGGAAACTAAACAACTTTCCTCAAGGCACATAGATCAAAAAAAAAATTACCTCCCATACAAACTCACACATTTTATTAACATTTTTGTATGGGTCGTCCAATTGCTTTTTTAATATTTCAATCTGTGTTCCTTAGGAAAAAGTTGTGCAGTTTCACGAGTAATATTCACCCTAAAAATACTTGCACTGGATTCAATAGGACCTTATACAATAGTTAGGAACAAGTGGTTTCTAGTTTCTACCAAGTGCAAAAATTGCAACTGCAATTGTAATAATAATATAGTTATATTAACTGGCACAGAACTACATTCAAACATTCCTTACTAAACCAGATACCAAGTTAATTTCTACGTACGAACTTAATTCTAATTCAGATAAGTTTAAATTAGCTATGCGGTAGGCTTGATTCTAGGTGGCATAATAATTTAAAAGAAAACTTTTTAGTTTGTGGGCTCAGAGAAAACACTCTACAAGACGACGGACGACAAAATAAAAGTAATGATAAAACCATAGACCAGTTAATAATACGTACTAGAGACTTGCGCAGTACATTCCTGATAGAATAAAAACAACAGTTTACATATCACCCGAAATTGTATTATTAACTGATATGACGTTTAATTTTTTTACAGAATCGAGGCCGCTGTTTACGTTGGCACCCACTTTGAATTATATTACAAAAAAAAACAATAATAAACTCAAAAAGATTATCGTACGTAAGATAACATAATAAATGGTTGAAACTAACAGCAATCAGAAATCAGAAATCAGAAATTATTTATTTGCATAAAACACTGTATAAAAGATGGTACAATTTTAGATGAGTGCACTGAGTGTTTTGCCAACATATAAATTAGCATGCAAATACCCAAAAAAAAAATGGGTCACATAATAATAATTAATATGACGATTTATTTTATTACAATATAGATTTATAGTACAAATTCGTTCCAAGTCAGTTAAAATAATAATAATGGGATCCTTCAAATATTTACAGTAAACTGTCACTCAAAAACTCCTTAACATGATAATAATTCTTTTGACCGAGCCATTTGTACAAATTGGGTTTAAAAGATCTAAAATTTACGTCTTTTATTACATGTGGTAACTTGTTGTATATTCTGACACACATACTCAGACAACTTTTATTAAACATTAATGTTCGAGGTGTGTCAGGAAATATAAGCCTGTCTGGATTTCTTTGGGTTCTTGTATTCACTTGGTAAGATTTCCTAAACAAGTGCATATTTTTATGTATGAAAACACACATTTCATATATATAAAGCGACGGCAAAGGTAGTAATCCTAATTCTTAAAAATATGGTTTGCAAGATGTGAGGTTTGAGATCCCACACATTGATCGTATGCACCTTTTTTGCGCTATAAAAGCAACACCTATGTCAGTACTATTACCCCAGATAACTAAACCAAATCGCAAAACAGATTCAACATATGCATGATATGTTGTAAGGGCAGTTCTTAAATTTGTTACTTTTTTGACCTGTCTGAGAGCGTATGCAAATTTATTGATTCGATTGCAAACGCTCTCTACATGTGCTTTCCAGTTAACATTCTGGTCTCGACTTAAGCCGAGAAATTTTGTAACTGCACTTTGCTGGATTACTGTGTTTTCATATAAAACTCGAACCCTTCCGTCATCTTTTAAATAATTTGAGTTTCTAAATTGCATGTATGTAGTTTTTTCAAGATTAATGTATAAATTATTTAATTTAAGCCAATCAATTATATCTATTATATGTCATCAGCGAATAATATGCAGTCATGATTTGTTGCCCAAGTTATGTCATTTATATATAACAAGAATAAGACTGGGCCCAGCATGCCAAGGCCAATAAAATGCAGGCCAAGCATGACTAATTTAAATGTAGACATCTAGAATCGAATCCACATTCTCAAAAGTAGGTTACGTGCGACCATTATGAGTGTTAGTCCCTATTCTCAAAACTACTCGGAATGATGGTTACCCTACTCCAGAGGCACTTTAGCAGATTGCAGGGTATCCATGGCTCTAGTGATAATGGAAGTGACTTTGAAAAGCACCTCAATTGAAAGTGCCAATTCTCGTGAGGTAAACGGGACAGTAAAGAAACCTTTCAATTTTAATGAAAAAAGATGTTCTGGATGCGGCTTTTTTGAAAGAGACAGACATAATATTTTCTTGAGTTCGCACAACTATTACTCATCACAATAAAACAATTTTAAACGGATTTAAGTTGTGCTTATTTTGGATTTTACAATTCTTACGTTTCGAGCTCTTTAAAGACAGACTTTGTTTTATTGTGATGAGACATAGACACTTTTTATTTACTTATAAGAAAATGAGTAGGTATGGTGTTTATCCTAGTCCGAACAATTAAGGGATAAATCCAGGGAAAGAGCAATCTTTCACTGCGCTTGCAATCCTGCCTGCCAAGCTTTGTGAGTACTGCAAAGGCCGTAAACACTCGCACTACATGATAGGCGGTTCACTCACTTGTCATCCGTCGTTGACGTCGTCGTATTTTAACGCAACGTAACGTATACGTCTGACAGACGAAAGGACGACTTCCAATCTTATTCCCATTCGAATACGGCTACGGTGGATTTACGGTGCGTAACGGAGGCCTCTGGCAAGTCGTTTGACACACGTAGCAGCATTTGTCGGATTTTTTATGAGTGGAGTTTATAAAATCCCATAGAAATATCTTTGGCAAAAGACGGCGCTGTATCAACTTCAGCTGTGACAGGCTGATTGCTGGCTAGGATATTTTTTATGCTGGGTTTTACAAACGTACATATATATATCACGCGTATATATCTCTTAAGGTAGGCCGAGCGTAAAAACAAACATTTACGCCATGTCTGACAAACATTTGAGGGTCATTCAGATAGTTGTGAATCGCCATAGTGACAGGTTGTCAGCCCATCGTCTAAAGTTGCAATACACCCTTAGTCTCCTCTTACGAAACCCACGGGAAAGAAATCGGGTGATACATACATATATCACGCCTATATTAATTGCGGGGTAGGCAAAGCGTAAATACGGACATTTACGCCATGTCTGACAAACATTTGAGGGTCATTCGGATAATTGTATATCACCAAAGTGACAAGTTGTCAGCCCATCGCCTAAAATTGCAATACACTTGTTACCCACGAGTCCCTTAATCGCCTCTTACGATACCCACAGGAAAGAAATGGTGTGATGCTATTCTAAGCCGGCATCACATGAAATCGGGTGATGATATTATTTATTATAGGGTTTTTAGAGTTGCAATATATAACATATGTCTCATCTAGAACATTCTTACCTCTCGGTATTCCTATGGTTCACGACAGGTGTACTGGTGGCGTTCGGGAACGCACCAACTGTAAGTAGGCGCTGAAAAATTCACACCAGCAAAGTGCTTGATGAAATTTTAATACCAGTTAGAAAGATGAGACACGCTAAAGTTGATGGGAGCTCCCCTGCCTATTAGACGGAGAGGTGGTTACTGTTGAAGGCATGCGATTGGACTAGAGCCAAAACCTAACAAAGTGTTACACAAATAGTAATAACTACCTGAAAGAAGGTCTTTTAAAGTGTCACTTTACGTAGGTCAGCTGGAAGATATTTCTTAGTAGAAATAAGTTGTGTTGTTGTGTCGTTATTCTTTGTATGTGTGTCTCTTGTAATGTTATTGTGTGAAATAAACGGTAACTAAATAAATGAATAAATAATGTACCTACATGTGAAATTGACTAAATTTCCCTAAGAAACAAAAGTCAAAATTTTAAATGCGCTGTATTTTGTATTTGTTTTGCTAGATAATTAACGCTAAGCTAGGTGACGCAATTTAGTCAACACAAAAAGTTTTTTGTATTTCGATAAAAGTTTGATGCATAGTGTGTGTGAAAATGACAATGGAATGGCATTTGTGTGTCGCTGAAATTGGTGAAAATGGATAATTTATTGTTTTAAAAAATGTAGACAGAACAGCAAATAGCCAAGTGGATTGTCAATAGAAAAAAATAAGAAAAACGGGGCCGACCCTCGTTTCGTGAATGGTCATATCGTATACCATTTGACGACGCCAACTCCTAAGCTTGGTGGTAAAAGGAGATTCGCTAAGATAAATGTTTAAGATGCGAATTTTTGAGTGAAAAGTTTTGTTGGCGCCTGTAAGAGATTGGATTTGGTTGGACTAGTCAATGTTTAGATGGTGCTGGTACAGTACAACTTCGGTGTAAGGAAAAAGCCTTAAACTGCAAACTTTGGATAAATTAAAATTCCATGATTATCTTTAAACGTGATTTAATATTAACTCAAAATATAGATACTCTAGAAACTCTGTAGAAACAACGTAAAGAGCATTAAATTGTATGATTGAACGCTACTTTAGGTAGGTAAGTGAGTAATGGACGGTGGAGTAAGCGGGCTTTTGAGTGGACGCCACGCCTCAGTAAGCGTAGCGTTAGTCGCCCTCTGGCCAGATGGATCGATTGACTTAAAGATGGCGGCTGGTAGTGACTGAATGAGAAAAACGCGAGATCGTGCCCTGTGGGAGGCCTACGTCCAGCAGTGGACTGCAACAGGCTGCTATATGTATTTTTGTAGGTACTGTAGGTACTCTCATAACGAAACATAAAAAAACTTCGAAAACATAAAAGAGATATTCAGTCTGTTTGCGGTAACGAATAGCAAACTCATTAAAATTAATCCGGTCCGATAAGTTTGCTAGTAGTGTTGGTTTACATAGAATGTTTTTCGCAGTTTTCAGTTTACTCGTTATGTAACGGATTAATTTTTTTTTCTATTTGGTATCTATTAGGTTACAGACAGATGATACATTGAAATTATGAAACTTTATTTTTATTTTAACATGCAGTTTGTTTAAGAGTTACCGTGTGGTGGGGGCTTAGAGTAGCACCACTCCATTTCTACCCATGGGTGTCGTAAAAGGCGACTATGGTATGGCATATAAAATACCCTCTAGTTGGGGAACGCTCATGCCTCTCAGTGGACGGTTGTGGCTGATGAACTTGAATAAACCCCAAACCCATAATTATCATACCTAACTTGTACATACACATAATCACATCGCGCCTTTATCACTTGTGAGCTAGGCAGAGCGGTGACGGCCGCAAAAATACGGTCGCTATCGCCACGTATGACAAATATTTAAAAGCCGTTTCAGGTAAATGGTGTATCACTATAATGACGGGTTGTCAGCCTGACGCCTAAAATTGTAATATACACGTAACCTTCGAGTCTCTAAGTCGCTTCTTACGACACTCTAAACACACGGCCATTCTAAGCCAGCATCACACAGCCACCTAGATACCCTATTCCTTTTTAGACTTTTACTAAGCCAAAAGCAGTAAGTACAGTTTATCGTAGCGTATCCTTCCCGAGGCAAATTGGTATATAGGTATATTTGCTGCACAGAATACGATGCTCTGTACTCGTAACACTTTGAACGTATTACGAAATTGCTTGTAAATTATGTAAGCCCATACATACGCTCGTAGAACGAACGATCAATGGGGTTAGAAGGTTCTGAAGTGGCGTAGAGTTACTCCGTTCCCTTACTAATCCAAGAGCATTAAAGCCCTCTTTCACTTGAAAAGTTGGCCCCCTTCATTTGCGCTGCACCAGAGAGAAACAGACAATCATTTTGCGCTCAAATTGTTTCGAGATTTTACGGCTTTTTCGACATAGAATCTAGAGAAATACAGTTAATGTCTAATTTAGCCATTCTAACTAAAAAAGGTATCTAAATTAAAGCATATTTTTTGTAATAAACTTAAAACATAATAAAGAAAAAATAAAAAAAAATATTCATATAGTTAACTTTGTTTTTTTTTTCTA
The DNA here is from genome assembly GCA_027580185.1 of Tuta absoluta. NCBI lineage: Eukaryota > Metazoa > Arthropoda > Insecta > Lepidoptera > Gelechiidae > Tuta > Tuta absoluta. The sequence goes on along the minus strand of JAQAHW010000019.1, from coordinate 5,155,834 downwards.
TTAAATAAAGTTTTTCAAATTGTGTAACCCGGGGGCCGTGGAGTACGTCGCTTTGAGACGATTACCAAGAGATTGAAAATTTGGAAGTATCAGTCGAATCACTGGTAGCTCAGTTGGCAGAGCAGAGGGACGGTCCCCTACGGTCCCGGGTTCAAGGCCCGGCTAGCGTATTTTTTTTTTAATATTTTCGTTTATAAAGTGAAACTGTATTTATGTGCTTGTTCTACTTGTGCGGAACGAAGATGGATCACAATCAGATATCAGACTGCAAGCTCAGTCACTAAATCGGTTTACAATACATAGTCGGCGCTGATTCTAGCATACGTTTGCATTTCGGTCGCGTCGTATTGCCGTGTGATGCGCGGCGTGGGTGTCGCAAGAGGCGACTAAGGGACTCGAGGGTTACAAGTGTATTGCAATTTAAGGCGATGAGCTGAAAACCTGACAGTAAAGCGTTTCACAATTATGTATCTGAATGACCCTCAAATATTTGTCAGACATGGCGTGAATGTTGGTTTTTACGGCCGTTTACGCTCTGCCTACCCCGCAAGGGATATAGGCGTGATATATGTATGTTGTTATGCTTATCTACTTTTAACCCTTTTTAGATTAAAGAAAAGGAAATAAAAGGGAAAAGAAATCTACATCTGTCTTGTTACGATGAATAATAATTCGAAATGTTTTTTCCTAATAATGGACACTGCTTCAAAATATTATATGCAAAGCTCCAAATAACAATATTGACAAGAGATACATGGCAAGTTTTACTCTCAATTTACAGTGAAAGATTATATGCAAAGCTCCAAATAACAATATTGACAAGAGATACATGGCAAGTTTTACTCTCAATTTACAGTGAAGTGCATTTTCCATTGCCGCATCGCAATTCGTGACTGCCAATTGCTTATTATTATTAATCTTACCTGTTTATTATTTTTAATCTTACCCAAGTAACTAAGAACTAGCTGAGGAAACGGCCGGCAGAATCGAGGCCGTTATCCATTTTGCTAACAGTTACTGCAAAGCAAGTGAGCCAGCTTTGTGATATCGAGTGAAAGGAATTCACGGATTTTCAAAGTAAATAAACATACATACATACACATATCACGCGTTTATCCTTCGCGGGGTAGACAGAGTGTTAACGTCACGTCTGAAAAATATTTAAGGGCTGTTTCAGAAAAGTCGTGTATGTCAAGTATTAATTTTAGGGGACACCATAAATTAATACTCATGAAACTCTCAAGTCCCTTAGTCACAAAATAGAGAATGTACAGAAGGATCACTCAGCCCTATTTTCGATTATTTCCGCTTTCGGCAAGGGCTGCCACAGTTTTATTACCGATTTTATTCAATGTAGTAGGTACCTAAACATACAGGGAGTAACAGAAAGGCTATATCAAGCCGAAAGGTGCTCATGAAACTGAACAACTTTCCCCATTTCCCCACTTTGACCTCCTTTCGGCTTGATATACCCTTTCTGTTACTCCCTGTATTTACATTACGTATACTACCTACATAGCACTATTGTTATGAAATGGGGAATGACGAGTAGGTAGATATCTGCTCTGGGGCTGTTATTAGACTGAGCATCACCCCATTTCTTTCCCGTGGGAGTCGTAAAAGGCAACTAAGAGACTTAAGGGTGTGTATTGCAATTTTAGGCTATGGGCTGGCAGTCTGTCACGATGGCGATACACAATTTTCCGAATGACCCTCAAATTTTTGTCAGACGTGGCGTAAATACCCAGTTTTGCAGCCGTTTACGCTCTGCCTACCCCGCAAGGGATAATAGACGTAATATGTGTATATATAATGTATGTACATTAAAAATGAATGAATGTTGCCTTTATTTAAGTAGAAAATCACATTATAAACAAATATACTGATTAGAGTTATTAACCCTGTTTGTTCTTTTATGTAAGCAAGTTTTTATTTAAGTTGGTACAAAATATTATAGGAACATTGTACAAATCACATCGTATACTAATATACCTATTTATATTTGTGTGAAGCCATTTTGCACGTCCGCACCAAACGCGGTTGACACTCGACTACAAGTGTGTTTGGATTGGTTTGGATCTCCTTGTAAACGGCGGCGTGTCAAATTGTGGAGAGTTTCATGACGTTTGCTTGAAGTGAGCTCTCTGTATTCGGCGCGCAGCCGCCAATACTTACTTTGTGCCTTAGTCGCCTTTTAAGGCACCCGCGGGAAAGAAATGGGGTGATGATATTCTAAGCCTTTATCACACGTTTATGGGTAATAGGTACAAATAGGTCCAGAAATGTACAGACAAAATAAATAAAGCAAGAACTAAAGGTCGCTTCAAGGGCAACTTACGAGGACAAATAATAACTTATAAGGTCAAATAATAACTTCTAAGGATAAATAGTAACTAGGGGGAACCCTAGAAATCGAACCAGGGACCTACGGAACTAGACTAAACTCAGACTAAATCCTATCTACGAGAGCGAGTTTAGCGTAGAGTTTGCTACGTACGTAGTACGTTTCTTACTACGACGTGCTACGGCGTAGTCTTTATACAAAACTTATTGATTGTTTTTCAGTCCAAAAACCGTATTTACCCACAAAAAATCCGGGCAGTGCTCCGTGATCCAGGTTTTATTCTATACAAGTAAATATTTAAATATGTAAATAGCCTTTGCCGTGCAGTAGGACATGACAGGCTTGTAAAAAATAAATAAAAAGTGGGAAAATACTAGGGTTTAAAAAACTTTACTAATGCCAATAAATCAAGGCCGGCCAAACGATTTTTCAGATGGGCCAAATTCATAAGTTTACTGAGGCACCGGGCCACGATTTTAAGAGGCAAAACTACTGACATTATAATTACACTTAAAAACGTTTTTCATTTCGTCTAATCAAGCCAAACCTCCCAAACGCAAACCGGCGGCCGCGCCGGCGACTGGCGGATCAATTTGAATGCATTGGCGGGCCCGCGGGCCTGAGGTTGGCCGGCCTTGCAATAAATGAAATAGAGGTATAATCTATAAGGAATCATAAACTCATCAGTGTGACTTGTTCAATTTGCTCCTAAAAACGGATAGCGCTAGGTGTGCGGCGGCCCTAAAGATTCAATTGGGTAATTGATGAAAAGTTCCACTTACTGCGTTCTGCTGAACTCTTCGTCTACATCTGCAAAGAAAAAGACAAGTGTTTAATTAGTTTGCAAACAAGCTGCTACAAGTTTTTGGCTCAAGTTCCACTCAGTGAGAAAATAATACGAAAAACAAGAAAATGTACAATCAGCAGAACTTCTAGTTAACCATATTCGTTGATAGTATGAAGAACCAGTGTCAGTTGATCCCTTAAATACTATGTCAAAAAGGTAAGTACAAATTGTTACAATTGTACAACATGCAGCAGGTTAATCCACCAACTTCCATCTTTTATAAAATTTGCCTCAATTCGGATAATAATGTCTCTTAATTTACCATAAGTTAGCGCTATTACTATCCATCTTAATTCTGTTAAATTACCTTGAATTAGCGCTGTTACATTCCATCACATAGGTTTAGAAAAGGAGAGAAGATATTAAACTCCTGTCATGTTTAAAAACGTCAATGGGTTCTTTAGCCATTTCTTATCAATTTAGTCGCCTTGGTTTTCATCGTCGCCTTATTTGGACGAATAACGCGTATCTTGCGTTAAAATATACGACATGACGTGACCAAGAAATCTCCTATCCTTTTCAAAACCTATTTGACAGAAAGTGATAGCACTAATTTAAGGTAAGTAAACAGAATTTATATCCCGAATCGAGGCCAATGCGTACTTTGCGTAAAAATAAACGTATAAGACATGACATGACTAAGATATCCTCTATCTTTTACTAAACATATTTGACGGAAAGTGACAGCGCTAATTCAAGGTGATATAGAGATAATTTATTTCCCGAATTTAGGTTTACAAAGCGTGTTGAGGCTCTTTGCTGTCATCCGTAGCGGCGTGTGATGGCAACCTTATCAGTGAACCTTCCTTTTATAAATAAATAAATAAAATAAAAATGTTTTATTTCAGACCTGACGATCCATAAAATGACAAAATTAGAGCAAAGTACAAAATTTAGTTGGTAACAATTAATGAAAAGTATTAGTACACACACTTAAAGTTAAGTTATTCCAGTGTCTTACAGTGCGACCCTCGCAAACCCTTTCCCCTATAACAGACAGGACACTGTTGTTGCTGCCGCGAACCCTCTGCAACGCTGCAGCACACCGCTTGCGAAGCGTAGCAATAAAGCCATCCACATGTGCATCCGCAAACATGCCAGAAGCGCTGCAGAAGCGCGGCAGCCCCAGCAGCGTCCTGAATGCATTGTTATATTGTACATTCAAAGTCTTGAGAGATTTTTGCCGATAAGTAGTCCACAGGCTACAGGTATACAATGACGTGCAGTAGGCTCTGAACAAGGTAACTTTGACCTGTGCTGTGCATCGCCTGAACCTGTGGGCTATCATATTAGCTCTTACAGCAAGTGCCCTACGTTCTCTTTCAATATCTTCATCATCTTGCAAATTATCTGTAACAATATGTCCCAAGTATTTAAAAGAATAAACCCTTTTTAGCGGAATATCATTCAGAGTTATAACAGGTACATCAGAAGGACATTTTTTTCCAGCTTTAAAAATCATGAATTCACTTTTTGAGGTATTATATTTCAGTCCATGATTTTCTGCATATTTTTCACAAATAGAGAGTAATTTTCTCAACCCACCAATTGTTGGACTCAACAATGCCATATCATCTGCATAGCTAATGTTATTTAAGAGGGCTTAATTTATAGGATTATATATTAAGCCCCCTTAAAAGTTAAAAATTATAGCATTAAAATAATAATAGGCTTTTCCTAAGAGGAGCAGTAAAATTGTATTATTCATAATTTTAAAATGCCCTTTTAAAAGTGTTTAACGGTTGCTGATTTTTTACGTAAAATGTATAAAGTAACTTATAAATAAGTTAGAATTTTTGTAGCACTTTTGAAGTTCGGTTTTTATATTTTGTAAACCCCTTGCCTCCCGAAAAGTTCAATTAAAAACCGCTTTCAGTGGTTCCGACGTGGCCATATTGAAATTTCACCACTTCCCGGTTTGATGTTTGACAGAAGCTACTGTAATTAAAAATGGCGGTCGACCAAATTAAAAAACTGTTTAAATTATGTTAAAATCGTCTTTTCGGCTTTTGTTTCTACAAAGAAAAATCTTAAAAGGTTTGGTTTGTTAGCCTTCATTACAATGTTGATTTATTTCCTTCTTAAAAATTGGTATTGGTAGTCGTAAAATTGGTATTGGTAGTATATGAGGCCTACCATGACCTTTTTAAAATCCTTCCCTATTCCATTCAGTTGCTATGCAGGCTTGAAACAGGATTGTTTAAAATCGTACCATGACGACCCCTTTTTTGAACGATAACTGCCCTGCAACTGCCCTGATTCCAAAAAAGGTGAACGATTAGGCTTGTCTCTGACTTACTAAAATATGATTGAGCGACGTTCTGAAACTTGCTTATTAGAAAATGCAGCAGTTTTGAAATGCATATTTACATAATGTTTCCTATAAAAAATACCTCAAAAACGTAAGAGACTCGAAATAAAATTCACAAATATTAAACATGAATCGAAAAAACATAATAACGGTTGAAATATAGTCTCTGAAAATAGGATTTTATTGACGCAAGAAAACCGGAACTTAGCTTAGGAACGCACTTCGGAAAAGTGACAATTCACCTCTACTATAATGCTACGTTCACATTACGCACCTGCTCCTGCTCCTGCCGCTACCGCGAATATTGCTCGAAATATTTCCGACGAAGTATCAACGCCAGTAAGTATTCACACACTGCCGTCGTACTTTTCTTGCAGTAATACGAATGAGCGAGATAGCAATACATTACACAAGCGCTCCTGCTGCCGTTCCTTTGAATTCACGAAATACCAACAATCGAGGGCTCACGGGAAGTGGCAGCGGCATGAGTTGCTGCGCGAGAAACCTGTTTACATGCTTGCGCTTCCTACTTACTTACCTTACTATTTCCTTGTTCATAGCTCGAGTGTGTGAACGCGGCATAAGCTCATATATATATATATAGCAGGGCTAAAAGAAGACCGCTCAGTTTTTTCGTACTACCACCTCTTTTTAACGAGCCTTCTTCAAGGCTGCTTTGATTTGACATTTGAATCGTTCACTTGTCGTTCACCTATTTCTTAAGTATAAAATTCGTACCATGAGACCAAGTTTGACAACGCAAAAACGGATATTGCACGTCTGGGACGTCAAATAAACCGATTGCTAAAAAGCTAGTCGAGAGTAGATAAAACAAGATTGTTTTGAGTTTATGTCAAAAGTTTCTGATGATTTTCGTGTATTTTTTCGTTGAAAAGTGTAATTTTTGTTGAAAAGTGTAAGTCGATCGTTAAAGGTTTGTGGAATTTTAAGTTGATACCTAAATATTTCAAAAAGATGAAAGATTGCATTTGTGTTGTGGCTGCAGTTGTTAAGTATAATATTATTGTTATAATAATTTCATTCATTACAGGTGTGTGATGACTATGAAATGTATGAATTTCTGCAAAGCGAATATCGTTTGGCCAGGAAACAAAAACGTTTAAGGAATCTTTTGAATTAAAGGATGACGAATTTAAATAGGAATACAGGTAATATTAATTGATTTACTTATATTAACTAAAACAAACAAGGTATCTACAAGTTACCTATTATCCTAATGCTTATTTTATTAGGCTATCATCAGATTTAGCCTCTGTGATGAGCTGGAGCCATTCATGCCAACAAATCCAAAAAGAGCCAAGGATTTGCTAATAGAAACAAGCAATTTGCAAATGAATTATTGTATTTAGTACATAGCATAATATGTTAAAACATACTTCCCATAGTAAAGTCAATCAGCTGATTGTGATTTTCTATGGGAGGTATTTTTTGTCCTTTCCTGACATATGTTTTTAGGGGAAAGTTGTTCAGTTTAACGGTCTGAATGCACCCTGTTAGTATTCGGCGAGCTGTCCCTTACACCCTGTATATATAAGTTAGGATACAACTACAACAGCCACAACAGTCCACTGATGAACTTGGGGGAGGCCCCAATGGGGGGAAATTTGCCATACTCACCACGCTTGGCAAACGCAGTGCAAGGTGTTATATATGTTTACAGAGAACGAAGACATGGCTCTATTATAATCGGCGTCTATATAATTATAGACAGCAATAGGGACCGATGGTTTAACGTGCCCTTCAAACACGGAATTCGCGCAATTTTTACTTCCTGTTTTGTAACATATCAAAAAATGAAAAAATCTGTTTGGATACTCGTGTCGTTTTATTCTATTTCTTCTTAGTTTAAATTGCGTATACTCGGAGTCGATGGCTCTGAAAGTACCTAATGCATTTTATAGCGACTTCTTTAAATTATCCTGCTGTCGAAATTGCCTCGCTGTTCCTTATAGATATGTATTACAAATCATTAAACAAACAACAATGAAAAAAAAAAACATTTTTACTAAAATAAAATTTATTTTTATTAAATTTATGTTAGAGATATAACAAATAAACTTGACGACACCAAGCATATAATTATTATTAAAGGTACTTAAGTAAAATAAATTAACTGTTACAGGTGATTCTGGTTATCCTCAAAGAAAATACCTGATAACACCGATTTTGGATGCTGAAGCGGAGAGTCCAGAATCGCATTACACGAAAACGCACGTCCACACCAGGAACATTATCAAGCGGACTATCGGTGTGCTAAAAGCATGCTTTAGGTGTTTGTTGGTGCATAGGGTTCTTCACTACGAGCCTGACGTCACTGGTTCCATTGTTAATGCTTGTGTCATTCTACACAACATTTGCAATGCAGCTAGTTTGCCAGTTCCTGAGCCCACAGAAGAAGAGGCTCGAACTGAAGCTCTTATGCAGCCAATAACAACGAGCCTACAACGAAGAAGGACGACAAAATTAGCCATTGCAGTCCGGTTTTGTAGCTAGGCGAGAACTCCTTAACTCCTTTTGTGGGTTCTGCGCCAGCGACCCTGAAAGTATAAAATAATTGTTATGTTAGAATTTAAAGTAAAATTACTGAATTTACTTCAGTTTAGACTCATAAGCTATTCAAAATGGATTCATTGAAGAAGAAATAATTAATGTAAATAAGTTAAATAAAAATATTTAAACATAGTTTGACTATAATTTCAAATAAAAATTGGCCAAGTATGAGTCAGATTTGCCGACAGATGGTTTCGTAATAAGGTGAAGATACATTTCTGTGATCCCATCCCGTCGCCATAAATTGCAAAACCCATGTACCTAGCCTTCTAGTCCCTTAGTCGCCGGTGTCTTTTACTAATAATATATTTTCTCACCTTGATTCTACCTCTATTCTCTCTAGAATAGACACTATATTGCCGAGAAATGCAACAGCTCGTCGAATAGACCGACTATTGTTTAGCTCGGCACGCGCCCGATCCCGAGATGCTGCCACCAGTTGCTCCCTCGCATCAGCAGCTGTCAGGCGTCGTCGTCGTCGTCTTCCGCGACGTAGAACAGCCAGTGGTGACCGCGGCGGCGGATTAGTTTCCTGCTCTTCGGAAACACTTTCACTACTTGTTTCCAGTGTTTCAGCGGCTACTGGACCTGCCTGTCGAAAATAATACATAAATTATATATAATACTTGTACAGGGTATAAGGGACAGACATCCGAATAGGTGCATTGAGATTATGAAACTGAACAACTTTCCGTAAAAAAAATATTTTAGGGAACGTGTATATTATTTTGACATCCTGTAGTAAATGCAGTCAGCTAATCGTGATTATGGGAGGTCGTATTTTTTTTCTTTTCCTGGCATATGTTTCTAGGGGAAAGTTGTTCAGTTTCATGATCTGCATGCATTCTACCAGTATTTGGCGGGCTGTCTCTTAACCCGGTATAAACACAAGTTTTCAAGTTTTCAAGTTTCAAACACAACAAACACATACACACGCGGTGATAAACTTATATATATATAGGTATAGATCACGGTTTTGTTGTGTACATCTGGCTTCACCACAGTATAATTAATAGCTTCACGGAAGACTAGCGTTACAGGCAGCTCACTAACATATGCAGAGTGGAGACCTTTTTAGTCGTATAATTACCTACATTTCAGATATATGAATTTTAGTTTAGTATCTAATTAAATGTGACTCTGAATTATGTGGCGTAAATGTTTATTTTTACGACAGTTTACACTCTGCTTACACCGCAAGGGATATAGGCGTGATATATGTATGTATGTGTATGTAATAGCAGAAATCAAAACCTTAACTCTTTTCGCTGTGGCCCCAAAATCACCGTTTTGCATCAAAATTTTCCAGTGGAGATCTTTCTCGCTGCAGGGGTGGAGTGAATACCTCCTCGGTAGCACTTGCACTACCGTTCGGCTGCTGGGTTTCTGCTACTGGTAGGCTTGCCTGTTCGAAAATTGTTGGGTATGAGAGCACTTATTATTTACAAAATATCCAGAGTTTCTTCTAGGCTGTAGCAGAAAAGGACCTGGCTCACTAACTTTCTTACTCAATTTCGATGGGTGGAACCTTAACATTTTTCGTTCTGGCCCCAAAATCACCTTTTGCCTCTAGGGTCCCGAGAGGTCATATTTTCCCTGGTTTTTTAGGCCAAGTGGATTCACAATCACTCTAGTCTTACTTCATATCAAAATATTAACATATATATTTTGTGAAATCGTGTTGCAGTCGCGATGATAAGTTTTTGAAGGATGAACAACAACGTAAACACAACAAAGAAAACGCATTTTGATTCAAATTAATGAATTGGCGTTAGCCAGCATAATTTGAACAAGGTAAAAAGGAGGTGGCGTAACGAAACACCACATAAGTAGGTAACTATTACTTACGACATCGTCGTTTATGACCTCTATTTATGCAAAATTGAATAATATAATTAACAATTTACAAATTTACCACCAATTTTCCGGAGTGCGTTCAAAAGTTATAACTAAGATTTTCTTGTGTTCATAAGAAAATATTTTGAAACGAGAATTTTTTAAGCTTTTGTTTTTGAAGTTTTAGTTGGATATTTATAACTTTGTTAGGTACGTTTTTTTTACATTTTTGTACAATTTTCCAGTAAATATTCTGTAAACATCAAAATTTATTTATAAAAAACTCCAGTATAAAGTAAAAGTTTTATTTTAAGCAATTTTCAGAACGTTTGTCAATGACAATTGAAAAGACCAGAGACAAGCCCAAGCGTTCACCTTTTTTGGAATCCATGCAATTATCGTTCATCCAAAAATACGTCATGGTACGATTTTAAACAATCCTGTTTCAAGCCTGCATAGAAACTGAATGGAATAGGCACGGAATAGGGAAGGATTTTCAAATCTTTTTTTTTTTGGCACTAGTTTTGACTTTGTGCCAGTGTCGAGTTTTTTATTTTTATTGTATGATAGGCATTGAGATACCGGTGACACAAAATAGAGAATGTACAGAAGGATCACTCGGGCCTTTTTTTGGTTATTTCCGCTTTCGGCAAGGGCTGCCACAGTTTCCTTCCCGACTTTTTAAAATGGAGTAGGTAGATACCTAAACATACAGGGAGTAACAGAAAGGGTAATGGTTCAGTTTCATGAGCGAAACAATTTTCCCCATGAAACATCTTATTTTATCTTATCTATCTTATCTTATCTTATTACAATTATTGTGAAATGGGGAATGAAGAGTAGGTAAGTACCTGCTCTGGGGCTGTTGAGACCTTTTTGTCTGGCATGGTGACGATCCTGACCGGTGGTGGCAGACTGAGTGACACAGACATGACAAATACAGAAATTGACCTTCATTTCGATGAAATTTGAAAATCTGTATTTTATTTTACTTTATGACATTATTGGCTATTATTTTTGCAAAAAACTATTATTATACATACATACACACATCATGCCTATATCCCTTGCGGGGTAGGCATAGCATAAACGGCCGTATAATACGGTCATTTACGCCGCGTCTGACAAACATTTGAGGGTCAATTGTGTATCACCATAGTGACAGGTTGTCAGCCCATTGCCTCAAATTGCAATACACATGTAACCCTCGAGTCCTTTAATCGCTTCTAACGATACCCACGAGAAAGAAATGGGGGTAATGCTATTCTAAGCCGGCATTACACGGCATATTATTATAATAGTATTATATCTATTTCGATGAGACATAAAAGTTCAGATTCATGTTCAGGTTTATTCAGTAAGGAGTATTAACTCCTTTCTCCTTTTTTATCTTTTAAATAATTATTTACCGTTTAGACAAGGCTCATAAGAAGTGATTATCGCATCTGCCATATATTCTTCTACATTCTCAAATGCGCGTGGCATTTCAAACTTCAAATTTTCGCATAGATTCTCATTTTGGAAGCCGCTCTAGTAATTATATACTTATCTATAACCGCTGATAATAGACCCCAATTTGAGTGACAACTATGTATGTAAACAAACAAAGCAAATCAGCTTATTTTGCAAATTCCATTAATCTTAGTTTTCGAGCATACAACAAGAAATTGAATTAGTTTTCGAGGCTTCTGTGTAGATAAATAAGTATTGTGCTATTGTCCAAGGGATTGTTGCTACTGTTCTATACCGTGATTCCGTCTGCCATCTCGCAACGGCCACCTCGGTAGAAATCGTTTTTGTAATGGCCAGTAGACAGTATAGCGAGTGGTAAAGTACTCAAGTAAGTCAATATTTGCTCATTTTACCTCCTTGCTCTATCTGAATTAGTTTTTGGTCGATGCAACATATTTTTAACTACACAAATCATGTTGTTGTTTGGCATAGTTTTACTACCAGCTGCCTGCTTGACGCCAACTCTCTTTGGGAATACTATCGTAGGTGTAATCACCGCACCATGCGGCTGGTCTCCAATCCAATCCAGGTCGCCTTTTACTACATATTTTGAGTGAGGGGGGGCAGTACCTATTCATAGCCGCTCCCACACATGGTTGCCCGCAAATGCCTATTAAAATTTAAGTATTAAATAACTATAGCATGTATTTTTCTTCAACAGGGCTATCAAGCTGCTGATACTTTTGTATAAAAAGCTATCTCTAGGGCATACTCTACTCCAGTATTTGCCAAAAATGTATCTGTGGGCCTCAGAACGTTGTTGGGGACTACTGGGGTAGCTCAGGGCGGCGCGGCGTCTGACGGTTACCGATACCAGGGAGCGGAGCAGATGATGGCAGCAGTTTATTTTTTCACCAGAGGACAATATAAAATGGGCTAATATAGGCTAATTAGATAAATAGATATATTGATGAAAAATAAAGAAATATTACATCATTTTGAGTATTTTTTTTTTTTTTTTTTTGAAATATATATAAAACAGGTACCTACTTAACTATCTGAATCTTATTTATACAGGTTGTTAGGAAAAGATACTGCGTTCCTTTGAACCACGCATTCTATACGTATAACATGTGTGTTTACTATTTTAAAAAATTGTGAATGAAATGTCGTGCTTTTTCAGTGGACTTCTGGCATGGTATACTCCTTAGATACATGGTAGATAGCAGTTATAATCTGAAATAATAATTACAGAGTAAACGTAACTATGCAAGGAAGAGTATAAAAAACGAATGCTTCGGTACTTACAGTCTCAGCTCATTTAGGTAGGGTTTGATATTTATTGGTTAAAATCACATCAATTATTGGATTGTTTTTTCTTGGTACGAAAATGGCATTCCAGATAATCCAGTATTTCATACTTCTCATACATCTGCAAGAGGTTAAACAAAACAATTAAGTAAGAAAATATACTATATTGCAGTATATTTTACAATACCTAACGGCAATATTTACCTAAAAGGCTAAGGCTTTCCCCTTTATGAGCAATTTAGCAAAAAATCACAAAATAATATAGCTACAACCAAGCCATAACACAAAAGTCCACCTAAATATATTACCCACATGTTTTTTTACAAACCTTTAACGTCCAACGAAAGATACTGAGCCGCTTCATTAAAAATTGCACAACTCAATATGAGAAAAGTCTAAAAAATCATAATATAATGAAATATTTTCGCAAAATATTGTTTTTAAACTACTGTCACTAGCTTTTTAGCAATCGGTTTATTTGACGTTTCTGAATCGTCAAATAAACCGTGCAATATCCATTTTGGTGTCATAGTACGAATTTTCAAATATTTTCATACAAAGAAAAAGGTGAACGGTTATAAAATGTCAAACTAAGCAGCCTTGAATAAGTCCTGCTATAGAGGGGTGGTAGTACGAAAAATCTGAGCAGGCCTGTATAAGCCCTGCTATAAAAGCTCATGGTAGGCCCCGTCGCAGTAATATGGCATGAATTCCTAGGAATTGGGCGGAATTTCTAACTGGTATTTAAAAAAAATATATCAAATGTCATCATGACTATTCTTAGATCTGTTTAGGACGATGGCAGAATGTAGTGACGGTTTTGCCATATTCCGACTTTTGGCCAAATTTCTAGGAATTAAGTACTGATTTTTCCATTTCACTGCCATACCCATACATAGTTCATAAATACGAAGGTGGTCGTTCGATATTGTAAGTATTTTAGCATATGACAGCCGCACGGCAGACAGCGTCTTGTATGTACTTCTACATGCGGTTATATAACTTTCGTCACATCGCTCGGGCCGGCGAAATTCCGCAAAATTCCTTCAAAGGACTTCAGGGTGTAAGGGACAACCTACCGAATAGGGTGCATGCACAGCACTCTATGATACTGAACATTATACCCATACATACATACATAAATCACGCCTATATCTCTTACGGGGTAGGCAGAGCGTTAACGGCCGTAAAACGGATATTAACACCACATCTGACAAAAGTTTGAGGGTCAATCAGATAACTGTGTATCACTATAGTGACAGGATGTCAGCACATCGTCTAAAATTGCAATATACATCTAACCCTCGAGTCCCTTAGTCGCCTCTCACGGGTAAGAAATGGGGTGATGCTATTCTAAACTGGCATCACACGGTACTTCTAAGCCGGCATCACACGGTACAGAGGGCACATCTTACCCCCAAGAACATTATGTCAGGAAACGTCAAAAATAATGCAACCTCTCAAACAAAATCACTATCAGCTGGCTGCTTTTACTGTGCGAAGTCAAAAATATATTGACGTCTCCAAGAGGAAAGTTGTTTAGTTTCATGATTTGAACGCACCCCATAAGTACCATTAAGAACAGAATACAATAGATTTTTTTATTTCTTAACCAACAATCAACATAACATAAGGTACAGCTACAAATTTTAAAAATAAGATGATAACAAAATGATTCTCACTCAGTATTTGCTATGGAGGAGCTTAGATTTGTTTGTAGAGCGCCACCATAGCGCTGGTCTTCCGTGGGACCTAAAACTAAAATAAATTAAACGAAACTAAACAAAAACATGACCGCAAGTCGTCCTAAAAGGAAACAAATAAATCGTAATAACATAAGTATACAAGCTGTTAAAAACCCAAATCCGTACTAATATTAAAAATCGGAGAGTTTGAGTGTGTGAATGTATGTTTGTTTGTTACCTCTTCACGCTCAAACGGGTTGACCGATTCAGATGAAACAGAGCACAGGTAGAGTATAACCTGGAATAACAAATAGGCAACTTTTTACCGCAGGAAAACAACTTTACCACGGGGAAATGAGTGGCAGCGGGTGAAACCGCTGGGCGGAAATCTAGTATAATAGTAATTTTACTATCATCAGTCGATGAAATAAACGCATCAGTTGTCTAGGTCAGAACTACACTTTCCATCCAAGGAATTTCCATCTACATTGCTGGTTATCTTACGTTAATTTTAATTATGACACCCGTGAAATAACAAGCAATGTATTCAATGACCACTGCAGTTGAACTATAAATTGTCAGAATAGTGCTGCTTTTTTTTTGCTAAAATTATAGTATATTATTTAATTTTAAAAAATATTTCCGTAATTTTCTTAATCGACTCTACGGCTTCAATTTATTGTCAATAGATTCTTTACATGGTACTCTTTCACACCATTTCGGCTTTAATTGTTATTCTAAAACACGCGGTATAATATAACAATGATACTCGGAGGTCTGTCTAAACAAAAAAGAAACAAGAAGATCTACCTAAGATGCCGGCTTAGAATAGCATCACCCCATATCTTTCCCGTGGGAGTCGTAAGAGGCGACTAAGGGACTCGAGGGTGTGTATTTCAATTTTAGGCGATGGGCTGACAACCTGTCACTTTAGCGATACACAATATTTCAAATAACCCTCAAACATTTGTCAGACGTGGTGAAAATGGCCGTTTTTTGCGGCTGTTTACGCTCTGCCTACCCCGCAAGGGATTATAGGCGTGATATGTGTAAGATCTACCTAATTTACCCACGTGCTTACCTAATTATGTTTAACAACCTGATCAATGAACCTTTCCCATCCAAATCATTAAGCCGACACACATCACATTACAGTTTAATGTGGAGTCTTCATCGGGTGTGTGGATTCAAAATTAATTTCTCTGATAATATTTGTACAGGCTGATTGATGAGAGCATGTACCTGTAGTTGCCACAGACTAGAAATCATGTAGACGGTGAGAAAATAACGTTATGATGGACATAAATGTTTGATTTATTTATTTATTAAACTTTATTGCTCAGAATGTACAAAGGGCGGGCCTAATGCCACGCGGCATTCTCTATCGGCCAACCAAAATATACACAAAAAAAATAATTAAATCAATTTGTAAAGTTCTCACTAAAGGTAGCTATACAATATATGAGAAGGAATAAACAAACATACAAAGTACAATAATTTTACATACTAAAATAAAATTACATTAACCTACATAAAATAAATACATGCATACATAAATAAATGATTTGATTGTCTTTTAGCTACCTAATTTTGACGTAGGTACCGATAGTAATGGTAAGTAGCGCTCTCGGTGAATATTATCACGCTTACCAATCCACCTGGTAAGCTATTGTGAGTAAGAACAATATGTATTTATCAGCAGCACATCAATGTACCTCTTTTAGGGATCCAATTATGCTGATTTTGCTTAGTAACTGTGTGAAAAACCAATACAAGTTCATCCTTTATATAGGTAAGTTTATGTACTGCTGATTACCTACCACCTATATCGTTATTTACTTAATAGTTTTATTATACAGGATGTAAGAGACAGCCCTCTGAATACTGAGGGGGTGCATTTACACCATAAAATTGAACAAGTTCCCATAAGAAAAATAAAGTTCCCATATTAAATGCAGACAGCTGATCGTGATTTTGCATGAGAGTTCGTGTAAAGTGTGGAATATTTATAATCTAGCTTGTCTGTGGTATTTCCAAACACAAAGTAATTAATATTCTATGATCAAAAGTGTTTATATTCAGAATTTCACTAATACCAAACTTTATTATGTTCTAATTAGGGTTATAAGTTGACTTAGAAATAAATAAAAATAATAAATTGAAAAGTCGTTAGGTTAACATTCCACTGCTCTACAAACTGAGCCAATGTGGCGCAGTGGTCGTGCGGCTGTCTGCGACGCAAAGGTTCAGGGTTGGATTCTCGGTGGGGCACTCATAATAGTTGATGTTTATCACTTTGTGAATTTGTTCCCGGTCTGGTTAGGACATTGCAGGCTGAACCACCTGATTGTCCGGTAAGAAAGAAGGTTCCGGTTGATGTCTATGATTACTTAGACGGCGGTCGTTACACAACCATGTCAGAGGCCTACTACTAGTAGTAAGCGGTTGAAAAACTCAGACATCAGGGTTCATCGTTTAAAGCGATAAGCGATATAAATTTGCGCCGGTAGCTGAGTTGGTAGAGCAGTGGGTCGGTTTCGACTTCAAGCCCCGGCAGCCGCTAGCATATTTTAAAAATTTCCTTTTTTCATTTATGAGGATGATACAGCACAGTAAAAACATTATTAGAAATGCCTAAAATCGATTATTGTCGAAATTGACAGAGACAGAGTCTAAGATGGAGCGAGCTCACCCAGAAGAAGCCTGTTAAGGCACTGGCACTCCCACACACTGACGGAATGCAGCAAGCTACTTGGCGCCAGACTGTATGCTCTGCCCAAATAATTTTGTCAGTTTTTCGTTTGACATAAAACATACACATGTATAACACTTTGAAGGTTTCTCCTTTTTTTGTCGGTTCAAAAAATACCAACTCGTAAGTGAACCTCACATTAATATAGTCGGTAGACTTTTTTGCAACGTGCGATAAGGGCCCCTCGGTGGGGCCCCAATTTGTATGGACCCCCTCTTCTACAGCTTTCTTAAACAGACAAAGGGTTGCCTTACCCTTGTCACTTTGACAGCGAATTGACATTTAAAACTTGCAGGCGTAAAGAAAGATATCATTGGGTTTATTTTTGGTTAGAACAAGAATAATAATTGTTTGGAAGCTGCAAACTTCGCGGTGGTATAAAGTACATACATATATCACGCCTATATCCCTGCGGGGTAGGCAGAGCGTAAACGGCCGTAAAAAATGGTCATGTACCTACACCACGTCTAAAAAAAATTTGAGGGCCATTCAGATAGTGACAGGTTGTCAAACCTATCGCCTAAAATTGCAATACACAGTCATGTAACCCTTGGTTACCTTAGTCACCTCTTACGACAATGGGGCAATGCTGTTCTAAGCCAGCATTACATGAAAAAGTAGCCTCTTTGTAACACAGACATTTACGCCACGTGATACAAATATTTGAGGATGATTCGGAAAATTGTGTATCGCCATAGTGAGAGGTTGTCAGCCCATCGCCTAAAATTGCAATACACTCCCTCGAGTCCCTTAGTTGCCTCTTACGACTGCTATGGGAAAGAAATAAGGTGATGCTATTCTAAGCCGGCGTTACATGGCAAATAAGAAACTCAATCAATGTACTCATAGATAAATCATCACAATCAGCATCGATACGAAGCGTTCTCTGTCTAGTCTCTCTTTTCGTGTGGGACACCGAGTCGTCTAAAGACCCGATGAACCCTGGTGTCAGAGTTTTTCAACCACCTACTACCACTAGTAGGCCTCTGACATGGTTGTGTTACGACCACCGTCTAAGTAATCATAGACAGCATCCGGGACCGACAGCTTAACGTGCCCTCCGAAGCATGTAACCATTTCTTTTCGGACAATCAGTTGGTTCACCCTGCAATGTCCTAACCAGACCGGGAACAAATTCACAAAGTGATAAATATCAACTTTATGAATGTCCCACCGAGAATCGAACCCGAAACCTTTGCGTAGCAGGCAGTCGCACTACCACTGCGCCACATCGGCCGTCTGCCTATGTCAGCTGATACGACTCCTATGCTACATACTCATTCATTCTGTACGTCATTATCAAAATCATCTGCCGTTCCATAAGCACTAGCTCACTACACTGCACTTTTTTACTAATGAACTCAGATAAAAGCGCGATTGTTCTCTCTTAATGAGATCCTAGTGTGTGTGTGTGTGTGTGTCATTTGTCTATACAGGGTGGTAGAACTGTATCAAACAGTGTTAACCGGTTTCGAGTTATTTGTCAATAGTTGTTAAAGTGGTTCGAGAGCCCAGTGGCGCCCGTAAACAGGAAAATAAAAACTGGCTGGACACGCTAGTCATCCTGGAAACCAAAGTATCAATTCGCGGCAGTAAATAACTACACAGGTTATGTAGAATCAATATAACGTTGTAAAAACTGTGCAATTTAGTTATGTATTCCAAAAATGTTATAAGTGGCCACTTTTAGCAAAATTACAGTACCTTCAGCGCTAACTAAAGCACTTAGTTTTTACAAGGTCTTATTGATTCTAAATAACCTTTGTAGGTATTTATTGCCGCGAATTTAAAATTTGGTTTCCAGATGGCTAGCGTGGTAAGCCATAACTTTTTTTTCAATTTTGGGGGCGCACTGTGCTTTCGAACCACCTAAACTTTTGCAAACTAAATTATTGACCGTATTCGTCAACTCGTCCGGTTTTTTTTTATATTTTCTCCACTTATGTACCGTCAGCAAAAAAGAATTTAAATTAAAAATTATGCGAATTATTGAATTTTTAAATCTTTAGTCTAAGTTTAGTTAAGATATTCATTAAACGCCAAATACTTGCCATATTGTTACACAGGTAAAAATTACTGTTGTAAGAACTCAGTAGTTCAATAATAAAAGTTCCTTACAATCGACCTTCAAAGTTTGCGTAACTAGATATTGGCCTCAAATCGAGATATTAATTTTAATAACTTACCTGGAATTAGTGCTGTTACATTAGGTATGTCAAATAGGTTTAGAAAAGGATAGGAGATATTTTAGTCATGTCATGTCTTATAATTTGACGCATATTACGTGTTATCTGTCAAAATAAGGCCACAATGAAAACAATGGCGACTAAATTAGGTAGAAATGGCAAAGAACTCAATGACGTTATTAAACATGTCAGGACTTAGATATCTCCTTTCCTTTTCTAAACCTATTTGACGGAAAGTGATAGCACCAATTTAAGGTTAGTTAAGAGAATTTATATCCTGAATTGAGGGCACTATAGGTGTAGATACTCGCAAGTATAAATAACCTCTCTATAGGAAAGTATACATGTATAATGTGACCCGTCTTTTATGCCCACCCTGTACAAGTGTGTGGGAGTCACAGGAGGCAGGGTTAACGACATACCATCCTTTTTAAACGCACCAGACTATGAGAATACCTGATGCGTGTATTCTGCAAATATCATACTGGATGCTTGTATGAATATATTTTCAAGTTATTATTTTTTGTGCTATGTGATGTAGGCTTAGAATAGCATCACCCCATTTCTTTCCCGTGGGTGTCATAAGAGGCGACTAAGGCAATCGAGGGTTATATGAATGTGTTTTACAATTTTAGACGAAGGGCTGAAAACTTGTAACTTTGACGATACCTACACAATTTTTTAAATGCCCTTAAATGTTTGTCAGATGAGGCGTAAATGTCCGTTTTTAAGGCTGTATACGCTCTGCCTACTCCGCTAGGGATATAGGCATGATATATATGAGTATGTTTGTCATTATATGTTTGTAAAAAACGGACATATACGCCACATCTGACAAACATTTAAGGGCATTTAAAAAATTGTGTAGGTATCGTCAAAGTTACAAGTTTGAGGGCCATTCGGAAAATTGTGTATCGTGACAGATTGTCATCCCATCGCCTGAAATTGCAATACCAACACCCTCGAGTCCCTTCGTCGCCTTTTACGACACCCACGGGAAAGAAATGGGTGATGCTATTCTAAGCCGGCATCACACTTTCTTAAAATTTACATTTTGAAACGAGTGGTCGGACAACTCGAAACGCTAGACGAGAAGTAAATGAAACGTCATATTAAAGCCAATGATATTATTTTAACGCCATAGAGAACTAACGGAAATTGAGAGGAAATTGAAAACGCGGCCGATGTCGCGGCGCATACCTAGTTCAGCTGCTCCTTTTGTATAGGTTTTATTTAAACGAATATGAGGAAATTGAATAAGTGAGAATAATTTAAATGTCTGTTGAAGTACAGATAATATAATACTATTTAAGCGAGGAATATGTGGAATATACAGCGTGTTAGGGAAAAGCGTGTTTGCCGTGTGATGCCGGCTTAGAATAGCATCACCCCTTTTCTTTCCCGTGGGTATCGTAGGAGGCGATTATGGGACTCGGGGATTACATGTGTATTGCAATTTTAGGCGATGGACTGACAACCTGTCTCTATCGTGATACATAATTATCTGAATGACCCTCAAATGTTTGTCAGACATGGCATAAATGTCCGTATTTCATGGCTGTTTATGTTGTGCCTACCCCGCAAGGGATATGGGCGTGATGTGTGTATGTTTGGTAAACTTCAAGTGTAGGTAGTGCCCGATGTTATCAAACTACACGCAACAATTTTACATGTGAAATTCGATGTTCATTGCGTTGTCGGTTAGCTATAATGATACCACTAATATTAACCGGCTACGCATTGTAGGTACTAAGAATTTAACTTGTACACTTGTGGCCTGTAGTTTTCTTACATATGGCACAGGTAATAAAAAAAAATCCCAACAGTACAGTCAATAGTGAACCCAAATTGTATAACACTACAGTCTACTACTGGACATGGGCCTTCCCCTATTGGGGGGTATTTCCATACTCACCACGCTTGGCAGGCGGATTCACATAAATTAATCCCTTAGTCGCTTTTTATGACACCCGCGTGTAGAATTAAGGTGATGCTATTCTAAGCCGGCCGACATGGCACTTGTATACTTAAACAAAAATAGGTATGTCCTTATTCCTTACAAAGGAATACAAATTTGATCTCAGTAACATTCGATTTCGACTAACTCGATGGCATAGCGGATAGTTTCCCTGCCTGCTTCGCTGAGGGTCATAGGTTCGATCCCTTCAAGACACGAATACTTGTTATGTCAATTTTCTATTATTAATGTTTATACTGTGTGTGTTTTATGTTAAGTATGTGTTTATTTACAAAAAATATATTAATACCTATTAATATCAGCTATCTAGTTCCCGTAGCTTTTTTTAGTTTAGGGCTAAGTGGCGCTGTGTAGATTGTCCAGGATATTTTTTATTCACTGACTGACTCGCTCATATTATCTTTTCGCAATAACGGCAAAGTTTTCAGCTACACAAACAGAATCTCTCATAGCAGGCAATGCAATTCCCTTAAGGTAATATCCAAAATTGTATACCTCTCTTTCTCTTCTATTACAGAGATCGCAAACCTTAGCAAAATTGCTTAAAATACTCGTGCAATACTATTATAGCACTCGTATTTCAAAACAAATTTGCTAAGTTATTTAGCTATATTTTTGGGAGGGTAAGTATTTTCCATAATCACGACGCTCGGTTGGCGGGGTGGCGAGCACAATGAAAGGTGTTATAAACTTTAATAATAGGAAAATCTAGCCTATTCCGTGATAATGCTACGGGTAGATATGGGGTGATGTTATTTTCAGTCGGCACCGCACAGCATGTTTTAAATTTAAAAGCTTTGTCTGTAAAATAAGACACTAGAAGTTTTTATTACTAATAAGCAGTACCATTCATCCATTTTTTTTTCTGTGTTCATTCTTCACTCGTATTGTGTGCAATAAATGGATAAATCCACACACATGTTATAAATGGGGAAGTGTGTTTGTTTATCCTTCTTTCACATCAAAACGAGGCGATGAAATGTTAATATTTTTGTGTGTACTTAGTTAATAGCCAGGAAAGTGACAAAGGCTACTCTTTACCACAGGAAAACATCTAATTTCCACGGGAAAACGGAAACAACCGCAGATCAAACCGGAAGGTGGAAAGCTTGTTAATAAATAAAAGTAAAAAGGTGCGTCGCCTCTGGTCTATTCCATTTTCCTGAGTGTTCCCTTGCCATTGTCCGCGTGTGTCTCACATTGGGAGCTGGCAAATTGTCACTTTGTAAACAGCCAACCATATGCCTTAACAAGCGGCGGTACATTGCAGGACATAACTAGGGGGACCAATAGGGAATAATAAAATTTAAGAAGAAAACGAGTCATCATAAGATGAACCTTAATAGCCTGGAATATCTACCTCAGTAGCCCGCCCGAATTAACTTATGATATAATTAATAAACCTTTTTAATAACTCTTTTTTTGTATTCCGAGATATTCGTAGATAACAAAATTTATGAAACCATGAATTTTGGATATGTTATCTTATATGATACATAATAAATTGTAAATAAAAAAATATATGAAAATTTTAAACTTTGGTTTAATAGTAATTTTAAATTTTTGTGTCTTACCCATGGCAAACGCAAAAGAGAAAAACTTTTATTTTTGTAATATCTCGCGTATTATGCTCATAAGATAATAAAGTAGCAAAATTCAAGTTTAATTATATGTAATTTTATTAAAACTTTTAGAGTTAAATCTCGTCGGGCGATTGGTATAACTTAAAAACTACTGAATTTATTTGATGAAATTTGTTGTGATGTCAGAGTTAAAGAATACCTACTTGAATTCAAAATCGTAATCTTTAAATACTTATGCGAGAAAAAACTTGCATACTTTTTATATTATGCAAACTTGATAGAAGATCTTAAGAGAACATTTTTTATTTTTGGATGAATAAAATAAAGGCCGATGTCAATCGAATTTCATAAAAGAAATATCCCTTTTTAAAAGAAGAGTTAAAACGAAGAATGTACCTCCGATGAAAGGGCCATTGACGTATAAACGATAGGTTTCCCTTTCGTCCCTTTGCATTGTCCTCTAGTGCAGTGCATTACTCGTTACTATTATAAGGGCTCTAAGGGCTCTTCCCGACTTGTTTTTCTACCCACTGCAGTTATACCCTTTTGTTTTGCCCCATAGCTTCTGTTTAAATGGTACTATGGTGATAAAGTCCTTTAGTGAAAAGGGTTTATCTAAGTGGAAATCACTTTTAGATATCAATGATGATGTAGTAATAGAATTAAAAGCTTTTTTTTAAAGATAAGGTAACCACTTCTCTTAAAAAACACTTTTAACATTTTTCATCATTCATCACTTACTAATTTATGAATCCATTTTTACACGTCTGCCCAACCAAAAAATGAGTGTAATGTTTTTAGATGTATATTATGTGCGATTCTTTAAAGGACTGAAACTTGTTAATTACTAAACAGATTCGAATGGGAATTGTATCGGAAGAATCCTTACATTATTCCGAGTGTCATAGGCTAGGCTTTATCTCAAGAAGCAGTCGAGTTTTTTTATTATTATATGCTTGTTACCTACTCTGGGTCTGCGATTATATTTTTAAGTATAAAATACCATTGAATGTTGATAAATATTAGGGGTGACTTTCAAACATTCAAGCTAAGGCGGTTCGTTCACTTGTCGTCGTGTCGTTCCCTTTTTTAGTAACTTAACGCATGCGTCTGTCAGACGAAAGGAAATTGCGAATTTCGATCTTATTCCCAATCGAGTTGACAGACGCCTCCGTTACAACCGGCACGCACCGTAAAACCCACCGTAGCCGCAATTGTATGGGAATAAGATCGTAATTCGCAATTTCTTTTTGTCTGACAGACGCATGCGTTACGTTGTTTTAAAAAAGATAAGATAAGATAAAATACGTTTATTTTAGTCACATTCAATTAGATACTGAACTAAAATACAGATATCTGAAATGTAGGTACTTATGCGACTAAAAAAGGTCTCCACTCAGCCTATGTTACAAGCAGAGTGAGCTGCCTGTAACGCTGGTCTTCCGTGAAGCCAGATGTTTTACAGCAAAACTTGATCTATATAAATAAGTATTACACTTATGAGAAATATACGGAACGATACGACGATAAGTGAGCGAACCGCCTGGTTTCAAGTGAGTTACACTTGGTGGTTTTTGAGTGTTCTCTGACACAGCATTAGTTGTTTACAAAACATTAATTTATACTGACCTCAAAATTCGAAACTTGGATTCCGCGAGCGCCAATCTCCAGACCTTATCCCAGCCAGTGGTGTTAAAACTTTAGCAATTATTAAGTCGCCACTGGTTCCCAAACTTGCAAAGTCGTGTCTGGCTGGAGGGATTTCGGAGTAGGCGTTGATTACTCAAATTGTTGTTAGTTGGTTTGTTGTTTGTGATTAGTATTATCCCTTGGGAATTTTCGGATTCCGATTAGTGAAGGTTAAGAATGTGTTAGACATGTTTTCGTTGTATGGACAGTGGCGTATCTAAAATAACGATACATCGCCCGTACTATTAAAAAACATTGTCCCACGTTTTTTTAATAGGAGAACCAATTGTTTTTTAATAAAAAGTACAATACTAGTTAATTGTTCAGCTGAGTAGATACTTAGGTTAAGACCAACGTGAAGTTTAATAAGTATCATAATTTTCCCAAAAAAGCTAGGTCCAGATGTTTCTCCCCAATTTATAGTTTGATTATTAATTAATAGAAATTAATTACAATTTGATCTTAAATAATGTCATATTTACAAATTTGATTCACTTATCTTACTCCTAATTTATAGTTTGAAATATAAAGATTCTTGGGTAAAAAATACACTTTCCGCTGATGAAATTGTCTCGATTAAACAGCTATACTCTAGAAGTAAAAATTTACATCCTGGGGGTCATTCTTTAAAGCTGACAATTATAATTTACAATGACAATTCAATGTACATTGCGTGGTTAGTAAGCCAATTCGGTACCAATACCTAAGGTATTTTTACTAGTTGCGCAATGTAAATCGAATTATCATTGTAGCTTTATGAAATTGCCCCCTGGAGACGTCCTAATGCTCTGTCGAATCAAGCTTTCCGGTCTAACGCTTCGCTGCGTGAGGCTTGCCGTGAAAATTACTCATTAAAAACTCCACACCGAATATTTTGGAGCCGACTTCTACTTTTTTTCTGTCGAGTAAATGAACAAGAACAACCATATTTCAATTGTGCTGTAGCCTGTAGCTATAGAATTTGACGAATTCCCTATAGTATCCAAGGTCCCATCATTATAGTAAAGAAATAAGATTCATGTAAGGCCACCCCAGTAAGCCATATTTGACAGCTGTCAGATTTGTGCTAATAGAGGTTCCATTTTTCTTAGATGACATATTTTTTAGTATGGAATTGACAGCTGTCAAATATGGCTTATATACTGTAGTTCCTAAACCGTCGAATGGGGAACCCACCGAAGAAGAATACTCTTACAAGTAACTTTCGAAACGATTCAGGCATTTCTCAGTAATCAGTAAAACAAAATAAATAGGCAAAAATCCATTGAAATCTATTTCAACATGAATACCTTCGCCTTTTTTTGAAGTCGGTTAAAATTCTGCGAAAACTTCTCAATTCCCGGCGGGAAAGTTGAAAAATTCGTTCGTGTTCCATCAAAAAACATTGAACAACGGAAAATATAGTCGGAGCGTAGTTTCAGCGCACTATTGTACGATTTCATTTGAAAACTTTTCATTATAAAACTGGGGAAAGTTAGTGACAGAAAGTCCCTCGGTGTGCGTTGTGGACGTATGCAAAATGTGGGACTTGATGAATTTTTTAACAGCAGAGCTGTTTCCTGATAAAATGTAATGTTTCCGTGGAGGTCAGAGAAAGAAAAATGTTATAGAGAGACAACCATACAAACAGAACAAAAAAACATTTTCACGGTTGTTTACATAACCACCAACTAACCAAACAGCCAGAATTAATTTACAAAACTTTTTTCACTCGAATTTGATCCGCCTTCTTTCTAACGATTCGCATACTTAGGTACTTCAGTCAAGGAAATTAATTCTACCGAAGTACATTTAATAGAGTTTTGTGCGAAATAAGAAGAGATTTAATGCATGTGCACAGTAAAAAATTTAACTCACCACAGACAAACATTCTTTTTCACGAAAACGAAAAGCAGTTATTTAAATAGTCACCGAATTATTCATGAAAAACCAAAATGCGAAAGTAAACAAAAGCTGGCCTTCCAAATTCAAAACTACCACTGCACTAAGATGGCGAATTGACATCTTGAGAAATATCTCAAATAAGCACAATCGATTTGTTGGAAGGAGAGAGTTACTGTGGTGGTTTTACTGTGCCCCACCTTACCCTATATTTATATTATATTTTGGGTGAGACGGGTTCTTCATGCCTTCACTCTGGTTATTAAGGGTTACCTCTGAGCACTTATTTTGATTTCAGATTTGTCGTCCATAAACTTGTTGGACATTTTGTGTTGTCGGATGAAGTTCTGAAATTTTGATCATATTTCTGGGAAAGTTACATTATAATGGTGATTGTGAGAAGCAAAGGCTGTTTGTTAGAATATAGTTTATAAAATAGAGCTAGTCATAATTTAGCAAAAGTTTATCCTACTTTACAGTGGAGAAACAAACTGATAGGATAAGACAACAGAACCTAATTTGATGTTTGTTTCGACTCTTGCGATAAATAATTCCTACAAAGTGACGGCCAATGTGGCGCAGTAGTAGTGCGACTGCCTGCGACGCAAATGTTCCGGGTTCGATTCTCGGTGGGGCACTCACAATAGTTGATGTTTATCACTTTGTAAATTTGTTCCCGGTCTGGTTAGGACATTGCAGGCTGAACCACCTGATTGTCCGAAAAGAAAGAAGGTTCCGTGCTTCGGAGGGCACGTTAAGCCGTCGGTCCCGGTTGCTGTCTATGATTACTTAGACGGCGGTCGTTACACAACCATGTCAGAGTTGAAAACTCTGACATTAGGGTTCATCGGGTCGTTTGACGACTCGGTGTCCCACACGAAAAGAAGAAGAAGAAGAATAATTCCCACACCATAAAGAGCTCTGAAATTATTCTCCGAGCTTTTAAACATATTGTGAAGATAAATATACTTAAGTACCAACATATACTTTTTCAATTATAAACACTGCCATGGACAAAAATAAAGTTTATTCAGGTAAATAAAGATATTGTATTTGATGCAGGCTTAGAATACTAGAATACTAAGGGACTCGAGGGTTTTATGTGCATTAAAATTACACGAATACACGATTTTTCTAAATGACCCTCAATTAATGTTAGTCAGGTATGGCGTAAATGTGCCTACCCCGCAAGGGATATAGGCGAATTATATGTTAGTTGGTCCAAAACTACAATAGAATAGAATGTTAGAGAAAATAACCTGATTGAAGACTTGGAAAAATAAGCCGTTTCGAACTTTCACGGTACACATAATGACTCAAAATACTAAAACGGGGTTTGAGAATTCAACAAAATTGAGTATTGCGGTAGGTAATAACTCCGTTTTAGTATTACGGGTTGTTGGAAGACGCGGTGTCCCACACGAAGAGAGAGAGAGAGAGAGTATTTTGAGTCATTATGTGTGACCGTAAAAGTTATTCAACGTGATATAAGTTTGCTGTTCCCAATTTTTAGGCCAAATCACATTATTTTGATTGTAAGTAGGAACAAAAAGGGTATTTCTATTTTATTATACTTTTTCCTCCTCCAATATTCAGCTATTATTGTTCACTAACCAAAAAAACCGTAATATCCTTTCACAAATAATGATGTTTTCGATTCGAATAAATCACACAAAAAACAGCAAAGGGCAATGGCCATACTTCCTTTTCCTATTTCCCACCTCAAAAGATATATTTGCCAATCGTATAAATAGGAAAAAACATTAATTTTCCAAAGGTACCTCTCTATTTCCGATTTTCTAGATCGAACATCGGTAGGGTTGTCTCGTGATGTATATTATTTTCCGCCTTGCAGTGTGTTCCCGTGGTAGAAAGTTATTTTTTCGAGATAAAAAGTTGGCTATGTCACTCCAGCCTCTAATCTAACTATACGGGGTGTAAGGGACAATCCTACGAATACTGATAGGGTGCATGCAGACCATGAAACCGAACAAGTTTCCCCTAGGAACATACGTCAGGAAACGATAAAAATTGATCAGCTGACAGCAATTACGATAGAAAGTCAAACAGTTTTTACCGTTTCCTGAAATATTTTGTAATGAGAAGTTGTTTTGTTTCATGGTCTGAATGCACCCTATAAATATTCGGTGGGTTGTCCCTTACACCCGTATAATGGATACTTCAGCAAACCAAGTAGACAACCTGCAAACATGAAGACATTCGCACAGGACGGCAAAACATACGGTTCCGTAGCGGCGCATTATTTTGCGTACAACATATTTAAAAATATTTTATACACAAACAAAAGTAGTATATTGTGTATTGTGCACGGGTATTGTGCTTTGTTTTAACGCACGCTAAGCCTGATGCGACTTTATTCTAGTCTTCCGTTTCGAGGAACGACCCGATGAATCCTGGTGTCAGATTTTTTCAACTGCCTATTACATGCTATTCTACGAGTAGGCCACTGACACGCCGTCATATGACATGCGGTCGGTCTCGGTTGGTCAATTATTACTTAGACAGTGGTCGTTACACAACCATGTCTAGAGGAGTTCTAGTTATTTACTCTGAATATTTTTTTTGGTTCGAGCGCTTTGGCAACCCTGATCGTGAACGTCCTGAAAACGAATTGATACTTTGATGGTGCGTTACTGAAACCGTCTTCTGTATCATAAAATAAACGTAGGTACTGTACCTTACTTTTCGAAAGAAACAAATACTCAGCAGAAAATATTTTAGTTACTTTTATTGAAGTTTATTAAATTCAGTACAGGAGCCGAAGTTCTATTACATTCACCGAGTATTCTTTAAAACTGAAATTGTCAATGTTTATCACAAAACATATCACGCCTTTATCCCTTCACTTTTCGTGTGGGACACCGAGTCGTCCAACGACCCGAAGAACCCTGGTGTCAGAGTTTTTCAACCGCCTAGTAATAGGCCTCTGATATGGTTGTGTAACGACCGCCGTCTAAGTAATCATAGACAGCAACCAGGACCGACGGCTTAGCGTGTCCTCCGAAGCACGGAACCGATTATTTTTCAGACAATCAGGTGGTTCACCCTGCAATGTCCTAACCAGACCGGGAACAAATTCACAAACACAAAGTGATAAATATCAATTTTGTGAGTGTTCCACCGAGAATCGAACCCGGAACCTTTGCGTCGCAGGCAGTCGCACTACCACTGCGCCACATTGGTCGTTTATCCCTTGAGGGGTAAGCAGAGCGTTAACGGCCGAAAAATACTTTCGCTATCGCCACATTTGACAAATATTTGAGGGCCATTGCGGAGAAATCGTGTTCCACAATAGTGACAGGTTGTCAGCCTGTCGGCCAATATTGTATTACACATGAAACCCTCGAGTCCCTTAGTCGCCTCCTACAACACCCGCGGAAAAGAAATAGGGTGATGCTATTCTAAGCCGGCATCATACGGCAATGTTTACTTATCGATCAGCTGTTATAGCAAGTAGGTACTTAGAATACAGTCACTACTTGAAGCAAGCGTTTAGACCAGACATTGTATAAATTCGGAATTTAAAAAACACATCTTGGAATTTCAAAATTAATGTGAAAACAGTCTTCGAATCAAAATTACGCCTCCAAAACCACAGAATATATAATAAGTAGCTGAAACTGGGAATCGGGAAGCGAAGTGGCGAACTAGTAATTTAATTAGTAAAGTTGGTCACTTCCGCGGAGTTCGGGACCGGATGTTTCTACTGGCGTCAACATTTGCACATTATATGTACAGTCGGTTGTAGCACATAAGGTAACAGGAGAACCTACTCCAAAAGAACTGATTTATTTTTGTCCCCAGCAATATTTTTTTCTTGACACTAATATGTATTAAGAGAAAATGACTTATTTTATGACAATAAGTTAAAATTGTTATTATGTATTAACTGGGGATACTAATAATTTAGTTCTTTTGGAGCACCCCTGGTACCTAATGTGCTACAACTGACTGTACCTACTTATCTACAAGTGCCGTTTGACGACGGGACTAAGACTAGGCGACTAAGGGACTCGAGGGTGTATTTGCTATTTTAGGCAATGGGCTGACAACCTGCCACTATGGCGATACACAATTTTCCAAATGACCGTCAAATATTTGTCAGACGTGGCGTTAATGTCTGTTTTTTGCGGTTGTTTCCGTTCTGCCTATCCCGCAAGGGATTGTAGGCGTGATGTGTGTGTGTACTTATCTACAATCGAATTGGTGCTTAGGTACTTTCAGGGTAGAAAAAAGTTAGTAGTATATTGGTCGCTTGTTTTGTACGTCGCTTATTGAGTATCGAGATTGATAATTTGCAGTGTTCGGTCGGGGCGCCGCCGGTAGCCCAGTGGCAGAGCGGTGGGACGGTACTCCACAAATCCAGCGTTCAATTCCCGGCTCTCGTTATCATTTTATCAATTTCTGTGCAAGTTCAATAGCACTGCGAGTGCGAAATAAACCATAGTACAAGAAATGCCACTCATTTTCCCGTGGTAATACTTGTTTTCCTGCGGTAAAAAGTAGACTTAATTTGTTATTTCAGGTTATGCTCTACCTGTGTTCCAAATTTCATCCAAATCGGTCAAGCCGTTTAAGCGTGAAGAGGTAACACACACACACACACACACACATATTATATAAGGTGTAAAAAAATTAGCTGAGCATATTTTAAGGGGATAACCAGTACGTGAAACTGAACAACTTTCCCCAAGGAACATAGGTCGAAATATGAAAAAAAAATTGGCCCTCCCATACAAATTATCCCGGCCGGGTAACACACTAAGTATGGGAGGGTCAAATTATTTTTTCATATTTCGACCTATGTTCCTTGGGGAAAGTTGTTCAGTTTCACGTACTGGTTCACCCCTTAAAATATTCTCAGCAAATTTTTTTACACCTTATATAATATGTGTGTGTGTGTGTGTGTGTGTTACCTCTTCACGCTTAAACGGCTTGACCGATTTGGATGAAATTTGGAACACAGGTAGAGCATAACCTGAAATAACAAATTAAGGCTACTTTTTACCGCAGGAAAATAAGTATTACCACGGGAAAATGAGTGGCAGCGGGTTAAACCGCTGGACGGAAATCTAGTATCCAATAATGCAATACTTACAACTAAAACTTATGTAAAAATCTAAAAAAAAAATATAAAAACAAATAATGATCTAGAGTTTAATTTCATATGGCAGCCGATGTGGCGCAGTGGTAGTGCAACTGTCTGCGAGTTCTGTGACACAAAGATTCTGGGTTCGATTCTCGGTAGGGCACACTCACTCACTCACAAAAGTTAATGTTTTTCAATTTGTGAATTTCTTCTTAGACTGGTTAAGACATTGCAGGCTGAATTACCCGATTATCCAAAAAGAAAGATGCTTCCGTGCTTCATGGGCAAGTTAAGCCGTCTGTCCCGGTTGCTGTCTATGATTACTAAGACGGCGGTCGTTAAACAACCATGTCAGAGGCGGACTACTAGTAGTAGGCGGTTAAAAACTATGACACCAGGGCTCGTCGAGTCGTTGGACGACTCGGTGTCCCACATGAAAAGAACGATTTCATATCAGGTACGCCATTTTGTGAACTAATCTAGTCACAACATTGCTCTTTGTTGAATTCACAATATAATAAACCTGCCTCCTACAAAAGGTAGACCCACTAAGATCCATACTGGGCCATATCAGGCGTTTTATACGGAGTGACAACCCTACCTACAGGACGATACTCTCTTTTCTTAGTTTTAGATGGAAATAAATAATGTACTTACGTAGAAGATTTCAGATCTTGCAATAGAATTCTCTGTGAAATTATGTTGCACTGTGGTCGCCAACCCTGCCAAGTGTGGTATGTGGTGATAATGAGGAACACCCCCTAACTAGGAGCTTTTTCATTTCCTGCAGGACACTGTTGGGTTTGTTGATGATGATGATGTAGAATACACGATGAAGCGAGATCACTAGATACTTTATAGCAATAAAATTTTCTCGAAACGCCAGGTCAAGACAGAAGGCTTTTGTGAAATAA
Source organism: Tuta absoluta (assembly GCA_027580185.1). NCBI lineage: Eukaryota > Metazoa > Arthropoda > Insecta > Lepidoptera > Gelechiidae > Tuta > Tuta absoluta. The sequence goes on along the minus strand of JAQAHW010000019.1, from coordinate 5,123,384 downwards.
CTTTACACAGCTTTACATATTCAATACCAAAGAATAAGACAGTTCCTACGCTACAATAGGCATTAACATAAAATCGAATATGTAGCTCTGCCTACCCCACCAATAATAAAGGCACGCGCCCACAGCACAGCTGATGCAATTCTGCTAAAAAGAAGATCAAAATCGATAATTATTTACCAACCTAAAAACTATCGCGAATATAGGCTTGATTGTATATTCTACGAAGCCGAGACGTAGAACCTGACTGTTAAACTGGCCCACCAGCTACATGTCACTTAAAGAGCTATGGAAAAGTCTATTTTAGGTATATATACAATGAATTTAAATCCGGAATGAGACTATCCGCAATAAGACCAAAGTAACGGACATAGTCTGGAAGTGTTAGAACTAAAGTGGCAGTGGGCTGGGCACATCTATCGTAGAACCAACGGACGGTGGATTAAGGGGGTTTTCGAGTGGAGGCCACGTCTTGGCAAGTGTAACGTAAGACGACCTCCAGCCAGAACGAACGATTAATTTAAAAAAGCGGCTGGTAGCGACTGGATGGCGAAAACGGGAGATCGTGCCCTATGGCGTACCCTAGGGAGGCCTACGTCTATCAGTGGACAGCAATAGGCTGATGTATGTATGTCTCTATAAGAAGTTTGCTCCAAGTTCTTGATTGACTTGTATCCCTAAGTAAGTTACTTTCAAGGCGAGTGTGATCACGCACTTTCTAGTTTATCATGACGTCACGCTCCATTTTCCGCCTCGTCATCACTCTACACGTACCTACATTGGCCTTTTCCTTAAATTAGTGCTGTCATTTTCCGTCTAATAGGTTTAGAAGAGGATAGGATATATACAACTCTTGTCACGTCTAATAATTTGACGCAAAATACGAGTTACGAGTATCTGTCAAAATAAGGCGACGATGAAAATATTGAGTGGTATATTATAAGTCTATGTATTGGCGACTTGACAAGAAATTGCGAAGAACCCGTTGAATTTTTTTTAACATGACAGGACTTAGATAACTTCTAAGTCCTTAAGTTTTCTAACATATTTGATTTTAAAATGACAGCGCTACTTTAAGGTGTTTTTTTTCATGAATTAGTTGAAATGCCAAAATATACTTGTCTTGGCTTCATAGCAAGTTTCTACCGACGTACTATCAGCACTGCACTTCGAGATAGGTACTATCGGTACAGCGTGTGTACCACTCATTATGAACTCTTAGATGAGAGTTCAACCTATGAAAAACAAAACAATAGTGGGTATATATGGTTAAGCCTCAAGGGATCAACTTATACTAGTTCAACATAACAAATATATGTTTATTTCAATCCCATAAACACGAGGTACTGCTGATAAATGTAAGCTTCTTCTTCGTATGCCGTGTGATGTCGGCTTAGAATAGCATCACCCCATTTCTTACCCATGGGTGTAATAAGAGGCGACAATTTAGGCGATGGGCTGACAACCTGTCACTATGGTGATACACAGTTATCTTATTGACCCTCAAACTTTTGTCAGACGTGGTATTAATATCCGTTTTAAGGCCGGTAACGCTCTGCCTACCCCGTTAGGGATACAAGCGTGATTATGTATGTTTGTATGTTCTTCTTCGTATGAGACACCGAGTCGACGAACGACCCGATGAACCCTGGTGTCAGAGTTTCTCAACCGCCTACTACTACTAGTGGGCGTCTGATATGGTTGTCTAACGACCGCCGTCTAAGTAATCATGGGCAGCAACCGGGACCGACAGCTTATCGTGCCCTCCGAAGCACGGAACCATGTTTCTTACGGAAAATCAGGTGGTCGAGCCTGCAATATCTTAACAAGACTGGGAACATATTCACAAAGTGATAAAAATCAACTTTGTAAGTGCCCCACAGGGAATCGAACCCGGAACCTTAGCGCCGCAAGCAGTCGCACTACCACCGTGGCACATCCGTCGACGTCACGAAGTCACGAAAGAAGTAGTCTCTCTCTGGGAAAGAGGCGTGATTTATGTATGTATGAAAAAAACATCATTTTTATCAAGCTATTTTCTCACTACAACCAAGTGTATAGGTGTGTGCATTTCCCTGGCATGGTCACCATGGAAAACCATAAATTTGAGTATGCAGAATAATTGTCGATTAATTGTCGAAATTTGTCGGACAAAAACTAGAATTTGTCGGGACACCGTTTAGAAGATATAACGCATTGAAAGTGACCGTGCTGGAGAAACGTTTCTACAGCACGGTCACCGCTGGATCTTGATAACCACGGGACGTAGCGAAGATCTGATTATTGCAAATAAATGTCGTTTAATTGTCGACCCCACATGCAAAAAATCAGAGTGATCCGATGCGCCGTTCAAAAGATATAAGCTGGTTCTGGTGACCGTGCTAGAGAAATGCATTTCCCTGGCACGGTCACCGCTGGATCTCGATAACCACGGCACGTAGCGAGGATCTGATTGGGGGAAATAAATGTCGATTAATTGTCGACCCCGCATGCAGAAATGCAGAATTTGTCTGCCTTTAGTTTAGAAGATAATCGCAATCACTTTTTTTGTATAGGCCTATAGTACGGGAGCTAACTTACAATTATACCTGTATACTAGGTTCATACTATAACAAAAGATTAAAAACTAAAAAGATTTTTAGTGTTTTTTAAATCCTTACTTAATTTGTGCAAAAAATACCACAATCCAAATTAATATGACAAACGAAAAAAGTATAGGTCAATGGGGATTTTTTATTCCATAGCTTGAGTTTCTACTAGATGGTGCTGTTGCCGAATGCCGGAGCACCACAACATCAAAATGCTTGTGATATGGTTATCAAGTGATAATGTGTTCGTTTTATCTGAATAAAATGCATAATGATAATAATTACGATGAAATATTATAAGTCATTACAGTTCAATCCAATACAAAATTGTGAGACTTTTAATTAAATAAAATGTCAATACTTAAGTCTACCTACTGACAAAATTCATACGTCAAAAGAAATATAAAGTACACTACAACACATCATTTTTAATTTTAGTTATTAAAGAAATTCATTAGTTAGTAACCAGCAATGCCTTCAAAATCGAGCCCGATAAATTGGGTCGTGTGATTGCTGTATTACCAGACGGAGTATATTATTAAACTTATACCTGAAAAGTTAACCAGCCCCAATATCGGCCGATGAGCGTCTTTGCACGAAATCATCGATATCGCGGGACTATAATATCGGGCTGATATCGCCACAATATCGAGCCAACATTTTGGATGACGTCAAATAAGTAACTTATAAATTGTTTTACTTTGAAAAATTCTTATATTGCACTTTTTTCAAAAATACTTTGTTCTGATTCGTATTCCACCTACGCCGATATTGTCCCGATAGTGGTGTTCTTTTTTATATCATGAAGTTATTGTCTATCTTTCTTTTTATTTCATATAAAACATATACCTACCGTCAACCTACCGATATTATCATGTCGTTCGTTAGTCCCTAAAGTGCAAACACGGCCTTTCCAGTGTTTCGATTCGATAATAATGGCAACACCGAATCTCCAAACTGTTGCTTGCATTTAAACATGGCTGTTGTAAGACTCTTTTTCAAGTTTAAATTGAATAAGTTTGTGTTTTTTAATGGTGCTACAGAAAGGTAATTTATTATAATATCAGTATAACTTACAACTTGAAGTTTATACTGTACTTTACTGTTGGTGCCAAAAGGTAAATAAGAGCTGTTGAAGGTCTACATCAGGTGCTGCTGCAGACCCTCGATTCCTATATGGCTGCAGACCCTCGATTCCGATATGCCTGCAGAAGCGTCTCATCACGTTGAACAACTCTTTGTAAGACACTATTTTTGTATCTCGTATAGTTTAGCTGGGCTGTTGATGATCTACATCAGCTGCTGCAGACCCTCGATAGCTGATAAAAGTGCCTATGTTTGTCTCTGGTATACCAACTACCCCTGTAACAAATTTCATAAAGATCGGTTAGGCGGATTAGCCTTGATAAGGTAACAGACAGACAGACAGAGTTACTTTCCCTTTAATAATATTTTTTATTTTATTTATTAAATTGGGATAAAATTTTGCCATTTTATTAAATTAGGTAAGAATTTAAAATAACACTAAAAATCTTTTTAGTTTTTAATCTTTTCTTATATTATGAAGGTATACTAGGTATAATTGTAAGTTAGCTCCTGTTCTATAGGCCCATACAAAAAAAGTATTTGCTAATATCTTCCAAACTAAAGGCCGACAAATTCTGCGTTTCTGCATGCGGGGTCGACAATTAATCGACATTTATTTCCACCAGTCAGATCCTCGCTACGTGCCGTGGTTATCGAGATCCAGCGGTGACCGTGCCAGGGAAATGCATTTCTCTAGCACGGTCACCAGAACCAGCCTATATCTTTTGAACGGCGCATCGGATCACTCTGATTTTTTACATCTCTCTCTCTCTCTTTTCGTGTGGGACACCAAATCGTCAACGACCCGATAAACCCTGATGTCAGAGTGTAGGGTCGACAATTAAACGATATTTATTTGCAATAATCAGATCCTCGCTACGTCCCGTGGTTATCAAGATCCAGCGGTGACCGTGCTGTAGAAACGTTTCTCCAGCACGGTCACTTTCAATGCGTTATATCTTCTAAACGGTGTCCCGACAAATTCTAGTTTTTGTCCGACAAATTTCGACAATTAATCGACAATTATTCTGCATACTCAAAGTTATGGTTTTCCATGGTGACCATGCCAGGGAAATGCACACTGTATAGGTACATATTTTAATGCCCTACTTTGATAAATCATGTTAAGTAGATAAATTATAATAATATACGCAAAACAGAACTTATAAGTATTAAATTCAAACAAACAACTTGTATAAACAAAATCATCCACATATACTTCTAAACCTCACCACGCGGGTATCGCCCAAGGCTGCATGCCCAAATAAATTTCTTTCCTTATTTGTTTCGTACTTCGGAGTCAATTTGGTAGTTCAAACTTACCTTATTTCCCTTAGGAAATTTCCACCGAACACCCACTGACTGAAAGAAAATTGATTCCAAAAAGTTTTGTACATATTCTTTTTGTATTTTATTATATTTCGCCTTGGTTTGCTTCGTATAGTGCCGTGCCAAGGGGTCTTAGAGAAACGAATCTTAGCTTTTTTGAGGATTATGGGTAAAATTTTATTGGTGACGAACTGGTGATAAGGAACAACTTTTCCCGAGGAACAGAGGTGAGGAAATATATTATGCTTTAAAAATAATTCTAAAGTAGCTCAAATCAGCTGATCGGCAGTTGATATTTAACACTTTGTATGGGAGGTCCATTTTTTCATTCGTATATAGATCTAAGTTTCTTGGGGAAAGTTGTTTCTCATCATTATCACGAGTCCGTCTTGAGTTTTCGCTATCGGTCATTAGTAAACTACACCATATATAAGTGCTATTTAACGGCCGATGTGGCGCAGTGGTAGTGCAACTGCCTGCGACGCAAAGGTTCCGGGTTCGATTCTCGGTGGGACACTCACAAAGTTGATATTTATCACTTTGTGAATTTGTTCCCGGTCTGGTAAGGACATTGCAGGGTGAACCAACTGCTTGTCCGAAAATAAATGGTTCCGTGCTTCGGAGGGCACGTTAAGCCATCGGTCCCGGTTGCTGTCTATGATTACTTAGACGGCGGTCGTAACACAACCATGTCAGAGGCCTGCTAGTGGTAGTACGCGGTTGAATAACTCTGGACACCAGGGTTCATTGGGTTGTTGGACGACTCGGTGTCCCACACGAAAAGAGAGAGAAGAGTTTTTTTTTAAAGTCTGATAACAAGTGTCGTCAAAATAGGTACCTAGCGAGGTTTTTCCACGAGAACACAATGTGTCGTCGAGATAGCGAGGTTTTCCCAAGGGAACATAGTGTGTAGCGACACAGAACTAACTCGAAACAAAACAACTTCTCACTCAGCTGCTGTCGGTACGTTAGTCCCTAAGCGGATATAATGTCGTGACACCTTCAACTTGAATAAACATGGTATATAAACATCAACAGCTACAACATTTCACTGATGGACGTAGACCTCCTCATATTGGGAGGTATTTTCCATACTTTCTTTGCTTATTGGGTCGATATGCAGGGTGTAAGGAACAGCCCTCCGAATTCTTTTTCTTCTTTTCGAGTGAGACACCGAGTCGTCCAACGACTCGATGAACCCTGGTGTCAGAGTTTTTCAACCGCCTAATACCACTAGTAGGCCAGTAGGGTAGTAACCAGGGTGAAGCCATATAAAGACATGGTGATAAGGTGCATTCAGGCCATGTTACTGAAAGAATATCCATAAGTAAAAATTCCAGGAAGCGACAAAAATTTTTGGACTTCCCATAGTAAATGCAGTCAGCTGATTGTGACTTTGTATGGGAGGTCTTTTTGTCGTTTCCTGACATATGTTCCTAGGAAAAAGTTGTGAGTTTCATGGTCTTCATGCACCCTATCAGTATTCGGAGGGCTGTCTCTTACACCTCGTACAGATTTAATTGATCATGAAACCACTGCGCTTGCAGATCTTGAAAAAACAAGAGGGTTCATTGGGTCTTTGCTCGACTCGGTGTTCCACAAGACAAGGAAGAGAAAGAAATTAAACACAACCTTAGGGAATGTGAAAAGAATCAGGGGAGGGGCATTTAAATTAGCTGATCGAAATTTTGTATAGAAGGTAATTTTTTTGTCGTTTTCTGACATATGTTCCTAGGGGAAAGTTGTTCAGTTCCATGGTCTTAGTGCACCTTTTTATTATTCGGGGGGCTGTCCCTTACGCCTGACACTCCGTATCGCGACTCTCGAAAGCAATATTTTGACTGAGTTCACCTGATTTCACCTCCGAACTGCGTGAAATGAAATATTTTCGGAAAACCATTTATTTCGTTTCGCGTTTATCTTGGACTTGGAACAAAAGAAAGATTGCACTAAAATACCTTGAGTCTTTTTTGTTTCGTTAGAGTAAATAATAAATAAATGTCCTGGACAATCCACACAGTGCCATCTAGCAAAGCTCGTACTATGAAAACTAGATAGCTGATATTAATACTTTTTTTCATAAGTGCTTTTTATAAGTATATAAAAAATACTTAGACTAAATACTAATATTTGAAAATTTACTTTACAACTAGTTGTGTATTGTGGGGATCGAACTTATGACACACTAACCGCTACGCCATCGAGTCAGAGTTCGGGGCGAGTTAGAGAGCGACCCGATGAACCCTGGCGTTAAAGTTTTTCAACCGCCTACTACTGCTAGTAGGCCTCTGACATGGTTGTGTAACGACCGCCGTCTAAGCAATCATAGACAGCAACCCGGGACCGACAGCTTAGCGTGCCCTCCGGAGCACCGTTCTTACAGATGATTACGTGGGTTAACCTGAAATGTCTTAACAAAACTGGGAAAAAAATCACAAAGTGATAAATATCACCTTCGTGAGCCCTCCTCTAAAATTGAACTTGGTACCTCTGGATCTAAAACCAACGGTTTAGAGTTTAGACCACAAAAGCAATCATTTAACTTTTTTTAATTTAGCCTGTTCTGTGTCCCACTGCTGGGCAAAGGCCTCACCTTTTTTATGCCACTCTGTTCAGTCTCCGGTTTCTGATTGCAATCGTCTTTTACTTATTTTACTTTATTTTATTTATTTTGGAAAATATTTTTTTTATATTCACTGAACCTGCCCTTGAGCTATGACACGCATTTAGATAAATTAACATCCTGTATACAACATGTGTTCTTATTCCCTGTCCCAAAATATATTTCGATTTTGAAATTCGAATCATTCGAATATCGAAGTAATAAGTGAAACACAGATCTGATTGACCCTCAAGCTTTTGTCAGACGTGGTGTTAATATCCGTTTACGGCCGTTAACGCTCTGCCTACCCCGTAAGGGATATAGGCGTGATTTATGTATGTATGTATGTAAAATCGTTGCTCCTAAGCATCAAATGAGAATTTCTTTTCGATTGCCGCTTCAGCCTTCAAGGAACTAAAAGAAAAATTAGCAGGAAAAGAAAAAAGGACAGACTGTTGTTTAATTATAGCAGTGTTATAGATTTTCACAGAGAACGCTGAAGCCCATTCCCCGGATTCATCTCTTAGTCGCCTCTTACGACACCCTCGGAAAGAAATGGGATAATGCTATTCTTAACCAGCACCACACTTTGGGATGGTCGTACTGTAGATACAGAGGGACAACATTATTCCCTGCGACAAAAATGGACAGAAAATAATAGCTGTAACTCATGCATAGTAACACTGTTTACATTCTTTTACATACCTACTTGGACAAAGTATAAGCAACGAAACGGTATGCTCATAATTATTTTGTGGCAGTAGTAAAACCGTATATTTTCACGAGAGACATTCAAGAGTTTTATAAATGCTATAAATAACAAAAAAGAATATACGAGTACCTACTTACGCAATTTTATTTGTATTTTTAATAAAAAAATATTATTTTATTTTTATCTAATATCTTTGTTGAATTTTGTTTATACGCTCAATTGTAAACTGAACAAAGGCCTCGACTCTGTGGGACATTTCGTTAGCTAAATTGTATATAATCCATTTAGACTATTTAAATTATATGGATTCGATTTGTCACGATATCTCTGCGTGTTACAATTCAAGCTGCGAATAATAAGATGGAAAACACTACATTAAAATTTTCATATTAGTATTGTACCCTCAGATGTGTAGCCGTCAAATTTGAGAAACGGCGCGCGGGAAGCTTTTAACAGATGGCTGACTTAGTAATTTGCAAGCATTTTGCTCACACACACATAAACCACGTTCACAGGAGTTTCAGAGGGACATAAACAGTTTACGACTTTCTCATTTCGCACCTTTTGTTATTTTGTTACGTTAACATTTCACAAAGTTGACATTGTGCAATATTAACACTAATAAATTGAATACAGTAAATTTAATACTCATTTTGCGAAGGGGAGGGCTTCGCGTCGCACATAATTTGTGACAGTAAATATTTAGCAAGTGACAATCGCCAAAATCTAAAAAAGGCTTGAGTGAACCTTCTGCAAACCTCTCTTTGTCTAGGTATTATAATGTCTAGGTGATGAGATTTATATGATTGTACCTAAACTACATAAGCACTTGGAGTCTAGTTTTAGTACTTTAGCGTTACTTCGCAAGCAGGATGGTCTGCCCTTTTTCTTATTTTCACTGTGATAGATTGATACATTGAAAATCTAAGATTAAGCTTAGTTGAATACCAAATTTCAAAACACTTCCCGTGTTAGGTATACCATTTTAGAAAACGTGCAAAATTTTTCGAGCGCAGATAGGAAAAAAATTGCAAGTTTAAAAAAAAATATCTTATTAAATAACCCGCAGAATCGAGTTCAGTGCGCAACTTTTCTAAGACGTGTCGATGTCGTTCAAACTTGTACCTATCTATTGTAGTGGTTCACACTTGTATTGTAAACTACTAATGCACTTGCACTAGAGTTTTAGTACTTTAGCGCTACTTTGGTTGAACGATCCGAGTTCTTCTGAAAGTTTGGCCTTAGTATTTTATCCTCCTCGTTGAGTTTCGGATTCGTGTATTTGGAAAGATTTGTAAGTGGGTTTACGGTCTCAATACATTTATAAAGGCCTATTCAAATTACGGCACTCAATCGCTTGTCAATTTGTGCCAATCAGGATACCGCTACCCACGTACGTACGTACCCATCGGGATACCGCCGAAATTTGAATAGACCTTAAGGGTGCGTCTACATTGAGGTGGAGCTAAGCGGAGCGGAGCCCAGTGGTGCACAAATTGACCAATCAATGACGCCACACTGACGCGGAGCGGATAATTCCATGTTTTTGGTAGGTTAATTCGTGCAACGCTAGGCACCGCTCTACATAGCTCTGCATCAATGGAGACGAACCCTTATGATTAGTTAGTTTTATATCTCTTTCTCTCTCTCTTTGAAGTAACTACGTTGCGTTGGTTTGCCTGCACAAAACTTACCCACTGTCTCCCTCAAAGATTGACCGTAAAAGATTATTTTTATTATTAACCATTTATCGCACACAAGAAACATTACAAGATACATAATATACAAAGAACGACGACACAACAGGACAACTTATTTCTACTAAGAAATTTCTTCCAGGATTGGGTGTGCTGTGCACAATAAATAAATAAATGCCAAAGATCTTTTAGTGGGATAAGTCCGCCTCTGTGCATTTTACTCGTGTTATTGTTAATATGTTTTGAATGTATTTTTATACAATAAAGTTATTAAATACACATACGTATCTACATTAATCTACCATTAACGGTAACCAAACAGAAATTGTGGATCCGCATCGCATGCCAAGTATTTATGAATAATATCATTCAATATTGCTGCGAAGCGAATTCGCAATTATGTGTGGGGAGCCCTTATTTCTGCTCTATATTAAATTAATTAACTCACCATTGACCATTTGTTGTAAATGTCCGTGGTTGAATCTGAAACCAAAAATAAGTCAAATTTAATTAAACTAAATAATTGCTTAAATTAGTGACCTCTGGGAGCTACTACAAGAAACCCAAGTGGTTCACAAGCAAGCAAGACGCAACAGAAGTTCTCAACATATCTGTGAGATGGTGCTACGTGACGGATTGGCAGAGTACAATGGGCCCAAAACGCGGTAACGAAGTGTTTCACTGCGCACTGCATACATACAACTTCCAACCATTTGGTCACCTAGTCACCTGGCAAAAACACCCGGCCAAGCAGGGTAGCTACCCTTTTCCTGAGATCACCTAGACCATACGTTCTGCCTATTGGCATTACTCCTGTCATAAATAAAAAAAAATACTCTAAGTAAATTTTAATAATAATTCTAAAATACCTTTATACATACATATAATCACGCTCATATCCCTTCCGGCGTATGCAAAGCTTAAACGGTCTAAAAACGAGAATTTAATTCGCCTCTTACGACCCTTTACCCTCGGGAAAAAATAGGGTGATGTTATTCTAAGCCGACATCACAAGGCAGCAGTGATAACTATGAATTGCATATAACTTTACGGAACTTTGTGGAATAAACTTAGTTCTTTTACCATTCAATATCTATCAGAATATTTTATAATACCTATGAGGTTTCTTGCTTCTTTTTCAGTTTAACAAAGAGATTGGAGTATCCTGCGCAGTAATAACTGAAAACTTCACGAAACTACTAGTACGTGGAATTAAAATTTATATCCCACGGGAGAGCGTAAAATGTACAGAATATTATATTTATTTTTCAGGGTTCCGTTGCAAATGGAAAACTCTTTTACATAGGTTAACAAGTTATTACAATTGTATGTTTCTGTGGCTTCAGCATCATACACCTCTTACTACCTACTACTAGTAATAATTAAGCAAGTAAGTAATAACACTTTATTGCACAATAAGGAAAACCGAAGATTACTAAATTGCGTAGAGCACCTTAAAGCGATAACGCTTAAAGCGATCTCTCTTTTCTCTTGCTTAGGGTGCGTAGGTTCCACTATTAGTAGTGTTATTTAGTATGCTTAGCACCCGGGAACGCACTTTGGAGGTTTCGTGTCCTCCAAAGCACAAAACCATCTTTCTAATGGAAAATCAGGTGGTTCAGCCTGCAATGTCCTAGCCTTAAATATTGAGCTTATGTGTCCTCCGAGAATCGATTCAGGGACCTTGTGTTTATGTGTCAGTGACCTTTGGAACCGCCTTGTGGTGCAACCGCTTTTTATCCGCAAGTGTTGTACAAAGTGACTAATTGATGAAACCAGGTAATGGGTATTCCTTGTGAATGCGATGCACTGCACTCGCCAATGCACCTGTCAAGCGTGGTGAGTATGGCGAATACCGCCCCAACAGGTCGTGCGCCGATGGGGGTAGGCCTTGTCCAGCTGTGGACTGTAGTGGCTGCTGACGACCTTTAGATTCGTGGGCCAAATTCAGACCACTAAACACCGCTATCACAGTATAATTAATAGTACTAGCGTACAGTATGGTCACTCCCTGCCTCCCCCTACAAGCGCCGCCCACCCGCGCTCGGAGGACGCTTAGATACCGGCTAAGCAAGGACGCGACGACGAAGGTCATTTCATACTGCCGCACATTGCATTCCCGATTCGCGATCGCAAAATGGCGGCAACCCTGACATGTTGTCTCACACACACAAACATGGTCCGCGTTCACCTACGCGAGCTTAGACTGTGTGCGTAGCAACGCATTTGATTCATACATTTGAGCGCCAGTGTCCGAGGTGTGCCGCTATGGAGTCAGGTGACCAGTTGACATTGTAATATTACTGATTAGTATACTTTTAGATACTCATAAATACCTACTAAAGGAAGTGCTAAATCTAGTAAAGGAGAAGAGAACTGTACTGAACGTTATAGAGAGCAGAAAAGGAAACTTGCTACTAACTGGGGCACTTGTTACGACAAGACGACCAAGTAAAAACTATAATGGAAGAAAAGATCGAGGGAAGAAGAGGAAGAGGGCGACCTAGACCTTTCTTTGATTTGGACCAAATCAAAGAAAAATTGGTGTCATGTCGTATAAGGAAGTCAAAAAGAAGGCTCAAAATAGAGCAGATTGGATATTACTCCACCGACAAGAGCGAGGCTCTCAAATTAATGATGATGAAATACCTACTGAGTTAGTTAGGGAGAGTACCTAGATAAATCTAAACAGAAGCATATCACGGAATATATTATTGCGCATACTGAACCAGCTTGCCAGAGTGATTGGTACACTCTTAACTTTTTCATGAGAATAAACGCAAAGTGGAGTTTCATGTATTTTGATGCACCGATGCAACCCGTAGATACCTACTCGGGTAATATGACTTTATTACTGAGAAAAAAATAAAGGACGATAATTTTTTGTGTAATTTAATTTACAATGTAATGTACCTATGGGTATTGTGTTTGTATTTCAATAATATACTGGATTATTATCACGAGATCTTTATTAGATTATTATTAATATTTAACAATTGCAAAACAGTAGCTAACATGAGGCACTTGTAATGGCGGATGAGTGAACTGTTGACCGATGACCGGAGAGTAGTTGTCAAGGAACGAGAGTGATGATTGAATAGTGATGTGCTCCTGACATCTCCCTTTTTTCAGCGATAGCGTACTGGTTTGACAACCACTCGACCACTACGAGTGGTTCTGATCTGTGTTCCCGAATCAGCTGGTGGCAGAGGTGCAGACCTTACTACAGGCTGAGCAGGTTCTCTTTCAGGTTGGGTTTCAGGAGTTGTCTTTGGACTGGTTTGCTCTTCAGCCTGGTGTTCCATGTGGTTGTCATCAAGCGGTGAAGTTTCTAGAGACGGAGAAGGACTTGGACTTCTTGGGGTGAACTTGACCGGTATTGTAGAAGGGTTATATTTCAGATGCCAAGAGTTTCTGGTGTAAACTTTTCCATCACTAGTCTTTACTTTGTATGAACGTGGCTGTGGTGTTTTTTGTAATATCTCAGCTGGTATCCAATTGCCATGTTCTTTTCTCAATAGTATTTTCTCTCCTTTGCTGAACTCTATGTTTTCTCTTTTTCCTTTGTCCGCATATTCTTTCTCTTTTTTCTTAATTTTTTTCAGTGTTTGAGTTATATTTTTAATGACTTTCGGCTTAAGTAATCTCTCATTAATTGGTAGCAATGTTTTAGTTCTTTTATTCATTAATCTTTGGCAAGGTGAACCAAGATCAAGTCTGGGTGTATTTCTATGATGAAGTAGAGCCAAGTAAAAATCTGTGTTATCTTCTTTGCATTTTTTCAGCAGTGTTTTAGCTTCTTGTACATATCTCTCTGCTAATCCATTGGATCTAGGGAAATGTGGGCTTGAAATTCTATGTTCAAACTTCCATTCATGGGTAAAGTTTCTAAATTCTTCGCAGTCATATTGTTTACCACCATCAGTTTCCAGTATGTCAGGTATACCAAAGGTTGAGAACCACTTTTTCATAACTTGAATTATTGCTGAACTTGTGATTGTAGTCATTTCTTGTATGTCAAAATATCCAGAATATGAATCTGCTATTAATAGATATTCCTTTCCTTTCAGATGAAACATGTCAGATGCTACAATGCTCCACGGTCTCTCAGGTGATTTTTGTATGATTATAGGTTCCATAGGGTTGTCTTTTTGTATTTTGCAGCATGACTTGCAGTTTCTTACATAGTTGGTGATATCTTTTGCCATGTCTGGCCAGAACACAGAATCTCTTGCTAGACGGAGTGTACCTTGAACACCCTTGTGGCTTAGATGGCAATGTTTCAAAAGAAGTGGTACCATGGTAGGGGGTACTAATACTCTTCCATTTTTAAAAATTAGGTCATTATGTGTACTTAGTGTTTCTCTATAGTACCAGTATTTTTTCAGATTTTCTTTAAGTTGGCCTATATTGTCTGGCCAACCTTTCATTATAACTTCTTTTAAGTCTTTCAGTTCTTCACACTTTTCAGTTTCATTTTTTAGCTCTTCACGGCGCGGTTTAGAGAATGGAATTATGACACATATTTGTAAGTTTTCAGTGTCTTGTTCATCACAGGTAAGATCTATACAGTCTCGACTAAGAGTGTCTGCTACATACATCTCAGCTCCTTTTTTATAAATAACCTTTGGGTTATATGGTAGAATTTGGTAGAACATTCTCTGTAATCTTGGAGGCGCTTCTGTTAGTGGCTTCTTAAATATTGTCTCAAGCGGTTTGTGGTCTGATTCTATTGTGAGATCTTTACAGCCCCAGATGTAGCTGTGGAACTTTTTACAAGCAACCAGTATGGCATTAGCTTCTTTTTCTAGCTGGCTGTATCCTTGTTCAGTTTTTGTGAATGATTTGGCACAATAAGCTATCGGTTTTCCGTTTTGCATCATTACGCCTCCACAAGCGTAACTGCTGGCATCTACTGATAGTAGTATCGGTGCTTTTGGATCGTAATAGCCAAGGACAGGTGGCTCTTGTAGAAGTTTCTTTAATTCTGTAAATGCGCTTTCTTGTTCATTGTCCCAGAACCAAGCAGTATCCTTCTGTAGTAGTATTCTTAAGGGTGCTGTTACATTTGCTAAATCTTTGATGAATTTAGACAGGTAAGTGATCAAGCCAAGGAATCTTTGGAGTTCTTTTACATTCTCTGGCTTTTTTATCTTTTTTATTGCTTCTAGTTTTTTAGGGTCTGGCTTCAGTCCTTCATGGGTGACGACATGTCCGAGGAATTTAACTTCTTGTGTGTTAAATATACATTTTTCTTTGTTAAGTTTTAAGCCTGCTTCATGAATTTTGTCTAAAACTTTCTGTGTTATTTTATTTAATTCTTCTTTTGTTTCAGCATGAACTAATATGTCATCCATCGATACTTCAACATTTTTGATTCCAGCAAGCAAGTGTGAGAGTACCTGCTGAAATACTTCAGGTGCGGACGCTAATCCAAATGGCATCCTGAGGCACGAGTATCTTCCAAATGGTGTGCTAAATGTTAGGTATTCTGAAGTTCTTTTAGTCACTCGAAGTTGCCAGAAACCTCTCCTGCAGTCCAGTAATGTAAACCACTTAGAGCCATGAATTCTTGCTGTGATCTCTTCAACCGTGTTCAGTGGATAATATCTTCTTTTTAAATTTTTATTTATTTCTGATGGATCGATGCAAATTCTTATTTTGTCATCTTTCTTAACTACCACCATAGGAGATACTGCCGGTGTTGGTTTTGTCACTGGTTCTATTATTTTCTGTTTGACCATATTGTCAAGTTCTTCTTTTACTCGCTCTCTTAATATATGTGGTACTTTTCTTGCAGGACATATGGGCAATATTGGGTTTTCTATAAGATCTATGTCATATTTAAACTTTTTGAGGCACCCAATACCATCGAACAGACTTGTGGATATTTCATTGACTCGCTTGACCAAGTTCATTTTCTCACAAGTGGCTTTTCCCATTATGGGTGTTACATTTTCTTTTACTAACTTGTATATTACATCTTTTGTAGTATTTTTCACTTTTGTGTTTATTTTTGCTTCTCCAATTACCTTCATCTTGTGTCCTGTGAATGATGTTAGGTATTTAGTTGTACTTGGAGTAATTTTAGCATTAGCTTGAAGTGCTAGTTTTTTGCTTAGTACATTGCATTGGCTTCCGCAATCTAATTTAAAGTGAACTGTAGTTAAGTCGGCTAGTCTTGCTTTTTCGAACCAATCCTCGGTGTCTACATCTCCACCATCTATTGACATACAATGGACATACAACGAGGAGTCACTTTCATCTTCTGTGTTATCTGAATCACTTATTGACTTTAAGGCTTCTATTTTTTTAGCCCTACAACACTTTGTGAAGTGGTTTTTCTTATGGCAGTTCTTACAAGTTTTATTATAGGCCGGGCATGATTTTCTTCCATGTTCTGTGTCACATCTTTTGCAATGAAATACTTCTTTATGTTCACTGTTCTTTTTCGTATTTTTTGCAAATTTTGAGTGTCTTTTACAGTTCAGTGCCTCTACTACAGCTCCTTCTGCTTGCTTCATAGTGTCTACTTGCTTTTTAACTTGTTCCGCAGAGTGACAGATGTTTATTGTTTTTTCTAATGTAAGGTCGCTTTCTCCCAGTAATCTTTCCCTTGTCTTGTCTGAATTTATGCCGATGACTATTCTGTCCCTTATAATGCTGTCCTCCAGCGTTCCATAACCACAATTTTTTACTTTGCTTTTTAGGTTAGTCAGAAATTCATCAAAGTTTTCACTCTTTTGAACTATAATATTAAACAGATAACGTTCGTAAGTTTCATTTATTTTAGGTGTGAAATGGTTTGTGAATTTCTTTTTGATCGTGGCCAGGGATGCCTGTTGAGTTTCTGTCAGATTGAAGGTATTGTAAATTACTGCAGCCTCGGGACCGATGCTTGACATGAATATCGCCACTTGCACTTCGGCGCTTTTTTTGTCGATTCCAATAGCCGTTGCGTACCAATTCCATTGTTGTAGCCAAAGTTTCCATGCTTCCGCGATGTTTGGTGTGTTGGTTTGCAAATATTTTGGCGGCTTTACGTTGGCGTGCGTATCTTTAGTTTCTGACATATTTTCAGCCGGGTTTCGGCACCATGTGTTTGTATTTCAATAATATACTGGATTATTATCACGAGATCTTTATTAGATTATTATTAATATTTAACAATTGCAAAACAGTAGCTAACATGAGGCACTTGTAATGGCGGATGAGTGAACTGTTGACCGATGACCGGAGAGTAGTTGTCAAGGAACGAGAGTGATGATTGAATAGTGATGTGCTCCTGACAGGTATCTTTCTTGAAATAAACTTATTTTTAAGGTGAGGTGGCCTTAGAAATCCTCCGAGCAAAGGCGGAGTAGTGTTCGGAGTTTTCTATGCCATTTCTTCAAATCTCAAAAACACGAAACGTTATTATTTTCAGGACTACTTCAAGATATATGCTACAAAACTATGGAGCCCAAAACACGATTGGTAAAAATTTTCTCGATAGAAAAAAATCGCAAAATAAGCTCTAATTTTGCGGTTTTTGGCCTGTTTCTTAGACTAAAAACCTGTTCCATTTGACCGGTATCCAATATTCCAAAATTTATTTTATGTCATTTACTTCCTTATTATATGTGTAATCAACGTATGGAGCTAGTTTTTCAATTATCTACTTATTATCATTAAAAAAGAACACTTAAACACAAAAGTATGTTCGGTTTGCGCACGGGCACGTCGGTTTCTACCGCGCCCGCACCCCTCAGTCGGCCACTGAGCCTCGTCGGAAGCAGACATGTACAACTTTTTTCCAGCCGCGGAGATATTACGACATTTATTGAGCAGGGAAACCAAATGCCAAGTTAAAGAAAAAAAACGAAATATAGCCTTGCTATAAAAAACAGAGGATAAGGTAGTTTGCGGCGTAATATTTACATACACACACATACACATATCACGCCTATAATCCCTTGCGGGGTAGGCAGAGCGTAAACGGCCGCAAAAAACGGACATTTACGCCATGTCTGACAAATATTTGAGGGTTATGCGCAAAAATTGTGTATCGCCATAGTGACAGGTTGTCAGCCCATCGCCTAAGATTGCAGTACAGACCCTCGAGTACCTTAGTCGCCTTTACCGACTCCCATGGGAAAGAAATGGGGTGATGCAGTTCTAAGTAGGCATCACACAGCATAATATTTACAAAAAAAAAATAAGATATATTTTTTCGAATTAGGGTAGAAGTACCTTGCAAGGACTACCTTATGTATGGCTAACATAACAATTTATTTATACCTAGCCTCACTCACGGCGTGATGTTTTTCCCGTAGGAAAAGATATTTCTCCAAAGTAAAAAAAAAGTTGCCTATGTCACTCTCCAGCCTCACAATCCACCCAACGCAACGTGACGTTACAATTACAACATCAAGGAAGGACAATCAAACAAACACGTTTCGATGGATGAAAACCTGTCAAGTGCGAGTTAGACTTGATAGCTGAGGACGGTTCCGTACAACCTTACTTTACTATTGTATAGGGTGAAATTTAACTAGTGACCGATAGCGAAACCATGGAATGCCTACCAGACACCAGTCTGAGAATAAGGAACAAATTTGCTCAAGGAACATATGGATCCCATACAAATTGACTAGGCCGGCTAGTACACCTTGTATGGGAGGTTCAATTTTACATAAAACCGCTCCGTTGCGACGAGAAGAAAGGAAAATCCAACAAGCAGGCTTTCCCATTTGTAATATTAGTGTGGATATATAAAAACCGGTAAAGTGCGAGTTGGACTCGATAAGTGAGGAGGGTTCCGTACAATCTATTTTAACGATTCAATGTGAGTTGTGAGCCAAACTGTGGCCGTAATTGCGTAAACCGAAAATGAATCTGATGCAGAGGTTTGGACCTTTCGGAGCGTAATGACTAAGGTGCCAAAATGACCAAAGTTACAAAATGTCCAAAGTTGCGAAATGACCAAGTTTATAGTTGCGAAATGACTAAGGTTACAAAATGACCAAAGTTGCACAATGCCCAAAGTTGCGAAATGACCAAAGTTGCAAAATGCCCAGAGACGCTCAAGTTTGCTAAACAACTCCTCAGTGGCATCTACGTAGCAGGTATCGGCGTGGTCTAAACGGGGGAGGAGAAGTGTCTGAGCAAGAGTAATCTTAGTTTTAAGAGACAAGAAATTTTGAAGGCATTATAGCGAAAGAAAAGAGAAAAATACTTTACTGCTGACAGCGTTGACCTGCGCAGTCCAACTGAGAGTGGAATCCAGCAAAATACCTAGGTTTTTGGCAGTTTTTGTGAAAGCTATAGACGGTTTATAAATAACGTTTGGGATAATTGCATGGTCCACTTGCCTACACACACATATAAGAACTACCTATTAGCATGGCCTGAGATTTTATTGGGTTGACCACAAGACCGAAGAATTCAGCCCATATAGCAATTTTGCTGAGGTCATTGTTGATAGCCACAGTTGCACTATTTATATCATCACAGGTGAAATGACAGTAAATCTGCAAATTGTCTGCGTAAAGATGGAAGCTAGAAGAGAGGAGTAACTGTGTTAATCACAACATAAAAAAGAAGAAGTGAAAGGACGCCACCTGTAGGTACGCCTGAAGAGAGATTACTCCATTCCGAGAAAGCCTCATCAGAACGGACCCGCTTATAATTATCGATAGAGTCATCAATGTGGCGTCTTTTCGCAGATACAGACGACTACACCGATTTCTCAACAGTTTGTTTGAGCAGCTAAGATAATTTGAGAATCAAGGAATGTGGACTGTTGATGAAACATTTCTCTTCATAGGTGCTACGCCTTTCGGAATCGTGGGTGAATATACTACAGTGGAAGTGAAATGCCCAGTTGCGTGTCAAAAATGGCATTCAAAATGCTATAAAACAAAATAAGGTGCAAATATTGAAATATTATAAAAAGCAAGATCGAGTTACTGTGAATTCAAAATAGTAATTGGTTTTTCCAAGTTCAGGGACAATTACGTGTGACGGGAAAGATAAGATGTGTTTTATATGGAGAAATCAATCTGATGAAATGGAGACAGTATATACAAAGATATGACCACTTTTGGTAAACTAAAATAGAATCATATTCTCCCTAAATGAGAATGGTAGATTCTCGTCGAGCCCGTGGGATGCCTTTGAGAGGTTCTGAAAAACCGGCTATTTAACCAGGAAAGTGGGCGCTGGATTGTCAGATCCTGTTTATTGGGACTGTTATAGATTTCCTTAGTTTAATCCCTTATTATTTTGCCAATTTTATTTCTATGTC
This sequence comes from Tuta absoluta, assembly GCA_027580185.1. NCBI lineage: Eukaryota > Metazoa > Arthropoda > Insecta > Lepidoptera > Gelechiidae > Tuta > Tuta absoluta. The sequence continues at coordinate 5,103,085 of JAQAHW010000019.1, read as the reverse complement.
TGTTCGTTTGTATGCCTCGCCTCGATAATTTCAACAGACTACGGAAGGAACCCTATTTATGGGCGTCAGTAAATGAAGCAGATAAAATTTTTTGGCTTCTAAATGAATTTTATTTGCATTTTGATGTATATTATTTGAATTTTTCCCCATATAACATGAATAATCAATAATCATACGGATCCCTAGACATCATTTCTTTATAAATAATTCTGTACCTACCTAACTATGACTGATTTAAAAACTTTACGTAGTAGCACTACGTAAAGTTTTACATGGTTTACATGTCTAAAAAACATAAAAATTGAATAGGTATATCATATAACATTAAAAAAGACAACCTTTCAATGAAACAAATAGTTCAATTATTAGCACGTTTACCGCCTATACTGTCGTGCGCGGGAGCCTGACACGCTGCGTTTGCTACTTGCCCGTGCGGGGGGTACACCCCGCGCCTGCTCCGCCCGCGCGGCTGCTTCACCCCCTTGAAAACGCGGCAACCTCGGCCAGATTTCGCCTTAAAAATAGAATGGCAATGATACCTAACCTAAGTCGCATGTGAGGCGAAAACAGTTTTTATCAAGCCAGTGACGCTCTACCTACCCTGCGAGCAAGATATGCGTGATTGCATCTCCTTCGCGAATAACTAGTGACCGGTGTTTTCGGGTCATTCGAAGACGACAAAAAACCGACTGAACCGATGTTGATGCGTCTTTCACAAAATTCCTAAATTCTGTCCTATGACCTAGACTAGAGTCAAGAGCAAACCCATCATTAATAAAAATATAAAAAAATTATAATATTGGGTGAAATTTTACTAGTGACCGATACTGAAAACAAAGGACGGGCTGGTGATAGGAAACAACTTTCCCCAAGAAATATAGGTCTAAATCTGACAAATATACTTATTTTGAGCTTCCATTGTAACCCAAATCAGTTGATCGGCAATTGTGAATGGGAGGGTAAATTATTTTTATTTATATCTTAACCTATGTTCTTTCCGGAAATTTCCATATCGGTCACTAGTAAGATTTCACCCAATATTTTTTTATTTTTATTAACTGATTACTAGGGTTGAATTAACATTTCTCCTTTTCAACAAGTTGAAATAATATGCTTGGGAAGACAGTAAATGGCTTGAATATCGAATTTTAAAACACTTCCCGTGTTAGGTATATAATTTTTGAAAACGTACTGTACGACTTACCACACAAGATACGGTTTCAGAATTTTGCGTGGAACCGGGCGTTACGCTAGGCAATTAAGAAATAGATGGCGGCAGAACAAAAATAATGTATATTGTAAATAATGTCGTCTAACACCATAGTCATCCATGACCACGGGCTCTGTAAAGAGCTCGAAACGTCTTCTTCTCAGTCGTACACTCTTGACAGAGTGGTCGTGGTTGCTCCGATGGCGTACGAGGTTGGAGGTACGCGTACATGTCTATTTGTCGTCAGTCTTCTGATCTTGAACTGCTTTCCTTGCAATGTCTCTCCATTTCTGCCGGTTTGCTGCATTGCGGGAGCATTCTGTCATGGAGGTTTGCGTTGCTGATTTTATCAAGTCTGTCCATCGGGTAGGTGATCGGCCTCTTGATCTTTTGCCTTCTACGTGGCCCTGGACTACCAATCTTTCGATCGAGTGCTCGTTCCTGGATATGTGGCCAAAGAACTTGAGTATTCGCAGTTGCACAGTTGACGAAAGTCGTTCTTTGACCTTGAGCTCCTTCAGAATTGAGTTGTTAGTGCGGAAAGCGGTCCAAGGGATCTTCAACATACGCCTCCAGCACCACATCTCCAGCGCATCGATTTTTCGACGGTCTTGTGAGCGCAGAGACCAAGTTTCAGCTCCATAGAGAAAGATTGGAAAGACAAGACATTTCATGAGTCGAACCTTAGTATTTTTGGTTATTCTCTTATCTTTCCATATCTTATTAAGCTTTTCAACCGCAGATCGTGTAATAGCGCATCGTCTCTTGATTTCTTGTTCGCAGCCACCAGCGTTGGATATGTAAATTCCAAAATAAACACAACTTAAATCCGTTTCAAATTGTTTTATTGTGAATAGGAAATGACTTTGTGCCTAACTGCTGAGAGATACTTTGCTTTTTACATTGCATGAAAGTATAAATAAAAAGTTTCATACAAATAAAACAGCGTTATCTAAGCGCTCCTTCCAGCTGTTAGTAGGGGAGTGTTTACGATACGCTGGCATTTTTGAATAGGGGATGTGATACTTTGTATGTATGGATGTGTGTTACATCGAGACGAATTTACTTAAGTGAAATATAGACTGCAGTCTGGTATACATATAAGTGCCATGTGGTGCCGCCACTACTGCCGTGATGCGTGATGGACAGATCTGATTGTAACCTCAAAACGTCTTTGTCGTGCCGGCTTAACTTAAAAAAGCGACTAACGGATAAATTCAACCAATAAATGGGCAGCGTTCCCTGTGAAAGCAATATCTTACATTGCGCTCACCTAACCGCTTGCCAAGGATACCCCCAAAAGGGCCCGAGATGGTGATGATAATCATGCGCGGTGCGTCTGGATGTCCGATGGTAGAAGGGAGCTGGTGGTGAAGCTGAAGCTCTTGAGCACACTCTCCGAAGTACAATCTGTAAAAAACCGACAAGCAGGCGACCTTGCAGCGATGTGCCAGGCTATGTAGCTTGCTGTCCACCAGTTTTATGTCGCCTATGAGCCTCTTGGCCCTGCGTTCCACCGAGTCAAGAGCGGCAAGTTGGTATTTGGCTGAGCCATCCCAAAGGTGACTGCAATACTCCATGCAGGATCGGACTTGTGCTTTGTAAAGAGTTAAAAGCTATCCAGGCGTAAAGTGTCGCTTCACTTTATTCAGGATGCCCAGCTTCTTAGCCACCGTTTGAGCCTTGTACTCGATGGTCGCGCCAAAGTTTAGATTTGATGTCAACTCCACGCCTAGAAGCTCAAGCCTGTCAGTGACAGGGACAGATGTACCCCGAAAAGTAGGTGTCCAGTTGAAAGGACTCCTTTTGAGTCCTCATTGTGAGATACAGACTCAAGTCTAGTATATAGTATATAGTGCTGCATGGTGCCGGCTTACAATAGCATCACCTCATCTCTATCCGTTGAAAAGGCGAATAAGGAATAAATCTCAGGTAATGGACAGCAGCGTCCTCTGTGAACGCAACATCTTGCACTACGCTCATCGAACCGCTTGCCAAGCGTGGTGATAAGGCTCAAAAGGGCCCGATGGTGTATAATATGCATGGTGGAAAAGTCATACTTACACGTGTAATGGAGTAGAAAGAGCAAATAAAACAGCGTTGTCTATAAGCGCTTCTTTCAGGGCTGTAAGAGGAGGTATGTTAACGATATGCTGGCCATTGCTGGCGTCGACGTCGTTGCCGTGTGTTAAACCAGTCTGAAAGTCGTTTACGGACTAAGTAGGTGCAGATTCAAATTCCAATGCAGGAAAAAGGAAATAATCGGCCTCCCGTACAAAATTCACGATCAACTTTGTAAGGCACATTATAGGGGAGAATGATTTATTTTTCCCGTTGTCTAGCATTGCTTTGGACTTAAAAAACATTTTACAGTAGGATCTCCTGAGCACCACGTCCAATTTAATGCATTTTCTTCAAAACACGGTGTATTAAAAGTATATATAACTACTGTTTATTCTGTGGTACTGCTCGGTGTGATAGGAAGCCGGCTCTCAAAGTAAAGAGACGTAAATTCTCCTTGGAACGCAACATAAACGCTGTTCACTACCATTTTTATGTATGTTTGTATTGAAAATGACAATATTTTGCGCGCCTGCCGTGTATTTGATCATGAAATATTTGTTTTACTGCGACGCTGTGCCACGAGATATTTTCAGAGTGAATTTTATATATTGAGAAGTTATGAAAAACCCGGAATAACACTTAAAGCTCTTACAAAGACCAGCTGTATTATAGCTACTTTTTATAGTGTGGGTGGGGCTTTGAGTCGACGAACGATTCGATTAAAGTCACACAGACAGACTGATAAGTACTTCGCTTTTCCGTATATTCACAACTACTTAAAACGAAATAATCCTTTACAAAACCACTTTGTATAGTCCAAGATGCGAGACGAGATATGTTGCCGGGGTGTATACAGGGTGTATTTTCAATGGTAGGAATTGTTAATTTTTTCCATTTAAATATTTATTTTCAGGTTATTGTAAAATAAGAAAGACGACACAGGGGCCGTATTCGGCTATTTGAAAATCGTTTTAGTTGTGTTTCAATAGAGTGTCAGTAGGATAGTTTTGGTCATTTCGTGTTCCACTAACAGTTTGGCAATAACAATGGCAATAGAATTACAGTTGAGTGTCGATGACAATGGCTAAAAAATAAGATAACTAGGACCCACAGTGCAGCTGCCAGCAGCTATTCAGTAGGACATATGATAAAAAGTATAGATTAAAATGTTATCCTTAAGCTAAAAGCCTGCCTATCGGTGGATTCACCTGCTGCTGTCAGTTTTCTGCGGTGAGAAGTAGTTCCACTTACTACACGATTACAGACACGTCCACTGTTGGACGTATGCTTTATCAGACTGCGATTTTGGAGGGACTGCATGCTACGGCTGCCCACAACTCATTCCCTAACCTGTAAAATTGTAAAATTGTAGCCTGTAGTTTGATAATATCGGGCACTGGTTACTGCTCGAGTCATTTTGTACGAGAGGGCCAAATGCTATTTTTCGTATTACGAAAAAAATATACTAAGAGTAGTTGTTCAGTTTCACGTCTAGAACACGCTCTGTGTTATGAAACTACAGACTACAAGTCTACAGGTCAAATGCTTTATACATTTTGTTGCCAGTGAATGTCTAACCGCATGAATATCGAATTTCATCTACAAAATTATACCTAGCCTATGTAGTTTGATAACTGAAAGTTTGTAAAGTCATTTCCCTTACAAAATGTGTGTATCGAGAAAAAAGTCTAAAACATTTCAATTTTTTTATTCAATATTAAGTTCACACAGCGCCATCTAGCCCCAAATTAAGCAAAGCTTGTACTATGCGAACAAGATAGCTGATAATAATACCTATATACTTTTTTTGTAAATAATCTCATATTATACATAGAAAACACCCAGACTAAACGCAAATACTTGAAAATTGTCTTAACAAATACCTATGTGTGTCTTGTGGGATCGAACCCACGACCCTAGGCGTAGATAGAAGGCAGGGTACTATCCGCTACGCCATCGGGCTAGTCAATAGAATAAATGAAATGTATTTTTGACTCAAATGCCAAAATTTCAACTTAACACAACGCCATTACTTTTGAGATTCTTCAGATTCTGATGTTTATTGAAAATGGTACAGTATTGCAGATGAAAAGCTTAAAATTAAAGTTCTACATTGTCAGTCACGTAAATCGTAACATGCAAATTTAAAATAATACAATATGTCATACATACATGAATCACGCCTATATCCCTCACGGGGTAGGCAGAGCGTTAACGGCCGGAAAACGGATATTAACACCACGTCTGACGAAAGTTTGAGGGTCAATCATATAACCTGTGTTTTACTATAGTGACAGGTTGTCAGCCCATCGATGTCATAAACTTTCAAATTAAAGGATTCTCACTCGAATAGTGAAGAATTCTCACAGATACACCCTGTAACAGCGAGAGGATGCGCGGGGCAATAACATAGAGTGCTTCTCACCCGTTTGTAAGGGTTGTTTCACACACTGAGGTGGAACGAGAAATACTGGCTGGAATATAAGTGTGGGTAGTAGAGAGATTCAAAAATTACTCTTTTCAAGGAGATATATAGGTAGGCTTTTATTGGAATAGTATAGGGTGAAATTTTACTATCGACCGATAGCGAAATCTCAAGACGGGCTGGTGATAAGTAAAAACTTTCCCTAAGGAACGTATGTTGAAATTGAATAAAAAAATATTGACCTCTCATACAAAAATGCCGATCAGCTGATTTGGGTTAATATGGAGGATGATATGATATGATGCCCGGCGGGCGCTAACATGTTTTCAATTTATTATTTTCATTTCTAAAAAATAATGTGTTAGCAGCATTTAAGTAAGTGCATCTTGTTAATTTCATTTATGAAGGAGAGAATACCCTTAGGTAGAGATCAACGAAAAACGGATACTCGTAGTGGAGATTTTTATTGATATTAAAATTTCGACTGCGGCCGGGAATTAAACCCGGGACTATGGAATACCGTTCCACTGCTGCCAACTGAACTACCGAAATCATGGCTGTTGTCTCCAGACTATACACACGCATACATACACATATCACGCCTTTATCCCTTGCTGGGTAGGCAGAGCGTAAACATCAGTAAAATGCTGTCTAACATATATTGGAGAGTCATTCAGAAAATTTGTATCACCATAGTGGCAGGTTGTCAGCCCATCGCCAAATTGCAATACACATGTAACCTGTAATGTAACGCTCGAGTTCCTTAGTCGCCTCTTACGACACCCACGGTAAAGAAATGGGTGATGCTATTTCAAGCCGGTGTGATGCCCCTCATTTGTTCCCCACTTTGGGAACTACCGGCACGTGACGGGTAGATTCAGTCCAATATGTTCTCCCCAGAACAACTCGTAAGCCCATAGCCAGCATCATACTGCAAACTATCGATTCAATCAATTGGTTAGTCCTCATGCATCATCGTATGAATTTAAATCCATTAATGAAACCTTTTTTACTTCAATGCATAAGAATTTTCTACACTGAAAGTTCTGTATTATTCATTTCGTCTATTTATATTACCTGTAATAGATTTCCTTTTACCACGAAGACCGTGAAGTTTCCGCTCTGACACGCGAACCGGTAGTTCTATTTGCACAAACAAACAAAAAGAAAGGAGAACCGTTTTGTTACGGAGGAAAAATACACATCTCGCCAACAATACACTAACCAGCGATATGGGAGGCGTTTTGATAACACCTTCACAAAGGAGGTTTACAGCGCCTGGCCACGGTAATATTATCTATACAGTATTCTAACTTCATACAAACGGACGGCGCGCGAGCTATACCTACGCGCTCGGATCTCGGCATGCGCTCGGCATGCTAACAGTCGCGGGTGAGGCGGGTATGCCGCAGTGACGAATGGACGGTGTGCAGGTTTTAAATCAGTAACCGCACGAATTTTCACTCGAAATAAGTACAAATAGTATTTAAAATTACAAGTAGAATAGGTATATTGTGCTGTTTTTGGTTGCATGAATTCCTCAATAACGCACCCAGAGGAATATAACTTTTTTTAGATTACCTGGAAACTCTGAAAGGTAAGCCTATAAATTAAATTTACTTACTATTAGGTAAGTAGGTACCTACTACGTAATTTGTGGCTTGTGTCTAGGTTGTATAAAAAGGAAATACAGGGAAATAGATAGGTATTTCCCTGTATTTCCTTTTTATACAACCGTGTTATAGATTTGACGCATCTGCAGGTTGGGGTTTTTTTTTAATTATATTTATGTGGTTATTTCTTAATTAATAAATAGAATAGAGTGAAGGAAAGTGATTAACACGAGTGAACTGGGCGACAGTGACAACCCCATCACATGCTTACGTACCCGCGCGGCTGTAGGCACTTATTTCAAGGACACGGCCGAGTTACAATACTGTATAGATAGTATTACCGTGGCCTGGCCTACTCGTGTATGTATTTAGAAGACTTTTATATTGGGTTATTTTTTTGGGAGTACGCAAACCGGCCAACCCAATAAGCCATACTATTTGACGGCTTTCAGTTTCGTACTAAAAAGGATTTCAATCACGGATTTCAATACAGGAAAATAGACCGTCTGCCATATAATTAGCACGAATCTGATAGATATCAAATATGGCTTATCGTGATGGCCGTTCTGTAGTAAAATTATAAGCTACAACCGTCCACTGATGGACATGGGCCTCCCCTATTGGGAGGTATTGCTACACTCATCACAGCATGATGTGATGTCATTTTATGGCAAGAGGATTGGCGTGCGCACTCACAGGGAACGCTGCTGCCCATTCCCTGCATAAATATGACCCTTAGTTGCGTTTAACAACAACCACGAATAGAATTGGGGTGATGCTATTTTAACTATTTCTCAGCCGTCATCACATGGCTCAAACGCGTCGCATGCAAACTTTAGTTTGATTAAAATTTAAAAAAACTCGTAAAATTTTCTACACTTTTTTTTCATTTTCTTTCTTAGACTTTCGCTATCAGTACCATCCGGGCTACCGCGGCTTGGTTGTTGCCTGCGATTTCATACAAGTATGTCTTATCTTACCAATGGGTATTGACGACCGATGTGGCGCAGTGGTAGTGTGACTGCCTGCGACGCAAAGGTTCCGGGTTCGATTCTCGGTGGGACACTCACAAAAGTTGATATTTATCTCTTTGTGAATTTGTTCCCGGTCTAGTTAGGACATTGCAGGGTGAACCAACTGATTGTCCAAAAAGAAATGGTTCCGTGCTTCGGAGGGCACGTTAAGCCGTCAGTCCCGGTTGCTGTCTATGATTACTTAGACGGCGGTCGTAACACAACCATGTCAGAGGCCTACTAGTGATAGTAGGCGGTTAAAAACTCTGACACCAGGGTTCATCGGGTCGTTGGATGACTCGATGTTCCCACACGAAAAAGAGAGAAAGAGAATGGGTAAGACCAATGTTCTCAATGGAGAACATTTATCTTGAAATATTAATAAATATATTTTTGTGTCTCTATCTACTCTCTACTAGGAAGGCAGGTATAGAATGTACCTTAATTTGGTCATTCTTGTGAATTGTATGAAAAACCGGTACATACTGATCCCTAAAATAAGTAAATTTGAAGTCTGCCATAAGGATCCTATTGATCTCGGAAATCTGTCTCATTATCCCGAACTTACAGCCAGAAAGCCTTTGACTATTCTATAAACGACATCCTTTCCCTTTTTCGGTCCTCAATATTTTTATAAATGGAAAGTACTCAATCTCAAAGGTTTATTAAAAACGGATGTCCTTTATTTGAAGGGCTGAAATTAGGTAGGATTTAAAGGGTTTATTTTAGGTATCAAAGAAATCTTTGATTAAGTATTTTGAAAAATATATTAAATTATTCTATAAACGACCCTTTCTCTCTGGAACGCGTGGATATATCGAGTTAAAATTCAATCCACTTACGGCCACATGTATTAATTAAGGTTAAAAAAGCTACGACCGACAACATTATTGGTCTAAACGCGCGTTTATGACTTTCTCAAGGGAATGAAAATTAATAGAGTAGGTACTTTTCGTGGACATAGACTAGAACACTATTAAATGACAGTGGGCAAAATTGTATGGAACTTGGTCCAAGAACCTCCACTATTGAGACTTATTGGAAATGGAAGAACACACTTATCAGATTATCCGAGACAAGTATTACCGAAATCTGCACCGGGATTTAATTTTTATAGTCACTTGAAGTTACTATAAAAATATTCTTAAAAATGATTTTAACAGGAGCGTGATATTTATTTTGACAGATTTTATTGATATTACGTGTCTCTCGAATGTGCCACAATGTAAACTCCATGTAACGACACTCCACATAACGTCAAACTCCCCAAAACATTCAAATAACATGACTTTGGTTTGAAAAAAGTGGTCCAAGACCTTCCACTGTTGAGACTTATTGGAAATGGAAGTACATACTTGTCTGTGACACATTAATATTGATATTGCGTGTCAGTCGAATGTAAAACAGTATAAATTCCATGGAACGACACTCCACTCCATTTAACGTCAAACTCCCCAAAACATTCAAATAACATGACTTTGGTTTGAAAAAAGATGGCCAAGACCTTCCATTGTTGAGACTTATTGGAAGTGGAAGTACATACTTGCCTGTGACATATTAATATTGATATTAGGTGTCAGTCGAATGTAATATAGTGTAAACTCCATAAAACGACACTCCACATAATACAAAACTCCCCAAAACATTCAAATAACATGACTTTGGATTGAAAAAAGTGGTCCAAGAACCTCCACTGTTAAGACTTATTGGAAATGGAAGTACATACTTGTCAGATTATTCAAGACAAGTTTTATCGAAATCGGCAGCGGGATTTATTTTTGAATACTAAAAGTGACCATAAAAATATTCTTAAAAAATTATTTTGAGTGGAGCGTGCTATTTATTTTGACACATTTATATTGACATTGCGTATCTTTTGAATGACATGTAATACAATGTGAACTCCATGTAACGACACTCCACATAATGCCAAACTCCCTAAAACATTTAAATAACATGATTTTGGTAGGGAAAAATTGGTCCAAGACCCTCCATTGTTGAGGCTTGTTGGAAATGAAAGTAAATACTTGTCAGATTATCAATATCAATATCAATAAGATCTTTCAAAATAAATAGCTCGCTCCAGTTAAAATTGTTCCACCAGCTCCCTTCTACCATCGGACATCCAGACGCACCGCCGGATACCATCCGTACCTGGTAGCCATTCCACCAATTCGGACTAAGCGCTTCCAGTCATCATTAAATATTATAATGCGCACTGCTAAAGAGTGGAACTCACTACCTGCGTCTGTGTTTCCAAACGCATACAACCCTAATCTCTTCAAAGTAAGAGTGAACAGGCTTTTTCTGGGTGAGCTCGCTCCATCTTAGACTCTGTCTCTGTCCTATGACCTAGACTAGAGTCAAGAGCAAACCCATCATTAATAAAAAAAAAAAACATTTTTGAACAATATTTTTATAGTATCTTCAAGTGACTATAAAAAAAAAACCCAGTCTAGATTTCGGTAATACTTGTCTCGGATAATCTGATAAGTGTGTTCTTCCATTTCCAATAAGTCTCAATGGTGGAGGTTCTTGGACCACTTTTTTCAAACCAATGTTATGTTATTTGAATGTTTTTGTGAGTTTTGTATTATGTGGAGTATCGTTTCATGGAGTTTACACTGTATTACATTCGACTGACACGTAATATCAATATAAATGTGTCACAGACAAGTATGTACTTCCATTTCCAATAAGTCTCAACAGTGGAGGTTCTTGGACCACTTTTTTCAATCCAAAGTCATGTTATTTGAATGTTTTGGGGAGTTTGACGTTATGTGGAGTATCGTTACATGGAGTTTACATTGTGGCACATTGGAGAGACACGCAATATCAATAAAATCTTTCAAAATAAATAGCTCGCTCCAGTTAAAATCATTTTTGAACAATATTTTTATAGTATCTTCAAGAGACTATAAAAAAAAATCCCAGTCTAGATTTCGGCAATACTTGTCTCGGATAATCTGATAAGTGTGTTCTTCCATTTCCAATAAGTCTCAATGGTGGAGGTTCTTGGACCACTTTTGCCCACTGTCCTTTGGCAAGTAGCTCCGTTTTAAGAGCAAATTTTAGAAAAAAAAAACAAGTTTATTGTTTTTTTTATAAGGTGTTTTAAAGTTGACGACCCGGTGTCCCACGCGAAAAGAAGAAAAAGTGGGCCGAAAAAGAACAACATTTTCAAATGGAGGATATCGAAAGGGGTATCATAATGAAAGGTCTTGACGTGCATGTGACGAAACCCTCGGTGGGCGAGTCCGACTCGAACTTGGACGTTTTTCATTTTATTACTTTTTCTAATACTATCATTATGACCGTGTTATGTATGTACATAACTTGTATTTCGTCAAAAAAATATGATTTGATTATTCCCATTACCGTTGTGGTTGATGTCCTGTTCTGCCTATCCTGCAAGGGATTAAGGCGTGATTTCTTGCACGTACATAAGTTTACATACATACATAAATCACGACTATAATCCCTTGCAGGGTAGGAAGAGCGTAAACAACCGTAAAAAACGGACATATTTTACGCCACGTCTGACAAACATTTGAGGGTCATTCGGAAAATTGTGTATCACCATAGTGACAGGTTGTCAGCCCATCGCCTAAAATTGCAGTACACACCCTAGACTCCCTCAGTCGCTTTTTACGACACCCACGGGAAAGAAATGGGGTGATGCTATTCTAAGCCGGCCTCACATAGCAGTTAACATAAGTACGTAAGTAGTTAGGCCGCGCGCGGTCTCGCGGGTTCCGCGCGGCGGTCTGACATCGCCGCCATTATTACCCGTCCATATTTAGAAGGCGCATAGTGCCTAGGTAGTTGTAGTATGGCAAGTGTCGTCGTGTTCGTACGGGTTATATTATGTCGCGGGTTGCTGAAGCCGCGGCGCGGGTGACCGCAGGCCGCGTCACGGGGCGCCAATCTTGTGTTTTGTCAAATCTGGCCCGCGCGGGCCGTCCCGCGCGTGAAACCGCGTGAGCGAGCGTACGGCCTTAGTTGTGTAGGTATGTATAGGTACTTACGTTGCATCGTGGTATCCTATGCTGGTTGCTGAATCTTGACTCTCCGATAAAGTTGCAGTACCTGCAGAGAAATGGAACAAAATTTCAGAATTTGGGAACTTAAAATATTTTAATATAATTACAAGGTCCTTTTAAATTCAGTGCAAATATTTTAAGGGTAAGTGCTACACGTAAAAATGAACAAGTTTACCGAATAAACTATTCAATAAACATAATTAGGTCGAAATATGAAAAAATATTGGACCTCCCATACAAAGTGGTTATCAAATATTTTTACATATTTCGACCTCTTACTTGGGGAAAGTTGTTCAGTTTTATGCGCGTTCACCCTATCGGTATTTATAGGGCTGTCCCTTCTTGCATAGATGACGTTTGTCGTTTAGGTCAGCTGGATATATCTTTTGTAGGTAATGTTTCCTATGTCCAATAAATGGTTAATAATAATAATGTAATGTGCTTCCCGTCCCGATTGCTGTCTATGATGTGATTATTTTTGATCACTTACTTTACCTATCTATCTACTTATAAAACGGTTGTAACATAACCCTGCCAGAGGCCTAACCTATAGTAGCTACTAAAAAAAACTCTGACAACATGATTTCTCGGTTCGTTATTAGACTCGATGGCCCAGTCGATGTTAATTGTTCAAGTATCTGCCCAGATTGGGAAATGAACCCGGGACTTCTGCGTAACAGAACAGGCACACTCACATCGACTGCTACACAGAGCCCGCGGGAAATATTTAATAAAGTGTAGGCAAGTATTCTCAAAAGTTAGATATCAAGGTTCACTTCTCTGTAATGTTTCAGACTTCTCTTCGAACACGCATAATGAAGCATTGAAATACTCGTCGCACTCAGATGTCACTTTAAAATAAAAAAAATAAATGAACCAAAACATCAAATACACGAGTAGTTACGTATTTATAGAAGTGCATAAAATGCATTTTTTTTTGTTGTCTACATATAGACTCTCTTCTGTAGTGAAGGATAAAAGTGCGAAATGTAAATCTGTCCTCTGTGGTGTTTTTTTACATGGGACACCGAGTCAACGAACGACTACGCAAGAAGTATCGATACACCCGTAATAAGTTGTTCCAAATACCATCTCGAGATATATTACTCCAATGCAAAATAAAATACCTACAGAGAGTAAAGACTGTCAATTCCTCCGCTCCCACCTACTTTCTGTCCCGCGGGCGTCCCGCGAGTTATCTGGTTTGCCTATAATAGGCTTCTGACGTGGTTGTGCAACGAGCGCCGTTTAAGGCGTCTTAGCAATCATTCACAGCAATCGGGTGGGATGGCCGCTTAACGTGCCCTCCGAAGCACAAAATTATTATTCTTACGGATAATAAGATGGTTCAGCCTGCAATGTCCTAGCCATACTGGAAACAAATTTAACTTTATGAGTGCCCCACCGGGAATCGAACCCGGAACCTTTGCGCCGCAGGTAGTCGCATTATCACTGTGCCACATCGGACGTCAACGTGTGGGTTTAACTACTCGTTTTACACAGTCTACTACTCTAATCTGTTCCTGTCAAAGGTATGTGTGAACAGATTTGTGTAGAATATATTAGAATAGAAAAACAGTTATTCAAGTAGTAAGTAGAACGTGTGATCGAGCCGCGGATGGACGATCCGCAACCGACATTCGCATGCGAAATTGTTTTAAAAATATGCTTTTGGTTGTTCGAAAGTTTCCCTCCGAAAATTTCATTTCTCTGAGGGTCGCTCAAATATCTTGAGCATTATCCATAGAAACCTAAAGAAATACGGAAAACTTTATTTTCTTTTCATGTGTTCGGGGCAAATAATGTTTGAGGACAATCTTTGCGTTCCTCGCGAATTTTTCCTAAGTCAATATTATTTGGTAAAGATCACTGGTAAAATGCGTTACTCACTTCTGTTCCGACTTGAAAATTAAATTCGGAATGTAAAGGTAATATAATCGTGCTTGGAAATACTACCTTACCGTTCCTCTGCCGAGTTAGAGTAGGCGAGCACAGGCGACTTTGTTGTATGCGAAATAACGGAAGTCCCATTCAATCTCGTCAAAATGGCAGATAGGTCCAACTGTTGCTCAACAAAAAGTCACCCGTACGCGCGGTCACTTAAAGTACAATTTTCCAACAAGTCGTATTTGACAGCTGTCATCTCCATACAAAAAGAGTCGTCAACAAAGGAAAATGGACCCTTATCGTTATTATCGTATTATCACGAATCTGATAGCCGTCAAATAGGTACGACTCATTCGAAAGGCAATACTTTTGAGGGTCGGGTTATTCATAGTCGTCAGCGGCTTAGCTTTTTGTCGCGAATTTACAAGGACATTTTTGCAACGATTCATACTGCGTATCATACATTAATTTACTTAGGTAATTCATTCATATAATTTTTTGTTTAATCTCGCGAAAAATGGCCTGGCCGCTTTCGCGTTGCAGCGTCTGCAGCGGCCGAGCCGCTGACTGATCATAATCCGGCCCTTAGAGATACCGGAGCTTTGAGTGTTTAATCGGAAATTTTCTAGAGATTCTCGAGTGTCATGTAGAAGGCGCTCAGCTTAATTGAAATAACGTTTCTTTGCACAAAAACCGTCTTGAAATTCTTAATTTTGTGTTTATTGAATTGTTCTAATTTTTTTATTGGTTATTTGTTTATTAACACGAATGACAATCAATATGATAGCAATGCGATATGTTCATTTTGTAGTAAATCAAACTAACATAATCAATTTGTAACAAACACAACGCGAAACGGAACCTGTGACAAAACTATGGCTGACGGCTGGCCAGCCATATTGAAATGTCAAAATTTCAGTTTAGCACAGCGCCCTCTGGTTTGACATTCAGAACTATCAACAGAACTGTCAACAGAAAAACTCCCATTGGACGAGAGGTCGACTGTACCTTACCTACCCACTGTGGTACCTACTTATTGCGAGTAGAAATTACTTCTGCAAACAAAGTTCAACTATCTGTCAAGCTAAGCCTGCCTAAGTAAGAGGTAGGGCTGACCGTATCTAAAACAGAGGAAGGTCTATTTATACGGTGTGGGCTATTGAAAAGTAAGAATGACCTGATGTACCTTGGAGTTTGAGATTTAAACCACACAATTACTAGGTTCTGACTGTATAATTTAGTTCGTAACTTCGAATAAAAAACGTAGGTATTCGTTGCCGTAGTAGTCTACAATAAGTACTTTATAATAAATGGTAACTTAATGGTATGGTGTCCGGTCCCACACGAAAAGAGAAAAAGATAATATGGTAATTTTCTCAGTAAGGTGTTATACGGCTATTACACTTTTTTTTTTTTTTTTTTATTTATTTATTTACCATTAATATACAGTTTTAACAGGCATGCATTCACTTATCCTACCGACGACCAGGCCCGATTCAACATACTTTGCTGGTTATCTTAAGTTTATTGTACAAAACCCAAATAATAACCAGCAATGTATGCCAAATAGCGCACTGTCTGGCTATACGAGTGTGGGAGGGGGAGTCCGGGGGTAGTTGATACGATAGAGCTATTGTTTACCATGGGAAATCGGCACTCTCGCGGGTATTTCGTTCATGTTGATACCCACCTAAAATTATGTAAAGATTTACGTCAACTTATCTGCAAAAACAATCACTCTTATGTCTCGACTCGTGAAGCTACTTAAATGGGTAAATGTCGTACCGAATCTCGGCAGCATCAACCCTACTCATAACCGCGCAATATGTCAACTTGTCCAATGGAAGATTATTTGGACAGATGGACTTATTATGTTTGGACAGGAATTATTGTCAATCTGGCAATGTATTACCTACTAATGTTATGCCGAGGTTTGGCTGGGTATATCTGTATTACCCGACTGCCTCAGAAGGAGGGTAATGTTTTTCATGAGTATGTATGTGTGTGGATATGTACATTCTTTTTCACGGTCTACAGCCCTAACGGCTAGATGGATGTTGACGTATGAGGTGTTTAGATTCATTTCAGCACCTGGAGTGATATTGGCTATATTAAAATTTGATACATTCAAAATGGTGGATTTGAAATGAAAAATATCACTTTGATATTCTTTTAGAGCCGACGTCAAGTTTTTGTAAAAAACTGCCTATCAAAACAAGCGCTTAGCTTGTTTTTTTTAGGTTAGGCTAGGCTTTTTATTAGGATTAGTAATTTGGGGTTTTTGTAAGTAATTGCTGCTGTTCGTGTGTGGTTTGGCTATTACTTACCTGCGGTAAAAAATAAACTCAGTCCTTTTTTATCTATGTTAGTTCCAAATTTAATCAAAATAGGTTCAGTAGTTTAAGCGTGAAAGC
Source organism: Tuta absoluta (assembly GCA_027580185.1). NCBI lineage: Eukaryota > Metazoa > Arthropoda > Insecta > Lepidoptera > Gelechiidae > Tuta > Tuta absoluta. Next base: position 5,086,416 of record JAQAHW010000019.1, on the reverse strand, counting down.
CTTGCAGGTAGATACTGCACATACATACACACATCACGTCTTTATCCCTTGCGGGGTAGGCAGAGCGTTAATGGCCGTAAAATACGGTCGCTATCGCCTCGTCTGACAAATATTTGAGGGTCGTTTCAGAAAAGTCACTACAGAGTAACTGTCGAATTTATAATATTAACTAGCTGTTGCCCGCGACTTCATACGCAAGGTTTAGTGTCTTTGAGTTTGTGTAGTTGATGTATGCTTGTTGTTTAAACTTATTATCATCAGTCTTCACAAAAGTTTGCATACTGCATACATGCACAGTAATAATTTTTTTTTTATTTTTTTTATTAATGATGGGTTTGCTCTTGACTCTAGTCTAGGTCATAGGACAGAGACAGAGTCTAAGATGGAGCGAGCTCACCCAGAAGAAGCCTGTTCACTCTTACTTTGAAGAGATTAGGGTTGTATGCTTTTGGAAACACAGACGCAGGTAGTAAATTCCACTCTTTAGCAGTGCGCATTATAAATGATGACTGGAAGCGCTTAGTCCGAATTGGTGAAATGGCTACCAGGTACGGATGGTATCCGGCGGTGCGTCTGGATGTCCGATGGTAGAAGGGAGCTGGTGGAACAAGGTCGTGAAGCTCTTGAGCACACTCTCCGAAGTACAATCTATAAAATACCGACAAGCAGGCAACCTTGCGGCGATGTGCCAGACTATGTAGCTTGGTGTCCACCAGTTTTATGTCGCCTATGAGCCTCTTGGCCCTGCGTTCCACCGAGTCAAGAGCGGCAAGTTGGTATTTGGCTGAGCCATCCCAAAGGTGACTGCAATACTCCATGCAGGATCGGACTTGTGCTTTGTAAAGAGTTAAAAGCTGTCCAGGCGTAAAGTATCGCTTCACTCTATTCAGGACGCCCAGCTTTTTAGCCGCCGTCTGAGCCTTGTACTCGATGGTCGCGCCGAAGTTTAGATTTGATGTCAACTCCATGCCTAGAAGCTCAAGCCTGTCAGTGACTGGGACAGATGTACCCCGAAAAGTAGGTGTCCAGCCGAAAGGACTCCTTTTTGCAGTGAAAAGACACGCCTGTGTTTTTGGTGGCATTGAATGAGACCAGATTGTCGTCGCCCCATTGGGAGACAAGACTTAAGGTCAGATCTGTTCGCTCTACCATGGCCTTTCTTAACGAACGTATTTCATCCCCACTGGTCCCTGCACCTGTCAAGTATCTCTCAGAAACGGTACTATCATCTGCGTATCCAACAATACCATGCCGAAGGAGGTCATTGATGTGCAGCAGGAAAAGAGTTGCAGAGAGAACAGACCCCTGAGGAACTCCGGCATCAATGGCCATAAGGTCAGAGGAGCAGCTGTCAACGACTACTCTGATGGACCGTTCACTAAGGAAGTCTGAAATCCAAGTACAAAAATCAGCTGAAAATGCGAGGTTGCAACTTTTATGGGCCAAGTACGATGGTTGCCTATGTATAGCAAGCTCTCTTCCATAGGCAAACAACGCACTTGGCGAATATAAGTTAGAAACTACCGTCGATATGTGACCGTTGGTTATCTGTGGATGGGCGAGCCCCTCTCAATCTCCCGTGCCGAAACTTATGCTGGATACACATCTAAAACAGGCTGCAATTTTACAGGTGAAATTTGATGTTCATTGCGTTGTCGGTTAGCCATTATGATACCAAGAACATGTATCGAATTAGAATATAACCGGCTACGCAATGTTCTAAGAATTTCACCTGTAGACTTGTAGCCTGTAGTTTCATAATATAGGCACCAGATGATTTATTCTAATTTATACAAGCCTCTTGAATTCCCCGAAATGTTGGTTGAAGCTGGTAACACTGCCGAAATAGATGTTGTTTTTCTGTGAGCCCAAGCCGTTCTCAACTCTCCGGTGACGATAGTTGATGCTAATATTACTTCTACATACACGTAATATCACGCCTATAATCCCTTTCGGCGTAGGCAAAGCGCAAACAGTCGCAAAAAACGGTCACTACGCCACGTCTGACAAATATTTGAGCGTCATGCGGAAAATTGTGTATCGCCATAGTGACAGATTGTCAGCCCATCGCCTAATATTGCAATACACACCCTCGAGTCCCTTAGTTGCCTCTTACGACTCCTACGGGAAAGAAATGGGGTGATGCTATTCTAAGCCGGCATTACACGGCATATTATTTATGTTCACTTTAGTTTTTTCTGAATAATATCGTTTTATTCATATATTTTTGGTTCTATGCCAGGCCCCCTTGAACGTGAGTTTATTTATATCTAAGATGTTACACCATTATTGTTATAATATGTTTTCCTGCTGAAAAGCTGAAGTAACCCTGTTCTACGGGTGTCCGATTTAATTTTAACACGTTTTATTCGTTGCTAGGTATTGAATCGAGAATAAGTAGGTACCTACCTAGACCTACATGATTTTAAATCACAAATGTAGCCCGATCCATCTGGCCGGTAGCTCAAAGCAGTCAGCTGGTAGGTACTTACCTACTTAGTGACTGGATGGCGAAAACGGAATATCGTGATTGTTATAGCGTACCCTGGGGGAGGCCTACATCCAGCATATGTTTATTTATTATTGCACAATACATATTGGTTCTTTTATACTTAAATCAAGAAGTTTCATAAGAATGTTCAATTTAGTGTTTCTGTATTTGATAGAGACGATGACGACGCGACGATTTATATTATTGTTGTAGCAGCTTGCTACGACCTACGCCAACCGTAGTAAAATACTACTACGAGTACTACGAACATAGATCAATGCTACGAATATAAAAATAAGTATTTATTCTCACACAAATCGTAATATAAAAAACCAAGTTCACAGTGGCGAACCAGGTTATTCAAATCATTTCAATTCATTTATTTGCTTTCATGTACAAAGTATATGGTATAGGTGTTGCAGGTGTTGGTTACATTTTGCTAGTAAAAGTGCATGAGCCTTATCAGGGAATTGCAAATAGTAAAGATACATGAGCCCCGTCAGGGAATTGCAAATAGTAAAGGTACATGAGCCCCGTCAGGGAATTGCAAATAGTAAAGATACATGAGCCCCGTCAGGGAATTGCAAATAGTAAAGGTACATGAGCCCCGTCAGGGAATTGCAAATAGTAAAGATACATGAGCCCCGTCAGGGAATTGCAAATAGTAAAGATACATGAGCCCCGTCAGGGAATTGCAAATAGTAAAGGTACATGAGCCCCGTCAGGGAATTGCAAATAGTAAAGATACATGAGCCCCGTCAGGGAATTGCAAATAGTAAAGGTACATGAGCCCCGTCAGGGAATTGCAAATAGTAAAGATACATGAGCCCCGTCAGGGAATTGCAAATAGTAAAGATACATGAGCCCCGTCAGGGAATTGCAAATATTTTATTACCGTGGATTGGCGAAAGCTGGTACGTAAACAATAATAATTGACAAAGTCTCTTTCTCCATAACGGCGGCGCCATTAGCAAAATCACTATCACTACATAGTATAAAATAAAGTCGCTTCCCGTTTGGTGTCTCCTTATATCTTTAGAATTACCCAACGGATTTTGATGCGGTTTTTTTTATTAGATAGAGTAACTTGAGAGGAAGGTTTATAAGTATAATTTATTCCGGGAAATTGTCACATTCCCATGGGAAAACGGGTAGCCCAACTGGCAGGAAACTTTTGACACCCTTTTGACACCTTTTAAGAGTAAAATTTCAAAAATGCTGAAACACGTATTTAATTATTTTAAGTTATTAGTCTAATCGCAAATTTTGAAACAGATCACATTTAAGATAAAAAACTTTCATACAAACTTTTAACCCCCTGTTCACCCATTTAAGGGATAAAATTTCAAAAATGCTGAAACACGTGTTTAATTATTTTAAATTATTAGTCTAATCACAAATTTTGAAACAGATCACATTAATTTAAAAAAACAAACTTTCATACAAACTTTTAATCCCCTTTTGACCCTATTAAGGGTTAAAATTTCAAATATGCTGAAACACGTGTTTAATTATTTTAAATTATTGGTCTAATCACAAATTTTGAAACAGATCACATTAATTTAAAAAAACTAACTTTCATACAAACTTTTAATCCCCTTTTGACCCTATTAAGGGTTAAAATTTCAAATATGCTGAAACACGTGTTTAATTATTTTAAATCCTAAGTCTAATCACTAATTTTGAAACGGATCACACTTAGGACAACGAACTTTCATACAAACTTTTAACCCCCTGTTCATCCCTTGGGGAATTTAAAAAAACGGAATTTTATCTTTAATAGTTGCTTCATTACATAAAAAACTTCAAGTCCAAGTTTTATCTCTCTAGCTTCAGTAGTTTAACATTTCTACTATCACGAAAACTGAGAATAGTAATATTTTAGTTCCATAATACAAACATAGATGTCGCTGTTAGTTTTCAACGCACTATCGTGATGTGTTTTTTCAAAAACTATAAAATTTGTATTTGTTGTTATAGCAGCAACAGAAATACAACATCTGTAAACATTTGAACTGTCTAGGTTTAACGGTTCAGGAGATACAGCTTCGTAACTGTAGGACGGACGGACAGACAGACGGACAGCCGAGCCTCAGTAATAGGGTTTTCGTTATTACCCTTTGGGTATTGAACTCTAAAAAATATTTTGAGATAATAAATACCTAAGTTTATATAATAGTAGCTGTAGGTAAGGATAAAAAATATATAAAAAAAAACCTCCAATGTGAAAAAAGGGTGTAAAATTTAAAGTGCATTTATGTAAAATATAATTGTCCACCCGTGCGAAGCCGGGACGGGCCGCTAGTTACTGATAAAATCATACATTAGATTTGGTCTTGCCAGCTAGGCAATTAGAGAAAAGCTTTATTTGGTATGCAGGCCAATTTCATTAACATTTTAGCAGAAGTTTACCGGCCTTTAAAAAATCCGAAATTAAACTATCCGCAAAAAGACCAAAGTAACGGATATGGCCAGGAAGTGTAGCAAACTAAAGTAGTTGTGGCCCGGGCACATTTGTCGTAGTACCGACGGACGGTGGAGTAAGCGAGTTCTCGAGTGGAGGCCACGCCTCGGCAAGCGTAGCGTTGGACGAGCACCGGCCAGATGGACTGATAAAACGCGGTTGATGGTAGTGTCTGGATGGCAAAAACAAGAGATCATGCCTTATGGCGTATCCAAGGAGGCCAACGTCTACCAGTGGACTGCAATAGGCTGATGTATGATGTACCTACTTATGTACCAATGAATAAACAGATATTTATAATATGACGAATAAAAAGGTACAATAGAACATAAAACAATTAACGAGATAGATTCAGTAGCCTTGTAGTCAATAATAATTTGATATATTTATGACATTTAAAGGTTTCGGACCAAGGGTGTCATCTTAAAAAAAAAGTCTATGTAGGCTTGTTTGTCTTCCACAAAAATAAAAACTGCGGAACCAATTTCAACAATTCTTTTGTATTTGTTTTAGGAGCCACAGTGAATTTCATCAAAATCAGTTTATTAGTTTTTAAGATACAGGTTATGAAACGTTTTTCTACTGTGAAGACAGTTTAATTTTTTTCTTAAATGACGATATGTTTTATTCACAATTGTATAAATGTATAAATCTTGCCTATATCGTACATAAAAGCCGATTCTTTTACAAATCAGATGTAGGTTTCTGAATACTTCGGTACTCATGTGAGTGAGTGACGTCCTTGGGTCAAGTAAAAAGAGATTTGTGGAAATTTTGCTTTTCGCCCTGTGACCTTTGCTATCAGTACCAGCAACGCTAGGCCATCTCCAGGCCATCGCGGCGATTCCCGCCTGGCAACAATCTGAGCAGGGTGCTCCTTCCAAGCAGGGGATGAAAACCGGAGTATTGGAACAAGCTTTCCGAGATTTCGAGAACGTGATTTCAGATTCCGGTTTTCAAAGCTTTAAAATCGTTATGACCGGTCGAGAATAATCCAAGCATTTTTATGTTTTGCCTAAATTTTTGGGGGGAAAATAATTGATAATAATGATGTAGTTGCTCCCACCTGTATCCCCTTTGCCAGCAACTAAACTAAAACTAAAACCGGGTTAAGCTCTTAAATAAAAACTTAAACCCAGTTTTGAGAACCTTCCGATGTAACGTGCCCTACTGCCAAGAATTGAACCCGCACCTCAGAATCGTCAACTCAAGGACAGACCATAAGGTGAGGATAGCGCGAAGGCTTTTTCAGCAGTTCTAAGGTGCTAATTACCGATGACTGATTCAGGAAAAAAGGTAGCTGCCCATCTGGTTGGGTGTTGTGCTCATGATTAGTGGATCTAGGTCCAACCGGATGGATGGGAAAAACCGCTGAGAAAACTTTGGTTTCGCGTTTCAGGTCCTTCGTGCTGATGCAATTTTGTCTTGAGCGCCATCTAGGTCATGTGTTGAGAACTTTTGATTTTTTGTCACCGCTATCGCTTAAGACTTCCTCCACAACCTAATACATAATTCACGTATAGCGAACCGTCTGCTTCTAATGTATTAGAACGTCTGTTAAATATTTATGAGAGTGGTCTTCCAATCTCCTGATGAATTTTAGCTCCTAGTAATTGTTAGGATGTTTGTTTGTTTACTGTGAAATCGAATAAGTGAGGGCTATTTTGATTATCTGCGGTTCATTTATCTGTGAACTGATATTTTGCCGAATGGAATTTTCCCATACCTAAGAGGTTAATATAATAACTAATAACTAGGTATATCAATGTAGTATATCTTGTAGAGAGGATGAATGAAAGAAGATTAACGAAACAGGTGTATATGGCAAGTGTGGATGGGAACGTCGGAAGGGGAAGACCTCGACGAACGTACCTTGATCAAATCGGGGACGTGCTAAAGAAAGGTCAGGTCAAGAGTACCCTAAACCGACGAGCATGCATGAAGAGATTGATGAATGTGGAGGAGGCGAAAGAAGTATGCCAGGATCGTAGTAAGTGGAAGGAAGTAGTCTCTGCCTACCCCTCCGGGAAAGAGGCGTGATTTATGTATGTATGTACTAGCTTTTACCCGCGACTTCGTCCGCGTTAGATAGTTTTTGTAGAAACAGGTTCAGGTTTAGGTGGGCTCCTGATGGTACACCTGGTGGTCTACATAAGGTACTCCAGATCCTCTATGTCCTTGTGAAAAGAAGCGGCCCATCATACCGAACAACTTTTGTTTTGGAACCATGCCTGTATCTCTTATAGTTTAGCTGGGCTCTTGATGATACACCTGGTGGTCTACATAAGGTACTCCAGATCCTCAATGTCCTTGTGAAAAGAAGCAGCCCATCATACTGAACAACTTTTGTTTTGGAACCATGCCTGTATCTCTTATAGTTTAGCTGGGCTCTTGATGATACACCTGGTGGTCTACATAATGTACTCCAGATCCTCTGTGTCCTTGTGAAAAGAAGCAGCCCATCATACTGGTCAACTTTCGTTTTGGAACCATTTCTGTATCTCTAATAGTTTAGGTGGGCTTATGGCGGGTGACAGGAGTGATGCTAATAGGCAGAATGGAGGGTTCCAGGTGGAGTCGGGAAAAGGGTAGCTACCCGCCTGGCCGGGTGTTGTGGCCAGGAGACCGACTGGTCCGCCTGGATAGAATTGGAAGTTGTATATATGCGTTGCGCGGTGAAACACTTCGATACCGCGTTTCAGGCTCTTTGTTCTGTCACGTGGCGCCATCTTGCAGCTATGTTGGAACTTCTGTTGCGACTTGCTTGCTCGTGAACCACTTTGAGTGAGCTTCTTGTTGTAGCTCCCAGAGGTCGCTACAGTACTCCCCCTCAAGACCGGAGGTCGATACTGTCAGCGAGCGAAGTGGGGCTGATGACGTCATGTAGCGTGTTGATGCAGTCAGGCGTGGCGAAGCAGTGCTGGTTCCAATGTCCACGGTGAGTCGGGACGTCTACGGTGAGTCGAGACGATGATGGAAGACCAGTGAAGCTGCCGTGCTGTGACTGCGGTGGGTGCTGATGACGTAGTAGTTGGCTGCATGCTGTAGTAGTTGATGCGTGGTTGAAGGCTGCGAAGTCCAAGGTAGGGGTCACCAATATTGGCGGGTGACAGGAGTGATGCCAATAGGCAGAATGGAGGGTTCCAGGTGGAGTCGGGAAAAGGGTAGCTACCCGCCTGGCCGGGTGTTGTGGCCAGGGGACCGACTGGTCCACCTGGATAGAATTGGAAGTTGTATATATGCGTTGCGCGGTGAAACACTTCGATACCGCGTTTCAGGCTCTTTGTTCTGTCACGTGGCGCCATCTTGCAGCTATGTTGGAACTTCTGTTGCGACTTGCTTGCTCGTGAACCACTTTGAGTGAGCTTCTTGTTGTAGCTCCCAGAGGTCGCTACAGGCTCCTGATGGTACACCTGGTGGTCTACATAAGGTACTCCAGATCCTCAATGCCTTTTGAAAAGAAGCGGGCTATTATACTAAACAACTTTTGTTTTGTAACCATGCCTGTATCTCTAATAGTTTAGCTGGGCTCCTGGTGGTACACCTGGTGGTCTACATCTGTACTCCAGACCCTCGATGTCCTTGTGAAAAGAAGCGGCCCATCATACAGAACAACTTTTGTTTTGGAACCATGCCTGTATTGCCTGTATCTCTAATAGTTTAGCTGGGCTCCTGGTGGTACACCTGGCGGTCTACATAATGTACTCCAGATTCTCTATGTCCTTTAGGTGGGCTCCTGACGATACACCTGGTGGTCTACATAAGGTACTCCAGATCCTAAATGTCCTTGTGAAAAGAAGCGGCCCATCATACTGAACAACTTTTATTTTGTAACCATGCCTGTATCTCTAATAGTTTAGCTGGGCTCCTGGTGGTACACCTGGTGGTCTACATCTGTACTCCAGACCCTCGATGTCCTTGTGAAAAGAAGCGGCCCATCATACAGAACAACTTTTGTTTTGGAACCATGCCTGTATTGCCTGTATCTCTAATAGTTTAGCTGGGCTCCTGGTGGTACACCTGGCGGTCTACATAATGTACTCCAGATTCTCTATGTCCTTTAGGTGGGCTCCTGACGATACACCTGGTGGTCTACATAAGGTACTCCAGATCCTCAATGTCCTTGTGAAAAGAAGCGGCCCATCATACTGAACAACTTTTATTTTGTAACCATGCCTGTATCTCTAATAGTTTAGCTGGGCTCCTGGTGGTACACCTGGTGGTCTACATCTGTACTCCAGACCCTCGATGTCCTTGTGAAAAGAAGCGGCCCATCATACAGAACAACTTTTGTTTTGGAACCATGCCTGTATTGCCTGTATCTCTAATAGTTTAGCTGGGCTCCTGGTGCAGAGCAGAACAACTTTTGTCTTGCATGGTTACAAAATAAAACAGAGGTCATACAGAACAACTTTTGTCTTGGCACCATGCCTGTATCTCTAATAGTTTAGCTGGGCTCCTGGTGGTACACCTGGTGGTCTACATAAGGTACTCCAGATCCTCAATGTCCTTGTGAAAAGAAGCGGCCCATCATATTGAACAACTTTTGTTTTGGAACCATGCCTGTATCTCTAATAGCTTAGCTGGGCTCCTGGTGGTACACCTGGTGGTCTACATCTGTACTCCAGACCCTCGATGTCCTTGTGAAAAGAAGCGGCCCATCATACAGAACAACTTTTGTCTTGGAACCATGCCTGTATCTCTAATAGTTTAGCTGGGCTCCTGGTGGTACACCTGGTGGTCTACATAAGGTACTCCAGATCCTCAATGTCCTTGTGAAAAGAAGCGGCCCATCATATTGAACAACTTTTGTTTTGGAACCATGCCTGTATCTCTAATAGCTTAGCTGGGCTCCTGGTGGTACACCTGGTGGTCTACATCTGTACTCCAGACCCTCGAATGGTGATAAAAAGTAGCCTATGTCCATTCTCGGTATACTAGCAAACTCTGTGCCAAGTTTCATGAAGATCGGTTCAGCGGTTTGGCCGTGAAAGCGTAGCAGACAGACAGACAGACAGACAGACAGACAGAGTTACTTTCGCATTTATAATATTAGTGTGGATGTATGTATGTATATCTGTATACTCACTGCCCACCTAGCAGTTTCACCCGCTCTTCGATCAACGCGGCCTTCCGTACTCATGATGCCGGATTAGAATAGCATCACCCCATTTCTTTCCCGTGGGAGTCGTAAGACTAAAGGACTTGAGGGTGTTTTGCAATAATAGGCGATGGGCTGACAACCTGTCACTATGGCGATACACAATTTTCTGAATGACCCTCAAATATTCGTCAGACAAGGCGTAAATGTCCGTTTTTGCGGCCGTTTACGCTCTGCCTACCCCGCTAGGGATTATAAGCGTGATATGTGTGTGTGTGAGAGAGAATAGGCGTGGGCAGAAAGTGCACTTATAATTTTTTCATAGGTTACTATGACGTTTCTCGTACTGAGGCGTCCCCAAATCTCACGCCGGTTTTTCTTCCGCACATACTCTATACTCTACCCATTTTCGTAGGAATAAGACCTTTTCCCGGCATTAATTATACATTATCAACCTTCACCATAAAATTTCACAGCATCATATGCTGTGTGATGCCGGCTTAGAATAGCATTACCCCATATCTTTCCCGTGGGAGTCGTAAGAGACGACTAAGGGACTCGAGGGTGTGTATTGCCATTTTAGGCGATGGGCTGACAACCTGTTACTATAGCGATACACAATATTCCAAACAACCCTCAAACATTTGTCAGACGTGGTGTAAATGGCCGTTTTTTGCGGCTGTTTACGCTCTGCCTACCCCGCAAGGGATTATAGGCGTGATATGTGTATGTGTATGTATGTACCCAAAATTTTTTTTTTTTGGTTTGGACTCTGCAATATCTATTGAAAAAACGCAGTAAAATCCGTTGCGTAGTTTTAATTATTTTATTTATTTTTCCATTTGATTTTATTATACACAAAAACATACGCAGTAACAATTTGCAATGAGACAAGGCACAACAGGTTTACTTATTTCTAAAAAGACATTTCTTACAGCAAACCTACACAAGTGAGACTACATAATACGAGACGCGGATATGACGTGCACAATAGCAAACCACATAACGAAAAATCGACATCCCATAAAAAATCACGATTAGCTTGTATTTTGGGAGGCCAAAAAAGTTTGACGTATCTCGAAATAGGCTAAAAAAAATCGACATCCCATAAAAAATCACGATTAGCTTGTATTTTGGGAGCCCAAAAAAGTTTGACGTATCTCGCAATAGGCTGATGGATGTATACTTAGTGAACCATCTGTACCGCTGTACGTAATCTGTGGTCCAACCGCCGTAGTAGGGTAACTTCACCAAAAGTTGCCTATTGTTCCAATCTGTTTATCACGCGGCTTGTTTACATCATACCTAATGGGGAGGGATTCAGGGCGGGGCGCAAGTGATTAATTTAAATTTTGTCTACAGTCGGTCGACAAAATAATATTGAGTTGAATATTTTCCCACTAATTTGTAACATTATAGAAAACTAGGACATTTTTGTCTGTAGGTTGGTTTTTTTTTTATGAAAGCTGCATGTAACAAGGATTTATAAGAACAAGATAACCTACTAAGTAAATAAAAGAATCGGGAGTAATTCAGTTACCTAAATCTCTCAAATATCGTGTACTAAAACAAGCGTATTAATTGTGTAAACATCAAATTAAAATATTCAATCGTCATCAACAACAGCAGTTGGACGTTCACAGCTGAACATTATGTCTCATTCAAGCCTTTTACTGATCATAATATCTGGCCGACTGCATCCTTCGTCTGTCTACACTCTTTGATGCGTTGCCGTAACTCCAGAAAACTGCTTTTTATATCAATCAATGAGGTAGCTGGGGAACTAATCTCATCACTCTCGACTGTGTCGTTTTTTCTATTTTAGGTCGAAATAGTGTCAATTTAAAGATCAGTTTAGGCACTTCCCCATTTTACACCCCTTCTTAGTCCATCCCTGTAGCATCTCAACATTATCATCTCTTGAACAATAAATCTCGAAGAAGAAACTTGTTTACTGTTTTGTTCCGTTCTTGGTAATTATGTATGAAAATTATGATTTTAACGAGCGGGGAGTTAATTTTTTATCAGGAAAATATTGCTTAGCGCTATATAAGGTAAAAATTGTTCATGAGGAACCAATTTAGAGAAGATGACATCATTGAGGAAAAATAATAACATTAAGATAGGTCTTACACGTACCAAACAATTTAGCGGTATTTTGTCGTTCAGGTGTAACTGACGATATGAGATTTAGGCAAATGAAACATCGCATGTAAAAGCCACTAGTAAAAACACATACGACGCCCGCTTTGCCGTTTTGTCACTTTGTCACAGGCTGTCATTTGCTGGATGGCTGTCTGTCAAATACCAAAATGGTGTTTTTGCCAGCGTCTAAAATAGCGTCTTATTTAGTTTTTTTTTCTTTTTATTCGATACTGTTCAGTGCCGCGTGATGCCGGATTAAAATAGCATCACCCCAATTCTTTCCCGTGGAGGACGTAAGAGGCCACTAAGGGATCCGAGGGTGTGCATTGCAATTTTAGGCGATTTGCAGCCGTTTACGCTCTGCCTACCCGCAAGGGATTATAGGCGTGATATGTGTGTCCAGTCCAGTGACCAGTGAATGATTCACATTGTAAACTAAAATAAACCATTTTCTTATGAATTGTATGAAAACCCAGAATAAATACATACATACATACATATATCACGCCTATAATCCCTTGCGGTGTTGCGGTATAGGCAGAGCATAAATGTCCGCAAAACCAGAAATTTACTCCACATCTGACAAATATTTGAGGGACATTCTGAAAATTGTGTATCGCCATAGTGACAGGTTGTCAGCCCATCGCCTAAAATTGCAATACACACCCTCGAGTCCTTAAGTCGCCTCTTACGACTTGCACGGGTAAGAAATGGGGTGATGCTATTCTAAGCCGGCAGAATAAATGGATATCTTAAATAGGTAACCACTTTAACTTGATCTCTTAAAGGGGAAGGTTGATCTGCAGCTGATATACGTATAGAGATTCCTTGACAATTTCAATCATTGAGTGGATGGAACTAGCTTTCCAATCAAGATACCGCGCTATCTGGCGTTCACAGAGTTAGCTATACCGGGTGTTACCGTGTAATGCGAGGGAGACAAGTATACCCTATCTGCAAATATTTTTAAAGATGAGTAGTACTTGTAAAACTGAACAACTTTCTCTAAGGTACATAGGTTAAAATACGACAGTAAAATTTCGAGTTCCCATAGTAACTTAATGAGCTGATCGGCAATTTTGTATGGAAGGTCTAAATATTTATCTGTATATGTTCCTTGGGAAATGTTGTTCCTTATCTACAGCCCATCTTGAAATTTCGCTATCGGCCACTTCTCAAATTTAGTTCTATATAAGGAAGCTACCATACCAGCTTGTAGACTGTTTTTTTACATATATACATACATACATACAGGGTATACGGGACAGCCCTCTGAATACTGATACAGTGCATTCAGTCGAAGGTTACATGTGTATTGCAATTTTAGGCGATGTGCTGACAACCTTTCATTATGGCGATACACAATTGTCTAAATAAGCCTCAAATGTTAGTCAGACGTCGCGTTAATTTTTCGTGTTTCACGGCTGTGTACCCTCTGCCTACCCCTCAAGGAATATAAGCCTGATTTACGGGAAGTAAGGGACAGTCCTCCAAATACTGAAAGGGTGCATTCAGACCACGAAACTGAACAACTTTCCTCTAGGAACTTATGTCAGGAAACGACAAAAAAGTTCGACCTCCCATACGAAATCACAATCAGCTGACTGCATTTACTATGGGAAGTCAATCCTGAAATATTTTTGTATGGGAAGTTGTTCATATCATGGTCTGAATACACCCTCTCAGTATTCGGAGGACTGTCCTTTACACCCTGTATATGTGTTTGTAAAAAAAACCCATAGTTCGCATAAGGCGCTTAACTGTTTGTGATTTCGTACGGGAAGTCGACCTTTTTTGTGGTTACCTGCCTGACATTATGTTCCTAGGGCAAAGTAGTTCAGTATCATGGTCTGGGTGCATTCTTCTCATAATTCTGTGGGTTGTCCCTCACACCCTGTATATAACTACCCTTATCTGTATAGCTAGCTATGGCTAAGCTCAGGTGCACAGCTGCACCGCGCAGATTTGGTCTCTAAATCCGATTGCATTTGCCTAATTCCCTCCCCCCTGACGTAACTCCGGATTAACCAGATAAATAGTCAACGTTTGTGGGTGGTTATTGTGGTGGTTTTGCTATCGTTACCAATTACTGGTTTTGTTCAGTTTTAGACTTTAGTAATGGTTTTGAAAATAAAACACAATCACGCTCTAGCGGCAAGATATTTTTTGAAATAATGCAAATACCGGCTGATAATTTTATTCTGCCTTTATTTTATGCCCTTGCCCAGCAGAAGGACAGTTAAGGTTAACCATAATAGTAAAAAATTAAAAGTTCTTTAATTTGTTGATTTTTTTGTGAATAATAGCAACAAAACGTACAAGATTACCTTCAGTATCATAAAAAGCAAGACATCATTCCCACAGTAATTGGAAAGAGAAGTTTTTTTTTTTGGAATGGTGAAACTCAAGTGTAGCACTGCCAAAAAGAGCAAATGCTGATGTTGAGCCAAAAATATGTTTCATGAAAAATAAATTCTTTCTACGTTTTTTATTTATTTATTTAAATTTTCTAAAGTTGTACAGATGACCGGTAGGCCGCTGGAATTTTGAAATGGCCATGGGGTTAAGTATACTCATCACATACATCGAAGTAAAAAATAATAAAAAGAATGATCGTAACCTATGGCAACGAACAATCTGGTGTCACAGGCAAAATGACACCCGAACACGACCCGTCGCTGGACTCCTGTTATTATATTAGTTAATGATATTATTTTAAAGCAGTTGGTGCATATATTATGCCGTGTGATGCCGGCCTAGAATAGCATCACCCAATGTCTTACCTATGGGTGTCGTAAGAAGCGACTACGGGACTCGAGGGTTAGATGTGTATTGCAATTTTAGGCGATGGGCTGACAACCTGTCACTATAGTAATACACAGTTATTTGATTGATCCTCAAACTTTTGTCAGACGTGGTGTTAATATCAGTTTTACGGCCGTTAACTCTCTGCCTACCCCGTAAGGGATATAGGCGTGATTTATGTATGTATGTATGGTGAATATAAGATGCATTTTAACCAGTTTTCTAGGTTTTGGTCCTCGAAAACTATGAGCCCTATCACCCCCAAGTACCTTACATCAAATCGTTTCACTGTAATAACATACATACTTACAGACCAGGAGAGTCAATTCTCTGAATATATGCCTAAGATTATCGCTTAGATACCCAGCTTCGTATCCATTTCAAGCTAACATTGCAAGCACTAACATATTCCCTTTCCGTCCCACATACAGCATGTTTCGTATTTTCCGAGCATTAAATACACAGCTAATTCCCTCCTACGAATCCCCATTTATTATACATAGGCGCTTACACGAGATTCATTACGTATGCCGTCAGTGTCAGACGAGCGTTGGAAAGCGTTTGTACACACGGTTATGTAGAGCGTGTAAAGCTAACGCAAATACTAGGGCGTAGTAGCAGTAAAGACGGTACACTTAGGGCGAATACTTTATGGCAACACATCGGTCCTAAATTCCTGATGTAAAATAGCGCGTATTGGTTAACTAGTGGTCATTTATGAGATGACGCGACCACTGACCAATCAGAATTCACGCATCACCCCGCCTGCAACCTGCGCACCTTATCTACTTGACAGAATTTTGAATTTTGCTTGTAGGAATTGACACATTAATAGGTCTATCCGTGTATAGTTACGCCAAATGGTAGAAATGCAAAATCAACGACCTTTAAATCTATATATCTTATCATACAGCTTTAAGTCTGCTTGTCACCAAGGTTCATCGGGTCGTTAGTCGGCTCGGTGTCTCACTTGACAGAAGAAAGAGGCATGTACGAGTAAAACACAAATCATTTCCCAGCCCGTGCGTCGTCTCGTGGAACATAACGCCTGCATATTTATGGATGGCGTTGTCCAATCTTGTAATGTACAGTCAAGATCTTGACAGGCTAGACACTCAAATGCAAATATTTAAATCTTATGCACCTGGCAATAAGGCGATTCAAATTCAAAACTAAATAGCTTGTCAAGGTCTTAACTGTACCTAAGTTTGGTGTGGGTGTAGCCCATACAAATCCTTACAGCTGGTCTTCGCCTGGGCGGTCGAGACAACGGCTACCTTCGAGCAAAGCGGTCCTCTATCTCATTCCGACCCCCGAAAGCCACAAAGACGGCTACATATACAAATACAAATACAAACACTTATACGAATACTAGTACTAATACAACACACAAATACTAATGCAAATATTTTAAGTTGTCTCGTTCATAATATAACAACACAACATAACATATAAATAAGTACACAACATCAGTGAACACAAAAATATATCTGAGAGCAAACGGTGAGGAACTCAGTCTGCACACTGTACATACATACTCACATCATGCCTTCAAAGGACAATTTCAGAATAGAAAGATAGTTCTTCTTAGTAAACCCTCAAGTCATTTTGTCACTTCCTATGAAACCCACGAAAAGAAATGGGGTGATGCTATTCTAACGTTTTTCCAGTCCGTGTGTCTCGTCGAACATAACGCCTGCATATTTATGAACGGCGCTGTCCAATCTTGTAATGTACCTAGGTTCGGTGTGGATGTACCCACCTATTTAATGGAAAAAATTCGTGGGACGTAGTGGAAAACGCCCCGACAGAGCATAAATAAAGGATAATGGGACGACACATTAATATTCTAGTGAGTCGCATTAAAATATTGTAACTAATAGTTCCATAGCAAAATAAAATTATTATTCCATACGATCAGACGTTATCAAACGGTTTAAACAGTAACCGTGTTATAAAAAAGTTAGATGCGCTTTTAGACAGTATTTGAATAGTTTTTTCATACGGCTTGAAGCTTAAACCATGTCTAACTTCTTTGTAATGACGCGGTTAGTAGGGAATACGATCCCGGCCATTATTTGCAAGCCCGGGATTTCGGGACTGAACAAAGACAATCCCGGGATCCCGGGATTACCCCGGGATTGAAAATTTTAAGAAATACTCAATAAAAAATCATAAATTTATTTTTTTATTTCAAAGAAAAACAGTATTCGTCTCTATCTTAACAAAATCAGACATAAAGTACTCTAAAAAAAGAACGAAATAATCTTCTCAAACAAAACAAGATAACTTTGGCTTCTAATAATCTTGCACTTGCATACTCATAAGAAAAAACAAATCAAACACAAAAATCTACTTAAGAATCTAATCAGGAACTTTACAAATCACACTTTTTAAGTCAGATTCTAGTCCTCATTTGTTGTGAAAATATGACCTTAAAATCAACAGCGTATCCAATGTTTCATCGCCAAGCCGCGTCCTAAGTGCAACGCATGCTATTCAACTAATTCAACCCGCAACCCGCACAGTTCACTTCTTCCTTCGAAATGGCGTTTTAACAATCAGCTATGCAATCAGCTGTCAAAACAAGATTGCTTTCTTCTTACACTCGAGAAAAGGATGTTTTTATTGAATTAAAAATTAAATTTACAATAACAAAATATGTCCGCGACATGCATCGTCAAAATACTTTAAATAAATTGTCAAATTAAAAACCTACTCACTAACTTATAAATTAAACACTTCTTCCAACGCGCCGCAATGAGGCAAGGTACCTAAAAGGCTGGCAGCGTTGCCCCGCTGAACCGCAAGACTTATACGCTGAGCAAAAAAATTGCCAGCCCTCAGGTCACCGGTTGACTCAATGAGCCGCGTTGATAAAGATTGCTGACATTGTAAGATCGCGTTTACAAAGAAAGGTATATAAAGTATAACTTAAAAAATAAAATTATTTATGCATTTATGTCAATCCCGAAAATCCCGGTATTACAAAAGAGTAGTCCCGAAATATTCGTGACTGGAATAAGGCCGGGATCCCGGGTTCGTATTCTCTAGTTAGTATCCAGTTGCATAAAAAAAAAAACTATGTAAGTAGTAGCTCGCCTCTGTGTTTAGACTGCTACCTTCAACAGTTCACTACTGGACAAAGGCCAGTGTCCAGCAGTAGACTGTTTTTATCATTTATTTAATAGTAAGAATATTACATTATTAATACAATAAATAGGTACAGTGTATAGTCGGTTGTAGCACCTACGGTACCAGGGGTTCTCCAAAAGAACTAAATTATTTTTGTCACCAGCAATATTTTGTTGCTTGACATGAATAAATATTAGTAGAAAATCACTTCTTTAATGAAAATAAGTATATTTTTGTTATGTATTAACTAGGATAAAAATAATTCAGTTCTCTTGGAGTACCTTATGTGCTACAACCAACTGTACATAATAATTCATTTAATAATTAGTCATAAAACAATAATATAACGTGTAATCAGTAAATCACTAATAGGTACCAATTAATTACCCATTAATTAAGTTAATGGCATGTCAATGAATAATCTCACTGAAGCCACAGAATATACAATACAAGTCTGAAACACAGTTGGCTTAGACATAGTCAATCCAGCTGCGGTTAGCATTGTGTATCAGTCGCTTGCATAGTTGAAGCTAAGATTAGTGAATCTAGGAGGGTATTATAAGACAGGTTTATCCTGTATGTACTGACTAATAAAGCTAAATTGTAGAGATGTCCGCCACAAAAAAGTATTTGCGGTGGCGCGCCGGTCCGCCGCGTGGTGCCGGTTTAGAATAGCATCACCCCATTTCTGCTCGTGGGTGTCGTAAAAGGCGACTAAGGGATGAATCCAGAGAATGGGCAGCAGCGTTCCCTGTCAATACAACACCTTGCACTGCGCTCGCCAATCCGCCTGACAAGCTTGGTGAGTACGGCAAATAACTCCCAATTGGGAGAGGCATATGTCCAGCAGTGGACTGTTGTGACTGTTGAAGAAGTTGAAGGGGAGATGTATATTGGTTATACTATCGATATGTATAGCTGTCCAGCGAAGGCATAGATTTTTTTTTTTTTTTTATTTCTTTTTATTTTTTGCTTTCTATGGGTTATACCTATGTGGGATATGAAGGACGGCCCTTAGTCGCCTCTTACGACTCCCACGGGAAAGAATTGGGGTGATGCTATTCTAAGCCGGCATCATGCGGCACTGGACAGTATCGAATAAAAAGAAAAAAAAATCGAAATAAGACGCTATTTTAGACGCTGGCAAAACACCATTTTGGTATTTGACAGACAGCTTTCCAGCAAATGACAGCCTGTGACAAAGTGACAAAACGGCAAAGCGGGCGTCGTATGTGTTTTTACCTGTGGCATTTACATGCGATTTTTCATTTGCCTAAATCTCATTTCGTCAGTTACACCTAAACGACAAAATACCGCTAAATTGTTTGGCACGTGTAAGAACTACCTTAATGTTATTAGTGTTATTATTTTCCCTCAATTCTCTCATCTTCTCTAAATTGGTTCCTCATGAACAAATTTTTACCATCTTATATAGCGCTAAGCAATATTTTCCTGATAAAAAATTAACTCCCCGCTCGTTAAGTCCATAATTTTCATACATAATTACCAAGAACGGAACAAAACAGTAAACGAAAACGTAAAGAGTTTCTTCTTCGAGATTTATTGTTTAAGAGATGATAATGTTGAGATACTACAGGGATGGACTAAGAAGGGGTGTAAAATGGGGCGGGACACTCAAAGCATATTGCAGTTGGCAGCAGGCGCAGCTGTGCCTTAACGTCACAATGAGAAATAACTGATCTTTGAAATTGACATCATTTTCGACCAATTACAGTAAAACGGCACAGTCGAGAGTAGTGCCATTAGTTCCCCAGCTACCTCATTGATTGATATAAAAAGCAGTTTTCTGGAGTGACGGCAACGCATTAAAGAGTGTAGACAGACAAAGGATGCAGTCGGCCAGATATTACGATCAGTAAAAGGCTTGAATGAGACATAATGTCCAGCTGTTAACATTACACTACTGTTGTTGATGACGATTTAATTTAATGATCTGATTTTTACACTATAAATAAACTTTTTATGTACACGATATTTGAGATATTTGGGTAACTGAATTACTCCTGATTCTTTTTATTTAGTAGGTTATCTTGTTCTTATAAATCCTTGTAACATGCAGCTGTCATAAAAAATATGGCAACCTTAAGACAAAAATGTCCTATTTTTCCATAATGTTACAACTTAGCAAGTGAATTTTCATCTAAACATTATTTTGTCGACTGACTGTAGACAAAATTTAAACTAATCATAATCACTTGCGCCCCGCCCTGAATCCCTCCCCATTAGGTATGATGTAAACAAGCCGCGTGATAAACAGATTGGAACAATAGGCAACTTTTGGTGAAGTTACCCTACTACAGCGGTTGAACCACAGATTACGTACAGCGGTACAGATGGTTCACTAAGTACACATACACCACTGCTGGACGTAGGCCTCCCCCAGGGTACGCCATAGGACACGATCTCTCATTTTAGCCATTCAGTCGTTACCAGCCGCCTTTTTTAAAGTCATCATTCCATCTGGCTGGAGGTCGTCCAACTTGCCGAGGCGTGGCCTCCACTCGAGAACCCGCTTACTTTACCGTCCGTCGAATCTACGACAGATGTACCACTAAGTATGTAAAAGTTAAACAAGCGCTCACAAAAGATCTCAAGAAACAAAATCTACAGGTTCGGGATATTGTTAAATCTATCTATCAATATATCAAATATATCAATATATCTATCAATATATCTATCTATCTATCAATATATCAAATATATCTATATATCAAATATATATCAATAAGTGATAATGCTATCCTACATTGAATAAAGTTATTTCATTTTCATTTTCATTTTCTCTCTTCCAGCCGAAAATGAGCAAAAATTTGAATAAATAAGTAGCGCTAATAATCTGCTTGGGAAATACCCTGTCAGATGAGACAGCACGGTACCCTTTGGGAATCAACATCCAGTGAATCCACGTGTTCCTAAAGTTTACGGAACCCAAAAACGTCAAAGTTCGGTTTGGCGGGAAGAGTTTGTAAGAAAGATTTATGTCGGAAGTGAGGAGTAAGCTTATACTTACAAATTAAGTATTTGCGGGGATTAATAGATACTTACCAGCTAGTACTTACCAGTTAGTTTTCTTAGTAGTTCAGAGTTTTTCAGTGAAGTAACGACATTGGATGCGGTCGATCCAAAATCACAGTTTATGCAAGCGCCTGGATGAATACTATCCAAAATGAGAAACATCTAATCGTAGGAGATATTTGAGTCTAAATTACACTGATAGACTATAAGTCGAGTACAGAGTCCAAACATTGCTCCTAAATAAAAAAGGGCCAAGTGCGAGGCAAACTCGCGGACGAGGGGTTCAGTACCATTATGTTAAAAAATGTTCCCTAAAATAAGAAGTAAGTACGCATGTTTTCTGATAGTTTCAACTATCTAACAAACTGATACTGTTCATGAAATACATCTTCTGATCATTATAAAATTCTTTTTTTTCTAATCATTGTAAATAGCTTCCAAATTTTTTTATATTCACAGCGATATCTCAGTAATGGTGTCCCGTTTTGACCCTGTGGGTACGGAACCCTAAAAAGGACTTTAAAAGACTTTAAACTTCAATGTAAAGCTCATTGTAATGCATGTATATCTAAGTAGGTATAATCTCATTAAGTAAGTTACACAAAGCTGGTAGAGGATGGGTTGTCTATTTGTGTAATGATCTTTTTTATTACTTTTTTACATTATGCAGTTTATAAAGGGTTGATGGGGGTTTGTCCAGTAGGTAAGTATATCTAGCATTAAGAGTAAGTAAGTAAGTAAGTAAGTAAGTAAAAACTCTTTATTACACACAAATACAGGACAATTAAAAAACTGAAAATCTTAATCTAAAGTACGCAAAGGCGGTCTTATCGCTGAAAGTGATCTCTTCCAGACAAACTTAAAGAGTCACCTAGAACCGATGCTCTTATAATAGCTGTATGTAAATCCGGTAAATTGATGCAGCTTTTTCACTTGTCGTCAGTCGCTGCGTATTTTTTTTCTGTCAAACGAAAGGAAGTTGCGGATTCTGATTTTATTTCCATACAAATTACACACAAATTAAACGAATTGAAAGACGCATCCGTTACGCACCGTAGCTGTTGTTGTATGGGCGTAAGATCGGGATCAGCATTTTCCTTGCATCTGACATACGCATGCGTGTAAAATACGCAGCTACGGACACAAGAGGGAGAAACACCTAAAAAAAAGGTTAGAAATCATCTTCATAACTATACGCCAACTAGAGAGGTATTCCGTACTAATATTATAAATCTGAGACTTTGATTTTGTGTGTCTATGTATGTTTCTTATGAAAGATTATGAATAATCTTGCTATGACAGCTGTTATTTTCTTCTTATCTGTCGCAGGGTATAATGTTGTTCCTTCTTTTTCTAGTTTGTTGATATCATTTTGTATACCTTTATGGCCAAAGTACAGACTACTGTACTTACCACAATTTTGTGAAATCTAACAAAAACATACTCTACTATCTACTGTAAAGGGGCTACGTATGCTTCGAGAAGATTCTACAGTAAAACCACCGCAGAAAAAACGTTGACGCTAGATAGGTAGTGGAAGTAAGCGGATAAAAATAAATAGAACCAGGTTCACTAGACCCTGCTGAGGCTACATAGGATGGGGTATAGGTTGAATAAGGGGTGTAAGTAAGGGCTAGCCCTCTGAATACTAAAAACTGGGGTGTATTCAGACCATGAAACTGAACATCATTTTTTTTTAAATTCATGATGGGTTTGCTCTTGACTCTAGTCTAGGTCATAGGACAGAGACAGAGTCTAAGATGGAGCGAGCTCACCCAGAAGAAGCCTGTTAAGGCACTGGCACTCCCACACACTGACGGAACGTAGCAAACTACTTGGCGCCAGACTTCGGTGGGATGGTGGTCGCGAGCCAGGCGGCCCCTTACGGAGCCTTCCACCGCTTGGTGGGATCGTTCAGCCGGACTTATCCACAGGCAAGCCTGTGTTGCCGTTGCCCGGAGTGGACCGCTAGGAGGTAGATCCCATACCACCCCAGCTTGATCTTAGGAATATATATCAGGGAACGTAAATTTTGACTTCCATTAGGTGATCCGCTGATCGAGATTTTGTACGGTAGATCTTTTTTCCTGACACACCTATGCTCCTTGAGGAAAATTTTTCAGTATCATGGACTACATGCAGTCTGTCAGTACTGAGAATGCTGTCCTTTACCCCTTGTATATCAAGCGGATACTAGCTCGGTTTTTTGCAGAATAACCAAATAAAATAAAAGAGAGAAAGAAAGATTATTACTTACTAAACTTGGGGTAACCCATTTAAAGAATCAACTTTTTATGAATAGAGTCAAAATAATCGAGAAAATAATTTGGACAACGATACTCCTACATTTTATCATTATGATAATGAACACCTAACAAGCCAGTATAGCTAACCAATCTAATAACATGAGTTGAGTTAATCTGAATGTAGGCATAATCTGTCTAGCTATAGTAATATAATAATAATATGTTTGTTCTTCCCTCTCTAAGATATATTCTAGGCCACATGTTACTTATAACAAGAATAGTCATTTGCAGCGACCTGCCTCAAAGTAATCTTTTTTAATAATTTTGTATAAAATTGTGTTTTTGTTTTTATACATATTTTGAGAAATAAGATAGTCGTACGAAAACACCGCAAAAAGTAGAAAATAAAACTTTCCTTTTTTATGTCGCGATTATTTTATCTGGGTGAACCTTTGAATCCAATTTCCTAAGCCAGTAGTGCTCCTAACTAGATAGAACTGGTTTTATCCAGCTCGAACTAGACGCCGCACAACACAGGGCGCAAAGCGAATTCAGGTTGTTACATTAGCAAGATATCGAACGAAAAACTCCGTGAAACGTTCTTGAAGTGCCTCCTATCGGCACAATTATCTTCAACAAGGAAATTATAATTATTTAAATCTAAAATATATATATTTGTAATCATATTTTTCACAAATTTTGCCAGTTGCCAAACTAGTGCTTGTGTGTTAGATATTAACAATGACGTGTAGGTACTCTTAGCAGCACAGTGTCTTACTTACTTATTTAAGAGATCAACATATTAGAACCATTATTAGAAATAACAAGTATAAGTCGATTCCTTAATGATGTGACGCACATAGTGCTTACCTAATGGCAGAATGTTTTCTCAATCCTTCCGCCTGCGCCAGATTTCACCGTAACCGGATAGAAGCGGATTTATTTGCTTCCTTCCTGACTTGCCTCTTCAAGAAAATGCAAATGTTGCCCGTCGGTTTCTTAAAGACGAAATCTAGTGGAAATTGTGTTTAGAAAAGTACGTGGGGTTTTCTTTGGTATTGTAAATTTTCTAGATTGTTGCTCTTTTGCGGAGATTCTTGCGGCCATATACAATATTTGTACTTTTAAGTAGTAGTTTAGTATTTTAATTTATTAAAAAGAAATAATATAGCAAAACCGTTCTTCTGTAGTTTTTTTGTTGTTTCCTACGTTTGTATGTTAGTAGGTAATCTAATCTATAGAGACTGAAGGAAACTAATATAAAAATTAAAATAAAACTAACGAATTAGAAAACTCGCCACTTTATGTCAACTAATAGGATGAATTTTCAGTGCAGAAAAATGTCACGTTACCAAAGAAAAACGCGAAGTAACCGCGGGAGAAACTAGGTGAACATTATGACGTAAACTTTTATAATTAGGTAAGAAGAGATTCGCTGTTAGAAAACTTTTATTCCCTCGCTTGTCCGTCGTTCATGTAAACTAGATAAATCCAGTTTGATCCGACTTTATCCGGCCCTGGCCGCCGAAATCCGTAAAGCCAGCGGCAACTAATCAGAGCGCGCTTACCCCAGTTAGTGCAGATAATCTTTTTAATTTGCGTAGCGTTCGTAGGCAGGCGCTTTGAATTTGATTCATTAATATTTTGATGGGTTAGCAGTGGGTTTTGACGGAGTGTAAAAGGTAAGCGGACAAGCGGGTTCTTGAGTGGAGGCTACGCCTCGGCAAGCATAGCGTTGGGGCGGCTGGTAGGGACTGGATGGCGAAAACGTTAGACCGTGCCGATTAGAGAAGCTTACGTCCAACAGTGGACTGGTATAGGCTGATATGTGTGTGTATTAGACGTAAAGATAAAGTAAAGGGTTTCACAGCTTACCATTTGCAAAATTTCTTGGATGATTCTCGAATCTGAAACAAAACATCATGTTTAAAAGGTTAAATTTAAACAGACCTTCTGACGTATTTGTGTTACGACAGGTATTGACGGCTTAGCGAACCTTCCAGAACCGTCGTTCTCAAGTATAATCTAACAGGCGACTCAGCCTGCAATGTCTTTATCAACGTAGAAACAATACATTGACAAATATCAACTTTGAGCCATCACTCTGCGAGAATCGAACTGGGGAAACCAAGCCTGAGACCAAGCTCAAACCGCTAGACCACGGAGGCACTAAGCATGGTAAGCGGCTTGGTAATAGTCGAGAGCTTGCTAAGGAATTCTGTTTGTCGACTCAAGCCGACTGTAATAGGATTCCTAGAGCATTTGTGATTCTTTCCATTTAAATTCTTTACATAAAGTATAGTACAAGATATAAGAGACCTTACTGTAGACTGTACTATACGTGGCGTCCCGTTTTTATTGACCCGACGAAATAAAAATGGTTCTGGGCTGTAGTCACAGTAATAACAGGTTTTCTCACCTTGTACTTCTGTATTTCACCTCTTCATCTGTATTTTTGGCAAACACCGCTTTTTTGAAAATTTGTACTTAATATGCGCTCTCTACTGGTTTATCTCGATATTTTTCTTTATTTTCCCCACCTGTTTCGACAGTAATCCCTGGCAAATTGAAACAAGCTGACTCTTGGAAGCTTTCTGGGTACGCCCGACATTTTCAGCCACGACGACAGTGCGGAGATTGTATATGCTTTTGGGGTAAGAGAATTTGTGCATGTGTGTTTGTGCAAACCAATGCTACCTTCTTCTATCTTCAAGACCACTGGTCCGTTTGTAAGGTATCTTTCATCATTATCTTCAACTTAAATTCACCCACTACAGCGTATAGGCTCTTCTCTACAGCGCCAATCTTTATGGTTCTGGACCCCGTTTTCCTGAAAAGTTAGCCCTTTCATTCACGTGGTGCCAGAGAGAAACAGCCAAACCAATCATTTCGCGGGAGATTTTTCCATTTATCGATATAAAAACTAGAGTAATACTGATACATTGTCTGATTTAGCTATTTTTACTAAAAAATAAATGTATCTAAAAATTGTTATGTGTAATTAATGTAATTATTTAAAGACTGTAGACATTATTGAAGAAACGTTTCAAATAAAGGTGACTTTGGACTTTTCCTTAATATTTTTCAAATTGTGTAACTGATAGTATCTGTTATCTGCAAAATATTTGACCGTTACATACTTCGAGCAACGACGGCCTTCCGCGGAACAAGACGGAAGACCGTGTTGCTCGAAGGTTACATATTACTATAATATTGAGGCCTACCATGACCTTTTTAAAATCCTTCCCTATTCCATTCAGTTGCTATGCAGGCTTGAAACAGGATTGTTTAAAATCGTACCATGACGACCCCTTTTTTGAACGATAACTGCCCTGCAATTGCCCTGATTCCAAAAAAGGTGAACGATTAGGCTTGTCTCTGACTTACTAAAATGTGATTTAGCGACGTTCTGAAACTTGCTTATTAGAAAATGCAGCAGTTTTGAAATGCATATTTACATAATGTTTACTATAAAAAATACCTCAAAAACGTAAAAGACTCGAAATAAAATTCACAAATATTAAACATGAATCGAAAAAACATAATAACGGTTGAAATATAGTCTCTGAAAATAGGATTTTATTGACGCAAGAAAACCGGAACTTAGCTTAGGAACGCACTTCGGAAAAGTGACAATTCACCTCTACTATAATGCTACGTTCACATTACGCACCTGCTCCTGTTCCTGCCGCTACCGCGAATATTGCTCGAAATATTTCCGACAAAGTATCAACGCCAGTAAGTATTCACACACTGCCGTCGTACTTTTCTTGCAGTAATACGAATTAGCGAGATAGCAATACATTACACAAGTGCTCCTGCTGCCGTTCCTTTGAATTCACGAAATACCAACAATCGAGGGCTCACGGGAAGTGGCAGCGGCATGAGTTGCTGCGCGAGAAACCTGTTTACATGCTTGCGCTTCCTACTTACCTTACTATTTCCCTGTTCATAGCTCGAGTGTGTGAACGCGGCATAAGCTCTTATAGCAGGGCTAAAAGAAGACCGCTCAGATTTTTCGTACTACCACCTCTTTTTAACGAGCCTTCTTCAAGGCTGCTTTGATTTGACATTTGAATCGTTCACTTGTCGTTCACCTATTTCTTATGTATAAAATTCGTACCATGAGACCAAGTTTGACAACGCAAAAACGGATATTGCACGTCTGGGACGTCAAATAAACCGATTGCTAAAAAGCTAGTCGAGAGTAGATAAAACAAGATTGTTTTGAGTTTATGTCAAAAGTTTCTGATGATTTTCGTGTATTTTGTTATGTTTATTTTGTTGTCATACCCGCAATAGTACAGATTGCGTAATACGATCATTAATTTCATCGGTTCCAACAGGTAGCACCGTGGTCTAATGGCTAAGGCCGTCGCGTCTTAAACTGAAGAGGCCATAGTTCGATCCTGTGTCGGGCAATTATCTTTTTAAGTTTTTCTTTATATTTTTATTAATATTTATTGAAATTTCTCGGCTGGCTTCGTCCATTTGCGAAATCTGTCTTGTAGAAGACACACCTATGTTTGTGTGGTCATTGTGAGCTAATATCTACCGACATAGTAGTTCAAATACTATTATAGATAATCCTACTAAGTGTTTGTGCATGTTTGGTCATCCAGATAGGGGTAAGTCTTAGTCTTATGGGTAGATCGCATTTACATTTTACGCAATGTTATAATTAGATATTTATCAGTATGATGTTATCATTGTTGTAGCCTCACGCAACGCCCTTAAGGTCCGGACAAGATCTGAGTGCCTTCCTTCTTGCTTAGGATAGTAGCAAGCGATAATTCATATCAAGAGTGTTCCCTGATCATGAGCTAGCGGGACAAGGTGTTGGCAGAGTTCACCTTAGTTAACAACTCTCCTGGCGTCCAAATTAGTTTATATTTAGGATAAGTCTAGTCTTAGATTTTTAGGTTAGGTACCTACTTGTGTACGGTGTAAATCTATTACTTACCGGATAATTTGGTCTTAATATATTACTACATTTACTTGATGTACCTTCTTTCATTTAGTGAAGAAAACCCGTAACAAATGGCGCACAACGTTAAAATTCGGGTTTAACTTTCCGTTGCTAGTTATTTTTCTACCGTCATTTATCTTAGTTTAGATTAATTTTATTCTTATTGGTTAATATTGAGTTGAAACATTAAACAGTCACAAATTAACAACGTTAATCCACTTGTGATTATGTTAGTAGGTATACCGTGGTTTTGTTTTAATGTGACATATAATTTGTAATTACAGTCGGCTGTATCAGGCTTATATCCCTTTTACCCTACGTACAGTCGGGGTCATGTGTATGTCTATCTATGTAGTTTTGCTTTATCATTGATAATGAAATTCTAAGTTGTTAATATTGTTGTTTTCCTTTTATTGTGTGGTGCATGTAGGTACGTTTGTATATATATACATAAAAAAAAAAAAAAAACGTTGTTTTGTTGTTATTACTGAATAATTAATTTTTCCAGATAAAAATAATTAAGATAGTAATTATTTAGTTTCATAAGATACATAACTTTAAAAATTTAAATTTTAGTTTGTAAGTCGATTGATATTTGCTCACATTAGGGATTTTATTCATAGATATTTTGTAATAAGGGAGTAATTATGGATCCTTTTTACTTATTAAAGGAGGAATTAGAGTTTGAACTCCTATCACGGGGAATCTCTATTAAGGGAAATGTCGATGTTTTAAAGAAACTTTTAAAGGAATTGCTTAAAACTGAGCAAGCTGGTACAGCAAATTATGAAATCAAGGCCCCTCAATCAGTTTTAGACGCGCCGGCCACTGAACTGAATAATTGTAAATCAAAATTAACGATCTTATCAGCGTGTATTAACGAAATTACGGGAAAACCTGATAGGCATTTATTTAAACGACTAGTATCCCGGTTGTATCATGTAAATAACCGATTGGTCATCATACCGATTGATGAAGATCTTGCAAAAAAGACCCAGATAGAACTTTCTACGCTATGTCACTCCTTACTTAACAAACTTGAGCAGAAAGATGGTTCTGAGGCTCTTAAGGAAGAAATCACTGAGGAAATGAAGCAGGTGTTACATGATACATTGGGTAATATAGGGGACGATATTGTCAAAAAATTACAAGATGAGGATGATAGTCGAAGTTCAGATGAAGAAACTTATCATGACCCGGAAGAAGGTAAACCAAAGTTACAAAGAATTCCCACTGTCGATAATAATTTGCCAAAACGCAAACTGGTACCAATTAGTCAATGGGGTGTTTATTTTTCAGCAGACAATAAAATCAGTGTTAATGCATTTATTGAGCGAGTGAACGAGATGAAAGATGCTAGGAATGCAACTGATGAAGATTTGTGGCGTTATGCGATAGACTTTTTTAAAGGTGATGCGTTGATATGGTACAGGGCTAACAAAATGTATGCTACGAATTGGCGAGAGTTAGTAATCTTGTTAAAGAGGACATTCCAGTCACCGTTTTATCAAGATGATTTATTAACTGAAATCAAGGCTAGAACACAGGGGAAGGATGAATCGATTACAATCTATTTGTCGATTCTGCAAAATATGTTTAATCGTTTGCCAGTACCCATATCGGAACAGGAGAAAGTATCAATCATACTGCGTAATATACAGCCATATTATCAAAAAGCCATTTGTAGGGATATGTTTTTCTCTGTTTCTGAAATAGTTGATGTCTTAAGGGTCGTTGAAAGGACAAAAGTAAATTGTGATCGGTTTGAAGAACCAAAGTTGCACAGAGTCAATTTAGAACCTGATTTAGCGTACAAGAATGCTTCCTATACCTTAAATAACAGAGTTGTGAACGAGGTTTCTGCTGACATTGAGATCGACAATGTCACATCCAAGGCCTCTAATGCAACATCTAGTAGGTGTTGGAATTGTCGTGTGGTGGGACACTTATTTAGGTCATGTAGAGTTCCCAAGCAACGTTTGTTTTGTTATAAATGCGGGCGTTTTGGAGTAACTTCAAAAGATTGCGTGTGTAAGGGAAACGCAGTAGGGGAAAGCATGAAACCTGCCAAATAAGCTTTCCCCTGGACAGAAGTAGTGAGGAATGGCAGGACTGGCTAAGGACAATAAATAGTTTTATAACTTGCGGAGAGTTAAACCCAGTACTACTGGAAAAAGAAAATGATAACAGAGACTATGTACTTATTGATATTTTGGGAATTTCATACATATGTCTCTTAGATTCAGGGGCTAATAGAACTGTCATTAGCAAGGAATTAGCTCACACTTTAAAAAGTGTTGGCCTAAAAACTTATCGCACTAGAGATATTACGGTTGCTACTGCTGACGGAAATCGCCATGATATTACGGAAATTATAGATGTCCCTGTGAAATTTAACAATCGTTTTAATGTTGTCAAGATGATGGTTATGCCAAACTTAGCACAAAATGCATTACTAGGAAAAGATTTCTTTCGTAAATTCGGAATTTTCATTAACTTCAAAGGGGAAAGCTCTGAAAATTGCCAATTAATGATCAATACGTTATCATCACAAGAACCAAGCATTATTTCTAGGGAGGATCTAAGCGAAGATCAGCAAGAATCCTTATCTGAATTAATTGAATCAATGAAACAAACTATGGGTTCCGGTTTAGGACGTACGGACATTATAAAGCACGATATTGACACAGATGGTTGTAAGCCAGTATATCAAAAGCAGTATAACTTCTCTCCAGCCATTCGTAGGGAAATAGAACGTGAATTGGATGATATGCTAGGAAAAGATGTCGTGGAACCATCTCATAGCCCTTGGTGTTCCCCAGTACTAATTGTTAAAAAGCCAAACGGGGAGAATAGGTTATGTTTGGACAGTAGACAAATTAACAAGGTTACGAAAAGAGATACATACCCTTTACCTAGGGTTTCGAACATATTGGACAATCTTAAAAATGCAAAATTTTTAAGTACAGTTGATCTCAAGTCAGCGTTTTGGCAAATTCAATTGAGTGACTCAAGTAAGGAAAAGACTGCTTTTGCGGTACCAGGTCGTGGGCTGTTTCACTTTAAAGTTATGCCGTTTGGTCTAGTGAACGCGTCCCAGACGCAACAAAGGCTTATGGATATTTTATTTCATGCGTTGGAAGGGAAAGTTTGGGCATATCTTGATGACATTGTCATCTGTTCAGCTAGTTTTGAAGAACATATCAAAACATTAAAAAAGGTGATGGAAATTTTAAAAAACGCAAATTTAACTATCAATGTTGAAAAATGTAAGTTTGCTAGGCCAAGCCTTAAATTCTTAGGGTATATTGTAGATAAAGACGGACTTCGCACTGATCCCGACAAGGTTTCCGCAATCCTAAACTTCCCGAGACCAAGGAACATTACAGAGCTTAAAAGATTTATTGGATTAGCCAGTTGGTATAGACGTTTTGTCAAGGATTTCTCCATGGTGGCAGCACCTTTGCACAATCTCACTAAAGGGAAGAAAAATAAAAAGTTTGTATGGAACGATGAAGCTGAGAAGTCGTTCACTGATCTCAAAACACTTCTTACAACGACACCTGTGATGTCTTGCCCAGATTATAGTTACCCGTTTATTATCCAATGCGACGCTTCCTTGAAAGGGATCGGAGCCGTGCTTGGTCAAAAGATTGAAGGAAATGAGCAGGCTATAGCATTTCTAAGTAGGAAACTTACGGATAGGGAAAAGCAGTACTCGACATCAGAAAGAGAGTTGTTAAGTGTAGTTCATGCAATTGACAAATTCAGACCATATATTGAAGGGACAAAGTTTACTGTCATTACTGATCATAGTGCGCTGCAATGGTTACACAAAATGAAGGATCCTCACGGACGGCTAGCTAGGTGGGCTATGAAGCTTCAGCAATTTAATTTTGAGATTGTTCATAGACCAGGGAAGAGTAATACAGTGCCTGATGCTTTATCTAGAGCTACTGACTCTTGTGAAGAAATAAATTCAGTCATTATAGATGAAAACTACAAAAATGAATGGTATAAATCAAAGGTTAGCAAGATTTTAAGTGGTGGTGAACGCGATTTAAGTTGGGATGTCAGAGATGGCCGTTTATATAAGAAATTAAAACTCAAGCAGTATCCCAATAGTGATTGTGCATGGAAACTTTTTATTCCCGCTGAGCTGCGTAACAGGGTTATCGCAGAATGTCACGATGAACCTAAGGCTGGTCATTTCGGTATTCGGAAAACTCTCTTTAGGATAAAGCAATTCTATTACTGGCCCAACATGTCACACGATGTTAAGAACTATATTAAGTCGTGCGAGACGTGTGCAAAATTTAAAGTTTCACAACAGCTACCTTTGGGCCAAATGGGTCAGCATAGAGAGGTTACAGGACCTTGGCAGGTTATCTCGTTGGACCTGATGGGTCCCTTTCCAAAAAGCAAACTATGTAACACTATGCTGTTAGTGATTACTTGTTGGTTCAGCAAATTTACTCTAATGTTTCCTCTTAGAACTGGCAAAACGGAGAAAATTTGTGAGACTTTGGAAAATCAGATTTTGCTTTTTGGAGTTCCTAAGGCCATTATATGCGACAATGGTAAGCAATTTGTCTCGGGTCTGTTTAAGGAGTTGGCAATAAAATATAATTATAAAATTTGGTTTACTCCAAATTATCACCCACAGAGTAATCCTACAGAACGGGTTAATAGGGTTATAGGAACTATGATATCGTCTTATGTTAAATCTAAGAAGCATAATGAGTGGGATGTAAATCTTCAGGAGATAGCACATGCGATTAGAACGGCAGTACACGAAACTACAGGATATACGCCCTCATACCTATTTCTGGGTAGAGAAACATCTACTACCGGCCCTAGTTTTGATTGGGACCTGGGCTCAGACATCAATGATTTGCAAATAAATACTCACCCTTTCATCGAAAGCCAAATTGTAAGAAATGTTGTATTCGGAAAGGTGCAAGATAACATGAAAAGATCACATATGAGAAGCAGAGACTTTTATAACAACAAACGTAACGTTGGCTCTTTTCAAGTTGGCGACGTTGTCTGGAAAAGAACTAAGTACCTCTCCAATGCAAATAAGAAATTTATGGCAAAATTGGCACCGAAGTTTGAGAAAGCTATTGTTACAGAAAAATTGTCAGAGTCAGTTTATCGTTTGAAAAATGCTTTTGGCAAATCTATTGGTATGTGGCACATTAAGGATTTGAAGTCGTTTTAGTCATAAGTCTTAGGTAATAGCCAGGGGAGCTTTAAATTAAAAAAAAAAAAAAAAAAAAAAGTTTTTTTTTTTTTTTTTCCCTCATGGTGGGGATATGTGTTATGTTTATTTTGTTGTCATACCCGCAATAGTACAGATTGCGTAATACGATCATTAATTTCATCGGTTCCAACAGGTAGCACCGTGGTCTAATGGCTAAGGCCGTCGCGTCTTAAACTGAAGAGGCCATAGTTCGATCCTGTGTCGGGCAATTATCTTTTTAAGTTTTTCTTTATATTTTTATTAATATTTATTGAAATTTCTCGGCTGGCTTCGTCCATTTGCGAAATCTGTCTTGTAGAAGACACACCTATGTTTGTGTGGTCATTGTGAGCTAATATCTACCGACATAGTAGTTCAAATACTATTATAGATAATCCTACTAAGTGTTTGTGCATGTTTGGTCATCCAGATAGGGGTAAGTCTTAGTCTTATGGGTAGATCGCATTTACATTTTACGCAATGTTATAATTAGATATTTATCAGTATGATGTTATCATTGTTGTAGCCTCACGCAACGCCCTTAAGGTCCGGACAAGATCTGAGTGCCTTCCTTCTTGCTTAGGATAGTAGCAAGCGATAATTCATATCAAGAGTGTTCCCTGATCATGAGCTAGCGGGACAAGGTGTTGGCAGAGTTCACCTTAGTTAACAACTCTCCTGGCGTCCAAATTAGTTTATATTTAGGATAAGTCTAGTCTTAGATTTTTAGGTTAGGTACCTACTTGTGTACGGTGTAAATCTATTACTTACCGGATAATTTGGTCTTAATATATTACTACATTTACTTGATGTACCTTCTTTCATTTAGTGAAGAAAACCCGTAACAATTTTTTCGTTGAAAAGTGTAATTTTTTGTTGAAAAGTGTAAGTCGATCGTTAAAGGTTTGTGGAATTTTAAATTGATACCTAAATATTTCAAAAAGATGAAAGATTGCATTTGTGTTGTGGCTGCAGTTGTTAAGTATAATATTATTGTTATTATAATTTCATTCATTACAGGTGTGTGATGACTATGAAATGTATGAATTTCTGCAAAGCGAATATCGTTAGGACAGGAAACAAAAACGTTTAAGGAATCTTTTGAATTAAAGGATGACGAATTTAAATAGGAATACAGGTAATATTAATTGATTTACTTATATTAACTAAAACAAACAAGGTATCTACAAGTTACCTATTATCCTAATGCTTATTTTATTAGGCTATCATCAGATTTAGCCTCTGTGATGAGCTGGAGCCATTCATGCCAACAAATCCAAAAAGAGCCAAGGATTTGCTAATAGAAACAAGCAATTTGCAAATGAATTATTTTATTTAGTACATAGCATAATATGTTAAAATATACTTCCCATAGTAAAGTCAATCAGCTGATTGTGATTTTCTATGGGAGGTATTTTTTGTCCTTTCCTGACATATGTTTTTAGGGGAAAGTTGTTCAGTTTAACGGTCTGAATGCACCCTGTTAGTATTCGGTGAGCTGTTCCTTACACCCTGTATATATAAGTTAGGATACAACTACAACAGCCACAACAGTCCACTGATGAACTTGGGGGAGGCCCCAATGGGGGGAAATTTGCCATACTCACCACGCTTGGCAAACGCAGTGCAAGGTGTTATATAAATGTTTACAGAGAACGAAGACATGGCTCTATTATAATCGGCGTCTATATAATTATAGACAGCAATAGGGACCGATGGTTTAACGTGCCCTTCAAACACGGAATTCGCGCAATTTTTACTTCCTGTTTTGTAACATATCAAAAAATTAAAAAATCTGTTTGGATACTCGTGTCGTATTATTTTTTATTATATAATTGCGTATACTCGGAGTCGATGGCTCTGAAAGTACCTAATGCATTTTATAGCGACTTCTTTAAATTATCCTGCAGTCGAAATTGCCTCGCTGTTCCTTATAGATATGTATTATAAATCATTAAACAAACAACAATGAAAAAAAAAAACATTTTTACTAAAATAAAATTTATTTTTATTAAATTTATGTTAGAGATATAACAAATAAACTTGACGACACCAAGCATATAATTATTATTAAAGGTACTTAAGTAAAATAAATTAACTGTTACAGGTGATTCTGGTTATCCTCAAAGAATATACCTGATAACACCGATTTTGGATGCTGAAGCGGAGACTCCAGAATCGCATTACACGAAAACGCACGTCCTCACCAGGAACATTATCCAGCGGACTATCGGTGTGCTAAAAGCATGCTGTAGGTGTTTGTTGGTGCATAGGGTTCTTCACTACGAGCCTGACGTCACTGGTTCCATTGTTAATGCTTGTGTCATTCTACACAACATTTGCAATGCAGCTAGTTTGCCAGTTCCTGAGCCCACAGAAGAAGAGGCTCGAACTGAAGCTCTTATGCAGCCAATAACAACGAGCCTACAACGAAGAAGGACGACAAAATTAGCCATTGCAGTCCGGTTTTGTAGCTAGGCGAGAACTCCTTAACTCCTTTTGTGGGTTCTGCGCCAGCGACCCTGAAAGTATAAAATAATTGTTATGTTAGAATTTAAAGTAAAATTACTGAATTTACTTCAGTTTAGACTCATAAGCTATTCAAAATGGATTCATTGAAGAAGAAATAATTAATGTAAATAAGTTAAATAAAAATATTTAAACATAGTTTGACTATAATTTCAAATAAAAATTGGCCAAGTATGAGTCAGATTTGCCGACAGATGGTTTCGTAATAAGGTGAAGATACATTTCTGTGATCCCATCCCTAGCCATAAATTGCAAAACCTATGTAGCCTTCTAGTCCCTTAGTCGCCGGTGTCTTTTACTGATAATATATTTTCTCACCTTGATTCTACCTCTATTCTCTCTAGAATAGACACTATATTGCCGAGAAATGCAACAGCTCGTCGAATAGACCGACTATTGTTTAGCTCGGCACGCGCTCGATCCCGAGATGCTGCCACCAGTAGCTCCCTCGCATAAGCAGCTGTCAGGCGTCGTCGTCGTCGTCTTCCGCGACGTAGAACAGCCAGTGGTGACCGCGGCGGCGGATTATTTTCCTGCTCTTCGGAAACACTTTCACTACTTGTTTCCAGTGTTTCAGCGGCTACTGGACCGGCCTGTCGAAAATAATA
This sequence comes from Tuta absoluta, assembly GCA_027580185.1. Lineage (NCBI taxonomy): Eukaryota > Metazoa > Arthropoda > Insecta > Lepidoptera > Gelechiidae > Tuta > Tuta absoluta. The sequence continues at coordinate 5,049,642 of JAQAHW010000019.1, read as the reverse complement.
CATAAATTATATACAATACTTGTACAGGGTGTAAGGGACAGACATCCGAATAGGGTGCATTGAGATTATGAAACTGAACAACTCTCCGTAAAAAAAATATTTTAGGGAACGTGTATATTATCTTGACATCCTGTAGTAAATGCAGTCAGCTAATCGTGATTATGGGAGGTCGTTTTTTTTTCTTCTCCTGACATATGTTTCTAGGGGAAAGTTGTTCAGTTTCAGGGTCTGCATGCATCCTACCAGTATTTGGCGGGCTGTCTCTTAACCCGGTATAAACACAACACACACATACACACGCGGTGATAAACTTATATATATATATATAGATCACGGTTTTGTTGTGTATCTGGCTTCACGGAAGACTAGCGTTACAGGCAGCTCACTCTGCTTGTAACATATGCATTAGTCGTATAAGTACCAACATTTCAGATATATGTATTTTAGTTTAGTATCTAATTAAATGTGACTCTGAATTATGTGGCGCAAATGTTTATTTTTACGACAGTTTACGCTCTGCTTACACCGCAAGGGATATAGGGGTGATATATGTATGTATGTGTATGTAATAGCAGAAATCAAAACCTTAACTCTTTTCGCTGTGGCCCCAAAATCACCGTTTTGCCTCCTATTCGGGCCGTCGGGGGGTCATATTGACCGCGGTTTTTGACCAAAATGAAAGACGAAAATTTTTCAGTGAAGATCTTTCTCGCTGCAGGGGTGGAGTGAATACCTCCTCGGTAGCACTTGCACTACCGTTCGGCTGCTGGGTTTCTGCTACTGGTAGGCTTGCCTGTTTGAAAATTGTTGGGTATGAGAGCACTTATTATTTACAACATATCCAGAGTTTCTTCTAGGCTGTAACAGAAAAGGACTTGGCTCACTAACTTTCTTACTCAATTTCGATGGGTGGAAAGAAAATCGTTCTGGCCCCAAAATCACCTTTTGCCTTTAGGGTCCCGAGAGGTCATATTTTCCCTGGTTTTTAGGCCAAGTGGATTCACAATCACTCTAGTCTTACTTCATATCAAAATATTAACATATATATTTTGTGAAATCGTGTTGCAGTCGCGATGGTAAGTTTTTGAATGATGAACAACAACGTAAACAACTAAGAAAACATTGGCTTTAGCCAGCATAATTTGAACAAGGTAAAAAGGAGGTGGCGTAACACCACATAAGTAGGTAACTATTACTTACGAAATCGTCGTTTATGACCTCTATTTATGCAAAATTAAATAATATAATTAACAATTTACAAATTAACCACCAATTCACCGAAGTGCGTTCAAAAGCTATAACTAAGTTTTCTTGTGTTCATAAGAAAATATTTTGAAACGAGAATTTTTTAAGCTTTTGTTTTTGAAGTTTTAGTTTGATATTTATAACTTTGTTACGTTTTTTTTACATTTTTGTACAATTTTCCAGTAAATATTCTGTAAACATCCAAATTTATTTATAAAAAACTCCAGTATAAAGTAAAAAATGTATTTTAAGCAATTTTCAGAACGTTTGTCAATGACAATTGAAAAGACCATAGACAAGCCCAAGCGTTCACCTTTTTTGGAATCCATGCAATTATCGTTCATCCAAAAATACGTCATGGTACGATTTTAAACAATCCTGTTTCAAGCCTTAGACTAGGGAAAAAAGAGTGGACTCGGCATTAAAAGAAGACAACTAAGACATATCTGCGTCTCTTTTTAACTTATGGGTATTACAGTATGAAAAAAAGGACAACTAATGTTTTATCATTACCATAAATAGCAACACTGCGGCCGGCCGCATAGAGTAGAAATCACATAGAGATGACACTCCCGCTCCAGACGCGCTCAAGGTCAATCCGTCTGGCTGTCTCTTAGAGAACAATTCAGTCGGGAGTGCGCTTCGCCGCGGAAACGTTCGTCATGCGGGTCGAATTTTAATTTTTTGTGAAAAATTTAGCAATGCCGAATTATTGTGGTGTGTATGGCTGCAAAAGTGATGCGAGGAAGACTCCGCATATAAGTTTTTTAATTTGCCTAAAGATGAGCCAAGGTAAGTGATGATTTTACAGTAAATACCTAGGTACCTACCATTCTTTATTATACGTAATTGTTGTGTGTACTCCTTTTACTTACGTAGGTACCTAGTTACCATTTTTAATTTAAACTACCTAGGTGCGTAAGTCATAGTTAGCTGATAATGATAAATAGACACATTCGTATCGTAGGTATGTTTTGCACCTATTTTAAAATTATGTACCTACCTATTAACAATAAAATGGTAAGGTAAGACTTTAAAATGGGTAAATATTTTGTTCCCACGGGAAAACTGTTAGCAGCGGTCGCAACCGCTTGACTGGCCGCTAGTCTGGAATAAAATTATTGGCACGTGACAGCCCCGACTTAAAGCGCGGGAGAGTGCGGGGTGTTACGGGCTGCGGGGGGAAGTAGGTATTTAAAGCGCGTCTTTTGGGGCCCAGACAAAGGAGTTTCGTTTCTATACGCAGTATTATTATCTATTCTTATGCCGGCCGTCATGTTTAGTCCCTGTCAGATGAAAGTACGTCAGTTGTCAGCCCGCGTGTAAATATCGAGGAATTTTTAAGAATATTTGTGTTTTATGTGAAATTTGAGCTTATTCAAAGTGATAAAACTTGGAAGAATATAGTATTAATATGGGTAGGTGCAGTGTGCTGGGATGCCCCATGAAAAGCAACAATAAACATCAAAAGATAACGTTGCACAGGTAAGTAACCGATTTGATTTAAAATATGTTGTATTTCCTGTTATTTTGTAAGATTGTGGTAACTGTGAGAAACTTTTTAAAGAAACGCTTACGTTTTTATAATCATCTGCTGCTTTACAAAAGATATTCCGAGATTTTTTGCGAAAATCATTCATCATAGTATATAGAGTTGGGGTACGGCATTTTCAATTTATCGATATCATATTTGAATAAGTGAAACAATTGTGATCCCCTTTATTGAAGTTTTTCGTATGAAGTTTAGTGTCATAAATGCGGGCACACTTAAAGCCGAATTGTTTTATGATTATAGATTGCCAAGGCGTCAAGAACAAAGAAAGCAGTGGCCGAAAGAAAGAAGATATACTTGGGGTCGAAAATTTAAATACTATGACCAAATATATTTTCATTTGTTCCCTGCATTTTAAAGATAAATGGTTTAACCGAACATTAAATGTAACAAGACGATGCTTTGCCTTCAAGTGAGTTGTTGGTAAGTATTGCTTTTAAAATTCATTCATTCATAGCGCGCCCACTCTAGGGTTAAGTAAATAACCAATAGATTACCAATATAATGATATTACAATTGGTATTAATTAGCATTTATCAATAAGTAGGCTATTATGATTTTTGAAAAATAAAATTATAAATTTAAAAAAATATATATTTAGATCTTAATTACAATTAGAACAATTGTATTAGTTGTATAAACTTTGCTATTATTTGTATATAGGTACTGATTCTAATAAATTTATCATAAAATATGGATTTCTTGTTTTATTGATATCAAGCCTACGTCTGCCTACCCCACAAGATACTAGGCGTGATATGCATATGTATATAGCGGATCGCCAGACCCTCATTGACCAGCAGGAGCAGCCTGTCGTGCTGAACATTTTTTTCTAAAATACCTTAAATCGTATCTCATCTTATAAGTACAGGGTTGTTTTTTATTCACCCAGGAAAATTTGCAGGGTGAATCTACTCATGATTCTGAACAACTGTTACTATAGGACCGCCTGCGAAATAGCGAAAAAAAGCAGCTGTTCCATACAAAAATGAATACCTACACGATCAAAATGTATGGAACAGCTGATTTTTTGAAGCGATTTCGCAAACGGCCCCATAGTAAAAGTTGTTCAGAATTATGAGTAGAATCACCCTGCAAATTTTCCTGGGTTAATAAAAAATAGCCCTGTAAAGTTTAGCTGTGCACCTGGTGCCCTCTGTCAGGAATTCCAGATCCTCAATTTCCGACATTAATTTGTCCATGTACGTCTCTAATATGCTAGAAATAGTGGGTTGGTTATCCACAGGTCCCGGGTTCAAGCCCCGGCAGGCAACGAAATTTTTTCAATCTCTTATTTTCATTTATGTCAGAAATGTGGCAAAGATGTGGTTCGGCTAATTTGGGTAATACCTGCTATTTTTTTTGCGATTTCCCGGTTTCCATGCTGTTAACTGTTTTCCCGTGGGAATAAGATATTTTCCTATGGTAAAAAGTAGCCATGTTACTCTGGAATGTTGTAACTCTCATATAAAATTAATAATTGGTCTAGCAGTTTCAGTGTTTATCGATTACATAGGTACACACAAAAAGACATATCTTTAATGTTTATTATGTGTAGATGTAGATATTGCAGAATTTTAGATGATCGAGTTCAATAAGTTCCGACTGCTGTAAGCACCGCACATACAACTATCGATAAGTTTTTATCCAAGATCCATAGGTAATAATGAGTGCAGCACTATGGCATGCCGCCATATTTGTGACAGATCGAGTGTAGGTATGCACGTTTTTTTCGTAGGTATTTCAAGTCCACTCTTTTTTCCCTAGTCTAAGGTTTCAAGCCTGCATAGAAACTGAATGGAATAGGCACGGAATAGGGAAGGATTTTCAAAACTTTTTTTTTTGGCTCTAGTTTTGACTTTGTGCCAGTGTCGAGATTTTTATTTTTATTGTATGATAGGCATCGAGATACCGGTGACACAAAATAGAGAATGTACAGAAGGATCACTCGGGCCTTTTTTTGGTTATTTCCGCTTTCGGCAAGGGCTGCCACAGTTTTCTTCCCGATTTTTAAAAATGGAGTAGATACCTAAACATACAGGGAGAATCAGATGAATGATGTAATGGTTCAGTTTCATGAGCGAAACAATTTTCCCCATGAAACATCTTATTTTATCTTATCTATCTTATCTTACTACATTTATTGTGAAATGGGGAATGACGAGTAGGTAAGTACCTGCTCTGGGGCTGTTGAGACCTTTTTGGCTGACATGACAAATACAGAAATTGACCTTCATTTCGATGAAATTTGAAAATCTGTATTTTATTTTACTTTTTGACATTATTGGCTATTATTTTTGCAAAAAACTATTATTCTACATACGGGTTTGCTTGCGGGGTAGGCATAGCATAAACGGCCGTATAATACGGACATTTACGCCGCGTCTGACAAACATTTGAGGTCAATTTTTGTATCACCATGTGACAGGTTGTCAGCCCATTGCCTCAAATTGCAATACACATGTAACCCTCGAGTCCCTTAATCGCTTCTAACGATACCCACGAGAAAGAAATGGGGGTAATGCTATTCTAAGCCGGCATTACACGGCATATTATTATAATAGTATTATATTTCGATGCAGGGCAGGGCACATGATGAGAGGAAAAGACAAGTAGAATAAGTTAGTTACTCAATGGTACCCCAGGGAAGGCAAAAGAAAACGAGGAAGACAAAGGAAAAGATGGGATGATGACATCAAACAAGTAGCAGGGAGAACCTGGTGTAGGGTGGCCAGACAAAGATCAGAGTGGAAAAGGTTGGCAAAGGCCTCAACTGGCAAACGGACTTGCAGAAAATAACCAAACAACAGATGATAGATCACTAGCATCATAAAACAAAATATTTAGTTTAATTATTCAAGAATGTATATGTTACGGGCAATTTGATAAGTCCGGGCACTATTAATACTGACCGGTCAGTATAAATAGTGCCCGACCTAATTGGGCAATGTGATTAAAACAGCACGATTCATTACTTTTCCCGGTCAGTATTAATAGTTCCCACCCTTCCTTGGGCAAAGTAATAAAAATATGTAATGTAATTTTTTAGAAGATGAAGTTAAACTTACATTATTTAAATGAAATTAAACTTACATAATATTTTTTAAAGTTATCGATAAATTTGAACATGAGAATCAAAAAAACAAATAGTTATAAATGTAATAAAATCAGTAGATACCTACTATTTTTATTAAATGAAGTAAAACTTACATTATTCAAATGAAATTAAACTAACATAATTTTCATTCAAGTTATCGATAAATTTGAACATGGAAATTAAAAAAACAAATAGTTATAAAAAGTAATAAAATTAGTAGGCACGTTGCCGCGGTAGACCGGAAGGCGCGCCGCCAGAACGCGCGGCGTGGCGCTGCGGAAATTCACGTTGCGCACCGTGGCGCTCTGCTACGTGGTGTTAGCCACTCCCTCGTTCTCTCTTGTGTTGTTCGGACTTATAAAGTGCCACAAATATTACAATATTAGTACATGAGAGAACGAGGGAGTACTAAACGGATTCATGTTCAGGTTTATTCAGTAAGGAGTATTAATTCCTTTCTCCTTTTTTATCTTTTGAATAATTATTTACCATTTAGACAAGGCCCATAAGAAGTGATTATTGCATCTGCCATTAAATATTCTTTTACATTCCCAAATGCGTGTGGCATTTCAAACTTCAAATTTTCGCATAGATTCTCATAAATTTATTTTGGTAGCCGCTCTAGTAATTATATACTTATCTATAACCGCTGATGATAGACCCCAATTTGAGTGACAACTATGTATGTAAACAAACAAAGCATATCAGCTTATTTTGCAAATTCCATTGAACTTGCTTTTCGAGCATACAACAAGAAATTGAATTAGTTTTCGAGGCTTCTGTGTAGATAAATAAGTATTGTGCTATTGTCCAAGGGATTGTTGCTACTGTTCTATACCGTGATTCCGTCTGCCATCTCGCAACGGCCACCTCGGTAGAAATCGTTTTTGTAATGGCCAGTAGACAGTATAACGAGTGGTAAAGTACTCAAGTAAGTTAATATTTTGTTAATTTTACCTCCTTGCTCTATCTGAATTAGTTTGTGGTCGATGCAACATATTTTTAACTACACAAATCATGTTGTTGTTTGGCATAGTTTTACTACCAGCTGCCTGCTTGACGCTAACTCTCTTTGGGAATACTATCGTAGGTGTAATCACCGCACCATGCGGCTGGTCTCCAGTCCAATCCACGTCGCCTTTTACTACATATTTTGAGTGAGGGGGGGCAGTACCTATTCATATCCGCTCCCACACATGGTTGCCCGCAAATGCCTATTAAAATTTAAGTATTGAATAACTATCGCATGTATTTTTCTTCAACAGGGCAATCAAGCTGCTGATACTTTTGTATAAAAAGCTATCTCTAGGGCATACTCTACTCCAGCATTTGCCAAAAATGTATCTGTGGGCCTCAGAACGTTGTTGGGTACTACTGGGGTAGCTCAGGGCGGCGCGGCGTCTGAAGGTTACCGATACCAGGGAGCGGAGCAGATGATGGCAGCAGTTTATTTTTTCACCAGAGGACAATAAAAAATGGGCTAAAATAGGCTAATTAGATAAATAGATATATTGATGAAAAATAAAGAAATATTACATCATTTTGAGTATTTTTATTTAAAAAAGTTTGAAATATATATAAAACAGGTACCTACTTAACTATCTGAATATTATTTATACAGGTTGTTGGGAAAAGATACTGCGTTCCTTTGAACCACGCATTCTATACGTATAACAATGAATGTTTGCTATTTAAAAAAAATTGTGAAAGAAATGTCGTGCTTTTTCAGAGGTCTTCTGGCATGTTATACTCCTTAGATACATGGTAGATAGCAGTTATAATCTGAAATAATAATTACAGAGTTAACGTAACTATGCAAGGAAGAGTATAAAAAACGAATGCTTCGGTACTTACAGTCTCAGCTCATTTGGTTTGACATTTATTGGTTAAAATCACATGAATTATTGGATTATTTTTTCTTGGTATGAAAATGGCATTCCAGAAAATCCAGTACTTCATACTCCTCATACATCTGCAAGAGGTTAAACAAAACTATTAAGTAAAAAAGTAGACTATATTGCAGTATATTTTAAAATACCTAACGACAATATTTACCTACAAGTTTAAGGCTTTCCCCTTTATGAGCAATTCAGCAAAAAATCACAAAATAATATAGTTACAACCAAGCCATAACACAAAAGTCCACCTAAATATATTACCCACATGTTTTTTTACAAACCTTTAACGTCCAACGAAAGATACTGAGCCGCTTCATTAAAAATTGCACAACTCAATATGAGAAAAGTCTAAAAAATCATAATACTTATATTAAAATATTTTCTTCTATTCTTTTTTTTTTAAATGGCCTCTGTCAGCAAAGGACAATTCTGCCAATGTCTAAGTTGGGGGATACACGTTACAACTTTAAAAAGAGAAAAAGATCGAAACTGACAATTGATCGGTTGTAGACCTTACGCAAAAACTAAATATCTAAAAGATTTGCTAAGATATATACAGAACATAAATATCATAAACGGATATTAAACATATTAATGTACTTACATAAAATAAACAAAAAGGGAGGTTTAACATTGGATAACAGATGGTAAAAGGAAATAGGACGAGGGATACATTCAGGAAGTAGATCATATAAAGAGACAGGAAAACGAGAACAAGAGAAAAAAATGTGATCTAAGGTACCCTCATCCAGGCCACACTCACATAAAGAGTGATCCTGGATCCTGATTTTTGCCAAAAATAGTGGGTTACAATTATGTCCTAAGCGTAATCGAATGATAGTCGAGATAGTACTTTTGTTAGCCGAACGATATTTAAAAAACCAGGGTTTTACGGGTATTTCAGGCTGAATACCGGCATAATGTTTACCCTTCTGCAAACTAGAAGACTTCCACAATCTGTTCCATTTGACAAACATATCTGATTTAGCTACTGACCGAAGATCCTGAGCAAAACATTTAGAATAATTCACGCAGCCAGAGCGAATAGCCTCTTTGGCAAGCAAGTCAGCCTGCTCATTGCCAGCAATGCCGGAATGACCTGGGATCCAAACTAATACTATATCAATACCCTGTAGATGGCACTTATGAAGGATTTCACGAGTTTTTAAATTTAAGGGTAACATATTGCGGGCCCGGAAAGGAAATTTTGAAATATCTTCAAGGCAGCTACGAGAATCAGAGAAAATAACAACTTTATTTAAATTGTGAGATTTGGCAAATAAAACCGCTTCATGAATAGCAATTGCTTCACCAGTGTATACTGAAGTAAAGGAAGGGGATTTAAAACAAAGAGATATTTTCCAACGGGGTATCCATACAGCCGAACCGACGCCACCATCATCAGAAATTTTAGAGGCATCCGTGAACATATTTATCCAACCAGCAAACTTTTCTGCGACTAATTTATTTAATAAGAGATTGGCGGAGGGGTCGTCTTTATATATACCCGCATTTAGAACTATTGCAGGCTTGAAAATGAGCGCATCAAAATCTATAGAAAATAATGGATTACCTGAATATTTGAAAATAGGAGGGCTATTTCTTAACTTCTCAAAGCTGTTATAAAGACAGGGATGGACTTTGTGGGTCCAATAATTAGAGGAATGTATGACATAGGATAGCTGATTTAGGGAGCACATTAATGGGTGGTTAGAATTTTGTGCGACCTTGTAGAAAAAACGATCACAAAGGAACTGACGACGGAGAAATAGAGGGGGCTCAAGACACTCAACTTGGAGTGCATTAATTGGAGAAGATTTCATGGCACCCGTAACGATACGGAGACATTTCGCCTGGATTTTTTCCCATTTACCCAAAGCAGACCTATTACAAGGTTCGAGTAGAAAGGAACCGTAGTCAAAGTGACTCCGGATAACAGCGTTGTAAAGTAGCTTTTGAGTATAGGGGTGGGCACCCCACCAAACTCCTGAAAGAGCTCTAATAATATTAATACCCTTTTCACATTTATCACTGATGTAGTTCAAGTGGGGAGTACCTGTCATGCGGGAATCAAAAAATATGCCCAAAAACTTAGCCTTATCTAAGATTGGAATAATGTCGTCATTCAAGGCGATGTCAATGACTGGTACAAAGCGCTTTCTGGAAAAAATCACAAAATAATATAGTTACAACCAAGCCATAACACAAAAGTCCACCTAAATATATTACCCACATGTTTTTTTACAAACCTTTAACGTCCAACGAAAGATACTGAGCCGCTTCATTAAAAATTGCACAACTCAATATGAGAAAAGTCTAAAAAATCATAATACTTATATTAAAATATTTTCGCAAAATATTGTTTTTAAACTACTGTCACTAGCTTTTAGCATTTTTGACGTTTCTGAAACGTCAAATAAACCGTGCAATATCCGTTTTGGTGTCATAGTACGAATTTTCAAATATTTTCATACAAAGAAAAAGGTGAACGGTTATCAAATGTCAAACTAAGCAGCCTTGAATAAGTCCTGCTATAGAGGGGTGGTAGTACGATAAATCTAAGCAGGCCTGTATAAGCCCTGCTATAAAAGCTCATGGTAGGCCTCATTATATCAGAATTTTATGGGGTGTTATACTTCAAACTTTTTGCTTAGGAGCTTCGCCCTCTTTGTTGTTTGTAGGTAAACGTCGGAAAATAAATGAATGCTTTTTATCCTGTTACTGTAAAGTATGGCTGTTTTATTATACTATCCCCGCCTTTACTTTTCTGTCCTCTTTTGGTCGTCTGCAAACCTCAGATATGCGACTTGTACATTCCGTTAACACCTACCTCTGAACTCCTCTCAAGCTCCAATTTCAAATCTTCATGATATATTATAGTCAGGTGTCGGAAAAAATTGGCAAAAGAGCCTTTTATCGGTTTAAAATTTTGTTGTGATATTGTGCTAACAGAACAATGCTTTTAAGAGTCGGCTTTTCTCAATTTACTGATAGTGCTATAGGAAGACCCTCAGAGCATCCAAACGTCACGTGCTCGCACGCGTGCGAGTTCTTTGTTTTGTTCACGGTCTTGTACTTGCCCTCTAAGGGATTTGAGCATGATTTGTGTATTCCAGAAAAATAATTCCGAACCTAAAAGATAGCAGATCATTATTTTTGTCAGCTAATAATGATATATATGTTTCAGAAACAACATGCCAGCCTTCTAAAGATGCTTCCAATATCTTACATTTATTTTGTCGTATAATATTTTGTTTCTGATTAGCCGATAAACCCTTGGGAAATTAGTACAAAGGCAATCACGAGATTTTCCGGTAACACAAACATGTGTCAGGAAACTAGAATAAAAATAATACACGATGAGCTGGCTGTTTTACTTTGAAAAGTGAAAATAAATACGGTTCTGAAAATATATAACGTGAAATTTTACAAGTGACCGACAGCGAAAACTCAAGACGGGCTGGTGATTAGGAACAACTTTCCCCAAGGAACATAGGTCAAAATACGACAAAGAAATTTGGACTTCCCATGCCGATTAACTGATTTGTGTTACTATGAAAACTCAGAATATTCAACATAAGTTCCTCGGGGAAAGTTGTTCCTTATCACCAGCCCGTCTTGGGATTTTGCTATCGGCTACCTAGTGAAATTTCCCATTATATATATGTAAAGGGAAATTTGTAAAGTGCCATAGTCTGAAAGCCTCCTGTCAGTATTCTTCCTATCAAGGATGTTCCTTACACCCTGTATAACGTACTGAAGTAGTTTTTGGCACATACAGTAGAAAATGAAAAAATGAAAAATGAAATAACTTTATTCAATGTAGGATAGCATTATCACTTATTGACGTCATGATCGGTCATTGTAAAAAAAGAAATTTGCATAACGCAATTTTCTTCTTTTTATAACAATTTTGTATTGTTCTAATAGAAAACCGGCTCGGGCGGGATAAAAAAAATAAAAATAAAGGCACTGCCTCGGGGCAGCAACAAATTGGGGTGATGCTATTTAAAACCAGAATAACACGGACTATTCCTAAATACTCACCCACTATTTGTATCCCTCCCCCGGGCGCCGTCGACGAGGGAAGCATCTGGGGACAAACACACAAACATTTGTTTACAATTTGTTATGTAGTACTTAGTCGATTTTCAGACGTGCCACACAATTTTGCAGTTTTTTGCCGGGTTGGTGTTAGGGCTTCTACACATAAAGGCGAATCTCACACTATAACGGATGCGTCTGTCAAACACTTAGCTCCGCCACTTAGTTCCGTTTTTTGTATGGGATTTCAAATTTCCTTTCTCTTGATAGACAGACCCGTCAAAACTACGGACATCAGTCCTTCGTAGTAGAAGAACCGCTTATATGAAAAAAAATTTTTTTTTTTACTGTTATTTGCCATGAGATGCGAGTTTGGAGAGCCTTAGAAAGGACATCGTACGCCGTACAGCCGTGCGGCTGACACAAACAGTTAGTTGCTGGCTGCCGGTCGAATACCACAACATTGTGCGGCACGTGTGTAAACACCGCCTTAGCTGTTCGTGTTTGTATACCATTTGATATGTAGCGTTCGTAGAAGGCTAATATTTGCATAACTACATGTTGTATCTAGCAATAGAAGGGTATTCGAAGCATCCAAGTTTTCCTTCATGTACATACATACACATACATAAATCACGCCTATATCCCTTACGGAAAAGGCAGAGCGTTAACGGCCGTAAAACGGATATGAACGCTACGTCTGACAAAACTTTGAGGGTCAATCAGATAACTGTGTATAACTATAGTGACAGGTTGTCAGCCCTTCTCCTAAAATTGCAATACACATCCCTCGAGTCCCTTAGTCAAGAAGTGGGTAAGTATAGTTAAGAAATGGGGTGATGCTATGCTTCATGTACTTATTCAAAATTCAAATTTATATCTAGGGTACGTTCTTTATCGTTAGATGGGTCGCATTCTCAAAGCTTCTTGGTCGCAGTGTAGGTCTGTACAGTCAAACTCAGGCTGGGTTATACAGTATAAACTTTGGACCGTTCTTATGCCGCACGCATAAGACTCACATTGACGGTTTAAGAGTCGAAATGGACGTGAGCTTGACTGTACCTACAGGTCATGTCATTCGATTTAAAACTGACGACATTACATTAATCAGCTAATCACACATTAAAGAGTTGGCTAAATTATGGTATCTCTGTCTACAGTGGATCATTTCATTTTATTTCAATTATTTAATTCGATAAAAATAGATTTGGTTTGAAATAACATAAAATTAATAATACGATTACAAAAGCAGAATATCAAACACAGGACTAAGTTAAAATAAATAATAACAAATAAATAAAAAGAAGGAGAAAAAATAAAAGAACAAGAATATGATATCGACGATGAAATTTATGTCCTAGCAGGCAGCTACGATGACTACGACGGCACAAACATTTGTAGTTAATGCCTGCACTTATTCTTGCGGTTGTTGTCTCCAATAGCACAAGAACTCACAACATACTCAAGTCTCCTCACACACGAATCTTAATGCAGTAAGTAATACAATAATTTTATGTCCATTTTCTGTTCATTATGTACTCACAGTGCTCTATTATTATCATTAATGAAAATCAGAAATTGAAAAGAGGGAGAGAGATTGAAAATTTGGAGTGTCAGTCGCGGCGTCGCAGCTCAGTTGGCAGAGCAGTGGGATGGTACCCCACGACCCTGGGTTCAAGTCTCGGCGGGCGCTAAACTTTTTATTTCAATATCTTATTTTCATTTACAATGTTGCTGCCTCGAAAATTGTCTGTACACAGTTACCCCGGAAACGAGTGACGTTGCTTCATTAGCCGCTGTCAAGTGAAAAGACTTCCGGTAACAAGCGCGACTTGCCTAATCCCGGATCGGGCCGCCGGACTCGCTGTGTTTACCCGACTGCCTCAGAAGGAGGGTAATGTTTTTCGAGAGTATTACTAATCACTAAATAGTATAAAATAAAATCGCTTCCCGTGTCCCTTTGTATGTTTAGTTATTTAAAAGTACGCAACAGATTTTGATACGGTTTTTTGATTTTAGAGAAAGGTTTTTATCTCTAAATTATGCCGGGAAAATGGTTAGCAGCGGGTGAAACCGCTGGACAGGCCGCATAATATGTGTGTGTGTGTAGAAAAGTAAAATATTTTCACGGACGACAAGGGCTAGACGGGTGTTTACATATGAGGTGTCAATCTATTCGCACCACGAGTGACACTGGCATTGGACTTATAGAATATGACGGACACTGGCTATATCAAAATTTCTAAATTCAACATAGTGATTATGAACGAAAAATAGAAATTTGAAATTTAATTTTTCACGAGCCGCAATCGGGTTTAATTTTTTTAATAAATAACTTGTTTTACAAAGCTTTTGTTGGACTACTTATTTGGGGTCAATGTAATTTTGTATACTCAATGTTTTTAAAGAACTTGTTTAGTAGGTATTACGACGTCATTTATTTTTTGCTATATTCTTTATAGTCGTGGCATGCTTGTAAATTATTGGTGGCATAATTTATTTTATTCAGTTCAATCTTTGTTTGCAACCACCAGCAGCGTAGCTTTATCTCTATGCGCTTGGAGATCAAATAATGCTGGATGGCTTTAACCACAAAATGTACCTCATCATCATCATTGGCCTCACACGCCTGTGACAGACGATTTAATCAGTGTCTGAGGCAAGACTTTTCGTGGCCTATTGTTATGTTTTTTCATAGTTTTTGAAGTTTATTGTCTTATGACAAAAAAGGTTAGAAGTTAGACCCGGTCTAATACTTAAAATGAGTGAAAGTAATCGCGAGTGCTTGAAAAGTTATAAGGTTAGACAGCGTTACATCATATTGAAAAACATTTTAAAGACTGTAGTTCGGTTCAAAATCACTGGTATATACGTTTTATCATGTCCACGGGTAGATGTGGGTTAAATGCAAAGTTTATTTAAGACCGCAACTAGTCAGAGTATACAAGCTGAAACTTGTGACTAGAGATAACTTGGCTAATCCACGCTTGGCCCGTTTTTACAGCCCAAACCACGGTCCGTTAGAGACTTGGCGGGATTACATTTAAATTTGTTTAGTGCCCTGAGAAAAAACAGGAAGTATTTTTAATGGCGTTTAAAGCTTCAACATATGGTTTGAATTCCTACTGTAATGAGGACTAACCATAGTATTAGTTTAAGTAACTTATAGGTACTAGATGTCGCTTGTACGTCGCTTCAAGACGAGTATCAAGAGGTTGAAAATTTGAAGTGTTCGATCGGGGCGCCGGTAGCTCAGTGGCAGAGCAGTGGGACGTTTTTTTAAGTTTGTTTTCTACAGTTCATGCAACACATTTGATGTTATTTTGTTTTGTAGGGCGCCAAGTCAACGAACGACACGATCACTTTCAAGCCAACATTTCAAGCTTCCGTGCCTGTTTTTCACAGGATTATTATGGGTCGTCCCTTCCCAAGTGTTCTTCCTGGTAATCCGCACAAAACCCAACCATTTTATTGTTACTCTGTCAGTTGAGTAACTTATTATGTGGGCATTGATAGAGTTTTATTAGTCAAAAAACTTTTTTCCCTCCATACATTCAAACCTCAAATCATACTGATCACACCTATCAAAATTTACAAACGAAAAACACGCGTAACAAACTCAAAAAAACACAATGTCGTATCTAAAATTGAGTTCCATGTAATTTCAGATAACATCCTTTGTTCGTATTCACGTTAAAAATACGGCACAGAATGTCGCATCTGGTGTTTCACAGCTCTTTGTGATCTATATACAAATAGTTTTTCCGGGGCAAAGCTTGCTCGAATAAAAAAGTATAAAAGCAAATGCGAATGCAGGGCGAACGTATGTTTCATGTTTGCATACTGGCGATGCGCTGGCACTCATTAAAATGCATGAACTGACGTACGTAGCGCTGAAGAGAAAAGACGAGCCTCTAAATTATGCCTAGCGCCAACCTGCCTCCGAGAGGCCCCTCGAAATATTTTGAGCGCCGTAAAAGTGGAATTGGGACTTTGTGCGTCTATATAATGATAATAAAGGCTACGATTTACATGTTTCGTGAGCTTTTAATCTGTAATTTGCTTGGAACACATTGTATTCTTTTGAGGTGATGCTACCAATAATATTTTATCATATTAATAGGAACTTTAATACCTAGGTGGTATTTATATTAGCAAGAACAAGAAGTATTTCTGTCTTCTTTCAACACTGGTCTACAGCTTAATCTTTGTTTCAATGAGTTGTTAGTTCCAGCTTTTGTCGGAATCTCTGTTCTACGCTTCACAATCAAACTCTTTGAGTGTGAGTCAGTTCATCGTTTTGACGGTTCTGTATGCAGTTATCTCTGTAAGCAAATACAGGCCTCTCTTTGAACTATTGAATTCGAAAATTATTCTTTTCGTTTGAAGTTCGGAAAATTGGGAATATTGAAATCCATTGTCCATTACCCTTGGAATAACTGTAGCAAGTAAGCCAGGTGGTAAGCATGTTATAAAAATTCGGTGAGTAAAACATACTTTGATGTCCATAGAATTCTTACCTAATGTAACTCCTTACTATTTTTTCTGTTTTTTTACTTGGTCATTGAAGTAGACGTTGTCCCTTTTTAATGGTCTACTTTCTCATTCTTCTATCGGGATACCGAGTCGACAAGCAACCCGACGAACTCTGGTGTCAAAATTTTCATCCCTCACTACTGCTAGTAGGCCTCTGTCATGGTTGTGTACGGAACCATCTTTCTTTTCGGAGAATAAGGTGATTAAGCTTGCAATAGGCTAACCAAACTAGAAACAAATTGGCATTGTGATAAATATCAGTTTAATGAATGCCCCGGTAATGGAACCTGAGACCTCTGGATTTGAGACCAACGGTGAGCTAAACAGCTAGACCGTGGAGTCAGCATTTATTAAGGTTTTATTTTGATTTTAGAGTGCAATGTAAACTTATTTTACGGCTGTTCACGATCAGCCTACCACCCAAGGGATAGAGGCGTGATATGTGTTTGTGTCTGTTACTTTTGTACTCTGACTAAATACGAGCTCTACACCGAGGGATCTCTAAAAATAAACTAAAGAGATATCTTTTTGCGCCGTTTCACGTCCATTTGGGTTCGAAATGAGTTCTGTATGCGAAATAGCAGAGGCAAATGCTTTGACCCAGTATTCCGCCAATGGATTCTACCGAAAATATTCATTTTAGTGAAAATACTATGTTTTTTGGCTTTCGTTTTATTTCATAGTCAGGTAGTTATTCCAGTTTAGTTCAGTTTCGATTTTTATGACAAATTCAAGGAATCCAAAATGATGGAACTATTACGCAAGTGGAATTGCATGCTTAACTTTTCTATGCTAAGTAATTTTTAAACGAAGGATTATTTCATTTTATTTATTTTTGTTTTTTTGGGAAACTTACAGCTTGATAATAACAGAAGTTAGATACAACAAAAATAAACTTATAGCCAATTAAAAGATTCCACCAGTAGGTGACCATAATAAAAATATTGGTGAGTTAAGAATGGTGAGGTATATTATAATATATGTATGTACAAGTGTTAATAAGAACACAAAAAAGAAATATTGTTTAATATCATCAGTCGTCAAATCACATCACTAGTCGAATGGAGAGTTTCCATAGAAAGTTAAACAGCTGATAGGAAATTTTGTATGGAGCATAACCTCCATAGAATAGAAAAAGTTGTTCAGTTTCATGGTTTGATGATGCCTACAAAGTTTTTGGTACACCCTTGCACCCTGTATTAAAATTTCATTAAATTCAAAATGGTGGAATCTAAGCGGAAAAAGTAATAATTTTAAAGTTCTTTTTCACGAGACAAAGTCGGGTTAATGTATTTTTGTTGTTTTTTTTTTGTTCAGTTAATACATACACACATATCACGCCCATTATCCTTTGCGGGGTAGGCAGAGCGTAACGGACATTTACGCCACGTCTGACATATACCTATTTGAGGATAATTTGTTCAGTTAATATTTACTTTAATTTAAGTACAAATAATTAAATTTACCTGTTATGTTTATTCGTATAAATTAAAAAATGGAAAAACAAAACCAACAGCACCAGCACTCAATAGCTCTTGCGAAGAACTTTAATCCGGTACAATGCGAATAAAGCAGAAAAACCGCGAGCAGCAGTCTTTGTAAACAATAAAATAGAAAAAACTGCGAACAGCCGTCTTTGTAAACGTAAACAAACTCCACTCGTCGACTCATTGGGCTGAACCAATTTTAATGAGTTCGTTTCGATATTCGTTACACAAGCTGTGTTCATAGCCGACTTACGGAAAATATCGGTCAAGTACGAGTCAGACTCGCGCACGAGGGGTTCCGTACCACTTTCCATTAATATTGCAAAAAGATGACATATTATTTTGTAAAAATGGTGGTTAGAGTATTTGTTGCTAAAGCGACAACAGAAATTCATGATCTTTGAAAAATACTTCCTAACTGTCACCTTATAAGATACAGTCTCCATCCCCTCCACATCAAGCCATTTAATATGATACCCCACTTGAACTACTCTAGCTTCAATTTTAAAACGTTGTTTTTTTTTCACCCAACCAAAGAAACGTGTTTTTTAAAAAAACATTTACAGTTTTTTTTCTACATTTTGTACTTCCCAATGAAGCTAAATGCCAAATTTCATAGTTCTAGGTCCGCGAGAAGTACCCAATAAACTTTGGTTCCCTTTCCCTTGTTCACATGTAGCCTCTGAACTCGATATTTTCATGGGATCCCGAGATAAAGGGTCTTAACAGACAGACATACGGACGGGCGATAAAGTGATATATGATCACTTTCACTATAGGGTGCCGGTTTTTCCTTTTCAAGGTATGGAACCCTGAAAACAGTTTTTTGTATGCGACCCCCTTGAAAGACTTATTTTAATCAAGTTTTCAGTATTTGTTGTTACAATATTTAGATACATCATATGTGAAAATGAATACTGTCTATCTATTACAATTTATGAGATATATTTTGGTGACATATAGATGGACAAACTTCTGCGTCTCGGTATAAGGATCTTATTTTGATCCTTTGGGTACGAAACTCTACAAATTGAGGTACCTACTCAATCTGACTCGTAGACGTAAGCTATCAGTTCCTTACATAAACATAACACACACACACATATCACGCCCACAATCCCTTGCGGGGTAGGCAGAGCGCAAACGGCCGCAAGAAACGGACATCCATGCCACGTCCGACAAACAATTGAGGGTTATTCGGAAAATTGTGTATCGCCATAGTGACAGATTGTCAGCCCATCGCCTAAAATTGCAATACACACCCTCGAGTCCCTCAGTTGCCTCTTACGACTCCTACGGGGATGAAATGGGGAGATGCTATTCTAAGCCGGCATCACACGGCATAAACATAACATCTTCAAATTAAAGAGTCAAGCTCTTGTCGGTGGAGTAACTTCTAATTTTCCCTCTTCTCTGCTAGTGACTTGACCTCCTGATACGACACGACATTGACTTTTTCCTTTATATGGGTAAAGTATTTATTTATTTATTTACCGTTTATTGTACACAAAAACATTACAAAAGAAACACATACAAAGAATAACGACAGGACAACATGATTTCTACTAAGAAATTTCATCCAGCTGACCTACGTAAAGTGAGACTTCATTAGACAGGCGGATTAGGCGTGCACAAAAGAATATAATAAGATATAAATAAACCTACACACAATAACCTATATACAATAGATTAAATATACCTAAATTAAAAAATATACCTACAATTAAATAAACTGTACTTGAAAAGAAATACTTATATATTTATATTATTATGTTATATACCTACTTATACAAATTTATTCTTGCAATTTACGACAGTGAAAGATAGTATTCTTTTACTCTCTTCTTAAAGTAGTTGCGTATATGTCTACCTCTGTCTCTCTTTCCTTGTGATTTGCCTTCAAAACTGTTTTTTAAGGTTGTCAAACAATATATGCCGTGTGATGCCGGCTTAGAATAGCATCACCCCATTTCTTTCCCGTGGGAGTCGTAAGAGGCGACTAAGGGACTCGAGGGTGTGTATTGCAATTTTAGGCGATGGGCTGACGACCTGTCGCTATGGCGATACACAATTTTACGAATGACCCTCAAATATTTGTCAGATGTGGCGTAAATGGCCGTTTTTTTTACGGCCGTTTACGCTCTGCCTATCCCGCATGGGACAATAGGCGTGATATGTGTATGTATATTTATGTCAAACAACAAATTGGATGCAAAATTTGAGCAGAGAAGAGAGACGTCCTCTCAGACTGCTACAGGTATGTACAAAGAGCATAATAATCACTTACCTTCTAGTATGCATGTAAACAACTAACAATTTTTATAATTCTAGTAATCGGATTGGTTTTTTTCTCACTTCTTTTAATGCCTTTAGTTAGAGACCAACATAATCAATATATAGGGTGAAATTTGACAAATGATGTCGAAAATGGAAAAATTAAATTGGACCTCCCTCACAAAATTGCCAGACTATGGAAACTCAAAATATTTTTGTCATATTTGAACCTATGTTTTTTAGAGAAAGTTGTTCCCGTATTTAAATTTCGCTATCGGTCAGTAGTAAAATGTCACCCTCATCATCATCATTGGCCACAGCATCTATCCAGATGATTGTTGCAGCGCTCGTGGGTATGATGATCTACGACGGCCGCACCGTCGTTGATGGCTGTACAGTCCTATAGCAGCACGACATTTTTTGCCACAACAGCTGTAGACGAATCGCGAATCTGACGGAGGAGGCAGAGCACCCTATATATTATGGATAACCTCTTCTTGATGTCAACTGTTTTTTTTTTTGTCTATAGCAAGTAGCTCAATCCCGTTCCACGTTATTATTATTTTGCGGCACACAAAATAGAAAAAAAGAACGTACCTACTTATGTTTGTTTGTTTGTTTTATTCGACTATGCTGTTCACGGATGTTGCTTTCATCTCTTTAAAAACTTAAAACGAAATGTTCGTTCTTTATCCTTTGCTGTAATTAATTATATTTTTGTAGATTTATAAACAAATACCGCCGTAAAAAATGCCGTGTGCCAGCATGGCTTAAAATAGCATCACCCCATTTCTATCCATTGGTGCCATAAAAAGCGAATAAGGGATAATCATCCAGGAAATGGGCAGAAGCGTTCCCATCGTGAATGCAATATCTTGCACTGCGCTCGCCAATCCGCCTACCAAACGTGATGAATATTGCAATACCCCCCGATAGTGGAAGCCTCATGTCCAGCAGTGGACTGCTGTGGATGTTAATGTAAACAAATACGTAGAACAGGATGGAAAGAGAAGAGGGAGGCCTTTGCCCAATAGTAAGACGATAGAGGCTGAATAAGATAATATATGAAGAATGAAAATATGTACTTTGAAAGCATCTGCCTATTGACATGCACAAAAACACTCACACAAAAAACACCAAGACCCGAGAATAAAAAATCAATTTATCGGAAATTGAAACCGGGACGTTTGCGAAGCAGACAGGCACACTACTAATGCGCCACATGGGTCGTCAAAATACGTATAGTTCAGTCTCGGAATTTTTTAATGGAACCCTGTGAGACTGTGACCGTAAATTCTAACCGTGGAAGTAGTAAAAAGCGACATAGGGCTGAATTCATCCTATTAATGGGCACCAGCTTTCCCTGTAAATGTTATGTCGTGCACTGCACTCGCCAATCCACCTTCCAAGCGTGTAGAGTACGGCAATACGCCCAAAATAGTGGCAGTTGAAGATGTAATGTACTGATTATAAAATGAAATACAACAAACTACGTGAAAAATCTTTGATAACATATTCACATGCCCTTTCCACATGCCCTAAGGTAGACTGGGAGATAACGCCTTTAGCGTTAAGTCCGCCCGTGTACATGTTAGTGCATAAAGTTAAATAAATAAATTCAGTCTATCTGAAATTCCGCGCGAAAACTTTACGCTTGAGTGGGTCGACCTGCAACCCTACCTATTACAATTTATTATTGGCTCGCCCAGCGGTTTTACTCGCTACTACCCGTTTTCCTGCATGAATAAGACCTTTTTCCAGCATGTTCGTCATTCGTTCGTCACGTTTAAAGACCAACCCATAAGTACATAGGAACATAGGGACAGACACTGGAAGCGATTTTGTTTTATATTATGTAAACATTTTAATAAACAAAAGCGCCATTTATTTTGAACACAGCTTGTCAATTCCAATGACAGCATTCCATTTTGCAGCGGGAACTGAAGTTTTAATTACGGGACGGGATTAATACCGGGATATACTTTGCACGACCCGATTTCCCGGGAACACAGAGCGAACTTCGGGACTTCGGGACACCGTCCGTTGATCAGAGAACTGGGATCGTATTCCGCTATTTGAAAAACTTCATAGTTATGGTTTAATGGAGTATCTGTTGGATGGTTTTGGCCGTTTCGTGTCGTATTAGTTTGAAGTATAGAAAATCACAATGGCAGTGTAATGACAATTGAGTTTAGATAGAATTATAGCGACTAAAATTTAGAGAATCGGGGCCCTAGGACGGAAAAGGGTAAATAGTTCAATGTTGAATTGACTTGGCATAGACAATGCGCTGCAAAATGCCGCAGGCAAGATTCTATCTGCGCCCTTCGGCGGGGATCATAGTTAACGTCCGTCATTTTAGCGCGTCCGTAACACATGCGTCTGTCAGCCGAAAGAATATTACGAATTCCCATCTTACGGATGTGGCTGTCAAACAACACAAACGCACAGTCAGCGCACCGTCGCCGTATTTGTATGGAATAAGATGGTAATTCGCAATTTTCTTTCGTCTGACAGAAGTATGCGTTACGGATGCGTTTAAAATACACAGCCACGGACGTCAAGTGGGACAACCGCCTTAGCCATCATAACTAGCGATGACAACGGTTACCTCCAAGCCACTGCACAGATTTTAGACAGCGGCGATTCACACCGATTCATTTTGATGGCAGTAAGTGTGGCAGGAAAACATTATAGGTATATTTTTACATTGGTATATTACATTTTGCACTGACTTAAAACAATCTCACAAATGGATGATTAATTAATTTTAACTTTGATATCCCTAATGGAAACCAAATCTACGACCTATTCCATGAGACACCAAAGTTCATACGACTAGGCCACTGAGCCTCAGAATACTTACATACCTACATGCCAATTCCTCGTTTAAAAGCATTCAGCCTAAAAAGCGTAGCTCTCGAAATATGGCGGTTCTCACACGCACTCCATGTTTTTCCGATGTTATTTCGGATACTAGTTTATTATGAAAGGGTTTCGGATACTAGTTTATTATGGGTTTGCTCTTGACTCTAGTCTAGGTCATAGGACAGAGACAGAGTCTAAGATGGAGCGAACTCACCCAGAAGAAGCCTGTTCAGGCACTGGCACTCCCACACACTGACAGAACGCAGCAAGCTTCTTGGCGCCAGACTTCGGTGGGATGGTGGTCGCGAGCCAGGCGGCCCCTTACGGAGCCTTCCACCGCTTAGTGGGATCGTTCAGCCGGACTTATCCACAGGAAAGCCTGTGTTGCCGTTGCCCGGGTTGGACCGCTAGGAGGTAGATCCCATACCACCCCAAAATTGTATAAAATTGTATAGAATTTACGATATTCTATACAAAAACTAGATATCATGGTATACGTCGCCGCATCAAATTGCGGCTGTCTCATGTTGACACTTGTATGGTGGCTGACATAAAGAGCTACATCGTCTGGTGCGTGTGCGATTCACCGATATTTCAGTCACGTCTTTCAATTCTATAAAAAGGCAGTATAATGAAATCCTTTATCAGAAAAAGCGTAAAAACAGTCGAATAATAACGTTATAATAAAGCTGTGAAACGATGCGTGATTGTCAAGGTCGAGTAAGCGTGCAATGTGTGAGGGTTCCTTTAGTAAGAATTCGAGTTTCCTGTTGTAATTTGAAAATAATTTATTTAGTTCATTCTTAAACATCTTATTTTTTGCGTGTGGGACACCGAGTTGTCCAACGACCCGATGAACCCTGGTGTCAGTTTTTCAACCACCTACATCTAGTAGTAGGCCTCTCACATGGTTGTACAACATATAAACATATAATAATGATAATCCCGTGTGATGCCGGTTTAGATCCCGTGTGATGCCGGCTTAGATCCCGTGTGATGCCGGCTTAGATCCCGTGTGATGCCGGCTTAGAATAGCATCACCCCATTTCTTGCCCGTGGGTGTCGTAAAAAGCGACTAAGGGACTCTAGGGTGTGTATTGCAATTTTAGGCGATGGGCTGACAACCTGTCACTATAGTGATACACATTTATCTGATTGACCCTCAAACTTTTGTCTGACGCGGCGGTAATGACCGTTTTTTTACGGTTGTTTATGCTCTGCCTACCCCGAAAGGGATTATAGGTGTGATAAATGTATGTATGTATAATGAATGATATTAATTATGAAAAAAAATGTGACTTGAGATAGTTCTTAATCTTGATATAAAGCAAAGTCTTGATTCCATCTAAGTAAAAATAGCGCTGTCACTTTCAGTTAAGTCAGTTTAGAAAATAATAGCAGACATCATAGACCATTTAAGTCACGTCATGTTCCAAAATACCTTTGGTTTCTTCGCCATTTCGCACATTAAATCGCTGCTTCATTTTGTCAGATAGCGTGTTCGTTTAAAAATCAGTCGACAATACAGAGTCTCAGTAACCACACGTCTTTTGGTTTCATTTAATCATCTACAACCGACTTTCACCCCTAATCAAGCTATCGGAAGGAACATAATGGCCTATCGAGCCGGATGGCCCAGTGCGTAAACAAGTGATTAGTGAACAAAAACTTCGAGATTTTTCTAATGCCCGGCCGTCGGTGATCGCAGTAGTAATCAACAAAATAAAATAACGGACCTTGTGAACTATTTGTGAAATTTTGGACATTTTCGAGTAGAACTTTCATATATGAGTGCTCAAAAAGTGTTCCTGGACAATTTACCTACACGTTGAACTAAGTTTTACGCATAAGGACTCATAAACAACCATGGAAGAAGCCGATCAATTATACAGTGAATTAGAGGACTTGTATCGTCTAATAGCCAAAACACACGACAACTTTAAAAAGTGTCCTAAGGTGCGGCTCACACGTGGTTATGTCGAAATAAAATTGCAAACCATTGAGGAATACTGGAGAGAATTTCGTGTCGCTCATACGAAGTTATTGAAAACTATACCTAAACCGCAACGACAACATGTGCCGTATTTTATAGAAAATCAGTATGGTGATTGTGAAAATGTTGCTATGGAGGCCAAGACGAATATGAAAGATTTGCTACTACAGTACACGACTCAATCTGGTTACGGTAAAGGTGGTGGTTCAGAATCGCAGATACAACAATCAGTCAAACTACCACGCATACAATTGCCAACTTTTTCGGGTAACTACGAAGACTGGACTAATTTTCAAGATATGTTTATAACAGTCGTACATAGAAATGATGCAATCAGCAATGTGCAGAAGCTACAATATTTAAAATCGAGTGTTACCGGCGAAGCGGAATTATTATTACGTCATATACAAATAAATGATGCAAATTATACTCAAGCCTGGGAAACGTTAGAAAAACGTTACAGCAACAAGCGACTTATCGTTAATTCAATTATGAAACGCTTATTTAATCAGCGAAAAATGAGTAGTCAAAGCTCCAACTACATAAAGTCCTTACTCGACACAACAACAGAATGTTTAAATAGTCTGAAAAATCTACAAATTAAGACTGATGACTGGGATCCACTTATTATCTACCTGGTTAGTCAAAAATTCGACTCCGAAACACACCGTGAGTGGGAAGAGTATGTAAGCAAGGAAGAAGATGAAGAACTACCAACAATTGACACTTTGACTAAATTCCTGAACATGAGGTTGAGAACGCTTGAGCTGATACACAACCAACCGCCTTCGTCGAGAGAAAGGCCTGCAAGAACATACCATGTTTCTGCCCTCGTGGAGAAAAACTGCCCACTATGTAAACAGAGCCATACACTGTGTCACTGCAAAGACTTCGGTAAATTGGAATCTGCACAGCGCATTGAATTTGTCAAGTCGAAAGCTCTTTGTTTCAACTGCATGACTCCTGGACATTCTGTCAAATTCTGTCGACTCCCAATGACGTGTAGAATCTGCCATCGACGTCATCATTCCCTCTTGCATCAAACAATAACAGCAGATACCTTTGGCCCCAACAACAAGAGTAATGATGAACAACCAAAGGTATTATATACAAATGTAGAGGATGAGAGTGAAGCACAAGATGAAGAAGAAATCAATATGACAGTGATGACGTCACTAGACACAACTCGCAATACAACTGTTGCATTGCTAGCAACAGCCTTGGTGGAAGTAAAAAGTGAAAATGGACACACCACAGTTTTGCGAGCCTTTATAGATCCCGGAGCACAGGGATGTTTAATAAGCGAACGAGCAGTACAACGCATTAAAACAAGACGGTACCCAGTGAAGGGAAGCGTCATTGGCGTAGGAGGAAACAAAACAAAAATAAGTCAAGCAGTTCAGATCGAAGTTTTGTCAAGAAATGAAAAATTTAGCCTCCGTGTTAAAGCATATGTAATATCCAAGCAACTGACTGCACAACTTCCTACACAAGCAATACCTAAAGACAACTGGCCTCATATAGAAGGGCTAGTCCTCGCTGATCCTAGCTACAATCGCCCAGCAAACGTCGACCTCTTACTTGGTGTTAAAGAATATGCACAAATTATACAAAATGGACTCGTTAAAGGATCACCCACTCAACCATGCGCACAAAACACAACATTGGGCTGGATCATGTTTGGGCCCATGAATGAAGACACTCATGCTGATCAATCAATGGTGGTAATGCACACACAAGTGGAAGTCGACGACATGTTGAAAACACTGTGGGAGATAGACACTGAAACAAAAAGAAAGCTAACAAAAGATGAAGAAGAATGCGAAACGATTTATAAAAACACGGTACGAAGAAATGAAGAAGGAAGATATATAGTAAAATTACCTTTCAAAACTAAGAATTTGAGATCACCTGAAGGGGACACGATGACAATAGCAAAAAAAAGATTTGAAATGTTAGAAAGAAGATTCGAAAGACAACCAGAATTAAAGAAGATATATATTGAAGGAATGAATGACTATATTAATTCAAACCATATGGAAGAAGTACCGCTAGAAGAAATTCCAAATCGTTCTGTTTACTTGCCACATCACCCTGTCATTCGATCAGAGAAGGAGACCACACAAATACGAATCGTACTTGACGCTGCTTGCAACGGCAACAACGGCGTATCTCTAAATGATGAACTATTGACCGGTCCAGTTCTGCAAGAAGATCTTCGGAGCATTGTCATGCGATGGCGAATGCATAAGATTTGCTTTGTTAGTGACATCCAGAAAATGTACCGGATGATTCTCGTTCACAAAGAAGATGCTAACTTCCAGAGAGTATTATGGCGACAGAATACTTCTAATTCTGAAGAGGTTAAACATTACCGCCTATTGACCGTCACGTTTGGGACTACATCGGCTCCGTATCTCGCTGTCAGAACCTTAATGCAACTAGCTGATGATGAAGGCTTAGAACTACCAATTGCAAGGAAAATAGTTCGCGAAGATTTCTACGTCGATGATGTTATGTCCGGCTGTGACACTGTTCAAGAAGCCATTGAAGCAAGCAAACAACTACAAACCCTGCTCATCAAAGGGAAATTCCAATTAAAGAAGTGGGCATCGAATAGCCCGGAGTTTCTGAGATCGATTGAACCTGAAAACAGAACAGCAAGGTTAAACATGGACATAAAACTAGACGGGACAGTAAAGGCACTTGGTCTCTCGTGGAATCTAGGAAAAGATGAGTTTAATTACAACCTGAATATAGAGCCCATTACAGACAACATAACAAAAAGAACTGTCTTGTCTGATCTACAAAAACTTTTCGATCCATTAGGCTGGATTGCACCAGCTATTATATCGGCAAAGATATTTGTACAGAAACTTTGGCTACATGGAATAGAGTGGGACAATGTTATCGATGATGATTTAAAGGCAGAGTGGATTGCTATCCGTGATGACTTGAGAAATATAAGTGATATTACACTACAACGATGGCTCCACACATACAACAGTTCCAAAGAAAATATATCATTGCATGGTTTCAGCGACGCATCAATGCACGCAATGGCTGCTGTAGTATACTGTAGAAGCGTTCAACCAGATGGTACTGTCAAAACAAGCATTGTCGCTGCAAGAACCAAGGTGGCACCTGTAAAGACAATTTCGATCCCTCGACTCGAGCTTTGCGCTGCCCTTCTGCTATCGAAACTGCTTCGACACTCAGCCCAAGCTATGAGAATACCAAAAGATCAAGTTCATGCCTACACTGATTCTTCAGTTGTACTGTCATGGCTTCTTGGAGAACCCAATAGATGGAAGCAGTTTGTAGCCAATCGTGTCGTTGAGATCGTTGAGAACGTAAACAGCAGCAAATGGCACCATGTTCAATCGGATCAAAACCCTGCTGACGTTGCATCGCGGGGATCGAAAATCAAAGACCTGATACATAATGACTTATGGTGGTTTGGACCAAAATGGTTGCTTGAAAGGAAAAATGAATTTTCTAAATTGAACATTATAGAAACTGGATTAGAAAGAAAAAAGGAGAAAATACTTACCATGAATATTATAGAAAAAACAGAAGAACAACAATCACATATATTTAATTATGAAAATTATGACACTATAAAAGAACTGCAGAAAGTTATTGTTTACATGAGAAGATTTTTGAACTACAAGAAACTAAAAGAAAATCAAAAGGCTATTACTACTGAAGAACTCGACAAAGCATTGAAAACATGCATAATCAACGCACAAAATGAAAGTTTTGAAGAAGACATAAAATATTTGAAGAAACATAAATTTGTGAAGCGAAACAGCAAACTAAAATCGTTGAATCCTTACCTTGACGAAGAACGGATCCTCAGGGTGGGTGGAAGATTACGACATGCAAAAATTCCTGAAAAAAGCAAGCATCCGATTATACTAGACAATAAAAGTAAACTTACCTCCTTGATTGTAGCGGACGCTCACCAGAAAACCCTCCATGGTGGTTTACAATTAATGCTATGTCACCTACGATTGAATTATTGGATACTCAAATCAAAGTCCGTGGTGAAGCAACATATTCATAGATGCATAATCTGCGCTAAAGTCAACGCGAAAGTTAGAACGCAGATTATGGGTGACTTACCTGACATGAGAGTGAATCCAGTCACGAAGGTATTCCTGTACAGCGGCGTAGACTTTGCAGGTCCTTACAATGTCCTCATGTCTAAAGGACGCGGAGCGAAAACCAACAAAGCCTACATCGCATTATTTATTTGCATGTGTACAAAGGCGATACACCTGGAACTGGTCGGCGACATGTCATCCGAGGCTTTTCTTGGAGCTTTTCGACGTTTTGTGGGACGTAGAGGACCATGTGCACACATGTGGAGTGATCAAGGTCGTAACTTCATCGGCGCTAACAGAGAATTAGTTGAGGCATGGAAAGCCGCTAATCTTGAATTCAAAACCAACATTGCCCAGTCACTAGCGCTGGAAGGCACTCAGTGGCATTTCATACCACCTTACAGTCCAAATTTCGGAGGCCTCTGGGAGGCAGGGGTCAAGTCTACGAAACTGCATCTTAAAAAGATCCTTACAACCAATTTGACCTTTGAAGAAATGTCCACTTTATTATGCCAAGTCGAATCGTGCCTGAATTCCAGACCTTTATGCCCCATTGATAATGCAGATTTGGATAACTTAGATCCACTTACACCTGCACATTTTATCACGGGAGAACCAACAGCTTGTATACCAGAACCTGACCTAAAGAACGTGAACACCAACCATTTAACTCGCTGGCAGTATACACAACAGCTGTTCCAACATTTCTGGCAACGGTGGCAGAATGAATATCTGACGCGACTGCAACAACGACCTAAATGGTTAAGAAAACAGCACGAATATAATATAAATGATATTGTACTGATCAAACAGGAGAATTTACCACCTGGCAAATGGTTACTAGGCAGAATTGTTGAGAAACATCCCGGAACTGATGGCAACACGCGTGTCTACAGTGTTAAAAGTGGTGATAGTGTAACTAAAAGATGTGTATCTAAATTGTGTCCATTAATTGATTGTTCAGATTCATATTCCGACTAAGATTTAACTTAAAATACTTAAATGATAATGTATTTCATCATGCATGTACTTTGTAAACTACCTATGATTGTTGATTATTTGTATCACTTTTGTTGAATTTGTAGTTAGTTAGAAAGCTACTGTACTTATCTTTGATGCTAGTTTTGCGAGCAGTTATATATTTGCATGTTGACACTGTTTACTTTAAAAATTATTTGTACTTATAGCTGTATAAAAGTAATGATTTTGTCAAATATTTGTTAAAAAGGTCATGCCCTTTTTGGTGGGCGGTATGTTCGTTTAAAAATCAGTCGACAATACAGAGTCTCAGTAACCACACGTCTTTTGGTTTCATTTAATCATCTACAACCGACTTTCACCCCTAATCAAGCTATCGGAAGGAACATAGCGCGATCTTCTATTCTAAAGCCTATTTAGCAGAAAGTGATAGTGCTATTTTAGTAAGAGATATAAGAGTTTATGAAAACTGCAAAATTTTCGCGCGGGCAGGATTTGAACCCGCGGCTTCCGCCATTACTAGTGGCTACGCTTCTTCCATCTGGGCCACCGCAGCTCTTTCCTTGCCATCATTAGTTATTAATTAATAATATTATTTATTAGTTTATTATAATATAAATAGCTTATGAATGTATTAGTGTGTACATTAATTTATGTAGTTTATGTTAGTATATGTCATGCACTATCCCGCTTATCTAAACGCACTTTCCTTTCACCCAAAGGTTGCCTGGCAGAGCTTGCTACCATAGCAAGAAGGCCGCCTAGTTGTACTTTTTTTTTCATTCTTTTTTATTTATTTGTAAACTTACTTTGTGCAATAAAGAATTATATTATTATTATTATTATTAAGTATTATATTTATACTGTTATAAAATTAACTGTAATTAATAGATTGTTAATATATTTGAATTTGATTATGTCTGAATAAATGGCTAATAATAATAAATAAAAACTATGGTTTTATTTATAATATGTGTATGTGTGTATTATGCACTCACAGTGCTATATTATTTTCCCGGGTTCAAGTCCCGGCAGGCGCTAACAATTTTTCTTATTTTCATTTATCATAGCTGTTTATTATAAATAAGTAGGTATTACCAAGCATCTCTAAAACATTGCACATTCAATAACAAGCATTGTATTCGATTAACACACCGTATATAGGGTGTTACGATAATATATATTAACCAATACGTCAACGTCGCAAGACGTAGAGAATATGCCAACGGAATTTATTGATATGAAAAATGTCGACCATTTATCAAATATATCGCTTTTTTATACATATCGCCTTGCGTAAAGGCTGTAACAGATAGAAACAGGTTCCTGATATTACACCACCGTTTTAAACAAATGAGGAAATGTTGTTCAAAATTTTGTCTGCCGTGTGATGTCGGCTTAGAATAGCATCACCCCATTAAGAAGCGACTAAGGAACTCGACGGTTTCAACTGTATTGTATGTTTAGGCGATGGGCTGACAACCTATCACTAGGGCAATACGCAATTTTCTGAATGACCTTCGAATGTTTTTAACCGTGGCGTAAATCTCCGTTTTTACAGCCGTTAACGCTCTGCCTACTCCGCAAATGCTTATAGGCATGGTATATTTATGTATGTAGGTACCTACATAGATGTACGTTGTTTTCAAAATAGGGTCAAGAGTCTAACCACGTTACCTTTCCGGTTCTTCTAAAGTTACGACTCAAAACAACCACATAACCTAACAAAAATAGAAACATAGAAATCGTATTATAAAACACAAAAGTATTGGACAAAATAGTGTAATCTGGCTCATTTAAAATAGATTGGTAAACGCATTTCATGATAAACGCTTTCATTTTACCACTACGGGAACGTTGGTATTAACACATTTGAATAAAAAGAAACATCCACACTAATATTATAAATGCGAAAGTAACTCTGTCTGTCTGTCTGTCTGTCTGTCTGTCTGCTACGCTTTCACGGCCAAACCGCTGAACCGATCTTCATGAAACTTGGCACAGAGTTTGCTAGCATACCGAGAATGGACATAGGCTACTTTTTATCACCATTCGAGGGTCTGGAGTACAGATGTAGACCACCAGGTGTACCACCAGGAGCCCAGCTAAGCTATTAGAGATACAGGCATGGTTCCAAAACAAAAGTTGTTCAATATGATGGGCCGCTTCTTTTCACAAGGACATTGAGGATCTGGAGTACCTTATGTAGACCACCAGGTGTACCACCAGGAGCCCAGCTAAACTATTAGAGATACAGGCATGGTTCCAAGACAAAAGTTGTTCTGTATGATGGGCCGCTTCTTTTCACAAGGACATCGAGGGTCTGGAGTACAGATGTAGACCACCAGGTGTACCACCAGGAGCCCAGCTAAGCTATTAGAGATACAGGCATGGTTCCAAAACAAAAGTTGTTCAATATGATGGGCCGCTTCTTTTCACAAGGACATTGAGGATCTGGAGTACCTTATGTAGACCACCAGGTGTACCACCAGGAGCCCAGCTAAACTATTAGAGATACAGGCATGGTTCCAAGACAAAAGTTGTTCTGTATGATGGGCCGCTTCTTTTCACAAGGACATCGAGGGTCTGGAGTACAGATGTAGACCACCAGGTGTACCACCAGGAGCCCAGCTAAACTATTAGAGATACAGGCATGGTTACAAAATAAAAGTTGTTCAGTATGATGGGCCGCTTCTTTTCACAAGGACATTGAGGATCTGGAGTACCTTATGTAGACCACCAGGTGTATCGTCAGGAGCCCACCTAAAATATTAAAGATACAGAAATAGACAAAAACGAAAGTTGGCCAGTATGATGGGCTGCTTCTTTTCACAAGGACATAGAGAATCTGGAGTACATTATGTAGACCGCCAGGTGTACCACCAGGAGCCCAGCTAAACTATTAGAGATACAGGCAATACAGGCATGGTTCCAAAACAAAAGTTGTTCTGTATGATGGGCCGCTTCTTTTCACAAGGACATCGAGGGTCTGGAGTACAGATGTAGACCACCAGGTGTACCACCAGGAGCCCAGCTAAACTATTAGAGATACAGGCATGGTTACAAAACAAAAGTTGTTCAGTATAATAGCCCGCTTCTTTTCAAAAGGCATTGAGGATCTGGAGTACCTTATGTTGACCACCAGGTGTACCATCAGGAGCCTGTAGCGACCTCTGGGAGCTACAACAAGAAGCTCACTCAAAGTGGTTCACGAGCAAGCAAGTCGCAACAGAAGTTCCAACATAGCTGCAAGATGGCGCCACGTGACAGAACAAAGAGCCTGAAACGCGGTATCGAAGTGTTTCACCGCGCAACGCATATATACAACTTCCAATTCTATCCAGGCGGACCAGTCGGTCCCCTGGCCACAACACCCGGCCAGGCGGGTAGCTACCCTTTTCCCGACTCCACCTGGAACCCTCCATTCTGCCTATTGGCATCACTCCTGTCACCCGCCAATATTGGTGACCCCTACCTTGGACTTCGCAGCCTTCAACCACGCATCAACTACTACAGCATGCAGCCAACTACTACGTCATCAGCACCCACCGCAGTCACAGCACGGCAGCTTCACTGGTCTTCCATCATCGTCTCGACTCACCGTAGACGTCCCGACTCACCGTGGACATTGGAACCAGCACTGCTTCGCCACGCCTGACTGCATCAACACGCTACATGACGTCATCAGCCCCACTTCGCTCGCTGACAGTATCGACCTCCGGTCTTGAGGGGGAGTACTGTAGCGACCTCTGGGAGCTACAACAAGAAGCTCACTCAAAGTGGTTCACGAGCAAGCAAGTCGCAACAGAAGTTCCAACATAGCTGCAAGATGGCGCCACGTGACAGAACAAAGAGCCTGAAACGCGGTATCGAAGTGTTTCACCGCGCAACGCATATATACAACTTCCAATTCTATCCAGGCGGACCAGTCGGTCTCCTGGCCACAACACCCGGCCAGGCGGGTAGCTACCCTTTTCCCGACTCCACCTGGAACCCTCCATTCTGCCTATTGGCATCACTCCTGTCACCCGCCATAAGCCCACCTAAACTATTAGAGATACAGAAATGGTTCCAAAACGAAAGTTGACCAGTATGATGGGCTGCTTCTTTTCACAAGGACACAGAGGATCTGGAGTACATTATGTAGACCACCAGGTGTATCATCAAGAGCCCAGCTAAACTATAAGAGATACAGGCATGGTTCCAAAACAAAAGTTGTTCAGTATGATGGGCTGCTTCTTTTCACAAGGACATTGAGGATCTGGAGTACCTTATGTAGACCACCAGGTGTACGATCAGGAGCCCACTTGAACTATTAGAGATACAGAAATGGTTCCAAAACAAAAGTTGTTCAGTATGATGGGCCGCTTCTTTTCACAAGGACATAGAGGATCTGGAGTACCTTATGTAGACCACCAGGTGTATCATCAAGAGCCCAGCTAAACTATAAGAGATACAGGCATGGTTCCAAAACAAAAGTTGTTCGGTATGATGGGCCGCTTCTTTTCACAAGGACATAGAGGATCTGGAGTACCTTATGTAGACCACCAGGTGTACCATCAGGAGCCCACCTAAACCTGAACCTGTTTCTACAAAAACTATCTAACGCGGACGAAGTCGCGGGTAAAAGCTAGTCTTAAAAATAAGTCTTATTCTATCAATAACAATTCTCCCGTTACTTCAGAAGTGGGATTGATCAAAGGCAAGACGGGTGATATCGATATTGAAAAGCAATAAGAAGCGCCTGAAAGAAATTGCCGAGCAATAATGTCTGGCTATTCGTCTGGTTTTGTGTCTTTGAGAAATATTACAGGCGTTTGCATTTGCAAAAATAACGTATTGTGGGATTCTTTCCTGTTTTGATATAGTGTTCGGTTTTAGAAAATTTTAGTGGATTTCGAATGTTTTAGTCAAAATAACTGTTTTAGTCCGGCTGTGTCTAAAGAAAGGTCAGGTCAAGAGTACCCTAAACCGACGAGCATGCATGAAGAGATTGATGAATGTGGAGGAGGCGAAAGAAGTATGCCAGGATCGTAGTAAGTGGAAGGAAGTAGTCTCTGCCTACCCCTCCGGGAAAGAGGCGTGATTTATGTATGTATGTATGTATGTATGTGTCTTGATTCTTTGTTCTTTGATTTTGTTCTTTGTTTTGTTTTGTTCTTGGGTTCAATTCAGAAATAATTTAAAAATATGGTTACTATCTAAATCTTACTATAGTCTCAATAAATATTTTAATCATAAAATTGATGTTTTAGTTTTTATATTGTACGTCCGAAACCTGTTGACTGTATTTCACCTATTATGTAACATCTTAATGACACAGTTTAACAATAAAGTGATTTTATCTTTATCTTTGTTTCTTGTACCTACTTTGAACCAATAATATTTTTTCAAGTTAAACAAAGGAGAGAAGAAGGTATCGCGAGAGTTGTTCAGGTAGTGTGTTTAGACGAAGTATAAAGTATACACTAATTTCAATTGCGTAGGATAAAAAATCAACCAAGTGCAAGTTGGACTCGCGCACGAAGTTTTGACTATTTAGTATAAAAATGGCATAAAAATGAGGTTTTTTGTATGGCAGCCCCTGAAAAACATAATTTGTTTTTTTTTTGCATTTGTATAGCGGCAATAGTAATACATGTTCTTGGAAATTCCAACTGTCTTACTCCCTCGGTTTATGAGATACAGCCTGGTGACAGACAGACAGACAGCCGATTTTCAGTAATAGGGTCCCATTTTGACCCTTTGGGTATGTAACCCTGAAAACGATCCCGGAATACTGGAATTATTTCTCTCTTTCTTTAAGGAGAAGGTTTCTGTTTACATGAAGAAGACAAGTGACTAGATAAGCTATGAAATGATAATCCTAATATCAGAACTGTCACTTACAGAATCCAGAATCATCCCTTCAAGATCGCTACCACACTATGTAATTATTTGATTATAATTAAATTACATGAAAGCACAAGTCGACTACATAATACTCGGTTATATTTTAGTCAGTACGCAGGGTGATTCTATTAATTGTTAATATCAACAACTTTTCCTATGGGGCCACAAGGGAATTCGCGACAAAGAACATCTGTCCCATAGGTACACGTTCGTCGTCCTATAATTTCATGAGTACGAGTAAAAATAAAGACGGTTCTCCTACTTCTCGTCCGTCGCTACGTATCTTTAACGCACCGTAACACATGCGTCTGTCAGACGAAAAGAACTTGTAAATTCCGATCTTATTTCCATAGAAATAGGGCTACGGTGCGTTTTCGGATGTGTCTGTCAAGTCATTTAACAGACGCATGCGTTGCGGTGCGTTAAAAATACGCAGCGGCGGACGGCAAATAGGAGAACTCATAGGGTTGCTATGATATTATTTTATCATAGGGTTGCTATGACCATCTGACATTTCTCATAATAAGGCAAATGCTACGCCTGTCCTCTTTCTGCACAGACTCTAATTTGATAACCACAGGGCTGTTTTAAAAAGTTTTCAAAGAGCATAATAAAATTGAGTTATAACAACGGTGTAGTTTACTTAGCTTAAGCATTATCTTACAACAAGCGAAGCCTATGTGTGTGTGTAAGGTAATGTGTACCGAAAACTTTGCAGACATGAAACTGAACAACTTTAACTATGGAGCTTATGTTGAGTAGCGCATTTTTTCCGAGTTTATAGAAATAAAGTTAGCCGATCGGTAAACTTGTGTAGGTTCCTTGTTCATTCTCGTTTCCCTATAATATATAGGCCCAAAAAAAATGTTGTTTATTTTCATGGTCTGCTCATTTCGGTAAGGGACGGGCTCTTACACCCTGTATATGTACTGTGCAAAAGCTGTCAGTAACAATCTCTTGCAGGCTTCAATTCGCTTCGATGTCTCGAACACAATTGGTACAATATCTCGTGAGGAGCCGTCTTAAGTTTAATTATTAAACTTCGTGGACGGCTGTTGCGTCTTTCAGCACATTAAAGATTTAGATATGTTTTGGTACGAAATATGAAATAACGGTTTACCTAGTTAGGTACACACCATTGAAATTTTCTTTATTAATAACTTTTACTAAATACTTCAATATTTTTTGTTAAACAATGCCCCTTATTTGTGAATAACTGTTTTGAAGACCTTTTATGATCGTAATAACTTAATTTATCTTATCGAAGTGTGTTGGCAACTGTGGACAACTTTCGTCGATATTTGTCAACATGTTCAAACTCAGCATTACCATCATTCTGTTTGTAATAGCTTGAAATTATTTTAATTGTGTTTGTTTTAACGTATACTTAGAATTATTAAAATACTTCACAAAAGATTTCTGTTCTTTTATATTGCATGTGGTGAATTATAATGTTTAAAACGAAATATTGTATTCAATAAATAAATAATAAAATTAGCTGTCAAATCACTCCAACACCACAAGTCGGAAACAGTCAGCGACCGTTGCCAATACAAAGTGTGGGAGTATCTTTAAACATCATAATCGAGCAGAGCTGTCAGTTGCAAAAGCTTCCAGAATCGAGACGTTCCCTTCTCAGCAGCAATAGTTCAATAGTAGTTTAATATCTCAATTTGGACCTATCTAAGCTTTAGTAATTAAACTTAAAGTGTACCTATTATAGATATCTGTTTAGGTCTTGCTGAAAAAAATATAAGTAGCTGTTGTTGTGATATGATATTTTGGCGAACTCTGGGAGCCACAACAAGAAACTCATTTAAGTGGATCACAATCAAGCAAGACGCAACAGAAGTACCAACATTTCAGCAAGATGGCGCCACGTGACAGATTAGTAGAAAACATTGGGCCTGAAACGCGTTATCGAAGTGTTTACCGCGCACCGCATAAATACAACTTCCAATTATTTCAATCCAGGCGGACCAGTCGGTCCACTGGCCACATTATCTAGTCGGGCAAGGTAGCTTTGACCGACAACACCTGCACCCTGCCAATCTGCCTACTGGCATACCTGCCTGTCACCCACCGTAATATAAAATGGCTGTTAGAATTTTATCAATACAAAGTTCAATTTGAGAACCACAAACAGATGCGTGAATTCAAGAGTTTTTCAAAAAGAATAGATCCTCATGGATTGCTACAATAACTTAAATTATCTACTAGTAAATTTTGCAACGAAAAAATTTCCTTCTGGTTGGAAAGTACGTATGCTATCCATCAAGATCATAAAATGATAACATCAAAAGTGATTTTAAAATATCTGCAATCGACAAAATAACTTATCGAGCAAAATTAGTTGAATATCTTGTGCGAAGCAATCTTAACTTTACTAATCAAAACTTTGTCGATGTTGTGTTAAAGTCACTTAATGGAATCGAGCAACATATATCCACTAATATTAATAAATAACTGTCTCCGTGGTCTAATAGTTCGAGCTTTGGGTCTTTGGCGAGGAGTCCTTGGTTTGATTTTCGTAAGGAATGATGACGATATGGTTTTAACTGGTTTATGGAGACATTAATGCAATAGACGCCAAAATTATGTATGATCCAATGAGCTATGGAAAGTAGACTTTTTAAACCTATCATGATTCTGACTAAATTAAGCACAATGTATGTATGTATGTATAATCTGCATTTAAAAAATGCATCACTCTATCCCAAAAATTAAGTAACTCTAAGTACATTCAAAGCCAACCTAATAAATGTAAAGCTACGTGGGAAACTATTAGTTCAACCGTGCCTAAAAACATAGAAAACATTGGAATTAAGATATTAAAACACGACAATAAATCATACTCTGATCCCCAGACCATAAGTAATATTCTTAATAACTTTTTCATCAATCATACTAGAGACCACACAACTGTATTTAAAAATAAGTACACAAATAACATCAAAGGTATCAATAATACGATCTTTCTCAGGCCGGTCTGCGTTAGTGAAGTAACTAAAGTTATATTAGCCCTGAAGAATAGTAATGCTACAGGATACGACGAAATCAGAACGAGCGTGATTAAACTGTGTGCTCCATATCTTAGCGGCCCATTAGCACACATAATGAATTTATCTTTCGATACAGGTGTTTTTCCGGAAAAGTTAAAGATATCAATAATCAAACCCCTCTTTAAAAAAGGCGATAGAGCCGATCCAAATAATTATCGTCCAATTACATTAGTACCCATTTTTTCAAAAATTTTAGAAAGACTTATGTACACAAGATTAAATGATTTTCTTTCAAAACACAAAGTCTTATGCGAACAACAATATGGTTTTAGAAAGGGGCTATCAACGTCACTCGCATGTTTCAATCTAATAAAAACAGTATGCGAATCCATCAACAACAAAACACCAATATTGTCACTGTTTCTAGACTTGAGTAAGGCATTCGACTTTGTCAACCATTCTCAACTCTTACGAAAACTAGACTTGTATGGCATTAGAGGGAAAGCTCTTGACTGGATTCGTTCATTTCTTTCAAACAGACGTCAATGTACAGAGGTGACTTGTATAGAGAACAATGGAAGATGTTTTGTTAGACAAAATCACAAATCATTCTGAAAGTAAATGGCACTGGAGTACCTCAGGGGAGTGTGCTCGGACCTCTGTTGTTTTTGATCTATGTAAATGATCTCCCTGCTATAATACCTCATAAATGTTTACTCTTTGCAGACGACACAACAATATTGATAAAATGTAATGATAGATCACAGTGGGAGTCAACAGTAAATAACGTAGTAGTAAATATAATAGATTGGATGAACGATAATAAACTTAAAGTAAATATAGACAAAACCAAAGTAGTGCAATTCCGCAATTATAAAGCCAGTTTAATCCCTATGAATATCGCGTATAATAATTCCCAAATTGAGCAAGTAAATAAATTTAAATTCTTAGGTTTTACAATCGATGAGCATATAAATTGGAAAAACCATGTCGATGACGTATGCAGTAGATTAAGCCGATTTGTTTTTGCACTGAGAAAACTAAGAAATACTGTGTCACAGGAAGCAGCCTTATCTGCATATCACGGCTATGTTTCATCGGTACTCCGTTATGGAATCATATTGTGGGGCAATTCTGTTGATTGTGATCGCGCATTTAAAGTTCAGAAAAGGTGCGTTCGTGCAATATGTAATGCTGGTTTCACAGAGTCGTGCAGGCTCTGGTTCAAAACACTAAAAATATTACCATTTGCATGCATCTATATTTATGAAATAGTTCTGTTTGTTAAACTGCATCCAAATTATTATAAAAAACTTAAAGATGTCCAAAAAAAACATCTGCGTTCAATGTATATACATTTACTGCACCAACCTTCAAGTCGCACTAATATTTATAAGAAAAATGTATATAATATGAGCATTGTACTATTTAATAAACTGCCAAATGATATTAAATTGACTGATAGCATTAATTTATTTAAATCTAAATTATTTAATTGGTTATTGACAAATTGTTTTTACAGTGTAGGGGAATATATGAACCATACTTGACATTAATTATACCTATGAACTAAATTCAACTATTTATTTATTTTATTTTATTTTTATTATTCTTAGGAAGACTAACAGCTAAATATAAAAATACAATAATAATTATAAATATACAAATGCTAATAATAAGTCTCCACCTATAGAATACAATTAATCTTTTTTCTTTGACATTTGTATATTTAATCTGTTTATTTGACATTTGTGTAATTACTTATTTTTTATTTGACATCTAATTAATCAATACTGAACTATTTCTTGTTTTATTTAAATTGTAATTTTTAATGTTTAAATATAATTGACATTGTATAACTAAATTTGCACGCTTGAAGCAAGCAGAATACTGTACTGGACCCTAATTTAAGACCTTATTATGTATTGACATGTATTCTTGCAAATAAATAATTTCTAATTTCTAATTTCTCTTTATTGTGCATTCTTAAAACTAATACAGAAAACACATATTAAATCAAAAACAACAAATGACACAAAGACGGACTTATCCCGTTAAGGGATCTCTTCAGTCAACCCTTGAGAAACTCTGAGGATACGATGTGAGCAGGTATACTAGAATGAAAAGGTGAACGAAATGCTATTGATATACATACTTGGGACCAAACTGAATACAATATTATCTATTTAATAATACACAATCTTATTGCAAACGACACGTCAATTTTGAATTTGAATCAGGGACCTCCGTAGACGACGTAGTCAGTGGTCATATTATCTTGTTTCACGTTAACTAACCAACATAATTTCCCTAAACCCTTTTAATTATCTCACCTATACAGGGTGTTAATTCAAATATTTTAAAAACCCGGTTAAATATATATACAGGGTGTAAGGGACAGCGCTCCAAATACTGATAGGGTGCATTCAGATCTTGTAACTGAACAACTTATCATAAAAAATTACTTCAGGAAACGTCAAAAATTTTTGGACATCCCATGGTAAATGCAATCAGCGGATCGTGATTTTGTATGGGTGGTCGAATATTTTTTGTCGTTTCCTGACATATGTTTCCAGAGGAAAGTTGTTCAGTTTTATGGTCTGCATGCACCTTATCAGTATTCGGAGGGCTGTCTCTTACACTCCGTATATGGAAATCTATTTTACTAAACTGGGAACAATCTTACTGCATAATTAGGTGACGTCAACTTTGAACCAGGGACTTCCGGTTCTAGAAACCAACGCTCATACAACTAAACTAAACGTAGTCAGGTTGTTTGTCGTATCTTGTTTCACGTTAACTAGCCACCATAATTACCCTAAACCCTTTTTAATATCTCACCCATACAGAGTGTTAATTTAAGGTAGTTTCAGTGTCGATAAAGGATGACGTAAACAGTAATTAAAAAGTCCCTTTTTTTATACTCATCTGAAATGTAATTCAAATCTCAGCCTATCTACGTCGAGCCTCAAATTTGATAATGACAAAAAGCAGGCGCTTATAATTGCGCCTTCATAAAAAAAAAGTAAAAAAATATTTACCAAAAACATTTTTTTCTTATTTTGGCTAGGACTACGATTTTTTCAGCAATTATTTTTACGGATTCCTATCGATACCGAACCTACTCTTATACTATAGCACGCATTCAAATTAACACCCTTTATATTCTGCAAACTACGCTCAAAGGTCCTTACACGAAGGAAGATAGGGCCCTGTTTAATTAATTTAATTATCAACAGCAGATGA
Source organism: Tuta absoluta (assembly GCA_027580185.1). Lineage (NCBI taxonomy): Eukaryota > Metazoa > Arthropoda > Insecta > Lepidoptera > Gelechiidae > Tuta > Tuta absoluta. The sequence goes on along the minus strand of JAQAHW010000019.1, from coordinate 5,007,421 downwards.
AAGGATGTGATGAAAGGGTCTCCTTGGGCGCAACGTGTGGGACCCTGTGCGCCTAATGATAATTATGAAACAGGGATGGAGATAGGTACCTAATAATTAAAAAACATGTTCAGTAAAAATAAAAAATTTAAAAGTCATGCGATCTATAATTATTGTGTAGCTTACGAAAAGAAGAAGAAGATGGCTGAAATGGCAAAGTTGTGCTGTGCGGCGTCGTCTATGTTTCACCATACCTACTGTTTTAAACAATTTCTTTTGTCGGCCGGCATATAACCGCAAATTGGCACGTGTGTCTTGGTCACGTGCGTTATGGTCACGGTTCTAACCTAACAGACCTATTTTTGAGCATCGTCTGTAATATGTATTTAAAATAAAATAAAAATTAGTCATCAAGACAATACTCAAAAAAAAGCGAGAAAATAGTTAGACAAAAATAAATTTGTTTTAAATAGTATTACAACAAAATAAGTATTATGCAAAAATATAAATATATATAGTTTTATGTATAATTATTAAATTTTATATATTATTTGTTTATATTTATATTGCAATTTATAGGTATACTTTATTTAGATGTAAGTAATATATATATATATATTAGTTGCACTATCCCGCATCAACTACTTTTTAAAAGCTTACTCCTTACTACCTGGTTGCCTGGAAGATATTGCTACCTGAGCAATAAGGCCGCCAATTGTACAATTTTTATTATTAATTCACCTTTTGTTTTTAATATGTTTCTTTTGTGCAATAAAGTATATTGTAGGTATATTGTATATTGTATAAATACGACAAAGAAATAATAGGAGAAAATAAATTATGCCGAACATGGTATGCCAAAACATATAAATATAAGTGAAAAAAAAAATATATCAAAGAAAGGGATCCCCTTTTTGTACCGCCAGTGTGTAAATATTGTGGAGCAGAAAAGGCAAGTGTATCATTCAGCTAATCCTAGGCTACTAAAATGTCTACATATTTATATATTTCCCTTAATCCATCTCTGTATTCATATGAATCGCATGAAGCGAATAATGTAATGATTGAGTGAGTGTGATACACTGGATTTTCTATACACTGGGTGTCAGCGAGGGTATGTTACACATAAGTAACTACATAGTGACTGGTGTAGAAAAGGGTATGCTTAGATGGTTTGGTCATGTAGAGAGGATGAATGAAAGAAGATTAACGAAACAGTGTGGATGGGAAAGTCGGAAGGGGAAGACCTCGACGAACGTACCTCGATCAAATTTGGGACGTGCTAAAGAAAGGTCAGGTCAAGAGTACCCTAAACCGACGAGCATGCATGAAGAGATTGATGAATGTGGAGGAGGCGAAAGAAGTATGCCAGGATCGTAGTAAGTGGAAGGAAGTAGTCTCTGCCTACCCCTCCGGGAAAGAGGCGTGATTTATGTATGTATGTAAGTAACTACAAGTTACAAGCATAATTTTGATGTACAGTCAATTTCAGCGTGGGTGTGACTCTTTGGACTTGGTATAATTCAGCTTATGCTGCACGCAATAAGAGTTAAAATGGTGCTCTGAGTATATAACCGGGCCTGAATTTGACTGTACATTTCGTAGCTGGTTGACTAAAGACAAAATTAGTCTTCATAATCTTACTGGTATTTGAAATAACCTATAACTAAATCGTCAACAAAGTTTCCGACAAAAGTCCATTGAAAGGATGCGGTGTGGAGATGGCCAGTGCCTTTTTGGGCTACCGCAGAATTTTCACTCTATTATTGACTCAGTCTTAGATTTATATAGTTTGTAAAGCTTTACATACAGAAAAACTACAAATACCAGATAACTTTTTTTATTATGGCACTAGTTATACCTTGTGCCAGTGTCAAATTGTACAAACATAACTTTGTATCTGATATTGAGAAACCATTTTTTTTTCGTGTGGGTCTGCTCAGTGCTCGAAATTATTGAACTACAGGGTACAATTTTACAGGTGAAATTCATTATTCATTCGTAGTCAGTTAGCCACGATTACCAAGAATATTAACCGGCTACTCAATGTACTAAAAAATTTCACCCGTGGACTTGTACCCTGTAGTTTCATAACATAAGGCACATCCATTATATAAACACAAATCTACACAAACATAGTAAAACTTTTACGTAATTCCGTATTATGGGTGAGTCCAACACGCTCTTGAACATTTATCGCAAAACTATCCCTGATAACGCTACTATTGGCTGGGGTCATGAGTTCAACAGCCTTAGTTTTAATGTCTGCGAGCCCTACCACTGTACCCCGATCATGTCCTAATCGAAGTTATCACAGAGACGGGTCCAGCCATCTGTCTTCTGATTAGTTGGATAACTACTCATACCAATCACAAGTTTGCCAATCAAACTCAACGTTTCTTGAGCAGATCATCTTGAGATAGGATGCGTTGGCTGTCTACAGTCAGGCTCATAAACCAGTATGGCTAGCTTTTCATGTTTCTAAGATATGAATGTCGATCATTTTTGGCTTATAGTTTCTGGACTATTGGCAGAACGCAATTTATTATTTTGTGTCAGTTTAGGTTAAGGTTTGCAGTGGATAAAAACGGCTCAAACTGGGTTTTAAAATGTAGAATTAATTTTTGTAGGTATTGGTGTTAGTTAGTATATTTATATTAGTTAGTCTGAATTTTTTTTATCACTAATTAGGTAATTCCAATAGTATTACTAGTAAGTATATAGTTCTACTCAAGTACTTAGTACAGATTTCTCATTATCATTCAATGGCATACGACCGAAATATAGTCAGTCGGTCTTTACAATCACCATAAAATATAACCAACGTTACTCACCGATATGCATAGCAGATATGGAAGCGAAGATTATTAGTATTTTTCCAGCCATGATGACTTTTCCTGGAACAAATAGTTTAAATGTCATTAATTAAATATTAAGACGCTGTAGCGCAGTGGTAGTGCAACTGTCTGCGTCGCATAGGGTCTGGATTTAATTCTCTGTGGGACGCCCACGAAGTTAACATTTATCACGTTGTGAGTTTGTTTTCAGGCTGGTTAGGATATTGCAGGCTGAACCACCTGTTTGTCCGCAAAAGGATGGCTCCGTGAAAATAAGAAGAAGAAGAGGAATATTTGAGTAACGGGACCATTCACAACTACCTATTCTAATACGAAATTTCTGAAATGAATTGAAATAAGATAAACTTTATTCAATGTATGATAGTAACTGATACGCCGCCATTGAGAAAAAAACTAAAACATAATTGTCTTCTTTTTATTACAGTTTTGTAATTTATTGTCCTGATAGAAAACCGGCTCTGGCGAGATAAATAACAAAATTAAAGGCACTGCCTCGGGGCTGGCCAAGTTAATCACACGGCATGTAACTATCTTAGGTGTGCTCCTATATCTATGAAACTGCTGCTAAAATGTTCCTAACTTGATCTTGAACACAGATTTAACTTACAAGTGACAAATAACTTGCAACAGCCGCCGGTTCAAATCCTGCCAACAGAATAAATTTTTAACCGCTTTTTCTTGACGCGTATTTTCCAAAGCAAAAGCTCATCTGCCTTTCAATCTTGGAAGAAGAAAACGTAAACAAACATTTCAGACGCGAACTTAAAAAGTTAAAAAGCGGGTCTTAGCTTAAGATGCACTTAACGCGCTCTTTAAGTTGCGCTCGGCGCAACTTGCCTCACTCAAGCTAAACTTAACATCTTTCACACAGATTCATTAAAATGTGTACTTTTGGTTTTTGTCGGCTTTAAAAACTAGGTTATTGGTTCGCTCCGTGTGAAAAGTAAGATTGGTAAGACATGTGAAACATAGAATTGCATGAGGTAGGTAGAGTGAACTGGAAACTTTATAGTGAGGCTCAAATTAAAAAGAAATGAAATGCTGGTATACCCAGTTTAATTGACTTTATTTAATACAGCGGCCCGCCCAGCGGTTTCACCCGCTGCTAACTGATTTCCCACTGGAAACAGACCTTCTCCCGACATAAATCATACATAAAAACCTTCCTCTTGAATCACTCTATATTTAAAAAAAACTTCATGCAGATCCTATAAGTGGTTTTGAAGATTTAAGCATACAAACAAACAAACAGACAGGGACAGACGTGGGAAGCGACTTTACTTTATACTATGTAGTGATAATCCGCCTCGCTTCATTAACGCATTAGGCTAGGATGTAGATAAAATTTTGTATGAAGCCCAGATAAGAGGTAATTTAAAGACTTTATATTGGCAAGATGCATTGACGGAGGTGGACGCTAGAATTGTATCACTACATAGTATAAAATAAAGTCGCTTCCCGTTTGGTGTCTCCTTATATTTTTAGAATTACCTAACAGATTTAGATGCGTTTTTTTAATTAGAGAGAGTAACTTGAGAGAAACATTTGTAAGTATTATTTATTCCGGGAAATTGACCCATTCCCATGGAAAAACGGGTAGCCAAACTGGTAGTAACTGGTAGTATTTCAGTATTTTTGAAATTTTTACCTTTAATTGGGTGTAAGGGGGGTTAAAAGTTTGTATGAAAGTTTTTTTATCTTAAATGTGATCTGCAGTTCAAATCCTGCCTGCGGTGGAAAAATTAGCAAATTTACTAATTTAGTGCGGTAAAAAGTCGTTGCAGCCTTAGACTTGATACGAACATTAAAACCCAAACATCTCAAAGAAAGGAGATTCCAAGTCATGAATTTTATGCAAACCACGGTAAATAATAACTTCTTGGCTAGAACTTTTTAAGCACTCGCAATTAAACTCCGTTCATTTAAGAATTGCCTATAATGTAAACAAATTTTGTATGTAACTGACAGTCGCGAGCTATCAGATTCATATAAAGTTTGTTTACATTATAGGTAATTCTTAAATGCATGGAGTATACTTTTACACATTATACTGAGTCTGTCAACTTGCGACCAAAACACATGATTTTGACAACATGTACTAAATATTACTAATTATTTTATATAATTTGTACTTCAATTACTGCTGCTTGCTTGGTATATTGTGCCATAAAGCACGATGTCCCATTTTCGCTAACCAGTTGCTACCAGGCGTCTTTATGGCCGAAGTGCGTCCAACACTACGCTTCATATACCGCTATATCATAATTAAAAATAAGCTAAAGCAAAATTAAAGACAATATGGTACGATGCGTAAAAAGTTGTCAACCCGGTTTAAACCCTCATATAAGTCTTTGCTCGCAATATTTCCTCATATACAAATCCAATGTTCTGCGAAAACACTCCACATAAACCGTTGTTACGAGGCTGATTTATAATATTGTTGGAAGACTTTTGGAAGTATAATGTTACCTGAATCTGTATCTTATGGTATACTTATCTATTTAGGTATGAGAGTGAAACAGTACTCTTTTCGTTAATAAAACATGCTTCTTTTTTGTCGAGTCGATGGCAACACCTAAATTTTCCGTGACCATTATTTGGCAACTGAAATGCCCCTGGGGCTCGCCTCTTGGAAGTCCTGGAGCGTCAAATTTACTAAAAATATTAGAATGATTGAACCAGCCCATAAAACTAATTAAACTGGATAACAAATTTTTCAGGTCTACAGCCTAAAACTGTGAAATTTGACAAGTAACTTAGTTTTGAAGTACAACATTAAAGTATAATTTTTTCTATAATATGTTGTTTAATTTAGCGTTGCTATGCTGGGGTGGGTTAGGTATTAATGACGGTCTATGAATGCGCCGCGATTTCGCACGCATCGCTCTGGGCATATGTTGTCCCTTTCTCGCTCGCAGGGCGAGACTGGCGACGTGCGCGCAGACCGCCTGACGGCGCCACGCGGTGATTTCTGCACCGCACTGGCAGTCACTCAAAACCGTTCGGACAGGAGGGTATCGCGTATCGTGCGGATTTCCCGCCACGCGTTTTGTGATGCCGCGTGTAATGGACGATTCAATTTGAGATCGCGCGTGTTGATGCATCGTATTATTGTGTTTCTCCTGGGTTGTACTGGAATGCCAGGCTTAGTGATTGTTGGATGTCTCGACGTCTTCCACGTGAGCGTCGCGTTGAATAGGCATCAGGTGGCCATTTTGGCCCGCGTTTGTACGGCCCAAATTCGGGTTGGGTCACGCGTAATAACTAATATCAAAGTGGAATACGAACAGAAGCTGTGAGTGGTTTGACGTGAATAACGCGCCAAGGCTGTAGTGGAATGCTGGGTGTCGATATCTTTTCCACCCAGCCCTGTAAGTACCCACGGAATTCCCATTTGATCCATTCCCTGAACTTCCTTTCTCCGTTAGGTATTTTATGGGGTTGGGTAATTCGTGGGGTGATATAATTTGGAGGTACTTACTTATAATCTAGTGCTAATACGTGTGACGTAACGCCAGATCGGCAGACGGTATTTACTACCGACTTGAGTTATGTAAAGGTCAGAACACATCATTTGCCAATTTCACTCAACTTAGTTAATTAAGTTAAATAGATTTAGGTTCACGTTTAATTCATGGTATGCGCTGCTATATTGTGCAGCGTATGCTATTTAGCGCTGCGTAACGCGGCCATTGTCTGCCTTCAGTTGAACTCCTGGTATTTTACTAGAAATTTACCTGTGTAAATCGCTTCCACTGCGGGAGTTTAGCTTGGAATTAGACAATTTTTGGTAGCAGAGCGTGGTTCAGAAAACCACTAGATTTAAGATTATTTTAGTATAAGATTTTTAATCTACCTACATAAAAAAAAAATATATTTATTGTGATTGTAGTGTGTGCCCTGTGTAGAATATCCTATCGGTAGGATCAGGGCCAATCAATTAGTGAATTGCTTGTTATTATCGTTGTGTTTACCCTGTGCGGATATCCTAACGGTAGGATCAGGGCCGATTGTCTATTTTTTTTTATTGTAAGTTTCGGTGTTACTTTGAGTTGGTACCATGGCTCCCACAATTACACAGCTTCAGGCAAAAATTAGAACGCACCTAATTTGGTTCGCGACTAAGCAGGCGATGGTCGGTCGCGGGGACCGAGAGGACGCACTCATCGCTTGTGCGCAACGGATTGACGAACGGGTCGCGGAGGTGTTGGATTGCCTCACTGGATGCGAGGAGTTATTTGATGGGACGCCTGATGAGGAGGTCAAACTTACGGTCCGGACGAATGTGACCCAGTGCATGGAGATGGGGCAGGAGATCCAGCAGGCGGCTGCTGTGATCACCAGGCGTAGGGCTGGGGAGCCGGACCCACCCCATGGTCCGCGGGGACCGGGGGTGCAAGTGCCCCTGCCGGCTGTGGCGATTCCGGTCTTCCACGGGGACTACACGGATTGGACCCGATTCCAGGATCTGTTTGACAGTGTGATTCATAACCGCACTGACTTGCAGCCGGCATATAAAATGGCACAATTGATGGCCAAGCTGCAAGGTGAGCCCCATGAGCTGGTAAAGCATCTACCAGTCGATGATGCAAGTTACGAGACGGCTCGCGGTTTGCTGATCGAGAGATACAGCAACAAACGTCTCATGATTGACCAACTCCTGGAACAGTGGCTCACCGTGCCGACCATCACACGAGGGACGGACCTCAGGGCCAAGGTCCTCAACCCTGTCTGCGTTGCAGTGAACGCTCTTGAGAGACAGGGGATGCCGGTGTCAGGCTATGATTATATCCTGGTCCACACGTTGTTGCGCCGCCTGCCGAGCGACATGGCCGCTCGTTTTGAACAGTCACACGGAGGTAAGACATCTGATTACCTCCCGACCTTCGAGGAGCTCAAGTCCTTCCTCGAGGCCGAGTGCAGGCGGGTAGATGCCCAATTTGGAGAGTCACCTCACGCGGAGTCTGCGGCCGCTCGCCGCCCGGAACGGCCGGGTGCACAGGCGCGAGACGGTAAGAGTAGGCCACCCAGGCGATACAACGACGCTAATTTGGAAACGAGGTGTGCCTACTGCAGAGAGGCGGGGCATCAGGTGACTGCGTGTGAGGAGTTCGCTGCACAGCGGGTGCAGAAACGTCGTGGTGTGGTGCAGCAACGGCGTTGGTGCTTTAGGTGTATGGGGCCGCATCAGGTGCGAGAGTGCCCATCAAGCACCAACTGCAGGTACTGCCAGGGTGCCCACCATCAGCTCCTATGCATGAACCGCAGCGGAGATTACGGAGGCAGAGCTGACGCGGGTCAGCGGACGGAGTCTGCCCTACCTAGACGGGAGCAACGCTCCCCACCCCCTCCAAGGAGGAGTCCTCTTCCACCAGGGTTTCAGGGACGAGGCCAGGGACATCAGCAGGTGATGCCCCCTTCACCACGCGCGAGACAGTCACCACCTCGGCAGCAGGTGCCGGAACAGGGTAGGTGGTCACAGGTCCAAGGTCAGGGGCACCCATCACAAGTACGTGATGCTACGGGCGGGTGCCAATACCAGGGCCAGTACATGCAGTACTCGGCGGGACTGAACAACATGGTGAGGTCTCATGACCCACGCATGCCTCTCCCCTTGGCTGAGCACCCGCGGCTACAGGCGCATCCACGGTACGCGCGCCTGCCGCAGGGTTACTATAGGCTGCCAGCCATGGCGTACAGGACCAGAGGTCCCTATCAGCAGGAGTGGGACCCACTCGAAGGTGTACGGAGAGAGGGGACCCCCCCGCAGGACGCGGACACTCCGCGCTTAGGTTCCTGCTAGGTAATCGCCGCCTACACGCCAGCTTCGGCCCCCCGGCCAATTACGGTATTGTTGCCTACGGCAATGATTTGGGTATGGGGATACGGTGGCCGCAGCATACAGGTAAGAGCCTTGTTAGATACAGGGGCTCAGGGTTGTATTGTGTCTAGTAAGCTGGTGAGTAGGCTAAGCTTAAATATAAGGCCCACAACGGATGGGGCTGTAGGTATTGGAGGTGTAGATGTGCCTGACGTTCGGGGTCAGGTGAACTTCGAGTTCACATTAGGTAATACAGGTACAGGGGTCAGCTATCATGCCTCAGCAGTGGTGCTGGATGAAGTGGTAGGGAAACTTCCTCAGGTTCGGTTACCGTCAACGGTACGAGGGTTAACCACAGGCTTAGAGTTAGCTGATCCTGAATTTGATACTCCTGGTACGGTGGACGTTCTCCTCGGGTCAGACGTCCTCGGGAGATTCTGGTGTGGCAGAAAACGGGTACTTCAACAAACTGGTTTAGTGGCCGTTGATACCACAGGGGGGTATGTTATTTTTGGCCCAGTTTGGAGACCTCAGGACCTACCAGAGGGCGATACGGTTCTCTATGGTAGTGTGTTGTCGGAGGTGCTGCAGAGGTTTTGGGAGTCTGAGGAGCCACCCACAGCGGATAGACGGAAGCCAGAGGATGACGAGTGCGAGCTGTTCTATCAGTACAACACTGCACGAAGTTCGTCAGGTAGGTTTGTTACCAGGCTGCCATTTCTCCCAAACCGCCCCTCCTTAGGTAGGTCGCGACAGATCGCGGAACGGAGACTACTGGCTATGGAGAGAAAGATGAAGCGAGATGCAGCACTTCGGCAGAAGTATATCGAATTCATGAGGGGAGTACCTAGAGTTAGGCCACATGTCGGTGTCCAGCATAGATTGGAGGTGTGTCGAGCATTACTATATACCACACCTGGCTGTTTTGAAGTCACCGGAGGCGAAGATACGGGTAGTGTTTGACGGTTCTGCTCCTACATCGAATGGTGTGTCTGTGAACCAGTGTCTGCACGCGGGTCCCAAGTTGAACCGGGACATTGTGGACATCCTCACAGATTTTCGGTTGCACCAAGTAGCGTTCGTCGCAGACGTCAAAATGATGTTTCGCCAAACAATTATACACCCGGATGACCGTCGGTACCAGCTGATTTTGTGGCGTGAGAGCCCTGACGAGCCGATGGTCACTTATGAGCTCAACACGGTAACGTATGGTCTGAAGCCAAGTCCGTTTTTGGCAGTACGCACGCTGCGAGAGTTGGCCGCACAGGAAAGGGTAAGATTCCCTCGGGCCGCAGCAGTACTGGATCGCGACGTCTACGTGGATGACATCTGCACGGGTGCAGATAGCGTGCAACAAGCACTGCTACTACGAGACGAGCTGATCGCGATCATGGAATCAGGAGGTTATGAGTTGCGGAAATGGCTGTCCAGCTGTCCAGAGCTCCTGGCCGGGTTGCCAGGTGAGTTCCAGCAGGACCCGCACCTTTTCGAGAACCCGGACAATCCAAATACGTTGAGCATCCTAGGGGTGCAATATAGGCCAACGCATGATGTCTTTACGTATCAGATCGAGCCAGACCTTTTGCAGAAGACTTGGACGAAGCGTTCGGTATTATCGACGATCGCCAGAACTTTCGATCCTAACGGGTGGATCGCACCGGTGACGTTCATGGCGAAGTGCTTCTTGCAAAGGTTGTGGATAGCAAACTTGGGTTGGGACGACCAGCTCTCCGGAGAGCTGTTGAATGATTGGACCAAGTTTGTGACCACCTTACCAGGGATCGTACGCATCGCCATACCTCGCAAATTGCTCCCATCGGTGGGATGTAAGGCTACCCTACATGGGTTTTGTGATGCCTCGGAGCGAGGGTACGCGGCAGCTGTCTATTTGCGGACAGTCAGTTCAACGGGAACTGTAGACGTGCGTCTAGTTATGGCCAAGAGTAAGGTGGCTCCGGTTAGGACAAGATGGACCATTCCAAAGTTGGAATTGGCGGGAGCAGCGCTTCTCACGCGCTTGCTACATCATGTCGCTAGTAATCTACGCGGTACCATCAATTTGGATGAAACGGTGTACGCATGGACCGACAGTAGGATAGTTCTGTGCTGGTTACAGACGTCGGTACATACTCTTGAGGTTTTCGTGGCAAATCGGGTGTCACAGATTAAAGGATCGGAAACTCCGTTGGTATGGAGACACGTACCGGGAGAACAGAACCCAGCGGACTGCGCCTCACGGGGATGTAGGGCCCCTGATTTGGTAGGTCACTCACTGTGGTGGGGACCTCAGTGGCTGACTGAGTCACCTGAGAGATGGCCATACAATGAGTGCGGGTCGCCGCTTGGGCCACCTGATCGAGGTTTGCGAGTGAACGTAGGGCAGATCGTACCTAAGCCTAGTGCGGCTTTCTTGCTGGAACGATACAGCTCCCTCGACAAACTTCTAGGGGTGACAGGTTGGATCAAACGGTTCGTGAACAACTGTAGAAAACCTCAAGCAGAACGGAACTTGGCACCTGTCCTCTCGCCTGCGGAGCGGAATGCGGCTCTAAGTTTATTGGTTAGGGTCGTCCAGGCGGAACATTTTGAGGAAGAGGTCAGGCTGCTCAGGGATGGCCGTGGAAAGCTGAAGGGAGGTCTTGTGCGCCTCAACCCGTTCGTGGACGAGCATGGAATGCTCCGGGTTGGAGGTAGACTTCGGAACGCTAACCTGCCCTTTTCAGCACGGCATCCGCTGTTACTCCCAAAGAAGGGACCTTTGGTAGAACTTATAGTTAGGGATCGTCACCAGAAAAACTCGCATGCGGGCTGCAATGCACTTTTGGCTATTCTGCAGCGCGAGTTTTGGATCTTGTCTGGACGACGTACGGTACGGAGCATTGTGTTTCGGTGCTTGCCTTGCTATCGGTTGAAGGCAGCCACAATGCAACCTCAGATGGGAGACCTCCCACCGGACCGGGTGACGGAAGCCTGGACGTTTGCGGGTGTGGGAACGGACTTTGCGGGGCCTTTTATGGTAAAGGCATCACGCCTTCGCAACGCGAAGTCAATCAAGGCGTATTTGTGCGTGTTTGTGTGCCTAGCAACCAAGGCCGTCCACTTGGAACTCGTGGCCGACCTCACTACGGAGGCTTTCTTAGCAGCTTTAGATAGATTTGTGTCGCGAAGAGGGCGACCAGCGCTGATCAGGTCGGACTGTGGTACCAACTTTAAGGGCGCTGATCGATGTATGAAAGAAATTATAACGTTTTTATCGGAAAACGAGGAAGCTATCGGCACGAGCCTCTCCCGTCAGGGCATTAACTGGGTGTTCGATCCACCAGGATGCCCCCACTGGGGTGGTATATTTGAAGCGGTTGTAAAGTCCGCTAAGACGCATTTGATGCGCGTTATAGGTTTAACGATATTAACCTTTGAGGAGCTAGCGACCGTGTTTTGTAAAATTGAGGCCGTTCTCAATTCACGTCCTTTGTGTCCGCTTAGCTCAGATCCGAATGATCTGGAGGCCCTGACACCAGGGCATTTCTTAATTGGCCGACCACTTAACGCCTTGCCAGAGTACCCCTACACAGAGGTCAGTAGCAATCGTTTGACGCGTTATGAGTTGCTGCAGCAAATGTCTCAGAATTTTTGGAAGCGATGGTCGCTTGAGTATTTGCACATTCTGCAGCAACGCCTTAAGTGGACGGACAGAACTGAACCCCCTCGCATCGGAGATCTCGTTCTGGTTAAGGATGCCAACCTGCCGCCACTGCGATGGCGCAGAGGGCGCATTCTCAACTTGTTCCCAGGTAGTGATGGCACTCCTCGAGTCGCGACAGTTCAGGTAGGGGATTCAGTTCTTAAGCGAGCAATAGCAACGCTATCTCGTCTCCCCAGTAGTGAATAGGCCTAAGGGATTCGGCCTAGGGCGGGTGAATGTTTAATTTAGCGTTGCTATGCTGGGGTGGGTTAGGTATTAATGACGGTCTATGAATGCGCCGCGATTTCGCACGCATCGCTCTGGGCATATGTTGTCCCTTTCTCGCTCGCAGGGCGAGACTGGCGACGTGCGCGCAGACCGCCTGACGGCGCCACGCGGTGATTTCTGCACCGCACTGGCAGTCACTCAAAACCGTTCGGACAGGAGGGTATCGCGTATCGTGCGGATTTCCCGCCACGCGTTTTGTGATGCCGCGTGTAATGGACGATTCAATTTGAGATCGCGCGTGTTGATGCATCGTATTATTGTGTTTCTCCTGGGTTGTACTGGAATGCCAGGCTTAGTGATTGTTGGATGTCTCGACGTCTTCCACGTGAGCGTCGCGTTGAATAGGCATCAGGTGGCCATTTTGGCCCGCGTTTGTACGGCCCAAATTCGGGTTGGGTCACGCGTAATGACTAATATCAAAGTGGAATACGAACAGAAGCTGTGAGTGGTTTGACGTGAATAACGCGCCAAGGCTGTAGTGGAATGCTGGGTGTCGATATCTTTTCCACCCAGCCCTGTAAGTACCCACGGAATTCCCATTTGATCCATTCCCTGAACTTCCTTTCTCCGTTGGGTATTTTATGCATTTGGACCGGCACGTTGACTGTAAGTATTAAACCTGGTTGTTTAGTATAAAACTGTTTATTCGTGTTAATGGTGTGTTCCCTTTAGTCATATTTGTTGTACCATATCATTGTGACTCATTAGTACGAATTGCGGAATTCGTGGGGTGATATAATTTGGAGGTACTTACTTATAATCTAGTGCTAATACGTGTGACGTAACGCCAGATCGGCAGACGGTATTTACTACCGACTTGAGTTATGTAAAGGTCAGAACACATCATTTGCCAATTTCACTCAACTTAGTTAATTAAGTTAAATAGATTTAGGTTCACGTTTAATTCATGGTATGCGCTGCTATATTGTGCAGCGTATGCTATTTAGCGCTGCGTAACGCGGCCATTGTCTGCCTTCAGTTGAACTCCTGGTATTTTACTAGAAATTTACCTGTGTAAATCGCTTCCACTGCGGGAGTTTAGCTTGGAATTAGACATATGTTATTTATGAAAGGGTTTCATGTGCTTGAAACCTTTGGTGGGCATGTCCGACTGGCACTTGCCAGTTTTTCTTTTTGCTATATTAAAATAGTGTAAGATATTTCAAAGTAACGCTGCGTGATAAAGCACACGAACACGATGAAGCTACATCGCCGTGCGTAAAAGTTAAAAAATATTTGCTGGCAATCAAAATTGCAATGCTTTGTAGTACTTTCTAAAACCTACAATAGAATAAATAATAACACTGCCTCTTTACCTACTTATACCTTCGCGATCGTACTTCAAAGGCTCACAGAAACAGAAACGCTAGTTACTCATTGGCTCACACCACTAGACTACAGAAACAGGCTATTCCAGTATGAAGCCATCTATCATGCGTGTCAAGGAAGCTGCAAGCCAAGTAATCTTAGTTGGGAATGGGGCGTCAAACATCTATTGTTAGCTTGCCAAGCTCACTGCTATTGTAGCTAACTTTGATAAAAGTAACAAACATGTTCTTATTGCAGCCACTCCATTAAACGAAGCTATAGCGAAACTTTTCCTATATTTCGATGTAAATGCAAGAAAAGACAAATAAATATTTTTATTAATTTAAAGAATTTAGTCTGAATCACTCAGCGCTAGAAAAAAGCAGCCTTTTTAGACGGGAGGAATCACACTTCACGCTCGTTGCTGCGTATTTTTAGTGCATCCGACTGCGTGTGCGTCTATCAAAGGACGCAAACGACGAATCTGTCAACGCAATGTAAACGCAACGTCGCGGTGTATTTGGGTGGAAATGAGGTGAAAATTCGGAATTTCCTGTCGTTCAGACTAATGCGTTACGGATGCGCTAGATATACGCAGCAATTGATTTCAAGTGGTAAAACCGCCTTATATTTTTTTATTTTATTCAATAGTTATATCATTATTAATGGTGCAGCAAATGAGTCCAAACTGTCTCATCTGCACCATTAATGATGCAAGCGTACGAAGAATATTGCTCAGTTCAATCGACAGCTTAAGCTTGAAATCTTTTATTTCTTTGTACGCTTTATTTTATTAACCAAGATTAGTGTTCATATTTCAACGGCAAATGCAATCATACATAATAGAGCACTTTTCGTTTCAGTGTCTAATAAAACGTGAATTCATATTTTCTCGCTGAACTTGCGACCCGAAATGCCGGTTATGTGTCGTTTTATGGCATACAGGGGTTTATTCCTATATCTATCAGGACCTCGGGATACCAACATGAAGTATCAACATGTACTGGTTTTCCATACAATAACCAATAAAAACCATTATATTTTGATTCCTTAGCTTTATATAAGGTAGAATACGATGCGACAAAGTAATTTTTCATTCATTAATCTTATCATAGTATTAAAAATTTAAGGACACCTAGCGACAAACATAATCATCATCTACTTTTACTAAAATAATTCTTTGCTATAATTGCCAAAGTTCAGGTCACAGGATAAATTTATGCTGATCTATGGTACAGTTTATTTGCTACAAGTATCATTATAATTTATCGTTATGATCATATGAAAAAACAGCATCTTAGTCGTTTGACAAAAGTCAAATTGTATGGAAAAATAATCAAGACAGCGTCCAAATGCGCGTTAAGCTTTTTGTTACAACACGGTTTGTGTTTTTGTGTACTTATTTCTATTTTGTATCAAAAATTTCTTAATATACTATCATATTTTCTAAAAGCGCGAATTTATTATTCTCGTTTCCTTCATAAACTAATAGCCCCGCACTATTTAGGTTATGAGTCGTGACACACAGGGTATTATAGCAGAGCCCGTTGGAAAATCGTGTACGAGTAAGTACGGCAAAGTGGTTTCTTGATTTATTTACGACTAGATTTCCGCCTAGCGGTTTCACCCGCTGCCAGTAATTTTTCCCGTGGTAATAGTTATTCTCCCGCGGTAAAAAGTTGCCTATGTGTTATATCAGGTTATACTCTACCTGTGTTGCAAAATTCATCCAAATCAATTAAGCCGTTTGAGAGTGAAGAGGTAACAAAGATACAAACATACACACACACACACACATACATACACAAACAATGGCTAAATTTAAAACAAATTATTTTCAATACACAATCAAGAAGTCACAGACAGCATAGATACTTCTTTTAATTTTTAGAATTAATCAGATTTTCTGAATATTATGAAAAAAATAGTCTGATTAAGAATTATTGGAAAACAACATATTTCCACATGTTTAATATTTAGCGTTATTATGCTAGGGTAAGTTAGGTATTAATGACGGTCTATGAATGCGGCGCGGTGCTCGATCGCACGCGTCGCTCTGGGCGTGTGTTGTCCCTTTATCGCTCGCGGGGCGAGGGTGGCGGCGTGCGCGCGGGTCGCCTGGTAGGCGCCAAGCGGTGATTTCTGCACCGCGGTCAGTCACTCAAAACCGTTCGGACGAGAATGTATTGTGTTTTGTACGGATTTCCCGCCACGCGTTTTGTGATGCCGCGTGTAATGGACGATTCAATTTGAGATCGCGCGTGTTGATGCATCGTATTATTGCGGTTCTCCTGGGTTATACTAGAATACCAGGCTTAGTGATTGTTGGATGTCTCGACGTCTTCCACGTGAGCGTCGCGTTGAATAGGCATCAAGTGGCCATATCGGCTCGCGTTTGTACGACCCAAATTCGGGTTGGGTCACGCGTAATGACTAATATCAAAGTGAAATACGAACAGAAGCTGTGAGTGGTTTGAAGTGAATAACGCGCCAAGGCTGTAGTGGAATGCTGGGTGTCGATATCTTTTCCACCCAGCCCTGTAAGTACCCACGGAATTCCCATTTGATCCATTCCCTGAACTTCCTTTCTCCGTTGGGTATTTTATGCATTTGGACCGGCGTTAACTGTAAGTGATAAATCTAGTTGTTTTACTATAAAACTGTTTATGGTGTGTTCCCTTTAGTCATATTTGTTGTACCATATCATTGTGACTCCTTAGTACGAATTGCGGAATTCGTGGGGTGATATAATTTGGAGGTACTTACTTAGAATCTAGTGCTAATACGTGTGACGTAACGCCAGATCGGCAGACGGTATTTACTACCGACTCGAGTTATGTAAAGGTTGGAACACATCATTTGCCAATTTCACTCAACTTAGTTAATTAGGTTAAATAGATTTAGGTTCACGTTTGATTCATAGTATGCGCTGATATATTGTGCAGCGTATGTTATTTAGCGCTGCGTAACGCAGCCATTGTCTGCCTCCAGTTGAACTCCTGGTATTTTGCTCGAAATTTACCTGTGTAAATCGCTTCCACTGCGCGAGTTTAGCTTGGAATTAGACAATTTTTGGTAGCAGAGCGTGGTTCAGAAAACCACTAGATTTAAGATTATTTTAGTATAAGATTTTTAATCTACCTACATAAAAAAAAATATATTTATTGTGATTGTAGTGTGTGCCCTGTGTAGAATATCCTATCGGTAGGATCAGGGCCAATCAATTAGTGAATTGCTTGTTATTATCGTTGTGTTTACCCTGTGCGGATATCCTAACGGTAGGATCAGGGCCGATTGTCTATTATTGTTTTTTATTGTAAGGTTCGGTGTTACTTTGGGTTGGTACCATGGCTCCCACAATTAGACAGCTTCAGGCGAAAATTAGAGCGCACCTAATGTGGTTCGCGACTAAGCAGGCGATGGTCGGTCGCGGGGACCGAGAGGACGCACTCATCGCTTGTGCGCAACGGATTGACGAACGGGTCGCGGAGGTGTTGGATTGCCTCACTGGATGCGAGGAGTTATTTGATGGGACGCCTGATGAGGAGGTCAAACTTACGGTCCGGGCGAATGTGACCCAGTGCCTGGAGATAGGGCAGGAGATCCAGCAGGCGGCTGCTGTGATCACCAGGCGTAGGGCTGGGGAGCCGGACCCACCCCATGGTCCGCGGGGACCGGGGGTGCAAGTGCCCCTGCCGGCTGTGGCGATTCCGGTCTTCCACGGGGACTACACGGATTGGACCCGATTCCAGGATCTGTTTGACAGTGTGATTCATAACCGCGCTGACTTGCAGCCGGCATATAAAATGGCACAATTGATGGCCAAGCTGCAAGGTGAGCCCCATGAGCTGGTAAAGCATCTACCAGTCGATGATGCAAGTTACGAGACGGCTCGCGGTTTGCTGATCGAGAGATACAGCAACAAACGTCTCATGATTGACCAACTCCTGGAACAGTGGCTCACCGTGCCGACCATCACACGAGGGACGGACCTCAGGGCCAAGGTCCTCAACCCTGTCTGCGTTGCAGTGAACGCTCTTGAGAGACAGGGGATGCCGGTGTCAGGCTATGATTATATCCTGGTCCACACGTTGTTGCGCCGCCTGCCGAGCGACATGGCCGCTCGTTTTGAACAGTCACACGGAGGTAAGACATCTGATTACCTCCCGACCTTCGAGGAGCTCAAGTCCTTCCTCGAGGCCGAGTGCAGGCGGGTAGATGCCCAATTTGGAGAGTCGCCTCACGCGGAGTCTGCGGCCGCTCGCCGCCCGGAACGGCCGGGTGCACAGGCGCGAGACGGTAAGAGTAGGCCACCCAGGCGATACAATGTCGCTAATTTGGAATCGAGGTGTGCCTACTGCAGAGAGGCGGGGCATCAGGTGACTGCGTGTGAGGAGTTCGCTGCACAGCGGGTGCAGAAACGTCGTGGTGTGGTGCAGCAACGGCGTTGGTGCTTTAGGTGTATGGGGCCGCATCAGGTGCGAGAGTGCCCATCAAGCACCAACTGCAGGTACTGCCAGGGTGCCCACCATCAGCTCCTATGCATGAACCGCAGCGGAGATTACGGAGGCAGAGTTGACGCGGGTCAGCGGACGGAGTCTGCCCTACCTAGACGGGAGCAACGCTCCCCACCCCCTCCAAGGAGGAGTCCTCTTCCACCAGGGTTTCAGGGACGAGGCCAGGGACATCAGCAGGTGATGCCCCCTTCACCACGCGCGAGACAGTCACCACCTCGGCAGCAGGTGCCGGGACAGGGTAGGTGGTCACAGGTCCAAGGTCAGGGGCACCCATCACAAGTACGTGATGCTACGGGCGGGTGCCAACACCAGGGTCAGTACATGCAGTACTCGGCGGGTCTGAACAACATGGTGAGTTCCCATGACCCACGCATGCCTCTCCCCTTGGCTGAGCACCCGCGGCTACAGGCGCATCCACGGTACGCGCGCCTGCCGCAGGGTTACTATAGGCTGCCAGCCATGGCGTACAGGACCAGAGGTCCCTATCAGCAGGAGTGGGACCCACTCGAAGGTGTACGGAGAGAGGGGACCCCCCCGCAGGACGCGGACACTCCGCGCTTAGATTCCTGCTAGGTAATCGCCGCCTACACGCCAGCTTCGGCCCCCCGGCCAATTACGGTATTGTTGCCTACGGCAATGATTTGGGTATGGGGATACGGTGGCCGCAGTATACAGGTAAGAGCCTTGTTAGATACAGGGGCTCAGGGTTGTATTGTGTCTAGTAAGCTGGTGAGTAGGCTACGCTTAAATATAAGGCCCACAACGGATGGGGCTGTAGGTATTGGAGGTGTAGATGTGCCTGACGTTCGGGGTCAGGTGAACTTCGAGTTCACATTAGGTAATACAGGTACAGGGGTCAGCTATCATGCCTCAGCAGTGGTGCTGGATGAAGTGGTAGGGAAACTTCCTCAGGTTCGGTTACCGTCAACGGTACGAGGGTTAACCACAGGCTTAGAGCTAGCTGATCCTGACTTTGATACTCCTGGTACGGTGGACGTTCTCCTCGGGTCAGACGTCCTCGGGAGATTCTGGTGTGGCAGAAAACGGGTACTTCAGCAAACTGGTTTAGTGGCCGTTGATACCACAGGGGGGTATGTTATTTTTGGCCCAGTTTGGAGACCTCAGGACCTACCAGAGGGCGATACGGTGCTCTATGGTAGTGTGTTGTCGGAGGTGCTGCAGAGGTTTTGGGAGTCTGAGGAGCCACCCACAGCGGATAGACGGAAGCCAGAGGATGACGAGTGCGAGCTGTTCTATCAGTACAACACTGCACGAAGTTCGTCAGGTAGGTTTGTTACCAGGCTGCCATTTCTCCCAAACCGCCCCTCCTTAGGTAGTTCGCGACAGATCGCGGAACGGAGACTACTGGCTATGGAGAGAAAGATGAAGCGAGATGCAGCACTTCGGCAGAAGTATATCGAAT
Source organism: Tuta absoluta (assembly GCA_027580185.1). Lineage (NCBI taxonomy): Eukaryota > Metazoa > Arthropoda > Insecta > Lepidoptera > Gelechiidae > Tuta > Tuta absoluta. The sequence continues at coordinate 4,987,545 of JAQAHW010000019.1, read as the reverse complement.
TCATGAGGGAGTACCTAGAGTTAGGCCACATGTCGGTGTCCAGCATAGATTGGAGGTGTGTCGAGCATTACTATATACCACACCTGGCTGTTTTGAAGTCACCGGAGGCGAAGATACGGGTAGTGTTTGACGGTTCTGCTCCTACATCGAATGGTGTGTCTGTGAACCAGTGTCTGCACGCGGGTCCCAAGTTGAACCGGGACATTGTGGACATCCTCACAGATTTTCGGTTGCACCAAGTAGCGTTCGTCGCAGACGTCAAAATGATGTTTCGCCAAACAATTATACACCCGGATGACCGTCGGTACCAGCTGATTTTGTGGCGTGAGAGCCCTGACGAGCCGATGGTCACTTATGAGCTTAACACGGTAACGTATGGTCTGAAGCCAAGTCCGTTTTTGGCAGTACGCACGCTGCGAGAGTTGGCCGCACAGGAAAGGGTAAGATTCCCTCGAGCCGCAGCAGTACTGGATCGCGACGTCTACGTGGATGACATCTGCACGGGTGCAGATAGCGTGCAACAAGCACTGCTACTACGAGACGAGCTGATCGCGATCATGGAATCAGGAGGTTATGAGTTGCGGAAATGGCTGTCCAGCTGTCCAGAGCTCCTGGCCGGGTTGCCAGGTGAGTTCCAGCAGGACCCGCACCTTTTCGAGAACCCGGACAATCCAAATACGTTGAGCATCCTAGGGGTGCAATATAGGCCAACGCATGATGTCTTTACGTATCAGATCGAGCCAGACCTTTTGCAGAAGACTTGGACGAAGCGTTCGGTATTATCGACGATCGCCAGAACTTTCGATCCTAACGGGTGGATCGCACCGGTGACGTTCATGGCGAAGTGCTTCTTGCAAAGGTTGTGGATAGCAAACTTGGGTTGGGACGACCAGCTCTCCGGAGAGCTGTTGAATGATTGGACCAAGTTTGTGACCACCTTACCAGGGATCGTACGCATCGCCATACCTCGCAAGTTGCTCCCATCGGTGGGATGTAAGGCTACCCTACATGGGTTTTGTGATGCCTCGGAGCGAGGGTACGCGGCAGCTGTCTATTTGCGGACAGTCAGTTCAACGGGAACTGTAGACGTGCGTCTAGTTATGGCCAAGAGTAAGGTGGCTCCGGTTAGGACAAGATGGACCATTCCAAAGTTGGAATTGGCGGGAGCAGCGCTTCTCACGCGCTTGCTACATCATGTCGCTAGTAATCTACGCGGTACCATCACTTTGGATGAAACGGTGTACGCATGGACCGACAGTAGGATAGTTCTGTGCTGGTTACAGACGTCGGTACATACTCTTGAGGTTTTCGTGGCAAATCGGGTGTCACAGATTAAAGGATCGGAAACTCCGTTGGTATGGAGACACGTACCGGGAGAACAGAACCCAGCGGATTGCGCCTCACGGGGATGTAGGGCCCCTGATTTGGTAGGTCACTCACTGTGGTGGGGACCTCAGTGGCTGACTGAGTCACCTGAGAGATGGCCATACAATGAGTGCGGGTCGCCGCTTGGGCCACCTGATCGAGGTTTGCGAGTGAACGTAGGGCAGATCGTACCTAAGCCTAGTGCGGCTTTCTTGCTGGAACGATACAGCTCCCTCGACAAACTTCTAGGGGTGACAGGTTGGATCAAACGGTTCGTGAACAACTGTAGAAAACCTCAAACAGAACGGAACTTGGCACCTGTCCTCTCGCCTGCGGAGCGGAATGCGGCTCTAAGTTTATTGGTTAGGGTCGTCCAGGCGGAACATTTTGAGGAAGAGGCCAGGCTGCTCAGGGATGGCCGTGGAAAGCTGAAGGGAGGTCTTGTGCGCCTCAACCCGTTCGTGGACGAGCATGGAATGCTCCGGGTTGGAGGTAGACTTCGGAACGCTAACCTGCCCTTTTCAGCACGGCATCCGCTGTTACTCCCAAAGAAGGGACCTTTGGTAGAACTTATAGTTAGGGATCGTCACCAGAAAAACTCGCATGCGGGCTGCAATGCACTTTTGGCTATTCTGCAGCGCGAGTTTTGGATCTTGTCTGGACGACGTACGGTACGGAGCATTGTGTTTCGGTGCTTGCCTTGCTATCGGTTGAAGGCAGCCACAATGCAACCTCAGATGGGAGACCTCCCACCGGACCGGGTGACGGAAGCCTGGACGTTTGCGGGTGTGGGAACGGACTTTGCGGGGCCTTTTATGGTAAAGGCATCACGCCTTCGCAACGCGAAATCAATCAAGGCGTATTTGTGCGTGTTTGTGTGCCTAGCAACCAAGGCCGTCCACTTGGAACTCGTGGCCGACCTCACTACGGAGGCTTTCTTAGCAGCTTTAGATAGATTTGTGTCGCGAAGAGGGCGACCAGCGCTGATCAGGTCGGACTGTGGTACCAACTTTAAGGGCGCTGATCGATGTATGAAAGAAATTATAACGTTTTTATCGGAAAACGAGGAAGCTATCGGCACGAGCCTCTCCCGTCAGGGCATTAACTGGGTGTTCGATCCACCAGGATGCCCCCACTGGGGTGGTATATTTGAAGCGGTTGTAAAGTCCGCTAAGACGCATTTGATGCTCGTTATAGGTTTAACGATATTAACCTTTGAGGAGCTAGCGACCGTGTTTTGTAAAATTGAGGCCGTTCTCAATTCACGTCCTTTGTGTCCGCTTAGCTCAGATCCGAATGATCTGGAGGCCCTGACACCAGGGCATTTCTTAATTGGCCGACCACTTAACGCCTTGCCAGAGTACCCCTACACAGAGGTCAGTAGCAATCGTTTGACGCGTTATGAGTTGCTGCAGAAAATGTCTCAGAATTTTTGGAAGCGATGGTCGCTTGAGTATTTGCACATTCTGCAGCAACGCCTTAAGTGGACGGACAGAACTGAACCCCCTCGCATCGGAGATCTCGTTCTGGTTAAGGATGCCAACCTGCCGCCACTGCGATGGCGCAGAGGGCGCATTCTCAACTTGTTCCCAGGTAGTGATGGCACTCCTCGAGTCGCGACAGTTCAGGTAGGGGATTCAGTTCTTAAGCGAGCAATAGCAACGCTATCTCGTCTCCCCAGTAGTGAATAGGCCTAAGGGATTCGGCCTAGGGCGGGTGAATGTTTAATATTTAGCGTTATTATGCTAGGGTAAGTTAGGTATTAATGACGGTCTATGATTGCGGCGCGGTGCTCGATCGCACGCGTCGCTCTGGGCGTGTGTTGTCCCTTTATCGCTCGCGGGGCGAGGGTGGCGGCGTGCGCGCGGGTCGCCTGGTAGGCGCCAAGCGGTGATTTCTGCACCGCGGTCAGTCACTCAAAACCGTTCGGACGAGAATGTATTGTGTTTTGTACGGATTTCCCGCCACGCGTTTTGTGATGCCGCGTGTAATGGACGATTCAATTTGAGATCGCGCGTGTTGATGCATCGTATTATTGCGGTTCTCCTGGGTTATACTAGAATACCAGGCTTAGTGATTGTTGGATGTCTCGACGTCTTCCACGTGAGCGTCGCGTTGAATAGGCATCAAGTGGCCATATCGGCTCGCGTTTGTACGACCCAAATTCGGGTTGGGTCACGCGTAATGACTAATATCAAAGTGAAATACGAACAGAAGCTGTGAGTGGTTTGAAGTGAATAACGCGCCAAGGCTGTAGTGGAATGCTGGGTGTCGATATCTTTTCCACCCAGCCCTGTAAGTACCCACGGAATTCCCATTTGATCCATTCCCTGAACTTCCTTTCTCCGTTGGGTATTTTATGCATTTGGACCGGCGTTAACTGTAAGTGATAAATCTAGTTGTTTTACTATAAAACTGTTTATGGTGTGTTCCCTTTAGTCATATTTGTTGTACCATATCATTGTGACTCCTTAGTACGAATTGCGGAATTCGTGGGGTGATATAATTTGGAGGTACTTACTTAGAATCTAGTGCTAATACGTGTGACGTAACGCCAGATCGGCAGACGGTATTTACTACCGACTCGAGTTATGTAAAGGTTGGAACACATCATTTGCCAATTTCACTCAACTTAGTTAATTAGGTTAAATAGATTTAGGTTCACGTTTGATTCATAGTATGCGCTGATATATTGTGCAGCGTATGTTATTTAGCGCTGCGTAACGCAGCCATTGTCTGCCTCCAGTTGAACTCCTGGTATTTTGCTCGAAATTTACCTGTGTAAATCGCTTCCACTGCGCGAGTTTAGCTTGGAATTAGACACCACAAAAACAACCAATACATCATCTGCTACGTGAAGCAATAAATTAATAACAAAGACGAAAAAAATAAGTTCTTAGCAATTCTTGTTAACTGTAGATTTTACTTATCCATATACTAATATTATAAAACCGAGAGTTCGGTTGTCTTTGTGTATGTTTGTTACCACTTCACGTTCAAGCGGCTTGACGCATTTAAATGAAATTTTAGTATACTGATACAAAAAAGGTTATTCTGGAATGGAATGACACATGTTCTACTTTTCAAAATATGCTATTACCACGGAAAATTCATATTTACGAGTATATTATAAACCAAAGACTTTGTGTGTGCAGGAATGTATTTTACTTCTTCACGCTCAATCAATTTGACGGTTTTTAATAAAAAAAATATATTACTATAGAAGATAAAGTATAAAACATGCCATTCCCTCGCATAAACCTAAAAACAACTGCGGATGAAACCGCGGGCCAGAAATCTAGTGGAAAATAACACAGACGGAAAATCGTAAAACTAGTCATAAAGTGACACAGCAGGACATAACATAATAAATAAGTACACATAGGTCATATATAGGTCAGTCTACTTTATGAGGAAAAGGGGGGTGAATACAGCGATAGTAAAAAGAAAATATTAATATTTTAATGTTCTTCACTTTATTTGTCAAGTAATGTCTTGTTGGCAAAATAATGTATGCGATATTAAATTTACTACAAAAACTTTTGTCATTTATCACGTTAGCTTATTTTTTGTAACGAATACTTTGTAAAATGTTTTAAAACGCAATTTTGTATGAAAATATTAAAAAATGACGTTATATGTCATTATTTTGGATGCCGTAAAAAGTATACCTTTAACATTATTTTCAGTATAACAAATTGTAATTTATATAATTAAAATACGTTTAATGAGGTCTGTAGTATTCGGACAAGAGTTCTAAACATACAACTTACTAATTAACTTACCTTTCAGATACAGATTTGTGTATTTTATCTTGAAGCATATTTTTTTTAATTGTCCGGATATAATTTCAATAATTTATGGTATTTTCTACCCAACTTTTTCATCAGATCCATGAGATTGGAGGAGATCAACAAGGCAAAACCACATACATAATGTAAAATTCCTAAAATGTCCAGCGCTTACAACTGTCCAATGCCTACAATGTCCAATTCCCAAGACAAGTGTGCTACGACGCCAAGTAAACTCGCTACGCATGGCCTACGTCGTAGCACATAGCAAATATGACTACGTAGAGTTGACCGCTACGAACTTAAAAATAACTGTTGTGTTGTTTTTCTTTAATATAATAAAATTGTCCTGTGTTTTATCTTGTGTATCTGATGATGCAATTAACAGTTAAATAAAATAAAATAATAAATAAATTTGAATGTAATGTAATATTATTTTCTGTAGATCTACGTATTGTTATAGATTGTTTAAATAATAAAAAGAGACATAATGTAATTTATTCGTGAACCTAGTTGAAAAACCACTGAGTATTTCCTTATGGCCAAATAGTTCCAAAGCTCACTCGGGTACAATAAGCTTCAACACTCACGATATGCTACAAACAAAGACCCGTAAAAAGTGCCAGTCGAAAATGAACCTTAACAAAAACAAGCACGGGTTAAGTGAAAGCTGAAACCTTCGGACGTCTGACTAAGATTAATTGCAGTCATCAATAACCGAACGATTAGCGATATACGATAGCCTGACGTGTGGTGTTAGAAGAGTAGGATATCGGTTAAAATACCGATTGTATACCGGTTATTGCAGTCATCATGGACCGAACGAAAAGCTATATATAATAGCCTGTTGTGTTGTGTTAGGAAATCTGAATAAAGGTTAAAATACCGGCTATCACAGTTCTCAATTACCAATCGATTAGCTATATAGTACTATATTGAGCCCGACTTGTGGTATTAGGGGGTTGCGGAATACCAGTTCCAATACCAGTTTCTTCAGCCATCAATAACCGGATGATTTGTAATGTACGATAGCCAGTGCTGTTAGGAAGGCGAGAAAATGGTCTAAAAACCGGTTCAACACCAATGTAGTTTTAGTCTTGAGATTTACCGAAAAGTAACAGAGATTTGTATTGTATAAACATGTAAGAAATGACAGGTTCCAATAGTGGTATTTTTATCGTAAGCCAATGTGGAACATGTTGGGTGGAGGTCTATAAATAATATTATTCGAGTTTTTCCTTCAAGAATTGTGATCAGTTTTCTTTATAGTCGGCTGCATACTATAGCCACCTTTAACAAATTGGGCCGATGAAATTTGCGTTGGTATTTTCCTGAATACGGTAATTATTTTACCGGATTTAGAATCTCTAGAAGTGAAACTGAACTAATCTATGTCTCCGCAGCGTGAAATACGCGCCTGATTGGTTGAATTGAAGCGTGCGAATTCCGAAATGATCTAATTATTAATTAGAACGTGAATGGTGATGCTTTTCTAGATCATGACATACATACACACATACATATATCACGCCTTTATCCCTTGCGGGGTAAGCGTAAAAGGAGCGTAAACGGCCGAAAAAGCGGACAAAATTTTAGGGTTATTTGGAAAATTGTAAGCAATTTGTATGTCCGACTTTAGGAACTTACATACATACACATACACATAGCACGCTTACAATCCCTGGCGGGGTAGGCAGAGCTCAAAGGGTCGCAAAAAAGGTTATTTATTCCACGTCTGACAAACATTTGAGGGTAATTCGGAAAATTGTGTAACACCATAGTAACAGGTTGTCAGCCCATCGCCTAAAATTGCAATTCACACCATCGAGTCCCTTCGTTGCTTTTTACGACACCCAAGGGAAAAAATAGGGTGATGCTATTCTAAGCCGGCATCACACGGTATCTCTAGATCATGAGGTTGTTAAAATCACGGTTTTATTTTTTGAATGGGTAAGTAAATTGTCTAGGACCTTTGTAGAGTTATTTTATTCGTTGTAAAGTTCTTTGTGCAATGTGAATAGGTGCTCTCTATCCACTGAAAAAAACCACGAGGTACTAAATGTGTGGGACACTGAGTCAACAAAATGTCCGATAAACATTAGTGTTAATTATTTATCCACCTAATAAGTGGACTTGTTACATGGTTGTGTAATGACCAGGGCCCGAAGTCTGCTAAATGAAAATCGTTTCAGTTTTATGTAGATAGCGTGTTACTAGCTTAGTTTTGGGCGTTTCATGTTCTGCTAACAGTTTAAAGTATGGAATATCAAGATGACAAAAAGCGACAGTTTAGTAGTATCAGAGATTTTTAAACCGCCAATTATATTAGGCCTGCGACATAGATTTTGTAACAACGGCTGTTGAAGTTTTTATAGACGGCTCTACGTACCCTACGAAGCACAGAACCATTGTGTTCGGACCATCAGGTGGTTCACAAAGGGAGAGATAATCCACTTTGTGAGTGACTTTTCGGGAATCGAACCTGGGACCTTCGTATCTGAGGCCAACAGTGAGACCGCTAGACCGCACTATCTGAATGAAATAATACTCCGATTTTCAATACCGTAATATTACATTTTGTAACATAAAACAAAATTGTTCCGCGCCGCTGAAAAAATAAATACACAAACTGAAGCCTTGAGCGTTTTTAAATGTTTTCAGAATCCATTTTTAAGTTTAATATAAATATTTATATTCGCTACAAAAATATTATTTATTAATTCCATAGTTCGTGAGTCTGCATACTCTCAACACGCTTTGCGTTTTGTTTCACTTGAATAAGAACTAAGCAAATTGTTGTTACTAACAGATAAAGCACGTTTTTCCTCTACAGCCTAACATTCCTATTTATGTACCCATCAACTACAAGCTTTAGCACAACATGACAGATGTTGACCTAGTAGATAACAAGCATAATTTTTTTTTTAAACCGGCTGCTTTCTGAGATAAAACCTAGCCTATGACAGGACAATGTAAGGATTCTTCCGATACCATTCCCATTACAATCTGTTCAGTGGTTTACGAGTTGCAGGACTTTAAAGAATTCGCACATATACCTATACATACATACATGAACTCTAAAAACATTACCTACACTCCTTTTTTGGTAAGACAGTCGTGTAAAAAGAACTAGTGTTGTTATAGTTTTCCTGCACCCCAATTCTATTCTACCTTTGGGTGTCGTAGAAAGCGACTAAAGGATAAAATTATCTAAGGAATGCTCTGCAGCATTCCCTGTGAATGCAACAACTTGCACTGCACTCGGCAATGTGCTTGCCAAGCGTGGTGAGTATGCCAATATGGGCAGGTCCATGTCCAGCAGTGGACTACTTGTATGTATATCGTAATTTGACTAACCTTACGTTTCTCACCACTCTTGGCAGGTGGCGAGAGAGGTGCAAACTGTACTATTTTACAAAGATCGGTGATTTATATTTTCGTTGAACTGTGGTGACGGTAATCTAATCCAGCACCACACATCACGGGATAAACATACGTGTTTCATACATCTATAATTTATCACATCTTGTAAAGGGGTAGTCGCATAAAACGTGCATAAAACAGTGAAATATGTCAGTGAAAAGGTTCAGTCACATACATACGGCAATAGTACGACAGATTAAAATCAGACACAGCGCCGATGTGTGCCTGGGCGGAAAACATGCATGGATGAGTTGTTAATTTTTTTGAGTGCCGGCTTTTTTTTTCCATCGAGGATTCCTTTGTAGATTTGTGTCAGGGATTTCGTATTTAAATTACGTTTTTGCATGACAATGCTGAACATTCTGCTGCTGTTTATAACTAACTATAAACTGCAGAAACAAATAGGTACTGGAATTGTTTGCCTCTGTTGCAATGCTACTATTCATACTTTATATAGGACTAGCGGCCCGCCCAGCGGTTTCACCCGCTGCTAATTGATTTCCCACGGAAAACAGACCTTCTCCCGACATAAATCATACATAAAAACCTTCCTCTTGAATCATCTTTTAAAAAAAACTTCATCCAGATCCGTTAAGTGGTTTTGAAGATTTAAGCATACAAACAAACAGACAGGGACAGACGTGGGAAGTGACTTTACTTTATACTATGTAGTGATAATCCGTCTCTCTTCATTAACTCATTAAGCTAGGATGTAGATAAAATTTTGTATGAAGCCCAGATAAGAGGTAATTTAAAGACTTTATATTGGCAAGATGCATTGACGGAGTTGGACGCTAGAATTGTATCACTACATAGTATAAAATAAAATCGCTTGCCGTTTGGTGTCTCCTTATATGTTTAGAATTACCCAACGGATTTTGATGCGGTTTTTTATTTGATAGAGTTATTTGAGAGGAAGGTTTATAAGTATAATTTATTCCGGGAAATTGTCACATTCCCATGGGAAAACGGGTAGCCCTACTGGAAGTAAACTTTTGTCACCTTTAAGGATTAAAATTTCAAAAATGCTGAAACACGTGTTTAATTATTTTAAGTCATAAGTCTAATCACTCATTTTGAAACGGATCACACTTAAGACAACGAACTTTCGTAGAAACTTTTAACCCCCTTTTCATCCCTTGGGGGATTAAAAAAACCGGAATTTTATCAGCCTACTATGAACGGGATTTCCATCTTCACCGAATTTCGAATATAACTCTCCATTGTTGTAAACCTCAGAGACGCGCGGATTTTTTTTTGCAGCGGCCACTAACTCACACAAACCGCCATAAATATGCAGTAGGGACATTTTCGCAAAATATTCAGAGGAATTAGCGTAATTATTTCCATCTTCGTCGTGTGATAGGACGGAAAACTCGTTCCAGTGCCCAGCAGTGCTCTGAACATTAGCGATAATACTTTCGCGCACCTCCCGAGCCATGACTTGAGTATCATACAACACAAAGGATATTTCTCGAAATAAGCAGGCACCGTCGCCAATAATTGCGGTAGCATTGTACCATTAATGTATAGAATCTCTACGACCATGTGGATCTATTTACCACCCTTTTTAATGGTAAAACTTCACAACTTGGATCGATTCTAAACCCAAAAACAAATCAATTTGACAAACAATTTTTAACAAAAGCCCAAACGACCAAACAAATACCAAAACGACACCTATAATTTCAATTTCGATGAACGATAGTTTATGGAAAGTAAGACGATTTTTCATCGAGCTCATCGAGCACCGAGAACGGCAAGGAACAAAACTAAATGCAAATTAATGAAAATACTTTATGAAAAAAACATAACGATAGTGCGTTTGAAAAACTAACAGCGACATCTATGTTTGTATTATGGAACTAAAATATTATTTTTTCTCAGTTTTCGTGATAGTATAAATTAGATTACGCGCGTACGCTCTAGAGGTGGGCCGGTAAAGTAGTGCACAATTTGCAAGCGAGCACTTCTTTCCCACAGTGCGTGGCTGGCCGCGAAACTGTTAACATGACCAAGTACGGGCTAACAAATAAGGCTGAATTCAATAGATTATGGTGAGGTTCGTTGTGATATTTTGAATCAGGCGGACGCAATAAATCTATAAATCGCTATGTATGACTGTATAGTTCAGTAGGTGACAAAATCTTAGCGTAATTTTGTATGAGGCGCTAAATCTAGGGTTGTTGTAGATCAATGGTATAAATGCTAAACTACTGAAGCTAGAGAGATAAAACTTGAACATGAAGTTTTTCATATAATAAAGCAACTATTATAGGTAAAATTCCGTTTTTTTTAATCCCCCAAGGGTAGAAAAGAGGGTTAAAAGTTTGTATGAAAGTTCGTTGTCTTAAGTATGATCCGTTTCAAAATAAGTGATTAGACTTATGACTTAAAATAATTAAACACGTATTTCAGCATATTTCAAATTTTAACCCTTAATAGGGTCAAAAGGGGGATAAGAGTTTGTATGAAAGTTCGTTTTTTCAAATGAATGTGATCTGTTTCAAAATTTGTGATAAGACTAATAACTTAAAATAATTAAACACGTGTTTCAGCATTTTTGAAATTTTAACCCTAAAATGGGTGCAAAGGGGGTTAAAAGTTTGTATGAAAGTTTTTTATCTTAAATGTGATCAGTTTCAAAATTTCTGATTAAACTCATAACTTAAAATAATTAAATACGTGTTTCAGCATTTTTGAAATTTTAATCATTAAAGGTGTCAAAAGGGTGTCAAAAGTTTCCTGCCAGTTGGGCTACCCGTTTTCCCATGGGAATGTGCCAATTTCCCGGAATAAATTATTCTTATAAACCTTCCTCTCAAGTTACTCTATCTAATAAAAAAAACCACATCAAAATCCGTTGGGTTATTCTAAAGATATAAGAAGACACCAAACGGGAAGCGACTTTATTTTATACTATGTAGTGATAGTGATGTATAAAAACGATATTATGTAGGTACTTTTTAAGATCGATGACTCTTCTTAAACGACGTTTGTCTTTCAACTGTCCTCAGAAATTCAGATTATTTCAAGCATAGGTTTGGAATTTCTATTCTTATTTAGACTTTTTTCTTGGAGAAACTTAGATTCAAGCCAGCCCTTAAATATTTTTTATCTGTTTTGCGCTACGATTACCTGTAGATTGATAAAACTAGCAATTTGACTGATAGCCATTGATCGCCCTGTAGAGTTGAAAATTTCCATGACAATCTATTTGTTCCAGTATCTGTTCACTTTTCAAAACACTCGGTATTAAAGAACAAGTTAAATATCAAATATTAAACAGCAAGCAAGGACAGCAAGCTATATACAGAACGATGTCACTACAAGTTAACAACTAAACGGCACCAACTCCTGTAATTAACAAAGTTTTATACAAGCTTTACAGACATTTTATATTACATCAATGGAACAGTTTTATACAACTCCTATTTAATGCATAAAAATGAAGTTTATTTCTGTGCCGTTCTGTAGAATAACTTCACGCTATTTCTTTGCCGTGGGTATCGATAGAGGCGACTAAAGAAATTAAGGGTTACATGTGTATTGCAATTTCTGGCAATGGGCTGACAAACTGTCACTATACCGATACACAATTTCTGAATGACCCTCAAATGTTTATCAGATGAAGCGTGTCTGCCTACCTTGCAAGGGATATAGACGTGATATTTGTATGTTTCTTTCTAAATGCGTCTAAACATTATTGAGTAGGGTAAAGAATGACAAACTTTAAGGGTTGTGGTTTTAAACCATCGTAGACCCAGTAACCACATAGGATAGAGAACTGCTGTAATTAGTAAAGTTTAATCCGAATATTGGGATCAGACTGGTTTGGTGTTTTATTACTCTACGTTTAAGCGTTATAGTTTTGGGTGTGAATATGGGTGGTAGGCAAAAAATTTAATATAGAAACTGTAAAACCATGATGACCTGATGGCTTAAGGGCAGATGTCTCCAAGGAATATAGTCCGAAGTATGAAAAAATTAAATTGAACCAACAAAACTAATTATCGATCAGCTGAAAACACAACGTGTGTATGTATTATATGTTCAGGGTGTAAAAGGACAGCCCTCCAAAGACTCATGTGCACCATGAAACTGAACAACTTCCCATAAGAAAATATTTAAGGAAACGTCAAAAAAAATTGGAATACCCATAGTAAATGCAGTTAGCTGATCGTGATTTTGTCTGGAAGGTCAAATATGTTTTGTCGTTTCCTGCCATTTGTTCCTAGGGAAAAGTTGTTCAGTTTCGTGGTCTGCATGCACCCTATCAGTATTCGTAGGGCTGTCCCTAACACCCCGTATATATACATACATGATAAACGCCTCTCTCCCGGAGGGGTATACAGAGACTTTTTCCTTCACTTACTACGATCCTTGCATACTTCTTTTGCCTTATTCATACTGAAATTGAAATTGAAATTGAAATTTGAAATTGAAATTGAAATTCTTTATTCAATGTAGGATAGTATTATCATATCACTTATTGACGTCATGAACCGTCATTGTAAAAAAAAGAAATTTGTATCACACAATTTTCTTTTTTTTATAACAATTTTGTAATGTCCTAATAGAAAACCGGCTCGGGCGGGAGAAAAAAATAAAAATCAAAGCACTGCCACGGGGCTGGCCAGGTTAATCACACGGCATGTAACTTTACGCCACCACCATCTGAAAACGATATTTGTTTCAAATTGAAGTCAAGATTTTTAAAGCGTGTAGTTTACATGCGTATAATTAATCGGACCTCCTGAACAGGAAAAACCCACCAAAAAACCTGCCCAGAAGTGCTCCTACTCTAAATTAACAATCTTACTAGCCCCTAAGCTACCCTAGCTAATTCTGTAAGTAAAAAAAAATATGTATAGACCAAAAATGGCTACATATTTTTTTTTTGTAAAAATTGAAGTAGATAAATCTACCAGTTTTAACTTATAAAATATTTACTTTAAACAATTGAAATTACATCCATGCAGATTTGTAAAATTATGTCAGTTGTAAACTCCATACATCAAGCTTTTCATGCACTGTCGTCGGTTTAAAGCAAACTTGACTTGACCTTTCTTTATATGTAATAAGAAAAAGAACATACATAAATCACGTCTATATCCCTTACAGGGTAGACAGAGCGTTAACGTCCGTAAAACGGATATTAACACCACATCTGACAAAAGCTTGAGGATCAATCAGATAACTGTGTATCTCTATAGTGATAGGTTGTCAGCCCATCGCCTAAAATTGCTATACACATTCCTCGAGTCCCTTAGTCGGCTCTTACGACACCCATGGGTAAGAAATAGGGTGATGCTATTCTAAGCCGGCATCACACGGCAAATAAGAAAAAGAAGATCTGAATATAGGAAGAATCAAACCTGGGGCTACAGATCCGAAGACCAAACGAAAACTACTAGACATAACGGTTTGTCCCCTCGAACCGCACAGTGCCGTCACAACTTAGTAATTAGTAAAGTTTAATCCGAACATTGGATCAGACCATCGGGTGTTTTATAGCAGTCGGTTAAAGTATAATTTATCGCATAGTTTTCGAGAGATAAACACTTATCTGCTACTTAACTACTTAAATTTTTATTCGAACATGTATGTTTTTTAAAATTACGTACATAGTTGCGCACATCTAAAGCAACGTATCATAGGGCGGAAGAAATATGAAGATGAATTCTGTCCAAAATACCTTTAGGTATTCATTCATTCATTCAAATTTAAGAGCTAGGCTCTTGTCGTTGGAGTAATTGCTTTAGGTATAAAGAGTGAAATTTTACTTGTGACCGATACTGAAATCTCAAGCTAGGCTGGTGATAAGGAACAACTTTCCCCAAGCAACATTTATTGAAATATGACAAAAAATATTGAAATACCATAGTAACTTAAATCAGCTGATAGGCAATTTTGTATGGGAGGTCCAAATACTTTTTGCGTATTTTTACCTATGTTCCTTGGGGAAAGATGTTTCTTATCAACAGCCCGTCTTGAGTTCTTGTTATAAGTAAAGTACTGCGTTCCTTTCAAGGAATGAAGCAGCCCATGAAACTGAAAAACTTTCCCCAAGAAACATAGATCGAAATATAAAAAAAGTTTACCTCCCATACAAAATGTAGCAGCCGACCTTATTACACAGCTTTTGGAGGCCAATCAAATAGCGACTGCATCTTATAAGGGTCGTGTCTCTTCCCGGCCGTGACAACAACAAGCCAATAAATAAAACTGAACAACTTTCCCCAAGGACCATAGGTCGCAGTATGAAACATAGTTTGTCCTCCCTCACAAATACCTAGGGAAAGTTATTCAGTTTCAAGGGCTGGGTCGTCCCTCGAAATATTATTAGCAAGTTTTTTTAACCGAGCATTATCCGAAGCCATAATAAAGCTACTTCCATCCAAAGTTACGTTTCAACATGCTTTAAACTTTCTATTTGAAATGCATAGCGAAACGGTGTGGTAGCAGAAATATGTTGCGCGCGTTAAGTCTTAAAGTTGTACCTACGTTTGCAACATATATGTGCAAACAGTGCAATGTACAATATTATAAGACATAGTAAAGAAACAAAGCAGTAGGTTTCTTATGAAAAAAACTCACATGATTCTCTGCAGCTAAAGGTTAACGTTAAACACAAAACTTGCCGTCAGAAAGACGTTATTTCATTCATTACATTTATCTTCTTCATTTTAATATTCCAAAATAGCTAAGATAAGATCAGATAAGCTTTCTCCCAAAGACATTAAAGTGGTCTGATATCCACATAAAATAAAACTACGGATTTGAGAGAATTTAAGATGTCCGTAAAAATGCCTATAGGATTTGTCTTTTCTCAACATTTAGATGCAAATTCGAAAACTTAACCGTAACTCTGATTTACAGTTTTCTGAAGCTATAAGGCCGCCCGCCCCGTCACGCGGTTTCGCGGGTTCCGCGCGGCGGTCTGACAGCGCCGCCATTATTACCCGTCCAAATTTAGAAGGCGCATAGTGCCTAGGTAGTTGTAATATGGCAAGTGTCGTCGTGTTCGTACGGGTTATACTTTGGTAGACTGAGCGTGTTTACGGTCGTGTGCGAAGAACTGTGTGCCGTGAAAATTGACATGGATCAATTTATAGTTTATTATTCGGCAAAAAAACGTAGAATGAATACAGTAAGTACAAAAATAATCGTTGGTAGTAATGTTAAACAAGAAATAGGTATTTTAATACGTAGTTAATAAAATAAACCTCAACAATAGGTTCCTACCAGCATCCTTTTTTTCCTGTTCACTATTTTCATTAGAATTAGGATAAATAAATATAGGACGCACAATATGCGCAAGTATTTGCTGTTTTGAGTGACTTTTGTACTGTTTCTTATTAACTTTACTGTGTATTCTGACCTTAACTGTTGCAATTTGTGCAAGATGGATACTTCACGCTTGCCAAAGAATAGGTATACTACAAAAACCGTGTACAAAAAGCTATCCGATCTTTTGCTAAATATATAATTAGACTAGATAGATATTTTACCTGGTATAGTGTGTACTAATTTAAGGCGGTTCTCCCACTTGCTACGTTTTTTAACGCATGCGTCTGTCAGACGAAAGGAAATTGCGAATTCCGATCGTATTCCCATGCGTATACGGCTACGGAGCATTTACTGATAATACGCAGTGACGGACGACAATTGGGAACACCTCCAAAGGTCGCAAGTTCGATTCTCTGTGCAATGCGGTATTATGACTTTGTTTTTTTTCGTATTTCGTATATTTGAAAAATAAGTATTTTTAATACTGTTTTCCCCACTTTGTACAGTTAAAGAAAAATTACGATACACCTATATAAACAAACCATGCCGTTAGCCGTGTGATGCCGGCTTAGAATAGCATCACCCTATTTCTTTTCCGTGGGTATTGTAAGAGTTGACTAAGGTGCTCGAGGGTGTGTATTGTCTTTTTAGGCGATAGGCTGACAACCTGTCACTATGGTGATACATTTTTTTCTGAATAACCCTCAAATGTTTTTCAGCGTGGCGTAAATGTTCTTTTAAGGCCGTTTACGCTCTGTCTACCCCGAAAGGAATAAAGGCATGATATATGTGTATGTTTGTATAACAAACCATCTTTGATCGTTATGAAATATGTTTCTGCATAAACGCAACTTCCAAGTCAACTTAAGTTATATTTCAAGTTAATATTTTTTGACTTACACAAAGTCTACCATCAAGTAGTAATTGCTAAACTTTGGAACGCCGTTATTGCTGTGGTGGCAGAGTTTTTATTTTTATTTTATTTGAGGGTGACGGTTAGTAAAAGTTAGCAATTTTAAGTTATATTGCCTCAAACGCGAAAAATATGGTTACATGTTATGAAATGTTTATGTAACCAGTGTAAGTTTTTACCGGCCTGTAATTAGGTATTTTACTCGATACAGAAAACTCTAATTTTACCTTCGACCAATAGTGTTTGAAAACCAAAGATTTACTCATATGGTGATAAGAAAATTGAGACGTTAATAAGAAAGGTGACTAAGGAGAAAAGCCAGTGAAGAGATAGCAGTACCTCTATATTATCTGTGAATGAAACACAACATATTGAGCTGTGTTCTTCAACCAGCCTGGTTCCAATCGTAAGAAAAAGGATCTATTCTAATAGTTTATTCCATAATGACTGCTATTACCAGATAGGGAATTGATTAAAAAACAAAATGCGCATTGGTTGCTTGCTATGCTGAATTTGCTTGCTAAGATGTTAAAAACAATTAATTTTTGCAAACAATTTATCATGTCATTTATCCGTGCCAGACATACATACATATGTCATGCCTATATCCCTAACGGGGTCGGCAGAGCGTAAACAGACGTAAAAAACGGACATTCACGCCACGTCTGCCAAACACTTATGAGGGTAATTCAGACAACTGACGTGGCGATATAGGGGCGATGTAGGCGTGATTTATGGATGTATGTTTTTATGGCACGAATAAACGATTTTAACATCTTAGGATCCAACTTTAGCTTGGCAACCTATGCCCATATTATTCTTCTTTTTTTGAACAATTGTAAAATTTGATAATAGCAGCCATTATGGAATAAACTCTGCGGGAAGCTCCTTCCTCTAGGGATCTTAAGCCAGCCTGCTAGTTTGGTGACTATGGCAAATATGGCAATAAGGAGAGCCCTGTCCAGCGTTGGACCGTTTCGACCATCTATATATTCTCATCATCTTCTTATTGTATACCTACTACAAACAAAGTAAATCTCTCTTAGCAAGACAATATTAAGTTTTATAAACTAGTTACAAGAGCGTTTATACTCTAGTTTATAAGTAGGATATGACACCGGCAACTCATTACAACTCCAGTAATAAGTAGTGAGAGACGTCGTTGTGCTATATTGAGGGGACACACTGCCTTGAAGAACGAAAAACACTGACTTGGCATAATAGATAAAAAAAATAGTCATGAACAATAAAAATTGTGTTTGAATTTCATTAATACAAAAAAATAATAGTTGTCAAAACAAATGAAACCATTAGTCGATGGGAATTAGTTGCAAAACTAACCCGGTAGATGGAGCCATACCACTCGTTATTGGCATCAAGATACGCTTGCAAAATTCACGGGCAACGGATGAGCTGCACCGCGGTAGCTCAGTTGGAAAAAGCGTCGCTTATAGTGAATATCGAAAGTCGCAGGTAAAACATGTAAAAGTGGCTGGCTATTTTTACTCTAAATTCTGGCTAAAACTCGTTTATTCAACATCTAAATTCATTTTGATTCATCCATTATTAGCAGCATATTAGTAGTATATCTTTGTATAATCCGGACCAGCATTACTAAGGCGAAAACTGGTTTAAATGCATATTTTGCGAGCTCATAAGGATTCGTAATTTGAAAGATGTGACATCGAAACGTGTACTTCAAAACAAAGCTACTTGCCAAATTTCATAGCTCTTGGTCCACGGGAAGTGCCAAATTGAGAGGGTAAATAATACGCGTTATTAACAACATAACCGGCTGGATATTTTTAACGAGGCGAGGATTTAGCGCGAGCACGATTTTTAAACCAGTTTTATTTAAATAAATAAATTCTGAAAAAAATATATGTGATTGTCGAGGATCTAACAAATAACATACCTATCAGTTACACAATTTGACAAACTTTACTCGATGTAAGAAAAATTCAAAGTAACCTCTATTTGTATTTTTTTTTTTCAATATTATGTCTACAGTTTTAAAGTAATTAAAAAAATATGCTTTAGTTTAGATACATACTTTTCTAGTCCGAATATTTAATTTGGAAATTGTAACGGTATTTCTCTAGTTTCTATGTCGGAAAAACCGTTTAATTTTACGAAAACTTGAGCGAAAAATAATTATCTGTTTCTCTCTGGCGCAGCGCGAGTGAAAGGGACAAACTTTTCAGTTGAATCAGGGCCTTAAATTAGTGATCCTTATAAGGGTTCCGCTTTTTATTTTTAAGGAACGGAACCTTAAAGAACATTGTTATCCAAAACAATCGCCAGTGTGTAGACTTGGTTCTCCGCAAATATTGCTAACGTTGAAACAACCTTGGCTCAGATGCTTCTCAGCGGGGGGAACATTGATAACCCTGCCTTCTTACGTATCAGTGTCAAAGCATACTTCCTATGAACATTATCTACTTACTTCACTTGCGCAAAATGCATTATCACACATACACATACATACACATATCACGCCTATTATCCCTTGAGGAGTAGGTAGAGCGTAAACGGCCGCAAAACGGACATTTACGCCACGTCTGACATAAATTTGAGGGTCATTCCGAAAATTGTTAAATACCGATGATATACAAATATGTATATGAAATGGGTCGAAATATACAAAGAATAAAATTGGAACTCCCAAAGTAAACTAACCAGCTGAACAGCAGCTTTGTGTGGGTGAGGTCCAACTTTAAAAAAATATTTCGGTCCATGTTCCTTGGCCTCCTTTGGGCTAGTTATACAATTTTTAGTTTTTCCCTAGACTTGTGTTTATAACACGACTGTCCAATCAGAAAAGGAGTGGAATGTGCGATTCTTTAAAGGATTGAAACTCGTTAACCACTGAACAGATTCGAATGGGAATTGTATCGGAAGAATCCTTACATTATTCCGAATCGAATGTCATAGGCTAGGCTTTATCTCAAAAATCAGTCGTGTTTTATTTTTTTTTATTTATTATGCTTGTTTACCTAGAGTGATTCCGGCCTAGTTGGGTCACTGTCAAAGGCGATCGCTATTTTGGATCGTATCGGCCTGAAAGGGTCTCAAAGGGAATTTCTGAGGATCTCTTTATATTATTTTTCTATTCAAAACATTTTTATTGCCAAAGGAATATCTTACATCATTTTAACAACAAAATCAGAATCAGAGGCCGTATTCTGATATTTGAAAAGTGTCTCAGTCGTGGCACACCTCGGACACTCCATACAGCGGACTCTTTATAGACAACTGAAATTTCTACATGTGCTTGTGTGATGTGTGCGTGCAGTTTTGGCATGCAGGTTGATTTTTGTACTTATCCTGATTAATACATACAGTAACTACCAAAGAGGATGTAACAAGCCTAGCGCTAGTTTCTACTTCATTCTCCACTGGTATTTTGACATTTCTCGGGTGAGGGCGGGTCGGGGTTTGGGGTGCGGGGAGGTGAGTGTCCATTCTGTATGTATAATATACTACATACTATTGTTTATTCTGTGGTGTTGTTCAATACTCTATTGAATAAGTTGGATAGTTTGCGACGTTTCGTATTGCGCTAACAGTTTGAAGTATAGGCAATCACAATGACAATTGAGTTTTGATGGCACTACATTGACAAAAATAAGAGATTCGGGACCCAAGACAAGAATAAATTTTACAAAAAAGCCTGCCTTCGATGTCGTATTTGTATGAAACTGTTAACCGCCGAGTTCGCGGCACCATAGGTACATATCTTACAAAAATGGGTGACGCGTGTAAAAACAACCTGAAGTTCATGCAAACAAAAGTAAGAAAAAAATATGCTTCTACATACACATATCACGACTATTATCTCTTACGGGGTAGGCAGAGCGCAAACAGCCGCAAAAAACGGACGAGTATTCGAGGTTCATTCGGAAAATTGTGTATCGCCATAGTGACAGGTGATCAGCCCATCGCCTAAAATTGCAACACACGCCCTCGAGTCCTTTAGTCACCTCTTACGACTCCCAAGAGAAAGAAATGAGGTGATGCTTTTCTAAGCCGGTATCACACGGCAAAATATGCTTCTGATTATGTATAAGATTGCCATCCAGTCGCTACCGTTATCATGACTCGATCTGACCGGAAGGCATCCAACGCTACGCTTACATACGTACACATATCACGCCTTTATCCCTTGCGGGGTAGGCAGAGCGTTATCGCCACGTCTGACAAATATTTAAGGGTCAATCGGAAAATTTGTGTATCGCCATAGTGACAGGTTGTCAGCCCATCGCCTAAAATTGCAATACACACCCTCGAGTCCCTAAGTCGCCTCTTACGACTCCAAAGGGAAAGAAATGGGGTGATGCTATTCTATGCATCACACGACAAAACAGGGCTCCCGCCAATTCCAACTTTGGAATGGTCCATCTTGTCCTAACCGGAGCCACCTTACTCTTGGCCATAACTAGACGCACGTCTACAGTTCCCGTTGAACTGACTGTCCGCAAATAGACAGCTGCCGCGTACCCTCGCTCCGAGGCATCACAAAACCCATGTAGGGTAGCCTTACATCCCACCGATGGGAGCAACTTGCGAGGTATGGCGATGCGTACGATCCCTGGTAAGGTGGTCACAAACTTGGTCCAATCATTCAACAGCTCTCCGGAGAGCTGGTCGTCCCAACCCAAGTTTGCTATCCACAACCTTTGCAAGAAGCACTTCGCCATGAACGTCACCGGTGCGATCCACCCGTTAGGATCGAAAGTTCTGGCGATCGTCGATAATACCGAACGCTTCGTCCAAGTCTTCTGCAAAAGGTCTGGCTCGATCTGATACGTAAAGACATCATGCGTTGGCCTATATTGCACCCCTAGGATGCTCAACGTATTTGGATTGTCCGGGTTCTCGAAAAGGTGCGGGTCCTGCTGGAACTCACCTGGCAACCCGGCCAGGAGCTCTGGACAGCTGGACAGCCATTTCCGCAACTCATAACCTCCTGATTCCATGATCGCGATCAGCTCGTCTCGTAGTAGCAGTGCTTGTTGCACGCTATCTGCACCCGTGCAGATGTCATCCACGTAGACGTCGCGATCCAGTACTGCTGCGGCCCGAGGGAATCTTACCCTTTCCTGTGCGGCCAACTCTCGCAGCGTGCGTACTGCCAAAAACGGACTTGGCTTCAGACCATACGTTACCGTGTTGAGCTCATAAGTGACCATCGGCTCGTCAGGGCTCTCACGCCACAAAATCAGCTGGTACCGACGGTCATCCGGGTGTATAATTGTTTGGCGAAACATCATTTTGACGTCTGCGACGAACGCTACTTGGTGCAACCGAAAATCTGTGAGGATGTCCACAATGTCCCGGTTCAACTTGGGACCCGCGTGCAGACACTGGTTCACAGACACACCATTCGATGTAGGAGCAGAACCGTCAAACACTACCCGTATCTTCGCCTCCGGTGACTTCAAAACAGCCAGGTGTGGTATATAGTAATGCTCGACACACCTCCAATCTATGCTGGACACCGACATGTGGCCTAACTCTAGGTACTCCCTCATGAATTCGATATACTTCTGCCGAAGTGCTGCATCTCGCTTCATCTTTCTCTCCATAGCCAGTAGTCTCCGTTCCGCGATCTGTCGCGAACTACCTAAGGAGGGGCGGTTTGGGAGAAATGGCAGCCTGGTAACAAACCTACCTGACGAACTTCGTGCAGTGTTGTACTGATAGAACAGCTCGCACTCGTCATCCTCTGGCTTCCGTCTATCCGCTGTGGGTGGCTCCTCAGACTCCCAAAACCTCTGCAGCACCTCCGACAACACACTACCATAGAGAACCGTATCGCCCTCTGGTAGGTCCTGAGGTCTCCAAACTGGGCCAAAAATAACATACCCCCCTGTGGTATCAACGGCCACTAAACCAGTTTGCTGAAGTACCCGTTTTCTGCCACACCAGAATCTCCCGAGGACGTCTGACCCGAGGAGAACGTCCACCGTACCAGGAGTATCAAATTCAGGATCAGCTAACTCTAAGCCTGTGGTTAACCCTCGTACCGTTGACGGTAACCGAACCTGAGGAAGTTTCCCTACCACATCATCCAGCACCACTGCTGAGGCATGATAGCTGACCCCTGTACCTGTATTACCTAATGTGAACTCGAAGCTCACCTGACCCCGAACGTCAGGCACATCTACACCTCCAATACCTACAGCCCCATCCGTTGTGGGCCTTATATTTAAGCGTAGCCTACTCACCAGCTTACTAGACACAATACAACCCTGAGCCCCTGTATCTAACAAGGCTCTTACCTGTATGCTGCGGCCACCGTATCCCCATACCCAAATCATTGCCGTAGGCAACAATACCGTAATTGGCCGGGGGGCCGAAGCTGGCGTGTAGGCGGCGATTACCTAGCAGGAATCTAAGCGCGGAGTGTCCGCGTCCTGCGGGGGGGTCCCCTCTCTCCGTACACCTTCGAATGGGTCCCACTCCTGCTGATAGGGACCTCTGGTCCTGTACGCCATGGCTGGCAGCCTATAGTAACCCTGCGGCAGGCGCGCGTACCGTGGATGCGCCTGTAGCCGCGGGTGCTCAGCCAAGGGGAGAGGCATGCGTGGGTCATGGGAACTCACCATGTTGTTCAGACCCGCCGAGTACTGCATTTACTGGCCCTGGTGTTGGCACCCGCCCGTAGCATCACGTACTTGTGATGGGTGCCCCTGACCTTGGACCTGTGACCACCTACCCTGTTCCGGCACCTGCTGCCGAGGTGGTGACTGTCTCGCGCGTGGTGAAGGGGGCATCACCTGCTGATGTCCCTGGCCTCGTCCCTGAAACCCTGGTGGAAGAGGACTCCTCCTTGGAGGGGGTGGGGAGCGTTGCTCCCGTCTAGGTAGGGCAGACTCCGTCCGCTGACCCGCGTCAGCTCTGCCTCCGTAATCTCCGCTGCGGTTCATGCATAGGAGCTGATGGTGGGCACCCTGGCAGTACCTGCAGTTGGTGCTTGATGGGCACTCTCGCACCTGATGCGGCCCCATACACCTAAAGCACCAACGCCGTTGCTGCACCACACCACGACGTTTCTGCACCCGCTGTGCAGCGAACTCCTCACACGCAGTCACCTGATGCCCCGCCTCTCTGCAGTAGGCACACCTCGATTCCAAATTAGCGACATTGTATCGCCTGGGTGGCCTACTCTTACCGTCTCGCGCCTGTGCACCCGGCCGTTCCGGGCGGCGAGTGGCCGCAGACTCCGCGTGAGGCGACTCTCCAAATTGGGCATCTACCCGCCTGCACTCGGCCTCGAGGAAGGACTTGAGCTCCTCGAAGGTCGGGAGGTAATCAGATGTCTTACCTCCGTGTGACTGTTCAAAACGAGCGGCCATGTCGCTCGGCAGGCGGCGCAACAACGTGTGGACCAGGATATAATCATAGCCTGACACCGGCATCCCCTGTCTCTCAAGAGCGTTCACTGCAACGCAGACAGGGTTGAGGACCTTGGCCCTGAGGTCCGTCCCTCGTGTGATGGTCGGCACGGTGAGCCACTGTTCCAGGAGTTGGTCAATCATGAGACGTTTGTTGCTGTATCTCTCGATCAGCAAACCGCGAGCCGTCTCGTAACTTGCATCATCGACTGGTAGATGCTTTACCAGCTCATGGGGCTCACCTTGCAGCTTGGCCATCAATTGTGCCATTTTATATGCCGGCTGCAAGTCAGTGCGGTTATGAATCACACTGTCAAACATATCCTGGAATCGGGTCCAATCCGTGTAGTCCCCGTGGAAGACCGGAATCGCCACAGCCGGCAGGGGCACTTGCACCCCCGGTCCCCGCGGACCATGGGGTGGGTCCGGCTCCCCAGCCCTACGCCTGGTGATCACAGCAGCCGCCTGCTGGATCTCCTGCCCCATCTCCATGCACTGGGTCACATTCGTCCGGACCGTAAGTTTGACCTCCTCATCAGGCGTCCCATCAAATAACTCCTCGCATCCAGTGAGGCAATCCAACACCTCCGCGACCCGTTCGTCAATCCGTTGCGCACAAGCGATGAGTGCGTCCTCTCGGTCCCCGCGACCGACCATCGCCTGCTTAGTCGCGAACCAAATTAGGTGCGTTCTAATTTTTGCCTGAAGCTGTGTAATTGTGGGAGCCATGGTACCAACTCAAAGTAACACCGAACCTTACAATAAAAAACAATAATAGACAATCGGCCCTGATCCTACCGTTAGGATATCCGCACAGGGTAAACACAACGATAATAACAAGCAATTCACTAATTGATTGGCCCTGATCCTACCGATAGGATATTCTACACAGGGCACACACTACAATCACAATAAATATATTTTTTTTATGTAGGTAGATTAAAAATCTTATACTAAAATAATCTTAAATCTAGTGGTTTTCTGAACCACGCTCTGCTACCAAAAATTGTCTAATTCCAAGCTAAACTCCCGCAGTGGAAGCGATTTACACAGGTAAATTTCTAGTAAAATACCAGGAGTTCAACTGAAGGCAGACAATGGCCGCGTTACGCAGCGCTAAATAGCATACGCTGCACAATATAGCAGCGCATACTATGAATTAAACGTGAACCTAAATCTATTTAACTTAATTAACTAAGTTGAGTGAAATTGGCGAATGATGTGTTCTGACCTTTACATAACTCAATTCTGTAGTAAATACCGTCTGCCGATCTGGCGTTACGTCACACGTATAAGCACTAAATTATAAGTAAGTACCTCCAAATTATATCACCCCACGAATTCCGCAATTCGTACTAAGGAGTCACAATGATATGGTACAACAAATATGACTAAAGGGAACACACCATTAACACAAAGAAACAGTTTTATACTAAAACAACTAGGTTTCACACTTACAGTCACGTCGCCGGCGCAAATGCATAAAATACCCAACGGAGAAAGGAAGTACAGGGAATGGATCAAATAGGGATTCCGTTGGTACTTACAGGGCTGGGTGGAAAAGATATCGACACCCAGCATTCCACTACAGCCTTGGCGCGTTATTCACTTCAAACCACTCACAGCTTCTGTTTGTATTCCACTTTGATATCAGTCATTACGCGTGACCCAACCCGAATTTGGGTCGTACAAACGCGAGCCGATATGGCCACTTGATGCCTATTCAACGCGACGCTCACGTGGAAGACGTCGAGACATCCAACAATCACTAAGCCTGGTATTCTAGTATAACCCAGGAGAACCGCAATAATACGATGCATCAACACGCGCGATCTCAAATTGAATCGTCCATTACACGCGGCATCACAAAACGCGTGGCGGGAAATCCGTACAAAACACAATACGTTCTCGTCCGAACGGTTTTGAGTGACTGACAGTGCGGTGCAGAAACCACCGCCCGGCGCCCACCAGGCGGCCCGCGCGCACGCCGCCACCCTCGCCCCGCGAGTGAGAAAGGGACAACATATGCCCAGAGCGAACGCATGCGAGCGAGTATCGCGGCGCATTCATAGACCGTCATTAATACCTAACTTACCCCAGCATAGCAACGCTAAATTAAACACATCCAGTTTCACCCCGAAATCAGAAGTGGGGCCGTACGAAGTGGACCGTCAGGTTCCTCCGCTCTTGGGGCCGTACGAAGTGGACCGTCAGGTTCCTCCGCTCTTGGGGCCGTACAAAGTGGACCGTCAGGTTCCTCCGCTCTTGGGGCCGTACGAAGTGGACCGTCAGGTTCCTCCGCTCTTGGAGCCGTACGAAGTGGACCATCAGGTTCATCCGCTCTCGGGGCCGGACCAGGTGCATCATCAGGGTCATGCACTCTTGAGGCCGGACGAAGTGGTGCACTACCTACTTTTGAGGCGAGACGAGGTGGACCAGCTGATCAATTCCCACTTGGAGCCGGACGAGATGGACTGTCAGCTCCAGCTGTTCTGGGGGACGGGCAAGATAGACCACCAGCCCCACATGCCTTTGTGGGTAGACAAGCTGGATTACCAGCGCCATATGCCTATGGAGCAGTACAAGGCACGCAACCATCTTCATTTGCTCTATCTGGGCGGAGCACTGAAGAACCTGTTGCGAACCAAACACTGACCGCGTTGACCACCATATTGGAAAATATGACTCGTCAGCAGCAAGTCAGTATGCAGGCAAATCACGAGTTCCTTGCAGGTTTACTTAGCCAAACTGTGGCTCCCAGAAAACGCCCTCGACTCAGCGACGTCTATATCGCACCATTTACAAAACTCTAAAATTATGAAAAAAGTAAAAAAGAAGAATAGGTTTATACAACGGCTGCACTTCCTCCCAAAAAAAGTGCACCTCACTAACATCCGAGGGTTGCACTCCAATCTCGATCCGGTCCATCACCACCTTGAGACCGAGAAGCCGCACCTGTTCTTCCTAACGGAGACGAAGATAACAACACCGTCGGACGTGGCGTACCTCAACTACCCGGGTTACTCTCTTGAGCATAAGTTCAAGAAGCAAGCTGGGGTCTGTGTGTATGTCCGCGATGACATTTGTTGTCGTCGTCTCCGTTGCTTTGAGAAATCGGGTTTTTCTGCCATTTGGCTACTGGAGGACTCTGGCGTGGAGAAAACTCTATATGTCGGCGTCTACCGATCGCACAGCGGTGACCAGGAGACGACAGCGCTTTTCAATTACCTCGTTGAAACGACAGACGTAGCACAGCAAAGATACCCGACAGCGAAGCTAACTTTTCTGGGGGACTTTAATGCCCACCATAAGGAGTGGTTGTTCCCGTTCCAGAAAACTGACCATGCTGGGCTAGAGGCGCGCAAGTTTGCATTATCGCTAGATCTGACCCAGCTGGTGAATGTAGCTACGCGGATACCGGATATCGACGGCCATACACCCAATTGCT
This sequence comes from Tuta absoluta, assembly GCA_027580185.1. NCBI lineage: Eukaryota > Metazoa > Arthropoda > Insecta > Lepidoptera > Gelechiidae > Tuta > Tuta absoluta. The sequence continues at coordinate 4,959,912 of JAQAHW010000019.1, read as the reverse complement.
TGGACTTGCTGCTGACAACTGATCCAGACAGTCATTCAGTTTCGGTCTCAGCTCCGCTGGGAACGTCCGACCACTGTCTGGTGAAATCCGTATCGACCTGCTCTCCTCTCGATGACAGCCCCAGGGGCACGAGGCGAGTTTGGAGATACGAGTCAGCAGATTGGGAAGAGATGCGGCACTTCTTTGCATCTTACCCGTGGCGTCAAGTGTGCTTCTCTTCGCGTGACCCCTCGTGTTGTGCAGATGCGGTTGCGGACGTGATTCGGCAGGGGATGGAATATTTTATTCCATTCTCCGACATCCCGCTCGGTCACAAAGCCCAGCCTTGGTTTAACGCAGAATGCGCCCAAGCTGAGGCGCGTAAAGAATCGGCATACCAAGCTTGGGTCAAGGCTCGCGACTGCAAATTAAGAGCACGTAGGGTTCGCGCGAAGAAAAGAACCTTCAACTCTGCCACTAAGTCCTGCAAACGGGTTTTACGTAAGGCACGTTTTGACCATGTCGGACGAATAGGGGCCAAACTAGCATCACACCCTCCGGGTAGTAAAAAGTTTTGGTCCCTGTCCAAAGCGGTTGAAACTAATTTCTGTCGTCCAACCTTACCTCCAATGCTGAAACCTGATGGATCGCTGGCTCACTCTGCAAGTGAGAAAGCAAATTTGTTTGCTTCCTTGTTTGCAAGCAACTCACGTCTGGACGCTGGCTCCAAACAACCACCTACTGTACCTCGTTGCGATTCTTCGATGTCGGAGATCGCAGTACACATTAAAGAGGTTCGAAGAGTATTGTGCAGTCTAGACGTGAACAAGGCCAGCGGACCTGATGGCATACCAGCGAGAGTATTAAGACTATGTGCGCCTGAACTGTCTCCTGTGCTGACACGCTTGTTCCGCCTCTCTCTTAAAGAAAGAACGGTGCCAGGGGCCTGGAAGCTTGCTAATGTGCAACCAGTTCCCAAAAAGGGCGACCGTGCCGACCCTGCCCATTACCGTCCAATTGCCATTACCTCCATCCTATGCAAGGTCATGGAGAGGGTACTTAACAGTAAGTTGCTGACCTACCTTGAAGACAATGATCTTCTCAGTGACCGTCAATATGGATTTCGCCGGGGGCGGTCTACTGGTGATCTTCTTGTGTATGTCACGCACTGCTGGGGCGAAGCCATCGAGAAAAACGGCGAAGCACTTGCCGTTTCACTCGATATCTCGAAGGCCTTTGACAGGGTCTGGCATGCAAGTCTGCTCAGCAAGCTTCCTGCTTATGGCATCCCAGCTGATTTTTGTACTTGGATTTCAGACTTCCTTAGTGAACGGTCCATCAGAGTAGTCGTTGACGGCTGCTCCTCTGACCTAATGGCCATTGATGCCGGAGTTCCTCAGGGGTCTGTTCTCTCTGCAACTCTTTTCCTGCTGCACATCAATGACCTCCTTCGGCATGGTATTGTTGGATACGCAGATGATAGTACCGTTTCAGAGAGATACTTGACAGGTGCAGGGACCAGTGGGGATGAAATACGTTCGTTAAGAAAGGCTATGGTAGAGCGAACAGATCTGACCTTAAGTCTTGTCTCCCAATGGGGCGACGACAATCTGGTCTCATTCAATGCCACCAAAACACAGGCGTGTCTTTTCACTGCAAAAAGGAGTCCTTTCGACTGGACACCTACTTTTCGGGGTACATCTGTCCCAGTCACTGACAGGCTTGAGCTTCTAGGCATGGAGTTGACATCAAATCTAAACTTCAGCGCGACCATCGAGTACAAGGCTCAGACGGCGGCTAAAAAGCTGGGCGTCCTGAATAGAGTGAAGCGATACTTTACGCCTGGACAGCTTTTAACTCTTTACAAAGCACAAGTCCGATCCTGCATGGAGTACTGCAGTCACCTTTGGGATGGCTCAGCCAAATACCAACTTGCCGCTCTTGACTCGGTGGAACGCAGGGCCAAGAGGCTCATAGGCGACATAAAACTGGTGGACACCAAGCTATATAGCCTGGCACATCGCCGCAAGGTTGCCTGCTTGTCGGTATTTTATAGATTGTACTTCGGAGAGTGTGCTCAAGAGCTTCACGACCTTGTTCCACCAGCTCCCTTCTACCATCGGACATCCAGACGCACCGCCGGATACCATCCGTACCTGGTAGCCATTCCACCAATTCGGACTAAGCGCTTCCAGTCATCATTTATAATGCGCACTGCTAAAGAGTGGAACTCACTTCCTGCGTCTGTGTTTCCAAAAGCATACAACCCTAATCTCTTCAAAGTAAGAGTGAACAGGCTTCTTCTGGGTGAGCTCGCTCCATCTTAGACTCTGTCTCTGTCCTATGACCTAGACTAGAGTCAAGAGCAAACCCATCATTAATAAAAAATAAAAAATAAAAATTTAACCCTGACGGAGACGTACCAGTTCGGGATTGGTGCGAGCATGTTGACAAAGCAAAATCTCATTGGGATCTCACGGATTACGAGGTGTGTACGAAAATTGCTAGCTTACTGCAAGGCCGAGCGAAAACTCTTGGTGACACCTGGTTAGTTAAATCACCAGTTTGGAACGACATGAAGGAAGCTTTGATTCAAACCTTTGAGCCAGAAGCGCGGTATTCCAATGATGTGGTTAAACTTCGAAATTTCAAATTTGATATCTCGAACCCAGTTGAGTCTATTACCAGAGCATGGAACATCTGGAAGAGAGTTGTGAGTGGTGACAAAGAAAAGGACGCTGTTGAAGCTGTGATTGGCTGCATAGACAACGAGTTTCTTCGCTTGCGCTTATTGTCCAGCAAGTGTAGTTCTGTCCCAGAACTAATCTCTGTTGCAGCTACCATAAAGCAAAGAGAATCACGACAAGGTGAGCCCCCAGCTAAACGTGCAAGATTGAGGACAAACCGTGAAGAATCCTTGACATGTTTCAAATGTGGCAAACAAGGACACATTCAAGCAAATCGCAACAAAAGTAACGACGTGGTAAGTGATCCAAAAGCATTGTTGAGCTCAAGCAAAAGTAATGAACAAGTTAACAGAATGGATCAAAATCGCCCAAAGACCAAGTGTACCTATTGTGACAAAACGGGACACACTGAGTCCGCCTGTTTTAAAAAGATGAGAGATGAGGCTGAAAAAGTGAACTTGGCTGGAGAAGATGATGAGATCATAACACCAATGAAAATCAGCATTAATGATCGTAAATTTGTAGGACTTTATGATAGTGGAGCAGCGCGATCCTTGGTAAGACGATCGACGAGTTTGTCTCTTCCAGGTAAACGCGAAGATTGCTCATTAATGCTGAAAGGCATAGGCAGTGAAAGTGTTCCCATCTTATCCACCCAAAAAATTTGTGTGACATGCAATATAAGTAACATCGTCGTTGAAGTGGCATTTCATGTTATTGAAGATCATGAAACACCCTGTGATGTCTTGATTGGTGCTGAAATGGTGAAAAACACCGGGTTGAACGTACTTGTTTTAGAAAAAGAAGCTATCCTTATAAGGCGATCCACTATCTTGAACTCTATTCCTGTTGAAGAAACGTTTGGACACTTGGACACAGACTTGACCAATGATGAGGAGATACGTGAGTTGAAATATTTATTAAGGAAATACAAAAACACCTTTGCGACAGGAATACCTAAAACCAAGGTCACTACTGGAAGTTTAGACATACAATTGAAGGACCCAAGAAAAATAGTACCTAGAAGGCCTTACCGTATGGCACCTGTGGAGCGCCAAAAACTGAAGACCATTATAGAGGATTTGATTGCAAATGGGATTGTAAAAGAAAGTACTTCTGATCATGCCAGTCCGGTGATTCTTGTAAAGAAGAAGAATGGAGAGGATCGCATGTGTACTGACTACCGAGAACTGAATAAAAACACTGTTCCAATCAAATTTCCACTCCCGATAATTTCGGATCAAATTGACAGATTATCAGATGCGAGCTTTTTCATTAGTGTGGACATGGCTCAAGGTTTCTACCAAATTCTGATTGATGAGAAATCAATACCTAAAACGGCCTTCATTACGCCAGATGGATTGTACGAGTATATCAGGATGCCTTTTGGTTTGATGAATGCACCAGCTGTTTTTCAGCGGGCTATAATGACGGCATTACGACCATTACTAGATGATATCTTGATTTATATGGATGACGTGTTAATAAAATGCAAATCTTTTTCGGAAGGAATAAATACTTTGGACAAGGTTTTGGCAGCACTTACAAAAGCCGGGTTCACTGTCAATGCAAAAAAGTGTTCCTTTTTCAAAACATCGATCGAATATCTTGGCACTCTCATTTCAAATGGTACTGTAAGGCCAAGTCCAAGAAAAGTGGAAGCCTTAGAAAAATCACCGGTACCTACGTCCGTCAAACAGGTACGCCAGTTCTGTGGTTTGGCCGGCTACTTCAGGCGATTTATACCATCTTTTGCTGAACGTATGATTCCTCTTTACAACCTAACCAAAAAGGATGCCAAGTTCGAATGGAGTCCAGAATGCGAAAATGTCAGGCTTGACATTATTCGTCGCTTAACAACAGCACCTGTTCTCACAATTTTTCAGGAAGGACATCCGATTGAATTACATACAGATGCCAGTAGCACGGGGCTTGGTGCAGTTCTCATTCAAATAAAGGATGGCCGACAGCATGTGGTTGGGTATATGAGTATGAGAACTACAGAACCAGAAAGCCATTACCACTCCTACGAACTGGAAACATTGGCTATAGTAAGAGCAGTTAAACATTTCAGGCAATACTTGTATGGAAGAAAATTTACAGTAGTCACAGATTGTAATGCAATTAAGTCATCATCTAATAAGCATGAACTTTTACCCAGGATTCACAGATGGTGGTCATTTCTCCAGAATTATGAGTTCAAAGTCGAATACCGACAAGGTAATCGAATGAAACACGCAGACTTCTTCAGCCGAAACCCTGTCACTTGTATCAACTTGACAATAAACGTGGATAACTGGCTCAAAATTGAACAGCCCGTCTCTGTTATGTGGAATTAGCCAAAATAATAAGGAAATTAGAACGAGGCGAGGAAGCTGGTGAGTACCGTCTCAATGATCTTGTTCTAGAACGCAACTACGATAACAAAGAACCTGGATGCAAAAAATGGAAGAAAGTAATACCAAAATCGTATCAATGGAGTATTATTAATGCATATCACTCTGCGCTGAAACATTTCGGATGGGACAAAACCCTAGACAAAATTAGAGAAAGCTATTGGTTTCCGGAAATGTCAACTACAGTAAGAAGGTTCGTTGATAATTGCGTTATATGCAAAACAAGCAAGGGGCCTTCTGGAGCTAGGCAGGTGCAGATGTATCCCATAGTGAAACACCCCGTTCCATTTGACACGATTCACATCGACATGACAGGTCATCTTACAAAAAAGAATGATAGACATGAATATGTAATCGTCATTATCGACGCCTACACTAAGTTTGTAACCTTGACTTACGCTACAAACAAAACGGCGAAATCTATGCTCAATGCACTTAAGCATGTGGTATCCCTATTTGGAGCCCCCAGGCAGATCATCAGTGATCAAGATACTGCGTTTAAAGCAGAATTTGAAGAATTCTGTCAAATCCATGGCATCCAACAACATTTTATCGCTCCGGGTGCGAGTCGAGCTAATGGACAGGTGGAGCGAATGATGGCTGTGGTTAAAAATGGGCTAACAATCATTCGCAACTATGAAACTTCTGACTGGAAAAAAGGTTTAGAGGCACTCCAGCTGGCGATCAACTGCACCAAGAATAAAACAACGAACACAAGTCCAATTAAAGCTCTTACCGGAAGACAGTACGCAGTTCCAGCAGAATTATTGACTCTCATTGATGAAGAGCAAGGAATAGTGGACCGTAACCAGCTCAACAGTTACATGCTAAGAAATATTGAGTCAAGAGGAAAGGAAGACAAAGCAAGATTTGACAAGAATAAAGCTACAGTGAAGAGATTTCAAAAAGGTGAAATAGTTTTATTCAAAACAAACCCAAGAACTCAAATTGGGCTTGACCTTAAATTTCCAGATGCCTATGAAATATGGAAGGTGCTCCCGAACGATCGATACCAGGTAAAAAAGATAACGGGGCGAGGACGACCAAAGAAGGTAGCACACGATCAATTACGGCTGGCACCCACACCAGGTGAATGCACTCAAGATTCCGTGTCGGCGGTGGATGGAAGCCATCCTACAGCTTTGCAAGAATCCAATGCACATGAAGGAGACAATGGTACACTGGCAGTTGGTGAAAACGAGGAATCTTAAAGGTACTGTAAGGTACTCTTTTGTACTGTTTTTAAATTACAATATCTACTGTGTTTGACATTAGTTACTTCTGAGTATCTTAAGTTGAGGACAGGGGCCTCCTTACTACTGAATTGCTTAAGTTGAGGACAGGGACCTCCTTAATACTGAGTTGCTTAAGTTGAGGACAGGGGCCTCCTTAATACTGAGTTGCTTAAGTTGAGGACAGGGGCCTCCTTACTACTGAGTTGCTTAAGTTGAGGACAGGGGCCTCCTTACTACTGAGTTGCTTAAGTTGAGGACAGGGGCCTCCTTACTACTGAGTTGCTTAAGTTGAGGACATGAGCCTCCCTATCACTGAGTTGCTTGAGGACAGGGGCCTCCCTACTATGACTTGCTTATGTTAAGAACAGGGGTGTACTTACTGTTGAGTTGCTTCAGTTAAGCACATGGCCCTCCTTACTTCCAAATTGCTTAAGATGAAGAATTTCTAACTTATCATCTGTATTGACTAAAGTGAGTAAAAGGGTCTTTTGGGTACCAAGTAAAGGCCAGTATACAAAGGATACTGTGGGCATTTGTTCTATTTCAGGTCGAGGACGACCTGTTTGCAGAATGGCCGTGTCGGCGTCACGAATAACAAGCGACGCGCAATGAATCGTCATCGCACTACCGCACACCTGCAACGCTACGTCATCGCGCCACTCCGTGAATCAGGCGGGTGGGGACGGAGCGGTCGGTCTTTATAAGCCGGAACACGGGCGCTCTGGCTCATTCTCAGCGAGGCATCCGTTCCGACCACATCCTAATTGTGATACGGTTCACGCCTGATCATTACTTTAATTATTATAGCGATTAATTATTAATTAATTAATGCTGATTAAATTATTATTGCAAATTATTTGCTGGTTTTTCTCCATGATGTCAGGAACAAACCTTGGGGATAATGTCGACTCAGAAGACATTAGACCACCTTCTCCAATCATCCAGTTTCACCCCGATAAATTTATTTCAAGGTAAAACAATAAGCTTTATTATTGGTAATATGCGTCTTTAATAGTAGTTTATGCAACTGTCGTATAATGGGGGTCATTAGAATGCGAGTGTCTGTTTATCACACGAGGCGCAGCCGAGTGTGATAATAGTTTGACACGAGCATTCTAATGCCTAATTATAGCAGTTGCATACACTATTTTATCTAAACTCTCCAAAAAAAACTCAGAAACACTTTTCTAAACGTACGCACCGGCCATAGCAAAGCCCGATACAAGGACAAATTCAATACGAGAACGTTATATGGCTTAATATGAATTTTTGAAAATTCTATACTTTAGCAGTTGTTTAGATATGGAGTCTGAACAATTACTTAACTAAACAACTGAACAACATCTGAACAACATCTGAACAACAACTGAACAACATCTGAACAACATCGGAACAACATCTGTACAACAACTGAACAACAAGTGAACAACATCTGAACAACAACGGAACAACAACGGAACAACAACTGAACAACATCTGAACAACTAAACAATATCTGAACAACAACTAAACAACAGCTGAACAACATCTCAACAACAACCTAATAAAACAAACGCAACATTACCATACAACAACAACTGACAGGTGCGGCGGAAGATGGCGATATGAGTATTGGCAAAAAAAACTTCGTTTCATTTCTCAACTTTATCGTAGTAAGAGCATTCTCATTAAGTCATTACGCTTCTGTTATTTCTATTAAACCGTGATATCTTTAGGCAGAATGCATAAAGTAGGTCTTTATGCAACTGTTTTCGAATTCATAATTCGAACATTATGAGACGAGTGTAGATAAAATCACTTATATCGTGTCGATGGAAAGCCGATCGCCTCTAATTTCGTTCGACCAGAATTTTGCCACTGCCACTTTAAAATCACTAAAACGGAAAAAGGTGGCCACCATAAACCGTTGATTTGGAATTAAAAAAAAGAAAAAGTCCATTGTTGTAATTTTAATAACCATATCAAAATAAACAACTGTTTAGATTTTTGATATTTCTTCAGATTTGAAGATATTAATTAAAAACATGTAAGGGCGCCACTGGATGCTTAGATTTTGCTCGGCATATGCTTAATTGGGTACGTTGATTGTTGATGTGCCTACTACAGCTATACTAAACTGAAAAAATTTAGCTTCAGCAATCACAATAATCCAAAAAAAAAAAAACAATCGACCTCAAAATCGCCAGGGGCCGCTGCTGTGATGGCGGAGCTGGCAATAAAGAGGAAATAATGAAGCTTGGGGACTTTTGGAATAGAGACCACGGGATCATGGGGTCCTGGCGCGCGGTCTTTTCCAAAAACCATTTCAGTGCACCTCATCGAAACAACGTCGGACCAGAGAACAGGTTCCTTCTTTGCACAGCGTATTATTCTGCCTGTGAAAAGAAGGAACGCGGCTAGCATGCTGGGGTCATTGCATCGATATTTTTTAGTTGTAAATAGTTAGATAGATAGATGAACACTTTATTTCTTACAACATACTCAACAGAAACAACAGAAAACTTAAGACTAAAAGTAAGCAAAGGCAACCTTTACATAGAAATAGAGACAAAAAAGAAAAGATTTGTAAGTAGTTGCAAAAGCAAATTAACAGTAAAATTGTTTAATTTAAAAAATAAAAATAAAAATAACACTTATGTAATAAGTACACTTACAATAATAATACATACATACATACATAGTTTGTAGTTTTTATTTTGTTTTAATGTTTTAAGTTTGATTTTGTTGAAATTGAGCAAAATGAAGGCACAGCCTCTCACATCCCTGCGCCCATACTGTACCGATATTCGATGACCGTCGATTTATGATTGATAGGGTATACCTGCGCACTCCTATTGGGTCTAATCTAATTTCAAATGGAATACCTGCAAAGATATTTCAGTTCTCTTTTGTTAAGGAATTGCTTCAATATTGGATAAAGTTCTTGAGGGATTTTATTGTGTTTGTGATACAAGTATACCTAATGAATATAACTGTGTCGTTCTTTGAATTATATATATATATTTTTAAAGAAAATGTTTAATTCACAGATATATCCCCGAATCAAAAATCCTGGAACTAAAAACGGTAAGCAATTATTTTCGCTAAGTGATTTGTTGCAGTGGTAGTATGTTAGCATGCTCATAAAGGTCCCGGGTATGATTCTCAGCCTGGGTAAATATTTGAATCATGAGTTTAAAAACATTATTTCCACAAGTTTTATACGTGTTTTAATGGAGCTTCAATTCAGAAAATCCTAAGAAAAGCTATGTATCTTTGGGCGTACAAAATTCTTTGAATCAAATAGATCATGTCCTAGAGCGCTCAAGGTCTCAGAAATGTCTTTTAAGGTCTCTTAGAAGTCTCCCGGGGTCTCCGGATTCATTAAAAGCCCCTTAATTAGCAGGATAACGGTATACGGTACGGTACGATTAAAGGCGGTGGAATCTCCAATTCAAATAGCGCGACAGAATCCAAATCAAGTGATGCCCCTACCACGAGAATCGTCGAGGTACCTATAAAACATTTTTTAGTCGAGTGGTTCCGGCTTGGAACAGCATCACACTGTTTCTCCTTCCGAAACAAAATCTCAAAAACAGTATACCGCTGATAATGGGCCTCCTTGACGGACGTATTTTTGACGCATCTGTCACACGATAAGAAATTTCAAATTCCCATACAAAAAACGGATACCATGGCACACCGTGACGCTGTTATTTGACCAAGGACAGACGCATCCGTCAGTCCGTCGTAGAGTGGGACTCGCTTATCCACGAAGCGATGTTAGTCCTGCATCGTCTTGGTCAATAACTTTTAAATCAATTATAAGTGCTTCCAATACCCATTATATATCCTTCATTTTTAAAGATCCGACAAGAAACTCAGGTTTTCTTACAGACATAAAACAAACAAATTATTCGCAGCATCAGACGGCAAACAGTTGACTTGCCAGAGTTGCCAGATAGCAGATAGATAGCTGGCAACCGTCCCAAAAGGAAATCCTACTTTGCATCGCGATCGCTCGCAGCCAGCTTCGTAAGCTCCGGAATACATCAACTCAATTTCTGATGGATATGCATTTATGCTTTAGGTAGATACTAGCCACGTAATATGAAAGCTTTTTTATCTCCGTCAGCATTACCAGCCGGGAGATTTCCATTGCTGGACATTGCCCTGCCGCATGGTCCGTGCGTGTCTATAAACCACGATTTTGAAAGACTAAGATATTTGTTGATTCTTAATACTACTTAGTTTATATTGCTTTATTTACGAGTATTCAGACAATAATATAATCCATTACACAAACTGGAATTACAATTTCTTACTACAAACAAAACAAATTAAAAGCTTATTGGAACAAGAAAGTTTTTCAGCGACAAATTTTGCAGTCGGTCGGTTTTTGTGAAAGCTAAAGGCGAGATGGGAAAACCTTTCAGTTTTTGCGGGTCAATATTGTCTTACGAGTATAAAGTTTGTCGGTGTTTTTTCCTCACTTCTACCTCAAAGTTCACTATCTACAACCATCAGTAAGTCCCACATCTACCGGAATTACGTTGCGGGCTAGAATTTTAAATGAGAGTCGCCGAGCGTCTTGCCGGAGATTTATAACGGTTTTTGCGTTCGTCCCATTGGTAGGAACGTTCCGGTGATTCAAGCTGTGATTGGTCGGATTCTTAACGGTTATTTAGAAATTTAAATTCGAAGGAGAATATTTGTGTCTGATTTCATACAAAGTCATCTACGACAGCACACCAAAACTACGGAAGATGATCCTCTTCTTGTTGAGGTTATACGCCATAGGCACAATTCAAATTGGTGAACAGAATTCAAGAGGTTGTACTCACAGAGAACGCAACTGGCTTATTTGCAAGACTTGCGACATTCTCTAGTAGAAAAGGGATGACGGCTCTTAATAAGCTGGTACATCACTTCACTTTTGGAGAATATTCTAGATTCTATAACAATTGTCTAAAAATACATAAACCTGTACAGGACCTTTTGTGTTCTTATTCTTACGCTTGTTTATAGCTACAAAGAAAAATATAAACTACTATTTGTCTACTTTTTTAACTATATACCGGGCAGTTGAAATATTTCATAAATAACCCTTTAAATACCAGGAATTTCTAGTCCGATCTACCATCGCTGAAATAACTGTCTAAATGAATTTCAGGAATTTTCTTTGAAGACAGGTATTCCATTTTTAATATTCCAACGGATACCATTCAAATACTTTAACGTACTTTTTAGAAATTTTGCCGTTTAAAAAACGGGTGGTGGTAGGCGTATATTTTGATTGTCGTTTTAGTGGTTCCGTTCCAAACTTTGTAAAATAATCCGTTGACCGATTTCACGTGTAGTTTGAAAAGCATTAGTTTAGATTAGCCAGCAATTTGTAGATCCGATTTTAGGAACTTACATACATATACGTACACATAGCACGCCTATAATCCCTTGCGGGGTAGGCAGAGCGTAAACGGTCGCAAAAAACGGACATTTATGCCTCGTCTGACAAATATTTGAGGGACAATCGGAAAATTGTGTATCGCCATAGTGACAGGTTGTCAGCCCATCGCCTAAAATAGCAATACACACCCTCGTGTCCCTTAGTCACCTCTTACGACTTCCACGGGGAAGAAATGGGGTGATGCTATTCTAAGTCGGCTTTAGAAACTTACTTTGTAATATATGTAATAATCGTGTGACATAAAATTTAATACGTTCCATGGAATCTCCTTTAAATTTTTTTTTAATCATGAGACAACTGCGCCTTACAGCTGCGTAACGATCGATGCGAACATTCTGCGACAGAAATTCCGTAAATATGGCTCGACACTAAAGGAAGAAATATTATCATGGGTACATCTTTATAGGTTTGCCAAAACTCTTTACTGCCAAGCCTCTCCAATTCGGAACAATTTGAATACATCAAATAAATAACGACCGATCCCTGAAAACTTTGCACCCTCGTCATTGTTTCGCGAACTTCGAGAATAACTGTTGTTCCATTCGTAAAAAGGAACGTTACTGGATTTGCACTTTGTTGGCTATCTTTTGAATAATGAGTCGGATTCGTCTCTATTTTGTTTTATTTTTAAAAGGAAGGTGATTTTGTTCTTTCGCTTACTTTTACTGCATTGAGAAAAATGTACCTATATAATTCTAGAAACAAAAGAATTTCATAGAATGTATGTCTTATCAGAGGTGGACTGTTGTGGCTTTTGAAGAATAAGAAGAAGGTTTTTATATTTTTATGAGTTCAAACTGTTGTTATCATGTTTATGGTGAAAAACACGTGTCATTTCATACCCTCCCCTCACTACAGTAGTAGTATGTAGTAGGTGCCATTATCATACATAAAAAACGCACCAAGAACACCAACGACCAAATAATAAATATTTGAAATTGAAATATCTGCCCATGCCGGGAATCTACCTATTCTGGGACCTCTAAGTAGCAGGCGGTCGCACTAGATACCACTGCGCCAAATCAGTCGTTACACATGCATCTTTCAGACTAAAATAAATTGCGATTTCCTATTTCACCGCCATACAAATACGGCTACGGTTTGTTTTCAGATGCGTCTGTCAAACAACATGACAGACTCATCCGCAACGCACCGTAAACGCATGGTGCGTTAAAAAAAACGCATCAACGGACGACAAGTGGGAGAACCGGCTTACCGAAGAAGAATTGGTTCATGTTTCAGGAAGATTACCTCAAATTTGAATTCCGTACCGTAATACCTAATCCTTAAAATTTGGATAAGGAGATTATTTTATCTGTGAAGGAAACCTCTCACTCTGACAGGATAATAGGCAGTTCAAATAACGCTAAAATATATCAATTTTATTTATATCACCATCACAATATATTTATGTAACAATAAATTATACCCAAAATTGGACCAATTTCTTAACAAAGGAAACGAAATATGGGTAGATGTATCCAATCTGAAATTGGACGTTTTCACATAAACCGATTATGTCGGTGACGATACTATAAGTGTGTTTTTGAACGAAGTCCTGTCTATGGCTTGATTTTCGTTTATAAATGCACTGAACAAAAGTATCGACACCGACAGAATCGGTCAATGTGAAAGCGGCTATAAGAATCGACTCAAGTGGTTCCATCAATCATAAATCAGGGTATTTGAATAAGTGAAGTACACACGTAACGAACGAAATTGCGGGTCATGACAGCCGCAATTTGATGCGGGGTCGTGTGCCATGATATCCGGTTTTGTATGGGATTCTGTGAACTCCTTTCGGAAAATAACGGATCCGGCAAAACACCGGAAAATAGTGCGTGCAGTAAGGAGCTCAAAATATGACAGGTCATGAATATGACAGCTGAAGCTCTGAAAATCTTCAGTTAGAAAAATGGTTGATAAACACTTATAGTACCGCCGTTCCAATAAGTCGTATTTGACAGCTGTCAGATTTATAAATAATACTCTGGCAGAGGGTCCAGTTTCCTTTGTTGACACCTCTTTTACTATGGAAATGACAGCTGTCAAATAAGACTTACTGGAACGGCGCGGCGGTAAGTACTTTAGACAAGAGCGTTCTTCAAAAATTTTTTAATAGGATGATCGCAATATGCGAAAAAAATGTTCAAACAGAACAGTCATGACAAGTATTGTGCTATACAACCTATCTTTACTCGTCACACGTAGGCGAATGTCATTTTTCTGTCCTGCTCTTAGATAACATTTGTCAATTGACGCGTGATATTTACTGCACATTTTGTGTTGAACATTGTGCGCACCCATTTAATATTGGTGGGTTTTCTTTTTGACAATAGATTGGGCCAGATATAACGCTAGTTCTATTATATACTCTTTGCCAGATATGACTGAGACAGAGTTGAAAATGGAGCCAGCTCGCCTAGGAGGGTAGTCGCAAGCTTCTACCGCTTTAAATAGGTATGTTTTTGTACCTAATATATATCATATTAATCTAGAAACAAAGTTTCCCTTGTTTTGTGGTAACTAAGGCCCGACAAGGTATAATTTTCAAGGGCCCTCTTTCGCGAAGCGACCGTCCATAGACTGGCTAACAGAAGATAAGATAAGAATACTTTATTTGCACACAAAATGAAACAGCATGAATATATACAGCCAAAGTAGAACTTAATTAGCGTACAATTAGGCGGCATTATTGCTAATAGGCAATCTCTTCCAGACAACCTAGGTACAGGAAATTGTATATGGAGCAGCGGAAGCAGTGCATAATCGTATTTGCACAGGACTATACGTTGACTAATTATTACGAACAAATTATAAATAAATAAATGGTCATAAAATAAACTTCGTTGTATACAATACTATACAGTCTCCAAATATAATATAATAACTACTATACATATACTACACACTAATTAATGAATACTGACTTAAGACCGGCTGGCTAGCTCGCCGTCAAGTATATTTTTCTCTTTGGTTGGCCGCTAGAAAATGTCGCGTTGCTTTCGGCCCGCTATTTGTACTATTAACATAGTTTAAAAATAAATAAATAAAAAAGGTTATATTTCTTCAAGAACAAATTGTTTTGTATGAAAAGAAAAAAAACGTAACAATCCACAACATTTCAAATTTCTAACAAGACTCTATTTTATTTTTAAAAGATAGTTTATCGCATCATTAAATAAAGGGCAAGTTCTTTTTATTTTATTTTGTTTCATAATCAGAGATTTTAAATTTTAAAAAGTGATAGTTTAGTTCCAACAACTAGGCTGCTGAAAACAAAAATTCTTTTGCAAACTTTTATTTAAAAAAAAAACTGTTTGAGATTGACAGATGAATGAATGAAGTTTTCTCCACTGTTTTTTTTTCTACTATAAGCAAAGGATTTTTTCATGGTAATCCTAACTTTGGAAGTTTTTACAACTTTTCAAAATATTTCAGAAACGATTGCATTAAAAATAATGAAAATATGTGTATCTTAATAAGCATCCCAAACACTCTAAACGATATAAATATCTTTTGTATCTAACGTAAAATGAAACTGTGGATTGAAGAAGATGCTCAAAAACTAGAGACAACTATTTACAAAACTTACTAACTAAATGAGCCTTATCAAAAAGTTCATATTATTTAGTTACAGTTCTATACAGGGTGTTTGGTGGAGCAGCATAAATATTTTCAGGGCTTGTTCTAGACGTGAAACCGAACAACTTATCTTACCATTCCTTGGTTAAAATAGGAAAACATAATTTGTCTGTCTCTTACAAGTGATTTGTTAAATTTGTTGTATGGGATTGCCAGATGATTTTTAAGTTTTTATGAAAAGTTTTTCGATTTCACGTCTAACACAAGCTCTGAAAATATTTACACTTCTCCGCCAAACACCGGGTATACAATTCAGCGCTTTCGTTCATCACCAACAACAGGGTCGCCCATTCAGATTCACCTGTACTTTAGTATCAAGAATTTGCAAGAAAATTCATAATTTTTACTTAAATTAGTTAAACTTACACCTTTCTATCTCTCAATGCATAGTAAAGTCTTCTCCTGATATTTCGTCATTGGCCTTACACTTTAAGATGAGTTTTCGAGGCGTCTCAAATTAATTGTGTACGAAATCGTTTATAGTACAAAACTTGTTAAACAACAGTAGACAAAGTTTGATTGTAAAATAATAATCGTTTGGCATTTCTGTCTTATCATATTATTCAAACTTTTTAATTTATGTTTTTTGATGGCCGAGAAAGAATTTGTAAAATGAAAGAACGTTATATCAAAGAAGGACCAACAAAATTATTATAATTGCTAGGAGCTTTTATAATATTGAATTAAGCTTGTATAAAAAAACCATTAGTGTATTACATAATCCATTCAAAGTTGTCTATTTTATAAGAAACTTTAAAAAAGATACAGGAAATATAAATCCATAATAATCTTAGGTATCAATGGCTCTACTAATCTATTTTTAGTTATTTGTGTGTAGTTGCGAGGCTGTAGAGGTAAAAACGCCTCTTTTAAGACACCTCACGCCTCATTATCTCAAGGCATTGACAGCAACGAAGCAAAACTGACTCGATGGCGTAGAAGATAGTACCCATGCCTGCTACGTCGAGGATCGTAGGTTCGATCCCACACACAGCACATGTATTTGTGAGTTACTTTTTTATTTGTGTTGAGTCTGGGTGTTTTCTATGTATTGTATGTATTTATTTACAAAACATAGAGTATGTCTGTAATATTATAGCTATGTAGCTATCAAGAGGTCAAGTCACTGGCGGAGAGGAGAGAAGATTGGAAGTTACTCCACCGACAAGAGTTTGACTCTTAAATTTGAAGAAGAAGTAGCTATCTATTCTATTTTGGGACGAGATGGCACTGTGTGAATTGACCAAGATGTTTATTTATTTTATTTTTATTTAGCTAGAAAATTATATCTCAATCAGTGATTGAGTCAAGCTTTATGACTTAACTTTATCTTGCCCGCACTTGAAAATTTTGTAAGTTTTCAAAAATTTAATACTTTACACGGGAAGTGTTTTAGAATTTGGTACTTATTCAATATTTATGACCTAACTTGATTTTCGTACTGAAAGCACAAAAGCGTGTCAATGCGTAGGTAGGTACATGTCCGACCGAATCTACTAAAATGCGGAGCAAATGTGACGCCATACAAGCATTTCCCATTCCTCGGGGATGTTTGGGGTTCTAAGACTGGACGTATTTTACTCAAAATTATAGTATTTCATTCTTTGAGCGCGTGGAGTGTCTGTGTAGGTACAATATACGTAGCTGGTAGAGGCTTCTATCAAAATAAACCACGAGAACGTTTAAAATTTACTTTTATATTGAACCAGCGTCCCGCCCAGTTTTACTTGCTGCTACCCGTTTTTCTAGAGGAACAAAACTTTTCGCGGTAAAAGGTAGCTAAAATCCTCTTGCCTGCCTCTTGGATCACTCTATCTGTGGGAAAACCCGTATCAAAATAATGATCCAAATCCGTTGCGTAGTTTTAAGATCTGAGCATACAAAGGGACACGGAAAGCGACTTTATTTTATACTATGTAGTGATTTATGAAAATCAAGTTGAAAAATATCTTAAAACCAGCGATAAAAACATCTCCGACTGCGGGATCGATCATTGACAAAAACTCATTCGAAACGTTTGAACTACGGCAGCTCGATTTTCCAGCTAGCTCGCAAATAGTAGACGTATGCAAGGCGGTATGTATGTAATATCTTTATTGCACCAAATAAATAACACAAAAAAAAACACAAATATCAGAAAAGGTAAGGCACAAAAGCGGACTTATCCCATTAAGGGACCTCTCCCAGTCAACCTTTGAGAAATTCAGAAGACATAGTGTGCGCAGGTAAACAAAAGGTAAAAATAAAGTTAAATCGACACTAAATATAGCTGTTAAAGAATAATAAGTGTATGTAAATATAATTCTACTTAAAAAATTAAATACCTATCGTCGGTCGATATAAACGCCGATCGCCACAGTACATTATCTGTTTCACTTCAAGAGTCAGAAATGATCTAGGTAGGTAATTTACATTTTTCTCACTTGCCTACTAATTTTTAATCTTTTACAAACCCTTTTCCCGAATTATATAAAGTAATCCAACAAGCTAAAAATTATCCCTCCCCATAAGTCTAACATTTAAAATGGTAATGCGAGTCGAAAAGGGACATAACTTTGAGTCCGTGTTAATTTTAATTTGCATAGTGATATAGCTTCGTCGGATTTTGAACAAAAAGTTGTTTCTGCGGAATATTTCAGTTTTGGAGTTTAATATTAATAATAAAAAAAAAACAATTACCTACTTTGGCTATTCTAAAAGAAGAAAAAATTTGGCTATTTCGAAAGAAGAGTAATTTCAAATATTTTGAACTGATATATTGATACGACGCCTCAGATCAATCTATATTAGATATTTTTTAGTAACTGTACGAAAAACTATTATAAATTGATCTTATAAATAAATGTTACTTGAGACTCAGCTGATTAGCTTTTATTGCACACACTCCACAGTCTCGTCACAAGCAATGTTGATTCGCGTGTGAAAAAAGATGTAAACATTCTTTTTTCGAATCCTTAAGTGGCTGGACCGTGTTCCACTTTTAAATTGTTCGCAGTCCTGAAACAAGACTGTATATTTACATTATTTGCAGTGTTGTCGTTTTAGCGCTATTTGCGTTAGATCTAGTGCTTTTTTCAACTATACGGCGCGTTTTTAATTAAATTACGTGCTAAACAAATGGAATCTGGTAGAAAATTTAAATAGGCCTTTTATTTTATTTATTTCATTCATCTTATTTCATCTTTAGGCCAAAAAGTCTGAGTCCAAAGCCATAAAATATGAACCTCAACTGGCAAAGTACAACACAAACTGATGAATGACGAAACTGAAACAAAAAGACAAAAATAAAAATAACTATGAAAAACGTAAAATAAATTTTAACACATTTATTGTGTTTCTTATATATATTCAAATTATAGCTTAACAAAAACATCATTTTATTAATACGAATTTGTGGTTTTTACTGCCTTTTTTGAGCCATATTTATTTTTCTTGTTTTGTGACAAAATTCTGGTGCTCTTCTTTTTCCTCTAACGGCAACACAGATCTCATATTTCATATTTATTTATTTGCAATCATGTACAAGTACAAGGTGTTATAATTATGCTAGATAGGTACACGAACCCTGTTAGGGTGTAGCAATTTACTTATAACTAGAGTTGAATTAATAGTTATTACATCACATTAAACACGTAAGCATGCGTAACTTAAAATCAATCATTAACAAATTATATACTAATAATAAAATCAAATAAAACAATAATCCTGCGTCATATTAAGTATTACAATTCCATTACATTATTCATTTTAAATTTAATTATATTATTCAATTGATTGTCATTGACTAGATTGTTGTTAATACATAAATTAATTTATTTTGTTAGTTTTTATTTTGCAATAGAATATGATTTGAGCTCTTTATCTTCTAAGTACTCATTAATTGTATAGTAACTCTTATGCAGTAGCATCTTTTTCATCTCTCTATTAAAAGCAGTTTCCGTCTCAACTTCTTGAATATTACTGGGTATCTTATTATATATTTGAATAGGCCTATAACATGGACTAGTTTTGTATAATTGTGATTTAGGTGGTGGAAGTTCTATTATATGTTTTCGGCGAGCACTCTTTGTGAATTTGTATAGGTGCAAGTGCTTTCTTACAAAATTTGCCGTTTCCAGGATGTAAATGCACGGGAAAGTCAGTATTTTAAACTTGTCAAATATGGATCTGCAGCTCTCCATTTGCTGAATATTGTAAATAACACGTAGGTATGCATTTTTTCTGCAGGATAAAAAGATCTTTTGCTTTCGTGCTTCCTTTCCTTTGAAAGTAGATCACGATTAACAAAAATGTATGTGATGACGGTTTTAGCAACGAACTTAAAAAGGACCCCGAATTGGAAAGTATGATAAAAAAATCTGTTGATATTCACGGAATTTTTATTTGATTAAGACAGACCTTTGCCTTGCTGTTCTGAAGTTGGGTTTTTTCAAGGGATTTTTATCACATTAGCTGTCTAAACTAAATATATAATGTAAATATAATATTTATAAAAGTCGTTCGACACACGCGTCCGTTACGCACCGTAACCATATTTTGTATAGGAATAAGATTGGAATTCGCAATTTCTTTTCGTCTGACAGACGCATGTGTAACGTTGCGTAATAAATACGGAACGTCAGACGACAAATGTGAGAACCGACTTAGGGTAAGTTATTTAGATGCCATGCCAATAGATATAAAACTTTCAATATTACATTCAAAAGTCACGTCACAAACAGAGTGGGTAGCGTCGAACACAGGACGTGGAAGTAACTTTTTTGTCTTTGTTTGAGGACCGTGTTCCAATTTTGAATTTTTCGCTGGCCTGTAGTTTCATCCTTATTTGATATTTGGGAACAGATCACAATATGGCGATCGAAAATGTAATGGATATAATCTATGTAATGAAAATGGGATTTTTTCTAGGCAATCTTTAAGTGTACTAAAATCACGCAAACCTAAACCAAAATAGTTTCTTTCCAAATACAAAAGTGGGTTAAAGTTTTATACTTTTAAAACTTTTGAAATCGTTTAATCAAAATATTGGAAACGATGAAATGAAAGTTTAAAATGTCTACCATTAAAATTAATTGAACAATTTAAACCGGTCAAATAATTTGGGATCGGATACTTTAAATCAAGGAGCAATTAAATTCAAATTGGCGAAGTATAAACAATATCTCGAGTTTCTAATCCTTTCTTAAGAATTTAGTAGATTTAAAAGAAAAATTTTAGAAGCAAAACTTCAAATTTCTTTGAATAAAGGTTCTTTAAGAGAAGTTTCTTTTAAAGAAAAAAAAAACATTTCACTTATGTTTCAGTTATTTAATGATGTTAATTATAGTTGATTATATCTTAAAAGTTAGTAAGTACTCGTAATCTAATACAGAATTAAGCATTTTCTAAAAATTTGTATTTCCGAAGTTAACAAAGCGCATTTGGCAGATTTATCTTATATTGTCGAAAAACTATGTTGGAATAGACGAAATAAAGGACTATGTATTAAAAAGCTTTGAAAAGACAAACTTACCTTCGCAAAAACTCAGAACTCCAAAAACAAAACACACTTTACCACATCCTCAAAACTATAAAAGTCATGGCCGAAAACAAACGCAACTCACATCAAATTCGAAACTCAAATCAAACCTTTTTTATTATAAACAAAATGCAAACCATAAACATTTGAAAATCGAACGAAAGATCGCGGCAACTTGCTTCGAAACTCGAAACGTAAACGCGCGCGGTCGCGTCCGTAGTAACCGAGACTCGGAGTCACACTGTAGGAAAACAGAAAACATCCCTACTGAAAAGGGTGGCCAGCTGCGTTACATAAAGAGATAAGATATAGGGTTCAAAGAGAGGAATTTATTTGTAGAGTGCAAGATAGTGGTAGAGCTAAGGGTGGGTTACGTTTGAAAAAAAACGGAGTCTCGTTACATACTGAAATTTCAAAATAATTTAATTATAATATTTTCTTGAGTTCGCAAAAATTCTGTAAAGAGCTCGAAACGTAGGAATTGTAAAATCCAAAATAAACACAACTTAAATCCGTTTAAAATTGTTTTATTGTGAGTAATTTAATTATATTTCGTATCTTTTCTATTTTTTACAATTTATCTAAAACCGTACTATGGTTTATTTTGCATTCACATTGCTATATTATATGAAAATAAGGATATTTTTTTTATGTCAGCTGGGGTATAGTCCCACCATCTGCCGCTGGGTTTTTAAATTTCTTTTATATTCTTTCATTAATATAAAACCGTGCAAAGGCTTTAATGGTAAGATATTCTCGAACAGGGTTGTTAATTAAGTACGGTAATTAATAATTGTACTTTTCTTATATTAGTGTTTTACAATAAAAAATCATAAAAATATCAAGCAGGAGACAAATAAAAATGGAAAAAATAAATGGATAGAAATCTTCGAAATCTTCTTAAACCATTTTGAACGTAGTTTTTTCAAAGTAGCAACGTACACCATTATTGATATAACAATGTGGAAAGTTTATATAAATGAGCTTGAAAAGTTTATTCTGGCAACCCTTATATCATCCCCTGTGAGAGGGTTGTACCAAAATATTTCTGTCCGCAAACAGCAATTAGCGATCACTTGAAATCTAACTCAAGGGGATAAGATTCATTTTCCCGTGGTAATTTAATTCCGACTATATTTGTGTTTGTTTTAGGAGATCTCGTGTGGATATACAATAATAATTTGCCTCGAAACAGCTTTTGGAAAACAGCTACATTTTTTAATAGGTACCACTTTTGAAGCAGTTTAGGAAATGAAAGCTAAAATTATGGTGATGATCCGTGAAGGTATAAAAAATACTATTTTTTAATTGCACTGGAGAACCAATTTTGAGAGCATGTAAATAAGTGAAAATAACGCATGCGTCTGTCAGACGAACGGTAATTGCAATTTCCGACCTTATTACCACACAAATACGGCTACGGTGTTGTTAGGGTGCGTAACGGATACGTCTGTCAAGATGTTTGATAGAAGCATAATCGCATCGTAGTCGTATTATTCCCTTAAGATTGGAAATCGCAATATCTTTTCGTCTGACATACGCACGCGTCATTAAAATGCAGCAACGGATGACAAGTGGGTGAACCGTTTGAAGTAAAAATTCTGTCAAGCAAACCCAAAGATCAGATGGTAGAGCAGTGAATCTGTACTTTGCGGACCCGAGTTCAACTCGCGGCTGTAATAATTTTTCGATAAAAAAAAACCTATCGTTATTTTTTATTATTTAGACGGCGGTCCTTACTAGAGTAATTATTTATTTATTTTATACTTTACTAGCTGTTAGCCGCAGCTTTGCCCGCATTAAATAAAAACTATCTTATGTGTTAATCCACGTTACCTTCTATAAGTGTGCCAAATTTCATTACAATCGGTTCAGTAGTTTTTGCGTGAAGAAGTATCTAACAAACAAACAGATAAATAAATATACAAACAGACAGAGAAACAAACTAACATACAAACTTTTGCATTTATAATATTAGTAGGATATACTATTTTCTTGAGTTTGCACAACTATTACTCATTAATCAATAAGACTATTTTAAACAGATTCTAGTAGGAATTGCAAAATCCAAAATAAACACAACTTAAATCCGTTTAAAATGGTTTTAGTATATTAGTAGGATTTATTTAATTAATACTTTATTGCACATAATACAAAAGGCAGGCCTACCTATTCTTTTTTTTAAATTAATGATGTGTTTGCTCTTGACTCTAGTCTAGGTCATAGGACAGAGACAGAGTCTAAGAGGGAGCGAGCTCACCCAGAAGAAGCCTGTTGTCTAATTCCAAGCTAAACTCGCGCAGTGGAAGCGATTTACACAGGTAAATTTCGAGCAAAATACCAGGAGTTCAACTGGAGGCAGACAATGGCTGCGTTACGCAGCGCTAAATAACATACGCTGCACAATATATCAGCGCATACTATGAATCAAACGTGAACCTAAATCTATTTAACCTAATTAACTAAGTTGAGTGAAATTGGCAAATGATGTGTTCCAACCTTTACATAACTCGAGTCGGTAGTAAATACCGTCTGCCGATCTGGCGTTACGTCACACGTATTAGCACTAGATTCTAAGTAAGTACCTCCAAATTATATCACCCCACGAATTCCGCAATTCGTACTAAGGAGTCACAATGATATGGTACAACAAATATGACTAAAGGGAACACACCATTAACACGAAGAAAACAGTTTTATACTAAGACAACTAGGTTTACTACTTACAGTCAACGTGCCGGTCCAAATGCATAAAATACCCAACGGAGAAAGGAAGTTCAGGGAATGGATCAAATGGGGAATTCCGTGGGTACTTACAGGGCTGGGTGGAAAAGATATCGACACCCAGCATTCCACTACAGCCTTGGCGCGTTATTCACTTCAAATCACTCACAGCTTCTGTTCGTATTTCACTTTGATATTAGTCATTACGCGTGACCCAACCCGAATTTGGGCCGTACAAACGCGGGCCAAAATGGCCACCTGATGCCTATTCAACGCGACGCTCACGTGGAAGACGTCGAGACATCCAACAATCACTAAGCCTGGTATTCTAGTATAACCCAGGAGAACCGCAATAATACGATGCATCAACACGCGCGATCTCAAATTGAATCGTCCATTACACGCGGCATCACAAAACGCGTGGCGGGAAATCCGCACAATATGCGATACCCTCCCGTCCGAACGGTTTTGAGTGACTGCCAGTGCGGTGCAGAAATCACCGCGTGGCGCCGTCAGGCGGTCTGCGCGCACGTCGCCAGTCTCGCCCTGCGAGTGAGAAAGGGACAACACACGCCCAGAGCGACGCGTGCGATTGAGCACCGCGCCGCATTCATAGACCGTCATTAATACCTAACTCACCCCAGCATAACAACGCTAAATATTAAACATTCACCCGCCCTAGGCCGAATCCCTTAGGCCTATTCACTACTGGGGAGACGAGATAGCGTTGCTATTGCTCGCTTAAGAACTGAATTCCCTACCTGAACTGTCGCGACTCGAGGAGTGCCATCACTACCTGGGAACAAGTTGAGAATGCGCCCTCTGCGCCATCGCAGTGGCGGCAGGTTGGCATCCTTAACCAGAACGAGATCTCCGATGCGAGGGGGTTCAGTTCTGTCCGTCCACTTAAGGCGTTGCTGCAGAATGTGCAAATACTCAAGCGACCATCGCTTCCAAAAATTCTGAGACATTTGCTGCAGCAACTCATAACGCGTCAAACGATTGCTACTGACCTCTGTGTAGGGGTACTCTGGCAAGGCGTTAAGTGGTCGGCCAATTAAGAAATGCCCTGGTGTCAGGGCCTCCAGATCATTCGGATCTGAGCTAAGCGGACACAAAGGACGTGAATTGAGAACGGCCTCAATTTTACAAAACACGGTCGCTAGCTCCTCAAAGGTTAATATCGTTAAACCTATAACGCGCATCAAATGCGTCTTAGCGGACTTTACAACCGCTTCAAATATACCACCCCAGTGGGGGCATCCTGGTGGATCGAACACCCAGTTAATGCCCTGACGGGAGAGGCTCGTGCCGATAGCTTCCTCGTTTTCCGATAAAAACGTTATAATTTCTTTCATACATCGATCAGCGCCCTTAAAGTTGGTACCACAGTCCGACCTGATCAGCGCTGGTCGCCCTCTTCGCGACACAAATCTATCTAAAGCTGCTAAGAAAGCCTCCGTAGTGAGGTCGGCCACGAGTTCCAAGTGGACGGCCTTGGTTGCTAGGCACACAAACACGCACAAATACGCCTTGATTGACTTCGCGTTGCGAAGGCGTGATGCCTTTACCATAAAAGGCCCCGCAAAGTCCGTTCCCACACCCGCAAACGTCCAGGCTTCCGTCACCCGGTCCGGTGGGAGGTCTCCCATCTGAGGTTGCATTGTGGCTGCCTTCAACCGATAGCAAGGCAAGCACCGAAACACAATGCTCCGTACCGTACGTCGTCCAGACAAGATCCAAAACTCGCGCTGCAGAATAGCCAAAAGTGCATTGCAGCCCGCATGCGAGTTTTTCTGGTGACGATCCCTAACTATAAGTTCTACCAAAGGTCCCTTCTTTGGGAGTAACAGCGGATGCCGTGCTGAAAAGGGCAGGTTAGCGTTCCGAAGTCTACCTCCAACCCGGAGCATTCCATGCTCGTCCACGAACGGGTTGAGGCGCACAAGACCTCCCTTCAGCTTTCCACGGCCATCCCTGAGTAGCCTGACCTCTTCCTCAAAATGTTCCGCCTGGACGACCCTAACCAATAAACTTAGAGCCGCATTCCGCTCCGCAGGCGAGAGGACAGGTGCCAAGTTCCGTTCTGCTTGAGGTTTTCTACAGTTGTTCACGAACCGTTTGATCCAACCTGTCACCCCTAGAAGTTTGTCGAGGGAGCTGTATCGTTCCAGCAAGAAAGCCGCACTAGGCTTAGGTACGATCTGCCCTACGTTCACTCGCAAACCTCGATCAGGTGGCCCAAGCGGCGACCCGCACTCATTGTATGGCCATCTCTCAGGTGACTCAGTCAGCCACTGAGGTCCCCACCACAGTGAGTGACCTACCAAATCAGGGGCCCTACATCCCCGTGAGGCGCAGTCCGCTGGGTTCTGTTCTCCCGGTACGTGTCTCCATACCAACGGAGTTTCCGATCCTTTAATCTGTGACACCCGATTTGCCACGAAAACCTCAAGAGTATGTACCGACGTCTGTAACCAGCACAGAACTATCCTACTGTCGGTCCATGCGTACACCGTTTCATCCAAAGTGATGGTACCGCGTAGATTACTAGCGACATGATGTAGCAAGCGCGTGAGAAGCGCTGCTCCCGCCAATTCCAACTTTGGAATGGTCCATCTTGTCCGAACCGGAGCCACCTTACTCTTGGCCATAACTAGACGCACGTCTACAGTTCCCGTTGAACTGACTGTCCGCAAATAGACAGCTGCCGCGTACCCTCGCTCCGAGGCATCACAAAACCCATGTAGGGTAGCCTTACATCCCACCGATGGGAGCAACTTGCGAGGTATGGCGATGCGTACGATCCCTGGTAAGGTGGTCACAAACTTGGTCCAATCATTCAACAGCTCTCCGGAGAGCTGGTCGTCCCAACCCAAGTTTGCTATCCACAACCTTTGCAAGAAGCACTTCGCCATGAACGTCACCGGTGCGATCCACCCGTTAGGATCGAAAGTTCTGGCGATCGTCGATAATACCGAACGCTTCGTCCAAGTCTTCTGCAAAAGGTCTGGCTCGATCTGATACGTAAAGACATCATGCGTTGGCCTATATTGCACCCCTAGGATGCTCAACGTATTTGGATTGTCCGGGTTCTCGAAAAGGTGCGGGTCCTGCTGGAACTCACCTGGCAACCCGGCCAGGAGCTCTGGACAGCTGGACAGCCATTTCCGCAACTCATAACCTCCTGATTCCATGATCGCGATCAGCTCGTCTCGTAGTAGCAGTGCTTGTTGCACGCTATCTGCACCCGTGCAGATGTCATCCACGTAGACGTCGCGATCCAGTACTACTGCAGCTCGAGGGAATCTTACTCTTTCCTGTGCGGCCAACTCTCGCAGCGTGCGTACTGCCAAAAACGGACTTGGCTTCAGACCATACGTTACCGTGTTAAGCTCATAAGTGACCATCGGCTCGTCAGGGCTCTCACGCCACAAAATCAGCTGGTACCGACGGTCATCTGGGTGTATAATTGTTTGGCGAAACATCATTTTGACGTCTGCGACGAACGCTACTTGGTGCAACCGAAAATCTGTGAGGATGTCCACAATGTCCCGGTTCAACTTGGGACCCGCGTGCAGACACTGGTTCACAGACACACCATTCGATGTAGGAGCAGAACCGTCAAACACTACCCGTATCTTCGCCTCCGGTGACTTCAAAACAGCCAGGTGTGGTATGTAGTAATGCTCGACACACCTCCAATCTATGCTGGACACCGACATGTGGCCTAACTCTAGGTACTCCCTCATGAATTCGATATACTTCTGCCGAAGTGCTGCATCTCGCTTCATCTTTCTCTCCATAGCCAGTAGTCTCCGTTCCGCGATCTGTCGCGAACTACCTAAGGAGGGGCGGTTTGGGAGAAATGGCAGCCTGGTAAACAACCAACCTACCTGACGAACTTCGTGCAGTGTTGTACTGATAGAACAGCTCGCACTCGTCATCCTCTGGCTTCCGTCTATCCGCTGTGGGTGGCTCCTCAGACTCCCAAAACCTCTGCAGCACCTCCGACAACACACTACCATAGAGAACCGTATCGCCCTCTGGTAGGTCCTGAGGTCTCCAAACTGGGCCAAAATAACATACCCCCCTGTGGTATCAACGGCCACTAAACCAGTTTGCTGAAGTACCCGTTTTCTGCCACACCAGAATCTCCCGAGGACGTCTGACCCGAGGAGAACGTCCACCGTACCAGGAGTATCAAAGTCAGGATCAGCTAACTCTAAGCCTGTGGTTAACCCTCGTACCGTTGACGGTAACCGAACCTGAGGAAGTTTCCCTACCACATCATCCAGCACCACTGCTGAGGCATGATAGCTGACCCCTGTACCTGTATTACCTAATGTGAACTCGAAGCTCACCTGACCCCGAACGTCAGGCACATCTACACCTCCAATACCTACAGCCCCATCCGTTGTGGGCCTTATATTTAAGCGTAGCCTACTCACCAGCTTACTAGACACAATACAACCCTGAGCCCCTGTATCTAACAAGGCTCTTACCTGTATGCTGCGGCCACCGTATCCCCATACCCAAATCATTGCCGTAGGCAACAATACCGTAATTGGCCGGGGGGCCGAAGCTGGCGTGTAGGCGGCGATTACCTAGCAGGAATCTAAGCGCAGAGTGTCCGCGTCCTGCGGGGGGGTCCCCTCTCTCCGTACACCTTCGAGTGGGTCCCACTCCTGCTGATAGGGACCTCTGGTCCTGTACGCCATGGTTGGCAGCCTATAGTAACCCTGCGGCAGGCGCGCGTACCGTGGACGCGCCTGTAGCCGCGGGTGCTCAGCCAAGGGGAGAGGCATGCGTGGGTCATGGGAACTCACCATGTTGTTCAGACCCGCCGAGTACTGCATGTACTGACCCTGGTGTTGGCACCCGCCCGTAGCATCACATACTTGTGATGGGTGCCCCTGACCTTGGACCTGTGACCACCTACCCTGTCCCGGCACCTGCTGCCGAGGTGGTGACTGTCTCGCGCGTGGTGAAGGGGGCATCACCTGCTGATGTCCCTGGCCTCGTCCCTGAAACCCTGGTGGAAGAGGACTCCTCCTTGGAGGGGGTGGGGAGCGTTGCTCCCGTCTAGGTAGGGCAGACTCCGTCCGCTGACCCGCGTCAGCTCTGCCTCCGTAATCTCCGCTGCGGTTCATGCATAGGAGCTGATGGTGGGCACCCTGGCAGTACCTGCAGTTGGTGCTTGATGGGCACTCTCGCACCTGATGCGGCCCCATACACCTAAAGCACCAACGCCGTTGCTGCACCACACCACGACGTTTCTGCACCCGCTGTGCAGCGAACTCCTCACACGCAGTCACCTGATGCCCCGCCTCTCTGCAGTAGGCACACCTCGATTCCAAATTAGCGACATTGTATCGCCTGGGTGGCCTACTCTTACCGTCTCGCGCCCCGGCACCCGGCCGTTCCGGGCGGCGAGCGGCCGCAGACTCCGCGTGAGGCGACTCTCCAAATTGGGCATCTACCCGCCTGCACTCGGCCTCGAGGAAGGACTTGAGCTCCTCGAAGGTCGGGAGGTAATCAGATGTCTTACCTCCGTGTGACTGTTCAAAACGAGCGGCCATGTCGCTCGGCAGGCGGCGCAACAACGTGTGGACCAGGATATAATCATAGCCTGACACCGGCATCCCCTGTCTCTCAAGAGCGTTCACTGCAACGCAGACAGGGTTGAGGACCTTGGCCCTGAGGTCCGTCCCTCTCGTGATGGTCGGCACGGTGAGCCACTGTTCCAGGAGTTGGTCAATCATGAGACGTTTGTTGCTGTATCTCTCGATCAGCAAACCGCGAGCCGTCTCGTAACTTGCATCATCGACTGGTAGATGCTTTACCAGCTCATGGGGCTCACCTTGCAGCTTGGCCATCAATTGTGCCATTTTATATGCCGGCTGCAAGTCAGTGCGGTTATGAATCACACTGTCAAACAGATCCTGGAATCGGGTCCAATCCGTGTAGTCCCCGTGGAAGACCGGAATCGCCACAGCCGGCAGGGGCACTTGCACCCCCGGTCCCCGCGGACCATGGGGTGGGTCCGGCTCCCCAGCTCTACGCCTGGTGATCACAGCAGCCGCCTGCTGGATCTCCTGCCCCATCTCCATGCACTGGGTCACATTCGTCCCGACCGTAAGTTTGACCTCCTCATCAGGCGTCCCATCAAATAACTCCTCGCATCCAGTGAGGCAATCCAACACCTCCGCGACCCGTTCGTCAATCCGTTGTGCACAAGCGATGAGTGCGTCCTCTCGGTCCCCGCGACCGACCATCGCCTGCTTAGTCGCGAACCAAATTAGGTGCGTTCTAATTTTTGCCTGAAGCTGTGCAATTGTGGGAGCCATGGTACCAACTCAAAGTAACACCGAACCTTACAATAAAAAACAATAATAAACAATCGGCCCTGATCCTACCGTTAGGATATCCGCACAGGGCAAACACAACGATAATAACAAGCACTTCACTAATTGATTGGCCCTGATCCTACCGATAGGATATTCTACACAGGGCACACACTACAATCACAATAAATATATATTTTTTTTTTATGTAGGTAGATTAAAAATCTTATACTAAAATAATCTTAAATCTAGTGGTTTTCAGAACCACGCTCTGCTACCAAAAATTGTCTAATTCCAAGCTAAACTCGCGCAGTGGAAGCGATTTACACAGGTAAATTTCGAGCAAAATACCAGGAGTTCAACTGGAGGCAGACAATGGCTGCGTTACGCAGCGCTAAATAACATACGCTGCACAATATATCAGCGCATACTATGAATCAAACGTGAACCTAAATCTATTTAACCTAATTAACTAAGTTGAGTGAAATTGGCAAATGATGTGTTCCAACCTTTACATAACTCGAGTCGGTAGTAAATACCGTCTGCCGATCTGGCGTTACGTCACACGTATTAGCACTAGATTCTAAGTAAGTACCTCCAAATTATATCACCCCACGAATTCCGCAATTCGTACTAAGGAGTCACAATGATATGGTACAACAAATATGACTAAAGGGAACACACCATTAACACGAAGAAAACAGTTTTATACTAAGACAACTAGGTTTACTACTTACAGTCAACGTGCCGGTCCAAATGCATAAAATACCCAACGGAGAAAGGAAGTTCAGGGAATGGATCAAATGGGGAATTCCGTGGGTACTTACAGGGCTGGGTGGAAAAGATATCGACACCCAGCATTCCACTACAGCCTTGGCGCGTTATTCACTTCAAATCACTCACAGCTTCTGTTCGTATTTCACTTTGATATTAGTCATTACGCGTGACCCAACCCGAATTTGGGCCGTACAAACGCGGGCCAAAATGGCCACCTGATGCCTATTCAACGCGACGCTCACGTGGAAGACGTCGAGACATCCAACAATCACTAAGCCTGGTATTCTAGTATAACCCAGGAGAACCGCAATAATACGATGCATCAACACGCGCGATCTCAAATTGAATCGTCCATTACACGCGGCATCACAAAACGCGTGGCGGGAAATCCGCACAATATGCGATACCCTCCCGTCCGAACGGTTTTGAGTGACTGCCAGTGCGGTGCAGAAATCACCGCGTGGCGCCGTCAGGCGGTCTGCGCGCACGTCGCCAGTCTCGCCCTGCGAGTGAGAAAGGGACAACACACGCCCAGAGCGACGCATGCGATCGAGCACCGCGCTGCATTCATAGACCGTCATTAATACCTAACTCACCCCAGCATAACAACGCTAAATATTAAACACCTGTTCACTGTTACTTTGAAGAGATTAGGGTTGTATGCGTTTGGAAACACAGACGAAGGTAGTGAGTTCCACTCTTTAGCAGTGCGCATTATAAATGCTGACTGGAAGCGCTTAGTCCGAATTGGTGGAATGGCAACGAGGTACAGATGGTATCCGGCGGTGCGTCTGGATGTCCGATGGTAGAAGGGAGCTGGTGGAACAAGGTCGTGAAGCTCTTGAGCACACTCTCCGAAGTACAATCTGTAAAACATCGACAAGCAGGCAACCTTGCGGCGATGTGCCAGGCTATGTAGCTTGGTGTCCACCAGTTTTATGTCGCCTATGAGCCTCTTGGCCCTGCGTTTCACCGAGTCTTTAAAGTACTTTGTATCGTTTACCAGCCTTTCCTAAGCCATGATAAGCGGTTAAGTCTACACACACATATCACGCCTTGCGGGCTTGCTTGTAAAATACGGTCGTTATCGCCACGTCTGACAAATATTTAAAGGCCGATTTAGGAAAATTCGTGTATTACTACAGTGACAGGTTGTCAGCCTGTCGCATAAAATTGTATAACACATGAAACCTTCGAGTCCCTTAGGTGACCTCTTACTACAAAATGGGATGATGCTTTTCTAAGCCGGCATCCTAAGAAACGTTGAGTCTACCGTTCATCAAACTTGGTACCACCGAAGTTTGTCTCGTTAGTCGGATTTGGTACGCTCCAAATACAACTCACGGTATTTGATGGCTGAAATACCTATCCCGCCTGAAATCACATGGTTTACTCCTGTTTATACTTTTTTATTAGAAAATAATTTAGTTAATAACTACGTGGGGCACCTAAACAGTCGAGAAACCCTTGGTGTCAGAGGTCTTATCAGCCGAGAAGGGTATGATGTAAATCCATTCAACAAAAAAATAAGGGCCGGCGCACATTTAGCGCTGCTTAGGGCGCGACGTTGTAGATATAAAATTAAAAAAACATAAAAATTTATTTTATAAGGTATATGAACATAAAACTAACAAAAATAATCGTGGTTCTGTTTAGAATAAAGTCAATACTGGCTGGCATAACCACATATTTATTTCAATCACGATGTTACAATTCCTTTTCAATGAGCTACTGAATCCTTTCTTACCGTTTAATCTACATATTATGTTTGTGCTAAACTTCATCAAAATCGGGTCAGTGCAATAAGCGTGCAAGCGTAGCAGACAGAGTAACTTTTTAATTTACTACAGCGGCCTGTCCACCTATTTTTCCGCTGTTAACCGTTTTCCCGTCGTAATAAGGTCAACTAGTTTCGAAGGTTATCGGTTTAGATAAAAAAAACAACATTTTTAATAATTATTGTAGATCGAGGAGATTCGATAGGTATAGATTACAGGCCCAGTCCACTCCCTGCAACGAAAACATCTAGAATTTAGTTCATCTAATCATTCATAGGTATAGTATTCTTCTTCTTCGTGTGGGACACCGAGTCGCCCAACGACCCGATGAACCCTGGTGTCAGAGTTTTTCAACCGCCTCTGACATGCTTGTGTAACGATCGCCGTCTAAGTAATCAAAGACAACAACCGGGACCGACGGCTTTACGTGCCCTCCGAAGCACGGAACCATCTTTATTTTCGGACAATCAGATGGTTCAGCCTGCAATATCCTAACCCAGACCGGGAACAAATTCACAACATGATAAATATCAACTTTGTGAGTGCCCCACCGAGAATCGAACCCGGAACCTTTGCGTCGCAGGCAGTCGCACCACCACTGCGCCACATTGGCCGTCATATAGTATGGGACCCCGAGCGACGTTAAACAACGTGATTGACCCTACAGAGCTCAAGTTTAAAAACTCTGTAACCAGGGTTCATCGGGTCATTCATCGACTGGGTATCCCACGCGAGAAAAGGAGAAGGTTTGCTTAAGAAGGCACCACATTCCGTGGCGTACTAGAAATGGCTCCCATTGTTCCCGACATGACACGGATCGGTTCAAGGGATGTCACTTCCATTTTGTAACAAAAATCAATATACGTTAAGAGTGAAACAATCAATCATGCATGAAAATATCTTGGAATGTGAATGAAATAAATTTTTGTAGTATCTTTATTTTAAAATACCGTGTGATGCCGACTTAGAATAGCAACACCCCATTTCTTGCCCGTGGGAGTCGTAAAAGGCGACTTAGGGACTCGAGGGTGTGTATTGCAATTTTAGGCGATGGGCTGACAACCTGTCACTATAGCGAGACACAATTTTCCGAATGACCCTCAAATGTGTCAGACGTGGCGTAAATGTTCGTTTTGTGCGGCTGTTTATGCTCTGCCTACCCCGCTAGGGATCATACGCGTGAAATGTGTATTTATTTATGTTTATTTTAATTTAATTTAGAGCACGTGAAAATACATAGCAAACTTAAGTGTCATTTAACTTTTTTGCATACATACACATACATATATTAAGCCTTTATCCCTTGCGGTGTAGGCAGAGCGTTAGTCCGCCGTTAAAAACAGTCACATCTAACAAACATTTTTGAGGGTCATTCGCGAAATTGTGTGCCGCCATAGTGACAGGTTGTCAGCTCATCGCCTTAAATTGCAATACACATGTAAGCCTCGACTCTTATGACACCTACGGGAAAGTAATTGGGTAATGCTATTCGAAACCGACATCACACGGTTTTTTTATGTAGTTTTTTTCGGGAAATTTGACCACTATCAACGATGATTTAAAATGATTTACTTTTTTCGATTACTGCCAGACATTTTTAAGAACAGCCCTATCCAAGTTTCTGCAACCTCTTGGATAAACTTCCTCCACACAACTATCGGGGATTCGGGAAATTAGTTCCGTCCACAATTCCCAATTAGCCAAGAGTAGGCGAGTGGGTACTTATGCTCGGGAATGGTAAGGCGCCCATTATTTTGATTCAGATAGTAGTAAGTAATATTTTTAGAATGTAATGAGTAAGGACCGAATTAAATGCAACATGAAAAGCCTGATTATATGCATTAAGATGCTTGAAATATGTATGAAAACTGGCAGTTTTAGGTATAAGACAAAATAAAAATTTTTTTACTTTCACACATAAAACCGTAGACTATTTTTTACAATAGAAAATGATAAAAGATAGTCAGATGTCCACAATATTACAGTTTATTATAGAAAGGCAAAATCCGCTTTTATTTTTTAGATCAATGAGCGGGAACTGTGAGAAGAATTTAAGAAAGGTATGCCTTATTTATTTATTTTTATAACGTTATCTCCCAGTCTACTTTAGGGCATGTGGAAAGGGCCAAGGCAGGTTCTGTGACAGACGATTTAATCAGTGTCTGAGGCAAGACTTTTCATGGCTGTATAAGCGGATACGGGAGCGGCATAATTTTCCGCACGCTCTACAAGTGAAGGTGGAATTTGAGACTGGCACTGGCAGTAATATAAACATACGTATAATAACAATAAACAATAAATAAAACATATACGTCCAGCAGTGGACTGCAATAGGCTGATGTATGTAATACATATATACGTTTATCATATATACCTAAATGTACATTATTAATGGAAAGGAGAACAAGGTTTTACAGAAAATATGCTATTTGTGATAAAAATGCAAATGCGTATAATCCGGTCTCTAGTAATGAGCTATTCTTTTGGTTTAGTATTCTAGACCTCGCCTCTGCTTTAAAAGTACCTAGGTATAAGGTATAAATTTTGATTTTGACTAAGGGTTCCAATTAAACAAAAAAGGGGAATTTTGCACGTTCAGTGCCATATAGGTACCTAGCCAAAATTTGATAGTATTGTTGGTAGTTTACAAATTACAATTTATTGGTAGTTGTGTACAAAATAATTAATTTCGAGCACATCCTTTCTCAAGTTTTCAAAAATGTCGACGTATAGAATATACATCACGCCTATATCCCTTGCGAGGTAGGCAGAGCGTCAACAGCTGTAAAAACGGACATTTACGCCACGGCTGTCCACCATACATTCGAGGGTCATTCAGATAACTGTGTATCATCATAGTGGCAGCTTGTCAGCCCATCGCCTCAAATTGCAATACACATGAAGCCCTCGAGCCCCCTCTGTTATTGCCTAATTGCCTCTTACGATATCCACGGAAAAGAAATAGGGTGATGCTGTTATAAGCTGACATCACACGGCAAAGCCGGCATCACCCGTTATCCCCATAGTACGACAAACTGTAATTAGTTAATCCGTACTAATATTATAAATCTGAGAGTTTGGGTTTATGTATGTATGTTTGTTACCTCTTCACGCTCAAACGGCTTGACCGATTTGGATGAAATTTGGAACACAGGTTAACCTGAAATAACACATAAGCCACTTTTTACCGCGGGAAACATGAAACGATATGATTTTACACGGAAAAATGAGTGGTAGCGGGTGAAACCGCTGGGCAGGAATCTAGTTCAGAATAATAGCATCTTCATTCTGTAAGTCGGTTAAAACTATCACAATAGCAATAAAATTCCATCCAGTTTCCCTACAAGTGCACTTTTTGTCCGATCTCTTTGATTCGCCATCAAGTTTCGCGCCATTATATTTCTCTTTTCATTCGGCGGACAATACGGATCATAAACTTTTATAGCGAAGGCAAGTTGCACTACATTTTATAAGCTCCAGTCAAAAATACATGGTTCTGAATGTTGCTCGTGTGAAAATTAGGCACTTTCTATACGTTTCGAAGATTTACAAACTACAATCAGACAATTATCTGCTATCGAATAGTCTTTCTGCAGTCATCTAGGATAATGCCATTTATCTACCGAAAAAGTATAAATGAATAAGGTTTGGGTAAAATTTTTATTGCAATAAAATTTTCATGGAGATGTTTTAGAAAATATTAGATGTTTCCAACGAAATTAATAGGATGTTGGGTAAGGTTGGGTACCTCTATATATTTTGTTATATTGAGGGGGATGAAAATTAGTATGTATCAATTGGACCTGAAGTCATTTATTCTCGGGCGACGAACATTGAATCGCTTGTTCCAGTCGTGATTTAAAATAGCGCCTTTTTTAACTTGTAGCGACCTCTGGGAGCTACGACAAGCAGCTCACTCAAAGTGGTTCACGAGCAAGCAAGACGCAACAGAAGTTCCAACACATCTGCAAGATGGCGCCACGTGACAGATGTGCAGAGAAACAAAGAGCCTGAAACGCGGTATCTAAGTGTTTCACCGCGCAACGCATATATACAACTTCTAATTCTACATGGTGTAAAAAAATTAGCTGAGAATATTTTAAGGGGTGAACCAGTACGTGAAACTGAACAACTTTCCTCAAGGAACATAGGTCGAAATATGAAAAAAAAATTGGCCCTCCCATACAATAATTATCCCGGCCGGGTAACACACAGTATGGGAGAGTCAAATTATTTTTTCATATTTCGACCTATGTTCCTTGGGGAAAGTTGTTCAGTTTCACGTACTGGTTCACCCCTTAAAATATTCTTAGCTATTTTTTTTACACCTTATATACAGGTGGACCAGTTGGTCCCCTGGCCACAACACCCAGCCAGGCATGGTACCTACCCTATTCCCGACACCACCTGGAACCCTCCATTCTGACTATTGGCATACTTTACTGTCACCCGTCATAAACTCATATAAAGTATTAAGACACTAGTGAACCAAGGATCAGTGTGACCAACACTTGCTTACAGCTGATCGGCGTTACCCCGGATTAGCGAAGAAAGCACTTAAGATTTTACTCCCCCTTCCTTTCTCGCCCGGTTACATTTGTACGTGATGGCATTTCTAGCACTGACTTTGAGAGATTCTTATACTTACCGGATAAAGGACTACACGCACATATCACGCATATTATAATCCCTTGCAGGGTAGGCAGAGCGCAAACGGCTGCAACAAACGGACATTTACGCCACGTCTGACAAATATTTGAGGGTCATTCGGAAAATTGTGTATCGCCATAGTTTCAGGTTGTCAGCCCATCGCCTTAAATTGAAGTACACACCCACAAGTCCCTCTTACGACTCCCAAGAGAAAGAAATGGGGTGGTGCTATTTTAAGCCGGCATCACACGGCTTATTAAAGGACTGTAGCTAGTGCAAATGAGTTTTGGTTACTGTAGCCAACAATCATCATTGAGGTAGCGGCTGCCCGCAACTCAAAAGCAAAGTTGTTGTTTCACTTGGTAAGGTTTACAAATATTATTGTATTGTTAATGCACTATAAAGAATATATATAAGTTGTTTTTTTTTCCACAGTAAGGGATTTCAGTTTTAGAGTCTTCCCATCGTCACCCGATCAATATAAGCTTCTCATAAACGAGTATTTCGCATTGTCACACCTAAAATTAGTATAGTTTTAGCTGTCAAAAGCTGGT
Organism: Tuta absoluta; assembly: GCA_027580185.1. Taxonomy (NCBI): domain Eukaryota; kingdom Metazoa; phylum Arthropoda; class Insecta; order Lepidoptera; family Gelechiidae; genus Tuta; species Tuta absoluta. The sequence continues at coordinate 4,922,176 of JAQAHW010000019.1, read as the reverse complement.
TGTTATTAATTGCATCTCCAAAAATGCGATAAAGCACTTTTGCTTCTTTGCGATTGTATTGTAAAAGTAAAATGCCGAAAACTAACAAATAAAATGAAATTCACTCAACTCTCTTCAACAAAGCAACCCAATAAAAGTAAAGTCATTCTTACAGATGTAATATAGTAAGTAAAGTCATTCTTTGTATATTATGTCTCTTGTAATTTTTCTTGTATGCAATAAATGGTTAGTCAGAAACTTGCCATTAAATATAATTTGATAGAAACACCTGCTATCCTGTATTATAATTATCATCCAGAAGTCATCCTCAAAAACTCCACCCATAAACTTTACTTTGATAGGGCAATACTAACTGATAAAACCACGGCTTAGGCCCGTAGCATCGGAAAACCAGCTTTACTAAGTCGAGAAGGAAAAGAATCCAAAAAACAAATAGTAATAATAATAAAACATTCTCATTTATTTAGCATCGAAAAATACACAAACAATTTCCAAAATTATAAAAATTCGTAAATAATCAATGAGGCCAAAATTGCTTCTCGGTAACGTTTCGATTATGTTCGAGTGTTCTCGATTGTCGAATCGAAATTAATCGGCCATCGAGCAAATCGATTAGGAGTTCGTAAATTGAATAAGTTTGGACAAGACGTCTATTTGATTTTAGGAGATGCTATATTGCGGTAGCAAATAACAATTATGTTTAACCCCTGTATCAAAATAAACCGATTGAGTATAAAGGGAAATTTATATTTTATCACGGAAGCTCTGCTCTTGTTTTCTGTACAATTAATCGTTTAGAGTTAAATCTTATATTTATGTGCCTTTTGTAAGATTATTATTATTATTTTTTTATTTTATTTATTAGTTTTTTGACTTACACTGGACCTATGCTCATTGTCTAATGTGTAGGTATTTTGTTGGCTAACATATCTTGTAGAAAACATTATTCTGAACACTACTGAAGATATTATCCTAACCCAGTCGTAGTCTGCTTCCCCAGCTACAAAACCAAGTAAAAGAAAAATCTTTATTCCGTCTTGACCAATCAAACCAATCTCTCTAATAAAATGCAATGCGGAACAAATACGAATTTTATACGTTTTCTCTTCCCTGGGCCAAATACAACGGGATTTCGGATACACGCTTTTTTATGCATCGCAGCACACGAGAAAAATTCCGTGTGTTCCTCGATAGAATAAAATTGTTTTGTGCTAAGATATTGCTCTTACGCTAACGTTTTGTTTGGGTAAGCATTACGGAGGATCGTATTTTTATTTCTTTTTAGGTAAACATTTCGTGGATAAATAAAATAAATGGTTGGAACTCACCACAGAGCGCTCAAAGCCGCGCGCGCGAGTTCTTTGGTCTGTGGAACTAAACTTCTTCTTCTTTTCAACGGCCTGATGAACCCTGGCTGGTGTCAGAGATTTTCAATGTTTGACTCACTCACTCTCACGTCACTCAACTGACGTAAAAAATATTATATGACTTTAAATTCAGATTGAATGCACCTTAAGTCATTGTAAACTTTCTGTTATAACTGACATACTTTTCCGACGCGTATACCACCGATTAAGTCCAAATGTGCTCCTTTGCTGACAAATAAGTCGAAATAAGCAAGTCAAAATAGCAAGTTTGGGTATATAGCACTAATTTGTATCATATTAGTATTACATAAGGAGAAGGTGTTCCAATTTCTGATGAAAATTCTAATAATAAATTTATAAATAAGTAAAGTTCTATGAAACTGTAATTTCTATAGGCAGAATGCATAAAGACCTAATTATGAAACGAGTGTAGATAAAATAATTAAGCCGACGACATTCGTCAAACGTGGTCAAATGGCTCGTTCACGTAAGTATATAGCATATTAGTAACAAACACTGTGTATATGATTTCTCCGGATTTTTGCACAATAAAAAAACTAGAAGCACTTCTAAATGTGGACATTGTAGTTGTAGGGTGAGGACATTATCTGCCGAAAGGATATATCTACTCTAACTAGTTACTACTACCTAAAGGTAGGTAGGTACTCCTACTTATTTTGCACTTATCTTCTTTCGTCTATTTACAGTCAAAATCAGGCTGGGTTAGACTAGACAAGTTGGACTTTGGACCGTTCTTATGACGCGTGTATAAGACTTACATTGGCGAATTGAGTGTCTAACCTCACATGAGCTTGACCGTCTGAATTTGACCACTTTTCTACCAGACAGTATTCGAAATTATTCGTGTTTTTTTGTGTTACACTAGTTTTGACTTTGTGCCGTTTTGTCATTTCCATGGAATGAGCCATTTTCAGTTTAGCTCAGCGCTACTATGTATACTTGAAGATGAACTAGATAATATTCCATTTATATAACAACTTAACTTTCTCTACAGCTCTACAAACCTCCAAACAAAACCAAAATAATCAATGCAGTGTAAGTACTCATTACTCTTACGCTACAAAGTTGGCTAGCCGCTATAAGAACCGTTTAGCAAGTTAGGTGTTAGGTTGCCCACACATTTAAATGCGATGAGACGTCGCATCACAACCGAATTTCAAATATAACATACATTTGAAATGTATGAGATTTTTGAGCGAGGTTGCATCGCAATTACATGACTGATCTCCTTATACTCGTACTTTTAGTGGGTTTCTGACATGGTTGTGTAACGACCGCCATCTTAGTACAACAGAACTAGTAGCAATCTCACAAAGTGATATTTAATAAATTTCATAATAATGTGTTTCCCCCAAGATTCAAGAAAGGAACCTCCGGATCCAGAGTCCAACGCTCAAAATTCTAGACTACGGAGTTTCCTGCAAACCTCCAATTAAAGCGAATTTCCTCTACAAACAAAACCAATCAAAATAATCAATGCAGTGTAAGCAGTCATTACAGAACTGGCCAGCCGCCAAGACAACTCGCCACTAGGAGTCCTAATTGTTTTACCACTTAGGTTGTACGTGGTCAATGAAAGACCACTATAATCACCACGGTTCTACCATCTAATTCCTAGCGATATAGCAAAATGTCTAGATTCAGTTCTTTGAATCATCTCAAAGTAAAATTAATTTTTTACTTTACCACTCTAACCAGAAACGAACATAAACAATTATGGAGGAAGAAAAATAAAAAAGAAATAAAAAAAAGAAAATTGTAATCGTTATTATGACTTACATGCTTCTATTATTATTTTTATCGTATATGTCTATATTTTTGTAGTTTACTTACATTAGTTTAATGCTGCATGTTTTACTTAAAAACTTATTATTAATAAAAAATAATAAAAAATATTGATGTTTCTTGTATTATTATTATTAGTTTTGAGACTGCCAGTCATTAACAAAAATATCTTATTAATGAGACGAAAAGAAAAATAGCCAGCCCTAGCGCAGGCCTTGACCTTTTTGGGCTGCTATAGGTATATAAAACACCGAAGAAAAAACAGTTGCTTTTTTCTACTTCATTTTATACGGTGTAAAAAAAACGCTTAAATCTAATATAAATAAATACAATACAATAGCACGTTCACTCTATGCACATGCTCATAAAATTTCGTAAATAATTAATGAGGCCAAAATTGCTTTTTGGTAACGTTTCGATTTCGTTCGAGTGTTCTCGATTGTCGAATCGAAATTAATCGGCCATCGAGCAAATCGATTAGGAGTTCGTAAATTGAATAAGTTTAGACAAGACGTCTATTTGATTTTAGCAGATGCTATATTGCGGTAGCAAATAACAATTATGTTTAACCCCTTTATCAAAATAAACCGATTGAGTATAAAGGGAATTTTATATTTTATCACGGAAGCTCTGCTCTTGTTTTCTGTACAATTAATCGTTTAGAGTTAAATCTTATATTTATGTGCCTTTTGTAAGATTATTATTATTATTTTTTTATTTTATTTATTAGTTTTTTGACTTACACTGGACCTATGCTCATTGTCTAATGTGTAGGTATTTTGTTGGCTAACATATCTTGTAGAAAACATTATTCTGAACACTACTGAAGATATTATCCTAACCCAGTCGTAGTCTGCTTCCCCAGCTACAAAACCAAGTAAAAGAAAAATCTTTATTCCGTCTTGACCAATCAAACCAATCTCTCTAATAAAATGCAATGCGGAACAAATACGAATTTTATACGTTTTCTCTTCCCTGGGCCAAATACAACGGGATTTCGGATACACGCTTTTTTATGCATCGCAGCACACGAGAAAAATTCCGTGTGTTCCTCGATAGAATAAAATTGTTTTGTGCTAAGATATTGCTCTTACGCTAACGTTTTGTTTGGGTAAGCATTACGTTGGATCGTATTTTTATTTCTTTTTGCTTTTGAGCTAAGCATTTCCTGGATAAATAAAATGAATGATTGGAACTCACCACAGATCGCCGAAAGCGGCGCGCGCGAGATCTTTAGTCTGGGGAACTCACCTTCTTCTTTTCAACGGCCTGATTAACCCTGGTGTCAGAGTTTTTCCATCGCCTACTACTACTAGTAGGCCTTTGACATGGTTGTGTAACGATCGCCATCTAAGTAATCATAGACAGCAACCGGGGCCGACGGCTTAAAGTGCTCTCCAAACCACAGAACCATCTTCCTTTTCGGACAATTAGGTGGTCCAGCCTGCCATGTCCTAACCAGACTGGGATCAAATTCATTAAGTGATAAATAGTTCAGCGCCAGATATGTATACTTAAAAATTTACTGTTTTTTTTTCATAAATATAAATAATAAGTAGTCAACGCTACAGAGTTGGCCGCTATAAACAGCCGTTTTTTCACTTGTCATCTGTCGACGAACGACCCGATGAGCACAAATATTGGGACGTCGCATCGCAATTAATATCAAAAATCCCGAAAATTTCAAATGTATGAGATTTTTGATATTAGGATGCGGTGCGTGTGCATTTTATGTGTGGGCAGCCTCAGAGTGATCCCTTTATATGTCTCTGACGTGGTCGTGTAACGACCGCCATCTTAGTAAAAGCAGAATTGGGAACAATCTCACATTGCTTGTCCCTTATATTTTTTTTTTATCCCGCCCGAGCCGGTTTTCTAGTAGGACAATACAAAATTGTTTTATAAAGAAGAAAATTGCGTTATGCAAATTTTTTTTTTTTACAATGACCGATCATGACGTCAATAAGTGATAATGCTATCCTACATTGAATAAAGTTATTTCATTTTCATTTTCATTTTCATTTCATTTTCATTTTCATTTCATTAATTTACAAATTTCCATACTGTGTTTCCCCCGAAAAATCTAAACAGGGATCCAGAGTCCAACGCTCAAAATTCTAGACAACGGAGTTTCCGCAAACCTCCAATTAAGGCGAATTTCCTCTACAAATAAAACCAATCACAATAATCAATGCAGTGTAAGCAGTCATTACAGAACTGGCCAGCCGCCAAGACAACTCGCCACCTAGCGCTGGGTCCTAATTGTTTTACCACTTAGGTTGTACGTGGTCAATGAAGGACCACTATAATAGCACGTTCACACTATGCACAGAGCACATGCACCTGCCGCTGCTGTCGCGAATATTGCTCGAAGGTCTCCCGCGGATGTATCAACGTGATTGAGTGTCACACACTTTGTCATTATTCTATTTTAATATGTTTGTTTTATTTATTATTTTGACATGTTTAACTTTATTATCTAATTTTAATATTTCCACGCCTTATTTTAGGAAGAATATGTAAGATCATTTTATTTTTAGGACCTTTTGTACCATATTCTGGGAAATAAATGTATCATTGTATCATTCATTCATGTATTCATTCATTTATTCATTCATTCATTCATTCGTTCATTCATTCATTCATTCATTCATTCATTTATCCATCCATTCATTCATTCATTCACTCATTCATTCATTCATATTCTGCTTGCTCCAATATGAGTGAGCGAGATAGCAATACATTCAACTCTACTGCCGTTTCTTTGACTCGCGCACGGAAAGCCGACATTCGAGGGAGCACGGGAAGTGTCAGCGGCATGACGAGTAGCAGCGCGAGTCTCCTGTATACACACTCGCGCTGCCCACTTCCCTTACTTTTTCCCTGCCCTAATTGGCATTTTGTTAACGTGCTATTAGGACCTGTGCACATCTAGCCAATTCTAGCACGCTCTTTAGTATATTTCCTCGAGATGCTACCAATAAGGCTTTACTCGCACACGTGGCTACACACTAGTCAAGGCACATTCAAACTTTTGTCATCGACTCGAAAGAAGAAGAAGTAGATACATTTTGACTTGACTGGGCCAATGGCGTAGCGGGTTTGATCCACTCAACACACAAATATTTGTTAAGTAATTTTTAGATATTTGTGTTTAGTCTGGGTGTTTCTATGTATAAAAAATATTTATAAAAAAAATGTAAGTATTAATATCAGCTATCTACTTAGTTCCCATAGGACAAGCTTTGCTTAGTTTGGGGCTAGATGGAGCTGTGTGAATTTTTCAGGATATTTATTTATTTCCTGTGACTTCTCTCATTCTTATTGTGGAAGGAAACAACGATAATCCCGCTTATCTTATAATTAGCTAAAGAAATAATCGTAGCTGAATGGAGCCTATTATCATTTCAACAACTCAAATAAACGTAAATCTTGAAGACAATAACTTCCGCTTACATAATTTTCCAAAGATTCTCCTTGGCGGTACGAAATATAATACAATAGCCTCAGAGCAAGAAAATTTTTCAGAGTCCCTAAAAACAACTAAAATTAAGCCACGAAAAAATTCATCTCTTTATTAAACATGGTGTACGCTAAAACGTAAATAAATCAAATACGCTTAGTACTCTACATCCCTCTCTGTATACAAGAAACATTCCTATATAATTGTTTCTTTTTATTTGCAAAATTTTCAAGCGCAGGCAGGAGGCGACGCCTCTTCTATCTAGGCTACTGCAGCTCGTCTCGTGCCCGCGAATTTTGCAAGTGTATCATGCCAATAACGCGTTTTAAAAAAAAGTAATTGTTTTTTTTTCAATAGTTTTGAGTTTTCAAAAATTTTATACCTGACACGGGAAGTGTTTTATAAAGTTAGTATTCAATTTTTGGTTTTGTTTTTTGTAAATGATTTTATGCTTTAGATAATATGTGCCTCGGTTGCTGTCTATAGTTAGGGTAATCTATTTTAAACCACGATATGGCCCTACGAATAATAGCCAGCAGTTGTAAATCTTTGATACGGGATACGCCATTTGCGATGAGTTTTTCACGGCTTCAATATTGTTGTTCAGAGTTCCCTCTGCCAAAGAAGACTATTGCAATATTAACCGCGTTGACGTAGGCTTAATGAGTGTCTTCATCAGGTCGACGGCCTATTGTTCACGGTCATTAATAATGAGGTAACTCTTTAGAGGCTCCGACTTTCAGGGAAATTCAGGTATAACAAGGTGAAAGTTATCATGAAATATTGCGTTGTCGTTTCTTAGCAAAATGTACAGTTGAGATTAAGCTGGGTTAGACAGTCTGGATTTTGGTCCGTTCTTATGCCGCGCGCGTAAGTTTGAGTGTCTAACTGCATGTGAGCTTGACTGTCCAATGAGATTTAAAACTGGGAAACTCATCGCGTTTCTTTCACTATGTGTCAATGTCAGAGCATAGTTTCTTTTTATAGGTGGGTTTAGGCCACGGAGCCTTTCTGCTCCGTAGTTTAGGCACAGATGCGCCTACTGCCATCTTCAATATGCTTTGAGTTTTTCTCCGCAATAAAAATACTTTCATTATCAGTCCAATCCTGGAGTCTTCAGTCTTCTCCTATAGGAGTGTTTGCCATACTTACTAAGCTTGCCAGTTGGGTTGACATACACATACATACACATATTCTGCCAATAAACCCTTGCGGGGTAGGCAGAGCGTAAACTACCGCAAAAACACGTTTGACAAATATTTCAGGGTCAATCAGAAAATTGTCTATCGTCATAGTGACAAGTGGTCAGACCATCACCTGAAATTGTGAAAATCGTTTCTTACCAACAATATTTATAACATCAAGTATTCGCATGTTATAATATTGAAACAAAAGTTGACACAATACTAACAAGTGCATTGCAAGACGTTGACGACGTCACTTTTAAGTAAAAAAAAAAATATGTTTCCTGAAATATATTCAGTGTTATGGTCTGGATGCACCGGAAGGCTGCATTCGGAGGACTGTATCTTACACCCCGTAGAGCAGTATTTAAATGCAAGAAACACGCTTGATGAAAGTCGCAACAGACACAACCACCCAATTTTGCGAAACTTGCGTCTGAGGGTACGTTGAGCCGTCAGTTCCGGTTGCTGTCTATGAATAGTTTCTATAAGATATCGGCATGTCACAACCAATTTTAAACTTTTAACATTGTAAGTTTTAAGTCTCGTTAATTTGGTGTCCTTTACGATATCGCGCAGGGTCAAGTAAATTTTTGTCTTTTTTATAACAATTCATCTTAATTAAATGCCGCCGTGTGATGCCGGCTTAGAATAGCATAACCCCATTTCTTTCCCGTGGGGGTCGACTTAGGGATTTGAGGGTGTGTATTGCAATTTTAGGTGATGGGCTGACAACCTGTCACTATGGTGATACACAATTTTCCCAAGTGACTCTCAAATGTAACGTATGACGAAAATATACGTAAACGGATATTTACGTCAGACGTGGCGTAAATATCCGTTTTTGCGGCCGTTTACGCTCTGTCTTTCCCGCAAGGTATAATAGACGTGATAGGTATGTGTATGTATGTATCTTAATTTAGTACACATAGCAAAACAGACAGTACAAAGACGCCCAGTCGTATTAAATGCCCAGTTGTCTAGATGCCCTAGATAGCTGGATGTAGGCTGCTACACCACCACCTAATTTTGCGGTGCGGGCGTCCATAACCACATGAAGCTCGTTTGCACTACTTGCCTAAGATGACTGTCAGACAGTAGTGTTACTGGTAGACAGTAAATTAGTGTCACAGTTTCGTTCTATGATTTAGAAAAAGAAACTTAATATCTCTTCTCATCGAATGTATTCATAATGTATGTACAATGTTTACCGAATAATAAAAAATCTTTCAAATAATATGAGAAACTTAACGGCTAGAAAGTAAAAAAAAATACAGTTTTATGCTAGTGCTATCTATCTATAGAAAATAGCGACAGTTTATTGGACGTTGTCAAAATTATCTAAATTTATTACCGTAACTATCATGTTTCCAAATATAATAGGAAGTTCTTCTTGAAGCGTATTCGCAGTCAGTGCAACTATAGACCTACAGGGAGGAACAAAAAGGGTAAAGTAAGCCGAAAGGACGTTAAGGTACTCATGAAACTAAACAACTTACCATACGGAACATTTGGGTACCCAAGTCAAAAATTTAAAATTGATTTGGACCTCCCATACAAATTTGCCAATCAGCTGGTTAATTTACTATGAGATCCATTTCCTTATCATGATTCAACCTATGTTCCATGGTTAATGTTGAGTTTCATGAGTACCTTGACCTCTTTTTGACTTGTTATGCCCTTTTGGTTACTCCTTATATACTTTTGACCTAACGGAACAGTAACTATCTTTGTTTGAACAGGGCTTGAGCTAAAACTGGCATTCGCATGTGGCGTACGGCATACATTGTTTGTAGCTGTCACGAGGCGAATCCGACTGGAATTAATGTGTTACAGCTCCCGCAGCTTTTTAGTTGCAATACCTACTTTTTAAATACGCCGCGTTTTTTTTTTAAACCACATTTGGCTGTACGCAACGTTCCATTGCACAGACAGTTTGTTTGAATGGATATTGTTTGCGGAAACTCAGTGACATGTGAAAAACATGCTAAATAGGAAGCTTCGTGGTTATAAAGGAAATAAAAAATAATGTTTGCAGTTTCTGCTTTTGTATATCTTACGGATGATATTTCTTTTGAAAACAGCACTCGTTCTCTATTTCTAGAATAAAAGCATGCATACATATAACACGCCTATATACCTTGCGGGGTAGACAGAGCGTAAGCGGCCGTAACAAACGTACATAACGCCACGTCTGACTAATATTTGAGGGTCGTTCAGAAAATGATGTATCGCTTTAGTAACAGGTTATCAGCAAATTGCAACACATGTAACATTCGAGTCCCTTAGTCGCCTCTTATGACACCCACGGGAAGGAAATAAGGCTATTCTAAGCCGGCATTACACAGCCAATATAGGAATATAAATAAAAATGCTACGCGACGGCAAGGAAAAATAAATTACTCAAAAAATTACATACAGAAATTATCGCACGATGAATCAGCCAAAACTAAATTAAAACACTGTCTTATCAGGTAATATTTCTTAAAAACTAAGTGACTACGAACAGTAGCAATCTGCTTTAGAGCACATTACTGAGTGAAAAATAAATTCTTACATACATACATACATATATCACGCCTTTATCTCTTGCGGGGTAGGCAGAGCATAAACGGCCGAAAAAACTGACATTTACGCCACGTCTGACAAACGTTTGAGGGTCATTCGGAAAATTGTGTATCGCCATAGTAACAGGTTGTCAGCCCATCGCCTAAAACTGCTATACACACCCTCGAGTCCCTTCGTCGCCTCTTACGACTCCTACGGGTAAGAAATGGAGTGATGCTATTCTAAGCCGGCATCACACGGCAGTAAATAAATTCTTTGTTTGCAAATTAACGTGTCCTGAAGCGGGTTTGTTAAAAAAAAGGAAAAAGAAAAAGACCACTGAAGGTTTTATCTTCATGTTATTTTATTCATGCAGTATTTTTAATTTTGGGACATTTAAAATATGTACTTACGTGAAATAATAATTTGTCAAATGTACGCTAGTGACTGGAGTGAGCTACTTTAGTTTACCTGATTGACACACATCGTTTTGCCTCTGTGCGCGCGAAGATGACATATAGACATTGCTCTGTGAACTCCACAGTTCACCTAAAAAGTTTGTCTCTTTCATTTGCGCTCCGCCAGAGAGGAACAGAGACTCATTTTGCGCTAAAATATTCGTGAGATTTTACGGTCTTTCCGACTTTACGAAGCTAGAAAAATACCGTTAGAATGTCTAATTTAGGTATTTGTACAAGAAAAGGTATGTATCTTAATTATAGCATAACTTTTTTGTAATAACTTTGAATGTGTAGACATAATATATATACCTATATTTTTTAATAGAGGTTACTTTGTTTTTTTTTTCTATCGAGTAAAGTTTGTCAAATTGTGTAACTGATAGGTATATTATGTTATCTGTTAGCTCCTCCACAATAACATTTCAGAATTTTGTGGCTAAAATTGTCTAAATAAAACTGGTTTAAAAATATTGAAATTTTTTTTAAAATAGAGGTTACTTTGTTTTCTTTTCTATCGCATAAAGTTTGTCAAATTGTGTAACTGATAGGTATATGTTATCTGTTAGCTCCTCGACAATAACATGAATATTTTCAGAATTTTGAGGCTAAAATTGTAATTGTAAATATTTATGTATGGAAAGTTCAGTTTCATGGTCTGAATCAGTATTCGGAAGGCTGTCCCTTACACCCTGTTATAAAAAAATCGGTGAACAATATTACCTACTCAACTGTATAATTAAATCTCAAAGTCGAACGCCTATCTCTGTCTTTGTATCTCTCGTTTCATATTCGCTTTTCTGCTCCGAAACTGTATAAAACAGAAACATCAGACGACCCAGTTCTGTGTTACAAAGAGCCTTTCCCACCAACTGCGGCGGTTTTCACACACACCTCATGCTTATCCGGTGCTTTGCTGGATCCGGTTTTTTGACGAACGATACCGGATATCATGGCCATCATTGCCGGCCAATGTCGCCCAATGGTATTGCGATTGCCTACGGCGCAAATGTTCCGGGTTCGATTCTCGGTGGGTTACTCACAAAGTTGATATTTATTTATTTATTTGTGAATTTGTTCCCAGTCTGGTTAGGACATTGCAGGCTGAACCACCTGATTGTCCATAAGAAATATGGTTCCGTGTTTTGAGGGGCGCTTAGTCGTCGGTCTCGGTTGCTTTCTATGATTACTTGACGGTGTGGCGGCCGTTACACAACCATCTCAGAGGCCTATTTTGAGCTGCAGTATGCGGTTGAAAAACTGTGACACCAGGGTTCATCGAGTCATTCGTCGACTCGTTGTCCCTCACAAAAAAAAATAGCTAACACGGCATAAGTCACTGTAATTATTTGCAGCTGTTACAGGTTGTCATTTGTACGCTGTCAATAACCGCAATATCATCCGGTGCGTGTGCGATTCACTTTTCCCACCAACTGAATTCCGGATTCAGCTCATGTCCCAAATGGCTGGCGAAAAGATTTTTTTTGTAGATTTTTTAAACTAGGGAATGTTTTTGCTGACGCTGTTTGAAGCTAGATTCGTAGTTTTGTAATTACAGCTTTAACGAGTTAACTTGAGTTGATATTTTAGTGGTTTGTTTAAATTATGGTATAAGTACAGTATAAGCTAATTAAGTTGTCATGGTCTGCATTCGTGTAGTGGCTTTTAGGGTTCCGTAACTCAAAACGAAACAACTGAACCCTATACGATTAGTTTGTTGTTCATTCGTACATAAAAATTAAATTACTTTATTCAAGATAGTATTATCACTTAATGACGTCATGATCCGTCATGGTAAAAAAAGAAATTTGTGTAACACAATTTTCTTTATCTTATATTTTTTGTATTGTCCTAATAGAAAACCATACACGTACGTCTGTCTGTCGACTAAAACTCTCATTATAGGGAAGACGTGGAGATATCGAGTTAAAATCATAAACCTTCAACTAATGTCTATGGCCACTTGTACACACACATACATACATACACATATCACGCCTATAATCTCTTGCGGGGTAGGCAGAGCGTAAACGGCCGCAAAAAAACGGACATTTACGCCACGTCTGACAAATATTTGAGGATCATTCGGAAAATTGTGTATCGCCATAGAGACAGGTTGTCAGCCCATCGCCTAAAATAGCAATACACACCCTCGAGTCCCTTAGTCGCCTCTTACGACTCCCACGGGAAGAAATGGGGTGATGCTATTCTAAGCGGAAGCATTACACGGAAAACACTTGTAGATTTAAAAAAAATCAAGCTCTTGATTTGCAAAAAAGATGCGGCCGTTGCTATGAAAACCCTTGTTTTTGACCCTCTCAAGGGAATCAAAATTAATAGGCACTTCTCGTGGACCTGAAACTATGAAATTTGGCAAGTAGCTTTGTTTTGAAGTATAAGTATGTTTCTTTTAAAACATGTTTTTTTAAGCGGCGGAAAAAGAACAAAATTTTAAAATTGAGGCTAATACTGTAAGTGGGGTATCATAATATGAAAGGGCTTTATGTGCACGTTACAGAACCCTCAGTGTGTGAGTCCGACTCACACTTGGCCGGTTTTTTGGGTATACTGTTCTCTTCTTGCTGCCTTTGTGTACATGGTTTTGTAATTATTATTTTATAAGTATCTAAGATTTGGTGTTCATTGCGTAGCTTTACATTATAATACAATATATATCACGCCGTGAAATGACTGCTCCGTCCACTGCTGAACATAAACCTTCCATTGATTAAATCAAACCATGTACGTAAAGCTCAGAAGCTGAATCACAGATTGCTTGGAAATGCCAAAGATTACATACTATCAAACAGCCAAAATTCGCCGCGACTCAACTTTACACAGGTATGTTTCAACCCTAGAAAATCATTACAGTCTATCAAAAATAATTTTGTACAATAACACAAAGAACATTTCCCCGCTAGGGATTGGACGAGCGCCAAATAGTATTGGTTTTAAATTTTTAACTCGTACACTACGTGAATTGATGACGATTTTAATATTTTTATTCGGGTTTCATTCGGACTAACGGTCATTTTGCTTGTTTTATTAGAAAATAAAATTTTCACATTAAGTTAAAAATTGTTAGTATTTTTATTAAATCGTACAACCCTCAGGTATTAACGCTTGTGTTGTGCTCTTTGTGTTGGGTTCTACGATAAAAAAAAAAGTTCTAACAGTATACCTATCTTATTTATTTAACAAATTATAACAGTTTCTTGTTTCACCAGGTTTAAGCATGAAAAATATGTGTAGAGCTTTTTTCTTTTTATTTGTGCCACAATTATTATACCACGTGTGACAGAATATCAAAAAATCCGAAAAGGTGTAAAAAATAATGCAATTTTTTTTGCCGTACCTTGTGTCGTTTTTAAAAACTACGAAAATCATTTTTTTTAATCAAAATACACTAAAATTTTGTCGTTTCATCTCAGCACTATTTTAACAAGTTAAACTTCAACTGAAGTTGTCTACGCGGCACAGCGCAACTCGGTAAACAATAGCTATTTCACGGGAGTCATTTTTCAATAAACTGAAGATAACCAGCAATGTATGCCAAATCGAAAACGTTGGGAGTGAAATGTAGTACTGGCTTAAACGAGTGATGATGTGATTTCGTCGATTGATGATAATTATGATAGAAGGAAATATAATCATCATAATTATGCTTTGTGATGCCGGCTTAGAATAGCATCACCCCATTTCGTACCCATTGGTGTCGTAAGACGCAACTAAGGGTCTCGAGGGTTAGATGTGATTGCAATTTTAGGCGATGGGCTGACAACCTGTCACTATGGTGATACACAGTTTTATTATTGACCCTCAAACTTTTGTCAGACGTGGTGTTAATATATCCGTTTTACGGCCGTTAACGCTCTGCCTACCCCGTAAGGGATACAGGCGTGATTTATGTATGTATGATAGAAGGATATATCCGTAGCTGATTGCCAACCTTTACTAGTTGGAGAGGCATTACCAGAAGAAGAAGAAGAACAATTATGAATATTATCATTTTCGGGTTACGTTGTAACATATATTTTATTCTTGACTGCAAAAAAAAACTATTTAAACGACATTTATTTGAATTTGAATGGCAAATATTGCAACCACAGACCAGCTAATATGAATAAGCCTCGTTGCACCCGCAAACGCTACGTGTTGGACTAAATTGTGCCAATTTGCAATTCCGCAAACCGAATCCTGGCCACTATCGGCCGCGTGCGGGCTGGCCGATATTACACGCGATACCGGCCAACCGCTGGTTCGTTTAGACTGGCTATCCTAGATGTTGGACAGTACTGTTAGTCAGTAAAATACCGAGAAATACATACATGCATACATACATACATATATCACGCCTTTTTCCCTTGCGGGGTAGGCAGGGCGTAAATGGCCGCAAAAACTGACATTTACGCCACGCCTGACATATATTTGAGGGTCATTCGGAAAATTGTATATCGCCATAGTGACAGATTGACAGCCCATCGCCGAAAATTGAAATACACACCTTCGAGTCCCTTCGTCGCCTTTTACGACACCCACGGGAAAGAAATGGGGTGATGCTATTCTAAACCGGCAACACACGGCTTAATACCGAGACTTACTTTATAATTATATTTTCGTGCCCTTTGCAGTAGATACCCCGCGGGGGTTGGAGGCCAAGGTTTTCTTTACCGATCTTGCGGCGCGTCTCCGAGAGGCATCGGGTGATTAATTTAAAAATAAAAGAAGATAAACCAAATCCTGTCTGTACCGTACCTGGTCCGAAGGTGCCTATGGCGCTCACTGCATTACCACGCTGTATTGTGAGGGATATTTGTTGGACCAGGTTCGATCCAGAGTAGGGATCACAGCCGCCGCGGGCCGTTAGGCATTTGTCAATCTCGCGTATAAACGCCTTGGCTGCAGTGTGCCACACAGCCGTGGTCTATATAAATTAATAAAAGTCAAATTCTAGCAGCGCGTGTGATCCATATTACGTGCGATACCGTTCGTTCGAGACTCATTTACTGTGCTTATAAAATTACTTGATAACTTAATACTAACGCACCTTATTTACACTATATGAGAAATGACTGTAAAATAATACACTGAACTCAACGACTTTTCTTGTGTTCGATTTTTTGAAATACAAAAAAATAATTGGTCTTCCCGTACAATATGACTAGAGCAGCAAAATATTTATTTTTAATATTCGTACTATGAACAGTTTCATGTTCAGTTTTTGTGTAAAAATACGTCCCAAAAGTTTGTAAAGTCATTTCCCGAAAACACTATGAATGTAAAACACTCTGTATAGTATACAAGCTGTTACAAAATAACGCAAAAATAATAATATTCTTTATTTTCATCAGTCGATGAAATAATAACAGCACTAGTCTAGGTCCGTACTACGCTTCCATTCCAACGAATTTCGATTCGGCATACATTTCTGGTTATCTTCAGTTCATTAAAATGATTACACCCATGAAATAACAAGCAATGTATATCGAATCGCGCTGCGCCGCGTTGGCAACTTCAGTTGAACTTTAAACTGTCAAAGTAGTGCTGCGATGCAACGATAAATTTTTCGAGTAATTTGATACAAAAATATAATTTTCGTAATTTTCAAAATCGACACTACGGCATAATTTTTTTGGTAATAGACTCTTTACAAGGGTCCCTTTTACTTGTTATTCTGTAACACGCGGTATATGTTACGGGCAATTTGATAAGTCCGGGCACTATTAAAACTGACCGGTCAGTATTAATAGTGCCCGACCTAATTGGGCAATATGATTAAAACAGCACGATTAATTACTTTTCTCGGTCAGTATTAATAGTTCCCACCCTTCCTTGGGCAAAGTAATTAAAATAAAGAGCTGTAATGTAATTTTTTTTATTAAATTAATTTAAACTTACATTATTTAAATGAAATTATATTAACATAATATTCAATAAAGTTATCCATAATTTGGAACATGGGAATTAAAAAAAATACTTATAAATGTAATAAAATCAGTAGCTACCTACTATTTTTATTAAATTAAGTTAAACTTACATTATTCAAATGAAATTAAACGAATATAATTTTCGTTAAAGTTATCGACAAATTAAACATGGAAATTAAAAAAACAAATAGTTATAAAAAGTTATAAAATTAGTAGGTAAGGGCTCGTCCACATCTCCGCGGCGCGGCGCTGCCAACGCCCCGCGGCGAGGCGACGCGGCGGCCCGCGGCACGTTGCCGCGGTAGACCGCGACGTGCGCCGTCAGAACGCGCGGCGTCGCACCGCGGAAATTCACGTTGCGCACCGTGGCGCTCTGCTACGTGGTGTAAGCTACTCCCTCGTTTTCTCTTGTGTCGTGTGGACTTATAACGTGCCACAAATATTACAATATTAGTACAAGAAGCGCAACGTAAATTTCCACGGCGAGATGCCGCGCGTTCAGGCGGCGCGTGACGCCGTTTCCCGCGGTTACGCGTCGCGCGCCGCCGCGTCGCCGTGCCGCGGAGCAATGGTGGCGTCGCGCCGCGGAGATGTGGACGAGCCCTTACCTACTATTTTTGATAAAAATATTAGGTACTTCAATAGTTCAAAAAAATTATCACATTGCCCGGTACAATTAATACATTCGGCCCAGTTTATCACATTGCCCGGTCCAAGTGATAAATTCAAGCTTACTCTAAAGACTGATTTATTACATGGACCACGGGCACTCGGGCATTATTAATATTGGCCGGTCCAAGTAATTAATTAATCACTTTGCCCGATGTTTTTGGGCACTATTAATAATGGCCGGTCAGTATTAATAGTGCCCGATTAATCACGTTGCCCGTAACATATACACTCTGTATAGTCATTTTTCGCATAATAAAAGTTAACGACTAAAAAAGTCTAAGAACGAACCTTGATATGTAGGTACATAATGCGTTCAAGTACTTGCCTGTAATCTAATCTCACACACAGGGGAGAAATAAAACACCAACCAAATAAATTACTTTTTGTCGCATACTGTTAAAAAGCTGTGTCGGTGACATGAGTGTAGGTCTAACGGGTTTTTTTAATGATAAATATAAACACGTAAGACACATTTTGATACCCACACGTTCGTCTGTGCATATACCGTATTATTACAAAGAAAGTTAGGCACGAGCTTAGACAGCGTTCAAATATTGTCGAACAAATAAAAAAATAGTTCAAATATTATAACAGATAAAAATCCTGCCAATGATACTGAACAACTTTCCTTAAGGAACATAGGTCGAAATATGGAAAAAGAAATTAAATCGATTACAAAAAGAAAAGGCAGGGAAGGGCTGGTGATAAAAAACAATTTTTTTCAAGGAACATAGGTCGAAATATTTCTTGCTTTCATAGTAACTCATATCAGCTGATTGGCAATTTTGTATGAGAGGTAACTTTTTTTTTGTCACAATTATTTCGATCTATGTTCCTTGGGGAAAGTTGTTCCATATCACCAGCTCTATCTGAGTTTTAGCTATCATTCACTAGTAAAATTCCATCTAATTACTTCAAAATACTAAATGGTTAGTATCTCTACCATCCTAGGTAACCCGTCCAAACGCTCCCTAAACGCAGTAACATCCTATCTGGCACCGCGAACCATCCATGCCCATGTCGGTATGTTGCCCCTATACCTACATGTTTGTATCTATGTGAAATAGTAGGTATAGATCTTAAGCCATCGTGAATTCAGTGCAAATATTTTTAGGATGTATATTATTTCTCATAAAAGTAAAAAACATTTTCATATCTAAAACAATGGATCAAGTGACACACGATTCATGAACATAGAGGTCCAATTTTCATTGCATTTTTCGAAAAATGTTACTAAGAAAAGTTGTTCAATTACAAGAATAGAAAACAACGCATTTGAAATGAACTTTATATTGGTTCAAAAAGTTAGACAGGTGCCAAATTCTTAAACACTATTATTTGTATAGTATATATGAGTGGATTTCTCAAGCGGAAATTTTTCTTGTCCTCGCTGAAAACGAGGTGTCGCTTTGCAGATATGACTATGATATTTTTTTTCAAAATATAAGACACTTGTTCTGATATGAAGCCATATAAATAATGTTTGGAGAGTTATTATTTTTTTAGAAAAAAAATAGTAAGTGTCGAATTTCAATGTTCGGTGGCTTGTCCCCAATCCGTTTTTCACAACATATTCATCTCTCAGGAAAATTATGTCCAACATATTTAGGAAAATTAATTTTGATTATGATAAGGATTAGTGACCCTACGAGAAATTATTAAAAATTGAATTTTTAGATGAAAAGTTTATGAACTATGTCAAAACTAGATTTGTCCCAGCAAAAATAGCAATATCGGTGGCAATTTTGTTTCGACGCTCCCTGCTCACACTGTTAAGTATATCCAGACCTAAAACCCCTTCCCCGCTAGGATCAGCCGAGTACTCACACGCAGTGTGAACGGTTGGGCACTACCTTGTTGCGTTTTCTCGCCAAAAATGTTAGTAAACTATTTCCGTTTACTCGGAACAAAATTTTGCAATTTCGGTGCTCAGGATTAAAATGTTTTCTCAAGGTTTAAAAATATTACAGTAATGCATTCTAAATAGCCTTTAGGTACACTTTTGAGATACAAGTTGCAAACTGGAATAATCTTGATACTTTTGTATATTTTTTAAATAAATGACTTGTATGCAATTTCAGTGGGCACATTTCGGTGGCTTTTAGGGCGGCTAGAAGCCCACCGAAATTGCAAAGCTCCACCGAATTTGCTTAATTGATACAAATTACAAACATATTTAGAAATATCACGCTTTCACTCCTTGCGGGGTAAACAGATCGAAAAAGCCTGTAAAATGCGGTCGCTTTAGGTCGTTCGTTTGCAAAAAAATTGCGGTTATTTCAGAAAAAAACAAAATATGCGTCGTAAAAGAAGACTAAGGGATAAATTCATTGAGGGAATAGAGAACAGCGTTCCCTCTGAATGAAAAATTTTGTGACCAGCCGAGCGTGTAGAGGATGGCAATACTCCCGATAAGGTGAGGCCCATGTCCAGCAGTGGATTTTTGAGCCAGCCCGGCGATCTCTCGTGGCCTTCCTGCACGGCGATCCCTCGTGGGCCTCCAGCAGCCCGGCGATCCCTCGTGGTCGTCCAGCCCGGCGATCCCTCGTGGCCCTCCAGCCCGGTGCACCCACGGGGTCCTCCTGCCTGGCGATCCCTCGTGGCCCTCCAGCCCGGTGCACCCACGGGGTCCTCCTGCCTGGCGATCCCTCGTGGCCCTCCAGCCCGGCGAGCCCTCGTGGTTCTCCAGCCCGGCGCTCCCGCGAGGTCCTCTTGCATGGCGATCCCTCATGGCCCTCCTGCCCGGCGATCTCTCGTGGCCCTCCAGCCCGGCACTCCCGCAAGGTCCTCCTGCTCAGTCATTGACACCCGTCAGCGATAGCCGAAGACGTGGCTACTATTTGAAGTCGCAGGTATCAGTTGATTTGTCGACCGGCAGGTGCTAACAGGTGTGGACGGCTGCCGCTAACAGGGGTCTAAAGCTATCTTCAACACAATGCCATCCATATGTAAGCAGCCAAACAAGGCATTTTTTTAAAATTATTGATGGGTTTGCTCTTGACTCTAGTCTAGGTCATAGAACAGAGACAGAGTCTCAGATGGAGCGAGCTCACCCAGAAGAAGCCTGTTCACTCTTACTTTGAAGATATTAGGGTTGTATGCGTTTGGGAGCACAGACGCAGGTAGTGAGTTCCACTCTTTAGCAGTGCGCATTATAAATGATGACTGGAAGCGCTTAGTCCGAATTGGTGGAATGGCATCCAGGTATGGATGGTATCCGGCGGTGCGTCTGGATGTCCGATGGTAGAAGGGAGGGAGCTGGTGGAACAAGGTCGTGAAGCTCTTGAGCACACTCTCCGAAGTACAATCTGTAAAAACCGACAAGCAGGCAACCTTGCGGCGATGTGCCAGGCTATGTAGCTTTGTGTCCACCAGTTTTTTGTCACCTATGAGCCTCTTGGCCCTGCGTTCCACCTAGTCAAGAGCGGCAAGTTAGTATTTGGCTGAGCCATCCCAAAGGTGACTGCAATACTCCATGCAGGATCGGACTTGTGCTTGGTAAAGAGTTAAAAACTGTCCAGGCGTAAAGTATCGCTTCACTCTATTCAGGATGCCCAGCTTCTTAGCCGCCGTTTGAGCCTTGTACTCGATGGTCGCGCCGAAGTTTAGATTTGATGTCAACTCCATGCCTAAAAGCTCAAGCCTGTCAGTGACTGGGACAGATGTACCCCGAAAAGCAGGTGTCCAGTCGAAAGGACTCCTTTTTGCAGTGAAAAGACACGCCTGTGTTTTGGTGGCATTGAATGAGACCAGATTGTCGTCGCCCCATTGGGATTGGACTTAAGGTCAGATCTGTTTGCTCTACCATGGCCTTTCTTAACGAACGTATTTCATCCCCACTGGTCCCTACACCTGTCAAGTATCTCTCTGAAACAATAACCATGCCGAAGGAGGTCATTGATGTGCAGCAGGAAAAGAGTTGCAGAGAGAACAGACCCCTGAGGAACTCCGGCATTAATGGCCATAAGGTCAGAGGAGCAGCCGTCAACGACTACTCTGATGGACCGTTCACTAAGAAAGTCTGAAATCCAAGTACAAAAATCAGCTGGGATTTCATACGCAGGAAGCTTGCTGAGCAGACTTGCATGCCAGACCCTGTCAAAGGCCTTCGAGATATCGAGTGAAACGGCAAGTGCTTCGCCGTTTTTCTCGATGGCTTCGCCCCAGCAGTGCGTGACATACACAAGAAGATCACCAGTAGACCGCCCCCGGCGAAAGCCATATGGACGGTCACTGAGAAAATCATTGTCTTCAAGGTAGGTCAGCAACTTACTGTTAAGTACCCTCTTCATGACCTTGCATAGGATGGAGGTAATGGCATTTGGACGGTAATGGGCAGGGTCAGCACGGTCGCCCTTTTTGTTAACTGGTTGCATATTAGCAACCTTCCAGGCCACCGGCACCGTTCTCTCTTTAGGAAAGAGGCGGAACAAGCGTATCAGCACAGGAGACAGTTCATGCGCACAAAGTCTTAACACTCTCGCTGGTATGCCATCAGGTCCGCTGGCTTTGTTCACGTCTAGACTGCACAATACTCTGCGAACCTCTTTAGTGTGTACTGCGATCTCCGACATCGAAGAATCGCAACGAGGTACAGTAGGTGGTTGCTTGGTGCCAGCGTCAACAAATTTGCCTTCTCACTTGCAGAGTGAGCCAGCGATCCCACAGGTTTCAGCATTGGAGGATCTGAGGCACAATTGCAACTTCGGTGGCACAAACCCAATTTCGGTGGCATGAATTCAATTTCGGTGACAAGGCAATTTCGGTGACCCAAATAACTCACGAAATACTATTGTTATATTTTTCCCTGTTAATATATTATATTCAAAATGAGTATATTTTGCTATACAGCTACAAAAAACATCAAATAAGCAGAAAATTAAAAAATCCACCGAAATTGACAAAAATATGCAGTTGTTGAAAATGCCTCATATATGTATAGTACAATGTACGAGTTCATCGAGCGGAAATATTTGCTAGCTACCGTAGCGATGCCGTGAGATGCCGGCTTAGAATATCATCACCCACTTTCTTTCCCTTGGGAGTCGTAAAAGGCGACTGAGGAACTCGAGGGTGTGTATTGCAATTTTAGGCGATGGACTGACAACCTGTCGCTAAGGCGATACAAAATTTCCGGATGACTCTCAAATATTTGTCAGACGTGGCGTAAATGTCCGTTTTTCGCGGCTGTTTGTGCTTACCCCTGCTACCTTAAGGGATTATAGGCGTGATAGGCGTATGTATGTACCGTAGCGAATTTGTAAGTATGTTCATGCTCTTACCTACTTCTTTCAGGATTTAATTTGGAAACTACAATCAACGGTAAATTGTTAGTAAAGGTAAATAAATAAATATCGTGGAATATAGGTATTTAGGTACTTGTAGAGATATTTTCTTCAAGTTGCGCTAAAATACGAAAAATAATAATTGGACCTGCCAATCAGCTGATTTGAGTTAAAATCAAAATCAAAGTGTTTTTGATTTTATTATTTTGATATTTGAACCTATGTTCCTTGGGGAAAGTTGTCCCTTATCACAAGCCCGTCTTGATGTTTTGCTATCGGTCACTAGTAAAATTTCACCCTGTATATTGTTGTACGAAATATGGTAACAACATTTTAGATTACATACATACATAATATAAGCAAGCATTATAAATAATGACCCGCAATTTTCATATCACTCGCACCGCAAATTACGTACTTGTACGTTACACGTGGGAGGCACATTAAAATTTGGAGTAAAGTACACCTGACGTCCTAAATTATTATTACTTTACGTAACTACATAACATTAGGTACTTGAGGGCTCTTGGACCAGTAAAGTTAAGCCATCCCAGTAAGCCATATTTGACAGCTGTCATCTTAATACTAAAAGAGATGTTAACGAAGGAAAATGGATGCTCTGCCATCATATCATTAGCACAAATTTGACCGCTGTCAAATATGGTTTTTGGGATGGCCGTCATATAGTGTTGGTGTACCTGCTTGCTGCACTGGCGTCCTGGGTTTTTTTCCTGAACTAGGCAATTTATGAGGTGAAATATTAGTAGTCACTAGTAAAATTTCGAAATGGCGAAAACTTAGAATGGGTTGGTGATTGATAAGAAATAACTTTCTCCAAGAAATATAGGTCGAAATACAAACAAAATTATACAAAATTACCCCCATACAAAATTGACGATCTGCGGAAACTCAAAACATTTTTGACGTGTTTCAACCTATAACTAGGGGAAAGTTATTCCATATCACCAGCCCGTTCTAAGTTTCTCTTGTACATTTTCACCCTATACACCTACTCTTCCATTTGCGTATGTGCTGTGAGCGTATTAATCAGTACCTACTCTACACACACGCACACACACTGCTTTCTTCGCTTGTAAACAAACCACCCCTGCAATTTACACACTCATTTCAGCATATCTTAGCTGATTATTCAGCCACAAACGCATGCTTTGGCACCTCTGGCTGAGACCGTTTCCTAATTCGATATCTCCGTACGTCTGCTGCCGACACATGTGCCTGCCTGCTAACCGTAATTTTCATCTATATGGGTATGATACTATCTGCAAATGTTGGCTACAGCTGGCTATCATATTCCATTCATTTTGAGTTTTATTCTATAAAATTGAATATTTTTAAATATCAACACTTTGTGGGTGATGGCAAACTTATTCATGTATTCTCTACACCGAGTTGACGAACAATACGGTGAACCATTGTGATTGTAGTGTTCACACCGAACATTCGCACACATTCAGTTTGCTAGTAGCTGTCACTACGAACGTACTCATAAAACTATCCTATATGTTTATGCATGTTACATTCTATATGTGTGCCAATTTTCATTACAATCGGTTCAGTAGTTTTTGCGTGAAGAAGTAACAAAGAAATAAATCGTATTTCTTATATAAGTAGGATTACTCCTACTTGAAGCCCACGATATTACAGTGATAAACACTTATGATGAACAACAAAAGAATTATGAAACTAGACAAAATTACATAGATTAGGTAATAGTTACTAACGTTATAATAGTAAGTAGGAGCCTATCGATGTTTTGGGAACAATCTTCATAGTAATAATTTTTCCTACGGACAATCTAATGCCTGCGATAACCAAACTGGGAACTCTCTTACAACGTGTCAAATAGCAACTTCGTGCATATATCCCCTCCAATCTCTTCGTATGTCAGAAAAACTGCTATTATTTTATACATGTACATGTAAGTACGTACGTATGCCGAATTCGAGTCCAAATTAATCCAATAACATCGTTTATTTGGGTTTGGGTCCTTACACGGGATTTACAAGTCCCAAATAAATTACAGGGGACCGGAGAAATTAGTAAACGGGCCAGGATGTTTTGGTCAGATTTGAAAATGTTGATTTGAGCTGGTACTAACAAATCTATTCTTTAGAAACAAATGTCGTCACTGACTGACAGACTGTCTCATTCATCAACGCACAGTTTAAACACAAAGTAAGTTTAAACTACTAATGTTAAAAACATGAAATTTGGGCAGTAGGTTGATTTTACTATTAATAACCAACTGAAAAGAAGGATTTGAATTTTAACATCTAAAGTGGTAAGAAAGGAGGAAAACTTTTCTATGAATGTTCGTGATCTGTTTCTTGATTTAGGATTCGATAAGGAAATAAAATTATCGGACAGGTTTCTTTTTAAATTTTAACCCCTAAAGGGGTACCAAACATAATATATCAAATTCAGAGATAAAGCCTAGCCTATGACACTCGGGATAATGTAAGGGATTCTTCCAATACAATTTCCATTTGAATCTGTACAGTGGTTACCAAATTGCGGCACTTAAAAGAATCGCACATACTTACATAAACTCTACTAAAAACATTACACTCTTTTTTTGGTTGGGCAGTCGTGTAAAAAGAAGATGAAACGTTTGGATGTTCATGGTTTTTAAATGTTAACCTGTGATTAGACTAAAGATATAAAGTAATAAAGTACATTCATAGATTTTTGTTGGTTCGTCAGGTTTTTTGTTTAACATGTATTCCGTACGAAAAAGAACCAAAAGACAGCTGCGGGGTCAAAAATCTAGTATCATGAAATTCTCTTTATGCAGTTTCGTTTTACTTTTAACAAGACTTACTTCTTAAATTTTAAAAATATTTAAATATGATCCTACTGACATAGAAAAAGAGAAATTACGTATTTAACAGTAACGGTACTGAAAGTATTTACACTTTTTATTTCTTAGGTGCCCTACTCAAAATGAAGAAGAAGAAGAAGAAATAGACTTAGGTATGATGATAAAAATTATACAGTTAAAACGTCACAACAGGTAGAATAACGTAAACCTGGTAGGACGTAGCAATAATATTATCCAAGAACCTAATATGTCCCGTAGAAGATTATCACATGCTTTTTAATATTATACCTACTAATTTTTCATGATCATTATTCATCACAATAAAACCCATTTCACAGATTTAAGTTATGTTAGTCACCTGAGTCATCCGGGACAACGAACTCGCTACGTAAGAAAACACAACTTAAAACCGTGAAAAGTGTTTTATTGTCACATGCTTCTTTTTCTTAACAATAAAGTATTTTATTTCTGAAAATAAGAAACCAAAAATCAATATCAAGTGAATATAATATATCACTGAGTTCAAATTACCCATACTTAGTACATTCAAAATTTACTTTAAATCTCTTACTGTTAAGCAAGTAACTCGCCGTCCGGTTGATCTCAAGCACCGCAATCAGCCCAGCATTGAAACTTACATTATAATGTCATTACTGGCGCCAAGTTATAGCTGAGTTATGCTAAGTAACTCCCCCCTCCCCCGACCTCCTGTAACCCCCTCTTTGGTAATGATGTTCTATTCATTGTGAAGTTTGCTGTAGCTAACTCAATCCTTGCCAATTCATTGAGAAATGTTTAATTTTAAAGCTATTTCTAGCTTGGACATATGTATAAAAAGCTGAAACTTTTTTTGCCGTGTGGTGACGGCTTAGAATAGCATCAAGCCATTTCTTTCTCGCGGGTGTCATAAGAGGCGACAAAGAGACTTGAAGGTAACGTGTGTGTTATAATTTTAGGCGACAGGCTGACAATCATTAAAGTGATACACGGATTTGCTAAAACGGCCTTTAAATATTTGTCAGACGTGGCAAAAGTGACTGTAGTTTTACGGCCATTAACGCTCTGCCTGCCCCGCAAGGGATGAAGGCATGATATTGGTATGTATGTATGAATGTATAACATTCTTATAAAGTAGGGGCAGACGTTGTTATTACCCAATTTTATGTTTCTTGAATAACGTTTCAGTTAGGATGTATGATACATTTTCGGCTATTTATATTCTGTTATATACTCATGATTTTTTTTGTAGTTACATAGCCATCAATTTGGAAACCCGCGTAGACAGATGGAATTCAATAAAAATAATTTGAATGTAAACAAAATTCTAATTCCCATCCAATAGTGGAACTATTGTAGAGCAAAATTTTATTTTCTAATGAAAAAAGCAAAAAAAACTCGTTAGCCCGAATGAAAGCCGAATAAAATATTAAAATCG
This sequence comes from Tuta absoluta, assembly GCA_027580185.1. Taxonomy (NCBI): domain Eukaryota; kingdom Metazoa; phylum Arthropoda; class Insecta; order Lepidoptera; family Gelechiidae; genus Tuta; species Tuta absoluta. Next base: position 4,895,190 of record JAQAHW010000019.1, on the reverse strand, counting down.
TCATCAATTCACGTAGTGTACGAGTTAAAAATTTAAAACCAATGCCATTTGGCGCTCGTCCAATCCCTAGCGGGGAAATGTGCTTTGTGTTATTATTTCACAAAATTTTACTTTTACATGAAATTATTTTTGATAAACCGCTGGCAAATGATTTGAAAATAAGAGTTGAAACGTCTTACTTAGGAAAATTTGCATCCTAGATAAATAATGAATAAATATCCTGGACAATTTCACACGGCGCCATCCAGTCCCCAACTAGGCAAAGCTTGTACTATGAGTAATTAGCTGATATTAATACTTATATACCTTTTTGTTAATAAATACATTATTATACATAGAAACACCCAGACTTAACACAAATATTTGAATATGACTTAAAAAATATTTGTGTCTTGTGGAGATCGAACCCACGACCCTCGGCGTAGCAAGCAGAGGCACTATCCGCTACGCCATCGGCCCAGTCAAGTAACTGGACCTCAACGACCGAATTCCTGAAAATAAAAATGCTATGACAATTTTCTTTTTGCAAAATTTTCTACCGCGGGCAAGATTTAATTCTGCGACTTTTGCCATATTTATGGCGACGCCTCCAGCCTCCATGACAATTATTTCTGACAAATTGTGTTCTAGAAAAAATCGAAATAAGGTAAGTGAATCAAGAGATTAAGGTGGAAGTGGGCAGAACACTTGGCTGTCACATAGTGGTTGCGAAATGGTCAGTGGGCAAACCATCAGCCCGGTAGTATGATGACATCACCAAGTCGACGGAATCTCTACGGATGAGAGTTGCACAGGACCGTGAAGATTGGCGCAATAGAGGAGAAGCCTTTGCCCTGCAGTGGATGGATGTGGGTTGATGATGATTGTGTTACCATTATTTCTGTAGTACTCTCTCTCTCTCTTTTTGTGTGGGACACCGAGTCATCCAACAACAATATGAACCCTGGTACGTGTAATAAAATAGAGGATAAATTCAAACAGGTTTTCCTTGCAGTAAATATCATTACGTATCACCAATAACCAGTTTAAATTGATTCTTTATGAAGCTTGAGGTTGGCGCTACTGATAGTACTTACACGAAGGCAAGTAGTACGTACATACACATACACATACGCATAAACATACACATAAACACGCTTTTATCCCTTAGGCAGAGCGTTAACGGCCTTACAAATACGATCGCTATCGTCACGTTTCACAAAGAAACCTCTATATTTATAGTGACAGGTTGTCAGCCTAAAATTGTAGCACACATAAAACCCTCAAGTCTTTTAGTTGCCTCATACGACTAGCACGGGAAAAAATGGGGTGATGCTATACTAAGTCAAGTCATCACACGGCAAAGGCAAGTAGTTATTATGTGTTTACCATTGCACGAATGCAAACCATGACAACTTAAATTAATTTCAACAATAAATTAAACTAACAACTAAAATATGAACGCAAGTTAACTCGTTAAAGCTGTAATCACAAAACTACGAATTTAGCTTCAAACAGCGTCAGCAAAAACATTCCTTAGTTTAAAAAATCTACAAAAAAATGCTTTTCGCCAGCCATTTGGGACATGAGCTGAATCCGGAATTCAGTTGGTGGGAAAAAGTGAATCGCACACACACCGGGTGATATTGCGGTTATTACAGCTATCGTACAAATGACAACCTGTGACAGCTGCAAATGAGGCGCACACAGATCGGATAATAGGGTTTCCTTTTTATTTTATTTTAAACTCTTCCCTAGTTGCTGGATATGGCGCTGTACTTGGTACGTTATCGTAAGTAACAGAACATCACATGAATTTTCTTTTTTTCAATTGACACGCAAATAATCATCGTTACATCACTTGTATCACACAAATATTTAATTTCATGGGTTTCCCTGCATAAACGAAAACAACGTACAAACAAAACATAATATTTATGAATAACAAAGTGCAAAAAACGAGGAGAGATTCGGAAAGAACAATGTAATGTTTATGCCTTTTGGCTTTGGTTTCTAGTAACGTAGTCAGTTCGACGCCATCTACAGGGTTCTTAGAATACTTTTATTTCTCAAAAAGAAAACTCTTTATTACATCAATAATATTGCAATTGGTCATAAAATATTATCCGGTTTTTGTTTGGGATTTTGTATACTTTCTTAGTCAGAAAACCGGCCCAAGATCACCGGAAAGTCATACGGTTTGTGTGAGAACCGCCAAAACTTCTTTGTAGCACAAAAGTGGGTCATTCTGTTTCATACAGTTTCGAAACAGAAAAGCGAATATGAAACGAAAAGTACAAAGACAGAGATAGTCATTCGACGTTGTGATTAATTAATACAGTTTAATCAATTCAATTAAATTCTTTATTTCTGCTTACATGTTGTTAAAAGATCTTAAAATTTAAATGGACACAAATATGCACTCTGCTAGGGTATCGCAAAGATAAGTAATACTTTGTTAAACGAGTATACGGTTGATTGTAAAGGTTGCCTGGAAGAGATCGCTGCAAGCGATAAGGCCTTTGCTTACTTTTAGTCTTAAGTTTTCTGTATTGTTTTTTTTTCTGTTGTTTATGTTCAAAGAATAAAGTGTTAAGCAATAAAGTGTTCATCTATCTACCTATCTATACGGTAAAATTTTACAAGTAACCAATTCCAAAAATTCAGTTCGGGGTGTATATTAGGAACAACTTTCCCAAAGAAAACATACATCGAAATATGAAAAATGTTTTGGTCCTACCATACAACAATTACATATTAATTTATATATATATATATATTATCATGTATTTATACTTATGTATTAAAATATGTATTTATTTACAATATTATCTATTGTAGTATAGGTATTATAATATCGTAAGGTATGATTTAGTATATTTATTAACGTACTAACAATGTCTAATCTTACCTTTATTTTATGCACTACTCTCTTCTTCCCTTTGATTTCTCCTCCACCCAAAGGTTGTCTGGTAGAGATCGCTTCCAGCGATAAGGCCGCCTTTGCGCATTTTTAGTTTAAGTTTTCCCGTTACTTATTTGTGTTTTCAATGTGCAATAAAGTGTTTTTACTTACTTACCTTACTTACTTATAAGTGTAGACTTGGTCGGCTCGGCTGATACATTTTGTATGCGAGGTTTATGTATATTTTTTCATATATTGGCCTATATTACTTGGGAATAGTTGTTTCTTATCACCTGCCCGTCCTGAGTTATAGGTATCGGTCACTAGTCAAATTTAAACGTATAATGGATTTTATCGGAAGGCTCTCGCAAATATAGCGCAACATGTGGTTTTATTAATAGGACACCAAATTTACTCGTTATAAGATCCATATAAACTAGTGAAGAAACTAGTAAAAAACTGTATGATAGGCTAACATAATTGAAAGCGTAGGTTGAGCTGCTACTTATTTTATAAAGAAGAAAATTTGAAGTTTAAAAAACCCGTATGAACGAAATAACATGAAGGTTAACCTATTTTAGTTCTTTTTTCAATCCAGCTCGAAGGCGAGTTAATTTTCAAACAAAGGATAATACTGCGAAGAGTGCTGTAGAACAGATTGCTACGGTTTGTAGCCACTTCGTAGTAATTGTCTACGAGAACAGACAAAAGGGAAGAAGTGACGCCCCATCTTGATTTTCAATTATTTGTTTGTACACTGGTATGAATATAAGGTAAATAGTTGTTACTTTTACTGCCTTGTTCGTCTAATACTAGGACAAACGTTCATTGACCCCTTAATGACGTGACATGTCAGTTTGTATGAGTCAATGTTTATTTTCCCAAAAAGGATATAAATAAAACTTTTCTTCCAAGTTTTAAACCATGAGTGCTATAAGTGGCAACTTCCATAGTTTTCAGTATAAGGTAGGTACCACATTGGACCTCTACGACTGTTTTTTATTGTTGTTGAGTTGACCGTCTGCCTACCCTACAGAAGATTAACTCATTGTATGTAAGGTAAAATTTTACTAGTGACCAATACTGACAACAAAGGACGGATTGGTGATAAGGAACAACTTTTCGCAATAATTAGTCGAAATAAGACAAGAATATTTTGAATAACTCGAATCAGCTGATTGGCATTTTTGTATGGGACATCCAATATTTTCTTAAAATTTTTCGTTCTATGTTACTTGGCTAAAGTTGGTGCTTATCACCAGCCCGTCTTGAGTTTTAGCTATCGGTCACAAGTTAAATATCACCTTTCATATTTTGTGTCTCTGTTTGGAAACACGATCTCAAAAGAATTTGTAAACCCCCAGCTCAGCTCGTCATCAATAATGCACGCTCGCTCACTGCCGAGCAGCGGCGGTGACGTCATACCGGATTTTATAATGGCTACGTTTTACATATTTTCTATATCGATTTTTATTTGTGCTGCGCGTTGTAAAATGTACAGTCGGTTGTAGCACATAAGGTACCAGGGGTCCTACAAAAGAACTGAATTATTTTTATCCCCAGTTAATACATAATAAAAATTTAAAGTTATTCTCGTATAATAAGTGATTTTCTACTAATAAATATTAATTTCAAGAAAAAAAAATTGCTGGGGACAAAAATAGTTCAGTTTTTTTCGAGTACTCCTGGTACCTTATGTGCTATAACCGACTGTACTATACTTTGTCTTAGTAGGTAAATGAATGTCATCAGTGACAGCTTTAAAAGCTGTCGTTCCTCATTTTGTCGAGAATTTGAAAAATTGCGCCGAAGAAGGCAGGATTTGATCCTGCGCCTTTCGATTCGCCGGTCCCGCAGGACGCACTGATCGAACACCTTGGGCTTGGTCTTGAGGCATTGTGGCAAGGGTGATTTCAGAATATGACGCAATGGCATGGAATGTACTTCATCATCATCATCATCATCCTCAGTCCACATCCACCCACTACAGGGTATAGGCCTCTTCTCTACTGGAATGTCCTTAGTACATTATAAAATAGTATTACAAATATTTCTGCCTATGTAAAGTATATACTTTTTTCTATATCGTACTACTAGTTTCAGATGACGGCCGTCTCAGTCACAGTACATACTCGTATTTGTTAATTGATAAGCAATAATATTTTAAGGGTAAGCTCTACTCGTTAAACTGAGCAACTGTTATTTAAAACATTTTTTGAAGTAATAAAAAATAAAATTGACTTCCTAAGTACAAGCCGGAGTCGCTCATCGAGGGTTCCGTAACATGCATATCAAGCCTAAATAAGTATTGGAATATATTTTGGTATCGTTTGTGAAATATTAATGTTTTGTTAAGGATTATTACAAGACTGAAGCTGCACATTAGAACTTTCATTTATTATATTATCCTTCAATACAATCAGTACCCGAAATCTGCTGAATAAAAATCGTTTCAGTTTTGTGTCAATGGCCTGTCAGTGTGACAGTATTGGTCATTTCGTATTCTGCTAACAGTCTGAAGTATAGACAATCACAGTGACGTCATAATGACAGTGGAGTGTCGTTGGCATTGCAAGAGCTTCGTAGTTTATCGTCACTAGTGTGAGTTAAACCTACGACCTGCAGGCTGGACTATCATCATACCACTAAACCATGGAGGCAGTGACACAGTTACACTACGTTTCTCATTCTCCTAGTTAACTCTTTTTCTTCAAACACAGGCATTGATATGCTTGAATGGAGTCATAAAACGCAATGTAACAGTTTTCATGAATGAATATTATGTATTTTTTTTAATGCGCCATTTAGCTAACTAGGTTAATTTAATTTTAATTATAGCAGTTCTCCTACTACGACGGACTGACAGACGTATGTTTGACAAACCCGTCTGTCGGATAAAAAGAACTTTTGTATTTCCATACAAAATACAGATATCATGGTACACAGTTAATTTGACCAAGGTACAGACAGACGCATGCTTTAGTCCATCATAGTGTGGAATTCGTTTTATGACGGCGTATGGCATAGTATTATTCATGATTCAGGGTTAAGAAGTAATGGGAATTACCTTTATTAATGTTGGGCCGAGTGTCCGTAGCACCCCTATACAAAGAACCCTAGTGGGGGCTATGAGTGTGTACATTTTAGTAGAAAATCGATTCAATAAATACTTTTGTACAAAAAGTACATAAATTATGCAATCTCGAAAACTTTTCACATGTTAGAACAAGCGATAGCTGAAGCCGACCCTTTATCTTTCAGACCTTTTTCATTCACAAGCCGCTAAACTACTGAGACCTGATTCGCATAGTAATTGCCGATCACCAAAACCCTCGCCCTTTTAACATTCGATGCGTTAATAATTTCAGAGTAGCAAAATGTCAAAGTGAATGTAATGGCAAAGATTTAAAATGACACTTTTCTTGACATTTTCAAAACTTTATATACCAAATGCTCAAAAACTTGTAGGAGAGCACTGGCACACTTTATATATCTTTGGATTTAAATTATTATGATTTAAAAAATCAGCATTTTAATTGATTTGTCCATTTTATTTTTACGTTTAGATAAGGTTTTTTCCGCCATAATCTGCAGTGTTTTTAAACACTTAATATAGTATTATGTGACAGAAAAATACACCAAAACCCGTTCAATTAATAGACAGAAATAGTAAAAATATATAATAAATTGAGTACTTATTAATCTCATAAACTTTCCACAAATACAACAAACAATAGCAACCCTTTATATTTTACACCTTTTTCATTCACGAGCCGCTAAACTACTGAAACCCGATTCGCATAATGATTGGCGAACACAAAAACCTTTGGTTTGTTAACAGTGATTCTCTATTGTGTTTCCTAAAATTTATGATCCTAAATTTGATTGTGCATAGCTTTATAGTCCTAAATATCGATTGTGCTAATGCTGCATTGTCCTAATTTTGATGCTCTCAAACATCAATAAAAAAAAATGTGTCGGAATAATCTATAGTATGAATATTCTAAATCTTAACTAAACATGAAGTAGACAAAAAGCGAAGTACCCCATAAAAACGTTATAAAATAAAGCAACAAAACAAAAATTTTAAATCTATGTTATTTAAGAAAACAGGCTTCTTCTGGGTGAACTCGCTCCATCTTAGACTCTGTCTCTGTCCTATGACCTGACTAGAGTCAAGAGCAAACCCGTCATTGATAAAAAAAAGAAACAGTTTTTAGTTTTTAGTAAATTTTGATATTAGTACAATCGAATATTTGGACAACCATGTTAGGACAATCGAAAAACTTTTGGTAACAAAGAATGACCCTTCAACTGTCGATGCTTTAATAGGCAGTTTAAATTCCATTGCGCACTCAGATAACAATGCCAATAGAATCCACCTTTGAAACGTCAAACGATATGGTAATGTAAGCTAATGTAAGGGCTCTTTACGTTCGACGGCTACCGTCTATATTTTACGGTGAGATCTGTTAGGATTCAGATAAAGTGGTAAATTTGGGTGGAGACGGCTTCTCTCGTAAGCCAGTGATTTATTGCATTTAGTTAGTAGATTGCGGCGGTTAAGTTTGTGCTCGTTTTATTGACTATTATTTTGAATCTTTTGAACGTTTTCCTTAACTTTCTGATTCATATAATTTTTGTCATTTTTTTTTTTTTTTTTTTTTATTAATGATGGGTTTGCTCTTGACTCTAGTCTAGGTCATAGGACAGAGACAGAGTCTAAGATGGAGCGAGCTCACCCAGAAGAAGCCTGTTCACTGTTACTTTGAAGAGATTAGGGTTGTATGCTTTTGGAAACACAGACGCAGGAAGTGAGTTCCACTCTTTAGCAGTGCGCATTATAAATGATGACTGGAAGCGCTTAGTCCGAATTGGTGGAATGGCTACCAGGTACGGATGGTATCCGGCGGTGCGTCTGGATGTCCGATGGTAGAAGGGAGCTGGTGGAACAAGGTCGTGAAGCTCTTGAGCACACTCTCCGAAGTACAATCTATAAAATACCGACAAGCAGGCAACCTTGCGGCGATGTGCCAGACTATGTAGCTTGGTGTCCACCAGTTTTATGTCGCCTATGAGCCTCTTGGCCCTGCGTTCCACCGAGTCAAGAGCGGCAAGTTGGTATTTGGCTGAGCCATCCCAAAGGTGACTGCAATACTCCATGCAGCATCGGACTTGTGCTTTGTAAAGAGTTAAAAGCTGTCCAGGCGTAAAGTATCGCTTCACTCTATTCAGGACGCCCAGCTTTTTAGCCGCCGACTGAGCCTTGTACTCGATGGTCGCGCCGAAGTTTAGATTTGATGTCAACTCCATGCCTAGAAGCTCAAGCCTGTCAGTGACTGGGACAGATGTACCCCGAAAAGTAGGTGTCCAGTCGAAAGGACTCCTTTTTGCAGTGAAAAGACACACCTGTGTTTTGGTGGCATTGAATGAGACCAGATTGTCGTCGCCCCATTGGGAGACAAGACTTAAGGTCAGATCTGTTCGCTCTACCATGGCCTTTCTTAACGAACGTATTTCATCCCCACTGGTCCCTGCACCTGTCAAGTATCTCTCTGAAACGGTACTATCATCTGCGTATCCAACAATACCATGCCGAAGGAGGTCATTGATGTGCAGCAGGAAAAGAGTTGCAGAGAGAACAGACCCCTGAGGAACTCATACTAAAAATCAGGCCAATGCAATGAACCAGTGTGTTTTTACAAAGTTTATATTATATCGGGTGAAGTTTTACTAGTGCCTGATAGCGAAAACTCAAGACGGGCTGGTGATAAGAAACTATTTTCTCCAAGGAACATAGGTTGAAATATAGCATAAAATATTTTGAGTAACCGTAGTAAGTAACTCAAATCAGCTGATCGGCAATTTTGTATGGGTGGTCCAATTTTTTTCCGTATTTTGACCTATGTTCCTTGGGAAAGTTGTTCCTTATCACCAGCCCGTCTTGAGTTTTCGCTATCAGGCACTAGTAAAACTTCACCCGATATAATATAAACTTTGTAAAAACACACTGGTTCATTGCATTGGCCTGATTTTCAGTATGACAAAAATTATATAAATCAGAAAGTTAAGGAAAACGTTCAAAAGATTCAAAATAATAGTCAATAAAACGAGCAAAACTTCACTAGTAAAAATAGATCATATGTATATTTAAATAATATCAATGTCGAATTTATATAATTAACTCGAATTTATCAAATTATTATTTTATTTTATAAAACTTTATTGCACAAAACGTACAAATGGCGGGCCTAATTCCTCGCAGCATTCTCTACCGGCCAACCATAGTGTAAACAGAGAGCTCGAAACGGGTGCACTAAAATGTGAAAACGGTAAAATGAGAAGTTACTTCCCGTGGTGGTGATAAAAACTATCCTCTGTGTTAATGTATGTTACCTTCTATATGTGTGGCGAATTTCATGAAAATCGGTTCAGTAGATTTTGCGTAAAGAAGTAACAAACAATCAAACTTTCGAATTTATAATATTAAAATTAAGTAGAATACAAACGACACGGAGATTGAAAATGTCACAGAGAGGCCATTAGATGTCCGTTGATAAAGAAGCTTTTTCTTATATCTGGCGAATCTTGTCACTTCTGTTCTGAGTAATTTCTTAGGTTTCGAGAAGATGTTAAAAATAAATAAGAGAGTAAGCTATTTGTATTTGTACTCTTAAAGAAACAAATCATTCCTCGGCATCAGTAAACGATAGAGAGAGAGTAAAAATAAAAGTCTGTCTCCACACTTCTTTCCCCATCACCTGAATGTCGGCAGATTGCGGCTTACACTTACACCAAGCGATCTCCTTCCCACTTCCTGCCTTACACCCGAAAACACACTCTATCCGAAGAAAATACGACTCCAAACCATTTAACGAACACCAACTTCTATAAGAAACCGCTTCTCAGCTTTTATTTTCAAATGAACGGAGTTACAACGGAAAAGCTACCGTAGCATGTAAGCTTTATAGTCTCAAATTGTTTGGAGGAAAGCTTTCTTAAGGTGGATTTAGCAAATGACGATGCTACGTAGACTTATCGTCGCAAAATGTAGATATTATTATAAACAAAGTGCGGTTTAAAAGAGGAAAATCCTAGAAGTGCTTTAGATGTTTCTCTTATTGCAGATAAATTTGCGGAGTTTTAAATAAGTGGGATATAAGGAAAATATACCATTTATTAGACACGAAAACGAGACGCGCAAAATAAGCAGTCTGTAAATAATTTGAGCTCAGAGTATGGAATGTTTTCGGGGGAAATTGGCCTTTAAAAACAGTTTTATAGATTTTTCAATTAACTTGTTCTTCAAAACAAAGCTATTTACGATCCCAAGAAATACTTTATGGATTTTTATTACCTTGAGAAGGTCATAAATATTTTTTTTAACAGCATGTTTTTTAAATGGACGGAAATTTTGGTTAAATTTAAATTGATTAAAATTTAACAAAAAGATACGTCATCTTGATTTTACTGCTTGTCGAATTTTAACTCAATATCTGACAGGTGACCAACAAAGTGATCCTATATGGGTTCCGTTTTTCACTTTTGTAGTACGAAACCCTTAAACTACAAAAATAACATTTTCTTTTCAAGTTGTTATACCAAATATTATACTTATTTACACGGTATTTTTACATTATGTATAGTCGGTTGTAGCACATAAAGTACCAGGGTTACTTCAAAAGAACTGAATTATTTTTGTCTCCAGCAATTTTTTCTTAACATCAATAAGTAGAAAATGAGTTCTTTTATGAAAATAAGTAATTTTTTAAAATATATATTAACTGGGGATAACAATAATTCAGTTCGTTTGGAGTACCCCTGGTACCTTATGTGCTATAACCGACTGTACATTAAACCATGTAGTACTTTGAATCACATCTGAATGCAACATGTTTTTCATGCGCGCTGATATATTTTGCTTTTGATTCACAATTTTGGTTCTTGTGGCATATTTAAGAAGTAATGGAATGTTTAAAAATTACTATGGCTTATTCTGAAAGATTATGAAATACATTAAAATGGCTTCTGAGATCTTATACCAGATAATACAACAGACAAGGAACCTCTAAATAAATAGATTCTAATTAAAACATTAAATCCGCAGCCAAGAAATTATTTTTAAGTAATAAAACAGCTCTTCGTTTGTTTAAAACCCTTTAATCAAATGTTCGACTTTTAAAATTAAAAACAAGTTTTATCAAGCTCTATTTGCATACAAAATACCACAATAATTTGAAATTCAACTCTATTACCTCGGAAAAGGATATACGAGTCGACTTCAAAACAGAAAATCCCAGACCAAATCCGTATTCTACAAATTTAATTTTGCATTTCGTTGACTCTTGGCTTTTACTTAAGCTATATTTTCGACTTTATTCCGATAGATATAAGGTAGAAAGTTTTCAATGTGACTTTTCTTAGAGAAAAATGACCGTGGTGAGATTTAGATGGAATTTGTCGGGTTATCAAGCACTGCTTAATAATGTATGCAACCGCAATACAAACGCCTTTGATTCGTCTCCTTCTGTGCTGAGTAGGACATCGAAATATTTAGAGTGTTTTATTTTTGAAATTATTAGGTCTAAAACAAAAATCTGAATCATTTTGTATATACATATAATCAAATTAGAACTAAGAATGATACCTGCTGAACGCCATATAATGTACGCACAAAAGACATAAAGTATTATATTATAATGAAATAATGCAATAAATAAAATCATGCAATTAATAATTAAATCGTCAAAGTCAACAAAAAAATAACAGAGAATAAAAAAACTACACGAAGAATACGAAAAATCGGAATGTTATTGTAATTAACATTATCAAATGCAATGCTATCTTCCAAAACTGTTACTCGTAGAATAATTTCTATGTTAAAGCCAGCTAAACCTTGGCGCCAAGCCAGGAGCCACAAACTTAAAATTTTAGCACGGGTTATCAACAAGAAGTTTTAGCCAGGTGGCCTAGCGCAACATTCGGTTGAGAATACACCTGTAACAAAATGTCTGTCTGTTTGAGAACGGTCCGTTTGGAACATGTCCCTTTTTCTTTGCCCAAAACAGCCTCAATTCGGGAATTAAATTCTCTTAACTTACCTTAAATTAGCGCTGTCACTTTTAAAATTTGTAAAAAAACAAGTTAGGTATCTCTTCTAGATTATTATTATTATTTTGAGCTAGATATGTCCCACTGCAGGGCAAAGGCCTCTCTCTGTTTTTTCCATTTTTACCTATCGTGGGCCGCCTCAATCCAGATTTGGGCGTGGGCGTGTGACTCGTCTTCTAGACACTTTTCTAAAATGTTACGAGGTTCTAACTTTGAAAACTGGATAAACAAAATTGTGTTAAACAGTCACGTTTAGATAATTTATATTGGAATATCTAATGTTTTGAGAATAATGTTTTAAGAAAAGCCATTTTTGGAAGGAACTATTTCAAAAAGACCGTAACTTGTATGTGACCGACCGCTGGCTGAACGTGGACAAAGCACATTACAGAAGTAATTTTTGAGAACATTCAAAACTCCTATTTGGACCTCCATTTGAGAGCAACTCTACCGCTCCCCAATTCTCATTACGTGAATTATGGATGAGCCGGGGCGGGCGTAACGACATGCAGATTAAGGACGGAATGTTCGCGAGTGGCTGATAAGAAGGCGACGATGCGGTAGTTTATTGAGTGTGGCCTCGTTATATCCGACATGGGAAAGCATCACCTCATCTTTTTGGATAAACCACCTTTGGTTGGTTGTTTGTCTTTCCGTGCTTTAGAGAGGACGTTAAGTCATTGGTTCCGGTTGCTATCTATCAAGATGAAAACATGAAAAGCAGACCTAATAACAACCTCGTTAAAGGCATATTTCTGTTTTCTAGCACCTTATATATCACTTATCGGGCGGTTTGCTGTCCCTCGCCATCGGACATAACAGTTTAACGAAGACCAAAATGTTGTCAAATGTTGCCAAACCCTATGTGTAGGAGCACTCTAACGTTAGCTTTGAAACTAGATTATGCTATTATTGACATAAAATTAACAGCCACGACAGTCCACTGTTGGACAATGGCTTCCCCCTATTGTGGATTATTTCCATACTTACCACGCTTGGCATGCGGATTGAAGCAAGCTGTTATTTTCACAAGGAACGCTGCTGCCAATTCCCTCTGTACCTTTTTAAGATGGTTGTATCGGGGTGATGTTATTCTAAGCCTTGCTACACGGCATCTAATATTAGGTATATCTTTGCAAGTACCATATCCATTCTCAGTGGCTAGCTAACATTTACAGCGTGTTTTCGTGGTGTCTCCTGTTAATTTATGCCACCTGCCATCCCGCTCAGTTTGAGTTTTGACTCTCAACAGATTCTATATTTTACGTGGTTTGGTTGGGCCGGTACTCAGATGCGTATGTGGGGTGGGATTGAGGCGTTTCTCCCACTTGTCGTTCGTCGCTGCGAATTTTTAACACATCGTAATGCATGCGTCTGTCAGACGAAAGGAAATTGCGAATTCTGATCTTATTCGCATAAAATTACGACTGTGGTGCGATATGGATGCGTCATTCAAGTCGTCAATTTCCTTCCGTCTGACAGACGCATGCGTTACAGTGCGTGAAATTTTTTTGTTGACTCTTGACTTGTACTTTAGTTATATTTTCGATTTTATTCCAAAAGACTTAAGTTTTAAAGTTTTCAATTTGACTTTTCTCAGAGATAAATGACTGTGGTGCGATTAAAATGGAATTTGTAGGGTTATCAAGCACTTTTTTTGTTACGGTGCGTTAATATTTTTAACCGTAAGTCCGCAGTGACGGACAGCAATTAGAAGAACCGCCTCAGTATTGATTTTGTTATCCAAAATAAATTGGCTCAGAACATTGATCAGCAATTAGTCATTTAATTTTTTTTCTCGGGTCTAAGAAGAAGCTATTTAATTTTAAGTGTGTCTTTTGATCTCCAAAAGATTTAAGTCTGCAAGTTTTTTTTTATTATTGTTCATCGATCAGACATGGCTTCTGAGCTCAATGACACAAGGCGTCTTCCAACGCATGTAATCATAAAATACACTTAAATATGTATTATGTGACTGAATCACAGGGATATTAAAAGTTTATTTTATCTTATCACGATAGGTGATATTGTGTCGAGTTCGGGAAAAAACTTAATGTTTTTACTCTAGATCGTCTTCCAAAGACTTATCCAAATAGACCACAGAGGCAGACACTAAGATGAGTTATGTAGAGCGTAATAATAACGCTCGGAGCATTTACTTTGAGTTTTGATGTTTTCAAAGCAAATATAGAAGGCAAATCTGTGTTTATACCGCTCTCGCATCCTGGCAAATCGATATCAGGGGTAGAGACGGTTCGCGGCAAAAATTATAATTAAGAACTGAACAACTGTCAAGGCCTACACATGCCAGAAACACACGATCAGCCTTACTATTTCAAGTCGAAAAATTTTTGTTTGTGAAATGAAATTAGTGTAAATTCAATGTAGGATATTACCATCGTTTATTGACGTCATGATCTCTCCCTCATTGTAAAAAAAGAAATTCATATAGCATAATTTCTCTCTTTTCATAACAATTCTGTATTGTCCTGATATAATACCGGCTCGGGTGGGATACAAAATGAAAATAAAGGCACTGCCTCCACAACTTAACGCCACCACCGCCAGTATACGACATTTGTTTCAAATTAAAGTTAGCGCCGAACAATGGCAATCTTTGAGCAACGCGGTCTTCCGTCTCGTTCTTACTTTATCCCGAGTGTCATAGGCTAGGCTTTATCAAGTTTATAATATTTTTAATTTATTTTGTTTTTCACTGGATACCGGTGGTTTAAAGAATGTAAATCCGTCTCTGAGCCGCTCCAGTAAAGTTATTCAAGTGCTTATTTAAAATTTTGGGACCAGTTGACGCAAACCGAGGACTAATTACCATCCTACCACTTTACATTAAGCTTGTTTCTGTGTGACTAAAATACCTAATACCTACTTTTTCTTAGGTATATGAAGCATCTAACATAGCTGAGGGGCTACATTTTTTACACAGAATGTGGTCGTGGGTACAGTGGGTCCATCATAGTTACTTCGCAGTATCTGATAGGCAATGGATGAGATATTTGACAACAATTCTAAATACATACATATGTCACGCCCATATCCCTTGCAAGGTACGCAGATCATTAACGGCCGAAAAATCGGTAATTTACGCCACGTCTGACAAACATTTGAGGGTCATTCAGAAAATTGTGTATCACTATAGTGACAGGTTGTCAGCCCATCACCTAAGTTGCAAATCACATGTAACCCTCCCATGACATCCACGCGAAATAATGTGGTGGTGCTATTTTAAGTCAATATTACACGGCATGACGACAACAATTCTATGAATAAAAATAAGAAGTTGAAAATGTTAGCGTCGGCCGGGTATTGAACCCGGGACCTGTGGAATACCGTCCCACCGCTTTGCCACTGAGCCAACACTGAGCACTGTAAGTGCAAATTAAACCATAGTAGGTACAACATTTCTAGGAATTTGACGTAGGTTAAAATATTGACTAATGTCAGCGATTTTTGGTCAGCACCATAACAATATACCTTACTTGTAAGCCCAAACATTAAGTATAGTAAAAAAAAATGTGCAACACTGGCTTTAATTTTTATCATTTACACTATGTAGAGAGCGTTTTTGATACTTTATAAATCTACAATGCTTTGTTACTATAAAATCGATTGTGCTTTATTTTAGTACCTTTAATACATGTCTATCATAATTAGCTCAGAACATAACATTCATAACGCTTATTATTATTATTTAAAAATGGCAGAGCCACTGGCGCCACAATTCTTTTGAGTCGTATTTTTCCATTCAAGTAAGATTAGTTTTGTGGGTCAAGTTTAGGTCTGTCAGTAAGGTATGTGGCATTACACCGAGGGAGAGTCCACAACACAGAGGACCTAGTCTCACGACTAGGGGCTGTGTTGCGCAGTTTGAGTGACAACAGAAACGTGATAGTGAAATTTCTGCACCACGTGGTGATCCACTCGTCACTTTTACACAATGTCAGATATGAGCCTTAATTACAATTTTCTATTTAATGTTTAGTTTCAAATAGTTGTTTAAAACACTATCACATTTATTCACCAAACATTCAAATAAACATGAAATAGTAAAATTATAACCAAATCACACCCGCCATTACGGAAAAGCAACAAACGAATACCTTCATAACACTTACATGCAGATTATTATAATAATTAATAATTGTGGTATTGATATTTGCGATAAATGACCTCAAACTTGTTATCAGTTTGCTTATTTATTACGTATCCGCATTAACAGGAAGGAAACTTAGGGAAACCAACAACTTTCAATGTAAATATTTATATGTTTATGTAGATACAAATTCCCAGTTAAGATAACATTACAATCGTAGTAAAAGTCACGGCTTTCCTCACTCGGGGAATTCTATCATTTATCACTATCAGCTGACTTTTAACCTCTAGGAATTATCTACTACGATTATCCGGAACATAGCTATTTGTATATAAGCCGTATTCACTGTGCATCCATTTCATACTACCACTCTCTGACATACAAGTGGTAACATTGTCTTACTATTGTTTGTTATAAGTACGTAAGCATAGTTATAAAAATGTTCTACAAATGTACAATAACAATTTTGGTCGCTTTTTTCTGCTGCACATCAGCTAGAGTTGATTATCAGCAAATTCACTATCCACGTGTCAATTGGGAATATAATGTGCAAGGATTCACATCAGAAGGTAAGACAAATATATTTATTTACTTAATTATTACTGCTTGTGTTTTGGCGTTGCTCCGACTTGTCGTCTGCCGCCGTAACGCACCGTAGCCGTATTAAAATCAATATTCGCAAAATTAATATTCAAAAGTACCCTAAATCGACAAGCATGCATGAAGAGATTGATGAATGTAGAGGAGGCGAAAGAAGTATGCCAGTATCGTAGTAAGAGGGAGGAAGTAGTATCTTCCTACCCCTCCGAGGAAGAGGCGTGATTTCTGTATGTAAGTATTCGCAATGTGATTTCGTCTGACAGACACATGCGGTGCGTTAAAATACGCAGCGATGGAAGATAAGTGAGAGAACCGCCTTACTGTGACACTTCATCATTTATCCAACCTATATTCCCCAGCCAATACTTGCTAAGTATTTCCTTCTTCACTTCTTATGTAGTGGAAAATGACAATGACTCGTAATACACTTCACTTTTACTACACCTTCTTTTGTGTCATTCTTAATACTATATTTTAAAACACACCGTGTTAGGTATACATTTTTTTTAAATTTGCAAAATTTTCAAAATCCTTCCTGCACTTGCAAATTTTTAAATATTGTGTAATACTATCTCTAATAACCTCAGTTTTAATACTGTTATTTGACTTCTTAATCCGTCTAACCATTCATTGATTTTCCAAGGTCAACCATGCCTCAACAATTGCATTGACCACAAATGCGTGGTCGACTTCGACGGCCACGAAACCGAATGCCTTGTCACCAACACCGAAGTACCAAAACACTTCACACGCTTCGGCAAACGCTGCCTAAGTAACTGCGACTTCTTCGGGTGGAACTACAAGTGGTGCATAGACTCGCCAAGCAAACATTGGGACCATTGCAACACCGGCGACGACCACGTTTCGATATGGGAGCAGAAATGTATAGGGAAATGTACTAAGCAGTTCAGTGGGTATTATTGGTGCAAAGTTGAAGGAGGCTGGCAATACTGTGCCCCGCCGAGGGAAGGCGCTGATATGATCACTGAAATACCTTTATTTGATGGTGATAATGGTTTAGGTGATAATTGAGAACGTGTTACTATAAAAAACATAATATTTAATTATTGATATGAAAATAGAAATGTTAAACGTAATTTTTTTTACATTTTCTACCTTATGTTTTAAACAGGGTGTATGTGACAGCCCTCCGAATACTTATAGAGTGTATTCAGACCATGAAACCGAACAACTTCCCATGAAAAAATATTTCAGCGAACGCAAAAGAATTTGCTGACTTCACATAATAAGTAATTGCAGTCAGCTGATCTTGATTTTGTATGGGAGAACAATTATTTGTCGTTTTCTGACATATGTTCCTAGGGGAAAGATGTTCAGTTTCATGGCCTGCATGCACATACACTCTGTATACACTTGTAAGTCACGGCGCTTACTCGTATCCACATTACCACTCCACACAATATTAGTAACTCAAAGTAACCAGGTCTGTTCGCTACGTTTTACGCTGAAACCACTAAACCAATTTTGGTTAAACGTTCTTAGATAAAATTGAAACGACATAAGGCTACTTTTCCCTGCGGGAAATCACACACGACACGAAAGCTCCCAAACACCTAGCACTTAATATAACAACATTTTGGCAGCAATCTGTGCTGATATGGGAGCGGCACATCGTTGTAATGACAGGGAAATAATCCGAATACCAAACGCCGGGGACATTAGAGAGAAGGATGTAGAGAACTGGAAGAGATACTTACTTAGATCAGATAGCATTATTACATTCAAGATTGAGTACGAAACTATACTAAATATGTATGTGTGCAATGTTGGGAGTACTTAAAAATTACATCCAAGATCTGCTCAAAACATTTAAATTGATGAACCAGCCCTTAAAACTGTACAACTTTATACATAATGGCTCTGGGACTATGACTGGTGATGATGATAAAGTTTCCCTAAATTGTGTATACAGAGACATACAGATCCTATTGTCATGTGAAATACCAAATCGACGAACGACTGATTATTATCTGCCTGGTTGTGTTGACATGAGTTGTACTTTTTTTGAAGAAACTACAAATGTAAAAGCACAAATGACATCGCACCGCCGACCTATTGCAAATCGACTTCATGTCTCTTCTAGTACTAAATAATGCTTAGTTGTTCTTCTCTAGAATGGCATCGCGCAGGTGTACAGAATGGTCCGTATCAAATTGCGTCTGATACTACAACGTCACAAGCAGAATAATGCTTTTATATTAAAAAAAGCACGGTGAAGGGAACTTTTGATTTACTTCCTTAAACTGGGTTTTTGGGAAATAGTGCAAAAACTTTCGTGAGTTTTGTTGGTTTTCGTGACTATTATAATCTATTTTTGACGTATCCAATTCAACACGAAAGAAAATTTCGAATTTCAATACAATAAACGGATATCAGGGCATACTGTCGCATGCGATTTAAGTAGTATCATTTTAATTTTGTAAGATAAAATATGTGAAAAAAGAAGTCGAATAAATCGTCCGACACTGAAGAATTTTACGTTATTCTACTATTAATTTTTTTTATCATTATCTTCGTCATACAATTTCAGATCAAGTGTAATGCTCTTATTGTGTAGGTACTATTAATCACAAACACACATGTAAGTACTCAAACGTATATTTCTCTCTTGCCAGACACAAAGAAACATTCTCCCGGAATCCGTATTTATTCAACATCTCTCACCACGTCACGAACAGATCTTTTATTATTCAAACAAAATGAATGTCTCTGTCTCATACACGTCTCATGCAAACGCGTAGTTTGTATGGAAACTGATAACAAACAATGTAACGATGAGGAAAAACTGGGAATACGGAAAATGTTTCAAGAAATATGTTATAGAGCAATTATTTGTTGAAGAGCAATGAGATTACAAAAAATATGAACATGATAAATAAATTAATGATACCCATTAGTATTTACAGAGAGTAATTTGCTATTGTCATCCAACCAATACACTGTCGAATACCTTCTTTTTAAACACTTCCCGTGTTAGGTATACAATTTTAGAAAACTTGCGAAATTGCCGTGCCACACGTTATTGGTATTACACTTACAAAATTTGCGGCAAGGTACGAGCCATACTTACTTCTAGCATAGCACTCAATGCTTTCAATAGAAAATCAATTCTCGTAACGTACCTTATATTAGTGTTGTCACTTTCCGTCAAATAGGTTTAGAAAAGGATAAGCGATATCAAGGCATGACATTTTGTAAAATTTGACGCAAAATACGCGTTAACAGCCAAATTAAGGCGGCGAACAATCGCAGAAAGAACGACTCGACATATTTGAACATGACAGGACTTACATATCTCCTATCCTTTTGAAAATAATTTGACGGAAAGTGCCAGCGCTAATTGAATGTAATGCATACCTTTTTACGTGCATCGTTCCTTCATCAACACCACATAACTACTCATACATATTTATTTTAAATTCTCCCTCTATGTAAGTAGGTAATTTTACATTTAATTAGGGTTACCCAGGACAGGCTGGTGATTAAGCGGCATAATGATGTCATAAAGTCGGAGTATCACATCGCAAGTCCAAAGTGTATCCGACCCTTTATTAGCCAGCCACAGCATGTGAGGGCTCATGTTTAAATTAGGATCTGTGGAATAAAGTAACATGCGAAATGAAGTGTCCTTGAAAGGGAGGCTACCTTTAGTATACTTATACGGAATGTGAGGGACGGTGTTTCCGAAAACTTTGCAGGCATGAGCAGGGCATAAAACATACATACATATATCACGCCTTTATCCCTTGCGGGGTAGGCAGAGCATAAACGGCCGAAAAAACGGACATTCACGCCACGTCTGACAGACGTTTGAGGGTCATTCGGAAAATTGTGTATCGCCATAGTGACAAGTTGTCAGCCCATCGCCTAAAACTGCTATACACACCCTCGAGTCCCTTCGTCGCCTCTTACGACTCCCACGTGTAAGAAATGGAGTGATGCTATTCTATGCCGGGCATAAAACAGACCAACCTTTTCTATGGAGGAGACAATGGTACATACATACACACATCACCCTATTGCAGTTCACTGTTGGACGTAGGCCTCCCGCAGGGTACGCCATAGGGTGCGATCTCCCGTTTTCACCATCCAGTTGCTACCAGCCGCCTTTTTTAAGTCATCGGTCCATCTGGCCGGAGGTCATCCAACGCTACGCTTTCCGAAGCGTGCTCTCCACTCGAGAACCCGCTTACTCCACTGTCCGTTTGTTATACGACAGATATGCCCAGCCCATTGCTTCTTCAGTTTGCTACACTTCCAGACAATGTCCATTACTGTTGTCATTTTGCGGATAGTCTCATTCCAGATTTTATCCATTATATAGATACCGAGCACAGACTTTTCCATAGCTCTCTGAGTGACATGTTGTAGGTGGGCCAGTTTTACTGTCAGATTCTATACGTACCTGTCAGTAGGAACCTGACAGCAATAGTAAACGTGGACGCTACACAAATAAAACAATAAAAATACCTATGGAACCAATTACAAGGCGTTGAGTCTACCGACAATACTATTTAAAAATTTTGGGTAATGTGATCAATTCAACCCAAGCAGCATATAACCAAACCCAAGCAGCACATAAACCTACCAATTTAAGGGACCGACGTATACTGTTTTCTTATACAGTCCTAATACTTAATTACCAGTATAAGCTGGGTAGTTTCATGTGCTGCTGATATACGTACCATTGTCAAATACGTGACCTGGGGCTGATAATGGACACCAGGTTGGACTTCCGCAATTATATTACCGCCATCTGCAAGGCCTCGAGCAGAACTCTTGGGTTTATAATGCGAGTTACTTCTCAATTTATTGACGTAAGGGCAGCAAAAACATTGTACTATGCTTACGTCCGTAGCAAGCTCGAATTTGGTGCAATCGTTTGGAACCCGTACGAGACAAAGTACTCTCTTATTATTGAAAAAATCCAAAAAAAGTTTTCTCGTTCAATTTATAAACGTAAAAATGGTTACTATCCCTACCTATATCCACCGCTAGGGCACTCTCACTTATCAGCGACATCGCTACGCAGTATGTCAATATAGACGTATTTGCAGATTCGAAGAGGGGCTTCCTAGCGCAAGCCTATGTTTACTTATGTCAACTTATGTGAACTGACTGACTATAGATTATGATTTTTCTACCATTATTTGACATATTATTTTATTGATATCAATCATTGTACTAAGTAGATGAATTGTTTTTGTGTATTGTTTAAATCTGTTCCATTATGTACTTACCATGCAAAGTTTTGTATTAAGCAGGTATATAAGTATTTATGCCTTGCTCTTGTATTTAAAAACTGCTGGTGCTTTGGATTTACTGTAAGTCTGCTCAGCAAGCTTCCTGCTTATGGCATCCCAGCTGATTTTTGTACTTGGATTTCAGACTTCCTTAGTGAACGGTCTATCAGAGTAGTTGTTGACGGCTGCTCCTCTGACCTTACGGCTATTGATGCCGGAGTTCCTCAGGGATTTGTTCTCTCTGCAACTCTTTTCCTGCTGCACATCAATGACCTCCTTCGGCATGGTATTGCTGGATACGCAGATGATAGTACCGTTTCAGAGAGATACTTGACAGGTGCAAAGACCAGTGGGGATGAAATACGTACGTTAAGAAAGGCCATGGTAGAGCAAACAGATCAGACCTAAGTCTTGTCTCCCAATGGGACGACATTCTGGTCTCATTCAATGCCACCAAAACACAGGCGTGTCTTTTCACTGCAAAAAGGAGACCTTCGACGGGAGACCTACTTTTCGGGGTACATCTGTCCCAGTCACTGACAGGCTTGAGCTTCTAGGCATGGAGTTGATATCAAATCTAAACTTCGGCGCGACTAAGGCTCAAACGGCGGCTAAGAAGCTGGGCATCCTGAATAGAGTGAAGCGATACTTTACGCCTGGACAGCTTTTAACTCTTTACAAAGCACAAGTCCGATCCTGCATGGAGTATTGTAGTCGGCTTTGGGATGGCTCAGCCAAATACCAACTTGCCGCTCTTGACTCGGTGGAACGCAGGGCCAAGAGGCTTATAGGCGACATAAAACTGGTGGACACCAAGCTTCATTGCCTGGCACATCGCCGCAAGGTTGCCTGCTTGTCGGTTTTTTATAGATTGTACTTCGGAAAGTGTGCTCAAGAGCTTCACGACCTTGTTCCACCAGCTCCCTTCTACCATCGGACATCCAGACGCACCGCCGGATACCATCCGTACCTGGTTGCCATTCCACCAATTCGGACTAAGCGCTTCCAGTCATCATTTATAATGCGCACTGCTAAATAGTGGAACTCACTACCTGCGTCTGTGTTTCCAAACGCATACAACCCTAATCTCTTCAAAGTAAGAGTGAACAGGCTTCTTCTGGGTGAGCTCGCTCCATCTTAGAATCTGTCTCTGTCCTATGACCTAGACTAGAGTCAAGAACAAACCGATCATTAATATATAAAAAAAGACGCATGTTTTGTTTCCTAAATAAATAAATAAATGTACACATACATTATGATAGTACCAAAAATGTTTATACTTAAGTGTATGGACGTATCTTTATTTTCAAAAGCTACAACACCGATTTCGAGTATTTTCTTACAACACTATTAGAAATACTTTCTTCGCCTCTATCTAGTAGAAATCTTGTTAATTGCAGTCTCGGATTCGACTCGGGACTGAGAAAATAAGAAATTAAACCGCAGAAAAGTAATTGTGGATTTCAAGAGAGTCCAGTTGTTTATCTCACTGTACGTGTCACATACAGGGTGTTTTTTGTTTCATATCTACTAGAGAGTTTAAAGGGAAAGTGCTTTCGTGGTCTAGCTAGGCGATTATTAGGTTGTTAGCTGAGGATCATCAGATTAGATCAAACAGGTTTAAGAACCACTCACTTCCTGCGTCTGTGTTTCCAAACGCATACAACCCTATGTCTTCAAAGTAAGAGTGAACAGGCTTCTTCTGGGTGAGCTCGCTCCATCTTAGACTCTGTCTCTGTCCTATGACCTAGACCAGAGTCAAGAGCAAACCCATCATTAATAAAAAAAAAAAAAAAGAACCCTTTTACACAAGCGATTGCGGCAATCATGCTCCGCGGAGAAATCTGCGGAGAAATTCACCCGTGTGAAAGGGCTCGAAGTGTCAAATAACATACACAAAGTTGATTAAAATAAAAGTCTGCTAAACTCGAATTTTATCATTACTACACTTACACTTTGTAAATTGTTCTCAGTTGGGTTTTTTTTTCAGTTTCATATTTAGTTTTTTTTAAATATAATTGATTTGCTGTGCATACTTGTAGGACTCGAAAAATTGTTTATTAGATAATAAGAGTTCCCTCGATTTCCATCACCACATTCTGAAAATTCTGACATCACATCCACCATTGAAAAAATCAGAACATCCCAACGAATTAAAACACACATACCACGCCTTTATCCCTTGCGGGGTAGACAGACGGCCATTAAAAACGATCATTTTTGGCACGTCTGACAAACTTTTGAGGGTCGTTCAGAAAACTGTGCTTCGCCATAGTGACTTGTAGGCCCATCATCTAAAATTGCAGTACACATGTAACCCTTGAATCTTTTATGACAACGACGGGAATGAAATGGGGTGATGATATTTTAAGCCGGCATCACGTGGCATCCTCCACTAAAAAAATGTTAATTAGCAAAACCTACAAATGCTACACCCTGTATCCTGTAACTGGGTTTGCCGCGGCTCATTTGTGATTCTTCCTTCGTTAGCTGCACGACATATTACTTGGTCGCTTGCCCCGCTTGCCCTGCTAACTCCACTCGCTCGGCTAACCGCTACTGTTCTCAGTCTTTTATACAACTGAGAATTTTGTGTTTTAGTTACGAATCGACTTGTGTGTTTGGTTAGTCTTCTTCTTCTTTTCGTGTGGGACACCGAACGACCCGATGAACCCTCGTGTCAGAGTTTTTCAACCACCTGCTATTACTAGTAGGTCTCTGACATGGTTGTGTTACGACTGCGGTCGAAGTAATAGACAGCAACCGGAACCGAGGGCTTAACGTGCCCTCCGAAGCGCGGAACCATTTTTCTTACAGACAATCAAGTTGTTCAGCCTGCAATGTCGTAACCAGACAGGAAACAAATTCACAAAGATATAATATAACTGGCCCCACCGGGAATCGAACCTTTGCGCCGCAGGCATTCGTATTATTACGCCACATCGGCCTTCAAGTTTGGTTACTGAAAGAATACATCAACTTTTGTTGTTTATCTGAAATTTCGAATTGGGTACTCTCAGCAGCATCTGGACCTTGCTATATCAGAGATAAATGTATACTGGTAGAGCAACGAATTATAAAACACTTCATAGTGCTGGGTATTAAAAAGTAGTAAAACTTGCAAAATTTCACCGCAGGCAGGTTTCGAACCTACTACTTTTGGTATCAATACTACCGACGCCTCTACCAACTGGGCTATCGTGGCTCATTTGCCACACATTCGGTCTGTAAAGATTGAATCTCTCTCTCTTTTCGCGTTGGACACCGAGTCGTCCAACGACACGATGAACCCTGGTGTCAGAGTTTTTCAACCGCCTACTACTAGTAGAAGGCCTCTGACATGGTTGTGTTAAGATTGAATCAGTCGCTGGGATTGAGTTTCTAAAACTATCCTGGTAGGTTGATTAAGCCATGCCTCGCGTTATTGGCATAAATAGACTTGCATAATTTCACCAACGGAAGCGGTGTTTCTGAACACATGCTTCAAGTAGCGATGATAGTAATATTAATGAAGGTTGTCAAATGTTAGCAACCAGTTTCCAACACACAGTGATAGAGCACATACTAACACATTTGTATGAGAAGCTGTTTGTTAACTAGTACATCGATATTCCTTGAATTTGCATAACTAATCAAAGGATCCTATTTACACAGAGGTACAAACGCTAATAACGCCATATACTGCTTATAAAGCGTATTAATAATTGCTTGCAGTAGCCATGTAGAGCAGGCTTAGAATAGCATCACTCTAACTCTACAAGTAGATGTTGTGAATGGCGACTACAGAATGAATGCAGTGAATGAGCAGCAGCGTGTAGCGTTCTCTGTGAATGTGGCACTGCGCTCGCCAATCCGAATGGAAAATATCCCCCATAGGGAAATGGTACATGTCCAGCATTAACGGGCCTACTTCCATGAAGTGAGGTGAAAACGAGCTACGAGAATGCATTTTATACATATTCTAAGGAACATCACTGTCAACAAAATTTTGTTTTTTATTCTTCAAGATATGAGGAATAAGCCAGGGCAGCGCAAAATCTCATTTTATATTTAGTAACGGAGAAATAAAAATTTGAAGTTACCTCTATTTTTCAGTGATGAAGCGTGGCGTAAGAGATTTCTTCCGCCAGTGCTAATCGAACTGTATTGATCTTAGTATGATTATTAATGGCAATTTCACGTTGAACCCGCCCGGGCGGCTATTTTTTGACAAAACAACTTAGTTATTAAGAAATTTAGCAAACCACTTACTGTTTCCGGCTGCTATCCTTGGGAGTAAAAGGTTTTTGTTTTGATGTGTTTCCTCTGCTGTCAAAACTGACGTGGAATTGATCATAGATAAACGGAATATGATGCAGACGCGACACACTGTACATTTGTTCGATATTTTGACCGTGAAAAATTATTGTAGCTAGAATTTTGCCGTAAAATATATCAACTATCTACAACAACGGCATTCTATCCGCTATGGATAATTTTGCCAATGTCAATACTACGTTGATTGGTACATCGAACGAAACGCAAAATATGAACCGATTAGACGTAGGTATTAAAAATATTTTTACGATCAAATAATAGGATGACGTGGTTGTTAGTGCAGATTAGTATGAAGTACCTAGTAAGGTTCGATTTATATGCAACACTAGACGGCGACACGGCGGCACAAAAGCAGTTTTTTAACCGCGGCGGAAATTTTTAAATGTATATATGGAGCGCTGCGCATACGGTCACCACACCACCAACCACAGTTTTAGGACAAATTATAAGAAAGCAAGTATTAGTACATTGTTGTCGAGGTATGGAAAATAAGACTTTGCTGGACGAGTATAGTTTGAAGTCCGAGCCGCAGGCGAGGACTTCAATTATACAAGTCAAGCAAAGTAATTTTCCCCGAGGCTTACATAGTGCTTTTCTCAAAAAAAGGCTAGGAAATGAAAGATTGTACTTCTTATAAAAGTTAGCTAGCGACCACAACACAACGAAACAAATAAAAATTTACAATTTTCCCACCAATTGTAATTTTTTAAAATAAATTCGCCTGTAAGGCACAGTATTACGTAATATTCTGCCATACTAAATGTTTAGTTCATTCTTTTCTTTTTTAATTCTGGACAGGCAAGGGTCTTCACATCATACAGCCTCGTCTTTAGTTACCTGTTTCATACAAAATTACGTTCCGTTTCTATGAGAGTCATCGAGATAATTTTGAAATCAAATTATGTAGGTTTAGCGTATAACGAATTTATCTTAATGGACACCAGCAAAGGATTTCCATACAACTTTGCTGGCGTGATCTGAGACGTGACAAACAATGTGAAACTTCGCGGTTTCTTTTTTTGAAAGAAATGAACACATTTCCTAGCATGTTTGAGAAAAATAATTATGTACATGTACTTACGTACATACATACATACACATATCACGCCCATATCTCTTGAAACTTGCGTACCTAGTATACAAAAGTATTATTTATGTAGTAAAAGATTTTTGTCAGATTTCAGTTCAAGAGTGGGATCAATTGATTCGGAAGGTTTTTAGTGTTATGGGGTAGAAAGGTTCTAGAGTGGCACTGGGTCAAGATGTTCATGCTAGGGTAACACTGGGTTGAAAGGTTCTAGACTTATACCTAGCTGGAAAGTCCTAGAGTGTCACCGAACAATATGCCAATACTAATGTTAAAATTAATTTCCAGGTAGGTACTTATCATTTCGGGAAGGTCGAGGGTATCATTATATTTAAGGTTGTGGTCACCCTGGTTCGTTGGTAACACCGAAATATACCAAACATTGTATAGGGCTATAAATCCCTTTTCTAAAAATACCAATTTCAAGACCAAAAATTATAGGATTATCCAGATAGGAATGGATTAAAAACCTTAGTCAAACAAGCAATTAGAAGCACCTTCGATTTTAATTTTTCTTAGTTAATTTAATAGATACCACCAAAATGTATGATAATTTTTAACTATGAAGCAATTCAACTGGTGTCGGTGATTAAAGGAAAAAGATTGTAAAAGGTGTTCGAAGGTATGAAATTTTTTAGGCATGCGGCTCTGTGTTTGTCTGATGGTCAACAAATATTGTTCAAAAACTAATGAACGGTGCGAGAATGCGACCGCTATTTTATATATTATCTTATCATAATATCATACTCGAATGTATAATGGCCGTCGCTAATTGGTTTTTGGTATTTATATTTTTAACTTACATCTATGTATACTGATTTATGCAATAAACGTTTAAAATTGAAATTGAAATTTAACAGTATTAGTAGCGCTTAAGGTGCACGCAATGACGAAAATTACAAAGAAATATCCAAAAAAAGTTTCTTAATGTCGAAGTTCGCAAAAAAATGTACAATACCAGGATGGACAAAAACGAAACAAAAATATGTTCGCGCAAAGTGCGTAACATGATACTGACCACTTGCATTTTTAAACCTGAACTAATAAGTTGGCTTTATTTAGTTTAATGACTTTGCTTCTTCTGAAATAACGTAAAACTAAAAAGTTGTAAATATGATTTGAGATGTTATGAAGATAAGTGTTTTGTGAACTGATTAAGCCCTTATTTTTAGACCAATTCTTTTCATGTACTGAAAGTGGAAGAATAACAAACAAACATACAGTACAGTTTATACAGTTCATAATTAATATGGATACTATGCGTTCAGCTAAGTCTTGGCGAATGGTTCAGCTTATTCCAAAATATGGTCCTTATGATATAATGTAGGTTAATATTCCTTCCAAGTTATAATATCAACTTTGTGAGTAGTCCACCGAGAATCGAACCCGGAACCTTAGCGCCGAAGGCAGTCGCACTACCATTAGTCGTCAAGTATTGTATCAGTACCAGTTAGACTAACATTATATGAAATGGTGACACCTCTATAATATACTCTTTGACATGACTTCCGAATTTCATTTGAATTTCGTTCCTTCCGTCGAAGTACAAGCCTTAAGTAAACAATGAACCGACTTTTTGGGCAGAAGGTACGCTCAGCAAGCGGATTGGCCAGTGCAAGATATGACATTCACAAGGAATACTTTTGTTAATTATCAAGATTCAGCAAAGTCGCATTTTACAACACTTAGGTTAGAAACAGGGTGACGCTACACTGGGCTCGAATTTGGTAGCACATTTTAAGATTGTGTTCTTGCATGTTCGTCAAACCCACGACCTTTACAGCTGACACTGGGTAGCCACCAACTCAACTAAAGAAGCACAAACTAGTCACAGTATCAAAGAGGAACGCTGGTAGGAATAATTACTTCTGAAGCAAACAGAGCAACTAATCTAAGTTGGATACATTCGAGCTAAGGAGAGTGTACACTGTTTAGCTTGGTTAAGTTGGTAGCTTGTTATAGCAAACATCTTGTAATCTAAGTGTTTACTGTTGAAAGTATAAGTATTAATCAAAGCCGCTAGCATTTCCATTAAGCTATGAACAGTTGTGGGCCACGTAATGCTGCATTCGTGGTCTACGTTGATCACAGGATTCAACGGTTCCTGGTTCGATTCTTTCCCACACACATAGCTATACTCGTACCATTCGTACTCTGTCAATTTGTCACTTTGTGAATTGGTTTGACATTACATACCTATCTTACCAGTCTGCTTTTTAAACAAGGTAATGGCGAGATCAACTGGAAAGCGCAGGATTAATGGCGACAGATCATGGGCGCAGTGTGTGAGAACGCCTCCCAGCGCTCATGGCGCAAAGGCTTGTATTATAGTCAGCGACTCAGGCAACTTCAACCCGGCCGCGAATGCAACATTATACTGCGCGCGTCGCGGCCGTATTTTCTGGTATGAGCCGTGGGGCCACGCTAAATGTGCGCCAGCCTAAATAAAACAAATGTATAGCCTCCTTAACAGCTTGTCGGTGTTCAAGAGCTGGTATAAGTTTTGATAACATCCGTTGGTAATCATTGACGTGCCGGCGCTACGTGTCCCACAAACATAACATTATTTGGAACAAGCTGGCGTAAGTACATGATTGTATCTCTAGGAGGGAATGTAATGCAGGCACCCAAGTTATCTGTTTTACACTCGTTAAATTCCCCGAATTGTGGATATCTATCATACTCTCCACATTTGGACCTAGAATAGTTTCACAAAAACGAGAGTCTCATTTTATCTTTTTTGATAGTTTTTGTGGATGTCAGTATGCTTTTGAACCTGCGACGGATTCTTTGTCGGACACACAGTTATGGACATACACATAAACATGCATCAGTAAAAGTAACACCCTGTTAGTAGAAAATATAAGTATAGTAGTCGACAGCCACGACTGTTATTTGTATAGAATCAATGTAAAATTTAGAGTACATTTTAATAGACTTCTCATAAAATTGCATACAAAAACTATTAATCAATTCAAAGTTCAGACTACTGAAAATAGGCATCGACAGTAAAACGACAACAGTTCTTGCGATCCGGACTTTGCTCCCCAACCTCACAACCGCACACGTGGACATGCTCTTGATCTTGAGGTTCCGGTGACGAGCTAACTGACCTGGTTGTCAAGTTTTTCACCACTTTCTTCTCAGGGGTTCTAGACCTTCTAACAGGGCACAACACCTCTTCCATTGCAGCACTCCTAGGTTTTCTTACTGGGCACAACACCTCTTCCGTCGCAGCACTCCTAGGTTTTCCAACTGGGCACAAAACCTTTTTCTTTTCAGGGCTCCTAGACCTTCCAACTGGGCATAAAACTTCAGTATTCACGGTCTTACTGACAGTTTTTAAGTTCTTCGGAGCATCTGTGCTTACCGTCTTGCTGACAAACTTTCGGGGTGGACTTTGTGTTCGAAGCATAACTGGGCTTCCAGTGTTTAAGCAAGGCGGTCTACCGCACGGAGGGTTTTCACCACAAGGTGGCTTTTCGCCGCTTCTACAGCAAGGTGTGACACACGGCGGTATTTCGCCCGGAGACCTTACGCAAGGTGGTAACTGGGGATTGGTTGCTTGGGTTGCTTGGACGGGTCGTGGTATTCCGGATCGAAGAGTTGGGGAGCCCATGTTGCATACTGGTTTTAGGGGTGGTCCGCAGCCGGCAGGTATGGGTGGTTCGTTCAATCCCAAGATACAACTTTCGTGGTTGCAGTTGCATTGCTAGAAGATGACAAAGCTTTTTGTACAACAGCAACAACAACTTATAAATAACAGCTATAACAGGTTATAAATTAAAGTAAAGCATTGTGAGATATTCCAACGTTCCTAAATAAGATAAAATAATTATTTCATTTCACGTACTTAAAATAATTATTTCTTTCGTTTGGTCATATACAAGTATCAAGGAAGATTGTGTGAGAAGCCTTTTTCGAATTATCGAATTGAGCCAAATACTTGCACTAAAGTCATGAAAAGAGATCATCTTTACGATCGACACTTAACAGCCTGGATGGTGCTCTGACAACTGTCTAAAGATTCTTTGGACACAACCATTCACAATTTTGCCAGAATACATTTAAGTACCAAAAGATTTACTCCATTGTACTGTTGTGTTCTTATGTGTCCGGGGTTGTGTTCACTATTCACTAAGGGATGATTGAATTATGAATCCGGGATATTATATATAATATACACTGTCTATAATGTGACGTCACACGAATATATAGGGCTATGTAACCTGCCGTCGCGTCCGGTGGTTAGGGAGTGACTGCCCATGCATGAGAACACATGGCTATTCTGCTGACTACATACAATGTCGCTACAGTACTCACAAAGGTACTCCTCCGTCTAATCCGCAAGCATTTCGGTCGCCTCCGAACGCAGCGGCAAACCTTCTTCGCGTGCCGTCTTTGAGCGGCATTAGCCAGCTTACACTTCAGATTGTCCCAAACGTAGCACTTCCCCCCCATGTGCTCGTCGCAGTAGCATCCGGAACAGACTAATCCTGTTGGAACGTTTAGCGTGTTTAGTGAGAGGGTTTCAGTAACAATAAGCGTCTACAGGTGGCGCTGTTACAATAGATAAATAATAAATAAACTAATACAATGTTATGTGTCAGTAATTATTTGTACTCAGAAATTGTTGGCTTCTGAATAAATGTCCTTTTATTTTATTTTATTTCGTAAATTGATATGCGCGACTGCTGTATGCACATATTTTTTCAAGACGATTTTATGATTTAGAGAGCATTCTAATTTCTTGGATGACACCCCTTATTTAGCTGTCCTTGCTTTAGAGGACACGTTAAGTGTCCCACAAGACATAAGAAGAAGGATATATTTAGTTGTAACCTACATATTTTTTTCAAAACCCTGAAAACTTTTTATTGGATCGTTGGGTTGTTTAAAATACCCGCTTTAGAATGTTATGAACATCAGAGACTATTATTATAGCAGACTATAGCTACCTATTTGTTAATCTGGAGTATAAACTCTATGATGACAAAGACTAGAATATTCTCTTTGATGTATTCGAAGCATGAATCTTAGGAATTTGAACTAGAATTCTGTGTATTTAGTAGTCTAGCCTGGCATATAAGATTATTAGAATTCAGTACTGGTTTGCCACAGTTCCAATTTGTCATCAAAACTTTGATCCATGCAACGAGAACCAGTTCGTCACAAAATATAATTATAGCTGACCTGATGGCGTAGCGCATAGTACTCTGCCTGCTGCGCCGAGGGTCGTGGATTCGATCCCCACAAGACACAAATATTTGATAAGTCATTTTTAGATATTTGTGTTAAGTTTCAGTGTTTCTATGGATTTAAATACGTAAAAAAGTATACAAGTATTAATATCAGCTATTTAGTTCCCATAGTACAAGCTTTGCTTAGTTTGGGGTTAGATGGCGCTGTGTGAATTGTCCATGATATTTATTTTTATATTTAATTATCATTTTCTTGCATAAATACACATTGTTAAAGTAATAATGTGTTATAATTATAATTTAACTAGCGGCCCGCCCATCACTATCACCGGCTGCCAACCGTTTTCTCGTGGCAACAAGACCTCTTCCTGGCATGTGTTAGGTATACATAATATAAAACTTCCTCTTCAATTATTTTGTCATTATAATAATCACATCAAAATCCATTGTTTAATTTTAAAGAATAGGGTATAAATAGGGAGAATGAGACAGATACAGATACAGGAAGCGACTTTGCTTTATACGAGTACTATGTAGTGGTTTAAGTCCCATTTCGTTATAGCTTTAATATTTGCTTCATTGTCATCATCATCATATCAGCCCACATCTACCACTGCTGAGTATAGACCTCTTCTTTTTCTCGCCATATCTGCGCCGGTCCTGTGCCTCCCGCATCCACTGTTTGCCAGCAATGGTCACTAATATTTGCTTTGTAGTCTTAGTACGTATAAATTATTTGTCAGACTGTACTTTAGAAGCCTTAGGAACATAAGGGTATTTTTTAAATAGTGGCTGTGACCAATCGGGTGACACATTTATATAAGTGGCGAACCGGGTCTAACTCGTTATTAGCTTGCTATGAAAATGTGCGCTCTCGACTTCAGTACACTTTCATAGTCGTCAATTATGAACTTTCCTTTTATAGCGATTTCGATTTACTGTCGATACATAAAAATTAAATATAGTCGAGTTTTATAAAAGGTATCAAAATCACTTACCCATATCGAATTGGGTTGTATTTTTATTGTTGTTATGATTTTCACATTATTTTCGTGACGTCTGCCTGTAGCCAACTAGTTTAATTTGTACATCTAATAAGTTAAGTATATACTTTTTTAATGCCTTTTTGTCTCTATAAATCCTAAGGTTTTTTGTAAATATAACCATCAGCAGCAGATAGACACAACAGTCCACTGCTGGACGTGGACTTTCACCGTTTAGGAGTTTCCTGACATGGTCAACACGCATGGCAGGCGAATAGGCAAGCGCAGTGCAATGTTCTGTCTGTATTCCCTTAGTCGCCTAAGAAGCCCCCGTGTATCATGGGTACCTATCTATTTTAAACAGGTGCCATATTGCAGTTGATGTCTATCTACACAACTATGCATAGATTCAATCCAATCTAATCTACTTACTCTTGAAATTTTATTTTGGGTTCAGATTTGTTGAGATTGACACCATCAAAGTACCTGACTATTTTTTTTTAATTCTCTGCTGCGGAAATACTTATTTCTTACTACAACAATAATAACATCCGTAGTTAGAAATTGTTGTATCAGTGTTGCAGACATTCCGAAGCACGGAGCGAACTTAAACAAGCAATTAAATGTTCTGCAGATTAATTATTTGTTTGTCCAACAAACTGAACAGGAATTGCTGGTTTAATATTTGAACTCGAAACTTTCTCACTAGTTGTATGGTATTTATGTAATATCTGACATTGTCGCGTTATGCTGGCTTAGAATAGGATCACCAAATTTTTATCCGTTGGTATCTTAAAAGGCAACTAATAGAAGAATATTTTATATTTCGCATCGACAATTGGAATTGCTATTTTCTCGGAGACTATAGGTTTATGTTTTAATTCTTGTATTACAATGCCTAATATTACAATGTTAATGTGACGTTTGGTTGAAAAACATATCTTGAAATGGGCAGCAGCGTTCCCTGTCACATAGGGAACGCTGTGTACTTTTTCTTTCGTGTTGGACACTGACTCGACGAACAACCCGATGAACCCTGGTGTCAGGGTTACTCACTCCGTACTCACAATCAGTCTGTCACGCGTTTTGGATATGTCACAAGTAACTTACTGCCCAATAGGGTGCCCTAAAAGCCTTCGACCCGACAGTGGGCTGTCGTGGCTGATGATGAGGTTGTATCATGAATTGAAATTTAATAAATATTTGACTATAATTTGATTTATATATTTATATTTGATATACCTACATTACATACTACTTATGTAGATATTGTACAAATGTATACGATTGTAATGTCAATTGTTTGTGTGTGTAATTATTGTTGAAAGTAAGAAAGAAAGAAAGAAAGAAAGAAATTTTTTAAATAGGGTTATGTGCCTGAAATAAAACATATTTAATTTAATTTGTGAATTTTATTTGGGCTTAGCTACCTTCTAGAGTCTAGTCTGGGTATCGGTACCACAGGATTGGCTGTGAAAGTTAGGCGTTACGTTCTTTTTTTTATTAATGATGGGTTTGCTCTTGACTCTAGTCTAGGTCATAGGACAGAGACAGAGTCTAAGATGGAGCGAGCTCACCCAGAAGAAGCCTGTTAAGGCACTGGCGCTCCCACACACTGACGGAACGCAGTTCCTGAAGAAAGATCTCGCTCTAGCGTTACCAGTCTCCGTATGGGTATCATCTGGCTTGTCATTCCCATCGGAGTTCAGCACCAAATAGCTTACCGTAATTCGTCATAAAAAAATAACTTGGATATTTTAAAACAGCGCCATCTAGCCCCAAACTAAGCAAAGCTTGTAATATGGAAACTAGATAACTGATATAATACATCAATTTATTTTTTGTCAATCAGGAAACTCCCAGACTCAACGCAAATATTTGAAAAGTAACTTACAAATACTTGCGCTGTGCGGCAATCAAACCCACGACTTTACTCCCTACACGGTTTTATTCCCTACGCCATTGTGCCAGTCAAAATATGTTAATGTCATCTTCAAATTAAAATTTGTCTGAACCTTTTCTGTCCCTGATCTTGTCAGCCACAACTCGAAAGCAATCGTAACTAGTGAAATCGAGTTACTGACCCTTAGTAGGGCCCAACCCCAAGCCAATGTACAATTCCGGGGGCGAACTTTATATGATTGGAGTTTGGAACTTGTCGTGGTCGGACCGAAAGTGTTTCAGTTATGTAACTCGCTCGGTCGCCGCAAACTGCTACTAGATGGCGCTATATCGAATTAATGTCAAAGGATATTAAGAAATAAATTTATTTCAGTGAAATTGAAATTTACTTTATTCAATGTAGGATAGTATTGTCACCAATTAACGTCATGATCCGTCATTGTAAAAAAATAATATTTGTATAACACAATTTCCTTTTTTAATTTAATTTGCTTAAAACAATTTTATTTTCTGTGGTAAAATGTTGTATTGTCCTAATAGAAAACCGGCTCGGGGGGGGTAACAAATAAAAATAAAGGCACTGGCCAGGTTAATCACACGGCATGTAACTTTACGCCACCACCATCTGAGTGAGGGGGAGGGCGGTTTATTTATAAATTCGAAAGTAACTCTGTCTACTGCGCTTTCACGCTTAAACCACTGAATTGATTTTGATGAGATTTGGCACAAACTTAGATGACATGATAAGAAAGGACAAAAGCATAAAGATTAAAGCTTAAATAGCATAAAGCTACTTATATCAACGAGTGAAAAAAAAGAGTGGATTATGGACCTACGAGACAATTTTTTGAGATTGATTTATTATAAGTACCTACCTACGTAAAAAAGATTGATTAATTTTAAGTACGTAAATAAAATATGAAATTTTACAACAATTTAGGTATAATAATTTTTAAAGGACTCTTTCTTTACATCAACTTCAAGTATTAAAACCACAATTCAAAAATATGTAATTGGAACCTAATTAAATAAATATCTTCCAATTATTACATACGCATAATTATGCTACAATAATAAAAATAATAGGATTTATGTTTGAATGGTCGTGAATAAAGTGTAAACGAATTGCTGTAAAGATTTAATGCTAATAACATGTTTGCTATAATTTTAGAGGTAATTAAAAATATTTGTTATTTTTACTATTATACTTAGCGGAAATTTATCTTGATGGATATTTTTTTTAAATATAAACAAAATTAACCAAGTAAAAACCAGAAACTAAAAGGAAATCGTTCATTTCCCATACAAAATTATACATTGGATTAGGATTTTTCTCACAGTATACAGTTTTTTTTTAGTCAGGACGCAAACTTTGGTGGATAATTTCTTCTCTCACTCACAAATGTGTAAAAATTACAGCATAGCTGTGTTTTCCCGCAGGTGTCTTTTTTCTATGTGAGTACTGAAAAAATACCTTGTATATTATGATGGTATCAAAAGGGCCCTCAAATGACCCTATCAACGGGCGTGTTTCGAAGTATCGCTGGAACATCTATTCCGGTCGCACGGGAGTACGGTGTCTCTCACACGCACCGTATGATATTGCCTCATTTTGTCAGTCTGGTTTTAATGACGAAAGAGGCCGGCTGGCTCGCGACCACCATCCCACCGAAGTCTGGCGCCAAGTAGCTTGCTGCGTTCCGTCAGTGTGTGGGAGTGCCTGTGCCTTAACAGGCTTCTTCTGGGTGAGCTCGCTCCATCTTAGACTCTGTCTTTGTCCTATGACCCAGACTAGAGTCAAGAGCAAACCCATCATCAATAAAAAAATAAAAAAAACGCATAATTTGCACACGGCGGCATTTCGGCTTACTAGCAGCCGATAATTTCTAGATTTTTATTAGATATTTTTTCTTTGCCGTGCATTTTGGCGGCATAGCGGAGACTTTTAATTTTTTTATTTTACATATATACATACACATATCACGCCTATAATCCCTTGCGGGGTAGGAAGAGCGTAAACGGCGACCGCAAAAACGGATAACGGAACGGGTCATTCGGAAAATTGTGTATCACCATAGTGACAGGTTGTCAGCCCATCGCCTAAAATTACAATACACACCCTCGAGTCCCTTAGTCGCCTCTTACGACTCCCACGGGTAAGAAATGGGGTGACGCTATTCTAAGCCAGCGTCACACGGCATTTTTATTTTATTTGATAACAAAAATTCTATACGCGTGTGTAGTGCACCTCACTCAAAAAAAGAATGAGTTAAGATCGAAAGGAGACCCATTCGAGAGAAGTTGGCTGGAAGGGGGGGGAAAAGACATTGAAGAACTGTGTAAACGCGTTTAGTCAGTTGAGTGTCTTTTAAAAGCGTGCAGAGTCACCTCGTAGGTTTGGGGAACTACATTGTAATTATTTTATCTTAAAATGAAGCAATTCATATAATAATTATCGAACTTCACTTAGAGAAGTTCGTTTGATCTTACATTCTACCCGTAGGTGTCGTAGAAGGTGACTAAGGTATGAATCCGGGGAATGGGCAACAGCGTTCTCTGCGAACATCAATTACACCTTCCACTGCGCTCTCCAATCCTCCTACCAAGCGTGTTGTCTAATTCCAAGCTAAACTCCCGCAGTGGAAGCGATTTACACAGGTAAATTTCTAGTAAAATACCAGGAGTTCAACTGAAGGCAGACAATGGCCGCGTTACGCAGCGCTAAATAGCATACGCTGCACAATATAGCAGCGCATACTATGAATTAAACGTGAACCTAAATCTATTTAACTTAATTAACTAAGTTGAGTGAAATTGGCAAATGATGTGTTCTGACCTTTACATAACTCAATTCTGTAGTAAATACCGTCTGCCGATCTGGCGTTACGTCACACGTATAAGCACTAGATTATAAGTAAGTACCTCCAAATTATATCACCCCACGAATTCCGCAATTCGTACTAAGGAGTCACAATGATAATGGTACAACAAATATGACTAAAGGGAACACACCATTAACACGAGGAAACAGTTTTATACTAAAACAACTAGGTTTAACACTTACAGTCAGTTGCCGGCGCAAATGCATAAATACCCAACGGAGAAAGGAAGTTCAGGGAATGGATCAAATAGGGATTCCGTTGGTACTTACAGGGCTGGGTGGAAAAGATATCGACACCCAGCATTCCACTACAGCCTTGGCGCGTTATTCACTTCAAACCACTCACAGCTTCTGTTCGTATTCCACTTTGATATCAGTCATTACGCGTGACCCAACCCGAATTTGGGCCGTACAAACGCGGGCCGATATGGCCACTTGATGCCTATTCAACGCGACGCTCACGTGGAAGACGTCGAGACATCCAACAATCACTAAGCCTGGCATTCCAGTACAACCCAGGAGAAACGCAATAATACGATGCATCAACACGCGCGATCTCAAATTGAATCGTCCATTACACGCGGCATCACAAAACGCGTGGCGGGAAATCCGCACAATACGCGATACCCTCCCGTCCGAACGGTTTTGAGTGACTGATAGTGCGGTGCAGAAATCACCGCTTGGCGCCTACCAGGCGGCCCGCGCGCACGCCGCCACCCTCGCCCCGCGAGCGAGAAAGGGACAACATATGCCCAGAGCGATGCGTGCGAAATCGCGGCGCATTCATAGACCTTCATTAATACCTAACTTACCCCAGCATAGCAACGCTAAATTAAACATTCACCCGCCCTAGGCCGAATCCCTTAGGCCTATTCACTACTGGGGAGACGAGATAGCGTTGCTATTGCTCGCTTAAGAACTGAATCCCCTACCTGAACTGTCGCGACTCGAGGAGTGCCATCACTACCTGGGAACAAGTTGAGAATGCGCCCTCTGCGCCATCGCAGTGGCGGCAGGTTGGCATCCTTAACCAGAACGAGATCTCCGATGCGAGGGGGTTCAGTTCTGTCCGTCCACTTAAGGCGTTGCTGCAGAATGTGCAAATACTCAAGCGACCATCGCTTCCAAAAATTCTGAGACATTTGCTGCAGCAACTCATAACGCGTCAAACGATTGCTACTGACCTCTGTGTAGGGGTATTCTGGCAAGGCGTTAAGTGGTCGGCCAATTAAGAAATGCCCTGGTGTCAGGGCCTCCAGATCATTCGGATCTGAGCTAAGCGGACACAAAGGACGTGAATTGAGAACGGCCTCAATTTTACAAAACACGGTCGCTAGCTCCTCAAAGGTTAATATCGTTAAACCTATAACGCGCATCAAATGCGTCTTAGCGGACTTTACAACCGCTTCAAATATACCACCCCAGTGGGGGCATCCTGGTGGATCGAACACCCAGTTAATGCCCTGACGGGAGAGGCTCGCGCCGATAGCTTCCTCGTTTTCCGATAAAAACGTTATAATTTCTTTCATACATCGATCAGCGCCCTTAAAGTTGGTACCACAGTCCGACCTGATCAGCGCTGGTCGCCCTCTTCGCGACACAAATCTATCTAAAGCTGCTAAGAAGGCCTCCGTAGTGAGGTCGGCCACGAGTTCCAAGTGGACGGCCTTGGTTGCTAGGCACACAAACACGCACAAATACGCCTTGATTGACTTCGCGTTGCGAAGGCGTGATGCCTTTACCATAAAAGGCCCCGCAAAGTCCGTTCCCACACCCGCAAACGTCCAGGCTTCCGTCACCCGGTCCGGTGGGAGGTCTCCCATCTGAGGTTGCATTGTGGCTGCCTTCAACCGATAGCAAGGCAAGCACCGAAACACAATGCTCCGTACCGTACGTCGTCCAGACAAGATCCAAAACTCGCGCTGCAGAATAGCCAAAAGTGCATTGCAGCCCGCATGCGAGTTTTTCTGGTGACGATCCCTAACTATAAGTTCTACCAAAGGTCCCTTCTTTGGGAGTAACAGCGGATGCCGTGCTGAAAAGGGCAGGTTAGCGTTCCGAAGTCTACCTCCAACCCGGAGCATTCCATGCTCGTCCACGAACGGGTTGAGGCGCACAAGACCTCCCTTCAGCTTTCCACGGCCATCCCTGAGCAGCCTGGCCTCTTCCTCAAAATGTTCCGCCTGGACGACCCTAACCAATAAACTTAGAGCCGCATTCCGCTCCGCAGGCGAGAGGACAGGTGCCAAGTTCCGTTCTGCTTGAGGTTTTCTACAGTTGTTCACGAACCGTTTGATCCAACCTGTCACCCCTAGAAGTTTGTCGAGGGAGCTGTATCGTTCCAGCAAGAAAGCCGCACTAGGCTTAGGTACGATCTGCCCTACGTTCACTCGCAAACCTCGATCAGGTGGCCCAAGCGGCGACCCGCACTCATTGTATGGCCATCTCTCAGGTGACTCAGTCAGCCACTGAGGTCCCCACCACAGTGAGTGACCTACCAAATCAGGGGCCCTACATCCCCGTGAGGCGCAGTCCGCTGGGTTCTGTTCTCCCGGTACGTGTCTCCATACCAACGGAGCTTCCGATCCTTTAATCTGTGACACCCGATTTGCCACGAAAACCTCAAGAGTATGTACCGACGTCTGTAACCAGCACAGAACTATCCTACTGTCGGTCCATGCGTACACCGTTTCATCCAAATTGATGGTACCGCGTAGATTACTAGCGACATAATGTAGCAAGCGCGTGAGAAGCGCTGCTCCCGCCAATTCCAACTTTGGAATGGTCCATCTTGTCCTAACCGGAGCCACCTTACTCTTGGCCATAACTAGACGCACGTCTACAGTTCCCGTTGAACTGACTGTCCGCAAATAGACAGCTGCCGCGTACCCTCGCTCCGAGGCATCACAAAACCCATGTAGGGTAGCCTTACATCCCACCGATGGGAGGAACTTGCGAGGTATGGCGATGCGTACGATCCCTGGTAAGGTGGTCACAAACTTGGTCCAATCATTCAACAGCTCTCCGGAGAGCTGGTCGTCCCAACCCAAGTTTGCTATCCACAACCTTTGCAAGAAGCACTTCGCCATGAACGTCACCGGTGCGATCCACCCGTTAGGATCGAAAGTTCTGGCGATCGTCGATAATACCGAACGCTTCGTCCAAGTCTTCTGCAAAAGGTCTGGCTCGATCTGATACGTAAAGACATCATGCGTTGGCCTATATTGCACCCCTAGGATGCTCAACGTATTTGGATTGTCCGGGTTCTCGAAAAGGTGCGGGTCCTGCTGGAACTCACCTGGCAACCCGGCCAGGAGCTCTGGACAGCTGGACAGCCATTTCCGCAACTCATAACCTCCTGATTCCATGATCGCGATCAGCTCGTCTCGTAGTAGCAGTGCTTGTTGCACGCTATCTGCACCCGTGCAGATGTCATCCACGTAGACGTCGCGATCCAGTACTGCTGCGGCTCGAGGGAATCTTACCCTTTCCTGTGCGGCCAACTCTCGCAGCGTGCGTACTGCCAAAAACGGACTTGTCTTCAGACCATACGTTACCGTGTTAAGCTCATAAGTGACCATCGGCTCGTCAGGGCTCTCACGCCACAAAATCAGCTGGTACCGACGGTCATCCGGGTGTATAATTGTTTGGCGAAACATCATTTTGACGTCTGCGACGAACGCTACTTGGTGCAACCGAAAATCTGTGAGGATGTCCACAATGTCCCGGTTCAACTTGGGACCCGCGTGCAGACACTGGTTCACAGACACACCATTCGATGTAGGAGCAGAACCGTCAAACACTACCCGTATCTTCGCCTCCGGTGACTTCAAAACAGCCAGGTGTGGTATATAGTAATGCTCGACACACCTCCAATCTATGCTGGACACCGACATGTGGCCTAACTCTAGGTACTCCCTCATGAATTCGATATACTTCTGCCGAAGTGCTGCATCTCGCTTCATCTTTCTCTCCATAGCCAGTAGTCTCCGTTCCGCGATCTGTCGCGAACTACCTAAGGAGGGGCGGTTTGGGAGAAATGGCAGCCTGGTAACAAACCTACCTGACGAACTTCGTGCAGTGTTGTACTGATAGAACAGCTCGCACTCGTCATCCTCTGGCTTCCGTCTATCCGCTGTGGGTGGCTCCTCAGACTCCCAAAACCTCTGCAGCACCTCCGACAACACACTACCATAGAGAACCGTATCGCCCTCTGGTAGGTCCTGAGGTCTCCAAACTGGGCCAAAAATAACATACCCCCCTGTGGTATCAACGGCCACTAAACCAGTTTGCTGAAGTACCCGTTTTCTGCCACACCAGAATCTCCCGAGGACGTCTGACCCGAGGAGAACGTCCACCGTACCAGGAGTATCAAAGTCAGGATCAGCTAGCTCTAAGCCTGTGGTTAACCCTCGTACCGTTGACGGTAACCGAACCTGAGGAAGTTTCCCTACCACTTCATCCAGCACCACTGCTGAGGCATGATAGCTGACCCCTGTACCTGTATTACCTAATGTGAACTCGAAGTTCACCTGACCCCGAACGTCAGGCACATCTACACCTCCAATACCTACAGCCCCATCCGTTGTGGGCCTTATATTTAAGCGTAGCCTACTCACCAGCTTACTAGACACAATACAACCCTGAGCCCCTGTATCTAACAAGGCTCTTACCTGTATGCTGCGGCCACCGTATCCCCATACCCAAATCATTGCCGTAGGCAACAATACCGTAATTGGCCGGGGGGCCGAAGCTGGCGTGTAGGCGGCGATTACCTAGCAGGAACCTAAGCGCGGAGTGTCCGCGTCCTGCGGGGGGGTCCCCTCTCTCCGTACACCTTCGAGTGGGTCCCACTCCTGCTGATAGGGACCTCTGGTCCTGTACGCCATGGCTGGCAGCCTATAGTAATCCTGCGGCAGGCGCGCGTACCGTGGATGCGCCTGTAGCCGCGGGTGCTCAGCCAAGGGGAGAGGCATGCGTGGGTCATGAGACCTCACCATGTTGTTCAGTCCCGCCGAGTACTGCATGTACTGGCCCTGGTATTGGCACCCGCCCGTAGCATCACGTACTTGTGATGGGTGCCCCTGACCTTGGACCTGTGACCACCTACCCTGTTCCGGCACCTGCTGCCGAGGTGGTGACTGTCTCGCGCGTGGTGAAGGGGGCATCACCTGCTGATGTCCCTGGCCTCGTCCCTGAAACCCTGGTGGAAGAGGACTCCTCCTTGGAGGGGGTGGGGAGCGTTGCTCCCGTCTAGGTAGGGCAGACTCCGTCCGCTGACCCGCGTCAGCTCTGCCTCCGTAATCTCCGCTGCGGTTCATGCATAGGAGCTGATGGTGGGCACCCTGGCAGTACCTGCATTTGGTGCTTGATGGGCACTCTCGCACCTGATGCGGCCCCATACACCTAAAGCACCAACGCCGTTGCTGCACCACACCACGACGTTTCTGCACCCGCTGTGCAGCGAACTCCTCACACGCAGTCACCTGATGCCCCGCCTCTCTGCAGTAGGCACACCTCGATTCCAAATTAGCGACATTGTATCGCCTGGGTGGCCTACTCTTACCGTCTCGCGCCTGTGCACCCGGCCGTTCCGGGCGGCGAGCGGCCGCAGACTCCGCGTGAGGCGACTCTCCAAATTGGGCATCTACCCGCCTGCACTCGGCCTCGAGGAAGGACTTGAGCTCCTCGAAGGTCGGGAGGTAATCAGATGTCTTACCTCCGTGTGACTGTTCAAAACGAGCGGCCATGTCGCTCGGCAGGC
Source organism: Tuta absoluta (assembly GCA_027580185.1). NCBI lineage: Eukaryota > Metazoa > Arthropoda > Insecta > Lepidoptera > Gelechiidae > Tuta > Tuta absoluta. Next base: position 4,851,085 of record JAQAHW010000019.1, on the reverse strand, counting down.
GGCGCAACAACGTGTGGACCAGGATATAATCATAGCCTGACACCGGCATCCCCTGTCTCTCAAGAGCGTTCACTGCAACGCAGACAGGGTTGAGGACCTTGGCCCTGAGGTCCGTCCCTCGTGTGATGGTCGGCACGGTGAGCCACTGTTCCAAGAGTTGGTCAATCATGAGACGTTTGTTGCTGTATCTCTCGATCAGCAAGCCGCGAGCCATCTCGTAACTTGCATCATCGACTGGCAGATGCTTTACCAGCTCATGGGGCTCACCTTGCAGCTTGGCCATCAATTGTGCCATTTTATATGCCGGCTGCAAGTCAGCGCGGTTATGAATCACACTGTCAAACAGATCCTGGAATCGGGTCCAATCCGTGTAGTCCCCGTGGAAGACCGGAATCGCCACAGCCGGCAGGGGCACTTGCACCCCCGGTCCCCGCGGACCATGGGGTGGGTCCGGCTCCCCAGCTCTACGCCTGGTGATCACAGCAGCCACCTGCTGGATCTCCTGCCCCATCTCCATGCACTGGGTCACATTCGTCCGGACCGTAAGTTTGACCTCCTCATCAGGCGTCCCATCAAATAACTCCTCGCATCCAGTGAGGCAATCCAACACCTCCGCGACCCGTTCGTCAATCCGTTGCGCACAAGCGATGAGTGCGTCCTCTCGGTCCCCGCGACCGACCATCGCCTGCTTAGTCGCGAACCAAATTAGGTGCGTTCTAATTTTTGCCTGAAGCTGTGTAATTGTGGGAGCCATGGTACCAACTCAAAGTAACACCGAACCTTACAATAAAAAACAATAATAGACAATCGGCCCTGATCCTACCGTTAGGATATCCGCACAGGGTAAACACAACGATAATAACAAGCAATTCACTAATTGATTGGCCCTGATCCTACCGATAGGATATTCTACACAGGGCACACACTACAATCACAATAAATATATTTTTTTTTATGTAGGTAGATTAAAAATCTTATACTAAAATAATCTTAAATCTAGTGGTTTTCTGAACCACGCTCTGCTACCAAAAATTGTCTAATTCCAAGCTAAACTCCCGCAGTGGAAGCGATTTACACAGGTAAATTTCTAGTAAAATACCAGGAGTTCAACTGAAGGCAGACAATGGCCGCGTTACGCAGCGCTAAATAGCATACGCTGCACAATATAGCAGCGCATACTATGAATTAAACGTGAACCTAAATCTATTTAACTTAATTAACTAAGTTGAGTGAAATTGGCAAATGATGTGTTCTGACCTTTACATAACTCAATTCTGTAGTAAATACCGTCTGCCGATCTGGCGTTACGTCACACGTATAAGCACTAGATTATAAGTAAGTACCTCCAAATTATATCACCCCACGAATTCCGCAATTCGTACTAAGGAGTCACAATGATAATGGTACAACAAATATGACTAAAGGGAACACACCATTAACACGAGGAAACAGTTTTATACTAAAACAACTAGGTTTAACACTTACAGTCAGTTGCCGGCGCAAATGCATAAATACCCAACGGAGAAAGGAAGTTCAGGGAATGGATCAAATAGGGATTCCGTTGGTACTTACAGGGCTGGGTGGAAAAGATATCGACACCCAGCATTCCACTACAGCCTTGGCGCGTTATTCACTTCAAACCACTCACAGCTTCTGTTCGTATTCCACTTTGATATCAGTCATTACGCGTGACCCAACCCGAATTTGGGCCGTACAAACGCGGGCCGATATGGCCACTTGATGCCTATTCAACGCGACGCTCACGTGGAAGACGTCGAGACATCCAACAATCACTAAGCCTGGCATTCCAGTACAACCCAGGAGAAACGCAATAATACGATGCATCAACACGCGCGATCTCAAATTGAATCGTCCATTACACGCGGCATCACAAAACGCGTGGCGGGAAATCCGCACAAACACGATACTCGACGTCCGAACGGTTTTGAGTGACTGATAGTGCGGTACAGAAATCACCGCTTGGCGCCTACCAGGCGACCCGCGCGCACGCCGCCACCCTCGCCCCGCGAGCGAGAAAGGGACAACATATGCCCAGAGCGATGCGTGCGAAATCGCGGCGCATTCATAGACCTTCATTAATACCTAACTTACCCCAGCATAGCAACGCTAAATTAAACAAGTATGATCCGTGGGAGGCCCATGTCCAGCAGTGGACTGTTGTGGCTGTTGTAGTAGGTAACAACGCCCCTATCGTGGCATACGTCGCCGATCGTGTATCACAATCTGTCACCTGCTGGCTGTCAAAAACCGCAATATCATGAGGCACGCGTGAGAACCACCAACGGGGGCGCTGAGGCGTCAAATTGAAATCTCGCTCCTACAGCTGTTTAAATCTGTGACCTAATTTGGGAGGAGAAAACGGTCTTCCTTTCTATAACGATTCCAGTCTGCAATGTCTGAGAAATTGCATATTAATATAGTACAGTGTTCGCGCTTCCTTGAGAAAGCTGAATAATTTCAAAACTAATTACTTCATTTTAGTTTTATAAATGAAGGTTCTTTAACAAATTCGTAGATGTTGACATTTTTAATTAAACTATAGGTAGTTTTAAATTAAAAACGTAAAGTGGTTTTTGTACATTTTCAAATTCTTAGATTCTTTATTTATAAGACTGCATTTGCAAATGTGTATTTTTAAGTACTTACTTATACTTATTACATAAGAATTCACAGTTAGCCTATGTTCAATTGAAGTAGCAATTTTCTCACGGAAACTATAGGTCTGTGTTTTAATTCTTGTATTACCATTAGTAAGTTGCTTATGTGACTGTTTGTATCAAATAAAAAATAAATAAAAATAAATTATATGATTAAGAAACTAATAGTGCCACTCTCAACTGTGTCTTTTTTCTGTCTCTGCCTTTAGTCGTTATTGTGTCAAAGTTTAGTTAATCGCGCCCAGTCGCGCCTGCTGCCATTTTCATAATGCTTTTGGTTTTCCCCATGATGTATAGTATGTACAAGATTTCCACCCAGCAGTTTCACCCGCTGCCACTAATTTTCTCATGGTAATAGTTGTTCTCCTGCGGTAAAAAGTGGCCTATGTGTTATTCCAGGTAATACTCTACCTGTGTTCCGAGTTTCATCCAAATCGATTTAGCCGTTTGAGCGTAAAGAGGTAACAAACATACATACATACACAAACTCTTAGATTTATAATATTAGTACGGATTGTACTGTACCACAGAGCAACGAAACTTCATAAGCTGTCGACACGAGTTTTTGGTCTGTGGTATCAACTTCATAAGTACTCCATACAAATTTTGTAATCCAGGCCGTCGTCTGTTTTCTGAAACTGAAACTATTTATAAGTCTATGGAGCAAATAAAACACGTAAAAAAAATAGATCAAAAATACTTACGTCTTCAAATCACCGCCATAGATCACTGATCGCGCCAAGAGCCGGCTTCATTCAGCGATCTGAATGCATCTTAGTGAAGTTTCATAGCAATTTCCCGGTCGACTGCATCCTCTAGCAAAATGGTAGTTCTCAACGGTTTTATATGGAAACTTTACCCCTGGCCACAGACTAGATAGGGCTCAGACTCTATTGCTTTTTCAAGTAGTTTCGATAATTCAGAATAACATATTTGCACCTTTGCACATACCTTACATACCTGTACACAAGCGCAAGGAACCATAATTTATTTATTTTGTTGACTTTTAAAAATTGCTCTATTCGGCGACTGGTTATTGAAAAAAAATTTTACTAACAGAGTGTAAGGCCCACATGCACGTTTTTCTGTTTAAATTATCTTCAGCAATGGCGACACGCTGTGGTTTGGTTTAGGTGGTTAGTTGTGCCATGATTGTGTGTGCCTGCGTGATGTTTAGTCGCAAAATTTCGAAAAGGTGTCATTGTATACGCAACTGAATTACGCATGAGTTGCAAATTCGCACCTTACTTAATGCCTTTGTAAATAATCATTGAAAAGCAAAGTCAGAAATGTTTTCGTGTCATTGATTTAGGAAAACGGGTAATAAAGTTGTTCTCCGCGTTTAATGGAGTTGAATTTTTTAGGCGTCTTTTATAGCTGTTGGTATTTTAACGAGCTTGCCACAACAATTTTTGTCAGAGAATGAACTTTGAAGAATAAAAAAGTTTCAATGATTTTAGTTAAGGCGCGAAATAGCATAATTTCATTTTTAATTTCACTTTTGTAGACTGTATATCTGATTTTTGAAGTCTAAAAAACTAAACCGGTAGATGGAGCCGTGCCACGCGTTACTTGCAAAATTGGCGTGCAAGGAATGAGCTGCGGTTGCCCAGATGGAAGAGGCATCATCGTCACTAGTAATGACGAAAGTCGCAGGGTCAAATCCTGCTCGCGCTTGAAAATTTTGGGAGTTTTCAAAAATTTAATACCTAACACAGGAAATCTTTTTAAATTTGTTATTCAACTGTATACCTGATTATTAGGTCACCGGTATAGTCTAACTTATTAGTGAATAAAATGAAACACTGTACAGATATTCTAACATTTATTATTGTTTATAGTTAGAAATTTTATTTCTATTAAATTGAAGATTTACACAATTCTCAATATTAAAAATTAACTTTAAACGATCAGTCTTTTGAAGATAATTTCATTTTTATTTCGTTACAATGCAATTCTTTAAAACTTTTTTACATTTAAATAGCAATTAAGACCAAATAACGTAATTATTATAATGTAATCATTTATACATATAAGGTCGTATTAAATTCAGTGCAAATATGACAAGTTCTGATAAGGAACATGGTTGAAATAATTATGAAAAAGAATTGGACCTCCCATAAAAAGTGACATATTTTTTGGAATAATTTATAAGGGAGGTCCATTTCTCTCATATTTCGGCCTAGTTAGGTACCCAGGGAAAATTGTTCAGTTCCACAAGTAGAAATGTTTGGACTGAGCCTAATAGGACATTTTAAATGGAACGAAATATCAAAGTAGTTCTCAGATTTGCCACACGACGTTGCGGTTCCTATTTTGCAAGTCCGCTGTTCATGCTGTAAGGAGATGTATGAAATCGCATGTACTCGTAGGTAGAAGCACTTATGACACCGCACTGCCACAGGCTACAAAACTAGTCCTACTAATACTATAAATGCGAAAGTGTGTATATTTGTTTGATAATTCTTCACGCAAAAACTAATGAACCTATTGTAATGAAATTTGACACACAAATCGAATGTAACATGGATTAACACATAGGATAGTTTATATTTTATGTGGGCAACGCCGCGGGTAGCAGCTAGTATATAATATATATATATTAAAAAACTCGCAACATCATGCGGCAAATGTGATAACTTGACTAGAGAGTAAACGCAAAACATAGTATTGATAATTATATAAGTAAATACTTGTTATAAGTACGTCAGTTTCAACATTTATTAAACAAAAAGTTAAAAATCTTTGAAACTTCTTATATTTTAGTAATGACATCATGCTTTAAAAATCCTCCATTTCAACAATTATTCTACCCATTCAAAGATTATACTTTCAAATAGAAATATATTATAGGTATTGCTTTTCGATATTGTAGATGTTGTAAATCTTATAAACACAAAATGCTAAAATCTCAAAACTCTATTTTACAAAATCCTAAAAGTATTCTTATTTCGATGAACATTATTTTAATATTGATAAGTTAAAAATGAACACAACCATTTAAAAATATCTTTGCTATTATTTACTAAATTGTTATGATATTTTAGATTTCAGCTACCTATGATGTGGCACTCTGCACACTTCTGAAATGAAAAAAGAAATATTGAATATTATTTTCGAAAAAGCACTTTGTTCATGGAGGCTGGTCACGCTGGCTTAGAATAGCATCACCCCAATTCTACTCGTGGATGTCTTAAAAAGCAACTAAGGGATAATCATCCAGGGAATGGACAGTAGCGTTCCCTGTGAATGCATCATCTTGCACTGCGCTAGTGAAGAAATATAAAGGCAGCAGTTTTACGGGAGAGGTGTATTGTCCAAAGTCTGGAGATGATTGAACTAGCTTACAGCTGCTTACAGCTAAACAGTGATCTTATATATACTACTTAAGGCGAGTGTAGCCGTCAATGACCTCGACAGTAGCGCCATTTCACAAAAAAAGTAAAATTAGAACCTGCAAACTCAATGAAATATTCGCTGCAAATGCTGCAATTAAAGTTATAGAAAAAGTACCTAAAGACAGCCACTTTTGATATTAAATGCCATAATTTTATAACAGCAAATATTTTATTGAGTTTGCAGGTTCTAATTTTACTTAAATATAATACTAAAAACTTGAGCGACGGATAGTCTGAAAGATTGTTTATAAAAAGAGAAAACAATTTTTGTGAAGTAGCGCCACTGGCGAGGTCGTTGACGGGTATCTACGTCGCCGGACGACAAATACCAGCTGAATTGCATTTAGACACATTTAAGCGGGATGGAATTGTTTTCAATTATTGCTAGAAATGCGGAATTGCACATTTAAGTAAAACAACTTTAAAATCACGTCTCGTTTGAGTTAGATGCTGAGGATGTATGATTAAGCTCTAATCTCCCTCTATCTCGCTTGAATCTTCCTGTCAAGCAAGCCTGACAGGAAGATTCAAGTTGCCTGCCTGCCTGCTGCTGAGTATGGCAATCTCCTTAAGAGGCAGGGCATGTCCAGCAGTGGTCTGTTGTGGCTGTTAATAGTTATGTAATGGGGCTGATAACTCACGCCAGAGTTCATCGGGTCGAGCGTCGACTCGGTTTCCTACACATAAATGGAAATAGGTACTTACTACGTGGTGCACTTTTGAGTGTCGTTGTTCTTGAAACACAATCACTTTCCTCTGACTCTGATCTCATTTGAAAACTTGTTTCTGAAAAACGAAAAAGATAACTAAAATATCTTCACACTTCAAAAGTCCCCATTTCTTTCCCGTGCAAGTCGTATGAGGCGACTCGAGGGTGTATATTGATATTTTAGGCGATGGGCTGACAACCTGTCTCTATGGCGGTGCACAATTTTCCGGATGTTCCTCAAATACTAGTCAGCCGTGGTGTATATTTCCGTTTTTTGTGGCTCTTCATGCTCTGCCTACCCCGCAAGGGATTATAGGCGTGATGTGTGTGTGTGTACATGAGTCCACATCTGGACATGGGCCTTCCCTTATTGTGGGCTGTGCCATACTCACTACGTTTGGCAAGCGTTTTAGCGAGCGTAGTTCAAGATATTGCTTTCACAGGGAACGCTGCTGCCCATTCCCCGGATGAAACAATCCCTCAGTCGCTTTTACGAGACCCACGGGTTGTATAGGAGTGATGTTTCTAAGGGCCGTCGCCCAGGAAAAGCCGTTTCTGCGACAGCGCGAGAACTTTTCACTAGGAATCAAAGGCGAATGTCAAAATCTATGATAATACTTCTATCATACTACTTAAAAAACTGCATATTTGTTTACACTCTTTTTACAGAAATCTAAAGATGTATCTCTGAAAATCCAGATTTCACAAAAAATGCGCATATATCGGAAACTAACTGCCGAAAACTGGACCTTTTATGCACGGAAGCCTAATAGGTATATAGACATTTTAGTAGTGACCGAAGACGTAGCTTGTGATAAGGAACAACTTTCCCCAAGAAACATAGGTAAAAAAAAGCTCTTATACTAAATTGCTGAACAGCTTATGGCGGGTGACAGGGAGTGATGCCAATAGGCAGAATGGAGGGTTCCAGGTGGAGTCGGGAAAAGGGTAGCTACCCGCCTGGCCGGGTGTTGTGGCCAGGGGACCGACTGGTCCACCTGGATAGAATTGGAAGTTGTATATATGCGTTGTGCGGTGAAACACTTCGATACCGCGTTTTTTCTGTCACGTGGCGCCATCTTGCAACTATGTTGGAACTTCTGTTGCGACTTGCTTGCTCGTGAACCACTTTGAGTGAGCTTCTTGTTGTAGCTCCCAGAGGTCGCTACAGTACTCCCCCTCAAGACCGGAGGTCGATACTGTCAGCGAGCGAAGTGGGGCTGATGACGTCATGTAGCGTGATGATGCAGTCAGGCGTGGCGAAGCAGTGCTGGTTCCAATGTCCACGGTGAGTCGGGACGTCTACGGTGAGTCGAGACGATGATGGAAGACCAGTGAAGCTGCCGTGCTGTGACTACGGTGGGTGCTGATGACGTAGTAGTTGGCTGCATGCTGTAGTGTTTGATGCGTGGTTGAAGGCTGCGAAGTCCAAGGTAGGGGTCACCAATATGGCGGGTGACAGGAGTGATGCCAATAGGCAGAATGGAGGGTTCCAGGTGGAGTCGGGAAAAGGGTAGCTACCGGCCTGGCCGGGTGTTGTGGCCAGGGGACCGACTGGTCCACCTGGATAGAATTGGAAGTTGTATATATGCGTTGTGCGGTGAAACACTTCGATACCGCGTTTCAGGCTCTTTGTTCTGTCACGTGGCGCCATCTTGCAGCTATGTTGGAACTTCTGTTGCGACTTGCTTGCTCGTGAACCACTTTGAGTGAGCTTCTTGTTGTAGCTCCCAGAGGTCGCTACAAGCTGATTTGGGTCAATATGGAAGCTAAATATAGTTTTTCATATGTCGACCTATATTCCTCAGGGTAAGTTGTTCCTTGTCACCAGCCCGTCGTCTGTTTTAAGTATCAGTTAGGGTTGCTACACACATAGGCGGGTCGGCACTGTCGGTTCGGCAGCATTTGTCGATCAACAAAGCCGACCCGAAGTAATCACTGCACTTGTTCGGCTTGTGCCGATCGGGTAGTTCATTCGAGTAAACGCATCATTCGATTCGGCAACTGCCGAACGGTATTTGTGGAACGAAAAAGCCGACTCGCAACTACTACACTACAACATTCGGTTTCATTCGGCTTGTGCCGATCGGAAAATAACAACACGTCGTCTTCGTCCCACATTTTTAGCACTACTGAACAAAAATTGTTGCCAAAAGCCGATCGGCATAAGTCGGCAGTTGCCGAGCCGAGTGATTGTGTGCGGCTCCGAGCGGTTTGTGATTCCCGAACATTATCTGCATATATTCGATTTTACCGCCCGGTTTGGCCGATTGTTCCATTCGGCCTTTGTAATCGAGCGGCAAAGACGAGCGGCTTTTTTCCCGAACATTCATCTACACATATTCGATTTTACCGCCCGGCTGTGCCGATTAATGCCGGCCTGATTATGTGTGTAGCAACCCTCACTAGTTATATTTCACCCGATATATTTTTACCATAGAATGAAAATGAAAATGAAATAACTTTATTCAATGTAGGATAGTATTATCAATTATTAACGTCATGATCCGTCACTGTATAAAAAAGAAATTTGTATAACGCAATTTCTTTTTTTTATAACAATTTTGTATTGTCCTAACAGAAAACCGGCTCGGGCGGGATAAATAATAAAAATAAAGGTACTGCTTCGGGGCTGACCTTACCACTATCGTATCTGGCTTTGCTGTTTCCCGCCATGTGCACTCTGCTTGGAACCTCCTGGTTGTCCACATGCCCGAATGTTCGGAACCCGATTGCGAATTGGGCATATGGACTTATTTCGTACAGTTCTGGAATAAACGAGAGATTATACCAAAAAATGGATTATTAATCATGTTACTTTTAAAATCTGTCATTGTTCGGCAGTCATTACGTTAGTTTATTTTTATTACTCAGTTTGTTGCATTAGTTTATCAATATCGTTACTTTGTTGGTCAGTTGCAGTCATTCAGTTTCCCTACATTTTCAGTCAGTTGAGTCAGTTTCTCAGTTAGTTGCGTTACTTTGTCAGGTCAATCTGATGTTGTGAACTGTCAGTTACTAAATACTTTTCTTAATCTCGTCGTCCTTTGCAGGCTTACCATGATTACTATCAGAAAGCAGACGTATGATAGACAGTGCTATTGATCCTGTTTTTATCATTGGCCACACTCTGTGGCGTGTTTACTGTTTCTTTGCATCAATTTGTCAGTCATTTTGGTAACATTTTCAATCAGTTCAGTTTCCTTATAAGTCAGTTGCTGTTCTTTGGCAGTTACTAGTTAATTTACATCCTCAAAGTTTGAATGCAATTTTTCACTATCGGCTCACCATGCTTACTATCAGCAGGCAGATGTATGGGAGTGCTGTAGATCCTGTTGTTATCATTGGCCACACTCTGTGGGGTGTTCGCTGTGGCGTTGCTTCGCTCAGACTTGCACTCTGCCGTCAGAGAGTTGCGGTACTCTGTCAGACGGTGGTGACTAGAAGAAAACACAGAGAATCATTCATAGGATGCAATAAAAGGCATAGGCTTTAATACGGATACGAACGTGCGCCATAGGACAAGTTCACCTTTGCCGGTAAACAAGCATTTCTTGGTAAACAAACCAAATATTGGATAAATCAGCCTCAAAACTTTTCTTGAATCAGTCATCAATTGCCGCGTGGTGCCGGTTTAGAAATCACCACCCCATTTCTAGCCGTCGGTGTAGCAAAAAGCGACTAAGGGATGAATCCAGGGCCCAGGGTACGGGCAGCAGTGTTCCCTGTGGATAACCACCTTGCAACGCACTCTCCGATTCGCCTGCAAAGCGTGGCGAGTATAGCAAATACCCCCCGATTGCGGCTGATGATGATGATGAATACTTACTTATGTTTCTTGACCAGGATGAAGACACACGTGATGGAACATATTATGAGCAGTATGGAGCTGCAAATGATGACCAACATGTTCAGATCAATGAACTCAGATGGTGGTCCTATTGACTCTGAAATAAGGAAACAAAGTCAATAATTAATCAGTGCTTAAGAAGGCGGACTATGGGGAGGAAAACACAAAGCTAATTGCAGATGGTAACCGGCGCTACTGTATCTATACGCACCAATAACATTTAGACTAATACATACATACATATATCACGCCTATAATCCCTTGAGGCAGAGCATAAACGGCCGTAAAAACAATCATCTACGCCACGTCCGACAAACATTTAAAGGCCATTCGGAAAATTTGTGTATCGCCGTAGTGACAGGTTGTCAGCCCATCGCCAAAAATTTTTATTCACACCCTCGAGTCCCTTAGTCGCTTCTTATGACACCCACGGGAAGAAAACTAGGTGATGCTATTCTAAGCCGGCATCACTCGGGGATTTAGACTAATCATAGAAAAAAAGAACAGTCGAGCGCCATTTGTTTCCCAGTTTGCTGCCGCATTGCCTCTTTCATCAAAATATATAAATACATACATAAATCACGCCTTATCCAATACGGGGTAGGAAGAGCGTTAACGGCCATAAAACGGATATTAACACCCCATCTGAGAAAAGTTTGAGGGTCAATCAGATAACTGTGTATCACAATAACGACAGATTGTCAGCCTATCGCCTAAAATTTTAATTCACACCCTTGAGTCCCTTAATCGCTCTTTACGACACCCACGGGAAAAATGGGGTGATGCTATTCTAAGCCAGCATGACACGGCGATTTAGACTAATCACAGAAACAAAGCACATTCGAGCGTGGCGTGGCGCCATTACTTTCCCAGTTTGCAACCTCATTGCCTCTTTTAAAAAAAAAAATCTTACCTCCCAAAACAGTAGTAGTAGCATAACTGTAGATAGAGGTGGCGATGCCGGCAGCATTTTCAGCTGTGACTCTGATCTGGTACCAATGTGCTGGAGTCAGGTCTCCAATCACGAAGGAGTTGGGCTGGTTCAGCACTGAGGACGAGTAGTGGCTCCATTGAGGGTCCGGTTGGGGCTGGAAAAAGAATTATAGTTTTAATAAGGTTTATTTGGTAAATTTTTATCATTAATTTATTTATATTCACAACACATAACAATATTTTTTTATCATCTTGGCACCATTAAACCGAGAATCGGTTTGTCTTGATGCTGCACAAACCTCTTTACTCTATTCGCTTTTGAACTTAAATAGTAGGAATGTCATCATCATTCAAATTTAAGAGCTTGAATCCTTAAATGCCCAGCTACAATGGAAAGGCTTCTTGGTGGACTGTATTTATTTATTATTGCACTATTTCACATAATACGCTTGATGATCAAGAAGAAGTAAAAAAAATATAGTTTATTAATTTGTTTTAGGAAATACTGAGCTTGCTACGCTAGCAATAAGTTTTCTTTGTTGTAGCGCCGTGTAGCCCCTCTTGATTCCGACCGTAAAACGACAAACAGTCTTCATTTGCAACACTTTTTACATTGATGTAGCGTAGTGTTTCACCGTTCTCAATATTATGACTAGCTTGCTTCGCTCACATCAAGCAAAGCGAAACGAGTAGCACCAACACGCGGCAGTAAATCTGGCTTGCCCTAGGGCACCATTATATGCCACTGGTTCCGATACTCCCTGCGACTAAATACACAATCATTTTTAAGTCAGTACGCAAACTTTTCCGGGTGATTCTACTTATTCTTCTTCATCATGTCGATGAACAACAATCAAATGTTGTTAGACAAGTAATATTATAACTTAAACCATGGTATGGGGCCATCTCTGAAATCGCAAAAAGTAACCGGGTCTACCATACATTTCAGTCGAGTAGGTGTTTACTATTGTATGGAACAGCTGTTTTAGCGTTTTTGAAAGTTGTTCATAATCAAGTAGAATAACACTGCAAAGTTTACCAAAAAATTACCCTATACAGGGTGTAAGGGTCAGCTCTCCGAATACTGATAGAGTGAATTCAGACCATGTAACTGAACAACCTTACATAAAGAAATATTTCAGGAAACGTAATTTTTTTTTGGATTTCCCATAGTAAATGCAGTCAGCTGAACTATAGTATGGTCAAATATATTTTGTCATTCCCTGACACATATTCCTAGCGAAAGTAGTTCAGTTTCATGGTCTGAATGCACCCTAATAGTATTCAGAGTGTTGTCCCTTACCGTATCCCGTATAATGAATTATAGAAGAAAAAAAAACACTTACAGCTCTATTGTCAGCTTTCCTCCACCCTTTGCCGCCGTACTCTCTATAATCCACTTCCCATCTAGTAATCTCGCAGCCATTGTCGTCCCATCCGCTCAGCTGGATGTAGATATGGCTTGCATTGCTCCAAAACCATTCTGTACTCGTTGGGGATATTGGCACTGGAAGTAGAAAAGTTTAGTTACTGACGGCCGATGTGGCGCAGTGGTAGTGCGACTGCTTATGACACAAAGATCGGGTTCGATTTTTCGGTCAGGCACTCAAAAATATTTATCACTTTGTGAATTTGTTCCCAGTCTGGTTAAGACACTGCAAGCTGAATGACCTAATCCGAAAAAAATATTTTCCCGTGCTTCGGAGAGCACGTAAAGCGGTCGGTCCCGTTTGTTGTCTATGATTACATAGACGGCGGTCGTTACATAACTATGTCAAAGACCTACTACTCTAAAATGTGCGGTTGAAAAACTCTAACACCAGGGTGACACCCACACGAAAAACAAAGATGGAAGGTCAGGAATTGTCGAGTGGTGCTGGTTTAGAATAGCTTTACCCTTTCTTACCCGTCGGTGAGGAACACAGGGACTGACTATCTAGGAAATAGGCAGCAGCATTCCTTGTGTAATACAACAACTTGTGCTACTTTCGCCAACCTGCCTACTAAGCGCTGTGAGTATGGCAATACCCCTCTATAGGATGAGGCCTTACCATGTCTATCAGTGGACTGTGTGCGTTTCTCCTTAGAAAGGCACTAAAAAACGGCTCGAATAGACACTAAACTAATAGAATTAATAAGTTGTAAGTACTTAATCTATTTGTTTATTTATATCAACTCACTTACACTGGTGGGCATGGATTAATATCAGGTCTTACTTTTCTGAGTAAATAACTACCCGTCAACCTGTAGGTAACGTAAATACTTAAGTACTTACCTACAAAGGTATAAGTATTACATCAGCAAAATACAATCCGCGAAATAGGTAACGCGACCAGTAAGTAAGAACTAAAAAATCAGTGCCAAAACTTACCTCCGCCTAAAGTTGTAGCATCAAGATAAGTCGGTTGCGAAGACCCAACACTATTAGAAGCTGTCATCCTCAAGGAGTATTTAGTTCCACACTTCAGACCTTGAAGAGTATGCTCCTGTTTGCCTTGTATGGATGTGCCTTTATTTGTCCAGGCGTCTTGCCAAGCGCCGTTCGCCTCTTTCCATGTCAGATTGTAGCCTGGAAGGTGGATTTTATTTATTGACTTAACCAAAATCCTGAACTTTCAGAATTGCACCGCAGTACTACCAATACCAACGCCTTTGCCAATTGGGCTACCGCGGCTCACTTGCGTTGGCGAAAGACCCAGGTTCAAACCCTGCCTGTGGTGTAATTTAGCAAGTCCTATTAATTGTATACCCAACACATTGAAGTGTTCTAAAATGAATCGTCAAAATTTCAAAAATTCGATATTAAACATCAGGTATTATACCTGAACACCGTTTCACGGCTTTACTGTAGTATTTAAATTCTCGATCAAGAAGCGAAGAAAGCGAAGAAACGAAGAGCTCAACGAATTACAAGGCAACGCAACGTGTATGGGTAATTCTTGATCTTTAGTAAATTTTTGATTGCTTCACACATTACAAAAATACAAGAATTTTAATTTGTTATAAATGTGGTCATACATTGGAGGTGAATCACCTGTTCGTCCTTTAGAAAGAAGCTTTGGAAGGCACGTTCAGATATCAATCCTAGTTGCTGCTTATGATTACATAGATGGCGGTCGTTGCAAAACAATTTCAAAGGTCTATGAGACCTAGGCCTACTAGCCCAGTATGGATAGCTTTTCAGGTTTCAAAAATATTAAAGTCGTTCATTTAGTTTCTAGACCATTGGCCGAACCCAATTTATTATTTCGTGTCATTTTAGGTATATGCTAACATACTTTCGTTTGCAGTAGATAAAAACGACTCAAACTGGGTTCTAGCACTGTATTAAGTGTCACATTGACAATACTGGTACATTTTATAATGTTTATTTAATTATATACACTTAAATTTTTTATTTATTAAACGAGCAACCATACATTGAATTGAAAATTTAAGCAAGCGTCAAAAGTGACACAAAACGTAATATTATGTGCTTTACAGACACGCACTACGTAATCGTACAAAAAATAAGCGACTTTAGAATTTTTATAAGTTATGCCCTCAAATAATGCCAGCTGTATCGGACTACACCTAGTCGGTACAAAAACCCTGACGCCAGTCGGGTCGTTCTTCAACCCGGAGAAAGAGCAAAAAAACAGCATCAAAAGACGTTCTTCTTATTATTCAATTCTTACTTATTTTCTGTGACTTTCCCCCTCTCCTCGGCTCGTCCCAGCTGAGATGTAAGGCATTCTTATGTGACGTCACTCGCAGCGTCGGCGGCTCCGGAGTTGGCAATACTGACACTTCGTAGGAAACTGAGTCTGAGCCGTAGAGGTTCTTCGCCAGGCAGGTGTAGTTACCGCTCAAGGATTGGTCTATGTCTGAAATAGAAGAAGACAAAATGGATACAAATCTGTGAACCTTAATAATACATCTTCATGTTGATTAATTTGTAATCCGAAGGGCAGAAAATATTTGTTCATAAGCCTCTCCTAATGGGTTCTTCTTTTTTAAGCCCGGTTTACATTGTCTTAGTGTTTAGTCGAGTGCTTTAGTACAAGTTGAAAGGCAAGTTCAATTCAAGAAGAACTGTACTAAAATGTACTAAAGCAAGTAGCGTTTACACGTTTCAACTAAAGTACTATCCTAAAGCACTCGACTAAACACTAAGACAATGTAAACCGGGCTTTAGACACATAGTTCATCATAATTACAGAAGAAATATTATCAGTAGAATCTGTGATAAGTGGCAGGCAGTTTCTGATAAGAATTGGTTTTCAAAGTTCTTTCCTGTGATTGTCTCTTTTCATATTGAAACTGCGTCTATATGGACTACGTGCGTGGGCAAAAAATGTTTTTTTTAGGTTGCTATGACATTTCTCATACTTCTTCTTCTTTTTGTGTGGGACACTGAGTCGTCTAACGTCCCAATGAACCCTGGTGTCAGAGTTTTTCAACCACCTTTCTCATACAGAGGCACAGCGGTGCCCCCAAATCTTGTTGTGTTTGTACTAGTATAGCACACGGCAAAGAAAAAGAAAAGGAGAAAGAATAAGAGGGGTTTCTGAACTTACTGTTGATAAGCAGACTATCATCATGGTTCCTCGTGAATCTCGGATGATGAGTGATGATGTTGTGTTTGTGATACCACACGGTGCGCGGTGGTGGGACTCCCACACATTGGCAGACCAATAGCAGAGAACTGCCCACTCCCACTGATATGGGGCCGCCGAGGGAAGATACGCCTGCTACCACTGAAATAGGAAACATTTTATTTAAAATTCCACGTTCAGTCGTTGGTAGACTAAGTGTGAGATAAAAAGAAATAAGAGAGTCAGACCATGAAAATAAACAACTTTTACTATCGAGCTTATGTTGGGTAATAAAAATAATTTCGATAGAAATTCAGTCAGCTGCTCGGGAATTTGGTACTTATGGAAGTTCGTTTTTTTATATCATACAAAAATACTTTGTTTTTATAACCTCTACAATTTTAGCCCCAGGGCTATGAAATCTACACCTGACTGTATGGTGGGGAGCAGGAACTCACCCGGAGAAGTTTTGTGGTTGTTCAAACAACTAGCCCAATTTTTTGTCGTTTATCAACATAGGCTCCTTAAAAAAGGTTGTTCATTTTCAGAGACTGACCATGGTCATGCATGCAAATGGCATGCTTGCAAAGTTTTCGGGACACCGTCTCTTTCACTCCGTATACTATGCTCTAAGGTACTTACCTTTATGATGTACTTCGATATGGACTCGATTGCTCGGCACCCCTTCCCCAGCTGCGGTATGAGCCCTCACAAATACTTCGTATTGTCTTCCAGCTGTCAGCCCAGTTACTGGGAACGACAGCTGACGGAATAAATTGTCTTGGGGTTCTACTCTGTAGCTCTGAGGAGATATGGTACTGTAAAGAAGGAAAAAACTTTGTCAAGAAAATTATTCGATCATACAATAACAACAACAACATGCATAAGGCTTTTCAAAAAAAACTTTTCTACAAACTACATAATTATAATTAAAAGGTATAAAAAATTTCCTTTATCTTGGAGAAAACGACCTAATATTATATTTAGAGACCTTAATCACCACAGATTGAATATGGTGGGACGAGCATCAACGATCGTATTGTTAGATGTTACTTTTACGGATGGCTCCATTTTACAAAATATCTACACATAAAAACAAAAGAACTATCATTATCAAATGTTCTACATATATCGAAATATTATCCAAAATCAAAATGGGAACCTTATTAACATATTCTTTTTAAATATTTTCTATAGCTTACCTAGACACTGGTTTCACATAAACGGTGTAGTGCGTGATTTCTCCATTCGGCTGGTCAGGCCTCTTCCAGCTGACCAGGATAGATGAAGATGATGATACCAGTACTTTGATTGCTGCTGGCGGGCCAGGGGCTGTAATTAAAAAACACAAAGATGCTTACTTCGAACATGTGGCGTATTATTGAATCATTAGACATTTAAAATTTGGCTGACTGTAACGACTGATCTTACTCATCTAAATACATGTATCACACGTTCTAATACACGATTCAACGACCACAAATCCCTAATAGAGGCTTCATGTGTTTATTATTTCTTATACAAAAAGAAAACTGTCATCTAGCTGAGGTACGCGGGTTGGCGG
The DNA here is from genome assembly GCA_027580185.1 of Tuta absoluta. Classification (NCBI taxonomy): domain Eukaryota; kingdom Metazoa; phylum Arthropoda; class Insecta; order Lepidoptera; family Gelechiidae; genus Tuta; species Tuta absoluta. Next base: position 4,833,376 of record JAQAHW010000019.1, on the reverse strand, counting down.
CGGGATAATGCGTGCATGCTGCAATCAGCAATGACCACTGTTCTGCCAGGAACCATCTGAACTGACCAATGTCAGTGGGCCGTGGAATATAGGACTGATGTGTTGCCAGAAAGTATTCGCTCGAGATTCTTCGTAAATGTGCCGTTTATCAAGGTTTTGTATCAACACACGAATCTATTTAGGTCACCGTTTAGTTGAATGTTGTAAGACTACTCGTTGATGTCAGGCGCATGCGAAATTTCTATCAAATTAACGTGTAAATTTCAACTGACCATCCTGCAAAGTAGTACACACAACAGGGTATGAAAACGGGCCGAGACCGTAGTTGGAGAAACCAGCCACCTTCACTGTGTAGTTGGTGTACTTTTGCAGAGTTTGCAGGTACACCTCTGTGTGTGGCGAGCTGATGTTCTGCCAAGGACCATCTGAAACAATAATACAAGAATATCGATTAGTAAAAATAGAGCCTTGTGAAAATTTACTTGTAAGTTACTATTTTGACGATGTTTCAAACTGTGAACAGAATTTTCCTATATTTTGCCTATAAATCATCTTTATTTTGAAATGACTATAAAGAAATTTGGTTTACCTAGACTTTCATGCTTTCACAGTGAGGAATCACATTCAGTGCCCGATGTTATCAAACTACAGGCTACGATTTTTCAATCTACAGGTGAGATTTTATATTCATTGCGTAGTCAGTTAACCATTATGATGCCAGGATTATTAAGCAGCTACGCAATGTATTAAGAATTTCACCTGTAGACTTTTAGGCTGTAGTTACATAACAGGTCATATTACAAAAAACCTGTAATGGTAAATCTTTTAAAATTTGTACAAACCTTCGGTGCTGTAGTAAACCGAATATCCCAAGAGTGAAGTACCGTAAGCTGAAATAGGTTGCCAAGCCACCCTCAATGATGAAGAGGATACGCCTCTGCACTCCACAGCGGATGGAGGATGCTCCGGAGCTCCCTCTCTTGTGGTTTGGTAGACTGGCAGAGAGAAGGGGCCGTTGCCGGCTGAGTTGAAGGCACTTACTGACACTGCGTATCTAGAAATTAAAGTGAATACATAAAACAAAGAAACTAAAGGAAGAAATCGAAAAATATCGATTGCGACCGGTACTTGAACCAGTTGGAATACCAACCCACAGCTCTACCAAAAGCGCATCGAAAAATCACATATTCTGAGCGTTGCTTCGTTTTATTTTTTGCTGTAGCCAGGACTCCGGTACCGAGCTTAGAAGAGCTCTGGTAGCTCAGTTTTACGATCCCTGTACCTACTGTATTAAATTCCAAGTGCTGTATATTTTTATTATTTTGTGGTCTTTCACTTCTGGGTAGTCAAAAATCTATTTCATTAAATATTTTGTTAACAGTCACAGTAACAAGTCACAGAGAGGGAAATTTTGAACTAGGTAAACACTTTTCTTGACTTGAGAGATAAGAAAAATATTTGACTCTCAGGTACAAGATTCTTTTCGGGGAAGTCGTTAATTCTTATATATGAAAATAAAGAAAAATCAAAACCTACCTCGTATTTTTGAGAAGACCGCTAAGTGTCGTATCTTGTTTCCCTTTGCGAGCCATCACTTTTATCATTTTTGTCTGAGTTTCGTTCGGAACTGAAAATCACAAAAACAGGTAATTAATTATACCCAAATTACATTTTGCTTTTTTGATTCTTTGTCACTCTAAAACCAGAACATTATTGATTTAATGCTTGCATGTTGAAGTGGATCGAAAAAAATTACCAGCTTCTCCACCGATTCTAGGCACTGCTTTGACATGGTATCCCTGAAGGAGGCCGTTGTGGCTTTCCCTCGGAGGTGGAAGCCAGGAGACGGTCAGCTCCCCAGGGTTCTCAGTCTGCTGGACTTGCACGCTGAGTGGGGTGGATGAAGGAGCTGGAACAAGAAACGAGTTTCTTTGTGAATACAATATGCGTTTGCCAAGCAGTGGATTGTTTTTGCCGTTGATCGTTGAAGATCTTTGATTGAAGAAGATATGCCACGTAGCACAAAGTTTTTAATGCAATTCATCTCATCTATTTAGCTTGGAAATTTGTTTGGCTGTAAATTGATTTTGTTTAGTGTATGTCCGTACCATGATATTTATTATTAAACCATGTGATCCTGGGCAAGCTAGGGTGTGGAACTAAGAAAATCATCACAACACTCCACTGATGGACATGGGCAAATTTTGAAAGAAAATAAATAAGTTTTTGTATCTCACATGATACCTACTAAACCTTTGAAATATTGTGGTTTGGACACCTCTTTTTGTTTGCGCTGTCGGTGAAAGGTGATTTCACCTATTGTTATCATCCATTTTTTAATGAACATCATAATCTTACTAAAAGATTAAAATTTGTGTAACTTAATGCTATCAAAATATTGGAAATCCAAAATATCGTGGTGATAGCCGATAATTTGAAATGAATGTATTTTCGTTTACTTTTGATGCACAAGCATAAACACTTAATTAATAAACAATGAATATTCTTGTAGTGATTTTCTTTATTGCTGTTTTAAGTTCTCCTGCAAATCTTATTGGTAAGTTAGTTTATTTTAAATTTTTAGATTTAAACAATAAAAATTCATGCACATAAAATATTCATTGTTATAGGACGTAAAATAGAAATTTCGCTACCTGTGTACGAGTATTAAGTTAACATGATCACTTATCTAGTATTGTCTAAGAAAGACTCAAAAAATTTAAAATACATTATTAACCAAATTAATGAACTTCAATCGCTTAATTTATAGATGGCGCCTTTTCACCCCAACATCCAGCATTCAATCAATATAGAGCTCATCTCCAAAAGTCTGCTGTTAGTAGGATAATGGGAGCGCAAGAGACTACTATTGAAAAATGGCCATTCATAGTACAGGTAAGAAGCTCATAGAACCAAAGATATTTGCAATGAAACATACATTGTTTATTTTTATAAGTATATATGAAAAAAAAACGACGCTTGTTCATAACACAAGTAGAAGAAGATTTAAAATCATAAAGGGAAGACCACTATGAGAGGAGAAAGATTCCTAACAAGTTATCTGTGTCGACTTATGATCCGTTGATATAAAAAAGTAACAACTAGTAAAATAACACCCAACTGGTATTCTGTCACGTCGTCAAGAAAATCATCAACCTGTAATACAGACGAAGGATCTGCATTTGATAAATTAAATCTCATATTTTCAGATTATGTGGGACATGTCACACTTTTGCGGTGGCAGTCTTCTAACAAGAAGACATGTTTTGACCGCTGCTCACTGTCTTGTAAATCCTTTGGCAGATGGGTAAGTCAATATTTTAATATAATTTTAAGGCTGAGTATGGTAAAACTCAATAGTTACTATACAAGCGTAACAGATACATTATTCCGATGCCTACAAATGCGAAAATTCCCACGCTCATTCCAAATCCAAAAACGCCAAAAACATGAACCGATCTCACAACATTACCTCTTTCGGAAGTGCAGTCGTCAGAAGGCATTCAGTAGTTCGGCCTAGTTAGGTCTGCAGTGGACTGCTGTGGAAGTTGATGATGATGCTGCTGATACTTTATTTTTAAACTCTGTGCCATACTCAAGGTCCGTGGTAATTATAGTGTATTATGTTAGATAGTTTGGATATAAAAACAAAAAATGAGCCACTTTTTTATGAAGATTTGATTTGAGTACTGACTCAATACAATACAATACAATACAATACAATATGCTTTTATTGTACACCAAAAGAACAGAATAACATTGATAGCTTAAAACTAAATACATTAGTGCACAGTTAGGCGGCCTTATTGCCATTAGGCAATCTCTTCCAGGAAACCTAGGAAAAGGAAAATATTTTAGAAGCAGCGGGAGCTGACTATTTATAAAAAATAATAATAATAATATGTCCTCTTCGGAGAGTTATAGAAATATAAATACATAATAATAATAATAAAATACATACATACATACATACATATATCACGCCTATAATCCCTTGCGGGGTAGGCAGAGCGTAAACAGCCGCATAAAACGGACATTTACGCCACGTCTGACAAATATTTGAGGGTTATTCGGAAAATTGTGTATCCCTATAGTGACAGGTTGACAGCCCATCGCCTAAAATTGCAATACACACCCTCAAGTCCCTAAGTCACCTCTTACGACTCCCACGGGCAAGAAATGGGGTGATGCTATTCTCAGCCGGCAACACACGGCAATATAATTATAATAAAATACATACTATAAAATACTATAACAAAGATAAAATAAAATGTACCTAGGTATTATTACTATACATAAACTACATGCTAATACTTATTTAATAAATAACTGACTTTACACAAAACTTTTTCAAAAATGGTAACAACGAATAGCTCTTAATAACCACATTGAGACTCAAAGTGTTTCCTCAGAAGGTTTTTAAAAATATTCAATGACTTTGCCTGCCTAATAGACATAAGTTTAAATCTTTAATAGTGAAATTTTATGGTCAGAAGATTTATTTTCTTTCGTATGCGCAGAAACCATTGAAGTATTTTTGTTTTCCTAATAACTGGTAACCGACGGACGGTGGTGGAGTAAACGGGTTCTCCAGTGGACGCTACGCCTCGGCAAGCGTAGTGTTGAACGACTTCCGGCCAGATAGACCGATGACGTAAAAAAGGCGGCTGGTAGCAACTGGATGGCGAAAACGGGAGATCGTGCCCTATGGTGTACCCTGGGGGAAACCTACCTCTATATCCAGCAGTGTACTGCAATAAGCTGATGTATGTATGTCATAACTGGTAATAGCGATAATTTTTTGATTGTTATTATATGTGAATTAAATTGCTTTCAGTAATTTGAATCCTTTGAATCCTGAGGAGTTGGTGGTGAGAGCTGGTGCAACTAGGGTTACGGGAGGTAATCAAGATTGCATAGAATCCAATTACACTACTGACTGTTATAGATATATTTTGTATTAAATTATTGTAAATGTGACACTAACCAATGATTTACAATGCCAAGAGGTTTAAATTAAATAGAAATAACCAATAAAGAAGAAACATTTGTTTTTCCAGATAACGGAGTTTTATCTCAAGTAATTGATTTCATCATTCACGAAAACTACTTAGAAATTGAACATGAAAACGACATTGCTGTCATGCTGATAGCTGAAGCACTACCTCTTGGTGACACGATAAAACTGGCAAAGTTACCAAATGCTGAAGAAGTAGTGCCTGATGGATCACTTATAACTTACGTTGGATGGGGAATGATCCTTGTAAGAACGTACTTATAATGTATTCTGATTTGACATACGTTGTGTTGTGTACCTCTAGTTAAGTATAGTGATCTTCTTTATGAGAATTTTCTGTGTACAGCTATGTCAATACAACAAAACTGTTGGGTGTTCCTGATTGTTGATTGATCGTTGATTTTGAAAAGCCATTTTACGGGCAATATCTGTCTCCTGCAAGCTGTTTCTGTTTTCTTCAAGCACTTGAGATGTAATGCAAAACTTACGTCGGTGGTTTCTTTACTAAGACTTGCCCTTGAGGCGTAGACACACAGAGAATAGTTCTGTCGAGGGAGCAAGGGTAACATTGAATGATGTTTTCTGATTTTAGCATGGTGCTATCTGGCAAATCATTCTTGGGCCATCAGAAGTACTAAGAGAAGTGGAAGTTGTTAAGGTCAATAATGATCTTTGTCGGGAAAAATACCTTGAAGTACAAGATGAAGTACAAGGTTCTATTTGGCCGTGGTGGTGGAATACAACCTTTCATATTACCGATACTATGATTTGTGCAGGTCTTATGGATGTTGGAGGTAAGGTTCCTCTGGATAAAAGTTTGGTTACCTATTTTAAGTGTTAGGAATAATTGATCAAGTTTAGCCCTACAGATTTTAGGCTTGCGCCATTCACACTCCAAGAGTGGGTACTAAGTTGTCCTATTGGTAAAAAACATCAGCACTTTTTGCTAATAATGAGCACAATACGGTTATTTATTAAACTAAGATATAATAGCTAAGCTATTCCTACAGAATTAGGTAAAATATACAATGTTAGTTTATGCTATGTAAAATGATCTAGCGAGCTATGCAAACATCTTTGCAGGAGGAAAAAAAAACTAAAAAAGTCAATTAGAACCTCGCCCAAGTAAAATAAAGAAACATTTATAATAAATAAAATAGGTACACCTCTTCTTCTAATTTGCTGTGCCTTACAGATATGTGTTCGTTTTAAGATACTTAAATATTTATTCTTACACCTGTACCTAATAGAATTCAAGAAGCATTTGAGTGTACTTATTTTTTTAAAGATTTCTTTTAATTTTTTGAAATTTAGAAAAAGACGCATGTCAAGGCGACAGCGGTGGTCCAGCGGTCTACAACGGGATGGTGGTAGGAGTCGTGTCGTGGGGTCACAGATGCGGTCACCCCAGAGCTATGGGGGTCAACGCTAGAGTAGCTAGCTACATTGATTGGATAGATCATGCTGTAAGTATGCAAGCTGAAAACGCGAAAATTAAAAAAATCCTTTTTTTTTTAAACTTGCAAAATTTTCAAGCGGGGGCAAGATTTGAACCTGCGACTTTCGCATTACTAGTGGCGACGCCTCTTCCATCTGGGATACCGCAGCTCATTCCTTGCCCGCCAATTTTGCAAGTGTATTTTAATGCCAGCAACGCTTGGCAAGGCTCCATCTACCGGGTTAGTTTTGCAAGGTATACCCGGTGACTAATTCTATCTTTACAGATTGAATGTAGTCTAGCGATGAAAACCCGCGATAAATTGAATACCAAATTTTAAAACACTTCCCGTGTTAGGTATACAATTTTTGAAAACTTGCAAAATTTTCAAGCGACTTTCGCATTACTAGTGGCGACGCCTCTTCCATCTGGGCTACCGCAGCAGCTCATTCCTTGCCCGCCAATTTTACAACATTTGGTAATGGGACTTTATGAACGGGGAAACCTCGAGCATTATAATGAATTATGGAAAAATAATTAAAAAGAAACCGTGTCTCTTAAAGAGTAGTAGGAAAAAGCAAAGGCTTAATTACAGTAGTAATCACTTCAAAACGCTGTTATTGTGGCTACATACTGGTCAAAGGACTTTCGTTTTCGACACGCAAAGAAGAAGAAGTAGTAGAATGCAAAGAGCACCTACAATGCTCCTTCACTGGGCATGCTCAAAAGGAATACATGGACAATTTAAAACTTCACGTTTGTAAGTAGTAAAATAACCGTTTTGTTATCAGATACGCGAACTTTCTGTTGATGAAGTGGACGACGGCGATGCAATTGAAGAGGTTGAAGAGGTTGCAGAGGTCGAAGAAAAAGAAACCGCTGGCAATGGAACACCGACGATACAAATAAGCTGTAGTTTACTAATCATGTTTCTATATACAATACAACATTGATTACAAAAATTGCATTTTTTATGTGTTAAGAAAAATAAAATAATAAACACCACAAAAACAATGCGGTTATGTTTTCCGGCATATTCTGAAAAGACCTAGGTTACTTTATTTGTCCAAAATTGACTTGAACTTTAACTCACAATTTAGAAAAACATTGTATCAAAGATCTCTATCAATGAATCAGGCAGCCAAGACGAACCCAGAGTCTTGAGTTATTAACCGCCTATGGCTTAACACATCAACAATCTTTTTAACGAACAATTAGGTGGTTCAACTTGAAATATCATAACCAGATTGGAAACAAATGCACAAAGTATGGTATGGTATTATGGTTTGGGGTGGTATGGGATCTACCTCCTAGCGGTTCACCCCGGGCAAAGGCAACACAGGCTTGCCTGTGGATAAGTCCAGCTGAACGATCCCACTAAGCGGTGGAAGGCTCCGTAAGGGGCTGCCTGGCTCGCGACCACCATCCCACCAAACTCTGGCGCCAAGTAGCTTGCTGCGTGCCAGTGCCTTTGGGGGAATTGGAGGATGTCAGTTGCGCTATTCAGAACCGGTCTTGGACTCTGGGCGATACTGTACCGGGTAACTCATTCTGAAGGGTAGCGGGATCCGAAGCACGGTGCCAGCCGTTGGCCGACCGCAGTCAGTAGCCCAAGTAGCACGCCAGCCACGTGCCAAAGGCTGCCCCGCCAACTCGTGAAAAATACCCATATGCTCCACCGTGCCAGCCGGCGACTGGATAGGAGGACCCGGTGGCCATATTCGGGGGGGGTTCGGGCGTCCCCGCAGTCTCCAAATGAGTTTCCCATAGGTCGGTTAAGCTCTAGTGTTCTAGTTGGTTAACTAAAATGCGCCTCGACAATCCAACTTTTTCCCCACCGACACTCAAAGCATGAAAAAAGTTAAAAAGAAGAATGGGTATACACAACAGCTGCACTTCCTCCCAAAAAAAGTGCACCTCACTAACATCCGAAGGATGCACTCCAATCTCGATCCGGTCTATCACCACCTTGAAACCAAGAAGCCGCACCTGTTCTTCCTAACGGAGACGAAGATAACAACACCGTCGGACGTGGCGTACCTCAACTATCCGGATTACTCTCTTGAGCATAAGTTCAAGAAGCAAGCTGGGGTCTGTGTGTTGTGTATGTCCGCGATGATATTTGTTGTCGTCGTCGTCTCCGTTGCTTTAAGAAATCGGTTTTTTCTGCCATATGGCTACTGGAGGACTCTGGCGTGGAGAAAACTCTCTATGTCGGCGTTTACCGATCGCACAGCGGTAACCAGGAGACGACAGCGCTTTTCAACTACCTCGTTGAAACGACAGACGTAGCACAGCAACGAACGATACCCGACATGAAGTTAACTTTTCTGGGGGACTTTAATGCCCACCATAAGGAGTGGTTGTTTCCGAAAACTGACCATGCTGGGTTAGAGGCGCGCAAGTTTGCATTATCTCTAGATCTGACCCAGCTGGTGAATGTAGCAACGCGGATACCGGATATCGACGGCCATACACCCAATTGCTTGGACTTTTTGCTGACAACTGATCTGGACAGTCATTCTGTTTCGGTCTCAGCCCCGCTGGAAACGTCCGTCCACTGTCTGGTAAAATCCGTATTGACCTGCTCTCCTCTGGATGACAGCCCCAGGGGCACGAGGCGAGTTTGGAGATACGAGTCAGCAGATTGGGAAGAGATGCGGCACTTCTTTGCATCTTACCGGTTGTCGGTTTTTTACAGATTGTACTTCGGAGAGTGTGCTCAATAGCTTCACCTCCACTAGCTCCCTTCTACCATCGGACATCCAGACGCACCGCCGGATACCATCCATACCTGGTTGCCATTCCACCAATTCGGACTAAGCGCTTTCAGTCATCATTTATAATGCGCACTGCTAAAGAGTGGAACTCACTACCTGCATCTGTGTTTCCAAACGCATACAACCCTAATATCTTCAAAGTAAGAGTGAACAGGCTTCTTCTGGGTGAGCTCACTCCATCTTAGACTCTGTCTCTGTCCTATGACCTAGAATAGAGTCAAAAGCAAACCCACCCTAATAAAAAAAAAGTGACATGTGATATTGTATGAATGGATTAAGTGTTATTTTCCTTAAGATTATCTTATCTTTACAATATTTAATTCAACATTTTAACATTATCTTATTGATTTCAGGAAATTACAATATCAGATTTTTGTAACGATAATTATTAAATTTCAACAGTGTTGTGACACCGGGTTTTTACAAAATGATAAGTATTTTTCCAGATATAAATATTATGGATTATTTATCTTCAATGTTATTTTTATTCTTTACTGTAGGTAGATACTTGACATATTAATATGAATGCCTCGATATAAACTAATTTTTGAGGCACCCGAAAAGTTTATCTATTTTATTCGCGCTGCGCCAGAGAGAAACAAACAATCATTATTGGAAGCAACTGTTGGAAGACCCTTTATATACTAACGAACTTATTAAGCCCATGAATGTTACAGACTCAAGCCCCTTGTATGTCACCCATTTTGAGAACTACCGGCTCTCGCATTTGGCCCCCATTTTGGGGACTACCGGCACGTGCCGGGTAGATTCAGTCCAATTCGTTGTTCCCAGAACAACTCGTAATCCTAGTCTACACAAACTTCCACACTTTTGTTACGTTGTTGTATTTGGATTTTGTATGTATGAAATAAATTGATCTATTAAAATAGGTATTCAAATGTTATAGAAAAAAAAACTTCCACACCATACCAATTTCTTCAGGTGAGCCCTAGCTCCCCACCAAATAGTCAGGTGTAGATTTCAAAGGTCCAAAGACTTAACCCTAGATTGGTCGCGTGGGGTCTTTAAAAGCCCTGCAATTAGAAAACTGCGATTTTTTCTTTTATACGGTTATGTGGGTAGTTCGAGATTTTGTGTACCTTTCTGATTAGTATGTACGCCAAAGCCTAGCTATAATTCATCAGTTCGCATGCATGCGTTTGGGAGGTATAGTCGTTGTTTAAGTGCAAAGGCTTTTAAAGACCCCGCGCGACCGCTCACGTAACAAAAAATATTCGATTTTGTTTGTCGAAAGATAAATATTTTGGTTGTTTTCGTGCAAGAATTGTTTGAAAATGGATGAGAGACAACAAGAACGTATTATGGGGTGATTGGAGCAGGAAGAGGAGGAAATTCTTGGTGGATCAGAGGATGAATGTTGTGATGATGCTGATTGTTGTGCTACTAAAAATTAGGTACTTTTCATTTTCAAAAACTTTATATTTTTTTGGATGTAACCTTTCCGTTTATTTATTTTTTAGTTACTTTAATAAGAGTTAAAAAGGAAACAATTTTATTTTTTTTCATATTTAGAAAGTTAAATATAAATAACAATTTTTTTTCGATTATGGTTTCAAACTACCTGTAATAACTAACATTTTGTAAAAGAACGTGTTTATTTTTCTATAATAAATTGTTTTTTCTACTTTATTTTTTGTATTTTATTGTTAAAGGTATTCCAATTCTGGTAAACAGTTCTAAAAAACAAACAATTTATCAAAAATAACTAAATAACGAAATCAAAAATTAGGGGTCCACAAAGACCCCATGCGACCGATTGCGTAAGTTTTTAAGCGCGACTTATCTAGGGTTAATGATTAGTACCGGTATATAAGATGTTGGAGGTGAGTTTTTCTAAATAAGGAAAAATCAACGTAATAAACCATACTTTTGACATATTTTTGGTATATGACGCATTTAAAACTATAAAGTAAATACATCTTGCATTTCAGCCATAATAACCACAAATCTTATTCATACCGTGCGAAAGAAGTTGAGGGCACCAGCTAGTCTTGAATAAAGTGTAACATTGTCACAAATTAACTATATGTAGACTAGCTAAACATAGTTCAAAATAATACATAAGGTCCTATTAAATTCAGTGCAAATATTCATTGGATTTTACTCGTAAAACTGGACAACTCTCAACAAAAAAAATTGTTGGACCTCCTTTACAAAATTACACATCTTTGAAACAGCGAAGGTCCAATTATTATTTTCCATAATAAATGTAATGTAGTTCAGCATGATAGACCGCTTCTGCTGCCACATTGACATCGAGGGTTTACCTTAACTGATACTGATACTGATACCCTTAACTGTACGAGATACGAAAATGGCACGAAAGAAAAATTTGTTTAGCAGGATGTGCCGTTCTGCTGGCACACAGGTATTTACAGTCTGGAGTTCATGAAGTGGAACATTAGGATCCTGGTTATACCGTACGAGAGATGGAAATGGGCCCATTGCAAAATAAGTTGCTTCAATTTGTACATTTGAACCAACTCATAAAGCCCAGCTAAACTTTTAATATCAGCGGCCAAAAATCTCTGGTTCACCTCTGGACGCGAGATTTCTCCTATTGGTGGAGTATTACAATACCTACTTACTGCGCTTGGCTGTCGGATTGGAGAGCGCAGTGCAAGATTATGTATTCACAGGGAACGCTGACGCCTATATCTGGGATTCATTCATTAGTCACCTTTTAGAATACGGGTTACGTTATTCCCAGCCACGTCCCACGGCACACGGTACAAAACCAAATACTAACATAATAATCCACAACATTTCATTTTACGTTAGATACAAAAGATATATCTATCGTTTAGAGTGTTTGGGATGCTTATTAAAATACACATATTTTCATAATTTTTAATGCAATCGTTTCGGAAATATTTTGAAAAGTTGTAAAAACTTCCAAAGTCAGGATTACCATGAAAAAATCCTTTGCATAAAGTAGAAAAAAAGCAGTGGAGAAAACTTCATTCATTCATCTGTCAATGTCAATCAGTTTTTTTTTTAATAAAGGTAGGCAAACGAGTTTTGTTTTCAGTAGCCTAGTTGGTGGAACTAAACTATCACTTCTTAAAATTTAAAATCTCTGATTATGAAACAAAATAAAATAAAAAGAACTTGCCCTTTCTTTAATGATGCGATAAACTATCTATTAAAAATATAATAGAGTCATGTTAGATATTTGAAATGTTGTGGATTATAACTGAAACAGATAAACTATACGTATATATGCAAAAGTGACTTCCTTTCTGTTCATTAGGTCTATGAACAACCCAATAAAGAATGAAGATACTGTGGCTTAAAACTGAAGCTTCAGTAAAAACTTATCAGCGTGATGGACATTATTCATATTATATTATTATTAATTACATTTATTAGTGTTTCTTTACACTAAATTTAGGTTTATTATTGCATTTATTTTGCACCTGCCTCACCCATTTCCACATGCCCTAAGGTAGTCTGGTAGATTCGGCATTAAGTCCGCCTATGTAAATTTATTACATAACGTTAAAAAATAAAATAATTGGACATTTTCTTCCTTCAAATCCTGTATTGACAGAACAGTTATCTCCAACAGCATCTCACACTGGAGAGAGCTACTTACATTTAGTTACTACGTGCTACACGTAAACAAAGACGACAACAGGAAACTAAGTCTCACCCAAAAAGTAAAGAATAACTGCAGCTATCCCACTCCCCGTCTACCTGCACCTGCTAACGTGTCAGGGCCCAAGCCCCCGGCACACCACAGCCGCAGACCTCATAACGTTTTCAGAGCAGTTGAGACCAAAGTCAGCGATGGCGACCTGAGGGGTGCCAGCCAGCTATAGTTTTCGAGTGACTTGATTGCCCCCGACAACGACGAAACTTTGCGCTCGCTCCACGCCAAACATCCTTGGCCACTAGCTGCTTGCCAGTTGCCAGACCCTCAGCAAGATGGGAATATTCCACCTACCGTCACTGCTGAAGACATCATACCTGCTATAATGTCCTTTAAAAACGGCTCATGTGGCGGTCTGGATGGTATCTCTCCGCAGCACCTTAAAGACCTCGTGTGCTACTCCACAGGAGCTGTTGGTAATAATCTTGCTTCGAGCCTGGCCGCTCTTGCCAACGTCATGTTGGCCGGGAAAGTTAACACGGAGGTGCTGGACATCTTATACTGGGCCAACCTCTGTGCGTTAAAGAAAAAAGACAGGGGTGTAAGGCCAATAGCAGTCGGCACTACACTCAGGCGTCTGGTTGCAAAAATCTGCTGCAAACACATTACACGACATCTTGCGGCCAAATTTCAGCCACTCCAAATGGGTTTCGGGTCTAAAGGAAGGTGTGAGGCTGCAGTTCACGCCACTCGCACCATCCTTAAAAATGACGCTATACAGGTCCTGTTTAAGGTGGACGTCAAAAATGCATTCAACTCCATTGACTGCGGAGCTCTTTTTACCCAGGTAAAGGAAAACACCCCAGCCATATTTCAGTTCTTATGGCAATGCTACAGTTCGCCATCTAAATTAGTGTATAAAAGTCACCTCCTGCACTCCACTGTGGGCTGCCAACAGGGAGACCCTCTCGGACCCGCAATTTTCAGCCTGGGCATCCACCCTATTATATCCTCTATGCGCTCTAAACTCAATGTGTGGTACCTAGACGATGGCACCCTTGGTGGCCAGCCCGACGAAGTCCTGGATGACCTGCAGAACCTCATTAGCCGATTCTTTGAAATTGGCCTGGAATTAAACTTTGCAAAGTGCGAGTTATACATCCATCCATCCATAGCCCCAGAATGCAGAAACGACATCCAAGATAAATTTAATAACGTCGCCCCTAACATACGGACCATCACTCAGGACTTGTTGCGGCTACTAGGAGCGCCACTGCTAGACGAAGGCATCACACCCTTTATGCAAGAGCAGATAGCCAAGTTTGAGGACACCTTTGATCGGCTACTCAAGCTTAACCCCCACATTGCCCTAACTATCATTAAATATTGCCTTTTCGTGCCAAAGTTCACATATGTCTTTCGGTGCTGTCACCTCTGGAAGTTTCCGATTCTACTGTCAGCAGTAGACGATCAAATCTCTATCCTCCTTTCAAAGATCTTGAACTGCGATATGCCAGCTGAGGCCTGGTCGCAAGCTTCGCTACCAGTTCGATTTGGAGGTATTGGTATCCGCAAGGTGACCTCTGTCTCACTCCCGGCCTACCTGTCATCCGCATACAGCTGCCACCAACTCTTTCACAATATCGTCGGTTCCACCCTAGGGGCTGCTGAGATTCTCCATCTTTCGGAAGCTGTTGACACATGGACATCCCTCTGCTGCCGCGACCCTCCCGATGCCATGCACCTTCAGAGACGGTGGGATGAGCCTCTTTGTCAGAAAACCCAAGTGGACCTCATGAATGCGTGCTCATGGCCTGTACAGCGCGCCCGTCTCCTGGCTGCCTTCGAGAGAGAGTCCGGCCTCTGGCTAAATGCCGTACCCTCAGAAAACACCGGCACATTACTCGACAGCTGCACCCTCTCTCTCGCTGTTGCCCTCCGGTTAGGCCTTAAAACAGTTCACCCTCACCAATGCAGATGCGGTGCGCCCGTGATTGAATATGGCCACCACGGGCTGACTTGCCGCATGAGTGCCGGCCGCATTCCACGCCACGCAGCCCTTAATGACATCCTACGTCGAGCCCTTGCCTCAGCGAACGTTCCGGCACTAGAACCAAACGGTATCGTTCGTTCTGACGGCAAGAGGCCCGATGGGGTAACGCTCATCCCATGGCAAAGAGGCAAATGTATGGTGTGGGATGTCACGTGCGTAGACACACTTGCGCCCTCACACATACACGCCACATGCGCCCGTGCAGGTGCCGCAGCCGCAGGTGCCGAAGCCGCGAAGGCGCGAAAGTACGAGGAGATTTCCGGAAGCCTCATTTTCTCTCCCGTGGGCTTTGAGACGATGGGGACTTGGGGCCCCTCCGCAAAGAAAGTTATTTACGAGGTGTCAGCGCGCCTCAATGAGACTACCGGGGACCGGAGAGCTGGCAGCTTCTTTGGCCAGCGTTTAAGTTTGGCCATTCAAAGAGGAAACGTTGCCAGCTTACTGGGGACCATGTCTGATGGGGGCGCACTGGAGGACCTTTTCATAGTTTAGTTTTAGGTTATTTTTTTCTGTAGATAATTAAATTGTGTTAGTTTTATGTTCATATACCTTATAACATTAAATCCCTTTACAAGTAAATTGAAGGACGATGCCGGAATTAGAAACTTTGCATGTTAACTTGGTGCCTTGGTTAGAATTCAGTTAATGTCAAAGGCAAGAAACACTGTGCCGTATGATGCCGGCTTAGAATAGCACCACCACATTTGAGCCGATGGCGTAGCGGATAGTACCCCTGCCTGCTACGCCGAGGGTCGTGGGTTCGATCCCCACAAGACATAAATATTTGTTAAGTCATTATCAGATATTTGTGTTTAGTCTGGGTGTTTCTATTTATAATATGTATTTATTTACAAAAAAAAGTATATAAGTAATAGTATCAGCTATCTAGTTCCCATAGTACAAGCTTTGCTTAGTTTGGGGCTAGATGGCGCTGTGTGAAATGTCCAAGATATTTATTTATTATTTATTTATTTATTTCTTTTTCTTGGGAGTCGTAAGAGGCGACTTAGGGACTTGAGGGTGTGTATTGCAATTTTAGGTGATGGGCTGACAACCTGTCACTATGGCGATACACAATTCTCCGAAGGATCCTCAGATATTTGTCAGACGTGGCGTACATGTTCGTATTTTTGCGGCTGTTTGTACTCTGCCTACCCCGCAAGGAATTATAGGCTTGATATGTGTGTATGTATGTAAGAAACACTGGTATTGGTGGTGGTATGCTAACTATAACATTCAGTCCGCAAAACGAAGTACGCGGGCACCAGCTAGTTCTTACATAAAATTACATTCATTTTAGGTAAGTATCAACTTTTGATCTCCCGATAAAAATCAAGATAATTATCTGATTAAATTATGAGGAATTATTACATGGCATGAAATTTGTTATCTTATAAACTTCCTAATAAACAAATCACTCTTAGCATCATTTTATTCAGTAGCATAGGGAATGGTGCTTTAGTGAAAATGTGTAACAAAATAATAAAGTTTTGTGCAGTTTTAGGTTTAATTTCATCTTTAAGTGGTATGTAGACTATGCAGATTACTTAAAGTAATGAATGATTAAATTAGATGATAATAAAAGTAATTGATATAAATTTAATTTCTGAATTAGATGGCGCTTTTGCAACCCAAGAATCCACTGATATTGATAATAGAATCATAGGAGGAAACGACACAACCATTGATAAATGGCCTTTTATTGTGCAGGTAACAAGATTTACTTATTCCTAGTATTGGTAGATTATTTTATTCGTTAGTAAGAGTTATATTTATGATACTTTTGAACACAGATGTGTGCGACCCCAAATGTGCGAATGTGATGTGCGAATTAAAAAAATGCTGTTATACGTGATCCACTTTTTTTTTCTTCTTCCCAGATTCTATTTGAAATGGACATACAATTTTGCGCAGGTAGTCTTTTAACAACACGTGTAGGTTTGTCTGCAGCACATTGTTTTGATCAGTAAGTTGTTTTCCATCATACTTTTTTTTCTGCATTTCATTTAGGCTATTTAGTAATTATAACTTTTCAAGCACTCGCGATCACTTTCACTCATTTTAAGTATTAGACCGGGTCTATCGCGATAGTATTTAGGTAAATATTAGTAATTTACCTGTGTCCCGACGTTTCAATACAGTTTCATGTATTGAAACTGTATTTCGCGGGTTGACTGACGTCCCAGCGAGTTGTCATCTAGGCGGCGGGTAACGAGATGTTCTGCTACCCACATTTGTCTTTATAATTTTAATATTATTGATTGTTTGTAAACATTGCACTAGGCTGCCGGCACACAACACTCACTGTATCCGACGATTGTTCCGATGATAAATCGCGCGGTTTCAACTTATCAATGACTGGACTCCATGCGGATGACAATTTAAACCCGTCCTCCCGGTTGAAATTATTAGGGTTCTTCTTAATTTCAATAGCCTCGCGAACGATCCTAGGGTAATAGTGGCGTTCCACAGAGAGGATTTTCGGGGCATGAAGTTCAATCCAATGATTCGGACCGGATGATAGAAGGTGTTCTGCTATTGCCGATTTATGCATCTGTCGGTTTTTTACAGCTGCAATATGTTCTTTGACCCGTTCGCTGACAGTTCGCTTCGTATTTAGTAATTCCTGATTGTTTTGGTAGGTAACCATTTTTGGTTCCGGTTAATGGATTTAAAATTTTAGTTTTTATCACGATCATCACTGTTTTTCTCAAGTATTTACAAGTTTTCTAAGATTTGTACCTGTATTTTATTTTAGAGGTTTTGAGGAACTTCCAGATTTGCCTGAAGACTTTTTCCATATAAGAGCTGGGTCGACAACTGTCGGCGAAGGTAATACTATCTTTTTTTATCCCGCCCGAGCCAGTTTTCTATTAGGCAATACAAAATTGTTATAAAAAGAAGAAAATTGCGTTATGCAAATTTCTTTTTTTTACAATGACCGATCATGACGTCAATAAGTGACAATGCTATCCTACATTGAATAAAGTTATTTCATTTTTCATTTTCTAAATAATTGCTTAATTCACCACGCTCGGCAAGCAGTATAGTGAGTCCTTTGCAAAGTGCTGTATTCTCAGGAAATATGGCTCTTCATTCCTTAGATACATTGCTTAGTGGTTTTGTACGACAAATACGAGTGTAATGGGGTAAAATTATTTATTTCCAAGGTACCTCAATGGTTATAATAATAAACATTATTATCACACGTCATTCGAAAGTTATTTTCATTTTATTTTATGCATAAATATAAATCATCTTTCCAGGAGGAATAGTGACCCCAGTTATCAAAGCCATCTTACACGAAGATTTCAACAGGGTTATTTACCGTGATTGCGATATCGCACTTTTTCTAATAAAAGATGCTTTGCCTCTTGGAAATACTATCAACGTGGCAAGACTACCGGTTTATGGAAGCGTAGTACCTGATGATGCTGTTGTTACTTATGTTGGATGGGGACTTACTTCTGCAGATGATGTACGTTATCAAAATAAAATAGTTATTGTTTTAATTATACCAAGTAAATTACCTGAAATATATCAAACGTTAAAAAAAACGAAACTAAAAAAAAATATAGAGCAACTTTCGCAGAAAATCTTTGATATCCTATTTTATACAAATAATCAAAAATTGAACTGAAACTGAACCATTCAACAAAGCGTACCATTGTTTTCTTACGCAGGTTTCAATCGACTTACATACCATACTTAACCACTAAAATACAATTTTTGCCCATTTGGGACATCAATGTCAAAATCTATCCATGCAATATATACCTATTCATAATTAAATAAAAGTATCATTTATATTATTTTACATAGCTATTGATTAACTACTTATATTTAAGGATGCAGATCAAGCAACAATCCTTCAAGAAGTGGACGTATACAATGTAAACATTGAAGTTTGTCGGGAAGGATATCGTGAAATAGAAAAGCAGGTTTTGGAAGAATCTGGCCGAAAGGCTGAGTTTACAGTCACTGACAATATGATTTGTGCCGGAGTGATGGGTGTTGGAGGTAAACTATTAAGAAATATACACACTATTACAACACCAAGTAAAGAAGACCAATTTTTGGAACCTTTCGAATTTGCCTAACTGTTCTATTTCTAGGGCAAAAAAAAACGAGTCAATTTGATACGTTACACGTCCATTCGACAGAACACACCGATTTGGTTTTTGTAGACATTTGATTTAGCAAAGAAGAGATTGTCAGAATAATAACAGATTTTCAATTTAGGTTTACGCGACTTTCTTGTTGACTATTCGGTAGAGAGTTTAGCTTTCTTCATGGAGGTCGACAGATCAAATACGTACGCCCGTTAGCTTTGATTGCCGAACACTCACCGATTTTAAGTTTAATTGATTCTATTTTAATACCTGTATTCGAAAACTTAAACCTAATTTATAATATATCAATATTCATTTGAATTGAAAAGCAGTAAATAAAAAGAAAGACATAAACAAGTTTTAATAATGTCTCACCTGAACAAAATAATTTAAATAGTTCATTAAATTTGAAATAACAGGCTTTAGTAACTAGTACACTTATAATTTGCCATGTTAATTTTCTAGGAAAGGATGCATGCACAGCGGATAGCGGAGGTCCATTGCTATACAACGAGACGTTGGTAGGAGTCATATCGTGGGGATTTCGCTGCGCTGACCCAATTGCTATGGGAGTCAGTGTTAGGGTTGCTAATTTCAATGTTTGGATTGATGAAGCCGTAAGTATTTTTACTAACATTATTTAAGTTAAAGTAAAAATCTTACTTTTGCATTTATATAATCATCCACATACAAGGCAGAAAGACAGTTCAATAAGATAATCTTGTAAATCATATTTGCTATATTTCAGATAAAACAGCTTAACGCCACTGAAGCGGAAATTGAAATTGAAGAAGATAAAGGACAAGTAGAAAATGTTGAGGAAGACAAAAACCAAACCAATGCACAATCAACTGCGAGACTAAGCTGCATCTTAGCAGTAGTTGCGTTATTTTGTACATTTATTTGATTAAGTAGTTTAATTTGTGCCGTGTGATGCCGGCTTAGAATAGTATCACCCTAAAGCCTACTCGTGGGTGTAAAAAGTGACTTAGAGATCAATTTAATATTTGTAACATCTTACACTGCGCTTGCCGAACCAGTTACCAAGCGTTGTAGTGTGTACGGCAATACTAGGTAGGTCCATGTCCAGCAGTTGATTGTTTAAGCTGTTAATGTTATTGTATTTGGAAAATGTTCAAATAAATATTTACACAAAAAAACATGTAGTATTTTTAAATACCTGCTACTTAATATAATAAGTCACTTGAAATGTAGCGATTGTATTATACGAAATCATTACTTACTAATCATTTGAATCACAAAATAATAAAATTAATCAACAAAGAACTTAATTGTAAAAAAGTTCTCAATTTATTTATATTACCTTAAAAAATGCACGCTTGACTATATTGCTGCTTATAAATAAATAAATAATAACCACTAGCTGGAGCCCGCGAACTTCGTTTCGCTGACTGAATATTATGGTTAGCATACACTCGTACCACCGCCAGTACTAGTATTTCTGCTTTTGACTTTAACTATACGTTTAATCGTATATTCCGTGAAAAATGAGTAATTTTTCCGCGGTAAAAAGTAGTCTAGATTTTGAAAATGAAAATGAAAATGAAAATGAAATATGAAAATGAAATAACTTTATTCAATGTAGGATAGCATTATCACTTATTGACGTCATGATCGGTCATTGTAAAAAAAAGAAATTTGCATAACGCAATCTTCTTCTTTTTATAACAATTTTGTATTGTCCTAATAGAAAACCGGCTCGGGCGGGATACAAAAATAAAAATAAAAATAAAGGCACTGCCTCGGGGCTGGCCAGGTTAATCACACAGCACGTAACTTTACGCCACCACCATTTGTAAACGACAATTGTTTCAAATTTTAGTCAAAATTTCCAAAGCGTGTTATTAACATGCGTATAATTAACCGGACCCCCTGAACAGGAAAAACCCCCCAAAAAACCTGCCCAGAAGTGCTCCTACTCTAAATTAACAATCTTTCTAGGCCCTAAACTGCCCTAGCTAATTTTGGAAATAACGAATAGTATATGTATAGCCCAAAAATGGCTACATAAAAAAATAAATATAATAATAACAAAAAATTGCAGTAGATAAATCTACTTGTTTCGTCTAATAAAATATTTACTTTATACATTTGAATTAAACCCATGGTGATTTATCTTGCATATAGTCTGATATTTCATAATAGCCTTTCTTGTACAATTTTTGTTTAATTACTGGTTTAAATTTATTTAAGGGTAAGTCTTGAATATCTTTAGGAAGTTTGTTATAAAAGCGTATACAATTGCCCTTAAAAGTTTTGCTTACTTTACTAAGCCTGCTCATGTGCACAGCAAGTTGCTCCTTATTTCTAGTGTTAAAATTATGCCTGTCACAATTTTTCTTAAAAGAATCTATATTTATTTTTACGTACACTAGATTTTCGTATATGTACTGTGACACAAATGTCAATATGTTGATTTCTTTAAATTTCTGTCTCAAGGAGACTCGAGGTCCCAATTTATAAATTGAACGAACAGCCCGTTTCTGCAAAACAAATATATTGTTCACATCCGCAGCATGGCCCCATAATAGTAAGCCATAAGACATTAAGCTATGGAAGTAGCTAAAGTAAACTAGTCTTGCAGTGTCTACATCAGTGAGATGTCTTATTTTTTTAACTGCGTATGCTGCTGAACTCAGTCTCTTCGACAATTTCTCAATATGTGGCCCCCATTGGAGCGAGGCGTCCAAAGTTATGCCTAAAAATACAGTTGAGTCCGCAAGGTCCAACTTTTCATCCTTTACCTTAATAATTGTAGAGCTTGGTTTAACATTTGGTAATACAAATTTGATACATTTAGTTTTCTTTTCATTCAATAGTAGGTTATTTACTGTAAACCATTGCACTACATCGGTAATAGCTTTGTTCACGTCATCATAGTTGAGTTGTTGCCTCTTTACTCTGAAAAGTAGAGAGGTATCGTCCGCGAACAAAACTATATCATGTTTTTCTTTAACTAGATATGGTAGATCATTAATATATACAAGAAACAAAAAAGGACCAAGAATCGAACCCTGCGGAACGCCCATTCTTATCTTTGATCCAGATGATCTTTCACCGTTGACATCGACCTTTTGGATTCTATTGTTAAGATATGATTCCAAAAGACTAAGAGCGTGGTCTTTTACGCCGTAGTGATGTAGCTTCCTGACCAGAGTATCATGATGAACACAATCAAACGCCTTGGACAAATCACAAAACACACCTACTGCATCATGAGATTCCTCCCAGGCTTCGATTATATGATTGATGAGATCCACACCTGCATCAGTAGTAGAGCGACCACGTGTGAAACCAAATTGCTGCAGGTGCATTAAGTTATTACGATAAAAATGTCCTTGCAATTGATTTAAAATAACTTTTTCAAAAATTTTACTAAGTGTTGGTAGTATTGATATAGGTCTGAAATTAGTAGGGTCAGTAGTACTACCAGCTTTAAACAAGGGAATAACTTTACTATGCTTCATCAAGTCAGGAAACACGCCACTGTCTACACAGTCATTAAAAATACATGCTAGGTATGGAGAAATGCAATCGATTATGGAACTAATAATTTTAACAGAGAGGCCGTGGAGATCTGAAGTATTTTTCATTTGTAAACTTTTAAATACTTTTATTATTTCAATGTTACTAACGTGAGAAAATTTAAAATATTTGTCACAATGGTTTACATTATCTTTTAGAATAGATTCAGCGAGAATAGGGCATGAGTTTAACGATTTGGTAGTCGAAACTGGAATATCAGTAAAAAATTGTTCAAAAGCGGAAGCTACTTCCAAATTAGTATTTTTAATTTCATCGTTTATCATAAGTTTATAATTTTCATTACGACGTTTAGATTTTCCAGTTTCATTATTTACAAATTTCCAAGTGGTTTTGATTACGTTTGTGCTATTCTTTATATTATTTTTGATGAAGTTAGATTTAGCTATTGCACAAACGTTTCTAAAAGTTTTAGAGTAACGTTTTACATAATCAGCAAAAGTTTTTGATTGATTATATGTTCTTTCTTCATACAGATCGTATAACTTCTGCCTGCTTCTATGAATTCCAACTGTGGCCCAGTCACTAAATGATAATTTTGTGTTAACTTTAATTTTCTTAGATTTAAATACATTGTCATATTCTTTTTTGGCAAGACTAAATACTGCGTTATATAATTTATTTGGATTTTCGTTATATGGCAATTCAGGTTGACCAGGCTTAATACCTATACACAACAAAAAGTCATTCAAATCCGTTCTGCTGTTTCGAAAATTAGCCCGGACAAACAGACAGACAAAAATAAAAAAAAATGCAACGTGTTTTAATCCTTTTTGACATCACCTACGATAACTTTTTCGAGTACCAAATTTTAAAACACTTCCCGTGTTAGGTATACAATTTTTGAAAACTTGCAAAATTTTCGAGTGCGGGCAGGATTTGAACCTGTGACTTTCGCATTACTAGTGGCGACGCCTCTTCCATCTGGGCTACCGCAGCTCATTTCCTGCCCGCCAATTTGGCAAGTGTATTTTAATGCCAGTAACGCTTGGCATGGCTCCATCTACCGGGTTAGTTTTGCAACTAATAACCGGCGACTAATTCTATCTTTACAGATTGAATGTAGTCTAAGCGATGAAAACCAGCGATAAATTGAGTACCAAATTTTAAAACACTTCCCGTGTTAGGTATACAATTTTTGAAAACTTGCAAAATTTTCGAGTGCGGGCAGGATTTGAACCTGTGACTTTCGCATTACTAGTGGCGACGCCTCTTCCATCTGGGCTACCGCAGCTCATTTCCTGCCCGCCAATTTTGCAAGTGTATTTTAATGCCAGTAACGCTTGGCATGGCTCCAAGGGTTACCGGGTTAGTTTTGCAACTGTTTTTGAGTTTTGAGTTTCAGTTACCTATGATAGATTATGAATTCTAAGAATGTAGAATGTAGCGATGAACGCCGCAGCATAAAATTGTTGGTCATGTGTGAAAATAATATGATACTGTTCTGTTCAATGTTATTGATAAAGAAGGAGATAATTATAGTTAACGTTATTTAAGGTAAGAACGATGTGATCTATTTCTGTTTATTCAGTTAATATAAACATGTTATTTTTCATCAATATTTTTTTAATTGATAACATAATATGCATTATATTACAGTTATGTCACTTAAGTCCCTAGTAGCAATTTCGGTTGGCAATTGGTTTGACCAATTACTTACTTGGCTTTGATTGGGCAATGGTAAGATTTGGCCGCATGTTTTACTGAAGGGCCAACAACTAAGGCCCTATGTGAAATATTCAACAGAGGTCCAACAACTAAGGGCCTCTATTAAAATTCCTACAGAAGGCACAAACGGAACGGTATATCTACGATAGGCAAAAACCTACTAGACTCCATTTAAAGTCAAGCTATAATTCCAGCAAATAAAACATAGGATCTGTAAATGACGGCCGTTACTTCCGACAGTGACAACAAATAGGTTGTCAAATTGCATTTGATTGCTGTGCTACTTCTAAGATAGCTATATAAACAAGTGATTTTACAAGTAAGGTAAATGTTTAAATTATGTTGACGAATGTCATCCATTACAAAATTACTTTGAATTATCAGCTTAGACCGGTCAGTCACAAGTAATTTATGTTACTAGCATTTTATTACTTGTTTCAATGCAATTAAGGATATTGCAGTCACCTTTGGGATGGCTCAGCCAAATACCAACTTGCCGCTCTTGATTCGGTGGAACGCAGGGCCAAGAGGCTCATAGGCGACATAAAACTGGTGGACACCAAGCTACATAGCCTGGTACATCGCCGCAAGGTTGCCTGCTTGTCGGTTTTTTATAGATTGTACTTCGGAGAGTGTGCTCAAGAGCTTCACGACCTTGTTCCACCAGCTCCCTTCTACCATCGGACATCCAGACGCACCGCCGGATACCATACGTACCTGGTAGCCATTCCACCAATTCGGACTAAGCGCTTCCAGTCATCATTTTATAATGCGCACTGCTAAAAAGTGGAACTCACTACCTGCATCTGTGTTTCCAAACGCATACAACCCTAATCTATTCAAAGTAAGAGTAAACAGGCTTCTTCTGGGTGAGCTCGCTCCATCTTAGACTCTGTCTCTGTCCTATGACCTAGACTAGAGTCAAGAGCAAACCCATCATTAATAAAAAAAAAAGAAAAGGATATAATAAAGTCATACTTTGACAAGTTCGTGATTATCGCACCAATTGATAATATCCCTACAGTTGCTATAGGCATGAACTGCTCAATCTACAGCTACACATATTATTTATCGTGTGCGATAAAATAAGCACCGTTAGCTACTAATTTCACTAAAACGCTTCTTTTCAGATGAAGTTGTATTAAAAGTAATCGGTTGCATTATCTATGATGGCTACAAACAAGATTGTGCGCCATGAAAATAACCTTGCTGTATTATGAGGTTTGTGTAATAAACATTAAAACCTCGGCAATAATACAGAATGCCATGCCTATCGGTGGTACTTATGGTCCACTTGTTACTTATCTTGGGGGCATAAGCAGCTAAGTACAGACTTAATACAAAGAGTTTCGACGATTTTAGCCCCAGAGCTATGAAAACTACACCTGACTGATTGGTGGGGAACAGAGCTCACCTGGAGAAGATTGTGTGGTTGTTCGTCGTTTGAACAACCACACAATCTTCTCCGGGTGAGCTCCGACTCAAAATTGCTCTATATGACAGATTTATTTCTCTGTACTTCGTGACAGACATCCCTATGATGCAATTTATAGCTTAATTAAGGTATACTAAAACTGATCACTGACCTTCTTGTTGCGTGGTAAAATGGACTGGTTGCGTGTAAGGACTCAAGTCTACTTGGTTGCCAGATGCTACACGCACTCTGTAGTCCACTGACGGCTGGAGATCACGTAGCTCTATGCTCTGACGGAGATCGCTGTCTTGCCTGAAATCGTGATAATGGAAAAAAAATGGTTTTGCAATACACTTAATCCAATAGGCAACCCCAATGTATCTATCTTAGACACATAATGGACAATGATAAGAAATCTGTTCTTATTTGTTGGTATAGGGTTATTTATACCTTCTCGGTAATGTTCATGTTTCTGCTGAATTCATGTGTAATTCATGCATAATGTAGTAAGTACGAAACATGGGTGCTGCTAGCGTAACCTCCTTGGTGTCGTCCTCAGCTGTCTACAGGCTCTTTCAGTATTTGAGAGTTCAAGTTTGTATATATAAAGAAGTTACAAGATGAAATACCTGGTAATATTCAAACTTTTCGCGGATTCCCACAGCGAGAAGTCATTAGTGGCATATTGTACGGTGTAGTACTGAACGTGGGTACTGATGGTGTCTCGCCAGGACAGCTTGGCTGAGTTGCTGGTGATCGAGTCTACTTGTAAGTCCAGTGGTGGGGTTGGAGGTTCTGGAAGTAAAAGTTTATATTAATTAAATAAAATATTCAAAAAAAGTAATAACTACTTCCACACTGAATTTGCATAGTTGTCCATCATCATATATGTCCATATTCATATAGAACAATATTTTACAAAGTTGAATATTTAATATCATCATTTTCATTAATATATTCAATAGTGGGAACAGGTTTTTACCTTTAATGTCTATCCATACCGTAGCTTATAGGATCGTTCCTTGATATAATAACACAGAGAAATAATAAAAACAACTTGATACAACACACTGGCACTTAACAGAAAAACGCTACGCTAAATGACTTTAAACTTACCAAGTATATTCAAATCGACATTGTACACAGCGACGCCGTAAGGGTTGCTTGCTCTACATTCATAACTGCCACCATCTCTGCTCTCCACATAGGTTATGCTGATTGTACTTTTCAACCGGTTGTGAGCCATGGTTTCGGATACAGATATCCTGCAAAATGAAAATAAGCTCTTCAAAAAAGTGGTGTTATATCTTTCGTTCTACTACAAAGGCGTTTTGATGTCAGCAATGTCAACAATCTTGTTAAAAGTACGTAAAGTCTTTAGTTTGGCGCCCGAAAAGGGACTAAAACCATAGCGGTGTTTTGAGGCCTTCAAAATATGTTGCTACGCCATCTATGTTCCTCACATTGAACCAACAAAATGCTACGCATTGCAAGAGGGTTCAGTCTACAGCGAGCCTTAGTAGTGAGTGGTAATGGATTTCTAATATTTCGAGAGATGGCGCTAAGTTCTACGAAATTTTGACAGAGGTGTGTTCTGTCTGAAACTCTTAATATTACAACAATAATAGAGGAATAATAAGTTTATTTACCTCGAAGATGTGAAATCAACAGGAATCCCATTTAGAGTCCATTTTATTCTAATAGGATTATCACCTAAAGGGGCGCATGTTAATGTAACTGGAAGTCCCATTTTTGTGGTCAAGTTTGTGCCCACAGACTCGAAATGAACTGGCTCTAAAAATAGAAAAATATATAAATATGTGAGGTGATAACAAACTGAAAGTATTTTTACGAGTGAACTAGCCCATGAAAGTTGACCAAGAAATATATAATTTAAGGTTTTTATAGGTATGGTCGATATACCAAACTATGTTAAGCGACCAAGTTATTGTAGTACATTTCTTGTGAAAAGCTCTTCAATTTTTTAAGCTATTCAATCTTAGAGACCGTGCTTAAAACAGTGCACGTGCGGAACAACGTCATCTTTATCGTGCTTCGGACATCGGTCCCAGTTGCTGTCTAGTTACACAACCATGTCAGATGCCTACTACGGTGGTTAAAAAACTCTGACACCGGGGTTCATCGGGTCGATGGACGAGTCGTTGTCCTACACCAAAAAAGAAGAACACATCATTAACTTACTATTAACACTGATCCACAAATTCTTATTCAGCGCGTCACCAACGCCGTTCTCCACGTTGCAGGCATAAAGGCCCTCATCAGCTAAAGACACCACTTCAATGATTAACGTCCCGTTGGGATAGCTGATGACACCACCACCGGCCAGATCGAGAACTGGTCGCCAGATACCAAGGGTTGCTGGAAAAATACATAATATACTATGCGAGATATTTATAATAAAGATTAAAGACTAGGAAATAGTGCTATGGTGCATGCATTTTTCTGGGCTATTTAATTAATGTAACAACTGAACTATATAGTTTGCCAATGGATGCATTGCACTAAAACAGTTATTTACATGATAGGGTAGTAAAGTGCTGCAAAGTCAAGTCGTATCAAGCGTAGAGGATAACTGTGGTGCCGTGAACAGGATTTTTACGTTTGACATTTTAAAACATTAAAAATACATTCTGTATAATAAACTGTCTTGATACATACCGTCTTTTTTCATCCAATGTATCTGTGGTGTAGGATAACCATTGGCATTGCAATACACCACGCCACGTTGGCCCAATAGCAATGAGGTATTTGTAGGCTCGTCCACCCACTTAGGGGCAACTACAAAAAGAAGCAGAAGGTTAGTAGAGTTTTGTACCGCAGTTATCATAGTAAGGAAATTATAAACTTACCGTTAATAAAAAGGTCTGCTGTTTGGTTTACTTTCCCGACATGGTTCGTAGCGATACAAGTATATTTGCCGCAGTGTTCTAAAGATACCCTTTTGATTATTAATACACTAAACAACTCTGAACTTCTCTCTGTGACCTGAAAGATAATAATAATGATCGGTAAAATTCGTTAAGTAAGCCAATTCCTATAGCATCGTTAAGCTGAATCTCAATATATAAGTTAAGATGAGACAATATATTGAAAGGTAATGATCTCAACCGCTATACTCATTTGCTAGAGTTCACTAACCGACATCATGCGGTCTATACAGTATACTTGCATTACCCAAAATATAATTTGCTTTGTTACCAATAATTATCCTGATTGTCTATTGAACTCACCCTCAAATTGGCTGGTATTTTCTTTCCATCTTTAAGCCATGAAAAGTAAATTGGTGGATCTCCACTGATTATGTTACATGTAATTTGAACTATTTGTCCCTCCTTCAGCCCAGTACCAACGCGAAGTTCATCCAGCTCTGGCGCTTCTACTACTTGTATGTCAAACGATCTAAAATAAAAAAGAATTGGAAAATGTCAGGAGCATTTCCAACTAACGTTGTTACTTTCAGTCACATAAGTAAATAATATTGACTCGTTATGAAATTGTTTCATTAAACATATATTGAAAGTAAAACAACGCTTTAAAAATTTATGGATGCGGATTGTACAGATTTTTTTTCACCTCGTACTCTAATCACTCAACAACGAGTATATATTTATAATAATAATAATAATATTTCTTGATTTCAGACACAGGATCCATACAGGGCTAAGATTATAACAATCAAAATAGATACGAAATTAAAAATCAAAATACAATAAGATACGTGCTTGCAAAAAAAAAAAACTATCACGTCGTAATATTCAAAATGCTAGGCTGTTATTGCTAGCAAGCGTTGGTAATTTTTAATTGTAGGCAACCGGTTAGCCAGTACTTTAATTATAACATTACTACACTCTTCAACCCTGGACAAGAATTTAGCGATGCGGAATCTCTGGATGGCATTGAACGTGCCAGAGGCACTACAATAGCGCTTAAGACCCATCAAATGTCTGTAAATTATAATTTTTCATTACCTGCTATGGCGATACTTAGTTCTTACCTTCTAGCCATTTCTCCAGAGGGGCTATACACAATGCAAGTGTATGCTTCTCCATTCTCCTCTTTACTCACTCTTTGCAAATGTAGAACCCCGTCTTCACTGGGTTCATAAATCTGTCTTTTTCTTCTATCTCTTTCTGTTGTTACAAATTCTTTGTTTATAGAAAAATTATTCTCTTCATTGTCAATTGAATATCTTTTCCTTCTTTTATTCTTGAAATTGTATTGTTTATCTTCTCCGAAATTTCTTTTATATCGTGCATGTTGGGGTAGTACAGCTGTCATTATTTTACGTCCTTTGTGTTCCCATTCTACTTTACTGTAAATGAAAAAAAAAGCAACAATACTTTTGTAAGTGCTTTAATCAACTGGGTTCAATTTTACGAGCAGAACTCACCCTAAGCATTTATGCATTAAAAATTGATAGAACCTTATATAGCCGTATGTCATATTCATTAGCAACAGTAATATAATATATATACACATACATACATAAATTATAGCTCTTTCTTGGAGGTGTAGGAAGAGACTACTTCCTTCCACTTACTGCGATCCTGGCATACTTCTTTCGTCTCCTCTACATTCATCAATCTCTTCATGCATGCTCGTCGGTTTAGGGTACTCTTCACCTGACCTTTCCTTAGCACGTCCCCGATTTGATCGAGGTACGTTCGTCGAGGTCTTCCCCTTCCGACGTTCCCATCCACACTTGCCATATACAACTGTTTAGTTAATCTTGTATCAAAGAGTAATCTTTTTAAATAAAGCTTTAACCAGTACACAACTAAGCGTAACACTAAGCACACAATATTACCTTATAGGATAACCATAATAAGGACATCTAAGTTTAAGCGAATCACCACTTTGTACCTTGATTGGCAGTAACGTTCTTATGTAAGGCGGTCCTGAAACAAAAATCACAAAATATGTATTTTTTTTTGTTACAAAGGGATAAAAATCAAGATTAAGCCCTCGCAATTGAAAAGTTTCATTTCATTTATAAAAAAAATACAAGAATAAAATATTAGTCTCCTGAATCTACATAACGTTGCATACCTCAAGCTTGGTATTTATTTACTGACAACACTGCGTTTGCCGTTCGCTCATAAATCTAACTTTACAATCTAATATGTAGAAAGCCCCTTTAGCTCCTATGAAATATTCCTCGCGAAATTACGGGAATCCATTGGCTTGATCTAAAGATAGTTTGAATTCGCTGGTAACATTATAGTTTAGAAGCTTTTACTGGGAAGCTCTGTGGTTTGCGTTAGTTCGCTGAAATGCCTTTTAGAGCAAATTTTGAGTGAAGGTTGGAAATTACTATGCATTATTTTATCCGGATGTATCTGACATTTAATGAAAATGACGATATGTTTGTATAAGGTCCTATTAAATTCAATGCAAATATTTTTAGGGTGACTTCTTCTTATAAAACTGAACATGTCGCCCCAAGTAGCATAGATCAAAATATGATAAACAATTTGTAATTTAACATACTAAAATGTGCAATAAATGTGTTATTTAGTATAGTAGGCCAGTTTTTTCATATATCGACCTATGTTTTCTGGGGAAAGTTCAGTTTTACGAGTAGAACTCACCCTAAAAATATTTGCACTGAATTTAATAGCACTTTATAATAATATATTGTTTGATATAAGTATAAAGACATAACAAAGGACAAACATGAATATTTGTGTAGTATGTGTTACGTTTCGAATTTATGCTATTTTGGCCAGACAGTGACTTTTGGGAACTTGCCAAAACCGCTAAATCATAAGCTTGCTGGCAAGTTATACAAGTCTATGTCCTATACCATATTCGTTCACTATGTAGCTAATAAAGCCAATATAAACGATATACAATATTATAAATGGTAAGTATCTATATATTTGATGGTAAAGAGATGGAACCAATTAACTTGAAAAAATCTCAAAAACATGTAACAATTAATATTAGGTACTTTTTATAGGGTGAAATTCTACTAGTGACCGATAGTAAAATCTCAATACGGGCTGGTTTATAGGAAAGGCTTTTTCCAAGGATATGTTCCTCGTAGATTGAAAGATGACAAAAATATTTTGAGTTTCCGTAGTAACTCAAATCTGCCGATCGGATATTTTGTAGGAGGTCCTAATTTTTCTTTCGTTTTCGACCTATATGACTTGGGAAAAGTTGTATCTTACCACCAGCCTGTCTTGAGTTTTCGCTATCGGTCACAAGTAAAAGTTCACCCTATGTGTATAATATTCTGTAAAACTGACCCAACAATAATGACCCCTATACCCATACTAGGTTAATGCCCTCCTTCCTCGTTTCCAATTATTGCGGCCATGAAGGTTTTAATTCAGATTCAGATATTCATTGAAAAAGTTATAAATACATGTCAAATGTATAAACGTAAGTTATTAAACTAACCTGCATGGGACATAATGATAAATGGCCCTAATAACTACAAATGGTTAATTCAATATGATATTTTCTTGTTTTTCATCTTTCAAGGAATATTTATGATCAAACTTACCATAAATGTCAAGTCTGGCAGTGTGCGCTGTTTTATGTTCTCCTTCTAAAGCTACGCAAGAGTAGAGACCTCCGTCTTCTACCCTCGTTCTTGATATGTTTAGATGCGATACGACACCCACTCCTGTAGGTGACATCATCTGACCGAGAGTGTATCTGGAAGTATACAATTTCTATTAAAATTGGTAGTCTTAAGAGTCTATGCAGAAAGAGAATAGGCGTGGGCAAAAGGGCAGTTCATATTTTTTACTTAAATACCGAATTTCAAATACTTTACGTGTAAGATATTAAATAACTTGCAAAATTTACTTTATTCTTTTTTCGGATTTCAATAGTAAAACTAACTCGGTAGATGAAGCCATTTATCATATTGAGACTTAGAGGTACCCTCTTTTCAAGCCCATTCTTTTTCTGCACAGACTGTAGCTATATGTAAATACGCATATAATATATGATATTATCATACATAATATTTAAAAAAAAATAACTTCAAAGAATGAACATTAAAGTTTTTGCTGAAGAAACCGCTCGTTATAATTTTCAAGCAATCTTGCTTCGTCGACTCAAACTATTTTCTTTTAAATAGTGCCATGTCAAAATTGCTTAAAAATCCTCAAATACCTAAAATGTGAATGTTTGTACCTCGGATCAGTATTAGAAGAAATAATTAAACCATCTCTCTCCCAAACGAACCGCGGCGGTCGGGCAGCCGTCGCTGCGCATTGCAAGCTCACCTAGAAATGTAAAACTTAATTTAGTATTATCAATAGCACTAAAATTGAAGTAAAAACGAGTTACTGTTTCACTATACAGATGTTAGGTATTAAGAATAACTAGTATTCGTTTATTATTTAATCGTAGGTAGTTTGAGTAGCTGCCAATAGTACTACAGCAATCGTAGACTTTGCTACACCCTACATTGCCGTAGCAGTCGTAGCTTTTGCCTACGTATTTAAACACGCTTCGTAGTATTTAGTTACGTTGAATTTCAGTACCCAATGTGTTTTTAGTACTAAAAACCCCAATCATATCAGAATATTAACAAGTGTTCAAGTCAATCATATCAGAATATTAACAAGTGTTCAAGTTGTACAACAATAATAGGTATTATACGGGATGTAGTAAACTATTGCTCTACTTTTGAGCTACAACAGTCTACTGTTGGACATGGGCTTCCCCCATTGGGGAGTATTGCCGTAGTCACCACGTTTGGCAACGGATTGGCAAACGCAGTGCAAGATATTGCTTTCACATGGATCGTTTCTGCCCATTTTCATGAATTTATGCCTAAATTGCTTTTTGCGACACCCACGGGTATAAACACTATAAATGTAAGCTCATTTAATTTACTAATGCAGCATTCAGAACTTACATCTTCCCCTGGAGTAATAATCTTCTCGCTAAACTGCTGTGTCAGCATAATATTCCCTGGACCCAAGTCCCTTCTGTGACGCATGAAGACATCTTCTTTTCTTATTATTTCTCCCAATAAATTGGATCTGAAATTTAAAAAACGTACATGGTTTCAATGTCTTTCTTTTTAATATCATTAATCGGCAGGTGAAAAACAACAGTGCCCAATAAATAAAATAAATATCCTGGACAATATACACTGCATCATTTCGCCCGAAACTAAGCTTAGTTTGTACTATGGGAACTATAAACATCCAGACTAAATACAAATATTTGTGACTTGTAGGGATCAAACCAACGACGTAGCAGGCAGGTGTACTGTCTGCTACGCCATTGGGTCAGTCAAAGGAAATTTCAATAACAATTATTTTGTTTTCAATATATTAAATTGGCCGGTGAAAGAGGACAGTGCAAATTATATAAGTCTTTCCTTGTTTTTTTTCTATTAGATTATGCAACAAGTTGTCGAACAACCAAAAAGCCTCTTGAAAGCCATGATAATACATCACATGTTTCACATGCTATGCTGGCGCCATAAATTCAAATTGAGCCCACATTATGCGATGCCACGACCGGTGTGTTTCGTGGTAATTTCATTAATCTCACTTTAATACGTAGAGGCAATATTGGCACCAATGGGAGTAACCACTTATTTTAATGACTGACGCTTCAAATACTGCACCAGGAGCACTTATTTAATTTATTTCTGGAATATCATCCGCGATAATTTTTTGCTGATAGTGCCAATAAATGTAAGTCCGTTATTGTGCTAACCCTAGTTCGGTATGGACCAACACGACGCTTATTTTTTACACCAAGCAGTGGTGTTCACACTTATGTCTGTTGATGTATCTGATGTGCAATGAGCTATCAAAATCATAGTAATAGTAGCTGCACAAAGTTTACCAGCAAGTTTTGTACCTCCCATAAATTGATTTTATTACCTTTGAAAGTAAGATGAATAGCACATGTTTTGGACGATTTTGCGGCCTCCACTATAAAAATTACATTTGCTTTTGGCGAAAGCAGCAGGTAAAGGTGAAGGCAATATATATATATATATATATATATACAAAAAGCTGCTCTTCACTCCGGTCGTATTAATTATTAATCCATTATCTATTTATAACAATATGCCGTGCCGTGCCGTGTGATGCCGGCTTAGAATAGCATCACCCCATTTCTTTCCCGTAGTAGTCTTAAGAGGCGACTTAGGGACTTGAGGGTGTGTTTTGCAATTTTAGAGGATGTGTATCTAAATGTATGTCAGATGTGGCGTTAATTTCAGTTTCTGCGCTCTGCCTACCCCGCAAGGGATAATAGGCGTGATATATGTATGTATATATTATATATCCTTAATAAGAAGAACAAACTCAATTATTGCATTGCTTTTGGAATCTGATACGGCTACACGTGGGAAATTACTCGTATTTACCTTTAAGGGTTAACCCTCACTCCAACAGGATTTTTCATCCCCACCGCTAAATGTATGCATAGTTACCCGCGGTTAAACTACGCTGTTTGCGCCCGAGATGGAGAATATAATGAGTTTGCTGTTTGTTCTTTACTTAATTAACGCACATTCATGTTTGATCGCACCCTTTTTAAGCGGATGCTTTCTGTTCGGAAGCGAGAAGCTGGAGTTTTATTCAAAATTTTCATGAACGAGAGAAATTTAATGCATGACGAAAAGGTTTAAGCGACTTGCTTGTTATTTATTTGGCAGAGAGTTTAGCCCCTTTACGGAGGTCGACAGATCACACTCGTCAGCTGTGATAGCCGAACACATCACTAAATCTAAATAAGTAGTTTAAAATGTAGTCGCTTCCAGTGTTCCTATTTATGCTTTGATCTTAAAAAGTACGCAACTAATTTCGATGCGGTTTTTAATAGATAGAGTGATTCAAGAGAAAAGGTTTATGTATACAACGGTTAGCAGCAGGTGAAACCGCTGGACGGAGGGCTGTCCCTTACACCCTCTTTATAAAACTCGTAAGTAATCTCTTAATATCAGCAACTAAAATCGACTCTAAAACACTATTTCAACTATACCTTGTTAAGCATAGTTCACACAGCGTGGGTACAGTTCGTGTTCATGCATATTAATTGCTGCCAAGTTGTCGACAGTGAGTAACTTACACAACTTCAGATGATACGTGGTTCATTCTTGAAAATATCAAGTTTACGACAGAAGCATTTATCTATCTCCTATTAAATATAGATTTTTCTTCACGAAACCTTTTTTAATCTATCTTATTTACAACCATTCTTAATATTGAAGGTGTCTAACAGTGATTTTAAAACCAGTGAAGAAGTTCCAAAGGTTATCGCCTTCATTCAAACCAAATATTAAACATTTCTCTCTATTGTAATTAGCTAACAGTGCGCATTACAAATTCGAAAAAAGACAGCATTTGAATCTCCCAAACGTTGAAGATCTTCAAAGTAAACTCCACTCAAACAGAAACATTGTTTGTACATATACATACGTTATAGGTAGGCACTATGTATATATGTTACTGCACTTCTGACCACCCCTGCTCAGCCAGGCGTAAATTATATAGGAAGACGCAGATATAGATAATATATTTGTTCACATGCAATATATTATCATACGCTTGACTAACCTCAGTTGTTCTACACTTTGCGTCCACCGGGTGGCCCAAATAATGACGTACAAAGACAAAACGTACATTGCTTACATTACACCTAGGGATATCCTAATCACCCCCATGTATGTTCCGCGATTTTAGTAGTTTCAGAGTTATTCAACTTTTAAAATCGTATGGGGAAAATTCTACTTGAAGGCTATTTTTCTTTTTTTTGTAGTTTACTATGTACAAATCATAAAGATTATGCAACAAAAACAACCGCTCAAAAAGCCCCATTACAGAAATAAAAAAGAAGGAAAAAATCTGTGGGTCAAAATTTTTCCATACAACTTTAAAGTTGATTAACGCAGAAGTTTCAGAAACAGAAAATTGCGGAGCATATATGCGGGTGATTCAGATACTACAAGGTATTAAAATTTTGTCTTTGGACGTCACTATACGGGCCACCCTAAATAAAATGACGCCTTGTTACTAAACACTAGCAATGAAACTTTGTATAGCTTACCTAAAAGGCTCTTGTAATATTTCATGACTGTGAGCGGAAGTACCTGAAATGATAAAACAAACAAACATTTAAAACATCTGAGACGGATGATTCTGCAAAATGTTACAATCATTATTATTATATGCTATTGTAAAACAGATACCAGGGCAGGGTTCATTGCTTTCTATGAATACTAGACGATGGTCGTTACTCAGCCATATCAGAGGCCTCTTAGTAGGCAGTGGTAGGTTCATCGCGTCATTCGTCGACTCGGTGATCCACACAAAAGAACAAGAAAGTTGAGTAAAAATTAAAAAAATAAGTAAGTACTCTAAGTCCCATTCATACATACATATAATAACGTACATATATAACGCCTATTATCCTTAACGGGGTAGGCAGAAGGGAAACGAGCACAAAAACTATGGTTTACGCCACGTGTGATAAGCATTTGTTAGTAATTCAGAAAATGTTGTATCGCCATAGTGACAGCCCATCGCTTAAAATTGCAATACACATATAACTCTCGAATAGACGTCTTAGTCACCTCTTACGACACCCACGGAAAAGAAATCGAATGAAGCTTTCTTTCGAGATCACATGACTTAGTCCCATTTTCTGGACCATGATCCAGTTATAAATACAAAAAGCAACAACCTATGTACCTACAGCTACAACAAAGAGAAAGTTTGAAAGTTTGAACTTAGTGAAATCGCTTTGGGCTGCTTCGTCCGGGTTTAAATGAACTCCAAGCGAAATTATCACTGATAACGGGTAGCTTTAGTTAGTATGCTTTGTTATGGACGAACGGCAAAGGATGTATGGGCCGGCGCACACCTAACTTTTTTTTTATTGTTAAGGATAGGTTTGCTCTTGACTCTACCTCTAGTCTAGGTCATATTATGAAGTTGAACCAATTCGAACTCTACTATAATACACGTTCAGTTTATTAATTAATTATACAATGCCGCGATCCAATAGTGAAAAAAATATATATCCTATAAATTTTTATCCTATAAAAAATTTATCCTTAAAAAAAGTTAAAGTGTTCTTGCGACTTGCTTTGAATAATGTGAGGAGGATTGATGGTAGGTTGCCAGTAGGCCAATGCTGCATGATTGAAATGTCTTTGAAAAACTTCGTGACCGCGTTTTAGTCGTTAGTTACTGATTGGCTAGTATTCTATGTGACGTATCGTGTTTTCATTTTGCAGGCCACAGAACTATGACTAAAGCTAGTGGAGGCAGCGTAGTCGTTGTCGCTGTCGCCTCGTCAGCAGTAGATGCATCCTGTGAAGTCAGCATTCTGTGTGCGGCGCGCGCTTCATAATTTCATTATAGTAATAAAGTCCATAAATTATTGTTACAGTCTTTGATTAGATTGTAAATGTCTTTGCAGATGGATGGCAGATATTGAGGAGAGAGTGTTTAATATATCATAAAATTCTTGTTACATTTGAATACTGCTATAAATTTATTAAATTTTATGTAATTTCATATTAACTGATCTCATTTGTTACTTAAATGTTTAAAATTACTTTTTTGTAAGTTTAAATAAGATATTGTTTCACAGGCAATCGCTTTGGAATTTCCTGTTTATGGTTGGTTGTATAAATGTTCTTTTTTTATGTAATAAAATAAAATTAAATAACCAACATGGCGGAAGTAACATAACAACCGAGTCAGCGGCTCACTTGTTGTAGTAAACGATCAAAAAACTCTGTCAATCAGTAAGATTGTTTATATTTTTTTAAGTACCAGGAAAAAGCTCGTAAAATTCATCAGGCAGTGTACACTCAGTATACCTAGCGAACTTTAGATCCGTAAGCAACTTCCGCTACCGCAGCTAGAAAGTTTCGAGTGCGCTGGTTCCGAGCTCTTAACTCTTCAGGTGCAACGTCAACTGAAGTAGCGCTGTTCAGAATGTTTTTTTTGAGAACTTGCAATTGGTGCCGTGTGATGCCGGCTTAAAGTACCGTGTGATGCCGGCTTAGAATAGCATCTCCCCATTTCTTTACCGTGGCGGTCGTAAAAAGCGACAAAGAGCTCGAGGGTGTGTATTTCAAATTTAGGTGATGGCCTGACAACCTGTCGCTATGATGATACACAATGTGTTCCAAATTACCCTCAAATATTTGTCAGACGTGGCGTAAATATCCGTTTATTGCGGCCGTTTGCACTCTGACTACTCCGTAAGGTATTACGGACGTGATGTGTGTATGTATGTATGTATGCAAAATTATATGTATAAAGTGAACACGTTATTCGAGAATACAGAAAAACATCCGAGAAGATTATTTTATACAGTGTTTTAAACCAATAAACCTTGTTAAGATATTGCATTGATTGATTGAGAAAAATGGAAGAAGAGGACATTATCTTGTACCGTACTTAAATAATTCGTTATGACGTGTTTATATTTATTCAGGTAAATTGATGCCCTCGTACATACAAGCCACATGTGACCGTGCAGGTGCCGCAGCTGCTGGTGCCGTGATACCGAAGTCCCGAAAATACAAGGAAGTTTCCAGAAGCCTCATTTTCTCACCCACACCTGGGGCTCATAAGGGCAGCTAGATGAGTGCGTAAACGCACAAAGGGTTGCATGTGTTTTATGGGTATTATTTAATCCTTATATATACTTGTTTTTGCCCGCAGCTTCGCACGCGTTAGTTACGTAGTAAAACAATTCCCTTGGTGTGAAGAAAATGTAAAGATTTCCTGCTTTTTTATGGAATATCTTTATTCATACTACATCCAGGAATATAGATAAGTACCTACGGTACCAGATATGTTACGGTAAATAAAAAATGTGTTTGAATACGTGACGTTCGAATTTCAATATACATAATATGAAGAAAGAAAATGTATCAACAGAATAGGCAAAACTGTTACAGAAATTTATCGTCGCTAATTAGAAAGTATTCTGGGTGAATAAAGCAACGTGCTCAGTTGAATAAAGAATTGTGACGCCACTACTTATACGTTTCACTCTTAAACTAAATCGCTGGGATCGCTATTCCGCGATTTATTTAGCGAAATTGTTTTTTGAATGTTCGACTACGTAGTTCGCAGTAGCGTGCTAGTATTCTGTTTAATTAGTTTCCGAGGAGAGGTATAATAAATTGTATGTTATTTTAGTTTTAGTTGAAATTGTTATTTGCGTAGGTAACTCGGGTATTTATAGTATAATAGTTGATATTTTAAATGAAAAAGTTAAATTTTACTTGTTTAAATGTGCCGTGTGATGCCGGCTTAGAATAGCATGACCCCATTTCTTACCCATGGGTGTCGTAAGAGGCGACTAAGGGACTCGAGGGTTAGATGTGTATTGCAATTTTCGCGATGGGCTGACAACCTGTCACTATGGTGACTAATATACAGTTAACTGATTCACCTGCAAACTTTTGTCAGACGTTGTGTTAATATCCGTTTTATCCGTTAACGCTCTGCCTACCCCGTAAGGGATACAGGCGTGATTGATATATGTATATATGTAATGTTACTTCGCATTTGTGGGTTAAGTATTTTTATTTTAACATTCATTAGTTGTTATTTAACACATATAACTCTAAGTGCCCTCTATAGATACCACTGCAAGCAATACATAAATTGTAAAACCATAACCAAAAATTAGTTTTTTGAATTTCAGACGAAACGAAAACTTAAATTCCTTATTCAGTGCACTGATTGGCCGTCTCCAGTCTGTGTTTTAGCGTAGCTGAGCGTAAAACCCATAACTGCACTTCAAAGTTTCCCGGGCACGAGAAACTTACTGTAGATCTATATCCATGGATTGTTTGGGGTTAGGTTTTAGAAGTATTTTCTTTGTAAGGATCAATTTCTAACCGTGCTTGTCGTAAAGGATAAATAGAGCATGAATTCAAGAAATGGGCAGCACCGTTCCCTGTGAATTTAACAAACAAAGAATAAAATAATGTGAGAATTTGGGAGAAAACTGTACAGTCGAGAAAAAGATAATGAAGTATTTGGTAAATCACTAGAAGTTCTTTGAGAAATGTTAAAATATTGTCAAACCTAATTTTATGATTTCCCGGAGTCAAATCAATTCCTGAGGTTTTCCTCGTCAGACAGTATGTCTCAGTCAATTCCCTACTTTGGTTATATTCTCTACACACACTTAAATGAGAACTTACTGAAAAGGTTTAGTTGAACGTAATGTTAAGCCAGACTGCTGGAAAGGTTAAGTTGAGTGTAACGTTAAGCTGAACTACTGCTTAAAACTTCCAGGTGCCTATTTTATGAAACAACAGGCTACAAGTCTACAGGTGAAATTCTTAGTACGCGCACGTTGCGTAGCCGGTTCATATTCCTGGTAACATAATGGCTAACCGACTACGCTTAGAACATCGAATTACACCTGTAAAATTGTAGCCTGTTGTTTGATAATATCGGGTTCTTGTCTTGTCTTGTCTAGCCCACACCATCCCACTGCTGGGCAAAGGCCTCCCTCTTCTTCTTCCATCCATCTCTATTTTGGGCTTCCGCATGCCAGTTTCGTGAGAAATTGTCCAACTCGTCGCGCCATCTACGACGGGGTCTGCCGCGGCGTCTTTTTGCGGTGGGTGGCTTCCACAAAGTAGATGATTTTGCCCACAGCTCTTCTGGCATGCGGCATACGTGGCCGGCCCAGTCCCACTTTAGCTTGGCTGCTGTTCGGGCTACATCAGATATTTTTGTTCTAGAGCGCAGTATGGTATTCCTGACCCGATCAATCCATTTCAGGCCTAACATACTGTGTTCCATTGCTCGCTGGCAAATCTTGAGGCTGGACCTCTGTGCTTCCGTCAAAGACCAAGTCTGAGCACCGTAAGTGAGGATTGGGAGAATGCATATGTTCATGAGTTTCCGTTTCAGCGAGAGTGGTAAATCGCTTTTCATATGTTCTTTCATGGACCAATAGCTCTTCCAGGCGTTTTCGGTGCGTCGAGCAACTTCTTTGTCTTGTCTCGCCTGGAAGGAGACTATTTGGCCCAGATATAAATACTCATCGACATATTCCATTCTCCCATTGTCCACCATCACCCTGTACTTCGTGCTATTTGTCATAAGTTTGGTCTTTGACATATTCATCATTAGTCCCGCCCCAAGACTCGCCGAGCTTAGGTCTTGTAGCATTGTTTGTAGTTCTGATGCAGTTTTAGAGAACAGGATGATGTCGTCGGCAAAACGAAGATTAGTCAGCATCCTTCCGCCGACATTAACACCTCGTCCATTCCAACCGTCAGCCAGCCTTCGGAAGACCTCTTCTAAGGCACTGGTAAAAAGTTTGGGGGAGAGAGGGTCGCCTTGTTTGACGCCTTTAGTAATTTTGAAAGATGGACCAGTATTTTCTAATTTAATGGAAGCTATATATATCGGGTTCAGGTGGGGCAAAGTTAAAACTATGGTGGTTCTCCACTTGTCGTCCGTCGCTGCGTATTTTATCGCACCGTAACGCATGCGTCTGTCAGACGAAAGAGAATTGCGAATGCTGATCTTATTCCCATACAAATACAGTAATGCAGCGACGGACTACAAGTAGGAAAAGCACTTTAGCCGTATGTAGTGCATCAATGTAGAGTTCTCAAATAAGCGTGTTTATTTCTCATTAAATATTTTTCATACGTAGTAGGTACTTATTTAAAATTACTTACGTACTTATCTGCAAGCGCTTTTTACCGTGTTATAAATAAAACATAATATTCAAAGCGCACCAAAATATTTACACTTACTCCACAGATTAACTTTCAATTCGTTTTTATAAATTGCCTCTGCAATTTCAATTTCATTTAGCAAGCCTTAAATTGTAAGTGTGTACAGGTATATGATAGTAGGTATTAATACAATAAACATTAAAATTCTCTTCAATTTTACCCCTTTTGTCTAGGGTGTAGCTTAAAAGTGTGTAGGTACATTAAATGAAGTGATAGGAATAAATTAAATTTAATGAAATTAAATTGTAGCAATGTGAATTAATTAATTTGAATGTCTTGCTTACTACGACTTTATTTGATTTACAAGTTATTTATGTCATTATTAGATTATTTTAAAAAATCAACCATATCATATGGGCAGTTTTTAATAAGTAAAATAAAATAAAAAATAAAATAAAATAGTTCTTTTTTGCTCAATTTAAAGTTCATTACAGTTCATAAGTAAAGATTTAACTTCATT
This sequence comes from Tuta absoluta, assembly GCA_027580185.1. Lineage (NCBI taxonomy): Eukaryota > Metazoa > Arthropoda > Insecta > Lepidoptera > Gelechiidae > Tuta > Tuta absoluta. The sequence continues at coordinate 4,790,495 of JAQAHW010000019.1, read as the reverse complement.
AAATAATTTATTGTGTGTAACAGACTTAATACGTAAGTTTATTATAGACTATGACAGCATTATACATAGTTGAACGCTTTTAAGAAGCAGTTCTACAGAGAGGCTTCACCAATTCCTTACCATGAAAAGTATTTAGCCTGCTACTCTTGTAAGGCTTTCCATATGGGAAAATTTCTGGGAAGCATCTAACGAGTTCAAAGATATGACTGACTCAATGAAATTGACAATATTGATCACGGTATCCCCTGTGACAGGTAAGCCGACAGCCTGTGATCTATGGAGTATTTATAGGAGACAAGATGGGAAAGTGTCAAGTTTGCCAACAAGCAACAAGCGTGCCGGCTCATTGTAAACTCTTGGGCTGCTGCGCCTGTTGAGAGCGGTATACCAGTGAAGCCTACGTCATGCTTACGCATGCTGGCTGTAACATGCGCTTCACATGCTCAACACGTGCACAACACGCGTTTACCACCGCCATTACGATTAAATTTTATGAATAATTGAATAGGTATTTTTCTAAATACTACCCGAATTGCACCCACCCGTCAATAAAAACCAAATCCTACTCCACTAAAAGTTTCGGTGGAAACTTTCTTGCAGCTCGGAAGCAGTCTGAGGTTTGCACTCTAAACTTGGGAGTTGCATCGCTAGCTAATCTATACAGCAGTTAGTGGTTGATACACACAGACCGATGAGGTTATACATACACCAACCTATTACAGTCCACTGCTGGACAAAGGCCTCACCCAGAGTAAGTCATAGGGCGCGATCTCCCTATTTCGCCATCCAGTCGCTACCAACCGCCTTTTTTAAGTCATCGGTCCATGCGATGAGCTCAACTATTGTCAACTGATATTGGCCTCAATACGTGGTATAATTTCTTTTTACTCACCTCAAATTTGTGCTGTCACTTTCTGTCAAATAGATATCTATGTCATGTCTTATAATTTGACGCGAGATACGTGTTATCTATCAAGATAAGACGACGATGAATACAATGGTGACTAAATTGACTAGAAATCGCGAAGAGTCCATTCACATTTTTAAATTTAACAGGACTTAGATATTTCCTATCCTTTTCAAAACCTCTAACGGAAAGTGACAGCACTAATTAAAGCTAAGCAAAGATAATTGTATATTCCGAACTGAAGGCATTGTCAGTGTACTCGAAACTTGGCAGTTATATAAGTCTCTGATCTACAAAATAACGTACATTCAGCAGCACATTCATCTCCGAAAAACCACCACAATACCCTAAATTGATGATAAAAGATGATGAATTGCTGGTGGCTCAACCTACTACTTACTCCTACTAGTCCGCTAAACCAATGAGGTTGACTGATTGATTGGTTATAAATTTTTATGCTTTTATTTCAAACAATAGCTATACAACAAATAAACAATAGCTATAAATCAAAAGTAAAATTCGTAGAAAAGATTAAGAGAATCTTTTCTTATCTTTCTAAGCAATCTTTTCTTATCTTTCTAAGCAATCTTTTCTTATCTTTCTAAGCAATCTTTTCTTATCTTTCTAAGCAATCTTTTCTTATCTTTCTAAGCAATCTTTTCTTATCGTTCTAAACAATCTTTCCTTACCTTTCTATGCAATCTTTTCTCGTAGAGCTAAAAGCAAAATCACCAAAATGCACCTGTCTATATGAATACGATACGATACTTTAATAAAAATATCACATTTTTTAATAAATCATATTCATTTTACTAACTTTCTGAGCTCTTAAGTAATCATGTCAACAATTCTTACCGCCCGTGTGTATAACGAACTTTGCTAATAAACCAAGCCAATCTCAACTTCACTCCCTGGTAATAAAGTCTATTTAATAAACCAGCATCTCGCATGCTGGAATTTTTAAAAAGTTTTCAAGCGTTGGCTGAATGGCGCGTATCCTAAATGACGGTAGATTAAAAATGTTAATTTTTTTACAGCGAGCGAGTTTGAAAGTTGCGACTTTTTGTACGCTGACGAGTTTCTGAGAGTTGGTGGAAAATGTAATAAAGTTTCAGACTTACGAGATAGTTTTTATAATTTGTGCAGAATGCTTGAAGACCGGTGTGACTGGCATTATTTGAACTTAAAAAAAAATTAACGTCGTTTATTTTGTATACGTTTGTATTATTAGTGTCTGTAAAGCACATATCAAACTTGTTTAAATAAGCAGTTGTGGTGTCATTAAAAACCTATTTATACTACACCTACATAGAAAGTGCTCTAAAGTTTTTTCAATAATTGAGAGGAACGTGAGTCGTTGTTCACGTTTCAAATAATTGGGAAGGAATAATCCATACAAATTACTTTCTCCCCTTGGGAGTCAAAGATGTAACTGTCAAAACTTCCGTAAAACGGAACTATCTAATGTTTTTGCAGCCACAATGGAAGTGACATATATTTCGAGATGCCATGAGAATTCGCAACGCGATTATTTGTGGCCACTGTTACACAGGAATCAAAGCTCACATATTTGACAAGCTTCTATTTAACTTATCATACTTAAATACATACATACATACATACATAAATCACGCCTCTTTCCCGGAGGGGTAGGCAGAGACTACTTCCTTCCACTTACTACGATCCTGGCATACTACTTTCGCCTCCTCCACATTCATCAATCTCTTCATGCATGCTCTTCGGTTTAGGGTACTCTTGACCTGACCTTTCTTTAGGACGTCCCCGATTTGATCAAGGTACGTTCGTCGAGGTCTTCCCCTTCCGACGTTCCCATCCACACTTGCCATATACACCTCTTTCGTTAATCTTCTTTCATTCATCCTCTCTACATGACCAAACCATCTAAGCATACCCTTTTCTACACCAGTCACTACGTCTTCTTTTATACCACAACGTTCCCTTATCACGCTATTCCTTATCCTGTCACTCAATTTTACGTCAATCATACTTCTTAACGCTCTCATTTGTACTGCATTTATTCTACTTTCATGCTTTTTCTGCCATACCCAACTTTCACTCCCATACATAAGTGTCGGAACTAACACCCCTCTATGCACAGCCAGACGAGCCTTATCAGAGACTTTCTGGCTGTTCATAAAAGCGTGCAACGCTCCATTCACCATGTTTCCGGCATTCACCCTTCTTTCGATGTCACTTTCACACTTTCCATCTGATGTGAACATGGAGCCCAAATACACAAACTCTTTCACTTGTTCCACCCTCTCTTCTTCTATCATAATTTTACACTCTGTCATATTTTCCTCTTTCTCAAAAACCATTGCTTTCGTCTTACTTACATTCACTTTCATTCCTTTCTTTTTCAAAGCCTCAGTCATAATATTTACCATCTCCTGCAACCCTTCAGCCGACGACGCAAGGATAACTTGGTCATCAGCATAGAGAAGACATTTGACGAGTAAACCATTCATTCTCAGACCACATTCACTCTCTTTCAAATCCGCCAAACAACTATCCATGAATAGATTGAACAGCCACGGTGACGCAACACATCCCTGTCTAACACCTTTCTCGATGTTAAAAAGTTCACTGTACGCCCCGTTTATCCTGACACAAGCACTGGAATCCTTATATAAGGATTTCAGTGCTCGTATCAAGATACTGCTCACCCCATGCATGGATAGTGCCGACCACAATTCATTCCTCACCACTCTGTCATAGGCCTTTTCCAAATCCACGAATGCGCAATAGACTTTCTGGTTTTTGGCCAGGAATTTTTCAGCTATGCAGCGCAAGGAAAAGACCTGATCCGTACATCCCATCCCCTTACGAAATCCTGCCTGAGCATCCCATACTTTCTCATCCGTTTCTTTCATCACTCTTTCAATCAACACCTTTGCATACAGTTTGCCGACGACACTGAGGAGGCTTATACCGCGGTAATTTTTGCAGTCCAGCTGTGACCCTTTTCCTTTATATAATGGCACTATTACAGCCTTGCACCAATCAGTTGGCACTCGACCGCTTCTCCAACAAAGGTTAAAAAGGAGGTACAGCTGACTAGCCACAACGCCTTCGCCAGCCTTCAGCATTTCAACCGACACTCTATCATACCCTGCAGCTTTACCAGATTTCATACTTTTTAACGCTTTCACAATCTCATCCATTTCAATCTCACTTTCGTTCTCAATTTCATTCACTTCTGCAGTAGTTATTTCTTGCGCTAGATCTTCTTTCTCAAATAAGCTTTCAAAATATTCCTTCCATCTTTTCAACACACATTCCTCACCTTTTATTACACTACCATCCTGGCTTCGAATCCTACTCAACTCGGACGACGTGGTTTTACTTCGAGCTGTCCTTATGGATTTCCAGAAAACTTTCAAGTTGGAACGAAAGTTTTCCGATAGCCTCCTGTCAAATTCATCCTTATTCTTATCTTTCATTTTATCAACAGTCTTTTTAACTACATCCTTCACACTTTTATACTCCTTTCTTGCTTTCTCTACATCTTCATCCGTCGCTTTTAACATTCTTCGGTTAGCTTTGGTAGCTAACCAATCCAACCATGCTTTCTTCTTCTTCTGCACAACTTCTTGTACCTCTTTGGTCATCCACGCACTCCGTTGTGTTTTCCCTTTCATCCTTTTTGAAACTCCACACACTTCTATCATACTTAAATAACATAACAAAATTCCATACATACATACACCACGCCTATATCTCTTGCGGGGTTGGCAGAGCGTAAACGGCCGTAAAAACGATGATTTCGCCATCCAGGTCATTCTGCAAATAGTGTATCCACCATAGTGACAGGTTGTCACTATGGCGATACGCAATCCACAATTTTTAAGTTACCCTCGAGTTCCTTAGTTGCCACTTACGGCACCCAAGGGAATAAATGGGGTGATGATAATCTAAACCGACATCACACGACATGGCAAAAAAACAAAATATCCACTTCTTATTAATGTTTCCCCAACTTATACATCAGAAAAAAATATACTTAATTTTATGACAGCAACAACCAAGCACCAACGCTCAGCGCTTAGATGTAATGTGCACAAGATTTAAGTCGTAAGATTTAATGCTTTTAAGATTTAAGCCGACTTCACTCACGTCACGAGCTTAAGCTTCATGGTTTTATGAGTTTAAGCCTTACGCGTCTTAATCTTAACTAGACTGGATGTTTTGAGTAGGTATCTACTCTACTACTAATCTAATCTACAAAATTATAAAATTTATACTGAAAAAATTTCAAGCCCAATGAACCTAAAGAAATTTCTAAAAGAAAATGGATAAAGAAAAAATATGTAACATTGTGCTTGGGAGCTAACCATATTAATTTCTACGTTCATTTTCATGGGCTGGTTACCCATTAAAACCTTTTCAGACACTTTATACACCTTACAATATATTTGCCGTGTGGTGCCGGTGTAGAATAGCATCACCCCGTTTCTTTCACGTAGCCCCGGTTCTTTCACGCGAGTGTCGTAAGAGGCGACTACGGGACTCGAGGGTTAAAGGCATGATATGTATGTGTGTGTACAATATATTAGCAACTAGCTGTTACCCGCGGCGTTGTCCGCATAAGTGGTGATAAAAACTATCCTATGTGTTAATGCATGTTACGCTGGTTATTTTGGGGATTGACAGCGGTGGAAATTAAATATTTAGCAAATAAAATCTACTACGGCATGTAGTTAAGCTCACATCCGAACCGCAAATGTAAGTCTAACCCAGCCTGAGCTCGGCTGTACCCACAGTCGAGTGCTTGCTTCACAAACAACCAACTTTTCCCGAGGGAGGAACTCAACTCCGCAAAACTGCATTAACTGGACATGTAGCACTTCCAGTTGCCAGTTGCGGTACTTCTGTCACGCCTCTATTTATTAACATATTCATATTCATATTATTTTATTTAGTAACAATTATTATAACAATCATTATTTACAATAAAATATTTTTTTTGCAATTAGCTTATTGTTACACGTCATTCATAAAATAACAAATTAAATAATATTGTACTTGAAAGTACTTAATCAATTAATTAATATTAAAATGAGCGATACAATTCTAATAAATTAATTTAAGTCAATGTCAATGTTCAAAATAAAATAAATCAGATTTTAAGTCACTATTTAAATTCAGTTAAATTTAAAAAATGACAATAAATAATACTTAAATAAATTTACACAAGGTTTTTTTTTTTTTTTTTAGTTAGCCTTTTCTGTGTCCCACTGCAGGGCAAAGGCCACTCCTCTTTCACGCCACGAGTCTCGGTCTTGGGCTTCCAAATGCCAGTCTTGGAGAAAGGCTTCAAAATCATCACGCCATCTTCTCCTGGTTATGATTTAAAAATTCATTGTAGTTATAAAATGTATGCTCGAGGATAACATTATACCTACGAAACCTTCGAAATGTTGTGGTTTGGATACCTCTTTTTCTTTGCGCTGTCGGTGAATGGTGATTTCACCGATTGTTATATATACCGTGTGATGTCGACTTAGAATAGCATCAACCCGTTTCATTACCACGGGTATTTTCAAAGGTGACTAAGGTACTCGAGGATTTTACGTGTACTATAATTGACAACCTGTCACTATAGGATACACGTATTTTCTGGAAGGGCCCTCAGATATTTGTCAGAGAAGGCGATTGCGACCGTATTTTACGGCTGGTAACGCTCTGCCTACACCGCATGGGATAAAGAAGTAATATGTGTACGTATGTTAATACATATGTCTTTTTATAGATAGGCGAAGTATAAACATAAGACTAATAATCATTACTTTATATCTTTACAAAGTGAAAAAAACATACCTAACAATACGCATGAAATATAATTGTAGAACCTGTGAAAAACATAGGCTTAGAATACTAACTTTTAGCTAGGTACTATCAGCACCACAACAACCTAAAATTGTAAGGGTCCAATTTATACTATTTATAAGTAAATGTTTGAAAAATCTATATAAATTTATCCCTTCAATGGGTAGGTTGATGAACTGTGCTAATGGTACGTTGTTAAGTATGTCTTGCTTAGTCAATAAGTTTCATCAGGCTTTTGGTGTTACACTTAGAAATCGTTTGAATAGGAAGTTAAGGATATATTCAAAAAGAACAATTACTTTTTTACATGCCTTTTGGCTTTGACATCTAGTAACGTAGTTAGTTTAACGCCATCTACAGAGTTTATTTAATACTAAACTTTTTTATAATTCTCAAAAAGAAAACTCCCTATTGTTACTGAATTGTGGCGTGCACAGAATGATGGTAGTTAAACTAATAAATAACGTTATATAAAATAAAATTAGCAAACTCTGTACCTACAGCAAACACGTTCACTCACAAACGACCAACTTTCCCTTGACTCTACAACTTGTGCATTAACGCTACATGTCCTACCTACTTTGAGTTAGCCCGTAGTTGAGAGTTTTTCCACGCAAGCAATGATGTCATAGAAAATTACTTTGATATAAGAGACGTAACTCGTGGAGGCTTAAAAAATATGTTAATACATACACATCACGGCTATATGCCTTGCGGGGCAGGAAGACCGTAAAAAACGGACATTTACGCCACGTCTGACCAACATTTGAGGGTCATTCAGAGGTTTAACCCGCTACCACTAGGTTTCCTTCTTCTTCTTTTTTTCGTGTGGGACACCAAATTGTCAACGACCCGATGAACCCTGTTGTCTGAGTTTTTCAACCGCCGACTACTAGTAGTAGGCCTCTGACATGGTTGTGTAACTCTGCCTACTCGGGATATAGGCGTGATACATGTAAGTATGTAAAAATGTACCAATTTCAAAGAATACAAGCAACTTTTCTATACATTCAGCAACTTCGGTAACTCCGCTAGCGCCCTCGCGAAACGTGAATGGAAATCTAATTCCAAACTCACGCCAATTTGATAAGCCACTAGTTTCTTACAGATTTGCTCGCAATTTAGTTTATTTCGTTTTATTTTCCGTGAAATAGTGAAAAGACGTGTCTCTTGGAATCGTTTATTTTGAAATTGAAAAGAACTACTAAGGTTTTGCACCTTACGTTTATCTGAAAGGAGTTTAAAATAATGGCATGTGTTCAAGATAATAATAATAAGTGTCAACCTGTTATAGTTTTTAATTGTATTTATTAGCCATTTGGGAAACAAATAGCATAAAATTCTATTAAAGCTAGGCAATTAAAAATGAGTCCATAGTATAATCTCTCCAATCAAACACCTGAATCGCAGTTTTATATTAAAGATCCAAAATCTTGACTTAAAGGTATGTATTGTTATATCATCATACCTATAACTATCAATGAAATACAAAATTTCATTTGGGTTTATCTCCTATACTAGATATTGCCATACCTAGCTTGCTTGATATAAAGTAAATACGTCATACAGTTTCCAATAAAAATGTGCCACGTTAAAGTTTTTTGTTCAACCATTATTGAATTTTAATTGATATTGGATGAAAAAGAAGTGAAAATTCATGTTCAATTTCAATTCTCCGGATTTACCCCTAACAAATATCAATATCTATACTGGGTGTACCAAAAATTTTGCAGTCGTGATACATACATGTCAAGTAAAACGAAAGTCGAAGATGTAGGTAAGCGATTAACAAGGCTAAGGTGGAAATGGGCGGGACACTTGGCGAGAAGAAGTGACGATCGGTGGACCAAAGCAGTCACAGAATGGTGGCCAAGAGGAGCAAAAAGGTCAGTGCGCAGACCAGCTGCCCGTTGGTCCGACGATATCGTCAAGGTAACAGGATGGCACTGGACAAGGCTGGCACAGGACCGTGAGGATTGGCGCTGTAGAGAAGAGGCCTATACCCTGCAGTGGGTGAATGTGGGCTGAGGATGATGATTATACATACATACGTACATATATCACGCCAATATTCCCTGCGGGGTAGTCAGAGCGTTAACAACCGTAAAAAGCAGAAATACGCCACGTCTGACAAACATAGAACTCCACAACTTTATATAGATCTTTCTATCTCTATCATAACCATAAACCAAGCCTAAATAAAAAAAAAAACAATTAACTTAAAAGTCCAGAACGATGGCATTGCTTATTAAAATGCACAAACTAAATACCAATCAAATGAAGTTGAATAAATGTTCAAAATGTTCTTACAATTCGCATCGGCGCTCTAGTACGAATTTCCGGACAATCTACTACAGAATCCTACCGACTCTAGCTTCGAATAAGTTTTGTACAGTTGCGAACAGAACTGGGTCCCTTTTCTTTTTTTAGTCATTGTCATGCCATCAAAACTCAATTGTCATTTATTACGTATTGTGGTTTTCTATAGGTCAAACTGTTAGTGAAATACAAAACGGCCAAAAGCATCCAACTGACACTGTATTAAACCACAACTGAGATGCGCTTCAAATAGCAGAATACGGCCCCTGTTTGTTAAACACCAAATGCAATGGTTGTTTCAAAAAATTAACAAGGGGTAAACTTACCTATATTTTGCTAAATTATGAAGAAGAAAGTGTAATAACAACTCTTGATTTCAAAATTGCTAAGTTTTGTGTATGAATTTCTCCCCTACCAAATGTCAGTCTTCTTTTACACGGCGCCCCGCACCGCATGCCGTCTTCCATACTTTTGTAACCCGAATAATTAGTTCTTTTTTGCTGTAGGTACGACCCTCAAAGTATTTTTTTACTTTGACCCTAATGGCCACAAACTTATCTATAATTCACGAAACGTTGTAGTATTTTTTATTCTTGGTAGTCAATAAACTCTTCTTTAACTAAGATTTTAAACTATCGAACGGCAACAACCGGCTACCTTAAAGCCTTTAAAATAAAATATATTATTTTACACACACACATATCACGCCTATTATCCCTTACGGGGTAGGCGGAGCGTAAACGGCCGTAAAAACGGATATTTACACCACGTCTGACATATATTTAAGGAGCATTCGGCAAATTGTGTTTCGCCAAAGAGACAGGTTGTCAATTGAAAATAGCAATACACACCCTCAAGTCCCTTAATCGCCTCTTACGACTCCCACGGGAAAGAAATGGGGTGATGCTATTCTAAACCGACATCACACGGCATATGTGTATGTATTAATTTTCGACGTAGAAATAAATTGTATTCCTTCAATTTCAATTGCACTTGAGTGTAATACTGTCCGCACCACAAAACAGGGAATGGGTGGAACCGGGTAAAACTTTAACGGAGAAGTTGCGTTTTACATTTTCAAGTTTAAGTGAACATAACTTTATTTCTGAATGCGCTTGTTTCGTCTGTTTTTAATTTTTATACTTATTACTATTGTATTAATGTAAAACGGTTCTCTCCCTTTCCGTCCATCGCTACGGTTTTTAACGCACCGTAACGCATGCGTCTGTCAGACAAAAGAAAATTGCAATTTCCGATGTTATTTATTTAACATGCGGTTTACAGAAATTTCCAAAACACCTGCATTTTAGATACTAATTACATTGAGTTATATACAAACACGTCTGCGATACGCACCGTAAGATCGGAATCCAAAATTTGTTTCTTCTGACAGTTGCATGCGTTTCGGTGCGTTAAAAAAAAGCTATGGACGACAAGTGGGGGAACAGCCTGAGAGTTGAAAAAGTCTCGCTGATGGATCGAACCTTCGAGCAACACGGTCTTCCGTCTCGTTCCGACCCGGCGAAAGGCCGTCGTTGCTCGAAGGATCGAACAATCACAATGGGAAATTTTCTAGAGATTCTCGAGTGTCATGTAGAGGGCGCTCAGCTTAATTGAAATAACGTTCCTTTACAAGTAAATCTGTACCACTTTACAAAATATTCTTTATTTTTGTATTTATGTAATCGTTCTAAATTTGATTACAAAATGTTTGCTTACATGAATGACACTCAATATAATAGCAAGACGACAAGTTTATTTTGTAGCAAATCAAAATAAAAGAAATTTTTTAGTAACGAACACAACGTGAAACGGAACCTGAGACAAAACTATGGCTGCCGCGAGCCATATTGAAACGTCAAATTTTCAGTTTAGCACAGTGCCCTCTGGTTTGACATTCAGAACTATCAACAGAACTGTCAACAGAAAAACTCCCATTCCAATAATATTCTTTTATAATTTTTAAATACTTTCATTGGATTATTGAATGACTCGGTGTTCTACACGAATATAAAAAGAAAAAATGTTTACAGTAAAGAACGCCATCTATTAATGATTTTTAATACTTTTTCTTTCTAAAAAGCTGTCAAAAATGTCTCACAGTAGATTTTTGGTAAAGACAACTCAGACCTGAATTTTAACATTATTATCCTGGCAACATTACTCACCGTTATATTCCAAGACAGCGGTAATCCGAGAAAACCTGGGAACAAGGAAAGACAAATTAAAACAAATTTTTATATAAATACAAGTAGGTACCTCGGTAGTGAAAACAACTATAAAACACTACAGATATTAATGTTATGCAATCATAACATGTTTTCTTTCATCGAGAGGGACAAACATATTCCAATTAATAATAAACCTTCAGGGAAGGCACATGTCCAACAGTTGAACTATTGTGGCTGTCAAGCGGGGATCACACTTGACGTTCATTAGCTGCGGATTTTTAGCGACGGCCGATGTGGCGCAGGACTGCTTGTTACGCAAAGGTTCCGGGTTCGATTCTCGGTGGGACACTCACAAAGTTGATATTTATCACTTTGTGAATTTGTTCCCGGTCTAGTTAGGACATTGAAGGGTGAACCAACTGATTGTCCGAAAAGAAATGGTTCTGTGCTTCAGAGGGCACGTTAAGCCGTCGGTCCCGGTTGCTGTCTATGATTACTTAGACAGCGGTCGTAACACAACCATGTCAGAGGCCTATTAGTGGTAGTAGGCGGTTGAAAAACTCTGACACCAGGGTTCATCGGGTCGTTGGACGACTCGGTGTCCCACACGAAAAAGAAGAAGAAGCGCAGACAGATAAAAGGAAATTGTGAATTCCCAATCTTAATCCAATACTAATACGTTGACATTGCGTTACCGAATGCGTCTGTTACTTCTAAGGTGGCTGAAGAACTCTGTCACCAGGAGGGGTTGATCGGGTCGTACAACAAAGTGGTAGTGCGACTGCCTGCTACGCAAAGGTTTCGGGTTCGATTCTTTTATAAGTCGAACTAATAACTTCTGTTGGGGCACATTTTGCTGTGGTATTAAGTTTTAGAACATACCGACCTAAAGAGAAATGAGTTGGTTTTTTTCACACACACACACACACATATCTTGCCTATTATCCCTTGCAGGGTAGTCAGAGCATAAACGATGCAACATGGACATTTACGACACGTGTGACAAACATATGAGAGCCATTCGGAAAATTGTGTATCGCCATAGTGCGGATTGTCAGCCCATCGCCTAAAGTTGCAATATACATGAACCCTCAAATCCCTTAGTGGACTCTTACATCACCAACGGGAAATAAATAGGGTGATGCTGTTCTAAGCTGATATCACACGGCAATATTATTAAAGTCTTTGATATCATTATCAATTTCTGTTTTGATCTTTTTACTAGATTAAAGAATGGGTAATTTGGACAGTTATACTTAACAGTAATCATTTGAATTTTATTGGCTAACCAAGAATATACTCTGAGTACCAAATTTTAAAACACTTCCCGTGTTAGGTATACAATTTTACAAAATTGGCGGGCAAGAAATGAGCTGCGGTAGCCCAGATGGAAGAGGCGTCGCCACTAGTAATGCGAAAGTCGCAGGTTCAAATCCTGCCCGCACTCGAAAATTTTGCAAGTTCGCAAAAAAAAAAAAAAAAAAGAATATACTCTATTGAATGTAAGAATATGTTCAAAATGGCAGCCAAAATTAATGTGAGTAAAGCAGCAAGAGAGATATTAAACACGAATAATATCAGAATTTTAACGAGATCTCTGAAACCGACACCCTTTCGCGTTAAGACTCGCGATGGTGATAATGTTTTTCCTTTGGGAATAATAGGGATCGTATCTTCTAGGGATGGGGTTCCAAATATTTGTAGAAGGAGTAACAAAAGTGTAAAAATATCTCATATTGTTAAATCGGAAAATATTTCACTCAAAATTATTTCAAATTATGCTACTGTTACGCAAGGTAAATATCGACACTAATAAAAACAAACTACAATTCTTTGAAATACCCACAACGGTTTTTTTTTTTTTTTTTTTTATTGGACCCTACGATTTTTAGCCCCGGGGCTTTCAATCTACACCTGACTGTATGGTGGGGAGCAGGAGCTCACCCGGAAAAGCTTGTGGTTGTTCAAACAACCAGCTCAATCGCGCCCTTGGGGCGCGATTGGGCTTACGAGTTGTTCTGGGGAGAACGTATTGGACTGAATCTACCCGGCACGTGCCGGTAGTTCCCAAAGTGGGGAGCAAATGAGGGACCTCCGCGCCCCCGCCGGCGGGGGCGTCGGTTGCTTGAAGAGCTTGTGGAGTGTGATCTACTCGCAATGGCTGCAGCAGTGGCTACTGTGATTTCATCATCTTCTTCCGTAAGGATGTGTCTCGGACGGTGTTTAAAACGCGAGGTTGGATGGGGGAAGTAGTTGGACGCGGCAACTATCAAGGGGTTTTTATGATGGGGAGCATTATCGAAGAAGCGACGAGACGCTTCTTTCATATACGCTTTAATGGTAGGGAGGCCTAAGTCGATGTGGAGGTTGGCGTTACGCATGTACCAGGGCGCCCCGGTAGCTTTGCGCATGAAACGGTTTTGGATGACCTGCAGCATTTTCAGATGTGAATCGAAGGTGTGAGCAAAGGCTACGCTGGCGTAGGTCATAATAGGCCTTACGCAGGTGGTGTAAATTCTCACCTTATTTCTAAGGGAGAGTTTGCTCTTTTTGTTCAACATCGGATGTAATCTGCCCAAAACGAACGCGGCGCGGTCGCGGACTCTCATAATGTGCCTACGGAAGCTGAGTCTTGAGTCGAGGGTGACTCCTAGATATTTGGTCTCGTTGACCCACGGGATGGGTCGGCCAAAAAGCTTTACAGCGGGGACGTTTAATCGGTGCGAACCTCTACGAAAGTGCACGGCTGCACTTTTTTCCGGGTTTACCTCGATTCTCCATTTACGGAACCAGCTCCCGAGGGAGTCTAGAGCGTTCTGGAGAATCTGAACTAATTTTAAGTGGTTACGGTGGGACGCGTAAATGGCAGTGTCGTCGGCGAACATAGCCAGCTGTGACATGGGCGATTTGGGGATGTCGCTAGTGTATAGCGTGAAAAGTAATGGGGATAGGACGGAGCCCTGAGGGACTCCTGCCTGTATGGTGTGGGGTGAAGACAGAGTGCCTTCCACCCTGTAACGAAAGCTTCGATCCGACAGAAAGTTACGTACTAAAAGCACGAGACGATCAGGCACAGCGAGCTGGTGTAGCTTGTATACCAGCCCGTTGTGCCAGACCTTGTCGAAGGCTTTCGCCACGTCGAGAAAAACTGCTCCTGTCGGGGTCGGTTTGGACGAGACATTTAGCTTAAGAGCGATGTGTTCGACAATGCGGTGTACTTGTTGGGTACAAGAGTGCTGTTGTCGAAAGCCAAATTGCTCGTCAGGTATGAGATTGTTGGTCTCTGCGTGGTCACGGAGTCGGGCATAGATCATGCGTTCGTACAGTTTGGCGAGAGGGTTCAGTAAGCTGATCGGGCGGTAGGAAGTGGGCTCATTCGCCGGTTTACCCGGTTTGTGAATGCCTATGACTATTGCTTCCTTCCAGCAAGCTGGAAAGGTGCAACTAGCCATGGCGGCATTCAAAATCAGGGTGAGGCGATTGATGAGGTCATCGGGGAGAATCTTCAGGACACGGTTGGTGATGCCGTCCGGTCCTGGAGCCTTTCTGGGCTTGAGTGCCTTAAGGGCGTTGCGCACTTCCATCTCAGTGATGACTCTGAGTGGAGGGCCCGATGGAGGTAGTGAAATGAGACGTTCGACTTCGGAGTCGACCGTTGAGACGAAGGTCAAGTCGTAAGGGAGTGTGCTGGGGGTGCATTGGGCTGCGAGACTGTCAGCTAGGCATTCAGCCTTTTCGTCGTCGTCAAAGGCTTTGGTCTGGTCAGGTCTGTTAAGTACCGGCATCACAGAGATGGTGTCAGATTTCAGCGAGCGTTGCAGCTTGTAAAATGCGAGATGGGATGGGTTCAGCTCCTCAAGGTGCTGATCCCATCCGGCGTCACGCCATTCAGCTGCACGCTGCCTTACTTCCCTCTGTAGGGCGCGCATGAACAGTCTGTTAGATTCGATTGGGAAGGATTTGTAAGCGCGGATCGCGGCGTTCTTCTCTGTTATCATTTCAAGAAGGTCATTTGGAGGTTTATATTTACTGTCTTCAGTGATTTTAACCGTCCGTGAATAGCTGTTCACGACGCTGCTAACGTGATTTGTGATGGAAGAGACGGCTAGGTTGATGTCGGTTTCGGTAGTCAGTCTAGTCGGTATTTGGTCCAGGTGAGTAGAGCTGGGAGCGTTCAAGGCTTGGCCTAGTTTCGGCCAGTCTACTATAGTTTTGGTCGGGCCGCACAGACCTGAGGGGCCGGGGATGTCGGTTCGCGGGTCAAGTTTTAGTAAAACTGGTCTGTGGTCTGAGTCGCAGAGCTCGTGGCGTACTTCTATAGAACTTAAACGAAGGTTTACGTTCTTTAGAAGGGCTATGTCGAGGATGTCGGGTCGATGAGTTACTGTATGGGGGTAATGAGTTACCTCTGTAGGGGCTACTAGGTCAAAGGACAGTTCGTCCTGCCACTCAAAGAGAAGATTGCCTCTAGGGTTGTTGGCGATACAGTTCCACGACATGTGCTTGGCATTCAAGTCACCTGCTATGATAACCGAGTCACCGAGATTAAATAATGACTCGAGCTCACTTTTAAGAAGTGGCTTTGTCTCGCGATTATTGCTCGGAGATAGGTATACCGACACTATCGTAATGGGTTGGTGTCCCGTCATGCTTAAGCGGCAAGCGGAAGCCTCCATATAGCAGAGGGGCGGGGTCTCTATGGGTGAGCAGTGAAGCGCTCGCCTGTAATGAATGAGGGTGCCTCCCTTGCTGCCCGATACGCGGTCATTACGTACCGTGTTGTATTGCGCGATTCGCGGGGTACGCATATGGGGTTTTAGAAACGTTTCTTGTACGAGGAGGACGTCTAAACCGTGATCTTTCAGGAAGAGGCTAACTTCCGTCTTTTTATTGCAAATACCATCGGCATTGAAAAAACCTAATTTTAGTGACCGAGGCTTGGTCCTACCACTGCTGGATATCCCTAAGTTAATAGACCTATCCATAATCAGGGTTTGAAGTTTTTGAACGCGACTACCAGATGGTAGTATTTGGCGGCGGTTTGGATGAGCGCACTGGGGTTACCAGCGTTGGCTCTGATCTCCTTAGAGTAGGAGATTATTTCTTCGATGTCGAAGAGGCTGGTGAAATTTGAGACAACAGAGAGCGCGTCGGCTAAGTCGCCTTCAGCACTCTTGCTGTGGGAAGCGGGTTTGGGAGGAGAAGGCGGCGGAGGCGCCGGCTTTTTGGGGGCGGGTTGGGGGGGCACCACCGGTTTTGGTGCGACTTGGGCGGGGGCGGGGGCTGGACCCATTTTGAGGGCCCATGCGGGGTTAGGCCTGAGGGGCGGGAAGTTTGTGTTTTCAGCAACACCTGGAACGACCGCAGCTGGTTTTTGAGAGCCAGCTAGCCTATCGGCATACGTTTGCCTCGCAAGGGTGCGCTGAAGCACTTTGGGGTTCGCCTTAGGGGCACGGGGACAGCCGCGGTAGTTGGCTGGGTGGCCACTTTCGTTGCAGAGGACGCAACTAGGTGGGAGTGGGGGAGAGGAGCTGTCTGCCGAGGGCGTGTCCGTCTTTTTAGGACGGGCGCACTGGGCAGTGCTGTGACTCTCCAGGCACTTAACACACCGCGGGGCGGCGTGACAGGTGCGTGAAGAGTGACCGTAAAGTTGGCAGTTGTGACACTGGCCAGGGATCCCAGTCTTCCTGGGGGCTTCCATGCGGATGCCTGAAAGCATGCACACGGATTTCAAACCGTAAATGGCCTTACCAGCTTCGCTCCTCTCGAGCGTGACATGGACCATGTCGAATTGTCTCTTATTGCGATGAGACGAAATGCGGTGTACTTTACGTACGGGGATATTCTGGGCGATAAGGTCGTCATAGACTTCCTTTTCGGAAATCTCTTTCGGGATGCCTCGAATTACTACGCGGTGTAGTTTCTCCTCCTCCAGTGCGTACGTATAGTACGGGAACTGGAGGAAGTTCAGTAATTTTGTAAGCGCTCTGTGCGCCGAAGAGGTCGAGACTTGAATTTTGATTCCGTCCTTGGTCTGTGAAGCAGTCAAGAACGGAATCTTATTCTGGGTCATCTGACTGGAAAGGGACGACCACTTGGCGTTGTCCCTGAGAATAATCGGGGGGGGTCTGCGCTCTGTAGCGGGAGAGACTTTAGGGATGGCGGCGGCCACCTTGCGGTGGTTGCCATCGGGCCCTTCGACGCGGACTGTTTTCGCAGCCTCGTCGCTATCTGAATGAGCAGCCTTACGCTGGCGCTTCTTGGACCTACTGACTACGGTGTAGTCGTCGTCGGAGTCGGGTTCGGGGTTAGAGTCATCGGACGGGGGACCGGCAGTGTCCATAACTTCGACGGCTAGGTCGGAGTCCTGGGCATTGCCGACTTGGGACGATGGGTCAGGGGATAGCGGTGACTCATCGTAATGAGTAACCGCAGGGGAGGGGGCAGGTGCCGACTTAGCGGCGGACGCTTCGTCGGCGGATGGGGCTGACTCACCGGTGGTCAGGGGATTGGGCGATGACTCATCGCGGGCTAGTTTGGCGAAGTAATCGTTGATTCCGGGAATCCGTTTCGCGACGCGGGCTCGGAATTGGTTGTCCTCGAAGACAACTTGTAAAAGTTCTAGGAGAACGGACTCTAGGGGAAGGGCTTTAGCCATTGCCTAATCTATAGCTACCGCCGTTTCGGAACCGTTCCGTGGGAGAGAAACGGCAAGAACTCCACGGCAATCGGCCTAGCTAAAATGCTAATCGCGGCCCTCAGGCGGGAACAGCCTGAGGGTAAGACGCCGGTGATCCTCCCCGCCGGGTGTAGGCAGGGAGGGTGTACTTAACTAATGTAGCCCTAAAGTGTATCCTCCGCCAATCTTATTGTGCGGGAGGTTCCTAACAGGCCCGAGCAAAGAGGAAGTTGGGGCCGGAGCCCTTCTCCCAGACAGACTCTGCTCGGACAGGGAAAAGGATGGTACCAGGGTCGACTTGGGTTCACCCCCAGGGCCGGTGGATCTGGCACCCGTCCGATTGACTGCGTTGCCCTGAAGGGGCAAAGCTGGTGTATCGGGTCTACACCCCCTGCCCGGATCGTTGAGCACCGTTAGGTATCCACCGAGCAAGGACCGCGTAAACCGGCGGTTTTCGGGCAAAAGACGTAGTTAAATAAAATACCACGGAATGTGCCTTGAAAAAGACACAAACGGCGGCGGAGGCTGCGTGGGACAAGTGATGCTTGTCCGACGCAGGGCTGGAGTGTCGGTCGCGGAGCGACGGCGAGGGGCGGGGCCACGGGAGCGGCCAGGTAGTCGGAGCGTAGGCGACCGTGCGGGACGGCTGCTGAGCGGCGACTGTGTGCCCACACACACAACGGTTACAGTGTGATTGTAAATAAAGCTATGCACCAATCAAACCGTTACCCATTACTGAAAACCGCATAACGAGCATACTAGTGGTATTGGAGATAAAAGGTAATATTTGCTGCAGCGCCTCCTGGTGAGTTGCGAGTGTAGCACCTATCTATAAATATGCCCAATAAAATCCAAACCCATCACTGCAAACCGTATTAAATTGGGAGATAAATGGTAATTTTGGATTGCACAAACACACAAACACACATTCTCTCACCCCGAACGTATATGTACACCGTCTCCGTCCTATTGTGGGTAAAACACTTTGATGAGCTTAATCTACATGCCATCGCTTGACAGTTTGTCATTTTCCGTAAATTTTAGACATTCGAAATTAAACCGGGCTCCGATTATCTTATTTTTTTACGATTGTTATGCCATCGATGCTCAATTTTCATTCTATTGCCATTGTAATTTTCTATACTTCAAACTGTAAAAGGAGTACGTAACGGTCAAAACCTAAAACTGACACTTTTGTAACACAACTGAAACTAATCTCTCTCTCTATCTCTCTCTCTCTCTTTTCGTGTGGGACACCGAGTCGTCCAATGAGTTATTGATAAAAGTTATCAATAAGTTTTTCATTTTTATTTTTAACGATTTTCAAATAGCGGAATACAGCTCCAAGAAAGGTGAACAATCACATCACTATTTCAGCCATCTTCTGGTTCCCGCAAGGATTATCTTTCTCTTATGTAAAATGCGGTGAAATTATCCGGTGTAGCAGCAAAAAAGTAAGATCGGTATTACTTACCTGAACGTAAAGTATTCATGAAATAGCTACATGGAAAGGAAATTGGCCATTTTATAGGTAGTTTCAACAAGCAAATCTATGTATTATCTACTTAATGTTCGTTCGTATCGTACGTTCTTACAACTTTATGCAATCCTAGTTAATTTATGTTTACAGATAATGATCATAAAATATAAACGGCCAATGTGCAATTGCCTGCGACGCAAAAGTTCCGGGTTCGATTCTCAGTGGGCTACTGACAAAGTTAATATTCAAACTAACTTTAACTTTAACTTTAATAACAGTAAATATCTTGCAGGTTCTAACTTTACTCAAGGATAATTCCAAAAACTTGAGCAGCGGATATTCTGATAGATTGTTTGTATAAAGAGATAACGGTTTTAATGTGAAGTGGCGCCTCTGTCAAGGCCGTTCATGACTACACTCGCCTTAACGAAAAATTACCAAGCAGCTGGTATAAGATAATAATATCTTTGAGCGTGAATTATAGATGGACTTAATTTTTTCTGGTTTCCATACAAAGTACAAATACCGACTAGTTTATTTGACTGCACAGAATGATTCAAGCTGCTTAGAAATCAATACCAGATAGGAACAATAAAAACACAATGTAATTTTATATTTATTTGTGAACTAGCATTTCTGTCCGCGGTTTCAATCGTGCATTCTGTTTTTGTACGGAATACCGATTCAACGAATATCCCGATAAACCTACTAAAACTTGCCAATACGTAGTTAATTATTTTATATCCCATTCTTATAAAAATTTAAGAATTACATTTTAAAATCATGAATAGAATCTTTTTATTTCCTTTCAACCTGTGGGTGTCCCCACAATCTTCATATTTGGTCTACCCACAGTTGTCTATTAATCTAGCTTGTGGGTATCCTCTTAATAATGATAAACAGAACACCCTCAACTGACTATTATATTAAGTTCACATTTGTATAAATAGCGGTGAGAACTTGAATAAACTGGCATTCGACTGCCCAAGCCCGAACCAAACCCTTCTCTCATTTCGCCTCCTCACTCGTGGTACGCAACTAGTGTCTCCACTTCCTCGACATACATCCGTGGTACACAACTAGTGTTTCCACTTCCTCAACACCCACTCGTGGTTCGCAACTAGCGTTTCCACTCCTTCAACCCTCTCTCGTGGTTCGCAACTAGCGTCCCACATTGGTGACCCCGTCTTAGCAAGAAACCGTTGCATTCGCCGCAATTCATCATAGTAATTTCTCAAAAACAATCATGGTAAACAACGACGAAGAAGCTCCCAAAGCACAGGAGTAGCAGCAAAGACAGGAAGAGCTAAAAAAACAAGAGGAGCAGCAAACTCGCCATGAATGCATCAGTGGTGTTTCTATTCAGTCGAGGATTATTCCCTTCTGGCGCGAGTTTCCAACTGGTTGGTTCGCTCAGTTTGAGGCGGTGATTGACCCCCAGAAAAAGAGCGATGACCAGAAATACGCTTTATTGCTTCAGCAGCTCAAAGAAGAAGATTTAAGGCATTTGACGGACATTTTGAAGAATCCACCACCCGTTAATAAATACAAGGCTGTCAAGGAGCGTCTGATAGCGTCGTACGAGCAGTCAGATGCTCAGAATTTTGAGAAGTTAATAGGAGAACAGGAGTTAGGCGATCAAAAGCCAACTCAGTTGCTTCGTCGTCTGCGTGATCTTGGTGCTGGTATATTAACTGAGGATGGCTTAAAAATAAATTGGATGAAACAACTACCAGTGCACATGAGAACTGTATTGGCAATAAGCACTGAGGTACACTTAGATAAACTGGCGTTGATGGCAGATAAAATGTTAGAGTATACGGCGGTGACATCTATCGCGCCATTGTCTATCGACCAGCAGCAGAGTGATCAGCTTAGCAGACAGATCTCCGAGTTAACAACCAAAGTGGACGAATTATACAACAAGCAATCGCGGGAATCACACCCTCGACTCGGCTCCAATTGTTTGTTTTTAATGCCAATGAGTGAGCTTGACGTTAAAAGGGAAGTACTTTCACTCAAAAATACAAACTCCGAGGGCCATGACGAAATTAACACAAAAATAATTAAATTCTGCATAGATGACATACTTAATATTTTAACACATCTTATAAATAATTCATTCGAAACAGGGATATTTCCTCAAGTTTTAAAATACACTATAATAAAACCACTTTTTAAGAAAGGAAATAAAATGGACATCAACAACTACCGGCCGATAGCGTTGATACCCATTTTCTCAAAGATATTTGAGAAGTGTATGCAAAAAAGGATTATGGATTTCTGTACTAAATTTGAGTTAATAAATAAGGAACAGTACGCTTTTCAAAAACATAAATCCACAACCCTAGCTACATTTTCACTACTAAGCTCAATTGTCACATATCTAAATAAAAATAATCATACAACGGGTTTATTTTTGGACCTCAGTAAGGCATTCGATTATGTTTCACATGCGCTTCTTATGAAAAAACTGGAAAATATGGGCATAAGAGGCAATGCTCTACAATGGATATCATCCTACCTAAATGGTAGGAAGCAGTATGTTGCAATCACAAAATTAAATGAAAATAATGAGCTTGTATCTTACTTGTCTGGGTATGAAACTATTAAACGGGGTATACCTCAAGGGAGTGTGCTAGGGCCGCTCCTTTTCTTACTATATATTAATGATATAATTATTCAAGTAAATCATCACTCTGTTCTCTTTGCCGATGATATCTCAGTTGTTATTTCTACGGAAAAGAGAAGAGGCATTAAATGTCATGAGGAACAGATAAACGACACCCTTGACAACATCATAAAGTGGCTTGATAGAAATAAACTAATAATTAATCTTGAAAAGACAAATTTTTTAAATTTCACTAAATCAAATAACATTCAACATAATCAGACTTTAAACATTACTTTTCAGGGGACAAAAATCAATTCCAAAAGAAACACAAAATTTCTAGGGCTAACATTGGATGAAAATATAAATTGGAAAATTCATGTAGAAAATGTTTGTACTAAAATAAACAAATTCGTATATGCTCTTAGGCACTTGACATCTATCACAAATATTAAAACTGCGCTGATATCCTATCATGCATATGTCCAATCGACACTCCGATATGGAATTATTTTTTGGGGAAACAGCACTGATGCAGAGAAAGTGTTTAAAGTTCAGAAGAAGTGTATCCGAGCAATGTGCAAAGTTAGTAGCGTGGAATCTTGCAAACCATTTTTTAAGAGCCTTGGGATATTACCACTGCCTTCATTATACATTTTTGAACTGTGTGTGATTGTACATAAAAATAAAATATTATTTAAGAAATCATGTGACGTGAATGCTCGAAATCAACGAAATCCAGAAAGATTTGTATTTGCTGACACCCCACGATGTATGTTGTACGATAAAAGCTGTCTAGCGATGGGAGTAAGAATATACAATCATATACCGAATGACATAAAAAATATGACCATAACATTATTTAAAAAAACACTGTTTAAATGGTTGAATGACAAAAAATATTACGACATAAAAGATTTTTTTTTACATAATTATTGATTTATGAAGTAGGAATTCTATACTTGACATTAATATTTGACGTTTTTTTGTTTAATTGTATTTGGCATTATTATTATTTGGTTTTTTGTTGGATTTTATTTGACATTATTACAATTAATTCATACGTTTTTGGCCTGAGAATTATGTAACAGCCTATTTTAGCTTTCATGTATTAAAGATTTGCATGCTAATCGTTAGTTGGCAAGACATTAATGTACATATAAGAAAACCTGTTACCACCTTATTTACAAATGTTTTAAGCAAATAAAGTATCTTGTATCTTGTATCTTGTATCCAGCAGTTGGTCGCGTGATCGCTCTCGCTCTCGCAGTCAAAATCGACGAGATAGTTCCGTAAACAAAATCATGGAACAGAAGGGGCTTTGTTGGTATCATGCCACCTTTGCTAAGAGAGCATACAAATGTTCCCCCCCGTGCTCATGGAAACCCGCTTGGAGGTCGGGAAACTAGTCTCGGACCCGATTGCAGTGGAAATCGGTGTCAGGAGGAATCGCCGCTTATTAATTTTGGATAAAAAAACCGGGGAGCGTTATTTAATTGATACTGGCGCTGAAGTGTCGGTTTTGGCAGCAAAAGGCAAAAGAGCCGGTAGCAGTAGTCACGAATATAGGCTTTATGCAGCAAATAATACACCAATCAGGACTTATGGGGAGAAAAATATGGCCCTCGACTTAGGCTTAAGACGCCAATTCACATGGACATTTGTTCTAGCAGACGTTAAGATTTCAATAATTGGCGCAGATTTTTTGGATCATTTCAAATTATTGGTTGATATTCACAATAAACGATTAATTGACTTGAAAACGGAATTAGCAGTAAAAGCAATTTCCGTTAGATCAGTTCGAGGATCCATTCACATGTTGAACTCAGATCATGTGTACTTCGACATCTTGAAGGACTTCCCGAACGTAATCAGGCCATCATCGCTGAAGGAGCCCTCCAAGCACAGTGTAAGACATCACATTGAGACTACGGGACCGCCGTTATATGCAAAAGCACGACCTCTTCCACCTGACAAATACAAAGCGGCTCAAGATGAATTTGCTAAAATTATGGAATTAGGAATCTGTCAACCTTCGAAGAGCCCTTGGGCAAGCCCTCTTCACGTTATTAAGAAAAAAGATGGCACCTTACGTGTTTGTGGTGACTATCGTCGACTCAACGCAGTAACGTTGCCTGATAGATATCCGATTCCGCGTATCCAAGACTTTACTTACAAATTGAATGGCATGAAGTGGTTTACTAAGCTCGATTTGAAGAGTGCATACTATTGGATACCAATGGCAGATGCCGAAAAAACCGCGATTATAACGCCTTTTGGGCTGTTTGAGTTTCGAAGCATGCCTTTCGGCCTTCAGAATGCAAGTCAAACTTTTCAGCGATTCATGCACGAGGTACTGAGAGGATTGGAAGGAGTATTCGTTTATGTTGACGATATCCTTTTGTTCACGAAAGACGAAGAATCACACAAGAACGTTCTAAAACAAGTTCTTAGTCGACTAGATGAATACGGTGTGGCACTCAACGTCGATAAGTGCGAATTTGCAAAGAACAAAATCGAATTTTTTGAATCGAATATGGCGGGTGACAGGAGTAATGCCAATAGGCAGAATGGAGGGTTCCAGGTGGTGTCAGGAAAAGGGTAGCTACCCGCCTGGCCGGGTGTTGTGGCCAGGGGACCGACTGGTCCACCTGGATAGAATTGGAAGTTGTATATATGCGTTGCGCGGTGAAACACTGCGATACCGCGTTTCAGGCTCTTTGTTCTGTCACGTGGCGCCATCTTGCAGCTATGTTGGAACTTCTGTTGCGTCTTGCTTGCTCGTGAACCACTTTGAGTGAGCTTCTTGTCGTAGCTCCCAGAGGTCGCTACAAACCCTTTAGGGAATAAAATTTAAAAAAAATGCTAAATCACGTGTTTAATAACTTTAGCTCTTATTTAATTCCTAAAATTTTAATGAGATCCCATGTAAAGCCCTTAATTTTTCATAATATTATCATTATATTATAATTTTTGTCCCCTTTTTACCCCTTTAGGGGTTACGATTCCAAAATCCTTTCTTAGTCGATGGTTATATAGTAAAAATAACCAACCTCCCAAATTCCATGTTTCTAGCAGTCTAGTTTAGGCTATGCATTGATGAATGAGTCAGTCAGTCAGTGCGAACATTTGTTTTTATAAGTGTAGATGAGAGGACGGAATGAATGAAAACTCTACAGCTGCAATCTGGCAACATTCTAACGTTTCCGTTTCGTTACTTTGTCAGAATCGTAACGGTAAAGTAAAGTGCACGCTTGACATAAAATTGTTTATTTTCTGTGTGATCGATTGGCTACGTAATGCCGGCTCGCAATAGCATCACCCCATTTCTTCTCGCAGGTATCGCAAAAGGTGACAAAGGCACTTGCTACTAGTGTATTACACTTTTAGGCGACAAAATTGTTATGCTTAATGGGTACTTTTCTACTGACAGATCTCGACCTTTTTTATATTGTCATACCAGATAGCGTTGTGCTATGCTGAAATTTTGACATTAAAGTCATAAATACATTTTATCTATTTACATACGTTTATATTAAAAAAAGTTTTTCAGTTTAGCTCAGCGCTATCTAAATACAATTAAAGATTAAGTTGAAAATTTTCCATTAAAAATAATTTTCAAAAATGAAAATGAAATTTTTTAAGACTCGGTGATAACCACCGTTTTGTACGGCCACCAATGCTTTGCCTACCCTGCAAGGAATGAGAGTATGTATAAATAAAAACGCTTTACAGCTGCAATCTGGTAACATTCTAACGCTTCTGTTTCGTTACTTTGTCAGCACCGTTTCGTTACTATGTCAGTTAAGGTGAAGTACACACTTGAATGAAACTAATTTACTTAAGATGAAAATAGTATCTGTACTATACGAGAATGTAAATGCATTGCATACATTTTATTTTTTTAAAGGATCAGAAACACACCTGCGGTTAGCTCAGTAGTAAATCGGATTAAGTAGGTACCTATTTAAAAAAAAGTCGGTGCGAATAATAATAAGAATCCACTACAATTTAAAAAAATCCGTGATTTGCGATTCAATCCTCAGGAAAATTGCATCAACTTCTTCTTTATTTTCGGTAATTATAAGTAATTACCGAAAATAAAGAAGAAGTTGATGCAATTTTAAGAGCTAAGGATCATGAAACTGAAAATTTCTGTTTCGACTACTTTAGGATATAAACAGATATCATAATAAATTAAAAAATTAAAAACACGACTGCTTTCTGAGATAAAGCCTAGCCTATGACACTAGGAACAATGTAAGGATTCTTCCGATACAATTCCAATTCGAACCTGTTCAGTGATTAACTAGTTACAGTCCTCTAAAGAATCGCACATATATACATACATACATACATACACATATCACGCCTATAATCCCTTGCGGGGTAGGCAGAGCGTAAACGGTTGCAAAAAACTGACATTTACGCAACGTCTGACAAATATTTGAAGGTTGTTCGGAAAATTGTGACAGGTTATCAGCCTATCGCCTAAAATTGCAATACACACCCTCGAGTCCCTTAGTCGCCCCTTACGACTCCCATGGGAAAGAAATGGGGTGATGTTATTCTAAGCCGGCATCAAAGCCGCCTCAGTTGTGTTTTGGCCATTTCGTATTCCGCTAACAGTTTGAAGTATAGATCGCAGTGACTATAGAATGACAGTTGAATGTCGATGGCATTGCATTGGCAAAAATATAAGAGAATCAAGGCCCAGTTATCAAGATAAACCAGTTTTGAAATTTGTAGTGACCAATACCGAAAATTCAGGACGGGGTGGTGAAAAGGCTCAACTTTGCCGCAGAAATATAGTAATTGGATCTCCCATAAAAAATGTACTAGCCGACGAAGTTATTTTTTATGACGGGTCTGATTTTTTATATATTGACATAAGTTCCTTGGAAAAAGTTGTTCCTTATCACATAGGAACATAAGTCGTTAAACGAAAAATAATTAAAAACCCCGCACAAAATTACCGATCAGCTGATTTAATTTACTATGGAAACAAAAAATATTTCAACCTATGTACCTTATTATCAGCGCATCTTGATATTTCACTCTCGGTCAGCCGTAAAATTTCACCACTTATATTTTATAGTATAGGCCGATAAAGTGATGATGTGAATATCTTCAATACATTTTCAAAGTGCTGCTAAAAATGAGCGCCAAAAACATCTCCCGATCTGACCACCAGCTTTACTCGGGGTACAGTCGCGCTCATAAAACTTTAAAGGCAATAAAAGTGAGGCGATCCTAAAACAGCTGATAAGCGGGTTTTTATTCCACCGTCCGCCATTACAGTTATCTCCGAACGTAACGCCAGCAAAAAACAAGATCTGAGATAAGAAATAGTAATTTTAAAAAATTAAACCACTTTTTCACGGAAGGAAGGAAGGATCCATGTTGAAAAAACGCCTAGAAAAGCGAACCCCTCCAAGTTAAGTAAATTTTTAAAATAATGTCGACATTAGGTGCTTTTTTTAATTTGTGATTCAGAACTTCGTGTATTTAGATTACCGACATTTATATTAGTCTATGTAGAGAAGAGGCCTATACCCTACAGTGGGTGGATGTGGGCTGAGGATGATGATGATGATGATGATGATTAGTCTATGTCCAGCTGGACTTTTGTGGCTGATTTTGTATGTTCGTACATATATCGGGTGAAATTTTACTAGTAACCTAAAATGAAAACAGAAGACGGGCTGGTGATAAAGAACAACTTTCCCCTAGGAACATAGGTCGAAATATGACAAAAATATTTTGAGCTTCTATAGTAACCCAAATCAGCTGATCGACAACTTTGTATGGGAGGAAACTTATTTTACCTATGTTCCTTGGGGAAAGTGGATCCTTAGCACAAGCCCGTCTTGAGTTTTCGCATAGGTCACTAGTAAAATTTTACCCTAAGGGTAAAATTTTCAGAGCAGGCTTGCTAAAAGGAACATCTTGCCCCAAGGACCGACTAAGTCGAACGAAATACGAAAAATAAATTCATATTCAAAGAGGTCCCTCCGAAACAAATAATCGATCAACTGATTTGAGTGACTATTGATACAAAAAGTGTTTTTGTCATATTTCAACCTATATTAATTGGGAAAAATTGTTCCCTATCATCAACCTGTCTTAATATTTCGCTATCGGTCAATACTAAAATTTTACCCCACATAAGTTTTAGAATACCTAATCAAAATTGTTCTGTATTTTTTGCTGACCCTATTACTTACCCCTACATATTAAGCTAAACCGGAGTATTTTAATAAATAATTATAACAAATTAAACCAATGATTATGCAAACCCTACTGAGGGATATAGAAGGGACATCTGAGAATTAAAGGAGTATAAATGCTGAAAGCTTTGTGACAAAAGGTAGGAATCTGATAAAAATACAGAATACTAAATAGTAGTTTATGCAACTGTCATATAATGGGGGTCATTAGAATGCGAGTGTCTGTTTATCACACGAGGCGTAGTCGAGTGTGATAATAGATTGACACGAGCATTCTAATGCCTAATTATATGCAGTTACATACACTATTTTATCTACACTCTAAAAAATTAACTCAGTTGAACACTTTTCCAAACGTCCGCACCGGCGATTGCAAGGCCCGATACATGGTCAAATTCAATACGAGAACGTAATATGGCTTGATATGAATTTTGAAGATTCTTTACTAACAGTTGTTTAGATGTCGAGTCTCAACAGCAAATAACTAATCAACTGAACAACAACGGAACGACACTGAACAACACTGAACAACACTGAACAACAACTGAACAACAACTGAACAACAACTGAACAACATCGGAATAACATCTGAACAACAACAGAACAAAAACCTATTAAAACAACTGAACAACATCCGAAAAATTACCGAACAACAACAACTGTCAGGTGCGGCGGAAGATAGCGATTTGAGTATTGGAAAAAAAACTTTGTTTCATTTCTCAACTTTATCGTATTAAGAGTTTTCTCATTAAGTCATTACGCTTCTGTAATTTATAATAAACCCAAGTTTTTATAGGCAGAATGCATAAAGTAGGTCATTATGCATCTGTTTTCGAATTCATAATTCGAACATTATGAGACGAGTGAAGATAAAAGTACTAAAGAGGTTTTAGTGTCTAGCCAAACCTCCTCACTTCTTTTGAAAAACTTTATTTGAATATTGTGTGTAGTAGATAA
The DNA here is from genome assembly GCA_027580185.1 of Tuta absoluta. NCBI lineage: Eukaryota > Metazoa > Arthropoda > Insecta > Lepidoptera > Gelechiidae > Tuta > Tuta absoluta. The sequence continues at coordinate 4,761,291 of JAQAHW010000019.1, read as the reverse complement.
TATACAACGAAGTTACATAGTTCGCAAAAAAAAACTCACCTTCTAAGTTTTTTTCCGCCGCTTTCATCCTCTCTGCTAAATAATGTTGCGGTTGTCGTCAAAACTGAAACAAAATAAAAATGTTGTTAATTTTTTATTAAATATATAAATCAAATTCTCTCTCTCTCTTTTTGTGTGGGACACCGAACGAAAGTGAAATAAACTTAAGAGTAACTCATGCTACTGCTCATTGTTATTTTGTAACTATTGAATTTTAAAATTAATCGTTGATGTTTCATATCCCTTAATACAGAAACAGAAATAAAGTTTGACAATAGATCAGTCAACTTAGGAAAATAAATGTAAATCTTGATTTGTACAGAATACAACTATTAAAAGTATTAACAAATACCAAAACGCTGTTTGGTCGTAAAGAATCGACAAAAATGTGCCTTTTTAACGGAAAGCATCAACATAAAAGTTTACGATTCTCCTATAAATACACCATTATTGAATTCTTCTATGAGAATGTTTGAGGAGAAGCAGTATGGATTTTTTTCTGTTTTTGATATGTATGCGAGGACTAAGTCTAACATACCAAAATTTATAATGAACTAGCTGTTACCTGCGGCATTGCCCGCTGCTGGGCTCTTGGTGGTCTACTATAGGAACTTCAGACCCTTGAGTAGTGATAAAAACTAACATTTGTGTTAATTCATGTTACCTAAATGTGCAGTCAGTGCTCGGAACTCGACTGTCGAACATCTCCTGATGATGCTCCGTGAAGGGGCGAAACACGTGTAGAGTGTAAAACGGTGGAAGTAGTGCGAGTTAAGTGCATCGCTTGTGCATTTGCATTAACTTGCGGTCGTACGCGTGGTGCATTCAACTTGCTGCATTACTAGCCATCATAAGTGCGGAAGAAGCTAAATACCTTGCTATCTAATTCAATCAAGTTGGACTTCCGCAAAGTAACGCCTGATACAATTACTTACCTAAATGTGTGCCAAAATTCATTAATCGAATAAGTACCTAACCTCCTTTATCTAAAGTTGCTTGTATACATAATTAAGCGTAATACGTTAGCCTTTAGTAACGCTTTCACGTTAAGAGAAAAGTAAAATGAAAATCCTAATTTTAAATCTTCTAAACATTACGAAGGAGCGTATTTACAACCCATTTACTGTAAAATCGGGGTATTACTGCGAATGTAAAAGCAATTAAAGTTTACTACGCGGATAAAGGAGGGTTTACACGGTGTGACTGGAATATAAAATCATGACCGCAAAGCGTGCTACCGACACGACCGATGTGGCGCAGTGGTAGTGCGACTGCCTGTGACGCAAAGGTTCCGGGTTCGATTCTCGGTGGGACACTCACAAAAGTTGATATTTATCTCTTTGTGAATTTGTTCCCGGTCTGGTTAGGACATTGCAGGGTGAACCAACTGATTGTCCGAAAAGAAATGGTTCCGTGCTTCGGAGGGCACGTTAAGCCGTCGGTCCCGGTTGCTGTCTATGATTACTTAGACGGCGGTCGTAACACAACCATGTCAGAGGCCTACTAGTGATAGTAGGCGGTTAGAAAACTCTGACACCAGGGTTCATCGGGTCGTTGGATGACTCGGTGTCCCACACGAAAAGAGAGAGAGAGCGTGCTACCGTTTCTAAATGAGGACATAACTATAAACAAATGAATTGTAGTCAAAATCAATACTAAATCAAATAAAGTTAAAACAATAAGGTGTTTTTATAAGCACCGAATTGGGTATGTTGCCGGTCTGATTTAATGGTCAAAACATTTTCATCGCATTAAAACGCGCTATAATAATCTTTGCCTACCCCGTAAGAGATATAGGCGTGATTTATGTATGTATATATTATGTATAATCATTTTATTTTATAATCATCTGTTTTTTGCTTGCTGGTTGTCAAAAACAAGCCATTTGGTGCTAGCTTTCAAATTAAGTCCGTATGTAAACGAAGCTTAAAAATCCCATCGTAAAACGTAGCCTTAAATTTTGAAATGGCTTTCGATTCCAGATTTTGCAATTTCGAAGATCGACTTTTACTCCCAAGAGGATTGAATACTAAATACCTTAGATAAACAAGGGAATTGAATTATTTTTTGTGGAATTTGCCCACCAAAAATTTTGGTAAATAATTCAACAAATATTTGCTGGGACCAGGTAGGTAAGTGACTATTTCTTCCCTGGGGAAAAATATACTTTTAATCAACTTTTCCGTTATAAACAAAAATCAACATTTAAATTCTATTCTATACCTAAATACTACAATTATTGTATTATTTACCAAGAAATTTGGCCAAGAGTAACAAAGCTTTAATATTTAACTATATACCTAATACCCAAAGTTTTATTATTCTTTATAAAACAGTTGGGTTCAAAACTGTACTCAAAGCGTTTGGTACCTAAAAAGACTTCACACTCTTCTTACTTACCTACATACAAATTGTTAACAGGTTGAACCATCTTTGATCCAATTAAACCCCCTTCAATCCAATCCTTGTGTGTGTGTGTGTGTATACGAGTATGTATGTATGTTTGTTACCTCTTCACGCTCAAACGGCTTGACCGATTTAGATGAAATTTGGAACATAGGTAGAATATAACCCGTTTTAACACAAAAGCAACTTTTTACTGCGGGAAAACAACTATTACCACGGGAAAATGAGTGGCAGCGGGTGAAACCGTTGGGCAGAAATCTAGTTTATAATATTTTTGTATTTGACTACGCAAGTTACCGATATTACCCTATGTTTAACCGTTGACGATGCGTGTTGCTGATAAATGACTTGTTAGTATCTGTTCTTAGTTTTTGACGAACATGTTTAAATTTAAAAATGTATTAATAAATAAATGAAACCCATAATTACAATGCAAAAGATTCCACCCCCGAATTGCTCCATTTAGCACCAAAAGAGACAAAACGCGAACAATCTAGCCGAATTAACGAAACAAATATTTTCGTACAAACTACAGCACTCTTGGTACATCGTTAGGGTTGCCAACCTCGAGGATTTTAAAAGAGTATAAAAAATTCAAACAAAGACTAATTCGCAACAGGCACATTAACCTTAAGAATACAGATACAGAAGAAATCAGCAACAAGATAACACTAGAAAGTGTCAACGTTTTTGAACTTAGCTTTTACTTTTTCCCTCAAAATAAAAACGAATTAAAATACGAATATATTGGACTTTTACAATATATTCCGTATACTTATATATTTTTGTGCAAATCGACCTGTATTCTTTGAAGGGGAGAGTTTAGCACTTTCTTGAATAAAATCACCCTTTTTTTAGAAACGCAGATATTTTCCCCACATCCTGTAATGTCTACTACGTACTACGTACAGCATGTGTACCGGTAATTTTTGAACCTTACTACCCTCACAACTTAATAACGGATATTTTACGGGTAAAAATATAGGAAAAAACATCCTGTACATCTCTCTTTGCCGTGTGATGCCGGCTTAGAATAGCATCACCCCATTTCTTACCCATGGGTGTCGTAAGAGGCGACTAAGGGACTCGAGGGTGTGTATTGCAATTTTAGGCGACGGGCTGACAACCTGTCACTATAGTGATACACAGTTATCTGATTGACCCTCAAACTTTTGTCAGACGTGGTGTTAATATCCGTTTTACGGCCGTTAACGCTCTGCCTACCCCGTAAGGGATATAGGCGTGATTTATGTATGTATGTATGTATGTATGTACATCTCTCTGACAGAAAACAACAATAGTAAAATGTTACATACATACATACATACATAAATCACGCCTTTATCCCTTACGGGGTAGGCAGAGCGTTAACGGCCGTAAAACGGATATTAACACCACGTCTGACAAAAGTTTGAGGGTCAATCAGATAGCTGTGTATCACTATAGTGACAGGTTGTCAGCCCATCGCCTAAAATTGCAATACACGCCCTCGAGTCCCTTAGTCGCCTCTTACGACACCCATGAGTAAGAAATGGGGTGATGCTATTCTAGGCCGGCATCACACGGCGAATGTTAGTAAAATGTTACATCTAAAAAAAATTATAAAATCGTATTTTTTTGTGTTTGGCAACCCTGTCCGCAATAAATGCAATTTACGCGGTGGCATCGCTTTTAATGAGGCCTCATTCAAAGCCGCAAAATTTAAGCTGAATTTCAGTCTAAAAGCTGAAAATTTCAATTTTCGCGGTCTAGTTACACAGAGACAGGACTGAAAATCTGGATCGTACCATATTTCGCTTTCCAAAAAAATATATAAATTTCTTTGAAAAGTAATCATTTTACCGGTTTTCATTACGTTGACTAAAATTTTTGACAAACAAACCCAATTGACTTCAAAAACGATTACCTACTAAGTACAGTTTATAACGCGTCTGAACTAGACAAAGATAAGTATTGTTTGCCTAATCTACGAAAAGACAATATTTTTTAGAACAAAACACCACGAAGAAAATATAAAAACATCACAAAAATTCCACACAACACAAAAACATAAATTCTTTCCGCGCCAGAAAACGTAAGTACCGATACACTCACCCATTGTATCTTTATCTCGCAACCCATTTAGCGTTTGAGCAAAAGGAAGGAAAAAACCGCGCGGCGTTGCGTTCAACGCCGCGGTTCTTGCCCATTAAGCTAATGACGCGTTGCCATTAGTGCGAACGATCTAACTACACTAGGGATGCGGTAGTCGGTATTGGAAGACCATGATTCCTCATTTAACTTATTCTTTGCTCAAAACTTTTGCTTCCACTGCTGACATTGGTGGTTCTGAATACGATTATTATATTCATTTCTAAGAGTCTGGACTTCTGATTTTCTTAAAAACATAAGGCATATTGATTGACCGAAGAATCTTTAAAGTTATATTCAAACAATCCAAAGTTCTGTGACTAAAATATACGGCAGGTGTGTTTAAACCAAAAATTTTCATTCTACGCTAGTGCAGTATTTCAATAAAGTTAGGACAAATTATTTTATTATTTAGTATGGCAAAGTTTATTTCTTTGTGAACCTTAAATTATCGCTACAAAACGCCCTATTCCTCACTCATCCCGTCACTACGGAAAAGCCTTTGTAGCAACACTGCGGAGATACCAGCTCTCCTGTTTAATTATCCCGAAGAACATGTTGTACACCGCAATATAATTGATGGCTTCCATAGCCATACAATTTGGGTACAAAAGATCAAAACTTGTAGTAATGATTCAAAAAAATAAGTTTTGGTCACTCAATGTGCTATTGTAATGCAGTTGAGCATTTCTACAGAAGGGGTAAAATTTTCTCAACTCCGTGAGCATTTTTATTTTAAGCTTTTTATTGATTTAATTATACTCAAAAACTCAAAAAAATATATACAAATATAATGATGCTAATTTGCCATTACTTGCACTTGTGGATTCTGAAATAATCTCATTTCAATATTTACTGTTCACGGAGTTGAGAAATATGGTCACGGGGTTGAGAGTGCTTTTCTATTATAAGCTTTTTATTGAGTTATTTGCAATAAAAAAATCTGAAAAAATAAACAAACATAATGATTCTAATATATCATCATTCGCACTTGTAAATTCTGAAATAATCGAATTTAAATTTCGAGTGTTCACAGAGTTGAAAAATTCGGTTACGGCGTGGAGAATTTTTTTAAATCTTTAATTGTAAATGTAAAAGAATGAAAACAAAAAGTATAAGAAAAAAAAGCAAAGAAATGAAAAAAAAAACAATTGTTTCGCTTTACTCAACCAAATCAAAAACAGACAAGAGATTTCTTTGTATAGTACAAACGTGCTATAAGTAACAAACAAAACAAAACGTTTGCAAACAAATTACAAAATCACTATTTGTATAATTTACACTTAAAAGCTAACATTTTAGTTTTCATTTATTTTACCTGATTTATATTTAGTAAATACTACATTAAATCACAGTCAATAGATTCTTTCCTAGCATCCATTCCACTTTTTATTTATTAACTATCTTCTTCTATTCGAGAAAGAAGAAGAACTATCTTCTTATGTAATGTCTTTATTTATCATAATCAAATCACACATTCTCTTTAATATTTTCGTAAAGCTTTCCGCTCGCGAGCAGATCTTTCATGCATTTTTGTAACTTTTCTTTCAGCTACTTTCCATACCCGTCTTTCTCTTTCTTTCTTTATTTCCTATTCATACACTTCTGGATCACTCTTGATTTTAGCCCGTCTTATACGATTTAACAACTTTCTTTGCTCTTGTCTTTCTTCTTTAGTGTTTGTCATCTAGAAAGAGTAGTAAATTCTAAAGAATATCAAATATTTATATAGTAAATATTAAAATTTTCTAAAAAACCTCAACTCCGTGAGCAAATTTCTCAACTCCGTGAGCATTTGCACACGGAGTTATGGGTCTCGGAGTTGAGAAAAAGTTGGTTTCTTTAAAATATTTTGCTCATGCTACCACTTAAAGCAAATCAAACATTTCTTATGTACTGATATCCTGACAAGTTATAATCACACAAAGAAACAAACTTGCAACCTTTATAGTTTTGAAAATATTCATGATCCGGAGTTGAGAAATTACCCTGCACCAAAGACGACGCGAAATTTCTTACCTTTGGAAATGGTAAAATCCGGCATCATGTCACACGTTCACTGTACTCGCCTGCTCGGGCTTAATTGACAGTTTACGTGAATCGAATAGTGATGTGCACATCGCGAATATTTAGAGATGTGCTCAAGTACTTTGTTAGTTGTACCCGATTAAGCGTAGGCTCGGGACAAATATTTAAAGTGATAAAAAAGTAAAAAAACAAAACTTTGTCGTTACTTTAGTGATAAATATATCTTTGATATACATCTATACACATGTGAATATGGAAACTTTATAGTATATTCCAGTAATTTTCAATTTATGAACCAATTTACATTAAATTCCGGCAAGGGGACAGGCTTAAAACAGGGAAATTTGTCAATTTTTTTCACTTCGGTTTTTTTTTAGCAGGAATTATTAATAACACAGTTATGATAGTATACTCTCCGAAAAGAATATACATTAGGGCTTGTATGGTAATTTTTTGAGATTTTTAAATAAGAGTTAAACATGATTTTTGGACCAGGACAAAAAAACGGCGTGTCTGTAGAAATGCTCAGTTATTGATTAATGTAGTTGTGAAAAAAAGACACATATTACAATTGATTAATGTTTGTAAACATTTTGTTTGCTTTTGTGCACTCAGTCGATTAAGATTGTACAAAATGTCGTAAGTTATAATTTTTTCACTTCGTGTACATATTTTGGGTTAATGAGTCGTAAATTTTCATTCCTTCAGAGGGCATGTAAATTTAATAAAGTATAAAGTCGCTTTTTGCCAACATTTTTACATTGCAAGTTTGGCTAGGGTAATAATTAGTTGTCAAACTTTAAAAAGCATTATTTTTCACTTTATGCATGATATAATTTTAAGATACAGTTGCCATGTTTATATATAACATTTCTCTTTAAACACGTTCTCTCTATTTTCATACAGAATTTACTGAATATTTCTGAAGTTGTAAACAATTTCAGCTGGACAGGAAATGAAATACGCTGTACAGTTCTAGTTTTATTTGACAACAGGATTTAAAACTATTCTATAAACAACATCTGTGCCTGTATTTGAAATTGTGTATGTATTTGAAGTGTGGCGGCGCGCATGCGCTCCACATACAAGTCCTAAAACACGGTATTGAAGTTATTCCGCCGATCGCTATATATAGAACTTCCAAACATGTCCGGTTGGAACAGTCGTTCCCCTGGGCACAACTCCCGACCAGGCGGGTAGCTACCCTTTTCCTCACTGTCGTCACTCAGCCTACTGGCCTCATCATCACTCCTCCTAAAGAAGTATGAATTTGAAGGTCTTAATATATTTGAGATTTGTGTCAGCACTGAATATTTTCTGCCAGAGGTGCGGTCTACTAAAACTAAAATTAAACACTTGTTCCTTTGAAGGAACTTGCAAAGAATCTACTAAAAACGATGTCTCAATTTTTGCAACGGTTTTCAATGCAACATTATAGATAACTACCTCAATAATTTTACTACCTAAACTTTATATAACGTCGTATTAAAGGCAAAACCGACTATCTCGAAATTTTTGATGTTTTTACTTTTTTACACCATGCTGCTTAGTTTGGAATTCTCTATCTAGTAGTAAAACCGATTACTGTCTGTGACCATTATGTACGTAGTTATCGAGTTGTAAAACCAGCTATTTGGTTGATTTGATTTGATTCGAGAAGGTAAAAACCAAATTACCAGAGATAATCATAAACATTCCTCAAACATACCAGGCAAAATCAACAAACTGGTGATAGTTGATTTTGGCTATCAATTATATCTTAATCTCGAGTGGTTATAAATACTATCGGGATATAATCGCTTTTGACTCTAGACTTGTGTGCACCATTTAGGCAATTTGAGAGAAAAACCAACTACTGCTATTTACCGTAGATTTGGTCACCAGTGTGTATCCCGTAGGCCACAGGTAAATAAAAGCTGGAGAGAACTTGATGTAGAACCTTCTTTATTTATTTATACATATACAAGGATGAGCGTACAATACAAGACAAACTCTAAAATAACAAGATTAAATTAGTGTGGCGATGGTGGGTGAAAGTAGATGAGCTAGGTGTAGGTAAGTAGATGCAGGTAAATGGATGTAGGTGGTACAGAGTGGGAAATTGTAAGTCAATCGAACGTCATATCAAGCATTTATCACAAAAAAAATCTGGATTACAATTATATGAAATCAGACCCTATCAGAATGGAGAGCAGTTTTCAATTATGTTTTTTTTATTAAGTATGGGTTTGCTCTTAACTCTAGTCTAGGTCATAGGACAGAGACAGAGTCTAAGATGGAGCGAGCTCACCCAGAAGAAGCCTGTTCACTCTTACTTTGAAGAGATTAGGGTTGTATGCGTTTGGAAACACAGACGCAGGTAGTGAGTTCCACTCTTTAGCAGTGCGCATTATAAATGATGACTGAAAGCGCTTAGTCCGAATAGGTGGAATGGCAACCAGATATGGATGGTATCCGGCTAAGCGTCTGGATGTCCGATGGTAGAAGGGAGCTGGTGGAACAAGGTTGTGAAGCTCTTGAGCACACTCTCCGAAGTACAATCTGTAAAAAACCGACAAGCAGGCAACCTTGCGGCGATGTGCCAGGCTATGTAGCTTGGTGTCCACCAATTTATGTCGCATATGAGCCTCTTGGCCCTACGTTCCACCGAGTCAAGAGCGGCAAGTTGGTTTTTGACTGAGCCATCCCAAAGGTGACTGCAATACTCCATGCAGGATCGGACTTGTGCTTTGTAAAGAGTTAAAAGCTGTCCAGGCGTAAAGTATCGCTTCACTCTATTCAGGATGCCCAGCTTCTTAGCCACCGTTTGAGCCTTGTACTCGATGGTCGCGCCGATGTTTAGATTTGATGTCAACTCCATGCCTAGAAGTGCCTGTCAGTGACAGGGACAGATGTACCCAGAAAAGTAGGTGTCCAGTCAAAAGTACTCCTTTTTGCAGTGAAAAGACACGCTTGTGTTTTGGTGGCGTTGAATGAGACCAGATTGTCGTCGCCCCTTTGGAAGATAAGGCTTAAGGTCAGATCTGTTCGCTCTACCATGGCCTTTCTTAACGAACGTATTTCATCCTCACTGGTTTCTGCACCTGTCAAGTATCTCTCTGAAACGGTACTATCATCTGCGTATCCAGCAATACCATGCTGAATGAGGTCATTGATGTGCAGCAAGAAAAGAGTTGCAGAGAGAACAGACCCCTGAGGAACTCCGGCATCAATGGCCATTAGGTCAGAGGAGCAGCCGTCAACGACTACTCTGATGGACCGTTCACTAAGGAAGTCTGAAATCCAAGTACAAAAATCAGCTGGGATGCCATAAGCAGGAAGCTTGCTGAGCAGACTTGCATGCCAGACCCTGTCAAAGGCCTTCGAGATATCGAGTGAAACGGCAAGTATTTCGCCGTATTTCTCGATGGCTTCGCCCCAGCAGTGCGTGGCATACACAAGTAGAGCTTATGGGATAATTACGTTTCCAAACTAAATCGCCAGGTCGTAGTCGTGATTGTACTTCGTCGAAAATAGGAATAAGTTGGCCTAGATTTTCCGCATAAACATCTCTAGGTGCGAAGATGACGTCGTCCGTGGTGTCCTTTGGGTGTAAGTAGAACCACACGGTACTAGTTCGCGACCGAACACTAGAAAGGCTGGGGTAAATTTGGTGGATTCGTTACATATGAGTTGATAGCAAATTATATTTTATGGAGGTGTTTGTCTCAGGTTCTGTGGTCATCATCGACAAATTATGCGACTACCGTGATTATGGTTCTATTGTATCTTTCAACAGTATTTACTTGAGGACAGTGAAGGGGTATGAAATGTATGTGTGGTATTTTGTATGAGTGAAACATGTGTGTTAGTTCTGAGCTTGTCATTTGGGGACCGTTGTTTAAAATGACTGTTTCAAGAATACCGTAGTACATGAATAATAAGTCTTCTAGGATATGTCGGTTTGTTTGTTTGTTTTTAAACTAGAACAACCTTAAAATGCCTAAAATATACAATAGTCCACTTTGCTTCTTAAGTGTCAATGTGCTTTACACAGCAAATCTAGAAGCAAAACCAACTTACTTTTATGTATTTTTTAAATAACACCTTAGTTTTTTACTTTATTTTGAGTGTTATAACAGAAATATGATGCATACCTGTATAATGATAAGAAGACTTCATACGGTACGTCTATGCTGGTTATTTACGAAGTAAAACCAGATTTTATGATCTAGAGGCAAAACAAACTATTTACGGGTTAATTTTTAATACGAGAGTTATTGCGGATAAATTAAGAATATTATTTTAATAAGTATTTCACGACGTCTTTAACATTGAATCATAGAACAACTTGACAAAATATGGAAAAAGTAAACCAATCATTAATGACACAACTTAGTAAATAAACATTCGGATCAAATTTACTCATGATTTTACTTTGTGATTTTTGGCCTAGTTAGTTGGTTTTGCCTTTAATACGACGAATAGGTAGTTGAAATAATAAAAGTTCGCGACGAATTGGGTACCTCCTCCTTTTTATTTCGAGTTGGTAAATAAGCATTTTATATTTATATATTTACGGAAATACATTAAGGCAATCACACACCTGATTTATTCCGTACCTCGGAATGGGGTAAACCAAACGACCGAAAAATGTTTTAGAAAAAACCCGCAATGTCATAGTAGGGTGGCCACAAGTGTCCAAACAAAAGGACTTGCCCGGGGCTATTTGCGCCATTACCCAGATAGTGAGGCGAACGCTCATACATTTTGCAACGTTTGTGTTTGGGGTGGATATGTTTTTAGTGTAATTTTAATATAAAACTAATTCATATAACTTGTGTATTCTTTAGTCTGCTTTTCTTTTCCATTATAAAGCTTGAATAAGTATAATCTTTATTGTTTAAGTTATAATTAAGTAGGTATGAATAGTACTTTTCTCAATCATAGCTCTGATCGAGAAATCTTCAGCGAAGCCAAAGGCGCAATTGATTTAGTTTCAAAAAGCTAACTTGAAGGCAAAATATAATCTTCTTCTGGATTTCCTCCCCTAGGTATAGACCGCAATTTTTGGCCTACTTCATCCAATTCTTACCCTTACAATGTGGTCAGTACTTCACTAGCTGTATTTTGTTGCTGTCACTTCAGAACCTTTTGATCGTCGATCGATGAAGCGTCGTTTCTAGCCAGAGTTGATTCGACATAACTGCTGCTCGATTCAAGTTTGCTGATCATTAGCATTGTTTGATACTCCGTCAATCCTGTTAATGACAATGAAATCATGGTCACACTACAAGCCTCCCTGTACCGCCAGTCATCCTTTATCTGATGAGCATCAGAGACACATTCTCCGGAGGACGGGGATATTTTACAGCATTGTAAATATTGGGTTATTACCTACAGCGGGGGAGTATTGTAGTTTACAGATAGGGTGGAAACACAATGAAACTACGGGGGGACTTTAAGAAAAAAGGCAAGAGAAAAACAATATTTAGAGGTAGAGGTCCTTTGGAATAGCACTTTGAGGTCTCACTTGAGGGATCAATTTATGGCTTGCCAAAAGATAAGTTCTACGAAAGACATTTTGCGAAATGGACATAAGGCGTTTAAAGGATTTTCCTACTTTTTTTTATTAAGGATGGGTTTGCTCTTGACTCTAGTATAGGTCATAGGACAGAGACAGAGTCTAAGATGGAGCGAGCTCACCCTACTGTTGTTTAATAGTCACAACCCCCGGATGCGTTCATACAAACCCAAATATAGCACAGCTAAATTGAATCGGCAGAGAGCCTTAAACTTAGTGGAATACTCTACAACAGAGGCAGTAAAAGGTATAAAAAAATAATAAAAAATTCAAAATATTATCGCTGTTCACTTTGTAACCTTTTAACAGAGTACATCCTCCTTTGTTGTCCGTAAGCCTGGAGGGTTAGATACCTTAATTAAGAGGAGAATTAATGATGTTTACATAATTTAGCTTTTCCTTGCGGCTTCCTTCATTCGTTGGAGCAACCGGGTAACTTTCAGGAAAATTCCGCTTTGCTCCACAATATTTTAACAAAGTGTACCTATTGTTTTTGCATAGGTTTTAAAATTTAAATGATGGTCGTAAGGATAAGTACCGGGGTAGAAAAGGGGCTAATGCAAATAAAATCCACTCATTTACCAAGACACAATTCCAGTGGTTAGAGCGAGATGACATCGAAAGCAGCTAGCCAGTAACAATAATAAATATGTAGAGGTCCGTATCATTTTCTAGGTGGTTCGAGAGCACAGTGGCGACCCCAAACAGGATTTTTTCCTGTTTGGGGCCGCATTTTCGAAAAGCAGTAAAATGTTATTTTGCAAAAATAACTAATTATTGCCCTGGCGTCGAAATGTAATGAAAAGCGCGTTAATGATTTTTGGAGCGCAGTAGAATGACTCTCTTTTAGCTATGTTGTTATACAAGGTCTTACGGATTTGGATTAAACTTTTAATCTTTGACTTTGTTATCTCTTTATACCATCAAACTGTGTGTGCTTCCTTTGTTCTTGAAAGTTGTTAAATCTGCATAACTCCTGTGAAGAAAGCTTTTAAGCAAAACAGGATTTAGGTCTTTAGCTGTGTGATGCCGGCTTGGAATAGCATCACCCCATTTTTTCCCTGCGGGTGTTAAACGAGGTAAGGGACTCGAGGATTTCATGTGTATTATTATTTAAGGCGACAGGCTATTACTATAGTCATACTAGATTTTCTGAAAGGGTCCTCAAATATGTGTACTCTCTGCCTTACCCGCAAAGGATAAAGGAGTGAAATGTGTATGTATGTATATGTCTTTTAAAAAATAGAGAATATCAAACCCAAAGAGGCATAAACTAATTTTTTATTGATAGTTTGCGCAAGTGCACCTTAAAACCTCATTACGTCATTAAAAAGTCGATCATATGGACTTATTTTGGCTGTTGGCTTGGAATAGCATTACCTCATATATTTTCCGTGGGTGACGTAAGAGGTGACTAGAGGGTTAAAATATGTATTGAAATTTTAGGCGATGAGTTGACAGCGTGTCATTATGGCTATACACAATTTTCTGAATGACCCTCAAATGTTTGTCAAATGTGGCGTAAGTTTCCGGTTTTTACAGCCGTTCTGCCTACCCCACAAGGGATACAGGCGTAATATATGTATCTATGCCCTAAATAGGTTATCTGAACTCCCACTAGTATACCAGCGTCATTTTACTGTCATTAATACACTAGCGGATATCCTGAGACGTCCCGTCATCTTATACCCTTACAAGCAATATACAGCTTTGATACAACGTGCACAGAGCACCAAATTGTCTGTACGTGCATGTCATCAAGAGCGCAATAATGGCTACCCGTGATGTTGTAGTCTAAAAGCAACTTTATACTCAAGAAAAAAGGGTACAAAATTACATGATAACCGTTACTAGTATTTACGTGGTGCAACAAATTTAATGGGCCGTGAATGTATCGGTAATGTGGGTGGACAAACACTTTGGAGCTTTTATAAAGGGGTTATTTTTTATTCAGCACCGAAATTTTACAGGGTGATTCTACTCATGATTCTGAACAACTTTTATTATGGGGTCCAGCTGATCCAGCTGTTCCATACATTTTGTTCGAGTAGGTATGAATTTTTCTATGGAGCAGCAGTATTTTTTTCGAGATTTCACAGGTGATTCCATAATAAAAGTTGTTCAGAATCATGAGTAGAATCACCGTCTAAAATTTCCGTGCTGAATAAAAAATAACCCTGTATATCGATTTTTCAGTCGTTTGGGAATAATACCTGCATTTTAAGGGGATTCCCTCTTCTAGTGCCCTCATCACTTCACAATTCAATGAAGGAACCAAACCAAGGAATGAGTTACTGCTTCTCCTGTTTTATTTTTCTGCTGTCATGTAAGTGGTTAGAGGTCAAGAGGAAGAAGATAGATGACATCCGAGATTCGATTGGACTTCGGTACTACCAGTTGAAAAGGGCGACGCAAGACCGCGAGGGTTTCTACATGCTTACCTCCGAACTTCAATTTGAAGATGGCACCCCATGACGATGATGATATAAGTAAAACTCCGAGTCAAAGCCTTGCAATGTCGGCTTAGAATAGCATCACTTCATTCCTTTCCCGTGGGTATCGTAAGAGCCGACTAAAGGACTTGAGGGTTACATGTGTATTGCAATTGTAGGCAAAGGACTGACAAATGTCACTATCTCATACACAATTTTCTGAATGAGCCTCAAATGTTTGTCAGACGTGGCGATTTCGTTGCCTACCCCGCAATGGATATATAGGCGTGAAATATGTAGTCCACTGCTGGACATGGCCCCCCCTTATTGAAGTTATTTGCCGCACTCACTACGCTTGGCAGGCGGATTGGCCAGCACAGTGTAAGGAGTTGTACGTATTTATAGGTGCAGCTGCAAATTCCCTGGCGCCATTATCGCTTAGTCGCTTTTTACGACACTCACAGCTCAAATTGTAGTAGTGTTTTTCTAAGCCGGTATCATCATTGGCCTCACACGTCTGTGACAGACGATTTAATCAGTGTCTGAGGCAAGACTTTTCATGGCTGTACAAGCCGATACGGGAGCGGCATAATTTTCCGCACGCTCTACAAGTGAAGGTGGAATTTGACACTGGCACATGCATGTTTAGATGGCGTTTTTGCCTTTTGTTAGCGAGACCAGAAAACCAGGCATTATCGTGTGTTTTACGCCCATCAAATACACGCTTACGCCATTCGTCCCTATCCTCAGCAAGCTTCTTCCAGCTTTGATGGTCAATGTTAAACGCAGCCATGTACCGCTTGGCGCAATCTTTGAAATGCAGCATAGGTCTTCCAACCCCTCTTTTAGCGTTTGCTACAGCGCCAAGCAGAACACGCCGTGGTAGACGCGAAGGTTCCATCCGGTGCACATGCCCTAGCCACCGCAATCGTCTCTGCTTAAGCAGGGCGGTAAAACTAGGCAGCTGCGCAATTTCTAGAACTCGCTCGTTTGTGACTCTGTCCTGCCAGGTTATATGCAAGATATTTCTTACGCAGCGCATATGAAATGTATTGAGTTGACGTTCCTGTTTTGCATACGATGTCCAGGTTTCAGCTCCATAGAAGAGTATGCTTAAAACGCAAGTTTGATAAACAATAATCTTGGTTTTTGTGGTCAGGTGTTTATTGTTCCATACTCTTGTACTGAGCTTGCCGAACATGGTCGCCGCCTTGCCAATTCGCGTATCGATCTCAGCATCGAGCGTGAGATTATTCGACACAGTCGACCTCAGGTAGCAAAACTTATCGACTATGCTCAAGGGAACACCAGCTAGCATGATGTGTGGTGCATCTGCGCCTTGAGATAGCACTACTGTTTTTTTGGCATAAATGATCATAGAGAACAGAGTACACGCATGGGAAAACTTATCGACAATGACTTGAAGCTCACTTTGAGAATTAGCAACGAACGCTGCATCGTCAGCAAACAGAAGGCTATCGACGAATAAGTCATCGCGGTTTCGCTTAGACTTAAGAAGCGAGATATTGTACAGCTTCCCATCGGCCCTCGTGTGCAGGTGGATACCCTGTTGGTCATCGCCGAAAGCTACTTTAAAAAGCAATGAAAAGAAAATACCAAACAGGGTAGCAGCCAACACGCAGCCTTGTCGAACACCTCGCATTTCAAACGGCTTGGATGTATTGCCGTTAAAAACAACAGATCCTTTCATGTCCATATGGAAGGATTTAACGAGGCTCAGAAGTTTTGGCGGGCACCCGATGTTTACAAGTGCAGTGTAAAGGCCCTCTCTGCTAACGGCGTCGAAGGCTTTGTTAAGGTCTACGAACGCTACAAACAGAGGTGTTCTCTGCTCTCTACACTTTTCCTGAAGTTGGCGAAGTGTAAAGATCATATCTGTTGTGGAACGCTGGGCGCGGAATCCACATTACGATTCGGGATATACACGATTAGCTAGTTTCTGGAGTCTTAATAAGACTAACCGAGCAAATAATTTACCTACTATACTTAAAAGGGATATACCACGATAACAGTTACAGTCACCGCGGTCACCTTTGCCTTTGTATAGGGTAACGATGCATCACGCATATCTTGTGGTATATTTCCCGCTTCCCAACATTTACACAACAGGTTGTGCAGGATGGGTAATATGCACTTGAGCCTGATCATTTCGGCATGGGTACCATCATTTCCAGGAGACCTTCCGGTCTTAAGCTGCTTAACAGCCTTGTGGTATTCCCTTATGGTAGGAAGGTCATCTAACTCGGCCCAAGTAGCTAGTTTTGGCATGCAGTCTGCAGCTTTCGGCATTATATTAACTGGTTCCGAATAGAAACCGATATAATGTTCTACCCATCGTTCGAGTTGGCGTTGGGCATCTGTGATAACAGTGCCATACTTCTTTAAGGGGGGCTGTTTTTTTAGGCAAAGGACCAAGGACCTTTTTAATGCCAGCATACACACCACCAACATTTCCGACATCAGCGCACGATTGGATACTTTGGCAAAGCTCGGTCCAGTATGCATTAGCAAAGTACCGTGATGTGCGTTGTAATGCAGCTTTTGCATTAGCTAAATCGACATGCGACTAAGCCGGTATCACACAGCAAAATACTCACCTAGGGGTCCATAATAGCTATCGCCTAGATTTCATCATTTACTTGGCTAGACGTGGGAAACCAGAGCTTCACATAGAGTGACGGTGTGTCCTAATCTTGGCAGACATAATCAGACCATGAAACTGAACCACTTCTACTATGAAACGGGAAACGGTTTTTTATAGAGATTCTATATAAAGTTAGTAAGCTGATCAGTAATTTTGTATGGGAGTTCGAAATTTTCTTCTAGTTCACCAACATAGCATCTACAAGGAGTAACCAAAAGGGTTTAATTAGGCTAAATGAAATCAAGCTACTCTTGAAACTGAACAACTTTCCCAATTAAACAGCTCATAATATGAAAAACATGCACCTCCCATAGTAAATTAACCGGCTAATTGGTAAATTTGTATGGGAGGTACTTTTTTATATTTTGACCCATGTTCCTTGGGGAAGATTGTTCAGTTTCATGAGTAACTTGATCTTTTTTTGGCTTTTTATCATCATCATTGGCCTCACACGTCTGTGACAGACGATTTAATCAGTGTCTGAGGCAAGACTTTACATGGCTGTATAAGCCGATACGGGAGCGGCATAATTTTCCGCACGCTCTACAAGTGAAGGTGGAATTTGACACTGGCACATGCATGTTTAGATGACGTTTTTGCCTTTTGTTAGCGAGAACAGAAAACCAGGCATTATCGTGTGTTTTACGCCCATCAAATACACGCTTACGCCATTCGTCCCTATCCTCAGCAAGCTTCTTCCAGCTTTGATGGTCAATGTTAAACGCAGCCATGTCCCGCTTGGCGCAATCTTTGAAATGCAGCATAGGTCTTCCAACCCCTCTTTTAGCGTTTGCTACAGCGCCAAGCAGAACACGCCGTGGTAGACGCGAAGGTTCCATCCGGTGCACATGCCCTAGCCACCGCAATCGTCTCTGCTTAAGCAGGGCGGTAAAACTAGGCAGCTGCGCAATTTCTAGAACTCGCTCGTTTGTGACTCTGTCCTGCCAGGTTATATACAAGATATTTCTTACGCAGCGCATATGAAATGTATTGAGTCGACGTTCCTGTTTTGCATATTATGTCCAGGTTTCAGCTCCGTACAAGAGTATGATTAAAACGCAAGTTTGATAAACAATAATCTTGGTTTTTGTGGTCAGGTGTTTATTGTTCCATAAGCTTGCCGAACATGGTCGCTGCCTTGCCAATTCGCGTATCGATCTCAGCATCGAGCGTGAGATTATTCGACACAGCGAATTTCTTTTATACGCTTTTGGCTACTCCCTGTATAGAAAAAGTTTTAAGTTAGGCTTCGAGATTAATACCAAGAGAAATAAAATTTGGTAATATCAGTCGACGCGCCGGTAGCTCAGTTGGCAGAGCAATGGAATGGTACTCCACGGTCCCGGGTTCAAGTCCCGGCAGGCACTAAAAAAACTTATTTTCATAAATCGTAGTACATAGAAAAAGGTGTTTAGTTTCATGGTCTGATCATGCCTGCAAAGTTTTCAGTATACCGTTCCTTACGCTCCGAATTTCCAAACGAATCCATACTAAAAGTCAGCTACAATGTATTTATTATTCAACCTTGCTGGCGAGGTCAGATGTTCAAATATGCAGCACCAATAAGCACCTCTATCCAATATTGATAAGGTCGAATTTCTAGGTTTCTTCAATATTAATATAGATTGACTGAATTTTCTTTTAGATTCAATGAAAAAACTACTTAGTTTAATTTGTTATGGATTTGAACTTGGCTGATCATTTGAAATCATGCAGATCACTTTGTAAAATTATTGTTCACCCAACACCAACAAATAAAAATAAGTATTTTTAACTACAATTACATAATTTTGTGTTGACTCCATTTCCACCAGGACAAAATATCCCAGAGAAATGGAGGGAGCACTTATATAAAGGTACAGTCGGTTGTAGCACATAAGGTACCAGGGGTACTACAAAAGAACTGAATTATTTTTGTTCCCAGCAATATTTTTTCTTGACATAAACATGTATTAGTAGAAAATTACTTCTTTTATGAGAATACGTTTAAATTTTAATTATGTATCAACTGGGGGATAAAAATAATTCAGTTATTTTGGAGTACCCCTGGTACCTTATGTGCTACAACCGACTGTACATAGATACATAAATGTATCAATCAGACTATTGCAGTCCACTGCTGGACGTAGGCCTCTCCTAGGGCACGATCTCCTGTTTTCGCCATTCAGTCGCTACCAGCCGCCTTTTTTAAGTCATCGGTTCGTCTGGCCATAGGTCGTCCAACGCTACGATTTTTGAGACGCGGCCTCCATCGGTTCTACGACAGATGTGCCCAATCCACTGCCATCTCAGTTTGTTACACTTCCAGACTATGCCCGTTACTTTGCTCCTTTTGCCCTTTTGCGGAAAGTCTCATTCCGGATTTTGACCATTACAGAGATACTGAGCATAGACCTTTTCATAGCAAACCTTAATATTTCGTATTTTATCATGTTTTTACCTAAATGGAACTTTGATATGCAAAACAACTGCCCCAATAAAACTCGTGCACTTTAGTGCCTATAAAACGATTGTTTGGTGCACAATAAATTATGCACTACAATTTTTAGGAGCCTTATATCAAGTGGAATGTGCATTAAAATTATAATTTAGATTATGTTGGGTCTTTGATTGAGTCGTTCCTCGACTCAGTGTCGTTGATGCCAAGAAAATAACAATTACATTATTATTACGTTTAAAAGAGTAGCCTTATAAACAAATTGTGATACTTTGATACAATTTCTTCATTTCTTTCCCGTGGGTGTAGTAAGAAGCGACTCAGAGACTCGAGGGTGTTCATTGCTATTTCAGGCGATGGCCTTACAACCTGTCACTATGGTGATACACAATTTTTCGAATGACCCTCAAATTTTTGTTAGACGTGGCGTAAATGACCGTTTTTTACGCTCTGCATACCCCGCAAGGGATCATAGGCGCGATATATGTAAATGTATTCTTAATTTTATTGTAATACTTATGGTATTTCTATTTTTTGTTGTTTTTTATTAGTTATTATATTAATATGGAGATGCTTTGTACAACAAATAATCATCA
This sequence comes from Tuta absoluta, assembly GCA_027580185.1. Classification (NCBI taxonomy): domain Eukaryota; kingdom Metazoa; phylum Arthropoda; class Insecta; order Lepidoptera; family Gelechiidae; genus Tuta; species Tuta absoluta. Next base: position 4,740,995 of record JAQAHW010000019.1, on the reverse strand, counting down.
ACACTACACCTACCTATTGTAAAAATTCTCAAATGAAGTGCAAAGTAAAGTATTTTTGGAATGTACATTTTCTAAGGTTTTATACAATTTTTCCCAAGTGAGTGGCTGACAGAACCCATATGAATAAAACGTAGCTCGCTCTTGACTGTTTTTATTCATCGAACCGTTTCCCAGGTTAATGCATAATTTAATCTACCGTTAAAAATATTCATGTACAGCTCAGCCGAGATGATGAAATTTAAAACTTTCCTCTTGTTTTAATAATAAGCTTGGAATAATTTAAGATTTTAATTTTACATTATAATCACACATTACATTATGTCTTTTTCCAGTGCGGGGTCAGCAGGGCAACAACGTCAGCATTTTTGTTTCAATAAATGTCAAATATTTGCTCGTCGCTTAAAATTGAAAAATGGATAAACATAAATGAAACCCTCGTGTCCCTTAGTAACCTTTTTTATTTTAAAAATACGTAATTGAATATATACTGTTCGTTATTATGTTTTAATAGTCTATTTGCTTAAAATTATTAGATGAGCGCCATGTCAAATAAAAGAGACAGACGACAATCTATTACCGTGTTTTTGCATGTAAGTGATAGGGACAAATTTAATTTTTGTACTTAAGTGTCCCGGTGTATGGAGTATAAATGTTCACAAAACGTTAGCTTTTGTTTCACTATGCTGCTATGATTACCTACTAAACTAATACATAAAATTATTCGGTCGCTCTATCACATCGAAATATGGAAAATTGTGTGCATAATTTGATTCAAATGGGAGGCTACGGGCGTTATGTTGGTGACAACAATGCCTACAATTTTAGGCTCGAATATCACACACACATCACGCCTATGTACTTTGCGGGGTAGGCAGAGCAAAAAGATACAAATGGGAAGCTGCGGTCTTTATACAGTGTGTTAGATAAATGACTACAAACTTTTAAAGCGTGTTCTTAAAGTAAAACTGAACCACTTTTCTCAGTGCCACTTATTGTATTGATTTTTTATTGTACTTCGTCAGATTGTTAGACAAAAAGTTGTTCAATTTCAGTCGCAAGTTTGTGATTAGCTCTTTGACATTCTATCCTTTACTACATGAACAAATTATTTATTGATTTTCACCATCAACAGCTGTGAAACGTCCACTGCTGGACATGTACAGGGTGTAAGGGGCAGCTCTCCGAATACTCATCTCAGAGGGGTATTCAGACTATGAAACTAAACAACTTTCTCTTACCTACATACAAGCATATATCGTGCCTATATCGCTTGTTAGGTGGACACAGCGTAAACAGCTGTAAAAAATTAACATGTATGCCAAATCTGACAAAAATTTGAGACATTCAGAAAAATTGTGCATCGCTATAGTGATAAAGTGCAATATAAGGTTTATTACAATTAATACATGCTATAGTCATCACTATCACTACATAGTATAAAATAAAGTAGTTTCCCGTTTGGTGTCTCCTTATATCTTTAGAATTAGCCAACGGATTTTGATGCGGTTTTTTTATTATTTAGAGTAACTTGAGAGGAAGGTTTATAAGTATAATTTATTCCGGGAAATTGTCACATTCCCATTGGAAAACGGGTAGCCCAACTGGAAGTAAACTTTTGACCCCGTTTTGACACCTTTAAGGATTAAAATTTCAAAAATGCTGAAACACGTATTTAATTATTTTAAGTTATGAGTCTAATCAGAAATTTTGAAACAGATTACATTTAAGATAAAAAACTTTCATACAAACTTTTAACCCCCTTTTCACCCATTTAAGGGTTATAATCCGAAAAATGCTGAAACACGTGTTTAATTATTTTAAGTTATTAGTCTAATTACAAATTTTGAAACAGATCGAATTCATTTTAAAAAACGAACTTTCATACAAACTTTAAACCCCCGTTTGACCCTATTAAGGGTTAAAATATCAAATATGCTGAAACACGTGTTTAGTTATTTTAAGTCATAAGTCTAATCACTAATTTTGAAACGGATCACACTTAAGACAACGAACTTTCGTACAAACTTTTAACCCCCTTTTCATAATTACCTTGAAGGATTAAAAAAACCGGAATTTAAAGTAAAGTCGCTTCCCACGTCTGTCCCTGTTTGTTTGTTTGTATGCTTAAATCTTCAAAACCACTAAACGGATCTGGATGAAGTTTTTTTAAAAGATAGAGCGATTCAAGAGGAAGGTTTTTATGTATTACTTATGTCGGGAGAAGGTCTGTTTCCCGTGGGAAATCAGTTAGCAGCGTGTGAAACCGCTGGGCGGGCCGCTAGTAGCTAATATAGTATTAACCGTGTGATGCCGGCTTAGAATAGTATCACCCCATTTATTTCCTGTGGGAGTCGTAAGAGGCGACTAAGGGACTCGAGGGCATGAATTGCTATTTTAGGCGATGGGCTGACAACTGTCACTATGGCGATATACAATTTTCCGAACGTTCCTTAAATATTTGTCAGACGTGGCGTAAATGACCAATTTTTCCGCCATGGATTATAGGCGTGATATAAGTGTGTGTGTGTTGTGTGAGAAATATTACACTGAGAAACAATTTAAAAGTTTTTTTTTTGTCGCCATCCTAAATAGTGTAAAGTGACGTCACAATATCGGTTTTTCATATAAAATATCGTGTTTGAAAGCAGTTCGTTCGACTAGTAGGATATAAGCCTATTTTGTGCCAGCTGAACGTGCTACAAACCCTATAGCTATAAACTAAATAATTCAGCACACAAATACGTTACACCATAATTGGTATACCAAAAGCCATTCCCCATTAATTTTGGTTAAATTATTCGCACAATTCACCTGACACTGTAACTATTAGGTGGATATCATACATGCCACTCATTTGCGGTTATCTACCGGTCACGAAGAAAAGGTTTTCGTGTGGAAGCCGTAAGTACTGATGACGATGCACAAAAAAGGGCTGTCATTTGGCTGTCAATTATCGCAATATTGTGCGACACGTGTGTAAATGGCCTTAAATTATTGACCTAATCGTCACGTTATATGTATAAATAAGTAGTGTTCATACGTGCCGGACGAAGTTGCGGTATGTTACAGCAAAGGCCGCTTCACACCATCGGCCGTTTAGCTCGAGAACTTAAACATATCTAAAATGGACTGTATCGTAATCATAGATAATAATAATAATAAAGGTATATTGCCTAGAATGATAATCAACTTCGGCTAGCTCCGGTTTTCCGTTTGCATCCAGATAAATAATATTTAAATTTTAATAAACAAAAAGTTTATTTTTCTAATTCCTATTAAAAAGTATTCGAGCCAAACGGCCGATGGTCTGTGGCGGCCTTTACGAGTATATACGACGTATTTGGCAAAAAACTGTCACACTTCGGTGTGGCGTCGCGTGTGCTTTTATACAGAGTGGCCCGTTAAGTAAAGTCTAACGAATAATAAGTGACATCGAAAGATAAAATTCGATTGCATTGTAGTCAGCGGTATCCAAATCACCCCCATGTATATTAAGCGATTATTTGTAGTTTCTATTTATAATTACAAGGTTTTTTGTAAAATTTCGACTTTCCTAGTTATATATTTTATTAATACAAATACAGAAGTATTGAGCTTTATTATTATTTTTATTGCATAATCTTTTTGGATCAATGGTTTTGCAGTAATTAAATAAAAATCGGTCGGCTCATTATTTCAGATACAAAAAGGTGTCAAACAGGGCGACCCTCTATGCCCTAAATAATTTTATAGTGCCTTCGAGGAAATTTACACAAATCTGGCGGCTACGTGGAACGGAAAAGATATCTGTTGGTGCAAGCAAACTCACCAATCCCCGCTTTGCCGACGACATAGTTCTTTTGCGTCGTCAGCCGCAGGGATACAGGGAATGCTCCTAGACCTCAGCACTGCAAGCTTTGAGTCGGGACTGTCAATGAACATGACAAAACCAGAGCCCCGATTCTCTTATTGTTTACTAGCTGGTGCCCGCGAACTTCGTCTCGCCAAAGGATATTCTGGTATGCGCCAACAGAAGATAAAAAACTATACGAAGGGTCTGACCTTGCGACTTGATAATGGTAATCGCAAAACATGGAGTAACGGGAAACTGCACGCGCTTGATTGGATATCGGAAATTAATTAGGATTAGCGGTATGCGTGGTATAAATACTACTTCACCAGATCCAAAACCCGTAAGAATTTCGGCTTCTATGATATTATTATTACTTCGAAGTACAATTAATTTTAGCACAGCTTCGGGGGTGTTAAATTTCGTAGCAACATCATGGGAATGCCTAATTTCAAAGTAATGTTATATGCGGGGAGTCCAGGTGCAGCGAAAGAGTTTAAAAATTCAACTGGGTAATTAATAACGTCACTTTGGTCTACCACTGTATTTAAAGACCGGTATACCACTTGGTCTCCTTCAATTCTTTTGAGAAAAGTTTGGTTGATGGCAGCGGCTTCGTCGTTTTTGGGCGTAAGTATTGCTCTCTTACAAAGCCATCAATTGTCTTGATGTATTAATTGAGAACATACATACATACATACAAAAAATCACGCCTCTTTCCCATAGGGGTAGGCAGAGACTACATCTTTCCACTTGCTACGATCCTGACGCACCTCTTTCGCTTCTTCAACATGCTTAAATTTTTTCATACATGCTCGTCGGTTAAGGGTACTCTTGACCTGACCTTTCTTTAGAACGTCCCCGATCTGATCCAAGTACGTGCGTCTCGGTCTTCCCCTTCCAACGTTCCCATTCACACTCGCTATATAGACCTGTTTCGTTAATCTTCTTTCATTCATTCTCTCAATGTGACCAAACCATCTCAGCATTCCTTTTTCTGTACCAGTCACTACGTTTTCTTTTATACCGCGACGTTCTCTTATCACGCTATTTCTTATCCTGTCACTCAATTTCACTCCAACCAGACTTCTTAGTGCTCTCATTCCTACCGCATTTATTCTACTTTCATTCATTGAGAAACATCGCCATAAACTAAATCAATGAAAATTCTTGTGCACGGGGGTTTCCACCTAAGTGAGCCCTCATGCGTCAAACAAAATTTTTCTATCCGAAGCCAGAACACGAAGCGTTTTAGACATGCCCCAACCTCATCAGCTCTAGTTCCTCTGGTAATAGTAATAATCGTAGCGTCTTATCACCGCAAAATAAAACTGTTACCCCTCCCATAACGTGATAATTTCGCCGGATATCTTGTAGAGTGCGATTGACGGCTTTCACGGCCTTCTTGTTCACTCGTCGCAAACGATTTGGCAGCACTCTGCAAGAATATTTGCCTTTTCACTCTTTCGGGATACGGCACAAACTGGTGTTTCATTTATATCCAGGTCCAAAGGTATCTTAAACATGGAATGGGCGGTCTTACCTCCAGGAAGTAAAGTGGCCGCAATATCCGAAGTGGCGACCGTTAGTGCTTTTTTCAAGTCAAAAAGTTTTGCCTGTACCACCAGGGGCGTCGAGGAAAATAACCAACCATCCTGTTGACCAACGCGTATCAAAATTCGGTCTTAAACAGAGTTTTGTTCATGTGTAAGGGTGACAATATTGTTGTTCACAATTTCGGCCATCGCGGCACGATAATGATTTGTCTCCGCTGCATACTATCGACCGACACGCCAACCTCAGTGGTTTCCTGCAGCTCTGGAAGACCATAATGACTCAAAGGATTTTAGTAGGTGGCAACTATTAAAATAACAATATCTTGCAGTGAGAAAAGGCAACGATTAATAATACGCTCGTCAGACTCTGCTACACTATCTCCACCAGCACGCCTGGCCGCAAAAAGAAAATCTTCTGATAGGTAGCGTTGGTATTTTTTCCATAGCTGCATTGGATGGGCAAGTCCGCAAAACATTATCATGATTGCAAACAAATGTCACAATCGCCTGGGAGTGTCGCTAACTACGGCCGCTTCAAGAGTCGTCGTTGTCGTCGTCAATTTCGATCGTCATCTAGCGAGGTACCAGCTTATATTATTATGGTTCTTTGAACAGGTAACCGTCACAAAACTTAGGGCAAAAAAGCTTAGTATTCACGTTAACAGCTTTAATTTTCATCGATTTAGCTTCAAAACTGACGGAGTTTCATAGGACCCCCTCTTCTTCACCCCCGTTAGGGCAACATTTCTAAAGATCCCTATTGCGACATTCTTAATTTCTAACTAAATAGCCAAATATTATTTTTTATCGAATTAGCTTCAAAACTGACGGAGTTTCATACAAACTTACTCACCCCTTTTTACCCCCTTAAAGAGGGAAATTCCAGAAAAAATATAGCCTATATGTTAGCGAGGACTAATAACTATATAACAAAAAAAGTTTCGTCAAAATCCATCCTGTAGTTTTTGCGTGAAAAGCGGTCAACAAACAGACAGACAGACAGACAGACCGACAGACAGACAAAAAATTAATAAATTATATTTTTGGCTTCTATTGGTTGTATGAAGATCTCCCATCTTAGTTTTTCTTAAATATTGATAATGTACAGACAAAAGGTTGTTATAATTTTATTAAATGTATAGATTCATTGTATTCTTATTTTATTATTATTTTCTATACTTCAAACTGTTAGCGGAATACGAAAGTAGCGAGACGCACCGAAAACGCCTGGAGGAGCTATTGATCCATGAAAAACTACATGAAAAGTGACATACAATATTACTAAAGCGCAAAATCATAGACATAATGCGTTTTCCTGATACTCACATATGGGGCACAAAGATAAGGGGCTGGGGGGGCTTTTCTCAGTAGTACGCCGGACCGGCGAAATACACTAATTCGCAAATGCGGAATGTGTGAAAACCACAATAACATGATAACATACGCGAGTATGTGTGTATGTGTTCTTTGCATAAATTGTGGCATTTCTCTTGAGTAACACTGACTGATCTTATTAATAATTTATGATTATGTTATGTCAAAGTTTACCAGGTATAACAAAAAGGGTATAACAACTTGAAAGGAAATTGAGACACTCATGAAGTTGAACAAATTTCCCAAAGAAACATCTCATAGTCAATATAAATGAAAATGAAAAAATGTAGTTATAGTAAGTTTCTAGTTTTAAGTTGACATGTTACGTTATATTGTTGTATTTTGATTTTGTATGTATGAAATAAATTGATCTCTATATAAATGTTATATTTTTTTAGACTTTCTAGACAAAATTAACTACTTAATTGCTGATCAGCTGTTTAATTCATTATTGAAAGATGGAAATAGATCTTGATCCATGAAAATTTCACTGTTTTCTTTTCCTGATAATGAACTAACAAGTGCCGTGTGATGGTTTGGAATAGCATCACCCCAATTCTGGTCGTTTATCGTAAAAGGCGACTAAGTAACGCATAAATTTATCGTTTCAGTTGTAGGTATGTCGAAACCGTGACAGTTACATGGTTTGGGTTGTTTCGTAATCTACTAACAGTTTTAAGTATAGAATGTCACAGTGGCAATAGAATGACAGTTAAGTATTGCTGGCCTTACAATGACCAAAAAGTGTGCGAAATGAAATTCAGTTGTACATCGATAGCGTGTCAGTTAGATGGTTTTGGCTGTTTCGTATTCTGCTAACAGTGGGAAGTATAAAATGTCACAGTAGCAGTAGAATGACAGTTAAGTATCAGTGACATTACACTGGCAAAAAATTAGAGAATTGTGGCCAAGGCAATGTGCAGAAGCGTGTCCTGTGAATGCAACATATAGTACTGCGCTCGCCAATCTACCTGCGAAGCGTGGTGAGTATAGCAATATCCCCCTAATTAGGGGAGGCTCATGTCCAGCAGTGAACTGATGTCACTGGTAATGTAAGTGAACTAATCAGCTATTGCAATGAAACCAATTCAGATCCAACCGAATTGGACCAACGACGGTTTAACCAAAATTAATGGCAGTCCGGTTGCACTGACTGGTTACTGTTAACGGCTACGATGGTACTACGGCGTAGTATATACTACGACGTAGCATTTACTACGGCGTAGCGTTCACTGTGACCTACTTCTGCTTTGCTTTTTCGTAGCAAAGACATTATAAATTATACTGAATTTCTGAGTCCAAGAAAAGCCCAAAAAACCTTGTGTTAAAATAAACAGGGTGTTAATTTAAATGTGTGCCATATCTTAAGGGTAGAATTGAGTCTCGTTAAAAACCACTTTTGTGTAAAATCTTTTTTTTTATTGAACCGAAATTTGATTCTAACTCAAGGTGCAACAAAGCTTAAAACTTATTAGAACAAGTAATACTTGTATTGGCGCCTTCTTCACAACAAAATACTTTGACTGGTCCAATGGCGGATAAAACCCCTGCTGCCTGCTACGCCGAGCGTCGTGAGTTCGATCCTCACACGGCACTAGTATTTGCAAGTTGCTTTTCAAATATTCGCGTTGAGTCTGGGTTGCTTCTTCGCTTGATAATTATATATATTCTTTATATTCTTTATTGCAGTGATTCACAATGTTTTAACTTATAATTAAATACATAGGCGAGCTTATCTCTATAAGAGATCTCTTCCAGCCAACCTAATGAGGGTGGAAGAAGGGATAATAAGGGAACAAGAGAAATACAATAATAAAAAGAAAAATAACAATCTAAAAACTACCTAATACCTAAACATAATATTACAAACAAACTAATAAATACTAATATGACAAATAACAATAATAATACTTACATACATACTTATAAAATATACAATAAATAATATAATTATAATTAATCACAAAGATGAAGATAAAATATAATGCTCTTTCACTCTCTTTTTAAAAGTTATTAAGTTATTTTCAAAAAAAGTTCAAAATTATATTTATTATTTATAGATTAGTTAACGTTGCATAAGTTTTGCTTATTTTGGGGCTAGATGGCGCTCTATATTACAAGAGGTATATAAGAGTAATGGAGTGTGGATTACTACTATGAACGAGAGATTTCGGGCCATATGAGGTGTAACCTCAAAATGTGTTTAAGAAATAAAAACTTCTTTGAACCCCTTTCACCTGAGTTAAAAGAAGTACAAAAAACGAGGTAGAGACGATTTGTACCTTCAAATTCTAAAGGTAAAGTTATTAAATTAATTTGTGAGTTTATCAAAAGAATCAACAATTAATTTTTCTAATTATGTTTAAAGATTTTCAGAGCTTCTTTATGTTTTCTGTCCATAATATTAATTATCTATAGGTACTAATTCAATAAAGTTGCGAATATCACCTGTGAACATTTAAATCTTCAACTTTTTAAAATTTTATTACAAAACAGATACACGCGCGCTAAGTGTTAGACAGTGTTAAAAAAAACGATACGGTTTGACGCTGTCAAACGGCTTCAACTATTTCTAACTTTTTATGTTATTGTCATGGACGTACTATTTATTTATTTTTAATAGTACGTCCCTGGTTATTGTTTGAATATGACAAATCATGGCCTCAAGCATCAAATGTCTGCCCATGTTATCATATTAATTTCATATAAAGTGAATGTTCTGTCTCTATAATACGAAAGTTTTTAGTCGACTTCGACCTTACGGATCATTTTTGGATTTCTATTGCTAAGTACTCAGGCTACGGCCGATGGTAACCAATATACTATTACAAACACTTACGTGTCTTTGATATAAAAAATCAATTTTGTACAGAAAAGGGTTTAGTGTAAGTAGATACTAAAGAATTTAGAGCACAATTAGCAAAATAATATATTTAGGTCATATAAATGGCCGTGTGCCAGCTCAGAATTGCATCACCCCATTTCTTCCCCGAGGGAGTCATAAGAAGCAACTCAGGGACTCGAGGGTTTCATCTGTATTAAAATTTTAGGATACAGGCTAATAACTTGTCACCTTTAACCTGTATAGTAATACACTATTTTTCTAAAACGGCTCTCAAATATTTGTCTAACGTGGCAATAGTGACCGTATTGAGTGACCGTTAACACTCTGTCTACCCCGCAAGGGGTGTATTAATGTAAAATATTAATTGATTCCTGAGTACCTAACATAAGGTATAATAATTAACCTAGCAATAGGATTTATAATTAAGCGAAAATTGGTTATACCATTTATTACTACCCAACATTATTGGAGGATTCATAAATGAAACCTAATGGGAAACGTAATTAATGGTAGTCAAATTATAAGCGAAAGGCGAAACTACCATCTCTATAAGTTATTCTTTTAAAACACAGCATGTAGCGATTTATGCAGAAAAAAGCTCGAATAAAGGGCAGGAAAATAAAGGACATACATACACATACATACATACACATATCACGCCTATAATAACAACCGCATAAAACGGACATTTGCGCCACGTCTGACAAACATTTGAGGGTCATCCGGAAAATTGTGTATAGCCATACTGACAGGTTGTCAGCCCATCGCCTAAAAATGCAATACACACCCTCGAGACCCTTAGTCGTCTCTTACGACTGCCACGAGCAAGAAATGGGGTGGTGCTATTCTAAGCCGGCATCACACGGCTTGCTATTCTAAGCCAGCAACACACGGCTAAAATAAAGGACGGTGGACAAAAACAGTCACAGAGGGTGGTCAACGGGAATAAAAAGGTCAGTGGGTAGACCATCAGCCCGTTGGTCCGATGATATCTCCAAGTCGATGGGATCTCTGTGGATGAGTTTAACAAAGGACAGTGATGATTGTTGCAATAGAGAAGAGGTCCATGCCCTGCAGTGGATGATGATGATGAAGCTCTATTATTTCCACACAACAACTAATTACTTCGATCCGATATAGCATCACACATCAGCCTTTAGCAGTCCACGGCTGGACGTAGGCCTTCCCCAAGGCGGGTTTTTGTAAAGTAAAGTGTGTTTTTTATAAAGTCATCGGTCCATCTAGCCTGAGGGCGTCCAATTCCACTCTTGCCAAGCCGTGGCCTCCACTCGAGAACCCACTTACTCCACCGTCATGATTTCTACGATACATGTGACCAGCCCACAGCCACTTCAGTTTGGTACACTTTCAGACTCATAATTCAAGCATTTTGAACCTATTGCTTATATTAATTAATTTAAACAGAATGAGCAAGTACTATCGTACCGCCGCCGAGAGAAGTCGTATTTGACAGCTGTCAGATTCGTGATAATACAATGGCAGAGGGTCCATTTTCCGTTGTTGACATCTCTTTTAGTATGGAGATGACAGCTGTCAAAACCGACTTCTCTCGGCGGCGGTACTTTAACAGTATTTAAATAGGTATCCTATTCGTGCGTAAGTGCAAACGTACATCGTAATTATTAGCCAACATGCTGAGTATTAGGCCATTTTTTTCTCGTTGTCTACAGCGGCGGCGGACCGGTATCTCATGCATTCACTGTCTGGTCACCAGGTCGTCCGTTAATTTATACTTTGAACAAGTAGGAATTTAAAAGGATGTAAACAGTGGTAGTAAAGCTGAGTAATAACGATTATTTTCCGACCTTTTCTGTCGCAGGGCATGTTGTTGTCCCTCTTTGTCTAGTTTGTGTATTATAAAACCTACCTGGATAGAGTATAGCGGATGGTAGTCCTACTGGACATAAACTTAACTATAAGCGGTACCGTACTGATATTTATAACCTAACCCGGTTGAGTAGTCTTCAAGCTATAAAACATGACAGTCTGCTTTCTTTTTTTAAGTTTAAAGAAACTTTACTTAAATTATTTTAATATCATGGAAATGTACTTCATGAACTTCTCTTATAACTTACTACCCCGGACGCACACAATACCGCGGATTTCATGCGTGTGTTTAATTATAATTAGTTTCCAATAATTATATTTCACTACAGCAGCCGGACACCGCCTTGTATATGACAACCACGGCTTTATACATCAAACTACGAATATAACACGTAACCAAAACGTTATCAAGGTTTGTCGCAGGTTATTGATCAAAGATGACAAAATAATAAAACTTTATTTGACTAAACTCAATTTGATTGATGTACATTTCCTTTAATACGTCCCTGCACTGTACCGTGTATTGCCGGCTAAGAATTGGATCACCTCTTTTCTACCGTGGGTGTCATTAAAGGCGCCTACGGGATGAATTCAATGAGTAGGCAGCGGATTTACCTGTAAATACATCTTCTTGCACTGCGTTGGCCAATCCGTCTGCCAAGCGTATGGCAAATTCCCCCCAACAGAAGGAGGCTTATGATCAGCAGTGAGCTGATGAGGCTGTTGTCGTTAAAGGCCTTAAGTTCTCACCTCTAAAACTGTAGCTCAAATACTTCGAAAACCGTGTACATACGTTGACGTCTTACGTATCTTGCTTTGCCTCATTTTATTCATACCTTTTTTATTATGATATGTTGTACGTAAGTACTCATGTTCAACCACAAATTTAAAACATTCGTTTAATAAATGAAACCGAATGTTATTTTTTGCAAAAACTCTGTCGATAAGCGATTCAAAAGTATTAGTGAATTCCCGAAAACTCTCGCTACCGTCAGAGCAACACACAGATCGTCGTCTTACACATTGATAACGGTCCTCCCACTTGTCATCCGTCGCTGCTTTTTTTTAAAACACCGTGTGTCTGAGACAAAAGGAAATTGCAAATTCCGATCTGATTCCCATATAAATAAATAAATAAATATCCTGGACAATTCACACAGCGCGATCTAGCCCCAAACTAAGCAAAGCTTGTACTATGGGAACTAGGTAGCTGATATTAATACATAATATACTTTTTTTTTGTAAATAAATACATATTATACATAGAAACATCCAGACTAAACACAAATATCTAAAAATTACTTAACTATTAATATTTGTGTCTTGTGGGGATTGAACCCACAACCCTCGCGTAGCAGGAAGAGGTACTATCCGCTACGCCATCGGCCCAGTCATATATATACGGCTATGTTGCGTTTACGGTGTGTTAGGATGCGTAACGTGCGTCAAGTCGTTTAGCAGACGCATCCGTAAACGCACCGTAGCCGTATTTGTATAGAAATAACAACTAAAGTCGCATTATCCCTTCGTCTGACAGACGCGTGCGTTACCGTGCGTTTCGAATACGCAGCGACAGACGACAAGTGGGTGAACGACCGCTGAAGCCCCAAAGTATCAAGTATCACAACTTTTAATAAGTTGGTAGACGAGGGTGACACTTCAAAAGTAATATTTTGCTTCATCGGGCAAAGATCTCGTTAGGGAGACGCGTTTTTCGCGAGAATTATGACTTTCTGCTAAGTTGGGTGTATTTATTTTAGATTTGAGACGAATATTGGTTCAGCTGTGAAGGAGAAACCATTTTAATAATGGCTCGTCAGGTTAACAATAATTCTAGTCTACTAATCGTGTTTCTAGAATCTTAAAAACTTTCGTTTAGTGACCAATATAAAAATAATAAAACAAAAAAAAAGCATTTTTATTGAATTTTGTAATTTACTACAAACTCTCATCATTTTGATCAAATCTGTATGTTTATATGCTCCGCCTTAATTACTTCGTTAGTTTTATTTTTTCTTCGAATTCGACTTAGTTCTGAGATAGACTAAACTAGATTCACAACACTGAATATCAAATTCAGGTAAACATTATACCTAGGCACGTGAAAGGTTAAATGATTATTTTTAAACCACTGCAAAGAATTTAACCATCTTAAAGTACTATTACTATTCAATATTTCCTACCTTAGGAATAAATTGTACCTAAATTTGATATCTAGCAATTATTATTAGTAATTTGATAACTTTTGATTATTATTTACCACGCTGTTTGATAACGTAACTGAAAATTTGATTAATTTTGCAGTTATGTGGCTTCCACTAAATTGATATGGCTTTGTATTTCTTATAGAAAATATATTGGTAAGTATACTTTTATAAATATACAAATTATATTAGAGTTTGTTAGACGTGGCGTATATATCCGTTTTTACGGCTGTTTATGCTCTGCGTAATCCGCAAGGCGTGATATATAAGGTGTAAAAAAATGAGCTGAGAATATTTTAAGGGGAGAACCAGTACGTGAAACTGAACCACTTTCCCCAAGGAACATAGGTCGAAATATGAAAAAATAATTTGACCCTCCCATACTTAGTGTGTTACCCGGCCGGGATAATTTGTATGGGAGGGCCAATTTTTTTTTTAATATTTCGACCTATGTTCCTTGGGGAAAGTTGTTAAGTTTCACGTTCTGGTTCACCCCTTAAAATATTCTCGGCAATTTTTTTTACACCAGTATTAAAGGTGAATAAAACCATTAAGCCAGGCGTGGTGAGTATGGCAAATATCCCCTAATAGAGGGAGGCCTTCATCCAGCAGTTGATTATTGCTGTTGATGTTGAAAACCACCAATCGTACGAGTATAAGCTATCAGTAATGCTGTAACGCTGACAGTAGCATCATTATCTAAATGATACTATCATCATGTAGTAACATGAAAACTCGTAAATCAAAAAATGAATTCCTGCCTTAAATTCTAAAATTAAATTCATACCTTCTCCTCATGAAAGAAACCGAAAAATTAAAATTCGAAACACAGCGAACGAAGATAAGCATTTGACTTAGTATCCTCTTACCAGCACATTTTACTTGCGAATACCTCTTGCTCAGATAAAATCAAATGTAAGATGCAGCGTTTGTTTTGGCTCGACTGTAACGCAGGGTAGTGGAGGTGGAATTCTTTCATTGCGTCTTTTGGATGTCCAATTCAGGAATTTCTAGTAATCAGTTGATTGATAGAACTCTAGACTTTTAGACTAGGAAAGATTTGGTTGAGGGATACTATAAATACAAGTGCTATTTAATATAGCAAGTGGAAGTATGTAGTGTCTGCCTGAATGTAATTCAACACAATGATTTTAGTAGGTATGACTTTTCAAGTTTTCACCCATCAAGTCTCAACCGTAAACATTATCAAACATCAATTTTTAGAAAGTTAGTTATGAGTAAAAAATTATTTTCGTACTCTCAACATATCTTAATTTTTCCTCAGTCAATGACTCTCGTATTCCTGAATTAGGTACCTCCCCGTTCCCGGCTGAATGCGAATGGGCCACATTTTGGGGAATCCCCACCAAATGGGTGAGCGTTTTGTAACGGGGTTACTCTAAAGCGCTCCAAAATCTGACAGACGGGACGCGACACCCTGTTTTTTGGGCAAGGATAAACACGATTAGACTAATCTTAGCTTCTTCACATTACATGATTTCGGATTTTATCATAACGAAAGATTTTTTTTAATTTACAAGTACTCATAGAAAATCAAAACCGTGCGTCTGATCCTCGGCCTACAAAACGGAATATAGTCATGCCAACCAGCCATCAAGTTTCTAATTTGTACACCTACGGTGTTTCCCAACGCACAAGATATTGATTTGAAGCTCTGGCAAAGCTAGTTTTCTGTAATTTTGTTAAGTTGCCATTTTGAAACATTCTTTTATATACCTGCAAACCGTTTTGGAAATGGGTTCTAGGAACCTACTCAACATTAAAATTAAATGGGGACGGTGAGTTTCACGGGTTCAACTGTTGTATTTTTTGCTAAATACTAGACAGAAATGCCAGGTAGACCTTTTTTCTTATGTGGAATAAATAAAAATACGCAAAATGCGACTTAGAACATTTGTAAAGGACGTGGTAGAACAATCTTTGTTACGGCCTCACTGATAGCACGCCTTCTGCCACGTTCTTTACTTTATTCTAAGTGTTATTTTGGGAGAAAATTATATTTTCAGAGTAGAATTCTGTTTCTGGAGTCTTGCGTTGGAATCTGTAAGGGAAAAAAATGCGAATAGAAGATAAATTTTAGAATAACTTTAAATTGAATTTTTTTTTTTTGACGTTTTAAAATCATTGAATGAGAACTATTACTTTTGGACACTGATTTTACACATTCAAATCTCATATTTAATTAATAACTATTCAATGTTTTGGAACATTCGGATCAAGGCCGGCCCTAGTTTCTATATTCCATTTAAAAAAAATATTTTAATATTCATTCTAACCAATTTCAGCAAATGGAGGATGCAAACAATTTGTTAAAAGTTTAGAATTTCAAAAACATAATTGGCGTTATTATAAAAAAGTTAAACAGTGTCTAAGTCGTTTGACAATGCCAAATCGTATAGAAAAATAATTTAGACAGCGTCTAAATGCGCGTTTTAGTTTTTTGTAATTACCCGGGATAAGTTTTTAAAGCAATAAAAATGGGGTGAAGATGAATTCGCATCAGCGATTATTCTCATTCAAAAGGTATACCATACTTAATTTTCAACTAATGCGACGGCTAAGCGATTATTCCTTTACCCTGTCGATATTCCTCCTAGGTGGTCCGAAGATCTAAAAATGATCCCATCTCCAGTTCTTCAAGCTGAAGACTTGTCTTGTCTTAAGGTTCTGTTCTGATTCTGATTGATTCTGATTCAATTCCTTTTTATGTGGATGACCAAATAGAGAAATTTAAGCAGTCCTCAGATCTTCTGTTAAAAGTGAATGCACACATGGCCTTTTTTATCTTAAGGTACTGCTTATTTGTGCCTAAATTTACTTATGTCTTGCGTTGTTCTCATCTTTGGCAACACCAAGGTCAGCTTCAGAGGTTGGACGATGTTATTAAAAATACACTTGTCGTGATGTTGAATTGCTCGATGGATGATTTGACATGGGTTCAGGCGTCTCTTCCCATTCGTTTTGGAGGTTTGGGTGTCAGGCGTACGACTGATGTTGCTTTGCCGGCTTTTCTGGCGTCCGCTCATGCTTCGAACCTTCTTTGCGGGAAAATATTAAGCCCTTCTTTGGGTTCCGTGGAGGTTTCGGGTTTGGTGGATGCCAGAGATGCGTGGCAGGCTAGATGTTCGGAGGAATTGCCGGTATCTCCCAATACCCAGAGACAGTGGGATGAACCCCTTTGTAAGCTCGTTCAACGGAATTTGGTCGGCTCGTCATTAAATACAGCTGATCGAGCACGTTTGCTGGCGGTGTCAGAGAGGGAATCAGGTTTGTGGTTACAAGCTTACCCATCATCCAATGTAGGTACCTTATTGGACAATATTACGTTTTCTCTGGCTGTGAGGCTCCGTTTGGGCGTGAAGTCATGTGAGGGACATCGTTGTGCATGTGGCGAGATGGTTGGTGAGCTGGCTTATCATGGCCTGTCTTGTCAGCGAAGCGCTGGTCGCATCCCACGTCACGCATCTTTGAATGACATCATAAGGAGAGCATTGATGTCAGCCAATGTTCCAGCGATTCTGGAGCCGTCTGGTGTTTCACGTTCCGACGGCAAAAGACCGGATGGCATGTCTTTGGTGCCCTGGAGGTTTGGCAAAAGTTTGGTGTGGGATGCGACGTGCGTTGACACAATGGCCCCCTCGCACTTACCTTCTACTTCTGCTCAAGCGGGTGCTGCAGCTTCCTCGGCGGAAGTTTTGAAACGGAGAAAATACTCGTGTCTGGGGGATGTGTACTTTTTTGTTCCTTTTGCTGTAGAGACAATGGGCCCTTGGGGTCCTGCAGCTAAGGGTTTTTTAAATGACATTTCTGGGCGTCTCATTGAGGCTTCTGGTGACCCAAGGGCTGGTAGCTATTTTGCTCAGAGAATAAGTTTAGCCATTCAGAGAGGTAATGCTGCCAGCCTTTTGGGAACCATGCCAAGGTGTGAGGTTCTAGAAGATATTTTCTATTTATAGGTTAATTTTTTGTATTGATTGACTTTAATTGTATTTTAATGAAATAAACATATCGTCCTTAAATTAAAGGGCAGTAAGGTTCTGTTTTCCTAAAATGTTGGTCCTTATCATTCGCCCTGCACCAGAGCGTAACATACAATAATTTTGCCTTTTTTTTCAATTGCAAATAAATACCGCTACAATATCTAGTTAAACCTATTACTAGAAAAGGTATGTATGTAAATTTAATATTTTATTTCAAACTATTTATTTCAATCAAAAGACATTTTACAATAGACATTTTCAATCACTCAATCTAAATGTAAAGATTAAGTGCGGTTGAATGGCCAGCTTCACAGCCATTAGCTGCAGGTCAGGTAGGTACAATAACATTTGATTTTATTTCTTTATTTATTTAATTGAATAAAACCGTCTGAAAGAATAAAAGATTGTCTGAATAAAACCGGTTTAAAAACTTCGCCCGCGCTATTTCCGCCTATATTGTACGGGGTATACCGCAGCGAACGTGTTAAGCCCGTTATATTGTTAGGGAGAGGGTAATTGGTGTTAATGTTCTAGGCTTTCTCTGATTTAGTGTCTAATACCATAAGTCTGGGCTTAGGTTCTGGCGCTACCGTTTAATGGGAATATAAGGGGTCATAAGACATAAGTCTTTACTACTAATATTATCTTCATTTTATCATGTGGATGACCTAAAAAGATATCTATAGAATTTATTTCACGTATTTTTTTGGATAACTTGCAAAATTTTCAAGGCAGGATTTGAACCTGCCACTTTCGCATTACTAGAAAATTTTGCAAGGTTTCTAAAATATTAAAACTTGCAATTGGTGTATACCTAACACGGGAAGTGTTGTAAAAATTTGGGATTCAATTTAGTTCACTTAGTTATTTTTACAACACCGTAAAATGCTTTTTGATCTTCCTTTAGGTATTTCAAGTATTTTCCTGCTAATAACGTCCAGTGGTTAATACCGAATAACTGAATTCCGTTATACTTACACGAAAACACCTCCAGCCGCAAAATTGGGCCACATGGCTAATTACTGGGAAAGGTTATTTCGTGTACAAACATCCCCGGGTAATATTTAGCGGCAGAATCGGTCGACGTGACTAGTTCATAAGACGATATTACATGGGTAGTAAGTTTGTGTTTTCCTGTACCTACAATATTAGATTTTATGTGGCTGGGGTAATCTTGGTTTCTCCCTGCGCTACTCGTATTAGTCCGGTGTGGCTGGCATTATTTGAGGGCTTCATTTGTGCGATTACGTCATGTGTGTCTGTAAAGCACATACCCATTGCATTTAGTCTGATTTTTGACACTTCCATAAATTTTCAAATTCATTGATAAAATTATTTTTCAGATCAAAATTAAAACATGTCAACCTAAACGTAAACCTATTATGCATACTTATTACTTACATTCACATTCCAAAGGATCATGCCCATTTTTGGGCCTGCTTTGTCGCATGCGTCAAGATGATACTAATATTAAAATTAATATTATAATTAATCTACGTCCTCTTGCTACTTGAAAGTATGTTTTAAACCCGGGATTTTATTTATTACATAATTAGATCTTGCTTTGATTGGCCATGAAACACAGCATGTTTTTTCCCTTAGTTTTTTCTTGTCAGAGGGTAGTAAACTCTTTTTTCTACATGTATAGTATAGTTCCTTTTTGTTCTTTTCCTTTGACTTGTGTCTTTGACGTTGATTGACTTTTGGTGTTTTTCTTTCTTTAGTTTTGCTTTAGTTTCTTGGATTGTATTTTGTCTTTTTCTGAAATAATTTTCATTGAAATTACTGACGAAAACGGCTAATAAACAATACGTGGGCCAATATGGCCTTGCCAATAACATTTGATTGGCGAAATCGGTGTATTCCTTCCGAATTCCCCTAAATCAGCAACCACATATCGTGAAGTGTCTTCTCCTCGAATGGTTGACCTATTGCGGTCTTGGATATCTCCAACTCAGGTATTTATTTAGACAATATGAAAGACTACACGATTTTACTTTAATTCAATCACCCTTGATAGTTATGCCCCTATACCTAGTATACAACCTAAGCGGCTGGTATCTACTAGATGGCAAAAACTGGATTATTATAGACCACGGAGACAGTTTAATAATAAATTCCTTTATAATAATAATAATGTGGGCCCGAGATTCGGAAACGTACCAACATAATAATAATAATATCCTAGACAATTCACACACAGCGCCATCTAGCCCCAAACTAAGCAAAGCTTGTACTATGGGAACTAGATAGCTGATATTAATACTTATATACTTTTTTTTTTTTGTAAATAAATAAATATAATACATAGAAACACCCAGACTAAACACAAATATTTGAAAATTACTTAACAAATATTTGTGTCTTGTGGGGATCGAACCCACGACCCTCGGCGTAGCAGGCAGGGGTACTATCCGCTACGCCATCGGCCCAGTCAAATCAAAAATTTATGGTGATTGATAGCAACATAATTTATTGTTTATGCATTTCAGGTCTCAAGAATGGAACGTGTCTGTGCCTCTTGTTATAGGGCTGCGACAAGGCAAATGGAACGAGGACAACAACACGACTTGAATCGCCCCAATATGGCAGACGCTAATATTCCAGAGCCACCTCCACTCCCACCACCGGTTCACCAAGCAGTTCCTCAAGCAGTTGTACCAAAAATTACATCTTCTGTGTATAGGTGTGCTGCTAACAAATCTGGCCACTGCGTATTCGTCAATTGTTTCGAACCTGAACGTGCCCTCCGAAGCACAGAACATGCTTTTTTACGGATATTCAGGTGCAGCATGCACTGTTCTGTGTGTGTGTGTGATCTGGGGGCTAGGAATGATTAACTTTTTATTTAAGGTAAAATAATATTATTATGTGTGCCTCGGCAAGCATAGCGTTGGACGCTCTCCAGCCAAATGAACCAATGTCGACTGGGTAGTGACTAGATAATTAAAACAATATTTTTGCATTATTTGTTGTATTTTATTTCCTCTTCTTTCAATTTATACCTACTTACAACTGAGGAGGTTAGGAACAAAAGGTGTTATTTTATTTTTTTGCAACTTAGTAGGTAACATGTAGCCTGTGTTAGGCACAAAAGGTGACTTTTTACTAGGTGCACCACATAGCAGAGGTGCACCAAAAATGACACCTTTTGTTCCTCAACTGCAACAACTGTGCTATCCACTCCATCCCGCCCAATATGAATCAGTAAGTGGTAGTAAAAATAGTAGTCTTCGTCACTGGGGCTCGGGAGGGATTTCAGTGAGTGCTGCGTTTTGGAATGGTCTACCTCTAGAGGTAGAATCTACAGTGTGTCCAGACCAGACGAGTTTCCCTGCCGTGATCTTTAAGGAACTCACTAGTTCACAAGAATTCAATCTAATGATTCTTGTTTACCTTAATTATTAGGGTCAGTAATATAAACCTTAGGTAAGTATAAATACCATAGAAATCTCACCAGCTAGGCGAATGGCCTAGCAACTTCATGTCGATGATAAATACTCGTGTAAAATGACAGCAAATATGGGGACCTACATTTCTAGGTTATGTTACAATTTGATGAATTACTTTGAACTCCGGGTTTTTAACATAAAAATAATAACAGGAGGTAAATAAGAAGTTAATTATAAACCGTTTGAAACTACTTCTGCCTTGACGCAAATCTGGCCTGGAGTCCCTTACTCGGTGGGCATGATCCTTTCACACAAAGTAGGAAATAGGGGTAAAATTAATTGTAAGAAATATGAAACAAAAGATTCTAACTACTAGACGACCGAGACAACCTTTCCCTTACAGTAATTAGCTATTAGGGCAAACTTGTGGCCACATTTGAACACAGGAAGGGGTCTCTCTAATGGAGTTGAAATGACTATTAGAGGTCCAGCGGTGAGCAATAAAGGCTACTGGGTAGGTGAGCGCATTGAAATGAAATGATGTTATAGTGTTATAGTTAGTATTATTACACTGGTGCCTAAGGAATATTACATCGTCTTCTATTTTGGTTAACATACTTCTATACAAGATGAAAAAAAAGCTATAAGGATCTCAAGTGATTATGAACCATTTTATTTATAACATAGGTAAGAAACATGGGTCAAAAAAAATATATATGTGCCCCTTTAAAAGGCAATATTAGTATTTACATATTAGCCTATATTCTTCGGGGCCACTGGTAATTTTAATTATTTTATGTTGTTTATTTGCAATAAGTTATCAATGACATTTCTTCGCTGATTTAGAAAACAATTTAATAGTTTTGTATATATACATTTTCACAATAACAATGTTTAATAATAGCATCACCTTTTACACTATACTGTGTATACAGGCCCTAAAAAGCAACATTCGCCCCTAACGATCTGCACCATTTCTGTACATTAGTAGTAATATTGGTCTAACCGCACTACCCTGTCGGAGTGCGAGCAGACTGAGCAAAATAAAGCATAATTAATATAAGAGGAGGCAAAACCGTACAATTATTTATCTTTATTATGCTAACCCATGTTAAAATAACAGAAGTTATAATGCTAACATAATAATTATTAGGTGCTTGAATTTAAGATGTTTTGAAAATCACCAAAAACTAAACTTTTTGAGTTGTTCAGAAAATCCTAACGTATGTGTAAAGAGTGTCTGTATTTTAGAAGGTTTCATTGAGATAATGTTATTTTGTTAATCTGTATTTTACGGCCGTTAACGCTCTGCCTACCCCGTAAGGGATATAGGCGTGATATATGTATGTATGTATTTAAAGAAATTTCAAAAGGAACATACATTTTTGAGAATAATTTTATTTATTTATTATTATTTATATATATCACTACATAGTATAAAATAAAGTCGCTTCCCGTTTGGTGTCTCCTTATATCTTTAGAATTACCCAACGGATTTTGATGCGGTTTTCTTTATTAGATAGAGTAACTTGAGAGGAAGGTTTATAAGTATAATTTATTCCGAGAAATTGTCACATTCACATGGGAAAACGGGTAGTCCAATTGGTAGTAAACTTTTGACCCCCTTTTGACACCTTTAAGGATTAAAATTTCAAAAACGTATTTTACTATTTTAAGTTATGAGTCTAATCAGAAATTTTGTAACAGATCACATTTAAGATAAAAAACTATCATACAAACTTTTAACCCCCTTTTCACCCATTTGAGGTTTAAAATTTCATAAATGCTCAAACACGTGTTTATTTATTTTAAATGATTAGTCTAATCATAAATTTTGAAACAGATCACATTCATTTAAAAAAACGAACTTTCATACAAATTTTCAACTCCTATTTGACCCTATTAAGGGTTAAAATTTCAAATATGCTGAAACATGTGTTTAATTATTTTAAGTCATAAGTCTAATCACTAATTTTGAAACGGATCACACTTAAGACAACGAACTTTCATACGAAAATGCATCAAAATCCGTTGGGTAATTCTGAACATAGAAGGAGACACCAAACTTAAAGCGACTTTATTTTATACTATGTAGTGATACAATTCTAGCGTCCACCTCCGTCAATGCATCTTGCCAATATAAAGTCTTTAAATTACCTCTTATCTGGGCTTCATACAAAATTTTATCAACATCCTAGCCTAATGCGTTATCCGTACATAGTATAAAGGTCTGTCCCTGTCTGTTTGTTTGTTTGTATGCTTAAATCTTCAAAACCACTTAACGGATCTGGATGAAGTTTGTTTTTTAAAATATAGAGTGATTCAAGAGTAAGGTTTTTATGTATGGTTTATGTCGGGAGAAGATCTGTTTCCCGTGGGAAATCAGTTAGCAGCGGGTGAAACCGCTGGGCGGGCCGCTAGTATATAATATGAATGTTCTCTCTACGAACTACTCGGTACTAAATTATATACCTAGTTTAGATTAAGATTGACCCTTCTTCGAAAGGATCAACGTATATATCGGTACTGGATTTCTATACAATGATTGCATAATGATTGTTCCCTTGAATTAGTAACTCAAGCTGAGTATTATACGTCCATGCATATAGCAATCTTGCCAACATTTTGTATGTATATAGATAGTACTAGATAGGAAATGTCATGTACACTACCGGCGCAGATAAGCGCTGTGCTCATTTGAGCGTAGCGCGTGAAGATGGGTGGGTGTGGGTATGTCCTGTGCTATCAAGCACTAGTTTAGTTCCACATCAATTGGCTTAGTAAATTAATGTTGATTGAATTGAACAAAGCGTTCTTCAAAATCATTTAATTTCAATTTCTTTGTTTTGCTTTTTATGTATAATTGATGCCATACGGTCTTATGGTACTAAACAGTAGCGGTACATAAACCTTGGGCCTCGTCTTTTTATTTTATTATCATCGAATTTCAATTATCATTATAGTGCCACTTTGATTTTCTATACTTTAAACTGTTAGCAGAATACGAAATGACTTAAACAGACTGACAGGCCATTGACACACAACTGAATCAATTTTCATTAAATGACTTCAGGGCCTGTAAGGATGTTGCAAATTGACATAGTACCTATACACTAATTTACCATTTCCTAACTGCGTAAGTACAAATGAATTTTTCAATTTTTCTGTAATTTCGTCTTTCTTTAATAAGAAAAACATATGAAATGAATAGATACTCCTCAATTATTCCAGGGAATGGACAGCAGCGTTCCCTATTAATGCAACATCTTGGCCAGTTTGGGTCAAATTCCTACATTGGAATACTCGACATATCGTTGTAGGCACTATAATACGTAAGTAGCGGGTTCAATTCCAGGAGGAATAACGGGGATCAAGCCATGATATACGGCCGCAACGTAATTACGCGTCTATGTGTGTTTGTTTGTACATATTAGATTGTGAGGCCTTGTGCGGCCTAATTAAGATTGTAGACCTAGCCAGCCAGGGTGTTTCAGTGAAACTTTGAATTTCAGAGGATTTTGGTCTAGTTTCTGTAGTCCAGTTTAATGTTAATACCTCTTCCAACTCCACATAACGGAAGAAGAAGTTCCGCAATTTTTGAGCTTCCTCATCCGCTACCGCTTCTACATAAAATAAAGTTCGATAACTCCTTTTCTACTTCCGCTGCTTCATATATTATGAGAAAGTTAGGAGGAATTCAATCGCACATGCGTGTAACCGTAGCCGAGAGCCGCCACTCCTTCCGAGTTTTTCTGTTCTAGTGATCGTTTGTTTACTTTGACACACACACTCTTCCTCATCCGCATCTTCTTATGGCCCGGATTCTTTTATTTTTTTTACCCTCGCAACACCCGCGACACTCAACTGTAATTTTATCGTCACCATGATATTTTATACTTCAAACTGTTAGCAGAATACGAAACGCCCAAAACCATTCCACTGACACGCTATCTAACAACTGAAAGGATTTTCATTTAGCAGATTTTGGTACCTGTTCCTCTTACTCATAAATACATTTTCATCCACATCCTCCAATTTTAACCTTGTTGCTTCTTCTTCCGCTTCTTCTTCTTCATTGAAGCCTCCTTGTCAACACTAGCCCGGTTAACTGAACTATCGCTACTAATTGTAAGTCATGTCTTGAGGTTCAATTGATTAGACGATGTTCCGATTGACAAGAATGTATTAATAACGTATACTGGGTGTAAAGGATAGCGTAACTCGGTACACCGGTAATTTTGGTACACAAGCACACCAGCAAATATTAAAAAATATTTTATCATTGATTTCTGCAAAAATAAAGATTGACTTAAAATATTTTGCACTTAGTAGCATCCCATCAGGTTGTTGGAAGATTCGGTGACCCACACGAAAAAAAGCAATGTAGCATCCCAAGCTTTTTACTGGATTTCCAAACATTTATTATGATGAATCAATTTTATCAGATCTTTTCCTGTAAATATAACTTTCTATACGATAAAACGCTTTTTCCTTATTAAAACTCATAAAAATATGTGTAAACAAAACGTTCCAACTTAATTAAAACAACCTTATATTATGAACTTCCCTCAGGAGTTAGCACCTCTTTCATAAACCCCCGAAATACGTACTTATTACCAAAACCATCCTCATTTTCATCGCACCTTTTTATTAAAAGGAAGATGGTGGAAATATTTTTTTGTTTTGGGTTCAGTATGTTATTTTTATTAAGTGATTTTTTTTGTGAACGGCTACAATCTTTATATTTATTATATTTTTAAACACAAAAATCACGCTTTTATATCTTACGTTGTAGGCAAAGCGTTTATAACCGTAACAACTATCGTTATAGTCAGGTTAAGTAAATATATTGTGTGGGACATTTAAAAGGATATCTATGAATATTTTTTTACAATAACATTAACAGCCACAACAGTCCACTGCTGGACATGGGCTTTCCCTTATTGGGCGGTATCGCCATACTCACCAAGCTTGGCAGGCGGATAAGCGAGCGCAGTGCAAGATGTTGCATTCACAGGGAACGCTGCTGCCCATTCCTAGGACAATTATCCCATAGTCGCTTTTTACGACACCCACGAGTAGAATTGGAGTGGTGCTATTTTAAGCTCGCACAACACAGCAGACTTATTTTTATTTATTTAAAATAAATTTTGTTAGGCCAGTAACTGTATGTGTAACCCATATTATTATCTTTAAAACAGGCAGCAGTTGTAGCAACTGATTATGCCTGTATTTTGCTGTCCTCTTGTTTGGATTTCTTTATCAATTTTATTTTTTGTATATATAAATGAAAACGCCTACAAACAGATTACTGACATTTATCTGAACTCCCTCTAATTTGGATGTTAATGGCCTCATTTAGTATGGGTCAGCGACAATTTCTCAGTCCCTTTGTCCTTACAGACTTGACTAATACACCCAACCATAATTGTTGTATCGCCCTTGATTAAAGATTTGGTATATTAGCATAAATTTCCGCTAATTTACATAAACTTAAGGTTCGTTTTAGAATTTTCGATTTAGTAAGTACTAAAAATATAGCTTGAGCGGTGACGAGTGTCAGATGCATAAACAAATTCTTTCTTTTCACGTTCACTTGGTTTCCTATTAAGCTATCTACTGTCAAGCGAATACAGCACAGAGTACCAAATGTCATGCGCGCCCAAAAGCGGCGCGCGGCAGTTCTTTGGTCTGTGATTTGCAGAGTATAATTTACCGCTCTTATTTTATTAAAGGTTTATTTTTAAATACTTACTAAAATGTTTATTTTAATTTTATTTTTGCTTTAATGTCTTTTAATTTTTTAAACAAAACACAGAGCACATGGAAAGAAGAGAGAACTAAGTATTATTTTTTCCAGAAAACAGATAAAATCATAACAAACTATTTAAGTTAGGTTTAGTTTTATTATTTTATTTTATTTATTTTGGAAAACCAAAATATTTATGTATTAGCTAAGATTATATTTGACCAGACTAACTCTGTACAGATTTGAAATCAGAAACGTTTATTTGCAAATAAATCCCAAGACAGGATATTTATCAGACACAGAATGAAAAACCATATTTTGAACACCTGAATGTAACAAGAAATACATGATGTAGGATACTTACTTGTTGTTTGTTTGGTAGAGAGTTCAAGAAATTCATAACAAATATCCAAGTAGGAACATTAGTAAAAAACCCAATTGTCACAGATTGTCACATGTCACACCCTTGACATAGGTGAGGTCTGAGTGGGGTCAAGATTAAGAGATTTTCTTGCGGTTTCCTATTCCCTTGGGTGGGGAAGAAGGACCATTTTCGAGGTGTTCGTCAATTTGGCTTAAAGGTGTTCAGATTTGCCAAATTCAAAGAGTTTTTGATTGGGTAGATTAGTAAAATCAAAATTTTCTTGTACTCTTATGTCAAACATGACCACTGTATTTGAATTAATGCATCTTTAAGAATTATGCGGAGAATATGTTGACTTAATTTGCTGAGTTGATCTTCGGTAAATTTTATAACACAAATTTGACTCGAGTCTAAATTTTATAATTTTATTTATTTATTTAACTTATATTACATTTGACCTTATAATCTATAAAAGCGCCAAACTGCTATTCAGTAATGTAAGTATGTCTTCCTCTATGGTACGTATCTACACTAATATCATAAAGAGGAAAGATTTAATTGTTCATTTATTTGAATTGAATGGGCTCCGAAACTACTTTATTTTATCATTAGAATCTCACAGTATCCCTTGTGAATAAAGGCTATATTAAAATGTGTTATTCCCGCGGAAAAACGGCGAGCAGCGGGTGAAACCGCTGAGCAGGCCGTTAGTATGTAGTACCTTCATTATACCAAAAAGTACCAAATAATAATAATATTGTACCAAAGAAGTAATCTAACAAATTAAGTGGTCACAAAGGCCAACCAAACAACGAAATCTCGTCAACTGCCACAGTCGGTTCGTAGGCGTAACTTTGCATGGTTTAAACATAGAAGCAGGGATTCCTTAACCCAATATGTGGCCTTAAGAATCCAGCAAATAGCCGCCTTTAGGAAAATCGTGACTTACGTAATAAGTAACAAGCAAATATGTGCAAGGATAGAATATCATCTATTACCCCATTTCTACCAGGGCATATCGTAAGAAGCAACTAAGAGTTAAATTACTTTAGAATAGCTAGAACGCAGGCTTACCTGGAGTAAACAAATAGACTCAAAGTGAAATGGGATTAACTCAGAATAGAATGGCATGTACTGGCTACTCGGCAGAAATTCAAAGCTCTCTGCCGGCAATAAGCTTCTGGTGTACAAGACAGTGCTAAAACCAGTCTAGGTCTATGATATACAACTATAGGGCTCTGACTGTAAATCAAGTATCAACAAAATACAAACTGCTCAATTGCAATTCTTAAAGCCATATCCAATGCACCTTTATTCAAAATTGTGAAGTCCATACAATACTATGCATAGACACAGTACAGGAAATAGGCACCTATCCTGCTAAATACAACATACGACCACGAAAACACCCAAACCAGTTGGCCCTCTAACTCACAGTACCTGATTATGTCAGGTGTCTCAAGAGATCATCATGGAACTTAGTAGTGACAAGTGAACTATTGCTCCACGAAGTAAATGCAATATCTTTCACTGCGCTTGCTGATCCGACATCCATATCTGAACCTTGAATACTGGCAAGCGTGACAATCATCAAATACTTCATTTTACTCAACGTTGTCCTGTAGTATGTGAATATTTAAATTTTAATTTTATTCATTGTGTTATTGTTTATATGATGTAGATATTTGATAAATAATTTGACATTTTATTACTTACTAGCTTTTACCGGCGACTTCGTCCGCGTTAGATAGTTTTTTTTCAGGCACAGGTTCTAAAGTAGATATGTAGAGGTATATTCATAGTAAGTATGCCAGTGATATTAGAACAGTTCTTATCTCTACTGTTTAAAAATGACTTGCTTGCTTCTGTGTTCAAGGGACAATTCAAAATTTGCCATCCGGTGTACTGCCCTGAGAGATCAATACTTATTCCGATCATACTGAACAACTTTTGTTTTGGAACCATTTCTGTATCTCTAATAATTTAGGTGGGCTCCTGATGGTACACCTGGTGGTCTAGATAAGGTACTCCAGATCCTCAATGTCCTTGTGAAAAGAAGCGGCCCATCATACTGAACAACTTTTATTTAAGAACCATGCCTGTATCTCTTATAGTTTAGCTGGGCTCCTGATGGTACACCTGGTGGTCTACATAAGGTACTCCAGATCCCCAATGTCCTTGTGAAAAGAAGCGGCCCATCATACTAAACAACTTTTGTTTTGGAACCATGCCTGTATCTTTAAAAGTTTAGCTGGGCTCCTGGTGGTATACCTGGTGGTCTACATCTGTACTCCAGACCCTCGAATGGTGATAAAAAGTAGCCTATGTCCGTTCTCGGTATGCTAGCAATCTCTGTGCCAAGTTTCATGAAGATCGGTTCAGCGGTTTGGCCGTGAAAGCGTAGCAGACAGACAGACAGACAGACAGACAGACAGACAGAGTTACTTTCGCATTTATAATAATTAGTGTGGATAGTATAATTTTATATTTTCATATTACGATTTACGAGACTGAAAATGTAGAACTTTGATTTTAGCCTATCATCTGCAATACTATACCATTTTCTTGGCAAATAAACGACTGAATCTGAATTATTACAGAGAACCATGCAACCAGTGAACCCTAAAGCCAATATGTGGCCACCTGAAGCCAGCGAATAGCCGCCTTTAGGGAAATTGTGCTACCTTATTAGCACTGACGAAGGCTTATCGTGCGGTTAACAAGCGAAAATGTGCTCCACTTTTTCCTGATACTGCTCGGTTGGTGTTTAATGTGTGGTTTCTATTTTTTTAATACCAATTACTAGGTTTTCCCCGTTTCTATGGCCGTTTTCTGCTGGGAATAAAAAGTTTTCCTGCGGTAAGAGGTAGATCTTGTGTCAAATTTGTGCTGCCTTAGTGGTACTGGCGGTGGCATTGAAGAGAGTTTATATTAATATTTCTCTGTCGGTGTTTTAAGTATGTGACGTATGTTTAATATTATTAAATATATTCTTAATTCTTTTTCATTTAAAATAGATCATGGAAACTGTCGAACAAACAACTAAAAAGCTCATCACAACCTAAAAAGCTGTTTAATAAGTTTGAGAAAGCTCAATAATCAGGTTAGCACTTTTCCGTTATACCCCGTATAAACGGAATTTTCTTAACTTTTAAATTTATTCATTTTTTTCAAATAAATTTAGATGTGGTATGAGCTTTTTGACAGCGTCAAATCGCATAGAAAAATATTTTAAACGCTGCTAAAAGCGTTTCTTACTTTTTTGTAATAACACGGATTTTTATGAGCCAATTAGAAAATCTACAATAGTCGTTCAGTTCCATTTAAAATATTCCGAGAAATACAATTTCCAATAGCCAATTTTTTTCTTGCATGTGTGATGCCGGCTTAGAATAGCATCACCCCATTTCTTTCCCGTGGGAGTCGTAAGAGGCGACGAAGGGACTCGAGGGTGTGTATTGCAATTTTAGGCGATGGGCTGACAACCTGTCACTATAGCGATACACAATTTTCCGAATGACCCTCAAATATTTGTCAGACGTGGCGTAAATGTCCTTTTTTTGCGGCCGTTTACGCTCTGCCTACCCCGCAAGGGATTATAGGCGTGATATATGTATGTATGTATGTAATTTTTTTCTCTTATTTACTATTGTACAGTAAAAATCCCCTGGAAACAACAAAGGAATGCGCATAATAAAGCCACTTTGGGAATAAAATATTGGCTCATCTCGAAAGTAATGGTAGGGTTTTATTGCCCAAACCACTTCGCAAGAGTTTAGAGGAATAACTTTCCCGTTATAGGTAGTACAGTGCTAACGAGTAAAACATTGAATAATCTTACACCGAACTGTAACAGTAAGGTGGTTGTCAAATTTATTTATTTAATTTATTTAACTCTATGCAATTAATTTACATGGGCGGACTTAATACCGAGGGCATTATCTACCAGTCTACCTTAGGCATGTGGAAATGGGCGAGGCAGGTGCAAAATAAATGCAATAATAAACTTAAATCAATACACTAAAATAGTATAACGAACACTTATATATGTAATCAACAATATATTTATATATGTAAAATATATACATAAATATTAGCCGTACGTTTTGGCACGATGTTCAAATTTTTTACAGCTAGCAAGTAATGACAGCCTGTGACAGCCGCGCGGCAATGTGGATGGATTCAGCGTCATGTATGCTATGCCTATGCCTTCTATACGATTTCATACAACTCCGCTCAAAATAATCTTATCTTATCCAGCCGTCAGGATCCCACTGCTGGGCAAAGGCCTCCCATAATAATAATACCACAAAAATCCGCAGCCGTTCTAAGAAACCACACAAAATTTTGCATTTAATATGCTAACTCTTTGTTAAATATCGCAATATTATACGGTACGTCAATCAATACCCTACAATGGTGACGACTCATCCATTTTTTTTTCTTACGTAATATTTCGTCAATAAGTGATAATACTATCACTTATTGACGCACACTATCCTACATTGAATAAATTAATTTCATTTTCATATCCAAATTTATTTCTTTAATCGTATGGCGTATAATTCGAGTCAACAATGCATAAAACTTTAAAATTATAATCTAATATCTAAATGAAATACCTAATAAATAAATACCGCTTCAGTAGCTTAGCTTCAAATTGAGCCAGCTATATTCGCTCCCTGTTGCTACATATCGGTGTGAAAGCAGCCAAAGAATCGTATTTCCCCACAAAATGCGGGCTCACAAACAGTTGAAATCTAGGAGTGGGAGTGTCGGGTTAATGACTACAGCTCCGTAACTTTTAGACTCTTGTAACAACGAGCTTCACTACGTTTTCTTGTGCTTCTGGATTTATAGTCTGCACGTATACTTATCTTGAAAAGTTTTACAGGTGAGTCAGACGACCAAATATTAGTGTAATGGTACGAAAGCACCAACCTTTTTCTTTTCATCATCATCATCATCAAGGCCATGATGCCGGCTTAGAATAGCATCACCCCATTTCTTTCCCGTGTGAGTTTTAAGAGGCAACTAAGGGACTCGAGGGTGTGTATTGCAATTTTAGGCGATGGGCTGACAACCTGTCACGATAGCAATACACAATTTTCCGAATGACCCTCAAATATTTGTCAGACGTGGCGTAAATTACCGTTTTGCGGCCGTTTGCGCTCTGCCTGCCCCGCAAGGGATAATAGGTGTGATATAATATATAATGTATGTATGTATCATCATTATGGGGTGCCATCTTCAAATTGAAGTTCGAAGGTCAGTATTATTCTTTTAGCTGAGATGTATTGGCTCGAGCAGTTGTTTTATAAATCACTGTTAACGTTTTTAAATGCTTAAATTATTTTCTCAATAATAAATTGTTTTATTTTTTTCTAATGATTGTATTTGGCAGAATTAAATAACAAAATAATACTACTGTTTTTATATTTTTCGTTTTAATAAATTAGTTCGTTAGTTAACTGTCTAAATTTCTATGGAAACTCGAAAAAAAACTTTCGTTTTCCAAAATAGGCTTGTAGTAAAACTTGTTCAGTTTCATAGTATGATCATGCCTGCAACGTTTTCGATGCACCTTACGTTGCACCCTGTATAATAACTGCTGCTGACCAAGATAAGTGAAAGTCATTGATGATTTTGTGGATCTGTAGGTAGATCTACATTATAATACGGGGGTGTAAGGTACGGGCAAACTTTGCAGGCGTGATCAGCCCTTAAAATTAAACATTTTTGTACTCAGAATGATGACTATGTATAGTTTTTTTGTTGGTAAACAACGAAAACAACTATACATAGTCATAAAATCGAAAATTTTGTAAGTGGTGTAAATTTTTTTCTTGTTTTCCACCATTCGTCTATTCATAGCGCAAGTTGTCCAGTTTCATGGTCTGATCGCGCTTACATACCGGTATACCGTACTTGCCGGTATACCGTCCTTTTTTGAATGAAAATCGCATCGTTTACGTGAGAATAGAAATATTTGAAATACTATCACAATACAGTAGGTATCCTTGTCCCTTACTCAGTATTACACCGAGTCGTTCACGATACTCGTCTTTACGACAGTCACACCACAGTAAATGTAAAAACGGTGGTTACAATAAAAAACTTAAATCACCGAATTTTATTTCTCATCACTAAAATATACTTCCAATTTTAGGACTGAGAGTACGTTAAGTCATCCGTACCTGTACCAGTCTATGATAACTTAGACGGTTCTTCCGCTTATCTGTCAAACGACTTGACAAACGCATCCGTTATGCACCGTAGCCGTATTTGTATGGGAATAAAATAGGAATTTACAATTTCGGTGCGTTGAAAAACACAGCGACGGACGACAAGTGGGAGAACCGCCTAAGACGGTGGTTGTACATACATACATACATAAATCACGCCTGTATCCCTTACGGGGTAGGCAGAGCGTTAACGGCCGTTCAACGGATATTAACACCACGTCTGACAAAAGTTTGAGGGTCAATAAGATAACTGTGTATCACCATAGTGACAGGTTGTCAGCCCGTCGCCTAAAATTGCAATACACACCCTCGAGTCCCTTAGTCGCCTCTTACGACACCCATGGGTAAGAAATGGGATGATGCTATTCTAAGCCGGCATCACACGGCAACCACGGTGGTTGTGGTGGTACTTATTTACTTAGTTGGTGGTTAAAAAACTGTAACATGAAGACGCTCATGTATTCAATGTCCCACACGAATAAATATTGAAAAATCCCACTCCTCTCGACTGCGGGACTATTTCCTGGCTTTTATGTTTTCAGATATAATATCATCAGTTCAAATAGAAAAGTATCTCACACATACTTACATAGATACATATACCACGCCTATATCCCTTGGTAGGCAGGGCGTAAAAGGCCGTAAAAAAGGACATTTACTTTTGAGTGTCATTCAGAAAATTGTATATCACTATAGTGACAGGTTGTCAGCCTATCGCTTAAAATTGTAATACACATGTAATCTTTGAGTCCCTTAGTCCTACAACATCCATGGTACGGAATATGGGTGATGGCATCACAAGACTCACACGAAACTAATAACTGCTAAAATACCTTACTGATTGTATCGTCTACTGTGCCCCCACCCCACTAGTCTCGACTCCAGGACGGTTTCCTGGCCGTCTTTTGTTCCCGGTATAATTTCGTCCCGACAGATAAGACCATTGTCTCGCAATTGTATCTCAATGGGAAATAAATCATATCTTTTCCCCTTGTCTGAGACACCGAGTATGATATTCGCACGGAGTATTTCAAAAGGAAAAATATGCTTTAGATTTCGTCATATTGTGTGGATATTTATATTCACATAGACTTTATTTCTTCTTTTTTATGTTTCACGTAGCTCTTAGAATCTGTGGTATTGGAAAGATCTGTAGTGGCGTGCACGCTTCAGAAAGCGCTGCGTGGGACGGCCTCCTACCAGGTGGACCCATGACCGTTGCCAAAAATTGTTAATGATGATGATTTGTGTTGGTACTTTGATGTTTGGATACGCATGACGTTTCTCTCACTTGTCGTCCGTTGTTTCGATATTAAACGCACCGTAGCGCATGCGTCTGTCTGTCAAGTCGTTTGACTAACGCATCCGTAAACGCACCGTAGCCGTATTTGCAATCGGAGTTCGCAATTTCCTTTCGTCTGAGATTTCGTCCGTTGCTGCGTATTTTTGACAAGTGGAAGAACCTCCCATTTGTGTAAGTTAATGTATTTGATACAGAGCATAATTGTTTTATACATTTTCACGTGATATAGTCTAGGATATTAGTTTGATTAATGGTACATTGAAACCGTCATATCAAAAATACGTGTAAGCAAGTATACAGAGTGTAAGAGATAGCCTTCCGAATACTAATAGGGTGCACGCGAACCACGATACTGAACAACTTTCCCCTCAGAACATGATGTCTAAAAACGACAAAGAAAATCGACCTACCATACAAAATCATGATTAGTTGAGCATGAATAGTTAATAAGTAATGATAATAATGAAAATGTTTTTTTTTTATTTTTCGTTTCGAAAGCTTCAGTTTCAGTTGTATGGTCCAAATGTACCCTTACCAGTATTCGAAGGGCTGTCCCTTAAACCCGGTATAAGTAAGTACGCAAAGACAGTGCCCCCAAAATAACTCAAACCCAAAAGCTTCAAACAAATTTTTTGTTATTTCAGTTAAGTAATGTGTACACTGAATCCTACAATCACAATATTTTGTTCAGCCCCAAATCCTCCGAAAGCGTAATTCTTAGAAATAACGTTCAGAAAGGAAGCAACAACGGGACAAACTTTCTGAACGAAGAAGACACAAATGGGTGTTTTTTTTTTGTAAAGTGGGCTGGTAAAACTAACCGTCTACATGCTGTTAGAGGTTTTGAATCTGATCCGAAGTATGCTAAAAAATCCGGTTTTTTTCCTGTCAGAGATTTCACTAAGCAGAGTAGATCATTGCCATGTAAACCTTTTATTTGCTTACCTTTCTGTTACCCAATTATGTCTACCCAATGGCAATGGCTGTGTGTAAGAGATCGCTCTTCGCAATATGGCCGCATTTGCGCATTTTAAGTTAAGTTATCCTGTAC
Organism: Tuta absoluta; assembly: GCA_027580185.1. NCBI lineage: Eukaryota > Metazoa > Arthropoda > Insecta > Lepidoptera > Gelechiidae > Tuta > Tuta absoluta. Next base: position 4,705,234 of record JAQAHW010000019.1, on the reverse strand, counting down.
ATTCTGTTTTATCCTACTGTGCATTAAAATTTTATATTATTTATTTATATTGCAAAGTCATTGAATCTGCAAACTGTTTATAGAAACAAACTTATATCCTATGCATCGAGAGCCGAGTCTCAGACCAATACACCGCGGAAGCGACGACGAGACGCAGATAAAGAACGAAACATAAGACGGTGCTATCATCGCGGTCGTAACAAAACGCTCCGGCCATTTGCAGGGGATTCCCCCAAATAGGGGCATTCCCATTCCGCCGTAAATGTAGAGATGATACTTTAAAAACCTCCATGCAAAGAATACTCAGAAAGAACTCTACGAATAAAAGTGAAGAGAAAGAAAAACTCGTCTCAGTCGGTTATCTTTTTCTCGCTGAAACTGTTCCCTGAAACAGAATCTCAACTAGTTTATCTGACTAGAATACACAAACGCCACGTATCCAAAATTTGCAAACGGTTGTTTATTTTAAACTACTATTAGAAACTTAGTCAGCATTTAAGTTGAAACGATGAGTACCGAAATACTTAATACGAAAGGTACAGGTTGTTTTATCTTCAATTCAAATCATCAGAAATGAAGTGTTAAGAGACAATTTCAATATTATTCCACGCAACGCTTTACTGGTTTATTAATAGACATCATCATCATTGGCCTCACACGTCTGTGACAGACGATTTAATCAGTGTCTGAGGCAAGACTTTTCATGGCTGTATAAGCCGATACGGGAGAGGCATAATTTTCCGCACGCTCTACAAGTTAAGGTGGAATTTGAGACTGGCACATGCATGTTTAGATGACGTTTTTGCCTTTTGTTAGCCATATTAAACGTTTATTTCGGGTAACAGTACATTAGTCCATTAGAACATTGGTCCATCTGAAACAAATATTTTATCTAAGAGGTAATACTACCTACGGACACTCCGACCGTTCTAGAAGCAAGTGTTGGTAAGTGGCTACTAAGTCAAATGCTTATCTATAAGTTTCGCGTCTAGAATTTTAATTTTATAACTTACTGAGTGAGAAAATGTTTAAAGAAAGGTTTTATCTTTTGTCAGACGTGGTGTAAATGTCCGTTTTACGGCCGTTAACGCTCTGCCTACCCCGTAAGGGATATAGGCGTGATTTATGTATGTATGTATTTATCTATCCTAGTGTTCCTTTTACATAAATCTTAAGAAATTAGTAAAGCAGAGTAGAGTGTCCACTGCTGGACATAGGCAGTAGGCCTCCTCTAACGGTATTGCAAAACTCGCCACGCTTGGCGAGCGCAGTGCAAGGTGATGCATTCACATTGTTACATTCCCTGGAATCATTGATTAGTTGCCTTTTACGACACGCATTGGTAAAAATGGTGTGATGCTATTCTAATCCGGCATCTCACGGCCATACTATATCGGAAAATTTCTCTCGCAGCCAACCTCAAACAGGAATAAATATTAATCTGAAAAAAACTCTCTCTCTTTCACCTGACGAGTATAAAATGTAAAGAAAGTTGAAAATATATTAAAAAGAAATAGCATTTCTACTGATTGTATTGTAAAGAAAACCAGATTGAGTTTCTTGCGCTGTCTTTTTAAAAGTCACCGGTCTTTGAAAAATATTATACTACAAGCTTTCCCTAGTGACTGGACAGCACCAGTAGAAGATTATGCCCAAGGACTGTTTAATCAAAATTATTTCATTAAAAACGGTAAAGGGTTGGATTTATAGTAAGCGGCTCGGCCATTTTTCGCGAAATTACTAAGACATGTGCGCAACAAATTATATGAATACATTGAGTAAATTAATGTATGATACGCAGTATAATTAGTTGCAAAAAAAATCTCGCGGCGGCTGCTGCCAAGCATATAATCCGACTGTATGATGTCATCCCGAAATATTGCGATATTATAAGGTTTCGATACCAAAACTTTCTGTTACTGCTTCGTTTACGGACCGTTACTCTCTCTCTCTTCTCGTGTGGGACACCGAGTCGTCCAACGACCCGATGAACCCTGGTGTCAGAGTTTTTCAACTACTATCAAACCGGTTTTTTAAGTATACATCCTACGATTTCATAATTTCTCTTGACAAAGCGCATTGTATATTTCAATATTGAAATTATTTCGGTAAAGGTACCGCTATTTTCTTCCTTTTTCTACCGGTAACATAACCCATATGACAACCTTTTTTCGTGTTCCCTTTTAAAGGATATATATCCCTTGTGAGGTAAGAGAGCGAATACTGCAGTACAAACGGACAATTACACCGCGTCTGACAAACATTTGAGGGTCATTCAGTATATTGTGTATGACCATATTGACAGTTTGTCAGCCCATCGCCTAAAATTGTTATACAATGTAACCCTCGAGTACCTTAGATGCCTCTTTCGACACCTAAGGGAACAAAATGCGGTGATGCTATTCTTAGCCGGCATGAAACCAAGATACCGTAATCCAATACAAACAGCTCGATACTTACATTTATTCTTATGTACTTACGTTCAAACAACTTTAGTATTAGTCCTTTGTAAACAAAAACGGGTGGGAAAATAAGAAAATATCACCAACAAGAGTCTACATAACATAATGTTCTTAAACAAATATTTCTGTTTGGCTTTCGCACATCGTAATGCGTGGCAAGGGTATTAAAACGGAAGCGGAAATAAATAGAAACGATATTGGCGGAATTGGTGGTAACAATAATTTTATTTACAAAGAAACTTGTTTATTATTTATTTTTATGACTACTGTAAGTAGCAAAACACATAATCCCATTTTAGAGAGCTTTTTGCGTGAAAAACAAATGAGGGCGGGAAAAAAAAAAAAAAAAAATGTTTTATTTCAGTAAATCTTTTACAAACTATTTGCCGGGGCTTCCCAGAAAGAAGTCAGAACACACTTGTGTTGGGAATGCCTCGCTCTTCTATCTTATCCAATACAGCAGGATTTACTACGAAACATTTTAGCTTATTAAAATAACACTAGATTATACTAACATAAGATATATAGGTATATTAAAGGTAACTTATATTGGTCATCAGACACAATTTGCATTGGTTCCACTTATGACTTTATGCCAATTCCATTAGGCGATGCGTAGTTACATGATATATAGAAAAGTACATAGGTAACGTAAAGACCAAAACAAAAGATGCATCACCCCTTCAGCACGCCCTACGGATGGATTGGGTTCCTTGGGATCGGTACATAAGACCACGTACTGAAGGGGACATACACAAACCATGTCATCCAACACTGACGATTACATCAACGGTAAAATCTAATAGTACCTATTATACATCTAGCCTTTATTAATTCTATTTTACCGGTTGGCTGGAAGAGATAAGTGAACTTGTGAACAAGTTATAATATTTATTTTATTGTAAACAATACTGCACAATAAAGGATATATATATATATATATACGCACTATGGTTATTAAAAGTTCCTTGGGATCCGTTAATAAAACCACGTTACAGTTATATAATATTGACACTTGCTAATTACTTCTCACTATGATATCTTCAACATCATCATATTGAAGTTTATCGAGCCACTCAGAAACATACAACTTACATTTAAATTGTGGAATGGGATATATATTTAGTATACGATTTATTTTGTTATAAACATATGGGGCCTGGCCTGAGCTATAAAGAAAGAAAGATGTGTGAATGTGTTTTTTTATTTGTAGTGTGCTTATATTTTTTTTTTGCGTGTGTCATTTGTGTGAGTTTGTATAAAGGTCGAAATTACTTGCAAAGGTAGGACTACCAGGTTGGTCGCTGTGACCGTCACCGTGTGATGCTGGGATAAAAAACCATTACCCCGTATCTATCCGTGGGCGTCATTCAAAGCAATGGGAGTTTTTCTGTTGACAGTTCTTTTGATAGTTCTGAATGTCGAACCAGAGGGCGCTGTGCTAAACTGAAATTTTGACATTTCAATATGACTGGCGGCAGCCATAGTTTTGTCACAGGTTCCGTTTCACGTTGTGTTCTTTACAAATTAATTATGTTACTTTGATTTAATACAAAAGAAACTTATCGCCTTGCTATTATATTGAGTGTCATTCGTGTAAGTAAACAAATTACCAATAATAAATTTAGAACAATTCAATAAACACAAAATTAAGAATAATTTATGAAGTGGTACAGTTTTTGTGTAAAGACACGTTATTTTAATTATGCTCAGCGCCCTCCACATGACACTCAAGAATCCCTAGAAAATTTCCTATTAAAGGATGAATCCAGCGAAAGGACAGCAGCGGTCTTTGTGATTACAAGACCTGGCTCTGCGCTCACCAATTCGCCTGCCAAGCGTGGTGAGTTTATAAAATACCATTTTAATAGGGGGAGGCCCATGTCCAGCAGTGAACTGTTGTGGCTGTTGCAGTTGTATTCGGTTGAAAAATAAAAGGCTTTCACGAGATAAACAATAAAAACAACCGGCCAAGTGCGAGTAAAAAATGTAAATGGGTCGCAACCCAAATGTTTTTCTTCGGGCGATACATTAAAATGTATGAAGATGTAGGAGCTATAATGGGGACGACCAAATTCTGTTACAGGTAGTGTATTTGTAAATGTGCCGTCTTTTCGTGAGAAGGTAAAATAGGGAAGACAAGACATGATAGGGTAATTTTAAGTCAATACGCAAACTTTGCAATGTAATGTGATTATAAACAACTTTTGCCATGAAAATTCCTGCGACATAATGAAAAAAAAGAATATATTTTGCTCGGATACGAATGGATCCATTTGTTATTGGAGCAGCAGAAAATATAATGGAAAAATATCCATTAATGCAATCAAAGTAACCCTAAATAATATGTATGTAATATGTAATCTAGTAGTAACTAGCCCCGAGTTTTTTATATTTAATTAAAAATCTTTTCCCTTTTCAGTATTTCAATTAAGCCCCGTCTTTGGTACGCTTACTTCTGTAATATTTAACAATATAATGTTAAAAAGACATTTCAAGGAACTTGCCTCGTTTCGTTACAAAAACAGACGTTTTCATTCAATTTCTTTTGCCAACTTTAATTTAGCAAAAACCAATTAAACAGCAAAAACGAATCTAAATATTGAATGTTCTCAAATTTTAATTATCTGAAATCATTTAGGTACGAACGGTGAAGAAAATGTTATTAACAGACGCAATAAGAAAGAAATAATTTAGTTATTGGATTCATAAAGAAGCCGTGTTGTTTATTCCGAATTATTAGCGGCAGTTTAAGTTAAATAAATACATTTAAATATCTACCATCAACCCATTATATTTTTATGAATGTTGTTAAATTTAAAAAATATTATCTAGTACTGATTTTTCGTATTCTCGCTCAAAGTCATTGTTCGATTCCTAATAGAACATTAGATGAAATTGGTAACACTGTTGTTAATACGTCACATCCACATCCGACTTGGTTGTCGCCATTATTACCTATGTGATCTAGTGTAAGCTATTGTTACCGTTTATTTTAATAATTAATACAGTCCACTCTTAGTAAATTCCTTGTGCAGTTTAATTTAATAACCAGCGCTGTACAAGTTTGGTCCATCGTGCCTTTATTCCATCAAGAAAAATCGCTGGTGTAGTGTTGTGTGCGCGGAGAAATACCTACCTACTATATTAGGTATAGGTAAGGCCTAGGTTCTCCTATTGAGATTATGCCTATGCGTCGCATGCAATCTGCATTGGAGTTCATCGTCTACAATATTGGACAACTATAATGTGAGCTGCAATATTTTTCTACAGCGATTGGAATGCGGTGTTCGACTATAGAGGACACCCAAGGGCATCTTACGTAATCTGCGATTCGGATTACATTTTTGATCTTCAATAAGGGTCAATTATTGTTGTGTGCATTAAATAATAGCTGCAATTGAGTTATATTTTGTGTTTTCTTCAGTTAAAAACAGCAAGATTTCAAGAAAACCGTAACGTAAGTGACGAAGTTCCAGGTACTTGTGTTGGCGTATTTCTGCTTTATTTTCGTGTGCGATCAAGAAAAACCCCGTCCAGTGTTTACGTCAATGTTTCAAGGTGCGTCAGTGTTACTTTCTTCTATTTTGAAAGTGAATTTTACTGTGAAATAATTCGTAAACAAACATCAAAAGGTATTGGACTTGTGTTGCACGTTATTTTTTCCGTGTTACAAACTGTTGCGCATTACGGATTGCATTTTAGTTGCGCTTGCGCTTGGATTCGTCGATTTGAATTTACGTCAATCGTCTGCACTGCTATTGGTGGAAAGACTATTGCTGCGTAGTGGCAGGACTTGTGGTTGGTTATTGATTCGCGCCGGCCATTTTGTGAAAATCTCGTGTGCCACATGCTTTCGGCTTTCGTTGCGTTATTTTCTGTCTTTGCTATTTTTTGTTGTAAAAGTTACATATTAAGTGTTATTCTATAATAACAAGATGGAGAATAAATCTGAATTAATAGCTGCAAGAGGCGCGGCTAAGAGTTCAATAACTCGTGTAATGACCTTCTGCGAGGAAGAAGATCTGACGAAAGTCACGCTTGTTTTGCTCGAGGTAAAATTAAATCATTTGCATAACACTTTTACTGAGTTCAAAAAGTTAAACATAAAAATTTCTACTCTCTGTGACGAACCAAAGGCCACTAGGCGAGATTCAATTGCTGTTTTTCAGGATTATGAGGAGAAATATTTAACTGCAGTGTCTTTGCTGACTGCCGCTATACGGCAAAAGAAGCCTAATGAGGCAAAACAAGCGTCCCATTCTCATGATCAGCCGCGTACCTCTACGCTTACTACTCGGCTACCAAAAATAAAAATAAAAGAATTTGATGGCAAAGATGGTGAGTATTATCCATTCATCAATTTGTTCAATACATACATACATACATAAATCACACCTATATCCCTTACGGGGTAGGCAGAGCGTTAACGGCCGTTCAACGGATATTAACACCACGTCTGACAAAAGTTTGAGGATCAATCAGATAACTGTGTTTCACTATAGTGACAGGTTGTCAGCCCGTCGCCTAAAATTGCAAAATTTTTTTTTTTTTTTGTTCAATAGTGCATTTGATGCTGACCAAAGTCTCACCGATTTAGAGAAATTGTACTTTCTTCGCCAGTTTTTGGTAGGTGAGCCACATAACCTAATTAAAAACTTAGCTTTGTCCAATGACAATTATGAAAGAGCTTTAAAGATCTTAGAAGATAGGTATGACAATAAAAACAAAATTCTAACTCAGCATGTCAATGCAATAATTGACATAGCTCCAATAAGCAAATGCACAGCAGAGGCGTTGAGGTCTTTTGTATCTCAGATAAGGCAGAGCTTAAGTGCGCTGGAAAGTCTTGAGCAACCAATTAATAGCTGGGATAGTTTGTTAGTTCCTCTTTTGTTTAGGAAGGTTGACCAGTATTCAGTTAGGGCATACTATTTAGAGCAGGAGAACTTCAAGGAACAGGCTTATGATGTCAATCACTTTTTGAACTTTTTAGAGAAAAAGGCTATGGCCTTGGAAGCTACTGGCATTGAGAAGAAGTCACCCATCACCAGCGGATATGGTGCTTCAACCACACGCTCAGGTCGTACTAGCCTTGTGATAGGCCAGGAGCAGCAGGATTCCTGTGAGTATTGCCGGGTTGCTATACATAAATTACACAAATGCCCGAAATTCAAGACTGCCTCATTAAATCAAAGATTGCAATTTATTGCTAATTCGAAGAGATGTAAATTGTGCTTAAATTCACATTTAAAAAATGATAAATGCTTTTTCCAAATTTAAATGTATTAAATGTAAAGGCTTGCATAATTCTTTACTTCATGAGGATCAAGCTTCCTCACCACAAATGCAGGATGAGGAAGAAATCCCTCAAGTGTCATTACTAAATCATAATAAAATAACTAATAAACAAATATTATTTGCTTCAGTTCTATTAAATGTAGCTACAAAGAATGGCAGTACTATGTCTGTCCGTGCAGTCCTTGACTCATGTAGTGATGTTTCTATGATAACAAAAGAAATAGCAGATAAAATTGATTGTTCTCTATACAGACAATCTCATACTGTTGTTGGAGTTTGTGAAGGTTCAAACAATTTCGATACAATTGCTGAGTTTAGTATTCATGCTTCAAGCACATCATTCACTTCGCCCGTCTATTGTTCTGTGGTCGAACACATTACTGGCTCTCGTCCTCAACAGCTTATTGATGTATCAAAGCTTACAATACCGTCTTACATTAAGCTTGCGGACCCCACCTTTCACGTGCCAGGTCCAGTGCACATTCTATTGGCTGCTGACATATTCTTCCAGGTGTTGCTCCGTGAACGCATACCACTGGCCCTCAACGGTCCCTACCTCATCGAGACGCAGCTAGGCTACGTGGTTGGTGGTGGCATCGCTGAGGAGCGGCTTCAGAGACAGGCAAATAAATATTTTTGTAATTTTACTCGCATTGCATCACCTTCTAACAATGACTCGTTTATTGCACCCTGTGCATGCAAAAACAATATTGATTTACATTTGCAATCCCTGTGGGAGTGTGAAAGGGTCGATGAGACTTTCTCAGAATCTACCTCGGAGCAAATATTAGCAGAAAATAGCTTTGTTGAAAATGTTCAATTAACTAACAACAAGTTTCAGGTTGCTTTGCCATTGAAGTTACCCTTGCAAGATATTGCATTAGGTGATTCTTTAGATAGTGCCCTATTAAGATTTCAAAACTTAGAAAAACGATTTTCTAAAGATAAGAAATTATTTGAAAAATATAGACAATTTATTCATGAATATATACAGCTTGGCCATTGCAAGTTGATTGATATTTCTCAATATGATTTAGAAAAAGACAAAGTTTATTTTCTATCACATTTTCCTGTGTTCAATTATAACTCAAAAACTACACAAGTGAGACCAGTTTTTGATGGAGGAATGCTTACAAAACTAAAGAAAAGTTTAAATGATTTTCTCATGAATGGACCTATAGTCCAAAATGAATTATTTGACATTTTGATCTTATTCAGGTTAGAAAAATACATTTTAATCTGTGACATTAAGCAAATGTTCAGAAATATTAATATAGTTCCAATTCATTGTCCACTTCAAAACATCTTATGGAGGGACTCTCCAGATGATCCTATTCAATGTTTGCAGCTTCAAACAGTGACATACGGTTTAAAGAGTTCTTCATTTTTGGCTACTCGTTGCTTGATTGAGCTGGCTGAACGATTTGGTGACAAATATCCCCTGGCTGCTTCTGCTTTGAAAAACAACTGCTACGTAGATGATATTAATGCAGGGTCATCACAAGTGGATGAGTTGGTTCAGCTAAAAAATGAGTTAATTGAGTTGTTGAGTCTTGGTGGTTTTCAGTTGCATAAGTGGTGCTCCATGGCGATGGCGTTGCAATAGGCGGAAAGAAAATCTCTAATCTAAGATATGCAGATGACACAACCCTGTTTGCAACTAGTCCCGAACTCATGGAAGATCTACTGGGGCGAATAGAGAGCGTCAGTCATGACTTTGGGTTGAAGATAAATCGCACCAAAACCAAGGTTATGGTTGTAGATCGTGTTAAAAATAATTCGCCTGAGATCACACACATAGCGAACTGCGGAGTGGTTCAGTCTTACATATACTTGGGAGCAATTATATCTAACAATGGTGGTTGTGTGGATGAAATCAAGCGACGAATGGCTATAACGAGAAGCGCTATGGACAAGCTGAGAAAAATATGGCGAAACAAAAACATAACCAAGACCACTAAAATGCGACTAGTCAGAGCATTGGTGTTTCCTATTTTTCTTTACGCTTCAGAGACGTGGACAGTTCGTGAGAGTGAGAGGAAGAAAATAGACGCTCTGGAGATGTGGTGTTGGAGGAGAATGCTCGGAGTGTCGTGGACTGAATTTCGCACAAACTTATCCATACTCAAAGAACTGAACATCAAACAGCGCCTTTCGACTACAGTTCAAACGCGTATCCTAACCTTCTTTGGTCACATTTCCCGACGTAACAATGAGTCCATCGAACGCCTAGTGGTACAGGGGAAGGTTGAAGGCACCAGAGCTCGTGGAAGATCGCCGATGAGATGGACTGACCAAATCAAGACTGCAGCCAACAGCACAGTTCACGAGTGCACCAGAAGAGCGTCTGTGAGAGAAGAATGGCGTCGAACTATCAAGCGGGCCACTCAGCATGATGACAGCACGACTACTACTACATGATGACCACGACCACTCTGTCAAGAGTGTTACGACTAAGAAGAAGAAGTGGTGCTCCAACGTTCCAGAGGTTCTGAAGGACATCCCTATAGAAAAACAACAGCTTGATAATATTGATTTTTGTCAAAATGACAACACATTTGTAAAAACATTAGGTTTGCACTATAATGTGCAGTCTGACTCTATAAATGTCAGCTGTCCAGAGAAATCTTTGAAACAAAACTATACTAAGAGAGAAGTTCTGAGTTTTGTTAGTAAATTTTTTGACCCAATGGGTTTAGTTGGTCCTATTTTAGTGACTGCAAAGTTGTTCTTACAAGACCTTTGGAAGTCCAACCTAAGTTGGGATTCTCCCTTGCAAGATAATTATGCTAAAAAATGGAATGATTTTGCTTTAGGTTTGATTAATATGCCTACAATTTCTATTCCCAGAAACATTGATGTCTCACAGTTCAGCAAGGTTGAATTGGTTGGGTTTGGCGATGCTTCCAATCGAGCTTATGGTTGTTGCTTATACTTGCGGGTGGTGAGGCCTGATGGTGAGGTTTTGGTTGATCTATTAGCTTCCAAGTCCAGATTGAATCCGCTCCACTCCCAGCTAACTACTCCTAGGCTTGAGCTTAACAGTGCACTTTTGCTATCAATATTAGTCAAAAGAGTGTATCAAACGCTTTCAATCAAGATTGATAGGAACTCTATTGACGTTCATTTATATCTCGATTCACAAATTGTTTTATCGTGGCTAAAAATTAACCCCTTACGCTTAAATGCTTATGTGGCAAATAGGGTAAAAACAATTCTTCAAAATACCGAGAGTTCTTACTGGCACTATGTCAAAAGTAACTCCAATCCATCTGACTGCCTTTCGAGAGGTGTCGATCCATGTACACTGAAAGACAATAAACTTTGGTGGAATGGTCCAGAGTTTTTATTACAATCTGACTATGATCATTCAAGCTCTGACATTGAACTATGTTATAAAAAATGTAATCTTCCTGAGGTAAAAAATGTATCATTAGTATGTACTGATGCGGATTCTGGGAATGATTTGTATAGATTCAGTTCTCTTTGTAAAACCCAGAGAGTTTTTGCTTTTATTTTAAGATTTTACAACAATTGTAAAAAGTCAAAAGAACAAAGAAAACATGAGGACACTGTTCCTAGCCTTACTGTCAAGGAATTAGATAATGCAATGAAGGTTATTTTAAAATGTGACCAAAAAATATGTTTCAATGAGGAATTAAAATTTCTTGCCAATAATAAACCAATAAAAGGAATGTTGCTACCACTGAACCCTTTTGTTTCAAGTGATGGCTTACTGCGTGTTGGTGGAAGATTGCAAAATGCAAATCTTTCTTATGCCCAAAAGTACCCTATTATACTTGCTAGAGGTTCACATATTACTCAATTAATAATACGTGATGCTCATATTAAGCTAATTCATGCAGGTCCTAAACTCATTTTAAGTTATCTAAATCAGAAATATTGGCTTATTAATGGAACTAGAGAAATTAAACATGTCACATATAAGTGTACAATATGTTTCAGATTAAAGGCTCATCAAGCCTCCCAACTGATGGGATCATACCCTGAGCGAAGAGTTACAGCATCACGGGTATTTGAGGTCGTGGGAATTGATCATGGAGGCCCTTTCCAAATAAAGCAGTCACGTGCTAGGAAAGTTTTGATTTCAAAGGGGTATGTTCTACTTTTTGTTTGTTTCGCCACTAAGGCTATTCACGTTGAACTTGCATCTGATTTAACGACAGAATGTTTTTTAGCTTGCCTAAAAAGATTTATATTTAGACGTAATAAACCCTCCATAATCAACTGTGACAATGCTGCAACTTTTCGTGGGGCAAACAATCAATTAAATAAATTGTATGAGCTATATAATTCTAAGTCTCATGTATCTCAGGTACAAGATTACGCGTCATCATTAGGAATTAGTTTTAAATTTGTACCTAGCTATAGTCCTCATTGGGCTGGAATTTGGGAAGCTGGCATCAAAAGTGTCAAGTACCATTTGAAGCGTGCAATAGGCGACAAATGTTTAACATATGAAGAATTGTATACTGTACTAGTACAAGTCGAAGGCATTTTAAATTCCAGGCCATTGACCCCTAAAATTTTAATTGATATAGATGATATGAATTATCTCACGCCAGGGCATTTCCTTACTGGTGCTCCATTGTGTTCTTTTCCTGAACCTGATATCACTGAGGTTCCAACCAATAGATTAAAGTTTTGGGAACAATGTACTCAAATACAACAATCATTTTGGCGCCAATGGCACAAGCAATATTTGGTAAATCTTCAAAGTCGCCCAAAATGGCACACTCCTTCACCTAATCTACGGGTTGGTACTATGGTGATAGTTAGAGACAGAAATATTAGCCCCTTATCTTGGCCTATTGCTAGGGTGGTAGCCGTGCACCCAGGTATGGATGGTAGAGTGCGAGCTATAGATATTAAGACTAGAAATGGTTTAGTTATGAAAACCAGTTTAGCTAAGGTTTGTGTTCTCCCTATTGATGGTTGAGGTTAGGTATTTAATTAAAAATAAATTATGTCATAAGTACTTAAACTCTTTATTAGTAAATAAGTGTTTTCTTCTAGTAATATGATAACAAGGCTATTATATTTTGAAATAGTTGGATGGCTATTTTTTCTATATATATTTTCTTATATAATACGTCTTGTAGCTATGTAATTTATTCACTACTTAAAATTGTATCCGATGTATGTCAAAAGACCATTGAACCATAGTACTCCAATTTGTATTAGCTTTTGTATTTTTTCAGCTAACTTATTTGATGTATATTTAGCCTGAGGGCCTGAGGCCCCAACTATGTTCGATTCCTAATAGAACATTAGATGAAATTGGTAACACTGTTGTTAATACGTCACATCCACATCCGACTTGGTTGTCGCCATTATTACCTATGTGATCTAGTGTAAGCTATTGTTACCGTTTATTTTAATAATTAATACAGTCCACTCTTAGTAAATTCCTTGTGCAGTTTAATTTAATAACCAGCGCTGTACAGTCATCTGTAAATAACTTCTTAGTCATATCAGTAATATAAATACATTTAAAATAATCGAGACGCTGCTGGTACTATACACAATACCTACTACTGAAAATAAAACTTTTTAATATTTAAACAAGCGCAGAAAAACCAATCTGAGAAAGAATGAATAATTAATTAAAATAATTAATTGAAAACAAAGAACGTGCGGCAATATTACCCTCCAAATAAATGAACTTTGCTGGAATAAAGAATTAATGAATGAGAGAATAGGTAAGGGAGATAAAGCAAAGTGAGTTTTTTTTTTTCAGTATTACCAGGATTCCGTATATTTCAAAAATAACTTCAATATCAATCACTGAAATACTTTGTTGGATCAGAATCTCCATCCCTTATTTTCACCCAAGTCACAAAATTACAACGTTGCTTAATAAAACAATGATTAAAGGCAACAATGTTATTGAAGCAAAATATCTCTAGTAGAAAGTATAATTATTATGACTGGGCCGATAGCGTAGCGGATAGTACCTCTGCCTGCTACGCCGAGGGTCGATGGCGCTGTGTGAATTGTCCAAAATATTTATTTATTATTTATTTTATAGGAGCAAACTGTAAAAGATGCAAAATATCATGCTTTTATGATTTTATGATGTCGTACTTTGGTTCTATGCGATGTTGCAATTTCGAAACTGAAACAAAAGGCGCAGACTTATCAAGACTTGGCGTTTTCGAGGCTGTCTGAACCTACATACATAAATCACGCCTCTTTCCCGAAGGGGTAGGCAGAGACTACTTCCTTCCACTTACTACGATCCTGGCATACTTCGTTCGCCTCCTCTACATTTATCAATCTCTTCATGCATGCGCGTCGGTTTAGGGTACTCTCGACCTGACCTTTCTTTAGCACGTCCCCGATTTGATCGAGGTACGTTCGATGAGGTCTTCCCCGTCCGACGTTCCCATCCCCACTCGCCATATACACCTGTTTCGTTAATCTTATTTCATTCATCCTCTCTACATGACCAGAATAATACACCATTTAATAAAATATTTGTAGAGAAAGCAAGGAACAGGAAGAACCTTTATTTTTATACTTTACATGCCGTGACATATGAGTGACAGGAAATAGAAAACACGTGAGAGTAAAAGAGACAGCTTTGTTAGCTGACTAAGTGCAATGGGTCCCAAGGGCACCAATTCATTGCACACATTTTTGGGTTTTTGGCGTGTGTATTTCCTGTTTGAGTATAATATAATTGCAAAGAAGGACGCTTTCTGCTGTTTGAAGAGAGTCGCATTTGTGTTCCAATAGAGTGTTAGCTGGATTGTTTTGGCCGTTTCGAATTCCACTAGAAATTTGAAGTATAGAAAATCATGGTGGCAATAGAATATCAGTTGAGTGTCATGTGATGCCAGCATAGAAAAGTCTCACACCATTTCTTTCCCGTGGGTGTCGTAAGAGGCGACTAAGGAACTGAGAATTATATGTGCGTTGTATTTTTAGGCGATGGGCTGAAAACCTGTCACTATACACGATTTTCTGAATGTCCTCAAATGTTTGTCAGACGTGGCGATGGCGACCGTACTTTTGCGAAGTATTTGTTGAGTATTAATGGCATTATAATGGCTAATAATAAAATTATCGGGGCTTGGTGCAAGGAACCCTAAATGCGAGAATAGAAAGCGTGAAGCGAACTAATGATTAATTCGCAATCACAGTGGCACCGGGAGCAGTTCCTTTGGGTTTCTCATTTTGTTTTGTCCCGTAATTCTTTTAAATTGACATTTTATTTCCGTCACGACCGGCACGGGTGAATCCACTGCGTTCCAATGGAGAGAGAAAACTCAAAGTTTATTGAAGATTGCCGCTGGCGCGACTGTGCCTAAACGCACCAATCAGAAATAACTGAAGTTTGTCATTGACACATTTTCAACAATTTCAGAAAATTTACACAAATGATAGTGGCATTATTAGTTCCCCAGTTAGCTAACTAATTGCTTCAAATTTTAAATTTATTTTACTTTTGTACCATTACCTTGTTATGGATGATAACATTATGGATTTAGAGAACATAGTTTTTGTAAATATTCGTACAGTCTATGATCTATATCATAAACAAACATAGATTTACAAGCTGCATGTACAAAACGCGGTTCAAAAACTCTGCTATTTCATGGGTTAAATAAGCACAAAAAGACACCAATGCGTCAGGGATGACAGCAAAACAAAGAAAAAAAATATGACGAAAATTACTTAATTTAATTAATTATTATTAGAGAATCATGGTATTGCTGGATGTGGAATACATATTTCGGCGGTTCACTCACTTAACGTCCGTCGTTTAGTTTGACGCGTGTGTCAAACGAATTGGCAGACGCCTACGTTACGCCTCATTACGCACCGTAAAGTAAACCCACCGTAGCTGTATTTGTTTGGGAATTAGATTGGAGTTCGCAATTTCTTTTCGTTTCATTTAGTTGCGTTAAAGGACGGACGACAAGTGAGAGAACCGCCTTAGAGCTCGCTGGAATAATCCACCGGAAGCATGGTAAATCGGAACCCGTTTTCGATTTGCAATTTCACAAGTTTCTCGTATCTGTTGTATTTCCATAATATTCGATTCAGTAAGTTTTAAATCAACTGTGCACTGAGATTGGTTGTATTGAATTATTTAAATTATACGAGCGGTGCGGAATAAATTTAATTTGCAATCGGATTATTTATGGAACCGGCTGTTTTGTTTTTAATAAAATACGCATATAACGCCTATTTATACACTTTGCGGGTTAGGCAGAGGGCAAACGGCCGCAACAACAGTCATTATTTCCCCATCTGATAATTATTTGAGGGTCATTTCATAAATGTTTTTATCGTATCATCATCATCATTTGTAACAGCCACAATAATCCACTGATGGTTGGGTTTCCCACACTTGCCGAGCAGGCGAGCGCAGTGCAAGGTACAGGGAACTCTACTGCCCATTCCCTGAATTTATCCCTTAGTCGCCCTATACAGAACTTACGGTAAGAAATTGGGCGATGTTGTTCAAAGCCGCGTTTATTTGAGTACCGTTTTTCTTTAGTTCTGCAGGCCACATAATAAACCCTATTCCAGATGCACTTCTATTATTACTAAGTCTAATTTGACGTTTCTAAAGCCGTTTCCTATTCTGCATGTAACTGTCAAACTCAAATGACATGATTATAATCTCTAAAAATAACTGACAGGATGAAACTTAGCTTAAGCCGAATTTAAATATTTAAAAGGATTAAATTTACTAATCTTAGCGGCCACTAAAAAGGTCCCGCTTAAAAATAGAACTCTCAAAACAAATCGAAATGGTTGCAATGTTGGAGTTTTCTGTGTGATTTTCGGTCAGATAGGAGAGTTCTAAAGTGGGATCAATTGAATTGGGAGGTCCTAGAGTGTCACCGGGTAGGAAAGATCTAAAGTGGCACCGGATCAGAATGTTCTAGGCGGGCACCGGGTTGAAAGGTTTTAAAGTGGCACCGGGTCAGAATATTCTAGGCTGGCTTTCTTTTTTGTGTGGGACACCGAGTCGTCCAACGACCCGATGAACCCTGGTGTCAGAGTTTTTCAACCGCCTACTACTCGTAGTAGGCCTCTGACATGGTTGTGTAACGACCGCCGTCTAAGTAATTATAGACAGCCACCGGGACCGACGGCTTAACGTGCCCTCCGAAGCACGGAACCGTTTCTTTTCGGACAATCAGGTGGTTCACCCTGCAATGTCCTAACCAGACCGGGAACAAATTCACAAAGTGATATATATCAATTTTGTGAGTGTCCCACCGAGAATCGAACCCGGAACCTTTGCGTCGCAGGCAGTCGCACTACCACTGCGCCACATCAGCCGTCCTGGGCTGGCACCGTGTTGAAAGGATTTAGAGTGGCACCGGGTCGGAAAGTTCTAGAGTGGTACCGAGCGAATGTTTATCTATCAATTCCATCTCATCTCTTTTTGGCGATTTTACACAAAAATGCACCTTCAAGCATTATTGCGTACTGCGCTCGCCAATCCATCTACCAAGCATGGTGTGTTAAGCAAATTCCCCCAAAGCCTCAACAGTTCTGTTTCTATAGTTAAATATAAGAATTATTTTACCAAATAATAGAAAAATGCTTTTTCGTGGTGTATAAAAATTATTTGTTTTCTTGCAACACTTTAATATATTTTTAAATTTGCAACACTAAATTTTGGTAAAAATAGCATTGTCAAAATCAAATTATATTCCTGTCAAAACCTTCCCAAAAACATGGCTTTTCTGGAATAGCCACACTTAAAACCTCTAAGTTTAGGGATTTTATTTTAGTGATTTTAGCATTAGAAACTTAAAATGATTAAAACGTGGAATCGGGTCTAATATCTATTTTATTTTATTTTTAATTTTATTATTATTAGGAAGACTAACAGCTAAATATAAAAAAAAAATTAAATAAACAAATGCTAATAATAAGTCAAGAAGCCTCACAATAGAACTGTCACATGAGCTTAACTAAAACGTACCTACCTATCATACGCTACATATAGCTTACGTGGTCATGAATACGGCTAGTTACGACCGAGCGTTCATTAGAGTTATATTGTGCTCGAATACGCCTAGCTATAACTTGATCATGTCGCAATATCCAATGTCGAAGGCTTGGCATTGGCATGTTTAGCTGTTATTTTTATACTAGGTATGATACTAGGTACTTTTTGTAAAGTCAAGCTCACGTACGGTTAGACACTAGGCCCGCCAGTAAGTATTATGCGCGCAGCATAAAACAGTCTATACGCCCTAAGCTGGTATGTACCTATGAGATAAATACACACAGCCTCAGTCATTGCAACTATCAGTAATACTCTAAAGGGTACTTTCTAAACACAGGTGGGATGGCGTACGCAGTGGAAGTCATATCTCAGAACTTAAATATATTTTAGGCTATCTTAGGCGATGGGCTGACAACCTGTCTCTATGGCGATACACAATTTTCCGAATGACCCTCAAATATATGTCAGACGTGGCGTAAATGTCCGTTTTTTGCGGCCGTTCCGCTCTGCCTACCCCGCAATGGATTATAGGCGTGATATGTGTGCGTGTAAATATAATATATATTAATTTGGACCTGCTTTGCAAATTTACTAGTTAGGCTAGTACATTTTAGTATGGGAGGTTCAATATTTTTGTGTTTAGACCTATGTTCCTTGGGAAAAGTTGTTCCATATCACCAGCCTATCCAGAGTTTTTGGAATCAGTTACTAGTAAAATTTCACCACATATTTTATCCTATATTTAAAGGTATTTCTTTTTCAAATTTCCTTAACATGTAGTAACAATAGAACAAGTACAGTTCCAAATATTACTTTCGGTACCATCTCTACAGCTAGTGTGTGTGACTACGAGTATATTGGAGGCATATAGAATATTTTGGTATTTCGAGAGTGTTCACGTAAGGTATTGATGAAATATGGACTTTAGATGGAAACTATCAAAATTACGTATTATTTTTTATTAGCGACGAAGAGTCTGATCTTTATTTTATTTATTTTATTTTTATTTTTTGAGGAATGCTAACAGCACCAATTTACAAAAAGTACTACGAGTTTAGGTACAAACAGGCTAATTAGAAGCATCCACATATGGTACTAAAAGTATATAAGAAAAGAAAAATAACATAAAAAAGCGCAAAAATACATCGACATCGATGTAGGCACCCCAGAGGTAATCAACGGCAATGTAAATGACGAACAATTCGTTAATTGATGATATTATGAGTAGTATTCAATCATTGGTCCTTGCGCACATTAAAATGTTGCAATTTCTTTATGAAAAACAACTTGAATGCATTGATGCTGGAAGAGAAAAGGTCAATACTGTCTTTGTTTAAATCCGGGCTAGAACTTATTTATTTCCAATATGACAGTTCATATTTTAATCATTTATCACTAATTTAATAGTTTACAGATAGACAAATACACAGTTGACGATATGATAACGGTTCGTTGTAGAACCTTAAAACTTATCGTTACAACATTGGCGGAATAAAAAGTAAGGATACCAAATTTTGATTTTGATCCATCTGGGCTACCGTGGCGTAGCACGGCTCCATCTATCGGATTAATAACAAAAAAACTGATTTCTTGGTGCACATTTTTTATTTTTAACAAACTTTTCCCACTTCTTCTGCATTCAAAACATAACTTATAATATGCAATTCACGTTTCCCGTGACACTTTACGTGCGTGACTCGCGAAGTTCTCAATCGTCTTCCAACCTCAGTGACGTGATTAACTAAACCAATTTACCTTCAACCGTCACTGGCAGCCACTGTTGTAATTACCAGCCACTTCATTAGCACGGTTTTAGGCAGGGACGGAGTTGGTGCCGGTTTAGGGGTTGTATTGGAGTATGGAATGCATGCCTTCGGAATGAATGGAATGATCGCTCCGGACCGTTGTGCTCAGTTAAAAAGCCTCGTTTCTAAAGTCGTTAAGACGTTCAAAAAAAATAAGAAAATAAATATATATTTATAAGGAATCTACTGATTCAGAATCAATAAATGATATCGTAAAAAAATAAGCAACTCTAACATTTTTAAATAATATTATGATAAGAACAAAACTTTTATAATAAAATTGAGGCTAGAAATTCAAGTTGGGTGTGACATAAAAGGGCTTGATGTTCATATTACGGGACCATCGGTGGGCGAGTTTGACTCGCTCTTGATCGTTATTATATTTTACTAGATTTCCGTCCAGCGGTTTCACCCGCTGCCACTTATTTTCCCATGGTAATAGTCGTCTTCCTTCGGTAAAAAGTGGCCTATGTGTTATTTCAGGTTATATTCTACCAGTGTTCTAAATTTCATCCAAATCGGTCAAGCCGTTTGAGCGTGAAGGGGTAACGAACAAACATACACAGACACACACAAACTCTCAGATTAATAATATTAGTACGGATATTTTGGCTGGGACCCTATTTCTAGATCAGTCATCCTGGATTCAACCCTGTAAAAGTTTCAAGGAAACCTCTCTGTAGGACTTCGTTGTTTTGAGTTGTCTGAACAAACACGACATGCTTTCAAACTTCATATTATATTGTTTTCAACGTTGCGCCGAACTTTTTGAGCAGGTAAACTTTTTGTTCTTAACGACCCTAATAATTTTTCAGAAAACAACAAGATATTATGCGAAGTTTTTTTTGTTGTTTTGACCACATCAACGAGAGTTATGTTTTGTTGAAACAAATAATGAGCAGTAAGAAGTATAAGTAGGCAGTTAGTACCTACCTAATTATATTTCTTATCGTGTTTTTATTTTATATTGTTATAATAATATATACTCTGTCTAAGTAGGTATTTAAAAGAATGTAAACGTACTAGACAGAAAGGGACAACATTATGATCTGCGACATTAAAAGATATGGAGGTATGTCACCCAGCTATATAGTTTACATTACTTTAAATACCAACACGGACAGAGAATAGATAGGAATAGAAATTATTCAAAATTTATTAAAAAATACCATATCCGGCAATATTAAATGATACTGAACCATCCCGGAGCATAAATTACTTCATTCATAAGGTAGTTCTGAATTTTATCTATAATGTAAGACAAAAAATTCACTAGGTAATAAGTTATTACATTTTATCAACAATAAAGAAACAAATAAAATTGGAGTAAAAACTGTTGTTAACCCACTGCGGTAAATTTGAAGAGTTCCCTCGATATTTCTAAGATCCTATCATCAGAACCTCATTTTGACGACGCAACCATTCAGTTTAAAAAAAGACTAATACTAACGTAGCTAGCAAATTATGCTTAGGTATCTATTTGATATTATGGAACTAGCAATTCTGCTCTTAGTATTCTAAAATCTAAACCAAAATATTCCGTGTGCTGGCTTTGAATAGCATCACCCCATTTTTTTCCTGTGGGAGGCGGCTATGGGATTCAAGGGTGTGTTATGCAAAAGCCGATGGGTTACTATGGCGATACACAATTTTCTGAATCACCTTCAAATGTTTGTCAGACGTAGCGTTTTTTTTTTTTGCGGCCGTTTATGTTCTGCCTACCCAGCAAGGGATTATAGGTGTGTTAAGTGTGTGTGTATGTAAAAACCCAAAATTAAAAATATGCTCAAATCCTATGATTTGCCGAGCAGTCTTTTTATTTCTCCCAGTCGGCTAAAAACGTCGTCTAGAAGTGCTGCAGCAAATAAAGTTGTTTTGTATGTTTGTTTTCTGTTTTTTGTTTTCTTTTCATTCCCTTCCTTTCTGACACAAACGGGCAGGTAGAGCGTGAAATTATTGTAGGTAAAGTTGCTTCCACACTAACAAAGCTGGCAACGAGAAACTATTTTATTAATCAACATACATCGTTCGAATTGCTATACTAAAGAAGAAAGTTGCTTAGGAGTAGACGTAGCTGATGCTACGAAGAAAACGTAGCCGAAGCTACGGAGAAATCGTAGCTAATGCTACGACTACTAAAGCTTCGCTCGTCCTTCAATGGCAAATGAGGGGAATTTTACCTACCTACGGATCTGTTACCGAAAAATTATAACCTAGGCAGTTTAGGGTGAGAATAAATAGACATGCTCAGGGCGAGAATGGCACGAAAAAAAATACATCTACTATCTGTGCTGTGTTGATTTTTTATTGTTTGGATTTCATTCGCTTTACCCCACAATTGATCAGTGGAGTGCACTAGATCGTCGCCAGTTTGCGCGTTCACTCGGAAACATGTTTACCTATTTATTATCACTGGATAGTAAAAAAATAAGTTGCTTGTCGTGTTTGGTGTCATGTCCGGTTATATATTTACATACATACATATATCACGCCTATAATCCCTTGCGGGGTAGGCAGAGCGTAAACTGCCGCATAAAACGGACATTTACGCCAAGTCTGACAAATATTTGAGGGTCATTCGGAAAATTGTGTATCGCTATAGTGACAAGTTGTCAGCCCATCGCCTAAAATTGAAATACACACCCTCAAGTCCCTAAGTCGCCTCTTACGACTCCCACGGACAAGAAATGGGGTGATGCTATTCTTAGCCGGCAACACACGGCAAATTCTTAGCCGGCAACACACGGCAAAATTTGGTTATATATTTAGACCTTTCAAACTACTTTTAATTTTTTTTTTTTTTTTTTTTTTTTATTAATGATGGGTTTGCTCTTGACTCTAGTCTAGGTCATAGGACAGAGACAGAGTCTAAGATGGAGCGAGCTCACCCAGAAGAAGCCTGTTAAGGCACTGGCACTCCCACACACTGACGGAACGCAGCAAGCTACTTGGCGCCAGACTTCGGTGGGATGGTGGTCGCGAGCCAGGCGGCCCCTTACGGAGCCTTCCACCGCTTGGTGGGATCGTTCAGCCGGACTTATCCACAGGCAAGCCTGTGTTGCCGTTGCCCGGGGTGGACCGCTAGGAGGTAGATCCCATACCACCCCAAATAATTTTAATGCGATTTTAATAGATACCTAGAGCAAGGGCAGGTTAAGGTACCTTTTACTGTGGGATAAATTTCTATAAAACGGGTAGCAGTGGGTGAAACCTGAGGTCTCCAAACGAAAATGACCGATATTTTTTTGAGTTTATTTGTTGGGTGGCGTACTTATGACTCTTGTATGTTACTTTTATTTATTTATATTTTATTTTATTTGAGAAAATTACCTCAAAAAACATACTTAACTTAATATATAAACAAATGCCAATTACAAGCTTCCACATATAACAAATATTGCTCAGCAAATAGCGACCAAAATATTGATAAAATGTCTGAAAGAGTAAACTTTACTGGTGGTCATTATAGTCGGATGACTATAATGACAACCAGTAAAGTTTACTCCTGTTATTTCTCATTTTTCACTCGTCGAATTCCAATATAAGTTTAGTCCTGATGGACAGGACCTGATACAACTAAATAAATTGAGAAAACTCTTTATACTGTATTCTCGTATTAATATTGAAGTTCTACAGACGTTCAGTCCAACCCAACTTTACTTCAGCCAAGTAGGTATTTAAAGTGTTAGTATTTCTGAATCACAACTATTCTTTTCGCTCCTTTTCAATATAATGATGTTGTCCCTCTTTGTCTAGTTTGTTTACATTTTACATTAACAGCCACAATAGTCCACTGCTGAACATGGGCCTGCCCCTATTGGGGGGTAATGCCATACTCACTACGCTTGGCAAGCAGATTGGCGAGCGCATTACAATAAATTGCTTTCACAGGGAACGCTGCTGCCCATTCCTTGGATAAAATACCTGAGTCACTTTTTACGGATTTTGTCTAGTTTGTTTACATTATTTAAATACCTACTTTAACGGAGTATGCCAGCCGATGTTACACACTGGTATTGCGACTGCCTGCGACGCAAAGGTTCCGGGTTTGATTCTCGGTGGGGCACTCACAAAGTTGATATTTGTCACTTTGTGAATTTGTTCCCAGTTTGGTTAGGACATTGCAGGGTGAACTACCTGATTGTCCGAAAAGAAAGAAGGTTCGGTGCTTCGTCGGTCCCGGTTGCTGCCTATGATTACTTAGACGGCGGTTGTTACACAACCATTTCAGAGGCCTACTACTAGTTGTAGGCGGTTAAAAAACTCTCGACACAACGGTTCATCGGGTCGTTGGACGACTCGTTGTCCCACACGAAAAGAAAAGAGAAAAACAGAGAATAGCACTTCCCAATCCAACTTTTAAAATTGCGATGACTCAGTGTAGTTACCTAGATCTGATATCAGAGATCAATATACCTGCTGTACCTACTGATACTTAGGAAGGTACATTAAATTAGATGCAGCTATACAACATGTAATTGGCGGCTTTGATTTACTAGACTCGGAACCGCAAATAAAATAAAAGCAATCTACACAGCCCCTTAACATACAAAGACATGTAACAGAAATAGTTGGCACGGACAGTTTTTAGTTTGGCACTAGCTGAAATTGAATCGCTTGTCTCCTGCCAACACCTTTGCCCGACAGGATAAATGTCTGGAGTTTATAGGAGGAAAATATGTTTTTGAAATAGGTGGAAAACTCACAATGTTTCATACAATCGTAAGGATGCATAATAATAGGAATATACTTAGTCAAAACCTTAGTAGGTGCTGTCGGCAGCACTTTATCATATCATATCACACATCACGCCTATTATCCCATGCGGTTTAGGCAGAACGTAAACGGCCGCAATAAACGTATATTTACGCCACGTCTGACAAACATTTTATGAGAATCATTTGGAAAATTGTGTATCGCCATAGTGACAAGAAGTCAGCCCATCGCCTAAAATTGAAATACACACCCTCTTACGACTCCCACGGGAAAGAAAAAGGGTGACGCTATTCTAAGCCGGTATCACACGGCCACTGTCGACAGCACTTTAAGTTACCTGTAATTTTAAGGTACAACTTATGCTTGTTTTAAATAACGAGTGGCACTACCGCTAGTAAGATGGGTGATTTTTCTTTCCTATTGCCTTATTAGTCTTTTAGATAATTAAACTTAATTTATAGTTTATCGTTAATTGGGTTATCCTTAAATACCTTTGTACTTACCGCTTCTAGTTTGCAGTGAATTAAAAAGTTTCGATTTAGCACGTTGTTCTTTCAATACTTTCGTCCTGGTCTCCATACAATTTGCTTGGAAGTCTGGTTCACAATTTCATTCATCGCGGTAATGACTGCAGATTGTCGCCTCGCCTCACAATGGGTGAACTACGAAAATGCAGATACGCACAGTTTTTGTGACCCTTTGCGGTTTCAATTTAGGGCTGGGCTGACTGGTAAGTATATTTCTTTTTTTTATGCTGTCGTCACTCACTCACCATACAGGATATGTCAATTCGTAAATACTATAATATCCTTTGTCTTTATTTGACAATAGCGATAACAACCCTTTTGAATGTGAATAAATTAATGACTGTCATTGACCATTGACCCTCATACTAACTGACGCAGATTATGACATGACAGGTCGATTTAGGTCAGTTCGTTTGAGGGTCAATGCCGTTTACACGAGATTAAAACAAAATAGCCATAAAAGATCGCGAGGGATATAAAACAGGCTATCGTTTTGTAACAAAAATGACAAATCTGCCTTTTTGACTTGGTCAAATCAACTCAAATCAACTGGTTTGTACTCAGTTATGTTCTAACTAATAGATTATATAAACAAAAGGAACTATTACGTATAATATCATACCTACATACATACATAAATACACATATCACGCCTATAATCCCTTGCGGGGTAGGCAGAGCATAAAAGGCCGCATAAAAGGCCGCATAAAACGGACATTTACGCCACGTCTGACAAATATTTGAGGGTCACCCGGAAAATTGTTTATCGCCATAGTGACAGGTTGTCAGTCTTAAATTGCAATACACACCCTCCAGTTCCTTAATCGCTTCTTACGACTCCCACGGGCAAGAAATGGGGTGATGCTATTCTAAGATACGATAATATCACTACAAAAAAACGCAAAATTTACTGGTTAGGTACCCATAAGGCTTTCTATCGGTGCTAAGATAAACAAAATCTCGTTGGTAGAATGAAAACTATTTCTTGGCAGGATCAAATTTTTAGTAGTACTCGAAGACCTCAAGTAGGTAATACTTTTTTCACGTGGCCAGGTTTCTATCTACATTTTTAACTAAATCTTTAGGTATCCACACAATGTTTTCTTTGAAGTTAAATTTAATATTCATTCGACGAGTGAAAAATGAGAAACGTCAACCCTAGTTTAAACAAGAATATAAATGCTAAACCTGAAAGCGGACTGAAAGAGTCCGGTCTTCAGTGTTTAAATGTTTAATTTATCCGTGAACACCTTATTTAAAGTCAATCCGTGTTTTGCATTTAGAAAGTGGCTGATCTTTTCAGAGGATTAATCACGACGCATGAATATTTTCAAAAATAACATAATTTTTCTAATACCTGGTTAAACTATGTTTTGAAGCTTTTCGTCGAAACACATCTGATTTGAATTGAATTTATTTATTTTCTCCCACAAAACGACTTTTCGGGGTTTGAGGCTTTTTGAATTATTTTAAACATATTCTTTTATGCGCAAGTTGTCACCTTGTTTTCTGTTACCAAAGTCTGCGACAGCTATAGACATAACTATAACATCCGAACCTTTTAAAGGGCGTACGAAAAAAATGACAGCTCTACTTACAAAAGCCGATATTTCGCTAAAAGCAGGGTAAAAGTTTTGCGGTCACGAAGGAAGAATAAATATGTAGGAGGTTCCTTTTTACTTAAGTAAGTAAGACCAGGAGTAGGATCAACCTTTGTCACGCTTCACATTATAACATTTTCTTAGGTTATTATTTAGTATTTATTAAATAACCTCTGGAACTTCGGGAGCATTTTCTAAATTTATACTGCCATAAGAAAGTTACAGTATTATCATAGATAGGTTATTCTTAACCCAGGGAAAACGCTTTATTACCACTTTTATACAGAGAAAACCTTAGTGCAAATATAATTATCAAAGCAACTTACTTGACTCGTTCAATGCGGAAACAGCAACCAGTATCCAAAAAGTGTTCATTTTTGACAAAAATCTGTAACAAAGAGGTCGCAATTAGAATTATGACAATTTACTACATAATTTTGTTTATTTCTTTATTCTTTTTTGTTTTGTGATTTATACTATGTGTTGCACAATGGAGTGGCATTGTCATATTTTGACAAAACTCCTTAAATAAAGATAGAAAAATAAATGGAATGAGGCGGGGTTCTCCCACTAAGTATAACGGATCGACGGATGTGTTTTTGACGCATCCGTCTGTCAGAGGAAAAAAAAACAAATGATACCATACAATGGAGACCATAGCACACTGTAACGCATGCGATTTGACCAAGGTGTTTAACAGACGCATCCGTTAGTCAGTCATAGTGTGATATTGGCCTAATGCGTCCACGGCCGGGACTTGAACCGGGAACCTTAAAGAACCATTCCACTCTTCTGCTCTGTTATCTGAGCTAGCAGCGTAGTCACGACTGCTGTCGAACTAGAAAAATATTAAGAATATTTTTATATTCGCTTGAAGAAAATTAAATGAAACAAAGAAAAATGATTATTAAAATCAAGCTCATACAAAACGCTTTGAATTATGGAGAAACCGAACTTTTGTTTTAAGTTTCAAGGAAATCACAACGTTTTAACTTTTGTTTTTATTTCCGTAGTAAAACTTAAGGTTGGCACACACTAGCATTATCGTAAACGCGTTGCACCGTAGAACTTTTAGAGTTGTTTTGTTATGTAATTGACAGGGTAATTCAATCTCAAAACACGTCGTAAAACTAGCTGTCTTCTACTTCACCATGCTGATTAGCCGCCTTTGCTTACTTTTAGTCTTAAGTTTTCTGTATTGGTTTTTTTCTGCTTTGTATGTTGGAAGCAATAAAGTGTTCATCAATCTATTTATCTGATTACAAAGTTACCTACTAAAGTACTAGGTACTACTACTAGGTACTAAACAAACATGTGTGAGCAGTACCGACGTGGAAAAACAATGTGTCAAATTCACTGCGCCGTGTGCAGTATTCTGAAATTTGCCGTATGATGCCGGCAAAAAAAAATCATCACCACATTTCAACACGTGAGTGTTGTAAAAGTTAACTAAGGAGTAAATCAAGGGAATGGGCATTCAGCGTTTCCTGTCAAAGCAACCTCTTGCACCTTCGCAAACTCACTTGCCAAGAGTGAGATTAGATGAGTAAACAATCCTAACTAGGGCGAGACCAAGCCCAAAGGTGCAACAATGTAGTTGTGGCTTTCATGACGATTTGGTAGCAGTCACGTTACGTCTCGTCACGTACTTCAGTTTCTCGATAGTGCGACCGCACCTTAAAACTTTCAGCAACCCTGACGTTTCAGCTTTTAGTTTTATTTCCGTAGTAAAACCTTACTCTATTGAAAAGCAGTACTACGGTCAACTTTCTCCGTACATCTACCGCATATTAAAAGCGCCAGCGAGTTTTCCATGAACAACTACCAACTGGCGATCGAGTTATACAGGGTGTAAAAAAAAGTTTATAAAACAAGTAACTTTTTTTTAAACTTGCAAATTTTTCAAGCGCGGGCAAAGTTGACAATTTTTGCAAGTTTTCAAAAGTTGTGTACCTTACACGGAAGTGTTTAAGAATTTGGTATTCAATTATAAATACTTATAAAAAGCTAATATTTATGTTGCCATGTCAGAGGCCTACTAGTGGTAGTGGCAGTAGGCGGCTGAAAAACTCTGCCACAAGGTTCATCGGGTTATATGTCGACTCGGTATCCCGCATGAAAGGAGAAGTTAAAAATTGGTACCTTATACTCTGTATTTAAAGCGCCTGCGAGTTTACCGCGAGCAACCAACACGATCGTGTTGTTTCAATCGAAACTTATTCCAGGCGTTTTGATTAAAACGTCCGAGTTGCGAGCTGGGATTTCAGTTTAAATCGAGCAAGTATTTTAGACTGCTGTATAAAGGATTTAAAATTGAAGGTAGATTTTTGCCACAGAATTCTATTGAGGACCATGTTTTTTGTATGTTTTGCTTTCATTTTTTGCCTATTTATTGGATTTATCATAACTTTACGACCCGCGCGTCGTCTCTCTTATTTGTGACTCTATCTACTTATAATTTTCAAATAATACCTAATATTGCAGTCGTCAAAAATGTTGACAAAAGTTCAAAGTTATTTCACAAATTTCCAACAATAAAAGGTATCTTTTCGTGTACTCGTAGTAGCTCAAAAGCAACTCAAAAGTAATGATGGTTCTCATGGTAAATACCATTACTCTTCCCTAGATCTGCTGTAAGAAATTTATTATTAGAGATAAGCAGTTCCTGTTGTCTGTATTCTTCATGTGTTTGTCCCATTACTGATCCTGTGTACAATAAATCGTAAATAATTAAACGACTTCACCCTTCCAGGCCCAGACCAACCGCCATTGATTGTGAAGGTATGAGAAATCTTTATCAGCAACTGGGATCGACTTCTTTGATGTCCCTCAAAAGCCCTATAGTACGGACTATTAGGACCTTAGAATCATGAACCTAAAACCAATGCTCAGACTAGTAGACTACGATGGCAGTACTGTAACGATATGACCTCTTTGGCATCGTACTTCCAGCATCAGACTGCCCACCCACGACCACGTCATCCATTCTTCAACTTCAAAATTCATAATCCAGAATCCACGTCATGTGGCAGATCAATCAGCGATTTTCAAAATACCATTACTGTTATTTTATTTTCCTGGCTTTGTACAACATTTTTACAAGTTATTATTCTTGTTTGCCAGTACCCCGGCATAAATATAAATAAATAAATATCCTGAACATTTCACAATACTTCGATAACTATTGAACAGGCCCTGAATGTAGTTTCAGGTAAGTGTTGTCCCGTTTCGCTATTCTGTTTCCTTCCACACGAGTACTACGTTCATAGTCACACGTATTTATATGTTCATATCCAGGGTCTTTTATCTGTATAATAAAACATCTCAATCATCTTCACCGAGTTTCCATTCCACTCCACCACTCTGTGTCTGCGAGGGCCAGTAGCTGGCCCCTACGCGACAGTACTAGTGACTACTGCATATGTAACTCGTTCAAACGCCTGTTGGTAGTACTGCAACAACTAGCGACCGAATGAAAATATTCATGAGTTCAGATAGTGCACCGCAATATCTACCCTCGCTGCGCAACTATAAGCTACAATTTCATTTTTGAATTATTAATTCGACTCTCGTCTTGCAACCTAGAAAATGTGCTTTTTGTATCTACTCCAGATGAGAAATTGAAGGTATATTAAATATGCAGGTAGTTCAGTGTCTCTCTGGGTGTCTGTAAAATTAAAAAGCTAGTTTGGAAATAAAGAACTTACGTCGGTAAAGGTGCTTGCTCCTGCATAATTAACTGCAGATTTAAATAAAAAATAAATACCTTGGACATTTCACGCAGCGCCATTTAGTCCCAAACTAAGCAAAACTTGTAACTTGTACTATAGGAACAAGATAGCTGATATAAGTCATCCAAAACCATTTCCTGCGCAATGCTACCGAGGCGCCCTGGAAGATGCGGAATGCTAAAATCGACTTAGGTCTCCCTAACATTAAAGCGGATATGAAAGAAGCGTCTCGTCGCTTCTTCGACAACACTCACCATATAAAAACCCCTTAATAGTTGCCGCGTCCAACTACTTCCCCCAACCTCACGTTTTGAACGGCGTCCCAGACACGTTCTTTCGAATGATTATGACGATATCACAATAGCCGCTGCTGCCGCAGCCATTGCAAGTAGATCACACTCCACAAGTTTTTAAGCAACCGACGCCCCCGCCGAGGGCGGCACAGAGGTCTCTTATTTCTTCCCTAGTATGGGAACTACCGGGACGTGCCGGGTACATTCAGTCCAATCCGTTCTTCCCGGAACAACTCGTAAGCCCAGTCACGCCCCAAGGGCTGGTTGCTTGGGCAATCAAAAAAACTTCTCCGGTTGAGCTACAGCTCCTCACCAAACAGTCAGGAGAAAATTTCATGGCCCCGGGGCAAAAAATTGAAGAGTTCAGAATTTAAGAAAGCTGCTATAATTAATACATAAATCCTTTTTTGTGAATAAATACATACTATACATAGGAAACACCCAGACTAATCACATCAAATATTTGAAAAGTAACTTATAAACACTTGTCCTGTGTGAGGATCGAACCCACGATCCTGGGCGTAGCATGTAGGGATACTGTCCACCACGCCATCGGGCCAGTCATTCCCAACAGTTGGTAGACTTATAAGTAATTTAACATGGCTCTCACAGTTCATGTCTTGATTCTTTCAGAGACGACTTATTGAGGTTTTTTTTATTATTACTCCATATAAATTCACGAAAATTACCAATTTTCTTTCATGGTGTAGGAGTTGCCTAAAATTACAAATTGTAATTGCCAAGGGGTGATTCAGTAATTATTACTTCGGGAAACTCGGGGATGATTCTCAGCTAATTAGTTGCCTTGTTTCAAAATTAACGTGGTTAGAATCGTGGGATTGTATTACTAATTCCATGTAACTCGATTTGTGAATTCGGTATGAATTTTGAGGATGCGGATTTAAAAAGCACGACTCTATTGGTAGAGTCACTCCAATTGTGAATTGTAAGAGGAAACCTAACAATTTCAAAAATTACAGTTTTAAGCCATTCATTCTCTGCTTTTATATAAGCAAGAGATGATAGAAAAAAAATCAGTTGTGTTGGATACAAAATTTTTGCAATATTCATTACGTATCATCATCTTATCCCGTATAACGCCGGCTTAGAATAGCAACACCCCATTTTTTTCCCGTGGGTGTCGTAAGAAACGACTAAGAGACTCGAGGGTGTGTATTGCAATTTAAGGCGATGGGCTGAAAGTGATACCTGTCTCTATGGCGATACACAATTTTCCGAATGACCCTCAAATGTTTATCAGACGTGGCGTTAACAACCGTTTTTTACGGCCTACCCCACAAGGGAATATAGGTGTGATAAATGTATATATGTATCATCTTCTTACAAGTGTATCTAGTAATTTAAGTCGCCTACATATTCCCTAAGGATAGCAGTATCCCTCGTCAAATCTCTACCCTTGTCACGAGGTGCGACACGTGATTTCCGTTGACCTTGTTAATAAATCGCTTTAAATACTGACAGATTTCGTGAGGAATCATTACAACATGAACACACACACACACACATAAATCACGCCCATAATTCTTTGCGGTGTAGGTAGAGTGTAAATGGCCGTAAAACTGAGATTTTCGCCACGTCTGACAAACATTTTAGCGTTATTCAGAAAATCGTGTATCGCCATAGTGACAGGCCAGCCCATCGCCTAAAATTGCAATACACATGTTACCCTCGAGTACATTTGTCGCATCTTATGATCCTAGAGAAAAGAAATGAGGTGATGCTATTCTAAGCCGATATCACACGGTAGCAATATCAAAACCACTCTAAACCCAAATGTGTAAGCGTAAGTGCTGTGAGCTAACGCACCGCAATGTTTTCGGTTCTTTTGGACAAATGATTTAACAAAATCTCATGCAAATTCCGGATATCATCATGGCTGGCGTGGCTGTCATAAACAGCAATATTGTTCGGTTCATGTGTGAAACACCTAAAAAGTTGACTGCAGGTAGTCAGTTAAGTACTTTCTTATTATTCTGTGTTTCATGGTCTTCATACATTTGATCGATGTTTGAAAGAAAAAACAATAAAGTAACTTATTCCAAAAATGGTAACGAATGTTGGCAACACACCGTGTGACAGCACCTTTATGTACCTACTTAATATTTCTTTTGACAATGCCGAGAAAATTGTGTCTTTATTGTTTTGAATCGTATTGTTTACCTTCTTAATGCAACATGAATTCTTCAGACATTGTGATACAGTCAAAGTCGTCATTGAAACTTGACACTGGCTAAATCATAACTAAAACGCCATAAAATAAAAATAAAAATTGAAGGAATTGAAGACATGTTGCGCTTTGAGCAGACCCTAAATAATTTGGTATAAGGGCAAACAGATTCATTATCATCAATGATTCTATTAATTTTTATACCAATCCGAAACCATGTTCATAAAATCTACCCAAACCACAGAACTTACCTTAATTTTCTCTGTATATAATTAGACATTATTGAACACGGCGCAATATTGTTACTCTGGCAGGAAGTTTGTGAGGTGGTACGAAACTTATTTTGCGCGGTAACTTTCCGAACCACCCGGTTCCAGTTTGCCACAGTCCCCTGTTCGTCACACTCAATAACATTAGCATTATTAACCGCCATGACAGTCCTCCTATACTTGCTAGATACGTGCCTCCTATATTGGGGGATATCGCCATACTCACCACGCTTAGCAAGCGGATTGACGAGTGCAGTAAAAGATGTTGTATTCTCCTTGCGGGGTCTTGACAGACTGACGAGCAGACAACGACGGGATCCAATAAGGGTTCCGTTTATTTTCTTTTGAGTTATGGAACCCTTACAGACCTGCCGTGAACTTGTTAACGTCCTTTTCCCACTAACAGCAATTCCTAAGTGTAAGAACGGAGCGGAATCGTCATGATTTGTAAATTTTTCACTGTTTTGGAAATTTCTCGCCAAATAAAAAAGTAAACAAACCTGCTTCTAGAATCTAGATAATATAATGAAAAATCATTTGTGTTTATCGTTTGCGCCATGCCAACGAAATAATAAGCATTATTATTTTTTTACGCTGAACGGCCTTAAAATAATAGGTAGCTTTGTGACGTGAACAATAGAGACACGTGTTTAATATGTGACGAACCGGGCCTAACTCTTCCGAACCACCCAGTCTATTACGGAGCCGGTAACTTGATTTTATAGTCAAATTATGTTAGCGCCAGGATGCAGTCTGAGGTATATTTTGCATATTGCAATGTTGCATGAAATTCGTAAATTGTTGCTCGTATATTATAATGGATTATTATATGTTCCTCATTTAAGGGATCATGTTATACCAGTTATTCTTAATATTGGTAATACCAAGTTAACTTAAAAACTGTATTCCAAACCAATATATACAAACAATAGACTGGCCCAATGGCGTACGAGCGATTTGAAAGGTTTGATCCCCATACACACACAAATATTTGTAAAGTAAAATTTTTAGCTATTTGTGTTTGGGTGTTTTCTATGTACATCTATAACATTTATTTATTTACAAAAAATAAGTACTTAAATTAGTAAAAGTATCAGCTATTTAGTTCCCATAGTACAAGCTATGCTTAGTTTGGGGCTAGATGGCGATATGTGAAATGTCCAGAATATTTATAAATGTAACGGGTGAAAAATTTCTAGTGGCTGAAAACGAAAATTCAGGACGGGCTTGTAATAAGGAACGACTTGCAAAACAGATTTAGTTTTAGCTGGTTATTAATTTAAGGGATCTCCAAAGTTTTTCATGTTTTGATTTATGTTCCTTGGGAGAAGTTGTTCCTTATCACCACCCCGTCCTAAACACTAAAGTACCACAGTTCCAATAAGTCATTTTTGAAAGCTGTCAACTCCATCTCCAGCATGTCTATCTTTTAGTATAAAAGAGATGTCAACAAATGGACCCTCTGCTATAGTATTATGACGAATCTGACAGTTGTCAAATACGACTTATTGGGACGGCGGTACTTTAGTAAAATGTCACTCTATATTTCAATCCCTCAAAATTAGTAAGATATTATTACGTTATCAAACTGTAATAAATCAACGGAGTACTCCACCTACGTTTGTGAAACATCATTGGGTATTCTATTCATTCATAGCGTATACAAATCCGAGTTGACAAGCGACCCGGTCAAATTTGACCCGGTAGGTATCTACTGCAAGAAGCGTTGCCAGAATTACAAATGTCGTAGATACGAGTTCCTAGCAAATATGGCCTGTAGAGAGCTGAATAGAACAGAGTCTTGTAGCAATGCGACCTCCGGGCATCGCACTATTTTATCAACACTGTCCACCACCAACATCTATCTCATCTTTCACATTTGAATCTTGAATCGCTGTCGTTCCAAGATGCCATTTTCCAGCAGATCAGGCAGTCCACAAATTAACTATATGTAGACTAGCTAAGTCTAAAGTAAACTCCAGGCTGGACGAGACGTCCAGAGGGTTTTTAAGTTATAATCGTATGCAAGCCCTCGTGCAGTAGTTTGTGAAGTGTTCACCAAAGCTTTCCGGATCACCGATTTGAACCCTTAGAGGCTTCTTCCCCTCCACATTAAATCTCCATCAACCACACCAAGAGTTTCATTGCCTACCCTGACGATTGTCGCGGCGACGTGACAGTCTGACCAACGAAAGATGGCGCAAGATACCGGGCGCCAATTTTGAAAAATAAAGATAAAGATATTTTATTTGTCGAACATGGGTAATAAAAGAATAAAGATGTCAGTGTTAAATTGCAGAGCTACATGTTTTGTTTTTCGACATACAAATTATAAATTAAGCGACAAACTCAAATAATGTCATTGTTCAAAATTAAATAATGTTATTGTTAAAATAAAAAATTACATATTTGTGATAAATTTTAACAAAAATCTTGTTTTTACACAAGGAAACTGCAGTTAAGAATAACACAAAGATTACACACGCATGCGTTTATTTAGTGCGCACTCTGCGATGTGTGTGATGCCGGCTTAGAATAGCATCACCCCATTTCTTTCCCATGGGAGTCGAAAGTGGCGACTAAGGGAGTTGAGGGTGTGTATTGCAATTTTAGGCGATGGGCTGACAACCTGTCACTATGGCGATACACAATTTTCCGAATGCTCCTCAATTATATGTCAGACGTGGCGTAAATGTCCGTTCTATGCGGCCGGTTCCGCTCTGCCTACCCCGCAAGTGATTATAGGCGTAATATGTGTATGTATGTACTAGTCACGGTGACTATGACCGATATCACTCAAAAAGGGAGAGGCCTATGTCCAACAGAGGACTGTTCATGTTGTTGGTGAAAATTATTCTTTGCGTCATGAAAATAATAAATCCTGTTTCATTTAGCGGACGTTTTCGGTATTATGGTGTCAGATGATAAATCATGTTGCACATATATTTAGTGTCCCGGCAGTAATTTCCCCGGGGTCGCTATGAGCGTTTGGACATTTTATTATGGGCCTCCTTTGTCTGTCCGAATACTGGATTATTTGGGGATAATGAATATCTACAGATAATATTATTATTTCGATGAGCTTCTGTGAGGAGAGAAGGTAAATTCTTGGTCTTAGGATGGTTTTTAATGTTCTGTGATCATGAAAACACTGTATAAGATTCGATTCACTATCTTATAATACTGTAAGTTGTTAAACTTATTAATTGAATTCTCTCTTACAGATGACAACACCAACACTAACGACTGCCTTCTGTCTATTGGAAGATATGTGCTATTTTTTTTTTCGTGTGGGTCACCGTGTCGTCCCACGACACGATGAAACCCTGGTGACAGAGTTTTTTATATATATATAATATACAATACATTTATTTCAAGTTATAACAACTCATAGATTACATTAGGTAGGTAAATTCACATTTAAACTTTTATTATTTTTTAACCGCCTGCTACTAGTATTGCTAGTAGTAAGCCTCTGACGTGGCTGTGTAACGACTACTGTCTAAGTAATCATAGACAGCAACCAGAATCGACTGCTTAACGTGCCCTCCGAAGCACGGAACCATTTCTTTTCGGATAATCAGGTGGTTTAACCTGCAATGTCCTAACCAGACCGGGAACAAATTCACAAAGTTATAAGATAAGATATTTGCCATACTCACCACGATGAGAAGGTGGATTGGTGAACGCAGTATAAAGTCTATGACAAAGTTGCACAATCGGGGCATAATAAACCTGTCAACCTTATTAATTCGCATGTCCAAATCGCTGACAAGGGTATGGTCTGACCGGACGTAACCGGCATTGTCACATATTACCGGTTGAAATGACTTGGGTGCGATAGAGACAGAATATCAGGGGATAATGTAGTTTGAACAAAGCAAATAATAAATTTCATAGAACTATTCGATTAAACCTTAAATACCTGTGAGTAAGTCGTGTTTATGGTTTGTTTAAAGTAGTAATAAAAGCTTTAATAGTTAATGCTTAAACGAGGCAATTCAAAAAATGAATATTACTGTAATAAATACTGATGTTTCGACAATTTGTCTATGAATCTCTAACTGCCGAATCGATTATACTCTACTACCATCTTACATACATAAATACATCAACCTATAGCAGTCCACTGCTGGACGTAGCGTAGGCCTCCCCCAGGGTGCGTCATAGGGCAAGATCTCCCGTTTTCGCCATCCAATCGCTACCAGTTGCCTTCTTTAAGTCATCAGTCCACCTGGCCGGAGGTCGTCCAACACTACGCTTGCCGAGGCGTCGGCACTCCACTCGAGAACCCGTCTACCATCTTAAGTCTTTCTCAAAACAGTTCCAAGGTTAATTTTCTTGACTGACACAAGGAACCAAGTATGAAATTTTTATAGAATACTAGATTTCCGCCCAGCGGTTTCATTTTCCTGTGGTAATAGTTGTTTTCCCGCGATATAAAGTGGCATATGTATTATTCCGGGTTATATTCTATTGTGTTCCAAATTTCATCCAAATCGGTCCAGCCGTTTGAGCGTGAAGAGGTAACAAACATACATACACACACAAACACAAACTCTCAGATTTAAAATATTAATATGGATATAATGATTTTCATTGTCATCAAAAATTACAATAGTTATTATGTTATCAATAACCAATAAAAAAATAGGATTGCCTCTTACTAGAAGTTCAAAATTACTTTAAAACAGAATGTTGTGACAACAATATATTAATATTATAAATCTGAGAGTTTGTGTGTGTGTATGTATGTTCGTTACCTCTTCATGCTCAAACCAAAATCCAGATTTGGATGAGGTAGAGTATGACCTGAAATAACTCATAGGCTAACTTTTACCGCAGGAAATCAACCAGTACCGCGGGAAAATTTGTGGAAATCTAGTAACTTATAAAAGTCAGCCGCTATTAATTTCAAATTTAACTGGAGTTTTATGGCTACTGTATACAGTTTGTATTCATTTTAAAAATGAGTAAGTAGTATTTGTTAAAAATAGCCTCCATCCGTTACCGAGTAAGGGGTACTCGGCTCAACTTGTGTCTTGCCGGTGATACTTGGAATTTTCCGATCTTAATCGTCCTGCTCTGGGAATACTTTTTCAGAGTAAAATTAAAAATACATCCCTTTTACCTAACTATTTTATACCTTCTTGACAGTAGCTCAACTTACTCTTTTAAGCAAAGGAGCTACCAACATCCAATGGTTTTTCATATATAGTTGTAAACAATAACGTTTTTATACACATGTAAACAACACCTTTTGCTAATCTTGACTTCAATTAGAAACAAATGTCGTTTACTGGTAGTGTTTGCGTAAAGTTATGTGCCATGTGATTAACCTGGCCAGTGTCAGTGCCCTCGTTTTTATTTTTTTTATTCTGCCCGAGTTGGTTTTCAATCAGGACAATACAAAATTGTTATGAAATGAAGAAAATGGTGTTATACAAATTTCTTTTTTTTTACAATGACGGATCATGACTTCATTAAGTGATAGTACCTTTAACGAATAAAGTTTATCTCGTTTCATTTCATTTAAAACCAATTATCCGTACTAATATTATAAATCTGAGAGTTTGTGTGTGTGTGTATGTGTGTATGTATGTTTGTTACCTGTTCACGCTCAAATGGATTGACCGATTTGGAACACAGGTAGAGTAGGTATAACCTGGAATAACACATAGGCCACTTTTGAAAACAACTATTACCACGGGAAAATGAGTGGCAGCGGGTAAATCGCTAGGAGGAAATCTAGTAATCAATTTATTGGAGCAGTTCGATTTCACATTTGCCGCACCGTGTTGCGGTATTTTGCCGGTCCTGTGATAATGACAAAGGGAGTTGTAGAAGCACATACGATGCCGCTCCGCCGCCGCCGGCCGTGCGTTTGTCACATCGCTGTCATTTTCTAGCTGGCTTTCATGTATAGGGTGGAATTTCACTAGTGAAGTATCTATATAGTGAAATCTCAAGTCGGGCTGGTGATAAGGAACAACTTTCCCCAAGAAACATAGCTTAAAATATGACAAAAATATTGTGAGTTTTCAGACTAACTCAAATCAACTGATCCGCAATTATGTATGGAAGGTCCAAACTTCGTTTTACACGACTGCCCAACAAAAAAAAGGAGTGTAATGTTTTAGAGTTCATGTAAGTATGTATATATGTGCGATTCTTTAAAGTGCTGCAACTTGTTAATCACTGAACAAATTCTTATGAATCACATCGGTAGAATCTTTACATTTTCCTGAGTGTCATAGGCTTTATCTCAGAAAGCGGTCATGTTTTTTTTTATTTTTATTTATTATGCTTGTTCATATTTTGATCGGTCACTTGTAAAATTCCACCTATTATGTAACCACTAGCATTTACCCTCGACTTCGTCCGCATTTGATAGTATAACAACGTGCGCGTTTGAAGAAAAGATCTATGAATGGCTACGGTTGCATTAGTAAAATGTTTAGTTGTAAAAAAGTTGTCTGACACAAAAAGCAAAGCAATCCACACAATGATTCCTCGTCTGATGATTTTCTTCGGCGTTATGCGCTATGTTCTTGTGATTTACTTTGTTTCTCGTGGGATTGATAGATTTTCCTGTGGTAAAAAGTAGCCTATGTCCTTTTTAGGTCCCTGTTTATGTTTATGCCAAATTGTATCAAAATCGGTTTAGTGGTTTAGGCGTGAAAATGTAACAGACAGACAGAGTTACTATCGAATTTATAATATTAGTTAGAATTATGTAATTTGAAGTGCTAAAATATTGTACCGTAATATTTAAAAAGTCTCTACTGCGCCATTTTTTTCCTGGAAGGTCCAATCAACGATTCCAATAAATTTTGGCCGTTTCACTTTTCAATTTACGACTTGTCACAAAAAAATGAGTTTCAATTTAACAAACCAACGCAGTTTGCATTGTGTAATAATTCGCCCGCGTCAAAATGATTGATGAATGGTATAATATCGTCGCTTCGATACAGGATGTAATTACATACGCATATCATGCCTATATTTCTTGCGGCGTAGCGAGTAGGCAGACAGTTAACATTCGCATGTCATATATTATCACGCCTATATTCCTTTAAGGTAGCAGGGGTAAGCAGAGCTCAAACAGCCGCGAAAAACGGACATTTACGCCACGTCTGACAAATATTTGAGGGTCTTCCGGGAAATTGTGTATCGCCTTAGTGACAGGTTGTCAGCTCATCGCCTAAAATTGCAATACACAACCTTGAGTCCCTTCGTTGCCTTTTACGACTCCCAAGGGAAAGAAATGGGGTGATGCTATTCTAAGCTGGCATCACACGGCAAAGAGAGTTAACGATCGTAGGAAACGTTTATCGACACGTCCAATAAATATTAAGTTTATCACTATTAGTAATAAGTTATACAACCATTCTGAAACCACTTAGCGTCTATTTGTAGCCTCTTACAACCCACGTGTAAAAATGGGGTGATGCTATTCTAAGCTGGTATCACACGCAACAAAATTATCGATTAATGGTATAATATTGTCGTCAAAATACAGGTTGACCCTAAACAATCTACTCAAAAATAAATGCATGTTGTTTGCAATCTTGTTTCGATCCTGACCAATATTTGGCAAATAAATCTTGAGCATTATTTTATTTTATTATTCTAATGGATATTAAACTTTATAATATGTTATCTTAAATATTAAAAGTATTATAATTTTATATTGTTCATGTATTTATCAACAAAGTTCCGTCCAAATGCGAAAAGAACTCACTTTCAAAACCATAATAAGTTCAACAAAATATCTTCAAACTCCAAACCACAAAGTCCCAAACCCGTTTCAAAACTGAAACCGTCAACGAAAATTACCGGCCACATTTAAAAAGTCAACAAAAAAGCAACCACATTCAAAAAGTAAAACGAAAACTTTCAGAATTCGAACGCGGAGTTTCCCGCGCTAACAGGCGCAAAATGGCGTCCGTCCCTGCAAACAGCTGACGCGGTACTGTCTGTTGGGGTTGGTAGCTGAAACTGCGAATGATAGGGTGTCGGTACTCTGGTAAGGAAGCGAGCTTAGTGGCAGAAAGAGCAGGGTATCCCAACTTATATAAAGCTTTTTTAAATAAAACTACTGAGGTAAAGCCAAACAAAATATATTAAAAGCTTTAAGTGGAAGGTTGCTCGACGTTGTGAATATGATTGGCGTAGAAAATCATTCAGACGCATCTTCTTAAAAGCCTACCGCCCTCGTAGTTTTCGTATTGTATATTGTCTATATTTTATATAAAATATTATTTTGTCATGTAAATTGCATTTATCATCACAGGATTAATTTTGGAAAAAGGCACAGAACATTATAAATAGGCTCTGTTTGTGCTTAGACAAGCGCTTCTTGCAAAAAGATATTTTCATAGATGAAGCACACATGTATGTAGGTACGTCGCATTTTGTAACATTCACAAGGTAACATAAGGGTAGAGGTAAGGTTATATGGGCAGATTCAGACGAATATGGATGCCGTGCGCGTGTTGAAAGCGTGTTAAACCGCTCAACACGCGCTGCTCCCTCGTTCAGCCCGCCCACGTCTGAATCCGCCCTAAAAGATGAATAACCACAAGATCATAAGCAGAAAATGCAACTGAATGACTCGGACGAGCTTTTTAAATGTCGAACACAAAATTGTTTTGTTACCGACAAATAAATGAAGACGACGACAAGGAAAGAGGTGATGCCAAAAATTAACCACGAACAGGCCGTTGATGATAATGATGATAAGATAAAGAATACAGATGTGATTTTATGTATAAGAACTATGAGACTCTATATAGTATCTGCATCGCTGTTCGTACTCGTGCCAACCTTTCGTACCTTACTTAGTAAAACGCACTTTATAGAGGCGTGTCTCTTCCGCATATTTTTCCCAAACAAAACATAAAAAGTTGCTGTCCATCGGTCGCAGAAATTAGAAATGTCTATGCTACAATGTATAATAATATGGATATTTTTGTACTGGTTGGAAACACTGCAGCAAAAGACATTTACATTTGACAGTTTCTGTACTCGCTTCGCTCATGACAGAAACCTCACCCGCGCACGTGACCGCGTTTCTGGGCGTTCATCGAGTTATAAATTTTGAACGCGATTCCATTCAATTTGTTCGCAAAACGCCTTGGACGGTAAAAGACGGTAAAAGATTCGCTTTTTTACCGTTCTTTGCCGTCTTTGAGCTATAGCCGCATACGTCATTCGCGATAAGGAAGAAGGAAGTTTGATAAAGTGCGAAAAATGGGCGGAAGTGTGAAATTATTACCCGTTATGCGAAACCTTCATTTTATTGTAAAATATTTATATATTTTTCGTAAACAGCGGCTTACATAAAAGAGAGAAACTGAAGAAGGTCAGGAAGCTACGCTTAGAATAAAATTGAAAGAAATACTTATTAAATAAGAATAGTGTGCTCAAGAGCTTCATGACCTTGTTCCACCAGCTCCCTTCTACCATCGGACATCCAGACGCACCGCCGGATACCATCCGTACCTGGTAGCCATTTCACCAATTCGGACTAAGCGCTTCCAGTCATCATTTATAATTTCTTCTCAGTCGTACACTCTTGACAGAGTGGTCGTGGTTGCTCCGATGGCGTACGAGGTTGGAGGTACGCGTACATGTCTATTTGTCGTCAGTCTTCTGATCTTGAACTGCTTTCCTTGCAATGTCTCTCCATTTCTGCCGGTTTGCTGCATTGCGGGAGCATTCTGTCATGGAGGTTTGCGTTGCTGATTTTATCAAGTCTGTCCATCGGGTAGGTGATCGGCCTCTTGATCTTTTGCCTTCTACGTGGCCCTGGACTACCAATCTTTCGATCGAGTGCTCGTTCCTGGATATGTGGCCAAAGAACTTGAGTATTCGCAGTTGCACAGTTGACGAAAGTCGTTCTTTGACCTTGAGCTCCTTCAGAATTGAGTTGTTTGTGCGGAAAGCGGTCCAAGGGATCTTCAACATACGCCTCCAGCACCACATCTCCAGCGCATCGATTTTTCGACGGTCTTGTGAGCGCAGAGACCAAGTTTCAGCTCCATAGAGAAAGATTGGAAAGACAAGACATTTCATGAGTCGAACCTTAGTATTTTTGGTTATTCTCTTATCTTTCCATATCTTATTAAGCTTTTCAACCGCAGATCGTGTAATAGCGCATCGTCTCTTGATTTCTTGTTCGCAGCCACCAGCGTTGGATATATTGGAACCGAGGTATATGTAATTCTGAACAACATCACAGTTGGCAATGTTAGAGATGTCTGTTTTTTTTTGTTCCGCTCGGT
The DNA here is from genome assembly GCA_027580185.1 of Tuta absoluta. Taxonomy (NCBI): domain Eukaryota; kingdom Metazoa; phylum Arthropoda; class Insecta; order Lepidoptera; family Gelechiidae; genus Tuta; species Tuta absoluta. Next base: position 4,662,046 of record JAQAHW010000019.1, on the reverse strand, counting down.
CCACAATCATCATTTTCGTCTTATCTCTGTTGATGGCTAGGCCAAATTCAAGACTGCTGACTTCTAGCCGCGTTAACAAGTCCTCAATATCTTCTTTTGTCTTTGCAAGAAGTGTAGTGTCATCAGCATATCTTAGGTTACTTATCAGCCGACCTCCAATAGACACGCCTTCATTCCAGTCCTCAAGAACAATTCGCATGATGTATTCTGTACAAATGTTGAATAACAGAGGTGATAGAATACACCCCTGTCGGACGCCAGCTTCGGTTTTGAAGTTTTCGGAGTCGACTTCATCTATTCGGACAGCTGCTGTACCCTCTACATACAATTTTTGTACGAGGTATATAAGATGTTGAGGTACTCCCATATCTCTTAGTACTGGCCAAAGTTTGTCCCATTTAACCGTGTCGAAGGCTTTTCGAAAATCGACAAAACAAATGTATAGTGGGGTATTAAATTCTCTGGCTTTCTCTATGATCTGACGCAGTACTAGGATTTGTTCTCGTGTACCTTTTCCTTTCACGAAACCAGCTTGCTCCTGAGATATTTGACGAGACAAGTACGATTGGAGTCTAGTGTTAAGGATGTGAAGTAATACCTTGCTAGCATGTGAGATAAGAGATATCAGTCGGTAGTTGTTACACTTCTTTGTTGACCCTTTCTTATGCAGCGGTATGAATAAGGAATGTGACCAGTCCTTTGGCCAGCACCCCGTCTCCCAGACTCTGCAGCAGATTTTATGTAGGATATCAACTCCTGACTCTCCCATCGCCTTGAATATTTCGATGGGTATTTCATCTACTCCAACGGCTTTGTTGCGTTTTAGATGTTTAATGACTGCACGAACTTCGTCTCGTAAGATGGTTGGCTCCTGCTCAATTATATCGGCTGCGGTATAAGTGACAACTGGTGAACAATTGCTATCACAAAAGAGGTCTCTGCAGTAGTCCTTCCAGACTTTCACAATATCATTTATTTCCGTGATTGTTACGCCAACTGAGTCTTCCACAGACCAGGTCTTGGGTTTGAACTGTCGGGTCAGGTATCGTACTTTATCATGAAGATCTTTAGTTTCGTGTTTGTCCGAGTGTTCTTCCAGTTCTTTGCAAACTTTTGCCAGGTCGCTATTACGGTCTCTTCTACAGGCCGCCTGTATCAAAGCACTTATAGTATTCAGCTGTTGTGTAGTTGCTCCACGGACTTTCATGTTGCGTCGTTTTTCCACTAGGTCCCATGCCTCCATGGACATCCAGTGTTGTCGCTTTGGCTTGGAAGGCTTAGGTTGTGTTTCCACCACTGCCTCCTTTATGTATTTTTTTGCCGATAACCATAAGTCATTTGGATCTTCTTTACTTTCTGTTTCAGCCAGCCAAGCACTATGTTTGACTTTACAAGATTTGGCGAATGATTCTGGATCATGCACTTTTAATCTTTTTGTGATATTAGCAGGTCTCGAGTTTTGCAGTTTTAACCGTAATTTTCCAATCAGTAGCTGGTGATCTGAGTGACAATCGGCTCCGGGCAAAGTATGCACGTTGGTGATTGAGCTTCTCCATCTACATCTTATAAGAATATAGTCGATCTGGTTTCGATAATTTCCGTCAGGCGATGTCCAGGTGAATAGACGTCTCACATGATGTTTAAATACGGTGTTCATTATTGTCAAGCTGTTATCGGCGGCAAACTCTATTAGTCTTTCCCCTCTTTGGTTTCTAATACCGAGTCCGTACTTCCCGAGAATCTCACGGAGACCAAAGTCGTTAGTTGTGTCTCCGACTTTTGAGTTGAAATCTCCAATGATAATAAGGAGCTCACGTTTAGGTATTTTTGAAATACAGGCCTCGAGTTCATCGTAAAACTTTTCAGCTTCTTCATCCTTGGCTGAACTTGTTGGGGCATAGACTTGTACAATGTTAAGGGGGGTCGGTGATGCGCTAAGTTTCATTGATATTACCCTATCACTGACAGGGTTATAACCAAGGACAGCCCGCTTTAATCTTTTAGGAACTGCAAGTGCCACACCAGTATAACTGCTGGTATCATTTCCGGAAAAATAGATGGTGTGTTTTTCGGTGTCAAAGTGGCCACTGTTCTTCCAGTGCGTCTCGCTTAGTCCAGTTATGGTGACATTGTTTCTTTCGAGTTCATTTTCTAGGATGGAGAGTTTTCCATCTTCCAGGAGACCTCTTACGTTCCATGTACCAAAGCAAAGTTGTTTACGTATGTTAATGCTCCTTCCAGTAGCATATTTTCCATGGGGCACCTGATTGCCTACACCTCCATGGCCGGTATCCCATTTCACACCCTGAGCCCCGGAAAACCTAGGGCGCCGGTCGCTACACGGGTTGCCAGGCGATCTTACTCTTTTAACAACTTGCATTTTCATCTTTACAACTCTCATGGGATATTTGACACAGTGGTTTCCCGTTGCCTTCTGCGCCAGTCGTTTAAGGGTTATTTGGTCCCCAAGGTCGCTGAAGCCTCTTCCAGCCAGTTGCCTGACTGGGGCATGGTTATACCGCCATTGACTCGGTCGCCAGAGCCCCGTCCGTTATCTAGCAGGGAGCACCACGGAAACCGATTGGTCGCCGCCGCCACCCGGCGCGTGCAGGTGAGGTTGACATTTGGGCCGGTGAAAGATCTTAACTACCGTTCTCCCCTTACTCCCCCATTTATAATGCGCACTGCTAAAGAGTGGAATTTACTACCTGCGTCTGTGTTTCCAAAAGCATACAACCCTAATCTCTTCAAAGTAAGAGTGAACAGGCTTCTTCTGGGTGAGCTCGCTCCATCTTAGACTCTGTCTCTGTCCTATGACCTAGACTAGAGTCAAGAGCAAACCCGTCATTAATAAAAAAAAATAAAAAAAATAGTACCTAGGTATGTTCTTTAAATCTTTTTCAATACTCCATTGCAATTAAAATAGGTATAACATAATCCTGTTGATTTTCCACGTACATGACATGGTAATCAAAATTCAAGGTAGGCAGTATTAACGTAATATAATATCTAAATTCAAACAACTTAGTCTACCACAGTAGTTACAAGATTAGTAAAAATGGACGAAATGCTAAGATTCTGAAAAACTATGACTTATAATCATAGTTTGATTAGGTCTATGCTTTGAATTACTAAGAAATGAACATGCGGATCCGCAACAATCTTTCCACCCAAAAGCCCCGTTTAAGTCATAATAATGTGTACCTACAAAGCGCAAAAGTCTTACACAAATGTTAACGATGACTTAGCCTTTTTTTTGTCTGACGGCCGATGTGGCGCAGTGGTAGTGCGACTGCCTGCTACTCAAAGGTTCCGGGTTCGATTCTCGGTGGAACACTAAAAAAGTTCCCAGTCTGGTTAGGACATTGCAGGGTGAACCACCTGATTGTCTGAAAAGAAATGGTTCCGTGCTTCGGAGGGCACGTTAAACCGTCGGTCCCGGTTGCTGTCTACGATTACTTAGACGGCGGTCGTTACACAATCATGTCAGAGGCCTACTACTTGTAGTAGGCAGTTGAAAAACTCTGACATCAGGGTTCATTGGGTCGTTGGTCGACTCGGTGTCCCACACGAAAAGAGAGAGAGAAAGAGTACTGTACATAGCCGTTGAAGAGTTTCAGAAAAGGTAGTTGGGTATTTATTAGAGTTGCATTTTAATCCGGGATATCATCATATTCCAACGAAAAAAATGGTAGCGGCAGATAAAACTACCGACCCCAAAATGGCTCCTTACAACAACAATGATTTCTTTCGCAAGTTGAACGACGTTGATTGAAGCTACAAATACACACGTAATTGTATGTTTCCCTAATCTTGACTTCCCATAATCAAAGCGCCCGCATTTCAGGACGGTACAGTCAGCAGTAAAAATATCTAGATGTGATAAAACATCGCACGTAGAACTGACTATAGATGGGATCGGGAGGTTCTTAAGTGACGGTGATAACCGACGGTGAATCGAGTCCTACCAGGTGGACCGACGAGCTTGTAAGTGTTCAGTCCGCCACCAAGATGCAGTCGCCTCAAAGCCAGATTGTATTCGGCGCCTAACAGGAGAAACCTGTGTACAGCAGTAGACGTTACACAGCTGCCACGGACGGTGATGATATTTATATAAATATATACCAGAGTAATAAATTCCATAATTTCTAGATCATAATGAGCACCAGAGCATAAATTCAGTGTGATGCCGGCTTATAATAGCATCACCCCATTTCTTTCCCGTGGGTGTCGTAAAAGGCGACGAAGGGGCTCGAGGGTGGGTATTGCAAGTTTACGCGATGGGCTGACAACCTGTCACTATGGCGTTACATAATTTTCCGAATGATTCTCAAATGTTTGTCAGACGTGGCGTAAATGTCCGTTTTTTGCGGCCAATTATGCTCTGCCTACCCCGGAAGGGATAAATGCGTGATACATGTATGTATGTAAACCAGAGTAAATAGAAATTTTCGACAAAAGCAAAATAGAAAATATATTTTATTACAAAAAACATTTTTATTCACTTAATATTATAGTTCAATTTTACAAAACTTTAAATTTTGGCATACGTACCCAAGAACGATATGTAGATTTTTATGTAATCGTAAAGATGATAATAGATTATTGTTAGAAAAAGCAGGCTTAGCGGAAACATTTGCTCTACTCACTTACTTTTGCTGCTGACCATAGTACCAAGCATAATTAAATCTACAGGAGGAACCGTGAGTGATGTCAGGCTTTAGGATTCCGATCAGGTCTGATCAGTCCATCCATACTATATCTGTATACTGACTTACAATCAACGCCAATATCTAGAAGTGTTTCAAATCAGCAATATCTATACTGTCATTGTTTATTAATTTATTGAGGACTTACAGATATTACAAAATATTCTTTGAAACTTTTGATATTCTCGCTAAACTGTGAATGCAGTTTTTTGGCGAAATAGCACAAATCTTAATTATTATAATTACTAACCTATGCATGCAACCTTACCAACTATGTATTGGCTACTGTCTAAAGTGTATATTCTAGCCCAAAAACGAGGAAAGCACTTTTAATTTTTTTAAGAGTAGCATTGCACATTTATTTGGAAATGATTTTTTAATGTAAGGAGTTACATTTGAAAATAAGTACAGGATCGTGTACTACGAATATAAAAACTAAATAATATAACAAGAGAGAACCTTATCTTAACTCCTTTTTTTTATTAGATAAGTAACCACTTGTATAGTTACAAATGAATTACAATTTCATAAACATACATACAAATATCACGCCCACATCCTCATTTATAAATGCGTTTTTTTTACATGCATACACATATCACGCCTATAATCCTTTCCTTTCCTAGGCAGAGCGTAAACGGCTGCAAAAACGGACATTTAAGCCACGTCTGACAAACTTTTGAGGGTCATTCCGATATGTGTATCGTCATAGTGACAAGTTGTCAGCCCGTCAGCCCATTTTTTATATTAATTAATTATACGTTGCCAATCTTAGCATAATGTAGCAGCTTTCCCACTTTGAATAGCAAGGCTTACTCACTGGCCAAGGCAGCTAGCAGACAATCATGAAAGGTGCCCTATAGAAAGGTCTCTGATAAGAGTCTTAATTCAGAGGCACACCAAGCAAGGACTTCGAAACAAAAATTTAAAGTTCTAGCAATATTCCTATGCCTTTCACTGATAAATTCTTCAGCTTTCAAACATTCATAATTTCATAGTTAGTTCAAAGTCCAAAACAAAATCGCAAAATATTCAAACATTTTATTCCAACGATGAAAATTTTAATGAGATTCGTATCGAGACGGCTCCCGTAGAAATTATAAATGAAAAGTAAACCACAACATCAAACAAAGTATACGTCAGTGAAACATCGAGTTGGAGTTTTGATTTGTTGTTCCTTAGATCAGATTAAACTTACAGATATGAGATGATTTATTCGTATCCACTGAGTAGACGAATGATCGGATGTCAGAGTTTTTACTAGTTGACCTCTGCCATGGTCGTGTAATGATCGCTATTCAAGTGATTTATATGAAACAAACAAATGATTTAGAAAGAAACCGGGACCGATGGCTTCACGCGCCGCCTCAGCAACCCAGCTTAGAACCATTTTTGTGGACAAATATTACATTACATATAACTTTTCACTACAGACATAATATGTCAGAATACAAAACTACAATCAGCTGACCGCATTAACTAAAAGAAGTCAAAATAAAATTTGACGGTACCTGAAATATTTTTTAATGGGAAATTGTTCTGTTTTATGGTGTGAATGCACCCTCTCAGTATTCGGAGGGCTGTCCCTTACACCCTTTATAGTTCAGCCCGCAATAGCCAAATGAATTGAATAATCTCACAAACTATTAAATTTACAACAACTTTGATTCAGATTTTCCTATCTTCAGGATCCTCTTATTTTTTGCCATTGTAATTCCATCTATATATACTAGTCTGTCTGTCTATTGTCACTGTGATTTTCTATACTTTAAACTGTTAGTGGAAACGAAACGGCCTAATCCATCTAACTGAAACTCTAGTGAAACACAACTGAGACACGCTTTTCAAATAGCGGTCTACGGCCCCATGCATAGAGTAGTATTATTATCTATTCTTATGCCCCATGTTGAATTTAGTTGGTTAGGATCACGGAGTGATAATTGTAGGTAAATAAGTCGCCCTGTAACCAGAAAAACATGACTTATCTTGTTTTTCCAATTTTTTACTTGCTTAATCGTGGAATCATTAGGAAGTTTCAGTCTAACTTAAATCGACTTTCGTTGTATATCACACCAAGCTCTTTCCAACATACATACAGTGGACGATTCACTCAAGTAAGATAATTATGAAAAAACATATGGGAAGGAAAACATTCAGATTTAAAAATGTCAAAAATTTGATATTATTTTTATTTATAACAACAGACCAATAAATGGAGCGAAAATGGATTCCAATTTGGATACCATAGTCTTCCAAATTTAAATTCCGACGTTGACGAATGGCTCTTTGGACGATAATTTGTAAAACGTCTGATTTCTCAAGTGCCCAGAATTTACAAGTAGGCTCATTTGAATTTCCGCTTCCGAGTTTAACTTTGGTTGTGTTTAGGTACCTATAGGTTTTAGGCAGTTCTCCCACTTGTCGTCCGACGCAGCGTATTTTTAACGCACCGTAACGCATGCGTTTGTCAGATGAAAGGAAATTGTAAATTCGCCTTAGTCTTGCATTTTATAATTTGTGTTTTTGGTATATATTACTCGATTTTCGTTACTTTGCCTTTTTTCATAAGTTGAAACCGATACTGAACACAAAGAACAAGTTGGTGAACAATAAGGAACATTGGTCAAAATAAGACTTTTTGAGCTTCCATAGTAACTCAAATCGGCTGATTGACAATTTTGTATGGGAGGATTATGTTCCTAGGGGCAAGTTGTATCTTATCACAAGCTCGTACTCTTACCTTGTTTTCAGTATTGGTCACTAGTAAAATTTCTCCTTATATATCGCTCAATCCTACAACTCTATTTTTTCTAGTATTTATTTAAGTTATATATGTAAGACCTTGTAATGTACTTTCTAATTAAATTGTACATTCATATAAACATTTTCAATTCTATTATATTATGATATTTTATAATTATTTTAATGTTATAGTATAATCCTACAAGCAATATTAACTCATAGGAGACGCAGATGGGATCTGGAAATCAAACTAAATTTATTTGCTCGTCTCCTCATAATATGGGAAACGTAATATGATGTCTGCTAAGCTTGGAGTAAGGCTTCGGGCACATGAAATAATAATAAAAAAATAAAATATTTAATAAAATAATACAGTGTGTACAGAATTACTTTTCCGACAAGCTAAATAATAGTTTAAGGACAGACAAATTCCTCCCCTTTATCTTAATACTAGATTTCCGCCCAGCGGTTTCAGTCGCAGCCACTCATTTTTCCGTGGTAATAGTTATTTTCCCGCGGTAAAAAGTGACCTGTGTGTTATTCCGTTATAACTCTACCTGTGTTTCACATTTAATCTAAATCGGTCAAGCCGTTTGAGCGTGAAGAGGTGACAAACATACATACACACACAAACTCTCAGATTTATAATATTAGTATGGATTATAAAAAAATATAAGTATTAAGTATTTAAAACAATAAATAAAACTAACAAAAAAAAGTGTAAATTAATTAAATAATAGATAAGCAGAGTTTTTATTAATGTAAATAACCCTGAAAAACAGTGTTTTACTTAGCTGGGTAAAACCTATATGCTGAGCTATAGCCCTTTTTTTTGCTGCGGTGCACACAATATTTAGTTACGTGCAAGATTTAGTATTAAATTTTTGTTTTAGTTTATTCTGTTGCTGATAGCTTTATACAATACGTCATTTTTGTTGTTGTAAAACTGCATGTAAAAACTAAATGTGTGTGTGACCTTAGTGACAAATATTTTTTAAACTATTACACACACACATATATATCACGCCTATAAACCCTTGTGGGGTACGCAGAGCGTAAACTACCGCAAAAAACGGACATTAACGCCACGTCTGACAAACATTTGAGGGTCATTCGGAAAATTGTGTATCGCCATGATGACAGATTGTCAGCCAATCTCCTAAATTACAATACACACTCTCGACTCCCTTAGTCGCCTCTTACGACTCCCACGGACAAGAAATGGGGTGATGCCATTCTAAGCCAGCATCACACGGCAATTTGTTTTTATCTATCTATCCGTTTTATTTGTTTACTTAAGAGCTGGTCTAAAGGAAAGCGGTGGCTCGGTATTGGCATGATCAGTACATATAACTGAGATACTTTTGACAAAAAATTAAATTCCTCTAACAGTTTGAGGTATATAAAATCACTGTGGCAATAGAATAACAGTTGAGTGTCGATGGCATTGCAATAAAAATAATAGAATCGAGGCGCTGATATGAACTACCATAATCGTTTTCTAATAGTACTTAATGTCACAACGATTAAGTCAAGTTAAAAAGTTATTAAGTTTAGCATTTTGAGCTTCTTTATATAAAAATTATTTTAAAATATTTATAAATACCATATAATATTATATAAATTACCTGAGATACAAGTAAATATCCCTTGTATTCACTTAGTTTAGGTACTTTTAGTAAATAAATGTATGCCCAACTTTAAATTTAGGTATATCTGTAAATATACTATTTGACTGCACAGTTTTATTTTGAAATAAATTATTTTAATCTTTTATCTTTAAGTAAATCATAAGTGCATAAGTCTAGTTGACCAGTTTCTATGGTGTCACAACAATTGCTTTTTTTCCATGAAAATATATCAAATTATTGTTATTCACCAGTGTGCCTACCGGCTTAGATATTACGTCGCGCTACCAGACATTCATAATTCGCCGCCAAGTTAAATCTCATCCCAGAGCAAATCAAATATTTAGCCAAGTCGACTCACACATACACCGATACAGTACACACTTGTATGTGTGGGTAAATATGTAAACGGGTCTTATCGCCATTTCAAGTTTTGATCGAAATAGCTCTTCATAGAAAAATCCTTGGATTAGACACTTAGCGCTAACTCTAACTAGATAGGTACATATACATACATAAATCAAGCCTATATCCCTTACGGGGGAGGCAGAGCGTCAAAGTCCGCAAAACGGGCATCAACGCCACGTCTGACGAAAGTTTGAGGGTCAATCAGATAACTGTGTATCACTATAGTGACAGGTTGTCAGCCCATCGCCTAAAATTGCAAAACACATCTAACCTTCGAGTCCCGTAGTCGCCTTTTACGACACCCATGGGTAAGAAATGGGGTGATGCTATTAGTTAAGTAAGTGATAACAATACACATAAAATTTTAAAAACCGTCATAAGTGTGAGTCGGACTTGTCCATCAAGGGTTCTGTAACGTGCACCTCAAGCCCTTTCATATGATACCCCACTTGAACTATTAGCCTCATTTTATAATATTCATCTTTTCGGCGAATTAATTACAAAACAAAGCTTCTCGTACTTGCTAAATTTTATAGTTCTAGGTCCACGGAAAGTCTATGAATTTTGAGAGGGTAATGATTTGGATGGGTTACGTTTTCAATACAATACAATACAATATTCTTTATTTGTACAAAACACAACAAAACGAACAGATACAAAAAATTTTAAACGATCGGTACAATTTAGGCGGCCTTATTGCTGAGGTAGCAATTTCTACCAGGCAACCTTTGGGTGAAAAAAGAAAGAGTATGTATGGTTAAGCGGGATAGTGCATAGGTACATCTACATATACGTTTTATTTTTGTTTTAAGGCAGAGAATCCTAAAAACTACTTAATACTTATACCCAGACTAAACACGAAACACTGATTTTACAAATATTTATTCCCTGGTTGAATCGAATCCACAACCCTCGGCATAGCAGGCAGGGGTACTATCCATTACGCCATCGGGCAGTAACGGGATCGTTACTAACCAACATATAAACTGATGCAAATATTAACGTGACAGGTTAGTTTAGGTCATTCATTTTGTATAAGTGTCAATACCTTTTTCACGAGATTAAAATCAAACCATAAGAAGTAATATTTGTAAAGTAAATTTTTTGATATTTGGGTTCAGTCTGGGTCTTTTAATGGATAACATGTATTTATTAACGAAAACAAAAGTATTCAAGTATTCATATTAGCTACTTAGTTCCCATAGTACAAGTTATGCTTAGTTTGGGGCTAAATGGCACTGTGCAAATTGTCTATTTATAAATTGAATATTTATTTATTTTAATGCCTTTATCCACGATATTAAATCAAACCATAAAAACCATCCTTATAAATTATTTATTACATCAAGTAGGCAATATAATTTCATTAAAAATCCTTATCCGGAAAATCTCTCGCGAAATTTCTAACTTCTCGAGTTCGCCGGCGAGTCTTCGGTACCTCATAAAATTAGTCAAACAAAAATAAAATAATATTTTAGGAAGGAAATAGCGACATAGTATTTAGAGCTGATGCATAGAGGTTTTAATATAAGTATCTTGACAGTTATTTCTGTGTATGTAGATAGATGATACAACTTTGCATCTTAAGCGACATTAAAAAACTTGTGACATTCTGCGACTTTGATATTTTGCGGCAATGGCGCTTTACAACTTTTAAATTGTGACAAGGACATTTCCCGTTGGTGACATATTATTTCGAAAAGTTTCAATAACGATTGAAAACGATTTTTATCTGCCTTTATTTCTCAAAATTATAATCTCAGAATAATAGGTATTTCTAGTAGAACTTTAGTTAAATTTTGAATTCAGGAATACTTAAGAGCCGTGGACTTTTATACCTGAACAAGAGAAAGATAGAGAGTACTAAGTTATAATCTCTTTTTTAAATTGAATTAGCTTTGTCTGTGTCCCACTGCAGGGCAAAGGCCTCCCCTCTTTCACGCCACGATTCTCGGTATTGGGCCTCCAAATGCCAGTCCATTATAATCTCAATATGAAATAATAAAGAACTCAAAATACTTGCTGTTAGTGTTGCCACATCTCTAAAATAAAATACCCTGCGGTGGCAGCGGCGGTCCCACAAACTCCGGCCAAGTAATAAGGCGACATGAAAACTCGATTTAACTTGCCCCAACTTGTTAATAAAATTCATGAATTACAAATCTAAGTTAACACCGTCCCGGATTACTTATTACTCGGCGCTTTAGTGAGGAAATAAAAATATAAAGCAATTGTTTGTGAAATAAATAGTAACATAATTTGGGTTCCCAACGAAAAAAGCGGAAACTTTTTTTTGTCTGTCCGTCTGTCATGTCACTCACGACCCTTCATCTCAAGAACGCGTAAAGATATCAATTTAAATTATAAATTTATAACCGTTGTCTCAATTCTACGGCCGCTTGTAGTTGTAAAAATTATGCTCCTAACTTAATCCGTACTAATATTATAAATCTGAGAGTTTGTGTGTATGTATGTTTGTTGTATGTTTGTTACCTCTTCACGCTCAAACGGCTTGACCGATTTGGATGAAATTTGGCCACAAGTATAACCTGGAATAACACATAGGCAACTTTTTACCGCGGGAAAACAACTATTACCACTGGAAAATGAGTGGCAGCTGTTGAAACCGCTGTGCGGAAATCTAGTGTTAAAAATTATATGGCTGTTTGTTTATGCTGTATAAAACGCGAGTTTTATACAAGGGAATCCAAATTCATAGAGTAGGGGAGGTTAACCTAGAACCATAAAGTTTAACAAGTAAGTGGCTTTTTTTGAAGTTATTACGTACCTAATATAGAAAAAAAAACTTTGTTTTTTAATTTAAAAACATGATTTTTAAGGGAGCCGAAACGGATAAAAATTTTAAAATTGATGCTAGTTCAAGTGGGGTATCATTATGAAAAGGCTCGATGTGCATGTTACGCGGAACTGTTGGTGCGCGAGACCGACTCCGTTTTCTAAAGGTAGAATCCTCGCGGTGTGATGCCGGATTAGAATAGCATCACCCCATTTCTTACCCATGGGTGTCGTAAGAGGCGACTAAGGGACTCGAGGGTTAGATGTGTATTACAATTTAGGCGATGGGCTGACATCCTGTCACTATAGAGATACACAGTTATCTGATTGACCCTCAAACTTTTGTCAGATGTGGTGTTCATGTCGTTTGTACGGCCGTTAACGCTCTGCCTACCCCGTAAGGGATATAGGCGTGATTTATGTATGTATTTATGTAGAATCCTTGCCACGAGAAAGGTCCTTTTAATATACGGCAATCTCGATTGTGTCTTTTTCTGTGATTGGCCAAAGACGTGTCAATGTCAGCGTTAGTTACTTCTTGTCATCTGCAATAAGCTTTCAGTGTTCCTCCTTATTTTTAAGTAATATTTACCTACCAATAAGCAAATCAAAACTTTCTTGCGAACTTTTTGCTCCGATCGAAGATTTTATTAATCGTACTTTGGCGGAAAATTTAGTTTATTTTAGTTCAGTTAGTAAGATATATATAAATCACTTATTAGAATAGAATTATAGATAGAATATTGTTGTCTGAACCACCTGATAGACCTGAAAGAAAGATGGTTCCAATTTTGGTTGAAGAAATTCAGGGTCTTCCAGAAATTCTTACTCCACGTTTCGCTTATTGGAGCACAAATTGAAAATTAATGACGCACCATTTTGCACTTTTGGTAGCAATTTAGCAATAATTTCGTTCTTGTTTTATATCGCCGGTTTATTGTTAGAATAATTTTACCTTTTCCCGGAATAATGGCTGCTATTTTTCAATACTAGATTAAGAGAGTTCTATTCCTTTGCGATATTAATTCAAAAGTCACCCTTCAAATAAAACTAGTTAGTGATTAAGAATATATATTTTTTAAACGTTACAAAATTCTCGGTAATCTGAGTTAATACGTAAACAAGCGTTGGAAAACTATTTCTTTGACTTATTAATTAAATTTCCGTCACGGTGCCGAGTCGGAATATTATCACCCCGTGTGTAGACACGAGAGTAAAAAATTGCTAGAAGTGTTTTGTGTCTGTGCAACGTGGTGTTCACAGTGATGTTTAGCAATGTACTGTTAATAATTTGCCTGTGTATCAAAATTTGCGACTGGATGGCGAAAAAGGAAAATCGTACTATAAAGCGTACCCTGGAGAAGGCCTACGTCCAGCAGTGGACTGCTAGGCTGATGTGATTTGATGTGTGAACCATCAATACTGTATATAACAATTTTTTGTAGCTAATAAAGTTTTACTATCCTACACATTATACTACGCTTTAGCTACGCGTTTCAATACTACTGCTACGGCGTAGAAGCGGCAGATCTTATTGAAATAAGAACCTGGATAATCCGTCAACAACATGAGGGAAGTGTTTTAAAAGTTTCGTATTCAATTTATGTATTTATCGTAAATAATGAATTACATTACATTAAATCAAGTACCGCGTTTTTTTTTAAATTTAGTATAATTCAAAAACACAATTGAAAGTATAAATAATAGTCTAAAACCTCGATCAGTTATCCGGAACTATACGACAATACTCTATTGTTCCTGTTATTGTCTCTTCCTATCTCTTAATGCATCGCGGCGTAATGTACTACAAGCTGTCAATTACAGTGCGGTTATACTTTAAAAAAATTTGAAGCGATATTCCTTTTTTAGAATTGGTTTCTCTGATATCCTTTCACGTCAATATTTTTCATGATTTAGTGGGGGCAATCAAGACATAATCAAGAGATATCGGCCAGAAACATGAAAAACCTTTTTCGGAAAAATTACTTCTTGCTAGGTTATTTTTATGCCATTTCTTCATAAATTAAACTTTATGTTAACTCGCGGCGGTAGAGTCATTTTAAATTCTGCTTTGTTCTGAAACTGTTTTTATTTAAAGTGTTACACATTACATAATTAACTGGGCCGAAACAAACTAAGGGCGCCATGTAGCCTCAAACTAAGCAAAGCTTTTACTATAGGAACGAGATAGCTGATATTAATACTTATATACTTTTTTTCGTAAATAAATACCTACATATTATACGTAGTGCCGTGTGATGCCGGCTTAGAATAGCATCACCCCATTTCTTGCCCGTGGGAGTCTTAAGAAGCGTCTAAGGGACTCGAGGGTGTGTGTGTATTGCAATTTTAGGCGATGGGCTGACAACCTGTCACTATGGCGATACACAATTTTCCGGATGAACCTCAAATGTTTGTCAGACGTGGCGTAAATGTCCGTTCTATACGGCCGTTTACGCTCTGCCTACCCCGCAAGGGTTTATAGGCGTGATATGTGTATGTATGATATGTGTATATTATACGTACAAATATCAAAAAATATATTAGACAATACGTGTGTTTTGTGGGGATCGAACCCACGAACCTCGGCGTAGCAGGCAGGAGTACTATCCGCTACGCCATCGGGCCAGTCAACCCCAATAGAAATAACTCAACTTCAAAGATAGTTCTATCGTCATGTTGATAAACATCGCACCCTTACTTAAGAATCAGACAACCCGGCCCAGTGGCAATGAGTGAATGACTAGGTACCTACCTATTTATTGTTTTGTAAAAGGACTCAGCTTGGGAACAAATAGCTATTGTCTTACCCGCGGCCCCGCTTGCGGGTAGTTGGAGATTATTGTCAACGGGTTTATTTGTTTGCTTTGATATTACCCCTTTAGTTTTGTATATGGGTGTTTTATAGTCCATTAGTGTAATTTATTAATGCAAAAGATAAAGAAAACCTCTCAGTCTAACCTAACAATTTTTCCTGTGGGAATAAGATATTTTCCCGTGGTAAAAGTAACCTATGTTACTGAGGGATTTTGCAACTTTCTAATGATGAAAGATTCTTTGAAATCGGTCTGTATCTTGAAGTTATTTATATGGTTGGTACCTGATACTGACTTTAATACTTACACAATTTTTCGGTGTAAATGCATTCACGTCGCCGTGTGGTGCTGACTTAGAATAGCATCACCCGAATTATACCTATGGGTGTCGTAAAAGCCACTAAAAGATAATAATCATGAACGGAATGGTCAGCAGCGTTCCCTGTGAATGCAACATATTGCACTGCGCTCGACAATCTGCTTGCCAGGCGTGGTGACTAGTGAGTAAAACAGTGGCCTGTTGTGACTGACAATGTAATGTATGCATAAAATTGAACACAGTGTTGAGTGCATCGTACTGAACAATTTTTATTATGGGACAAATGCTAAGAAGCTATTGTTTAGGGTATTGGTAGAGTAACCTCCCTTACAAAATTCACGATCGGCTGCCCGACTATGTAGGCATGGGAGGTCGAAAATTTGGTCAACATCCCTTGCGGGTAAGGCAGAGCGTAAACGGCCGCAAAAAACGGACATTTACGCCACGTCTGACAAATATTTGAGGGTCATTCGGAAAATTGTGTATCGCTATAGTGACAGGTTGTCAGCCCATCACCTAAAATTGCAATACACACCCTCGAGTCCTTTACTCGCCTCTTACGACTCCCAAGGGAAAGAAATGGGTTGATGCTATTCTAAGCCGGCATCACACGGCAAAATTCGGTAACATTGTGAAAATTGTTTATTTATATACTTTATTGCACATTTAAAAATTGTTCAGTACGATGCTATATACGTGTCCAATTTAATGCATTGCCTCCGAAACACAGAGTATTTTATATAAAATATTTTTCTTTTCCAAGGAGACTCTCCTGTCTTTTACATTTTAAGACATTGCAACAATTTCTCTCATCTTTCTAGGTAGCAGCAAATTGAAGAAAATATCGCGCTACTCACTGAAAATAAAACTAAACAATGTAAAATACTCACCATTTTCACAAACAGAGTAAATTAAAGTTGGCAATGGCTTCATTCGCGTCTTTATCAGTGTTATTATCCGACTGCTTCAAAAGGAGGGTTATTTTAGCTTCTTGGCTGTGAGCGGAAGGGCTGAGGCAGATTGCACACGCACCGGACGATGTTGCGATTAAAATGACAACCTATGATGCGTACATCCGGGATTTTGAAAGGGATTTCGTCAATTCACGACTCCTCTGACAGCTGCAAGTTTGATGCGGTGACGTGTGCTATAGTGTCCGAACTTTGTATGGGATTTCGTCAATTGCTTTTTTCTGACAACTGGATCCGTAAAACATGCGGCAAATGTTAGAACTATCTTACTTACCTCATTTTAAGTATTAGACCGGGTCTATCGCGATAGTATTTAGGTAAATATTAGTAATTTACCTGTGTCCCGACGTTTCAACACAGTTTCATGTATTGTGGTCGCGGGTTGACTCATACGCAATAGACCCGGTCTAATACTTAAAATGAGTGAAAGTGATCGCGAGTGCTTAAAAAGTTATATCTTACCGTTTGCTGACAGTGAAACCAGATAAATTTGCGGTAAATAAAGGGTGAAATTTTATAAGTGGCCGATTGCAAAAACTCATGATGGGCTGGCTGGTGATAAGTAACAACTTTCCCCAAGGACATAGGTCAAAACAAACAAAAAATGGGCCTCCCATACCAAATTGCCCATCAGCTGATTTGAGTTACTGTAGAAACTTAAAATATTTTTGACATATAGGATTTCAACATAATTATGTTCCTTCGGGAGAAATGTTCCTTATGCTCGTCTTGAGATTTTGCTATCAGACACATACAAATTTCATCCTATATACGATAACAAACTCTGTGATGTGTGAAGATCCAACACGCCCGCTCTTGGGTGGTAATACGTGCAATTTATGAAAGAGATCGCTTTTAGCGATTAGGCTGCCTTTGCGCAATCTAGCTTAAGATTTTTGTGTTACTTATATTGTTCATTTTTGTGCAATAAAGTGTTCTTGCTTACTTAATTAAGTTAAAATTCTCTCATAAGAGATGGGTTGGCTGGAAGAGATCTCTTCTTTAGAGATAAGCTCGCCTTTGCGACAAAAATTGTATATATATATATTTTTTTTTTTTGTGCAATAAAGTTATGAAGTAATCGAAATTCACAGACGTTTAGTAAACATTGAATACAGTTGTACCTACCCCATTATTCAAATTCGATCAAATTGTGAGCACACAAAGAAAAAACACTAAGATTTTCGTTACCATAAAATGGAAAGAAAGCGATCCTGGTCTTAAGAAGGCCACTTAGCACTAAGTGGGACTCAATTTAGATAAAAGGTTTGGGTTTGTGAACTTGGGTTACTGAGATATCTGGAGAAATAAACCTTGGAAGGAATTTTAAACTTGTCGATAAAATTGGCGCTGACAGTGTTGAATTGCAGTGCTTTTCCGGCCTTTTTTTGGGAATTGGGCTACGATAAGACTAGTTGATTGAATAGATCAATTTACCTATCTAGGTTCATTTATATACATTACCTGCCACATCAGTCCACTATTACCTGGCCAGCCCCGTGGCAGTGCCTTTAATTTTATTTTTTTTATCCCGCCGGATGGCAGTGCCTTTATTTACATATTTTTTAACCGTTTTGAGCCGTTTTTCTATTAGGACATTACAAAATTGTTATAAAAAAAAGAAAATTGTGGGATACAAATTTCTTTTTTTTACAATGACGGTTCATGAGTTCATGACGTCAATAAGTGATAATACTATCCTTTATATTAATTTCCATTTTAATTTTAATTACTACTAGGCATTTATCCCCCTCATTGGGGGATATAGTCATACTCATCAGTCATCACACTTGGCAGGCGGATTAACGCAATGCAAGATATTGCTTTTTCAGGGAACGCTGCTGCCCATTCCCTGTATCAATTTATCCTTTCCAGTCGCTTTTGACGACACCCACGAATCGTATAGGGTAAATGAGATTTGGGGAAATAATAGACAGTCCACTGCTGGACATGAGCCTTTTTCATTTACAGGGAACTGGCGACACTACCATACATGACAGGTAAGTTGCGTAAAGTTAAATACGGGAAGAAAAAATACAAAATGACGCTTATATCCCTGGTGAGGCGCGCAGTGAAAACACGTCTGTCAAAATATTCGGGAGTCATTTTCAGAAATGAAATTGTGTATATTGGTAACTGTGGTGACAGGTTATTTACCGATTTCTTATATTTTTGTAAGTAAATAGGAAACCCTCAAGTTCCACAACCGCCACTTACGATACCCACTGCAAGAAAATGAGTTAGAGCTATCCTAAACAGCATCACACGGCCATATAACAAAATGAATGATTACATAATCAAGAAATTGCATATCGGATCCCTGCAGAGATCCAAACGTCACCCTCTCCTCAAAACCCTCCCCCTTTACAACCTTTGAAAAGGGTTATTCTAGAACTGGGCGAGAATAGCTTAGTTTTTTTTAATGATAGGTTTGCTCTTGACTCTAGTCTGGGTCATAGGACAGAGACGGAGTCTAAGATGGAGCGAGCTCACCCAGAAGAAGCCTGTTCACTCTTACTTTGAAGAGATTAGGGTTGTATGCGTTTGGAAACACAGACGCCGGTTGTGAGTTCCACTCTTTAGCAGTGCGCATTATAAATGATGACTGGAAGCGCTTAGTCCGAATTGGTGGAATAGCAACCAGGTATGGATGGTATCCGGCGGTGCGTCTGGATGTCCGATGGTAGAAGGGAGCTGGTGGAACAAGGTCGTGAAGCTCTTGAGCACACTCTCCGAAGTACAATCTATAAAAAACCGACAAGCAGACAACCTTGCGGCGGCGATGTGCCAGGCTATGTAGCTTGGTGTCCACCAGTTTTTTGTCGCCTATGAGCCTCTTGGCCCTGCGTTCCACCGAGTCAAGAGCGGCATGTTGGTATTTGGCTGAGCCATCCCAAAGGTGACTGCAATACTCCATGCAGGATCGGACTTGTGCTTTGTAAAGAGTTAAAAGCTGTCCAGGCGTAAAGTATCGCTTCACTCTATTCAGGATGCCCAGCTTCTTAGCCGCCGTTTAGATTTGATGTCAACTCCATGCCTAGAAGCTCAAGCCTGTCAGTGACTGGGACAGATGTACCCTGATAATGTGTTGTTTTAATACGCTGCATACACACAAGACAACTTAGAATAAATAAGTAATGAAAAACAGACAAATATTACTGACCTACTTCTTCTCTCTTCAAATTAAAAGAGTCAAACTCATGTCGGTGGAATAACTTCCAATTTTCCCCTTTTCTCTGCTAGAAACTGACCCATATAAATAAAAAAATGTTTCAGCGACTATTTGCAGAATTACCCCACCTCCCTTTGTCGCCCCGCCATCAGTAGCTTATCGCTTCAGTTTCAACTGTCAAAGTTTGAGCGCCGCTGTCCCGGGAGCTTTATATCCCTTTTGTAGTGACGCCGGATTAATGCAGACATTGACTGGCGTTTGCAACTGTGAGTAATTGTCTATGTTGACGATGTTGTCTTTACAGGTATGGCCATTATTACTCTTACGATTATCTACACTAGTATAATATAGAGAAATAATTTGGTAGTACATATGTATAAACTCCAAAACTACCTAGCAGACATCAAAAAGTCTTTTATCGTCAGGAAGATACTTATTTCTGATTAAAATACACTACTATTTCTTACGAGAAAAATCTAATGATAGTGACAAAATGGGAAAAAGGCGATGGTTAGCTTTCTCACGGGACAAAGCAGTGTTCACACCATTTTGAACGCCTGCTCTGAGAAACGAATTCAAATTTTGCTTTTCAGAGCATTAAAAGCGTTAAAATCGGTTTTGGTAACAGTTATTTTAATGTTTTCTTAACATACATAACAATTGAAAATAATCTAGTTTCCAACCACCTGCACCCTCTTTGCAAGCATTTTGTCACGCAAAAACCTAGGAACAGCTTGCGACTCCTGCGAACATGACATTACATTGACAGCCACAACAGCCCACTGCTGGACATCAGCCTCCTCCTTTCGGGGGGTATTGCCATACTCACCATGCTTGGCAGGCGGATTGGCGAGCGCAGTGCAACATGTTGCATTGCGAAACTCCCTATTATCGAAAAAATATTGATGTGAAAGACATTTTTTACTATGTTCACTAAAAACTGGAATTCCGAATCGAGCTTTAATATTGAAACTCAAACCCGGTTTTGAGAACCTTCAGATATTTTATGCCCTAGGTGTGGTGCGCTATGGTCTTTACTTAGTGTTTTACTTTACAATTTCATTGATTGTAGAAAGAGTGGAAAACTGTCCTGGAGCAAAATTCAAAGCCGAAACTACAAGTAAAGTGTACAAGTTAGAAAATGAACGAGTAATTTTGTTCGGTCATTGTTTTGTGCTGCTCTGCAGTTGGTGTTTTAACACTGAGACTGCTGTAAGTAACTACCATTTCGTCTGCGCATTTTGAATAGAATAGAATAGAATAGAAAGCATTTATTTCAGTGCAATACAAAACTTAAAAGTATACTTATTATTATAAACAGGCTTATAATTAATATAAAGTAAGTATTACACCAAAAAAGGCAACCACTCAGCATTGTGTTATAAGCATAATATACTACAGCGCTGGTCTTCCGTGGTACCCTTATTGTGCTGTGCAGCACCAGCGAGACAACACGGTAATAAAAAGTTAAGTATCTAATAAAAATTTAATAATATAACGAAATTGACAACAAAAATCAAATAAAATAACGATGAAATTTATGGAATTTATCAAAAGATAGGAAAGGAAGTAAGAGTAAAATTATTTGAATGAATGAATTTACAATTTTAAATTAAATTAAGTTATTAGTTGCAAAACTAACCCGGTAGATGGAGCCATGCCAAGCGTTACTGGCATTAAAATACACTTGCAAAATTGGCGGGCAAGAAATGAGCTGCGGTAGCCCAGATGGAAGAGGCGTCGCCACTAGTAATGCGAAAGTCGCAGGTTCAAATCCTGCCCGCACTCGAAAATTTTGCAAGTTCGCAAAAATTGTATACCTAACACGGGAAGTGTTTTAAAATTTGGTACTCAATTTATCGCTGGTTTTCATCGCTTAGACTACATTCAATCTGTAAAGATAGAATTAGTCGCCGGTTATTAGTTGCAAAACTAACCCGGTAGATGGAGCCATGCCAAGCGTTACTGGCATTAAAATACACTTGCAAAATTGGCGGGCAAGAAATGAGCTGCGGTAGCCCAGATGGAAGAGGCGTCGCCACTAGTAATGCGAAAGTCGCAGGTTCAAATCCTGCCCGCACTCGAAAATTTTGCAAGTTCGCAAAAATTGTATACCTAACACGGGAAGTGTTTTAAAATTTGGTACTCAGGTTAAGTAAGCTTTAACGCTATAGAACGACTAAGTATTCATCGAAATAGTACTGAATTGATTTTTCAGAAGATAAAGTTTTAACTGTTTTTTGAATGTATACAGAGATGTAGAGTTTCTAACTGGAGGTGGCAAGTTGTTCCAACATTTCGTGGCAGCATATCTA
The DNA here is from genome assembly GCA_027580185.1 of Tuta absoluta. Classification (NCBI taxonomy): domain Eukaryota; kingdom Metazoa; phylum Arthropoda; class Insecta; order Lepidoptera; family Gelechiidae; genus Tuta; species Tuta absoluta. Next base: position 4,640,170 of record JAQAHW010000019.1, on the reverse strand, counting down.
AAACTGCCACGAAATGCAGTCGTTCTATAGCGTGGAAAAGTTAATCTTTTGCTGCCTGTTATATCAGAATCACCCTATTTTGACCTGTAAGCGTCGTTGTAATAGGTACCTACTCAACACATCATCATCTGCCTGCCCTTATCCCAATTTATTTGGGGTCGGCGCAACATGTTTTTTTCTTCCATTCATCTCTATCAGCTGTCAAATCTTCGTTTACACACTTTTGCTTCATAATTATCATCTTTTATACAATCCATCCAAACTTTTTTAGTCCTTCCTCTCCTTCTGCATCCATCCACATTCATGTTCAATACTTTTTTTGTCAAATTATTTTCATTCCTCCTCATAACATGCCCATACCACGATAAACGACTACTCCTTATCTTTTCTGTAAATAGCGCTATTTTCAAACTTGTAAGCTAATATACTTATTCCTTATTGTATCTTTTCTTGTCACATCGCACATCCATCTTAGCATTCTAATTTCCGATACATGTAATCGTCTTTCATCCGTCACCTTTGTGAGCCAACACTCAGATCTATTCATGACGAAAAGGTGTCACCATCGTTTTATAAAAATTACATGTTATCCTTTTTTTATATACAAAAAGCGCTGTTACCTGTGAATGTCCAGTCAAGCTCAGTCTAGGTTAGACAGTTTGGACTTTAGACTGTTCTCATGCCACCCGTGTTCAGACTTACATTGGCAGTTCAAGTGTCTACCCTGCCGTGAGATTGACTGTACCAGCCACCTATGCCACCTTGCTAAGCCTTCTTCTTCTATTCGTGTAGGTCACCCAGTCGACAAACGACCCAATGCTATGCGTGGTGATTAAGTTACTCAAAAACCCATCTTATACATGTGTAGAAGCTCAAGTCCAGCAGTGGACTGGTCTATGAATAAAGGAAGCTTGGTCACAAAATTTCATACAGCATTTTCCGTTCAAATAGTAAAATGCATTGTAAGCAGCAGAAGCGTTATGGAACCCTGCTGGATTTAGTTGGATTCACATTTTACAATTTCAATTGTTACAATTCCATTTCGTGAGTTCAATCGGGAAGATTGAAAATTGAATTCAATTTGTGTGATTGATTGGGATAGGATTGAAATATAATTAAGGATTCTTGTGAAGAAAAGGCGATGGTAATTGAAATAAAAGAAAAGATAGCTCAGAACTATTTTTAAATTAGGATTAGGCCTAAGAATATTTAGGCAATCAAAAATTTAGTTCATACTTTATTACAGTTTATAGTTATTATAATTTATGATAACTAAAAACTGTAATAAAATGTGATGCCGGCTTAGAATATCATCACCCCATTTCTTTCCCGTGGGAGTCGTAAGAGGCGACTAAGGGACTCGAGGGTGTGTCTTTCAATTTTAGGCGATGGGCTAACAACCTGTCACTATAGTGATACACAATTTTCCGAATGACCCTCAAATATTTGTCAGACGTAGCGTAAATGTCCGTTTTTGCGACCGTTTACGCTCTGCTTACCCCGCATGGGATTATAGGCGTGATATGTGTATATATGTATGTAAAAATGTTGTGAAATATGAATTAAAAAATTTAGGCTAATAAAAATAAAGGCCAGACATGCGCAGTAATAGACGGTGCTTTGCCGGTTCTGGTTGTAAACAAAAATAATTTTCAAAATTCCATACAAAACCGAATACTATGGCACATTTCAGTGCCGCATCATATATTTTTATTGCTTATAAATGGTACTACAAGAGTTAAATAAGTATAATAACGTTTCACACACGAAGCCCGTATTTGTATCGATCAAGATCAAATTTCTCAAGTTACTTTCGTCTAACAGAAGCATGCGTTACGGTGCGTTAAAAATACGCAGTGACGGACGACATTTGGGAGAACCGCTTTAGTGACGGTAAGTAAGTAAAGTAAAAATACTTTTTTGCAGAAAAAAACAAATAAAAATATCAGGAAAATTCAAAGCTTACATGCGCAAAGGTGGCCTTATCGCTAAATACGATCTCTTCCGCACAACCTTAAAATTACGAAATAAAAAGAAATTGCATTACCTTACAGACGGTGCTAATTTATTTTTGTTCCGTAAATTTGTATGGTGGTTGGATAGAAATTTCATTGTCTATGCCTTAAGCGGCTGTCCAGTCGTCCGGTGCGTGACGGTTATATCGTGGTAATAATAGGAACACAGATATATTCTATGTTTAGTCGGTTGTAGCACACAAGGTACCAGGGTACTCCAAAAGAACTTAATTATTTTTATCCCTAGTTAAAACATAGTAAAATTTTATACTACATACATACATACAAATATCACGCCTTTATACGGGGTATTATTATTGCGGGGTAGGCAGAGCGTAAACGACCGCATAATACGAACATTTACGCCACGTCTGACAAACATTTGAGGGGCATTCGGAAAATTGTGTATCGCCATAGTGACAGGTTGTCAGCCCATCGCCTAAAATTGCAATACACACCCTCGAGTCCCTTCGTCGCCTTTTACGACACCCACGGGAAAGAAAGGGGGTGATGCTATTATAAGCCGGCATCACACGGTAAAGTATTTACGGTAGGTATTTTATACTTATTCTCATAAAATAAGTAATTTTCTACTAATACATATTCATGTCAAGAAAAAATATTACAAAAATAAGTCAGTTCTTTTGGAGTACCCCTGGTACCTTATGTGCTACAACCGACTGTGCACTACTGTATATAGGCTGACCCTTAGATCACGAACACACAAACCCTTAACTATTCGTGGTCAAACTGCCAACTAAAACAAGAATTGAGATAGCTGATTTAGAACTATCAAAACCGAAGGGCGGAAAAGGCGAAATACATTATATTAGTTAGACTTTCTCAATGTTTGGGTACACATTAATGTGAGTGTAGTGTTGTGTTAATACAACGACAATTCAACCACGATAGACGCCTAATGTGTGAAAAAATGTTTGGTTACACATTAATGTGAGTGTAGTGTTGTGTTAATACAACGACAATTCAACCACGATAGACGCCTAATGTGTGAAAATACTATGTTTTTCTGCTGAAACTTGGTTAAATTATCATAATCTTTTTTATTCATGACTTAACTAATCGGACTCTTTAGAGGCCTGGACTGATTTGGAAAATTCTCGTTTAGCTTGAAACCTCGCACTCTGCAGGTAGCTACAAATTTGCGGTCAAGATCTGATGATTGGATCCATGAAAAATCGTCAAATAAAAATTTTCACATTCTTTAGATGGTGGCATTTAAAGAATTTGAAAAATTTTCGCCTTTTTTATTTAGATCGCCCAAACGTCACGCTTGCGCGAGTTCTTTGGTCTGTTTTTAAGCGCACATATCCGAAGTTTGTTGGTATAATTAAATAAATCCTTCAATATTATTTCTAGTCGTGTTTACACATATTTTGGAAACCACAGCATTGTTCTGCTAAGATAACATACATTTTGTAAGTTATGCAAGTTGAATTGTACAAGCGAGCGGTCAGCTGAGAAGACCATCTAAGTTCCAGAGATTGTTAAATGTTTATCACTCTAAAGTTGTTCCGAGTAAAAGGTTGTACTTATTTGTATTACGAATTCAATCTACGAAATAAAAACTCAACATATCAGAGGTTGAATAGGCAGTGGAAGAACTCAAATATGATAGTTATGTGGTCATCATCAGTTTGCTGCACTACAAAAATGAATCTGAAATGAAAAATCTCAAAATCTGAGAGTTTCTGTGTGTGTGTATGTATGTTTGTTACCTCTTCACGCTCAAACGGCTTGACCAATTTAGATGACATTTGAAACACAGGTAGAGTATAACCTGGAATAACACACAGGATACTTTTTACCGCGGGAAAACAACTACTCTATCACGGGAAAATGAGTGGCAGCGGATGAAACCGCTGTGCGGAAATCTAGAAAATAATAAATCAAAATGTGCTTAAAAAATATTGTGACATTATTTTACCCACAACATTTTACACCTAGTTTGTCGTATGTTATGAGTATATGGGGTGAAATTTACTAGTGCCTGATTGCAAAATCTCAAGAAGGGCTGCTGGTGATAAGGAACAACTTTTACCAAGGAACATAGGTTGAAATAATACCTAATAAAATTTATCTAATATGCTGATCGGCAATTAAATGTTAGGTCCTATATCTTTTTTCGTATTTCGTCCTATGTTCCTTGGGGAAGGTTTTTCCTTACCACCAGCCCGTCTCAAGTTTTCGCTGTCTGTTTCTAGTAAAATTTCGCCCTATATAGTACAACATCTCTTCACACCCCTGCAAGATATTCTATCTCTAACTATGTATGTAACTATCTTCCAAGTTAGCTTGGCTTCAAATCTGGGTTGCTCACGAAATGTCAGTGACGAGATATAGCACGAGATATGGCATCTTCTGGCTCAACGACGAAAAAACGCGCTAACATAGAAATACATTGAACATTTTGTACTGAAAAAAATAACAAAATGCTTTATAACAATCAATGTATACTAAATTATAATTTTGCAAATGTGTGAGTGATGGAAATCATAAGTCAAAAAATTTATATCATTCATTCAAATTCGAATGAAATATCGGAATACGGACCCAAATATCTGTCAAAATAGGATAGCTTTCCATGCCTATTTTATGTCAAATACGAGATATAGCTTTTTGACATAAAATAACAAATCACAACATAAACAACACAGAATATTTTATAATTATTTGTTTTTTTGGACTTTTCGACGAAATTAGAATGTTATAAGTGTTTTTCAGCGTGTGTTTTAAGCTTCTGGTGGGAACAACCCTCAGGATAAATAGCACGAGCAGCCAATATGGACCCAATTGATCCATTCCAAATACCTTGCCTGCTTTGCCCCAATACTTCGAACAAAACTTACGAAAAGCCATGGTCTGGCCATCCTACTGCCTGGCCTGGCCACACTGGACGTATACACCGCCCCACTGCTCAAGATGATATCAATAGCACCTACAGCGAACCCACAGTTCCATCCCAGCACAGCTCTTTCCCTGCGGCTTCCTCACTCTTTGACGACCTCGCATCGCACATCTCAAGGCCATCGTCCCTGTGTTTAAGCACATATCAAGAGGTGCTTGATGTTTAACTGCTGAAAAACGAAGAGAAATGCATGCCTTTCGCATACACATCATTCAGTGTCCTAGACTAAGGGGTTATTTAACCACCAATATGAAGCACAACGTAGACGGTGCTCCTCTCTGCTTGGAGGCCTCGTCAATCCAGTTTTTCAAAGGCCCATTTCAGTGTGAAAAAGAAATGAAACGAACGTGTATGACGGAGATTTGAGAGGAGCGGTCAGAATCCTTACGTCGGACTACAGAGTGGCTACAGCAGATTCATTCAGACAAGCACCCACCTCCTTCCAGACTAATTACGATCCCAGGCAAGCCAAACCCCACCGCGCTTCACCTTGCTGTGTCGCCCTGATGACGTGATAACCCATCTATGGTCATTTCACTCTGTCTCTGCAGCTGGCCTGGATGGAATGTGCCCTCAATACCTATGGAGCTCACTATAAATTGAAGGCACGGCGACAGAGTCTCTGGGCCAAATATAGAGAATATTTAAAGCATAGCAATTGGAAACATGGTTTTATTAAATACACATAAAATAGATGCATTGTAGTTTGTATATCAGAAAATTCTAAGTAGCTTGTTCCTTTTTACACAATCCTAAGACCTAAACTGAGTTTATGCTTTAAGATCGATTTCTGCCACTAAAACTGCCACATCCTACTGCCTGGCCTGGCCACACTGGACGTATACACCGCCCCACTGCTCAAGATGATATCAATAGCACCTACAGCGAACCCACAGTTCCATCCCAGCACAGCTCTTTCCCTGCGGCTTCCTCACTCTTTGACGACCTCGCATCGCACATCTCAAGGCCATCGTCCCTGTGTTTAAGCACATATCAAGAGGTGCTTGATGTTTAACTGCTGAAAAACGAAGAGAAATGCATGCCTTTCGCATACACATCATTCAGTGTCCTAGACTAAGGGGTTATTTAACCACCAATATGAAGCACAACGTAGACGGTGCTCCTCTCTGCTTGGAGGCCTCGTCAATCCAGTTTTTCAAAGGCCCATTTCAGTGTGAAAAAGAAATGAAACGAACGTGTATGACGGAGATTTGAGAGGAGCGGTCAGAATCCTTACGTCGGACTACAGAGTGGCTACAGCAGATTCATTCAGACAAGCACCCACCTCCTTCCAGACTAATTACGATCCCAGGCAAGCCAAACCCCACCGCGCTTCACCTTGCTGTGTCGCCCTGATGACGTGATAACCCATCTATGGTCATTTCACTCTGTCTCTGCAGCTGGCCTGGATGGAATGTGCCCTCAATACCTATGGAGCTCACTATAAATTGAAGGCACGGCGACAGAGTCTCTGGGCCAAATATAGAGAATATTTAAAGCATAGCAATTGGAAACATGGTTTTATTAAATACACATAAAATAGATGCATTGTAGTTTGTATATCAGAAAATTCTAAGTAGCTTGTTCCTTTTTACACAATCCTAAGACCTAAACTGAGTTTATGCTTTAAGATCGATTTCTGCCACTAAAACAGTCGTGTTTTTAAAATACTTTTAAAATTAATTTTCACATCATCACATCGCATCAGCCTACGGCAGCATTCCACTGCTGGGCATAAGCCTCCCCCAAGGTACGCCATAAGGCACGATTTCCCGGTTTTTGCCTCGAGTCGCTTCTTTTTCCTATTTTCGAGTAGGACATTGAGTCGTCCAACGACCCAATGAACGAGTCGCTACCAGCCGCCGTCTTTAAGTCATCGGTATTCGGTACATCTGAACGAAGGGTGTCCAACGCTACGCTTGCCAAGGCGTTGCCTCAACTCGAGAAACCGCTTGCATCAAAACAATTTTAATAAATTTTTATTTAACCTCCCAATGTTAGTGCTACATACCTAAAACAAGCGGCATTTACAAAAAGTGTACTCGATGATTTCCTCTAGGACCACGAAAACCATCAGCACCGTGTAGAACCAGTGGTTCTAGAGGTATCCTCAAACTGTTGTTGGCTATGTGTATCTATTACGGTGGCAACATGTGGAAGTTAAAGTAAAACAAATAGAATTTCAAATTAGTTAATTGTATTTGATTAATTTTCCTGCCCCATCAGCAGTTTCTTGATAAAATTACTTTTTAAAAGGATCAACAGTTTAATGTGATATCTTAAAGTGCTGCTGATAACACCTATCTATCTAATAGAAATAATAACTAGTCAATCTATGAAAATCCTGTTTTGGCTGAGAGTTTTTATCGCATCTGATGTGTTCTTCTTGCTCGTGCACTAAAATTTTTGCAACGATACTTTCGGACGAATTACGCTGGCAAATTGTGTGAAAACCGCAATATTTTGCACCATTATAGTGTTTCCTGGAGACAGCTGCGCTGCAATGAAAACATAAAGTAGTTAATATCTGGTAAACATAAGCTTACTATCAAACCAGTGAACCAATATTCCGCCGGTATTTTAGGCAGAATCTGGGATATAATGAGCTAAGTTAACACACACAATCACTCCTAAACATTGTAGTATAATATATATATATATATATATATACAATATAAGTTAGATTAATATGATTATACTACCATATTTTAATAGAAGATGGCAATGCTGGAATGTTGTGCATTGGGAAAGCTTCAAGGCTTTCACTAAGAGCCTTGTACCTTATGATGCCTTGTTACAGTTTATTCGCCAATATACGTTAATTTATGCAAAAGAAACACGTAATTTTTTATTTCACGTTTGTTATTGTAGACTATGTCAACGTCAATAGGTAAAATGACAACTGAATAAACGACAGCAATGACATTTTGTAAAAAAAGGCTCTTTGAAATGACATGATTTTACCAAAAAGAATTTGGTAAAATAGTCCCGTTCACGGTTGTTTCTACCTTTTAATAATAAAAATTGATTGCTTTTCAAGGTACCATCACGTTTCCTATTATTATTATTTTATTATAGTATTACCGCTAAAACCGCTAAGTATAATAGAGGTATAAGTATGGCGATACTCAATTTTCCAAATGACCCTCAAATGTTCGTCAGACGTGGCGTAAATGTCCGTTTTACGGCCGTTTACGCTCTGCATACCTCACAAGGGATTATAGGCGTGATATATGTATGTATGTATGTAAAGCAACCGACTGTCAAACGTTACAAGATTGAACTGTGATAGTCAACATTCACACATCATGTCAATTCCTTCCGGGGGAGGCAGAGCGTAAAAGACCATTAAAAATGCCCCTTCATCATCATGACATGTCTGCTAAATACTTTATGGTTTTTTCAAAAAATTGTGTAGAGATGTAGATAAATTGTTGGTCCATAGCCTCCAATTGTTATACGTGGCTAGGAACGTGAAGCTAGTTCCTTGGTCACCTCTTATGTATTTACTGAATATTATGAGTTCTTACGTTTGTACAGTGTTTTTTTCATATTAAGAAGTTTATATGTGCCAAACCGCAATATTTTTAACTAATCTAGGACTACGCTCTCTAAACAAGGTGATAATTTATTGAATTATGATTATTCTTTCAAAGAGAACTCTGTTTTTACATATTATCCTTAATAATGATATACCTACATCTACTGCTTAGAACTCCTTTGGATTGCATTTTCAGATTTTAATTATTTAGAGTAAATCTTCTTCTTCGTGTCCAGTTCTATATAATTTTTTGTCAATATTTGTAAAGGCCACAGCACTCCTAGTTGCCGTATACAGATCCTTCCTGCTATTGTTTGAGATGGGGCTCCATATCTTCATTGTGGGTGTGGGGGTCTTAATTGGTCGTTTTCCATGAAGCCTCATTTGCCGTGTTCACCCTGCAGTGGCCAACTTGAACGATGGTGTGATGAACCCCACAGGAGCCGGCCAACGGGAGTACCATAATTGGTCCCTGGCTTGCGGCGCATTGTCTGTAGCAGATGTATTCCTCATAAGCTTTTTCGGCTTTTCAAATGAGCGCGAGACATTGAGTAGTTGTTCAGTGGGTGTCGAGTGTCGGTTTCTTGCTTCTGTTACTCCAATGCACAAGCTACTTCTCACTGGACGTCTTGTTATGGATACAGCATATTCAGAGGAATAGGTTTGAGGTTCTAGAATAAATAAAGTATCGTAAATCGTAATAGTAACAAACACAGACATTATGCCACTAAACTTTAAAAAAATCGCAAAGATTTCTGGGAACTGCAACGAATGCATAAATAAACCTAGCATAATAGGAGCGATTTTATTAGCGACTGAAAATAGTAAAAATCGTAGTAGGGCTAAAGTATTTGTAAGTACCTTAACCAAATGCATTTGTACAGTTTATCATCTTCTTCTGCAAAAAATACATTATGATGTCTTCTCGGGCCGACTGGAACATTAGCTAGCCCAAAGCTAGCGGGTTTTTCCAGAAAAAAACAGCCATTCACTTGATTCTTCTTTATTATTATCATTTGTGAAAATTACTTTCCTTTTGTTTGTTTTGATATTTTGTTTACATTCAACATATTGAATGACCGGAATGAACGATATTTGAAACATTAGGCTGAAATGTTTTCTGTTTCTTCTGTTGCCATAAAAACTGAAGGGGATAGAGTAACCAATTTGGTTCAGGTACTGGCCAGAATCTCAGAATAGGGCCATATCTCGTTTTTGACATTATCAGCTGATTTTGATTGATATTTAGCCGCTCGCATGTGCGGTTTATAGCTTACAATATGATCCTACATTGCTGGCTCTAAAGAAACCCAGTGTGATTTTGGTAACAAAATCCGTAATGTATAAGGCTAAAAGCGTAACCGAAGCCAGAACCGCCATATCTCGTTCGATATATGGCCTCAGATTCGGCCCCCAACTTACGTTGCTAAGTTCCAACTTTAGCTCAACTTGAATCATAGTTTGCGATAGCTTCTACGATGTGGTAGGGAATATGAGTTTTTGATAAGGTAACGCAACCTATTTATTTCGTTACCTATCTTCAAATTCTATCTATTCTATTACTTACTTAATATGTATTATACAGATTATTATACAGTAGATAAACCTCTAGAGCAATAATTGTTCAATTATTGTTAGTTAGTACCCATATAATTTAATTTGTTTTCAAGTTTCCGCTTTTTATCTCCATTGGGTTGGCTGAAAGAGCTTTTTTAAAGTAATAAGCTCGCCCATATAACTAATTTTAATTTTTCACCTCTTGTTTAAGTGTGTACAATAAAGACTTCAAATTGAGAATGGAATTGCGCCCAGTAATAGTTTGTGTCAAGCATTTAATTTAAATGTTATGCTTCCAACAATGCATGCATGCACGCCTATAAACCTTGCGGGGTAGGCAGAGCGTAAAGAAAGGTCCGTAAAAATTTTCATTTGGGCCACGTTTGAAAACATTTCAGGGTCATTCAAAAGTGGATTCACCATAGTGACAGCCCATCGCCTAAAGCTACCAACAAAATTTTCAAATTATTTCAAAGGGTAACAAGCCCATGATATAGAAAAGCTTTAAAAAAAAATTGTAAACCTCAAGGTTTATTGGTTAAAACTGATTCGACACTTAACGCCAATAGATGGCGCTACTGAACTAATCTGATCCCGGTTTAGCTACTGAATTAATCTGATCCCGGTTTAGCTATAGTAGTCAGAGTAGATCTCTTCAAGTTACAGGAACAACTTACCCTATTATTCCATAAAGCTTTTATGAACAGCTAGGTAGTAAAGATTCAGAGTGAAATAGCACTGCGAGTGCAAAAAGCCCTAAAAATGCACCCTTTGACTTGAAGTACTTACCCTGTAGTATTCTGTTATGCTTTTCGAGAGCTTGTCACGTAGAATCGGTGAAAGAAACGTGATTCAATGCGGAATATCCCAATCCAACGCGAGCAAACAATCAGACAACTTTTGTTGTGTTTCATTTGGAAAACATTGTGAGTCAATGTTATTTCCTAATTCTCAGCCTAGCCAAGAAGTCAATTCCCAAACTTGTTGTCATGACCTTCGCACCGAATTTTTCATGCGGCCATCGGTAGATGGCGTTGAACAATATGGGAGCGGAGGTATCTTTGTTGGGGAGTTTGATTTTTCTTTTTGTGTGAGACATGGAGTCGTCCAACGACCGAATGAACGTCCTTGAAAATTTATTAGGAAATTATAACTGGAGTTTGATTGTAAGGTTGAAAATAATATTTGCGGGGCTCTTATTCAAGCGTATTTTGATATCGCTAACAATGGGTAAGGAATACGGGTCCGAAAAAGGAACGCCAGCAAGGTAATGAGAAAGAAAGCAGTTTACTAATACTAGAACGCTTCTTTAATTACTTGGCATGGGTCGCTGTGAAACCCCCAAATGTTTTACGCCATCTATTGGCGTAAAAAAAATACTTTATTAATCTGTTAAAAATTCCATATTTCATACCTATTGCAGTTTCTACGGTTCGATATTTTTTTGAATGGGGACGAAAACTCAAAGCAAGCTCAAAGCTTATTACAGATGACAGCAGGCGCGACTGTGCCTAAGGCACCAATTGGAAGTAACTGATCTTTGACATTGTCAGATTCTCGACTAATCAAAGAAAAAACTAAAACTCTAGAGTTGCGCCAATAGTTGCTCAGTTTAAAACCTTAATTATGCGATACCTACTTATATTCCGTGTCAATCTTGTAGATGAAAGGTTCCTAGCCTACACCCTGTATCCGCTCAATTTTGCGGATCACGTCCACCAGGTGGAAGTGGAAGTAACGTGAGTTGCCACCGAATGTGGTCATCAATACAAACATACACAATCCTGTAGTGCACGGAGGCCAGGGAGAATATCGGAGCTCTCCTAAGGAATCATTTATGGGATGAATTTGAAGGTAGATAGATAGATGGACACTTTATTGCCTACAACAAAATCAAAACAATACATAAAACTTAAAAGTAAAATTAAACAAAGGCGGCCTTGAATTAAATGAAAAAAAATGCAAGGAGTTGCAGAAGGAAATTAACAGTTTTCTTTTTTATAATACCTATGTAGAAAGGTAAGGTACACAGTTATTTATTACTTAGAGTGCAACATGTTTATTAACTGAGATCTTATGGTGCTTACGAATTTGTCTCACTTATAGAGGTTTATCACTTAAGCAGTTTCCCAATTAACGAGATCTATGGCATTTATACACGTTTTTACTTACAGATGTCTAAACCAATTTATCATTTAATGAGGTTAATAATTTCTATGAAAATCAACTAAATTGCCCGTGAGATACGGAGGTGTGTATTAATAATCCCAGTTATAGAGGTATAAATAAAAATGGCTAATTTTTAAAGAGGTCAGCGGTTATTATAAAACTGAAACTTTTATTGAAAGACAAGGACGGTGTTAGAGAGCTTGATAAACTTAAATCATTTCAATAGTTACAGAGTCTAGAAAGCTTTTTGTATCAGCTATGGAGGTAAATATGGCAAATAATGACAAAAATACATATCAGATAATGAAGTTATTAATTCTCAATTGATGTACTTCCATGCAAAAGTACCGAAAACTGGTTGAGTGTATCAGTTATAGGGGTTTCTTACTTATGCAGGTCCCAGTTAACCAGGTTTCACTTTACTACTTTTTTCCGTCTCAAATGTTAGAGAGTGCAATAGCTGATAAGCAGCACAACAAGTACTTAGTCTAAAAGTATCTAGAACATGGCTGCGTCTCGCCTGTGGACTCGCCACGTCACATGGTTTATCGAGTCGTTGGACAACTCGGTGTCTCACACGAAAAGAAAAAGATGGAAATACCTTGTTAGACCAAGAACGATCTCTTGATCTTCTACTGAGTAGACTTGAATGATTTCTTTTACTGAGGTACTTAGTTGCAGCAAACGAATAACTTTAAGAGTGTAGGTACAAAATCTTCTACACATTTTTGTAATCTGAATTCTTAGAGTTAACTCTCAGGTACTCAAAACTTTTAAGCTGCACTGAAATATTGGAAATAGTTTCGGCCAAGTAATAAGCGGGATTAGCTTGAGTGTAGCTGTGAAGTAAGTTAGATTAGCTTGCCGAGCAGTTACTTTGCCAAGCTGTTAGAAGGTGCCAGCTAACTTTGTTGATCTTCAACGTCTTCAACATTAATTAATTCTAGCTTGTTTAAAATAAACGTGTCACTCTGCGTTTGTTTTGTGTAGGCGTCGTAATTTATTTAAAAAAATAACCTACTTCACGGTGGAGCAACTCTTAGTAGCTATATTGGAAACAACAAAAACTGATTTTGGTAAAGTTTAAGTTATACAAATAATTCCTAATACTGGTAAACCTTTAGAAAATAATCATGAAAAGCAGTCTGACAACAAAGGGACATACTTGCCACATTGTCAACACAACAAAATATTAATTATAATACTATCTACACATTAACAGCCACAACAGTCCACTACTGGACATGGGCCTTCACCACGAACCATACTCACCACGCTAGGCAAGCAGATTGGCGAGTGCAGTGAAGATATTGCTATTACAGAGAACGCTGCCGCTCTTTCCCTGGATGCATTAATCCCTCAGCAGTTTTTACGGCACCCACGGGTAGCCATTCTTAACCAGAATTAATACTAAGTATTTAAGAAATATGAAAATGCTACCGATTGGGAAGAAAAACTCAAAACTGATTGCGAATGGCAGCAGGTGCCTAAATGCACCAATAAGAAGTTATGAACATAGACACGACCAATCACAGAAATAAGGTGCAGTTGTGGAGGCGCAATCAGTTTCCCCAGTTTGCTACCTCATCGATATCCTCCACTTTTGAAATCGGTTAAAATTACAATCTATCATCCCTCAGCAACATTCACTTCGAAATTGAATTCGGATATTGAATTTGTAGGAGATTCGACTTTGAAAGACGTTCGGATACACGCTGAATAGGTAAATAGCACTTTTGTGATAGTGTAAAGAAGTGGGGCGAACGGGACGCCTTGCGGAAGTTTCTTTGAAGGTTTATTTTGCGGGACTGAATAGTTATATACTAAATAGTTTTCCGTTATAGCATCACCCCAATACTACTGTTGGGTGTCGTAAAAAGCGACTGAGTCATAAATTAATATATGCAATCGGTAGCAGCGTTCGCTGAGAATGCAACACCTTGCACTGCACTCACCAATTCGCCTGACAAGCGCGATGAGCATTGAGTATGACAATACGATAGGCTCATGTCCAGCAGTGAATTGTTTATGATAATAAATAGTTATAAACGCATTGGGATTTTAAAAAAAGTAGGCAGAGCGTAATTAACATATAGCTTGGTGTGACAAATATTTGAAGTTCATTTGCAATATTTTAGTTTTACACGAAAGGAAAGAATGCCCTCTGAAAACATAGAGAGTTGTAGAGTTATTTAAGTATGGGTAAAAAGAATAATGTATTTCGAGATCATCATATAATATAGTTACTTAATTCTTTACCTATTTACAGTAGCAATTGTAACTGAGTGCATCTTTTTCACACTTGAATTACTAGTAGCAAGGCTAGTAGCAACAAATCGAGTGAGCAAGGCGACCGAGCGCGCTGCGAGATACGAATTCAATTTGTGTTCGAGAATAGAGCTGGAGATAGACCGTGACAGAAAGTTTACAGGTAGACTTTTTTTCATACTGATTCTGTGGTCTAGTGGTTAGTGCGTTGATTTCATATTCCAGCAGTACCTGGTTTGATTCTCGATGGGAACTGACAAAGTTGATGTTTGTCAATTTATTACTTTGTGAGATTGTTATCAGTTTTTTTAAATTGCGGTTTATATTTATGCTGTTCTTCCACTATGACGGTCCGACGGACGTATTTTCGACACATCCGTCTGTCAGACAAAAGGACGAATACCATGGCACACTGCAACACATTAGATTTGACCAAGGTTTTTGACAGAAGCATCTGTCAGTCCTTCATAGTGTGGGATTCGCCGTACCATCTGATTATGCTTATGCGTAAGAGACATGGTTCCGTGCCTCAGAGAGCACGTCGCTGTCTTATGTCCGTCCTGATCTATGATTTCTTATATGAGGGTTGTAAGCATAACCTTATCAGAGGCCTATTAGAAGTGAAGCGGTTGAAAAATGCTGGCCGTGACTATAGTCGTTCAATGACTTGGTGTAACAAGTAAGCAAGCGTAGAATCTGTTCTTGATCGTGTTTCGTCGTGCTTCGGAGAACACGTTATGCCGTTGGTCCCGGTGGCTGTCTATGATTAGACGGCGGTCGTTACACAGCCATGTCAGAGGTCTACTACAAGTTGTAGTAGGCGGTTGAAAAACTCTGAAACCAGGGTTCATCGGATCGTTGGACGACACAATGTCCCAAAAAGAAAAAAACGCGTTTAACGCATCTATGGCGGTTTTTCCACTTGTCGTCCGACAGACGAATTACCAAAATGCACCGTAGCCGTATATGTATGTGAATAAGATCAGAATTTGCAATTTCCTTTCGTCCGACAGACGTTTGCGTTACGGTGCGTTAAAAAATCGTAGCTGCGCACGATAAGTGGGGAAACCACCTGCTTCATACTCATCTTCATCGTCGCATTCTTCATTGCTTAAGGTCGTGTCCGTTCTGAAAATTATTAGTGGCTTTGTTCATAATTTGTTTCCATACAGTCCTGTCTTCGGCTTTTCTAATGGCTGACGTAATTGGGGGCCCTGTCAGGGTGGTGACGATCAGGTATTTTGGTAGGTATTTATTATGATAGTAATTTTGACACAATTTTCCGAATGACCCTCAAACGTTTGTCAGACGTGGCGTAAGTGGCCGTTTTTTCGGTCGTTTATGCTCTGCCTACCCCGCAAGGGATAAAAGCGTGATATATGTATGTATGTATGTAATTTTGACATGTTGTTTTCCTTTAGCCTTTGGCTGACGACCGTCTAAAAGACACACTTACGCCGCGGTTACGTCCCACAGACGTAAAAATTTCAATTAATAAAAAAAACGTGTATAAGCGTGCCAACGACTTACAATTTTTATAGTTGTTAGATAAAGGCTTTAGCTAACGAAATAACTTATAATTAATTTAAATTTAAACTTGAAATTTAAAGATAATCAACATTTATTTATGATATCGCATAATTGGCTTACTAAATTTAGGTACATAGTTCAGTCCTAATTTTTTTTTGAACAATCATATGTTTCAATAAAGTTACTTTTAAAATCTTGACTTCTATAAATACTTATCAAAATAAAACGAAACAAGAACCTCTAACTATAAAAATAAAAAAACTGACAACGTATATATTTGGCACATTTCACTTTCGCACTTTGCAGTCACTGCAGACTTGAAGGCAGCAAGTAAGGCACATTGGTTTCTTGCATTCATGGCAAAAGTACTTTGTTCGCCTTTTCATTCTACTGGGACATATTGCACAAGTCTTTCGAATACTTGGATCAGGATCGGAACTTTGTTTTGGAGGTGGAAGCTCAGGCATATCAGTAGATCCAATAACTCGCTCTTTAGTAAGCCGTAATTCGCGTGGGATGCTTTCTTTGTACATACGTAACTTAATTTCAGGTAGAACTAATTTCCGTGCAAAGAGAAAGTAGAAAAGGGCCACGTCTAATATTGACTTTTTTGGTGCACTTTTTATACAGCACATAAGAATTCACACCACTCTGATCTATCAATCTGAAGTACGAAACCATAGGCCAGCCACGTGTCCTCCGATAGCGCGAATAATTAAGAGCACTTTTTGTCCACTTCGTCCACGCCGCCTTTAGTTTTACTTTATTATAGTCAGTGATTAGAACAAGCTTTTAGCTCTCATATTTTTTTCGAGTCCTTTGCGGCGGCGCAGAAATCTGAAATTTATCAACCGCGAAAAGTTTCCGAATTATAGGTTTTGAACTCGTTATAGTATTTTTAGATGACGCTTCATTCACCACGGGTGCTTCCCGCTCTTTTAAAGCAGTCTTTTGCTTCTTTGTGGCAGTCTTCTTCTTCTTAGGCATTCTGTTAAAATAAATAAAGCGTGTAAACCAACATCACGTCCAGGAGACACTATGGGTGACGACACACAAACACTGAGGTGACGACTGAGAGACGTATAAAGTTTTGTACATAAACACCGTACTTACGTCTGTGAGACGGCGATGACTCCGATACAGTCTCCTGTGCACTCGTCACTAGCAACGACGTCGACTGCGGCTTCAGAATGGCGGCAGAGGAAGGTAGCGGGAGAGTGGAAGCTCCGCACCGCGTATTTAGAAAATATTTTCATAACAAAAATATTGACGTCTGTGATACGTATAGGTCGTCAGTTAAAGGTTAGTGTTATTTTTGTTATTTTCTCATTAGTGCACCCGCTTCTTTCTTTCTCTGTTTACCTTCTGGTTGGCCGGTAGAGAATGCCGTCTGGCATTAGGCCCGCCTTTTGTACGATGTGCAATAGAGTATAAATAAATATATAAAAAAATAAATCAGTTCACCGGGTAGGAGACCGCCCCCGGGATCTTTTACCGCTGACTTTTCCGACAACCACCAGCTTTTCCAGGTTATCAGGTTCCCTTCGAGTTCTTGTTTCATACAAGTAGTAACAAATTGAGTGAGCAAGGCGAGTGCACTGCGAGATATGAATTCAATTTGTAATCGAGAATATTGCTGCTAATAACCGGTGACAAAAGAATTTTCAGATAGATTTTTTGTATATAAAAACTATCAGTTCGATAAACTGGTATAGTATTTGATTTTATATCCGTGGCAGAATTAGAAATACGCCCAAATTACAAGGAATTTGGGCGAAAACCGGAATAAGGCAAAGTTATAGAGTTCATTCTGCTATTTTACATAACACATCCAGAAATTCACACAAGTTCCTAGGATTTTGATCGAATCCCTAAAGTGGTGTAGGAATATGACAAAACGAAGTTCAAAACTGTCCAATATAGGTAACTAGCGGCCCGCCCAGCGGTTTCACCCGCTGCTTCTGATTTCCCACGGGAAACAGACCTTCTCTCGAACAAAATCATACATAAAAACCTTCCTCTTGAATCACTCTATCTTTTAAAAAACTTCATCCAGATCCGTTAAGTGGTTTTGAAGATTTAAGCATACAAACAAACAAACAGACAGGGACAGACGTGGGAAGCGACTTTACTTTAAATTCCGGTTTTTTTTAATCTTCCATGGTATGAAAAGGGGGTTAAGAGTTTGTACGAAAGTTCGTTGTCTTAAGTGTGATCCGTTTAAAAATTAGTGAATAACTAAACACGTGTTTCAGCATATTTGAAATTTTAACCCTTAATAGGGTCAAACGGGGGTTTAAAGTTTGTATGAAAGATCGTTTTTTAAAATAAATTCGATCTGTTTCAAAATTTGTGATTAGACTAATAACTTAAAATAATTTAACACGTGTTTCAGCATTTTTGAAATTTTAACCTTCAAATGGGTGAAAAGGGGGTTAAAAGTTTGTATGAAAGTTTTTTATCTTAAATGTAATCTGTTTCAAAATTTCTGATTAGACTCATAACTTAAAATAATTATATACGTGTTTCAGCATTTTTTAAATTTTAATCCTTAAAGGTGTCAAAAGGGGGTCAAAAGTTTACTACCAGTTAGGCTACCCGTTTTCCCATGGGAATGTGACAATTTCCCGGAATAAATTATACTTATAAACCTTCCTCTCAAGTTACTCTATCTAATAAAAAAAAAACCGCATCAAAATCCGTTGGGTAATTCTAAAGATATAAGGAGACACCAAACGGGAAGCGACTTTATTTTATACTATGTAGTGATGATGAGCATATGACTATTTTTGAGTTTGCTTTTATATTACATTTTATTGAGATATATTTTGACGAATGGATACCTTAAAGGAATAGAAAAGTAAAGAATAATAAGAAAAGTAAATTGTGAACGCATAGGTAGTTGTAATGGAAAGTTCTAGATGGTTTGACTTCCTTTGCCATATGATAATCTTCAAAACCAATAGAACATTATTTCAATTAGCAAACAATCTCTAATAAATGAAAATATTTTAAGTTTAAATATTTGTGAAAAATAATTGTTTTTTAAGTAAACACAAAAAGTCATAACGACACTTCAATAGGCAAAATTATTTTTAGGAATTCGGTTTAAATTCCTGATTTAAGCTTTTTGCTGTGATATATCCAGTGAGTAACAAATCGAGTGGGTGAGGCGCTACAGAGCGATATACAGATTCAATTTGTAGTCGAGCTCGAGAGCCTGTCGAATAGTGAGAAGATAGCGCTGATTCAGGTCAGATTTTACCGAGTTCTAGATATTTTATTTTGGCTTGTTTATAGTCGGCTATAATACAGGTAGGCAGAGTGTAAACCGCCGAAAAATGGACATTTACGCCACGTCTGAGAAATATTTGAGGGTCATTCGGAAAATTTTATTCGGATTATTTTAATTTTTTTTTATTTTTTTTTTTTTATGTAAAAGTAGTGAGCTCAAATAGCAATAGTAGTTGCCTGGGGATGACTGATGTCTAGCAGTGGACGTTTCACTCATTAATGTCTATTACTACGCACTATTTTATAGATGAAAACACACTGAAAATAGTAAAACAGATTTTTCTCATACTGATAATAAACCAACTTCATATCTCCCTGCAACCCTTTGCCGACACAAACAATAAAAAAAAGGAAAACATCCCTCGAATCATTAATACCCCGTCTAATTACTGAACAGTATTCACTACGGCTTCTAGTATGCAATTAGCATCCACTTGTTGACAGATTACCATATAGCTATCCCTGTCTCACACTGAATGATTTGTGCAGTGTGAAAGGGACGGATGATTTGTAAAGGATGCATCGTTGCGGTTGAGTCAAAGTCGTTTGTGAATGTGTAGATTGTAGTCGGAGAGCTGGCTACAGCCACAGATACAGCATACAGTTGACGAACATTGGGGCTAGTGTCAATTTATATAATTTGAATTAGACTGCGACGGTCTAAAAAAGATTCCTGTAAAATTCGTACTCAGAAATACATTACATAATCAACTTAATACCAATTTTTTTAAAACACCTTTGGTGTAAGGTATAAATGGTATTTATTTATTGTTTATTGGTTTATCAACATCTTACTTATGGTATTCAAATTAGGAAAAAAAAAACACCGCGGGCAGGACTTGAACTTGTGACTTTCGCAATCACCAGTAGCGACGCCTCCTCTATTACAATAGGGATCATCAATTTTCTAAATACCTAATTAACTTAGAGTAGTAGTAAGTGAGGAATAACAAGAATATTATGAACAAAAAATAAATGAATTTGTGGTCAAAGCTGGCTATCACTGCAGTTTTTACGTTGCCAGCTTCCCTCATGAGCAAGGCAGAATTTTCAATAACATTACAAGTAGAACCACTCCCTAAACTACGTACCCAGTTTCACAAATAACCATAAAATACTTTCGTATTTCAGTTTTCTTAGCTCTTCAAATCGTACGCTTTAAAACGTCGCCAGCTGTTCGTCTACTTTTGAATGTGTAAATTAGTGAGGCAGAGTTTTCGTCTGACTAGACGTTGGCAAGTAGTTGGAGTTAATTACTTTCATAGTGGGATGCGGTCGTTTACATGAGAATTTTGTACTGCAATTTACGTACTGCGGTTTAATTTCATACACGTTTAGTAAAGCGAAAAAAAACGTTAATAAGGACGGTGCAATGGTCGGGTTAACAGAACTACTTTTTACCGTGAGAAAATATCTGAATCCCGCAGGAAATCGGGTCGCAGCGAATAAAAACCCAAAGCAAGCCTCTAGTTACCTATATAAAGTGCTATTTAATTCAGTGCAAATATTTTTCGAGTGTGTTCTACTCGTGAAACCGAACAACTTTACCCAAGGAACAAATGTCAAAATAAAATACTTTTTAAGGGAGGTAAATTTTTTTATTTATATTTCGTTCCGTGGGGAAAGTAGTTCATTTAGTATAACTCACCCCAAAAATATTTGCGCTGATTTTATTAGCACCTTATAGACTGTCAACTTCTACTAACTCAGCAACTTCATACTATCTTGCAAATACTTCTAGTTTCATATTTGATTTACTCTCATATTTCTCTCCAAATAAGTAAGTTCTTAGTTAGTTTTCGCTAGAGTAGCAAAGTAATGCCACCCAAAAAGTGGTAAGTAAGAATCGGTCGTATGCAGACATACGCTATGATACACATACATACAAATATAACGCCTATATTCCTTGCGGGGTGAGCAGAGCGTTAACAGCCATAAAAATATTGTCGCTATAGCTACTTTTGACGTCTGACACGTCCCTGATATCGGCACAGAATAACTAATAGTATTTAGTATACATTTTAAATACAGAACGGACACTCACCTCCCGTGTGATGCCGGCTAAGAATAGCATCACCCCATTTCTTGCCCGTGGGTGTCGTAAGAAGTGACTAAGGGACTCGAGGGTGTGTTTTGCAATTTTAGGCGATGGGCTGACAACCTGTCACTATAGTGATACACATAGTTATCTGATTGACCCTCGAACTTTTGTGAGACGTGGCGTAAATTACCGTTTTAATGGCTATTTATGCTCTGCCTACCCCGCAAGGGAATATAGGCGTGATATATGTATGTATGTACGGACACTCACCTCCCCGCAACCCAGCACCCGACCCCGAGAAATGTCAAAATACCAGTGGAGAATTAAGTAGAAGCTAGCGCTAGGCTTGTTATATCCTCTTTGGTAGGTAGGTACTGTAGTCATCAGGTCAGGTATAAAAATCAACCTGCATGCCAACCCTGCACTCACACATCGGTGATCACCCACACATACACATGTAGAAATGACAGTTGTCTTAGAGTCGGCTGTATGAAGTGTCCGAGGTGTGATATCGGTTCTTACCGAAACTTGGCTGCTGAATACTTGATTGGCTTCATCAGTAGATACTGAAACTAGTTACGTAGTCGAGGATATTGATTTCGCAGTATGAATGTCATTCACTAACTTGTGGCGAAGTGCTTAAGTAGTTAAAATGAAAATTGAGTCGTCCTATCGATGAATATCGAAATTTTTGTATAGATTATAAATAATAATATAGGTATTGGGTTATTTTTTGTCAGTATGCAAACTTTGCAGGATGGTTCCACTCGTGATTATGAAATAAATAAAAAACAGCGTATCCGTACAAAAACGAATACATATTTGACAAAAATGTAAGTAGGAGCTTTTTTTTCCGCAAGTTTAGAGTAAAAGTTGTACATGGTCATTTGTAAAATCACCGTACAAAGTTTGTGTAGATACTGATTAAAAATAACCCTGTGTAGAGAGACAATTTTTCACCATTAGGTGATGATGGTTTCGTCCGTCGCTGCGTTTTTTTAACGCTACGTAACGTATGCGTCTGTCGGACAAAAGAAATTGCGATTACTGCTGTTATTCCTATACAAATACGTCTGTCAAACGCATGCTTTACGGTGCGTTAAAAATCATTACTAATATATAATGCACACCTCCACAAATAAGCTCCGTTCTTAAACTGTTTTACTTTGTGGTATTGGTGGCCTTTATGCAGAAGCACATTACCACTATTTCTTTTAATAGTAATTAAATCATTACTTTCCATGTTTGTAATTTGATTTGTTTAATAAATCCTGACTATTATCAAACTTGACATATAAGTTGTCAGTGTCATAAACAACAACATTTAACTTTATCTCTACACTTCAAATCTAAAGAGTTTTGATAATGAGGTGTACAGTGGAAATTAGAAATTTCCCATAGAACACCTAGGTGGACAAAAGTGGACGGTCGTAAAATAAAATTTTCCACGGTCCACCCAGGTGGACTTGAGAGGTGTACGGTGGTCAAAAAGCGACGACAAGCGGGTGAACTACCTAACTAGAACTTATTCTAAAATGACAAACACTTGCTCAGTAACTAGTATATACCTAGTTTGCAACTACTGACCAAAATTATCTACTATCAATATCTCGAGCAGTACCTATTCATCACGGAGAGAGTTCACTAACTATAATTACCAAACTAGCTTCTGAATTGCTGATTGGTTTGATCTGAACTAGTCTGGGACCCGAGTGTTGATGTCATTTCAATAACTGTGCTTTCTGAAAACAAATATCAAGTTTCGCGATAAAAAATACTCAAATCGCTTCAAAATTTGCCTAAAACATGAAGGATTCTCCAGGCTCCTTTCATCAGATCCTGACCTGATGACTATGGGACCAACTAGAAAGTGTACACTTATAAAAAAATAATGTTCTGAATAGTGAGTATTCTTTTTGAAAATTTTAATAAAGCTTAGTATTCCAAGAACTCAGTAGATGGCGTTAAACTGAGTACGTTACGTACGTTACTTCATACCAAAGCCACAAAATAGAGAATGTACAGAAGGATCACTCGGCCCTTTTTTCGATTATTTTCGCTTTCGGCAAGGGCTGCCACAGTTTTCTTACCGATTTTATTCAATGGAGTAGGTACCTAAACATACAGGGAGTAACAGAAAGGCTATATCAAGCCGAAAAGTGCTTATGAAACTGAACAACATTTCCCCATTTCCCCACTTTGACCTCCTTTCGGCTTGATATACCCTTTCTGTTACTCCCTGTATTTACATTACATATACTACCTACATAGCTCAATTATTATGAAATGGGGAATGACGAGTGATAGATATCTGCTCTGGGGCTGTTGAGACTGAGCATCACCCCATTTCTTTCCCGTGGGAGTCGTAAAAGGCAACTAAGGGACTTGAGGGTGTTTATTGCAATTTTAGGCGATGGGCTGACAACCTGTCTCTATGGCGATACAAAATTTTCCGAATGACCTCAAATCTTTGTCAGACGTGGCGTAAATATCTGTTTTTGCAGCCGTTTACGCTCTGCCTACCCAAGGGATAATAGAATGTGTATGTATGTACATCAAAATGAAAAGTTGCCTTTATTTAAGTAGAAACTCAAATCACATTATAAAAAATATACTGATTAGAGTATTTAATCTTGTTTGTTCTTTTATGAAAGCAAGTTTTTATTTAAGTTGGTACAAAATATTATAGGAACATTATACAAATCACATCGTATACTAATAAACCTATTTATTACCTATTTATATTTGTGTGAAGCCATTTTGCACGTCCGCATCAAACGCGGTTGACACTCAACTACAAGTGTGTTTGGATTGGTTTGGATTTCCTTGTAAACGGCGGCATGTCAAATTGTGGAGAGTTTCGTGACGTTTGCTTGAAGTGAACTCTCTGTATTCGGCGCGCAGCCGCCAATACTTACTTTGTGCCAAAGCCAAAGGCATGAAAACAAAAGTTATTGTTCTTTCCAAATATATCCTCGTTTTTAGTGCTTTGTAATTAATTAATATTCTAATTTGTCTTTATCTACACTTGTTTCATAATGTTCGAATTATGAATTCGAAAACAGTTGCAAAGACCTACTTTATGCATTCTGCCTATAGAAATTACAGTTTCATAGAAATTACAGAAGCGTTATGACTTAATGAGAAGGTTCTTACTTCGATAAAGTTGAGAAATGAAACTAAGTTTCTTTTGCCAATACTCATACCGCCATCTTCCACCGCACCTGTCAGTTGTTGTTTAGTTGTTTTATTAGATTTTTGTTCAGTTGTTGTTGAGTTGTTTAGATGTTGTTGTTCAGTTGTTGTTCAGATGTTGTTCAGTTTTTTTTTAGATGTTGTTCAGTTGCTGTTTCGCTGTTGTTCAGTTGTTGTTCAGATGTTGTTCAGATGTTGTTCAGTTGTTGTTCAGTTGTTTTTAGATGTTGCTCAGTAGTATAGTTAAGTTATTGTTAAGACTCCACATCTGAACAACTGCTAAAGAATAGAATATTCAAAAAAAAATATCAAGCCATATTACGTTCTCGTATTGAATTTTACCTTGTATCGGGCCTTGCAATCGCTGGTGCGGACGTTTGGAAAAGTGTTAAACTGTTTTTTTTAAGAGTGTATATAAAATAGTGTATGCAACTGTTATAATTAGGCATTAGAATGCTCGTGTCAAACTATTATCACACTCGGCTACGCCTTGTGTGATAAACAGACACTCGCATTCTAATGACCCCCATTATACGACAGTTGCATAAACTACTATTTATGTTGTTTTCGTTGCTGTTTCGATAATATGCAGGGAAACCTATGAAAGTAAATATTTTTATGACACGATTGATGTAACAATGATAAGTTACGTTTCGTTTTACAATCTCATACATTCAAGTGAAAAAACGAATAATTATGTAACGTTCCGTTCTTAACGTTAACGTACCAAATGCAGCGCTTATCTATCCAGCGACTAGGGAAGAGTTAAAAACTCCCTCCCTCCAAGCATTTTGAAGTAATCGGTGAACATACATAAAAATCACGACGAATTAAAAACCTTCTTTTTGTAACTCGGTTAATAAATGAACATTTGGCTCTCGCTTTCAACGGTTGTAGGTTTGATTTTCCAGACCAGGCGGGTTAGACAGTTTTGACTTTAGACCGAGAACTTTTTCTTATGCCTTAAGACTAACATTGGCAGATTGAGTGTCTAACCGCAAGTGATATGTACGTGAAAAATTTATGTGTATGTTTCCTTCAAACGGGAACTTCTTGAATGTTCCATTTATATTTTTATAGATAAAAATATCACTAATTTTGTCATTGATAACATTTTGGTAAGTTTATTAATCATTTGTTTATATTATTAGCCTTCAGACTCAAAATACTTAACAGCTTAATTATAAGTTAAGTAACATTATTTTGTATGTTTAAATTGAAACATTTTAAAATCAAACTCCTAGACAGATCCTATTTAATGAACTTTCTAGAACCAGAACGATACCTGCCCAATTCCCGTACAAAAGCAAATTCAATCAATTAAAGACTATTCTAATATTTGTATTCTACGGCACTTCTCAAAGGCAAATTTTCAGTTGGTCCAATTGACAAAACTATCGACTTGCTGTACACTCCTGCAATTAAATTATATTTTGCGAAGCGGCATCACGTCAAAATGTGCTCGTCTTTCTGAACATGCCATGCGATGCCCGCTTAGAATAGCACCCCTATTTCTGTCTCGCGTGTTTCGTAGGAGGCGGCTAAGGGACTCAAGGGTTTCATGTGTGTAACAAATTTGAGAAAACTGACTGACAACTGGTCACTGTAGTGATAGCGAATTGTTCTAAAACGGCTCTCAAGTATTTGTCAGACATAGCGATAGCAACCGAATTTTTTTTCATGTTCAATGGTTTTATTTACACAAAAGTATATAAGTATAAAGGGACAAATAACAATTAATACTAAGCTAAACTAGACTAACCGAATTTTTACGGCCATTAACGTTCTTTTTACCCTGCAAGTGATATTTGTGAGTTTCTTGGTATGAAAGCTCAATATGGGGCAAGCCCGTAAATTTAAAGTTGCTCTGAGAGCTTATTTATTTATTTAACCGTTTATTGTAACACAATTGGCATAACATATAGAAAAATACACAACAAGTCAGCTTATTTAAAAAGAAAAACTTTAACATCAGACCTAGGGTAGCGAGAAGGCATAAAGTGAGGCAGATGACGCACCTACAACCTATCAAGTATGAGGTATGGAATGAGATGAAATATGGCTGAGGAAGTGAGGACCGTATCCAATACTAAGTGGGTGATCTGACAGAGATCCAACGTCATCAAATTGTAATAAGCTGAAGTGGTAATAAACCGGCTTTATTACTCCCTAAACCCGACGACTACCCTGACGAGTTTTAGAGAAGTGCACTTCTGTAAAACTCTGATACCAAGGTTCATTGGCTCGTACGCTCAGTGTCCCACACGTCATAAGAAGAAGACCAAAGACAAGATGATTAAAACCAAGTCCTCGTTTCATCCTGTCGAACAAAACATCAGATATAACAGATTGTTCAACCCATTTACACATCCTGTCAGTACCACAGAATAATAACTAGTAACTAGCGTTCAGTACGTTAATGTAAAACGCCATCAAATATTTAGTAACGTATATGCTCGATACGGATATCAGTTTTGATGCTCAACAGTGAAACCTCGTGAGGTAAAATTGGCGATTTGTATACGCTCTGCTCTAAGTGAACAGGGTGATACTAAATACTGATAGGGTTTACGTCGGCCATAATTTCTATATATATTTTTTAATTTATTTCTTAAAGGTACATTTGAAAGCAATTAATTTTACTCACCAAACTTAACAGTTTGATGGCGACATACGTCTGAATTTATCCATTAAGACCTAACTTAATAACAAACTAATAACTAAACTAGTAGGGACACCAAGGTCACCGTCTGTGGATCCACCACAAAATCATAAATATGAGCAGTTGATCAGTGATTTGCATCAAGAAGCGAAAATTTCAGTTTCGCCTTTAATAGCCCAATAGTATTAAATCTAGGTTCGGTTCTTAAGATTAAACTTATCAAATAACTTTAAAACTACTTACATGTTCAGTTACCCTCTATCTATAGTAGTTATTGGCTTTCGGTTGTATCAGTTTACGTTCTCTTATACTACGTGTATTAAACTTATTTTCCTTTTTTGTTTTATATTAATCATTATAATAATGTTCAATAGCTATACTCAACCACTTTTCTCTAGGAACAATAGTCAGAAAGCGATACAAAAATTCGACCTTTTTTATAAAGGAAAATTAAAAGTGCATCTTCTAAAGCTTGACTAAGCATGCAGATGCATAGTCAAGCTTTAGAAGATGCACTTTTAATTTTCCTTGACTAAGCATCTGCATGCTTAGTCAAGCTTAACTTACCCAGGTAAGCAACGAAACCTTGATTCAGCCTGAATTATAATAAAACATCATCTTTACCTTACACAGAAAATTCAACAACCAGTGTTTTTTTCAAATAACTACTAATATAATTTTGCGTATGAATTTATAATTAAGCTTTTTAATTTATAAAACAGTGGCTCATTTTAAAAGTTAGCGTCAAAACCTAAGGGCGGCACTAATTTGGAGCCACTGTGCCAAAGCTTGTCTCACCTTGCTACACCTTTTGCTTCCTATTTGGGGCTCCTACTTAGCGCCACCTTCAATTTTAATTACAAAATTTGTCAACGATTTAACAAAGAAAACAGTCGTTTGAAAAACATTTATTAGTTTGTTAAAATGTTGGCGCTGATATATCAATTCAGAAGTTAATTTATTACATCAGAAGACTAGAAGTATCAAATCTATGTCCTTTACCTTGAGTGGCAACCAAAATTCATAAGTAAGGAACAGACGAGCTCGTCATTGAGCTGTATTACTTCGTGTAATATTCATAGGCATGGAATCTGTGGTTTAATATACCTATACTTGTAAATCGACTGGTTGAAAACGTTTTCAACCAAATTATGAGGTTTCAAAACTGAAATAAAACGTTTTAAACCCTTGAAAACTCTGCTGCAAAAATGAAAGCTATGTTACAGTTATTTAAACGAGTCCTATCGCAGTGGTTTTGAGGTAAAAATTCATTTAAATGACCATAATGTGTTAAAGTAATCGAAAGTGCTTCAAAGTCATAAAAACTGTGTGAATTTTAACTGTAAACTAACAGCGACATCTGTTGTAGGCGAAGGTGAACTAAATTTCTTCCTATCCTTTCCAGCATTTTCTTCAAATGTATTCATCCAAGTTTGTTCCGAGTGCCAACAGATGTACTGGCTTATCCGAGTTTGTACGGAGCCACATTTAAATGGCAAATGAGCCGCTTCTAATTCAAAGTCTTGCAATGTTTGTCCTGATTGTTAATCAACATGGGTTGGTAAGCGAAGTGCAAGTCGTTTCATTTAGGAATGCTGCAGTTTATCGCCAGAATTTATTCCTTAGTTACCTTTTAAGATATCCACCGTTTAAAGAAGTGTGATGCTATTTCAAGCTGGCGTCATACGGTTAAGTTGAACAAACGGGTTCTGCTCTGGTCAGTAAATCGTATGCAGACTAAATCCCTAAGAAACTTCGCGATAGCTGGCTGCGTGTGCGTATAGGTACTACGAAAATGTCATAGGTATCTATGTAATAATTTTACTCATAAACATTGACAATTTACTGAAGACTGCTTAAAGGAAACCGCAACAATTCACTCAAGAATTTCTTGAGACGGCACCGAACGTAGAATATTTAAATGTACCTACCAGCGGCGGAATAATGCCATAATCCGTCTTGAAATGCCTCTCTGTTATAATATCGCTATAATGCCTGCCTGGATCAGGGTGGCAATAATTCATTTCAAGTGGGACACAGTGTCAACGAACGGCCCAATGAACGGTGGCGACATGTTTGGGATCATTGAAAGTGTTCGCCGGATGATGCCAGCTCAAAATAGCTTCGCCTCAATACTGTCCGTGGGTATCGTAATAAGTGACAATTATGTAAATCCATCTTAGTAATACACAGCAGCCTTCTAATGTATCAAACATCTTTTACTATGGTCTTCGAGCCATCTCTAAGGGTTCGTAGTCTACTTATTCGAAAAGCGCCACATTTGTATTTCACTTGGATGTGAGTTGGATGGTTTTGACCGTTTCGTATTCCGCTAACAGTTTGATGTATTGAAAATCACAGTGGCAATTCTGACAGTTGAGTATCAATGACATTATAATGGCTAAAAAATAGGAGAAACGAGGCCCTGGTGTGTTGAGGATTTTTTATGGGGGATGCCAATATCTAGCAACGGACGACAGTCTTCTTCATCGTGATAATGGATCTTTCATTCATATATTTGTCTGCCAATATTTGTGAATGTGGTTTGTGATGACAAAAACTCCTACGAAATATAATTTAATGGTCACCCTACATCTAAGGCGGTCGCTGAAAGATGAACACGAATTAATTCAAGAAAATTAAAATATCGTACTGGTTCGGTGTTCTTGCAGATTATGCGTAAGACCTAAGTTATTAGTTCTTCCTCAAAAATTCTATCTAATTATCTTTTTCTATAATTAGTCCTCATCAAAACTGGTGGAGACTCGCATAACAGAAGCTAAGAAAAACTTCATAGACAAGTCATTAACCGAGCGAGACAGCACTGAAATAAGAGCGGAATTTCAAACGGAAAATTGCGATTAAATCACGAAATAATCGGATCTTGGTGAAGCAAAACAAATAGTATCTAAACCGGCCCGATTCGGTAATCGACTGCAATCGTGTCGGGGGAACGATTTTTGATCCACTCAGTCTCTAGCATTCTACCAGGTCTTGTTCTACGACTCGGTAACCCACACGACAATATTAAGAAGACGAAGCCACAAAATACGCAGAAGAGTGAGTTTAATTCATTTTCTTTATACATTCAGGTGAAGCAGGTGCGTGGTGACGTCAATGCTTCTAGCGTCAAGTACATTACTAGAATATGTGACGTCATTGCAATATTGATTGCATCAATGCTACTTTGCTTAGACCAGTTTTTCTCTGTATTTTTTCTATGTGCGTAGCAAAATCACATTCATATCTAGCGTCCCACATCGAGTCAATGAAAGACCAAATTTAATCCTCCAAGTTACTCTTTACCGTGGTGTAACAACCACCATCCAAGTAGGTAGGCAACAACCTGGATTTTTGCTACCGACAATCATGTGGAAATGCGGTTTCATAGCGATTTTTCTGAATGCTGGCTTGTGGCAGTTGATTCTATTTTAGCTATATCTCAATCCTACTGAAAGAAGTAATGATGACCAAACATTATGAACGATTCAAAAATCAATACACCGGCTCGACTAAATCGAGTTTATTGAGTTACGACTACGTCCCCGCCGCTCGGTAGCAACTTTTTCTCCGCCTGCCTTTTTTTTCGCTGAAGTTGCTGGCCGCTACGGTTTTTGAAAAAAGAACGGCAAGCGCTGAAGTTTGTAACCGTCAGACGTAGTTTTCCACTTAGTTGGTGGAGTACTGGCCAGTAATAGCTACGATGGATGACGTAGGCAGGCAAATTATGAAAAAAATTATAGTTCCATACGGATTCGAATAAAGTGGTTTCGTCGTCTATTTTATGGAGTTCAGTGGGTTTTGTCATAATATTATAGATTTCAAAGCCCCGGGGCTAAGATTGCGGAGTCCAGCCCTTAAAAAAAACTATGATTTTGTCAATGAAGTGCTGAAGTGACGCGCTGCAGCGCCTTCGGAAATTTATAAAATCTTAAAATACAAAAAAAAACTCAAATTTTTCATTGTCTCAGTATTCAATAACGATGTTTACAGTAACATTACATTAAAAAAAAACATTAACAGCTACAACAGTCCACTGCTGAACATGGACCTCCCCTTGGTAAGCGGATTGGCGAGCGCAGTACAAGATATTGCTTTCACAGGGATCGCCGCAGCCCATTCTTTAGAAGAAATTGATCCTTCAGTCACCAATGTAAAAAAAAAATTATTAAAGCATCAGGTTAAGCCCAAAATATTGCTGACGCAAAGTAAAAAACAACATTTCCCATCAGACTCAATGTAATCAAACGATTAAAAGCTTGGATGGGAGTTCGTTTTTTGCAACTATTTAGCAAAAATACACCATTTCAAATTGAGTTACAAAAGTATTTTTTGTGAATAGCGGCTTAATGAGTTTATTTCGGAGTTGAGTGCTATGTCAATATTTTTCTTTGACTGAATTTCGCTTCTCATTTCATCCGTTTCCTTTTCTTTTCTTAATTTTTATTTTCTTTCAGTAAATGGTGGTGTTCTGGCGTTTTGAAATTGCTAGAGTCACAAAAAATCTAGCTAAAAATTTCCCGTCCTATGCCGTACACAAATACCCAAAGAATGAAACACTGCACCGATTTCTTACCCATGCTCTATTCTCATATATCACAATTGTAAACAGATTTAAGTTGTGTTAATTTTGGATTTTACAATCCTTACGTTTCGAGCGCTTTATTTGCTTGAGCTTGTGTGGTCACGGATAACTAAGGTGTTCGACGTCATAGTTTAAATTATTTTTGGTCTACCGCCATCTATTTCTTAATTGCCAAGCGTAACGTCTCGGTTCCACGCAGAATTCTGAAACTGTATCTTGTTTAGGAGGTCTTTCTCACAGTATGTTTTGGTTCTTCCGCTGTGTAATCAGCGGACTCCATGTTGATGAGTTTCCCCATCCATTCTGATAGGGAATCTCATATTGTTATATATATTTAATAGTAAAATTCTAACCTAGTAATTAATGTATACGCAGTCAGATTTTACCAAAACGTGAAAGCATCGCATCATCTTGATACTTTTTAATCTTTTTGCGAGCTCTACAAGACAAGGGATGTTTAAAGCTTCACTTTTGCGGTGGAGCTTTCTAGGGCGCGACGCTTCAAAGGACGCCAGTCGGGGTGTATAATAAGGGGATGGTTTCGCTAGAAAACTGTGAGATAGGATGTGAGACGTCCTGTGTATGAAAAGGTGGAGAAAATTTTGATGGTAAAATTTTGTTTTGTCGTCGTCTGTCTTGTTTTTCGAATGATGATCATCTCGACGGACCCTAAGTATAATCCCGTAATTGATATTTAGAAGGGGATAGTGCGTGGACAAGGCTTTTAAAACTGTTTTATTTAGACAATCACAGCCAATCAATTATTAGTAAGGGACAGCCCTCCGAATACTGATAGGGTGCATGCAGTCCATGAAACTGTACAACATTCCCCTTGAAACATATGTCAGGAAACGACAAAAAAATTGACCTCCCATCACGATCAGCTGACTGTAATTACTACGGGAGTTTTTTTTTACTTTTACTTAAATATGTTCTCATGGGAAGTTGTCCAATTTTATGGTCTGAATGTATCTTTAAGTTTTCGGATGGCTGTTCTTACACCCTGTATGTTATTATCGAGGTTCTAACAGATAACGGATGCTATCATTTACACAATTTGGCAAACTATACTTAATAGAAAAAAAAAATAAGTAACTTGTAGTCAAAAATTTATTTCAATATTACGTCTACAGTTTAAAATTTAGATACATAAATTTTCTACTAAAAATCCAGAATGAGACATTGTAACGGTATTTCTCTGGTTTCTATTTTGAAAAACCGTAAAGCCTCGCGATTGGTTTGTTTAACTGTAACAGGGAAAATTAAAAACGGACGACTTTTCATTGGAAAAAAGTAAGTTTTGAACTTCGTTTCGCCATATTCCACCAAAAAATGAATTGGCCCAAAATCCTAGTAATTTGTTTAGGGCGAGATGGTAGAATGAAGGCTGCTACTATTCTGTCGAATTGCTGATAAAACCATATTTCCTTCTTCTTCTTCTTTAGCGACATAAAAAAATATAAATTTTTCTACGTACCTTTCAGTTATAAAAGCTCAAGGCCAAATAAATTGATAATAAGCTTTTCAAGACCATATAACTTGAAATACTTAAATCATTTCTTAATTTTTTCCTTCTAAAAATTTGAAATTTTAGAAAACTCTTCTGAAAAATTTTCAGTACGCCATTAAACCATATGTAGGGACCGTAAAAAGATATACTTTTCACAAATTTATTTATAGGTAGAGGTAGTATTTTGTAAGTACTAATTGGCAGCACTTAATTGTGTATCGCTAAAATTGCAATACACATGTAACCCTCTAGTCATTAAGTTGCCTGTTACGACACTTACGGGAAAGAAATTGGGTGATGCTATTCTAAGCTGGCATCACACGACATTCTTTCAAAACTACCTTAAATGAATAGAAATCACTAAACAAACTGCCCCTTGTCTCAGATTTCTCATTTAAACTCAGTTTGTCCACAATCTTGTTACGGGAAGGATGGTTTGTGAGTCAGATGAGGCGACGCATTGTAAATCAGGGGACGTATTTCTGAACAATTCGCCGTGAATTCAAATTGCGTGTACGGCCCATGAAATCATTTACTCTTACTCTCATTTTAGCACTTTTAAAAAAAAAAGCCGTAGTCGAATTGTGTTACCATTTAAGACGCCTTCCATATAACGTTAGATACTAAAATAATACCTAAATACCATTTGGAGAGTTGGGGATGCATATAATCGTACATATTTTTTGTATTCTTTCATGCAACTATTTGAAATATTTTGACAAAATCTGAAAGAGACCCGAGGCTGGATGAACACAAACACTTTTCTTTGCATGGTAAAAATAACAAAGTGGGGCTTGTCAACATCTCAGTTGTCAACTCTAGGTACGTTCTGGTTTAACATGCGTCTTCTTTTTTTCGTGTGGAATACAGTGCCGACAAACGACTCGAATGAACCCGATGCATTTTTCTCTAGGTATTGTGCTAACCAAATTCTAAATACTATATACTACCTCTAGTTTATTCAGGTAACATAAAGAGAAAAAAATAACATTGAAAGTTACCCACTGACAAATGCTGTAAAAACAACTGACGATCCGGGGATTCGGCCCCTCACCCAACTGAACTAGACTTAAACTAAAGAAAGTAGCTGGCAGCTGTCAAATCCATACTAGAAGGATTGTCAACAAAGAAAAATATACCTTATTTCAAAGCATTAGCATATTTATTTATCCACATATAGCAACTATTTATTAATGCGATATATTTTTTTAATCATCTTGTAATGCCATTTCATTTGATACCCAACAAGACAGGTAAAAAGAATTCCGCGGTCTATGATCCTAATTTCGAGTGTGAATTGAGAATCCACTGAATCCAAAATACATTTTCAGGTTGCTTGCTTCCGGTAATGGTGTCTTTACTCGACGACAGTATAAAAATGTATGCTAGCATAATGTGAGTGGTGCCTTTCCTTGATCTAGTAGTTAGAGTTGCACTAGGGTCTCGAGGTTCCAGGTTCATTTTCATTCAGTTCATTCAAGCTAATATAGGGTGAAATTTTACTAGTGACCGATAACGAAAACTCACGACGGGCTGGTAGTAAGGAACAACTTTCCCCAAGGAACATAGGTCGAAATACGAAAAACGGACTTCATCCTCCCATACAAAAATGTCGATCAGCTGATCTGAGTAACTATGGAAACACAAAATATTTTTGTCATATTTAAACCTATATTCCTTGAGGAAAATTGTTTCTTATTACCAACCTGTTTCGAGATTTTGATATCCGTCACTAGAATAATTTCAGCCTATAGGGATACGGTTCAGATTATGTTCGATCACATCTACACAACCATGTCAGGGACCAAATAGGATGGTTTCAGAACTCTGACGTCGAACAACCCAACGTACTCCATTAGGTTGTTCGTCCACTCGCCAACTCACTTGATGATGGAGAAGTTTTACTAATTTCATTGTGGTACTCACGGATATTTGTTTTATTTATGATAATGAATAAAAAACCATTAATAACCAACCACGTACGACTAATGAATTAATTATTACATTATTAACCTACATGGATTACCAAAACCAACATAAAAAGACCCCTCTACAAGAACTTTGCGGGTTGTACTATAGTTCTCTTATAACTGGTTGTATACCATATTTTTTATCAATCGTGTTAGATAATAATTAATCTATATTTAGATAAATTGTGTCTCAACGATTCATAAGGTTGATAAGTCAGTTAATGCATTTTATTTATTAAGTTACGTCGTGGAACGACGAAAACGTTATCGTATTTGTATTATTGTGCTTATGTATTAAGTGAAATGGTTGAAAAAAGTAAAAGCAACAAAAATAAGGAAAATGTTTCAAAGAAAACTGTCAAGGATCAAAAAGCGCGTGAAAAGAAATGTGGCTCGTGTTTGAAGGTAGATGTTTTCATTAAATTTTTGTTTTTATTAAAGCTGTATTAATGGGCTTGGCCGTGTGATGCCGGCTTATAAAAGCATCACCCCATTTCTTTCCCGTGGGTGTCGTAAGTAGCGACTAAGGGACTCGAGGTTCAGATGTGTATTACAATTTTAGGCGATTGACTGACAACCTGTCACTATAGTGAAACACTGTAATCGATCTGACTTTTGTCAGACATGGCGTAAATAACCGTTTGCTTATTTTCATTCAATATTTTTCAGATATTCCTCCTCATAACGAGTCTACTAACAGTAGTTACGGCGATAGCATTTGGGTACGTCTTCGCGAAGATAACCACTGTGCCTGACCTGCCGAAGCTAGACCTGAACTACAACTGGGGTGTCAACACGACTGGTCATCAGGATACGTCTATACGCCCGTTTAGGGTGCTGTTTAGTGATGCTGTAAGTAGTTTTTTTTATAAATTTAGGCAAATTGTTCGGTATCTTTATAATGGATAAAATCCGGAATGAGACTATCCGCAAAAAGATCAAAGTAACGGTCATAGTCTGGAAATGTAGTAAACTGAAGTGGCAGTGGGCTGGGCACATGGGCAGAACCGACGGACGGTGGAGTAAACGGGTTCTCGAGTGAAGGCCACGCCTCGGCAAGCGTAGTGTTGGACTACCTACGGCCAGATTGACCGATGACTTAAAAAAGGGCGGCTGGTAGCGCCTGGCAAAAAATAGAGATCGTGCCCTATGGCGTACCCTGGGGGAGGCCTACGTCAAGCAGTGGACTGCAATAGGCTGATGTAGTATGTAGTTAGGCAAATATCAAAACTTTTGTATTTGATCAGTGCTATAATAGGTTACGATTTATTCAAAAATCACTTCAAAAACTGATATACGTACTTCTACAATATATTTTGTGAATCTTCGCTGACTCCGACGTGTGATGTAGGAGCGATTTGACAGCAAACGACTTTGACGCTTAAGGCGAGTCAAGCCGTCAACGACCTCGACAGTGGCGCCACTTCACACAAAAAGTTGCCCAAGTCTTAATTATTATCCTTAAGTAAAATTAGAACCTGCGAACTCAATGAAATATTTGCTGTAATTTTATTAAAGTTATGCAAAATAGTACCTAAAAACGGCCACTTTTGGTATTAATTGCCATAACTTTAATTAAAGCACATATTTCATTGAGTTTGAAGGTTCTAATTTTACCTAAAGATAATACTAAAAACTTGGGCAACGGATATTCGGATAGATTGTTTTTATAAAGATAATATATATTTTTTGTGAAGTGGCGCCACTTTCAAGGTCGTTCAGGAGTACACTCGCCTTAAGAAAAATGTCACTGACTGTTGATCACATTTGCTAACATTTACTATGCAGCGCAGGAAAACCAGGCAGAATATAAGTAGCAAAAAACACACAGAGCATGTTTACAAACCTATGAAAGATCTACACTTCACAAGTGTTTTGGTTCCATTCAAAAACCATTTCAACAAGTTTCCATGTTTACAAGGCAATAAAATAATAACCAAACATTTTCAGATGACCGAAAGTTTACGCAAAAAGTTCGAAGTCTACAGAGCGATCGCCAGCCGAAAGAAAAGCATCACTGAGTCGTGGGAATACGGTACAAATTCCGATGCCTTAGCTCAAGTGTTTGCCCATTGGCAGTTCAAATATAGTTTCAGGGAACGGGAAAAGTTTCTGAACAAGTTCGACCACTTCAAGACTAATATCCAAGGATTGGATATCCATTTCATTCATGTTAAACCGCAAGTTGAGAGTAACATTAAGGTTTGTAATGGATTGGAATCTTTCTAATAATGAGACCACTACCAAGGAGAAATTATGACAGCCCAGCAGGTTCTTCAAAGGTTTTCATAGAACTCTAGCCTTAACAAGATCCTGGTGTCCAGATAAGCCAAATAAGAAGATGAAGCGAGCTCCAGAAACCTGAAAGGCCAGTGGTATTCCCACACAATGACAGAACTTGACAAACTGTTTTGCACAGGCCTTCAAGGAAGAGTGGTCGCAAGCTAGGCGGCCCATTACGGGGCCCACCGTCTTGAAATCGGGATAGTTCTGATGATAAACTTCTTGAAAACTTGCGAAATTTTCAAGTGCGGGCAGGATTTGAACCTGCGACTTTCGTAATTACTAGTGACGACGCCTCTTCCATCTGGGCTACCGCAGCTCGTTCCTTGTCTGCCAATTTTGCAAGTGTACGCAAAACTAATCCGGTAGATGGAGCCGTGTCACACGTTACTGGCATTAAATACACGTGCAAAATTGGCGGGCAAGGAACAAGCTGCGGTAGCCCAGATGGAAGAGGCGTCGTCACTAGTAATGATGAAAGTCGCAGGTTCAAATCCTGCCCGCGCTTGAAAATTTTGCAAGTTTTCAAGAATTGTATACCTAACACGGGAAATGTTAAAATTTGGTATTCCATAAACTTCGTGCCTTTACTTGGATCCCTAAAAGAAAGATCACACCCACTAACACCCGAATTTCACGACTTTTGCCATTTCAGGTTCTACCTCTACTCCTTCTGCATGGTTGGCCAAGCTCCATCAGAGAGTTCTACGAAGTCATCCCTCTTCTGACCACGCCTCAACCTGGATATGACTTTGTGTTCGAAATCATAGCTCCTAGTTTACCAGGATTTATTTACTCTCAGGTTGGTATCCGAAAATATATTTGAAACAGTTAAATTTATAATCGAGCTATAAGTAGCATAGTAGGGCAAAGGTTTGGTCTTTGATACAAGGGCACAAGAATAGAAGGCCCGCTATTTTCAAAATAAATTTTTCGGCTACGATGGAAAATATTTTACAAGCGTGCGTCATTTGACTACCTTTGTTAAAATACCATCACAAAATTACCGAAGTTTTTGTGGTCGCTCTCCTACGGAGTTTGCGAGTTGAACAACTCTTGTTTTAAGCCTTTCTTATTTTATATTCACAAAGAACGAGCAGCGAGTATCTGAAGTGACTTGATTTACAACTTCCGAGTAGAAGTTTGTGGTTTAATAAAGTTTCTTTGGAACAAATTAATGGAACAGACGCTCAGCACCTTTAGAAGTGCACTTTGAACCAGAAATGCTACGAAGTTTCTCATTAGAACATCTGAAGGTCTCCGAATGCATAAGTAATTGATTCAGTAATTTTCTTGGAAGCTATCGAATCTTCCCAAAGTAAAAAGCTTCTATAAAGTAGATAACTTGATTGCAGAGGAAAATAATGGAAATATTCTTTCGTTGGTTCGTTCCATAGCTATGTACACATCCTGGAACGTACGTTATACAAAACTTATTCAGCAAATTTTTATGAAGCTCATGGGTATTATCACCCGCCAGTGACATAGGCGACTTCCAAATAAGGATATCGAAGCCTTGTTAAGTGTTCTTACTACATGCATACATTACACTTTCAGGCTACATCTAAACCAGGACTATCACCACTCCATGTTGCCATCATCATGAGAAATCTGATGCAACGTGTGGGCTTCAAGCAGTACTACATCCAAGGTGGAGATTTTGGACATTCCATCGGCACACACATGGCTACCATTTTCCCAAAAGAAGTTCTCGGATTCCACACTAATCTGCCAGTCAACTTTTCCAAGCTGGCCTTCTTGACTTGGATCTTAGGAGGAATTTGGCCATCAATGGTTGCCCATGGATTGGAAGAAAGAATGTATCCATTAAAGAATAAGTTTGAGTTCTTTTTGGAAGAGTTTGGTTATATGCATCTGCAAGGGACCAAGCCGGATACTATAGGTAAATAAGGGGCTTTTCCATACCTGAATATATTTCGATGACTGCAAAAACCTCTGCTGTACTAAAGAAATGACCATCTATTCCAATCAAATCTTCCTACAAAAGCGATGTCAGAATTTACTGCTTTCATGAAAAACATATCTTGCTTAAATTCCAGAGTCAGTACAAAAATACATAAGTAAACCGTCTTTTTACTTTTCCAGGTATAGCACTAACCGACTCTCCTCTTGGTCTAACTTCGTACATCCTGGACCGATTTCTCATTTTCTCCGACCCTGCGAACAAGTTTCTCCAAGACGGCGGCTTATCCAAATTCTCAATCACTAATTTGCTGGATAATATCATGCTGTACTGGACTACTTCGTCAATTACTACCTCGCTCAGACTTTATAAAGAGAGTTTTGCGAATGAAGAAGAGATTACCATGGTCAAGTGAGTAATATTAATATCATACACGAAATAACCAGGAAGACCTACAAAATTTTACCGCTGACAGTCCATCCATATTAAATTCACCCTATTTACTGATCTGAACCATGACACGTCACGGCTTCCTAGTTGGACCGTGCTACCAGCTACCGTTGTTTGACAGCTAAATTTAAAACCGAAACATTGAATTGTTTCAATGTTTCGGTTTTAATATTTTTGTACTTTTGATAATTCGACAAAAGTACTTCTTCATTCACCTGAGTTTTGGTCCTACCAATAGTATACAACAACTTCTCTTACAAAAGTAATAACAATAACACTTGAGTTCAGTGCGAAGCGTTTTTATACAATCTTCTGTTTCAGCATACCAGTAGAAGTGCCAACCTGGGGTCTTCGTCTCCAACATGAATTATTACCTCAACCCGATTTCGTTCTTCGCTGGAAGTACCCAAACCTGGTAGGCACTACTACGCTGGATATGGGAGGTCACTATGCTGCTTTTGAGAGACCAAAGGAGTTGGCTGAGGATGTTTTCCTGGCTGTAAAGAGCTTTCTAAAGAAATAAACAATTTGTAGCAAACAACCTTTCCAAACTTTTCATAATAAACCGCTAAACTGAGGCTCAACCACGCCGGTAACATCAAAAAGAGTTCACATAAAAAATGCATACGTCGTTTAACTTCTCATCCTTTCTAATATCCCCTTCTTCTTTTGTTATCTGTCCTTGACAAAGTTTTAAACCCCCTCAACATCGACATCAATAATACCTTTAAAGTAACTATCAAAATCTTTACTGTGTTTATGTTACGACCACCGACTTGCCGTCATCTAAGTAATTAGCATGCCTTCTGTTCTGAAGCATGGAGCCAACTTTCTTTCGGACAAACGATAATAAGTCAATATAAGCGAGTGAATTTCCCCGACCCAGGATTAAAATTGTAAACAGTTCGATAATAAATCATCGACGAATTTCCTGGATATGGAAAACGTGAGCAAGCAGAATACGCGTAATTAATTATTATTTACAAAAATATGAATTTAGCTATAAACTGCTTTTTTCGCGGTCACACACAATAACTCGAAATAATGAAACGGGGTTCTTACCACAAAGTAAGTATTGGCGGCGGCGCTGTTCTTACTGCGATACTTACACCTTACACCTGTCACCTGTCATGAATATCTGTGACATATTGCTTTTAAGACATTTTGTACTTTTTGCGAGTTGACTAGTAAAATACGGAGTTGTAACTGGCACTCCCATGCGTGCTGGATGACAAACCACAAGCAAATTTAAAAATCACAACTGACACGCGTGCCAGTTTTCGGCTAGTGCGAGGTGTCCACTAACTCGTAACAATTTGGAAAATACTTGTCGTATCGTACCCACTGCTGTGAAAAACTGTTCTTCCACTTTCCATTATTGCGAATAGCCTATGCCTCCAATATTCTACAAAAAATAAACCTTGTCTGAAAGCCGTAGAACTTGTCTGCAACACCTCATTTCACATTCGGATTGGTACCGGAATATCGATGAGAAGTTTTTGCTCGGCGCAATCTGTCGCGACGCCTCTTCAGATTGTCGAGCGGTGAGGATGAATTTCAAATTTTTGCTTCGCGAAACAGGTACAGTGAAACTTCTCATTCTACTCTTACAGGGTGTAAGGACAGCTCTAGAAATACTAATAGGGTGCATGGAGACCAAGAAATTGAACCACTTTTCCCTGGAAACATATGTCAGGAAACGACAAAAAAATGCTCACAGCCTGCAAATATAGGCAGTCAAAAAATATGTCTCCTGAAATATATGCCTATAAATAGGTTGTTTTGTTTACTTCCGTTGGTTACTCCCAGTATTCGGAGGGCAGTCGCTTAAACTCTGTATAATACGATCCCTCAAGGTTGGTTTTCTGCGACTTTCGTGCGGTTGTCACACGCTGTCATTTACTTGCTGCCTGTCAGAAAACCGCAATTTGCCCGGTGCGTCTGTAAACCACTTAAGGGCTCCACTTATACTACAAGGCCACAACCTTGAAACCTACTTACGCGTTAAGAATGAATTTTTCAAAAAATGCTTTTTTATTAGACTTAGTACAGTTAAGGTAGCTGATTAACCCATTTAGTGATATTATTAAAAACATCGCGAAATTCTAAATAATGAATCCAAAGTGCTTTTAAATTTGTAGATATACAGGGTATAAGGGACAGCCCTCCGATGACTGATAGGGTGCATTCAGACTATGAAAATGAACAACTTCCCATCAAATAATATTTCAGGGAATGTTAAATAAAAATTGCAGCTGATTGCGATTTTGTATGGGAGGTCGAATTAGTTTTGTCGTAATGTTTCCCTGACATAATGTTTTTAGGGGAAAGTTGTTCAGTTTAATGGTCTGAATGCACCCTATCAATATTCGGAGGACTGTCCCTTACACCCTGTATATGTATTCACTCATTTTAGTTACCATCAAAACATGCATTATCGCTCTACCAGATTTACTTTTGCCTAAATAAATCCTTACGATGTTTGTCACCTTCCATAGCATGTTACTAAAGGAGTTCTCTTCAAAATAGCATTTTCTCAAATCAAGTGGAATCTCACTCAGTGGCGTAGCAACCGCTTGGATTCGATCCGACAAGACAAGAGACATCTAATCTACATAATGCCGGTGCCGTTCAGCCTTAACGTTGCAGATGATAAAGATATTTTGTGTATAAAACCAAGTTA
Source organism: Tuta absoluta (assembly GCA_027580185.1). Lineage (NCBI taxonomy): Eukaryota > Metazoa > Arthropoda > Insecta > Lepidoptera > Gelechiidae > Tuta > Tuta absoluta. The sequence goes on along the minus strand of JAQAHW010000019.1, from coordinate 4,597,567 downwards.
TCCCTCAAATCTGGTGTAGGAATAGTCGCTTAGCAACTCTAGTTGTAGTGGCGCGTACCACGAAGGTAATTTCTACTTCAAGCGCTTTCAACAACTCTATGATGATCAAATTCCATGCGAAGATGCGAAATCACAAAGGTATCGTATGACGTGTGATGCCGGCTTAGAATAGCATCACCCTATTTATTTCCCTTGGGAGTCGTAAGAGGGCAACTTTAAGCGATGGGCTGACCTGTCGCTATGGCGATACACGTGGCGTAAATGTCCGTTTTTTGCGGCTGTTTGGGATCTGCCTACCCCGCAAGGGATTATAGGCGTGACATGTAAATGTATGTATGTATACAGTTATTTATCGCCCAACACTAAACCTCAAGATCAGGCGTGGTTAGACAGTTTGGACCTCGGACCGTTCTTATTCCGCGAGCATAAGACTGACATTGGCGGTTCGTGTGTCTAACCGGACGTGTGCCTGACTGTACATGCATTTACTTATTCATATGGGGACTTTTCTACCTTACAGTTCTCTATATTTTTTTAACATTTCTAACCAGATGGATAAGATTTGTCTCGCTGGCGTAGCGGATAGAATCCTTCTACGCCGAGGGTCATGGGTTCGATCCCCACAAGACACAAATATTTGATAAGTAAATTTTTCAGATATTTGCGTTTAGTATGGGTGTTTTCAATGTATATTAACATAACATAACATAACATAACATAAATATTAAGTATTTATTTATTAAAAAAAACAGTATAAATGTAATAATATCAGCTTTTTAGTTCCCATAGTACAAGCTATACGTAGTTTGGGGCCAGATGGCGCCAAGCCGTATGAAATGTCCAGGATATATTTTTATTTATTATTTGTCTGGTCGTCTACCTTAGCGGATGCCACTCCATGATGCCGCTTCAATAATAACAAATTCCTTCCCTGTGTTGACAGAAGAGATTTTAGGTCTAATGACTTGGCATAATTTTTTCTCGATGATGTCGAATGGGTACGATTATGAGCTTCGAGTAACGCGGTCTTCCGTCTCGTTCCGACTACGGCAGGTTGTTCATCGATATTTCTGAGATATGTTTAGAGAGGACGTTATTTTTTATTCAAATTATATTTTACTAGATTTCCGCCCAGCGGTTTCACCAGCTGCTACTCGTTTTCCCGTTGTAATAGTTGTTTCCCGCGGTAAAAAGTAACCTATGTGTTATTCCGGGTTATAAACCTGTGTTCCAAATTTTATCCAAATCGGTCAAGCCGTTGGAGCGTGAAGTGGTTACAAACATACATACACACACACAAACTCTCAGATTTATAATATTAGTACGGAATCCTCATTTAATCTTGAATCTGATATTTTGGCTGCAACTGTGGCACAACTCAAAATTCTACAGAGCCCTAATCCTGCTAATGGACGAAGATTTGTCTGGTCGTCTACCGTAGTGGATGCCACTTCAATTATATCAATTCTTACTTTCTGGTGACAGAGTTTTTTGGTCCTATGAATTTTAATTACTGTTTCAATATCGAAAGATTGGTAAATTGACAAAATTATTGTGAGAAATTAGTAAAAAGTTATGTATAAAAAAGTAATAACTTAATGCATTCAAAATTTAGTCTAATTAAATACATAGTAGTTCGCTGTAGAACCATAGATAAACTTGATTTAAATGTCGATACATACCTTTTTTAATATGATATATTACAACTTAATCACTAAATAGTAACGCGGTTCATCCACTGTCATCCATCACTACTTTTTTGACGCACCGTAATACGTGCGTCTGTCAGACGATAGAAAATTGCGAATACTGATCTTATTACCATACAAACACGGCTACAATGCGTCTGACAAGACGTTTGACAGACGCATCCATAAACCCGTATTTGTCGGTCAGATGATGATGATACGGACAAAAACCAAAAGCAAAACCCAAGAACTAGGTGTTATAAAATAAGGACATCTTGTCACTTCCAACTGATTTGTCGTATATTGGTGTGGCACGTGACTGAAATGCTGAACACTTATATAACGTGACGTAACATATTTTGGAGGCAGGTGTGAAATCTTCATATCTCAGAACGACCAAATAAGAAGTAAGTACATGACTAATAAATTCAAAAAATATGCAGTAAAATTCGGTCAAGTGCGAGTCTGACTCGTGCACGGTTCCGTAACATTATGTATTTTAACTGTGTGTTTTAGCTGTGTGGTACCGGCTTAGAATAGCATCACCCCAATTCTACCCATGGGTGTCGTAAAAAGCGACTAGGGGATAATCGTCCAGGGAATGGGCAGCAGCATTCCCTGCGAATGCAACATCTTGCACTGCGCTCGCCAATCCGCCTGCCAAGCGTGGTGCGTATGGTAATAACCCCCAATAGGGGGAGGCTCATGCCCAGCAGTGGACTGTTGTGGCTGTGTAGTGTACTTATGTATATGTAATATAACAGACATGTTTTTTTTGCTCTGTATTCTAGTATCGATTGTTATATTATTATCGGTTAAACATGTTCTGTGAAAATTTCAACTGTCTTACTATGTATATTAATGAGAAATACAGCATTTAAACTATGATAGATGAAATCGAGCTTAAGAACCCCTTTTTTATGGAAGTTGCCCTTAATTAGAGCCCTTATTTTATAGAATTGTAAAATTTTTGGACATTAATTTTAAACAAAGAAATTCCGAATTTTAGTAACTACCCACTCAAGTATATGCAAGTACCCTATTGCTTTACAACGTCCACAAACATTATCCCACAGGTTAAGGTGCTACAAATCAAATATATAAACTAAAAGTGCAATTTAAGTGTAAAATATTAAGGTGTTGTTGGCGTTCATCATTAAATTTATCTCCGAAGTCTAGACATTAGACAAAACAACGATACATTATCAAGTTGGACTTTTGTCGTTCACAGGTAATGTACTGGATACATACAGGGTGTAAGAGACGGTGTACTGAAAGCTTCGCAGGCATGATCAAACCATGAAACTGAACAACTTTTCCTATAGAAGCTTTGAACAAAGAAAATTTCGACCACCCATACCAAGTTTCCTATTAGCTGCTTTTTCTGTGGAGACTATATTGGTGAACAAAGAAAATTTCGATCACTTATACAAAATGTCCTATTAGCTGGCTGATTTTCTATGGAAACTCGAAAAAAGATATCGTCATAGGTTCCATAGCAAAAGTTGATCAGTTTCATTGTCTGATCATGTCTGCAAAGTTTTCGGTACACCGTCCCTTACACCCTGTATAGGATGTATCTTATACCACTTTTTACAACAGTCGTAACAGTCCAGTAATGAATATAGGCCCTTGTCAATTAGGATGGACCATTTAACTGAACAATTTTCTCTTAGGAAATTTTTTTGACCACCCATACAAAATCGCTGATCAGCTGACCGTCGGAAATGCGAAATAATAAATTTTCTTATAACTGCAAATATTTTAAGTTAGCAGCCCACGAAAATACAGGAGACAAAATTCAAAATATGAAAAAGAAAAGAACTCGTACTCCAAAATGTCCCAGCTGACCCGGCCAATTGTTCAGTTTGAAAAGTTTTTAGTGTCATGGGCTGGTTCACCCCTTAAAACATTTGCAGCCAATATTTTTACATCCTGTATAGTGAAAGTTGTTAAGTTGATGGTGTCTACAATGTATTCGATCTCTTACACCCAGTATTTATCAAAGATACGACTCGCTATATCGCGTTGGTTTATGCTACATTAGTTCCACGCTATATTTCAAACCGTCGTCTTCTATCGCATCGTCGGCATTATCGGCGGCAAATTAAAGGAAATACTGCAGTTTGAAAAGAAAATACCATATTTTTGAGAAATAATGGGTGTTTGAGCGACCTATCCGATGAGAGATGAGAAAAGTTTCGTCAGGCGTTTTTTATTGTACGAAATGAATATAATACCTGGTAAAAAACTGGCGGTCAAATTGGATTTGAGTATAAGCTTATTTACTGTGGGTCTTTTACAGATCATTTTACTTCTTCTTCATAGATTATTTTTAATTGTATCATCACAATGGGTACAGTTAGTTACAATAGTTTTTCCTAGTTTTATAAGCCGTTTCTTACTACTGTTATTATTTATGAAGAAATAAAAAAAAATACATAGGTATTGAAGAATAACAATAAGTTATCCATCAGAAAACACTCGTCTCACACGTTTAGGAGGCCTACCATGACCTTTTTAAAATCCTTCCCTATTCCATTCAGTTTCTATGCAGGCTTGAAACAGGATTGTTTAAAGTCGTACTATGACGACCCCTTTTTTGAACGATAACTGCCCTGCAACTGCCCTGATTCCAAAAAAGGTGAACGATTAGGCTTGTCTCTGACTTACTAAAATGTGATTGAGCGACGTTCTGAAACTTGCTTATAAGAAAATGCAGCAGTTTTGAAATGCATATTTACATAATGTTTACTATAAAAAATAACTCAAAAACGTAAAAGACTCGAAATAAAATTCACAAATATTAAACATAAATCGAAAAAACATAACAGCGGTTGCAATATAGTCTCTGAAAATAGGATTTTATTGACGCAAGAAAACCGGAATTTAGCTTAGGAACGCACTTCGGAAAAGTGACAATTCACCTCTACTATAATGCTACGTTCACATTACGCACCTGCTCCTGCTCCTGCCGCTACCGCGAATATTGCTCGAAATACTTCCGCCGAAGTATCAACGCCAGTAAGTATTCACACACTGCCGTCGTGCTCTTCTTGCAGTAATACGAATGAGCGAGATAGCAATACATTACACAAGCTCTCCTGCTGCCGTTCCTTTGAATTCACGAAATACCAACAATCGAGGGCTCACGGGAAGTGGCAGCGGCATGAGTTGCAGCGCGAGAAATCTGTTTACATGCTTGCGCTTCCTACTTCCCTTACTATTTCCCTGCTCATAGCTCGAGTGTGTGAACGCGGCATAAGCTCTTATAGCAGGGCTAAAACAAGACCGCTCAGATTTTTCGTACTACCACATCTTTTTAACGAGCCTTCTTCAAGGCTGCTTTAATTTGACATTTGAATCGTTCACTTGTCGTTCACCTATTTCTTATGTATAATTTCGTACCATGAGACATTATCTTATTCATCTGTGCATGAGACCAAGTTTGACAACGCAAAAACGGATATTGCACGTCTGGGACGTCAAATAAACCGATTGCTAAAAAGCTAGTCGAGAGTAGTTAAAACAAGATTGTTTTGAGTTTATGTCAAAAGTTTCTGATGATTTTCGTGTATTTTTTTGGTGAAAGTGTAATTTTTTGTGCCACAGTCGATCGTTAAAGGTTTTTTTTTTTTTTTTTTTTTTATTAATGATGGGTTTGCTCTTGACTCTAGTCTAGGTCATAGGACAGAAACAGAGTCTAAGATGGAGCGAGCTCACCCAGAAGAAGCCTGTTCACTCTTACTTTGAAGAGATTAGGGTTGTATGCGTTTGGAAACACAGACGCAGGTAGTGAGTTCCACTCTTTAGCAGTGCGCATTATAAATGATGACTGGAAGCGCTTAGTCCGAATTGGTGGAATGGCTACCAGGTACGGATGGTATCCGGCGGTGCGTCTGGATGTCCGATGGTAGAAGGGAGCTGGTGGAACAAGGTCGTGAAGCTCTTGAGCACACTCTCCGAAGTATAATCTATAAAATACCGACAAGCAGGCAACCTTGCGGCGATGTGCCAGGCTATGTAGCTTGGTGTCCACCAGTTTTATGTCGCCTATGAGCCTCTTGGCCCTGCGTTCCACCGAGTCAAGAGCGGCATGTTGGTATTTGGCTGAGCCATCCCAAAGGTGACTGCAATACTCCATGCAGGATCGGACTTGTGCTTTGTAAAGAGTTAAAAGCTGTCCAGGCGTAAAGTATCGCTTCACTCTATTCAGAACGCCCAGCTTTTTAGCCGCCGTCTGAGCCTTGTACTCGATGGTCGCGCCGAAGTTTAGATTTGATGTCAACTCCATGCCTAGAAGCTCAAGCCTGTCAGTGACTGGGACAGATGTACCCCGAAAAGTAGGTGTCCAGTCGAAAGGACTCCTTTTTGCGGTGAAAAGACACGCCTGTGTTTTGGTGGCATTGAATGAGACCAGATTGTCGTCGCCCCATTGGGAGACAAGACTTAAGGTCAGATCTGTTCGCTCTACCATGGCCTTTCTTAACGAACGTATTTCATCCCCACTGGTCCCTGCACCTGTCAAGTATCTCTCTGAAACGGTACTATCGGTTTTTGGAATTTTAAGTTGATACCTAAGTATTTCAAAAAGATGAAAGGTTGCATTTGTGTTGTGGCTGCAGTTGTTAAGTATAATATTATTGTTATTATAATTTCATTCATTACAGGTGTGTGATGACTATGAAATGTATGAATTTCTGCAAAGCGAATATCGTTTGGACAGGAAACAAAAACGTTTAAGGAATCTTTTGAATTGAAGGATGACAAATTTAAATAGGAATACAGGTAATATTAATTGATTTACTTATATTTAACTAAAACAAACAAGGTATCTACAAGTTACCTATTATCTTAATGCTTATTTTATCAGGCTATCACCAGATTTAGTGTACAGCCTCTGTGATGAGCTGGAGCCATTCATGCCAACAAATCCAAAAAGATCCAAGGATTTACTAATAGAAACAAGCAATTTGCAAATGAATTATTGTATTTAGTACATAGCATATGTTAAAATATAAAGTCATAGTAAAGTCAATTAGCTGATTGTGATTTTATATGGGAGGTATTTTTGTCCTTTCCTGACATATGTTTCTAGGGGAAAGTTGTTCAGTTTTAACGGTCTGAATGCACCCTATTAGTATTCGGCGAGCTGTCCCTTACACCCTGTATATATAAGTTAGGATACAACTCTAACAGCCACAACAGTCCACTGATGAACTTGGGGGGAAATTGGCCATACTCACCACGCTTGGCAGGCGGATTGGCAAACGCAGTGCAAGGTGTTATATATGTTCACAGAGAACGAAGATATGGCTCTATTATAATCGGCGTCTATATAATTATAGACAGCAATAGGGACCGATGGTTTAACGTGCCCTTCAAACACGGAATTCGCGCAATTTTTTCTCCCTCTTTTGTAACATATAAAAAAATTAAAAAAGGTGTTTGGATACTTGTGTCGTTTTATTCTATTTCTTCTTAGTTTAAATTACGTATACTTGGAGTCGAGATGGCTCTGAAACTAATGCATTTTATAGCAATTTCTTTAAATTATCTTGCAGTCGAAATTGCCTCGTTGTTCCTTATACATACATACATAAATCACGCCTATATCCCTTACGGGGTAGGCAGAGCGTTAACGGCCGTAAAACGGATATTAACACCACGTCTGACAAAAGTTTGAGGGTCAATCAGATAAATGTGTATTACTATAGTGACAGGTTGTCAGCCCATCGCCTAAAATTGCAATACACATCTAACCCTCGAGTCCCGTAGTCGCCTCTTACGACACCCATAGGTAAGAAATGGGGTGATGCTATTCTAGGCTGGCATCACCCGGCACTGTTGTTCCTTATAGATATGTATTACAAATCAATGAACAAACAACAATGAAAAAAAAAACGTTTTTTATAAAAATAAAATTTATTCTTATTAAATTTATGTTCAGGATATAACAAATAAACTTGACGACACCAAGCATATATTATTAAAGGTACTTAAGTAAAATAAATTGACTGTTTCAGGTGATTCTGGTTATCCTCAAAGGAAATACCTGATAACACCGATTTTGGATGCTGAAGGGGGGAGTCCAGAATCGCATTACACGAAAACGCACGTTCACACCAGGAACATTATCGAGCGGACTATCGGTGTGCTAAAAGCATGCTTTAGGTGTTTGTTGGTGCATAGGGTTCTTCACTTCGAGCCTGACGTCACTGGTTCCATTGTTAATGTTTGTGTCATTCTACACAACATTTGCAATGCAGCTAGTTTGCCAGTTCCTGAGCCCACAGAAGAAGAGGCTCGAACTGAAGCTCTTATGCAGCCAATAACAACGAGCCTACAACGAAGAAGGACGACAAAATTAGCCATTGCAGTCCGGTTTTGTAGCTAGGCGAGAACTCCTTAACTCCTTTTGTGGGTTCTGCGCCAGCGACCCTGAAATTTTAAAATAATTGTTAAGTTAGAATTTAAAGTAAAATTACTGAATTTACTTTAGTATAGACTCATATGCCATTCAAAATGAATTAATTGAAGAAGAAATAATTAATGTAAATAAGTTAAATAAAAATATTTAAACATAGTTTGACTATAATTTCAAATAAAAATTGGCCAAGTATTAGTCAGACTTGCCCGACAGATGGTTTCGTAATAAGGTGAAGATACATTTCTGTGATCCCATCCCGTCGCCATAAATTGCAAAACCCCATGTAGCCTTCTAGTCCCTTAGTCGCCGGTGTCTTTTACTAATAATATATTTTCTCACCTTGATTCTACCTCTATTCTCTCTAGAATAGACACTATATTGCCGATAAATGCAACAGCTCGTCGAATAGACCGACTATTGTTTAGCTCGGCACGCGCACGATCCCGAGATGCTGCCACCAGTAGCTCCCTCGCATCAGCAGCTGACAGGCGTCGTCGTCGTCGTCTTCCGCGACGTAGAACAGCCAGTGGTGACCGCGGCGGCTGATTATTTTCCTGCTCTTCGGAAACACTTTCACTACTTGTTTCCAGTGTTTCAGCGGCTACTGGACCGGCCTGTCGAAAATAATACATAAATTATATGTAATACTTGTACAGGATGTAAGGGACAGACATCCGAATGAGATGCATTGAGATTATGAAACTGAACAACTTTCAGTAAAAAAAAATATTTTAGGGAACGTGTATATTATTTTGACATCCTGTAGTAAATGCAATCAGCTAATCGTGATTATGGGATGTCGTTTTTTTTTTCTTTTCCTGACATATGTTTCTAGGGGAAAGTTGTTCAGTTTCATGATCTGCATGCATTCTACCAGTATTTGGCGGACTGTCTCTTAACCCGGTATAAACACAACACACACATACACACGCGGTGATAAACTTATATAAATATATGTAGATCACGGTTTTGTTGTGTACATCTGGCTTCACCACAGTATAATTAATAGCTTCACGGAAGACTAGCGTTACAGGCAGCTCACTCTGCTTGTAACATATGCAGAGTGGAGACCTTTTTAGTCGTATAATTACCTACATTTCAGATATATGTATTTTAGTTTAGTATCTAATTAAATGTGACTCTGAATTATGTGGCGTAAATGTTTATTTTTACGACAGTTTACACTCTGCTTACACCGCAAGGGATATAGGCGTGATGTATGTATGTATGTGTATGTAATAGCAGAAATCAAAACCTTAACTTTTTTCGCTGTGGCCCCAAAATCACCGTTTTGCATCAAAATTTTCCAGTGGAGATCTTTCTCGCTGCAGGGGTGGAGTGAATACCTCCTCGGTAGCACTTGCACTACCGTTCGGCTGCTGGGTTTCTGCTACTGGTAGGCTTGCCTGTTCGAAAATTGTTGGGTATGAGAGCACTTATTATTTACAAAATATCAAGAGTTTCTTCTAGGCTGTAGCAGAAAAGGACTTGGCTCACTAACTTTCTTACTCAATTTCGATGGGTGGAACCTTAACATTTTTCTTTCTGGCCCCAAAATCACCTTTTGCCTCTAGGGTCATATTTTCCCTGGTTTTTTAGGCCAAGTGGATTCACAATCACTCTAGTCTTACTTCATATCAAAATATTAACATATATATTTTGTGAAATCGTGTTGCAGTCGCGATGATAAGTTTTTGAAGGATGAACAACAACGTAAACACAACTAAGAAAACGCATCTTGATTCAAATTAATGAATTGGCGTTAGCCAGCATAATTTGAACAAGGTAAAAAGGAGGTGGCGTAACGAAACACCACATAAGTAGGTAACTATTACTTACGACATCGTCGTTTATGACCTCTATTTATGCAAAATTGAATAATATAATTAACAATTTACAAATTTACCACCCATTCTCCGGAGTGCGTTCAAAAGTTATAACTAAGATTTTCTTGTGTTCATAAGAAAATATTTTAAAAAGGAGAATTTTTTAAGTTTTATTTTTGACTTTTGTTTTTGAAGTTTTAGTTTGATATTTATAACTTTGTTAGGTACGTTTTTTTTACATTTTTGTTCAATTTTCCAGTAAATATTCTGTAAACATCAAAATTTATTTATAAAAAACTCCAGTATAAAGTAAAAGTTTTATTTTAAGCAATTTTCAGAACGTTTGTCAATGACAACTGAAAAGACCAGAGAATAGCCCAAGCGTTCACCTTTTTTGGAATCCATGCAATTATCGTTCATCCAAAAATACGTCATGGTACGATTTTAAACAATCCTGTTTCAAGCCTGCATAGAAACTGAATGGAATAGGCACGGAATAGGGAAGGATTATCAAATCTTTTTTTTTTTTGGCACTAGTTTTGACTTTGTGCCAGTGTCGAGTTTTTTATTTTTATTGTATGATAGGCATTGAGATACCGGTGACACAAAATAGAGAATGTACAGAAGGATCACTCGGGCCTTTTTTTGGTTATTTCCGCTTTCGGCAAGGGCTGCCACAGTTTCCTTCCCGACTTTTTAAAATGGAGTAGGTAGATACCTAAACATACAGGGAGTAACAGAAAGGGTAATGGTTCAGTTTCATAAGCGAAACAATTTTCCCCATGAAACATCTTATTTTATCTTATCTATCTTATCTTATCTTATTACAATTATTGTGAAATGGGGAATGAAGAGTAGGTAAGTACCTGCTCTGGGGCTGTTGAGACTTTTTTGTCTGGCATGGTGACGATCCTGGCCGGTGGTGGCAGACTGAGTGACACAGACATGACAAATACAGAAATTGACCTTCATTTCGATGAAATTTGAAAATCTGTATTTTATTTTACTTTATGACATTATTGGCTATTATTTTTGCAAAAAACTAATATTATACATACATACACACATCACGCCTATATCCCTTGCGGGGTAGGCATAGCATAAACGGCCGTATAATACGGTCATTTACGCCGCGTCTGACAAACATTTGAGGGTCAATTGTGTATCACCATAGTGACAGGTTGTCAGCCCATTGCCTCAAATTGCAATACACATGTAACCCTCGAGTCCTTTAATCGCTTCTAACGATACCCACGAGAAAGAAATGGGGGTAATGCTATTGTAAGCCGGCATTACACGACATATTATTATAATAGTATTATATCTATTTCGATGAGACATAAAAGTTCAGATTCATGTTCAGGTTTATTCAGTAAGGAGTATTAACTCCTTTCTCCTTTTTTATATTTTAAATAATTATTTACCATTTAGACAAGGCTCATAAGAAGTGATTATTGCATCTGCCATTATATATTCTTCTACATTCTCAAATGCGCGTGGCATTTCAAACTTCAAATTTTCGCATAGATTCTAATTTTGGTAGCCCTTAGACTAGGGAAAAAAGAGTGGACTCGGCATTAAAAGAGTACAACTTAGACATATCTGCGTCTCTTTTTAATTTATGGGTATTACAGTATGAAAAAAAGGGCCACTAATGTTTTATCATTACCATAAATAGCAACACTGCGGCCGGCCGCCATGTTTAGTCTCTGTCAGATGAAAGTACGTCAGTTGTCATCCCGCGTGTAAATATCGAGGAATTTTTAAGAATATTTGTGTTTTATGTGAAATTTGAGCTTATTCAAAGTGATAAAACTTGGAAGAATATAGTATTAATATGGGTAGGTGTAGTGTGCTGGGATGCCGCATGAAAAGCAACAATAAACATCAAAAGATAACGTTGCACAGGTAAGTAACCGATTTGATTTAAAATATGTTGTATTTCCTGTTATTTTGTAAGATTGTGGTAGCTGTGAGAAACTTTTTAAAGAAACGCTTACGTTTTTATAATCATCTGCTGCTTTAAAAAAGATATACCGAGATTTTTTGCAAAAATCATTCATCATAGTATATAGAGTTGGGGTACGGCATTTTCAATTTATCGATATCATATTTAAATAAGTGAAACAATTGTGATCCCCTTTATTGCTTTACTTTTGAATCGTGCCCACGCATACATTCGAAGTTTTTCGTATGAAGTTTAGTGTCATAAATGCGGGCACACTTAAAGCCGAATTGTTTTATGATTATAGATTGCCAAGGCGTCAAGAACAAAGAAAGCAGTGGCCGAAAGAAAGAAGATATACTTGGGGTCAAAAATTTAAATACTATGACCAAAGATATTTTCATTTGTTCCCTGCATTTCAAAGATAAATGGTTTAACCGAACATTAAATGTAACAAGACGATGCTTTGCCTTCAAGTGAGTTGTTGGTAAGTATTGCTTTTAAAATTCATTCATTCATAGCGCGCCCACTCTAGGGTTAAGTAAATAACCAATAGATTACCAATATAATGATATTACAATTGGTATTAATTAACATTTATCAATAAGTAAATAATTTGCCGTGTGATGCCGGCTTAGAATAGCATCACCCCATTTCTTGCCCGTGGGTGTCGTAAGAAGCGACTAAGGGACTCGAGGGTGTGTATTGTAATTTTAGGCGATGGGCTGACAACCTATCACTATAGTGATACACAGTTATCTGATTGACCCTCGAACTTTTGTCAGACGTGGCGTAAATTACCGTTTTTCACGGCCGTTTATGCTCTGCCTACCCCGCAAGGGACTATGGGCGTGATGTATGTATGTATGTATGTATCAATAAGTAGGCTATTATGATATATGAAAAATAAATATTTTTATTATATATTTAAAAAAATATATATTTAGATCTTAATTACAATTAGAACAATTGTATTAGTTGTATAAATTTTGCTATTATTTGTATATAGGTACTGATTCTAATAAATCTATCATAAAATATGGATTTCTTGTTTTATTGATATCAAGCCTACGTCTGCCTACCCCACAAGAGACTAGGCGTGATATGCATATGTATATAGCGGATCGCCAGACCCTCATTGACCAGCAGGAGCAGCCTGTCGTGCTGAACATTTTTTTCTAAAATACCTTAAATCGTATCTCATCTTATAAGTACAGGGTTGTTTTTTATTCACCCAGGAAAATTTGCAGGGTGAATCTACTCATGATTCTGAACAACTGTTACTAAAGGACCGCCTGCGAAATAGCGAAAAAAAGCAGCTGTTCCATACAAAAATGAATACCTACACGATCAAAATGTATGGAACAGCTGATTTTTTTGAAGTGATTTCGCAAATGGCCCCATAGTAAAAGTTGTTAGAATCATGAGTAGAATCACCCTGCAAATTTTCGTGGGTGAATAAAAAATAGCCCTGTAAAGTTTAGCTGTGCACTTGTTGCCCTCTGGCAGGAATTCCAGATCCTCAATTGCCGACATAAATTTGTCCATGTACGTATCTAATATGCTAGAAATAGTGGGTTGGTTATCCACATGTCCCGGGTTCAAGCCCCGGCAGGCAACGAAATTTTTTTACTCTCTCATTTTAATTTATGCTAGAAATGTGGCAAAGATGTGGTTTGGCTAATTTGGGTAATACCTGCTATTTTTTTGCGACCTCTCGGTTTCCATGCTGTTAACTGTTTTCCCGTGGGAATAAGATATTTTCCTATGGTAAAAAGTAGCCATGTTAATCTGGAATGTTGTAACTCTCATATAAAATTAATAATTGGTGTAGCAGTTTCAGTGTTTATCGATTACATAGGTACACACAAAAAGACAAATCTTTAATGTTTATTATGTGTAGATGTAAATATTGCAGAATTTTAGATGATCGAGTTTAATAAGTTCCGACTGCTGTAAGCACCGCACATACAACTATCGATAAGTTTTTATCCAAGATCCATAGGTAATAATGAGTGCAGCACTATGGCATGCCGCCATATTTGTGACAGATCGAGTGTAGGTATGCACGTTTTTTTCGTAGGTATTTCAAGTCCACTCTTTTTTCCCTAGTCTAAGTGGTAGCCGCTCTAGTAATTATATACTTATCTATAACCGCTGATAATAGACCCCAATTTGAGTGACAACTATATATGTAAACAAACAAAGCAAATCAGCTTATTTTGCAAATTCCATTAAAGTTAGTTTTCGAGCATACAACAAGAAATTGAATTAGTTTTCGAGGCTTCTGTGTAGATAAATAAGTATTGTGCTATTGTCCAAGGGATTGTTGCTACTGTTCTATACCGTGATTCCGTCTGCCATCTCGCAACGGCCACCTCGGTAGAAATCGATTTTGTAATGGCCAGTAGACAGTATAGCGAGTGGTAAAGTACTCAAGTAAGTTAATATGTGCTCATTTTACCTCCTTGCTCTATTTGAATTAGTTTTTGGTCGATGCAACATATTTTTAACTACACAAATCATGTTGTTGTTTGGCATAGTTTTACTACCAGCTGCCTGCTTGACGCCAACTCTCTTTGGGAATACTATCGTAGGTGTAATCACCGCACCATGCGGCTGGTCTCCAATCCAATCCAAGTCGCCTTTTACTACATATTTTGAGTGAGGGGGGGCAGTACCTACCTATTCATAGCCGCTCCCACACATGGTTGCCCGCAAATGCCTATTAAAATTTAAGTATTGAAACACTATCGCATGTATTTTTCTTCAACAGGGCTATCAAGCTGCTGATACTTTTGTATAAAAAGCTATCTCTAGGGCATACTCTAGTCCAGTATTTGCCAAAAATGTTTCTGTGGACCTCAGAACGTTGTTGGGGACTACTGGGGTAGCTCAGGGCGCGCGGTGGCGCGGCGTCTGACGGTTACCGACACCAGGGAGCGGAGCAGATGATGGCAGCAGTTTATTTTTTCACCAGAGGACAATATAAAATGGGCTAATATAGGCTAATTTATGAAAAATAAAGAAATATTACATCATTTTGAGTATTTTTATTTTTATTTTTTTGAAATATATATAAAACAGGTACCTACTTCACTATCTGAATCTTATTTATACAGGTTGTTAAGAAAAGATACTGCGTTCCTTTGAACCACGCATTCTATACGTATAAAATATTTTCATATAATTGTACCTATTTATAATTAAGTTTATTTAATAAAGAATAATCTTATCTTATCTTATAACATGTGTGTTTACTATTTTTTTTAAATGTAAATGAAATGTCGTGCTTTTTCAGTGGACTTCTGGCATAGTATACTCCTTAGATACATGGTAGATAGCAGTTATAATCTGAAATAATAATTACAGAGTAAACGTAACTATACAAGGAAGAGTATAAAAAACGAATGCTTCGGTACTTACAGTCTCAGCTCATTTAGGTAGGGTTTGACATTTTTTGTTTAAAATCACATCAATTATTGGATTGTTTTTTCTTGGTACGAAAATGGCATTCCAGATAATCCAGTATTTCATACTTCTCATACATCTGCAAGAGGTTAAACAAAACAATTAAGTAAGAAAATAGACTATATTGCAGTATATTTTACAATACCTAACGGCAATATTTACCTAAAAGTTTAAGGCTTTCCCCTTTATGAGCAATTTAGCATAAAATCACAAAATAATATAGCTACAACCAAGCCATAACACAAAAGTCCACCTAAATATATTACCCACATGTTTTTTTACAAACCTTTAACGTCCAACGAAAGATACTGAGCCGCTTCATTAAAAATTGCACAACTCAATATGAGAAAAGTCTAAAAAATCATGATATAATGAAATATTTTCGCAAAATATTGTTTTACTAGCTTTTTAGCAATCGGTTTATTTGACGTTTCTGAAACGTCAAATAAACCGTGCAATATCCATTTTGGTGTCATAGTACGAATTTTCAAATATTTTCATACAAAGAAAAAGGTGAACGGTTATCAAATGTCAAACTAAGCAGCCTTGAATAAGTCCTGCTATAGAGGGGTGGTAGTACGAAAAATCTGAGCAGGCCTGTATAAGCCCTGCTATAAAAGCTCATGGTAGGCCTCTAGGTGACGAATATCACATGCGCAAAATGTAACGCTTTCTCAAAATTTTACTATTTAATTTTTTTGTAAGGATAAGGGCGTCCTTACAAAATGAACGTTCGAATATTTCACATTATTGTGTGATATTTTGTAAAATGTCACATTCACAGACCTCTACGTACCGTAGCAACAGCGTAGCAATAACTACGAGAGTGCTACGCAGAAAAATAGATCACATCGGCAGTCGATACACAACCATTCAAGAGGTTAAGAAACTCTGACACCAGGGCCTACCTTGAAAATCTATATAAGTTGATCTCTTAAAAAACTTAAAGCAGCCAGCAAGTCAACCTTCCCGTGTAATGGATCAACTTATACTGCTTATTTTTAGTATAAAGTATGAAAAACTGGTATAGGTTGGTTCTTTATACGGGTAGATTGATATTCTGCTGATTGTACTATCTATGAGTTTGGCCTAGTTCAGTAGTATTCGGTTGACGTGTTCGGCTGACATTAATTACTTGTATTGTCAGTTAGTTAGCGACTAAACATACGTCCATGAACATAGCTGTCTGCTAACTGATTATGCGAACGTGGATCCATACAGGATGTTACCAATTTCAGGCAAACATAGGGTGAAATTTCACTAGTGACCGATACCGAAAACTCAGATCAGGCTAACAACTTTCCCCAAGGAATAAAGGCCAAAATAAGAAAAAAAGGACCGCCTATACAAAATTGCCAATCAGCTCATTTGAGTGACCAAGGGAATTTAAATTATTTTTGACATATTTCAACCTATATTTCTTAGAGAAAGTTGTTAATTGTGCCCCACCGAGAATCGAACCCAGAACTTTTGCGTCGCTGGCAGTTGTACTACCACTGCGCCACATCGGCCGTCACCGTGATTATGATGTCAGACCCTAACACCCTGTATGGAATATCGTATGTAATTCAGTATAACTAATTTTGATCGTTAAATTGCATATGTATGGTTAATCAAGCTGGACTGTGCTGTATAATCAAATTAAAGGTATGTCCAACTATGTCAATCATGATTCACATAATACAGGATCTAAAAAAAATGCCCTTCAGCCGGGTGTACCTAAAACGCAGTCTTTCTACTTCGCGTTATGCCTAAATGTCATAATACACTAGCTAAATGACTAATTATTTATAAGACTAATTATCAGATTGCTTACTTTTCGTTTTGGCTAATTCTATGTCAGTCTAAATCTCTACTTGCCTTTATCGCGTTATGCCTAAATAACGAATACTTATAAATGCTAACTCCTGTGTCACATTTTCAATTGGCACTTCAAAATTGAGTGTTCTTTACTTTTCTAATCAAATTTAAATACGACAATGACAACATCAACCATCAGAACAGTCACTACTGTATAGTATAGTATTCTTTGATTTTCAATTTTGTTTCATTTTAACGCAACGTGACGCATGCGTCTGTCAAACGAAAGTAAATTGCGAATTCCGATCTTATTCCCATAAAAATACGGCTACGGTGGGTTTAACGCTGCGTAACGGACGCGTGTGTCAAACGAGTTGACAGGCGCCTCAGTGACCCACCAAAAAACGGAACGACACGATGGCCTCTTACGACACACACTGGGGTGATGCTATTTTAAGCCGGCTTCACACGGCATCTGTTTCGGCAAATGTACTGGTTATTCTTTCAAGTGAGTATAAGTAAACAAAATGTTCCAAGAATACTTATTCTTTTTATGCGGAAGGCAAAGAAGGCTGCAATCATTTGAATACTTAGCTGTTGCTGTGGTATATAGGTTGAACTATGAGACAAATATTTGGACATCCCATACAAAATATACCAGCGCAGCCGACCGTTTGAATTTGTATTGGAGGTTTTTTTTCGTAATACACAATTTCTGAATTACCCTCAATTGTTTGTCAGACTTGGCGTAAACGTCCATTATTAACGATCGTTTACGCTCTGCCCACCCCGCAAGGGATATAGGCGTGATATATTATGTATGTATGTATGAATAACATTCTTGACTTTTACCATCAACTTTACTTTTTAAGTAAAATCGCGTTTTTTTATATCCAAAAATATCTGACTACTTTTGAACATAATGGCCATCCACTTATTATTAGTAAATAAAGTACGCTAGTGCATCATTTTGCATTCACAAACATCTCTTATACTAAAAGTAATGCTTGATTGTTTTTTAAATCGGGCAATATTTAGGGTGATGATATTTCAACCTAGCACCAGACTCGCATCTCATCTGGTGCCTCAAAAGATTGTATGTTTTTCCCTTAGCCGCAACACTTTAAAAACACTCGATAGCTCCAGCTTTAGGAAATTGAGTACCAGAGTCACGAACGGGATATCGAAAATGGAATCGTGACTTCTAGAACTAGGGTTGGGATACCGGTCAAATTCTTAACCGGTTTTTTCTTAACACATTCTATACATTGTCTAGATATAATAGCATTACAAACATACACTTACATCAATCACGCCTATATGCTTTGCAAGGTAGGCAGAACGTAAACGGCCATAAAAAGCGGACATTTACGCGACGTATAACAAACATTGAGGGTCATTCAGATAATTGCGTATCACTAAAGTGACAAGTTGTCTGCCCATCGCCTAATACATCACATACATACACTTACATAAATCACGCCTATATCCTTTGCGAGGTAGGTAGAACGTAAACGGCCATAAAAAGCGGATATTTACGCGACTTATAACAAAAATTGAGGGTCATTCAGATAATTGCGTGTCGCTAAAGTAACAGGTTGTCAGCCCATCGCCTAAAACTACAATACACATGTAGTCCCTTACTATGCTAAGCCGTTATCACACGGCACACTAGAATAGCATCACTATATACATACGACTATATTTCTTTAAGTATATCTTGTAGAAGTTGACGGCGGACCAAATCCAAGGGGTTGGCGAAAGCGTTCCATCATGTTAACAATATTGCGTTGAGCAGTAAAAACAGTTTACCTACCTTTTTAACAGATTTAGCCATATTTACAAATAAATTTATGTAGGTATATTTCTTGGAGATCTGATCAGTTTGAAAAGACAATGGCACCTTGCTAGTAAAACTGCAATTATTTTCGTGAACGATATTTCAAAAACCGGTTTAATGCCTAACACTTATATAACACTTATACAAAATGGTAACCACCTGTTACCATTGACGACACTATGAAGTCTAAAACGATTTATAATCTTTCTTGCCAAACTTTACCAGCGTGTTGTTCTTTTAGCTTTAGTTCCGTCGCTGAGGAGGATGTTAAGAAACACGTGCTTTCCATATCTTCAACTGCTGTAGGCGATGACAACCTGTGTTCCCGCATGATCTCCCTACTTCTCCCAGAACTTCTGCCTATTCTAACTTATATTTTCAATTTCTCTTTGGCATCAAGTTCTTTTCCGTCCGCGTGGAAACGTGCGAACATAATTCCTCTCCCTAAATCATCCAATCCCTCATCCCTTTCCGAGTTCAGACCCATCTCCATACTTCCTTTCCTCTCCAAAGTCCTTGAACACATCGTCCATCAGCAGCTTGCTGAATATATTTCGTCAAATAAGCTACTCTCACCATTTCAGTCTGGTTTTCGACCTGGTCACAGCACCGTAACGGCTCTAATAAAAGTCACTGATGATATCCGATCCGCTATGGATAATAAATCTTTGACGATCCTTACTTTGCTGGACTTCAGTAGCGCATTCAACTCTGTGGATTTTGACGTTCTAATTTCTGTTCTTCGTACTCTCAACATCTCTTCCGCGGCGTTAACTTGGTTTGATTCTTACCTTCGTGGTCGCTCGCAGCGAGTCTGCTCTGATGAGATCTCCTCAGACTGGGCTGACCTAGCTGCGGGAGTTCCACAGGGTGGCGTACTTTCCCCTCTTCTATTTTCAATTTTTATTAACACCGTTACCTCGGTTATTTCCTCAAGCTTCCATCTCTACGCGGACGACTTGCAAATTTACCGACACTTCAACGTTGTTGACATTAATAGTGCAGTGGATGATCTAAACTCTGATTTAAATAAAATCTGTTCTTGGGCTACTTCATTTGGACTGTTGGTCAATCCCAAAAAATCGCAAGTTTTAATAATGGGAAGTAGGTACATGTTCAAGCAATTGCATATTCATTGTATCCCTCCAGTCATGTATAACGGGACTCCCATTCCTTATACCAGTACTGCCAAAAATCTTGGCGTCATATTTGACTCCAACTTAACTTGGGTTCCTCATGTCAATGAAGTCAGCAGAAAAATCCACTACTCGTTCCACTCCTTGAAGCGTCTTCAAAGTCTCTTGCCCTTGAAAACTAAAATCTCCTTAGTACAATCTCTTCTATTCCCTATTCTGGACTACGCCGACACTTGTTTCCCAGATATCACAGAGGAGCTATTAAATAAGCTTGAGCGTCTTCAAAACCTGTGTATACGGTATGTCTTTGGACTCCGTAAATACGATCATGTTTCCGAGTTCCGCAAAAAGCTCAAGTGGCTCCCGATCCGGTTACGCAGGAATACTCGTATACTCTGCATACTTTTTAATGTGCTAGCAAACCCATGCGCCCCGAAATATTTGCGTGAGCGCTTTAATTTCTCACGTCCTCAGGACCAACCATGTCGCCCGAATATTAGAACTGTTCTGGCTATTCCTCACCATCGCACTGACTTCTACTCATACTCCTTCACTGTGCATGCGGTTAGGTTATGGAATGCACTACCACACACTGTTCGTGACAGCCCTTCTATCGCTGTCTTTAAGAAGAGAGTAAAGGAATACTATCTTTCACTGTCGTAAATTGCAAGAATATGTATGTATATGTAGGTATATAATATCCACACTAATATTATAAATGCGAAAGTAACTCTGTCTGTCTGTCTGTCTGTCTGCTACGCTTTCACGGCCAAACCGCTGAAACGATCTTCATGAAACTTGGCACAGAGATTGCTAGCATACCGAGAACGGACATAGGCTACTTTTTATCACCATTCGAGGGTCTGGAGTATAGATGTAGACCACCAGGTGTACCTCCAGGAGCCCAGCTAAACTATAAGAGATACAGGCATGGTTCCAAAACAAAAGTTATTCAGTATGATGGGCCGCTTCTTTTCACAAGGACATTGAGGATCTGGAGTACCTAATGTAGACCACCAGGAGCCAAGCCAAACTATAAGAGATACAGGCATGGTTCTTAAACAAAAGTTGTTCAGTATGATGGGCCGCTTCTTTTCACAAGAGCATTGAGGATCTGGAGTACCTTATGTAGACCACCAGGTGTACCATCAGGAGCCCACCTAAACTATTAGAGATACATAAATGGTTCTTAAACAAAAGTTGTTCAGTATGATGGGCCACTTCTTTTCACAAGGACATTGAGGATCTGGAGTACCTTATGTAGACCACCAGGTGTACCATCAGGAGCCCAGCTGAACTATTAGAGATACAGGCATGGTTCTCAAACAAAAGTTAGTCAGTATGATAGGCCGCTTCTTTTTACAAGGACATTGAGGATCTCGAGTACCTGATGTAGATCACCAGGTGTACCATCAGGAGCCCAGCTAAACTATTAGAGATACAGGCATGGTTCTCAAACAAAAGTAGTATAGAAAACAGATGGAGAGAAGTATTTAGGCTTAATACTGGATAGTCAACTAACGTGGAAACCGCATCTCGAAAAGGTCAAAAATAAACTGTCAGCCTTAATGGGTGTAGTGCGAAACATTGTTAAGTGCATGCCAAGGCCAGTAAAATATACTATATACAATTCATTTGTGAAACCCCACATTGAATATTTAATAGAAGTTTGGGGAACAGCTGCCAAATCTAACTTGCAAACTATTCAAACTGCACAAAATAAGCTTATCAAACTTTTATTTAATTATGATTTTTTGACGCGCACAAATAAAATCCTAAAAGATACAAAAATATTGAGTGTTAAACAAACTTATATCTACAACACGTGCACACTAATTCGCAAAATCCTAAATAAAAACATACATTCTAGCTTAACCTTTACTAAAAAGTCGCAAGTTCAAAAACGTATATTAAGAAGTGCCAACCATCTGACTTTACGTGGTCCACGAACAAACTATGGGAAAAAAAGTATAGTGTTTGAGGGCGCACAGCTTTACAACAAATTACCAACAGATATTAAAGATTGCAAATCTTTAGCAAGCTTTAAGAAAGCACTTAAATCCCACACTTTAAGAGCCCAGTCTAATATGTTGTGGTAATATGAATACTACCACATCTAGCAACCTGATGATCCGCGTAAACAGTCGACGATACGGCAGCAATTAATAAATATCTCACCACCCGCAAGTTGAAATAACATGATTTGTTTTGAATTAAACTAATATTTAGCTTTGTGTCGCTACGATATCTTAGAATAACTTTTTATTCTGTAAAATTTCTCATATAAGTGAATGTATGTATTCTTTTTGAGAAATAAAATTTCTTTAACCGTAAAGTTAGTCAGTATGATGGGCCGCTTCTTTTCACAAGGACATTGAGGAACTCGAGTACCTGATGTAGACCACCAGGTGTACCATCAGGAGCCCACCTAAACTATTCGAGATACATAAATGGTTCTAAAACAAAAGTTGTTCAGTATGATAGGCGGCTTCTTTACACAAAGACATTGGGGATCTGGAGTACCTTATGTAAACCACCAGGTGTACCATCAGAAGCCGAGCAAAATTATTAGAGATACAGGCATGGTTCTTAAACAAAAGTTGTTCAGTATGATGGGCCGCTTCTTTTCACAAGGGCATTGAGGATCTGGAGTACCTTATGTAGACCACCAGGTGTACCATCAGGAGCCCAGCTAAACTATAAGAGATACAGGCATGGTTCTCAAACAAAAGTTATTCAGTATGATGGGCCGCTTCTTTTCACAAGGACATTGAGGATCTGGAGTACCTTATGTAGACCACCAGGTGCACCATCAGGAGCCCACCTAAACGATTAGAGATACATAAATGGTTCCAAAACAAAAGTAAGCCAGTATGATGGGAATAAGTTGAGAAAGGACATTGGCAACTTTTTACCAAGGGTTTTTTTTATCTACTGACTTTTGTATTATGGTTATAAATATTGATCTGTCAGCGCAGTACACCAGATGGCACATTTTGAATTGTCCCTTTAACAACAGAAGCAAGCAAGGTATCCTTAAACAGTAGAGATAAGAACTGTTCTAATATCACTGTCATACTTACTATGAATATTCATATGAACTTTAGAACCTCTTTCTAAAAAAACTATCTAACGCGGACGAAGTCGCGGGTAAAAGCTAGTATGTAATATAAATATATAAGTAGGTTTATATATTTATTTTTTTGAGGTACAGTTTATTTAATTGTAGGTATATTTTTGAATGTAAGTTTATTTAGGTATATTTAATCTATTCGTGTGTAGGTTTATTCTTATATTATTATATTCTATTGTGCACGCCTAATCCGCCTGTCTAATAAAGTCTCACTTTACGTAGGTCAGCTGGAAGAAATTTCTTAGTAGAAATAAGTTGTCCTGTTGTGTCGTTATTCTTTGTATGTGTTTCTTTTGTAATGTTTTTGTGTACAATAAACGGTAAATAAATAAATAAATAAACACTACTTGTACTGACTTCGCAAGAAGCCTTTGGAATCATAACAATGTGAAAAATTCGAACAAGATTTTCGAAGCAAGTCCTAGTAGAAATTGTCCTAGATTCTACAGGATATGTCCTTAGGTGATGTATTTCGACATTTTATACATAAAATAAGGCAACATGAAAAATCTGTGCCAAAATGTCCAAGTAATTTTTTTTTTGACATACAAGGTATCTAAGGAGCAAATTTAGAGAGCGCAATACAGGGTGTAAGGGACGGTGTACTGAAAAATTCGCAAGCATGATCAGACAAAAGTGAACAACTTTTTCTATGGAGGATTTGCTTTAAACGGGAAAAAAAATCGACCTCACATACAAAATTACCGATCAGCTGAATAACTTTCTATAGAAAGTCGAAAAAAAAACGTTTCCCATTATAGTCTCCATAGTTACATTTATTCAGTTTCATGGTCTGATCATGCCTGCAAAGTTTTCGGTACACCATCTCTTACACCCCGTATGTCAAATACACAAAATGAATAGGTAAAAAAGTCTTCTAGCCTATTTGTTTTTTAACTTTCAGTTGAAAGTGCCAAACTACGAGCATTGTCCATAACTAGGTTACCATCAACTCAGATTGAGCCAAATAAGTAACGAAACTGACATTGCGGTAAGCGGATCTATCCCCGAGAGTTTAGACTCTAATTTGATTTTAACCATTCAACCGACGAGCGAAAAAGGAATAGCATCACCCCATTTTTTCCTGTGGGTGTCGTAAGAAGCGACTAAGGGACTCGAGGGTGAGAATTGCAAATTTGGGCGATGGGCTGACAACCTGTCACTATGGTGATACATAATATTCCAAATGACCTTCAAATGTTTGTCAGACGTGGCGTAAATGTCCGTTTTTTACAGCCGTTTACGCTCTGCCTACCCCGTAAGGTTTATAGGCGTGATATATGTATGTATGTAACTAACGAGCAATGTGGCGCAGTAGTGCGACCGCCATTTTGATTCCTGGAAGGACACTCACGAAGATGATATTCAACTTGTAAAAATTAGTTAATATTTGTACCTTGATCAAATCAGAGACATGCTAAATAAAGGTCAGGTCAACAGTACCCTAGACCGACGAGCGTGCATGAAGAGATTGATGAATGTAGAGGAGGCGAAAGAAGTATGCCAGGATCGTAGTAGGTGGAAGGAAGTAGTCCCTGCCTACTCTGGCTGGCTAGTTCCCATAGTACAAGCTTTGCTCAGTTTGGAGCTAGATTGCGCTGTGTGAAATGTCTAAGATATATTTATTATTTATAATAATTTATGTATGTATGTAAATTGTTCCTAGTTTGATATGTTGCAGGCTGAACCACCTGGTCGTTCGCAAGAAAAATGGTTACGTGCTTTGAAGGGCACGTTAAGAAGTCGGTTGCGCGGTTACTGTCTATGAGAAATTAGACATCAAAGGCCTAAATAATGGTAGTAGTAGGCGGTTTAAAAATTTTGCCACCAGGGTTCATAGCGTCAAGCGCCTTTTTACGTCGTTTTTGATAGCATACAGAAAACTAATTTTATAGCCTGTACAACCTGACCGGGAATTTTCTTGACGTATTGGCAAAATTTGCATCAAAATCCGTTCAGTTGTTTTCTGGTTAAGGCTGCTACACACAGTGCCGGCGGCAGGGCCGCCGGGCAAGCCGCCGGCCTAGCCGCCGTACACCCGGCGGCATACAAAGCCGCCGGCCTTGCCGCACAAAGGAGCCGCCGGCATGGCCGCCGAGGTGAGCCGGCGGGTTACGCGGCTTGCCGGCGTCACTTCGTTCCTGGCATTCGAGTGGTAGGGTTGTGCGGTTTGTGTGTTTAAACGTTTAATTGGGAAATTTTAACAGTTCTCCAAGACTGAAATAACTTTCTCCTGTAGCTAAAAACCACAACGTTACTGCCAATATCTCTTTAGCGGGTACAGCCCTTCTCCAGCCAGTATTTTTTTTGCTAATGTACATTTTAGTACTATTTAGCAACAATTCAAAATCTTCATATGTCATTCTCAGAAACCCAAAGAACATGCTGTTGCGGAAACGCTGACACCCCACATCATCTTTTTTATACTCTTCTATCATTACAGTACCGTTCCGCCATTTTCTATTTTGTAAACTTGGGCGCACCCAAAACCTTCTCGTCCTTTTGTATTTTTTTCTTATTAAAATAAAAAATATAACTGCAGCGGCTGTGCTGATGATTTCCGTATTCATTGTTACCAACCAACCATAAAATGTGCACTTCACTAGCGTTCTATGTGACTGTCACAACCGGAATGATGCTTGGCGGCTTTGCGCGGCTTGTGCTGGCGGCTTGTATTGCCGGCGGCATAGCCGCTCGGCATAAACCCGGCGGCATTGCCGCCGGCATGTGTGTAGTAGCCTTTATGCTGTCACAAATAAACATCTAAACAAAAAATCTAATAACTGTTGAAACGTGTATTCTGTTATTGAATCTTAAGTAACTATAACCAACATACACATATCACGCATATTATCCCTTGCGGGGTTGGCAGAGCGTAAACGGCCGGACTAAAACGGACATTAACGCCACGTCTGACATATATTTGAGGGTCATTCGGAAAATTCACTATCGCTATAGTGACAGGTTGTCAGCCCATCGCCTAAAATTGCAATACACACCCTCAAGTCCCTGAGTCACCTCTTACGAATCCCACGGGAAATAAATGGGGTGATGCTGTTCTAAGCCGGCATCACACGGCACTAACCAAACATACACAACTATAACCAAACATATATTTTTTAGAATATCTTCGTTTTAACTTTATACGATTCATGTACAGAAACTTTCTATGAACAGAATTTTGACCCTCTTTGGATTGATTATTAGTGTAGTGATGTATAGAGTAGAGAAGATAGATAGAAATAAAAAGATACATGAGAGTTTTAATTCACTCTTTGCTGATCCTTATTTTTACCTGTCCGATTTTCAGAAGATATAACTGTTTAGGAAGCAACTTCATGGTAATGTACAGCCCTCCGAATACTGATAGGGTGCATTCAGACCATGAAACTGAATAACTCCCATAAGAAAATATTTACTTCCCATAGTATGTAGTATGTAGTTAGCTGATTGCAATTTTGTGTGGTACTTCGATTTTTTTGGCGTTTCCTGAAAAATGTTTTAGGGGAAAGTTGTTCAAAAAAAGTTAGAAGAAGCGTCGCCACTAGTAATGCGAAAGTCACAGGTTCAAATCCTGCCCGCGCTTGAAAATTTTGCAAGTTTTCAAATAAAGAAAGTTGTTCAGTTCCATGGTCTGCATGCACCCAGTAAGTATTCGGAGGGCTGTCCCTATACCCCGTATGCTTTATATTAGAACCACTTATAATTTAACAGGTTTACTAGTAAATTGGGTAGGTTTATGTGCTGGATTGCATGTCGTAAGATATTTCTTATATGAAGAGATTTTATTTACAAGTTACAACTTGTACATTTTCATCTGGGACTTTGTAATCCAAAATCAATTTCCGACTCACTATAGAGTCCTTAATAGAGCCGCTGCTAGCCACAACTACAAACAAAACATTTTGTTGGGTTGTTCCTGAAAGCTCCAAAGTATTAGTGTTCTAAACAAAGCAAGGAAAGCTGCCGTGTGGTACCGACTCAGAATAGCATCACTCCATTCCTTCCCATGGGCCGTAAAAAGCGACTCAAAGGGTAACAAATTTAATCACGAAAGGCTAATTACACAAGTTTTCAGAAAATGTCACCTAAATATTTGACGGGACGTAATATTGTTACGTAGACGTAGACTGTGTACGCTCTGCCTATCCCGCAAGGAATATATGCAATAAATGTGTATATCTTAGTATTTGCAATACTCGTTATGTTTAGCATTTTTTTTACACGTTTCGTCAAAAAGTAAAAAAAGTTAAGTATTCCATACGCAGTTTTTCAGAAATGGCACGTCAATATTTGCCATACGTGGCTTATATAACGGTATTGTTACGGCCGTTTACGCTCTGCGAACGCCGCAAGGGATATAGGCGTGATGTGTGTATATCTTTAGATCGTTTTGTTTAGTTTTTTAGTTGACACTTTTCGTCAAAGAGTTTATAACAAATTTAGATCTATATAAGTTGGGATATATCAGTTTTAGATCGCTGTGCAACCACCAATTTCGTCAGCAGTTTCCGACGTGCAGTGACGTCACTCATGACGTAGTGAAATTGCCGCCAGTAACCCAGTTTCTGGATGCAACTGAAATGTTAAATTGTGTGAAATATTCAGCGCATGAATCGTTACGAGTATTGTGCAAACAGTCACAATGGGCGGGTCATTATTTGCAGGTCTCTGCACTTATAGAAGAAAGCTCGATTTAAAAATGAGTAAGGTACAGGAACCAAAGATGGCCCACTTAATTTCAAACCCTAAAAATTTAAATAAATACATAATTTAGGGAACAAAACAAGTTGCAATTATAAAATTTGGTTAATTAATCAGCAAAAAAATTTAGTTTGAGTCATATATGAGGAGGTACTATGGAGAAAAATTAAATTTTGAAAACCTTTGCAATGGGCCATCTTAGGCAATGGGTGTCCTAAAAAGGCCCAATACACAGCTCTAAATATTTTTGATAATTTTCTGATTTATACGTTGTTCTTTCCTACAACTCTTTTGATTTTGTGTTATCTTTTAGTCTCATATACTTGTTACGAAAACTAGTTAAAAATATGACGTATGGGCCATCATAAATCTATCAAAATTGAAATCTACTGTAAAACAAATAAATAATACTAAATGTATAAAAATCACATAGTTTCATGAAACTAAAAATAGTCTCTTAAAAAACAAAGTAATAATTTTTTATAAAAGAAATAAATTTTCGATTATAAATTTTTGTGGGCCTCATTAGAGCATATGAAAAATATGTTCTATAAAATTTTACAAAAAGTAACTAAACTAGCTTCTTTGTTTTTCTATTACTTAAACTCTTTATAAAATTAAAATGCAAAATTCAACAGAATATTAGGAAATTAACTACGAGCACCATTGTTTCATTTATCGTAAAAATTACGAGCAGCGGGCCATCTTAGGTCACCATTGGGTGGGCCGTCATAGGCGAACTACCCTATAGCAGTAAAAGTATTTATAACACAGCAAATACGCAATGAAAAAGTGTAAATTACCCAGTAAGTCATGCGGAAATGTCCAAATGAAGCTGTGAATCAATCAAACTGTAACAATCTGCGGTAATTTTATAGAAATATCCCATAATCCGCGCGGAAATTTTAATAAAACGACCTCCCGTATGAATCTTTGTTGACAAGTGACAAATAACATCAAAATGGCGGTGAGTTCGTGTTCGGATACACTTGCCAATTTTGTCTAGGGAGTTAAGACGTGCCCCTCGCGAAAATTCAAATAATTTCAAAAATAATAAGCCGGTTTTTTTTTATGTGGGCCATCTTGGGAGCCGGGCCATCTTAGGTCACTGTACCCTATATAATAAAATTGCATTTCAAATAATGTTTCATTAAGTACTTTCATCATAAATCAGGCCACATCTATCCACTGCTAAGTAAAGGCATCTTCTTTTTCTCGACAACTACACTAAGTACTTTACACAAATATCATTTTAGGGGCATATACGGGGGTGAAAGGGACGGTTTACCGAAATCTTTACAGACATGACTAGTTCTCAAATCCAAGGGCAAAAACCAGCTAGAAAGGGTTGCTGAGCAAAGACTAGGACCATTCCATAGGTATTCAAGGTTAATATGTCATCAAGTAATATAAATACTATCCTACGTTGAATAAAGTTATTTCATTTTCATTTTTCATTTTCAGTGCTCGTAACCCATTTTTCAGTTAGTACCTATCTTTGAGCACTATCCGTAAAAAAAAAGCCGTGACTAATCTACACGCAGGTTGAATTCATTCTGTCCTTATATTCTGTATAACTTATCTTCTTATAATCACTGCCACGGTGTTTACAGGCTATTAGGACATTGTGTGCCCGACAAGGTGAGTAATTGTTTTACTTTACGCCTCATGTGTGGTGTGAAAGTAGAAGGTGTAGGCACAAATTACGGATGGACGGCTTCAAGGAAACGTCAATATTTCACGCACACACGCCGTTTACGGGCGAAACTGGATCGTCCTGGTATCGCAAGTAGTGGAGTGTCAACAGAGTTCGGTGCGAACGGCATATAATGACTTCTCGTACTTAAATGTAAATGCGATTGCAGTGTTTCTGGTTCTCTAAATAAAAGAGAAGATTGTGTTTTAATATTTATGAATATCCTTGATAGTGTTGAAAAGTAAATCAAACTCAAAATAGATCAAAATACTATGATTCAGGTAAGAATTTATCGTTTGTTTGATAAAATATTATGGTTACCTTTATATAAAGTACAAATAAAACTGTTCCTTTTTATATAGGTCATTTTGAGCTCGCCAAATACTGCTATTTGCGGTAAGTCTCTAAATAAAAAACTTTTCCAGACTAAAATTAGGAGGTGTATCGTAAGTAGTGCTATGTTTTACTTAGATAATCCATTTTTAACATCTGGCATGAAAACAGTAGCAACTACCATATCAATTATCGAAAAGAGGTCGAGAGGTCCTTCTGTAAATTCTTTATTTTGTGGTGTAGGGTAGGTCTACAGCCTCTTTCTTATCTAGCCTGTTAAAAAATGAAGTCTATTTAGTTTAATATAATTGGTCACTGCCATTCTTTCAATAGTGTGAAATAGGTGATTGCTATACTGCAGTTATTTCCACCCACCATACAATTGCCAACCTGTGACAGCTGCTGTGACAGATGCGGCGATGCCAACCTGATAATTGTATTCCGTAGCTTTCTGTACACTGTTCCTTACACCTGTTATACTTAAAATTTTCTTGAGTTTGCACAACTATTACTCATCACAATAAATCAATTTTAAACGGATTTAAGTTGTGTTTATTTTGGATTTTACAATTCCTACGTTTCGAGCTCTTTACAGAGCCCGTGGTCACGGATGACTAAGGTGTTAGACGTCATTATTTAGAATTGAAATTATTTTTGTTGTTCTACCGCCATCTATTTCTTAATTGCCTAGCGTAACGTCCTGGTTCCACACAAAATGCTGAAACCGTATCTTGTGTAGTAGGTCTTACAGTATGTTGGATCTGGTTCTTCTGCTGTGTAATCAGCGGAGTCCATGTTGATGAGATTCCCCATCCAGTATCTCTGTTGAAATTCGGATGTTTTTGAATTTCTATGGCTTCCCGTACTTTCCTAGGAATGAATCTCTTCTCTCTCGCTAGGATTGCAGCCTTATCAAATCTGACATAATGGGTGGGGTTATCCATGATATGTTCACACACTGCAGACTGTCTGTCACGACGGTTTTTTACATCAGCAATATGTTCTTTTAGACGTGTAGATACATTTCTCTTTGTTTCTCCTATGTATGAGAGTCCACAGTCACAGTCAAGTTTATAAACACCAGGGTCTTGGAGAGGGATGTTGCATTTGACTGATCTGATGTACTGGCTGATCTTCCTCGGCGGCTTGAAAATGGTTTTGATTGAAGCTCGCTTCAGAATTCTACCGATCTTATCAGTTACTCCCTTCAAGTATGGTAAGTACGCTGGTTGTCGTTCGACTGTGGATGGTTTGGCACGGTTTCTGTGACGTTGACGGGGTGGCTTCAGGTTATTTTCATGGAGTACTCGTCTCACATGCTTGAGCTCATCGTCTAGGTGTTGGGGGTCACAGATACCGCGTGCTCTCTGAAACAAAGAGGTACCAACGGCAGCTAATTGGCTCGGATGATGGTGGGAGTTACCATTTAGGTACCTATCTGTGTGGGTTGGCTTTCTATAAACGGAATGACTGATTGTACCATTTGTGTTTTTAATTATAAGAATATCTAAAAATGCTAATTGATTATTTTGCTCTGATTCCATTGTAAATTTAATATTGGGATGAATTGAATTTAAATGATTTAGAAAAGCAGTAACTTGGTCTTGTGGAAGGATGGTGAAGGTGTCGTCTACGTACCTCTTATACATCTTCGGCACAGCCGGAGCGTGCCTTAGGGCTCGATCCTCAAAGTCCTCCATAAAGATGTCAGCCATCAAGGGGGATACTGGAGAGCCCATAGCCACGCCGTCGACTTGTATATAGAACTCATCATTCCACAATAGGTAACCAGATGTTAGGCACCATTCTAAAAGTTCTACATATTCTATTGCTATGTTATTTTCCCAGAGTTTTCGTTTTACTATTTCGATACAATCCTTGACTGGAATGGCAGTGAAAAGGGATTGGACGTCAAAACTAACCATTACTTCATTGCTGTTTACTTGCAAGTTTTTGAGTTCTCCGACAAACTGATATCAGTCCTTCACATGTGCACTTGTTTGGCCCCGAAGCTGAGATAGTACATTAGCTAGGTGCTTGGCCAGCTTGTAAGTTGGTGTGTCAATCTGGCTCACTATAGGACGAAGTGGAACATCAGTTTTGTGGATTTTAGGTAGACCATATATTTTTGGCGGTTTTGCACAGGTTGGTAATAATGATTTCACATCTAATTCTAGCGTGTCTTTATGTTTAGTTATTAATTCGTTTGTTTTTTTTAAAATAGAATTGGTGGGATCTCTATTCACTTTTTTATAGGTGTTTTCATCCGACAATAACAAAGACATTTTGAGGTTATAATCAGACGTGTCCACAGTGTTGCCGTTTTAGCGACTTTGTCGCTAAATCTAGCGGATTTTTCATATACTCAGCGACATTTCTTTTTAAAAAAGTCGCTAGAATTTATTTTGCGACTTCTGGCGACATTTATACTTGAGTAGAAATTTTATATTATTTACGGGCAACACTATGCATGCTGAATAGTTTTTGGTACCGGGAAGTCCCTTTCACTTTCATCTATACGAAAATAGTGAAAAAAACCCGACAGTTGTCGATCGAGCAACGAAGTCGCATCGGGACTTCCTCTACAAATTATGTTTTATATCGTGGCTGGATGCGTCTCACTCTCTCCCATGGATGCAACAAGTAGATGACGTAATTTTTATTGATTCAAGTAATAAATACCTAAGTATTGAATAAAAAAAAAACACTTTTTATTTACGTTTTCTTTTTGTACATTATTTGAAATTCTAGCGACTTCTAGCGGATATTTTTAGTAATTTTTTTACCAAATCTAGCGACTTTTCTACACATGTCTGGGGACTTCCTATTTTCCTAAGCGGCAACACTGCGTGTCCATCACGACAGTGGCGTTTTCTTTGTCTGCACGGAGGACGGTCAGTTCTTCATTTTTGCGTAAGTTCTTCAACGCATCAAGTTCTTGCCTGGTAAGATTCTTCTTTGGTAAGTTGCTTCGCCTCAGAACACTGGAAATGTCCTGGCGAATCGCTTCAGAATCCTCCTTGGGTAGTTTATTTTTGAAGATACATTCCTCAACGTTGCAAATTACTTCTTCCACTGGTATACGTGCTGGAGTTGGTGCAAAATTCAAGCCTTTCCCTAATACTTTGATTGTTGTGGTGTCTAAGGTTTGTTTTGACAGATTTATTACTGCGCGCGAGTGTGACGAATTTCCGAACGAATCTGACGTTTGGTTTGTGCCGATTTTCGCGTTTCGTTTAGAAATTAGTTTATCGAATTTTTGTTTTTGTTTTTCTTTACAATGATTATAAGTATGATTTGCACGTTTATTAGTAAATTCTGCTACTATCGGCCGGGGAATCTCATCAACATGGACTCCGCTGATTACACAGCAGAAGAACCAGATCCAACATACTGTAAGACCTACTAGACAAGATACGGTTTCAGCATTTTGTGTGGAACCAGGACGTTACGCTAAGCAATTAAGAAATAGATGGCGGTAGAACAACAAAAATAATTTCAATTCTAAATAATGACGTCTAACACCTTAGTCATCCGTGACCACGGGCTCTGTAAAGAGCTCGAAACGTAGGAATTGTAAAATCCAAAATAAACACAACTTAAATCCGTTTAAAATTGTTTTATTGTGACCTGTTATACTCTTGAAAAGCAGGGACAGCCAAGAAATTAATCTGCTTTCATCCCGACTGTACAAAGCAAAGGGGGTTATCATGTATAACAACCAACAAGCCAGTATATTGTTCGGGTTATATTATCTAGAGTCGGCTGGATAGTCTCGTGAGCAATAATACGTGCAATGTAGCTCGTAGGGGGATTTCCCTGAGGAGATAGTGGGACTTCGGGCGGACAGAGATATTGTTGATGAGGCGATATGGTATTAGTAAAAATGTATATTACCGAGTGTCACATACGGTACACCGAAAGCTTTACAGGCACGATCAGTTTCCTGAACTGAACAAAATTTTCTATGAAGGGTGTGTTGGTAAATGAGAAACGTGTTGACAGTGAAATTGAAATTGAAATTGAAATTGAAATTGAAATATAAATTTATTTGTCAGAATAAGGTAAATAACATTAAGATTTTTTATATAATAAAAGTCCAGCTTATTCTGTCGCTACATGTGCGACGTACAAATATTATGTCAATTTTACATTATTATATATTAGATTAAATTACATTATCATTAGAAATAAAACTATTTAAATCAGTAGTAAGGCAGTCCAATAAAAATTTGTATATGTCAAGTTTGACTTATATACTACTATGGGATGAGGTTCTTATCATTGAGATACTCTCCAACAGAATAAAAGCACTTTTGTACCAGGAGATTGTGGACGCATTTTTTAAAAAGACTTAAATTTTTCTCTTTAAGACTGTCTGGTAAATGATTAAATAATCTGACAGCCATACAATGAGCATTTTTACTATTTACCGCTAGAGTCTGTGTTGGAATGATTAGTTTGTGTTCATATCTCCCATTTCTTTTTCGTATATCTGACTTCTTTTTGAATAAAAGAGGGTGTTTCTTTACAAATACGCAAATTTCTAAAATATAAAGACTTGGAAGAGGAAGTATGTTATGTTTCTTGAACAACTGTCAAGAAAACAGGCTCCGCATGTGGCTCTAAGGCATTTTTTTTGAGCAATAAATACTTTTTCGGACTCTACTGAATTGCCCCAAAGAATAATACCATACCTTAATACGGACGATACATATCCGTGATATGCCAGGAAAGCTGTTTCTGAGGAAGCTATTTGGCGTAAACGATTAAGCGCATATACAAATCTATCCAGCTTAGCACAGGTTTTATCGATATGTGATTTCCAATTACAGAATTTATCAAGAGTAATACCGAGAAAAACAGCATCTGGTACGAGTTCAATTTTTACATTTAAGTGGGAAATATTAAGGTCAAGAGATCTGCTGTTATATGTTTGGAATTCAATTGCTTTCGTCTTTGTAATATTAATATTCAAATTATTTAATTTAAGCCAATCTATTATTGTTGTCAATGTATCAATAATACCTTGCTATCTAATTCAATCAAGATGGACTTCCGCAAAGTAACGCCTGATACAATTACTTACTGTCAATGTATCATTTATGTCATTTTCTAATTTAATTTTATTATTTGGCTTGTCTTTTATTATAATTGTACAGTCATCCGCAAAAAGTATACAGTCACGACACGTAGCTTTAGGTAAGTCATTTATATATAAGTTAAATAGTAAGGGACCCAACACGCTTCCCTGTGGGACGCCCCAGTTATTTTGGCGATACGATGATCTTATAACTTCTTTGCGTGATTTTATTATTCTACTTATTTCAGTACATTGTTTCCGGTTACTAAGATAACTAACGAACCAGTCAAGAACTTTACCTCTTATACCATAGCGATCGAGTTTACTAACTAGGGTCTCGTGTGATACACAATTGAAAGCCTTACTCATGTCCAGAAGTAAAGCGACTGGGCGAATACCTTTATCTAGACTTTCAGTAACACTTTTAATGAGATCGAAACAAGCTAGAGCAGTAGAGCTGTTTTTTCGAAAGCCATACTGGCGTGGTGTTAATATATTACAAGCTGATATGAAGTTAATAGTTCTATTATGAATAACTTTTTCAAAAAATTTGGATAGCACTGGAGGTAGAGTAATTGGCCTATAGTTGTTGAGTTCACATTTGTCACCCTTTTTAAAAATTGGCTTTACAATGGAACATTTGAGACGGTCTAGGAATGATCCTTCGATAAGTGAAAGATTAATAATATGGCACAATGGAACTGATATATTCTTAGCGCATTTTTTTAAGACACGTATGCTTAGGTCATCATACCCAGTTGCGTTTGTATTCTTTAGACCCATTATAATTGCACACACCTCTTGAGGATTGGTAGGCATAAAGAACATAGATTTATTATTAGTATTTATTAAGGACAACATTGTGTCAGTTGTATTATTCAATTTTGTACTATTTATATCAACAAAAAATTTATTAAGGGCCTCAGAAATTTCCAAGTGTGTTGACGGATGCATTATTTGCGCCGTTCAACAGACACATCAAACGTTAACGCACCGTCGATGTATGTGTATGGGAATAAAAAGGAATTCGCAATTTCCTTTCTTCTGACTAACGCATGCGTCACGGATGCGCTTAAAGTGCGCAGCCACAGACGTCATCCGCCATTTTGTATATATTTCCTAAGGTTTTTCAGAACTACACTCTATCCTAAATGATTTTTTCTCGCACATTTTGTGTTTACGTGTGATATCATTTTTAAATGTCAATCGCTAAAATATGCGTGTAACGACAACACTGGTCGCAGTGATACTTGAAGTGTGATGCCCGATTTAGTTTAGCTTACAAAGTTTTGTAAGCATTATCAGACCACAGCTGTAGACTGTTGTGACTGTTAAAGTTGAAGTTTAAGTATACAAGAGCTTGTTTATATAGTTCGATGGTACCAAATCCCCCGATCTACCTAGAACTATGATCTATTTGATCTGCCTATGCAGCCGCATCCACCTAAGAAACAATGTACCGATAACTCACTGGGCTGCTGAGTACTGATTAATATAGATAGATACTACGTTATGCCTGTGTGTGATAAATAAACCACTAAATATAACTGAGTTTTGTCCCACAATATCTTTTCAAACATCTAACTGTCACTTTCAGTAACACAAGGAGGTACTGAATGATGGAGTTTTCCGAAAACGCTAAACTCAACAAGTCCAACTCTACAAATTTCGCCATTGAAGATAACATACTATTAAATAAATGTGTGATACGCTCATGTAATTAGACCTTAAGAATTACCATGTGAAAGCAAATAAATGAATTATGAAATACCTCTTGATTGTTTTATATCGGAAGCCATTTTTTAATACCTTTTTCTTGGGTAAGGTTGTTTATGTGGACCGAAATAAATGTGTTTTCTTTCTTTTTTTCAAATATAAAATACCTCGTGATTGTTTTATATTGGAGGCCATTTTTTAATACCTTTGGTTCTTGGGGAAGGTTGTTCCTACCGTTTTCGGGAAAGTCTGTCGTCGGGTAACTTTCTGTATATGATAAGACCGAACTGGTTAAAATATTTCGGGCTGCATCTGCCGAAAGAAAGATGTCTTAAAGTGATTGACATGCTTCCTACCTGCATGGCAGGCGTTACACAACCATGCTGGTATACTTTTCTCCATATATTTTTAACCCTTAGCAATTTTTCAAATGTTTAGTTCTACTTACGTAAGAGTCACGGGTCATAAGTAATTTGTCACGATCCCGTCACGGCGCGAACTAGCTCATGAAACTGAACAACTTTCCAAAAAATATCTTTTCACCTCTCCATCTTGAAAATAACAGTTTTGCCGCGTAAATTCAGTGGGCAAAACGCGTTTTTTTTATCCACTCGATTAATTTGACGGGAATTTTTATTTTGTCTGAGGCATTCGAGCAGTACAGCCAATTTCCCAAACTTGGCAGAATTTTCTCACTGGTAGAGGTGAAAAGTTGTGTGTACCACACGAGAGCAAATTCATTCGCATCTCGTGCTGTTGAATCCCTCACTGAGCTCAGGATACAACTTATGAATCAAGTATCCTTCGTAACCTCGGGATTCAAAATTAGCACTCAATGTAAAAATGACCTTTGCTCTCCTGTTGTACAAATAACTATTGTTTGTCTGGTTATAAAAAATCAACTCTTTCTATTCAGTTTCTTGTTCACCGCTTGACAGTATCGTGACATATTACCAGTAGTCCTGTATAGTTAAGTTCTAGTTCATTCAGTTAAACAATTTGTAAGACAGGAACCTTACAATTTATTACCCCCACTTGGGTTTAACTCGACAGAACACATCGCCTGTTCAGTGGCATTGTAACCACGAATGAAACAAGGACCTAATAGTACAGTACATTTATAACTATAGCTGTAACGAAGTTTGATACAGACGCAAAACGCACCATAGTAGGATGGTACCTATAATACAGCAATCTGAAGTATGAATGAAGCTTTATGTTTGGCCAAACGCTTTTTATGCGTCTCAAGGCGGTACTTACACTTGTCGTCCATCGCTGCGTATTTTTACGTAACGTAACGCATGCATCTGTCATACATACATACATATATCACGAATATATCCCTTGCAGAGTAGGCAGAGCGCAAATGGTCGTAAAAAACGGACATTTGCGCCACGTCTGACAAACAATGTCAAAGTATCAAACTAATGGAAATTGCGAGTTCCGATCCCATTTTATTATTATTTATTTGAACAGGCAGGCAGTTGAAACAACTGATAACGCCTGCATCCTATTCATTGTTAAAGTTCGTGACTATATTACACTTATAGCTCACTTTAGTTCTTTAAGTTTAGTTTTTTTATTTGCCACAATACTGCTTTTGATGTTCATCTAGTTTGTTTTTTAATGCATTTCTGCTAGTTGCCGAAACTACACTGTCAGGCAGGTCATTCCACCACTCGGTTAGTTATTTCCGGTATATTATTTCGAAAGACTTGTAATGTGTCGAGTTCCTCCTAAATGTGATCCCATATCCGACCATATACAATTAAATTTTATTATTAAAGACATATTTTTACAATTTGCAATTTTAGGCGATGGACTGACAACCTATCACTATGGCTATGCACAATTTTTCGAATGACCATCAAATATTTGTCAGACGTGGCGTATATGTCCGTTTTGCAGTCGTTTGCGCTCTGCCTACCACGCAAGGGATATAGGCGTGATGTGTGTATGTATATTTTTACAATAACCGAAAGTAATAATAATCAACATGTACGCTTCAATTGACAATAGTTAGTTATTTTGAAAAAGGAGTCGCATTAAGTTTCCTTTAGTTAACCCTAATGTTTAGTGATGGAAAACTATTGGCGTAGTAATGATAATAATTATATATTTTAAATATAATTTTCGCGTTATAATTAAATAATTTTATTGCACAAAAAATAATAACTCGTCTACCTTTCCTATATAATAAAATTAATGAGTCCCTTACCTATATAATAAAATTAATGAGTCAATCACTATATATTATCACCTCACCAGACAGTTATGCAAAAGACAACTTACAAACTATTTGAAGACCTTAGATTACGACAAAACTGAAAATTTACTGCATGTGCTTTCATAATCATAATTTGTATTAAATTAATTTATTTAAAATTTAGATATCTATTTATTTATATAGATTTCGTCTCGTCACACAAATGCATGCACAGCTCACACATACGCGTCAACACACACACACACACACACACACACACACACACACACACACACACACACACACACACACACACACACACACACGCACACACACACTACACACTACACACTACACACTACACACACATTACCTACATAGTTAGTAAAACTTTGTATGCGCTGACTGCTACAGTGACTCCATCGGGTTCGGAGTGCGGAGAGGCTGGTGATCTGTAATACAGGTCTCCTAGTATGGACACCAGTCTCTCACATAGATAAAAGATTGATCCATATGATAATAGTCACACTCTAGTTGTAAGTTTTATTATCTATGTGAAAGAAAATAAAAACTTTTTGTATTTTGTATTGTACCTACATAAGGAAAACAACAATAAAAACACAGTACAGTAGTTGTTGAGTAGCAATGTTTAAGCAGCATTCTCTTTGAAGCAACCTTTGGGTGATGTAGAAGTATAGTACCTATAGTTCATATTGTCCAAAATGATCACGCACGTGTACGATAGCACACGTGTGCTATTTATTGCATATACTTACACATTCAAAACTTGCTTGTGCTACAATTGTCTAACAAAAACAACCAAGACTCGAACATAATCTTTATACAGCCAAAATTATTCAGTTAGTTCTTGTTGTTTGTTTGTTATTGGTACTTTTACAATAAATTGTAAAATTGAACTTGTAAGTTTGTAAACTCCAGTCGTTAGCACTAACGAAGCGAAGTCGGTTACTCTACTTAGCAACGTGAATATTTAATACTCTTTTAAATATATTTTTTAATATAAGTAATTACAACGAGCAAAAACTTAACACGTGTTTATGTAGTCAGTGGTCAATTAAAGAAGTATCACTTGCGTCTAATTTGTAAAATACGACTAAAAAAGAATGATTAACCAACCAACTTAAGCCAACACCCAAAGAAATCTATAATAGGTACTTTATTTCGTCCAACGCTAAATTATAATTCAGTAGGTGGTTATTAAACAATAAATCATCAACTGGTATCAAGTTGGCGAATAACATTACAGCTAACGAACGGGGACTCCCCGAGCGGTAATCATTTCGCGCTGATGAATCAGACGCCATTTTGTTTCTGCTATTTAAACTTATACGGTGTTCTATCAAAAAAAGTTAAACCGTGTAGATGTTTGACAACGTCAAATCGTATAGAAAAATAATGAAAATAAAAATACTTTATTCAATGTAGGATAGGAAAGGTAGTATTATTACATATTGACGTCATGATCAATGAAAAAAGAAATTTGTCTAACACAATTTTCTTTATTTTTCAAATAATTTTGTATGGTCCTAATAAAAAACATCGTATGAATGCGCGTCTAACTTTTTTGATATGAGACAAATATTTTTTTATAGTACGCTACATTAGGTACTACATTTTTTTATTGTAATGAAAAATCGATGGTGCTTTGAAAAAAGTATGCTCCTTTGCAATGGACATGATTAACCTAGGTAAATGCCAAACTAAAAACTACCATAAATGCCAAATCTACCAATCGTGGTGACGTCATTATGTAATGTGAGTTAAGTACTCATGGCAAATTTTTAGTATGGAAAATATGCGAACCAACAAAGTGTTTATAACTTTGGAGAGTGAACTACAACAGCCACAACAACGGTCCACTGCTGCCATACTCGCCATGCTTGGCAGGTGGATTGGCGAACGCAGTGCAAGTTGTGATAGATGTTCACAGGGAACGCTGCTGCCCATTCCCTGGATTAATCCCTTAGTCGCCTTTTACGACACCACGGGTAGAAATGGGGTGATGTTATTCTATGCTGGCCCCACACGTACAAAGAAGCCAGGAAGAGTCAAAGGAAGTAAGTTATTTGTACGAAATCTATCTGTAATTAATTACGTAGCAAAGTTTTACAAACCACTTCTAAAGCAAACACAACGACGTCCTTTGGCAAAGACTTTGTGTCATGAATATCAAATTAGAATTGAACATTTTCATTTCAGTCTAAAATTTTATGGTTGTTTGCAAAGTTTGAACATAATTGAGGCTCACAGACGAGACTTCATAATACCTACCCATAATAAAATAACATAAATTTATACGCAAAAACTAATATGCCTTCTTGAGACAGAATCTTTACTTACTAAACCGAATTAAGTATATGAAATTTATTCAATTTCTACTAACAAAAGAATCATACAGATCGATCATGTACTTTTTGTACAAATTGACTTGTATTATTTGGGGTAAGTTGTCAGTTTATACAAGATCTCAATTTTTTTCGTGTGGGACAACGAGCCTACAAACGACCCGATGAACCGTCGCGTCAGATATTTTAAACAGTTAACTAGCCTTCTTTCGTTTCGTTATTCTTCTTCTTCTTCTTAGACTCTGTCTCTGTCCTATGACCTAGACAGTCAAGAGCAAACCCATCATTAATAAAAAAAAATTGGTATTGGTATTGGTGTGATGCCAGCTTAGAATAGCATCACCCCATTTCATTCCCGTGGGAGTCGTAGGAGGCGACTAAGAGACTCGAGGGTGCGTATTGCAATTTTAGGCGATGGGTTGACAACCTGTCAATATCACGATACACAATTTTCTGAATGACTCTCAAACATTTTGTTTACACTTTGCCTACCCCGCAAGGGATTATAGGCGTGATATGTGTAAGTATGTATGTGGAATATTGATCTAGTTATCCTATTACTTTACCACACAACCTGTATTAAAGCTTAGACCTATAATGATATATAACGTGTAACTATATCTCTAGCTTTGTGGCCAGAAATAATTATGTGTGGAATTCAACCAGACACAATATGAACTGAGAGGCAAGAAAAATTGATGTGGCACTAACTGGTACCTTTAGTGAGAACTTTACGTACGATAACATTCAGATTTTTTTTGTGTATAGGCACCCGCTTTGACTCTTTCTGTTTATCTCTTGGTTGGCCGGTAGAAAATGCCGAGTGGCATTAGGCCCGCCCTATGTACAATAAAGTTTAAAAAATAAAAAATAAAAATTAAACCGAATCCTACTTTTTCAAGAGCATTTGTTTCGTTTTGAGCTGTATTTCCTGTATGAAATCAGTTCTACGAGATAAGCTGAACCTGCTACACCGTAGACGATTTCTACGAGCCGTGTAGCGAAGTGAAAGTAAAAGTAATGTTTAAAAAAAACTATGAGGAAGCAAACTGGGGAAAATAATGGCGCCACTCTCGACTGTGCCTTTTTTCTGTGATTGGTCGAAAATGTGTCAATGTCTAAGTTCAGTGACTTCTGAGTGCGTTTAGGATAAGTTGCACCTACTGCCATCTGCAATAAGCTTTGAGCACGTTTGAGATTTTTTCCCTATTTTGGCGGTAGGAAACTTCATAAAAGTTTGTGCCTACTCTTTTTTGAGGTTCGGTGCCATACAGCTTGCTATGTTTTGTCACGTAAATACGGATGAGCTCGAAAAAGTACTGTAATTATATTCTTAGCAGTTTGGTACTAATAGTAATAGTGGCGCCACTGTCGAGGTCGTTGACGGCTACACTCCCCTTATGGATAATACTAAAAACTTGGGCAACGGATATTCTGATAGATTGTTTGTATAAAGAGAAATATTTTTTTGTGAAGTGACGCTACTGTCGAGGTCGTTGACGGCTGTACTCCCCTTAAGGATAATACTAAAAACTTGGGCATCGGACATTCTGATTGATTCTTTGCATTTAGAAAAAACTTTTTTTTGTGAAGTGGCGCCACTGTCGAGGTCGTTGACGGCTACACTCGCCTTAAGCGTGGTTTTGACTATCATGCCTCCTCCACGTTTCTTCTCAGTCCTGGCCACGGCTGCGTGTGACGTGGCAAATTGTCCTCTATTCAGTTGCGAAATTACCGACGCCGACGTCGACACGCCGAACTAATTTCACTGAAAATTACGCCGAAATTCACCGGAATAATTCATGAGACGGTTTCCAGGCGTAACGCGTCATTTTTCGATGTTTGGCCGGATCCGGTTTTCTTTTCGAGATCACTTATATTACCGGATACGATTAGCATACACGTCGTCATCTCAATTATATGTAATCTCTTTTTTCGTGTCGTACGTACACCGAGTAGTCCAACGACCTGATGAACCCTGGTGTCAGAGTTTTTTATGTAATGTAATGAAACTGTTGATTGATTGAATATTTAGGTATATAGGAATTGAATTAATATTGTCATTTATTTTATATAACTACTTGTCTTTTACATAAACTAATGAAATATGCAAGTTATATGACTTTATTTGTTTAGTTTATTATGTTTTATTTGTTTAATCAATTTGCGCGCCTGCATGCAGGCTGAATACACAGTGTTATTTTTATTTCAAGAACTATTAACTATATTCTTGCAGATTAATGATATAGACTCATATTCCGGCTGTCACTAATTGCCGATTGTATAAGGCTGTCAGAAACCGCAGTATAATCCGGTACGTGTGCAATTGTGCCGCCTTGACGCTGGCCGATTTTTGTTGTTGGAAGAAGAAATTATACCGCTTTCGAAAAGAAAACCGTTCTGTATTCAAATTCCTTTAAATTGCTTTATAGAAGGCGTCACGTGTGCAGTGTTCTTTTATTGCACAAAACATGCATTACTGTATACTTAAGTCATACTTCTATTTGCTAGCTTTGAAGATTGTCGGTAAACCATCCCTAGACGAAAAGGCATGTAGTAAAAAAATACGGTTGAATTGTCCAGTTTGCGAAAGAGACAAAAATGAAAAGCAAAAGAGTTCTATTTAGGAAATGGAATAAATGAAATGTCTTGTCGGCGAACAGTCCAATGACAAACCAGTCAACGGTTGAGGAATCTTTTTTTTTTTGGGACACTGAGTCGACGAAAAACTCGATGAACCCCGGTGTCACAGTTTGTCTTACTAGCAAACTAGATTTTACAGATTCAACATTCATAGTAGAACAGCTGTTACTTTAAAACGGCTAAGGTGTGGAAACTACTTAAAGGAAAATAGACCACAGGCCATAAGATTATCATGTATCTGATAGTAACCAAACTGTTTTTTAGGGTTCCATACCCAAAGGGTAATAACGGAAACCCTATTACTGAGGCTCGGCTGTCCGTCAGTCTGTCCGTCCGTCCGTCCGACCTACAGTTACAAGGCTTTATCTCCTGAACCGTTATATCTAGACAGTTGAAATCTTCACAGATGATGTATTTCTGTTGCCGCTATAACGTAAATAAAGTAAATATTTAAGGAGGCTTTGTACAAAAAACTTGTTTTT
Organism: Tuta absoluta; assembly: GCA_027580185.1. Taxonomy (NCBI): domain Eukaryota; kingdom Metazoa; phylum Arthropoda; class Insecta; order Lepidoptera; family Gelechiidae; genus Tuta; species Tuta absoluta. The sequence continues at coordinate 4,553,069 of JAQAHW010000019.1, read as the reverse complement.
TTGTCCATACAAACCTCATACAGCCTCCATAGGCTGTATCTTATGAACCGCGAAAGTTAGACAGTTGAAATTTTTACAGATGTTGTATTTCTGTTGCTGCTATAACAAAAAATACAAAAAAAATGGGGGCTGCCATACAAAACACCGTGTATTTTTTTGCAAGTAAATAATGGTACGGAACCCTTCGTGCGCGAGTCCGACTCGCACTTGGCCGGTTTTTTCAATTGGTAGTACTGAACGTATTTTCATTTCCTCCGAGCAAAACTATTTTTGTTGATAAATCGTTTGATCCTAGGAGTGAGCACAGAACTCAGATCAAGTCAGGAAATTTGAAAAGAGACAAGCGTAGCTGGGCTCAAAATCAGTCAAATAATCTTTCATAAGTCGAGTTTCCCGTCAAAAAAAACATTACACAGTAACAGGTTTAACCTTAAATCTATGTATGTAAATAAAACAAAGAGATCATATTATTGAGATCAACTTACAACTAAAATAATAATAAAATTAAAAAGTTAGAAAGAATTAACGATAACTTGGATAACATAATTATACCCTCTCCCATTATGCCGGCTTAGAATAGCATCACCCCATTTCCTTCCCATGGGAGTCGTAAGAGGCGACTAAGGGACTCGAGAGTGTGTATTGTAATTTTAGGCAATGGTATGACAACCTGTCACTACAACGATTCACAATTTTCCGAATGACGCTCAAATATTTGTCTGACGTGGCGTTAATGTCCGTATTTTTGAACCCGTTTACGCTCTGCCTACCCCGCAAGGGATTATAGGCGTGATATGTGCATGTGTATGTATAAGTCAAGTAGGTACGTATCTATCAAGGATTCTATGATGTTCGCTAGAGATCACCAGACGCAAATAATTGGAGAGAATGTTGGAAAATATATTTGACTTTTCGAGTGGTATGCGGGAGCCTGCACATTAATGATATGAAAATAATATGATGCACCCGATACTATGCGAACTTTTATAATAACAAGCATAATAAATTTAAAAAAGTAAAAACACGACTGCTTTCTGAGATAAAGCCTAGCCTATGACACTCAGGTTAATCTAAGGATTCTTCCTACACAATTCCCATTCAAATCTGTTCAGTGGTTAACGAGTTTCAGTCCTTTAAAGAATCGCACATATACATACATACATGAACTCTAAAAACATTACTCCTTTTTTGTTGGGCAATCGTGTAATAAACAGTCAAGTGCGACTCGCTCACCACGGGCTAGTATATTAATTATACTGTGCCACGGGTTCCGTAACATGCACATTAAGCTCTTTCATATCATTATGATACCCACTTGAACACGGGAAGTGTTTAAAAGAAAATGGTATTCAAGACCATGTTCATGGTGCCTGCCGTGTGATGCCGGCTTAGAATCTGCCGTGTGATGCCGGCTTAGAATAGCATCACCCCATTTCTTACCCTTGGGAGTCGTAAGAAGCGACTAAGGGAATTCAAGGCGACGGGCTGACAACCTATCACTATGGCGATGCTCAATTTTCCGAATGTCCCTCAAATATTTGTCAGACGTGGTGTAAATGTCCGTTTAGCGGCCGTTTGCGCTCTGCCTACCCCGCAAGGGATATGGGCGTGATGTGTGTATGTGTATGTATGTTCATGATCGTATTGAATGCGTTGAGTAGGATGGTTGCCTATGCAATGCATCCCCGGTTTACGACGATGTTTGTATAATTGTGTACAAGCGATCATTTACTTGGCAAGTAGGGGCATAACTCATGCAAGTTCCGCGATTCACGTCACCGGCTCTAAACAATGGGGCTTGTTTTAACACCTTCACTGCTGGAATAGGATATTTGGCAGTGTCGTGTGAAGCTCCAATTCTACTCGTGGGTGTCGTAAAATTAGCTTCTTCTTCGTCGTAGCCTCATGACTGAGGGACGTGACTATGTGCTGTGTTCGTCACTAGCTTCCCCCAAACTCACCGAAAAGGTGACTTAGGAATAATTATCCACTGAAAGCAGCGAAAACAGCAGCGTTCCTTGTTGCACTACGCTTGCTAATCCGCCTGCCAAGCGTGGTGAGTATGGCAATACCTCCGAAAAAGGAGAAACACATGTCCAGCAGTGGAACACAAATATCGTATTTATTAGTATATTTTCGTATTTATAGTTGCTTTTAAATTAATATCTTCCAACTTTAAGGTGATTTTTGTATCAATAGAAAAAGTGATACTAAACGTGTCCCATCTGTTCAAAGTATAAACAGAACTAGTGGGACAAGCCGGCATCGAACGTGTTAAATGGCTTAAACTAAACTTAATGGTAAAATCGTTACTATCGCAGTGATAAATGGCGGTTCCTAACGACTGTTTTGTATCAATTTAACGTTAAGTTTGAGTTTAATTTGAAGGAAAAGTTTGTTTGTTCGGAGTTTGTAATCGATGACCCAAATAATTGTAAAATGATTTTATAAATATATTCAGACGTTCCGTATCAAATGGATAGATGGCTTGTATGATTTCATGGAATAGAAAGGATGGCAACGGGTTGAAGAAGAGAGATAGAGAGAGAGAGGGCCTAACTTTTTTATAATTTAGGCGCACTTGCTAGTTATATTTCCTGAAGGTTGTTAGTTTAAAATTAAGATTCTAATTACATTTAACCACTTTTACTTGATTAGCTATTCACTAATAATAAAATTTTAATAATACGTAACACACTGTTAAAAAGAAAGATTTGTTAAATATTATTTGGTTGGGATATAATACTGTGCCTGTACCTATGTTTGAAAAATAAGGGCGACCTATAATTGGCTGCCAATACAAAAAATATTTATTTAAAAATATTGTCCTACTATTATGCTATTGTTTGTCCGCATATCAAAAAATAAAACATTAAAAATAAAATATATACTGAACTTATTTCAAGTAATGTGAATAAACCCATGAAACTGAACAACCCTCCCCAAGAAATCAAGGATGCAGTAAGTCCCGTCCACAAAAGCAGCATTTCATCGTAACCACTACCACTAACACTGCGCCACACATCAGCGGCCGATGTGTGGCGCAGTGGTAGTGCGACTGCCTGTGACGCAAAGGTTCCGGGTTCGATTCTCGGTGTATCTCTCACAAAGTAGCTATTTATCACTTTGTGAATTGTTCCCGGTCTGGTTAGGACATTGCAGGCTGAACCAACTGATTGTCCAAAAAGAAATGGTTCCGTGCTTCGGAGGGCACGTTAAGCCGTCGGTCCCGGTTGCTGTCTATGATTACTTAGACGACGATCGTAATAACCATGTCAGAGGCCCACTAGTAGTAGGCGGTTGAAAAGCTCTGACACCAGGGTAGATCGGGTCGTTGGACGACTCGTTGTCCCACACGAAAAAGAGAGAAAGATCGTTACCATTTGAGTGATCAACTTACAGTGGTTTTTCTTAGTGACAATGCGAAAAACTAGAACTTTTTGTTAGTGTAAAGTTGTTGATCAAGTTTTCCTGGATTTTAGAAACTTTTTCTTAAAAACTGTATGCAAAACCGTAATTATTTAATCCCTTACAGTGCTATCTCAATGTACCACCACCGGTCTGCATAAAACTACTTTATTGTATTTTTCCATTCGGTCTCATTCTGCATTTTATAGTGATTGTGTTAAATAATTTATTTGTTTTCCAATTAGCCGGATACCGAAACATTACCGTTGTGAATTTAAATTTAATTCCTGTGTATACAATAAATATGGATTTTTCAATAAAGCTGGGATTTTGTGCGTTTCAAACCAATGAATTTTATAAAACTATACAAAATAAAGATACAATGTGTAGTTAATACTTACCTATTGCTGGTAGAAAGAATATTTTACTGGTAAAAAACCTGAAAACTAAAGCACAGAGCACCAAACGTCATGCGCTGTCAACCCTCGCTTTTTTTCTCTATGGTAATAGTAGTTTATGCAACTGTCATATAATGGGGGTCATAAGAGTGCTAGTGTCTGTTTATCACACGAGGCGTAGCCGAGTGTGATAATAGTTTGACACGAGCATTCTAATGCCTAATTATATGCAGTTGCATACACTATTTTATCTACACTCTAAAAAATTTACTCAGTTAAACACTTTTCCAAACGTCCGCACCGGCGATTGCAAGGCCCGATACCTACATGGTCAAATTCAATACGAGAACGTAATATGGCTTGATATGAATTTTTGAAGATTCTTTCTTTACTAACAGTTCTATAGATGTTGAGTCTCAGCAACAAATAACTAAACAATTGAACAACACTGAACAACAACTGCACAACAACTAAACAACACTGAACAACATCGGAATAACATCTAAACAACTGCTCAACATCTAAGCAACATCGGTACAACAACTAAACAACATCTGAACAACAACTAAACAACATCCGAAAAATTACCGTACAACAACAATTGTCAGGTCAGGTGCGGCCGGAAGATGGCGATTTGGGTATGGGCAAAAAAAACTTCGTTTCATTTCTCAACTTTATCGTAGTAAAAGTTTTCTCATTAAGTCATTACGCTTTTCTAATTTATATTAAACCGTAGTTTATATAGGCAGAATGCATAAAGCAGGTCATTATGCAACTGTTTTCGAATTCATAATTCGAACATTATGAGACGAGTGTAGATAATAGTAGTTTATGCAACTGTTGTATAATGGGGGTCATTAGAATGCGAGTGTCTGTTTATCACACGAGGCGCAGCCGAGTGTGATAATAGTTTGACACGAGCATTCTAATGCCTAATTATAGCAGTTGCATACACTATTTTATATACACTCTCCAAAAAAACTCAGAAACACTTTTCTAAACGTACGCACTGGCCATTGCAAGGCCCGATACAATGTCAAATTCAATACGAGAACGTAATATATGGCTTGATATGAATTTTTGGAAAATTCTATACTTTAGCAGCTGTTTGGATGTGGAGTCTTAGCAATAACTTAACTAAACAACTGAACAACATCTGAACAACATCTGAACAACATCTGAACAACAACTGAACAACATCTGAACAACATTGAAACAACATCTGTACAACAACTGAACAACATCTGAACAACAACTAAACAACATCTGAACAACAACTAAACAACAGCTGAACAACATCTCAACAACAACCTAATAAAACAAACGCAACATTACCATACAACAACAACTGACATGTGCGGCGGAAGATGGCAATATAAGTATTGGCAAAAAAAAAACTTCGTTTCATTTCTCAACTTTATCGTAGTAAGAGCATTCTCATTAAGTCATTACGCTTCTGTTATTTCTATTAAACCGTGATATCTATAGGCAGAATGCATAAAGTAGGTCTTTATGCAACTGTTTTCAAATTCATAATTCGAACATTAGGAGACGAGTGTAGATAAAAATTATTCTTTATGTCTAATTCCAAGCTAAACTCCCGCAGTGGAAGCGATTTACACAGGTAAATTTCGAACAAAATACCAGGAGTTCAACTGGAGGCAGACAATGGCTGCGTTACGCAGCGCTAAATAGCATACGCTGCACAATATAGCAGCGCATACTATGAATTAAACGTGAACCTAAATCTATTTAACTTAATTAACTAAGTTGATTGAAATTGGCAAATGATGTGTTCCAACCCTTACATAACTCAAGTCGGTAGTAAATACCGTCTGCCGATCTGGCGTTACGTCACACGTATTAGCACTAGATTATAAGTAAGTACCTCCAAATTATATCACCCCACGAATTCCGCAATTCGTACTAAGGAGTCACAATGATATGGTACAACAAATATGACTAAAGGGAACACACCATTAACACGAATAAACAGGTTTACACTTACAGTCAACGTGCCGGTCCAAATGCATAAAATACCCAACGGAGAAAGGAAGTTCAGGGAATGGATCAAATCAGGATTCCGTGGGTACTTACAGGGCTGGGTGGAAAAGATATCGACACCCAGCATTCCACTACAGCCTTGGCGCGTTATTCACGTCAAACCACTCACAGCTTCTGTTCGTATTCCACTTTGATATTAGTCATTACGCGTGACCCAACCCGAATTTGGGCCGTACAAACGCGGGCCAAAATGGCCACCTGATGCCTATTCAACGCGACGCTCACGTGGAAGACGTCGAGACATCCAACAATCACTAAGCCTGGCATTCCAGTACAACCCAGGAGAAACACAATAATACGATGCATCAACACGCGCGATCTCAAATTGAATCGTCCATTACACGCGGCATCACAAAACGCGTGGCGGGAAATCCGCACAATACCCTCCTGTCCGAACGGTTTTGAGTGACTGATAGTGCGGTGCAGAAATCACCGCCTGGCGTCCACCAGGCGGCCCGCGCGCACGCCGCCCCCTCGCCCCGCGAGCGAGAAAGGGACAACACATGCCCAGAGCGATGCGTGCAAAATCGCGGCGCATTCATAGACCGCCACCAATACCCAACTTACCCCAGCATAGCAACGCTAAATTAAACACTTTATTTTGTGTTTATTGCATTGTTCTAAATTTATTATTGGTTATTTGTTTACTTACACGTATGACAATCAATATAATAGCAAGGCGATACGTTTATTTTGTAGTAAATCAAACTAACATAATTAATTTGTAACGAACACAAAGTGAAACGGAAACTGTGACAAAACTATGACTGACGCCAGCCATATTGAAACGTCAAAATTTTAGTTTAGCACAACGCCCTCTGGTTTGACATTCAAAACTAGCAAGTGAACTGTCAATAGAAAAACTCCCATTTCACAAGTGAAATTCGCAGGTCATTGCGTAGGCATATTAACCGGCTTCGGAATGAACTGAGAATTTCACATGTAGACTTGTAGACTTGTAGTTTGATAACATTTGGAATTGCTGCATTTATCTTTTTCTTTGCGAGTCGATGCTAAGCGTTTTCAGAGTTTTTAGACCAATAATGTGCAACCAGACGTACCGTTTCATCTAATGTCACGATTAGAAATTCGCGTTGTGGGCAGGGAAATTGTAAGGGAAGTGGCCAGCGCGAGCATTTGAACAGGTTCGCGCTGCTACTCGTCATGCCGCTGTCACTTCCCGTGCTATCGCGAATGTCAGTTTTTCGTGCGCGAGTCAAAAGAACGGCAGCACAAGTGCGAGTAGAAAGTATTGCTCTCTTGCTCAATCGTAATGCTGCGAGCAGAGTACGACAGCAGCAGTGTGTAAAGACTCACTCGCGTTCCGCGGAAGTATTTCGGGCAATATTCGCAGCAGCGGTAGAAGCAGGAGCAGGTCGATATGTAAACATAGCAAAGGCAATACCACAGATAATACTTCACAATACAAAACAGTATGTACACATACGACGAATGGCCGTCGCGCCATGCGGCTGGCATAAGTGACTGACGAGGGAAGTAAGGTCCTGGCTTATTATAAGCACCAGATTTAGTCTGTTTCTTTTAAGCAACAATAAACAACAAACCTAATTGTCATTCAATTCAGTTTTAAACGCCGTAAAATATAATTAAATATCAAGGCTTTCGCTATAAAAAGCTTTTTATTTATAGCATTCATGCTGAAGTTTAACAAGCGCGCAACAATTTATTAAATAAAACAAATGACGCTCAGCTCGCGGCTTTGTTTCAGTTTTCAGGGGAATTATTCTACTAAATACAAGATTGTAAGCAACGACTACAAAGCCGGCAAATATGATAGACGCCAAATACCGCGCGCTCCAATTTTTGTAGCGAAGTCTTGCAGTTTTGAAGATTTTTATTCACTGTTTGTAATTTAAAAAGAAGTCCTGGAATATAATTTTCTACATATTCTATTATGCATGGGTTACTTGCATGAAGTTCTACTTTTTCCGAATATTTATTTCAAAGCGGCAATATCCATAAAAAACTTAAGATTTAATTCTAGAGTCTGTGCGGAAAGAGAATGCGTGGGAAAAAAATTACCTTATAATTATTTCATAGGTTACTATGACATACTCATATTCACACTGAGGCACAGAGGCACCCCCAAATCCCACGCCAGTATGTATCGCATCGTATTAAAATATGCCTTAGCAGAATATGAGCCCGTTCAGCGGGTTTGTTTCAGTTTTCAGCTTAATGAACCGCGTGCAGTAATTAATTTACGCAACTACAGCACAGCTTCCGCTTTAGCTAGTTCATTTTCATGGTAAATTGTGAATTATGGCCAACAGGATATAAATTATGACAACGGGTGAGCTTTCTTTTGTACAGCTCAGATGAATGAATGAAAGCTTGCTCAAGCGCCAGAGATACAGTAGGTAAGTCTGTGGCGGCCATTTTGTAGAGAAGGAATGGATTACTATTAGATCGTTCATTGGTATAGTCAGTGACTTTTGTAATTTTATGAAACTAGTGATTAATAAATGTGTTTAAAATAACACAACAACCGTTTATTGGTAGAAAAGCTTGAGTCAGTCAGGGCCTCCCAAACGACGCGGTAGGCGACCGAATTATTAATAGGCGGCTCAGTCGACTAGACATAAACTCCGACTTTCCTATACTATACTCGTATCAGTATAGGTTATCTTTTTGTTAACAACCTATTTATGTTTTTTATCTATCTTCAAGTTTCCACGCATTACAGGGCCTTATATCTTTGCAATCAAACAGACAAATTTCTCCTCAACACATTATACAAATACAAAGGTAGTTGTTATTTCTTGCTATATAATACGATCAAAAAAACAGTGTGCCGTGTGATGCCGGCCTAGAATAGCATCACCCCATTTCTTACCCATGGGTGTTGTAAGAGCCGACTAAGGGACTCGAGGGATGTGTATTACAATTTTAGGCGATGGGCTGACAACCTGTCACTATAGTGATACACAGTTATCTGATTGACCCTCAAGCTTTTGTCAGACGTGCTGTTAATATCCGTTTTACGGCCGTTAACGCTCTGTCTACCCCGTAAGGCATATAGGCGTGATTTTTTTAATTTTTAAGCACTCGCGATCACTTTCACTCATTTTAAGTATTAGACCGGGTCCCGCAACCACAATACATGAAACTGTGTTGAAACGTCGGGACACAGGTAAATTACTAATATTTACCTAAATACTATCGCGATAGACCCGGTCTAATACTTAAAATGAGGCGTGATTTATGTATGTATGTATGTATGTAAAAGAACAGAAATAAAACAAATTCTATCAAGCAAATACTTTGTGAACTTAAAATTTAATCAGTGTACTGTAAAACACTTGCTCGAGCCAATGTAACGCGGCTTAACTATTTGATCTGAATATAAATAAATAAAAAATATTCGGTCGTCTATATGATACAATCTGTCAAATTTGACAAGATAATTACTTACACCTGCAAACAGGCCTTATTACTTAAAAAAGAGTTATTTACGAATAATACCTTTATTACCTCTTGCATAAGGTCTATTTTACATTAAGTCTTTCCCAGAGGCTAATCCGAGCCGAGACAGATAGCATGTAAAGAGATTGTGTGTCTCGTTCTTTCATATTACTAGTGTAGAAAATTACTGTTGATACATTTTTTGACTAACTTTTTTTTTACTATAATTATAATGTTATTATAAGAAACTTGCGTCAGTAATATCAATTACTTGTTGAAAATCATAAAATTAAACAGTGATAAATTATAATCATGTAAAAATTATTAATTAAATAATTTTCTTATGGTTTCCCTATTAATTTTAAATTTTGGCAGTAAGTAAGTTAAATTTTTTGCGGCAGAATGAAAAAAATTACATTCCTAATTCATTACTTAAAATCAGTATTTGATGAAATTTTTCTATCAAATTGGTGAAAAAATGTTGTGTTTGAGCTTGTCCAAGTAAATCGTATGGTGGTTGGCTGATTGCAATTTAACATATCTTTTCACAGGTAAGCTAAAATTAAAATATTGTGAGTATTGTGACTAGGGTGACCATAATAGCAGCAAATATTATAAAGGCGTCAACCAGACCATGAAAGAAATTGAACAACAATATAACAATATGTCAGACTATAAAAATAATATCCTCTATTACATAGCTGGTCATTTTGTGTACATTAATTTCAGCATAGTCACGACGCATTAATTATAAGAAAAGATAATACCGATCACTCTTATTTTGTAGGCGTCACAAACTTTTTATCTTTGACTGCATTTGTTGACAGGGGAGGCGTTAAGTTCGTTTCTAGATTTGCTTTTGAAGTAATCAAACATGGCGAACAATGATTCGTCTCTGAATTTGCAAATAATACATTCCATCACACAAGCAAAAAAATAATTTTGTCAATATTAAAGCAGTTATTTTATACTAAAGTTAAGTATTTGTTTTCCCCGCTTCACTCTATACAATTTATAAATGATGATCAACCGCAGGAATTACCTCTACAATTAGTGAAAGCTTAAATTTAAAAATACTTCATTAGGCCAAGACAAATTCGTTAAGAAAATTTGGAAATAAAATTGGCCTTAGGCACAAACTTAGTAGAACAATTTTGTTCAGTTTTTTTTTTTCTTATTTATTTGATGGGCAGAATCAAAAGCATTGTACCATCTGCCGCAGATTTGCTTATTGTATAGGTAACACATTTTGTTCATGATTTCAAAATTCGAACGTCACGTATCCCAACACATTTTTATTTACCGTATCATATGTACCGTAGGTCAATAACTAAATCGTTGTTTAGTGACAGGTTTTCTACCAACTTCGTGCTCTATCACACTCTCATCAAAAGGTACACAAAATCAGTGTTCAACTTAAAACACATGAGATTGGAGTTGCATCATAAAATTTTACGTGTGTACCAAACGTACGAGTGGCTCCTGTGTTACGGTATAACATAGTTGCATTTACGTGATGTATCTAGCTGTTGCGGCACAGAACGGGATGTAGGGTAGCTGGTGAAACAGAGAAGTATAGATAAATAAAAAAAACACAAAAAGTTATGTCTTGCCCAGCTCTCTTCCATACATAAAGGGTAATGGTCTTGCTGACTAGGGAAAAATCTACCTAAAAAATTCACCTAAAAACGGCCACTTTTGGTATTAATTTCCATAACTTTTATTAAAGCGAGTATTTTATTGAGTTTGCAGGTTCTAATTTTAAGTAAGGATAATACTAAAAACTTGGGCAACGGACATTCTGATAGATTGTATGTTAATAGAGAAAAAAATGTTTTGTGTAGTGGCGCTACTGTCAAAGTCGTTCACGTCACGGGTACACTCGCCTTAAGGTAGGTACTGTTATACCTATCTTTATGACCACTTACTGGATTTATGATTGATGAAGTCTATCACATTATTACACGCATCACGAGCTGATTTTAATATTCTGTCCCACCTTAATTATGGAAAGTTCTTTGTAATCAGGTAAAATGAGGCTATCTACTATGTTTCATTTAGAGATTCGCACTTTTAAATACATCTACATCCTGCCCTGCAGGACCATAGTTATAATAGTAAATGGTTTCTCTGTCCCGTTTCCTTATCCTGCGTCTTCTGAAGCCCGTGTCACATTCAGGAAGGAGCGCTCGCTTATCTGCCGACTGACAACAAATTCGAGCCGCATTCTACCTTTCAAAATAGCTGGGAAATATTGCGAGCATTTTTCACTTCGCGTCTCAGAGCGACGGAACTTTTTAAATAGTTTTCTCTGCATTTTAGATTACGCTGTGTTTGAATATTTTGTTGCTGTCTTGTTGGGAAATACCCGTGAATATAGTCCCGGGCGTTAGAAATGGAATGCCTATTGGTATGTAATCTAACGTTTCGGACTGTAAATCACTAAATAGTATAAAATGAAGTCGCTTCCCGTGCCCCTATGTGCCTATGTATGCTTAGATCTTTAAAATTTCGCAACGGATTTTGATGTAGTATTCTTTAGTAGGAGAAGGCGAAGTATTTTAAGGACAAATTAATGCCGGTAAATGGTCTTTATCCCACTGTAAAACGGCCGTGTGATGCCGGCTTAGAAAAGCATCACCCCATATCTTTCCCGTGGGAGTCGTAAGAGGCGACTAAGGGACTCGAGGGTGTGTATTGCAATTTTAGGCGATGGGCTGACAACCTGTCACTATAGGGATACACAATATTCCAAATAACCCTCAAACATTTGTCAGACGTGGTGTAAATGGCCGTTTTTTGCGGCTGTGTACGCTCTGCCTACCCCGCAAGGGATTATAGGCGTGATATGTGTGTGTGTGTGTGTGTAAAACGGCTAGCAGCGGGTAAAACCGCTGGGCGGGCCGTTAGTTTTTTGTATAAATTGGGACCTTTCTGTGACAAGGTAATATGTTGTGTTGTGCCAGCTTAGAATAGGCATCTTTTTATTTATTTCCCGCAAGTGTGGTAAGAAAAGTGACTGACAGATTGGCAAAGAACAATGGGCCTGAAACGCGGTATAGAAGTGTCTAATTCTATCCAGGTGGACTAGTCCGTCCCCTGGCTAGCACATCCGGCCAGGCAGGGTAGCTATCCTTATTCCGACACCAACTGTATCCCTCTACTGTGCCTATTGGCGTTGATCCTTTCAACTGACAGATAAATTACGAAGATAAATAAAATTCAATAGGTATATATGTATTATTATAAGTTTATCTATTACATACACATACATACACATATCACGCCTAAAATCCCTTGCGGGGTAGGCAGAGCGTAAACGGCCGCATAGAACGGACATTTACGCCACGTCTGACAAACATTTGAGGGTCATCTGGAAAATTGTGTATCGCCATAGTGACAGGTTGTCAGCCCATCGCCTAAAATTGCAATACACACCCTCGAGTACCTTAGACGCTTCTTACGACTCCCACGGGCAAGAAATGGGGTGATGCTATTCTAAGCTGGCATCACAGTGCACAGCACGGTATTTATCTATTACATAATTAATAATAAATAATTTATAGGTAAATAATTTAGTCGTCAAATAGCTGGGAAATATTGCGCGCATTTTTCACTCGAAATTTTCGATCGCCAACTTTTTTTTATACTTACTTTTCTCTGAATTTTAAATTACTCTGCTTTGTTATATTTAATATAATTTGAGTGACAACAGCTAGAAGATATAGACAGAGTCGACAAATATGACTTGACGATAGTCAGATTTTAAAACCCTGTCGCGTTAGAACAGCATCACCCTATTCCCTAATGCGGCTAATAGCTGAATCATGGAGATGGGCTGCAGCATTCCCTGTGAACGCAACATTTTGCAATACTTAGGTACGCTCTGTTCGACATTCCGCCTTCCATAGCGGTCAACAGAGAACTCTTGCGATTGCTAATGTGTTTTTTTTTTAATTTGACTATCTTGAAGTATTTATTGTGAATCTACAATAAAAGTTTTGAAAATTTAAGTGTTAATTTAAGAAATTAATAAACGAATAAAGAATGTGTAAACGGTGCAAAATCCTATCCTACACCTATCACTGGAGGTTGTACTTTTCGTTTGTTTGCTCTCTCTATCTTAATTTTTACTCTGAGCTCACTGATATCGCCACAAAGTTGGCAACTACAATGACCGGTCTATGGTGGATTGCACACATACCGGACGATAGTGCGGTACGTGACAGCCACCATACAAATGACAACCTTAGACAACGATCGTTACACAACTATATCAGAAGCCTACTACTACTACTATCTAGAGAAAGAAAAATTCTGACACCAGGGTTCATCGGGTCGTTGGAAGACTTGGTGTCCCACACGAAAAGGAGAACGAGAATGACAACCTGTAACAGCTGCAATTTGATACGACACCTTGTCCCATGAATAAAAAATTTCTATTGGATTTCGTTAAAAGAACCCGTTTGGCCAGTAACCTATAGGTACACTAAGTATACAGTGTGTAAGGGACAGCCCTCTAAATACTAATACATACGTGCAGACCGTGATACTGAACAACTTTCCCCTAGGAACACCCGATGAAACACCGGTGCGTGTGACAACCGCCTGTATACCCGTTTTCCCGCCATTTCGGTTTTGCCGCGTTTTTTGCGGCGATACGTCATACCACACCAGCCACCAGCTGATAACGGCGAGCTCGCTTTGCATTTGTTTTTCGAAGCCGTTTTTAGTTGAGCAAACAAAACTGCTCTGTAGGGAACTGTGTGACACTCAAACGGATAATGGTTGAAAAATTACTATAGGTATGGTGTATCTCGTGTTCCTAATTGATTAGATGTAGGTATTTAAAAGATGCCGTGTGATGCTGGCTTAGAATAGCATCACCCCATTTCTTTCCCGTGGAAGTCGTAAGAGGCGACTAAGGGACTTGAGGGTGTGTTTTGCAATTTTAGGCGATGGGCTGACAACCTGTCACTATGGCGATACACAATTTTCTGAATAACCCTCAAATATTTTGTCAGATGAGGCGTAAATTGTCCGTTTTTTGCTGCCGTTTACGCTCTGCCTACCCCGCAAGGGATTATAGGCGTGATATGTGTGTGTGTGTGTTTTTTTTTTTTTTTTGAAGTGTTTTAAAATTTGGTACTCAGTGTTTTTTATTATTTAAGAAATATTTTCTATGCCATAACATTAAAATTTTCAGCTTTAAATTAACCCCTGGACCTGACTAGTCTTGAATGTATCAATCTCTTGGTGCTCCTCTCAAAGCAAGCTGTGACATCTGGTAGAAAATGTTACAACTGAAACTCTGGCAAGTCTACATAACAAAAAAAATAAGCTGACCCCTCACTACCCCCACCACCAGACCCAAAATCGACCAATCAAGAAACAGCCCGGGTACGAGGTCACCCTCAAGACCCGCAATTGCAGCCTTACATAGGCTGCTAAAGACCTCACAATGCAAAACACAACAGCAGGAATCCAAGTCATATGATGCAGCTTTTTCCATGACACAATTATCACTATCACTACATAGTATAAAGTAAAGTCGCTTCCCGCGTCTGTCCCTATGTCTGTTTATTTGTATGTATGCTTAAATCTTCAAACCCACCCAACAGATGTGGATGGTGGTTTTTTAAAAGACAGAGTGATTCAAGAGAAAGGTTTATATGTATAATAATATTTTAAAGAACTTTTGATAGTTTTAAGATTTCTAATGTGAAGTCTTAAACATATTTTTTGAGTATAACATTACAATCGCTGGCTGAAATCTAGGAGATAAACCAAAATAATGTACTTAGTATTTTACATCTTAAAAAGGCCTACGAAAAAGTCCGCGATGGTATATGTTTATCTCTTACGGATAATACACAATAACCAATTTACATCCTTTACTTTTTACGAGAAAAAATGGCTTATTTACGAACCGATTATAAGCAACATACATACATACATAAATCACGCCTCTTTCCCGGAGGGGCAACCTACCCCGGCAGAGACTACTTCCTTCCACTTTCTACGATCCTGGCATACTTCTTTCGCCTCCTCTACATTCATCAATCTCTTCATGCATGCTCGTCGGTTTAGGGTACTCTTGACCTGACCTTTCTTTAGGACGTCCCCAATATGATCGAGGTACGTTCGTCGATCAAAGCAATACAGAATCACTACATACATCCTTATCTTATTTAGTACTTTAAACAAATTTTGCAATTAATATTAATTTACTCGTGCAAAGCCGCGGGCAAAAGATAGTTAACCATAAGACACTCATAAGTGCTGGATATTATTTCCACAAACGTAAGTAAGGGGTCCAAAGGTTGAGATTTGAAGCCGGGACCACAGAATACTTACCGGTACCGTTCCATAGGAACCTTTAAGATGACTTATATCTTCAAGGGAACAATTTTCCACAGCGGTGGATTGTAGAAACACTTCGGGCAGGTTTTTGGTGAGGTTTTCTGTTCAAGGAGTACCTACAGTTAATTAAATGCATATAAATAACACCTTTTGAAAATGTCGACTTCAATTTGATACAAATGTCGCTTACTGATGGTGGTGGCGTAAAGGTACATGCCGTGTGATAAACCAGGCCAGCCCCGAGGCAGTGCCTTTATTTATATTTTTTTATCCCACCCGAGACGGTTTTCTATCAGGACAATACTTCGAGCAACGCGGCCTTCCGGAGATCGAACGGGACAATACAAAAAAATATATAAATAGATGCTGCTGATGATTTTTTTTTGCAATGACAGTCAACGTCAATATGTTATACTACTATCCTACATTATATAAAGTTAATTTCATTACCGGTGGCTGTGAATCTACTCTGTACCTATGTACAATTAGGAATATACTTACACCGCATTCCATACAATGTGTATAAACTATACAAGGTGTAAGGGACAGCCCTCCGAATAATGATACATGAATGCAGACTGTGATACTGAAGAATTTTCCCCTAAGAACATAATATATGTCAGGATATGACTAAAATAGACCTTGCATACAAAATCACAATCAGCTGACTGTCTAAACTATGGGAAGTCTAGACCGTGATACTGAACAACTTTCCCCTAGAAAGATCATATCAGGAAACGACCTTCATATTTATTCACTTGTTTTTCGACCAGCGGTTTCACCCGCTGCCACTCATTTTCCCGTGGTAATAATTGTTTTCCCGCGGTAAAACGTAGCCTATGTGTTGTTCCAGATATACTCAATATATGTTCCAAATTTCATACAAATCGGTCAAGCCGTTTGAGCGCGAAGAGGTAACAAACATACATACACACACACACACACAAACTCTCAGATTTATAATGATTAGTACGGATTATTTAACTGTTCTGACCTTCCACACACAATCACGATCAGCTGACTGGCTATGAGAAGCAATTTTTTTGACGTATCCTTAAATGTATTCTAAAAAAAAAGTTAATTTTCATGGTCTGAATGCGCCCTATCAGTATTCCATTGTCCCTTACACCCTGTATAGGTACATATCTATCGATCCTACAGTATTTGGTACATACTGACAGCTGCACATTGTGGTATAGATGGTGTTATGCTTTAATTACCAGCGCACAGGGCGTTGATATAGAATTATGCATGTAACTAGCTAGCTAACTGCGACTACTGCGAGACACACGGGATTCTTGATTCGCGAAACTATTTGCTCTTGTCTTGACGCTAGTGTGAGCTTGGGGGTATCAGGGGATATTAATTTCTCGGGCTGTCAAAAAGCCTGTTAAAACTTAATATAGCTGGGGAACGCCTTACCTAAGGAATTGCACCGCCAGCCTACTGTCCAGGGGATCCTTCTAAAGTCCACACGAAATCCACCAGATCACAAAAACGGAAGAAAGCCTGTAAGGATGCCTGCCAGGAAGTATGGGATTTTTTTCCACATTGAGTGTAACACTAACGATCTCAGAAGGCATTTTGCGCATAGTTCTGCTTACCCGAAGCTAAGCCTATTCATATTATGAACCGAAAACTTTACAGGCGTAATAAGAAACCTGCCCGCCTGCATAGGGAATGATGGTCATGAAACTGAACAAACGAGAAAAAACTTTCGGCTTACATGCAAAATTCACGATCAGCTAACTGACTATGTGAGAAGTCTATTTGTTGTTAACACCTACATATGTTCCCTCGGGAAAGTTGTTCAGTTTCTGCAAAGGCTTGGGCCTTATGACCAGGAACTGCTCTGGGCCTAATAAGCTGAAGACTAGAATTAGAATATAATAATAAAAACAAAATAAAAGTATTTTGTGTTACGTATTGTTGCTGGATATACCCTAGTCTTGCCAAATTATAGAAAATAATTGAATAGTTTTAGTAACTAGCTGAAAACGGTGATTCAGTTTTAGGAAACCATTACAAGGTACGGTCGTAAGCTTTAAGGCTACAAAATGCTAAATAAAAATCTTTGCCAGCTCTCCATCGGGGGTAAATTTACTAACGATGATGACGATGAGATGACGGGCTCGTGATAAGGAACAACTTTCCCTACGGAACGAAGGTTGAAAAAAGAAAAAAAATTGAGCTTCCATCTCTCTCTCTCTCACTCTTGAGCTTTCATAATAACCCAAATCAGCTGATCGGCAAAGTATGGCGGTCCAAATTAATTTTCCATATTTCGACCTATGTTCCTTGGAAAAAGCTGTTCCTTATCTTATCACCAGCCCGTCTTGACTTTTCGCTATTAGACACTAGTAAAATTGCTGCAACCACGTGTGTCAATTTTTAAACAGATTGGTTTACCCTGTTTTTTTTTTTATATTCACTTTTCTCTATTATCGTGTTGGACACTTCAACGACCCGATGAACCTCTCCCTACATTCGCCGTTCATAGGTTCAGTGTGTAGTAACCTGTCATAGCCACGTCCCGGGTTAATTAACCACAGTTATTGTGGCAGCGCCTGCAACATTGATTACGTTACGTATTAGTGTTGGCTTTGAGTGTAACATAATATTGCCTGTTGGATAATTTTAGGCGCTTGCGGCTTTTAATATGAGCTCTGCGGTACTGCGGTTACAGACTTTGTGAAATTGCAATACTCATACGGTGCAGAATGGTACATTTTCCAGCTAATCTTCAAGTGTACAAAGATAGGCCTGAGCTAAACTGAAAAGAGCGCAGACGGGCGATGTGGCGCATGCGATTGTCAAATTGTGTCGCAACAATCCTTACATTAACCCGAGTGTCATAGGCTAGGATTTGTCTCAGAAAGCAGTCAAGTTTTTAATTTTTTTATTTTTATTGTGTTGTGTTTGTTACTTGTTTACTAATCATTAGGTAGATACGTAATTGGTTGTAACAGTTAAGTCGTTAGGTAGGTACCTATTATAACACGAGTGTATAGTGTAATTGTATAATATTACCTACAGATACCTAGGTATTTGTTTGTATAGAGTTGCCCACTTTTGATTTTATGCATATTTTACATTTTTTACACGATAATTTAAAAAATCAAGCTAATGGCATCATCATTGACGGGCGATGTGGCGCAGTGGTAGTGCGACTGCCTGCGACGCAAAGGTTCCGGGCTCGATTCTCGGTGGGACACTCACAAAAGTTGATATTTATCTCTTTGTGAATTGGTTCCCGGTTTGGTCAGGACATTGCAGGGTGAACCAACTGATTGTCCGAAAAGAAATGGTTCCGTGCTTCGGAGGACACGTTAAGCCGTCGGTCCCGGTTGCTGTCTATGATTACTTAGACGGCGGTCGTTACACAACCATGTCAGAGGCCTACTAGTCGTAGTAGGCGGTTGAAAAATTCTGATACCAGGGTTCATCGGATCGTTGGACGACTCGGTGTCCCACACGAAAAGATAAGAGAACTGAAAAGAGTTCGCTTTCAACGAAATGTAAGTAGGCAAATGAGTCGATGAAATGAAGAATTTGAAGCATTTAAAATCCTACATCGTAGAGTAGATAAATAATTATACAATCGGTGGATGACAATACTGAGCTGTGAAAATTTCAGCTTAACATAACGCCATCTGGTTTAAAATTCTAATAAAGATCGAGGGCTGTCAGATAGAAAAGTCTCCATTAGAAAAACAACAGTTTTACCTCATTCCTACCTGTGGTTGTCGTTAAAGAAGCTTCATATGAGAAATTCAGATAAAAGGCGGCAACATTTTACACACGCCCGCATAATGTTTGCATTTCATTTAAATTGGATAGTTTTCTAACGTTTCACTCGTTTCACTCTAGCTATGTGACCCTTAATAACTCTAATTGCGGTTCAATTTTTAATTTATGGTTAGTTAATAATTTTGACATTTTTGAAATATATTTTTTTATTAATTCTGTGGCCTCTTGACCGTTTCAACGAGCTATTTCGCCTACTGTCATTTTAGTTGAATACCAAATTTTAAAACACTTCCCGTGTACAATTATTGAAAACTTGCAAAATTTTCACTAAAAGCTTCGCCATTTAGATACACATGAAAATTGGCGGGCATTGGACGAGCCGCGGTAGCCCAGATGGAAAAGACGTCTCCACTAGTGATGGCAAAAGTCGCAGGTTCAATTCCAAGCTTGAAAATTTTGCATGTTTTAAAAAAACAACATTTTAGTTGCCAATATTCTGCAGTATTTTTGACGTATATTAAAATAGGAAATCCCGCACTGCATGTTGACAATAATTTTACGCAGACTCCAAGACGCATTGTGAGAGCACCTTTTGACTGTCCCGATGGCGTAGGTAGCGGAGTACTCCTGCCTGCTAAGCCGAGGGTCGTGGGTTCGATCCCCTCAAAACACAAATATTTGTCAAACTATTCTCAGGTGTTTCTATGTATAATGTGTATTTATTTACAAAAAAAAGTTGTATAAGTATTCATATCAACTATTTAGTTCCCATAATACAAGCTTTGCATAGTTTGGAGCTAGATAGCGCTGTGTGAATTGTCCAGGATATTATATTATTATATTTTTTTACTAACAGCATCATACGACAGAGTGATTTTTGAGTCGTAAATGAGTGATTTTCAAAAACTGCTGATTTTATTTTATATTGCATTGGACTACTGTAGGTGCCTTGACTAATGTGCTATGCTATGATGGCTTTATCTTGATTTTTTTGATGGGGCTAAGGATTAACGTCATTTTGCAGATAACTGTTGAAGAATATGAGGGGTTGTTTACGTTTTCAAGCCCGTATTAGAATCAAATGAAGTAAATTATCTACATACCGGGATAATAGGCGGTGTAGTGAAAATTTTGCAGGCGTGATCAGACCATGAAGCTGAACAACTTTACCTATAAGGCCATAGATAATCACAATCAGCTTACTGCTATTACTATGGGAAGTTAAAAGTTTTTTGACGTTTTCTGAAATATTTTCTCATGGGGAGTTGTTCAGTTTTACAGTCTGAATGCACCCTATAAGTATTCGGAGGGCTGTCCCTTACACCCTGTATAATCTGTGTACTCTATTTGATCTCGTCGAGATTCGATATCGTTCAACACACGTGTGACATTCACAAATGTCAGACACAAACCAGCTATAGAAAGGGTATCTACATTACCAAATGAGACAAATTCAAATTAGACAATTAGACTCCTGGCTGCAAAATTTTCGGTACACCCTCGCGTCCCTTGCACTGGGATATCTAAAGTCCAGATTAAGATGATGAAAGAAGATTAACGAAACAGGTGTATATGGCGAGTGTGGATGGGAACGTTGGAAGGGGAAGACCTAGACGCATTTCCTTGGATCAAATCGGGGACGTCCTAAAGAAAGATCAGGTCAAGAGTACCCTAAACCGACGAGCATGTATTAAAAGGTTGATGCATGTTGAAGAAGCGAGTCGTCCAACGACCCGATGAACCCTAGTGCCAGAGTTTTTCAACCGCCTACTACCACTAGTAGGCCTCTGTCATGGTTGTGTTACGACCGCCGTCTAAGTAATCATAGACAGCAACCGGGACCGACGGCTTAACGTGCCCTCTGAAGCATGGAACCATTTCTTTTCGGACAATCAGTTGGTTCACCTTGCAATGTCCTTACCAGACCGGGAACAAATTCACAAGGTGATAAATATCAACTTTGTGAGTGGTCCACCGAGAATCAAACCCGGAACCTTTGTTTCGCAGGCACTGTGTCACATCGGCGGTAGATGCGATAGATAGATGCAATATTGTGAATACATATTGAAGGTAGTAAATGCTCAAAGGTCTTATTCACTGGCTGTTTACGACTGTGCCACGGTAATATTAAGATAATATTACCGTGACTGTGCAAAGTTTTCCATTAAAATTAATGCTCATGCACACACCTTATACATACCTACCATTTAATAGTAAATTATGGTCAAGGGAAGATGGTCGTATTCGTATCGTATAACGTAATAAAACAAACATGTATAACTAAATCTATATACATATAATAAAACGGTAAAACCCGTGTGTCTGTACATTGAACAAATTTACGTAAAATTTAACGTAGGTGATGTTAAAAAAGGTTTAGAACACATTTTTTTTTTGTCTGTTTGTTTATTTGTCTGGGCTAATGTCTGGAACTACTGCAGGGATTTGAATGAAACATTTTTGTGTATTGCTATTAAGCCTGGTTAACATTTAAAATACTTTTTACCGCGGAAAAAACGATCATTCTCATGGGAAATACGATTAAAAACGTAGAATATTTAGTAGTAGGCTGTTTGCGCTCTGCCTACCCCGCAAGGGATTATAGGCGTGTAAGAAACACTAGTATTGGTGGTGGTTTGTACCATAACATTCAGTCAGCGAAACGAAGTTCACGGACACCAGCTAGTGTATAAATAAGCTGTAATTATTTTATTAAAATGTAAAGTGTATTTATAAAATATAGTGGTATTAAAATACTACAATTTAATAGTATGTAGGTAAATGACATTTTATCTTTTGATTTTTGAAATAATTTGACTTGGTCTTGAAAATCCGCTTGGCTATGGTTTTCGGGTTCATTTATTCATATTGCGTGTGTGGAACACTGTGTCTGACCTTATCAACCCTGCCCTGGTGTCAGTGTTTTCTGGTTGAAAAATATGTTGTATTGTTGTTATTTTTATGCATTTTATGTTGCTTCGCGTGAGAAGAAACTCTGACAATGCAATTCAGGACCTACATTTAACTACTTAATTTGTATAAATTTTGGTCTTTATTAATCCTTTGGCGTTTGGCCTACCCATATCGTTGATAAAACAAGCTTATTGATTCAAGCTTATTAGAAGATATACCATTGCAGTAAACTATAGAGCTGCAAGCCAGTTTGGAGCAGCGCTGATCTGTGATTTAAACTGACTGGGATAGCCAATAGAATCAAAAATACGCTAAAACGTAACTAATTTACAAGATTTTTCCATATGCCAATCGTAAACTAAACAATCAATGACATCACCCACAGAATAATCACTCAATCAAAACAATCAGACGCAATGTTATAAATCGATTTTCCACCATAAAACGAAAACCTGAATCCACAGAAATAGCTATAGAATAATTCGCATTCCCATATAAATGCTTCACATAAACAGCCTCGAACACACCTCTTAAATCACTTTGAACAACGTTGGCTAACCAGTCACAGCCATACCATTGTGAAGTACACACGTGAGAATCTGAAGCGATTATCTTGTGAGACTCAAACATCGGGAAAATGTTTTTAACTATAATTACCGCAACACTATTAAGCGTAGCTGTCAGTGCCCCAACTGAATTGGATTTTACAGCCATAAACAAATTCGCGTTGAAACTACTGGATAATACTTATGCGTTTCAAGAGAACTTCGGAAATAGTAACATAGCAATATCACCATTATCGGTATGGTCAGTGTTTTCTTTATTAGCTGAGGGGTCAGCAGGAGATACCTTTCAAGAACTGATGATGACACTACAGCTGCCTGAAGATCAAAGATCAACGCAAGCTTTGCATGTTGCTGTAAAGAGTATTCTAAAAAGTAATAAGCCTGATGTAACTTTTAAAGGACAGAGTGCTATGTTTACTGATAAGTCGCTACAAATTCATCAAGAGTTCTGCCAGTCTGCTATGGCTTACGATACTGAAGTGTATCTAGTGGATCCCAGCAATACAACGAAATTGGCCAACGATATTAATTTCTACGTCTGCATGGCTACTGAAGGAAGAATAACCAAAGCCGTAGAAGCAAGTCAGCTAGATAACCTGAGAATGATCCTAGTAGATGCTTTATACTTCAAAGCACCATGGACGTATCCATTTGATCCAACTCAAACGAAACAGGAAGCGTTTTACAATTCTCAAGGGAAGACAATTGGTGCAGTTAACATGATGTACCACAAAGCTCCTCACAGTATTGGTGATGCTGTGTCAATCGGAGCTCAAGTTTTAGAAATGACATATGGAAAGGATGAACAATTTTCCATGCTGATTCTTCTACCGTTCGATGGCATGCCAATAAAGAAGTTACTTGAGTACCTTGCAAAGCAAAACTTGGATTGGATGACAGAGTTCAAAATTGGAGGAAATTTACCTCAGATAGATGTATACGTACCTAAAATGAAAATTTCCGCACGTACAGACTTGATCACTCCCTTACAATATACTGGAATTCATTCAATATTTGATGTACAGAAAGCACAACTGCCTGGCGTGTCTGATAGTCCATTATACGTCTCTAAGACTATTCAAAATGTGGAAATAGAGGTGAATGAGGAAGGTACAGTGGCTGCAGCAGCGACTGTAGTAGGCCTTGAAGACAGGATCTTGGGGCAAAGGTTTGAAGCCAACAAAGAGTTTGTGTTTATGATTATCGAAAGGAGATCTAATGTGATTCTGTTTGAAGGTGTTTACAATGATCCTTCGGTTGTCTGAATTATAAGGAAGGTAATTGTGTTCATCATAATTATAAGAATTAAATATAATAGTCAACCTTACGTCATATTTTTATTATACTTATTTGTTTAATTCTACAGTTTTTTTCTTTTAATTTTATTATCTACACGAATTTTAAATTTTTGACAATACATATACAAATCACGCCTTTATCCCTCGCAAGGTAGGCAGAGCGTAAACGTCCGTAAGAATCGCACATTCTTCAGTCAAACATTTGAGGGTCATTCAGAAAATTGTGTATCGCTGAAGTGACAGATTGTCAGCCCATCGTCTATATTTGCAACTAGCTGTTGCCCGCGACTTCGTACGCATGGTGTAGTGACTTGTGTTGTGAGTTAGTGAAGTTGATGTATGCATATTGTTTAATATTAATATAATGTTTGTATAAAGTTTTTTCTCTTTAAGATGTGCAATGAATAGGTACTGGTTAACTTGTTTTTCGGTTAGGTACTTGGTTTTGATACTATGGACATCAGCTACAAAACATCATTATAAACTACTTTGGTAGTTTTACCATCGGGTGCTAAAACGTACAAATTTTCAGGAGAACTGACTCGAGAGCAAGCGACATATAGCTGCCCGTGTGATAAACAGGGAATCGTAAGACCTACGCGCCTGCGGCTTTCAGCGTCTGTCCTTGCGATTTGTTTACAGTCATTGCAAAGAAAACGCTGACGGGAAACTGAATGCCCTGAAATTGAAATAAAAAGTTGTTGGGAATGAGTGATATACGCGCCACAACCAGTGAAAATATCCGCCTCGAATACATTCATCTTTAAGCTTAAGATCTTCAGTCTGGTTCCATTGCACAGCTTTGGCGGAGTGAGATTGCAAAGAAGCATGATAGGAACACCAAGTTTAAGTAATATTTGGTGTGCAGAAAGACCATTCGCACTCAAGAAGTTTAGGAATTCTATTAGGTAGTTAGTGGCTTTGTCTTGATTCATAACAGTGTTAATTGACGCGTATACCACCATATCCCTAGTGATTTGTGACATAATGGTATGGTTTATTGAAGCAGTCTGATCATTTTTGGGTGCAAAAATAGCTCTTCCACGTAGCTACGAATCTTTCTTTTGAAGGAAGGAAGGCTCGCCATACACAGAAGAAATGATTCTCTTTAGACCAGAAACTATTTGGCAAAGCGTTTCAGGCAGACTTACTTGACCGTTATCCTCTGGTAAAGTACCTCTGCCGAGTTTTAATAAAGCTTGTGAAAACTCTTCAGCCCGTGGATTACCTCCGAGACGGGTTCGCATGATCACCGTCATGGTCAGCTTGTGAATTTGTGGCCAAAGAGCCGATGATTTTAGTGAGGCATTCACCTCATCAGCCCTGGTACCTCGAGTAACAACTGGAAGTGTTTGGCAAAAGTCACTGGAAAAAAGAACAGTGATATGGCCCATGGCCCTATTATCTCTGCGTATGTCTTTCAAAGTCCTATCCATAGCTTCTACCGTTTTTTTGTTGGCCATCGTACACTCGTCACATAACTACCAGACAACAATATCAGAAAACCTTTGCCTTGTAACTATTACGTGATACAGCACATATTGGAGTATCGTTTGTGTCCAAATCGATTGTTATTTTGAAAGTTGTATGCGCCGTTTTCTCTCCTGGAAGCAGTGTGGCAGCGATTCTTGAAGATACTACAGCAAGTGCAATCCTTCCTTGCCTTCTGATCTCTGCAAAAATGTTTAAGGCGAGTGTAACCGTGAACGACCTCGATAGTGGCGCCACTTCACAAAAAAAGATTTATCTTTGAAGAAAATCTATCAGAATATCAGTTGCCTAAGTTTATACTTACATACGTATATCACGCCTATTATCTCTTGCAGGGTAGGCAGAGCGTAAATGTCCGTTTTTTCGGCCGTCTGACATATATTTGATGGTCATTCGGAAAATTGTGTATCGCCATGGTGACAGGTTGTCAGCCCATCGCCCATGTGAAAGTCCCTTAGTCGCCACTTACGACTCCCACGGAAAAGAAATGGGGTGATGCTATTCTGGGGTGGTCTTTTCTTAGACCCTGTAACAGAAGCTATTGGTAAAATTCTCACACACGTAGTTGATAAGTATTAATATTTTAACTGTATTCATAACTGTAAACATTTTAGGTATTTTATATAATTCATAAAAAAGACGTTTTATGTAATTAATAAATATGACCTTGTTTGCCTGAGATACAGGGTAATCCTAGTTCAGGCTAAATTGTAATATTTAAGTACTTCTAAGTATATTTACTTTATATGTAAATACTGACATTAAGCTTATAAATAAATTATTCTTATTCTTATTCTTCTTATTGCAAGCCGGCATCACACGGCATAGTTTACAATACTATATCATTATTTTTTTTAGAAAACCTGCCGCCTGTCAGTGGCTTTGTTATATAATTTTGGAGAAAACATTTCATTAGCGGGTTTCACAAAACTAACAGCGACATCTATGAAGTAATTTTAAACAAATTTTACTCTAACATTTTTGATTCTAACTAATGAAGGTATTTATATTTTTTTAGGTTCCGTACATCAAAAAGAAACGTACAAAAAAACGGAATACTTATACGATCAGTTTGTTGTCCGTCCGTCCGTCCATCCGTCTCGTAAGACGCTTTATCTCGGGAATGCGCAGAGATATCGAGTTAAAATAAAAACTAAATTGGTAAATAGGTTTTAGGCTGCAATATGGAACCCTTATAGGTTCACTCACTTTGTTGTCCATTTGTCTGTCTTTCAAGACTCACTATCTCGGTTACACGTAGAGATGTCGAGTTAAAATAAAAGTATTATCTATAACTCAGGCCAACGGCCTCTTGTAGTGGTAAAAAAATTAACTAATTTTACCCAAATCATAATTTGTCTTCGCAATAAAACAATTTTCAACGGATTTAAGTTGTGTTTATTTTGGATTTCACAATTCCTACGTTTCCACAATAAACACAACTTAAATCCGTTTAAAATTGTTTTATTGTGATGAGTAATAGTTGTGCAAACTCAAGAAAATATCACAATTCATCTGTCTTCCATCACATACCTTGACCATGACCAAAGGTCAAAGTAAAAGTCCGAAACATTTCTGTAATAGTTGGAACGGCCCGCATATATGTCAGACGTGGCGATAGCGATAAAATACTTACGGCCGTTCACGCTCAACCTACCCTGCAAGGATTAAATGTGTGATTGTTTGTTTTTTGTTTGGTTAGGTCGTTTCACGGGGTCGTTTAGATGGTCAGATCGTATGTCAGTCAATACGTGGTCAATACCGCGTTTTACAAAACTAACAGCGACATCTATATTATTTTTTAGGAAAAAAATTCGGAACTCGCTTTGCGGAACCAGTTACTGTGTTTTACCATGGGAATGAAAGTTTTTTTCGAGGTAAAAAGTATCCTAGATGTTGACCCGGGTAATAAACTACCACAGTATAAAATTTTGTAGAAATCTGTGCAGTAGTTTTTACGTGAAAGAATAACAAACATACCGACAGACAAACAGACAAACAGACAAACAGACAAAAATCAATTTTACTTCTGTTTTGATGTCTGTATCTTGAACACAATTAGAAGCAAAAACCCTTTTTTGAATCTATTTCATGTACAGAATTGGTTTCGTTTCTGTTTTATTATATGTATAGATACACGTAAAACCCTCGAGTCCCTTAGTCGCCTCTCACGACATCCACGGTAAAGACATGGGGTAAAGAAATTATCGACAAAATGTATTTTCCAATTTCATCATCAGTGCTATTTTAATTCATTATTTTATGTTCAACGATTAATGGTGTCTGTAGTCACTTGATGCCGGTTCTTCACAAGTTTTTGCTTCATTATTTTTGTCAATATACAACAATTTTGTGTATCCTCTCACAAAATTATCAGTTGTAAACTCATAAACAATGGCACCATCAATCGCGGATTTTATTATAAAAAGTTTGAAACGCGTGACCACTTATAGCTTATTTTTGGTTTTTGATAATATATGACAAGTATTTTTTGTATCACAGAACCGGCTGTAGATTTCAAATCGGCATTGAGTTTTGAATTGGTTAATTGCTATTATTTATTTTTTGGTTTTATAATATCAAAAACACATACATTAATATTTACTTACATACTCGTAGGTACCTAACACATCACAAATTACATGCATGGAGGCCTTAGTTGAATGATTAGTCGCGTCTCGCTGTGAGACTTCTTATCTAAAATTAATTTATTGGGTTCAAAAGCCTCTAATCATACTCGTACATGGAAAAACTTAATTCAATAACATAATTTCTTCTTCTATTTTTCTTTTTTTGCTCTCATCAACGTTCACCTAGTGTCATCATCATCAGTTCATTCATATAGTCCTGTACACAATGATTTTCGCCACTTTACTATCTCTCCGACGGACAAATTGTACAAATTAATCTAGACTTGAATGACTTGTGTGTTCTAAATCTAGGTCTTGAGCTCAAATACCCTACGATAAGAGCACAAACAAAACAATAGCGAAACGAAATCGAATCGTGCGCATCACGTCAATTACCATGCGGGCTCAGATCAAGAAGATAATTCAGAGGGAGCGATATGAACAACCAGTGTCTCAGCTCTATAGAGTGTCAGTGGCCATTTCGTATATTTCTTAAAGTTTGAGTCTTTAGTTTTTCACAGAAATGCTTATGCAATTGTGTCTACTATTCAATAGCCAAAAAATACAAAGCCATAAAATTCTCGCCAGAATCAGTTTTTTCACGAGCAAGCAAGAGAGTGCTGCGTAGCATTAGGCCCGCCCTTTTCACGATGTGCAATACAGTACCTATTAAAAAAAAAACAACTAGATGCACTCTAAAATTGACGCGACGCGACGCGACCGACCAATCCCAAGAGTTTGTTTATTGTTTACTTACTCGCATTTTCGTCACTGTGCATTTCGTGTTTTCGAGTGAAAGTTATTATTCATCTATAAGTACAAAAACTAATTACATTCAGTATTATTCTATATTTGATAGTTTTTAATGTGAAATATAGATATGTCAAAGAACAATTCGAACCAAGTGTTTGTGGACGTTACTACAAGTTATTTGCCGGTTTGGAAATATTTCAAAAAGCCTGTGGATGGTACGACTGCAAAATGTGAAAACCTGATTTTGTTTTTCGTATCCGTCAAGGCAAGTCGATCTGGCATTGGAGTATCGATCAATTATATTACAAAATACGAAAAAAAGTCAGAACGTAGTCTATTACTCTTACTTTTTAATCTTAAAGTAAAAAAGTACAATGTTTACCAAAATTATATGAAACAAACAAAATCTCGATCTCGATCTCGAAATCTCGACCAATAATCCAACGAGATCTCGAGTGGGTCAATCTCGAACCCTGAGATCTCGAACGAGATCTCGAGTTGCCAATCTCGGCTCGAGATTGCATTCCCTAGTTGTCAGCCCATCGCCTAAAATTGCAATACACTCTCTCGAGTCCCTTTGTTGCCTCTTACGACTCCCACGGGAAGGAAATGGGGTGATGCTATTCTAAGCCGGCATCACGCGGCATTCTGTATGAATGTGTCAATAAGAATATGAGTACCCATCACCCCATTTCTTTCCCGTGGGTGTCGTAAGACTAATTGACTCGAGGTTTACTTCTGTATGATTTTAGGCAATGGGACCACCATCTGTCACCATAGTGATACACGACTTTTGTGAAACGGCCCTCAAATATTTGCCAGACATGGTGATAGTTAACCTGCTCTGCCTAACCCGCAACCCCGCAAGGAATAAAGGCGCGATATGTGTATGTAGGTACGATAACTTTATACTAATGATCACTAATCACGTAAATGACAAGAACAAAAGGTATTTTAATTCAATTAGAGACACGCATTGAATACAGCTATTAAGCCATTCTAATGCTACGTTTACATCTGCTTCTGCACCTGCCGCTGCCGGGAATATTTCCCGAAATACATCCGTGGAAGTATCAACGCGAGTGAGTGTTCACACACTGCCGTCATACTCTTCTCGCAGCAATACAAATGAACGGAAGAGCGAGAGCAATACATTTCACGCGCTTACATGCTGCCGTTCCTTTGACTCGCGCACGAAAAGCCAACAATCGAGGGAGCACGGGAAGTGGCAGTGGCATGACGAGTAGCAACGGGAGTAACCTGTTCACATGCTCGCGCTGCCCACTTCCCTTACTATTTCCCTGCCCAATAGTTTGAACGTAGCATAAAATGCATAAAAATACGAGTGACTTGCTCAGTTGATAATTACAGGCACTTACAGAATATTTAGTAAGATAAATTCATGTCTATTTTTTTATAAGGTTATATATGAAAGTGACAGAAATAAAATAAGGAAGTGTCCTGTTCGAAAAGACCTGGTGCCTATGTTATGAAACTACAGGCTACAAGTCTGCAGGTGAAATTCTTAGTACATTGCGTAGCCGGTTTATATATCTGGTATCATAATGGCTAACCGACTACGCAATGAACATCGAATTTCACCTGTAAAATTGTAGCCTGTAGATTGATGATATCGGGTACAGGGCCCGATATCTGCTAAATGAAAATCATTTCAGTTGTATGTAGATAGCGTGTCAGTGGCGCATGGTTTTGGACGTTTCGTATTCTGCTAACATGAAGTATAGAATATCACGGTGACAATAAAATGACAGTTGAGTGTGGCTAGCGTTGTAAGGGTAAAAAAAATAAAAGAATCCGAGCCCAGCCACCTGCTAAATTAGCATAGCAGCATGTGAAAATATTACTATATGGGAAATTTTTGGATATTACTATATGAGAAATATTGTAATAAAATGAATAAAATGTTGCTTAAATTATGGATAGCTAATCTACCTACTGTTTCATACCTACGTCATGTTCAAGAAGTTATACGAGGTGTAACGGACAGCCCTCCGAAAACTGATAGGGTGCATACAGCCCATGTAACT
This sequence comes from Tuta absoluta, assembly GCA_027580185.1. NCBI lineage: Eukaryota > Metazoa > Arthropoda > Insecta > Lepidoptera > Gelechiidae > Tuta > Tuta absoluta. The sequence goes on along the minus strand of JAQAHW010000019.1, from coordinate 4,521,961 downwards.
GAACAACTTTCCCCTAGGAACATTTATCAGGAAACGACAAAAAAATATTTGACCTCCCATACAAAATCACGATCAGCTTACTGCAATTACTATGGGAAATAAAAAAAAAATAAGTTTTCTGAAATATTTTCTCATAGGAAGTTGTTCAGTTGTCTGAATGCACCCTATAAGTATTCAGACACCCTGTATTTATAAGAGAAGGAATATGTTGTGGGTATTACAATAAATAATCAGTCGTTTCCTCGATGTTGTTTGATTCGGACCCATGCATGCAATATTACAGTTACAAGAAATGGGTTTTCCGCAATGGGAATACCAATGTCACACTATGTCGTTAAAATTGCACTCATTATGAATCACACACACGCAACGGTTTCCACACCTTTTACAGAAATCGATATTTGTCAAATATTGAAATAAATATTTATTGTATATTGTTGTTGTTATTATACGTATGTATATATTACTGTGTTATATATATTCAAGCCTTTCTTTTATATATTTTTTTTGTTTATAGCACCTGCTTTGACCCTTTCCACATGCCCTAAGGTAGACTGGTAGCCTTTGACGTTAAATCCGCCCCTGTACAATTTTGTGCATAAAGTTAAATAAATAAATAAAATAAAAAATAAGGACAGGGAGGAAAAAGAAAAGAAGTTTTTCAAAATTGTCGTTGGCATTAATTACTAAATACAAGCTAAATTCTTAGAGTAGGTAAGGCCAGCCTAAAAAATAAGACGTCAACAAAAAAAAAACCGATCGCTTGCCATAGCGCAGCGTTATCACGAATCTGACAGCTGTTTTACATGGCTTATTAGGATAGTCAGTTTTATCATCGAGTTGTATGTAGTATTTTGAAAACATGCAAAAAATTTCAAGCGCGGGCAGAAAGAAATTTTCTCATGGTTTAAAATTTGACGGGAAGTGTTTAAAAATTTGGTATTCAATATAGGTCTGTCATGTCTAAATTGATTTGTGAAATTAGCGACTGACTTCTTAGTGGGTACGTAATTAGATAGTTACCTATTAGCCTCAATCCGAGGCTCCTAAGTAAGTAGGTAGTTCGAATTCAATCCGATCGTTCTTTCTCAGTCCGATCCGTTTTTCTTAAGTCCGATCCGTTTTTCTTAAGTCCGATCCGTTTTTCTTAAGTCCGATCCGTTTTTCTTAAGTCCGATCCGTTTTTCTTAAGTCCGATCCGTTTTTCTTAAGTCCGATCCGTTCTTCCCAGAACAAAACCTAAGCCCAGTCGCGGCCCAAGGGTGCGATTGGGCTGGTTGTTTGAACAACCTCAAACTTCTCCGGGTGAGCCCTCGCTCCCCGCCAAATAGTCACGCGTAGGTTTGAAAGCCCCAAACCTGAAATCGTAGAGTTGGTTCATAATGCTCTCTTCCGTCTACTTCCTGACCTTCCACCGAGGAAATTGTCTTAAAACAACAATAAAAGATTGTTTACACAAAATGGAACAAAGGTAAATCAAATAAGATCAATTTGAGGTCAAAACAATGACTCCGTTTGGAAGGAAGCAAAAAATTTGTACACACATTGTTACTAAGACCTTGAATCTTAACTATGTGAATGAAATTTAAAGACAATACTAAAAACATGGCGTAGTGATGTACTTAGTTGGTTGCTCTCTTGAGTGCATTATTTTATCGAAGTTAAATCGCGTATATAAATATAGGTACATATAACGGGGCATACGAAACTGACAGAAAACTTTTCAGTCGTAGAAGACGAAGCTGAAAAACTTTTCCTAAGAAATTTATTGGGAAAACGATAAAATATGATCCCCCTGACTAAACAAAAGATCCAATCAGCTATCCTGTCTGATGACGTTATAGCAATAAGAATAAGATTCGGACTTTTACTTCACACGTTGAGAAAAGTTTTCAGTTTCATAGACTGCCTATAAAGATTTCGGTACACCGTCTCTTACAAACCGTAGTTGAATGTGTGTTACGGTAAAAATTAAACTAGCACGTAGCAACTACGACAAGAAATTACGATGACATTTGTCATCAACCCTTTGTAAGAAGAAGTTAATGTTGAATACCAAATGAATAAAATACTTCCAGTGTTAGGTACTGATACAATTACAGAAAACTTGCAAAATAAAATCTATTGTTTCCAGGGTATGAACCTACAACTTTCGCTATCACTACTCGCAACGCCTCTTCAGTCGAGGCTACCGCGGCTCATCCATTGCCCAGTCAAGTAATATAATCGAATCGACAATCGCCATGAATGCTCACATCACTAGTTGCTCGCAGTATGTAACACAATCGTCTGTCTGTTACGCATACTGACATAATGATAATAGTGATACTCGGATGTCAGATATAGGGGCTAGAAATGCAAAGTAGTGCACACTTTTTAAACCGTTTGTTTGTTTAGTTTAGTACCTATAGCACAGTATGGCTAGCGTTTTATGTTTCATAAATATTAGAGTCGTTTATTTTTGGCTTTAAGTTTCTGGACCATTGCCCGAACCTAATTGATTATTTTGTGTCACTTTAGGTGTATGCTTTTGTCCGCAGTGGATAAAAACGACTTAAACTGAGTTTTTACACTATCTTAACTGTCAAATGGTCAATACTGAATAATCGAATTATAGACACTTGAAAGCTTAATACAGTAAATGAGCTACCTCACATACAGCTACACATACTTCCTATACGGTGTTTAGAGACCCATGTTTACACCGCAATCGAACAAAAATAAGCGACTTTAAATTTTTTGTAAGTGATGCCCTTAAATAACTCACCTTTCTTTCTTTTCGTGTGGGACACCGAGTCGTCCAACGACCCGATGAACCCTGGTGTCAGAGTTTTTCAACCGCCTACTACCACTAGTAGGCCTCTGACATGGTTGTGTTACGACCGCCGTCTAAGTTATCATAGACAGCAACCGGGACCGACGGCTTAACGTGCCCTCCGAAGCACGGAACCATTTATTTTCGGACAATCTGTTGGTTCACCCTGCAATGTCCTAACCAGTCCGGGAACAAATTCACAAAGAGATAAATATCAACTTTTTTGTGAATGTCCCACCGAGAATCGAACCCGGAACCTTTGCGTCGCAGGCAGTCGCACTACCACTGCGCCACATCGGCCGTCAAACCGGACCATTTCTATCATATCCTAAACCATGGAGGCATCCATACATACAAACTTATTATTATGTATAGAGCATATACGGAATCAAAAAATATTTCGTTTTTTCTTCTAAGGCTTGGGTAAAAATTGGGAGTCCGTGAGCTTTTCCGGTGCTCCGAACCTCGCTAAATCTGATTTATTTTATTTTATTAGGTAGGTATATAGCGTAGCACTTCTAGCATTATTTTTTAGATTCAGTCAAGCAAGTATCTAATATACACAGACACTTTTACGACTCGCGGCGCAAAACATATTTCCTTGTATTCTGGAAAACCCATTAAAAGATCATGGCTTTGCATCAGTCATGAAAATTAAACGAAGACTGCCTTGATTATATGGTCACCAATAAAATAAGACTAGTCTGGGTAGGTAGGCATTGTAGGTTTGTGAGAACTTGAGGAGTGATGATGAGGCCAGTAGCCCGAGTGACGCCTGTGACGAAAATGGTAGCTACATTATTTACCCTTGCAATGCCAGCGACACTCAACTGTTATTTTATTGTCACCGTGATATTATTCTATACTTCAAACTGTTAGCAGCATACGAAACGCCTAAAACCATGCCACTGGCACGTTATCTACATACAACTGAAGCAGTTTACATTTAGCAGATTTTGGGCTCTGGACGGCTGTTGTGACCAGAGGAACGACTGTTCCAATCGGATATGTTTGGAGGCTGTAGTTATATATAGCGATCGGCGGAATAACTTCGATACCATTTTTCAGGATTTATATGTATATTAGTAAAAATAAAATCAGAATTACATTTAATAATCAAATAATAGAACAATAATATTGACAATTTGGTAATAATTATATACCATGCATTTGTATTTCTTATCTTATCATTTTAAAATAATGTCATTTAACCATTTGAAAATTCAGGCTTACCTTTATTTGCAGTTTTTTTTACATCATGAAAAAAAAATGCAAATGTAAATTAAAAAAAATAGTTATACTTGCCCCCTTAAAATAATTTATATTTAAAGGCGCTCCCATATCCCGTAACACAAACGTGATTTTTATGCCATTAGTACAGAACCCTTAGCGCTGTCCGACTCGCACTTAACCGATTATAGGGTTCCGTACCCAAAGGGTAATAACGGAAACCCTGTTACTGAGGCTCGGCTGTCCGTCTGTCTGTCTGTCCGTCCGTCCGTCCGTCCGTCCGTCCTACAGTTACGAGGCTGTATCTCCTGAACCGTTATACCTAGACAGTTGAAATTTTCACAAATGATGTATTTCTGTTGCCGCTATAACAACAAATACAAATAATTAGAATAAAGTAAATTTAAGGGAAGGCTGTATCGCATGAACCGCGAAAGTAAGACAGTTGAATTTTTTACAGATCTTGTATTTCTGTTGCTGCTATAACAACAAATACAAAAAAAAATATGCTGCCTTACAAAACGCGTGCTTTTTTTTGCGCGTTTTTATAGATAATGGTAAGGAACCCTTCGTGCGCGAGTCCGACTCGCACCTGGCCGGTTGTTATTTCATTTTCTTAGATACGTGAATCATCCAATTGTCGTCTGTCGTTGCGTATTTTAACGGCCCGTAACGCATGCGTCTGTCAGACGAAAGGCGATTGCAATTCTTATTGTTTTTTCCATACAAATACGGCTACGGCGCGTAGGTATACGTTACGCAATTTTCTTTCGTCTGACAGACGCAGGCGTTGCTGTGCGTTAAAAATACGCAGTGACTGACGACAAGTGGGAGAACCTTAGATGTATGCACGTCAATCTTGTCAATCATAAAAATTAACATATGATAAGTATATTAACATCACTCTGAGATTTCCTCTAATCTACCAGTACCACCAATTCATAAGTTTTAGCATAAATAATAAAACAAAAAAAACTTTCTTAGGTTTTTCCTTATTCTTTTAATGAAATTAACACATCTATGATAAAAATAGGTACTTGCCATTATTAGGATATCATAATGTTAATGACGTCAGTTATGACGTAATAAATACCTTTGTAAAATCATTATACCTGCCTATTTACGTAAATAAAGATCACGATTTTTCTCGATAAATGTTGCAGGAAAATCACATATGTTCAGGGAAATAAATACAAATAATCTTTACCTACATAACACCATCGAGCAAAAAAGTGATTAGGAGGTAATTTTGCTTCAAATGGCGACGTGGCCCGACCAGGAATTGTATTACCGAAATGCTTACCTACGGTTCATACCAAAATATAGCTATACTATATTATCATAAATTTTCCGTTACTGTACCGATTACGGTAACGATATTTTTAGGGTACCTTAACCGCTATCAAAAGGGTTTTCTATTTACATTACCTGCGATTCTGCAACGTCGCAATGTATTCTTCGATATTGAAATTAAGTATACCGGTTTAGTACAGGTAGCACAGTCGCAATTTTTTACCAGTACCATAACCTATATCATGATCTTTTTCCGTCTACCATTAAATCTTATACCAGTACCGTTATCATACCGGTAGCTTAACCCTGTACCTTAACCTCGAAACCGTGGACCAGCAGGCGTTACATCCAGTCGGTCCAAAATAGTGGTCAATGAAGGCCTATGTCCAGCAGTGAACCATCACCGGCTATTGACGGTTCTCCCACTTTTCATCTGACGCTGCTTTTTTTTACACGACTGCCCAACCAAATAGGAGAGTAATGTTTTTAGAGTTAATGTATGTATGTATATATGTGCGATTCTTTAAAGTGCTATAACTCTTTAACCACTGAACAGATTCGAATGGGAATTGTATCGGAAGATTCCTTAGACCTCTATTATTCCGAGTGTCATAGGCTAGGCTTTATTTCAGAAAGCAGTCGGGTTTTTAAATTTATTATGCTTGTTAACGTTTAACTGCCACAATTCATTTGAGAAACGCATCCGTAAACGCACTGTAACCTTATTTGTAAAGGAATTAGATCGTAATTCTCAATTTCCTTTCGTCTGACAAACGCATGCGTTACGGTGCGTTAAAAATACGCACAGACGACAAGTAGGGAAACCGCCGAACTTTTAGATATGAACTTAGTAAGTTACTTGTTACATCCGTAAATCAATTAAGTGAACTGGTTCTGTCACCCTAATGGATTCCACAAATGGATATGCTAATTAATTTACTAATTATGTCCGTCACTTTGAAAATTACTACAAACCTACTCAATTATAGTTTCCTTCAAAACAAAACATACTTACATCCACAACACAAATGGCTATAACAGTCCACTGCTGGACATGAGCTTCATTCTATTGACGGGTATTTGACATGCTCACCATGCCAGGCAGACGGGTTGACGAGCGCAGAGCAAGTAGTTTTATTCGTAAGGAACGCTTTTGCTGCCCGTTCCCTGGATCCTCATAACAAGAATTGCATTTTCCGTTGTAAAACTTCCTTATAACAACGGATATACATACGTACATATATAACGCCTATACAGGGTTTTTTTTATTTACCCCGGAAATATTTTTGAACAACTTTTAATATGAGGTCACCTGCGAAATCACAAAAAAAAACAGCGGCTATAGGAAAAATTCATACCTACTCAAACAAAATGTATGAAACAGCTGGATTTTATTACCCGTAAAAACAATAATTTTGGTACACCACGTCTAACAAACATTTGAGCTCCATCCAGAAAGTTGTGTATCGCCATATTGACAGATTGTCACCCCAATGCCTAAAATTGAAATACGCATGTAACCCTCTGGTCCCTGACAGCCACGGGAAGGAAATGGGGTGATGCTATTTTAAGCCGGCATCGCACTGCTACGGATATACAGGGAGTAACAAAAAGGGTATAACAAGCCGAAAGGAGGTTGAAGTATTCATGAAACTGAACAACTTTCCTCATGGAAAATAGCGCGAAATATTTTTTTTAAATGGACCTCTCATACAAAAATGCCGACCAGCTGGTTAATTTACTATAGGAGGTCCAATTTTTATTAAAATACTAGCGGCCCGTCCCGGCTTCGCACGGGTGGACAATATTTTTTTACAAAAATACACCCTTTTTTCACATTGGAGGTTTATTTTATCCTTACCTACAGCTACTATTATATACACATTTTTATTGACTAAATGTTTATTTTGTTATACATTATTTTATGTTTATTGTAATCTTTTTTTTACACGGGGTGTAAGGGACAGACCTCCGAATACTGGTAGAGTGTATGCAACATGAAACTGAACAACTTTCCCCTAGAAACATATGTACAGAAACGCCAAAAAAATCGACCTTTCATTCAAAATCACAATCAGCTGACTGTATTCATCATTCACTATAGGAAGTCAGTTTTTTTTTACGTTTCCTGAAATATGTTCCTAGGGGAAAGTTGTTTTGATTTAATGGTCTGTATGAACCCTATCAGTATTCGGAGAGCTGTCCCTTACACCCTTTAATACACTCATTATTAAACATGATTATTACTCTGGTACTAATAATGTGGCGTAGTTTGTACCGGTGCGCCGTTACTATTGCACATTTTGAAATGAAAAAGTAGTTATTGTGGCATAACTGTAAAATTTAGACATATGGTATCGCGGATATTGTTATAGATATTGATGTTCTCTATAAAAATGTAGTACATAACTTTGCTCTATTGTCAATTATTTCTACAGCGTACGCGATATAAGATTTTTTAGGTTAATTTTTCACACATTGGGTTACATTATCGAAATTTTCACGCGGACCCCTATTTTTTTCTTGAATTTAAATTTAGCCTATTTTCATCAGAAATATTGTAGAATTCTAATAGTAAAAGAATTTTAAAATCGGTCCAGTAGTTTCGGAGCCTATTCAATTCAAACAAACAATCAAATCTTATAGGGTGCATGTAGACCATGAAACTGAACAACTTTCCCTAGAAACATATGTCCAGAAACGCCAGAAGATCGACCTTCCATACTAAATCACAATCAGCTGACTGTATTCACTATGGGAAGTTAATTTTCTTTTACGTTTCCTGAAATATGTTCCTAGAGAAAGTTGTTCAGTTTCATGGTATAGATGCTCCCTATCAGTATTCGGAGAGCTGTCCCTTACACCCTTTAATACACTCATGATTAAATATGATTATTACTCTGGTACTAATAATGTAGCGTAGTTTGTACCGGTGCGACGTTACAATTGCACATTTTTAAATGAAAAAGTAGTTATTGTGGCATAACTGTAACAGTTAGACATATGGTACCGCTGACATTAGATATTGATGTCCTCTATAAAACTGTAGTACATCACTTCGCTCTATTGTCAATAAATTCCACAGCGTACGCGATATAAGATATCTTTAGGTAAATTTTTCACACGTTGGGTTACATTATCGAAATTTTCACGCGGATCCCTATTTTTTTCTCGTATTAAATATAGCCTATGTTCATCAAGAATAATGTAGGATTCTAATGGTAAAAGAATTTTTAAAATCGGTCCAGTAGTTTCGGAGCCTATTCAATGCAAACAAACAAACAATCAAATCTTTCCTCTTTATAATATTAGTGTAGATTTCGACGTACGTTTTTTGAGGAAAGTTGTTTAGTTTCATGAGCACCTTAACTCCTCTCGGCTTGTGAACCCTTTTTTTTACTCTATGTATGACTCCAAATGGCGTGTAATTATATTACTTGAGTTGGTTTTTTACTTGTGGACATAAATACATACCAACTGATTTTATCATATATTTTATTTTAGTGTGCGCCTGACTTCATCAGTCTGACCGTCATGTTTAATTTTAAGATGCACTTTTCTGTTTTTTTAAGTTTCAGTCTGTAATCTAGGGTCCAAAAGTTAGCAAAGCTTAACTTGTACCAAACTTATTCAAATTACTCTAACATTCGTCCCCGCAAAATATTAATATTGTTCCAGATCCAGCGATGTTTGGAAATTCTTTTAGGCCTAATATCTAGATACCTAAAAAAATATAACGAAGCCGAGCTCTAAGATACCTACTTATAAAGCTCATGTAGAAATCTCAAACACATTTTAAATAAGCAATCTTCAATCAAATCAACCTTTGTAAACATTGAATGACTGGCATGCTCTTAGGTATGATAATGATCAACAAAGTTCATTATCGTGCTAATGATTATGCACTTACCTAGCTACTTCCTATTATTCTTATTAGTAAATATACTTAAATGAATCACGTTTCAAATTGGCCCAAAAAACTGGTCGCGTCATGAGTAGCGTCTGATGAGTATGGTATAACAGGTCTTCCACTGGACTTGTTGTGCATAATAACAGCCTTAGTTCACTCGAAGCCACGGTCGAGGACACGCGTCACCATGAAACGACTCATAATATTCCTAACATTAATAACAGTCTGTTTTTGTGAAATAGAATTCAGTGCGAGATCAAGGAACTTTAGCATAGAGCTGTTATACTTCACGCAAAGTGAAGCGGACGGACATGTCGTGATTTCTCCTTTTGGAATATGGACGCTTATGACTGGAGTGGCTCTCGGAGCGACCGGAGAAAGCTACAAACAAGTCAGAAGAGCTTTCATTCTACCGAGAAACCCTACGGCTCTCATCCAAGGGTATAAAGACTTGACCAAAACAGTTTTAGACCCGCCAACCACAGGAGTTACTCTAACGAGCAAAAATTATGTGTTCTTGGATGACGACTTCAACATTTTTCCTCAATTCCGTACAACTGTACAAAACGATTTCGGCGCTTCGGTGAAAATTCTCAACTTTAACGATCCAAACACGGCAGCCAGAATCGCAAATAATTACATTCTAAACTCTGGAGGCGGCAGGGTTTCAAATGTCTTGAAATCTGAAGACTTTGCTGAAGCACGAATGATATTGACCAATGTGATATCCTTCAAAGGACTATGGTCATATCCATTCAACGTAACCGAAACGGCAAGAAAACCTTTCTATGATGAGAACAGAAGAGTCATAGGTGAAGTTAACATGATGTATCAACGAGGACCATTCCGATTTTCAAGCATACAAGACATAAAAGCGTTTGTCCTTGAACTGCCCTACGGCAACGACAAGAAATACTCAATGCTTATCATCCTTCCGCACAACAACGTCAAAATAGAAACAATGTACAAAAATTTCGCGAACTACACTTTAGTCGATGTCGTGAAGCGTCTTGAAGACGATGACGAAGAATTCGGAACTACAGAAGTGGACGTTCAAATACCAAGGTTCAAAATAAGCACAAATGTAATTCTGAACAAACCGTTGAATTCAATGGGAGTTTATGATATTTTCGAGCCGGATCTAGCCAGTTTCGAAAGAGTGACTAAAGAGAAGATCTTCGTGTCAGCGATAGTTCATAAAGCAGATATAGAAGTGACTGAATCCGGGACTGTAGCGTCTGCATCTACGTCTGCCATTTTCGCTGATAGGATTTCTACTCCAAGGTTTGACGCTAACAGACCTTTTGTGTATTTTGTGGTTGAAATGACAACTACGACTGTGATTTTCGGTGGCATTTATTCTAAACCTACAGTGTACTAATTAGCTGTAAGAACTTATTTACACGAAAGTACTTTTATTAAAATTATTTATATCTCATGTAGAGTTTCATTCATTTTACTTCTCTGTACCTATAAGTCCACACAAAATTTTCAAAGGATTTTTATGATTCGTGAGACAAAGCTAATTGCTCATCTTAAGAATTTGGGAAGTCCGTCTCTAAATGAGAAAAAAACAAAGGCCAAACTGTTGTCTGGTGTTAATTAGTAATTAATTACCTAGGTACCAGTTGCCGAAACAACTTCATTTCTTTGTCCAAAAACAATGGATAAATGACTAACGTAGAGATGATATTTTAAGTTTGAGTTTTGACAAAATATAAACGGGTAAGTATAACAAGCTGAAAGGAGGTCAAGGTACTCATGACACTGATCAACTTTCCTAATCCGCCTGTCTAATAAAGTCTCACTTTACGTAGGTCAGCTGGAAGAAATTTCTTAGTAGAAATAAGTTGTCCTGTTGTGTCGTTATTCTTTGTATGTGTTTCTTTTGTAATGTTTTTGTGTACAATAAACGGTAAATAAATAAATAAAAATAAATAAATAAACTTTCTTCATGGAACATGGTGGACCGAAGTATTAAAAAAGAAATCTTCTTCTTATTTTCGTGTGGGACACCGAGTCATCTAACGACCCGATGAACCCTGGTGTCGGAGTTTTTCACCGCCAACTACTAGTAGTAGGCCTCTGACATGGTTGTGTAATGACCGCCGTCAAAGTAATCATAGACAGCAACCGGGACCGACGGCTTAACGTGCCCTCCGAAGCACGGAACCATCTTTCTTACGGAAAATCAGCTGGTTCAGCCTGCAATGTCCTAATCAGACCGGGAACAAATTCACAAAGTGATAAATATCAACTTTGTGAGTAACCCACCGAGAATCAAACTCGGAACTTTTGCGTCGCAGGCAGTCGTACTACCACTGCGCCACATCGGCCGTCGAAAAAAGAAATGGGGCCGCCCAAACAAAGTTGCCGAACAGCCAGCTAGTTTATTTATCCCTACTGTCGGAGGTCCAGCTTTTTTCATATTTCGACCTATGTACCAATATGAAAGTTGTTCAGTACCTTGACCTGTTTTTGGCTTTTTATACTCTTTGTACTTCAGACCAGGGTTACTTTTCCAACGATCTTTTAGATAATAAGTAGTTTTTCAGACTTTTAGAAGGTACATACTTACTTCATTAGAACGGTTGAATACAAACACTTCCCGTGTTAGGTATACAATTTTTTTCAATTCTGCCCGCGCCTAAAATTTTTGCAAGTTTAAAAAAATTAGAACTGTTTTTACAAGGTCTAATTAAAGTGTAGGTACACACACAGTTACTTACCTTTAACTAAGTATTTCCTTTCGTATGTATTTAAAAAATACATTTATTATTGTGAATGTTTAATTTAGCGTTGCTATGCTGGGGTAAGTTAGGTATTAATGACGGTCTATGAATACGCCGCGATGGCCGCACGCATCGCTCTGGGCATATGTTGTCCCTTTCTCGCTCGCGGGGCGAGGGTGGCGGCGTGCGCGCGGGCCGCCTGGTAGGCGCCAGGCGGTGATTTCTGCACCGCACTGTCAGTCACTCAAAACCGTTCGGACGAGAACGTATTGTGTTTTGTACGGATTTCCCGCCACGCGTTTTGTGATGCCGCGTGTAATGGACGATTCAATTTGAGATCGCGCGTGTTGATGCATCGTATTATTGCGGTTCTCCTGGGTTATACTAGAATACCAGGCTTAGTGATTGTTGGATGTCTCGACGTCTTCCACGTGAGCGTCGCGTTGAATAGGCATCAAGTGGCCATATCGGCTCGCGTTTTGTGCGGCCCTAATTCGTGTTGGGTCACGCGTAATGACTAATATCAAAGTGAAATACGAACAGAAGCTGTGAGTGGTTTGAAGTGAATAACGCGCCAAGGCTGTAGTGGAATGCTGGGTGTCGATATCTTTTCCACCCAGCCCTGTAAGTACCAACGGAATCCCTATTTGATCCATTCCCTGAACTTCCTTTCTCCGTTGGGTATTTATGCATTTGCGCCGGCACGTGACTGTAAGTGTTAAACCTAGTTGTTTTAGTATAAAACTGTTTTCTCGTGTTAATGGTGTGTTCCCTTTAGTCATATTTGTTGTACCATTATCATTGTGACTCCTTAGTACGAATTGCGGAATTCGTGGGGTGATATAATTTGGAGGTACTTACTTATAATCTAGTGCTTATACGTGTGACGTAACGCCAGATCGGCAGACGGTATTTACTACAGAATTGAGTTATGTAAAGGTCAGAACACATCATTTGCCAATGTCACTCAACTTAGTTAATTAAGTTAAATAGATTTAGGTTCACGTTTAATTCATAGTATGCGCTGCTATATTGTGCAGCGTATGCTATTTAGCGCTGCGTAACGCGGCCATTGTCTGCCTTCAGTTGAACTCCTGGTATTTTACTAGAAATTTACCTGTGTAAATCGCTTCCACTGCGGGAGTTTAGCTTGGAATTAGACAATTTTTGGTAGCAGAGCGTGGTTCAGAAAACCACTAGATTTAAGATTATTTTAGTATAAGATTTTTAATCTACCTACATAAAAAAAAAATATATTTTTTGTGATTGTAGTGTGCCCTGTGTAGAATATCCTATCGGTAGGATCAGGGCCAATCAATTAGTGAATTGCTTGTTATTATCGTTGTGTTTACCCTGTGCGGATATCCTAACGGTAGGATCAGGGCCGATTGTCTATTATTGTTTTTTATTGTAAGGTTCGGTGTTACTTTGGGTTGGTACCATGGCTCCCACAATTAGACAGATTCAGGCGAAAATTAGAGCGCACCTAATGTGGTTCGCGACTAAGCAGGCGATGGTCGGTCGCGGGGACCGAGAGGACGCACTCATCGCTTGTGCGCAACGGATTGACGAACGGGTCGCGGAGGTGTTGGATTGCCTCACTGGATGCGAGGAGTTATTTGATGGGACGCCTGATGAGGAGGTCAAACTTACGGTCCGGGCGAATGTGACCCAGTGCCTGGAGATAGGGCAGGAGATCCAGCAGGCGGCTGCTGTGATCACCAGGCGTAGAGCTGGGGAGCCGGACCCACCCCATGGTCCGCGGGGACCGGGGGTGCAAGTGCCCCTGCCGGCTGTGGCGATTCCGGTCTTCCACGGGGACTACACGGATTGGACCCGATTCCAGGATCTGTTTGACAGTGTGATTCATAACCGCACTGACTTGCAGCCGGCATATAAAATGGCACAATTGATGGCCAAGCTGCAAGGTGAGCCCCATGAGCTGGTAAAGCATCTACCAGTCGATGATGCAAGTTACGAGACGGCTCGCGGTTTGCTGATCGAGAGATACAGCAACAAACGTCTCATGATTGACCAACTCCTGGAACAGTGGCTCACCGTGCCGACCATCACACGAGGGACGGACCTCAGGGCCAAGGTCCTCAACCCTGTCTGCGTTGCAGTGAACGCTCTTGAGAGACAGGGGATGCCGGTGTCAGGCTATGATTATATCCTGGTCCACACGTTGTTGCGCCGCCTGCCGAGCGACATGGCCGCTCGTTTTGAACAGTCACACGGAGGTAAGACATCTGATTACCTCCTGACCTTCGAGGAGCTCAAGTCCTTCCTCGAGGCCGAGTGCAGGCGGGTAGATGCCCAATTTGGAGAGTCGCCTCACGCGGAGTCTGCGGCCGCTCGCCGCCCGGAACGGCCGGGTGCACAGGCGCGAGACGGTAAGAGTAGGCCACCCAGGCGATACAATGTCGCTAATTTGGAATCGAGGTGTGCCTACTGCAGAGAGGCGGGGCATCAGGTGACTGCGTGTGAGGAGTTCGCTGCACAGCGGGTGCAGAAACGTCGTGGTGTGGTGCAGCAACGGCGTTGGTGCTTTAGGTGTATGGGGCCGCATCAGGTGCGAGAGTGCCCATCAAGCACCAACTGCAGGTACTGCCAGGGTGCCCACCATCAGCTCCTATGCATGAACCGCAGCGGAGATTACGGAGGCAGAGCTGACGCGGGTCAGCGGACGGAGTCTGCCCTACCTAGACGGGAGCAACGCTCCCCACCCCCTCCAAGGAGGAGTCCTCTTCCACCAGGGTTTCAGGGACGAGGCCAGGGACATCAGCAGGTGATGCCCCCTTCACCACGCGCGAGACAGTCACCACCTCGGCAGCAGGTGCCGGAACGGGGTAGGTGGTCACAGGTCCAAGGTCAGGGGCACCCATCACAGATACGTGATGCTACGGGCGGGTGCCAACACCAGGGCCAGTACATGCAGTACTCGGCGGGTCTGAACAACATGGTGAGTTCCCATGACCCACGCATGCCTCTCCCCTTGGCTGAGCACCCGCGGCTACAGGCGCATCCACGGTACGCGCGCCTGCCGCAGGGTTACTATAGGCTGCCAGCCATGGCGTACAGGACCAGAGGTCCCTATCAGCAGGAGTGGGACCCACTCGAAGGTGTACGGAGAGAGGGGACCCCCCCGCAGGACGCGGACACTCCGCGCTTAGGTTCCTGCTAGGTAATCGCCGCCTACACGCCAGCTTCGGCCCCCCGGCCAATTACGGTATTGTTGCCTACGGCAATGATTTGGGTATGGGGATACGGTGGCCGCAGCATACAGGTAAGAGCCTTGTTAGATACAGGGGCTCAGGGTTGTATTGTGTCTAGTAAGCTGGTGAGTAGGCTACGCTTAAATATAAGGCCCACAACGGATGGGGCTGTAGGTATTGGAGGTGTAGATGTGCCTGACGTTCGGGGTCAGGTGAACTTCGAGTTCACATTAGGTAATACAGGTACAGGGGTCAGCTATCATGCCTCAGCAGTGGTGCTGGATGAAGTGGTAGGGAAACTTCCTCAGGTTCGGTTACCGTCAACGGTACGAGGGTTAACCACAGGCTTAGAGTTAGCTGATCCTGAATTTGATACTCCTGGTACGGTGGACGTTCTCCTCGGGTCAGACGTCCTCGGGAGATTCTGGTGTGGCAGAAAACGGGTACTTCAGCAAACTGGTTTAGTGGCCGTTGATACCACAGGGGGGTATGTTATTTTTGGCCCAGTTTGGAGACCTCAGGACCTACCAGAGGGCGATACGGTGCTCTATGGTAGTGTGTTGTCGGAGGTGCTGCAGAGGTTTTGGGAGTCTGAGGAGCCACCCACAGCGGATAGACGGAAGCCAGAGGATGACGAGTGCGAGCTGTTCTATCAGTACAACACTGCACGAAGTTCGTCAGGTAGGTTTGTTACCAGGCTGCCATTTCTCCCAAACCGCCCCTCCTTAGGTAGTTCGCGACAGATCGCGGAACGGAGACTACTGGCTATGGAGAGAAAGATGAAGCGAGATGCAGCACTTCGGCAGAAGTATATCGAATTCATGAGGGAGTACCTAGAGTTAGGCCACATGTCGGTGTCCAGCATAGATTGGAGGTGTGTCGAGCATTACTATATACCACACCTGGCTGTTTTGAAGTCACCGGAGGCGAAGATACGGGTAGTGTTTGACGGTTCTGCTCCTACATCGAATGGTGTGTCTGTGAACCAGTGTCTGCACGCGGGTCCCAAGTTGAACCGGGACATTGTGGACATCCTCACAGATTTTCGGTTGCACCAAGTAGCGTTCGTCGCAGACGTCAAAATGATGTTTCGCCAAACAATTATACACCCGGATGACCGTCGGTACCAGCTGATTTTGTGGCGTGAGAGCCCTGACGAGCCGATGGTCACTTATGAGCTTAACACGGTAACGTATGTTCTGAAGCCAAGTCCGTTTTTGGCAGTACGCACGCTGCGAGAGTTGGCCGCACAGGAAAGGGTAAGATTCCCTCGAGCCGCAGCAGTACTGGATCGCGACGTCTACGTGGATGACATCTGCACGGGTGCAGATAGCGTGCAACAAGCACTGCTACTACGAGACGAGCTGATCGCGATCATGGAATCAGGAGGTTATGAGTTGCGGAAATGGCTGTCCAGCTGTCCAGAGCTCCTGGCCGGGTTGCCAGGTGAGTTCCAGCAGGACCCGCACCTTTTCGAGAACCCGGACAATCCAAATACGTTGAGCATCCTAGGGGTGCAATATAGGCCAACGCATGATGTCTTTACGTATCAGATCGAGCCAGACCTTATGCAGAAGACTTGGACGAAGCGTTCGGTATTATCGACGATCGCCAGAACTTTCGATCCTAACGGGTGGATCGCACCGGTGACGTTCATGGCGAAGTGCTTCTTGCAAAGGTTGTGGATAGCAAACTTGGGTTGGGACGACCAGCTCTCCGGAGAGCTGTTGAATGATTGGACCAAGTTTGTGACCACCTTACCAGGGATCGTACGCATCGCCATACCTCGCAAATTGCTCCCATCGGTGGGATGTAAGGCTACCCTACATGGGTTTTGTGATGCCTCGGAGCGAGGGTACGCGGCAGCTGTCTATTTGCGGACAGTCAGTTCAACGGGAACTGTAGACGTGCGTCTAGTTATGGCCAAGAGTAAGGTGGCTCCGGTTAGGACAAGATGGACCATTCCAAAGTTGGAATTGGCGGGAGCAGCGCTTCTCACGCGCTTGCTACATTATGTCGCTAGTAATCTACGCGGTACCATCAATTTGGATGAAACGGTGTACGCATGGACCGACAGTAGGATAGTTCTGTGCTGGTTACAGACGTCGGTACATACTCTTGAGGTTTTCGTGGCAAATCGGGTGTCACAGATTAAAGGATCGGAAACTCCGTTGGTATGGAGACACGTACCGGGAGAACAGAACCCAGCGGACTGCGCCTCACGGGGATGTAGGGCCCCTGATTTGGTAGGTCACTCACTGTGGTGGGGACCTCAGTGGCTGACTGAGTCACCTGAGAGATGGCCATACAATGAGTGCGGGTCGCCGCTTGGGCCACCTGATCGAGGTTTGCGAGTGAACGTAGGGCAGATCGTACCTAAGCCTAGTGCGGCTTTCTTGCTAGAACGATACAGCTCCCTCGACAAACTTCTAGGGGTGACAGGTTGGATCAAACGGTTCGTGAACAACTGTAGAAAACCTCAAGCAGAACGGAACTTGGCACCTGTCCTCTCGCCTGCGGAGCGGAATGCGGCTCTAAGTTTATTGGTTAGGGTCGTCCAGGCGGAACATTTTGAGGAAGAGGCCAGGCTGCTCAGGGATGGCCGTGGAAAGCTGAAGGGAGGTCTTGTGCGCCTCAACCCGTTCGTGGACGAGCATGGAATGCTCCGGGTTGGAGGTAGACTTCGGAACGCTAACCTGCCCTTTTCAGCACGGCATCCGCTGTTACTCCCAAAGAAGGGACCTTTGGTAGAACTTATAGTTAGGGATCGTCACCAGAAAAACTCGCATGCGGGCTGCAATGCACTTTTGGCTATTCTACAGCGCGAGTTTTGGATCTTGTCTGGACGACGTACGGTACGGAGCATTGTGTTTCGGTGCTTGCCTTGCTATCGGTTGAAGGCAGCCACAATGCAACCTCAGATGGGAGACCTCCCACCGGACCGGGTGACGGAAGCCTGGACGTTTGCGGGTGTGGGAACGGACTTTGCGGGGCCTTTTATGGTAAAGGTATCACGCCTTCGCAACGCGAAGTCAATCAAGGCGTATTTGTGCGTGTTTGTGTGCCTAGCAACCAAGGCCGTCCACTTGGAACTCGTGGCCGACCTCACTACGGAGGCTTTCTTAGCAGCTTTAGATAGATTTGTGTCGCGAAGAGGGCGACCAGCGCTGATCAGGTCGGACTGTGGTACCAACTTTAAGGGCGCTGATCGATGTATGAAAGAAATTATAACGTTTTTATCGGAAAACGAGGAAGCTATCGGCACGAGCCTCTCCCGTCAGGGCATTAACTGGGTGTTCGATCCACCAGGATGCCCCCACTGGGGTGGTATATTTGAAGCGGTTGTAAAGTCCGCTAAGACGCATTTGATGCGCGTTATAGGTTTAACGATATTAACCTTTGAGGAGCTAGCGACCGTGTTTTGTAAAATTGAGGCCGTTCTCAATTCACGTCCTTTGTGTCCGCTTAGCTCAGATCCGAATGATCTGGAGGCCCTGACACCAGGGCATTTCTTAATTGGCCGACCACTTAACGCCTTGCCAGAATACCCCTACACAGAGGTCAGTAGCAATCGTTTGACGCGTTATGAGTTGCTGCAGCAAATGTCTCAGAATTTTTGGAAGCGATGGTCGCTTGAGTATTTGCACATTCTGCAGCAACGCCTTAAGTGGACGGACAGAACTGAACCCCCTCGCATCGGAGATCTCGTTCTGGTTAAGGATGCCAACCTGCCGCCACTGCGATGGCGCAGAGGGCGCATTCTCAACTTGTTCCCAGGTAGTGATGGCACTCCTCGAGTCGCGACAGTTCAGGTAGGGGATTCAGTTCTTAAGCGAGCAATAGCAACGCTATCTCGTCTCCCCAGTAGTGAATAGGCCTAAGGGATTCGGCCTAGGGCGGGTGAATGTTTAATTTAGCGTTGCTATGCTGGGGTAAGTTAGGTATTAATGACGGTCTATGAATACGCCGCGATGCCCGCACGCATCGCTCTGGGCATATGTTGTCCCTTTCTCGCTCGCGGGGCGAGGGTGGCGGCGTGCGCGCGGGCCGCCTGGTAGGCGCCAGGCGGTGATTTCTGCACCGCACTGTCAGTCACTCAAAACCGTTCGGACGAGAACGTATTGTGTTTTGTACGGATTTCCCGCCACGCGTTTTGTGATGCCGCGTGTAATGGACGATTCAATTTGAGATCGCGCGTGTTGATGCATCGTATTATTGCGGTTCTCCTGGGTTATACTAGAATACCAGGCTTAGTGATTGTTGGATGTCTCGACGTCTTCCACGTGAGCGTCGCGTTGAATAGGCATCAAGTGGCCATATCGGCTCGCGTTTTGTGCGGCCCTAATTCGTGTTGGGTCACGCGTAATGACTAATATCAAAGTGAAATACGAACAGAAGCTGTGAGTGGTTTGAAGTGAATAACGCGCCAAGGCTGTAGTGGAATGCTGGGTGTCGATATCTTTTCCACCCAGCCCTGTAAGTACCAACGGAATCCCTATTTGATCCATTCCCTGAACTTCCTTTCTCCGTTGGGTATTTATGCATTTGCGCCGGCACGTGACTGTAAGTGTTAAACCTAGTTGTTTTAGTATAAAACTGTTTTCTCGTGTTAATGGTGTGTTCCCTTTAGTCATATTTGTTGTACCATTATCATTGTGACTCCTTAGTACGAATTGCGGAATTCGTGGGGTGATATAATTTGGAGGTACTTACTTATAATCTAGTGCTTATACGTGTGACGTAACGCCAGATCGGCAGACGGTATTTACTACAGAATTGAGTTATGTAAAGGTCAGAACACATCATTTGCCAATTTCACTCAACTTAGTTAATTAAGTTAAATAGATTTAGGTTCACGTTTAATTCATAGTATGCGCTGCTATATTGTGCAGCGTATGCTATTTAGCGCTGCGTAACGCGGCCATTGTCTGCCTTCAGTTGAACTCCTGGTATTTTACTAGAAATTTACCTGTGTAAATCGCTTCCACTGCGGGAGTTTAGCTTGGAATTAGACAGTGAAGCTATGTATAGATAGCATGATATGAATGACTCATTAATGCTTATTGGCTTTTAGCTTTGAGTAGGTATTTATTTGATCATCACTGACTACTAATTTATTAGTATACCTATCTATAGTCTCACTCTTAGCAGTTATCATTTTCCGGTACGGTAGGTGCCTGAAAATAATTGTTTACAATTTCTTAACAGTTCGCTCCTTATGACTTTGCTATGCACTTCTATTTAGGCGTTTATGAACACTGCTTTCTTGAAAAGTTGTAGTGCGTCGATTTGGTGGCTCTCCCACTTGTCGTCCGTCGCTGCGTATTTTTAACGCACCGTAATGCATGCGGATTTCCATACAGATTAATGATCCTTTGGTGCGAATGGGCGATTACTTTAGGTTACGTGGCGTCGCGTCGCCTCGCCTCGCGCCTACTAAAACGCTAGTTCTATTATATTCTCTTGGGCGCCTACCCTCGTGAGCCTTGACGAGTGGATCATTTACTTTACACTCTCGCGCTTCAGTTTAAAGGCTAGTCTCCCGCGCATGTTGTTTTTCCAACCAAAAGACATAGGTAAACATTGCTTTCCATCGGTCGCGGAAATCAAAATCAATAGAAATGTCTATTGCCACGCCGTAATGTATATCGAAGTTTTTTTTTTCATTTATTGTTTCCCATACCTAGGTCTTCGTAAACGAATCATATAGAAATGTGTATTGTATGGTTTCGCCGTGTGATGCCGGCTTAGAATAGCATCACCCCATTTCTTTCCCGTGGGAGTCGTAAGAGGCGATTAAGGGACTCGAGGGTGTGTATTGCAATTTTAGGCGATGGGCTGACAACCTGTCGCTATGGCGATACTCAATTTACCGAATGGTTCTCAACTATTTGTCAGACGTGGCGTAAATTACCGCTTTGTGACCGTTTACGCTCTGCCTACCCCACAAGGGATCAATGGGGTGATATGTATAGCCACGCCGCAATGTAGGTACCAATAACATATATTGCAGTCAACTGGTTGCAAAAGGCGTTTTAATATTATACTAGAATAGTTTGTGCATCGAATTCTGCATGCCCCGTCCGGAAATCGAACCTTGTTGCAAAAACTACTCCTACGAAACTTTATATTCCATGGAAATTTAAAATATTCTCGGGGAAGTCCTGAAAATCGACAATATTGCCAAACTACCTAGATTCCAATAACGCAAAAAGTATTGTCATGTATGGGGCTGCCAGCTTGAACCTTTATTAACTAAGTATGAGGCTTGTTCGTTGCTTTATTTTTCTTGTTTATTTGTGTGTTTGGTAAATAATTCTGATAGTGATTTGAGCAACAAACTATTCTTAAACTGAAAATTAAATAGGATATCATAATTAATGCATGCAAGGAGTAAGGGACCTGGGATAGCCCTCCGAGCGAATACTTTATGAAAAGTGGTTTAGTTTCATGGTCTGCATGCACCCTTTCAGTATTCGGAGGGCTATCCCTTACACCCCGTATATTTGATATTGTGTAGGTAATAGTGACGAGCGGGTCACGTTCACGTCACGTGCCGCAGAAATTTTATACTATCACGTTTTTGCCGCTACATAAACAGCACAACACAGCCCCTAGTCGTAAGAATAGGACCTCTGTGTTGTGGATTCTCCCTTGACGTAATGCCAAATCACCTTACTACCGCGTCGTTGGACGACTCGGTGTCCCACACGAAAAGAGAGAGACACCTTACTATGACTTGACTTAACATAACCTTACAACGACTTGACTTTTACTAACCTGACATAAGTAATTGACCTGACGTATTTTTGTTACGTTCGGTTCTATCTAAGCGAAACTCGCTGTCATGCCAGTTTGGCCAATTTATTAAGAGTGGCTTGGCAACATTATGAAAAAGTTTTGACAGTTTGTTGTGCATGAAAAATATCGAATTCATTTCTTTTACTTTTTATTGAGTATAATTAAAGTTAACGTTCTATTTGTGGAAACAAAGTTACAAAACGTTTTTTAGTTTAAATAATAATAATCCCACGTAGTAAATTCAATGACAGTCTAATTCATAAAACCTAAAGAAAAGGTTAGGTTTGTAAACCTTGTTAAAATACGAGAAATAAACATGTTCTGGAGAAGATTATTTGCTGGAAAAAGTAATTTATATAAAACACACGTATCTCTTCAAGTCTTTAATTCAAAAAGTGTCAATTTACGAAATTATAGTGGTAAGTTACCATACGAAACATATAACATAACCTCAAAATTCCATTATATCCCATGATTACAAGAACGATTACATCAGATTTCATTCAAAATGAATTTTGTTATTAATTTTAGCTTATGTTTCGAGCACTTTTGGAGGGAAGACTGCAGGACTAAGCTGTTTCACTAATTATACAAAATTATCCAGCTATTTTTGTCTACAAAGAAAATATTGCTCAAAAGGCTTATTAGATGGCGATGTCACTGGATTTCAGGAAACTCAACATGAAAAAGGTAAGAAGTTACAAAATAAAATCTAATTGTGTGATTGATTATCAACTTTTAACTGGCAGAGCATGACAATTTTTTCATTGGTATTGTAATCTATTGTGAGTAGTTGAGGTTCAATTTTAGGTGGGAACATTCTTCCCATCGCCTTGTAAAGGTTTAAGCCACACTCGCCTACAGGACATTGATACACCCTGGAACGGCCATGCAGTCAGGACCCTTTCCTTAAAAAACTGCAACAAAAACTAATACAGATAACTTGTAGAACCTCTTAATAAGTTTTGATAAAAATTATATCCTACTCTCCTGACTGCACCCCAGTAATTGGCTTTGAAAATAAGGATTGAGCCAGTCACTGTGTCTTTTCAACATTCTCACAATGCTGCAATGGCAGGTGCATTCAGCCTGGATTAAGCCCATGGAGAATTAAAATAAAATAGTCTGTTAATTATTTAGACTAGTCTGTTAATTATTTAGAATAGTCTGTTAATTATTTAGAATAACTTAGAGCAATCAGTTATTTAATTTTATAAATTTCTGAGGAATGTGGGTTAAATACTAACATTCATTCTGTGTGTACTAAACACTGAATAGCTTTTCTGAGAAACATACCTAGTACAGTTCAGTCTTCTGTTCTTCTTCTTTATTTATGTCAATGACTTAGAATGGAGGCACACTGTACCATGATCACAAATTTTGAAACACTTTAAATTTTTAATTTACGGATTGGAAATTGGGTGAAATAGTTCCCACCAAGCGGAGCTGATCACCCATCTGCGAGCTCTGCAGACCTCCCAACCTGAGGAAGACGAATACTTACATACAAAATTTTAATGAAAATACAAACATACATATATCATGCCTATATCCCTTGCGGGGTAGGCAGATCGGAAAAGACCGAAAAAACGGTCACTCACGCCACGTCTGACAAACATTTGAGGGTCATTCAGATAATTGTGTATCACTATAGTGACAATTGCAAAATTGCAATACACACCCTCGAGTCCCTTAGTCGCCTCGTACGACTCCCACGAGCAAGAAATGGGGTGGTGCTATTCTAAGCCGGCATCACACGGCCAAAATGCCGAAATGAAGGCCGTTTAATGCAAAATGCCTGTTAAAATTGTATGAGTAAAATATTTGTAATATGTTGCATTCTTATTAGAATGAAATTTAATAACATAAATTATATTTTCTTCTTCTTACAGAACTACACAGAATCAATGAACTATTTCCAAACCCAAGGTCTACATTAAATGAGTTCACTGCTAAAACTCCGGACAAGGTATTTGAGATACACTACAAACAGAACATGTCTGCACCAAAGATTGGACGAAAGAAACAAAAACCTCAGGCCAATGGATGGACGTGTACTTATGCTTTTATTTGGCCTGAGAAGATAAAGTTTGAAGCGTAAGCATTCTTTACATTCAACTTGTTTAAAATTGTATACAGGATTTATTAGAAAACTTGCAAAATTTTCAAGCGCAGGCAGGATTTGAACCTGCGACTTTCGCATTACTAGTAGCGATGCCTCTTCCATCTGGGCTACCGCAGCTCATTCCTTGCCCGCCAATTTTGCAAGTGTATTTTGATGCCAGTAACGAGTGGCACGGCTCCATCTACCTGGTTAGTTTTGCAACTAATACCCAGCGACTAATTCTATCTTTACAGAAAAGCTATGAAAACCCGCGATAAATTGAATACCAAATTTTAAAACACTTCCCGTGTTATTGTATACAGGATGTCAAAATATTAGCTGTAAATATTTTTACAACTTTCCCCAAGGTCGATATAATAAAAAAGATTGAACCTCCCATACAAAAATGTTCAAGCTGACCAGGTCAATTTGTTACGAGGTCTATATATTTTTGACATATTTCGACCTATGTTCCTTGAGGAAAATTGTTGCACTGTATTTTTCAAAATTAATTGTTTTGATTAATTTAATCAAAAGCTTCACTTTGATATCAATATACTGATGTGTGTAAAATTCAACAAGTATTCCTTGGAATCTACTTTTTAGAACTCAAACAAATTAATTTTTGATTTAATGACCAATGTGGAGCAGTGGTAGTGCAACTGCCTCTAGTGCAAAGGTCCTAGGTTTTATTTCTGGCTGAGGCAGATATTTTGATGACATGCATTTACTCTGGTCTGGTTAATTGTGCACTCACAGTGCATATACTTTATTATTTTCATAAATGAAAAAAAAGAGAAGGCTTGTTTTGAATTTCTACCCTCATTTATGAACTAACCATAGTATTTGTTACAATAACTTTAACTAGATATCGCTTTTACGTCGCTTTGAGACGAGTACCAAGAGATTGAAGATTTGAAAGTGTCAGTCGAAGCGCGGGTAGCTAAGTTGGTAGACCAGTAGAACGGTACCCCACAGTCCCGGGTTGAAGCCCCGGCGGGCGCAAACATTTTTTCAATTGCTTATTTTAATTTATAGCATTTAAATTGTTGAGTGAATTAGTTTTTTAAAGTCAAATATTTATACTTTCCAGGTCAGCGCTGTCAAAACGTCTAGCGGCTGAAAAGGCTGCGACCCAAGCGATACACTACCTCCATATAAACAACCGTATAGACAACAAAGGCCATCCCGTTTATGACCGAGACAAAATCAAAGAATTGAGAGATACAATTCAGGAGCCAATCAAAATTAATGTTAGCGAAAAATCCATGGAACGAATCGATCGCATTTGGGAAGACTATGAAAGTGGGATAAGTATGTGACAGTTTTACCTTTCCGAGTTTTTACATAGTTTAAGAATTGCTTTGGATTTTCAGACAGGTTATGGTTATACTATTCAGAGAGTAACAAAACGGGTATAGTTATATTAAACATGAGTCAAAATATTTAAGAAAATTTGGACCCCCCATACAAAATTGCTCATTATCTGGTTAATTTACTAAACACTTAAAATAGGTAGGATATAAGTATGGATCATTGATTCAAACTGAAGTCTAGTGCTCTGCTAATGCAAAATTTGGTTATAATGTTTCATTTAGGAAAATTCTACAGAAATTCTGAGAAAGTTGTGCAGTTTCATGAGTATACCTTGACCTCCATTCGGCTTGTTATACTGACCCTTTTTGTTACTCCTTGTAAACATTAATGAAAATAGAATAGCCTGATTCTTATTAATGGTTCGTAATAAGAAAAATTTGAGGTCCCATACCTACAAAACTACTATTCAAGTTTTGTTTCAGAAATCCCCTAAATTTTTCCTCAGGGAAAAGTCGTGCACCTTTTTAAATTCATCGTGTATAACAAATTTATTCTTAATCATGATTTATTTCCTTTTTCAGAGGATATTTACGAGAGAACGTTCAAAGAAGCCGCTCACAAAATGGTTACCCCGCTTCCTGCTTTGACTAAGGATTCCACTATTGATGAAGATGGTAAGAATTGAACATAACAATGACTGGCTCGATGGTGTAGTGGATAGTACCCCTGCCTGCTTCGTCGAGGGTCGTGGGTTCGATCCCCACAAGACTCAAAAAATGGTCAAGTCAATTTTAAATGTTTTTGTTTATTCGAGATGTTTTCTATGTATAATACGTATTTACAAAATAAAGTAAGTACTAATTTAAGCTACGTAGGCGTACGTTGCTTAGTTGTCTAGATGACGCTGTGTAGACTGTCCAGGATATTTAATAAAACATCAAATTTTTACATTCGGCGGACCGCGCCGAATTTTATTTTTTGTTTCAAAAGTTACATATTTACATACATACATATATCACGCCACGTAAACGTTCGCAAAAACGGTCATTTACGCCACGTCTGACCAATATTTGTGGGATATTCGGAAAATTATGTACCGCCATAGTGACAGGTTGTCAGCCCATCGCCTTAAATTGCAATACACACCCTCGAGTCCCTTAGTCGCCTCATACGACGCCCACAGGAAAGAAATGAGGGTGATGTTATTCCAAGCCGGCATTATATGCGTGATATGGTACAGTTATTATACCGGTAGCTTAATCCTGTACCTTAACCGGAAACGATCCCTGGGCCCATAGGCCATACTCGTAAACCGTGGACCGTTACATCCAGTCGGTCCAAAATAGTGGTCAATGGAGGCCAATGTCTTTTTCAAAATCGATTTATTTTGATGAGTAATATTTGCCGTGTGAATTCGGCTAAGAATAGCATCACCCCATACCTTTCCCGCGGGTGTCGTAAGAGGCGACTAAGGGACTCGAGGCTGTGTATTGCAATTTTGGGCGATGGGCTGACAACGTGTCACTAAGGCGATATACAATTTTCCGAATGACCCTCAAACATTTGTCAGACGTGGTGCAAATGGCCATTTGTTGCGGTTGTTTACGCTCTGCCTACCCCGCAATGGATAAAGGCGTGATAAATGTATGTATGTATGCAAAGAATCGTTTTTGATCGCTATCTTAAATAATTCATTATGATTGTTACAGATGGATTTACAGACACAGAAGCAAAGATTTCTGACGAAGAAGTAGACGATATTTTAGGTATGTTATGTTTTGTTTTAAATATGATGGGACTATTGAATGACTAACTCTCGATTTTGACACATTTCCTTAGCTTATTCTTAGCTATACGAACCAGCAAAAAAAGAGACAATAATTTATTTATTTGTTTTTATACTTTATTGCATACTAGCTTTTATATATATTGCGTTACTGGCGTTAAAATACCCTTGCAAAATTGGCGGGCAAGGAACGAGCTGCGGTAGCCCAGATGGAAGAGGCGTCGCCACTAGTAGTGCAAAAGTCGCAGGTTCAAATCCTGCCCGCACTTGAAAACTTTGCAAGTTTTCAAAAATGTATACCTTTAAAATTTGGTATTCAACTATATATTGCCCACTGAATATAATGCCTGACACAAAAAGCAAAGCAATCCACACAACGAATCTTGAATTGAAATCGGCTTAGTGATTTAGGCGTGAAAATGTAACAGATAGACAGAGTTTACTTTCGAATTTATAATATTAGTACGGAATACATGCCATAGACATCATCAGCATTTTATTTAATACACAGTTTAAATATCTCATTTTTGTTAAATCCTTTATTTTCCTAACAGATCAAAAAGTCCACATTCACCCAGTATACGGTAAAACAGTGTCGCAGCCGTCAGAAACAGTGTTACAAAGAAGAGAGAGATTACTCGTACAGAAGTTCCAGAGATATGACGACGAGTTGTCACCAGCGCTACCTATTGATCAATACGTGTAAGTATATGATCTTCTTCTTCTTCTTCCTCGGGTTGGGACGTCCGCGGATCTCGCAGACGGGTGATCAGCTCCACTAGGCGGGAACCATTTCACCCAATTCCCAGGTTTGGGGCACTGGGTTCACTGGTGCTCCGGCAGCGTCACCTCCTCGAATCTTCTTGTTGCCCTGCAGAAATGCAGGACATCTTTTAGAGATATATTGGTTAAATCCCTTTCTTCAAGTTTGTCATTACCTAGATATTCCCATCTTGGCAGCGAGTAGCTTGGACATTCCGCTAAGTAGAGGAAGCTACTTTCTTCCTGTCCGCACTCGGGGCAAGATGGGTCGTCTTTTAGTTTCATAGTATATAGGTGTTTGTTGAGATTAATAGACCTATAATCAGTCTTGTATTTTTCCTACTTAGTTGCAGAAAGTTGCGCGTTCTTTTGGGATCCATGCTCTTAATAAAGAGTTTGGATTGACGGCATGTTTGCAACTCTCTCCATCTTTTGTTGCTTTCATTTTTGATTTTGATGCTGATGACACCTTTTGTTGACTGTCCTGGTATAGGTAGGCGGGGTTCAGGGCCAATGAAGGTTTTATCAGCTCCCTGCCTGGCCAGTTCGTCTGCTGCTTCATTGCCTAAGTTGCCTTGGTGTCCTGGGACCCATGCAACTGTAGTTTTTGCTTTGGTTGATAATTTATTGAGTGCCAGCTTACATTCTCTTACTAAAGCTGATGTGGTACTGGTCTTATTTAGAGCTTTTAGAGCTGCTTGGCTGTCACTATAAATTACCACCTCTGCGTCCACTTCTCTGGAGGTCAGTTCACTAGCGCATTCCAGGATGGCCAGTATTTCAGCCTGGAAAACGCATGCGAATTTCCCCAGTGGTATGACTTTATGTAGATGTAGACTCGGTGGGTTTTGGATGTATATGCCCGCCCCCGATAGTTTAGTGCTTTCTTTCTTGGACCCGTCTGTATAGCAGGCCAATATCGGGTTGTCCGTTGTTACTTTCCAGTCGTTCCTAGGTCCAATGTGTATCTTGTATTTCTTGTCAAACATCTCTTGTTTCTGTATCAAATCGTTGTTTGCTAGAATCATGGAGATGTTTTCCTCAATTTTTAAGCTTATTTTTGCGTGTCCTTTGTCAAAACGGTTTCCTTTCCATTGACAAAAAGACTTCATTCTAAACCATTGCTCTAGAGCCACCTTCATCACTTGTAGGTCTACTGGGTGCAGGCCTAGGATCATTTGAAGGGCGGCGGTTGGTGTAGTCCTTATAGCGCTTGTTATCATGAGTCCAGCTAGGCGTTGTACTTGATCAAGTGCCTTCTTGTTACAGGTTATGGCGGCTCTGTGCCACCACACTATTGCTCCATATGTTAGTCTTGGTAGGATAATTGATTTGTATATCCAATTTACTATGAATGGTTTGAGTCCCCATGTCTTCCCAATAGCCCGTTTGCATTGCATCAGGGCTATCTTGGCTTTGTTGCTAATGTTCTTTATATGTGTGTTGAAAAGCAGTTTGCTGTCTATATCAACACCCAGGTATCTTATCTCATCTACCACTTCCAGGTCAGTATTATCTATCTGGACTGGTACTCCTAGTTGATTGTTTCTTTTCTTGGTGAAGATGATTAGTTTGGTTTTGGAGGGATTTAGATTGAGACTTCTGTCCCTGCACCATTTTAGAACGGCCGAATAATGAACGACTGCCTGAAGCAGTCGTTCATTATTCTGCTAATCATGTTTAGTTCTCTACCAGTGACTAGTATTACTCCGTCGTCAGAGTATGCTTGCATGTATACTCTTGTTCTGTTGACGGTCTTAATAAGATCGTCTAGCAGAAGGCACCACATTAGTGGTGACAGGCAACCACCTTGTGGGAAGCCTCTCTTAGCTCGAACCGTGTGGGATACGCCGCCCAATTCCGTGGAAATGGCGCGGTGTCCTAGTGCATTCATGATCCACTTTCCCATCATAGGTTCTATTCCTTCTCTTGCAAGGGATCCCGCTCTGGCATCAGTGGTGGCCTTATCAAAGGCTCCCTCGATGTCAAAGAAGCACCCCATTGCATATTCTTTGTTGTCTACTGCTCTTTCGGCTTTTACTATAAGGTTATGAAGAGCAGTGTCCGTGGATTTACCCTTCATATAGGCGTGTTGATTTACATGCAGTTTGTCTCCACTGCAGCTTATCTTCATCCTTATGTATCTGTCTATGATTTTCTCCAGTGCCTTCATCATGTATGAGGATAAACTGATGCATCTGAAGGACTTTGCTTCCTGGTAATTCTTTTTCCCCGGTTTGGGTATGAAGGTAGCTTTGACCTTTCTCCATGTTACTGGGATATATCCCGTCCTGAGGCTCTCTCTATATAGATGTATGAGATCTTCTTTAACGTATTTTAGTGCATTTTGTAGCATTTTGGGGAAAATGCCGTCGTGCCCTGGCGCCTTGTAGGGTGCGAAGGACATGATGCTCCATGTTACGGATTCTTCGTGTACTATGTTCTCCACTTCATCCCAAATACAGTTCATATTGTAGTCGGTTTCTTCCTCATGGTATTCTGTGCAATCCGGGAAGTGTGTTTTCATCATTATATCCACGACCATTTTTGGTTCGGTTATAAGACCATCTTCGTTCCGGATGCTTCCTAGTTTACATGTGTTGTCTTTGGCTAGTGTTTTCATTAGTCTAGCGGCTTGTGGCGTTTTATTTATTTCTTCGCAGAAATTTTGCCATCCTTTTTTGCTTTCGTGGCGGCAGGAGTTGCGCATGTCATTTCTTGCCGATCTGTATTTGTTCCAGCCTGCAGGGTCCTCCTTGTTCTTAAGAGCTGTTCTAAGGGCCCTGCGAGCTAGTTTTCTCTTTTTCCTGAGTTCTTTATTCCACCATGTTTGCCCTTTTCCTTTACATATTTCTTTCAGAGGGCATGCTTTGTGGAACGCTTCTGTTAGGGCTGTATTTAGCCTCTGTGTGTCTTTTTCCATCTTCTCTGCCAGTAAGGTTTGATTTATCGTACTCGGGTTCCATTCTTTAATATTTTTATCGAATGTATCCCAGTCCGTCTTCCTGGCATTTCTTATTTGGGTTTTCACCATTTTGCATTCTAATTGGAAGGTTATTCGCCTGTGATCGGAGAAACTTTCTTCGGTGTCAACCTTCCAGTCTTCAACGTATTTACTAAAGCAAGAGGTCGCTAGTGTGATATCCAGGACCTCTTGTCTTGTCTTAGTTACAAAGGTAGCGGTGTTACCAGTGTTTATTATATCTAGGTTGTTGCTAACTATAAAGTCGAGCAATAGATTACCTTTTTTGTTATTGTCGGTGCTGCCCCACGCTTCGTGGTGTGAGTTTGCATCACATCCTACAACGATTGGGATATTCTTACCTCGGTATAGCTGGACTGCTTCCTCGAGCTCTTTTGATGGTGGTTCAAAGTTTGTTTCGCTAGGAATATAAGCAGATATTAGCGCCACCCTCATTTCTTTGTCGTCGGCCATCTTGATGTTTAGTTCGATGGCGACAAGGTCTCTGTAACATATACTATGTATTAGTCCTAATTGTGTTGTCCTGCTGCTAGCATAAATGCGTGTTCTGGGATGCAACTCACCACCGAGGTAGACAAGCTGACCCCCCAGGCTGCTAATGCCGACCACTTTCCCATTGTAGGAGTATGGTTCTTGCAGCAGGGCAATGTCTATGCCCTCAGCAATTACATATTGGCAAAGTTCGGCCATAGCCTCTTTGCAACGATGCAAGTTTAACTGGAGTACTTTTAGGGTATTTAGTGTATATGATCTTAGTATTGTGTGACTGAGCCGATGGCGTAGGGTGCCCCTGTTTGCTATGCAGAGGGTCGTGGGTTCGATTCCCACAAGACACAAATATTCATTAACTACATTTTCAGATATTTGTGTGTAGTGTTTCCTATGTATAATATACTATGTATTAATAACAGGTATCAAGTTCCCATTGTACTAGCTGTGCTTAGTTTGGGGCTAGATGGCGCTATGTAAATTGTCTAGGATATCATTTTTTTATTTTATATTACCATTGAGAGTTAGGCAGAGGATCAACGACTAAGTGATTCAGTGTTACAAAAAAAAGACAGATTACTCGTACAGAAGTTCCAGAGATATGACGACGAATTGTCACCATCGCTACCTATTGATCAATACGTGTAATTATATCTTTTTGACATAAATATTTTGACAGCGAGTGAGGCGTCCACTCAATACTATTTTTTTTTTTTGCTTTCCATGAAGTACGGGTGTTACAGCTAATGTTTAAGTTGATATAATAGTCTGTGCGGAACTTCGAGCATTTTTCAGTCGCTATGAGATTTCTCATACTGAGGCACAGGGCGCCCTCAATTTTTAGTTCAAGATCGTTACTCCTCTAGTATATTTCCTCCATGGTTGTATGTCGTTTGTTGTAATTGTAAGGAGAGTTTTCTAAGATTTGCATTACTATAACTATCAGGCGCTAGAATGTATTTGAATATACCCTTTCCTGTGTGAAGCAAGGTTAAACAAGCATCGCCACATTTCAATCCTATAGTAGATAGGCTATTTAGGAATAAATTTATCCAGGGAATGGGCAGAAACGTTCCCTTGCTGTGCACTCGCCCATACGACAACATGCGGCTCTCATTTTTCCGAATAGGCATGCAGGACAAAAAAACTGCTGCAAATATTTTAAGGGGTGAGTATGCAACTGAACAATCTTCTCTAGTCCCCAAGAAGCATATCTCGAAATATTTAAATAAATCTATGCCCAAAGTTTCATAGATATTCCCGGCCGGCCAACACATTTAGTCTATTTTTTTGGGAAAAATTTGTTCAGTTTTATTCACGCCTTAAAATATACAGCCATTTTGTACACCTTATATTGTTATCTCGAATTAGCTAGTAAGTAAGTATTTACATTCTCCTTCCGAAACTGCGACCTTGAGACGCCTTCTGAAACCTACAAACCTTATTACTCGTCCTACATAGAACTTTTACGGACGCGCGGTGACCCTAATACGAGGACGTGACCTTGAAGAGGTCGCGTGACCTGACCCCGATAGGAAAGTAACCTTGAGAGACGACTGCTAAATGGGACGTCATGTGACGTCAGGTTAAATAGACTATGCCCTCAATTCGGGATATAAATTCTCCTTACTTGCCTTAAATTAGTGCTGTCACTTTCCGTCAAATAGGTTTAGAAAAGGATAGGAGATATTTATTTTATTTAAGCCCATCGTAATACACATGAAACTACGATACACTAACGACACCCACAAGATAGAAATAAGATGATACTAATTAAAGTAGGCAGCTTTCTGGAATTTATAATTGAAAATAAATAATTTTCTATTAAACTTTATTCTGACCTACCAAGTTTTCTTTCAGAGTTATCGATGCTACAAATAATCGTGGAATTAAAAATCGCGTGTGTTTTTACTCTAAGGTAAAACCATAAGAATAGATAATAATACTGCGTATAGAAACGAAACTCCTTTGTCTGGGCCCCAAAAGCCGCGCTTTAAATACCTACTTCCCCCCGTAGCCCGTAACGCCCCGCACTCTCCCGCGCTTTAAGTCGGGGCTGTCACGTGCCAATAATTTTATTCCAGACTAGCGGCCAGTCAAGCGGTTGCGACCGCTGCGCTGCTAACAGTTTTCCCGTGGGAACAATATATTTACCCATTTTAAAGTCTTACTTTACCATTTTATTGTTAATAGGTAGGTACAGAATTTTAAAATAGGTGCAAAACATACCTACGATACGAATGTGCTTATTTATCATTATCAGCTAACAATGACTTACGCACCTATGTAGTTTAAATTAAAAATGGTAACTAGGTACCTACGTAAGTAAAAATAGGAGTACACACAACAATTACGTATAATAAAGAATGGTAGGTACCTAGGTATTTACTGTAAAATCATCACTTACCTTGGCTCATCTTTAGGCAAATTAAAAAAACTTATATGCGGAGTCTTCCTCGCATCACTTTTGCAGCCATACATACCACAATAATTCGGCATTGCTAAATTTTTCACAAAAAATGAAAATTCGACCCGCATGACGAACGTTTCCGCGGCGAAGCGCACTCCCGACTGAATTGTTCTCTAAGAGACAGCCAGACGGATTGACCTTGAGCGCGTCTGGAGCGGGAGTGTCATCTCTATGTGATTTCTACTCTATGGTAAAACCTAAGACGTCTTGTCTTTAGAATGATACCTATTAGAATTACTACGCACTATTTATGACGTCATAATAGAACTAACCATCTCCGCATTCCGCATAGCGCGTCTGATACAGTGGAAAAATACGTCACTGATAAATACTCTTTAGGCTTACTGTTTTATTATTTAGAATAATACTTAAACATTTCAAGTACCTATCTTAGTCGTCGTATAAATATAATTTAAACAGCTCTTAAACACGCATATGTAACATTTTTGTAATAGAATAATACTTAAACATTTCAAGTATCTTAGTCGTCGTATAAATATAATTTAAACAGCTCTTAAACACGCATATGTAACATTTTTGTAATAACACAGTTGAATGTTTACAATAAAATAAATACCTACGTACCTATCTATCTACCTTAATCATTTAATTTTGACATCCTTAGACTTAATAAATTGATAACAATTAGTTGCGGGCAGTCCGTGATGCCGGCCCAAAATCGGAACAGGTACAGTATAACCCGGAATAACACATAGGCCACTTTTTACCGCGGGAATACAACTATTACCACGGGAAAATTAGTGGCAGCCGGGTGTACCGTTGGGCGGAAATCTAGTGAATATGCTTTACCTACACCTAGGTGTAGCGTATGTTACCAAAAATGTGACACCTAACGGTACGAACACGCAGAGAAAGAGTCGCGTGTTTTTTTCCTTATTTCTGACGGACCATATGGTGCGAAACCGCATTGGAGAGCGGCACTTTGCCCCCAATTCTTGTTGTGTGACCTCGGACGCGGTGCAACAGTGAAACGATTGTCGAAAACGACACTCGCTTTCCAATGGGCTGATGAGAAACTGGGGTTTTCGAGAAGGCTAATGCTACAAAAAATTCTTAAGTACTTTAAGAAATAGCCGATGAAGTAAATTGAAAATATTTGGCTAATGGCAGCTAACGATTCTATGCTAGTAAAATATATAAAATATTTTAAGTAATTAAATATAAAATAATATTTCAAGGGTTGGACAATCAACAACTATTTACTTAATTATTAAATACAGTTTTAGAAAGCTGGCAAATTTTCTACCGCAGGGAGGATTTGAACCTGTGACTTTCACTGTCAGTACTATCCACGCCTTATTTTTATTTTACGCATATATTGCTCTAAATCTTAAAAATACCGCATATTTAGTAAATTCTTATCACCTACTTAGTTCTAACATTGCAACTGCTACAAGCAAGGTAACCCATACGTCACACACCTACTACACCAACCCCACCTCACACTAATACCACTCAACGTCACAACTACGTAAGCGAGCGAACGAAATTGAAAGTGGAATAGAAATCGAGAGTTCACTCTCGCTTTCAATATGCGCTGCGTGACGTAAAACGCGTCATTGCGCGTCACACGAACGCTACGTCAGAAGTGTTCCGAATTCAACTGTTGGTCGTTCAGCTTAGGTACACCTTAGAGCGATAGTGGTGTTACTGTCGTGTGATACCGGCTTGGAATAACATAACCCGATTTCTACCCGTTGGTGTGGTAATTGGTGACTATATTTATGTACAGTCAGTTCTAGCACATAAGGTACCAGAGGTAGGTACTCCAAAAGAACTGAATTATTTTTATCCCCAGTTAATACATAATAAAAATTAAAATTTATTGTCATAAAAGAAGTGACTTTCTACTAATACCTTTAAATATGCACAATATCTTGCACTGCGTTCGCCAACTCGCCTGCCAATGCCAGAGAGAAGGCCCATGTCAAGTATAGTCCAGCAGAAAAGTTGTGGCTATAGAACTCTGATGCGCCTGCACAGCTGACCTAAGATAAGCAAGGTAGAGACATATATTCAACGCGGAAACATCATAAGACATATGAAATTGTATCGATTTCATTAATCACATGCTTAGCGTCTACACAACCTATTCACAAGAAGTCACGAGCGCATTTCGGAACGCACGCCTCGCGCCCTACGTCACAGTGACGTATTTTGACGCGAAACTTTCGCGCGTTTTCGCTTTCGTTCGCTATTCGTGCCAGCGCAGATCTCTCTAGGCCGGCCAGCTGTTGCCGCGCTTGGAAAGTAGGTTGAAGAAACAGCTGTTGGAGTGATTCGAAAGTAGGCTGGGTTGCCATACTTGTAGAGAGTGTGGATGAGATGGTAGAACGCATTTTAGAAATAAATCTTTAGCTGTAATTTTATGAATTTAAATTATGAGACTTAAGGTATTATGTACATACATACATAAATCACGCCTTTATCCCTTACGGGGTAGGCAGAACGTTAACGGCCGTTAAACGGATATTAACACCACGTCTGACAAAAGTTTGAAGGTCAATCAGATAACTGTGTATCACTATAGTGACTGGTTGTCAGCCTATCGCCTAAAATTGCAATACACATCTAACCCTCGAGTCCCTTAGTTGCCTCTTACGACACCCATGGGTAAGAACTGGGGTGATGCCATTCTAAGCCGGCATCACACGGGTTTTATGTACTGTGGTTTATTTGTTTTGTTATGGTTTGGATATTATGTTGATACGGTGTGTAAGGGACAGTCCTCCGAATACTTATAGGGTGCACGCAGACCATGAAACTGAATAACTTTCCCCTAGAAACATATGTCAGGAAACGACATAAGAAATGACCTCACAAAATCACAATCAGCTGACTGCATTTATACTATGGGTAGTAAATAAATTACGTTTCCTGAAATATTTATTTATGGGAAGTTGTTCAGGTTCAGGGTCTGAATGCATGCACCCTTTCAGTATTCGGAGGAATGTCCTCCTTGGCCACTTATAGCAATATATATCGGTATTCATAACTAAGCGCACAGTTTGAACAAGATTTTGTTAATTCTTAATAATCTTTGTAGCTAGTGGTTTTCGTTAATTCAAAATTTGGTTTCCCAATCAATTGCGTATTAGTCTAGGATTAATTTTTCACTGAGCGCTTTTGTCGCTGAGACGTTGCAATATTGTAACTTGCATAATTGCACTGCGATTTTATATGCAATTTTGAAAGTTCTCCAAAAATGTATACCCAACACGTTAAAGTGTATATGCGTTTTATATTAGCTTAATTTCTTTTAACATTTCAGTGAGCAAATTACCTCAACGCTTGAAACATCGCGAGTGGCCGTAATAGTGGGCGCGGCAGGGTGCGGCAAGTCCACGCGTGGACCGGCGGCGGTGTTGCGGCACTTGAAGTCCAAAGCTGACATTATAGTGTCGGAGCCGAGGCGGGTGGCCGCTAGGGGGTTGGCAGAGCGAGTGGCGTTCGAGATGGGGGAGGAAGTAAGTAGATATACTCGTAGCCTAACCAACCGTAAACCAACCGACCAACCGAAATAAATTGTCTAACTAATCGACCAAACTTAATCAACCAACGTAGAGTACGTTGGTTGATTAGCCAGCCAACTTAGCCAAACAACCAAAACCAACTACCCAAAAAATACTACTAATCATACTGCGTAAGTGAAATACATTATAAATGTTATAAGTAAGGTTGCCGTAAGCGGCATTTGAGGTCCAAATCCAACTAAACCAACTGAACTGACTAGCCAACTAATCAATCAAGCGAACCAAATCAACTATCCAACTAAACCAAAGTACCTACTTCATTCGTACCTATGAATCGAACATGTATGACCTTTGTGGCTGTGTGTATGAAAAGTTTGATGAATGTATATGAAGCGAATGAAGTGTTTAAGAATAGCCAGTGGAAAGTCTCCTACCCAAAGGCGTCATTTGATGTTTATGTCTCTCTTTCTCTTCCCTTTTCGTGTGGGATACCGAGTCGTCCAACGACCCGATGAACCCTGGTGTCAGAGTTTTTCAACCGCCTACTACCACTAGTAGGCCTCTGACATGGTTGAGTTACAACCGCCGTCTAAGTAATCATAGACAGCAACCGGGACCGACGGCTTAACGTGCCCTCCGAAGCACGGAACCATCTCTCTTTTCGGACAATCAGGTGGTTCAGCCTGCAATGCCCTGACCAGACCGGGAACAAATTTACAAAGTGATAAATATCAACTTTATGAGAGTCCCGCCGAGAATCGAACCCGGAACCTTTGCGTCGCAGGCAGTCGCACTGCCACTGCGCCACATCGGCCGTCTATGTCATATCATATGTTTATGTTGATGATTTCAGGTTGGCGAGACGATAGGGTACCAAGTGCGTCTGCAAGCGAAGCCGCCGCGCCCGCCCGCCGGAGGCCTACTTTATTGCACTTCTGGAGTGTTGTTGAGAAGATTACAGGCGAACCCAGGTGGGTACTAGCTTGGGTACAAGATTTTATGCCTCCAGGGCTACTCGGAAAATAGATGAATTTACTATATGAAGTGACGTGTGAACAATGCAAAATTAAAGCCTATTCTGTAAAACTCCGTGTGATATCGGTTTAGACTAGCATCACCCCATTTCTTTCCCGTGGGAGTTGTAAGAGGCAACTGAGGGACTGGAGGGTGTGTATTGCAATTTTAGGCGATGGGCTGACAACCTATCACTTTGGCGATACACAATTATTCGAATGACCCTCAAATATTCGTTAGACGTGGCGATAGCAACCGTAGTTTTACAGGCTTTTTATGGTCTGCCTACCCCGTGATATGTGTATGTTTACTACGGTAATTTTAATGCAATTGTACAATTTTGCTGGTAGGTTCGTTTTGGAGTACAAATTTGCCAAAAATATAAGCTTTAAAAAACTTTTTGGGGGCTGCAATGAGCCGGAATTCAAAAATAAGGCTACTAATTCAAGTCGAGTGTCATGAAAGGGCATGTTACAGAGCTCTCGGTGGGCTCGGTGAACGGTACGTTTGTTCTGCGTTCTATTTTGCCGGTCGGCTTTGGCGTTGCTATGAGTCATGATTTTTCGTGAGTGCAGCCTGCGTTCATTTAATTATAACACCAGTGCCATGTATTATCATTGTACAGGTACAGGTCCACATTTACAGGCGAAAATCTGCCTGTAACGCACTTGTAGTTACAATTTACAGGTTACAGTCGTTTTATGAAGGCACTTGTAAAGCTACCATTGTCAGTACCGCTCCAAAATCTTGACTACAGGTAAATTTTACAAGTCGATGTACAACTATCGATTCATTCATTTCATTCACTCAAATTCGACGTCAATGTTATAGCACAGATTAAATAATGTGAAAGTATGTAAACACTTTGCTAAATATATAAGACATTACACTGAAAATTATTATTTTAATAAAAAGGAAATTACAAAAATTAAATCCACAATATTTCTAATTAAAATCATATTATTGATAGAGTACGTTAAAATAGTACTGTTGTGAATTAATAATAATAATCCACAATTGACGATAAAGTTTTGCTTTATTTAACGCCTCGAGCAAAATAATTTGGCAAGGAACGCGTTTTGAGTACTTTTGAACATTTTGAATAGATTTTTAGGCAGAAATCTTGCACTTGTAAAATAATTACCTAGGTCAGACGACCTGTAAAATTATGCACAAGTTGTAAGTTTTTACAGTTGTAGTTTACAAGTCTTTTGATGAACACCTGTAAAAACTTGCTCGATTGTGTTTTTAAAAGCAAAATCTACCCTATGGTTTGTCGATGGAAATCTACAGGTGCCTGTAGCTGTGACTTGTAAAATTGTAGACCTGTAGCTTCAAAAAACGCCTGTAGTTGTAATTTTCATCAGTGTTGCTATTTAAATATTAATTTTGGCGCGATGTTGCCACTTTTTCGCCTGTAGAATTGTAGTTGTTCAATGATAGCACAGGCCACAGAAGGCGTAAATACGTCAATCACCTAACGATTTCAACTTGATAATATTTTTATAAAGAATGATTCTCTTTAAAATCGGTTTACGGACGATAATTTTACGCGATAACGTCTTATGAAAATACATGCATTGCAAGCCGAACGTTAAGGTCGATTGCACCTCTCTTTAGTTTGTTCCGCGTTCAAGTTTGCCGGTCGGCTTTGGCGTTGCTATGAGTCATGCTTTTTCGTGAGTGCAGCCGGCGTTCATTGAATCAAAACACCAGAATGCTTTTAGTTTTATTTAGACAATTACAGCCATAAACTTTTGTAAAAAATATATGTGATTGTCGAAAATCTAACAGATAACTAACATACTACAATTTGATAAATTTTACTCAATAGAAAAAAAACTATATTTTATTCACAAGCATACACCATTATTAAGAAGTAACCTCTATTTGTTTTTTTTATGTTATGTCACCAGTTATAAAGTTAACTGTATAAACTGTCAAGGATATTATAAAAAAAATATATATTTAGCTACATACCTATTCTAGTACTTCTTTAGTTTCTATGTCGGAATAACCGTGAAATCTTGAGCGAATAATGATTGTCTGTTTCTCTCTGGCGCAGCGCGAATGAAAGGCACAAACTTTTCAGGTGAATCAGGGCCTTAACGCGTTTGACCAGGCCATGAAAACTCGCTTGACAATCGTTTTTTCGTCATTTATTCGTATTGTGTGTGTGGGACCCGTTGAACCCTGGTGTCAGAGTTTGTTGACAAACTTTTCAGGTGAATACAATACATACATATATCACGCCTATTATCCCTTGCGGGGTAGACAGAGTGTAAACGGCCGCAAAAACGAACATTTACGCCACGTCTGACATATAGAGGTATTTGAGGGTCATTCGGAAAATTGTGTATCGCCATAGTGAAAGGTTGTCAGCCCATCGCTTAAAATTGCAATACACACCCTCAAGTCCCTCAGTTGCCTCTTACAACTCCCACGGGAAAGAAATGGGGTGATGCTATTCTAAGCCGGCACTTCAGGTGAATCACGGCCTTAATAACGGTAATTATTCCATTAACAGGTTTGACCGGTTGCACGCACGTTTTCATAGACGAGGCGCACGAGCGTGACGTCAATACAGACGTAACTTTGTTGCTGTTAAAGAGGGCGTTGGAATTGAACCCCAAACTGCACGTGGTAGTCATGAGCGCCACGCTCGATATTGCAGTGTTTACCAAGTAAGTTGAAATAGCATCGCCCCATTCCCACCGTTGAACGATATTTATTGCACTGCGCTTGCCAACCCACCTACTGTGATACACAGACGTCACCTTGTTGCTGTTGAAGAGGGCGTTGGAATTGAACCCCAAACTACACGTTGTAGTCATGAACGCCACGCTTGATATTGCAGTGTTTACCAAGTAAGTTGAAATAGCATCACCCCATTCCTACCATTGAACGATATCATTTTCACTGCGCTTGCCGATCCAATCGTGATTTATACGGGATCAAAAACAATGATTAGGATCATAAACATATTTTAGGACAATAACACCCTTTAGAAAAATTTTAGGATATTCTAATCATTATCATGAATAAAACAAAAAGACTGGGTACATTACATTTATGAGATCTAGGCTTACACACATTTTGGGATCATTATAATGTACAGGGTGTAAGGGACAGCTCTCCGTATATTAGTAGGGTGCATTCGGACCATGAAACTAAATAACTTTCCATAAGAAAATTTCAGGACACGTAAAAAAAAATTGCCTTCCCATAAAAAATGCAGTTAGCAGATCCTAATTTTGTATGGGAGGCCGAATATTTTTTTGTCGTTTCCTAACATATATTCCTAGGGGAATGTTGTTCAGTATCATCGTCTGCACACACCCCATCAGTATTCGGAGGGCTGTCCCTTGCACACCGTATATAACACATTTGCAATCATAAGCTTATATTACGGTTATGAATACAGAAATCAAAAGCACTGTATACGATAAACTTTGGAATTTTCAATATACTTTACCTGCGACACTAATAATAATTTTCTACTATTTTTTAATGTAAAATTGCAGATATTTTGCCGCGTGTCCCGTCATAGAGGTGCCAGGCCGAGCCTATCCTGTACAAGTCACTTATTTGGACGATATCGAGAAGCAATTCAATATCAGACTTCCCGCTACTATGGAGAGTTGTTCGAAGGAAGACGGCAGGCCACATATTAACTGTCAAGAGGTGAGAAAATGCCCTCTACTTCTTTCTTTGAGGATCTTTTAGAATGAAAATCTTGACTTGACTTTCATGATTAGATTAACGTGGTGATAAAAGTACCTATACCCGAGGGTCTTTAAAATTACCCCTTTTGCCAATTTTATATTAATATGGTGATAAAATGACCTATACTTTGAGGGTCTTTGAAAAAAGCCTTGACACACCTTTTTGCCACTTTCAGATTAATATGATGATAAAATGAATAAAATACTCTCGACGGTTTTTAAAACAAAAATCTTGAGCCCTTTATGCCACTTTCATGATCAGAATAATAATAATAAAAAAGAGACAGGAAAGATATTTGATTCCAAAAATAATGCAAATCAAAGTTTATTCTGTAAAATTCCGTGTGATGTCGGTTTAGAATAACATCACCCCATTTCTATCCCGTGGGTTTCGTAGGAGGCGACTAAAGAACTCGAGAGCCTTATACATGTGTATAGCAATTTTAGGCGATGGGCTGACAACCTGTCACTACAGCAATACCTACACATTTTTCTGAATTACCCTTTAATGTTAGTAAGACGTTGCGTAAATGCTAGTTTTTTACGGCTATCTACGCTCTGCCTCTGCCTGCCCCAAAATGGATATAGGCGTGATGTATGTGTTCTTTAAAATACGTCAAATGTCAAGGGCAAATTGAAATATCAAGGTCATGTTTAAAAAGGGAGATGAAAAATCGTTTATCACTTCAGTGACAGGTTGTCAGCCTGTCGCTTAAAATTGTACTACACATGAACCCTTAGTCGCCTGTAACGACAACCGCGGGGAATAAAATGGGGCGATGCTATTCTAAGCCGGCATCACACGGCACAGGAAACTCGTATGTAAATTTGTTTTCCTAAATTCCAGATAGTACAAGTTATAAAATCGGTAGACAGAACCCAGCCGGAAGGCGCGATGCTAGTATTCCTTCCGGGGTGGGCAGAGATACAACAGACTAAACAACTGTTGAACCAAACGTTTCATGAATCTACACACAGCATATTGCCTGTACATTCCAGGTACGTACTTTTGTGCGAGCACATCACACATTTGCTGCACTCAGCATTTTGTTATTATACGGGGTGTAGGGACGGTGTACCGAAAACTTTGCAGGCATGATCAAGCCATGAAACTGAACAACTTTTCTATGAAAGATTTGTTGGTAAGTAAGAACTCGAAAAAAAATATTTCTTTTCCCAACATAGGCTCCATTCATTCATTCATTTATTAATTAATGAATGTATAGGTACCCTGTATAGGTATCGCTAAGCATAGGTAATGAGTTCAGTTCACGTTATTTAATTGCAATTAAATACTATTTTTATACAGTTATCAACTTTTGTACTGTGCATTCATCTATGTACTGAGCACCCAAAATTTCATACAACTTCATTGGTACTATAGAGCATGTAAATAAGAAGACGAGATATTGGCCTCAATTCGGGATATAAATTCTCCTAACTTGCCTTAAATTAGTGCTGTCACTTTTCGTCAAATAGGTTTAGAAATGGATAGGAGATATTTTGTCGTGTCATGTCTTATAATTTCATGCAAAATACGTGTTATCTGTCAAAATAAGGCGACGCTCAAAACAATGGCGACTAAATTGACTAGAAAAGTCGAAACAACCATTGACGTTTTTAAAAATGACGGGACTTTGATATCTCCTATCCTTTTCCAAACCTATTTGACGGAAAGTGACAGCACTAATTTAAGGCAAGTAAGGAGAATTTATATACCAAATTGAGGGCATAGTCTTCATTCATGGAGCGCGCTCTAGCGTGTTCGCGGCACTGGTTCTTCTACAGACCTGACTATAGGTGGCGCTAGCGTGCGACAAAGATTTAAGGTGCTATTCCGAACCGAGAACCGAACCGAACCGAGTTCGGAATAGCACCTTTAGGCGTGTGTAGTCGTGAACGACCTAGACAGTGGCGCCACTTCACAAAAAAAAACTTTATACAAACAATCTATCAGAATATCCGTTGCTCAAGTAAACTTAGAACCTGCAAACTCAATAAAATACTCTCTGTTATTCAAGTAATGGCAAAAACGGCCACTTTTGCTATTAATTGACTGCCATTGTGAAATCAAATTCAATTTATTTTCTCAGATTATCTACATCAGACCAAGTAAAAATATTCTCAAAACC
The DNA here is from genome assembly GCA_027580185.1 of Tuta absoluta. Taxonomy (NCBI): domain Eukaryota; kingdom Metazoa; phylum Arthropoda; class Insecta; order Lepidoptera; family Gelechiidae; genus Tuta; species Tuta absoluta. The sequence goes on along the minus strand of JAQAHW010000019.1, from coordinate 4,477,689 downwards.
TTCGCCCGGCGTCCGGAAAATAGTCTTAGCTACGAATATAGCTGAAACTTCCATTACCATAAACGATGTAGTATATGTGATAGACGCCGGGGCACATAAGGAAAACAGGATTAAAGAAGGGACTGGTAAGTGATTTTTAAAGGGATTTGTAACTGTTTTAAATATCAATATCAAATAATTTATTGCTTTTAAACAAGGTATTTACATAAAAATGCAGGTGTACAATAGTTTTAAGCACGATCGCTTGTTTAGCCATTAAATAATAGCATGCAAAATTAATACAATCATGTTAGTAACAATGGTAAAGTAAAGATATTTTTAAGTGTTTTGAAGGGATTTGTAAGTGTTTTGAAGGGATTTGTAAGTGACTATCGGCTTCGTTCTCGCCACACTAGAACCTTCTGCTCTTATTGGTGGTCGGTATAATATAAAGGATTGTGTAATTAGTCTGGATTGGCAAAAAGCTAATTAACTCTTCGAAAGACAAATAGTCTTAGCCACAAATATAGTGGAAACTTCTATAACCATAAATGATGTGGTATATGTCATAGACGCCGGGGCACATAAAGAAAACAGGATTAAAGAAGGGACTGGTAAGTGTTTTTAAGGGATTTGTAAGTGTTTTTAAGGGACTTGTAAGTGAAACTGCGTCCATATGGACCACTGGTGTTAATCTGCGAGTTATCGGTCTAATGAGTGTGTTACGACAACTCGTGTATGAGTGTCATCCTCTACGATAAGCTTCTTGTACCCGAGCGGGGCAATCGCTAAACTTTATGTAGTTTAGTTCAATTTTTACGCTGGACTGGTAAAAGTGTACGAAAGACGAAAAGTATATTTGCTAAATAAGTCGACAACTGTTTCGCTTCAGCTCTTCAGGTAAGGTATTTGTAAGTGTTTTGAAGGGATTTGTAAGTGCCACACTAGAACCTTCTGCTCTTATTGGTGGTCGGTTTATAGGGTTGTGTGATTAGTCTGGTTTAGAAAAAAACTAATCAACTTTTCGAAAGACAAATAGTCTTTGCCACGAATATACGAGTAGCAAACTAATCAACTTTTCGAAAGACAAATAGTCTTTGCCACGAATATACGAGTAGCTGAAACTTCTATAACTAAAAGCGATATAGTATCTGTCATAGATGCCGGAGCATTAGGAATAAAAAAGGGACTGGCTTTTGAAGGGATTTGTAAGTGTTTTTAAGGGACTTGTAAATGTTTAGAGGCTATCTCGTTCCCGTAGTACAAGCTTTTATTAGAGGCTAGATGGCGCTGTGTGAATTGTCCATGATATGTATAATTTTGTTTGTTTTCAGCAACGGCGAGTTTGGAAACAGTTTGGGTGTCACTGGCGGGTGCTAAACAGAGGCAAGGCAGAGCGGGCAGGGTACAACCAGGTTAGAAAACTATATTTTGTCCAAGTAGGTGTTTAAAACAATGTAAACAAACAAGATAAAAAAATCTGGTATCGGAAGCCAAGACTCACTTTGTATCGTCGAGCCGGCGAATTACAGTCGGTTGTAGCACATAAGGTACCAGGGGTGCTTTAAAAGAACTAAATTATTATCATCCCCAGTTAATACATAAAACAAATAAAAAAAATTGCGCCGTGTGATGCCGGCTTAGAATAGCATCACCCTATTTCTTACCCATGGGTGTCGTAAGAGCCGACTAAGGGACTCGAGGGATGTGTATTGCAATTTTAGGCGATGAGCTGACAACCTGTCACTATAGTGATACACAGTTATCTAATTGACCCTCAAACTTTTGTCAGATGTGGTGTTAATATCCGTTTTACGGCCATTAACGCTCTGCCTACCCCGTAAGGGATATAGGCGTGATTTATGTATGTATGTATGTATGTACAAATTTAAACTTATTCTCATAAAAAAGTCATTTAAGAGAAAAAGATTGCTGGGAACAAAAATAAATCAGTTCTTTTGGAGTGCCCCTGGTACCTTATGTGCTACAACCGACTGTACATAAGTAAGATTTTTATCTTAATATTCTTCCTTCCGTCATATCCTTCAATTTGGGATATAAATTCTCTTAACTTACCCAAAATTTGTGCTGTCACTTTCAGTCAAATAAGTTTAAAAAAAGAATAAGAGATATCTAAGTCCCGTCATGTTTGAATAGTTCATGGGTTCATCGCAATTTAGTCAATTTAGTCGCCATGGTTTTCATCGCCGTCTTATTTTGACACATAATAAGTATTTTGCATTATATTATAATACATGAGCTGACGTAAGGGACAGCCCTCCGAATACTGATAGGGTGCTTTCAGACCATGAAACTGAACAACTTTCCATAAGAAAAAATTTCAGGAAACTAAAAAAAAAATGACTTGCCATAGTAAATGCAGTCAGCTGATCGTGATTTTGTATGGAAGGTCGAATATTTTATATCGTTTCCTGACATGTTTCTAGGGAAAAGAGGACATGGCGCAAGTCATTCAAGACACGAGAGGGGGTGTCTCCATTGGGAGGGGTGAAGGGGAAGGGAAATATACTCTAAACCACATAGCAAATTAGCCTTTATTACAGTACTATTATAATTTATTATTCTCTTCATGCTCCCGTAGGCCCGTCATCTATCGGAAAACTAGAAAACTATTTTCTCCCCTAGGAGCATTAAGTTCTGCCACTACTCACCAGATGTCTCGTCAAATTAAAAGCTATGCTACTCCATGATAGATGGCGGGGCAGTCATGGAACATTCTAGATGCAATAATTAAAATTTGTATACAAATAACACTTACAAGTGAAAAAACACTTTTTCGGCCGTGTTTTCGTCCGTTTCAATTTTGTTAGTCGAAAATTTCCATTGTAATACACTGCATTTCATTTTAATCGTATATTTAGTATTTAACAGTTTGTATTCGTGATAAAATTTAACGTGATCGCTTGGTAGTGACACTAGTTCAACTGACGCGAGCGACACTCTGCGGCAAATAGCTAGAAGCCGCATGTAGACCACCTAGCGTCAGGTCTACTTGCCTTAGGGCAGGTCCTCTTTGTATTTCGTCCGTGGTCTGCATACACCCTATCAGTATTCGGAGGGATGTCCCTTACACCCTGTTTATATTTTAAGGTCACTGCTACAAGCTATACACGAAAGAGAAAGAATCGGAACTCCTACCGCACACTACTCCAGAAATCCTGCGAGTGCCTCTAGAGCAGACGGTGTTGGATTGTAAGTCCTACGCGCCCGGAGATAAGGTCGAGAGTTTCCTGTCGCAGCTGCCCGAGCCGCCGACGCGTAAGGCCGTACAGTTTGCTGTCAACGATCTCATAGACTTGGGTAAGATACAAATACAAAATACAAAATAGTTTATTTGCCAAAAATACATTCAAGTTGGAAGTAAGGGTAAGATACGAAAATGCTGGAAATATAAAGTGAAATTTTACTAGTGACCGATAGCGAAAACTCAGTATGGGCTGATATTGAGGTCAATTCGGGATTTAAATTTTCCTTACTTGCCTTAAATTAGTGCTGTCACTTTCCGTCAAATAGGTTTAGAAAAGGATAGAAGATATCTAAGTCCTGTCATTTTTAAAAACGTCAAGGGTTTTTTCGCCTTTCCTAGTCAATTTAGTCGCCATTGTTTTGATCGTCGCCTTATTTCGACAGATAACACGTATTTTGAATGAAATTATAAAACATGACACGACTAAAATATCTCCTATCCTTTTCTAAACCTATTTAACGGAAAATGACAGCACTAATTTAAGGCAAGTAAGGAGAATGTACATCCCGAATTGTGGCCATTGAGGAACAACTTTTCCAAGGAACATAGGTCGAAATATGAAAACAAAGTTTGGATTTGGTGATCATTTTTTTTCCTATTTCGAACTATGTTCCATGGGGAAAGTTGTTCCTTATCATCAGCCTATTCTGAGTTTTCGCTATAATTTCAAATACGTATAGTGTGTGGAAACTCAGTGAGAGTATAAACAATATAATGAATATATATTCAAGGCGATGAGCCAATATCTGAACTACTTAAAATTGGCTTGCTTGTGCAGAAATGTTCAACTTTGTATGGGACAGCCATATTTCATAGTTCGAGGCAAGTTTTGTAAGTTTTCTAGCACAGTTTCTACCTTAATATTTTGCGTAATGTACTATACAAATCAAAACCAACAGTTGCATAAAATTATGATACTCGTAATATTTATTTCGTTTTCTTATTTTCAGGAGCATTAACCCCTTCAGAGCAGTTAACCCGAGTGGGCCGCATTCTATCATCAATGCCTCTGGCGCCAAGACTTGGCAGGGCGCTACTACACTCAGCCGTGGCAGGCAATGTGTTAACTATGGCCAACGTGTTGACACATTGTCAGGATAACCAACAGCTGTTCAATAACTCCGTGGAAAGGCGAGAAGGTACGTTTATCTACACTCGTCTCATAATGTTTGTATTATAAATCACACATCACACAGTAACCTGTACCCGGTACTATCAAACAACAGGCTACAATTTTACAGGTGAAATTCGATGTTCATTGCGTAGTCGGTCAGCCATGATACCAGGAATATAAACCGGCTACGCAATGTACTACGAATTTTACCTGTAGACTTGTAGCCAGTAGTTTCATAACATAGGCACCAGGATGTACAAAAAGTACTTATTACAGACATCTTTAATTATACGGTGTGTAAGGGACAGCCCTCCGAATATTAATAGGGTTGCACGCAGACCATGAAACTGAACAACTTTTCCCTAGGAACATATGTCAGGAAATGACAAAAAATAATTGACCTCCCATACAAACGATCAGCTGACTGCAATTACTATGGGAAGTATTTTTTTTTGTCGTTTTCTGAAATATTTTCTCATGATAAGTTTTTTAATAGTCTGAATGCACCCTAGAAGTATTCGGAGGGCTGTCCCTTACACCCTGTATATATGTATAAGTACATAGGCTTATCTACACTCGTCTCATAATGTTCGGATTACAAACTCGAAAACCGATTATGTTTTAATCGGTTCTTTATTATTATTATCTGTATTATCTTGTTATGTTATTTTATATGGTAATAAAAAATTACATGTCAAATTCAATTAAATAATGCTAGATAGATAACAGTGTATATACAATTATAAATAATAGTAATAATAAGTATTAGTAGGTAAACAATGTAAACATGCAAGATATTTACCTGTACGTTTCGAGCGCCGCTCGTGGTTGTGAGAGTTGTTACTCTACGAAAATAATTCTACTCAGGTGAAATGTCTGTGTGATGCCGGCTTAGAATAGCATCACCCCATTTCTTTCCCGTGGGTGTCGTAAGAAGCGACTAAGGGACTTGAGGGTGTGTATTGCAAATTTAGGCGATGGGCTGACAACCTGTCTCTATGGTGATACATTGAATTTCAAATGACCCTCAAATGATTGTTAGAAGTGGCGTAAATGTCGGTTTTTTTGCAGCCGTTTACGCTCTGCCTACCCCGTAAGGGATTATAGGCGTGATATATGTATGTATGAAACTGTGCAATACATACATACATCAGCCTATTGCAGTCCACTGCTGGACGTAGGCCTCCCCCAGGGTACGCCATAGGGCACGATCAGCGCAATGTTACGATAAAAATTATGAATATTTTCTTTGATTCTAAGGAACAGAATCTTGTGAAATCGCTCACTACAAATAGGGGTGTCGCTTTCAATTATGGGAAAAAATTATATTCCAAATGTACTCGCGGAAAATAGTATAAAGATTTGTGCGTAAAATTGAACTAAGACTTATGCGTTATCGACATGATTTTATCCTTTTTTTTACTTTATACTAACTAAACAAAATTACTTTATTTGCTCAAATATACTAATACGAAAGGGAACATTACAATTAAAGTAACATGGACGTATCATTTATCATTAACAGCCACAACAGTTTTGCCATACTCACCACTTGAGAAGGTGGTTGGTGAGCGCAGTACAAGATATTACTTTCATAGGGAACGCTGTTGCCATTCCCTGGAAGAATTAATCCCTCAGTCGCTTTTCACGATACCCACGGTATATATTGGTGTCATGCTATTCTAAGTCGGCATCACACGGCAACATGGATGTATAGAAAGTATGTATTTCAGTCGACTTGAAAAAAGTACCGTCTGATGCTGGCTTAGAATAGCATCACCCCATTTCTTTCCCGTGGGTATCGTAAGAGGCAACTCAGGGGTTACATTTGTATTGTAATTTTAGGCGATGGGCTGACCCTCAAATGTCTGCCAGATATCTGCCGAATGCCAGACGTGGCGTAAATGTCCGTTTTGACAGCCGTTTACGCTCTGCCTACCTCGGAAGAGATAAAGGCGTGCTGTATGTATGTCTTTAAAATATTAAAAATCCTATTGATAGATAGCTTGATATCGAAACTTGCAACACTTTCAAGCAATAAGTTTTGAGTTTCTTCTATAATGTACTCAACATACATACATATATCACGCCTATAATCCCTTGCGGGGTGGGCAGAGCGCAAACGGCCGCAAACAAAAAAAAAAACAGACATTTACGCCACATCAGACAAATATTTGAGGGTCCATCAGAAAATTGTGTAGCGCCAAAGTGATAGGTTGTCAGCCCATCACCTAAAATTGCAATATACACCCTCGAGTCCATTACGTACTACTACTTACTAATGTACTCAAATATTTCTCTATTGCATACTCACAGAAATCCGTAGATTCAAAAGCAAATACAGCGACACATCAGACCACGCCGCATTACATTGGATACAAGAAGAGTTCGAACAGAAAATTGCTGAAGAAGGATGGAGTGGGGTGGATGATTGGTGCAGCCAAAATGGACTCAGAAAAGAAAGACTCAGGATGGTGAAATGTAAGTAAGATGATGTTTAACAAGATTTTAAAGCGCCTTCTTCTAGTGTAGAGTTAAACTTTTCCCAAGCGTAATATTCCTAATTTTCAAAATATAAAAGTTACACATTACTTCAAGTGTATGAGCTATCTGTCATGTGTATGAATCAGCTTTCTCCAAGTGTATGAATGTACCTTGCGTTGTGTATAAATTACATTCTTTCCAATAAAAGTATTTCCGAGTTAATCAAACGTCTTTTTCAAAGTTTAAAATGTATCCAAGTACAAAACTCACATTTTCCCTTCTTTTATAACATACATACATACATTCACATATCACGCCTATTATCCCATGCGGGGTAGGCAGAGCGTAAACGGCCGCAAAAACGGACATTTACGCCACGTCTGACCTATATTTGAGGGACATTCGGAAAATTGTGTATCGCCATAGTGACAGGTTGTCACCCCATCGCCTACAATTGCAATACACACCCTCAAGTCCCTCAGTCGCCTCTTACGACTCCCACGGGAAAGAAAAAGGGTGATGCTATTCTAAGCCGGCATAACACGGCAAATAAGAAATAAATAAATAAATAATCTTTAAAAAAAATTATTTTCATCTTACAGCGTTATCAAATCTCTACCTAGAGAACCTTCTAAAATGCGGTATACTTGCACCCACGATAGAACCTGAGGAATTAAACAGATTCTCGGAAATTGACGAAATCACAACTGGCATTTTGCTTTCCGGATCAAATGCGCTGTTGAAAACCAAACGACAGGTCAAGACTAAGGGAAAGTTGAAGACTTCCACGGAATTGTTTACCAGGTAAGATATATTTTTTTTTAAATATAAATAGAGTATTATTTTATCGACTGAATAACATAAGTAAGAATCAATACTGATAACCAAGTACGGGCTGATGATAAGGAACAACTATCCCCAAGTAACATAGGTTGAAATAGGACAAAAATATCTTCAATTAACTCAAATCAGGTTATCGGCAATTATGTATGAAAGGACCAATTAATTTTTTCATATTCTGACCTTTGTTCCTTGGGGAAAGTTTCTTATCACCAGCCCGTACTCTGTTTTCAGTATCGGTCAATAGTATTTCACCCTACATGTTTTTTTTTAATACCAAATTTTTAAACTACTTCCCGTGTAAGGTATACAATTTTTTTAAACTTGCATAATTTTTGAGTGCGGGCAGGATTTGAACCTGCGACTTTCGCATTACTAGTGGCGACGCCTCTTCCATCTGGGCTACCGCAGCTCATTCCTTGCCCGCCAATTTTGCAAGTGTATTTTAATGCCAGTAACGCGTGGCATGGCTCCATCTACCGGGTTAGTTTTTGCAACTAATACTCGGCGACTAATTCTATCTTTACAGATTGAATGTAGTCTAAGCGATGAAAACCCGCGATAAATTGAATACCACATTTTTAAAACACTTCCCGTGTTAGGTATACAATTTTTGAAAAGTTGCCAAATTTTCGAGTGCGGGCAGGATTTGAACCTGCGACTTTCGCATTACTTTACATTACATTACATAATTGGCGGGCCAGGCACTGTGCTGGGCCCACTACTCTTCTTAATCTACGTAAACGATCTTCCAACTGCCACCTCTCATAATTGTATTCAGTTTGCGGACGATACAACATTATTAATAAAAAGTAAAGACAAAAGTAATTTTGAATCTGACACTAATGTGGCATTTGAAGAAATCACAAAATGGATGACTGCAAATAACCTCTACAACAATGTTAATAAGACAAAGATGTTGCAGTTCTCATCTTATAATTCGAACATAAGAGAAATCAATCTAAATTATGATAATGTAAAAATAAATGATGCAACTTTTTTGAACTTTCTCGGTATAATAATTGACAAATCAATCTAAATTATGATAATGTAAAAATAAATGATGCAACTTTTTTGAACTTTCTCGGTATAATAATTGACAAAAACCTTAATTGGAAGGAGCACATAAAACATGTCTGTACCAAACTTAATCGGTTCGTATTTGCACTGAGGAGATTAAGACAAACCATTTCAACTGAGGCTGCTCTAGCCGCCTATCATGGTTACGTATCATCCGTACTCAAATACGGACTGATATTATGGGGAAACTCGGTAGATATAGAGGAAGCTTTTAAGGTCCAGAAAAAGAGTATACGTGCAATTTGTAATGCTGAATTTGATGCTAGCTGTAAACCGCTTTTTAAGAAGTTAAATATTTTGCCACTGCCGTGTATGTATGTTAGAGACGTTTGTATCTTTGTAAAAGACAACCCAAAGTACTGGCAGAAGCAAAGTGAAATTAGTGAAAGACAAAGAAGAAATCATATAATGAATATGTTATACCAACCTCCTGCCCGTAAGGCCATTTATAGAAAATTAAGACGAACCTGACGAATTGGCTGATACAAAATTGTTTTTATAGCGTTAATGAATTCATGAATTATGGAATTAATCTTAGATATCAATAATTGTTTATTTTGAAATTTAAAGTGACATCATATTTAATTGGACATAATATTTAATTTGACATAATTATTAATTTTATATTTTGTAAATTGTAACTGACATAATTATTTAATATTTGCACGCTTGCATGCGAGCTGAACATTATGTGCTTTTTATTATGGAATAATATCTTGTGTAACTATGTTCTGGCAAATAAACTTTCTTGATTCTTGATTCAGGAATGAGCTGAGGTAGCACAGATGGAAGAGGCGTCGCGACTAGTAATGCGAAAGTCGCAGGTTCAAATCCTGCCCGCACTCGAAAATTTTGCAAGTTTTCAAAAATGTTTTTTTTTATTACCAAGTGGTACTTTTTTAGATGCATTTCTAAACCCCTATTCTAAACCAGTACCACATGAGGTGATAAAAAAAACTATCTGTATTTATCTTCACATTGTGAATACATCTTGTACTGCGCTCGCCACCTCGCCTGCCAAGGGTGATATAGAACAGCAACGAACTGTTGTGGCGCTTGATCATTATTTCGTGAGGGACATTAAATCGGCGAATGACCCATTAAACAATACTAAAATTTAATACCAAATTTTAAAATACTTCTTGAGATAGATTTACAATTTTATAAAACTTGTAAAATTTTCTAATGCGAGCAGTATTCTGCGAATTTTCTAAAATTGAACCTAACACGGAAAGTGTTAAAAAAGGTACCCAATTAATCACGGGTTTTCATCGCTCGGCTCAATTCAATCTTTAAAGAATGAATTACTCGCTGGGTATTAGTTGCAAAACTAACCCAGTAGATGGAGCCGTGCCACGCGTTACTGACATCAAGATACACTATAAAATTCGCGGGCAGCGATGAGCCGTGGTAGCCCAGATGGGAGATGCGTCGCTGCTAGTGACGACGAAAGTCGCAGGTTCAAATCCTGCCCGCGAAAGAAAATTTTGCTAAAATACTAATATGTACTTACAGTACCGGCGACCGAGCACATATTGGCAGCGAAAGTGTCAACTACAACATATCCAAACGAAAAACCAACTCTTTACTCACTTATTTCGGAGGCCTACATTCAACTGAAAGACGAGCATTAGTGGTCTACATGACGTCCGTAGTGCCTCCACACACTGCCTTGCTGTTTTGTATGGGAGATATTAAAAGAGAGGAATTGGTAAGGATTTAAAGACAATGGGTTATGTACAACGGTTGTAGCACATAAGGTACCAGGGGTTCTCCAAAAGTACTGAATTATTTTTATCCCAAGTAAATACATAATACAAATTTAAAGTTATTCTCGTAAAAGAAGTCATTTTCTACTAATATTCATGTCAAGAAAAAATATTTCTGGGGACAAAAATAATTCAGTTATTTTGGAGTACGCCTGGTACCTTATGTGCTACAACCGACTGTACCACAGTATAATTAATAGTACTAGCGTACAGTATGGTCACTCCCTGCCTCCCCCTACAAGCGCCGCCCACCCGCGCTCGGAGGACGCTCAGACACCGGCTAGCAAGGACGCGACGACGAAGGTCATTTCATACTGCCGCACATTGCATTCCTGATTCGCGAACGCAAAATGGCGGCAACCCTGACATGTTGTCTCACACACACAAGCATGGTCCGCGTTCACCTACGCGAGCTTAGACTGTGTGCGTAGCAACGCATTTGATTCATACATTTGAGCGCCAGTGTCCGAGGTGTGACTGTACTATGGTTTATTTTGCACTTACAGTGCTATATTTAGAGCTTTCAGTATCCGGAGGGCTGTCCCTTACACTCTGTATTGTATTAGAGTGGGGCAGCTTTGTGCTTCTTTCGCGTAATATAGTCTATAATGTAACCCTTCATTAATGAAAATAAGAAATTAAAAATAATGTTAGTTAGTTAGTTACATAAAAGACTATTTTAGGCGAAAGAAGCGCTAGGCTGCCCCACTCTAATACAATACAGGGTGTAAGGGGCAGCCCTCCGAATACTGAAAGGATACAGTATTCAGACTGTAAAACTTAACAACTTTTATATTCTATTCTGGGTATTTCAAACGGCAAAGCTTGTACTTTGGGAATTAGAGCTGATTATACATAAATACTTTTTTTTCGTAAAGAAATACATACAATACGTGGAAAACACCAGACTCAAATTGACAAAGTTGTTCAGTTTCATGGTCTGAGTATTAATAGCTCTCGGTATACCGTCCCTTACACCCTGTATTATTTCTATTATTTTGTTACAGAGCGAAGGTGATGATGAAGCCATTTTGATGCTACCAAAGCACAAACTGCATGTGCATATGACTTCAAGGTAAGATCATCCTTGTGTGAATACGACATTGTGAACGTCAGGTCGTGTTAACGTAACATTGTGCGGCGTAATACAGCGCAATGTAACAGTGCGCGATGCAACATTCCGCGACGTAATACAGCGCGACGTAATACAGCGCGATGTAACATTGCGCGACGTAATACAGTGTGACGTAACATTGCGCGACGTAATACAGCGCGATGTAACACCCTCTACGTTCTCTCTGCGCAGAAAGAATAGGCGTAGAAATTGAGAGCGCCTCTATTGGCGCCGCCTTGTCATTATGAGAAATGTCATAGCAACCTATGAAAGAAATATTACTTCAGTTTTTGCCAACGTCTAAATGTCTTTCTGAACAGACTCTAACATTGCGCGACGTTATATAAAAAACGTTATTAAAATAACGTTTTTATTTTGTTACAGCCAAGCTGACCACATTTTGAAGGCACGGGAGATGTTATGGAACACTTTTCAGTATTATATAGATAGGGATCTTAAAACATTAAATTATGACGAAAACACTAGAATATCTAGATTCAAAGTTAGACTTCTTAAATCCATAGGTAGGGTTTTAGTTGAGGGCCATAGAGAATATGTACAAGGGAAGAGAATTGAAGAATTTGTTGATAGATGAATATAATTTGTTGTTGAAAATATAATCTTTTATTTATTTAACGAAGCTAAACTAAACATGGTTATAACAATGACGTATAGTAGGCTATTAAAGGCCGAGAAAATAACTGGAAATTGGCTGGTTAACCCTAATTACTAACGTCACTTAAAGAAGAGCACAAACAGTCGCGAAAAACGGACATTTACGCCACGTCGCGAAAAAAGGGTCATTCGTGAAATTGTGTATCGCCATAGTGACAGGTTGTCAGCCCATCGCCTAAAATTGCAATACACATTCTCGAATCCCTTAGTCGCCGTTCACGACTCCCAAGTGAAAGAAATGGGGTGATGCTATTCTAAGCCGGCATCACACGGCAATAATGCTTAGTTCAAGTAAGAAAACAATGACTGACATATTATTTACAGAGTAGTTAGGTTTCTAGGTATTAATTTCCTGATTTTGCCAATAATCAAACCAAAATGCGCAGCGGTAGTGCGGTTCGCTGTGACACGAGATTCTATGTAGTAGTCGTGTACGTATAGGTCGGTCGGGCGTGTGCATGTGTGAGTGCGCAAATCGAGCGTCAGTATGAAGTTAAACTACTCGACACTTGGTACATTGTGCCATAATAAAGTTAGACACGCGTTGGACGTGTGTTAAACGTTTTCATTTTTGTATTGAGATATTTTTAACAAGCTTGAACGCTTGTTAAAAATATTTTGTTTAATAAGGCCCTCTAAGCTAGTTTTATTGTATTTTATCTCACTGCCTACTAAGATTTACCATAAATCAAATGATACTCTTGATACTTAGCAAATAAGACTTTTATTTTTACTAAATAAATAAGTAAGTAAATAAAGAAGTATAAGCTAGTAGAGACTACAGACACACTTTTCACAAGTGGGTGTAAGGACAAAAAACAATTTAACGTCCTTTAAGAAACGTATTTACAGACTAATATTTTTATAGTGATCGAATAAAAAAACTGAGGATGCGCTAGCGATAAGGATCAACTTTTTCTGAGGTACACAGGCCGAAATGTGAAATATACTTACACATTTATTACATATATAAGGGACGATTTGGTAGTTTCTTTTCATTGCTTTTTAAAGTAGCTTTCGGCGATGACCAACAGGGTATCCACCTACACACGAGGGCTGACGGGAAGCTGTACAATATCTCGCTTCTTAAGTCTAAGCAAAACCGCGATGACTTATTCGTCGATAGCCTTCTGTTTTCTGACGATGCAGCGTTCGTTGCGAATTCTCAAAGTGAGCTTCAAGTCATTGTCGATAAGTTTTCCCATGCGTGTACTCTGTTCTCTATGACCATTAATGCTAAAAAAACAGTAGTGCTAGCTCAAGGCGCAGATGCACCACACATCATGCTAGCCGGTGTTCCCTTGAGCATAGTCGATAAGTATTGCTACCTGGGGTCGACTGTGTCGAATAATCTCACGCTCGATGCTGAGATCGATACGCGAATCGGCAAGGCGGCGACCATGTTCGGCAAGCTCAGTACCAGAGTATGGAACAATAAACACCTGACCACAAAAACCAAGATTATTGTTTATCAAACTTGCGTTTTAAGCATACTCTTGTACGGAGCTGAAACCTGGACATCGTATGCAAAACAGGAACGTCGACTCAATACATTTCATATGCGCTGCGTAAGAAATATCTTGCACATAACCTGGCAGGACAGAGTCACTGAAATTGACATTGATTTTTTTTTTAATTCTTTATTCAATGTAGGATAGTATTATAATATCACATATTGACGTCATGAACCGTCATTGTAAAAAAAAGAAATTTGTATCACACAATTTTCTTTTTTTAGAACAATTTTGTAATGTCCTAATAGAAAACCGGCTCGGGCGGGATAAAAGAATATAAATCTTAAGCAGAGACGATTGCGGTGGCTAGGGCATGTGCACCGGATGGAACCTTCGCGTCTACCACGGCGTGTTCTGCTTGGCGCTGTAGCAAACGCTAAAAGAGGGGTTGGAAGACCTATGCTGCGTTTCAAAGATTGCGCCAAGCGGGACATAGCTGCGTTTAACATTGACCATCAAAGCTGGGAGAAGCTTGCTGAGGATAGGGACGAATGGCGTAAGCGTGTGTTTGATGGGCGTAAAATACACGATAATGACTGGTTTTTTGGTCTCGCTAACAAAAGGCAAAAACGTTATCTAAACATGCATGTGCCAGTCTCAAATTCCACCTTCACTTGTAGAGCGTGCGGAAAATTATGTCGCTCCCGTATCTGCTTATACAGCCATGAAAAGTCTTGCCTCAGACACTGATTAAATCGTCTGTCACAGACGTGTGAGGCTAATGATGAAGGGACGGTGTACCAAAAACTTTGCAGGCATGATCAAACCATGAAACTGAATAACTTTCTCTATGGATGATATGTTGGTAAACGAGAAAAATATCGACCTCCCATACAGAATTCCCAATCAGCTGATTGACTCGCTATGCAAACTCGAAAAATAAAATCGTTTCCCATCATGGGCTCCATAGTAAAAACTGTTCAGTTTCATAGTCTGACATTGCCTGAACAATTTTAGGTACACTGTTTCTTACACCCTGTATGGTTTTATAAATATCTACATTATTTGCACTGAGTTGTTTCGTATCACCAGCAACAAAGTTTTCAGTATCGATTCCTTTTCGGTTGTTTTTTCTTCATTGCGTCTGTTGATTTAGACGACCCTTTATCCTTGGATGGCGACCTTTTATCCTTGGATGGCGACCCTTTATCCTTGGATGGCGACCCTATATTCTTGGATGGCGACCCTTTATCCTTGGATGGCGACTCTTTATCCAAGGACTTAATCGACCCTTTATCCTTGAATAGCGACCCGTTTTGCGACACCATTTTCCCGAGCGTTTCCAGTGGTTTTACTTTAAGATTCTCTGATGATTTCGCTGTTGGTCGTGGTGGTGGTGGTGGTTTAACTTTTTTCATTTTTTTGGGTTTGAAGGGCAACAGTTGAGGTTCTTTCGGGATAACGAAAACGCAGGCCTGAAATAGATTATTTAATAACCACGTTGCTGGAAGTGCTGGAAAATTAATGTTTACCGTTAAGGTGAGTGTAGCCATCAACGACCTAGACAGTGAACACTTCCCAAAAATAAACTTTTCTCTGTAGGTATACAAACAATCTATCAGAATGTCCGTTGTCCAAGTTTTTAGTATTATCCTTAAGTAAAATAAGTAAAAGTAAGCAATTCAAGTTATGGCAATTAATACCAAAAGTGGCCGTTTTTAGACACTTTTTTCCATAACTTTAATTGCAGCTAATATTTCATTGAGTTTGCAGGTTCTAATTTTACTTAAGGATAATTCTAATAACTTGGGCATCGGAAATCCTGATAGATTGTTAATATAGAGAGAAAACTTTTTTTTGGGAAGTGGCGTCGCTGTCGAGGCCGTTGACGGCTACACTCGCCTTAAGCTCATGACCGGTTGGACACACGGACCGCCAATGTAAGTCATGTGCGCTAAATCTAAATCTATGCGCGCGTAATAAAAACGATCCCAAGTCCCTACTGTTTATCCCCGCCTGAGCTTGACTGTGCCAGTAAAATAATAAATTATTCTGTACGGCATATCTTATGACTCGCGCCACCTATATGGAGAAAAATATTTGCCTTGGCTAGTTTACCATGCTTTTGCGGAAACCAAAGTATGATACGGCGAAAATTGTAAGTGAAAGACTTGTCAGATTCCCCAGGCGTTTAAAATTCACAAACATACACATATCACGCCTATTATCCCTTGCGTAGACCCATTTACGCCACGTCTGACAAATATTTGAGGGTCATTCGGAAAATTGTGTATCGCCATAGACAGGTTGTCTGCCCATCGCCTTAAATTGAAACACACACCCTCGAGTCACTTAGTCGCCTCTTACGACTCCCACGGGAAAGAAATGGGGTGATGCTATTCTAAGCCGACATCACACGGCCAATTCACCATGTCAATTATGTTTTTATAATACCGGGGAATCCAGGTTAATTTTAGATTCATTTTCCTTGGGGAAAGCTGTTCAGTTTAATATTTTATCGGCCATAGTTTACCCCTTGAAAAATTTCAGTTTTATATTTTTACTAGATAGAGAAGGCCATAGTCTGGTATGGTCTTTCTTCCGTGGTCTTTCGAATTGTCCAAATATCCGCGCAGTACCACTTGTACCATTGAGTAATACCATTAATTGTACAACTGGGACAGATGGTTGTACCATAATATATTATACTATGATTCGTCTCTACTGGCATTTCGGAAAATATTGGATGATAATTTACTTGTGACCGATAGCGAAAAGTCAAGACAGGCTAGTGATAAGGAACAACTTTCTCGGAAATCTAAGTCGAAATATGAATAAAACATATCCGATCAGCTGATTTGGGTAAAGCCTAAGGAAGCCAAAATATTGTTGTCATATTTCGACCTATGTTCCTTGGGGAAAGATTTTCTTATCACCAGCCCGTACTTACTCTTTCTTCGGTATCGGTCACTAAGTAGTAAAATTTCACCCTACCTATATGAATAAAATAAATGTTTTAGGGGAGGAAAGTCTCCTCCATCTCAGGGGTTTCTTCTAAAATCAAGTCTTTGGGTACGTTCGCCACGTATTTAATCAGTATCACCAATCATACGTTTACAATCAAAACTAATAATTATGATCACAATGGATTGGATTAGTTACGTTAGGAAAACCACATGTATCGACATGCACCCTCGAACAAGCAGAGAACAGAACAGCAAACGGAAGTAAGAATGACGTAAGAGTGAATGTCGATAACATGACCGATCATCATAGATAATCGATTAAGAATGTAATGAATGACTTCCGGCGGTTAGCGCCATCTATGACTGAGTTACTATGGCAACAGTTTTATTAGTTCCGCTACCCGACGCGCAGCGGCGCGTGGCCTTGGCGCCTACGCCTATGTCCTATAGCGTGCCGGAACATTACCCCTACTCGCCCTGAGAGGGAGCCTCTGGTTCGCTATATACTCCCCCTCCAGTTCATGAGAACGACCCCGTTCATGGACTGGCACGTCCTGAGGTTCTGGAGCACCATCTGCAACCTCAACTGGACTATCCGAGTCCGAAACACGACGCTGAGGACGACCCCGATTACGTTTAGGTACAACCGGAGCTGGTAGGTGATCATCATCAACACGGCCGCGAAAGAGTGTTAGTTCTTTAGAGTGAAACTTTCCCAAACTCTTGCTAGGTTCGTCGACAGGAGCAATCAGGTACGTAGTAGGGCTAACCTTCTTGGTAACTACGTATGGACCATCTCTCCTAGGGACAAATTTGCTGCTGAACGCTTTCGGAGCACTGCTGAGCAGATGCGTAGCGAGCAGCACCTTATCTCCGACTTCAATATTTTCCCCGACGCGACGAGCCTGATCCGCATATTCCTTCCTTTTGTCTTGCTGGATTTCAACCTTTTCGCGGATCGCAGCCAAAGAACTCAAAAAACTCTTCAAATATGGCGTTATTTGCGGCACAAAATTTTCTTTATCCAATATCGCTCTTGGATCATGCGACACCTCTAATGGTGATCTTAGCTCTCTAGCTAATGTTAAATAAGCTGGAGAAACACCTGTAGACTGACATCTAGCTGAATTCATAGCAAACCTCACAGAAGGAAGATGCCGGGGCCATGAGTTGTGTTCGGTTCCAACTAACAGAGATAACTGTACCTTCAAGTCTCTGTTTTTCCTTTCTGCAGGATTCCCTTGTGGATGGAACAGCGGCAAAAGCTCTTGCTTTATGTCCAGAATGAACATTACCTGTTGCATCACTGCCGAAATAAATTGGACACCATTATCCGACACAATACGCCGCGGCAGGCCAAATCTCAGAAAATATTCTTCGATCAATACCTTAGCACAAGCCTCCGCAGTTGCTTCGCGCAACGCGTACAACTCGACCCATCTAGTGGCCGTATCTTCTACCAGCAAAATCCATCGTTCCCCACCTTCACCTGGCGGCAGCGGCCCAAATAGGTCGATTGCCAAGACCTCATTCCGCTGGCTCATTACTGGTGTCTGCAGCAATCCAGGTGGCTTCTCATTAGACGGCTTATAACGTTGACAAGATATACACGATTTTACATAATCGACAACAGCACGCCGCATCCCAGGGAAATAAAAGCGTTGAGCTAACTTCTGATAAGTTCTTTCCACACCAGGATGACCTGCGACGGGTGCGTCGTGGCACTCCTTTAGAATCTCCATTCTAAGGTCGACAGGTACGACAAGCTGAGGTTCTTCGTTGTCCGAGTCTGGGTTGTAGCGGTACAGAACTCCCTTTTCCATGAGATATCCACGGCCAGTCCAACAGTGAGCATTAATCTCCACTCCTCCTTCCAGATCTTCAATAATCTTCTTCAGATCCGGGTCAGCTAACTGTTCTTCGCGCAGCTCTGTAGGACTTTTCGCCGGTAAGTCGATGATGACCGAACAGACACCACACGCGTTGGATGTCTCTTCGTCACAGTTCGGACGGCTGAGAGTGTCGGCTACGAGATTAGCTTTTCCTGGAGTATATTCGAAGTGTAGATCAAAGGCCTGTAGCTTCAATGCCCACCTCACAAGACGGCCTGATGGAGACTTCAATGACAACAACCATTTCAGCGGCTGATGGTCAGTCCCCACAACGACAGGATGTCCTTCGATGTAGCCACGAAAACGTTCTACCGCCCAGACGACGGCTAAAGCCTCTCTCTCGGTTGTTGAGTAATTCCTTTCGGCGGACGTCAGCAGTCTACTTGCGTACTCGATAGGTCTCTCGTTCTTGTCCTTGCCCTGCAGAAGAACAGCTCCCAAAGCGTACGAGCTCGCGTCTGTTCTAAGGACGAACGGCTTCGAGTAATCCGCTTGCACAAGTATTGGCGCTGAGGTGAGAAGTTTTTTCAGTTCCTCGAAAGCGCCGTTCTGCTCCGGTCCCCACTGCCATGGTTGATCCTTTTTGGTAAGTCTCGTTAGCGGTTCTGCGATGCGAGAAAACCCAGGAATGAACTTCCGAAACCACGAGCAAGTCTGAAGGAAGGTCCGGAGATGTTTCAACGACGAAGGTTGCTTCATTTCAGCGACAGCCTGAACCTTCTCTTGATCGGGCGAGATCCCTTGCGACGAAATGATGTGCCCCAAATACTTCACCGAGTCACAGGCGAACACACATTTCTCCCTATTGACGCGTAGCTTAAACAAGCGAAGTCTCTCGAAAACAATGCGCAAATCTTCCATATGCCGCTGCATATTAGGCGAGATTATAAGGATATCGTCCAAGTATGCCCTGATAGTAATATTCTTCATTGATGCCCCTGAGCGAAAACGATCAATAAGGCGCTGGAAGGTAGCCGGCGCATTCTTTAATCCGAACGGCATCCGCTTAAAGCGGAACGATCCCAGTGGTGTCGTGAACGCTGTCTTGTCTTGGTCTTCCTTACTGATAGGTACCTGCCAGTACCCAGCCCGCAGATCCAGCGTGCTCATGACACAGCCTTCGGTTGTCGCTTGTAGCAGCTCATCAATCAAGGGCATCGGGTATTTATCTGATGTCGTGACGGCGTTCAACTTGCGGTAGTCGACGCAAAACCGGAATGTACCGTCCTTTTTTGGTACGAGCAGTGCAGGAGCAGCCCACGCAGACTCAGACTCTTCTATGATGTCCTCGGCCAGCATGCGCTCCAACTCCTTCTCCATTACCTCCTTCCTCGCTGAAGTCAGGCGGTAAGGCGGCACTGCGATCGGTCTATGATCTGCTGTTTCGATCCGATGCTCAGCATATTCAGTTGGTGGTCCAGTTTCCTTAAAAACGTCTTCAAAATCAGCAAGCAGTTGGGAAAGCATCACATTTTCATTTAAATCTTCCCGCGCATACTCATGCAAGTTAGTATTATTAGTGCTCACAAAGCCTTCATACCGCAGCTCGTGTAGCTGACCATCACCCTTGAACCACCAAACATGATCAATATGATCACAAACAATACGCGCTTTTCTAATAAAATCCATCCCCAACAATGTTTCATTATCTTTTGAATCGGGCAAAATCACAAATTCAATATTAACAATTTTGTGTAAAATTTTCACATCAACGTTGGCCACAAGAACCTCCATTGGCCGAATAAACCCATCAGCAAGTTTAATGTTCCTCGTTGAAGTTTGCAGAGGATGCCCCTTTGACTGGAGGAAAGCATATAGCGAATGCCCAGCAATACTACCCTTAGCGCCAGAGTCTAACAACCCAGTACCGTTAGACCCCAAGATCTCAATATTCATAATAGATCGGCGGTAAGGTGTAAAAGAAAGTAGAGAAGTGTCCGACTCCCCCTTGCCGCAGCCCATCATTGTTTCACATGAAACCACCGGAAATGATGAAACTGACAACCCTTCCTTCTTTGTACACAAAGGCTCCCCCTGCTCACTAGCATTATTACACCCATAAAAATTGTTAAAAACTTTTTTCACATCACCAATAAATTTTTTTGATTTTTCAAAATTAATTTCCAAATTCTCAGAATTATTTTCAAAATTAAAAACATCACCATATGTGTTAGAAACATTAGTTGAATCATTTGACAAACATTCCACATTATTAGAAACAACATTTATATTGTTTGAAATTATTTCCAAGTTCTGAGAGAATTTTCCCATGGGATTGCTAGGAGAATGACCCTTAACTATGTGGGATTCAGGAGAATGACCCATATTAAAGTTGACTTTTTCAGATTGAATTTTACTAGGCTTGGAAATACTTTCAGTATCAAAAGTATGAATTGGATTAATTGTAGAGCAATTTGAACACATATTTTGTTTTAAAATTAAATTGTTACTGTTCAGCCCGCAAGCGATTTTGTTAGAAACACTTTCATTTTGTTGGGGTGCATCAATAGAGTAAAAAGCATTAGAATTATTGTTATTGCACTTCAAACACTTTGCCCTAGTCACACCAGGCTCATTACACCCATAGCAAGAGATTTGTGACAGCGGCTGTCCACTTTTATTTTTCAACCGAGGGCACTCACTTTTAAAATGTGAATTATTTTTACAGTAGAAACAAAAACGTTTGACAGTACCTGTTATTCCTTCTCTGTCACCTGTCTGCTGAGTGACCTTGTTACCCAAGGCACCTGGATCCTGCTGTTGAGAGTGTGATCCTCCACGCTGCACTCCGGACCGAGGCTGAGAAGGCTCCCATGTCAGCGGCGCCTGCGCACCGCGGGCAAGCGGCGCGCTGGGCGCGGGAGTATGCCAGCTGCGCAGTGGCGGGCCGCCGGCCGGCGTCCGCGCGCGCTGCTGCACGCACCCTACTGGCTGGTCTTCCTTGAGCGAATCCTCCACGCTCCTCGCTCGCCGTAGTAGCTCCTCGAAGGTTGTCACACTGTCGCGCTCGACTCTCTTTCTTATGCGTGAATCCAGCATACCGTAGGCCATATCTAGTGCTACTTTTTCACTTATATCCCCTTTGGGCAGTTTAGCCAGTAATGCCCGCACCTGGGCAATAAACAAATCTGACATTTGACCATTTTGCTTCATGGTACGGAGGTCATTATATATTTGAAAAGGTGGCTTTCTCTCGCCAAACGCACTTTTCAGCATGTTCAGTGCATCATCCCAATTTTTCACATCTTGTTTGACACCTTGCCACCAAGTTCCTGCTGTACCTGACAGCAGCAGGGCCAAACCTTTCACTGCACTCTCATCGCCGATCCCTGTGGCCGTTTTATATATCTCAACAGCGTCGATGAAGTTCTCAACAGACTCGCGGGGCTCGCCGCTAAACTTTGCTTGACACAGAGCAAAATTAGCGCCCGCCAACGACGCGGCCACACCGGACGCGGCCTCCGACGACCCAAGGGGCGTCGACTCACGCTGATCACGACGAAGTTGTGCAAGTAGGTGAGTGGTCAAGTTTGTCTGATGTTCTTGAATGGTTTGCATCAAGAGGGCGAAGTTTTCCGATGACATGGTGATACTGGATACGTCAGGATTCTGCGAGGCGGCGCCATGCTCGGCATCCTCGCCATCGCAAGACTGTTGGTGACTTCTAAGTCCTTCTCGGGGCATCTTGAACCGAGCCTACCAAACGCGTTAGAAATCCACAATTTCACTGGAGTCACGTTGAAGAAATTAGCACGAAAGTCACTTATTACACGGCAAACAGTCTTGGCAAATCCTATGACACGGTGGGTGCCATTTTAGGGGAGGAAAGTCTCCTCCATCTCAGGGGTTTCTTCTAAAATCAAAAGTCTTTGGGTACGTTCGCCACGTATTTAATCAGTATCACCAATCATACGTTTACAATCAAAACTAATAATTATGATCACAATGGATTGGATTAGTTACGTTAGGAAAACCACATGTATCGACATGCACCCTCGAACAAGCAGAGAACAGAACAGCAAACGGAAGTAAGAATGACGTAAGAGTGAATGTCGATAACATGACCGATCATCATAGATAATCGATTAAGAATGTAATGAATGACTTCCGGCGGTTAGCGCCATCTATGACTGAGTTACTATGGCAACAGTTTTATTAGTTCCGCTACCCGACGCGCAGCGGCGCGTGGCCTTGGCGCCTACGCCTATGTCCTATAGCGTGCCGGAACATTACCCCTACTCGCCCTGAGAGGGAGCCTCTGGTTCGCTATAATGTACATTTTCAGAATGAAATACCTATATAACGCATTTAACGTCAATTGAATGTTCAACATCACCACTCGGTGTCCTACTCGAGAAAGAAAGATCATAGAAACATCAATAAGGTATTACTGGGACGAAAACCTAGGTTTCAACAGGGAGAGAATTTAGTCCTAGTTGCAAAGTAAATGGTAAAATTTTGATAATTTATACCCAGTTGTACAGTAAATGGTACAACTGGGAGAATATAGCCCCAGTTTTAGGTAGGTACACTAAATGGTAAATTTCGGAAAAATTTGTCACAGTTGTATACTTAATGGTACTACTCATGAGCAATTATCAATCAAAAATCAGGATCAAACATCAATAAAATACATTACCAATGAGTCATCATCTAACATCTTCTGCTTTTTCTTCTCTTTGTTTTGAGATATTTTAATGCAAACTATTGAAAGGATCAAAGTGAATACGTATATCACGGCTGTCGTCCAACAGTTGTAGGCGTTCTGGAAAACAAACAAAAAAACAAAAGGCCACAGGAGAACGGATAGCTCTGCGTGGACATGGGCCTTTCAACGGCCATTGCGTCAAACTACGGATGCCCGCAACCCTTAGATACCTACAAGTACGGCCATTAGATTATGTCATATTTTACAGCTGTCAGATTCGTGATAATGCTACGGCAGAGTGTGCATTTTCCTTTTTTGATATAAAATTGAAATTCTTTATTTAATGTAAGTAGGATAGTATTATTTATCACTTATTGACGTCATGATCCGTCATTGTTAATAACCCTCCTTTTTGCTTTGCCGTAGTCGGGTAAGAAAAGAAATTTGTACTTATAACACATTTGTTTTTTTTAGTGTTCTAATAGAAAACCGGCTCGTGCGGTATAAAAAAAAGGCACTGCCTCGGGGCTGGCCAGGCATGTAACTTTACGCCACCCCAACTGTAAACGACATTTGTGTTTCAAATTGATGTCAAGATTTTCAAAACGTTTTATTTACATGCGTATAATTAACCGGACCCCCTGAACAGGAAAACATCCCTTCTAGTATGGAATTGACAGCTTTCAAATATGGCTTATTGGGATGGCCTTAAATGATCGTCGGTCTACCAAGTCCAGGTCTATTAGGAGGCCATCCCATTCTGATCACAGTGAAATAAGTACTGATCAGATTGGGATGTACGAGTACTGTAATGTACCTACTGAAGTTTGTGGAGAAGTAAGTTTTTTTTCACGGGCTACAGCGCAAACGGCTGGACGGATGTTGGCATAAATGAAAATATATCGTTAGAATTGTCTAATCAGCGCGAGTGACACTGGCTATACCTATTAGAATTTCAAAAAATCAAACTGATGGATTTGAAATAAAAAGTATAGTCTTGAATAATAATAATTATTTTTATGACTTGCAGTCGGGTTTTTTTTTGGTAATGATTTTGATAGAGACTACCGGACCTTTAGATAGGATAGAGGCGGTTCCTGATACCTACGAATTTAGCTGATGTCTAAATCGCTTCGGAAATGTAGATGACATGCGTTCTTTGGCCAGGATTTCCTAAATCCCAACCGAAGCGTGGCTGCCATACAGAACCTTCCGACCCCATCGGTCGTCAGTCCTACGATTTTTGCATTTGTATTTACGCCACGTCTGACAATCATTTGAGGGTCATAGCTGTGACCAGTACCCTAGGGCAGACTTAGGTACGTCCAGCAGTGGACTGCAATAGGCTGATGTATGTATAGGCTGTGACCATAGTGACAGGTTGTCAGTGACATGTAACTCTCGAGTTCCCTTAATCGTCACTTACGATGCCCACGGGAAAGAAATGGTGTTATGCTATTCTAAGCCGGCATCACACGTCTACGTAAATCTCGCAAACTTACTTGACTATAATTTCGTCTTGTCTTATCAATAAAGTCTTGAAAATTATGCGCGTGATGTGCCTCCACATCTTCTATTAGAATTGGAGTTTCTATGAAGTAGAAGTAGCCCATGAAAGTCTAGAAAAGAAAAATAAGTAGAAATAAGTAGGTAGCTACTCAAAGAAGAAAGTTTATGCATGAATTTATTTATTGATCAGTACAGTTCTTAAAACTATTACATAGCCCCTCAAATAATGGTTAATCTGTGTGGATCGTCGAGTCGCTGTATAATTAATATATAGGTACCTAGGTAATACCTAGCTATGTTAGGTAGAATATATTATCATTTTACATAAAACCAAAGACCGTTATTCTACAAGAAAACCTATAAGTAATCTCATCTTTAACGGAAGTTTGTGCCTATGTAGCTGTAATGGTGAAAAACCGCTACCTAGATACTGCTATTCTACATACATACATAGCCTTCATCCCTTGCGGGGTAGGCAGAACGTAAACGACCGAAAAAAACGGACATTTACGCCACGTCTGACAAAAATTTGAGGGTCATTCGGAAAATTGTGTATCGCCATAGTGACAGGTCGTCAGCCCATCGCCTAAAATTGCAATACACACCCTCGAGTCCCTTCGTCGCCTTTTACGACACCCACGGGAAAGAAATGGGGTGATGCTAGTCTAAGCCGGCATCAAACGGCACTGCTATTCTACCCGGGCACCAAACCCTGGTCCTATTCCATTCTGCTCGCTGTAGAGTTAGTTCTCTCTAAAGCTACGATTACAACGCTCGTTCTGCTCCTGCCTCTGCCGCTGCCGCTGCCGCGAATATTTCCCAAAATACTTCCGCGGAAGTATCAGCGTGAGTACCTACCTTCATACTGCCGTCATAATTCGTCATCATACGACTGAGCGAGAGAGCAAAACATTCCTTGGCTTCTGAAGGAAATGCCGACACTCGCGGGAGCATGGGAAGTGGCAGTGGCATGGCGAGAAAAAGGTCCTGTTTACATGCTTGCGCTGCCCACTTCGCTTACTATTTCCCTGTCCATTGCGCGAGTATGTAGCCGTGGCTTTACGGCAGCACGAGCGCGATTGGAAAGCATTGTTCCTCTGATCACTTGCATTTTCGCGAATCGTTTCGTTAAAGATTCTTGGGTACAAAGTATGTACCTATATGATGGCAGTATGAGTATGTAGGTACCTAAACACCATTAAAACTCTCACTCGGATTGACACTGCCGCCTGCATAGGGTGGAAGTATTTCGGGTAATATTCGCGGCTGTGGCAGCAGGTGGTAGGTACAAGCTAGGCGAAAACATTCCTCTTTCTTCTTTCTCACATAAATCTGGACTGGTGGTTTACCAATTGTACGATCGCCCAAATACTCAGGCACATGCAACATACGCCGCAGATCATTAAAAACCCCATAACGGGCTATAATAGTAACGTTCTTATTTTTCAGTGACAGGAATTAAAAAACCTATTTGTTTGTAAATAACACAGAGCATTGAAACGACATAAACATAACGCTCGCAGCGAGTTACATACACTCTGTGGCACAGATGAATAAGATAATGTACTAGGGTACAGATAGGAATCGGACCAATCACAGGCGGAGACGCTAATTATAGTTCCATTAAATCAAGTGCATGTCGCTAGTGTGCTCATAGAAAGAGACAGGTATATATAATGCTATCTCTTACCACCTGCTAGTGTTGCTAGTGATGTGCCACTACTATCGATATGCATACCACCTGCTAGTGTTGCTAGTGATGTGCCACTACTATCGATATGCATAGTGAACTTGAAATAAAACTATGTAAGATTTGTTAATTCGTTTATTAACTGTTACATGTTCATTCGTTTCAACATTCGTTTGTTAACGTGTAATATAACAATGATTTATTTATTTTATTTTATTGAAAAGAAACACAGTCTTATTTTCTTTTAAATATTACAACTAACATAAAGATTTGTTTGCATGTTAAAACTATCCAAGGCAAATTTTATAGTATTGTAGAATCGAAGTTGGCTATATTTTACTAGTGAATGCTAAACGATCCTATACCTGAATAAATTAATTTCAGAAGTGTCTACTCAACATGGCAAGCATTTAACATATCACTACTTTTGTAGGTTGTACGATGAACTTAGCTTTCAACGTTCACATTTATGTTTTGGTGGGAAAATAGTATACTTTGCCTAAGATTTTTTTACATGATATAAAATGAAATTGACAACCAAAGATCTCTGAAGAAATACTTCGTAGACTTACATTTAAATTACACAGTCCCATATTTTACTCAAAGACTCCAGGGTTGTGATCCAGTTACGTAAGGAAGGAACAGTGATAATTTTTTGGTTACCTTGCCTATCATGTGTCACGCACGTATTTCATATTTTTAACAACTTTATAGCATCTTCATCTCCAAAACTCAACGTGGCCGTTGTTGACTGCAACAGGAGTACGCATTTTTCCCTTGCATCAAAGCTCCTTTTTGAGGAATGTACACTGTCGAAAAGTTTATCATAGAATAGTAGCAGAGCAGCGGTGTTACTCATCGTCGAATATTCGTCATTTTTCGCAGCTTAAAAGAAAAATAAATAATTAGTAGGTACCATTAATTTGTAAAGTGGCTGGAATAGACTAAAATAAGTAAAGCAGTGTTAATTTCTAATTGACCACATTATATTCTGTATTTTAAAGTAGCGTATTATGGCATTGTCAAAACATCGATAGTCGATAATTTTTTGGACATCCCTATTTTTCATACTTTTGTACTTCTGTTTAAAATAAATATTATTATTTGAAACAAAGATGATGATTTGAATGAAACACGAATTTAATACCCTGACCAAAGTAGACAGAAGAATATAGACAGAAATCTACTTACTTTTTCCATTTGGAAAACCACTGCTAATTTCTGCCGCCGTAAATAAAGTTGGCTGGGCAGTCAAGGAATTCAGGCGATCGTTTTCGTAAAATTGATGCTCGAAACGGTTGTTACAAACTTTTTTCTTGATTATTAATAAAAAATTATTGATTAAAATTAAGTGAATTGAAATATTTACTGTTGATTTTATTCAGCCACAAAGTCCGCCGGCTTTGCGGTCGCGGAAAATTATGCATTTTGACGCCACTATTGCTTTTGGTTAAACAATTAGGTACGCAACATTTCATTACACCAATTTTAAACAAATTTTGATGTAATTTATCTGATTAACAATAGAAATAGCACACAATAAGAAACTGCAAGTAACTTTCACCGCGATAAAATTTCAGACCACAGATAACTAGTAGGCGTCGTCTGACAGTTCGTCAAACGTCATTGCATTGAACACTAGCGCTGCCTTCTTGAGATCCATGTACTACGACCTGGTAAAAGTGATTATGAACTCTATGACCAAACCATTAATGATTAAAATTGAGTGTGGTAGATAATGTCCCCCGATTCTAGTATGGCGATTCAATAGCGTGCTCTGTGGAAAATATATGTATAACTCTAAACACAGTCTATAATTTATTTAATAACTTTTTTACCATGTGTTCTTTGCTATTATTACATATTTATATTTTGATGTTTTATTGGCACTAGTTTTGACTTTGTGTCAGTGTTGATATTGAAAAGAATGCAAGAAGAAACAAAAACATTAAAACTTCTATGTCCACGATCGCGGTTGTTAGAACAAGGAACATATATTCACAAAATAGAGAATCGCAGCCGCCATCTACTTACTTTTTGATATATTACCCCTCGGTTAGAATAAATCGTAAATTTTTTGACGACATCAAAAAGTTTTGTGGATGGCGCCAATTTGGAAAAACCAAGTTTGAGGTGATTTGAGTACGAAAACTGAAACAAGAATTAGCTTTTACGCATTCCACGACCACAGATTTCAACTCAGAAGTAGACAAATTAGACAGAACCAACCTCAGAGGAGCAACACGGCCTTCCGTCCCGAGGTATTTAAGGAGAGTTTTCTTATTGAGAATAAAAAAGTTTAGTATTCTAAGAACTGTAGATGGCGTTGAGCTGACCATGTTACCAGATTCCAATGACAACGAGGATAAATCCGGAAAGGACATTATTTTTTTGTCATTCTTTTTCTCTTTTCGTGTGGGACCGAGTCATCCAATGACCCTGAAACCTGGTGTCAGAGTTTTAGTTTACTACTACTAGTAGGCCTCTGATATGGTTGTGTAAAGACCGCCGTCTAAGCAATCATAGACAGCAACCGGGACCAACGGCCTAACGTGCCCTTCGAAGCACGGAACTATTTTATTTTTATTATTAAGATAGTTTAACTTATTAGGATAGTTTAACTTTCTTTCCGGACAATCAGATGGTTCAGCCTGCAATGTCCTGACCAGGCTGGGAACAAATTTACAAAATGATAAATATTTACTTTGTGAGTGCCCCACCGAGAACCGAACCCGGAATCTTTGCATCGCACGCAGTCACACTACCACTGCGCCACATCAGCCGTAAAGTCAAGTTCCGGCAAAAAGCAAAAGGCAAAAAGCCGAATCGAAGAGCTACTTATGCCCATAAATATATGTTAAATATCTGCTTGCAATTACAATAGAACAATATACTTAATTGTCATCTGAAAGTATTCTTCCAGTCTAATATTACTAAATATTTCACCTAATTATCAGTAGAAAAAATATTTTTCTCAGTACAATAGTATTGCCAGTTAGTCCAGTACCGTATAACAAAGCAGCCCACGGCAGGGCGCGAAATTAAATCAAACCCGTTTTCTCTTGGTAATAAGATCTTCGCTCGTTCCACTCCAGGAACTTCAAAACCAGAAAAAGCGATAAAGCTTTTGTAGAGCTTAGATGAGCTCCTAGTGCTCTACATTAGGTACTCCAGACCATTGATGTCTGTGTGCCAGAAATAGCAACCGACCATTTGAATCAAATTTTACCTTGTAGCTATTTCTGTATCACTAATAGTTTAGCTGCGCTTCTGGTGCTCCGCGCCACGTCCTTGAGTGGTGAAGAAAAGTAAATAAGTCCGTCTCCGATATGCTAATAATCTCTGAGCCAAAATTCATGAGGATCGGTAAGGTACGTCAGGCTAGTTGTTTTAGAGTTTATTGATCAAATACAAACAGAAAAATAATTCCAATTTATCATAATATTATTAGTGTAGATGATTTAATTTGATAATTGGTTTTCACTTACTTAATGAGTTCTCTAACATAAATACGATGATTACAAGTTTGTTACCTGTTGGTAATTAAAACTACAATTAGTAAATTAATGACTTCACATTCATTACTTTGGTAATCTATCATCGACGCAGCATTTATGTTCATCCCATGTGTAGAGAAAAGCAGTCTACACTATTTAAATTTTATTTAATTTTTTAGTTAAAATGTTTAGTATGAGTGTAAGATTAATGGTGCTCGTCGCGTTTTGTGTTAACATTCATGGACAAAATTTAATGGACACAGAGAATGTAAATCCAGGTGCAACAAGGGAGGCTACAGGGAGTCTACACAATGGCCTTACAGAACGAGTTGGAAATTTTTCTATTGAGTTGCTATATCACACCTCAAAGTTGCATCAGAAAGGATTGAATTTGATTATGTCACCTTTTACTGTTTGGACCGCTTTAGCTGTAATTTCAGAAGGTGCTACGGGGCGTACTGCTCGACAAATCAACCATGCACTAAGAATATCTGCAAAACATCGCAACGCAACGAGAAGCAGTTTTCAAAGTATTTACAAATCGCTTCAAGTAAAAACTGATACCGTGGAAATGGCAAAAATGAATGCCATCTACATGGACCAGAGAAGATTGTTACAAAAAGATTTTCAAGGAACTATTGAAAATATTTATAATATGCAAGTTGTCCCATTAGATTTTACGAATACGGAGGAAACTGCCCGTGTTATAAATGAAGCTATATCACATGCAACACATGGAAGAATTTCACATCTGGTTGAAAGCAGTCAATTTGGCGATACTCCAATGCTCCTGACTAGTGCTTTATTTTTCAAAGGTGAATGGAAAAGTCCATTCAACGCTACAGAAACTAAAAACACGCCATTTTTTGATAGCGTGGGCAAAAAAATTGGTAATGTAAATATGATGTACAATAGATATACATATGCATTTGCCAATGTTCGAAAGTTACAAGCACGAGTTATTGAAATACCGTACGGAAACGAAGACCGTATGTCAATGCTTATAATGGTCCCGCACCCTGGGGTGTCACTTGAAAATATGTTCTTCAATTTTGCAAAAGTGCCTTTAGACGAACTATTTGAAGAACTTAAAATATCTAAAGAGTTATACGAGGATAGTGAAGTAGATTGTTACATCCCCCGTTTTAAAATAGAGTCCAGCTTGGATTTGTCAAATGTGTTGCAAAAATCTATGGGCATTGTAGATATTTTTGATGAACATGCTGCACGCCTTCCGTATATAGCCAGGACACCGGTGTATTTATCAAAAGTGATTCATAAAGCTGAAATAGAGGTAACAGAAGAAGGCACAATAGCTTCAGGAATAACGGCAGGAGTATTTGCAGATCGCATCGGAACTGTAACATTCAAAGCTGATAAACCATTTTGTTATTTAATTATAGAAAAAGTCACAAATTCAATTGTTTTTGGAGGGTTTTATGAGCATCCTTCTTTATATTAGAAATATTTTAAAAGTTCCAATTAAACACTGTCTTCTTCTTTTCATGTGGGACCCCGAGTCGTCCAACGACCCGATGGACCGTGGTGTCACTTTTAACTACAGCTTAAAATAAATACATTTTGTTTCAGAACTTTGTCAGTAATAAAATATTTTATTCTTAAGTCTTACTGGCTTAAATATCCTATTTTATATACGCCATCTGTGTACGAAGTTCAGAACCAAAATTACTTGTTTTTATTGAGTCGTATGTATGTCTACACACAACACAAAACGTCAGAATGACAGTAGAACGTATTTCGATATTTACATTACATTACAGGCTGGCGTCATACACGCGTCACATATTTACTAACAAAAAAAACAATGGAACGTGAATAGATATGTCAATCTAAATAGTAATTGGAATTAGCGGGAAGCAGGAAAACAATCCGATCAGGATTTTTGTTTTTTGTTCGCATAAAGTAATTATGTAAATACAACAGAAATACGATAAGGCAAATAGCTCTACGTGTGCGACAGCATCCCGCGACCGCGACACAAACCGGTCAGACTTTTCCTCATGCGTTACCTACTGATTTGTCACTTATAAACGTTGTGCGAAGCGAACCGACTCCGACCTCTGTGACTAGTTTATAGTGCGAAAACAAATTAAATATTACGATGCGTGCTTTACTAATAGTGTTCATTTGTGCCTCAACGACAATTTACGGACAACTTCAACCAACAGAAATTCCTCCACCAACAAGTTTACACAATGGCCTTACGGAACGAGTTGGAAACTTTTCCATTGAGTTGTTGTACCACACATCGAAGCTTCACGAGAAAGGTTTGAACTTGATAATGTCCCCTATCACAGTATGGACAGTACTAGCTGTTATCTCTGAAGGTGCAACTGGTCATACAGCCAATCAAATCAACCATGCATTGAGGATATCACCAAAACATCGTAACGCGACGAGACTCGACTTCCAAAGCATATACGAATGGCTCCAAGTCAACACAAGTACTGTAGAACTAGCCAAAGTAAATGCAATCTTTATGGACAAAAGTAAGCTATTGCAAGCAGACTTCCAAAATCTTGCTGAAAGTAATTATAACACTAAAGTTGTACAGATGGACTTCAAAGATGGTGAGAAAACTGCTAATACTATAAATGAAGCCATATCTCAATTTACACATGGAAGAATCCCGAAATTAGTCCAAAGCAATGATTTCAGCGATACCCCTATGATACTCACTAGCGCTTTGTACTTCAAAGGCCAATGGACGATACCATTCAATGCATCGTCAACAACAAAAATGCCTTTTTACAACAGCACGGGACAAAAGATAGGCGATGTTAATATGATGTACAACAGATTCACATACCCATTCTCTAATATTAAAGAACTACAAGCTAGAGTTATAGAACTACCGTATGGAAAAGAAAACCGCCTCTCAATGCTTATAATGCTGCCAAACCCCGGAGTATCTCTAGAACAGATGTTCTTTAACTTCGGTTCTGTACCTTTAGATACTCTTTTCAAAGAATTAAGAGTTTCAAAAGAAGAATATGGAGATGATGAAGTAGATTGCTTCTTGCCACGTTTCAAGATCGAATCTAATTTAGATTTGACAAATGTTCTGTCAAATTCAATGGGAATAGTTGATTTATTTGACCAGCGCCTTTCCAGGCTGCCAAACCTAGCTAGAACACCGATATATGTCTCAAAAGTTATTCACAAAGCAGAAATAGAAGTTACCGAGGAAGGCACTGTAGGTTCAGCCGTGACCGCTGCAGAGTTCTCTAACCGTATTGGCATTGTTTCTTTTGTAGCAAACAGACCGTTCTGCTATTTGATTGTAGAAAAAGTCACAAATTCTATTGTTTTTGGAGGATTCTACATAACTCCATCTGTATACTAAATATTTTTCTAATTTTGCATTTGTATAATTGTGCAAGCATGGAATGCAGTGTTACCAGTCTCAATAGTTTATCAGTATGTGACATTGACTTCTTATGACCTTTTACACTAAATTGCCTTGAGATTATCTTACTGGGCAAAATCAAAATAATAATATTATGTTTATGATTAACAGTAGAAATTGAAAAACTATTTTTATACTCTTTTAATATTGATGGAGGATAAAATCTCTCCATACTTAGATTTTTTTTATGAAGTTTGTTTATGATGTACCTATCTAGCTTTAAAAATGTGAACTGATAAGTACATACTCAAGACTTTCTTTTTTCTTGTCTTATGTATTATTACTCAGGTCTCTTTTTCCAATGTTACTGAAAGAGGAAGACCAGCATTGTTTGATACATTTTTTAATCTTACTTGCTCTCTTTAAACATAAGCACAATTTGTAATAATTCTGATATAATTGTGTGTGCATTACTAAAAGCAACTCATGATTTAAGTTCATATGACTTACTTGCTGATTATTTTGCAGAGAGTTTAGCCCTCTATGTTTCGGCTGGTTACGACCACCTTCTTCCCAGGGGTCACCAGGTCATGTTTGTGATTGATTGTGTTAGGACCTATATCATGACTGTTACTTGTTCGTTAAATAATAAGAGCAAATCAGTGCATGTTTTAACTCAACAAGACATAAACAGCTACAATCAATATATTAATGTTTTTGTTTTGTTTGGAAAAAACACCTGACGCCTTAGCTATGTAGTGAGACTGTTTTGTCATTCTAGGCAATGTCACCTTTTAGCAATTTATTTACCGTTGTTTTTTAAATTTCTATGAAAAATGTTTGAGCTGTCTCTTGCAAAGAATTATGTTTGGTCTGCAGTAGCATAAAGTGTATATTGGTATAGGTGTAAGTGCAAGCATAAAGACTGGATTTAAGCTTATGCTTTGTTATCAAATAAGTGTGATTTTTGTATACATACCTTCTTATCTAAAATATTTATGTAAGGTCTTATGAATTAAAGTTTTATAATAATTAAAAGAGTTACATACTTCATATTTTTGTAGCTTCCCCTTGAGATTAAATGTCCTATTTAAAAGTAACTATCACCAGCACTCAAGATACTGTGAATCAACCTATTGTAGTTATTTTAATACCTTGTTCCCAATGTGAGATGCTACTAAGTTCACTTTGCCAATTTACCAGAGAATGTCTAAAATCTGTTAATATAAATTCATGTGATGTTGTAGTAGAAAGATTAGGAACATCAGTTATTTATTAAGAATAAAATTTATTTCACAAACCATAGTTTTTTCACAATCTAAAAGAGTACCCTTTGTTTTAGTCACTTGTTTAGGTTGGTACATATTTAATTAATTAATTTATGTTATGGAAATAACCAAAAGTGGCCGATTTAGGCATATTTAATTAAGTATGCAGATTATACTAAAAACTCGAGCAACGGCCATTCTCATAGATTGTTTGTATAAAGAAAGAGAATATCTTTTTTGTGAAGTGGCGCCACTTTCAAGGCCGTTCACGGCTACCTTTCTTCATTATTCTTGGTTTCTAAAAAAAATGGACCATGGCCATGTCTATAGTCCTTTTTGGGGTGGTTCACAATTTTTTATACCTACACCTAAGACATAACAGAAAAAGAACTTATATTGCAATAAATAAAATTAAATATGAATGAGTCAACAGATACCTGCGTAGATAAGTATGTTTGTGAAATCATTGCCTACTGGGTATTCCCAACCATTGCGTTGAGGTTACCACTATGTAAACAAGTGATTGACCACATACAGGCTGGAAAATAAATAAACAAGTGAGTACACACACACACACATATATACATACATACATACACATATCACGCCTAGTCATCTTGCGGGGTAGGCATAGCGTAAACGGCCGCAAAAACGGACATTTACGCCACGTCAGGCATATTCGGAATGTTGTGTATCGCCATAGCGACAGGTTGTCAGCCCATCGCCTAAAATTGATATACACGCCCTCGAGTCCCTTCGTCGCCTCTTACGACTCTCACGGGAAAGAAATAAACAAGTGAGTCATTTTAAAAAAGGTACGAATTTTGTATTATATTTTGTGCCGATGTCAAAAATTTACTCTCTCCAATAGTTTTGATTCAGATTTTCATGCATTTCTTTTTACGTATTCTTTGGCAGGTAGGTAGGTAGGTACCTACTATTAAAAATATAAGACATCACATTTAATAATTTTATATTTCAATAATAATTAAATGACAATGTAATTTAATACATTTTCAACTAGCATCGTCCATAGATTAATTTATGACAGTTAGAATAATATATGGCAGTTGTTTTTCCTTACACTATACAGGGTGTACCGTAAGGTGAACAATATTTCCTTACTCACGAAACACCATGTATTAAATACAAGCTACTACTAATAATAATTTATGTACATTTTATAGCTTACATTCATAATTATTTCATACAAGCGTAATATAAAATACTAACATAATCAAATGTTGTACAACATTTATTGCAATTTGAATTAAGAATAGGTTCAGACATATTTACATAGTTGAAAAAAAAAATATAGTCACTAAAGTACCGCCGTTCCATTCAGTCGTATTTGACATCTGTCAGATTCGTGATAATACTATGGCAGCGGGTCCACTTTCCTTTGTTGACATCTCTTTTAGTATGGAGATGACAGCTGTCAAATGCGACTCATTGGAACGGCGGTACTTTAGAGATGTCGATTTTCGTGATCTTTGTATCGGAGAGTAAGTTAGCAAAAACTCTTTATTAAACTCGAATACTGGATAATTAATAACATAAATCTAAAGTGCGCAAAGGCGGCCATATCGCTAAAAGCGATCTCTAACAGACAACCTTTGGGTAGAAGAAAGCGGTAAAGAAAACAGAGGAGTGCATGATAATTAATGTTCTAAATACTTAAATAACATTAGTAGGTACTTAGGTAGTTACCTATTTATATATTTATTTGATGTGTTTGAGTTAAAGTATCGCCGTTCCAATAAGTTGTATTTGACAGCTGTCATCTCCATACTAAAAGAGACGTCAATAAAGGAAAATCAACCCTCTGCCATAGTATTATCACGAATCAGCTGTCAAATACGACTTCTTGGAACGGCGGTACTTTAAGCATTTTTTGTGTGATGTTCCCTACCATTACTCTGTGTCTGTTATGAGCAAAACAACATTTTATACCTAAGTAATAGTTAACTAGATCAAATCTTATATTGAGGCCTTACATAATTCGTTTCACAGACATCAAGCTAATCTATATACAAGCCTGTTTGACTAGGAATTATTGCACTTAATACATACATACATAAATCACGCCTATATCCTTTACGGGGTAGGCAGAGCGTTAAAGGCCGTAAAACTGATATTAACACCACATCTGAGGAAAGTTTGAGGGTCGATGAGATAACTGTTATCACTAGTGACAGGTTGTCAGCCTATCGCCTAAAATGGCAATACACATCTAACCCTCGAGTCCCTTAGTCGCCTCTTACGACACCCATGGGTAAAAAATGGGGTGAGCTATTCTAAGCCGGCATCACACGGTTCCACTTCCACGGTTCCATGTATATTATATAAAGTATTGCACTTAATACTTTATATAATATACAAATTTATATGTTTTTAGTAAATTGTGATAAAAATAAGATTTCTCGGCGTCTCACCTCACCTAGCGCAAAGGAAAAACTCGTGATAAAAACTAACCAAGTAAGTAAGTATTATACGTATTTACCAGGTATGTTAAACGAATACTAATTGTTTTAATTATTGCACAGGTAAAAAAAGTTATAATACATACAATGTGTTTAAATAAACATTGGAAAAAATATTTATATAAACAGGATGTAACGAAAAAAACTCGAATGAACCAACCCATGAAACTGAAAAACTTTCCCCAAGGAACATAGACCAAAATATAAAAAATTATTAGACCTCACATACAACTAGACTTGGTCGGCTGCTACATTTTGTATGGGAGGACTAATTTTATTCTTCATATTTCGACCTATGTTTCTTGGGGAAAGTTTTTCAGTTTCATGGGCTGGTCTATTTCTTAAAAGGAACGCATTTTTTTCCATACATCCTGTATAAAGAACATAAAATGAGCTGCTCTCTGATAGTTTCATGTGAAAATTTATAGGATGTCCCTTAACTAACGCAAGATTTAATACCTACAAGCAAAACAGGTTTTTCATTATTTTTATTTCATCTTTTAAAATGCATCGTCATTTGCAATACACGTGCGGTTAGACACATAATGAAATACTCACTGTAATTAAAGTTATGGCAATGAATACCAAAAGTGGCCGTTTTTAGACACTTTTTGCCATAACTTTAATTGGAGCGAATATGTAATTGAGTTTGCAGGTTCTAATTTTACTTCAGGATAATACTAAAAACTTGGGCAACGGACATTCTGATAGATTGTTTGTGTAAAGAGAAAACTTTTTTGTGAAGTGGCGCCACTGTCAAGGTCGTTGACGGCTACACTCGCCTTAAACTGCCAATGTAAGTCTTATGCGCGCGGCATAAGAACGGTCGTAAGTCCAAACTGTCTAACCCAGTCTGGTTTTGACTGTACAATTTATAATGTTTTACTTAGATACTGTGTATATAACAAAGGATATTTATAATTAATTTTAACAAGCACATCCTTTTTTTATATAATTTAAGTTTTATTACATACCTTTCGAGGAAGATTGATAATGATTGGTATAATTAACTATATTTATGCGTAATAAACTGGTTAACCAATTTTAATATGAAAAGTTAAATCCGGTGACCGAAATAATTACCTATATGATAGTAAATAGCTAATACATAGTAGTTTGCACGCGTGCTAGCTTCTCTTATTTTATAATAATTGTAATGCCAACGAATGTCAAATTGTCATTATAACGCCACTGTGATTTTCTATACTTCAAACTGTTAGTGGAATCCGAAATGACCTTAACTGTCCCACTGACAGGCCATTGACACACAACTGAAACGATTTTCATTAAGCAGACTTTAGGCTCAAGAAACTAAGTATTTATGGAATCTCACAATGAATTAGTTAGTCCCTAGTTATTTAGCTTATTAGTTTATTGGAACATGGAGATTTTGAGTTTAATTCTTAAAAATAATAAAATAAGAACTTTTCTATACACCGAGTTTAGGAGGGCATCTTACTGAATAATTTTCACTATAAAAAAAAATCGAAACAAATTCAAGTCGGCTGATCGTGAATTTTGAATGAGATATCGGAATTTTCCAGCACCGGTCCATTTCATAATGAAAATTGTTCAGTATGATATGCTCTAAACAACGCTTTCAATCTGAAACATGGTGTAAAGGCTTTTTTCACACCGTTTGCAAAAAAGGGTACCTACAAATCCTAATTTCTGCCTGACACAAGGGCATAAAATGTGTGCTGCTTTTATACAAAGAATTGTTTATTCTTAGAATACCAACATTTAAAACACTTCCCATTTTAGGTATACAATTTTTTTTTAAACTTGCAAAATTTCATGCGCGGGCAGGATTTGAACCTGCGACTTTCGTCATTACTAGTGACCGGTAGATGGAGCCGTGCCACGCGTTACTGGCCTTAAAATACACTTGCAAAATTGGCGGGCAAGGAGTGAGCTGCGGTAGCCCAGATGGAAGAGGCGTCGCCACTAGTAATGACGAAAGTCGCAGGCTCAAATCCTGCCCGCGATTGAAAATGTTGCAAGTTTTCAAAATATTACTTTTTCTTCAGTTTAAAAAAAAAATTTTTGATGGGTTTGCTGTTGACTCTAGTCTAGGTCATAGGACAGAGACAGAGTCTAAGATGGAGCGAGCTCACCCAGAAGAAGCCTGTTCACTCTTACTTTGAAGAGATTAGGGTTGTATGCGTTTGGAAACACAGACTTAATTAAGTTAAGTTAATTTTTGTACATATCAGCTAAGACCTTTTCCATAGGCGTCTGTCCAATGGTCTTCGCGAAAAACTCTCTCTCAAGTTGCTGCGGGGTGACCAGGCGGAGAAGGGGCAAAAGTAGCAACAACCTGCCAAACCTGGCGGGGGCGGCTCCGTGGGCTGTTCTAGAGTGGGTCATCAGCATCACTTGCGCTTGGTCTTGGAGGTTCTCGATTTGGAGAGGGTCTTTTAAGCCTCGGGTCTCTGTATGGGGAAAATAAAATGTTGTTTATGAGGAAAGACAACGTCTATTTGTTTAGGTATGTGTATATATTTTACTATTATCAAATAATTATTTATGTATTTTTCTTTAACTTTGTGTGCAATCTTGTCCCCGCACGTATTTATTTTTTACTTAGTTTTACAGGTTGGCTGGAAGAGATCTCTTTATATAGATAAGCTCACCTTTGTGAATTACTTTTGTATTGTTAATGCACAACAAAGAATAATATTTAAAGATACAGTGTATACAGATCCTTTTACAGGTAACAAAGATAAATCAAAGAGAAAACTCGGTACATTCGGGGTTATTGTCTAAAATGTTAAATTAGTTCTGTAGTAGAAAATTTTACAATCAAATAGTAGGTGATTATAATATATATAATGATGATTATAATTATAATTATAATACATAATATTAGATTATATTTTGAACTAAAAAGTCTTAGCTATAGGATAGGGCGCTGTTTTTTTAAATAACATACTTATATCTTTAACTGTATAAAAACGAAATAAGTAAACATACAGTTGAAACTTAAAATTAAAACAACAGGCGAGCGAGCGAGAGATATAACGATTTGATAAACATTAACAGTCCACTGCTGGACTTAGGCCTCCCTCTATAGAGGGGTATCGGACACAGTGCAACTCAGTGCAAGATATTGCATTCACAGGGAACACTACTGCCTATTCCCTGGATATAAATCCCACTTTTTACGACAGCCATGAGTAAAGTTGGGGTGATGCTGTTCTAAAGCGGCACCACGCGGTAAGATTATAATGTAAAAATACCTGATTTAAACAATACGATTGCCTTCATACAAGCGAATTCTGCTGGATCGACCAGCACCGCCCTGTAACGTCCCAGCACTTCCCTCAGCCGCCGGAGGGTTGCTGAATTCAACCCGCTTTCTGTAACAGGTAATGAATGGTTATTCTTACATACATACATACATAAATCACGCCTATATCCCTTACGGGGTAGGCAGAGTGTTAACGGCCGTTCAACGGATATTAACACCACGTCTGACAAAAGTTTGAGGGTCAATCAGATAACTGTGTATCACTGTAGTGACAGGTTGTCAGCCCGTCGACTAAAATTGCAATACACACCCTCGAGTCCCTTAGTCGCCTCTTACGACACCCATGGGTAAGAAATGGGGTGATGCTATTCTAAGCCGGCATCACACGGCGACGTTATTCTTCTTATATTTAAGGCGAGTGTAGCCGTCAACGACCTCGACAGTGGCGCTTCACAAAAAATGTTTTATCTTTATACGAACAATCTAACAGAGTATCCGTTGCCCAAGTTTTTAGTATTAACCTTATGAAACATTCGCTGTACTTAAAGTTATGGAAAAAAGTACTTAAAAACGCCCACTTTTGGTATTGATTGCCATAACTTTAATAACAGCGAATATTTCATTGAGTTTGCAGGTTTTAATTTTACGGATAAAACTAAGTACTGTTCATGTATACAATTAGATTAATGTACCAAAACACATTTATAATAACAGTAACAGTAAATAAAAAAATAACTTGAAAGCGGGACATGCTGTGGGTATACTTCGTTTATTTTGGAATGACTAATCATGTAAACAAACTTTGTATGTAACTGACAGCTCGCACCAGTTGCAAAGTTTATTTACATGATATTAGTTATTCCAAAACAAACGGAGTATAGATAGTTACTGCATTTAACAAGTTTTGGACTTTTAGTATAAAAGACATCAACGCAATCGCTTTTTAATTTCATTTTTTTTACATGACATGGTTACTGATTATATGGTCAATTGGTCAACCAGGACATGAAACTGAACAACTTTCAATAAAAAAATATATTTTACCTCTAAGAGTAAAATAAAATTTATAAATATACATTAATATTCTTAAAATGTACAGTTTTCTATTAGTATGCCATAAATATAACTATTGTTTTAAAAAAGGCCTCCCATATAAAATTACTCAAACCAATTCAGAGGTTAAATTAATTTAAAAAATATTTTTAAATAGTTATTACATATCAGAATACAGAGAGAGACAGATTTGTTATTACATTTAACAATATTTATAAAAAGCTTAAATATAAAAAAAAATATATTTACTCATAAAAGAAAAAGTATTGGTGAAAGTTGTTCAAATTCGTGACTTGGTTCACCCCTGGACTGGACCGTGACATATTACCAGTAACCCTGTACCTACATGATATTTATAAAAAGCTTAAAATAAAAAAAGAAATATTTACTCATAAAATAAAAATAAAAAGTATTGGTGAAAGTTGTTCAGATTTATGATCTGGTTCACCCCTGGACTGGACCGTGACATATTACCAGTAACCCTGTACGGTCGGATTCATAAGTGGAGTCATAGTTAGACCTCGTGATAGATTGCAATACGGGTTATTATCCTCTGTACTTACTTTACTAACTTACGCACACACGTAAGATTATCGACTGTAAGTAGAAAAGTCCACCTTAAGGCGTAGCATTAAAACTTAAACAGATTACCACCTATAAGCGACATCTATGTAATCTTTGAAATAATTACTCGGTGATAGCCTATTCGCCACCACATCACCACAAAGTATACATCACACTGGTTTGTCTAAAACTGTATTATAGTTATCCCTATTCGTTCACTTGTAGTAAAGCAATAGATTACATATCTTTATTTCGTCGTATTGATCACAAGCAACCGTAGCTTAGCGGTAATAGTTCTTACCTTCTAATCAGAACGGAACCGGGTTCCCATCCGATCTCTGTATGTTGAATAATGTTTTTTTTTAAATGTTTTTACCATATTCTCTCCAGTAATAATTATTTTATATAATATTTTTCTATACATTCATCTATGTATTATATCTCTAAATGTTTCTTGTAAATTATGTATCAAAATATTATATCTAAAAACATAAACCATAACCATATTGTAATAAAACAAAAAGTAAGGTAAGAAATTATTTTATTGGTAGGTATGGTATTACTTTATGTAAATAACATAATGACATGAATGAGAACTTTTGGTAACCATAAGATACGAGTACCATGTAAAACTACATAAAATACTTGCTGTCGTAATACTTAGTTAATAGTTTTGTTTGAATGATAAATCACAATATTATGTGAAATGATATTAAGTGTTCATTAGCTGAAACATCGATAGGTAGGTAATTATTTATAAGATCATAGGAATGATCCAAATCTTGGATTGAATCTTTCAATAAAGTTATTTAAGTAATAATTTCGTTAGTAATTATTTTATTGTTCTATGTTTAACGATGATGCACTTTCCTCGGAAGTAAAAGTAATTGTAATAATAATAAATCAGTTATTTGCCTACATCTCAAGGTTTAAGCTTAAGTATTCGTTTTCGTAATGAAAAGATATTGAAGCAAGGCCTTAAGATAACTGACTAATAATGATCAATCTTATATAAATATATATCGATGTTTTAGCATAATTCAATTGCTAATGTAATGCTCCACAAATACCTACTGCAATAGTAGGTGGGTAAGCAGGTAAACAGAGGTTGAGTGAGCAACGATTTATCGGGCCCACTTCGGCATACATTGCTGATTATTTTGTGTATATATTGTAATGAAATACACAAGATAATCAGCAATGTATGCTAGATCGGGTCAGATTGAAATCTTAAGTAAAAATCGCCGCTTACATAATTAGTATTTGGTGTTACCTCCGCTGTTTTCAACAACACTTAATAGACTCGACCAAATAAGTGCATATATCTGTTCCTCTGGTACTCTCCCACACTCCCAGGCAGTGAGCCTCTAAAGCTTCTGTAGTTCTTTCATTGATCATGTCCCACCTTTGCACCCTTAAACCCCATAA
Source organism: Tuta absoluta (assembly GCA_027580185.1). Lineage (NCBI taxonomy): Eukaryota > Metazoa > Arthropoda > Insecta > Lepidoptera > Gelechiidae > Tuta > Tuta absoluta. Next base: position 4,434,291 of record JAQAHW010000019.1, on the reverse strand, counting down.
ATTCTCTATGGGATTTAAGTCCGGAGATTTTGCTGGCCAACGAATAACTTAGATATCTGGGTGCTGGCTAAAGCAATTATTCACCACACGGCAGCTCGATGCACTGGACAATTTATCCTGGACAAATGCAAAACGAGGAACTTCACTAGCAGGATAAACAGTTAAACATTTCGCACCGTCGTCGGTAGCATGCTTTCCTGTAGCATATCAACATAATTAGCGGCAGTTGCACGCCCTGTTTCTTGTGCTACTAATTCGCCTGGACCAGCGGCAGAACCATTTTCTTCATATTGTTACACCATTATCCTCCGCTGTGAATCATTAATAAGACGAGTCGAGTTTTTACGCTACCTTCCTCTTCAAAACGTGTAACCCAACGTTTAACAGTCTTCCACTAAAACAAAGTAGCATTATTAATAAAAAAGTTTATACTTATCAGTTCACAGCTACCAACATACTATGAGTCAAAGTTTTTAATATTTAAAATACAATTGTAATGAAATAAAACTATACTTACGGCCAGACCAGTCTGATTAGCAATTTGAGTTAAATTAAATCCAATATCATGCAGCGCCACAGATAATTGCAGCGCAACAATACGCTGCCTATCCTGCAAACTGATATTATTATGCATTTCGAAGAAATAAACACTGAAGTTTAATAAATAAACTTAGGTTAAAAAAAATACTTAGCACACGCACTATCTCGCAAACGATCTAGCAACAACTAAAATGTAATTCAAAATTTACTAAATTTTGCTTCATTTGATAAAATAAAAACTACAACGAAGGTATCGGGATTCGAACCATTGTCTCCACAATAACGGCCAAGAATTTGCTTGACCGCGCTACTGACCAAGCTACCGAAGCTAATGATTCATGTAGTGAAATAGTCAATACTACTCAGCCTATTATACAATGGTAGTTCGTCAAATAATAGTATGTTATACGTCATTTGTGTCATTGTGTGAGTGTCGCCGCGGGTGCGAGCGACTTGTTTTCTGAGGTTTGTGTTAACTATGACTCCACTTTTGAATGCGACCGTACATGGACATGCGATGACAAAAACCACATTTACATTAGAAGGGAATCGAACCTTGGTCCGCCTGGTCGCTGCCAAACAGCGCAGTGCAGGCCGCGTCCAGTGGCAGGCACCATTGTATCGCGTTCAGCAGAAACAACTCCGACCATGCCTCTTCTATCAGTATCACCTGCAAGTAACAACATTACATACATACATACACATATCACGCCTATAATCCCTAGCGGTGTAAACAGAGTGTAAATTTCCGCAAAAAACGGACATTTATGCCACGTCTGACAAATATTTGAAGGTCAGTAACGAAATTGTAAATAAAATATCGGCTTTTCGTATGTAGTAGGTATTTGCTTAAAATTAGGTACAGTCGGTTGTAGCACATAAGGTACCAGGCGTACTTCAAAAGAACTGACTTTTTTCCCAGCTGTATTTTTCTTGACATAAATATGTAGATATTAGAAGAAAATTTCAATTTTTATGAGAATAAGTTTATATTTTTATCATGTATTAACTCGGGATAAAAAGAATTTAGTACTTTTGGAGTACCCCTGGTACCTTATGTACTACAACCGACTGTACAATCCAGTTTGAACCAACTTCAACAAACAGTTTTTTGATTTTGTTTACTGGTTTGTAAAACACTTGTTTTGTTTGGAAGCGCATACTCTCAAGCTGTTACCATTAGGTCCTATTTCGCGATTTGGACAAATTTGATCAAATGTTGACCTTACTGCCAAATTTGCGTGGATGCATAGTCACAAGGTTTGGACCTGGTAATATTACGCTGCTGTAATCAAAATAACTCTTTAAATTCCATATACACAGCATATTTAAAGTCGTTTCTAAAACGTTAATTTTCATCTACAACTCTTTGATTTTATGAAGTTCAATTTCATGGACTGTTTTTACCCTTAAAGTATTTGCAGTAAATATTTTTAAAGCCTTTATGAATACTATATGTGATTTAAGTACTTATATAATAGTCTGAATTTTGATTGACTTTTGGGACACCCTCCCTGCCTATTATAATTATAACTGATATATTTCAAAAGTGATTTGGTACAGATATTGATTGAAATTGATTTTTCAAGATTAATTTCAAAATCTGGCAGCCGAGAGTATGATTTTTTATTTGTTAGGTAAGTAAACTATTATAGGTACTTACATGTTCTTATTACGTACCTAGGCAAAACTTCTAAATAAAAATAGGCTAGGTACCTCAAAGTAAAAATAAAAACACTAGACAATTTTTTTTCATTTTATATTTGGTATCTAAACAATTTTGCTACTTACTTTTACTAATTAAATTCACTACTTTAATAATAAATAATATTCTCTAAATAATTTGTTCTGATATAAATACCAAATACTTATTTGTTATATTACTATCCACCACAGAATTTACTTCACAATCAATATTTAGCTCAAAATATTTATTTCCGATTCACATATTCCTTCGTAGAATGATTAGGTGTTCTTTTTTTTAATCAAATTTTTTTATTATCAGAATAATCACTTTTCTGAGAATCATTCTGAGCAAATCTTTTGATAAACTGAAGAACTCTTTTATTCACAACATTTTCTGCATCTCTACCGTACAAGTAGTCTATGTGATTGAAGAATTTAGCCTCGAAGAGTCCTACTACATTTGGTAGATGCTTTTTCAACTCTAGCACATCTATTACACTACTAAAATAGTCGGAAAAACTGTATGATAAAACAACTGGGGCTGTAACTTTGTGCAATGGGTAGTCTGGAGGTTCAATTGTTCCATACAACTCTAAGTTACCGGCCTTACCGTAATCGTACTGTCTAAACTTTCCCGAATATATAACCTGTCCGTAATGTTGGAACTGTTTTGTGGAACAACCAGCGAAAGCATGATTGGTGATCACTGGAATATTGGTAAAGTTAAATTCTCCTCGGTCATACCCAAACGTCAATGCTTGCCCCGTTATACAAATGAACTTGAAAATATTATTGTTGTTACAAAATGTATACAAAGGTATTGGACTTGGCAGAAAATCATACCATCCTACAGCCATCAAAATTTCGAAAAGCTGTAGTATGTACGACAATCTCAACACTGGACTGAACAAATGCGAGAAAAAAGTTATCGGAGACAGCGATATGTGCACTTTGATCTTTTTGTTATACTCCGGAAGTAACGAACACAGAACGTAAAACGAAGTGTTGCCTTGAGAGAACCCGACGTAGTTCAAGGCAGTTTCACCAGTCAATTTCAGTATGTAGTCGATCGTCGCAGGCAGGTCGTAAATTCCAATCTCATGCCACGTGAAATTGAAAAACTGCGGTTGATCAGCCGGTGAGATGTAAAGATTCCTTCTAGAGAACCTGTTCCCTCTTGCATTGCCCATCCACACGTCGTAGCCTCTTCTGGCCAGATAGAACGCTAGCGAGCCATTTGCACCGCCAACCACGAAATCCACTGAAGACATGGTGATCCCATGGTTTAAAAACACAACTGGACCTTTGCCAGGGATTCTATGCAGCTCCAGAATATATCCGTCTTCCGTCGTCACGAAGTGTCTTTCAAATGGAAAGCCGTTCCTTTCGACCAGTTGTGATATGTTAAGATACGAGTCCGGAACATTGTAGGTATCGAAGTTGGTCGTCAAAAATTGTAATGCTTTCGCGTTGGTCAGAATGAAATCCTCTTCCAAAGTGGGTAAAGCTTGTCGCGATTCCAGAAAATTCTTTATGTAAAACGCGCCATCATTCATATAGGTAGCCTGACATAAGGTTGCTATAAATATAATCGAGTATAATTTTAACAACGACATTTTTATATATTCTTTTTTTTCGATTCATTTAGAACACTAAAATACTGATATTAGAATTCATCTGGTCATTAGTCGACCGAAGCAATGCACACGTTAAAAAGAACTGAAACCTGACGCTAGAAACATAATTGTTATTATAATCTTAGTATTTCCCGTCAGTTCTTTAAATTATAGATTCTGCAAGATAATTATCAAATTGATTACTTAATTAAGTATTGCAATAACAAGAACAAAATACAGAGTCTTACAAATTGTATGCAATAGGGATATACAGAGTGTAAGGGACTACCCTCCGAATACTGATAGGGTGCAAGCAGACCATGAAACTGAACAACTTTCCCTTAGAAACATATGTCAGGAAACGACAAAAAGAAATCGATCTCCCATACAAAATCACGATCAGCTGACTAGATTAACTACGAAAACATTTTTTTACGTTTCCTGAAAAAAAAAAACTTATATGAAGTTGACATCTCTTTTAGTATGGAGATGACAGCTGTCAAATACGACTTATTTGAATGGCGGTACGTTAGTTTTGATATATCTATCTGCCACACACAGCTGATTCATTAATTACGTATTATACGGGGTGTAAGGGACGGTGAACCGAAAACTTTGCAGGCATCATCAGACCATGAAACTGCACAACTTTTTCTATGGAAGCTATGTTGGTAAACGAGAAATTTTTTTCGACCTCCCATACAAAATTCCCGATCAGCTAACTGACTTTCTATGGAAACTCGAAAAAAAAATTTCCTTTCCCAACATAGGCTCCATAGAAAAAGTTGTTCAGTTTCATGGTCTGATTATGCGTGCAAAGTTTTCGGTACACCGTCCCTTACACCCTGTATTATATGTATATTATTACGCGTCTACCTATCTTATTTAATTACTTCTTAAATTTTTATTTAAATATTGTTTATGTGGATATTGTTATAATGATTGATTTTATGATGATCGCGATGATAATAAATACTAACTATATATTTTAGTTGTGTACCTATTCTTAATATTTACTATCCAAACACAGCTAATTTAATAATCTAACTGATCAAAAGGAACTGCTGTTTCCTTAATTAAACCTAAACTATATTGCTACCCGACAAAGTATAGTTAGCAACAAAAAATACTTACATAAAGTCTGTATTATGAAAAGTACCTACCTTTTAAGGGTTCGTAGTGTACTAAAATTCTTCATAAGTATTTTTCTACTATATCGAGAAGGCTGAACAAGGATATCGTTCAAAGGTCTGGTAAAACTCAAGGAAGGTTTTTCAGATCGTTCACATACGAGTATCATTTCACCCATGCAATAAAAAATTATGTGTAGCTATTCGACTCTATCATACCCATTTTTTCTTGTCAAAAAGATAAACTTCATGGATAACTATGCCCTAGAATCAAAATTTTCTACTGAATGATATTTCTTCTTTTTCGTATGGGACACCGAGTCGTCCAACGACCCGATGAACCCTGGTGTCAGCGTTTTTCAACCGCCTACTACTAGTAGTAGGCCTCTGACATGGTTGTGTAACGACCGCCGTCTAAGTAAGCATAGACATAGACAGCAACCGGGACCGACGGCTTAACGTGCCCTCCGAAGCACGGAACCATTTCTTTTCGGACAATCTGGTGGTTCACCCTGCAATATCCTAACTAGACCGGGAACAAATTCGCAAAGTGATAAATATCAACTTTGTGAGTGTCCCACCGAGAATCGAACCCGGAACCTTGGCGTCGCAGGCAGTCGCACTACCACTGCGCCACATCGCCCGTCAATGATGATGCCATTAGCGTGATTTTTTAAATTATCGTGTAAAAAATTTAAAATATGCATAAAAGCAAAAGTGGGCAACTCTATACAAACAAATACCTAGGTATCTGTAGGTAATATTATACAATTACACTATACACTCGTGTTATAATAGGTACCTACCTAACGACTTAACTGTTACAACCAATTACGTATCTACCTAATGATTATTAAACAAGTAACAAACACAACACAATAAAAATAAAAAAATTAAAAACTTGACTGCTTTCTGAGACAAATCCTAGCCTATGACACTCGGGTTAATGTAAGGATTCATCCGACACAATTTGACAGTCGCATGCGATACCGATGCGCCAAAAATACGCAGCAACGGATGTCAAGTGGAAAAACCGCCTTACGTAAACAGTGATTCTTACTGATAAATTAGTGGGTGATGAGTAAATTATTGAAATGTAGGTACAGTTAGAAACCACTGAAGTAAGAAATCGATACTAAAAACTTGCCCTGCGGTGTATCACACCGAATCATCCAGCATACGGTTACGGTGCGTTAACACCTATTTCCCCTTTCTATATTATATCATCTTATTGTACCATGTTTGCCTACAAATAAATAAATTTGATTTGATTTGATTTGATTCTTTCCATACTGAAACAACTTTCCCCTAGGAACATAATTATTATGTCAGGACACGTCAAAAAAAATTTGACCTCCCATACAGAATCAAGATCAGACTGCAATTACTATGGGAAGCAAAAATGTTTTTGGCGTTTCCTGAAATATTTGTTCATGGGATGTTGTTCAGTTTCATGGTCTGAATGCACTCTATAAGTATTCGGTTTATCTTCGGTGTCTCCGTTACACCCTGTATGTATATATAATCTTGATCTTGGTATTCCGACTTATAAACAACAAACAAACACATATCATGCCTACTATATCTTGCGGGGTTGGCAGAGCGTCTGACATATATTTGAGGGTCATACGGAAAATTGTGTATCGCCATAGTGACAAGCTGTCAGCCCATCGCCTAAAATGGCAATACAAACCCTCGAGTTCCTTAGTCGCCTCTTACGACTCCCACGGTATAGAAATGGGGTAATGCTATTCTAAGCCGGCATCACGCGGCCGACTTATCTTAATAAAAATTATGTCAAGGAAATGAAGAGCGGTGGCGTGTAATTCAATAAAATTTAAATAGGAATTCAAGTTTTTTAAGTTATTATTAAGTAACAAACCCTATAAATTTATGTAATTTGATAAATTCACAAACAGGCGTTTCCGGTTGCAATACGCTTCAGTTTTTAGTGTTTAAAGGGTTCCGTACCCAAAGGGTCAAAACCGGACCCTATTTCTAAGACTCGGCCGTCCGTCTGTTTATCTCTCTGTCTCCAGGCTGTATGTTATAAATCGTGATAGGTAGATAGGTAGACATTTTTTGAGATGCCGTATTTATTTCTCCATTACATATATCACGCCTATAATCCCTTGCGAGCTAGACAGAGCGTAAATGGCCGCAAAAACGGACATTTACGCCACGTCTGACAAATATTTGAGGGACATTTTGAAAATTGTGTATCGCCATAGTGACAGGTTGTCAGCCCATCGCCTTTGGGAAAATAATGGGGTGATGCTATTCTAAGCCGGCATCACACGGCAAACACTACGAAACGAGTATATATAAAGCACTGTTTAGTTACCTGATCTCTAAATGCGAGGCTGGCGAAGGAAGGAAGGTTCTTGGCCCACTTCACGGCCATGAAGAGAAGCCTTGCTGCTGTTTCTGCTGCGCTCTCCACTCCCAGGGGTCTGGAAACATATGCTGGCTGTAAGGGACGGTGTACCGAAAACTTTGCAAGCATGATCAGACCATGAGATGGATTTTCTATGGAGGCTATGTTGCTAAACGAAAAAACAACGACCTCCCATACTAAATTCCCGATCGTATGACCGATTTGTTATGGAAACCCTTAGAAAAATCTTCTTTTACCAATATAGGCTCGATAGCAAAAGTTTGGTTTCATGGTATAAATATGAAGGTATTATTGTATATGTTTTTATACGTAAAAGCACAATCGCATCTTAAATATCCTTTTCTTTACCCTGAAGGTTGTCTGGTAGAAATAGCTACCTAGCTATGAGGCCGCCTACATTGTACACTTCCTTTTCTATCTGTATGTCCACGTATTTTTTGTGCAAAATAGTATATTTAATGATATTTTTGTTTATGTTATGGTCAGATTATGCCTGTAAAGTTTTTGGTACACCGTCTCTTACACCCTGTATACAGGTTGTTACACCAGGGTTAATCGAGTTGTATGTCGTCTTGGTGACCAATGAGATAAGAGTGATTATCAACTTGGGTCACAAGTGCAAAATCTGCGAGCGGCATAGGTTATATATAACCATTTATTGTACACAAAAACATACACAACAACAAGGAACAATTTACAATGAGACAAGACACAACAGGTTTACTTATTTCTAAAAAGTATCTTAACAGCAGACCTACATAAGTGGCATTCTATAATTCGAGACGCGGATATGACGCTTAGGTAACGCTTTTGAATGTTTAAGTTGTATAAACGCATGAGAGAAAGAGATCTTTTTTGTGAAATTACCTGTAAGGAGTGCAAGTTTGAGGGTAGGCAGTAGCTGCTGGTGGAGAATACGATGTTGAGTCTTCTTCGTTCGTCACGTCGATACTATCGTCTGTAAGAAAGGGCCGTCGATTAAATTAAGCTACCGAACGTTGGTGATTGGTTACGGATGCCATTTACTCTGAGGAAGAGGTGCTTTGAACTACTGATAGACACATGTAATGTTATGCTCAACTATTTTACACAATTTAATACATTATCATCACTATCTTTCCGTGTATTGTGAAAAGAATCCGGAACAGGTTGTTGTTTCAATAATCATGAAAGTAACAGTACAGCAATGGGAAATTTTCTAGAGATTCTCGACTATCATGTAGAGGGCGCCGAGCTTGATTGAAATAACGTTTCTTTACACGAAAACTGTACCACTCCATAAATTATTCTTAATTTTTTGTTTATTGATATGTTCAAAATTTTGTTATTGTTTAATTAATTGTTATTAACGTGAACGAAACTCAATATAATAGCAAAACGACAAGTTTATTTTGTAGCAAATCAAACCAACAAAATTAATTAGTAAGAAACACTACGTGAAACGGAACCTGTGACAAAGCTATCGCTGCCGCCAGCCATATTGAAACATCAAATTTTCAGTTTAGCACAGCGCCCTCTGGTTAGACATTCAGAACGATCAACAGAACTGTCAACAGAAAACTCCCATTGAACAGAATATGGCCAGTCTTTTCACATTTGTTGCAATGTAATTAATTTTACAAAGCAATTAACCAGACAATGCCCAACCTTTTCACATTTGTAGCATAACATTACATGTGTCTTCTACCGTCGGTATTCGTCCGAGTATAGTGTGAAGCATCCGGAACTGATTGTTGAGGTGCTTACTGAGCGACGGAGTAAAAATGTGTTTCGCACAGAATCTATTCTCATTACTGGTGATAGTTTTCGTACAGCAATCAAACGGACCATGCCGCAATCTTCTTATAGCACGTTCACACAATGTCAATATGGGCAGGGAAAAAGTAAGGGAAGTGGGCAGCCTGAGTGTGTGAACAGGTTACTCGCGCTGCTACTCGTCATGCCGCTGCCACTTTCCGTGCTCCCTCGAGTGTCGGCGTTTAGTGCGCGAGTCAATGGAACGGCAGCACGAACGCATGTGGAATGTATTGCTATCTCGCTCACTCGTATTGGTTCGAGAAGAGTATAACGGCAGTGTGTGAACACCCACTCGCGTTGATACTTCCGCGGAAGTATTTCGAGCAATATTCGCGACAGCGGCAGGAGCATGAGCATGTGCATAGTGTGAACGTGCTGTTACATTTGTGACACCTTTCATACTAACCGTCACTATCTGTCCGTGTGTCATGTGAAGAATCTGGAACTGGTTGTTGAGTCGGTGGTGGTATAGGCGCGTATTGAGCGGCGGACAGAAGTGGGTACCGGGCTGGAGATAACGCCATTGCGAGAGATACTGGTGGGCTGGAAAGAATAACAAAAATTGAAATGTCCAAAATTTTCTTAGTGGGATTTCTAATCACGTCTCCAGCCATTTGGGGTAAGTGATAGTGTTGTTCATGATCGAAGGTAAATTAAATCTATCGAATGACTGAAGTAGAAAAGTAAGTTGGAAATAATTATATATTTCAAAGTTACTTATATATTGACTTTTAAAATCGAAACAATATCTGGAGAAGATTCTTTTAAGCTCAACTTTTAAGCATTTAAGTCACCACATCTCATTACCGGTAACGATAAAGATGCTAAAGAACAACCAATTGTTTCAAGATGGTTTTCCGTTCTGTTCCGACCCATTGTATGGCAATGTTCTTCGCTGCTACAAGCCGTATAGATATCAAAACCCTCACGCCTGTTACCCTATTCTAAAGTGTAGGTACCTATATCTATCTACTAACTACACAAATATTTGTCTCCTTCGCCAACGACCCCAAAAACGCCATTACGCCACCCCAGACGCCATAAAAACCGCTATAACTTGGAGCAAACATTATAGTTATTAAATTTGCATATGAATCGTATGATATAGCGCTGAGCGAACATGAAGCGCTACTTTGAAGATTGGGAGAATTTGACTGCCAAATGTGGCCACAGTAGATGTTTTTCTTACGAATATTGGTATGGAATGTATACGTTATGGCGTGAGGTGGGGTTATTTCTTAACCTCGAGAATAATTCATTTTATGAATCACTGTCTGGAAATTTTGTCGCCGTTGTTGTCTAGAATTACTTTTTATTAAATGATTGTCATATGCATTGTATGCTGAATAGACTAATGTATGATTCTGGTTACTGCTAAAGTAGGCATGAAAGTAGGTATTTAGTTGAGTTTAATAATATGTACTAGGTATAATATATTTTGAGCGCGTATTTGGGAAAAACTAAAGAAATATTTTTTCTCACAGAACTGCATCTAGATTTTGCACTCGACTTTGACACAGAAATTCTGTGATCATTATCTCGAAACAACGCGCACAAGTTGCGGTGGCGAGAGATGCAAATTTTCAGTCTTTATTTTTAGACGAATACCACAAAGACTAGAAAAAAAGTCAAAGCTTGGCGGAGACAAAGCGAAAATTTTCCACAGTGGCTAACGCGATGGGAAAACTAGGCGAGCCTTTGTACAATTTCCGGGAGAAGAGTCAAAGAGTGTTGGAGTGAAAATTTGTTGCGCAATGTAGTTTTATCTAATTCTGGAAACGCGATACTGATTTGAAACCGTATCAAACCTTTCGTACCGTTAGTAGGCGCACTACCGCATGGGAGATTTTTATTTACTTTGTCTCTACCGGTACTTCCGATAGTGCCATGGGCAAAATTGCATAGTTCATTCATGACACTACGTTGATTCTATATTGTTACAGGAATTATTATCGCCCGTGAGATGAGTGAGTCACCTTATAATGGTCTTATAATATGTATCTTTTAAAGTAGCTTTCATGATGGAAAATAAGTTGCCACATATTACGTTACCGTTCGTCTTTTTACCTTTATTTGAAAAAATAAAAATTATTATCATACAAGTTTGCGTTCTAAAATGGACCGTTATAATGTGGCGGATGATGGCGGCAAATTTTAGTATTGAAAATGACGTTGGTACCGATTTGCAAATATCAACCGACCTTTCTGAAAAACTCAACGTACAATTCAAAAAGTTTAAGGCAACTAACAAGTCTTCCTAGAATCATGATTACCGTTTGCGACACAGAACCATGACCCTGTGAATATGTTGAAGGTCCGCCTGCCAACATAAGAGTCAGGCTATAGAGCAACCCAGTGACCCGAGTAACGCTTTGATCGCTGGAGCCGATGTAGCCATCGCTCCTGAGGCTTGATCCAATGTGATGTTGACACAGGGAGATATTTTGGGCCCACTCTTTTTATTTATGTAACAAAAGTATTTTTTATTATTGTTAATGTTTTTTATATATCAAAATAATAAGAAACAGTTTAGATACTAACAAATCCTGTCGTTGATGTTTCCTTACCTGTGTCCATTTCTTGATCTTGATTGTAGGGAAAATTCAAAACTGCGGAACAGAAAACCAGTCTAGAATATTTATAGTCAAGCACTTTATTACAGACTCCTATCATGGAAAGTTTTTTTGTACAAAGCAGTCAAAAGGCAAGAACAATTTGATTAACCTGAGTCTGACTTAAGTATTGGGGATTAGAGTCATTAAATAGGATACGTTACTTCATTGATAAGGTAACAGATGCAGGTCCTTATTAGATTTTGTTTCCCACATCGCCATAATGTAGGTAAAAATTTGTAGTAAGTTTTACGTTATACACCGACGCGTTTGTATACTAAGGACTAAGTATATCTTCTTCAAGGGTTTATTTGTTATTGGCCCTTTTAAATTTTTAAATCTGCACGCCCTCCGTCTCATCTGCAGGTAGGTACGCTTTTGCAGCTGAGTTTAGTTCTCCTTTGAGTGGAATACATTTATACGATTCATAAAAAAGTATATATCTTACCCACAGAGCACCGAGTTCTTTGCGGTTCTTTGGTCTGTGATCTTACCCAAAACACCGACGGCTACGGCAGACTTATTCAACGCTCGCTCATTACTGGTTTGTCTCGAAGTTTCGAAGCATCTCGGGTCTGATAGTGACTGTGTTGCGTGGTCTACCTTCTAAAAACTGCTTCTCTTCTACTTTGACTTTGGACCGTACTTATCTTTTGTAGCATAATCTTCATGACTTAGACAAAGAAGAAGATAATATTTCTTACCCAAAAACGCCGACGGCAACGGCAGCCTCCCTCAGTGCTCTTTCCTGGTCCATGTCTCGAAGTGTTTCGGGTCTGATGGTGGCTGTGTTGCGAGGTTGGCGCTCGTTTTGTACGGCTGCAACAAAAAAAATTTTGAGTGGCAAATTTCAAAAACACTTACCCGTGTTAAGTTAGCAAAATTTGAAAAACCTGCAAACTTAGACTTAGGTAGGTACTTGATTGACTGATAGCATAAGCTGCAGGTTTGAATTCCCCTGCGGCTAAAGATTAATTTCTTAATCCTCAATATTTTTTAAGTATTCATTACTGTTAAGGACTAAAAATAATAAAGTCTTTTAGTTTTGTCTGCTACACGTTTATATATTTTTTTGCACCCAGCTAAAAATTATTACTGCAGCAGGAAATTATGCGTACTTATCTAAACTTGGATGATTTTCATTCATTAACAGCTACGTGATGGGGGGATGTATATTATACTTATGTTTTATAAACGTTATAATAACGTACTTACCTAGTGCGTACTTACCTCTCCTTGTGATTGATTTTATGAATCTTATACTAGCTTCTTCGTTACTTTGACATTTATTTTGCCATTATGTGTGACTGAGCCTTAAATTAAACACAATTCTGTTTTATAGTTTTTAATGCCTCATATAATTTGTGCGTTACGTTAGTTACCTACCTGTATACTAGCAAAGATATACAGTAATATCTTTATCTATCGCAAAATAAATAAAAGACGTATAAAATAAAATGTCAGGAACAAAACCCCTGTTCCGACGTGTACTCTATCTGTACTCGAAGTTCACCCATAAAAGGTGCTCGTTCGATTCCGGGTGGGGCAATAAAATCAAATAGAAGCCTGCGACTGTGACACCCCCCGCCCAGCCACCCACCGCTAGGGTTGCTACCTGCTACCTGACTATGGGTTTGTAAAGGTTCCGCTATGTAAATATTGTTTTTGAAAATAAATGTAACACGAAAAAGTACAAGTTACAAGTGCCGTAATCTGATTAAATTCCTGTATAGGAGCACACTACTTTGTCGGTCCAATCCAATGTAAGCTTAAATAAATTGTTATTATTGATAATGTTTATATTTTTTGAGCAAGATGGCGCCATTAGAAAGTTTTATATTCCCGTCTAGTTTTGTAAGTGTATAATATCTTTTGTCACTCACCTGGCGCCATCTGCTTCGATATTTCGCGAATACCTGCCATTGCAAGGAAAAGTATATTTGAGAACACTTTTTGAAACGTTCGGTTCAGGGGGAGTATATTTGAGAAACTTTTTGAAATCTTCGGGTCAGGTAAAGATTGTTGGAGAATATAATCAACTAAAGTAGTTTCTTTGAAAAATAATAGGTACCTGACTTGTAGTTTAAGGAAACGGCGTTCCATTTCCATAAAGTAGAAAATCCTATTCTAATAAAATAAATTAATCCCACGTCTACAATATAACGAATAAAAATCTCGCATAATGCAGTTGAGCGTCATCAGGTGGAAAGCAGACCTTATTTATTTGGAAATGTATTATAATTTAGAGGCCTGCCCAGAGGTTTCACCCGTCGCTACATGTTTCCCTACAAGAATAAGACGTTTTGCCGCAGAAAATTAATAATGTAGCTTTGTAACAATATAATTTTTAAAATCGGTTTTTAAAATAGTTTCGGAGATAATTTATTGCGTACAAAAAATTAATATTATTTCCTCTTTTGAATACCAAATTTTAAAACACTTCTCGTGTTAGGTAGGTATACAAAAAACTTGCAAATTCTGCCCGTGCTTAAAAATTTGCAAGTTTTCAAATATTTCCTCTTTATTATAATAATGCAAAAAGTCAAAGTGATACGTTGACAACCCTGGTCCCCAAAACCGCAGGGCGTGTGTGACGTTAACTTCCATTCCGGTATATTGGTCGCGGTTTATTGTACATTCTGTGTCGTATCGTATCGTATTGTAAGTACCTATATGCTGCGATATATTTTATTGCTTTGTTATTCTGAACATTTCGTGCGGTTTTTATCAATGTTTAAGAAAATGTGTCTTGCCTCGCACGGTGTGGGTAGTTTTTCTTAGCTTTCCCGTATGTACATTTCTATCAAAGTTAGAGATTAACTTTTGTACAAATAAAAATTACCAAAACCCTAAAGTTTAAATTCTTAAATTTGAGAAAAGATATTTGAAATAAGATTACCTACTTTATTTTTAACTACCATGCACCCCCAGATTCTAATTAAGATTGCAGTACGCCTTAAATATGCGTATATTATTTTTTACAAAATCCACGGAAATTTGTTCTTGACGTTGCAGAAAATGTAAGAAAGAATCTGCTACTTATAGGAAATCAACTTTCTTTTCGTCAAAACTATTTGTCTTAATTTTATTACATAAAAATATTATTAGCAATCCACATTCCACTATTTATTTCGAAGTTATGCATAAAATGACAACTAATATAATACTACTAACTAAATTAATACACACACATGCTCACCATAATAATAAGTAGTTTCCTCCCCCACCCCTGTTATAAATCAAATCGCCCCTCCCACTTCCGTCCGCCATCTTTGAGGTCTCATTTCCGGTGGGGAAAGAGATCGATAGTTGAACTATCCGTGGGTGTGACGGAGATAGTTGCTGGTGTGTGATTGTTTTTTGATTTCGGTTTAGTTAGTGTGTGGGAAATTACGGTACTTATTTGAATTGATTTTGACGGAAATTCTGAAATTTTCAGTTAGTTAGATCAAACTGCCCAATGATGCGGAATAGGGTTTTGGATAAATAGTTGTATTTAATTTTAAAAATACTGAAAAAAGGAGGATGCAATTCTCAATGCTGAAAAACAAATAACGAACAAACTGGAAAATCTTTTATCTTATTACCTACCTATCATTTTTTTATGGTTTAGAGTGGTATAGCGTCTAGGCAAAAGAGAATAAGCTTGGCATTTGTGGATGCCTTCGTGCCTCAGTATGAGATATTAATGTCATAGCACCCTATGATTACATGTTAGTTCACTTTTTGCCCACGCCTATTCTCTTTCTCAAGGCCGTGTGATGCCGGCTTAGAATAGCATCACCCCATTTCTTTCCTGTGGGTGTCGTAAGAGGCGACTAAGGGACTGGAGGGTTTCATGTGTAAAACAGTTTTAGGCGACAGGCTGATAACCTGACACTATGGTGATACAGCACTTTTCTGAAATGGCCCTCAAATTTTGTCAGACGTGGCGATAGCGACCGTATTTTACGACTGTTGACGCTCTGCTTACCCCACAAGAGATAAAGGTGTGATATGTGTATGTGTGTATTCTCTTTATGCTCAGTTTTCTAATTAGTTGTATTGTGATGGGTGCAATTTTAGGCGACGGGCTGACAACCTGTCACTATGGTGATACACAGTTATCTTATTGACCCTCAAACTTTAGTCAGACGTGGTGTTAATATCCGTTGAACGGCCGTTAACGCTCTGCCTACCCCGTAAGGGATATAGGCGTGATTTATGTATGTATGTATGTATGTGATGGGTGCTGGATGAGTGATACAGTTATTTAGCGTAAATAAATTATAGAGGTGTAGGAAAGTTGTTTTTATTGACTACAGCAAAGCTTTCGACTGCGTGAGATGGGAAAAGCTTTGGGTAGTTCTCGGAGAGATGGGAGTGCCCGAACATCTCATTCAGCTTATTCGCAACCTCTACATCAACAACCGTTCCTTTATAAGAATCGACACCGACTGTTCTGATGTGTTTGTCACAAATAAAGGAGTCCGACAAGGCTGCATCCTTTCTCCTGTGCTATTCAATATATACGGTGAATACATAATCCGTAAAACAATAGAGGACTGGGAGGGTGGTTTTCCGCTGGGAGGGAAGCGAATATGTAACCTCAGGTACGCTGATGACACCGTCCTCATCACGACATCTATGGAGGATATGAGGACACTCCTACAGAAACTGGAGACAGAGAGTCTGGAACTGGGCCTAGCTATCAATAGGAGCAAAACCAAACTAATGATAGTGGACCGTGCTCAAAAGTTGACCGATATTGATAGCATAGGTGTAGACGTCGTCCAAAACTACATCTATCTTGGCTCTCAAATATGCAACGATGGCAGCTGTGAACCAGAAATAAGAAGACGCATTGCTATGGCAAAAGATGCCATGACTCGCCTAAATGGTATATGGAGGAACAGAGGCATTACCAACAGAACCAAAATGCGCCTCGTAAGGGCTTTGATCTTCCCGATATTTATGTATGGCGTGGAAACATGGACCATAAAAGCAAGAGAGAGGCAAAGGATTGAGGCATTCGAAATGTGGTGCTGGAGGCGGATGCTGAGAATACCCTGGACCGCCAAACGCACAAATGTGTCAATCCTTTCTCAGCTGAAAATAAAAGAGCGTCTTTCAACAACATGCTACCAACGCACGCTCAGCTATTTTGGTCATATAATGAGACGCGGAGACAACAGCCTCGAAAAGCTGATTATTGTTGGGAATACGGAAGGGAAAAGACCTAGAGGCCGCTCACCTACCAGATGGTCTGACCAGCTCAAGGACGCAGAGACACCGAAATTTTACACTGTCGCCAATATGGCCACCGATAGAAGCCGATGGCGACAATTTGTCCGTTCAAGAATTACATCCCACCATAGCCACGATCTTCAGTCATGAAGGACCGACCAGAGAGAGAGAGAGAGGAAAGTTGTAAAATTTAATATGAGTGAATGAAAAGAATATCAGGCGAGGAACACATTCTATACCTATTACTAATAAATTCCTACAGTGATCCGTTATGAAGTATCCGTTATAAGTAGAATAAAAAGCGAAATTAACTTGAAAGAAAGGATACTTATCAAATAATTGCTTAAATTCTCTCATAATTTAAAAAATCTCTTAGGTAAGTATATACAGAGTCCACGAGAGAGTCAAACTCTACATCTCAGCCATAATTGAAAAATAAAATCAAGTGGGATCAGGTGCAGGCCTCATCTGTGTAAAATCCCTGAACCCATTTATTGTGGGCTGCACGGACAGATATACTGCCGTCTCCTTCTTTTACCTTTGATCGACCTACCCCTCTCTCACTCATGAACGACTTCTGTCAAACTGATTTGGCTTAATGGTTATTGATTCCAGAAAACTCTTGCGTTCAAATACAGACTCTTATTCAGTAGCATTTAGGGTTGAAGTTCGAATGTAAGTCTCGATGGAGATGGATGTTCTGTCAGTCTAAAATCCGACCTTAAGCCTTTCGCTTTTGAACGTATTTTTGTTCAGTTTAAAAGTTAGAAATCCATCTTAATTTATACCAATCTGAACTCAACTCTGTACGCTTGGATTAAAGTTTATATTTGGTTGGCACGGGTAGGGATTTAGGTCGTTATTGGCGTGGGGGTTGGTAAGTACAGGGTCGGATTAAGGGGTTTTGTGTGGGGATTAAAATCGCATTAATCAGTGTCTGGCGCTAGCTTTAACTCCGGTATAAACAGTTAAGTGTTAGGGTACGCGACGTTGGATTTGCGTACAGTCGGTTTGTAAAATGCTTTTACGAGTATTGTTATACTGATTACGGAAAAAAAAATAAGAGCAGTGGAATTAATTATGAAGAATATGTATGGTGTAAAGCTGTAATAGATGATCTAGCTAAAGGAATGCTCGATGAAGTAAACAGCTTTATAAATATTACGTAGGAAATTCTGTTAATTAATTTATTGTTTTGGGCAGAGCGTAAGTCCCAGCCTTGTTGGATAAATGTGGCACAGAATCGTAGAGAAAGGCGCAATAAAGATAACTCCCATGTCATGTCCAGCAGTGACCTAGTCTAGTATAGACTAATTAGAATATAGCTTTTATTTGGAAAACTTTTAAACACAGAAAAGCTATAAGTGATAATTAATAAGAAGCTTGTTTGATCGTAGCCTTTTAACATTAAAACAAATATTTATATTACTCGTAATAAGGTATTTGCCACAGTAAATACGTCAGGCACTGGATAAATTATCCCTTTTTTTACATAGGAACATAAAATAACTTTTCTCTCCATCTGTACCGGTAAAGTCCGAAGCTTAAAATTGTTTGAAGGAGGTGTAGCTAGGGATTAAAACTCGAAATCACCCCATTAGCATTTAATTTTACAAATGAATCTTTAATTCTCTGCTTTCTACTGTTTTCTTTGAATGTACCATAAAATTATAGAGTGATTTTCAGATAATCTCAGTTTCGGTTACCTACTTTAAAAAAGACGAAAAAATTATGAATGTGTTTAATTCGGAATAATGCATTACCGTTCCACTGCTGCTCTGCTGAGTTAACTAGGAATCATGGCTGTTATCTCTCGTGTTCTGCCTGCAGTCAACTTTTATTCGATTAGGTACTTATTTTTGAAAATTTTGGGCTGAACAATGTTGGTCCAAAAACCTTTCAAAAAAAGAGACAGGAACAGCCGTAAATTATAAACCAGAGGACGAATCTTCAATAATGTCCATCCAAAAAGGGACAACCTTTGTTTCACTGAACTTAAATTGTGTGCGATTGTTTCGTCCTTTCCATCCCACAATTTATTAACAAACGTGCCCGAACTTTGTTCAACACATCCAAAAACACAAATTATATTGCTCAAGACCCGTTAATTAATTTAGTTATCCTTATGTACCGTCTGAGGCTTTTGACAAAGTGAACCGCCAGTAAGCAAGAGAATAATGAGATTTTGTCGCGTCGACATCTCAAAGTGTAACAGAATTAAGCTTTCCTTTTCACAGGAAACACTCGGGAGCAAAATAATACAAAGCTCTAAGTGATAAAGGCGGTTCTGCGCTTCGCTCCCGCAGGGCACGACTCTGGGCCCCTCGTTATTCCTCGTACATCTTTTTGACACTTTCTTTTCGTGTTAAATTGGATCAACGTTTCATTGTTGGACGTACTTGCTTGCTTACTCGTGCGTTATGGTAATATAGATAATTCGAGTTCGAAGTTTGATTGCAGGATTCTTTCGGATTGCTTCAATTTGAATGTTTTGTAGAATTTGATTTGTTTTGTTGTTGAATTAAGTGCCGTAATCTGGCATCAAACTTTTGTATTTGGTTGTAAATTTAAATATTGACGTAATGGTTAGATATTTACCATGCTTCGTAAACATTAAAAGGCCGATTTGAGGGAATATTGTCTTATATTACTTATCGACTGAACAAAGTTTTGAAAAGGACGCAATCACAATAATGACAAACGAATAGCATGTCCTTAAATTTTTAAACCACAAATCCGAACCCCTTTCCCACAAGCTCTAATGCCCTTAAGCTGAATCTAATAATGTGGCACACCACACCCACACCAGTAATGAGGGCAGTCCCACAAATAATTAAGCAAAAACTACAAAGCGGCACGTAAGCGACGCGTTCACATTCAAATGAGCACCCCCGTAACTGCGGTTGCCTTTGCCAAAATTCGCTTCATTAAAAATGAGGAAGTGACAATTATATAATACGATTGAATAATAATAATGCTGCAATAGGATTTGCGAACATACAAAAAAGACAGGGTTTTCTGAGAGGAATAAATACTTGCGTCAAGTGTGATGCCGGCTTAAAATAGCATCACATTTTCATATTCAAATGAGCACCCCCGTAGCACTCCGGTTGCCTTTGCCAAAATTCGCTTCATTAAAAATGAGGAAGTGACAATTATATAATACGATTGAATAATAATAATGCTGCTATAGAATTTACGAACATAGAAAAAAATATACAGGGTTTTCTGGGAGATTAAAATACTTGCGTTAGGTGGTTAAAATTACAAACATTTAGTTATAGATGCAAATATACAATGGTCAATAGATGCAAGTATACAAATGGAAAAAACAAATTTTCGGAGTGCAAGGGAAAGGTCTCCAAATACTGATAGCGAGCACTCAGACCATGCAACTGAACAACTTTTCCTGAGGAACGCATGTCAGGAAACGAATAAAAACGACCTCCCATACAAAATCACAATCAGCGGGCTGCATTAACAATGGCAAGTGTTTTTTTTGTTATTTTATTATGGGAAGTTGTTCAGTTTTATGGTTTTAATGCACTGTATCAGTGTTCGGACACCTGTCCCTTTCACAAAGTATAAAAAAAAACGATTTTCTATAATTAATAACAACACCTACTTTTCAACAAGAAAAAAAATTACATACATTTTTAGATACTATTGCAAGATAAATTGTAAAATATACTTATTTTATTTGTTAAAAAACCCCAAGAAACAATTTGATTTGCCCTATATTTTCTTACCTATCTCAGTACAGACCAGACATGCACAAAGAAAGTAGGTGACAACTTATATAGTAATTTTTTTTACACTTGCAAAATTTTCAAGCGCGGACAGGATTTCAACCTGCGACTTTCACGATTTCTAGTGGCGACGCCACTTCCATCTGGGCTATCGCATATTTTGCCAACCAGGTTAGTTTGCAACCAATAAACAAAAAAAAGAAAAAAGTAATAAGTATGCCTAACCCAGGATGTGTTTTAAAATTTGGTATTCAATGTATTGTCCACCCTGCTAATATGGCATTATGGCATCACGCATAGTGCGAATAGTGACAAGGAACTAACAATGAAGTACAAACCGCCCGGAGGTAAAGGGGTCAACAAATATAATAATGATAGGTTACGAAGTATCTAATGATGTTGAACTGCAAGGGTTTATAAAGTTTGGAACTATAGCAATTAACTTTAGAAAGGTAAACAATACATTGACAGAAATTTAAGAACTTAAGTACTTACCGACTTTCTAATCTTTGAAATTATTTATTTGTGTAAATACAATAGAAATAATAAAATTATAAGCTTCAGGTAGAAAACGTCTTCCAGTTCTTATTTGTATTATTATAACGTAGATTATAAAAATATCCACTTATCCGTGTGATACCGGCTTAGAATAGCATCGCCCAATTTCTTTCCCTTGGATGTCGTAAGAGGTGACTTAGCAACTCGCGGGAATCTATTGCAATTTTAGGCGATGGGCTGACAACCTGTCACTATGGTTATACAATATTTTCCGAAAGACCCTCAAATATTTGTCAGACAAGACTCTACCTACCGCGCAAGGGGTTGAAGGCGTGACATGTGTATGTATAAACAGTCAGATTCAGGTGCTCTTCCTTTTGCACAAACTCTTCTTCACCAATTTATGCGACATAAATCTTTTAAAAAAACTTATGTAACATTCAAAAGCTCTTAACATTTAAATTATTACACCAAGTTAAATATGACGGAAGCAAATCAGCACTAAACGAAATGCTTGCACTAAACTAACAACCGTATGCACGACTTAGTCCAAAGAATTGAATAAACATGTTTTAAAGGTCCCCGAATAAAAACTATAGGGACCTCATGGGGTCCCGTAAGCCATAATTTGTATACGGAGCGGTTTTCGACACGTGCCGACGCGTGGCACAGAAGATGTTTTTTTTTATAAATTCTGTGTTATTATTTTGCACTTTTAAAAGGGGTTAAGATGGTGTTAGAGATACAAATTACTGATTATTTTAGTTAAAGTGATTTTAATCTGTTTTTTTTTTCGTTTTGTTATTCTCTTAGGTATACGAGGTGTTAGGGACGGCCTTCCGGATACTTATAGTGTGCATGAATAGATATTGAACTGCTTTCCTCAGGGACATATGTCAGAAAACGACAAAAAATATTCGGCCTCCCACATAAAATCACGATCAGATTGCATTTACTATATAGAAAGGCCAAAATATTTTGGAGTATCTTCAAATATTATTTCATGGGAAGTTTTTCAGTTTCATGGTCCGAATGCATTGCATCAATATTCGGACTGCTGTCCCTTACACCCTGTAACTAACATTCATTTCATTCATTTATTCATTTCGATAACTCATTCTATTTATTAAAAAAAATATATTCTCTACCCTCTACTCTTTAACATCATTCATTATAATAATCATTAAAGAAAACCCGCAATATTCTAATGCCGCAGGCATGATTCGCTCCTGCAAATTTCCGTCGTCTTTGATAATCTTTCAGCTATTTCTTCTTTTACGATAACTTATTTTTTTAGACTGTAAGTATTCTACAAATCAGCTAGCAAAACCCCAATATAATTCAGCAACAAAACAATATTGACAAAGGCCACCCCACGTCCTGTCGGTCCGAATATCTCTTGCCTAATTGACTCTGGATGTGTGTGACATGTACCTTCGTTCGCAGATTTGCTTAAACCTCTCCCCGTAATGGAGGATTTTGACATGTTTTGATATCTCTATTGTTGGTTACTGTGTTTGTTTTTTGAGTGTGGGAATTGGCTAGCTGTATGTTGATGATGTTATATTTTAATTGTGTTTCTTCGTGCGTATTATCTTAAATTATTAACTTTGGATGTGACGTGCACCTTCTTCCCAGATTTAGTTTATTCAATAATGATGGATTTGATATATTCCTTTATTTAATTACATATGTTGATGACTTTGTTGAAGTTGGAAATGTGCATTGTGCACTTTACTACCAGTCTACCAAATTAGGGATGCACATGTCCAGCAGCAAATTGACAGTGGCTAGTATTTTTTAAATAAAATATTGACTTACCATCTTTGTTCATCCCCATGGCGAGACATTTCTTGAGCCGACACGCCTGGCACTGGTTTCTGTGAGCTTTGTCAACCACGCACCGGCCAGTCCCCGCTTGACATCTGGTACAAAACATTAGTAAGTATTAAGAATAGAAAAAGTAAAGTCGTGGTGTTTGGTCAGACTATAGTATTTCTGTGTGTTTTCCTGAAACTCGCAGAAATTAGTGGAAATAGTTGAAATTTCGGAAAGTCTAATTTAAGATCCGAATGGAATACAAAATTTAGAGTAGATACCGATCTAAATATATACATAGATGAAGGTTTGTTGTATTCAGGGTGTAAGGGACAGCCCCGAATACTTATAGGGTGCATTCAGACCATGAAACTAAGCAACTTCCCATGAAAAACTAATTCAGGAAACGCCAAAAAATATCTGACTTCCCATAGTAGGTAATTGCAACCAGCTGATCTTGATTTTGTATGGGACGTTAAATATTTTATTTTCGTTTCCTGACGTATGTTCCTAGGGAAAAGTTATTCAGTTTCATGGTCTGTATGCATCCTATCAGTTTTAGGAGGGCTGTCCCTTACATCCCGTATTGTTGGTCTCCTGTCACAAAAACCCAAGTAATACCCAATTAATGTTACCTACGTTGAAGAAAATGGCAGAGTTAAGTGAGAAATCCGAAAGAGGAAAAAAACTCAGTCTTAGTGCCCTCTTGGCTTGGATACAAGAGAAATGTGCTGATGCTGACCACAGAAGGAGGGGTAAGAAAACATAATAAAAAGACTTAGCATAGGAATAATTCACTAATATCATTGGTCGATTAAATGTGGAATAGAGTTTAGTGGTATGTCAGTCAAAGGGTATCTACAAGCACAAAGTAAGTATTAGCGGCGGCGGTGCTACAACTCCTTAGTGTTGACAAACGTTGTGACATTCGGACAATCTTTGGAACAAAATTTTCTTCCGACGTTTTATCGAACTTTTTGCAGGACAAACGATTTGAGGTACTCGTTATAAAAGATAGAAAGATTATCAAAAAATAGGACTCTTAATTAGTTTTTGTCTATTTTCGTGGCCTTGCCTTGCCTTACCGAAACTTCCTTTTACATTTGTCAAAAATCTGACACAAAAAAAAGTTGGCTATTACAAAAAAGTAGCTGTAGAAACGTCACGTAAATCTTACAGAAAGATGGCGGAAGCCAGCGAACACATGGAAACGACAAAAATGCTTTCCCACAACGAATCAATTTCTCCTATAATATTACAGAGTTCCATGTCAAAACTAATAAAGATTAAAGATATTTCATTACCAGTAATCCTGCAGTAATAGGCTTAGATACAGAAGGTTGACATTTGTTGCAATCTGTACCAATACAGACGAGAGTGTTACAAAATATGCGGTTCTTAGAGGGTTGAAGAGGGAAAAAATATGGTTTTGGGCCTGTTTTTTATCGCTTCTCGGCCTTTTGGCTAAGATCAAAGTGTAGGCCTGTTTTAGCAGGCTTTGACAGAAATACTTGGACGCTGGAGTGTTTTTTTATCTTGTATAATTGGAATTGTTTTAAGTAAATTAAATTTGTATCTTGATAAAGTGTACAACATTTTTGAGAGTGATTTAGATGGACTTTAACGTATTTTCTTAACTTCTTACCTACAAATATTTCAAACTCTAAATTGAATAAAGTTATAAACCTTACAAACATTTAAAATCGAGTTAATCTGTAATTTCTATGAGAGATATCTAATTCAAAAAAGTTGTTCAATATAAAAATATGAAAAATCGCGCTATACAATTAATCGGTGGAAGATTATGAAAAGGAATCTGTGCGGTAAGAGAATAGGCGTGGATATTGAGGTTGCCTCTGTGCCTTATTATGAAAAATGTCATAGCAACCTATGAAAAAAATATTAGATAACTTTTCCACACAGTGCAAAAGGCAGCACAGACTCTAGTAAATTAATATTTCGCAAAAATATACTTGAATACAAGGTAAAAACACTGCTAAACCCCCAAATCATACAAAACATGTTGTCCCCAACAAAAGTTCAATCAAAAACGGCCCAGTGATTTCCTTACAAAAAGATACACATGTCACACTTGACGATCTATCATAAGGGCGAGATCACAATAGAACGTATTAATAATGTTAAGCGCTGGGATTAATAGGGGCCAAATGTTAAACTAATTTGAGTTATACTGTGAACTTGCTCAATTTTTTGCTAGTATTGATTTTCGTTTGACTTTACAGCTTCATAATTAATAAAAGTATAATTAAGTTACTCACGTCACGCTTATTTTGACAGAATGATCGATTAAAATATTCTTCTTTGAGTGATCTTACTACACTTTCCTTGATCAACATAATACCGGTTTTTTAACAAGCATTATCTATGAAAAACTACTGTCCTTCCTAACTAGGGCTACTTGTGGTTATTGTATGGCTATATGATAAACCTAGCGATCAGGCGAGATCGATCTTTCATGAAAGATCGAAATACTGGCAGTCAAAAATATGACTGAATGATCCATTGACACGATGGAGAAGAAGACATGAAAGATGGTAAGATTCAATAAAATTAATTTTTTATTCAAATAAACATAACATTACAGGTTAGCCCAAGGAGTTACATTTAACAATACAGACAAGCCTTTTATTGTTTAATCAAAGAGCATATAACCACTTACGTTCTATATTTAATAAAATTGCATCATCAAAATAATAATATGAACATTAGATTAAGAAAAGGAGGTTCTATTCTTCTCGCTCTGCGTTTTACATTTCATACTCGCGGCTAAACCTCGAAAGCCCAAAAAAGAGCGTGCAATAAAACGGAACGCTAAACAGTGAACAGCGCGTAGAGGCGCAAAAAAACGCAAATTAAATTCACATCGCATCTAAATGCCAAGCAATTGGGGTCGGTGGGATGATGGCGGAATGGGTGAGGGTATGGGCATAATCAGAGCGAGAGCGATTTGGAACGGGCATCAATTGTTAAGTAACATAATGGCAAAGAAACAGAAAATGCTGACAACAATCGGTGCAGGAAATTCAAGTAAGCTTAGCCTTAGAAACACTGCGATGTTTTCATTATCGTTAGCGAATACGATGTCAGAGGCCTCATATAAGTTGGTGCAAGTATAAAGCACGGGTATCGTTCGTTGACTCGGCGTCTATGTGTTAACCCAAACTAAGTAGATTTCACGAAAACACATCCTGATCAAGAATCTGAAATTCATCAAGAACCTGAAATGCCTATGTTACTGGATGAATAACACTACGGTATATGGTCCAGATCCTGATAATCTATACCTTTCGGTTTGGTTTGGTGCTAACTAGGGCTCACCCGGAAGTAGTTTTGTGTTTGTTCAAACACTTTGCCAATTTAAGCTTTGGGACTAGGCAGGGCTTAGGAGTCTTGCGTCTCGCTCGTTCCGCGGCGGTGCAAGAGTGACATCCGTGCTCTACGAGAGCGTTGTTCTTGGAAGATCGGATCGGACAAAAACGCTGTTCTTAGATCACTATAAGCAAACCCTAACAGGTCACAGATGCAGCAAGAATTAGAAATATGCTGCCGGTTGGATTAAGTGGGTTCAAGAGCTGCGTATTGTCATTTCTGCTAGTACAGGAGTCACAGATGGGTCGGTTTCGACCCACGGTGAGTAGTTTTTGATAGGGATTAAGTGGGATTGAGGTTTTGATGAGATGAGTCTTTTTTGTAGGGTGTATCGCAATTGAATTATTTTTTTGGATGGAAACATTTTGAGCAGAAAGTTGCTTGATTTATAGAGAACAGTCATAGATTTAAGAAAAGTTTCGAGTTGTGTTCCTGAAATGTAGATACGAGGTTGTCCAAACTCATAAAATATCGTCACATCACATCACACATCATTTGATTGACACTATGGTATGGTTTGATTAGTTTCTCTGCAGCATACCTACCAACTTTCATTTAACTACTTCAATGGTCTAGAATTCTGGTCTAATTTCGGAAAACATGTCATTCACCTCACCTACTTGTCAGTGTTACGAATCTCATCAAACATTACCCTATGTTGTTAGTTTAGCTGCAATTTGTATGGAATTGAATAGTAAGTTTTAATGTTATATGGAACTGTGTCGCACCTGTTGTGACCTGACCTGTGTTTGCCACTTTCTCTTTTGGATTTTGATACAATTTATGTATAAACCTACTAAGATATTTCTTATTCAATTATTCATATTTTGGATGTTCTCAATTTACAAAAATATGCAATTTTAATTGAAAATTATATCAAGAAAAAACTACAAAATTGAAATTGTTACTATTTACAAAATAAAAACAAGAGTAGGTACAAAATAAATATTGCGACCTCACGTTATGTGTTTAAGATGTCGTCAAAATAGAAACCTTTTTATTTATTCGTTTAACCATTCTTATTTTGCACATTAAATACGTTGAATTCTTTTTCAACGTATTTAATGTTTTTGGACTTATTACGTTAAACATCCAAGTTTCGATCTACTAAACTGGCCAAAAAAAAACTCAATTGAAAATTCAGCTGGTATTTCAAAAAGTACTTACAGATCAAGTCATACAATAAAATATAGAACGACAGATAACTTCACAATCATGAATCATTGATACAATCATAATTACAAAGAAGTCAAACAATTGAGTAATAATAACCTACTCCAAAAATTCACCTCGATTCCGGTTAAATATGAACATAAAGACACACATGACGAAATTGGGGTTTCTCATTATTGTGACAATACCAAAGCCAATGCCGAGCAACTGCGCAAATAGTGTGATAAATATTTGGGTGATCTAGATTATGTGGCGTGAACCGTCAAGGAAAGATGAAAGTTTCTATGATGGGTCACACACATCACGCCTTCTATTTCAAAACGAAATGCTTTTTGATGATAAAAATTTCAAATAATAAAACTTTCTTTAAATCATATACAATAATATGAATGTTCGCCGTGTGATGGCGGATTAGTCCCATTTCTTACCCGTGGGTGCCGTAAGAGGCGACTCGAGGGTTGCATGTGCAATTTTAGGCGATGGGACAACCTGCCGGCCGTGTGTTGCCGGCTGAGAATAGCATCACCCCATTTCTTGCCCGTGGGAGTCGTAAGAGGCGACTTAGGGACTTGAGGGTGTGTATTGCAATTTTAGGCGATGGGCTGACAACCTGTCACTATAGGGATACACAATTTTCCGAATAACCCTCAAATATTTGTCAGACGTGGCGTAAATGTCCGTTTTATGCGGCTGTTTACGCTCTGCCTACCCCGCAAGGGATTATAGGCGTGATATATGTATGTATGGGACAACCTGTCACTATACTCTTTTTTCTCAATGGACCTCAAATGTTTGTCAGACGTGGCGTAAATGCCGGTTTTTTACGGTTTTTTACGCTCTGCCTACCCCGTAAGGGATATATGCGTGATATATGTATGTAATGTCAAAGTTCTTTCTTCACTACTTTAAGGTTTTTTAATGTAAAGTTTTAATTATAACAAGGATTGGCAACTTTTTGAAGGTGGTAAGTTTGTCTGACTTACCACTTTCAAAAGAAATTAATAGGGCCGCCGCACCGCCCGCCGCACAGCAAGAGCCGTTTATTTCATGCCAATCTCAGACGAAATCTAATTTACAATACATTCATTTCTGGATATGTGCAGAAAATGTCGCGAGATGAACGGCTCATTGTATTTAAAATATAAAAAGCTTTATTGTCAAAAAAATTATACAGGATTTATTTGAGCCCTCCCAGTAAGTATTAAAACTTGTGTTGGGAATGATTCCTTTCCTCTATAAAGCAAATACATCAAAATAAATCGTCACACGTGCGTAAGCAATGCACGTAAGAAAAAAGTAGAAAAAACTTAGTTAAATCCTGACCTAGATAGGTAATCTTAGCTTGAAATTAGGATAGCATAACTATGGAAATGCACTGTGTGTGTGTGTGTGTGAGAGAGAGAGAGTAACAGTTAAGAAAAAATGAGACCTGTACTCGTATGCCCTACAGTT
The DNA here is from genome assembly GCA_027580185.1 of Tuta absoluta. NCBI lineage: Eukaryota > Metazoa > Arthropoda > Insecta > Lepidoptera > Gelechiidae > Tuta > Tuta absoluta. Next base: position 4,405,206 of record JAQAHW010000019.1, on the reverse strand, counting down.
TATTTTCAGCACATTGTCCACATATTGTATGCGGTACATATTAGTGACCGCATACCTATCTATGTACTAAATTGTTGCAAAATTTCAGAATACATATATAAATGAAATATCTACAGTTCGTTTAGGGAAAAACTCATGACTCACCGGTAAATCAGCTTTCTTCTGACACTCCGCTTGAAGAATCCACTGCAGCCGTTGCAAGCCAGGATCCCATAGTGCTTTCCGGAGCTGGTGTCTCCACAAACCACACAAATTAATCCTGGATGGATAAAAATCTTAATCAATGTAAAGGCTGATGGTACCAATATTAATCACGGTACAAAATTAGATGATGATAAGCTCAATATTGGATGTAAGGGACAGCCATCCGAATACAGACCATGAAACTTATCAACTTTCCCATGGTAACAAATGTCAGGAAACGACAAAAAAGCGACCTCCCATACAAAATCACAATCAGCGGACTGCATTTGCATTTGGAAGTAAAAAAAATACGTTTCCTGAAATATTTTTAATGGAAAGTTGTTCACTTTTATGGTCTGAATGCACCTTTTCAGTATTCGGAGGGCTGTTCTTTATTCCCTGTATAATAAAACGGAAAATTACTAACCAAAAAAAAAGCTATCTTTGGACGCTTGATATTCTATTCTCCACAAAAATAAACGCTAAACGTATGTTCAACACATGTCTAACTTTTTCACCTGTCTTACCAAGATGGTTTGGCTTCTTTGTTGGTGGATCTGGCAGCCAAGGTCTCAATGTAGGAGGAGCCAGAGCTGCTGCCACTAATGCTGCTGAAGTAGGCGGTGACCACCTGAGTGGAGATGAATTGCCTTCGCCTGCTGGAGAAAAAATATTGTCAATTCAATATTGTAGAATATTTAAGCTGATAGACATGAATAGGAGAAATAAACATGTTTCGCCAAACCCTTATGTTGATGAAACTGAATAAGACAGTTAAAGCTCTTGTATGTAAGTAATAATCTTGAAAAAATATCATTTTAATTTCACTCAGTAGTTTAAATTCTTTGGAATCATCCTACGCGAAAGAATGTTGCATTGGCTAGTAACAGAAACACTTACAAATGAAGTAGGCAAGTTCTGTATTTTTTTCAAAGTATGAAAATAAGATCTAAGTTGTACAGATGTTTTATAAGAAGTATCTACACGATTTTATCACTTTCACCAAAAAAAGTATTTCACCATCCAATAAAAATGTAATCACTGTAATGTTAATAAAATAACCATTTCAAATCGCACCCTTTCAATAGCATCAGACCTATCCACTTTATACAAGAAGGGTCCGAAAACGCACCCTTGTGGCACGCCATATCTAACCATATTAGTATGACCCGTGGTTCAGTAAATTTTTGCAGTGAGTGGGGTCAAAGAATAATGGTGAAACTTAATGTGACAAATCAATTAAGTGATTGGCGAGAAACGGATTGGGGAAGGATATGGGAATTCGATATGGTAAATGGTTTAACTGGTGTTGACAAATTTGCACCACTTACAGTTTCATTTGATGTGGCGATGAAAGTGATAAGGAGAGATACAAGTAGAAGGTAGCTGATGCAAGTACCATTGTGCAAAATTTCTGCCTTTTGTAGCTGTTTAGTAGAATTTAATGATTTCTATAAATCACTAGAATTCAAACAAGCTCTGGCTGGAGCGCCAAAATCGTTCCTAAGAGTAATGTGTGATTTTTCTTTCAATTATTTTCTTATTTCTGGACGTATCGTGTCGTGGCATACGTAATATAATTTAAGTACTAGTTCGAAATATTCTGCCAACTCTGCCATTAGCTCTCCGCTTCTACGTGTGCCGAATGAATGCTACAACAAATACAATCCGACACAGTAGATAATATATCGTTTATTTCAAAACTGACCTCTAATGCAAGGCCGAAGCGTGTATGAAGACAACTTTTATCGGTGATGGGCTGTACGTGAATAAGTAATACAATAAACTTTATATTGTGTTGCCCTCATTTATCAATTATGGCTAACTAGTCCTCGCCAGATGATAATGTTATGTTGATTTGTTCAGAGGGGGTTGGACTGATGATGATTGAGTAATGCAGTGATTTCTAAATTCTAACTGAAATTTTAAATTGGTGATATCCTTTATTTTAACGCATTACTTGTGTAAGTATGTTTAATGAGTGTGTTTACTACACTGTTATTTATTCGTTTCTCAGTACGAAACTTTGCAGGGTAAATTTTATTCGTCGAAATAAATAAGAGGCCATCTGCGAAGTTGCGATATATTAACAGTTAAGTATTCCATATATTACAAAACAGAGCTTTTATCAGAGCGACACATTAGTCCCGGGCCGTAAGTAAATGCCTTGTAGTAGGTAATACGTCTATGCCTTTGCCTACTATATTCTAGGGTGGTATTGAAGCTGAAGAGCATATTAAAATATTCTTGAATGTCGATTCAAGAATATTAACTTTATATAACTTTAGATTGCAACCCCAATGCAACCAAAAATCTCTCCCACACTCCTCTTTAAAATATCCATTACAGATCCCTCTCATAAAATCATAATATCAATCAAATCGTTTAATTCCATCACAACAACTGGTCCCATGTGTGGGTGTCCCGAGGGTCCGATCTGACGCCATATTGATTTTATATTGTATCCATATTGCATGGAAAGTGATTCTGATACCGTGTGATGCCGGCTTTGAATAGCATCACGCCATTTCTACTCGTGTGTGTATAACTATGTAGGTGTTTTAAAATTGATAGGAATACAGCAATATAAGTTGCTGTCATATGGCAGAGTGAGGAATTTGGCTACAAGCCGAAATATATGGCAAAATCGTAGACCTCATTCTAATATGTTCCTAAAGAAAACCAGAAGTTCAGACAAATTTTTAGAATTTTGCCTAAATACGCAAATTAGTAATGACAACACTTCATTAGAAAAAAATTACCTCGTTCTGTCATCTTTCTAAAAACTTTTACAGTTCGGTCAAAATCCTAGGAAATCGGTCGAATTACTAGATCTGTTTAGGACGATGGCAGGATGAAGTCATAATTTTGCCATATTTCGGCTTTTGGTTAAAAAAATTGGCCGATTTCCTGATTTTTCCATTTTACAACGGCGTATGTATTTGGTTAGGTTCTTGCGTTAGTTAGTTTGATGTGGTTTTTGCTTTATTCTTTCTAAAATCGAACTTTAGATTTCACGACACAAAAAACATAAAGAAAATTAATTCGCTCTATAATTTTATTTGTCAACCACCCCCTATTATTTACAACGCGCCATCTTTTTACGTTCGCAGACGCGAAAACAGAAAAACGGCGCACGTTGGGCATAAAGAAGGAATTTATAAGACACATAAAAGTTGGAAGGAAATTGGAAGTCAGGGAAGCGGGCGGAGTAAATCCCGGGTATCAAGATAAATCAATGTTTGCGAGCGGAGTGGAGCACTTACTGGGAACAGGGGATGCGTGGAGAGGTTTGTAAGCTAGTTTCTGCTTCTCTCACAGGTTTTGTATCTACAGGGTTATTTTCTATCAGTAAGATTTGTAGCGTGATTCCTCTTCTTATTCTCAAGGAAGGATCAGTGCGCATCAGTGATTCTCCTTCTTCAGGAAGGTGAAGAAAACAAAACTCAAAATTTGAATAATGTAACATTTTTAATTTGATAGCACATTTTTGCTTTGAGAATTTGAAAAAGGGCTTTACTACCGCCTTCGTGGCCTTTATGATCAGAAACAAATATTTTTTTTTTTATTTTTTTTTATTTAACCATCAAAGACGCAGCCACGCTCGCAAGACTGGCTAAGAATAGACTCGGATATGCAAAGGTGGTCGCCGACATCCGTTAGGGCATGGCAATTGAAGAAGAAGAACCATTTATTGTAAAAAAAAACATAGATACGTAGGAACAATTTACAATGAGACAAGACACAACAGGTTTACTTATTTATAAAAATAAATTTCTTACAGCAAACCTACACAAGTGAGACGTAGCGAGACGAGTTTCTTTCTCAACATCATCTCCAACAATACCAACGTCGACTCCACGCGTCCCGAATCTGTATATCTCTGAAACTTTGTCGTCTGCCGTTTTATTTGCTTTTCTTTTGACGCAGCAAGCCCTTGAGCCTGGCTGATTAATTCCCCGCCACCCGCCTGGCCCACAGAGCAGGTCTATACCCCCTCCCACTGTAACAATCATTTTGATGCTGATTCTAAAGGCATTTTACAATCAATAAGTAAAACGCAAAAACCTTTAAAAAAGTTATCACCGGCTGCAGCACTTAGAACTTCTAATTCAAATGATCAACTTAAACTAGATTTCTATACATTGATTAGGACTGTCCCACAAAAAAAGATCCCTGTAATGGTTAGCTGTTGATCTTACAACAGAAAATTTAGTGCTTCAAGCGGCCCGCTGGTGGAGTAGTAAAATTGATAAGCGTAGCATTAATGCTACGAAATAGCTACGCCGCTTCTACAAATCAAAGTATTTTGCTGTTTTAAGATACGGTATTTTTCTACAAGTCAAACGAGCTACTATAACAACGATATTTTGTCTGAATATAATGGCATTTTACGTCATAATGTAGTTTAAAAAATGGCGTCTAAATAGAAACTTTTGAGATGTATGGTGATGGATGATTAACAAATAGGTAACTTAAATCTACTCCCAACTGTGCATATTTTGAATTACATTGAATGAGAAAAGTAGGTAATATGTATAGGCAAGAATATTAAACACACGTTTATTATTTATTTAGCTACCAAGGAAAACACTATATTTTTAACATTGTATTATCGTCAGGATATTTTGGCAAATAAAAGAGTTTCTTGGAATCACAATGCTTTATATTCGAATAATATTTTCCAATTCAATTTCCCAATTTTACAAAAAAGTGAAAAACGCCGATATCACATCAAACTCCAAATTCGAATGTAATGTCATTTTTGACACTTCTCTATGCTCTCCTCGCCTCCTCTCCTCCATAGACACAAATGTCTATGCTCACCTCGCCTCCGCACCTCACCACACCTCACCTCTTTGTATTTCATCGCTCCACACCACTTCGCTTTACACTGCTCATCTCGCCAGCTTAGCTCCTCTCCTCACCAGCCGTTACAGTCGGCCATCCTGAAACCAATTGCACCGCAATTGGCGCAAGAAAAATCGTTAACTTTACAGCAGCTATATAAGATCATCCCCAAATACGACTTCCTCATCCATCACTTTGATCCACTACATTCTACATCACTATCACCACAGTGTGGCTACCAGGACGCTTTAAGTATAAGCCAATAAGAGAGAAACAACTGCTTGTATTTACAGATTACACTTATCTTTGCTAGCTTAGGTTAGGATTCAACTTATTGGGATTCAACTTATTGGGAATCCGACGTTCAAAAAATTCAACTAAATGGGAATTCAACTTAATGGTCCGGAAGGTGATACCCTATCTCCTTGCCAAACTGTACTATGATGCTACACTATCTCCTTTGCAGACTGTATTTACTAAAGTAGCAAATTTTGTTAAAGATGTTACTTATCTCAACTGTATCAACACTATTACTCTACCCTATCTCATCTCTATCGCTTGTCGTCTGCACCTCTTTCTGCCCACACCACAGTAATTAAAAATACCCACTCACCTCACAAACACATTGCTCAGCTTGTGTGATCATGTCGCCCTCGATCCGGTGTATGGCATCCTCTCCCATGTTACACACCTTCAAGTATCCTACTCCATCGTGAATAATAGAACTGGCCATAGCATAGTGAGTACAGCCATTGCTGTGCTGTCTATGTCTTGCACACACGTCTCCTTGCGGCGTATATGCTACAACCACATTTAATAAGCTGTTGCCTACGGCACCTTGTCTTCAGCTACCTGTACTCCATAACCAGAAACTTAATCACAGGCATCAACATCTAATCTAGGCATCAAAATGTCTCAAAGGTGTCATTTTCAAATTTTCGTCAATCCTTTTTGCTTCTTGGAAGTTGAAAACATGATCGGATTGATAATGATCAAAAGCTGACAAAAATCTTTCATATACTTTGTCTGGCGTCGAATATTAAAATGCTTGAGCATTAGCTTGCAATATTATACAAGATGTTAGCTGACATCGATAACACACAGCCAACTTCTCGGTAGTCTTTGGTCATACTTTCACTGGTCAATTTCTTACGTTGCATCATCTCTTCCAAAATGACGTGTTTACCACTCCTGCCATGTATATCCATAAGCTTTAAGTCTATTGAACCATATGCGTGCCTGGCCTTGCAGCTTCGATTGCAAGTAACGGGATTTCGTTTCATCACTCCATTTGTAAATTGCTCCTAGTTGTTCAATTTTCTTAATCCAACTCTGAACAATCATATTCTGGTCTTCCGGGTCAAAATCAAGAAGGAATTAGTTTAGCGGTGTTGAAATTTTCAATGGAATTCGATTCGGTACTGACTGCCTTCCTCATTTAACATAATTTACAGAGCTGTTCGTAGCGTTTTTGTGATCAAGATTTCCAAATCTGGTCATTACTCACATTTCCTGACTTCTTCTTTTGCCGTACATACCGTCCAGGTTTCTTGTCTGAACCCTCCTGCAGAGTTCCCTTCATAGTGGACTTGGAATCATCCCGCTTCTGACTATTATCGTCAGGATATTTTGGCAAATAAAAGAGTTTCTTGGAATCACAATGCTTTATATTCGAATAATATTTTCCAATTCAATTTCCCAATTTTACAAAAAAGTGAAAAACGCCGATATCACATCAAACTCCAAATTCGAATGTAATGTCATTTTTGACACTTCTCTATGCTCTCCTCGCCTCCTCTCCTCCATAGACACAAATGTCTATGCTCACCTCGCCTCCGCACCTCACCACACCTCACCTCTTTGTATTTCATCGCTCCACACCACTTCGCTTTACACTGCTCATCTCGCCAGCTTAGCTCCTCTCCTCACCAGCCGTTACAATTGTATCGTTGCTAACACTTAGTTATATATATATTTTATATTTTTACTATTGTATTTGAGGGTGAGAATAAAGTTCTTGTATGTGTGTGTCTACATAAAAGGAATAACTTTGATCACTTACTTCAAATGATGGTTTAAACTTTCTTATACATTTGTGTGGTTCATGTTTGTTTGCTTCAAGTAGGTATTTAAATACCTATTCTTTCGATACATAAATACCTACATCTGTAAAGTAGTAAACACAAAAAAAAAATTGAATTCTCTCCGTGTCCCACATTTCCGAATAATTTTATCCAATAAAAATTATCTCCTTTCATCATCACAGCACGCAGCTAAAACCCAATATTCAAAATGCGAACGCATTATTCCCGAATGAAAATGAAATTTCAAATCCCCGTCTCTGCTCCTATTGGCTCATTTAAATTCAGAACACACGCTGACCGGGTAAAGTGGCAAATCATGGAGCGGCTGAAAATCAGTCAAATAGACCCGGAGTTACTGGCAGCCGAGGGCAGAATACTAATGTGCCTTTGCCTTTAAAAAATAAATATAAGGCGGGAGAAATATGGAGAGCTAAGAAAATACAGACTACAAAAATGTACTTCGGAAATGGTAGGTATGTATACTTATCTATAGGTACATACCTTTTGTTCTGTGTCAATTTTATTTCATGTAAAATATGCTTACATATTTATCTATAACTTAAACTTATCTCACAAACACATCACGTCTTTATCCCTTCAGGGGTAGGCAGAGCGTTAACGGCCGTAAAATTCGATTTTATCTACCCGCCTCACAAATGTTTGATAGCTGAAAAATCGTAATAACTATAGTGACAGGTTGTCAGGCTGTCACCTAAAATTTTAATACTCGTGAAACCTTCGAGTCTCTTCACCTGTTACAGAAATGGGGTGATGCTATTCTTAAGTGGGCATCACACGGTTCACGGTATACTTATCTACTTTACCTATTTTTTTAATAGAATGATTACCAACTTATCCCATTTCGCAGTCTAGTTTAAATGTTACTGAGTTATATTATATAGTATATTCAAGACTTTCTTTAATTTTTAATGCACCAGCCTTGACCCTTTCCACATTCCCTAAGGTAGACTGGAAGATAACACCTTTGGCGTTAAGTCCGCCCGTGAACATATTTGAGCATAAAGTTAAATAAATAAAATAAAAAATATTAAATTGATCCTTTGAGATTATTAAAAAAACAATATTAAAAAGACGTAGGTACCTGTGATTCTTCCATCTTGATCCTGATGCTGAGTCAGCTGTAACGGTGTTTGCGCGATCTCCATTGTTAAAAAAATTGTCCCTCACTTCTTATTTTAACACTTCAAAATTGTTCTTTTCAATGTCCATTCAGTTAATGCTGCACGTGATATATTTGACCTTTCAACAGGTATATATTCAATGAGTGGTGTAAAGTTGTATTCAAGATGATGTAGAGATTATTTAGAAAGTAAGTATTTATTTAGTTGTAAGTTATTTTGTAAAGTAAGTACTTAAATGTGTTTCTTGAATTACTGAGCCTTAAACTATACAGTGAATAATTATTAAGTATGTTGTAATTACTTAATATAGGTCTCCATATTATAATCAGGTATGTTTAATTTAATATGACTTATTATTAACTTTTAATACCCATTCAAAGCTACTCTCTCAACAATTTAAAATTTAGAAAATTTTCTCCACACGCAATTTCCCTCAAATTTTTGACAGATTATTAGCGCACTGACATTTTATTTCTTCGGGCAAGCGAGTCGCGTGCGTTCAGCCGCGGCCGGGGAACTTTTGACGCGACCGCAACGCTTGCACACTCTTGGCGGGAAGGCGTGGCCAACTCCGCCCCATTGCTTTTCGCGTCTGATATGGGGCCAGACGGGGGGAAGCTTCGATTTTGGGTCAGCTGTTAAGCGCCCGTTTTAAGCTTTAATTTGTGGTATTACGCCGCCGTTGCGAGCTCGCCATTTAGAATAATGACGTCGTAGATTTCGCGCGGGATTGCAACGGTTATTTCGTTTTCTGATTACAGCTTTCAATTGATGTTCTGAAATAAATGATCAGTAATAAAAGGCAATGAAACTCAGATATTGCACTTTCTTTTGTTCCTTTTTTCGAAACGGGAAACTTTGTACCTGCTTAGTTTTACAGTGGGCAGATTAGGTAGCACTCTAAATTTTCGTAGACTATTTGTAATAAATTGAATTTGCTACGAACTTGTGTTCCAAAATCCTATTGAACTATTTATCAGCTATTTAAAAAAAAAACATTTAATAACTAAATTATGATCTCTACGTAGGTATTTAAGAAAACTTGCTTGCTATGATCTCTACGAAGGTATTTAAGAAACCGTGCTTGAACCTACGTACTTAACCGTGTATTTTTAAACCATTAAACACTTTAGTTCCGCTTGCATACAAATCTGTAGGCTCTTAAAAGATTGACGTAATATGTGCGGAAATGGAAAAGGCTAGGGCAAAAAGTGAACCTATCATTTTCTCATAGGTTGTCATTTCTCATACTGAGGCACAATAGCGCCCCTAAATCTTACGGCCGTTTTTTTCCGCACACACTCTAAAACACAAATTTATATTTAAGGTATGTGTTTAGATACTACATAAACCACAAACAAAGCATATGAAACGCAATGACATTTGATATTGCGGCCAATAAGAGCGCTCGCGAGCCGCGAAGGGCGTGGCGAACCGCGTTCCCGCGAAAAGTTACGTCAGAAAGGAAAAGTCAACAGATTTCCCGCGCTGTGATTGGTCGTTGCGTGATCTTGGAGGGATGAAAATATATTACAGCAGTTATGTATCTCACTCAAATAATATAATCAATCTGGCACTGCATTAAGAAGCTTTGTAAGTAGATCTTTTTAAAATATATGCGTTTATTACTAAAGTAGATATCATAGGTTAGGTACCTTGATATCTACAAAACAACTAAAATACAACTAAATGTAAGTTAGTGAATCTGTAAATATAGAAATAATAAAGACAATCATCTACTCTTATATTATAAACAGGAAAGATTTGTTTTTTTATTTGTATGCAATCAATAAACTTTAAAACAACTGGACCTGATAAATAAACTTTCAACATTAGAAAGCTACAAAATACCTGAGTGACATAGCTTTTATTACGGGTAGATATGTTATTCCCATAGGAAAAATGTTAGCAGCAAGAGTGAATAAATAAATCAAGGTGATACATGTTTAAGAGATCTCCACTATTTAAATAACGGCCATATATATAATTTCCGCCGTGTGATGCCGGCTTAGAATAGCATCACCCCATTTCTTTCCCGTGGGAGTTGTAAGAGGCAACTAAGGGACTCGAGGGTGTGTATTGCAATTTTAGGCGATGGGCTGACAACCTGTCACTATAGCGATACACTATTTTCCGAATGACCCTCAAATATTTGTCAGACGTGGCGTAAATTACCGTTTTGCGGCCGTTTACGCTCTGCCTACCCCGCAAGGGATTATAGGCGTGATATATGTATGTATGTATATAATTGAGCACTAAAGAACTATTTTATTTATACTTATAACGAATTTACATTATTCGTGTGAACTACTTATAAACACAGCTTTTTTATCTATTTGTATATTCCAACCCTCTAGGCAAAATCACAAAAACCCTTCATTTCGATGTCAAATAAGATATCGTAAAAGCGATCCAATTCCAATAAAAATTCATGACATCAAACCGGAGCGAAGGCTCAATCCACGAAAATCCTTTTGCGAAATCCCTTTCAAAGGAACCCCAAAAACTACCCACAAGTCAATCGCCAAACTCCGTTCTGTGAAACGACTTTTCCACCCGACGCCACCCTAGTGGGGGCTAAACCCCCCTCACCTTTTTCCTCCCCCTATTTGCCCCCCAATCACCGCGCGCCCCCTTAACCACGGTCTTCAGTGACAGTTCAATAAAGCACGGCGACCAATCGTGGCAAACGTCGCCCGGTATAAGCCAATAGGATTAACGCTATCCCAGTCTCTCTCACACACATACGAATTCACATGTCGACGTCCTTCTTTCACTTATGGCTGGTGGACTCTTGATTCGATTGAGACTGAATTCTTTATTTAAATTTTCTTTTCTTTTTCAGTTCGGTGAACGATCTTCGTCTTCAATAATGTTTATCGGTTAAGTACCGGTATCATTTAGGGACCTCTGTTACCCCAAAATGAAATGACTCTACCACAAATATTTGTAAATAAGTATGCTGTCCATTCGTTTGCAAGAAAATTTACGACAAATAAGAGTAAATTTTTGATAAGTATATTCTATTATTAATGCTGTATTTTGATATGTTTTTGACGCTTTCGTGGTGTAGGTTTGAAACATAGGTACTATAATTTTGTAAAGAGTAGGTATTTTCTTGAAGAAAAAAATGCGTTTACTACATGATTGATTAGATTACTCTCAGGTAACCTTTTGGACTAACTTTGCCTACCTGGCCCGATTGTACCCAAATGATAATTCGTTCACGTCCCCTTCAACTTCAATATTTACCCAATTCAATTCTCTAGCAATCCCAACAAAATTAAACAACTCCAATTCACGCCAGACTCAAGCTCATAAAACAATAATAAACATTGTTATTCCCCCCGCATCTCCATTTACAAATTACTGGAGTTCTCGACAATAATCAAGGAATAACAGACAGACGTCATCGGCAAAGCTTATTTTATTAAACCAGGCACGAGTGAGTACAAATTGGATAATGGCGGGCGTCGCCGCGGGAGGTCGCTAGTGTCAGACGCAGGTGACGTTTGCAGGGTTTGCTGTATTGGCGGGAAAAGTTGAGCTGCGAATGCGAAATGGCCAGTATCGCCTATAATTTGGCAAAATTTGGCAGACATAAATTGAGAAGAAAAATAAAGGTTGGTCAGTTTGTTTTTCGCATCAATCCTTATCATTTGGTTCCTACTTAATTTTGTTCTTGATTATGATTTTTTCATAAATCAGGTAATATAAAAAGAAAAAAAGCAGTAGCGCTTTAGCTTTGTACCTACTTCTATCTTTTAATTATTGAGTGGCGACTACGACGCTACGCGGCGGTCGCCGCCGCCGCGCCGTAGACCGTAGCAAATCCGTAGCAACGAAAGGTTGGTGTTCCTTTAAAGAGCATGGGACATTTTAGTATGAAGCCTGGTATACCTACAATTCGCGATGACAAAAAAACAAATTTTGGCGGCCAGAGATGAAACATGTGCGAATCGATAGAACATAAAAATACAAACAGGAAATACTCTTTGGTAAAATGTCGTAAGTGATACGGTTTCGGAGTAAATGAGGGCCGAAGTTTTTTTTACATAAAAATATTTTTTTTACTTTTTATTAATTCAAAATGTTAAGGCAAGCATATAAAACTTCTAATTTGTAAAAAAGGGTTTTAAAATAATACATTACTATCAAAACCAAAGTAATTAAATTAAACTCGAGCCATTTTTGCAGGCTCCATTTCATTTTCAGGTGTTATATCCATAGTAGAAGACATGTTAACAAAGGAAAATGAACCTTATTCCATAGCATTAGCATGGATCTGACACCTGTCAAATCGGGCCTATAAAAATGGCTCGAGTTTCTATGATATAACAAAATAACCCCTGATAAATGGGAGATTTTGTGACTGTGAAATCGATCGCAGAACATTGTGGGTGATAGAGAGACTATATAGACAGACAAGTAGAAAAAAACCCAAAAAGGCCTTCGTAATACAATGAGGGAAATATCCGAAAAGCTGTGATAAGAAGATACTTTGATTTTGATAGTCTCTCTATCACCCACAATGTTCTATGATCGATTTCACAGTCACAAAATCTCCCATTTATCAGGTGTTATGTTGTTATATCATAGTAACTCGAGCCATTTTTATAGGCCCGATTTGCCAGGTGTCAGATCCATGCTAATGCTATGAAATAAGGTTCTTTTTTCTTTGTTAACATGTCTTCTACTATGGATATAACACCTGAAAATGAAATGGAGCCTGCAAAAATGGCTCGAGTTTAATTTAATTACTTTGGTTTTGATAGTAATGTATTATTTAAAACCCTTTTTTACAAATAAGAAGTTTTATATGCTTGCCTTAACATTTTGAGTTAATAAAAAGTAAAAAAATATTTTTAATTAAAAAAAAAACTTCGGCCCTCATTTTCTCCGAAACCGTATCACTTACGACATTTTACCAAAGAGCATTTCCTGTTTGTATTTTTATGTTCTATCGATTCGCACATGTTTCAACTCTGGCCGCCAAAATGAGTTTTTTCCAATATCTCCAACAATAGGTATACCAGTTTGGTTCCATGCTCTTTTAGGAGATTTTTATTAATTGTCCCCGTTACTTTTCACGCTATACACTAAAACGTCCCCAAATTGCCCATGTCTCAGCTGGCTATGTTCGCTGATGACACTGCAATTTACGTGTCCCATCGTTACATGACAAATTTGTTAAGACTCCAGACCGCACTAGACTCGCTCAAGAGCTGGTTCGGGAGAAATAATTAAAATTCTGTAGTATTTTTTTCTTTGCACTTTATTCTACTTTCTTGTATAAATGAGTGTTATTTTTATACAATGAAAACCACATTCTCGGTGTATGCAACCCTGATACCAAACTTGAAGTGGTGGGTTAAGTCAAATCCACATTTTTTTTACTGAAACGCGGTAGCGAACTAGCGAGAACTTTGAGCGAAACTAAGAACCACGAGCATAAGAATAGATAATAATACTGCGTATAGAAACGAAACTCCTTTGTCTGGGCCACAAAAGCCGCGCTTTAAATACCTACTTCCCCCCGCAGCCCGTAACGCCCCGCACTCTCCCGCGCTTTAAGTCGGGGCTGTCACGTGCCAATAATTTTATTCCAGACTAGCGGTCAGTCAAGCGGTTGCGACCGCTGCTAACAGTTTTCCCGTGGGAACAAAATATTTACCCATTTTAAAGTTTACCTTACCATTTTATTGTTAATAGGTAGGTACAGAATTTTAAAATAGGTGCAAAACATACCTACGATACGAATGTGCTTATTTATTATTATCAGCTAACAGTGACTTACGCACCTAGGTAGTTTAAATTAGAAAATGGAAACTAGGTACCTACGTAAGTAAAAATAGGAGTACACACAACAATTACGTATAATAAAGAATGGTAGGTACCTAGGTATTTACTGTAAAATCATCACTTACCTTGGCTCATCTTTAGGCAAATTTAAAAAACTTAGATGCGGAGTCTTCCTCGCATCACTTTTCCATACACACTACAATAATTCGGCATTGCAAAATTTTTCACAAAAAATGAAAATTCGACCCGCATGACGAACGTTTCCGCGGCGAAGCGCACTCCCGACTGAATTGTTCTCTAAGAGACAGCCAGACGGATTGACCTTGAGCGCGTCTGGAGCGGGAGTGTCATCTCTATGTGATTTCTACTCTATGCCACGAGTGAAACTGCGCGGCGGAAAGATAGTACCTACCTAATAATTCACTAATAACACATCACGCCTGTATCCCTTGCGGGGTATACAGTGCGTAAACAGCCGTAAAATACGGATATTTACGCCATGGCTGACAAACATTTGAGGGTCATTCAGAGAATTATGTATCACCATAATGCATGGTTCTCAGCCAATTGCTTAAAATTGCAATACACGTATAAACCTCGAGTCCCTTAGTTGCCTCGTACGACACCCACGGGAAAGAAATGAGGTGATGCTATTCTATGCCGACATCACACGGTAAGCAAAAGGCACCTTCTTAGGTAAGTAAATAATCTGTTAGTTTTAAATATGTATTCATCAAACATTCGACTTTAAATACCATTGCTCATCGAGTCTATGTAGATAGATTGCTACTAAAATTACACCCAAACAGAGTTTACCCAACGTCCATTCCGGATGCATACGACGCTCCGGCACCCTTTGTGTATGCAATTGCATGCAGTGGTCTGCTTGCATGCATGCATTAGCTTTGGCGAATGCATTGTAACTAAATTCGGTAGGCCTAGCGAACAGATTACGTACGATGCGCTTTTACAGATGGGTCACTTTGTACTACTATTTCTACAGGCGTTCTTATATGACTACAAGGGAAATAGCCCACACAGGAGTTTTGTGCTCGGGTTGATGATTGTTGAGGTTCCGTACCCAGAAGGGTTTCTATTGCCGCTGTAACAACAAAAATACAAAAATTTAGAATAAAATTTTAAACGGACTGCCATACAAAAAACGTGTATTTGCTCATCCATAATGTTTCGGAGGCTGTATCTCATGAACGGTAATACATAGATAAACTAAAATATAATAAAATTAGAATTTTAGGGGGCTCCTTCCTGTAAAACATAAATAATTTTTATGCCACCTTTATACATAATAGTACGGACTAGTACTTCGTGTGTGAGTCCGTCTCGTACTTGGTCGTTTTTTTTATGGCTACAGTGACTAAACGGTAACTGAACCCTAACATTGAAGTTGTGTTTTTCGAAGAGGGTGAGAGTGAGCCTTCTTTAATCGTGTCTATTCTATTTTGTGAGTACCAGCAATGGGTTGATTCGAATCAGAGTATGATTTGAATCCACTGGTTAGGATTGGATTCCATTTACCTCGTCATTGTCAGTATTGTCATGCGCAAATGTAGGTACTAGGTAATAGTACCTAAGTAACTGTAAGTAGCTTAAGTCGCTACGCCTAGCCGGAGTGGCAGTGGATAAGTCGTGGAGTGTTTCGGTCACGTTCGGTTCGTCCAAATGGCCGAATCGCCACATCTAAAAAAAAATATTATCGTTCGTTGTTTCGTCCAAATTCTTTATTTGACAAATTATTGGTCGAAAAAGTACAGTCGGAAACAAAATCTTTATCATAAAATTAGATGCTGAAAATTAAATTCTATGCTGTGAGATGCCGGCTTAAAATAGCATCACCCCATTTCTTTCCCATGGGAGTCGTAAGGGACTAGAGGGTGTGTATTGCAACATTGACAGGTTGTCACTATAGCGATACACAATTTTTCGAATGACCCTGGAACATTTGTCTTTGTGTTTGCGGGCGTTTACGCTCTGCTTACCCCGCAAGGGATTATAGGCGTGATATGTGTGTGTGTAAAATAAGACATGCTGAAGCTCTTTCACGATTTCTTTTTACACTTCAAAATCAACAAAGTATATATATTTTAAGTTTAAATCACAGTCCTTTTCACATTATATTTGTACCTAAAAAAACATTTTTTATTAATCAGTCCTAGGATAATCATGCCTGGTTCTTACATCTAATTAATATAGTGATGTTACATGAAAAATCAGTAAATTGCTTTCAGTCAAACTAAAAAAATATCAAATAATCATACTTAAATAAATTCCCTCGTAGTTTTATCAAACTTACAACATTTTTTTGCCATAAAAAATCCGGTTTTCAGCCTGCTTGGTCCTAACCAAACTGTAAACAATCTCATAAAGTGATAAATTGAAAAAGATTTTATGTCCCCGAAAGGACTGCGAAGAGAACGATTTAAAGGGAGCTTATTACGAATGTGGCAGCTGTCAAATACCTACGACTTACGGCGGCGGCGGTACTTTAGTTGGTACCTATTCATGTCTTACCCCTAGTACCGCACTATTGCCTCCTACGGCCCATGCAATAAAGTTAATCAAAATCAAAGAATTTAATCATGCTTCTATGTTTAATTGTTAAAATACAAAACGTAGTAGACATGCTTTCGATATAATACGCCATCTAACGGCGTAAATCCGAAACTAAGCAAGGTATTTTCGTTTCATTGCTTGACTGACTGACTTCTCGAAATTTTTTGAATCAATGAAACGAATATCAATTGTATGACATTTCGTTTCTCGCACATAAATGTCACTAGCAGTCTTGAGTGCAAGAGAGACAAAGCCATACAAAAAGTAACAATGTCTCTATGTTTTATTAGCAAAAGCCCTGAACCTAGAAGAACAAGCGCACCTTTGACATGTTTGCAAACTTAGGAACGTGCTATTTTTGCTGGATATCACATAAATACTGTAAATTTTTCATAGAAACGTGAACTGAAAACATAACAATGGAAGATAATCTCATAAAACAGGTAAAATATCAATGAACTTTGCTCTAAAATCACTATGTTCATTTCTGAATTTTTGCGCATATTTTCTCTTATTTCGGCATATTTACCACTAGGCAGAGGAAGTAGAAGCCCTGAGCTCAATATACGGTGACGATTGGACCACAGAAAGCGAAGTCACAAGGTCGTATGCCATAAAAATTGTGGAGAATAAGAAAGAAGTGATTTTGTACGTGACATTACCAGAAGACTACCCTGGGCAATCCCCGCCGAAGTTTGAGCTCTCCGCGCCTTGGATGGATCGGAAAGCTAAAGAGAAACTACACCATTCATTAGATGAGGTTTACTTGTAAGTAATATCTTATCACACTTAATAAACTGAGTCGGGAAACCAGTCATGAAAAGCAAATCATAATAATTTTGATCAAATAATTGTTAAACATTTTCGAAGCATTTCGAACACTAATAGCATGTTTACATTATGACTATATGGGCAGGGAAATAGTAAGGGAAGTGGTCAGGGCGAGCTTGTCATGCTTCTACCACTTCCAGTGCTCATGCGAGTGTAGGCTTTTCTTGTGTGAGTCAAAGGAATGGCAGCATGAGCGCTATCCCGGTCACTTGTATTGCTTCAAAAAGAGCATGACGGCAGTGTGTGAACACTCACTTGCTTTAATACTTTCCCCGAAGTGTTTCAAGTAATATTTACGATAGCGGCTGGAGCAGAAGCAGTTGCATAGTGTGAACATAGCATAAGACTCACTAAAGTTAGGTTAGGTGAGAGTAAACATTCCCATGCCATTTTTTAGCTATCTCCATACACTAAATCACATCATTTTGACCTGTAAATGAAACAAAAACTCTTATTAATTTTGTAAAATATCAAAGAGTATGCATTTGAATCTCAATTCTCTCCTTTTCAGGGAGAATATTGGTGAAACAGTTATCTACCAATGGGTGGAGAAAATCAGAGAAACACTGCAGAGTATTAAATCACAAGAAACTGAAAAGAAGATAGAAAGCAGTCCTGTTGATGTTGGATTGGATTTATCACAGGTACGCAGGTTTTAGTTCCATGGCCCTTGTTTCGATAGTCTGCCCTAGAACATGTAAAACAAACTACAATAGCATTCTTAAAGAGAGTTGACGTCAGGGAACCAGCCATTTGTAAAACTAAGCCAATTCATGGTGCAAGATAAATTTTAGGGCAAAACATGTTGTGTGACCCTAAATCTAATAGGATAACAGCAGAGATGATGATTAAGATTATTGAAATTTGAAATGGTTATTTTTTTATATGTAATCAAAATTGACAAGCACTTGAACTGAAAGGTTATCTATAATTCATGTTTGTTTGTAAGTAAGTATACATAAAAAGCTGTGATTCTTGTGGAATAATACGTGTAACTTTTAAATAGGTAATAATAGTCTGTAAGTTTAGGTACTTATCTTTTTTAAATAAGTGAAGGCAGGTGTTTTATTTTCCAAGTTTCTAAGTACAGAGTTTTATAACGGACTTTCGTTAATTATAAAAATCGAAACTTAACAAAACTAAACTTACAAAAACCTTGTTACCTAGTTGTTATTAAATGCTGTAAAATACAATAAAAAAAAAAAAAAAAAACCAAATTTTTATTGAGAAAATAATTTCTGCACTTAAAACACAAAAATTTATAAAACCTGCTTGAGCAATATAACGCTGCTAAACGAAAAAGGTCGATGTTTTCATATTGTCGCCTGTATTACGCATTTACACTTATATTTGGTCATATATATCATTTACACCATTTATTTCACCACAGAGACATACATTGTAATATAACAGTAAGCAGGTAATCAATCTGTCAAATTTGACCAAATAAGTGCCTACACAAGACTATAGTTTTGTTTGTTCATTTGCATTACAGTTAGAAATCAACTGTCCAGAAATAACACATGGGGAGGTGATTATCGACCGCAAGAGTTCGTTTCAAGGGCATGCGGCAGAGGTGCACAGTATTGAAGATGTCAAGTATGTACATTTATATTGTTTTTAAATGACATACTACTTTTGAGAGCTAATACCAAGTTTAGTCAACTGACTATTAGGAAAAACATCATAGGCCCAACGCTCCGCGCGGCAATCCGGCGCATCTTGACGGATAATAATGTCAAGACGCTCCGCGCGGCAAGCCGGCGAATTAATAGCTGTAATATGGTAAGGTGTCATCGTATTCGGGCAAACCGCGTCACACAGCGCTGTTCTTGTATTTTGACACATCTAAATCTAACACGCGAGCGGGCAGCACGCGATGAACGTCGACACAGCATTGGTGCTTGACTATATTTTGCAATGGAATGTCAAAAAGCCCATTAATATAGCTAGTAGAACACTCAGATAGATTAAAAAAGAGTTGTATTTACCAGTGTATCTCATTTCTTTTGAAAAACTAACATTAAGTCAAAAATAACAAAAGACCTTACGCTATCATATTATGTATTTCATGTATCTCAATTTTATGTTTATACCAAACATACATACATCACGCCTATATCCCTTGCGGGGTGGGCATAGTTCAAGCAGTGCTGTTTTCTTTTCCAGCGCGGTCCTGGCAAAGCTAATGCAGAACAAGAAGTTCAGCCACGCGACACACAACATGTTCGCGTATCGTATAGAGAAGAAGACTGATAGAGGCACAACCATGGTTCAGGTATGCCGTCATATTTTACGTAATTTTAGCACTTTACATACATACATACACATTTATCATTAAACGATTAAGTAACACTCATGGTTCAGGTACCTATTCCGTCATAAAGGTGGCGCTGACCGTCCAGTGGCGCCCTCACCTGTTTCTACACGACTTCCCAACCAAAAGAGTGTAATGTTTTTAGAGTTCATGTATGTATATATGTGCGATTCTTTAAAGGACTGAAACTGTCTCTGTCCTATGATATGACCTAGACTAGAGTCAAGAGCAAACCCATCATTAACAAAAAAAAAAAAAAAAAACTGGTTAATTACTGAACAGATACGAATGGGATTTGTATTGATAGAATCCTTACATTATCGAGTGTCATAGGTTAGGCGTTATCTCAGAAAGCAGTCGTGTTTTTTTATTTTATTATTATGCTTGTTTATATTTTTTTTAATCTAGAACAAGCATTATAAATCCAAGACAGACAAATTGTTGTCCTATACGATAAGTTTATTTCATGGTACAATAATAAGATATATATTGTTATGTTATATTTTAAATTCATTGAAACGGAAAATGATGGCCACCATGAACCGTAAAACTGATTTTCAATGTTTTTAAAGAAGCTCATTGTTTATTTTGTAATAAACTTTTCGTATGGGGCAACAGTTTGTCCGTTTAGATTTTTGATAGGAACCTATTTGTTTCAGATTTGAAGAAGTCTCTAATCATTAAACTACAGTCAGACTACTTTTAGACTAAAAGTCCATTTGGACAGTTGTCAATATTTACTAAAACAGAGAAAAAACGCTTTATTCCATACCATTAGCTTTTGACAAACTGTAAAAATGAGCTTTTAAAAGTGGCCTGAAAGTAATGAAATATTGTTCTTACTTTTCAGGATTGTGACGATGATGGGGAGACTCACGCCGGCGGGAGAATGCTGCATTTACTACAAATCCTGGATCAGAAGAACACTCTAGTTGTAGTTTCCAGATGGTAAGATTTTCAAAATCTTTTATTTGTTTTTTAGAACAGTATGGTAAACCATGCTGTGTGATTGTCGGCTTAGAATAGCATTTCTTACCCATGGGTGTCGTAAGAGCCGACTAAGGGACTCGAGGGATGTGTATTGCAATTTTAGGCAATGGGCTGACAACCTGTCACTATAGTGATACACAGTTATCTGATTGACCCTCAAGCTTTTGTCAGACGTGGTGATAATATCCCTTTTACGGCCGTTAACGCTCTGCCTACCCCGTAAGGGATATAGGCGTGATTTATGTCTGTATGTATGTAAATTTTAAGATTGAGGATAGTATAGCGAACGGTTATTTACTGACTGCGCCATCCAATTGATATAAAACAAACTTATTAAACCACTGTACGTTCCTTATAGCCTTACTTATAGAGATAGAGATCTTCCTTTGCAGCGATTGGTCGCACTTATCTGTTCCAAAGCTGTGTGATTGGTTACGTATGCCCCCACACCCCACCCCACTCCGACACGGCAGGGCGGGGCGAGTCGGCCCGCTTGGCTTCATTGGCGATTTTTCTTTCGCAGTGAGCGGTCGCGCTCAGAAAATAATTTTTTAAATTTCGATATAGTTTTAAATTTTAAACTTTGAAAAATTATTTTCTTACAATTTTAACGGTTTTGCACCGTTCGTTTTTTAAATTAATAAATTTAGTGATTTAATTGTTCCTATTTAAATAAATTTTAAAATCAGTGTGTGTATAAACTGGGTAAGTCCTTTATATTTTATTATGCATGTGGCAAATCAAATTTCTGAAGGCGGTTTTCCGTCGGACACAACTTTGCAATTTCTTACAATTTTAATAAATTATTATTGAAATCTGTCAAGACCGTTTACGAATAAATAAATTGTTCCTGGCGATCCGAATTCTGTGAACAAAATAGTTAATAATTTATGGGAATTATTTGTCAAGAATAATGATCCCAAATAAATAAGCAAAGTGTGTTATAGAAATTTGGTTGCTATCGAAGTTTTAGTTACCCGGATTTAACAATAGTGATTTTTTTTTACGAAAAGTTTTTAATCCGGAAGTAATTAATTCGTTCGATTCTTTACGAACGATCAAATGAAAATCCAATAATCATAGTGCACTTCGCACAAGCTTTGAGTGGCATTATTTTAAGATTTTCAATATAAATGTTCATCCCTCGCAGGTTTTTAAACTAGTTACCTTGAACTGATAGGTAGGTATTCCTCGAGAGAAGTAATACCTTTTTTCTATTTATAGGTTACTATCCCGTCGAACTAGTTTCTACATATCCCCCGTGCACGTTTTTCATTAATGTGCCTGATTGATTTATGGATTTTCATTTGTGAATGATTATTTTATTTTTACACGTGTTTTTGTAAATTGTTATTTGGACATAAATACATTTTTATGTCGTTTACTGGAGCTAGTAATGGTATACAGATGCTCCTTTCACGTAGCAACGTGTTATTCAAGTAACGCATCAAATACGTGATCTGTAGGTATTGTTCGGATACCTTCAAAGTTCTTTAAATAAATAAGTCGAACAGCGACAATTTTTATTTTAAAAGGGGGCCGCCATGACCCTGTGAAATGCTCTTAGTAATAAGAAAGTTTACGGAAGTCCAAGTCCGTAGAACGTCTTATAAAATAGAGTAATAAGAACTCCTCAAGGATCTTTTCGTTGTACCTAGAATAAATTGCAGAAAATATATATTCTAGTTGATTGCTATGATATGAAATGGCAGCACAAGCCAAGCTACATTTCGTCGGTTTTATAAGCTACCTCTGCGCAACGCAAGGTATACCCTATTTTATAACATCATCAGGAGTTCATTAGGCCGTCAGCGCATGACGTGTCCTTAGACTCCTACATCCCCGCGCAGGGGTTGTACCTTTTGATGTCATGCAGAATGCCCTCGCTTGCACTTGCAGGGCCTGAAATTCCGTCCTCGAGCCTTTCGTATACTTGACGAATTAATAAATCGACATGCGATACAAATTCCATGCATTATAGACGGTTTAGATGCAAATATTTCCAAAAATACTAACAAGTACTAAAAAGTATTTGCCAAAGTTTCGAAATGTACCCACCAATATATTTTTAATACCTCGTGCAGAAAGAGTCGGCCAGCACCTTTGATAAAACGTTATTGCTTTAAGTATAGGTATTACTTTTGGTACATACCTACCTTTTTATCAAACTTCCAAAAGTTTTGATGGCATCCGGCACATGCATGATTTGCTTTTGTCTGATCAAAGTAAAGCAGTCTTTCTTTACTTCTATGCTTATTTGTCTTCTAACGTGACAGTGAAATGCCCTCGTTAAATTTTGTCTTATCTGAAAGTACATCGTCCGGTCCACCGCCTGCGATGAGATAAAGCAATTGTAACGAAGGGTAGTGTGTAGCACTAGTATTGATAGTGAAGCGCGCACGTTCGAATCCTGCATGTGGTATAAAATTAGCCAAGTTTCCATAATTTTATACCTACCTAACACGGTTAAGGTTAAGTATTAAAATATATTTAAGAAATACAAGCTTCGAAAGGTGTGTTACAGACTTGAGTACAAGGAGTTTACTGTCTGACACATGTGTTACCTCGAGCGTATTAGAAAATAGAACGCGAGGGGATTTCTAAGATGTTAATTTGAAAATATTTTTACCTTGCACGCGTTCATAAGGTCCCCCTCTTTTAGTTCCATGAGCTTACGCTTTCAAATAACGATAGCTAGATTCCACTGAGAATTTGCAAAATAGGTTATCTGTAGGCAAAATATACCTACTTAAATGTTTGAAAAAATGTTTCAAATATAACATCCTAGCCCGAAAAAGTCTTGGCTATTAGAAAGTACAGGGAACAATATTCCTACGTAAGTATGAACTTTATCTACTCGGAATAAAGTTCAAAGTTAGAGAGCTGTCTAACGTTTTACAATGATTCTTAAGCAGAAGACATATTTGTCGTAGATTCACCGCATTCAGTCCCATCCTAGTAACCGTTACTGCCGAGTCTAAATTCTCGCAGGTTAAGGAAAATTTATAGACGGTTTAAGTCTGAAACAGTTTGCCTTTATGATCATTTCAGTGGCCTACCGAGGCCACGCAGTAAGAAAATGAGAAACATATTGATTTATTAGGTAACTGTGAAAACGACTGAATTTATAAATTTTTCCCTTGCTCACTGTCCTAAGTAGCAATAATTCACTTCTATTTCTATGCTATCACAGACCTCGTAGTGCTAACGCATTTCTGAGGGAGATCCCTCACGCTTGTCATTTGTTTACTTCTTTGAACTATGATCAAAAAGTGGCGTAAGAGTACCTACGTTAAATACTCGCTATGATTCTGGCATCAATCACGGAAGGGAATGTGTACAATCTAAGCTCTCTAAGTGCAGAGTTGTCCTAAAATAGTCCTACGTTTTTCTTAGCAACATGGAAACAGACAAATGTGGGGAGAGAAAACGGCCTTTTTGTAATGGCCTCATCTCAAAATGGATAAGTAAATAATGAAGACCTACCCATTTAATAGATCTCACACCGAAACTATAATAATTTTTACTTTTTAATTCATCGTGCATTGAGTGTACGGAGTAAATTTCGTGAGGTGGAGATGTATGTAGGTAATTTACTTATTCCAGCATGTTGCAACTTGGGAGCTAGGTACACCCTATTGTTAATTCTGCTATATCAAGCTGTATAACATCAAAACTATTGGATGGTTGTCTAGCTGCTAAGGCGAGTGATGTAATATATACCTATTTGGTATATGCCAAATTTTGTGTTACCTACTCGAGTGCCTTGATCTTGAACATGATATTTTCTTCAGGTGCGTTTATATTGCCCGAAATATTATGAATGAAATGCATATTACGTAAATTGTATAACAACCTCCACTAGAGATGAAAAGTTCGTGATATATTTTTCAGGTGCTTTCATATTACCTGAAATGTTATGAATGAAATGCATATGGCGTAATATGTATAACAACCTCCTCTAGAGATGAAAAGTTTTAGAGCGATAGTGGCAAATAGCAATAATGCGACACTGTTCCAGACGATATTAAGTTTTTGTTTCCTCAAGTGTAGTCATGCTTACTACACCTACTTTTTCGATAATGAATGAAAGCTTTTGGGCAAGTAAACAACAAGTACCCACAGTCTATGTGGGTATTTTAAATAAATATACAAGAGGTTACAATCAGAGGGTACTTTTGCTAATTGATATTTGTGTAAGTGCCCTGTCTGCCTTGTTTGGGTTTGAAACACAAGTATCTACTCCTGTGTATAACATTGTTAGATGGTTGTTAGAAACGTACGATAGTGAACATAATTGCCTATCGTAAGACGTCAGCCTAAAATAAAAATTACCGTTGTTCCAATATATTTGCTCTGAATGTCGAGCACAAGACGTTGTTAAAAAATGCTTGAATGTACCTACGTACTAGGCAAATAGTTTGCCTATCAAGTAAAATATTTTCAGAATATATACCTAGCGAGAATTATATTGGGAACTACCTACTACGTTCAATAGCTAGTATATTTTACCAACGGTGATCATAATGATATATAATATTTGTACGGTGACCCACGTAAGATCTAGGCTTCCACAATTAATTTGCAATGTTGCAATGTTTGTACTGTCTAATAGACAATAACGTCGTTTACCGACGTACCTTCGGATTAAATTTTCTCCGTAGGTAAGCTGTTAACAAAATGATAAAATTCTTATAATTTAAACTTTAGCTCATATTCTTTTATAGCTAGCTCGTTTTTGATTGTACATAAAATTAAAGCAAATTTGTGCCCTTTTCCAGTTTTAAACAGAGATCTGGGCTTTGCATGGGACGGTCAGAGGTAGTTATGGCAGAAAACAATTTCAATAATCGCCTCTTTTATTATTTTATCAAGTTTAGGTAGATTTACCAAGATATTAATTAACTATATTATTATATACAATATAGTTTATTCAGAGGCCCGAGTGATGTTTTAAATAAAGCTTGACCGTTACTCCGACAAAGTAAACAAGGTTAGTTATTAATCATTATGTATTATAGCAAATATTATTAAGCCAAGCCCAAATGAATCATATTTAAAAAAATCATATGAAGGTATGATTTGATAACAAATTTATATGCCTTTTATTCTCCTGGGAAACTAGGTAGTCGTTTGGCCAGGTTTTTTGATTTACTTGCTTAAGCCCGTTTAGGTCAATGCATATCTTAAACAGTAATGTTGACCTTATAGTTGGGAAATTTAACCTACTTATTACGTTACCTATAGCTTGAGTGATCAAGCACATTTACAATATGTAAGCTATGTTTTTCTGTGTAAAAGAGCTATTTATTTACTATGTAAGTAAATAGATATTTAAAAGGTTTTATAAAAACGACCTGCAATGCGTATTTACCTCTAACTAAAGGTTCAATATTTTTATATTTTACTATTTTGGCTATTGAGTTTTTCAAATTTTTTTTTTTTGAAATTTTCTCTTTACTGTTCGGAAACTTTCAGATGAATTTCCGCGTACTTTCTAACTTATCAAAACGTATTGAGACTTACATAATGAATAACTGTATTATGTGCATTTTTTTATTAAATACGAGGTAAAGTTTTTCAAAGACATTATAAATAGCATGTTACAAATGCATCATTTTCATCATTCTATTATGCTTACCTAGAATGCCATAATATAGTACAAGAGGTTTTGAATTACATTTTCATTATAATTTATTATATTTTATCGTCATTTTAGGGTGAGTTTACTGTATGTTTTAATAAATACAATATAAATAAATTTTCAGTATAGTGGATCAAAATCATTATTGTTGATGAAGATATTCATTTTTCTTTTTTAAAGAATAATCATACCTGTTTCTTTTTATAGTTTTTCACATTGGCGATAGCTCCCACTCCTCCAGGCGATATCAAACATGTCTCTATAAGTAAGGCTATAAGGAACGTACAGTGGTTTAATGACAGCATTTTACCTACCAATAAAATGCTTATTAAACTACTTACCTTCCTTATAGCCTTAAATTTTTAATTCTGCCTGGTGTATTTTGTAGTAATAATATTCTAATTAGAATATTATTATGAGACGCAATGAAGCCAAGCGGGCCGACTCGCCCCGCCCTGCCGTGTCGGAGTGGGGTGGGGTGTGGGGGCATACGTAACCAATCACACAGCTTTGGAACAGATAAGTGCGACCAATCGCTGCAAAGGAAGATCTCTATCTCTATAAGTAAGGCTATAAGGAAGGTAAGTAGTTTAATAAGCATTTTATTGGTAGGTAAAATGCTGTCATTAAGAGCAAAACAGTCTTTAAAAGCGCGTTTCAAAAACGTATGCCTAACAGTTTATTTCATTACAACGCCATCTAGTAGCAAAGGAACGAATTTTTCAAAGATGAAATATAATCTTTAGAGTGTTTTAGAGCCATTACTAAACAGAAATTTAGTTACAGCAACATCTAAACTCTATCCAAGTAGGTATTTAATATCATGTAAACAAACTAGTTAAAAAGAGCAACATTACGCCCTGCGACAGATAAAGGGCAGAAAATAATAGCGTTCACTCAGTGTTTACATTCGTTTAAATACCATGGACGTATTATTTAAACAGGACTGATAACTTCAAAAACAGTTATTTACGAATAGTAACTTTATTAATACTGAAATATGGTCTATTTTACATTAAGTCTTTCCCAGAGGCTAATCCGAGCCGAGAGAGATAGCACGTAGAGAGGCTGTGTCTCGTTCTTTCATATTGCCAGTGTAGAAAATTACTGGAGATAAAATTTTGCCTAACTTATTTTTGACAAATAGAATTATAATTTAAGTAATATAATAAAACAACTTGCGTCAGTTATATCAAAAACATGTTGGAAATCATAAAATTATACACTAATAAATTATGATTATGTAAAAACTATTAATCAAATAATTTTCTTATGGTATCCCTTTAGGATTGAATTTTGGCGGTAAGTTTAAACTTAAGAGACAAAAAAAATTACATTCCTATTTATTACTTAAAATCAGTATTTGACGAAATTTCTCACTCAAAGAGGTGAAAAAATGTTGTGTTCGAGGTTGTCCAAGTGAATCGTATGTATGTAAATTTCCCTATCTATAAGCTCATTGTAATACAGAATATTGATGCCCCATTAGAAAGAGACGAAAGGCCTCGGTGTGTGCGGTCTCGCTCGGCTCGTTTTTTCTGCAACAGTTATCAGTCCTGTTTAAATAATACGTCCATGTTAAATACCTACTTAGACAAAGTAGAGTACAGTATACAAAAGCAAGCAATACGGCATTCCGGAAAACCGTGTTACTCTAAGTATACCTAGAGGTATAGGTTCTATAACGAAGATTTGTGTTTGATTTCCATGAAGTTACCAACCTTCGACTTTGTCCATTTCCCGAAAACACTCGCTAAACTTGAAGCCTAAGTTAGTGTTCTTTTTCATTCCAGGTACGGCGGTATACAGTTGGGCCCGGACAGGTTTAGGCACATCAACAACGCGACCAGGCAGGTCATACAACAAGCCGGACTGTTGAAGAAATGACGATAAAACAGGCGTTCATCTAGTTTGCATGGTCAGTTACAACTGTGAAACTTGTTCGATGTAATAATGTGTTAATATTGTATGAAGGCCGTGTGATGCTGGCTTAGAATAGCATCACCACAATACAACACGAAGGTGTCGGAGAAAGCGACCTAGGGATGGATTCGTCCAGGGAATATCTTGCAATACGCTCGTCAATTTGCTTGCCAAGCGTGGCGAGTATGGCGATACCCCCCAATAGGGGGAGGCCGATGTCCAGCAGTGGGCTGTTATAGCTGGTAATGTAATGTTATGTAGTGTAATCAAATAAAAATGACTGAAATGTAAGATTGGTGATATGAAGTTTCGATTTTGATATGACTAAGTACTGAACAGAGCTTACTTGTGTAAGAGGTTTGCCCATTGAAAGAACACGGCACTTTTTCTAATATGTGTAACAATTATGTCCTTGTATATACTTTCTTGTAGTGAATTTCAAAGCCAAATATGTCTAACTATTAACAAATTGATACCGGTTATGTCTGACATATACACATTCTTTAGTATATTTTTAGATGAGATAAAGTAAGATTTTGTAAAATTAAAATAACCCTAACTATACAGAGCTACATTATTTGTCTTGATTCCACGTTACTGACTAAATCGACTCATTAACAATAGCACTGTCTCTTTCCTTAAAATAAGTTTAGAAAAGGATAGTCGATGTCATGGACTTTTTAGTCATGTCATGTCTTAAATAGTCTATGATTAGCGGGCCATTTCGCAGATTTCCTTGTATGTTTAATCGGCATATTTTAATGCCGCTTAATTTTGACAGATACCGCGTAAAATCATAGACAATTTAAGAAACGATTATCTTCTATCCTTTTCTGAGCCTATCAGATAGTGATTGTGCTATTTTTAGTTTACAGATTCTAGTCGGTATCACAAAATTAAGACTTAGATTTGTGAGAGTTATACTAATATTTATAAATTTTTCTTAGATTTAGCAATATCGTCAATCGTAATGACATCTTTATGAATGTAGGTATTGACTGTAAATGTAGATTATTAGAATGTTTTAGATAAAATGTATCTATCTACTGATATACTTGTGATCACTTATTATAATGCAATTGTGCTCTACACATTAGAGATCTCTAAATGAAATGAAAATTGTTATACCTTGTGTAAATAAATACTTTTAATGTTATTCAGTCTATCATTAACATCCATGATTAATAATTATAACTATAATATTCAAGTCAACCAAACACCAGTCATATCATAGTCATAATACATTTCAATTTAAAATTTCACCCGTGAACGACCTTGACAGTGGCGCCACTTCACAAAAAAAAGTTTTCTCTTCATACAAACAATCTATTAGAATTTCGGTTGCCCAAGTTTTTAGTATTATCCTTAAGTTAAATTAGAAACTGCAAACACAATGAAGTATTCGCTGTTATTAAAGTTATAGCAAATAGTGCCTAAAAACCGTTACGTTTGGTATTAAGTCCCATAACTTTATATACAGCGAATATTTCATTGAGTTTGTAGGTTCTAATTTTACTTAAAGAAAATACTAAAAACTTGGGCAACGGACATTTTGATGGATTGTTTGTATAAAGAGAAAATATTTTTTGTGAAGTGGCGCCACTGTCGAGGCCGTTCACGAGTACACTCGCCTTAAGGCCTATTCAAATCTGAGCGGTATCCGGATAGGTTCATGGGTAGTGGAACTCAATCGCTTGACAATAAGATATTTTTATACAGATTAAAAAAGTAACGCTTCTCTTCGCAAATAGATGGCGTTAAACATTTGGGGGTTTCTCATCTAGTCAGGCAAGGTTTGTCAAATTGCGTTCTAGTATAGTACCGCCGCCGAGAGAAGTCGGTTTTGACAGCTGTCATCTCCATACTAACAGAGATGTCAACAAAGGAAAATGGACCCTCTGCCATAATATTATCACGAATCTGACAGCTGTCAAATACGACTTCTCTCACATTACATTAGTAGTAAATTGTTTTCTTCGTCGTAACCTTGTAAGCGTTCCTTTATCGGACCCGTAGTCCTAATTCATTGCTAGCAATATCAAAATACGCGAAAATAAGCTCCAAAGGCACCGCAAATATTATTTCCAAATATTCAGTCAAACTCCAAAAATAACTTCTTATTTCAAGGATATTCATTGAGTCTTTGGACGACTCGGTATCCCAACCGAAAAGAATAAGAATCTTACTCCACAGCAAATATGTCCCCCAGATTTTCAGCGCCATCTATCGATTACTTTTAGTACTTTCCGAGTACTTTTTTTCTTATTTAAACAGCTGTCCAATAAGGCCTCATTGGTTGGCGAAAGAAGTATGCCAGGATCGTAGTAAGTAGAAGGAAGTAGTCTCTGCCTACCCCTCCGGGAAAGAGGTGTGATTTATGTACGTATGTATGTATAATGATTGGTACCGCTACCCACATACCGCATAGATACAGTTCAGGTTTGAATATGGCCTTACAAAGAAAAAAATATTATTTATGAATTTTGAACTTTGTGGCTTAGCACT
The DNA here is from genome assembly GCA_027580185.1 of Tuta absoluta. Lineage (NCBI taxonomy): Eukaryota > Metazoa > Arthropoda > Insecta > Lepidoptera > Gelechiidae > Tuta > Tuta absoluta. Next base: position 4,374,363 of record JAQAHW010000019.1, on the reverse strand, counting down.
GATACGTTGCCCTTAGTAATGTTTCTTATTTCTACCATTATTGTCGGCTGTTTTCACCGTTATGCATTTCTTGTCCATAAATTTGAGGAGATCCTGAAACAACAAATAGATAAATAATAGTTTTATGAAAAAGAAAGTCACTTTGCGATTTCCTTTCGATACTGTGGAAACAATTAATCGTTCTAGATTAAAATTCGTTCAGTTCAATGGGTGGACTAATATAATAACCTATTGTTAATCCGTTTTGCACTTGCATTCAGGAAATCGGATGAATCGATATCCCTAACATCTGTCACTTATACATTAGGATCATCATCACATCAGCCTTTAGCAGTCCACTGCTGGACTGCTGCCTCCCCCAGGGTACGCCATAGGGCACGATCTCCGTTTTGGCTATCCAGTCGCTACCAGCCGCCCTCTAATTCATCGGATCACCAGTGCCTGATATTATCAAACTACATGCTACAATTTTACATATTAAATATTGTTTTGAATAATAACCGGCTACTCAATGTACTAAGAATTTAGATAGATAGATAGAATACATTATACACATAAATTTATAGATAGATAGACAAAAACAGTGCAAGCAAACAGTTACAAAAAAGAAAAAGAAACAGTAGATAACAAAATAAACATAAGTAAAAGTTGACGTACACTGGTCAGGGAAAAGGGACTGACTCAGCATGTTGTTGCAAAGAGCAGGCTAGTTTCACCTGTAGACTTGTAGCCTGTAGTTTCATAATTCATAACATTGGTCACTGGGCCGGGGGGCATCCAGCGCTACGCTTGCCGAAGCGTAGCCTCCACACTCGAGAACCAGGTGTGACCAGATCACCTGACTTTTCCATAGTTTTTTTTTTACTTGCATTGCCGACTTTACGGGCATTGGACGAGCCGCGGTAGCGAAGATGGAAGAGGCGTCTGTAGTGATAGCGAAAGCCGCAGGTTCAAATCCTGCCCGCACTTGAAAATTTTCCAATTTAAAAAAAAAATTTATACCTAAAACCATAAGTGTTTTAAAATTTTGTTTTCTTTCCGCAGCTCTCTGACTACTTTTTCACCCGTCTGCGAGCTCCGCCGACGTTCCAACCCGAAAAAGAAGAAGAAGATCTATGTATCTCTCTGATTGACATACCTTGGGATCATATCGGAGTCCATTGGCGACCAGCCCCTGGTGTATATAGTCTATGTTGACCGGCTCGTACCTGAGCACGGCCGCGCGCAGCTTCCCGCGTGACGTCACGTAGTTGTGGAACGCTACGTGTAGCGGCACACGGCACGAATGTACCTGGAATTCATTATAAATACAGGTTACTTAGATACAGTATTGTTTAGAAAAAGAACTAAACACAGGGTGTAAAGGACAGCCCTCCGAATACTGATAACGTGTAGACTATCAAACTTAACAACTTTCCCCTGTGTCATATTAGTAACATGTGTCAGGAAACGACAAAAATATTCGACCTCCATTACAAAATCACGATCTGCATTTACTATGGAAAGTCCATTTTTTTTACTTTTAATGAAATATTTTTTTATGTAAAGTTGTTCAGTTGCATGGTCTAAATGCACCTTATCAGTATTCGGAGAGCTGACCCTTACACCCTGAATAGGGTGAGTTTTTACTAGTGACCTATAGCGAAAACTGACTGGCTGGCAAAGAGGGGCAAGTAATAAGGAACAACTTTACCCAAAAAAAATTGGTCGAAATACGAACAAAAAAATCAGACATTCCATACAAAATTGCTGATTAGCTGATTTGAGTTACTAGTAAAATCTCACCCCATATATTTTCAAAAGTTACTAAATTACATATTGCGAATAATAAAATGTAAAGTACTGTTTAAAACAGTTTTATTGTTCAAAAGAATACCTAAAGTATTTTCTTAAATAATTATAGCACCTACTGATAAAAAAAATAGGAACAGATTTTTCGAAAGAATAACTTTATCATTTCTGAAAGAGTTGTAGTGATCAGTATTGCTTTATCTCTAAATCTTTTTCCCCCACTCTAAATACAAAAGAAAAGTTACAAAATATTGAGCTACATTGAAAAACAAAATGAATTATTATACCTTAGCTTTTTCCCTTTTTTGGAATACCCAATCATCTTCGCAACATTCAATATCTCTTATATCAGGAACTTCGTTGGTTACAACATAAATATCATTCTCTCTTTCTGTTGCTACTATTTCATCATCATCTCTATTAATTGCATCTTTTTTTACATCTTTCTTTTGAGATTTGGACATTTCTGATATTTTCTTAGGACTTTTTCTTCTGGTCGGCGAATGGTTCTTTTGAGTTTTAGACATTTTCATAGGACTTCTTTTTGTTGGTGAATTTTGAGGGTTGGTGGTTGGTTTGAATCTTTTTGATGGTGAACATAAAGGATCAATTTCCATTGATTCGACTACTGGATGGGTTTGATTGTATAAGTGGGTCAAAAGTTGTATTGCTGCAAAAAAGTAGGAATTAGTGTAAGTCAGTTTCAAAGTTAGCAAAGAATGTTCATTCAAAGTCATCTACATAAGAATGAGAATTTGTTATATTACCTCTTTTTATTTTGAATGGTCTAAGTCCATATTTGTCTAATTCTGCATTCATTTCTGGAGTACTCATTTTCTGATAATCTAATATTGGTGTTACATTATCAGTTTTTATTATGTACTCGCCGTTTTTCGGAGTTTTCGCTAAAATCTGTTGTGTTGGTGTTTTACTAGATGTAGGAGAAGTTGTATTTGATTTTGATTTATTTACTTTTTCAGTGTTATCTTTAACTTCAACTGCAGGTAAGTAACTTTCGCTAAAAGATCTGATGATACTTCTCTTTTCAAAATTGCTGGTAGATGGTCTAAAGCTCGGCAAGTCAGGTAGATTATCCACAACAGATATGCCACCAAAATCATAATTATCTTTAGGATATTCCAGTCTAGATTGATTAATGGAATAGTCAAGTTCTTTATCTGATATTTCGAAAGCTTCTGAATTTTGGCTAGAATGTGACACAAGATCACTGGTACTAGGTTTTTCTATATTACTTCCACTGTTAAAATCTGTTGTTTGAGATCTCGAAGAAATGCTTTTCGATGGTGAATGGTGACTTCTTTGTAAATCATCAAATAGTTCATCATAATCTATTGACACATTACCAACTTTTCCTAAGTTATTGGAGTCATATGAAGTTTTTGGGATATCATCACTTTTAGTCGGTGTAGCTGCTTCTTCAGAAGTATTGGTATCTTGTGTTAAATCAATGTCATCTTCTTTATTAATGCTGTGATTTACATCACTAGTTGAATTATTTGAAGCTTCATCAATACATAAAATATCATTTGTAGTATCTTTACTACCAGTGCTTTCTGAATGTCGATGTACAAATTCTTCAAAAAAACTTTCTGTTTTTGATTTAGCTCCAGAGTTTTTTTTTGGATAATCATCAGACACATTCAATTCTTCTAAAGATTTGTTACCAATTTCTTGGTCATAGTCTAAATCATGGCAACTAGCAATACATTCAATTGGACTTATAGCTCTTTCTTCAAGCTTTTCATTTATGTGACTATCAAATTCGTCTTCACTGTCTATAGTTATAGATGCTGTATTTTTGAGTGAAACATTGCTAGTAGGTTTAAGAATTTCCAAAGAAATTATACTTTTATTATTGATGTTTTTAGTGTGTGTTACTCCGCGCTTCTTACCTCCAAAATCCTTTTCAATAGTGAGTTGTTCAGTATAAGCATTTTCATTTAAAAGGATTGTATCATCTAATGACTTATTGCTACTAATTTGAACTTCAGGTAATTCATCATTAGTATCTGATGACTGAGTTAAATCCATTCTCTGTATTTCCTGTATATTTGTGATAGTTTCTGTTAGTTTTATACTTTCCTCATCAGAATTTTGAGTAAGGTCTATATTTTCTTCAACAATAGGATTTTCTCTGATAGGCTGTGATGAACCTACTACACATTCTGTGATATCCATAAGATCATGAGACTTTCTTTTATTTATTTGATTTTCTTGTGATAATATTAGTTGTGGCAGTGGTTTTATAATGCTGCTTGTTTGAGAGTTGACATTCACACATTCAGTTAAATCCATAATTTGAGTACATTGTTTAGTTTTGTCTGCTTCAGGCAGCTCTTGAGATTTAACCTCTGTACTTTGATTAGATGTATCTAAAATCTCCGAAACTTCATCATCAAATATATCTGGAGAACAACTTCTTACTTTCTGTGTGGCTGTCAATAGATTTGAGTTCTCGACATATTTATCTTCTATTGTTTGTTTTTTACTTGCTGCACCTAGTGTGTTAGGTTCAACTTCATCAACAACTATGCAATCAACATCCATTTTCAATTGTTCTGTACCTTCCATACAGTTTTCACTACTATTTATAGTAACAACTGGTTCTTCAATTAGCTTATTTCTAACTATCTTTTGTGCAACTTCAATAAGTCCACTAAGCACTATATCTAAATCTTCTTGTGGGCAAATAATTTTACCAAAATTGATACGGGATGATTCTACAGTAGGGCTCAAAGGTCTCCCGGGGATTTTTGCCCAGTCTTTCAAAAGACAACCAACAAAATTAGATGATTTCTCTATTAAATCTTCTACATAGAGTAAATTATTATCCTTCAATTCTTCATAGGAAATATTGGTTCCTATGTGATATAATTGCACTTTGCTTACATTTGCTTCAACGGAAAACTTAGATTCTTTGGTTTTGTCTAGATTATGAAACAAAACTTGCGAATATTTATCAGATATCACCTGCTGTTTTTCTGCTTCAGTGGTTTGAAGTAATTTGTAATTTTTCTTATACTTTTTTATCTTTCGGCTTCTCTTCACAGTGACTTTGACATCAGGCACTACAAACCCATACTCTTGAAGGGTTGTTCTTATTTTGCCTGTTCTTTCTTGAGAAGTCAATGATGTAGAAGTTTCTTCTTCTACTTTAGCATCAGTTTCTTGTAAAGATTTTGAAAGTGCTATAGCTAATTGTAACTGTTCAGAATCAACATCAATACCAGATTGTTTGCATACTTTGTCAAAGTCATTATAATATGCTATTAGCTCATTCTTCTTTTTTATTACACTTCGTATATCTTTTTGTCCTTGAATTTTTTTTATTTTCTTTTTAGATTTAACTTTACTTGTACTTGGTTTTTCAGGCTTCTTGGCACACGCAAGTTTTTTCTTTTCTTGAAAGTCTGATAGACTTTCGTCCATACCACCTTTACTGGCAAAGTACTTACTTGTCACTTCACATGAACTTAAATTCTTGCTGGAATAAAATAAAACAAGATTTAATAATGTAACATTTTATTAGGTTAACATTCTAAAAACTAATGACTATCAATGCATAATGAAATTACCTACGGTCGGTGAGATAAGTACAAAAAAATTAAAGGCAATGCAAGAAAATACCTAACAATGTGTTTGTATACATTACAGAAGTAACTTAGACTATATTTACATAAATATACGCAGACATAGCAGTTATTATTGATAATCACCTACCTATCACTAGGACTGTCTACATTCATAGTATTTATTTATAAGGTAAGTCGGGTCGTTCTTCCTCTTCAAGCATCCGTCTGATAGCGTCTCCACTAGCTATGGGAAGCCCTGCAGCAATCATTCGACGCCTTTCAACCTCCTCTATCGGATCCTCGTACAATTTCTCAACAGCCGACCGAATTCCCACTGTTAATTTCGAAAAACTGAAAAGATACAAGGCGCGTAAGATTATAACCTCAAAATTTAATGTTTACTTCCCAAGTTGTGAGAGAACTTACTGGAAAAATGCGCCAGTTAACATTCCTATAGTTATGAGTCCTATTCCAAGAATGTTTCGCACCTTAGCGGCAGGAGTTCCTTTTATTTTTCTAGGTTTCCATTTCGAAGTGTCAATGCCGATAGCCATCTTTGAAAAACCAGTTCAAAAACTAACACCCGACTACTGAGATATCGCGCTCTAAAAAGTAAGAAACAAGAAATCTGGAATATTAACTACAAACAATTTAATATCTATAGTCCACGAAATTTATACGAAGATATGACATATAATTATATATTTAAATGTATATTTAATAAAAAATATTGTGGTTTATAGGTGATAGCCGTGGACGTATGCCAGTTTGCCTTACCTAATGGGGGTTTTTCTATTGACAGTTCTCTTGATAGTTCTGGAAGTCAAACTAGAGGGCGCAGTGCTAAACTGAAATTTTGACGTTTCAATATGGCTGGCGTCAGCCATAGTTTTGTCACAAGTTCCGTTTCACGTTGTGTTCGTTACAAATTAATTATGTTGGTTTGATTTACTACGAAATAAACTTATCGCCTTACTATAATATTGAGTGTCATACGCGAAAGTAAGCAAATAACCAAAAATAAATGTAGAACAATTCAATAAACACAAAATAAAGAATAATTTATGAAGTGGTACAGTTTTATTGTAAAGAAACGTTATTTCAATTAAGCTTAGCGCCCTCTACATGACACTCGAGAATCCCTAGAAAAATTCCCATTATGTTGTGCAAGTTTATGATATCACCTACTAAGTACTAGAGTAGGTGGCATACGACCACGGCTATCACCTATAAACCACAATATTTTTTTATGAATATACATTTAAATATATAATTATATGTCATACCTTCGTATAAATTTCGTGGACTATAGATATTAAATTGTTTGTAGTTAATATTCCAGATTTCTTGTTTCTTACTTTTTAGAGCGCGATATCTCAGTAGTCGGGTGTTAGTTTTTGAACTGGTTTTTATTTTAATTATTTTGGGGTTGAAGGTAAATTTAACACTTTGGCATGTATTTTTTTTTTCTGGATAGAAATGCAGCTCAATTCACACTTAAAACATAACTCGTTAATTAAACAAAATACACTCATCATAATCTTATCTTTGTATGTATGTATGTTTGACCATGCATAATAGGGTAGGAGCCAACATGCAGCCTTGGCGAACACCTCTACGAACGGCTCGGATGTGTTGCCGTTAAATACAACAGATCCTTTAATGTCCATATGGAAGGATTTAACGAGGCTCAGAAGTTTTGGCGGGCACCCGATGTTTACAAGTGCAGTGTAAAGGCCCTCTCTGCTAACTTTGTTCAAGGCTTTGTTAAGGTCTACGAACGCCACAAACAGAGGTGTTCTCTGCTCTCTACACTTTTCCTGAAGTTGGCGAAGTGTAAAGATCATATCTGTTGTGGAACGCTGGGCGCAGAATCGACATTGCGATTCGGGATATACACGATCAGCTAGTTTCTGGAGTCTTATTAAGACTAACCGAGCAAATAATTTACCTACTATACTTAAAAGGGATATACCATGATAACAGTTACAGTCACCGCGGTCACCTTTGCCTTTGTATAGGGTAACGATGTTAGCATCGCGCATATCTTGTGGTATATATCCCGCTTCCCAACATTTACACAACAGATTGTGCAGGATGGGTAATATGCACTTGAGCCTGATGATTTCGGCATTTCCAGGAGACTTTCCGGTCTTACGCTGCTTAACAGCCTTGCGGTATTCCCTTATGGTAGGAAGGTCATCTAACTCGGCCCAGGTAGCTAGTTTTGGCATGCAGTCTGCAGCTTCCGGCATTATATTAACTGGTTCCGAATAGAGACCGATATAATGTTCTATCCATCGTTCGAGTTGGCGTTGGGCATCTGTAATAACAGTGCTATCCACTTCTTTAAGGGGGGCTGTTTTTTTAAGAAAAGGACCAAGGGCCTTTTTACTGCCAGCATACACACCACCAAAATTTCCAACATCAGCGCACGATTGGATACTTTGGCAAAGCTCGGTCCAGCATGCATTAGCAAAGTACCGTGATGTTCGTTGTAATACAGCTTTTGCATTCGCTAAATTGACACGCGACTTTTCGGAAGGGTTAAGGCGATGAGTAAGCGCAGCTTGCCGTTTGGACTCGAGCAGGGGTGTTATATGTTCGAGTTTCTCAGCGAACCAGTCCTGGTTTTTGACTTTCTGGTGGCCGAAAGCCGTACCAGCCACATCTGTTAGAAACTTTTTTACTTTGCCCCAGTCTTAATCTATAGGAGCGTCTACGTCCCAGGTGGCAGTTTCGTCGCGTACCAACTCCTCAAACTTTCGGACAAACTCATCATCCCTGGTTTTGGGAAGATCGATCTTTTTCCTACCGGGCAGTTTGGACGAGTGGATCTTTTTGTGAGTTATAGCAACGTGCGAAGCCACCAAGGAGTGATCTGTGTCACAATCAGCGCTATGAAATGTACGCGTGTGTAGGGTCTCGCGGAGATTTTTCTTTATGGTTAGGATAAGATTTTTTTTAGTTTATTCCTTCTTATGTATGGTAGTTAGGGATTGCAATCCCGCACCTCCGCCAATCCCGCGGGATTGATTCGCGGGATTGGCCCAATCCCGCGCGGATCCCGCGTGATCCCGCACCTTTGAAATGCTGTTAAAAAACATATGAAAGTGCAGGTTTTTGTTCAAAGAAACAACTTTTATTTGAAAAACTTAAACATGTCTTTTATGTTGGAACTTAAAATATTTGTTTCTTTACAAAATAACAATCATAAATTATTTACTTGTCAGTAAAATCAGTCCTACATTACTTATTTGTTTTTTGTAATTTTAGAATTAATTAGACTTGCATTGATTTGTTTATTTTGTCCTTAATCTAACAAATCAACAGTCTTATAATATAAAAATGCTGTTTCTTATATTATAACTATTATCATTAACATATGATATCATTAATATTATGAATAATCAAATCACATCTTTGTTATGTTACTATTACTAACTTTGGCTACCACTATGGCGATCGTTTTTGAAAGTATGCTCGTAGAAAGCAAATGGTATCAATGGTGTCGTTACCCAGCCTGCTTCTAGTGAACTACAAATATATCCTGACGCCGAAACGCTCTTTCATCTTCTACGCTAGTAGGCTGGATGGTCAGCATATATTTGTAGGCAAGTGTCAGGTAGTCTTAATGCAACTGACTGAACTGACTGAGACGCGCATGAGGCGATCGAGACCGAACACGAACACAAATTGCGCGAAACGACAACGTTGCGTGATATTGTACACTCCCGCCGCCGCCGACGCCAACCACCAGTATCCGTTCTGCAAGAAACGGCAACATTGCGTGCGCTTTTACCGACCCGTGCGGGATCCGCGGATCCGCGCTTTGAATGTGCGGGATCCCGCAAGGCCAAAATTGGCGCGGGATCCCGCGGGATTGCAGGATCCCGCATTGCGGGATTGCAATCCCTAATGGTAGTTTAGTGCGAAATTTAAGTACGATAATATTTTTTTTTTTTTGTGTATGGGCACCCGCTTTTACTCTTTCTGTTTATCTTTTGGTTGGCCGGTAGAGAATGCCGCGTGGCATTAGGCCCGCCCTTTGTACTTTCTGTGCAATAAAGTTTAATAAATAAATATATAAATAAATAAGGTCCAGTTGATGCCAGTGACCAGAACGAGGGTGTTTCCAGGATACTTTGCGAGATGATTTGCCTTTGAAGTAGGTATTGGTAACATACAGTAGGTGTTTAGAGCATAGCTCTTATAAACGTTGGCCGTTTTCGTTTAACTTCCCTATACCATGGTTACCTATACAGTCAGGCCAAGCTACGTTGTCCTGTCCAACCCTTGTGTTAAAATTGCCCAGATTGTATAAGCGGTCAGATGGTCTTAACCCTCGTAGAGACTGGTCGAGCTGGTCATAAAACTGTGTTTTGGCTTCATCCGTTGAGGATAATGTTGGTGCGTAAGCAGAAATAAGTGTTACGTATCCATGATTCGTATTTAACCGCACCAACTTAATGCGTTCCGATATGCCGCAAGGAGCCTCTATTGATGTTAAGAGATCGTTGCGGATAGCCAAGCCTACACCATGCTCACACACAGCGCTGCTGTCCTTTCCTTTCCAAAAGAATGTGTAATGTGTCTCACGCAAGGAACCCTCGTCAGGGAGTCTGGTCTCTTGTAAGGCACAAACAACAATGTTAAGTCTGTTGAGTTCGGCGTCGATAATGGCAGTTTTACGCAGATCTTGTGCGTCAGTAGAAGGGTAGAAGAGCCTACACAGGTGTCAGGGAGTCCTCATAGTACGGACATTCCATGTTACAAATCGCATAGATAAGCGGTGTTGGTAATTGTTTCTATTATGCTTTTTAGTCGCAGGTGTAAAATTAAACGGCGCCGATTGTCCAGTTGAGGCTGGTGCTCTCTACACCCTAAAAGAGCAAACCAGCACCGGGGCGGAACAGTACCTTATTGGTCGGGGGCTGCCCAACTTGGAGCAGGCGGTAACTGATCAGGGGGCCTACGATGGACCCTTCCACTGTCGGAAGCGACCCCTGGCGCCCGCACTTACGCCCATATGTGCGGACTTATAACCGATCACTGCCACTTCCCGTGTTGGTATCCGCATGACGCGGGTAAAGTGTCCTCTCCTCAGACACTGCGTTGCCTGGGACGCAATTATGGAAAACGCAGGGCTGCTCAGGACCTGCGCCAACCTCTCGGCCTTCCTGGCTGGATACGGGAAGAGATGGGGTGGTGCTATTCTACTCTGCCGGCACCACACGGCCACAGTATAATTAATAGTACTAGCGTACAGTATGGTCACTCCCTGCCTCCCCCTACAAGCGCCGCCCACCCGCGCTCGGAGGACACTCAGACACCGGCTAGCAAGGACGCGTGAACGAAGGTCATTTCATACTGCCGCACATTGCATTCCCGATTCGCGAACGCAAAATGGCGGCAACCCTGACATGTTGTCTCACACACACAAGCATGGTCCGCGTTCATCTACGCGAGCTTAGACTGTATGCGTAGCAACGCGTTTCTATCATACATTTGAGCGTCAGTGTCCAAGGTGTGACACGGCTGACCGACCGATTTGAATAGTTTTTATAATACCGCCTGTTCTATTTGGATCGTTTGGTATGTGCTCTTGCTTAGGTATTTATCCATATGTTTTAGACTCTGTTGAAGTGTCTATTGCATTGATCGTATAGATTTTTGTTCGTAATGCCAAGCGCTCTGACATTTTTTTGTTAAATTGGTCTACATGTTTTAAAGTTGGAAATAATGTACAATTTCATCGTAAGTATTCAATTGTGTCGTTTACAATTCTTCTTGTGTCTAATATTGCTAATTGCTCCATTGTCAACTTCCCTACACTGATGCTGTTCAACAGATCAACGAAACTGTTGTCATTTACTTGTCGCATATTTTGACCCAATTCACAGAAACTGAACATTCTCCATAAATGTGGTTCAGCTGCATAAATATCAGGTTGTTTGTAACAATATGCGCCTACACGAGTTGCAGATACGGGTGATAATTGCATTAAGTCATCAAAGACTAATAGGTTAACCCTTAAAATCGTGTTTCACTTAAGTGACAGGTTGTCAGCTGTCGCCTAATTGTAATACCTTCACATGAACTCCTCGTGTCCCTTAGTCGCCTTATACGACACCCGTCGCGTCCCGTTATCCCGTAGTCGCCTCATACGACACCCACGGAAAAGAAATGGGGTGGTGCTATTCTTAGCTGGCATCACACGGCAACTATTTTTTTGAACTGTGCTTATTAAGCCCTTTCATTTGATACCCAACACGACATTACTAGTAGTATAAACTTTTTCAATTCTTAGCTCTAGAGGGCGCCTTATGTAATGTATAGTGACATAACGTAGCCTATAACCAGCCTTAGACTAGGGAAAAAAGAGTGGACTTGAAATACCTACGAAAAAAACGTGCATACCTACACTCGATCTGTCACAAATATGGCGGCATGCCATAGTGCTGCACCTATGGATCTTGGATAAAAACTTATCGATAGTTGTATGTGCGGTGCTTACAGCAGTCGGAACTTATTGAACTCGATCATCTAAAATTCTGCAATATCTACATCTACACATAATAAACATTAAAGATATGTCTTTTTGTCTGTACCTATGTAATCGATAAACACTGAAACTGCTAGACCAATTATTAATTTTATATGAGAGTTACAACATTCCAGAGTAACATGGCTACTTTTTACCATAGGAAAATATCTTATTCCCACGGGAAAACAGTTAACAGCATGGAAACCGGGAAGTCGCAAAAAAAATAGCAGGTATTACCCAAATTAGCCGAACCACATCTTTGCCACATTTCTGACATAAATGAAAATAAGAGATTGAAAAAATTTCGTTGCCTGCCGGGGCTTGAACCCGGGACCTGTGGATAACCAACCCACTATTTCTAGCATATTAGAGACGTACATGGACAAATTAATGTCGGAAATTGAGGATCTGGAATTCCTGACAGAGGGCACCAGGTGCACAGCTAAACTTTACAGGGCTATTTTTTATTAACCCAGGAAAATTTGCAGGGTGATTCTACTCATAATTCTGAACAACTTTTACTATGGGGCCGTTTGCGAAATCGCTTCAAAAAATCAGCTGTTCCATACATTTTGATCGTGTAGGTATTCATTTTTGTATGGAACAGCTGCTTTTTTTCGCTATTTCGCAGGCGGTCCCATAGTAACAGTTGTTCAGAATCATGAGTAGATTCACCCTGCAAATTTTCCTGGGTGAATAAAAAACAACCCTGTACTTATAAGATGAGATACGATTTAAGGTATTTTAGAAAAAAATGTTCAGCACGACAGGCTGCTCCTGCTGGTCAATGAGGGTCTGGCGATCCGCTATATACATATGCATATCACGCCTAGTATCTTGTGGGGTAGGCAGACGTAGGCTTGATATCAATAAAACAAGAAATCCATATTTTATGATAGATTTATTAGAATCAGTACCTATATACAAATAATAGCAAAGTTTATACAACTAATACAATTGTTCTAATTGTAATTAAGATCTAAATATATATTTTTTAAATATATAATTTTATTTTTCAAAAATCATAATAGCCTACTTATTGATAAATGCTAATTAATACCAATTGTAATATCATTATATTGGTAATCTATTGGTTATTTACTTAACCCTAGAGTGGGCGCGCTATGAATGAATGAATTTTAAAAGCAATACTTACCAACAACTCACTTGAAGGCAAAGCATCGTCTTGTTACATTTAATGTTCGGTTAAACCATTTATCTTTGAAATGCAGGGAACAAATGAAAATATCTTTGGTCATAGTATTTAAATTTTCGACCCCAAGTATATCTTCTTTCTTTCGGCCACTGCTTTCTTTGTTCTTGACGCCTTGGCAATCTATAATCATAAAACAATTCGGCTTTAAGTGTGCCCGCATTTATGACACTAAACTTCATACGAAAAACTTCGAATGTATGCGTGGGCACGATTCAAAAGTAAGCAATAAAGGGGATCACAATTGTTTCACTTATTCAAATATGATATCGATAAATTGAAAATGCCGTACCCCAACTCTATATACTATGATGAATGATTTTCGCAAAAAATCTCGGAATATCTTTTGTATAGCAGCAGATGATTATAAAAACGTAAGCGTTTCTTTAAAAAGTTTCTCACAGTTACCACAATCTTACAAAATAACAGGAAATACAACATATTTTAAATCAAATCGGTTACTTACCTGTGCAACGTTATCTTTTGATGTTTATTGTTGCTTTTCGTGGGGCATCCCAGCACACTGCACCTACCCATATTAATACTATATTCTTCCAAGTTTTATCACTTTTAATAAGCTCAAATTTCACATAAAACACAAATATTCTTAAAAATTCCTCGATATTTACACGCGGGATGACAACTGACGTACTTTCATCTGACAGGGACTAAACATGGCGGCCGGCCGCAGTGTTGCTATTTATGGTAATGATAAAACATTAGTTGTCCTTTTTTTCATACTGTAATACCCATAAGTTAAAAAGAGACGCAGATATGTCTTAGTTGTCTTCTTTTAATGCCGAGTCCACTCTTTTTTCCCTAGTCTAAGATAACCAGCGGACTGTTTAGACGCTTCAAATGATACCTCATTTATCAAATTCTGATAAGTTGTTTAGAAGTTAGGACGGAACAAACGTTTTCGTTTCCACATACATACATACATACATACATACATACATACAGGTCAAAATCATAACCCTCCTTTTTGCTTTGCCGTAGTCGGGTAAAAAACGTTCCAATTAAAAGAAATACTTATAGTCTGATGTAAGACAAAAGCAGTTACACTTACCCTACCTTTTTTCCCGATTCAGTATACACTGCTAGTTTTTACATTACAACCAACTCAGGATAACCAACAATGTAAGGCGAATGGAGCCCGACAAATGGACATCTGAATGTGGACAGAAATTCAATTTTGCGTAGAAAGAGTCGTGAAAATCGGATACACCATGCGGATACATGAAATAAATAATGTGGTAGTTTTACTCTCGCGTGGTACTGACATATCTATAAGCAACAGTCGTCATCCATTGCTGCTTTTATATGATAAAGCCCATGTCCAGCAGTTGACTGTTTTGTGTGTTAATGTTTTAATGTTAAGCGGTTAGAAAGAAAGAGAATAGAGAACGGGCTCTTCATTTTTCTCGTTAATATAAGTCTATGATTTTTCTAGGAAGTGTCTACACAGCGGGGCGCCCTGCCACGTAGTAATTTAGACTATATAGCGGGGCGCGCCCTGCCAAGTAGCAATTTAGACTATATAGCGGGGCGCTTACCTGTGAATGGCTATTTGCCGGTACTCATGTTCCACCTTAGTAAAATTTAACTTTTTTAAATAAACTTCAGATGAAGAAGGATATTAATACAACTCGTACGTATATAGCATTTCAGAAATTATAAATACTTGATTGGTGCAGTGAACCTATGTTTGTTTGGTTGTAATCGCTTGCATCATCACTACATAGTATAAACTCGCTTTCCGCGTCTGTCCCTATGTCTGTTTGTATGTATGCTTAAATCTTCATAACCACCTAATGGATCTGGATGTTTTTTTAATAGATAGAGTGATTCAAGAGGAAAGTTTATATGTATGATTTATGTCGGGAGAAGGTCTGTTTCCTGTGGGAAATCGGTTAGCAGCGTCTGAAACCGCTGGGTGGGCCGCTAGTTTTATATATCTAATCAGGTAAATTAAATTAAAATTAAACTTGTATCATATCATAATAGTATTTATTTGCATATAATAAAACATACACCTGGTTTAGGTACGTACGTAGATCTATTAATTGCCTTATTGTGTGTGTAGATAATTAACTTTTTTTCTTTAGTGTCCTTACGACTTTTTTTTAGTCCTATAACATTAGTAGTAGTTCAAATTCATCATTTTTATTTTTAAATTCGATAAATCTTTCAGAGGTACTGCCTTTCCAGTATTCGTTTTGATATAATGTTTTATCATTTATTTGTTACATTTAAGTTTCAAAAATTTTTCTGCCTCTTTTTCTTCTTCATTTAATCGTCTTTGTTTGGGCAATTGGTGGAAAACTTCTTCGTTTATTATATGGTTATGTTCAGTGTTGTAGTCAGCCATTTCCAATTTTTGTCCATCAGCTGATACTCGAAATCGCATAAACATCGGGCATCCTAATTTTGATGTGCTAAAAATAAAATAAATCATTAGTTAGTATCCACAACCTATGTAGCGCAAAAATAAGAGGCCAAGTGCGAGTTGAACTCTCGCACGAAAGGTTTCGTACCAATTCTACAAAAAGAATAGCTTAGACTAAAATAATCACGTTTGTTGTATGGTAGTCGTCTTGATTTTTTTTTAAATTATGTTTGTGTTATTTATTTCAACTATTACAAATTATGTGATCCAGCCTGATGATAGATATTCTTGTTATTACCTTACGGTACAGAACACTAGAAACAAACTATTTTTTGTGACCTCTTTATTATTTAACCCTCTCAGACTTACAACTGACATTTCCCAGCTACCGTTCGCTGGTGTCAAATTTCGCAAACAAAAATGGCGACTAATTTCGCAAGGATTATGGTTGCAAAAATATAAATTATTTAAAATTTTTACGGTTTACATTCAATCCACTACTAAATACTAGTGCGGAAATATATTACCGGTTTATTTACAAATTTTCGGCATGTTTATGTTGTTTTGTTTTTTATTTTCTGGGCCTGGAAGTTGCATGTCTAGAAATTTTGCTGACGTCGCAATATATAATATAATTACGAAAAATATATGATGTACCGATAAAGTTCAATTATTTTAGCACAATCTGTAATAAATATGTGATGCAATTATACATTTCTCCATTTGTCTATACATACATATTTTTTTCATATGAAAAGCACTAAAAACATCATCCACCAAAAATTTCCGACGGGCGAAAGCGGTTGATCAACTTTGACAGTTTGCTATTTTACTTTTTTTTTCTAACGCTTTACACTTTGTGTTGCTAGTATAATGAAAATTTTATTCTGAACAGTTCTATGCACGTTTCATTAACCAAAAAAGTTAAGTTTCGTCTATGAATCATTTTTGACGGACCGAAAACGCGCGAAAAACTTGACACCATACTTAAAGCACACATGTGTGCTTCGACGAGCGAACGGTAGGCGGCCATTAATGTACACATGTGTGCTTTGACGAGCGGGGAGGTTAATGAGAAAAATTGATTGCAGTACACACCCTGTCTTTCTTTTCTGTGATCCAGTAAATTTGTAGTTTCCACCATGAAGACACATATATGTTAAACTATAATACTCGAGGGCATTATTGGTATTAGTGATTTTAAAAGGGTATTTCTTTAGGACGCTTGGAGCATTAAGTTTCTTTGCAGAAGACCTGTTCAGTTGAACATAATTCTTACTTTCATATTCTTTAATGAACAGTGAAAGTTCTTCATAAGAATTAAACTGTACACATCTCAAGTCACCACCATCACCTCTTAAGACGTTGTTTTCCATATTTAGATCTCACTGTCACAATTGTTTTACGCTCCAAGCCACACAAACAAGTTACAACCGCCTAAACGATCCAAACAAACATCAAACAAACTTTGAAACATAACCTGAAAATCACTTGTCAATATCAAAGTGACAGATTGCCCCGGCAAATAGCTAGTTCACTTTGAAAGAGCTACGCAACTGGGCGCCCTGCGCCATAGACATATAGACTATATGGCAGGGCGCCCCGCTGTATAGACACTTCCATTTTTCTACTATGGCTTAGCTCTTCTTACTTTTTGTTAACAGGTAGTTACGAACTTGTCCAACGCATTTTGACAGCTTTTTTTTTGTATATTTCATAAAAAAGCTTTTTCATGTTTTTCTTATCATTTTCAAATAATATTTTCGCATAATTTGATAAAGAGTGCACGTGAATTATGAATTTAGCTTTAAGACAAGTCTTAGGACGACAGACATTCAGACTGTGCAATAGAGTTCCATACAAATGTTTACCAAAACAGTTGTTGCCCATAACCTCGAAATGTCCAAATGTTATACAATTTCGAAGTTATTGCCAAGAAAAGACAGAAGAAAAGAAGGAGGGTGAAGTAGAAACGCGGAAATTGCCGCAGCTGATGGAGTTCCCGCCTATTATGTGGCCATCGTTCATAAACTTCGTAAAGAATTGGATGTTCGCAAACTTCATAATACGACCGTATTTCGATAACGAATTCAATCTTCACGAGTTTATTGAAGCTTCTAAACATGCAGTTCAGGTACGTCTGTATTAAATAATTCATTGTCAAGCCTTACACATAGATGTGGTTTTGGAAAATTTAATAATTATTGAAAGTTGTTGTCACTTATATTTTTAAGTATGATAGGGAAGTTGAGTTTAGTTTATTTAAGGATTAGGGATAGTTTCACCTTCTTGTGGGACACCGAGTCCACAAACGACCCGATGAACGTCAGAGTTTTTTCAACTGCCTACTACTTCTTATTTAACAACCACAAAAAATTAAGAACAGCTTTAAACCATACAATGGCATTTTTTCTTCTACCTATATTAGGGTTAATGATCAGAGTATACTTTTCGGAGCGGTAGGGGGGATGTTGGAGTTTTCTTTACTGACTTCAAAGGCCTACTATATCTCGGCCTGGGTGCATTATAGCCCAAAAGTGCCAAGGACGAAAGGTGCTTATATAAGCACCCTCTACATGCTTAAAACTTAGTAAAAAATATAAATTATTGATCTAATTTACAGTCTTTTTTTCTATTGCCATGAAGGGTGTGAACTCTGACTGGGTTGGTCTACGATAGTGTAAAGTTTCCCCTCAGAATATTCTTACCTTACCTGTTTACTTTTGATAAGGTAAAATCTATTATTGTGTCCATTAAAAACTATATTTTCTGGCATAAAATAACATCTCTCGTCAGGTTGTTTCAGATGCCCTCCAGCGGAGTGACTTCACCTCCTTGGAAGGTCTTGTAGAGAAGGATGCCATTGCTGCACTGAAGCAGGCAGTGTCCAAACTCAGTATGTCACAGCGACAGATGCTGGCTGTTACCAAAGATGACATCTTCTATGCTTTCCCCTATCAGGTATTAACATATAGAATGTTCAAATTTATCCATGAGACCTTGGCCAAACATGCAACGAAATAACTTTTACCAATAAACTTCTTTTGTATTCACATCAATTTTAGTAAATCATATCTGCCTAAATGGTTCTTGGAATATTTAGTTTTGTGGGGTAAATTTACTTGCTGGATCACTTTTTTTATATTATTTAGTATGGGTTTGCTCTTGACTCTAGTCTAGGTCATAGGACAGAGACAGAGTCTAAGATGGAGCGAGCTCACCCAGAAGAAGCCTGTTCACTCTTACTTTGAAGAGATTAGGGTTGTATGCATTTGGAAACACAGATGACTGGAAGCGCTTAGTCCGAATCATACTGTAAAATATTTTCAGCCAGCTACATCATAACACTTTATTTCCCTATTACCATGTCTAACTTTTTTTTTTTTTTCGTTATTTTATCTGCAATTAGTCCTAGGACTATAAGCAAATTTGTTCTGCATAAAATTGTTCAGGGTCAGATCATAGCCATTTCTCGCGAGATTACAAAGACTTGGTGCACAACGAATTCAATGAATGAATTGAGTAAATTAATGTATGATATGCAGTATAATTTATTGCATTAAATTCATTGTAATTTCATTTCGCGACAAAAGGCCTGTGAGCTATGCTACGATACTACTGGCTACAAGTCTACAGGTGAAATTCTCAGTACATGCGTAGCCGCCTAGCCGGTTAATAATCATGGTATCATAATGAATGACTAACCGACTAAGCAATGAATATCGAATTTCACCTGTAAAATTGTAGCCTGTAGTTTGATAATGAGGTCAATTCGGGATTTAAATTTTCCTTACTTGCCTTAAATTAGTGCTGTCACTTTCCGTCAAATAGGTTTTGAAAAAGATAGAAGATATCGAAGTCTTGTCATTTTTAAAAACGTCAAGGGTTTTTTCGCCTTTCCTAGTCAATTTAGTCGCCATTGTTTTGATTGTCGCCTTATTTTGACAGATATTGGCCACAATTCGGGATGTACATTCTCCTTACTTGCCTTAAATTAGTGCTGTCATTTTCCGTTAAATAGGTTTAGAAAAGGATAGGAGATATTTTAGTCGTGTCATGTCTTATAATTTCATGCAAAATACGTGTTATCTGTCAAAATAAGGCGACGATCAAAACAATGGCGACTAAATTGACTAGGAAAGGCGAAAAAACCCTTGACGTTTTTAAAAATGACAGGACTTAGATATCTTCTATCCTTTTCTAAACCTATTTGACGGAAAGTGACAGCACTAATTTAAGGCATGTAAGGAAAATTTAAATCCCGAATTGACCTCAATACGTATTTTGCATGAAATTATAAGACATGACACGACTAAAATATCTCCTAATTTAAGGCAAGTAAGGAGAAATTATATCCCGAATTCTGGCCAATATCTGGCACTAGCCGCTTACTATAATCGACCCACGGACAAATCCGACCCTCTAACTACAACTTCGTCAGGATGTGACGAAGAACGTTAGATTCGTTTAGAGTAGAACCACCATCTTATGCTTAGTATAAAAAGTTACAGGACTTGTAGATCCTAATGCCTTTCAATGCAGTATTTACGATCTATAGTAATGAATGTTACATGCCGTGTGGTTAACCTGGCCAGCCCTGAGACAGTGCCTTTATTTTTATCCCGTCTGAGCCGATTTTCTATCAAGACATCTAAATTGTAAACAATAAATTGTCATATACAATTTTTTTACAATGATGGATCATGATGTCAACAAGTGAAGGTTCTATCTATCCTACATTGAATAAAGTTAATTTAATTTCACATTATATATGCCTTGCTCGGAAATATTACAAATCAGTGGGATACTACCTTACTAAGTAATACATGCTAATACTCGATATTTTCATGGAATGCCTCTAAAAATATTGTTTCTCCTTAATTTCCAGGTGGGAGTAATGTTCGACGACGCTGACAAGCGCTGGGTGGAGATCACTATGTGCTACCACGTGATGAGGGGCCTCAAACAAATGCAAGAAGCTGGAGACTTACCGCCTATTTCACTAGGGTAAGTATTAATCTCCATCGGATTCAGATTTTATTTTTCCTTTGTTGCTTCTGGCTGGATAATTTTTCAAATAATTCATGGATTTGAATTACAGCGGTATCTCGATGGGTAGCATCCCATTATCCTAATTGGTACAGTCAAAATCAGGCTAGGTTAAACAGTTTGGACTTTGGACCGTTCTTATGCCGCGCGCATAGCGTTGCCGGACATAATCAGGCTTTTTGATTGCCTGTCCGCCCAAAATAAGCGACTCCGGCCTGTCCGGCTTTTGTTAGGCTTTTTAGATTTCAAAATTCGCGCGCATCGAGACAGAATTCGCGAATGAAAGCACACATAATTAGACTGATGTTGAATTTAATTTGAATTAAGGAAAGAATGTGATATTGAGACTGATTGATTCAAAAGTACTTTTAGACTAATTTGGCATTAGTTTCATTGTTAATTATCAAAAAAGCTAAAGGTTTTCATTAATTTTCTACATTAACACCAAAAATCCCCAAATACGCATGGTGTTCGGCTTTTTTTTACACGAATATTTAAAATTGACGAAAATGCAGTATGTCCGGCTTTTTGACCCAAATGTTAGGCCAAACTCACAGCTCTGTCCGGCTTTTCAGTATGAGGACCTGGCAACACTACGCGCGCATTAGACTCACATTGGCAGTTTGAGTGTCTGACCGCGTGTGGGCTTGACTGTACATATTACCCACACACTCATCGGGATACCGACGTAATTTGAATACGCTTTAATTCCAAGCTATACCTATTTTGGGTGTATTTTATAATCAAAATGGCTCTTGAACGATGCAAATGACAGATGCAGATTGCAATTTTTTACACACACACACACACAAAATCACGACTTTCTCGTGGGATAGGTCCTTTTACAGCCGCCAATGCGTTTTTGCTGGATCTTTACAAAATTGGATTTCTAATGTACCTATGCGTTTAGCATTTACAGCCTTTTTCTTCTTAATTTCATTCTTTCTTCTCCGATTTCAGAGTGCAACCAGAATACCAGGAAAAACTGTTCATCTTGAACTACAGATTCATCCGAGAGTTTACAAAAGGTGTAGAAGACAGCTGGTGGGTCAACATAGTCAACCACTTCCAACCACACACGCTCGTCAAGAAACCTTAGCTCGTAGCGATACTCATCACATGTCATACAGAGAGCCAAGCTTCGTACTGTGAAAATAATAATTTTTAAAAATAAAATGCGGTTTTAATAAATGTTGAAATAGAAAATGAACTTATGTTTTATTTTTCATCTAAATAGCACCAATTATTACAAAACAAAAGAATACTTTATTTTATTCTTATCTACCAATAGTTATAACATTTATTTCGAAATGTTAGAATAGAAAATATATTTTGTTTCTTTTTCATGTAAATAGCACCAACTATTACAAAACAAAAGAATAATTTATTTTATTCTTATCATACGAATAGTTCTACCATTTATTTCGAAATGTTAAAATAGAAAATATATATACCAATAGCACCAATTATAACAATACAAAAGCATGCTTTATTTTATTTATAGTAAGAACATTTATTTATTTATTTCAGACAACTTTAAAACATTAAGTTGGTCTTCTGTTTAATAAAATAAATTCATTCTATCCATAAACTAAGTTTTAGCAAAAACATGGCGTACCTTTCACGGGGTGAACTTGCTTATGAAACTGAACAACTTTTCCTGACGAAAAAACCACATACATGTTTAAATAGCAAAAAGAGCCGAGCCATTTTGTTGGGATGGAATGTTTGGTTTTTTATTCTGTACGAGAAGTCAATTCGCCCTTAAAAGCAACTCTGTAAGGTACTTCTCGAAGCTAAAGTAGTGGCGCCGCGAACTTCCGAACCAGAAACCTTAAAACACATTGTAGTGATCTCTCCAGTTATTCCCAACTTCTCTTAGCTTGCTCAGTATCGTGGCTGCGTCACCTGTAAAGACAGACAGAAACACTTTATTGCTCACATTAATAATATAACTTATACAAGAACAAAAACAAACAACATAATATAAGCAAGATTTTTTTTATAGTTTTTAGAAGGTCTCTGTAGCGTTTCCATTTTCATGTAACTACCTCTATATCGTCGGCTGTATAAATGGAATGCAGGATATATAAAACAAAGAGTTTCAAGAAATCACGATCAATAAGTGATCTGATTTGAATAGGAAAAAAATAAGCTTTATTGTGTGACAGATGGCGCTACTGGGGTACCTACCTGTTTCATTAAAAACTTTTTCCAGATATCCAATGATATTTTCGACAGGATGCTAATAGTACTTCTTTCTTTCTTATCGTTTAGGACACATACATACACACACATACACAAATCATTGTTATCCCTTGGGGGTTAGGCAGAGCGTAAACGGCCGCAAAAACGGAAATTTACGCCACGTCTGACATACATTTGAGGGTCATTTGGAAAATTGTGTATCACCATAGTGACAGGTAGTCAGCCTAAAATTGCAATACACCTACCCTCAAGTCCCTTAGTCGCCTCTCACGACTCCCACGGGAAAGATATGGGGTGATGCTATTCTAAGCCGGCATCACACGCCACAGGACAGGACACTTGTGTTTAGGACACTGAGTCGAGGAATGACCTTAATGCACTGCAGTTGACACATACCCGTGGGCGGGTCGTACAGCGATCTCTTGTCTGTCCCACACTGCACCTTAATAGGTCTCTGCTGCTTCATCGCGTGCTCTACATCTGGAAAGAAAATAAGAAGGAAAACTCAAAAGCTTATTGCAGATAGCAGCGGGCGCGACTGATATTTTTTTTTATCTGCCCTCGACTTATTAGCCTTTATCAGATGTGTTGGTTGGCTGTATATTGTCTAGTTTTATGGGTGATGATCCATTAATCATTATGCCCATCTATTATATTCTAGTCTACTCTCTTTGATCAAGCTGTAGCACATTCCATCTCTTCAATCTCATCTCATTCTCTGCCAATAGCAGGTTACTAGCTAGTGGGTTGGTGTGACTGATAATTAATGCACTAATAAGAAGCTCATCTTTGACATTGACAAATTTTCGACCAATCACAGAAAAAAGGGACATTCGAGAGTGCCGCCATCAGCAACTCAGTTAGCTACCGTATCACAAAATAGAGAATGTACAGAAGGATCACTCGGCCCTTTTTTCGATTATTTCCGCTTTCGGCACGGGCTGCCACAGTTTTCTTACCGATTTTATTCAATGGAGTAGGTACTAGGTACCTAAACATACAGGGAGTAACAGAAAGGCTATATCAAGCTTACAGGTGCTCATGAAACTGAACAACTTTCCCCATTTCCCCACTTTGAACTCCTTTCGGCTTGATATACCCTTTCTGTTACTCCCTGTATTTACATTACGTATACTACCTACATAGCACAATTATTATGAAATGGTTAATGACGAGTAGGTAGATATCTGCTCTGGGGCTGATGAGACTGAGCATCACCCCATTTCTTTCCCGTGGGAGTCGTAAAAGGCAACTAAGGGACTCGAGGGTGTGTATCGCAATTTTAGGCGATGGGCTGGCAACCTGTCACTATGGCGATACACAATTTTCCGAATGGCCTGCAAATTTTTGTCACACGTGGCGTAGATATACGTTTTTGCAGCCGTTTACGCTCTACCTTGCAAGGGATAATAGACGTGATATGTGTATGTATGCACATCAAAAATGATAAGTTGCCTTTATTTAAGTAGAAACTCAAATCACATTATAAAAAAAAATTAACTGATTAGAGTTATTAATCTTGTTTGTTCTTTTATGAAAGCAAGTTTTTATTTAAGTTGGAACAAAATATTATAGGAGCATTGTACAAATCGCATCGTATACTAATAAACCTATTTATTACCTTATTTATTATATTACTTATATTTGTGTGAAGCCATTTTACACGTCCGCACCAAACGCGGTTGACACTCGACTACAAGTGTGTTTGGATTGGTTTGGATTTCCTTGTAAACGGCGGCGTGTCAAATTGTGGAGAGTTTCGTGACGTTTGCTTGAAGTGAGCTCTCTGTATTCGGCGCGCAGCCGCCAATAATTACTTTGTGACCGTATCATTGATCCGAAAAAATATCGGTTAAACTTCATGAAACACCAAAAACTTCATAGAGCGGGCCATATGTCACGCACGCAGCGTCTAGTATCGCTAACGTCACACATTTAAGTTTTGAGGCAGCTGAGTAGCAAAAAATTAAATTTTATTTCTAATAATACTAGTTACTTATTTTTTACTTCGTTTCTCTGACTTTTCTTCTAACGGTAAAATTCTTTCTGACTAACGGTAAAATGCTGTAAAGAGCAACTGACGATCCGTGGATTCAACTTCTCAACCAAAATAGAAGCCGATAGTTCAGTGGTTCGAGCGCCGACTCGGTACGTCGAAACTCGTGAGTTCGAATAGCGCCTATGTGAAATTTACTGTGAAAATGTATGATTCCCATGAGTATATCATAAGCTGGATTACCTGCATGTACTTTATCCAGCATCGCACTAACATCACCCTCATCCGCCAGTCTCGTACACAATGCGTTCACATACTGACTGGCATTTGGTATGATTCTGAAACAAAACAAGATTCTTTAAAATAGGTATATTCTTTTTTTATGCTCAAAATAGAGACATATTCGTAGAAAAGGCAATAACAACAAATATAGAAATGGTGTATCAAGACGGCCTTGAAGTTTATGTAGCAATTTATACCAGGCAACCTTTTGGATGGCAGAAATGTGCAATTGTGATTGGGCTACTGCAACCTTCTCTATTATTATGATCGGAATCTCGGAAACAGCTTCCAACAATTTTCATGAAATTTTGCATTTATGCGGAGATCTATTTAGGTTGCAGGTTTTGATTTTTTTAAGAAAGCGCAGTTTTAGCTGTTATGTGCGCCATCGATGCTTTCACTTCTCAAAAGATGGCGTTAATAGTCTACCGAGCAAACGCTCAGTCATCCATGTACTACTAGACTTAATCTAATTAAACAATCACACTTCTAATGAAACAATAACATAACCTACCTATCTGTATCACCAGTCTGGATCTCGTACGTAACATTGTTGTCTAAAGTATGTGTCGCTTCAATTTCTACTATCTCGTATGCTGACGAAGACGATTGTGTGGAGTAGCTGATGAGAAGATTCCTGTGTATTGTTGCTGGGGGTACAGAGAGTATGGATTCATATATCTGCGGATTAGAAGCCCTGGAAAAATAAAAAGTCATATTAGAATTACAACAGTCTTTGCTGCATGGGCAATAAACTATATTTGTGTCACTCCATTAGCATGTGTCTAACCCATACTAGAAGACATTTTGACTGCTGCCAAAATTGGCTTACTGGAGTTTCCCGGATATAAATAAGATATGAGTGTATTGGGTGAACCAAGCAATAAAACTGAACAACCTACCTACTTACTACAAATGTAAAAAAAAATACTGTCTGTACAAAATGACTTTGTTGGGGGGAAGACAAATGTTTTATTAATTGTGTTTCACCCTATATTCCTTTAGGGAAAATATACTGTTCTAAAGAAATGATTTACTCACTCCTTCACAAATACAAATGCTGACACTTGACACCCTGTATTGGTGTCTGTTTTTAACTGGCTACACAAAATTATTCTATTTTGTCCTTCTTTCATTTAATGCATAAGCAAGTGAATCATTATTTCTTTGGGTTAGTGTACTTACTAGGATTCCTAAGCCAGATTTCTTAAACTATTGTTATAGTTAAAAGACCAAATAAAAATGTATCTTAAGCTGAGTCTCCTGCTGCGTCTGTTTTTTTACAAACAAAACCAAAATATTGATATACATTGCAGCCTGCACATAGACATTTCTGTATTCCGCAATCAAAGGAAAAAAAAAAGATTTTGTAGTTTGTCTGAATATTGATAACGAAAAACATGCAAAATAAGAGACTGGCCTTTACCTTTCTAAGTTAATCCTACACATATCCATGATTAACACACAGAGCTCGGGTTTACACTTCGCAACTGCATTCAGTATAAAGTTTTCCGTAACACAGTGGTCTTCTGTTATGTCACTCTCTGGACAGTCCACACCTAATGTGCATTTTGTGTTGCATATCTCACAGCCGTGTCCAGCGTAGAATATGAAACCTGGAGAAAGAAAAATATGATTACTTATTATGTCTCGCATGTAATTTCCTTTTTGTTTAGGTAAATTATTTTTCTGAGAATCAAAACTTAAGAGTTTAAGACAGATGATAAACAAAAAAGGAGTCCATGGCAAGAGTGGATGGAAACATAGGAAGTGATGTTTACAATAAATGTATCTCGATCAAATCGGGGATGTGCTAAAGAAAGGTACTTAATCAGATGAGTGCACATGAAAAGATTGATGAATGT
Organism: Tuta absoluta; assembly: GCA_027580185.1. NCBI lineage: Eukaryota > Metazoa > Arthropoda > Insecta > Lepidoptera > Gelechiidae > Tuta > Tuta absoluta. The sequence continues at coordinate 4,347,430 of JAQAHW010000019.1, read as the reverse complement.
AGAGAATCCAAAGAAAGTATGTAAGGATTGTAGTAAGTGGAAGGAAGAAGTCTTTGTCTACCCTTCTACCTACTTGCATAGCTTTACTTACAATATGAGTTCTCTGCTATCAAGGTAAAAATATCTTCAAGTATTTCTTTCAAATCTGTACTTCTAGTATTTTTGATAGTCACCACTATAAACCCCAGGTCTTTTAAATGATTGCCTAAAGAATCACAGTCAATAGATGGTGTAGCTAATCTTGACAAATGCTGGTATCTCTCATTAGCTATTAACACAGCAATTTTTAAACTTGGCTTGTAGAATGTTTTGACAATTTTTGTACTGAGAGCTGCTTTGAGATATTGTCTGTATTGTTCAACGTCGAAGCCACGTCGGTCAAGAGTCTGGATCAGGAGTTTTCCAGGACAATTTGACTGGTTTAACTGTAGCCTGTGGAAAGGTTGGATAGAACTTAGTACCTATTTCTTCAGTTCAAATTCTGATTCTCTATAAAAAAGCACAACAAAACATAGGGTTATTTTCAGGAATATCTTTTTCCACCCGATAAAAGAATAAGTGCCGAATAAGATCCTAAATTGAAAGTAATAAGTAAAATCCAACACATACCGTAGGTTTGCTAACCGGGCAATTATTTCACATCTTTCCAATGGAAGTGCCTCAGCAACCTTTAATTCTGGATACGTAAGGTTGTAAAGCAAAGAAGACTCCATTATCAATACAAATTGTATGCACAATAACGCAGGAAAATGTGAATTAAAATTCGTAAACAAGAAATCAGCTGGCGTTCGGTCTGACAAATCCAAAATTCCAAATGTCAAAAGTCAGAAAACTATGATGCTCTAGCCATACAAAAGCAGCAATGGATAATATTTGGTGAAGTAAAATCTAAGATTTGGTATGTGTATCCGAATTTTACGATTCTTTCAACGCACAACCGAATTTTGTCTGACATATATACGATCTCGTTTTCTAAATCAATGTGAGATCTTCTTAAAACGAAACGTTTTTCCCACGGTTGCCAGACCATTAAAAACAGACAGCTTCAATTTTTTTGGCGATGAACTGTCCTTTCTATAGAAATGAAAAAAAAATGAAATAGAAAATGTTTATTTGTTATCCAACAACTTATCTTCTCATTAGGAACAAACTTCGAACGACTCGGTTTTCCGTCTCGTTCCGGTCCCGGTTGATCAATGGGTACAAATTTTAAAACTTTTGTTTCGTTATCACACTAGGGCACGTTCATGCTGTTTCTCCTAGTCGGTATTTTCTCCGATGACAGGTCATAAAACCGCTTTTTAGCACGCCAGTCAGGAGAAATTTTCTACCATGCGCTCCAAAACGCGGTTTTACGAACTGTTAAAGTATAAAAGAGCGAGGAAAGATATATTATCCGTGGTCCATTGAACGCGCCCCTGAGTGAGAACGAACTCACATTTTGTTTGTAGAGCGCCACAGTTTGTAGAGTGAGACTCAAAACTAAAATGAAATAAACGAATGTAAAACAAAACATGACCACGAGTTGTCCTAAAAGATACACAAAAAATCGTTATAATTAAATAAGTAAGTACACAATATAATATAATAATGAGTGATAAATAAATAGAGTGTTCATAATTTATAATTTTATTTTAATATTTTACATACACACACATACACATACATACACATATCACGCCTGTTATCCCTTGTGGGGTAGGCAGAGCAAACGGACATTTACGCCACGTCTGACATACATTTGAGGGTCATTCGGAAAATTGCGTATCGCCATAGTGACAGGTTGCCAGCCCATCGCTTAAAATTGCAATACACACCCTCAAGTCTCTTAGTCGCCTCTTACGACTCCCACTGGAAAGAAATGGGGTGATGCTATTTTAAGCCGACATCACACGGCACTTTTAATGTTTTATATAAATAGATCAGTAATATGAAGCCTATAATATCTACCACCAGTGCTTTTATGTTTCTTTGTATTCACCACCGTAATTTTTCGGTCTACATGAGAATATTTTAGCCTGAAGATGTTATCTCAGATATTTGTGTATCTAAAGGTAAATTTCACACTCGCTCCACCCGCATGTTGCTTTATTGACTGTATTTATTAAACTCATATCCAGAAAATAGAATTTCATATTGCAAAATAGTGTCCAGCCATATAGAAAAATGATTTTCAAGCAAAAGCCCAGGAGATTTTAAAAGGAAGTGTCTATACGGCGGGGTGCCCTGTCGAAAAGCACGTTAAGCTGTCAGTCCCAGTTGCATCATATCATGTCATGTCATATGTCATGTGACCTGGTGTTAACGTTTTCCCATAAGTAGTAGGCCTCTGAGCTAGGGTTTTGTTCCCGGGAACCGGGAATCGGGAATTCCCGGGAAAAGCTTCGTTCCCGGCGACGGGAAATTTTTATTCATTTCCCGGGGATTCCCGGAAAGTTTATATTGTGGTATAATCCTCTAAAATCCTTCATATTGATAATTATTTACAGACAGATGCCACAAAATTTCTGAATATAAAATTAGACTAATAAATCTTTACTGCTTCCATGATCTAGTGATCTGATCGTTTGTTTTAGGATCTGGAGGTCTCTGGGTTGGATCTCAAAGTGGATATTTGACAATTTATCACTTTGTGAGATCGTACCCATATTTGTTGGGTTAGGACATTGCAAGTTGATTCACCTTATTGTCTGTAAGAAAGACAGATCGGTGCTTCGGAGAGCACATTAAGCCATCGTCCCGGCTGATGTCTATAAATACTTAGGCAGTTGCCCACTTGTCGTCCATCGCTGCGTATGTTTAACGCACCGTAAAGCATGCGTCTGTCAGAGAAAAGAAAATTGCGTATTTCGATCTTATTCCTAAACAAATACGGCTACAGTGCGTAACGGATGCGTCTGTCTAGTCGTTTGATAGACGCCTCCGTAAACGCACGAATGATAAGTAGGAAAACCACCATAGGTGACCATAGATGGGGTTATTAACTATGTTAGTTACGAATACCTACTAAGACTCTGACCCGAAGGTTAATTGGGTCGTTTTTCGATTTGTTGTCCTTCACGATATGACGATGAAGATGATGAAAATGGATCGTAAACATTAATTGATTTTTTATTTATTTATTATTGTATATCTATATCTGACCGTATAACTTAACGTCTGTATAACGTTCTATGTGAAAAACAACAGTTTGCCCTGCACTCGCCAATCTGCCGGCCTAGCGTGGTGAGTATGGCAAAAACACTACTAATGGGGGAAGGCTCATATTCAGCAGTGGACTCTTGTGGCTGTTAATGCTAATGTTGTGCTATAAATGTCTGGCCCATGGTCTCTCAATCCGAAGATTTTGGGATTCGATTCCCATGGTGTTTATATTTGACAATTCAGGCTGATTGACCAGTTTATTTTTATTTATAAAATTATTTATTTCGTAGAGCACGTTAAGCCGTCGATCCTGGTTGCTGTTTTGAATTTGTTACACTGGTCATTAATTAAGTTGTTTAGACGGTTTAAGAACTCAAGAGACCAGGATAGGCTCGTTCAGTACTCGTTTGCAGCAACTGGGACTGTAAGCTTTACGTGCTCTCTGAACACGGAACCATATTTCATACAGACCAGTTATCAGGTGGTTCAGGCTACAGATTTAACAAGGTGCACTAAGAGCACCGATGAATAGTCAATTCATAGAAAAAATGCTATTTAATAGTGCACCCTGTTAGATAATTAAATCTCTATACGACAGTGCGCCCCGCCATATAGACACTTCTATATAAAACCATCTTTGTCCCTTTTGTTCAAAGGGTCATGTCATACATATCGTCCGAAATCGGCGGAGCGATCTGGCAACACTACCCGGCATAAAAATATAGCTTTGTTTTTTGGTGATTTAATTTTAAAGACATGTGTTTTTAGACATCTGCAACAAAACTGAATTGAAATAAATAAAAGACAAACCATACACCATGGATGACCAAGCTTGTCCGCGTTGTAAAACCACAAAATACAGGAACCCATCACTGAAATTGATGGTAAATGTATGTGGTCATGCCTTGTGCGAAAGTTGTGTTGATTTGCTATTTTTGAAAGGTAAAAAGGGTTTCCTTATCATGATTTTTCATCAGCATACTTTATCCTTAGTTTTCTAAAAATTCATTACATTTCTTGTAGAATTCTGTCAAAAAATCACTAGATTCCAATTAATCTTACATTTTCGTATTTTTATCTCCAGGCTCAGGTTCTTGTCCTGACTGCAATGTACCTCTCCGTCGAAGCAACTACAGGGTTCAGCTCTTCGAAGATGCGATGGTGGAAAAGGAAATTGACATCCGGAAGAGAGTTCTAAAAGACTACAATAAGAAAGAAGAAGACTTTGCCACATTGAGGGAATATAACGATTACCTTGAGGAGATAGAAACAATAATATACAATTTAAGTAATAATATTGATGTAGTAGGCACAAATAAGAGGATTGAGCAGTACAAAAAAGATAATAAAGAGTTGATTCAGAAGAATAAAGTTAAAATTGGTAAGCTTCCCCTTTTTCATTAGAAATATTCATTTTGAAAACTAGGTTTACATTCCCATTAGTCTCTTACTTCCTTAGGTCAGACTCAGAGCCATCTAGATTTTGTGTGACAAATTATTGGTTATATTACCGCAAGAAAGGTACATTTACACCACATCTGACAAACATTTGAGGGTCATTCGGAAAATTGTGTATCGCCATAGTGACAGATTGTCAGTCCATTGCCTAAAATTGCAATACACACCCTCAAGTCCCTTAGTGTTATGTTTTGACTTGCAATTAAGGTGAAATGTGACATTTCTATGTAGGTACATTAATTATATTGAAATATGATCGTGATAGTAATTAATAAAATTACCCATTTCAGGTAGAGAAGAGCTAGAATTGGAAGAAATTATAGAAATTGAAAAACAGATGGAAGATCTCCGTCGTATGGAAGCAGCTCGCTTGGAACAAGAAGCTAAAAAACAAAAGATCAGAGAAAAAGAAGCTTTAATTGATGAACTTATGTTCTCAGAGGGAGATGCCAAGAATATTCTAGATACTTTTGCTCAAACCATAGCTAGTAAGCAAGAGGAGGTTGTTCCTATTGTACCAAAGGTAACATTTGTCTACTTTATAAAGTAGTATGTGTTCAATAAGATATTATTGTGATGTATTTGTTCCATTTTTACGGCCTGTAGCATGACAAACCAAATAGCTCTATAATGTTTAAATTCGATTTTGCAGTTTATGTTCAATTCAGTTAGAATATGTTTAAGCCACTTTATATTTCGTAGAGGGTAGTATCCCTGACTGCTATGCCAAGGGTTGTTTATGGGTTTGTCTTGTGGGGAACCAAGACAGATAAACGGCAGTCAATTTTTAGATATTTGTGTTAAGTCTGGGTGTTTTCTATGTAAAATATGTATTTATTTTCCAAAATAGTATTTATATCAGCTATCTAGTTGCCATAGTACAAGCTTTGCATAGTTTGAGGCTAGATGGCGCTGTGTCTATTGTTCAGGGCATTTATATATTTACTAATTAGAAAAAAAAATCTACTTTAGTATTCTATAAGTAAATCACATTACTCTTATTTCAGGCTACCCACTTCTCAACGGGTATAAAGCTATCTAGAGGTAGCAATGCAAACGCTTTACCTATTATAGAAGAAGGTCCGCTGTACAAATATGAACCACCACTCATTCCAGACCGATGTGGACCGGAACCACCAACATTGCAGGATATTGTCAATAATGGATACTTGCAGCATGTTAGGTAAGTGTACAAAATCTTAAACTAGGATAAAAGTCAGAATGTTCTGTAAATTTGCATACATAACATATATCATGCGTATATCCTTGTAGAGTAAGCAGAGCGTTAACGGCCCTTAAAATAAAATATTACGCCGCATCTGACAAATAATTTGAGGAACATTTAGAAAAGCCTGTATTGCTATCGTGACAGGTTGTCACAACCCATCGCCTAAAATCGAAATACACATGTAATATTTGAGTCTCGTAAGAAACTTGGTTGTTTCTTACGATACCTTGTACGACACCCACGGGAAAGAAATGGGGTGATGCTATTCTAAGCCGACATCACACGACAATAAAATCCGTAAATATGATTTCGCTACAAAGTATCTCAAGCTCTGATAGATACTTGAAATGTAGTTTGATCCGCTATTTATTGTTTGAACTATGACAGACAATCCCTCAATCCCTTTATGTATTTCTGTCTCTATGACTTGTAGTCTTACTAAAGTGCTTAATTTTTTATTTACAGATCCGAAAACGAAACGGAGAAAGCGGGCGGCTACTCAGCAACGCTACCCTGCTTGCGCGCCCTGCAAGATGCACTCACCGGCCTGTACCACGCCAGCTGACATCCGGCAACGACCGATCCTGAAACTGTCATTATACTCGACTGAACTTACAATAAAATGGCGGATTAGAGCGAAAACAAAATGGCTGTAGTGTTTCCCGCCATTTATTTATCTGTTATTTTTGTAATTTTTCTTCGGTAAGGCAAAGTTATTAACCTCCCCGCTCGTCAAAGCACACATGTGTACATTAATGGCCGCCTACCGTTCGCTCGTCGAAGCACACATGTGTGCTTTAAGTATGGTGTCAAGTTTCTCGCGCGTTTTCGGTCCGTCAAAAATGATTCATAGACGAAACTTAACTTTTTTGGTGAATGAAACGTGCATAGAACTGTTCAGAATAAAATTTTCATTATACTAGCAACACAAAGTGTAAAGCGTTAGAAAAAAAAAGTAAAATAACAAACTGTCAAAGTTGATCAACCGCTTTCGCCCCTCGGAAATTTTTGGTGGATGATGTTTTTAGTGCTTTTCATATGAAAAAAATATGTATGTATAGACAAATGGAGAAATGTATAATTGCATCACATATTTATTACAGATTGTGCTAAAATAATTGAACTTTATCGGTACATCATATATTTTTCGTAATTATATTATATATTGCGACGTCAGCAAAATTTCTAGACATGCAACTTCCAGGCCCAGAAAATAAAAAACAAAACAACATAAACATGCCGAAAATTTGTAAATAAACCGGTAATATATTTCCGCACTAGTATTTAGTTGTGGATTGAATGTAAACCGTAAAAATTTTAAATAATTTATATTTTTGCAACCATAGTCCTTGCGAAATTAGTCGCCATTTTTGTTTGCGAAATTTGACACCAGCGAACGGTAGCTGGGAAATGTCAGTTGAAAGTCTGAGAGGGTGCTGAAACAGCCTTTATTTTGTTTATTCTGTATTGCTTCCGCTCTGCAAGATGCACTCACCGGCCTGTACCACGCCAGCTGACATCCGGCAACGACCGATCCCGAAACTGTCATTATACTCGATTGAACTTACAGTAAAATGGCGGAGTAGAGCGAAAACAAAATGGCTGTAGTGTTTGCCGCCATTTATTTATCTGTTATTTTTGTGTTTTTTCTTCGGTAAGGCAAAGTTTTCAATGCTAAACAGCCTTTATTTTTGTTATTCGATATTGCTTGTGCGCTTTTCAAGGTGCTCTCACCGGCCTGTACCACGCCAGCTGACATCCGGCAACGACCGACCCTGAAACTGTCATTATACTCGATTGAACTTACAACAAAATGGCGGAGTATTGACGCTGAAAACAAAATGGCTGTAGTGTTTGCCGCCATTTATTTATCTGTTATTTTTGTGTTTTTTCTTCGGTAAGGCAAAGTTGTTAATGCTGAAACAGCCTTTATTTATGTAATTCGATATTGTTTCCGCTCTTCAAGACGCACTCACCGGCCTGTACCACGCCAGCTGACATACGGCAACGACCGATCCTGAAACTGTCATTATACTCGATTGAACTTACAACAAAATGGTGGAGTATTGACGCTGAAACAAAATGGCCGAAGTATTTGCCGCCATTTATTTATCTGTTATTTTTGTGTTTTTTCCTCGGTAAGGCAAAGTTGTTAATGCTCAAACAGCCTTTATTTTTGTAATTTGGTATTGCTTGTCCGCTCTTAAAGGTGCTCTCACCGGTCTCTACCTCTCCAGCTGACATCCGGCAACGAGTGATCCTGAAACTTTCATTATATTCGATACAATTTACAACGTAATGACGGAATTTTATTACTGAAAACAAAATGGCGGAAGATTTTGCCGTTTTGGTCATTAGTCATAATTTATTTATTTGTCTTTTTTAGAAGTCTAGGATATTTTGTATTAAATCTTTCTTATTTTTGGATACACGGCAACTTTTCCTTGCTTTCGTCCCCTTCAAGAAGCGGTTAACATTCAACCAATAAACTTGATACTGTCATTCATTATACTTGATTGACGCTTACAACAAAATGTCTGAAAGATTTTCATTTGCCGCCATTTATTTATATGATAGCTCTGTGTTCATTCTTTGAGTAGGATAAGATATTTCTCCTGAAACCTAAAACCTCAGTCGATTGGTACAAATTAGTTTTGTCGGCATTTATATCTGTCTTGTATTTTGTACCTAAACTAGGGTTTCGTTCCCGGGACCCGGGAATCGGGAATTCCCGGGAAAAACTTCGTTCCCGGCGACGGGAAATTTATATGCATTTCCCGGGAATTCCCGGATAATTTAAATTGTTGTTTAATGCTCTAAAAACCTACATATTGATAATTATTTACAGAACACAAAATTTCTGAATATAAAATTAAACAATAATAAATATGCTTGCTGCTTCCATGACCTAGAGATATGATCGTTTGTTGTAGGATCTGGAGGTCTCTGATTTGAATCTCATAGGAAACACACTAAGTTGATATTTGTCAATTTATCACTTTGTGAGATCGTACCCAGTTTTGTTGGGATAGGGCATTGCAAGTTGATTCACCTAATTATCTGTAAGAAAGACAGATCGGTGCTTCGGAAGGCACATTAAGCCGTCGACCCGGCTGATGTCTATGAATACTTAGGCAGTTTGGCCACCTGTCGTCCGTCGCTGCGTATTTTTAACGCAACGTAAAAGTATGCGTCTGTCAGACAAAAGGATATTACGTATTTCGTACAAATACGGCTACAGTGCGTAACAGATACGTCTGTGTAGTCGTATGATAGACGCACGAATGATAACTAGGAAAACCACTATAGATGGGGTTATTAACCATGTTAGTTACGAATACATACTAAGACTCTGACCCCAAAGTTCATTGGGTCGTTTTTCGATTTGTTGCCCTTCACGATATGATGATGAAGATGATAAAAATAGATCCATTCTTTATTGTTTTTTTTTTATTTATTATTGTATATCAATATCTGACCGTATAACTTAACGTCTGTATAAGCGATCTCTGTGAAAAACAACAGTTTGCCCTGCACTCGCCAATCTGCCGGCCTAGCGTGGTGAGTATGGCAAAAACACTACTTATAGGGGAAGGCCCATATCCAGCAATGGACTCGTGTGGCCGTTAATGCTAATGTTGTGCTATAAATGTCTGACCCATGGTCTCTCAATCCGAAGATCTTGGGATTCGATTCCCATTTCGTTTATTTTTGACAATTCAGGCTGATTGACCAGTTTATTTTTATTTATAAAATTATTTATTTCGTAGAGCACGTTAAGCCGTCGATCTCGGTCGCTGTTTTGAATTTGTTACACTGATCACTAATTAACTTGTTAAGACGGTTTAAAAATTCAGAGACCAGGATAGGCTCGTTCAGTACTCGTATGACAGTGTTAACTTTTTAAGTATGTAATTTAAGCAATTAAATAAAGTGTTTATCTCAATTTCTTATGAAAAAACAGCAAAAACAAAAAAGTATTAAACTTTTCCCGGTTCCCGGGAATTCCCGGGAAAAGTGAAAAAATATTCCCGTTTCCCGGGAACTGAAAAAGGCCGGGAAAAACGAAACCCTAACCTAAACCTTTATTGGGAAAGTAAAGTCAAGGTGTTTCTACCAAAACAGCCTTGGTTTATTAATTTTAAAAGTTACGCAAATGTTTCGCAGTTTATGCGGCCATACCGATGTTTTTTTTCCAACTAATAGTTAGACACATTGTTATGTTTCTGTAAATACTGTTACTAATATTTCTTGCAATAAGTGTATTGTCTGTAAGAAGCTGCGGTCTGCGATAGATTGTGTATCGTTTTCCATGTCAATGTTTCTCTGAATAACTGAGAAAATCTATTTGTTAAGTTCTCAGGTAAACAGCAAAACTGTAAAAAATATTGTATGTATGTAAGTAAAAAATACCGTTTGTTTAGGGTCGCCACAGACTGTCGGACGTGTTTTCGAACTTTTTATTTAAAATCCGAATATTAGCTCTAATGTTGCTATCGTTCGCCAGGCGGGCGACCATGAGGCTTGTTTGTCATTTTAGCGAAGGTCACCTTTATTTTAATAACGATAGAGTTCATTTTCGGCGTTCTCTGAAAAGTTTGCGTGACGGCGGCGTGCTCATAAATAATCTGCGGCGGCCCTTAGAGTGATGTGTGATCTAGTGTCGTTGTTTGTTGGTAGATACTTGTTGTGTGTTTAGTAAAATAAAGCATTTTTTCAAAATAATTTTATTGTTTTATCAAAGGTTTAGATTTAGGACTACATTAATTATTAACCCAGGCGTCATTATACCAAGTAACCTTACTGTTTGCCGTGTGATGCCGGCTTGCCGTGTGATGCCGGCTTAGAATAGCATCACTCCATTTCTTACCCGTGGGAGTCGTAAGAGGCGACGAAGGGACTCGAGGGTGTGTATTGCAATTTAAGGCGATGGGCTGACAACTTGTCACTATGGCGATACACAATTTTCCGGATGACCCTCAAGTGTTTGTCAAACGTGGCGTAAATGACCGTTCTATGCGGCCGTTTACGCTCTGCCTACCCCGCAAGGGATTATAGGCGTGATATGTGTTTGTTTGTAATAGTAACCCTTCTTAGGGTATATGTATGTATCGGTCGCCAACCAATCACCAAGCACATAATAATTTTTAATGGTTCAGTAAATACAGGGTGTAAGGAAAAGTAGGTACTGCGTTCGTTTCAATGAACCAGCCCATGAAACTGAAAAACTTTCCCCAAGAAACGTAGGTCGAAATATGAAAAAATAATAATTGACCTCCCCATACAAAATGTAGCAGCCGACCAAGTCTGGTTGTATGTGAGGTCTAATTTTATTTCGTATGTTGGTCTATGTTCCCTGAGGAAAGTTTTTCTGTTTCATGGGCTGGTTCATACCTAAAAAGGAACGCAGTACTTTTCCTTACACCCTGTATAATGCTGTTCTTTTGTTAATCTAATATAAGTAGATACATTTTAACGTAAAGTTTAGTCAAATCACTCATCTTGTATTTCAATTTCAATTTCTCATGTTCACTAAGTGACTTTCTTCTTTCCATTTCTTTCCCGTGGGCGTCAATTATCAACGTCAACTGGCGATACACATTTTTCCGAATGACCCTCAAATGTTTGTGAGACGTGGCGCAGATGACTGTTTTTTTGCGGCCGTTTGTGCTCTGCCTACCCCGCAAGGGATAATAGGCGTGATATTTGTATGTATGTAGGTACTAAGTGACTTCTCAATCACACTAAGTGAAATTATATTTGCATAAAAATCTTTTGAGAGATCATAAAACTTATTAAACCGGTTCAAAGAAAGCAAAAAAAGCCGTTCAGTGCCGTTCAAATACAAAATCTAACAGCCCGCCTCGTTTAGCTTGGCGCTCCATCTTAGGGTCAGTCAATATTGTCCAAGCGATAACGCTTAAAAGGTCCGACGGAGGTACTAAAGTATGACAAATAATGCACCTCTACACTCGACAAACAAACTTGTGTTCATGCAGGGTGTTGTGAGTGCATAGGAAATGAAAACCCACTCCCGCCCTAATAACAACCCTCTATTTCTTAAAGATGGCGAATGAAACGGCTGATAATTTGTGAGAGTGCGTTGCAATTCTTGCAATGTTCACATCTTGCTTGTTTTTTGGAACATTTTTGTTCCGTATGTCCTATGCTTCTGCATTGTGGACATTTTCTGCAAAATGTTCTTCTGTTCTTCGTACTTAGTATTAAGTAGGTATCTCATCTACTTACACTGAAAGTTTACAGTTAGTACAATATTAAGTACATTTCCTAAGGAATCCATCCATCTCAGGGTTTCCTCGAAATTGACTATTTATTGATTAGAGCGAGATTGTGGACACCCTTTGTTCTTCTTTCATTTAACATTAAATATGAGTTGGTAGGTACAGGCACATATAAAGTAAAATTCAATAGAGAGTAGATTGCTCAGATTAAAAGTGAAGGTAAAATACAGCGCTTGCGACAATGGGTGGAGGTATGGGCAAGCGCAGTAGAGGGTGATGCATTAAACGCCCATTTCCTGGAATTATCCCAGTATTCTTCCTTTTACGACAACCGCAAGTAGAGTTGGGGTGCTGCTATTCTATGCCGGAACCAACATTACAAAATTAAAAGCTACAACAGCCTACTGCTCGACATGAGCCTCCCTCTATTAGGGGTATTGCCATACTCACCACGCTTGAAAAGCGGATTAGCGAGCACAGTGCAAGATATTACTTTCACAGGGAATGCTGCTGCCCATTCCCTGGATGAATTAACATCTTAGTCGCTATTTACGAACATCACGGGTAGGGTTGGGGTGATGCTATTCTATGCCGGCACCACACAGCGAAGGTCTAAGTACAATTACACAACAAAATGATGATGATTCATGATATCCCTTTGCCGGAGGCGGCACACTGACGTAGACATACAAAGGGTTCTGTACTAGTTTACACATCTAACAGATTGTTCAGTCCATTTACAGTGCGTTTCTAGAAGTAATCCCTTCTGCCCCCAGAGCCAAGTGATAATATAGATGCATCCTAACGAATAGAGAAAAGACCATAGAAAGAATTATGCGAATTAAAATACGAAATAAACATAAATGTATAAATAAGCTCCAAAATATTTAATTGAAAATTCTTTTTAAACCATACAAGAGATTTTTGCAGTAGAAATGTATAAACCAATTAAAGTTTGAGTTGATAACGTTCGTATGTTATATAGTCATATAAAAGTAGGTATTATTAAAATAAATACTTCATTAGGTTTATAGATGTAGGTAGTTACGTAATACTATTGAACTATAGTTTGTTGCAAATTACCTACTTGTTTGGTAGTTTTTTAGCAGTGCCCTTACAGGGTTTCGTGTGTGTTCCATATCATCTACTATAAGTAACCACATGAAAGCTAATAAAAGTAATGATTATGAAAAAATACGTACTTTTTTCAGTTGGATAAGTAGAAAAGTACCTACCTGTCTATGAACAAAGTACTATACCTAATAATGTTTGTGCATTTAATGTCAAACCAGGCATCCCCGTCACGAACCAATATTACTTTATGGAATAACTACCTATCAATGTTCAGCAATAGGTAGGAACTTTAATATTTTCATGTGTGGGTTGCTTGAATTTATGATTTTGACTATACATATAACTGGCATGTAAACATTGTGATTAGGCGCATGCCATGCAAGTGTGTTGCAGCGAGTACTTCATGGCTTCATTCTGGTGTACGTAAGATTCCTTCTTGCACGTTACCTTTCTCTGATCTTGACATGACATGAAACCGCAGACGCACAAACAACGTCAACATCAAAACGCAATTGACATGCGAGACGTTTGAAACAATAAGCGTTTCCCGCCGTTTTCGGCCGCCATCTTGGATCTAAGGTTCAACAATGGCGCGTGTACAATAGCTTTATGGCCGGTAAATGGGTATTGCATTGCCAATTTGTGATTCGAGTGGTTCAATGGGCCACCCAGTCGGTGGGAGGGGTTTGTGATTGGATATGGAACACGTGGTGATGAATGCAAAACAAAAGGTCCTCTTGAAATAAAATCTCTTAAAGACTATGGGGTAGCTATTTACTGCTCCTAACCTTAACTTACCCCAGATACAACTCAGTTCTTCTGCGATAAAAATAAATGGAAAAAAAAAATTATTTCAATACAATTTTTTATAATTTTTTTTTATTTGATTCGGCGAACAGTTACGGTATATCGTTACTAGGAACTGTCCTCAAAGCGTAGTTTTGCAGAAGTTGAACCAAAATATTGTTTAATATGCAGCAACATAGGCTATCCAAAACTACTTTGTCCAATTTCGGATAAAATAACGGAGTATGTGGAGCAGGTTAAATGCACGACACCACGTCCAGTGTCTGAAAATATTTCCGAACAGTGAATGAAGACATGCAAATGTTTTCCATAAATGTTGCTTAAACTGCTCAAGCACAGGACATCCGAAAATATATTGTCGTTTTTATAAAAATATTAGTCTCCTATAGAAGAGCCTGAGGTGAAGAAGTAGCTACACTGAGATAGCATGAGTAAACATCGCGTTGAGCCCTTTATTGGTAAAAGTTATGTCGATGTCTTAAAGAACAAGAAATTGAACAATAATGTTGCTTCAATTGCGGCAACAGAGGACATATACAAATAAATTGTCGAGTTTATACAAAACAATAGTAGCGCGTGAGGTGAGGGTACACTGAGGGTAGACAGTGCACAATTAGCGTGAGAAAACATCGCGTTGTCCCGCAGAGGCACGGGCGAGTCTAATTGGTGCTGTGTAAACTCGCCGTGTTATCGGACTGCCGGCGGCGGTGACTGGGCTAGCTAAGTGTGGAGATGGAGTCGGTAAACTTAGAAATACATGATGGGTTCCTACTTCCTACTATTATGGCATTAATTCATAGAGTATTACTGTAATCTTCAAAAAATGTAATACTTAGTCATGATGTGATTTCATATACGTAATGCTAGAAGAAAGGTCAGATCGCTATTTAAACTCATCCTTCCAAATTGCAAGATTCTGTCCACAGCTCAACGTAGACTCTACGTCGTAGAATTAAACAGTAAGCACGCCGCACTGGCCTCTCTTTCGAAGAGTTACGATTACGAAACTGGACTTACATTTCGTGTCTGATCTGCCACTAAAATAGTGATAAGTAAGTTAAAATATCTGAAATAAGTATTCTAAAGAATGTGCCAATGGAATACATACATACATTCATAAATCACGCCTATATCCCTTCGGGGTAAGCAGAGTGTTAACGGCCGTAAAACGGATATTAACACCACATCTGACAAAAGTTTGAGGGTCAATCAGATAACTGTGTATTACTATAGTGACAGGTTGTCAGCCCATCGCCTAAAATTGCAATACACAACCCTCGAGTCCCTTAGTCGCTTCTTACGACACCCATGGGTAAGACATGGGATGATGCTATTCTAAGCCGGCATCACACGGCAAATGCTAATGGAATCCTCTTTTGAAAAAACTTTGTTCAACTCGAGGAGAATCAGATAAACGACAGTTTAGCCAGATGATAAGACTGTGATTTTGATGGGTAATAAATAACTAAGCCAGAAACAGACAATATTAAATTCAACATCTAATATTCTTCGTTGTAAAATTTTCTAGTCTTATGCCTGTAATTGTGAGTAATAAATGTTCATATATTTAAGTATTTATTTGATACAGTATAAAAGGAAAATTATTTCCAATTTGTCAGAAAGCCGCCTCCATACACCCAGAGCGTTGTTGTTTCCGGTTGAAATCCGCCCGCCCAGCGCGCTAATATTGACTTCTTATTACCGTACGGTTATCGCCACCCGGACCGGAAGCACGGATAGCCGGCTAAGGTTGCCAGATGTCCGGCTTTTCTACTTGACATTTTTTTGACAAGAACTATACCGGAGTGTCCAATTTACCCACAATTAATCAAATCAAGTCAACGTTGGTCATGACTACCTACCCACATAAGTAAAAAAAATAGCATCGTTCGAGTTTTGCTACATTTCTTTCGCATTCTAGCGGTGGGAAATACGACTAAGGGACTGATCTATCCAGGCAATAATCCAGAGAATATTTGAAAAGTGTCTCAGTTGTTTTTCAATAAAGTGTCAGTTGGATGGTCTTGGCCGTTTCACAGAAAATCACAATGGCAATAGAATGATAGTTGAGTGTCGGATGACATTACAATGGCAAAAATATTAGAGAATCAGGGCCCAGAGAATGGGTTGCTAATTTGCCTGTTAATGCAATACATTGCACTGGGCTCGCCAAGTAAGTAAGTTTTGGGGTGGTATGGGATCTACCTCCTAGCGGTCCACCCCAGGCAACGGCAACACAGGCTTGCCTGTGGATAAGTCCGGCTGAACGATCCCACTAAGCGGTGGAAGGCTCCGTAAGGGGCCGCCTGGCTCGCGACTACCATCCTACCGAAGTCTGGCGCCAAGTAGCTTGCTGCGTTCCGTCAGTGTGTGGGAATGCCAGTGCCTTAACAGGCTTCTTCTGGGTGAGCTCGCTACATCTAAGACTGTTTCTGTCCTATGACCTAGACTAGAGTCAAGAGCAAATCCATCATTAATAAAAAATAAAAAAAAGTAGCCTGCTAAGCGTGGAGTAGATATCTATGGCAAATGCCCCCCAATAAGGGGATGCCGATGTCCATCAGTAGACTGTTGTTACCTACTTGTCTTTGATGTTTGTTAGTTGTATTACAGCACAAGTTGAATGTTGTGGCTACATTGTCTTATCTTAACTTTTCTTAACCTTATAAGATTTTTAACCTTGCTGGCTTAGAAAAGCATCACCCCATTTCTTTGCTGCGGGTGTTGTAAGAGGCAACTAAGGGACTCGAGGGTTTCATTATGTGTTACAATTTTACGTGACAGGCTGACAACACTGATACACGATTTTTCTGCCACAGCTCTCAAATATTTATCTGACCGATACCGACTGTATCTTTACAACCGTTAACGCACCACCTACCCCACAAGGGACAAAGGCGTGATATGTGTTACTAGAAGCTTCCAACTTGTCATCCGTTGGTTTGACAGCCCTACCACCATCACCGGTCGTTCGCAGATAGCCACCAGTCCTACGCTATTGTCGTATCATATTCTATGCAGTTTATTAGACGTCTGCACTAAACAGACAGCGTCGGTTCACGGGATATTCCTCGCAGAATAGTTGGGGGGTAAATAACAGCTTGAGTCAGGCTTGAGTCTATTTGCGCGAGGTGGCTTGCGCGAGTTAATGTATAATAGGAAGGGTTAAAATAGGGATTAGGGCTGAAAATTTAAAAAAGGAGTCGAACTGAGTTTCGAATTGTTGTTGTAATAGATGATAATCCGTACTTAATATTATAAATCTGAGAGTTTGTGTGTGTTTGTATGTACGTATGTTTGTTACCTCTTCACGCTCAAACGGCTTGACCGATTTGGATGAAATTTGGAACACATGTAGAGTATAACCTGGAATAACACATAGGCCACTTTTTACCGCAGGAAAACAACTATTACCACGGGAAAATGAGTGGCAACGGGTGTACCGCTGGACGGAAATCTAGTATTACATTATGTTTGAGTGTCTGACCCACTAAAGTACAACCTTTCCAATAAGTCGTATTCGACAGCTGTCATCTCCCCATACTAAAAGAGATTTCGACAAAGGAAAATGGACCCTCTGCCATAGTATTATCACGAATCTGACAGCTGTCAAAAACGACTCATTGGAACGGTGGTACTTTAAAGTAAATTATACTATAGGTAGGTACATACTGAACGGAGCTATAACGATATTTGATAAAACATCTTGGAAAAGAATACAGAACTAAAAAAACAGATGAAATTCTTCAAAACACAGAAGGTAAACAACCACTGACCGTCCAGTAGCGCCCTCAACTGCTTTTTAATATTTTCTTAAAATCTAGAATAAGTGTTACAAATCTAAGACGAACAAGTAAATTGGTTGTCCTAAACGATAAGTTAGTAAATTTTTATGCGTCTTTAAATGCGATTATAAACAATATTTCAATTGTACATACACACATACACATAACACGCCTTTATCTCTTGCGAGGTAGGCAGAGCGTTAACGGCCACAAAACACGGTCGCTATCACCACGTCTGACAAATATTTGAGGGCCGTTTCAGATAGTGACAGGTTGTCAGCCTGTCGCCTAAAATTATAATACACATGAAGACCTAGAGTCCCTTAGTCGCCTCTTACTAAGCCCGCGGGAAAGAAATGGAGTGACGCTATTCTAAACCGGCATCACACAGCAGATTTTTCATCGTAGATTTTTGATATTTTGTCCTGCCGTGTGATGCCGGCTAAGAATAGCATCACCCCCTTTCTGGCGACGAAGGGACTCGAGGGTGTGTATTGCAATTTTAGGCGATAGGCTGACGACCTGCCACTATGGCGATACACAATTTTCCGAATGACCCCCAAATATTTGTCAGAAGTGGCGTGAATGTCTGTTATTTGCGGCCGCTTACGCTCTGCCTACCCCGCAAGGGATTAAGGCGTGATGTGTATGTATGTCCTGGATTTTTAGAAATTAATTTTAAACAGGTGAGGGCGCCACTGGACGGACGGCGCCCCGCCAATTGGAGATTCGTTTCATTACTCACAAGAAAAAAATTCAGTGCAAATTTTATAACTCCTATAAATTACTTGTAGTAAGTAGGTACTACGAGTACAGGTAAACAATAATATATGTAAGCCGTAAAGAACAGATTTAAGATTTAAAAAACGAAAGATATGATATGTTGCAATTTTTCTAAAATATGGGTACAAACTTGCTCTGAGACTTTCGTGTATGGTTCTTTTAAACCCTTTCAAATACCTAAGACTAAGTAGATAGGTTAGAGGCGACTAAAGGACTCAAGGGTTAGCTGTGTAGGTATAACAATTTTAGGAGATAGGCTGACAACCTGTTACTATAGTAATACACAATTTTTCCGCAACGGCCCTTAAATATTTGTCCGACGTGGCATATTTTACGGCCGTAGACCCTGTGTGCTTGAGGTAGATAGGTTTACCTACTTAATGAGTATTAAATTTTGTATTGTTCCGTTTCAAATAGCTTCATTTGACATTTCTTTTATGTGGCTTCAATTTCCAATCTATACAGTAACGCCATCCCAAAAAGCCATAATTGACAGCTGTCGGTTCCATACTATAAGAGATGTCAACAAACGAAAATGGATGCATTAGCACGAATCTGACAGCTGTGAAATATTGCTTATTAGGATGGCCTTACTTTACTTTCTTATAATCTAAGCTTCAGTGAGTAATGTATGAAGATAGTTTGGTCTGGTGAGACGTATGGTGGAGATTGAAGTGTCATGAGTGTCGAGTGATCTGTGCCCTATGTTATGAAACTACAGGCTACAAGTCTACAGGTGAAATTATTAGTACATTGCATAGCCGGTTAATATCTATTCACAATCGCACTCATACACACATCTCACTCAAGCACAAGATTTATTTAATTTTTAAAGCACCTAATAGTAGTTTATGCAACTGTCGTATACTGGGGGTCATTAGAATGCGAGTGTCTGTTTATCACACGAGGCGCAGCCGAGTGTGATAATAGTTTGACACGAGCATTCTAATGCCTAATTATCGCAGTTGCATACACTATTTTATCTACACTCTCCTAAAAAACTCAGAAACACTTTTCTAAACGTACGCACCGGCCATTGCAAGGCCCGATACAAGGACAAATTCAATACGAGAACGTAATATGGCTTGATATGAATTTATGATAAATCTATACTTTAGCAGTTGTTTAGATGTGGAGTCTTAACAATAACTTAACTAAACAACTGAACAACATCTGAACAACAACTGAACAACAACTGAACAACAACTGAACAACATCTGAACAACATCGAAACAACAACTGAACAACATCTGTACAACAACTGAACAACATCCGAACAACATCTGTACAACAACTGAACAACAACTGAACAACATCGGAATAACATCTGAACAACAACTGATCAACATCTGAACAACAACAGAACAAAAACCTATTAAAACAACTGAACAACATCCGAAAAATTACTGTGCAACAACAACTGTCAGGTGCGGCGGAAGATAGCGATTTGAATATTGGAAAAAAAAACTTCGTTTCATTTCTCAACTTTATCGTATTAAGAGTTTTCTCATTAAGTCATTACGCTTCTGTAATTTATAGTAAACCTTAGTTTTTATAGGCAGAATGCATAAAGTAGGTCATTATGCATCTGTTTTCGAATTCATAATTCGAACATTATGAGACGAGTGTATATAAACATACTTAACTAATATTAGAAACACACGGTTTATTTTACTACCCATACTCACACTAGGTAATCCTGTGTCGTGGGTTGGTTTATGTTAAATACCTTTATTTAAGTAAATATTAACACTTAAATTAATACTTAATGTTTAGGTTATAAGCATATTACTATGAAAGGTATAATATAATATAATTGGCTGGACATGTCAGTAATATTATACAATTTTATCATAGTTGTAAGCTCTACCGGCTTCTAAACCGGTACTAACTGAAAACCAGCAGCGCCTCTTTAGTTGTAAGGTTTATTTTGTTGAACTTTATTGTTGTATCTTATTCTTTTGCCATAAATCCGATTAAATGATTTTCTTTTCTTGTCTTTCTTTGTTGAACAATGACATTATTTGAGTTTGCCGCTTAATTTATAATTTGTATGTCGCAAGGCAAAACATGTAGCTCTGCAATTTAACACTGACATCTGTATTCTTTTATTACTCATGTTTGACAAATAAAATATCAAATAAAAATATCCTTACCTTTCTTTCTATTTCTGGTACCTATCATAATGGCTTAAAGACTACGCGATGAACATCGAACATCACCTGTAAAATTGTAGCCTGTAGTTTGATAATATTGGGCATTGGTGGTTGATTTGATGTGATGATGGAATGACTAGACGTTGCAGTAAATAAATATATTGGTGCGATACGCCTGGGGAGCGTGGATTATCGATAGAGTCAGTTTACGTTAAGGCTGTATAAAATAATAAGTATGTACCTACAATAAAAGGAGTACGCTAAGTACCTATCACCTATTAGAATTTGTCAGGTCTCGCTTTAAAATGAGCATCAAAAGATCGATATACGGATGTTAAAATATTAGCTGCAAATATGTATTTAAAGGCGTGAACCAGCCCATCAAACTCAACAACTTTCGCCATGGAACATAGGGAGCGATTGGGTTAGTTGTTTGAACAACCACACAAACAACTCCGGTTGAGCTCCTGCTCCCCTATAAATAGTCAGGTGATGGTTTCGAATTCCCGGGGCTAAAATCGGTTAAGATATTTGCTCAATTAGCACATTACCTATGCACGAGCACATGATGTAAGCGAAGCCAGCTTCAGTGCGGTTGAGTTCATACAAATTAGTACAAATAATCTTATTTCTGCCGCTGTACATTCTTGGTCCGGCTCCGGGCCAGTGATTGAACCGATGACTTTGTCGTACATACATAGTCATGTCGTGCAAAACAGTGTCGGGAATAATCAGTGTCATGCAGTAATGGTGTCCCTCCTGTCTCTCAAAACGCTATTTTTATTATATCCTCATTGTAGAACGAAATTCAGCGCCGCTCCGTTTAGTGCCGCAACGCAAGTCCGGTTTCACCTTAATTTATGGCAGATCTGGTTCAACGTATTATTATATATTAAGTACTAAAATAACGGAGGTAGTTTAAGCCTTTGAACTTTAGCAAACATGTCAATTGTCGCGGCTGGTGGCTACAGCAATTGTTTGGCGCCATTAGGCTATTAGTTGATGAGCAAGTGGTTACGTCAGCCGTCCTAAGGTTGAACAAGTGTGCATATTTCTTCAACAAGTCTTTAGAAAAAGTTTCATGTTTCATATGAGGTGATCAGGTGGAAGAAACAAGCCAACCCAGGCTCATATAGGGCCGCCGCCTATATCGGACGCTTGCTTCGCGACGTTTTCAAAAGAAATCCGAAAATGAATACATCCATGGTACTATCAGTACAACACCAGATCACTCGAAATTTTGAAATTCATCACTTGATGACTCTGTTACCAATCATTGACCTTGCAGGCTGAACCACCTGATTGTCAGAAAAGAAATATGGTCCCGTGCTTCGGAAAGCAAAAACAAGTTTTATTGTATTATGCAAACACAGTTCGAAGCACGGTAGGTACGCCAAAAATCGTGACTTGGAATTGTGAAAAATAAATATGTAATTTTTACTGTAGATTTCATTGAATTTATATTTATAAGAACTAGACGTCTCTATTACAACTGAACTCACATCAACTCATATATTTAACGATTGGCGTACCTAACGCCAAAAATCGTGACTTGGAATTGTGAAAAATAAATATGTAATTTTTACTGTAGATTTCATTGAATTTATATTTATAAGAACTAGACGTCTCTATTACAACTGAACTCACATCAACTCATATATCGCACTCTTAATAAAATAACGACCTAATCCAAAAACACAAATTTTTGGGTATTGATGAAAAACGTTTGTTGAAAAAACAGAATAATTTTTAAATGGCTGTAGAATTAAAAGTAAAAGGCAAAGGATGAAACTTGAACCACCTAACTAATTCTAAGAATATGTTCTTTTAAATGCATTAAAATTTACACAAATATTCACATCCATTAATTAAAAAAAGTTAATTATTTGTAACCCTTTAGAATTGCGTCATTATTTCATGAAAAATCTGAAAGAAATATTGACCTAAGTTAAAATCGGTCTTTGCTTTACCAAATCAAACATGAAGATCTCTGACTCATTTTAAATTAAGTCACTATTTTACTAAAAAGCTTAAAGAAAATACAATTTATTTAAAAATAAGTCTATAACTTCAACATGTGACTCAAATTCAAATCGCGATATAGCGACTAGCAAATGGTCAACAGAACACAGTCCTATTACGAGCATAATGAAAATATAAGGATAATTTTTCTTCTGTCATTCATATAGGACACCGAGTCGACAAATGACCCAATTAACCCTTTGATTAAACGTATTTGCATGTAACTTAAATGCGCCGCGGTCGTTATAAATGGTGCGGTGGCTGTTCTCATTGCAACGGAGACGGCTTCTACAAGAAAAATTAAGTGAAAATTAAACGATAATATTTGTACGCTAGTATGGTTTGGTCGGCAGCACTTCTACCCGATGTTACTTATGTTACTTATGCTCTCTTTTATTCTGATGTCCACTTTCCTCACGCTGCTGTCTGCTTTTTGATACGTAGCGATGGCTCGGCCTCGTGGCCAATTGTCAGGTGTTTTATGGTAGAGTGTTGTCCACGATCTGCACGATATTGTTGACTTTCATTGCGACTTGATGTGGGGCTCCATCAATCCATATTAATATTGAGTATTTGGGTGAAATATACTTAGGCAAGGCACTGCGACGTTCTTTGTGTTTTTCTCGATGAGGTCATGATTATCTGCGATGTTGGCTGTTAGGGGAGGATCAAGAGAAACACGTATGTTCAGTTCAGACGTATATTGGCGACTGACTGACGCTACAAGCTAACTTATACATAACTATAATATACCTAATAGTAGGGAGTGATGTGTCACCACAGTACACCACCCCCCTTAATTTTGAAAAAAAAAATTAATGCCAAAAGTATATTTTTTTCTTATTCTTGTACTTATTATTACTACATTATTTTAAGTAACAACAGTTTTTTGAAAAATCATATCATGTAAACATTTTGTTTTTGACATTTAATATGAAACAATTTTTTTTTTTTATTATTATTCATAGTTTGATCACAATCTTACAACATATGGTTATAATAATTTGGTTCTTTATAATTTTTTTTAAATAGGTTAGTCATATAAAAAATAAACTTTGTTTGCATTACCTACAACAAGTTTATATATTTATTTTTAGAACCAAGGTGCAGTTAGAATTCTTTACCTTTCTTTCCAAATTATTTAAACTTTCTTACATTAAAATATTTAAAAGATATACATCAATATAATTAGATCTACTCATAAATGAAAATAACAGTTCGATAAAGATGTAATTAGAATGACTCCAGTTGGAACTAGAGACTGAAGCCGTGAAATATGCGAAAAAATAAAAATTATTTTCATTTATGGATATAATAATAAAAGTAAAAATAGAATATAATAATAAGTAAACTGTTTAAAAACTGCATCGAAAACTATAATTTGTATGAAAAGGTTGAATTTATTAGTAAAAAAAAGCGTAGTATTAATATACCTCCTTATAGTTGTATATTACTGATTAGAAACGCTTCACAAGAAATTTAATTTAAATGCGAATCTGTTAAATAATTATAGTGAAATAATTATGTAGGTTTCTAAGTAGGCTTAGAAATAAAAACTTATGTTCCTGAATTACAATAATGTTTATAATTGTTTAATATTGAATTTGGCAGATACCAAATAACTGCATCAAATTCTACGATGGTACAGATACATTAGTCCAAACATACCTACATAAAATAGACATTGAATCTATTTTATAAGATTATTTAATTACTCAGGAATATTTTATTAGTGCCTTCATTTTTTTTTATATATTCTTACTATCTTTATACCATGATTGATTATACCCATTAAATTAAGATAAAGGCAAATAATATACTGTATAAAAGGATAACAAATCTTAGACTAATTTTATATTTATAACTATCCTATTACTTATTCTATTCTTTTATTTTCAATCCAAGGCGTAGGTAATTTTTGACACATCTATTAATAATTCAATTCATTTATCATATTATTTATGCAAATAGAACTTTAATTTGATTTACACTTACGTTTTGTAACACATTCTTTATTTTCAACTTTCATGAAACGAAACTTGTTCAAATATTTTTCCAAGATATTTTATTTTTTATGTCTGGTAATTAATTATTCAAGTTTTATTTATTTTCAGTACTATTCATTAACACAATTATAAGCTTTTATCAAATAAAGAAAAAACATTATAAATTTATTTGTTATTTACTAAGTAGCTCCAGCTGTACCCAAAATTTATTTGACTCGACTCTACTCTTCACATTATTTATTATCATTCATTTGTCATAATATTTGTCACATTTATTTAACATATTTCTTTATCATATTCTTTTTATTCGTCTATGGGCTGCACTCTACACTTCACGTTATATATTTATCACTCATTTGTCACAATATTTGTCATATTTCTTTATCATATTTCATTTATTCGTCTATGGGCTGCGCAGCCATTTTAAGGAAATCGGTAGCACACTTTTATTAATTATTTTTATTTTTATTTGCGGCACTATTCTACCGACCTGTCCGGACATAATTATATAATACAGGCATACTAGCCTTAAATGAGTTCCTTAGAACTTCATTTTAATATAAGGTCAATTTTAAGACTGGTGTCTCCAACGTTTTTCACGGGGGAAAACTCGTTCCGGCCATGATCAAAATGAAGGATCTGATCCTTATTCGTGCCTAACCCTATTGCTACTACGTAACTAATGGGCTTGTCCTTATTATGCATATTAAATGCTTACTTTCCCTATACTTACTAAACCTGGCTAAAAAGCTCGCAACGATAAATCATATAGATAATAAAATATCAACTCTTGGTTGATCTGGCCAATCGTATTACGATAATTTATTAACCAATGATTTCCTTCTACTACAATTTTCCTAGAAAATATGCTAAACTGCCTATCAATATCCATTTTAACCTGCACTTAGTGGGACCATCTGGCTGCTATATTAGTAAGTTGACGTACCAAATTGACTTAAACATCATATTTAGCCAAAATGATTTTTAATACGTAACTTCTAATACGCTTATCTTTCTTAACACCTTCTATCTTCGTCCGAGAGACTATAATACTCTTTAGTCGGAGTAAGAGTATAGACTTTTATAGTCTGTGCTGTAGAGTATGTCTATCAAGTATATGTGTTATTATAAATGTTTCAAAATCTATAAGTAAACCAATTACCTGTTACTAAAATTAAAGCCCGAAGAATTGATTTCATAAAAGTAACATAAATCTGTAAGTATGTACCTAAGTATCAGAAAAAAAAGACATAAGTAAGTTCACTCAAACATAAAAAAATACAGTATAAATTAAATTGCAATTGACCTAATTCCATTGTTCGTGTAAGTACACTCATCTCTCAAGTCAGCAATACGGTGGCGTACATGAGTACATGACAGACAACGGCTCTGATTTCTTAGTAACTAAATGAAACATAAACATATAATGTAGATAGGTAAGTAAATCATAACATCACATATCGAACATTGTTTCTATGCGTATCTGAAACACAATGTTTTTGATTCACGCTTTATTTTGATCTTGGTAGGTACTGACGACACTGAACTTCTAAAGTTTCATCAACAACAATGTTCTAGAATATGAACACGTGTAAAATATTTCATTAAAATTCTAAATTTAAATAAAGCGTACCTATTTCCGTGCATATTTTTGTAAATTATCGTAATCTACTCAAAAATGCATTAACATAGTAAGGGTTTTGTAACTTTTAATAACCAAAATATGATGATTTTAAAACATAATTAATATGTATAAAAGTTAAGACATCCCAACCAATTTTTTTTTTACCAATAATTTAATATCATACGTTATACCCATCACAAATAAAACTTCTTGAACTTGCTTACATTGAGGCGTACGTACGGATAGAAATGACTCATAACTTCTCCTTTATCATTCTTTAGAACTTGCGGGGTAAATAAAGCGTCAACGGCTTTTTGCGTTATCTGCACCTCACCTATACCTATGAACGTTTTCTTTTTATACCGTCTGCTTGAAAATACTACTTACTGAGATATGATTGAGACTACTAATTAGTTACTTACCGTTCATATAACTTTTCCTAAGGATAAAAAGATCACACTATCTTACATTTTAATTCAACTCGTAAAAATAATACATTTGGTACAAGAACCAAATATGAACCAACTTTTTGAATTTTACTTTTTATGATGGAAATGTTATCTTAACGTTAAAAAAATATTGACTATCCATTTAAAGTTTCTGAATTTTATTTTGTCTTTTCTACCTTCCAAAAAAGTTCTTAGTTAAACTGACGACGCCTTGGAATGAATGAACAAACTTATTCAATACGCTTAATTATTAAGTGACTGCATAAACTACAACTAACAATGGGGTCTATAGAATCGATATTGAAATACCTAGTATTCAGAGTGAATTTGTATAATTTTATTATTATTACGAACATATTTATTTAACAACACATGGATAATATGATTAAAAATGATGTTTCAAACATTTAGTCAATATTTCATATTAATAACTGTTTGTCACATAAAATTAAAAAACATTCATTCATTTTATTATAAATAAAACTTGTATCATCTTGTATACTGTCAAAAAAAGATTAAAAAATATAATATTTATTTCAATAATTTATAAATTGTAAATTCCAATATTACCAATAATGTTTATTGAATATTATTCGTTATCCATTTTATTTAATCCTTTTTAATTATTATTAATATTATTTCACAAAAATTGTGTATTTCTAAAAAATATCACACAATAATTGTAAACTAAAATAACGTTGCTGCTGCTGGTATATTGTTGGTGGTTCGTTGAAAGTCTGTATCGTAAAAATGTTCTGGGGGCAACTATGCACTCACGTGATAAATTATAAAAACAGAAAAACACTTACGTTTGGATACTGGTATTTTCTATACACCATCACACACCGATATCACTGATGATCGCTCTTCTCTAACTTTCACAACCTGATATGTCCACATGTTGTAAATTGGACAACACTTCAGCCTGCCGCATCCACTTCCGTCTCGTGCAACCTCCCGGCGCCCTGCTTACTCTGCACATCTTATATTTTCACCATC
The DNA here is from genome assembly GCA_027580185.1 of Tuta absoluta. Classification (NCBI taxonomy): domain Eukaryota; kingdom Metazoa; phylum Arthropoda; class Insecta; order Lepidoptera; family Gelechiidae; genus Tuta; species Tuta absoluta. The sequence continues at coordinate 4,319,653 of JAQAHW010000019.1, read as the reverse complement.
AACATCCGACTCCAACAACCTCCCGGCGCCCTGCAAATCTGCTCATCATACTTTCGCCATCGACATCTGACACCAACTTTCTCCCTGCGCCCTGCAACTCTTTCTTCAATCCATTGCATCTGACTGTTTTCTAGTCCTGTATCATCACGTCATGTCTTCTTTTATTTTATATCTGGTATTTGAATTCAATTTAGGTTAATTTATCTCCATTGGATTTTCTTCTTAAAATGTAATTTAGATACTGTTAGGTTAGGTAGTATCCGTACAAATGTACCTTTGTCATATCACATAATATGCTTCATTTCTCGGCCAGAAACAGTTCACTTTTCACAATATAAAAATATATATTATAATATAGGTCCCATAGTTAGTAAGTAGATAGTCCGCTTTACAAGTCACGTTGCAGTAATTTGACACTGCAGCACTCGACCACTGGCGACATTCTTAGTCCGTGGGAACGGATTTCACTCAACGAATCGTTCCAAAAACCACTCAAAAATAGTTCTTTAACACTTCAACTCCCCTAAACAACCAACCACATCAGAAACCACAGCTCAGCACTGCCAAAAAGCAGCGCTGGCAGGGTCGCCATGCGATGTTGGCTGTTAGGGGAGGATCAAGAGAAACACGTATGTTCAGTTCAGACGTATATTGGCGACTGACTGACGCTACAAGCTAACTTATACATAACTATAATATACCTAATAGTAGGGAGTGATGTGTCACCACAGTACATATCAAAGGGACGACAAGCGAGTCGTGTACGAAGACACTCAGTAGTACCGTAGTGATTGTGCTTTGGTTTGTTTGGGTTGATGGAGTTGTGCGTTAGAGGTTTGCTGTTGACCATAAACTTCTTTTCAGTGATCAGAGTGTCCACACTTGTACTGGAGTACTTCCTTTTAAAAGTGATCGCCCGGTAGTGAGCTGCACAAGACTGTCTTAACACTCACTAGGCTTTTCCAGGCCCTGACATTAAGAGGCTGTGTAACACAAGCTGTTATTTTGATCGTAGCTGTCTTCTGTATTATACTGTCGATAGCTCGGTGGAGTTCTCTGGCGGTTCCTTGTAGTTTTGTAGTTCGGTGGATATTGGACCAACTTTTTTCCATGTGATGGAGCGCCAGGCCTCGTGAGCGATGCGGCGATCCCAAAAAATACACGGCGTGCGTGCTGAGCCAGATAAATAGCGTGTAGATAAGGGACCCAAAATAGACTTATATAAAAGTGCGTAATGACGTTGCTCCAGACGAGGGGGTGGGTGGTATACTGTGGCAAACTGCGGTGGAGACGTCTTACTTATTTTGCAAGAAAAGTAGCGGTGAAGCGTGAAACACGTCGTCAGTCACAGGCACAGCCACAGATTACAATAATAATTAACAAGCTCAGCGTTCGCTTATATCATTGTTGTTCGTGTCGACGTTCGCGTAATGAAGCTGACGGTGTAACACCCGCTTGAAAAAAGGGGCCACACGATTGCCGTCGATGACTGTGGTCGCCTTTTCTTCTAGAGCTAGTTCTATGGTAGATGCATCATTCAGTTTCGTTTTTAATTTGATGACCCCGTCGATCCTAAATGGCAAGTAGGCGGAGTTCTTGTGTCTTATTAGTTCGCTGATGGGCCGGGCGGGCCTACCATTATAGACAAATGACAATGCTGGTTTTGAAAAAGTTTTCGAATGACTGTAGAACGTGGTAAACTCTGGCCTTGTAAAATCAATCAGGATCGAATTAAGGAGTGTTTTGCTGAGTGAGAAATAGGTAACGTCCTTTCTCGTCCGTGTTTGGCTCAGGATGTTTCAGGTGCGGGCTTCTCGGTGGGCTATGTTGGAATAGCGAATAATGACACTAGCACTACCGATATCGTAAGTCAAATTTGTCGCAAACGTTTCGGGCGTCATCGGTGACTTTGAATTTAGTTGGTATCTGTCGTTTTGTGATATTACCAACATATTGTATTACCAATATTCCGTGCGAAACGGATGGATCTCAACACCTTGCACCGTCTTTTAACAAGATGAGCACAGTGTGACTATCTGTCTTACGGAGAACGGCTTGCGGCATGCTCTTTGATGACGGTGGCAGCCATGCTACTTCGCACGATAACGGCGTCATGACAAGCGACGTGCTGATTTGGCCGTCTAGTCAACGAAAACGTGTTCTTAGTAGGAGATTTATTGTGTAACTGTAGGGAAGGTGGCACCTTGGTAGCGTGTCGTGTGCAAATTTTTTCAAGTTTCCTTACCCATTCAGTCTGCAATGTGACAAGATTTTAATCCATCTGTTGCTCCTGTTAGTACTCACTTATTTGGCTTGTGATGTGATGGACGAGGTAAATTTGAGTGGTTTAAGAGATAAATGGCGGTATTCAATGCTTTTTTTTGTAGAACGTTCTGTAGTAAATACTTCAAACAATAGACGTGTGAGGTACGAGTAGTGATGAAAGGCTTGCTCTACGATATGCGGCTGGAGATGAGATCGAGTTGGTACACATTTAGCCTTGGTTATATCGTCGAGTTTGACGGCAGCAATCGAGGTGCCGATGATTCCAACTATGGTTCAATATGATTACTTTTCAGTCGGAGGATTAAATTAATGTACTAAAAATATAGAAAATTCGTTGAATTTCAAGAGTAGTAAAACGTTAAACCTATTTTTAAATAGCTTTCGGTACAAAACCTAAGATTAAGATAAAATGCGAAGTGAGACACCAAGTTAATACGTTAAATTATGTTATGATATCAGTCGAATACAGGTCAAATTTGAAATAATACCGAAGTCATTTCATTATTTTTGCTAAGACAAAGACTCAACTAAAAATGTTACTAGAAATTTTCATCATTAGAAATACAACAAAGACCTAATTTCAGTTCAGTCATATAAATAACAAAATTTTCAAAACGATACAGTCTTATCTTCAAATGGGTCAATGAGCTTTTCCAAAATTTTCGTAAAATACAGACCTAATTTAAAATGAGTCAAGCAAACATCGCAGGTTTTTGTAAAACAAAGACCAAACACTAAATCGGTCATTCTTTTATAAAAACTTTTCAATTACACTCGCCTCAACTTTTGATAAAACAACGGCTCATTTCAAAATCAGTCGTCTTTTCACAAAAACGTAGCATGCAGCCGCAGACGCAAGACGAAATCGGTCATTATTTGACTGAAGAGATAGGAGTTCGGGGCGGGAAAGATATAGACTCATTTTATTTTAAACCTTATTGTATAAGAGATAGGGTTGTATTTTAAAGTCTATGTTGTGGGCCCTGCTCTAATAAGTCAGTTTTTCACAAAAACTCATTTTGGCCAAATTTTGATTTAGGTCGTTATTTTACTAAGAGTGCGATATTTAACGATTGAGCTTTGAACTTACGAAAACTTCTTACAAAATTCTTATTTCCGTTGAGCCTAGGAAATTCACCCTTATTGTCATAGAGTTACAAACGCATTGAGTAGACAGGAACAGTTGGTACTTTCCTAAATGGCAATAACACTATTGCGAACAGACGAAACGACGGACAATAACATAAAGGAATCGATAGCAGATACAAATGAATAATCTATAAATGCGTTTAAGACATTGATTGGTAAAGCTAGGTTGATATTAGAACAGACAGGGTGAAATATATTTTTCTTGGATGACTACAAAATCTATAATGGTTTCTAGTACGTACTATTATAAACTTTGTAGTAAAACATATCTTATAGCTAAGAAACGCCTTTTGCCGAAGACCCGTTTTCTCATTAAATGTAAGCAACATCACTAAATATTTTTTTATTGTTTCTCAAATAAATATTCTATGATAAGAAATCCCCTAGTGCTTTTTTAAATTTAGTGTTAGTATTAGATATTTTTTTACTATTTATTTTATTTATTTATTGTACACAGGAACAGTAAATAGACAAACAAATAAAGAAAACAGATACAACAGGCACTGCTTATCTCTGATAAGAAATTTCTACTACTATCTTGGATTAAGAACATCAACTTAAATTGCGATATGATACAAGCCGCGCTCCCAAGCAGGAAGAGAATCAAATTCCAGTCACTTTTTGGCTGTGATTTGCGGCAAGTTGTTTGTTCCAAAAATGTCTCTGTCTAAGAGCTCATAGCTCTATCCGAAAAGTTAATACGGTTCTGTTATTAGGAGCATAATAAGTCGGCATACGCTATGCTGAGCCCGTTTTAGCGATACTATCTACAGCATTTTTATTTTATTCATAGATCGCCATGTTTATACCCTTGTTTACCAAAGAGGTCGCTGCAAAAAGATCTCTAAGTATCTATATCATTGTTCCATCGGTCTATATTAAATTGTTACAATCTTTTTGTTTCTTACTATGTTTTGTGTGTTTTGTCTTTAAGTTTTTCTCTATACCCTAGTTAAGTACCTACGTCTGTGTGTGTGGTGAATTTTTCACAAGTGATAGATAGCGAAAACTCAAGACGAGCTGGTTATAAAGAAACAATAAGGCAAATAGTGCGAAATACAAAACACGAATTTGGGCTTCAAATACAAAATTGCTGATCAGTTGATTTGAGTTACTATGAAAACTCAAAATATTTTTGTCATATTTCAATTTGTCCATTGAGGATAGTTGTTTCTTATCACAAGCCTGTCTTAAGATTTCGCCATCGGTCCCTAGTAAAATTTCACCACATATATGGGGCCAATCACCCTTTTATAATCACCATGTGGTGATTGGCCTGGTGGTGATAAAGAACAACTTTCCACAAAGTAAATTGTCAAAATACATATCAAATTATTAATAATTGTCCTTCCATACCAAATTGCCGATCAGCTGAATAGAATTACAATGGAAACTCAAATTATTTTGACACATTTCAACCTAACATAAGTTGAAATATGACAAAATAAAAGTACCTAACTCAAATAAGCTGTTTGAAAATTTGATTGGGAGTTCCAAATTAGTTTTTTGTATTTCGACCTATGTTTCTTGTGGTTCCATGACACTAGCCCGACTTGAGATTTCGCTATCGGTCTCTAGTCAAATTTCACATTTCTTATAGTATAGGCCGACAATGCATATCCCATGTTAATTCTAGAAGGTTGAGATATAACAGTTCGTCCTCAGCGTGTCGGTTCGTTTGATCTGTTGCAATTAAATATTCAACGTTATTCTAGTAACAGTTTTGTTCTATTCTAAAATCAAATTCATCGCTGTTCCAAATTTTATGATAATGGATTTTGTTAAAGCTTTTGATAAATTGGATCACTGACCTCTTTTCTATACAAGTGATGGGATACATTAACAGTCACAACAGTCCACTGCTGGACATGGGCCTTCCCTATTTAGAGGAATTGCCGTACTTACCATGTTTAGCAGGCTGATTAGCAAGCGCGGCGCAAGATGTCGCATAAAAAAATATAATAAAACAGTGACACTTATTTTATTATTTTTTTATGGCTGAACTCTACAATTTTAGCCCCGGTGTTTGAAATCTACACTAGACTATTTGGTGAGGAGCTGGATCTTACCCTGAGAAGTTTGTTTGGTTTCCAAAATGGCGAACAAATGAGGGACCTCCGCGCCCCCACCGGCAGGGGCGTCAGTTGCTTTGAAGCTTGTGGAGTGTGATCTACTTGCAATGGCTGCAGCAGCGCAGCGGTTACTATGATGTCGTTCTCATCATCCGAAAGGACGTGTCTGGGATGAATTAAGATGTTGTTATAATGGGGAGCGTTGTCGAAGAAGCGACGAGACGCTTCCTTCATATAGGCTTTAATGGCAGGGAGACCTAAGTCAATATGGAGGTTGGCGTTCCGCATGTACCCCGGTAGCATTGCGCATGAACTGGTTTTGTACAGGGACACTGCTGCTCATTCCCTGGATGAATGTACCTATTTCTTAGTCGCTTTTTACGCTGCCTACGGGAAGAATTGGGGTGATGCTATTCTAAGCCGGCATCACAAGGCATACATTATGGGAAAAGTAAACAGAAAAATGTCTTTATATCAAATGATCCATGGAACTTAAAATTAAACTTTCTTTAGTATGCAAACTGAATACGAGAATCGGCCAGCCATTTCACCGCGCTCGTAAACAGGGGAGCGGTCAGGTAAGCCCCATTGTTGTTTTTTAACCCTCCGCCTTTTTTTTATAGCCGCACCATAGAACAGAGCTTTTGGGAAATTAGTTCCGATATTATTGAAGAAATTCAGAAGTAGAGCCGCGCCAAGAAAGGAGTCGAATGCTGAGACTCGAAAATATACTTACCTTAATAATGTATCTTACGGCTAGTGCCATAAAGTGTTGCAAAGTATACACGCGTTGACAGATATGTTTTGTACGAAAGCTCCTTGTCTGCGGGACTCCTTTCGTAGCCTGTACCCTACAGATGGTGGCGGTGTCCTTTGCAAAATTTTTGATTTAGTTTTTTAAGTACCGTTTTCGGAGCCTCTTTATTGTTATCGTCGTCCCGTTCTACAAAAGTTGGGTCCGAATTATGTCGAAACATAAAAATGTTACCAATCTTAATTATAAGAGACTTCGACGATTCTTTTTTTGTGTAAATCGGAACGTTGCCGGCTAATTACAAAACTGGATCTAAATTACTTCCTTGCGGTACTTTTCAAAACTTTGTGAATATAGGAGGTATAGCTGAATAAAAGCTTCGTATATTTATTTGAGGTTACAAATAGCTGATTTAATTCGCTTCCGGAAATAAGTAACAAAGAATTATGTTTGCTGCGAATAACCGACTTTTTAAATGACTTTTGTATAGAGACTTATTCAGCTTTACGACAGCTTACCCTTTTACTTTTAATATCTTTCTTTCTTTGATTATTTTTATCGACACTTAACATCTTTTGCTATCGCAAAAAGTTATATTGCATTGAGTCAATAAACAAATCAAAACAGATCATTTTGCATCATCCATGTTCAGCAAAGCTTATTTTGATCATCGATTCAATTTAAAACTGATAATATTTCTGCGCATTACCTACGCAGGACGACATAAGCTCGTAAGTGATGGTCTTGTGGATAAGTGGAAGCTTTTTGTATTTTTTCACGTCTCCACCTTTTACCATGATATCTCGAACGCAGGTGCGATTGCGAAAAAATAAAAGTTTAACGTGGTTTCACCTTTGATAATGTCTTTGTGGTTGGCGAAATCGCGGAGTCACACGTGCTTATAACCTATGGTAAGGGCTCGGAAGGATGAACTCGTGCAATGTTGCATCTACGCCCTACACCGACCCTTCCCCAGCGAATCCTATGGAATACTTACAAACGGCTTAGCAAGCCAGTCTGGTTTTGTGTTTCCAAGCGCGCGGTGCTGGCGCGTCGACGCACGAGCCTAAAATCTTTCATCGAGAAAAGATTCATCGCAATCGAACCTTTTCAAACATACTTTTTAAACTGGCCAGTTATGAGTTCTGTTTTTGAATTTAATGAGCGCCGGTTCTCAAACTTTGCGCGGTTTCGAAGTTTGTTTTGAAAGTTTTAGTTTTTTAAGTTATTTTCGGTTTGCACTTCGGAAATGTGTTGTGATCACATTGTTATGTTGTTCAGTTATGTGGTTATTGTTTAGTGTCTCGGTTATGTTTTGAGGTTTTAGTTTATTTTGGATTTTGCGGTGTGTGTGGTGTGGTTTACTAGTTGAACTATCTCGTGTGTGGATCTTTGGCGTGTAAAGTTGAGCACAATGAATCTTCTTTGGAAAGTTCTGTGCTCTCTTCTGCTGCTAATACAAGCAGTTATGTGCAATTGGTGGTAAGTTTACTTATTAAGATTAGCATTATTATATTTTGCTTTTTTACACTTTAAGTGTTGTACAAATTAGGTACCTTAGCGTGTAGGTCTAACGTCAGTTTATATTTTACGTGTGTAGTTTGAGTTAACAGGTTTTCTACTTTCTCTACTTTTTGTTACAGAGATACTTCAAAAATCTTTCTAGTTTTGTAAAAATGTTTTGAAATTAATATTAAACCCTTTGATAATTAGAAGAAAATATTCCGCAACTAGTTTATTCCATACGTTTTACATACGATTAGTTGCAAATAAGGCGTAGAGCTTTTAGTCCGAGTGGCTCATGCTCGTATAACTTTCATCAATGCGTATAATAAAGTAAAATACCTTAGCAATGATTAGGAAACCTTTTACTACTTATATCTATATTATTATTTTTAATTAGTAGGGAGAATTATAAATTGTTGTCAAAATAGTTTTTTTTACGCAAACGTCATGCTATAAGAAAATACAATAATTTTAATCCGAAATAAAATATTGTCCAATTAACTCTTTAAAACAAAAGTTCATGAAATCTTATAGGTACGTAGATATTATGTTAGAAAATATTATTTATACAACAAGACTTACCAATAAACAAACAGTTATTAATACAACACTTAATGATAAAAGTTCCTTTTCAGATTTGTAAAAATTTTGACTTTTCATCGAAAAACCATTTTTGCTTCAAGTAACACAATAACTAGAACATAAATACCGTTCTTATCAATATAGTGGCTTTATTAATATTTTTAAGTAATTTTTTTACTGATTTCAAAGATTCTTCTTTCGATTTATTTACATTAGAAAGGAGCTGGTGAGAAATAAACTCTAAGTTTGCAACTACTTTGTGATCGTTACGGACATAGGTAAGCTGTTCAAAAATTACGTAGCACGGCACCAGTCAATAAAGATTGCTTTATTTATATATAAAGGCATAAAGGAAATTATAATTGGTGCAAAAGGTAACAAAACAGCCTAAAAAATTTTAAACTATTTACGGTTTTCTGCACCGACTGTACACCAGTGATGAATAGCAAACTCTTAACTTATCTGGCTTTATTTATTCATCAACACCATTTTTCTCATAAATCCGGAGTGCATCGGCACTGGCAACTTTTTGGGTTAATGTTTTAAAAATAGAACAGTTTCGTAGAAGATAAATAGCGTATCTGTTTACATTTGCATTGTACTAAACGGTTTTGTTTGACAGACGCCGACGTGAACCGCCGCGCGCTGACTGATGTGTTTCTTCAAAAATTTATACTCTGTGAAAAGCTGTTGAAGTTATCTTTACACAGAATTCGGGGGATAGCTTTCGCCTCTTGAGAACGGAACTGCTGATATACACAACTCATAATTTATGATATAACTAAGGCAACTATATAAAGTTTAAGATTGTAATAGAGTTAATACATTTTTAATTTAAAAAGGCAACGAACAATCTGTTTGTATGTAGATACATACATACATACATATATAAATCACGCCTATATCCCTTACGGGGTAGGCAGAGCGTTTACGGCCGTAAAACGGATATTAACAGCACGTCTAACAAAAGCTTGAGGGTCAATCAGATAACTGTGTATTACTATAGTGACAGGTTGTCAGCCCATCGCCTAAAATTGCAATACATATCTAACCCTCGAGTCCCGTAGTCGCCTCTTACGACACCCATAGGAAAGAAATGGGGTGATTCTAGGCCGGCATCACACGGCAGCTACTCTATTAAATATAATGAAGAAATAAAATAAATAAACAGCTTAAGTTTGACATGCACTGGTTACATAAAGATACTACCTGTAAATTCATTTGACATCAGTTCTTTTAATATTTTTTTTTGTGATCACCCAGTATTGAAGCATTGACCACTTGCTGAAAAATTTAATAAAATCAAAGAGAGAAGTATGTAAATGTCAATTTGGAAAAATTATGTTTTTCTATTCGTTCGGGTTTTTTCATATATGTATATTTTTGCCAGTCTTTATTTTGCCACGCTAAAGTACAGCGGTACTACGCATACAATATTACAGTTCATATGAAATGTCATAATGTTGGCCGCTAATATTCCAAGGGCTCCTGGATTTATAATTTCTTAAAACCTAAGGATCTTTAAACCGCCTGAATTCTTAATATGAAACGCATCTATAAACCGAAATTTTAAAACAATGAAATGAATAAGACAAAGAACGATGAAATTTTCCTGAGAGCTTGTAATAGTAAAATCTTTCGTTTAATTCTGACATTGGTGACTCGTTTTATGATTGGTTGAAAATCTAGCCGTGTGATGCCGGCTTAGAATAGCATCACCCCATTTCTTACCCGTGGGAGTCGTAAGAGGCGACTAAGGGACTCGAGGGTGTGTATTGCAATTTAGGCGATGGGCTGACAACCTGTCACTTTGGCGATACACAGTTTTCGGAGTGTCCCTCAAGTATTTGTCATACGTGGCGTGAATGTACGTTTTTGCGGCCGTTTGCGCTCTGCCTACCCCGCAAGGGATTATAGGCGTGATATATGTATGTATGTATGTATGTGAAAATCTTGATTCTAGTCCTATGACGTAAAACGCGACTATGATGGATCGCATGCCGCAATATATTGCGGTTTTTGACAGCCAGCAAGCAAATGACAGGCTGTGATGGTATCGCGTCGTGTCGTGTGTCATGTAAGCCTAGTGTGGAATTTTATAATAAGTTGTTTTGTAGGTATTATAATAACTTCTTCATTACTCTAAGTGTCATTTTGAGAGCAGCATCCCGAATATTTTGAGTGAATGGCCAGGATCTGCGTCGCTCATTTGGTAGAGCGGTGAAACGGTATTTCACGGTCTCGGGTTTAAGTACATTAACAACCACAACAGTCCACTGCTGGACATGGGGCTCCCCCTATTTGGGGGTATTGCCGGACTCACCACGCTTGGCTAGCGGATTGGCGAGCGCAGTGCAAGATATTTTCAGCTGTCCGTTCCCTGGATAAATGTATCCCTCAGCCACTTTTTACGACACCTACGGGTAGTTTTTGGAGTGATGCTATTCTAAGCCGGCATCACACCCGTGGTGAATATTTTTCGATTTCTTAAAGTTCGTTAACTTGGTTTTCCAAAACAATTCAAAAAGTTTGAAACTAATAAGTCACTAATTAGAATACTAAATTGGCATTGTGTGGGTGAGATGTATCATTAAGTATTATAAATTAGTAATAAACTAAACATTTAAAAACGGATATGGCATAAATTTTATGTTGATTGCAGTTTAATCCAGTAGTATAAACAATAATTTATGGAAATAAAGTTGGTAATAATATTTCAAATAAAAGATACCTTACGTATGAATGAAAATATAATAAAAAGGTAGAGTTCTGAATCATTGGTATGTACTTAATGCAATAACTTAATATGATCACATTTATAGTCCCCACTAGGTTCTCTGTATTGAGATTCCAAAATTAAATAGAACATTTATTATATTTACCCCGGCGGGGATCGAACCCGGTACCTCTGCGTAACAGACAGGCGTAGCACAACTGCACCACTTGCCTTGCTTATGTATACAGTCGACGTTTATGGATGTTGGTAAAATCATCATTATCAACATCCATAAACGTCCACTGCTGGATAAATACCTTCCACAGCACCTCCATAGATTGCGATTTTGAGCCACCTGTCTCACACTGCACTTTCCGACGCGTGGCGATTGTAAAAAAGCAAGATAATTATAAAGACCGAAATTCGTTACTTTCATAGGTACGAGTCAAATGAGTTACTTTTATAAAACGATACTTTGTTTAAATCCAATTTATGACGACATTATCATTGTAAACAATGGCGTCAAAATAAAATCTTTTGAAACTATTTTTTTGATTTTGAAGGTATCACATTAAATGAAAATAGTAATATTTTTGGACAATCATTTCAAACAAACTTGCTTCGCATTTTATTCACTACACATGCAAGTATCGAATTCAAATGATAACTACAGCATCTTAGGTACCACAATATAAAAAAGGAGCTCAATTTCCTAAGTATTAGACATCTGCCCAACATTCACATTCGTAATTCAGTCTCTCACGACATCCAATTCGCATAATCCAGTTTTTTCGTATTTCCTAAACAGTAATGAAAATGAAAAATAAGTTCAGACTTTAAAAAACCTTATGCAGATTAGTGTTACATCTGCCAAACTTCAGTAGAAATCTTTATTGCCATCTTATTAAAACATCTTGAAATTCTCATTATTCGCAGAAATATTCTAACCACCATTCCTAGCAAAACTAGTTGATTAAAAAGAAACCGGTAGGTAATCATTTCATTTCATTTATTTCATTCAATTACAATATACATTGTGTTTGAAAATAACTTATAGTAGGTAAGTAGTATTGAGTAAAAATCACATAAGAAAAAAAATGGAAAATTAATTTGTCAAGTTATAAAATCAAAATAACACAATTCAATATGATAATAAAATCTACACTTAATTAAAAATCCTGCAGAGAGTAGCAACACTTTTCCAACAGAAGTGCCCGTAATTTCTTCCTGAATATGTTAATATTTCTAATCGTCTTTAGCTCAATAGGCAGTTTATTAAAAAACAAAACTGACTGGTACTGTGCGCAATGTTTGACTATGTTCAGTTGTGGAACTATAATATTGTTAAGATCCTTCCGCCGAGTTTTCTCTCTTATCTCCATTTCCTGTACCGTTTCAAAAATGTGTCCATGTTTGACCACATCAGTTAACAAAACCATAATATATAGGCTAGGTACCGTAAGAATTTCTAACTTCATAAAATGCTCCTTGCAGCTTTCCCATGGAGGAATGCGAAGAATCGCACGAATAGCTCTTTTTTGTGCGACGAACGCCTTCTTAATATTATAATCGTAGCTGCCTCCCCAAACTTTAATGCTGTATCTGAGCCTCGACTCTACTAATGCATAATAAACTGTTTTGAAATCTATAAGTAGGCAAACATATTATAATATTGGTGTTCTTTATAGGCATAATTGTTTCTCTCATAAAAGTGATCAGTTCGTTGTAATTTTCAGTCTGCGTGAAGTCACTTTCTCCGACAAATATAACGCAAAAGTCTTCCATAGTAAAGTTAATCAATTTAGACTCCAATCTTGATAACATTTGTCTTATTCCGCACTGAGGAAACAGGAAGTGACAATATTCATACGTCTCAGGAAAGATCCTTTTTGCTGGCGATAATGTCCTTTTGTTGGAGTTTAAGAAACTTATTTTTCTCACTGTATTGTCTGTTAATGGAGAGCTTGTAGATGGACTTGATACATACGATTGAGAGGGTGTTGCTGTTGATTGTGTTGGTAATATTGGCGTTTTTATAGTCTTCTTAGCTTTATTTTCAAAGTTGATGTCTGGATGTTCTTTAACATTTTGCTTCGGACTGACGATAATTTGTGAATATGTAGAGTCCCGTTTTAGTAAGGTCGGCATAGTCTTGCTTAGTTTCCTCTGCTTCTTACTCTGCTTTTTACCCTCACTAGTAACACAGAGCTTAGATAGTTGGATGAACCTATTTTTGTACTTATTTATTTCGTCTTTTAATTGACAGTTTTCGGCTAACATATTTTCAATTTCATTTTCTGCTGTTTGAAGTTGGATTTCCAGTAAAGAAACTTTATCTCTCAATGTCTCCATTTCATTGTTAATAATCATGGTATTCAGTTCTGGGCAGCTTCTTCTTAATGTGTCAACGAGTGAATTTTCCTTTGAGGAATCACATTCATCGTCACTCTCCGAATCTATTGTTTTTGTTAGTTGTTCAAAAGAATTTCTAATAGACACATTCACTTTGACTTCCTTCTTACGCTGTGTGACATTATCTACTTGGGAAGGTAAACTATGTGGCTGTAAAGATGAAATTTCTAAGCCATGCAATGTAACATCTGATTGAGTTGCTTTATACTTCGCTGTCACATTCGAATCTGAGTTGGAGGTTCGGTCATCAGTTACGTCGCTAATTTCACTGTCCTTCAAATTTTGCCTCAATTGTCGCGGTGTGCTTGATCTTTTACAACACTTAATACACTTCCAAATGGCTCTTTTTGTTACATCCATTAAATCGTAACGTTTTTTTGAAGTATTTGAGCATTCACCAAGGCATAGAATAGCACAGCATCTACTGCATGTAATGCAATCATTACGCTTACACTTTTGTGCGCATTTGGTACAAATTTTTGTGATCGGTGGCATTTTCAAACAATTTAGTAGGGGAATGCTCACGTATAATATCACGATAATTCAATAATGCCACTAAATCTTGGTAATAATTTATAGTAGCATTGAATAGTTTTATTTTTATCAATTTTAATCTAATACTTTGATTTATAACGACTAAAGCTGCGTGTTTATGACCGACCGCCTGACAAATCCTTCAAATTCAATTTTAATTTATCAATTTCAATCTTTTACAGCGAATTCGGTCCAATAATCAATTTATAAATTTCCTGGATAATAAAACCCATAACAAAAAGACAAAAAGTTTTGTGTTCAGCTAAGTAGCGAACTCGGGCACTGGTGAAACCAGAGACTAGCATTCGACGCACAAGGCTATCATCGCACTGATAAAAGTTGCGAAATTAGGCACCACTTTCGTACATTGTTTATGTTTAGTCGATGAAAGTTCGTTATTTTTGTAAATTTAAAATTTAGGCACTTTTCCACTCATAATACTGTGTTTTTCTTTTTGATTTTACTTTCTCACTATTCACTTTAGGTTTTTACAATTAGATATTTGGAAGGAGTAATCGCTTTTTCGGTTTTTGCACAATATTTATATTCACTGTTTATATTTACATTTATCTTAGTTATATTTTACTACAAACGTTTTCACCGCATATTTATCACTTATTTATTCATGTACTTTTCACATTAAAATTTACGTTTTTACTATTTTTTGAATAAAACTGTACGGAGCTAACTGTTGACATCGCGCGCCCTCTGGCGGAATGAAATCTCCGACAGTGATGTGATAATAAACGTAATTTAAAAAGTTATTGGGTAAAATCTTAGTTTTTGGTCAAATGCTTACCTCTTCATTTGATTTTGACAATCAGCTGTTTTGGAGAGATGTAAAAATGTTTCACGATGGCTCGATACGAGTGGTAAGGCCACTCGATGCGAATCATTCGAATTTACGGACGGTTAGAAAGTAGCAATTTTAAGATTGCGCATGAGAAAAGGGCCATTACGTGCGGGTGCGGGATTTTAATTACGAATATTTGGGAAATCGAGCTCCAGTAGTTTAACTTAATACTAACGCCCGGTTAGCGCACTCACACATGCACACGCTCGACCGACCTATACGTACACGACTACTACATAGAATCTCGTGCCGCTCGTGTCACAGCGAACCGCACTGCCGCCGCGCTTTTTTCTTTGAGTATCAAGAAATCGTTTTTTTTTTACCTAGAAACCTAACTATTCATTTATTAGTAATGTGATTCATTAATATTTGTTACTATAACATAGCATTAAGGTACCTAAGTGTGACATCACTTAAATTCGGGATCGCAAAACCAATTTGTTGACATCCCTGCTAATTGTAGGCAGATTCAGGCGGAAAGGTGAGTTAAACTACTGCTCCTTGGTATATTGTGGTACCGTTTCTATAATTAGGGCCGGCACACACGACACGACAGATGTTCGCATTGTGCCGTTAACGTCAAACGGACCGCGACCGAACGATTTTACTCGGAATATGTGCATACTATTGCTTTTGTTTTACCAGATGACAGTCTACTTAGCGCTCACATGTTCAATTTTAAAATGTTACTCTCGAGAGTGCAATCATGTAAGTAGGTAGACGTACAGGCCTCTTCGGGATATATATAAATTTTCTTATCTTACCTTAAATTAGTGCTGTCACTTTCCGTCAAATAGGTTTAGAAAAAGATAGGAGATAATTTAGTCGTGTCATGTCTTATAATTTCATGCTAAATACGTGTTATCTGTCAAAATAAGGCGACGATCAGAACAATGGCGACTAAATTGACTAGAAAAGGCGAAGAACCCATTGACGTTTATAAAAATGACAGGACTTACATATTTGCTATCCCTTTCTAAATCTATTTGATGGAAAGTGACAGCACTAAATTTAAGGCAAGTAAGGATAATTTTTTAGGGCACAGTCAAGCTCACGCGCGGTTAGACACTTCAACCGCCAATTTAAGTCTTATGCGCGCGGCAAAAGAACGTCCGATGTCCAAACTGTCTACCCAGCCTGATCTTGACTGTACGTCAGCAAGGTTACACACCATAAAAACAATCCTGTACGTGCTAAATTCATGGGTTACATATATTTAGTATTCGTGCACCTACTTACCTTTTTGTATTCTAAACCTTTATCTTTCAAAATTTTTTTTTATTTCCATTTGAAGTCGGTTTAAAATCTAGTCACCTTAGAGTGACACTTTAGAAAAGGGACTAAGCTTAAGATAATATTTTCAGAATACTCACTAATTTACCTACTGTATTTACCGATAAAAGTTATACTAAATAACTGCATTGAGAAACCAGTAAATGTTGATCTTTAAAATCTAACTTGACTGAGGTGCAGTTGAAATGATCACAAAACAAAACTACAGTTCGGCGATCCCAATAAGCAATATTTCACAGCTGTCCGTTTTGTGGTAATGCTATGGCAGAGGGTCCATTTTCCTTTGTTGACATCTCGTTCAGTATGGAACTGACAGTTGTCAAATATGGCTCATGGGGCTGACCTGAGTTTGGTACTTTTTATAAGAAAATTTACGCATTGTTTAATATACTTACTCACTGTCAGTTTTATACTACTATTTAGTTAATAAGTTCTTCAGATGAGCTTAGCAGATGTTTGCTACTTTACTAAAGTAAGCCAGTAGGTTGTAAGTTAACCAAGTTAGTAGACAGTCTGATTACTTAAGCTGGTTAAAGCAAGTTAAGTGTAAGAAAGGAGGGATTTGAAAAATAAAGTTAGCTTCTAGAGTTAAGAGATTTGAGATTCAAGATATTTTGTTAAAGATTATGTACTCACAGTGCTTTATTATTTACTCATACTCATACTCTTTATTTCATAATAAAAATATTACACGTCAAAATATTTAAATACATTTGCATTATTTACATTACTATTTAAGAAATTCATTTACTAAATAATAAGCACCTTTAATTAATGATTTTTTCAAATTATAAATAAAATTATGAGAGTTTTTTATGTCATCTGGAATTGCGTTGTATATTTTTGGACCCATTGCATAGGTAGTCTTAGTTGACTTGGCAAGTATGCATTTCACGTTTACTAAGTTGTTTTTGCTTCTTAGGTTATGGTTGTGTAGTTGCGATGTTTGCTGGTACATTTCTATGTTTTTGTAAGTGTATTTTGCTATTTCAAAAATATATTGAGAGGGAAGTGTCAATATTCCTCATTTTTAAAATAAAGATTTAGTTGGAGTACAAGTTTATTTGCATACAATATCTAGACAAGCATGTACCATCATCGTCTGCATCGTCACTTACCATCAGGTGAGATAGCAGACAAATGCAGACCTACTACTACTAGCTTCCGGCACCCCGACCTTACCAATATAACACATATAATTATAATATAACCAACCCTATGTTTTTTTCAATGTTTTTATTTTCATTTTTTAGTATTTTATTTATGTTGAAAGTTGTAGATTTTATACCTTTTTTAAAATGAATGTTAATGAGGGTTCCGTACAATTTTGTTTCAAAATGGAATAAATATTTGTTGTATGGGAGCCCCCTTAATATTAGGGGATATTTCCCATACTCACCACGCTTGGCAGGCGGATTGTCGAGCGCAGTGCAATTAGTTTTAGATGTTTACAGAGAACGCTGCTATCGATTCCCCGGATTCATCCCTTAGTCGCCATTTACGACACCTACGGGCAGAAATGGGGTGATGCTATTCTAAGCCGGCATCACACGGCATAACAGACATATTACGGTAGAAAGTAACACGTATCTGTGAATCGTTGGCATAATGAATGCGTTTTCGGTCAAAGCTTTTAATTCAATTGCTTGATACCTATCTGAGGTTTTGTACAGACCGAGTGTTTGCTGTGTAACAATAATCAGTCAGCAACAGAGATTCAAATAAAATTTTACAATATTAAATAGTAGACAACTAAGAACTTTTACGGCGAACAAAATGTCCTAATATTACGGTAAAACGCAGTATATATTTAATATCTGCTCAAAAGGTAGCGGTGCGTGTTTTAGGAAATCATGCGTAAGAAACAATAAAGCGACAGACACTGGCGAAAACTTAGCTTGCCTTTTTGATATGATAGAAAAACTTTACATTTTTAAAATAGGAAAGTTTTAGGATATTTTATGGTAACTACCACTGTGGATTATTCTATTTGATAGTTCTCGAGCTAATTTATAATTTCAAACCAGATGGCGTCATGTTTAGTGGAAATTTTGTCATTTGAGCCACATTTCATGTATTTACTTACATTTTCTTGGGAATATTTTTTTCAGTTTACCTCAGCGCCCTCTACTTTTGTACACATTAAGATTGGCTATAAAATTTTCCATTCTCAGTAATAAAATTGAAATACTTTAATGGTTATCAGCAGAGTTGTTATAGTCTGTACAAGCCAAACATTATAAAAGTGCGTGCGGTCCGTTTTAACAAATTTGTCTGCGTTTCGTTACACAAATTTGTCTGCATACAATGGAATGGAAGTGATAATGTAATTAGCGTGCAGTGATAGATCACTTCCCTGCCTGTCTGATGGTGTATTTGTTTTTTCGTAAGGCTGTACCGTGTTGTACTTAAGTGGGTCAGTAGCAACGGACCGAGACTACAACACAAAGTATCGTGGATTAAATTAGGCTATTGAATGTCTTTGAACATGAGAAAAATGCATAGGATATCTTGCTATTAGTAAAATGGTGTGTGGTGCCGGCTAAGAAAAGGTTCACCCCAGTTCGGGAATGGGTAGCAGCATTCCCTGTGAATGCAACATTTTGCACTGCGGCCCAATCCGCCTGCCAAGCGTGGTGAGTATAGTCCATGTCTAGCATAGTGGACTGTTGTTAATACCGGCTTTATTATACTAGCATACTACATGGCTTTTAGACTAAAACGCAATAAATCCAGAACGTTCTTGGTCTAAATAGTAACTAGTCTAAAGCTGCTGTATCAATTGAAGAAGTAAGCACCACGTGGAACCACACTTTTATCCTATCTGTCATATCAGTTTAGTCAGTCCGTTTTAACACCTATAGGCATTGCCTATGCAGGGCCATTGTAGCATGTGGTTGTAGATATTAAGGACCGAGCGAATTTCGCAAATTCCCCAAAATGCAAAACCGACATAGCGACTATTACCATTACCTCTGACTATCGGCCACGCACAGGCCCTTATAATAAACAGTTGGATGGAGAGTTGCCAGCCTTGTGGATTTCTACTAAATTCGGGTAAAAAATAAATCCTAGGCCATCACAAATAATAATGTAATCAACAGCCAGAGTAGTTCATAGCCGGACAAGGGCGTCCCCCAAATTAGTAGAGTAGGAATGCCATAATCCTATTTTTTTAAACACTTCCCGAATTAGTTATGCAATTTTAGAGAACTTTTTTTTTTTTTTTTATTAAATCAAACAACTCGCAAACTTGGTAGCCCCAGATGGAAGAGGCATCGCATCGCAATTGTTTATTTTATTTTATAATAATTATATTAATAAAATAAACAATTTGATATATTCAATAATAGAAAAAAATACCAGTATTAGTAAAATAAAAATTGAAAATCTATTTTCGATATTTATTTTTATTAGAAATGGATTAAGCCCGACAATAGTCAAGCTACCAGGACAGAGACACAGTCAAATGTAGCGAAACCACCCACAAGAAGTCCATTCACACTTACTTTGAAGAAATAATCTGTGTTCGATTTATTCAGGAATAAATGGCAACACTGAGCTATAGTAAACAGTGGCAGTTTGCACACGACATGTAGTGCTCACCCTGTAGCGCTTTAATTTACTACCTAATTATTATTTAATAGCTGAAGGGCAGAATATTACGCCGGATATAATGGCAGGCGACATGGTGTTTTGGACATTGTACGATCGATTGGAAGCAAAAGTTAGAATAAATATGGGCAGTTAAAACAAGCTCAATATCAATTAAGTGGTAAATTAAATTTCCAAATCATAACCAGCATATTTTTACTTATACCCTAATCAGCCAAGCAGTTACATTGTGAGGAAGTACTTAATTTGGACGTAGGTACTCACGGATTAAATTTAAAGTATATCTACTTTAAATAACTAAGGTTATCACATTAAAACTACTCTATTCTATAATAATCTTCATTATTTAAGTACCTACACACTTGATTTTCAATTGACAAATCTCCCGATATTCAAAAAAAAAAAAAAGTTGGACGCGCATTCAGACGCTAGGTTTGACGTTGTCGAACGACTTAGGCCCTGTTTAACTGTTTTTGTAATAACACCGCAAGTTTAGTGAGAATCAATCGACTACACAGTTGAAAACTTTTCAACAACGTAACATTCAATCACGCTTCCTTCGTCAAGTTACAGTGTTTATTGTTTACACGACCATTTGAGTGATGATTGATGTGAAACAAAGGTCATACATTCACACACATCACTTCACGTCTTACAAACAACGAAATTACAAGTTAAAACATTGTAACATGTGAGTGAAACTAAATGTAATTTTGGTGATGGTGTAAGTATTTTGGAAAGCGAAGGTTAAGTTTGTTTTGGGAAATGAATACAAATATTCAATACTTTGATGTTGCAATCAAATATAAGTTTTCTAGAAAGAGTAGACTAGTATAGGGTAAGACTAAAGGCAAACTACGTTACCTATATCTCTCGGGACTAATCGCTAAAAGAGCTTAATTTGGACAGGAGGTTTGATTTTGGATGCATTGCATCTGAACTTGAAAAAGTATTCAATAAAAATTATGGCCTAAACCGACGCAATAACTGTTTTAGCTTGCGAAAATGTTAAACTGGATATTATAAAATGTAAATAAAAACTCGAATCTTTGCGAAAGAAAAGATGACCATCGGCAAAATCTTCTTCAGGTCTATGAGTAGAAACTAGCTAGTTTACAGCCTTGACTTGAGCTCGTATTTTCCCATTATTGCCCTTATCTAGTACCCCGTGTGCTAGGGGTGGCATCGCCCCATCACCCCACAGTTTTGACACAACATGCAGATCGCCGGCGGCTTACACATAACGGCCGATAAATAAACACGCGCCGAAAGGGGTGAAATTAAATATTCATACGAATAGTGATGGCGGCGAATTTTATCGATATTGGGGTCATTGTGATTCCCGTTTGAGTCTGGGTTAGAATAGCATCATCCCATGATTGATACCTACTCAGGTGAGATTGCAACTGGTTTCTTGGTGAATGTTTGGAAAAGATTGCCTGGAAAATGATTGTAATGAAAAATCGTTATTTTTTGTTTACCTGAGCCAAATAGTTAGCACAACCTACCAAATTTTACATTAAGTACTAACCTAAAACGGCAGTGTTTTACGAGCGTTAAATAAACTATTGGAAAATAACCCCACAAATTTTTAATTCACTGTTTTAGATTTTAAAGTTTAAACACTGTATTTACAATAAAGATATTATTTCGACTATATTCCAAGTTGAAATATTATATTGAGCTTGATGTACTTTTCAACATTATCCAGGATCTTAAAAAATGTTAAAGTTGTTTCTAGACAACCAGAAACATGGTAATACTTATTTGCAAGCAGTCATTTGCCATGTGCACCGAACGCTGTCGACACTTGAACACTCGGGTGTTCGATTTGATTCCATTTCGCCCGTAACCGTAAACGGCCAGCGTGTTGATGTGTGCGTGATAAATTGACGTTTTCTTGTACCCATCCATCTGTCTTGGGTGCGCCCGCTTATACTTAATTTGTTAAGATTTAACTTAGATACATAACAGGCTGCCTGCACCACCATGCGATTGACCATGGTCAAGGTCAGATACTCTATGATCATCCTGTTATATATGACATCTTCTATCGTTCGATGTCGACGAACGACCGATGCGTAAAATTCCTACACTGCACGTATTTTAGATATCGATAACAAAGTACCAGTCCAACATTAAGCCAGTCCAATATCGTAATAGGCAGACTAAAGAGTGAGACTTGTATAACATCACCAAATTAGCCGCGTGTGCGTCCGCCCTAAGGGCATGCCAGGGCAGGGTTGACACACTGAACAACTTCGTCGTTATTCTGTTGGCAAGTAAAGAAGGGACGATCTACCACTAATATGACCATGACTTACATGTTTAGTTTTAAGAACTTCTAATGTGAACTGTATTAATAAATTTAATTGAATGCCAACTCCAAACCAGTTTGCTTCGATTAAAAACCAAAATATAAAGTATTTTTTAAAATTTGATGTTAGAGTATTATAGATTCATTAACTTCTTCTTCTGTCACACAAAATCCGAAGATTTCTAGCGTCAGAGGTTTCTACCGATTTTCAAAGCTTATAATTTACTAACCAAGCAAAAATATACTTATCAAAAATTGCGACAATAGTCAGACTGGTGTCTGCGCGGTACCGGTGCACTCTCCCTTAATAGGTAGACGTTGAGTGCAGGTAACTTTATGAATATTATATTTATAAGCAGAATTTATAATAATATTTCCTTTTATATGTCCTGAAAATTTCCAATTATGTTTATTGGATCGTCTGTCGATGTGATAGCTCAAGGTGTTAAATTTTAGCTAAAGCTGGCAACCCTAAAAATTATAACTAGATGCAAATGTTTTCTGACGCGTTTACAAATGATTTTGTCCGTCGTGTTTTGTGTGAAATATTACGAAGCCAAATTGAATTGGTTGCAATCTGGACGCGCTTCTATGGTGCAGATGGGATACTTTACTCCCCCGGGTAATATGGTTATTACGAATAATTTGGGGACTCATAAATTGAAAACAGTGGAGTAAAAGGGGTAAGATTTATATGAAAACATGTTAAAAATTAAAATTGATTGCATCATTATCTTGTCTTTGTGGAAGAAAAACTGAGCTGTTGTTCAATAGATTTTGAAAAAAGAATATACGGAGAACTGGCTTTGGCAGATAAACATGTAAATTACGGCGGTACCTATCCGCTGTCTTCTGCTAAGATTTGAATAGGCCTTCAGTCTTCAGAAAAAATTGAAAGGAAAATTAATTTAAAAAAGTATATAAGTAAATACTACCAAAGTAAATGTTTTTAAAGCCTTTTTTGTATTTTCAAAAATGCCAACAGTTTATTTTTCTGTCTTTGCACATCGGCCTGCAGTTTTTCAATCAAAACCATCGCCGAAGTGAAAACGAAAACCTGATAGCTTGATTGATAAACCAACAAACCATTTGTAAAGCGACCTAGTAGTAGAATATCCGTTACCAATTTTCAACAACAATACTGCAGGAAACTGTAAAATGGCATCGCCCGATTTCCATGTTGATGGGGTGGTTGTAAAAACATGAAGTGGGCACCAGAGCAACGATTGAAAAAGAAGAGAAGAAGTAAAATAAAACAATACTGAACGAAATCATAATAAATTCCTTGACGTCAAGTTTACTTTTGCAACAAAACGGTTCGAAAACTCGTATTTATCGAGGTAAGAAAGGAAAGGAACGATTCAAAAATATTGGTCTAGCCAAGAACTTTCTGTTTGCGCGGGAAACTTCTGTTCGACGTTCAAAATGTTTGACTTATTCCTAGTTTTGTACTTCGACGGAGACGGTTTAAAATTCAAAATGGCGAATGAAAGGAGCGATTGATCAAACGGGGCACGAAAACTAATATCAATACCAATTTAAGTATTGAATACGGTTTTAAAATGCGACGGGTTAGCTTAAACACAAAAAAGAGCAAATACTAGGTATTTAAAAATGTGCCGTGTGATGCCGGCATAGAATAGCATCACCCCATTTCTTGCCCGTGGGAGTCGTAAGAGGCGACTAAGGGACTCGAGGGTGTGTATTGCAATTTTAGGCGATGAGCTGACAACCTGTCACTATGGCGATACACAATTTTCCGAATGACCCTCAAATGTTTGTCAGACGTGGCGTAAATGTCCGTTTTTTGCGGCCGTTTACGCTCAGCCTACCCCGCAAGGGATAAAGGCGTGATATATGTATGTATGTATGTACCTACTATTTAAAAAACTTGCTCGTCTCTTCATCCCATTTCCCTTGAATCAACCGCAAACCACAAAAATATGACTTGAGTTGGTTATTTGAAATCGACTCTTCATTTACACGAGCTTTCCTGTAGGTACTAAAATTTTAACAGGTTATCACATATCCGCGTTTGTAGGTAAGAAGGATGATTTTTTTGCCATTGGAAAAATATATAGT
Source organism: Tuta absoluta (assembly GCA_027580185.1). NCBI lineage: Eukaryota > Metazoa > Arthropoda > Insecta > Lepidoptera > Gelechiidae > Tuta > Tuta absoluta. Next base: position 4,295,482 of record JAQAHW010000019.1, on the reverse strand, counting down.
GTAAAAAATTATTACTTCCAAAGCATTTAATTTAATGGACTAGTTCACACTTTAAAATATTTGCAGTTAATCGGGAAGAGTCAACTCAAAGATACTGAACCCACTAACTTGACGGTCGATGTGGCGCAGTGGTAGTGCGACTGCCTGCGACGCAAAGGTTCCGGGTTCGATTCTCGGTGAGGCACTCACAAAGTCGATATTTATCACTTTGTGAATATGTTCCCAGCCTGGTTAGGACATTGCAGGCTGAACCACCTGATTGTCCGAAAAGAAAGATGGTTCCGCGCTTCGGACCCGCTAAGCCGTCGGTCCCGGTTGCTGTCTATGATTACTTAGACGACCGTCGTAACAAGGCCATGTCAGAGGCCTACTACTAGTAATAGGTGGTTGAAAAATTGAAACCAGGGTTCATCGGGTCGTTGGGCGACTCGGTGTCCCACACGAAAAGATGGAGGAGAACTAATAAGAAGTGACTGAAGTTTGACAATGACACATTTGCGACCAATCACAGTAAAAAGGCACAGTCGACAGTGGCGTCATTAGTTCTCCAGATTGTTACCTTATTTTGTTACTTTCTATATAGCGTACATTTTATATATTTATGCCCATTTTCCATACATAGCAAATAGTCAGCGTGCATTCTGTCACTTGTGACATTTCTCTGAACCTTTTTTAATCGAGGCAGGCAATCTTCACAATAAAGCGCGTGTAACAAAAAAGTCTTCATTACATTGAAAATGCTATCAAACCACCACCCACATACTACTCTCATCACACCGAGTAATTTCAAAGTTAATGAGACAAGGCGCTCCACACTCAAAGGACCACGTTTCCATCAATGTCAGTAATGTATGCAAAACTGATATAAAAACACGTTACATTGAAGATTCTCAAAGATAACACGTGATTGGGTTTTTAAATATTATTTTATGATTAGTCTGAAAGTGTAGCAAGCTGAAAAGTAAGCTGGTCGCATCTGTTGTAGAACCGACGGACGGTGGAGTAAGTGGGTTCTTGAGTGGAGGCCGCGCCTCGGAAATCCCTTTGGCCAGATAGGTTGGCTGGTAGTGACCGGATGGCGCAATGCAAACGGGAGATCGTGCCTTATAGCGTACCCTGAGGGAGGCCTACGTCCAGCAGTTGACTGCTATAGGCTGATAGTTTTATGATGTTAAGATTTCCATCGATTATACGTGTTAAATTCATTTTATGACAGATTAAAGTTAGGTTTGGTAGAGTTAAGGAGGGCAGCATTGGATCTTGGGAATTTTTCGGAAGCCAGAATTTGTAACGTGAACGTCAAAAATTCACGTGAAAATGTGTTGTTTAAGGACGAAATAGATTAAGCAAACCACCGCCTAACAAGGCAGACGACCTATAAACCACATACAATGTCAACCTTGAACATGCACAACTAATACCGCAAATATTCTGTTCCTGTTTCTCGCTAATATAGTTTTTAACGCTAAAAGAACTCCCGGCTTAAAGTTCCTGGAACACCGTGAGAATGTCGGCCATCTTTGAATACACAGTGTTTAGTTACTGAAGATAATTGTCGTTTTTACGCAGAAATAGCTGAAGTAGGTCGCAAAATTGTAATCAAATTGGGAGATATGCACTTCAAGTAATTTTTGTGATTCATATTAGGTAGTTTATTTTATATAATACATATATCACGCTTATATCCCTTGCAGGGAAGGCAGAGTTTAAACGGCCTTAAAAACGAACATTAATGTCACGTCTGACAAACATATTTTGAGGGTCATTCAGCAAATTGTGTATCACCATAGTGATAGGTCACCAGTCCATCGCCTAAAATTGCAATACACATGTAACCCTCGAGTCCTTTAGTCGCCCTTTACGACATCCATGGAAAAGAAATATGGTGATGCTATTCTAAGCTGACATCACACGGCATAGTTTCTTTTAGGTTTTCACCATTATTCGAATTTCCTTATTATCTAGTGAATACCTCAACCTATATGAACCAAAAAACACATAAAACCACCAAAAACCTATTATTCAGACAAAATGAACAAAAAAACGTTCAAAACAAAAACAAAGCAACATAAAATTAATTACAAAATCACACTAAGTATGGAGATTACAAGGGCGGATGTGAAACATTCCAAAATTTAATTGTCCTTGTATACAGGATGTTAGTTTTGATGTGTGATGCCGGTAATATAGCATCACCCATGGACGTAGATGCCCTTAATGGGCATTCTAACCACGCTTGGCAGGCGGATTGGCGAGTGTAGGGAAAGGTGTTGTATTCAGAGGAAACGCAGTTGCCCATTCCCTGGATTCATCCCTTAATCGCTTTTAGCGACACCCATGGGTAGAAACGGGGTAATGCCATATTCAGGTTTTTCGGGGCTTTCTTGTTCAGGGGATCCGGTTAATTATACACATGTAAATAACACGCTTTGAAAATCTTGACTTTAATTTCAAACAAATGTCGTTTACATAATGGTGGCGTAAAAGTTTTTAGTAGGACAATACAAAATTGTTATTAAAAAAGGAAAATTTTGTTATTTGAATTTCTTTATTATAATTTTTAAGAAGTTGAAAATCGTGACTTCAATTTGAAACAAAGGTCGTTTACATGCCGTGTTACCTGGCCAGCCCTGGGGCAGTGCCTTTATTTAAATTTTTTATCACGCCCGAACCGGTTTTTTATTAGGACCATACCAAATAGTTATATAAAAAAAATGTTTTTCAAATTTATTTTTTTATAATGTCGGATCATGACGTTAATAAGTGATAATACTATCCTAAATTGAATAAAGTAAATTTCATTTTAATTTTTTTCATTTTCATTACAAGGCGGTACCCTACGCCACTGTTTCCCTGACATCCTGTATCTGGGGACAAAATATTCGGAGAAGGCAGGTATCATGAGGACATTACCTCTTTTTATTGTTATTTTGAAACGCCGTGTAAAGGGTGGACCACCTCTGACTCGGGTCATTTACTGACATACGGCGCGGCGAAACAGTACATTTCATTCCATTGCAGTTTTGATCAAAGATACGTAACTATCTCAAAAATTTGTGAACCGATTTTGATACAATTTATTGTGATTCTTATGTTAGAAAATTTCGCAATCAGTCCATCAGTTTTTGAGATATACGAGGACAAAGGTACCGATATATTATGAAAATTAAAAAAGAAAAAGAACTACCTATATAGTCTATAGAAATCGATTGTTGACTTTAAATCATAAGTAGTACAGCCACAAACTGATTGGGCCATATCAACAGCAATTCGTGTTACCATTTAAGGGATTATCATACAAAGAGTCACTTATAGGTAGAACAAGCCGAAAAGAGGTCAAAATCCTTATGAAACTGAACAACTTTATTCATGGAACACAGGTAGAAATATGAAAAAGATTGGATCTTTCATAGTAAATTAACCTGCTAAACGGCAAATTTGTATGGGATACCCAATTTTTCTTTAATATTTCGAAAGATAAATTAAGGGAAAAGATGTTCTTGTTTCATGACTACATTAACCTTCTTTCGGCTTGTTATACCATTTTTGTTACTTCCCGTATACTGGTTTTTCGTACTATTAGTATAAAGAGCCGGTATAAGTTGCTCCCTTGAAGGGAAACTTGATGTGCTGCTGATAGTATCTACGTAGTAAGAAGATAGTAAATACCCAACCGTGACATCCTGTTTGATAAGTATATTGAGCTCTGACCTGCCACCAGGTTACTTCGATACTCTGAGGTCAGAGGTTACGATGAAATGCTTACATGATAATCTATTAGGTAACATGCATCATGCTGCATGCATTAGGAAATTTGCACTGACCATGCAATTTTTTATTGCCCGGTCTGGTAGCTCAATTGGCAGAGCAGTGGAAAGGTATTCTACGCTCCAGGGTTCAAGACTAGGCTGCAGTAAAAAAAAAACGAGTCCTTAGCTATACCGGGTGTAAGGAACAACCCTCCGAATACTGATATGGTGCATTCAGACCATGAAATTGAACAACTTCCCATAAAAAATATTTCAGGAAACGTAAAATTTTTCGAGTTTCCATAGTAGGTAAATGGAGTCAGCTGATTGTGATTTTGTGTGGGAGGTCGTTCTTTTTTGTCGTTTTCTGTCATATGTTTCTAGATGAAATTTTTTAGTTTCGAGGTCTGAATACACCCTATCAGTATTCGGTTGGTTGGCCCTTACACCCCGTATAACTAAGGACTCGTTTTTTTTTACTGCAGCCTAGTCTTGAACCCTGGAGCGTAGAAATACCTTTCCACTGCTCTGCCAACTGAGCTACCGGAGTGGGCAATAAAACTAATTCGCAGAAAAGTCTGTGCAGAAAAAGAATAGACGTGGGCAAAACGTGAACTAATATTCTCTTCAGGCAGTAGGTTGCTTTGACATTTCTTATAACGAGGCACAGAGGCGCCCTCTATGTCCACACCTTTTATCTTTCATCACAGAATATAACATACAGGGAGTAACAGGCCGAAAGCAGCCTCAAGATAATGAAACTGAACATCTTTTCCTTTAGAACATAGGTCAAAATATTAAGAAGAAATTTGGACCTCCAATATCAATTTGCCGATCAGCTGGTTAAATACGATCCAATATTTTTTCATATTATGAATATAATGAGAATGCGAATGATAATTTTTCTTTTAATATTTCGAAATCTAAATTAAGGGCAATGTTGTTCAGTTTCAAGAGAAGTTTGACCTCATTTTGGCATACCCTAATGGCGGGTGACAGGAGTGATGCCAATAGGCAGAATGGAAGGTTCCAGGTGGAGTCGGGAAAAGGGTAGCTACCCGCCTGGCTGGGTGTTGTGGCCAGGGGGCCGACTGGTCCACCTGGATAGAATTGGCAGTTGTATATATGCGTTGCGCGGTGAAACACTTCGATACCGCGTTTCAGGCTCTTTGTTTCTCTGAACACCTGTCACGTGGTGCCATCTTGCAGATATGTTGGAACTTCTGTTGCGTCCTGCTTGCTCGTGAACCACTTTGAGTCAGCTTCTTGCCGTAGCTTCCAGAGGTCGCTACACTCCTTGTATAGCAGCAATCAAACGTAAATTTAGTCACAATTTACAAGTGTCGCCGACGCGTTCCAAACAAGGATTTTTCTGGTAGCATCATAATGTACGGCCATCGTTTATTTCGAACGATGTCAGCGGTTTTCAACAGTTTAGGATGATGTCTTGCTTTTATTTGAACAATAATTTCGGTAAATTTATGTGTTTTGATTATATTTTAATCTCTGGGTAAAAAATTGGTATTCAAATTGGTATCAAGTGATAAATAACTTTGGTAATGAGTTGTGATAATATAGTTTTTTATTTTTTGGCTCTCGTTTTAGTATTGACGTGTGGAGATAGATACCTTAAATAATTAGGAGTTTGGATTTAGAGACAAAGGAGAATTTATTGACACTTAATATTGTTAGTATTAGTATGACTGCTATAAGGAACATAAACTTTTATTTATATTACTAATGTAGCTTTAATGAATAAAAAGCTTTTTTTAATATCCAGGGTAGTTATAATTTACTTAATTCGTTAATTATTATTGTCAGTTATTTTGAACCAGTTTTGACTGCAGTTTTAGTTTCAATAAGATATAGAGCATCAAACAAAAAGGTTATCATTAAAAAGCGATAAACTTGGTAAAACCGGCCAAGTGCGAATCGGACTCGCCCACTGAGGGTTCGGCAACTCTTTCTCTTCCATTCTCTTTTTATAATGATATCTCTACACTACTAGAAACCATTTGAAAATGTTTTTTTTTCGATTCCCTTAAAATTACGCTAATTGCCAAATATTATTATTCTAAGTCCTCAGTTGGGAATAGTCGGGATTCAGCTAAAAGAATGCGCTTTTTTTTATAAAATAAACGGCACTATTATTTAACTTTAAGTTAGGAGCTTGGGTTTTTAACAACTACAGGCGGCTGTAGACTTGGAGTTTAGGGATTAAGTTATAACTGGATATCTCTACGCGTTCCCGAGATAAAAGGTCGTGACGTGACGGACGGACGGACAAACTAAGTGATTCTTTAAGGAATTTCTTTTTTTCTTTTGAAGTGCGGAACCCCGAAAAAGCTTGAACTTCAGTTTAGATCTTTAACGGCGAGCCCACCAAAAGACCAGGAATTTTGTTTCATCAAGTTTTTGTGCCATCCGAAGCTACCTTTTTTATTTATTTTTATACAGTTTTTTATTATTAAAGAAGTTATTAACCGATACGATCGGTCCCACCGTTTACCGCGGCTTCTATTAAGACGGGGTCTGTTGTGAATTTTAATACTTAATTTAGCTTCTACCTCTATCAGGTACATCGTGTGTGGTCTAAGTCTTAGAACAATTATTTATTCAAATTTAAGAGCTTGGCTCTTGTCGGTGGTAAGAACATAATAGAAGGAAAGGTCGAAGGAAAGAGATGACGAGGAAGACCTAGACGCACATTCTTCACTCAAGTAAAGGATAAAAGTAATGCCGTGTCATATCAAGAAGCCAAGTCGCTGGCAGACGATAGAAAAAAAATGCAATTACTCCACCGACACAGAACATATAAAGTGAAATTTTACTAGTGACTGATAGCAAAAACTCAAGACGGGCTGGTGATAAGGAACAACTTTCCCCAGAAAACATAAAAAAATTAACCTCTCGTACTAAATAGCCGATCAGCTGATTTGAGTTAGTATGGAAACTCAAAATATTTTTCTCATATTTCAACCTATGTTCCTGTTTCTTATATCACCTTGTCTTGGGTTTTTACTATCGGTCACTTGTAAAATTTCACCCTATATAGTCAAAATTTTAATTTTCGTTTCAAATTATATACTGTGAAAGTTATTTCAGCGATTAAAAAATGCAATTTACATAAGTGGTTTTAGTAAGAACCTATTTGCAGTTTTAAAATTGACATATTTAAATATCTGTTTTTCAGTTCAGAAAACATACTGTGAAGTAGTGTCAAGATCAACAGCAAGCCCAATTTCATGTGATACTAGAACTACTTTTTCCGTGGGAATGAATTGTTTTGTGTCGGTTTCCGTTGTTACTCAGGAATAATAATATAATTTTAAGAGTGGAGAAAGACTTTATTAGAAAACTTGAAAAAATAGCTACCGCGGGAAGGATTTGAACCTGTGACTTTCGCCATCACTTCTGGCGACTTGCGACGCTTCTTCCATCAAGGCTCGTCCTATGTCCGCGAATTTTGTTAGTTTTCAAAAATTGAATTATTTGCACGGGAAGAGTTTTAAAAAAGAGGTATTGAAGAAAAACTTTTCAAATAAGTCTAGTAATTTTAACGATAACCTATTGATTATATCAAAAGTAATTGTTTAATAAAGTAGTTTGAATAATAGTACTTAGATAAAAAGTAATCTATAAGTAGAGTTTTCTTGGTAACGACCGTTGCTCTTTTGACTTGCACTCCACTTTTAATATTTTACAAGACTTGTCTAGGCTATAATTAGTTGTAATAGAAACTTAATAAAATGTGTCTGACCCCTGTTGCACAGTTTATTTTATTACAAATTTCCGTTAGTTTGTAAGGTACCCAATTAAAACAACACATGTTTTATTACTTGAGTTTAATTAATTTGCTGAAAAGCATACTTACAACGATATCGACTACGAAAGTATGAATTATTGTAAGGGACATTTTGGCGATTTTGAGTTATAGAGTTTTGAGCTTTATCGAATGCTATAAATTATACGATTTCACAAATACTTACCTACATGCAATTATATTTAACGTGCTGTAGGATGACCTAAAGTATCTTCAGTGAAATGGAATTCTGAAAGACCTATGACGGTCACCCACCTTATAATGATGCGTATGTCAAACGACTTGACAGACGCATCCGGTAAGCACTGAAACGCATTGTAGCTGTATTTGTGTAGGAATGAGATCGGACATCGTAATAACCTTTCGTCTGACAGACGCATGCGTTACGGTTAGTTTAAAAACGTAGCGACGAAAGACAAGTCTCTCTTTTCGTGTGGGACACCGAATCGTCAACGACCCGATGAACCCTGTTGTCAGAGTTTTTCAAAAGACAAGTGGAAAAACCCTTTTAGCTTATAGACATATTTTAAAAAGCGTTTAGTGATGATTAAACATAAACAAGTACGTAATGAAGCTAATATTGTTTTTACATTAGTGTAGAATGTAAATTGTAATGAAGACTTCAAAGTCAAGTCAAAGAAACTATGCAAAAAATAACATGCTAGGTAGGCCGGTAGATAGCTAGCTAATAGCAATACGTAGCCTTTAAGCTCTATTGAGTAGTCACAGTATTGTAAGTAAAGGTTAGGTACCTACATGACAAACCTGTTACCTACTGTTACCGTGCGTGTGGTCCGGCCTAATGTCGTCGTCAGGTCTGCAACGGGCCTTAAAGATCGTATTTTTATGTGTAAATGTACACCTGCTACTGAACCCCAATGTTGGCTACTTTGCAAGCTTGTTACAGTTTGTAATGAGGTACTATCAGCACCACCTGACGACCGATGTGGTGCAGTGGTAGTGTAACTGCCTGCGGCGCAAAGGTTCCTGGTTCGATTCTCGGTGAAGCACTTCAAAATTTGAGGCAAGTAGTTCTAGTAGCTTACGGAAACCTTGGTGGGTGAGTCCGACTCGCACTTGACCGTATTTTTCAAATCAAGTGATTCGACCCATTTTTCATTACAAAAGTAGTTCGTATTTTAAGCACATACTGGGTCGTGCGTCCACTTCGGGCCTTAACACAAAAAGGGTTAGACGCGCATCGAACGCGTGTTTAAAAATATCTCCATACAATAAAATCGTTAAACACGAGTTTAACGCGCATCTAACTTTTTTGTGCCAATCAGAAGAAAACTGTGGCCTAAGGAATTTAAATCTTTGCATAAGGTTTCTGCATCTCGCTTAAATCTCTATGATTATGTGTATCCTGCTAGAATTAAAATTCTTATTTTCCTCACTAGTTCTTTAAAGACCCGTTTACATACGAATATCTTCATTTAACAAAAAAAAGTTAGAGCCCACACAGAAGCTGGGCTTCATGTTAATTTGTATCCTTGTACAAGTAAAAAATATTCTTGACTAGCGGCCCGTTTCCCCCACTACTAAACGTTTCCCTTGAAAAAAAGGTCTTTTTCCGACATGAATAACACATAAAAACCTTCCTCTTGAATCACTCTATCAAGTAAAGAAAAGCGCAACGAAATCCGTAGCGTACTTTTAAAGATCTCAGCATACATAGTGACAACGGAAGCGACTTCATTTCAAACTTTTTAGTGATTAATGATAAATTATTAGGTAACATTGGGCTTTAGATTTGTAAAGATAAATAACAAGTATTATATGTACCATTTGCAGGCGACTCCTACACGACACCCACGGGAAAAAGTGGGGTGATGCTATTCTAAGCCGACATCTCACGGTACTTACTGCACCAAGATATACTAATTAGCAGTATTCCAGTCCATAACACATACCCTATACTAGTTTTGGTCGGAGTACATGTTTGAACTAGCAACCAGTGCCTTAACTTATAAAACTACAGGCTACAAGTCTACAGATAAAATTCGTAGTACATTGCGTAGCCGGTTAATATTTCTGGTATCACGACTCACCAACTTCGCAATGAACATCGAATTTCACTTGTAAAAATGTAGCCTGTAGTTTGATCGGGCAAAGCTTTTTAATGCGAAAATTAAGAGAGTTTTTGCATAATCAGCCAGATAAAGTCGCATACAGATTGCACGTTTTTCCAATAACAATAAACATGAGAATTAATGTCTCTTTTCGTTGAGATTTGTAAAGGTTAATTTACACTGGTAATTATCCGTATGCATATGGAGGGTAATGTAAGTTTACCTTTACGTAAAGGTGCCCACGCCCACTGTTGTAACCTTTTCAGATTTACAAATGAACAGTAATTTCGTGATGTAGAGAAACCTACAATTTATTGAATAAAAATAAAATTAAATTATTTTATGCAAGTAGGTTCCTTATTTGTAATAATTAGACATAAGTTATTTCACTTTTAATTTGTGTAGGTTTAAGTAAAAGTGTTTGTCAGAGGCCTGACTGGTTGAAAAACTCTGACACCAGGGTTCATCGGGTCGGTGGTCTGCTCGGTGTCCACACACAAGATGAAGAATTGAATGGAATATTACCGTTTATTTTAGTTGAAATTGGAAAACTTCACTAAAACATAGCAAATAGCAGATTTCGTAATGCAGCATTACTAGGGTTGTCGCAAAGTTGTCTTAATTATTGAAAAACGATTGGGTACTTACTTAAGAAACCTTATGGAACTAACTAACTTCAACTGTTTTTATGTAATTAACGTTTCTTATCTATCAATCTATACATCAGAATATTTTATTAGTTATATCATTAAATTCAGACCTGTGAAAGAGGCTCCACTTCACAAAAAATAAGATTTCTCTTAATACAAACAATCTAAAGTAAAGCAATTAATACCAAAAGTGGCCGTTTTTAGGCACTTTTGGCCATAGTTATCATTGCAGCGAATATTTCATTGAGTTTGCAGGTTCTAATTTGACTTAAAGATAATACTAAAAACTTGGGCAACGGACATTCTGATAGATTGTTTGTATAAAGAGATATTTTTTTATGGCGCGCCATTGTCGAGGTCGTTCTTGACTACACTCGCCTTAAGAAATAAACCCGAGAAACAATTTAAAATGTCAATGAAAATAAGAAATTGGAAAAATGTTAGCGCCCGCCGGAGCTTGCACCGGGGCCTTGGGGTACCGTACCGGCCCACTGCTTCCTTTCATTTATGAGAATGATATACCTCTAGCACTGTGAGTGCAAAATTAACCATAGTAAACTTAAATTATATGCCGTGTGATGCTGACTTAGAATAGCATCATCCCATTTCTTTCACATGGGTGTCGTAAGACGCGACTAAGGGACTAGAGGGTGTGTATTGAAATTCAAGGCGATGGGCTGACAACCTGTCACTATGGCGATGCAAATGTTTATCAGACGTAGTGTAAATCGGCCGTTTTACCTTCTGCCTACCCCGCAAGGGATTATAGGCGTGATATATGTATTTATGTACGTAAACTTAAAATGTAATTGTTACAAATTTGTGACATGTGACAGCCCTGGCACTAAGAATAGTGCATTCAGCAGTGGCTTATCTCGACTGCGCAGACTCTAGGCCTCCTACCTATAATGTTTACACTATAAACTTGTCTAGAACCTATTCATAATATCACTTACATTAGCATTCGTATTATCACCTTTCACTCGGCAGAATTGATTCCATCTTCATAGCTCTCGGCTTCAAACCTTAGTAATATCAAGGAGAATAGGTTATATTAGCCGTGTGACTCTCTGAGTGTACCTTCCTATGTATTTTGAAATACTTGATTGGCCACTATCATAAATCCGTCCAGTAGTAATGGAATAACTACACGAAAAGAAGAAGAAGAAGTAATAATCTATTCCATTTGGTGTCAGTCACAAGACAACGTAAGTACAACGTACTTACATATTTTGTTCGTTAGTTATTTATTTGATTATAATTTTTACGCCCTGTGATGCCGGCTTCGAATATCATCACCCCATTTCTTTCCGGTGGGAGTCCTAAGAGGTGACTAAGGGACTCGATGGTGTGTATTGCAATTGTAGGCGATGGGCTAACAACCTGTCACTATGGCAATACACAATTTTCCGAATAACTCTCAAATATTTCTCAGACGTGGCGTAAATTATGTCAGTTTTTTGCGGCCGTTTACGCTCTGCCTACCCCGTAGGGAATTATAGGTGTGATGTGTGTATGTTTAGGTTATATAGATTTTAGGGTAAAATTTAAGAGGGAAGAATACCTTCGCCATTTCAAAAAATTAGGTATTTAAGAAAACTCATGCTGTCGCTCGCGCGCTGAAGTCCCCGCGTAGTGCGCACAACACATACACACAACCTCACGCACACAGACAAACGCTGCCGCCAGACCAAGCTAGCGCAGCGACGACTGCGAAACGCGGGGTGATATTTTGTTTTCTTTCTTTTAGATCATCGTGGCGTACCCGAAACTAAATTGAGGATTATATTCACAGAGTAACTTATATATAGTAGATTATATTGATAAATCCAAGTAAGTATTATACTACCTATGTTATGTAATGTGTATAAACTAAATATTTTTTGATGATTTAGCTTGTATAGGTATATATAGTTATATATGTGTATTTTTATTTTTAGTCATACATTTATTTGGTTTGTGTTTTGATCATGATAAAATTATAAGTAAACTGTTGGGTATATGTGCACGTTTTATCCGTTTATCCTCAATCTACTCACGCTTCTTTAGGTCTGCTGGAAGAAATTTCTTTAGAAATAAGCAGTACCTGTTGTACCATTTTTCTGTATGTTCTGTGTTTTTGTATTTTCTTGTGTACTATAAATTGTTAAATAAATAAATAAGAAAGTAAGTACCTATACACACAAAAGGAAAAAGCTACATAGGGGTTCTCAAAACGAATTGAAATATCATGATTCCCAATGAAACATTCTTGTAGGTACCTAGAGGAAGTCATTTTGTACTGGAATTACTTTTAAGATTTTTAATATTTATACTGGATATAAAAATATTTTGATTTGTTTGGAGTACCCCTGTGTAGTTTATTTATAATAAGACTGTACCTAGGTAGTAGGTAGGTTGCAAAATATTATGATTTTTGAATTTGATTAGACTATGAAACTACTGCATTTGCTGGTATAATTATCTATCACATTACAACTAACTATAATGTTTTCAAGTACAAAATTTTTATACGGATTCGTTTTCTCATATCTAAAACTTAATAAGTATGTACCTAATGTAAGGTATAGAATTATTTTATAATTATTGCAGATTCCTATTAATTAATAGTTGCACTATTAATGGCTATGACTATGTGCGCCTTCACTGTTTCCAGTGCTGACACGCTTGTTCCGCCTCTCTCTTAAAAAAGAACGGTGCCAGGGGCCTGGAATCTTGCTAATGTGCAACCAGTTCCCAAAAAGGGCGACGGTGCTGACCCTGCCCATTACCGTCCAATTACCATTACCTCTATCCTATGCAAGGTCATGGAGAGGGTACTTAACAGAAAGCTGACCCACCTTGAAGACAATGATCTTCGAAAGCGGTCACTGAGTCAATATAGCTTTCACCGGGGGCGGTCTACTGCTGATCTTCTTGTGTATGTCACGCACTGTTGGGGCGAAGCCATCGAGAAACACGGCGAAGCACTTGCCGTTTGCTCGATATCTCGAAGGCCTTTGACAGGGCCTGGCATGCAAGTCCGCTCAGCAAGCTTCCTGCTTATGGCATCCCAGCAGATTTTTGTTCTTGGATTTCAGACTTCCTTCGTGAACGGTCCATTAGAGTAGTTGTTGACGGCTGCTCCTCTGACCTTATGGCCATTGATGCCGGAGTTCCTCAGTTGTCTGTTCTCTCTGCAACTCTTTTCCTGCTACACATCAATGACCTCCTTCAGCATGGAATTGTTTGATACGCAGATGATAGTACCGTTTCAGAGAGATACATGACAGGTGCAAAAACCAGCAGGGATGAAATACGTTCGTTAACAAAGGCCGTGGTAGAGCGAACAGATCTGACCTTAAGCCTTGTCAGTTGTCAATGGGGCGACGACAATCAGGTCTCATTCAACGCCACCAAAACACAGGCGTGTCTTTTCACTGCAAAAAGGAGTCCTTTCGACTGGACACCTACTTTTCGGGGTACATCTGTCCCTGTCACTGACAGGCTTGAGCTTCTAGGCATGAAGTTAAATGTAAACTTCGGTGCGACCATCGAGTACTCGTACAAGGCTTAAACGGCGGATAAGAAGCTGGGCATCCTGAATAGAGTGAAGCGATACTTTACGCCTGGACAGCTTTCAACTCTTTACAAAGCACAAGTCCGATCCTGCATGGAGTATTGCAGTCACCTTTGGGAAGGCTCAGGCAAATACCAACTTGCCGCTCTTGACTCGGTGGAACGCAGGGCCAAGAGGCTCATAGGCGACAAAAAACTGATGGACACCAAGCTACATAGCCTGGCACATCGCTGTAAGGTTGCCTGCTTGTCGGTTTTTTACAGATTGTACTTCGGAGAGTGTACTCAAGAGCTTCACGACCTTGTTGCACCAGCTCCCTTCTACCATCGAACATCCAGACGCACCGCCGGATACCATCCATACCTGGTTGCCATTCCACCAATTCGGACTAAGCGTTTCCAGTCATCATTTATAATGCGCACTGCTAAAGAGTGGAACTCACTATCTGCGTCTGTGTTTCCAAACGCATACAACCCTAATCTCTTCAAAGTAAGAGTGAACAGTCTTCTTCTGGGTGAGCTCGCTCCATCTTAGACTCTGTCTCTGTCCTATGACCTAGACTAGAGTCAAGAGCAAACCCATCATCAATTAAAAAAAAATTATCACATTCGTTGCTTCTCGCCAGTCTTACGGTCACAAACTCACACTTCAGAATCATCATGACCAGTGACGTCGGCGCATCGTATTTAAAATAAAGAAAATACTTTTAGAAGAGGCAAAAAGAAACGAATACGATTATGTGTCCGCAGGAAAAAAAAATTACTTCAAGAGAAAGAATAATATTTGGTTTGTATTTTGTTTACCTACCTACACCTCACTAAGTAGGTACCTCTCGCAAGTTAATCTAATGCCTAGGTGTAAAAAATTTGCTTTGTCCCTGAATTCATCGAATTACAACTAATATTAGACACATTGCTGTTTAACCGACTTCAAAAAAAGAAGGTTATCAGTTGGATATGTATGTTTATGTACCTACTATGTACCTTATATTGTTCGAATTTGATAATATTCGAGTGTTACTATTTTTGATCCATTTAGACCTCCAAGCACGGCCGTGTGCTTAATTTCATTAGACAAACGTCCACAAACTCGAAAACTGAAAGTCTATCTCGATAGGTGGACAAACATTGACATGTTAGATAATTTTTGTATACTACAACAAGAATTAGGGAACAATTCAAGTTTCATCGAAATTTGTTAAGAAGTTTAAGAGATAATAATAATAAATAAATAAATAATAGAAACACATAAAACGTTTTCATTGTTTCGATTTTTTCCGTAGTCGGGAATCAGTTTTTTTAACTATTTATAAAATTTTCAACTTTTTCGTTTTAAGAATTATGTAACTTTAAACGAAAAAGTTAATAATCAGCACATTAAAATTGGTTGTTGCTAATTACTTTTGCCACGATCGTAATTTTCAATTTACCAAACTTGCATCGTAAAGTACTATACCATCCTTCTGGAGCAGTCCGATAACCTAATGTAATATTAGGAGCGAAATTTATCTTCTCCTTACATTTTGAAACAGAAATTGGTAACAAGGGATATCGATTCCTTTCTCATCTCTACTATCGACTTTTTCGTTGACACCTCTTTAATACGTGAAACATTACTTCACCCCCCGACCCCCGATAGTGCGATAGAGAGCGTTGCCGCTCGCGACTGACTGTAGGTATTTTTAAGGTGAAAATATGCGTCTCGGGAGAAAACGTTTCCCACATACTAAATCCCAACCAATATTTTTGATTTTAGTGTCCATCGTTTCAGCATATTATATTCTAGGTTTATAGCTTTTTATTTTTTCTTAAAACGACTTTGTTTTGAAAATACAAACGTTTTACTTCAAGGGAGATTTCGTCATAAAAAAAGTGACTTTTAGACGCCTATAACTTTCAATCAATTGCAAAATTCGAAAAAAGGAAAAACTATAAACCTAGCTTTTTACTGTGTCAACAACATTCTCAAAAATCATCGAGATCGGATAACAATTAGGGGTAGGAAAACGTTTTCTCTTTTTGTATGGACGAGAGCTCGGTAGTCGATTCTCTTAACTAGTGACTGATAGCGAAAACTCAAGATGCGCTGGCGATAAAGAAAAACTTTCTGTAAGGAAAATTGCCGATCAGCTGATTTGAGTTACTATGGAAACTGAAAATATTCTTGTCATATTTCGACCTATGTTCTTTGGGGAAAGTTGTTTTTTATCACAAGCCCGTCTTGAGATTTCGGTATCGGTTACTAGTGAAATTTCACGTGTATGCTTGACCAACATTATTCTTAAACTTCCTTACATAATTTACTCTAAGTATCATTTACGCACAACATTAGGTATATTATATCCCTTGCGGGAAGGCGGATTGTAAACGGGCGTAGTTTAGAGTCACTTATGAAAACTATGGATCACAATATAAATTTTCTTTGTGTTTTTTGTTGCAGGTAAGTTAAAGCAAGACAATAAATACAACTCACATCAACCAAAAAGAACATTTAAATCGATGCAGTGGTGTACTTACTTGAGATTAAGTAAGTATCAAACAGGAAAAATATTCAGTAGCTTCGTAGCAGACCTACTTGAACACAGAATTTCAGAATGGAAAATTAGGTAAGAAGTGTAATTTGCATTTTTATGCTATTTTATTTTACCACCTTATGTTAACCAGTTCTGGCAATAAATATTTCTGATTTCTGATTCTCAAGTGTCATGTATTATCTGAAATAACGTTTCTTTACAACAAAATCTGAACCACTTTAAAAATGATTCTTTATTTTATAGCTGCCGCCAGGCGCAGTCTACTATATTTTTATTTTAATATTGTTTTTATTTTTAAAATAGTTATAAAAATAATAAAATTGTGTAATTATTTTTTTTTACAATGACTGATTATGACGTCAATTTCATTTAATTTCACTGATTGGCTGATACCGCGTCAAATTTTTAGTTTGGTTCTACGCCCTTTGTTTTGAAAATAAGGGGCTTACCTGAGTTTGCTATACGATTTATTACCTTAAACTGATTGTTTTACAGACGTGATTTAAATTGGCAATTCGCAAAATAAAATATTTGTAACAGTCGGCCAATTTAGAAACTATTGCCAAATACCGATTACAATAAACCTTGAATTCTTGAGTTATTCAATACGGCCATTTAAATCACGTCTGTAAACCAGGCAGTTTAAGGTAATAAATCGTATAGCAAAGCACGCAGTAGTGCTGCTGGTATGTCGATAAATAATTTGATCTATACAACATATTATTGTAACCTTATCGATAGTTGTAAAATTGTAAGAATCTCGCAACTTGATTTTACAGTCTGTTTTTTTTTTGTTACATCCTCTCTTGTGCGTTTTTAACTCGAAAAAAGTTCATTAGCCCCTAATACAAACTGAATATGACTATGTATTACTTACATCTATGTATTCTGATTTATGCAATAAACGTTTGAAATTGAAATTGAATTATCAGATTTGCGACAATGTCCGTTTTACGGCTGTAAACGTCTGCCTATAGGCAGATATAGGCGTGATTTATGTATGTATGACCCACGTATGACCCCTCATATTATGTATATGAACTTTTGTCAGAATTACGGAGATACGAGTAGATTAAAATATTCTAAGGCTTATTAAGAGGCCGTACATATTTTTGAGTAATTTTGTCTTGTTTCTTTAATTCTGTAGGACCTAGTTTAAAAAAACAGAATAACTAACAATGTGTTATGATATGTTTTATTGAAGATTAATTCAATATCTAAAAATTGGCCCAGACAAATTATTGATTTTGATTGTTCAGTTTGTTTTATAGTTAATAACCTGAGACGTGTTTTAAATTGTTTTCGATGCGGACGTTCGTATCATTATTGTTTACATGAATTTTAAAATATGGAGTGGTTTATAAAGTATACAGCAATAAAGACAATGAAAAGTGCTAGAAATTGGCCGAGGAGTTTTTAGTAATTTTATTCAAAAATTCAAAGAAAAACTACGGTAAAATGGCCCTACTTTGAAGAAATTTTAAACGTATACAGCGTCGGATTTCTCGTACAATACAACAAGTTTTAAAAAAAATCAATTTACACATTGAAAAATAGATTCATGCTAACACATTTGCTGTCAAAAAAAATTGCAAATATGTATTTTATGAAATTCATCGAATATTTTAAAGTTCTTCGGAATTATCAATTATATACGGGAGCGCAAATGCTGTTTCGGCAGACCGCGCGCCGCGCTCTTGGGAGAAGGACGTGTATCCTGCTGCGTCACACTCACGCACACATACAAAATTACGAATGTGTGTCGTTCGCGCGCGTAGAGGACAGTAGATCACGCGTCACAGGTGGAATTATAGTGCGACCATTTAGAAGCTCATAACATAACAATATAAAAATAAAATAAAAGCGCTAAAAAGATGACTAATAAAAATGATAAAGAAGAATGTAAAATAGTCTTGAATAAAAACCACAATTGGTATTACCAAGTACAGGGTCAGTTACATTACCAAAAAAAAAATACTGCCTGTTTGGTGTCTGGACTGGCCCTGATTATGAAATTAAAACTGCGTTCATTGAAAGGGATGATGATTTCTTTACACTTGCTTACTTCCAGAAATAGTCGACTCGCGAAAAAATCGATCAATGGTGCTAAGAGACACAAGTTTTTAAAATAAATATATAATAGTGAATAAATAAGATTTTTTATTTATGCCAAAAAACAAATTTGAAAACTATTATAGTATAATTACAATGGATAACCATGGTGCGTTTTACTTTTATGTCTAATAAATCTACAAAACTACTTTTTCATATCTCAAAAAATGGCCGAGATATTAAAGTTCAAATTGTGTAGTTTCGGGCGAAGGTTTTTAAAAACGCGGGCGGGCGCAGACTAGCCGATGACGTCACGGCTCGAGTCATTCGGCAGTCGCGCTTATGCTCGCACGCCGTCGCGCAGTGAAATTAAATATTATAAAATAAAATGCCAGGGAAATACTGTATTGTGCCGCAATGTTTAAACTCCACGGTTAAAACACCAAATAAACTCTTCTTTTATGTGAAAAGAGTTGATTCAATAGGCCCTAAAACTGTAGCGCACTACTGCTGTGAAGACTACCAAGATTACCAAGCTGAACTTCGACGGCCGCCGGTGGCAGAAACTAATGTTAAAGTATACCTACCTACATACTCACGTACTTAGATTACTTGGCCATCCTGATTGCTGAAGTACCTACCTATGTAGGTACCACCTTGTCGTACCTACTCTACTTGCAACGGTACAGGCGAGTGTGTGTAGATGAAAAAAAGGGGTACCTTTAGGTAGATGCGTGGAGTAGACATGCGCCTCCTTGACCCACACTGTAGGTATAACAGTTGGCTAGAGTAGGTATGCGTATGCGCCTCCTTGTCAAGGAGGCCGCCGCCGTGGTACCTACTTCAGGATGGACGCACTTGCACCCGCCAGTTCGACGGCGAGTTTTAACGAGCGCAAACTGTAGGTACCTAGGTTCCATATCTAGTATTTTTTATCACACACATTTTGATTGAGTTGAGGGAGAAGGTACAACTAGGAACCTTACGGGTAGGTACTTCAGGCAGGATGGTAATGAACACGCGAGTGAAAGTATTTTTATCACCGCCCATAGTAGGTGTGTAGGTACTAAAAAAAAACCACTATGATTCAGTTGAGGTAATGCTTACATATTACATACCTTTTCATTTTTAGTCCACGAATTTCGGCAGCGGTAAAATCTTTATTCATCATGAAATATTGGGCCACCATCAAACTATCAATTTTGGCAGATTGTCCGACTGACCTTTCACAAATCCTGCTTCCATTTTACTCATTACACTTATATAACATACACATAAACACCATAATAAAGTATTTCTTTGAAAGAACGAAGAAAATCGAAACAAAATCACCGAAACGTGCAGCGCGCTGTGTTGCGGTCGCAACTTGTCCCGAGCCGTGACGTCACAGTCTTAGCGCTCGTAATCTCGGAAATTCAAAATTGGGGCAAAACTTATCTTCGTCATAACTTGCGAAATATATAAATATATAAAATAAAAATATATATTGCATGTATTGAAGTGAAATAAAAACTAGTGTAATGTACATGATCTACGCTCCAATTTAAAGTGTATATGGAAGTCATATTTTGACCCCTCAGGTTTATCCATTCAAATTGAAAACAATAAAAACATGACTGATAAACATACATAAAGGTAAGTACAGATTAATCACACCCAAACACCCCTGAATAGTAGTCGGTAATTAATCAGTCCACAAATTCCAAAAATTCTTAGTAGGTACGCAATAATTTAAAACTTTTTCATACAATTGCCACAAAAAACTATAAATAGGATCAAAACCACAGAAAACAGAAAAGAGTTAGAATGGCGATCTTCAGCCGTTCGTACGAGAACCAGCGTCGCCGATTTTTCCCCACCTTTCACCTATCACTACATCTCCAACTAATAAAGATGACGCTTACGCACACATAATTGCGGCCACTACGGCTTGCGTAAATTCAAAATAACCAATCACGCGCATGCACGCATACACGTGCCGGTTTTTATAGCTTATGTGTGAGTGACCATGTAAACTCAACTAGGGACACGGCTATCGATAAACTGTTATCGATATTGAATTATGAATTACACAATTGCATACAAAAGTCAGGTAGCAATATTAAAATAAATTATAATCATGTCTGTATACCTCACGGTGTAGGCAGAATGTCAACGGCTTATTCAAACCGTCATTATATAATTTCTGAACGAATAAAAGTGTGTTCTGCTGTAAAGATTTAATGTTTTACCCGCTTTCATAAAAGGAGGTTTATCAATTCGACACGTATTTATCTACACTAATATAATAAAGAGGAAAGATTTGTTTTTTTTTGTATGTAGGTATGTAATCGATAAACTCCGGAACTACTAAACCGATTTCAAAAATTCTTTTACTATTAAAAAGCTACGACATACTTGAGTAATATAAGCTACTTTTCACCACAAGAAAATGCCTTATTCCGATGGGAAAACGATAAGAAGCGAGAAAACGGGGAAATATAGCGAATATTACCCAAATTAGCCAAACAGCTCAACGGATCATCGCGAAATTTGGCACTTAAATTGCTTTTTTATCAGAGATGGATATGAACTACATTTTGTCAGCACTTGAGGATCTGGAGTACCTGATGGAGGACATCAGGAGCATGGCTAAACTATATGAGATATGAAAATGGCTTCATAGCAAAAGTTGTTCAGCATGATGGGCCGCTTTTACTGGCACATGGTCATCGAGGATCTGGAGTACCTGATATAATCCACAAGATCCCATCCAAGCTATATGAGATACGAAAATAGCTTCATAGCAAAAGTTAACTAAAAACATTCTCTTCCAGACAGTCGCTTTTATCTGTCTACCCTACTACCCTATTCTCCCCTACAGAACTAAAGTGATACTTACATATGACTGTATGGATACTACTTTTTTAAGTGGTATTGCACCGTCTAATAAATATATGGGGGGGGGGGTGATCACGTATGCGAGGACATTTCTCAAATCTTTAACTCTCGCTCTAGCTTAAAAAACCAATATACCAATATACATACGTATACCTCTTTTTCGAAGGCGCTTGAAATTATTATCGCCATTTTTGCGATATTTCAAAGATATTTTTATTATTTATTGCGTGCACAATTTATAAAATTTATCTCGACCCAATAACATTAACATTACTTAAGACCTTCGCTTTTAATATAACTTCGAAAACATATCGATATCATTTTACACTACGCCCAACACTAGAACTGATACCGGACCGCAGCGGAGTACATTGCGTGTTCGAACTGAAGTGGTAGAAATAACGAGCGCACGCAGCCCGCAATGTATGATTTTTGTGACAGGAATTATTTGAATGACAATTTGAGACATTTTTGCTTAATTATCGTAAAAATAAGAAGGTTTTTTGCTTCCTGGTGGAAAGAAATGCCTCCTTTTTGAACACTACAGCGTTGACTTCTTAATCTACAAGTAATTATTGCACAACTCGGCATTATCACTTAATTTTGTACGTTGCGCGTCACAGTAGTTTCCTCCGTTGGAGCACGCGGGTGAGTGATCGACGCGATTGCGTGTTTGCGAGTAAATATGAGCAGATGCTCAAAATCGTGGCGCGCCTGCCCCGCCCACATCGCCATTCTAACTCTTTTCTGTTTTCTGTGATCAAAACTGATTGATCGAACTATACGCTGCCGTCCGCCGCTGGGTCTGCATATCGCCGCCGCTCGGCTGCACGATGAATCGTCCTAATACTAATTACCTACTTTCGCCCAGCGCAATTTCATGTACGGCCTCTTAATATTACATTAGCACGTGTTTGCCAACATTCACTTGAATTACAAAATGTACCTGAACAAAAAAAATAGGACACCGTAATAAAAATATTTTCAATTATCGATGCTTGAATAAGTCGATACGATTAACAACACTAGCTTGCAGGGCTAGGTCGGTATGTGATCTCAAAAGACCGAATCTGAACGACATACCGAAAATGCTTCGGTATCTTTCAAAGACATTTTATTAAATACTATAAACATGGCGGATCCGTTTCATATTTGCTTATATGTTACGTGTAGTAGTATTGACGTGTAGGAGGTTCCAGGTTCGACTCCCGGTGGGACACTCACAAAGTTGATATATTTTTGTGAATTTGGGTAGGCGGAGTAAAACGGATATCTACGCTACGTCTGACAAGCAATTTGAAGGTCTTTTAGAATTTCAGCCAATCGCCTAAAATTGCAATAAACATGTAAACAGTCCTTTAGTAGCCTTTTACATCACCTACGTGAAAGAAATGGGGTGAAGCTATTCTAAGCCGGCATCACATGGCAGAGTATTTTTTGTTATGTTTATTCGGACGAAATTGCCGTGTGACGCTGGAATAGCATCACTCCATTTCTTTCCCATGGGAGCCGTAAGAGGCGACTAAGGGACTCGAGGTGGGCTGTCACTATGGCGATACACAATTTCCGAATGACCCTCAAATATTTGTCGACGTGTCGTAAATGTCCGTTTTTGCGGCCGTTTACGCTCTGCCTACCCCGCAAGGAATTAAAGGCGTGATATATGTATGTATGTAATCGGACAAAAACCAAACAATTATTACTCCTCAGTTTCCTCACACATTCCTTTAGGTAGTATTTAATTAAAGTTTTCAATTTGAGGTTGTTAAAACCTGTGTAAGTAGTAGGCGTGCCGGAGGCGTGCACTTATAAATAAAGCAGACCTGCTAGAGTTATCTGATCGTGTTAATGCAATCATCGCAGGACTTTGGTCTGGCAAGCGCAGTGACACAGAATAAGTAGGACAACTAGGTTTATCTACGTTTGAATAACTATTGGCCCAATTCCACAAACCAATATTTGAATTCAGAATCTTCGGCTAACCGTTATAGTATTTAACGTTACTACGGACAGTTAAAACTGATATTACTCTAGCTGAATTCTTATTTTGACAGGTTCCCCAAAAAATCTAAGATTATGACTTAAATAGATACAAAAATATTAAAAAGCCATCACTTAAACCGCAAAGATTAGTCTTAAAAGTTTGTAACTGATATCAGAACAATACCTTTTACAAGAGATTATACTATAAAATAAAATAAATGTCCTGGACAATTCACACAGCGCCATCTAGCCCCAAACTAAGCATAGCGTGTACTATGAGATTTAGATAACTGATATGAATACTGATGTAGGTACTTTTTTGTAAATAAATGCATACATATTACATAGAAACACCCAGACTAAACACAATTATCTAAAAATTGATTTGTGGTGATCGAACCCACGATCCTCGGCGTAGCAGGCAGGGGTACTATCCGCTACGCCATCGGGCCAGTCAAATATAAATTAAGTACACAAAAACATTGTTGGTAACAAAATATAATAAACATGTTATTCAGCTTAGGAAATATCCAATTAAAATCCTTGGCTCATCGGGTATCGTATCGTATAACCTCCTTTTGCAAATTATGAGGGCGGATTCGAGATAAGCCGGTCTAGTACAGGGAAGCGATTTTTGACATACACGCGCGGAGGTTTCGTGTGATTTGTAAAATAGCTCAGGACCTCGATTACCTACGTATTTGTAATTGAAATCCCGCACGCAATGGCTTTTTTCTAAAATTGCTTTATCTTATCGTGAATTTTCTCGTGAATTCCCAACGAGTGGCCATACCACCCATATCAAACAGTAAACGTGTTAACAACTCTCCAAAACAGATGATTGTTAATATCAAATGACAAGTTAAGCATTTGATCAAAGATTACCATTTAGCGCAATACTTCTTGAATTATGGTTCGTTTCGCTGTCAGAGATTACCGGTTTTTTTAAATCAATGAATTATGTTAGGGATGGTGATTGTGGGTCTCAATATTTCTGCATTCTATAAATTAGACTTTTTTTCTGGAATGGCCCTCAACTATTTGTCAGAAGTGGCAATAGCGACCGTATTTTACGGCCGTTTACGCTCTGCCTACCCGCAAGAGATGAAGTTGCGATATGTGTGTGTATGTAAAAAGAGAATGTGAACTATGCCGAATGCATTGCAAATTCTGTCCTAAATAGTTAGGTACAAAATACAAAATCAGAGGTCCGGAGCATTGATTGGAAGGTACATAGATTTAAAATCTCTGACATTCAGATCTCAGTAGGTGGTTCGTCAAAACAATCAACAAGTTAATTTAATTGTCACAAGCTTTCTTTACTTGTTTATCTGAGATTACCTTAATTATATTTAAAACAATTTTAAATTGATTTAAGTTGTGTTTATTTTGGATTTTACAATTATATAAATACATCAGCCTATTGCAGTCCACTGCTGGACGTAGGCCTCCCCAAGGCCCAGGGTAAGCCATAGGGCACGATCTCTCGTTTTCACCATCCAGTCGCTACCAGCCGCTTTTTGATATTATCGGTTCCTACTTTTAAGTATTAGACCGATTCTATCGCGATAGTATTTAGGTAAATTACTAATATTTACCTAAATACCATCGCGATATCCGGTCTAATACTTAAAATGAGTGAAAGTGATCGCGTATATCGGCTCCTAGTTCACTCAATTTCAAAAATAGTACCCTATTTGATACACTTAAGCGTCGGTTAAATTTAAACCATAATTAACTCGGCAACCGTCGGGAGCGTCTTTTGTTCATGTTTTAACCGGAGTTTAGACACAGTTTAAATTGAAATATTTCGTGTCAATAGTTTATTTAATTTACTGTAAGGGGAGATGTTTGCAGACAGCTTGGCACTTGCTGGCTTCTATTTATAGGTGGTGAATTCGCTTCACTGAGCTTTGTCTTAGCTAACTAAGCTAAGTTTGTAGCTATACACACACATTTATATCCACCTATAATCCCTGACGAGGTAAGCAGAGCGTACACGGACATTTACGCCACTTCTGACAAACATTTCAGGGTCATTCGGAAAATTCTGTATCGCCATAGTGACAGGTTGTAGCTATACTATTAGATTATATATATATATATATACTAATAGATTTTTGGAGGGATTCTGCAAATTTGAATGACGAAGTACCTAGGTTTACGGATTGTAGATTTTAGGGTTAGGTTTAGGTTTATTGATGACCATGTTTATTACTATTTGACATGTTTTAATTTAGATCTGAATAAAATGTATTATAATATAATTCGAGTAGAGGCTTCTGCAAAGAAATTACATTAATTTTGACTACAAATTTGATATTGAGATGATAATGTCGCGATGAATGATCATTTAAATAAAATATCTCTAAGACTGCGTTTTTCGAAGAATAATAATAACGTCACTGGGAAATTTCGTATTTTTTTGTTTGAGATTTTTAAATGTTGATAACAAAAGTGAATAAAGGTGCTCCAATTGATTGCTATTAATGGAGTCAGTTGATGAATCAAATTGATTTATAATTTATTCCTAATAGATTTATTTAAGGTTTTTGGTATAAATTTTCCCCACAAATAGTAGGTATACCTACATTACTGAACACATATATTTAAACAATTAAATTAATTTACCCCTCATAAATTCACGAACCAATTAATCAAAGGACCCTTCAAAAATACGGAACAAAACTACACAACTATTCATCTCAAAAATCTCAAGCGAGTTATAATCATAGCCTCATCATAATTATGGGTACGTTGTATAGTTAATAACAACAAGCCACGCCCCTTTTGAAAAGAGACGGAATGATTTCACACGTGATAGAAACAGACATACGATTTTCTGAAGCATCATTTATTCCATAAAATATTGAATATTGTGGTTTAAGTTGATGTTGAATAATGGGACGCTGTCTCCCTTGCACTTATTGTAAAAATTATGAGTGTGAAAAAGGAATTATAGTTACCTGCGTCTGCATGCGTATGCATTGACGAACATGCTTCGATGGTTTCAGATTTAATACGTTTCAAAATTGACAAATATTTAAGGTTCCGTATCTAAAAAGGAAATAACGGAGCCCTTATAGTATCACTTTGTTGCTTGTCCCGTGACGGGACAAGCAACAAACAAAGTGTCAGTTTCATGGTCTGCATGTACCCTATTAGTATTCTGAGGGCTATCCCTGACACCCTTTAATACAGTAATGATTAAATGTAATCATTACACTGGTACGAATAATGTGGCGTAGTTGGTACATTTTGAAATGAAAAAGTAGTTATTGTGGCATAACTGTAATAGTTAGACATATGGTATCGCGGACATTATTATAGATATTGATGTCCTCTATAAAACTGTAGTACATCACTTTGCTCTATTGTCAATAATTTCCACAGCGTACGCGATATAAGATATTCTTTTGGTACATTTTTCACACGTTGGGTTACATTATCGAAATTTTCACGCGGATCGATATTTTTTTCTCGTATAAAATATAGCCTATGTTCATCAGGAATAATGTAGGATTCTAATGGTGAAAGAATTTTTAAAATCGGGCCAGTAGTTTCGGAGCCTATTCGATGCAAACAAACAAACAAACAAACAAACAAACAAACAATCAAATCTTTCCTCTTTATAATATTAGTGTAGACAAGTGCCGGCCGGCACGCGCCACCGTATCTGAAATACAGAGTTTTTTGCAGGCTAGCTTTGCGTACCTAGGTTTAATTGACTTAAAATGTAAAACACAGAGCTTTTATTTTTGCAGGCGAGTTTTTAACGGTTAAAAAGGTTTGCGTAGGTAGGTAATTGACCTAAAAGTGTTTTTAATAAACTGTAAAACACAGGCCTTTTATTTTTCCAGGCGAGTTTAAAACGGTTGAAAAAGATTTTTTTCAGGTTTAAAACCTCAAGATTTGATTTAAATCGTTTTAAATCGGTTGATTTACATCTATAGTCCCGTCTGTCACTATATCGAGTTAAAATTAAAACCATAGAGGTATACTCGGGTCTACGGCCAGTCACTTTGTAACTGTAAAAAATTCAAGCACCTAACTTAGGGTACGGAACCATCGGTGGGAGAGTCCGACTCGCAGTTGCCAGTTATTTTTTTGTAGAGAGACTAACTTAAATTGTGTGGTGTGAAGTATTATAAGAGTGAGGAAACTAATAGAATAAATACTAATCAGAATCACAAAAGAAAACGTACAATTAACTTACAAACTAGCTAAAATTTTATTACTTATCGTTTTACTGTGCGTATTTCATCTAGTTACTCATAACTGTTATTAATTTTACGAGAGTTGTAGAATTTCCTAGGTTTTAATTAATCTTGTCTCGTGTAACTTTTTATTTCTATAATTTTTAATCGAAGCTATAGTATATAATATATAATTTACACATTCAAAGTAATCAAGACATTTAATAATCTGATCAATAGATACTCGTATTATTATGGTTGATTATCTATCGTGGAAATCAATTAAATCGATAAAAATCTAGATCGCAATTTCCTGTCACAGTTAATCGTTCCAATCGATTACCAAGCGAAACTGTTCCGATTATTTAAATCGATGTTTATTTTGATTGCGCTGATTTATAGTAAAACTAGCTGTTGCCCGCGACTTCGTACGCGCATGGTGTTGTGACTTGTGAGTTAGTGAAGTTGAGTATGCATATTGTTTAATATTAATAGCATGATTGTATAAGTATTTTCTCTTTTAAGATGTGTAATTAATAGGTACTGGTAAACTTGTATAGTAAAATACTTAATTACTTACCTTTTATTAGGAAGCTAGTTTTTGCCTACGGATTTTTTTTACTCTCAATTATCTAACTGTGATACCTATTTGGCTCCCAAGTCTTCTTTCTCACCAAGGACTCATGTTTCCACCAAAGTATGAACAAATATTAAGCGTGATAAATAAACCTAAATTTCTATGTCATTTCTTATAGGAGATATATATATATGTACGAAATAGAAAATTCTGAATGCTCCATGGGAAAGTTGTTCATATCATGGTTCACACTTCGAAATATTTTTGCAGCAACTTTTTACATTAAATCAATCCGTTTAATTAATCCGTTCTAGTATTATAAATCTGAGAGTTTGTGTGTGTGTATGTATATTTGTTACCTCTTCACGCTCAAACAGCTTGACCGATTTGGATGAAATTTGGAACACAGGTAGAGTATAACCTGGAATAACATATAGGCCACTTTTTACCGCAGTGAAACAATTATTACCACGGGAAAATGAGTGGCAGCGGGTGAAACTGCTGGGCCGGCCGCTAGTTACTTTATATTGTTATTATTAGTCTGAGAGATCCCACTGCTGGGCAAAGGCCTCCCTCGTGGTCTTCCATTTATTGCGATCCAATGCCAAATTCGTCTACTCTTTTGAGTATAGTATAGTCGCGCCATCGTTTTCGGGGCCTACCTCTACGCCGAGTTCCGTGTTGAGGTTCCCACGGTTCGGAAACGATTTTGGCCCAACGATCCGGGTGCATCCGACGTGATCCGACGTACATGCCCGGCCCAATCCACTTCAACTTCTTTATTACTTTATAATTTTTTTTATTTTTTTATCCCGCCGGTTTTCTATAAGGACATTACAAAATTGTTATAAAAAAAAGAAAATTGTGTGATACAAATTTCTTTTTTTTACAATGACGATTCATGACGTCAATAAGTGATATGATAATACTATCCTACATTGAATAAAGAATTTCAATTTCAATTTCATCTTGGCAGTCTTGCGTTCTACCGCAAGATTAATTTCTAACCTATTTATACCTCTATTATTGAAACGAGTTTGGTTTATAGTACTCTTCAACAAACGATTTGTAAAAATTTAAAAGTGTTAGAGAATGTTTTACTCAAAAATGAGACTGAACGAAAACGAAACGCCTGTTTTTTTTGCGAATTTGTAAATGTTAAATAAGTAGGTACATTTATTTCAATGAGTTAACCTTGACTTAGTTCCGTATAAACATTTCCTCAGGAACAAAATTATCAAAAATCTATTTGGGCGTCCAAATGGATATTTTTATCATTTCGTCCAATGATCGAAAAATTTATTATTTTTATGGGCTGGTCCCATCATTTAATAAACCATGGTAATTTTTTTATTGGTGTTTTACAGGGTAAAATTTTACTAGTGTAGTGACCGATAGCAAAATCTCAATACGGGCTGGTGATAAGAAACAAACATGACAAAAAAAACTGATCGGCAATTTGGTATATGAGAGGTGAGAGGTCCGTATTATTTCGACGTATGTTCCTTAGGGAAAGTTGTTCGTTATTACTCGCACGTACTGATTTTTCGGTATAGACCACTAAAAAAAAATTACCCTATATAAACCGTGAGAACCAAATTGCGCTGCAGTTTCTCTAAATACCCTGATATGAGCACACCCACAATACCCACATCGACAAGTCATCAAAATTAAAATATTCCCATACAGGCTCTTAGTAATGTAACTTGACCTCTCAGGGTTGCCAGGCTCAAGTCTACAAGTCGGCATTTTATATTTAAACACATGTAGTGCTACTGTTTTATAATCTACACTTTTTTGTACTATGGTTTTATTTTGCACTCACAGTGCTATTCTATTTTCATAAATGAAAACAAGAAATTGAAAATATATTAACTTGGACGCGGGACCCCACGGTCCCAGGTTCAAATGCCGGTAAGCTCCAAAAAAATTATTAGTTATTTTCATCTACATTCATTTACCGCAATGAATTTGAAATCTGAAACTTGACTGAAAGATCAAGATGCGTTTTGTTTTTAGTTATTCTCTAATGTGTGATTTGACCACCAGTTGGAATTCCGTCACTTCTCAGATTGTTGAAGTTGGAACAAAGGCCTTAGGGTTTAAAAAGCGTATCCACGAAGACTGGTTTGATGAGAGTGACGAGATACTTAGTAAAGCGCTCAAACAACACCGTGACCTTCTGCGTCTACAACAACACGGTAAGACAGATATATCAGACAGAATAAGGCAGAGTTCTACCGACCTCAGAAAAATGACAAGGGAGATAAAAGATAAATGGTGGTTACGAAAAGCAGAGTACCTGCAGTGGCTCTCGGATACAAACCAACTTGGTGTGTTCTTCGGTGAGTTGAGAACACTCACTGGAACATCTCATCGGATGAATGTACCTTTAAGGTCACGTGATAGCGCAACGCTGTTGACGTCCAAGGTGGATGTGTTGGATCGTTGGGCTGAGTACTTTGCGGAGTTACTTAATGTTGATCGCTCAGCTGATATTCAGCACTTAAAGCAGATCACACCTCTCCCGCTAAGGTCTGAGCTTGATGAGCCACCCACGTTGCAGGAAGTGGTAGTAGCCATCAGGAGTCAACAAAATAAAAAGGCGGTTGGCGTTGACGGTATTCCTGGCGAACTTTTGAAGTACGGAGGTGAGGGACTTCATGAGATAATATGGAACCTTTTTACTCAGATGTGGTGCGATGAGCAAGTTCCATCTGACTTTAAGATCTCGCGTATCTGTTCACTGTATAAGAACAAAGGTGACAGATCAAATTGTAATTCTTATCGTGGCATCTCGCTTCTCTCTACACCCGGAAA
The DNA here is from genome assembly GCA_027580185.1 of Tuta absoluta. NCBI lineage: Eukaryota > Metazoa > Arthropoda > Insecta > Lepidoptera > Gelechiidae > Tuta > Tuta absoluta. The sequence goes on along the minus strand of JAQAHW010000019.1, from coordinate 4,264,588 downwards.
AGTCTTTGCCAGAATTTTGCTCAACCGCTTAACCACAGTTTCTGAGGATATACTACCAGAAACCCAGTTTGGCTTCCGTCCTGAAAGAGGAACATGTGAAGCTGTCTTCTGTGTACGACAGCTGCAAGAGAAGAGCCGTGAACAAGGTCGACCGTTGTTTCTTTGTTTTGTCGACTTAGAAAAGGCTTTTGACTGTGTTCCTCGTGAAGCCCTATGGATCATACTGGAAAAGGTGGGTTGCCCGGCGAAATTTGTGCGTTTGGTTCGACTACTGCACGATGGCATGACGTGCTGTGTATCTGCAAATGGAGAACAATCTGACTTCTTTCCCGTAAGCTGTGGTGTCAAGCAAGGCTGTGTTCTTGCACCCACACTATTTGCCATCTATTTTGCAGCGGTGGTCAGCGAAACGTTACAAAAAGTACCTTCTGGAATCCATATTCGCTTCCGAACTGATGGTATGCTTTTCAACCTAGCCAGGCTAAAAGCCCGCACTAAAGTGACATATAAAATGATTACCGAGATTATGTATGCGGATGACTTATGCTTTTTAGCTGAGTCTTCTACTTCTCTACAAGAGTTGATGACTGGTCTTGACGAGGCGTGCACCAAGTTCGGTCTGAAAATAAGCGTTAGTAAGACGGAAGTCATGACTACAGGCTTGCACACAGACGAACCTCTGAGAATCTGTGTCGGTCAAGATGTCCTAAAGCGTGTAGAGAAGTTCAAGTACCTAGGTAGCACAATTACATCACAATGTGACCTTGAAGCCGAAATAAATAGCAGGATAGGTGCTGCTTCAGCATCTTACGGCAAACTCCGCTCCAAAGTCTTTCGCTCACATGATCTCAAACTGGAAACAAAAATCTCTGTTTACCGAGCCATCGTACTACCTAGTCTGCTATACGGTTCAGAAACTTGGTGCCTTTACCGCAGAAACATAAAGACACTCGATCAATTTCACCTCCGATGTCTGCGGGACATCATGAACATCCACTGGACGGACCGCATCAGAAACACTGAAGTCCTTCGACGCGCTAAGATCTGCGGTATTGAAGCTTATCTGATGCGGCGTCAGCTACGGTGGTGTGGTCATGTGTTCCGCATGCCCGATGAACGTATAGCTAAGTGCATCTTTTATAGCGAGCTTCAAGAAGGCAAGCGCAAGCACGGCGGACAGCTCTTACGATATAAGGATGTACTTAAGAGGCATATGAAAAATTGCAGCATTGATCCCTTAACGTGGGAATCGACTGCTAAAAAACGCCCTGAGTGGAGACGTCTTATTAGGCAAAATATCGACGCCTTTGAAAAATCACGCAAAGACGAACTCGACGCAAAAAGAGACGAGTTAAAAGCCAGACCACCAACGGCACTAACGTACCAATATAGTGGCGGCGTACTCACCTGTCCGAAGTGTTCAAGGACCTTTAAGGCCAAAATTGGCTATAGCAGCCACATGCGAGCACACGACCGCGCGGACCAACGAGACGCTAGCTGCTGAGCCTGTCCAGCAGTCGCTGTAGCCGAAATCGGCTAAGACAGATTATTATTAATGTGTACCTACATGTTGGATAAACAAATAAAAATACTCAAAGCCGGATTTGAAATGTTAGTTTCCATAGAGTTAAGGAATTTGAAATTGCAGACACAATATAGAAAAAACAGCCCAATCTTCTTCCTTATATCAGACAGCACCAATCTATTTTGCCACGGGAATACGGATATTATGAATATGCGATTCGAGACGAGTACCAAGGGGTTGAAGATTTCGTTGGCTTACGTCGTCGGGGCGCCGGTAGCTCAGTTGGCAGAGCAGTGGAACGGTACTCCACGGTTCAAGTCCCGTCGGGCGCTGACATTTTTTCAATTTCTTATTTTCATTTATGAAAGTAATATAGCACTGTGAGTGAAAAATAAAACCATAGTACAAATCATACAGGCGAAATTCGATGTTCATTGCATAGTCGATTTGCCATTATGATACCAGGATGCAATGTACTAAGAATTTCATCTGTAGACTTGTAGCCTGTAGTTTTTTGACATGAAACCGCTAAGACTCTCAATTTATGTATGACCTTCAAGTTGACATGAATTGGGAGAGGCTGTAGGTATTATGTATAATTTTCAGCATAGAACCCTTAAAATATGCTTGACTTCAGTGGTATTTTCAGTGGCCTGGCAACCCTAACCCAGACTCGGTTACTGTTTTGACTGACACGCAATTGATAACATTTTCAATGAATCGTTTGTGGGTTAAACCATGTGCATATTATTATTCAGTTAGTCAAATATTTTTATTTAACTTTATGTAATAAATTAACATGGGCGGACTTAATGCCGAGGGCATTATTTACCAGTCTACCTTAGGGCATGTGGAAATGGGCGAGGCAGGTGCAAAATAAATGCAATAATGAACCTAAATCAATACACTAAAATAGTATAACGAACACTAATATATTTTTCAAATTTTTACTTTAATTTTCAAAAAGCTTTGATTTCAACAGTCACAACAGTCCAGTGCTGGACATGTGTCTCCGCCAATTGGCGGGTATTTGCCATACTCACCACGCTTGGCAGGCGGATTGGCGAGCGCAGTGCAAGGTATTGTATTCACTGGGAACGCTTCTGCCTATTCCCTAGATTTATATCGCCTTTTACGACCCCCACAGATAGAAATGGGGTGGTGCTATTCTTAGCCAGCACCACACACCACTTTTTTTTTCAAAAAGCTATTATGTAGGTAGTCAAATTAGCACTAGTAATGAATGGGCTTTTGCATCAACGAGACAAATCCTACATTTATTTATGTTTCCTGTTAATGGTAGGACTGGATGGAATAAACCTGCTTTGATTGGATTGCTTGCTTCCTGTGACATGGTGTGAAGTGAAGTGTGCAATTTATTTACAAAGTTTGACTTAAATACTACATTTTAAAACTTTCCAACGTGTTGGGTATTCAATTTTAGAGAACTTGCAAGATTGCACATTTGCACCGCAGACAGGATTTGAACCTGCGACTTTCGGTATCACTCATCGCGACGCCTCTACCATCTTGGCTACCGCGACACAGCTACTTTTGGCGAAATTATGCAAGTATATCTAATGTCAGTAACGCGTGGCAGGGCTCCATCTACCGGGATACTGTACTGCAGTGGTAGCGAAAGTAGCAGGTTCAAATCCGTCCTCCGGAGCAATTTTGCAAGATCTCCAAAAAGTTAGATTTTATTCATAGTTATATTGATAAACATTTTGAGAATAAAATAAAAAGATAAAGTAAACATAAACCTAGAATAAGTGAAGGCGGTCTTAACACGTCAAGCAATGTCTTCAAAGTAATATTTGACTTTCAAGAAACAATTAAAGCTGTTTTGCAAGTAAGGTAATAAAAAATAGAAAACATTAATCGACAATTCGCTACTTGGATACTAGCCAAATGAGCTACTCTTTAAAACGGAACATTGTATGAATCTGCCATTATAATAACGTCACTATTATTGTGAACAATGGCGTCAAAATAAAAACTCTCTAAATGTTTTTATTAATCCTAACATAGCATATTTCGGATCACATGAATGAGAATAGAAATATATTGGGTAATAATTTAAACAAACATGTTTCGCATTTTATAAACTACTCATGCAAGTACCGAATACTTAAAACCTAAAAATAACAAATCAAAAATCACTGCTCACTTAGAAATTCACGGTACAAAAATAGGGATCTTCCCTTTTAAAGCTTACTTTCGAGTATTCCACAATAAATATCTTAAAAATGTTTTGTCTGAATAAACCCAGAAAAGATTCTTGAAGGGTTGTAAGTACAAGCAACTGTTATTGTTATACGGATTTATAATAAGGGTTTTGAAAGGGAGTCTATTTTGCTTTTTAAAGGCTCAAAAGGGATTTATTTTTCATGTAACATGGATCAATTACATTATTATACAATTGAGTTTTGGTGCTGTAAGAATACCTCTCCTCAAAAAAATCCTACATAGATAAATAGGGTGAAATTTTTCTAGTGTTTGATACCTAAAACTCAATAAAACTGGACGGACTGGTGATAAGGAACATACATAGGTTGAAATATGAAAAAAAATCAATTGTATCTGCCATACAAATTGACTTGGTCGGCTAGAAAAATTTTGTATGGGAGGTCTATTTTTTATATAAGTTATCGACAGCCCGTCCTGAATTTGTGGTATATCGGTCACTAGTAAAACTTCAAGCGTGAAGTAATTTTAGATTAAGTGGAATTAAAAAAGTGATTCTCCTATACCTACAACATTAATGGATCTGGGATTCTTTCAAAAAGAAATTTAAATAATCATAGGTATTTGAAGCAACAAATCAAAACGAGATTAGAATAAGTAGGTATGAATAAGTAGATTAGATAAGTAGGTAAGTTAGGATATAGGTAAATAATTTGATTTTCGAATAAGTATTCTGACACATGAATTGAATGTCATAATGACGTGTAAACTCAAAGGAAAACGTAGGTACAAAACTCATGCTCAGAGAACTTAAGTTGTCAATGGACAGAGAGACATTTAGAGTCACAACGATGTTGTATGTAGTGTGTTATTGTGTGTATGTGGACGACGTTTTGTTCTCAGAAATTTGTTTGGACTGCCAGGAATGTGTTCACGGAGGAAGTACTGAGTGGATTGTATTTAAGAAACACGCGAACAAAATAGCGTATTCTTACTTACCAATATTGCTATTAACATTCTTCAAGTGTATTTACGATGAATAAGCTGTTAAAGTAGGAACAAGCTGCAGAGCTGGTATTGCTGTTGAAGTTAAAGCTGTTGTAGTAGCTACTGGAATGAAGCTGTTGTGATACGAGTAGCTTTGTTGGAGCTACAAACAGACAAGTTGACATTGAGACACATATTAGTTAGAGCGAGTGAAACAAATGGGAGTTCTGTTTGCTCACTCCTAAATCAGACTTGGCTTGCTATGAGACAAGCATTATATCTCTCTGAATTTTGTGTTTAAGTCTAATACCAAAAACACGTGAAGTTACGTTTCTAAACCGAAAATATGAGGGTGTGTTATTGCCTAAATAGGGTGAAATTTTACTAGTGACCGATAGCGAAATATTTTGGGTTTCCTTAGTAACTCAAAGCAGTTGATCGGTAATTTTGGATGGAAGGACCAAATTTCTGTTTTCGTATTTCAACCTTAGTTCCAGGGGAAAATTGTTCCCTATCACCAACTCGAGTTTTCGCTGTCGGTCACTATCCTTATTTCACCCTATATAATTTCGCCCAGTTTCAACTTTTCGTCGAATCTAAATTCTAATTTTGGTAATTTAGTCCTTATTACAACACTGAGGGACCTTCATGACTTTCTGGCTCGTTTCAATGTGTTCTATACAAGAATTTGATTGCAACACAACAAAAAAGATAGATTTTAGATTTTGCATTCTTATTTAGCTCTCTCTACATGGCTCTCATAAACCAAAGAAATGGAAGTACAAATACTTGTTAGTAGCCACAAAAAATGCAGGAAGTAGCAAACATATTAAAGCCAATTGAAAACAAATCATCCATGTAAGAAGAATCACTTTACAATCCTCTTTCAAACGAGCTTAAACAAAACTCATTCAAAGAGTAAGAGTGTCTTTCATCCAAACTTCTTAAGATACCGAAGGGTCCAAAGCTTTTATGATTTACTTGTAGTAATGACCGATCTATCTGTTTACACATTACTCGTCACATGTATGTGTGTATGTGTCGCAGTAAAATGGCAAAATCTGGATTTCGGTCGACTTTCTAGGAGTTTGTCCAGAAGCAAAAATCTGTCGGAAAATTCATTCTCCTATATCGTCCTTATATATACTTGTATTGAGGTTTATAAGGTGGTGAGGTTTTCCAATAATGTGTCGTCAAGACTTTTTTTATATTAACAAAAAGAAACGGGAATTACTATTGAAGGAAGTACATGAAAATATAAATTTTAACTAAAAATTGTGATGACGACATTTAAAATATTACAGTTTGAACTTCGTTTTGCAATATTCCTAAACCAGGTCAGAAATTCGGTCAAAATTAGTAATTTGGTCGAATGTCTAGACATGTTTAGGAGGATGGTAAAAAAGTCTAAGATTTTATCTTATTCCAGTTATTAGCCAAATTCCTGGGAATTCGAACGTTTTCCTAATTCTGCCATGATACTGCGACATACACAAAGATCCTTAACCAGGTTCACTTGATCCGTCTCCTCAAATCTTTTGTGTAGATTCAACAGTCTTTATGTAATGGTTTTTAGAAGGTAAGACGTTTGCATCTTTACTTTATACTTCGTCAAAGTTTTTACCATTGTTCAAAATTCGTTTCAACAACATTCTTCTAAAAAGGAACTTAAGGCGAGTGTACCCATGAACGACCTCGACAGTGCCGCCACTTCACAAAAATTAGTTTTCTCTTTATACAAATAGTCTATCAGAATATCCGTTACCAAGTTTTAAGTGTTATCCTTAAGTAAAATTAGAACCTGCAAAATCAATTAAATATTCGCTGCAATTAAAGTAATGGAAAAAAGTACCTAAAAACCGCCACTTTTGGTATTAATTACCATAACTTTAATGATAGCGAATATTTCATTGAGTTTGCAGGTTCTAATTTTACTTAAAGATAATAATAAAAACTTGGGCAACGGATATTCTGATAGATTATATCTATAAAAAGAAAATATTTTTTTTGTGAGATGGCGCCACTGTCGAGGTCGTTCACGGGTACACTTGCCTTAAGTTGAAATTTGGATGGTTGTGTAAGTAGATAAGTATTTAATTGAGTTTGCAGGTTCTAATTTTACTACAGGATAACACTTAAAACTTGGTAACGGATATTCTGATAGACTATTTGTATAAAGAGAAAACTATTTTTTGTGAAGTGGCGCCACTGTCGAGGTCGTTCACGGGTACACTTGCCTTAAGTTGAAATTTGGATGGTTGTGTAAGTAGATAAGTATACGTAGTAGACAAAAATAAACTGACAAGAGGGTGACAATAATGGTGTGTTCTGTTTTGAAGCTGTGTGTTATCTGGGAGTAATTTGTCAAGTAAAGTGTTCCCTTGTAAAGGTTTTTTAATGAGCCTATTTATTATTGTGATATAAGTTAATTCTATTTTTTTTTGTTCGATGATAATGAGTTGTGTTTAAGTGATTTATTTCAATAATTGTCATCAACAGGTCTATGCTCGAGATCTTTTTAATAGATACAAGCCCAGAATTAGATTATCAACCAGAAGACCAAAGTAACGGACATAGTTTGGAAGTGTAGAAAGCTGAAGTGGCAGTGGGCTGGTCACATCTGTCGTAGACACGATAGACGATGAAGCAAGCGGGTTCTTGAGTGCAAGCGTAGCGTTGGACGCCCTCCAGCCAGATGGAACGATGACTAAAAGAGGGCGGCTGGCAGCGACTGGATAGCGAAAGCGAAAGATTGTGTACCTTAAGGCGTAATCTAGAGGAGGCCTTCGTTTGTAAGAATCGCAGGTTCAAAAAAATAACACCTTCAAATAGACAAATACGTGTGATTTTCCTTTTTGATCTATCGCTCTCATCCAAAGCAAGTAAGTTTGTAGAATGCTGGGAGGCAAGTTGGCATTTAGTTCATTAGTAACGGCACAGGCTGATCTATCGCCACTCCGGCGAGGTAACACTAATAGCCTCTATATTACCATCACTCGTGCTCATGTTCAAATGATGGATAGGAATGATTGCACCGTCTAATAATAGTTGAAGATCATTGATTTTGTTATAGGATATTTTGAGTGCTATAATTACTGCTAATGTTTGGCCAAAAGTTAAATGATCTGTGACACCTTACTAATTTTTTTAACTATTTTCTTGTAAATGTTATATTAAACGTAGTTTTTAAGACGAATAGCAAACATATCACGCTTTAATCTTTTGCGGGGCTATGCAGAGCGTAAACGCCCGAAAATACGGCCGCTATCAACGCGTCTGACAAATATTTGACAGCCGTATCAGAAAAATCGTGTATCACTATAGTGACCGGTTCTCAGCATGTTGCCTTGAATTGCAATGCACATGAAACCCTCAAGTCTCTCAGTCGGCTCTTACGACACCCGGAAAGAAATGGAGTGATGCTATTCTAAGCCGGCATCACACGGCTAATAAAAAAAATATGTATTGGATTGTATTTGTCGTGGTTCTACAAACACATTGTATGGTACGGTGGATGACCAACGATTTGGAAGTGCTCTGCCCAAGTAGGATCGGCGTTCCACTGAGTAATTTTGTGTAATAGTTGGTAACCATTCCATTCCTTTCTTTATATTTTGTATTCAACTAAGGCTGGTATGTATTTACGGGCTTTATGTTTTGTTTTTACTTAGTTACCAACAGGGCGCCTGTTTCGTCAGGGCTATTTAAAGTGCGCTCTCATAGCGGAGGTAGCGTGACGACGCATACGTCAGCGATGGTCTAGACCAAAGAAAGCTGCGGTCCTGACGTAGGTACGTCCTCAGAACCACTAGTGTATAAAAAAGAGGAATGGAAGAATCCTCCGAAAAATATGTAAATCTTAAGTATGACGAAGTAGACAGAGTTTTGGTCCCAGGTTAAATTTCCTACTTAATATATTATTGTCAATTCATTAATTTGTGATATTTTTCCTTATTTGTTTAGCATATCGCAAACTAAATCACCTGATTGTCCTAAAAGTAAAATGATTCCGTGTTTTGGAACGTATGTACTAATGGAGCAATTGATCTTTGTGTTGCTGTGTTATGTTAGAGCAATACTAAAAGGTTTGAAGGTGGTTTAACTTAAACATCAAGATTTATCAGGTCATACGTCGATATAATGTTTGGCTACTCAAAAAAAAGAATAGTCTCTATGACCCGAGTTCACAATCGCTCAAGTCTCGTCCTTGCGCCCCATGTCTAGGATGTTCCATGAAATTGTGCATTACCATCATGGTGCCCTGACCTCGCCATGATATTGAGGGGGCTCTGACCCCACTGCCTAGGTGTTGAGGGTTATTTGATGGCTTCGACTGGGGCCGTCAGTTTCTATGACCTCATCGGAAGAAATGTATGACGGCTGTGGGGTTATTGATACGTCTCGTCTATATTTTGCGTGTCCATTCTTTTTTTACAAAAAGACTTAATAAGTTTTCCCAGTTTCTGTAAAGATGATTCTTTGCATTTAATTGGTAAGAAGCAGCCAGAGGTTTAAAAACTTAGATACCGGATTCATCAATTCGTTTGCCGACTCAGTATCTCATCCCTCGCGATAAGCAAGTATTTTTTAAATGCAATCCAAATCTATCGTAATTAATCTTTTGCAACAACCTTTTCACAGGTAACCAATTTGTCTAATATTCATAGATCAATGGCAGCAAAAATGGGTCCTATTTTAGATCCAAAAGTTTCTCAAAGCTGACAGGTAGGTAAGATATTTAGGCCCTAAAGCACTAAATATCAAATACAGGCTTTAGTTACAAAGTCCGAAACCGTCCAATGATCCTTGGTCTAGGTAAATTGCAAAACAATATGGGATGGCCGGTAAGTGGCCAGGCACCGGAGCAAATTTAGGATTTATATTCGACAAGCGTCGTAAATGCGAACGAATGTAACTAGATACAACGAGAGGTTGTGCAAGGAAGAAACTGTTGAGTGAAGTATTGGCAAGAGCTGGCTGACTACAATTTATGAATTACAGGAACTCAAACATCAGGTGCTTTCAGAAAATAAAACTCGAGAGAGAGATAGAGTAAGTATTCTGTTAGCTCCTCCCAGCCTGTTTTTTTTCGTCTTTCTATCTATGTTTCTTTATAAAAGTTGACCAGTTTAATGGACTGCTTCGCAAAAAATATCCTCTTAGGAATGTAAGTTAAATGTATACTTACTACTTGAAAATTTTATCTTACATAAGGTAATACGAATATTTTTTAAAGTTCTTATTGGAACTTGAAATGATTAAATCTAAGTTTTACAAATAACACGAAAAGCTTTAAATGGCCACTATAAAACAGAGAAGAACACAACTTTACAACGAGGACATAAAACGTTTATGACACTGCTTTGTTAATGAAAATGAAACCAGTATAAACAATTACACACATATCTTCATGTAACTGTATGTATTGTAGGTACTGAACCGCAGCAGTTTCGTTTAGTGCATTTTACCACTTATTATCATATCATTGATTTAAGTTGAACTTTATGCGATTAACAATCTTTTTTTGTCTCTTTGTTGTCTACTTCGATTATGATAAATTATTCTAAGGACTCCAAACAATTCGCAAAATACCATACCGACAAAAATTGTTGCTTATAGAAAAGTATGCCGCGGCAACACACCAAAGAAATCTTGAAAGAAATAATCCTTCGCATCCTGCAATAAAATAGTTGGGAAGTATCAACTATCAAGCTTAATATCCCAAGTCTTTTTCACACAATCATTGAGTTTTACAACATCGAATTGAAGAAGGTGTGATATTTTTCACTCCTTACGACCTTTAAAGCCTTAGGTTCTACCACCGCTTTATGGTTTATAATTGTAGACTCTCATGTTTTATCCACGTTTGATGTTGTTTTATTACTTATGTTGTCGAATAAAATATATAGGAAATATTCTTCTTGATTAACGCCTGGTTCCTCAAGAAAAACCGCGTTTTAGTTGAAAGGTTTATCGATCATTTATTTTGTTGTCTAGTTTGTCATTTAAGTGGGATAAGGATAAGTTTATGCAATATTTCATTATATAGAACCAGATTTAAAAAATATATATGACTGAAAAACGCAAACTAAAGAGTGTCTACTTGACACATTCTTCGACAATAAAAATAATGTAAATTGACCCACAGTCGCGTGTAAACAGTGTTCTTTGACCCATTGTTTGTTGGTCACCCTAATTACCATCTATTGTGGTACAACAGGTGTTAATGGTAACAGTACCTGTACTATTGTCACTGTGAAGCGTGGTTATACTGCTAATGTCGTGCCTCGCACACCATTGTAGTTTTACGAGTGTAACTCACCCTTAAAAATAATTATTTGTACTTAATGAAAGCAAATGTAACCTTATATATTAAATATAGGTATATCGAAAAACCCTATTGTACGAACTAATTGGACGGGCCAGAAAAATATAAGTAAAATTTGCCTTAAGTGACCCAGTGGTTGCTGGACAAAAGCATCTCTCCCTCCAAAAATACCTCTTGAAAAATAATATAATGAAGGAACCAGCGCCTAACTACAAAGATTTTGATAATACATAACAAGTGATTGTTTTTCTGTTCAGTTTGTTTGTGTTGTATATGGGGATTGACTGCTTGGTCCCAAAAAAATTACAAAGATAAATTTAAGGAAGAGAAACAAACTAGATTGTCCTAGTTTCTACGCAAATCATAGTGTCACGAGACCCCATGTAGCACATTGCACAAGATCGGATCGCCAAGTTGTATTTTGTATTATATAGTGCTAACTTGTATGGGCCGTTGTATGTTGTAGTATGGCAGATTTATGTATGGTTGCATGGAAGCGTTGTTAAATTCAATTATTATGTCGTCATTACTTACTTGACTTGATAAATGGGCAGCGAGCCGGGTATCCCAGGGCTACAACTTATTTGCGCCGATTTATAGTCGATGTATGGTTTAGATTATGATGGATGATTTATTTGAAATTAAATTCGTGGAAATCTGGTATAATTTTGGTGATTGTAAAAGGTGGTAAGATTATCATTTTCTCGATCTTTTCGCCCCGTAATTTTATGAATAACAATAGTTTTACTAGTGGGTGACACTAAAAAGTTCGGTTAGTGATAAAAAACTACTTTCCCCAAGAAAATATTTGTACCTTAGGTGAATATAGAAGTAAATTAGGATTGTCTACTATCGATGAAGGAATCGTGTTTTCCGTAGCTACGTTACTACTTACAAGAAAAACCGTCATTTTTTATTCCGTCGTGTGAAAACCAAGTCGATGAACCCTGATGATGGTATCAAAGTTGTATTAACACAAAATATATGAAAAATGATATTATAAACAAAATGTTATGTTAGTGTAGATGAAGATATTTAGTTTATAACGCAATTGACGACCTGGTGCCTATGTTATGAAACTACAGGCTACAAGTCTATAGGTGAAATTCTTAGTACATTGCGTAGCCGGTTTACATTCCGAGTGTCCTAATGGCTAACCGACTACGCAATGAACATCGAATTTCATCTGTAAAATTGTAGCCTGTAGTTTGGGTTGGCTTTTAACTCCATTCACAAACCTCCAAGTCATATCAAAGTTGACACAGGTAGCAGCTACCTAAATAAAACTCCCCGTATCTGGCAACACCATGCTAATAGTTTACAAAATATCACTAATGCAATCCCTATTGTGATATAGTTATTGAGAAAACGTGTGAATGGCTCAGCCGGAGTGCATGCCGGTGTTAAGTGACCCTAAGGTGGTCCCCCATTTGCACCTTTGAAATATTTTACTAAAAATTACAGTACGATGATGGTGGAAATTCGAGAAACTATCCTATCTTCTTCTTCTTTTCGTGTGGGACACCGAGTCGTCCAACGACTCGATGCACCCTGGTGTCAGCGTTTTTCAACCGCCTACTACTAGTAGTAGGCCTCTGACACGGTTATGTAACGACCGCCGTCTAAGTAATCATAGACAGCAACCGGGACCGATGGCTTAACGTCCCCTCCGAAGCACGGAACCATTTCCTATCCTATTACAATACAATATACTTTATTTGTACAAAACACAACAAAACAAACAGATACAGAAAAAGAAAAAAAAACGGTACAATTTAAGCGGCCTTATTGCTGAGGTAGCAATTTCTACCAGGCAACCTTTGGGTGAAAAATAGAAAGAGTATGTATGGTGTTATTCATGATGTTAATTTAAATATTACATTACATTAATAGCTTCAACAGTCCACTGCTGGACATGGGCCTCCCCCTATTGGGGGGTATTGCTATACTCACCACGCTTGGCAAGTGGATTGCCATCTGATGCCGGTTTAGAATAGCCCAGTAGGTACTACCCTTGGGTGTGATAAAAAGTGACTGAGGGTTAAATTATTCTAGGGAATGGGCAGCAGCGTTCCCTGTGAAAGCAATATCTTGCACTGCGCTCGCTAATTAAAATGACTGCCTTCAAAATCATTCCTCTTATTGTTCCTACCTACATGGATGATTTTCTTACTACGTACCTACCTAGAGCAAAATTGTACTTAGTAATCTATGTTATTTTAGAATTCCGCCCACCGGTTTCACCCGCTGCCACTCATTTTACCGTGGTAATAGTTGTTTTCCCGCGGTAAAAAGTAACCTATGTATTATTTTAGGTTATACTCTACCTGTGTTCCAAATGTAATCTAAATCGTTCAAGCCGTTTGAGCGTGAAGAGGTAACAAACATACATACATACACACACACAAACTCTCAGATTTATAAAATTAAGTACGGATTTTCGTAATTTTATGCACTAATGTTGTTTTTCGTGGAAAAAGTAAAGCCATGCAATATTCTTAGCTATTTACTTACTACCATTACAGAAATATGCATATTTACTATTTACATACTTAAAATAGTAGGAAACCTTACGAGTGTAAACCTGACATAACATTCAAATTTAGTTTAGTTTTCTTAAAAACATGAACACCAAAGTTATTTAAGGCCTATAACCAGTTTCCAATCAATTATCTACCAAAATCACTCCAAGAAACACCCTTACAGCAAAACGGTGTTTAAAAAAACTCAGGTAAACGATTACCGGTACAGTTTACCGGTAATTACACTGGAGTTGTACTAAACGGTCCTAATTGTACCGCAATTAGGGTTAACATTCCGACTTCATTTGTTAGTTGGTACCGTTAAGAGGAAATCACTGGAAAGAAAGAAGTTTTGAAATAAAAATAAAAACTTAGAACAAATATGTAGGTAATGGCAAAATAATGAGTTATTACGTTTCCTAAGCGTATAGATATAAACATGGTGTAAAAAAATTTGCTGCGAATATCTTAAGGGGTGAACCAGTACGTGAAACTGAACAACTTTCCCCAAGGAACACATAGGTCGATATATGAAAAAAAAATGGCCCTCCGATACAAATTATGCCGGCCGGGTAACACACTCAGTATGGCAGGGTCAAATTATTTTTTCATATTTCGACCTATGATCCTTGGGGAAAGTGGTTCAGTTTCACGTACTGGTTCACCCCTTTAAATATTCTCAGCTAATTTTTTTAACACCTTATATACTACGTTTAAAAGAAGGGATACATTATTATAATTTGTGTTTCACTGCTAAACTGATCAGTTCAATAGGTACGGGCCTTCCCCTATTGGGGGTGTTGCCATACTCACCTAGCTTGGCAAGCGCAGTGCAAGATGCTACATTCACAGGGAACGCTGCTGCTCATCCCTGGATGATTTTCCCTTAGTCGCTTTTTAGGACACCCACGTATATGATTAAGACATAATAGAGTACATCCTACAATAATTAAAACAACAAAAACTGACTCTTTGTGTCCAAAAAAATAAAATTAAAATCAAGCTCTACCGATACCTATACAAATTTTTTGTAAACCATTAATTTAGCACCCTAGCTGGTTTTCAACAACAAAGCAATATTTTTGAAAACTAAAGTAAAACGTAATCCTTCGGGTGACCACGTGGAAGGGAATCGGACGGACAAGTCCATTAAGGGGCAAAGTTAATACCGTAAGCTTTTGATTGTTGCGGGGAAGACGTTTTATAGACGGTAAACTTTATGTTTCAGCAGACTGTACCAACAGTAATTTTTACTTTTACATTTATGTCGCAGTAAAATGGCAAAATCAGGAATTTGTCCGCATACCTAGAAATTAGTCCAAATGGCGGAATATGGCGAAATACTGACATCAACAGATCATATCTTCTTATGTCGCAGTAAAATGGCAAAATTAAGATATTTTCCCGAATTTATAAAAAATTGTCAAAAGGCGGAAATGGCAAAATAAAACATCAACAGATCAGATCTGAACAGATCTAGGAATTAAGCTGAATTCCTAGATTTTTGTCCGGATTCCTAAAGTTATTTAGGACGATTGCAAAACGAGGTATAAAAGAAAGAAAACTTAATGTGATCTTGCTATTTGTATTGAGCGTCATTAATGTAAATAAAAAAAAAACAATAAGAACAAAAAACTAATAATTTTTCGACTGGTGTATAGAAACGTTATTTTAATTAAGCTCAGCGACCTCTGCATGACACTCGAGAAGTTCCTAGATTTCCCATTAAGTGTCGTCATGGCTATTTTTAAGGTAACTTAAAAAACTTAGAAATGGAAATAAATGATTAAATAAAATTTTTCAAAGATTACTTGGCTAGCCGGCAGTTACATTTCGTATGGGAAGTTATGTTTTTTAAATATTTTGACTTATGTTGTTTCAAGTTTTTATTTAAGTAGCATATTGTACAAGCATATCAAATAGATCCTAATTAATATAGGCAGCTAGGTACAATAATCCCGCGGGGGGCGTCGAACAGTAATTAAATTATATAAATCCAAATCAATTAATATCTCCTTAATAAGTTTCAAATTATATTCAATGTAAGTTTGATTATAATAAATATCATTTAATTCAATCAGTTCCTTATCATCAGGCCGTCCTGAGTTATTGCTATGAGCCACTAGTAAAATATCACCTTTTTTACTATATAGATTAGATCGTAGACTTACCTCAGTGAATTTATTCCTAAAACACCTTCACTGCTCCTTGACATTTTGCACTTTCAAGCGGTGAGCTTACAAAACGGTGTTTTGTCCTACAAACCGTTACTGGACGATATCGGTTACATAGCCATCTGTTTTACTGTCACGAGACTTTGTAGTGCCGTGTGATGCCGGCTTAGAATAACATTACCACATTTCTTACCCGTGGGGGTCGTAAGAGGCGACTAAGGGACTCGAGGGTGTGGTTTGCAATTTTACGATGACGATGATGATGACGATGGACCCGTCACTATGGCGATATACAATTTTTCGAATGACCCTCAAAAATTGTCTGACGTGGTGTAAGTGTCCGTTTTTGCGGCCGCCTTTTACGCTCTGCCTACCCCGCAAAGGATTATAGGCGTGATATGTGTATGTATGTAGACTTTGTAGTGAGAATGAAGACTTTTCTTTCTAACAGCTAAGTACTATTTAAATATTTTCAAGTCAGATGGCGTTATGTTAAGCTGAAAGACATTTAAGTCACGAATAGAATACTAAAATTTAAAACACTTCCCGTGTTAGGTATACAGTTTTTGAAAAACTGCGACTTTTGCCATTACTAGTGGCGACGCCTCTTACACCTGGGCTACCGCAGCTCATGCCCTGCCCGCCAACTTTGCAAGTTTATCTTAATGCCAATAACGCGTGGCACGGCTCCATCTACCGGGTTAGTTTTTGCAACCATTACCCAGTGACTAATTCATTCTTTACAGATTGAATGTAGTCTAAGCGATGAGTTGTCATGGTAGGTGTCGGCGAATCATTTCTAGATGAAGTGTTCTGTTAGGGAAATGGACTTAAATTAAGTGTCTTGTCGGCGAACAGTCCAATGACGAACCTGTTATCGGAGAAAGGTTGCTGATGACAGTGTCATTGTCTGTGATTGAATATGCAACAAAATTCAAAATCACAATAAAACAATTTTAAACGGATTTAAGTTGTGTTTATTTTGGATTTTACAATTCCTACGTTTCGAGCTCTATAAGAGCCCGTGGTCACGGATGACTGAGAATCGCTCAAAACGCTTAAGAGCTCGAAACGTAGGAATTGTAAAATCCAAAATAAACACGACTTAAATCCGTTTAAAATTGTTTTATTGTGATGAGTAATAGTTGTGCAAACTCAAGAAAATATTAAAATTCAAAATGTTGGCCTCTGAGGTTGCGTTCGGTATGCTTTTGTTTTGGCGCCGTACAAAGCTTTCAACATGGTTGAAAAAAAAACCGCAACCGATTCTTTCGATACTCCTTCCTCCATAAAACGAATATACTCAGAAATATTTAATAATACGGTGACGACAGCGGTCCTACTGAGACAGTCCGTCTGTTTGTCTGTATGGAGCCGCCGCAGACAAAAAACATTCGAAATTCGAACATTTCGAAATTTCATTGTTATTGCGAATGCGAATCGATGCCGGTTAAATGGTG
Source organism: Tuta absoluta (assembly GCA_027580185.1). Classification (NCBI taxonomy): domain Eukaryota; kingdom Metazoa; phylum Arthropoda; class Insecta; order Lepidoptera; family Gelechiidae; genus Tuta; species Tuta absoluta. The sequence continues at coordinate 4,247,405 of JAQAHW010000019.1, read as the reverse complement.
ATTGGCTGATTTTGATACGTTGATAAAATAACATTGAAAAATCGAGTAAGTTGACAAACTACTTTTGAAGTGGAATAAATATGAGAAAGCGATTAAAAAAAGAAAAGAAATAAGAGAAGATTAGGTAGGTATATCCTCAATTCTGGCGTTACATAATGGGCAGTCGAATGTAGACCTGCCTTAACATAAGAAAAAAGTACCTTTCGCTATAACAGAACTAAGGACAACGTTTAACGTGTATTGACATATTATATTTAACAGGCGTGGGAAAAAAAGCGAATATATATTCCTCATTGCTTAAATTTATTAAATTTAAAATTAAATACGTTTGGTTCGGCCAAGACTAGTTTGCAATATAAGAAAATAATAAATTTATCTCAAGTATCAAGACCTGTTACGGCCCTATACACCCTGGTCACAAAAAGATGGCCAAAGTGACCGCCGAATGAAATCGACCACATAACACCATAGATAATACCCGGACAAAGGTGCTATTAACTACTAAGGACTCAATTCTACAAACCATGCGGATTCCTTTTACATGCTTGACGATGTAGGTAACAATATGGATATTAAAACAGTAGGTAAACTTATGTACTATCTGCTGTTCTTTTTCAATTATACTGGGTAACATTTTACTTTGAAAGGGCCGTGTGATCCCGGCTTAGAATAGCATCACCCCATTTCTTTCCCGTGGGAGTCGTAAGAGGTGACCAAGGGACTTGAGGGTGTGTATTGCAATTTTAGGTGATGGGCTCACAACCTGTCACTATAGCGATACACAATTTTACGAATGGCCCTCAAATAAATGTCAGACGTGGCATAAATGTCCGTTTTTGAGGCCGTTTACGCACTGCCCGCTCTCTGTGATGTGTGTATGTATATATGTATTAAATTTTACTAGTGACCGATAGCAACATCTCAAAACAGGCTGGTGATAAGGAACTACTTTCCCTCCCTAAGGAACATAGGTTGAAATATGACAAACATACTATATTTACTTTACTTACTTACATACTTATTTTGAGTTTCTATAGTAACTGAAATCAGGTGATCGGCAATTTTGTGTGGGAGGCCCAATATTTTTTTCATAATACGATCTATGTTCCTCCTTATCACCAGCCTGTTTTGTGTTTTTGTTATCGGTTACTTGTAAATACCCTATGGATAAACAAGTGACGGTAGAGGTAAATCAAGAAACGCCCGAATATTCCCGCCCGATACAATTTCAATTTATTAAAGCCACTGGCAATTAGAATTAAGTCCAAAACCCAACCACCGGACAGAGGTGCGATTAACAGCTAATATGGGGTTTTGGAGGATATCAGTAGTTGCTTGTTTCTAGTTTAGGTACCTACACCAGTTTTTTGTCCGGTTCGGGCCAGTTTTGTACCAGGGGAGATGATTGTGTGAATAGAGTGATATAATTTCTTACCACTTTATTGTGGATGATTACTACTTTAAATATATTAAAAAACTTGCAAAATTCTTATACCGCTTAGGCTTCGAACATTTCAACTTGCTGCTTTTGGAATTATTTGTTTTTTGGCTCCGTCTGCACTGCAACCCGGGACCGTGGCATGCCGTTACATTGCTCTGTCGCAATAATATGGCAAAATTAGTTATTCGGATGAATTACTAGGATTTGATCCAAAAGCCGGAATAAGGCCTAATCGCAGACTTTATTCTACCATTGTCCTAAGCAAGTCCAGAAATTTGGCCAAATTCCTACGATTTTTACCGAATTTCTAAACTGATACAGTTAACCAAGTTTAAATATTACTTCTCCAAGCAGATGTCATAACTATTTATAATTCATTAAATTATTTAATAATGGGTTATATTCTACGAATTTATCCTTAATTTGAAGTTAATAATATTAAAAACGAACTATTTTAAAAACATTTTTTTTTTATTCCAGGTACGTATCAAGACAAACACTTACGTAGGAGGACATAAAAACCAAGGTTTGAGATTATTACAGGGCGCAGGGCTCGCGGGGTAGGTAACTTAACTACCTATATTCCGAAATACCGGAATTCCGATATATTTAATTTCTGGTTTTCAGGAATTCAAAAACGGTATTGAATAAAATGTTTGTGTGTTTACTTTTCAAAAGAATACATCCTTTTCGTAAACATTTTGTCACGTGTGGGAGTTTTGCACAATATAAAAAAAGTTTGCTTTTATAACATACATACATATACATATCACGCCTATACTCCCTTGCGGGGTAGGCAGAGCGTAAACAGCTGAAAAAACTGTCATTTATTTTATAATGTTACTTCTTCTTCTTTTCGTGTAGGACATCGAGTCATTCAACGACCCGATGAACCCTGGTTACTAAAATTCACCAAATCCGGAATAAGTACCTGAATTCCGGAATCGTGCTTCAATATTGTAATTCAAAACCAGTTTGAGGGCCGATTTTACGGACGCTAGTCTTATAGGTAGGGGTGTGTGTCCAATTTATTTTTTCCCCGCCGCCGCCGGTGCAGGGCTGCACTAAACTGAGAATCGTAAAGTTACGACGTCTGGCCCGTGTGTTGCCCCTACTATTGGATTTTCAGGGTTTCTAACCGGCTTCAAACTTATTCGTAATTGAGCAAAAAAATAAACTGCCAAAAGCTTTCGTACAAAATACTGATGAGTTGTAATACTAAGTTAGAAAAATACTATTTAACAATTATTAAAAATTGCAGGTTTTCTAATAATTACATATCCTACGCGAGAAGTGTTTTTACAAGATAAGCTTGCATAACTTCGCAGGCAGCGATTAAGCCGCGGTAGCGCAGCCGCAGGTGGAAGAAGCGCCACCGCTAGTACCTACTGATAACGAAAGTCGCAGGCTCCAAACTTTGCCTATAAAAATGCATGTAATTTTGTGAATACCGACACTGATATTCCTTTCAAGGTGATTAAAATATTTTGATATTTATTTGTCCCTCGTACCCTTTTGATAAAAAGCTGAAAATGTACAGTCAAGCTCACGTGTGGTTTGACACCCAAATGCGGGCGGCGTAAGAACGATCCAAAGTCCAAACTGTCTACTACCCAGATTGGTCTTGACTGTACGTCATGTTGAGTACCAAATTTTAAAACACTTCCCGTGTTAGGTATACAATTTTTGAAAACTTGCAAAATTGGCGGGCAAGAAATGAGCTGCGGTAGCCCAGATGGAAGAGGCGTCGCCACTAGTAATGCGAAAGTCGCAGGTTCAAATCCTGCCCGCACTCGAAAATTTTGCAAGTTTTCAAAAATTGTACGTCATGTTGTTTGTATTTTTTCAAAATTTCTAGACCAATTTATATGAGTCGTGTGTTTTTTATGTATCTCACTCATAGAAACTCGTGGTAGTCGCATCTGCTACAATAATTTACAAAGGATAATACCATTTCATTTTTCACTATAACATAGTTTATTGTTCAAATTGGTCACGGTGGCTGTCCTATGATGGACGATTTTTTACATCACCCATCTCTTGAACAAGGGATTGCGTGATATTTGAATATTCCTGAGGGTTTCTCCCGAAGTAATTTGCGGTACGAGGTAAGCATACAATTAACAAAAAGGATTCAAGTACGAAGGTGTTTCAAGTTCAATTATGTTTTAATTAAAGAACTTGCAAAAAAAAAAAAATTCGAGATGCTGGAAAACTACTGTATTTCACTGCAAACTGCCATGCCAAGTCTTTAATTGTAGAACTACCAGCTCATGGGTCACCGGTTACCTCGATGAGAAATATCCTTTCAATGCTGGGTGGATTTATATCTCAGTCGCTTTTTACGACATTTACGGGTAGAATTTGGGCGATGCTATTCTAAGCCGGCATCATACGCCCAATTGTGGTCAAATAAAGTTTAAAAATTTGTACTCGTTGGTCGTGTCGAAGAAAGACGAAGAAGACTTTCCATCAGGTTGCCTGCCCGTTTGCGACTGTAATAAAAAAACTTCAATTCCAAAGCTCCCTGTGGTCATCTAAGGGTGGATATTACAGGGGTTCGCTTTACGACCTATTTCATTTTACAGTTTTCGATACAACTGCCAGGGGGTGTGAGGATGAGTCATTGGTTAAAGCGGTTTTGGGAAGTTTTATTGATGGTGGCAAGGTAGTGGAATATGGGGGTTTTTGGGCAGAGACGTTCATATTATTCAAAATACATGCTGTAAATTTTTAAAAGGAGTTGCAGTCCGTGAAGCTAAACAACATTCACCCAGAAATATAGATCGAAATATATAAAACTTGGCCCTCTAGATTTAATGTCCAAATTGATAGATTTAATTTTCAAGTTGAACCTTGAAATATACCCAGCTAATATTTTTACTCATATTCTGTAAAAAAATAAAATACCATTTTAGTATAGAGGTATATACCAAAAGTCAATCAAAGAAATTACGCTATTCGTAACCTGAGATGTAGAATTTAGAATCACTTCTACACTTGTTATCGTGTTCTTCATTTAATCATAACCTACCTATTTATTAATCATATACGGTGTTAAAACATGAGCCAAGTGAACAAAGTAATTTATCACTTGAGAGTTACTCAAAACGTGCAATTTCGTTCTCCAGAATTGATATTTACGGCCGTTACAAGCGAAAATTACTAGTTTCTTTCGTCTGCGGCAATAAATTCATTGGACAATGAACTTGGCGCGTTTTTAACATGCCGAGGTCGAAGGTGAGACGTCACGTATGTGATCTTAACAGATGTTGGTATTTTGTAATGAGATACGTTCTAGGCCTCGTTTTTTAAAATGAACATAGATGTCGTGCTGTAAGACCTAAACTTAGTATAGGTAAACTTTTTAGCTATGAACCCTTCGCATTATGCACACTGATTGTCACTGATATAACAAAAAAATATTCATTATGAGTATCAAGTATAAAATATTCGATCTCTTTAAAATTAACCTATTTTAATTTTAATTTTTTGATTTGTTTTTTTTTTTAAATATTATTTGCATACTTTGCAATCTTTACAGAAAATATTTTTAATTTCTCATTAAAATTCTTAGTACTTACACTTACTAACACAATTGTAAATATAATGTAACATGCGATTAAATTACCTACTTACTAGTGGATAATTAATGTGCTTCTTGTTTATTGTTTTTTTATTTTATTTTTGACAGCAAATCCAACAAAACCAATGGCGTCGTAAGTTTATCGACATCTTTTAAAATTGCTTGTGTGATAAAATACCCATTGCATTAAGCTGGATAAATAAATACAGAACCGTTAAAGAACTTTTTCCATCTGTCAAAATTTTGATGGATCGAACCAGATTGGGTTTCATAATTTGTGTGAGTTTGTATGGCCTCCATTCAAAACCTACGATTGTGCGTCTTGATTAAATAGTTGGAGGATTTTATTAATCGTTCCTTTATTAGTTTTCAAATGGAAGCAGTTTTTTATTGATGCTTGCGGAGGGTCCTTTTATAGGAATAATAGATATACTTTCCATTTGGGAACATTTTTATGATTTTGTTTCATTTTTAATTATTTTACACAAAAACCTCCACTACATACCTTTAAAATAACCTTTGTATACTGTAACGATATTTCTTATGAAAGTTATAATCTTCTTCTAACTTTAAAAATTCCTTGCTGTCCTCATTACAAGTCTGCAACCTTATTTTGATTTGTCAATCATTATTTTAAAGTAAATTGTAAGGTGGCTAAAACCGCTTTTTATACCCATAAGGATCAAAAACTTCTCCGGCTCCCCACCAAACTGTCAGGTGTAGATTTCATGGCCCCCGGGCTTGGGAAAATTGAAGAGTCCAGAACTTAAAAAATAGGTTATCTCCATTGCAACGAAATACAGCTACCATTCTTTTGATACCTACCTATTATGATCCAGTATGACTCAAACTTTTAGCGGGTTACGATACGACTAAGACTATGTCTAAAACTCTGTCGAGATTTAACTGCGATGTGTTTCAAATCGCGGAATGCGGACCCAGACCTGTGACGATTCTGATGCTTCTTCAGTAATATGCTTACGGTTGGGGTGCAGTTAGTCTGTATAACGATATACTTTGCTACCGGTTTTACTATTATTACTATTACGGTGTGTACCAGACTACTACGTCATAAGAAACGTAATAAGTGGTTTTATGAGGTTTTATTTTGTTCATTGCATTTATAAATTATAAAAAAAAATTAACAAGTAACGTTTTTTTTAAATATAATAATAAATTTATTATAACGATTGAATATTTAAAAAAAACCACTGTCTTCTATTTTAAAATATTATAAGTACTTATTTATACAGGGTTATTTTTTAGTCAGTGCGCAAACTTATACCATGATATCAGAATCGTTAATAGGACATTTTAGGCAAATAAAAAAATATGTTTTATTTTTATTATTTTTTTATTTTTGTCTGCCTCATAAAAAATAAATCATGGACACACTACTTTTCAATCGAAGGTGGGTGAAAATGGCAACAGCGCTCACGCAGCGCACCCTTCAGTCAGTTTCAGTTCTCGCTTTGATTCCGTCGCGGGCGGGCGCGCACCTGTGTGACACTACTTTTCCCGCCGATCCCGAATTGATTTCGCGATGTCGAATTTTACGTTTCACGAGTTTTACGAAATGGTGCGTTCGTACTTTTTAAGTGGGGAAAATACCCGACTGCGTAATGCTGGCGTTGTGGACCCTAGTGTACCGAACCCAACATTCCTCAACGTTATGCAGCGGCTGTTGGATCACGGGCAGTTTACAGTAAGTAACTGTTAATTAAACGACTATTGTACTTAGCTACCTACTGCTTACCTAGTGTTCTAGGTAAACTTTTTATTTTGACGGTCCTAAGCCCGTAAAAGTATGAAGAGAAAATTTCAATAACTTTGTAAAGGCTCAGCTACACAAGACCGGCGCGCGATAGCCGCGTTCCGGCCATACGATTTTTTTTATGAATGCCCGATCAAATCACACCCTGTTATTTTTGTGTGAGTAGACCGTTTTTAATCTTTATTCCTAAATTACCACTCAAGGTTAGTTCACACTGACGCAGTAGCAACATTTTAGTGGCCTAATCAACTTTGACTGTCATACTTTACTGAATTTTTCGCTCCACTCTCATAAGCGCACAAAATTGCCGTTTACTTTACTTTAAATGCAGTTGTACTTTAAGGATAATTCGGTTAAAATCATCGAAGGGCAGGCACGCGCAATACGAGCTACCTCATATCATCAGTGTACATAAAGCTTTCTAGCAGTGCAGATGAATTTCCCGCCACGCCGTGCCGGCGGCGGCGGCGGTCGGCCGGCCGGCGCCGGCGTCAGTTTTCTTCTAAAAATTGAACCGTGTTGGCGCCACTATGTCTGGCGCTGTAAGACGCGGTGACTAATCGCGACGTTGTCAAACCATCACAACCTCTGTTGTATGCAGGTTGTGTAGGCTTTTTAGGTAATATCAGCAACGGCTCCAGTTGCCATTAGAGTCTTTACTGGTTATTTTTAAAGAATATTAGAAAAACCTTTGAATGTAATCTTTTAAAATGGGTATCAATCTTTTCTGGTTATTCTTGTTAACTGTAAGAAAAACCATTCTTAAGTTGATCACGTAGATGGTTACTCGAGGTGCTGTACAATCCCGAGTTACCGTTTACCGTTATGGATTAAACATTTACATGTCTTCCTTATGCTAGTTGTAGCTGCTAATTCTTAACCAAACTGGGAAAAATCCAACTAGGTACGTGATTAACAAAATAATCTCTAGAAACAGGGACCATCAAATCAAGAGACCAACTTTCAAACCACTACACCACGGAGGCAGTTTAAGTGTAGGTACTTGTGAGATAGGTACTTAGTTGTTGTAGGTATCACCCGCACGCACCCCGGTACCAATAGCGGTCATTAACCTGGACTGGTCATTGACCTGTGCTGTAGGTAGAAGCTAGTACAAAGTCAGCTGATAGGTATAACTGGGCCGTGCGCGACGTTGCCAAGCCGAATGCCACCTAGTGTACCTAATAGGGTGATCCACACTTACGTACGATCCTGGGATAAGTTTAAGTGCGATTATTTTAACTTTTTTGTTCTAAGTCATGTGTAAAAAATAGATACATATTTTTTAAAATTTGATAACCATTACGTATGTTGAAGCTGCGCACTGACTAAAAAATAATCCTGTATAACTTTGTGTACAAATTTAACACTGGTGAAGTATGCCGAGTTACTTACTTATCTTATAGATTTATTTTAGCTTCGCACCAGAAAAAATAAAGTGAGTTTCGTTGGTACTAAAAACAATGTGACAGTTTGATTCGAAATTCAAATGAACTATTTGTACCATATCGATTACTCACAAATTTAAGCCTCTCAGATAAGTCTTATTAAAATTTAAAGAATTCAAACTAAACCCTTTAGGGAAATCAATCATTTTGGTATTTAAAAAGTATTTTGATACGCAAAGGAAGTGGTCACGTAATCTTATTCAAACGTCAGACTCCAACAATTATAGGAATGAATTGTATCTCCTGTACACTCGACAACTAAAATATATTTTATCTACACTCGTCTCATAATGTTCGAATTATGAATTCGAAAACAGATGCATAATGACCTACTTTATGCATTCTGCCTATAAAAACTAGGGTTTACTATAAATTACAGAAGCGTAATGACTTAATGAGAAAACTCTTAATACGATAAAGTTGAGAAATGAAACGAAGTTTTTTTTTCCAATACTCAAATCGCTATCTTCCGCCGCACCTGACAGTTGTTGTTGTACGGTAATTTTTCGGATGTTGTTCAGTTGTTTTAATAGGTTTTTGTTCTGTTGTTGTTGATATGTTGTTCAGATGTTGTTCAGTTGCTGTTCAGATTTTGATTAGTTGTTGTTCAGATGTTATTTCGATGTTGTTCAGTTGTTGTTCAGTGTTGTTCAGTTGTTGTTCAGTTTTTTAGTTATTTGCTGTTGAGACTCGACATCTAAACAACTGTTAGTAAACAGTTGCGCTACGCCTCGTGTGATAAACAGACACTCGCATTCTAATGACCCCCATTATATGACAGTTGCATAAACTACTATTAGTAAAAGTTAATTAGGTACTTACTTATTTGTACTGTTGGAGTTGTAGCTCCGAGCTTATATTTGTTTACGTATGAGTTATACTGGCACATTAGTTCAAACGAAGATTTATGCAAAGAATATGTATATTTGTTTTAAGTTTTAAAGAAGATCATTTAAACCATCAGACAGACAGCAGCTCTTATATTTGAATCAAGACATACATCGGAAGAAAATTTGTTTTATGATATTATTTAATTCACGGATTTCTGAATGAATACTTGCAAAACATAAATTGTCTGCGATGGAAGGGGTTAGGTTAGAAAGTTAATTATTAGATTAAATGTAAAAGCTCACACAGCAATTCTAAGTTTTACGCTTAGTAAAAATATAGTTTAAAGGGGTACACATACACACTTAGATTAACGGTTGTCTACGCGCCTGTACCGAGTTGTCATCAATCTTGGTGCCGTCATCAACACAGCAGTAGTATTTGGTTTGCGGTCAAATATTTAGTTTAGTTGAAAGCTACGCAGGTGCCCGAGCCTGGGATCTACTGCATCTTTCATTGTTCAAGGTTTTTTTAGCTGACAACGTCAAACAATTTGTAGAAAGAAATTGTTATCTGGTAAATTTTAACCCAAGCTCAATGGTCGACTTTTTAAATTGGCCGCTAAGCCCTGCCGTGGCTTTATAATATTATACTAGCTTTTACCCGCGACTTCGTCCGCGTTAGATAGTAGCGGGCATAACACCAGGCATTATTTATTTAAGTAGTTGCTGTGTACTTTTAACACATATCCATGACGCATGCGTATGTCAGACGAAAGGAAATCGCGAATTTCTATTTTATTCCCTTATACCTACGCCGCATCGGACGTCAAATGTGATCCCCACCTTAACGTGACATGTGGATGATACTTTTTAGTTTAGAACATGGTAACGTATCACCTAAGTAGATATGCCTAAAAACAATGAAGGTAGCGCATACGAAGAAAACGGCGGCGGCACAGCGATTTTTTTCATATAATTTGCTCAATTTTCCGAAGTAATGAAAAAAATGCCTCGGTAAAAAGTAGCCAATGTCCTTTCTCAACTTATTCCCATCATACTTAACAACTTTTGTTTTAGAAGCATTTCTGTATCTCTAATAGTTTAGCTGGGCTCCTGATGGTACACCTGGTAGTCTACATAAGGTACTCCAGATCCTCAATGTCCTTGTGAAAAGAAGCAGCCCATCATACTGAACAACTTTTGCTTTGGAACCATTTCTGTATCTCTAATAGTTTAGCTGGGATCCTGATGGTATACCTGGTGGTCTACATAAGGTACTCAAGATCCTCAATGTCCTTGTGTAAAGAAGCGGCCCATCATACTGAACAACTTTTGTTTTGGAACCATTTCTGTATCTCTAATAGTTTAGCTGGGCTCCTGATGGTACCCCTGGTGGTCTACATAAGGTACTCCAGATCCTCAATGTCCTTGTGTAAAGAAGCGGCCCATCATACTGATCAACTTTTGTTTTGGAACCTTTTCTGTATCTCTAATAGTTTAGCTGGGCTCCTGATGGTACACCTGGTGGTCTACATAAGGTACTCCAGATCCCTAATGTCCTTGTGTAAAGAAGCGGCCCATCATACTGAACAACTTTTATTTTGGAACCATTCCTGTATCTCTAATAGTTTAGCTGGGCTCCTGGTGGTACACCTGGTGGTCTACATAAGGTACTCCAGATCCCCAATGTTCTTGTGTAAAGAAGCGGCCCATCATACTGATCAACTTTTGTTTTGGAACCTTTTCTGTATCTCTAATAGTTTAGCTGGGCTCCTGATGGTACACCTGGTGGTCTACATAAGGTACTCCAGATCCCTAATGTCCTTGTGTAAAGAAGCGGCCCATCATACTGAACAACTTTTATTTTGGAACCATTCCTGTATCTCTAATAGTTTAGCTGGGATCCTGATGGTATACCTGGTGGTCTACATAAGGTACTCCAGATCCCTAATGTCCTTGTGTAAAGAAGCGGCCCATCATACTGAACAACTTTTATTTTGGAACCATTCCTGTATCTCTAATAGTTTAGCTGGGCTCCTGGTGGTACACCTGGTGGTCTACATAAGGTACTCCAGATCCCCAATGTTCTTGTGTAAAGAAGCGGCCCATCATACTGATCAACTTTTGTTTTGGAACCTTTTCTGTATCTCTAATAGTTTAGCTGGGCTCCTGATGGTACACCTGGTGGTCTACATAAGGTACTCCAGATCCCTAATGTCCTTGTGTAAAGAAGCGGCCCATCATACTGAACAACTTTTATTTTGGAACCATTCCTGTATCTCTAATAGTTTAGCTGGGATCCTGATGGTATACCTGGTGGTCTACATAAGGTACTCAAGATCCTCAATGTCCTTGTGTAAAGAAGCGGCCCATCATACTGAACAACTTTTGTTTTGGAACCATTTCTGTATCTCTAATAGTTTAGCTGGGCTCCTGATGGTACACCTGGTGGTCTACATAAGGTACTCCAGATCCTCAATGTCCTTGTGTAAAGAAGCGGCCCATCATACTGATCAACTTTTGTTTTGGAACCTTTTCTGTATCTCTAATAGTTTAGCTGGGCTCCTGATGGTACACCTGGTGGTCTACATAAGGTACTCCAGATCCCTAATGTCCTTGTGTAAAGAAGCGGCCCATCATACTGAACAACTTTTATTTTGGAACCATTCCTGTATCTCTAATAGTTTAGCTGGGCTCCTGGTGGTACACCTGGTGGTCTACATAAGGTACTCCAGATCCCCAATGTTCTTGTGTAAAGAAGCGGCCCATCATACTGATCAACTTTTGTTTTGGAACCTTTTCTGTATCTCTAATAGTTTAGCTGGGCTCCTGATGGTACACCTGGTGGTCTACATAAGGTACTCCAGATCCCTAATGTCCTTGTGTAAAGAAGCGGCCCATCATACTGAACAACTTTTATTTTGGAACCATTCCTGTATCTCTAATAGTTTAGCTGGGATCCTGATGGTATACCTGGTGGTCTACATAAGGTACTCAAGATCCTCAATGTCCTTGTGTAAAGAAGCGGCCCATCATACTGAACAACTTTTGTTTTGGAACCATTTCTGTATCTCTAATAGTTTAGCTGGGCTCCTGATGGTACACCTGGTGGTCTACATAAGGTACTCCAGATCCTCAATGTCCTTGTGTAAAGAAGCGGCCCATCATACTGATCAACTTTTGTTTTGGAACCTTTTCTGTATCTCTAATAGTTTAGCTGGGCTCCTGATGGTACACCTGGTGGTCTACATAAGGTACTCCAGATCCCTAATGTCCTTGTGTAAAGAAGCGGCCCATCATACTGAACAACTTTTATTTTGGAACCATTCCTGTATCTCTAATAGTTTAGCTGGGCTCCTGGTGGTACACCTGGTGGTCTACATAAGGTACTCCAGATCCCCAATGTTCTTGTGTAAAGAAGCGGCCCATCATACTGAACAACTTTTGTTTTGGAATCATGCCTTTATCTCTCATAGTTTAGCTGGGCTCCTGGTGGTACACCTGGTGGTCTACATCTTTACTCCAGACCCTCGAATGGTGATAAAAAGTAGCCTATGTCCGTTCTCGGTATGCTAGCAATCTCTGTGCCAAGTTTCATGAAGATCGGTTAAGCGGTTTGGCCGTGAAAGCGTAGCAGACAGACAGACAGACAGACAGACAGACAGAGTTACTTTCGCATTTATAATATTAGTGTGGATTAGTGTGTAATAAAAGTAAAAAAATATATAAAGTATTGATTATGTGTATGGTACAGCAGTTTTATTTAATAAAACCTTGCAAAACCACACAAAGAATAAAAAAAATCTAGACGCGACATTCCTTTAATAAACATACTTTAAGAACAATAAGCGCAAATTACAACGCGCATGCAACAATAAACATTATTTTATGCTCTCGCGCATCGCGAAACGTATTTAATATACTTAGAGTAAAATTGAAGTGTTTTTGAATAAATGTTTGTTTGGAATTTTAATTGTAAACTCAGCTAGGTGGTCTTTTAAGATTTTACTGGTTTTGGTATTTTGTAAAGTTAGTTTGGTTATGATTTGTAGTAGAACCTTTGTTTCGTATCCTACACTTATTATATGCATAGGTATTTAAGTCTTTTTGGCAGCGCTAGTAACTGATTATTTACTTGTTTTCCTTTCTTTATACTTGTTATACCGTGTAATGCCGGCTTAGAATAGCATCACCCCATTTTTTCCCTTGGGTGTCGTACTAGGATTTTTAAATGCAAATCTAAACTACTCGTATGTTGTTATGAATTCATACACCTACCGTTTACGCTCGACCGATCGATCCACAACAAATGTAGCCAAAGATGATAAATTGACCATAATATGGTATAAACAAACCGGGCTTTTAAAACTTGTTTAAAATAAACTATACAATTTGATGCTGTCAAAAAGCTTAAACCGCGTCTGAGACCGAATGTGTCCTCCTCCCGAAGAATCAAACCATGGCTCTCCGAATCCTGAGATCAACGCTCAGAGCACTACACCACGAAGGCAGTTTCTCAACCTCACATTATTAACAGTATTATGATGTTTACTGGCGAATAAACGCTGTAACTCACGTTTATATCCTGAGCGACGTTTCGCGTGGGCAAAAGACATGTTTCGCATATGCCTCGGTTATTTATTAGGGCAGTTAGCAGTTAATAGGTTAAACTATAACTGTCACCAGTCATTTTCTTGGTTGAGTAACAGTGAGATAAGGGTGTGTGTGTTGTTGTCTTATGGTACCCCGATGGTACCTACACAGGGCCCTGGAGAGCTTCTTCCATTCCTCCCTGTTCTGAGATAAGGGTACCTTTATTATATACCTATTTAATACTTATTATGATATTTTTTTAAATACTTTATTATATAAAAAAAACATACGATCAGATATGTAGTTCTTTCTTCAATAAAATAAGTTATTAATGAGGCGAACCGGTGTGTCAGATGACTCCACAGCAAAAATATGCAATCAAGTATTCATAGACAGCAAAACGAGATTAGAACCTGCGTCAACGATATAATATGAAACAATGGACACTTTTATCTGAAAGTCTTCGAGCTATTTTCACAATATCATACCAGATGGCGTTGTACTAAGTTGAAATTTTGATATTTGAGTCATAAATACATTACATCTATTTAGATACGTTTCTATGGAAATAAACTTTTTCAGTTTAGCTCAGCACCATCTGTTGTACAGTTGAAGATTGGCTAGAATATTTCCCATTGCTGTCAAGAATCAGTTCAATAAAACACCAATAGATGGCAATACGCCACCACGCCATACAGATAAAGTTCACACTTCGTTGTATGGCCTGTGATATCTGTACGAACTTTGACTATGTATCCTTGCGAACCTGAAAAGAAAAGAATCTAAAGGAACAAAAGTGAAGTAACACGGATAAGTACCATCATAAAGATGCTTTATAATCTCATATCACCGCTGCTAAAGCAATATTCGAGTTGTTCAATATTGTAGCGTTTACTGCCCCATGAAAGTGTTCATGGCTATTTTACTTTTTTCAATAAAGTGCAAATAGCTTTTTGGCCCATAACCACTGAGTGCAAACTTTTGTCGTCTATACACTTCTCTATCTACTTCTATAAAATATGCTTTTTAAATTATTTCAAGCTATATATCTTTTTAAGCACTCGCGATCACTTTCACTCATTTTAGACCCGGTCTAATACTGAAAATATGTCAAGCTACTTTGCAATGGCAATGTAGCTAGCGTAATGGATACCTTCGGACCTGGTAGGAGCAGGCTATGCTGCTTGGTTAATGTATATAATGTTTAGGTAGCTATTAGTTAATTTAGTCTTTTCTTTTACTGTAAATAAAATTGAAAAATGCTACTTTTGTGGTAAGAAAAAAATTAATGACCAAAATGTGATTCTGTGTAAATAGTTTAGTAGGTGCTTGAAGTTCATTCATCACTTACCGGTACCGGTTTATTCTGTTAAGGGGCTGCCTCGAACTTATAAACGTCCCTTTCCCACTAATGGCAAATCATGTGTGTGAGAACAGAGCGGAATCGCCATATTTAGACGATTTTTCACTGTTTTGGAAATTCCTCGCCAAATAATCAAGTAATCAAAAATCTGTACTACAAGAATCTAGTAATGTATAAGACGTATCGTATTCGCAAAAAAATATGTGTTATGTTCATAAGATTGTTATAAACTACGCAAAAAAGTGTAAAAACAAACCAAACTTTGAAAAATAAATCTATCGAGAAAACTTTCTTTAATCGTGTTTTCCTGCGACAAAAATCTAGATAATACAATGAAAAATCATTATACATGAAAATAAAGTGTTTTTCGTATTCAACAACAAAATTGTGTGCATCCAAAAATACTTATTTTTCTCACGGCCCGCCCTTAATATACTTATTTACAATCGTATTTAGCGGCGTGGGACGTCCATTACTGGACATAGTCTGCTTATTTTCTCTTGTTTAGGCATTATGTCGTGTTTGTTGTTACCTCACCGTCGTTACAGTTTTAGGCGACATGCTTATCACTATAGTGATACACAATTTTTCTGAATTACCGCCCCTGATTGACTGTATTTTACGGCCGCTCTGCTTACCCCGCAAGGGATGATGGCGTGATGGAGGGATCTTGTGATTGGTTGCTTTGTGACTGCACATGTAAAACGTTTCGGTGAAGGTCATAGAAATCGCAACAGATGCGCTTCGGGCGGCCTAGCTCAAGATGGGGTTGGGTGGGGTGGGGTGATGCTATTTTTGTCTGAAGTCACGTAGAAAAACTGTTTTTTTTATTCCTTTAGAGGCTATCCAGTGCACACAATGTCGGGTAATTAGCCTACATGCCGTTATCACAACAGGATGGTTCTGTTTGCGCCCGTCCGGTTTCGTAACGTCTGTCACACTCAGGGTTGTCAGCTGCTAAACTTAAAAAGTAACGTCATTGTTTTGAGCTGAGTTGAGTGCTGTTTTTCTTTATTGTTGTATTTCTGTTTTTAGTGCAATAAAAAAATTATGTTATATACACTTCTTTTTATGCCATATACCGTGTCCCGAAAAAAACGTAAGTCCAAGAAAAATAATCCTACTACAAGAAATCAAATAAATAGTTTTTTACTTACTTCTAACATTGAAAAGGAAGATGCTATTTCCGTAGCAGAATTAAGTGAATTAAGTAATTTAACAAACGTTAATCAACTGAAACAAAGTTTTAGTTATCCCCACCCTGCACCTAGAGCAAAGAAAATCATTATAGTAGCTGACCAACAAGGACAAGGCATGCAACGAGCTCTACAGAAACAAGTAGGTTCGGAGTACAAAGTGTCATGCTTTTGGAAGAGTGATGCCTACCTTCATGAAGTACTGAATACTTGCAAAAATGAAATACGTACTGTGACGGAACAGGACTTTGTTGTTGTCATCGGAGGAATGAATGACAAAAACCCGGCAGAATTTAAAACTAACTTACTGGAATGGCTTAGCTTAAATACTAATACTAATATAATCATAAGTGGGTTACCTAATAATTCCATAATGTATAATAGAGATATTAATTATGATATAAAAATGATCTGTGAAGGTTTCACTCACTCTACTTATGTAAAAACAAATTACTCTAAATTACGCTACAGATCTAAATTTTTTTCGTCCAATTTGGGGTTCTCAATTTACAGGGAAATTAAGCACATGAACCAAAAAAATTATATCCTCCCAAAAAACTATCAGATTCATAATAATAGTCGTGGTGAACAGTGTAAAGCTCAAAATAGTGACTTATTTTCTCCAAATCATAAAGAAACAAGTAATATTTCGGAAAATTCTATTTTTTTAGGAAGGATGAAGGGGGGGTCATAAGGATTATGCACCAAAATATAGCCGGTCTTATAAGTAAGAAAGAGTTGTTAGAAATATTTCTGTGTGAACTCTCCACTAAGAAAATGCCAATTGATGTTTTATGTATAACGGAAAGTTTTGTTAAACACAACCACGAATTAAATGTTAAACTGAAACAATTCAACCTAAGTGCTGTTTATTGCAGACGTATTCAGAATAAAAACACTCGTGGCGGTGTTTGCATACTGCATCATGACTCCCTTGAAGTGAAGCAGCTGCAATTCATTGACGATTTATCATCAGACTTTACTTTCGAATGTTGTGGCATCGAAATTGTTAGTTATAATATTATCCTTGTATGTATCTACAGAATACCTAAGTCTAAAACTAGTATCTTTTTTGCAAAACTATTAGTTTTACTTGAGAGACTAAAGAGAAAAAGAAGTAAATCTATTATTTTAACCGGCGATTGGAACATTGATATCTTGAAGGATTCGCCACAAGCACGTGAATTGAAAGAAATAATTGAGGGCTACAACCTTGATTTTTATATTAATGATCCAACCCGCCAGGGAGCTTGTCTGGACAACTTTGTAAGTAATATCAAAGAAACACAAGGTTGCAGTACTCCGTCTGGATTATCAGACCATGAAACCGCACAGATACTGACTGTTCCTATCAGAAAACGTGTAGAGTCAGTTAAGTTTTGGTACAAAACTGTAAGAAACTATAGTTTAGAAAATATAGAAAAATTTAGACAATACCTAACAAGCTATTCGTGGTCTGAGGTATTTAATTGTGATGATGTAGACAAAGCGTTTGACTTTTTTCACTCTGAGTTTCAAATGCTATACAACCTCTGCTTCCCCAAAAGTAAAATAAAAATTTCTAGCAAAAGGTCAAAACGCAACTGGTTGACAAAAGGTTTGAAAACCTCCTGTGTCACGAAAAGAAGACTTCGTTATAATTACTATACGCACAAAACAGTTTATTTCAAAACTAAATACAGGAACTACACAAAGCTTTTAAAAAAATGCATAACATCAGCCCAAAAGTCAAAAAATTGCGAATATATAAAAAAATCAAAAAATAAGTGTATCGCTACATGGAACATAATAAATGAAGACAGAACTTGTACAAAATTGCATACGATTAATAAACTTACTGTAAACGATAAAAATAATCATGATAAAATCATTGAAAATCCAACACAAATTGCGTCGACATTTAATAATCACTTCATTAATATTCCACAGATTTCACCTGACTCTAATACAGAAAAATATCCGGGGTATTTAAAACATAACCCAGCAACTTTCTTTCTTTTACCTACGGACGAATATGAAGTAACTAATGTTATAAAATCATTAAATAACACTGGTTCTACAGGTTATGATGAGATATCTACAAAAATTATTAAGTCATGCATAAATGAACTCTCACTTGTATTAGCTTACTTAATAAATTTGTCTTTCTCTACGGGCATATTCCCGTCTTCACTGAAATTTTCGATAGTAAGACCACTTTACAAAGCAGGAGAGCGAGGTGACATAGGTAACTATAGACCGATTACTTTAATTCCGGTTATATCAAAAGTTTTTGAAAAGGTGTTCCATAAACGATTAGAATCATTCTGCAATAAATTTGAAATCATATGTCCCGAACAATATGGGTTTCAAAAGGGAAAATCTACATCGGCAGCATGCTATCAAATTATACAACATCTAGCCTCCTTTGTTGATAAGCGTACTCCTGTATCAGTGGTCTTATTTGATCTTAGTAGAGCCTTTGATTACGTTTGCCATAAAATACTTTTAAAAAAGCTAGAAACGTACGGAGTACGTGGTCATGCATATGACTGGATTCAATCTTATCTTAGTGATAGAGTTCAGAAAGTAGAAATTACTAAATTAGATAAATCATTACAGCTGACACCTTATCAATCTGATTATTGTAAAAATAACTATGGAGTGCCGCAGGGCAGTATACTTGGCCCCTTGTTGTTTATCTTATACATAAATGACTTGCCTTCAATAACACAGTATCGATGTACGCTTTTCGCTGATGACATTTCAATTATTATCAATAAAAATCCTAATACAAGTTATGAAAATGAAATCAATAATACCATTAACAATGTAATCAAATGGCTTAAACATAATAACTTATCTGTGAATTTGTCTAAAACAAAATATTTACAATTCTTTAATCATAATGGAAGAAAGCAAAGCCTAACTGTAAAATATAACGATGAAATAATCGGTGAGTGTACGACAGCAAAATTTCTTGGCATTCACTTTGACCAAAAATTAACATGGAAGGAGCATGTCTCTGTCGTTTGTAGCAAAATTAACAGATTTGCCTACGCGCTATACCGGCTAACAGAAATTTGTAATCGAGAGACAGCGCTAATAGCCTACCATGGTTACGTTTGCTCTACACTTAGATATGGATTGGTCTTGTGGGGGAATTCCGTGGACGCTGATCGTGTGTTTTTGATGCAAAAGAAATGCATTAGAGCCATGTGTGTTGTGGGGCCTATGATTTCTTGTAGACCACTGTTTAAAAAATTAAAACTTCTGCCGCTACCATCGTTGTATATATTTGAAATTTGCGTGTTTGTTAAAACTAACCTAAAAAGTTATATACGTAGGAATGACATTTGTAAATTTTCTACAAGATACCCTAACCGATTAATAGCACCTTCATGCTCCACGACTGGCTACCAAAGGAACTGCTATTATATGTCCATTAAACTTTTTAATAAACTACCGGACAGTATTAAAGAGTTGCCTTTACCTAGATTTAAAACTGGTTTGTTTGAATTATTGTGTGAGGGATGTTACTACAGTGTTCAAGAATTTATGATGTGTAAAGGTCGCTAATTTTGTCAATTTCATGTTTTGTGTTGTGACGTTTAAATAATATTATTTCTAAAATGTATTGTATTCCTCTGACATAAAATGACTTTGTAATTTATTATTGTTTTAAATCTCTAATTTATTGTTTTTATTTTTGTCAATTATGTTGGACTAAGCATTGTTATTATAATTATTATTGAGACTAACTATACTATAAATTATTAGGCTCTCCTCTCTCTATTTATATTTGTATACCAATTAATTTCATATTGGTTGAATGTGTGTGACTATTTAATTGTTAACCACCGATGTATAACCACATTTACTACAAATAAATATTCTGTATTCTGTATTCTGTATTCCGTTAAGATAAAAACTAGTATAAACGTAAAGTCCTGGCTTTATTCAGGTCGTCATAGTGAATGTCCACGTAGATGGAATTGACAGATTCATCTCGTTGTAGACACGTCCTTCGCCTACCTCCGTGCTTAAGACCTTGATATACCATCAATTCGCACGTAGGTAGCATGATAACGTCCAAAAAAATGCGAAGTCGTGGACCTTAACATTCCCCAGGCGTGCGTGTGGCTGTTGATGATAATTGATAATAGATCGGACAGCTGTCAAATCAGTCAAATGTCTGACTACGTTTACAAACACTTCACAATGCCAGTGCGATTCTGCTCTCAGTGTACATGTGAGACTTGGAACTTCCGCATAACTCGTACATAACAACCTCGACGCGTGGCAACCCTACTCGCAGCTCATAATCTTAAAACAACACAGCGCTTCGATCGTATGCACACTGGTTTAGAGCAGAATTGCACTGGCATTGGGAAGTGTTTGTAAACGTAGTCTGATATGTGACTGATTTGACAGCTGTCAGATCCATTACCAGTTATCATTAACAGCCGCGCGCACACCTAGAAAAGGCTTAGGTTCACTGCTGGACTAAAACCTTTCCCAGGCGTTACATGTGTATTGCAATTTTAGGCAATGAGCTTAAAACCGGCCAGTATGGCGATACACGATTTTCTAAATGACCCTCAAATGTTTGTCAGACTTGGCGTAAATGTTGTTTTTTAAGGCCTTTTACGCTCTGTGGGGTACGCATACAAGCGTAATATATGTCTGCTAGCATGAAAAGTCAAAAAAGAAATTTTTTCTAGTTATATTTGCAGTCAGTTGACTGACTCTTAGTACGTTGGCAGTAAAACAGTTAACAAACAAAAAAAAATTGTCTAAAAATTTTAAGTAGGTGAGAACTCGTTAGCTTTACACAAAATAAATAAGTAAATAAGAGAAGTTATGGTTAAGGAAATACATAGGAACTAATAAAGACGACAAGATATTATTTGACTAACGGTTTCGTTTGTAGGAAGTGAACTGACCGATAGCGAAATCTCAAGATGGGCTGGTGATAAGGAATAACATTTCGCCTGGAACATATGCATATAACAATAAAAAATCAGCTGATTTGGATTACTATTGAAACTCAAAATATTTTTGACATATTTCAACCATATTCCATAAGGTTTTGTCCCATAAGGAGCTGTCTAAAGAACATAGGTTGAAATATGTCAAAAATATTCATTGATCAGCTGATCGAAAATTTCGTATGAGGGGGAGCTCCAACTTTTAATCGTATTTCGACCTTTTTCCTTAGGGAATGTTGTTCCTCATCACCTGCGCGTCTTGAGATTTCGCTATCCGTCACTAGAAAAAAATAATTGGAGCTCCCATACAAAGTTCAGCTGAAGCAAACATTTTGGGGTACTTTGAGATTTATATATTATATGGACAGCGCAAGATACGGATGAGCAAAGTACGAAGCTTATTTTCATTCTTAATACCTGACCGAGACCAAACCGTATGATTTTTTATTATATAAATAAATATCTTGCGTACGGGGTGTAAGGAGCAGTGTTTGTACCGAAACTTTTTCAGACATGGTCACACCATGCAACTAATCAACTATTCCTATGGATTACAGCATACCTACCTATAAATTTTTATTTATAAACCGGGTCAATTGCAATAATTTTGAGGTAAATATAAACGATTTCTCCCACTTGCGTCTGTCACATGAAAGGAAATTGCGGATTCCAATCTTATTCCCATACAAATACGGTTACGGTGCGGCTACGTTCCATTTAACGCATAACGCGTATAAAATACGTAGGGACGGACGACAATGGGAAATTTTCTAGAGATTCTCGAGTGTCATGTAGAGGGCGCCAAGCTTAATTGAAATGACGTTTCTTTACACAAAATCAGTACCACTTTATAAATTATTCTTTATTTTGTGTTTATTGAATTGTTCTAAATGTATACATCTAGAACAATTCAATAAACACAAAATAAAGAAAATAGCAAGGCGATAAGTTTATTTTGTATTAAATCAAACAAACATTATTAATTTTTAACGAACGTGAAACGGAACCTGTGACAAAACTATGGCTGACGCCAGCCATATTGAAACGTCAAAATTTCAGTTTAGCACAGCGCCCTCTAGTTTGACATTCAGAACTATCAAGAGAACTGTCAATAGAAAAACTCCCATTGGGTGAACCGCCTAAGGCTTGTATAGACTTATTTTAAAAACACGGTTTTCCCCTAAAAAGAGGACATTACTCACACTTTTCCGCAAAAATTTACCTGACTGAGCCTAACTTACAATTACCAGTAATATAAAACACAACCCCTAGTTTCCTCTTAGTCACATAAACTCCCATCACGTGCTTTATGAGTCACGGAGGACGCAGGTGTACTAGACACCCTATTAAGTGTGATTCCTGCTTTATAGCTCATGAATACGATATGTTGTTATAAATTTTATAGTGACTTTTTATTTGGTTTTGACTGGCGCAAAGTTTGTAGGGACGGGGAGAAAAACTAAGACGAGCTGAAGCGTGAATATCGAATATCTCAATTCAAGTAATGTGTAAATGAAAATAAGATAATATAAAAATATTGCGTCTGCCGGGGATTGAACCCGGGACCTGTGTATTACTTAAAATTACTTACACTAGATGTCGCTTGCACGCTTAAAGACGAATATCAAAAGGTTGAACATTTGGAAGTGCGAGACGGGCGCCGGTAGCTCAGTACCAGAGCGGTGAGGCGGTACTCCTCAGGTCCTGAGTTCAATCCCCGGCCGAAACTAACATGTTTAAAATTCCTCATTTTCATTTAAGAAAATTATAACATTACGAGATCAAAATAAAAAAATATATTATTTTTATTAATGATGGGTTTGCTCTTGACTCTAGTCTAGGTCATAGGACAGAGACATAGTCTAAGATGGAGCGAGCTCACCCAGAAGAAGCCTGTTGACTCTTACTTTGAAGAGATTAGGGTTGTATGCGTTTGGAAGTGTAGTAATGTGTAGTATTTATATAGGGTGAGATTTTACTATAGGCCGATACCGAAACCTCAAGAAGGGCTGGTGTTAAGGAACAACTTTCCGTTCCGTTCAAAACAAAATGGACCCCCCCATACCAAACGGCCGATTCGCTAATTTAAGTTACTATGGAAACTCAAATTATTTTGCCATATTTCAACGTATGTCCCTTGGAGAAAGTTGTACTGAATCACCAGCCCGTCTTGATATTTGTCTAGTAAAATTTCACCATATTATTCAGTAAAACAAATTCGATTAGTAACAAGGAGAGAATATTTGTCGCAAAAGGCTCAGAACAGGACTAAAACCAATCACCTCAAACAGGGTTCCTAGGAATCCTCATATCTCTAGATCAATCGTTCAACACCCTACGATCAAGCATGAAAATGGGCGCAGTTTTCCTCCTCAACAGCATGAAAATAGGGGCAATTTTCCGCTAAACAAGCTCGAAATTCTCAAAGACATTCTACAAAGTTAAGGAGGATTCGCCACGGTGATACTACAAAGTACTTCCCGGTCATTTTCCGGGAATCTTGAACTATCCTGGAGTTGTGGAACTTCGATTGAATGTCGAGGTTTTGTACGCCACAACAGTCCACTGCTGGACATGGGCCTCCGCCTATTGGGTAATGCCATACTCACCACGCTTTTCAGGCGGATTGGCGAGCGCAGTGCAAGATGTTGCATTCACAGGGAACACTGCTGCCCTGGATGATTATCCCCTAAGAAAGAAAGAAAGAAAATAATTTATTTGCAGTAAATGTGGTAAATAAGTTCTTGCAATATTACAATACAATTTGTTAGTCTCACACATTTAACCCATTTTCTGGGCATGCAAAAATTAAACAAGTTTAATCAACTAAATTTAAAAAGAATACAATATAATAATTCAATAAGTAATATAAATTAAAAATGTCAAATAATAAAATCAATACAGAATGTCACCTAAATTATTACAAAAGAAAATCAGGAACATTATAAATAATTTATCACATAAATAATGATAGAGGGCGCTTTTAAATTCCTAGTCGCTTTTTACGACACCCACGTGTAGATACGGAGTGACGCTATTCTAAGACGGCAACACACGGCATGTGTAATATCTCCACTGTCTAGCAGATGCCTAATATATGCTCGTATTATACGGAAAAATCCACTCAAAATGAATAATCTTAAAAAGAAATTAGACACACATCACGCCGAATCAGCCATCTTTGCAATGGCAATAATGAATCGATTTCTATTCATGGAACAACAATCGACAACACTACTAAAGCCACCTGGTTTTGCACGGTCGATTTAGATTGAGTTCCGCAACAAAATGTTGTTTATAATATGGCAAAAAACAAGTGACTTCTGAAAAGAGGAGAATATAGGAAAAAATAAGGATAAAGATCACAAATATTTTTTACACTTTACGTACTTAGCTAAATTATCTGAAAATTTGAATTAAGAATTTTTTGTTGTTATTCCGGTCGAATTTTCATTAAAGCGCGATTGTTTTAAGATACCTAAATTGCAGGATAAAGTTAAGATACCAATTTTAGGCGTTTGACTGACAACCTGTAACTATAGCAATACATAATTTTCTGAATGATCTTCAAATGGTTGTCAGACATGGCGTAAATGTTCATTTTACGACCTTTTTCACTCTGCCTACCTGTAATGTACGTATGAATGTAAAATGGAAGCATAAACCAATTAATATCTATGGTGGAAGACTGTTGTCCTTGTCTAGTGGTCTGGAAGTCCCAGTTTTGATTCCTGGCGGGGAAATTTGTGCCCAGTTAATCAAGAAATTGGAGAGTAGACCACCTGATTTTCTGTAAAAAAAAAATTGTTCTGTGCTTCTGAGGGCACGATAAGTTTGAGTTAACTTAGGCAGTGATAATTGCAAACTAATGCAGAAGCCTCCAAGCCGGTTGAAAAACTCTAGCACCAGGGTTCATCGGGTCATTGTCGACGGTAGACATTTTGCGAATTGTCATGACACGACTTTGCTGCACGGGCCGGCACAATGGACGTCAAGGATTGCGCGATTGTAGTCGGCTCGTTTATGGTCTTCCTTATAACGTGTGAACATCGTACTTACGGCTAGAGCTGTCAAAGTGTCGATATTTTCTACATACCACACATATTGGTCGGAATTCGACTCGGATCGATCGCTTCGTTTTTTGAAGTTGCTTACCTAAATACTGGACCTAGGCTAGCGATAACAAATAAAATAACTGACGAAGTGGCCACGGGCCGGCGTGTACGATACAATACAATAAATAAATATAAATAAACCATTTATTTCGGACCTCTATCCATATTTCAGAATTAAATTAAAATTAATGTAATTCATTATTTTACCATTTATTGTACACAATATAACACAAAGGACATAACATATAGAACAATACGCAACAGGTCAGCTTATTTCTAAAAGAAATCTCTTACAGCAGACCTAGGGTAGTGAGAAGGCATAAAGTAAGGCAGTTGACGTGTACAACTTACTTAGTAAGATAAAAATAAAACAAGAATACTTAGTGCAATATATAAAGTAATACTGTATCCTAAAGTGTACGTAATTATATGAACTAGAGGTATAAGATAAACTTACTTCATATACAATTCCGCCTGCCTTGCTTGTCCCTTTGAAGAGATACAGGCATTCATTTTGCGCTCAAATTTTCGCGAGATTTTTCGATTTCTCCGAAATACAAACTAGAAAAATACCGATAGAATGTCTAACTTTGGGATTTGTACAAAAAATTTACCTTATGTAACTAAAACTTATAGCATATTTTTTTGTAATAACTTTAAAAAATACTGATATATTAAAAAAAAAAAAAAACAAATAGAGGTGACTTTGTTTCTTTTGTCGAGTAAAGTTTGTTAAAATGTGTAACTGATAGGTATATGTTATCTTTTAGATTCTCTACAATAACATATATATTATTTTGAATTTTATGCCTGTAATTGATTGAATAAAACTGGTTGAAAAATCTTGCTCGCGCGAACCTGAGGTATGCAGCAATGACTAGTCTTCAGTCGTCAAAGATGAGACGTGTTTGAGGGGTTTTTGTATTGGTTAGGTACTAAGGAATTAGTTCTGGTTCAGTATGTTTGCTATACAAGATCTTATTGAATTCAATGCAAATATTTTATTTTGTTCTTGGGGAAAGTTGCTCAGTTTCATGTGTAGAAGGCGCCCTAAAAATATTTGCACTGAATGCAATTGCACTTATATATTTTATCCTAATATAATTCTGAAAAACCTAACATAATAAAGTTAAATTCTTTTGGCACCAAGTTAAAGTGTGCTTGAATGAATTTCGAAGTTCTCTTTATATTTTTTGGCCAAAATACCGTTTCAGTAAAAAATATCTAACTACAATTTAAATTTCTATGTTACGAGGTTAAAAAGCAACCAGCGCGCGAACAAAGTAACATTTTAACTGGACGTTTAACTTAACTGCCCGTGGTATTAAAAACGACCGGAAGTGGCTCACAAGTGGCGGGAAACCGGAAATGGATCGGTGGTTGCAACATTATTAGTCAGTGTTGCCATCTTTATGAGGGAAAAACACGCAAAACGCGAGTTACGATTTGGTGGGATGTGATTTAAAAACAAATTACGTTTGAGGTCGCCAGGTCCAAAGTGCTTACTTATACGATTATAATTTCATTTATGGAATATATAGTTTAATTCGGGGTTTTAATTTTTGACAACGTGAACAATTAACCCTGAAAGTCCTGAAAAAAATACATTCTGTTTTTATAGCAAGGAATTAAAATAAGAAGTTATAATAAACTAATGTAAAAAAGCCTAGACAAAGGATTTTTTCGGCAAAGCAGCGGAACGGAATGATTAAGATCTGAAAGGTAGGAAGAGTTTAAATGAGATTGAGTCTTTACAATAACGCTTTCTGTAATACTCTACGATCATTAAAATTAAATAAAACAATACTAATTTGCTTGTTCAGTAAATCCTGCTGAACTCAAGAACAGCAATAAAATAACAATGTTAAACGTAAAATGAAATGCGAGAGAGGCCCTCAAGCAGATGAATAGCTAAGGTAATTAAAATCATGAGACGTCCGCTCTCGACCGACTCCGCCACTTAAATGAGTAGCCACTCGAACAAAACAAAACGTTCATTACCTACCCTCCGCTTTTGTTCTTAAAAAATGTTCTCTATTCAAACCATCCAATGCGAAGCGGGCGCGGTAGGCCGCGTTGATTGGCCGACGACCTCCCTTGGAAATAAAAAGTCCTCAAGCAAATGAGTTGGAAGCTCCCGTTTGCTCTTATTTGCTTTTAGATATCTCCATCCTTTTCGGTTTTTCGTTTTAATTGCGCTCAGAAGAGGTTGTAAAGGGTTAGACCTTGAGTGTTGCACGTGCAGGTTGCATTCAACTGGTTCTAAAGGGGTAGGGATTGTTGGAGTCATCCATGTTGGATGGGGGCCGGATTCCTTATTAATCGACTTTAAAAAACAGAGGATGATCTCAATTCGTCAAAAGCATTCCACTAAAAAAATATATGTTTTTAAACTAGCTTGTCTATATGTATACTCCAAGCTTTAAACAGATTACCCATTTATATACATACATTTGTATAATATTTTATTATTGAGGACGTGGTCCTATAGTGATCCAATCACAATCTACTTATGGAATACCAACTGATTTTTGCAAGTTCCGTTAGCATTTTTGCAGTCGGCACCAAAAAAAACTTTCATTCTTTATAATTATTAAAGTCGATAGTAGGGCGATTGCAATTCCAGCAACACAAATATTTTCTTTTAACAGACTACGAATCGACCAAAACCATCCAACTGACACTATCGACACACAGCTGAAACGCTAATGACGCGGTTTTAGGTCATACGAGAAGCGGGCTAGATTTTGAATGCAGACGTCTTTTAAAGTATGTGGCTACGTAGCAATTCACCCTAGAGCTATTACTTACTTTTCCAGAACTGAAAACTGAAGCAGACTTCAACTGAAAACCATTGAATGAAGGGCTCTTCATGTCAACAGTATCTAAGGCACTGCCTCTGCCCTACATTACTGAAGGTTTCTTAAACTTGTAATAAAGGACGTACTAAAAACTTGCTTAAAATATATCAAGGGGTGAACCAGCCTATGACAATGAAATACTTGGCACACGGATATATCATCGGTGCTGTAATGTGCTGACCTAACCTAACCTATACCATAACATAACCTAAACCATGATGAGTGTAACACCTCTTTCAAATTGTTTTAATTGTTAGTGTTAAGCGTACAAAAAATTGCGTCACAACAGGACAACTTATTTTTATTAAGAAATTTATTCCAGCTGACCTACAGAAAATGAGACTTTTACAAGACAGGCGCATTTGGCATGCACAATTACGAACTTAAATATAAATAAATGCCAATAAAATGAACGTCGATGTTATTTAGTGTTAAATTTTAATTTAATAGAAAATTAAACTCTATGTTTAACTATTGAAAGATCTGCTTAGGTTAGGATAGGTTAGGTGATGGCACCGACGATTATGAATGGTCGAGATATAAAATAAATTGGTCTACAAATTCAAAAATTACTCTAGCTTTGACGGAAATAAAATCGCAATCATGATTCGTACTTTTCGAGATGCATTCTATAGATATATAAAAAACATATCACTTAACAGCCTAAAGCAGTCCACTGCTGGACGTAGGCCTCCCTCAAGATTGGGGTTTTTGCCCATAGTTACTACGCATGGCTGGCGGGTTGGTGACAGCAATGTACAATTTTTGGATAATGTTTTTAACATGGCGGCACCACACGGCGTAAATAAATACAGGGTTATTTTTTATTCACCCCGGAAATTTAACAGGGTGATTCCTCTCATAATTCTGAACAACTTTAATTATGGGGTCACCTGTTGTTCCGTACATTTTGTTCGAATAGGTATGAATTTTTCTATGGAGCAGTTGCCTTTTTTTCGCGATTTCGCAGTTACCCCATATTAAAAGTTGTTCAGAATCATGAGTAGATTCACCCTGTAAAATTTCCGGGGTGAATAAAAAATAACCATGTATAAATAAAACAACTGGTAACTTGACTCTGGCTTTAGATACAAAATTCTAGCTTCTAGCTATACATGAAGCTGCTACATAACGACATTCTGTCCAGCAAAAACTCCTTTAAGTCTGCAGTTTACAACTTATAATTGCCATGTTTAAAGCCCATACCAATTTTATGGTCGGCGATAAAATCAATGAACTCTTAAACTTTCATAGGATTATGATGTTAAGACGTTTATAGCTGTGACTACAGAGTTGCTGAGTGCTTAGATAGGTACTTACCTGGCTTTTTTTCCAAGGGTCGTCAAACTTGAATATAATCTTTAGTTGGGAGAAATCAAACGTTGCTTACTTTTTGTCCTGGAACTATTAAAGACGATCATGGTTCTGGCATTCTTTCTTGAATATTTTTTTCTTCCTTACAGGAACCTAGCAGCGCCCCTGGTGGCAACCAGCAACAACTCCCTAGAAACAGTGACGTCACTACAGAGAGAAACATGCCACAGACTAGAGTATCTAGTAGAGCGACAGAAGCAGCTATGCTTGCTGTCGGATAAAACTATACAGGTAAGATAAGATCACCTATATCATTCATAGATGGTGCTGATAGATGCAACGTCTCTTTCCTTATATTTGGTCCCTTTCATTCACGCTGTGCCAGAGAGAAACAATCGATCATTCTGCGCTCAACTATTTGCGTGATTTTACGGTTTTTACGACATAAAAACTAGAAAATTACCGTTATAATGTCTACCAGTGATTTTAACTAGAAATGTTTTGTAAATAATATAAAAAATAGAGGTTACTTTGTTTTTTTTCCATCAAGTAAAATTTGCTTGATTCTGTGACTGATTGTATCTGTTTTCTGTTAGATCCTCGAGAGCGAAATGGCGCGGAAATCGTAGACTATTGAAAACATGACATGACAAAAATAGTCTATGAAATCTACTATCAGTAAAATGGAATCAAGACAGTTGTCACATTTGTAGTCAAATCAATAAAACCAATCTAATAGGCATTGAACCCCCATTAAATACAAGTAATAAAATACCCCCCATGTACTAAAGTAGCTCCTCAATCGACCACTATAAGAGATAAACTTTTACTGGTTTTCCCTACAGTTATTAAGAATATCCAATAAACGTTGATCCTTGAATTGTACTGGTTAATTAAAAGAATGTAATGCTCTATAAAACTGCAATAAACTAAGCTTGTTTTAAAGCGAAATCGTAAAACTGTAGATGGCTCTCGTAAGACAGTAGGTACTTCCTTAAATTGATTAGTATGTTGCGGAAAAATATGAAAAGCGTTTATACTTACAAGTATATAAAATGAGTAGGTGGAAACATTTCAAGGGGCTGCAACTCTTACATACGTGTATGATAAGTGAAAAAAATACACGAATGTTGAAATCTATATCCAAATTAGCTGGTAAGTACTTCTGTATATCATCATCATCATCATTGGCCTCACACGTCTGTGACAGACGATTTAATCAGTGTCTGAAAAATACACTGCGTTGCCTGGGGCGCAATTATGGAAAACGCAGGGCTGCCCAGGACCTGCGCCACCCTCTCGGCCTTCCTGGCTGGATCCGCAGGAACGACTAGTCGATACGTGCGGAGCCAGGTCGGCTGCAGGAGTCTGCCGCGCGGTAGATCTCTGTCACACGCGCCTGACGGAGACCCCGTTCCGGGTTTAATTGTGGAGTTGGCCTCTCCAGGACCGTTGTGTTTGGGTCGGATTTATCCCTCGGTCGCTTCTTACGACCCCCATGGGAAGAGATAGGGTGGTGCTATTCTACTCTGCCGACACCACACGGCAAACTTCTATATATTATAAACTTCTGTATAAGAGTTTATAATATCAAAGATATTTACAGTTTTATATTGTATTTCAGTTGTGAGATAGGGTGGGTGCAACTTGGTGCCATATATCGTTTAAATATCAAATTAGAACGGAAAAACAACATGTTCTACGTGTTTTTCAATAAAATAAATTACCGCAATTTTAATTTAGAACGGAAAAACAAAAAGATGTTCACCAATGAACTAAATGACCACAAACATAATATTTACATCAGAGAAATCCTAAAACCCAAGTAACGATTCCAATCTCAACGTAAGCTTGCACTAAAATTCAAACAAGCAGCAATTCAATTAAGATGGCGATGTAGATAATAAAAGCTTATTGAATTTAAAGATGGCGGACTCGAACGCAGCCGCTCTTGAGAGTCTTAAGACTTAATTAACGAAATTAAGAGTTTATAGCGAAAGAGGTTGAGGATGGTACCCTCCTATTATGAATGAACAGATGTAAACGATTGAATGTGTTTAAATCTTTGAAGAATATTTATGTTCTTCATTTTAAATTGTTTTTCCACTTCAAATTCTGATTCAGACAATTGATTCTGTACATGATTATCGATTTTGGTAAAAATATTGAAGTCGTTTTTTTTTTGGCTTAAAGATAGATAGATTCTGGACCATTAGCCGAACCTCATTCATTATGTGTCATTTTAGGTATTTGCAGTGGATAAAAATAACTCAAACTGGGGTTTTACACTGTGTAAACCATCACATTAACAATACTGGTATATTTTATAATATTAATTTAATTAAAGACAATTTTTTTATTTTATTAAATGAGCTACCATACATTGACACAAAATTGAATATATGCTTTACAGACATACATAACGCAATCTTTAACAAAAATGAACGACTTTAGAACTTTTTGTAAGTAATGCCCTCAAATAATGCCAGCCGTACCTCAAATACAATCCATACTAATAAGTATTATCAATCTAAGAGTTTGTGTGTGTGTGCGTTAAAAACGTCTTCACTTTATTATGAGAATGATTATTTTATTTGATCAAAATCTATTATATATTTCATGATAATTGCTTTTGTGATAAATATCTTATCTTAATTAATTTGCTAAGATAATCTCACACGCATTAATTTCGTAATCTTGATCAGTGAAAGATTAATTACACACAGGCTAGGTGAATCGCTTTTATATATTATGTATTTTAATATTAATAAATATTACGTACATAGTAGAGATTAAGGTTAAGTTAGAACTTCTCTGTAAAATATTTCATTCAGAAATTGGTATGATTTGCTTAATTTATTAGTGAAGGTTGTTTCTTACACTACTACCGTCAACAGTTTCCATGCGCGCATGTTAAACAATTGTACTTGGTTGCTATGTATGATTATGATTAGATAACTTTTTTTTCTTTTTAAGATAAAAGGCCCGCACTTTGTACTTTAATTGCAATAAAATTTAATAAAAAAAGAAAAATGTTGAATAAATAAATTGATAACGAAGTTTCTCTAACACTAGATTTAATTGTTCGCTTTACCCTCTAATTGCAGATGTAGTACTTTATCTCTTAACCTTTTATTCTTATCTTCTTTCAGGTGCTGCAGTCAGGCGCCCAGCAGACAGTGGAGGAATGTCAGTATCAATTCCGGCACAGTCGGTGGAACTGCAGCACGGTTGAGAACTCCACTGACATCTTCGGAGGGGTGCTTCATTTCAGTAAGAAGAATTTCAGGTTTTATTTGGGATAGGATTTCAAGGCAAAAAAGACGATCAAGCACGCTTTCCCAGAGACCTTTACCAGAATATAGGTATACCTATATAATAATTATACGCATGTAAATAACACGCTTTGAAAATCTTGACTTCAATTTGAAACAAATGTCGTTTACAGATGGTGGTGGCGTAAAGTTACATGTTGTGTAATAAACCTGGCTAACCCCGAGGCAGTTCTTTTATTTTTATTTTTTTATCCCGCCCGTGCCGGTTTTCTATTAGGACAATACAAAATTGAAAGAAAATTGTGTTATATAAATATCTTTTTATTACAATGACGGATCATGACGTCATTAAGTGATAATACTATCCTACATTGAATAAAGTAATTTCATTTTCATTTTCAATATCCTGGCCCTTACACGCGACTATGCAGAACTCGATGGAAACAAAGGTGTGATTAGAATAGTACAAGAATTATAAAAATAGCCTTAGCCTTGTCTTGTATAAAACATGTGATGTTAATAACCGCCTAAGCACGCCAGCGTTTGAAGTGCGCGGGCGCGTCTTTGAGGCACATCCGTCCACTCACTGCGACGTTTGTTTACTAAGCCTGAGCGCCGCATTAAAGAAATAAAAGGACTTCTGGATGTGTCAAGTTGCAAAATGGAGATATGATACCAAATATTTTCATCTTCCGCATTTCAACATTCCTATCGAAGCTCTTTTTTAATCCTCAATCCTCTTCTTTTCTTTTTTCATGGTTGAGGGCACGGAATGATAAGCATTGATCTCCCTGATACATTTCGGTGTGACAACAGTTACTGCTAGGAGGCGGTGCAGAACCACAATAATTTTTTACACATCTGAATTTCCAGTCGCTAAATCAACTGAGTTAGTTAGATATCAAAGAAATTTATCGCGTCTATCTAGCCGTCTAATCTTAGAACACTTCTTATGTCTATCACAAGAGCATCTTAACAGGTTTTCAAACAAATTCTCCATTTCCTTTACCACATCCATTTGACGGTGCACAGGAATCCGTCTTCGGGAATATCTGTTTATTTTTCAATGTCGAAGATCGGATCATGTACTGCGGTGTTGACTGCAGCGGTCAGAGTTTCTGTTTAACATACACCAGTAGATAATAACAAGGCCAGATTACTAAGGATCACCGTCTCTGACTCTGTTATATGCATTTTCAGGGAATTAAGGTAGGTGTCGATGCTCAGATGGAGATCAAGTTGAATGGTCTGTTGTGTGAATTGGTCAATGAACTAGGCAAGATATTGGATTTTGTGAAAGACTAAATAAATCTTTGAGGTAACCGATATTAAAAACAGTCGACAGGTGGAAATATGATTTAAAGGGTTTCTCCTCAATAAACGAGTACAGGGAGTAAGTAGCCGAAAAAAGGTCCGGATACTCATAAAACTGATAAGTTTTTCATATGGATCATGGACTGAATTATAAAATAATAAATTGGAGCCCCCATAAAAATTGCTGATCAGCTAGTTAATATAATTATACTTCTTACTATATATGGTCTATTTCTCGGAGGAACATGTAAGGAGTAACTATCCGAAAAGAGTTCCAGATACTCATCAAACTGAAAAAAAAATCCTATGGAAAATGGATCGAAATATTAAAAAATAAATTGGGCCCCCCATAAAAATTGCTGATAAGCTGGTTAATATAATTATACGACTTACTAGAGATGGTCCATTTGTTCAGTATCATGAGTACCTTGACCTTCTCTCGGTTTGTTATACCCTTTTTGTTACTCTTTGTAGATTTTATTTTCAAGCACAAGTTAAATTTCAGCTTACATTATACTATCTCTGCTTGTTCAATGAGTAATTTCAGACCAATTTATATTTTACATTAAAACTTTCAGAGTCCCGAGAATCAGCGTTTGTCCACGCGATCTCAGCAGCAGCTTTGGCACATTCAGTCGCCAGGGCTTGCAGTCGAGGAGAGTTGAACGAGTGTTCCTGTGATGCGAGAGTCAGAAAACGTACACCGCGACATTGGCAGTGGGGCGGCTGTTCTGAGGTATGTTCCTTGGCTTTTGGTCATTAACGTCACTTATCATTATCCTGCCGCAGGACGTCTGCTTGGGCTAAGTACCTGTATTATTTTCTGGGAGTAATGTCGATACTATAGCAGACTGTCGGTAGTGTCGATAGACAAGAAACCAAGATTCCTAAATTGAAGAGGGAAGACAGGAGTGACTTTCAGGGGGTTCAATAATCTGTCGCTTACGTTAATTATCAAGGTCTAGCGCTATAGTTCTCTATAATCATATCTGTTTTCAAAGAGAAAACGAAGAAGGTGGATCATAACTACATATTGCATTAGGAAGAAATTATTTTCACCATGGTAACAAAAAAGACCACCGATGGGAAAAAAGTTTCCACCAAAGTGAGAGGCTCAATTGATTGAATCGAATATCTCTTTGATTATTTCAGGACATACGATATGGAGAGATATTCAGCCGAGACTTCATAGACTCTAAAGAAGACAAGAATACCGACGAGGGACTGATGAATCTTCAC
Source organism: Tuta absoluta (assembly GCA_027580185.1). Classification (NCBI taxonomy): domain Eukaryota; kingdom Metazoa; phylum Arthropoda; class Insecta; order Lepidoptera; family Gelechiidae; genus Tuta; species Tuta absoluta. The sequence goes on along the minus strand of JAQAHW010000019.1, from coordinate 4,212,086 downwards.
AATAATGAGGCAGGAAGACGGGTAAGAAAACCTAATTCTAAGAGAAATAAATTACAGGGTGATTGGTTACATTACGATTTTAAGAAGTTGATGTGTTCTGCATAATAAAATAAGTTAGCGTTTGATGCCAGTTTGAATAGAATCAACTTATTTCTACCTGCCGGTATCGTGGCAGGTGTCTGAAGGATAACTCCAAGTAATTGGGCAACCCAGTGAATCCACATTGCACTATGTTCGCTAAGCCACCTGTAAGGTTTTGTGTGTACTTATGGTAAATACCCTCAAATAGGGGGAAACCCATCAGTTGGCCATGAGTGACTGATTGTGGCCGTTGAAAATAGTAACTATCGTCGAGTGAGCTTTTATAATAAACCAAGCTTATTATATTTCCAGGCTGTCCGCGGCCGTATGCAGCGCGTGTGCAAGTGTCACGGCATGTCCGGCTCCTGTTCCGTTCGGGTCTGCTGGCGTCGGCTACCTCCACTGAGATTGGTCGGCGACTCACTCAGTACTAGATATGAAGGCGCTAGCCATGTCAAGGTGAGATCTTGGGATACAATTATTTATCTAGATGACAAATAGTGAGGGACTCAGTGCACTGCCCTTAGTTATACCACCTTTCCAATTAATAAATTATTCGATGGTTTTCTGGATGAATTTATCTCTTAGTCGCTTTTCACGACACCCAGGAGAGAATTCGGGTGATGCTATTCTAAGCAGTCATCATAAGGGATGGATGCATTAAAAATGTTCCTCTCCAATCACATAATTCTCTCTGCAAATAACTTCCAAACTATGTTTTACTATCTAACCAAACTCATCTTAACTTATAGATTCTTCATTATAAACACTCACTCCATCTCAGCTCATAATTTCTTCAATTTCTTGGTGTCTAACCCAGAAATTGAACCTATTGCAGGTGGTAGAGAGGAAACGAGGCAAGAACATACGGAAACTGAGACCGCTGCACCCTGACATGAAGAAACCGAACAAAACTGATCTTGTGTACTTGGAAGACTCCCCGGACTATTGTGAGCCTAATGACGAGTAAGTTGCAATGAATGATACACTAGAAAGTAAGGTACTTATTCGTTATCAGTATGTTAAGCTTCTTATACTGTAATTCTAAAGTATTAACCTTGTTATTTATGGAACTGAAAATTTGTTGCTGTTTAGGATAACAAAGAAAAAATAAATAGGTTTTAGTGTTTTGGTCAGAAGTTTTATCAATCAGTTTCATAATACAATATTTTAAAGCAGCTTTCATCATTCCAGACTGGGCATTCTCGGTACCCGCGGACGAACCTGCAACCGCACATCAGCAGGCCTTGATGGTTGCCGACTGCTGTGCTGCGGCCGAGGGTATCAGACCAGGATCCGGGACCACGAAGAGAAATGCCGCTGCCGTTTCGTTTGGTGCTGCAAGGTGCATTGCGAGGTTTGCCGGTACAAACGTGATCATCATGTGTGCAATTGAAGACATTGTAAATGTTTTCATGATTATGTTATGGCATTGATGTAAGGGGAGATCACAAATATTAATCACAAATAACATCTACGATTATCTGTGCAATTTCAAATGCAGCTAAAAAATTGCAAAGTCCTGAAGTTAAGGAACTTAAGTAAATGATTCGGAGTTCTCACTATTTTAAACCTCAGAATTTAACCCAGAAAAGGTGTGTCCTTTACTTAACCTTGGTATATTGACACACATTAACATATGAAATTATCTTTTATTTCTATGTAGTAAAACTCAAATCTACTATTTATTTAAAATTATACTAATTTATATCATTTGCACATGATTAGATTATTTGTACCATCTTTTGTTTTCAATTTGTTTTATTCATCTTATCTTTACCCTATAATCACATTTATCATCATCTGATTAAAATATAAAACTATCTGTCTGTATAAAAAAAAAATTCTAGTTTGCCTATCATACATCATTATTGAAAGAGGCTTCTTTATGATACTTGACAAATTTTAATACTACTATTGATTTAAATATTGACTACGTAATAGTATTGTTTATTTTATTTCTTTGACTCTGCTTTATATTCCGTTATTTATTTCAAATTCTTGCCCGTCCAAAGTCGAGTTGAAACACTTATGCTATTTTTAATGTATTGTTTCGAATTTCTTAGCATAGATCGTCAAAATATTCGAGACCTATGCAATCAGAATGGACTGATTTAATTAAGATGTTTTTTCATTGAATTTAAGCTTTAAAATTATTTACAGTATTACTAACTTATTTAATTATTGGTTTATTTGTAAAAAGGATGTATATACTTTTAATAAAGTTAGTCTTTTAGATTTTAATTTAAACCTTTTTCTACAGAGGGCACGTCTTACATAAGCAATCTTGTATCTGTTAGATTACGATACTTGACGTTAGGCAAATCCCATACTATGACGAACTGATTGACGGATGCGTCGATCAAACACCTTGGTCAAATGGCATGCGTTACAGTTTTCTATGGTATCTGTTTTTTAAACCTCATTAGTATGGGTATTCAAAAATTTGGGTGGGTTAAAAATAACTTAATCAATCCGCCATAGTGGAAGAGCCGCCTAAGTAAGGCCATGTTAATTTTAGCATGCCATATTATATCTAGTAGATCTTTGACTATTGCCAACTTGTAAATATTTTTCATGTACTTACTTAAAAACAGATGTTTTTATTTCTACCTCATGAGAATGTATGCTTATTGTTTTTATTAGTGCTGACTAGGTATTAATTAAGATATGTTCTATCATTGTAAATATCATTTGGTGTAAGTTAGTCTTTAAAGTTAAGTAACTTATTGTATTAGATTGTGATAGCTTTATTCATTTCTAGAAACTAGAATATAATTATTATCAATGTCAAGTTTTTCATGCAATTCTATAACAGAAAATATTCATTCTCTAATTTGTAGAAATTATAGTAAAGATTTTTAAATATGTGCATTATAATATTATTATTGTATCTATACCATCTCATCACTATATAAGATACTATTAAATTAAGTAGATTTTTTTTAGGGTGAATTGTACTCGTGAAACTGAACAACTTTTCCCCAGGAGCACGGGTCGAAATATGATAAATACAATTGGACCTCCCATACAAAATGATCAAAAAATTTATCACTTTGTATGGGTAGTCGATTTTTTTTCAATATTTCGACCTGTCTCTTGGGATAATTGATCAGTTTTACGATAGAACTCACCCATAAAATGTTTCCACTGAATTTAATCGGACCTTATATTGTGTAGTTATAAAAATAATTTTCTTTCAAAGTATTTGTATATTTCTGAAATAAACTCAACTCTGGTACCTACTCAGTACGTCAGTTGTTATCCGTATGATAAAATATGCTTTTCTACAGTATTTATCTTCAAAAAACTGACTGAATCGTATAAGTTTTTTATTGTCAGTTTTTATAAAATGATGCCGTTATAGGACTCAAAAGTAATTATTGTATTGTAACCAAAACGTATTTATTAAGTTACTTAGTAAGTACTATTCTGATAAAGTTAGGGTTCATACTATAGGGTACCTAAATAGGTCTGTACTTTGGTACTTTTTTGTAAATATTGTCCTCATTGCCAGTTTAAAAAAGATTCCTTAATACTGTCAGCAGTACATGAACCTGCACATATAAGTCAAACGTAAAATCAAACGTAAATAGGAAATTCTTAGTAACTTAGAGAAAAATCTGTACAAGATGATCCCTTAAATGGGTAGGTTGATGTGCCTACCCGTAGCAAGCGCTTTAAGGCGAGTGTAGCCGTCAACGACCTCTACACCTACAGTGGCACCACTTCACCGAACTTCAACTTACCCGAAGGAACATTGGTCAAAATAATAAAAATAAGGCTTTTCCATACATCCTGACCCGGTCCGCCGGAACATTTTCTATGGAAGGTTGAAATTCTTTTTTTCATATATCGACCTATGTTTCTTGGGTAAAGTTGTTCAGTTGCATAGGCTGGTTCACCCCTTGAAATATTTTCAGTATTTTTTTATACTATGACATCATCAAATAAAATAAAGTCTGTCGGCAGCAGCACTGTGACTAATTTGTCATTTTGTATCAGATTCAGGTACTGTCAGAAGCACACCAACCTACCCATGTAAAGGATAAACAGGTTTTTCATACAATTACTAAGAACTACCAGAACACAAACTACATGTTTGCTAATATATCAATTTTTTTTGACAGATCATTTATTTTAACAGACAGACAGATATTTTTGTTACTCTTTGTAATTTTTTGGTGGCACCAAAAAATCTTAAAATTTATTACGTATTTTTGTGGATGCATGTTTTATGAACAAGGTACATTCGAGGTCATCTGGTTACACTGCACATTTAAAGCGCTATGCAAAGTCTTATTAAGTATTGGGATTATAAAGTCCAAAGCGTTTCACCCGACGTGGTCTTTATTGTAATCAGCAGCATATCAAACTACCCATTTAAGGGATCATATTATAATGGATTCTCATACAGTTACTAACAATACCCAGTATACGTTGATGTGCTGCTGATAGACATGGAGTCAATGCAAGGACTGTAGCGTAACTTTGGATAATATGAATAGTTATTCCTTGATGTAAATTACGTAAAATAAACGTACTTATTAGAAACGAACTGCTATCATTTTATTTGTATTTTAATATAACATTGAGAGGAGTATCTAAAAGAGGAAAATTGCGCTATTTTTCTTACATCCTGTATAATATATGTACAAAACACAATACACAATTTTCTTAATGACCCTCAAATGTTTGTCAGACGTGGCGTAAATATTAGTTATTTTTACAACCGTTTACGCTCTACCTACCCTGCAAGGGACATAGGCTTGTTGAATGTATGTATAATAATATTTTACAGTGTTATTACCTTTTTTTCGATAGTAGCCAGTTGAAACTAGTTTTATTAACTGATTTTCAACAGGTACAGAATGATTGCTTGAGCAAAACTTGCAACTGGGAAGAGACAATTTTGAGGCTGAAATCATCAGAAAGGTGCAGCTGGGCTGACAGAATTTCTGAAATTGTGTCAATCGTATCGTATCACAGGAAATCATGCCTTGTAGCGTACCCTGGGGCAGGCCTACGTCCAGCAGTGGACTGCTTTAGGCTTATGTAACGATGATTTGATGGGATAGGTTCAACTCTAGAGAGCTAGATGAAAACCACAAATGATTTTATTCGTTACACATTTATAATTAGCATAACAATAGTGCAAAATAATTTACATGGAAATCACATTATCACCGCACCGTGAGTTCTTATGTGATGATAATTTTGGTAAGTAGTATAAATTCAGAACATTTTAGTTATTTTTCATCTTCAAAACTTTCCGTACGCTAGCCAGTGGTGCGGTCTGGGTAAGTCAAACAGTTTTTTTTTAAATGAAGGGTTAATGCAAGACTAATCTTTTTGTATTCATTAACAAACAGTACCCAAAAAAATACCCGCCGCGTTAATGAAAATAATTATGTAGGTATGTAAAAATATGTAAAACCTGACATAAGAAAACTAAGATTGTGTTCCGCCTACAAAAAGTAAATACCTAGCAAAATACTGAATTGTGTAAATATGACATCATAAATACTTAGGTAATATTAAAATAATCATTTGGGTGACATAAATAACTAAGACCAATAAGTTTCGCACCGCAGTAGCTTTACTTTATCCCGATTACTTTAAGAAAAAGACCCGAAATGGCAACATTTCATTTTGTATCTCCGTGTTTTGTATGCACTTGGTTCGACACTTAAATTTCGTGTTTATATTAAAACGAAATCCAGGAAATTATAAAATTAGAATCAAAGATATTACAAACTTAAAATGTTAAAAAGGGATAATTTTGTCGCCGGAAACAAAAAATAAATGCAAATTATTCATTCAAATTTTTTGGCCTCAGAAATTTGAAAATCGAGAGCAAAAATGAGGCAAGCAGTAGTACTGTTGTTATGCATGGTTGCGGCTTATGCTGCTGACTTGCAGCTAGCAGACCAATGCAACGAGAAGGCGTGCAAGCTCCCAGCATGCAGATGCTCATCTGCCGGCACTCCTGGAGGACTATCAGCTAAGGACATTCCACAAGTAGGCTTCACAGCTATAATTCTTTTTATTATATTTAATTTTCCTCTTGACTATAGTCGAGGCCCGTCGGCCAGATCAGTACCTACCACAAACAATGTACAAACAGAGGTAATCTGATTCAAACCTAGGTTAGCCCCTAACATTGGGGCTATCAGATTTGACTTAAATTTAGGACTACAATGAACCCATTGTTTTGTTTGCTTTCTACGTTAATAGCTTAATTCAACACTGTCTTCAACAGTTCGTCACTGTAACTTTCGAAGATGCAGTCGACTCCATGGCTTTGGACAACTTCAAAACCTTCCTCTACAACCGCAAAAACAGCAATGGCTGCCCTGCTGGAATCACTTTCTTCCAAACCCACGAATACACCAACTACCAGGCGATCAACGAACTGTACAACCAAGGGTTCGAAATCGGTCTACACTCCATGGCCCACCGTCAGAACCAGAAATACTGGCAAGACGCTTCGTACGATGTGTTGGTTCAACAGTTCGCTGACCAAAAGAAACAGATGGCTACATTCGCGAACATTCCTGCTGATGCCATTAAAGGTAAGGTAATTTTTTTTAAACATTCATGTAGGTACTTCTTCCTTTCATTATCTACAATTATTTGTTTATTTTACAGGAATCCGCATTCCTGACCTTCAGCTCTCTGGTAACAACAGCTACCAAATGATCAAAAACAACAACCTTGAATATGACTCTTCCTGGGCCACCAGCGACCCTGACAGCAAACTTTGGCCCTACACTCTGGACTATGCCTCCACCCAGGACTGCCCGAGGGGACCGTGCCCTTCTGCGTCCCTACCTGGCGTATGGGTAGCACCTTTGGTACCTTGGAAAGACCTGTCAGGCAAAGCTTGTCTCATGATCAATGACTGTCAGAATGCGTAAGTTAACCTACTTATATTGTTGTGCCCATCATTTCCAGGTACCATAGTAAACTGCAGAGAATGGTCATTTCAACGTATTTTATACTTGCGTTTGATATCTACATTGGCAAACGTAGTGCTTAAACCTTTAAAAAGTCTATCAGCTGAATAAATATTTTCTACATAGAGGTATATTGCCTGCAGTTGTCTTAGCGGCTAGTTAGATAAATCACGTCGAGAAGTTAAGATTTTATATTTATAACATAACGTTCCATGTTTTCTCAACGTTACTAACTACTTTTGCTCTTGCAGCCCCGACTTCTACGAGCAGGACGATTGGTACAACTTCATCCTCAGCAACTTTGAGAGGCATTACAAGAACAGCCGCACTCCCTTCGGTATCTACGCTCACGACTACTTCCTCACCACTTACCCAGCTGTCCAGGGTGCTATTTCCAAGTTCTTGGACGAAGTTTCTAAGATGCAAGACGCTTTTGTGGTAAGTAGCTGATCCGGACAGTATTATTCTACTGGACAGAATCTCGATCTGCTTCTTTTCATGTCCACGATATTCTCAATTTTTCGAAAAGTCATCTAGTTTGTATCGCCATTTGCGTTTAAAATCAAGTTTTAGGAAAATACAGACAGATTCAAATGATATTCTCCTTTTCAAGTAAGTGACAAAACTTTCTTATAATTTTTAGGTGAACATCAGCGATGTGATTGAATGGGTGAAGAACCCCGTTTCAGTGTCTGACTACAAAAACAAGGGTTGCAACAAGGTTTCAGCAGCATCTTGCAAGGCTAGCAGCTGTGAATACGACAATGCAGCTGAAAATGCTGACAAGGTAAGCTTCTCTATCCATACCAAGGAATAAATCGGAGAGTAGAGCAAACGTTATTAAAATCTGTCAGCATCTGATGAACTAAAACCATCGGCTCTTTATTTTTGTAGTCTACTCCGGTCGTGCTATTTCATTGGCATTTTGATTCACATTTGAGAGATGGTTGGTAGATCTTAGAATTCTCCAAAAACGATTTAATTATATAAGATGGGCGTGATGGACTTTGGCGACTTTGTTAACTTCCTATAAGAAAGTTAACAAAGTTTCAAATTTTTTTATTTTTTTTTTATTTTTTATTAATGATGGGTTTGCTCTTGACTCTAGTCTAGGTCATAGGACATAGACAGAGTCTAAGATGGAGCGAGCTCACCCAGAAGAAGCCTGTTAAGGCACTGGCACTCCCACACACTGACGGAACGCAGCAAGCTACTTGGCGCCAGACTTCGGTGGGATGGTGGTCGCGAGCCAGGCGGCTCCTTACGGAGCCTTCCACCGCTTGGTGGGATCGTTCAGCCGGACTTATCCACAGGCAAGCCTGTGTTGCCGTTGCCCGGGGTGGACCGCTAGGAGGTAGACCCCATACCACCCCGATTTCCGGTTTTGCAGTATTATTTTGACTATAGATTGACCCTAATCTTCCTAAATATTTTATCTTTTCAGGAATCCCATGATATGCAAATATGCAGCAACTCGTGCCCTAAGGTGTTCCCCTGGCTGGGAAACCCTCTTGGACAATAGATATTATGTCACCTCCACTGCTAAGACAATCCACGACTAATTGAAACTAAACAATCAACAACAATAAATTATTCATGAAATATCTTTTGCCATTTAGCCACAGCTGTAGCATTTTGTTTAAGTTTTTATTTATTTTCTCTGTATACTTATTAATTTTAACATTGTTACATTTGTTACCTTCATGTGCTTTTTGGTAGGTGTAAATGCTATTAAATAAAATAAAATATAATCTAAAATACCGGATTGTGATTAACTTACTTAAAAATTGAAAAGTTTTTTTACATTGTCATTATTTATAATTACTTTTTAGGTCCACCTAAATATAGTCCAATCATCAAAAAGTTTTCAAATAACGAAGCAACCGGCCCTTTTTCACTGATTACTTGCAAAGACGATACTAAATAGGAGGTATTTCAATGAAAAGTGTCCCATCTTTTGTAAAGCATTTGGTACATAGGTACATAATATATTAATCATGGAGGGGTTGACACAGACTAGTTCATTCCATTTTCTACGATGCATTCTTTCGCCTCTTCTTTATTACACAATGTTTTCATGAACGATCGTCGGTTTAGGGTACTCTTGACCTGACGTTTCTTAAGCACACATCCGATTTGATCGAGGTACGGTCGAGAGGCCTTTCCCTTCCGATGTTGCGTTTGATTGGCTGCAGATATTCATGTTCCAAATTCAAATCACTTTTACTTCCTAGGGATTAAACGACCTACTTAAGGCGTAGTTATGTGCGAATAAATTGCATTTTTTTAATAGAAAGGATGAGAATTACAATATTGAGAACATACTTTTATTTTATTTAGATAAGTACACGATTTTTTTTATCGGCTTATTGAAGTAATGTAAATTAAGGTATAATTAATTAATTTCTTCTACTTATATTTCAGTGCTATTATATATAGTGTTTTTTACCGATTATGACTTTATCAGATTAATTACAATAATTGGGTATTCCTCCGGACCATGCGAAGTCACGTGATTTTTCTGGCGAATTTGAATTTTGAATTCATTGAAATATTACCAATGGATATTGAAAATATATCTCATAAGATAAAAAATTACACCTTTGGCCCTCATTTCTCACTTATAGTTCCAGAGAAAAACGAGTTTAAAAAAATCTCACCAGAGTAATCAATCAAATAGGACAGAGAAATCAAACTAATAACTTAATTTCGTTATTTGTATCATTTATTAATGTCAGTCTTTATTTATCTTAATTATCACCATGATTAAAAAAAATATTAACGTATTATTTAAATCAAAAGCTATTACTAACACAGCTTATTAATAGAACAGCCTTTATTGATGGAGATCTTATTCCCATATTTATTATAACCAAATAGCTTTAACATGTAGTTTTATGAGTATAATTGCCGAAAATGCTGACAAGGTAAGCTTCGGTATCCAGACCAAGTAATAAATATGAGAGAAGAGCAAACGTTATTAAAATCTGTCAGCATCTAATCAACTAATTCCGTCGGCTCTATATTTTTTGTAGTCTACTACGTGCCGTGCTATTTAATTGGCATTTTGATTCAGATTTGTGAGATGGTTGGTAGGTCTTAGAATTCTCCAAAAACGATTAAATTATATAAGATAGATGTGATGGACTTTGGCGTGACTACGATTTTCTTGAGATATGTGAAATGACTTTACCTTGTTTATAATAAAACCTTTTAAGCAAACCTCTATAAGGTACGGGTAGAAAGTTGACGCATTCACTTACTAAGTCCTCTAATTTCTATAAGAAAGTTAACAAAGTTTCAAATTATGAACTTAATTTCGTTATTTGTATCTTTTATTAGTGTCAGTCATTATTTATCATAATTATCACCATGATTAAAATATATATATACACGTATTATTTAAATCAAAATCTATTACTAACATTCTCAGTGCGTATTATGCATATGTCCACGCTAGAATTAGCTACGGTATATTGATATGGGGAATCGACGATATTTTTATAAAACAAAAAGTATTCATTCGGATTCTTGGAAATGTTAAACAAACTGAATCATGCAAACATTACTTTCAAAAATTTAAAATATTAACTGTTACTTCTATATACATCCTCGAATGCTGTAAATTTGTACGTAAAAACATACACATGTACCATACAAGTTAGTCAAAAGAAATAACCGTTATTTAAATCAATTAAAGCTCCCGTCTATTATTTTAAGCTTATACAGAAAAGGACCCCATTCAATGGCAATATATTTATAACAAAATCCCCAACTATATTAAAAACAAAGAAAATCAAATTAGTTATGAAAACCTTTTAAAAAAATTCTTATAAGAAAAAGCGTTTTATAGTTTGAAAGAGTTTTATTATGAAAACGTAGTTTCTTTTATGAATATAAAGATTATTTTACTATAAAGAAAAAGAGTAATACGTGTTATGATAATGTTTAATGTTACAAATAGTAAAGCAATATCTTTGTTAAATAATATGATTGTTGCTACCAAAACAATTTGCTGTGCCTCTGCGAGGTGCTACATGCTGGACTTGTAATAGTTTAAGATCTATGTAATGTAACCATGTGGTAATGCAAATAAAAACTTGAAACTTGAAACAGCTTATTAATAGAACAGCCTTTATGTATGGAAATCTTATTCTCATATGTATTATAATCAAATAGCTTTAACATGTAGTTCTATGAGTAACAACTAGTATTTGTCCTGTCAAATAACATATTAGTAAAAAGTTACAATTCAAAATATCTAAGATTAATTTCTCTGGCATTTACGTCAGAGAATCCAGAGAAATCAATGCCAGAGAAAACGAAAAGTAGTTTTTATAAGTAAGATAACCCTTAAACCGTAAAAGCGAATATAATCGTAATTACACAACCAGCTAACCACCCAACTTTAACAAAATCACAACATTATGAATGACTGGTCAATTGATTATTAACTTTGGCAGAGAACTGAAATAAGCCAAGCACTTGCTAGCCTTGATGAATCCAAAATGTAACAGCGAGTCATGCGTGCACACACTCCCGCTGCTGCGGCGCTACTGACTCTTTTGAGCGTTAATAATGCCAACAGCGTACGTCTACAAAGAAGTGATGTGCGCGATGTTTTTTACGCGCCAGAGAATCCCAGGATTTTACGCGGACAAAGTTATTTTATTCTCTAACTCACTAAACTGTTACCTATAAGTATGATTAAAAATTACATACACATACACATATCACGCTTATAATCCCTTGCAGGGTAGGCAGAGCGTTAACGGCCGCAAAAAACAGCCATTTACACCACGTCTGACAAATGTTTGAGGGTTATTCGGAATATTGTGTATCGCTATAGTGACAGGTTGTCAGCCCATCGCCTAAAATTGCAAAACACACCCTCGAGGGTGTCCCTTAGAATTAAAAATTATAAAAATTAAATGTAGTTAAACTAGAACATATAGAAGGTCTGTGAACATCGTCACAAATTCGTATCATAAATAGTTCTCGAAATAAAAACCCATGAATGTAGCAAGTCGACTTTTGGAAACGCCAGAGAGCATCAATTTGGGGGGCATTTATATTTTTTATAAAAAAAGAAAAATAAAAAAAAATAATAATATCCCTATTATTTTTAAATGCTTCTCCAATCGTATTAATAGCTGTACTAACCATATAAAAAATACTATTCCTCATTATAGCAAGATGTTTTAGGCCAAGACATTGATTTTTACGGTGCTGAAAAAAAAACCAATTATCCACACTTATCTAAATAGAAGTGATATTTTTGAACTCAGGCTCAAAGATGAATAAACCATAGAATTTTGTGGAAGATTTTATGATAATTTCGAAATGAATGGATAAAAAAATATATTATAAGCTTAGAATAATCAATTTTTAACACTTATTGTTTTCACGGCAGAAGACCGATGAAATCTGACCAAAACTGCAATAAAGTGAGCGGTGCTATTTTTATTTTGTGTGGTGATGTCTTTGGCAGCTGAAGGAGAGTTGCCCTTGGCTGAAAAATGTAACGAAGATTTGTGCAAACTGCCAGAATGTGCATGTTCAACACCAAATATTCCTGGTGGACTTTTATTTAGGGACACTCCACTTGCACATATAAGTCAAACGTAAAATCAAACGTAAATAGGAAATTCTTAGTAACTTAGCGAAAAATCTGTACAAGATGATCCCTTAAATGGGTAGGTTGATGTGCTCACCCGTAGCAAGCGCTTTAAGGCGAGTGTAGCCGTCAACGACCTCTACACCTACAGTGGCACCACTTCACCGAACTTCAACTTACCCGAAGGAACATTGGTCAAAATAATAAAAATAAGGCTTTGCCATACATCCTGACCCGGTCCGCCGGAACATTTTCTATGGAAGGTTGAAATTCTTTTTTTCATATATCGACCTATGTTTCTTGGGTAAAGTTGTTCAGTTGCATAGGCTGGTTCACCCCTTGAAATATTTTCAGTATTTTTTTATACTATGACATCATCAAATAAAATAAAGTCTGTCGGCAGCAGCACTGTGACTAATTTGTCATTTTGTATCAGATTCAGGTACTGTCAGAAGCACACCAACCTACCCATGTAAAGGATAAACAGGTTTTTCATACAATTACTAAGAACTACCAGAACACAAACTACATGTTTGCTAATATATCAATTTTTTTTGACAGATCATTTATTTTAACAGACAGACAGATATTTTTGTTACTCTTTGTAATTTTTTGGTGGCACCAAAAAATCTTAAAATTTATTACGTATTTTTGTGGATGCATGTTTTATGAACAAGGTACATTCGAGGTCATCTGGTTACACTGCACATTTAAAGCGCTATGCAAAGTCTTATTAAGTATTGGGATTATAAAGTCCAAAGGGTTTCACCCGACGTGGTCTTTATTGTAATCAGCAGCATATCAAACTACCCATTTAAGGGATCATATTATAATGGATTCACATACAGTTACTAACAATACCCAGTATACGTTGATGTGCTGCTGATAGACATGGAGTCAATGCAAGGACTGTAGCGTAACTTTGGATAATATGAATAGTTATTCCTTGATGTAAATTACGTAAAATAAACGTACTTATTAGAAACGAACTGCTATCATTTTATTTGTATTTTAATATAACATTGAGAGGAGTATCTAAAAGAGGAAAATTGCGCTATTTTTCTTACATCCTGTATAATATATGTACAAAACACAATACACAATTTTCTTAATGACCCTCAAATGTTTGTCAGACGTGGCGTAAATATTAGTTATTTTTACAACCGTTTACGCTCTACCTACCCTGCAAGGGACATAGGCTTGTTGAATGTATGTATAATAATATTTTACAGTGTTATTACCTTTTTTTCGATAGTACCCAGTTGAAACTAGTTTTTTTAACTGATTTTCAACAGGCACAGAATTTTCGCTTGAGCAAAACTTGCAACTGGGAAGAGACAATTTTGAGGCTGAAATCATCAGAAAGGTGCATTAGTTATTTTTACCCCTTCAGAGTAAAATGAGCAAAAAGCAAAATGAGCACAAGAATCAAAATGAGCAAAACGCAAAATGAGCAAACAGCAAAATGAGCAAAACGCAAAATGAGCAAAATGCAAAATGAGCAAAACGCAAAATGAGCACCGGAAGCAAAATGTGCAAAACGCAGAATGAGCAAATCGGACTGGGGCTACCGCAGACCAAAGCGCCGTTTTTTTTTTATTTATTAAACTTTATTGCACAGAAAGTACAAAGGGCGGGCCTAATGCCACGCGGCATTCTCTACCGGCCAACCAAAAGATAAACAGAAAGAGTAAAAGCGGGTGCCCATACACAAAAAAAAAAAAATATATATAATCGTACTTAAATTTCGCACTAAACTACAATACATAAGAAGGAATAAACTAAAATACTATACTTAATAATTTAACATGAAAAATAAAAATACATAAAATAAATACATGCATACATAAATACATAAGATATACCAACGACAAGCTAACAGAAATGAGATAGGATGAACGCCATTTAACAAAATTACTAAGAAACAGAGAGAAAGAGAGAGCCAGGTATGGCAACTATTTTAGGATAGATGGCGGTGATGTGACTTTTGTTTGACATTTTCTTAGTTTGACTTGACAGTACTCTGAGAACATGTATATAAGTGATCTTTGGTCCTCTGTATGATCGGGAAAAACAAATACCCACACGTAACGATAAAAAAAAATGTAAAAGAAGTGTTGACGGTGTTAATTATTAAGACGTCGATTGAAGTGGTTATATACCAGCCTCTTGAAAGCACCCCGATCACCAGCTTTCCTGATATCAACAGGCAAAGAATCCCAAAGTCGGACTGACGCTACAGTGAACGAATTATTGTAAAAAGCTGTTTTACAAACGCGTGAGGCAAGTTCGAGGGTGTTTGAGGAAACTTGAGAATGATCGTCGCAGAGATAACGGAAACAGGACTTCAGGTAGTCAGGGGCAAATTTGTCATACAGAACCGTGTATAAGGTGGTCAGAACCCGAAGATGTCTCCGCTGGCGGATGGGAAGCCAGCCTAACTGCTTGCGAAAGCTGGACACATGGTCGTATTTCCGGAGATTAAAAATAAAACAGATGCAGCGATTCATGAGCCGATCAAGTTTATCAAGTAATTCAGACGTAAGGTCGAGATAGCACACATCGGCGTAATCTATGACAGGGAGACATAGTGCTTGCACCAGCATACGCTTGGTATCTGTTGGAAGGAAATTTTTAAAGCGATATAGTAGCCGCAAAGTATTTATGACTCTACGACTGACATTGTCAACCTGATTCCTCCAGCTGAGTGTACTATCAAGAATAAGTCCTAAGTCCTTAACATGATGACTGATCTCGATTTTGTTGTAGTTATATGTAACAGCATTAATACCTGAAACATCAATGTTAGCAAGTTGGCGTGTACTTCCCAAAATAATGGCCTGACACTTGCCAGTGTTGACGGAAATGCCAAACTTAATGGACCATTGATAAATCTTGGCCAGATCCAGATTCACACGATAAACAGTTTCATTTATGTCATTGCTTTGACACTGTGCATAAAGCTGGAGGTCATCTGCATAAAGATGGTAAGAGCAGCGAAGAGATTTGGATATTTCATTAATAAAAATTTAAAAAAGCAATGGTGATAAGATCCCGCCCTGAGGAACGCCTGCAGTCAGATCACACCAGTCAGACATAGACTGATTGACACGAATAGCCTGCTGACGACCCCGGAGATAGGATGAGAACCAGAGCAGAGTGTGGGAATCAATTTTAAGGTAAGAAAGGATAGATAAAAGAATGTCATAATCAACATTATTAAATGCATATGAGAAATCAATCAAAACCAATAAAGTAACCATTTCCTCCATTCCAGCTCGGATGTCATCAGTCACCTTAAGAAGAGCCGTGGCTGTACTGTGACCTTGGCGAAAACCAGACTGGTAAGGGTTAAGAAGATCACGGGAGAACAGAAAAGCAGAAAGCTGCTTATGAGCAACAGCTTCAAGGATTTTGGATAAAAAGGGTAAGATGGATATTGGTCTAAAGTTACTAGGAAGAATTGGAACAGGAATTTTTGGGAGGGGACGGTCATAAGCCTTTTTCCTAAGAGAAGGAAAGACACCAGTGGTGAGAGACGCATTAATGACATGTGTAATAGCGGGTAATAAAGCATCAATGATGTTGACTACCATAGTACGACTCACATCGTCATACCCAGTAGCTTTAGATTTGATGCTCATTATTGTCTTTCTAACCATCTCCTTGGAAACTGGATTGAAAGTGAATGAAGGGTGGGACAGAGGAGCCATGGAGTTAATATCGGCGATTGTGGAAGATTTGGTATTGACATTGGTACCTACACAAATATACCCCTTCAGAGCAAAATGAGCAAAACGCAAAATGAGCACAAGAATCAAAATGAGCCAAAAGCGAAATGAGCACAAATTTGCTCATTCTGCGTTTTGCACATTTTGCTTTTTGCTCATTTTGCGTTTTGCTCATTTTGCTGTTTGCTCAATTTGCGTTTTGCTCATTTTGATTCTTGTGCTCATTTTGCTTTTTGCTCATTTTGCTCTGAAGGGATTTTTACAACCGTTTACGCTCTACCTACCCTGCAAGGGACATAGGCTTGTTGAATGTATGTATAATAATATTTTACAGTGTTATTACCTTTTTTTCGATAGTAGCCAGTTGAAACTAGTTTTATTAACTGATTTTCAACAGGTACAGAATGATTGCTTGAGCAAAACTTGCAACTGGGAAGAGACAATTTTGAGGCTGAAATCATCAGAAAGGTGCAGCTGGGCTGACAGAATTTCTGAAATTGTGTCAATCGTATCGTATCACAGGAAATCATGCCTTGTAGCGTACCCTGGGGCAGGCCTACGTCCAGCAGTGGACTGCTTTAGGCTTATGTAACGATGATTTGATGGGATAGGTTCAACTCTAGAGAGCTAGATGAAAACCACAAATGATTTTATTCGTTACACATTTATAATTAGCATAACAATAGTGCAAAATAATTTACATGGAAATCACATTATCACCGCACCGTGAGTTCTTATGTGATGATAATTTTGGTAAGTAGTATAAATTCAGAACATTTTAGTTATTTTTCATCTTCAAAACTCTCCGTACGCTAGCCAGTGGTGCGGTCTGGGTAAGTCAAACAGTTTTTTTTTAAGATGAAGGGTTAATGCAAGACTAATCTTTTTGTATTCATTAACAAACAGTACCCAAAAAAATACCTGCCGCGTTAATGAAAATAATTATGTAGGTATGTAAAAATATGTAAAACCTGACATAAGAAAACTAAGATTGTGTTCCGCCTACAAAAAGTAAATACCTAGCAAAATACTGAATTGTGTAAATATGACATCATAAATACTTAGGTAATGTTAAAATAATCATTTGGGTGACATAAATAACTAAGACCAATAAGTTTCGCACCGCAGCAGCTTTACTTTATCCCGATTACTTTAAGAAAAAGACCCGAAATGGCAACATTTCATTTTGTATGCACTTGGTTCGACACTTAAATTTCGTGTTTATATTAAAACTAAATCCAGGAAATTATAAAATTAGAATCAAAGATATTAAAAACATAAAATGTTAAATAGGGATAATTTTGTCGCCGGAAACAAAAAATAAATGCAAATTATTCATTCAAATTTTTTGGCCTCAGAAATTTGAAAATCGAGAGCAAAAATGAGGCAAGCAGTAGTACTGTTGTTATGCATGGTTGCGGCTTATGCTGCTGACTTGCAGCTAGCAGACCAATGCAACGAGAAGGCGTGCAAGCTCCCAGCATGCAGATGCTCATCTGCCGGCACTCCTGGAGGACTATCAGCTAAGGACATTCCACAAGTAGGCTTCACAGCTATAATTCTTTTTATTATATTTAATTTTCCTCTTGACTATAGTCGAGGCCCGTCGGCCAGATCAGTACCTACCACAAACAATATACAAACAGAGGTAATCTGATTCAAACCTAGGTTAGCCCCTAACATTGGGGCTATCAGATTTGACTTAAATTTAGGACTACAATGAACCCATTGTTTTGTTTGCTTTCTACGTTAATAGCTTAATTCAACACTTTCTTCAACAGTTCGTCACTGTAACCTTCGAAGATGCAGTCGACTCCATGGCTTTGGACAACTTCAAAACCTTCCTCTACAACCGCAAAAACAGCAATGGCTGCCCTGCTGGAATCACTTTCTTCCAAACTCACGAATACACCAACTACCAGGCGATCAACGAACTGTACAACCAAGGGTTCGAAATCGGTCTACACTCCATGGCCCACCGTCAGAACCAGAAATACTGGCAAGACGCTTCGTACGATGTGTTGGTTCAACAGTTCGCTGACCAAAAGAAACAGATGGCTACATTCGCGAATATTCCTGCTGATGCCATTAAAGGTAAGGTAATATTTTTAAACATTCATGTAGGTACTTCTTCCTTTCATTATCTACAATTACTTGTTTATTTCTACAGGAATCCGCATTCCTTACCTTCAGCTCTCTGGTAACAACAGCTACCAAATGATCAAAAACAACAACCTTGAATATGACTCTTCCTGGGCCACCAGCGACCCTGACAGCAAACTTTGGCCCTACACTCTGGACTATGCCTCCACCCAGGACTGCCCGAGGGGACCGTGCCCTTCTGCGTCCCTACCTGGCGTATGGGTAGCACCTTTGGTACCTTGGAAAGACCTGTCAGGCAAAGCTTGTCTCATGATCAATGACTGTCAGAATGCGTAAGTTAACCTACTTCTTTGTTGTGCCCATCATTTCCAGGTACCATAGTAAACTGCAGAGAATGGTCATTTCAACGTATTTTATACTTGCGTTTGATATCTACATTGGCTAACGTAGTGCTTAAACCTTTAAAAAGTCTATCAGCTGAATAAATATTTTCTACATAGAGGTATATTGCCTGCAGTTGTCTTAGCGGCTAGTTAGATAAATCACGTCGAGAAGTTAAGATTTTATATTTATAACATGACGTTCCATGTTTTCTCAACGTTACTAACTACTTTTGCTCTTGCAGCCCCGACTTCTACGAGCAGGACGATTGGTACAACTTCATCCTCAGCAACTTTGAGAGGCATTACAAGAACAGCCGCACTCCCTTCGGTATCTACGCTCACGACTACTTCCTCACCACTTACCCAGCTGTCCAGGGTGCTATTTCCAAGTTCTTGGACGAAGTTTCTAAGATGCAAGACGCTTTTGTGGTAAGTAGCTGATCCGGACAGTATTATTCTACTAGACAGAATCTCGATCTGCTTCTTTTCATGTCCACGATATTCTCAATTTTTCGAAAAGTCATCTAGTTTGTATCGCCATTTGCGTTTAAAATCAAGTTTTAGGAAAATACAGACAGATTCAAATGATATTCTCCTTTTCAAGTAAGTGACAAAACTTTCTTATAATTTTTAGGTGAACATCAGCGATGTGATTGAATGGGTGAAGAACCCCGTTTCAGTGTCTGACTACAAAAACAAGGGTTGCAACAAGGTTTCAGCAGCTTCTTGCAAGGCTAGCAGCTGTGAATACGACGATGCAGCCGAAAATGCTGACAAGGTAAGCTTCGGTATCCATACCATGGAATAAATCTGAGAGTAGACCAAACGTTATTAAAATCTGTCAGCATTAACTAAATCCGTGGGCTCTTTATTTTTTGTAGTCTACTCCGTGCCGTGCTATTTCATTGGCATTTTGATTTAGATTTGAGAGATGGTTGGTAGATCTTAGAATTCTTCAAAAACGATTTAATTATATAAGATGGGCGTGATGGACTTTGGCATGACTACGATTTTCTTGAGATATGTGAAATGATTTTACCTTGATTATAATAAAAACCTTTAAAGCAAACCTCTATAGAGGTACGGGTAGAAATTTGACGCATTCACTTACTAAGTCCTCTAATTTCTATAAGAAAGTTAAAAAAGTTTCAAATTTTAGATTTCCGGTTTTGCAGCATATTTTGACTATAGATTGACCCTAATCTTCCTAAATAATTTATTTTTTCAGGAATCCCATGAGATGCAAATATGCAGCAACTCGTGCCCTAAGGTGTTCCCCTGGCTGGGAAACCCTCTTGGACAATAGGATATTATGTCACCTACACTGCTAAGACAATCCACGACTATTTGAAACTAAACAATCAACAACAATAAATTATTCATGAAATATCTTTTGCCATTTAGCCACAGCTGAAGCATTTTGTTTAAGTTTTTATTTATTTTCTCTGTATACTTATTAATTTTAACATTGTTACATTTGTTACCTTCATGTGCTTTTTGATAGGTGTAAATGCTATAAAATAAAATAAAATATAATCTTAAATACCGGAACGTGATTTACTTAATTAACAATCTAAAAGTTTTTTTACATTGTCATTATTAATAATTACTTATTAGGTCTACCTTAATATAGTCCAATCATCAAAAAGTTTTCAAATAACGAAGCAAACGGCCCTTTTTCACTGATAACTTGCAAAGACGATACTAAATAGGAGGTATTTCAATGAAAAGTGTCCCATCTTTTGTAAAGCATTTGGTACATAGGTACATAATATATTAATCATGGAGGGGTTGACACAGACTAGTTCATTCCATTTTCTACGATGCATTCTTTCACCTCTTCTTTATTAAACAATGTTTTCATGAACGACCGTCGGTTTAGGATCTCTTGACCTGACGTTTCTTAAGCACACATCCGATTTGATCGAGGTACGGTCGAGAGGCCTTTCCCTTCCGATGTTGCGTTTGATTGGCTGCAGATATTCATGTTCCAAATTCAAATCACTTTTACTTCCTAGGGATTAAACGACCTACTTAAGGCGTAGTTATGTGCGAATAAATTGCATTTTTTAATAGAAAGGATGAGAATTACAATATTGAGAACATACTTTTATTTTATTTAGATAAGTACACAATTTTTTTATCGGCTCATTGAAGTAATGTAAATTAAGGTATAATTAATTAATTTCTTCTACTTATATTTCAGTGCTATTATATATAGTGTTTTTTACCGATTATGACTTTATCAGATTAATTACAATAATTGGGTATTTCTCCAGACCATGCGAATTCACGTGATTTTTTTGGCGAATTTGAATTTTGAATTAATTGAAATATTACCAATGGATATTGAAAATATATCTCATAAGATAAAAAATTATACCTTTGGCCCTCGTTTCTCACTTATAGTTCCAGAGAAAAACGAGTTTAAAAAAATCTCACCAGAGTAATCAATCAAATAGGACAGAGAAATCAAACTAATAACTTAATTTCGTTATTTGTATCATTTACTAATGTCAGTCTTTATTTATCTTAATTATCACCATGATTAAAAAAAAAATTACCGTATTATTTAAATCAAAAGCTATTACTAACACAGCTTATTAATAGAACAGCCTTTATTGATGGAGATCTTATTCCCATATTTATTATAATCAAATAGCTTTAACATGTAGTTCTATGAGTATAATTGCCGAAAATGCTGACAAGGTAAGCTTCGGTATCCAGACCAAGTAATAAATATGAGAGAAGAGCAAACGTTATTAAAATCTGTCAGCATCTAATTTACTAATTCCGTCGGCTCTATATTTTTTGTAGTCTACAACGTGCCGTGCTATTTAATTGGCATTTTGATTCAGATTTGTGAGATGGTTGGTAGGTCTTAGAATTCTCCAAAAACGATTTAATTATATAAGATAGGCGTGTGGACTTTGGCGTGACTACGATTTTCTTGAGATATGTGAAATGACTTTACCTTGTTTATAATAAAACCTATTAAGCAAACCTCTATAGAGGTACGGGTAGAAAGTTGACGCATTCACTTACTAAGTCCTCTAATTTCTATAAGAAAGTTAACAAGTTTCAAATTAAGAACTTAATTTCGTTATTTGTATCTTTTATTAGTGTCAGTCATTATTTATCATAATTATCACCATGATTAAAAATATATTAACGTATTATTTAAATCAAAATCTACTAACATTCTCAGTGCGTATTATGCATATGTCCACGCTAGAATTAGCTACGGTATATTGATATGGGGAAATAGCACTGCTATCGACGATATTTTGATAAAACAAAAAGTATTCATTCGGATTCTTGGAAATGTTAAACAAACTGAATCATGCAAACCTTACTTTCAAAATTTTAAAATATTAACTGTTACTTCTATCTACATCCTCGAATCCTGTAAATTTGTACGTTAAAACATACACATGTACCATACAAGTTAGTATATATATATATATATATATATAAAATCATAAATACATATATATATATATATATATATATATATAATATATAAAGCTCCCGTCTACTTTTTTAAGCTTATACAGAAAAGGACCCCATTCAATGGCAATATATTTATAATAAAATCCCCAACTATATTAAAAACAAAGAAAAACAAATTAGTTATGAAAACCTTTTAAAAAAATACTTATTAGAAAAAGCGTTTTATAGTTTGAAAGAGTTTTATTATGAAAACGATAAGACCAAAGAGTTAATTATATTGTGTAGTTTCTTTTATGAATATAAAGATTATTTTACTATAAAGAAAAAGAGTAATACGTATTATGATAATGTTTAATGTTACAAATATTAAAGCAATATCTTTGTTAAATAATATGATTGTTGCTACCAAAACAATTTGCTGTGCCTCTTCGAGGTGCTACATGCTGGACTTGTAATATAGTTTAAGATCTATGTAATGTAACCATGTGGTAATGCAAATAAAAATTTGAAACTTGAAACAGCTTATTAATAGAACAGCCTTTATGTATGGAAATCTTATTCCCATATGTATTATAATCAAATAGCTTTAACATGTAGTTCTATGAGTAACAACTAGTATTTGTCCTGTCAAATAACATATTAGTAAAAAGTTACAATTCAAAATATCTAAGATTAATTTCTCTGGCATTAACGTCAGAGAATCCAGAGAAATCAATGCCAGAGAAAACGAAAAGTAGTTTTTATAAGTAAGATAACCCTCAAACCGTAAAAGCGAATATAATCGTAATTACACAACCAGCTAACCACCCAACTTTAACAAAATCACAACATTATGACTGGTCAATTGATTATTAACTTTGGCAGAGAACTGAAATAAGCCAAACACTTGCTAGCCTTGATGAATCCAAAATGTAACAGCGAGTCATGCGTGCACACACTCCCGCTGCTGCGGCGCTACTGACTCTTTTGAGCGTTAATAATGCCAACAGCGTACGTCTACAAAGAAGTGATGTGCGCGATGTTTTTTACGCGCCAGAGAATCCCAGGATTTTACGCGGACAAAGTTATTTTATTCTCTAACTCACTAAACTGTTATAAGTATGATCAAAAATTAATTGTAGTTAAACTAGAACATATAGAAGGTTTACATATTTCCATAATTGCGTCCCAGGCAACGCAGTGTCTGTGGAGAGGACACTTCACCCGCGTCACGCGGATAAAAGTCTTGCCTCAGACACTGATTAAATCGTCTGTCACAGACGCGTGAGGCCAATGATGATGATGAGAAGGTCTGTGAACATCGTCACAAATTCGTATCATAAATAGTTCTCGAAATAAAAACCCATGAATGTAGCAAGTCGACTTTTGGACACGCCAGAGAGCATCAATTTGGGGGGCATTTATATTTTTTTATAAAAAAAGTGTAATATCCTTATTATTTTTTAATGCTTCTCCAATCGTATTAATAGCCGTACTAACGATATAAAAAATACTATTCCTCATTACAGCAAGATGTGCATATTTTAGGCCAAGACATTGATTTTTACGGTGCTAAAGAAAGACCCAATTATCCACACTTATCTAAATAGAAGTTATATTTTTGAACTCAGGCTCAAAGATGAATATGATACCATAGAATTTTGTGGAAGATTTTATGATAATTTCGAAATGAATGGAAGCTTAGAATAATCTATTTTTAACACTTATTGTTTTCACGGCAGAAGACCGATGAAATCTGACCAAAACTGCAATGAAGTGAGCGGTGCTATTTTTATTTTGTGTGGTGATGTCTTTGGCAGCTGAAGGAGAGTTGCCCTTGGCTGAAAATGTAACGAAGATTTTGTGCAAACTGCCAGAATGTGCATGTTCATCACCAAGTATTCCTGGTGGACTTTTATTTAGGGACACTCCACTTGCACATATAAGTCAAACGTAAAATCAAACGTAAATAGGAAATTCTTAGTAACTTAGAGAAAAATCTGTACAAGATGATCCCTTAAATGGGTAGGTTGATGTGCCTACCCGTGGCAAGCGCTTTAAGGCGAGTGTAGACGTCAACGACCTATACACCTACAGTGGCACCACTTTACAAAAAAAGTTTTCTAAAGAGAAAACACGCATAGATTGTTTGTATCTTTATACAAACAATCTATCAGAATACCCGATGCTTAAGTTTTTAGTTTTATCCTTAAGTAAAATTAGAACCTGAAAACGCAATGAAATATTCGCTGTTATTAAAGTTATGGCAAAAAGTGTCTAAAAACGGCCACTTTTGGTATTAATTGCACATTTAAGGCACTTATTGCGATAACTTTAATTACAGCGAATATCAGCAGCCCGTCAAGTAAAATTTTACCTTATTTACAGACTTTTATCAAATAATGTTTAGGCCACAAAATTATATTTCATTAGGCCTCAAATTCTGCGTGTGGCTGTGGAGCGCTTGGGCTATGAAAATAAACAATATACAGGCTGTAAAAATAATAGGTGCAAATATTTTAAGGCCTGAACTAGCCCATGAAACTGTTCAGCTTTCCCGAAGGAACATTGGTACCGTACATCTTGACCCGGTCCGCCGGAACATTTTCTATGGAAGGTTCAAATTCTTTTTTTCATATTTCGGCCTATGTTTAATGGGTAAAGTTGTTCAGTTGTATAGGCTGGTTCACCCCTTGAAATATTTGCAGTATTTTTATACTATGAGATCATCAAATAAAATAAAGTCTAACAACAGCAGCACTGGAACTATATTGTCATTTTTTTCAGATACAGGTACTGTCAGAAGCACATCAACCTACCCATGTAAAGGATAAACTGGTTTTTCATACAATTACTAAGAACTACCAGAACACAAACTACATGTTTGCTAGTATAACCATTTTTTTTTGACAGATGGCTTATTTTTGTTCTTCTTCTCAGTCGTACACTCTTGACAGAGTGGTCGTGGTTGCTCCGATGGCGTACGAGGTTGGAGGTACGCGTACATGTCTATTTGTCGTCAGTCTTCTGATCTTGAACTGCTTTCCTTGCAATGTCTCTCCATTTCTGCCGGTTTGCTGCATTGCGGGAGCATTCTGTCATGGAGGTTTGCGTTGCTGATTTTATCAAGTCTGTCCATCGGGTAGGTGATCGGCCTCTTGATCTTTTGCCTTCTACGTGGCCCTGGACTACCAATCTTTCGATCGAGTGCTCGTTCCTGGATATGTGGCCAAAGAACTTGAGTATTCGCAGTTGCACAGTTGACGAAAGTCGTTCTTTGACCTTGAGCTCCTTCAGAATTGAGTTGTTAGTGCGGAAAGCGGTCCAAGGGATCTTCAACATACGCCTCCAGCACCACATCTCCAGCGCATCGATTTTTCGACGGTCTTGTGAGCGCAGAGACCAAGTTTCAGCTCCATAGAGAAAGATTGGAAAGACAAGACATTTCATGAGTCGAACCTTAGTATTTTTGGTTATTCTCTTATCTTTCCATATCTTATTAAGCTTTTCAACCGCAGATCGTGTAATAGCGCATCGTCTCTTGATTTCTTGTTCGCAGCCACCAGCGTTGGATATATTGGAACCGAGGTATATGTAATTCTGAACAACATCACAGTTGGCAATGTTAGAGATGTCTGTTTTTTTTTGTTCCGCTCGGTCCACAATCATCATTTTCGTCTTATCTCTGTTGATGGCTAGGCCAAATTCAAGACTGCTGACTTCTAGCCGCGTTAACAAGTCCTCAATATCTTCTTTTGTCTTTGCAAGAAGTGTAGTGTCATCAGCATATCTTAGGTTACTTATCAGCCGACCTCCAATAGACACGCCTTCCTTATTTTTGTTACTCTTTGTAATTTTTTGGTGGCACCAAAAGATCTTAAAATTTATTAAGTCTTTTTGTGGATGCATGTTTTATAAACAAGGTACATTCGAGGTCATCTGGTTACACTGCACATTTAAAGCGCTATGCAAAGTCTTATTAAGTATTGGGATTATAAAGTCCAAAGGGTTTCACCCGACGTGGTCTTTATTGTAATCAGCAGCATATCAAACTACCCATTTAAGGGATCATATTATAATGGTTTCACATACAGTTACTAACAATACCCAGTATACGTTAATGTGCTGCTGATAGACATGGAGTCAATGCAAGGACTGTAGCGTCACTTTGGATAATATGAATAGTTATTTCTTGATGTAAATTACGTAAAATAAATATACTTATTAGAAACGAACTGCTGTTATTTTATTTGTATTTTAATATAACATTGAGAGAAGTATCTAAAAGAGGAAAATTGCGCTATTTTTCTTACATCCTGCATAATAATATGTACAAAACACAATACACAATTTTCTTAATGATCAAATGTTTGTCAGACGTGGCGTAAATATAAGTTATTTTTACAACCGTTTACGCTCTACCTACCCCGCAAGGGACATAGGCTTGTTGAATGTATGTATAATAAAATTTTCAGTGTTATAACCTTTTTTTCGATACTAGCCAGTTGAAACTAGTTTTATTAACTGATTATCAACAGGTACAGAATGATTGCTTGAGCAAAACTTGCAACTGGGAAGAGACAATTTTGAGGCTGAAATCATCAGAAAGGTGCAGCTAGGCTGACGATTCCGCAACCGTTCTCCAATGACTCGTTCGTCAATGGACTGTTAGCCGACAGGACATTTCATTTATGACCGTTCCTCTAACAGAACTCTTCTACTATGGATATTTCGCCGACAGAACTTTTCATTTCCGTCTCTTTCGCCAACAGGACAATTCAGTTATTACTTTTTTGACTACAGGCCTTTTCGACTAGGGATGGTGTACCGACAATCTTTAAAGCTAGCAATATCGCAAAAAAGTTGGTATTTATAGTTACCTACTGTATCCATATTAAAATTATTTCGTAAAAACGTTAGAAAATAAAACAAACAGTTATAATGACGACACTTAATTGGAAAATAAGTATCTTTGAACTTCGTTATCTTCCTTAACAACTGTAGGAATTTGACTGAAATTCTAGGACTTTATCCATATTCCTTGGACGATGGACGATGGACGAGACGATGGCAGAATGTAGTCACAATTTTGCCATATTCCGGCTATTGGATAAATTCCTAGGATTTCGTTCGAATTCCTGATTTAAAATTTTACTGCGATATTACATTCCAAATAGATGTTTTGTAAATAGAGTTAAATCAATTCTTTTCAGTCAAGTTAAAAAGCAATGCATGCTGTGTTCATATCGAGTAGAGTAATATCTTGATAAATCTGAAGCGACATAATATTTTTTATCTACACTCGTCTCATAATGTTTGGATTAAAAATTCAAAAACACTTGTATATAGACCTTCTTTATGCATTCTACCTATAGAAATAAAATTTCCTTCGCAATCGCTGTAACATTACGTTTAATGAGAAGGTAAGCCTTTCGATGAAATGAAGAAATGAAACGAATTGTTCTGTGCCAATACCTATTTTATCTATGCCAATACTCAAAATTGCCGTAATCTTCCGCCACAATTGTCATCCATGCCGTGTTATGTTGTGTAGTTAGCTTTGTTTGTTTTTGTCACGATTTTGTTATTTTTCTTATTTAAAGTACTTTTCCCATTATTTAAAATTAAATTATTAGTATAAGGCCATTTCCGCGCTAGCGGATGATGCTGAAAATGCATCTTGGACGTGCCGTGGGATCGCCGTTGCGAATGTTAGGAAAAGTGTATTTAGAGATTTTTTGTAGAGTGTAGATAAAATAGTGTTTGCAACTGCAAATAATTAAGCATAAGAACCCTCGTGTCAAACGATTATCATGATAAACAGACACTCACATTCTAATGACATAATACAATAAATTCTTATATGACAGTTGCATAAACTACTTTCATTACATACAACAGGTTGTTAATATATTTAAAAAAGTAACTAAGAAGGTAGGTAAGAAGTAATTAATTGATAACAAGTGTAGCAGTGCAATTTATATTAATAAATTCTACCTAGAAACACACATATTATAACTTTTTGTTTTATTTTCTAACGTAATGTTTTACGAAATAATCTTAATATGGATACAGTAGGTAACTATGAATACCAACTTTTTTGCGATATTGCTAGCTTTAAAGATTGTCGGTAAACCATCCCTAGACGAAAAGGCCTGTAGTCAAAAAAGTGATAGCTAAATTGTCCTGTTGGCAAAAGTGACGAAAATTAAAAGTTCTGTCGGCGAAACATCCATAGGAGAAGAGTTCTGTTAGATTAGAGGAACGGACATTAAATGAAATGTCCTGTCGGCGAACAGTCCATTGACGAACGAGTCATTGGAGAACGGTTGCGGAATCAACAGAATTTCTGAAATTGTGTCAATCGTATCGTATCACAGGAAATCGTGCCTTGTAGCGTACCCTGGGGCAGGCCTACGTCCAGCAGTGGACTGCCGTAGGCTTATGTAACGATGATTTGATGGGATAGGTTCAACTCTAGAGAGCTAGATGAAAACCACAAATGATTTTATTCGTTACACATTTATAATTAGCATAACAATAGTGCAAAATAATTTACATGGAAATCACATTATCACCGCACCGTGAGTTCTTATGTGATGATAATTTTGGTAAGTAGTATAAATTCAGAACATTTTAGTTATTTGTCATCTTCAAAACTTTCCGTACGCTAGCCAGTGGTGTGTTCTGGGTAAGTCAAACAGTTTTTTTTAAGATGAAGGGTTAATGCAAGACTAATCTTTTTATATTCATTAACAAACAGTACCCAAAAAAATATCCGCCGCGTTAATGAACATAATTATGTAGGTATGTAAAAATATGTAAAACATGACTTAAGAAAACTACGATTGTGGTCCGCCTACAAAAAGTAAATACCTAGCAGAATACTGAATTGTGTAAATATGACATCATAAATACTTAGGTAATATTAAAATAATCATTTGGGTGACATAAATAACTAAGACCAATAAGTTTCGCACCGCAGCAGCTTTACTTTATCCCGATTACTTTAAGAAAAAGACCCGAAATGGCAACATTTCATTTTGTATGCACTTGGTTCGACACTTAAATTTCGTGTTTATATTAAAACTTAAGCCAGGAAATTATAAAATAAGATCAAAGATTATATTGTATTACAAACTTAAAATGTTAAATAGGGATAATTTTGTTGCCGGAAACAAAAAATAAATGCAAATTATTCATTCAAATTTTTTGGCCTCAGAAATTTGAAAATCGAGAGCAAAAATGAGGCAAGCAGTAGTACTGTTGTTATGCATGGTTGCGGCTTATGCTGCTGACTTGCAGCTAGCAGACCAATGCAACGAGAAGGCGTGCAAGCTCCCAGCATGCAGATGCTCATCTGCCGGCACTCCTGGAGGACTATCAGCTAAGGACATTCCACAAGTAGGCTTCACAGCTATAATTCTTTTTATTATATTTAATTTTCCTCTTGACTATAGTCGAGGCCCGTCGGCCAGATCAGTACCTACCACAAACAATGTACATACAGAGGTAATCTGATTCAAACCTAGGTTAGCCCCTAACATTGGGGCTATCAGATTTGACTTAAATTTAGGACTACAATGAACCCATTGTTTTGTTTGCTTTCTACGTTAATAGCTTAATTCAACATTTTCTTCAACAGTTCGTCACTGTAACCTTCGAAGATGCAGTCGACTCTATGGCTTTGGACAACTTCAAAACCTTCCTCTACAACCGCAAAAACAGCAATGGCTGCCCTGCTGGAATCACTTTCTTCCAAACTCACGAATACACCAACTACCAGGCGATCAACGAACTGTACAACCAAGGGTTCGAAATCGGTCTACACTCCATGGCCCACCGTCAGAACCAGAAATACTGGCAAGACGCTTCGTACGATGTGTTGGTTCAACAGTTCGCTGACCAAAAGAAACAGATGGCTACATTCGCGAATATTCCTGCTGATGCCATTAAAGGTAAGGTAATATTTTTTAAACCTTCATGTAGGTACTTCTTCTTTCATTATCTACAATTATTTGTTTATTTTACAGGAATCCGCATTCCTGACCTTCAGCTCTCTGGTAACAACAGCTACCAAATGATCAAAAACAACAACCTTGAATATGACTCTTCCTGGGCCACCAGCGACCCTGACAGCAAACTTTGGCCCTACACTCTGGACTACGCCTCCACCCAGGACTGCCCGAGGGGACCGTGCCCTTCTGCGTCCCTACCTGGCGTATGGGTAGCACCTTTGGTACCTTGGAAGGATCTATCAGGCAAAGCTTGTCTCATGATCAATGACTGTCAGAATGCGTAAGTTTACCTACCTATATTGTTGTGCCCATCATTTCCAGCTACCGTAGTAAAATGCAGAGTATGGTCCTTTCAACGTGTTTTATACTTGCGTTTGATATCTATATTGGCAAACGTAGTACTTGAACCTTTAAAAACTATATCAGCTGAAATAAAATTTTCTACATATATTGCTTGCAGTTGACTTAGCGTTGACGCTAAGATTATTCACGTTGAAAAGTTTAGATTTTATATTTTTTAACATAACGGTCCGTGATTTTTTCAACGTTACTAACTACTTTTGTTTTTGCAGCCCCGACTTTTACGAGCAGGACGATTGGTACAACTTCATCCTCAGCAACTTTGAGAGGCATTACAAGAACAGCCGCACTCCCTTCGGTATCTACGCTCACGACTACTTCCTCACCACTTACCCAGCTGTCCAGGGTGCTATTTCCAAGTTCTTGGACGAAGTTTCTAAGATGCAAGACGCTTTTGTGGTAAGTAGCTGATCCGGACAGTATTATTCTACTAGACAGAATATCGATCTGCTTCTTTTCATGTCCACGATATTCTCAATTTTTCGAAAAGTCATCTAGTTTGTATCGCCATTTGCGTTTAAAATCAAGTTTTACGAAAATACAGACAGATTCAAATGATATTCTTCTTTTCAAGTAAGTGACAAAACTTTCTTATAATTTTTAGGTGAACATCAGCGATGTGATTGAATGGGTGAAGAACCCCGTTTCAGTGTCTGACTACAAAAACAAGGGTTGCAACAAGGTTTCAGCAGCATCTTGCAAGGCTAGCAGCTGTGAATACGACAATGCAGCTGAAAATGCTGACAAGGTAAACTTCTCTATCCATACCAAGGAATAAATCTGAGAGTAGAGCAAACGTTATTAAAATCTGTCAGCATCTAATGAACTAAATCCATCGGCTCTATATTTTTTGTAGTCTACTCCGGTCGTGCTATTTCATTGGCATTTTGATTCAGATTTGAAAGTTGGTTGGTAGATCTTAGAATTCTCCAAAAACGATTTAATTATATAAGATGGGCGTGATGGACTTTGGCGTGACTACGACTTTCTTGAGATATGTGAAATGACTTTACCTGGTTTATAATAAAATCTATTTATCAAATCTCTATAGAGGTACGGGTAGAAAGTTGACGCGTTTACTTACCTCCTCTAATTTCTATAAGAAAGTTAACTAAGTTTCAAATTTTAGATTTCCGGTTTTGCACTATTATTTTGACTATAGATTGACCCTAATCTTCCTAAATATTTTATCTTTTCAGGAATCCCATGAGATGCAAATATGCAGCAACTCGTGCCCTAAGGTGTTCCCCTGGCTGGGAAACCCTCTTGGACAATAGATATTTTGTCACCTACACTGCTAAGACAATCCACGACTATTTGAAACTAAACAATCAACAACAATAAATTATTAAATAAGTTTTCTGAAATATTTTTTGCCATTTAGCCATAGCTGTATCATTTTGTTTTAGCTTTTATTTATTTTCTCTGTATACTTATTAATTTTAACATTGTTACATTTGTTACCTTTATGTGATTTTTGATAGGTGTAAATGCTATTAAATAAAATATAATCAAAAATACTGAATGGTGATTTTTTTTACATTGTCAGTATTCATAATTACTTTTTAGGTCTACCTAAATATAGTGCAATCTTCAAAATAATTTCAAGTAACAAAGCATACGGCCCTATTTCACTGATAATTTGCAAAGACGATACTGAATAGGAAGTATTTCAATGAAAAGTTTCCCATCTTTTGTAAAGCATTTGGTACATAGGTACATGTATTATTCATGGGGAGGGGTTGACACAGACTAGTTCATTCCATTTTCTGCGATCCATTCTTTCACGTCTTCTTTATTAATCAATGTTTTCATGAACGCTCGTCGGTTTAGGTTACTCTTGACCTGACGTTTCTTAAGATCACCCCTTATTTGATCGAGGTACGGTCGAGAGGCCTTGCCCTTCCGATGTTGCGTTTGATTGGCTGCAGATATTCATGTTCCAAATTCAAATCACTTTAAATTCCTAGGGATTAAACGACTCGACCTACTTAAGGCGTAGTTATGTGCGAATAAATTGCATTTTTCGAATAGAAGGGATGAGAATGATAATATTGAGAACATACTTTTATTTAATTTAGATAAGTACACAAATTTTCTTATCGGCTTATTGAAATAATTTAAATTAACGTATAATTAATTAATTTCTTCTACTTATATTTAAATGCTCATAGTATTTTTTTTTACCGATTATGACTTTATCAGATTAATTACAATAATTATCCACACTTATCTAAATAGAAGTTATATTTTTGAACTGAGGCTCAAAGATGAATATGATAAGTACAATAGAATTTTGTTCAAGATTTCATGATAATTTCGAAATCAATGGATTTAAAATAAAATGATAAGCTTAGAATAATCAATTGTTAACACTTATTGTTTTCACGGCAGAAGACCGTTGAAATCTGACCAAAACTGCAATGAAGCGAGCGGTGCTATTTTTATTTTGTGTGGTGGTGTCTTTGGCAGCTGAAGAAGAGCTACCTTTGGCTGAAAAATGTAACGAAGATTTGTGCAAACTGCCAGAATGTGCATGTTCATCACCAAATATTCCTGGTGGACTTTCATTTAGGGACACTCCACAGGTAAGTTTTTCCTGTCCATTATATATTTCATCCTGCAGCCGAAAGAATAAATTATATTCCAATATTTTTGATTTAATATTTTTGAACACGGACTTTGAGATAGCAAAAAATTGTTAAGATTTAGCATCATAATTTAATTTTTTTCTCCAATTTACAGTTTGTTACTCTGACTTTTGAAGATGCTGTCGACTTCATGAGCTTAGACATCTTCCGTAGTTTTCTCTATGGTCGACGTAATAGCGACGGCTGCCGTGCCGGAGTAACATTTTTCCTCCCCCATGAATTCACTGACTACCAGGCTGTAAACGAACTTTACAATCAAGGCTTCGAAATTGGTCTCCATTCTATGTCGAACAGCCGATCTGATGAATATTGGCAGGAAGCTTCTTATGACGATTTGGTGGAAAACTTTGCAGACCAGAGAAAACAAGTGGCTCATTTCGCGAACATTCCTATCGATGAAATCAGAGGTAACGTACTAATTCATAATAAGTTACTCCCAGATTAAATATCCCAAACAATCACCGTTTGTTAACATTTGTCAACATTAAAGGTTTGTATTAAATATACCATCCACACTATCCACACTAATATTATAAATGCGAAAGTAACTCTGTCTGTCTGTCTGTCTGTCTGCTACGCTTTCACGGCCAAACCGCTGAACCGATCTTCATGAAACTTGGCACGGAGATTGCTAGCATACCGAGAACGGACATAGGCTACTTTTTATCACCATTCGAGGGTCTGGAGTATAGATGTAGACCACCAGGTGTACCCCCAAAGCCCAGATAAACTATTAGAGATACAGGCATGGTTCCAAAACAAAAGTTGTTCAGTATGATGGGCCGCTTCTTTTCACAAAGACATTGGGGATCTGGAGTACCTTATGTAGACCACCAGGTGTACCACCAGGAGCCCAGCTAAACTATTAGAGATACAGGCATGGTTCCAAAACAAAAATTGTTCAGTAGGATGGGCCGCTTCTTTTCACAAAGACATTGGGGATCTGGAGTACCTTATGTAGACCACCAGGTGTACCACCAGGAGCCCAGCTAAACTATTAGAGATACAGGCATGGTTCCAAAACAAAAGTTGTTCAGTATGATGGGCCGCTTCTTTTCACAAAGACATTGGGGATCTGGTGTACCTTATGTAGACCACCAGGTGTACCACCAGGAGCCCAGCTAAACTATTAGAGATACAGGCATGGTTCCAAAACAAAAATTGTTCAGTAGGATGGGCCGCTTTTTTTCACAAAGACATTGGGGATCTGGAGTACCTTATGTAGACCACCAGGTGTACCACCAGGAGCCCAGCCAAACTATTAGAGATACAGGCATGGTTCCAAAACAAAAGTTGTTCAGTATGATGGGCCGCTTCTTTTCACAAAGACATTGGGGATCTGGAGTACCTTATGTAGACCACCAGGTGTACCACCAGGAGCCCAGCTAAACTATTGGAGATACAGAAATGGTTCCAAAACAAAAGTTGTTCAGTATGATGGGCCGCTTCTTTTCACAAGGGCATTGAGGATTTGGAGTACCTTATGTAGACCACCAGGTCTACCATCAGGAGCGCACCTAAACTATTAGAGAGATACAGGCATGGTTTAAAACAAAAGTTGTTCAGTATGATGGGAATAAGTTGAGAAAGGACATTGCCTACTTTTTACCGACGAGAGAAACAAAAAATAGGTATACCTATAAAGGTATATAAAAATTTGTTACAGTAACTTAAATTACCTTTTTATCTACTTATGTTGACCATTTTAGTGTGCTAAAATCGGCACCACTGGAGTAAGTACCCTGTTTTTATTTTTTATTTTATTTATCCGCCCGAGCCGGCTTTCTATTGGGACAATACAAAATTGTTATAAAAAGAAGGGGGTTGCGTTATGCAAATTTTTTTTTTTACAAAGACCGATCATGACGTCAATAAGTGATAATGCTATCCTACATTGAATAAAGTTATTTCATTTTCATTTTTCATTTGTTATCTACTGACTTTTGTATTCAATGGTTATAAATATTGATATCTCAGGCCGGATAGCAAATTTAGAATTGTCCCTTTAACAACAGAAGCAAACAAGTCATCTTTAAACAGTAGAGATAAGAACTGTTCTAATATCACTGTCACACTTACTATGAATACACATGCCTACTTTAGAACTTCTGCCTAAAAAAACTATCTAACGCGGACGAAGTCGCGGGTAAAAGCCAGTAACTACTATAAATAATCGTTCCCACATCATATGAAGGCGATATTCGGTTACTGTCGCCAACCCGCAGTTTCGAAACACATAGACGCGATCTTAAAAATTATGCTGTAGTTTTTTGTGTTGTTTTTTTCAATAATTTCTTTAAAATGTACCTACTTTTAAACAAAAAATAAAATAATCATTGATTTCACAGGAATACGCATACCCAAACTCCAGCTTTCTGGTAACAACAGCTACCTCATGATGAAAAAGAACGATCTGGTATACGACTCTTCTTGGGCCACCAACTCTCTTGTCAATCCAATCTGGCCCTACACCCTGGACTACGCTTCTTCTCAAGACTGCCCTAAGGGACCATGTCCTTCTGCGTCTCTTCCCGGTGTATGGGTTATGCCTCTTGCGCCTTGGAGAGATTTGTCTGGCAACCCCTGCGTCATGGTTTCTGAATGTGTTGATGTGTAAGTTGAATGGTATTCTTCTTTCTATGGTTTCTATATGTGTTAAGTTTTTTGTCAAGTCAAGTCTAGTGCACAGTACATATACGGGCTGTAAGGGACAGCCCTTCGAATACTGCTAGGGTGCATACAGACCATGAAACTGAACAACTTTCCCCTAAAAAAATATGTCAGGAAACGGCAACAAAATCGACATAAAATCTTCAAAATCACAATGCTGACTGCATAGAAAAGAAAAAAAATACGTTTCCTGAAATATCTTTTTATGGGGAGAAGTTCAGTTTCATGGTCTGAATGCACCCTATCAGTATTTGGAGGGCTGTTCCTTACATCCTGTATAGCGATGCATATACATATAATATGAATTGTGTCTAGTGAATCAATTGCATCGTGACCCCGTGCTATGGCAAGATTACCTGTTTGAAATAACGTAATGTCAGCCGCTTTAGCAGGTCTTCGTTTAACATATCAATGTTGATCTACTAATTTTAATATTACAGCCCTGACTTGTACGACTCAAACGCGTGGTACCAATTCATCCTTGCTAACTTTGAGAGGCATTATTTGACCAACCGCGCCCCTTTTGGCTTCTATGCACACGACTACCAACTAGCTACTTACCCAGCCATCCAAACTGCGCTGTCAAGGTTTTTAGACCTTGTCAATAACTTGGAAGATGCTTTTGTGGTAAGTCAACGAAAGATAAAATCAATTGCATCAATTGAACTTGTAGAACACTAAAGGAGTATAAATTTACACAGTGTCTCATACGACAAAAGACGATTCACAGTTAGAAAAAGGGCCTATGTCCAGCAATAGCTAAATTTAAGTTATTGGTGATGATGAATTTATAAATACTTTTGTTAAGATCTCAACAAAATATACTTTACCGGTAAAAGTTGGATAGAACGTACTAAATTGTTTCTCTGTATACTACAGGTAAATGCCAACGACGTGATAGAGTGGATAAAGAACCCTGTCTCGGTCACTACTTACAAAAACAAACCTTGTCGTTCACTTCCAATTGCAACTTGTTCGATAAATATTTGTGAGTTGGTGGCTGATCACAATCAGGTGAGATAAAGCATGAGTGTTTCTCAACTTAAAATAATACTCCAATACCTAAGTATAGATAACAGTACATATTATAAAATTTCAAAAATTGTTACTAACAACATGATTCCAATTCATATACTTACCCTGATTTAAGGATGAAATTCAAAGATCTGACGGCTCCTCTGTTGATATAGTAAAAAGAATATTGCTTTGAATGCGTTGATATTGATATCCATTTATTTTTCCAGTTATATCACGACATGGCAGTGTGCTCCAACGAGTGTCCCAGGGTGTTCCCGTGGCTTGGAAATCCTCTTGGACAATAGCTGCTTCTTTGAAGGGCCTGAAGAGTGTGATAAAATAAAAATAAAAAGGTTTTAAAATATGTAATAATTTTAAGTTTTTTTGTTATGGCTTTCCATCTCTTTCCTCGAGACGTATTTTGCCAATAGCCGTAAACATGATTTTCCGGTAGAAATTTGAAATTGAAATTGAAATTCTTTATTCAATGTAGGATAGTATTATCATATCACTTATTGACGTCTTGGATTTGTATTTGGAGACGAAGTGGATTTGTTGGGACTGGAACTAACTGGAACTTATCGTACGCTAAAATAAAATAAAAGGAATACATAATAAAGTGAAATTAAAACATAACAAATGATATAAAGTAAGATATTCATTTATTTAAAACAGGATGTATAAATATTTTAAGGACTGAACCAGCCCATGAAACTGTCGAATTATGAAAACAGAAATATACTTTCCTCCCATAACAATTTTTGGCCGATCGTTTCATTAAATATTTCTACCTATTTACGTTCCTGGGGAAAAAAAGTTCAATTGAATGGACTGGTTCACCAATTGAAATAAGACGAGCTTTTTGACAGTGCGTTAACTATTTTTCATAGGATTTAGACGTTGTCAAACAGCATAAACCATGTGTAACTTTTATTTGTAAGTACGCGGTTTGCAGCTAATATTTTTACACCTACCCACTACCCTAAATTATCATCAATAATTTAAGGCAAAAGCCAATTATCTCCTGACCACTTCATGACGTGGTTTGGCTCTATGATTAAAACTTGTTTGTCGATTGATCAACCAAATGCGCGACCATTTCAAAATGGTCATGATAAACTCGCGACAAAGGCAGTGCGAGCGCTTTCTTTACGCGTAGCGTTGCCAAATCTTTCCTCAGCGGATAGATTTCTGTCTCGTTTGGTGATTTAAGGTACCTGACCCAAATAAGTACTACCTTGTTTTTTACTGTGAGACAATTTTTGAGACAAATGCAGCGGGACCGTGGGTACCTTCCCACTGCTCTGCCAACTGAGCTACATTTTTTCAATTTCTTAATTTCTTTGGATTATAAAATCATAGTACAAATGCAGCAATTATATGAAATACATATATTATATTACTAACATACAGATACTAGAAATAAAACACACTTACATAAAGATAAATACGAGTATTACTAACGCGCCACCACGGTGCATTGTTGCGGCGCCGCCACTAAATTTTGGTTGAAACAAGAAACCATTGTGAGAACAGCATATTTTTTATTTAGTTCATATATTAAAAAGTCTTCAAAAGTCGAGATTTACATGTGTAGGTAGTATAATTTTACACGACGGGCTGATAACCTGTCAATTCAGTGATACACATTTTCTAATACATCGTATCAATATTTGTGAATCGTGTCAAAAACTATAGTATTTACGACTGTTCCGGTCTGCCTACACCGGAAAGCATAAAGAGATAATTTCAGTTTAAGAGCCTAGCTCGAACGTTTAAACGTCCTTTTCCCACTAATGGCAAATCCTGTGTGTGAGAATAGAGCGGAATCGCCATATTGAAACGATTTTTCACACTTTTGGAAATTTCGCGCCAAATAAATGAGTGATCAAAAATCTGAACGACAAGAATAAAATTATTTACAAGTCGTATCGTATTCGCAAAAAAAATGTGATATTATGTTCATAAGATTGCTATTCACTACGCAAAAAGTTTAAAAATTGACCAAACTTTGAAAAATTCCTGCGAGCGACCAGAATCTAGATAATATGATGAAAAATCATTATACATAAGGTGTTGTTAAAAATCATGATGTGGCCAATATTCCATTAATCATTTTATAATGTGGTTAATTTACCGATGTAGCCATGACATATCTACCAATAATTGTAGATATGTCATGGCTACATCGTTACCCACCCACAAAACATGAAACTAGCTAGGTAATTTAGGGGGTTATCGGCCAATCTTGCGAATTTTTTACTTGAAGGTAAGATATTTGTATCAAATATTTAGATGAGACTAAAGCATAAAATGATTTTGAGATCAGTAGATATTGTAGTTTTAGTTTAGGAACCCCTATTATTCAAAGAAATCTTTAAAAATAAATAAAACAATAAAATATCTGAAATGAGCGAATTTGGGGGTTATCGGACAGAAAATTCAGTTTTCGCCCGCTAAAACTACTACTATTCGGCCACCATGTAATGCGTTGAAAAATAAGTCTAAATGCTTATTAGTAAGGATTGGTTTTCAATGAAAAAAATAATGTAAACGTAATGAACATATTTTTATTCAAAATTAATATTTTTGCAAAATATGATAAGCCATTATTGATAATCAAAACTAAGTTGAAAATAATATTCTGCTTCGTGAAAGCTTAAAATGATTGTTAAAAAAAACTTACTAGTTAAATTGTAATAGTAATCCTAATTCAATGGAAGGAAACCAAAAGAAAGGTTTTTGGTTCTCGGCCACATTAGTAAACTCTGTGCCGATTACTAAAATGCACAAATTCAACTGTCGGCCGTCAATTTCAAAGTTTTGTAAAGTTTTCAAGTTTATTTATTTCAAATTATTGTATGAAGGTGCATGGCCGCCTGTTAACTAAACCGTTGCCTTTGGATATTAGAACGCTTGAAATTATATAATACGTCAGAAGCTTTTCAAAATGTAATGAAAAAAAAAAAAGGATATAAATTGAATGGTTATCAGCTAGCTATCGACCAGTAGGCCGATAGCTAAATTTCCCCCAAAATTGCTTCTAGTTATCCGGACATCTAATTTTAATGCTAAATATTGAAATTTTTTAGCTTTTTAATGAAATTTACGTAAATTAGAATCACAAATAGTCACACTTTGTCAATATTTATATCGAATAAATTATAAACAACGCTGTAACTTACCTCGAAAATTGCGTTGCTCCAAGATTTTTTGACTGCATTTGAACACAACCGAACTCGCAAATTTTAGGAGGCTAATTGACGAGACACTGGAGCAGTTATAATGCTAACTAATTAAAATGTGATGGGAATAGTCGGAAAGTTTTGAAAGACACTGACTTTTCTAATAATTTACTTAACGTTTTTATCTTCGGCGCAAATAACTGGACTGTGTCCGATAGCTACTGGTGTCCGGTCAACCAGCTAAATTACCCTATGTCTTGTTTATTCTCACATTATGGTGCGTCTTGGCCGTCTTTGTACACCAATAATATTAACTGCCAAAAATGTTGTGTTTCTAAAATCGATAATTTATTAATCAGGGCATTTTAAGTAGCGGTAAGTGTGATTGCGGCATCGTCCAAATAAGGAACTTTATACTAAACGTAAACTTGAGCAAAATACAAGTATGTACTGTTTTAGCCACATTAAAATGATTCTAAATATAGAATTTTAAACAGTGTAATTAGTCAGTTGATCAATGATTATTAGGGTTAGAACTGCTCCCAAGATCTGCAGCAATCCTGGTAAGACGGAAGCTACATGGAATCAAATAAGGTAGGTAAGTGATCAAAGACAAATTATGAAAGCTGTGAACAGTTATCTGAGATCTGTATCATAATCCCATTAAAACGCACTTAAACCTGCAATCAAGATGATACAAAATTAATCTATCGATAAAATGCTATGTTATAAATTGGGATGACATAATTTCCGCAACTACTGTGACTGTTGCAGCTACGGACAAAATGAGGCGAGCGGTGGTGCTAGTGATATTTGTGGTAGTTTCCATATTTGCCCAAGAGGTAGAGGAGACTGTAGAGTTGCCACTGGCAGCACCATGTGACGAAGAATTGTGCAGATCATCAGAGTGTAGATGCTCATCCACTACGATACCTGGAAGTCTTCTAGCAAGGGATACGCCGCAGGTTAGTCTTGCAAGTTACTACTAGCTGATGCATAATAAACTAGAAATAAGAAGAAAATCTAGTAATTGTTTAAACAAAAGTAAAATTATTTATTTTTAATCCTTTTAAATACAAAATACCATTAATACAAATTGCATGGTATAATTATTTCAAATTTCACATAATAGCCAAGCATGTATTCATGTTTCTTTCCAACAGTTCGTAACAGTCACTTTTGACGACGGAATCAACGTTGTAAACATTGAAACGTACCGCAAAATCTTGTACGGTCGCCGCAACAGTAATGGCTGCCCTTCCGGATTTACTTTCTTCGTCAACCACGAGTATACTAACTACCAACTAGTCAACGAACTTTACAACCAAGGTTTCGAGATCGCATCTCACTCTATCACGCATCAGACGCCGCAGACTTATTGGCAGGAGGCTATTTATGAAGATTTGGTAAAAGAATTTGCTGATCATCGAACTCAAATAGCACACTTCGCGAATATTCCGATTGGAGAAATCAAAGGTTATACAAATATCAACAATTTGTTACGTGATTAGTGGAACTGTATTAGTATACCGAACTTTTGACATATGAAGTTAGAAAATAATACTTTTTCATCTCTCTCTCTTTTCGTGTGGGACACTGAGTCATCCAACGACCCGGTGAACCCTGGTGTCGGAGTTTTTCCATTAAAAGTACGGTTATAAAAACTCAGCCCCTTAGCGTGCGTGAGCACAGAAGCCTAATAGTATTTACTCTTTATCGTTTTTCAGGAATACGCAGTCCTTTCCTTCAGCTCTCTGGTAACAACAGCTACCTCGTAATTAAGAACCACGGATTAGTGTATGACTCTTCCTG
This sequence comes from Tuta absoluta, assembly GCA_027580185.1. Classification (NCBI taxonomy): domain Eukaryota; kingdom Metazoa; phylum Arthropoda; class Insecta; order Lepidoptera; family Gelechiidae; genus Tuta; species Tuta absoluta. The sequence goes on along the minus strand of JAQAHW010000019.1, from coordinate 4,170,067 downwards.
GACCACCGCTTCTTTTACCGACCCTCCTCTCTGGCCTTACACCCTGGACTACGCGTCTGTTCAAGACTGTCAAAGCGGTCCTTGTCCCACCGCTGCTATACCTGGTGTGTGGGTCCAGCCTATGGTGTCTTGGAGGGATCTGTTAGGATTGCCTTGTTCTATGGCAGATGCATGTTTCAATTTGTAAGTTTCGAAATACTTGAGAAGAATTGACGCTCAAAAATTCCTTATTTTCTTGACAGAATTTGATTAAATGCTTTTATTTTGATATTTTTTATTACTCTCGTAATTTTATCTTATTTTACAGCCCAGACAGGATAAACGAAACTGCATGGTACCAGTTCATTCTTACTAATTTCGAGAGGCATTACATGACCAACCGAGCTCCCTTCGGAGTCTATATCCACGAAGGGTACATTTCTGCCTATCCTGCCGTCCAAAGGGCCTTTGTCAGATTCTTTGACTTGATCAACAACTTGGATGACGCTTTTTTGGTACGTTTCGTTTGTAAAATAATGTTATCAGTAGGATACGGATAGTTTAAGACTTTATTAGCATTTTACTTCAGGCCTACCAAAATATAAAAAATAACGCGGTTCTCTCACTGTTGCGACAGACGCGTCCGTCAACGCACCGTAAACGCACTGTTGCCGTTTTTCGAATTCGCACTTTTTCAGATTTGGGGCACAAGATTAACGCCGCGAACATTAAGCTAAATTCTTTGGGCTGCTGCCTGGGATACTACAAAACAATTATTTTTTCGGGCCTGAAGTAATTTTTTCTCAGGCGATTACATCTAATCCGTCGCTTCACTCAGGATTCTACTTTAGGATTTCTTACTAATGCTTTGGATTTTACTCGAGATTCAAAATATCTCCCTCACAAATACCGCTCGTTACAGAATAACAAGTAAAGCCAAATGGGCGTGAAAAAGTCCCTTGTAAATAGTCTATTAAAAATAAATTGAAGCCGTAGCGTGGATTTAAAAAATTACGGAAAATATTTTTATATCAAATTACCTACACATAAAATTTTTCGTTGCATCGCAGCCACATCGCAGCACTATTTTGGTAATTTAAAGTTCAACTGAAGTTCCCAACGTGGCGCAGCGCGATTCGGTATACATTGCTTGTTATTTCATGTCTGTCATCATTTTAATAACCTAAAGATAACCAGCAATAAATGCCAAATTGAAATTCGTTGACAGGGAAGTGTAGACGTAGACTAGTAACGTAATAATTTCATCGACTGATAATAATAATAATTATTAAGTATTACTTTGGGTTTTTTTACAAAATAGTTCGGCGCGCCGCCGCCAATACTTACTTTGTGGTATTTATGTAACGCCTTGAATATAACATTAGGCCTTTGTCATAAAAACAACTTTTGTTGATTTCCCAATTTCAGGTGAATTCCAACGAAGTGATCGACTGGATGAAAGACCCTCTACATCTCATTGAATATAAGAAAAAGCTTTGCCGCACATTCCAACCCACAACTTGCCAGGTCACCAGCTGTACCCTCACATCTCAGCACAATGATGTAAGTCAAGGGAGACTGTTTTTATCATTAAAATAATGAACATCAGTTAAAAAAAACCCGGATTCGAAATATTTTTGGAGCACGATCAGTAGGTGTTAGGCGAATCCTACACCGGACTGACGGATGTGTCTGTCAAATGCCTTAGTCAAATTGCAGCGTTACAGTGTGCCATGGTATCCATTTTTTGGATGAGCATTAAAAAAATCTGCTGCGGCTGCGTTTAAAAAAAACAGTCAGTCCGTCATAGTTAATTTAAAATTAAGTTAGTCGTAAATTAAAAAGTTTTTAATTAATATTTTATGGCGTACACTGGGGGGGGCCTATTATTTATTTATTATTATTTATTTATTTAAACATAGTATACATAAACATACAAACCAGTCAAATGCCTTCGATAAACCTCATAAAGGTTTGTCTCGATGACATAATTCCGCTATTATTATAAAAAAGAAACAGTACGAAACTTAAGCTATTATTACATTAAAGTAAGAACTTACAATATACCTAATAGTATGCAACAAGCTGACAACAACAATACGTAAGAATGTAGGTACAGTACAGTAGCCGGCCGGCCAGCGCAGCGGCGTGGCGGAGGCGGCGTGGTGGGGCGGTCTGCAGTAAGTACGTCACCCCAACCAGTCAATCAAACCGGTCTGCAAATTCAACAATACAGGATGTTGCAATTCAATTAAAAGAAGTCGGATATTAGATAAAAATTTCATGTTTTCGATAACAATATGGGTAATTCCTTTTTAAGGACACGGGAAATATTGTTCTTAGTTATTTTTTCTCTCGTTTCCAGTGGTATCAAATTTATAAGAGATGGCACTATATACTCAGATGTTCGTTTGCCGTAGAAATTATGAGATTTTGGTATTTTTAAAAGTTTATTAGTAATTTGTCTCGTGACCTTTGAGTGGCTTATTGGGTTTTGTAATTCTGTTCTAAAGTACTGTTCAGCAGCAGCTACTACCAGCAGTGGACTGCAATAGGCAATAGGGTGCAATAGGGTATGTTGATTCATATTTTTAGGTTGTGCTTTTTTAATTATTATTTTAAATAACCTGTACTTATCAAATACCTTCCTCTTTAATTTGATTTTCAGTTAACTTATTGGATGCAGCTATGCAACACCTGCCCTAGAGTGTACCCTTGGCTTGGCAATCCTCTTGGAGAATAAAAAGGAGCAATCATCTCCATAAAGACTGAAGCTATTTATTTTTGTACAGTTAAGAGAATCCGTTGTGAAAAAAATTAAGAACGTTATTGTCCCAACAATATAAATGAATTTCAAATAATTAAATTTTTACTATATTTGTCTCTATTTTTACCTACCTTCAAGAATGCTAATGCGATTTTTATGCGATACTAATACACAGAAACTACGATATTGTCAAAAAATTAAAGGATTAAATTGATAAGATTAGATCATATTCATGGAATAAATCAAAATCAATGAAAACTGATCTCTGTATCATTTAAACGTAATAGAAGGTGTTTGAAAGAGTAGAACATGCTGGACGCGATATAATTTGCTCAACGGATTTTGAGTTTTGTACACTGACCTCCATTATAGTGTTTGTACAAGTTAGTACCAACGCAAGGTTGCTAAAAGAGATTATTGGTTGCTATAGCTATAGCAACACTAGACAGTGCTGATTTCCGCGCTGATAAAGATCTTCAACCATGAAGCAGGTGCTCAGTACGCACGAAAGCCTATGTTCTGTCTGTGTACTGCCAAAACAACGATATCGTGCAGTTCAGCGAAGTTAACACCTTTCTGATAATAGAATAGGTTACATTAAACATCCTGTTATAACCCACAAGAAGGAGAAGGCGTGATATGTGTATGTGTGTGTAGAAGGAGAAGAAAAAACGACGAGTCAAATTGTATGTAAAAACCATAATTTTATTTACATTGATCAAAAAATCACATTCTTTAATTAACAATCACATTATAAATAAATATTAACAATGCTATAACATTTTACTCTCCCAATGGGTTTCCCAGCCAGGGGTAGACTCGAGGACATGTGTTGCAGAACTGGGTATAATAAGTCAACTGTAAACAACAGTAACACAAAATAAAGTAAAATATTTCACTTCAATCTATCCTGAACAAAAATTCAATCGTACGGTTATGGTTGGAATATCAGTCGAAAGGCCCACAGTAGTAAAAAACATCTTAAAATCTCCAAATTGATCAATATAATGAAATTTCATCCTGCTGTGGCTTCTAATTCATACGCCAAGAATATGTACTAAATAACTCAAAGAGTCATTGCTGGATGTGTGGTATTATTACCAGGTTGCACAGAATTCACTGGTAGAAGACAGAAGAGGCAATAATAACAACGATATCAGAATATTATAAAGTTTATCTACTTACCTCATTGTGCGAAGAGGTAAGAGTGCAGGAGGTTGCTGGGCAGGTAGTAGAGGGCACGTTACGACATTGCTGACTTTTGTACTCTTGCACTGGTACTGGCTTCTTCACCCAGTCAATCACTTCAGCTGAGGTCACCTAAAAAGCGAGTGAAAGGGTTGAAGTAAAGTAAAATTAAAATGCAAAATTAAAAAAGAGACGCATTCGATAGATAATTCGGCATACACGATCCAAAAAGTGAGATAACTCTTTGCATTATTGGGGTGGTATAGATAAAAGCATCATATTTGCTTAATACGTTTTTTATGCAGTGGGTAATAAACATTTCTTACCATGAAAGAATCAGGAAGCCTGTTAACCAAATCCAAGAAACGGGTCAGTGCTCTTTCGACGGCAGGGTTGGCAGTGATGAAAGCCTCATGCACGTAGAAACCGAAAGGAGCGCGGTTGTTTAAGTAATGGCGTTCAAACTGGCCAAGAATGAATTTGTACCAGCCCTCCTCATCGTCTAAAGCAGGCCTGTTGAATGTAAAAGATTAGTCACTAAATATCCGGTAAAATTCCTTGAGTATTTACATAATTCGTTTAGAAAACTTGCAAAAGTTTCTACAGCGGGCAAGGGACGTGTCGCGGTAGCTTAGATAGAAAAGGCTTTGCCACTAGTGATGGCAAAAAATTGCAATTTTAAATCGTACCCGCGGTAAAAAAAATATAGTTTCATAAAAAAAATACACAAGATTTGGTAGGTAGTACATAATATATTATAAAATTTAGAAGCCAATTATTTCAATTTCAAGGCAAAAAAGGATTTGAAACTAAATGCGGCGTTCGAAGCCAGGGTTTTTATCAATCTGTGTGTTCGATTGACTCAGAGAATGTAACGGGCTAGAACTTTCAGTTGGTATGAAATTTCAGTGGTCTGAAATTTTAATAGCTCACACAAAAAGAGCGGAGGCTCGGGTTACCAGACTAGTGAGTTTCCCATTTGTGTAATATAGGTTTGAAATTTGTCATGTATATAGAATAGCACTCTAATTACCAGGTGCCAAAACTTTTTACTAGACATCGACATCAACAGCCAAAATAATCGACATGGGCTTCCCTCAACTGGGGAATTTGCCCTTCTTTTCACTAGTAATCAAGTAATTTTCTAATACACTATAATTTATTTACCTGTATTGGTAGAAGCAAGCATCAGCAAAAGAGCAGAATCCTCCATTGGTGTCCAACCAACTGACAATGGGCAATACCCAGACACCGGGTACGGAAGCTGACGGGCAAGGCGGGACGATACAGTCCTGGGTACTCGCGTAGTCCATGGTGTAAGGCCATAGACCAGGGTTGATAAAGCTGGTGGTGGGCCAGCTAGCGTCGTAGGTAAGGCCGACGTCAGCCATGACTTGGAAGCTAGCGTTGCCGGTCATCTGTAGGAACGGGAGGCGGATACCTGGTGGAGGAGTACAAAATGATAATACACATCAAGACGGTAGTTATTGGAAATTAAAGTAGTGCGTACGATTTAGACTTGAACCGTATTAGTATACATGCGATATTTTCAAAGTTTTGATCGCACTGTTCTCTTTTTTTTAACGTTATTCTACCAAAAGGCTATCTAGATCGCACTATTCTACTTTCCTTAACGTTATTCTACCAAAAGGTTGTCTAGAACTCAATTACCACTCTAGCCATAATGCTGCGTAATGAGTACTTCTTTTACTTAGTTATTGCGCAAGCATTTTTTGTCATATCTTAAGGAATCGTACGTAATGCAAGTTTAGAATATAAAACTGTATCATAAAAAAGGGAGTCGGCGCTTGAGGCGCAAAGTAAAGTACGATTTCATTACCTTTGATTTGATCAATAGGAATATTAGCAAAATGCGCCATCTGGGACCTTTGTCCACCGAATTCCTTCATCATGTCATCGACTGTCGCTTCCCTCCAGTACTCCTGGTCTGTTTTGTGGGAAATGGAGTGAAGAGCGATCTCAAAGCCGCTGTTGAACAATAAGAAATCAAAATTATTTGTAACGAAGCAAAATATTCCACACAGTTCCTGATGTTCAGGCATGACACACAGTTTATCATATTTAGATGAGTCAGTATTAAGTCTTGAATTGAGGGATGTTGCGTATGCTTGGTAGATAAACGTTGACACATATTCATTCAACAATATCAAAAAAGTAAAACCTGTGGGTAAACACACATTTAAACGCATATGTGTGCTGTAGCGATGCCAAGGGCCAAGCCTCAGTGCAAGGAATGTCCAAAAAAGGGCAGCACTGGTTTTCAGCCCTTGTCCAGCCCCCAGAGTGAACATTGCGAGTGTCTGTTTAAATCGCGTTTGAAATTTTTAAATTTAATATACAAATGTGTACGTCACCGTTGTGTAAAAAGCCAGTGTACGTAGAAACTTATTCATCAACAAAAATAAAAAGTTAAAGTGATTTCTTAAATTTTATAAAAAAAATATACCTACCGTTTTTGGAAGCACTTGCTAACCTAAAAGGTGCGAGAGTTTTCAACTTTTGACGAGGTTTACAACATGGTGGAGACTGTCAAAGGTGATTCCCAAGTTCCTAGCCACATCTACTGTCTACATATTCAAATTTTGTAAAAAATTATTACATGTGGATACTGGTGAAAAATTTCGCTAGTTTGTATTTTTGTGCCGATCACCATTTTATGGATTTGATCGGAAGAAGCATTAGGTTCTTTTTGATTGACCACTCGTATTCTTACCAGATCCTCATTTATTTTGTCAATTGCAGAACTTATGCTGTTTTGATCTTCAAAGATGTTGAGTTGGAGGTCGTTAGCGTAACAATAATATCTATAATGCTAGATGACTGTTACAAAATCCGCACTGAACAGAATAAATAATAGTAGACCCAGAAAAGAACCCTGGGTAACAGCTCGCGAAAGAAACATGGCATTTGTGAGTGGTACTGATTAGAAACGCTGACTATAGTAACTTCTAAACACTTTGACAGACAAATCATCCACACCGTTATATTTCAAGTTTTATAAGAGAAGGGGAATGTTTAGTTATAGTATCAAATGCCCTTGAAAAATCTAGTAGCGTGATTATTGTACCATGGCCAAAAATTTGTTTCACTCAGTAATTTACCCACAACATCTGATAAATCCGTGCTAGTTCCGTGCCGTGGTAAGTTGGCAAATATCCAAAAATCCTTAAAAAGCTTATAGTAACGAAATCAATAGCTACCATTGAACGTGACGCTGGCTCGTTTTGTGAGACTAGGTAGTAAGTGGGATAGACGTGCTGGCCACTGTACTTACCTGTTGTGCATTTCATTGATGACATAGCATTAACAACGTAGCAAGAGATATTGACGGAACAGTTACTTATTTAAGTTCATGAATCTATCGCAGGACTTGATGTTCATGATATATTGAGCTTTGTTTTATATTTACTTGTTATATAGTTCGTTGACCAGCTGGTAGTTGGTGTACTCATGGCTGACGTAGAATGTGACACCGGCGGGGCATTTGTTGGAGTTCATGCGGTTGTAGATAAGGCGGCGGTAGGTCTCGATGTTCAGGACGTTGATGCCGTCGTCAAAAGTTAGAAGGACGAACTGGAGATTAAAGCATATTCACACGTAAAGCAGTTGACGGTATTTCATGTTATTTTAAATTGATGGTAAACAATTCCAAGATGTTTCAAAAGGCAAAACAAACGAGTTGGTTCACGACATCTTCAAATTCTCTTTGAGCTTTTGTTAGAATTTTCTATCAACATCTATTTGCAGTAACAGGCGGAACAACGGTATCTTCTCATGGTTTATATTATTATTATAACTAAAAGTTGCAAACTTATTAAAAATGAGTAATGCAAAACCAATAACCTGATTTCATTGCTTCAAACAAATAAAAACACTTGAAATTTGCATCAAAAAATAGGTTCTTAATAAGTTATTCGAATGTAAGTACAAAAATAACAATAAGAAGAATACTTTGATTTATCAAAGTAATTGGCATCAAGCTACACTTGTAAGATTGGCAGGCAATAGATAAGCCGCGGTAGCCCAGATAGAAGAGGCGTCGCGACTAGTGATGGAGAAAGTTGCAGGTTCAAATCCTGCCCGCGGTAGAAAATTCTCTCTCAGGCATGTTTGTAATTTCCTCATAGCTTGGAAAATTTTGTCAGAAAAACAAACACTGCGCGAAATCAGATCATCAGAACATAATATCTAGGTAAGTAGGTAGGTATGTTTGATAAAAATATTTCTCAGAAGTTTGCTGATAACATACATTTTAATTTTATCGTACATGCAAAAGTGTAAATCATTATTACACATACACATACACACATCACGCCTATAATCCCTTGCGGGGTAGGCAGAGCGTAAACAATCATTTGAAGGTCATTCAGAAAACCGTGTATCGCCATAGTGACAGGTTGTCAGCCTGTCGCCTAAAATAGTAATACACACCCTCGAGTCCCTTAGTCGCCTCTTATGACTCCCACGGGAAAGAAATGGGGTGATGCTATTCTAAACTAATTTCTAAATCATTATTAATACTCATATTATTGACATTAATAACAAGGTGTTTAATTAATGCGGGATTAAAATTAAGAAAGTCAACCACTTATTTAAAGAAAATTTTATCAATCCCCTAAAATATTAAAATAAATATTTTGCAAATTTTTCGCGTGGGAAAATTTATTTACGTGTTGTAAGTATTTATGTTGTAGCGTGGCGAAAGCAATTTTTGATTTCGTATTTTAAGGCATTTTGTTATGGTATGTTTAAGGCATCTTTTCAAATGTGTGTAAAAAAATGTTTCTATTTTTCTGACTTTCACAAACCTGAGGAGTATCCCTTGGAGCAAGTCCGCCAGGAATATTAATCGAAGAACATCTGCAATCAGGAAGCTGACACGCTTCGGCATCACATGGTCCTGCTAATGGCAAGGCATCTTCTGAGTTATCCTCCTGAGCCAGGACAGCTGCCACCAAAAACAGACCCAAAATATACCATTTCATTTTCGCAGAGCTTGTGTTCACAATGATTTAAACAAACTGGTTTATCTACAAAGCTAATTACAAATTTATAGTCAAGGAGTGTATCAATATTTTTATCTAGCGATATGCATCTTCTGTTGTTATTATTAAGTATTGCTTCTGATTTATTTGATAGCGATATTGATATTTGCGATATTTTGTAAAGGAAGTGACGTGGTATCCGGATTAATAGATAACAGTATTTTTTGTACAAACTTCTGTTCGTATTCACGCATTTTGATTTTATCTGTTTAGGGGATATCTATCTTTTCTTAAAATATTTGGTTGCAAAATTAGTAATTATAAACCTCTACGTGAGAGTTACGATTTGTGTTAATCATCAGTGGTAATGGTAACTTATTTTTAGATTGCTTTCAGCTATGCCGAGTCGGGCCTTCTTGGACTCCAAAAGAAAAAAAAAACACTATATCCTATATCAAACGTTTCTTTGGCGATAATTTGGTTTTATTTGCTTAACTCAAAAGTAGTAAATGCTGCAAAAAAGCATGCGTCAACCATCGAATATGTCGAAATTCGTAATTGGCTATGTATTCTATAAAAAAATTATTGTAATAAATATCTATTTATGTGTATATTCCGGCTTTTGACCAAATTTCTATGATTTTGGCCAAATTTCTAATTCTGCCATATAACTTACTTCTGGAGTATATTTGTATAGTTAAACATTTCAGCTGAAAAATACTGAGGTTAAGTATTATAAGACTTAAAAAGAACTGTTTTTTTATATTTTAATACATCGTCCAAAAACATTTCTTTTGCCATGCCATCTGTGATGACTATTAGGCACTTAAGCGCTTTATTTCGGTGTTCATGGTTCCGAGCCGAGAGTAAGAGGTGGCATGAAATTAGTTCAAGGCTCTGTGCGTAGATGGCGTACTTCAAAGTTTTATTCGGCCAAGTTGCTTTAAGACATTTTTCTTTTTATTTATTTAACTGGATATTGTACACAATACAACACAAAAGACATTATAATATTATATGTAGAACACAACATTAACACTTTGTTTATTACTAAAAATACATCTTACAGCAGACCTATACTATTGAGATGGCATAAAGTGAGGCAGATGACGTGTACAATTTTCTATTATCAAAATAAATCTTTTCTTAAAAAAGATGTATATTATAGTACAATAAATAAAATAATAGTATATTTTAATGTAAACGTAATTATCTTATTATATCAAGATAAACTTACATATTAGATAGTAATTAAATAACCTACTAACATCAATGCGTCATAAATATACCTACACGAATTAATTTGAAGTAGAAAGATGTTCTTTTACAGAAAAATACTCTATATGCCAGCGTTGACTTGCACAGTCCAACTAAGATTGTTGAAAACCTAAATTTTTGACAGTCTTTGTGTAAGCTGTTATAAATAACGGTTGATGAAAATGCTTTACTTACCTACGCATATACTCGTATGGCATTGGGTGACCTAGTGAACTGTCATTAATGTGGCACCCGAGTAGCTACTACCTTCGCCACTAGACACTGACCACAAATAGGAACTTTGCAAAAACACCCCAACAGGCATCAATAATTTATGTAGCATACAAGGTGTCTAGAAAATCATCACGTTCCTTTCAAGGGATCTATTTGTTTAAGAAATATTTTATTTTTTATTTTTTTCTAAACTCTTCCCTAGTCGCAGAGTGGATGGCGCTGTACTTGGTACGAAAACGTAAGAAACGGAAGTCAAATTACGTAGTTAATCATTGTTATATCACTTGCATCACAAAAACATTTACCTTCATGGGTTTCTCTGCATATTAACGAAAACCACAACGAAAACAACGTACAAACAAAGCAGAGTATTAATTGAAAACAAAGCGCGAAAAACGAAGATAGATTTAGAAAAAAACATAACTTTATTTTCATGCCTTTTGGCTTTGGCATCTAGTAATGTAGTGATTTCAACGCCATTTCTACAAAGTTCTTGGAATACTAAACTTTTTTTCAATTCTCACAAAGAAAAATTCTTTTGAACCAACATGTCCCAAAGAAATGTAGGTAAAAATACGAGTATTTCACATATGTTGAACTTCTTCGTCAAAATTAAGCAAACCTATTAAATATTTTACTCTTGTAAGTTATGTTTTTCTGTGTTGGAATGGGAACTTTTCTATCTGACAGTTCTCAAGCTTTTTTTAGAATGTCATACCAGATGGCGTTGTGGTAAATTAAATTATTTGAGTCGTAAATACATTTTCATCTATTGATCATACGTTTCTATGAAAGGAAACTTTTTCAGTTCTGCTCAGCGCCATCTAAAAAGATTGAAGATTGGCTAAAAAAACAACTATTAGAAGGTCTAATAGTTGTTTTTTTTATATTGACTCGAACGGCTTATACAAGCGGCATAGTCGAGACAGATGAAGTTGTTCAGTTTCATGGGCAAGCTCACCGTTTGAAAGCATAATCGGAATACTTCTCCTAACACCTTGTATTGTGTGGAGAGTAAACTTAGGGCTGCAACCGGGTAGCTGGGTAAAGGATGACACCTGGGACCATGCGGCGGACAAAAATGAGGATTTCGCTTACCCGGTTACGGTGACCATGATAGCCTTTAGATTAAAATAAACACATACGAAATAACACTCAAAGCATGGACATTTACTTGATGTACCACACAAAGAATACCTTGTTAGTGAAAGAAAAAGTTAACGTTACATTTTAAATTTCAGTTGGAATTCATTCTGCTTTAAAATGTGATCCTCTTTTTCCGCGTAAATTCAACAACAATCATTCATTGCTATTACATCAGTCCACTGCTGGACCTAGACCTCCTGCACGGTTGGCAAGTGAATTGGCGACCGCAGTGCAAGGTGTTGTATTTTACATGGAACTCTGCTGCCTAGTCCTGCTTTTAACCTTAGTCTCGTTATACGTTACCGAATAATACGATAATCATGGGGTATCTCATGATGGGGTGATTGCACGACATATTATTGGTTGAAATGAAGATCAATAAACAGGATACCGCATTAAAAGGAAACCATCTTTCTGAAGAAAGATGAAGGGACAGGGTCAATTTAAAATAAGTATTCTATTCAGACTACGTGATGAATTCATTTTGTGGAACTAGTGTAAAAACTTTGAATTAACCAAGAATTATGTGTTTATTGCTTCATAATGCAATCTCAGTCATATAAAACAAATACTTAATTACGGTCAAGTACGAACCAACTCTTAGATAAGCATATCTGCAACTACAATATACTCAGTATAGTAAGTTATATAATAATGGACGAGTATTTATAGACAAAACCTTCAATGCTTGCCCATTTTTGCCGCACCGTAAACCAGAAAATCGGATAGTGTCCCCTATAATCCGTGTATAACAGCTACCCTATCCCCGCGGGATTCCCACTGCCGTGGTATTCATACGAAACTAAGGGTTATAACTAAATTCCGGAATTTAGAAAAACCGGATCTTTGTGATATTTTTAAATGTCCATAACAGTTCGCGAAAACAAAATTGTAAAAATTTCGAGCATTTATAAAATATTTTGTTTAGTTATTACATAATTATCACATTTTTATCAGTCTTCCACGCAAGTGACCGTCACCTAACATATTTCGGTCAGGGCAAACACTGATGGCCGATTTGGTGCAGTGGTAGTGCGAGTGCGACTGCTTGCGGCGCAAAGGTTCCAGGTTTTATTCCTGGTTGGACATTCACAAAGTTGATATTATCACTTAGTGAATTTGTTTCCAGTCTGGTTAGGATATTGCAGGCTGAACCACCTGATTTCCGGTAAAAGAGATTGTTCCGTGCTTCAGAAGACACGCTAAGCCGTTGGCCATTATGATAATCTGTGAAAAGATTACACACATGAACACACACACAACAGAAGAGGAATGCCTACTTTTGACCTTCGCGGGAATTTACAAATATATGTAAAAAGATATTATATAAAATACTTTTTAGCATAAGTTTTGTTCCACTTAATTTACCAAAAACGGAATAAGAACCAGAATTCCGGAATATCTGAACTCGTAACCGGTTTTGCGAACCTTCCGATTTTACATGCCCTACGCAACGCGGTTTTTTTTGCACCGTAGTTTTTCTTGTTTCCCAACATTATTGTGGATATAATCCCAGCCTAGTTGTGTATTACACGAGGAAAATGGTTTACGTTTTTTTGCCTTTATGGAAATATAAAGCTGCGATATTTAAGGGTACCTTACTTAATTCATCTGTTTACTACTTCTCGAGGCGATGTCTTTTGCTGTCAATCGTTATCCCGTGGGGATATGGTGTTTTCCTACGGCAAAAAAGAGTGGTATAATTCAGTTATTTTTGTAACCATTTTGAAAATTTTATTGGATGGGAATATTTTTTTGTTATATAGATCAGGTACAATCTATTAGCAAAAAATGTATTACTTAAATGGGGTGAAAGGGATTGAACCGCTATCTCCAGTGAAAATATTTGTACCTAACTGACTGCCTATAAAAACTCAGTCATCTGATCATGAATTTTATTTGTATGGGCAGTCGATTTTTTCACGTTTTCACCATTGTCTCCAGACGAGAAGGAGAGTTGTTCTGTTTCATGGTGTGATCATGATTGCAAAGTTTTCGGTACATCCTCCGTTACTTCCATTATATGTAGGTACTTGTTAGGTACTATATAATAGGGAGGTGTTACATATTCACTTTTCCATCTAGGTCTCTCTTTAGAAAAATGCTTAGATCTTTTTCCACAACGCCTTAACCCCAGTCAAATACTAAACAACAAAATACTGGTAGTAGATCATGGCTGTCCATTTGGGGAGTTCCAAATTCGCATTCTCCCTTCATCTTGACCGGAAAAAGCTCTCGATATTCCAAATTGATTGACTGATGTACTTACTGACCTTCGTTCGACTAGTCTGTTGGGTAGTGCGCGGGCTGCAATCAGAATAAGAAGCAGAATTAAATATTTGGTGGTAAAGAACGACTGACTTTCCCAAAAACGCTAGCTCAACCTGACCAATTTTTCCCATGGCTTGCTAGATAAAAAATTACTTTCCGTGAAAATTTTGTTTGCATTGAAATGTCATCTATGGGTATTAAAACTCTCACGAAACCTGACGACCTCAGTCTCAAATCTTATATCTCCTCCTATAGCTGCAAACATTCAGACCTTTTGATCTAAAAAAAAATCTCATTTAGAGGTGCAAGTGCAAGGTTTTTAGTGTGATGAGTTTATAGGTTGAACTGAAAATCTGGACACAATTTAGGATCATTATTTTTGAAATGAGCCTATTATTATATATCTTACATATTAACAGCAACCGAGTTGGTATTCACAATACTAAGAAGTTAAGACAGAATCTCATGAACGAATAGATATTTAAATTCGACCAGAGATATCTTTTCAAATTATTCATTTCCTCTTTATTTTGTCTGAAGAATGGCAGCATTAATAAAAACGTCACTCTGGGCGACGTCCTTAATGCGAATGGAAAAGGGTTCCTTTACAGATGATAAATGGGAAAACAACAAATTTCCTCTAAGGACGCGGACTTAGGGCGGAGACAAAAGACCTTTTGTAAACGGTTCTTGGTCATTTCACTCTTCTAAACTAAGTAGACTTTTTTGGATGCGAGGCATTGTTTTGTTCGTCTTATCTTGGTCATAACAGTTACAAACATTATTGACTACTAGCTGCATGACTGGAAAATCTAGATTAGATAATAATTAATAAAAGATGATAATTTTTAATATTCATTTGGAGTTGCTGTACCTTTGTCGACTGCTGATTTGCGTAATATTTTTAATGCGACAACATCAAATCAGCCTGCCTTAGGCCTATCGCAGTCTACTGTTGGACGAAGGCTTTTCCCGGTTTAGCCATTTCTTGTCATCGTCATTGTCGTCATTAAATTATAGTCACATTCAGTGACTTGGCCCTGCTCTTTATTTATAAAACTCATTTGGATTGGCAGTTGGAGCTACGATAAAGTACCTTTTCACCTACTTATAAGGATATCTGTTGTAATTCCATAGATTAACATAAGTGTTTTAAAAGTTTTAAACGACTGAGTCACTATTTAGAATATGCACGAGAGTACATGAGTGATATATTGCAATTTTCACACGGAACCAAAACACTAGGACTAGATATTTCAAATGTCAAATTCTATCATATTTTCACGTTTCCTGTGATCCAGTATTCAAAATTCCAAGCTTTACTTTTAATATCGTACACCCCAGGGGCTTGAGCTATGCGAAACAAAACCGTGCGAATAGAGATGTGGAGCCGAGACGGTAGAATTGGAAACGTATGCAAAACACCTATATCCCGAGGATATCAGCAATAGTGATGTCTCTCTCTTCTAGTTTATGAGACCAAAAAGAACTTGAGGAACGAAGTTTATTTTCCCTGGCAGGACCGTTCCCAAGAACTAGAATGTCGTTAACTTTCAACTTGTAGCACATCTAGCCACGCTTGGCAGATAGGTAGGTGTAACTCTTATTACCTTGCCGAGTCGGTTTTCTATTAGGACAGTACTAAACAGTTATAAAATAGAATATTGTGTCATATACATTTCTTTTTTGGCAACGATTGATCATTTTTTTTTTATTAATGATGGGTTTGCTCTTGACTCTAGTCTGGTCTAGGTCATAGTTTAGCATGACATCAATAAGTGATAATACTATCCTACACCTGGAATAAAGTAAATTTTAATTTCAGTTTCTTGGCCTTAATTTCTTGGATTCATCGCTCAGTTGCCTTTTACAACACTCACGGGTAGAAATGAGGTGATGCTATTCTAAGCCAGCAATACGCAGACATAATATTTTCTTGAGTTTGCACAACTATTACTCACCACAATAAAACAATTTTAAACGGATTTAACTTGGACTCCGCTGATTACACAGCAGAAGAACCAGATCCAACATACTGTAAAATACGGTTTTAGCATTTTGTGTGGAGCCCGGACGTTACGCTAGGCAATGAAGAAATAGATGGCGCTGGAACAAAAATAATTTCTATTCTAAATAATGACGTCTTACGACTTAGTCATCCGTGACCACGGGCTCTGTAAAGAGCTCGAAACATAGGAATTGTAAAATCCAAAATAAACACAACTTAATACTCAGAATTATTGTGAATACGCAGACAATTCCTTTCACCAGCTCCTTGCACATCACTACAACCAAGAATAAATTCCGATACGATCAATAAGTCTGTAACTTACGATCCTTTAGGGACCGGAA
This sequence comes from Tuta absoluta, assembly GCA_027580185.1. Taxonomy (NCBI): domain Eukaryota; kingdom Metazoa; phylum Arthropoda; class Insecta; order Lepidoptera; family Gelechiidae; genus Tuta; species Tuta absoluta. The sequence continues at coordinate 4,153,867 of JAQAHW010000019.1, read as the reverse complement.
TTTGCACTAAACGGGTATAAGTTCAACTTAGTTTTGAATTTATTTAGCAACAGTCGCCGGTTGGGGCTGCATAGTGAAAAATTTAAAGGATAACTTAGATAAGTTATGACCAAGTCGCGAATCGGGCTATTGGAAAGTTAGTAGGAATTATTTAGAGTCAAAGTATGAATTGTGATATCGTCCATGTACACGATTCCATGCACTGCTTTAAATGTAAGTTTTCCAGGAAGGTTTAGTGGAATAATATTACAAAAATCTGGTTTAGCTAGGACATTAAAAACGGCTACAAAAGGGAAGCAATCCATGACTAAATTTTCAAAATAAAATTATAATAAAGATCGATAAATAAAAATATTTTGGGACTTTTTATAGAAAAAAAATTGTTTGTCTGAAATCCCTTGGTTCCTTGGTCAAAGAAGAGAGTAAGTAAGTAAGTAAGTAAGAGAGGTATTTTTTTGTCTTACACGGGCAAGTAGTTGTGAATCACAGGTTACTTTTCTCCTTTTTTTACAAGAACCTTTTTAATCCATTAAAAAGCCCTGCTTGATACATAACGTATTGCTGTATTAATGTTGTCTATTCAGAAAGAACTAGTAGCTAACGGCAGAAGTTTTCCGCCGTATCACGCTCTTTCCGTTTTCTCCACAGAAATAATGAAAGACAAGAGAAGTTACATCATTTATCATCTATTGCTGGTCTGCATTTTTGCTGTCTTTTTACCCTTATTTCATGATCTAGCTTCAGTTCTTTATTCATAAATATACCTTCTCGAATTACTTTGTTATCAATTCAATCGTGTTGATAGATTACCCAGCCAGTAAATATTTATTTGATATTAGATGGAGAACTTAGTGCTGTAAGACGGCCACTGCTAGACAGGTCTCTGCCAGGTGCGTGATTATAGGCATTCTATACTCAATGGCTACCCGCAACCCTTCTAAGGCCGTTAGAAATAAATAGTGGATATAGAAAATTTTTAACTTTTACTCAAACAAGTTTCTAAAAGCAAGTCAGTTCCATTTCTACTCGGTTCACAGTTCTGCCCCTCTCACTTGCCGGGAGCGGCCCTGTTCTGGTTCATTAAGGGATATTAATCACCTCTGCCCTTCCCGTGACCTTGGGCCGTTATACTAATGTGCTCTATGGACTGGCAATCGACCAGGAAAGGACTTCGCTTTTTACTAAATACCTTTTGGAGGTTAGCTTTTCGTTTAACAGTTAAGCATAGGTTCTTTTGGGTTTCACTGTGGACAGAGCATGTTTTTGCCGTTAATATTTAAATTTTTGTAATTCTCGACAGGAAAATAAGAACGATACTCTTAAAAGAGTAAAATTTGCTTCATCTAATGAATAATGAACGAAAGAATGGGAGTTTTTCTATTGACAGTTCTCTTGATAGTTCTGAATGTCAAACCAGAGGGCGCTGTGCTAAACTGAAATTTTGACGTTTCAATATGGCTGGCGTCAGCCATAGTTTTGTCACAAGTTCCGTTTCACGTTGTGTTCGTTACCAATTAATTATATTTGGTTGATTTAATACAAAATAAACTTAACGCCTTGCTATTATATTGAGTGTAATTCGTGTAAGTAAACAAATAACCAATAATACATCTATAACAATTCAATAAACACAAAATAAAGAATAATTTATAAAGTGGTACAGATTTTGTGTAAAGAAACGTTATTTCAATTAAGCTTGGCGCCCTCTACATGACACTCGAGAATCCCTAGAAAATTTCCCATTAAAGCACTAATCAGCATGTGATCAACTTTTTCAGATTTTCATTACGTCTTGAAGCAGTCTGAAGCTATGGTATCTATATGAAAGGTTAGTGAGTCCGAGTTTTGAGGAACTATGTTTCTAGTTATTTACAAAATTCCTACCAGTTCAACTGAATTGATGCGCACATATTATGTCTATTCTAATAGGAAAGTGTTTTGTCTTATTGTTCCGAAAATTATTCAGTATCGTGGTCAAAATTGTTCAGAAAAGCTGCTGATTAATTCTGACGATAATCATGATTCATAATATCTGCAGCATTCAGTACACGGCATACCAAACTGTAAGTTTGCACACTAAAAGAACCTTTATCATTACGACAGAAAGTTCGCTGCGGTATAACTTTACCTGCAAACAGTTGAAACAGTCGTACAAACTGTTCTCTCTTTGCAAGCATGATTAAAGGGGTGTACACACAGCTTATCCTGGACCCTTGTCACTCCAACTGACGAGACAAAAACGGCGGCCCGTGCGAACACGGCTTTTTGTCCGCCCACCCTTTGGTCTTGCGACTGCGTTTGTTTCGGGACATTTTTGTTGTCCCGCAATTTGCTGCACGCCTTTAAGCGTCATTTCGGCTTTTCTCGTTTGGAAATTATTCCCATGTGAGAATAAAAAAATAGCTCAGACTCAGCAGTTCTTTTAGTCCATAGGAACGCCATCGGCTGGCTGCGAGTGTATCAGCAGTCTGTTAGGTCTATGAAGAAAGATTGGCACATTGGTGTCTGTTGTCACTTAAAACAAGGTTTTTCTTCTGTGGAGTTATTTACTGCTCGGAGGCTGCCTGAAAGAACTACCAAACTTGCAGCAATCCGTCTATCAGATTCTGGGGCTAAATAGAATATAACTCCTTTCGGTCGTCCTGTGGCAACCATTTTTGACCTCTGAATGAGCTCGCTTCATATTTTTGCAGCTTTATTTAGACTAGACCATCGGCCTATATAAACCATAGATCAATAGGAAAACAAGGAAAACAGGAATAACCCAGTTGTTTGTCCGTAGCTTATGCTCTTTTACGGACGAGTCTCGGCCGTTTTTCCCAGTGTTTTTGCTCTTTCCGGTTGTTGAGCGTTATGAGCGTCAATGTTTTGTTTATTGTTTACCTCCTTGCTGGCTCCTGTCAGAGGATTTGTGAGAAATTCTCTTTGCGAAACTGGGCATCTAGGTTTTCGCGTTGCTTTGTCATTTCTGCGTTTGATTTTTGTTCGAATGCAGTTAAAACGTTAATTTCCTTCTGTTTGTTGACAAACGACACGAACACAACATCATCCAGCAACGTTGATATCGGGACCCAGCTAAATTTACAGCTAATCTACCAATGTCATCCACATATTAGAAATATGTTTATGACAAGAAAACTAGAAATATATTTTGTTGCGTGAAATATGATAATGGTGTTTGCAAGTGACTTGCGTGAAAACGACGCATCATATATTATTTTATGAGTACCAAAAGTACTTATACCTATCGTGTATGTTATCAGTTAACGGAATTTATAATAACGGAAATCTTAATCTGTGCATATCGATCGAAATACGTTTGGAAAGATAAGAACATTCGCAATAACATTGGATCCTAAAATTAGGATTAATACTTTATTAGACTATAAAAATATTATGAACCAAGTCTCATTCCTGGAAGAGATTGTTTTTACACCCTAAGATATGCCCGCACTTTTGCCGGAAAACTTACTTAGTTTTCATTTGTAAAACTTTTGTTATTTTCAGAGTACGAAAAAGTTTTCGGCAAATCGAGATGTGATAGAAAAAGTCCTTATAGTAGTAGTTTGTTTATTGGTTCTTTACTTGTTTGAAAGTTATACTTTCAAGGAAAAACGTGTTTAAAACTATCGAACCAGAAACCCAAGAGCAGTTTTATTAGATGTATACCTTGTAGTTTTCACATGTATTGTACAATGGTTTGATTCTAGGATAGATTTTTATTTATTTATCGCTTTGTGTGATACCTAGTTTCGTAGTTTGGTAAGAAGTAGGACACGGCAGGCTGAACCTTAAGTTTCTTGATTCTTATGGTACCGTGCTTAGGAAGGCACGTTTAGCTGTGGTTTCCCATTGCTGTTTACGATTGAACCGCGTCATAGACTTCTGGTATCTAAGTAGATTCTTTTTTAAACTTGGACTCAAGAGTGTCGTTTGTTTGACTAAGTGTCCTCCATAAATGATAAATGAGTAATGAGTTCCGTTGTATTTATTAGTGCCCCAGGAATAGATAGCGTTTTTCATAAGGAAAGATCACCCAATATACAGGGTGTAAGGGACAGCCCTTCAAATACTGATAGGGTATATTCAGACCATGAAATGAACAACTTGCTCCTAGAAACATATGTCAGGAAACGACAAAAAAAAACAACCTCCCATACAAAATTACAATCGGCTGACTAAATTTACTATGGGAAGTCAACATTCTTTTGACGTTTCCTGAAATATTCTTTCATGGGAAGTTTTTTAGTCTCATGGTTTGAATGCGCCCTATCAGTATTTGGAGGGCTGTCCGTAACATCCTGTATTAATTGCAAAACTAACCCGGTAGATGGAGCCCTGCCACTCTTTATTGGCATCAAGATAAATTAAAAAATTTGGCAGGCATTGATTGAGCCGCGGTAGCCCAGAAGGAAGAGGCGTCGCTTCTAGTGATGGCGAAAGTCGCAGGTTCTAATCCTGCCCGTGCTTGTATATTTTGCGTGTTTTCGGCAATTGTATACCTAACACGTAAAGTGTTTTAAAATTTGGTATTTAATCACCTTAAGTGTGTTTATAAACTTTAGGTCCCTAAAACCGTCATAATCAGTTTGAAGTGATAGAATAAAAATAAGCTTTTTATTTAAATAGACGTGTTGAATATTATTTTCATTGATAGTAATGCCATTTATCATCACAATAATTATTTGAGTCTATAGTATACAGACAAAAACTTTACGAACAGATTTATTTCACAGCAAGAAGATTTACGCAATTCAAAAGAAATTGAATAATCCTCACCCACTTATCACCTCACTCACTAGCAATCTCAATAAAAACTTGAAGCACTTACTCATAAATGAATTCTATCATCTCGGAGTGTGCTCTCGTAGCGCCTGTCACTGACACATTCTTGTGGCGAGGACATTATAATACACAGTGTTATGGAGTTCAGCAGACATTCGATAGAACATCTACTCACAAACCCGCTTGCCACACACACACACACATATCACGCCTATAATCCCTTGTGGGGTAGGCAGAGCGTAAACGGCCGCAAAAAAAAGACATTTACGCCACGTCTGACAAATATTTAAGGGTTATTCGAAAAATTGTTTATCGCCATAGAGACAGGTTGTCAGCCCATCTCCTAAAATTGCAATACACACCCTCGAGTCCCTAAGTCGCCTCCTACGACTTCCACGGGAAATAGATGGGGTGATGCTATTCTAAGCCGGCATCACACGGCACATTCTAAGCCGGCATCACATGGCACATTCTAAGCCGGCATCACACGGCTTGCCAGGTGACATAAATTCTATCATCTCGTAGTCCGAGTCTCAGAAATGATATAATTTACGTCACCTGACAAGCGGGTGGCGTGCTTGTTGAGAGAATGTCAATGACAAATTATTTTGGTGAGGACATTATCATACACTGTGCCATGGAGAACAGCAGACACCTCGCCCTGCGCTCGCCAACCCACCTGCTAAGCGTGGTGAATAATATCATCTCGTAGACTCGGAGTGTGCTTGTAAAAATATTGTCACTGGCACATTATTATAAACAGCGCTGTGGAGTTTAACGACACCAATACGAGGAGAGCCAAGTCGTGCAGCGGACTACTTTTTGGCTGTTGATGATGTTGTCCAAACTGTCGTGCAGACATCTTTAAGTCGGATGGGTAAGGCAATCACGTTTCTGAACGCAAAAAAATCTGCAGCAAGACTAGTAAAGTACATAATAACATTTTTTAAGCATGATTTTTTTTAAATCAACGGAATATTGAAGCTCGTTATCATCACTGTCACTGTGTTACCTCATCTCATCACTTTCACAGCTGCAATGTTGTACAAACGATTCGTAATTGGCCTGGGATACAACCTGAGATACCACATTTTCAAAAAGCCTTCCAACACTGATACCCAACGTCTAAATAAGAAGTATTCAAAAAAAAGCATGACTATCCAAACAGGTTATTTAACATTTTCAATCTTAATGCCTAATGATGATTGACTATTACCACAGAATATATAATAGTACTAACGTACAGAAGAATCACACCCTAAGAAAATACATGTTTAGGTATAAATTAATACCTACGCTCGGTGTACCCAACCGCTCACAAACAAAATTGAAACTTATGAACGCCCGCGAACGCTAGATTTCCCTTGCGCATCGCAGTTTTATGACCGAGCCGCCGGCGAACTCCAAAGGTTGTCACTTGTCATCATGTTATTCGTGCACGAAGATTTTTTGTTACTGATTTTGTTATATATCTTATTTGTTCACTTAATCTAGGGAAGGAATTGTAACATTTGTAAATATTTATAAACCTAAACTAAATTATAAATGACTACTGTTTATTTAGAAAAACAATTAATTATGCTTGTGTCTAAAGGTTCTTCTTATCGAGTGAGACACTCTTATGACCATGAGATGAAATTTTTTAACGAATAAACGTACTAAAACACAGAAAAATGTCAAGTAAGTGTGCCCGCGAGCAGCACGTGCGTGCGAACAGTGCGGCGGCTGGCGGCACACTGGCGGTCTGGCGACGACAAGTGAAAACCCGCGGAAATGAGTTCCCGTAGGGAACCCGCCGCCGGCGGAACATACCTAAACCGTGGAGTGAAACCTTTGTGAGTGCTTTTACATATTTTGACAAAATTGTTTTACATTCTTAGTGGTCGTGTGTACTTCCGCGCACTCTCAGCGACACTACTACAACGCTATACAAATAGCCCGGACTCGCCCCGGGATATCTCCTTCTATTGCGGGAAATAATCTCCGTTGAAATATAGAGCGCAAAAACCTATGCAATTCTTGAAGAAGTGAAACACGCGACTTAATTTGTGTTCAGACATAAACGAAAGGTGTGTTTGAGTGGTAGGCGGTTTTCCCAATTGTCGTCCGTCAATTTTTAACGCACCGTAACACACGCGTCTATCAGAAAAAAAGAAATTGCTCTTATTAGCAGATGCGTACGCGAAGAACTTGACAGCGTTAGACAGATAGATAGATAGATTAAACGTTTATTTCGGGTAACAGTACATTAATGAGGCAACATAACAAAACAACTCAAAAAAAACATTGTCATATTTCATAGAAATCAAAAGCTGCATAGAACTTTGCTTTACCAGTATACCGGGTGGCCCGAATAATGACGTCCAAAGACAAAACTTGAATGCCTTATACTGAGAGGTATCCGAATTACCCCATGTATGTTCCACGATTTTTTGTAACTTCCGAGTTAAATTCCACTTTTAAAGTTGTATGGGGAAAATTCTACTGGGAGGCTATTTTCCTTTTTTTGTTTGCTTCAAAATACAAATCATGAAGATTATGTCATAGAAATAACCGCTCGAAAAGCCTTTTAACGGAAATTAAGAAAAGAAGAAAAAAAGCCGGTGAGTCGAAATTTTCCCATACAACTTTAAAAGTGGAATAACTCGGAAACTACAAAAATCGCGGAACATACATGGGGGTGATTCGGATACCCCTTAGTATATGGCATTCAAATTTTGTCTTTGGACGTGACTGTACGGGCCACCCTGTATAGATACAATTCATGTGTATAAAATAACGTAACCTAGTTTGTTTATAACTTAATAGGCCAACCATTGCAATAAAATACGAATATCTACACCTAAATAAAATTTATTGACACAAACAGTATTAACCTACCTTTCCGATTTTCCATTGATCAAAGAAGATAGGCTACATATTATGTCAATCACTCTTACGATAATCATAATAGAGTCTGTGCGGAAAGAATGTAGGCATGGAAAAAAGTGCACTAATAATATTTTCATAGGTTGCTATGACATTTTTCATACTGAGGCACAGAGGCGCCCTCAGTTTCCACGCCTCTTTCTGCACAGACTCTAGATTCCATTCCTAGAGACCATTAATTTGAATAAAAATTTAAGTCATAGTATATAAAAACATTGCTACCAATACAAAAGGTCAGTACAAGTACTTCTGGGGTGAGTCCCACTTGTGAAACAAAACCACTTTACCTAAGGAGCATGGTCAATATATAAAAAAAAATTGTACCTCCCATACAAAAATTACTAATAAATGTGTCATTTTGTTTGATACAACTTCTGATTTTCATATTTCGGAGAAGTTTTGGCGAGAAGTTGTTCTGTTTCTTGTGGTAGAAATCATCCGAAAAATGTTTGCACTCAATTTAATAGTACAGTCAAGATCTGGGTGTCAGTTTGGACTTTGGACCGTTCTTATGTCACGCACATTAGTTTGAGTGTCTAACCGGACGTTAGCTTAGCAACTTATAAATATATAGGTTGTGGACAAATATTGAAGAAAATATTTTTATAACGCTATAGATAGATATTGAAAAGAAAACTGTAGTTGACAGTAACTCTTAAATTGCACACACATTATCAGAATTTCTATCCCGACGAGTCCTGTAAAACGAATCAATATTTTCTTCGTTTTTAAACGAAAAAAAGTCAGTGTAAGCCGTGTGAGGCTGGCTTAGAATAGCATCACCCCATTGCTTTCCTACGGGTGTCGTAAAAGGAGACTACGCGACACGAGGGTTTCATGTGCAGGTATTACAATTTTGGACAACAGGCTGACAACTATAGTCATCCACGTTTATTTATTTATATAGGGCCCTCAAATATTTGTCAGATTTGGCGATAGCAATGAACGCTCTGCCTACCCCGCAAGGGATAAGGCGTGATATATATGTGTGTGTATGTATCAACTTAACATTTTAATTAGAATAGAATCCAGCTAAGATTTTCCTACCAAATAGACAATGAAGTCTCCCATTTATTCGGCTGTTGACCCCCCCAGACTGACTGGCGTCTGGAACTGACTTGGTCCAATAACCTTGTACCTACTTCCCATAGATAATAGTATCAATCCCTTTTTATGAAGATTGTAATTATGTTAAATGTCTTTATAGGATGCTAAATTTATGACCTTATGAAAGTCGCAAACTGTAACAGTAGTATTAGATGATCGTTAAGGCGAATGTAGTCATCAACGACCTCGACAGTGGCGCCGCTTCAGAAAAAACAGTTTTCTCTTTATACAAACAATCTATCAGAATATCCGTTGCCCAAGTTTTTAGTATTATCGTATAATTAGAACCTGCAAACTCAATGAAATATTTGCTGCAATTAAAATTATGGAAGAAAGTTATAACTAAAAATTGTCATAAGTTTAATTACACCGAATATTTCATTAAGTTCGCAGGTTCTAATTTTACATAATACTAATACTATTAACTTGGGCAACGGATATTCGATAGATTGTTTGTATAAAAAGATTTTTTTTTTTGTGAAGTAGCGCCACTGTCGAGGTCGCTTACGGGTACACTCGCCTTAAGGATAATACTAAAAACTTGGGCAACGGATATTCTGATAGATTGTTTTAATAAAGAGAAACTATTGTTTTTTTATGAAGTGGCGCCACTGTAGTCGTTCACGGGTACACTCGCCTTAATGGAAGCGCCAGGGAGTGTTCTTTGACTAACAGTTGAATCTTGGAGCTATCGCTCTAAGACTTATGAAATTGTATGTACTGACTAACACCACTGTAAGAGAGCAAATTGAATCCAATTGCTTTAGGTGCCTCCTGATTATATATTTTTTATTGTGCCTGATAACCAGACTTAGAAGTTTCTATCGAGATACGGTGTTCTTAAGTCACAAGTCATAACCCCACATAAGCATTGATCGACTCCTCTAGACACACTGGCGTCTGAATGTTAACTTGATGATTTTGTTATCGTTCCTACAGGCAATGTAAAAAGCACGGTGAAGATGAAACGAGCTGACCGAAGCCATAAAAGGCACTGGCGATTCTATACAATGACACAGAAAGCAAGGCATTTATTGCTTGTTGAATTCTCTAGCCATATTGGCCTGTTAAACTTATTGATGACATTGTTACGTGCCCTAAGACAATGTAAATTAACACATGAAAATGGAGCGAGCTGAGGACTCAAGGCATGGTGGCAATAGCATTCCTACACATTGATACAACACTGAAAGTAAGGCATTTATCGTCTGGTGATTTCTCTAGACACACTGACGCTTGCCTTTTACCTTGATGACTTTGTTACCGTTCCCACAGATAATATACTTAAATAAACACGGTGACGATAAAGCTAGTCCACCCTATCCCAAAAAGGCGCTGGCATTCTCACACAACGACGCAAGACAAAAAGCAAGGCATTTGTACTATGTTGCTGATGACTTTGATGCCGTCACCACAGACAATATAAATAAGCACGGTGAAGATGGAACAAGCTTATTTAATCCCAACAGGACTCTGGCATTCTCACACAACGTCGCAACACAGAAAGCAAGGCATTTGTCGTCTGTTGACTCCTCTAGACTCTATGGCGTCTGCCTGTTACCTTGATGACCTTGTTACCGTTCCCACAGACAATATAAATAAGAACGGTGAATAAAAATGTCCGCGGAACCGGGATTTATAACAATGCGCTGAGACGCCGTTGAAGACGCGAGATATTACACTCGTAGTCTCGTATACAAGACAGTGCTCTAGAAATTGTAATAAATAAGGTGAGATAAGATTATAGTTTATTGCGCTCTAGAGGATGTATTGTTGAAAGAGCTAAAAGCCAACGACCTCGACAGTGGCGCCGCTTAAAAAAACCGTTTTTTCTTTATACAAATAATCTATCAGAATATCCGTTGTCCCAGTTTTAAGTATTATCCTTAAGAGTCCTACTTCGACGGAAGGAACAAAATTCAAATGAAATTCGGAAGTCATGACAAAGTGTATGTTATAGAGGTGTCACCATTTCATATAATGTTAGTCTAACTGGTACTGACTGATACGATATTTGACGACCAATGGTAGTGCAACTGCCTGCGGCGCAAAGGTTCCGGGTTCGATTCTCGGTGGACTACTCACAAAGTTGATATTATAACTTGGAAGGAATATTAACCTACATTATATTATAAGGACCATATTTTGAAATAAGCTGAACCATTCGCCAAGACTTAGCTGAAGGCATAGTATCCATATTAATTATGAACTCTATAAACTGTACTGTCTGTTTGTTTGTTATTCTTCCACTTTCAGTACATGAAAAGAATTCATCTAAAAATAAGGGCTTAATCAGTTCACAAAACACTTATCTTCAAATCATATTTAAAACTTTTTAGTTTAACGTTATTACAGAAGAAGCAAAGTAATTAAACTGAATAAAGCCAACGTATTAATAATATAATAATAATAATAAAGCTTTTTTATTTCCATATAATATTTTTACAGTTCAAATGTGTTAGTTAATATGTATCTAGTAAAAAGTTAAGTGAAAAATATCTTACATTCTATTGTTAGTATAATTCTTTTTTTTTTTTGTATCTTATATGGATCCCTTTTGGGTAAAAGCCTCCTCCATCCCTTGCCATATTTCTCTGTCTTGGGCTATCTCTATCCAATTTCTTCCAGCGATTTCTTTAATGTCATCAGCCCACCTTTTTCGTGGTCTACCTCTTGTCCTTTTCCCAGATGGTCCTGGCCATTTCGTTGTCATTATTGTCCACCTTTTGTCTTGGTACCTTGAAATGTGGCCTGCCCATTTCCACATTAGACGCAGAGCATGTTGTAGAGCGTCAGTAATTTTAGTTTTTTTTCGTATCTCTGTATTCTTTATCTTATGTATTCTCCTTAGTTTGAGTATACTTCTCTCCATGGAATGTTGGCAGGTTGTTATTTTATTTTTAATCTTGTTTGTAAATGTCCAAGTTTGACTTCCATAGGTTAGGCTTGGTAAGATACAGCTGTCCAGTACAATCTTTTTCAACTTTGGGTGGTAGTCTCCTTTTAAAATTTCTTTCTGTGCCCAGAACTTCTTCCAGCTGCAGTTGATCCTTCTTTCTACTTCTTCTTCGTTGCTGTTTGCGCTGAATGACATTTGTTTTCCCAGGTAGATATAGTCATTTACATATTCTATCTGGTTCCCCGATACACAAATTTCTTTTCTTAAGTGGTTTTTCATTATCTTTGTTTTACTCGTGTTTATGTGTTAACCCACTTTCTTGCTTTGGTTATCTAGCATTTGTATCATTCCTTCTAACTTAGACGCTGATTCCGCAAAAAGGACGATGTCGTCAGCGAATCTCAGGTGGCTTAAGTATTTTCCTCCTATCCAGAGTCCTTTATCTTGCCAGTTGATTTTTCTGAAAATTTCTTCCAAAACGGCTATGAATAATTTAGGTGACAGTGGATCGCCTTGCCTGACGCCTTTTCCTATTTTTATCTCATCTCCTTTGCTTTCCAGTCTTACTCTGCTCGTACTTTGTGAGTAGATGTTTTTAATGATGTTTATATATGTTTTGTTTATTTCACATGCGGCGAGAGCTTTCCATATGGAGTTGTGTGTTATGCTATCAAATGCCTTTGAGTAGTTTATAAAGGCTATATATAAGGGGTGGTTGAATTCTTTGTATTTTTCTATTATTTGGTCTAATGTGTGTATGTGATCCGTGGTGGAGAAACCTGACCGGAAGCCGGCTTGTTCATTTGGTTGCTTTTGGTCTATTTTTGGTGTTATTCGGCTCAGCATTATTGATGTGAATAGCTTGTAGATGCTGGACAGTAAGCTTATTGGTCTGTAGTTCCCTATGTCAACTGGGTTGCCTTTTTTATAGAGCAATATAATGTCGGAACAGCACCATTGTTTAGGGACTCTTTCTGTTTGTAAGACCATGTTTAACAGTTTATCCAGGTGTTGAATTAGAAGCGGAGCTCCAATTTTTAATGCCTCGTTACTTATGCTGTCAGGTCCAGTGCTCTTTTCAGGTTTTAGCTTCTTTATATGTCTTAGTATTTCGGTGGAGTTTATGGGTTGTACAATGTCTGGTTCATTTTCTATGGGTTCATCATATTCTATGTCTTCTTGTGGTTTCTTATAGAGCTCTCTGTAGAATTCTGTTGCATGACTTATTATGTCTTTTCTAGTTTTTGTTTCTACCTGTCCATTTGCAAGTTTTTGGATCCATTCTTTATGTGTAGTTAGTTCTCTGTTTGCCCGTTTGGAGCTTCTATAGTTGTTCAGGTTTTTTTCTATGATTGTTTTTCTGTGGTTGCTGTGATCTTCTTTTATTGCCTTGTTAGTTCTCTTGAATACGACTTTTAGTTCTTCTTTCAACTCTTTGGTTTTGTTTTTGGTTAAGATTAGTTCCGTTCTTCTGTTTATTAGTTCAATTGTCGATTTGCTTAGGATTTTTGGCTTCTTTTCAGTTGTTTTGCTATCACTTTTGGGTTTTAGACTGGTAGTAATTAAATTTTCAAATTTGTCATAGTAAGATTGTACATTATTTTCCTGATCTGGATTAGGTATGTGTTTTTCTATGTTTTCCTTCAGGTTTTTAATGTATATCAGTTTTTCGCTGTCATTTTTAGGTGTTTTGGGTAGAGACTTGAATGTTTTCCTGCTTAACCTAGGAGACTCCATTTTTACAGTTGATCTCAATAATCTGTGGTCTGATGGGAATGTTATATTGTTTATAACTTCAACATTTGTTATGATTTTTGGTTTGTTGTACATAATATAGTCAATCTCACTTTCTGTATTATGGTCAGGGGACAGCCATGTCCATCTTCGGCTTTGTTTCTTTTTGAAGTAAGTGTTCATAATGGATAGTTTCTGTTCGCAGGCATACTGAATGAGTTTTTCACCTCTGCCGTTCCGTTTGCCATATCCATAATTTCCCACTATCAAATTTTCGTGTGCTTTTGGCTGTCCTATCCTGGCGTTGAAGTCTCCTATAACCAATACAATTTTTTCTTGGGTGTCATTAGCTTTTCGGAGGTCGTTATAGAATTTGTCTATCTCATCCTCCTTTGCTTTTTCAGTGGGAGCATATGCTTGTATAATTGACATTGTTAAATCTTTAAATTTAAGTTTAAGTACTGCTACTCTTTCTGATATGCCAGTATAATTTACAATGTTTTGTTTAAATTTCTTCTTGATTAGAAATCCAACTCCATGAAAACCAATTGTTTCTCCGGTATAGCAGAGTATATACTCTTGGTGTTCTTCAATGTTGCATCCTAGTTTTCTTACTTCGGCGAGTCCCATAATGTCAAAATCTATTTTCATTAGGGCATGAGTTAGTTGTAATATTCGTTCTGGTGATGCTAGTGATCTGACATTGTAGGTACATACTTTTAATTTTAGTTGATGACTTTTTGGTGATGACGGGTGAGGGTAGTGGTCGTAATCCCCACGGAGACCAACCGGGTTGGGGAATGTTATTTCTGATTTGTTGTTAGTTTGTTGTTTATTTGCGTTGCTGGTTTTTCTTTGGTTCCCGGTATAGTTGACATTTATCAGTTTTTTGGGTACTCTGGGGGTGTGGCTTGCCGTCCTCGCTCCACAAAGTTGAGGATACTTGTCTTTGTGGCTTCTTTTTGAGTAGGTTTATTTAGTGCTTTCATTGTATCATTTTGTGCATTGATTTTCTTTTGAGAAGTTGAGTTTGGTGATCCTGACTCCTCTCTCTTCCTCTTTTCTCTATTTTTGTCTATTGGGGCTTTCACTACTAGTTTATCATACACTAGGAATGCTCTATTACCTTTCCTTCTCTCTTCTTCTAGTTGTGGTTGCAGCTCTTTCCTTTTTTGTAATATATCTTTTGTGTAATCTTCCTTTATGTACATACCCTGAGGGAGGCTGGACTTATTCTGCCATATCAGGCGCTTTTTCCATGAAGATGTAAAGGTAACAACTACTGGGCGGTTTTTCTCACTATCCCAGCGCCCAATGCGGTGTACATTGCTGATTTCCTGGCTGTCCAAGTGTATGCCCGTGTCAATCACAATGTCTTTGATATAGTCCACCAGTTCCCCTTCAGTCTTTACTTTTTCTTCTATTCCAAAAAATACCAAATTGTATCGCCTTTTCTCTTTTTCGAAGTTGTTAACCTTTTTTTCCAATTCTTCCACTTTTGTTTTTAGTGCTTTATTTTCTGCTGTAATCGTCTTCATTCTCTCATCTAATGCTTTCATAACATTTTGGGGTGGTATGGGATCTACCTCCTAGCGGTTCACCCCGGGCAACGGCAACACAGGCTTGCCTGTGGATAAGTCCGGCTGAACGATCCCACTAAGCGGTGGAAGGCTCCGTAAGGGGCCGCCTGGCTCGCGACCACCATCCCACCGAAGTCTGGCGCCAAGTAGCTTGCTGCGTTCCGTCAGTGTGTGGGAGTGCCAGTGCCTTAACAGGCTTCTTCTGGGTGAGCTCGCTCTATCTTAGACTCTGTCTCTGTCCTATGACCCAGACTAGAGTCAAGAGCAAACCCATCATTAATAAAAAAAAAAAAAAAAATTCTCCGTGACTGCGCTTGTTATTGTTATTGTTTGTTGTGCGAGTTTTTCATCTAATTGTGACAGCAAAGTCTCCATAATCCATTTTTAATAACCTATTTATTTTGACAGCGCCCCGACTTGCCGGATTTTGTAGAGAATTGTGGCAACTCTGTGGGTTTAATGTCACTGTCGTTATGTTGGTGATACTGATTCCAGCTGTCAACTTCACATGAATATCAAAGTATCGCACTTTTGAGGTTATATGTGGTCGGCGAGAATTTGATGTTTTCGTTCTCGATTTTCGTAATCACACTGAATTCACTGCTGTATTTTGTTGTATCCTGGGTATTCTTGTAGGATTTCAACACTTCGCACTTCAGTAGTGGGTTTTTTCTATTCTATTCTTGTATTTTTCGCGGAGCTCGTAAACGTAAGTGTTAGCTAATCAACAACCGGAACCGGAAAAAAAAAAAAAAAAAAAAAACGCCAACGTATTAGTTCAGGTTTAGAAATGCAAGTGGCCAGTATCATATTACGCACTTTGCGCGAACATATTTTTGTTTCGTTTTTGTCCATCCCGGTATTGTACATTTTTTTGCGAACTTCAACATTAAGAAACTTTTTTTGAATATTTCTTTGTCATTTTCGTCATTGCGTGCACCTTAAGCGCAACTAATACTGTTAAATTTCAATTTCAATTTTAAACGTTTATTGCATAAATCAATGTCGTGTCGTATCAAGAGGTCAAGTCACTGGCGGAGAGGAGAGAAGATTGGAAGTTACTCCACCGACAAGAGTTTGACTCTTAAATTTGAAGAAAGATTGCATAAATCAGTATACATAGATGTAAGTTCAAAATATAAACAGCAAAAACCAATTAGCGACGGCCATTATATATTCGAGTATGATATTATGATATGATAATATATAGCGGTCGCATTCTCGCACCGTTCATTAGTTTTTGAACAATATTTTTTGACCATCAGAAGCTGCATGCCTTAAAATTTTCAAAACTTCGAACACCTTTAACAATCTTTTTCCTTTAATCACCGACACCAGTTGAATTGCTTCATAGTTAAAAATTATCATACATTTTGGTGATATATATTAAAGTAACTAAGAAAATTTTAAAATCGAAGGTGCTTCTAATTGTTTTTTTGACTAAGGTTTTTAATCCATTCCTATCTGGATAATCCTGTAATTTTTGGTCTTGAAATTGGTATTTTTAGAAAAGGGATTTATAGCCCTATACAGTGTTTGGTATATTTCGGTGTTACCAACGAACCAGAGTGACTACAAATTTTTAATATAATGATACCCACGACCTTCCCGAAATGATAAGTACCTACCTGGAAATTAATTTTAACATTTGTATGGGCATTTTGTTCGGTGACACTCTAGGACTTTCTATCTAGGTATAAGTCTAGAACTTTTCAACCCAGTGTTACCCTAGCTTGAACATCTTGACCCAGTGCCACTCTAGAACCTTTCTACCCCATAGCACTAAAAACCTCCCGAATCAATTGATCCCACTCTTGAACTGAAATCTGACAAAAATCATTTACTACATAAATAATACTTTTGTATACTAGATACGCAAGTTGCAAGAGAAATGGGCGTGATATGTGTATGTATGTATGTACGTAAGTACATGTACATAATTATTATACTTGCTTTCTTATAATTTGCCCTAAAACTGTGGTTGGTGGTGACCATATGCGCAGCGCTCCATATATACAATTAAAAATTTCCGCCGCGGTTAAAAAACTGCTTTTGTGCCGCCGTGTCGCCGTCTAGTGTTGCATATAAATCGAACCTTACTACTTCATACTAATCTGCACTAACAACCACGTCATCCTATTATTTGATCGTAAAAGTATTTTTAATACCTACGTCTAATCGGTTCATATTTTGCGTTTCGCTCGATGTATCAATCAACGTAGTATTGACATTGGCAAAATTATCCATAGCGGATAGAATGCCGGTGTTGTTGAATGATATATTTTACGGCAAAATTCTAGCTACAATAATTTTTCACGGTCAAAATATCGAACAAATGTACAGTGTGTCGCGTCTGCATCATATTCCGTTTATCTATGATCAATTCCACGTCAGTTTTGACAGCAGAGGAAACACATCAAAACAAAAACCTTTTATTCCCAAGAAAAGCAGCCGGAAACAGTAAGTGTTTTGCTAAATTTCGTAATAACTAAGTTGTTTTGTCAAAAAATAACCGCCCGGGCGGGTTCAACTTTAAATTGCCATTAATAATCATACTAATATCAATACAGTTCGATTAGCACTGGCGGAGGAAATCTCTTACGCCACGCTTCATCACTGAAAAATAGAGGTAACTTCAAATTTTAATTTCTCCGTAATTAAATATAAAATGAGATTTTGCGCTGCCCTGGCTTATTCCTCATATCTTGAAGATTAAAAAACAAAATTTTGTTGACATTGATGTGCCTTAGATTATGTATAAAATGCATTCTCGTAGCTCGTTTTCACCTCACTTCATGGAAGTAGGCCCGTTAAGTAAAATTAGAGCATGCAAATGAAATATTTGCTATAATTAAAATTAGGGCAATTAATACCAAAAGTGGCCGTTTTTAGGTAATCTTTTCCAGAACTTTAATTGCAGCGAATATGTAATTGAGTTTGCATCTTGTTTGTTTTGATAAAAAGAAAACACTGTTTTTATAAAGTGGCGCCACTGTAGTCGTTCACGGGTACACTGGTGTCATTGTCTTAGGGCTTACATTATTCTGAGAAGTTTCTCACTTTAATAACTTTTAAGAATATGCCTACCTATTTTATGACGCAGAATTTTAAAATTCTAAGATGTTTAATGTAGTAGCTACACCAATCGATAGATAAAACAAAAAAATATATGAAGTGAAATATTTACTTTTTTTGCATCATAAAAAAAACTCGCAATACTTCAATCATTCTATTTTAACGTCAAAATTTTAACTCACAAACTTACTGTGTGCACCATATGTTTTTTGGTAAATATGGGTTTAAGTGTTTATAAAAT
The DNA here is from genome assembly GCA_027580185.1 of Tuta absoluta. Classification (NCBI taxonomy): domain Eukaryota; kingdom Metazoa; phylum Arthropoda; class Insecta; order Lepidoptera; family Gelechiidae; genus Tuta; species Tuta absoluta. Next base: position 4,135,518 of record JAQAHW010000019.1, on the reverse strand, counting down.
GCCATTGGAGCTTCCGTGGTGGTTCTAAGGCAAATAAATTTTCATTTAACGAATTTTCCGAGGTGACATCCAATATCAATACTCCATACCAAATCGCTCTGCTACTTTTCGAGAAATTAATAAATAACATCTCGAAAACCATTCTGGTCCATCCTATAGCATTTTAACATCTTCAAGTGCTCAAAATACAAATCCTATTTACCCACAAAAATATTACCTATTTCCGAACTACGTATCTTATGAATCAATATAAGATGTTGAGTGTAGCAACATTACTCGCTACCAGACAGAGATCGATCGAGTGCCACAAGCACGTTCCCAATCACAGCGAGCGCTAATTAGAAAATTGGGCTAGTCGGTGTAGATACTCAGAAACTGCAAGTATTTATATTCAAGGTAAATCGGATCGTTTGTCAAGCAGGATTAGAACCTGCGATTTTCACTATCGGTACTAGCAATGAACTGGTTTTCCATACAGTTATTAGGATGATCATTGTCGGTTGATTAACTGGTTGGTGATATAGTTCATTCATAAATGAAAATAAGAAACTAAAAAAATTTCAGCGACCGCAGCGACCGTGGAGTACCGTTCCACTGCTCTGCCAACTTAACTACCGGCGCCCCGACGTAAGCCGACAAAATCTTCAACCTCTTGGTACTCGTCTCGAAGCGACGACAAGCGACATCTAGTGTTAGTTATTTGAAACTAATATTCATTTATGAAAGTAATATAGCACTGTGAGTGCCAAATAAAACTACAGTACATATAGTTCATTGTTTTTATGTAAGGAAAAGAAAGGTATATATATTTTTTTATTTACTCTAAAAACACATGTTTCGGCATATTGCGCACTATTTTCCTCGGAGAAAGTTATCCCAGAGTTTTTATTTCCAGTCATGCACCTAACTTACCTAACCTAAAGTTATTTAAACTTCCAGTAAAAGCATCAAACGTCATTAATTTTAAATACTTGACACCTATCAGCTTAAAATAAATGAAAACAAATTAAAATTATTCTACGAATTTACGAACCCACGTCGTGGCAGTTTGTAATAATTAATTAAATTAAAATCACACGCCATAATATTTTAACCAGCTGCTTAACATTAAGAATAAGAATGCTATGCGATATAAGGTTCTGTACAGGAATTATGATTTTTTCGTGTGATACACTTAGTCGTCCAACGACCCGATGAACCCTGGTATTTTCAAGTACGTAACTTTGCGTTAACAATCATTATAATCATAAATGAAAATAAGAAATTGAAAAAATGTCAGCGCCCGCCGGGACTTGAACCCGGGACCGTGGAGTACCGTTCCACTGCTCTGCCAACTGAGCTACCGGCGCCCCGACGTAAGCCGACGAAATCTTCAACCTCTTGGTACTCGTCTCGAAGCGACGACAAGCGACATCTAGTATAAGTTATTTGAAACGAATACTATGGTCAGTCCACTTTTTCAATTTCTTATTTTCATTTATGAAAGTAATATAGCACTGTGAGTGCAAATAAAACCATAGTACAATCATTATAATATCATACACATACACATATCACGCCTATAATCCCTTGCGGGGTAGGCAGAGCATAAATAGCCGAATAAAACGGACATTTACGCCACGTCTGACAAACATTTGAAAGTCATCCGGAAAATTGTGTATCGCCATAGCCCATCGCCTAAAGCTACAATACACACCCTCAAGTCCCTTAGTCGCCTCTTACGACTCCCACGGGCAAGAAATAGGGTGATGCTAATCTAAGCCGGCATCACACGGTATTATAATAATATAACGTATTATTATGTCCTATATCCAATGCTTGTTGTAGACCATTACTTTGTCCGCCACTGGTTTATTTTTGCACAATTATTTTAAAGTACAGATTGAAAGAACCCTAAAAACAAGGAAAAACTTGCATTCAATTAATGAGCATTGCTATGCCATGCATGAACTCCACCTAGTTATTAAATGTTTTTTTTTTTTAATTCCTATTTATTATGTAGAGCTACTTATACCAACTGATGGTTAGTGGTGGCGGTAAATTATGCTCGACGTATCCGTAGTTAATGCACATTATATTAACATGTAATTCAGCTTCATCATCATCATTGGCCTCACACGTCTGTGACAGACGATTTAAACAGTGTCTGAGGCAGACACTGCGTTGCCTGGGACGCAATTATGGAAAACGCAGGGCTGCCTAGGACCTGCGCCACGCTCTCGGCCTTCCTGGCTGGATCCGCAGGAACGACTAGTCGATACGTGCGGAGCCAGGTCGGCTGCAGGAGTCTGCCGCGCGGTAGATCTCTGTCACACACGCCTGACGGAGACCCCGTTCCGGGTTTAATTGTGGAGTTGGCCTCTCCAGGACCGTTGTGCTCTGGTCGGATTTATCCCTCGGTCGCTTCTTACGACCCCCACGGGAAGAGATGGGGTGGTGCTATTCTACTCTGCCGGCACCACACCGCAAAATTCAGCTTATATAGTAACTAAACCTAAGTAAAAGTATCACGCAAATCACGTAGGGAATTGAGATATGAATAAATTCCCCAACGTGAAAATATGCTAGATTGTAGCTTCCGCTACGCTACTTAAAGACTTTTCCATTTCCAAAGTTGTACGGACATTGAATTTAAGTTACATTTATTTGTTCTTGGTATTTGGGTCCCGACATTCCTGGAAAATTGATTTATTTTCCCAACGAATTGTGGATAAACCTGGATGTTCTTTTATTCCCTTTTTTATTGACATTTACTCATTATAATTAACCTTATCTTTATCTGCCTCACTTAATGTGATCTCACTACCCAATGTCTGCTGGAAGAGATTTCTTTTTAGAAATAAGTAGACCTGTTGTGAATCCTACTAATATTATACATTCGAAAGTTTGTATGTTTGTTTGTATGTTACTTTTTCACGCAAAAACTACTGATCCGATTGCAATGAAATTTGGCACGCATACCTAAAGAAGGTAGCATGGATTAACACATAGGATAGTTTTTATGAGAGCGCAGGCAAAGCCACGGGTTACAGCTAGTTGTTCCATATATGTATGTGTCCTATGTGTTTTTATTGTGTACAATAAACGATTTTTACTATGCCGGCAACATGGTGAATGGAGCGTTGCACGCTTTTATGAACAGCCAGAAAGTGTCTGATAAGACGGGCCGTCTGGCTGTGCATAGAGCAGTTTTAGTCCCAACACTTATGTATGGGAGTGAAAGTTGGGTATGGCAGAAAAAGCATGAAAGTAGAATAAATGCAGTACAAATGAGAGCGTTAAGAAGTATGATTGACGTAAGATTGAGTAGGATAAGGAATAGCGTGATAAGGGAACGTTGTGGTATAAAAGAAGACGTAGTGACTGGTGTAGAAAAGGGTATGCTAAGATGGTTTGGTCATGTAGAGAGGATGAATGAAAGAAGATTAACGAAACAGGTGAATATGGCAAGTGTGGATGGGAACGTCGGAAGGGGAAGACCTCAACGAACGTACCTCGATCAAATCGGGGACGTGCTAAAGAAAGGTCAGGTCAAGAGTACCCTAAACCGACGAGCATGCATGAAGAGATTGATGAATGTAGAGGAGGTGAAAGAAGTATGCCAGGATCGTAGTAAGTGGAAGGAAGTAGTCTCTGCCTACCCCTCCGGTAAAGAGGCGTGATTTATGTATGTATGAATGTAAAAACGATTTAATAATAATTATAATTATTGTTCCTACTTTGCTACAGCTGACCTACGACTCGTTTCCCCAGTGTGTTTACAATATAATCTAATTGTTATAGAACATGGCCTACTACAGGGCTATAAGGGGTAATGCGCAGGTATTCGCCTCATAGTTTTTGGGTACGGAAACCGTATCGTTTCCTGGGACAGAAATCTACTAACTCAGTTGTTGTTGTTTATTAATTTAAAATAATATTTAGTTAAAAAACATCACAATTTTTTGAATAACGTACTTAAGATAAGAAAAATAAAGCAAAACTGCACCACACAGGCAGGCTTGCAAATTTGTAAGTTGTATAGCCAACACGTTGAATTTTGTTTTAAATTTATTGTACATTTAAAACAAAAAAGTATGGGTAAAAAAATATTTATATTGCCAACAATCACTTGTACTCGTTAACCCGACCGGTTTCGTCACCTCACTGTCACCCCGCAAAAAATGTATGAAACGAGTACAAGTGATTTTCGACAATATAAATCAAACATGCAGTTTCACCAAGCGCCAAGCACCAAGCACCAATCGCAAGTATTAACTATAAAAAAAACTTACCTACATTTCACCACAATGCTTATGTAGCTTGTCGTATCTGTAGCTCCATTGCTATGAAGCGTAGCGAGTCAGTCAAAAGAAAAAGAATATTTTTACGCTGTTCCCTTGTCATTGTACTATTAGCAGCTTACCAAGCTACTTTTAATCAAGCATCAATCCATACTTGTCTTTCCTAAATATTGTATGGACAACCATCATAATTTGATCTCAAAAATGGGTATCTAACTTAAAGTATACCTAATTTTCAAATTAATATAGAACAATTTAAACCGCTGCTGTCCTCGTTTTTTTTCAAATTACTTGGTATTATTAAAATTGGATCCTCAAAGATAACCTGATACTACATTAGTAAACAAGGGGAAAATAGAGGCTATTATCTAAACTGTTAGTAGTTTAATAGATGGGTGTCCTTTCCTTTAGTAATAATGATAAAACAAAATGATAGGAAAGTGCAAGAGTAACCTTTTCCTCGATAATTGAGAAAGACGAAGCAAAACAAGAAAAAAACAGTTGACTAGAACGCGCCTGCATATACCTTGTTCATTCGTAGAAATTTAAATAGTGATTATGCCAACATTCGTGGAAATCTTTGAATGTAATATTCAAACAATGTTTCATATCGCAACAGCGAGCAAAGTAGATCGTTTTCATAGAAAATGATGGGGTTAATAGTGGGGTTGCCGTATTTTAATATTATGTTTTCCCACTTCTGAGTATACAGGGGCAGCCCTCCAAATACTGATAGGGTGCATGCATACCATGAAACTGAACAACTTTCCCCTACTAGAAACATATGTCAGAAAACGAGAATAAATATTTAAACTCCTCGAAATCAAGATCAGCTGACTGCAATTTGCTATGGGTAGTCAAAAATGTTTTGGCGTTTGCTGAAATATTTATTTTTGGGAAGTTGTTCAGTTTTGTTATCTGAATGCACCCTTTAAGCATTTGGACAGCTATCCCTGTCACCTTGTATCAAGTCTCTGACGTAACACGTAAACGAACTTGCGACCTCTAGATCCTGATACTACAACCAGACCATGGAGACAGTGCAGAAACTCATTCTCCGAAGGCAGCTGAAGGGTCAAAGGGATCAGCCGGTCCTTCTGAACAGCGGTAATGAGCCAGTTTTTCATTCAATCCGCACGCTCGCTGTCGTGAGGCCAGGGAAAAGGCGGAAGTAATTGACAATAACTGCCATCTGCTCAGCGGTTTTACGTGCTGGAGCCGCCAGACGACAAAAGACCTGACGGTCTCAGATTGGTGCTTTGGCAGAAAGGAAAGTGCCTGCTATGGGACATTTTCTGCCTGCACTGCTGCCGAGTTTGCAGCCGACAAAAAGAGAACGAAAAAATCCACTCAGGCAGAAACATTTGCCTTTGAGAAAACGGGTTGCTGAGGGTCAGAGGCTTTGAAGTTGGTGTATGAAATCGGACGCAGACTTCAAAAGAGAGGGTTTGACGCTCGCTCCGGATCCTACCTGGCGCGAAAGATGTCCATCGCCATTCAACGCGGCAATACAGCGAGTGTCATGGGCACCTTTGCGACTGGTGTGACCTGTGGGTGTGACCCAGGGTGTTTTTATTTGCTTGGACTTCTTATTTATTTATTTTTGTCTATTGTTATTGTGATTTTACATTATATGAATGAATACACATATTTACTTATACTTACAGCTCAAGTTATAGCTCTACCCCTTCAGGTTATTCGAGGTGCTGTTAATAATTCGGGCCACAGCCCACCGCCGCCGGTTTCTTAGCTCCACCATTAGTACCGTTGGTGTAAAAAACACCAATATACAAGGTTCGAGCGCGTGACTTGGGCTGCAAGTGCTTCTAATGTCGCCGTAATGTCCGTTGTAAAACAAGCGAATACATTGCTTTGGTTCGTGAATTAATGTATGAACGGGAAAACCTCGACAGATCTAATTTCAAAATGATTTCGATGTGTTTTAACATGGGTTGCGATTCTGAAGATTTCAATGGGTTGTCCATAGTAATGCTGTGTAGTGCTGACTTTGAATAGCATCACCCTTATTATACCTTGTCGTAAAAAGCGAATAAGGGATAATCATTCTGGGAATGGACAGTCGGACCTTTAACAAGGTCATAAATTTAGCATCCTATAAAGACATCTAACATATCTTAATTACAATCTTCCTAAAAATGGATTGATTATAATCATATTATTACCTCTACTATGATACTGCCGTGTGATGCCGGCTTTGAATAGCATCACCCCGAGGGTGTGTATTGCTATTTTAGGCGATGGGCTGACAACCTGTCACTATGGCGAAACACAATTTTCTTAATGACTCTCGTAAATGTCCGTTTTTTGCAGCCGTAACGCTCTGCCTACCCCGCACAGGTAGCGCGTACTTATATCGTTCATCCCTACAAAAAGTTTTTTTCTCCACGCAGCACATTATGATTATTCTTAACTAAAATAAAACAGAAAATAAAAATAAAAAAAAAAACAATATCAAAGTCACCACACATGTTCTAATGTCCTCGCAAACAAACAAAATAAACCAAACATTACACTCCTTTTTTCCTTTGCAGTTGTGTAAAATGTGGCTTAGCTACACTAGGCGGCAGAATTACTGGACACTCGGGTGGTTCATAATTAATTTAACTGCCCGTAAAATAATATAAATTTCAATTTAAAAATCTGTGCATGCTCACGGTGTGTCGCACAATAGAAAAATGTTTTTTGTAGGGTAAAATTAGCTGTCATGGGCCAGGAATATTTTGCCAAAGGTATACCTTTGTACCTAATCGTAAATAATCTTTATTTTCTGGGGTTTAAATGTAAAAGAGAATATGGAATGAAATATTATTAAGGAGATAGAAGATGAGAGAAAAAATACAGCCCTATCAGCGTTGAATCTACTTTGAATTTCTTACTCGTCGTAATTTGACTAAAAATATATAAAACAGGCGAGAAGGAGTTCAAAATCTTATTTATTGTACACAAAAATACACATACAAATTTACAATAAGACAAGACACAACATTTACTTATTTCAAAAAAATTATTTCGACATAAAACTTGACAACATAATACGAAATCTTCATAAAATATTATTGCGGTTATTTCACTTCACTAAAAGTACCAAAAACCGTGTATGGAAAACAAAACTATTACCGTGATATAACTTAGACACTGTTTAAGTCATTTGACAACTTCAATCGTATAGATAATTATATTTAAATACTTAATAAACGCGCGGCTAACTTTTTCCTTAATTACGCTAATATAAAAAGTGGAAAGAATCGATTGTGTGTTTGAATTGGACCGATTTAAGACATACATTAACTATTAGAATTATGGACATAGGCTATATTAAAATGTCTTTTTCCCGCGAGGAAACGGTAAGAAGCGCGTGAAACCGCTGGGCAGGCCGCTAGTAATTATATTTTTTTACTGAAACACTTTTGCATTTCAAATGATAAAAAAACAATGCCTATTTATTTGTCTACCCGGTCAACAGCAGGTGTATTTACCTTATCTACACTGCGGTGTATTACCATAGAATAAATAATAACACTGTCATCCTTTTCGTTTCACTAGGTCACTTATTGCCGCCTCTCGCAACCGTTATTATAGAATTATGAGTTCTGTTTTTAAAAAAGGAACACGTTATTTTGTGGGTAGGAAAACTTGTAACGCCATTTTGTTTTGCAAAAAATATAAATTGGAACATGTGGTAGGTAGAAATATTGGTAGTACCTATGTTCCTCGGAGAAAGTGGTTTAGTTTTATAGCTTATTTGACCCCTTGCAATATATTCATGTTTTTTACGTTATACTTTATAAGCGACCCGCCTTGCGGTTTCACCCGCTGCTTCCATTTTCTTATAGGAATAAACCTTTTTCTGCTTAAAAACCTTCCTCTTGAATCACTATATCTATTGAATAAGACTGCTTCAAAATCCGTCGATTAGTTTTAAAGATCTAAGCTTACATAGGGACATACCTAGATTCGGGAATCCAGTATAATATTTTAACTAGCGGCCTGTCCAGCGGTTTCACACGTTGCTACAGACCCGTTTTCCTACAAAAATAAAAGTTTTTCTCCGCGGTGAATTCTTTAAAAAAGCAAATTCATAGTGTAATGCGTATTTTTAAAGATCTAAGCATACGAACTCTATTTTTGATGCAGGTACGAAACAAAAAGTACAATTGCAAACATAAATCAGAAACTCAAAAACCGAAAAAACAATCTCATTTTATTTCGGCTGTTTAAAAACAGAACAATAACATTGTAACCGACACACGTCTCGTTTGACGTTGAGTGATTCCGCTTTTTTGTTTCAAAACTCTCTGTAATGATGAGTAATACTGTGATGAATGCCATTTAGAGGTACCGCGGACAAAAAACAATGGTGGTATATTTTCTACTTTACCTACTACGGCGAGATTTGAAGCGGGGTTCAGAAGGTAGACAATGCCATCAATTTGGGATATAAATTCTCTTTACTTAACTTAAATTAGTGCTGTCACTTTTAAATAGATTTAGAAAAGGATAAGAAGTATTTTAGCCATATCTTATAATTTGACGTAAAATACGTGTTTTCTATCAAAATAAGGCGACGAGTAAAACAATGGCAACTAATTTAATTAGAGCTTGCAAAGAACCAACTGGAATTTAAAAAATGAAAGGACTAAGATATACTTATCCTATCCTGTTCGAAATATATTTGACGGAAAGTGACAGCACTAATTTAAGGTAAGATAAGAGAAGTTATATCCCGAATTGAGGCTATTATCCGTACTAATATTATAAATCTGAGAGTTTGTGTGTGTGTATGTATGTTTGTTACCTCTTCACGCTCAAACGGCTAGACCGATTCAGATGAAATTTGGAACACAGGTAGAGTACAACCTGGAATAACACGTAGGTTACTATTTACCACAGGAAAACAATTGTTACCCCGGGAAAATGAGTGGCAGCGGGTGAAACCGCTTGGCGGAAATCTAGTAATACCTACATAAATACAAGGTGTTAAGCGACAGCTAGGCAAATGTCATCTAGGTCTAAAATAAAGAGTACTGTACATTATATTATACAGGATGGCCCGAATAGTGGCGAACTAAGTAAAAATTTGTATTCCTTATACTAAGTAAGGTGTATTCGAATCACCCCCATGTATGTTCTGCGATTTTTTGTAGTTTCCGCATTATTCAACTCTGAAGTTATACGAGAAAATTCGACTGGCAGGCTTTTTTTTCGTAAAAGACCTGTTTGAGCACTTGTTTTATAGCATTTTATGATTTGTACTTTCCCGCGTACAAAAAAAGAAAAAAAGCATGTCAATTTTTTCCCATACAACTTCAAAAGTTGTTAACTTGGAAACTTCGAAAAATTGCGGAACGTGCATTGGGGTGATTCGGATACCCTTCAGTATAAAGCATTCAAATTTTGTCTTTATACGACACTATTCGGGCCAACCCGTACGACTAGTATTGGTCTAGTTACTAGACCACTACTAGACTCTAGTAGGTAGGTTCTATAAAAAAAATACATTGACGCAATCTTGTCGTGCCGGTTTTGAATAGCATCACCCCAATGCTACCCGTGGACACGGTCGTGTTATTATTTGCCGTAGGTGTCGTAAAAAGCGATTAAGGATTGATTTTATTCAGGGAATGGGCAGCAGCGTTCCCTGTGAATGCACCGCACTCGCCAATTTATCTGCCAAACGTGCTGAGTATGGCAATACCCCCGATAGGTGGAGGCCCATGTGTATCTGTTGCGTAATGTGACTGTTAATGTTTAATGACGCAACATTTCACATTAGAATAAAAGCAAACTCGAAATCAAAGTCGTCATCGAAACTTGACACTACTGGCGAAATCATAACAAAACGCCATAAAATCAAGAAGTTGAATCAATGAAATGGAGATGAAAACTGAAAGCTGAAGATAGTCTTAGGGCCAGCCCGCGCGTGAGGCCGCGCGCGGTCTCGCAGGATCCGCGCGGCGGTCTGACATCGCCGCCATTATTACCCGTCCAAATTTAGAAGGCGCATAGTGCCTAGGTAGTTGTAATATGGCAAGTGTCGTCGTATTCGTACGGGTTATAATATGTCGCGGGTTGCTGAAGCCGCGGCGCGGGTGACCGCAGGCCGCGTCACGGGGCGCCAATCTTGTGTTTTGTCAAATCTGGCCCGCGCGGGCCGTCCCGCGCGTGAAACCGCGTGAGCGAGCGTACGGCCTTAAGCGCAAAATATTCAGATGGCAGCAGGCGCGATTGTGCCGTGGTCTAAACGCAACAATAAGAAGTAACTAAACTTTGACATTGACACATTCTCGACCAATCACAGAAAAAAGGCACAGTCGAGAGTGGCGCCATTAGTTCCCCAGTTTGCTACCTCGTTTATTTTTCCTCATCTTCCAAATCACATAAACGTAGGCAGTTGCTTAAAAAAATGCCATTGTTCCAGTTCAGTAGATTCTTTCAAATACAAATAAATGAATTCGGACCTCTGTAATGAATACAAATGAAGGCGGTTTACATTAATGAATAGAATTGATGACAGTTTCAGCATTGTCAGGTAAAAATATGATGGCGTTAGTAGGTCAGGGACTTCAACGAACTTTACACTGGGGAAGATATTTTAAATATCTTGAAAACTACTGAACTAAGATGTTCTTTTGCACGCACAGTGCAATAATTATTTCATAAATGAAAATGAGACATTGAAGAATTTTAGCGCCCGTCGGGACTTGAACCCGGGACCGTGTGGTACCGTCCCACTGCTCTGCCAATTGAGCTACTGGCGCCCCAACTGACCCTTGGAAATTTTTCAATCTCTTGGTACTCGTCTGGATGCGACGCAAAAACGACATCTAGTATAAGATCATCTAGTATAAACGGCATCGTGTAACGAATACTGTACTAGTCCACAATTAGAGTAGGAATTCAAACCATGTAATGGAACTTTGCTTTTTTAAATGTACCAAGTATTTATTATGCACTTACAATGCGCTATACATAGCGCGCGCCGGAATAATTTCTTTTTCAATTTATTTTTTTCATTTATGAAAACTACTGAACTGCTTTTGATAAAATTTATCGTCTCAGAAGTTTCGTCTAGAGATATGAAATGTCATTGCTTGCAAACACAATTAACTTACTAAGCACAATTAAGAATCATTTATATAAATGATTGTATAAATGATTGTTGATAAATGATTATATATATAAATGATTTATATAAATGATTCTTCGACATAGAAGCTAAAAAAAATAACGTTAATACAATTTCTATTCTAGCGATTTTTACTTGATAAGGTAAATATGGTAATTTGAATAAAAAAATTGGAAATATCATCAAAACATGTTAAAAAATAGGTTACTTTCTTTATTTTTGTGAAAAATTAAGTTTGACAAATTGTGTAACTAGTATTATCTGTTATCTGTTAGATCCTCGACAACACTCGAGAACCCGTTTACTACACCGCCGTCGGTTCTACGACATTATGTGCACAGCCCACTGCCACTTCAGTTTGTACATTGGTAACACAGAATATACTAATTAGTTGGCAGTAGTTTTTGAGACAATATGTGAGGAAACCATAGATAAAAAATCGCGCTCATAACGTTTCAGTGCTCTGTTGAGATGACAAACGTACACACATACACTCTTGTAGTACGTATAATGTAACTGTTGTAATTTCAAATTGAAGTCGACTTAAATTTTTCAAAAAAGAGGAAGGATTGCACTAATTATTAAAAGTTTGCTTAAATTATAATTGCCGTTTATAATATTGAATGCAAATTTTATTTGGTAAAATATAAATATTTAGGAATAAAATTATTTCGTTTCCGTTTGAGCACTTAGTAAATAGACGAAAGTTCTTTCGCAGGAGGAGTAAATACATAATTATAGAAAACATTTCTTAACGTGCTTTAATGAGAGAAAATATTACAAAAGTAAGTAAATTTATTTGTGAAAGTAAAATAACTTTGTCGATGTCTACAATGATGGATTTTTAAAGATACAAATAAATTGAAAAATGTCGCTCACTTTCCAGTGGGAAGTGTCCCGTTGTATGTGTAAAAATTGTAACTACAAAACTGATTTATATTCGATTCTTAAAATATATGGATTAATTCAAAAGGAAGGCTAACCGCGGGTGGTCACTAGTGAATGCTAGTGATGTATAAAAAGAATAGGTAATCGAAATTAGTCCGGTTTATGAGATAAGCAAGAACAAACATACAAAAAGAATGTCCGTTTTTTAAATTTTACCCACATAGTCTAAAACTTTACTAGGTAACGATATACCTACATTACAAGTTCTGAAAATGATGTTTACATAAGTTAGGTACAGATTGAGCGAAAATTTCCTATTTTTAAACTCCGTTAATAATGCACAAAGAGCAAAGTAAACGACGATTAACTCTATAATTATGAAAAATCTACTCGTGTTTGCGCAGTTCAATAAATAAGACTCCTACAGATTTTCTTTGCTCCACCAAAACGTTCGATCATCTGTAGCCAAACGAAATAAATAATTATAATCTGAAATTATTTAATGAGCGTAATAATTCAGGCTCTCAGCTGGCATTCTGAGTGGCTCGTTTCACGAATTACGTAAAGCGGTAGTGCGACTATGCAGATGGTCCAATCGGTACTTGTCTGCTCCTGGGTTGACCTCTATAGTGACATGACATTGGTTGACTCAAAGGTTCTTTAAGACGCTAAGTAGGGTGAAGCGACTGTCCCTTTCATTGCCGCTGCATCAGAAAGAAACACCAAATCTGGGCCCGATGTCTCATTAATGCAAATTGTTTCAGTTGTGGGTCAATGGCCTGTCAGTGGTCCAGTTTGGGTCGCGTGTAATTATTGGTACATTGTATATGTATTGTGTATTAATATCTTCTGTTAGGTGTAGAAACGAACTAGCTATTTAAAGCCGCTGAGAACATTTGCCATCAATGACCGAAATTAGGTTTACTTTGGGGTTTTTTCTTTTCAAAAACAACAAAAACTGCTATTCCCATCAATAAAAAATGTTTCTTGAAAACCAATCTTTAACACTACAGTCTTTCTATACTGGCTCATTTACTAGATTTTTCAAACATTTGACTTATATTAACGCGATTTTAGGCATTTGATGATACTGAAGGCCTTATCTTTTGGGTTTTTCGTCGACTACACACACCAGGTCCATTATCGCCTATGTAACCTACATTATAACTCTCTGGTTGTCGAAATGGGACTTAAGACTTAATTGTTTATCTGATGCATTTGTGTAAAATTTTCTAAATAGAGTTGGTAGGTCATTAAAACTAGCAAAGCAAATAAAGTTTAGGCGTTTAGGCATGTAGGTATGAAAATTAATAAGTGTGCCTTCTGATGGTATATTTTTTATTTTAGGCTCATTTACTGCTTAAGACGCTTCCATAGGCTAGGTACAGCCATCATCGCTTAAAAAATCACAAGTCGATCAAAACGTAATTTTACGCTAGCCGATTTTTTTTATATTATTTTATTAGGTAAATATAACAAGTACCAATCAACATACTGAATACAAAATACTGAAGCTTATTTAAATAATGTATTAGTGGCGTACCCTATCCGCTAATTCGGCCGGTATTCGTCAATTTGGTGTCCCACACGAAAGGAAGAAGAAGTGAAAAATTGTTTATTGTAGTCACAGATAGATAAACATTTTAGTACTTTTGCTTTCTGAAGCCACAGTGACCCGTTTTTAATTAACCTTTTTGTTATTATATAACCTACAGCTGTTCTTCAATCTTGACCAGCAGAAATTCGATATATTACGTTTTGTCGAGTTGTAAGTTTGAAGGCAGCACCTAACCTACGGGTATTGGGTCTAAGTAACGTTTCTGCCAATGAAATTGGGTACTCGTTGCTGATGTAACTTTGTAAAATTATGAGTCTAATAAATGCTTAAGCTTAAAAGCAGTTTAAAGCAAGAGTGTTGCACTACTACACGACCGCGCCAAATAGAGAACTACCGAACTTAATGATAAGCGCATTTAATGTTTAACCTTTGCGATTCGAATGTCCAGTTTCAGAAATTGACTGTTTGATAGATAAGTCCCGCCCTTGACAAATTTAGAAAAATTCAGAAATTAATGACGTACTGTAGAGCGTTGAAGATACCTATTTACTTCTTTTAAGTAACTGAAATAATATACAGGGTAATTTTTATTCAACTCGAAAATTTTACAGGGCGATTTTACTCATAATTCTGAACAACTTTTATTATGGGGTCACCTGCGAAATCGCGAAAAAAGAAACAGTAAAGTTGTTCGATACATTTGGTTCGAGTTGGTATGAATTTTTCTATGGAGTAGCTGCTTTTTTCTTAGCGATTTTGCAGGTGACTCCATACTTAAAGTTGTTCAGAATCATGACTAGAATCACCCTGTAAAATTTCCAGGGTGAATAAAAAATTTGTACCTGTATAAATTTGAGAAACGCACATAATAAGCCTGTTGCGTTTCCAACCATTTTTTTGGGATTTGCCGGTGAGTCAACCCACTATTATGTGAAGCGCAATTTCCCTAACATCTTATACAGGGTGTAAGGGTCATCCCTTCGAATACTGATAGAGTGCATGCAAACCATGAAACTGAACAACATTATGTCAAGAAACAACACAGAACGACTTCCCATACAAAATTACTATCAGCTGACTGCCTTTAGTATATTTCTATCGGAAGTTGTTCAGTTGCATAGAGTGAATGCACCCTTTGGCGGTGCTCTCACTTGTCGTCGTGTCGTTCCGTTTTTTAACGCATGCGACTGTCAGACGAAAGGAAATTGAGAATTCCAATCTGATTCTCATACTAAATCCCACACTAGCCGTATTTGTATGGGAATAAGATTGGAATACGCAATTTCCTTTCCTCTGACAGACGCATGCGTTACGTTGCGTTAAAAAAACGGAACGACGGACGACAAGTGAGCGAACCGCCTATCAGTATTCGGAGGGCTGCTTGTTACACCCTGTATTAAATATTATTGTACCCTACTACGTGTCTACATTTTAACAATGATTGAATGGCGTAAAACGTTTCTTCTGTTTTTATTCATCAATGATTTTTTATTTCCATTAATCACAATGTACCTCGCGGTCCCATTCAATTCGACGTTATTGTTATACAAATTAACGGTTTCAGGGTTACTTGGTCGATTGGTATACTTACATGCACGTACACATTACGGGGTAGGCAAAGCGTTAACGGCCGTATGATATGGTCGCTATCGCTACGTCTGGCAAATCATTTGAGAGCCGTTTCAGAAAAATTGTGGTATCACTATAGTAACAGGTTGTCAGCCTGTCGCCTAAACTTTTAATACATATGAAATCCTGATACAATATTCCAAATGACCCTCAAATGTTGTCTTGTCAGACGTGGCGTAGATGTCCGTTTTTTACGGCCGTTCACGCTCTGCCTACCCCGTAAGGGATTATAGGCGTGATATATGTATGTATGTATGTACATACATACATACATATATCCTCGAGTCCCTAAGTCGCCTCTTACGACACTTGCGGGTATGAAATGGAGTGATGCTATTCTAAGCCAGTATCGGTCGCTTATTACCTATCTATTAAAAGTAAGAAATAAGACGAGAGGTCAATTTCTCTGAAAAGTATAGTTAATTTAGTAATTCAGGATTCAGAAACTATCGGCGTAGTAGGAAAGTATTAATCCATACTTCCATACTTTTTCAACAGCTGTAAGAGTCCATTGCTGGTCATGGGCAGGTATTTGTTATACTCACCGGAATGGCAAGCGGAATGGCGAGCGCAGTGCTAGGTATTGTATTCACAGGGAACACTACTGCCTATTAGCCGCCGCGACACCCACGGGAAGAAATCAGGTAATCCCATACTTGTATTAAAATCCAAGATTTTTAGTGTATTTGTTAGTTGTCTTTAGGCTCATACGGCTAGACGAATTTTAATCTTGAATAACACAAAAGCTAATTTCTACCACAAAAAACCGAAAAATAGTTGCAGCTGAAACTGCGGGACGGAATCTAGTTCCTACTTATTATTGAACATGAGAAAATTCGACATGTCTATGTCGAATTTTCTCATGTTTTAAGATCATTTAACATACTTAAATCAAGCATAAACTTTATACTGAACCTTGTTTAAAACAAAACCTACTCTTAACCATTTTTAGTACCCTCAACCCTTTGTAGGTACGTGCGATACCTACTCGTGTTAGGTACTATTGGCGCTAGTTCGAGTTACCTATGGTGGCATCTAATTATGTTCTGATTATTCTTTATGACTGCATGAAAAAATGGGCTGTTTCAAAAATCTGACAATTGTATTTTTCAATGAAATCTCGTTTTACTTTGCGCAGCTCAAACAGGTTTTTTTGTTCTTGATACTCTTGTATATATATCTATACTATAAAAGTTTACATTCAATTAAGTAGAAATATTTTAAGAGTGAGTTCTACTCGTGAATCTGAACTCTTTATAGGAAAAAAAATTACCTCCCATACAAAAAGGTGCAATTTTTTTTTACTTTTTATGGGATGTCCAATTTTTGCTATTCATTTTCACATGTAGAACTTAACCTTAAAATAATTGTACTTTAGTTGGGTATTTTCAAAAATTTATTTTTACTAGCAAAGAAAGGCAAGCAATGCTCGGTCAATCAGGACTGTACATTGAATTGTCATTGTAAATTGCGATCGCCATTTTTATGAAGTAACCCTAGTTTATAATGCTGATCTCTTGAATAGGTTGACCGCTGTTTTGGCGCAGTGGTATTTCGACTGCCTGCACAAAGGATCCGGGTTTGATTGCCGATGGGGCACTCACAAACTTGATATTATCAATTTGTGAATTTGTTCCCTGTCTGGGATTCAGCCTGTCTTCAGTCTCTTCCCAGGGTCCAGTCTGGTTAGGACATTGCAGGCTGAACCACACGTTTGAAAGATGTTTCCGTGCTTCGGAGGGCACGTTAAACTGTCGGCTCCGGGTGCTGTCTATGATTACATAGACACGGTCGTTACGTCATGTCAGAGGCTGAAAAACTGACACAAGTGTTCAACGTGTCGTTCGTCTACTCGGTGTCCCACACGAAAAGAAAGCTCGACGTGCTGCCAAAAGTACACACTAATTTGAATGAATTTTCAGGACAAAAGCTTGGCTCTAACTACGAGAGCCTTCATGTGCCTTTCAGCATTAAAATTGCTAAACACGGACTAAAATACGAAATTTTGTTACAAAATAGCTTAATTTTTCCGCTATTTGAACGAAAGTGGATTAGAAAGGCTGCCATTTCGGCTTAGATGAGCATTACTTCATTTCTTTCCCGCGGGTGTCGATGGCGATTTGCAATTTAAGGTGACAACCTGTCACTATGTCGATACACAATTTTCTGAATGCCCCTCAAATGTTTGACTTTGCCTGCCCCGCAAGGGATATTATAATATAAATATATATAAATTTATAATATAAATTTATAATATAAATTTATATAAGTTGGGATACTAAGGATTTAACCTGTAGACTTGTAGCATGTTAAACTTGCCAATGCCTTAACAGGTTTCTTCTGGGTGAGCTCGCTCCATCTTAGACTCTGTCCCTGCCCTATGGCCTAGACTAGAGTCAAGAGCAAACCCATCATTAATAATAAAAAAAAAATTACACACAGGCACAGGTTCTTAATTTTTTTCTCATCCTTCTTTTCGTATGAACCCTGGTGTCAGAGTTTTTGAACCACCTACTTCTAATAATAGACTTCTGACATGGTTGTGTATCGACCACCGTCTAAGTAATCATACGGGGTGTAAAGGACGGTGTACCGAAAACTTTGCAGGCATGATCAGACAATGAAACTGAACAACTTTTTCTATAGAAGTTATGTTGGTAAACGAGAAATTTTATTCGACCTCCCATACAAAATTCCCGATCAGCTGACTAACTTTTTACGGAAAATCGAAAAAAAAATTCGTTTACCAACATAGGCTCCATAGTAAAAGTTGTTCAGTTTCATGGTCTGATCATGCCTGCAAAGTTTTTGGTACACCGTCCCTTACAGCCTGTATACAGCAACCCAGACTGACGGCTTAACGTCTTCAAAGCACGGAACTATTCTTTCTCATAACGACAGAACACAGCAAGCCATATCTTCGGTAAAGGAATCCAAAATAACTTCGTTTATTGTTTGGCAAGGCTAGCAAATCACAGCTGTGTTACACACATAAATATCACGCCTATCATCCCTTGCGGAGTAGGCAGAGCGTAAACGTCCGCAAGAAACGGGCATTCACGTCACGTCTGACAAATATTTGAGGGTCTTTCGGAAAATTGTGTATCGCCATAGCGACAGGTTGTCAGCCCATCGCCTATAATTTCAATCACACCCTCCAATCCCTTAGTCACCTCTTACGACTCCCATGGGAAAGACATGGGGCTATGCTATTCTAAACCGGCATCACACGGCACATGCGGTTCATTGACCCTTCGACCTCTAGACTAGACACAAATAAAATCTAATAAAATAGAATTAACATACTGGCAAAGGGTTCTCTATTATCTACGTCTAAAAAGGCTTGGCCCAAACTAATCACTTTAAGCATTCAAAGTTGCAAAATAACTGTTGTAAAGGCGTTAATCCCTAACCCATAATGTATTTATCAAATAAACTGACCTTTTAATCTAGATGACTGGCCTGATGATGTACTTGTCTGCTACGCCGAGGGTCGTGGGTTCGATCCCTACAAGACACAAATATTTGTTAAGTCGGTGTCAGATATTTGTATAAAAAGTATTTATATATGGAAAAAGTATGTTAATATTAATATCCTACGTCCAAAATATACAAAGAGGCTAAGCTAATGGACATCAAACAACTGTACACTTACAACACATGTATACTTATACGAAAAATCCTGCACAAATCAATTCATACATCCATCTTACTTACCCAAAACAAAGACCGGTCTAAACGCAGCACAAGAAGAGCTAGTTATTTGGTACTACCGAAGCCTAGAACCAACTACGGCAAGCGAATGTTTACGTATGAGGGTGCGCAACTTTTTAATAAATTACCATCTTCTATCAAAAACGTCGAGTGGTTTTAAAAGTAAATTGTCTCATCACATCATTACCACATGCATGTAAACATGCATTCAAACAAGTGTAGATACGTGTACATACTGGAATGGCAATGGAATGGTTTTGTGCGATTAGTTAATATAACCTCACTTAATGTAGGTAGACTTCGAGTTTTTAACATTAATTTTTCTTTATTGTCACTTTCTTAATTGTAAACGAACGTTATTCTTTTTTATGTATTATTGCATGTTCATTATTTCTCATGTAAGCGACCTTTGTGTTTTTAATGAGTAAATAAATTTCTTTAAACCTAATATCAGCGATCTAGTTCCCATAGTACAAACTTTGCTTAGTTTAGGGCTACACGACGGTGTGTGAATGGATCGGATCTTTAAAGTATATTAAATAAACATCTGTCCGATGTTTATCCAACCAATATGTACAATTCTGTTTTGAAGCAGAACACCTATTCTTTTTATTACTATATTATGGAAAGTTAAAATTATATATCTGATATAATATTCCGGGTTGTATATAACGGTATGTTCACCAACTCTTGAAACTAACGAAAAATATGCGCGAGTCGAAATATGACAAATATTTCGTACAATTTGTTACCCGGCCGAGTAATTTTTAGTGCAGGTGTTTTCATTTGTTTTAGATTTGTATCAATTCATGTGTAGCTTTTATACAAAAACGACAAAATAAAACAGTACAATTTTATCAGATTGAAAACTTAAATTGTATCCGGATAGACGCGTGAAAAATAAAACCGTGCCTACCATTATTTCCGTTGAACGGATTAAATACCAGTGAATAGATTTATTTCGACGTTGCACTGGGCAGGATAGAAATTTAAAAAGTAAAATGTCAGCTGTTGCTCTTCTCAGCCAAAAATATACCGGTCAACAAAAAGAGTCGATTAAAAACTAGTATTTTATTTAACCATTTATTGTACACAAAAACATACACAGGAACATTTTACAATGAGACAAGACACAACAGGTTTACTTATTTCTAAAAAGAAATTTCTTACAGCAAACCTACATAAGAGACATTCTATAATTCGAGACGCGGATATGACGTGCACAATAGCAAATAAATAAAAAAATAACGTATATATACGAATACTACAATACTTAAATACCTTTATGATAGAATACTTATATACCTATTAATATATAAATATATTATATATATACTACATACATACTTACAGTACTATGGATATGCAAGAGAAAGATAGTGTTCTTTTACTCTCTTTTTAAATATAGCAATAGATGGACTATCGCGCACAGCGTGCGGGAGAGAATTCCACAATCTGACGGCATGAACAGTAAAAGAGTAGGAGTAGAAGTCTGTCTTGTGAGATGGCATAGACAGGAGAGACCTGACGTTTGAGCGACATGGCTTATCCTGCGGGCGTGAAAACGCAAAGCGCTCTCGAAGATACGATGGAGAAGAAGGGTTATAAAGAATGTTGTACAGAGAAGAGAGAATGTGAGTATTCCTCCGAAGGCGGATTGGGAGCCACTTGAGCTGTGAACGAAATTGGGAAACGTGGTCGTATTTGCGCAGTCCGAAGATAAATCGAATGCACAGATTTTGAAGACGCTCAAGTTTATTAAGAAGCTCCTCGGTGGCATCCAAATAGCAAGAGTCGGCGTAGTCGAGAAGAGGTAAAAGAAGTGATTGAGCCAAAGTGATCTTAGTGCTTAAGGGTAAAAGGTTTTGGAAGCATTTCAGTGAATGAAAAGAGAAATGAATCTTTTTACTGACCTCATTGACATGAGGAGTCCAAGATAGCCTAGAATCTAATAACACGCCAAGGTTCTTGGCAGTTTGACTAAAACTAATTGGCACACCATCGTATTCAATAGATTGCACGGCCACAAGCTCCAGCTGCCTACTCATATAAGGGCTGCCGATAAGTAAGCTTTTGGATTTTTTCGGGTTGACCAACAGTCCAAAAGATTTAGCCCAGATTGAGATGTTATGTAGATCACTGTTGATTACATCTATGGAGCTGTTAATGTTAGCAACATTAGTGTGGTGATAAAGTTGTAGGTCGTCTGCGTAGAGATGGAAATTAGAAGATATGACAGAAGTAACAGTATTAATGAATATAGAGAAAAGAAGAGGAGAAAGTACGCCACCTTGCGGTACGCCCGCAGAAAGATCACACCAATCTGAGAGACATTCGTCGGAGCGGATCCTCTGTGACCGACCGCGAAGATACGAATCGAACCACAAGATTACTGAGTTAGAGATGTTAAATGAGCGAAGAATGGCGAGAAGTACATCGAAGTCTACAGAATTGAAAGCACTACTAAAGTCTAGCAATACAAGGATTGTGACAGATTTATTTTCCATTGCAAAACGGATGTCGTCAGTGACTTTAAGTAGTGTTGTCACGGTGCTGTGACCAGGTCGAAAGCCGGATTGGAATTGAGAAAGTAGACTGTTCGATGTGATGAAGTCAGCAAGTTGTCTGTGGACAATATGTTCAAGGACTTTTGCGAGGAAAGGTAGGATTGAGATAGGACGGAAGTCAGAGAAGGAGGCGGGATTGGACGATTTGGGAAGGGGAATCACGTCAGCTTGTTTCCAAGCTGACGGGAATGTGCTCGTTACCAGGGAGTGGTTGAAGATGTGGGTAAGTATTGGTAAGAGCTCAGGAAGAATGAGTGAGATCATTCTGGAACATATATTGTCATTGCCTACAGCTGTTGAAGTGATGGAGTGAATATGCTTCTTAACATCTCCTTCAGAAACCGTGGTGAAACTAAAAGAAGAGCAGAAAGGTAGGAGTTGGCTGCTAAGAGCAGCTAAGGTATTAGACTTAACCCTATCATCTATGGTCACAGGTGGGGAAGAGAAGTGAGTATTAAGCAAGTTAAGATCAACTGGACCATTAGACGACGCAGGCGAGACTTTACCAATACCTAGAGTTTTAAGAAACCTCCAGACCTCTGCAGGGCTACAGTCCTTAACAGAAGAGTGTATATGGCGTCTTTTGGCATCTCTACAGAGACGACTACAGTAGTTACGTAAAAACTTGTATCGCGCGAGGTTTTGAGCCGTTGAGAACTTTCTGTATTTAATTTTGGCTTTATCGCGCTTGGCCATGAAATTCTTTATGGTGTCTGTTAGCCAGGGCGCTGGGGCATGCTTTACTTTAACTTTTTTGACAGGAGCATGGTGGTCATACAGCGATAGCAAAGCAACCCGAAGTTCCCCAACTTTCTCATCAATGTGTTCAGCAGAAATAACGGGTGTCCAATCAATACTGAATGCATCCCGCCTCAAAGCCTCCAAATTGATACCCCTAAAGCTACGACGAAAGAGAAATTTTGATTGACGCCGAGGTGGTCGGATTTTATATGAAAGAAATATAAGATCATGATATGAAAAGTTAGCAGGTAATTGGCCATGAACAGCTATATTTGCTAAAGAAGAAGTTATCATGAGATCGAGAAGGGACGGTATACAATTGGGAAAATGGTGTGTGGCGGAAAGTGGAAGAATGTTTAAGTTGACTGAAGATATTAAAGAAATAAGCTTATTAGACCGAACATCATTTTTTAGCAGGCACGTATTAAAATCGCCGAGAATTAAAACATGGTCATAATTAGGACAGTATGTGCACAGAAGACTTTCTAACGAGTTAAAATAGTCTATCTGTAGTGATGGGCTATAAAACACGGCTAATAACATCTTTTTGTGATGTAGTGTGATTTCGATAAATAAGTGTTCTGCAGATTGGGAGTAAGCAGAAGGAGAGACGCTGATTACAGTATGCACTATGTCGCTACGTAAATATATAGCGACGCCACCCCCTCCCTTGCCCGTACGGTCGTTGCGTATAAGTTTATAGCCCGGAAGCGTAAATAAAGAATTTGCAAGCGAAGGTTTCAAAAAAGATTCGGAAATCAAAATAGCATCTACGGGGGAATTGCCAAAGGATGCCAGAAGATCGGAATAGTGAG
This sequence comes from Tuta absoluta, assembly GCA_027580185.1. NCBI lineage: Eukaryota > Metazoa > Arthropoda > Insecta > Lepidoptera > Gelechiidae > Tuta > Tuta absoluta. The sequence continues at coordinate 4,112,176 of JAQAHW010000019.1, read as the reverse complement.
AAGGAATACTCTGGGCATTGATATGCACAACATTGAAATTTTTAGGGAACTTCGAAAAAGAGGCCTTTAACTGGTCATGAACCGACAGATGTATGGAACTATCACTGTCACTGTCAGCACTGACAAATGTATCAGATGAAGAAGAACACGAAAAAAAGCTATTATTAAAGTCATCTAATCTATCCATATTTAGTAATAAATATTAATAATAAATACCTACTATAATAAAATAAACTATTTGAAAACAAAAAAATATTATGAAATAGAACACCTAATCTCAGAATCTACACTTACCGCAATTTGCTGTAAGAAAGACTACCAAATCACAACACAACATAACTAAGATTTATAATAAAAAAGGCAAAGCAATTATTTTTAATGTGTTTGATTACGAACACGTTTTGAACATAAAAACGGAACGCAGCCTAATTCAATTTCTTGATTTATGGCGTTTTGAACGCAGCGTAAGCAAAAGAAAAAAAAAAGGTAAGGCAAACTGTCACTTGCACTGTCAGTCTGTAAATAACCTCAAAGGAAAACAAAATAAAATGAAGTGAACAACACAGTACCCACCTACATATTATCCGTTTTACCTGCCAAGAAAAAGCTAAATAATGATACTACCATAACAATAAGATAATACAGCTAAATTTGGTAGGTGGGCAAATTAGATACAGAGAAGAAAAAATAACACAGAGAAAAATTAATCATTTGCGCACTCTGAGGTTTCGTCCACCGGCACCTTCAGGCCCTTGGGTGGATTTCGAAGCGGAATCTTTCATTTTCTTCGGCAGTTCGGCCTTCGCATCCTTCGCTGCGGGAAACGCTGCCATGAGGCTCTTGAGCTCGCTAAGGACCTCAATCCTTCTCCTCGAGCCGTCCGGCAGCATGATGACAATTCTTCCCTCCGAAGACCAGCAGTTTCTGACACTGAAGTGACTACGGGCTGCCATAAATACTTCATGTCTGGATTTCGTCAGGAATTCGGACACCACGACGCCTGTGTCTTTGAGCGAGGTCTTGGTGTCCCATACGAGCCTCCGATGCTCCAGGTCACGAAAACGGACTAGCACAGGACGAGCCTTTGCTGTGGAGGATCCCAATCTATGACAGGATTGCAGGTCAGTTAAGGTGAAATCTGACAACTGCATTTTGTCGGTTAATATTGTGTGGACCTTTTCCTGTATCTTCTCCTCTTTGGTTTCAGCTATTCCATGAAAAAGGAGTGTCTTTCGTCGCAGGAATGTCTCGTGGCGGTCTTGGCCAAGAGAAAGCAGCTCCGTCTGGAGCTTGAGTTTTGACAGTACCTTCCAGACCAGTTGCTTGAAATCCAAGAAGTCATGGGCTAGAGTTGGCAAATCTGCAGTCCCAGCTGGAGTAGTGGATGTGGCTTTCTTTAGCCTCTCCTCAAAGTCGCCCATCAGGTCAAATAGGGTAGAAATATCAGCTGAAGTTGATGAAAGCTTTGATGACAGTTCCATGATGATGTGGATAGTGTTGATGATAATCCAAAGTGAGAGAGAAAGTGAGAATTTATAGTGCGGGAAGTGTAGATCACATAGACAATTAAATTAAAAAGTGCATAAGTTAATTAACACTTTGTAAGTATTTTTAATAATATAAATTATGATAGCAAAACAAAGAGCTGTTTTTAAGGCGACGCCTACCCGCAAAAAAAACGGGTAGGCGTCGCCTTAAAAACGTAACATGCACTTAGTATAGTGGAATACCTTGAAGCAAGCATATTTTATTGAGTTTTTATCTATTTAAGAGTTGTACTCTCTGTAGTTTTTGGGATCCGTAGCCAAAGGGTTAAAACGAGACCATATATATTATTATATTACTGAAATTTCGCTGTCTGTCCGTCTGTCACCACGCTGTATCTCATAAACTGTAATAATAATAATAATAAATGATTTTATTGCAAAATAACAATGACTTATACACTAGATACATGAACTAAATTTGTAGAACAAAACTTAAAGCTAGGTATAATTTATAATCTAGTACAATTTTGCTAGTATCTAAACTAGGCCTTGCCTGTATCTTAGATACTAGGTGTCCTCCAATGTTTAATTTTGTGAACTCAATATTTGCTGTATTCAGTTTCGTTCATTTTTTTTCTTTTTATAAAGTTTGGCATATTAAAAATTAAAATAAAAAGGATAATAAAAATTTAAAGTTACTTACGTCTCGGCTACCTTAATAGTAGTTTATGCAACTGTCGTATAATGGGGGTCATTAGAATTCGAGTGTCTGTTTATCACACGAGGCGCAGCCGAGTGTGATAATAGTTTGACACGAGCATTCTAATGCCTAATTATAGCAGTTGCATACACTATTTTATCTACACTCCCCAAAAAAACTCAGAAACACTTTTCTAAACGTACGCACCGGCCATTGCAAGGCCCGATACAAGGACAAATTCAATACGAGAACGTAATATGGCTTGATATGAATTTTTGAAAAATCTATACTTTAGCAGTTGTTTAGATGTAGAGTCTTAACAATAACTTAACTAAACAACTGAACAACATCTGAACAACATCTGAACAACAACTGAACAACATCTGAACAACAACTGAACAACATCGAAACAACAACTGAACAACATCTGTACAACAACTGAACAACATCTGAACAACATCTGTACAACAACTGAACAACAACTGAACAACATCGGAATAACATCTGAACAACAACTAATCAACATCTGAACAACAACAGAACAAAAACCTATTAAAACAACTGAACAACATCCGAAAAATTACCGTATAACAACAACTGTCAGGTGCGGCGGAAGATAGCGATTTGAGTATTGGAAAAAAAAACTTCGTTTCATTTCTCAACTTTATCGTATTAAGAGTTTTCTCATTAAGTCATTACGCTTCTGTAATTTATAGTAAACCTTAGTTTTTATAGGCAGAATGCATAAAGTAGGTCATTATGCATCTGTTTTCGAATTCATAATTCGAACATTATGAGACGAGTGTAGATAAAATTATAAATAAACCTTCTGTGTCATTATAATTTAAGGTCTTTAGCCAGTGTGTTATCTTCACCTTACATTTTGCCATGTTTAAGGGATATATATTTAAAATTTTATTAATTTTATTGTACAGCATTGGACCTAAATAAAGCTGGGATTTTGTAGCGGAAATAGTGAAGGTTTGAATTCTTGGGCAAACTATATCTTTTCTTCTTTGAAGAGCAAGGGTTGGATTAAATTCAAGTGTAGAATGTTGCATTAAGACCACTTCGCGGATATACAATTGTCTTACTGTAAGAACACCACTAAGCGCGTACAGATCAATTGTTGGAAACCTGAAGGGTTTGGAGTGGATCACCTTTAAAAGAATTCGTTGGGCTCTTTCAACTTTAATGATGTGGGTCTTACATGCACCACCCCATGTAGTAACGCAATAAGTTAAAAGTGACTGTGCTAATGCAAGGTATATAGTTTTGAGTAAAGCGGTATCGGCAATATGGCGTAGGGTTTTAAATATAAATATTAATTTCCGAATTCGATTCGAAAGGAGATCTATTTGGGGTTTCCAGGATAGGGTTTGATCCAGCACTATTCCAAGATATTTGATGGTTTCTGTATACTCAATCAGATCGCAATTGCAATCTGAATCTAGTTGAGCTGAATTACTACAGCAGTGATGAGCCCGAATAGCTAAGTCCTGTTTAGTTGGGATTCTGCTTGTAGTTAGTCCGAAGGGAATGAATTTAGTTTTAGCAGTGTTTAATGTTAGTATATTCTTATTCAACCACAACATGACACTCTTTAGTCCCTTTTCAGTCTGGAACCTAGCCTCCTCCCAAGAGTCACCATGAAAAATCAATGCCGTATCGTCTGCAAAAGTAAAAATACTACAATTGTTTATTTTAAGACGGCATAGGTTGTTAATATAGATTAAGAAGAGGCTAGGACCAAGAACTGAACCCTGAGGAACCCCATAAGTGACCACGTGATCCCCACTGTAGATATTGTCCAACTTTACTCTTTGATTTCTGTCAGTTAGATAATCTCGGAATAGGTCCAGAGCAATACCACGAACACCTATTTCTTCTAGCTTTTGGATCATGATAGTGACAGAAACAGTATCAAAGGCTTTCTGTAAGTCCAAAAACACTCCAATACACTTCTTTTTGCCATCTAAATGTTTAATTATAGTCTCTGTGAGTTTTAAAACTGCATGTGACGTTGATCTTCCGGCTCTGAATCCATATTGGTTATCTGATAAAACATTATTTTTTTCAAGAAAAGATAAGAGTCTCTTGTTCATTACCTTTTCCATTATTTTAGACATGCATGAAAGCACCGATATCGGTCGGTAATTTGAGACGCTGGTTTTGTCACCTGCTTTATAAATAGGGTGTATTATTGCAATTTTAAATACTTTCGGAAAAATACCATTTTCAAGGCAGAGGTTGATAACATGCGTCAATATGGGTACTATAACATGTTTAGCCATTTTCAAGGTCTTTGTAGAGATTCCATCCCACCCCGCAGCACTGTCACTTTTTAGAGAGTTCAAAATTCTTTCTACTTCATTTTCAGTAGTAGGAAGGAGTACCAACGAGTTTGCGACATGTAAATTAGAGTTCTTAATTGTCGTGTTGTGGTCCGTTCGGCCTGACTGTGGTAAATTAACTTTTTCAGCTTTTTCAATAATGTAATGGCAAGAGTTGAAATTTTCAAAAATGATGTATTTTTATTGCCCATACAATAAACGGGATTCCGAGCTACGACAGTGTATTGTATAGGTACCATCGACAAGCTAAGAAGAAGAACGTGATTATATGCCATTTACTTACATAATGGTAGGGAAACCATCGTGTGCTAGTCCGACTCGCACTTAGCCCATTTTTTTTTAAACTTGATGAAAATGTTTTATGAATGCATAATGCAGTTCTTTATGGGTATAATGTACTATGGGGCAGCGGCGATACCACGCGATGCAAATCAACGCTGACCAACGCCTACCGGAATTTAAAAGTTACAGTTACATTATAAAATCCTTTGCAAGCATATTTTTTTTTATATTGAGTAGTTATTTTGTGCCTGTGTGAATACATGTATATTTGATGATTCTATAAGGGTAAAACGCACTTGCGCTTCTACGCTTACTAAAGCCTAGAGGTGCCTGTGCCTTACATATTTGATGCAAATTTTCTAAGAAACAGCTAGTACCTACCAACTCTTTCCAAACTTGGATTAAATCAAAAGTAATATTGTGTTCAGACCTCAACCATATTCTAAACTTTGATTACTCTATATACATTATGTCTATTATGGTTTAACAAATTTTCAACTTATCAAACACTCCGAAGGTCAAAATTATTCCATATCTAGGGTCCAAAGTAATTTGAACAAACTTGTGTACTTACACAACTAAGTTATAGTCCATGAGCAAACGTTGGAATTGGGTTTAAAAGGTTCCCTTTTACACATACACAAATCACGCATTTTATCTCTTGTGGGGTAGGCAGAGCGTAAACGGCTGGAGAAACGGAAATTAAGTTCCTTTCCTTTTGAAAGAGTAATTAAACGATAAACTTTGGTAGGATAATAAATTAAATATTGTTTCATGCCCGTAAAAAACAAAGCAAAGAAATATCTCTCAAGTTCATAAATTTACCAACATAAATTACAACAACCTTTTTACCAAAAAAGTTAACTTAACCGCTAATAATTGCTAAGCAAAAACCTAATGTTAGTATTACCTACGTCATATTTTTTTATATGGTAATGTCACAATAATTTTTCCAAATGTTAGGTGACTTTGCCATTGTTTTTTCAGGTATAGGTTACTGCCTGGTTAAATATTTGAAAGTGTCAAATATCTAACAGGAACGGTTTTAAATTAGATGAGTATGCTACAAGTTATATATGCTACAAGTTTGCCGTGTGATGCCGGCCTAGAATAGCATCACCCCATTTCTTACTCATGGGTGTCGTAAGAGGCGACTAAGGGACTCGAGGGCGTGTATAGCAATTTTAGGCGATGGGTTGACAACCTGTCACTATAGTGATACACAGCTATCTGATTGACCCTCAAACTTTTGTCAGACGTGGTGTTAATATCCGTTTTACGGCCGTTAACGCTCTGCCTACCCCGTAAGGGATAAAGGCGTGATTTATGTATGTATGTATGTATAAAGGCAATCATTATAATATCAGATAGTTTTTAAATCGTTTGTAGGCTTTTGGTCCATAAACCCTACGACAGGGACTTGCCTTACGTCTCAGTAACTCCAATATGTCAGAAATGTTGACTCGATAGCTCTTATATTATAGGCAAATCGCGGTAGTTCCTCAAACTCAATTTAGGAAGGATCACAGATATAACCAACCAGAATTAAGTGCCTTCATCGGATCGTTGGAGTACTCGGTGTCCCACACGACAAAGAAATAGAAGTTATCATCCTACAACAACGCGTTTTAGAAACGGTGAAAATATTTACATTTGTAAGAAATTTAAATGTTTTGATACTGCTTCCCTTTTATTCTTGTCGTATCGAAATTTTTCTGACGTACTTAGCTCTTTGGCTATCATACTGTTGAATGCAACAAAATTCATCATCAAGACAGTTTCATTAAACTAAAACACTTTCTCCACGGAACATTAGTAGTCATTTGAAAATAAAATTGCCGTGTGATGACGGCTTAGAATAGCATCACCCCATTTCTTTTCAGTGGGTGTCATAAGAAGCGACTAAGGAACTTGAGGGTGTGTATTGCAATTTTTGGCGATGGGCTGCCATTCTGTCACTATTGCGATACACAATCTTCCGAATGACTCTCAAATGTTTGTCAGACGTGGCGTAAATGACAGTTTTTTGCGGCTATTCAAACTCTGTCTACTCCGCAAAGGATTGTTGGCGTGATATATGTATGTATGTGAAAATAAAATTAGACCCCATCCTCCTCCTCAAAGGCGCGCGTCGGTCAGCTGGATTTAGGACAAAGCTCTCTGGGTAAACTTTGTCAGTGTCATGAATTCTTTGTTTTTTATTACAATTTAAACCTTTAGGTATAGGAGGTGGCTTGGTAATAATTTTTCGATATTTGTCAAGTTTTGCAATAGCGATGACTTTTTGCGGCCGTTTTTAAGGGACAGCCCTCCGAATACTGATAGGGTGCATGCAAACCATGAAACTCAACAACTTTCCTCTATGAACATTATATCAGGAAAAGACAAAAAATATTCGATCTACCATACAAAATCACGATCAGCTGACTGCATTTATAATGGGACGTCCAAAATATTTTGACGTTTCCTTAAATATTTTTTTATGGAAAGTTGATCAGTTACATGGTTTGAATGCACCCTATCATTATTCAGAGGGATGTCCCTTACCTTACACCATGTGTAGGCACCATGTGTATGTGTATTTGTTTGTTGTTAACCTACTAATATTATAAATGGGAAAGTTAGTATGTTTAGTTGTTACTCTTTAACTCTACTCTCAAAATCAGCGATAAAGACATAATATGGTCATTTTAAATATCCTCACCATTTTCTATAACTTCTGAGCAATTTTATTTTTGGTCTTTTCTGCCTTTGACAATAACAGACTAAGCCATTTCTCTCAAAAGAAAGAAAACTCATAAATGAGTGAACAAAAGATCTGATCAGGAAATTAAGCTTCAGTGGTAACAATGGCCTCCATTCGGGAAATAAATTCTCATAAGTTACCTACCTTGAATTTTCGCTGTCACATAGGCTTAGAAAAGGATAGGAGATATCTTTGTCTTCTTATATTTAAAAATGTCTATCGGTTCCTTGCCATTTGTAGTTAATTTAGTTAGTAGCCATTGTTTTTATCGTCACCTTATTTTGATAGTTAACGCGTTTGTGGCGACAAATTATAAGACATAACATGAGATAGTTATTATTTCCCGAATTGAGGCCAATAACACTCAAAGACATTGTAATAAAGACTCAGTACCGGTTTGCCACAGTCCCGATTCATCAATAAAAAATGCATACAACGAGCCCCAGTTCGTCACACTCAATAATAATTATATTTTTAATTAAGATAGGTATTTTTTATAGATTGAAAAACCATGTTCTGCTTTAAAACGCCAATGGATGGCGCCCATAATTGTGCGTAATGCATGCATAATAAATCCTCATTTGTTTTTTTTTAAGCATTCGCATCAATGTTTTGTCGCAAGCACTAGTATTTTCAGTAAAAACTAGAATTTTGTAATGCCGACGTACAATTATAGCGACATCTTTTGTTCATATTTAGAACGAACGAGGGTTCAGCACCTCAAAAGGAAAAAACACGGAATGTTTATAAGATCAATTTGTTGTCCGTTCGTCTGTCTCTCACGACTCGACGATATACTCAAGTCTATGGCCGCTTGCTTACTAAGATCAAGCTCCTGCTGTTTATACTATAAAAAATTATGTAGTAGGTACTAGTCTCGTGGACCTTGAACTATGAAATTTGGTAAGTATGGTAGCTTCATTTTGAACTAAAAATTCAGGATAAAGATCAAACACTCATTTTAAGTATTAGACCGGGTCTATCGCGATAGTATTTAGGTAAATATTAGTAATTTACCTATGTCCCGACGTTTCAATAGTTTCATGTATCGTGGTCGCGGGTTACCCGGTCTAATACTGAAAATGAGTGAAAGTGATCGCGAGTGCTTGAAAAGTTATAAAGATCAAACAATTGATTTCTAAAATAAGTATTATGTTTGTTGGGGATCCGAAAAACATAAACAATTTTCATGAGCAAGTTTCGGCATGTTTATGAGCAGTTCAAGTAGAGTATAATACGCAAAAGCAGGATGGACATGTAACAGAACCCTTGGTGGGCGTGTTCAATGCGTTCTTCGCCGGTTTATTTTCAAGCAGGCCTTATTTAATTTAACATGTTGCGGTTCGTCACAGCCTCCATATTTCGTGTGGTAGGTTACGTAAATTGTGGCGAAACGGGACTATGTAAGATTATTAAAAATAGGTCTTTGACGAACCGGGACACGTTTTTTATAAGTGTCAAACCGGCAACGAATCCCAAACAATATATTTGAAAGGCATACTAATAAAGATCTTCAAAGAGAAAAACATTAAAGAGACAAGTCCAGTATTCGGCAGATGCAAATTAACAAAAAATCACTGAGTCATCACAATAATACCCAACTTCTCCACTCGTGTCGTACGGTGTCCCGGCTTCGATTCCCGGTGGGGGGCACACACAAAGTTGATATTTATCACTTTCTGAATATGTTCCCAGTCTGGTAAGGACAATGCCGGACCTGATTGTCTGAAAAGAAAAATGGTTCCGTGCTTCAGATTATGTACGTGCCGTCAGTCCCGGTCGCTGTCTATGATTACTTACGTGGCGGTCGTAACCATGTCAGAGGCTTACTACTTTTCGCTGACACCAGGGTTCATCGTGTACCATTCGAAAATGGATAAAATAAAGTAGTAACCCCTGACAAGATAAATACTTTAAAATTGTGCGGCACGTGTGAGAACCACCGAATACCTTTTATATATAGGTGAAATAGATTCAGACCTGTATTACAATGGGACAAAAAACGGGACGTATTCAATGGTCAAAATTACGCTTCTAAATTGGAGCGATATAAAAAGATGTTTTGTCAATATTAAAAATTCCCTCGCTTCTCTCACTCCCACAGTAAAAGTTAAGAACAGTATAAAGACTTCAAAGATTGGAAGCAGTTCAAGTGATTGTTAGGTATCGAATGAAAGGTACACTTTTCTTGCGGATTCCAGCTGCTATATGCTAATTGCAATATGGTGACTAGAATAGCATCACACCATTTCTACTCGTTGGTGCCTAAAGAATGGGTAGCACCGTTTGGTACAATACTTTGCACTGCGTTCATTTACACCTGCCAATGTTGTGAGTATGGCAAATCTAGTCCTGATAATCCTGGTAAAACTTGATAACCAACGTAAAGAAAAGTGGAGGAAAACTCATACTTGCAGATGGTAGCAAGCGCATCTGTGCCTTATCGCACCAGTTACAAGTAATAAGTAACTGAATGTAGCGGAAGCTACAATCTAACATATTTTCACGTAGGGGAATTTAATCATATCTCAATTCCCTACGTGATTTGCGTGATACTTTTACTTAGGTTTAGTAAGTATATAAGCTGAATTACATGTTAATATATTGTGCATTAACTACGGAGACGTCGAGTACTAATTACCACCACCTCTAACCATCAGTTGGTATAACTAGTAACCCCGCGTTGAACATGGAAGCCTTCAGCGACGGCCGCGTTGGAGCGCTGTCCACCGCCATCTGGAGTCAAGAATCACAGCTTCGCGAGCAGCTACCTAAGTCTGCGGTTATTCATCGCAAGTCCCATCGTCAAGACCACGGAATGAACCTGCCCGCTTCCTGGTCACGCTTCGACGGCAACTGCTCATCTCCATAACTCCCGACGCACCGAGGTCCTGGAGACAGCATCGGTTCGGCTGTCAGAGTCTGCCCGCTCCAGCCAGAATGCCTGCCGCATCGGACTTTAAGATGACACCGCACCGCAAGACTACACGAACAACTGCTCACACCACGACCCCACACGACGCCAAGTCCTGTCTGATTTCATAACATCTCTCGACGTAACTCCAATGCACCACTTCAGACAGGAATCCATCCACCCTCCCGAGAAGTAACAAGGAAGAATCATCGCCTACCTACAGGACGCCGCACGCAGCCAGAGAAACCGCAAACGCCACGCAACGCCGCACCGCGCGGCAACTCGCCGCACCGCATAGCAACTCGCGTACCGCATCGCGCGCAGCGGACGGCAATATTCCGCACCACACCGTAACATGCCGCACTACGGTCGCATCGCTGCACACACAGCAAGCCTAGAAATGAAATAAGGAATATCTACGGGACCTACATAATCGTCGCAAGATGTCATGAAAATATTTATCGTCGCACACGCACTGCACTTTCCTGACACAGTGCCCCATCCATTCGGATTTGCGTAGTCGGTCGTAATTTGTACGTACCTGCTGAGTTTCAGCAAAAGGCGGCCAGTCAGTTGAAACTAAACTCGCCCGATCAGGAGCTTGAGTAATTTACGCTCGTCCATGGCCCAGGACTGGAGCAGCAAGAAACTACGAGGATGCAGCTTTCCCTCAGTTTTGTTTAAAATAATTTGAAGCAACGCGACGCAAGGCAACGATAACAAAAGATCATATGATTGAACAAGGTCAATGTCACCACAACAAGCGAAAATACAAGTCGGCGAAACACGGAGTTACAGCAATCTGCCCGTCAGCACATTCCAACGAAGACGACAGTCGGCAACTAGTCGAATCAGCGGTTCAAGCACGTTTATCATTAAGCGTTATCAAATCATAGTACTCATTTTTTTTACATATTATTGTAACTTTCCTGTATTTTTAAGAGTCCATAAAAAAAACTCTTTCTCAAAGGGGGGTGTACTGTAGCGGAAGCTACAATCTAACATATTTTCACGTAGGGGAATTTAATCATATCTCAATTCCCTACGTGATTTGCGTGATACTTTTACTTAGGTTTAGTAAGTATATAAGCTGAATTCAATGTTAATAAAATGTGCATTAACTACGGAGACGTCGAGTACTAATTCCCGCTACCCCTAAACATTAGTCGGTATACTGAACTTTGACATTGACAGGTTTTCGACCAATAACAGAACAAGCATAATAAATAAAATAAAAAAACACGACTGCTTTCTGACCTAAAGCCTAGTCTATGACACTCGGGATAATGTTAGAATTAATTTCAACATCGATTTTTATTTTTATTTTTTTCATATAGTCTGTAAAAAAAGGTAAAAACCACCGAAAGAATCATTTCGATACGATAAGTAGTTTCCGAGATATAATTTTTTAAAAGTTGGCAAGGCATGCTCGACCGCGCTCGCATGTGTGACGTCACTGAACACTACCGGCCGGCCGCCGCCGCCGCGCCGTGCCGACTCGCTGACTCGCCGATTCGCTTTGTTGCTCGTTACAATATCTATATCTTATTCATCTGTGTTGCTTGTTGTTCACCAGTCGTAGCACACGCGCGCAACGATCTGCTTCTTATTCATTGTTAAAATAATAATTACGGTACAGTTATGTCAAATAATAAAATCTACACTAATATAATAAAGAGGAAAGCTTTGTTTTTTTGTTTGTTTGTATGTAATCGATAAACTCCGAAACTACTAAACCGATTTCCAAAATTCTTTCACTATTAGAAAGCTACAACATTCCTGAGTAACATGGGCTACTTTTTAGTACGGGAAAATTCCTCATTCCCACGGGAAAACGGTTAGAAGCAGGAAAAGCGGAAAATATAGCGGATATTACCCAAATTAGCCACACCGATTTAGCAATCTTCGTGAAATTTGGCACTGATATTGGTGGTATATTGAAAACGGACTTGGACTGCTTTTTGTCAGCACTTGAGGATCTGGAGTACTTGATGGAGGGCACCAGGAGCACAGCTAAACTATAAGAGATTCTAAAATGGCTTCATAGCAAAAGTTGTTCAGCATGACGGGGCGCTTCTGCTGACACATGGTTATCGAGGATCTGGAGTACCTGATGCAGACCACCAGCATCCCATCTAAACTATAGAAGATACGGTAATGGTTTCAAAGTAAAAGTTGTTTATCATGACGGCCCACTTTTGTTGGCACTTGGTCATTGAGGGTCTGGTGCACCTGATGGTGGGCACCAGGAGCACTGCTAAACTATATGAGATACGATAATGGCTTGATAGCAATAGTTGTTCAGCATGACAGGCCGCTTCGGCTGGAACATGGTCATCAAGGATCTGGAGTACCTGATGCAGACCACCAGCATCCCATCTAAACTAGAAGAGCTACGGTATCGGCATCAAATTAAAAGTTGTTTAACATGACGGGCCGCTTTTGCTGGCACATGGTCCTGTTGAGTCACTTCTGTTGGAACGGAGTAAAGAAGTAAACTACTTTTTACGGGCAAAGATCCAATTTCTACGGGAAAACTGGTAAGTAGCAGCGGGTGAAACCGCTGGGCGGGCCGCTAGTGTCAAATATAAAGACTTACAAATGGTACATCATGTGTGTCAACAACAGTCAGTTCGCCAGAAATACGACAAAGAGCAAAATCAAATCTTATGAACATAGAGGTAGATTATCGTTAGTATCGTTACTAAGTTATATTTTGTTCGAGAATAGACTTTGGTAGTTACGTACCAATACTACTGTGCCTAACCTATAAATAATATGTTTTTTAACGTACCTACAAAGTTACTTACGTATCTATCTACTTATTTGCTCCTACCCTACAGTATTATTGTGACGCGTTAAATGGAAGTAAGGAAATAATGTGACGCGATATGTGTATAAACAAATGGGATCTTACTTATTTTTTTATTTTTACTCCTCGCATTTCAGCGGCAACGAAATCAGCATTTTTCGAAAAATATTGAGCCAACATCAAACCGTTAAGTTATTTGATCTCGGCAAGTTATTTGATTGCCTTTTTTGAAAACTTTCTTCCATTTTTTTATTAAATAACAATAATCTGTCGAGATAAGAACTCGTAATGCGCGGTAAGTAGGTGCATTAGTATGTGTGTGCACAGATCACTATTTATAATTGTGTGTGTTCGTGGCGGACCGGCGGCGGCGGCGGCGGCAGCAGCGGCGAGCGCGCGGTGTGAGTGGGCGGAGCCTGTACAATTACGTCACACGCAAAGCGCGCGCTTTTACAGAGATCTGAATTTTTGTTCAACTTCCAATGTCCATAACTTCAAAACTATTTGGATTTTTCGAATGAAACAAAAACAGTTGTATTTTGTAACACCTAGGCACCACAACTAAGAAGTTTCAAGTGATTCTGCCTACCTAGTAATGTCCTTAATTCTTTCGATGCAATTCTTATTCGAATTTGTTCAGTGGTGAGTGAATTTCAGACCTTTAGAGAATCGTACATATATACATACATGAACTCTAAAAACATTACACTTCTTTTTTAGTTGACTGCCTCCAGTTACTTACCGTATTGTTCGCTCATCATAAAATGAAAGTGATCTACTGATTCTTACTGCTACTATGCTTTCGTCTCGTCTCTTCTTTATCTGGCGTGTTTCTCTGGCATCGCTCTGAATTAAAAGCTTTCAGAGCCGGTCCTTTTATGAAACTTGTTTATTTATAAGTAGATATATTAGTGGCTGCGATTCTGTCTGGACAGGATTTCTTGTGATTTCCTGATAAAGCGAAGAGCCAGGAAATTTTAAACTCTCCTCACACATTTCACAGCTGCATAGTCTTTCAGTCTCTTTCATTGTTTTCTCTCATTCATCAAAAATAATTGAAAATATCTCGCTCAGTAGATATGATACCAGCTTTATTTATTGACGAAGTAAAGTTACAATTTTTTTTAAAGAAGAAGTAGAGTAACTAAACATTAATTAACATATCTACTGCATTGTAAGTGGGTCATATCAGACACAAAACCCTTGCTGTAAGTTCGATTTACGATTTAAGGTTTCAAAGCTAGGTACATTATGGAATTTGAAAATAGAACTGTCTATAATTATAGCCAATAAAAACCTATTATATCTTTTAGCTCGGCATTTTTAATCTATCTTTAAATCTTTATGCACAAAAATTTACACGGACGGACTTAACGAAAAAAGCGTATATAAGCATTATCCAGGCTACCTTAGGGCATGTAGAAAGGGTTTAAGCAGGTGCATTACAAAAAAAATATGAAAGAAAAGCTTGAAGATATAAAATATAGTATTAAGTATGTGTAATAAAAATTTGTTAATTTGGCATTGGGTGTCATTTCAAATCCATATCTGAAATCGAAAAGAAAATTTCTAAAAATTTCTAATAAGGAAGTAGCCAAAACGAAATTCATGGCCAACAAAAACCCTGATGAGGAAATTTTATTTGTATTCTGTATAACAAATGAGTTTGATTTTGTTTTATTAATCAATATTTCAACAAAAATAGTACAAAATTCGTATAATTTCATGACGATAAAAATTACTACTTTAGTTAAGATTTTTTTTTTCTGCTTTTTCTTACTGATGATACAACCATCTTTTATGATGATAACATACGATATATAAAGTAGGGTAGGGTAGGAAACAGTGACTCAGGCGGGTACTCTGACTCACGGATGTATCTCCCGAATGGACAAAAGTATCTACCTGTCTCCCTCACTCATTGGTAGTTCGCGACAGCCGAACGCGCATAAACCAGTCACCCGCCTGCTCTGGCGCCGTTCAATAGTGAAAAAAGTGTGTGATAGTTTTTGTGCCCTCAAAACAAAATTACGAGGTAAGTTACACTTCGTTTTATTCATTGATAATTAAAGATTCGTACAATTGTCATTGTTTTGTTGGATAGTGGTGTTAATATGCTAGGCAATGCGATAGATTTGCTGGCCGTACGGGAAGAATTGTAAGATGTGTCACCTATTAAATTCAAAATGGCGACGAAGCCTCACTGACTCAATTTTAGGAAGTACACAATGACTCGCGAGTCAGTGTGTACTTTTGTGAGTCAGTGTTAACTTTAGATGGTTAATACAATTAATTAGATAAATATAGTCATACGAAGTATATATTATGTTTATTACATACTATGCGTAGGATATCAAAACGGAAAACAAATCTTTTTTAACACATTTGTAACCTAAAAATGCTTACTTATTCTTTGTTTTATTGTCATGTTTCAAGATCGCTAGAATAAAAAATATAGGTATGACCATATGTTCAGAGGGTATCTTTAAAGTCATTCCAATACAAAAGTTTTCAATTCTAACAGATTATGTGGAAGCTTGAATTCTTAAAAAGTGTTATTAGTATTATTAATACGGTAGATTTTACGAACTGTTTGTGATAGCCAATTTATAATATCCAATCATTTACTACATATTTGTTTTTATTTTATTTTAGAATGCCGCGTCGCAAAAGCGACACCGGACGGGAAGTTGGAAACCACACTGAGGATGTCAAACTAACGTGCTGTCGAGATAGCGTTTGTCGAAATCTGTCGAAATACTGTGTGTCGTGATTATGTGCTGTCAATCTACCGTCATCTACTCCTACTTTGAGAACAAAAACAATCAGAACCTTTTTTTTTCAACATAAAAGTTAAATAAATGATTTAATACATGAACATGTGATTAATGTACCAAAAGCATAAATAAGTTGTGATAATAAATATTATTTGACTGATTAGAAAATTGTTGTTTTATTATAATGTTTTATTAACGAGCCAGTGTGTACTACTGAAATGAAATAAGACTAGTACTGGTACACACTGGCTCATGTCATTGTTGAGCCAGTGTGTACTGCAAAAAAATGTTAGAGTCATTGTGTACTACAGGGTTGAGTCATAGTAGTCTGGTACCGGTACAGAGTGGCTCAATTCCCATTTTTTTAAAAACCATGCCTGAAAACTTTTCTGCAGTGTAAATCAAACAAGTGACAATGCGAGGAGAAAGGCAAATAATCAATGCATATAAGGTATTAATTTCAGTTTGCTACTTTAACGTTATCTATAAAATTTTACTCTCCGAAAAAATCCGAGTCACTGTTGCCGCCCTGACCCTACAGATTCAAATCATTCGATATGACGGAACGTAACGCGGGTGATACATCAATTGCACCCTCGGAAAGTAAAACAAAACCTCGAAGTGCAAAAATTATGTGCTACTTACTACTTTTCTTACGTTATCTACTATTACTTACTTTATTAAAACACTTTTCACAGCTAAGTAATATTTCAAACATTGGTAGTTGCATGGCTCCGAGCGTCCAGCAAAACTAATTTGATAAAACTTTTAATAAGTTTAGTGCCAAATTAAGTGCAGAGCAACACCACTAGGTGGCGCTGAAATGACCTCTAAAAATACAATTACGTGCACATGACCCCTGCGGTGCAATTTTGTTGCAGACTAATTTTGTTGCAACAGGCAAAGTGCGACGAAGCTTGTTCATTTATGAATATCGTGTGGGATACCGAGTCACACCGTGTCGACGAACGATTTAATAAACTCTGATTTTATCAAGAGCTTCACGACCTTGTTCTACCAGCTCCCTTCTACCATCGGACATCCAGACGCACCGCCGGATACCATCCATACCTGGTTGCTATACCACCAATTCGGACTAAGCGCTTCCAGTCATAATTTATAATGCGCACTGCTAAAGAGTGTAACTCAATACCTGCGTCTGTGTTTCCAAACGCATACAACCCTAATCTCTTCAAAGTAAGAGAGGAACAGGGTTCTTCTGGATGAGCTCGCTCCATCTTAGACTCTGTCTCTGTCCTATGAGCTAGACTAGAGTCAAGAGCAAACCCGTCCCTAATAAATAAAAAAGATTGCATGGATTGTTTACCTCCAATGTGGTTTTGTAACGCCATAAGGAAAATAAGGCAAAGAATACTACACGATCACTATGTATAGCACACCATCTAAGAACACTATCATACTTATCGTAGAATCCTTTTTAATAGCTTGTTTTTGTATGGAATGGCACACGCGGACAGTACGTGAGCAAAACAATGGCCTCAATTCAGGAAGTAAATTTTCATAACCACAATTTACCAAGGAGCAAAAGTTTAACTTCATGCTAACGCCCCATTCGCGCACTCACACATACACACCCCCGACCGAACTATACGTATACGACTACTACATAGAATCTCGTGCCGCTCGTGTCGCAGCGAACTGTACTGCTGGCACGCGTTTTTGTTTGAGTATCAAGAAATCGGGAAAATTAATACCTTGTCTTCTTAGCGTGTCGATGGCAGACACTACACCGTCGCGGCCCAGAACTTGGCTACAATGACAGCGCTGACAGACGCTGTCATAAGATCGTCCTGCGTGCAGGTGCTAGGGCACGCAGGACACGTTGTTAGGTATTTCATTATTTGAACTCCACCATATAAACAGTTTACATTGAAACCCTCCAAGAAGCCCCACTTGGTCGAGTTTTCCTTGCTCCGGCTGGCCTGAGTCTGAAGTCTATTTAAAGATTTCCAAACCGACCATGGCAAATTATAGCCAGGCGGCAAGCTTTCAGTAATCGGGACGAATGGATCAGGTAAGGTCAACCCCTCCTTGCCCTTTCAAAGGAGCCAATTTCCACATCTCCTCTTCAATAAAATATCAGTTGGGTGGTTTTGGCCGTTTCGTAATACACTCACAGTTTGAATTATAGAAAATCACAATGGTAATAATGAATGACTGAGTTTCGATGGCATTCAATGGCAAAAAAATAAGAGAATCGGAGCCCAGGTACCTCCCGTCTGTTTCCGAAGACCAAACTCAGACCACTGAATCACGGAGGCATTTTCCTAAATTCACTGATTCGGACAAGCTTCAAATACCAACTAAGGGCTACCATTTTGACGGGCGATTTTCGACCGGCTGCCTGCCAGTCAGAATGGAAGTGGCATTTAGTGGTTTGTCAGGCATTTTGACGTTCGATTGCCTTTGCTCGTGTTTGAGAAGTTATTGAATTGAATAACACTAAGCAATCGGCCTTCCTAACATCGTCGATATAAAGCAAAATCTGTGGAAATATTTTGGTACGGCACTTTGCTTATCATGTCGTGTAATGTCGGCATTGAATACATCTCATTTTTTAAGAGGCGATAATTATAAGCCTAATTTAGACCGATCGTCCGACGAGATGTTGACCCCATAAGTTGTAGTATAATTATACCTGGATTTTGCTTCTTTATTATCATTAAAAAATGAAATTGTAAAAAATTAGAGAGTTTTTCTCATTTGAGTTGGAATTTCTATCAAATTATAGTGCAAAATTTTCAAAATTTTAGTAAAATAGGTAACAAAAGAAATTGTATCAAACATACAAAACATGTCCAAAATTCATGGTGTTTGATAACAATAAACATTGGAAGAGATCTACACTCAGCATTGGGTGGCAACGGGTTGAAGACGAATAATTATGCCATAAGGAAGTATTTTTTTGTCAATTTTTGGTCTAGTCCGAGAGTGGAACAAAATAATTGGCTGCAAAAGTTGTTATAGTATTAAAGTTTGATTTAGCTTATTTATTATTTTAGGATCATTAATACTTGATAGATAAAAAAATGCCTTTCCTCATTTGCGTGAGCCATAAAACACAAAAATATTCCTAAAGTTTATCACCTTTATAAAATATATTTAGAATTATTATAGTTAACATACATAAATTATGTAATAAAATTTATAATATTTAATTATATTTTACCTAAGTGAGTTTTGTCTTTGTTACTAGGGTAATACCATGTAATACTATTGGGCTGACACCCCAATTTTATACAATACTAGATTTCCGCCCAGCGGTTTCACCCGCTGTCACTCATTTTCCCGTGGTAATAGTTGTTTTCCTGCGGTAAGAAGTGGCCTTTAAGTTATTCCAGGTTATACTTTACCTGTGTTCCAAATTTCATCCAAATCGGTCAAGCCGTTTGAGCATGAAGATGTAACAAACATACATACACACACACAAACTCTAAAATGTATGAACGGAGTACGAATAATGAATCATGATGATGAAATAATAATGACCCTCAATATTTCTGACTCTCCCTTAGAGTATACATAAACAAGTTGTTTATGTATACTCTCAGGACTCTCCCCTTTTGCCTATCCCACATGGTACGAGTATATCGGCGTCATGTTTCTAGTGTTCAGAATCTTTTTCTTTACGAGTGGGACACCGAGTCGTCCAACGTTCAGAATGATTTCAGCAAGCAATTTAAACAGAACTATAATCAAGTAAAAACCACAGTGCAGTAATAGGTACGTTTACGAAGATGTCTGCAGCACGTTTTCGAAGATAGCTGCGGAGCATGATGTGTGCTTCGAAGTGAACACGCGATACCTACATTCACTTATTAGACCCACTGCTGATTAAACCCAGTGGGCCTAATTGGTGACATTGCATTTAATCTAACTAACCTGTCACTATATTAGACCCAATGATAAAAACATCAGATTTAAACAAAAAAATAAATACATAATGTGTTTATGGACACTGAATTAAAATAATTAAATACAGTAGGTAATTAAAAACAGCAGAAAGGTAGCATCACCCCATTTCTACCCGTGGGTGTCGTAACTGGCGACTAAGGGTCTCGAGGGTTATAGTATTTGAATTGCAATTTTAGGCTTTCATCTGACAGTCACTATAACGATACTCAATTTTCTAAATAATGCTCCTTAGCTTTTTGTCAGGCGTGGCGTCAATGTCAGACGTGGCGTCAATGTCAGACGTGGCGTCAATGTCAGACTTGGCGTCAATGTCAGTATTTAAGCGCCGTTTACGCTCTGTCTACCCCGCAAGGTATGCATCCGCGGAATGGGCAGACCTTGCACTGCAAATACCCCCCCATTCCCCCCTCCAATTGGAGGAAGCCCATGTCTACTGTGGATTGTTGTGGTTGTTGCAGTTTTAATAGTTGGAGTTGAGTAGGTAAAGGGACTTAAGGGTGTGTTTTGTAATTTTAGGCGATGGGCTGACAACCTGTCACTATGGCAATACACAATTTTCCGAATGACCCGCAAATATATGTCAAACGTGGCGTAAATGTCCGTTTTTGCGGCCGTTTACGCTCTGCCTACCCCGCAAGGGATAATAGGCGTGATATATGTATGTATGTATGTATGAATGAGTAGGTAAAATCCAATTTTGAAAAGAATTACTGGACCCTACCACAAAAATGTTAGACATCGTTTAAGCCGTTTGACAAATAATTTTAACGTTAACTTTTTAAGGCCCACTGGGACTAATCGGCAGTGGGTCTGAGTGACCGACTCGAATTCTGTTGCTTGACGGCACATAATGCGATAGTGACTTGAGTTTCAAGTCTGAAACCTCTTATCTTGTCTAGAACCTGAGTACGCCCTAATTACGTAATCAATGTATTGTGCATACATCCCTTGAGGGGTAGGCAGAGAGTAAATTGCTGCAGAAAATGGACTGTATGCCACGTCTGACAAACATATGAGCGTCATTTAGAAAATTGTGTATCATGATAGGAACAGATTGTCAGCCTATCACCTGAAATTGCAATACGCGGCGAGCCCCTTAGGTGACACTAACGGGAAAGAAATGGGGTGATGCTATTCTAAGCCGACATCACATTGCCACATTCTTTAAAACTGTATTAAAAACTTAGTAATAGAATGATGTTCATAGTTTTTGTATTTATTTATCTAGTTACCAAAAGTCCCTTTACCTATATACAGATGTCATGCTTATATCCCTTGTGGGGTAGGCAGAGCGTAAACGGCCGTAAAAACTAGCCTTTACGCCGCGTTTGACAAATATTTAAGGGTCATTCACAAAATTGTGTATCACCATAGTGATATTTTGTCAGACCATCGCCTGGAATTACAATAAACATGTAACCCTCGAGTCCCTTAGTCGCCTCTTGTTTACACCGACGGTAAAGAAACGGGGTGATGCTATTCTAAGCCGACATCACACGGCAATATTCTTAAACATACATACATCAGCTTATTGCAGTCCACTACTGGACGTAGGCCTCCCCCAGGGTACGCCATAGGGCACGATCTCTCGTTTTCGCCATCCAGTCGCTACCAGCCGACTTTTTTAAGTCATCGGTCCATAATTATGGTCGTCCAACGCTACGCATGCCTAGGTGTGGCCTCCACTCGAGAACCCGCTTACTCAACCGTCAGTCGTTTCTACGCCAGATGTGCCCAGCCACTTCATTTTAATACACTTTCAGACTACCTATGTCCGTTACTTTGGTCTTTTTGCGGATAGTGTCATTAGGTTTTATTAACAGCAGGTAATAAAAGGAATCAAACCATACTGGTTGCCCATACAGTTCATCAAACATATTCAATATAGATTGATTCCTTGAATTATAGTTTTATGTGCAACTGATTGTACGAAATCCGTTCAGCTTTGAGACTCTCGCAACAGATAGCAAACAAACTTCCTAAGAAGTCGGGTTTAGCTTAAGTACCTACACTTTGCCTACCCGACTGACTTTGTTTATACAAAGTAAGTTCCTTCTTCAAGTATGTAGGTAGTTTATACGATTTGATCGTAGGGTTCCCAACCATACTTTTTTGGACGGTATTATATATATTCTGTATTGTGCATTAACAATATAATAGTTTTTTTTTTAAAGTAGTTCACAGAGGTGAGCTTAACTCTATAAAGAGATTTTTTCCAGCCGATCTGTAAAACTAAGTAAGAAATAAATACGTGCGGGAACAAGATTGCACACAAAGTAAAAAAAAAACTACAATATGATAAATAATTAGAAAACTAATTACACATTCCTAAATCAATAGAACTATAAATACATACATTATATACAAATAAAATACAAACAAATACATACATAATTATCAAGGTAGTCAAAAGTAATGCTCTTTCAACCCATTATGCCTTTTTGAGTCCTTTTTACAGTTCAATTCACAAACAATATTAAAAAATACTGATGAATGTTTAACCGACTTACTTGCTATTTACTTAGTAGATAGTTTAGCCTCCTACATTTCGGCTGCTAAAGAGCCTTCATTGTAGAGGTCGATTTTCTACCAAATAAATAACAAGAAGTCGCGTAAACCTACATCATGAGTGATACTTGTTCGTTTAATAATAAAGTATTAAAAATACTGTTTTTAAACAATTTTTGTACTGTAGATGGACTTGCGATATATCCTAGTTCTTAGGAAATACTGATGTTTTATTTTTATTTTAGCCTGATACTGTAATAAAGTTGGCAACCCTACTACCTATCGTTCTTATTCACTGAGTCAAGTTCTTATGTTACGAGTTTTCTTGCACTAGTTTTTCTAAGTGTTGTAAAGTGTTTAAACCATGTAGCATAGGTAGACAACTATGTAACTGTGATTGGACCTGTAAAAGAAAAGAAAGAAATGAAAAGTTTATCACGGCTGTAGATCCGCATACTACAAATGAAAACGTTGTAATATAGTGAGTGTGCTTTTTTTATTTTGTTCCGAGACTTTGATTATTACGATCGACTGTAGACTGTTGAATGTAGCGAAAACTAGAGGTGTCAAAATGATGTGGACTTGATGACTATGGAAATGTTAATCACTAATTTGACTATCCTGTATCATGTCCGTGATAATCGTGCTGTCTCATATTTTCGTAAGGAATGCGCCATAGTTAAAATCAGGTACACTATTTAATTCCCTGAAAATGTTTGTAAGATGCGTTCTATTTGTGAAAATGAAAAACTTTCTCCAAGGAACAATTGCCGAATTATAAAAAAATTGAATTTGGACCTCCAATACAAATATGTGTATTGATTCACTCTGTATAAAAGGTGCATTTCTTAAATTGTAGGTCAGTATCACGAAGAGAACGTACCCTAAAATATGTGTGCTGAATTTAATAGTTTCATAAGAAGAATAGGACTCAGTATAAATTCAGGAGTAACTTGTGATGCCGGCTAAGAATAGCATCACCCCATTTCTTACCCATGGGTGTCGTAAGAGCCGACTAAGGGACTCGAGGGCTGTGTATTGCAATTTTAGGCGATGGGCTGACAACCTGTCACTATAGTGATACACAGTTATCTGATTGACCCTCAAGCTTTTGTCAGACGTGGTGTTAATATCCGTTTTACGGCCGTTAACGCTCTGCCTACCCCGTAAGGGATATAGGCGTGATTTATGTATGTATGTATGTATGTAGTAACTTGTGATTTCTGCTTGTAATGAAATCGGCTCACCAAAATTGACGCGCTGCGCTGCTGGTGGCGGCTTAGAATAGCACTACCCCAAGTCTTCCTGTGGGTGTCATAAAAACTACTAAGGGATAATCATACAAGGACTGGGCAGTAGCGTTCCCTGTGATATGAATGCAACTGGCACTACGTTCGCCAATCGTATAATAGTAAGACAAATACCGTCCGATTGTCGGTGGCCCATGTCCAGCAGTGGACTGTTGTGATGCTGCATGTCTAGTTGCGTAGTGTGGTGAGAAAACTGACCCTAAATCTCTCTCACATAAACTTACGGGATAAATTGACGTTTCTGTTCTGAAGTACAGTTACTGAAATATTATCGAAAGAAGGTTGGTTCGTTTACGACCGTTTTTCAAATTGGTTTGGTGGCGTGGTTAGGAATTTCAGATTTATTCCATCCATATTTTCAGAGTAGTAAAAGTAACAAATAAAATAATATCTACCATGTATTATATATATATATTATTTATGATGGGTTTGCTTTTGACTCTAGTCTAGGTCATAGGACAGAGACAGAGTCTAAGATAGAGCAAGCTTACCCAGGAGAAGCCTGTTAAGGCACTGGCACTCCCACACACTGACGGAACTCAGCAAGCTACTTGGCGCCAGACTTCGATGGGATGGTGGTCGCGAGCCAGGCGGTCCCATACGGAGCCTTCCACCGCGCACGTGGGATCGTTCAGCCGGACTTATCCACAGGCAAGCCTGTGTTGCCGTTGCCCGGGGTGGACCGCTAGGAGGTAGATCCCATACCACCCCAAAACTAGGATAAGAAACAACTTTTGCTAAGGAACACAGGCCAAACAAAAAAAAATTGACCTCCCATACAAAATTATCGATCAGCTGATTGGATTTACTATGGATGCTCAAAATATTCATACAACCTTTGTTCCTTGGGGAAAGTTATTCCTTATCACAGGCCCGTGTTGAGTTTATGCTATCGGTCAATTGTTAAATTTTAGTACCAGAAGATCATGACGCGATAATTACGAAGGTGTAAGTAGTTTAAGGCCAGGGAAAAGGCCCGGATTAAGGCTCAAAAGTAGCTTAAGGTCTTACCTAACAAGGAAAACATCGCTCTATCTTCAAAGTGCTTAAACTACACCTAATGAAAATTAATATAATTTATCCCCAAGTAACACAGATTGCACAATTTCATGTTATCTGTTTTGCAGATCTAAAAAATTTACAATGTATTTTAGGTGATATTTGGGTTACCTTTTCAAAAATCAACCAATCGTATCTCCACCCCTAACACCCTGAAACTTACAACATTGGCGCTCAAACTTTCACTATAACGCTCTTATTGATGTTTGCCCCAGTTTGGGAATCTCTGGTATAGATTTCGAGAGTTCGACTTACAAACACTAGAATGAAACAGATCTAGTGGAACAGATACACAAAATTTGCTCTACAATTTACCGAGTGGAAAATAGATTTGATAAACGACATAAATAAACTAACATGAGTTATTTCTAATAGCTTATCTTAGGAAGGTATTGGTCTCAATTTGGGATATAAATACTCTTAACAAATCCTAACATAAGTGCTGTCCCTTTAAGTGAAATAGGTTCTGAAAAGGAAACAAGATAAATAAGTCATAATAATTATCATGTCTTATAATTTGATGCAAAATACACGTTATCTGTCAAAATAAGGCGACGATGAAAACAACTTTCACTCCCATACATAAGTGTCGGAACTAACACCCCTCTATGCACAGCCAGACGAGCCTTATCAGAGACTTTCTGGCTGTTCATAAAAGCGTGCAACGCTCCATTCACCATGTTGCCGGCATTCACCCTTCTTTCGATGTCACTTTCACACTTTCCATCTGATGTGAACACGGAGCCCAAATACACAAACTCTTTCACTTGTTCCACCCTCTCTTCTTCTATCATAATTTTACACTCTGTCATATTTTCCTCTTTCTCAAAAACCATTGCTTTCGTCTTACTTACATTCACTTTCATTCCTTTCTTTTTCAAAGCCTCATTCATAATATTTACCATCTCCTGCAACCCTTCAGCCGACGACGCAAGGATAACTTGGTCGTCAGCATAGAGAAGACATTTGACGAGTAAACCATTCATTCTCAGACCACATTCACTCTCTTTCAAATCTTCCAAACAACTATCCATGAACAGATTGAACAGCCACGGTGACGCAACACATCCCTGTCTAACACCTTTCTCGATGTTAAAAAGTTCAGTGTACGCCCCGTTGGGTATGGCAGAAAAAACATGAAAGTAGAATAAATGCAGTACAAATGAGAGCGTTAAGAAGTATGATTGACGTAAAATTGAGTGACAGGATAAGGAATAGCGTGATAAGGGAACGTTGTGGTATAAAAGAAGATATAGTGACTGGTGTAGAAAAGGGTATGCTTAGATGGTTTGGTCATGTAGAGAGGATGAATGAAAGAAGATTAACGAAACAGGTGTATATGGCAAGTGTGGATGGGAACGTCGGAAAGGGAAGACCTCGACGAACGTACCTCGATCAAATCGGGGACGTGCTAAAGAAAGGTCAGGTCAAGAGTACCCTAAACCGACGAGCATGCATGAAGAGATTGATGAATGTGGAGGAGGCGAAAGAAGTATGCCAGGATCGTAGTAAGTGGAAGGAAGTAGTCTCTGCCTACCCCTCCGGGAAAGAGGCGTGATTTATGTTATGTATGATGAAAACAATGGCGACTAAATTCACTAGAAATGGCGAAGAAACTATAGACATTATCAAATATGACAGGACTTTGATATCATATATCCTTTTCTAAACGTATTTGACGGCAAGTTACAATGCTAATTTAAGATAATTAAAAATAATTTAAGAGAAATTCTTTCTAATTTAAGAGAATTGAGGCAAATATCTGATATAATACTGACATCCATTCTGACAGGAGACCTCCTCAGCTAATTCTTGATTTTAGTTCTGCTACGACCGTATTTAACTTAATGAGTTCTTAACAGTTTTATGATTGAGACAACCCCAAGTATATTTTTCAAGGAATCGTTATAAAAATGTTATTTACCAAATAACCCAAAACGCTCAATTGTAACAGAACATATCCCAAACATATTTCGCTGAATTGGCTTCGACATCGACTTTTCTCATAAACAAGATATTCGAGTAAATAAAACACAAGCTTTAGAAACAATCTATCATAAGATACCCGTATAAGATGAAACCGGGAACGAAACAACACAGAAAAGAGAGAGTACATCAATAAATCACTATATAACCGCTCTACAACAGGCAATACTCCTCAGAAGAAATCCGTGAGAATTTCTCGCACACACGGGCGTTAAAAATGGCTAGCAGAACAGGGATATAAAAAAAAAATTACAGTGTGTACTATGCAGGCATGATCAGTAAATGAAAGTGAAAAACTTTATATGTGGTGCATCCACATGAACGACAGATTTTTTAAGAACTCTATAAATATAGCCCCGGTGCTTTGAATGGGATAAGGGCTCGGTCGGAACAGATTTTGTCGTAATTCAAACATTGTTGTTTGACGAGACTGGGCTTAGAAGTTGTTCTAGGAAGAACGAATCTGACTGAATTTGCCCGGTACATTTCAAAAAGGGCACAAATGAGGGACCTACTCTCTTGCCGGTGGTAGTAGCGCTTGCCGGCGGTGGCGTCGGTTGCTTGAAGAGCTCGTGTAGTGTGGTCAACTCGGAATAGCTGCAGCAGCGGCAACGTTGATATCATTATCATCATCATTATACGAAAGGACGTGTCTGGGACGACTTTTAATTTATGTAGGGAGATAAGTTGGACTCGGCAACAATAAGGGGTTTTTCATTATGGGGGCGTTGTCGAAGAAGCAACGAGACGCTTCCTTCATATAGGGTTTAATGCTAGGGAGAACTTAGTCGATATGAAGGTTGGCGTTCTGCAAGCAGCCCCATTTCTTACCGTGGAAGTAGTAAGAGGTGACTAAGGGACTCGAGGGTGTGTCTTGCAATTGTAGGCGATTAGCTGACAGCCTGTCACTATGGCGATACAGATTTTTTCTGAATGACCCTCAAATATTTGTCAGACGTGGCGTAAATGTCCGTTTTAACGGCTGTTTACTCTCAACCCCGGAAAGGGGGCCCCGTTATCCTTGCGCATGAAACGGTTTTGGATGACCTGCAGCATTTCAGATGATAATGCACATGCACATGCACACATCACGCCTATATCCCTTGTGGGGTAGGCAGAGCGTAAACAGCCGCAAAACGGACATTTACGCCACGTCTGACAAATATTTGAGGGTCATTCGGAAAATTGTGCAAAGCCATAGTGATAGGTTGTCAGCCCATCGCCTAAAATTGCAATACACACCCTCGAGTCCCTTACTCGCTTCTTACGACTCCCACGGGTAAGAAATGGGGTGATGCTATTCTAAGCCGGCATCACACGGCAATTCTAAGCCGGCATCACACGGCAACAGATGATAATCATTTCAAAAATAAGCAAAAGTTAGATCAAAGGGTCACTGTCACTACTGCTAGTTTGTCAACCATTCTAGGCAGTGCGTATAAATCGATACCTGTGGAACTTTGCTGATTTTTCACTAGCAGCATCCGAAGCTTGCTGGCTCCCAGCGCTAAGTCCCAGACTCAACTTGCAGATTTTATTTTCTCCATCATTTTATATATTTAAAACGTGAGAGGGGAACGTTCAACTACCGTCCCGGGAATACTTGTGATACCTCGGCCGTTTGTGGACTTTTGCGACTCGCTGAATATTTGCAACATAACTTGTTAGAAGATATGCGATTCAGATATTTTGCTGTAGCATTTTTTTATAAACTTACGTTTATTTGCAAAGCAAACAAGCAAGCTTTTTTTTAAAATGCCTCTTGGTATCATAATGAAAGAAGCTTTATCCTCCACTTTGTTTTTATTCAAAATCTTTCGAACGAAATTAACCAGTAGGAATGATGATATTACAACAAATCAGAAAAATATGTATTGAGAATTACGGCTTGGAATAGTATTAGCACATTTATTTCCCGCGGGTATCGTAAGACGCAACCAAGGGACTCGCGAGTTTCCTGTGTATCTATTACAATTTGAGGCGACAGGCTAGCAAGCAACCTGTCACTATAGTTATACACTATTATCATAAAAATATTTAATTTGAAATATTTGTCAGACGTGGCGATTTATGGCTGTGAACTTTCTGCTTTTCCCGTAAGAGATAACAGCGTGATATGTGTGTGTGTGTGGGTTTCCTGTGTATTACAATTTTAGGCGACAGGCTAACAAACTGTCACTATAGTGATTATCTTGAAAATATTAAATTTGAAATATTTGTCAGACGTGGCGATATACGGCTGTGAACGTTCTGCCTAGTCCGTAAGGGATAACAGCGTGCTATGTGTGTGTGTGTTTCAACGAACTTGTAGTTTCCAGTGTACTGTCTCAAAAAGTATTATTTTCATATCAGCTCATCACCATTACCTATTCAACTCCGACACACCCTAAAGATTCCATTTGCAAACGATGGCGATATTTTCTCTTTGCTTTCCTTTCCATTCAAAATTAATAAAAAAAACTCACACAAGTCTAAACAAGCTTTCATTGTAGCCAAACACGCGATTACGTGACTTTCGGGTTCGGTTCTACTGTAAACAAAAACAAGGTATCTAATAGCTGTATCTTATTTTTTGTTTGCTAGGTTCTAATCATGAGCGAAGATTAAATGTCCTTACATCAAATCAAACCAAGCCAAGTGGAGTAGATTTTCAATTCTTAGTAACAGTTGATTCTAGGACATATGACTTTGAATTTATCGTTTTTCTTAACTGTCAAGTTTGACGTTAGTCAAGTATTTTTTACAGATCATAAAACTATATGCTTTCAAACGCCAATAGATGGCGCCACAAATTATACAAAAAAAAGCATTTTCATTCATTTTCAATGCAACCACTTTTGATAATACTACATAAAACTCGATAAAAGAGCATCCAAAATTCTCATTTAAAGGACAAATTTTAAATGAGTGACGCCGCCGCACAATTATAGCAACATCCATAGAAGACTTTTTCTTTTTTAAAAGCCTGATTATTGTTTTGTTTAAATAAAAACTGAGTGTTGGTATGGTTGCCGGTAAGTTACCGTGTTGTTACTAGCACGACTATGATACGTCTACGACACCTTCAATGCACAATAGAAAGTGTATTTTACTTTATTTCTTTTATTTAGCTCATTTTGATCAATTTCATTTGGAAACGAAAATATATAAGTCGGTACATACCTATTTAGGGCGAGTTGTTCGGCAAAGCTAGCGCCACTTCCCGAAAATAACTATATCTCTTTATGCAAACAATACACATGGTTTTTTTTGTACTTTCAGCAAAATTAAAACTTGCAAACACTGCAATATATAATTTTGTGCCGAAGAGTAAGGTGAAATCCATTTATCACCAAATAAGTTCAAACAAAGGTCCATCGTAAAATTTCTCGTGTATGCTTTTGAATCAAATATCTTTATCTTTATCCGCGGCTGACTTTTTCGTCTAGACCCAATGATTAATCATTTACCACGCTAAAATGCAACATCAAACAATAAACATACATATATCAACCCATGGCCTAAATTGTAATACACACCCTCGAGTCCCTTTGACGCCTCTTACGACACCCACGCATCACAAGGCAAACAATAAATGACCAACATAATCATCACTAGTATGTAAGGGAAAAGGCGTTTAGGTACTCAGCACTAGAAAATAAACAAATATGTAATCACTGCATAAGTAATGAAAACCGCAACAAAACCGACTTTAACCGTAAAACAATAAAGTTTAAGTCATGTCCCGTCGTTTCGTTTCGCAACTAAAGCATCTGCTTGCAAAGCAGGCGCCGCGGAGACGTTACACACTTACAAAGCTATTTGCCTTTTCTAAAGTTTGTGACTTCTATTTTATTATACATTGCTGCTTTTGAAATAAAATTGAAAGGTATCATTAGTTTCCCGTTTTGCCGCTTCGCTGTTTGCCTCTTCTAGTGCGTTATTTTAATTAACTACTCATTTCGCCTCAACGTGCAACATCAACATATTCGCCGCTGGCTATGCGCGTAGGTTACGGCTGGTTGAGCGCAGGGACAACGCATGGTGAACAAATTACTCGCGCTCAACACGCGCACAGCATACCTCAAACGCCAGAATCCGCTCCTACGGTCGCCGGACGGACGGACTGCAAGGAGTTTTTTTTTAATATGTAAGGATTTTTGAGGTCAGTTTTGACAAAATTAATGTTTCTAACCAAAAATTTGTCAGTATAATAGTCTAAATGCAACCTATCAGTATTCGCAGGGCTGTCACTAACACGCTATATACTCAATATTTTTTTGAGTTTGCACAACTTCTTATTACTCATCACGATATAAAAATTTTAAACGTAATGTTAAATCTAATCTATTTAAAAATATTTTACACACTGCCTAAAACCGCGTCTAACTTTTATGTAATAACACGGTCAAAAAACAAAATTTAAACCCGTTTAAAATTGTTTTAGTATGACGCCGTATACTGTTATGGATGTTTGAACAAAAACAGAGCCAGTAATGTATGTCTAATAAAGTTATGACAATTGTTTGAAGACAGAAGTAGAACCATTTTGCTGAGCGCGAGAAGAAAATCACCTACATATTTGTATGCAAAGAAGCAATATAATGTGGAACAGGTAACGTGTTCTTTATAAAGAAAACGGGTTATTTTTTATGTGTACGTTCGTAGAGTTTTATAGTGTTTTACTTCAAACCGATCCAAGTGATGCAATAATTTTGTAGAAAAGATTTGAGTTCAAGTAGGTTTTAAACCGACATAAAATAACAGAAGTGTTCTGAATTTGTTGAGATCTTTGCTTTCATTTCTATCACAGACCAAAGAACTGCGCGTTGCGCCGCGTGACAGCACATGACATTTCGGTACTCTGTGATTTCTATGTACGTTTACAGACGTCGTTCCAATATGTTTTTTTTTCTCAAGCGTATACTTTTCCAGAATGTTCCATTCCATTCCATATTTGACCAAGTGATCCTGGAGGAATCGGGAAAAATCTTCAAATTACATATTAACAGTGAAATGTTATGCCGTGTTATGCGGCTTAGAATAGCCTCACCCCATTTTTTTCCCGTGGGAGTCGTAAGAGGCGACTAAGGGACTTGAGGGTGTGTATATTATAAAAAAAATGCAATTTTAGGCGATGGGCTGACAACCTGTCACTATGGCGATACACAAGTTTCCGGATGACCCTCAAATATATGTCAGACTTGGCGTGAATGTCCGTTTTTTGCGGCTGTTTGCGCTCTGCCTACCCCGCTAAGGATGATGAGCGTGATATGTGTATATATGTGTGTGTAACAGTGAAATCGATATCCAAACTTTAATAATACAAATCTAGCATTAAAATCTATTATTATGATGATTTCTTCACACCGTTAATCTTTCTTCTTTGTTTAGTTTCTGCTCATCAGTTAGAAGCTGACAACCATAATTCAACGTTAGCTTACAAATTAACACTAAGTATTTATTACTTATCGACTGCCGAACTGTAATTCTTGGCCGTGTGAAAGTTATTTATAGTGCGTGCTCACAAGGTTATTGCGCCATAAATAAGGTTTATATTATATCATACTCGAAAGCTGAGGGCAAAGAGTTATGAATCGAATTTATACTAGGCAGGAACCTAGTTGTGACTTCTTGATAGTTTGTTTATTACTTATAATATTAATAAGAAAGATAATTGTTGTTCGTTTCTGCCTACCTCGCAAGGGAATATATATTATTTGTGATAGTTTTTTAAAGTTTAGAAAACACGTTGTATTTTTCAATAATTACAAGTCGTGTGGTCGATAAAAGTATTTTTTTAGAAGCGATGAGAAAGACGTAGCCACAAAAACAACTTTACTACGACCACGGTACCAAACTGCTACGGCGTAACAGCCGGAGCGTCAACGCTACGGCTACGGCTACGACAAGTGTGGATATATGGTTTTTAATTCCCATAGGTTTTCATTCCGTTTACTGGCCTTTGATATCAGGGAGTTTTCTTTTAATTATAATTAATCTAGTTCCTAGAAGCTGGATGGATGGCGCTGTGCTTGGTACGTTAACGTAAGGAACGGAACGTCACATAATTTTTCATTTTTTTTTGCTCGGATGAATGACATTGTTACTTGTTACATCGCGCGCGTCACAAAAATATTAACTCCCATGGGTTTCCCTGCATATTAACAAAAACCACAACAAAAACAACGTACAAACAAAACATTATATTAATTAATAACAAAACGCGAAAAACTAGGATAGATTCTGAAAGAACAATTACTTTTTTGCATACGTTTTGGCTTTGGCATCTAGTAACGTATTCAGTTCAACGGCATCTACAGATACTATAATACTATTTTTTTTATTCTCAAAAATAAAACCCGCAATTGCAAATATAAACTATTCCTACATTTTGTAACATAACAGAATATATTTTGCAAACACAAATTGGATTCAACAATGCACGTAACTTCTGAAAACCGCAGCCATTACGACTTTTATGAAATCAACCGTAACTCGTTACCTAAAACTGCATTCAATAGAATTTCATTTCATACCGTGACTATTGAAATATCCTTCCCCTCTTTTGCAGTGCTGCCAGGTGGTGGAAATCAAAATAACCTAATAAAAAGATTTGAAAAAATACTACAAATATTTGAGAGGTAAAACAGCATATAAAACTTTGCAACTTTCTCTAAGGAATAATATTAGGTACAAAAGGAAATATGTTTCCAAGAAAAATACTCTGACTCATTTTGTATGAGTAGAGATAAGTTATATTTTCATTTTCGTCTCAGAAACGTAAGAGTAAGTTGTTTAGTTTTATGGCGGGTGACAAGAGTGATGCCAATAGGCAGAAAGGGGGGTACAGGTAGTGTCGGGAAAAGGGTAGCCACCCTGCCTGGCTGGTGTTGTGGCCAGGGACCGACTGGTCCTCCGAGATAGAATTGGAAGTTGTATATATGCGTTGGGCGGTGAAACTCTCTTTGTTCTGTCACGTGGCGCCATTTTGTTGACATGTTGGAACTTCTGTTGCATCTTGCTTGTTCGTGAACACTTTGAGTGAGCTTTTTGTCGTAGCTCCCAGAGGTCGCTACAGTTTTATGGGCTGGTTAAAGCAACAATATATAATCAGTCATTTTTTTTTAAATTGCCATGATTATATAACATCTGGCAACACAGCTTTTCAGTAATATCCGCCGCAGTGTGAAAAAAATATCTTTTGTTTTCGCTTGATATTGATTGTGGCAAAGTAATCTCTGGATGAAGCATTTTCTGTTATATTTTATTTGTTATGGCGCTTTTGATGAGACGTGCTATTATATAAAATTAAAACCAATTTGCCATATATTTTGTTGATTTTATTGGCTATACCAACAACAAAACATTTCTCGAGCAATAGGAGAGGAAATTATAAAGAACTACGACGGGATTTTACTTGCTAGAAAAAACTGTTTAATTTTATGAGATGGGTTACTCCTCGAAGAAAGTATTTTAGCAATTTTTCACAGACTATTATCGCACCATCCTTTTGTTACCAGAGTTTATTGAAGCGTTTGTCTGCTTATAACTATTTAAATAAATAAATATTGAGGACGATATAGAAAATAAGCTATGAACATCATAATATGTTATTTATGATATGATGAATTGGCCAACCTTGCAAAAAAACTCAATCACAAAAAGGGCCATTCATATTATTCGCAAAAAGCTCATAATATATTTCTTATGTTTATCTTCAAAGATTTTTCGTGCATTGGAGCTAATGGGCCTTACACATCAATCAACATCACAGAATCTAAAAACTTTGTCACACAAATCACCAAACATTATGATTATAAAAAAATTTCAACCGACTTCAAAAATGAAGATTTTTTAAATTAACCTTGATTTGGTTCTTCTAATTGTCACGTTTATTTCTCGACCGCAAATAAAATGAATTGTTGATTATTAATCGATTTTCTTTTTTTTTTGCCATTGTAGTTCCAGTAAATGATCCACGAGTGTGGATCATTTACAAGCAAAATACAAAACGACTCAAACCAAATACAAAACAATACAATATTTTTTTATACTTTCCAATCAACACGTCATGTTAATTCTCGAGACGATTATTATTACCAATGCGAAATTTAGTTTCTGTTCTTTCACTGGTAGCTGAATTTGTAAAATGGATAATGTAAAATGGAAATTGACCCTAACCAATAAAATACAAAAGTTTACTAAATATAGCGATGCAAACTGGGAAAGTAATGGCGCTACCATCAACTGTGCTTTTTCTCTATGATTGGACGATAACGGTTTATGTGTCAAAGTTCAGTTACTTCTTAGGCGTACATTCGTACCTGCAGCCATTTGCAATAGGCTTTGAGCTTTTCACCCCATTGCACAAATAAAATAATATCTATTAATATTCTTTGCCAACATTATTATCTTCATTCGTACTATGTAAATTCATACCCTCCCCTTATTTGACGTCGGTTAGAAATGACAAATTTCAATTCAGATAATTTGCTAATATAATAAGTAATAAAATTCGTACCTATACGTAATACCGTTGAGTAAGCAAATTTGCAAAGTAACTAAGTAAGACTGTTTTAGTCTAAATACATTTCACGGACCTTCTTTCGTAATTAGACTTTATTGAACGCATTTACCTTATAGACCTCTTTTAACATAGTTTGAGCATTTAGAAAGTACATTTTTTAACATAGTTTGAGTTACTTGTATTTTCTAAATGATACCGATAAAAATATCGACACTTAAACGTCCAAGGTTATCAACATCAAATAATTCAAATGTTTGTTATAAGTAGATAATCAGACGTGTGATGTTTAGTTTAGAATAGCGTCCTATTCTACTCGTGGGTGTAAAAGCGACCAAGATATGGTTTAATGCAGATATTTAATCTGAATTAAACTGAGATAAGAAAAGACTTAGTTTCATTTTTAGCTGACTGTACTTTAATATAAAATAGGTAAATAATATTTCGTCATCTCGTCCCCTAGGGACTAAACTCGTCTGGCCGAGTTGACGAATAACTCAAACTCTAAACATTGCACGCACACCAATAAATTCTAGTTGACAATTTTTCAGTGTGCGGCCTTTGGGCAGCAGCACACTAGACGCAAATGATCGATGTGTTGCACTGGCTGTATTGTTCGGGTGC
This sequence comes from Tuta absoluta, assembly GCA_027580185.1. Lineage (NCBI taxonomy): Eukaryota > Metazoa > Arthropoda > Insecta > Lepidoptera > Gelechiidae > Tuta > Tuta absoluta. Next base: position 4,076,175 of record JAQAHW010000019.1, on the reverse strand, counting down.
GTTTATATTGAGCTGCGATAGCATAAAAAAGAAAATTTACAGAAGGAAAACTTGTCTCCATTTCAACGATTGATACCTTTTTTTCAGTGTGCGGCCTTTAGGCAGCAGCACACTGGACGCAAATGATCGATGTGTTTTGCACTGGCTGTATTGTTCTGGTGCATTTATATTGGGCTGAAATAAAAGCAAATGTGGTCAATGACATAAATAGAGAATTCGCAGAAGCACAACTTTTCTTCATTGCGACGGTTGATACCTACCATGCTAGGGTTGCTACTGTTTCTTACTGAACTTTATATTGGGTTACCTGGGTTAAACATGCTCACATTACTTACAATTTACAATACACCAAGTGAGATTAAATTTATTTGGATAGCATAATTACATAGGCTTAATATAAAATAGAAATAAATTATAGATAACTTAAATAAAATAAACTATCAATAAAAGCAGATAATATAAACTAGAGGTGGAGCCCTGTCTGTACCGTGCCTGGTCCGAAGGTGCCCATGGCGCTCACTGCATTGCCCCGCTGTATTGCGAGGGATATTTGTTGGACCAGGTACGATCCAGAACGGGGGTCACAGCCGCCGCGGGCCCTTAGGCGTTTTTGTATGTCGCGTATGAACGCCTTGGCTGCAGTGCACCACACGCCCGTGGTCTCGACAGCGAAAGGGACGAACTCGTAGTTCAGCTGGAGATCAGAGTACTTCTCCAGCTTAAGAGTGGCAAGGTGCTCAGCTGCCGAGCCGGCCGTGCGTGTGGTTTTGGGCAGATGGGAGGCAGCGAACGTGCAAGCGCAAGTGGCGTCCCATAGGAGGCAGCGGCCTCTCGCCCATGGGATTAAAGTGAGGCCATCTGGTCTCTTACCGTCGGCGCGTGACAGGCCTGGAGGCTCGAGGACGCACGGGACGTTTGCCGTAGATAAGGCGCGGCGGATCAAGTCGTTGATGGCGTGGTGCCTCGAGTGTCTGCCAGCGCTGAGCCTGCAGCTGAGACCATGCCGGCCAGTCGCGTCCACTTGCACGCCGCAGCGGCAAATGTGTGGTTCGCAGATTTTGCAGCCCAGGCGCAGGGCCACGGCGGTCCTCACAGAATTATTATCTAGTAGCGTCCCGATATGTGGTGATGGCAGTGCATGGAGCCATGCCCCAGTTTCGCGGCAGGAGACGGCTTTGAGCCGGGCCAAGTCTGCTCCGGTGGCAGTCTCCGTGAGGGCGTTGATCACCGACTTTGCCCAAAGGTCATCCCATGCTCGTTGGATATGTGGTTTGGCTGGGGGGAACAAATTAGGGCAGGCTGCAGTCCACGCCGCCAGCGCCTCCTTCGTGAAAGGAATCTCGAGACAGCCGCCTTGTGAAGACAGGATAAGAGCGGCTAATTTCAAGACTCCGTTTGCGGAAGCTAGGAACGCTGACGGGCCCGTGTCCTGTACGCGTCGCACCCCAAGGCCACCGTGGCGGATGGGTAGGCTGGCCTGCTGCCATTCCCGCTCGCCAAGGTTGATGTTTAGGATGTCCTCGAGGGTGTTCTTCAGGACATCGTCAAGCTCTGTCACCTGTTGAGGAAACAACCATGTGGGGCATGTTCTGATTGCATAGGTTAGTTTTGGTAAAGACAGGCAGTTCCTGAGTAGGGTGAGGGCTACGTGGCTTGAGAGGCCCTTTAGGCGATCGTGGGCTTTGCAGAGGGTGGTTTTCTTTGATTGGAGGAATGTCAATGTCCCTTATGACAGCATATAGATCGCTTATGGTGGTCAATATGCCCACTCCCCTAACAATGTTTAGCAATACTATGAATAATGAATCTGTTTCGATAGATTAAAAAAGGGGTTAAATTAGATTCTACCAGAATTTATTGCCCTTTATGAAGGTTCATCGGGTCGCTTGTTGACTCAATGTCCCAAATGACAGCATAAAGATCGCTCATGGTGGTCAATATGCCGTCTCCCCTAACAATGTTTAGCAATACCAGGCCTGTGTCACTCCGCGTGTAGGTATTGAAAACATACCTCCAGGCGCCGGCCACTGCGAAAGGGCTAATCTAGCGGGCTGCCGCAAGCGAAAGAAGTCACACGCGTGCGCTATTTGTTCAACTTTCTCGAAAATTTTTTGCAAGATGGACAGACGAAAAAAGCAAAGAAATACTCTTGATTTGATTAGATTATGTTCCTTTTTGAAATGAATTTAATTCTAAACAAACCCTTTCTTTTTTTGTTGAACAAAGTACCTACTATTCCAAAATCCTAAAAGTAAGTATTTAAAATTAAATAAAAAGGTTTAGTCGTTTCATTCAAGTTGCATTTCATCTGTCGTACGTATTCATTTACGAACTTAGACTAAGAGACCAACGCAGAATATTTATATGTGATACGTCTATGGAATTCTTTTCAACTTAAAGAAAGTTTGCGAATCCATATTGTGAATTTCTTGCTTGGAAATATAATAAATAATTTTAAAAATAAAATAATATTTTGCAATATTGCAGTTAAATTGTAGCTGCAAGATAAAAATTATATTGTGCTAGTTTTGGTGAGCACTATTCACACTCAGCACATATTTAGGTACTAGCTGATACCCGCGGGTTCGCGCGCGTCTTAGTTTTTATTTTTTAAACTGATATCGGTTTTTAACTGAAGAATAATTTTAATCGATTTAGGTGTTTTCACAAAATTTCAAGATATGCAACTAGCGCCAGGACTTGTTATTACATACATACATATATAGGCAGAGCGTAAACGACCGCTAAAAACGGACGTTTACGCCACGTCTGACAAACATTTTAGGGTCATTCAGAAAATTGTGAATCGCCATAGTGACAGGTTGTCAGCCCATCGCCTGAAATTGTTCGTCGTCCTCGTCGCCTTTTACGACACCCACGGGAAAAAAAAATTGTATACATTATAATTTTATTATTATTAGTATACATTTTATTATTATTATGTTGGTATTCTTTTCGGATCTCGGGCCCACAGGGGCCCGGTCCTTTGAGGCATGTGTGGGGCTAAAGCCAACAGCACAGAGGCCTTTTTTATACCAAATAATGTGTTGTTATGTGTACATCAAGCGGATACTTGCTCTGTCTGCACTATAGAAGTACTCGTACACCCAGAGCCAGCACCCGCCTGATGCAAAAACTACTGTAGGTTTATTACTTCATTGAATTAAATATTCGGCAATAATCGTATAGCATATACAATTATGCTGCTAGGTCTTAGACTACATGAACGTACTCGTCGCTGCCTGCTGCGTGCCCGCCAAAAGTAGGAGTAAAGAGAGAGAAAGAGATGGCGTAAGTAGTTTCTCGAAGTAAGCAACCCTAGACCGCGGTTCATATTTCCTCAAAAAAATATTTGGCAGGTATGTAAATGAACACGTGGTCGACTGGAACGCGAGCTAAATTAAATCATATTGTCTATCAGATTGAGTACATATTTCTTTGAAAACCATTGCGAAGTAAAGCTTCTGTAACGCTAGTTACTAGTTATTATTCTGTGGCAATACTATGAATAATGAATCTGTTTTGATAGATTTAAAAAGGGGTTAAATTAGATTCTATTAGAATTTATTGCCCTTTATGAAGGTTCATCGGGTCATTTGTCGACACAATGTCCCTCATGACAGCATAGAGATCGCTTATGGTGGTCAATATGCCATCTCCCCTAACAATGTTTAGGCCATGAATAAGGCATCTGTTTCGATAGCGCACCCCTCGTATGACAAAAGGGGTAGAAGCAGATTCCACCTGAATTTATTACCCCTTTATTACCACAGGACGGTGTGGCGTGAAACCGATCTGGTAACTGCCTCTGTGCGGCTGATGTGGCACAATGGTAGTGCGACTGCCTGCGGCGCAAAGGTTTGAATCCCGGTGGGGTTTTCACAAAGTTGATATTACTTTGTGGATTGGTTTTTACTTTGGCTGAACCATCTGATTGTGCGTAAATAAGATGGTTCCGAGCTACGGAGGGCACGTGTGTCAACACGCGTCCGTAACGCACCGTAGCCGTATTTGTATGGGAATAAGATTGGAATTTGCGATTACCTTTCGTCTGATAGACGCATGCGTTATGTTGCGTTAAAAAAACGGAACGACGGACGACAAATGAGAGAACCGCCTTAGATTGATGCTAGATGACACTGCATGTCTCGTCTGGTGATATTTTAAACATCTGTCAATATCAGCGATTGAGGGCAAAGTGTCACAATGTTTTCACCAAATTTCTTCGAAACTTTGTAAGTAAAGATTCAAAACAAAACCTCTCAGACTCCAAAACAATGTTTAAATAAAAATCCCCAGACCGTTCAAGTTCCAAGCCCCATGGCCGCTTGGAAAGTTACAGTCTTTCATTTATTAGACCCTACTGCCAATTAGGCCCTGTGGGTCCATTTTGTGTCATTGCATACTACTCAACCTATCATGAGATCCACTGATGCACACACACACCAATGCGTTTAAACTAAATATACCTATTCCGTTATTCTATTTGCGTGGCAAATACATGGTTTTACTGGTACTTTTCTTCAAAGGTTTTTATAGATACCGAGTTAAAATCATTAAACACACAAACTAAAAAAAACAACGAAATTTAGACAGGTTGAACTATTTGAAGTACCGCCGTTCCGTCGTTCCGTTAAGTCGAATTTGACAGCTGTCAGATTCATGATAATACTATGGCACAGGATCCATTTTCCTTTGTTGACATCTCTTTTAGTATGGAGTTGACAGCTTTCAAAAACGACTTAATAAAACGGCGGTACTTTAAGAATTTACGTGCTAAATTGTATCAAACTTTGCCTGAAATGCAATGACACATTAAGACTAACTGGGTCTAACCAGCAGTGGGTCTAAGTGACCAACTGAAAAGTTATTATCTTGCATTTAATTTGTCGACAACTTTTATCAAGGCAATGAATTTTGCAAATCCCCATAGATTACGTAAAGTTTCATAGCGGGTGGAGATGCTTAATAATCATGGTGCTTTATCTGAAGGAGAATAACCTAACCAAGTTAATATTAACAAGTCTTGTTTTAACCATTTCGCTCAGGTCGAATTTTGCAACAATAGATTTGTATTGTACTTCAAGGACACATGTGTGCTGTAACGAGCGGAGTAGTTAAATTGTAACATTTGTGTTATTCGTTTTAACTGTTCGGTTTCTTTTTGACCCGACGAACCCTATTGTCAGAGTTTTTAACCTGCTTTAACTAGTAGGCCTCTGAAATGGTTGTGTAACGACCGCTGTCTAAGTTATCATCGACAGCAAACGGGACTAACGGCTTTATGTGCCCTCCGAAGCAAGAAACCATCTTTCTTACGGACAGTCAGATGGTTCAGCCGACAATGTTCTAAATAGACTGCAAACAAATTCACAAAGTGATAATATCAACTTTGCGAGTGCCCTGGGAATCTAACCCGGAACTTTTGCGCCGCAGGCAGTCGCACTACCACTGCGCTACATCGGCTGTTTTGATTCAGAGATGGTAGTAGTAAGTACACTCGCGATTGTACAGCCAAGCTCACGTCAGGTTAGACAATCAAACCGCCAATGTAAGTCTTATGCGCGCGGCATAAGAACGTTCCAAAGTCCAAACTGTCTAAGCCAGCCTGATTTTGACTGTACCTCTTGTGAGCTTGGCTGCGAAAGGTTCTTCGGAATTATGACCTCAAAAAATAACTGTACGATTCACATCCAATGGACCCCTACCATTTTTTATCGGGTCATCTGTCGGGCTCGTCCCTTCCGGCATGTTCTCCGCTTGAGAAACTTTCTGCCAAATGGTCGAAAGTATTCTACTTGCTATAAGTATTTAGATGTTTTTGTTATAGATCGATATAAAATACTAGTATTATATTATCTACTAAATTTCCGCCCAGCGGTTTTACCCGCTTTTCCTGTGATAATAGTTGTTTTCCTGCGGTAAAAAAGGCTTATGTGTTATTCCAGGTTATATATACTCTACGTGTGTTTTAAATTTCATCCAAATCGGTCAAGCCGTTTGAGCGTGAAGAGGTAACAAACATACATACACACACACAAACTCTCAGATTTATAATTTTAGTACGGATATCGGTTGATATTTTACTAGTGACCGATAGTGAAAACAGAGACCAAAACAACTTTCCTCAAGGAACATAGATCGACATGTAACATAAATAATACAGCTTTCATAGTTACCCAAAATCAGCTGATTGGCAATTTTGTATTGGAGGTACAAATTTTCAATTCATAGTAACCAACCTTGGAAAAGATGCGCACTTTTAGATTCGTTCTTACTCTCACTATGAAATAAAAATAGTTTCTTCTTTACAACTACAATACAACGGAGATTTCATTAAACCCTATTCGCACCCATCACCTATATTATATTCCGTGATAAAATTATTTTCCTCCTTAGACGTCGCAATCTCATTGTCCCTATATGTGGGTCAAGGGGACCCCATGTAACCCGTTTTCTGGGCGGTTTTTCATCGCTAATCACCCGCAATGGTTGGAACCTACGGCTTTTTGCACGCAAAACCATGGATTTACGGGGCGACCTGTATTTATTATTGGGTGTATTGAGTCATACGAGACAGAAAATATATAAGTCCTAAATCGGTTTCATTTATTATTGCTGTGCTATACTGGTAGTCTGATTAAATGCAGGGGTGTATCGGGAGATAGCTCACATAAATACCAGTGTTAAAACTTAGTGAGTGAACCTTTAAATTAGGTTAGGTAGAAAAAATTGGTCTTTCAATTTGTCTTAGGTACACTCTCAGACCTATGTCGAACAACTGAACTTTACTGTGTTTTTTGTAATAACGCAGTGAATTATTTAACATAAAGGTGATTCGATTAGTGAAATTAATCAAAAATATGTTAATACATGTGCATAAGTATCTAGAACTTTTGTTTGTATGTGAGCCTGAAATTTGAAAAAACTACTTAAGGTGCTGGTTAGGTAGATCGTACACTCGCTAATTATATATCATATTTGGCACGCTCACGTCTCCTGTCTTGTTATTTTATCGAACATTTCATATACGACGTCAATTTAATTTTATTAAAAATAAACCAAAAGGTTTTGTTACAAACAGATCAAATTGTTTCATATGATAACCCACGTGAACAACTTAATAGCCTCAGTTTTAAAGGTTGTTCTTATTTGGCTTTTTTCAAAATCTTTGAACTTGAAATTTGAACTGATAAAAAGAAGGTCAGTACTTGTCTGGTCTACAACAAGTACCTTTTGAATTTTGATTCTCTTCAGAGACTCAAAATCACGCTTTTTTTTACAGCGTAAACAGCCGTCTCTTTTTATACCGTTAAGTTAAGAGCTTGCTTTTTTTACAATTACAAGCAGCCATAGGGGTCGTGACAGACAAACTGATGTATGGACGGGCAGAGATCAAAGTGATCCAATAAGGGCTCCATTTTACATTTCGAGCTACGGAACCCTAAAAACAACATCTAGATTATACAGCAAAACTTTGCCGATACCAATTCACGTAATCGCAATATATCGCGGATAAAACAGCTCTACCCAGGATTTCACAGGAAATTGAATAACAAATCCTCGTAGGGATAAGTGCGTGTTTCCTTTACTTTTGATTTATCATGCGTCAACCCTGTTTCTTACGATACGCACAGGAAAATACGATTAGACGAACCACTTACAATGTCTACAGAATTGTTATACCTACCAATGCTGAGGCGGGTTTCCCACTTGTTGTCCGTAGTTGCGTATTTTTAACGCACCGTTACGCATCCGTCTGTCAGATGAAATGAAATGGAAAATTTTCTAGGGATTCTCGAGTGTCATGTAGAGGGCGCTGAGCTTAATTGAAACAACTTTTTTTTACACAAAAACTGTTTTACTTTATAAATTCTTCTTTATTTTGTGTTTATCGAATTCTTCTAAATTTATTATTGGTTATTTGTTTACTTACACGAATGACACTTAATATAATAGAAGGGCGATAACTGAATTTTGTAGTAAATCAAACTTACAGAGTTAAGTTGTAACGAACACAATGTGAAACGGAACCTGTGACAAAACTATGGCTGCCGCCAGCCATATTGAAACGTCAATATTTCATTTTGGCACAGAACTGTCAACAGAAAAAGTCCCATTGCGAATACAGACTAAAAATACGGATACGGTGCGTTTACCGTCGACGCACTGGAATCAGACGCATGCATCACGGGTGCGTTAAAACTACGTAAACGCACCGTAGCCGTGTTTGTATGGGACAAAGATTGGAATTCGGAATTTTCTTTCGTTTGACAGACGCATGCGTTACTGTGCCTTAAAAATACGCAGCGACAGACGACAAACGGGAGAACCGTTGTTGTTACTCCTTGTATACAAACTTTGCAGGCATAATTAAACCATGTAACTGAACAGCTTTTACTATGGATGCTATATTGAGAACCGATTTTTTTTATTTGCATATAGTAAGTCAGTTAGCTTATCGGGACTTTTGTATGGGATGAAGAAAAAATCTCGTAAATCAACACAGCCTCCATAAAAAGTAAGTCAATTTCATGATCTGATCTTGCCTGCAAAGTATACCGTCCCTTACCACCACCAGGGGTAGTCCAAAAGAACTGAATTTTTTTCATCCCCAGCTAATACATAATAAAAATTGAAACTTATTCACTTAGAAGAAGTAATTTTCTACTAATAAACATTCAAGTCAAGAAAAACATATTGCTGGTAACAAAAATAATTCAGTTCTCTTGGAGTACCCCGAGTAAAAAGGGATTTATCCACAAAATGTTTTACAGGTACTTTATATTAACATAGTATCTAAAACAATTACGGAAATTAGTGGCTGTAAACGCTTGTGAAAAGGATGAACCTCAGCAAAGTTGCTGTTTTTCAGGAACCTCCACCTAATTCACTACATTGGAGAAACCTCCCAACAGTAGAGGTATGTGTCTTAATGAATACTTTACCGTAAAAAGTGAAATAACACAAAATGAAAAGAGTATGGCAATACCCACTAATGGAGGCCCGTGTCCAGCAGTAGACTGTTGTCACAGTATAATTAATAGTACTAGCGTAGAGTATGGTCACTCCCTGCCTCCCCCTACAATCGCCGCCCACCCGCGCTCGGAGGACGCTCAGACACCGGCTAGCAAGGACGCAACGACGAAGGTCATTTCATACTGCCGCACATTGCATTCCCGATTCGCGAACACAAAATGGCGGCAACCCTGACATGTTGTCTCACACACACAAGCATGGTCCGCGTTCACCTACGCGAGCTTAGACTGTGTGCGTAGCAACGCGTTTGTTTCATACATTTGAGCTCCAGTGTCCGAGGTGTGCTGTTGTGGATGTTAATGCTGGTACCTTATGTACTACAACCGACTGTACTGTGGCAATGCAATAAGAAAAGAACAAGTTTATTTGAACTGGCTGGAACAAGTAAGTTTACACGTACCGTAGTTTATCCAGTGACGTTACACTAGACTGCAACTTTCCACTCAACCTTTTCCACTTCTCAGCAATCGCTCCTGCAGTGCAAAGTTCAACTGTGAAGTTAACACGCGGCAGCGAAATTAATGGGAACTTTCAGTTATTTGAAAACTTGTTTTTGTAGGTAGATTAGGTATCTGCCGTGTGATGCCGGCTTAGAATTGCCGTGTGATGCCGGCTTAGAATAGCATCACCCCATCTCCTCCCGCGGGTGTCGTATGAGGCGACTGAGGCACGCGAGGGTTTCGTGTGTATTACAATTTTAGGCGACATGGCTGACAAGCTGTCACTACAGTAATACACGATTTTTCTTTTCTTTATCGGCCCTCGAATATTTGTCAGACGTGGCGATAGCGGCCGTATATTATGGCCGGTTACGCTCTGCCTACCCCGCAAGGGATAAAGGCGTGATTTGTGTATGTATGTGTGTATGTATAAGGTATCTATTAATCATAGGTAGGTATCAATCTTCAAAAATACAAATGAGTGCTCTCGTTATTACTAGGCGATATTTTAATTTCGCCGAGGATTTAGAAGAGAATAAACTTTCATTTTAGGTTTTTAGGAATTCTAACACGTTACTGAAAAAAACTAGTTATTATAAAGTGAAATAAGCATGCTTTTTATTGCCATCATTGGATGTTCAAATGTTTTCACCCGAAAATTGTACCATTTGAGTAAGATCTTATGACGGTTTGAAGCTAGACAATTTGTGCGACTTGATTCACCGACTAACCTACTAACACTTCCTTGTAGGAGAGATAACGGTTTTCTTGATAGAAATGCCAGTATTGTAATTTTATTTCTTACTTAAGACTCTACTATTTAGCTCGTCTATAACAATAGTCCGATACGGCTGGCATTATTTGAGGCCATAACTTATAAAAATTCTAAAGTCACTTATTTTTTGTACGATTGCGTAATGCACATATTACATTTTGTGTAATTTTTGACGCTTGCGTAAATTTTCAATTTAATGTGTGGTAGCAATTAAATTAATCAATAAAAATTATAATATTGAATTAGGTTTTTAAGTGTCTGTAATTAAATTAACATTATAAAATGTACCAGTATTGTCAATGTGACAGTAAATACAGGGTAAAAACCCAGTTTTAGTCGTTTAAATCTACTGCAAACGAAAGTACCTCTATGTAAGCATTTACCTAAAATAACACAAAATAATCAATAGGGTTCGGCCAATGGTCCAGAAACTATAAGCTAAAAATTTTTAAAACATGAAAAGCTAGCCATACTTGGCCACAAATTGTCGTCTTAATAATAAAAATATAGGTATTTTTGCAGAATGCACAAAATTTGGTAGAGCCCTAACTGTGTGCATTTATTTAAATAAATGACATAAAATATCCAGTACAAACTTACCATAGCTTTTACTATGCGTATTAAATAGCTGATATTGTTACTTATGCACTTTTTTTGTACAATACATAGCAGACTAAACACAAAAAATTACATCAAATATTTGTGTTTTCTAGGGACCAATCCCACGACCCTCGGCGTAGCTGGTAGCGGTACTTTCCGCTACGACATCATTCCAGTAATTGCATTGGCAGGTTTTCAGAAGTGTATCACTTCTAACTGCCAAATGTCACATCATTTCTGTTGTCACGTTGCATCTCCTGTGACAGAACAGAACCGGTAAATAAACGGGGCAAATTGTATCCGACGAGGAGTCGCCATGCAGTCGCTCTAGTTTTGATGTAGAAGTACCCTCGTACGTGTGATTCTGTAGTCACTGCAATACCTGCATACATACATACATCACGCCTTTACCCTAGGCAGAGCGTTAACGGCCGTAAAATACGGTCGCCATCGCCACGTCTGACAAACATTCAGCGCCCGTTTTAGCGCTCGGGTCGAATTTGTAGCTTATAAAATGACAATAAAATTTATATTGTACCTAACATAGGTAGGTATTGATTTAAGAATTTAGGTGTTCTCGTATATTAATTTTATAGAGACTCGTGGTTTCGTGGTTCTTTGGATTAGTTTCAAGTATTCTGTATTTAAATACTAAAATAAATTCAATTTAATTCACTCTCTCAAATTTTTTAATCTTTTGCTTTAACTGAAACTTGGGCCCTGAATATCTTATTGTTTAGACATTATAATACCATTATACTTGCCGTGTGATGCTGGCATAGAATAGCATCATCCCATTTCTTTCCCGAGGGAGTCGTAAGAGGCGACTAAGGGACTCGATGATGTGTATTGCAATTTTAGGCGATGGGCTGACAACCTGTCACTATAGCTGATACACACTTTTCCAAATGACCCTCAAATATTTGTCAGGCAAGGTGTAAATGTCCGTTTTTTGCGGCCGTTTACGCTCTGCCTACCCCGCAAGGGGTGCGTATTTGAATATCTAAAATTAAAATACTTTACGTAAAAATACCTACGTTCAGAATCCCTAAAATCTATATACCTAGTGGTTTTTCTACCTAAATTCAAAATACCGCAAGTATGAAATGTCAAATGGATTATGTCACCAAAGTTCATAAAGATAAAACTTGAAATATCTACGTTTAAAGTCCCTAAAATTGATGTACCTCAAAGTTGATTGACCTAAATTCAAAATACTGTCAGTATAAGTATGTGAAGATCAAAAGGTATAAGCAAAAAGAAACACGACCTATTACAGTATTAAATTTTAATCAACATAATGGTTATCAAAAATAAAAGTACGATAATCAAGAACAGCCAACGATGTCTTATTACATGGTTCCAACAAGAAAGAACCATAGTCTAGATGACTGATGACGCACCAGAGCATTATTTATAATATTTTTTGGGTATAGGGATGAGATCCCCACCAGACACTAGATAGAGAGCGTAGAACATTAATACTTTTTTCACATTTTTTACTCACATGGTCAATATGATGAACTCCAGACAGTTTGGAATCTAGGATTACTCCTAAAAATTTTTATGAATCTTTCACAGGAACTGCTTGACCGTTCAGGGAAATAAGAAACAGTGGGGTATCTTTTTGCAATCAAAGTGGTTAACTAACAACTGACACAAAATATCAAAAACATAAACAAAGAGACAATTTTATCAGTCCACCCTCTTTTTTGCTCGCGGCGCCCGAACTACTATTTAAAAAGAACGCTCACGAGTGATGCATCATTTTAGGTATTTTGACCACTGGGTATTTTGAACGTTGGTGTTATATCTGTAGATATTTTATTACATTAGACATTTAGTCCATTAGTTTTTTAAAACTTAGTTATTTTATAAGTCGGCGTTATAAACTAAGGTATTATAAACCACTAGGTATATAGATTTTAGGGATTCTGAACGTAGGTATTTTTACGTAAAGTATTTTAATTTTAGATATTCAAATACGCACCCCCGGTGATTTTATATACTTCAGACTGTTAGCAGAGTATGAAATGACCAAAACTGTCCTAAAGACAGGCCATTAACACACAACTGAAACGATTTTCATTTTTCAGACTTCACGCCCTGTTATACTATTACTATTATACTCTCGCTGTCACATTAAAATTTTCTGATAAAATCTCAGTTTTCACATTCAGACTAAAATACTGAAATCAGCCCATAGCTATACAATTGGAAATGAAATAAAGTTTCCAATGCACTCACTAGAAGAAGCTTGACCTAAATATTTGACCAAAAATGTCTAAAACTAAAAACATTTGCTGTTCTGTTCGTTTCAAGAACGCAAGACCGCACGTACAGGCTGATGTTATAAATTTAAAAAGAAAAGCTCCGAGGATTTCGTTGAAAATATTTAAACCACAGCTAATCGCAGGTAAGCCATTGTTTTCCAAGAAAATCTGATTATAAGCCGTATCTCAAAGCAATAGAAGCGAATGTTCTAAGATAATTTCAACTCCTGTTGAGGTGGTTCTCCCACTTGTCGTCCGTCTTTGCGTATTTTACACACACACACACATCACGCCTATAATCCCTTGCGGGGGAGGCAGAGCGTAAATGGCCTCTAAAACGGACATTTACGCCTCGTCTGACAAATATTTGAGGGTCATTCACAGTTCATTATCATTCAGTGACAGGTTGTCAGCCCATGGCCTATAATAGTAATACACACCCTCGAGTCCCTTAGTTGCCTCTTACGACTCCCAAGGGAAAGAAATGGGGTGATGCTATTCTAAGCCGGCATCACGCGGCATTTTAACGCACTGAAACTGTCAGACGAAAAGAAATTACGAATTCCAATCTTATTCCCACACAAATACGGCTACGGTGGCTTTACGGTGCGTAATGTAATATGTAATATGTATTTACTCAAGTCGTTTGACAGACGCATCCGCAAACGCAGCGTTACCGTATTTGCGTGTGAATAAGACCGAAAATCTCAATTTCCTTTCCTCTGACAGACGCATGCGTTACGGTGCGTCAAAATACGCAGCGACAGACGACAAGTGGCGGAGAACCGCTTTAGCTATTTGCTTTTGTTTTCACTTTATGACCTTGAAATTGAAAAATGTGGGAAAGATAAGATCTTGGAAAGTCTTGCTTCTAACATAATGAATGTAGGTACTTCAACTTCGAAACGGTGGCGTTATAACAGCGTAAGTACTAAGAGAGCATCGCTTGCTGTCTTATTCTAGTATGAGATAGATGAAGGAAAACTATAATCTAGTGGCAAATTTATTTTTACTTCCTCTCTTAATACATACATATATCATATCACGGTTATATCGCTTTCGAGGTAGGCAGAGAAAAAACGTCCTTAAAGCGGTAATTTACGTCTGAAGAAAATTTGAGGGTCATTCAGAAAATTGTGTATCACCATTCACCTCTTATGACGTGAAAAGATATGAGGTGATGCTATTCTAAGCCGGCATCACACAGCCTCTATTAATGCTTTTGGCATATTTTAAAGAAGCTGAGACAGTCTAAAACAAAGCGAGTTTGCATTGAACGCCAAAAGGGCACTGGAACCAGACAAGAGATAAAACTCAAAAAGCTGTTTTATGTTGGCCTTTGAAGTTTGCAAGCTATTACTGGCACTTCTTTGGTGGCTTCGAGAAACTAAGGATTGGGCCCAGTTGCAGTCTATCCGTACTATCTGTACTAGTGACAAATATCAACTTTGTGTGTGACCCACCGAGAATCGAACCCGGAACCTTTGCGTCGCAGGCTGTCGTACTACCACTGCGCCACATCGACCGTCACTTATTTAAAAACCGTCCATAGAGTAGGGTCACAAAGTATTGGCGGCGGCGCGCCGGTAGGATGTAATAAGTAGGAGAATGAGTATTCTTTGATGTAATGCATCATCACAACTGACATATTGTCGAAGAAATTATAATAAGAAGATTCCAGATATTAATAAGGCAATGCGTTTAGAATATCGTTTGTTCCCCCAGATAAGAATGGCAACACCTATTCTTCATGTAGATTGCATTCGAGGTGACAATTTAATTTATAAATGGAATGAGCAGCAGTGATCCCTTTGAATGCAACAGCTTTCAATGCGAATCCCAAAGTATTGCAAGTACCCCCAAATAGGGGGAGACCGCAGTAAACCATTTTCGCTTTCAGCGAATAAATTTGAATTTCAACGCTCGTAGGTAACGAGTGAGTCGTACAACTGAAGAGGTGCAAAAGAGTCTCAGCTGTTGCGGCGGCAGTGTTTTGTTTTATGGTTAAAGGTGCCTTGGGGGAGATTAGGGGGAGGACGAACAAATATAGTCATGAGGCTAAGCATTAAGAATATCGTGTGTACCTCCAGATAAGAATAGCATCGCCCCATTGCTTCGCGAAGATATCATTTTAGTCGACAATTAGATTAATCGAGGAAATGACCAGTTGTCGCTTCGAATGCAACAGCTTGCAATGTGAACACCAAACCACCTGCCAAGCGTGCTGAGTATGGCAAATACCCCCCAAATAGGGGGAGGCCGCAGTAAACCATTTTCGCTTTCGGCGAATAAATTTGAATTTCAACGCTCGTAGGTAACGAGTGAGTCGTACAACTGAAAAGGTGCAAAGGAGCCCCAGCTGTTGCGGCGGCAGTGTTTTGTTTTATGGTTAAAGGTGTCTTGGGGGAGGTTAGGGAGAGGATGAAAGAAACAAAAATAGTCATGAGGCTAAGCATTTAGAATATCGTGTGTTCCTCCAGATAAGAATAGCATCACCCCATTTATTCGCGAAGATATAATTTTAGTCAACAAATAGATTAATCAAGGAAATGACCAGCTGTCGCTTCGAATATAACAGCTTGCAATGCGAATGCCAAAACACCTGCCAAGCGTGCTTATGGAAAATACCCCCAATTAGGGGGAGGCCGCAGTAAACCAAAATGGCTTTCGGCAAATAAATTTGAATTTCAACGCTCGTAGGTAACGAGTGAGTCGTACAACTGAAGAGGTGCAAAGGAACCCCAGCTGTTGCGGCGGCAGTGTTTTGTTTTATGGTTAAAGGTGCCTTGGGGGAGGTTAGGGAGAGGATGAAAGAAACAAAAATAGTCATGAGGCTAAGCATTTAGAATATCGTGTGTTCCTCCAGATAAGAATAGCATCACCCCATTTATTCGCGAAGATATAATTTTAGTCAACAAATAGATTAATCGAGGAAATGACCAGCTGTCGCTTCGAATGCAATGCGAACACCAAACCACCTGCCAAGCGTGCTGAGTATGGCAAATATCCCCCCAAATAGGGGGAGGCCGCAGTAAACCATTTTCGCTTTCGGCGAATAAATTTGAATTTCAACGCTCGTAGGTAACGAGTGAGTCGTACAACTGAAGAGTTTCGGCGGCAGTGTTTTGTTTTATGGTTAAAGGTGCCTTGGGGGAGGTTAGGGGGAGGATGAACAAATATAGTCATGAGGCAAAGCATTTAGAATATCGTGTGTTCCTCCAGATAAGAATAGCATCACCCCATTTCTT
Source organism: Tuta absoluta (assembly GCA_027580185.1). Classification (NCBI taxonomy): domain Eukaryota; kingdom Metazoa; phylum Arthropoda; class Insecta; order Lepidoptera; family Gelechiidae; genus Tuta; species Tuta absoluta. The sequence goes on along the minus strand of JAQAHW010000019.1, from coordinate 4,059,800 downwards.
CGCGAAGATATAATTTTAGTCGACAATTAGATTAATCGAGGAAATGACCATCTGTCGCTTCGAATGCAACAGCTTGCAATGCGAATGCCAAACCACCTGCCAAGCGTGCTGAGCATAGCAAATACCCCCTAAATAAGGGGAGGCCGCAGTAAACCATTTTGGCTTTCGGCGAATATATTTGAATTTCAACGCTCGTAGGTAACGAGTGAGTCGTACAACTGAAGAGGTGCAAAGGAGCCCCAGCTGTTGCGGCGGCAGTGTTTTGTTTTATGGTTAAAGGTGCCTTGGGGGAGATTAGCGGGAGGACGAAAAAGCTTTGCTAGATTTAAGGAGGTTGAGTAAAATATTTATGAGGGAAAGCGTTTGGAATGGATTTGATTGCCTACATTTTAAGAATATAATACAAAATTTTAAATGCGTTTGTCCACATTATACACAACAATAATTCATGACAATAATATGTAACAATAATAATTCGTCAATAAGAACTCATTGAAATATAACTATGAATAGTTTGAGAATATATTTTTAAGTGGTCTATAGTGTCTTACACGTTGCCCCAAAAAATTTACACGAACGGGATTTGAATATACGACTTCGAGTATACCATGCTGACACTTTAACCACGAAGCTATAGTGTGTTCTCATTTATTTTTGGACGACCGAGATTGGACCGGACTTCGGCACTACCAGTTGAAAAGAGCGGCGCAAGACCGAGTTACTACATGCCGACCTCCGAATTTCAATTTGAAGATGATGATGATGATTTATTTTTCTCAACGGTTGATTACATACATTACAATAATAACATCCACATCAGACCACTGCTGGACAGGAGGTATAGCAAAACTCACTTGACAGGCGGATTGCCGAGCGCAGTGCAAGTTGTTGTATTCGCAGAGAATGCTGATGCCCATTTCCTGGATGATAACCCCTTAGATGCTTTTTAAGATACCCTCGGGTAGAATTAGGGTGAGGCTATTCTAAGCTGGCTACACGGACAATTACTTTTATCAGCTCCCTTCACATCACAGTAGACAATCTACTAGAACTGCTTACGCCATCTTTGTTTCATAGTAGAAACGTCAATATTTTTTTACAATTTTTGAAGTTCGATTATAAACAATCCTGTAAGCATTTTGTAGTTAGAGCCAAGCCTAATTTAGTGCAAATTTCTTATTACTGTTTCAGGAAAATCTACCTTATTATCTTATAGCTTGTCTTTACCCAAACTAAAATTACTCCTTATACAAGGCAAAAACCTTTGCGTTTTCTGTCGTTTAGCAAAAAGTGCCCCATTTCATCCGCTTCCCCTTTTAAGACTTATTAAAACTTGAACTGCTGGAAAGTTGTCTAAAGTGAAAAGCTGGATATCTCGGACCACAGAAAAATATTAAGACAGAGCCCTGAGAACAAGTGAAGCAATTTAATAGTCATCCCAATCAGTTTTGACTAGCGCTTAAATTAAACACAACACACCTACCTACTGGGCACGAGCGCAGCAGTCCGTGACCCGCAGTGTTGGGCAATCACAGCTGAAGGGCGGGCGTATGTGATCTGGCGACCTACGGCTATCTTCACCAGCCGAAACCTAGAGAGCTAATCTCTCTTCCAAATAAGTTGAAGATCTTCAAATAATAAGTAAGGTACGAAACACAGCAAGCCGTTTGGTACCAAAATCCATTATTCCTTATTGCAGAATAGTCTGGAGGCAAACCGGTCCTTACAAGTTTTAGTGAGTGGTCAGTTGTCAATTTAGTAATCTACCTGACAAGAAAAATGAACCTGCGTTAACACGTTTTTTTCCGATTCCTTCTGAACTTTATCCTTCAATACTCTGAGCTGGAAAGCAACAGTATGAAAAGCAACCTCAAAATGTACCGAACATAATGCCAGTGAATGCTGTACCCGGGTTACTTAATTACAGCACAGTTTAGACCGAGAGCCGTCACACCACACGCCGGTGGTAGGCCAAGAGCCGCATCAACAAATCTTTAGTCCAGTATTTATGAATGAAGTAATCACAGTTTGTTTGGGTATAGTTTTTCACAAAAAATTCACTCAGAATGACAATGCGGTGGCTCAATACTGAGCCTATGACGTATGAGGTATTGACATTGACTCAATTGAAGAAGAAGGATAAAAAAAATTAAATATCTTTTAGTAAATGAAGTAGGTAACAATTATCTTAAAGATAAAAACGTCTGGTCAGTAGCAACAGTTGCTCCAACAAATTATTGGTTTAAACACTGTTTTTTTTTAACATTTCTATAAGATTTAAAATTTACTTTTATTTTATTTTATTTTATTTATTTTAGGGAATCTTACAGCTATATTACCAAAAAATGGACTATTAGTTTTAGTACAGTACTAAGCCATTAATAAGGTTCCGCCTATAAAACGACCATTGCTCGACTAGTGTTATACACCTTACTGCTTTGCTAAAATCTTAAATTAAAACACAGAACAAACAAGAAAGTTGAGTGACAGTAGCCGTAGATCAGTCAAACAGGTTTTTTATTGTATTACGTATTAAGTAGGTACAAAGATGTTTACCGTGGTTACATGACATGCCTAATTATTCTTTTTTCGCATTTTATCGCCAAAAATGAATAGTGTACTATAGTTTTGATTGTTCTGGGTGAAGAGTTAAACAGATCTATATGTTTTGAGAAGTAATCATTAAAATTCTTACCTACTCGGCAAAAGTATGAGTGTTGTTTATAGTAGGTGCGCGCTCGAGGTAGACACAGTCTTTTCTTATTTTAAATGTATTATGTTACTTAGACTGTGACTTTCTGAATGATAATATTGTAAATTCCTACTTAGCAATAAATTAATTGAAATTTTAAATGTCAGAGGATATTATGCATGCGTAAGCTCCTGCACTACACGCCTGCAGCGATCAAGTGCATGCGATCTCGGTGCAGCTTTGTGTGAGCTCTCATGAAGCCCCTACTTGAACCCGCTTGTGTGATACAATGCTGGTACTCAGCCTTTTTTGCGCAGAAGATGAAATCAAGGATCATTTGGGTCGCATTGCCTACATTTGAAGTGGAATTTAAAATAGGTACCCCAAATTGGTAAGCAAATTTTAAACGTGTAGGTACATTATTGTAGGAATATAAGTCTTATATTTTAGTTAATTATAGTGCGAGTAAAGTGCATCGCTTGTGCATTTGCATTAACTTGCGGTCGTACGCGTGGTGCATTCAACTAGCTGCATTACTAGCCATCATTAGTGCGGAAGAAGCTAAATACCTTTCTATCTAATTCAATCAAGATGGACTTCCGCAAAGTAACGCCTGATACAATTACTTTCTTATATTTTTTTTATTAATGATGGGTTTGCTCTTGACGCTAGTCTAGGTCATAGGACAGTGACAGAGTCTAAGATGGAGCGAGCCCACCCAGAAGAAGCCTGTTAAGGCACTGGCACTCCCACACACTGACGGAACGCAGCAAGCTACTTGCTATAATACCTATGACTTACTTGCTTCTGTCAGGATTGAAGTTACGAATTGCTATTGTACTACCGACGCCTTTTCACTCCGGGCCACCACTATAAGGCACATTTTTTTCGTGTTGTGTTGGACTAAGACCCGATGAACCATGGTTGAATGCGTAAGTGAGAAGGTACTTCCTCTTGTGTCGACAAATGACCTGATGAATACTCCGGTAATAAACAACACCAAAGACCAAGAAACCGACATAAAACTTCTCGACCATCAGTAAATTAGCACTCTGAATTCACCAATCGATTTGAGTTTAAGGCGGGGGATAGCGTTTAAACTAGTTTTGAGAAAATTCTGACAACTATATATGTGATTGTCATGGATCTTACAGATTACAAAAAATATCAGTTACGTAATCTGACAAACTTCACTTGATAGATAAAAAAACAAGGCCGGATCGAGAGACAGACAGAAACACATATATTACCTCACATAACTTATACAAGAACAAAAACAAATAACATAACACACTAAGAGAAAACATGTAAAAACACACTGTTAATAGCAGCGGGACTTAGTCACCTCCATTTGAAAGATTTTTCAATATTTTGTCCCCAGTTTTAAAGTACTTGAACATTATAGTTATTATACTTAGTACTTACATACACCTTTTCTATGTACTATGGTTTTCATTTTCGTTTTTTCTAGTAAAATGGATAGATTGGACATTTTAACGATATCTCTCCAGTTTTTTAGTTAAAAAATCCGTAAAGTCTAGCAAAAAATTTAGCGTATTATGAATGGTTATTTCTTTCTGGCGCAATGAAAGGGATAGAACAGCGCCTTAATACCATTGTACACACCCCTTGGCGGTGTATGATCTGTCAAAGCGGGCCTTACATTGGCGCCCCTGTAACGTATTGCAGCCCGGGGACCCCAAGTGATCGATCGTTTGCCAGCCCTTGCTTGTACCTGCACTTTCTATATATTGGCTATAAACTGCAAGTTGGGTTTTGGCTATAAGCATGTAAAAAAGAAACAAAAATTTCTAGAGGGGTAAGTAATTTCCTTTCCTAGTAACAAAATTTTACATATGCAATGTATAGTGAATGAATTCGGACCAATTCGGACTAAGCGATTCCAGTCATAATGTATAATACGCACTGCTAAAGAGTGGAACTCACTACCTGCGTCTGTGTTTCCAAACGCATACAATCCTAATCTCTTCAAAGTAAGAGTGAACAGGCTTCCTCTTGGTGAGCTCGTTCCATCTTAGACTCTGTCTCTGTCCTATGACCTAGACTAGAGTCAAGAGCAAACCCATGCTTAATAAAAAAATAAAATAAATCTAATCCATTTGGAGTCAGCGAAACATGCATATTTAAAATTACGTTTCAATAGGATTTACCTCTATGGGGTCCCTAATATCATAAGTTGGCACCATTGTATTTGTATCAGTTGGACGTAGATGGTTTTATTACATCGACGGTTGACTCAGCAGTTGGCACTGTTTAATCTGCGTGGGAGATTTTGACAAATAACCCTGTATTCTTGTGTAGGTGGAGCTAGTTTATTTGGGAGCAATCAAAATGAAAACGTCGTGTGGGAGACTGTTTGGCAAAATAAATATGTAGGTAAGATACATATCTGTTTTCGTGTGGGCACTTTTGGAACGGTCGCAATTGTTGTGAGTTTGTAAACAAAAAGCATTAATATTGCTTTGGAATTTCATAGTGCACAAAAGAAATAAATTAACCACCCATTTTGAAAATGTCTATGTTCATGCCAAGGACTAAATTAGGGTTATGTGGAAACAGTGTCAGTTAGGTTGTGTTGACTGCTTGGTATTACATCAAAAAGTTTAAGTAGCAAAAGAATGTCAGTTGAGGCCATTAAGTATCGCTGGCCCCGATTCCCTGGCTGCGTTATAATCTGACTGAAATACTTTTCGCAAGACCAAAAAATTTTTCATGCATGTAGGTACTATACATATACATCAGCCTATTGCAGTCCAGTGCTGTACGTTGGCCTCCCCGGTACAATTTTGCCATCTAGACACTACCAGCCACCACCAACCGCCTTTTTTAAATCATACGTCCATCTGGCCGGAGATAGTCCAACTCCACGCTTGCTGAGGCGTGGCCTCCACTTGAGAACCTTATTACTTCACCGTCTGAAGGTTCTACGACAGATGTGCCCAGGTTACTGCTTCTTCATTATGCTAGGTATGTACTAACATATTGATTTGAACTAAGTCACCAAAATAACAAAGTTTTTGTAACATTATTAAATCATCATAAAAAGTTAACACAAAAAGTCATCAGAAATGAATTATTTGGTCATTAAGCCGCTGTTGCTTTGAAGGGAGAAGGGCGGAAGCATTTTGTAGGTTTTTGTAATAAAAGAAACATAAAAAGCAAAACTTTCAGTTTCTCGCGAGGTAAATGATCCAAAACCTTCTAACTTACTTTTAATGTAGGGCAACTACCGTGGTGTAGCGGTCTCGCCGTAGACCGTTTGGAGGTCCCAGGTTCGATTCCTAGGCGCGCACTAACAAAGTTTCTGAACTTTGTGAACTTTTTCCCAGTTTTCTTAGGACATTGCAGGCTGAAGCACCTGATTGTCCAAAAGAAAGGTGGTTGCGTGCTTCGGAGGGCTTGTTAAACCGTCGCCCTTTGTAGCTTTCTATTGTTTCTTAGACGCCGGTCGTTACAAAAATCAGTCAGAGGCCTACTAGTAGCAGTAGGTGATATAAAAAGGACATCAGAGGTTGATCAATAGTTTGTCGTCTCGGTGTCCCGCATTTGATAAAGAAGAAGGCTAAAATTCAACTTATTGAAGGGTACACGTAAATAATATGCATGCATATATGTATATGCTACTTACTGCCTACTCCATGGAGCGCAACTAAGTAAAAGGTTCGCTACCCTTTTTTAAGTAAACAATATAAAATAATACCATACCATAATATTTTACGTGCCGTAATATTTCGTGCATCAATCGTAATATTTGAAATATTGTGACTTATTTTATGAAAAGATAGGTGCTATCATCATTCATCAGTCATACTCATATGCAATTTGCCGATATACGGGTGGTTTTAATACAGTTATTATGAAGAACCCTTAGATAAAACTTAACTCATCAACATAAATTGTGTTCATCTCAAAATTGACGTGCTGCTGTCAGCAACCAAATCCAGAAAAACACCAAAAAATATATACGGTGTGTTTTTGAACTGCCTTTGGCAGTGTTTATATCTTTTATTTAATCTGATATTTTGCTTTGTACCATTTTTTTACAATGTTTTGACTATATTTTGTTCTTTGTTTACTCGTTTCTATTACTTCCCCATCTAGATCTAAGGAAAGAGGAGGCAATAAAAAATAGCGTTTATAAAATTTTGGTTTTAGTCAGCAGAATCTGAGCTTATACCTTTTTATTTTATTTAAAAATGTTTTTGTCTAATTACCTGTCTATTTTATGTTCAATCATGAAACCAACCTTTCTCAGTAGTTCAATTGATTGTTCTACCGAGAATTTTTGTTGCCACTGTTTGAATTAGCATATTGATTGAAGTTGCAAAAGTTCAATTGCTACTTAATGTCACTTTAGGACACTAAATGCTGCTTTGGAGTATTGTCCAATTGGTCATCGTCAACGAAGATAAATGTGGAAGTGGCTTAATGTCAAAGTAGCAAATGGCAATTTTTATCCTATGCACGCCACTGAAGGAGCCTGCTGATATTTTGAATAAACAAACAAACAAGATAAGTCAATTTATGTATACTCACGCGTACCTTCACCTTGACTTTCAAAATAATCTTAAAAGAACGTCCTCTAGACGTAAATAAGCTTCAACAGTTTCTTTAGCTATTTTTAAACAGTTGATAAAAAAAATTGCCACTTTTACTTTTTGTTATAAGAGGACTTTTTTTCATTTGAAAGGATTGAAAGGAGCCAATGATTATTTTTAATATCTGGGGAATACTCTTTTATGTAAAAAAAGTTACAGTGCTGTCCATTACTATGAGTTTTCCCCTATAAGAGGGTATTGCCATACTCACTACGTTTGGCGAGCGCAGTGCAAGATGTTATAATCACAGGGAACGCCTGCCCATTCCCTGGACGATTATCCGTTAGTCGCTTTTTACGACACCCACGAGTAGAATTGGGGTGATGTTATTCTAAGCCGGCATCACACGGCAAATTAGTAAATAAATCCCAAATAGGAACAGGAATTAAACGCTGGATGTATTTTGTCCACCATCTTTAAATCAAGAGGTAGTACGAATTTCGAGTGACCCTCATCATATTCCCCTTATTTCTCTTAGTTGCGTCTTGAAGGGTCACTTTACTTTTAGTGATGTTTATAAGAGTTGTTCATAAAAGAGTTGACTCGTTGTACGTACCTTGGTTAAAATTTATTTCAGTTTTGATTTAAACTCCACTACGTCTTCTACTTCTTCATTTGGTGTGATGAACCTTGGTGTCAGTTTTTCAACTGCCTACCTCTAGTAGTAGGCCTTTGACATGATTGTGTAACGTACGCCGTCTAAGTCATAGACAGCAACCGGGACCAAGAGCTTAACGTGCCCTCCAAAGTACGGAACCTTCTTCTTTTTGGACAACTACGTAAAAGCGCCCTTCAAAAGCCGTGAACTTATAGAATCGGGTATTGCGATTTATCAGACTGTCCCAATGGCCTAGCGGAAATCGTCAGTTCGATCCTCACATGACACAAATATGTGATAAGTTATTTTCAGATTATTTGTGTTTAGTCCAAGTGTTTCTATGTATTTATTTACGAAAAACTATAAAAGTATTAATATCAGCTATCTAGTTCCCATAGTACAAGGTTTGCTTAGTTTGAGGCGAGATGGCGGTGTATGGATTGTCTAGGATATTAATTTATTAATAACTAGCTGTTGCCCGCGACTTCGTACGCATGGTGTAGTGACTTGTGAGTTAGTGAAGTTGATGTATGCATATTGTTTAATATTAATATCATGTTTGTATAAAGGTTTTTCTCTTTAAGATGTGCAATGAATAGGTACTGGTTAACTTGTTTTTCGGTTAGGTACTTGGTTTTGATACTATGGACATCAGCTACAAAACATCATTATAAACTACTTTGGTAGTTTTACCATCGGGTGCTTAAACGTACAAATTTTCAGGAGAACTGACTCGAGAGCAAGCGACATATAGCTGCCCGTGTGATAAACAGGGAATCGTAAGACCTACGCCTGCGGCTTTCAGCGTCTGTCCTTGCGATTTGTTTACAGTCATTGCAAAGAAAACGCTGACGGGAAACTGAATGCCCTGAAATTGAAATAAAAAGTTGTTAGGAATGAGTGGTATACGCGCCACAACCAGTGAAAATATCCGCCTCGAATACATTCATCTTTAAGCTTAAGATCTTCAGTCTGGTTCCATTGCACAGCTTTGGCGGAGTGAGATTGCAAAGAAGCATGAAAGGAACACCAAGTTTAAGTAATATTTGGTGTGCAAAAAGACCATTCGCACTCAAGGAGTTTAGGAATTCTATTAGGTAGTTAGTGGCTTTGTCTTGATTCATAACAGTGGTAATTGACGCGTATACCACCATATCCCCAGTGATTTGTGACATAATGGTATGGTTTATTGAAGCAGTCTGATCATTTTTGGGTGCAAAAATAGCTCTTCCACGTAGCTACGAATCTTTCTTTTGAAGGAAGGAAGGCTCGCCATACACAGAAGAAATGATTCTCTTTAGACCAGAAACTATTTGGCAAAGCGTTTCAGGCAGACTTACTTGACCGTAATCCTCTGGTAAAGTACCTCTGCCGAGTTTTAATAAAGCTTGTGAAAACTCTTCAGCCCGTGGATTACCTCCGAGACGGGTTCGCATGATCACCGTCATAGTCAGCTTGTGAATTTGTGGCCAAAGAGCCGATGATTTTAGTGAGGCATTCACCTCATCAGCCCTGGTACCTCGAGTAACAACTGGGAGTGTTTGACGAAAGTCACTGGAAAAAAGAACAGTGATATGGCCCATGGCCCTATTATCTCTGCGTATGTCTTTCAAAGTCCTATTCATAGCTTCTACCGTTTTTTTGTTGGCCATCGTACACTCGTCACATAACTACCAGACAACAATATCAGAAAACCTTTGCCTTGTAACTATTACGTGATACAGCACATATTGGAGTATCGTTTGTGTCCAAATCGGTTGGTATTTTGAAAGTTGTATGCGCCGTTTTCTCTCCTGAAAGCAGTGTGGCAGCGATACTTGAAGATACTACAGCAAGTGCAATCCTACCTTGCCTTCTGATCTCTGCAAAAATGTTTAAGGCGAGTGTAACCGTGAACGACCTCGATAGTGGCGCCACTTCACAAAAAAAGATTTATCTTTAAAGAAACAATCTATCAGAATATCCGTTGCCCAAGTTTATACTTACATACGTATATCACGCCTATTATCTCTTGCAGGGTAGGCAGAGCGTAAATGTCTGACATATATTTGATGGTCATTCGGAAAATTGTGTATCGCCATGGTGACAGGTTGTCAGCCCATCGCCCATGTGAAAGTCCCTTAGTCGCCACTTACGACTCCCACGGAAAAGAAATGGGGTGATGCTATTGCAAGCCGGCATCACACGGCATAGTTTACAATACTATATTATTATTTTTTTAGAAAACGTGCCGCCTGTCAGTGGCTTTGTTATATAATTTTGGAGAAAACATTTCATTAGGGGGTTTCACAAAACTAACAGCGACATCTATGAAGTAATTTTAAACAAATTTTACTCTAACATTTTTGATTCTAACTAATGAAGGTATTTATATTTTTTTAGGTTCCGTATATCAAAAAGAAACGTACAAAAAAACGGAACCCTTATACGATCAGTTTGTTCTCCGTCCGTCCGTCCATCCATCTCGTAAGACGCTTTATCTCGGGAATGCGCAGAGATATCGAGTTAAAATAAAAACTATATTGGTAAATAGGTTTTAGGCTGCAATATGGAACCCTTATAGGTTCACTCACTTTGTTGTCCATTTGTCTGTCTTTCAAGACTCACTATCTCGGTTACACGTAGAGATATCGAGTTAAAATTAAAAGTATTATAACCTTTAACTCAGGCCAACGGCCTCTTGTAGTAATAAAAAAATTAACTAATTTTACCCAAATCATAATTTGTCTTCGCAATAAAACAATTTTCAACGGATTTAAGTTGTGTTTATTTTGGATTTCACAATTCCTACGTTTCCACAATAAACACAATTTAATTCCGTTTAAAATTGTTTTATTGTGATGAGTAATAGTTGTGCAAACTCAAGAAAATATCACAATTCATCTGTCTTCCATCACATACGTTGACCATGACCAAAGGTCAAAGTAAAAGTCCGAAACATTTCTGTAATAGTTAGAACGGCCCGCATATATGTCAGACGTGGCGATAGCGATAAAATACTTACGGCCGTTGACGCTCAACCTACCCCGCAAGGATTAAATGTGTGATTGTTTGTTTTTTGTTTGGTTAGGTCGTTTCACGGGGTCGTTTAGAAGTTCAGATCGTATGTCAGTCAATACCGCGTTTTACAAAACTAACAGCGACATCTATATTATTTTTTAGGAAAAAAATTCGGAACTCGCTTTGCGGAACCAGTTACTGTGTTTTACCATGGGAATGAAAGATTTTTTCGAGGTAAAAAGTATCCTAGATGTTGACCCGGGTAATAAGCTACCACAGTATACAATTTTGTAGAAATCTGTGCAGTAGTTTTTACGTGAAAGAATAACAAACATACCGACAGACAAACAGACAAACAGACAAACAGACAAAAATCAATTTTACTTCTGTTTTGATGTCTGTATCTTGAACACAATTAGAAGCAAAAACCCTTTTTTGAATCTATTTCATGTACAGAATTGGTTTCGTTTCTGTTTTATTATATGTATAGATGATTAATTTCTAGTATATAATTATGGCGGTATCTCTCGGTAGCTATAATAAACAACTGAGTAGGTACACATGTATATTACTTAAGCTACTCAAATTATATATTTTTTACCTTACATACACTTATCTTCGTTCAGCAGAGTTTGTCAGGTCGTTTGTCGATTAATGCAAGTAAAAGTGTGTTGAAGATAATAATTGATCCAGTTGACTCGTTTAAGGTTATTAATCAACTCACTCGCAAATTGCCACATCACTTCGAATTAACTTGACTTACACCCTCATTCATAAGCTAGTACCAAAAATTTACTTTAACACAATCCAATACAGTTCAATTTTGAAGTAGCATAACTATTTTAGCGTTCCAAATTTAATTAGCGAAGTAGCTATATTTGTCTTACTTATTCTGGGCAATAATTTATGGAAAATGGACCAAAATAGGATATTGCCTTTTCGTTTTGAACATTTGGTTTTCGCCCCCTCAGGGCCGGGGAAGAAAATTTATGGCGAGAATTTGATAAGATGCAATAATTATTTTTACGGTAAGACGTGATAACGATAATACTATTTAATGTTATTTATGCGTAGATAATTTGTTATGTTATTTTTGGCCGGTTTCGCATGTTAAGAAGTTTTAAAAGAAGTTAACTAGGTCAAAATATGAAGAAAATAATTGTGTTTTTTTATATTGCAACCCTAAATTGCCTGTGAAATGCACAAAATAGAGAATGTACAGAAGAATCACTCGGCCCTATTTTCGATTATTTCCGCTTTCGGCAAGGGCTGCCACAGTTTTCTTACCGATTTTATTCAATGGAGTAGGTACCTAAACATACAGGGAGTAACAGAAAGGCTATATCAAGCCGAAAGGTGCTCATGAAACTGAACAACTTTCCCCATTTCCCCACTTTGACCTCCTTTCAGCTTGATATACCCTTTCTGTTACTCCCTGTATTTACATAACGTATACTACCTACATTGCACTATTATTATGAAATGGGGAATGACGAGTAGGTAGATATCGGTCTGAGGCTGTTGAGACTGAGCATCACCCCATTTCTTTCCCGTGGGAGTCGTAAAAGGCAACTAAGAGACTTGAGGGTGTGTATTGCAATTTTAAGCGATGGGCTGACAACTTGTCACTATGGCGATACACAATTTTCCGAATGACCCTCAAATTTATAAATTGTTTAAGTTCATAAATTGTTGTAAATACACCCGTTTTTGCAGACGTTTATGTTCTGCCTACCCCGCAAGTGATAATATAGTATGTATAATATATGTACGGTCGCATTCAAAAGTGGAGTCATAGTTAACACAAACCTCAGAAAACAAGTCGCTCGCACCCGCGGCGACACTCACACAATGACACAAATGACGTATAACATACTATTATTTGACGAACCATTGTATAATAGGCTGAGTAGTATTGACTATTTCACTACATGAATCATTAGCTTCGGTAGCTTTTATTAGGTTATTGTGGAGACAATGGATCGAATCCCGATATCTTCGTTGTAGTTTTTATTTTATCAAATGAAGCAAAATTTAGTAAATTTTGAATTACATTTTAGTTGTTGCTAGATCGTTTGCGAGATAGTGCGTGTGCTAAGTGATTTTTTTTAACCTAAGTTTATTTATTAAACTTCAGTGTTTATTTCTTCGAAATGCATACTATTATCAGTTTGCAGGATAAGCAGCGTATTGTTGCGCTGCAATTATCTGTGGCGCTGCATGATATTGAATTTAATTTAATTCAAATTGCTACTCAGACTGGTCTGGCCGTAAGTATAGTTTTATTTCATTACAATTGTATTTTAAATATTAAAATCTTTGACTCATAGTATGTTGGTAGCTGTGAACCGATTAGTATAAACTTTTTTATTAATAATGCTACTTTGTTTTAGTGGAAGACTGTTAAACGTTGGGTTACACGTTTTGAAGAGGAAGGTAGCGTAAAAACTCGACTCGTCTTATTAATGATTCACAGCGGAGGATGATGGTGTAACAATATGAAGAAAATGGTTCTGCCGCTGGTCCAGGCGAATTAGTAGCACAAGAAACAGGGCGTGCAACTGCCGCTAATTATGTTGATATGCTACAGGAAAGCCTGCTACCGACGACGGTGCGAAATGTTTAACTGTTTATCCTGCTAGTGAAGTTCCTCGTTTTGCATTTGTCCAGGATAAATTGTCCAGTGCATCGAGCTGCCGTGGTGTATAATTGGTTTAGCCAGCACCCAGATATCCAAGTTATTTGTTGGCCAGCAAAATCTCCGGACTTAAATCCCATAGAGAATTTATGGGGTTTAATGGTGCAAAGGTGGGACATGCGCAATGAAAGAACTACAGAAGCTTTAGAGGCTCAGTGCCTGGGAGTGTGGGAGAGTACCAGAGGAACAGATATATGCATTTATTTGGTCGAGTCTATTAAGTGTTTATTAAGTGTTGTTGAAAGCAGCGGAGGTAACACCAAATACTAATTATGTAAGCGGCGATTTTTACTTAAGATTCCAATCAGACCCGATCTAGCATACATTGCTGATTATCTTGTGTATTTCATTATAATATATGAATATACACAAAATAATCAGCAATGTATGCCGAAGCGGGCCCGATAAATCGTTGCTCACTCAACCTCTGTTTACCTGCTTACCCGCCTACTATTGCAGTAGGTATTTGTGGAGCATTACATTAGCAATTAAATTATGCTAAAACATCGATATATATTTATATAAGATTGATCATTATTAGTCAGTTATCTTAAGGCCTTGCTTCAATATCTTTTCATTACGAAAACGAGTACTTAAGCTTAAACCTTGAGATGTAGGCAAATAACTCATTTATTATTATTACAATTACTTTTACTTCCGAGGAAAGTGCATCATCGTTAAACATAGAACAATAAAATAATTACTAACGACATTATTACTTAAATAACATTATTGAAAGATTCAATCCAAGATTTGGATCATTCCTATGATCTTATAAATAATTACCTATCGATGTTTCAGCTAATGAACACTTAATATCATTTTACATAATATTGTGTTTTATCATTCAAACAAAACTATAAACTAAGTAAAGTATTTTATGACAGCAAGTATTTTATGTAGTTTTACATACTCGTATATTATGGTTACCAAAAGTTCTCATTCATGTCATAATGTTATTTACATAAAGTAATACCATACCTACCAATAAAATAATTTCTTACCTTACTTTTTGTTTTATTACAATAATTATAGGTTTATGTTTTTAGATATAATATTTTGATACATAATTTACAATAAACATTTATAGATATAATACATAGATGAATATATAGAAAAATATTATATAAAATAAATAATTATTACTGGAGAAAATATGGTAAAAACATATAAAAAAACATTATTCAACATACAGAGATCGGATGCGAACCCGGTTCCGTTCTGATTAGAAGGTAAGAATTATTACCGCTAAGCTACGGTAGCTTGTGATCAATACGACGAAATAAAGATATGTAATCTATTGCTTTACTACAAGTGAACGAATAAGGATAACTATAATCAACAATAAGGGGACATCAACATAAATATTCTGTCCTCAGATGCTGACGACTATTTAGCTCTTACTACTGAGCACGGTCTTTTACCAGCGATACATCTTCCAACCAGAAATGACAGATGTATTGACCACATTTTTATCAAATCATCCTACACACCCGTGGGTCTAGTCTGTACTACAGATATTACTGATCATAACTTCTCCCTTCTTGGTCTGGAACTCAGTAAAATCAAGGCTAAAAGATTACCACGTGTACGGTTGGTGAGAGATTTTGTCGGTATGAAAAAAGCATTAGCGGAAATGAGATGGACTGACGTCACTGATGAAACCGACTTAAATAAAGCAGTAGAAATTTTTATTTGTAATCTCTCCGCCTTAGTTACAAAGTACACTGATAAAAAGCCCGTAAGTCGTTCTAATTATAATTTAAAACCATGGATGACGCCGGGTTTGATGCGGTGCTCAAAACATCGTGATTTCCTCCACCTACAGTCAAAACGAAATCCGAATGATCTAGTTTTAAAGCATATCTACACACGGTACCGAAACTTTCACATTGAACTTCTTAGGAAGCTCAAACAAGAGCACGACAGAAACAAGATTTATTACACTAAAAAATGTCCTAGGAAGTTCTGGTGTACAATAAGAGACATCTGTCACCTAAAAACTAACCGCAAAGAGGCCTCAGACCTTTTGTTAGTCCCAAACTCACAGAACAGTCAACATTCGCTAGATATATGCAACACCTATTTCGCCAAAGTTGGACAAAACCTATCAAATCTCATCATGGGAAACTCTAACATGTCAGAAGAAGAACTAGCTAACTCTGTCTCCTCAGATAATTCCCCAGTAAACTCATTTTTTCTTAATCCAACGGATACTAGCGAAGTAGAAGCATTAATAATAAATTCTCTTAAAGACAAAGCCCCGGGTCTGGATGGATTTGATAACTTTCTTATCAAGGAACTGAGATACGACATTTTAGTGCCACTCACACACCTATTTAATCTTAGCCTGGCGAATGGTGCCTTTCCAGATATATGGAAGACGGCTATTGTCTGCCCTGTCTACAAAGATGGCCCTAGACACTTACCTGGCAACTATCGCCCCATATCCCTGCTTAGCGCATTTTCAAAGCTCCTTGAAAAGCTAGTCAACAACCGACTTATCAAATACTTAGAAGCGCATGATATACTATCTGACAGGCAGTTTGGGTTCCGCAGCGGTAAGTCTACTGAGGATGCCGTATCACTATTAACATCTACCGTCTCTGCTTACTTAGATAAGAAGGAGCACTGCGTGGGGGTTTTCCTTGACCTGGCGAAGGCCTTTGACACGGTTTCCGGTCCCATTCTTTTACGTAAGATGGAAAATATGGGCATCCGGGGTACAGCACTCAGTTGGTTCAAGAGCTACCTGTCGGACCGGAAACAGTGTCTCAGGGTGGGCGGGTTGGTGAGTCAGCCGCATAGTGTAAGTTTTGGGGTCCCCCAAGGAAGTATTATAGGACCAACACTATTTTTAATGTACATAAATGACATACATAGCATACTTCTTGAGAAAGCTGAGGTCATTTGTTATGCGGACGATACTGCCATGATTTTCCATGGCCAATCGTGGGATCAAGTTTTCTCATATGTAGAGCGAGGAACCTCCCAAATAGCAAACTGGCTGAAGCAAAACTTGCTTACCCTCAACACGAAAAAGACAGTCTATCTGAGCTTTCACAAAACCGCGGCTTCTGCTCCATCTATTTATCCTGACATTAGGATTCATACCTGTGGAAATCGAACTGTCACATGTGGCTGCGAGAGTATCACGCATGCCAGCACAATAAAATATCTTGGTGTCATGCTGGATGAGCGATTGACTTTTGCAGCACACATTGCTCTTATGTCAGGAAGAGTCCGCAAAGTTGCAAGCATTATGCGAATGCTACGAAATGCTGCGGACCCCCAGACTCTAAAGCTTGTTTATCTGGCCTTATGTCAGTCTATTCTGACGTACTGCATCCTGTGTTGGGGGGGTGCTGTCAAAACTGAAATGCTGAGAATTGAAAGAGCCCAGAGATCCGTCATAAAAACCATGCTTTCAAAGCCCTTTAGGCATCCTACAGCTCAGGTCTATACAGAAAGTGGCGTGCTAAGTGTACGTCAACTATTCATTTCCAAGATATGCTGCAAGACCCACAAATCTGTTCTTGGTTCGAGCTCTTACCAGGACATGTTGTCCAGACGTAGGTTCAAAGTACCCAATATGCCGGTCAAGACTACGTTTGCGCAGCGCTTTAGTCCTTATATTGACTTATATCTATACAATACTGTTGTCAAACACTGTGATATTAGGCATTGTTCGGTAGCTGAAGCTAGGATTATAATTAATAAATGGTTACCTGCCCTTGATTATGATAAGACTGAGGAACTGTTAGTCAAAACTAAGTAAGAGTAAAAAAACTTTTTCTATTTATTTTTATTTATTTTTTCCTTTATTTACACTATTTATTTTACAACTTATTTTATTTACAGATTCTTTAATTAAGTAATTTTATTGCATGATATTCCTTTATGTTCATTGTTTTATACTAATTAAAATACTATATCACATTTGTATTACTGTCTGGGGTGAATCGTTTTTTGTTAAACGTTTATGATTCCCACGACACAGGCGTGGCCTAGTGTGGGGTCATAGTGAGCTCAACTATGTACCTCTATCTTCTTCATGCGTGTACTAGGTTAGTCAAAAAAATTATGAAATGTCATCTATGCATGTTGTTTGTTAAATAAATATTTTTTCATTTTTTCATTTTTCATAATACAGTTTTAGACAAACCAGTGTGATGTATACTTTGTGGTGATGTGGTGGCGAATAGGCTATCACCGAGTAATTATTTCAAAGATAACATAGATGTCGCTTATAGGTGGTATTCTGTTTAAGTTTTAATGCTACGCCTTAAGGTGGACTTTTCTACTTACAGTCGATAATCTTACGTGTGTGCGTAAGTTAGTTAAGTAAGTACAGAGGATAATAACCCGTATTGCAATCTGTCAAGTGGTCTAACTATGACTCCACTTATGAATCCGACCGTACCTACATCAAAAATGAAAAGTTGCCTTTATTTAAGTAGAAAAGAAATATAAACAAATATCCTGGTTAGAGTTATTAATCCTGTTTGTTCTTTTATGTAAGCAAGTTTTTATTTAAGTTGGTACAAAACAAAATATTATAGGAACATTGTACAAATCACATCGTATACTAATAAACCTATTTATATTTGTGTGAAGCCATTTTGCACGTCCGCACCAAATGCGGTTGACACTCGACTACAAGTGTGTTTGGATTGGTTTGGATTTCCTTGTAAACGGCGGCGTGTCAAATTGGGGAGAGTTTCGTGACATTTGCTTGAAGTGAGCTCTCTGTATTCGGCGCGCAGCCGCCAATAGGTACTTACTTTGTGGTAATGGTTCTCACTATGTTTTTGATTATATTTTTCAAATCTGCAAATATCAACAAAGGGCCAAATTGTTGTCCTATACGTTAACTTTATTTTAAAATATAGCAATGACCTTTTACATGTGTTTTATACATAAAATATTTTAATATTTTCTTAAAATCTAGAACAATCATTAAAAATCTAAAACAGACAAATTGTTGGCCTACGCGATAAGTTTATTTTAAGGTACAACAATAAACTTTATATTGTTATGCGTCTATAAAATCACTAAAACGGAAAATGGTGGCCACCACAAACCGTTCAGTTGACTAAAAATTTAAAGCACAAGAAAAAGCTCATTGATGTATTTTGAAATACACTAATCGTGTAGGACAACAATTTGTCCGTCTTAGATTTTTAATGCTTGTTCTAGATTTTAAGAAATTATTAAAAAGCAGGAGAGGGCGTGACTGGACGGTGCCTTAAGAAAAATCGTTGGTTCCTCGTGAAATATTTTCTTTGTGGGGATAGTCCGTAATCAAACTAACCACAGAGCCCTTAAATTCACCCCATACGCAATCCCTTTCGGTCATGCACGACTAAACGCTCACCCTCTAATGCGTGATCCGTGTTTTCTTTTACACTAGTATTGTTGTAGGCTTGCACCTTTAAAACTAGTAAGTTTTTTTTAGTTCTGTTCCTAGCTATTTTATTGACTAAGTCAATTAAAACTTTTTTTTAGTTCTGGACTCTATGATTTAAGCCCGGGGCTATCAAAATCTACACATGACTGTATGGTGGGAAGCAGGAGCTCACCCGGAGAAGTTGTGTGGTTGTTCAAACAACCAGCCCAATCGCGCCCTTGGGGTATGAGAAATAGGCCACAGTATCCGTGTCCCTGATAATACAACTCCAAGACTACACCGTCCACACTATAAAAAGCTAGATAAAGCCTGAACATCTACGGTACCTAAGACCCATTTACGGTGGACCAAATACACTTTTCTATCACATTACGGATCTGTATACTTCGACATTAAGCTGACGGCTGATGTGGCGCAGTGGTAGTGCAACTGCCTGTGGTACGAAAGTTCCGGGTTTGTTTCCGGTGCGACAATCATAAAGGTGATTTTATCACTTTGTAAATTTGTTCGAGTTTAGTGCCGTGTGATGTCGGCTTAGAATAGCATCACCCCATTTCTTACCCATGGGTGTCGTAAGAGCCGACTAAGGTACTCGAGGGATGTGTATTGCAATTTTAGGCGATGGGCTGACAACCTGTCACTATAGTCATACACAGTTATCTGATTGACCCTCAAGCTTTTGTCAGACGTGGTGTTAATATCCGTTTTACGCCCGTTAACGCTCTGCCTACCCCATAAGGGATATAGGCGTGATTTATGTATGTGTATGTGTGTGTGTAAATTTGTTAGCAGTATAATTAGGACATTGCGAGCTAAACATCTGATTGTCCGAAAAGATAGATGGTTACGTGCTGCAAATGGCACGTTAAACTGTCGTTCCCGGTTGCTGTCTATGATTACTTAGGCGGCGGTCGTTCCACAACCATGTCACAGGCCTACTAGTAGCAGTAGGCGGTTGAAAATCTTTGACACCTTGGTTCATTGGGTCGTTCGTCGACTCGGTGTCCCACACAAACAGAAGAAGAGAGACAGCTGCAATAGTACGTTCTCCACGCGCTAAGAAAGAGACTGATTAACTAACGAGGGTATAGTTTGAGCCTCAATACACTCGAGTTAGTAATCGTACTTTCTTCCAATTGATAAATAGAGATAACTACAGCAACAGTTCAATAAACCTCAAATTCATGTCACAGAGAATCCAAAGCAAATTCGCGCGTTTAAATATTTATCTTTTTAAAAGCAAACGCAATAAGTCCATAAGCCAAGTCTTCCATTCTTCCGCTAAAATATTGGAGACACGTTCCGTTATATGAAAATCTTGACAGTTGTATCTTTTACTCCCGAGAGGAGAAAGTGATTTGTTTGGATTATTCCATCTCGCTAATTTGAAACGTGAACAATGAATGACTCACGTTTCATTATATGTTTGAAAAAGCTATAGGGCGCTATTTATAAAACATACTTATTTCCTTCACCAATAAATAAGACAACCTATGCAAGCAAAACTGAGAAGTACAAAGTTTGGCGCTTAGGAAACTGCATTCGCTGAATTTATATGCCCAAAGAGACCATACATCAGGCTTATAGAATACCTAGTGTTGTTGGTGGTGCGAAGGTTTTAGGCCTTAGCGTGGAGGACGCTCAGAAGAACGAATTTTAAATTTAGAAATGGCAACGCAATACTTTTACTGAGAAATCTCCATCTTTCACCTTTTGTTTGGTCCAACCAAGTAAATAAAAAGCAATTATTTTTTTTATTATAAAAGCACGACCGTTGTTTATTATTTTATTACCTAGCCATCTGACAAGTTGATATAGCTAGCTTCAGGTGCAAACTTGCAAAACCTGGCTGTAAGCGTAATCTCCTTACATATCACTTATCCATTACCTTAAAACGACTAAACTTACCTGACATAAAAGGCGAAATGCGTCTCAATTCACGAGATGTGAAGCCAGTGGCTTTGCCCGCTTTGCCGCATCAAAAGTAACAATACTAAGAACTGTGTGAATGATCTCGCTTCTACATACTTGCTTTTAAATTAATTTCTGTGGTAGTTGAATATGTTTGACTTTGCTTGGCCTCATCTGTTTGAAAGTTTGCAACCTACTTACAATGTTTGCTGTGAGAGATTGTACTGTTCAAAATTTGTGTTGAAATTTGAATTTATATGTTTAAAAAAATATTTTCTGGGTAACATCGAAGGGCTACGGCTTGGAAAAGTTACACAATGATAACACCTATAATATCTGTTTGTTTTTATTACAAAACCTAGAGTCAGTACGGAAAGAGAATAGGCGTAGAAATTGAGGGCCTCAGTATGAGAGATGACATAGCAACTTATGAATAAATGCTTAGTTTACTTTTGCCCTTGCCTATTCTCTATCCGCACGACTCTACATTTCACATGTTGGCTTATGTGTATCATATAAATATATATGTATCATTCAGGCGTTAGGTAGCTCAAGAAACACTGAACACTTATATAGGTTGGTACATAATATATGAGTTCAAATACCAGCATAAGCTGTGCCTCTACCGCATCTACCATTGTAATATTGCGTGAAATAGCAGTTTTGATAACCAGCACGTGCCGGGTAGATTCAGTCCAATTTGTTCTTCTTAGAACAACTCGTAAGCCTTTACGCCTGGTTTTTTGAACAACCACAAAACTTCTCCGGGTGAGCTCCTGCTCCTCACCTCAGTCAGGTGTACATTTCATAGCCCCGGGGCTAAAATTGTAGAGTCCAAAAAAAACTCGATTCGACGTTAACAACTAATCAATGTCACTTTCAGTTAAATAGGCTTAGACAAGGATAGAAAATTGCGACTGACTTACTTTAGGTATTCAAAATCAAGCTGCGATTTAAAAGATGACTGCTAGTCATCAAAAGAAATAAGCAAAATGGCGAAGAACCCATAATCATTTTTAAACATGGCATAATTAAAATGTTCTTTCAATTATTCGTTTATAAATCTACTAGATTTTCGCCCACCAGTTTCACTCGCTGCCATTATTTTTCCCATGGTGATAGTTATTTTCCCGCGGGAAAAAGTAGCATCTGTGTTATTCCAGGTTATAATACTCTACCTGTGTTCAAATTTCATCCGAATCGATCAAGCCGTTTGAGCGTGAAGAGGTAACAAACATACATACACATATTCATTTTTTTTGTAACATTCATTGAAGAATCAAGACAACGGCTTCAAGTGTGGACACATCAAGAAAGTTTATTGTAAAAAGGCAAAAATCCCAAACCTTCGTAAAACGAAACATACAAGGAAATATGCCATGCTTTCTGCAGAAATATAAATCCACAAAACTGTTTTCGCCCGAGCCACTACCTTGTAATATAATTCAATATAAAATATCGACTACATTTCTCATTCGTGTTGGATTATCGTTTCTCTGAACCTCACATTTTATATCGATGCAAGTTCTAACTCAATAAACTATGCTTGTAGGTAAATAGAATTTTTCTGGAAAAGTCATTCGTCGTATATTATTCAATTCAATTCATTCAAATAAACAACATTACAGATTAGCCCAAGGAGTTACATTTAATAATAGAAAATAAGCCTATTATTATTTAAAAATAATAATATTGCAAAGTCACCGTGTGTCCAGTCATAGTGACAGGTTGTCAGCCCATCGCCTAAAATTGCAATACACACCCTCGAGTCCCTTGGTCGCCTCTTACGACTCCCACGGGTAAGAGAGGGGGTGTTGCTATTTCCAGCCGGCGTCACACGGCGTAAAGTTTCATGCCGTGTGATAAACCTGGCACTCACCGAGGCAGTGCCAGTTTAGGTGATGTACCTACATTATTATTTTTATCTCGCCCGAGCCAGGTTTCTATCAGAATAATACAAAACTAAAATAAAAAGAAGAAAATTAAATTAAATGAATAGTCAGCAATCGTAAAAGCACGTAAAAGCATGGAACATTTCCTTTATTTTGCACAACCATCACAATATCAGTAGGTACCAAATAAGTACTGTAATATATTTGTGTCGTGCAGGGATGAACAGAGTTTTCTCTAACTTACCCACAAATTTTTTTAAGGGATATTATTGCTCTGGCAGTAAATATTGCCCCTTTTATAAAGGGATAAGAAAGAAGGAAGTGTCTTGTCAGATTCGTGTTCTGGGTAGGAATGTGATTTAAAGCAATATATAGACCCTCCAGAGTGGTTATTTGTGCATTTCGTATCGTACTCGGATCGCCCGGGGCATGCAACTCAATTTTAGCGCCGGACACCCGCTACGGCCAGAATCTGTAATGTGAGCCGGGGATGGACAGACGAACTGCATGACAACTGCAAGATAAGGAATCAATTTTAACGCCGGATATCCGCTACGGCCAGAGTCAGAAATGTGGTTTGAGGCTGAGCAGACCAGCTACAGCCCAACTAAAAAAAAAAACAAAACAGCACAACTACAGAATAACAAAAACAATTTTAGCGTTGGACACTCGCTTCCGCCAGAATCATAAATGTGGTTTGGGGCTTGGCAGACGAACTGCATGTCAACCGCAAAAATAAGAAATCGATTCTAGCGCCGGATAGACACTGAGACTAAAATCAGTACCTAACGTGAGCCGGAGCTGAGCAGTCGGGCTGCAAGCCAAGATAAAAAGACCATGAAACTTAATTTTAGCGTCAAACGGTCCGATACGGTCAGAATCAGATTGTGAGACCTAGATACTTCAGGTTAATGTTAATTGCCAACAGTAGCAAAGAATAGTAAATATCGCCGCTTCTTCTACTTCTTTGTCGTAATCTTTAATTTAATATTGCAGATAACGACTAGTAAATAAAAGTGCAGTAATGCCCAAGATTGCTATTTCTGCTCGACGGATCCGGATTGCGTCAGTTCAGAAAAGTCCGGCTGGATTGCGTTTCATTCTGAATTGAAATTCATAGCCTGCTATATTCTAGCTATTGCGCAATTTGTTTCAGATTGTCTATTTGGTTAAATGATGCTCATTTTAGTCAGCAAACGATCTTGACATTGTATTAAAGCAGTGAGTGCTTAACAACTGAATAATGTTTGCAGTCCACGAATAGTTTGCAGTCGGTCAACTACATCCCCTAGAATTTTACAGAGAGCCGTATAGGAAATTGTACAGGATTGTATAGGACGAGTGTATAAAATTTAAATGTTTTGCAGATCCGGATCTAGGCGTGCAGTCGCGTTCGAATCGCGGATAAAAATCGTGTAGCTTTGCCGCTAGTCCGTAATGAAATTGATACAGGAGTTGGAAGAAATTTGTAGCAGTCTATTGTAAATTCATTTTTAACAATATGTGTATATTTTAGAAAAATATTTTTATTTTTATTTTGTTAAATTAAATTAAAGCTTGTTTAATGCTTTTTTACGTAATGGCATGGATAAGAATGTCATGCGGTTTACCTGAGTAGATTGAAACTAATTTTTAGGGTTCAGTAAGGAAAAAATGCAATAATTTTATTTTTCGTCCGTTAGTACACCCGTCTGTCTATCAAGACCCTTTACCTTGGGAACATGTAGAGATATCGAGTTGAAATTAAAACTTCATTCTTAAGTCTACGGCTGCTATATGTTGTAAAATAATTAAGGTACAAACTTAACGTTAAAAAAGATACGACCTTTAATGATGTAAAAAACGCGTGTTTTTGGCTATTTGATGGACCAAAGACTGTGAAATTTGCCAGGTTTATATTCGTTTAAAAGTACAAGTTAAGGAAAATCTCGTTTTTTTTTTTGTTTTTTAAGGAACCAGAAAACAAACATAGTTTTACATTTATGGCTATTACTATGTTCAAGTCGAGTATTATATGAAAGTTCTTCACTCAAACATGAGTCGAAAAACGTAACTAATTTAATGTAAAGAATAGCAACACTAACTGTTATTTCTACGTTCCACAATAGAGCCGGCACTATAATGAAAATATTTAAAAGTACAAAAGTTATGTTGTTGACTGAAACCAGAACGTGCTAGAACGACATTTTGCAGATTCAATGGTCTGCGGCAAAAATACCTAAAAAAATATAAAAATGCTAAAAGTAGAGTGAAATTTTACTAGTGACTGATAGATTTCCCCCAAAGGACACCATCACCAGCAGTCGCTGATACTACGCGGGCTTCGTTTTATTAGGCTGCTCTTAGACGAATATCCAGATACTGTCAAGATTATGTAATAGTGTTTAAAGTTATCTGAGAGGGTATAATTATGTCATCCAAGTTATAGTTAACTCTTTCTAACTTTCTAGTTTTGTTATTATTTTATTGTTAGTTGATTGAGATCATTATTTTATTTATTTATATAGATTTAAGATTAAACCTGTAACTGTGTAATGTTTTTTTAAATATATTTTTTTAGTGACTGATAGATTTTCCCCAAGGAACACGTACCTTAAAACGGCCACTTTTGGTATTAATTTCCATAACTTTAATAACAGCCAATATTTCATTGAGTTTGCAGGTTTTAATTTTACTAAAAACTTAGGCAACGGATATTCTGATAGATTGATTGTATAAAGAGAAAACTTTTTTTGTGAAGTGGCGCCACTGTTGACGGCTACACTCTCCTTAAAGTTAGTCAATACACATATTACATGCGTGTAAGACGCAAAAACAGCATATCTAGCAGTTTTGGCAATAATTAATCGTAGACAAAGTCATTAACGGAATGTGACCTGCTAGATAGCTGACTAAGATGTGCGAGCTGGCTGGTAAATCATAACCCCTGTCTTATTATATTTTGATGAACAACGGGTCAAACGATTGTTTGATTTTAAAGATCAATTGTACTGATTTCATTCATCTACTTACACTTGCAGCATTTTCAAGAGACTTGGCTTGTGTGCCGCTGTGACTAAATCCACCAATAAAAAAATATTCATATTCGTTGACGGGTACACTCGTCTTAATAAGAAAATTGCACAGTTTAATAGATCAGACTCAGCCAACACCTCGGCGTCTCACTAGCTTCCCATTGCACAAAGTTCCTTAGTTTTTTTTTTTTTTTTTATTAATGATGGGTTTGCTCTTGACTCTAGTCTAAGTCATAGGACAGAGACAAAGTCTAAGATGGAGCGAGCTCACCCAGAAGAAGCCTGTTCACTCTTACTTTGAAGAGATTAGGGTTGTATGCGTTTAGAAACACAGACGCAGGTAGTGAGTTCCACTCTTTAGCAGTGCGCATTATAAATGTTGACGGGTATACTCGCCTTAATAAGAAAATTGCACAGTTTAATAGATCAGACTCAACCAACACCTCGGCGTCTCACTAGCTTCCCATTGCACAAAGTTCATTAGTTTTTTTTTTTTTTTTTTATTAATGATGGGTTTGCTCTTGACTCTAGTCTAGGTCATAGGACAGAGACAACGTCTAAGATGGAGCGAGCTCACCCAGAAGAAGCCTGTTCACACTGACTTTGAAGAGATTAGGTTTGTATGCGTTAGTGTGCAGGCTCTGCCGTCATGCCTTTATCTGTGCATATGATGTCAACTTTTTTTGTATGCTGGTTATTTAGTAAATTTTGTAGTGTTGTAGTAATTAAAAACTAAATATATGAGTGTAGTTAAGGTACCGTATGTATTATGTTACTTTTCTAACATTAACAGCTACAACAGTCCACTGTTAGGAATGGCCCTCCCCCTTTTGGGGGGTATTCCCATACTCACCATGCTTGGCAAGCGGATTGGCGAGCGCAGTGCAAGATTTTGCATTCACAACAAACGCTGCTGCCCATTTCCAGACTGATTTTATTACACCCACGGATGAAAATAGGGTAATGCTATTCTTAGCTGGCATCTCATAGTTACTTATATCACGCCTATATCCCTTGCGGCTTAGAATAGCATCACCCCATTTCTTACCCATGGGTGTCGTAAGAGGCGACTAAGGGACTCGAGGGTGTGTATTGTAATTTTAGGCGACGGGCTGACAACCTGTCACTATGGTGATACACGGTTGTCTGATTGACCCTCAAACTTTTGTCAGACGTGGTGTTAATATCCGTAGAACGGCCGTTAACGCTCTGCCTACCCCGTAAGGGATATAGGCATGATTTATGTATGTATGTATGTATATTCCTTGCGGGGTAGCCCTTCCCCAGTAAGGGGAAGCCCATGTCCAGCAGTGGACTGCTCTGGCTTTTAATGTTAAGTATGTATGTTTAATGTAAGGTAAGTTTAGCAATAAAGATTGAAGTCAAAAATATTGTTAAAAATATTTTGAATCAGCTGCACGTACTCTATTCACGATTACGATTCTATTCGATTAAAGTTCAATTTCAAATACCTTCGCTTTCTATGTCTTGTGAAATTCTCTAGCTGAGTCAGCTATTTGAAATAGGTAAGTCTGAATTGGCCGAAACCCAATTTTTTCAAGAGTAGCTGATATCTTATTTTGCAGTCAAAGAGAATGTTTAGATGTAGATAGTCTTCAGTGATCCTATTATTTTGATTTTTGAAAGCATTATACGTAAATAATTTTTTGATTGCAGACGAAAAAATCAAAGAAAAGAAATCATAGTCAGTTACCGTAACGTACCGGTGTAACGCACCATAACGCACCGTAGCCGTATTTGTATGAGAATAAGATAGAACATCGCAATTTTGTTATGTCTGGCAGACGCATGTGTTACGGTGCGTTATGAAAATGCAACGACGGACGACAATGGGTTTACCGCCTTAATAATAGAAAGTATTAATGTGTATCTGTTGTTTTGTTATATGATGTGAGCGAGCTCACTGATACAGATTCACAGTAATTTTTCAGTACTGCGATCCTTTTAAGGGGTGAACCAAATTCCCTGTATAATAAGTACTAGGGGTGTTACTCAATTTTCTATATCGAACGGGTACCTGATCGGAATCTCTGATGTCTGGGGTCACGTCACGAGAGGGGAGCAAGTTATGGTTGCCATAAATTTAAAATTCATGTTATTAATTTAAAGTCTTATTTCCCACGTGATGCCCGCTTTGAATACCATCACTCCATTTCTTCCCATGGATGTTGTAAAGGGCGACTAAGGGACTCGAGGGTTTCATCTGTATTGCACTTTGGCGATAAGCTGGCAATCTGTCACTATAGTGATACACAATTTTTCCATTACCAACCTCAAATTTTTGTCAGACGTGGAAGTTTTATTTTTGAGAATTAAAAAGTTTAGTATTCCAAGAACCATCTAGATGGCGTTGAACTGATAACGTTACAACTTTACAAGATGCCAAAACCGTTGTTCTTTCCGAATCGATCCTTGTTTTTCGCGCATTGTTATTTATTAATTTTCTGTTTTGTTGGTATATTGTTTTCGTTGTAGTCTTCATTAATATGCAGGGAAACCTATGAAAGTTAGAATTTTTGGGTTGCGAGTGATATAACAATGATTCGTTGCGTTTCATTTTACAATCTCATACAACCAAGTGAAAAAATCGAAAACTATAATCCGTTGCGGGGTAGGCAGAGCGAAAACGGCCGCAAAAAACGGACTTTACGCCACGTCTGACAAATATTTGAAGGTCATTCGGATTGTGTATTACCATAGTGACAGGTTGTCAGCCCATTGCCTAAAATTCCAATACAGACCCTCGAGTCCCTTGGTCGCCTCTTACGACTCCCATGGGAAAGAAATGGGTTGGTGCTATTCTAATCCAGCAGCACTCGGCACCTCTTCCACTTCTACTCTACACCCTATGATGCAACTCCCTCGGCACAAACATACGATATTTCACGGAATATCCCCTCTAATACAGCACTATTATTCGATTGGACACAACACCTCGTGTTGGAATTCCGGGACCCCGGATTTATTGTGGCAAGAGTGGAACGTTGGTAGATTTTTCTGTGACTCACATAAAATTAACTTAGTAGGGGCCGATGTGGCGCAGTGGTAGTGCGACTGCCTGCGACGCAAAGGCTCCGGGTTCGAATCCTTGTGGGGCACTCACAAAGTTGATATTTATCTCTTTGTGAATTTGTTTCCAGTCATGTTAGGACATTGCAGGCTGAACCAGCTGATTGTCCGACAAAGAAATATGGTTCCGTGCTTCGGAGGGCACGTTAAGCTGTCGGTCCCGGTTGCTGTCTATGTGTACTTAGACGGCGGTCGTTACACACCCATGTCAGAGGACTACTACTAGTAGCAGGCGGTTGAAAAACTCTGACACCAGGGTTCATCGGGTCGTTGGACGACTCGGTGTCCCACACGAAAAGAGAGAGAGAAGAGAGAGTAGGGGCCGTATTCAGCTATTTGAAAAGCGTCTCTCAGTTGTGTTTCAAAAGAGTGTCAGTTGGATTGTTTTGGCCGTTTCGTATTCTGCTAACAGTTTTACATACATATATCACGCCTTTATCTCTTGCGGGGTAGGCAGAGCGTAAAATGCCGTAAAAAACGGACATTTACGGCAAGTCTGACAGACATTTGAGGGTCATTCGGTATAAATTGTGTATCGCCACAGTGACAGGTTGTCAGCCCATCGCCTAAAATTGCAATACAAACCCTCGAGTCCCTTCGTCGCCTTTTACGACACCCACGGGAAAGAAATGGGGTGATGCTATTCTAAGCCGGCATCACACTGCAAGTGTCGATGTCATTATAATAAGAGAATCAAGGCCCTGTCAGGCACTGTGGCCATTTAAAATAAAATAAATCACTAGCTGCTTATCAAGAATATTGGGGGTCTATTGACAATAAAGTTGCGGAGCACATTAACAGAATACTTTATTTTTAGCTTTTCAATTAAGTTTCAGTACTTACGCACTTTAATCAAAAAAGATTAAATCTAAATGATTATCTGAAAGCCATAACTATCTATAAGTCTATATCGGCAAAGTCGATCATAGAATAAGGTTATCTAGCAAAACTAACCTTTAGAGGGATCGCACATGTGCCGCACGATTTTGCGTTAATTCGCCAGTCGAGTCCAGTGCGACTGACAAAAGGAAGTTTAGAAACCGTTCTGTTTTAAAACATTGCCGTGTGATGCTGGCTTGAAATAGCATGACCCCATTTTCAACTTTTGAAGAAGCGTCGCCACTATTAATGCGAAAGTCGTAGGTTCAAATCCTGCCAGCACTAGAAAATTTTGCAAGTTTTCAAAAATTATATGGTGTGTTTTAAAATTTGGTATTAAATGACCCCATTTCTTTCCCGCGGGAGACGTAAGAGGTATTGTAAATTTAGGCAATGGGCTGACAACCTGTCACTATGGCGAATCACAATTTTCAGAATGACCTTCAAATGTTTGTCAGACGCGGAGTGAATGACCGTTTTTTGCGGGCGTTTACGCTTTGTGTGGGAAACCGTTCTGTTCTAGCTTATATCATGGTACAACTAAGATAAATAATAACCCACTAGTATCATTAAATTAATCCAAATGAGCCTTA
This sequence comes from Tuta absoluta, assembly GCA_027580185.1. Taxonomy (NCBI): domain Eukaryota; kingdom Metazoa; phylum Arthropoda; class Insecta; order Lepidoptera; family Gelechiidae; genus Tuta; species Tuta absoluta. The sequence continues at coordinate 4,029,404 of JAQAHW010000019.1, read as the reverse complement.
TCTGTACATTGCGATTGCGACAGCCAATGTTAGAAAATGGCAAAAATCTATTTAGATTAGCATGAATGTCTGACAGTACGTGCGTGTTTCGAGCATGGAGGTCAAGTTACGCTGGTCGCGACATTAGTGAAGTGAATGAGCTTATTAATGGCAAATTAAAGTATGATCTTGTCCATTATACTGATTGTATGTCTCCCAAATCTGTAGAAGCATAGAACATGCCGCACCGCTTCCCTTGCCGCCCACTGTCACAGGCTGTAATTTTTTTACTGGCTGACTAATACCGCAATACTGTTTGGCACGTGTGCGAATAGGTTTAGTCGTAGCCCGATTTGTAAGATAAATGCCCACAATCGGATCGGGATCCTGGCTAAGTGCCTCTGCAGGTGTAATGAAGGCGATAAACTGCGATTTCTCCTTTATTCGACTTACATTATTTTTGGATGGTTTTAGGATTTATACAAGGAATAACAACTTAGAAGATAACAGGTAATATATGAACGGACTTAACTCGAATTGACATTTCGTCATAAAATTAAGGCAAGCGTAGCCGTGAACGACCTTGGCAGTGGCGCAACACAACAAAAAAAAAATCTCTTTATACAAACAATCTATCAGAATGCCCGTTGTCCAAGTCGTAAGTATATAAAGAGAAAATATTTTTTGGTGGAGTGGCGCCACTGTCAAGGTCGTTTACGGCTACACTCGCCTCAAACTGGAAATTGGTTAGATTAGAACCAATACTATTACAATTTGTATAAAGACACACCGATAAACCGCCGTATGATACCGGCTTCGAATAGCATCACCCCAATAACCACTCGTGGGTGCCGTAAAAAGCGACTGAGAGATAAACTCGTCCAGGGAATGGGCAGCAGCATTCCTTGTGACTGTAGCATTACGCTTGCCAAGCGTGGTGTGTATGGCAATATCTCCCAATAGGGGGAGTCCGATGTCCAGCAGTGGACTAATGTGGCTGTGAAAACTAAAGTATAGACGCAAATGTATGCGGACTATGAAAAGTACGGGTAGTAGATGTTATAGTTATGTAAATTAAAGCTGGCAACTTTAAGCACTTTTGGCTATGGGGTACGAATTATTAACAATTCTGAATTGTATGTGTGGTTAGGTTTTTGTTGCCAATTTTATATATTTTTTGTCTCCGAATGAATACTATTATCAATCCAAGGATATTTTTGGTTAAGTGGTGCCTCTTGATTGACCTTATCTATAAAAAAACCTTATCTTCAACTGAAATGACAACTGTAACAAATGAATGTACATTTCTCTCAACTGACCCTATTCAAACAACAACAGAGACACCCTTAAGGGTCCAAGTAATTAAGGTTCTATTATATTAACCACAGTAAACTGAGGGGCTAGAACTATGTGATTAATTGTAATTTGACCAATTTAATATGGCCTCCGGGTGCCCGATTAAATAAGACGTCTATTGAATCTAAAAAGGTTGGAGTATTGGTTTTGTATAAAAGGGTAAACTCAATACTAATAGTCCGGTACGGCTGGCATTATTTCAAGGTATTATTTACATAAATTCTGAAGTCGCTTATTTTTGTAAATATATTTTTTTTGTCATTTTTCATGTATGCGTAAATTTTTGATTCAATGTATGGTGTTTAATTTATGAAAATAAAATTTAAATATCTATAATTTAATTAATATTAAAACTGGTGGTAGTAGGTGGTTGAAAAACTCTGACACCAGGGTTCATCGGGTCGTTGGATGACTCGGTGTCCTACACAAAAAGAGAGAGAATATTAAAAAAGTATACCACTATTGTCTATGTGACAGTTAAAACAGTGTTAAAACCCAGTTGGAGGCGTTTTTATCCACAGCAAACGAAAGTATGTTAGCATATACCGAAAATGTAACAAAATAATAAATTGTGTTCGGTCAATGTTCCAGAAACTATAAGCAAAAAAAAACGACTTTCATATTTTTGAAATACATATAAAACCTTTAAGTGTAATAATCGACTTTTACGACACCCAAAGGAAAGAATCGGCATCTAAACCGGCATCACACGGCTATCCTTCAGACCTCAGAATTAGGTACGTCTACGTAAATCACAATGAAGGAAGTAATCTGCCTTAAGCTTTGCTCGTTAAACAACTTAATGAACTGTTATACCAATATGTACAAAAGCTGTGTTAATAGTCGAGCTTTTTCAAATAAAACCTTCCTATACAACGATTCATTATCCATATAGTTATGCCCACGCCCCTTCAAACAGTCAAGCAAACTGAAACAGAAAAGTTCGCGATGCATCAGGCAACAGGCAAACGTTATTAGTGCATAACTAAAGGGTGTATCACAGAAACTGAAAACACAAAAAAGATTGCTATCGTACTTTTTCAAAAATACTGTTGTTACAAAAATACGTCTTTCGTCTGTACTTTCAGCATTTATCAAGTAATTCATTCATCAGAAATTGGTTCAAAGACTACACTGTATAAACTAATACATAGGCAATACTGGTATATTTGATAATAATCAATTTATTTACAGACACTTAAAAAATGTATTCAATAAATGAGCTACTATAAATTGAATCAAAAATTAACGCAAATATAAAAAATGTCACAAAATGTAATGTGTTAAAAAATTAGTGACTTTAAGTATTATTTTAGTAAGTTATGCACTCAAATAATGCCTGCCGTACCGGACTATATAACCCTTCTCTGACATTAAATATTTAATATTTTATAGATATTTAAATATTGAGTTGCTGATATCAAAATATATTTTACCCACGTGACAGTATAACAGTCATACCCATTCTTGTACCAATAATGGTCCGAGTTCCAGCCCGTTACCTAAATTGTGATGATACTATCCTACATTGAATAAAGTTAATTTCTTTTTTTATTTTAATCTTTAATCGGGACTACAACAACTTTGCCGTGTGATGCCGGCTTAGAATAGCATCACCCCATATCTTTCCCGTGGGAGTCGTAAGAGGCGACTAAGGGACTCGAGGGTGTGTATTGCAATTTTAGTCGATGGGCTGACAACCTGTCACTATAGCGATACACAATATTCCAAATAACCCTCAAACATTTGTCAGACGTGGTGTAAATGGCCGATTTTTGCGGCGCTTTTTACGCTCTGCCTACCCCGCAAGGCATTAAAGGCGTGATATGTGTGTGTGTGTGTGTGGGACTACAACAGCCTTAAGAACTATTAATTTTACATATTATTGCTAATACATTTTGTAAGGCCAATAACAGCAGTCCACAGATTACATAAATATACTCAGTGAAAGTAGGTGTCCATGATACTCTTATGAAGCAGTAGAATAATAACTTATATATTTAAATAACTTATAAATTTAATTCATTTCATTATAGATGGCTTTATTTAGTTTTTAGTATTTGTTTTTTATTTTATTTTCTGGTTTAATATTTTTTTAACTGTGTGTCGTGTGTCTCCCCATTTCTTTCCCTTAAGAGTCGTAAGAGGCAACTTGAGGGTGTGTTTTGCAATTTTAGGCGATGGGCTGACAGCCTGTCACTATGGCGATACACAATTTGCTGAATGATCCTCAAATATTTTTCTGACGAGGCGTAAATGTGCGTTTTTTGCGGCCGTTTAAGCTCTGCCTACCCCGCAAGGGATTATAGGCGTGATATGTGTATGTATGTATTTTTTGTAACTTGTGTGATTTTAATATTTAGAAACATGTTGAACGGAATCTGTACTTAAAAAGAAACTGTTGTATTTTTGACAATAGTAAACTTTTAAGCATAGAAATCCTGTGTTTTATAAATAACTCAGTCAAGTGCCAAATTATAAGGCTTGCGAGATTCTAAAAACACCCTGTATAAGTCACATAAGTGCACACTGCTGCATTCGCATCACAATTTCATATCCTGCAGGAAACTGGATCTCATTGTGTGTTTGCCCCCGCTGCGGACGAAACAGGTTTTTCCTGCACTGATACAGTGGTGCACATTGATCGCAGTGTTATTTGGTCAACGGAAAGTTTATTTGGAGTGCTCATTGGTTCTATTTCTATTTCGAAGTTTTTTCTCAGTCTGATACTATGGTGCACACTGGTCTAAGGACAGATTTGTCATCAACCGTTCAATATGAAAATTGACGTTAACACGTGTTCTACTCATTCTTATGACTGTTTTTCTGCATAATTCTTACTATTTTTATCAAATCTAATGGGGGTACCGAGTCGACAAACAACCTGGAGCTGTTTTTCGCGTTGTGTTTTAATAGAGTGTCAGATGGTTTTGGCCGTTTTGTATTCCGCTAACAGATTGAAGTATAAAAAATCAAAATAGCAATAGAATGACAATTGAGTTTTGAACATGAACAACTTTAATTCTTCATATTGTGTATTATTACCAAATAGAACTGTGACGAGTTTCTACTGTCCAGCGGTTGCTTTAGAACGTGGAAAATGGCAAGAGTCCCAGCTCAGACCGTATTCTGTATCAATGGTATTAGACGGCGACGCGAAATTGGTTGACAAACGATGTTGATAACTGTCTTTTTGATCGCATTTTGAGGTTAAAACAAAAAAGCAATTTTAAAAATTCCATTTGATACAATACGGTTAGTTACTAAAATTATCCGTTTGATGTCGGCATAGCATCACTCCATTTCTTTCCCGTAGGTTTCGTATGAGACGACTAAGGGACTCGAGGGTTATTTGTTTATTACAATTTTAGCCAATGGGCTGACATCCTGTTGCTATGACGATCCACAATTTTATGTATGTCCCTCAAAATGTTTGTCAGATGATACGTAAATGTCCGTTTTGACGGCCGTTTGCGCTCTGGCTACCTTGCAATGGATTATAGACGGATATGTTTGCTATTATAGATCGGGTTTTTGAAGAGAATTTTGCTGGAACGATCAGTCTTAAAAAAAACTAAATAGGGTAATTTAGGGGGTTATCGGACAATCTTGCGATTTTTTGACTTGAAGATAATATATTTGTATCAAATATTTAGACGAGACTAAAGTATAAAATGATTTTGAGATCATTAGATATTGTAGTCTTAGTTAAGAAACCCCTATTATTGAAAAAATGCTTCAAAAAGAGAGAAATAAATAAAATATCTAAAATGAGCGAATTTGGGGGTTATCGGACAGAAAGTTCAGTTATCGCCCGTTAAAACAACTACTTTTCGGCCACCATGTAATGCGTTGAAAAATAAGTCTTAGTGCTTTGTAGTAAGGATTGGTTTTCAATAAAAAATTAAATAAATGTAAAGTAATTAACATATTTTGATTCAATATTTATATTTTTGCCATAGTTCAAAACATGATAAACCATTATTGATAATCAAAACTAAGTAGAAAATAATATTCCGCTTCGTGAAAGGTAAAAAAATATTGTTCCAAAAAAAAACCTTACAAATAAATTGTAATATTAATCCTAATTAAGTGGCCGGAAACCAAAATATAAATTTTTGGTTCTCGGCCACATTCGTTAACTTTGTGCCGATAACTAAAATGCACAAATTCAGCTGTCGGCCGTCAATTTTAGAATTATTAAAAAAATATGTATTTATTATTTCAAATAATTGTATGAAGGCGCATGGCCGCCTGTTAACTAAACCGTTGCCTTCGGATAAAAGAACGCTTGAAATTATATAATTCGTTTTAAGCCTTTCAATATTTAATGAAAAAGCGGATGTAAATTGAATGATTATCAGCTAGCTATCGACCTGTAGGCCGATAGCTAAATTTCCCCCAAAATTGCTTCTTAGTTATCCGGACATCTAATTTTAATGCGAAATATTGAAAATTTTAAGCTTTTTAATGAAATTAACGTAAATGAGAATCACAAATAGTCACACTTGGTCAATATTTATATCCAACAAATAATAAACAACGCTGTAACTTACCTCGAAAAATGCGTTGCTCCAAGATTTTTTCACTGTATTTGCACACAACCGCACTCGCAAATTTTTAGAGGCCAATTGACAAGACACTGGAGCAGTTATAATGCTAACTAATTAAAATGTGATGGGAATAGTCGGTAAGTTTTGAAAGACACTGACTTTTCTAATAATTTACTTAACGTTTCCATCTTCGGCGCAAATAATTAGGCAGTGTCCGATAGCTACTGGTGTCCGGTCAACCAGCTAAATTACCCTATTCTAAACAAGGGGTTATCCATTAAGAACGTTACGGATAATTTACATCTTTTTGACTTCTTGAAAAAAAAACACTTTTGCCAGTGATTGTGTGTTTTGAAGAGAAAGTCAAAAGTTATCTTGTCACTTCCTAACAAGGAATGTTATTCAGGTTAATGTAGATACTGTTTATGATCACTTCGGAAAAATTTGAGTCCTATGAATATAACGGTCATTTACCACGGGAAAACATGCAATTCCCGCGGGAACCCGAGGGGCGTAAATCTCGTCATCTATAATATGTCTCGTAAAGTCCTTATATATTATCGATACCTAATATCCCCGACATATTATTACGACAAAAAGTGACCTTGAATTAAAAAGATATTAAAGCTAAAATATTTCATTTTTTGTGTCACTGAATAAAAAGAAACCGTATCTGCCTCATTAGAAATTCTTCGAAATTGTTATTATACAGGGTGTAACATGAACAGCCACTACAGTCTTGCTGTACTCACCACGCTCGGAGAGCGCAGTGCAAGACAGAAATCCTTATTCTAGTATTGGGGTGATGTTATTCCAAGCCTAAGTGTGTAAGTATCTGCAAAACGAACAATTTATCCCGAGGGACATGGGGTCAGAATCAAGACAAAATTTGGACTAATATATGTATAGCTGATCTATTAGAAGATTAGAAAGAGGTTCAAAATTAGTATTTTTATTTCGACCCATGCAAAAAATATAGGTAATTTGTATATAGGTTTAAAATAATAATTTCTAAATCAACCCATATTCTTTGGTTACATTTATATATATCACGCCTATATTCCCTTGCGGGTTTATGGAACGTAAACGGCCGTAAGAAACGGTCATTTACGCCACAAACATTTGAGGGTCATTCAGAAAATTGTGTATCGCCACAGTGACAGGTTGTCAGCCCATCGCATTAAATTGCAATACTCATGTAACCCTCGAGTCTTTCAGTCCCCTCTTACGAAACCGACGGGAAATAAATGGGGTGATGCTATTCTAAGCCGATATGGCACTTTCCTTAGTGACACTTGCTTATTATCACACCCTGTATAGTCAAGATACCATTAATATTCGCTTGAATGCATTACGTAAAAAATATGTTACAATGAGAAATAGGTACATTACACTCATTCTGAGAATTGAAAAGAGACGTAATTAATTTAAGGATGATTAATTTATTTAAATGAAGACTGATTCAAGGTCAGCAAATAAATCTTCTTGGGATAAATATAAAAATTGGTATTTAAATACTGTTTTTCTCGTCAGAAACAGTACATTTTAATCAATTAATGTCAGACGTGGTGTTAATATCCGTTTTACGGCCGTCAACGCTCTGCCTACCCCTTATTAGATATAGGCGTGATTTCTGTATGTATGTATGTAAATATTCGTGAAAGTTCACACAGCGCTATCTAGCCTCGAACAAAGCCAAGTTTGCACTATGAGAACAAGATAGTTGATATTAATACTAATATACATTTTTGACAAGAAATACATTTTATACATAGAAATCACTTTTTTAAATAAAAAAAATATTTGTGTTTTATGAGGATCAAACCTACGACCATCGCCGTAGCAGGCAGTGGTATTATCCGCTACGCCATCGGTCCAATTGCTTTAAATGATTATTATGTAGAAACGATAGACCTCTATTCGCAGTGACGAAGTTTCTACTGATTCATAAATTTTTAGACGAAATACTTAAAATAATACAATAAATTAGTTAGTTTACTAATTAGTAAACACTGTAGTTAGTGCAATTTTTATCATCACTGAAGTTTATATTTATTTTTAAAGTATTTAATTTATTAATTTGTTGGAAATCGCAAGAATATGTTCAGATTCTTGGATTTCTTTAGGACGATGGTAAATAAAATCTACATACACACATATAATTATCACGCCTTTATCCCTTGTGAGGTCAGCAGAGCGTTAACGCCCGTAAAATACGGTCAATATCGAGATGTCTGACAAATTTTTGAGAGAAGTTTATATAATCTTCATCACTACTATAATGTCCACACGAAAAGAGAACTGATAGGTTGTCAAGCTGTCGCCTAAAATCGTAATACACATAATACATTTTTCCATTTTCTGTAATGTGACCAAATTCCTAGTAGATTCCACAATATTTCTCCGACAGCTAAACGCCAGCTACCATAGCTATTTTCAACACAAGGCTCTCCTTTACTTATAAGCCAAAACGGGTATTACTTACTTTTTGGTTTATTCTCTCTCTTTGCGTGTGGGACAGCAAGTCATCCACGGACCCGATGAACCCTGGTGTCAGAGTTTTTCAACCGCCTACAACCGCTAAGAGGCCTCTGACATGGTTGTGTTACGACCGCCGTCTAAGTAATCATAGACAGCAACCGGGACCGACGGCTTAACGTGCCCTCTGAAACACGGAACCATTTTTTTTTCGGACGATCAGTTTAAAATCTAAACAAGGTCTTTGGCTTTTGGTCGGTTGTCATTAAGAAAGACCGGATTAATAAGAGGGCTACGAGAACTTTCAATTATTTAAATTGGGGCTTGAAACTTGAAAGTGTAGCCTCGGGGTCGGTTTGCCGGGAATATCTCAAGACAGTTCTACTTTGATCTAAGAAAAATGCGCTTTCGATTCGGTTAAAATTAAATAAGGTAGCAAACTAGTTGCTAAAGATCGTTAGAGGAAGGATCTACCCTCGTACCCTCGTTTATATGACTGTAATTGAACATAATGACAGAATGGCCCTAAGCACAAAATGCGCTTAGGTTTATGGTTGAATTTGGTTCCAAAGGTGTTAAATAATTCATAAATTTTAGAATTTTTTATATATTTTTTTTGTATTTTTGATTGTAATTAGTTTTTTTTATTCAATGTAGGATAATATTATTATTATTATATTATTATGCCGTGTGATGCCGGCTAAGAATAGCATCACCCCATTTCTAACCCATGGGTGTCGTAAGAGCCGACTAAGGGACTCGAGGGATGTGTATTGCAATTTTAGGCGATGGGCTGACAACCTGTCACTTTAGTCATACACAGTTATCTAGTTGACCCACAAGCTTCTGTCATACGTGGTGTTAATATCCGTTTTACGGACGTTAACACTCTGCCTACCCCGTAAGGGATATAGGCGTGATTTATGTATGTATAATATTATCACTTATTGACTTCATGATTCGTCATTGTAAAAAATAATAATTGTAAAACACACTTTTGTTTTTATAGCAATTTTGTGTTGTCATACTAGAAAATCGGTTCAACGAGATAAAAAAATAAAGGCACTGCCTCGAGGGTGACCAGGTAAATCACAGGGCATGTAAATTTACGGCATCACCGTCTGAAAACGACATTTGTTTCAAATAAAAGTCAAAATTAAGCACGTGGTGTAATGTAGCAAATGTTGAAATCTTAGATATTCAAGCCAGATTTAGATTCTTAGATTGTATTGATTGTGAACGGTTTATTAACAAGGTTGTTCAAGAAAATTTAATTTATGTTGGAAAATAAGTCTAAATTGCGTAAACTATGTATTTTATCCCACCAAGGTAATGAATTGCGAAGGTTCTAAAGGCGCTTCTCTCTATTGTTTCTTTTTCTGTTGTGGCACCGCTCCCATGATTTATGACCGAGTCTGCAAGGAGCGAATAACACCACCGTAGTCAAAAATTTGACAATATCTTAAGCGAGTGTACTCGAGAACGGCCTCGACAGTGGCGCCACAAAAAAAAAACTGTATTGTTTGCACAATCTATCGGAATGTCCGTTGCCCAAGTTTTTAGTATTATCTTTAAGTAAAATAAGAACCCGCAAACTCAATGAAATAATTTCTATAATTAAAGTAAAGTAAATTTAAGGGCAGCTTAGTGCTGAAAAGTAGGCATTTACGGCCTTCCGCCCGTCGCGTAGAAAAGATCGCGCGAGCTAGTCTGCGGTGAACTCACTTGACCCTGCGGTACGGACCGGGCGGCAAGCGCAGCTTCCACAGCGAGCGCACGCGTTACAGTATACAAAACTATGGCAGTAGGTCAATAACTCCCCAAGATATAGATAATAATTTTATTGTTTACGTAATTTACTTATTAAAAATAAGTTGGTACAATTGTAGGATTGATAAAATTAAACATTGAAGATGTGTTTTTATATTATTAATTTTTAATTATTGAATTATATACTAATTAATAATAGTAATATTATTTAAATATAATAATATAACCGACTGTTTGGGGTCGGCGGCGGCGGCGTCGTCGGCGGCGCGAGAAATATAACCGTTTTTTTGCTGTTTTTTATCTTTTCGTATTATGCTTATATAATAAATGGAAAAATATAAAATAACTCGACATTTATAAACAAAAATATATAATTTCAATATAATATATAAAAATCAGAACTTCAACTACTTACATTTTATCTGATTTTACTGTATTCCTAATTTTAAATAATTTTTCTGCTTTTATTATTTTAAATGCAGAGAAATCATCGGTATTAGTAACTTGTACCAGATGTCGCTTGTACGTCGCTTCGGGATGAGTATCGAAGGTTGAAAATTTGGAAGGGTTCAGACGGGGCTAGCAAAGCTCAGTGGCAGAGCGATGGGATGGTACTCCACAGGTCCCAGGTTCAATCTCCAGCCGACGCTATAATTTTATTCAATTTCTCATTTTTATACATAACACAACGTTAAAAGATGAATGAGATTATGTATTGTAAGTGTCATGTATAACTATAATGTACCTATCATGTTTTTTAACAAGCTTAACAGAACACCTGGTCACTTAACACTGTTCTTTTCTTTCCGTCTATTTCAGCATTCAATTTCTAAAAAAGTTCCAACAGTTACTGTGCTTTGTTTTAGATTTTGACAACACAGACACAGTAATTTTTCAATTTTATCTTTGGAAATGTCTAAAGTTCTGTTATGATGAAGATTTCGATGCTGCCATTTTGAGTAAACAGGCACATAACACCACTTATCATGGCAAATAACACGCGACAAGTCATAACTCAATATTTCCCGCGCGAAATGGCAACGTCATGCCAAACGAGATGGGACACTTCTGTTTCGCTCGGCGCGCCGTTGCCATTCCGTGGCGGCGGCGGCGCGGGAAAAACAGCGGCGGCGGCGGCGCGCCGGCGTGGCGCTCATATCTACCGAGGGGGAAGCCTACGTCAAGCAGTGGACTGTAATAGGCTAATGAATGAATTTTCGTTACTTACTTATGAGATTTAGAAGTTTATTGAAGTGGAAATGTATGGGAGTCCATAACTTGCAATAAGGGTTTTTCATCACATATGCTTGAAGCTCTGAAACATCAATATTCACACAGAGCAGTATTTAAATAACATTAAGAATCGTCATTTCCACTTTTTGTTTATAAAATTACGTATTTCTGTCTTGCCTTTTCTGCTTGGGAGGTAATAGCTACATGGTGAGGCTGCTGTATAGAACTACAGTAAAAATGTATGTATAAGTAAGTGAAAATCTATATATAAATATGAAAAATATCATTAATGCTTTCAAAGTCATATTAAAAAACAACTGTTTATTAGCTGAACAATAAAACATTTAATTTTCGTAACTTACTCATTAGACTGGAGAGTTGATTGGCGTGGAGATGTCTTCTTCTTCATCAATACACTCTTAACAGAGCGGACGTGGTCGTCAATCCGGGTTGGTGGCACGCTTTACAATCCGTCGCCATTCCTCACGGATGACTGCTTTACTGGTGCACTCCGTCACGGAACCTTCTTGTGTAGCAGCTTTAATTTGGTCCGTCTGATCTTCCTCGAGGGCGCGCACACTCGACCTTCCCTTGGACCACGAGCCGCTCGATAGATATGTCCCCGCGTCGGGCGACGTGTCCAAAGAATGTAAGGATGCGAGCTTGCACGATGAAGGAGAGGCCGAGTTCCTTGAGAATGGAGTCATTGGTGGGGAATTCTATCGATGATATTCTAAGCATTCGCCTCCAGCACCACATTTCCAGTGCGTCTATCTTCTTCTTTTCAATTTCCCGCAAAGTCCACGTCTCTGCAGCATAGAGGAACACGGGGAATATGAGTGCTCTCACGAGTCGTGTTTTGGTGGCTTTCGTGATATTGCGATTTTCCAAACCTTATGAAGCTTGCTCATAGTGGATCTAGTTATCGCCATACGTCTTTTTACCTCGTCTATGCAACCGCCGTTGTTGGAAATCAGCGCTCCCAGATAAACGTAGGATTGGACAACCTCGCAGTTTGCGATATGTTTGACTATGTTGTTTTGGAGATGTATGTGACTCCAGAACTTGCAGAGAAAGTTGGTCATCGTCATGACGGCTTGAAGTCCTGGAACGTTTTTATCAAAAGTACACTAATCTTGAACAGGCTTACCTTTTCTGTTTCACTAAATTATACTTACTTTTCAGTACCTAGTAATTTGTTTGCATGTCTAATACCTTTGTCTCTTAGTATTGAAGCACTGCAAGGATTAGAAGTCCAAGGTTATCGGTACAATATTTACCGTCTAATTAAATATACTATTACATTACAAACAAATTCAGTGGTTGCACTACTGATTTTGTTTTACTGTGTATGTACTTGATAATTACTTATAGCATGGCTCACTAATAAATAATAAAATTACATTATGTAAAATCGTACATTCTCTTCGTATGATTTGAACTGTGGTTGCACCACTGGTTTCATTTCTACTATGTATGTATTATGATGTTTACTTTTAATATGGCAACAGCTTATGAACTACATAATAAATAAAATGACACTAGATCAAATGGTTGGTACAATGTTAGATACTGTGGTTGCAAAACTATTTAATTTTACTGTCTGTTGTTATTAAACCTAAAACTGCTTCTGGTTTAGTTACCCAGATCAGCTATACAATTTCTTTGTCTACTTACCTATTCACTAAAATTTATACCTATACATACTTACTTCATAGTTGGTAGTTACTTTGGTAGGTCAAAAATTGGTTAGAATTATGTTCAGATACTTACGATATTGTTTGCCGGTCTTTTCGCTTTTGACATATAGGTACCCTCTTGTATTTATTTTTATTTCCCATTTTTACTTATTTACAGACTATGTACACGTTTATTTACAATAAATTAACGAAATATTTACACATTCACAAAATATTTACAGTCAAAAATATACAACACTTATTTAAAACTTAGTAGCAAAGGCGAGCTTATCTCTTAAGAAGAGATCTCTTCTAGCCAACACATTTGATGTCAGAAAATTCATATCTTATTAATATTACGCGACAAGATGAAAAAAGCAGGTTGCGGAACGCCGCGGTCGAAAAATTGGCATAGGTCCTGCTCCGATGATGCCCGGCGGGCGTCTGAAGCGCAGCGCGCGCGTCGTTTGGTTATATAATGGGAATAATGGGGTTTCAAAAAATCACAAAAAACAATTTAAAAAATCTATCCATTATTTTATTTACATCTTGTAATTTCCTACATTTTGGCATATTTTAATTTTTTTTAGTGTTAATAATCTTTGAGTAATACTTGAAAAATTGTCATAAACTTACGTATCTTTGCATTTTTTATGATCGAGAAAAGTTATAGATATCGTGTTTTTGTCCATTAAATAATCAAGAACTGTTCATTAACAACAACATATATTTTTTCTGGTTCAAATAAAATAATATATGATGCTTTAAAACTCAACCAAAAATAGGTCGATTCGACATTTTTCACACTAAGACGCCCTTAAGTAACATACATACATACACATATCACGCCTATTATCCCTTGCGGGGTAGGCAGAGCGTAAACGGCCACATAGAACGGACATTTACGCCACGTCTGACAAACATTTGAGGGTCATCCGGAAAATTGTGTATTGCCATAGTGACAGGTTGTCAGCCCATCGCCTAAAATTGCAATACACACCCTCGAGTCCCTTAGACGCTTCTTACGACTCCCACGGGCAAGAAATGGGGTGATGCTATGCTAAGCCGGCATCACACGGCACTTTAAGTAAAGACTCAGTTATTGTCAAAGTATAGCACAAGACAATACTGTTGAAACTGGTTTTCAGCCGTCCCGTCACTATTCACAGAATTTAGTGATTATGGCAGCGCAACACAAATTGCTCCAAGGTGCTACTGTCAATACGTATCACAAACATAGAGCTTATTGGATGTGAGAGGTTTCTCGATACAATATTACGTACAGTATCCAAGGGGTAAATATTACCGGAAAATATTATTCTGTCTCCTCCAATAAGCTTATGATTTCCTGAGCCAAAATACGGATGTAATGTGGAAATGGATATAATGTTGTTGTACCGTTTTTTTGTGAGGAGATGTTGTGATATTGAATCCTTTATTGTACCAATTGATAGTAAACAAAAATGCAAGCCAAGTAGATCTGCAAAATGAATAACCTTTCTTCCGCGCCAATCGTCTGTGAACTTGGTGGGCAGCATTAATGTTCCTCTGCCCAGAAAACTACTTTCGAGTCTGAGATTTTTACGGTTATCAACTGTGAAAAAATCGCTTTTCCATACAAATTTACCCGGCCTACCCACTCCTTTTGTATAAGTTTTTTTTTAATATTTCGACCGTTGAACAGTTCGAAAGTTGTTCAGTTTCATTGACTGGTTCGCCTTTTAAGATATTAGCAGCTAATTTATGTATTCATTCAGGACACAAACAGTCATGTATACAAGAGTTTTTTTAATTACTCTCTGTATACGTAGCAAAAAGTCCTCCAAAGTCAGTATTAAGTAAACGAGGTGTCAGCGCGCCTCGATGAGACCACTGGTGACTGAAGAGCTGGCAGTTTTCTCGGCCAACGACTAAGTTTGGCCATCCAAAGAGGGAACGCTGCTAGCGTACTGGGTACCATGTCTAATGGAGGCGCACTAGACGACTTTTTTTTTTAAGGTTAAATTTAGTCTAGTTTAGCTTAGTATTAATTGTTATTTGTCCCTTTATACTTATATACTTTTGCACAAAAATACACAGAGTAAGAACTAGGCTAGATTTCACACCATACAACATACAATAAAAGACAGCAAAGGATTTTATTGCGGCTTGTACAAACTAATCTACCCGCCCATCCAACCGCGTTCTCGCCACGAAACTGGACAATAAAACACACTTTATCGCCACTACTTGTGCCCAATAAAAACAGAAAAGTTTTTATGTTCCGCGAGCAAACTACCCACCGGGTCACAGTATAATTAATAGTACCGGGTGCAGTGGGCTTAGATAAAAATAATTATAGATATGTGGGATTATCTATAAGTTATACGAGCGTTATAATGCTTCATCACATCTCATCATCATATTTGATATTATAATAAAACTGCCGTGTGTCCCATGAGAAAGTAACATCCCATTTTGGAAGTCGTAAGAGGTGACTAAGGGACTTGAGGGTGTGTTTTGGAATATTAGGCGATGGGCTTTTCTATGGCAATACAAAATTTTCCGAATGACCCTCAAATATTTGTCTGACGTGGCGTAAATGTCCGTTTTTTGCGGCCGTTTACGCTCTGCCTACCCCGCAAGGGATTAAAGGCGTAATATCTGTATGTATGTATGTAATAAATCTGATTAAAATAATTGAATTATGTACTACGAGTTTGTTTGACTGTTACAACTGTCCCCAATCACTGTTACAACCTCCCCTGGAATGGATACGGTTGTAACAAATGCATACCTCATTATATTGACTTAGTACGGCTGAACTAATACTTCTTCACAATAAAACAATTTTAAACGGATTTAAGTTGTGTTTATTTTGGATTTTACAATTCCTACGTTTCGAGCTCTTTACAGAGCCCGTGGTCACGGATGACTAAGGTGTTAGACGTCATTATTTAGAATTGAAATTATTTTTGTTGTTCTACCGCCATCTATTTCTTAATTGCCTAGCGTAACGTCCTGGTTCCACACAAAATGCTGAAACCGTATCTTGTGTAGTAGGTCTTACAGTATGTTGGATCTGGTTCTTCTGCTGTGTAATCAACGGAGTCCAAGTTGATGAGATTCCCCATCCAGTATCTCTGTTGAAATTCGGATGTTTTTGAATTTCTATGGCTTCCCGTACTTTCCTAGGAATGAATCTCTTCTCTCTCGCTAGGATTGCAGCCTTATCAAATCTGACATAATGGGTGGGGTTATCCATGATATGTTCACACACTGCAGACTGTCTGTCACGACGGTTTTTTACATCAGCAATATGTTCTTTTAGACGTGTAGATACATTTCTCTTTGTTTCTCCTATGTATGAGAGTCCACAGTCACAGTCAAGTTTATAAACACCAGGGTCTTGGAGAGGGATGTTGCATTTGACTGATCTGATGTACTGGCTGATCTTCCTCGGCGGCTTGAAAATGGTTTTGATTGAAGCTCGCTTCAGAATTCTACCGATCTTATCAGTTACTCCCTTCAAGTATGGTAAGTACGCTGGTTGTCGTTCGACTGTGGATGGTTCGGTAGAATTCTGAAGCGAGCTTCAATCAAAACCATTTTCAAGCCGCCGAGGAAGATCGGCCAATACATCAGATCAGTCAAATGCAACATCCCTCTCCAAGACCCTGGTGTTTATAAACTTGACTGTGACTGTGGACTCTCATACATAGGAGAAACAAAGAGAAATGTATCTACACGTCTAAAAGAACATATTGCTGATGTAAAAAACCGTAGTGACAGACAGTCTGAAGTGTGTGAACATATCATGGATAACCCCACCCATTATGTCAGATTTGATAAGGCTGCAATCCTAGCGAGAGAGAAGAGATTCATTCCTAGGAAAGTACGGGAAGCCATAGAAATTCAAAAACATCCGAATTTCAACAGAGATACTGGATGGGGAATCTCATCAACTTGGACTCCGCTGATTACACAGCAGAAGAACCAGATCCAACATACTGTAAGACCTACTACACAAGATACGGTTTCAGCATTTTGTGTGGAACCAGGACGTTACGCTAGGCAATTAAGAAATAGATGGCGGTAGAACAACAAAAATAATTTCAATTCTAAATAATGACGTCTAACACCTTAGTCATCCGTGACCACGGGCTCTGTAAAGAGCTCGAAACGTAGGAATTGTAAAATCCAAAATAAACACAACTTAAATCCGTTTAAAATTGTTTTATTGTGATGAGTAATAGTTGTGCAAACTCAAGAAAATATTACTAATACTTCTTACTTAACTTATAATTTGGCACCTGCATATGATCAGGATTCATAAATCAAAGAATGTCCAAACTTCCTGTAAATGCTAGAGTCGCGGTTTATTCGTCTCAACGTTGTTCAAACCGTACCCAGTCACTCATACCGTATGACGTCAGCTTAGAATAGCATCACCTCAATTTAACACATCCTAAAAAGCGACTGCGGGATAAATTTATCCAGGGAATTGGTAGCAGCGTTTCCTGTGAAAGCCATATCTTGCACTGCGCTCGCCTATCAGTTTGCCAAGCGTGGTGAGTATGGCTTTATATACCCCTCAAAAGAGGGAAACCTTTGTCTAGCAGTGAACTGTTGTGGCTGTTAATGTAAATGTCATGTACCCAGTTTACCAGACTGGCACTTGGCAATGACTTATCTTTAGTTTTTCAATCATCTGCTCCAGTAAGGGATAATTTTGGACAAACACGTCGTAATAGGTTAAGTTTTTGTGGATAATATCGCGCTGTCTACGCAACGTTCTTCGTGTTGGGAAATATAAAAACATATCACCATTTTGTTAATATATTTTTTTTTATTAAGGGTGGGTTAGCTCTTGACTCTAGTCTAGATCATAGGACAGAGTCTAAGATGGAGCAAGCTTATCCAGAAGAAACCTGTTCACTCTTACTTTGAAGAGATTAGAGTTGTGTGCGTTGTTTAATAAAAGGGTAAACCAGTCTATGAAACTGAACAACTTTCCCCAAAAATCATAACCATTTCATCGGAGAACGGTTGCGGAATCCCATTAGGTTTACCTTGCGGAAAGTGGTTCAGTTTCATGGACTGGTTCGCCCTAAAATAGATAGATAATTACAGCTTCCCGTATGGTGTTGGGTTAGAGTAGCATCACCCCATTAGAAGAAGGAATGTTTTTTTTTTCCTGATAAATGGGCAGCAGCGTTTCATTTGAATGCAATCTTCCGCGATATTGCCCCGCACGACTATTATGATTATTCTGTATATTCTGCAGTCGTTACGAAAATAAAAAAGAATTGCCACGATGCCAGCTAACAAACCTCACGGCATGTAACATTGTATATGTTGACGCACCAAGCCGGTTTTCCCACTCACTTGTCGTCCGTGGCTGCGTATTTTTAGCGCACCGTAACGCATGTACGTCTGTCAGACGAAAGGAAATTACGAAAATCGATCTTATTAACATACGAATATGGCACCGGTGCGTTTACGGAGATGTCTGTCAAACATTTTGCACCGTAGCGCACAGTAAACGCACTATAGCCGTATTTGTATGGAAATAAGATCAAAATTCGCAATTTCCTTTCGTCTCGACAGACGCATGCGTTACTCATGCGTATTTTTAACGCACCGATGGACGACAAGTTAAAGAATAGATTATTGAATAAAAATAATTTCAAAAAAAAGTTATGAATAGGAAACATTTGATTGTTTGTTTGAATTGATTAGGCTCTGAAACTATCGAAATAATTAAAAAAATATTTTTCCATTTAAAACCTACGTTATCCCTGATGGACATAGGCTATATTAAAATGTCTTATTTAATTTATTTCATATCAAAATATTTTACAAGGAAAGCTAATATAATGGTTCCCACACTAGGCAGCGCCTGTATCGTGGGCAACCGGAAACATAATGGCAAAAACATAAGTATATCACAATTATTAAGCAAAAACACGGTAAAAGTACATGTAATTAGAAAGTTGTAAACGTTTTGAAAATTATTGAAAATTATATTTGTGTGACATCGTTTATAAGAACTTCTTCTTACGCATAGCAATGTACCAAAGAGGCTATAATACGTGACAATTGAATAAAGGCAAATAACAAAGACTTATTTTTCCTACCACACAGAACGTCCCAAAAAGCCTTCTGAATTTAGCATTTTTTGGGTTTACCTGCCGTGAATATCGGGTTTTACACCATTCGGGGCTGTGTTCACGATTTCACCACAGCTATGCGACAACGGAAAAGCTTTTTTTGGATTTGCAAGTCAAAAGATAGTTTCTGTCCTAAAATTCGTTTTATGTTTGTTTTCAAAGTCCGTAAACTCTGTAGGCATTTTGTTACCCATGTGTTGCGTTCGTTCAGTTGTACTTTTTATATCCCTGAAAGACTTTTGTTATTGTTTTTTTTTCTGCTGACGTAATGAATTCTACACTTCTATACTAAAGTTATGAATAGGAAACATTTGATTGTTTGTTTGAATTGATTAGGCTCTGAAACTATCGAAATAATTAAAAAAATATTTTTCCATTTAAAACCTACGTTATCCCTGATGGACATAGGCTATATTAAAATGTCTTATTCCTCTGGGAAAACGGTAAGCAGTGGGTGAAACCGCTGGGCAGGTCGCTAGTCATGATATAAATTACCGGGCGACTTTTTATAATTACTTCGTAACCTAAAAAATGCCTTGTTGACGTTCAAACGTTTGAATATATCAGATACAAGCATAATAAATAAAAATAAATAACAAGCATGACTGCTTTCTGAGATAAAGCCTAGCCTATGACACTCGGGATAATGTAACAATTCTTCCGATTCAATTCCCATTCGAATCTGTTCAGTGGTTAACGAGTTTCGATCCTTTAAAGAATCGCACGTTTATACATACATACATGATCTTTAAAAACATTACACTCCTTTTTTGGTTGGGCAGTCGTGTAAAATGAAAATGAAACAAATTCGAAAATAATAATAAAACTCATTACATTAGCTGCTTCTGTTCTGAAATAACTGAATGAGAGTTCCTACAAAGCAAGTGAAGTTGTATGACAAGTAGCAAATTGTTAGAACTAGTTTGCATACATCAAACTTTCTTGCAAGTTTGTAAACTTTGCGTGGAGCGAGAGACGGAAATAATTATCAATCTCGTTAGCTAATTTTAACAAATGAGCACTAGGTCTTTTATGACAAGATGTAGCTTTCTTGCATGACTCTTTCCAAAATTTTGAATTCAATAATTTTTTAGGAGGAGTGATGATGAGACCAGTAGCCCGAGTGACGACAGTGAGGTGAAGGATCGGGACTCACCTGGTCGGGAGTTGTGACCAGGGGAACGACTGTTCCAACCGGACATGTTTGGAAGTTGTATATATAGCGATCGGCGGAATAACTTCGATACCGCGTTTCAGGACTTGCATGCGCGCCGCCACAAATTATTCTAGCTAAGCTTAAAATTTAAAGCTCTATCTGTCATATTTTGTACTAGCTGTTTGGGTTTTCCGCACTAAAAAGTAGCTTATGTCTATTCTTACTATCTTATATGAATTTGTAGTTTAACGCACGACAGAGTTACTTTCAAATCTAAATAACAATGTGGATTAAATACTACAATACCATAATTATAGGCTACAATTTTACAGGTGATATTTCATGCCTATTCTGTCTATATATAAATATATAGTCGGTTAGCCATAATGATACTATGAATTACTGTAGGATTATGATACCAAAAAGAACAGGCTACGCAATGTACAAAAAAAAAACACGTAGAGTTGTAGCCTGTAGTTTCATAACGCAGGGCACATATCAGCGAAAGTTCAATCGCAGAACGTTCCGTTTAGCGCTGTCATATGCAACTGAAACGCCTATAAATAGAGTGTGGCCCGCAACGGGAACAAATATTTTACGGAGCGAAATTACCAATGAGACTGAACAGCTTGCCCCATGAAACCAGTGACGTGCACAGGATTTCAGGGCAGGGTAGGCAGTATGAACAAAATGCAAATATTGGCCCTTTTTTGCGCCAAAAACAGCATGGCTTTTTGTTATTTTGAAGGACGGTTATTAGTATTAATATTATTTTAGTACACTAGCACTACACTGTATGTTTTACACAATAACATAAATATAGATTATAGATAAAATATAGAATATTAGTTTTCACTCACCAGGATAGAAGTAATTTCGCTAGCAACACACACAGGAATAGGGTTAGTTCAAATTCAGATGGTTAGGGTTTGACCACCTCAAGTATTCAACTAAGTGATTGATGAATGATTATAAACAAGTCACTTAGAAAATACCCAAAGCGGCCTTTAAAAGGCCTTGGAGGTTAGTTTTCTTGATGTAAGCACTTCCACCATTTGAAAGACAAAAAAATCGATAAAAAAAATTACAGTACCTATATTGCACTCATTTGTAAATTAAATCTACGCGCTAATTCATCTGTTTTTAAGTAATTCTGTAATACTTCGTCGTAAAAAGAAAGAGAGGTAACACGTACTACGTAGACATCAGATATTCACAATATGAATCATATAAAAGCGAACTGTGTAACACCTAATTACGATTTTTCGAATGCGCATTTCGAAAGCCATTTCTAGCGCTGTGAATGTGTTTTAGCCTGACTGATTGAAAGCAGTAATTGGCATCTACCGCAACCAATCAAAGCCAGGATATGGGTGGATTGTACCATCAGCTCCACATCGAATTTGAAAGTTCAAATAATATTGGTTCTCATATCGTCAATAAGGAAAATCAGATAATTTGATACCCTTCAGCTTTGCAAGCCGTAATTAGCAAGATTGGTTTTCATGTCGTCCATAAGGAAAACAAGTTATACGGGAGTTTAAGGCGATTGGTTTCACACAACAGCGCCACTTCTCGAATAAAATCATACCTCTTCATGCAAACAATACCTAAGAATGTCCTTGTACGATAATAATGTTAAATTAGACCTTACAAACTCGTTAAAATATCAGCGGCAATTAGAGTTGTAAGAAATAGTACCAAGAGTAGCGGCTTTTTGCACTATATCTTTTATAGCGCTTGCAGGGTTTGATTTTGATTAAAGATGAAAAAAATCCCAGAAAATATGGTGTATTGGTTGCATGAAAATATATGATTTTTCGTGAAGTGGCGCTAGTTTTGCAGCACCACTACTGCTTACAAAATTGGTTGTTTTGACTTATATATTACATCATCATAATTCAATACCTAGTGCTAGTAAATGGCGTGACCAAATTAAAAAGTACTGTATCAGCAGCATTAAAACCGTTCGTTGATTCAGTATCCGAAACGAAAAATAAGTTGCACATCGGGCACGTAGCCGCCAATATTTACTTTGTGACATCAGCCAGCATGGCATATATTCAAATTTAATACAGTTATAAGTAAAATAAAATTGGAAAATATATTAGTGACGGCCGTGGATTGACGTAGGACCTGTGGTACCATAGTACCGTCCGTCCCACCGCTCTGGCACTGAGCTACCGGCGCGCCCCGACCGAACACATAACATTTCAATCTCTTGATACTCGTCTTGAAGCGATGTACAAGCGTCATCTAGTGTAATTCATTCAAACAAATACGATGGTTAGTCCTTATTTCAGAATGAATTCAAACCATACGATGAAGCTTTGTTTATTTTAAATGTACTATGGTTTATTTTGCACTCACAGTGCTATATTACTTTCATTATTCATTTATAAAAGTAATACAGTACTGTGAGTGCAAAATAAACCATAGTACAATACAGTTACTTGTCAATCAGCTAATAAAAACAGCCAAATGATGGAAAGAAAGGACACTCTTCTCAGAGAATCAGCTTCAATAATAAAAGTAAAATTTCTAAGAACAAGTCAACGAAGAAAGCCATATAAATCCTTAAAAGAGATACTTAAGTAATCAAAAGGCATACTAAGCATTGGAATCACTCCGGGCCTATATAATAAAAGGATCATTTTACGTTTGAAACACTTGGCGCAAACTAAGGGTTGTGAAGTGTTACGAAATGACTCTTCCGCTGAGTTGAATGACTCTTGGTGGATATTATTTAAGAAATCATTGAAAATATTGTGCCACTGGTCCAATGAAATAAAAGTTGTAATGGATTTCTTGTACATGTTACTGATGTTGAATAATTCGACCCAAAATCAAAGTCTACATATGCAAAATATTGGCACAACCTAGAGCAGATCGACACAATAGAAGTAGATTTCACTGACTTTAAAACCGGCGCAAAGGATACTAGTTTTCAGAATCAAAAAGACAATGAATTTCATTCTAACTAAAATTAAATTGATATTGGCTAAGACGAGCAAATACCGTATGATGCAGGCTTAGAGAAGCATCACCCTAATTCTACCCGTGAGTATCAAAAAATGCTACGGAGAGAAAAAAAAAAACCAATAGAGTAATGTTTGTCAAATTGATGAATTGATTTAAAATTCATGGTTGCGCTAGGTATATCCCCGCCTTAAGCGCGTGCTAGTACTAAAACTCATACATGCGCTAAGTTACTCTCAACACGCGTCCGCCCTTATTTTTCTTAGTCACTGTGACGAAAGTGAACAGAAGTAATACAAGTACAGATGAGTGAATCAACTTGACATTTTCACATCACTACTATTCACGACCCGGCGCTGTAGTACTTCGCAATTTGCGTAACTGTTTATAACTTTATAATTATTGCTGGTACTTCCACTTAATTGAAATCACCAATTAATTTTCTCTTTTCTATGATTTCATGGAAACTTCAACACCACAGATAATAATAGATAAATCAAATAAAAAATACCATGACGATGATGATAATTTTTAGGGTTGAAATTAAAACTAATAATCAAGTCTACGGCCATTTGTAGTTGTTAAATAATGCTTGTGTACCTGGGACAAAATTTGGCAAGTAGCCTCGTTTTGAAGTTCAAGTTAAGGAAAAAAGTAAAGATATTTTCAATAAGTTTATTTTATTTTTGGGGATAAAAATAAAATTTTCATGTTGAAGCTAGTAGTTCAAGTGGGGTATATGAAAGGGCTTGATGTGCATGTTACAAATACCTCGATAGGCATCACCGAATTACACTTGGCCGTTTATTATACAGGTTGTGAGGAAAAGTACTGCGTTCCTTTCAAGGAAGAAACCAGCCCATAAAAATGAAAAACTTTTGCCGAGAAACATCGGTCGAATATTTAAAAAAAAATAGACCTCCCATACAAACCAAGCCTGGTTGTATGTGAGGTCTTAATATTTTTTTTCATATTATTGGTCTATGTGCCTTGAGGAAAGTTTTTCAGTTTCACAGGCTGGTTCATTCCTTAAAAGGCACGCAGTTATTTTCCTTACACCCTGTATATTTCCCTTGATTGGGTAAAATTGTTCAGTTTCTGGTGAGATGATTCAATCAAGGTGGTTTAACTCTAAAAATATTTTCCGGTTGTAGTAGGAAAAAGAAAAAAATCATAACGTTTTTTTACTCTCATATCGTAACTACGAGGAAACAAATCAACTGAAAGGGTCTCATCTGTCCACGGTATTAAAGCTTTCAATGACCTAATGTCCTTAAGGGACAGGTCTTAAAGAGCCAGCTGTTGCTAGTACTGACGAATCTAAAATACGCTTTCCTAAGGATCAACCATGCATGTCGTGTTAGGTGTATATATACAAGCTGAAAAAAGGTCATGACTACCTTTGAATCACAATGGTCGTGACTGCTTGTGGTGCAACAATTCCGGGTTCAATGCTCGGTTATGGATTCACGACACAAATTTAATATTTATCCCATTTTGTAATTTGTTTTCATAGATAGTGATTCAAGATAAATATGTTGATGCAAGAAAATGCAGTTGACAATCCCAAAGGAAAACGTGTAGCAGCGGATGTAGCCATTGGCCGCTAGTTGTTTATATATTGGCATTGTCAAATCTGATTGGCGAAAGTTATTCAGTCTGAGGATTGGCTAATGTGAACAAGTTTTCCTATGGAAATACCAAAAATAAACGTTAAAATTTAATCATCTTACTAATCTCTTATTACATTTAGGTAACAGAAATAACAATTTATGTTCCTTGGGGAAAATTTAGCTTTTTTACCAACCTTTATATAGGAACTATCGTAATTCCCGGAAAGTTTGAAGCTCTTATCACAATGTAACTAGAGCTTAAATTATTTGTCTTATTACCCATACTTTTAAACTAGAAGACGTAAAGGCCATAACTCAAAACATTACCATACAAAATGTTATCTTACGTCGTATGAATCACATTTTAAACTGCATTGCAGATGTTATCTCTGAAAGTTTTGCTAAGAACATTGTCTATTCATGATATAGTACGGCTAGTGTCAATTGGCTGCTTTTAGAATATTGTTTGTAACGGGGACTATTCTATCTGACAGTTTTCAAACTTTTTTATATTTTTAACCAGATCGCGGAAGGATTTGCAGAAATTTTGACGTTTAAGAAGCAAATACATTCCATCTAATTACTTAAATTTCCTTGGAAATAAACTTTTCAATTTAGCTCAGCGCCAAGTATGTATACTTATTATTATATTTTCAAGATTGGCTAGAAATTTTCCAATGTTTCTCATTGCCATGGCGTATTGGCTGCTTATCCCGCAAGCAAACACTAAGAAGCAGTAGCTTTGATTAAATTATTTTAATACGAGTATACTTAAAAAACTTAGTCAACATCTCTTTTTATTAAACTTACATTTAATATTGGGCCATCACCGAATATTCGAAAAATACGTATAAAATACTTTAAAAAATGTTTTGTAATTTTTTCGTAATTATGAGTAACGTTGAGTACTTACTGATTAACACATTATTAATTAACCTGTAAATAAATTGTAAAGGATTCTCCAATCCACTTACCTGGCGTGGTGGGTATGGTGTGGCATAATATAATTTTTTTAGAGAGTGGTTCGGTCATCGGCTGGTTCACCCCTTGACAAATAACCGTATAAACCCAGTCTCGGGGAGCCCCATGGCAATAAACTTGAACTGCAATAAAAATTCCTGTATTTTAATCCTAACAGGCAACCAACACAGCCACCACTATAACGGTATGTAATGAAAGAAGGACCGCACGCGGCGAGGCAAATTGCTTTCAGACGACACATTGCATTAGAGACGGCACACGTACCCCTGATTATGTAGTGTGCAGCTACCCCTTTATTCTGAGAGCTACCATAATGACAGTTGTTGGTGACTCTTTAATTTAGACGCATAATGTATTGTAGCGAGTGGCAGCGGTTAGGCATGGATGAATGGTAGCCAAAAGAAGGTGGTCTTGCAGCTAGATAGGTTGACGAAATAGTGAAGATAGTTGGCAGAATCTGAACAAGACGAACTACATACATACATATATCACGCCTATAATCCCTTGCGGGGTAGGCAGAACGTAAACGGCCGCATAGAACGGACATTTACGCCACGTCTGACAAACATTTGAGGGTCACCCGGAAAATTGTGTATCGCCATAGTGACAGGTTGTCAGCCCATCGCCTAAAATTGCAAAACACACCCTTGAGTCCCTTAGACGCTTCTTACGACTCCCACGGGCAAGAAATGGGGTGATGCTATTCTAAGCCGGCATCACACGGCACAAGACGTACTAGACGTACATAATAAGAATACATCGCACAACAGAGAAGCAATCATTCCCAGCAGTGGGTGGATAAAGGCTGATATAAGTAGTAAGGAAATATACTAGATTTACTAACTGTGTATACATTTTGTTATTGCTTAACTGAATCCCCCTACAATATGGTTGGGACAAAAATAATTCCGGACCGCAATACAAAAAGGCGTCTATTGTTGAATTTCGGGTACGATAATTCCCTGTCACCTTACTATTGTTAGGGTATCAAAAGGGTACGCAAGGGGCCTTAAGGGTACATTGTACATAATGTACAGTGGAATAAGCCAAAGGAAATTGAACTACTATTGTGCACATGATAAGCTTTCGGATCCAGATGTACTTTTTGTTATTAGGACTTTTTGTGGAGTATTTTGAAAAGAAAATTTTCTTTTGCTCTAAGATTTATTCTCTCGCTGCTTCAAGAAACTTATTTTTTTCGTGAATGACTTTTAGCGGCAGAGATTGTATAAGAACATGTAACATTATAGAGTGGGTAAGGGTATAGTCTGCATGCACCCTCTCAATACTGATAGGGTGCATGCAGACTATGATACAAATTCCCACGAGTAACAAATGTCAGGAAAGGAAAAATAATTCGACGTCCATACAGAGTAACGATTAGTTATCTGTCTTTACTTATGTGAAACCAATATCTTTTTACACCTTTTTGTCCCTTACACCCTGTAGACATTAGGCGTGCGTAAGGCATTATAAAAAAATGCAACTATTTCAAAGGATGAATCGACCTATAGAACTGATCAACTTTTCCCCAAGGAAAATGAAAAAAATTTGACATCCGATACAAATTTAAATCCGACGTCTAGTAGATTTTTGTATTGTAGGTTGACATTGTTTCTTTGGTAAAGTTGTTCAGTTTCATCCCTTAAAATTTTAACAGTATTTTATCACATCCTGTCTAAAATATCTTAACTTACCAAGAAGGAATACCTATTTTCTTTTAAGAACTCAAAAAAGACCAGCAAATCTTTGACTTTGAGTTATAAGCTGAAATTCACAGACCTCGGCTTCAACCGTCTAAAGTACATTTTCAGCAGGAAAAGGATTCAGGAAGGAGACGGATGACCATTTCAATCATTCTGGTTTTTAGAAGTTTTCGGTTTGGTTGGAGCTTGGAGAACCCACAGAGCAAAGATATTGCACGCTCGACTAATATAGACACCTTTTCACAAAAATTCACACAAAACAAATTTGTCAGTGGACGTCACCGTCAAAGTGATGACTGTATGACAGAGCATGGACGTACTATGACAGAGTTGCCGCAACGGACATCCTAAGAGACACAAGCGTACATTACAGTACGGCCTTCCCAAGAAGCCATATTGGACATCTGTCAGATGCGTGCTAATGCCATGGCAGATTGCCATTGCATGCCATTTTCCTTTATTGACATCTCTTATAATATTTTGTTGAGTTTGCACAACTATTACTTATCACAATAAAACAATTTTAAACGGATTTTAGGTGTGTTTATTTTGGATTTTACTAAAATACATAATGTCTCTTTTAGTATAGAACTTGCCGCCTCGCTGCTGGCGGCAGAACAATGAAACTCAGGGTACGGAGGATGACTTTGTTGATTTAGTCGGAAGAATATGATAAAGTATGGTTATTTACAGGCTCGGGTGGTGAATGAGTTTAAACAATGCTACAGCTAATGGGTGATGGTAGTTTTCTAAATAAAAATCGTTTCAGTGGTGTGTCAATGGCCTGTCAGTGTGACAGTTTTGGTCATTTCGTATTCTGCTAACAGTTTGAAGTATAGAAAATCACAGTGGCATTATACCTAATGACGAACCCAGGCGGGCCGATGATGTCACAGGTTATCTTGGATAACTATATATATATATATTTGTTTTGTCGCGTTTTCACTGTAAAAACTTGATACTAGTTTGATACTTGTGATGTTTTGATGAATGGGCAGATACGTGACGTGTTTGAAAGTGTCAGAGTTATCTACTTTAAATGAAAGGTGAAAGAGTTGGATGCTAGTGTGTGGTAGGAAAGCGATATAGAGGAGACAGCATTGCTACGAACTGAAAGCTGACAAATATAGCTCATTGGAATGGCCTTACTTTAAAACAAAAAGGTTCATTATTCATTAAAAAAATGACTGTGTAAAATGTATGTTAGTTGCGACACTGGAGTGAGGTTCTATAGCGAACAGAATTGATTGACACGCGGTATTATCCTAAAAGCGTGCAAAAGTAGCGGCGCGCGCGACATCTCTGCTCTGTGTACCAAACTAGTACGAGTTTTTTCGTTTACGTCAGCGTAAGTGAGTAAAGAAAACTGTATCTTAAAATACTTATGTGTTAAATTAAATTGATTATCGCAGTCCTAATCATAAGCAAATTCACGGCGATAAATAAGTATGTGATTTTTGATGTCATTTGAATATGAATAGGGTATCAAGGCATTTGGAAAAAGATGGACAGGTTTTTTTAATGCTTGCCTTTGACCCAGTGTCCTGTGTACAACATTGTAAAAATATAATTGTTTATTTTAGGTAGTAGGTTTTCAAATAGTATTTTTACGTGATGTCGAATTATAAAACTACGTTTAGAATAGACATTTAATTTTACTTCAATTCTCCTGATAAATAATAAAAAAGGGAGGTTGAAAAGAAAATAACATTTACTAGGTTTATTTAAATGTCTATTAGGAGAATCCAGCTTAATTACATGATTCAATAATTCTGAAAATTGATCTGCAGTGACGGATATGTAGTAGAAAGCATGGTATGGTACGCGCGATGTACGTTATTTATGTTATGAGACTACAGAATTAAAAGGGTAGCGCCATTGGATAAAATAGACTCAATATCGAGTATGGACAAACGTGGGGTAGTCCAGCTTATGTCTACAAGTAATCTTTTAATCGTATTCTACGAGACCCAGAGATAGAATCTGGGTGATGCAATTTTAAGTCTGCATCATTCAACAGACACGACAATAATGTTATATTCATACATACATACATACATCAGCCTATTGCAGTCCACTGCTGGATGTAGGTCTCCCCAAAGGTACGCCATAAGGCACGATCTCTCGTTTTCGCCATCCAGTCGCTACCAGCTGCCGCCGTCATCCTTCATCGGTCCAACTGGCCGGAGGTCGTCTAACGCTACGCTTGCCGTGGCATGTTCTTCACTCGAGAACCCGCTTACTCCATACGACAGATGTGCCAAGCCCACTTTAGTCTGATACACTTCCAGACTATGACCGTTTCTTTGGTCCATTAGCGGAAAGTCTCATTCCGGATTTATATTTATTAGCATAGACCTTTTCATAGCTGAGTAACATGTAGCCGGTAGGTCAGTTTGACTGTCAGGTTCCAAGTCTCGGCCCCATAGGTCAATTTATATTCGCGTCACTTAAATAATGCAATTTCGGCAGCTGTCATTGGCCGAAATTGGCTTATCAGAGTGACGCGAAAATGATGATAATGATAATGAAATTATTGCTCTTTTTGCTGGGTCCTGAGTTTTAACAGTAAAACCTGGCCACTGTGTGTTCCTGTAATTTCCTCGAAGGCGTCTCGTTACTGGTGACGTCTGGTGACGTGTATAAAATTACGGTTAAATTACGTGAAATCACGTAAACGCGGATTGACGTGACGTCGCTAATGACTCGAATACGCTTCAGATATAATAAGGAGGCACGTATTTTATGGACCCGGTCAGACTACTTAATAGTGTTATTTTTAGACATATCGGATATTTTGTTCTTTTAAAGGCCTAGAAAGCTTTTTAATTTAGAGTAGAAGCACTTCTGGGCAGGTGATGAAAAATCCCTGTTTAGGGGATCCGGTAAATTAACTTTGTTTAATGTACGTTAGCTCTAATATTTTCTTGAGTTTGCACAACTATTACTCATCACAATAAAACAATTTTCAACGGATTTAAGTTGTGTTTATTTTGGATTTTACAATTCCTACGTTTCGAGCTCTTTACAGAGCCCGGCGTGGTCACGGATGACTAAGGTGTTAGACGTCATTATTTAGAATTGAAATTATTTTTGTTCTAACGCCACCATCTATTTCTTAATTGCTTAGCGTAACGTCCTGGTTCCACACAAAATGCTGAAACCGTATCTCGTGTAGTAGGTCTTACAGTATGTTGGATCTGGTTCTTCTGCTGTGTAATCAGCGGAGTCCAAGTTGATGAGATTCCCCATCCAGTATCTCTGTTGAAATTCGGATGATTTTGAATTTCTATGGCTTCCCGTACTTTCCTAGGAATGAATCTCTTCTCTCTCGCTAGGATTGCAGCCTTATCAAATCTGACATAATGGGTGGGGTTATCCATGATATGTTCACACACTGCAGACTGTCTGTCACGATGGTTTTTTACATCAGCAATATGTTCTTTTAGACGTGTAGATACATTTCTCTTTGTTTCTCCTATGTATGAGAGTCCACAGTCACAGTCAAGTTTATAAACACCAGGGTATTGGAGAGGGATGTTACATTTGCCTGATCTGATGTACTGGCTGATCTTTCTCGGCGGCTTGAAAATGGTTTTGATTGAAGCTCGCTTAAGAATTCTACCGATCTTATCAGTTACTCCCTTCAAGTATGGTAAGTACGCTGGTTGTCGTTCGACTGTGGATGGTTTGGCACGGTTTCTGTGACGTTGACGGGGTGGCTTCAGGTTATTTTCATGGAGTACTCGTCTCACATGCTTGAGCTCATCGTCTAGGTGTTGGGGGTCACAGATACCGCGTGCTCTCTGAAACAAAGAGGTACCAACGGCAGCTAATTGGCTCGGATGATGGTGGGAGTTACCATTTAGGTACCTATCTGTGTGGGTTGGCTTTCTAAAAACGGAATGACTGATTGTACCATTTGTATTTTTAATTATAAGAATATCTAAATCTATCTTTGTTTCAGAGAGCACGCGGTATATGTGACCCCCAACACCTAGACGATGAGCTCAAGCATGTGAGACGAGTACTCCATGAAAATAACCTGAAGCCACCCCGTCAACGTCACAGAAACCGTGCCAAACCATCCACAGTCGAACGACAACCAGCGTACTTACCATACTTGAAGGGAGTAACTGATAAGATCGGTAGAATTCTGAAGCGAGCTTCAATCAAAACCATTTTCAAGCCGCCGAGGAAGATCAGCCAGTACATCAGATCAGTCAAATGCAACATCCCTCTCCAAGACCCTGGTGTTTATAAACTTGACTGTGACTGTGGACTCTCATACATAGGAGAAACAAAGAGAAATGTATCTACACGTTTAAAAGAACATATTGCTGATGTAAAAAACCGTCATGACAGACAGTCTGCAGTGTGTGAACATATCATGGATAACCCCACCCATTATGTCAGATTTGATAAGGCTGCAATCCTAGCGAGAGAGAAGAGATTCATTCCTAGGAAAGTACGGGAAGCAATAGAAATTCAAAAACATCCGAATTTCAACAGAGATACTGGATGGGGAATCTCATCAACTTGGACTCCGCTGATTACACAGCAGAAGAACCAGATCCAACATACTGTAAGACCTACTACACAAGATACGGTTTCAGCATTTTGTGTGGAACCAGGACGTTACGCTAGGCAATTAAGAAATAGATGGTGGCGTTAGAACAAAAATAATTTCAATTCTAAATAATGACGTCTAACACCTTAGTCATCCGTGACCAATACCGTATCCGTAGGAATTGTAAAATCCAAAATAAACACAACTTAAATCCGTTTAAAATTGTTTTATTGTGATACGTTAGTTCTATCACTTTTTGACGTCATGTTCTGTCTTTTTTGAATAAAATTATGTAAAAAAAACTTTTAAAACAAGCTTTTATTTAAGTGCTCTGAAAAGATGAAAATAAAATTTTGAATGACATTATCCACATTCATTTATGACTTTACAGAAATGAAAATATAATAAAAGCTTGTCGCGATGCCTAGAAGAAACTACCTAATTACAGTTAGGTGCGTACCTTATTACAAAATTTCAATCACAAATTGAAAGTTTCGCGACAAGCTTTTATTATATTTTCATTTCTGTAAAGTCATAAATGAATGTGGTTAATGTCATTCAAAATTTAATTTTCATCTTTTCAGAGCACTTAAATAAAAGCTTGTTTTAAAAGTATTTTTTACATAATTTTATTTTATATTTTTTAGTTTATGTTACGATAGTTATTGATCAATACGAAAGTCTTTCTATAAAACGGAGAGACCTTCAATAGAAAAACTAAAGGCACGGGGAAAACTAACATAAGGATAAAGTATAATTATCTCTTTTATATTCTATAGAAGTAGGTTGGTACCTACTCCTCCGGCATCCCTAACAGAAGAATTAGCTTGTAATATGTCTTAACCTTTTCATTTCATTGATGGCGTCATTATTACATGGCCGAGTCCCAGTTAATTTCGAACAGTCTAATTCTTCTATCAGGAGGCCTTCTATTGACGTGACCCTAATTCATGGTGGGCCTACCAACTGCCTATCATGAACGAATTCGTATACAAAATTGCAAGTCCCAGCAGTTGAATATTGAGGAGTTCCATAGTTCGAAGACAACCCTGGATGTAGCGTCTAATTCATGGTGGGCCTACCAACTGCCTATCATAAACGAATTCGTATACAAAATTGCAAGTCCCAGCAGTTGAATATTGAGGAGTTCCATAGTTCGAAGACAACCCTGGATGTAGCGTCTAATTCATGGTAGGCCTACCAACTGCCTATAATAAACGAATTCGTAAACAAAATTGCATGTCCCAGCAGTTGAATATTGAGGAGTTCCATAGTTCGAAGACAACCCTGGATGTAGCGTCGAATTCATGGTGGGCCTACCAACTGCCTATAATAAACGAATTCGTATACAAAATTGCAAGTCCCAGCAGTTGAATATTGAGGAGTTCCATAGTTCGAAGACAACCCTTGATGTAGCGTCTAATTCATGGTAGGCCTACCAACTGCCTATAATAAACGAATTCGTATACAAAATTGCAAGTCCCAGCAGTTGAATATTGAGGAGTTCCATAGTTCGAAGACAACCCTGGATGTAGCGTCTAATTCATAGTGGGCCTACCAACTGCCTATAATAAACGAATTCGTATACAAAATGTTGTATCCCAGCTATAAACCGCTGAGGAGATCTCTCGTACGGAGCCGATCCTGGCAGCAGCATCAGGTCAAATTTATGATTTACATGCATTGTCATCGGTTCTGGACCAACATGCAAAATTTCAACTCAATCGGATACCGAGAAGTGGTTCAAATTAAACATGCAAGATTTGCACCGAACAAACATTGTTACTTACTTACATACACTGCAAGTTAAATAAAAGCTTTTAAAATAAAATTATGTAAAAAAACTTTTAAAACAAGCTTTTATTTAAGTGTTCTGAAAAGATGAAAATAAAATTTTTAATGACGTTAACCACATTCATTTATGACTTTACAGAAATGAAAATATAATAAAAGCTTGTCGCGATGCCTAGAAGAAACTACCTAATTACAGTTAGGTGCGTACCTTTTTACAAAATTTCAATCACAAATCGAAAGTTTCGCGACAATTTTTTATTATATTTTCATTTCTGTAAAGTCATAAATGAATGTGGTTAATGTCATTCAAAATTTTATTTTCATCTTTTCAGAGCACTTAAATAAAAGCTTGTTTTAAAAGTTTTTTTACATAATTTTATTTTATATTTTTTAGTTTATGTTACCATAGTTATTGATCAATACGAAAGTCTTTCTATAAAACGGAGAGACCTTCAATAGACAAACTTAAGGCACGGGGAAAACTAACATTAGGATAAAGTATAATTATCTCTTTTATATTCTATAGAAGAAGGTTGGTACCTATTCCTCCGGCATCCCTAATAGAAGAATTAGCTTGTAATATGTCTTAGTCTTTTCATTTCATTGATGGCGTCATTATTACATGGCCGAGTCCCAGTTAATTTCGAACAGTCTAATTCTTCTATCAGGAGGCCTTCTATTGACGTGACCCTAATTCATGGTGGGCCTACCAACTGCCTATCATGAACGAATTCGTATACAAAATTGCAAGTCCCAGCAGTTGAATATTGAGGAGTTCCATAGTTCGAAGACAACCCTGGATGTAGCGTCTAATTCATGGTAGGCCTACCAACTGCCTATAATAAACGAATTCGTATACAAAATTGCAAGTCCCAGCAGTTGAATATTGAGGAGTTCCATAGTTCGAAGACAACCCTGGATGTAGCGTCTAATTCATGGTAGGCCTACCAACTGCCTATAATAAACGAATTCGTATACAAAATTGCAAGTCCCAGCAGTTGAATATTGAGGAGTTCCATAGTTCGAAGACAACCCTGGATGTAGCGTCTAATTCATGGTGGGCCTACCAACTGCCTATAATAAACGAATTCGTATACAAAATTGCAAGTCCCAGCAGTTGAATATTGAGGAGTTCCATAGTTCGAAGACAACCCTGGATGTAGCGTCTAATTCATGGTAGGCCTACCAACTGCCTATAATAAACGAATTCGTATACAAAATTGCAAGTCCCAGCAGTTGAATATTGAGGAGTTCCATAGTTCGAAGACAACCCTGGATGTAGCGTCTTATTTATGGTGGGCCTACCAACTACCTATAATAAACGAATTCGTATACAAAACTTTGTGTCCCAGCAATAAACCGCTGAGGAGATCTCTCTTTCGGAGCCGATCTTGGCAGCAGCATCAGGTCAAATTTATGATTAACATGCATTGTCATCGGTTCTGGACCAACATGCAAAATTTCAACTCAATCGGATACCGAGAAGTGGTTCAAATTAAACTTGCAAGATTTGCACCGAACAAACATTGTTACTTACTTACTTACTTATTTACTTACATACTTACATACACTGCAAGTTAAATAAAAGCTTTTAAAAAGAAAATGATACAAAGCAATTTTCTACTTTAATTATAACAATTTTGTATAGTCGGAATAAACCGGCTCAGGCGGGATAAAAAAATAAAATAAAGGCACTGCCTCTGGGCTGCCCAGGTTAATGACAAGGCATGTAACTTTACGCCACCACCCTTGTGGTAAAGGACATTTTCCTTCAAATTATATAATGATTTTGAAAATGTGTTATTTATAATGCGTTTAATGAACCGGTCCCTCTGAACAGTAAAACCCCCAAAAACCTACTCAGAACACCCAAGGCACCCTTGAGAACCAAATGTTGAACTTTGCCTGAACGCGGAATTATCCTGGGTATACAGGCATTAAACCAGAGGATAAATCATTTGAACCAATTTCAGCCAACCTTGTCAACGTTACTTGTCCACGCACAAAGTATAGAGTCAGTCAGACTGCGTCGAAACTTAAAAAGTTGTTTATTTATTTATTAGGACGACCAATTGTACCGTACTGGTGCCGTGTGATGCCGGCTGGGGGAATAGCATCACCCCATTTCTTGCCCGTGGGAGTCGTAATAAGCGTCTAAGGGACTCGAGGGTGTGTATTGCAATTTTAGGCGATGGGCTGACAACCTGTCACTATGGCGATACACAATTTTCCAGATGACCCTCAAATATTTGTCAGACGTGGCGTAAATGTCCGTTATATGCGACCTTCTACGCTCTGCCTACCCCGCAAGGGATTATAGGCGTGATATGTGTATGTGTACCGATTGTAGTTACATTATGAGTTACAATAATGCGAAATTAACATAAGAGAGAGACATAAAAGCAGTTAATCTAAAGGTGCCACAGCATGCACAAAAATGGATAGGTAACAAGAAAAATAATTATATATAATGCAAGATTAGTAACAGTGACTGAGATTAGGAACCTGACATAATAAGGCTGAAGGTTCATTTCATTATCGTCGTTCACAACGGAAATACGTCCACTAACATTACATAGTCTCTACAATTTCACGCAACTGACTAAGATTTTCGGTAAACCAAACCCAGCACTCTATTGGTACCCGTTGATCTAATGCCTTATTCGCTTTTTCTGACGCCTGCAGGCAGAAATATAATCATGGTATTCAAAGGGTTTAATTCAATTGTATTGTTTCCTCGTCATCGCCACACGTCGCATGTGACGTCACGATAAATACCCTGTTTATTTTTATAGATGGATTGACGAGCGCAGTACAATAAACTGTTTACTGCACGCGATCGTTACCTTTAGGGCTTTTCCGTCATCGCCATACGCCGCAGGTGACGTCACGCTAAATACCCTGTTAATCTATGATAGGTGGGTTGGCAAGCGCAGTACAATGGACTGTATACTGCACGCGATCGTTACCCTTAGGGCTTTTCCGTCATCGCTATACGCCGCATGTGACGTCACGCTAAATACCCTGTTTATTTTTGATAGGTGGGTTGGCGAGCGCAGTACAATGAACTGTTTACTGCACGCGATCGTTACCCGTAGGCCTTTCCCTGTCATCGCCATACGCCGCATGTGACGTCACGCTAAATGTCCCGTCCCTGTCTATAGACGTATTGCTAATTGGTTTTCTTGTTAATTAGTCGATCTGCCATTGATATCGATACATTATTATACACCCAATATGAGATTTTCTCCCGTTTCTTGCCTCCGTGATATCTACTTTTAATTAGTCAAATGACCTACTTTTTATACGAATCTATCATTATTATCTAATTAATTAAATACTAATAATAAAAAACATTTATTGTGTTACTAATGAGAAGGTACAAAAGGAATGTATGATAAATAAAATAATCAAAATACATTATAACAGTTTCTTATCTTGCTAATACAGTTTGAAAAGGCTTGAGACTGGCGGCCAGGGCACATTCTAAAACAGTTCGTAATATATGTTTAAAAAAATAATTTGCATTTAGTACTAATATCATTGCTTCTAATAAAGATGTTGAGAAATAGTTGAATGCAGGTTCAAATGCTGCCGGCGGCGGTAGAAAGTTTGGCAAAAAACAACACTTTTTAAGCAATACTAGCTTTGCATATTTTGGATAGTATAGAAAGACTAATACGAGTAGTAATAGAGTAAAAGAGTAATAGTAATATATTTCGATAATATTTAAACTTTATTAATAACCCAGTCAAGGTCACGCAAGTGCTTTATAAAACTGTAGACATGATATTGAAAAAAAAATACAAATAGAGGTTATTCAAGTTTTTATGTATCGTGTAAAGTTTGTGAAATTGTGTAACTGATAGAAATATCTTATCTGTTAGATCCTCGACAATAACATATCATATTTTTCAGAATTTTAGGGCTGTAACTGTTGAAATAAAACTGGTTTAAAAATCTTGCTCGCGCCATATTCCCGCCTAAAATGATTGCATTTTCAAATTTCGAAAGCGTCTCTCATCTGGTTGTTCTATCTATTGTTTTGTTATGAGTACGTGTACAATGATGACGTTCTGATACTGATTGAAACTAAACACGATGCCTTTGTATCTATACAGGGTTAAATTTACAAAATTCTGAAACACGTGTTTGATAATCTCAGTTTCCTAATCTAATCCTAGGTTTTAAAATAGATCACTTCAAATACCGCAAATTGTCTGACAAACGTTTTCCCCCTTTTTTACCCCATTACGGTTTAAAATTCTAAAACTCCTTATTAAGCGGATAGTTTAATTATTATTTTTTTTTTTTTTAATAATGATGGGTTTGCTCTTGACTCTAGTCTAGGTCATAGGACAGAGACAGAGTCTAAGATAGAGCGAGCTCACCCAGATGAAGCCTGTTCACTCTTACTTTGAAGAGATTAGGGTTGTATGTGTATGTAGGGCTGAGTTCCACTCTTTAGCAGTGCGCATTATAAATGATGACTGGAAGCGCTTAGTCCGAATTGGTGGAATGGCTACCAGGTACGGATGGTATCCGGCGGTGCGTCTGGATGTCCGATGGTAGAAGGGAGCTGGTGGAACAAGGTCGTGAAGCTCTTGAGCACACTCTCCGAAGTACAATCTATAAAAAACCGACAAGCAGGCAACCTTGCGGCGATGTGCCAGGCTATAGGTATAATTATAAAATAAACCTCCTGCCCAAATTTCATGTTTCTAGCATTAGTCGTTTAGCCTGTGCGTTGATAAATGTGTCTGTCATTTAGCCTATACGTAGATATACACGTTAACAAGATAGATACTTTTTTGTGATGTCGTGTCATGCGATGCTATGCTATGCTATGTTATGTATGTTATACTTAGCAATGAAATGTTCCTCCACTATGAAAGCGGTTTATACTTTTGCATTTTCGAATTTCGAATGCGACTCTTATTCACCCGTTCTATCTATTGATTCGTTATGAGTACGTGTACAGTGATTATGACGTTCTGATACTGATTGAAGCTACCATGATGCCTTTGTGTCTATACAGGCTTGATTAAGCCTAGGTGAAACAATTGTTTCGGCCTCATGGTACGGATATTGTCTGTCTATGTGAAATTAACAATTAGATGCTTATATACGTAAACTCGTACGGTGAGGCTGTTCAAATTATAACAAATATATTTTTAACCCGTGTGATGCCGGTTTAGAATAGCATCACCCCATTTCTTTCCTGTGGGTGTCGTAAGAGGCGACAAAGGGATTTGAGGGTGTGTATTGCAAGTTTAGGCGATGGGCTAACAACTTGTCACTATGGCGATACACAAATTATCCGAATGACCCTCAAGTGTTTGTCAGACGTGGCGTAAATGTCCGTTTTTTGCGGCCGTTTACGCTCTTCCTACCCCACAAGGGATAAAAGCGTGATATATGTATGTATGTATATTTTAATTTAGTTTTTTATTGTGATTTAAGAAACTTTTCAGAATACCTAGATTCTCTTTTTCATTTTTCATACAGCAATTCTAAAAAAGATTGTTTCGACTTGCCATACAAAGTTGATTGATCGAGAATTTTGTTTTGGAGGACTTTTCTTTTCTTCTTTTTTTGAACAATTTTGCTTTTACAGGGAAATTTGTATGTTGTCTTTTTCAGTACACCGTCCCTTACATTATTTATTATCTCATTTTAGTTACTTTAGCAACCTATGATAAGAATCTCCTCACCTCAAACATTGATGATGCACTTTCGAAAGTCCTAAACATTATTTCTTTAAAAAATCTGTTGCCATACACTACATTAATCAACAGCCACAAAAGTCTAGTGTGGACATGCCCCCTTTATGAGGGGTATTGATATATATATGATTGGCGATCGCAGTGCAGGATGTTGCATTCACAAAAAAACGCTGCTTGCCATTCCCTGGATGAATTTATCCCTTTTTCGCTTTTTACCCCACCTAAGGGTAGAATAGAGTGAATCTATTTTAAGACCGTCATCACACGGAACCCGTTTCTATGTCTTCTAAAAGTTTACGTAAACATTTTCCAAATATACAAAATTACAACGAAAGCTTTAATATCTAAACCGACCCACTTCCCTAGAGTGTAGTGTGTTCTCCATAATAAATCGATTGCAACATACTGACTTAGTTGATGGAATAGTGTACCGGGAACCATTGCTCATATTAGTTGGTAAATACTTGACAGTTCATGTAAGCGACTAATAAATTGAAGGATAAGCTTCTTGACTTGTTGATGCATTTCGATTTTAAATTAATTTGATTCAGATCTTGGGTATGATTAATTTGATGAAGAATATTTCAAGCAAAAGCCACGCAAGCAGTATACACTGTAACGAAAAAACTTGCTAATCTTTAGGTGTACTATGATGGCGCTGAGCTAAACCACAGATCTCTTATATATATGTCCTAAAGCTAAACTGAAAAAGTTTATTTCCATAGAAACGGATAAACGTAACGTAGCGCCATCTGGTATGACTTTATAAAAAGCTCGAGAACTGTCAGGTAGAAGAGTCCCCATTGCATTGACAAAGTGACTCCGTTTAGGCGCAGTTTAAAAAAAAAACAACCTGTCAAACCCAAGTGTCAAAGCATACGCCAACGTCACGAGCAAAAACATCTTTGCAGAAATAGTAGGTATTACCTGTGCAGTCAAATTTGGGCTGGGTAAGACAGTTTGGACTTTGGACCGTTCATATGAAGTACGTATAAAACTTACATTGGCGGTTCGACTGACGGAGAAGTGAGCTGTACCATCATCAATGGAAGCCATGAAACAGTTTTTTTTTTCGATGATGTTTATACAAAAACAAGCTATCCGTACTAATATTATAAATCTGAGAGTTTGTGTGTATATGTATGTTTGTTACCTCTTCACGCTCAAACGGCTTGAACGATTTGGATTAAGTTTGAAATACTGGTAGAGTATAACCTGGAAAAACACATAGGCCACTTTTTACCGCGGGAAAACAACTATTACTACGGGAAAATCCAGCGAGTAAAACTGGTGGGCGGAAATCTAGTATTATAATAAAAATGAAACTTTATTTAGCTGAAAATGGTTGTTATTATTGATATTAGGCCCAGTTAAAGTGTTTTTTATGTGTTGTCCAATAAATGGTCGTTTACGCACAAGCCTAGTATTGGCGCAGGCAAAATCTGATGACAATTAAACCATCAAAATTGCAAACAGTATCATCAGAACTCAATATACCCCAATCTACATCTACACGATGTCATAAAACCATTCTCGTTAACAGTTATACTACCTCGTAGCCGTTGATAGCTTCCTCGAGATTTCTCGAGTTTCTCGAATTGTTCGACCTATTTAGCAGGTCGTATGAATAAGGTGCGTGTGTGTAAAGGTTTCAAATAGGACCGTGTCTTTTGTTTTCGCCGCAATATGTTTGGTGTCTTATAAAAATCTATAAAAAACGGCTGCATAAACAAAAAAAAAATCACAGACTATCCTGAGCCACCTTGTTAACCATTTATTGTACTGCTTTCCAACTTTACTCTACTTCTAGCCCAGAAAGCAGTCCAATAGCAAAGATCTGTGACTTTTGCCATTACAAGTTGCGACGCTTCTTCCATCTAAGCTACAGTAGATCGTCCCTTGCCCGTGAATTTTGCAAGTATATCTTAATGCCAGTAATGCGTGGCACGCCTCCATCTACCGGATTAGTTTTGCAAATAATACCCAGCGAATAATTCATTCTTTATAGATTAAAATGTAGTGTAAGCAATGAAACCGTGTGATGCCGGCTTAGAATAGCATCACCCCCTTGCCCGTGGGAGTCGTAAGAGGCGACGATGGGACTCGAGGGTGTGTATTGCATTTTTAGGCGATAGGCTGACTACCTGTTACTATGGCGATACACAATTTTCCGAATGACCCTCAAATGTTTGTCAGACGTGGCGTTTATGTCCGTTTTTTGCGGCCATTAACGCTCTGCCTACCCCGCAAGGGATAAAGGCGTGATATATGTATGTATGTAAGCAATGAAAACCCGCGATTGGATAATAAATTTTGAAACACTTCTCAAGGGAAGGCACGTTTTTTCATAGGAATGATGATGATTTAGTCATGTTTACATGGAATTAAAGGGCCTATGTTGAAGTTTTTGGTAATAAATAGAACACAAAGAGAAAATAACTTATACCTACTTGATTTATTTGTATTCTTGAAAATACCTACTTGTAAACGAAGATTTGACAGCTGATAGAGATGAATGGAAGAAAAAAACGTGTTGCGCCGACCCCAAATAAATTGGGATATGGGCAGGCAGATGATCTTGAAAATACCTACTTACTAATTTATATGCTTTTTTTCCATACATACCTAATATATCAAGTGCCTGGTTGACCGAGCATTGTTTAGCTTTTTCGTTGGTAAAAGTGATTATAGAAAAATGAAAACTAGTTAGATTTATTTATCGCCCCCAAAATCCACAACGTACAAATGTAGAACCGTTTCAAAAATCATGATAATTTAATATACCTTCAACGATCATTCGTATAAATGTATTCGTACAATTTTGGAACCGATTCCCAGAAAAAATGAGCCAAATTAATTATAAGAAATTCGCCGAAACGCGGTACGGCTGGTGGAAAGTGGAAAAGTCAATGTCACATTAATTACGCACCACCCATGCCACGTGTGAGTGGGC
This sequence comes from Tuta absoluta, assembly GCA_027580185.1. Taxonomy (NCBI): domain Eukaryota; kingdom Metazoa; phylum Arthropoda; class Insecta; order Lepidoptera; family Gelechiidae; genus Tuta; species Tuta absoluta. The sequence continues at coordinate 3,986,726 of JAQAHW010000019.1, read as the reverse complement.
GCTGTATGGTCAGAAAAATAATAGTAACACATTAAATGTTCAAAAAATCTGAAGTTATTTCAAGGAGTAATCTAGACATTGAAACTAAAAAAACTTTCCCCAATGAACTTAGAACGAAAATTAAAAATAAATTTAAAATTTGTCTTTATTTCCAAACAAAAATATAACACAATATTTTAAACTTTCGCGTTTATTTACACAACTCATAGTTATAATTTAAACGATAGAATAATGTAAGCGGACAGAGTCATTTCGTATGAGTTACCTATATCTATGTCTTCATTTCATAAAACCATCAAAAAGACTTCAAAAACCTAGTCTGGAGCCGGAAGTTTTGTCAGTTTGGCTTGACTTTGAGGATTTACTAAGCCACATACGTTTATGCATTAGGGTTGGATTATAGTCAGCGTTCAGGAGGTTTGACGCAAATGTAGAAGGAATTTTGCAACGAATCATACTGCGTATCATACATTAATTTACTCAATTCATTCATATAATGGCCTGGCCGTTTTTGCGCCGCAGCGGCCGAGCCGCTAAATAAAATCCAGCCCTTACAGATAGATACATAGCTATATACTCGTAGATAGATGAACACTTTATTGCTTACAACATTCATACCTACACAAGACAAACAAAACAAAACAGAAAACTTAAAAGCAAAAGTAAGCAAAGGCGGCTTTGTCTTACAGCTTGTAGTCGTTTTCTTATCAGATGGAATTTTATGTAATCTTATTCTTCTGCTAACCCTACCACGCCAATTTGTCAGTACAATACAGCCAGCAACGGTTTACCGTAGTCGTTACTGGAATTCGTTAATTCTGCTCATTGTCATACGTTCTGTGCGCGATAAATTTTATCGATATGGTAATCGTTCGGCGACCGGAATCGATGATCTGAATCGGTATTTTCATGAATGAATCGGTATTGTTCGAAATGTTACAATTTGTTTGATTGGCGCGAAATAATAAGCTGCCAGTACTTCCGGTGAATAATGAACTGTTTTAAATGGTTGTTCAATTGATATCCGCACAGTGAAATTTGATAAGTTAATATTGGAGTTGGTTTTTTAAAAAAACATACCCACTCCCACATTTACTGTTCTGCTCTGGGGCAGTAAGAAATTTCTTAGTCAACTTACTCAACAAGATCTTCTTTTACATATTTAAACTCATGGCAGAGCGGACGTGGTCTGAAAATTGATGGTGTGATCAGGAATAAACCTTCTTTAGATCTGTCCATCAATTCGTCTAGTTCGCGAGCAAAGCCAAGCTTTTTCCGTTTCCAAGATAGGATTGCTTAAGATTGGACTAGCCCCAAGATCAAATAAGTAATAACTTTCAAATTATTGGAACTTATTCAGCCCTTTCTCTTATGAGATTTCAAATAGTTGCCAACCATGTTTTCTCATCGTGTATATTATACCGCGAAATAGTACCTAATGTATCCGTTCTTTGTTCTATCCCGGTCTTCGATGACCATACCTTTACAAGCCCTTTATATCTGTTTCCTTTCTAAATTATCAAAGCATACTGACCCACTAACCCTCGTTTTTTCCAAGAGTCTAATAAGAAATGACAACAATTCAAGCCAATACCAATGTCACCTTGAATTGGGCCAGAACCCTTCCGCAACAAAAGTAGCTGTTACCGGCAACAAAATGCTGAACTATCTGAAACATCCAGATGTGTGAAGTCACAAAAACACACAAACACAAATCACGCCTAAAATCCCTTGCGGGGTAGGCAGAGCGTAAACGCCCGAATTAACAAACATTTACGCCACGTCTGAAGATCATTCAGAAAATTGTATATCGCTATAGGGACAGGTTGTCAGCCCATCGCCTAAAATTGTAATATACACCCTTAAGTCCCTTAGTCGCCTCTTACGACTCTCACGGGAAAGAAATGGGGTGATGCTTTTTCAAGCCGGCATCACACGGCATATTCTAAAAAAGTTGTTCAGTTTAATGGACTGGTTCACCTTTTAAATAATAGCAGCTTTTATTTACAAGGGATGAACCAGCCTCAAAAGCTGAACAACCTTCTGTTCGCTATCGCATATTAACTGCAGCATGTGTCAGAGTTATTAAACCACCTATTAAGTTGGTCTCCGTGCAATGACCACCCTCAATTGTTCCAACTCTAAAGCATGGAATCATCTTTCTTACGGACAACACACACACATTACGCCTATAATCCCTTATGGGGTAAGTAGAGCGTAAACGGCCGCAAAAAACTGACATTTACGCCACGTCAGACAAATATTTGAGGGTCATTCGGAAAATTGTGTATCGCCATTGTGATAGGTTGTCAACCCATCGCCAGAAATTGCAATACGTGCCCTCAAGTCCCTTAGTCGCCTCTTACGACTCACATGGGAAAGAGATGGAGTGATGCTAGTCTAAGCCGGCATCACACGGCAGATTTGAAGAACAATAAACTGGTTAACTTACTTACTATTCATTGTGTGTGAGGCTCCTGCTCCTACTCGGTCAACAAAACCTGCTGCAAAAATGCTGTCTTGAAGCCATATCCTCAATTCCGCAAATCCAACTCGCAGTAGTAAAAAGCGGGGTTAATATGGCTGTTGTAGCGCCGAATCCCGCGGGCGTATAAAATATTTAGCAATCAGGTCGACCGCGCGTAAACGTTTTATTTCTTCTGTCGCAATGCGGTGTCGCCTGCGGGTGTGCGAATCTGTGCTGATTTGTGACCTTGATTGGTTGAGAGCCGGAGAGCTTAGGAAAGGTGGTTTTAAAACTCTGACATCTGGGTTTATTGGTGCATTCATCGACTCGGTGCCTCACACAACAGAAGAAGAAGTTTAAACGCTCAGCTAGGCTATGAAAGCAGCATGCTCCTACGCTGACTTCTAACATTTGTAGTCAACCTATGTTACTTGGGAAAATTTGTTCCTTATCGCTAGCCCGTACTGAGTCTTTGCTGTCGGTAAATAGTAATTTTATGAAATAATGGTGCCAAGTTTAAGTTTTCTTTCACTTTTACGTATTCTTTGAATCCTGATTTTCCACGATAATTAAATCTTTAATAGGACCCTAAACACGGCTTTAAATAAAATACACTGAACGAAAACTGTTTAAGTTTGAAACTTGAATTACAATCAACTAATAAACTGAATCTTGTTTATATTAATTAAGTGTTCAGTATTTAAGCGAATGAATTCCAAACTATTCCCGACTCAAGGAGCAAACGAGAAATTTCTAACGGCAGTTAAGTATAAGTCTATTGAATTTCGGAGAATATTAAAATTGAATTTACGCGCCCTCTCCAAAGTTCAGGAAGTTTGTAAGAGTAAACAGTCGAGTGGATTTGGTCTGTGAGTTGATTAATAATAGGAACAATTGTCCGAAGTTTCCAAGAAACAAAGATATAGAGTAAGGTAATGAAATCAATTAGTAAAACTTTGGTGAATATATATATAAGTTTTGTTTTTTTATGTCAGTTATGCTGTCCTGTGAGTTTTGATTCTAACCACTTCCTACTTACAAATAGGCCAATCAAATAAAGCTTTTTATAACAGACACACAATTATTCCATAAAACAATCAAAACTAAGAAAAATAATAATTACTTAGCATAAACTTTATAGGCATAAAGTCAATACTAATTATTGACTTGATGAAATATTGTAAAATCATGTTTGATATATATTCCAATAAAATTAGGAAATCACGAACTAAATTTTGAGTTTTTATAGAAACCTGATGCGGTGTACCTTCTAGTGTCAAGCTAAGGGTAATAGTGGGTACTACTGATAGGTAGATACAGTAATTTTTTGTTAATGGGTTTGCTTTTAACTTGAGCCGTTGAACTTTATATATCCTTTATTGCATAAAAACAATCGAAAAATGTACAAACAGTGTGAGCAAAGGCGACCTTTTTTTTATTAATGATGTATTATTATCTATTCTTATGGTTTGCTCTTGACTCTTGTTTAGGTCTTAGGACACAGACAGAGGCTAAGATGGAGAGAGTTCACCCAGAAGAAGCATGTTCACTCTTACTCTGAAAAGTAAAAGGTTGTATGCGTTTGGAAACACAGACGCAGATAGTGAGTTCCACTCTTTAGCAGTGCGCATTATAATAGATGACTGGAAACGCTTAGTCCGAATTGGTGGAATGGCAATCAAATTAGCTTATCTTTAAGAAGAGATCTCTTCCAGCAAACCCGTCGGTAGTGCGAAAATCCATATTTTTGTGGGGACAAAAGAATGCAACAATAAAGGGGGCAAATTTTTTAGGGCTGAAATAAAGTTAAGACCATGGAAAATGACAAGGCAATGGCATCAAAATGACGTAAAAATCAAGCTGTTTGGCGCTTGACTCTAATGGGAAGGTCGGTTTTTTAGGAAACCTGAAACACGAACTTCATATCACTTCGTCTGCACAAAACTTTTAAATGCGAAATACGATAAATCGGCGTGTGAATGAAACCGGGCTAAGTTCGCATGCCGACATGCTCGTACCTCCTTCAATTCAGATTAATAAAACAAATACTGCAGATGTGTGAGAATGCATCAAACTGAACTTCGTTTATTTAAGAATGACTTAAAATGTTAACAAACTTTGTATGTAACTGACATTCGCGAGCTGTCAGTTACATACAAAGTTTGTTTACATTATAAGTTATTCTTAAATAAACGGAGTGTATGTGGACTGACAAACTTATTAATGTGCAAAAACACCTTGGATACAATTAATCTGTAACTTTGGTATATGGAAGAATTGGAATTCGAGAGGCAGTAAATGTCGCATTGCTGTGAATGGTTCTTCCTCTTCTTAGAGTGTCGATGGCAGACTTACACCGTTTTGAAGCAGAATTTGAAGCAGAAGCAGATGCTAAAAGATGTATGGGGCAGCCTTTACCTGAACTTACAAGGGTTGCAACCAGCTGTTCATACATACATACATATATCATGCCTATAATCCCTCACGGGGTAGGCAGACCGTAAAAAGCTTTAAAAACGGACATTTACGCCTCGTCTGACAAACATTTTAGGGTCATTTGGAATATTGTGTATCACCACAGTGACAGGTTGTCAAGCCATCGCCTAAATTTGTAATACACACCCTTGAGTTCCTGAGTCGTTTCTTACGACACCCACGGGAAAGAAATGGGGTGATGCTATTCTAAACCGGCATCACACCGCCAGCAGCTGTTTAATGTTGCCAGTTCAACAACTCCATCGCCTCACTTGTCTCTTGATACAATAACTGGAGAAGTGGTCAATTCACAAAAAACTACTTAAATCTATAATTTCATTTAGTCTTTTTCTTATTTCCTTATCAATTTTGCTCAGGAGTTAGTAATGTGAGAACAATGTTTTTGCTTTCTCTAAACTTCCGCATACATTGATGACAGCATTATGATGTATTGTTTTGCTTTGCTTGTGTTGTTTTGCAACTGATAATAACATTGCAAATTATATGGAATTTGGAATAGGTACTTGCAAAGTTATTTGTACAAGACTTAAAAAGCAATGGTTTATCAATCGACCCGTACATGTATGTATATACTTTTATGAAACATAATAGGTGCTCAGTTTTTTTTAATCTACGTTATATTTTGTTTGATGGTCCCAAAGATTTCTGAAAAGCTAAAACATTTTGAGAAGTTTGTTCGTGCTAAAAAATGGAGTGTTATGGTTTCCGTGTGAATGTATAATGTATCTGCAATTCAGTAATGCGATTCGATGACAACTGAACGGCCCCGATTCTCATATTTTTTAGTCTTAGTATACTAATGTATACGTAATGCATATGTAATGCCATTGAAACTCAGTTGTAATTTTTTTGCTACTAAGATTTCATATACTTCGAACAGTTAGCGGAATATGAAACGGTCAAAACCATCCAACTGACACTCAAGTGAACCATAACTGATACGCTTTTCAAATAGAAAATTACAGCTACTGATTTGCATGGGAATTGTGTGTGAAGAATGCTTACATTATCCTTTATTTATTGTCAAATTGTGTAATTAAAAAGTAGCAAAAGAATTTATCAAATAAGCTGTTTTTAAGATACAGGCTATTACATCTTTCTTCAATGTGATGTCATTTTTAGATTAAGATTTGTTATTTCTTAGTTTGGGTGTCTTGTTTGTCTTTACTTTAACTTAGAAAGAAAGTTTTTGAAGTAGTTTACAATCACAAACTGAGTACTTATGTCTTTCTTTGCCTTTCGTGGCAAAAAACTGAAGCGTATAGGTACTAAATATGTTATCATTCCTCCCAACTTTCACAACGGATTAATACCTGATCACTGAAAGTTTCAAATTAACTGCAGCTTTCCACATGGACAAACTGGAGTAGAGACAATGGAACCTGAAGTTTAGTACTTGGCTGTTTGAGAGGGAATAGTTGAGGGAGATTCAAGAAACGTGGCGGATGCGGCATTTTTTTTCTTGTGGTACACCGAGTCAGTGTGGTGTCAGAGTATTAAAAGCCGACCCGATGAACCTTGGTGTCAGAGTTTTGATAGCTGGAGAGTTTATGCTAAGGCTCGTTAATTATTTTCGTCCGCCGCCGGCCGCCGGCAGCATAATCGCTTTATGTCAAATTTACAATAGAAAAATGCGAATAATTAATTGCACAAGTAATGACAACGGACGTAGCCATTCGCCGTCGACGAATGTTATATAAATGGAGACTAAAGTTTTCACTGGACAATGTGTTTTCCAATGTTGAGAAATTAAGCGCTTTATCAATCTTTAGTCGTTTTAATATCATCATCATTATCAACAGCTACGGTAGTCCACTGTTGGACATAGGTCTCCTTCTATTTGGGTATTTGCCGTGTTTACCACGATTGGCAGATTAGCTGCAGATTTTTACATGGAAAATCTATAATAAAGACAATGGAACCTCAAGTTTAGTACATGGCTGTTAGAGAGGGAATAGTTTGAGATGAAAAATATAAAAATTGGTGATGTGGCTGGATCTTCTCTCTCTTTTCGTGTCCCCGAGTTGATAAACGACCCGATTAAACGTGGTATAATTTTCATAAGGATATCTATGAATAAATTATTAGTAAAGCTTCATATTTTCGTTTTTGATTCCTCATGCCGATTGACTATATATCTCTGGTATGAGACTATTCAAACTCTGACACCAGACTTCATCGGTTAATTTGTAGTCTCAATGTTCCTCTCTCCTATATGACAAGAAAATGAAAAAATATTGCCAAATGGACTTTTATTTTCTTGATTTGTTGCACGTAGTTTTAAACCACAGGTTTTACTTCAAACCACGAAGCAAAAGAAGAAAAATATATAAACAGGCAAGTTATCACCGAGTCAATTATGCATGGCGTTGTCACATCTACGTATTTTCATAGATCAGTGATATTACTTACTAACCGCCAACACCACCGAACGGTTTCACCAAAGATTATAAGTTTTAAACTGGAAAATGATCGGACGATGGAATCGAGATGGAAGTTTCTCTGTCAAGTCTTTCAGATGAATAAGTATGAAGTTTTATAGCTTTGGAATTAATTTCAATATCGCTATCGATAAGTATGAACAATGTATCTTACTTATTGATTATCGTTGATGCATTTCAAAAACGTGCGACCTAGTCTGAAAACGACAAAATAAACTGAAGAAAAAAACACGTACAATCAAGCTCACATGTGGTTAGACACTCAAACCGTCAAAGTTATCCTTATGCGCGCGGCATTAGAACGGTCTAAAGTCTAAATTGTATAACCCAGCCTGTTGATGGCTGTAAATTTTTCAATGTAGCAGATATTCATTTATTTTTCTTTTTTAACTGAAAAGTTTAACAGCTTTTTCAACATTTGCGTTTTGCAAATCTCAGCGAATACGCAGATTTTAGCTCTACAATTGTAAACCAGCCTATTTCTGTAGGTAGGATGTACGGTCGCGAGCCAACAGCGGATGTGACATCGCATAATTTACTCCATTTCAGTTCGCTGCCTGTTTCTATGGCGGTTTTGAGTCAGCGTTACGCCTACTGAAATTTCAACTTGCATTTTGCTCATACATTTTATTGTGAAAGAGACTAGTGAAATCTGTAACGATTCGAAATACAAGTTATTGTTAAATGGCCTCCAACTTTGAGGTCAGAGGTTCAGTACCATGAAAGTGTTTCTTTTATGGTATTGATAAATTATGAGACTATTTTCTATGTCTTTAGGATATGGTTGATTTTTCGTCACTGATAGCATCTGATTTTGCTCTTTCTTTGTCATCTTTAGATCATCGCACTGTATCAACGATCGAATGTCAATTTCTTCTATATTTTGTTCGACAATGATAAGCTTTCAATCTTCTAATACAACCCTTCATCAAAATATTCAGAATAAAAATTATAAATGCTTCAGCTAGTACTTCGATATTAATGTCACTAACAAAATTTCCCTCTACTCTACTTAAAATTCAATACCGATATCAGAACTTAGCAGTTCGTTGAATTTTCGAATTGGAAGTAAAATGGGCATTTCGAAATCGAAGTAAAATGGAATGACCGTGCAGTTCGGCCACATAAGAGTATTACGTTTCATTTGGTCTGTATCGGAGGTTTTAGTTACAAATTATCTTTTGCTTCTGTTTCTAGTACACTGTGTACTAAGAAATAGTATAAGGTTGGAAAACTGGTTATACAGGGACAGGATGTCCCTTATAAGTAAATCCATTTAAATTAATTTGTATGGGAGGTCCAAATCTAATTTTCATATTTTGACCTGTTTCTTGGACTGGTTCAGTTTTATAGGCTAGTAAACTCCTTGTAATATTTACTACTAATTTATGCGCTGAACAAAGGTAGACATTAGAAGCATTGCTCAGTACAAAAAGACTTACAAATACCACAGTGGCGTATGAATTAATGACCTAAAGAAGGCGGCTGGTAGTGACTGGAAGGCCAAATTGGGAGATCGTGTCCTATGGCGTACCTTAGGGAAGGCCTATACCTCCACTTTTTTATCTATTATAATCATCATGAACAGCTGTTAACAGTGTTGGTGAAATGGCAGAGTCGAAATTATCTGGTTCACGGTGTTTGTTTCTGTCATAAATTGTCTGATGTATGACTACTACCAATAAAACGTTATCATTTGTAGCAAAAAAAACGAGCAACACGTGTCTTGACTGGAGTTTTACACAAGCGAGTAGTGTTTCAGCTCTGCACACTTTTGCAGCGTAAATGACGAGCTGACTATGTTCGCAATATATGCCATTTGGAAATTTTACACTAGCGTTTAGTGTTTACGCTCTTGGCCCTTCTGGAGCCTGAAAAATCAAGCTTGCCTCCCTCACAATAAGTTACTGTCAAGATATTTTACACTTGCATTGCCAGAAGTGTTTAAGATACTATCCCTTTTGTAGCATGAAAATTCGGACTCGTTTCGCTCGCGATAGGTGTCGTAATGTATGTTGCCTGAAATTCAGTACTCATTTTGGATTTAAAAATGTTTTCAAGGTACTTCTGAAAACCAGTAAGTTTGTCGTAAATGTAAATTTTATTTAAATGTAGTGAAAAAGGGCATTGACCCTTCATACAAACTGTCATGTCATAATTTGCGTCAGTTTGCATGAATGTATTTTTACGTGATTAAATCAAAAGCACCTTATAAGCTTATAAGTAAGACTAACAAATAAAAAACAAGTTAAATAATTTAAAAATGGTTGCGCTTTTGCTCTAACTACATTCCGTCCCAGCTGTAATGCGCCATAGAATATACCATTAAAATGCTTTGCGGTTTTACGTTGCACAGATTATAATATGGTTCGTGGTCTCTAACGATTCGAACGCAACGTTAGATACATTTACTGTTGGTTGAGAATGAGAATGGTTTGCCAGGGACTGCTGTGCTATTACTACGTGACTTGTTTGTGTTTTGTTTTTGACACTAATAGAGCTCTTTACGAGTATACAATTTTAGTACCACAGCGTTTGTACCTGCTGCTAACAGTTTTCTCGTAAGAATAAGACGTTTTTTCTGATATCTGATTACCTATACATATATACCTCTCTCTTGAATCACTCTCCTGCCTGAAAAAATTACAATCCATTGCGTGGTTCAGAAGTAGTCAACTCTGTTTATGATCGAGAATCACAAAAAGCATTTTTTGTACGAGTATACGATGTTGTTAGTTAAGTATGGAATATGATGATATGATAATGAATGATGATTGATGATACCTTAACTGCCTTTCTAATGTTGACTTAACCCGCATGATAACTTGAACCCTTTTGTCTGATTTGAGGGTTCCTTACCTTAGAGAGAAAAAACGGATTTATTATAGGATCACTTTGTTGTCTGTCCGTACGTCTATCTGTCTAGACGCTTTAGCTCAGTTACGCTCGCGTAAAGATCATCATCATCTGCCTGCCCTTATTCCAATTTATTTGGGGTAGGCGCAACATGTTTTTTTCTTCGGAAATATATCGAGTTGAATTTAAATATACTCAGGTCTAAGGCCGCTTGTAGTTGTGAGAACATCAAACTTTTAACTTAACGTTGAAAAGAGTTTAACGTTAACGTAAGATACGACCGTTTATCTTATCGATCGTTTTTGCCATTTTCAAGGGTACTTTACGTGGACCTAGAACTATGAATTTTCTCAAGTAGGTAGCTTCTTGTAAGAAGAAATTTAGAAAAAACCCTAGCATTATGTTTTTATATATTATTTGGTTTTATTAAAAGTCCGAAAAAACAAAAAAAATAAACTGTGGCTAGAAGTTCAAGTAGGGTATCATATGAAAGGGCTTGTTTTGTTATAGAACCCTCGGTGGGCGAGCCGGATTAGTACATTGCCAGATTTTCAATATTTTATTTGAATCAGCACATGCCTGAGTTAGGTTTTAGGTTTAAGTAAGAAGATCCCCTTCTACTTCTTTTTGTGTGGGACACCGAGTCAACGAAATATCCCACGAACCGTAGTGTCAGAGATTTTTAACTGCCTACTACTACTAGTAGGCCTTTGACATGGTTCTGTAAGAAGATGCAGGAATGGAATCAGTTCGAACATAAAGATAATTAAGTATTAAGCTTCAATTTATCCATGCACCAGGATAATGTTACTCTTTAGTGACAATGGTTCGCAGTAGCAAAAAGGCACTTAAAATTCGCATACAGTACAGTTCTAGTAAAAAGTGTCACGATTGCTTTTGAGTCATTTTGCAGCGTAGGCTTGAACAGTCTCAAAAGAATAGTGATGTACCGACTGCGTGATTAAAAAGATTTGTGTGATGCCGGCTTAGAATAGCATCACCCCATATCTTTCCTGTTGGTATCGTATGAGGCGACTAAGGGACTCGAGGGTAACATGTGTTTTGCGATTTTAGGCGATCGGCTGACAACCTTTCACTATAGTGATACATTATTATCTGAATGCCCTCAAATTTTTGTCAGACGTGGCGTAAATGGCCGTTTTTTTGGCCGTTTACGCTTTGCGATATAGGCGTGATATATAGTATTTAAATTTGAAAAGGTAAGAATATATCATCACAGTAAAACAATTTTTAACGGATTCAAGTTGTGTTTATTTAGGATTGAACGAAACGTATGAATTGTAAAATCCTAAATAAACAGAACTGGAAGCCGTATACAATAAAATTATTTTATTGTGATGAGTAATAGTTGTGCAAATTCAAGAAAATATTAACACCATTTTATCCCATGGTTTATTTGTACGTTTAATTAATAAAATGTTTTAAATTCAATTGAATGTCCTGAAAAAATAAATATGCTTGGTTGTGCTTTCAATAAAAAAAAAATACTCCAGCATTTTTTAGGTTGATTACAAAATTTTGTTATACAACCAGGTACGTATACAATTAATTTAGAATACTCGTAAATTTTTCATATCTTGTAAGACAACGAACTGGCGACACGCCTATATTAACTAGGCTACCGCTGCACATCCGTAGCTCATGAGAAATTAATGACTCCATCTACCGGGAATAGATAGAAACTAATCCGGACGACTTATTCATTATTCACGTAATGAATGTAGCTGAATCCATGAATATCCGCGAAAAATTTAAAACCAAGTTGCAAGTTTTTTAAAAAACAATAGATACATACACACACACATATCACGCCCATCATCATAGGCAGAGCGTAAACGGCCGCAAAAACGGACATTTACGCCACGTCTGACATATTATATTTGAGGGTCATTCGAAAAATTCTATCGCCATAGTGACAGGTTGTCAGCCCATCGCCTAAAATTGCAAAATACACCCTCAAGTCCCTTAGTTGCCTCTTACGACTCCCACAGCAAGAATTAGGGCTATTCTAAGCCGGCATCACACGGCCCAGCACGGCACAATAGACAATTTGTAGGTATAAAATAAACGTATTTATGATAAATGTTAATTTTTGTAATATATTCTTTATTGGCGATACACAATTTGCCAAATGACCCTCAAATATTTGTCAGAAGTGGTGTGAATGTCCGTTTTTTGCGGCCGTTTGCGCTCTGCTTACCCCGCAAGGGATTATAGGCGCGATGTGTGTGTGTATTCTGTATTGCACAAAAAAAAAACAGAAAAATATATATACAATTTTGTCGCAAAGGCGAGCTTATCTCCAAAGAAGAGATCTCTTCCAGCCAACCCATGTCTTGTGAGAGAATTAAACTTTTGGGCCAAATAGGCAATACGAAATAATTTTTTGTATACCTGATTCAATTAACTACGCACTTGGTACCTTATTCCCATCACTAAGAGAACAGTAGCTCGCAACCATGTACCTTGACTCGTATTTGCTGCAGCGGAAAATTGAAATCGAAAATTGTTTACGCTCACACACTGTTGTTCCGACTTAAACGGTTTTAAGTGTTTTAAAGTGTTTTATAGGAGAAATTCGCTTTGACTTTGCTTGTGAATCAAGTTTTTAGCCGAGCTAGCTTTTCATGTTCCAAAAATATTAAAGAACTAGCGGCCCGCCCAGCGGTTTCACCCACTGCTAACTGATTTCCCACGGGAAACAGACCTTCTCCCGACATAAATTATACATAGGTACATACATACATAAAAACCTTCCTTTTGAATCACTCTATCTTTTAAAAAACCTTAATCCAGATTCAACTTATGACTTAAAATAATTAAACACGTGTTTCAGTATATTTGAAATTTTAACCCTTAATAGGGTCAAACGGGGGTTAAAGTTTGTATGAAAGTTCGTTTTTTTAAATGAATGTGATCTGTTTCAAAATTTGTGATTAGACTAATAACTTAAAATAATTAAAGACGTATTTCAGCATTTTTGAAATTTTATCCCTTAAATGGGTGAAAAGGGGGTTAAAAGTTTGTATGAAAGTTTTTTATCTTAAATGTGATCTGTTTCAAAATTTCTGATTAGACTCATAACTTAAAATAATTAAATACGTGTTCGAGCATTTTTGAAATTTTAATCCTTAAAGGTGTCAAAAGGGGGTCAAAAGTTTACTACCAGTTGGGCTACCTGTTTTCCCATGGGAACGTGACAATTTCCCGGAATAAATTATACTTATAAACCTTCCTCTCAAGTAACTCTATCTAATAAAAAAAACCGCATCAAAATCCGTTGGGTAATTCTAAAGATATAAGGAGACACCAAACGGGAAGCGACTTTATTTTATACTATGTAGTGATGAACTTTGGGCTAAAACATGTACAATTTGGGTCCCTTCTAATGCAAAGCGGGCGCGTGGTAGACTTCGAAAGGGATGGAAGGATAAACTACGTGCGCACGCCTAATTATTGGGCGAAGGCAGCCCAAAACAGGGAAGAATGGAAGAAAGGGAGGGAGGCCTTTGCCCTGCAGTAGAACGTTACAGGCTGGAAATAATAATAATAATTAAAGACATGTTTTTTTAATTCAATGTAATAAATGAGCTTCCATATACCTATAGAATCGAAAAATTAAATATTAGGTCCTTACATATGAAATTGGCGTTTTGTATGGGAGGAACAAAACGTCGTTTTTTTTTAATATAGTATATTTATTTAATCAAAGTATGAGCCATTGTAATCTATGCACTTTTGCCATCTCATAGGTAGTGCATTGATCCCTTTACTAAAAAAACCATTCGGACGGGAATCAATAAAATCTTTGAAGGCGATTTGGACTGCCCCATCTGAGTTGAATTTTTTCCCTTGCAAGAAGTTATCCAAATTTCGAAAAAAATGGTAATCTGTTGGAGCAAGGTCCGGGGAGTACGGTGGATGCCTTAGACATTCCAATTGAAGCTCTTCTAATTTGCTAGCCGTCTGTTGTGCAGTGTGTGGTATAGCGTTGTCGTGAAGCAACAGTGGCGTAGAGCGATTAACCAACCTCGGTTGTTTAGCAGCTAGCTTTTCCATCATGGTTTGCAATTGCTGACAGTAGACATCTGCCGTAATCGTCTGGCCAGATTTGAGAAAACTGTAATGAACGACACCGGCGCTAGTCCACCAAACGCTTACAAGTAACTTTTTATTGGTCAATTTTCGCTTGGAGCAGGCTTTGGCTGGCTTGCCAGGGTCCAGCCATTGCGATGAGCGCTTCCGATTATCGTAGAGAATCTACTTTTCATCACAGGTAATGATTCGATTTAAAATTAAAAAATTATTTAAAATGCCTTCGTTATTGTGCCGGTCAAGTAATGTAACGCAGCAGTTGACGCGCATTTGCCGGTTTGCTTCACTCAATTCGTGAGGAACCCACCTTTCAAGTTTTTTAATCTTTCCAATTTGCTTCAAGTGGATTAAAACAGTTTTATTACTAACACCGAAGCCTGCAGCTAATTCGGACGTGGTTTGCGATGGATCCGCTTCCGTAATAGCCTTCAATTCTTCATTATCAACTTGGGTCTCCGGCCGTCCACGGGGCTTGTTTTGCAGGTCGAAATTTCCAGAACGAAAATGTTGGAACCAAAAATGCACTGTGTTTTCTTTTGCGACACAACCGCCATACACATCATTAACCCTTCGAGCCGTTTCCGCAGCACTGGTGCCACGGTGGAACTCGTACTCGTAAATAACGCGATATTTCAATTTTTCCATTTTGTAAATTGAGCGATGCAAACAGAAAAAAGATAAGTAAAAAACAAATGAATGACGGTTTACGTAACACAACTACATGCGGAAATAGGTGTATAAATTTGAATTTCGAATTCCTAACCAAATAGGAGAAATTTGTGATCAAAGTGGCCAGTACGACAAAACGACAATTTCATATGTAAGGACCTAATATTAAATCGAAAGCGAATAGAGTAAAGAGGTTTGTGCAGCATCAAGACAAACCGATTCTCGGTTTAATGGTGCCAAGATGATTAAATAATATTGTTATTTGGTGTGAATATATATAAATAAATAAATAATCAAAAGTGACACAAAATGTTATTATG
Organism: Tuta absoluta; assembly: GCA_027580185.1. Lineage (NCBI taxonomy): Eukaryota > Metazoa > Arthropoda > Insecta > Lepidoptera > Gelechiidae > Tuta > Tuta absoluta. The sequence continues at coordinate 3,971,361 of JAQAHW010000019.1, read as the reverse complement.
TGCTTTACAGATACATAACGCAATCATATAAGAAATACGGGCTGACGCTCATTCCGTGGCAGAGAGGAAGGTGCATAGCGTGGGATGCCACCTGCGTAGACACCCTGGCGCCGACCCACATCCGCAGCACCAGCCTACAGGCGGGCGCCGCAGCCGCCAATGCCGAAAGGCAAAAAATTCTAAAATACTCGGACATACCAGGGTGCTTTATGTTTGTCCCTCTGGGTTTCGAGACCCTGGGCCCTTGGGGACCCGAAGCGACCAAATTTATCAAGGACCTTTCAGCGCGCCTCATAGAGGCTTCCGGCGACTCCAGGGCTGGCAGCTTCCTGGCCCAGCGCATAAGCTTGGCAATCCAAAGAGGGAATGCTGCCAGCGTGTTGGGCACCGTGCCTCTCAGAGACGCACTGGAAGACGTTTTTTACTTGTAGTTCGTATATATGTATTAATATAAGTTTATCTATTACATAATTAATTAAATAGAAAATAAAATATAAATTATTGAAATAAATCCACAAAGAGCAGAAATAAGATATATATCCTTTATTTAATGATATCCCTCAAATAATGCCAGCTGTTTTTTTGTTGAATTGTCTAAATAAAAAATTATTAAACGTCAGTATAGCAGATATTGTCCGTTAATTTGAGGTGAGCAATTTAATTATAAGTAGCGATAGTATTTGCTGGAAATAATTCCCAGAATAATAAGCCTTCGGATATAAACAATTATTTAAGTATAACTGCAAATTTAACCATGCATTTAATTAGATACCTACTCTATCTTTCTGTAATGTACCAAACACCTGATTATAATGTGTAACATCCCGACAGAATAAATAATTTATATAGTAAGGCCTTGAGTAACGTAATTTCACAAAATATTAACTGCCTCTATAGTGGAGAAACGATGAACTGTATTTTGATGAAAAGATTTTTAAGAGTCTGTCAAAAACAGACAGCAAATTATATATCCTCTGAGTCAAAGGTTGACTGAAAGAGATCCCATTGTGCAATAAGTCCGCTTTTATACCTCTTGTTTTATTCCATGCATAACTGTTTAAGGTTGTCATGTGGTGTGATAAAGTTAATACATAACCATCCATTAGGAGGCAGTTTCATACCAACTGTAGTAAGGCAGAATACCTTACCTGATGAGCTGAATCGAAAGCGACACAGTTGGCGACTTATTTTGAAAATATACTTTCAGCGTAAAAAACTGAACTAAACCACATTAATACATACAGCCTACAGCCCGTGAATTCACGCGTCGTGTGCTGTTTATAAAAGGAGTAACAAAAAAAAGCCGAAAAGCGTTCAAGGTTTTCATGAAACTGAACAACTTTCCCCATGGCACATAGGTAGGTAGGTATATGAAAAAGAAAATTGCCCCGCCATACTAAATTACCAGATGATCGGTAATTTTGTATGAGAAACCCATTTTTTTGTTCTTTTTCATGAGTAGGTACCTTGACCTCCTTTCGGCTTGTTATACCCTTTTTCTTATTCCTACATACCTCTGCGACGATTTTATACGATTTAATACAACTCCTTTTGTTAATCAATCTGGATCACAAAAAAGATACCGCAATATAATTTCATGCTTGTGAGAAAATCACTTTAAGAATATCTAATATAATAGGTAAATAAAAGATCGTCTTAATTCGACAAGTTCCTAATATTGAATGAGCGAATGAATGAATGTTGTAATTGTGTAGGACTACTACTTGTGTATCATGTTAACTAGAGAAAGGACCTAATGTTAAATGAATGAAAGAATGAATGATGTCATTGTGTAGTCCTACTGAATACATTATCACACCACACACACAATGCTGTTGCCACCGGAAAGTCGCCAGGCATGAAATCGGAAGTGCAATAATTAAATCGTTTCGCTCTTCATAAGTACGATAGAATGGAGCACGTCAATTCGGTGTGCGGTCCACAGAGTAAGCGAAGCGAATGTACTTACAAGAGTGAAATTAGAAATTATTTATTTGCAAGAATACATGGTATTTCATCATAAATAATGAGATCTTATTTTACATTCCAGTGCAGTATTCTGCTTGCTTCAACCGTGCAAATAAAAAAAACACAATTTGCAATGTCAAGTTCTCAGGGTACTTAAAAATTAATTGATTATAAAATGCCAAAAGTCTAATAATAATATAAAAATTAAAAATAAATTAAATACACGAAAAGTTACAATGTCAAGTTATTATGTTACATAAAAACTAATTGATCCTAAATATCCTTAAATATCATGAAAATGAAAATAAATTAAATACATGAAAAAAGAATTACAAAAGGATAAAAGTGTCAAACGTGTATGTAGTACTATTTGTAGTGTCAAATGTGGTGCAAGCCAAATCGCATCTTTTGGTTAAAAACTTAAAACTAAAAACAATTTTATGTTATGTTTTATTTCTAAAACTATGACGACTGTCGAAAACTTTTGTAGTGACCGCTTTCATGAATCTTTGAAACCGCTATCGCTTATGAGATACAAAACAGCGTTGTTCGTTGCACGCCGATATCGGGCAACATTACGCAACCGGTGCATTCTGTGTCGCGCTCCGAATACAACCGATATGACAAAAGGCTACACTATGAATTTATGTTTCCAGTTAAATCTTTCCGCCAGATAACAGAATTACAAATCTGATGCGACTACGAACAAGAGATGAGATGGAATTTCAAATTTTAAGAGACTGCAACGATTTAGGTAGGTATAGGTAGGATGCATTTATTTTTGCGACTCGCGAAATGAACTTCTCGACATTGCGCGAGATCCGGCTAAGACAACAGCCAATCCGCCCGCCAAGCGTGGTGAGTATGACAAATATCTCACAATTTGGGCAAGCCTATGTTCAGCAGCGGACTGTTGTGGCTGTTGAAGTCAAAGTTGCTAGCCATGATGCCCTTGTAAGTATTTAACAATCTTTAAAATTCATGATTTGATTTCCGTCAAATATTTTCAACAAATTATCTTAAACGGTTTACAAAAATTCAAACTCGGGGCATGTCAGAGAGCAATGGAGCGGAACATTTTCGGTGTAAAACGGATAGATCGCGTCAGAAACACTACCCTCCGCTCCAAACCTCGTATCATCGACGTAGGTAAGAAGGCTGCATGCTCAAGTGGGACTAGACTGGCCACGTATGCCAAATACACCTGAATTGCAAATGATTTTGTCCCACAAGAGACCTAGGAAAAGATGGCCGATGACCCAAGCTGGTCGCGAATAGCATTATACCGCAAAGTCTGGAAAGAGAGAAGAGAGAGACCTTTGCCCAGATGTGTAATAGATTAGACCAATATAATAATATACAAATACCTTAAGTAGGTACTAAACCGTTAAACTAAACATCAAAGAGCATTTTAGGTTAAATCCCGCCATTTTCTCTCGAGCTCTAACAAATCAGTCCACGCCTCCTGACATTTAGTTCCCACGTATCAAAACTCCAATTCCCAAGAGGGTATCAATACGTATTGTGTTCGGATAATGCAATTTTTTGCAGCATGCAACCTTTACACATGTTGTGTAACCCGTGGAGGGAACTGTTACGAAATTGTTTCTCGTGTTTTGTATCGGAAAACGTTTTGAGGTCTTGAGTTATTGTGTTTTCCTGGTATTGCTATTGTAACCTAACTATATTTTTTAAATTCGCCTTGGTGTCCCACACATAAATACGACTGTCATATGACGGACTTCTTCTTCTTTTCTTGTGGTACACCGAGTCGTCCAACGACCCCACGAACCCTGGTGTCAGAGTTTTTCAATCGCCTACTGCTAGTAGTAGACCATACATAGCTGTTTTTTTGTTACGACCGCCGTCTAAATACTCATAGACAGCAACCGGGACCGACGGCTTAACGTGCCCTCCAAAGCACGGAACCATCTTTCTTACGGACAATCAGGTGGTATATGACGGACTGCCGGACTTAACCTAATGTTCATATTTATGATGACGATAAAATACACATTTTTACTCATTAGTTTTGCCGTGTGATGCCGGCTTAGAATAGCATCACCCCATATCTTTCCCGTGGGAGTCGTGAGAGGCGACTAAGGGACTCGAGGGTGTGTATTGCAATTTTAGGCGATGGGCTGACAACCTGTCACTATAGCAATACACAATATTCCAAATAACCCTCGAACATTTGTCAGACGTGGTGTAAATGGCCGTTTTTTGCGGCTGTTTAAGCTCTGCCTACCCCGCAAGGGATTATAGGCGTGATATATGTGTGTGTTTACTCATTAGTAATTTTGAATACAGAGTAAAAAATATAGTAAAACTACATTCAGAAGCAGAATATATTACCTACACACTTTTGTAAAGTTTTTCAAAGCTTTTATTATTTGGATATTCGTGAATTGAAAATACAAGTCAAAAGGAATATCTTCAATACAAGATTTTATTTTCATTCCATTTATATCAATTTTTTTTTTAAATTTGGATCTGAAAAGTAAAATAAGTAGGTATATATTGAAAAAATATTACAACAATTGTAGATGCTCAGAGCAAGTTTCGGAGGGAATACTACTTACAACTGTGATACTTACGATTATTCAAGGCCATAATTCAAATAATTAAAATAATTAATTCGTCGCAATAGGCTACTGCTAAAACATAACTACCGGCATTTTAAACTCGTGATTCTATTCATCGATATGATCAATTTTAACAATAGGGCCACAAGTGAAATAAAAGAAAATCAGCTTTCCTGTAGAAAAACCTACATGACTATAATGTAAAGAACAAATTATTTTTCACGGTTTTTCCCCATTCAAGTTGGTCAAATCAATTATTAGAATCACCAATTACTCTCCTGGTGCCGTTAAGGCGGTTCTTCCACCGCAGCGTATTTTTAATGTACTTTTTTGTATCGAAATAAGATCGGAAAACGCAATTTCCTTTCGTCCGACAGACGCATGCGTTACGGTGCGTTAAAAAATTACAGCGACTGACGACAAGTGGGATAACCACCAAACACGGTATGCGTATTTTTTAACTTATCCTTTTTTTTCTACAATTTTACAAAGCATTCACGTGCGACGAGTTTTCCATGGCTTCAGGCGGTTTAATCCGTCGGTCACTTTCCCGTTATCTGAGTGTAAGTAAACACGATTTTATAATTTTTATTTTATTAGCACCATTTTTATGTAAACTTCAATTGTAAGAAAAATTTAAGAAATTTAAACACGTTTACTAGAGTTCATTTCATTCATAATCTGCTTAAAAATAAGCTTTGGAAAACAGTTTTATCTAATTTTTGATATATTTAGTTAAGTACATGATACTTTAGACGAGAAAGGTAAAAAACATGTTTGACCATTTATTAAGCGACATAAAAAACAAATACAGGCTTTTGAGATTTTATTACTACGAGAAATACAACCTGTGTTGCTCTAAGGGTTGGTAAATATCATGAACAGTAAAATGAGTAAGATTACTCATTAATAAAATTAACCATAACGCAAACATCCGTTTTTTATCATCTTCTGTATTTTCGCCTAATTATAACTGAAACTAATAAACCAGAAAATGCTCTCAATATCCAGCCTATTAAACGATTAAAACCATTCAGTTGGGATACACCTAAGCCCAGAATACATCTGAATATTCGGGCCATAAATCACTCAATATTCTGGGACCAATTACCATAGACCCTGAGGGCATGCGCCGGCAAAGCAAAGAAAAGGTAAGCCGGTATATTTCGAGTTTCATTTCTGACTGGCTGTAGTTCCTTGATTGCAGTTTACAGTTTGAAGCCACAATGGATGCTGAAACGCACTGAAGACCTGTTTAGAGTGACCTTACTTTTGGTAATAAGTGGGTACTGACCAAGGTTCGTTGTTAGCTGGACAGTCCATGCCCAGTGTTCGCCACGTTCAATGCATTGGTTAGTATTCTCGCTAAAGTAGACTTATAGGTATGGACTTAGCAGTTTCTACGTGAAATGGGCATCGCATATGGTTCCACCTTTACAATGGCATTGTCGATAATGAAAACTTAGGATGGACTGGTGAGATAAGAAACAAACTTTCTTCTTAGGAACTTAGCCAGTAAGCAAAATTTTGTTTGATTGAAAATCCACACACTCACATTTCTCGCCTATAATCCCTTGCGGTGTAGGCAGAGCGTAAACAGCCGCAAAAAATGAACATTTACGCCACGTCTGGCAACAAATATTTGCAATTTTAGGCGATGGGCTGACAAACTGTCACTATGGCGATACACAATTTTCTTGGCGTAAAGCTCTGCCTACCCTGTAAAGGATTAAATGCGTGATATGCGTATGTACTTATCAGTACATAGAAAACACCCAGACTAAACACATTTTTAATAGTTGTGCAAACTCAAGAAAATATTAAACACATTTTTTTGACTTAACAAATATTTGTGTCTGGTGATGATCGAACACACGACCCTCGGCGTAGCAAGCAGGGGTACTATCCGCTACGCCATCGAGCCAGTTAGATTTTAGGGTCAGAAAATCCAGTAAGGGTATAGATACATAGTAAGTACCTGTTTATTATTACACTAAACTAACTGCAAAATATAGCCGATTGTTATCATTTATCAGATATCTAAATGCCAAGGCTGTTGTTTGTTTTCTTGGGACCTGTTACTCACGAAGTTTCCACATCCGTTACCAATTATAAGCCACACAGCGGTAACTCTATGTTGAGAGATCAATATATATTGGTACTAGCTTTTACCCGCGACTTCGTCCGCGTTAGATAGTTTTTTTAGGCAGAAGTTCTAAAGTAGGTATGTGTATTCATAGTAAGTGTGACAGTGATATTAGAACAGTTCTTATCTCTACTGTTTAAAGATGACTTGCTTGCTTCTGTTGTTAAAGGGACAATTCAAAATTTGCTATCCGGTGCACTGCCCTGAGAGATCAATATTTATAACAATTGAATACAAAAGTCAGTAGATAACAGAGTACTTACTCCATAGGTGCCGATTTGAGCACACTAAAATAGTCAGAATAAGTAGATAAGACAAATAAAAAGTTAATTTAAGTTACTGTAATACATTTTTGTACCTCTATACCACACTTATTGTTTTTCTGTCCTCGGTAAAGAAGGCAATGTCCTTTCTCAACTTATTCCCATCATATTCAACAACTTTGTTCTGGAACCATTTCTGTTTCTCCAATAGTTTAGGTGGGCTCCTGATGGATGACCTGGTGGTCTACATACGGTACTCAAAATTCTCAATGTCCTGGTGAAAAGAAGCGGCCCATCATACTGAACAACTTTTGTTTTGGAATCATGCCTGTATCTCGAATAGTTTAGCTGGGCTCCTGATGGTACGCCTGGTGGTCTACATAAGGTACTCCAAATCCCCAATGTCCTTGTGTAAATAAAGCGGCCTATCATACTGAACAACTTTTGTTTTGGAACCATTTCTGTATCTCCAATAGTTTAGCTGGGCTCCTGATGGTTGACCTGGTGGTCTACATAAGGTACTCCAGATCCTCAATGTCCTTGTGAAAAGAAGCGGCCCATCATACTGAACATTTTTTGTTTGAGAACCATGCCTGTATCTTTAATAGTTTAGCTGGGCTCCTGATGGTACACCTGGTGGTCTACATAAGGTACTCCAGATCCTCAATGTCCTTGTGCAAAGAAGCAGCCCATCATACTGAACAACTTTTGTTTTAGAACCATGCCTGTATCTCTAATAGTTTAGCTGGGCTCCTGATGGTACACCTGGTGGTCTACATCTGTACTCCAGACCCTCGAATGGTGATAAAAAGTAGCCTATGTCCGTTCTCGGTATGCTAGCAATCTCTGTGCCAAGTTTCATGAAGATCGGTTTAGCGGTTTGGCCGTGAAAACGTAGCAGACAGACAGACAGACAGACAGACAGACAGAGTTACTTTCGCATTTATAATATTAGTGTGGATTTCAGTGAACGTAGAGAGAGAACCAGTACACGTTAATCCCCTGAACGGGGTAACTTATACTTACTTAATACTGGACCGCAAACCACAAAACAAGCTTATACTACTTTATGGTTGATAGTTAGAGATATTAAAAAAAACAACATTATATTTTGATTTTATCTTGCATTTACTAAATTGGCGATCAAATTAACAGCAAAATTACACAAAGGCCTCAATTAGGGAAACAATTTCTCTTAAATTAGTGCTGTAACTTTCCATAAAATACGTTTAAAAAATGACAAGAGTAGATACCATGTCATATTTTATAACTATAATAAGTAATTTCATAATGATATCCAAATTAAGAAGATATAGTTCAAACTACACGACCTTTAGAGTAGTAACCTAAAACATAGATCTTCCTAAAACATTGAAATAGGCAGAACAAGCAGTTTTATGGTTACCTATAGCTGCGGACTTACACCAAGCTTGTTAGGTCTTGAAATATGTTGGTGAATTGAACACCAAATTTTTTAAAACACTTCCCGTGTTAGGTATACTATTATTGAAAACTTGCAAAATTTTCAAGCGCGGACAGGATTTGAACCTGCGACTTTCGCATTACTAGTGGCGACGCGTTACTGGCTTTAAAATACACTTGCAAAAATTGGCGGGCAAGGAATGAGCTGCGGTAGCCCAGATGGAAGAGGCGTCGCAACTAGTAATGTGAAAGTCGCAGGTTCAAATCCTGCCCGCGCTTGAAAATTTTGCAAGTTTTCAATGTTGGTTAATTGTTCAGCAAAGTCACAAATTAAACAATCTTGGCCACATATTGTTCTTAAAACAATTAAGTTTGAATTTCCCCATTTCCCTCCCGTGGGTATCGTAAGAGGCGATTAAGGGACTCGAGGGTTACATGTGTGTTCCAATTTAGGCAATAGGCTGACAACCTGTCTCTATGGTGATACAGAAATATCTGAATGACCCTCAATTAAATATTTGTCAGACGTGGCGTAAATTACCATTTTTACGGCTGTTTAATCTCTGCCTACCCCGTAAGGGATATTGGCGTGACAAATGTATATATGTAAGTTTTAAATTTAAAAGAAGTTTCCGTAAGTTGCCCAAATTTTTTGAAGTTTCAACAAGACAAGTGCTGGTTTTATTAATTGTTTTACTTTTCTGGTAGTCACGTTTTCTATTTCTTTTAACAGAAACAATTTTTTTATGGTTAACCAGCATTAATTGATCCTTATAATGAGTTAATTACTTGAAAAGCTGCTGATAGATCTTACGTAGCAAATTTTTTCCTGTACTACATAACCAAACAATTTACAGTGTAGGATGTATCATTCTGTCGTAGAATCGTTGGACGTTGGAGTGAGCGGGTTTTCGAGTGGAGCCTCGGCAACCATTGCGTTGGATGACCCCCGGACAGATGAAACGATGACATAAAGAAGGCGGCTGGCGAAAACGGGAGGTCATGCCTTATGGCTTACGAACCCCGAACCCTGGTGTCAGAGTTTTCAACAACCTACTACTACTAGTAGGCTTCTGACATGGTTGTGTTACGACCGCCGTCTAAGTAAGTAATCATAGACAGCAACCGGGACCGACGGCTTAACGTGCCCACTGAAGCACGGAACCATCTTTCTTACGGATAAACAGGTGGTTCAGCCTGCAATTTCTGAAAAGTGATAATATCAATTTTGTCAGTGTCCCACCGGGAATCGAACCCGGAACCTTTGTGTCACAGGTAGTCGCACTACCACTGCGCCACATCGACCGTTATTACGTACCCTGGGGGGGGCCTACGTCCAGCAGTGAACTGCAATAGGCTGATGCGATGATGATCAAAGTGGATCACATCTTGACCCAGATATCTGTCGTTTCAAACAATCGTCGTTATTAAGACGTGATCTTGAATAATGTTGTCTGAAGTGTTGTGTGACGATATTGTTGCTAACTGCGTTACGACCAGATGGTCCACAGTATTGTAGTGCACAGGCATGCACCCTTACCTAGGAGAAGACTTTGTGGATGAGGTATTTTTTCGGGTTTCTATGCAGTTTATCAATTATCTCTTTTTCCACTTAACAAAATAAAAATTTGATTGAACAGCCATCTATGTTGTCATGCAAGTGGTCTAAGGTATAAATAATTTTTTGAATTTCTTGACGTCAAAATTAATCATTAGTTATATTATTTGACTAAGAATCAAATTCTAGAAATTGGCGTCAAAGACAGACGTATATTTGCTCTGCGCCACGTCAATCGCCAAAATGCCGTCTCCACAATATTTTCCACTCCCAGGATCCAGAACATCTGCAGGAGTACTGTGTCTGAATATTCATGCCGAGGTTCCGTTTAACACCAACGCCATAACCATAGGGATTGGATGACTTGGCCAACCATTTCCAGATCGCTCTAAGTGTCCCATAGTGGACATGTCCGCTTCGATAGTTCTATGCGATCCTGGTAAATACTTGTACTGTGCGATGGTAGTTTAGGGACTTTAGTTTTATTTGGATCAATTCGTTTCTAGGTTTTCTTCGTTAAAAACAATTTGTACAATTAAATCTGACTTTACTTGATTAAAACACTTGCAGAATTAACTTGGCCAACCATTTCCAGATCGTTCAAAGTATCCTCTGCTGAAAATAGACCTCCCTCGGGTTCGCCATGAGACACGATCTGCTTTTATGGTTTCATGTGGTCCTGCACTGGAAACTCACAGGTTGACAGGACAGGTAGTCGTGTAGGTCAAATATTTTGTTTTCATGTAAGTAGTGAGATTTTGGTATTAACATTTTAAGGAAATATTTATAAAATTTACATATGGGGAAAATACGTAAATATTTGTGCTTGTGTTTACATACGTTGATGATGTCGTAAATAAAGGTGTAATTTACTGATAATCATATTTTTAAAGGTAAAGCAGTCCATCAAACTGAATAAATTTACTGAAGGAACAAAGGTCAAAATATAAAAAAATGCCCTACAATACAAAATGTTTTATCCGACCAGGTCCATTTTTTATATTTCGATCTGAGTTCCGTGAGAAAAGTTGTTAAGTTTCACTGGCTGGTCTATCCCTTAAAGTATTTGCGGCTTTTTTTTTTACATCATCACAAATTAAAAAATATTATCTTTTTTTATTCGTCTAGTATTTTGTCATAATGTATTCTCTATCACTTTCTACGTAACCTTTCTAAAATACCAGTGTAAAGTACGTTCACTACACCCATTGAATTTTAAAGAAACTCTGCAAATAACGATAACGATTATCTATTAAATTTTACTACTGGTAATATTTAATGCCGTGTGTTGCCGGCTAAGAATAGCATCACCCCATTTCTTGCCCGTGGGAGTCGTAAGAGGCGACTTAGGGACTTGAGGGTGTGTATTGCAATTTTAGGCGATGGGCTGACAACCTGTCACTATAGCGATACACCATTTTCCGAATGACCCTCAAATATTTGTCAGACGTGGCGTAAAATTTACGCTCTGCCTACCCCGCAAGGGATTATAGGCGTGATATATGTATGTATGTATGTAATATTTAATGCGAATTTTCCGTCTATGAAAATGATTTTTACAGAGAACCGAAATGAATAATTTATTAACAGAGCAACAATAAAACAATAATTATTTGCAATGAAATGCATGATATAGCAGTCAAGCCTCAAAGTAGCTTATCACAGTCAGTCAGCAAGCATTTTCCGGTCGACTTGCCCGACCGATCGGACCATACATCCGCTATCCAGCACAGAATATACAGGGTGCAAATGGAAGTATATTACTGAAAGATAAAAGTCTGAATAACCCTGCGTCTGAAAGATTGATCCTGAAAACCTTGCTGAGAAAAAATGTTGAGTCGGAGTTGGAAGATCAATGCATCTAAAAACCTTAGTCTGAATGACACATCACACACATCAGCCTATAGCAGTCTACTGCTGGACGTAGGGCTCCCCCAGAGTACGCCATAAGGCACGATCTCCAATTATCGTCATCCAGTCGCCCTCTTTAAATCATCGTTCGATCTGGCCAAAGAGCGTCAAACGCAAAATTTATCGAGGCGTGGCCTCAATCCTAGAACCCTGAATGACAAATACGGTCTGAATGACCACTTGAATGAAACCATACTGAACTGTGAGTGAGCGGACCGCATAGCTCAAAGAATCAACTATAGATGGAATTGACTCTTGGCAGCTTCTAGTCGAAAACCCTCCTGCAGGGTGGCCTGAAAATCTTTTAAGGAGTGTAGCCAAATATTAGATGGCCCAAAATCGAGATCTGTGGAAGAAGTATACTCGTACTGCTTGATTGATGCGAATACCTTTGTAAATGAAACGAAGTGTCGTTCCAAACACTCTGTATACGACCACACATCTAATGCCATATGCCACTCGAGATGTCAGGAAGTGTGATGCCGTGACCTGTCGGGTGTTTATTGGAATAAAGTTTAAATTGCCGGCTTAGAGAATAGCAACACCCCAATTTTACTCGTGGATGAAAAGCGAATAAGAGATCCCGATTTAGGGACTATTGCCTATGCTGCAGCGTTCCCTTTGATTGTACATCTTGCACTGCGCTCACCATTCCGCCTTCCAAGCGTGGTGAGTGTGGAAAAACCCCCCGAAAGGGGAAGGTCCGTGTCGAGCAAAAGACTGCTGCACTTTAATGTATGTAAGTTAAAATTGGCTGTTAAGTAGTTCATATCATTAAATTGGTGATTACGAAATGACATAACGGTTATTAACAAAAACAATGGTCACAAATCAGACTAAAGATATTAATACACGAAAAAGAAGCCGTTTCGCAAATGAACAAGAACAATACAAAAACACTTAGCAACACTTTTATTCTATTGGAATTCACGTAGACAGTCCCGTAGACTATGTAGTCTCACGTTTACATTCTACGCTTTCATCTACATTGAAACAACAATCTCAGTCGTAAGCTGAGCTGGAATAGTTTAAATTCTCCGTGTACAAGACAATAACGATTGCATGGCGGAAATCCCGAAGCCATTCGCGCCATTCCGTCTCTCGCTAACATAAACATGTAATATTGCATTCTGACTATATCTGTTGATATTTGAAATGTAGCGTTTTATGGAATCTACTTCTTCTTTAGCTGTTCTTTTATGTAAAACATATTTACTCGTAAGTTGACGGCTTATAGTTTCTGTACCACTGGCCAAACCCAATTTATTATTTTGTCTCAGGTACCTTTATGCTTAGGTACATACTTTCGTTTGCAGTGAATAAAAACGACTTATACTAGGTTTTTACACTCGGTAAACTGTCACATGTACAAAATTGGTGTATTTTATGATATGAATTTATTTAAAGACACTTAAAAATTTACTTAAGATTTTTTGTAAGTTATGGCCTTAACTAATGCAAGCCGTACCGGCAAATAAAAAACCATACGGGTCGTTCTTCAGGAGGTCAATAATTGTGGTCACAGGGTTGTAAATCCTAAATTATAAAAGTTTGAACAAAACGATCAATTGGAGATAATTTTTCATTTCAATACCTATCTGGAAACTATCAGAAAGTCATGTTTTTAGGTCATTTAGTATTTCAAAACTGAATCTGAAAGTTGAAAACGGGAGGAATTTGGGTGTTCTCCGCGTGTCACACCGCGTACTTGGATTTTACAAATCATGATTTTACTACTTTTCTACTGTTTTGTAGGTATAAACTATATATCAAAATAACCACCTTGAATTGGTGTATTGGTGAAAATACAAAAAATATTTGATTTTCATTTAATTTATAAAATAGGCCTCAAAATGTCTCGGTCACACGTTTTCGCGCGCTTTGCCTGAGCGTGATAAAACCCGTCGTAAATTGCACGTTTATAAACGAAAATCAGCGAAGTTTTTGCACCGCAAACCGCAAGTTGCGCTGCGGCAGTCAACCAGTGTGGACGGGCGATTCGTTACTGGGAGACAAACATATTCGGGTAAGTACGAGTCGTCACACATTTCTGTAAGCCGTGCATGTAATCGGCGTGGATCAAATTTCATCCTGAATCGAATCATTCAGAGATATATTATTCACAGGGTTCATTCATGATATTGTCGACTTTACTACATTTTTATCATTATCATTAAAAAGTTTAAATTATCAGCCTCATTGAAGAACCGTTACGAAAACCGATATATTTAAGAGATAAACTTCAAAACATTTTGTAAGAACATTTGTACGTATGTTTTCAATTTATCACGTTACATAGCTTGCAGTGGCAAAATTGCAAGATAAAACAACAAAGTATTTTTGAGACTTTTCTGTTTATTCTCAAATCTTTAACGCATTTGAAAATGTTGTACTCGTAAAAGGTCATAAGGCCTTAAGTATAGTTTGATACCTAAATAAAATTGCATTAATACTAACCAAATGTGTGAAAAATACTAGAAATTGAATTTGTAAAGAAAAGTGAACCCAGATTAGGGTTTCTGACTTCTCGAGCTATTTTATTTCTCGGGTTGCGAGAATTCTCGAGCGTTATTTCTCGGGTCTTCTCGGGTTTTTCGAGAAATGTTTATTTACGTCTATATTTTCATGTAAATCACGAAGAAAAATACACCTTATATGTTTTTTAATGTGTTTATTAAAAATTGAAATGAAAAAATAATAAAACACCATCCGATTATCTAACAAAACACAAAACGATGAACGAACGAAACAGTACCAAAACCAAAACACACGATTTCTATACAAACATAAAATTAAAACTTTCAATGTAATTGAGACTAAGCCAATAATAATAAAATCACAGAAAATCATAATACTTATTTTCTCAGCATAATTAAGTAAAAACAACTTAAAACTGATAAAAAATACATGATTAACTGAATCACTTTCTAATTAACTTCCAAGGGGTAAATGGTTTTTGTTGAGTTTCATGGACTAATCATAATCACTCATTCATGCAAAGTTTTCGAGTCACAATTCACACGTTATAAATCAAAAAATAAATACTTACTTTAATTACTTGTACGGTCATATAACTCACTTGCCAGCAAATAAAACTATTTAAAACACTTCGTCTTCGCTTAGCTCTCTAAAATAGTAGTGTGTTAACTTTATACGAGTACTTTATCAACTTTGTCTTTCGAATTTCGATCCATACTCGGTGCGTATTGAACGAAACACAAATGAACGAAACGCGAGCCAGTGCGCGCGGGTGCGGTAGGCAGAAGCGCAGTATCAAAGATTGGCGCCGCCGCGTCAAAAGACACCGCCGCGCGTCTCCGCCGCTTGCATGCCATGTTTATAGGCCAAAAGGCAAAAGTAAATATTCCAGTAAATAGTCTGAGGTAAGCAAAATTGACTCATTTGAAAATTTAGACACTCTATTATAATTTCTCGACTTCTCGAGTTTTCTCGACATTTATTTCCCGGGTACTAAACCTTGAGAGTTCCCGGGAATTCTCGGCTCGAGAATTCCCGGGCAGAAACCCTAACCCAGATGCTGTTATTAATAGCAAATATCTATTAAATAAATAAATACGGTACATGGGATTTTTGCTTACTCATGACTCAGATTTAACAAAACATTTTTGACCACCAAATCCTCCTTTCTCTCTACAAAAACCTTTTGTGATATGTGATTGAAGTGAGTTTGGTTATATATGTTAGCAATTGACTTAATAAATGCATTGCATTGAAATAATTTTAACTTCAGGCCAAGCACATCGTTGAGAGAACAAATCGGTATCTAAAGCTTAGCTGTAGTAAAAAAAAGTTCAAGATTACTCTTATTATGGCTGCCCGCACACGTCCGATAATCGGTGACCGATTTATTGTAGGAGTAAAATGGAACGTATTGATTGCAATGGTGTAACGCCCACATCCTACAAATAGTCGGTCAGAAATAAAATCGGTGCATCCCGACCGATCCGATTGTCGGTGAAAAATGGAACACTCGGAAATGTATGCGTTAACGCACACTACTCACCGACAGTCGGCCGTCCATGACGTGCTACTCTCTCAAAACCAACAGACAAAGTGACGGACGTGTGCTTTGAGTCGGTCACAAAATCGGTCTTAAGAATCGGAGGAAAAATCTGCCCGATTATCGGTCCTATAAAAAGTCTGACGTGTGAGGGCAGCCTTATGAAGAAAACTAAGTAACCTTCACTTAACCTCTGAGACGTCATACTGACTAAGAATGAAACGAATCTCTTTCAAAATAACCATGGACATTAGAAACGATCAACGATAAATCCTAGTGGGTAAGTCAGTCAACGTTCAGTGTCAAATTTCTGTAAAGTCTGATTAAATGGATTTTTTGCAAATTGAGTTGCTCGCTGAAATTATTGTGCCCAATGACGTCATCAAACAAAATATTTTAATAATTCATTATAAATTCACGGATGATCAAATCAACAAAAAAAAAACTAATAAGTTTTTTAAAATTGTTTATACTTTAAGAAAATAATAAGTTACTTAAACTTTACTTTCCCAATTATATAGAGCATTATTCCATGATCCAAGGTTTAAAGGGAGGATCTAGGGGTACATTTGTATAAAAAGGTGCCACCGGAAACCTCTACACGCAGTAAAAACATTAGTTTCTTACTTTCTTTTCTCAAGTGGCACACTTGAGTACAAAAAATCACACAATAGTATAAATGTCAAATTAGACCGATCTGCAAATATAAGTTCAATGCCTTATACAGGCGACAATACAAAAATACCGCCATTTTTCATTCAGGCGCGTTATATGGGCCCAAACGGGTGTTTTATAATTCACTGTTTATGTTTTAATTCCATAAATCAATAACAAATTGATTTATTTCTTTTCTTTCGATTGTAACAGCATTCGAAAACAGCTACTACTGTTTGTGTATGTTTCGTTGAATACAAATTAGTCCATTTTGTTTGAAAAATGTTAGTTCGTAGAAACTTGTAAAATAGTACACCTTCATTTGTTTACAAAAAGATAGGTTCCTATTTTACAAACTTTAGTCCCTTTTGAATCTACTTACATAACGAATAGGAAATTTCTAACATAGATTTTAGGCTAATTGAAACACCGTAGTGGATAACCGCATTCAGTGGGCAATGCACGAAGTGTTTTGAATCCCAAATGCAACGGGAGTGTTGCTTTGTACTGCATCTGTTTTGGTTAACATTTTCAACTGGTCGGTTGTTGTTGTTGTAGTTGTATATGGACAATAAAAATGTACTTGCTACATTCACAACTTGAAATCCAAACATGGTTCTTCTTCTTCAGTATCTTCTTCTTATCTTTTTAGGTCAGTGGCAATGCGCACATTTATTAAGTAAATGGTTTTATTTCTACTTGGCTATAACATTAGGGTTCATATGTAACCCTTAGCCACCTCTTACGACAGACACGGGAAATATATAAAGATGATGCTATTCTAACTTCTAGACATAATAGACTAATTGTACCCGCTACCGCTTTTAAATCAACTCCACAGTCCAGCTTGCCTCCATTAGTCGAATGCACACTATTGTTCATAATAACAAGTTTGCATTGAAACACACCCATTGTTTCTGTACAACGGCGTGTATGAGAGAAAAATTGCAATTAATCAGCCGCTGGGTGCATTTCATTGCGAAACTAAGCTGGGGACAGTGTGATGCATTTCCAAATGAGAAAAACAAAGTCACTTAAGTACAATTTCAGAATAGGTACAACAATAGTCGACACGTTTTTTTAAGAACAATAAATTGTAATAATGCCCTATAGAAGAGTGCAGCTGAGCTGGACAGCATTTGGGAAGTTGCATCATATTTTGGAAGCACCCTTGCCACAATGCTTCAAGACCAAGGTGTTCGATCAGTGCGACCTGCCAGTCATGACCTATCGAGCCGAACGTGGAACCTACAAGGACAGTAAAACTGGCCCACCGGTTACATGTCACTCAAAGAGATATGGAAAAATCTATGCTTGGTATCTCTATAATGGATAGATAGATAGATAGATTAATCATTTATTAAAGAAACATTACAAAGTAAATAATTTAATTGGGGCCGTTAAACTTTCAAAGTTTGTCTCGGCACCATTCCGCAACAGACATTTTAAATATATATAGGTTGGTAGGTACAATAAACAAAACAGTATTACAAATTTCCAAAGTTATACAAAAACTAAACAATACATAATTAGGTAATGACTAAACTTAGCGAAAACGAAAAGTTGTTTATCAACGCAATCACAACGCAGGCGCATCATACATCGCTACCGGCTGGCGGCCGCTGCCGGCAACCGGTTTGCCTGCCTGACCGCCCGTCCCGCTCGCACACTGACCGCCCGATGCACAGGCTGCTCCAATATTTCGTGATATATTGTCATCAGCTTTTCTGTTACTTTTTGGTCGGTAACCAAAAATGATAACAAGCTCGTCACATACGGATTTAGGCAGTTTACCACGCATAACAATCTCATCCCTACCTTTTAACGACAGTTTATTGAGCAAGCTAGGCAAAATATACCCTGTGATCCTTGTGCCGTAATAGTTCGAAGCTTTTGGTATTACAAGCATCCTATTACTAACCTGTCGTGTTATTTTTAAATGTGAGACCGGTAGTAAAAGATCTGTCCTCATGTAATGTTCTTTTAAAAATTGGAGACAATACTTGTAATGAATCGGTAATACCTCACAAAAATCAAACATCTCGGTTTCTGAATTAATTTTTTTGTTAAAATTATGGGGTAGCACTAATTTTAAAAGCCGTATCTGTAAATTGTAGATTCGATCCAAATAAGATTTAAATGTCCTGCCGTAGCTACTCAATCCATACGAAATAATGCTTTCCGCCAGAGATGTGTACAGACTTAAGCGAACTGAAAACGGTATCCTATTTTTGAGGACATACATTTTTGCCATAACAGCTCTCAGCTTATGACAGACCATATCAACGTGAGCACCCCAGTTAAAATTTTCGTCAATTATGACGCCAAGATATTTTTGCTCTGATACTTGCTGCAGTGGTAAGCACCTGCACTGCGAAAAGGTGTCTGCGTGTAGGCAATCATGATCATGGCCGTAAATCCGAACCGGGCGCACAGATCTGCACTGGTTCGAGCGGATGTGCATCAGTTTCGTCTTATTACCATTGAGGACTAACCCTGCGTCATGCGACCATTGACATATTCGGTCAAAATCATGCTGCAGTTTCCGTTCTGCCTCCTTGAGGTCTACATCTGCCGCAACAACGCATGTGTCATCGGCAAACTGATAAATACTGCAATGGTTGACACAGTTGTTCATGTCATTGACATAAGACAGGTAGTGCAATGGCCCAAGCACCGAACCTTGCGCCGTTCCTTCTGTTACCTGTATTTGGTCACTACATGTCTGGTTCACTTTAACGCAGTATTTACGGTTTTGTAGATAACTTCTACACCATTCTAGGATCGGTCCACGAACACCTGTATCATCCAACTTTTCTAGTAGAATGTCGTGACGTAATGTGTCGAACGCTTTACTATAATCTATAAACACAACCAGCACATGTCTTTTATTATCTAGGTGCTTATTTATTTCATCGGAAAACTGCGAAAGTAGCATAGATGTACTCTTTTTAGGCTGGAACCCGAACTGATTCTGAGAAAGTACATTGTTCTTCTGATAAAAGTCTTGAATTTGGTTACAGACAAACTTTTCCACAATTTTATCAACTATTGGGAGCATTGTAATTGGTCTATAGTTAGAACAGAATGAGACTATCCGCAAAAAGACCAACGGACATAGTCTTGAAGTGAAGTAAACTGAAGTGGCAGTGGGCTGGGCACATTTGTCGTAGAACCGACGGACGGTGGAGTAAGCAGGTTCTCGAGTGGAGGCCATGCGTAGCGTTGGACGACCTCCGGCCAGATGGATCGATTACTTAAAAAGGCGGCTGGTAGTGACTGGATCGCGAACACGAAAGATTGTGTCTTATGGCGTACCCTGGGGGAAGCCTACGTCCAGCAGTGAACTGCAATAGTCTGATGTATGTTGATATTATTCGCCGTGTAATATCGGCTTAGAATTCGCCGTGTGATGTTGGCTTTGAATCGCCGTTTGATTTCGGCTTAGAATAGTATCACCTCATTTCTTTCCCGTGGGTGTTGTAAGAGGCGACTAAGAGACTCGAGGGTTACATGTGTATTGCAATTTTAGGCGATGGGCTGACAACCTGTCACTTATCAAGGTAATACACAATTTTCTGATTGATCCTCAAATGTTTGTCAGACATGGCGTAAATACCGGCGATAACAAATATTTTACGGTCGTTTACGCCCTACGCTCTATATATTATGTAAATTAAACTACAATTTTAGAAAAGGTACAAGGTACAACAGCCAGCAGATTTTTTCTAAAAAACATACAATTGTGATAAAAACAACTTTTTATTTTGTTGCCATGTAATGCCGGCTTAGCATAGCACCCCAATACAACCCGTGGGTGTCGTAAAAGCTACTGAGGGATAAATTCACCCAGGGAATGGGCACTAGCGTTTCCTGTGAAAGCAATATCTTGCACTGCACTCGCTAATCCGCTAGCCAAGCGTGTTCTGTATGGCAATACCCTCCAATAGGGGCAGGCCCATGTCCTGATGTGAACTGATGAGACTGGTAATGTTGATAGTTTGTCGAATTTCTTATTGAGTGAAATTATACCTACTAGTGACCGATAGTGTAATCTCAAGGCGGGCTGGTGATAAAAACAACTTGCCTGAGAAACTTAGGACGAAAAACAATAATTGGAACTCCCGTACAAAATAACCGATCAGCTGATTTAAGTTACTACGGAGACTCAAAATAATTTAGTCCTATTTCAACCTATGTACCTTGGGGAAAGTTGTTACTTATCACCAGCTCGTCTTGAGATTTCGCTCTTAATCTTTCACCCTATATCTGTTGCGTAAAGTGGCTAAAACCAAACCTCATCGGTTTGGAATCACAACAAAGAAGATTTCAACAAAACACAAAATTGCTGAAATATTGAAGTACAATACAGGTACTTAAATTCATTGCTTGATAGTCATGAATAGATTCAAGGAGAAAAAGAAATACCTAATCAATATTACAAAAGACGTGAAATTCAAGTCGAGAGAAATCGTTGAAAATTAGAAACTGTTGGAAGATGAATAAAACGTACTAAAATACAATAACGAAATCGTGGAGCTAATCTATTCAATATAACTGAAAGTTTTAGTGTTATAATTATTTAATTTATATGATATTGCCCTCAATTCTGGATATACATTTTCTTATCTTGCCTTAAGATAGTGCTGTTACTTTCAAATAGGATTAGAAAAGGATAAATAATATCTTAAGTCATTTCATGTCTTAAAATTTTACGCAAAAACGTGTTATCTGTCAAAACTATGAAAACAATGGCGACTAAATTGTCTATCAATTGTGAAGAATCCATTGACATTTTTAAACAGCGCTGTCACTTTCCGTCAATTAGGTTTAGAAAAGTATAGGAGATATCTGTCATATTTAAAAATGTCAATGGGTTTTTCGCCATTTCTATTCAATTTAGTCGCCATTGTTTTAATCGTTGCTTTATTATAATTAAAATCGGCAAATAATAAGACATGGCAAGACTGACATGTCTACTCTATTTTATTAAAACTATTTGACGAAATGTGAAAACGCTAATATAAGACAATTTTTATCCCAATTTATGTAGAAAAGTAATGCTAAGTTGAGGCCATTGTTATTATGCCAATTTGAGTGGTTATTTTGCTCATATTTTCATTCCGAAAAACGATAAATATGGGTAGAACTATTTTGAATATTAATAAATGAATATAGTTGCGTCAAATTGATACACAATTGTCTGAAATCAATCTTCGAATATTAGTCAGACGTGGCGATAACGACCGTATTACGGCTGGGTAACTCTTTGCCTAAAGGAATATAGGCATGATCTGTGGATTTTGCCTAACTCGCTAGGGATATAGGCATGATCTGTGGATCGTGTCACGTTCACGCAATGCCTCGATGGACGTGGAAATGGTAGGGGAAGTGAGCAGCGCGAGGATATAAACAGGATACTCGCGTTGCTTCTCGTCGTACCGCTGCCACTTCCCATGCTCCCTCGAGTATCAGCTTTTCATGCGCGAGTCATAAGAACGGCACAGCACGAACATAAATAGAGTATATTGCCCATTCCTATTGCTGCAAGAACAGTCTGAGTGCAGTGTTTGAACACGCACTCACATTGATACTTCCGCGGAAGTATTTCGGGCAATATTCGCGGCAGCAGCAGGAGCAGGAGCATAGTGTGAACGTAGCATCAGATTCCCTGAATTCCATCTAAAATTACCATCTGCGACACAAAACTGTTTTTGCCAACTGTATGCTAAGTTGAACATGTAAGCGAGTAATGTTTGTTAAGTCATGATAAATAGCATGCAGTTGGCATTTCAGCAAAGTTTGTAATGTCGTTTTGCATTATTTTTTGTTATATCACAGCATCGCAAATAGCATGATTTTGTCGGTTATGCCTCTTGTCGTCCATTACTGCGTATTTTTAACGCACCGTAACGCATGCGTCTGTCAGAAAAAGGGAATTGCGATTTCCCATCCTATTCCCACACAAATTCAGCTATGGTGCGTTACAGTGCGTAACGAATGAGTCTGTCGTTTGACATGTTAGATTTGTCGTAGCATTGCAAATGACACTGGCTGTAGGTAAAAAAAATGAATTAAAAAATATCTAAAGAAAATATTTTTCACGATCCGCAGTTGTACTGTTGCTATTTATATAAACCTCACCTACATACATACATACATACATAAATCACGCCTATACCCCTTACGGGGTAGGCAGAGCGTTAAAGGCCGTAAAACGGATATTATCACCACGTCTGACAAAAGTTTGAGGGTCAATCAGATAACTGTGTTTCACTATAGTGACAGGTTGTCAGCCCGTCGCCTAACATTGCAATACACATAACCCTTAAATCCCTTAGTCGCCTCTTACGATACCCATGGGTAAGAAATAGGGTGATGCTATTCTAAGCCGGCATCACACGGCATAAACCTCACCAATATGCCTTTATGACTCCGATATTCAAAAGCAACTGTTTCTCATGTTATGTCCCTATTAAGCACTTATAAGACACAATTTTTTAAAATGTAAACTAAGTGAAAATACCCCACCGTTTGCTCACAAGAGAATCGAGGATTACAGCTTGATCCTTAGTGTATAACCCTCACCAAACCTTAGCTATGTTCGAAATTGTAAAGGTACAAATTTTCGCTTGTAGGGCACTATTTGGCAGTATTTCAGGACAATTATTTGGCAGTATTTCAGGACAATGACTTGGCAGTATTTCAGGACAATTATTTGGCAGTATTTCAGGACAATTATTTGGCAGTATTTCAGGATAATTATTTGGCAGTATTTCAGGACAATTATTTGGCATTACCGGAATTAATTTTCTTTAAGTTTTCGTACGTAAGAATAAATAAATAAATATCCTGGACAATTCACACAGCGCTATATAATATAGGCCCAAACTAAGCAAAGCTTTTACTATGGGAACTAAATAGCTGATATTAATACTTATATACTTGTTTTTGTAAATAAATACACATTATACATAGAAAACACCCAGACTTAACACAAATATCTGAAAATAGCTTAACAAATATTTGTGTCATGTGGGGATCGAACCCAAGACCCTCGGCGTAGCAGGCAGGGGAACTATCCGCTACGCAATCGGGACAGTCAGTCAGAATTACAGTTTGAAGGACACCTTAATCGTACATTCACTTTGTAATTAATGAAAATTGAATATTTCATATCGGACTCCGAATCTTTATAACTGCAATGGTATGCTAATTTAAATTGATACAATTCTGTACGATAAATATTATTGTTCAAATTACTTTTGCATCAGTGGTTTCAATTGTATCTGATGCTTGTATTTAGGTAATTGTTCAAATATGGGTTTGTTTGGATTATTTGAACAAAGCCAAATAACACAATGGTAGGATCGATTCCACTTTAAAACTGTACGCGCCATAATGTTGGTGTAACTTTCTGTTCAGTCACCGCACCCGAACCAGCCAAACCAACAGATTTTTACCACTAGTATAAAACACATGAAATAGCAGAGGGCTGGGCACATCTGTCGTAATTATGTGGAGTAAACGAGTTCTCAAGTGTAGGCCGCGTCTCGGCAAGCGTAACGTTGGACGCCCTCCATCCAGATACGCCGATAACTTTATGGCGGATGACAGAAGTGATACCAATAGGCAGAATGGAGGGTTCCAGGTGGAGTCGGGAAAAGGGTAGCTACCCGCCTGGCCGGGTGCCGTGGCCAGGGGACCGACTGGTTCACCTGGATAGAATTGGAAGTTGTATATATGCGTTGCGCGGTGAAACACTTCGATACCGCGTTTCAGGCTCTTTGTTCTGTCACGTGGCGCCATCTTGCAGCTATGTTGGAACTTCTATTGCGTCTTGCTTGCTCGTGATCCACTTTCAACTTTAAAAAGGCAGCTTATAGCGACTGGATAGCAAAAACTAGAGATTGTGCCCTATGGCGTACGTCCAGCAGTAGACTGTAATAGGTTAATGTAAGAATGCATTAAATACATGAAAAGCGACAATTTAAAAGATCATTTTTAATTATCAACAGAAATCATTTTAGCAGGCTAATTTATTTTGGGTTCAAAATACGCAGGTAGTATTACATTGAAGACATTAATAACCTAAAACGAATACCTAATATAAAGAACAGGTACTTACTAATGCAAATAGGAACCTCATCTTTCTTCCTTCCATTAAGACCCACACATCACGTCCTCCCAAATGTGGAATCTCATTTATACCCAAAACACCCCACCGGCGTTTCCCTCATCATTTCCCATTCAGTTTTTTTTTATTCCGGTGTTCTGAATTTAAAATTTTAAAACAAATGTCTGGCGGGAACAATATGCATCTTTCACAGGGAGCGTACAACTGACATGTAATTTAAGTTTTTGTACAGCAACTTTCCGGAAAATGTGGGACAACGTTTTCGTGTTCGGGCCGACTGTACGTACTTACGTAGGTGTTTAAGGGAAATGTTTGAACCGATAACAATTTAAAACTAAACTTTAAAGAAACAATCCGTACTATTTTTAATATTACAAATCTGAGAATTTGTGTGTGTGTATGTATGATTGTTACCTCTTCACGCTCAAACGGCTTGACCGATTTGGATGAAATTTGGAACACAGGTAGAATATAACCTGGAATAAGACATATATCACTTTTTACTACAGAAAAACAACTATTGCTACAGGAAAATGAGTGGCAGCGGGTGAAACCGGTGGGCGGTAATCTAGTATAAAATATATGTACATATCAAAGATTATTAAGGAAGGAATCTTTGGCATATTGTGGAGTAAATATTCCCACAATAATAATACAATGTATTTTGCTATGTATTTTACCCGTTCTCTTTTACGATAACGCTGATATTATAACTTATTGTTTGCCAGTTTCCTTATATTGAACGGATATGAGACATCAATTTATTTTTATTTCTTTAGGTATTAAAACAACAAGAAAGAATATTTTGTAAGGAAAATATTGGCTACAAAAAAAGGTGTATTGAGAACCGAAAAGCGGTCTGATGATAATCTTCAATCAAGGTTTTAAAAGCACATCAACTTACCTATTTAAAGGAAACAAATTAATACTCTTTACCCTTAATTGTATGATGTGCTGCTGATAGCACAAGATACTATACAGGGTGTAAGGGACAGCCCTCCGAATACTTTTAGGATGCATTCAGACCATGAAACTGAACAACTTACCACGAGAAAATATTCCAAGAAACGTCAATTATTATTTTAATATTATTTTTTATTTATCATGTAACTGTGACACATTATGCTTAGTAGAATACTATAAACTAAAGTGTCAATTTAGTATTACATTTATATTCATAATTTAACATACATAAAATCTTGTCTATCAAATTCTTACTTGCCATAATAAAGGCAGTCAGCTGATCGTCATTTTGTATGGAACGTCAAATATTTAAGGTCGTTCCTTATCACCAACCGGTCTTGAGATTTCGCTATCGGTCACTTGTAAAAAATTTCCCTTTATTTATATTTAACCTGGCAATTGAGTATTGAAAATTGAACTTATCTGCCTAAGAAGAAGGTAACTCTTTATTACGAAACAACTGGAAACACGAATTGAAATTTGGAACATCTCGAAACGTCGAGAATTCGAGATACACTAGTAAAATGTTCTGCTCGCATGCTCAAAATAAGAGCCCACCTGCGAAATAGTGACAAAGAAAAGTGGTTTCGCGGTGTTTCTCTTGCAAGCGGTACCATTTGTTAAGAAAAATGTTAAAATTTTATTAAAGAAGATAAAGGAGAAGGCCACCTCAAAAAAATAATGTTTTATGTACATGTAGAGAAATAATAGTAGTAGCTGACACTGAAAACAAATAGCGGCTAGTTAAAACGAAAAAAAATAATTTTATCCAGCCTTAGTTTACCTACAATTACCGGATTGGTAAAAAGGTTTCGAGTAACGAAAATTGTATCGGCTGATGTCTTTTTAAATATCTGTCTTGTCTTGTGATGACAGATTATATTAGTATCTCACATCACACAATTTGTAGCGGGGAATGTCGTAAAAAGTGACTAAGGGATAGATTTAAAGAAAGTAGCATTTCGTATAAATGCAACACCTTGCTCTGCGCTCGGCAACCCGCCTTACAATCTTGGTGTGTATTGCAAAACAGCCTAAAGTGGGAGGCCCATGTCCGGCAGAGACTATTGAAGCTGTTGACGAGTCATAATAAAGACTGGTGCCATTAGTTCCAAAATATGCCACCTATATTTTGGAACTAATGGCACCAGTCTTGACTGCGCCTTTTTTATGATTGATCGCAAATGTGTCGATGGCAAAAGTCAGTTACTTTCTACGTTTAAGCAGAATCGCGCCTTGAGTTTTCCATATTAGCTTAACTCATCTATATATTACTAATTTTTAAAATTTAACACACCTTTTTGTAACTCACATTCATTTATCCACACGCAAACCTACTTACACAAACACACAAACATATTCACACACACTATTGATTTGATAAGCTCAATTCTTGTCTGTTTATTTTTTCCATGGTTTCCCAAGATACAAGCTGCATCCTAGTTTGGGAACCACTGGAAATATATGTATTTTGAAGTCTTTATAACAAATAATCATTTTTTTTTCATTTATGATCGAGAACCGGCAGTACCACATCCGTGTGTGGCGTCCCTATGGATCCGACATAGTTTTCGCTAAAGTGGCTTGTTGCCTATTCAGTACTCTCTTTGTATGCAATTGTGTCCGGCACAGTTTATGCTTCTACTCCCTCCTGTTATTCGATATTTATTCCTAAATTCCGATATCTATTTTGTATATTCCCGATATTGGTAGACGTGTATTGCAATTTTGTCCGCTTTTGCGTTCGGATACCTTTTGACATTGATATTGAATTGATCCTGTGATTTCATTTTGAGATTGTCTGTTCTATTAAATTGGCTAATTTCACATAGATAGTCATGACTGGAAGCAGCAATTTTTTCTCCAAGCCAAGGGTTTAGATTCTTCTCTTGTGATTTTTTGGGAACGGTTAAATTTATAAATCAATCGCGAAATGGCTCTTAAATATCAAAAGCAATGAAAATTACTCCATAATATCAGTCTTGTACAGAGGCCAACATTGACATGAACTTCCATTATACAAGTGAATACTGTCATAAAAACTGCAATATCTTTCGTAGTTTTAAAATACATTGTATCATTTAGAACCAGTACGGTCCAACGCGCAGGTAAAAACTGTAAACTACGAATAACAACCCAAATGCAACGTGATAAAGATATTTGTAGTTCTATCGATGTGTTGCAGGTTGTACTTACTAAAAAGACTTGGTCGTATTGGAAAATATTGAATCTGGAATCATAAAGTGTTTGTTCCAATTGTTAGCTTTGCTTTGTTGTTTATTGTGTTTCTTGGATTTTGCACAAAGTACACAATTTTATTCCACTCGTAATGTTAAGCCATGTTTGTGTAGCCGTAGCTTAACTTGTTTACTTTATAGTAAAAAGAAGGCATAAAAAGAAAAGTCAATCTAATCCTTACTCTTTCAAAATCTTTGAATTTACAATATTTATTCATCACTAAAAAGTTAACGGAACAGTTGAATAAAAAAGAAAACCTACGTCTAGCCGTTGTGAATAAAAAGATGTATAAATAAAATTATGTAAAAAAACTTTTAAAACAAGCTTTTATTTAAGTGTTCTGAAAAGATGAAAATAAAATTTTTAATGACGTTAACCACATTCATTTATGACTTTACAGAAATGAAAATATAATAAAAGCTTGTCGCGATGCCTAGAAGAAACTACCTAATTACAGTTAGGTGCGTACCTTTTTACAAAATTTCAATCACAAATCGAAAGTTTCGCGACAATTTTTTATTATATTTTCATTTCTGTAAAGTCATAAATGAATGTGGTTAATGTCATTCAAAATTTTATTTTCATCTTTTCAGAGCACTTAAATAAAAGCTTGTTTTAAAAGTTTTTTTACATAATTTTATTTTATATTTTTTAGTTTATGTTACCATAGTTATTGATCAATACGAAAGTCTTTCTATAAAACGGAGAGACCTTCAATAGACAAACTTAAGGCACGGGGAAAACTAACATTAGGATAAAGTATAATTATCTCTTTTATATTCTATAGAAGAAGGTTGGTACCTATTCCTCCGGCATCCCTAATAGAAGAATTAGCTTGTAATATGTCTTAGTCTTTTCATTTCATTGATGGCGTCATTATTACATGGCCGAGTCCCAGTTAATTTCGAACAGTCTAATTCTTCTATCAGGAGGCCTTCTATTGACGTGACCCTAATTCATGGTGGGCCTACCAACTGCCTATCATGAACGAATTCGTATACAAAATTGCAAGTCCCAGCAGTTGAATATTGAGGAGTTCCATAGTTCGAAGACAACCCTGGATGTAGCGTCTAATTCATGGTAGGCCTACCAACTGCCTATAATAAACGAATTCGTATACAAAATTGCAAGTCCCAGCAGTTGAATATTGAGGAGTTCCATAGTTCGAAGACAACCCTGGATGTAGCGTCTAATTCATGGTAGGCCTACCAACTGCCTATAATAAACGAATTCGTATACAAAATTGCAAGTCCCAGCAGTTGAATATTGAGGAGTTCCATAGTTCGAAGACAACCCTGGATGTAGCGTCTAATTCATGGTGGGCCTACCAACTGCCTATAATAAACGAATTCGTATACAAAATTGCAAGTCCCAGCAGTTGAATATTGAGGAGTTCCATAGTTCGAAGACAACCCTGGATGTAGCGTCTAATTCATGGTAGGCCTACCAACTGCCTATAATAAACGAATTCGTATACAAAATTGCAAGTCCCAGCAGTTGAATATTGAGGAGTTCCATAGTTCGAAGACAACCCTGGATGTAGCGTCTTATTTATGGTGGGCCTACCAACTACCTATAATAAACGAATTCGTATACAAAACTTTGTGTCCCAGCAATAAACCGCTGAGGAGATCTCTCTTTCGGAGCCGATCTTGGCAGCAGCATCAGGTCAAATTTATGATTAACATGCATTGTCATCGGTTCTGGACCAACATGCAAAATTTCAACTCAATCGGATACCGAGAAGTGGTTCAAATTAAACTTGCAAGATTTGCACCGAACAAACATTGTTACTTACTTACTTACTTATTTACTTACATACTTACATACACTGCAAGTTAAATAAAAGCTTTTAAAAAGATGATCAGGTTAATGGCTGATAATTATTACGAAGTTTAACAGTACTGCGTTTATAGCTTTATATTTTATGAGCGTAAAAATGAATGATGAAGATAGACTCTTCGTATCTTTTATCCAATAAAAATACTCTTTAAATCATAATCACTTGCCTACTTTCACTAGTTTACACCTCTTAGACTGACTTAAGTAAATTACATGTCGGAAGACTCGCTTTGCTACATCAAGCGGAAACTTTTCCACTTGAATGGGAAGATGAATAAATGAATGAATGATAAATGAACGAATGATGCACCAATTAATCAATCAGCTCTTGGTAATACCCGGTAATTAAGTAACGTGATACATTGGTATTAAGTCACTTTGTGGTCGTTTAAATGACGTTTTTGTGTGTGTAAAGCAATAGGTATAGTGAGAGTTCAGTAAATTATCCATACTAATATTATAAATCCATATTTGTGTGTGAGTATGTATGTATGTTTCTAACCTCTTCACACTTAAACGGCTTCACGGATCGGATGAAAGCATCAAAATCCCTCAGTCGTTTTTGCGTGATGTTTTCACTTATAAACATCAAAACATCTACACAGACAAACAGACAAATATTCTTAAAACTATTTGAACATTTTCTATTCAATTTTATGTGTCCCCAAACAATATTTTTATCGAATATTTTATATTTACTTTTTTGAGATCCTTTTAAGATTTAGAATATGAATAGATAGATATAAATAGCAGACAAATGAAGGAAAGCAATCATTCCAGAGAACATAAATGAAGAAAGCCAGTAGCTGAACCCGGTCCTACGATATTATTATTTATTTTATTATTATTATTTTTTTATACTTTATTGCACATGGTACAAAAGGCGGGCCTAATGCCACGCGGCATTCTCTACCGGCCAACCAGAAGGTAAACAGAGAGAAAAATACACGGGTGCACTCGGGTGTGAAACTGACGGGACCTCAGTGATTGAGACGAGGCTGAAGACCCAGATAATTCGCGCAGTAGAAAAGATCCCGGTCCTGGTTGCTGTCTATGATTACTTGACGGCGGTCGTTACACAACCATGTCAGAGGCTTACTACTAGTAGTCGGTGGTTGAAAAACTCTGACACCAGGGTTCATCGGGTCGTGGACGATTCAGTGTCCCACACGAAAAGAGAGAGAGAGAAAAACTATACCCCTGCAGTGAGGGCTAGTCAGTTGCCAAATATTGGTCACAAAAATTGTAACTTCCGTGTGATGCCGGCTTAGAGGGTGTGTATTAAAATTTTAGGCGATGGGTTGACAACCTGTGATTATGGCGATAATTTTTTTTCCGAATGACTATGAATAAATATTTATCAGACGGGGCGAAAATGATAAATAACCGTTTTTGCGGCCGTTTACACTCTGCCTACCCTGCAAGGGATTATACACGTGATATATGTATGTATGTATGTGTAAAATTGTAACTGTTGCCATCGGCTCGATGAAAAAGAAATAAGTAGATGATGATGATAAAACATTATATGGGATATTTTTTGAATCACAAGATATTTAATGCCTGAGCTAATGATAAGAGGGCACGATGCATGTAATAGTTTGGACATGAAGTATGGTATAATGTTGATACCAACACTCTTAAATGCCGTTTATTCTATAAGAAAAAAAACTGAATCCAAGTCAACAATTAAGTAGCTGTCAATCGATGTCAATTAAAAGCAGATTTCTGGACGATTATTTAGTAACAAACGAGCATAATACTAGGAAAATTGAAGGAAATAAATTAATAAACGTTTTTAATATTACATATGAAATGTAGGTAGAAAACAATAAAGGTAGTTAGTAGATAACTTTTTAAATTGATTGCAAAAGTATTCACGACAAACGAGTAAAGTTATTTAAACACCATTAAGTGTTATAACCAGTCTTAGAGCAGTTTAAAATATTATACCTACCTACTTACTTGTGTTTAGTAACTTCATCTGGTAAAACGCATATAAAATATGTATGTACTTATTTTATTCATTTCAACCAAATGGTGTATTTCGAAATTGGTTCACAGTTTATAGTTTCACAAAAACATAAATTGAAGAACGGATATTGTAAATTACAAATCATTGTTTCCTATTTTTTGCTAATTATAAAAGTATCAATGGCATTAAATAAAGAAAACTCATAGCGCTCAACATTGTTGTTCTATTGAATACAGACAATTAGCTGTCTGTATTTCGTAATGTATACAGAAAACTCACAAGCGGAAAGAATGGTTAAGGACACCACTTCGTAATCTTACCACCCCACTAGGTGTGCAAGCGCATTTCATTTCGACAGTTCACCGGGAACGGTCCTACACGAAAGTGCAGTGAAGTGTGATTTAGAAGTATTATAATAGAGGATATTGGAAAACTTTTAATGACTGAAAACATGTACTGTGAAGTGATTTAAAACATTGATGCGTGCAAAGATGGTTTGGGAAATGAATCAGTTTAAAAGCTGATATTGTGCCTGACAAAAAAAGTTTCTATAAATTGGTTTCATAAATTTGATTGAGTATACTTTTTATCTACGACTTTTTATGACTATTTATAGATTGTCTTGCAGATAGTTTAGAAAAAATAAAACATTGTAAATTTTTAAACAAATTAAATCTTTAATATCAAAATGGGGTCGATCTGGATACCTCCAGATATAGCTCCTGTATGTGCAGATGCAAGAGCACCCTTGACGCAATGTTCGCAGACAGGGTTCATGTATTTATCACTACTGGTTCAACTTTTCGGAGGATCTCCAGATGTCCAATATCAAAATCCCTACTTCGGACAGTTCACCAATGGCGTTTCAGGATTCGGCGTTACGTCTCCAATCGGACCAGAAACGAGCATCATTGGACCACCGCGAGAATCTTTTGGATTTCAATCAACGTTTAGACCTGGACCAATTGGTCCGACACCAGGCATTGGCGAAAGTCAGAGACAGAGTTCTTTTTACGGGAAACCAGAATTCAAATTCGATTTTGATTACAAGAGCCCTTTTACGAAATCTGGAGCTGGACGACCCATCTTTGAATACAATTTTGTTAATCAAGGTTTTCACGACTTTGAAGCTCAGGATTCAAAGAAAGTTCCAGTAGCTGCTAAAAAAGAAGAAGAAAAGAAGGAAGGAAAGAGTAAGAGTAGAAAGAAGAGGCAGACAGAAGAGTATGATTTCATCATTGTTGGAGCTGGCTCTGCGGGATGTGTTCTAGCTAATCGACTGTCAGAAGTAAAAAAATGGAAGGTGAGTTTGTTTTTAGCAAGCAATCTATTTCTAAAGTAAGTAGTTAGTTAGTAGGTCATAGCAGGATATTTTTAATAAAAACCTATTACACCAGGGTTCGACAGGATGTTCATAAACTTCTTGTACTACACAACAATCGGCATACGCAAACGTACATAAAGATTATGCACACTTGAGAACAGATAAGAAAGATATCTATATTTTTAGTTTGTTTACGCGAAATAACTGAAATCATTAAGTAAATAAACAAACGGTAGCACTATGCGTTTAAAGTTCAAATTAATCGGTCGAAATGTGAACTTGGAAGTAGGCAGAACATTGTATCGGTCGGTAAAGACGGTGTTCCACTTATCGTCCATTCGAAGATTGTAATTCGAAATTTCCTTTCGTCTAACACATGCATGCATTACATACATACATACATACATAAATCACGCCTATATCCCTTACGGGGTAGGCAGAGCATTAACGGCAGTAAAACAGATATTAACACCACTTCTGACAAAAGTTTGACGGTCAATCAGATAACTGTGTATCACTATAGTGACAGGTTGTCAGCCCATCGCCTAAAATTGCAATACACATCTAACCCTCGAGTCCCTTATTCGCCTCTTACGACACCCATGGGTAAGAAATGGGGTGATGCTATTCTAAGCCGGCATCACACGGTATGCATTACGGTGCGTTAAAAATACGTAGTGACGCATAACAAGTGAGAGAACCGCCAAAGACGTTACGAGCGACTATATAATTAATTCATTACTTCATAACTACCTCATAATAAAAGTATTACCTTTGAAAGTGAAACCATAAAGATAATTAAGAATTTCCTTATTAGGTAACATAATAACAGATTTTCCTATTTCATCAATAGATCTAGTTAATGTTCGTTTAACAATAGATTTCCTCAAACCATGAGAATTTGTGTGAGAAAACTCTTCAACTTGCACTTTTCTTGGCGTTTTATGTTTTATTGAGTTCAAGAGATTGAGTTGTTAAGAATTTGTATAGTCCGGTACGGCTGGCATTATTTGAGGAAATATCTTAAAAAAGTCTTAAGTCGCTTATTTTTTATACCATTGCGTTATGTATGTCTGTAAATCGCATATTATATTTTGTGTCATTTGCTACGTTAACGTAAATTTTTAATTGTATATATTAAGCTCATTAATTAAATTTTAAAATTTCTGAATTGAAATTAATATTTAAAAATATACGAGTATTGTATACAAGATAGTTCACAAAGTGTAAAAATCCAGTTTGAAGCATATACCTAGAAAGTATGTTCGCATATACCTTAGATGATTCATAATAAAAAAATGGGTTAGGCTAATGATCCAGAAACTATAATCCAAAAATAAAGGATTTTAATATTTTTGAAACATGAAAAGCTAGCCATACTGGGCTACATTAAAGTGAATAAAAACTTTAAAACAGTGTCAATAATTTTTAACCTTCCTGCCTAAGCTATTTAGAACTGGAGACGAGCAGAAATTCATAAAAAAAATACATACACACAGACATACACATATCACGCCTATAATCCCTTGCGGGGTAGGCAGAGCGTAAACAGCCGCAAAAACGGCCATTTACACCACGTCTGACAAATGTTTGAGGGTTATTCGGAATATTGTGTATCGCTATAGTGACAGGTTGTCAGCCCATCGCCAAAATTGCAATACACACCCTCGAGTCCCTTTGACGCCACTTACGACTCCCACAGGAAAGATATGGGGTGATGCTATTCTAAGCCGGCATCACACGGCAAAGAAAAATGCAACATTGTAAATTGACAATTGATTAATTGAGTTAAACTTCGTCTCTGTCCGATTATGGGTCAAACAAATCACTCGTATGTGAATTATTCAACTGAGTATTTCAGTAGGATTTGCTGTACTTAGTTAGTTTTTTCATGTTAGTTAATCACTTTTAAAGTTCAATAATTTGCAGAGATAACTTTTTTGGTAACATGAACTATATTATTTTAATCATATTTATGTCAACCTGTTTGCCTTTAACAAGGTTAAATTTATTGCATCCTCCGACCTTAACCGTTGACAAGGCCCGTCAACAAATTGCATCGTGTAATAGCAGTGTTCGATATTTTTTCTTTTTCTCGGTCATGACGGACTCAGGGAGAGTTACATTTAGAAACTTCATTGTGAATGAAAGATTTTTCATTTCTTAAGTTTTATTTTTAATGGCGTCTGAATGTTTAAACATAACAATTATTATCTTTTCATTTAAATTATCTTTAATGGTTTTATTAAAATTTTCTTTAAACATACAAAGAGGCTTAAAAGAACTACCAATACATATTAGGTGTGATTAAATTTTTATCTATTGATTGCGTACTTACCTACTTTAAAAAAATCAATAATAAACATGTACGTTTCAATATAAGTGCATATATTATGTCAATCCTTTTAGATGCAAGTTTTGAAATAACATGTTCTAAGAATAAATTGACAAATAAAGTGGTTTTCAAAATAAATATTACTTAATGTAATGGCAATGGCATTATAGCAGATATTCAAAAGTGAATTATCATAGACTTTTAAGTTATATAAAATTTTCTTGCGTTCGGCACTGGGTGACCGAAAAATCCAATCTATGTAAAAAAGTTGCAAGAAATGGTGCGTTGCATTAGCGGTCAATGTTTGGTCGCGGCTTTGCGCTACATTTTTATCGGTCAAACCTTGAACGAAATTCTTTATCTATTAATGAAATTGTAACAATAGACCAGGGTCCATCAGGTCGTTGGACGACTCAGTGTCTCATACGAAAAGAGGAAAAAGTATAAATTGTTTTTGATATTGATGAACAAAAAATTAAAGCAAAAGTCTTTTTTCCTATTCATTGCTTAGGATAAAACTATTACCACATATTATTATAATGAAAAAATTTCATAACATACACACATATCACGCCCTATAATCCCTATTAATAAAAGTTTAACATTGTCAAAGCCGATTGACGACGTCAAATTCAGTGGGAAATTATTTAAACACCTAATATTTTATTGCGTTTGCACAACTTTACTATTACTCATTACAATAAAACAATTTTAATTTAAACAACAATTTTTATTTTAACACCGTAGTAGCACAGACATATAATGCAATTTTCCACTTCTAACAATAAATTTGCATTATATAGCTTACAAATTTTCGAGTCTGATAAAAATGAGCTGAGCACACATTTACTCATACTTAGTTTTTTTGAAATGTAACTTTTAAAAAATATATATTAGTCTCCTGGGACGAGTACAGTACCCACATTTTAAAGTTGTCTGTCTCATACAAAAGTAACTTCACTAAACAACTATTACCAAAGTAGGTACAGTCAAGCAGAAAACAGCCGGAGTACCGAAGTACAGTCCCGCTGCAATTGTAAAACTTTTTCGCTTTGCGACTTGGAGTCATTGTTTTAGTTTTATTGCGACAAAGATATGAAACTGCTGGACTGGAAGTGGCATGACTAGTTTATTTGTACAAGTAAGTGATTTGACAAAAACAATTCTTGTAACCTAAGAGGATGTCGAATAAAAGTTCTGCTAGTTTTAGTAAATAATTGTGTTTTTATACAAATTTGGCGACATAACTTGATTATATACTTAAAAATAAAGCACGAAAGGGGCGTCAAACCAATAAGAAAACAAATAGGCGCGGTTTCGTAAAAGCATATTTTTGAAATAATATTCATCGACCGAGCGTTCTTTTGATCCGGCGTTCTTATTCAGTCTCACCCGTTTTTCAGTCCGCTCAATTTTTCAGCCGCGCATTTGATTGGGAATTCCAAGATTTTTTCGTATTTTGACGTATGTTCCTTGGGGAAAGTTCTTTTTATAACTAGTCCTTTGTTTTCGCCATCGATCGCTAGTAAAATTTAATCCAAAATAATATACGTTTTTTACAAGTTTTAACTCCGCGTGTCCCATTCCACAAGTTTTTCTAGGGTCATACTAATTTAAGTCGATCCGTGTAGCCGTTATCCTGAGTAGTAACAGTGGCTGGATAATTTCAAATGTTGTTCTTATTATCAGACTTGGTCCTGTATACAGACTTTTGAAACTTGGCACGCTTGGTATATTTTACTTTCTATTGAAGTATTCGATGTTTACACTGCCTTTGCTTTATTTAATTTTTAAACTAGTTTTATTTAGACAATTACAGACGTAAAATTCTGAAAAACATGTGATTGTTGAGGATCTAACAGATAACATATACCTATCAATTACACAATTTGTCAAAATTTACTCGATAGAAAAAAAAACAAAGTACCTCTATTTGACTTTTTTTTTCAATTTTATGTCTACAGTTTTAAAGTTATTACAAAAAATAAATATGATATAATTCAGATACATACCTTTACTGGTCCGAATACCTAAATAGTAAGACATTGTAACGGTATTTCTTTAGTTTCCATGTCGGAAAAACCGTGAAATCTTGCGAAAACTTAAGCATAATATTATTGTCGGTTTCTTTCTGGCGCAGCGCGAATAAAAGGGACAAATATTTTTAGGTGACTCAGGGCCTTAAGTAAATAGATATTTATTATCTTAAGCATACGGTGCCTCGAAGCTATGGCCTAGGCGTACATCAGTGACGTAGGTGTAGGTAGGTTATTTTTCTCATTACTACATAAATTCTTTTTTTTAAATATGGAACGTAACATCATATTCGCTAGGAGGATGAAACCAACCTTCTAAGATTAAAAAATTCCTTTTTTACTTTTGATTTTTGTCTGATCATTTTTTAATTTGATATTATCATAAAAATTTATGCATCATCATTTTTCTTAAAAAAGTTTGGAATATGATCAAGATCATTTATAACCATTTAATCGTGTTTATGGTTTTCTGTGATTTTATTCATATCGTATGGGACACCAATTCGATAAATAATCCAGTGCACCTCGATAAATTAGTATAAGGCAATAAAAATATAAGGCGATAATTTGCTATAGAGCAAGTGTACATTGATAAACAACAATTACCGTTGCGGCGACGATCTGATAGGGAATTTCACGGTTCGACTGCTCCTTTTACGTTGCATGTGGTAGGCAAAGTTTGAAGCAGGAATTTTACAAAAATCTGCCAGTACAGTATGTGAAGAAAAAAACTCGGCGTGCATTTGATTAAAGGCATTATTATTTGGCATTTGGAATAGACATGTCTAGCAACCCTATGATAAAAATATGATAAATACACTTTTGACCCACGTCTTACAACTTAACAAAAGTAAATCAAATTATTGTAATACTTCCTGTTTTTGTTGAAATAAATAATATTTCGTAACATTTTAATGAAATAAGTAAGTTTGTAGATTAAAGGTTTCATGCTATTTTGTTACCGAAGCAAAATTAATTTTATGAAAACAATTTGGTAAATCAGCCTTTGCTTTGTTTCTTAATTGAAATTTTAGAAATTGATACTTCCCTGGTCATCAAACACTTGTTTCCGGAGATATACGTATTAATTGTTGGAAATGTTTATCTTAAACATTCAGTTACTACAAATAACGAAAGGTTAATAAACAAAAGTTTAATTATATTTTATTTATAACTGTTATATTGTTTTAAAAAGTAGTTTTTTATCAATATTTAGCGAAATAAACATGTCTCTCAATATGACATACCTTAATAGTAGTTGAAATATTTTTTAGCTAGAGATGTTCGGAGATAATGTTTCGGCAAGCGTAGCTTTGAAATTCCTTCGGCTAAATAGACCGATGACTCAATGATGGCGGCTGGTAACTACTGAATTGCAAAACCGAGATATCGTGCCTTTAAACATACGCTGAGGAGACCTACGTCCAGCAGGTGGACTCCTTTATAGGCTGATTATGTTATGTGTGACAAAACCACATTATGATGTAAACGGTTTAACCAAAAGAAAATTTTAACACTTTTTGAAGTTGTTCCATTTTCATACTTTACTGCGACATGTGCATAACACAAGACTATTTAGACTTGCATGCGGTATTCACATTAGCACATCGTTAGAATTGCGTGATCATATTTCTATTGGAAATGTTTTTTTTAATGCATGTAAATGTTAGTTAACAACAGCGGGGTTTGAACCCGTGACCTTTATAGCTGAGCTCTTGGGTTCTTCGTCCAACAAAAAAGAGAAGATAAAAACATAGAGATTTTGATTTAATCGGTGAAATTCACCCATGTGTAATATTTGATCATACTTCAAAAGAAATAGAATTGCATAATGAATTGCCGTGTAATGTTGTCTTAGAATGCTGTCCTCCACAGAACACCGAAACGTCATGCGGAGTCACCATTACGAGTTCTTTAGTCTGTGATGGCCTTCAAACTTTCTTTAGGTGTCTTCATCGTAAATAGCAAAAAATTGTTACCATCTCTCATGCAAAATCTGTTTCAGCCAAGCCAGAGTAATTTCGGATGAAATGTCCAGATTTTTGTTTGGGCAACAATTTTATTATTGAGAAAAGTTGTTTAGTTTCAGGAGTTTGTTAATCCATTAAAATACTTCTACATCTTATATAAACATCTAACAGAAACAGTCTTTAGGTAAATTTGATAACTTTAAATATTATCGTAACAACTCTGGTAACAACGCCGAAGTCATAATTCTTGAAAGCACTAATGAATTGCCCTTTCACTGTTCCAGTTTAGGTCCATTAAGGTTTCAAGTTTATCGCTAACACAGGTTTAGTACCTACCAAGTCGTGGTCTTGTCCCATTTGAATTTAGAATGGCACAACCTATTGGACTATTGATATCTATACTATGATCTCACGATTTGGTGTAGGTATCTGGAGCTCGACTTCCTGAGCGTTATAAATTTTACCAACATTGACATTTGTTGTTGAGTCTTTCACAAATTCCAATTCGCTTACTTTGTCTTTTTTCGTATTTACTAAATAGTGGAAATCTGGTTTGCCATTTTATTAAAATCTCTTAAACTTTTTCGCTATACGCAGAAATATTGAGATTCAACCACCGCCATTCCTAGCAAAATTCGTTGGTTTATTAAACCCGGTAATATGCGACAGTGAAACGATACGTAATGTTAAAAATTATTGCATCAAATCGTAGTCATTTGATTTTGACAGTCAACCGTTTTGGAGAGTAGTAGAAATGTTTCACGGCTTGATACGAGAGGTAAAGGTTCTTGTTACGAATCAATCAAATTTGAGGGAAAAGTCACGGATTTCTATTACGAATACTTAGAATAACGAGCTCCTGGAGGCATAGAGTAACACGGATTTAGCAAACCGCTAGAATACGAAATTCTAGCGGTTTCACCGTTGGTCCAGAAAAACTTGATTCGATTTTTGGAAAAATACACACAAATTATGAAAATATAATTGATGGCAATTTAACATTTCGTTAGATTGTTTTAAGCATTGCCAGTATAATCACCCGATTTATTTGAGAGCATAACTTACTCAAATTCTGAAAACGCTTATTTTTCTATGTAAGATTGTGTTATGTGTGTCTGTATTGCATGTACCTATTATGTGTTATATTTTTTATGTTTTTATTTTTTCCGCTAAATAAAGTATGTTAGCATATACTGAAAAATACACAAAATAATAAATTAGGTCGCCTATTCGTCCAGAAACTATAAGCTATAAATAAACAGTTTTATTATTTTTGAAACAGGAAAAGTTAGCCATACTGGGCAGAACGTCCTTATAAAAGATGGTTCTGCAATCTGGTGGGCAAAACTGACATGGCAGTCGTTAAACAACCATACCGGATTGGCGGCTTTACGTGCGTTCCTGAATATTTTAAACGCATACGTCTCTCAGACGAAAGGAAATTGCAAATTCCTATCTTATTCCCATAAAAATACGGCGTCGTCGGTGCGTTGACAAATGCGCCGTCTGAGTCGTTTGACAGACGCATCCGACCACTAAACATCGCCGTATTTGTATAGAAATATGATTAGAATTCGCGATAACCTTTTGACAAACGCATACGTTACAGATGCAGCAACGGGCGTCAAATGTGATTACCGCCAGAATATAACATTAGAAAATATAAAAAAACTCTTTTAAAATATTGCTTTTTGCTACGGGAAAACGCCTCGCTCTCAGGGGAAATCGGTTTACCAAATTATCAAATCATTTATTATAAATTTCATAAATTGGTGAGGATTCAATCCGCATCAGTATTAATTTATCGTAATGGTCAGTATCGGACCACCGCAAATCCAATCTAATTCTAATTAATTGCAAAGTTGTAATCTAAATTTTGTTTCATGTAGATTAGCATGTATCGGGCGACTATTTGGAAATACTTTGAACACTTTTATTTATGATTCGATGATATATGCATTTAGATTGTATGGTATTTAAGTACGAGTTTGACGCATGAGACACAAGTCATCAACCGGACTTATCTTGGAGCCATTTGTATAAATACCAGATGGCATTGTGCTAAATTCATATTTTGAATTTAAAGTAGGTATTAAAAATATTTTATCTATTTTTCACATACGTATCTATGGAAAGAAACTTTTTCAGTTAGCTAAGCATCATCTTAGTACCTACACTTAAAGATTGGCTTGAAAATTTTCCATTGTTGCCTACAGTAGCTAAAGTTTTATTAATCTAAGAGATGATTATCTACGAATAATCGTACTTAAT
The DNA here is from genome assembly GCA_027580185.1 of Tuta absoluta. Taxonomy (NCBI): domain Eukaryota; kingdom Metazoa; phylum Arthropoda; class Insecta; order Lepidoptera; family Gelechiidae; genus Tuta; species Tuta absoluta. Next base: position 3,929,742 of record JAQAHW010000019.1, on the reverse strand, counting down.
GGCCCAAAGCCCGATAGTAAAGAAATCATAAGTAAACTGTTACATACTACGCCTGCTGTGGTACCCACAACACCTTAACTGTCAAAAATAAACGTCTATTGAATTTAGAAACTTTACATCATCATTATGCCAAGCTTTCAGAATAACCAAACAAGTCACTTTACAATATTTCCGCTTTATAACGGAAAATGCTAACTAGCTTCGCCTAGCCATCCCAGTGGCAATTAATTTCATTTTGATAGTTTACACTCGATCAAACTTTGCGATGCTGAAGGTAGTTTTTAATTTAAGCGAATTGCGAGCAATCTCACAAACTCATCTAGAGATTTTACATTTATTATATTGTTGGACAGTTCGCGTTTGCTGTGTTTTTTGTTGGTTGGCGCATCGAATATTTTTTAATTCAACTAACAAGTTTGTGTGTAATGGTTGAACTAACAAACCTGATAATATTTTGATCCAAATTATTTTAAAAAACTGAAAAACTCGTTATTCATAAAATCACTTGGAAATAAATATTATGAAAGTTCTACTTCCAAAAATAATAATGATAAATAATGATTGCTGTTTGATGGCTGGTACAAACCTTACAACCGTAAAAAGATGGTTTTGTGCTTCTGAGGAAACGCTTAGTCGCAGTTATATCAGTTGCTACCTACGTTTACTGAGAAAGTATTTTGTATAGTGCCCAATCACTATTACTATTAGTGAAAGAAGCGTCGCTAGTACTGATAGCGAAAATCGCAAGTTCAAATCCTACCTGCTGCGGTAGAATATTCTGCAGTTTTAAAATAATTAAATACCCAACACGAAAAGTATTCAATCACCACTAAATCCGTGTCCTACACAAAAAAAAAGACTACATACACACCCACCCATACACATACACGCCTATAATCCCTTGCGGGGTAGGCAGAGCATAAACTGTCGCAAAAACGGACATTTACGCCACGTCTGACAAATATTTGAGGATCATTCGAAAAATTGTGTATCGCCATCGTGACAGGTTGTCAGCCTATCGCCTAAAATTGCAATACATACCCTCAAGTCCCTAAGTCGCCTCTTACGACTCCCACGGGAAAGAAATGGGGCGATGCTTTTCTAAGCCGGCATCACACGGCAAAGAAGAAGACTAAATAGAAAAAATATGTGTATGTATTAATCGAGTCGTTGATAGACTCAGTTTCGCACCCGTTATAAAAGACCTAAGGTTGATGACCCAATTTAAACATTCTTTTTCCAGATTCTTCTACTAGAAGCGGGACCCGAGGAGCCAGACGTGACCAGCGTTCCATCCTTCGCTCCCACCCTGGGGAGATCCAACATCGACTGGAACTACAGAACCCAGCCTGAGAAGCTGACTTGCAGGGCGCAGAGGGGAAGGACTTGTGCGTGGCTCAGGTAACTAAGAGTTTGAGGATTTATATCCTGGAGAATAAAGTGACCAACGAATTTCAGTGAAAGAACGGACGTGAAATTTGTAGGTTTTCTTGAACGATAAGTTTTCAGTCTAAAATTTGCGAAGCGTGAATAGATGTTTGGCGACAGATGGATGATGCAAATTCGCTAGAATAATTGCGTCACAATGAATACAGACATCGTGCAGCGAATATACATGGCAGCTTATAAATAATTTGTACCGACGATTATGTTTTCTCGATCCAATGAAAAAAAAAAACAATTTAAATACAGATAGTAACAAAAAAGTACAACAAACTAAAAGGGTATGTGCTTGGTACTCATGATACTGAACAACTCTGCTCATAGATCTTCGGAAGAAATATTAAAAAAAAACACATAGTTACCTCTGTATTCTTGCAATTTATTTTTTTAATTATTTTGTTGAACATAATATAACTACAAAAAAGAAACCTATGTTGAGAAAGTGTCACAAAAACCTTACAAATAGGTTTATCTGTATACCTATCAAATGATACTTAATTGTCATAAACAGATGATGCTAGCATGCAGTGAGCGAACTTTATATTATTACATTGACGTCTGTTTTTCGAACTCCAACACAACAAATACGTTACATCGTTTTAAAATTTTATCTCAAAATCAATTTATTCAGGGATCAAGGTTTCATCCGAAGCTTGTGATTACTTAGTTTGATGCAGAAAACGTGAGTGTTTTACGAAAACGTCATAACGCCTGGTGGTACCTTACGATATAAAATATTTTCTAACATTTTAAAACCTGCATGAACTTGTTTTTACCTCTACTACTTCAGCATGAAAAAACTGTTTACTTTTAAAACATAATCCTTTCTTAAACAACTCTATCTTTCATTGCTTGCTTTACGGTTAACGAAAAACAAAACGTTTAATTATAAATGGACTGCTTTGCAAGTTTTGCATTTTAAATTAAAGAAGAAACGCTGTTTCAAACTTCAGTTTTAAGTGCATTAAAAGTTGTATAATAGCCTTTCCAACTAGATTTTCCGCAGAAGATAAATAAAAGGAATAATACTGCACTTTGCATGAAAAACTCCATAAAATTTTAAACGGTATTTATTCATTAAAATATTAAAATCTAAATTACAGCGGACGAGTCATGGGCGGATCAAGCGCCACAAACTTTATGGTGTACATTCGAGGAAACCAAAAAGATTACGATGATTGGGCAAAGTTGGGAAACGAAGGATGGAGTTATAAAGAAGTATTTTATACCCTGTACCTTATTTTGATGTGAAATATTTAAACTGACTGATGTTGAAATAATTATATAAAAAAAATAACTTTACTTTTTCAGGTTCTTCCATACTTTAAAAAATCTGAAAATAACCGTGACATCGAAGCGAAGAATAAAGTTTATCACGCAGTTAATGGTCCGTTAACAGTGGAGAGATTTTCGTATGCTGACAAAAATATTGCAATGCTTTTAACGGCTTTTCAAGAAACTGGTCTACCCAGAGGCGACCTAAATGGAGAGGCGCAAATAGGAACTATGATTACTCAAACAACAACAAAAGATGGACAACGGGTATCTACAAACACCGCTTTTATAAGACCTATCAGAAACAGAACTAATTTAAATATAAAAACAAATGCTCAAGTTATTAAAATTCTCATTGATTCTAATAATAAAAAGGCGCATGGAGTAAAATATATTAAAAATGGAAAAGAACATGATGTTTACGCCAAAAAAGAAATAATTATCAGTGCTGGTGCTTTGAACTCCCCTAAAATATTGATGCTATCGGGAATCGGTCCAAAAGACGATCTCAAGGCTTTAAAGATACCGGTAATCAAAAATTTACTTGTTGGGCATAATTTACAAGATCATGTGACAACTAATGCTATGATTATGGAACTTTCAAACAAAACATCAACCTCCATTGAAGCTAAAAAGTTACTAAATGAAGTCAAAAATTATCACAGCTCTCCCCACAAAGTTGGTCCTTTGTCTGCAACCGGACCTTTACATATAACTGCATTCATTAGAACCAAATTTGCACCTAAAGATGAAACAGTTCCTGACATACAGTTCCATTTTGATGGTAGAAATTTAAAAGAATTTTATTCCGACCCTACTAATTATTTAGAATCAAGTACTTTACCCTTTGCCTACTACGATAGTATGAACGTAAGACCCGTGCTTGTATCGCCGAGAAGTAGAGGTTACCTGACTTTAAATAAAACTGATCCCGTTTTTGGGCAGCCGTTGATATATCCACGATTTTTTACAGAGAAAAGAGATTTGAATACATTAGTTGAAGGACTGAAATTTATAACACAACTAGAAAATACAAAGCCGTTTCAAAAAAATGAAGTAAAATTTGTAAGAAAACCTGTGGAAGCATGTTCAAACCTAGTTTGGGGATCAGAAAAGTACTTTGCTTGTCTGTTGATCAGTTACACCGGTACAATTTACCATCCAGCAGGCACTTGTAAGATGGGACCAAGAAATGACAAGGGGGCGGTTGTTGATTCTAGATTGCGTGTATACGGAATTAAACACTTAAGAGTAGCAGACGCCTCGATTATGCCTAATATTGTTAGGGGAAACACTAATGCCCCATGTATAATGATCGGAGAAAAAGCTGCGGATATAATAAAGGAAGATTGGAATTTAAATGAAGAAAATGAAATAGATTACAGTGATTATTTTTACGATAATTATGATGATGGTGATTATGATTTGGGTAATTGAGGTGTAATATTTTGTCAGGCAATTTTATTATTATTTACTTAAATACATTTTTGTGATAGGTGTTTTGTGCTAATAAATGAATGAGGTAATTTTTAAATGTGATGAGTTTTTACTTAACGTTCCTTCCATAATATACTTTTTTTTTACCTTCGAGCAATGCGGTTTTCCGTCTCGTTCTGCCCCGGTTACAGATGGCCGCGTTGATCGAAGGTTTTTACAAACATCACTACATTTTTCAACATTATATTTCGGTGAGTTATACAATATTTTCATGTCTACTAAGTGTGTATGTAGTTTTGGCTTATCGTATTTACTCACACAAGCACAAAACATTCACATTCATCTCAGGTTTATACATACAAACCACAAATACATACCTTGTTCTCATGATCTATGTTGTCTTAGTTTGTGTGTCCGTAAATATATTGTGTTTGTATTCATCACATAAAAATAAATCTGTGTTAACATTAAATTTGAGTGTTTATTTAGTTAGTTGTAATGTTAGATGTGTGATTAATTTTACCAAACTATTACAATGTTTTGATTTGATCTCTGTCTAATGTGTATTTGTTTTGTTTAAATTACAGTTTAGAATTATAAAACAATATGATTTTCAAAACAAATAGCTCATTAAAATTTTCGTGACTTCTTATTTCTTTTCGTGTTCACTAACGCCAAAGATCGGATTAAAACATTTTCCATAACATTTGTCATCATTATGAATTCACCACAAATAAATATTTTCTTTACAGAGGCAGAACAATGGGAGGCTCGAGTGCCATAAACTATCTTGTATACATGAGAGGCAATAGGAAAGACTACGATGAGTGGGCTGAACTTGGCAACCATGGTTGGAGCTATCGTGAAGTAAGTGATATGTACTTAAAGGTTATTGAGACGTTAGGTGATAGTAAAATTTAGCTAATATCATTGGAAAAAACTCTTGAGCAAGATAAATGCTAGGGTTTCACCGCGTTTACAAACCCTTAAAATTATAAATAGTTCATACGTTACAAAAACACAATAATTCACAACTTGTTTTATTTGATATTTTGTACTTATACACATACATACACATATCACGCCCACAACCCTCTGCGGGCCAGGCAGAGCGCAAAACAACCGTAAAAAACGGACATTTACGCCACGTCTGACAAATATTTGAGGGTCCTTCGGGAAATTGTGTTTTGCCGTAGTGACAGGTTGTCAGCCCATTGCCTAGAATTGCAATGTCACCCTCGAGTCCCTTAGTCGCATCTTACGACTCCCAAGGGAAAGAAATGAGGTGATGCTATTCTAAGCCGGCATCACACGGCAAACGTACTTATAGAAAGTAAGAAAAAGATCGATCACAAATAAGTTTTGCTTGGCAGTGGAACTAAATAACTTACTGGCAAGATTGTTATATCTGCAAGCTACAGGGTAATTTATAATGATGAGTATTTTTTTTTCTTTACAGGTGCTTCCATATTTCTTAAAGTCAGAAAACAATCGAGACGTAGAAGCCCATAACAAGTACTACCATGCTGTTGGAGGTCCTCTCAACGTTGAAAGATACTCCTATGTCGATATAAACACAATGATGCTTGTACAAGCCTTTAAAGAGAAAGGCCTTCCTGTAACTGATTTTAACGGGGAACGTCAAATTGGTACAGATATCAGTCAGTCCACGTCTAAAGATGGCCGTAGATGGTCTACTAACGTCGCCTATATAAGACCCATAAGAGGCAAAAGAGCGAATCTTCACGTCTTGACCGAGGCGTTTGCAACCAAAATTATGATAGATCCTGTAACCAAAACTGCAATTGGTGTTCAGTATTACAAAAATGGTGCCTATTATTCGGTCTACGCTAGAAAAGAAGTAATTCTTAGCAGTGGGTCATTGAACTCTCCAAAATTACTTATGTTGTCTGGAATTGGACCTAAAGAACATTTACTCAGCCTCGATTTGCCAGTTCACGCTGACTTGAGAGTAGGGTATAATTTACAAGATCATGTTACTACTGATGCTCTAATAATAGCTTTGTCAAATAAAACATCTACTCAGGTTAGTGGTCATCAACTCTTTGATGAAGTTTATGATTATCATACGCAACATCATAAGAAAACTGGTCCGTTGGCTACAACAGCAACTTTAAATGCTGTAGCTTTCATAAAAACCAAGTTTGGATTTGATGACATCCCAGATATTCAATACCATTTTGATGGTCGCAATGCTCATGAATTTTATTCTGATCCTACTAATTACATGGCATCAAATGTATTTCCTCTGGCTTTTTATAATGCTTTGTCAGCGAGACCTCTGTTGCTGAGACCAAAAAGCCGAGGATTTGTGCTCCTAAACCAAACCGATCCAGTTTTTGGGCAACCTTTAATTTACCCTAGATTCTTTACTGTCAAGGAAGATTTGGATACTTTGGTGGCTGGTATGCGTTTTGCAGTAAGCATGGAAGAGACCGAAGCGTTCAGAAGATCAGGCGCACACTATGTAAAAGTTCCAGTTGAAGCTTGTGTTGACTACCTATGGGGTAGCTACGAGTATTTTGCATGCTTAGCGATGTCCTATACATCAACAATTTTCCATCCAGTAGGAACTTGCAAAATGGGTCCTAAATGGGACCATGATGCCGTTGTAGATCCAAGACTAAAAGTGTATGGTATCAAGAAATTGAGAGTGATAGATTCTTCAATAATGCCAGAAATAGTAAGAGGTAACACTAATGCACCAACTATTATGATAGCAGAGAAGGGCTCAGATATGATTAAAGAAGAGTGGTTGTCTGGATTTGCTAAATGATTTAAAACTGGCACTTTCTTACTTTTGTACTGATTAGTGAATTAATTAATTTGGGGCCAAAAAGAAAACAGTTAAATTTTTAGTCTATCAGAGAAATGCATGAAAAGAAAACGAATTCGATAAGTTTTAATTATTGATAAATTTGAAAAATATGTATTATGGTACCTAAGAAAATTTTGTAAATAAACTTATCAGAAATACCCACACGTTTAAGTATTAAGTTCCTAAGTGGATTTTGCAGAATTTCTTACAAATTTCTTCAATTCTTATGTGTGTGTGTAAATGATTAGGTATGTTATTTAAGTTGATTTTCTACTTTTGTAATAAAAACCTATAAGTAAAAATAATATATAAAAATATGATAAAAGAACATTATTTTTATCAAAACAAATACATACATAACTTTATAAAAAAAATACTTTTAACAAAAAAGACTGTTAATAAGCCTGTTAGTGTATTTTTGAATCAGTTGTGATAAACGTACCAACTTATTTTATTCTCCGTTCATTTTATACCCACGTCACTTTACGTTTCAGCGATTGTTTTAAACCAAAGCTGCTTAAAATTATAATGCCCATTGTATGGAAGGTACTTCCCAAACATAGGGTGGAGAGAGTAAAGTAAAACAAGAAAGTTTAGTACAAAGACCAACGGAATAATATCTCGTGCCGACTCATCTGGCGAAGAAACTGACGTAGAGCTAGAAAATTTGCGGGTAAAGAACAAAATGGGTATGATTATGAGATAACGCTTTGAATGTTGGCGACAGAGATACTGAAAAAAGCTTTTGGTATTGTTAGTAAACCGAAGTATACCAAACGCAAATTTAAATTGAATAAAAAATATATTTTTTTGCGGTTCGAGAAACCACGAACAGTTAATTACACATAATACTGAATCATTATGACCATCTATATTAGGTTTTATTAAACGCGGTGCAAATATTTTAAGGGCTTGTGTAAATATGAATAAAAATACAATTGAGGTATTTAAAACAAATAAATGCTTATTTATTGTATTTTCAAACCAAAATTTCAATACATAATGTGAAAACTGACTGTCTCCGGCCAAGTAGACTGAATTTAAACGCACTCTACATTCATAATTCGACCAATGTCAAGCCTTGGTCGGTTCCTTAGTTTGACGCATAATAGCAGAAGCGGAGTACTGTAGTGTGCGTTTCTAGGACATACATGATGCATTTTTTTGTTTTAAACTTTTTTTAAGCTAATGGATATGTTTCGAAGAGAAGCGTGTTAGTAAATATTGTTTAATGCAGTACACATTCAAACCTCGAGCCTATTAATCACCTCTTATGAAACCCACGAACAAATGGGGAGAACCTATTCTTAGCCGACATCTGGTTGATTTCATGGCTCCACAAAAGACCCATCTGCGTTCCTACCCCCATTATCTGCTTTCATAAACCACAACGTAGACAATCTGTAGCAAGCCGCTTCTTGTCCCACAATCGCCGCCAAACAAACTGGAACTATCATAAGTTAAAAGTAGAAACTGAAAACTGGTCTGAGGCAGTTTGGGGGCATTCTTCGTTTAAGTTTCGGCCTTTAGTGAATTAAAAGTGCAATAACATTTTAGATGAAATATGTTACGATTTTGTTGTTGTTTTCTTCAAAAACAAAGTCTGTTGTTGAAGGTGATGCTATTTTTGACCGGCGTAACACACGGATTTTACCTAAAATTAGGATATAGTTAGATTGCAATGAAATATACAAAATAAATTTACTTATTTTGAGAATGTCGTGAAAATAAAATAATATAGTATTTTCAGTGAAATTACTTTAGCAACATGGCTAAACACAAGTGCATGTTCATCTGGCATATTGTTTAAATATGATATATTAAAGTTTTTCAGTGCCAGTTGTCATTGCTGAAATTCCGCAAAGATGTAAAACATATTTTTGTTGCTGAGACCGGTTTTGATCTAGATCCATACTGTATTTTTTCTCTAATCTAAGTAAATATCCAGTGAAATATTAAGACCATGAATTCAGAACAAGCCAAGGCTCATTCAAAACTGGTGCTGGTGAAATTTTACAACGCCATACCGTCGAAACTTCATCAAAGTGTCATAAATAAACAGAGCTCTTCCCAGTTCTGAGTGCACAGCTTAGTGTTTTAAAGACCGCCGCCAACCATCAGATGTTTGTCCCGAAGTCCTGCAGCGTTTTTAGTAGTAAAAATAAACTTTTTCTTGTTTTAAATAAATTTGTAATTAGTCTGGTTGATGAACGGTTTTCAAAGTCGCCGAACGTCATACGAGTTACTGGAAATTTTCTTTTCAATTCATAATTTATTTCAATTCCCAGCATTTCCGCTCGCGGTTTCGCTCGCGAATCCTTTTTTTCGTGCGAAACACCGTGTCAACGAAAAACCGGGAGGGGTATAGAGGTAAAAACGTCTCGACGCGACGATATTAGACCTATTGCGGCTTCCACCAGTTCGACGCAGAGGCTAGAAGGGAAGGCAAGATAGTAACCACAGAGAATCTTTTCTTTTATTATACCTTGAAGGTCAATTTATCAATTGCTTGGAGGTTCTATTTCAAATTCGTATATGCATAAATGTAGACTAGCTGTTACCCGCGGACTAGCCTGCGTGCTTATATTGTATACGAAGGGATATATTCATTAAGCAAGAATAAAAGGTGAAGACCCACTGGGACCCTATGAGATGCCTCGTACTTATGTGAGGTGATGCCTGTAAGAAGTCATCACATTAGCTTTCATAGCTTATTATTTCTCGTTATAAAATCACGGGGCTCACGTGGAGCATATATAGGCCGTTTGATAGAAGTGTGAGATGGGATACACATTAATCATTTTATTATTATAATTATGAATATTCTACAAAATATTATGTAGAATTTGTGCCATTAGTGGAGCTTACCAACCTTTACTGCTTTTTCTTATAAACTGTAAAAAAGCCAGTTTAAGTTGGTGCTTTATGTTATAGATATATGCTGGTGAAAGTACTTTTTTAACTAAGAAATATATTGAAGTTGATCTTATAATACCTTTTACACGACTGTCCAACCAATTTTCTGTGTGATGCCGGCTTTAATAGCTTTGTGATGCCAGCTTAGAATAGCATCACCCCGTTTCTTTCCATTGGAGTCGTAATAGGCAACTAAGGTAATCGAGGGTGTGTATTGCAATTTAACGCGATGGGCTGACAACCTGTCGCTATGGTGATACACTAATTTCCGCATGACCATTAAATATGTTTTACAAGTGGCATAAATGCTCGTTTTTTTCGGCCGTTTACGCTCTGCCTAACCTGCAAGGGATTATGAGCGAGATATAAATGTGTGTGTGTGCACAACCACAAATAGGATCGTTATGTTTTTAGGGTTCATATATGATGTGTGATTCTTTAAAGTATAGTCTAGGCGTGTCAAAAGTAAACTTAAGTGCTGGCACAGTTTACGCTGCTTTGCTCAGTGATACAAGGGGTATTGTGAATAATTATATCCGAGGAAATTAAAATTTCATCCAATAGATTTAAAGATAGCGGACTTGTTTTTTGTCTTGTTATTATATTTAAAAACATTGTACTAGTCGGTAGAGTTTCCGTCAGTTTTGTCTGTCATCTGCCTACTCCTTGACTCTTCTGTTTGACATGATCATTACTTTTTCTTTTATTTGGTCTAAATAACTTCTTCTTGGTCTTCCTATTCCTGTTTTTCCTTTGGTCTTTCCCTCAACAATCGTTTTGAATAACTGATCATGTCGTATCAGGTGTCCTATCATACTTCCCTTCTAGATGTATTATATTTTATATTGAGTAACGTTCTTTAATGGTCCTCCTTTCTGTCTAACTTATCTTCTAACACCACATTTCGAAAGCCTCTGTCCGTTCCCTGTCTCTTTGCGTTGTGGTCCATGTTTCGCAGCCGTACAATGCTACGCTCCAGAAGAGAAAAGAGAAGAGACGGGCGAAGGATGACGTGGGATGAGTCATGAGTAATAATGCTGCCAAGATATTTGAAACTTTTGACTTCTTCAAGCGGTGTGATGTTTAGGGTAACTGGTCTATGGTTCTGTGGGTGTTTTGATGTAACTGAGGTTCAAGTTTAAAAATATATTTTTAGGCCATATTCAGTTAACGTTTATTTTCTTATAAAAAATGTTTAATATCAACGACAAAAGTGGGCACCCCTGTCTCACTCCTGCCTAATCTTTGCTCTTCCTTCTTCTTGTCCTATGTTTATTATAGTTTCTTGTTGTCTGTATAGTTCAAATATAATTTTTCTGTTCCTACTACTAATCTACTCCTACTTTTTTAAACCCTCCATCATGTTCCCCCAGTTAACTTTATCAAAGGTCTTTTCTAAATCTATAAACGCAACAAGTGTTTCCAACCCGAAATCCTATCTATTCTAATCTACGGGCAACTATTAACCATAAAGATAGTATTGCTTCCCTTGTTCACATACCCAACCACATAATAAAAAATAAAAAAATAAATATTTCGGAACTCCTTTTATAGTGTTAGTGGTGAGGAAATTTCGGATCATTTGGTGAATTTTTGACAAAATATATTCCAGCCGTTTTGTACCAAAAGTAGGTACCCCAAAAGCGACACGTTTTGACTACTTTAAAAAATCTTACTTATTTTTTATAAACAAACGGGTAACTGAAATCTCCTACTTTTCGTGTCGATGCACGACTCGATGAACCCTGGTGTCAGATTTTTTCAACCGCCTTCTACTACCAGTAGGCATCTGTCATGATTGTGTAACGACCGCCGTCTAAGTAATCATAGACTGTAACGTCCCACTGGAAATCGAACCCGCAACTATCACTCAAGGCAGTGGTACTATCACTACGCTACAACGGCCGTCCAAACGGCTAGCTAAAATATATCACTATCATTGAGCGAATCGGCAGAAATTCTACCAGTAATTCAGCTGAAAAGTGATCGTAAAACGTAGGACTATAACTACTGAACAGGATAAACTGAGAATCTGAGGCATCAGATACAAAGATAAAGGCTTGAAACTTTTTTAATGCAAAACATTCCAGCTTTGCAGTCATGGACACCATAATAACAGTATATTATATTTAGTGAAGGTACGTATAGAGTGAAACTCAGACATTACGGGCTTATTATATTCTTGTATATTTTTCTACAAACGCGTCGGCCATCGCCATTGTTGTCCTGTGTCAAGAGACTTTGACATTACTATTTTTCTACTTAAACATCAAAAAGGTTTTCCAACAAACAGGTAATAAATCATTTTAAAAATTATAAAATTAAATAATGATATTAGACAAAATATTTATACTTTTGGTGCATCGCCACCACTGCATTTTTATTTAGTTGTTTTAAATATTATTACAGATAGACAGCGCGACAACGTGATTTTTTTGTTTGTTTATAGTTATTTTGCATCGGCGCGCGCGGCATCTTCCTGTTGATTGGTTGTCATGGAGACTCGTTTGGTTATTTACGTTTTGGTTGTTACTTTTGGTTTCTAATTTTTTCTTGTAAATATTAAATAAACACCGAATTGTATGAGGCGAAGCACTGGTTTTGGATTACAGTATTTATCCCCACACGCTTGCGAAATACCTACCCACTCGTTACTAGAAGGTTAAGTATATTTGTTTGTCTTACTATGATGATGATCTCAATTTTAGTTCCTTCACAATGTTTATGCCAAATATCTTAGCAAACTCGTCGCTTACTCTATAATCGAACCGCTGTTGAAGTTAATCTGCATGGCTTCCTTATATTCCAGTTTTTGCGAATACCGGCAGAGTTCACTTATTAAGTTTGATGGTAGCATTCATTAATATACTTTGTTTACATTGTAGCTCAGCTGTCTCCAGGAAACCTTATAATTTGTGTGAAGTATTGCGGTTTTCAAACAATTTTCCAGCGCAAATTTCATGACAAATTAAGACCTTGCTTTCTTTGTGAAAATCTTAGCAAACGATCAGAAAGAACCATCCTTTTAGATGCGACACAACAGAACCTCGAAAAGTCAAGAAAGGATTTTTATACATTCAATAGTTATGATTGTTCTATTAACATCATTTCAAGCTATCCATTTAAGGTATTTTAAAAGGTTATACTCGAGGTGTTTTAGATGGCATCTCATTTGGGATAAAAACTATAGGTAATTGATGAAATAAAAACAACTAACTTGAAATTCTTTTTGCTTTTCTTTAACATCCGCATATAAACACATAGTCAGCAAGCCAAGCGGTCTCTCGTCTCGTTCCTTACATAACGGAAGGCCGTGTTGATCGACGTTACATAGCAGATGTATTTGATGGTGCAATTTCCCACTCCGACCCCAGACCATAATGTAGTTAAATGGTAGTTAATATGTGCCCCGGGACACAAGTGGGGGAAAAGTGGTGAACTCGATGAAATTTTGGTATGTTACAGATTTCAGTCATCTGAACAAAGTGAAAGTGTGAAGTTAAAGAACCTTTTTTTCCGGCCTAGTCCGGAAATTTCTATTACAGTCCTCGGCGCCTTGACTACATAAATGAGCCCATTGACGTATTCTTTTTTTAAAGCACTGAAGCCATTTCCGAGCAAATTGGAGAAAAGAGTATTTAATAGTCAGTTAAAATGTATGGAATTTCTGTACCTTATTATGAAGTAATTTAAAGTGATTATTCTGAAAACTGTAAGACTTAGGATGTTGGTCTATTAGGATGTTGGGCGGTTTTACGCGTGGTATACGCGTGTTAATACAAAGTCACCCGCGCAGCCCACGCGTTGTACACATGTAGAGCACGCGTTGCATATTGTAAAGCAAGCGTTGTATACAAGTAGAGCTCGCGTAACACACGTGTAGAGTACGCGTTACACACGTATCATACACGAGCAAAATACGCGTCACCAACAAAAGAAAAGAATAGAGCGCGCGTAGTAAACGTGTCTGTGTCCTATGGAAAGGTCCAGTATCTTTCTAATGGATCAAATCCGGAATGAGACTAGAACGGACGGATGGTGGAGTAAGCGGGTTCTCGAATGGAGGCCTCGCCGCGGCAAGCGTTGGACGACCTCCGACCTGATGGACTGATGACTGGATGGAAAAAACGAGAGATTTTGCCCTGTACTTACTCTAGGGGAGGCCTACGTCCAACAGTGGACTGCAATAGTCTGATCTATGTATGTATGTAGCGCATTGTAGAGCACGAGTTATAAACGAATATTGCACACACCGTACACAAGTACAACCTTCAACCTGATGGCTCTTCATATGGAAATCCTGGATTTGAAACCAAAATGACAGTGAAAACTTTACATACATGCCCACATACAAATATCACACCTATATCCCATGCAGGGTAGGTAGAGTATAAACGGCCGTAAAAAAACGATCACTTACGCCACTTCTGACAAACATTTGAGGGTCATTCATAAAATTCGGTATCGCTGTAGTAACAGCTATAGTAAGTAGCTGACAGCCGCTCATCGCTTAGAATTGCAATACCTATGTAACTCTCGAGTTCCTTAGTCGCTTGATTCAACACCCACGAGAAAAGAATGGGGTGATGCTATTCTACGCCGTCATCACACGGCAATCATCATCACACGCATGTACGTTCATTGGTAAAAAATAAACCAACGAGCCTGCATGAAAAGATAAATGAATGTAGAGAAGGCAAAAAAAGTATGCAAGGATCGTCGTAAGTGGAAGGAAGTAGGCGCTATGGGAAAGAAGCGTGATTTATGTATGATATGTAAAAATTAGTAAAGTGTGCATTCAATATTTAATGAAACATTCTTGTAAATTTTTGTAAAAATATCAAGTTTTAGCAATCCTACAGTGATGTTTGTTGATACAGTACGAAGCTACGCCAACTATTGACAAGCACAAGAAGTACAAATTTTGATCACGAGATAAAGCATTTATAACACATTTGTTATTGTAATGATATTCATTATAATATTGAATATCAGCTATCATAATGTTATCATCATCAGTCTGAAAAGTAATCGAAATGATTATTTAGAATGTAAATATATAACGCATAAAACTGAACCCAAAATAAAACAGTTGCAAAGACTCCTACACCTTCCTCTTGACTCTGAAAGTGCTTTGTATTGCTAATCGAAAATCAACAGTAGCTGATAGCAAGTGGTAGTTTTATATGTACTTTCAGTGTGTCGGTAAAGTTACCTAACTACTTTTTTAAACGAGTTTATTCTGCTCATGTGGTCTAAAATATCCTACAGGTGCATTACCTGCCTTGAAAATCTTATAGTTATGGGTAATTTTCAATTAGTTATCATAATTATATGTAACTCGACAACGGCAAGGCACCTATGCTTGAGACTGCTCATGGTCGAGCACAATGACAGAAACTTGGTTGTCATAGCTCGACCGCTTTTCGACACCATAGACAAAATAATCGTAGAAAGGGACAAAAACCCGATGACATGAAGAACGTTGTATGTAAATTACTTGTCATTCTGTTTGACACCTAGATGAAACTCGACCGAATTCCGACCGAACTCCGACCGAACTCCGCCGCCATGTGTCATTCCATACAAAATCTCGACGCCGTTATAACCTAAATCGGCCCCCGGATAAACAAAAAAAAAACAAACACGTACCTACTTTATTATTTTTGTTCCAGTCTTACAAATATTTTGAAACAGATCACATTTAAAAACCTCTGGATTTTGGATATGCAAGAAAACTTTTATCTCCTTTTTACCCCTTTTGCCGTGTGATGCCGGCTTATAATAGCATTTCTTTCCCGTGGGTGTCGTAAGAGGCGATTTAGGGACTCGAGGGTAACATGTGTATTGCAATTTAGTCGATGGGCTGACAACCTGTCACTATGGTGATACACAATTATCTGAATGACCCTCAAAAATATGTCAGAAGTGGCGTAAATGTCCGTTTTTACGGCCATTTATGCTCTGCCTACCCCGAAAAGGATATAGGCGTGATATATGTATGTATGTACCCCTTTCAGGTTAATTGTGAAAATTCTAAATCGCGTATTTAATAAATTTAGCTACTTAGTTTCCCAAAACTTAAAAGAGGTCGACTCAATGCCCTTAACTTTGTTACAAACGTTTTACTCTTTTTACCCCGTTATTATTCTAAATATCCTTTCTTAGCGGGTACTAATTAGTAGAATAACTGACCTAAAAAAATATTTTTAGAATTAGTATGCTGAGCGTTAATTTCAACATGACAATTTTTTTTGCACGAACTATTTATCTATTTAGGGACTCGAGGGTAACATGTGTATTGCAATTTAGGCGATGGGCTGACAACCTATCACTATGGCGATACACAATATTCCGAATAACCCTCAAACACTTGTTGACGTGGTGTAAATGACCGTGTTTTGCGGCTGTTTACGATCTGCCTACCCCGCAAGGGATTATAGGCGTGATATGTGTGTATTTATCTATTATATACACGTGGAGATATTAATTACGGTTTACTTACGGATTAATTCTAATAACGTCTCAAGATAAACGTCTGATGATGCGCGGCGGCCCTAAGTCTGTTTTAATGCTTGTACCCAAGATTAAACGACAGTTGTAACTTTTTGTATTACCACTGAATGGTTTATATAGGATACGGTACAATAGGGCTTAAATTTTGAATTGCTTAGTAAGTTGAATGATTCACAAGATACACAGTAACTTAATAAACATGAGTTTTATAAAAGTCTTATTTGTCTTAGAAACTAACAAGTTAAATAATATCATCATAATTTGTGCAAATCGTTGTAACGTTTATTATAAATATCCTTATATATTATATTATTTTATTTTTATAAATGCCCCTGAATAATTCACGCCACAGCGCCATCTAACCAAACTATGAAATGCTAAAATTACTGTGGGAACTATAGCTGATATAAATACTTAAACACTTTTTAAAGTAAGTATATATAATTAATATACAGGGTGCAAGATACAACACTCGAATATTAATAATATAGGGCGCATCAGAGCGTTAAATTGAACAACTTTCCCCTACGACCAAAGGACAGGAAATGACAAAAAGATATCGATCTCCCATACAAAATCACGATTAGCTGACTGGTTTTACTGAATCCAAGATATTCAAAGTCAAGGAAAGGTTTTTTTACGTTTGCGTTACGTTTACGTCTGCATGAACCCTATCAGTATTCAGAGGGCTGTCCCTTACACCCCGTTTGTATATAAAAGACTTAACAAACATTTGTATCTTGTGGAGATAAAACCCACAACCCTCGACGTAGCAGGCATGGGCACTATTCACTTCTTCTTCTTTTCGTGTGGGACACCGAGTCGTCTAA
This sequence comes from Tuta absoluta, assembly GCA_027580185.1. Taxonomy (NCBI): domain Eukaryota; kingdom Metazoa; phylum Arthropoda; class Insecta; order Lepidoptera; family Gelechiidae; genus Tuta; species Tuta absoluta. The sequence goes on along the minus strand of JAQAHW010000019.1, from coordinate 3,912,486 downwards.
CGACCCGATGAACCCTGGTGTCAAAGTTTTTTCAACCGCCTACTACTAGTAGTAGGCCTCTGACATGGTTGTGTAACGACCACCGTCTAAGTAATCATAGACGTCTAAGTATTCACTACACCATCGAGACAGTAAACATAATTATTTAATCAACCATTTTGTAGAATTCGTAAATATCAAAAATATAGTTTAATGGAATGGGAGTTTTTCTGTTGACAGTTCTGTTGATAGTTCTGAATGTCAAACCAGAGGGCGCTGTGCTAAATTGAAATTTTGATACGGCAGCAAGCAGCCATAGTTTTGTCACAGGTTCCGTTTCACGTTGTGTTCGTTACTAATTATTTCTGTTAGATTTGCTACGATAAAATCTTGTCATCTTTGTATTATAATGAGGGTCGTTCATGTTAGTGAACGAAAAAAAAAAACAAAATTTAGAACAATTTAATAAACACAAAATAAAGAATTATTTAAAAAAATGGTAGAGTTTTCGTGTAAATAAACGTAATTTCAATTAAGCTCAGCGACCTCTACGTTACAGTAGAGAATCCTTAGAAAATATGCCATTGAAAATTTATTGCAAAATATTTTGGCACTTGTCGCCAGAGTTCATGCCTGTCTTTAGTTAATAATTTATTCGGAAAGTCGCTACATTTTAGGGCACTTTAAAAAATTACAAGCTTTTACGAAACAGTGACGCAAATTAATGACTTTTTTGTCCCCTATACTTTATCATAATTTTTTGAAGATAAAACGATAGGTACTTTGTTTTGAAACAGATCGTTTTCATCATTATAAATTATATTATATATTATTTTCTTATTAAGTACTTTTGCCTTTGATAAACAATATTGATTAGACGGCTAAAATATGCTACGAAGCTACCTAAATACATACGTTGGTATGTTCGGTACTAACCGTGTTATTACAAAAAAATTGAGACGCGCTTTTACGCAGTGTTTAAAATATATTTTATACGATATGGCGCTGTCAAAAAGCTTGAACTACGTCTAACTTCTTTTATTTAACTGTTTATTGCACACAAGATAAAACACAGAACAATTTCATTAAAGAAAAACAACACAACAGGTACTACTTATTTCTAAAAATAAATCTCTTCCAGCAGTCCTACGGTGCGGTAGTTCTTTTGTAATAAGACCGTAAGATTCTGGTGTCTCAGTTGTAAAAATATGCAAAACTATTTTGACATAAATATTTACCTAAAGTTGGACTTCTGACAAGTATACGCTATCCTTCATCTGATTCGAAAAGAAATTTGCTTCCGAGCTTTGGAGGACACGTTAAACTGTGACCACAACAAGAATAAGTATGTCTCACACGAAAATAATAAGAAGAAGAACACGACGGAACCCACAAACATAAGAAAACTTCTTACCCTTCTTTTTCTTCGCTGCCACACATACCTTATTATTAAAACAAACATGGTACATACTTTTACTTGTTTAGCTCTCACGTTGCACTCGCCACTCATTAGAAGAAAGATAAATTGTTCAACCTCACAATAGATTTTCAGCTGGGGATTACTGTGCTGTTCTTATTTCAGTGTCCGTGTCTGCGCCGCGTGACTCTGACAACATAAATCAACGGACACTGTAGTGGACTACCGGAGATCTATTGAAAACTAGAAAGGATACCAATCCTACATTTTGACGAACGTGTTCAGTGGCATCTCGATATCACGATCAGTCTAACATGGTATCTCGAAACACGAAATCTCGACACATGGAATTTCGACACACGGAATCTTGACGACAGAATCTCATAATGATGATGATGACTAATTATTATGATATTCCGTGATATGACACCGAGGGACGAGATTGTGTCAAATGTCAATATGCCGTTATACACTGGTTAAAGTGAGTGTTCAGAAATGGGTAGATTCTTCGCAAGCAAACGCATCGCGAGAAAACATTTCAAGACGCTACGTGACGATGCAATATAATTTCAAGCTCTGCAGCCTATTAATTGTTTTTAAGCTATTTTTGTCCCATGGCAGTCTAGCTCTTGACGCTACTGTATGCTATGGGTATGTTTTTAATCGGGCTTTGAAATCCATTTCTTTATGAGAATCACTGCGCATGGTTAGCATCCACCAGTAGACTGCGTAAGCTATTATAATAAAATAACTATCAATCAACAGCTCTATGTGACGGCCGATGTGGCGCAATGGAAGTGTGACTGCCTGCGATGCATAGGTTCCTGGTTCGATTCTCGGTGGGGCACTCACAAAGTTGATGTTGATCACTTTGTTGATTTATTTTCAGTCTAGTTAGGATATTGCAGGCTGAATTACCTGATTGTCCAAAATTAAAGATGGATCCGTGCTTTGGAGCGCAGGTTCAGCCGTCGGTCTCGGTTGCTGTATATGATAATGTAGAGGGTGGTCGTTAAACAACCATGTCAATGGCCTACTACTTGTAGTAGACGTTTGTAAAACTCTGAAACCACGGTTCATCATGTCGTTAGACGACTCGGTGTCTCATAAAGTCATCGCGTCGCCGGCGCATCGAGCGGTCACGCTTCCGACATAATTACGTAATATCGTGCGAACGAATTGCCGAAACAATGTCAAAGTGCAATAAATGTTCAAAAATTGTTAACAAACGGGCTCCAGGATTGCAGTGTAATAAGTGCAGTAAATGGTTTCACTCGGCATGTCTGTCGTTGCCGAATGAGCTGCTTTTAGCAATTTCCATAAACGATGCGGTGGATTGGAAATGTCGGAGCTGTATAAATGGCGGTCAAACGAAAAAACGAGCATCGGTAATTTTGCCGGAGGTTGAAGAAGAGGAAGATGAGACTGAGATAAAAGACAACACGCCAAAGATAAAGATTGACCTTGGAAAAGCGACACCGAACCAAGTTTTAGAAGACATGAATAAAAAATTAGAAAAACTAGAATTATTACAGGAAATGAAAAACAAGCTGGATGACGTCTCTGCATCAGTCAATTACCTATCCAAGCAGTACGATAAACTAATTGAAAATCAAGCAAAACTCGAGAAGAAGATCATGTCGGTAGAAAACAAAAACGTCTATCTAGAAAAATGCAACAAAGCACTGGAGGAAAGGGTGAGCGCTCTTGAAGCAAAATCCAAGGACAAAAATATAGAAGTTTCAGGTCTGCTATACAAAGAGGGCGAGGATATCATCTCGGTGGTAAAGGAAATGTCCGTTAAACTAGAGCTAAACCCAGATTCCATTTGCGAGGCAGTGAGGGTAGTATCAGGAAACGCGGACAAAAAGCAGCGGCCACCGCCCGTGATCGTACAACTGGCTAGTCAGACCGATAAAAACAAGTGGCTAGCGAAGAAAAAAGGGCGCCTTACAAATGGACAGGTTTTCAATGTCCAAGATGATACCCCTATATATATCAATGAGGATCTGCCACGATCAACACGGCAGCTCCTGTGGAATGCCAAGCAGGTGCTCAAGGATGAGTGCAGGTTCAAGTTCGTATGGGTACAAGGAGGCCGAATTCTAGCTAGACAAGACGAGAGTGAAGAGCACAAAAAGATCTACACAATACGTACTGATGGCGACCTAGAATACCTAAAGAAAACTTTCCTCAAGTGCAACAAATGAAGGCACTAATTACATAAAACACTGAATAAGTGTTTCATTTTTTACAATGAATGACTTACTTACAGTCATACAAAACAATATACAATACACTAGATTTACCAACATAGATTCATGGGCAAATAACATAACCTGCGACGGAAATTACTTTAACATAGCACACCTAAATATCAGATCCCTACGCAAGCATTTTAACGAACTATTGGTACTGATAAGTAGCAGTAAAGAGAATCTAGACATAATAATACTAACAGAGTCAAACATTACAGAAGAACAAGTAGGATTATACTCAATAGACGGCTACGACAACCACATCTACGCGAGAGATAATAGTAAGGGAGGTGGAATACTTATCTACACAAAAAAATGCCTAAACTTCATTTCAGCTTTAGTACGTGGAAACGCAGCGGAAATCATACATGCACAGATTACTGACTTAAGGCGGTCATTGACCCTACATCTCGTAGCAGTATATAGGCCACCTAAAACGAATAAAAATTGTTTCATCGAGGACCTTCAAAAACTACTAAATTCGATACCTAATCGAAGCGAGGCGATTGTGATCGGAGATGTTAACATTGACATCACTGATAAGAGCTCGGGCAGTGCGGTGACTAAGTACAAAGACATGATGAGCGAACTCGGTTTTCAATGTGCAGTGGATGACGTCACGCGAGAGGAGGTAGTAGATGGACGACTTGTTTACTCCTGCATCGATCACATCTGGGTACGAAGCCGGCGCGAACTGGACTCCTACATATTAACGTGTAAAATCTCGGACCACTACATGGTGGGTCTGCGTGTGCTGGTGGACGACAGTGTAACTAATTCTATCAGAAATCAAGTGCAATCGGTATTAAGTGATAAAATAGTGTTCGAAAAATTGGAAAAGGTAGCTTGGAGTGAGCTCGAGGATGTTCAGTGTCCGTTGTTGTTGTATCAAAAGCTGTGTGACATTTTTGGTGAAATTTATGACACTTCTACAGTTAACCGTCAAGGAAGCAAGAAACGTAAGTCACAACCTTGGATCTGTAATAGGTTAAAAGGATTGTTAAAAAAGCGAGATAAGCTATTCCGTAGATGGAAATCTGCACCGAATAATATGAACTATAGGCTTGAGTACACCAAGTTCCGAAACTATGTAAATAAGTGCTTAAATTTAGCTAAAAATAAATATAGACAGGAGATGGTTAATATGTGTAAAAATGACTTAAAAAAAGTGTGGAACTTAATAAATGGTTGGCTAGGGAGAAAAAAGAGAAGTTTGGATGATATTATTCTTAAATATTTAGGAATTAGTGACAGTCTCAATAATGTTTGTAGTAATTTCTCAAAGACTTTTACGGAAGAGATAAGTAACATTAAGCATAACTGTACACAAACTTTCATGTTAAGATCTAGCTATGTGAAGGAAGCGGATACTTCATTAAGATATAAAAAGGCCAGTGCACATGACATTAAAAAAATTATTAACAAATTAGGAATTGATAAATCACCAGGTTTTGACAGAATTAGGGTAAGAGATTTAAAATATGTATGCGAAAAAATTAGCCCTGTCATAGCAAGTTTTGTAAATCTTTGTGTTAAACACAGTGTGTACCCTCCGTTATTAAAAAAAGCTCTTATAAGGCCCATATTTAAGCAAGGTAGTCACTTGGAATACACAAATTATAGACCAATTGCAATTCTATCAGCTATCAATAAAATCACTGAGAAATACATAGTGGGCCAAATAAGTAGCTTTTTAGAAAAAAATAAAGTATTAAGTGATGTGCAGCACGGATTTAGGCAGGGTCGCAGCACGGATACAGCGCTGGTACGCTTTACAGACAGTGTAAACAGCTCGCTTGATGCTAGGAAGCAGCTGGTGGTGGTCTACATAGACTTCAAAAAAGCTTTTGATACTTTGGACCACCAGCAGCTGCTGCTGGCAATGAGTGAGTGCGGCATACGTGGGCCAGTTAATGACTGGCTTCGCTGCTATCTCCAGGGCCGTACTCTGCGCACATCTGTAGCTGGAGTAGAAGGAGCTGATGCTAATATTTTGTATGGTGTCCCCACTGGATCGGTGTTTGGCCCAGTTGGCTATGTGATGCATGTGAACAGTATGTGTCAAGTGGTTAAAAATTGTAATATGCTTATGTATGCAGATGACACATGTCTGTACTATGCTGATAAGGATCTTAATAATATAGAACAAAAAGTTCAACAAGACTTGGATAATTTAATAAGATGGGCCCACGATAATGGGATTATTATAAATATTGATAAGACTAAGTGCATGCACATATACTCTCCTTATAATAAGCAAATTAATAGAAAGCCTGTTATTATAGGTCACACCTACGACTGCTTGCATAATTTAACTAATGTCTGTGCTTGTAATAGCTTGCAAGTTGTGCCAAATTATAAATACCTAGGATGTACAGTAGACACAAATTTCTCTTGGAAGTTACATGTAGACAATGTGTGTGGAAAACTAAGATTAGCCCTAGATAACTTCTATCACTTAAAATTCACTCTTAATAAAACAACATTGTATACACTGGATTATGCATTGGCGGAATCGATACTGTCGTATGGACTTAGCAGTTACGGTAGAACTTTTCCAACATACCTAGATAAAATTAAACAAATACAAGTAAGATTCTTAAAGTCATTAGTAAATAAAAAGATAAAAGATAACTGTGAGAAAGAATATGAAAAGTTATTTAAAATCTGTAAAATTTTGCCAGTCCAGCAGAGAGTGTCGCTTCTGCTAATAACAGAGGAGTATAGAAATGATAACTTTAAGCAAGTAGCTTCACATAGTCGTAATACAAGAAGTGCGCTGAATAAAACTTTTGTAGTACCCCGCAAATGTAATTACTATGGACGGAGGACTAAGGAGTACCTAATACCTAAACTACTTAACAATCTCTCAAAGGAAGCAAGTGAGGATAATGTCAGTCTATACGTGTACAAAAAGAATGTCAAAAAATGTTTGTTAGAAAATTGTGAATAGGTAGTTAGCTAACTATTAAAATAATAATACCATATCTTTGTTGGTGATCATACATTCATTGTATGTTGTATAAACATAATATAGAAGTCGTGACTGAATGTTTATACTGGTGATGTATTTATAACAGCTAAAACATGTGTTTGTTTCTCCCGCCAATAAACTGCTGTGCAGTTTGGCAGGTTTGTACCTACTTTCTTTGTATTTTTTTTCTTTAATAAATGCTTTTTTCATTTTCATTTTCATAAGAAAAGAAGAAGAATCGGAAAATGGAACATGAGTAGACTGTGTAGGCTGTTATTAAATCAATATCTCTTCCAGTAACTCTGTATCTTGGTGAAACTTTAACAAGCGCACACAATTAGAGGAGCGTGAGGTCCGCGCACGTAGGGTTTTGTTTTGTCTTGTTAGACGTCAAGAAGCTCGGATTTACTGCCATTCGAAGAAGATTAACTTACCACATATAAATTCATTCATCAGCCTATTGCAGTCCACTGCTGGACGTAGGCCTCCCCTAAGGTACGCCATTGGGCACGATCTCTCGTTTTTGCCATTCAATCGCTAACTAATTTACTAATAGTCTACATTCCATGTTAGCAACTAATATCTCTTACTAAGAATATCACTGTCACTTTCAGGTAAAAATGATTAAACAAGCATATAAGATGAGCGTCTCTTGAATTGTCTACGATTTTACGCATTTTACGCGGTATCTGTCAGAATCGAACGGTGATTAAAATAATGCTATTAAACACACAAGAAAATCTACAAAGTGGCACGGAAATCATAGACTTATTAAGAGATGACATCCTTTTCTAAAATTATTTAACTTTTACATTTTAAATACCTACTTGGCCCAAATTTAGTGTGTTAAGCACTTGATTTTAGGATCCGAAGGCCCCTCTGATAATATTTTCGTGGGGAAATTCACACAATGTTGTCATTTGATATTTTCAAAGGCTTGCTTTTAATGTCTCTATATTTGAAAAGCTGAAAATGAAACGAATTCGTTTCCATGACTGCATTTCCGGGATTTTAAAATTAATTGCAGAAAATTAATTAGTTTCCTGGGATTCCGTAAAGGAAAATTTAAATATGGAGCACAGAGCAACGAATTGTCATGCATTGCGACTTCTTTTCTCTTTGTCAATATTATACAGGTCAGATCAAACACGAGCTGATTTGTAGTCTCTTTGTTAAAGACCCTTTTTTATATATTTCTAACCAGTTCGGAATCTGTTGTTAACATTTCTGACTTGCATCGTAATGAGTCTTTACCGATTATAGAGGTCAGTGGTCTTCAACGCATGTTTACAACTTTTTCTATGGAAGCTATGTTGGTAAACGAGTTTTTTTTTGCGACCTCCCATACAAAATTCCCAATCAGCTGACTGACTTTCTATGGAAACTCGAAAAAAAAATTCGTTTCCCAACATAGGCTCCATAGTAAAAGTTGTTCAGTTTCATGGTCTGATCATGCCTGCAAAGTTTTCGGTACACCGTCCCTTACACCCTGTATACTTATCATTCAAGGGATCAAATAAATTATCAAGTATCTGTATGAAACTCCAGTATAGAAGTTGATCCCATAAATGGAAAGGTTGATGTGATTTTGATAGCCACAATACTATCTACTGCCTCCTGCAAAGTATATTTTACAAAACATACGTTTTTCATTGCACAACGAAATTTGCTGAATAGAGTGAAGCGATACTTTACGCCTCGACAGCTTTTAACTCTTTACAAAGCACAAGTCCGATCCTGCATGGAGTATTGCAGTCACCTTTGGGATGGCTCAGCCAAATACCAACTTGCCGCTCTTGACTCGGTGGAACGCAGGGCCAAGAGGCTCATAGGCGACATAAAACTGGTGGACACCAAGCTACATAGCCTGGCACATCGCCGCAAGGTTGCCTGCTTGTCGGTATTTTATAGATTGTACTTCGGAGAGTGTGCTCAAGAGCTTCACGACCTTGTTCCACCAGCTCCCTTCTACCATCGGACATCCAGACGCACCGTCGGATACCATCCGTACCTGGTAGCCATTCCATCAATTCGGACTAAGCGCTTCCAGTCATCATTTATAATGCGCACTGCTAAAGAGTGGAACTCACTTCCTGCGTCTGTGTTTCCAAAAGCATACAACCCTAATCTCTTCAAAGTAAGAGTGAACAGGCTTCTTCTGGGTGAGCTCGCTCCATCTTAGACTCTGTCTCTGTCCTATGACCTAGACTAGAGTCAAGAGCAAACCCATCATTAATAAAAAAAAAAAAAAAACATAAGGATCATATAATTTTCAAAACCTGAAAACTATCTAGTTTACCTGAAAACCACGCTCGACGAATCTCATTGCATTTTCATGCAGAAGTTGCATCCGTCTTTATGTTAAAGTTTTGCTGTGCTGCCGCCGGGATGGAATAAATGCCTCGTCTTTGATAAGTTATTTATGGTGTGCTGCTTGTTACAAGTCGATTTTGATGTATGGCATTATTCTTCAAGTTTATACTGGCCTTTTACTGATCAATTTAGAATAACTTTCGAATAATGTTCCAACTTTTTACGCGACTGCCCAACCAAAAAGGAGTGTATGTTTTTAGAATTCATTATATGTAAGTATGTATGTTAAAGGACTGAAGCTCGTTAACCACTGAACAGATTCGAATGGGAATTATATCGGAAGAATCGTTACATTATCCTGAGTATCCTGTGCTAGATTTTATCTCAGAACGCAGTAGTGTATGCAAATTTTTAATTTATTATGCTTGTTAGAAGATTTCATATGCTTAATATCGGTAGATTTGATCGGTTAGACGCGATTCTAGCCTTCACGAGGCTATTTAGCAGCCATGATTTCAGTTGCTTTTCCATCGGCTTAGTTAGGAAATAGACTTTGATTTGCACAGGGCCTTTGGTATTGGCGTAGTAAATGACACGCAAATTGAGAAGAAAGTTAAAGTTCATTGCAGATGGCAGCAAGTGCGACTGTGCCTACACGCACTAATAATAAATAGTAACTGAACTTTAATAGTAATTTTTCCGTTTTGGCATCTCTACACAGACGCCTACAGTGATTTCCGAGGTATATTGCTATATTATCTAACTAAAACTCATTATTGAAAAGTGAGACTGATTTAGTAGGTATACATTTATTTTGTTTCAGTGTTCAGGAAATGATTTTTAAATCATTGTGTATGTATTACATAACGTTTTTTTAAAAGGATATGCATACCCGGGTATTTCAAAAAAACATTTCTGATACCCGGGTATTAAAATTGGTCGGGTGTTCGAAAACCCTAGCGCTGACTATGGCGATGAAACAAAAGAGTGCCAAGTAGAGTTTCTAATAATCGTAAAAGTCATTTTGTTCTCAGAATGATTTTTTTTATTTTGTGTAAAATTCTGAAAAGTTATTTTTTATAGGAACTTAAGGTAAAAGTAGCATCACTCCAGTTCTAGTCGTGGGTGCCATAAAAATGGATAAATTTATACAGGGAAGGACCGGCAGCGTCTTCTATCTAAATGCATTATTTTTCACTGCGCTCGCCAAGCGTTTTAATTTTTAAGGCTGCACTCTAAGATTCGAGGACCAGGACTTTAAAACATACACCTGAAGGCTGGTGGGAAGCAAGGTCTCACCCAGAGAAGTTTGTGTGGTTGTTCAAACAAACAGCCTTATCGCGTCTTTGGGGCGCGACTGGGCTTATGAGTTGTTCTGGAATTAACTGATCGGACTGAAGCGCCAAGCGTCTAATTCGGGGAAGCCCAAGTCCAGCAGTGGACTGTTGTGGCTGTCAATGTTATTTTAACGCTTAGGTAACATACAAACAACAGGTAGGTATTGAATACCTTTTAAAACACTTCCCGTGCTAAGTATAACATTTTTGAAATCTTGCAAATTTTTTAAGTGCGCGCAGGATTTGAACCAATTTATCGCCGGTTTTCATCGCTTAGACTACATTCAATCTGTAAAGATAGAATCTGTCGCCGGGTATTAGTTGCAAAACTAACCCGGTAGATGGAGCAGTGCCACGCGTTACTGGCATTAAATACACACGCGGTAGCCCAGATGGAAGAGGTATCGTCACTAGTAATGACGAAAAATAGCAGGTATAAATTCTGCCCGCGCTTGAAAATTTTGCAAGTTCTCAAAAAGAAGGTAGCTATGTCCGGCCACCTGTCCTTCCTACAATATACTTATAACATTACACCACAGACAAATACAGTTCTAACGTGTTAGACGGGTAAATGCGTGTCCTAAGTTCCATCAAAGCTATTAGGGCCGTCGTTCACAGTTGTCGTTGACAAGGAGATGACATCGTTAACATTTCTGACATTTCCTATTAATTACGTTTGATGTGCGGAAACGTCTCCTGAAGCGGGGCTAGACGTCTTTATGAAGATAATGAATTTGACAACATATGGATAGTATGGTACTTAGTTATAGTATCTTAATTTCAAGTTAACTTTCTACGTGAGGAATTTCTGTCCATTATTCGAAAAATAATATCTGAATGCTATTTTCGAAATAGTAAGGTGCTTTCAATTTGCTAAAATGTATATGTAGTTCTTCAAATATGTTTTATGAATTAAGAACTGAATCTAATATTTTTTTATATAAAGTGCTTTGAATTGGGGTGAGTTTTTCTCGTAAATACCGAACAACTTTTCCTTAGGAACATAGAAAAAAGTGGCACTCTCATAAAAAAATCCCCTACCGTACCTACGTAGTCACCTACCACTCTATTTTATAGTCTTCCTTTACAGTATCACAGAAAACTTAATCCCGAATACATTACCTGCAGATTATTAATTCTCTGCAATGAATTTTAAAATCCCGGAAATGCAGTCTTTTTGTAATTATCAGTCTTGGAAATGAATTCGTTTCATTTTCAGCTTTAACTTTCAGACGGAACATTAAAAGTAAGCCGGTTATATATTCATTATCTTTTTCATTTCTTTTGTTTGGCATAATTTATCGGAGTAACAGTGTAATTCAGAGAATTTTTGAGAGTCTTCCCAATTTACCATTATATTTTCATCTACTTCTTATTGATAGAATAAGTATTTTTTTTACATCCAAACTAATTACGATTACTATGGATTAAGTAGGAATAGAATCGCTATGGGTCGTCGGACAACTTGATGTCCCACAAAAAAACAGGTAAAAATTAAATATAAGGGTGCTTGTTATATGTCTTGAAAAAACATCAGTAATTTTCATGTCTGCCGTGTGATGCCGGCTTAGAATAGCATCACCCCATTTCTTACCCTTGGCAGTCGTTAGAGGCGACTAAGGGACTCGAGGTTGTGTATTGCAATTTTAGGCGATGGGCTGACAACCTATTATTACGGCGATGGACAATTTTCCGAATGACCCTCAAATATTTGTCAGACGTGGCGTAAATGTCCGTTTTGCGTCCCCCGCAAAGGATATAGGCGTGATATGTATGTATCTATTTTCATCTCAAAGTAACGTTCAGGACAAATTGAACAAAATTATTTTAGTCGCATGTAACTCTTTGCGTCTAAGCCCAAGATCCAGCCCCTAACAATTACGACGTGCTCTGTACTTTGCGCAGTCTTGCTCCCAATTTGTGTCTAACTCCTGTACTATTGTTCTAAGCTTGACTGCATACGGAACAGAGTTGTGGCGATGTTTGTAGATATCGATAATAATAAAAAAAATGTTTGCTAAAAAAACAATGATACAGTCAGTTAGATGCGTTAGAAACAAGTCCGGAATAGATTTTTTGAGACATCCCAAATGTCGAATGTTGATTTTCACGTAGCAGTAGTTTATTATTTTTAGGTAAGACCTAAAATTTAAACACTTAAAAGTGTTTTAGATGCCACTACGTTGAAGTCGAGACCTCCATTCCTTACTTTGCATACATAAAATAAAACAGCCCACTGCTGAACATGGGCCTCCGCTTATCGGGAGGTATTGCCAAACTCACCACGCACCAAGACCAGGGTAAATTTATATTCTATAAGGTTATAAGCATGATGACTATGCTTGTGAAAGAGCATTAATGTTGGACAAATCAACAATGCTGTAGTAAAAATAAATTACCAATACGAGTATCGATAATTTCTAAGATGTGACTGCCCCCGTAGCCGCAGACAACTTAATGGCGCGCCACTTCGCTCGTCCCCACTTTCACGACAAGACCTCCATTCCCACCTAGACTAGGAAAAAATTTCATTTATTGATAGTCTGCCTACCTTGCAAAGGATAAAGGCATGATGTGTCTATGTTTGTGAAAAAGCATACAAGTTGGGAAGAAAAAATAAAGACTAATATCGATAATGCCTCACACGTGACTCTCCCCATAACCGCAAATAACATAATGGCGCGCCACTTCGCTCGTGCCTACCTCCACGTCGAGACTTCCGTTCCCACCTATACTAAGGAAAATTGTCATTTAACGATGTTCTTCCAACCTTGCAAAGGATAAAAGCATGATGTGTCTATGTTTGTTTGTGAAATAGCATTTTGTTGGGAAGTAAAAAAAAGGGCTAATATCGATGATGCCTCACACATGACTACCCCTGTAGCCGCAGACAACTTAATGGCGCGCCACTTCGCTCGTTTCCACCTTTACGTCGAGACCTCCATTCCCACCTAGACTAGCGGATATTTTTACTCTATTGTCTGGTGAATATCATGCGGGTTGGACAGGTCAACAGTGGTGTTATCTCTTAAACAAAAATAAAGCTTGTTTGAAAACAAATGTGTTTAGCAATAAGCTTAGGCGGAGTGGGAGACTCGTCCGACGCTGCGTTTTTTTAATGCACCGTAACGCATGCGTCTGTCAGACGAATTGCGATTTTCGACGTAATGCCCATACGTGTGTGCGTTAAAAATATGCAATGACAGACGATAAGTGGTAGAACCGCCTTAATATAATTGAATGAAACATTGCCAACTAGCCATTAATTCTGGCTACACATTTACATTAGCTGGTAAGTTTCTAATAACTGCAGCCAATCTGATCAACTAGCAATTCTAAAACAGACATTTATAGTTATCAAGACATTTTTGTATTAGGTTTGCACCAAGTTTTTGTTTTTCTATTAATATAGGGTGAAGTTTTACTAGTGACCGATAGCTCAAGACAGGCTGGTGATAAGGAACGACTTTTCCCAAAAAACGTATTTCGAAATACGAAAAAGAAATTGGATCTAGCGTACAAATTTAACAAACAGCTGATTTCAGTTACTATGGAAACTCAAAATATTTTTGAGGAAAATTGTCTTGCCGGTCATAAATTTTTGCTATCGGTCACCAGTAAAATTTCACTCTATTCGTTTTTTTTAACTGTGTCGCATTTTGTTGTTTTAGATATTCAGCACAAATGTTCAAAGTTTCGGGTCACAAAGGTTTGTTTATTCATCACCTCGACAAAGTTAATTGTTACAAATTCAGAAGTCCAATCACAAATTTAATAAAGCTTCTTTAGAGAGGTTGGTATGAAGAACTTTGGCTTGGTGAGACTGGAACGTCTTTATTAAAGGAGTAAATAAGGTGAGATAAAAACTCACATTGTTTGTTAAAGTATTTGTTTCATAAAAAAAACCGACGAAATGCGACTCAAACTCGCTCAGCGAAGGCAAATCAAGCCCTTTCATACGATACCACACTTGCACTTATGTATCATTTTTTAAATATTGTTCCCTTTCGTTTTCCTACAAAAATATTAAAAAAATATATTTATCCTAAATTTTATAGTTTTAGGTCCACGGAAAGTACCCTATAAAATTTGATTCCCTTGCGCGAATAACACGCGTTTTTACAGCATAAATGGCCGCGTATCATCATTTCATATTAAAATAGGTCTTGATTTATTTACAACTACAAACGGGAGTCTAAGATAATGGTTATAATTTCAACGCAATATCTCTACGCTTTCCCGAGATGCCGTGTGATTTCGGCTTAGAATAGCATCGCCCCATTTCTTTCACGTGGTAGTCGTAAAATGACTCAAGGGTTTATATTGCAATATTAGGCGATGGGCTGACAACTTGTCACTATGGCAAACCACAAAATTTTCCGAATGACCCTCAAATATTTGTCAGACGTGGCGTAAATGTCAGCTTTTTGCAGCCGTTTATGCTCTGCCTACCCCGCAAGGGATTATAGACATGATAATGTGTATGTATGTATGTGTTCCCGAAATAAAAGGTCCCGATACATGGATGGACAACAATAAAATTATAAGGATTTCGTTATTTTTTGAGGTACGGAACCCTAACAATAAAAATCAAATAACTAAAGCTGGATTTTAATTATTATAGTGAACAGGAGTAAGTAAGGCGAGAGGAAAGCAAAACAGCCACAACAGTCCACTACTGGACAAAGGCCTTCCCCTATTAGAGGGTTTTGCTATACTCACTACGCTTAGCATGCGGATAGGTGAGCGCAGTGCAAGATGTTGTATTTGTAGGAAACGCTGCTGCCCATTTCCTGGATGAATGTATCCATAAGTCGCTTTTTACGTCACCCGTGGTTAGTATAAGAGTGATGCAAATTCTAAGCTAGTATCACAAAGTAGAAGAAAAAAGGAAAAACTCCATTGTATCAAAAAAAAAATTGAGTTGGTTTTAATTATAATAGCAAACCCTGTACTCAAGCAACTGTTAGTTAAACACAACCATGGATTGTGATGTCATAATTAAATCAAATTCTGTAGCTGAACTATAAACATTGGTGTTTTGTTATCTTGAAAATTTATGATTTGTACTAAAAAATCCTACTAAATTGAAAATGGACCCAAAGTCTCAAGGCCTAACGAAATATAGGTCTAAAAATATCTAAATTAATCTACATCCCAAAAACCACGCACAAAGTTGTTATTGAAACCTTAGGAATATGAAAATAGTTAGTAAATATTAGTTTTCTGTCTGCCATCGAGGTGAAATATCTAAAATTCTTTAATCTAAAAATACGCATCAGCAAACTTAATGCTGATAATTTCGTCTAGAGGTTAAATCGTATTCGATTTGTTAATCGACTTAAAGAAGGAGGTAAGGAATTGTATAATTAAGGTAAGTTTTTCTTTATATATCCCCACTTAAGGTTCTTCTTTCCTTTCCATAGCCGGTCTTGTAGTGTTCCATCTCCATAGAATTCAAAAGAATTTTGGTTATGTTGGTGTTTTGAAGACTTCACGCCATACGTGTTTGTATTTGCATTAGTACCTCAGACAAACATAAAAAATAAAGGGTAATGAATTGTGTTAAAACTTATAATAACTAACTATTTAAAATTATATTTTATAAGAGTTTCAACATAAAGGTTAATAAATGTTTCTGTACTCTGAAGTTGAATCGGGTCTTTCGTTGATTCGGTGTCCCACACTGAGGAATAAGTGAGATTGGTTTAAGAAAGAATAATTGAGAGAACGTTTTGTTTTATTATAAGTTCTAATGTACCTGTCTTACAAAAACGAGGCAAGGACGGTCTCTTCTCTTCTCTTCTCTTTTCGTGTGGGACACCAAGTCGTCTACCGACCCGATGAACCCTGGTTTCAGAGTTTTTCAACCGCCTACTACCACTAAAAGGCCTCTGACATGGTTGTGTTACGACCGCCGTCTAAGTAATCAGAGACAGCAACCGGGACCGACGGCTTAGCGTGCCCTCCGAAGCACGGAACCATTTCTTTTCGGACAATCAGTTGGTTCACCCTGCAATGTCCTAACCAGACCGGGAACAGATTCACAAAGTGAAAAATATCAACTTTGCGAGTGTCCCACCGAGAATCGAACCCGGAACCTTTGAGTCGCAGGCAGTCGCACTACCACTGCGCCACATCGGCCGTCGACGGCAAGGACGATTATACCTTACTATAAGGATAAAGATAAAAGTAAATAAAACGTCCTTTAAATTTTCTCAGTCCCTAGGTAGCACTTGTAAGCGTCAGTAGAGAAACGCGGATTTATTTTGCAAATGAGACGTCTTTCCTTTCTCATGAATATTCAGGAAATTTTGATCCACCTCCTTTTAGGGTGAAAGTGGCTGCCAAAAAGTAAGGAATGGTAATCGTGGCAAGAATATCATAGGATTTCGTAACTGAAATCAGTCAATGTCTGTCAGAGGACGGCTGTACAAGTTGTGGAGCAAATGCTTCATTTCAATAGATTAGTGCCGGCTTTTTGGGTACCTATATCTGTAAAGAAAGCCGTGTGATGCCGGTTTAGAATAGCTTCACCCAATTTCTTTCTCCGTGGGTGTCGTCAGAGCCGACTAAGAGACTCGAGGGTTACATGTGTATTGCAATTTTAGGCGATGGGTTGACAACCTGTCAATATAGTGATACACTATTTTCAAAATGACCCTCAAATATTTGTTAGACGTGACGTTTTGCCTAGGTACCCCGCAAGGGCAATGGACGTGATATATGTATGTATGTAAAGTTATTTTCGGCGGGATATTTATAAGGCTTGAACGAAAACAATTCTACTCTTCCTAAACAAAGTACATATACTTACGTATATAGAAAAAAAAACAGTTATTCTATAAAATAATGCATGATTATGTTTTGTAACGAAGCGTCCTACGCCCTACAGCTATGTTATGGACCGACACAAATTCGTGTCTTATGGTGTCTGGGGCAGCCTACTTTTTGCAGTAGAATTCAGTTTTGCTTAAATCAACTAACTAATAATTTCCCTATTTTACTTCTTCTCCTTTTCGTATGGGGACACCGAGTCATC
The DNA here is from genome assembly GCA_027580185.1 of Tuta absoluta. Taxonomy (NCBI): domain Eukaryota; kingdom Metazoa; phylum Arthropoda; class Insecta; order Lepidoptera; family Gelechiidae; genus Tuta; species Tuta absoluta. Next base: position 3,895,166 of record JAQAHW010000019.1, on the reverse strand, counting down.
CAACGACCCATATTTTAATGTAGTTAAGTAAATCAACTAAGTAGTTAATAAACTGGGCATCTATTGCAAATGTGATTTTCTACTCTAAAAACTGTAATGAAAATACAAAACGACCAAAAACATCAAACTGACATGCTCTTGAAATACCGCTACGCCTATTTTCATTTCACCTACACATTTTAAAACAAAAAACCTATATGTGCTTTGCATGCCCATTCAATTGAGGCAAAACATGTGATTCTGTAATTATGATTTATTGTACCACCTTTTTATACAAATGTTTTAAGCAAATAAAGATATTCTATTCTATTCATTTAGCACACTTTAGTCCCTGGGACGTAGACAAGAAAGGCCTGCCAATGTAAAAATTCAAAGCTATGAAGCCTATACACTTTCTATTTCTTCACTCTCTTTACATGTTACATCCTCTATCTACAGTGAATCCACTCGTGGAATAGAATTTTCCATTCAAATCCTGGTTCGTTTTTTAAACAGGATTCTATCTATGTGCCCAGCTGGTGTGTTTCACCTGTTACCCGACTGTGGCAAAAAAACGCAAGTGCCTTAATTTTGGTATGTGAAATTATTTTATTCATATCATGTGGCACATTGAGTCGACAAAATGTTGAAATCTAGTGTAAGAGTTTTTAAGTAAATCACCTGAATAGGTAAGCAGTCTACTTACGTGGTTATATGATGACATCCATCTACCAAAGTAATCATACATAGCAACCGACGCCGATGTCATTACTTATTCTTGAATAAAGTGGTTTAGCCTGTAATGAAGCGTATACTGTGAAAAATCCTACAAAATGATATATACTAAAATCATGCTTGCACAAGCACTTCTTCTTCCCATTCTTGACTATGCTGATGTCTGTTATCTGGATGCGACGGAAGAATTACTCAATAAGCTTGAGCGACTACAAAATTTGGCTATTAGATTTATTTTCGGTCTTCGTAAGTTCGATCATGTCTCAGAATTTCGTGCTCAGCTTAAGTGGCTTCCAATTCGCCTTCGCCGCGATGTGCACATCCTATCCACTCTTTATAACATCCTTCACAATCCTGCCACTCCCGACTATCTCCGCTCCCGTTTTCACTTCCTTCCCCCTGATCCCCGCCCTAGGCGCGACTGCATCACTAAGGTGCTGGAGTGTCCAAGAGCGAATACTAGATTTCTTTTTAACTCTTTTTCCGTTAAAGCTGCACAGCTCTGGAATGATCTTCCTAAGACTGTACAGGAAAGCCCATCTATTTCCGTATTTAAAAAGCGAGTAAAAGAGCACTTCATTTCTCAACAACCTTGAAATATTTATGTATGTTTATGTATTTTTATAGTATTTATGTAAATTTGTTTATTTATTTATGTAAGTTTATATTTATTATTTGTATGCATGTTAAAATATTTTACAGAGTTATATATTCATTTATTTTGTTATATTTATTTCGTATTGCCTATTTGCCCCAAAAGTTTAAATTCTCTCACAAGACATGGGTTGGCTGGAAGAGATCTCTTCTTTAGAGATAAGCTCGCCTTTGCGACAAAAAATGTAATTTTTTTTTTCTGTGTATTGTTTGTGCAATAAAGAATATTGTATATATTTTACGGAGAATCGAATCAATTTCCTCCTGATTCATTTCAGCCAGCTAGACAATTGAGGCGGTAAGTCTAGAAAAATATCAAAAATAAATAATAAGTCTCAGTAAATCTTTTTTTTTGTGTGGGACTGAGTCGACGCATAATCCGATGAACTCTGGTGTCAAGAGTTTTTCAACCGCCTCCTACTACTAGTAGACTTTTGACATGGTTGTGTATCGGCCGCCGTTTAAGTAATCATTGACAGCAACCGGGACCAACGGTTTCACGTGCCCTCTAAAGCATAGAACCATCGATCTACCAGGCAACCAGGTGGTTCAGCGTGCAACGTCCTAACCAGACCGGAAACAAATTCATAAAGTATATCAACTTTGTGAGTGCCCCACTTGGATCCGAACCCGGAATCTTTGCGCCACAGGCAGTGGCACTACCGCTGCACCACATTGGCCGTCTTCGTAAATATATATTGATTTGATACGAGTATCTTGTAGTCGGGTTTCAAGTTTTTTAACTGTTTCAATCTTGTTTGAACCAGTAACACCTTTCGTTGCGCTTAAAATATCCAATGCTGGGTGAAGTTAGTGACAAGTTTAACTCTCCTGGGAGGTTCCTACTGGAGTTTTAGTGATGTTTCTAATGTATGTTTGTATCGATAAAATAGCATCACCCCATTTCTTTCCGATAGTGTCTTAAAAGGCGACTAAGGGAGGAATCCAGGGAATGAACAACAATTTTCCCTGTGACAACACTTTGTAATGCACTCGCCAATCCGCCTGCCAAGTGTGGTGAGTACCTATGGCAACTACCCCCGAATTGGGGGATGCCCATATCTAGCAGTGGACTGTTGTGGCTGATGAAGTAAAGTGAAGGTATTGTAAGTACTGAAGTTGGTTGAAAGACAGTTCCCGTAGATGGCGCTTACGTCAGCGCACATTGACGCAAAAAGTAGTCGCGTATTTTGACAACCAAGTTAGAACACAATGGTTCAGTGGTAGAGCGTTGGCACAGTGCGCTGTTAGTGGGTTTGGATCCCGATCGTGTGAAATTTTAAGTATCTACAATTTGTTGACTGTTAAAATTACACTCAAATTCTTATTTATGTAAGATTAAAATAAAAGAGTTACTAATGATTGCAAATTAGGTTTTTGAATTCATGAATTAATTCAATTTTATCCGCAGATTCTCTAACGCCCCATAAATTAAATGGAAATTTAAAATAATCTGGTCAAGTAATTCTAATTAAAAAATCAACAGCCACAAGAGTCCATTGCTGGACATGGGCCTCCCTCAAGGGCAAAGGGCTTATTGCGGGTATGTGCCATAGACATCACTCTTGTCAAACGGATCGGCGAGCGCAGTGCAGAGTGTTGAATGAACAAGGAATGCTGCCAACGATTCCCTGGATTTAACCTTTACGACAGGTACAGATACGTATGGGGTGATGCTATTTTTAACCAGCACCACACGGTGAATACGATGTGATTTAAATAAAAATCGGATTATATTTATTATTATCAATATCAATTATTATTAAGTCTTGCACCATTTTATTTTGTTCGTGTGGGACACCGAGTCGTCCACCGACACGATGAACCGTGGTGTTAGTTTCTCAACCGCCTACTACTAGTAGTAGGCCTTTGACATGGTTGTGTAACGACCGCGATCTAAGTAATCATAGACAGCAACCGAGACCTACGGCTTAACGTGCCCTCCGAAGCACGGAACTATTTCTTTTCTGACAATCAGGTGGTTCACCTTGCAATGTCTTCACCAGACCGGGAACAAATTCAAAAAGTGATAAATATCAACTTTGTGAGTGTCCCACCGAGAATCGAACCCAGAACCTTTGCGTCGAAGGCAGTCGCACGACCACTGCGCCACATCAGCCGTCAGACCATTTTAGTCAAATAATTGTCATTCATTAATAAAATTCATTTACAGGATTCGTTCTTTCATTCAATCGAGATTATGAAAGTTTCAATGGGGACAAATTAATTTATTCAGAATTAAAGCAATATAAACTTAATGTGATAATACAAAAGGCAGTTGTCTAATTCCAAGCTAAACTCCCGCAGTGGAAGCGATTTACACAGGTAAATTTCTAGTAAAATACCAGGAGTTCAACTGAAGGCAGACAATGGCCGCGTTACGCAGCGCTAAATAGCATACGCTGCACAATATAGCAGCGCATACTATGAACTAAACGTGAACCTAAATCTATTTAACTTAATTAACTAAGTTGAGTGAAATTGGCAAATGATGTGTTCTGACCTTTACATAACTCAATTCTGTAGTAAATACCGTCTGCCGATCTGGCGTTACGTCACACGTATAAGCACTAGATTATAAGTAAGTACCTCCAAATTATATCACCCCACGAATTCCGCAATTCGTACTAAGGAGTCACAATGATAATGGTACAACAAATATGACTAAAGGGAACACACCATTAACACGAGAAAACAGTTTTATACTAAAACAACTAGGTTTAACACTTACAGTCACGTGCCGGCGCAAATGCATAAATACCCAACGGAGAAAGGAAGTTCAGGGAATGGATCAAATAGGAATTCCGTTGGTACTTACAGGGCTGGGTGGAAAAGATATCGACACCCAGCATTCCACTACAGCCTTGGCGCGTTATTCACTTCAAACCACTCACAGCTTCTGTTCGTATTCCACTTTGATATTAATCATTACGCGTGACCCAACACGAACTAGGGCCGTACAAAACGCGAGCCGATATGGCCACTTGATGCCTATTCAACGCGACGCTCACGTGGAAGACGTCGAGACATCCAACAGTCACTAAGCCTGGTATTCTAGTATAACCCAGGAGAACCGCAATAATACGATGCATCAACACGCGCGATCTCAAATTGAATCGTCCATTACACGCGGCATCACAAAACGCGTGGCGGGAAATCCGTACAAAACACAATACGTTCTCGTCCGAACGGTTTTGAGTGACTGAGTGCGGTGCAGAAATCACCGCTTGGCGTCTACCAGGCGGCCCGCGCGCACGCCGCCCCCTCGCCCCGCGAGCGAGAAAGGGACAACATATGCCCAGAGCGATGCGTGCGAAATCGCGGCGCATTCATAGACCGTCATTAATGCCTAACTTACCCCAGCATAGCAACGCTAAATTAAACATTCACCCGCCCTAGGCCGATTCCCTTAGGTCTATTCACTACTGGGGAGACGAGATAGCGTTGCTATTGCTCGCTTAAGAACTGAATCCCCTACCTGAACTGTCGCGACTCGAGGAGTGCCATCACTACCTGGGAACAAGTTGAGAATGCGCCCTCTGCGCCATCGCAGTGGCGGCAGGTTGGCATCCTTAACCAGAACGAGATCTCCGATGCGAGGGGGTTCAGTTCTGTCCGTCCACTTAAGGCGTTGCTGCAGAATGTGCAAATACTCAAGCGACCATCGCTTCCAAAAATTCTGAGACATTTGCTGCAGCAACTCATAACGCGTCAAACGATTGCTACTGACCTCTGTGTAGGGGTATTCTGGCAAGGCGTTAAGTGGTCGGCCAATTAAGAAATGCCGTGGTGTCAGGGCCTCCAGATCATTCGGATCTGAGCTAAGCGGACACAAAGGACGTGAATTGAGAACGGCCTCAATTTTACAAAACACGGTCGCTAGCTCCTCAAAGGTTAATATCGTTAAACCTATAACGCGCATCAAATGCGTCTAAGCGGACTTTACAACCGCTTCAAATATACCACCCCAGTGGGGGCATCCTGGTGGATCGAACACCCAGTTAATGCCCTGACGGGAGAGGCTCGTGCCGATAGCTTCCTCGTTTTCCGATAAAAACGTTATAATTTCTTTCATACATCGATCAGCGCCCTTAAAGTTGGTACCACAGTCCGACCTGATCAGCGCTGGTCGCCCTCTTCGCGACACAAATCTATCTAAAGCTGCTAAGAAAGCCTCCGTAGTGAGGTCGGCCACGAGTTCCAAGTGGACGGCCTTGGTTGCTAGGCACACAAACACGCACAAATACGCCTTGATTGACTTCGCGTTGCGAAGGCGTGATGCCTTTACCATAAAAGGCCCCGCAAAGTCCGTTCCCACACCCGCAAACGTCCAGGCTTCCGTCACCCGGTCCGGTGGGAGGTCTCCCATCTGAGGTTGCATTGTGGCTGCCTTCAACCGATAGCAAGGCAAGCACCGAAACACAATGCTCCGTACCGTACGTCGTCCAGACAAGATCCAAAACTCGCGCTGCAGAATAGCCAAAAGTGCATTGCAGCCCGCATGCGAGTTTTTCTGGTGACGATCCCTAACTATAAGTTCTACCAAAGGTCCCTTCTTTGGGAGTAACAGCGGATGCCGTGCTGAAAAGGGCAGGTTAGCGTTCCGAAGTCTACCTCCAACCCGGAGCATTCCATGCTCGTCCACGAACGGGTTGAGGCGCACAAGACCTCCCTTCAGCTTTCCACGGCCATCCCTGAGCAGCCTGACCTCTTCCTCAAAATGTTCCGCCTGGACGACCCTAACCAATAAACTTAGAGCCGCATTCCGCTCCGCAGGCGAGAGGACAGGTGCCAAGTTCCGTTCTGCTTGAGGTTTTCTACAGTTGTTCACGAACCGTTTGATCCAACCTGTCACCCCTAGAAGTTTGTCGAGGGAGCTGTATCGTTCCAGCAAGAAAGCCGCACTAGGCTTAGGTACGATCTGCCCTACGTTCACTCGCAAACCTCGATCAGGTGGCCCAAGCGGCGACCCGCACTCATTGTATGGCCATCTCTCAGGTGACTCAGTCAGCCACTGAGGTCCCCACCACAGTGAGTGACCTACCAAATCAGGGGCCCTACATCCCCGTGAGGCGCAGTCCGCTGGGTTCTGTTCTCCCGGTACGTGTCTCCATACCAACGGAGTTTCCGATCCTTTAATCTGTGACACCCGATTTGCCACGAAAACCTCAAGAGTATGTACCGACGTCTGTAACCAGCACAGAACTATCCTACTGTCGGTCCATGCGTACACCGTTTCATCCAAATTGATGGTACCGCGTAGATTACTAGCGACATGATGTAGCAAGCGCGTGAGAAGCGCTGCTCCCGCCAATTCCAACTTTGGAATGGTCCATCTTGTCCTAACCGGAGCCACCTTACTCTTGGCCATAACTAGACGCACGTCTACAGTTCCCGTTGAACTGACTGTCCGCAAATAGACAGCTGCCGCGTACCCTCGCTCCGAGGCATCACAAAACCCATGTAGGGTAGCCTTACATCCCACCGATGGGAGCAACTTGCGAGGTATGGCGATGCGTACGATCCCTGGTAAGGTGGTCACAAACTTGGTCCAATCATTCAACAGCTCTCCGGAGAGCTGGTCGTCCCAACCCAAGTTTGCTAGCCACAACCTTTGCAAGAAGCACTTCGCCATGAACGTCACCGGTGCGATCCACCCGTTAGGATCGAAAGTTCTGGCGATCGTCGATAATACCGAACGCTTCGTCCAAGTCTTCTGCAAAAGGTCTGGCTCGATCTGATACGTAAAGACATCATGCGTTGGCCTATATTGCACCCCTAGGATGCTCAACGTATTTGGATTGTCCGGGTTCTCGAAAAGGTGCGGGTCCTGCTGGAACTCACCTGGCAACCCGGCCAGGAGCTCTGGACAGCTGGACAGCCATTTCCGCAACTCATAACCTCCTGATTCCATGATCGCGATCAGCTCGTCTCGTAGGAGTAGTGCCTGTTGCACGCTATCTGCACCCGTGCAGATGTCATCCACGTAGACGTCGCGATTCAGTACTGCTGCGGCTCGAAGGAATCTTACCCTTTCCTGTGCGGCCAACTCTCGCAGCGTGCGTACTGCCAAAAACGGACTTGGCTTCAGACCATACGTTACCGTGTTAAGCTCATAAGTGACCATCGGCTCGTCAGGGCTCTCACGCCACAAAATCAGCTGGTACCGACGGTCATCCGGGTGTATAATTGTTTGGCGAAACATCATTTTGACGTCTGCGACGAACGCTACTTGGTGCAACCGAAAATCTGTGAGGATGTCCACAATGTCCCGGTTCAACTTGGGACCCGCGTGCAGACACTGGTTCACAGACACACCATTCGATGTAGGAGCAGAACCGTCAAACACTACCCGTATCTTCGCCTCCGGTGACTTCAAAACAGCCAGGTGTGGTATATAGTAATGCTCGACACACCTCCAATCTATGCTGGACACCGACATGTGGCCTAACTCTAGGTACTCCCTCATGAATTCGATATACTTCTGCCGAAGTGCTGCATCTCGCTTCATCTTTCTCTCCATAGCCAGTAGTCTCCGTTCCGCGATCTGTCGCGAACTACCTAAGGAGGGGCGGTTTGGGAGAAATGGCAGCCTGGTAACAAACCTACCTGACGAACTTCGTGCAGTGTTGTACTGATAGAACAGCTCGCACTCGTCATCCTCTGGCTTCCGTCTATCCGCTGTGGGTGGCTCCTCAGACTCCCAAAACCTCTGCAGCACCTCCGACAACACACTACCATAGAGAACCGTATCGCCCTCTGGTAGGTCCTGAGGTCTCCAAACTGGGCCAAAAATAACATACCCCCCTGTGGTATCAACGGCCACTAAACCAGTTTGCTGAAGTACCCGTTTTCTGCCACACCAGAATCTCCCGAGGACGTCTGACCCGAGGAGAACGTCCACCGTACCAGGAGTATCAAATTCAGGATCAGCTAACTCTAAGCCTGTGGTTAACCCTCGTACCGTTGACGGTAACCGAACCTGAGGAAGTTTCCCTACCACTTCATCCAGCACCACTGCTGAGGCATGATAGCTGACCCCTGTACCTGTATTACCTAATGTGAACTCGAAGTTCACCTGACCCCGAACGTCAGGCACATCTACACCTCCAATACCTACAGCCCCATCCGTTGTGGGCCTTATATTTAAGCGTAACCTACTCACCAGCTTACTAGACACAATACAACCCTGAGCCCCTGTATCTAACAAGGCTCTTACCTGTATGCTGCGGCCACCGTATCCCCATACCCAAATCATTGCCGTAGGCAACAATACCGTAATTGGCCGGGGGGCCGAAGCTGGCGTGTAGGCGGCGATTACCTAGCAGGAATCTAAGCGCGGAGTGTCCGCGTCCTGCGGGGGGGTCCCCTCTCTCCGTACACCTTCGAGTGGGTCCCACTCCTGCTGATAGGGACCTCTGGTCCTGTACGCCATGGCTGGCAGCCTATAATAACCCTGCGGCAGGCGCGCGTACCGTGGATGCGCCTGTAGCCGCGGGTGCTCAGCCAAGGGGAGAGGCATGCGTGGGTCATGGGAACTCACCATGTTGTTCAGACCCGCCGAGTACTGCATGTACTGGCCCTGGTGTTGGCACCCGCCCGTAGCATCACGTACTTGTGATGGGTGCCCCTGACCTTGGACCTGTGACCACCTACCCTGTTCCGGCACCTGCTGCCGAGGTGGTGACTGTCTCGCGCGTGGTGAAGGGGGCATCACCTGCTGATGTCCCTGGCCTCGTCCCTGAAACCCTGGTGGAAGAGGACTCCTCCTTGGAGGGGGTGGGGAGCGTTGCTCCCGTCTAGGTAGGGCAGACTCCGTCCGCTGACCCGCGTCAGCTCTGCCTCCGTAATCTCTGCTGCGGTTCATGCATAGGAGCTGATGGTGGGCACCCTGGCAGTACCTGCAGTTGGTGCTTGATGGGCACTCTCGCACCTGATGCGGCCCCATACACCTAAAGCACCAACGCCGTTGCTGCACCACACTACGACGTTTCTGCACCCGCTGTGCAGCGAACTCCTCACACGCAGTCACCTGATGCCCCGCCTCTCTGCAGTAGGCACACCTCGATTCCAAATTAGCGACATTGTATCGCCTGGGTGGCCTACTCTTACCGTCTCGCGCCTGTGCACCCGGCCGTTCCGGGCGGCGAGCGGCCGCAGACTCCGCGTGAGGCGACTCTCCAAATTGGGCATCTACCCGCCTGCACTCGGCCTCGAGGAAGGACTTGAGCTCCTCGAAGGTCGGGAGGTAATCAGATGTCTTACCTCCGTGTGACTGTTCAAAACGAGCGGCCATGTCGCTCGGCAGGCGGCGCAACAACGTGTGGACCAGGATATAATCATAGCCTGACACCGGCATCCCCTGTCTCTCAAGAGCGTTCACTGCAACGCAGACAGGGTTGAGGACCTTGGCCCTGAGGTCCGTCCCTCGTGTGATGGTCGGCACGGTGAGCCACTGTTCCAGGAGTTGGTCAATCATGAGACGTTTGTTGCTGTATCTCTCGATCAGCAAACCGCGAGCCGTCTCGTAACTTGCATCATCGACTGGTAGATGCTTTACCAGCTCATGGGGCTCACTTTGCAGCTTGGCCATCAATTGTGCCATTTTATATGCCGGCTGCAAGTCAGTGCGGTTATGAATCACACTGTCAAACAGATCCTGGAATCGGGTCCAATCCGTGTAGTCCCCGTGGAAGACCGGAATCGCCACAGCCGGCAGGGGCACTTGCACCCCCGGTCCCCGCGGACCATGGGATGGGTCCGGCTCCCCAGCCCTACGCCTGGTGATCACAGCAGCCGCCTGCTGGATCTCCTGCCCTATCTCCAGGCACTGGGTCACATTCGCCCGGACCGTAAGTTTGACCTCCTCATCAGGCGTCCCATCAAATAACTCCTCGCATCCAGTGAGGCAATCCAACACCTCCGCGACCCGTTCGTCAATCCGTTGCGCACAAGCGATGAGTGCGTCCTCTCGGTCCCCGCGACCGACCATCGCCTGCTTAGTCGCGAACCACATTAGGTGCGCTCTAATTTTCGCCTGAAGCTGCCTAATTGTGGGAGCCATGGTACCAACCCAAAGTAACACCGAACCTTACAATAAAAAACAATAATAGACAATCGGCCCTGATCCTACCGTTAGGATATCCGCACAGGGTAAACACAACGATAATAACAAGCAATTCACTAATTGATTGGCCCTGATCCTACCGATAGGATATTCTACACAGGGCACACACTACAATCACAATAAATATATATATATATTTTTTTTTTTATGTAGGTAGATTAAAAATCTTATACTAAAATAATCTTAAATCTAGTGGTTTTCTGAACCACGCTCTGCTACCAAAAATTGTCTAATTCCAAGCTAAACTCCCGCAGTGGAAGCGATTTACACAGGTAAATTTCTAGTAAAATACCAGGAGTTCAACTGAAGGCAGACAATGGCCGCGTTACGCAGCGCTAAATATGACTAAAGGGAACACACCATTAACACGAGAAAACAGTTTTATACTAAAACAACTAGGTTTAACACTTACAGTCACGTGCCGGCGCAAATGCATAAATACCCAACGGAGAAAGGAAGTTCAGGGAATGGATCAAATAGGAATTCCGTTGGTACTTACAGGGCTGGGTGGAAAAGATATCGACACCCAGCATTCCACTACAGCCTTGGCGCGTTATTCACTTCAAACCACTCACAGCTTCTGTTCGTATTCCACTTTGATATTAGTCATTACGCATGACCCAACACGAACTAGGGCCGTACAAAACGCGAGCCGATATGGCCACTTGATGCCTATTCAACGCGACGCTCACGTGGAAGACGTCGAGACATCCAACAATCACTAAGCCTGGTATTCTAGTATAACCCAGGAGAACCGCAATAATACGATGCATCAACACGCGCGATCTCAAATTGAATCGTCCATTACACGCGGCATCACAAAACGCGTGGCGGGAAATCCGTACAAAACACAATACGTTCTCGTCCGAACGGTTTTGAGTGACTGAGTGCGGTGCAGAAATCACCGCTTGGCGTCTACCAGGCGGCCCGCGCGCACGCCGCCCCCTCGCCCCGCGAGCGAGAAAGGGACAACATATGCCCAGAGCGATGCGTGCGAAATCGCGGCGCATTCATAGACCGTCATTAATACCTAACTTACCCCAGCATAGCAACGCTAAATTAAACAGTAGTATTTCATAGTAGTTTATGAAACTATTATAATTATGCCTAATTATATGCAGTTATGCACACTATTTTATCTACCCTCTACAAAAAAAATACTTAGTAGGGTAGACTGGGAACTGTTGTAATAAATTTGCTTTGATTGCCTTTGCTCTTCCACCCTACGAATTATTTACAATGAAAGCTTCGAGATTCATTCATAAATTAGTTACTTTGTGGTTACCGTATGAGAAACCAGTATAAGTTTATGCCTGAATTGGGTACGTTGATGTGCTGCTGATTTGACATGTATTGGCAATGCGTCGTCTACTGCAGCCACGATAGGTTTATATTTATAGTTTAAATATAATATATATTCATTGCTTACTTTGTGAAGGGCCATTGAACAAATTAAAAAATAAAATAAAGAAAATCGATACAATAAAAAACAACACTATTGGATAGAAAACGGAAAAAGATAACAGAGAACACTGTGAGGGACATCTTAATGGAATCCAATTCGTACTCTCGTGCACTAAACTCAGACAGTCTACACTACACCAAACTGACCTACTGTTTTAGTTTTTGTAGCTCTCTTTTTTGTCTGTGAGACGCGAACGAGGCAATTTTTTTTAAACCGCTTACAACTACTTCTACAAGTGTAGGCCTCCGACGTGGTTGTGTAACGAACAAAATCAGAAAAAGTAATAAAAAATCATTAGAAACTGGCTACCCTCACTTTATTTTAAAAGTTCTACAATGTTTCTCACATCACATGGAGGTAACTGTTCCGTAGACAACGTATCTGTCAAAGAAAATCTGTCAACGACCGTTTTGAGACGAAAAATGAAAATCTTAGGTCACATAACGCGCAACGAAAATTCCATGAAACGGCTTGTTGTACACGGCAAAACAAAATGGAAAGAGAGATCGTGGCCGCTCAAAAACAAAATTGACAGATCAGATAAAGTCTCACTCAGCACACCATTACCGAATGTTTCCGCGAAAAAACAAGTTGAGCAAGATGGACGCATCGTGATGAAATCTACGCAAGATCCGACAAATATCTGACCACGACCACTCTGCCAAGTGTGTACGACTAAGAAGAAGAAGAACTATAGGCAACAGTTTTGCGCACACAGTGTAGCACCAGGAAAGACACCAAAGATAGAGTAGATGGAGCAGGTCTCATCTTGAATACTTAATTGAACACCCTTGACCAAGTCAATTTACTACCTCAAACCCGAGTTTTCAGGGTAATTTCCCTTTCTGAAAATCTTTTAAAAGTGACTTAAGATAAAGTGCAAAATGTAATATCCATTTAATGGTTTCTTTCATCTGTTCAGGATTAATATCTTGCAAATTAAGGTGGTACTCGCCGACATGAATATTCAAACGCTCTTTTTAATCTTCATTTTGGTCGGTTTGTACTTGGTATACGATTACCTAAGTAGCTACGCAGTAAATTTGAATAAGAAGGAAGCGTACTTTTCTTATTGATGTAAAATTTTGATCCTAATTTTAATATGCTAAATAGGTGCTGGATATGAAATATGTAGTTTATTAGGTGCAATTTTTGCCTATTACTTGTCTAAATGAGTTATTGTAGACGACGTTATCGTAAGATATGACTTAAAAACACTCATATTTCCAGGGCTAAAGAAACTACCTTCTCTACAATCTCAATCTATGCAGTATTTAAGCACGTCGCTTCCCGTTGAGCAGTTGCAGCATAGTGCAAACGCACCTTTAAACTCCATCCAAGAATTATTCAAAATCTTTTCCGAGAGTCCATCATTTTAGCACCGGTCTAAAGGGAATTTTCCATCTCAGTTTAAGTCTTCAAACATTTAAACTTCGAACGCTTCTAGTGCATGCAGAAATCAAGTTTGTAAAGAAGTGAATTTCCTTTATCGGAAGTTGACGCAAGTCGAAAACGAATTTGAATATTTTGATATCTCTGAGCCGTACGTTGTCGACGACCAACTTTCCAAAAATATATTTGAGTTTGTTCGAGATTTTAAACGGAGATTATCGAGAATTGTGATATTTCTAGCGAGATGAAGAACAGAAAGTAGTCTTGTGATAAAATCAAGGGTAACAAGGAATTTGAATACGAAAATGATGTTTCATCTTCGCTTAAAGAAGATCTATCTAAAAGGTATTATCGGGCCGTCAGCTACTGTCCCGCACATAAATAATTAGATTAATTATTTTCAAATTATTGATGATGGTTGTCTCAATGCAACGATTACTATTCATAAATAAACTATGCCTTCCATGAACAGCTTACACAAACTATTGGATATGCCGGAATTATTATTTTTTGGTTTGTTTTGAATATAATATAAGTAATTTATTAAAAACTCATTTCATTATTTCGAAATAATTTGATAAGTTTCTAAAGTTTTGAGGATGTGGCGTCACAATTGTTGGTAAAGTATTAAAAACCTTTGCTTGCACCTTCGAGCAACCCGGTCTTCCGTCTCGTTCCGACCCGGAAGGCCGTAGTTGCTCCAAGGCTTGCACACACTTGAAGTTTATCATAGACAAGACAAATGTCAGTTGCGATTTTTTTATAACTATGGTACACCTATGGCAAAAACATTTATTCATATTCGGGTAATGATACGTCATAGAAAAGTTAAAGGTAAAGATGATATTTTATTAAACATCTTAGTATTAATACATTTCCTTATTATTATAATCAGAAGATATTGTAAATAGAGTTTAGTTTTCGAAATGGTTTTAAGGGTTTTCTTGAAATCGACCATCTTAGCATACCAAATTTTGTTAATGTCACAAAAAATTGTGGCTTATAAATATAAATGGTGGAAAATATTTCGCTAAATATTGGCTGTAAAACTCAAAGTCATACAACCTATATTAGGTTCTTATTAACTGTTTGAAAATCTAATTCAAGTTTATTTCTGAAAGTGGTAAGATGATCTGCTGCTAATAGTTTCTAATTAAAACCAAGTGAATTTCAGGTTTTCCTGTTTGGCATCAACTGAACAACTACATAAACGATACATCGGGGCTGATATACCAACAGTTTGTTATATAAGTTCGCAACTAGCAGACTCGGTTGTTTTCCGTGATCATTTCAAATATATATGCTCTGCTTGCGACTAGTGAATGAAACTGGACTTTTAATTTAAATAAATGGTGCCTCATAAGTATTTTTATTGTAACTTTTACCAAGTTTGTAATATTAACCTTCTACAGGACAAAATATCGCGCATTTTTTATTTTTTTTATTTTTATTAATGATGGGTTTGCTCTTGACTCTAGTCTAGGTCATTGCACAGAGACAGAGTCTAAGATGGAGCGAGCTCACCCAGAAGAAGCCTGTTAAGGCACTGGCACTCCCACACACTGACGGAACGCAGCAAGCTACTTGGCGCCAGACTTCGGTGGGATGGTGGTCGCGAGCCAGGCGGCCCCTTACGGAGCCTTCCACCGCTTAGTGGGATCGTTCAGCCGGACTTATCCACAGGCAAGCCTGTGTTGCCGTTGCCCGGGATGGACCGCTAGGAGGTAGATCCCATACCACCCCAAAATAATAATAATACATAATACATATATGAAAACAACTGGACAAGCTTTTTTCACAGTAAATCATGTTTCGGGGTAGATATCACTTTTTCAGGCAGGAAATCAGGTGCCAATTTTATGAAACTACAGGCTACAAGTCTACATGTGAAATTTTTAGTACATTGCGTAGCCGGTTCATATGCCTGGTTTCGTAATGGCTGACCGACTCCGCAATGAACATCAAATTTCACCAGTAAAATTGTAGCCTGTAGTTTGATAATATCGGGTACGGGTCAACTTGTACAGTTCTGCGTACAGTACGACAACTAGACAGACGTGTTATTCTTTGCTCTCTCGATATAATTGCTAAAGTAGTGTTAAAATTAACTATTATCTCCAGTGAACGTGAAAATTATATACCCCGGTAACCAAACTACAGTTCGGATAAACATCAGTGCTAAAATTCAATCAAATTACGGTGTAATTACCAGAAATATACCCAGAAAATTAACCCAACGGACAAATTTTTGGACAACGATATCAAAAATGAACGTGTTTGACGAAAACGCGTAAGAGACGCATCCTACACGGCGCTTACGACCTTTCGAGCGCTACCAACGCTCGGCCGCCCAACGTGTCAGCTGACCGGACAGCTGTCCGAAGACACCGGAATAACACGAACGCGCTACGAAATAATACGAAGTACCAAGGTTAGTTATTGATAAGGAATAATGAGGGATTGCACTACGTGTAACAAGCACATTAATATAGCCGAAGTAATACAATGCATCAAATGCAACGGCTATTTTCATTATGCTTGCGTTTTTATAGAAGAAGATATATATAAAGAGAAGCTAGATCAGTTAACAAGGACCTGGATCTGTCCGGAATGTTCTAGAGTAACTAGACGAATGCCTAGAGTTGACGATACACCATTAGGCGAATCATCGCTATTAGACGACACTGCAATGTCCGTTGACGATCAGTCCATAAATGATCAAAGCGTACTAGGTGAAACAATGACAGCAACACCGAGTACATCTAACATAGGCAAACAAAAACAAACCCAACAACCTATAAGTGAAATTAAAATCAAACAAACCTCTCCCGTTACTCTCGAGCAAATAAGCCAACTCCTGGATAGGAAACTTACAGTGAACACGCAATACATACTTACGAAAATGGATTTACTTAGATCAACCATACAGAGAGATATTACTAAAGCTATAAACGAATCAAAAAAAGAGATATTTGAACATATTTCCGGCATTAGAGACGAACAAAGTAGCATAAAAGAAGATGTGTCTAAGCTAGAAAAAAGAATAGCTAACCTAGAAAATAAAAAACTTATTTTGGAACGACAGATCACCGAGCTCCAAAGCTCAAAAGAAATCAGACAACCAGTTCCTGAACTTGATTTTGAGAGAACAAAAAAATTTATAATCTACGGGTTAGAAGAGCACTATAATGAAACTGAAAACGACCTGCACGATAGAATGATACAGATTATCGGAGAAATAATGAACGTTAATATAGTAGGTTACATTGAAAAAATCGCAAGAATTGGAAGGAAAGGATATCGGCGACCAATAATGGTAGAATTGATAAGCAAGCGTATGACACGGTACATATTGGAGAACAGTAGCTGCTTCAAAAATACCGGATTAGCTGTCTCTGAATACTTAGACCAACAATCTCTACAAGAGAGAAGAAAGATTCGTGAGATTTTAACTGAAGAACGAAGAAAGGGAAGATATGCAGTGATACGAAATAATAAACTTTATGTAGATGGTAAAGAATACCCAATCCCAGATCAAGAGAAACCAGGACGTGTAAACTCTTATTCAGATATCCAAACAAACAACACAAATACAACACAACAACCTCGTCAACCTAGACCAGCTTCGTATTCAAACTGCCAAGATACTAGCCCTGAAACAAGTAACCCCCTGCATTCCTTTCGAGACCGAATTTAAAATTTGTATCCAAAACCTACAGAGTATCAACAATAAAATACATATATTGGAAAGCTTATTAGAATAAAGAAAATTCGATGTAGTATGTGTATCAGAAACGTGGATTAAAAAAGAAAACATGCAATATATACAAATAGATAACTACCACTTTGCCGCATCGTACAACCGACGTCACTACAAAGGAGGTGGAGTGGCTATACTAACGCGAGAAGGGGTAGTCTATGAACAACTAGCGGATATCACGGACTTGAGTATTGAACACGTTACGGAATGTTGCGCGATTGAAATACAACAACATAAGTTAATAGTTGTAAGCATTCACAGATTGGATCGTGATATTGATACTTTTTTTAACGTACTTAACAAAGTTGTAGAAAAGCTAAGAAGGTTTGGCACAAAAAAACATATTATAATTGCGGGTGATTTTAATCTCGATCGTAAAAAAAAGCGTAAACTTTATAATAAATTATGTGACACCCTTCTAGAATGTAACCTGCATCAACTTGTCAAAGACCCTACAAGGGTGACAAAAAACACATCGTCTTGCATAGACTTTGTCTTTACAAATAATTTGAACAGCGATGTGTCAGTGTTAGATATTGGCGTCTCAGACCATAAAACTTTACTCTATTCTTTTATGACAAATGGAAATAAAATATCAAATCAAATATATTATATGGAAAAGAGACTATTTACAAATAAAAACATGTTAAATTTTAAAATGCAATTAATCAATACAAATTGGAGTAATATACTTATACATAATAATGACATAAATGAAAATTACAGCGCTTTTGAAAACCATATTAAAAACACGTTAAATAATTCTATACCGAAAAAACGTATCAAAATAGGTCCCAAAAAGAAAATAACTTGGTTAACAAAGGGTCTACGAAAATCTTGTAAGGCAAAAAGATTAATGAAAATATTGGTAAATCAAACAGATAACCCGATTCTTAAAACATACTTTAATAAATACCAAAAAATGCTAAAAAAATGCGTGAGTTTATCAAAGAAAAATAAATACACTAAAAGTATGAAATCATCTAAAAACAAACAAAAGACTATGTGGAATATTATTAATGACGTGACAAAACATAATAAATCTCAAAAAATTCAAACATTTAAATTAGTCAGCGAAAACGTAGTAACTGAACGACCCCTAGATGTTGCGAATACTTTCAATGACTGCTATGCGTCGATAGGTGAGTCATCAAGTGTGCGGCCCGGCTCGGACTCGCTCCCGCCGCCACCGCCTCTGAGCGCGCGCGTTCCGAACTCCATCTACCTACAACCGGTTACAGAGCGAGAAGTACGGCAAATTATTAGACAGCTCCCTAACAAACAAAGTTGTGGCGTTGATGAGATCCCAAATGTACTAGTTAAAATGTGTGTAGATGAATTATCTGCTCCTCTAACGCTACTTACCAACCAATCTTTTACGGAAGAGTGTTTTCCCGACCTCCTAAAAATTGCGAAAATTAAGCCGATTTTAAAAAAAGGCGGTAACATTCAAAATGTTAGTCATTATAGGCCAATTGCTTTGCTGCCTGTGTTTTCAAAAATTATCGAAAAATGTATGACAAATCGCGTGTACAGCTTTATTGAAAAATACAATTTATTAAGTAATAATCAGTTTGGTTTCCGCAAAAATCGATCAACTACACAAGCAGTAACCAAATATATTCAGGAGGCTCTAAACTATATACAAGATAAATATTATGCCGTTAGTATATTGTTGGATATGACTAAAGCGTATGAAAAAGTTTCTCACAAAATATTATTGTCGAAATTATACGACTTTGGCATCCGAGGAGGGGCTCACGAGTGGTTCAAATCATATTTAAGGAATAGGGCACAATATGTAGAAATAGACTATCGTAATGAAGAAACCCGCATGATAGAAACAGCGAAATCTGATATAAAATATACAAATTGGTCAATACCACAAGGGAGCGTAACTGGATGCATCCTATTTATTATTTATATAAATGAAATACCTAATGTTTTAAATTCCTCGTGTATAATGTTCGCGGATGACATCTCATTATTATTTAAATGCAAAGACGACGAAGATAGTCGTAAATACATAACGAAAAGTTTTACGGATATTACGGAATGGTTATTGGACCATAACTTAGAAATAAATTTGAAAAAAACAAAACTTATACAACTAAGACCTAGGCAAAAAACAGAAATTGACTTGACTACGGTTGCAAAAGAACTTAATATTGAACAAGCCAGCGAGTTTAATTTATTAGGCATAACAATAGATACGCACATAACCTGGGAAAGTCACATCCAAAAAGTAAAATCGAAACTTGCTCAATTTACGTATGCCCTGTCCGCCCTCAAGACAAATACCCACCACGAAGCGTCGCTGGCTGCGTACTACGCGTATGCCTACGCGTGGATTAGGTATGGTGTTTTGTTGTGGGGTGATAGTGGCCACGCGCACAATATCTTCGTATTACAGAAGAAGTGCATCCGTATGTTGTTTAATATAAAACCGCGAGATAGCTGCAGACCGTACTTTATAAAAGAAAAAATTTTACCACTACCCTGTATTTTTATCCTCGAAGCCGCTACATTTATAAGGAAAGACTCAAACATGTTTAAATTCTGCAAAAGCGCCAGACGTAATAATTTACTAGAACTACCGAAAGCAAAAATGAAAATTGTAAAAAATGGACCGCATTACAAGGCTGTGCAAATATGTATATACCAAAATACCAATAGAAATCAAACTAGAAACCAAAGACAAACATTTTTACAATAAAGTTAAGACATTCCTGCTGACAAAGTGCTATTATACTGTTGATGAATTTCTAAATGATCAAATCTAGCCATAAATACCTACATGCCTACCTTACTTACTAGTCATTTCAAATAAGTACCTTTATAATTATTTTTTACAAACTATTTTAGAATGACATGTACAAATTAATCAATGAACTTATTTAATTATCAACGAATTTATTATTTTAATTTTACTATTGTTTTGCTAATATTTAACTTATTTTAATCATAATTATTATTATAATTAAGGTATTTTTAAGTGAATCTCGTACTTACTGATGATGATGTAATTTTGGACAGTTGAATCTTAATCTTATGTACCTACCTATCTAATTAATGAATATTATAAATGTCGCATGTATGCATGCCACAACTTGCAATGCCCTTATAGGGTACATGTACCTATCTGCTATGTATTTTTTTGTAACTTTAAGCTTGTACATGAAAGCATGAATAAATTGAATTGAATTGTATTCTAGCGACCATCTGTTTGTTTTTTTCACCTACATTGTTATTGATATGTGTCAAGGGGTGCTGGAGTCACTAATGCGATCGAAACTT
This sequence comes from Tuta absoluta, assembly GCA_027580185.1. Taxonomy (NCBI): domain Eukaryota; kingdom Metazoa; phylum Arthropoda; class Insecta; order Lepidoptera; family Gelechiidae; genus Tuta; species Tuta absoluta. Next base: position 3,874,757 of record JAQAHW010000019.1, on the reverse strand, counting down.
TAGACAAGAATACTTCTATTGGGCAGCAAACTCATGGGAAAAGTTTGTGGTGTTGTTTGAGTGCCTTTCCCCCATTGCCCCAGTGAATTATCAACTTCTACTCTAAAACCTTTCGACCCTGTTCTAGAACCATCCGAACTAATTCCACTCTAGAAGCTTCCAATTCGGTCCCTTTTTTTTCCTTTCGACCCAATGGCACTCTAGAACTTTCCGTGTTAGTGCCCCAGTAGAACTTTCCTACCCAATGCTACACTATAATTAGTTAGACACAAGTGGAACAACGCCATTCAGCAGCAAACCTATGGAGGAACTTTGTGGAGTCGTTAGTGTGCCGGTTATCTAGTTACAGCACTTTCAACTTCTTCGCTTGCTTTTTGGGCTGTATAATAGTGCCGCAATTTGCGTTTCCCAACTTGAACGTGTTGAAGAATATATGAGAGAGTTTTGGATGAAAAAACAAGAAGAATATGACGGAATAGCTGGGCTGGGCACCCTACCGGGCTGGCAGCATACCCTGGGTCTATTTGAGTAATGACTATGTATGTAATAAATGTAGTTATTCATTTATCAGAGCCTCATATCGGTGTGCCTGAACACGGCGGTGTCATGCTGCGAACGTGGCGCGAAATCCAATATTATACAAATAATATTGATGACTTTCATTGACAATTATATTGGTGGCATACCGCTAGGGCCAGCCACAATGTGATTAAATTAAAATTTTAATGTCCAGTGGCCATTCAAATTTTAGACAACAACAATAAATAGCACGAGTGAGAAATAAACTGATTACGTGCGGTTCGTCTTGATATTTTCTCGTATAAAGCTCCTCCGTGAGAATTAATTGCAACGAATTGTAAAGTGAGAGTTATTGCGTTTCCATGAATTGAGGATCTGATCAGATACTGTCTATGCATAACTATGTGGTAAGATTGAAGTTTGATAGCCGTGTGATGCCGGCTTAGAATTTGCCGTGTGATGCCGGCTTAGAATAGAATCACCCCATTTCTTTCCCGTGGGAGTCGTAAGAGGCAACTAAGGGACTCAGGGTGTGTATTGCAGTTTTAGGCGATGGGCTGACAACAAGTCACTAAAGCGATACACAATTTGTCCAATGACCCTCAAATATTTGTCAGGCGTTGCGTAAATGTTCATTTTTGCGGCCGTTCTGCCTACCACGCAAGGGATTACAGGCGTGATATGTGTATGTAAGGTTGAAGTTTGATAAGTAATCATTAACACTTTCTTCACAATGACTCATTTACCATCGCACAGTACTATTAATGATAGAAACATGAAAGTTTGGGCAGTAGGTTATTTAACTATATTTTAACCATACACTAAGAAAGGATTTTTAGAATGTAAATGTAACCCCTTAAAAAGGGGTTAACCAGTGGTATGAAATTGCGTAGTCTAAATTGCGTAGTCTTTGATGAGATCTGTTTCTAAATTTGTGATTTGCTCATGAAGCTAAAATAGTTTGATAAGTGTTTAAAGAATTTCTTATTTTCAAATTCCAAAGGGGTAAAGGGAGAAGGGGATCTCTTGTAAACTTTGAGATTAAACTAAGAAGCTAATGTTATCAAATACGTTATTCAGCATATTATAAGTTACTTTTTACACCTTTAGGGTTAAGCATTTTTAAGTTCTTACCCCTAAAGTTTTTAAAGAAATTATTGGTTATGAGAATGAGATATTAAAAAAAAAATATGATTGACTTGATTTAATTTGATTTTGATTACAAACGAATGCGCAAGTAAAGTAAAAACTGTGGGCGGAAACGCTAGTTCTGAATATAAAAAAATGTTTCCAATAACTCGAAGCTGGCAGAGATGTCTCTATAGATTCGCGTTTGCCAATAGTAACAATGAAAAAAATATAAGTACAACGATTAATTTGCCACGTTTTCACAATACCTCTGAGAATTCTAAAGCCGTATAATAATGGTTTTCATCTGTTAGTCTGTTCGTATCGGAAAAGCGTGCCGGCCCCACGTGGGGGCTAATGTTATAAATTTATAAGAAAATCTCCGAGGATTTCGTTGAAAATATTAAAGCCACAACAGGTAAGGCATTGTGTTCCGGGAAACTTATTTTCTATTATAAACTGTATCTCGTTTGGTGAAAGAAGATATTTGCAATGAAATATTTATGTTAGAAAACGGCTGTTAGCTTTACATTTTTGCTCTTCTGTTCTCAAAAATAATTGACAGGACGTGCTTTCAGTTGATATTTTCAAGAACGTTTTAACTTAAGTAATTGAAAACGTAAATAATTATCACGTAACAAAATATAATAATGGAAACACACTTCAGAATCTTTTTGATTTTATAGGCATTAAATTTGCTTTTCCGGTGCGACCGTGTGATGCCAGCTTACCAAAGCAGCTTTCCTTTCGTACCCTAGGCACTTATGAGTGCCACTACTGAGTGGCACTATTGAGTGGCACTCATGAATAGGACTATTGAGTGGCACTAATGAATGGGACTATTGAGTGGCACTAATGAATGGGACTATTGTGTGGCACTACTGAGTGGCATTACTGAGTGGCACTACTGAGTGGCACTACTGAGTGGCACTACTGAGTGGCAATACTGAGTGGCAATACTGAGTGGCACTACAGAGTGGCGCAACTGAGTAGCACTACTGAGCGGCACTACTGAGTAGCACTACAGAGTGGCAATACTGAGTAGCACTACAGAGTGGCAATACTGAGTAGCACTACAGAGTGGCAATACTGAGTAGCACTACAGAGTGGCAATACTGAGTAGCACTACAGAGTGGCACTACAGAGTAGCACTACAGAGTGGCACTACAGAGTGGCACTACTGAGTAGCACTACTGAGTGGCACTACTGAGTGGCACTACTGAGTAGCACTACTGAGTAGCACTACAGAGTGGCAATACTGAGTAGCACTACAGAGTGGCACTTCAGAGTGGCACTACTGAGTAGCACTACAGAGTAGCACTACAGAGTGGCACTACAGAGTGGCAATAATAAGTAGCACTACTGAGTGGCACTACTGAGTAGCACTACAGAGTGGCACTACTGAGTAGCACTACTGAGTGGCACTACTGAGTAGCACTACAGCGTGGCAATACTGAGTAGCACTACAGAGTGGCACTACTGAGTGGCACTACTTAGTGGCACTACTGAGTAGCACTACAGAGTGGCAATACTGAGTAGCACTACAAAGTGGCACTACTGAGTAGCACTACAGAGTAGCACTGCAGAGTGGCAATACTGAGTAGCACTACTGAGTGGCACTACTGAGTGGCACTACTTAGTGGCACTACTGAGTGGCACTACTTAGTGGCACTACTGAGTAGCACTACAGAGTGGCAATAATGAGTAGCACTACAGAGTGGCACTACAGAGTAGCACTACAGAGTGGCACTACAGAGTTGCACTACTGAGTAGCACTACTGAGTGGCACTACTGAGTAGCACTACTGAGTAGCACTACAGAGTGGCAATACTGAGTAGCACTACAGAGTGGCACTACAGAGTGGCACTACTGAGTAGCACTACAGAGTGGCAATACTGAGTAGCACTACTGAGTGGCACTACTGAGTGGCACTACTTAGTGGCACTACTGAGTGGCACTACTTAGTGGCACTACTTAGTGGCACTACTGAGTAGCACTACAGAGTGGCAATACTGAGTAGCACTACAAAGTGGCACTACTGAGTGGCACTACTGAGTGGCACTACTGAGTGGCACTACAGCAGAGTGGCACTACTGGAGTAGCACTACTGAGTGGCACTACTGAGTGGCACTACTGAGTAGCACTACAGAGTGGCAATACTGAGTAGCACTACAGAGTGGCAATACTGAGTAGCACTTCAGAGTGGCACTACTGAGTAGCACTTCAGAGTAGCACTACAGAGTGGCACTACAGAGTGGCAATACTAAGTAGCACTACTGAGTGGCACTACTGAGTAGCACTACAGAGTGGCACTACTGAGTAGCACTACTGAGTGGCACTACTGAGTAGCACTACAGCGTGGCAATACTGAGTAGCACTACAGAGTGGCACCACTGAGTGGCACTACTTAAGTGGCAGTACTGAGTAGCACTACAGAGTGGCAATACTGAGTAGCACTACAGAGTGGCACTACTGAGTAGCACTACAGAGTAGCACTACAGAGTGGCAATACTGAGTAGCACTACAGAGTGGCACTACTGAGTAGCACTACAGAGTAGCACTACAGAGTGGCACTACAGAGTGGCAATACTGAGTAGCACTACTTAGTGGCACTACTGAGTAGCACTACAGAGTGGCAATACTGAGTAGCACTACAGAGTGGCACTACTGAGTAGCACTACAGAGTAGCACTACAGAGTGGCACTACTGAGTGGCACTACTTAGTGGCACTACTGAGTTGTACTACTGGGTAGCACTACTGGGTGCCACTACTGAGTGGCACTATAGAGTGGCAGTATTGAGTGGCACTAATGGCATTGTTGACGCTACCGATAGTGTCAGAGGCAAATTGCATAGTTCCACCCGTGGGTGTCGTGGCAAGTGTTCAGATCATGAAACTTCCATGTTTATGCAAAGTATGTTTAAAAATAGACGATGTTTTAGTTTTTGCGTTTTTTCTGTTACTTCGACGCAATTGTGGTGTTCAAGGAACAGCGGGTAACCTGTGAATACATCATGTATTTACAGGGGACTAAATTCGCCATTTTGCTTTTCGATTCGGGTGGGGTCAATGTTGACAAGGGGATTTAGTTACTGATGATCATGCTGTGTGATGTCGGATGATGATGTGATGTGTGACAACCTGTCACTATAGTGATACACAGTTATCTGATTGACCCTCAAACTTTTGTCAGACGTGGTGTTAATATCCGTTGAACGGCCGTTAACGCTCTGCCTACCCCGTAAGGAATATAGGCGTGATTTATGTATGTATGTATGATCATGAACTTTCTGATGCATCTGTTGCTGATGTCATGCATAAATTTACCGTAGTTACATTTTTTATATCGTTGTAAAACAGCAGCATGTATTTTTATAGGAGAAGGCGTATGTCCAGCCGTGGACTGTTGTGGCCGATCATGTATATTTTAATGAAAGTAAGGCCATCTAAATGAGCCATATTAGACAACTGTCAGTTCTAATTATAAGAGACGTCGACAAAGTAAAATGGACCCTCTACCATGGCATTAGAATGAATATGACGACTGTCAATATAGATTATTGGGATGGCCGTACTATACTTTTGAAACTGTTCATTTAGCTCTTTCCGTTAAGAATTTCCTTTGGAAACCTCTTACAGATAACAATAAAAGCGCAGCGACGGGTACATCTAAATCGCTCCTATTTTCTACGTGATTTCATCCGAGAAGAGGCGTTCAAATCGTCCAATTAACCGGTTTTTCCCGGTTTAACACAAATGAGCAAAGTATTGACGTTCAAACATGTTTTCGGTGATTTTTTGTAATTAAAGTCGTTATTTGAGTGCTTTCATTACGGATTTCATCATTACGCTCTAAACAGACGAACTGCAGTTTAAGCGTCAACTGAAGTTGATACATACATATATCACGCCAAAAAAAACGGATAGGTATTTGACAAAAGTTTGAGGGTCAATCAGATAACTGTGTATCACTATAGTGACAGATAGTCAGCCTATTGCCTAAAATTGCAATACACGTCTAACCCTCGAGTCCCTTAGTCAACTCTTACGACACCCATGGATAAGAAATGGGGTGATGCTATTCTAAGCCGGCATCACACGGTACTCTAAGCCGGTATCACACGGTACTAAGGAAGTTAATTTTGTGTTTTAATGCAGTAGTCGTCTAAATTATACTAAAATATCATCAGATTTTTAAATCTATATGCGTTGTTAATAGTTGTTTGAAATCTACGTAAGTCTTTCCAATAATAATCTACACTAAAGGCCCTTTTCCTGTCATGCGTGTTTTCGCCCGCGCGCGGATCTGGTCCGCATGCGGGTGACAGCACGCTCCGGGCCACACGCAGGACAGGGATTTCGTTTACCGCCCCCGCACCCAATCCGCGTTCCGCGCGCGTGCTAGCCGCATCATAGGAAAAACATGCATCAAATGATAGGATGCGGGCGGTCCGCATGCGGACCAGATCCGCGCGCGGGCGAAAATACGCATGACAGGAAAAGGGCCCTAAGTAAAAATAGAAATTTGTGGAATTTACAACCAGAAACTCTGAGGCGGTTCTCCTGCTTGTCCTTCGTCGCTGCGTATTTTTAACGCATGCGTCTGTCAGACGAAAGAAAATTGCGAATCCCGATTACATAGGTCTGCTGTAAGAGATTTCTTTTTAGAAATAAGCTGACCTGTTGTGTATTGTTCTATATGTTATGTCCTTTGTGTTATATTGTGTACAATAAACGGTTAAATAATAAATAAATAATAATACATTCCCATACAAATACGATCTACGAACAGACGCATCCTAAATATGAAAAAACGTAGGTAGCGATGGACGACAAGCGGGAAAAAGCCTTAGTATCGAGGTATAATTGAAGCCAAATTGCAGTTTTCTTATTGATTCTTTTGAACAGTTGAAACCGTGAACACATATATTTCAGTATCAATTGCTGCAGTACCAAATCACCAATTGCTTATTTTACTAGTGCTTGGCACACAATGGCTTCAATTTGGGATATAACTTCTCTTAACGTACCTTTAATTAATGCTGTCACTTTCCGTCAAATATGTTTCGAAAGGGATAGGAAATATCTAAGTCTATGAGAATTTATATCCCGAATAGAGACAAATTTTTCTTTCCTTGTTCTTTTTTTGTTCAAAATGTCTGTGCATGAGGAATATATCATTTATAATGTTATATGTATTTAACTAATGTTTATTTAAATAAATTAAATATCATTGTATTTATATAGCAATATGTTCATATACCTTATAAATAAACACGGATTTATTTAGCAATATAATATGTAGGTATATTTCGAACTTATTGTATTGCTAAGTATTATTATGATATTTGCACCTGCCTGTACTTTCCTCATGCCCTAAGATAGACTGGTAGATAATGCCACCTGGCATTAAGTCCGTCCATGTACACTGTTTTGTGCATAAAGTTCAATAAATAAATAAAAATAAACAAGTGTCGAATGCAGTTGGTTTATGAAGAGCTTTACAATTCTCAGTTTTAAGCCGTGTGCCGTGTCGCGTAAAGCGCGTTTTATTGGCAGGTGCATGCTGAATGCGCGTTAATTCCAGCAGGAATAGCACGTTTAGAGAGTATTTTGTAGGCAGTTAAATTTATGCCACCCGTGCTAATATTGGAGCTGGCGGTAGTTTAGTTTTACACTGTGAAAATGATTATAAATCCTTGTTTATGAAAGTCAAAGTGTTTTTCGATTACCGAAAAAAACTGTACCCTTGTAGGACCTAGAACTACAAAATTTTGCAATAGCTTCGTATGGGAGTACTAGTTTAGAAAAACTTCCAAAAATTCGAATTTATTAGAAAAAATAAAACAATTGCATTCGCAGTGTGCCCACTATTGTTATGTTTTTCCATAAGTTTTGAATTTTAAATAGGGGGAGTAAGATTCAAAATAACTGGTACACATGCTGTACCGGGGTAGATGAGGCATTAAAGGACGTGTTTGCCATACTAACCTCATTTGGCAGGCAGGTTGGAAAGCACAGTGCAAGGTGATGTATTTACACAGAGCTCTGCTACCTATTTCCTGGGTATATGTCTTCTTCGCAACTACGTGTTGTGTCGGGTTTAGTTGTGTGATGCCGACTTCAAATAGCATCACCCCAATACGAATGGAATTCGCAAAAAGCAACTGAGGGATAAATTCATCCAGAAATTGGGCAGCAGCGTTTTATGTGAAAGCAATATCTTGCACTGCGCTCGCCAATCCACTTGCTAAACAATCCACAACATTTCAAATTTCTAACAAGACTCTATTATATTTTTAATAGATAGTTTATCGCATCATTAAATAAAGGGCAAGTTCTTTTTATTTTATTTTGTTTTATAGTCAGAGATTTTAAATTTGAAAAAGTGATAATTTAGTTCCAACAACTAGGCTGCTGAAAACAAAATTCATGTGCCTACCTTTATTTAAAAAAAAACTGATTGACATTGACAGATGAATGAATGAAGAATTTCTCCACTGTTTTTTTTCTTCTATAAGCAAAGGATTTTTTCATGGTAATCCTAACTTTGGAAGTTTTTAAAACTTTTCAAAATATTTCAGAAATGATTGCATTAAAAATTATGAAAACTTGTGTATCTTAATAAGCATCCTAAACACTCTAAACGTTATATATAACTTTTGTATCTAACGTAAAATGAAATGTTGTGGATTGTCCCCTTATAGGTGGAGGCCCATGTCCATCAGTGGCCTGTTGATAAATGATAATGTGATCAGCTATATCTCTAAGTCTTCTATTACTAAAACTGTATAGTGGATGATTGTATTTTAAATCAGCACCAGACTGCAGTCAAGCTAAATATTGCCTAAATTCCTACCCCTCATCATTCCAAATCTAAAAGAAAATACAAACTATTAAAAATCCTTTCAAGCCGCAACTTTCGTAATAAATGACCACACAAAATACGGCCCGTCAAAACTATTAGCAAGGCTATTATTTTGCTATTTACCCTTACTTACATACACTAAGTATACCTCCGTGATGGAGCATATCAGAGCTGATCCGTTGTAGCGAACACAAGTAGAATAAAATAAAACTATAGATACATCAACTACTTGGAATAAGATAAGACTGCTTTAGCTAGCTAGCTAATCTCTCTCTTCTCTCTCTTTTCGTGTAGGACACCGAGTCGTCCAACGACCCGATGAACCCTGGTGTCAGAGTTTTTCAACCGCCTACTACCGCTAGTAAGCCTCTGACATGGTTGTGTTACGACCGCCATTTACGTAATCATACACAGCAACTGGGACCGACGGCTTAACGTGCTCTCCAAAGCACGGAACCATTTCTTTTCGGACAATCAGTTGATGCAATGTCCTAACCATACCGGAAACAAATTCACAAAGTGATAAATATCAACTCTGCGAGTGTCCCACCGAGAATCGAACCCGGAACCTTTGCGTAGCAGGCAGTCGCACTACCACTGCGCCACATTGGCCGGCAGCTAGCTAGCTAATTAATTCATCTAAGTTTATCGCGTGAATAATCAAAACCAAAGCAGGTGTTTAATTACGCCATTAGGCGCAAGAGAGTAGCCTCATTGCTGTACAGTGTGCGGGCTAGCTCCAACAGTATCCTGTCGGGCATTGCTGATAGAATAGACTGTCCTATACTGAGACAGTGGGTAGAACTTCTGATAAAATGAATTTAATTAATTTTGAATGTTTACTACCTAACATAGACTTTAGAACTACTAACAATTATAACAGCTGTATTATTCTGTATATTATCAAATAAAACTTACACAAATACTTATACCATTGTCTGAAATAAATAAATTATTTTTATTATCATACAAGTTTCCAAACACTTCAGAGTATTATACTTATATTTTTAATTAAACGGACTAATTTCTCCCCACTAAATTAAACAAGTACAGAAGTGGTTGGTATTCAATTCCGTGTAATATTATCAAAATTACAGTAATAAAATGAAATTCTAGTAAGCAAAAACTTTTTACATTAAAAACGTAATCGGTGTACTGTAGACACGTTTCGAGCCAATATTACGCGGCTAAACTATGAAGCTAAACTTTCGTAATTTCACCTGTAGTATTTATTACATATACATTTGGTCTTATAACAGATCTCACAAATTTTACAAGGTATTATAGCACCTATCCATAGCTCTATAGGTTGCTTGAATACGATTTTTTTTTCTTAAGTGTCAATTATGTATTGAATATTTTGGTCACTGCCGTACGGTGCCAGCTAAGAATAGCAACACACCAGCTTCCACCTGTAAGTTTCATAATAATCTACTAAAATCTAAATAAAAGTAATGAGCAGTATCGGTTCGTGGGGAATCATATGAAGAATATACTGCGCTCGCCTTTCCGCCTGCCATGCATTGTGAGTTTGATAAATACCCCGCAATAAAAGGAGGCTGCTGTATATGGACAATTGGTCTCCTTTTTTTGTTTCAAACTGTCTTGAATATTTGCAACACTCCAAATTTTTTTCTCCACATCTACAGTTTATTTAGTTAGTGTGATCTCCATAAGTGAGGTAAGTGGAGATTGCAAGTCACTTTCGGTTCGATCCGGATCGAACAAGGATTAAATTTTCCCGACAGTCATTGTTAGGTGCGAGTGTACCAAATAGGACTTGAATACACTTAGAGCTTAATAAGATTTAATGGAAGTTTCTGGCAGAAAGCGATTTTTTGGGGATTAATTTTTTTTTGAATATATATTTTACAGCATAACTAATCCAATAAATTGGAAAAATTCCCCTAAAATATGCCATGGTTCTTGCACGTGCCACAAAATTTTGCAGTTTTCTGCTGGTCCCGTGTTAGAGAGGATCGGAGACCAGCCGGTGCCTAAATCATCATCCTTGAAATTCCCGCTCCTCTATTCTATCAGTGATTTGTCGTTTCATGCATCACGCGGTGAACACTTCGATAACGCGTTTCAGTCCCATTATTCTGTCACGTGGCGCTATCTTGCGGATATGTTGAGAACTTCTATTGCGTGTTGCTTGTTTGTGAACCACTTGATTGAGCTCCTTGTAGTAGCTCCCAGAGGACGCTACACCCAGATATGCTAGATTGTAGTGCCTGTTGATCAACATGAAGGTCTATGTACGCTACACGTCTTACGTCAGAAAACGTAGCGTCTTCGTTAAGAAGATTAAATTTATCAGATTCCTGTTTGGTGCCGGCTTTGAGATTGTTTCTTGTTTGATTAAAGTATTCCAGCCTAAACCACCTTAATTATTCTTTAGAAAAAGATTCCGTACTTTGGAGGGCACGTTTAGCAGTCGGCTCCGGTTGCTGTCTATAGCGGTCGTTACACAAACACGTAATCGTATGACCACCTCATTGATCTAAGTACTTCGTCTTAGAACAAGGATTTTTTTCAGACATACTCCTGTGGAAAATCGAATAAGACCTTCAATAACTCCTCGCAAACAGACTTGGCGTGCGACACAAAGATTAAATTCTACTTTAATCAGGCTTGTATTTCAGTGAACTGTTGGTGTTAATGATGATAGGTTCCTTTTAAAGTTATCAAATTGTGATGAGAATCCTTACTAACATTATAAATCTGAGAGTTTGTGTGTGTGTGTATGTTTGTTACCTCTTCACGCTCAAACGGCTTGATATATTTGGATGAAATTTGGAAACAGGTAGAGTATAATCTGGAATAACACATAGGCCACTTTTTACCGCAGGAAAATAACTATTACCACGGGAAAATGAGTGGCTGTGGGTGAAACTGCTGGGCGGAAATCTAATCACTAATAAATACATACAGAAGTGGATTCATTCTGATTGTTCGTACTTCCCTTTGAAAGATTCTCCTGCTCTGATCACTCGGTGTGTCCCGACAATTGATCACAGGGTTAATCAATGAAGGGAACTGGGCCAGTAGTTTCCGGTTTGATATCCGGAGACCGTAATTATTCTGTAGTATGCATTATTCATGACATTACACTATAAATTACTGCTGCGTCTTGTACATAACTATGTCCCTATTATAGCAACGGTCTCTATTCACTTAGGTAGGTTGTCCATAGGATTTATTACTAGTAAAATATCTTCTTAACTTTTCCAAGCTACGTCTTTCCACTGATGTGATAATAATAATATGTTTTAGGTAGCATACGAAACTCAACAAATTTCCTCAAGGCACATATGAGGTGAAATTTTACTAGTCACCGACAGCGAAATCTCAAGACGGGCTGGTGATAAGGAACAACTTTCCCCTAGGAACATAGAAATATTATAAACATGTTTTGTGTTTCCATTGTAACTGAAGTCCAATAATTTGTTTAAAGTTTCATCCTGTATAAAATTATTTTTCAAATCCTCCAATATTTATTTATTTATTATTTATTATTATAATTCTTTTTTATGTTGACCAACGCACCTTGGCGAAAAAAATTATGTGCCGTGGGCTGGTTTATCCGCCCCTCGAAGTATTATGCAATTATTTTTACATCCCTTAATGAAATCTGAAAATAATAAAATATATGCACTAAAGATTTATCAATGGATCTAGGTCATTGCTTATCCAGTTGTAATTATCCTATTGTATTTTCTTTCATGCAACACAAATATTGCAATATTGCACTACCAGCGGTCGACCACTCACTACTTATATTCCTGTGAGATTTACTTTCCTGAGCTTTATTATGGTTTTTTTTTTTTTTATTTTGTTAGAAGTTTATTGTGATATTTGTATTTTGTATTTATTTAATAATAAATTTAAGCGTTTTTTCTACACCGTATAATATAAAGTAGAAAAAACACTCGTTTTTTTCGGTGTTTAATATACCTATAGCAGCCTAAAAAGGCCAAGGCCTGCGCTAGGGCTGGCTATTTTTCTTTTCGCTTCATTGATAATATATTTTTGTTATTGACTGGCAGTCTCAATACTAATAATACAAGAAACATCAATAATATTAATAAGTATTTAAGAAAAACATGCAGCATTCAACTAATGTAAGCAACTACATAAATACAGATATAAACGATAAAAATATAAATCTAATTACTTTGTATTTGAAACTGTAATTAATTGTTTATCCGTCTCCTTTGAAATTGCCTAATTTTTACTTTTCAAACATTATTTGTAAGTATAACTCTATCAGATACCGTACTTTTCATGACTTTCCTCAGAACGGAATTTAGAGCAGACTGAAAAATGACTGCCCACAACCTTTACAAGATAAATTTTCTATCAGCTGGCAGGAAGTTGGTAACTTTATTTAATTTGACCGCAAGATTGAAGAACTTTTGTCCACCTTCCGAAAGATTTCCATATTTTAAAACACTGCGGCTAATCCAAAACTTCTTTGGCAACTTAAAATGATTTCAAGTCTTCGACCTGTGTCTTGTCAACCAACTTGGCTGGTTTCACGAAACTTGGCAAGATATATTAATTTATTGCCACTCAGTATACGCCACATTAAATACTTTCCAGAGAATTAGGGGTTCGATAAATCTGTTCAAGTCACCACCTGTCGGTGAGGTTTTATTAAAAAAGTTGGTGATAGGGTGACGGCTGTTATTTTGTAACTAGTATCGGCAGACATAGTTTTTTATTATTATTTGAGGTTGTTACTAGTAAATGCTGGATTTGCACATAAAGAAAACTATCGTATACCTAGATACCAAGTCAGTGATCGACCTGGGCCCGTATTTCGTTATTTAAAAGCATCTCAGTTGGATGTTTTTGGCCGTTCCGTATTCCACTAACAGTTTGAAGTATACAAAATCACAGTGGCAATTGAATTATAATAAAGTTTTGATGGCATAAAATGAATCGAAACCCTGATAAACTTTGATGTCATAGATTTTAACCCAGTCACTACGCTTAGATTTGACATGATTGTGTAGTCGCAATCTGAGGCGGTTCTCTCACTTGTCGTTCCGTTAAAAATGTGTTACGTTGCGTTAAAGAAACGGAACAAACGACGATAAGTGAGTGAATCGCCTTCGTAATCATAGTTTTTTTAAAGTTTTTAACAAGGTTTTGACATTTGGGGTTAATAAGCGCGGGAACAAGATTTCTAAACCTAAGTTTAATTTAATATCTAAATACTCATTTTAATTTTTGTCTACGGGAACTAATTAATGATATTCATTTCTAATTTTAGTTCTTTTTAATGCCCATGTATCACCAAAAATTATTATTTTATAGGTAATAAATAAACGATCCCGAAGTTTATGCTGATTTACATCGCGGGAACACTGAAGTACGAGCGCGTTGTTGTCATCTGGGCGGACGGCGACTAGATATGCTGCTACCCACAAATTGTCTTAATTCAATCTTAAATGTGTGCAAGTCATTTTGAGTGCTTAAAAATATATAAATTATAAAAATATTACTAGGAGAGTACCTACTTATAACTTAAATAAATGGAAACCATTTCGATATTTTAATTCACAACACGTGTCAAGAACATCACTAGTTTTATTGTTGGCAATCTTAATCCTGGATCATCGGAATTTTGACCTCAGCGTTCCACAGAATTAATTCTTTCGCAGTCTGAATTTTTCATAGCCAAAGTGACTGCTCTTTAATTGCGGATGGATGGATAAGAAAACGAGTTAAAGTTATGTATAGAAATATTCTTAAAAATATGTGAAGTTTGTTATTAACGTTTACCTCAGTACACATAAACCTACTCATTGAAAGGTTTTATTTTTACTGGGTGCTTTCATACACAAATTAACTATATGTAGACTAGCTACTTTCATAGTGCAGGCTTTGGATGTCTCGTTGTAAAATGTGAAATAAAATAAAAAAGAAATGCAAAGAACTTTTTTAGTTTAGCTCAGCGGCATCTAAATACACTTGAAAATCGGCTAGAAAATGTCCTATTGTAAGCACAACTCTCAAATTATTTATTTATTTATTTATTTATTTAACTGTTTATTGCACACAAGATAAAACACAGAACAATTATATTAAAGAAAAACAACACAACACAAATTAATTCCTAAATCAAAAAAAAATATTTTTTGCGAAAGTAAAAACGAATCACTCATATCAATGCTTTATATTTATAACCTGAGCTCTTGAAGAAAGTTACGAGTTACCACTGTAATATTTTTATGATAAAAGTGTACTAAACGCACTGGTGTGTACACCGCCAAGTTTTTCAATAACGCCTGCTTAGTGCAAAGTTGTAAGAGCTAAATATAGACATAGAAAGTATGTGGGTGCTTTACAGTTACTGCTGAGGATTTTATGAAGTTGTTCATTGTGTTTCGTTGAGGAAAGAAAAGTTTTTATTTTACGAAGAAAAGATAATGTTGTAGCTTTTTTAAGAATATATGCTACAATAGTTTTAGATTTGCGTATCTTTTTGGCTATGTAAGCTGTGAAAACTATTTATTTTAGTTACTTAGATGAGTGGATTTCTCAAGCGGAAATTTTTCATGTCCTCGCTGAAAACGAGGTGACGCTTTGCAAATATGACTACGATAATTTTTTTCAAAATATAAGACACTTGTTCTGATATGAAGCCATAAAAATAATGTTTGGATAGTTATTATGTTTTTAGAAAAAAAATAGTAAGTGTCGAATTTCAATGTTCGGTGGCTTGTCCCCAATCCGTTTTTCACAACATATTCATCTCTCAGGAAAATTATGTCCAACGTATTTAGGAAAATTAATTTTGATTATCTTAAGGATTAGTGACCCTACGAGAAATTATTAAAATTTGAATTTTTAGACGAAAAGTTTATGAACTATGTCAAAACTAGATTTGTCCCAGCAAAAATAGCAATATCGGTGGCAATTTTGTTTCGACGCTCCCTTCTCACACTGTTGAGTATATCCAGACCTAAAACCCCTTCCCCGCTAGGATCAGCCGAGTACTCACACGCAGTGTGAACGGTTGTGCACTACCTCCTTGCGTTTTCCCGCCAAAAATGTTAGTAAACTATTTCCGTTTACTCGGAACAAAATTTTGCATTTTCGGTGCTCAGGATTAAAATGTTTCCTCAAGGTTTAAAAATATTACAGTAATGCATTCTAAATAGCCTTTAGGTACACTTTTGAGATACAAGTTGCAAACTGGAATAACCTTGATACTTTTGTATATTTTTTAAATAAATGACTAGTTTGCAATTTCGGTGGGCACAATTCGGTGGCTTTTATGGGTGCTAGAGGCCCACCGAAATTGCAAATCTCCACCGAAATTGCTTAATTGATACAAATTACAAACATATTTAGAAATATCATGCTTTCACTCCTTGCGGGGTATACAGATCAAAAAAGCCTGTAAAATGCGGTCGCTTTAGGTCGTTTGTTTGACAAAAAATTTGAGGTTATTTAAAAAAAAAAAACTGCGTCGTAAAAAAAGACTAAGGGATAAATTCATTTAGGGGAATGGACAACAGCGTTTCCTCTGAATGCAAAATTTTGTGCTGCGCTCGCCGATCCGCCAGCCAAGCGTGTAGAGGATGGCAATACTCCCGATAGGGATAGGCCCATGTCCAGCAGTGGATTTTTGAGCCCTCCTACCCGGCGCTCCCGCGAGAAACTACTGCCCGGCGATCCCTCGTGGCCCTCCAGACCGGCGATCCCTCGTGGCCCTCCAGGCCGGCGATCCCTCGTGGCCCTCCAGGCCGGCGATCCCTCGTGGTCGTCTAGCCCGACGATCCCTCGTGGCCCTCCAGCCCGGCGCTCCCGCGTGGCCCTCCAGCCCGGCGCTCCCGCGAGGTCCTCCTGCCCGGCGATCCCTCGTGGCCCTCCAGCCCAGCAATCCCTCGTGGTCGTCTAGCCCGACGATCCCTCGTGGCCCTCCAGCCCGGCGCTCCCGCGTGGCCCTCCAGCCCGGCGCTCCCGCGAGGTCCTCCAGGCCGGCGATCCCTCGTGGTCGTCTAGCCCGACGATCCCTCGTGGCCCTCCAGCCCGGCGCTCCCGCGTGGCCCTCCAGCCCGGCGCTCCCTCGAGGTCCTCCTGCCCGGCGATCCCTCGTGGCCCTCTAGCCCGGCACTCCCGCGAGGTCCTCCTGTCCGACGATCCATCGTGGCCCTCCAGCCCAGCGATCCCCCGTGGTCTTCCAGCCCGGCGATCCCTCGTGGCCCTCCAGCCCGGCGATCCCTCGTGGTCGTCTAGCCCGACGATACCTCGTGGTCGTCCAGCCCGGCGATCCATCGTGGCCCTCCAGCCTAGCGCTCCCGCGAGGTCCTCCAGCCCGGCGCTCCATCGTGGCCCTCCAGCCCGGCGATCCCTCGTGGCCCTCCAGCCCGGCGATCCCTCGTGGCCCTCCAGCCCGGCGATCCCTCGTGGCCCTCCAGCCCGGCGATCCCTCGTGGTCGTGACCCTCCAGCCCGGCAATCTCTCGTGGCCCTCCAGCCCGGCGATCCCTCGTGGCCCTCCAGCCCGGCGATCCCTCGTGGTCGTGACCCTCCAGCCCGGCAATCCCTCGTGGCCCTCCAGCCCGGCGATCCCTCGTGGTCGTTCAGCCCGGCGATCCCTCGTGGCCCTCCAGCCCGGCGCTCCTGCGAGGTCCTCCTGCTCAGTCATTGACACCTGTCAGCGCTAGCCGAAGACTTGGCTACTATTTGTAGTCGCAGGTGTCAATCAGTTGATTTGTAGACTGGCAGGCGCTAAGAGGTGTGGACGGCTGCCGCTAACAGGGGTCTACGGCTTCTTCAACACAATGCCATCCATTTGTAAGTAGCCAAACAAGGCATCTGAGGCACAATTGCAACTTCGGTGGCACAAACCCAATTCGGTGGCATGAATTCAATTTCGGTGACAAGGCAATTTCGGTGACCCAAATAACTCACCAAATACTATTGTTACATATTTCTCTGTAAATATATTATATTCAAAATGGGTATCATTAGCTATACAGCTAAAAAAAACATCAAAAAAGCAGAAAATTAAAAAATCCACCGAAATTGACAAAAATATGCAGTTGTTGAAAATGACTCAGATACCTAAAGTGCAGAGACAATCCAAATGACATTGATTAAGGTGAGTGTAATCGTGAACGGCCTCGACGGTGGCGCCACTTCACAAAAAAAACGGCAATTTTTGTTTGTAATGGCGTTTAATCGCCATTACTTTAATTACTTTAGTGAATGTTTCATTGAGTTTGTAGGTTCAAATTTTTCTTCAGGATAGTTCTAAAAACTAGAGCAACGGACACCCGATAGATTGTTTGTATAAAGAGGTTTTTTTTGGTGAAATGGCACCACTTTGGCAGTTGTTTACGATTACACTCGCCTTAAAAAGCCTTTGCTCACACTGTTGGCACATTTTTCATTTGTTTTTTATGCAATAAAGGATATAATATAAAGAGATAAATTGAATTTGATTTTTTCTATGTAGGTAAAATTCATCTTAAACTTTTTGTCAATCTTGGCATGATTTTCACCTTAAAATTGGTATGGACGAAAGTTACTCCGTTTTACGCGGCGGCTCAAATCGTAAATAAAAATTTATAGGGGTAGGTAAGTTAAGGGAACTTTTTAGCTTCCACCAACTTGATAAAACTTATGCCACCCTCCGTCTAAGTTATGTTCCGTTCTTATCTTTCGATTGGATTGGGTGTCAATAAACTTTGACCTACATGAATTGGGCCAAAACTACATAAATCAATGTTTTTTTTTTCATCACGTCGATAATAGTAATACCATTTAGGCAGTTCTCTCAGTCGCTGTGAATTTTAACGCACCATAACGCATGCGTCTGTCAGACATAATTACCGATCTAGTGCGTTTCGGTGCGTAGCGGATGCGTCTGTCAAATGAACGTCTTGACGCACCAAAGCGGCATTTGTATGGAGATAAGATCTTTGACAGATGCAAGCGTTACGGTGCATTAAAAAGCGTCGGACGACAAGTCGGAGAACCACCTTAAAAGACCAATGCTTGGCCACGGCGATAGCTGTTAGGTTTGCCTCTTGTGAGTCTCGTGTCTGATATTATCAAACAACAGGCTACAATTTTACAGGTGAAATTCGATGACCATTGCTTGGTCGGTCAGCCATTATGATAATATTATATTAACCAGCTACTCACTATTATAAATATAAGGTGTAAAAAAATTAGCTGAGAATATTTTAAGGGGTGAACCAGTACGTGAAACTGAACAACTTTCCCCAAGGAACATAGGTCGAAATATGAAAAAATAATTTGACCCTCCCTTACTTAGTGTGTTACTCGGCCGGGATAATTTGTATGGGAGGGCCAATTATTTTTTCATATTTCGACCTATGTTCCTTGGGGAAAGTTGTTCAGTTTCACGTACTGGTTCACCCCTTAAAATATTCTCAGCTAATTTTTTTACACCTTATATATTAGGACATAATGTATACTGGCAGGGAACAATAGGGCTGGCATGTACATTAAGTACAAAAGCCCTTATGTAATAAAGTAGAATAAAAAAACTAGCTACTCAATGTATTAAGAATTTCACTTTTAGTCTTGAAGCCTGTTGTTTCATAGTATAGAACACTGGAGAGCGGGAGAGCATGACTTGAAACAGTTGGAACAGCATAGCAGGTGGGTAGTCCAAGATTTGGACGACGCTACAATCACACTTGTCAAGCTCTTTTTTTGCGTATTGAAGCTGTTTTCCTGACAAATATTCTCAATTATGACAGAACATTTATTTCACTTATTTTTACACACATACACATATCACGCCTTTATCCCTTGCAGGGTAGGCACAGCGTTAACGGTCGTAAATACGGTCGCTATCACCACGTCTGACAAATATTTGAGGGCCGTTTCAGATAAATCGTGAATCACTTTAGTGGCAGGTTATGTTATGAACCTGTCGCCTAAATTGTAATACATACGTAACCCTGGAGTCCTTTAGTCGCCTCTTACGATATCCGCGGGACAGAAATAGGGTGATGCTTCATTAAGGTTTGTTTGTATTCAGTGCTCGACATTTAACTTTTAAGAAATTATTTTTTATAAGTATTGTATTTTATGTATATGTTTTTTTTTCTGGGGTCTACAATTTTAGCCCCGGGGCTATGAAATCTACACCTGACTTTATGGTGGGGAGCAGGAGCTCACCCGGAGAAGTTTTGTGGTTGTTCAAACAACCAGCTCAATCGCGAGTAGCAATTACGAGTTGTTCTGGGAAGAACGGATTGGACTGAATCTACCCGGCACGTGCCGGTAGTTCCCAAAATGGAGAACAAATGAAGAACTCAACAAATGAGAAAAAATAAGGGTATGTATATGGTTGATATTCTTGTAACTATATTCAAAGCCGTAACTAGCTTTCGCAACAGTTTTGCATAAACGCTGACGCGAAACGAACTTGTTTTGTAATAAGACGTTGCTCTGGAAATCTGGTACAAACGGCACATTACGGTCTGCAACACACGTTGTTGGTTTGCAGACACGCGAATTTACTGTAAAATGTGTCCGACCGAGCACACTGATTTACTGCACTCTACCGCTCTGCGACTGAGAAGTAGAGGATTTAGTTTAAAAATAGTTTATAATGCAGTTTTGAGAGGATGTTTTGCAAGATAGGTACGAGTTTAAGGACAGCAAAAGTACTGCAAATAATAAAATAATAGTTTTACTTACTTACCGACATTTCAGGACGTTTTTCTTGTAAACACATCATGCGGTTTAGCCTTAACTAAGTCTTAACTACTTTCGTAGTGCATTTTCACAAATAAATTAATGACTTAACTATAAAAAAAAATTAAATACTAAAAGGATAAATACATCATACAAGTAGCATATTTTCACTATACTAGTATTTTACCATACACTTGCTCAGTTTATCATACCTAGGTGAGAAATGGAGATTGAAATAAGATTTCCTTTGCGTAAAATTGTATTCAAATCGAGAACAAAAATGTGAGCACACGAGTCACCATAAAACTCAGTTTAGAAATATCACGTCCCGTTAAATCGTTCTTAAAGCACTAACCGTTATATATTGCCAAAAAGTTATTCCAATTTACAAAGAACTGATATCACTGGAAGTGCTAGGATTAGATATTAGAAAATAATGATTTAATTTGGCTGACATATAGGTATAGCCTACATTCTGCTACGCTACAGATCAACATATAAAGGACAGCTCTCCGAATACTGATGGTGCCCATGAAACTAAACAACTTTCCTCTAGAAATAAATATGTAAGGAAACGACAAAAATACGATCAGCGGACTGCGGGAAGTCCAAAAATTTTTGATGTTTTCTGAATACTTTTTATGGAAAGTTGTTCTGTTACATGGCCTGAATCTGAATGCACCCTATCTCTATTTGGAGGGTGGTCCTTTACATCATGTATGTTCACTACTAAACATACTTTTTAGTTTATCTTATTTCAAAAAGTTTATTCGCAAATTATAAGTTTTATGAAAAATACATAATTAATTATGTTAATTTTATTAGGTAAAAGAACTTATGAACTAAATTTTCAAACTATGGATGTAAAAGTCTGAAATAAAGAAATTTTATTTTATTTTATTTTATTTTTATTTATTTTTTATAATATTTATCATGTTGGCTCACGCGACTTTATCAATTACGTTTACGCGTAAATTTTCATGAGTGATCCTTGTTCGTTTAATGACACAACACTTCACCAAATTAGTTTTACTATTTTCCTTGAATGATCTCCCACGGGCAAGAAATGGGGTGATGCTATACTAAGCCGGCAGCACGCGGCACGGTGTAAGTGTATGGCATAAAAATAGTGACACATCTAGAAAACATAAGCCAGTCACACAAAAATGGTTCCTCGGCTGGTTAAGCCCGCATTAGCTTCGCCCCGCGCAGTATATCACCGTAACTGCAGTTCGAAATACCGGCGCTATAGCTCTTCTGTACTACACGAGGCTAACTAGATCAACGCATGGAACTTATCAAAGTAGACTGTTTTATACTTTCGCGGTCAGACATAATAACTCAAAATACTGAAACGGGGTCATTACCGCGATACTTATTTTTGTTGAATTGTCCGATATTTCGACCCAGTTGCATGGGCCATGATCACGGAACAACGTTGTTAATCGGACAATTCACAACATTTCAAATTTCTAGCAAGACTCTATTATATTTTTAATAGATAGTTTATCGCATCATTAAATAAACGGCAAGTTCTTTTCATTTCATAATCAGAGAATTTAAATTTTAAAAAGTGATAGTTTAGTTACAACAACTAGGCTGCTGAAAACAAAATTCGTTTGCCTACATTTATTTTAAAAAAAAACTGATTGACATTGACAGATAAATAAATGAAGTTTTCTCCACTGTTTTTTTTTCTACTATAAGCAAAGGACTTTTTCATGGTAATCCTAACTTTGGAAGATTTTACAACTTTTCAAAATATTTCAGAAACGATTGCATTAAAAATTATGAAAATATGTGTATCTTAATAAGCATCCCAAACACTCTAAACGATATATATAATATCTTTTGTATCTAACGTAAAATGAAATATTGTGGATTCAACAAAAATAAGTATCGTGGTAAGAACCCCGTTACAGTATTTTGAGTTATTATCAAAGTAGGCTAGTTATGCTATCATAGTTACACATTCATTTTCATTGTTGGGAATGAGTTTTAGCTGGCAGTCAGCTTGTGTATTTATAGTGGTGGAGTACCTAGTATTAAAGATTATTTATTTTTTACGACTATGTAAAAAATATATATTTACTCTAATAATTTTATGAAAGGACAGATTTGATTTGTTTGAATTGAATAGGCTTCAAAACTACTGGACCGATTTCAAAAATCTTTTACAGTTAGACTTCAACATTATCCCTGATGAACATAGGCTATATTAAAAAGACCTTTTATCGCGGGAAACCTCTGGGCAGGCCGCTAGTTACTATAAGAATTTAAAAATATTGGACGCCTTTATTGCTTTTAATTCCCACCTGTGTATAATTTTCACTTTTAGGAAACAAATTCTTTTTACAGCTGATGGACCAGCAAGGTGCACAGAAATGGTGTTTCAGGCAGTTATACTCGTTTTAGCCTTGACCCCGCAGTTTATCAAAGTAACTGCAGCAGAGCGAGATCTTCCTGAATTCACTATTTAAGATCTTTCTGCAATCCACTTATGGCCGCGGGCTGCCCGCTTTTATAACTAAACTGGTAACAATTTCATAAATCGATAAACAACAATAGCAACCAGCCAATAGCATTTGACCACCGACTGCAAAACCACACAGGCATTCGTTGAAAAATATACAGTCACCTTTGGGATGGAGTATGTACAACTTGCCGCTCTTGACTCGGTGGAACGCAGGGCCAAGAGGCTCATAGGCGACATAAAACTGGCGGACACCAAGCTACATAGCCTGGCTCATCGCCGCAAGGTTACCTGCTTGTTGGTTTTTTACAGATTGAACTTCGGAGAGTTTGCTCAAGAGTTTCACGACCTTGTTCCACCAGCTCCCTTCTACCATCGGACATCCAGACGCACCGCCGGATACCATCCATACCTGGTTGCCATTCCACCAATTCGGACAAAACGCTTCCAGACATCATTTATAATGTGCACTGCTAAAGAGTGGAACTCACTACCTATGTCTGTGTTTCCAAATGCATACAACCATAATCTCTTCAAAGTAAGAGTGAACAGGCTTCTTCTGAGTGAGTTCGCTCCATCTTAGACTCTGTCTCTGTCAAGACGAAACCCATCCTTAATAAAAAAGAAATACAATAATTACTTGTCATTAAGTATTCTATTAGATTGTATTATAATAATATTAGTAATAATTAAATTTTGAGAATAACCTGATATAATAATTAAAGAGTTGTTTAACACGAACAAAACTAGATTTACTTTGAAATTCTTAGCTACGCTTAAAGTTTGACAATTACCGTACCTCAAGCGGTGCATGGAAACCGGCTCATATTCTTAGAAGGCGTATTTACAATCCCTGTAGCTAGGGTGAGGTAGGGTGAGGTAGGACTTTGAGGCGCCCGATGGCGTTGCGGATATTACCCCTGCACGCCAAAGGTCATAGAATCGAGCACCACACATCACAAGAATATGAGTGTTTTAGTCTGTTTTTTTTATGTATTGTAGTATTTAAAAAATTGTTTTCGTTTTTAGTTTAAGTCTCATCTGATGATTACTAGATGGCTGTTGTCACACAAGATTCATATCGAAGTTCTTCACTAGGATTTTACAACTATTACTAGGTATTTGGAAAATCTACACACATACATTACAGCCACAACAGTCTACTCTGGATATATCTGGCAAGCAAATTGGCGAGCACAGTAAAAGATATTGCTTTCACTGGAACGCTGCTTTCAATTCCATGAATGAAATTATCCCTTAGTCGCTTTTTACGACACCCACGGTTAGTATTGGGGTGATGAAAACTATTCTAAGCCGACATCACACGATAAATCTGATGCCAGTAAATTGTTGGTGCTATCTTTAGTTGGTGTCATCATAAGCCACCTAATTAGTTATTACAAATACGCATCTAAGCTAGAATTACAAGAACTGGTTAAGTGGCTAACTTGTGAACTATGTTCCCTAAGTTGTGCTTACTGAAATGAACGCACTGTTCTGAGATGATTAGGTGTTTGTATAATCAAAATAGAGACATCCTTATAAATTACAATGACCTACAAAATAAATATATTTTTATTGTATTTTTTTTCGTATATGTATGTTTCTTGGGTAAAATTGTACATATCTTTATTATCATAGTTTTTCAGTACCTACTGGTTTTGGTTTAAGAAAATTACGTTAAGCTCAGTCGCTGAATTCCAGATTGTATAACTTCGCTAAACGTCTTTTAAATCATAATAAAATTAAAAGGACTTAGGTATACATAATTCACAATACCCTGCAAAGGTTATTTCTGTAAACAGCGTTTCATACATGAAAACTAGTTTAGCCTAGCTAAGGATTCAGGAAGTCACAGAGAGACAAATATTTTTACTTTATTCGTTTCATAAACATACAAGATCTTTACAGAATGATCGAGTTACCAATTAAAAATGACCTCTGTTACTTATTTCTTCTATTTATGTAAGTTTTAAAAAAAGAACTACTTTTTTATGGAATATTTTTTTATAAAATCTACACACATACATAATAAATAAAATATATTGATTATTTAAATAACTAATTCTTGCTATTTTTTACCATGTTTTTACGTGGCATTAATTTTTATTCTGTAATTAATGAAAGAGTTATATAAACATCATAAAAATACATGTATTTTGATTAATGTATAAACAAGGCGATTGAGGTCGATTTTTAATTGAACGATAAATTCAAATTGAAATATCGATAACAAAAATATTGTTTTTCTTTTAAACTGGCAAAACTTGGATTTGAATAAGTGCGCTAAAATTATTCAAAACCATACTTACACAATTCGAACTTCCACAAATAAACTTTTCGCGGTAATGTTTGGATCTTTCGCGAAATAACAAAAAGATCTCTGAAATGAAAGTAGGAAGCAGAATTTAATTTTCTTCTCTTTAATTTTTAATCAAGGTTCTTCTAATTTTCTTTTCTTCATTAAGGTAGGTACATAATTAAACGGTATTATCTAAAGATATGGTAATTTCCTTACAAGAAAGATAATTGTATAGGCAAGTTAAAAATGTATTAATAAAAATAAAATACAATGGTTTTCTTCTTTATGATCGTATTAAATTTTGTTCAAATATTTTAAGCATGAGTTCAATTCGAGAAACTGAATGACTTTTTCCAAGAAACATAGGTCGAAATATGAAAAAAAAAAGTTTGAAAATGTCTCGCGATGTAAAATGTCTCGTCCATTTTTTTTCATATTTAGAGCTGTGTTCCTTGGGGAACATGAGTAGAACTCACTGGAAAAATATTTGCATTGAATAAAAAGGATTATTATAATTTTACATTATAATTCTATTGCAATTTCCCTTTTGAAAGGCGTTTTTTATGCCAAAATTAAAATTACATACACACATACACATATCACGCCTATAATCCCTTGCAGGGTAGGCAGAGCGTAATCAGCCGAAAAAAACTTACATTTACGCTGCGTCTAACAAATATTTGAGGATCATTCGGAAATTTATGTATCGCCATTGTGACAAGTTGTCAGCCCATTGCCTAAAATTTAAATACACATTCTCGAGTCTCTTAGTCGCCTCTTACGACTCCCACGGGAAAGAAAGTTGATGCTATTCTAAGCCGGAATCACACGGCATAAATGAAAATTGCATAGGTATATAAACCCGCGGAATGTGAGATTTATGAGAGCACGGCAAACCTTTGACGTTAAAAAGGGTAAGAAAAATTATAAATATTATTAGATATTGAATTTAACAGCCACCACTTTTGTTATTTATGTATATTTTTTTGTTATCAGTACAAAACTTTGTATCTGCAATTCCGCAAATGAATAATATATATGCCACAAATTGTTACGGTGTATGCCAGCACTGACAACCTGTGCTATCCGTTGTTCTGTATACTAAATGTGGTTTCCTCCAACTCCTTTCGGACCACCGAACCGGCAAAATGCCGCAGAAGCTTGCGGCACGTGTGAGAAGTAGTAAGTAGATAATCCAATCACGAATAGGTCCGTATTTATTGAGGCATTGATATAATTCTTACCGCGCCAGCTGTGGGGCGAAGGCCCCTCATAATGACATCTGAGAAGTAATCTACGAACGACCCAATAGCTTTCCTTTCAACAGACGATGCTCTAAAGTCTTATGCGTAGTCTAAGCTACAGAATTTAAGCGGTTTTGTATTTTTTTTTTCATGTTTTTGGACTAAGGGCCTTGCTACATAACACTTGTACGCGCGTTGAATGCGGGTTTAAAAAATATCTCCATACAAAATAGTGTTCAACGTTTACAAAAAAACGTTTCAAAATTTTCGCGATAGAGTGAAGGGTGCCGTGTGGTAAATCACTACATTTCTGCCCGTGGGTTTCGTAAAAGACGACTAAGGGTTAAATCCAGGGAATGGGCAGCAGCGTTCCCTGTTAATACAAAACCTTGCTCTGAGCTCGCAAATTCTTCTGCCAAGCGTGGTGGGTATAGCAAATACCCTCCAATTGGGAGATTTCCACCAGTAGACTATTTGGCTGTCGAAGAAGAAGAAGAGTATCGGATGGTTTGGTCGATTCTTATTCCGTTAACAGTTTTCAAAGTATGTCACAGTCGAATGGCCAAAATATAAAAGAATCAGAAGTCCTTTGGCACGATCTTCCTTTTTCGCCATCAAGTCGCTTATACCCGCCTTCTTGAATTTTTTTATAAAGAAGTAACAGTCACCACAGTCCACTGCTGGACATGGGCCTCCCTCTCTTAGAAGGTATTTGTCATACTCACCATGCTTGGAAGACGGATTGGCGAGCGCAGTGCAAGTTGTGATAGATGTTCACAGAGAAGGATGCTACCTATTCCCCGGATTCCTCCTAAGGAGCCTTTAGTGAGTGTCGTTCACTGGTAGAAATGGGGTTATGCTTTTATAAGCCGGCTACATGGCGGAAAAAATAACCCACAATAATACTTGCCGCTAGTTTTCTTTGCCTTGCGCCGAACTTCCAAATTCTCGTTTTACTTTTCCTCTTAGTAAATTTTTATCTCAAGGCTCTGGAATACTTCTTTACGATTTAAAATGTAATTACGAAGACTTATTTTTGAGTTAATTACCAATTATTCTTCTCTTATTCGTTTTATTCATCTTGACCTCCGTTAAGACTTTTTAAAGCAGATTAGGTGTTTTTGAAAAATATAGGCTGGAATTTTGCTAGTTACCGATAGTCTGATACTAAAAACAGAAGATGGAGACTGCTAATTTCACAACGGCTGTGTTTAAGAGACGGCCTAGTCAATTTATTTACTTGAATCCTGACTTGCTATCACATGGATCTCATAACTTTTTACCGTAG
Organism: Tuta absoluta; assembly: GCA_027580185.1. NCBI lineage: Eukaryota > Metazoa > Arthropoda > Insecta > Lepidoptera > Gelechiidae > Tuta > Tuta absoluta. The sequence continues at coordinate 3,847,232 of JAQAHW010000019.1, read as the reverse complement.
AAGAAAAATGACTTAACATGTCGTGCAATTTTTCCATGGGATTAGGTACTATATCATCAAAAGACATCACAACTAACTGCACCTTTCAGAATTTAAATTTCCGAATTCCAAACTTTCGGTGCAGATACGAAACGCAATATAAGAGCTGTGCCATAAAACTGCGGTGTGCGCCGACATAAATCATACGACCGCATAATATCCCTGGATCTAGTGGACCGAGAGATGGCCACAAGAAAGGATATTATTTTCATAAATTAAAATACATGTGTTTTAGTGGCTGCCAGAGCTTGAACTGGAGTACTGGCCATTGGGCATTCAGCATTGGCTCTACCAAATGAGCTATCGGCACTTCGACAGCCACTGCTAAATCTACAATCTCTTGATATTTGTCTCGAAGCAAATACAAGCGGCATCTAGTAGAAGAGCTGTTTGATGAGCGCTTTCCATGTGGTGCCATTTATAATCGTCCCTAATTCCATTTATACCCGCAAGTGTCTTAAAAAGTGACTTAAAATATTTAGGGTTGGATTTCCTTTGAATGCAACATCTTGCTGTCGTGAGTTTAGCAAATGTTATCAAAGAAGGTTCTTGTCTAGTAGTGGACTGTTGCGGCTTTTGATGACTAATATTCAATAAAAATATGCACCATTAAGACTTCCAGCTCTCCGCCTATGGGGCTATTTCGGTGGAAATTGTATGAAGTGTGAACCTATCCTGAGGAATGAGGGTTCGCTAAAATTATTGGCACCGATAAGAGGTTGGTTATGCTTGGGAAGCGAATAAAGTAGTTGAGTGAGGGATTGGTTATTAGTGAGATTGGCTGTATTAAGTTTGGGAAATAAAATATGATGAAAAATCACTTGGGTAGATAACATATTAATATTTAAGTATTTTGGGATATATAGAGGTAAAATGTATCAAACTGGCATTCTTCAATAATAATAAGGACCATCTTGTTTAAATCGCACTATTGGAATTCATCATTCGAATACCTTAATTGAACCATTGAACCGCAGGCGTAGTAATATTAGGCAATCGCACTACCGTGAATCGTCAAAATAAATGACACAATTTTGTCCTACAAATATTTTATAACAATTTATTAGGGCAGATCCCGCCGAAATTTGTTTCTGTTGATCAAAACAATTTACGTGTATCATGGTTGTCCTGGATTTGTTGAAACAGATTTCCTTTTCAAAACGTGGTGTATTGTTTTTACAGAATTCAAAAATGAAGCTTATTTTGTTAATAAGGTACCCCTAACAAAAAGGGAACCCCAAAAATCGCGTCATGCACGATGTTGCACTAGAAAGTATCGAAATCTTTTGTCCCCCTCTGTAATTGTGTTTTGAAGAATGCAATTTCGGGAAGAATTCTTTTATACACCTACGACTCGTGTGATGAATGTGGAATTCGCGGTTTGTAGCCAATATTTTTAACACAAAAATGCTATTTTGTTGCTGGACAGAATAGGGTGTTTATTGTAAGAAAATAATGGCATTTGAAATAATGTTATTATCAGTTTTCTGAATACCAGTTCTTTCATACAATGCTTTTATTTGTACAAAAACTGAAAAATACATCAAAAGAGAAAACGGTTGGAACAAATCAGGCGCATTTGTTGTATGTAGCAATTTCTTAATCAAGGTAATTAGGTATTTAACAATAAAATAAGTAGGTACTTATTCCTTTGAGAACGCTAGTTACTAGTTATTATTCTGTGCTTTGAGTCGTTTATCCTCAATGCTGAGTGTCTTTTGTCTCAACGAATATTTTTCTCGTGGACTATGTGACCCCATCTTGTTCTATCTTTGGTAGTTATGGATGTCTGCGGAAACTGCGATGCCGAAAGCTGTGTTGATTTGATTAGACCAACCAGTCGGGTTTCTGATTCCACTCTTTCCAAATAATAGCGACATTTTCAAATTGGTTGCAAATACAGTAGTGTCACTGGCATATCGAAGGTTGCTGTTTTTCAATCCGTTAATAGATTTCCCGCCCTCTCAGTCTTCACAAGCACGTCTCACGATATAATCCCCATATTATGTTGAATGTATGTCTCCAATAATAAAGAGTCGTAGAACGCATTGATGTCTGATACTAGTGCCGTGGGTGCGTGTATCTAAGTAATGTTGAGTATGTTAGCTTTTTCATTAGTTTCCATCGTTATTATCCTATTATAAAGTGAGTCGTAACCTAGGACGTACTTATTCATGCGTTTAGGCAGTAGTTAGTATACCTGCTACGCCAGCATCACCACTCCCGAAAGTGTATTACCATTTGCTGTGTAAATGTGAACCTGCCTGGCTACGCATGCGAGTTTTACTGAGTCCTAGAATAAACATTTGGATTTTTTACGCTTCTTTATCCACCATGCTAAGCCTGTTGGACAATAATAGACACCGAATATTCCACGTTCCTATTTGCTATTTCTTACTGCTCATTTTTGGTGTTAAGAGGATCGCCATTAGTTTTTTTTCCTTTGGGTGTTTGGCAAAGCACACTCTCAAATACTTCGGTAGTTTATTTCACACCGCTGGAGACCAAACGACGCCGGTTGTTAATCAGATCGTCGAACGTGGCTGTTTCTCGAGCTCGTGTATTCTTAGAGGTTTTCTTAGGTAAATATTCATGGTGGGGCCTACGTCTTTCCATGGCAGTTGCTTTACCCCTTAAGGCTCCTGGGCCCTGAATTGGGTCAGGTTAGTTGAGCGCCCATTCGGCGTGGACACAGGTTTTAGGGCAGGAAAAATGGTCATCCCGCCAACCCTCCTTGTTATTGCATCCGGGCTTCGGACCGGCATAAACATAGTTTAGCATCTTGAGTTTAATAAATATGAATTAAACAAGTCAAAACTTATATAGGTTGGGGTGGTATAGGATCTACCTCCTAGCGGTCCACCCCGGGCAACGGCAACACAGGCTTGCCTGTGGATAAGTCCGGCTGAACGATCCCACTAAGCGGTGGAAGGCTCCGTAAGGGGCCGCCTGGCTCGCGACCACCATCCCACCGAAGTCTGGCGCCAAGTAGCTTGCTGTGTTCCGTCAGTGTGTGGGAGTGCCAGTGCCTTAACAGGCTTCTTCTGGGTGAGCTCACTCCATCTTAGAATCTGTCTCTGTGCTATGACCTAGACTTGAGTCAAGAGCAAACCCATCATTAATAAAAATAAAAAATATAGGTAATTTCAACATTGAGCTGAGATTAGGCGTAAGAACTGGGTTCATTGATGTTATCAGCGTCAATTTATGTCAATAAATATAAAATAGTGTATATAAGCATATCGTTCCAAATCCGTAATTTTGATCGAGATTCTTAAAATGTTTTTATGTAGGCACTGAATTCCATAAAATAATATACATTATTTAAATCCAGTAAAATTTTCCTAATAAATTGCAATCTTTGTATTTTTTCTCAATGGCAAGCTTTTATTTTCCGGCAGCACAAAAAAGCAGCGGTAAGATTCGCTTTGTAAGTAAACGCAAAGGCCATTGACCTGCCTCTAAATGCTGCTTGCAATAGAATGAGCTAAGTACAGGAAAGACGCGTCCAGACGACTCCAGACGCGGCCAGATTGAACCGCTCAGGATGTTCAATTTTAGAACGTTTAAGGATTTAAAATAAACTCAGTTTTCTTTTTAAAAGGTTTGGAATTGTGAAAAATGTTGCCACTTTTTTGACATTGTGGAAGCGGGTCACTTAGGCCCGATTGCGCTTATTGAGATTGCGGTTTCACCCGCTGCTAACCGTTTTCCCGCGGGAATAAGACATCAAAACTAAAGTAGGGTTATAATGGTAAAATATATTTTTTTAATCGGTCCAGTAGTTCAGGAGCCTATTTAATTCAAATAAACAATCAATAAAATCTTTCCTGTTTATAATATTAGAGTAGATAGAGTAGAGAACGTTTTTTGTAGTTAACCAAAATCTCAGAGAAGTAATTTTTTTTCTGGATCTGTTTATAAAAATAGTGTTTCAACATTATAGACAAAAGGATGTATAATATGAAACTAACAATAAACAACTGACCTCGCTAGACAGGCTAATTATAAGATAATGCTAGAATTTTCACGTTGCTGCCCATTGCTTGGAATATAGTAAAGTATACCAAGAAACTTACTAAACATAAACATTGTAAATAAAATCTTATTATGGTAGGAAGAGCGCCATCTTCTGATACAGGCCATACAAGCTTACAAGAAGGTTCCGATCTACGTTGTAATATGTTTGGGCTTTCAAATGGTGGTGGCGTAAAGTTACGTGCTGTGTAATTAACCTGGCCAGCCTCGAGGCAGTGCCTTTATTTTTATTTTTTTATCCCGCCCGAGCCGGTTTTCTATTAGGACAATACAAAATTGTTATAAAAAGAAGAAAATTGCGTTATGCAAATTTCTTTTTTTACAATGACCGAACATGACGTCAATATGTGATAATGCTATCCTACATTGAATAAAGTTATTTCATTTTCATTTATGGAAATAAAGATTTTATTGATTGTATTTAATTTTATTATTTCTTTATCACTTCTGCTGGCTGAGCCTTTACCCTTTGAGGCGTATTGCCATACTCACCTAGCCTGGCAAGCGGATAGCAAACGCAAAGGTTTGCATACCTTGATACTCATGATAATATTCTAACCCCATGCCACGCAGGTAGAATAATTTAAATAATTTCGGTGTGTTACAACAACGGGGAAAATCTTTTATATTCCAAAGGCGCGAAGTGGTTTGAAAAATGGGCCTCACGTTGTGTGTTGACCCGTTGATAAAATGTGGCCCCGCCACTTAGCCGCTTGTTCCGAGCTATTAGGTTACACCGGCTTTGAACGAGGGCACAGTAGATGTAACAAGCATAATAAATTTAAAAAAAACAAAACAGGACTGCTTTCTGAATTTAAACCTATGACAGCCTATGACACTCGGGATAATGTGAGGATTCTTCCGATACAATTCCCGTTTGAATTTGTTCAGTGGTTGACGTAAGATTCTTTAAAGTAAGTAGCAGTACTTTAACGAATCGCAAATATATACATAGGTACACAAACTTTAAAAAAATTTCACTCCTTTTTGATGGGGCAGTTGTGTAAAAACCAGTATTGTAAGGTTCTCAAATAACTATAGCATGCGACTGGTGCGAAAACGGGAGAAACACCATGTGGGGAGTACTATGGTTTATTTTGCACTAATGGTTCCTTTTTATACTTAAACGAAAATAAGAAGATGAAAATATGTTAGCGTCAGCCAGGGAGGCCTACGTCTAGTGTAGTGGACTGATATAGTCTGAGAATATGATGTGATGAGTATCTATTAGCCTAGAGACTATCACCGATATAACTTGCCTCCCTACCATTAAAGCGTATATGAAAGAAGCGTCTCGTCGCTTCTTCGATAATGCTCCCCATCATAAAAACCCCTTGATAGTTGCCGCGTCCAACTACTTCCCCCATCCAACCTCGCGTTTTAAACACCGTCCGAGACACATCCTTACGGAAGAAGATGATGAAATCACAGTAGCCACTGCTGCAGCCATTGCGAGTAGATCACACTCCACAAGCTCCTCAAGCAACCGACGCCCCCGCCGGCGGGGGCGCGGAGGTCCCTCATTTGCTCCCCACTTTGGGAACTACCGGCACGTGCCGGGTAGATTCAGTCCAATACGTTCTTCCCAGAACAACTCGTAAGCCCAATCGCGCCCCAAGGGCGCGATTGGGCTGGTTGTTTGAACAACCACAAGCTTTTCCGGGTGAGCTCCTGCTCCCCACCATACAGTCAGGTGTAGATTAACAGCCCCGGGGCTAAAAATCGTAGGGTCCACAACTAATAAATAATAAAATACCGATATAACGGAGCTCAAACTTTCGTAAAAAATGTTTCATAGTAGGTACCTACCTGTATCCCAAATATACAAGTCAAGTGATGGTAGCCACATTCTTTTAGACAATAAATCCCAAATGTAATGTGAGTAAGTAGTATTTTTTACAGTTCTAGTTCTCTTAAAGAACGTTAAATTACAGCTAAGAGAATTTTGTTGTTTCTTTCACTTACTTCATTAATACTCCATTTACTCCATATACTGTTGCTTAAAATTTTCACAAGACAAAAAGTGTAATACTGTACATGATCCTTACTGTGCCACAGACTCGTCTGGATTATTTGGCAGCTAAGATTTTTGTACAGCATTTTTTACGACTTAGTTGGCATGCATTAAGCAATGAGGACGTGAATGGCGACTCTGTGTACAAAAAACTCTACTTAACTCATAAAAACTATTTCAACCACGGTCAACCGCATGGTGGCGATGAAACTGCCTACGATAGCATTCCCAAAGAGGGTTGACGTCAGGCAGGCCGGTCGTAAAACTAAGCCTAATCATATTGTAACATGAGTTTGAGTGAAAACATGTTGTGACACACTCTCCCACTTCAAATTGATTGGTATAAGCCTTATCCATATATTTTACTGGAGATTAATTTTGATACACTTGGATGTAATATGGATTCTACAAATAAAGTTTGGCGAGAAATCAAGTTAAATTCTACCAACTTATTAAGAATGCAAGAAAAATCTTATCTTATCTTATAGAGCCATCGGGATCCCACTGCTGGGCAAAGGCCTCCCTCCCCTTCCTCCACTGATCTCGATCCTGTGCCTCCGCATACCAGTTTTTTGAGTAACCGTCTAATTCGTCTCGCCATCTGCGTCTAGGTCGCCCGCGACGACGTCTGTCGGCTCTTGGCTTCCAAATGGTGGTGGTATAAGCCCATAACTCGTGAGGCATGCGGCAAACATGACCGGCCCAATCCCATTTAAGCTTTGCAGCTGCATGGGCTACATCCGCGATTCGAGTCTTGGAACGCAAAGTAGTATTTCTGACTCGGTCAACTAGTTTCAGACCTAGTATACTGCGCTCCATTGCTCGCTGGCAAACTTTGAGTCGGGACTTTTGAGCTTTTGTCAAAGACCATGTCTGTGCCCCATATGTGAGTATCGGAAGAATACACATATCCATAATTTTGCGCTTTAAAGATATCGGTAAATCGCCTTTCATGTATTCTTTCATTGACCAATAGCTCCTCCAGGCGTTTTCAGTGCGTCTCGCAATTTCTTTGTCTTGTCGAGCCTGGAAGGAGACTATTTGGCCTAGGTATATATATTCATGGACATATGTCATTCTTCCGTTATCCACAGTTACCCTGGTTTCGGGACCATTTGTCATGAGCATAGTTTTTGACATATTCATTGTTAGTCCCGACTCAAAGCTCGCAGTGCTCAGGTCTTGGAGCATGCACTGTATTTCAGAAGCTGAGGAAGCAAACAGGACTATATCATCGGCAAAGCGGAGATTAGTAAGTTTGCTTGTGCCAATAGGAATGCCTCGTCTTTCCCATGTCTCCGTCAGCCTTCTGAAAATTTCCTCGAGGGCACTATTGAATAGTTTTGGGGAAAGCGGATCGCCCTGTTTGACCCCTTTTTGTATTTGAAATGATGGACCTATCGACTCTAGTTTAATTGACGCAGAACTACTTGTATAAATGATTTTTAAAAGTTGAATGTATGTTTTGTTGATCCCCTGATTTTTTAAAGCCTCGAAGAGCGCTGTGTGGCGAAGGCTATCGAATGCCTTCGAATAATCAACAAATGCTAGGTAAAGTGGTAAGTTATACTCGTGATGTTTCTCGATTACTTGATTAAGCGTGTGTAAATGGTCAGTTGTGGAAAGGCCTGGTCTAAAACCAGCTTGTTCAGGAGGTTGATGTTGATCGAGCAGCCCAGAAATCCTACGTTCTATTATTTTTATAAATGTTTTATACAAATGGGAAATTAAGCTTAAAATTAAGCTAAGAAAAATCGATGATTGTAAATTTTGATCGATACTTTCTTTATCGTTGTCTAATAAAGGCATGTGCCTTAGATAATTTTAGGGAAATAATGATGATTTTACCTTTTCAAACCATATTATATAAAAAAAACATTCCGGATTTTAATTAATAAAACCTAACAAGAATAATTTCGCAGCATGTCGTCAAAATACATCATTTTCAGAAGAGCATTGCCCTTGCCATTGACGTCTAGAATAGCAACAAACGAAACGAATACTTGAAAGGAATAATAAAAGGAAATCCTATTAGACCTTCCCGAATCAATCACAATTGTCAGTCTTTTGTCTCTATTAGAGGTCCCTTTCATGCCAGACGCAAAGCCAATAAAGGAAAGAAATAAATTCGTTATTCATTTTTTTGTAGAAATAAATTTTATTAAGAGCCCTGTATGTTTCTCGTTCTAATATTAAATTGCTGTTGTCGTACGTATTTTGTGAGTAAACGTAGAGATTTTGTGTTTTTTGACACACATTCTGTAAACATTGTGTACGAGTAGATTTTAATAACTTTTTCTTGCAACCAAATATGGTCGTCAAAGGCAAGCCGAAATAAGTGATAACCAATTGGTCTGGGTTGATTCCTTAGATCACTTTAATGGTAAACATTACACTACTAAATCAGAAGACTATCTATCATCATAAATGAAAGCAAGAAATTTAAAAAATTGTTAGCACCGCCGCGCCGGAGCTTGAAGCCCGGTCCCTGGGGTATTGCTCTGCCAATTGAACTACCGGTGCCACGACTGACACTTTCAAGTCTTCAACTTTTTGGTTCTCGTTTTGAAGTGATATCCATTTTTTATAGTCTATAAGTAGATTACTCAGGATGCCACTAAAAGTACATAGGTAGGACACATCTTCACTTATATTATAAAGAGGAAAGATTTTATTGTTTGTTTGAATTGAATAGGGTTCGAAAATACTGGACCGATCTAAAATATTATTTAACCATTAGAATCCTGCATTATTCCTGATAAACAAAGGCTTTATTAAAATGTCTCACTCCCGCGGGAAAACGGTAAGCAGCGGGTGACAGCCTGTGTGTTGGTTGACCCTGAGACGATGATGTGGCGCAGTGGTAGTGCGACTGCCTGCGACGCAAAGATTCCGGGTTCGTATCCCGATGGCGGACTCACAAACAACGTTGATATATTACTTTGTGAATTTGTTTCCAGTCTGGTTAGGATATCGCAGAATGAACCTGATTGTCCGAAAAAATATTTTTCCGTGGTTCGGAGGTCACGTGAAGCGGCGGTCCCGGTCTATGATTAGTACGACTATTTAGACGTCTCGGTCGTTACACAACCATGTCAGATCCCTACTAATGGTAGTAGCAGGTGGTTGAAAAACTCTTACGCCAGGGTTTATCAGGTCGTTGGACGACACGGTGTCCCACACAAAAATAAGCAGAAGGGCACACAAGTTTCGAGCAAACTTATAATCCAAGGACCTGCGTCAAATTTAATCCTTAGAATTATAGCCTACAACGTGCGAGGGCTCTAATTAAGTTCCAAATAATTTCATTCAATTATTCTTGATCTCGTTATAAAATCAAATAAATTTAGCAGCATTGGCTTAGAAGTATTTAACAAAGTTCTGACACGATATTTATGTATACAGAATGTTGATTTATTTACTTGCTGCCTGCAAAAATCGCATTATCGTACGGCACGTGTGCGATCCTAGAAGAGATCCCACTTCCAACACAAACAAATGAAAAAAAAACATACACATATCACGTCTATAATCCCTTGCGGGGTAAGCAGAGCATAAACGGTCGCATAAAACGGACATTTACGCCACCCTTGACAAACATTTTTGAGGGTCATCCGGAAAATTGTTTATCGTCATAGGGACAAGTTGTCAGCCCACCGCCTGAAATTTCAATACACACCCTCGAGTCCCTTAGTCGCCTCTTACGATGCTATTCTAAGCCGGCATAAAAAAAAACCTTTTAAAAGGTGTTTTTATTATTGGCATAGACGCATAAAACTGTCAAAGGTAAATCTATCGGTGTTTCAATAGCAACTCCTTTTTTTGGAAACACGCAATATTTCATAACGAAATGGATTTTGTCCAGAGTAAACAATATTGGGCAAACAATCATAATATTCGCGGGGAATGTGTCTGTATCTTTTTATTTTTTATTTTGTGATTCGATTACAGTCGCTACGCCTTATTTGGTGTACACATCAAATATTTACTAAATCTTTGCCTCAAATGGAATAATTAAAATTATTAAAATTAATTACATATTAAGGCGATGGGCTGACAACCTGCATCTATGGCGATACACAATTTTCCGTATGACCCGCAACTCAAATGTTTGTCAGATGTACCTATAGCGACCTTATTTTTACGGCCGTTAAAGCTCTGCCTACCCCGCATGGGATAAAGGCGTGTGTATATTCTAATTCGATAATTTACAGGAAATCCTATTTTTGAGGATTCAACGAATTTAGGCTGTAAAATAGGTATTTGTGTATAGTAAAGAGTGCAAGCAACCGTCTTGTTAGTTTTGGTATAGTTTTTATTTTATCAATCAATTGAATTGGTTTTAGTTGTACGATGGTCCTCGTATTTGTATCTAAATATTTTGTGGTTTTTTAAAATAGTATCCCTTTTCAGAAACAAAACGCAAAATAGTTATTGATCTGCAAAACAATTGGTGTGTTAATGACGCGAAATACATTAACATCAACAACAGTCCACTGTTGGACGTGGGTCTCTCCTAATATGGTGTATTTACAAGAAATGCTGCTTCCCATTTCCTAGATAAATTTATCTCTTAATCACTATGTACGACACCTACGGAAAGAAATTGGGTTATGCTTGGCATCACACAGGAAATTTGATAGGAAGATTTATTATCTTTAAATAACAGAAACTCCCTACTGAATCCACCGCATTGTGGCGCAAATTCTAGGAAGGTACTTATTCGATAGTTTCACATCTGTGACCTATAATGTAACCCAACATCATCATTCACAGTTGTGGGGCATCCACTGCTGGACATAGAACTGCCCCAGGCGCTTTCATAGTCAAAGATTTTTAAGGTAACTACGCAGTTACTTTAAAATCTTAAGGCTAACAACAACCATTACAACGACTTCGTTACAAAGTGCGTTTATTGTTCCAATATTTCCCAATAGTTAAATTAAGTAGCTAAATCAGAAAAAGCCATACCAGTTGAGTAGTTTGGATAGAGAATAACAATGGAACTACCTTTCTTCTCCAGATCTAAACCATAAAGCTCAGACTATAAGCAATTGTCTACAGAAGCAGAAAAACACTCTTACATCATCTCAAACGTTCATCCGAAATCGGCTCCAATCCTCAAACTTGGACTTCAAGTCCATAAATCCCCGTTATGGCTGGACCGATCCAAAGCATGGCATATAAATTTATTAGCACCCACCCTAAGTTATACGTACGCACGTATCTAACATATAGCATTTATATGTTAGTGTTACTCGAGCTTCGCATGGTTGAATCTGCACTCGTGTGTATTGAACTTGTAATAGTAAAGCTCATTGCTTAAATAGTATCGCTACCGGCATATCTTAGACCTCCATGCTCGAAACACGCACGGACGGGCGCGTACTGACAATTACGCTGGTCGCGACTCTATCTAAGCAGTCCATATTTTGCACGAGCGTTTTTTGCTCAGCATAACAATAAAACCCAAGCAAGCATAAAGCACAACATTGGTGATGAAATCACAACACTGTCGGCAATAACACCTCTGTACCAAAAATGTACGCCACGCGCATGCTCTATACATTCGTCGAAGACATCACGTAACCATTATCAATTCTACAAGTAGTAGTACTAGACTGCTAGACTTGATCGATAATTTTACATACTTGTATATCTTGATCGATATTGTATTACCTATTTATAATTTTATATTGTCCTAAGTAACATAAATAAATATTCTTAGTTGCGGCTTGGTCATTTACTGTAGGGGTCTCAACTGTGACCTTATTTTAATTGCAGGGCTATGCCCCCCAACCTTCTAACCTTCCCTTTCGAGGGGCCTATCTCCCGCGGGTTGCACTGGTTCACCACTTAATTCACTAAAATGTCACTTTGTTTAAATTCCAATAACATCCCTGTACATTATTGCTCCAGATCAGTTAGTGAGGACAATCCAATGATTGTGTCGAACATAGTCATGTTGTTCAAAACATTGTCAGGACCAATCTTGTTGTGCATAATCAATGATTATTTGGTATGCAAGCAAAGGGCACTTTAAAGTATCCCTTCTATCCGACCTGAATAGATATTAGTAAAACAATAGATTTAAGGCTCGAGGGCAAGATTTTTAAACAAAAGTTTTATTTAGGAAAAAGAAAAAGCTACAATCATAAAATTTTTAAATGATATAATAATATGTTATTGTCTAGAATAACGCAATTTGACAAACTTAACTTGATAGAAATTAATCCAAATTCACCTCTAGCTGATGTCTTTTTTCAATTATTTACAGTATTTCAATTATTACTTTTTATGCTAGAATTTAGATTCATATCTTTTCTAGTAAAAATGGCTGAATAAGACATTGGAACAGTATTTCCCTTGATTTTATGTCGAAATAACTGTAAAATCTTGTGAAGATTTGAGGGCAAAAGGACTTGCTATTTCTCTCTGGCACAGCGCAAATTAAAAGAAACAACTTTTCAGGAAAAACAGGGTCTTAAAAAAGGTAAAGACCTGTACGCACATGTGCAGACAGATTCGATAGACTGAATGATCGAGTTGTAGATCGGTTTGGTTTAAGTGGTTTCAGTTTGTAATCAAGAATCTAAGATGGGTACGAGTATTTGGAATACGTTATGTAACCAAATTTAATCGCTCTTGTTCGAAGTTTTTGAAGGTTGAACCTTTCAAAAACCTTTCGGCTATCATTTGAGTAGTAGTATTAATTGGAAAATGGATCTAAAGGTTGTATTTTGTATTTGTTAAATACATAAATCAGCCTATTGCAGTACACTGCTGGAGATATGTTTCCTCCAAGGTACGCAATAGGGCACAAACTCGCATTTTCTCCAGCGGCCTTTTTCAGTCATCGATCCATCTGGCCAGAGGTCGCCCAATACTACGCTATGTATTTGTTTATTCATAAATTAAAAATATTTTTAATTTGTCTTGTCACCAATACACTGGTAATCGGTATGTTTTATTTTTAGTAGGAACATATGCTTGTTTTTAAAGATTAAATAAATTGCTCAAAATTCTCATTCATAGTCATTTAAACCTTCTAGACTCTTACTAAATTCTGCTACCCTAGTACCCCGAGAAGGTATTTGCTTAGTGTATGTTAGGGAAGTGGAAATTAATCATTTACTTTTTAAATTACATTTTTTATTTATAAAATCGTCTATTATTTCAAATGATTCGATTTTTTAACTCAGTGATGAGTTTGATTAGGTATTTGTTTTAAGAGTCTCCTTTTGTACATGTTTGCGTGTATGTGTTTATGATACTCCATTTTGGGGAATCTTAGTTGACCATTGCACCCTGATTCAGATGCAAAAATTGAAATTCAGATGAAAAAAATTGATGATTCAGATGAAAAAAAATAGTTCAAGAGTTTAATCGTGTATTTTTTGTATAAAATTTACATCCCTGAAAACCTTCATACAGAGGCAGATTTAATGTTTGTTTTTTGATAATCGTTTTGGTGCTTGATGCAGTCACGGCGCAGTAGCAATGCAATTTGATAGAAAGTTCCCCAGGGTCTATTTTTTTACTCTTCTACTTCTTTTTTTACACGACTGCCAAAAAAAGGAGTGTAATTTTTTTAGAGTTCATGTACGTAGGTATGTATGTATGTATGTATGTATGTATGTATGTATGTATGTAGGTATATATGCGCGATTCTTTAAGGGACTGAAACTCGTTAACCACTGAATAGATTCGAATGGGAATTGTATCGGAAGAATCTTTACATTATATCGAGTGCCATAAGCTAGGGTTTATCTCAGACAGCAGTCGTGTTTTTAATTTTGTTAATTTATAATGCTAGTCATAAATTTTTTTCTGGTACCACGATAAAGGGTAACCCTAGTAAAAGCTATCGTGCTATTCGTAGGAGCTGTAAGTAAGTTCGAGTCGTTTTGTCTACGTTTTTATACAAAATGCACATCCCTACTACCCTAGAAACCGGACCAACCCCGTTTTTTCGTCTCGGACTCTTATCTCACTCTTATTGAAACTAAAGCGCTCCATAGGGACTGCGGGGGATGAAAAATGGCGCTCTTGCCCTCCTGGTGGGCAACGCAAAGATTATCGTATGAAGGATAAGGCAATTACGTGTGTTACGCTAGATATATCATTTTTTGCGAGGGTAAAAGGATTGAGTGGGCAGGTAGGTTATAAATTTTGTTAAAAGTTGCACCCTTAACTCTGCTTTTAGCGGTTCTCACACACACTTATTGATTTTTCAGTGTATCGCCGGAACTGGTTTTTGACAAGAGGAAGCAAAATCTTTTATAAAAACTGGATACGATAACACATAAATTGTGGCAGCCACAGGTTGTCATTTGTATGATGGGTGTTACAAACTGTCAATAACGTCCGGTAAGTGTGCTTTGAATGGGGGCTTTTCTATCTAACAGTTCTCGGATTTTTTTATAATTTTAAACCAGATGGCGTTATGTTAAGCTGAAATTTTGAAAGAAAGTTTATGTTAAGCTCAGCGCCATTTATTTTACATTTAAAGATAGGCAAAAAAACTTTTGGACATTGGAATGTTTTTGAGTATATTTTTGTCTACAACATTAAATTTTAGTTTAAGGCGATGAAACACACTTGTTATCCGTAAGTAAAAACAATTCCTAAAGAGTATTTATTGAAATATAAACATAGCATACATAGTACAAGCTAAAAAAAGAGCAACTAAAATATGGAACTGGCCTTATCCAAGAGGTACCTGACATAAACAAACAAAATTTATTTCAAAAATTAGTCTTTCTAAAAAGGCAAAATACAAAGGCACGAGATGATAAATAATTCCAACAGACGAACATGAAATGTACGCATTTGGGGATGAAAATGCTTGAATTAAGGTTCATTGCAGTAATTTTTCTTTCTTCGTTAAATTCTAAACATGTTAGGTAGGCTGTGGTACATTTATTTAATTTCTACAGCGTGGTTCTAGTAGATGTACACAAAAGCATGTACTTAGATTAATCGTGTAAAATTTAAATACATCACGCCTATTTCCCGGGTTGGGAGGAGCGAAAACGTCCGTAAAAACTAACATTTACGCCTCGTCTGACAAACATTTGAGGGTCATTCAGAAAATTGTATACCGCCACAGCGACAGGTTGTAAGCCCATCGCCTAAATTTACAATACACACATGTAACCCTCAAGTCCCTTAGTCGCCTCTTTCGAAACCCACGAGAAAAAAATGAAAAATTGTACTAAGTTGCTTTTTGAGAAAAAATTGCACAATTATTACAAAATAATAGTATGTTGTTAGCCAAGCCATTAATTCAGTATGCAGGGCCAAAATGGTTGTCATATTTTGAAAAGAAAGTTCACTTGTAAGAAAACAATCTAATCATTTATTTTTTATTAAAATAACTCTTTTTTATTCCATCACAGACGGGTTTTCTCGGGCCAAGCATTGAGATTTGTAACAGAAGAACTTATTACACAGTAGGCAATAAATAGTTTGTAAGGTTGCATGCATAAGTTAGTTATTTAATTAAGATAGATATTACAATTGTATGTTAAGAGTGCTATCTTGCCAACAAACTGTTTTCGCAGTTTGGCGAGAATATTAAAGTTAATTATTGTAATATCTTTAAGTACACAATAAATAAAAATAAATAAATAATAATTAGCCCTAATCTTTTTGACTCAATTTTCATCAAATTTAATTTATACTCCAAACAGTAAACAAGTACGTGTAAGCAATCTCACAACCCATTAGATACTAAATAGATTTCTAAAGGCTTTTATCTTCCTTTTCCTCCTGAGTATATAATGGGCTTTAAAGTGAGTGTTAAAATTACTTGTTTTAACATGTTCACAGCCGAATTAGTGCCAACATAAAACAATAAATATCACCTCATTTATATCCATAAGACTGAAAGGATTTAACTTAAAAATGGTTGAAGACTGGCGCGATGGCGTAGCGGATAGTACCACTGCCTGCTACGCCGAGGGTTGCGGGTTCGATCCCCACAAGACACAAATAGTCAATTTTCTAATATTTGTGTTCAGTCTGGGTGTTTTCTATGTATAATATATATTTATTTACAAAATGAAAAGTATTTTATGTACTTATATCAGTGCCGTGCCGTGCCGTGTAATGCCGGCTTAGAATAGCATCACACCATTCCTTACCCATGGGTGTCGTAAGAGCCGACAAAGGGACTCGAGGGATGTGTATTGCAATTTTAGGCGATGGGCTGACAACCTGTCGCTATAGTCATACACAGTTATCTAGTTGACCCTCAAGCTTTTGTCAGACGTGGTGTTTATATCCGTTTTACGGCCGTTAACGCTCTGCCTACTCCGTAAGGAATATAGGCGTGATTTATGTATGTATGTATGTATGTACTTATATCAGCTATCTAGTTTCCATAGTACAAGCTTTGCTCAGTTTGGGGCTAGATGGCGCTGTGAGTAATGTACAGGATATTTATTATTATCAAGGGAATAAATAGGCAGCAGCGTTCACTGTGAATAAAAAACCTTGCAATGCCTTCTCTTACGAGTCTCGTTTAATGAAGTCCCATCTAATTTACGAAATTGGCAAACTATCGAGCAGGGTCTGTGGTGGCCTTTTTAATGAATTCACATAGCGCTATCTAGCTCCAAACTAAGCAAAACGGTTCTATGGAAACCAAATAGCAGATATATTTCTTTTGTTTAATTAATACATGTTATAAAAATAAAACAACCAAAATAGAAATATCTGAAAAATGATTTATCAGATATTTATGTCAGTTTGGGATCGAACGCAAGACTCTAGGCGTAGCAAGCAGGTGTCTATCCGCTTCGCTATCAGGACAGTCAAAACTGTGACTGCCCACCAATCGTCACTCCGTCTTAGCAAGTGTCGTATACTGTGGTCCTATATATGCCAGAATTCATTAATGCAAAAGTGAAAAGTCTTATTATAATCGGACACCGAATTCATTCACGAATTTCATGTCATGATACCTTTGTGTATGCAGTGAAAGCATTAATTCTCAGACGTAAGCCGATTTGGGACGTTTGACTGGGCCGCCTGTCATCGCGAAAATTTAAACACGCATTTTCAGAGTGACGACAAATTACTGCTTATATATAGGTAATTTGATTTCCTAGTAAAAATGTATGTACCTACAAACTTTAAAGCAAATACAAAATCATTATCTTTTTACATCTTTATTTATCATTAACAACTACTACAATGGAGATCGTAAGCGCACTGACATTGTACCAAAAAAATATACTATCGACATTGCTTTAGAAATAAAAGAGACAAATGTCACAAAAAAAACACATTTAACAAAAACACATTTACCTTCACCTTTTGGAATAAATCACCTACTCGCTGTTAAACAGAATAAGTTCTTATAAGTAATGCCTAACTGTATAAATATGTTGTACCTAACTGTATAATATGTGCCGTGTGATGCCGCCTTAGAGTAGCATCACCCCATTTCTTTCTCATGGGAGTTGTAAAAGGTGACTTTAAGGGTAAGCATTGCAATTTTAGGCGATGGGCTGACAACCTGTCACTATGGCGATACACCATTTTCCGGGTGACTCTCAAATAAAAAATTACCGTTTTTGCAACCGATTACGCTCTGCCTACCCCACAAGGGATTACAGGCGTGATATGTGATATGTATTTTATGGAGCCCTTACACCGCCAACAAAGCGGTGGTCAGTTTATTGACATAACTATTCAGTTTTTGTATTTTTTTTATTGAATAAATACATTTTAAGCAGTCATTGCCCTCAATTCGGGGTATAAATTCTCCTTACGCTTTTTCTAGTCAATTTAGTCGCCATTGTTTCGATCGTCGTCATTTTGACAGTTAACACATATTTTGCATGAAATTATAAGACATGACACGACTAAAATATCTCCTATCCTTTTCTAAACCTATTTGACGGAAAGTGACAGCACCAATTTAAGGTAAGATAAGAGACTTTATCCCAAATTGAGACCAATATCTAAATTGTACTCCATTGAATATGAACTTCCACCCTCTATATCTAGCCGTCTGGCTAGGTAGCCCGACGAGCTGATGAGATTTCTATGGCTTCCCCCTATTGGGGGTTATATCCACACTAATCCAATAGGTAGGCGGATTATCGAGCACAGTGTAAGATTTTGTATTCACACAAAATTCTGTTGCCCATTTCTGGGATATTAATCTCACAGTAGTAAACACTTAATTTAAAAGTAATTTTAAAAGTCATCAGTCCATATTTTTTTCAATTTAGAGAAGCTGGATTGAAAATTTGGTTTTTTTATTGAGGAGAGACAATTTTTTTTTATTAATGATGGGTTTGCTCTTGACTCTAGTCTAGGTCATAGGATACTTTGAAGAGATTAGGGTTGTATGCGTTTGGAAACACAGATGCAAAAAGTGAGTTCCACTCTTTAGCAGTGCGCATCATAAATAACGACAGGTTTTTTAAAAATTACCTGATTTTGTAATGAACAGCAATGAAAAAGTCATAAAAGAAGAATGGAACCCTCATTTGAAATTATTGATTTTCTCTTATAATTTCCGCGTATTAAACCATTCAAGCTTCACAAATCCCAAATTTGTATTAACCTTCAAATTCTAAATCACGTTGGAAATATCAATTAACCGAGCAATCAAATGCGTAGTCACTGCAAATTATAACGGAATTGAAAACTCCAATTTCCAATTTGATCGTCATTATCTTAGCCAGCAGTCAAACCCTATTAGCACACGCACCGCATAATTTTTCTGTAGTTGCGGATACTGTTTTGTGAAGAAATTTTTTTACAAAATCCTACACAAATAACTAACTTTAGAGATCTCTTCATAGCGATAAGCTTACCTTCTTGAACAACTTTTGAAACAAAATCTATTGTTTTGTTAATGCAAAATAAAAAATTTAAAATTAGAATTCTTAGTAGAAATAAGTTGTCCTGTTGTGTCCTTATTATTTGTATGTGTTTCTTTTGTAATGTTTTTGTGTACAATAAACGGTAAAAAAATAAATGAAGAATATAAATTAACTTTAGTTTAAATTAACTTCAGTTTTAATTTGTAAAGCTCTAAAGTAGGTACCTAATGTGAACATTCTTTAGTAGCAGGATAAGTCGATTTTGCATCGCTCAATCGCCACTACTGCTAACACCACATTTATATGTATTCACTATATGACTTGCTAACTACCTACCTATGTCGTATCAAAGTTGGGTAAAGTTATTAAATGTTTTATTTTATTGGATAGATCTTGGGAAAAATCGCTGATGCTACTTCATCCACGTCTATATTTGTCCACGCTACGCCACTGCATTAAATGGCGGCTATCATAGGTTGCTATTTGTATGGTGGCTGTCACAAACCGCAACATTGATGGTGCGTGTGTGATTGATTCACCTTATAGCTAGCAGTACCCTTTTAGCCACGGACCTTGCAATTATAACGTTAGGTTCAGATTACCCTATATCCTCATAACTATTTCTTTTGCCCTTGATATATTCATATCACTAGGTACGATTCATGTAGGTATCTTAAGTTGTCTGGAACGTACATCTGTGTATAATACTGTAACAAAAATGAAAAAATTGTTTCAATATCTTGCATATTTGCCTGCTAATAATCCCGCGTATGGACTCGATAAACCATAATAAAAATTTAATAAACTCCAAAAAAATACTCTTATTAAAATAGCTTCAGACAAGAGTAAATAGCTTACCCTGTGAAAAAGGTAATAGATAGGTCTTAAGTAGAGCCAAGCTTCTTAATCTAAACGCCCTAACTCCACCAACCCACATTTCACAGTATCGACATAATGAGTCAAAACGGCTTACGTTTGATACCATCAAGAAGGCGAATCGAACGTATTTTATGTTAAAGGTAATATACTGGGTGTGACGGTTAACCCTTTACAATACTTTAAGGGTCTATTCAGACCATGAAACTATACAATTCCTAAGAAAAATTTTCAGGAAACGTCATTTGCTTTTACTTCCTATAGTAATTGCAGTTAGCTGATCATGATTTTGTATGGGAGGTCAGTATTTTTTGTCGTTTCCTGGCATATGTTCCATAGCGAAAGTTGTTCAGGTTCATAGTCTGCATGAACGCTATCAGTATT
Organism: Tuta absoluta; assembly: GCA_027580185.1. NCBI lineage: Eukaryota > Metazoa > Arthropoda > Insecta > Lepidoptera > Gelechiidae > Tuta > Tuta absoluta. Next base: position 3,827,033 of record JAQAHW010000019.1, on the reverse strand, counting down.
CGGAGGCCTGTCCCTTACACCCCGTATATTCGTTTCAGAATTAGGTAAGGTGTTATATATATCCTGGACAACTCACACACGCGATTTAGCCCCAAACTACGCGAAACTTTTACTATGTGAACTAGATTGCTCATATTATTACTTATATACTTTTTTTGGTAAATAAATACATGTTTTACATAGTACTCAACACCCAGACTAAACACAAATATCTGAAAATGACTTAACTAATATTTTTGTCTTGTGGGGATCGAACCCACTACCCTCGGCGCAGCAGGCAAGAGTACTATCAGCTACGCCTTTGTGCCAGTCAAAAAAGTTTAATAGTCCAAACTGTCTAACCCAGTCTGAGCTTGACTGGATCTACAATAAATACTTGAAAATTAAAACTACTTCAACAAGAAATCCATTGCTTCTTACAGACATTCCTTCTAGTTACTTTAACAAAAAAGTAAAATAGAAAATAATACTTGCCATAAATTTTATCCAAAAATTACGATGATGAGTTTTATTATCTTCATTATCTATTACGGATCAGGATTTATCTGGTTTTACTAGGACGACCGTGTAATCTCCTTTTTATATCTCCTTGTATAGAACAAGCTAAGTGACCGCAGGGATAAAGATATGGATTTTTGTCTCTTGAGAGCTTGCCTATATTCCGTGATGCAAGAAATTCTTGACTGTACAATACGATATTAACCTTGAGACCACGACAATCCTACAATAAAACAATTTACAAATTTTACAAGTATAATCACAGTGATGCAGAATTTATACAATGTGTTGATTTTAGTTCATTTATAATGCAAAGTTTGCATTATTTATTCTATCGATATTGTTTAATTTTTCACAAAATACCAATATAATTAGTATCCGAGATTAAACCTAAAACATAGAAAAAATGCTAATCTCTTCTACTTACAGTGTTTTTTAGTGTGCAGGGTTGTCTGGAGGAGATCACTTAAAACGACAAGGCCGCCATTGTTTAAATTTCATTGTTTGCTTTGTTCTTTTATACGTTATGACTGTTAATGTGGGCAATAAAGTGTTTATTTCTTGTCTCATTGCTTCATCCTTAAAATTACGAAGAAAGCAATTTCTAACCTCATTTAAACAATGTTCAGTAACAAGTACTCGTTAATTAAGTCAATTACTAAACCTATTTATATAATTCAAAACAATATCATAAACTTACATACATTTTAATCGTATGCTTAATTGACCAAACAATAACTAAGAGCTACTTCAGAACGCTTACTTATTCATAAGTTGAAATCTCACATTTTCACTCCATTGGACGTGGGATGTACTTTCACTCACTTAAAAGCAAGAATAGTTTAACCTTTTCGCTATCCAGACAGAAAACTAGACATTGTAGACAGGCAAAGTTACTTTTACCGTATTTTTCTGAAACATGAACCTTATTGGGAATAACATACGTATCTGGCGTAGGCGGCAGGATCCTTGCACGGTTGCATTCAGGTACTAAGGACTTTTGCAGAAGAGTATCCTTTCATCCGTCTCCTTTTAAGCCCGAGGCTGCAATTATAGTTAGTGTGCCTGAAGATGGTAACGGTTTAGAGATCCTTAGTATAGCTGTTATTTTTAACCATCAAAAAATATATCCCGTAATTAATTTTCAAACGAAAAGACTCTTTTTCTCTGGACTCTTTGAATAACTTTTGTATGACAGTGGTTACTGTTTATAAAAATTGTGACCAATGCCTCACAAAATCATGTAATAGACATATAAAAACTTATAGAACAAGGTTCGTCCCACAGTTCATGGATCATTTCAAGAAAAAAAAAATAACACCTGCCACAGTTTTTTAATGTACCTATTGATAATGAAAAATACAGACGATCTATAAACGAAACAATCCAAACTGCTAATATAGTTTAACGGCGTTGCGCTCTATAAATACAATTTGAATCCTTCCACCACTGGTAAACTTAAATTACTTACAGTTTCGATCTCATTTAAACATTAATTTCATAAGAATAAATTTACAATAACCGAATACTATGACATAATGACGCATAAAATTTGCAACTGTCAGTGGTTGTCATTTGTATGGTGGCTGTCACAAACTGTCAGTGGACCGGTCAGGTATAATTTCATTTTTTTTTATTGCTCAGTGCTTGTACTGAACCCGAAGTATGGTTTGGTCGATATTCTTTAGCTCTCTGTCCAGGGAAATTTCTTTTCACCTTTGTAAAGGCTTGTAAAGCCTCCGTTTTACAGGTTTTTGTTGCCTCATTTGTATTTTCATGCTTTCAGAGCAAGGGATGAATTCAGAGGAAAATATACAAATAAGCAATAAGGAGTATATAAGGAGTCATGATAAAGCTCATCATGACTCGGCGTCGTGCCGAATAATGCACCGTGTGATTAGAATAGCATCACCCCATTTCTTTCCAATGGAAGTCGTAAGAGGCGATAATAGGACTCGAGGGTGTGTATTGCAATTTAAGGCAATGGGCTGACAACCTGTTACAATGGCGATATACAATTTTTCGAATGACCCTCAAATACTTATTTGTCGGACCTAGCGTAAATGTCCGTTTTTAGTGGCCGTTTGAGCTCTGCCTTCCCCGCAAGGGATTATAGGCGTAATATGTGTGTGTGTACAAATTAGAATCTATGCAACATGACATTACAAGTTACGAAACAGTTCCCTACTAGCTGCGGTCAAGATAACTTCATTCACAAAACTACCTACTACTATTAGTAGTAGGCGGTTGAAAAACTCTGACACCAGGGTTCATTGTGTCGTTGGACGACTCAGTGTCCCACACGAAAAGAGAAAGAGACGGTTATTTTAGAGCTATAAAATACGGATATGTGTTTGGAATTTATTCTTATTCATTTTGTTTAGAAAAAAAATCTTCTCAAAAACTACTAATGAAGCCAGCACAGCTAAAAACCTAATGATCTTTTGCCCCAACACAAAAATACTTCCAATTTTACCCCCCAAAACTAAAGAAAATAAAATTTATATTTGCCGCACTCTCATTACTTGAGAAGTAATATCGAGGTTATTAGTAAGAACGTAAAACTTGTTTTAATTAAGTTTCTGTCAAAAGCAAAACTCAAGGCTTTTATGGTCAACTGTAAAGTGTGTAGCAACGTAAAGGTTAATGCACATCACACTCTTCGGACCGACGCATTTGATAGGTATATGATTTATAATATGATATTTTTTATCTGACTTAATGAAAGAGCTTTTTACAGAATAAATGTGAATCACAAACGGTAATACAAAAAAGGAAACGAAATATCCATTTTTATTTTCACTATTTCCCTAGCCACCATACGTGAAAAATTACGTTGTATGTTATCTCTTTTCAAAAGCTTATTTTTGTATTTAAGTCAGTGTAACTTTATTTTATATGTGATTTTTGTAATAAGAATATTTGATTTTCTAAGAAAAATCCATATTTATGCACATTCGTTTGTCAAAAAGACGGGGGCCTGACGAACCCCTTTTATTAACGTTTTGCGTTACCTTTTTAAATAAACCCAACAGGGTTACTTCTTCAACAGCTGTGGCCACTGCACCACCACTGCTGGACATGATCCTTCCCTAATCAGGGGTATTTGCCTTACTTACCACTCTTGGCAGGTGGATTAGCGACCGCATTGTGAGATGTTGTATTTACATTGCAGGGTGCTGTCCATGCCCTGGCTTCATGTAGCCTTTTACGACACCCACGGGTAGAAATAGAACGATGCTAATCTTAAGTCACGACCGACACCACCCGGCATGGTTTTTACATCACAAGATGCGGTACCGTCAAAGGCGTAGTGTATGTATGTGCGATTACCTTAAAATGGACAGAGCGGGGTGGAAAGAACGTCTGAAACATAATTACTGTATGCAGCCACTCGTGAATTCATAAACGAGAATAGAAAACGAAAATTGTGTATTTTTGAAAACTGTAGTTATGTGCTAGCGCTACTTTATTTAGTAGGTAAGTTTTCTCTAAGTTGTGTAAATAAAAATGTGAATGTTTTTTTTTCAAATCGTTTTGTTATTTTTTTTATTTATTTATTGAACCTTATGCAAAAAAAACTAAAAGCCATCATGTGGCAAAGATTTGGCCAAGAAAGACATTTATGGTAAAACCTGAAGGAGGCCTATGTCAGAGTTACAAAACTAACCTCGTAGATTGAGCCGTGCTACGCGTTACTGGCATTAAAAAACACTTGCAAAAATTCGTGGGCAGGGAACGAGCTGCGCTAGTTAAGATAAAAGAGGCGTCGCCACTAGTAATGGGGAAGGTCGCAGATTCAAATCCTGCCCGCGCTTAATAATTTTGCAAGTTTTCAGAAATTGGTAGTATCACTAATTATTTTCATTAATATTGTCTATTTCATCAATATTTTTAGGGTATTCAGTTTGACGAGTAGAATTTGTTGTTTAAATATTTGCCCCAAAACTTTTAATTGTTTATTCAGTTTTTTATACTTGACCATATTTATGTTCTAAATAAACAATCTAAATCTCCATTTAAGTCTTAAACTGCTTGGCTATTATTAGGTACTAAACTAGAGGCACCAAACTTCATTAGTTGAAATCCGCCATTGGATTGTCTATGTTCAATTATAGACGAGCCTTTGAAGCCAGAATCAAAGGTGATTAAACATACAGACTGTTTAAACTGAGAACGCTGTAATCAACGCCTATTCACTTTACAAACAGAACATAAATTAGAGGGCAAATAAATATATCGGTCTGAGTTAGAAAGTAAAAATATAAAATTTAGGTCCACGTTATTCTCGCAAATTGTGTGACCTTTGAATATAAAAACTACTACGGTTGTATTAAATAAATAATATTTTCATATGTATATTTATGTCAATTATAGATTTTTATGGCATCTTCACTCGTTTTCCTCCTTGTCAAGATGGAGTCAGTTAATTGTTAAATCATTCCGATTAGTATTCATATTTTTGTTCCTTTTCTTAGATTTCTGTTGTTTTTACTTTTTTTCTAGGTTAATGTTAATTCTGTTTTACGGTTTGTATTAAAATTTAATTAAAATTTGGTTTTTACGTTTTTATCAATTACATTTGAGACGAATGAGATTGTAAAAGACGTGTAATAAATATAAAAACTGTTTTTAAAAATGTCAAATGATTTGAAATAACACCACACGACCGATAGAGGACAAATAAAATGACTGTCACTCATTCATAGTAAGATTTCTAAATACTTTATCCCGTTTGTGAGCCGTACAGGCGTACTTGTCCCTCTGAAACTTTGAACTTTGTTTTAACCCATCTTATACAATTTTGAATGGTCCTAACTGCCTATTAATGTCGAAAATATTGCAACACATTTCAAGTAAATACCCATAGATTTTCTGGGTCTCTTCTAAAACCATTAAAGTAACAACATTTACATAATCTGATGTGAATTTATACAAAATTTTGCGTTAAACTTATTTGCGGAGTGTAAGCTTTTCAATTTCAATTTATTAGACCTTCATTCAATTCAGAAGCTAAAATTGTGCTTTATTTTTCTGATTTAAACTGAAATTTGATAATCCTTAATCTATTTACGCGTTTTGTGTGTTCTGTCGTTAAATTGCTTAAATTTATGTATCTGTTAAAATACGTCAATCAGATTATTACAAATGATACATTTGTGAAATTAATTGATTCAATGATTTATTAATTTGCCATCTGGAGTGGGGTTCGAAATTTATTTTGTCTCGTGCTAGGCATTAAAATCATATAAATGTTAAAATGAATTCATTACAGAATATGGAATTGAGTGTGGTTAGTAAATTTATGACGGCATAGTGCCAAATCATTACAGCAACTTCCCAATTGTCGTCCGCCACTGTGTATTTTAAACGCATCGTAACGCATGCGTCCGTCAGAAGGAAGAAAACTGCGAATTCTTATCTTAATCCCATACAACTACGGCTACGACTTGACAGACGCATCTGTTACGCACCCTAACGAACCAAAAACTCGCCGAAGCTATTATTAAAAACAACAACTTCATAAATTATTCCTATACAAAAAATCATATACGTACTTTAAGGGCGGAAAATTTGATGTGGCACTGTGGTAGGGCGACTGCCTGCGACGCAAAGATTCCGGGTTCGATTCTCGGTGGGGCACTAACAAAGATGATATTTATCACTTTGAAAATTTGTTCCCAATCTGGTTAGGACCTTGCAGGCTGAACCACCTATTTGTCCGTAAGAAAGATTACCTGCTTCGGAGTTCATGTGAAGCCGTGTCGGTCCCGGTTGCTGTGTATGATTACTTAGACGGCGGTCGTTACAAACTATGTCAGAGGCCTACTCTTTGTAGTAGGCGGTTGAAAAACTCTGAAACCAGGGTTCATCGGGTCGTTCGACGACTCGGTATCCTACACGAAAATAAATAGAAAATGAAATATTAATAAAATATGCGTTTGAATAATAGATTGCAATTATCCTATAAGCGAATTTACGATGGTGTTGATTGCAAACATATTTATTTTTAGTTTCGTTTTTACTTAGTATTTTTACGTCTTTTTGTAAATACTTCATGTTTTGGAATGGTTAAAGAATTAAAAAACTGCTTTTTATTTCAAAATAGATTTCAACGACACGAAATTGATGATAAAGCAAATATTTACATTAAATAAATAAATATCTTGGACATATTTGTTTTTATTTTGTTAGTACTTGTCACGAGAAAGAGTGCGCAAATAATATGTATATGTGTATATGTTGACTTTTCAGCGTAAAATTAAATAGCTCTCAACCTTTGCAATTTTGCGTTGGAAGATGAAATATTGGCGATACTCTTACTTGTCATACGTCCCTTCGTCTGACTGACGCATGAGTTACGTTGCGTTTAAGAAACGGAACGACGGACGACAAAGTGAGAAAACTGCTATTGTTGAATATACTTATTATAAATCGTTAGATTCGGGTGAATTTTTATTATTATTTATTAATTTATCGTTTATTGTACAAAAAAACATTACAAAAGAAACACACACAAAGAATTACGACACAACAGGACAATTTATTTCTACTAATAAAGTTTTTCCATGTCACCTACGTAAAGTGAGACTTTATTAGACAAGCGGATTGTTGTCATTGGAGGTCTCAACTTCAAGTGGAAGTAGTCTATTTTGAACCCCGATGTGTTTACCGAAGGTAGCCTACAATTAGCCGGTAGATAAACCGATGAAAGAAAAGAGAAAATTCAAAACTTACGTACCACTCACGGGATTGTACGTAGGGACCATAGATTTGAGTCTCAATAAAATAGTTCTAGCAAAAATGGTTGTCACGTGATATGCTTACATACGTGACGTGAATCAAATAAAAATACAGTTATGTTTATTTGTTTTGCAGTTGCCACAAAAACTTTTAAAATACACACTACACGACCTAGTTATTTTAACAAGTTTATATTTGAAATATATCTCCATTCACATACAAAAAAAATATTTTGATGACGTATTTGGTGTTATGTAAGTAGATAGTTTTACAGGTAGAGCAAAGAAACATTACAAGATTGTAAGTGCAAGCTACTCACATATTTTATAGAATAATTATAAAATAATATTTATAGAATAATCAAGAAAATATTACATAATTAAGGGATTAATCCTGATCACTATCATGTAATCTCAAACAAATATATGATAAATGGGAGTTAGTAAAGACGTGGACCACAATTTGCGACATAAATCTTAAATATTAGCAACTTTAGCCCCCGAAGATGACCTTTTAAAGTTTTGAGTTAAACATGAGGTCACTAGAGAATTGGTTTGTAAAGTTTCTTACCAATCAGAAATTGTGTAAATATGGCGTTTTGGTCACTTGTCGTGGTGTCGAAGGAAATTGCAATTTACTTTCGTCTGACAGACGCATGTGTTACGTTGCGTTAAAAAAACGGAACGACATGACAACAAGTGCGTGAACTGCCCTAAAAAACTTCGAAAATACCTCTATAATCGTGCAAAATAGTCTATATCTAAAAATAGTGCTTGAGAGGAAAGGTTTTTGTATTTTTGTTTGTATGTAATTGATATCTCCAGAAACTACTAGACCGATTACTATTATTATTTCACCAGTAAAAAGCTACAACATAACGCATACACACATATCACGCCTTTTATCCCTTGCGGGGTAGGCAGAGCGTAAATGGCCGCAAAAAATGGACATATACGCCACGTCAGACAAATATTTGAGAGTGATTCGGAAAATTTTGTATCGCCATAGGGACAGGTTGTCAGCCCATCGCCTTAAATGCAATACACATCCTCGAGTCCCTAAGTCGGCTCTTACAACTCCCAAGGAAAATAAATGGGGTGATGCTTTTATAAGCCGGCATCACACGGCAACCATATCCCATCAACATGGGAAATAAACAATTAAATAAAACTACTACTCTCTTCGCACTCACCTTTCTATCAAGTAGTCTCTCTGAATCAAAATCCCCACGGGTGTAATTCTATTTCACTACCCCTCAGAGTCATGAATTCTTGCATCAGAAAATATGAGTTACGACTGAAAATGAATAGGTAACTCACGAGCATCACATCTTAATGCATTATGTATTGCTTTATTTTGCACATCAGCTTTGGAAAGAATTCAGTTTTATAATAGAAAATTTCTTTCTTTCTTTTTGTGTGGGACACCGAGTCATCCAATTTATTTATTTATTTTTTTATTTATTTAAACATAGTATACATAAACATACAAACCAGTCAAATGCCTTCGATAAACCTCATAAAGGATTGTCTCGATGACATAATTCCGCTATTATTATAAAAAAGAAACAGTACGAAACTTAAGCTATTATTACATTAAAGTAAGAACTTACAATATACCTAATAGTATGCAACAAGCTGACAACAACAATACGTATGAATGTAGGTACAGTACAGTAGCCGGCCGGCCAGCGCAGCGGCGTGGCGGAGGCGGCGTGGTGGGGCGGTCTGCAGTAAGTACGTCACCCCAACCAGTCAATCAAACCGGTCTGCAAATTCAACAATACAGGATGTTGCAATTCAATTAAAAGAAGTCGGATATTAGATAAAAATTTCATGTTTTCGATAACAATATGGGTAATTCCTTTTTAAGGACACGGGAAATATTGTTCTTAGTTATTTTTTCTCTCGTTTCCAGTGGTATCAAATTTATAAGAGATGGCACTATATACTCAGATGTTCGTTTGCCGTAGAAATTATGAGATTTTTGAATGACACGATGAACCCTGGTGTCAGAGTTTTTCAACCGCCTACTACCACTAGTAGGCCTCTGACATGGTTGTGTTACGTCTAAGTAATTATAGACAGCAACCGGGACCGACAGCTTAACGTGCCCTCCGAAGCACGGAACCATTTCTTTTCGGATTATCAGATGGTTCACCCTGCAATGTCCTAACCAGACCGGGAACAAATTCACAAAGAGATATATATCCACTTTTGTGAGTGTCCCACCGAGAATCGAACCCGGAACCTTTGCGTCGCAGGCAGTCGCACTACCACTACGCCACATCGGTCGTCATTCTGTGCTAAGATTTAGAAAGACCATTATTTGTCTTTTCAAGCACACTTTCTAGGTAACTTTAGCAGCATTAAAATCCTTAATTAAAACTTTTCACTGTAAGGCAACTCTCAAAAGAACATTTTTCTTAGAAAACCTGCAATATGAGCGTCTTGGTGAAACTTTGCAACTCCTGAGACAAGACCCTGGGTGTCCAAAGTTTCGCGTTTGTAGTTGTGGTGCAAAGGTGGTCAACTATTACTTGTATGCTTGACTTTTAACTCTTTGGAGAGCATAGTTTTGACGTCAAGCTTACAGAACAAAGTTTTATTCCCAAGCAATATGTTTACCGTTCACTTAAGGTGGCTAGCGCGAGAGAAAGATTTTTAAACACTTTTTATTTAGATTTAGACAGTTAAAGATATTAAAATTAATAAAAATTTGAGTATCTAAAAAATTACAGTTACACAATTTGACAAATTTTACTTAATAGAAAAAAATCCCAATTAATCTCTATTTTTTACGGTCACGAAGTTATTACAAAAAATGCTACAATTTTAGATACATACATTTTATGGTAAGAATGTCAAAATTGGATATTTTCACGGTATTTCTCTAGATTCGTCGAAAAACCGTAAAATCGCGAAATAATTTGAGCGCAAAATATATGGCTGATTCTCTCTTTTCAGGTAAGACAGGGTCTGAAGAACGCTTCGGGTCTTACACATACTCAGCCACAACATTCCACAGTTTTTTACAACACCCACGGGTAGAATTGGGGTGATGTTATTTTCAGCATCACACGGCGATTGTTTGCTATTAGAAAATGAATCTAAAATTCAAGATTACAAGGCGTGTGCCTACATGCCTTGTACCAAGGTATCTTGATTTATTTAAATACTTAGTTATTGAGATAATAATGAGTAAATAAACAGTGGACGTGAATATATACACCGGTACAAGATTGAATTTACAGTACTTTTTCAACAATAAAAAGTAAGTATATGAAGGTATGAAATATGACTAAACTGCATTACATTTCTATCAATATAATTAAAGCAGTCGAAAAATCTTGCTTAACTTTTTCAATTTATTTCCCATTTTAACGTTTCCCGTTACATTTACTTGAAAAACTTGCAGCAAACATTGGGTTACTTCAATGTACAACTTCAGTTGAAGTTTCTCTACAACCGTTTGAGAAAAGTTTAAATGCTCTAAAGTGCACCTGAATGGTGTTCTTCTAAGTGCAAACCTTTAAGGACGTGGAACAACCTGCTGTGAAATTTCAAGTTGAACCATGAAGCTGAGATGAAAAGAAAATGGAGATGATAGTGGGGAAGTTTTAGTTCTGCAACTAGTGGACCATTGATGAATAAAGATTTGTTCTGTCTTGGATGTCCCACATTAAATTAACCCACATTGGTATTATTATTATTGTTTATTTGTTTATCATGTAACTATGATACATTATGGTTAGTAGAATACTAAAAATTAAGGTGTTAGTATTAATTTAGTATTACATCTATAATTTAATTTTTTTTTGTTGTAGTTATTTCTTATTTCTAACCCCTGGGGTGTGTAGCCCACAGCAGTGTTGTATGTAAGGACAGTCCACCCTGTCTCCAATCATACATTAAATCTTGTTGGTTTTATATTGAACCATAGCAATGCCGTGTGATTCCGGCTTAAGATAGTATCAACCCAATACAACCCGTGGGGGTCAAAAGCGACTGAAGGATAAATTAATTCAAGGAATGGGCAGCAGCGTTGCCTGTGAAAGCAATATCTTGCACTTCGCTCGCCAATCCGTTTGCAACGCGTGATTAGTATGGCAATATTCCCAAATAGAGTGAGGCCCATGTCCAGCAGTGGATTGTTGTAGCTGTATCACACAACAAGGCAGGTAGCCACTAAATTAATGATATGTCTTACTTTTCATCATCCTATACCCAGTGAAAATTACTAAGACTATGCACTGAGCGAGCAACAATCCGTACTAATATTATAAATCTGAGAGTTTGTGTTTGTATGTGTATGTATGTATGGTTGTAACCTCTTCACGCTCAAACGGCTTGACTGATTTGGATGAAACTTGGAACACAGGTAGAGTATAACGTGGAATAACACATAGGCTACATTTTACCGCGGGAAAAGAACTAATACCACGGTAAAATGAGTGGCAGCAGGTAAATCTAGTACATTATAATATACCACACGTACGGTAATAACACATGACATGACGAGCATTTGCCCATTACTTGTTGTCAAATATTTACGGTTTTATTAAACAAAAGTTGAACAGTGTCTAAGGCGTTTGACAAAGTTAAATCGAGCGGAAAAATTCTGTACACAGCGTCTTAATGCGCTTTTAACTTTTTTGTAATAATATCGTTAATATTTTTAATAGCTTCCTTATTTTTTGTTAAGTAGTTCATTTTACTTCAAATTTAAGAGTCAAACTCTTGTCGGTGGAGTAACTTCCAATCTTCTCTCCTCTCCGCCAGTGACTTGACCTCTTGATTTGAAGAAGAAAAAGTTCATTTAACTTATGGCTGGACTGGACTAACCTTCTCAATATGTTGAAGAATCATGTGCATCCATTATACCATACTAAAGCCATTATTTTTTGTACTCATCTAGTTTTCTTGACTCCTTGCAACCAACGTGCAAATGTCCGAACATTCCACTGAGCTGGCATTTCCCTGGCAGCCCTCCTGTGTTTTCGTTTGTTTGGATTATTTTGTTATGTCCAACCGTGATAAGACCAAGTTGTATTGTGTCGGGTGTTGAAGGTTGAGATAAGAGCTTTGTTTGGCGATGTTTTGTATGAGCTTGAATTTCACAAATGATATTTGACTTACTCATTAGATTTGGCTATGTTTGAACTTTGAAAACCTACCTTCTTATAAAAACCCAATAAAAACTGGATCCTAAGAAGTTTTTTTTTAATCTTGGCCTACCAATGGTTGAATTTCTTTAATAACCAAACTTTATTAGAGAAGGTATTTAAAATGTATTTAGTCTGTTTTTTTAAAGATATTTTGGAGAAAGTGTGAACAGTTTTATAACTTCCTTGGCTGTGATAATTAATGCTTTTAATTTATGGTTCATGGCGCAGCTACTAGCATTGCTACCCTATACATTATCGTTTGAATCAAAGTAACAAGGGCCACATGACATGATCATTAATAAACTATTCATTGATCACTAGTGAATCCTACCAATCCTACTATTTAAAAGATACTAAAACTACTATTTCAATGAATGCTACGATTCTGAAAGTCGAATAAGCTGACATTGTAATTAGCTTTCATCAAAAGCTGCGAATGGCGTTTCATTAACGGCTCAAAATGCTCGACTGAATTGTGGTATAAAAGGAAGGCGGTGAGTGTTTAAATAAACTAAGTGAAGTGGTCAGACATGAAAGCTCGCGATATCGCGGTTTAAAGTTCGATATTCAGCACTTAGATATGTCTTTAATTTGGCCACAGCAGTTTAAAAAAAGATTAAATGTCTCCTTGTTTTTGAAAACTTGGAAAATTTTCAAGTGCGGGCAGGATTTGAACCTGCTACTCCATCACTACTGGCGACGCCTCTTCTATCTGTACAACCGCGGCGTGTCTTTGCATAAGTTTGCAAGTGTATCTTGACGCCGCATATCTTGAGGGAAGTGATTTATTAAACATTTAGTATTCAATCATATATCCGTGTTTCGGAAGGCACTTTGTTGCGACAGATAATAATTAAAAGAAAGTTGTCACACACATATATTTAGGGAAAATACCGCCGAAGCCATCAATCATCAATATTCACAACATAAGCTTCCCCTATTGAGGGGTGTTTGTGATACTTACTTCACGTAGCAGGCGGTTCGGCAAGCGCAGCTCAATGTGTTGTATTGCACAGGCAACGCTAGTACCGATTCTTTGTATTTATATCTTTATTTATTTATACATTTATCTCTTCGTATTGGTTTATACTCCGCTACTTGGTAGCGGCGGTCGGGCCATTCGTCGCGTGTTTATAGAAGAACTAGCTGGCTACGTTCCGCTAACCGAATATTATATTTAGCTTACTCGTACCACTGCCAGTACCAGTGTTTTTGACTATAACAAAAATCCAACTAGGTTACCTAAGTTAACACGTAAAATTTATATTAATATGCCCGCAGAAATGGCATATTATGCTGAACTACTTTACTATGCAGACATTTTTGTATCTCTCATAACTGTAGCTGGCGGCGGCCTAAAAATTCTACTATTAATCGTATTACCCGTAATTATCAGCAATTTTTCCGCAGTAAAAAGTAGCCTATGTTCTCTTTTAGGTTTCTGTCTATGCTTTTGCCAAATTGTATCAAAATCGGTTCAGGGGTTTAGGCGTGACAGATAGACAGAGTTACTTTCTAAATTAAAATATTAGTATAAATGTATGCAACGGATTTTACACGGCTGTTTAGCCGCTTTTTGCGACACTTACAGGTAAAAGAGAAGCAAACATAAAAAACCTGGACACAAATACACCTTCAGGCTGCCCGCCCACGTCCGATAATCGGTGACCGATTTTTTGTTGGAGTAAAATGGAACGTATTGACTGCAATGGTGTAACGCCCACATCCTACAAATAGTCGGTCAGAAATAAAATCGATGCATCCCGACTATTCCCGACCGATCCGATTGTCGGTGAAAAATGGAACACTCGGAAATGTGTGCGTTAACGCACACTACTTACCGACAGTCGGCCGTCCATGACGTGCTACTCTCTCGAAACCAACAGACAAAGTGACGGACGTGTGCTTTGAGTCGGTCGCAAAATCGGTCTTAAAAATCGGAGGAAATATCTACCCGATTATCGGTCCTATAAAAAGTCTGACGTGGGCGGGCAGCCTTAAGCTATATCGCAGAAGCTTATAACCTACAACGTCCTCGTATCTACCAACGCTAACTGATGAATACTTCATTAAACCGGAAATAGGCCAGAGGCCGCCTTGGCACTCTTCTTTCACATTTTATTTGACATACAAAACATTTGACTCATGCTTGATACAAGGTGTTCATGCACATCAAAGAAATACATACATACATACACATATCACGCCTTAATCCCTTGCGGGGTAGGCAGAGCGTCAACGGCCGCAAAAACGAACATTTACGCCACGTCTGACAAATATTTGAGGGTCATTTGGAAAATTGTGTATCGCCATAGTCACAGGTTGTCAGCCCATCGCTTAAAATACAATACTCACCCTCGAATCCCTTAGTCGCCTCTTACGACGCCCACGGGAAGAAATGGGATGATGCTATTCTAAGCCGGCATCACACATCAAAGAAATAGGGTAGTTAATAGTTGCGATTGTTGGCGCTTAGTACTACATGTTTCATTAATTTTGACAAAAAACCTTGTATTCGTTTTACAGATTCAAATGCTCATGTGAGCGAAACCGGTCGGGTTACCCCGCAATAAATCTGTAAAACGAGTACAAGAGTTTTTTAAACAAAATTAATCAAAGAAATAGGCGTGTGGAACGCTAGTTGCGAACCACAAGAGAGGGTTGAAGGAGTGGAAACGCTAGTTGCGAACCACGAGTGGGTGTTGAGGAAGTGGAAACACTAGTTGTGTACCACGGATGTATGTCGAGGAAGTGGAGACACTAGTTGTGTACCACGAGTGAGGAGGCGAAATGAGAGAAGGGTTTGGTTCGGGCTTGGGCAGTCGAATGCCAATTTATTCAAGTTCTCACCGCTATTTATACAAATGTGAACCTAATATAATAGTCAGTTGAGGGTGTTCTGTTTATCATTATTAAGAGGATACCCACAAGCTAGATTAGTAGACAACTGTGGGTAGACTAAATATGAAGA
The DNA here is from genome assembly GCA_027580185.1 of Tuta absoluta. NCBI lineage: Eukaryota > Metazoa > Arthropoda > Insecta > Lepidoptera > Gelechiidae > Tuta > Tuta absoluta. Next base: position 3,811,653 of record JAQAHW010000019.1, on the reverse strand, counting down.
TTGTGGGGACACCCACAGTACTCCCCCTCAAATAAAATGCTCCCCAAAAATTATTTAAAAATATGAAAAAGTTATACAAAATTATAGCAAAAAGAGAATAACCAAAACAAAGTTAATATTTACAATACTATAACACATGAGCGTAAGTTTCGCGTAATGTTGCGCGAAGTCGATATCTTGTAGTGGAGAAGCAGCCGTCGCGCGCCGCCGCCGCCTGTGCGCGCTTATAAAACCGGTCGAGCGCAGTGGCTCGCCCATTTCGTCGCCGGCCAGCTCTCGCAATGGACGTTCCCGCCTTCGTGCGCCGACGCGTCATCGCCGCGCCGCGCCCTGCCGCTGCTCGCCGAGCCGCTGTTGACCGCTTGATTCCAACGACGCTCCGGGGTTGGCAGTTGGACAACCGATGAATGCTTCGACTCCGCTTGTACCATGTGCTTTGCTATTATAAGCATGCATGTTCCATGAGTTTCAATGGCTATCTTATACGTCTCAATAAGTTTCAACGATTATGACGAACGTCAATAAATATATTTTGTTGTTTTATTTCTAATAAAGATCAAACCCTGCCGTTTTATTTCTCATACGATACGACTAGTGCATGTTTGAGCAGTCGTAATTTGCATGTTTACAGCTTAACTGCATGTTGTTTGCGCACAGTAGGTAGGTATTTGCTTGAATGAAATAGTTGCATTATCAGAATGTTTTCATAACCACCCTCCTTTTTTATTTGCATGCCTGTTTGCACTTATACGCCTTGTTTGACTCTGTTTGTGACCGTGGTTGTGGTGCCCGAACCAAATCCTCCTCCCCCGTTAAGCAATCTTAGGCGGTGGGGGTTAGTGCGCATGGGGGTCTGCATTTAAGCGCACGCGAACCAAACTTCTTATGAAAGTAGCACAGGCTTGGTTCGCGTGACGCTGTTACTGTTGTTGTCGATGACGTAGCCGCTGTCGATGACGCAAACGCTGCCTGATGCCGCAGCACCGCTATCTCCTCCGTCAACTGACTAATGCGTGCGTCGATTTGGTCCATCGGTGGCGGCGGAATCGACGCAAGGCGCTGTGGAGATGGCGATCTTGATGACAGCGGCGATACGGCGGGGAAAGGAAGGTGATCCAGCACCTCCGTCGTCATTTGGTACCCCGTACCTTGCAACAACCGCAGCTCCCTCTCAACCCATCGGTTGGTTCGATCGATGCTTGCACTCATGGCCCGGGCTCGGTTTATTGCATTTTGCCATAGACGGACCTCCGCCTCCATGCGCGTGAGCATCAGCTTGTTCGATGCCCTGATAGTTTCTATTTCCTTTTGCATAGTGCTGTAATTTTTGCAGACTGAATTTGATTTGGGGTGATAGCTGATCTCGATGGTACTGTGCCGCTTCCTTCTGACATGATTTGATGATGCTCGATTCGTAATCAATTGAGCCAGGCAATTTTCACATGAGGGTATTCTAAAATAACTTAAAAGCATAGGCAGCCTTTTTAATTACTTAGTCTGAACCGGACCGTTGGTCTTGATATGCGACCAGAGCTCGTTACGTAATTGGAGTTTCGCACCTCATTTTTCTTGTTTGACTCGCAGGGTTCCTCGGTACTTAATATATAAGCAGGTTTGAGTCTGTCCAAAGAAACGACAGCCGTTCGATTTGGCATCTGTATTTTATAAAACTTGTCCGATCTTTGCAGGACTTTGAACGGACCTTCGTACGGGGGTGTTAGCGAAGGACGCACCATGTCATTGCGTATGAACACATGTGTACTTGTTGCCAAATCTTTGTGGATGAATATCTTATCTCCTGAAATGCCCTTTGGAACGGGGGCCAACGACCTCATTGTATTAACTAGCCTCTTCACCAACTCAGCGTCATCGTAAGTCGACGTTGTAGGTACGAAAAAGTCTGACGGTAGGCGAAGCTGTGCTCCATAGGTTAATAGGCTCGGACTGAGATTATTTTCTTTACGCAAGGTTGAACGGAGACCCAATAATACAGTTGGCAACTCTTCTGACCAATTGCTTCTGGCGCCTCTGGCCATTAGAGCCGCTTTCAAAGTTCGATGAAGCCGTTCTACCTGACCGTTAGCCTGAGGATGATACGGCGTGGTACGTATTCGCTGAATTCCAAATTTTTTAAGCAAGCTCTGGAACAAACTAGCTTCAAATTGCCTCCCCTGGTCACTCGTTATGCGGATCGGGCAACCGAATCGCACTATCCAATGTTCGTAAAAGACGCGAGCCACTGTCTCCGCTGTAATATCTCTCACCGGCACGGCTTCCGGCCACTTCGTTACTCGATCAATCATCGTGACACAATACTTTTGTTCCCTGGAAGGCACCATGGGTCCTATTATATCAATATGAACGTGTTCGAATCGGCTTGACTCGGGAAATTCCCCAATGGGTGTCACTGTGTGCCGCTGGATTTTAGACCTTTGACAGGCGGTGCAAGTTTTGGCCCATTGGCCGATGTCCTTGTTCATTCCTGGCCAAAAATATTTTGCTGTTATTTGCTTTCTAGTTGTTCGTATCCCCGCGTGACAGATATCATGCTGAGCTTTGAATACTACGGGCCGATATGATAATGGTAAGTAAGGTCGTGGCTTTCGTGTCGAAATTTCACATGTGACTGGTGTGTTATCTATTGTTACTGATACAAATTTCAGGTTGGGTTTCAATCTCAATCGCTTAAGCTCTTCATCCTGATCCTGATCGATAGCTAGTTGCTTAAACTCGATAGAAGACGGACAGCTTATCGCCTCAATTCTCGATAACCAATCCGCTACTGCATTTTTTGGCCCTTGCAGGTATTCAATTCTTGAGCAAAATTGGCTTATGAAACCCAGTTGCCTTTCTCGACGTGGAGTATCACTGTCACTGGAGGCCTTGGTCAGTGCATGAGTGAGAGGTTTATGGTCCGTGTAAACTGTAACATCATCGTTGCCCTCAATCAAACGACGGAAATGTTTAGTAGCAGCATATATTGCTAATAGTTCGCGATCATATGTGCTATAACGCTTTTGAGTCTCACTCAAGGCTTTCGAGAAAAAAGCTAATGGCCTCCACTCATTGTTGAGTTTCTGTTGTAAAACGGCCCCAAGGCAGGTGTCAGAAGCGTCGGACATGATGCCCAAAACTGCATTGTGTATGGGATGAGACAAGGTTGTTGCATTTAAAATGCTTTGGCGGCACTCTTCAAATGCTTCTTCAGCCTCTGGAGACCATTCAATGATTGTCTTATCATTCTTTTTGGCATTATGCAGATACTTATTAAGTTGTTGCTGCAAATGAGCTTGATTTGGTAAGCAAGTACGGTAAAAGTTTAGCATCCCTAGGAAACGCCTCAACTCTTGCACGTTTTGTGGTTTTTTGAAATTCAATATGACTTCTGTGCGTTCAGCAGTGGGCGAAATTCCTTGGTCTGTAACTCTGTAGCCCAAAAATTCGATTTCGTTCTTTGCAAATTCGCACTTATCTACGTTGAGTGCCACACCGTATTCATCTAGTCGACTAAGAACTTGTTTTAGAACGTTCTTGTGTGATTCTTCGTCTTTCGTGAACAAAAGGATATCGTCGACATAAACGAATACTCCTTCCAATCCTCTCAGCACCTCGTGCATGAATCGCTGAAAAGTTTGACTTGCATTCCGAAGGCCGAAAGGCATGCATCGAAACTCAAACAGCCCAAAAGGCGTTATAATCGCGGTTTTTTCGGCATCTGCCATTGGTATCCAATAGTATGCACTCTTCAAATCGAGCTTAGTAAACCACTTCATGCCATTCAATTTGTAAGTAAAGTCTTGGATACGCGGAATCGGATATCTATCAGGCAACGTTACTGCGTTGAGTCGACGATAGTCACCACAAACACGTAAGGTGCCATCTTTTTTCTTAACAACGTGAAGAGGGCTTGCCCAAGGGCTTTTCGAAGGTTGACAGATTCCTAATTCCATCATTTTAGCAAATTCATCTTGAGCCGCTTTGTATTTGTCAGGTGGAAGAGGTCGTGCTTTTGCATATAACGGCGGTCCCGTAGTCTCAATGTGATGTCTTACACTGTGCTTGGAGGGCTCCTTCAGCGATGATGGCCTGATTACGTTCGGGAAGTCCTTCAAGATGTCGAAGTACACATGATCTGAGTTCAACATGTGAATGGATCCTCGAACTGATCTAACGGAAATTGCTTTTACTGCTAGTTCCGTTTTCAAGTCAATTAATCTTTTATTGTGAATATCAACCAATAATTTGAAATGATCCAGAAAATCTGCGCCAATTATTGAAATCTTAACGTCTGCTAGAACAAATGTCCATGTGAATTGGCGTCTTAAGCCTAAGTCGAGGGCCATATTTTTCTCCCCATAAGTCCTGATTGGTGTATTTTGCTGCATAAAGCCTATATTCGTGACTACTGCTACCGGTTCTTTTGCCTTTTGCTGCCAAAACCGACACTTCAGCGCCAGTATCAATTAAATAACGCTCCCCGGTTTTTTTATCCAAAATTAATAAGCGGCGATTCCTCTTGACACCGATTTCCGCTGCAATCGGGTCCGAGACTAGTTTCCCGACCTCCAAGCGGGTTTCCATTAGCACGGAGGGGAACATTTGTATGCTCTCTTAGCAAAGGTGGCATGATACCAGCAAAGCCCCTTCTGTTCCATGATTTTGTTTACGGAGCTATCTCGTCGATTTTGACTGCGAGAGCGAGAGCGATCACGCGACCAACTGCTGGAGCCGAGTCGAGGGTGAGATTCCCGCGATTGCTTGTTGTATAATTCGTCCACTTTGGTTGTTAACTCGGAGATCTGTCTGCTAAGCTGATCACTCTGCTGCTGGTCGATAGACAATGGCGCGATAGATGCCACCGCCGTATACTCTAACATTTTATCTGCCATCAACGCCAGTTTATCTAAGTGTACCTCAGTGCTTATTGCCAATACAGTTCTCATGTGCACTGGTAGTTGTTTCATCCAATGTATTTTTAAGCCATCCTCAGTTAATATACCAGCACCAAGATCACGCAGACGACGAAGCAACTGAGTCGGCTTTTGATCGCCTAACTCCTGTTCTCCTATTAACTTCTCAAAATTCTGAACATCTGACTGCTCGTACGACGCTATCAGACGCTCCTTGACAGCCTTGTATTTATTACCGGGTGGTGGATTCTTCAAAATGTCCGTCAAATGCCTTAAATCTTCTTCTTTGAGCTGTTGAAGCAATAAAGCGTATTTCTGGTCATCGTTCTTTTTCTTGTGAGCGAATTTATACTTGTGAGCGAAAAATCAAGATGGGCTGGTGATAAAGAACAATAGTTTCCCCCAGGAACAGATCGAAATACGAAAAAAGTAATTGGATCTCCCATACAAATGAGTTACTATGGAAACTCAAAACATTTTTGTCATATTTCAAGTTTTTCCTTGTCACCAGCCCGTCTCGATATTTAGCTATCGGTCACTAGTAAAATTTCACCTCATATAAAGCTTCCCTTTTTTGTCTGAGGCTCAGTCTCTTACCGCGTATATTTTTTTCCTAAAATATTCAAAGTAATTAATAAATAACATGAAGCAATTTGCCGTGTGGTGCCCGATTAGAATAATAACACCACATTTCTACCCGTGGGTGTCGTAAAAGACGACTAAAGTATGAATCCAGGGAATGGGCAGCGTTCCCGGTGAATACAACGCTTTGCACTGCGCCCGCCAATCCGCCTGCCAAACGTATTGAGTATAGAAAAAACCTCAATCAGGAGGAGCCCATGTCCAGCAGTGGACTGTTGTGACTGTTGAAGTTGATTAGGCAGTGCAATCATTAGGGTTCCCCAAGGGTCAAAACCTCAGATTTTGCTATCTGTTCGTCCATATGTCCGTCTGAAAAGGCAAAAATTTACACAAAGTACGTTTTTCTGTGGCCGCAATAACAAAAAAAACCTCAAAAAAGAATCAAATTCAAATCAAAAAATCTTTAAATAATGCATGCTGTTGATACGACATGACCGGTTATTCAACACTATTATCGAGGGTATGATCCTAAAACTGCAATACAATGTAACTGTCGTCGTCCCTCAGTCGCCTCTTACGACATCTGCAGGTAAGAAATGGGTTGATGCTATTCTAAGCCGGCATCACACGGTACAAAATCATAAATAGAAGTAGGAAAACCCTGTTCGTAAATAAAGTATCATAGACATACCTTTGTCATGAATTCACTATGTCAACAATTTATAACAAATTATAATTTCATAGAACTGCTGAGGAATGAAATTTAACACAATTGAATGTGTGTCCCAACTTTGTCTCGTGTTTGCGAACGCTCACTGCACTACTGAAGTTGGAGCGTGAACGAACTTTAGAATAAATATACGAGCAAACTTCGAGTGACTTCAATTTTATGCTTTTACTTTTATAATATTCATGTAAAGATATTTATGATATTATATTATTAACACAGTAAGACGGATCTCCCCCAAGGTACGCCATAGGGCACGATTTCTCGTTTTCATCATCCAGTCACTATCAACCGCCTTCTGTAAGTTATCTGTCTATCAGGCCAAAGGACTTCCAATGCTATTCCAGACTAGAACCCGCTTACTCTACCGTCTGTGCTACGACAGATATGCCCAAAACATAGCCACTTCAATTTGGTAGACTTGTGATAGCTTAGCTTGATTTTATTCTGCGTCAGAAGTAAGATTGATATGATGAAATAAGCGCACCCATACGCACTAAGCATTCTACAAGTTGGGACACAGCATGATATTTGGGGATGGACTACGATAGTTATACGCAAAAGCCAGGCCTAAATCGTACACGGTTGAATTTGTCCCACAATAATGAACCCGCAAATATATATCGCTTTCATCCAAGTGAAACATATCATTGCGTAGGATCACATTATTGGCGCCACTTTTAAGTTCGATTTTTAGCTGCAAGCCTTGATCCATTTGTCAGCAATCCACCTCTTTATTTTTAACATACGAGTTTTTTTTTTCGACTTGAACCACGATAAAAGTCTTCTAGCGTTTTAACCGTCATAAATTATACACAAACATAAACTTTAAGAAAGATTTTGCGAGCTAAAGATATGTGAAATACTACGAATTACTAACTCCTATTTAGCTTTCTAACTGAAAGGCCGCTTGACATTCATTTCAGGCCGATCAAAGGCTGCGAGGTCAATTCTATTTAACCATGGTCGCCCTTTGAGCACCACTATTGAATCAAGACAAAACCCATTAAGGCTTTGACCACCGGTTGTATGGGTGAACGGTGTTTTCAATGATTTTCTTTTGTATTGCCAGATAATTCTCATAAATATTTGGTTCTTTTTGTAATATGACATCAAACAACAATTTTAAGGGTTGCGTAGGTATCTCAAAAGAAAAAAACGGAACTCACTATCACTTTGTTGTCCGTTCTTCAGTCTGTCCATCTGCCACGTACCTTTTATCCTGGGAACGCGTAGTGATATCATATACTTAGGTTAAGGGCCTGTTGTAGATGTCAAAAATAAATCAAGCTCCTAAGTTAACGTTACAAAAAGATACAGCCGTTAATGCCGTTAAAAAGTCGTTGCTTTGATCCTCTCAATTGGGTAGTTTCCGTGAACCTAAGACTATGATTTAATGCAAATAGCTTTGTTTGTAAGTACAAGTTTACGAAAAAAATAGGGAGTCCAAAAAGATCAACATTTTAAAATTATGCCTAGTACTTCAAATGGGGATCATATGAAAGGGCTTGATGTGCATGTTACCGAACATCCAAGGGGATACCAACACGCTTTTGTGGTAATTGATTTGGTGGGTGATGCGTGTTCAAAGGCTGCGAAATCCAAGGTAGGGGATCAGCAATATGTTGGGTGACTAGAAGTGATGCCCAAAGGCAGAATGGAGGGTTCGAGGTGGAGTCGGGATAAGGGTAGCTACTCTGCCTGCCCGAGTGTAGCGGCCTGAGACCAACCTGACCTGGATAGAATTGTAGGTTATATATATGAGGAGCGCGGTGAAACACAACGATGCCGCGTTTCAGCCCCATTGTTCTCTGCCAATATGTCACGTGGCACCATCTTGTAGATATGATGGAACTTCTGTTGCGCCTTGCTAGCTTGAGCACCACTTTGAGTGTGTTTCTTGTTGTACTCCCAGAGGTCGCTACACATTTAGCCGGTTTACATATTTTGATTCAATAATTTCAACAAATATATCCACACTAATATTATAAATGCGAAAGTAACTCTGTCTGTCTGTCTGTCTGTCTGTCTGTCTGCTACGCTTTCACGGCAAAACCGCTGAACCGATCTTCATGAAACTTGGCACAGAGATTGCTAGCATACCGAGAACGGACATAGGCTACTTTTTATCACCATTCGAGGGTCTGGAGTACAGATGTAGACCACCAGGTGTACCACCAGGAGCCCAGCTAAACTATTAGAGATACAGGCATGGTTCTAAAACGAAAGTTGTTCAGTATGATGGGCCGCTTCTTTTCACAAGGACATTGAGGATCTGGAGTACCTTATGTACACCACCAGGTGTAGCACCAGGAGCCCAGCTAAACTTTTAGAGATACAGGCATGGTTCCAAAACAAAAGTTATTCAGTATGATGGTCCGCTTCTTTTCACAAGGACATTGAGGATCTGGAGTACCTTATGTAGACCACCAGGTGTACCATCAGGAGCCCAGCTAAACTATTAGAGATACAGGCATGGTTCTAAAACAAAAGTTGTTCAGTATGATAGGCCGCTTCTTTACACAAGGACATTTGGGATCTGGAGTACCTTATGTAGATCACCAGGTGTACCATCAGGAGTCCAGCTAAACTATTAGAGATACAGGCATGGTTCTAAAACAAAAGTTGTTCAGTATGATGGGCTGCTTCTTTTCACAAGGACATTGCGGATCTGAAGTACCTTATGAAGACCACCAGGTGTACCATCAGGAGCCCAGCTAAACTATAAGAGATACAGGCATGGTTCTAAAACAAAAGTTGTTCAGTATGATGGTCCGCTTCTTTTCACAAGGACATTGAGGACCTGGTGTACCTTATGTAGACCACCAGCTGTACCATCAGGGGCCCAGCTAAACTATTAGAGATACAGGCATGGTTCTAAAACAAAAGTTGTTCAGTATGATTGGCTGCTTCTTTTTACAAGGACATTGAGGATCTGGAGTACCTTATGTAGACCACCAGGTGTACCATCAGGAGCCCACCTAAACTATTAGAGATACAGAAATGGTTTCAAAATAAAAGTTGTTTAGTATGATGGGAATAGGTTGAAAAAGGATATTGGCAACTTTTTACCGAGGATTTTTTTGTTATCTACTGACTTTGTATTCAATGGTTATAAATATTGATCTCTCAGGGCAGTACACCGAATAGCAAATTTTGAATTGTCCCTTTAACAACAGAAGCAAGCAAGTCATTCTTAAACAGAAGAGATAAGAACTGTTCTAATATCACTGTCATACTTACTATGAATATAAATATCTACTTTAGAACCTGTGCCTTAAAAAACTGTCTAACGCGGACGAAGTCGCGGGTAAAAGCTAGTCTTATTATAATATTGAAATACAATCTAAACTTCTGCAAATTAATCAGCCGCAATAGCTTTCCGACCTTTATTAATTGCATTATTTATTATATGACGACCTTTATTTTTAACTTACTTTGAAACTGGCGCAGGTTCTTTATTCGGTATGATTACTTGGCTAATTAAATTTGAAAGGGTATACTTTACAAGTGGTCCCTTAGTCTAAAGGTCAATGTCTGATGATGTGATTATGCAAATATAAAGAGAGCTTTTTAACATAGGCGCGTTTGATTCACAAAATATATCGTTTTTAATGGGAAACAAACTAATCTGCAAGTGTAAATAGATGGTACTCAGCTAAACTAAAAAAATATTATTTCCACAGAAACGTATGTAAATTGATAAAATAAATGAATGACTCAAATTGCAAAATTTAAACCTAGAAAGACGCCAACTGACATAATTTAAAAAATCGAGAAATGTCAGATAGAAAAATCCCCATTCATCTTTTACAGAGCTGCGGAAACACTTAAGAGGGTTATATTGCTTTTTATAGTTTAAATACCTTTTTGCGATTATTCAAAGTAGGTGGTACAGTTACTTGTAAACCACTTAACAGATTCGAATAGGAATAGTAGGCTGCAGAATCCCTACAATATCCCGAATGTTATGTCAATGTCAGGCTAGATTTCGTCTTGGAAAACACAAAATTAACTTTAAAAATATATTTAAAAGGTAGAAAGTACGTAAAGGGAACAATTTTACCAATTTTAATTTTTAATTTTTCAATGACACCATTTAGACTTTCTGCCATAAGCCTTTATTCGGGAAATGATTTCTTTAACTTAACTTTAATTAGCGCTATCATTTTTCGTCAAATAAGTTTAAAAATGATAAGCGATATTTAAGTTTTGTCATATTTAATCATATACATGGGTGTCTTGCCATTTCCAGACAATTTAGTCGCCAATGTTTTCATCGTCGCCTTATTTTGACAGATAACGCGTATTTTACATCAAATTATAAAATACATGACATAATTTGAATATCTTTTATACTTTAAACCTAATTCATTTCACGGTAAGTGTCTGCAGTAATTTAATGTATGAATTTATATCTCGAATGTCAAGATTTTAACAAATTTATTTGTAAAAATACGGGATACCATGTCCTATGGCGTCCCCTAGTAGAAACATACGTCCAGCAGTGGACTGCAAAAGGCTGATGTAGTCTCATAGGTAGGTACAATCTAAGATAATGCAGTTGACCCTTGATCGTAAAATCAAATTTTGCCGTGTGATGCCGGCTTAGAATAGCATCACCCCATTTCTTACCCATGGGTGTCGTAAGAGGCGACTAAGGGACTCGAGGGTGTGTATTGCAATTTTAGGCGACGGGCTGACAACCTGTCACTACAGTGATACACAGTTATCTGATTGACCCTCAAACTTTTGTCAGACGTGGTGGTAATATCCGTTGAACGGCCGTTAACGCTCTGCCTACCCCATAAGGGATATAGGCGTGATTTATGTATGTATGTATGTGAAATCAAACTTTCTAGGTATTCACGGTCGAAAAACTTCGTTAACCATTTTCTAAGTTTGAATCAAACATTTCAAGATGCCTTACGTTCACTAACCTGCCTCAACATTATAATAGTGCATCCCCTTTAATCCATAGATTTATGGTGTACCCCGGCTCACAATAGCTTATGTGGCTATGCCTTAAGCCAAAGATTACAAATGAATTAAGTTCTTCGGACGGATGTTCACGGATTAGTTGGCTTCAAGTGCCAGTGATGGACATTAGTTAAAGTTAATAATTCATAGATATACGTACCATACCTACTTATTGTACCTGTCTAGCTTCCAACCTTTATCAAAAACTCAATAATTTAGAGTCCTCTATAAAATTTATTCTCTTCTCATATGCGTTACTTTTTGGCCCGTCAGTAGATTTTCACTTCAACGAATTTGAGAACTCTGGATAAACAAAGCCGGCTTTTCACAACGGTACAACAAATCGCATACATAGTGTAGGTAGTGTAGGTACTACCATTAACTCATCATACTATTCATTTAATGAATGAGCTCATTATTTCACTGGTTATTTTTGGGAACTGTATGAGTATGAGTAACCATATGAGTTCATCAATTGAAATTGAAATATTATATATATTTGATAGTAAGAAACGAGTAGTATTATCACCTATTGACGTCATGATCCGTCATTGTTAAAAAAGAAATTTGTATACCTGACACATTTTTTATTATTTTGTATTGTCTTAATAGAAAACCGGGCTCGGGCCATTAATTGGATAGGTTGATGTGATAGTACCTACCTATGTCTTATTATTATTAATTTGGTTTACGAGTTTCGGCCCCATTGGGTTTTCTTCTTTGGTCGTGTGAGACATCGACTTCTTGAACAACCCGATGTAGCCTAGTTTCCGAATTTTTAAACCACCTACATCTACAAGTAGGCCTATAACATGGTTGAGAGTTGCGTTCCCGATATAAAAAATCGTGAGTTCGTGGCAGACGAACAGACGGACGAAAAGATAGGTTTAAGATAGATAGATAAATTATGTATTCACTGGCAAGACAGTACATGACAACAATGCATGACAATACACATTTTTAACACTAATAATAGTTTAGGATTTATTCTAAAAACAGATAAGTAAACGACTAGAGATATTGTGGGGATAATTTGTAGTGCCAAGCACTGCATGTGACAAAGACAGTTTACTTCTTTTGAGGTACTGAACCCTAAAAATTGAACACCCTTTACAAAATGCACTAGCGGGAGGAGTCAATTTAAATTGCAGGTAAGTTCCGACCCGAGCAAAATATCTTTTTGATTTATGCAGACCTCTAGAATATCATGTCTGCTTGGTAAAAGTTAAATTTTGTGAAGAGGATCATGAGCTCGCATCAAGAGCTATTTGAAATCTACACTCGAACGCTTGTTCCTTATTTAGTACATTTTGGAATTTATTTAGCGTTTTCGTTCAATTTGAGTGCCTTTAACAAGTGAATGTACACTTCAGATGATATTCGAATGTATTGGTTTGATAACAGTCAAAGGAATTGAATTTAACAATCGTGAGCTATTTCAGTCGGCCGTGTGATGTTGGCTTAGAATAGCATCACCCCATTTCTTTCCCGTGGGAGTCGTAAGAGGCAACTAAGGGACTCGAGGGTGTGTATTGCAATTTTAGGCGATGGGCTGACAACCTGTCACTATAGCGATACACAATTTTCCGAATGACTCTCAAATATTTGTCAGACGTGGCGTAAAGTACCGTTTTGCGGCCGTTTACGCTCTGCTAGGCTCCGCAAGGGATCATAGGCGTGATGTATGTGTGTATGTATGTATGAGCTATTTCAGAAAAAAAAATTGTTGTAGTTTTTGAAATCATGCCAATTTTTCAAGATATAAAAAAAATTTGCTAGTTTTCAAAATTTTTATACTTAACACGGGAAGTGTTTTAAAATTTGGTATTCAAATGTTGTAGTTGTAAATGGTTCCGTGCTTCGGAGGGCACGTTAAGCCGTCGGTCCCGGTTGCTGTCTATGATTACTTAGACGGCGGTCGTAACACAACCATGTCAGAGGCCTACTAGTGATAGTAGGCGGTTGAAAAACTCTGACACCAGGGTTCATCGGGACGTTGGACGACTCGGTGTCCCACACGAAAAGAGAGAGAGAGAGTTGTCAATGTATACAAACATTTAAAGCCATATCAAGCCACTACTGGACATGGGCCTCCCCTATCGAAGGGTATTGCTATACTCACCACGCTGGCAGATTGGCGAGCTCAGTGCAAGATGTTGAAATTACAGTGAAATAAACTGCCCGTATCCTGGACGATTACTCCTTAGTTGCTATTAACGACACCAACGGGGTTATTCTTAGCAGGCACCACAAGGCATTACCTACCTGATTTCAATGTAAACATTAATATATATATATTATATATATATACTTTTGAAAAATTGACTAAGAGCGATAAGAGGAAAAACTTGATAAAAATGTATATTAAAAATGCTGCACTCATCACGAATCAAAGAAATCCTTAACATTGACAATTATTGCCAATGATACCTTAAGGATAAACCCGAAATTGAATTTCACAATTTATATAATGCAATTTTATATTGGACGCCACCTTCTGAAATATTTTTTTTTTTAATTAGCCTTTTCTGTGTCCCACTGCAGGGCAAAGGCCTCCCCTTCTGAAATTAAACTTTTCAAATTCGCCTACTGAATAAAAACAGTTATCTTGAAGCATTTTGTACAAACATTTTTTAAATCTTAACTCAGGTAATTCTTTTAGCCAGTCTGGTAGCAAATTAAACAATTTCACACACATGTTAGGGCAATTTTTTGCAAAGGACGTGGTTTTTTGGTTATTTGTACTGTCAAAGGAAATTATTAAAACAAACATCAGCTAACTCATAACAAGATTGTTGTAGTTCTTATTCATACATTTCACAAAAGTTCACTGTTAGACATGCGCCTCCCCCTATTGAAGGGTATTGCTATACTCACCACGCTGGCAGGCGGATTGGCGAGCTCAGTGCAAGATGTTGCAATCACAGTGAAACCAGTTTTTTTTTTTTTTTTTTTTTTTTATTAATGATGGGTTTGCTCTTGACTCTAGTCTAGGTCATAGGACAGAGACAGAGTCTAAGATGGAGCGAGCTCATCCAGAAGAAGCCTGTTAAGGCACTGGCACTCCCACACACTGACGGAACGCAGCAAGCTACTTGGCGCCAGACTTCGGTGGGATGGTGGTCGCGAGCCAGGCGGCCCCTTACGGAGCCTTCCACCGCTTGGTGGGATCGTTCAGCCGGACTTATACACAGGCAAGCCTGTGTTGCCGTTGCCCGGGGTGGACCGCTAGGAGGTAGATCCCATACCACCCCAGCTACCCTAGCTACCCGTATCCTGGACGATTATTTCTTAGTCGCTTTTTACGACACCCAACCACGAACTGCCACACGGTATTACCTGCCTTATTTCAATATACATATTGAAAGAGTTGTTGAAAACTTCTTTTTTTTATTTTAATTAGCCTTGTCTGTGTCCAACTGCAGGGCAAATACTTCTTAATGTAAAAAAATGCTTGATACAACGAACACGTTAAACCGCGTTTAAAAGAAGAAAACGGAGGTTTGATACACTTATAACAATAACGTATAAAAATGAATTTAAAATGCTGCACTCATCATAAAACTAGTTTTTTAAATCTTACATGATTAATTATATACTTACTATTGACTATTATTGCCAATGATACTGTAAGGATAAACCCGAAATTGAATTTCACAGAAAAAAAATTACCAGAAAAAACTCTGTCGACAATGCAAAACCACCAGCTACTAATAATGTTGTGGCTCAACTGGAAAAAGGGGTAATTTCGTTTTGAGTTCAACAGTTGAGCTACTTTAACTCCAACTGCGGTTCCACTAACAACTGACTGTAGGGTGACAAGGGCGTTTAATTTCTTGGGAAAAAGGATTGGTGAAAACTAGATACCTAATGAAAACAAAGTCTGGGTATAAGTTAAATTACTTTGGGTTATGGTGTTGTACATTCGAGTAATTACGTTCACGTTTGTGGTTTTCAATCTAGAATAGTACCTTAGATATCTATAATGTGTAAATTGGCATTGATTGTAGAATCTACGTCTGTAAAAGAAACAAATAAAAAAATAAGTAGTCATTATAGGTACATAGAACATAGTTTAGTGCTATAGGTAGCTTAAGCAGGCAATAGCACTAAGGCTGAGCTGAGTAGTGGAAGACCCGGTGAAACAATTCCATCTGTGGTAGTTTTCGTAAGAAGCCGCCAGCTTTATTTTTGTTTGCCCTCTGGCAATTTAGAGTTCTTGTCCTCCCGACAATGTATTTGATACGGGCTATATTTATCGGGCCCTTTTATTCGTAAGCTGTCTTAATTTAGACTACCTTTCCATCAGAGTACTGCCAAATAGTTTGCTGTGTTTCTCACTTCTCTCGGTGATATCCTGCTCCCCACCAATCAGTCAGGTGTAGGTTGTAAAAACCCTGGGGCTATAATCAAAGTGCCCAGTCTTATTCTTTTGTTTTCGTGTAGGAAACCGAGTTGTCCAAGAACCCTATGAACCCTGGTGTGAGAGTTTTTTATAAATATTATAAATGGTTGTTTCTTATTTTTTGTCCCCTCAATATTACTCAACTCATGGTCACTCTTCTACAGGAGAAATTCTAGATTTTATTTACTTTGGATTTCTATTGTTTTAGCATTCCCCTCAACTGCTTTTTACGGTAAAGTTGCAGTCCTTTTGCGACGTTTGAGCACAATTCGAGTTTTACTCTCGTTGTTTATTTGGTTTCTTGTACGAGAAACATAAGACTTACTCAGAGAATTTTAAATTTTTACATCATTAGAAGGTAGGTTCTTACGTGTGATTGTGTGTGCTTTGAAATGTATTTAAAAAGAGAATTGTAGGACGGAGGAACGGCAGCTGATGTTTCGTTCATTTAAAAATCTACGGATACTACAGCATGAAAAATATTTTTACACAAAATGGCGTGTAATTGCGCCAAGTAATCAACACTAGTAATTCATCTACTGCTGCATGCCACTCAAGTATCGTGCCCCGTCGTTTATTACTGCCGCCAATCTTAACTAGTTCACACTTAAAGAATAGTTTTTTTTTTCAATAAACATGTTTCACTTAATTGTTTCATTCTGTGTATAGTTTGGTTAGGACATTACAGGCTGAACCACCTAATTGTCTGCAAAGAAAAATGGATCCGTGCTTCAGCGGGCACGATAGCTGTTTATGATTATTTTGTAGACGGCGGCGGTCGTTACACAACTATATCAGAGGCCTACTACTAGCGGTAGGCGGTTAAAAAACTCTGACACCAGGGTTCGTTTCGGCCATTGAACGACTCGGTGTCCCACACAAAAAAAGAGGAGGATTCTGTATACGGCGAATCACACACGTACCGGATGTTATTTCGGTTTCTGTGACAGCCGCAATATTGATGCAGCGTCGTGTGTTTGTATCTGGTTTTTGTATGGGATTTTGAAATTTCTTTTCGCTTGCCAACCGGATCCGGTAAAACACTAGAAACACATGCGGTATCTTTGCTGAGCATAAAAAAATTTGCGGCTTTGGCGGTTCTCTCACTTGTCTTCCGTATTTTGAACGCACCGTAACGCATGCGTCTGTGAGATGAAAAGAAATTGCAAATTTCGATTTTATTCCCATACAAATACGGCTACGGTGCGTTAAAAATACGCATACGGACGACAAGTGGGAGAATCTCAGGTGAATCGTGGGTATGTATGTTCGTCCCAGCTTTAAAGACCCTGTTTCTCCTGAAAAAATTGTCATTTTCATTCGCGCTGCGCCAAAGAAAACTAGCCAATCATTTTGCGTTTTTTGACATAGAAACTATAATTATAGAAGTACCGTAACAATGTCTCATTTATGTATTCTAACTAGAAAAATTGATTATTTTATTTGCAGCATATTTTTTTTGTAATATCTAAAAACTGTGGACATGATATTGAAAAAATAATCGAAATTGAGGTATGGTTTTTTTTTCAATCGAGTAACGTTTGCCTTTGCCCTGCAGTGGGACATTACAGGCTAGAATAAGAATTAGATTAGAAAGTTTGTCAAATTGTGACACTGATTAGGTATAATGTGTATCTGTTATTTAATTATAAGTTTTTAATTGTTTCAGAAATTATAATAATAAAATAAATAAATAAATAACAACGGTTAAAAACTCATGCTCGCGTGCCTTACAAAGTTAATATTATACTATGCATGTTATTAAGCTGTAGAACTTTTCAAAGCTAAGATAACAACTTGTTATGCCTTGAAAGCAAAACTATCCAACATCATCTTTTCAGCTTACAAACTTCGTAATGTTAGTTTTAGTAAGAAAAAGAAAGCCAATGAATCAAGCTGTAAAGAGTCAAATGAACTCTTCGAAGCTGTTTGTCCGGCTTAAGAGCTCCGCACACTTGTGCTTTTGATGGATATGGCTCCTTAAGGCGACATTGCACTGTTACATTACAGCTTGTTGAAATAAGTGGGTTGTTACTTAAATAATTTTTATTATATTTTTGAGTAGTGGTTTGTAAGATTTTGGAATTTAGTATATTACTGTAGCTACTGACATTTTAAGGCGGTTCTCCCACTTGTCAGTCGCTGTGTATTTTTAAGGAACCGTAACGCATACCTTTTTATTTTTGCTTACTAATATAATACATGATGTGCCGTGTGATGCCGGCTTAGAATAGCATCACCCCATTTCTTTCCCGTGGGGGTCGTAAGAGGCGACTTAGGAACTCGAGGGTGTGTATTGCAAGTTTAGGCGATGGGCTGACAACATGTCACTATGGCGATATACAATATCACTACATAGTATAAAATAAAGTCGCTTCCCGTTTGGTGTCTCCTTATATCTTTAGAATTACCCAACGGATTTTGATGCGGTTTTTTTATTAGATAGAGTAACTTGAGAGGAAGGTTTATAAGTATAATTTATTCCGGGAAATTGTCACGTTCCCTTGGGAAAACGGGTAGCCCAACTGGTAGTTAACTTTTGACCCCCTTTTGACACCTTTAAGGATTAAAATTTCAAAAATGCTGAAACACGTATTTAATAATTTTAAGTTTTGAGTCTAATCAGAAATTTTGAAACAGATCACATTTAAGATAAAAAACTGTCATACAAACTTTTAACCCCCTTTTCACCCATTTAAAGGTTAATTTTTTGCGAGATTTTACGGTTTTTCGGACATTGAAACTAAAGAAATACCTTTTTAATTTTTTTAAGGTGTCTAATTTAGGTATTCGTCTTAGAAAAGGTATCTAAATAATAGCATTTTTTTGTAATCACTTTTATACTGTAGACATAAAATTGGAAAAATGTTTTAAATCGAGGTTACTTTAGTTTCTCTTTTCACCCAGACAAGTTTGTCAAATTGTGTGACTGATAGGTATATGTTATATGTTAGATCTTCGACAATAATATATATGACGGCGCTGAATAAACTTCTTCTTTCTTATGAATTACTTCTTGAATTTAAATAGTTTGTTATGATGTGTATTTGAAAATCAAAGCGGGCAACACTTATTTGAAGTGGGCAACCCGAATGGGTTTAGGGAGGGCGCTGCAGTCACAGTGTGAAGTAAGTCATGGTAGTTTTCGGATGTCAGGGGGGGGTTGCGATGGCGACCGGCGTTTTGTTGATGTTTTGGCTTGTGATATAGTTGTCGAGAGAAAATGATAATTTACTGTGAACTGTGGCTGCTAAACTAACTCCATTAGCTTTGATTTACGTGTGGCGAGTATGCTAAGTGTGGATCCGACACGGATCGCTGGCAAGTGGATGAAGTGAGAGGAAATTCGACATCAGAAGTGGAAGAACATGGACGCCCATCGGATGCCGCTCACTGTTTGAAATGCAACAAAAAAAAGTTTGTAAGAGTTATTAAAAGCCACTCAGCAACCAAACGACGTTAAGTTCACACTTTCGCCGTTCAACTATGATGCCGTTGACAGTGATGCCCCAGCTTGGTGTGATACCGTCGACCTTTGCATGTCTGAAAAACCTATTAGTGGCGGCAACTTGATCTTGGTTATGAGTCGTGCTTTGAAAGGGAGTGCTTCTAATTGGTTGGCTCATAACAGTTTTTCTGGTATAACATGGCCTCAACTAAAGGAACTATTTTTATATCTACAAACTTCTTAATGAGAATCTGAAAGACGATGAATGTTTGTCAGCTTATGCCAATCAAGTATTTAGTTACTTTATGAATCGTTGGCAAAAATTAAATAAGAGCAGATAGCTACAGCACTTGCATTGGGACATACAGCCAAGATTGATTCAAGATTGCAGCGATTAGCTTTCACTACAGATAGTGACAAAAGGGAAAAATTGCGGCAAGAGTTTATGGCCTTTGTCTATCGTAAACGAGGACTACCACTGCTAGAAAGAAGTCAAGATTTTAAAGGATTGGATGCTGAACGCTTTATAAAACGCGTAAGACTCGAACCTGCAAAACGATGCTACGGTTGTGGGCAAACAGGGCATAATATAAATGAGTGTCGTTCTCATGACAAAATACAGGATAACTTCTCATCGCCATGACCTGAATCTTCTTATACAATAACATCTGGTCGTCACTCATCATCTACATCTGCTGTACCTAAAGAGGATGAAGCTTTAAAAAAAAACTCATTGTTGGTCTGCTACAGCTGTGGTGAACCGGGGAACATTGCTTCTATCTGTAAGATAAAGGATGCAGCTAAGTCCAGCAGCAAAGGAGAGGTGAAGTATCGGGTAGATATATGTTCCATCAAACCTGCAACGGACCGTTTGCTCAATATGGGTGAGAAATTTCAATTATGTTTTGAATCTGGTGCAGAATGTTCATTGATAGTAGAATCTGTTGTACAAATCTTCTTCCTAAATTTAGTCAACTGTCATTATACAAGGTCATTCAGTGTAATTGCTCTTTCATATTGTACCAGATGAATGCTTAAAAACACAGGGCAGATCTGTTAGCATTACTTCAAGAGCATTCTGATCACTTTGTTGAAGGTACACCGGTTGATAGGGTAACGTCCGGACAGTTGGAAATTAAGCTCATCGACCCCAATCGCACGGTACAGCGACGCCGTTACAGGCTGAGTCCGGCAGAACGTCAGATTGTAAGGGATAAAATCAAGGACCTTAAAGAAGCTGGAGTTATACGCGAAAGCTCTTCTCCTTTTGCGAGTGCGATACTTCTTGTTAAAAAGAAAGATGGGACGGATAGGTTTTGTGAGGGTTTCCGCGAATCAAATAATAATACGGTACCTGATAGATACCCACTGCCATTAATTGGTAATCAAATTCTGCGTTTAACTGGCGCTAACTATTTTACGACTCTTGATATGGCAAGTGGATATCATCAGATACCTATACATCCACATTCCATTGAACGTACAGCATTTGTTACGCCCGAAGGGCAGTTCGAATACTTGTCAATGCCTTTTGGTTTTCGAAATGCACCATCGGTTTATCAGAGGGCTATGAATAAAGCTGTGGGTAGCTTAGCAGAGTCATTTGCGGTTGTATTTCTCGACGATGTCATCATTCTTTCGCGTACTGTTGAGCAAAGATTAGAAATTTAAAATCGTGTTGAACGCATTATCGGGAAACGGTTTCTCCTTTAATTTAAAGAAATGTGCCTTTTTGAAAGAACGCGTTGAGTTTTTATGTTACGAAGTTTCCGCTGGTGATATCAGGCCAAATCCTAGAAAAATTAAAGCACTTACAGATTCGTCCCCTCCCCAGACAGTAACAATTAATTCATTGGATTCAATTACGTAATTCATTGGATTAGCATTTTACTTTCGGCAATTTATTGCACAGTTTTCAATTATAAAATCGAATAGAATTCTAAATATGAAGATATTAGACAAAAAGCGATTTTCAATCCTGATAATCCTGATTGAGTTGATGATGATTGATGGAAAAATGCACGTTGTAGAATATTACAGTCACCCGACCTCCGGTGCTGAGTCGAAGTATCATTCGTGTGAGCTAGAAACGCTAGCAGTGGTGAACGTTGTTAAACATTTTCGTCACTATTTACATGGCTGTAAATTTTACGTGGTGACTGACTGTGCGGGCTTCAAAATCTTAAGTCGATCTGATTCCTCGCGTTCACCGCTGGTGGTATTTTATTCAGGCTTTCGACTTTGAAATTGTCTATAGAAAAGGCAAACAGATGGAACACGTAGATTTTCTATCTCGTAACCCTTTACCTGTGGCTAATTCAACGGTTGTCCAACAATCAAAGCTGTCCAAAAACATGTTCAGTTAACGGAAATATCAGAATGTTCCGATGACGGCGCAGGTAAGAATAAGAAAATGGCACTAAATTAGTTTCTGTTACCTGAATTGTTGAAAGAAAGCAGCAAAGTCTATGTGACGGAAAGAGCTTATTTGAATAGTAGCAGAGTCTATGTGACAAGAGAATAGCAGAATCTGTGTGATGAAAAGACGAGTTTGCTGAGTCTGTGTGACCGTGACGATATACCAACTGAGTCTATGTGACAATATACTGCCGAGTCCTGAGTCTATGTGACAATGTACCGCCTGAGTCTGTGTGACTATGGGCTACCCGAGTCTCTGTGACGATGTACCGCCTGAGTCTGTGTGACAATGTGCTACCCGAGTCTGTGTGACAATGTGCTACCCGAGTCTGTGTGACAATGTACCGTCTGTGTGACAATGTACTACCCGAGTCTATGTGATAATCGTGCTAAGTCTTACGAAAGAAAAAAAAATGGCTTGAAGGGTCAGGGTGACCGATGCTATAATGATAGCTAAAGTGTGTGCGATTGTTTGTCCTGAGGTGACAAATTACACAACGTTTGTTTTGGTTTATCCAAAGATGAGGCCGAGGAACTTCAAGATCAACCCGAAAATTCATGAAATACAACGTTAATATGTTCCCAGGTGACGAAGAATGAAGTTTCGCATCACACTATCACACGAGGACGTGTGCCACCGCAGAATGGCCGTGACGGCGCTGAATAAACTTCTTCTTTCTTATGAATTACTTCTTGAATTTAAATAGTTTGTTATGATGTGTATTTGAAAATCAAAGCGGGCAACACTTATTTGAAGTGGGCAACCCGAATTGGTTTAGGGAGGGCGCTGCAGTCACAGTGTGAAGTAAGTCATGGTAGTTTTCGGATGTCAGGGGGGGGTTGCGATGGCGACCGGCGTTTTGTTGATGTTTTGGCTTGTGATATAGTTGTCGAGAGAAAATGATAATTTACTGTGAACTGTGGCTGCTAAACTAACTCCATTAGCTTTGATTTACGTGTGGCGAGTATGCTAAGTGTGGATCCGACACGGATCGCTGGCAAGTGGATGAAGTGAGAGGAAATTCGACATATATATTTTCAGAATTTAATGGCTATTATAGTCTCAAGTGAACTGACTGACTGAAATATCCCCGCCTTAACAAGGTTTTACTACAAGTCAATTCGTGGTAAGCCAGAGCAATCAGTACTCGTTCAAAAGCTTTAAACAGTTTTCAGTAGTCAAAGGTTTTTTTAAATAGTTTAATTTCAACTAAAACACTAGTGTCACACCTCGGACACTGGCGCTCAAATGTATGAATCAAACGCGTTGCTACGCACACAGTCTAAGCTCGCGTAGGTGAACGCGGACCATGCTTGTGTGTGTGAGACAACATGTCAGGGTTGCCGCCATTTTGCGTTCGCGAATCGGGAATGCAATGTGCGGCAGTATGAAATGACCTTCGTCGTCGCGTCTTTGCTAGCCGGTGTCTGAGCGTCCTCCGAGCGCGGGTGGGCGGCGCTTGTAGGGGGAGGCAGGGAGTGACCATACTGTACGCTAGTACTATTAATTATACTGTGCTAGTGTACTCGTTTCGCAGATTTATTGCGGGTTAACCTCTGGGGCGGCTTTTTTACAGTTGAATCATATGCATCCCCTTAACACGGCCCACGTGTCAGGTGAATCACACACGTATCAGACGATTCTGCGATTCGTGACAGCCACCATACAGGCAGATGCAATGTGATGCGGCAACGTGTGCCATGGTATCCGGTTTGTCATAATCCTGTTCGGGACGATCCTATTGACATTGTACTGTTCGAAAATGAAAAATTGAAAATGAAATAACTTTATTCAATGTAGGATAGCATTATCACTTATTGACGTCATGATCGGTCATTGCTAAAAAAAAGAAATTTGCATAACGCAATTTTCTTCTTTTTATAACAATTTTGTATTGTCCTAATAGAAAACCGGCTCGGGCGGGATAAAAAAATAAAAATAAAAATAAAGGCACTGCCTCGGGGCTGGCCAGGTTAATTACACAGCACGTAACTTTACGCCACCACCATTTGTAAACGACATTTGTTTCAAATTTTAGTCAAGATTTCCAAAGCGTGTTATTTACATGCGTATAATTAACCGGTTCAAACTAAGTGAACACTATTTAAGAATGCAACTGTGTTCAAAAATGTCAAAAGTCTTTATTACCTAATAAAGCCTTATACGCATTTAGAAATAACATAACGATACATACATACATACATATATCACGCCTTTATCCATTGCGGGGTAAGCAGAGCGTAAACGGCCGCAGAAAACGGACATTTACGCCACGTCTGACAAAAATTTGAGGGTCATTCGGAAAATTGTGTATCGCCATAGTGACAGGTAGTCAGCCCATCGCCTAAAATTGCAATACACACCCTCGAGTCCCTTCGTCGCCTTTTACGACACCCACGGGCAAGATATGGGGTGATGCTATTCTAAGCCGGCATCACACGGCATTAACATAACGATAGCGGGTTTTAAAAGCCTACAAGCGACATCTATTGTCGACGCATCGTTAACAATCCATATCTGGACCGAAAAGCTACGTGTGAGAACGGCAAAAGGCTACAAGTCAATCGAGGTGAGCCGCCGCAATCAATACTCATTCAGGTACTTTGGACTCGGTGACAAGATTAATGCTTGGAACAGTTTCAGGCCGCGCTCAATGGAAGCTAAATCCCGCTGGCTGGATTCGTGGGAATTTCTGGATTTCAGTTTTAGATTCGCCCACCCAGGTTTAACGAGAAGTTATTTAGAAAAATTATGACTCACTTTACATTGGAAAAACGCTTAAGGTGAATACACACTAAATGTGATGCTCTACACTCACTTGCTCTATGCCATTTTTACTCGTCAGAGCAAATGCGCACTGAACCTAAGTGACGACATAACATGCCATCTGACAAAATATACGTGAGTTAGTACGCGGTGTAACGTGTAAGGCAGAGGCGCCTAAAACTAGGCAATTTTAGATGTGCAACATTTTTGCCCAGGCAACATACTACTACAGCTGTGAGATAGAAAATAAGGAAATCTTTCATTTAGAATGAAGGAACTGAATAATGAAGAATGAAATTTAAAATCAATTTTAAAACGTCTTTACTGAGTAAGTGCTTAGAGCCCTGACATTAGGGTTCATCGTGTCGGTGTACCACACGAAAAGAGGGAGAGACAGATAGCCCTGTGATGGCCTTTTGACGTGTTAACACGGTAGATGACGCCCGCGCAACACACTTTTACTGGGATTCTTCGGGCCCGTCAGCGACGTCGTGTAAGATGTCATTGTGCTTTTAAATAATTATTGTTGATGCTATTTCTTTAAAAGCTGGCGTCTTCTCATCATGTACATGGGATAGGATAAGACAAGAATGTCTGCAACCTTAAATTTCCTCTTTTTTTCGTGTGAGACACCGATTCGTCCAACGACCCGATGACACTAAATAAAAAGATTGTTTTAATAAATTGAAATGTCTAGCTTAGGAATAGCAATAAAATTCAACTAAATCGGTTTTGTATTTTTCAAGATTCAGGTTAATAAAATATTTCGCCACACTCAAGTTGCTTGAATTTTGGCTAAATTACTTGCTTGTGTTTATTTGAATGAAGCAGTAATTTTCAGAAAACAGTATTACATTTATTCAGAAGAGTCTTACGTGTATTCTAATAAAATCTAGAAATCATATCATAGAAAACGATTGTAAAATAACATTGTTTATCAAAACATTCATCTTTTCATTAATTCAATTGAATTGTTGGGTTTGTGTTGTAATAATTACCTACAATTATGGTATTTACTTGAGTTAATTTCCAATGCAACATTGAAAACCGAAGTTTTTTATGTTGCATTGGAAATCCAATTCTCGTTTCCAATTAGGGAAAAAAGGTTATAGAGTAGTTATTTAATAAAAGAGTGAAAAAACGCGTACACACATCACGCGTTATGGGTACATGCCGTCTCATACAAGTACTTGCTTGAGTTATGCCGGACCGGCAAAAAACATTATTTTGAAATTTTCGAGAACCATCTTAGATCCAATAGGATCTTAATACAGGGTCAGTAACCGCCCAGATGGACCGATGACTTAAAGAACAGAGCTGATAGTGACTGGATGGTGAAAACGGGAAATAGTTTTTTCCTTTGACTACAATAGCCCGATAACGTTCGAATTCTTTGTGTTCTTTAGATGATACTCAATGAACCCGTGCGCCCCAATATCTATGCGACCTTTTCTTTTTTTTTTTTTTTTTTATTAATGATGGGTTTGCTCTTGACTCTAGTCTAGGTCATAGGACAGAGACAGAGTCTAAGATGGAGCGAGCTCACCCAGAAGAAGCCTGTTCACTCTTACTTTGAAGAGATTAGGGTTGTATGCTTTTGGAAACACAGACGCAGGAAGTGAGTTCCACTCTTTAGC
The DNA here is from genome assembly GCA_027580185.1 of Tuta absoluta. Taxonomy (NCBI): domain Eukaryota; kingdom Metazoa; phylum Arthropoda; class Insecta; order Lepidoptera; family Gelechiidae; genus Tuta; species Tuta absoluta. The sequence continues at coordinate 3,785,779 of JAQAHW010000019.1, read as the reverse complement.
AGTGCGCATAATAAATGATGACTGGAAGCGCTTAGTCCGAATTGGTGGAATGGCTACCAGGTACGGATGGTATCCGGCGGTGCGTCTGGATGTCCGATGGTAGAAGGGAGCTGGTGGAACAAGGTCGTGAAGCTCTTGAGCACACTCTCCGAAGTACAATCTATAAAATACCGACAAGCAGGCAACCTTGCGGCGATGTGCCAGGCTATGTAGCTTGGTGTCCACCAGTTTTATGTCGCCTATGAGCCTCTTGGCCCTGCGTTCCACCGAGTCAAGAGCGGCAAGTTGGTATTTGGCTGAGCCATCCCAAAGGTGACTGCAATACTCCATGCAGGATCGGACTTGTGCTTTGTAAAGAGTTAAAAGCTGTCCAGGCGTAAAGTATCGCTTCACTCTATTCAGATATCTTTTTTTGATATCTTTGCAACACTCATGAACACCAAACTCGATCATTGCAAAATGTCCTGCTAGCGCCCAAAATATACCGAACTGGTTTTCTTGGTGACTCCTTCCCGTCCTAGGCAGTCCAATTATGAAATAAAATCTCACTAGAGTTGAGGAAAGCCCCAAGTCGTCATGTGTTTAAGGCCAAGTTGCGTGAGCATTACTTGCAGCCATTACAGTCATCATAAGACGCTCAAAGTAGGTTTGTCACATATTGAAATGCAATTATCAAAAATTTTGTTTCATCAAACTCTGTAATAAATAAATAAATAAATGACAGGCATAACCGCAATACAAGGAGTAAAAATAAAATAGATCAACCTAAGCATAGACTCGCTAAAGTTAGGACTTCATTTGAAGGTCTAAGTATAAGATACTATAACAAAATACCGGAAGATATATTGAGTTTATCAGAAAGTAAATTTAAGTCTGTTATCAAGAAAACATTATGTTATAAAGCTTACTATTAGTTAGATGAGTACATTAATGACAAAGAGGCATGGAGCTCTGAAATTCCAGCGCAGCACAAGAAACACGCACTCATTTTTAATACCAAAATGGGGCGTGCGTGGAGTTTACAACTGACATAATTTTATAAATCTGCATGGATGTAATTTCAATTGTTTAAAGTAAATATTTTATAAGTTAAAACTGGTATATTTATCTACTGCAAATTTTACAAAAAAAATATGTAATTGAAATTGAAATTGAAAACAATTTATTCTCATTTTACAGTACACAACACAGATTAATACAAACAAGACAATTACATTTAAAATACGATAAAACAAGAGGACACAATAAAAGTATTATGGATACAGACAGTTGTAGATGAGTGGGTAGTTGTGTTATGTACTGTGCCAGAGAAATGGTTCTGACTCAGCATAAGTCGCAGTAGTAACTACGACGCTGGTATTCTGCCAGCACCAAACGGTGATACGGTCGATGGCAACACGGAGAATAGTACGTAAAAGGCATATTAATTTATTCTTAAGTAGGAAGTTACATACATAATCGTATTTAGATGTGTAGGTAAGTAAATAGTATTTATATTTAAATAAATATAGTATGTCTAAATAAATATAAATAAATAAATAATAATTAATGGGTTTATAAATATTAGGTATAGTATAGTTAAATAATAAAAATTATGATACAGATACTTACAGTATTTAGATACAAGCCGCATTTTTAAAGCCCTTGTCAATAAGATAGGTTTTGTACGCATTTTTAAAAGCACCAACAGTAGATAAGTTTCTTATTGGAGGCGGGATGTTGTTCCAAATCTTGGCGGCGTTGTATCTAAAACTGGAGCAGAAGGCAGCAGTACGGTGACGAGGTATTAGAAGTGGAGGCACACAGGTACGGACTCGGTTATTGGCAAGGGGGGACCTCCAGTTAAGTTTTTGATACAAGTACCCAGGAACTTTGTTTTTAATTACTCCAAACATAAGTGTTGCAAGATAAAGTTTTTGTCTTTCGGACATTTTGAGCAATTTTGAGGCCTGTAGGTATGGTGTTACATGAGTGCGAGGCGGAATATTAAAACAATATCTAGCACAGGCATTTTGAATGCGTTGAATAACTTTTTGGGTTTTAGCAAGAAGGCATGGGCCGTAGACAGTAATACAGTAGTTGAGTTTTGACAGTACCAAACTATCACAAAGCATAATGCGTACACCAGTACTAATAAAGTCGCGTATCCGATAAATAACCTTGAGACGGTAAAAGCATAGACGAACTAGCTCGAGGACATATTCTTCAAAGTGTAAACCCCCGTCCATCAGGACACCTAAGTTTCGAGCTTTTTCCACACGTTCAATATTTACGCCTTGCATTCGTATATTAGGGTTTAGCGCAATGGTTTTTGAAATCTGTTTGTCAGTTCCAAGAATCATGTACTTGGACTTTGAAGGGTTTAAGACCAAGCAGTTTCTTGCCGACCATCTAGCTACGCGATTTAAGTCGTCGTTGAGTTTGATAATGGAGTTATCAAACTGATGTCTATCCAAAGGAAGGTACAGCTGCAGGTCATCCGCATATAAGTGGTAGCTGCAGTTCTTAATACATTTTGTAATGTCTGCTGTATACAGGATGAATAGAAGTGGTCCAAGGATCGAGCCTTGTGGGACACCTCTATTCACTAGTTTTTCTTCAGACGCAAGTATTGATATGTAGTTATTTTTGGTCTATTCATATTTTTTTTTACTTTCAGAACTAGCTAGGGTAGCTTAGGGGCTAGTACGATTGTTAATTTAGAGTAGGAGCACTTCTGGGCAGGTTTTTTGGTGGGTTTTTCCTGTTCCGGAGGTCCGATTAATAAATTATACGCATGTAAACTACATACATACATACATACATATATCACGTCTATAGTCCCTTGCGGGGTAGGCAGAGCATAAATGGCCGTGAAAAACGGTAATTTACGCCACGTCTGACAAAAAGTTCGAGGGTCAATCAGATAACTGTGTATAACTATAGTGACAGGTTGTCAGCCCATCGCCTAAAATTGAAATACACACCCTCGAGTCCCTTAGTCGCTTCTTACGACACCCACGGGCAAGAAATGGGGTGATGCTATTCTTAGCCGGCATCACACGGGAACATGTAAACTACACGCTTTAAAAATCTTGACTTCAATTTGAAACAAATATCGTTTTCAGATGGTGGTGGCGTAAAGTTACATGCCGTGTGATTAACCTGGTCAGCCCCGTGGCAGTGCTTTGATTTTTATTTTTTTCTCCCGCCCGAGCCGGTTTTCTATTAGGACATTACAAAATTGTTAAAAAAAAGGAAATTTTGAAATACAAATTTCTTTTTTTTACAATGACGGTTCATGACGTCAATAAGTGATATGATAATACTATCCTACATTGAATAAAGAATTTCAATTTCAATTATTTTTTTTTTATTCTTTGTTTTTATTTTTGGTATAATAATAAAATATCATTGTATTAATAAAATATCATTGTATTTATTTAGCTATATTATATTTAGGTATATTTCAATTTTAATTATTATTTTTGCACCTGCCTGTACCTTCCACATGCCCTAAGCTAGACTGGTAGATAATGCCACTGGCACTAAGTCCTCCCATGTACAACTGTTGTGCATAAATTTCAATAAATAAAATAAAAACAAGTTACCTTATTTTTTTGTAACATGTAATAAATTTACTTTATTTATTGGGATGTTCCTCAAATATGTAATAAATAATTACATTTCAGAGTAAGATCCCAACGGTATCGTTGGACGTGAAGACACTTACTTGTTGAATAACGAATTAACTAAAGCAGTGTCAAATTCCACTATGCAGACAGTTTCAAATGGTTGCACTGTTATGCAGTGGGAGTTTAAATTGCGTTTAACTTTGTAAAATTACCGCGACAATGTTAGCTTCTATATTTTGGAACCCTCATTCAAACGAAACTGTTTATGTTTGGCTATTTGAACCCAAACTAACTTGATAATTACCAAACGTGTTAGCAAGGGTTCTTTTGCTATAAAAGTGACCAGTTTGAAAACTGAAAGACTCAGGATCAAAAATTACTAACCTAAATAATGTTTATGTTTTAAAGCCGTAAATATTCTCAAAATTGCGCAATGTCTAAGTACATATATTTTTTAGTATAAGATCAACTTACTCTCGTATATTTTGTCGAGGATATACCTTCAACAGTAGATGATGATGATAATAATGATTTAGCCTTATTCGGCAATCACTGCTGCCGGGCGCGCAAATGTACTCTGTCAACCTCCAAAGAAAGACTGACTTAAGCAGTCGAAAAAAGAGGAGGCGAAAGTTTCGAGGCTACTTTCTCGATAAAAATATATATGAGTAAGTAGTAAGTAATGTAAGACGTTGCTTCAGTTAGTCTCCGAATGCAAGTACCTTACACCACATCCAAAATACGCTTGCCAAATTTTCATATGTTCACTTCCCAAACAAAATAGCGTTTGTTCCTCATAATAACCTAAAAAACATTGTTCCTTATAGCATCGCAATCTTATGCGACCCACTTACCAGCATTCGAACAAAAACTCGCAAAGAAAATGACTCCTATTATTGAAACCATCGGAATCATTGCACGTCGTCACATCGAGTGCTTCGGATCCATTCCACCGGCATTCGATGCATAATAATAAACGGTATGCGATTATATGAATTCTTTGGTATATGCTCAGTTCGATTCTGCTCGTCTCGAACCTTTTTTCGTACGTGACGCAAATACGAATCGTATCCGAATTAACGATTATTTTATATCTAACCGTTAATGTTTTAAAGAAACATCTTGTTGCCGGATCGGAATATTACTTTTAATGAAATTGGATGTCTGGAATCTGAAGGTATTTGCGAGGAGGTATGTCTGGGATAAGAATGAGATTTGAGAATCTCGTTAAATGTTTATTTTCGTCATGATAAAAGAAACAGACAAAACGAAATTAACATTTGAGTTACTTTTGAAGGATATTAATAAAAGTTATTTATATTGAAGCTTATTTATAATAAAATAAAATTAACTTTTACTTTAAACAAAATAATTGTTGAACAACTCTGATACCAGGGTTCATCGGGTCGTTTGTTGACTCGGTGTATAACACGAAAGAGCAGCTGAGATGTCAACTTGATTATTCTTATCGACAAAGATAAAAAACAGGAGTTAAAATGGTTTATACCTACGTTATACCAGTATAAATATGGTGGGTAGCTCAATCATTCGTAGTACAACATTTATTTAATCAAAAATACGATATGGAATGCAAATTGAGTCAGACGCAAAAAGGTACATAATTAGTTGAGGAGCAGCAACAATCGCATGTTGCTGTCCAAATTTTTACAGCGCGCTACGATTAATGTTGTGTATAGGTTTGGATGTATTACCGTAAACACCGAGCAACAACCGCATGTGTCGTTATTGGATACCGCGCTGTCAATTCTTACGGCAGCATGCGGTTCCGCTGCTGCTTGGACTAAGAGTGTACCGTCATTCGTAACATCAAAAACGATTCACATAAATATAAAATAACACATTTTTTTTTAACTTTCCCGGCTGGTAGAATTTGAACGGGAGCAAAAAGAAGAATATGTATTTGTTGGTGAGGGCCCGTTTTAATTATAATTATAATATGAATAATATAAAATAAGTTATAAAATTATGTAGCCAGGCAACACACTGTTTTAATAATATTTATGGCAAAATAAACCATATAATATTTTTGGCAAAACAAACCATACAGCAATTAAGTTTTAAAATCATTTGTATGTCTCTTAAACCATAAGTAGCTATTTCTTTGAAAAGGTTTGTTTTAGTAGAAATAGCGAGTATCTGGTAGAGAACATTTAATTTACTTGTTATTACGTGCCTAATCGTACGTCGCGAAGCTTTGTAAGTTTCCTCGAAAATGTGAGTCGTAACGTATAAGTTCTTTATAAAATTGATTCCTCATTGTTTCAGTGATGCCATTTTTTCATCACACTACATTTTCAAAATAAAAAGTCTTGCAAAATAGATCCATCCATTCACGTCTGATATTTTTATCTGTGCATGCCCTTGCTGCACCCAATCTAAAAGCGCGACAGATGTCATCGACAACGCCCGTCAAACTGACAATACGAAAAGTAAAGCAAAAGTTAAAACGATATTGAAAAGTTTTGCATTTTGGCAGTTTACAAAAGTTCACCGAAATCTATGATCGAAATATATTATTTATTGATAGACAAGCCGAAACTTTGAAGACACCTCAGGAGAGTTTTCTTTGCAGTGAGTACTTCTTTTCATCAATAATATAAAACTAAGTCACTTGGGTTACGTTGCAGCTTTAACCGAAAAGTAAGAGAGTAGAGCTTTATGATATAAACCAGCTATAAAATTCGAATCGACTGAAATTATATACGTGTCATCAACCATCGTCATAAAATTCTTTTGGCATTTTCACTTAGCTTAGATGGGATCTAGGCATGATGACCATAATTACACTTCTACCTTATAGTTCTTCGGAGTACCTCTTTCAAATCTTATCAGCTGGCTTTGGGCTCGTTTTTTTATGAAATGAACTTTATTCAATGTATGGTAGTACTAACACTTACTTATTTCATGATCCGTCATTGTTGGTCATTGTAAGAATAAAAAAAAATACAAATATCTTTTTTTTTATCAATTTTGTATCCTCCTGTAAAAATAAAGGCACTGACTTACCTCAGGCCTGGCCAGGTCAATTACACGGCATGTAACTTTACGCCACCAGCACCAGTATACGACAATATTTAAGTCAAGATTTTAAAAACGTTATTGACATGCTTATAAATCGAACTCCCTGTACAGAAAAACCCCCAAATCTGTCCAGATGTGCTACTGGTCGGCGACATATTAATAAAGTAACACCATTCTATTCGGGGTAGGCAGAGCGTAAACGGCCGAAGAAACGGTCACTTACGCCACGTCTGATAAACATTTGAGAGTCATTTTGATAATTATGTATCACTATAGTGACAGGTTACCCATCGCCTAAAATTGCAAAACACCTCATACGACACCCACGGGAAAGAAATGGGGTGATGCTATTCTAAGACGGCATCACACGGCAAATGAAATTTAACAGTATCTAGCACGAGAAGTGACGTTCATGTAGGTACGAGTATGCCTCACAAATGTCAGAACATTATGTAAAGCACGAACGAACATGTGCACACACATGTTAATTCCAAACTTACTAGGTACCATTTCATTAACATAAGTAACTGCAGTCTCTGGGTTGCATTCAAGTCATACTCCAACATAGACCTATAATCGGGAGACAAAGTTATGAGAGAATTATTGAAATAATATCCAAAGAAATGGGATCTAAAAGGGCTTCTGATCAAATTTCCATCAAAAACGATCCGCAAGCAATGTGGTCTCCGGTTGTTGAACTGCAGTGGGGGAGACTACCGCACTAAACTTTCCACAAAAAGGGAGTAATTGAAGTTACTTCACCGACAAGATATGCCGTGTGATGCCGGCTTAGAATAGCATCACCCCATTTCTTGCCCGTAGGTGTCGTAAAAGGCGAAGAAGGGACTCGAGGGTGTGTATTGCAATTTTAGGCGATGGGCTGACCACTTGTCTGGCGATTCACAACAATTTTCCGAATAACCCTCAAATGTTTGTCAGACGTGGCGTAAATGCCCGTTTTCTGCGGCCGTTTACGCTCTGACTACCCCGCAAGGGATAAAGGCGTGATATATGTATGTATATATATATGTATGTAAGATATTGACTCTTAAATTTGAAATAGAATGTATGAAGGTGGCTAATAATGCTTTTGAAGACGTCTTATTAGGTAATTTTATTTCAACATAATTTTATTCTAAAACATATAATTCATGGAATTTAGAATGAATACAGAGATAAAACCTAAATTTATGCTGAGGATGGTCCTACTAAAATAAATGTTTTTCTTTACTTCAAAATTTGTACTTCACGTTAATTCCATTAAATTGTAGGCACGTCTTGTATTTTGAAGTAAAGATTTCAAACTTTCGATTTAATAAATCCGTTCTAGTCCGTACTAAAATTATAAATCTGAGAGTTTGTGTGTGTATTTATGTTTGTTACCTCTTCACGCTCAAACGGCTTGACCGATTTGGATGAATTTTGAAACACATGTAGAGTTTATCCCTGAAATAACACATAGGCCTTTTTCACTGCGGGATAACAACTATTACCACGGGAAACTGAGTAGCAGCGGGTGAAACCTAGTATGATAATAATGTTAAGTACTTTTGCTACCTGCTTTGTAACCACACTGAACCATTTTTTTACTATACGACATTCTGTAAACAAGCTTCAGTATAGTATCAGCTGTACTTCAATCTCGGCTTGCGGATTTTTGATAAATTGCGTCTTAGTAAAGTTATGACTTTTTAAGTGGTTTCTTGGACCTACAGATATTTTATCTCACGAAAAGAGGCCGGCCAGCCATAATCATGTGCGTTGATATACTGCTCATAAAACTGAACAACTTTCCCCCAGGAAAATTGGTCGAAATATGGAATGAATATTACCTCCCAAACAAAATGATCTAGCCGAACATTTCTTTTAATTTTTCGATGTATGTTTCTTGTAGTTGTTAAGTTGCTGTATTGAAACACAGGTTAGTTGGTTAAGCACTGATTTATTATATTATTTTCAAACCACCCTCACATATCTATACTACATCTTTCCCTTTAGAAAAATAACAAACAAACTTACAATAAACTAAACTAACTTAAACATTTTCAAGCCGCCTTGCATTATCTATAACTATAACTACATCTTTCCCTTTAGAAACATTACAAACAACCTAACAATAAGCTAAACTAACTTATATATTTTCAAGCCTATATAACTTATATATTATTGCATTATCTATACCTAATCTTTTTTTTTTTATTATTAACATATAAAAACATGCCATTATATGAACTAAGTAAATGAAATAAGAAAAACTGTTAGCACCCGCCGTGACTTGAACCCTTGAGTGCATAATAAAACCATAGTTGTTACACATACTAAGTGGAGACCTGTCCTAATTATTATTATTGGTAAGTATACATTAGGAATTTTCTATGATTTCATTCTTACTTCATTCTTTATTACTGAAAAATAAGTTTGAAAGCATACGTTTAGTTCTTTCCTTTGACCTTGAAATTGCTACATCTGGTGACCAAAAATGATCCTGCTCTTCTGCAGAAACTGTCTCCAAACTAGAGGCCTCCTGAACATCTACAAAATGTGAGTCTGAGCCAGAATGAGCTGGATCTTCTACTGAGTCAAAACCAGTAGGACTCGTCTTCTGATCTTCAACAAAACCTGACCCTGAACCTGAACACGTCAAAACATGATCAGCTAAACAACTTCTTTTTACCTCATTCTCTGGTTCTGATTGGGATTGCTGTGATGTTACTATTTTGGATAGTTTCTTGCGTCTCCGCACCAACGATTTGATCATCGACAGCTGTGTGTCTTGTCCTTGTACATTGTTTCTATCTTTTACCACCAAACCATTTTTTTGTACCTTTTGTGTCACCCTATAATTACGCACGATCAGCTGACTTCGAGTACGACGGTAACGCCCCCCTTGTTCATCTTCTACAATGAACGAACGCGGCTCTGATGCACGAGCAACTATAGTAACCGGTTTCCTGCTACCATCATTACTTAATAACGTCGCCTTATCACCCGGATAAATATGTCTAAGGGACCTTGCAGACTTATCGTAACATTCTTTCACACTTTTTCTTTGCTTTATTAATGCTCGATAATTTTTTTCATTATCAACACCCTCGCTTAGCAATTTTGAACTTATTGGTAACTTAGTATTTAAACGTCTTCCCATTAAAATTTGCGCAGGGGAATCTAACCCATCACGAGAAGTCGCCCGTAAATTCATTAATGCAAGCGAAAAATCTTGCCCCGAATCTACACATTTTTTTAGCAAATTTTTAACGGTCTGGACTGTTCTCTCACTTTTTCCATTTGACTGCGGATAATGTGGAGAAGATGTGACATGCCGGATCTCCCATTCCTGCATGAACTTTTTGAATTCGTGTGAACTATAGGCTGGCCCATTATCAGTTACCAACTCGGCTGGTATTCCATGCCTTGCAAATTGTTCGCGCATAAAAAGTATCACATTACTAGAGCTCATGCTCTTTAACTCTGCAACCTCAACAAAGTTAGAGAAATAATCAACTAAAACTATATAACTCTTTTTCCTGTGCTCAAATATATCGGAAGCTAACTTCTGCCATGGCAGTGCAGGCACATCGTGCTGCAACAGCGGCTCCCGGCGCGCACGGGGCGCGTGCAGCGCGCATGTCGCGCAGCGGCGCGCGACACTCTCTACGTCACCACCCAGCCCAGGCCAGAACATTACCTCTCGCGCACGTCGCTTACATAACTCTATTCCCAGATGACCTTCATGTACCCTTGACAGCATATCTCCACGCAAAGAAGAAGGAATAAATATACAGTCACCTTTAAAAATAACTCCGTCAACATAGTGTAATTGCTCACGGTATGGCCAGAAAATATTTAACCGTGGGTTGACATCACGCTTATTTTTGGGCCAACCATTGACTATATACCTGATTAAAAGCCTACAGTCGTTGTCACTCTCAGTTTCTTTCTTTATTAATTCGAGCTTTTGTTGGCTAAAAGGTGCATTACTTATGACGAAACATGCTTGATCATCTGCTTCTTCAGTAACACGGTCATGCATTAAATCCTTCAACGGTGCCCGAGATAAGGTATCCGCTATGTACATATATTTTCCTGGAGTATACTCTACGTTGATATCGAAACCTTGCACCCTCATCATCATTCTTTGCAACCGAGCCGGAACAGAAACTAGCGATTTATTGAACAGAGCCTCTAACGGTTTGTGATCTGTTTGTATGGTCACATCACATCTGCCATAAATATATTGTCTAAACCTCTCAACCGCAAACACAATTGCTAACATCTCTTTTTCTATCTGTGCGTACCTGAGCTGTGTGTCAGTGAGTGTGAGCGAGGCGAACTCGACCGGGCGGCCAGCCTGCAGCAGCACGGCTCCCAGCGCCACGGAGACCAGCACCGGCGTGCGCTCGCAGTACAGCGCCAGCACCGGCGCGCTGCTCAGCTTGCTCTTCAACTTGTCTACAGCCGCAGAATGTTGAGCCTCCCACACCCACTCAATGTCCTTTTTTAATAAAGACCGTAACACATTTACGCATTCAGAGTAGTTTTGGATAAATTTAGACAAGTAATTGACCATACCTAAGAACCTTTCTAAAGCTTTTCTGTCCGTTGGGTAGGGCATATCCATTATAGCCTTTACCTTTGTCTCATCTGGCCTCATTCCGTTGGCATCGAACTTGTGACCTAAATAATTAATTTCTGACACACCAAACTTACATTTGTCCCGATTAAATCGAATGCCGATATCATGAGCACGACGCAACAAACACTCCAATCTCTTATCATGCTCATCTTTTGTGCAACCCCATACAATGACGTCATCAATAAAGGACTCGACTCCTTCCAAATCCTCTAAATATTGCCTGAGTTTAGTATGATACACCTCAGGTGCGCAACTAATTCCATAAGGTAAACGCAAAAATTGATACCTTCCAAATGGCGTCCCGAAAGTGCAAAGGTCAGCGCTCGCGTCGTCAATTTCTACCATCCAAAAGCCGCAGCGCGCATCCAGCACGCTGAACACCGTCGCGCCGCGCAGCCGCGCCGCCAGCTCCGGTACAGTCGGCAGCGTGTAGTGCGCGCGCCGCACCGCACGGTTCAAAGGTCGGGGGTCCAAACAAACACGAATGCTTTCATCCTTTTTCGGAACTACAACAATTGCATTCACCCACTCAGTTGGATGCGTCACTTTCCTTACTACACCTAAACTTTCCATTCTTTGTAATTCCTTTAACAACTTTCCCTTCAAACCTATAGGTATTTTCCTTGTAGGACATACGACGGGCTGAACATTTTTATCTACTACAATATTGTATTTGCCAGGTAACTTACCTAATCCTTTAAACAAATGCAAATATTTATCAACATTTAATGAGCTCACCGTTACGTCACGGTTAATTAACCCCACAGCAATACTACCTTCATAACTAAGTATGTTCTGACAGTTAAGGTCGGCAACAACAAACGACAATAAATAACATTTGTTATTAAACTCAAAATTAATATAATCACGTCCTAAAATAGGTACTGCATTACCCGTAAAAGAAAGGACCCGTTTATTAAATGGTTTCAAACTCTGAATGGATAAACCTATGCTTGTATAGTGTTTTTTAGAAATTACATTAAGCATTGAACCTGTATCAATTTTTATTCTAATGTTTTTACCATTAAAGTTCATAATTTCTATCCACTCCTTAGATGACTTACATGAGTTTATGTCCTCGTCAATTGTATTGACGTAAAATAAATCCTCATCACTGTTCACACCGTCGTCACTGTCTACTGGCTCCTCACTCAAGTTTAACACCTTACGCATAGCTTTCTTATGAACACAAACTCGAGAAAAATGTCCCTTTGAGTCACATAAAAAACATAACGCATCATATGCTGGACACCGCTCTCCTCCTGAGCACCGCTGGCCGGCACAAGTCGGGCACGGGGCGCGCGCTCCCGCCTGAGCGCCGCTGCCGCCCGCGCCGCTGCCGCCTGCACCGCGCCGTCGCTGCGGAGCCCCGCCGGCGCCGACCCCGCGTCGCGCGGACCGGCCACGCGCACCTCGCGCGTACCTGGCTCCCTGGACCGCATCCACCTGCACTCCACTTGAACTCGAGGTCCCGTCGAAACACAAACTTTCCTCCTTGGAAATTTCTGCCGCCTGGCAGATTTGTATCGCTTTTACAAGCGTTAATTCGTCGGTACGAAGTAAACGATCTCTCACAGTATTGTTGATGATACCACAGACGATCCTATCACGTATCAATTCCTCTTGAAGCGTAGAAAACTCGCATTGTTGACTCAATAAACGCAATGCTGTAACATACTGATCAATATTTTCTCCATCTTCTTGGTTGCGAGTAAAAAACTTATATCTCCTGACCGTGATGTTAGGTTTTGCACCGAAATATGTTTCGAATTTCGTCAACAAACAAGTGACGTCATCTTCACTCTCACCATCAGTAAACGTGAAAGTCGTGTATACCTCATAACCCGCCGAGCCTATGAGGTTAACCAACAAGCTAGCCTGTATTTCTTTTGCTTCCTTGTTTACTCCAGAGGCTTTGAGAAACACTTCAAACAGTTTCCGCCATTTTCGCCATGACTCGGCCCGGGCCGCCGGCCCGCCTTCAAGTGATAATTCCGCTGGTGGCCGTGCGTGCTCCATAACAACAACTTGTCAACACGATATATATGATAAATATCGAATTTATAACTTTTAAATGTTATTTTGGTCCGTAAAACACTTTTATTTCCATTTAAATGCGGCACCGCTGTCACCATGTATTGAAACACAGGTTAGTTGGTTAAGCACTGATTTATTATATTATTTTCAAACCACGCTCACATATCTATACTACAGTTGCGTGAACTGATATACTCCTTAAAATTTTAGGCGATGGGTTGACAACCTGTCACTATAGTGATACACAGTTATGTGAGTGATTGACGCTCAAACTTTTGTTAGACGTGGTGTTGATGTCCGTTTTGCGGTCGTTGACGCTCTGCCTACCCCGTAAAGAATATAGTCGCGATTTATATATGTTTGTATGTATGTATAAAAAAAGGAAATTGTGGTATACAAATTTCTTTTTTTTTACAATGACGGTTCATGACGTCAATAAGTGATAAATGATAATATTATTTCAATTTCAATTTCCGCAATTTGTGATGTAAAATATTTGTAACATAGCTTAGTCTACTCCTACACTGTAGTTTGTACATCTGAATTAGCATGAATTCTAGTGCGTTCCTGTAATTACATGACTAACTTTAGACTAAGCAAAATAATAGTGTTCTTAGACCTAACATCATCTGTAAAATTTAGCGACCTATTATTTCGTTTCAATTCGACAAATTGAGAAGTGAAAATAAAAAGTAATAAAAGGCAAATTGATAAGTATAAAAGAAAAAACAAATTGAAAAAGAAAATGGCTTTTTTAAATAATTTAATTTAAAAAGTGTGATGCCGGGTTAAAATAGCATAATCTCACTTCTTCCTCGCGGGTATCATAAGATGCAAGTAAGGGACATGAAGGTTTCGTGTGTAAGTATAACCATTCGGTATGTAGAGCTTAGCTGCAAGACGTAAAATAAGAAAACCATTTGGAGATATTTTAGCCTTATTTAAAACATTCTTATATTTAGTAAGAAAAGTGGTGCCGTGTGCTTAGAATAGCATCACCCCATTTCTTCCCGTGGGAGTCGTAAGAGGCGCCTCAGGGACTTGAGGGTGTGTATTGCAAATTTAGGCGATGGGCTGACAACCTGTCACTATGGTGATACACAACATTTCAAATTACCCTCAAATGTTTGTCAGACGTGGCTTAAATGTCCGTTTTTACAGCCGTTTACGCTCTGCCGACCCCGTAAGGGATTATAGGCGTAATATATTTATGTATGTATGTATGTAGTAAGAAAAAGTTCAAGATTACTCTTATTTATGAAAAAACTAAATAACCTTCATCTGACCTGTAAGACGTCGTGCTGACCAAGAATATAACAAATCTATTTCATGATCTCCTTCAAGATAACTCTTGTCATCATAAAGAAATTCTATTGCTTTATTGTAAAAAACTATTGATACAAGAAACTATTTATTCTTGTACGTCAGTTAACGTTCAGTGTCTAATTTATAAAAATAAAGTGTGATTTTATGGATTTATTACGAATGGACACAAACTATATAGTGATACTAACGTATCGAAAGGAGTCGTTCGAGGTACAATGATTGTGCGCAGTGACGTCATCAAACAAACTATTTAAAAAATCGTTATAAATTCACGGATGATCAAATAAAAAAAACATATTAGCTTTGTATATTCTTTTAGAAAAATATACAAAATATTTTAACTTTACATACCGAATTATAGGTAACAGGCTGACAACCTACACTAACAGTATTTTAATAAAACCTCCCTCAAGTATTTGTCAGACGTGGAGACAGCGACCGTATTTTACGGCCGTTAACGCTCTGCCTTTCCCGCAAAGGATAAAGGCGTGATACGTTTATGTGTGTGTATGTAATGCAATTTCGACAAAATGTAAGTAGATTTGGATATTTTTCGAACATTTATGACAAAATAAGTAATTTATTTTTATTACCCATCACAAAGCGGAGGTGATAAAATGAGATTCGGGTGAGGGAAAGTGTGTTTTCTTCCAACATAATGTTTTCCTTGAAATTAAATTAAAAGCAACAAAACCAACATAAAATACCTAGGCACCTAGAAACAATCTGTCCGAAAATAGTATGAACGTCACAGATATACTAGTCGCTTCTTCTAACAGTGTCTAGACAATGGAGGTAATGAGATGATAAATGCAAAGCGAATTCCAACATGGCTATAGTTAACAATGCCGGACATAATGTCAGGACGATTTGGAGCGAGTGTACACTTGCGTGTTGGCAGTGCAACGATTAGGTGGAGGTAGGGACTAAAAACCAAAGCGATTTACTAAGAAATGAATTAACCTTAAAAAATCTGGCATTAATATGGACTTTTTAGATGAAAATCTAGCAGCTGGTCACCATTGCGTTTAAAAGCAGTAAACCGCTAAAGTCGCAAAAATATGTGGGCTAACACGAAGAAATGTTGCCAGACTGCAATGAAATTGCAAAACTCTTTCTTTCCAAATGATTTTTTGTAACTTCAGCTCACGGCTCCAAAACGCAACCATTCTCGGCTGCCAGTCCTTGATCTAAGTAGTCGTTTATAAAGCCTAGATTAAAGTATATATTTTTTAAATTTTGACATGTCGCGTTCACACATTTATTCGTGACAAATTGCTTTGTAAAATTCACCGGCAGATACGCTTTTGGCAAACAAAATTTCAAGATTATTCGATAGAATCAGAGGTGATGCGCAAATTAGTATTGTGTTAGAAATATGGTAGTGTGATTCACTATAGGAAGTCCTATTTGCGCCAATAATGATATTGATTTTTTATTTCCTTGTCTACTTTTTTGCACATCGAACAAAAAAAGGGCCTAATGCCATGAGGCATAAATTAATTCTTTTTTTAGTTTTGAATGCATACTTAGTTCACCATCTCACATAAGATGTCACTGTAAAATATCTCATAAAAGTATATTCCCTGTCTTGTCCTTATAAAATGTAGAATAAACAAGTGTTGGTAAATAAAATGGATATTAAGACGGTTCTTGAGGAGTTGTTACAAAGATATTACGCTTTATGTTCACCCT
The DNA here is from genome assembly GCA_027580185.1 of Tuta absoluta. Classification (NCBI taxonomy): domain Eukaryota; kingdom Metazoa; phylum Arthropoda; class Insecta; order Lepidoptera; family Gelechiidae; genus Tuta; species Tuta absoluta. The sequence continues at coordinate 3,769,432 of JAQAHW010000019.1, read as the reverse complement.
TAATCCTTTAGTGATGTTCTTAGTTCGATAGACTAGGTTCATCGATAAAAAAGGTATATTTTATAATCAAATTCAATTGAAATTTCATAAAACAAGTATTATTTTAAAATGAGAAACGAATGAATAAGTAAATGTGATTCAAAGTTAAGATTGATGAAAACTATTATTTTCTTTACCAGATGCATTAAATAGGATCAAGCTGTCATGAGCAGTTTAAAATTATGGCGGTTCACTTACTTGTCGTTCGTTGCGTAACGCATGCGTCTGTCAGACGAAAGGAATTTGCGAATTCCAATCTTATTTACATACAAATACGGCTAAGGTGGGTTTACGGTGCGTGTGTGTCAAACGACCTGTCAGACGCATGCGTTACGTTGCGGTAAAAAAACGGAACGACGGGCGACAAGTGAGTGAATCGCTTTACATGACGGCGAGGCACCGCTCATCATACAAACCTTGAGTAACATGACGAGTCTACCAAAACATCCGACTAACCTGATATGCCATTCTCCATTTACCTATTTCACCAGTTTACATACCCCAAATACATACATAGCATCACCCCATTTCTCTGCCGTGTGATGCCGGCTTAGAATAGCATCACCCCATTTCTTTTCCGTGGGAGTCGTAAGAGGTGACTACGGGACTTGAGGATGTGTATTGCAAATTTAGGCGATGGGCTGACAACCTGTCACTGAGGTGATACATAATTTCTTAATGAACCTCAAATGTATGTCAGACGTGGCGTTAATTTCCGTTTTTGCGGCCGTTTATGCTCTGCCTACCCCGCAAGGGATAATGGGCGTGATTTGTGTATGTGTGTGTATGTGTATGGACATACATCAAAACAACGTGTAATTCAACCATTAAATTTTATACCAAATAAAAATATGTTTTACCGACAGCTCATCCAAATCACTACACTCAACACGAACGACACGATACAACACTAAACTTGAGGAAACAAGCTTTCCCCTGACCCTCGAAGTTTTACGAGTCCCATAATATGAGGTCTGCGTAACTGATACTGCATCTTTTTAAAAACCATAGTGTAACAATGAAATTTCACTAGTGACGAATAGCGAAACCTCAAGACGAGCTGGTGAAATATGACTTAAATATTTTGAGTTTCCATAGTTACTCAATTCAGCTGATTGGCAATTTTATCTATTTTTATTTATTTATTCAACAATTTTTTGCACACAAAAACATACACAGGAACAATTTACAATGAGACAAGACACAATAGGTTTACTTATTTCTAAATATATTTTTTTACAGCAAACCTTCGTATTTCAACCTATGTTACTTGGGGAAAGTTGTTTCTTATCACCAGCCCGTCTTGAGTTTTCGCTATCGGTCATAAGTTAAATTTCACCGTACACAGAATAATAAATAAATATGTTTATAATTCAAAAAAGCGCTTATAAACTAGTGGCCGGTGTCTCCAGTAAAAGCTTATCGCCTGTGTTAGGAAACACCGCTCAGTCCATGGTCTTAAACCGCAGCAAACAAAATTAGTACAAAATTTTAAAGAAAAGTAATGGATAAGTAGGTATCTTTATGATTAAAACTATGAGAGGAAAAAAAAGAATCAGGGAGGAGATAGAGGAAGGAAAAAGGAATAGAGAAATGATACTCATGGTGTGTACACATAGTACTAGCTAAGAAGACCATATTTTTTGCATATATTATTAGGCGGTTTGCCGTGTGATGCCGGCTTAGAATAGCATCATCCCATGTCTTACCCATGGGTGTCGTAAGAAGCGACTAAGGGACTCGAGGGTTGTGTATTGCAATTTTAGGCGATGGGCTGACAACCTGTCACTATAGTGATACACAGTTATCTGATTGACCCTAAAACTTTTGTCAGATGTGGTGTTAATATCCGTTTTACGGCCGTTAACGCTCTGCTTACCCCGAAGGGATATAGGCGTGATTTATGTATGTATGTATTATTAGGCGGTTCTCTCACAGAATTTGCAATTTACTTTCGTCTGACAGACGCATGCGTTACGTTGCGTTAAAAAAACGTAACGACGGACGACAAGTGAGTGAACCGTCATATCGGTACTCGTTTATTGAATCGATAACTTATTCAAATAGAATAAAAAGTGTACAAAGTAACGATTGTGGGCATTTTTCAAAAAAGATGTACACGTGACGCATCGGAACAGTCACCGGAATATGTTATATTTTAAATAAAATTTTGCTTTATTTCAATGAATTATAATATTTCCTATGTAATGTTGAAAAATCATATAAACATATAAAGAAATATTGCCAATAAACACGTTTTTATGTTAGGGTACACACAATTTCTATCCGGTTCGTCACAATAGAAAATATTTATTTCAAAAGAAACTACGACAAATAGGTAAGTTTGGCTTTATTTTTTATTAAAATCACTTCTATATTTATAAAAACAAAGCGTAAAATTGTATTTTATAGCTATAACTATCGCATAGCGCACTAATTTCTATCGAGATCGTCACAGTAGGAACTTTAGACCTTAAAAAACTAACATAAAGTAATACTTTCTCTTGTTGTTTGAGGCACAGAGATTTTTAACAAAATAATGTCTACTTTTTGACACACAAAAAATATGGAAATTAAATTAAAGAAATCAAGAATCTCTCCATAAATAAAGATTTTATAAACCAAAAAATATGGGACAGTGACTAACCGGAATACGAAGTGACTAACTGGAAAAAGTAAGGCAAGGTACACATCAACATACATTATTACAGCTTATTACAATAATTTATAAGTCTTTATTCAGTCTTTGATAAAAATAATGAGAGATCAGTCACTAATTATACATAACGAAATTGAATTATATAATTAATTCGCTGAACTTGAAATTTTTCGGGATCTGTCCTCTTCAATCTCTCGCGATATTTTTTAGCTCTTACCGCAGCCGTCAGCGCCATGATCATACATACATACATACATACATAAATCACGCCCATATCCCCTACGGGGTAGGCAGAGCGTTAACGGCCGTTCAACGGACATTAACACCACGTCTGACAAAAGTTTGAGGGTCAATCAGATAACTGTGTATCATCATAGTGACAGGTTGTCAGCCCGTCGCCTAAAATTGCAATACACACCCTCGATTCCCTTAGTCGCCTCTTACGACACCCACGGGTAAGTAATGGGGTGATGCCATTCTAAGCCGGCATCACACGGCACTCAGTCACAATTAGTATCAGTCACAATAAGTATCAATCACAATCAGTATCAGTCAAAATCAGTATCAGTCACAATTAACATCAGTCACAATCAGTCAATCAATCACAAATGCCTCCGTGGTCTATTGGTTAGAGCATTGGTCACGCGATCCGGAGGTACCAGGTTCGATACACAAAGTTGATATTTATCATTTTGTGAGATGTTTCCCGGTTTGGTTAGGACATTAAAGGCTGAATCACCTGATTGTCTGTTAGAGAAATGATTCCGTGCTTCGGAGGGCACGCAAAGCCGTCGGTCCCGGTTGCTGTCTATAATAACTTAGAGGGCGATCGTTACGCAACCATGTCAGAGGCCTAGTTGCAAAACTGGGCGGTTGTAAAACTCTGACACTAGGGTTCATCGGGTCGTTGACTCGGTGTCCTACTCGATAACAAGAAGACAAAGACGGGCTGGGACTAGTAGGCTCGTGGGCTGGTTCACCCCTTAAAGTATTTCAGACAATTTTTTTTACATCCTGTATAGAATATATAATAGAAGAAGCACATGGATAAAGTAGATCTTTAGGCAACTGTTTTCAAATTTGTTATCTGAAAATTATGACTTGAAGTGTTTTATATAATAATATGATATCGGCTACCTATGTAACCTAAGCTTAACAATTCCAGTGCGTCACGAAAAAGTTCCGACAGTACATCACGTGACGATTCGGATGTGACAAATTCATACCAACAACAGTTTAAAATATAAAATGTACCTGTTCTGATCAATTGATGGCTTTTGCCATGCTATTTCACATAAGTTTATAAAATTCCTAATAACTTTTAAGCACTTATTAATGCGACAAATTGCTACTTACCCCATAAAATCCTGTGTCTATCTGGAACTAGATTTTTGAACCACCGTGACGCGACCTGTTGCGTTGGGCGATATTTTTGACACTGACCTCTTGTTTACAAAATGGCGTAATCTAAAGACAATAATGATGTTACCAATCACAAAAACTGACTATTCACTGGTAGGATTTTAGTCTAAAGTGGAGAAACGTTACCGTGTCAATAACCGGAATTCCGGTATCTACATTTTCTTGGGACAATAAAAATGTAGGTTTTTAAGTGATTTTTAATTCTATTGCGATAGTATTAGAGTTTTGAATTCGTTTTATTACACCACCATTAATATACAGACCCTAAAACAGTATGCCGATCAGTATTACCAAGTCGAAATATTAAGGTTTAAAGTTGCCAATATGAAGGTGGGACACGACATTTTTACCTCCTTCCGATGTATTTTTTTTAAGTTTTTTCACAAATAATGATAAATAAGTAATATTTTATGTTAAAATCTTAAATTATTTTATATTTCTTAACAAAAAAGACCAACTTTCAAGGTGACAGATCCATACTAAACTAAAAAAGTCAATCTGAACATATGGGACACGCCAAATTTGCTATGTACATCTTTTTTGAAAAACGCCCTTGTACGTATGATATGAATCAGAATTCCAAACGGTTTGTCTTACTCCAATGCTTTGATATTGTTACAGAAGCTTCGTCGACCAAATTAATATCCATTCGGAATAGGATTTGCATCGGAATCAGGACGCATTCGCAATCGATTTCAGATTTGCAGAATACTGCATTGGTAATACGTAACGTAATCTAAGGTAGTGGGAAATTCTTCTTCTCCATTTTTTGTGGGACACTAGTCGAAGAACGACCCGTTTAGCCCTGGTGTCAGAGTTAAACTGCCTGCTACTAGTAGAGGCCTCTGGCATGGTTTAAGACAACAACCGAAACTGACGGATTCACGTGCCGTCAAAAACACAATCTTTCGTACGGACAATCAGGGGGTTCAGCCTGCAATGTCCTAGCAAAACTGGGAAAACAATCACAAAGTGATAAAACTTTATGAGTGCTCCCTGGGAAACGAACCTAGGACTTTCAAATCATACGCCAAAAAAAAAAAAAAAACTACAGGAACAAATTCAAAAGTTATTTCCTCCAATATCAAAAAGACACTTACTTATCTATACTTTATATAAAAGTTAACTGTAACTTAATTTATATCAAAGTTAACTCAAATCAGCTGATCGGCAATTTCGTATGGAAAGTCCAATTAACTTTTCATAATAGCCATACACCAAAAAAACTACAGGAACAAATTCAATAGTTATTTCCTTCATTTTCAAAAAGACACTTAATTATCTGTACTTTATATGAAAGTTACAGTTAACTTTGATATACTTTATATCAAAATTACAGTTAACTTTGATATACAGTATAATAAGTTAGTTATCTGTACTTTATATCAAAGTTGCAGTTAACTTTGATATACTTTATATCAAAATTACAGTTAACTTTGATGTAAAATATAATAAGTTAATTATCTGAACTTAATATCAACGTTACAGTTAACTTTGATATATAGTATAATAAGTTAATTATCTTTACTTTATATCAAAGTTACAGTTAACTTTGATATACTTTATATCAATTTGATATACTTTATATCAAAGTTATAGTTAACTTTGATATACTTTATATCACTTTGATATACTTTGATATACTTAATATCAAAGTTACAGTTAACTTTGATATATAGTATAATAAGTTAATTATCTGTACTTTATATCAAAGTTACAGTTAACATTGATAATATAAAGTATAATAAGTTAAATATCTGTACTTTATATCAAAGTCACAGTTAACTTTGATATAAAGTTTAGATAATTAAGTGTCTTTTTGACAGTGGAGGAAATAACTTTTAAATTTGTACCTGAATTTTTTTTGGTGTATGGCTATATGAAAAGTTAATTGGACTTTCCATACAAAATTTCCGATCAGCTGATTTGAGTTACTATGAAAACTCAAAATAATTTTGTCATATAGCTTATGCGATGCTCCTTGGAAAGAGTTGTTCCTTATCATCAGCCCATCTTAAGTTTTCGCTATAAGCCACTAGTAAAATTCCACCCTATACAAAGGAAAAGTTAAATTTTCCCCTGACATTACACCATTGCTATAAAACTCTTGTTTTTTATGTCACGTTTTCACTGCGGCTGAAGAAAAATTTAATTTTTCGCTTGTCTTCCCCAAACTCTGATTACTTTTTTGCTTTAGTTACATCTTCAGCTGGTTGTCTCATACTCATAATCAGCCATACTTCCATACTTTATATTATAAATGTGGAAGTAACTCGCTGTCCGAATCCACTGTACCGATGTTAATGAAATTTGTCATAAACAAAGATGATTCATTAAAAAAGAACTTTTTTTACTGCAGGCAAATATCTCATTCCCACGGAAACCAAAGTGAATTAGATCAAAGTAATTTGTACTGCTGAACCGCTTTCTTCCAGTTTTCTCCTTTTTGTGTGGGACACTGAGTTGACAAAGTAAGTGATACGTTAATACCATGGTCTATAGAGTGTCATAATGATAAAACTCCTTAAATAAATATTAAAAAATAGAAACGTAATACTCTAAGAGAGTACAACTTTCCTCGGTACTTGAGGGTCTGGAATACCTGATGTAGACCGCCAGAACCCCAGTCAAACTATACAGGATTATTTTTTTATTCACCCCGGAAATTTTACTGGGTAATTCTGCTCATGATTCTGAACAACTTTTCTATGGGGTCACCTGCAAAATCGCGAAAAAACGTCCAACTGTTCCATACATCTTGTTCGAGTAGGTATGAATTTTTCTTTGGAGCAGCCGTTTTCTGTTTCGCGATTTCGCAGGTGACCCCATAATAAAAGTTGTTTAGAATCATGAATGGAATCATCCTGTAAATTTTCCGGGGTGAATAAAAAATAACCCTGTGTAAGATACAAAAATTACTTCATAGCTAAAGTTAAACCGTATAACTGGTCTCCTTTGCTAGTACATAAATATTGAGGATCCGGATCCTGATGTAGACCACCAGGTATTCTGTAGCAAAAGTATTAAAGTTAGCTTGAGTAGACCGCTTCCTGCAGATACATAGAATCGAGAGTTTCGTATTACCTGATGTGGAACACTTCTTCCCCTTCTTTTCGAGTGGGACACAGAATCGTTCAACATTACAAAAAAATTTAAAAGTATACCCACGCCAGACTACGATAGTAGTTTGTCGGCGTTGCGCTCAACATTCACAACTTACCGATAAAACATATATTTTTATCAGTTACATAAAAGTCAACAAAACGAAGTTCGTGGGCATCAGCTAGTAACATTATATTTTAATTATGGTGACTATTCCCTACTGGATAAAAGCCTTACGGCAATTTTTGAAAATTTAAGGTACCTACAATACATACGGAAACGTATTAACTTAATTATTCTGTGAATATAAATATAATTGCATTAATCACGATCAACGTCTAATCGCGTGTCAAAAATAGCAACTATCTGATATAAATAAATAAGTACATTTAAGAAAATAATATTATCGTGAGGTCCAATATTTTGAATTACGTCCAAAAATTCAAACTTGAATCTCTGTAGTCACCGTTGCGGTAGAAACTGGATTATTTACACTTAGTTAAATTTTCTGGGCCTTTCTCCGGGAAATTTGTGATGATTTAGTTGGAACGGTATTTGTTATCCAAGTAATTAGTTTTACAATTACTTATTTATTTTTCCTAAGCAAGCTTAAACCGTTGACGTTAATAATAATTCTAATATTATTTTCTAAAGTCTCCGGATTATTAAAATAATACATAATATGATCAAAACAGCACAAAATTGTTTTTTTATAGGATTACATAGATAACGTATTTTATTCGAAAAAATCAAAGTAGGTATGTGAATCAAAATACTCATCATTTTTTAAATTAAAGAGCTGAGTTTAAGTAAGAGCTATTCAGACATGGGGCTGCCTTAATTGTTACCGCGTCCAACTACTACCCCCATCCAAACTCGCGTTTTAAACACCCTCCCAGACACGTCTTTTCGAATGATGATGTCGACATCACAGTAGCCGTGCTGCAGCCATTGCAAATAGATTACGCTTTACAAACTCTTTAAGTAATCGACGACCGCCGGCTCATTTGTTCCCCATTTTGGGAATAACCGACAAATTCCGGGTAAATTCAGTCCAATCCGTTCTTCCTAGAACAACGCGTAAGCCCAGTCGCGCCCCAAGAGTGTAATTGGGCTGGTTGTTTGAACAACAACACAAACTACACCGGTGAACCCCAGCTTCCCACCAAATAGTCAGGTGTAGATTTTAAAGCCTCGGGGCTAAAATTGCGGAGTTCATCCCTAAAAAAACCGCCGTTGTTCAGTACAGTTTTACAGTCTTTGTACAGTCAATATCAGGCTGGGTTAGACACTCAAACTGCCAATGCAAGTCTTATGCGCGCGGCATCCGAAGTCCAATCTGTCTACTCCAGCCTGATCTTGACTGTACCAAAAAACTTTACATGTAAGTTTTTACGTCGTAGCTTAAGGCTGCCCGCACACGTCCGATTTTTTATAGGACCGATAATCGGGCAGATTTTTCCTCCGATTTTTAAGACCGATTTTGTGACCGACTCAAAGCACACGTCCGTCACTTTGTCTGTTGGTTTCAAGGGAGTAGAGTAGCACGTCATGGACGGCCGACTGTCGGTGAGTAGTGTGCGTTAACGCATACATTTCCGAGTGTTCCATTTTTCACCGACAATCGGATCGGTCGGGATGCACCGATTTTATTTCTGACCGACTATTTGTAGGATGTGGGCGTTACACCATTGCAATCAATACGTTCCATTTTACTCCAACAAAAAATCGGTCACCGATTATCGGACGTGTGCGGGCAGCCTAAAAGAAGGCAGTTATATTTAGTATTGACGTAATGCCCCGTGGCGGGGTTATTCCAGCAAAATGGTTACTACTAGGATACCCCAGAACAGCATTACCCCAATTCTACCCATGCGTGTCGTAAAAAGCGACTAAGGAATAATCTTGAATATTGATATTATTCCAATACAAATAAGGATAAGATAAACGTGCGTAACGAATGCGTCTGTCAATTGACTTGACAGTTGCCTAAACGCACCATAGCTGTATTTGTATGAGAATAAGATCGGAATTCACAATTTCCTTTTGTCTGACTGACGCATGCGTTAAAAATACGTAGCGACAAATGACAAGAGGGTGAACAGCCATACCTATGGTATTTGTATAGAAAAGACGCAGAATCAAGTCCATAGAAATTACTTGGGCAAGTTTCTTTTTTGCTTTGCAGGTGGCTTTTAAAAACTTTTCTAATTTTTCCCAGGAAAACTAACGCCGCAGTTCCTAATTAGGTTAATAGGTAATTGCTGTTTGGGTGAAGTTTAAAATTAGTTAAACTGTAATTAAGTTCAAATTCGAAAGGGAATCGTAAAGTTTTATAAAATAGGACTAGACCGAGAAAAAAATTGGGGAATGAATAGAGATTTCAGTGTTTTAAATTAGTTTTATCCAAACTAATATTAATATTGCAAAAGTTTGTGTGTATTATGTTTGTTATCTGTTCACGCTGAAACGATTTGGATGTGGTTACAGCGGGAAAACATTCCATTCTCACGGGAAAATCAAAAAACAGCTGCGGGTGAAACCGCAGGGAGATTTCCTTCAAGTAAATTATATACGTGGTGTAAGCGGCAGCTTTCCGAATACTGAAGGGTACACAAATCATGAAACTGAACAATTTTCCCATGAGACGTATGTCAGGAACTACGAAAAAAATAGGATCTCCCTTACAAAAACACAATCAGCTGACTGCATTTACATATAGTAAGTAAAAAAAAAATACGTTCGCTGAAATAAATACGTGTTTTTTTTCAAATAAGGGCAAATACATACATCCACATATCACGCCTATAATCCCTTGCGGGGTAGGCAGAGCGTAAACGCCTGCAAAAAACGGACATTTATGCCACGTCTGACAAGGGCAAATACTTCAATTATTATACTTCCCATAGTAAATGCAGTCAGCTGATTATGATTTTGTATGTGAGTTCGATTTATTTTTGTCGTTTCCTGACATAATGTTTTTAGGGAAAAGTTGTTCAGTTTCATGGTCCGAATTCACTCTGTCAGTTTGCGAAGGGCTGTCTCTTACACTCCGTATAGCTTTTTTGTCATAATTTACCGTACAAGCAATTTGAATTAGAACCAAAAAAAACGAAATGTCTCCTTCCAAAAGAATATCATGATATATTTTATAAAGTATGTAAAAGCGCTCAGTCAGTCGTTTCAAATAGTGAAACACATGGGAATATCAAATGCTACGAAACAATACGTTACTGAATAGGCTAGGTGGGGTGCATTGATGTTTGTTATCCTCGTTTTATGAATTGACTCAGTAACTCAAATGCACACGTCTTAATACTCCTGCGTATTAGTACAGTCACCGCCTGGAGTATGTGCTGTTGGTTCTAAATTTATTACGATATTTGAACTACACGTTCGCTTTTAAAAGAAACTTTTACGGAATTTCCATACGTCACGTCACGACATTTCAGTAGTATGCCATTTGAATGGCTCGTGGAACGCCTCTCCAAACAAAATATTATTTGTGTGGATCGCTCGTGGAACGCTGCGGTGCGGTAGAATATTATGTCATCAAAAAGTGTGCCAAGCGTTAGTCTTATGAAACTGAATTTCAAAAAAGTAAATGTAGTAGATATTACAAGTTCTCTATTTCGGAAAGCGGGTGGAAATATGACATTAAATATTTTCCACGCAAATTGTAAAAATATACCATAGTGCCTTAAATTTTGTGAATGAAATACATCGCTGAATCAATCTCAAAATAAAAAAGAATCGCACAATTGATCAAAGTTTCGTTGCAGGTCAAACCACGTTCAAAGCCCGCTCTGTCGTCGTGTCGTTGTTCTCTATTGGGTATTGAGATAGCGATCGTTTCACAACCCCGTACACCCCGAAAATGTTTTTTTTAAGTCAATACAATGCCAATGCTCTAGTTATAGAACGTGTTAACTTATTATGAATCAATATTTCCATTCCCATCCCTACACAACATAAATTATACTTTCAAGGCCAACTTTCATTCAGCTAACTCACGTTGCTGTCCAATAACAAGAGCGATAGAAAATGAGATAAAAAAGGAAATTTTCCCTTCGTTTAATCTTTTTTGAACATATGTGTTCGATACACTTGTTGTATCATCAAGCTTTTTTATTAAACGACTCTCTTGGTAAACATTACACCTAGAAAAACAAATCGAATAACTCTAAACCGTAAAAACACACAATTATTAATTCAGAGTAGAATAAGAAAATAAAATTAATATTAGTTGTAATACTACGGGTAATGTTTTATCAAATGTATTTCAATAAACGGAATTTGTTAGTTCATTGGTACACACATTAGACAAGATTTCTTAAGCACTTAAAATTAAATTAATTCTGTTAAATGTCCCCATTGAAAAGCTGCCAAATGTCAAATTTATTACACTACGCTCTTTGACTCGTAGAATTTAAGTGCTGACTCAACACTGTCAACAGAAGATCTCCCAATCCGGAATTAAATTGGTCGACTTATTAATCTTTTACTCCTTTCTCAAATTCATTTGAAAATAAAAATGCAAGCGCTGTCTAGCCTTCAGGTTCAGACTTCAGATCTAGACCCAAGATTATGTCGGAGACCGGCCAACGAAGTCTTTGTTATCTTGAAGGGGTTTCAGAAACGTCCACTAGGAGATTTCGAAATCAGGTTTTTGGGTCACTTTGAAATCTAGAATTTGAAAATTCTGTTGAAATGCTATCGCTATTATACAGGGTTATTTTTTATTCACCCCGGAAATTTTACAGGGCGATTTACTCATGATTCTGAACAACTTTTATAATGGGGTCACCTGCGAAATCGCAAAAGAAAATCCAGCTGTTCCATGCATTTTGTTCGAGTAGGTATGATTTTTTCTATGGAACAGCTGTTATTTTTTTCGCAATTTCGCAGGTGACCCCATAATAAAAGTTGTTCACATTCATGAGTAGAATCACCCTGTAAAATTTTCGGGGTGAATAAAAAATAACCCTATATATTGCATGGGGTTATTATTTAGAACGACATTTAAAAAAAAGGTTTTGTGTAAGACCTACCTTGGTTTCGGAAGATAGATAGAGTTTCTGTGTGTATTTGTCTTAAATGGTTTTTGTTGCGTTCTATTGCAATTGTTGTTTATCTTTTTTGTAAATGTTTTAATAAATAAAATAATAATAAAATATGACAACTTAAATGGAAAATGTTTAATTTTTACTTATTATACATTTCGAAGTTCTTTGACTGGATATAGTATAGGTATATACTCAGACAGAATTTGAGGTTGTTTCAACAGGGTTTAAAAAATTATCTGCCAAAATTTCCATTATGTTATATTATAATATTAACCTGTGGAATGCAGTAGAAACTATATTTTTTGCCGGAATATTTTCCCGCAAATAATTCGGCCCCTCTAAAAAGTTTGAAATAAGCTATACATTTTAGAGCAGAATTGGAACAGACCTAGCCTACTCTGATATTTATAAATGGTTCTGTAACGAAGCAGGATTTTGTAACACTTTATTCGCAATTTGAATATTCAGCTATAGCGAGATACGGTATTAGCATATTTAAAGCAATTCTGCTGAAAATATAAGGCAGATTTCAAAAAATCTGTTGGAAGTCAGTAAATGAATTTGTCACTAGAAAACGATTTCACTATATTTGTTTTGGAATGGGTCGTACTCAAAAAATATATATATATATAACCTGCGGTGATGTAGAGTAATAACTCAAAATGACCTTCATTATTTCCAGATCTCTGGTAATTTGTACTTCATAAAGATGGTCGCATAAAAAAACTTGGAATCTTTCCGCTTCGGAGCATCAATCTAACTTTTTGAATTAAAGCGAGTAAAGAACAACTCGGAAATGAAAGAAACATGGCGAGTTTGAAACACTGCCAGATTTATAATGCTTCAAAAGGTGATTTCATGTACTTGGTGAGTGTTTTTTATAAAGGGCCGTGCCGTGTGATGCTGGCTTAGAATAGCATCACCCCATTTCTGGCCCGTGGGAGTCGTAAGAGGCGACTAAGGGACTCGAGGGTGTGTATTGCAGTTTTAGGCGATGGGCTGACAACCTGTCACTATGGGGATACACAATTTTCCGGGTGACCCTCAAATGTTTGTCAGACGTGGCGTAAATGTCCGTTTTATGCGGCCATTTATGCTCTGCCTACCCCGCAAGGGATTATAGGCGTGATATGTGTATGTGTATGTGTGTATGTTTTATAAAGAGTGTAAGAGCAGTCCAACCAATAGCCTTCTGAATACTGATGCATGTCGACCATGATACAGAACATTTTCTCTAGTAACATGTGACAGGAAACGGAAAAAACAACCTTCCATACCAAAATAATCACGATCGGCTAAGGCTTCATGCAAATAATATTTTTTTGACGTTTCCTAAAATACCTATATTCCCAGGGGAAAGTTGTTCGGTTTCATGGTCTTAATTTATCCAATTAGTATTTGGACGGCTTTCTCTTACACCCCGTTTATTTTTTTTTATTTGAAATCTTTAATTCGTGGCTGGAAAGCGTAGTCACTAAGGGTTCTCTTCCAACTTTGATTTCCGAAAAATTCTCGGTCTGAACAAGTTCAAACTGGCCTGCGTCTACTACAGTTGCGGCATTTTAGATTTCTTAATACGACAACGCGCATGTTAAATCTTTTATGATTTTCTACTTTATCAAGAACAAATTAGTTGGAGAACATACGCAACGCATACCTACATTTGAATATTTTTATGGTAGTGTACTGCCATAACTTCCTCATTCTTTGATAGTTTAACACAATTTCAACATAGATTAATTCAAAATCTAAAATAAATTTTAAATACCTTTTCCTTTTATTTAAGTGTGGCTTGTTGGTAGGCATTGTAACTTAAATGCTTTTTTTGCTTAGTGTTCGTATGATGACTGAAAACCGTAAGTCCAGGACTTGTCTTTTCTGCTTGGGAATCAATACATATGTTTTTTTGTTGGTACAAGTTAAAGATTGAGAGTCCTTAAAAATGAGGACTTATTAGTTTCTGAAATTGGTAGTTTCTAAGAATTCCATATTACCTGTTTTAAGACACAAAATTAAAAGGTAAATTTGTGCTGATTCCAAAAATGTATTAAGCTCAATTTCGCATAAGAACGGATTTATGCTTTTTCTTCTTAGAAGAAGATCAAGTTTTCCTAAGTTTTTGGATTGATGAGATCGGACCTTAGTCAATGAATACACAAATTCTTCAGTTTCGTTTGCATATTGTACCTTACTCACATTATTCATGAAGTAATTTTCACATCTCATTTTCCTAACATTATGCTGCACGAAACGAACAAAAAGCGTAATAAATTGTAATTTCACCGTAAAATCCATTTTCTTTGCATAAATCATAGTTGTTTTGCCGAAAGCTTTGGGTTTATATGCGATTAGTTTCACGAGTGACTGGCAAAACATACCAAGTTGAACGTAACGTGAATGGACATGACTTTGGCAAGACTATTATAATATTACAAGGTAATAAGACTTTGATAAACATTTCTGATGCAGCAAAATCATTTAACATTTTCATTACAAATCAAGTTTATATTAAAGGACTAACTTGTCTCACACGTCATGTATATTTTGGGTGCATGCCCCTACGTTAGCACCAGACTAAGCAAGATGTTAAAGTATTAGCTGCAATTATTTTAAGGAGTGAACCAGCCCATGAAACGAAGCAATTTGGGCCAAGGAACATAGTTAGAAATATGAAAAAAATTTGGACATCCCATTCAAAATATTCCAGCCAACCGGCTCAATTGGTATGGGTGGTCCAAATATTTACTACATTTTACAATTTGTATTGCGGTTCGTGATAGTCGATCCAGGTTTTGAATAGGATTTCGTAAATTCTATTCGTAATAAAACCGTATCCGGCAAAACATCGTAATATAATGCGGTGTGTGTGAGAATCGCCTACTAAAGGCCGGGCATATTCCTGTAAATCTATGCAAAAAGATAGTAAATAATTGATTGATTAATTTTATATTCTTCATTTTTAATTTTCATATTACAAGTATTTTGAGTTCAGTTTTAGCACTTTAGATAGGTACACATAGACACACACTACACATACACATACAACATTTTTGTTTTTTTAAATGGCCGTTATTTGCACTACTTATTTTAATACGACTTCTGTTACACTTTTTTCTCATCAAACTTAAATAATCTAAAACATACTCAGTGATATTACAAAAGCTGGTGTCACGCGCATTTTATCACCGTTGATATAATTATTCCATATAATTTGACTTTATAAAACGACTTCTATACTTTTGAACTTTGTTTTCAATAACACAGACATTGTTTATGGTTAAGTAAAAAAATATTGAGTCAACATTAATTGATCAACTTACCTATATTTAATTAGACCTGTCAGCGCCATGTACATTCTAAAGAAAACGGGTCACCGTTGCAAATGCAGGTACATTACACGGTGTGTGTTAATTAAAGGAAAATAAGCTTCCATTCCTCATCATAAGCACTGTAGTATATAGGTACTCCATGTTACGTATAAAAGTAAGATAAAATACTAATGGCTAGAAAATGTAGAAAACATTTACAATAGAGGTAATACTGTTGAACAACCTTTGATTAATATGGAGCGTATTTTGGTGGAAATGCTGAAAAAGCTTTTGGGGAGTTAGAAAATATTTTCTTTTAGTTTAAATATCTACCTTCTATGACGGAATGAAAGGTTTTATTTAAATTACTTGTTGGTACCGGCAAACATTGTTTTCCGATAGCTACTGTGACAAATGAAAAACTGAAAGCACTTATAATTTATATTCTCAAATCGTCTTTTAATTTAGATTTTAATTACAATGTCCGTAATGCTAATAAGCTGCATTATCAAACTACAGATCTTGTGCGCTATGTACACAGGTTTTGTGGGACTATGTTTAGTTTTCAGATAACAAACATTTGTTTATTAAATAATCATTTCACAGGTGGGTTCCAAATGCACTGACCACTTTATAACTAGGTATCTTCTACCGATACAGGGGCAAGCAAACTTCACTGACAAGCGACTATCAACTTAGCTTCGAAAATTCATTTAGCACAGTGCTCAGACTTCAGTAACTAACTAACTAAGTTTGAGTGAAAACGTGGGGCTAAGTACCTCAGAGGTGATTTGATTATTTGCTTTACTAAGTTTGTATCAAAGTTGTCCAAATATTTCATTTAACGTGATTGCGATCAAAAAGTGAATTTTATTAAATAGTTGATTTTAATTTAATTTGTTATTTATAAAGAGTAAATGTTTCGACTCAAAGTCTGCTCTTTTAGTTTATTGAAAAAACAACCACATTAACACCACACTACCCTGTATAAAAATAACTATACCGACAATAAAACAAATGAACTAAATTTGCTCTGATTCTTTAGTCC
The DNA here is from genome assembly GCA_027580185.1 of Tuta absoluta. Taxonomy (NCBI): domain Eukaryota; kingdom Metazoa; phylum Arthropoda; class Insecta; order Lepidoptera; family Gelechiidae; genus Tuta; species Tuta absoluta. The sequence continues at coordinate 3,752,788 of JAQAHW010000019.1, read as the reverse complement.
ACCACCCTGCTGTATTGTAATCTTTTAAGGCGACACGGAAAATGTCAAATGCCCGCTAACGAGGATTTAAGGTGTCTGATTATGAGGGGAGCTACTGAACCCCAAGGGTAACATTAAGAACACAGACCCTCTTCGTTGTGATGATGAAGTGATAGGGAAAATTTTAACTTGAAAAAAAGCAACGTAACCTGATTGTACTTTATTATTTGTATTGAGCGCCATCGTAGTATCGAGCGATTTCAGAGTGCACGGACAAACCTTGACAGGTTTTTGTTGCGTTCTATTGTTATAATTGTATTTATTTTTTGTAAATGTATCAATAAATTATATAATTTTAAAACTAATTAGTATATCCTGTGCGATGGAAAGAAGCTACTGGCCGCTGCTAAGATGCGGTCCATCATGATAATTATCAACATCTTAAAAAATATTGGTGAGTATTTTGTTTGAAAATGAAAATAGAAATGAAATAACTTTATTCAATGTAGGATAGTATTATCACTTATTGACGTCATGATCCGTCATTGTAAAAAAAATTGTATAACAAAATTTTCTTTTTTATGACAATTTTAATTTACAATAGAAAACCGGTTTACCATTTTTTAGTACAATTTGCAGGCGGATTTGCGAGTGCAATGTAAAATGTTATACTGCATACACAGAAAACGCTACTGTCCGTTTTACGAAAGCCACTACGGATAGATGTAGTAAGACGCCTTAATGAAAAAGTTAGAGACATGAATAGGCTGTTTCAAAAGAAAGAAAAAAAGAAAGAAAGAAATCATAACTAAACTCAAATAATAAATACCTATCAAAAGTCTTCACCCTAAGAAAAACAATTAGCTGATTACGTACGTGTTTGCTTTCTAGAAAAAAAACAGGTAAAAGAAAGTAAAGTGCTAAGACTGACTTGCTCGTAAATGTTCCTTAGAAAGTTTCGGGTAATAACTTTTATAGGCGCGTAATCTTTTGAAAAAGCCACCAATATCCATACTACACTTCTATAATGATTCAATGTGGTGCTACATACAGCGATTTGTCTATCGTGGCAAAATTGGTTCAAAATAGGTTTAAGCTAAAAACATGATAGCTAAGACAAACGGGAAATAAAAAAAAATACTTAACCCCTAATTTTGCACGTTTTCTAAAAAATTACATTGATTTTAAGTAATATTTTCGCTGCAAAGGTACTTATCTCAAATTTAATTGTACCTACTAACCATTTAAAAAATATATTGGCTCGTTAGATCAGGATTCTAAGAAAAGCAAAGAGATTTGTTTGATTTCTTTTTAATTTACAGCTGCGTTTTGGGACGTCAGCGATAATTCTATTCTACTTCTATTCTTTTCAGTAAATATTTATTATTTTTTATTAATTATTTTTAATCATAACATCAACTTACTATTGTGTATTTCGTTTGAATTCGTTTTTGTTTTCATTATTTTCTCTTGTATTCTGCTTTTTTTTCTTTGACTTTTTCAACCGCTACCACCGCAAGATCCACCTAACTGCGGCTACTGCAGCACCACCTACCGTCTCAGCGTGAACCCAGCAAGACGTGGCCCACAAGTGTTTGACAATCAGAGCTGACCGGCGGGCGTATGTGATCTGTTGGATTCTGAAACAAGACAGCCGTAAGCAGTTGAAACTGTCGAGGCTAAATTATCGACAATATAAGAGAGTAAGGCGATTTTATACGTTAAAATAATTGCAATTTTTTTATAGTAAAACTCTTTTCTTCTCTAATCTCACGCTTACACCGAATACCCACCCAATTATGGAAGCGCTCTACTAACCACCCTAAGCCACCGAGCGCGACGAAGCCATAAAGTAAAATTGACGGCGCACATTATATTTGGCCGTAAAACACCGGTTTCGTGGATGCACCGTCGCGGTTTTAATCTGAGGGTTTAGATGTCTATTAAATATTATTGACTGACAGCGTTAAATTTTAACGAATACTAATAATTTACTTCATGATCAAGACCAACTGAAGTTATACACATAGATGATAGTTTATAGGTAACAGAAAAATTTAAGAAAATTACACTTCCACTTTTAAACTATTATTAATAGAGTTGGATTCTTTGTACCAAAAATTCAGTGTCATAATTTCCTATAGGTATCAAAAAAAAAACTTCTGGTAGAAGGTGAAATTATGCGGGAGCCGTTTTAGTACCAAAATGGCAGCAACTCGGGGTAAAAAATTTTCTTACCTTACCTTAAATTAACGCTGTCATTTTCGATCAAATAGATTAGGAGATATTAAAGTCATGTCATGTCTTATGTTAAAGCAAAATACGCGTTAACTGTCAAAATAACGCGACGTTAAAAACAACGGAGACTAAAGTGAGTAGCAATAGTGAAGACCTCATTGACATTTTAAACATTGCAGGACTTACATATCTCCTATCTTTTTCTAAACCTTTTTGACGGAAAGTGACAGCGCTTATTTAATTATCGCGAAGGGAGTCTATTTTCCCGATTTACTGTAATTGAAATTCAAAGTCAAAATTCCTAGGGTGAAGTGCCTAGTATATGTTGATTACTTAAATGTTGCTGCTCATTATCGTGGCATAAACGAACCATTACAAAATTGAATGTTACCACAAACCTTTAATGTTAAAGTACTTGTTTTATTTTATTTTCACTTTACAACATGATTTTACTATTACTGGTATTAATTTTGTCGGATTTGTTTATTACGTTATACTAAATGAAACTTTTTATTAAGAGTTTAATAAAATAGTGATTATCCAAAGCTTTTAAATTAATTTAAATATCGGATGATCTGAATGGTAGTGGTTGAATTGATATTTATGTGAACAGGTAGGTATATAAAATATATGGAATAAAAAAAAAAGATGACTGTTAAAAATCATAACATTTTGAACTTTTTCCGCCTCGTTTGATGAATTCAAAAAAGGATTACATATTTGAATTTACTTATTTTGAAGTCTCTTCAATAATAAACTTAGCAACAAATTATACAACAACAAATACCGGCGGCCGATGTGGCGCAGTGGTAGTGCGATTGCCTGCGACGCAAAGGTTCCGGGTTCGATCCTCGGCGGGACACTCATACAGTTGATATTTATCACTTTATTTATTTAACCATTTATTGTACACAAAAAAATACACAGGAACATTTTACAATGAGACAAGACACAACAGGTTTACTTATTTCTAAAAAGAAATTTCTTACAGCAAACCTACATAAGAGACATTCTATAATTCGAGACGCGGACACTTTGTGAATTTGTTCCCGGTCTGGTTAGGACATTGCAAGGCGAACCAACTGATTGTCCGAAAAGAAATGGTTCCGTGCTTCGGAGGGCACGTTAAGCCGTCGATCCCGGTTGCTGTCTATGATTACTTAGACGGCGGTCGTAACACAACCATGTCAGAGGCCTACTAGTGGTAGCAGACGGTTGAAAAACTCTGACACCAGGTTTCATCGGGTCGTTGGACGACTGGGTGACCCACACGAAAAGAGAAGAGAGAGCAACAAATTCCAACAAGAATGATATTTAAAAAAAAATTACAACATGACTGCTTTCCGAGATATAGCCTAGCCTATGACAATCGGGATAATATTAGGATTCTTCCGATAGAATTCCCATTCGTATCCGTTCAGTGGTTAACGAGTTTCAGTCCTCCTACATATATATGTCGCAGTATTATGGCAGAATTAGGATTTCGGTCGAAATCCTAGGATTTTGGCCAAAAGCCGGATTATGGTAAAATCGTAGACTTCATTCGACCATCGTCCTAAGTAGATCTAGGATTTCGGCCATAATCCTAGGATTTTGACCGAAATCCTGGATCTACGTAGTAATATGGTAAAACGAAGGCTTCAGAACACTTTTTATAAATTTTGTAGTGACTATACACATAAATACTTGCGGATTATGCAGAGTTTTAATGGCCATAAACAATTTTGAGGGCTATTTTAGATAAAACGTGAATGACTATAGAAAAATAAAATGGTAATACACATGAAAACTTCCATCCGTTAGTCGCTTCTGGGTGTCGTACCCGCGGGAAAGAATAGGGGTGATGCTATTTTAAGCCGTCATTACACGGAATAGTGACTATCGCCATGCTTTACTATTTGTCTTTACTTTGATTTGTATTCTTATTTTATTATGCTTTTGGAGAGAAAAATAAGAACTTAAGAAAATTTTATGAAATAAAATAAATGACACAAAAATATTTATAATAATCAAATCAGTATTTTATTTTTATTGATTCCAGATAGAATGTACTAATCACTATTATTATTAGGTATCTAGTCTCGATATAAAAATTAACCATTTTTCATAAACATTTAAGTGCTAACCTCTTCTAACTATGATTAATATAACAAACATTAAATAATTCGTTTTTCTGTCATTAACATAAACTTTTGAGTATCATTTCTTTCATTAAAGATTTTTCAAGTAGTAAAAACAATATTTTTTACATAATCACATAAGTAACTGTTTATAATATTATTAGATAAGTAATAAAATAAACATTTGGGTGTCTTCTCTTTTACAAAATATAACAAGGTAAACAGAACCTCATGTTATCATTTGCATCCCCTAGTATCTAAATAAAGATTATGAATGATAGAAATAAACACTTTTCTTTTTTAAAAATAAATCAGTATTTTCGGGAAGTAAAATAATTTCACATAAACAAAAAATAACAAATTTAGCGTTGTTCTTATCGATTGGTCTTAGTTTAATCAACATCGATTCATTTAATAGATAAGGTTGGACTCTTTTCTTAATTATTACTTACTGTGGTACTTTGACGAATTGTGGCACCTTGAATTGCAGAGTACTTCATTTTTTTTACAGATGCATCTGTTAGTTTTGCACTGTGGGGGGAAATAGAAATAATTTATTTGCAATAAATGTGGTACAAATGGTGTTACAATATTAAAAATCCTCACATTTAACCAATTGTATACTGGTATGCAAATAGGGAGGGACTACTCTATTATTATGTATGACTAAAACAAATTTATAATAATTAAATTAAATACCATTAAAATTTGAATTAAATATCATTAAGAATAAAATTAATTAACAATTCATAAATTCATTCATGGAATAGAAAAATTTTTCACATAAATAATTAAATAACAATTTCTTAAACAAATTCAGTGGTAAATCTTTAAATTTATCGGGCAAGTTATTATAAATTTTAGTGCACATAACATAGCAATTTCTTTGTTTAGATGTTGTGGAGCATGGTGGAGCCACCAGTCGATTTGTGTACCGGGTTCGGAAATTACACATGTTTCCTTTTTTAGAAAACATTTCCAAATTATTTTTGGTAAATACACATATTTCAAAAATGTACATTGAAGTTAGGGTTAAAATTTTTAATTTTTTAAATAAAGGTCTAGGGGAGGATGTTAAAGAGTCTGTAATTCCCAAATGCAGGCCACATAGAGCCAATTGTCGTGAATGACTTTGTCATGTCTTGCTGTTCCATAACAACTGAAAATTTTACAAACAAACAAATAAACTGTGCCTACGATAAACCTAGTTTCTATTTTTGCTCTTCTCTTCCACTGCCAAGACCCTTAGCCTCACAAAGGTTATGGGCCCAGGAAGAGTCTAAATTAGTTATTAGATGAGTAGTGAATAAAAGTTTATTGTGAAATTTAGGCGCAGAAGTCGAAAAGAGACGTGAGTATAAAATGAACTCTACTGCGCGTATAGAGCTGCTGGACAAGAGTAACTTCGACCCTTGGAGATTACAGATCGAGGCGATCTTGATAAAGAATGATCGCTGGGGATATGTAGATGGTAGCGTGAAGAAGCCTGTTGAGGAGGCTGCGGCGCTTCTTTGGGATAAAGAAGACGCGAAAGCGAAAGCTGACCTCATACTTTCGATCAGCCCTAGCGAACTACGGCATGTGCGAGACACGAAAACCTCGCGTGAATGCTGGTTGAGGTTAGAGTCCGTCTTTGCATCAGCGGGACCAGCGAAGAAGGCTACCCTGTTGAAGCGATTGATTCTACATCGGATGAGCGAGGGAGATGACATTCGTGAGCATGTTATGAGCTTTTTCGAAGCTAAGGACAAACTAGCTGACATGAAAGTCGATATCCACAACGATCTAACATCGATTATGCTGCTCTACAGTTTACCTCCGAGCTATGAGAATTTCCGATGTGCGATGGAAACAAGGGACAAATTACCAGATCCGGAAACATTAAAAGTTAAAATTCTCGAGGAACACACGTCTAGACGCCACCAAACGGGTGAATCGGATAAAGCAATGTTTATAAGAGGAAAGAAAGCCATTAACACTAAGAAAACTTCTGATTCGGACTCAAAATTCAAATTCAAATGCTTCAAATGCCATATCTTTGGGCATAAGTCTTCTGTATGCCCTAGGAGGCAAAACGTAAGCTGTGTTAATGAGTCAAGTGCGTCAAGTGCTAATGCTGAATATAACTCATGCGTTTTATCAGTTTCAGATGAAATATGTAACGAAGTGAATGGTCCGAAGAGTGGAGACTGGCTTGTTGATAGCGGATGTACTTCGCATCTTTGTAAACGTAAGGAGTCCTTTCAGAGCTTAGAAAAGTCAACTGGTAAGCTCAATTTGGCTACAAATGCGAGTACAGACGTTAAAGGTAAGGGCACTGTCAGATTGTCTGCTTGCGGCGAACAAAATTTAGCGACCTCTATAAAATTACCAGATACTTTGTACGTACCGAACTTACGTTGCAATCTACTTTCTGTACCGAAAGTTACACGCAAGGGGTACAGGGTACTATTTGAAAAAGAATTAGGCTACGTACTAGATCAAGAGGGTAATATCAAGTTAATTGCTGATCGTAGGGGGGATCTATATTTTGTGAGAGAGAGCCAAGCTTCTATTTCTGCGGTTTCCGAAACGAAGGCCAACTTATTTTCGTGGCACGAACGGCTCGGACATTTGAACGCAAAAGATTTGATAAAAATTTTGAAAAAAATAGGCGTGAAAGTTGACATGTCAAATGTCAAGTCTGTATACGATTGCGAGGTATGTGCGCGCGGTAAAATGAGTTCGAAACCCTTTACGATGTCAGGCGGGCCGTGTGACGAAAAACTAAAAATTGTCTATTCCGATGTGGTAGGGCCAATTCAAAAAGAGGCTGTTGGCGGCGCGAAATATTTCGTTACCTTCATCGACGATAGTACGCGATGGTGTGAGGTGTACTTGTTGAATAGGAAAAGCGAAGTGTTCAAAGTATTTAAAGAGTACAAAAGTTACGTGGAGAATTTAACCGGAAAGAAAATAAAGTATTTCCAATCTGATAATGGTGGCGAGTACTGTAACCGAGATTTTGATGACTTTTTGAAGTCTGAAGGGATTGTTAGGAGATTAACTATTCCACACACTCCGCAGCAAAATGGTGTAGCGGAACGGATGAATAGAACTTTAGTTGAGATGGCCAGATGTATGCTACTGGCATCTAACCTACCAGCGAATTTTTGGGCTGATGCTATATCGACAGCGTGCTACGTGAGGAACCGTTGCCCCACAAGCAGCCTAGGTGGTGCAATACCATATGAGAAATGTTTCGAGACTCCTGTCAAAGTGGAGCACCTACAAAGATTTGGAGCTGAAGTCCATGTTTTGGATAAAGGACAAACGAAGGATAAGTTTGCGGCCAGGAGCGTTAAAGGAACCTTTGTCGGATATGCAAGGAACCAGAAAGGTTATAAGGTTTGGATACCACGTGATCGGAAAGTTGTCGTAGCGAGAGATATAAAGTTCTGCACTTGCAATGAAAGTCTAAATAAGGAGACAATAAGTCAAAAGTCCGTTGGAGTCGACCCTTTCGAGACTCAGCCAATGCAGGCTGAAGATTCTGAAGCTGCGAGGATATATATTGAGATAGATGTTGAGGCCAAACCTAATTTTACTTCACCACCGGAAGCGGGTGACTCTACCAGTACATCTTGCCCGTCTATACCTGAAGGACCAGTGGCCCCATCTTACGAAACAAGTGAAGTGATCATACCAGAAGAGATAAGAAGAGATGGCGCTGGAGAAGGTAGTAATGTACTTGCACAGGAAGTGGAGCTTAAAAGAGGGCCTGGAAGGCCCCGGATCCAAAGAGGACAAATAGGTAGACCGAGGAAGATCTATCGAATGATTGAAGTACCAAGAGAGAATCAGGATGAAGTATCGCGGGATGAACGACAGAATGAAAATGATGAGAACTTTGAGGATGCTGATAACATTCTCAGATCATCAGATGACGAACGTGCAGACTTTGTCGGCGTGGCAGAGACCTCTCTCAAGGACGCTCTAGATAGTACTGATCGTGAATTATGGGAAGAAGCTATAATATCTGAGTTAAAGAGTCTTATAAAGAAGGAAACTTGGGATATTGTGAAGAAACCTGCTGATAGACAGAAAGTAGGATGTCGTTATGTGTTGACGACGAAACTGAACATAGACAAGACCGAAAAGAAAAAGGCGCGACTAGTGGCCAAGGGATACAGTCAGCGCTATGGTATTGATTACCACCATACCTTTTCTCCTGTCGTTAGATTGGATACCGTGAGGCTGCTTACAGCACTTGCAGTCGAGATGGACATGGAGATTCATCAACTTGATATCAACACTGCATACTTAAATGGACATCTCGAGGAAGAAATATACATGGAGATTCCAGAAAAGTTGAAGGATCTCTTAATTAAACTAACACGGGAGGAGGATGACGAAAAAGTCCAAACACAAGCCCAGAAAATGTTGGATGATATAAAAGCTGGCGGTGATTCCTGTCGCTTGAAAAGATCTTTAAATGGCTTAAAACAAGCCGGAAGACAATGGAATAGAAGACTGGATGAAGTTTTGAAGAAAATGAATTTGAAGCAGTCTTTGAATGAACCCTGTTTGTATATTAAAGAAGTAGATAAAGAGGGTACAAAACTCTTTGTTACAGTCTACGTCGATGACATTTTGATTGCATCACAGAAAAGAGGTTGCATAGAATATTTTAAATCTCAATTGGCCAAAGAGTTCGATTTGAAAGACTATGGGCCGGCAAGTTACATTCTTGGCATTGACATTGTCAGAAACAAAAATGTCATAACATTGAAACAGAAAAAATATATAAATGATTTATTAATTAAATATAAAATGTGTGAGTGCAATACGGTTAGTACACCCATGGAGCCTGGAGCGAGATTTGATGATTCAAATAGCTCACCGCTCGAAAAGGATTGCTCGTATAGAGAGCTCATTGGTAGTTTACTCAACCTTTCTTCAGGGACTAGGCCTGATATTACTATTTGGATAAATACTATAAAAAAAAACTTTCTTCTATCATATATTTTTGGGTCTTGCGGTAGTAATTTTTTTTTTCCGCGAAGACCTGATTTTTGATTTTAGGTAACTAAATTTTGCAATGTTATTATGTTCAAATTCGGGTAAAGCTCCGTTATCGTAGATTTTGTAGAGTAAGAACTAACAAAATCAAAGAAAACTAAACAAAATAATTCTCTTATTTACTTTCTTCAAACAAATCCAATCCAAACAACTACGGACAAGAAAAAAGTCCATAGAAAATAAACAGAATAAAACTCTTATTACACTACTGTATCAACAGGGCCACATTTGGAATACATTGCGGGTTATCTTGAGTAAATTGTAATGACACAAATAAGTTAACCAGCAATGTATGCCAAGTCGAGCCTTTGGGAGTCGTCTTTTGGAATACCAACTAAAGGACAAAGAATCGATTTTCAGGTGTCGCGTTACAGCCGTCGGTAAATAGAATGGAAATTGAGAATGAAAATACTGGTGTAATCTGGATATTATTTTGCTTGATACTGTTTCGTCAAGAGTATAATAAAGAGAGCTGCTATTTTGTTGTTTCAGAATAAGGTAAAATGTCAGAGGGAATACAATTAACAACCAGGCACACACACACACACATACATATCACGCCTTTATCCCTTGCAGAGTGCAAACTATTTAAGGGCAATGTAGGATATAAATTATGTGTATTGATAGGTTATTAAAAAATCATCGTACATACATACATACATAAATCACGCCTCTTTCCCGGAGGGGTAGGCAGAGACTACTTCCTTCCACTTACTACGATCCTGGCATACTTCTTTCGCCTCCTCCACATTCATCAATCTCTTCATGCATGCTCGTCGGTTTAGGGTACTCTTGACCTGACCTTTGAAAAAATCATCGTCTTAAATTATAATAAACATGAAACCCTTGAGTTTTAACTCCCGCAGAAAAAAATGTTTTTTTTTTTTCGTTTATTTATATACATTATAAAAATATTATCATATTAAATGAGTTCTCTGTATCATACCTATATCCAATGTAGGGTAGGCAGAACGAAATGGCTGTAAAAAGTATAATTTACGCCAAACATTTGAGGGTCATTAAGAAAATGGTGTAATGTTATAGGGACAAGTTGTTAGCCTATCGCCAAAAGTTGCAATACACATGTAACCCTCTAGTCCCTTAGTCATCTCTTACGACACCCACGGGAAAAAAATGGGTTGATGGTATTGTAAGGCGGTTCTACCACTTGTCCGTCGCTGCTTATTTTTAACGCAACGTAACATAAGCGACGGTCAGACGAAATAAAATGGTGTATTCCGATCTTGTTTTCATACAAATACGGCTACGATGCGTTTACGGATGCGTCTGTCAAACGACTTGACAGAATTACCGTTATGCACCGTAACGCCCCGTTGCCGTATTCGAAGATTGACAGACGCATGCGTTACGGTGCGTTAAAATACGCAGCGACAGGTGACAATTTCGAGAACCACCTAATCCGACATCATACGGCACATAACACTACTAGTATATACATAATTAGTATATCCACAGTATAATAATACAAAAGGTGAAAACTTGTCAATGGACCAATTTTGTTTATCTGGGATGGGATGGGATAAGATGAGGTGAGGTGAGGTCTTCTACTTTTCTTCTTTTCGTAGGACACCCAGTCATCCAACGACCCTGGTGTCAGAGTTTTTCAACCGCCTACTACTAGTAGTAAGCCTCTAACATGGTTGTATAACGACTGCCATCTAAGTAATCATAGACAGCAACCGGGACCGACGGCTTAACGTGCCCTCCGAACCACGGAACCATATCTTTTTCAGACAATCAGGTGGTTCACCCTGCAATGTCTTAACCAGACCGGGAACAAATTCACAAAGTGATAAAGATCAACTTCTATACTATTCCTCCATGGTCATACTAATGCAGTGAAGTGCTGTGTTGTACTTTACGCCACCACCATCTGAAATCGACATTTGTTTCAAATCGAATTTAAGATTTTCAAAGCGTGTTATTTACATGCGTATAATTAACCGGCCCCCTGAACAGGTACATCAAATCCATTCATTGTACATCAAACCACACCATAAACAATTCAATAAACAAATATACATAATACGCGTCGTTAAACCCAATTTGGGTTTAATGGCACTTCATCATTAATTTGTATGTATATAGCTATTTTAAAAAAATGATTTGATAATTATTATATACCGGTATTTTTTGTATTGTGATAAAATAAATAAAATTATTTCAACATCCACTAAAAAAACACCGTCATACCAGTGTAATAAAATTTTCTGTAAAAGAACCGTATCAGCCAACTCCCATTTCTAGCCTCGATTAAATTATAGGAGGGAATTCGGCCGAAATCTAATCCGATTAGCACAAAACTTGGCGCAATTTATCGGCAAGTCAGCGACCGGGAATTCCCCTGCTAATGTCTATTTATAAAGGAATAGTAATTTATAACAAACACATTTCAGTGTCCTTACCCAACTCTAAAACCCTCAAAGGCATTAGTATTAGAATTCAAAAACATGGACGTATATCGCTTAAAATCCTCATAAAAACGCACGAACTTTCCCTTGAAATATTTTCAAAACTATTTAAGTATGAAATGCTGTTTCATACTTAAATTTATTTTTATTATTATTAAACCATTTATTACACACAATAAAAACAAAGGACACATACATTTAAGAAACAATTCACAACAGGTCTACTTATTTCTAAAAAAAAATCTCTTCTAGCAGACCTTGGGCAGTGAGATCTCATAAAGTGAGGCAGATAAGGCGTGCACTATCATTTAAACATTTAGATAATAATTTTAATTTTCTTTAATATTAACTACATAAAATACCCCTCAATATCATACAATTACATAAACCTACATAAACTACATACCTACATATATACTGAAACAAAATAAAAACATAATATAAATATATATGAGTATAAATATTCGATAAATATAAACCTATATATATTTATATATGGATCACTAAGAAAGAGATAGGTAATGTTCTTTAACTCGTCTTTTGAACACAGAGATAGTTGGACTGTCGCGCACTGTGTGCTGAAGAGAGTTCCACAGCCTGGCCGCATGCACAGTAAAAGAATAGCTATAGAAATCCGAATGATGAATGGGAATAGTAAGAATCGTTCTGACATGGGAACAACATGGCTTATCCAGAGGTCGTGAGAAGTGAAAAAGGTCCTTAAGATAGGAAGGAGAAGAAGGGCTGTGAAGAATATTATAGAGACAGGACAATACATGAGAGCTTCTTCGAAGTCTAATGGGTAGCCACTTGAGCTGCTTACGAAACTGAGACACATGATCGTACTTGCGTAAACCAAATATGAAACGGATACATAGGTTTTGCAGCATTTTCTAGTTATACAGGGTGTAAGGAAAAGTACTGCGTTCCGTTCAAAGAATGAACCAGCCCATGAAACTGAAAAACCATCCCAAAAAAAAAGTTGAAACCTCCCATACAACCAGTCTTGATCGGCTGCTACATTTTGTATGGGAGGTATTTTTTCCAAATTTCGACTTATGTTTCTTGGGGAAAGTTTTTCAGTTTTATGGGCTGGTTCATTCCTTGAAAGGAACGCAGTACTTTTCCTAACACCCTGTATACGGTGAAAATTAATTGGTTACCGTTAGCAAACCCTGAAGTCGGGCTGGTATAAGGAACAACTTTCCCCAAGGAACATGCATTATTAATGATAAGATAAACTAAAGAGTTTACATCATAATATTATTAACATCCTGACTGTACTCTGCCAAAACACGACTCTGCCCAATCCAGCTTCTGCCGTATCAAGTTTCTGTCCTATAGCGAATCTGCCGAACGACGCGCGAGGGAAATATCCCTCGCGTTTGCGTGTCCATAGTAACTTAAATTTGCTGGATGGCCATTTTGTATGTATGTAATAACTTTATTGCAACAAACAAATCACAAAAAAAAACATAAACAACAGAAAAGTTAGGGCACAAAGGCGGACTTATCCCATTAAGAGATCTCTGCCAGTCAACCTTTGAGAAATCCAGAGGACATGGTGTGCGCAGGTAAACTATGGAACGAGGGAGTATGGGAGGCAATATTGTTTTGTAATTATTTCTGCCTGTGTTTCTTTGGGAAAGTTTTTTATCACCGGCCCGCCTTGTGTCTTTAATGTTGGTTACTAAACTCTCAAAAATAAATATTTGATCATACACGTGTTTGAATACGGTCACTTCAAATTATTATTTTCCTCCTAAACAAGTGCTTGATTGATCCCAATAAGGTTCTTAGTAACAACAAACAAATCACTTGATGTCCTCGCATTAAAACAAGTTCTTGACTGAATCATTCATTCATTTCTTTCATACATACATACACACATCACGCCTATAACCCCTTGGTAGTGCCGTGTGATGCCGGCTTAGAATAGCATCACCACATTTCTTTCCCGTGGGAGTCGTTAGAGGCGACTAAGGGACTGGAGGGTTTGTATTGCAAGTTTAGGCGATGGGCTGACAACCTGTCACTGTGGCGATATACAATTATCCGAATGACCCTCAAATATTTGTTAGACGTGGCGTAAATGTCAGTTTTTTGCGGCCGTATACGTTCTGCCTACACCTCAAGGGATTATCGGCGTGATTTTGTATGTGTATGTGTGTAATCCCTTGAGGTAGGCACTTCACGCCACGTCAGATAAATATTTGAGGGTCATTCGGAAAATTGTGTATCTCAATAGTGACAGGTTGTCAGCCCATCGCCTAAAATTGCAATACACACCCTCGGGTCCCTTAGTCGCTTCTTACGACTCCCATGGGAAAGAAATGGGGTGATGCTATTCTAAGCAGGCGTCACACGGCATTTCTTTCAGTGTAGTATAATTACATACATACATACATACATACATACATAAATCACGCCTCTTTCCCGGAGGGGTAGGCAGAGACTACTTCCTTCCACTTACTACGATCCTGGCATACTACTTTCGCCTCCTCCACATTCATCAATCTCTTCATGCATGCTCTTCGGTTTAGGGTACTCTTGACCTGACCTTTCTTTAGGACGTCCCCGATTTGATCAAGGTACGTTCGTCGAGGTCTTCCCCTTCCGACGTTCCCATCCACACTTGCCATATACACCTCTTTCATTAATCTTCTTTCATTCATCCTCTCTACATGACCAAACCATCTAAGCATACCCTTTTCTACACCAGTCACTACGTCTTCTTTTATACCACAACGTTCCCTTATCACGCTATTCCTTATCCTGTCACTCAATTTTACGTCAATCATACTTCTTAACGCTCTCATTTGTACTGCATTTATTCTACTTTCATGCTTTTTCTGCCATACCCAACTTTCACTCCCATACATAAGTGTCGGAACTAACACCCCTCTATGCACAGCCAGACGAGCCTTATCAGAGACTTTCTGGCTGTTCATAAAAGCGTGCAACGCTCCATTCACCATGTTTCCGGCATTCACCCTTCTTTCGATGTCACTTTCACACTTTCCATCTGATGTGAACATGGAGCCCAAATACACAAACTCTTTCACTTGTTCCACCCTCTCTTCTTCTATCATAATTTTACACTCTGTCATATTTTCCTCTTTCTCAAAAACCATTGCTTTCGTCTTACTTACATTCACTTTCATTCCTTTCTTTTTCAAAGCCTCAGTCATAATATTTACCATCTCCTGCAACCCTTCAGCCGACGACGCAAGGATAACTTGGTCATCAGCATAGAGAAGACATTTGACGAGTAAACCATTCATTCTCAGACCACATTCACTCTCTTTCAAATCCGCCAAACAACTATCCATGAATAGATTGAACAGCCACGGTGACGCAACACATCCCTGTCTAACACCTTTCTCGATGTTAAAAAGTTCACTGTACGCCCCGTTTATCCTGACACAAGCACTGGAATCCTTATATAAGGATTTCAGTGCTCGTATCAAGATACTGCTCACCCCATGCATGGATAGTGCCGACCACAATTCATTCCTCACCACTCTGTCATAGGCCTTTTCCAAATCCACGAATGCGCAATAGACTTTCTGGTTTTTGGCCAGGAATTTTTCAGCTATGCAGCGCAAGGAAAAGACCTGATCCGTACATCCCATCCCCTTACGAAATCCTGCCTGAGCATCCCATACTTTCTCATCCGTTTCTTTCATCACTCTTTCAATCAACACCTTTGCATACAGTTTGCCGACGACACTGAGGAGGCTTATACCGCGGTAATTTTTGCAGTCCAGCTGTGACCCTTTTCCTTTATATAACGGCACTATTACAGCCTTGCACCAATCAGTTGGCACTCGACCGCTTCTCCAACAAAGGTTAAAAAGGAGGTACAGCTGACTAGCCACAACGCCTTCGCCAGCCTTCAGCATTTCGACCGACACTCTATCATACCCTGCAGCTTTACCAGATTTCATACTTTTTAACGCTTTCACAATCTCATCCATTTCAATCTCACTTTCGTTCTCAATTTCATTCACTTCTGCAGTAGTTATTTCTTGCGCTAGATCTTCTTTCTCAAATAAGCTTTCAAAATATTCCTTCCATCTTTTCAACACACATTCCTCACCTTTTATTACACTACCATCCTGGCTTCGAATCCTACTCAACTCGGACGACGTGGTTTTACTTCGAGCTGTCCTTATGGATTTCCAGAAAACTTTCAAGTTGGAACGAAAGTTTTCCGATAGCCTCCTGTCAAATTCATCCTTATTCTTATCTTTCATTTTATCAACAGTCTTTTTAACTACATCCTTCACACTTTTATACTCCTTTCTTGCTTTCTCTACATCTTCATCCGTCGCTTTTAACATTCTTCGGTTAGCTTTGGTAGCTAACCAATCCAACCATGCTTTCTTCTTCTTCTGCACAACTTCTTGTACCTCTTTGGTCATCCACGCACTCCGTTGTGTTTTCCCTTTCATCCTTTTTGAAACTCCACACACTTCTATCGCGACATCCACAACACCTTTCTTAAATCCTTTCCATCCTTCTTCAATGTCAGACATCTCCTCTTGGTTGTTAAATTTCTCTTTCAATCTTTTAATATACTCCTTTTTTACCTCTTTATCTTGCAAATTTTCTACTTTCACTCTTTCCAACGCACTACTTCGCTCAGTTACCCTGTGCCGCCACCGTTTGAAGAGACCACTTATTCGAGATAGCACCAGGAAGTGGTCTGTGTCAATACCAGCACCGCGGTACACTCGAGTGTCTACAACTTTACTCTTCAATCTTTCATCCACAATCACTAAATCAATCATTGTTCTTGATGCACCTTCCGCTCTTGTATAAGTGTGGATCTTTTTGTGTTGAAACATTGTATTCGACACAAAAAGATCCCACTGCAAACAAATCTCTAACACACTCTTTCCATTCTCATTTACTCTTTCATCACCAAACGTACCAAGAACCTTATCATACCCATCTCGCTTTATTCCTACCCATCCATTAAAATCTCCCAGCATAATAATTCTTTCATTCGCCTTGCAGTTTTTCAAAACATCTCTCACATTGTCCCAAAACTCCTCATTTTCCTTTTTTGCTTTTGTGGAGCCACCCGAACCCACATCCGTCGGTGCATAGACACCTAGGATAAAGATTCGAGTGATTCCGACCTTCAGCCTAATCCAGAGGAGTCGAGGGCTCACACATTCGAACTCAGTCACGCATTCAGCCATTCGTGCGGAAAGAATCACGCCGACTCCTTTACAGCCTCGGTCGGAACTAGAAACCCCAGACCAATACGCTGTGTAAAGGCCATGTTTCGTCGTGTCGCAACCTTTCCGCTTCGTCTCATTCACACACAAAACATCTATGCGCCTCTTATCCATCATCTGACATACTTCATCTATTTTATCCACCATTCCTCCCCTAACATTCATCGTAGCAAAGCGGCTCTCAGTCATTACACCATATTTATCTTAAATGTGGGGAAATCAATACTTATTGGAATTTTCAATTTGTTTGAAATGAGACAACTTAGATGGAAAATCTATTACGGCGTATAAATTATTTGAATAATCGAGGTTTGAAGTTTGCAGTAACAACATTTTGGTGCCGATGTTTAGTTTTTTTCTTTATTTAGGTGGTTCTTCCACTTATCTTCCGTCGCTGGGTATTTTTAACGCATAATGACGTAGTGACTGGTGTAGAAAAGGGTATGCTTAAATGGTTTGGTCATGTAGAGAGGATGAATGAAAGAAGATTAACGAAACAGGTGTATATGGCAAGTGTGGATGGGAACGTCGGAAGGGGAAGACCTCGACGAACGTACCTCGAGCAAATCGGGGACGTGCTAAAGAAAGGTCAGGTCAAGAGTACCCTAAACCGACGAGCATGCATGAAGAGATTGATGAATGTAGAGGAGACGAAAGAAGTATGCCAGGATCGTAGTAAGTGGAAGGAAGTAGTCTCTGCCTACCCCTCCGAGAAAGAGGCGTGATTTATGTATGTATGTATGTAACGCACGCGTCTGTCGGATAAAAAGACAGACGCAACCGTTCCGTATCTGAGCTGTATTAGTATAGGAATAAGATCACCTCGGTCACCTTTAATCTCGACGAAACTGCTGCTAAAATGAATAATTATACCTATTCAGTTAATGCAAGTTCAATGACTACAGACGTCAAAACTTTTTTGATAAATTCGCGATCATTCGAATTTAAATTGCGATACGATAATCTGCATTTAATTATTCGGCCTAACTGTAAATCCACATTTAATTTCAATCTAACTGGAGAAAATAAAAACTTTTCAACAATAAGATTAGTTTCATTCAGACTAAAATACATGGTTGAAATAGATAGATAATTGTATTTTAGAAAATTTTGTAATTTTTTTACCGCGTGTGTGATTTAAACGTGCAACTTTCGCCATCACTAGTGGCGGTGCCTCTTGATGCCAATTAGAAGTAGTTCAAGATTTCTATAATTATTTTTCTAACACGGGAAGTATTTTAAAATTTGGTATTCTAGATGGGTAATGTTTACTTGAGTTTTTGCTATCGTTAACTAGTAGAATTTCACCCTATATAAAATGATACCGCTCTGGCAGGGGCTGTAATTTTATGATTGCCTCTCAAATACCTCAACATTTTGCAGCAAATGTCAAGACTACCTTACTAAAAGTAAGTATTGTTGTTTGAAACTCAGACACCAAAAGATATAATTGATAAGGTATGCGATTCAAAACCTATTTGCACTTGTTTTTAAGACCCAATATGACTTGCCCTGCTCGATCGAACTTAATCAACCAGAGAAATTCCACCCTTAGTTTAGCCAAGGGCAAATAAGTTATTTGAAACAGTTGTATGTTGACCTTTCGCTTAAGCGCTGAAGATTCAGTCAATCGATTGAACCATCATCGGTAAGAGATAAAATATAACGTTTTGGTGAGACGTTGAATGCAAAGTTATAGACCGTTTGATGTAAATTATGTAGGACGCTTTAGGTGTGCTAATGGATAACAAGAGCTGATAAGATAAAATCAAAAGTGTTTCCGCTGATCGCTATATATACACCATCCAAACGTATCCGGATGGAACAGTCCACAAACTATATAGAGAAACAGTCATTCCTCTGGTCACGAATTCCGACTAGGCGTCGTTTTTTCTCACAGCAATCGGCCTACCTGGCCTCATCATCACTCCTCCTAATACTGGTAAATGGCAACAAACGAAAACAATGCCAAATCACGAAGCGGGCTAAACCTTTTAAATAAATAAAATAAGAAAAACCATTTTAGACCTGCGGTTTTGTAACGTACACCTGACTGATTTTTGGGGAGCGGTTCACCCGGAAAAAGTTTGTGTGGTTGTCCAAATAACCATTCTAAACGCGCCCTAAGAACGCGACGGGTTGTTGTCAGAGATGGGCGTAATCGATTACTTTTGTAATCAGATTAATAATCTGATTGAAAGTAATCATGATTACTTTCAATCATGATTACTTTTAATCCTAACTACAGTTAATCATGATTACATGTAATCGTTAATTATGACTACAGTAGTTTTTAATCAAAATTACATGATTAATAAATATTTTGACTATTGAACTCCGACGTACAAAAATATAAAAATGTAAGTCAACGATACTTGTACAAATTCTAACTTTAACTGTTAATTATGTTAATTTGATGTCATTGTTCAATGAAAAAAAAATCTTTGCTAAATATCAGTAATCAAATCAATCTTAGTTTTGTTGAATAAAAATATGATTGATATGTTCAATAAACGATTAATAAGTTTTCTATTAAAACAAATATTGTATTTTTATTTTTAAGTCCCACTCGAATAATCATAATCATGTAATCTAGATTACGATTAATGATTAATAATCTTTAATCACGTTGGAATTGACTAATGATTTAATTTTATTAATCTGTAATCATGATTACAGATTACTTTTATTAATCAGTAATCGTGAAATGTCTCAGATTACAAAAGTAATCGTAATCATTAATCATTAATCTGATTACATTTTGCCCAACTCTGGTTGTTGTTGTTCTGGGAAGAACGAATCGAACTGAAAGGTAAAGGCATAAAGGTCTATGGCGCGGACGCTGCAGCATTTGCTCATTTATTATAATGCTTGCTTGTCTTACGAAACTGAGTCGACAAACGACCTGATGGACCCTTGCTGCAGATTTTTCAATTTACACCTGAAAATGGCATGATGTAATAAAACAGCTGCATATATTTTATAATAATTATATCCTTTATTGCATAAAAACAAATCCCGTGTGATGCCGGCTAAGAATAGCATCACCCCATTTCTTGCCCGTGGGTGTCGTAAGAAGCGACTAAGGGACTCGAGGGTGTGTATTGCAATTTTAGGCGATGGGCTGACAACCTGTCACTATAGTGATCACAGTTATCTGATTGACCCTCGAACTTTTGTCAGACGTGGCGTAAATTACCGTTTTTCACGGCCATTTATGCTCTGCCTACCCCGCAAGGGACTATAGGCGTGATATATGTATGTATGTATGTATGTAACAAACAAAAATTTACAAATGTGAGCAAAGGCGAGCTTATCTCTAAGAAGAGATCTCTTCCAGCCAACCCGTCGGTAGTGCGAGAATCAATATTTTTGTGGGGACAAAACAATGCAACAATCAAAATGAATTCTAACTATTATAGTTTTAACTTATTATAGTTTTATAACTATTATTACCAAGATGCACGATAGCGCGGGGGGACCACTATATGGTGTCAACCATATTGAGAAATCGCTTTCTTACGGTTGTTGATGCCAGAAATCAACTTTTACGAGCTGGAGGAAACAATCTATCCTAATACTGAAAGTTGTCGTAGTTCACAGAAGTGTCTTTGCAAACTGTATCAGATGCTGATTTGACTTGTTCTTCTTCGGGAATGTAGTCTTTGTCTCGACTGCCATCGGATGCTGCATATGGATCTTCTGGAAGAATATCAGAAGGCTCATCTGAAGAAAACATTTCTTCATCACAATGTAATGTGCCTACTTGAAGATGACTGGGCTCGGTTCCGCTCTCCCCCCCTTAAGTCCCTCACACATCCGAGTTTTGTTTTTGTATTAAGTCGCTAAAAGCATTAAAATATTAAATACTTGCTTGACACAAAACTGTAGGTCTACTTACAGCTTATATTTTAAGTGGTGCAATAATATTAACTTTTATAACGTTTGCTTCAATTTATCCACCGTATGTATAGTTACTACTATAATGTTCAGTGTTCCATACATAGTCATTATTGAATTTTCCTTAATTTATCCACAGTATGTTAAGTTACTGCTAGTATACTAGGTCAATTCCTAATGAATAATAATGAAACTTACTTATTACATCTGCAGTACGTGTAGTTACTGTTGATGTATGAAGTGAACGTTAACAATAAAAAAATAGGACGACGCGTAAATTTTAACCGTAAGTTTACTTACTTCAGTTAAGATAAGTACTCCTTTACTCAACTAATGACTTACTGCGTATATGCTTAATGCTAATCAAGAAACAAGATAACATATTTAAAAACGGGTCTCATTTTTGTGTACCGCGTGAACTGAACAACTTTCTCCAAGGAACATTATGTCTAAATATAATAAGAACTAGCTTTCACCCGCAGCGAATGTCTACTTAGTTGCAAGATCTCTGTTGTTATTATTTAAGTGCCTACCTAATTAATTATTTAGCAATAGTATGTAGTTAGTTTTTTGTTGTAAAGTTTATTTAAGTTTATTAATATTGTAGTGTATAATCATTTTATAAAATAGTAGATATTATGTTGGCTAGCTGTTTACTTAAGATACAGGAATTCCAATTCTTAGTTTAGGAAATGGCTTAGGCTCATAATTATTTCATATAAGTGTACTTATTTGATTTAGCCTTGCCACACAATTGGACTCGGCTGGCTACACAATTCTTACGGAAAATCTAATAATTTTCATTGTTCATAGTGTAACCAGATCTAGGGGAAAGTTGTTCATTTTAATGGATTGCTTCATCCTTTAAATTATTTGCAGTATTTTAATTACATCTTTCACGTGTAGGTATTATTTCAAATTCTACAGCTTTGTAATTATTAAATTGTAAGCATTTTCAATCAAATTGACTTCGTGTAGAAGCATGCTTTATATTGAATTGCTGTGAGGAATTTACTATTTACAGTTGTTAGTATGTTTAATTTAACTTGTGTAGCAATTCTATTGGTAAATACTTGTGGTATTGAACGATTTATTTGATAATATTGAATCAAAGATTTTTATTTAAACATGTTTTAGGTTATTATCTTAAGGGGCTTTTTAAACTACAAATTGGAAACTGAGGCCTACTGTTTCCAAAATTGAGTGTCAGCGAGTGATTTGACAGACGCGCTTCGATGGATGTACTGCAGATGTGGCGCTGTCATCAAACCAGTAAGAATTAAAACTTAGAAAAAAACTTTGACGGTTTAATGCAGCGCTCCATGTAAGGCCGTTCTCACAATTGTCGTTCGTTGCTTATTTTTTTACCGAACCGTAATGCATGCTCACCTTAAGGCAATTGCATATTCCGATCTTATTCCCATACAAATACGGATATGGTGCGTTGATAGATGCGTCTGTCACGCACGACGCCGTAGCCGTATTTGTATGGGAATAAGTTCTGAATTTGCAATTTCTTTTCGTCTGACAGACGCATGTGTTACAGTGCGTTAAAAAAACGCAGTGACGAACGACACGTGGCAGAGCCTTAATCCTTGGCCGGAGAGAAATTGTCCATTAATGTAACTTTACTTGTGACTGTTACTGAAACTAAGGTTAGGCTCCCCTGTGACTAGCGTTAACCACAAAACCATATTGTCTAAGCCCTTCGACAATTTACACAAAGTACCAAAAGATCTCGCGGTCAAGATACACACTTAGGTAAATATACGTTATAACGAGATTATATGGTATTTGAATATCAAACAAGGATTTGAAAGATTTTGAGTGGCTGAAAAAATAAAATTTCATACTCAATAGCGTCGCAATCAAGTTATAACTTCGTACAAGACAGTTGCGGAATTTTAGAAAATATTTATAAAACATTGTCTTACCAGTCATATCAGTCCACTGCTGGACATGGGATCACTTGTCATTGCCATACTCACCACGCTTGGCAAGTGCAGTGCAAAATATTGCTTTCACAGGGTACGCTGCTGCCCATTCCCTAGATAAAATCCCTCAGTTGGTTTATACGACACCTACGGGTTGTGTTGGGCGGCGCTATTCTATGCCGGCTTCACACGGCGGTTCGATTTAATATTCAAATAATTTGTAATATCGCGACTGAATTTGTACTAGTGAAGTTTATAACGTGCTTCTTTTTTCTTCGTGCTCACACATCCCAACACCGAGTGGAAGAACGACCTGATAAACCTTGGTGTCAGAGTTTTACAACCGCATACTACTAATACTGGGCTTCTGACATAAGCCGCTGTAAGGAAGAAAACACGTGAGTTTTAAGCCATTGTACTTGTAACATTAATTTGATAAAATCAACAACAAAACGGACAGCATAAAAAGAACTTTAAAATAAGGCACAGTCAACAATAAAAAAAGTCGATAAACACCTACGTAACTTTACTAAAAAGATATCGCACGAGAGATTGGATTCGAAAAGCGTTCTCCTTTCACTGAATGTCATTGAAGACTATCGAATGACATCTTGTCTTCATCTATTGAGCAATCCCAGGCGTGTCGTCTATCTTATATCCAATATTGGCCTCAATTCTGCAGGAAACATTTTGATACAGAACTCAAACATATCGCAATCTTTTTTCGAAGGTTTCACTTTAGCTAAGCATACGCGAACAGGTTTAATAAGATTTTAATTTGAAAGTTTACACTACCACCAATACACATCTGTTTTCATTGAAAGACCAATAATCAATTTGATTATTAATTTGATTAAATTATACTCCTTCCTACATATTTTTAACAATAACAGCTGTAGATTATTTTGTGGTTCGATTTTATCATTTTTGGTTTTCAATATTTTCAATATTTTGGTCCTTTTTATATACTTATTCATTATTATCGGTTCACTAACTTGTCGTCCATTGTTCCGTTTTTTTAACGCAACGTAACGCATGCGTCTGTCAGACAAAAGGAAATTGCGGATTCCAATTTTATTCCTTGGTCGTGTGTCAAACGACTTGACAGACGCCTTCGTTATGCACCGTAACGCACCGTAAACCCACCATAGTATTTGTATGGGAATAAGATTGGAATCCGCAATTTACTTTCGTCTGACAGACGCATGCGTTAACAGAACGACGGACGGCAAGTGAGTGAACCGCCTAACCGTTGTCTTCGGCCAACCGTTCTCTTGTTCCTCTACCGTTGACTTGTCTCGTGTAAACTAGATCCAGTAAGATATATGAGAATAATAATATAATATAATGGGACAGGCCCTTGATTGTCAGAAGTGGAGAGCATTGGAGGAGACCTACACTCAGCATTGGACAGCAACGGGTTGTTGAAGAAGAAGATGAAAATTTAAGGGAAAATTTAAAGCTAGAATTGTTTTCTGACTTTTTTTAATTTGATGAAATCACATAAAAAAAAGATTTGCCGTATGATGCCGGCTTAGAATAGCATCACCCCATTCCTTCCCCGTGGGTGTCATAAGAGGCGACAAAGAGACTCGAAGGTGTTTATTGCAATTTTAGGCGATGGACTGACGACCTGTCGCTATTGCAAAATGCAGTTTTCCGATTGACTCTCAAGTGTTTGTCAGATGTGGCGTAAATGTCCTTTTTTGCGGCCGTTTGCGCTCTGCCTACTCCGCAAGGGTAAAGGCGTGGTATATGTCTGTATGAAAACAGAGGTTGCTAAAAGTTTGCTTAGTAAGAAATGCAAACGCAAGAATAGATACCATTATCTGGCCCAGACTTGCTTCAAAGATACTTCAAATTGCTACGTACCTATTGAAAAATGACAATGAATAGTTTGTTGTTGAAAATATTTTTATGCCACGCTCAACTTAAGGCGAGTGGTACTGCAAAATTAGCACCGCTTCACGAAAAAAAAAACATATTTCTTCATGCAAACAAAACCTTAGGATTTTCTTTGTACAAGTCTTTGGTACAATTTTAAGAGACCCGGAGATATATTCACGGTAATTTTTGTTTGAGCAATAAGCACTAAAAGTGGCCCTTTATGATTATTTTTCATTTACAGGTTTCAAATTCGCATTTAGATAACACCAAAAACTTGTACACAGGACATTCTGCATAAAAAGATATGTAAGTTTTCGTAAAGATGTGCTGAACAAGCAGCACTACTCGCCTTAAGTGCTACAAAAAAGACACATTATCTCATGAAAAATATATGTCAATTTAGTTCCAAAATCGTAAATATATCGAAACTATATATGTATAATTTTGTTCAGGTATTGGTTTAAATTGTTTGTATTGCAAAGCCAAGTGCTTTTAAATGCTATTTAGTTTATATTTTATTCAATGAAAAGGCTTGGAAGAATTTAGGCTTTCAGGTTCATTGAACTAAATGATTAAGCGCCTACACAAAAAACACATTATGAAAACCCTGGTTTAGGGATAGCTATGTGATTTTGACATGTGAATATTATGATAGACGCTGCCGCGTCATATCACCCGTAAATTAGAACACCCTGTTCAAAATTATGCAGTTATTCGGTCGTAGATGCCCATCCTTAAACTTTTTTTACATCTAGCTTCTGTGTTAAAAAAAACATCCGCCGTCTTTCCATCTATCCAACCATAATCCAACCTGGCATCTGTAAAATTAAAGAAAAGGTTTACAACAAGACAAATCAAAAGTCAGAATCTGGTCCTCATATTATTCAAATGAGTTCCCGGCTCCCGCCTGCACTAAGTGCTGTCCAACATTGAATCATAGTGCAGAATGTTCAATACATACATTAACTCACATAAAAATATCACGCCTATGATAACTTGTGATCTAAGCTGCTGATGAAACCTAAGATGATGGTACCACTAAAAACGGCCACTTTTGGTATCAATTGCCATTACTTTAATTGCAGCGCATATTTCATTGAGTTTGCAGGTTCTAATTTTACTGAAGGATAATACTAAAAACTTGGGCAACGGATATTAATCATATATACACACACATACAAACTCAGATTTATAATGTTAGGTACGGATGAGTAAACTATTATTTACTTTGCACTACAAATGACTCAATGTTGGTCCACTTTGGTCATTTCCATTTCAACAAATAAAATTAAAACCCGTGAGTAGTAATAAAGACGCTGAAACATATTGAACACAATCCAAATTCCTGTTCAAAATTAGATCCATCAGCAAACCGGAAACCGTAGCAACGCCATGTTTGCGCGGGATCCACTCGGCTCCCACTTCCGGCCGCCATCTTTACAAAGGAAGTTTGCTCAGCACACGAGCACACGGCATACAAGTGGCAATACGCCAAGTTGTGGCTTTTTAACTGAATATTGGCTTAATTTCTTACCGATGTTCAGTGTAGAGAGAGGATAGTAGTAAAATATACAGGATGTAAGGAACGGTGTACCAAAAACTTCGCAGATGCAAACAACTTTTTTTTTTGTGCCAATAGTAGAAACAAGATTTTTTACGATATTTCATACGAAATTTACGATCAGACGATGTATGGGAAGGCGATATTATTACCAACATGTGTACCCTGGGGAATGTTGTTCAGTTCTTTGGTTTGATCACGCCTGCAAAGCGCTACACTCGGTTGTAAAGTGCAATGGAAATTCACTTTACAACTCGTATAATTGCCCATTTTTTCGATAAGTAGATGCGGCTTAAAAAATTCGTAACAGATTTTATCAACATTTCGATCGGACTTCTTTAGGCCTTCATCTTCTTCTGCATCCATCCACATTCATATTCAATACTTTTTTTGTCACAAGGTTTTCATCCCTCCCTTATTTTATATTTACCATTCCATCAATTATCACCGCACTTGTCAGACAGTTTTTTACCACCACAATGCAATTGAATGCTAACATCATTTTAAATACAAAGAAAAAAATATCCGTATTTAAAATATTTTCCTTAACATTTGATACTATCAAAAAGCTTAAAACACGTCTATGTTAATTGTAATATGTGCAAAATACCAATCAATTTGCAATAGTAAATTGTAAACAATGAATTTTGACGCAACTATTATCTTTACTCTTCATAAAAATCGTTTTCAATAGTTTTATTAATAAATAATAATAATAAAGCGTTTATTCTCATAAAACAGTTTCGTTGTTACAAATTTTACAGTCTGCCAAACTGTACAACAGTTTGTTGGCAGAAAATAGCTCCCCTTAACATAACTGTATTTTTACAATGATTTTTATTTATTTTTTAAGTAACTTTGAAAGAGAAAAAAAAGAAAACATGCATGCATATTATTAAACTTTAAATGTAATGTTACCTTACAGGGAAATTATCTATTCTTGAACTTCATTAACAAATGTTCACCAAGCCTTTTTTTGAATATATATTTACTTCTAGAATTAGTTATGTCTTGTGGTATGTTATTAAATAGTTGTGGCACGAGATATTGAGTGGTACGTTCACCATAGTAGTTAATTGTTTTCGGTATACATAGTGTCCCTTGTCTTACATTACGAAGCGTCCGAGTATATGTCACTGGTATTTTAAATTCATCACTGCTATAATTATCTAAGGCTAACATTAACATTACCTTCTCCTGAACTGGCAACATTTTACACTTTATAAACAGATTATTGTAATCTTCCCTACAATCTTGCTTATTTTTATCATCTACAAGGGTAATCTTTCTCATCACGTTTAAATCATCCATCAAACTAATACCTTACTTAAAACTGAGAATAAAAACATCTCAAAAATCATGCAGAATAAATCAACGCTAAGAAACTTGTAAGACCTATGCTTAAGTTCGTGTTGAAGAGTTAGATCCGATTTGTCACGGTCCCAGTTCGTCACACATAAAAAACGAGACCCTATTTGGCGCAGAGATAAAATATGAGAAAAATTCTTCACTGCACATAAAAAACATAGCACAACCGGACCACGTAACAGAAAAGAAAAATAAATCCTCATCCCGGTTCATTACGATCATAGATGTTACTATTTCGGCAATAATTCCAGAGGTATAGGTACATATAAATGCTACTATAGCACTACAAAAATGGTATGGTATACGGAAGTTTCAGTGCAGTAGTACCTAGAGTTTTGAATTCATATTTCCAATATTTCCGATTGCCGCTAACGGCACATCTATAAATACATTACAATCTACCTAAACCCCTGTTCCCATAGCGATTTTTATCCGCGTTACAAAATGTATGAAATAACGAGCGTGTTTTTTATGGCCTGTGTTGATATTTGCATATGATTCAAAGTGCTCCGATAAAAAAATTGCTGTGGCGATAGGGCCACATTTGTCGAAAGTACAGTCAGATAAATCATTTTAAATAATTAAGAAAGATGTTACGAGCCGCAACATGTAAAAATAAACTATTGTCATTAAGTAATGATGATGATAATTCAGTGTGACGAACCGGAACTGATTGTAGGGATACATTTTTTGATGACGAACTGGGAGACTCAGTAAACTTTGGCAAACTGCGACCGAGTCGTGCTGAAACTTGAAGGTCACGAAAGCTGAACCTTTTCATTAGGGTCCAACTATAAATTTGTTTGTCTTTCAAGCGTAACTGGAGTCTTTTGGGTTCAAGAGATCTTTTTACTGTGGCACGGAAAATGTTAGTATTTTTGTGAGCTGAGTATCATTTGAATTCTGGGGTCGGAATATTTATTCTGCTTGTAGAAAACAAAACATACATCATCGTGCCTGCTTTTTAACATTGAAAGCCACAACAGTCCACTGCTGGACATGAGCACTATCAGGGGATATCCATTGCCATACTCACCACGCCTGGTAGGCGGATTGGCAAGCACAGAGCAAGATGTTGCATTCATAGGGAACGCTGCTGCTCATTCTCTGGACGATTATCCATTAGTCGCTTTTAGCGACACCCATTGGTCGAATTGGGGTGATGTTATTTTTGCCTTTACTTATGTACTCATGCCGTTAAAAAGCATAAATCATTTTTTTAAACTTTTATAAATGAGACCTGCATCTTTTGAACGCCTTTTAAAATTAACCATATATTTTAAAGACAGTAGTGAAGTGCTGAGTTTATTTCGTACGAGTTTTTTTTTTCAGTCATTTGAATCGATAAAATTTAAAATAAGAACCAGTGTTGGGCTCTTGGCTAAAGGTACAAACCGGTTATTTTTTGTCGAACTTTAATACGTATTGTATGAAGAATCCGTTTTTTTACCAATTCGAAGATAGCCCAATAGGAAAAGCTTTTTACAATCATGCGTTGTATCACGTTTACAATATGGTTTCATTTTTGTATTGATATCGTATTACAATAACAATACGTGCAGTATTATACAGCCATGAAAATTTTTGCCTCAGACACTGATTAAATCGTCTGTCACAGACGTGTGAGGCCAATGATAATGATGATAATTATTCTTAAGGCCCTTCTGAAGCAACAGCAATCCATCTTAATTTTAAACTAACGACCACAAACAGACCGCGACAAAAACAAAAAACTCGCTGCACACATTTTTCATTCGCGAAAATTGTAGAAAAAGCAGTTTACATTTGCAGTGGGAAAAAGTGACAGCGGGCACCCGTTCCAGCACCTATATTTCAAAAGCTGATAGGTTTTTAAGCGAGGCCAACCGGAATATCGCAAGGGTCGACATTACTGCTAGAGACGTGCTGTGGTCACTGTTATTTTGTAACATTTACGTATCTTAGACTCAAGTAGCAATCACCCACCTTATCTCGTGCTTGCGTTGGACGTGGTTGCTGGGTATAAGGGACAAATGAATGATGAGATGAGGGTGCATTCAAACCATGTAACTGAATAACTTTCCATTAAAAATATTTCTGGAAACGTCAAAAGTTTTTGGAAGTATCATAGTAAATGTAGTCAGCTGATCGTGATTTTGTATGGGAGTTCGAATACTTTTTGTCGTTTCCTGACATAATTATGTTCCTAGGGAAAAATTGATCAATTTCATTGTCTAGACGTACCCTATCAGTATTTGGAGGGCTGTCCCGTACACCCCGTTTATGTTTCAAAAGCTGATAGGTGTCAAAGCGAGGCCAATTGGGATATTGCAAATGTCGCTGCCAGGGACGAATAAAAAATACCTTTAAAAAAAGCTTCAGGGAGTTTTATATTATTACCTGTTATTTTGCCATCCCATCTCTACCAAAAGTAGGTAACTCGAAAGTAGAAAAACGATACACAACGTAACGAGCATGAAATAGAGAAGTTTGAAGGAGTGTTTTAATGTACTACCTTTTCCGAGAAACGATGGTACTTATATTTACTCGTGTTTAGGGGGAACATGATACGGCTGTGTTTGAAGTTTCCAGACTGTTTGTTTTAATGATAGCTTTGCAAGATGCTGATTTGGTGTCGGTACCTTCCTGGGCCCCGATTTTCTTATTTTAAGCCATTGTAATGCCTTCGACACTCAACTGACGCTGTGATTTTATATACTTTTTTTATTATTGATGGGTTTGCTCTTGACTCTAGTCTAGGTCATAGGACATAGACAGGGTCTAAGGTGGAGCGAGCTCACCCAGAAGACGCCTGTTCACTCTTAATTTGAAGAGATTAGGGTTGTATACGTTTGGAAACACAGACGCAGGTAGTGCGTTCCACTCTTTAGCAGTGCGCATTATAAATGATGACTGGAAGCGCTTAGTCCGAATTGGTGGAATGGCAACCAGGTATGAATGGAATCCGGCGGTGCGTCTGGACTTCAAATTGTCAGCGGAATACGAAGTAGCCAAAACTATCTAACTGACATCCAACTTAAACACAGCTAGAATGCTTTTTTTATTTTCTTTTATTGCCAAAATTAGCTAGGGTAGCTTCAGGGCCAAGAAAGATTGTTGGTTTAGAGTAGGAGCACTTCTAGGCAGGTTTTTTGGGGGGTTTACCGTTCAGCGGGTCCGGCTAATTAAATGCATGTAAAAAACGTGCTTCGAAAATATTGACTTCAATGTGAAACAAAATATGTCGTTTACAAATGGTTGTGGCGTAAAGTTATATGTCGTGTGATTAACCTGACCAGCCCCGTGGCAGTGCCTTTATTTTTATTTTTTATCCCGCCTGAGCCGGTTTTCTATTAGGACAATACTAAATTGTCATATTAAAAAAAATGTGTTGTACAAAGTACTTTTTTTACAATGACGGATCATAACGTTAATATTAGGTCCTTACATATGAAATTGTCGTTTTGTCGTACTGGCCACTTTGATCACAAATTTCTCCTATTTGGTTAGGAATTCGAAATTCAAATTTATACAGCTATTTCCACATGTAGTTGTGTTTCGTAAACCGTCATTCATTTGTTTTTTTACTTATCTTTTTTCTGTTTGCATCGCTCAATTTACAAAATGGAAAATTTGAAATATCGCGTTATTTACGAGTACGAGTTCCACCGTGGCACCAGTGCTGCGGAAACGGCTCGAAGGGTTAATGATGTGTATGGCGGTTGTGTCGCAAAAGAAAACACAGTGCGTTTTTGGTTCCAACTTTTTCGTTCTGGAAATTTCGACCTGCAAAACAAGCCCCGTGGACGGCCGGAGACCCAAGTTGATAATGAAGAATTGAAGGCTATTGTGGAAGCGGATCCATCGCAAACCACGTCCGAATTAGCTGCAGGCTTCGGTGTTAGTGATAAAACTGTTTTAATCCACTTGAAGCAAATTGGAAAGATTAAAAAACTTGAAAGGTGGGTTCCTCACGAATTGAGTGAAGCAAACCGGCAAACGCGCGTCAACTGCTGCGTTACATTACTTGACCGGCACAATAACGAAGGGATTTTAAATCGAATCATTACCTGTGATGAAAAGTGGATTCTCTACGATAATCGGAAGCGCTCATCGCAATGGCTGGACCCTGGCAAGCCAGCCAAACCCTGCTTCAAGCGAAAATTGACCAATAAAAAGTTACTTGTAAGCGTTTGGTGGACTAGCGCCGGTGTCGTTCATTACAGTTTTCTCAAATCTGGCCAGACGATTACGGCAGATGTCTACTGTCGGCAATTGCAAACCATGATGGAAAAGCTAGCTGCTAAACAACCGAGGTTGGTCAATCGCTCTACGCCACTGTTGCTTCACGACAACGCTAGACCACACACTGCACAACAGACGGCTAGCAAATTAGAAGAGCTTCAATTGGAATGTCTAAGGCATCCACCGTACTCCCCGGACCTTGCTCCAAATTTTTTTTCGAAATTTGGATAACTTCTTGCAAGGGAAAAAATTCAACTCAGATGGGGCAGTCCAAATCGCCTTCAAAGATTTTATTGATTCCCGTCCGAATGTTTTTTTTAGTAAAGGGATCAATGAACTACCTATGAGATGGCAAAAGTGCATAGATAACAATGGCTCATATTTGATTAAATAAATATACTATATTAAAAAAAATCGACTTTTTGTTCCTCCCATACAAAATGCCAATTTCATATGTAAGGACCTAATATTTGATAATACTATCCTACATTGAATAAAGTAATTTCGTTTCCATTTTATTGCGGAATACAGTCCTAGCTTATTATTTATTACAGAGTTGTTGATTGTTGTTGATACTGAATTTAAAAAAAAATGTTTGAATATGACAAAAAAGAGAGTTGTCATATCTTATACAAATAGAGATTCTGTGACTTAACTATACCTACGCAGGTGAGCCCATGACTCAAAGCTAGGTAAATATATGGTGACATTTTACTAGTGACCGAAAACTCCATGACAAGGAACAACTTTCTCTTAGGAACATAGGTTGAAATACAAGAAAAAAATTGGATTGGATCAGCTGAATTGAGTTTCTATTTTAACTCAAAATATTTTAGTCATAAGTATTATAAACTATGTTCCTTGGGGCAATTTGTTCCTAAACAAAAGCTTTATACAGACGACAAAAATTGGTCACAACATCCATTAAGGACTATTGGCTGCTACTAATGATAAAGTAATTATAATAAATATCTTTGAACATATACACAGCGCCACCTAGCCCCAAACTCAGCAAAGCTTGTTGTATGGGAATTAGACAACTGATGTTATTACTTATATTTTGTAATATTTTTTTTTGTAAACACAAATATTTGACAATAAACCTAACAAACATAAATGATATGTGAGAATCGAACATAAGAGCTTTAGCGTGGCAGGCAGAGGTGCTAACCGTTATGCCATTGGGACAGTCGTAGTCTGCGTCTTTTTTCGGCAAAAGTTAATTGTAGATAAAGTTATCTCTATCTTATTTATCTATAAATAGATCGTTACTTATTAATGTTTCTTTGCAGAATTCTCTATTTATTGTGAACTAGCAGCCCGCCCAGCGGTTTCACCCGCCGCTAACAATTTCCCCCGGGAATAGGACAGTTTAATATAGCCTATGTTCGTCAGGGATAATGTAGGATTCTGAAAATCTTGACTTCAATTTGAAACAAATATAGTTTTCAGATGGTGGTGGCGTAAAGTTACATGCCGTGTGATTAACCTGGCCAGCCTAATGGCAGTGCTTATATTTTTATTTTTTTTATCCCACCGTTTTCTATTAGGTCATTACAAAATTGTACCTAATAAAAAAAAAGAAAATTGTGTGATACAAATTTCTTTTTTTAGAATGACGGTTCATGACGTCAATGAGTGATAATACTATCCTACATTATAATCCTACATTATAATAAAAAAAAAACAATTTCAATTAACGGTAAAAAAAAATTAATCGGTCCAGTAGTTTTGGAGCCTATTCAATTCAAACAAACAATACATAAAATCCAGTTTCTAATATAAGTGTAGATTATATTATTATTATTTTAGTGTGATGCCGGCTTAGAATAGCATCACCCGATTTCTTTCCCGTGGGAGTCGTAGGAGGCGACTAAGGGACTTAAGTCCTAAATTGACTCGAGGGTGTGTATTGCAATTTGAGGCGATGGGCTGACAACCTGTCACTATGGCGATACACAATTTTCCGAATGACCCTCAAACATATGTCAGACGTGGCGTAAATGTCCGTTTTTGCGGCCGTTTACGCCCTGTCTACCCCGCAAGGGATAATTGGCGTGATATGTGTATGTAGGTATGTATTATTTTAGTGTAGATTTTTTTAATGCATTATTTAAATTTTTTGTTGTCTTTTTTTATACCGAGTAAGGGACAGCCCTTCGAATACTGATAGGGTGCATGAAACACAAAACTGGACAACTTTCCCCTAGAAACATATGTCAGGAAACGCCAAAAAAATGACCTTCCATACAAAATCACAATCAGCTGACTGCATTCACTATGGGAAGTCAGTTTTTTTACGTTTCCTAAAATATATTCCTAGGGGAAAGTTGTTCAGTTTCATGGTCTGCATGTACCCTATTAGTATTCTGAGGGCTATCCCTGACACCCTTTAATACAATAATAATTAAATGTAATCATTACACTGGTACGAATAATGTGGCGTAGTTGGTACATTTTTAAATAAAAAAGTAGTTATTGTGGCATAACTGTAACAGTTAGACATATGGTATCGCGGACATTATTATAGATATTGATGTCCTCTATAAAACTGTAGTACATCACTTTGCTCTATTGTCAATAATTTCCACAGCGTACGCGATATAAGATATTTTTTTGGTACATTTTTCACACGTTGGGTTACATTATCAAAATTTTCACGCGGATCTCTATTTTTTTCTCGTATAAAATATAGCCTATGTTCATCAGGAATAATGTAGGATTCTAATAGTGAAAGAATTTTTAAAATCGGGCCAGTAGTTTCGGAGCCTATTCGATGCAAACAAACAAACAAACAAACAAACAAACAATCAAATCTTTTCTCTTTATAATTTTTTTTTTTTTTTTTTTTTTTATTGGGATTACCAAACAGTTATACAATAAAATCTTACTAAACATGTTCATCAACTTTAAAATAATTAACCCGCACCGGTAACCACAAATTAATAAATGTTTTTAATCTCAAGTTGGTAGTAACACAATTTCAAAAGGTAGTTAAGTTTACAACATAAATATAATATAATAATCTAATTATTAGTCCCAGACTGGGACTAAAAGAAGTGACTGAGCATAGGTGATAATAATAATGTCACACGATCAAGCCAGATATGGCCGTAACTTGTTTCTTAAAACTACCTACGCGCACGGCCATGATATCTATTTCATTAAAATGTTGATTATAACAGTTCACCATGCGGCACAAAGGAGATCGCTTTCCAGCATTAGTGCGACAAGGAGCAGTGACGAACAAACGGTGTTGATTGCGACAATGTGTTCTATGGGGTACCTATCCTATAGCAAAGATAATTATGTAAGGACATACAATCATACTTACCATGACAGATATCATAAAGCAGCATTGTTTGTAAGAAGAAGCGTCTAGACTTTAGGGTCATCATGCTGTATTTATCTAAGAGGAGCTCATAATATGACAAGCGACTGTTAACACATTTAAAGTACATACAGCGTAAGAATTTTTTCTGTACTGATTCAAGTGCATCCACATATTTATTGTAAAATGGGTTCCACACGGCCACCGCATACTCCAGTTGCGAACGAATTAAACTTTTGTAGATGTAAAGGTAGGTGGAGGGTCTTGTGAATTTAGAGCATGATCTCATGACAAAACCGTACATTTTAAATGCCTTTTGTATAACATTATCAACATGCAAATCCAAGTGCAGACTAGAATCAAGAGTGACGCCTAGGTCTCGAATAGAGTGTAGATGATAATATTAGTGTAGATGTAGATATAAACATTTAATTTGTTATTTCGCGATAATGATCGCATTCGTTTTTGGCGCTTCGGATAAATCTTAAAATGCCTAGGTAATAAATAGGACTAATTATTATAATGACTGAAATTATAAAGGCATAATTTTTATGGCAACTGAAGATCAAAAAGGATTAATCTCAAAATGCCTGATGATAAATACGACTGATTCTTATAATGACTGAAATTAAAACTGGCAAACTATTTCATAACAAATTAAGGTCAATGTGACTTTCACCCCAAATGTGACTTATTTCGACATGCGTGAATATATTTTTATTATTACGCAAAATGAATAATTAAATATGGATTTAAAAATAAACATGTCGTCTTTATAAAGTTCACTTAATTTCTTACAAACAAAATAGTTAACTATTTTCAACTGCCAAAATGTGACATTTCGATTCAAGTGATTAGTTCGACTTTCGACCTGATGTGAGACTTCCTTATTCTGTTAAATAAACAATATCAAATAATGACAACGGCTTTTCAATCTTCAGACCTCCAAAAATGTATTTTACTAACAGCAGCACATAACACAATTTGTAAAAATATAAAATAAGAAAACCATTTGGAGATATTTGAGTTTATTTAATAAAATCTCATACTTAGTAAGATAAAAGTAAAAAATTACACTTATTTATGAAAAAAACTTAATGACCTTCATTTGACCTGTGTGACGTCATACTGACCAAGAATGAAACGAATCTATTTTATGATCTCCTGCAAGATAACCATTGAAATTAGAAACAAATCCTCGTCTGATTTAATAGAATTTTTACGACTGGAGTTTTTTGTTTTTTGTTGTTCCCAATTTACGTCATCAAACAATATATTTTTATTATTAATTTTATATAATAATAATGAAATATGCTATGCTACGAGAGATAAGCGTGGCAAGCCTTGAGGTTGGACTCAAAATGAATATGACAAAGACCCAACTCATGTGCAACAGTTCTAAACCCAGAGTGGAAGTAGGCGGGCAGATAATACATTATGTCGACGAATACATTTACTTGGGCCAGATAGCATCCTTCGAAAACAGGCAGGACAAAGAGGTCGAAAGACGAATCCAAAATGCCTGGAAGAGCTACTGGTCCATGAAAGAACTGATGAAGGGAGACCTTCCTCTTACACTGAAGCGAAAACTCGTCGACATGTGTATTCTTCCCGTCTTCACGTACGGCGCACAAACGTGATCTTTGACTGAAGCACAAAAGTCCAAACTAAAGGTTTGCCAACGCGCCATGGAGCGCAGCATCTTGGGTGTTAAAAGGATCGACCGTATCCGGAACACAACCCTGCACTCCAAAACTCGCATCATAGACGTCGGCAAAAAGTCCGCACGGCTGAAGTGGGATTGAGCAGGACACGTCTGTCGCATGCATCCCGACAGATGGGCAATAATTGCCACAAAATGGATACCACAGGATGGGCGTCGTCGTCGTGGTCGGCCTAGGAGAAGATGGCGTGATGATTTTGAAGCCTTTCTCCAAGACTGGCATTTGGAAGCCCAAGACCGAGACTCGTGGCGTAAAAGAGGGGAGGCCTTTAGAGAAAAAAAAATATAAATTCACGGATGATTAAATAAACACAAAAACCCAAATCAGTTTCTTACAATGGTTTATTCTTTCAGTAAAAAAAAACTTAACTTTACATACCGAATAGTTAGACAAGATTTTAGGCAGTATTGAAAATATTTTCTATACGATTTGACGCTGTCAAAAAGCTAAGACCGTAAAGGGTTACTAAACGTAAACTTATACTGATTTCTTACACCTACAGTTGCTAAAGATAAGCAGAATAAGTTGACCCCATAGATGGTAGTAACTAATACCGACCACTAAAACCTCCTACAGGCGCCTTCAGACTCAAAGTCAGACAAAAACTTAAGACTTCAAATTTTACAAGGTTATATCAGTCCACCTGTTAGTCTAGTTATCACATGAACATCTATGGCAGTCTATTGCCATTCTCACCACGTCTGTCAGGCAGATTGGTGAGCGTAGTAATAACAATAAATGTTGTATTCACAGGACTACCCATTCCCTGGGCGATTATCCCTTAGTCGCTTGAGTGGCACCCATGGGCAGCCTACACTACCACGGCACTCATTTTGTTATAATTTATTTGAATTTCCAGAATAGTCCTTCATCGGGTTTGGCCCACCGGATACGTCTGCAGCGCGTCCGGCGCGAGATTGCTATCGAATTTCAAATTTGGAATGTTTCTGTTTTCAGATGGACGCCCCAATCGTACGGATGCAGTTTTCCATTTTCAATTTGTGCCCGCTGTTTTTCGTCTTCGTCTAAATTTATATGCAATAATGGAGTAAAATATTTTGCTCGAAATTCATAAACGTCTTCGAAATCAAAACACTATAACATAATAAACTAAGGGAATTGAGTGTTACATTTATATACACTCGTCTCATAATGTTCGAATTATGAATTCGAAAACAGATGCATAATGACCTACTTTATGCATTCTGCCTATAAAAACTAGGGTTTACTATAAATTACAGAAGCGTAATGACTTAATGACAAAACTCTTAATACGATAAAGTTGAGAAATGAAACGAAGTTTTTTTTTCCAATACTCAAATCGCTATCTTCCGCCGCACCTGACAGTTGTTGTTGTACGGTAATTTTTCGGATGTTGTTCAGTTGTTTTAATAGGTTTTTGTTCTGTTGTTGTTCAGATGTTGATTAGTTGTGGTTCAGATGTTATTCCGATGTTGTTCAGTTGTTGTACAGATGTTGTTCAGATGTTGTTCAGTTGTTGTACAGGTGTTGTTCAGTTGTTGTTTCGATGTTGTTCAGATGTTGTTCAGATGTTGTTCAGATGTTGTTCAGTTGTTGTTCAGATGTTGTTCAGATGTTGTTCAGTTGTTTGGTTAAGTTATTGTTAAGACTTCACATCTAAACAACTGCTAAAGTATAGATTTTTAAAAATTCATATCAAGCCATATTACGTTCTCGTATTGAATTTGTCCTTGTATCGGGCCTTGCAATGGCCGGTGCGTACGTTTAGAAAAGTGTTTCTGAGTTTTTTTGGAGAGTGTAGATAAAATAGTGTATGCAACTGCTATAATTAGGCATTAGAATGCTCGTGTCAAACTATTATCACACTCGGCTGCGCCTCGTGTGATAAACAGACACTCGCATTCTAATGACCCCCATTATACGACAGTTGCATAAACTACTATTGTATTGCTGCTGACACCCGGTCACTGTGACGCGTTTGTTTTTACGTTTTTGCTCTGCCTACTTCGCAAGAGATATAAGCGTGATATGTGTCACTATGTATGTATGTATAACATAATATGTTGGTTTAGCTAACTCAAATTTTTTTTTTTTTTTTTTAGTTGTGGACCCTACGATTTTTAGCCCCGGGGCTGTTAATCTACACCTGACTGTATGGTGGGGAGCAGGAGCTCACCCGGAAAAGCTTGTGGTTGTTCAAACAACCAGCTCAATCGCGCCCTTGGGGCGCGATTGGGCTTACGAGTTGTTCTGGGAAGAACGTATTGGACTGAATCTACCCGGCACGTGCCGGTAGTTCCCAAAGTGGGGAGCAAATGAGGGACCTCCGCGCCCCCGCCGGCGGGGGCGTCGGTTGCTTGAGGAGCTTGTGGAGTGTGATCTACTCGCAATGGCTGCAGCAGTGGCTACTGTGATTTCATCATCTTCTTCCGTAAGGATGTGTCTCGGACGGTGTTTAAAACGCGAGGTTGGATGAGGGAAGTAGTTGGACGCGGCAACTATCAAGGGGTTTTTATGATGGGGAGCATTATCGAAGAAGCGACGAGACGCTTCTTTCATATACGCTTTAATGGTAGGGAGGCCTAAGTCGATGTGGAGGTTGGCGTTACGCATGTACCAGGGCGCCCCGGTAGCTTTGCGCATGAAACGGTTTTGGATGACCTGCAGCATTTTCAGATGTGAATCGAAGGTGTGAGCAAAGGCTACGCTGGCGTAGGTCATAATAGGCCTTACGCAGGTGGTGTAAATTCTCACCTTATTTCTAAGGGGGAGTTTGCTCTTTTTGTTCAACATCGGATGTAATCTGCCCAAAACGAACGCGGCGCGGTCGCGGACTCTCATAATGTGGCTACGGAAGCTAAGTCTTGAGTCGAGGGTGACTCCTAGGTATTTGGTCACGTTGACCCACGGGATGGGTCGGCCGAAAAGCTTTACAGCGGGGACGTTTAATCGGTACGAACCTCTACGAAAGTGCACGGCTGCACTTTTTTCCGGATTTACCTCGATTCTCCATTAACGGAACCAGCTCCCGAGGGAGTCTAGAGCGTTCTGGAGAATCTGAACTAATTTTAAGTGGTTACGGTGGGACGCGTAGATGGCAGTGTCGTCGGCGAACATAGCCAGCTGTGACATGGGCGATTTGGGGATGTCGCTAGTGTATAGCGTGAAAAGTAATGGAGATAGGACGGAGCCCTGAGGGACTCCTGCCTGTATGGTGTGGGGTGAAGACAGAGTGCCTTCCACCCTGTAACGAAAGCTTCGATCCGACAGAAAGTTACGTACTAAAAGCACGAGACGATCAGGCACAGCGAGCTGGTGTAGCTTGTATACCAGCCCGTTGTGCCAGACCTTGTCGAAGGCTTTCGCCACGTCGAGAAAAACTGCTCCTGTCGGGGTCGGTTTGGACGAGACATTTAGCTTAAGAGCGATGTGTTCGACAATGCGGTGTACTTGTTGGGTACAAGAGTGCTGTTGTCGAAAGCCAAATTGCTCGTCAGGTATGAGATTGTTGGTCTCTGCGTGGTCACGGAGTCGGGCATAGATCATGCGTTCGTACAGTTTGGCGAGAGGGTTCAGTAAGCTGATCGGGCGGTAGGAAGTGGGCTCATTCGCCGGTTTACCCGGTTTGTGAATGCCTATGACTATTGCTTCCTTCCAGCAAGCTGGAAAGGTGCAACTAGCCATGGCGGCATTCAAAATCAGGGTGAGGCGATTGATCAGGTGATCGGGGAGAATCTTCAGGACACGGTTGGTGATGCCGTCCGGTCCTGGAGCCTTTCTGGGCTTGAGTGCCTTAAGGGCGTTGCGCACTTCCATCTCAGTGATGACTCTGAGTGGAGGGCCCGATGGAGGTAGTGAAAAGAGACGTTCGACTTCGGAGTCGACCGTTGAGACGAAGGTCAAGTCGTAAGGGAGTGTGCTGGGGGTGCATTGGGCTGCGAGACTGTCAGCTAGGCATTCAGCCTTTTCGTCGTCGTCAAAGGCTTTGGTCTGGTCAGGTCTGTTAAGTACCGGCATCACAGAGATGGTGTCAGATTTCAGCGAGCGTTGCAGCTTGTAAAATGCGAGATGGGATGGGTTCAGCTCCTCAAGGTGCTGATCCCATCCGGCGTCACGCCATTCAGCTGCACGCTGCCTTACTTCCCTCTGTAGGGCGCGCATGAATAGTCTGTTAGATTCGATTGGGAAGGATTTGTAAGCGCGGATCGCGGCGTTCTTCTCTGTTATCATTTCAAGAAGGTCATTTGGAGGTTTATATTTACTGTCTTCAGTGATTTTAACCGTCCGTGAACAGCTGTTCACGACGCTGCGAACGTGATTTGTGATGGAAGAGACGGCTAGGTTGATGTCGGTTTCGGTAGTCAGTCTAGTCGGTATTTGGTCCAGGTGAGTAGAGCTGGGAGCGTTCAAGGCTTGGCCTAGTTTCGGCCAGTCTACTATAGTTTTGGTCGGGCCGCACAGACCTGAGGGGCCGGGGATGTCGGTTCGCGGGTCAAGTTTTAGTAAAACTGGTCTGTGGTCAGAGTCGCAGAGCTCGTGGCGTACTTCTATAGAACTTAAACGAAGGTTTACGTTCTTTAGAAGGGCTATGTCGAGGATGTCGGGTCGATGAGTTACTGTATGGGGGTAATGAGTTACCTCTGTAGGGGCTACTAGGTCAAAGGACAGTTCGTCCTGCCACTCAAAGAGAAGATTGCCTCTAAGGTTGTTGGCGATACAGTTCCACGACATGTGCTTGGCATTCAAGTCACCTGCTATGATAACTGAGTCACCGAGATTAAATAATGACTCGAGCTCACTTTTAAGAAGTGGCTTTGTCTCGCGATTATTGCTCGGAGATAGATATACCGACACTATCGTAATGGGTTGGTGTCCCGTCATGCTTAAGCGGCAAGCGGAAGCCTCCATATAGCAGAGGGGCGGGGTCTCTATGGGTGAGCAGTGAAGCGCTCGCCTGTAATGAATGAGGGTGCCTCCCTTGCTGCCCGATACGCGGTCATTACGTACCGTGTTGTATTGCGCGATTCGCGGGGTACGCATATGGGGTTTGAGAAACGTTTCTTGTACAAGGAGGACGTCTAAACCGTGATCTTTCAGGAAGAGGCTAACTTCCGTCTTTTTGTTGCAAATACCATCGGCATTGAAAAAACCTAATTTAAGTGACCGAGGCTTGGTCCTACCACTGCTGGATATCCCTAAGTTAATTGACCTATCCATAATCAGGGTTTGAAGTTTTTGAACGCGACTACCAGATGGTAGTATTTGGCGGCGGTTTGGATGAGCGCACTGGGGTTACCAGCGTTGGCTCTGATCTCCTTAGAGTAGGAGATTATCTCTTCGATGTCGAAGAGGCTGGTGAAATTTGAGACAACAGAGAGCGCGTCGGCTAAGTCGCCTTCAGCACTCTTGCTGTGGAAAGCGGGTTTGGGAGGAGAAGGCGGCGGAGGCGCCGGCTTTTTGGGGGCGGGTTGGGGGGGCACCACCGGTTTTGGTGCGACTTGGGCGGGGGCGGGGGCTGGACCCATTTTGAGGGCCCATGCGGGGTTAGGCCTGAGGGGCGGGAAGTTTGTGTTTTCAGCAACACCTGGAACGACCGCAGCTGGTTTTTGAGAGCCAGCTAGCCTATCGGCATACGTTTGCCTCGCAAGGGTGCGTTGAAGCACTTTGGGGTTCGCCTTAGGGGCACGGGGACAGCCGCGGTAGTTGGCTGGGTGGCCACTTTCGTTGCAGAGGACGCAACTAGGTGGGAGTGGGGGAGAGGAGCTGTCTGCCGAGGGCGTGTCCGTCTTTTTAGTACGGGCGCACTGGGCAGTGCTGTGACTCTCCAGGCACTTAACACACCGCGGGGCGGCGTGACAGGTGCGTGAAGAGTGACCGTAAAGTTGGCAGTTGTGACACTGGCCAGGGATCCCAGTCTTCCTGGGGGCTTCCATGCGGATGCCTGAAAGCATGCACACGGATTTCAAACCGTAAATGGCCTTACCAGCTTCGCTCCTCTCGAGCGTGACATGGACCATGTCGAATTGTCTCTTATTGCGATGAGACGAAATGCGGTGTACTTTACGTACGGGGATATTTTGGGCGATAAGGTCGTCATAGACTTCCTTTTCGGAAATCTCTTTCGGGATGCCTCGAATTACTACGCGGTGTAGTTTCTCCTCCTCCAGTGCGTACGTATGGTACGGGAACTGGAGGAAGTTCAGTAATTTGGTAAGCGCTCTGTGCGCCGAAGAGGTCGGGAACTCGAAAAATCTTAAGTCGCTAATTTTTTATAC
Organism: Tuta absoluta; assembly: GCA_027580185.1. Classification (NCBI taxonomy): domain Eukaryota; kingdom Metazoa; phylum Arthropoda; class Insecta; order Lepidoptera; family Gelechiidae; genus Tuta; species Tuta absoluta. The sequence goes on along the minus strand of JAQAHW010000019.1, from coordinate 3,709,520 downwards.
GATTGCGTAAATTTTCATTTCGTTGTATGGTAGCCCATCTCTCAAAATATTAAGTCTCTTTTATTAAATTAATATTATAAACTATCAGTATTGTCGATGTGACTGTTTACATTTTCTATGCCAGTTTGAGTCATTGTAAACGAAAGTATGTTATCATATACGACCTAAAATGCCACTAAATGATAAATTGGGTCTGGCCAATGGTCCAAAAAATATAAGCATAAAATTTTGTTTTGTTATTAAAATAGCAACACTGTTACTTCTGTGCCATCCATTCTCTGTATTAAAAAGTGTTGAAAATATATGACGGCGCATGTCGGTGGCGTCTCTTTGTTGTGTCTGAAAAGAATCGTTAGGACAAGATTGACAACATCAATCTGGAGAAGCGTATGGTCAAGTCCTCTAAGCGCTGTCAAGGTTTTTCAGATGAAAACAATCAGCGTATCATTCGAGGCGACGAATCTCCCTAGTTCCGCGTAATCTCGATAGTTTCATGTTAAAAGCGTCTTGAAAGGACGAACTGTGTTATTTTTTACCTGTCTATGCTATTATTTCGTGAATACTTGATTATAAAGTAACTTGGTTCTGAAATACCATTTTACTGAAGAAACCTACCAGAATAGATGATTATACTGATTCTACTCTTGAAAGTACCAAAAACCGCCACTGTTAGTTAAAATTTTTGTAACTGAAATTTGGTGTTAAATCATAAAGCTTGTAGGCTCTGAATGTACTTTAAGATAGTATCAACATCTTTGGAAAGGAAATTCTAATGTATAGTTTGTATGAAGAGGCTTGATTTTTTTCGTAAAGTGGCGAGTTCTGTGGCACCGTTTGCCATATAAAAATAATAATAAAAATAAATATCTTGGATATTTCACACGGAGCCATCTAGCCCAAACAAAGCATAGCTTGTACTATGGGAACTAGATAGCTGATATAAATATTTCTATCCTTTTTTTGATAAATACCTAATATACATAGAAACTGGGTGTAAGGAACAGCCCTCCGAATACTTATAGAATGCATTCAGAACATGAAATTTAACAACTTTCCATGAAAAAATATTTCAGGAAACGCCAAATTTATTTATTTTACTTTTCGTAGTAAGTGCAGTCAGCTTGTCTTGATTTTGTATGGGAGGTCAAATATTCTTTGTCGTTTCCTGACATATATTATGTTCCTAGGGGGAAGTTGTTCAGTTTCATGGTCTGCTTGCACCCTATTAGTATTCGGAGAGCTGTCCCTTACACCCCGTATATTTGTGTCTAGTGAGGATCGAACCCACGACCCTCGATGTAGAAGGCAGGGGTACTATCCGCTACGCCATCGGGCCAGTCACCGCGTAACGCTGAGCTTTTGTATTTTTTCGATAAAGAAGTAAACCCTCGGTAGTAAAAAACAAATAATAAGTAGCCAACTATGATTTGAACCAGTAATCACGGACATTGACCCGGTACGCCTGGATTGGTTTATTCAAGTACCTACATCGCTATATTGTAAACCCCTAATCCACCCAAATCCGGTTAAATCTGCCCAAATCCGGTTATAATGACGTCCACTGGTTTCCATTGTCCGCCAAAGCCAATTAATGATTTTCGTTACGCAGATTAATTGTGGGTACAACTAAATTCGGAAATAATTTCACGACTACGCTTTGAGAGTCGGTAATCGTTTTGTACATTACAAAACGATCCTAACAAATGTATAAATCAGTACAATAGGTACAATCAACTCCGAGGATAACTTGGCTAAAAGGGATTGCCTGTTTAAAAATAATGTCGCATTTTACATAAACAGCCACAAGAGTTCACTGCTGGACATGGGCCTCCCTGGATGTTGCATTCACAGGGAATGCTGTTGCCCGTTTCGAATGATTATTCCTTAGTCGCTTTTCATAATACCCATGATAAGAGACAACTTTTTTCAAGAAACATAGGTAGAAATACGAAAAACAATATGGACCTCCCATACAAAATTGCCTTGCCGATTAGATAATATGAGTCACTATGGTAACTCAAAATATTTTTGTCATATTTTAACCTGTGTTCCTTGGGGAAAGTTGTTCCATGACACCCGCCCGTCTTGAGATTTCTCTATCGATTACTCGTAAAATTTCAGCGTATATAACCGTTTTCCCCCATCAACACTTCCATTTTGACAAAAATGATTTTAAACAAGTCACAAAACATTACCATAACAACAGAATATTCTACCTACGTCTTATAAACACATCTTAGACGGGAAAATTGAAGAGAATACGCCCACCAATTACTAAGCTCTTATTTTGGTTGGCATGTGCTTAATTTGATTGAAATGGCGTGCCTTGGAGTCGTGTGTGAAATTAGGTTTCCGCAAGATAATAAAACATACATAATAATATGAGACATCGTGGAGAAAAACCAGCAAATAATTGGCAATAATAATTTAATCAGCATTAATTAATTAATAATTAATCGCTTTAACAATTATAGTAATGATTCAGGCGTGAACCGTATCTCAATTAGGATGTTGTCGGAACGGATGCCTCGCTGAGAATGAGCCCGAGCGCCCGTGCTCCGGCTTATAAAGACCGACCGCTCCGTCCCCACCCGCCTGATTCACGGAGTGGCGCGATGACGTAGCGTTGCAGGTGTGCGGTTGTGCGATGACGTTTCATTGCGCGTCGCTTGTTATTCGTGACGCCGACACGGCCATTCTGCAAACAGGTCGTCCTCGACCTGGAATAGAACAAAAGCCCACAGTATCCTTTGTATACTGGCCTTTATTTGGTACCCAAAAGACCCTTTTACTCACTTTAGTCAATACAGATAATAAGTTAGAAATTCTTCATCTGAAGCAATTTGGAAGAAAAGAGGGCCCTGTGCTTAACTGAAGCAACTCAACAGTAAGTAGACCCCCGTACTTAACATAAGCAAGTCATAGTAAGGAGGCCCCTGTCCTCAAGCAACTCAGTGGTAGGGAGGCCCCTGTCCTCAACTTAAGCAACTCAGTAGTAAGGAGGCCCCTGTCCTCAACTTAAGCAACTCAGTAGTAAGGAGGCCCCTGTCCTCAACTTAAGCAACTCAGTAGTAAGGAGGCCCCTGTCCTCAACTTAAGCAACTCAGTAGTAAGGAGGCCCCTGTCCTCAACTTAAGCAACTCAGTAGTAAGGAGGCCCCTGTCCTCAACTTAAGCAACTCAGTAGTAAGGAGGCCCCTGTCCTCAACTTAAGCAACTCAGTAGTAAGGAGGCCCCTGTCCTCAACTTAAGCAACTCAGTAGTAAGGAGGCCCCTGTCCTCAACTTAAGCAACTCAGTAGTAAGGAGGCCCCTGTCCTCAACTTAAGCAACTCAGTAGTAAGGAGGCCCCTGTCCTCAACTTTAGCAACTCAGTAGTAAGGAGGCCCCTGTCCTCAACTTAAGCAACTCAGTAGTAAGGAGGCCCCTGTCCTCAACTTAAGCAACTCAGTAGTAAGGAGGCCCCTGTCCTCAACTTAAGCAACTCAGTAGTAAGGAGGCCTCTGTCCTCAACTTAAGCAACTCAGTAGTAAGGAGGCCCCTGTCCTCAACTTAAGCAACTCAGTAGTAAGGAGTAACTAATGTCAAATACAGTAGATATTGTAATTTAAAAACAGTACAAAAGAGTACCTAACAGTACCTTTAAAATTCCTCGTTTTCACTAACTGCCAATGTACCATTGTCTCCTTCGTGTGCATTGGATTCTTGCAAAGCTGTAGGATGGTTTCCATCTACCGCCGACACGGAATCTTGAGTGCCTTCCTGACTGCTAGCTGGGGGCTCACCTTGTCGTGATTCTCTCTGCTTTATGGTAGCTGCAACAGAGATAAGTCCTGGAACAGAACTACACTTGCTGGACAACAAGCGCAAACGAAGAAACTCGTTGTCTATGCAGCCAATCACAGCTTCAACAGCGTCCTTTTCTGTGTCACCACTCACAACTCTCTTCCAGATGTTCCATGCTCTGGTAATAGACTGAACTGAGTTCGAGATATCAAATTTGAAATTTCGAAGTTTAACCACATCATTCGAATACCGCGCTTCTGGTTCAAAGGTTTGAATCAGAGCTTTCTTCATGTCGTTCCAAACTGGTGATTTAACTAACCAGGTGTCACCAAGAGTTTTCGCTCGGCCTTGCAGTAAGCTAGCAATTTTTGTACACACCTCGTAATCCGTGAGATCCCAATGAGATTTTGCTTTGTCAACATGCTCGCACCAATCCCGAACTGGTACGTCTCCGTCAGGGTTAAATGGTGCGATATAGACGTCGCTGAGTCGAGGGCGTTTTCTGGGAGCCACAGTTTGGCTAAGTAAACCTGCAAGGAAGTCGTGATTTGCCTGCATACTGACTTGCTGCTGACGAGTCATATTTTCCAATATGGTGGTCAACGCGGTCAGTGTTTGGTTCGCAACAGGTTCTTCAGTGCTCCGCCCAGATAGAGCAAATGAAGATGGTTTCGTGCCTTGTACTGCTCCATAGGCATATGGCGCTGGTAATCCAGCTTGTCTACCCACAAAGGCATGTGGGGCTGGTGGTCTATCTTGCCCGTCCCCCAGAACGGCTGGAGCTGACAGTCCATCTCGTCCGGCTCCAAGTGGGGATTGATCAGCTGGTCCACCTCGTCTCGCCTCAAAAGTAGGTAGTGCACCACTTCGTCCGGCCTCAAGAGTGCATGACCCTGATGATGCACCTGGTCCGGCCCCGAGAGCGGATGAACCTGATGGTCCACTTCGTACGGCCCCAAGAGCGGAGGAACCTGACGGTCCACTTCGTACGGCTCCAAGAGCGGAGGAACCTGACGGTCCACTTCGTACGGCCCCAAGAGCGGAGGAACCTGACGGTCCACTTCGTACGGCCCCAAGAGCGAAGGAACCTGACGGTCCACTTCGTACGGCCCCAAGAGCGGAGGAACCTGACGGTCCACTTCGTACGGCCCCAAGAGCGGATGAACCTGATGGTCCACCTCGTCCGGCCCCACTTCTGATTTCGGGGTGAAACTGGATTATTGGAGAAGGTGGTCTAATGTCTTCTGAGTCGACATTATCCCCAAGGTTTGTTACCGACATCGTGGAGAAAAACCAGCAAATAATTGGCAATAATAATTTAATCAGCATTAATTAATTAATAATTAATCGCTTTAACAATTATAGTAATGATTCAGGCGTGAACCGTATCTCAATTAGGATGTTGTCGGAACGGATGCCTCGCTGAGAATGAGCCCGAGCGCCCGTGCTCCGGCTTATAAAGACCGACCGCTCCGTCCCCACCCGCCTGATTCACGGAGTGGCGCGATGACGTAGCGTTGCAGGTGTGCGGTTGTGCGATGACGTTTCATTGCGCGTCGCTTGTTATTCGTGACGCCGACATATATACGAGTATATATACTTCACTAAGAACACACATGTATCACTTAGTTCTTGCGGGGTAGGCGTAATAAATAAGCAAAGAGAATAGACGTGGTGTAAGGAACAGCCCTCTGAATACTGGCAGGGTGAAATTGAACAACTTTCCCTTAAGAACATAAGGCAGGAAACGATAAAAAATATTCAAACTCGTTTACAAAATCACCATCAGCTGACTGCATTTACCATGGGTTGGCCAAAAGAAATAAGACGTTTCCTGAAATATTTTCCTGAAATAGGCTGATTCCACTCATCAATATGAAACACTGTGGCGTATTTGATGGCCGATGAGACGCAGTGGTAGTGCGACTGCCTGCGACGCAAAGGTTCCGGGTTCGATTCTTGGTGTTCTGAGAGTTATAACTATTAACATAGAAGGCTTTTCCTCAGACAAGTCTGATCTCCTTTCCCACCTTTGCAGTGAAGAAAAATGCGATGTCATATGCGTACAGGAGACCCACCGCGATGACAAGCAAACTAGGCCGCATATTCCAGGCATGACTCTCGTCGCTGAGATACCCCATCCAAAACATGGCAGCGCCATGTTTGTTAATCCCAGCGTAACAGTTAAATCGACCCACAGTTCATGTGATGACTCTATAGAGCTGATCACAGTAGTTGTAGGAAATTGTAGTGTAACATCCATCTACAAACCTCCTGGCATACCTTTTAACTTCAACAAGCCCGAAAACTTTGATGATGACGTAACTAAAATAGTCGTAGGTGATTTTAATAGTCACAGCACTAGCTGGGGCTACCAAGATACTGACCAAAATGGTCTAGCCGTAGAAGAATGGGCAGAGGCTTATGAACTGGCTTTGTTGCATAACGCCAAATTACCGTCCTCTTTTAGTAGTGGTCGCTGGAAACGTGGCTATAATCCCGACCTCATTTTTACCAGCTTAAACGTGAGTCAACAAGCCATCAAAACCGTCTGCCAACCCATACCTAGGACCCAGCACAGACCTATACTATGTTCTATTGAACCAGTAGTCCGTCCAATAAATGCCACGTTCAGGCGCCGTTTCAACTATTCAAAAGCTGATTGGGTTCAGTATGCCAAAACTGTTGACGATATCCTTTTGGATGTTGCCCCTAATGCCGAAAATTATGACTTCTTTGTTAACGCGGTGGCAACCTCGTCTCGGAAATACATTCCAAGAGGATGTCGATCTGCATACATACCCGGACTGTCTCAAGAATCCGCCGAAACGCTGAAGCAATATGAACATCTCTATAGCGAAGATCCCTTTTCAGTAGAAACAGTGCAAAAAGGTGAAGAACTATTGCTTCAAGTAAGTGAAAATCGTCGTGAAAAATGGGTAGACACTGTATCCAACATAGATATGACTCACAGCAGTAGGAAAGCGTGGACTACTGTTAGAAAGCTTACTAGTGAGCCACCACCACCTTCCGCTCCAAGTCAGGTTACTTCTAATCAAGTTGCCCATCAGCTGTTACTGAACGGTAAACCCCCTTGTCGCCTGAGTAAACTCCCAGCTAATTCTAACTGTCCCAACTCCGGGAACGTAATTAGTAAGCCTTTTTTGCTGCCAGAAATTGTCACGGCAATAAAATCTTCAAAAAATGGCAAAGCTTCCTTTGTTGACGATGTAGCTGTCGAACAAATCAAAAACCTTGGACCAGTTGCGGTGTCCTGGTTACTCGCAATGTTCAATAGCTGTATGGAATCAACAAGAATACCCCGACTATGGAGGAAATCCAAGGTAATAGCGTTGGTGAAACCCGGTAAGCCAGGCAATGACCCTAAGAGTTACCGCCCAATTTCCCTCCTGTGCCATACGTTTAAGCTCCTTGAGCGAATGTTGTTAAACCGCCTGATAAGTGTTGTGGACCCCAAACTCATCCCAGAACAAGCTGGATTTCGACCTGGCAAATCCTGCTGCAGCCAGACACTGAAGCTAACTCAACATCTGGAGGATGGGTTTGAACTAGGCCTAGTAACCGGCGTCGTTTATGTAGATCTTACAGCTGCGTATGACACAGTGAATCTGAGAAGACTTATGACCAAAGTTAATAACACCACAGGCGACTGCAATTTCACTAAGTTTCTTAGTGAAATGCTACACAATCGCCGCTTTCAGGTCCATCTTAACTCAGAAAAAAGTCGCTGGAGGTTACAAAAAAATGGTCTGCCTCAGGGAAGCGTTTTGGCACCCCTGCTATTTAACATATATACGGACGACCAACCGTCCACGCCCAACACGAAACGCTTCTTATACGCCGATGACTTAGCACTTACCTCCCAAGCTAAGTCCTTCGAAGAGGTTGAAGCTAATTTGACTGGTGCACTAGACTCCTTAAGCTGTTACTATGACAGCAATGCACTAAAACCTAACCCCACGAAAACACAGTCCTGTGCCTACCATCTGAAGAACAGAGAAGCCAATCGAAAGCTGAACATCAAATGGCGTGGCGTGCCAATCGCTCATAATAGTTCTCCTAAGTACCTTGGAATTACATTAGACAGAGCGTTAACGTATAAAATACACTGCAAGAACACCCAGCAAAAAGTTAGCACTCGCAATAACCTGCTGCGCCGCTTGACCACATCCAGATGGGGAGCTGCGCCAGATGTTCTACGGACTACGGGAATAGCCCTCTGCTTTTCGGCCGGCGAGTACGCCAGCCCTGTATGGAGCCGTTCAGCGCATGCCAAATTGGTGGACACAGTTCTTAACGAGACCTGCCGGATTATTACAGGCTGTCTCAAACCAACCCCAGTGGCAAAGCTTTATCCACTTGCTGGCATCGCCCCACCCGACATCCGTAGGGATATCGCAGAATCAGTCGAGTGTTTTAAAAAAGACCATGACATGAGGCACCCGTTGCATAATCATGTTCCTGGAGCCCAGAGACTGAAAAGCCGACATAGCTTCATAAAGCACGCGAAGCCAATCACTGGCAATGCAAAAGAAGAGCGATGCCGGCTTTGGTACGAAAGGTACCCAACAGCTCCCCCTTTTCCACCAAAAGAGAGTCTCCCCCCTGGACACAAACTCTCTTGGCCAACGTGGAAGTCACTCAACCGACTCCGGACCCAAGTTGGCCGATGCAGGGACAACCTGTGCCGGTGGGGATACAGCTCCAATGACACATGCGAATGCGGTGCTTCTCCGCAAACAATGGCACACCTAATGTCATGCCCTGCCTGCCCGTCATCCTGCTCGCAAAAAGATTTATATGATGCCACCGACACTGCAGTTCGGCTGGCGGAGTATTTATCGAAACTTATTTAATATCAGAGTAAGCCCATCGATCGACACGCAAAAAAAAAAAAAATATAACTTTATAAGCACTCGCGATCACTTTCACTCATTTATTAGACCGGGTCTATCGCGACAGTATTTAGGTCGCGATATTATTGAGATCCGGTCTAATACTTAAAATCAACATTTATCACTTTGTGAATTCGTTCCTAGTTAGTTAGGTCATTGTAAGCTGAACCACCTGATTGTCCGAGAAGAAAATGGTTCCGTGCTTCGGAGGGCACGTTTAGCCATCGGTTCCGGTTGTTGTCTATGATTACTTAGATGGTGGTCGTTACACAACCATGTCTGAGTCCAAGGTTGGCTACTAGTAGTTGGCGATTGAAAAACTTTGACACCAGGGTTCATAATAACGATTTTGACACGAAAACAAGAAATGTCGTGTTTTCTATTTTTCTTTACATACTATTTATTTCCACTAATGTAATTAAAAATTTAAATGCTCTATCATTACTTTTTTGATCGCTTTTTGACTTCCAGATGAGTGTAAATCATTCCATTAAGGCCCCATAACTTCAATTTCACTTATAATTTTATATGATGGCATGGGAGTTTAAATAATTGTACGTAATAGGCCATTTTGATAATGAAAAATGTTCGTCTAATAATACTTCTATATAAATTGGTTTACTCCGCCCCTTATAGCCTTTAAGCACTTAGTCATTTTTTCATTTACAAATAGGCCTCTCTAGGCAGGCTTATAATAAAATAGGCAAATGAAGTAAGATATGATTCGATAGTTTACCAAAAATACTCAAATGCTCTCGCAATTTAAAATAGTTTTCATAATACGCCTAATTGTTTTGAAACGGAATCGTTTCCAAAATCTCCACCTGACCTGAAATTTTGTTTTGGATGCGACTTTTGCATCATTTGACAGAGGCATTCGTCCACGCACCGGTCACGCCGTATGGATTTGGGAATAAGATCTAAATTCGCTATTTCTTTTTGTTTGACAGACGCATGCGTTACGGTTGCGCTAAAGATACGCAGCAACGGACGTCAAGATGGAGAACGGAACGTTCATTTTCTTTGTGTTGAAAAATAGACCGTGCGTTTAGGATGTAAGTGACAGGTTACCGAAAACTTTGCAGGCATGATCAGAACATGAAACTGAACAACTTTTAGTATGGAGCCTGTGTTGAGAAACTATTTTTATGGAGTTTCGATAGAAAGTCAGTCAGCTGATCAGGAATTTTGAGTGGGAGGTCAAAACAATTTTCTCGTTCACCAGCATATCCTCCATAATAAAAGGTGTTTAGTTTCATGGTCTGATTATGAATGCAAAGTTTTGGACACCGTCCCTTACACCCCGTATGTTATAACATAGATATGCCTACTATACCTATTCACAAGAAAAGTTGAAATAAAATACCATACGTTAATGGTAGATAACTTATCTGTGAAAAGTTCAGTCACGGAATTTTTAATTTGTATGGAATAGAAACTCGCGTAGAAAACTTTCGATGCATTACAAAAGCAATCGTATTTAAACAATCTGAACTACTAACAGCTAATCGATTTTACGCAAACAGAATCCATTACTTTGGTATTGCTCGTATTGAATAGGTACTGACTGGTTTATTACTTTTCAATTGTAAATAAATCAATCAAATTTATAAGTAATATTAAAAATAATTTTCACCAAATTGCTACCCTAAATAAGTTATTCGTTACATAGGTACTTAAAATATCAGTTGTAAGGGAAACCAAGATGGAACTAAGACCGAAATATGAAAAAAAAATGACACAAACATAAGTACATACACATACACTTATCATGCCTTTATCCCTTGCGGGGTAGGCAGTGCGTTGACGACCGCAAAAATACGGTCGCTATCGCCATGCATGACAAATATGTGAGGGCCATTTCAGATTAATTGTGTATCACTAGACTGGTTGTCAACCTGTCGCCTAAAATTGTAATAAACATGAAACCCTGGAGTACCTTCATCATCATCATCATCCTCAGACCACATCCACCCACTGCAGGGTATAGGCCTCCTCTCTACAGCGCCAATCCTCACGGTTCTGTGCCACCCTTGTCCAGTGCCGTCCTGTTAGCTTGACGATATCGTCCGACCAACGGGCAGCTGGTCTGCCCACTGACCTTTTTGCTCCTCTTGGCCACCATTCTGTGACTGCTTTGGTCCACCGATCGTCACTTCTTCTCGCCAAGTGTCCCGCCCATTTCCACCTAGTACCTTAGTCGCCTCTAATTTGACCACCTGTGCAGTGCTGGTATGGTGAAAGATTTTACGTTTTATAGACAAGTTGACCCCTAAATATTTGCAGCTATTGTTTTTTTACATTCTGTTCAGTAATAACTTCGTTTTATCCCTGGTATCAGACATAAATTTCAAATATAATTATGCGGTAGTGTTTTTTCCGTCCCGTATAACCTTACACAACATAATGGGGTATTGATCCTTATCATAATCACAACATAATCATACGTCGACACGCGCGTCGACACACCATAAATATTATCACATTACCCCCGTGAAAACGAGGGTATTATCACAGTATAATTAATAGTACTAGCGTACAGTATGGTCACTCCCTGCCTCCCCCTACAAGCGCCGCCCACCCGCGCTCGGAGGACGCTCAGACACCGGCTAAGCAAGGACGCGACGACGAAGGTCATTTCATACTGCCGCACATTGCATTCCCGATTCGCGAACGCAAAATGGCGGCAACCCTGACATGTTGTCTCACACACACAAGCATGGTCCGCGTTCACCTACGCGAGCTTAGACTGTGTGCGTAGCAACGCATTTGTTTCATACATTTGAGCGCCAGTGTCCGAGGTGTGGTATTATAAAACCCTGTGGCGGCCATTGTTAAAATAAAATTAGTCTTTTGTTTATTTTTCACCTGTTTTCTTTTTCACTTAAGGTGGGGCGTTTTTCATACAAAAGTGAAATAAACTTATGTCTTTAAATGAGATAAAAGTCAAATAAAAAACTCAATGCGAAGTATTGATAATAATATAACGATTCTGCGAAATAATAAAAATAAATTTCTAACTATAAAAGTTCTTTGTTAAACCGATTTTCCATTTTACGCCAATAGATGGCAGTACTAACTGCAAAAATTTGTTTGATTTTATTGTGGACAAAATATTCTTATTCTTTTTTTTACTCGCCTTTACGTGTGCCTTCATCATTCTGCACACTTCAAAATCCTCTTCATCGCATGTTTAAGTCCACTGAATTTCAGTTTTTTGTTAGTATGTAAAACGTCACAACAGCCTTATCTGTGTAAAGTTTTTTTTTCGAGCTATTGGTCTAGGCGAGATAAAACTGACATGAAATTGATAATCCAGAGTCTTCTGTAAAGGAGAGAAACTGTTCAACTGTTCGACGACCGATGTGACGCAGTGGTAGTGCGACTGCCTGCGACGCAAAGGTTCCGGGTTCGATTCTCGGTGGGACACTCACAAAAGTTGATATTTATCTCTTTGTGAATTTGTTCCCGGTCTGGTTAGGACATTGCAGGGTGAACCAACTGATTGTCCGAAAATAAATGGTTCCGTGCTTCGGAGGGCACGTTAAGCCGTCGGTCCCGGTTGCCGTCTATGATTACTTAGACGGCGGTCGTAACAAAACCATGTCAGAGGCCTATTAGTGGTAGTAGGCGGTTGAAAAACTCTGACACCAGGGTTCATCGGGTCGTAGACGACTCGGTGCCCCACACGAAAAAAAAAAAAAAAAAAAAAAAAAACTGTTCAACTAACGACCTGATGAACCCCCGTGTCAAAGTTTTCCAACGGCCTTCTAAGTCATAGTTGAGCTTCTTCTTCTTTTCACGTGAGTCACCAAGTCGACGAACAACCCGATGAACCCTGGTGTCAGAGTTTTTCAACCGCCTACTACTACCAGTAGAACTCTGACAAAGTTGTGTAACAAGTTGTGTCGAATTAATCATAGACAGCAACCGGGACCGACGGCTTCACATGCCCTCCGAAGCACGGAACCATCTTTCTTACCGACAGGTGGTTCAGCCTGCGATCTTCTAACCAGACGTGGAACATATTCACAGAGTGATAATATTTGTGTGGACCCGATCGGGAATCGAACCCGGAACCTTTGCACTGCAGGCAGTTGTAGTGCGCCATATCAGCCGTCAATAGTTGAGCTATGCAGCAAGAATGAATATTTTTATATATTTTTATGCATATTTTTTTTTGGTTAATGCACCTGCTTTGACCCTTTCCACATGCCCTAAGGTAGACTGGGAGATAACGCCTTTGGCGTTAAGTCCGCCCGTGTACATTTTTGTGCATAAAGTTAAATAAATAAATCCACACTAATCCACACTAATATTATAAATGCGAAAGTAACTCTGTCTGTCTGTCTGTCTGTCTGCTACGCTTTCACGGCCAAACCGCTGAACCGATCTTCATGAAACTTGGCACAGAGATTGCTAGCATACCGAGAACGGACATAGGCTACTTTTTATCACCATTCGAGGGTCTGGAGTACAGATGTAGACCACCAGGTGTACTACCAGGAGCCGAGCTAAACTATTAGAGATACAGGCATGGTTCTACAACAAAAGTTGTTCAGTATGATGGGTCGCTTCTTTTCACAAGGACATTGAGGATCTGGAGTACCTTATGTAGACCACCAGGTGTACCATCAGGAGCCCAGCTAAACTATTAGAGATACAGGCATGGTTCTCAAACAAAAATTGTTAAGTATGATGGGCTGCTTCTTTTCACAAGGATATAGAGGATCTGGAGTACATTATGTAGACCACCAGGTGTACCATCAGGAGCCCAGCTAAACTATTAGAGATACAGGCATGATTCTAAAACAAAAGTTTGTCAGTATGATGGGCTGCTTCTTTTCACAAGGACATTGAGGATCTGGAGTTCCTTATGTAGACCACCAGGTGTACCATCAGGAGCCCACCTAAACTATTAGAGATACAGAAATGGTCCTAAAACAAAAGTTGTTCAGTATGATGGGCCGCTTCTTTTCACAAGGATATTCAGTATCTGGAGTACCTTATGTAGACCACCAGGTGTACCATCAGGAGCCCAGCTAAACTATTAGAGATACAGGCATGGTTTTAAAACAAAAGTTGTTCAGCATTATGGGCCGCTTCTTTTCACAAGGACATTGAGGATCTGGAGTACCTTATGTAGACCACCAGGTGTACCATCAGGAGCCCAGCTAAACTATTAGAGATACAGGCATGGTTCTCAAACAAAAATTGTTTAGTATAATGGGCTGCTTCTTTTCACAAGGATATAGAGGATCTGGAGTACATTATGTAGACCACCAGGTGTACCATCAGGAGCCCAACTAAACTATTAGAGATACGGCATGGTTCTAATACAAAAGTTGTTCAGTATGATAGGCCACTAAGTTGTTCAGTATGATAGGCCACTTCTTTACACAAGGACATTGAGGATCTGGAGTACCTTATGTAGATCACCAGGTGTACCATCAGGAGCCCAGCTAAACTATTAGAGATACAGAAATGGTTCCAAAACAAAAGTTGTTCAGTAGGATGGGCTGCTTCTTTTCACAAGGACATAGAAGATCTGGAGTAAATTATGTAGACCACCAGGTGTACCATCAGGAGCCCACCTAAACTATTAGAGATACAGAAATGGTTCCAAAACAAAAGTTATTCAGTATGATGGGCTGCTTCTTTTCACAAGGACATAGAGGATCTGGAGTAAATTATGTAGACCACCAGGTGTACCATCAGGAGCCCTGCTAAACTATTAAATAATTGTTCAGTATGATGGGAATAAGTTGAGAAAGGATATTGGCAACTTTTTATCGAGGATTTGTTTGTTATCTACTCATCATCATCATATCGTATGGCAATCCCTGCTTGGATCATACATCAGTGTCTAGGTTTTTTAGCCAGCTTTCTGCGCCAGGAGTGTACTTGTGCAGATCGGCTATACCACCGGGAAAACAGCGAAGTGGGCATTCGTTCACAACATGGGCTAAGGTTTGGTCAGGTGCTCCTGTTATCTACTGACTTTTGTATTCAATGTTTATAAATATTGATCTCTCAGGGCAGTGCACCGGATAACAAATTTTGAATTGTCCCTTTAACAACAGAAGCAAGCAAGTCATCCTTACACAGTAGAGATAAGAACTGTTCTAATATCACTGTCATACTTACTATGAATATACATATATACTTTAGAACCTGTGCCTAAAAAAACTATGAAACGCGGACGAAGTCGCGGGTAAAAGCTAGTAAATAAATAAATGACAACGAGCGCGTAAAAACTTTGGTGTAATTTTCAAACAATCTGAAATTTCAAAGGCTTCGACTCTCTGTACTAGAAAACGCAACAAAGTTAGTTGTTGGCGTGAACCTGCGATTTCTCAAAACTGGTCAACGAGACCTATACAGGATGTAACAAAAAGAGTAAGTTAATACGGCAAAAGGAAGTAAGGTTTTCATGAAACTGAAAAACTTTCCCCATTGAACTTGTGCAGAAATATTAAAATAAAATTGGACCTCCAATACAACATTCTCGATTTTTGGCCAACATTTATATATTGCAACCTTTGTTCCTAGGGAAAAGTTAGGTATTCAGTTTTATTCGTAACTAAAACGCCTTTCGCCTTGTTTTACCCTTTTTAAAACTCCGTTTATAGGTAATCATTACGTATCCTCAGAACTCCTTAACTTGTTTTTGTAAATGAAACTGAGAAATTGTTTTTTTTCTTTTTGCGTCGACCGGGGATTGAACCACCGCTCTGCCACTGAGCTACCAGCGCCCCGACCGAACCCTTCAAATTTTCAACCTCATGATACTCGTGTTGAAACAACGTAAGACGTTGTTTTTGTAATAAGATTTTTGAATTTTGAAAGATAGAATGCTTGAAATTGTCATGTTGGTGTTCTTTCGGAAGAGGCATGGTTTAAGATTTTGTGTCGTAGTAGCTTACTATACATGTTTAGTGGTAATAATGTCAAGATGCCGTCATGGGGTGAGTTATGGCATGAATTTGAACAATTTTTACTGAAAAAAAGTAAAATTAAACCGAAAAATACATAAAAAGGGCACAAAAATATTTCTTAAATTTTAATTATTTAAAATAATTGAGCCTCCCATATAAAGGACTGAATGGTTTATCAATTTTATGAGTTTTATTTTACATACATACACATATCCGGCTTTTATCCCTAGCGGGGTAGGCAGAGAACAATCGGTCATATAATACGGTCGCTATCGTCACGTTTGACAAATATTTGCGGGCGGTTTCAGACAAATCGTGAGAAAAATAAAATAAGGTAATAGTTTAAATAACTAAACACACGCTTGTATTTGAAATGTACTAAAAACAGGTAGGTAATATATTTTATGTTACTGTTTGTTTCACCCATAAATACCTGTAGGTAAGTCATGTTTATACAGATGTTAAAAATGTTTATAATTTGTTTTGATTTAACTTAAAAAAAGCGTGGAGCGATATTAATTAAAATCAAAAATAAAAAAAAATCTCACTTCACTTAAATGTATATATTATTTTGTTTTATTTTATAGCCCCACGATTTTTTAAGTTATCCATACATCTAAACAATATAAAAAAATATAATAACCTCATGTTTGTACATTATAGAAATTAAAGGGGTTCAAAAAGGAGGGTGGGGTAAATTTGTATGAAACTTCGTCAGTTTTGAAGTTAATTCGATTAAAATGTTCCGTGTGATGCCGGCTTAGAGTAGCATCAATCCATTTCTTACCCGTGGGAGTCGTAAGTGGCGACTAAGGGACTCGAGGGTGTGTATTGCAATTTTAGGCGATGGGCTGACAACCTGTCACTATGGCGATACACAATTTTCAGATCTCAAATATGTGTCAGTCGTGGCCTAAATGTCCGTTTTTGCGGCCATTGACGCTCTGCCTACCCAGCAAGGGATTAAACGCATGATGTATGTATTAAAATAAATACCTAGCTATTTGGTTTGAAATTAAGACTGACACAATAAGGATTTTTAGAAATTCTGTCTTAACGGGGATGAAAAAGGGGGAGGGAATAGAAGTGAAAGCTTATCTACCATTCGTTTTGTGACGGTTACCTGTAGAACCATATAAAAGTAAGCTGTGAGATGCTCTTCAAGCTGAGTAACTGGCATGCAACACCAAGATCGCGGCTTCACTTTAAAAACAAACGGAAATGACTCTATTATAATACTTTTTTATCTTCTCTCTCATGAACATCCCTTGGCGAGACAAAGTTCGCGGACACCAGCTATTATCAGAATAAAGCTGTTTAGTTTCCCTGGTTAACCTCGTGACATATCACCAGTAACCCTGAATACAGCTTCCATTTTAAAACTATTCCATTAGATGTCAAAAGTTATTTGAGATCGGGATCGGGTGTCTAAATCCCGGTCCGCCCTAATTCACCGGATTACGGATCGAAACTAAACTAAACAAAATTCTACGGAAATCGTTACACAACAAATACATATCTACACATTATGCCTATATTCGCGTAAAGCATATACAGCCTTAAAACGGTAGTTACCGCTGCTGCTGTAAGTATATTTGATAGCGAAATTTTATAGCCAATCTTCAAGTGGACGTAGGTAAACTGAGCTTAACTGAAACAATTTATTTCCAAGGAAATTAAAGTAAATATATGAAATGTTACAATAAAACAATTTTAAACGGATTTAAGTTGTGTTTATTTTGGATTTTACGTAGGAACGTAGGAATTGTAATTTCCAAAATAAACACAAATTAAATCCGTTTGAAATTAATTTATGGAGTTTGCACAACTATAACTCATAACAATAAAACAGTTTTAAACAGATTTAAGTTGTGTTTATTTTGGATTTTACAATACCTACGTTCCTACGTAAAATCCAAAATAAACACAACTTAAATCCGTTTAAAACTGTTTTATTGTGATGAGTAATATTTGTGCATACTCAAGAAAATATTATATATTAAATGTATTTGTGACTCAAATAGCAAAATTAATATTTTAATTAAATCATATTATTAATTAGCTCGAGCACTGTCAGATAGAATAGTCCCAGTTTCGACTTTTGAGTCACCATCATTACAATCAATACATTTCATCTATTTACTTCATTTACTTGTGAATAAACTTTTTTTAGGTTAGCTCAGAGCCATAATAATATACATTAAAGATTGGCTTGAAAATTTCCCATTCTATGCGTAGGGGAACAAAAACTTTCATCAGGCGTCAGAAGTAATTTCAGAAACAGCTAATTATCCGGTCGTAGCCGGGTTTTTCCGGATTCGTGTCGGTATTCCGTAGGGATGTGTCATTTTGCGAATTCGTTATTTGAAACATGTTTTTTGTAGGTAGTCAGTTTACATGCGGTTTTATTTGCAAATTTTAATTTTTACCAAGACAAAAGTCAATAAATAATGAATAATGTCCTAAAAACTAATTATTATGAGTTTAGGGTTTAGGGTAAGTTTAAGGTCCCAAAGAGCTTTAAATTTTTTTTTTTAAACAGCTGTTTACCTAAGAAAATTGTTGTGTAAATTGTTGTGTAACGTTTATATTGAAAAGATACAGAAATTTTTATTCTTAGTTTAGGAAACAGAAACCTCATAATTATTTTGTATCGTGTTACCTATTTGTAATAAAGTTTACTAATAAAGACTCATCTAATCTTATCTTACTGTTGATTAATTATCATGGTTATTTTAGAGATAAAGGATCTATTTTACAAATGAAGTAAACTATTATTGTCGCCAAGTTATTGCCTACACGATGAAATAAAGAAATAAAGTTAAATAAGCTTTTACTATTTCTTTTTTACTTTTAAGCATATGCTCTTAATACTCAATACTCAATATATTTATTATAAGGTAGAACATGCAACTAATAAAATCAGTACCGTATTGCGTCTGTCAAGTGGTTTGACAGACGCATCTGTAAACGCACCGTAGCCGTATTTGTATGGGAATAAGATGGGAATTCGCAATTTCCTTTCGTCTGACAGAAATATGCGTTACGGTGCGTTAAAAATGGAATGAAAAAAAAAAAATAGGTATGACAAAACAAATCAGTGAAAAAAAAAATTTTAAATATAATATTTCAAAAATATATTTCAAAAGGACCCTTCCTTTTGAAATATTTTTTTTCACTAATTTGTTTTGTCATATTTTTTTTCTCCTACTATTTCTTTGTCATGACGCCAAGTTAGGTTAGAACCGTGACCATAACGCACGAGCCGAGCGAGCGTGCCGCGGCAGCGGCCGGCGACGTGCTAGAACCGAATCAGGGCATGGTGCTATGATAATGTTCCACAGGAATTATGACTTGGTATTGTTAGGCTTTATTAAATTTATGGTATTGTATTTTATGTTTAAAACTGATTATAGTAATAGTTGTTATGCGTTAATAAATTATGCTTAAAGTGTTATGCTTACATAATATTATGCGTAAGTATCATTAGTTTAAATAACAATATGCCATTCTATATTATGACTAATTTTATATAGTATAAAAAGTTTGATGCCAATATTTCAAAGGTTGTAATCATTTTTTTAAACCAGTATTAAATACTTCCACCTCTATTGCGAGCCCGGCCAGCCAAGCCAGTTTGGAATCACGGAATAGGGCTATTTGTAAATAATCAACACATTTCTATTCCGTACCGGCCGAGCCCACCTTATTTTGAAGTAAAAAGTATGGATATGGTATTCTACTTTATTACACGACTGCGCAACCAAAAATGGAGTGTAATGTTTTTAGAGTTCATGTATGTATGTACATTATGTGCGATTCTTTAAAGGACTGAAACTCGTTAACCACTGAACATATTCGAATGGGAATTGTATCGGAAGAATCTTTCCATTATCCTTCGTGTCATAGGCTAGCCTTTATCTCAGAAAGCTCACGTGTTTTTATTTGTTTATTTATTATGCTTGTGTCATAAAAAGTATAGACAAAATTAATGTTAACCCAAGCAAAACTTTAAATAACTTACTCTAGATGATGCTTGTACGTTGCTTCAAGACGATTTTTTTAAGTGTCCGGTGAGGGTGCCGCCGGCAGTGGTATAGCGGTGGAACGGCACTCGGGTCCGGGTTCAATCTCCGGCCTCCGCTAACATTTTTTCAATTTCTTATTTTCATTAGTGTAAGTGTGCAAAATAAACCATGGTACATTTAACATTTTAATTAAATTTGTATTTGGTTAAGTTACCAAATTTTCAAAATGTATTATTAATATTTTATTAAATAATTCTGTCTAATCGGTAATTTTATTTAACTAATCCACATTAGCATGTCATGACGTAACCAAACATTGTGATATTTTTTTATTTTCTTATCAACTGCTTGTATCATGTTAATTGCGAATAAAATTATCTAATCTTTATTCTTTTAACTCAATTTAAGTTTACTGTAAATAACTTTATGAATAAATCCATTGTTAATAAATTATAAGTTAATAAATAATTTTAGTTTTCTCCTGAATAGCACATCCAAACAATATACATCTTGGACCGCGTACTTTCAATATCGGAGCGAGCAGGTAGCGTGCTAACTACGCGTTTAGCTGCGTAATTACAAACCCTACGTCCCGCCTAATATAGGAATGTTTTCGACTAGGGTTTGTTTTGCTACGACGTGACAAGCTTGTTAGAATGGAGATTATCTAGTGGCAAGGGTGGCAATATGCTTTATATTGAATTGAAAATGCTAGGTGAGTAAATTGGCTATGTAAGTCGAGGATGTATATGCGAGATATAATATATAATTGCACGTTCACACCATGCACATGCTCCTGCTACTGCCGCTGTCGCGAATATTGCTCGACATACTTCCGCCACACCTCGGACACTGGCGCTCAAATCTATGAAACAAACGCGTTGCTACGCACACAGTCTAAGCTCGCGTAGGTGAACGCAGACCATGCTTGTGTGTGTGTGAGACAACATGTCAGGGTTGCCGCCATTTTGCGTTCGCGAATCGGGAATGCAATGTGCGGCAGTATGAAATGACCTTCGTCGTCGCGCCCTTGCTAGCCGGTGTCTGAGCGTCCTCTGAGCGCGGGTGGGCGGCGCTTGTAGGGGGAGGTAGGGAGTGACCATACTGTACGCTAGTACTATTAATTATACTGTGCTTCCGCGGAAAAATCAAAGCGAGTGAGTGTACACTTAGTGCCAGTATACTCTTCTCGCACCAATACGAGTGCGGGAGATAGCAATACATTCCACACGCGTTCGTGCTGCCGCCGTTCCTTTGACTCGCGCACGATAACCCGACATTCTAGGGAGCACGGGAAGTGGCAGCGGCATGACGAGTAGCAGCGCGAGTAGGGTAATTCCCGGATATGTGCCTCAGCGGGATATGCGCCTCAGTTTAGTTGTGTGAAAAGTAAAATACTTGCACAAAATAATCCTTTATTAAACAAAAGCACCCCTTCCCCCCTTAAGTCTGCCACAAAGCGTTGGCGCGTGCGGACTTGCGTAGGAGTGTTTTTGACGGCGACGTGATCAACAATCGGAATTTTACTCTATGGATGAACTTTGACCTTCCATAACTTTGGATTTGACTGGTAACTGTTCTCTTTCTTTACGTTTAAATTAGGAGTAGGGTGTGTAGATTATGTAATCGTCCAATTGTTGAATAAAAAAATAGTATTTATATCCATTTTTGATAAGGGCATATATCCCTGTGAAAAAGGATATCTGCCTCGATACGTTTTGGGATGTGTGCCCTTAGGGCCTTGCCTGACTTTGATGCAGGAATGTTATGAATATGTAATTTTTGTTACGGATACAGATACGGATATGTTATTGTTTCGGATTATCCGGTAGTTTCTGATACTTTTAGTTGCAGATATCATACAAATAGTTCATCTTTTGTTTATTTCGATTACGTTTTGGGATAGTCCCTAAGGGCACATATCCCTTTTCTGACTTTTATGCAGTAATATTATGGATATGTCATCTACACAAAAGAAGAAGAAGATGGTTATGTAATTTTGGTTACAAATATGTAATTATTTCGGATTACCCGTTAGTTTCGGATAATTTTGGTTACAGTCATCAAACAAATTATTCTTTTTCTGTTCATTCATTTATTGGACCAAATATTATATTATAAATAGGTTTTGTTAATTAGTAATATATATGTATGTATTAAAATAATATTAAAATACAGTAATAATTTAGTCAATTATGTTTAAAATATTTGTTTTCTTGCCAAGGGCACATATCCCTTCCAAAAAAATCACTCTGGGGCAAATATCCGGCATGTGAGGCGTATATCCCGGTTTTCACTTTTATTTTAAACTTAAAATATACGGCTAATTATAAGGATTATTTTCAAAAGGCCATATAAAATCAATAAATAAACGTTCAAATTATATATATTTAAGAAAATAATTTGTTTATTATTTTGAAATGAAAAGATATGAACAAAATAAAAAAGGTTGGGCATATATCCCGGACTTACCCTAACCTGCTCACACATTCGCGCTGCCCCCTTTTCTAACTATTTTCCTGCCCATATGGGCATTGTGTGAATGTGCTATAGGAAAGGTTCAAAGTTCAAACTGTCTAAACTAGCCTGAGCTTGACTGTACATATTTTGATGCAGCTTTTTAGTGTTTACCTGAATGTGGTATATAATTATATACGATTTGGAAAGCGCAGCAAAAGATGCCCAACTAACTAATGGACCGATGACCTAATAAATGTTGTGAAAACATCAAGATTTACGACCATCAGTGGACGTCGCACGGCTGTAAACACTGCTGTAACATTATTAAAATAATTTACTGCTACTACTATTTTAGCCACGACAGTCAACTGGTATGCGGAGGCACAGGATCGAGATCAGTGGAGGAAGGGGAGGGAGGCGTTTGCCCAGCAGTGGGATCCCGATGGCTCTATAAGATGGGGTGGTATGGGATCTACCTCTTAGCGGTCCACCCCGGGCAACGGCAACACAGGCTTGCCTGTGGATAAGTCCGGCTGAACGATCCCACGCGCGCGGTGGAAGGCTCCGTAAGGGGCCGCCTGGCTCGCGACCACCATCCCACCGAAGTCTGGCGCCAAGTAGCTTGCTGCGTTCCGTCAGTGTGTGGGAGTGCCAGTGCCTTAACAGGCTTCTTCTGGGTGAGCTCGTTCCATCTTAGACTCTGTCTCTGTCCTATGACCTAGACTAGAGTCAAGAGCAAACCCATCATTAATAAAAAATAAAAAAAAACTGTGTGACATGGGCCTTCCCTTATGAAGAGGGTATGCCATATTCACCACGCTTAACAGACAGATTTTGCCCAAGATGTTACATACTTGTCAAGCGCAGTACAGAGAACACCTTGTGAACAACACATGATATTTAACCGTTCAGGAGATGACTTGAAAACAGCAAAGCTGACGTTATGCCCGTTCGGTGCCAACATTGTTCTTAGTTATTTTATTTATTTATTTTTAATGATTGGTAGTTTTTTTTTAATGAGTGTATACACAGATCACTGGTTTCATCCATTTTATCGATTTTTACAACACCCACGTGTAGATATGAGGCGATGCTATTCTAAGCCGGCACCACACGGCTGTTGAATCGTGCTCATGGAAAATATCATACCTAACTACAAATACTAATATTCCAAGCTCAGTTTATTAGACTAAAACTAGCATGAAGCACAAATTTCTGCTTTGTGCCAAACAATAGCTATCGGAGATTGGGCTCTTGACTAGATCAAACGTTAATAATTGCCTGGTTTTAGTTGCAAGTTTCAAAGATAAAATAACATGTTGAACATCCTAAATGACGCCATGAAAAACTCGACGCAATCAGGCTTTTAGTAGTACTATTATTTATTTTGTGCTTTAAGTCTTCTTAGGGTGCATCTCCATTAAGGTAGAGCTGTGCGGAGCGGAGCCTATCGGTACATGCGTAGACCAATCACTGACGCGGAGCCAAGAATTGTAGAACCGAAATTATATCGGTTAAAACGGTAGTGGGTTAATGTCCTATGGTAAAAGTATGACGTAAATTCATACCGAATTATTAAGATATCATAACATTTCAGTACCGAAATTTTCTGTTACTGCCTCGTTTACGGTACTTATACCACTATTAAAACGGTTTTCTAAAAATATCTCTGCAATTCCGCATTTTCACTTGATAGAGCACTATGTATATTTTGATATCAAAATAATGTCAATAGCGGTACCGCTATTCATAATGATACATTTTTCCCGTCTACCTTTAAAACGTAAACCTGTACCGATATAATACCATTTAGCTTAACCTACTACTACCTTAACCGAAAACGGTCCTTATGTGGAGCAAAAATTTCTAGGTTTATAATTGACCAATTCATGCTTAACCTCAATGCAGACGCACCCTTATGTTGCGGTCGGCTCAACCGCAGAAGAAGTAAGGACCAATTTTTTATCGGTGGTCTAAAATGACAGGTCCGGAGGATCTAATGACAGGGTCCTCTGGGACAATGACCTCTGTTTTTGTCCGGTTAAGTGGGATCAGTGAACGAGACATTGCTGTCATTTTGAAGAGACAAATCTTTTGGTATGGTTTAAAATAGTATCACCCCTTTTCTACTCGTGGGTGACGTAAGGCGACTAAGGGAATAGGCAGCAACGTTCCCTGTGAATACCTTGTGCTGGCTAACGAATCCGCCTGCCAAGCTTGGTGAGTATGCAATATTGGGAGGCCCATGTCCAGTAGTGGACTGTTGTTGCTTTTATTTTTTAGGAGCCTGGTTGAACAAAATTGCTCAGTTTTAATCGAGTTGTTAGGAAAATGAAACCTACCTACTAGATCGATTTATCACCGCCAAATCTCCTACATACATAATTTCCTGAAAATCGTTGAAAGCGTTATCGAGATCCCGATAATAAATGTTCAATAACTGTTATATTTAAGTTGCTCTTGAAATGCGTCGTTCAATGTTGCGGTATTTTTCCGGCCTAATTTGTTTTTCGAAAAGAAATTGAATGCCGTAGATGCCGCATTGTCGCGCGGCTGTCATAAGCTGGCCGGCTGTCTAACAAATACCACATAATATTCTTCTTCTACATCAGCCTATTGCAGTCCACTGCCACCAATACCACATAATTGTCCGCAAATAATAAGACCACCTTGATCTTTCTGCCAGTTTCATTAAATGTAATGAAACCACATCAGAGGCCTACTACTAGTAGAAGGCGGTTGAAAAACTCTGACACCAGGGTTCATTGGGTCGTTGGACGACTCGGTTTCCCACATGAAAAGAAGATTGAAAGTAATACAATGAGATAAATAATAAATAATAAATAATTCAGCGTACCCTTGAAATTGTTGAATAATTCGAAGTAAAAGCTATCAGAATCACGAAAACTGGTCAACATACCCATTTAAGGCAACAACTTACACTGGTTGGTTTATACACTTAAGAAGAACCAGTTCAGGGGATCCCTTAAATAGGTATGTTAAAGTAATACTAATAGTACCTACATAAGACACATTATCTGACTAACGAGAAAGTCAACAAAAATAACTAAATTTAAAACTTAGTTCATTTCTTCATACTGAACTTAAACTGACACAAAAGTCCACTGCTGGACATAAACTTGGGGATATTTGTCATACTCACCACGCATTGGAAGGTGTTATTCACAAGGAATGCAAGCAGTAGCCTATTTCCTAGATTTATCCCATAGTCTCCATTCACGACACCCACGGGTAGGAATGGGGTAATTATATTCTAAGCCGGCACCACACACATTCGGTATAAATGCTAACTAAGAACTTCAAAGCCAAATCCACTTAACTTAATTAATTAACTTGATTAGTTTTGGTTACAACGTGTTAAGTACCTAAGTAGGATTCGAGATGGCAATCGCATATAAAGGCTCCCTTACGATAAGTGGTGCCGACACAAGTACAAATTGGATGATGTTTAATGATAATTAACTTCAATATACATAATCAATCTGCTTTGGTCGGATCGAAGTACGGAAATAAAAAACTTATTTCAATATTTAACTTAGTAAAAAAAAACAATAAATTAGTTTAAAATTTACTTAAATCATGCGTCAAAGGGATTAACTTTTTGGTCGCAGCTATTATTCGGATTATCCTTGGAAATTTCATATAAAAAGTAGCATTATGTGTTCTTCCTGGTTATAGTCTATGGGTACCTAATATTATTTATTCCGTCTAATTGTTCAATAGTGAAAAAGTAACAAACAAATACATACACACACGCTCTTTCTCTCTTTTCGTGTGGGACACCGAGTCGTCCAACGACCCGATGAACCCTGGTGTCAGAGTTTTTCAACCGCCTACTACCACTAGTAGGCCTCTGACATGGTTGTGTTACGACCGCCGTCTAAGTAATTGACGGCTTGACGTGCCCTCCGAAGCACGGAACCACTTATTTTCGGACAATCAGTTGGTTCACCCTGCAAAGTCCTAACCAGACCGGGAATAAATTCACAAAGTGATAAATATCAACTTTGTGAGTGTCCCACCGAGAATCGAACCCGGAACCATTGCGTAGCAGGCAGTCGCACTACAACTGCGCCACATCGGTCATCAATTCTCTCACACACACACGCTAATTCTCGGATTTATAATTTAAGTATGGAATAAAAATAAGTATAGGATAAATTAAAGGTGATGGTGGCGCTAGTTTTGTTCGATAAAACCTTCACTTAGTTACGTCGTTAGTTAAGTTTGGCAGTTAAGTCACCTGAGGTAAGTTTTATCGATTATTAATGGCAGTTAACGCTGTTTTAGACAAATTGTAACAAATTTAAGAAGGTAACACTTTCAATTATTATTTATGTTAAGACTTTACTACAGGGTGGACAAAAGAAAGGGTGCACTTTTGAATTTTAATATTTCGTTTATATTATCAAATTTTCCGTATCAATAACGCTAAAAAAACTAAAGTCAACATAATTTATGTTAGCATTGAAAAAATTCTTCAGTCAAAACTCGAACAAACTTAAAATTTAAGAAACAACTGAGAATCGTATTAATTGCTATAACTTTAATTACAGCGAATATTTTATTGAAAATGCAGGTTCTAATTTTAGGATAATACTTAAAACTTGGGCAACGGACATTGTGATAGATTGTTTGTATAAAGAGAAAACATTTTTTGTAAATTGGTGCCACTGTCGAGGTACTCTTGCCTGATTATTTGCGGGTTTATATTATGTTTGAAACCTTAAATCTGTATAAATTACAAACTAATAAAATTATAATAAATAAATAATGATTGAAACCATTACATGAAAATATAAAAAAGCATGGGGCACCTTACAAGCTTAAGTGGGTTCCTTTCTAATGATAACATAAACGACGCTTCCCTAGTTGCCCAAATAATAGATGTGTGTTTATGAAAGTACCTCAAAACATGTTGAATTTGTATTAATCTTAATTATAGTATTAATTCTAAGGCAAAACCACCATTAAAAAGGCCTGCCTCGATGTCAAGTGTAAACTAAAATAGTTCAATTGGGAAATTTTACTCATAACTTAAAACATTTCTAAAGACGTTATAGTTAACTACTGAACAATGTTATTTGTGCTGTTTAAATTTAGATAACATCTTAAAAAAATTAAGCAATAAACATTGAGGAATGTATTGTTTTCTAATATAAACTCTTACAAAGTGTGCTACCTTTTTGTCTACCCTGCATTAAAGTGAACTGAAAGTTCATGTTCATAAACCAATGTTTCTCCATTTTATTTTTTCTTCAGCTTAGTTATTTGAGATAAAAATAATAGTTAATTCTTTGTCTACTATATGGTATACCAGGAAAGCTCTTCAATAAGTGGTTTTAGAATTTCAGCATCGCCCCAGTAAAAATAGCAAATACTTCAAGCTAAAGTTGCTCAGTTCCCCGATTCTCTTATTTCTTGCTATTGTGATTCCATCGACACTCAACTGCTGCTATAATGTTATTGTGATCTTCTTTACTCCAAACTGTTAGGAATACGAAATGCCAAAACAATCCTCTATTGAAACAACTGACACTCTATTGAAACACAACGGAGACGATTTTCAAATAGCAGAATATGTCCCAAGATTTACTGTTAGCTTAATTTACTAAAGAATTTCTAAATAGCACAAACATAGCGTAAGATTTTATTAGAAATTCATATTGCTTGACTGAAATTTGGATTACGGGATGAAATATAATTTGTAATGTACACGAATATTAAATTAATCATAAATTATGACTATCAACAATGCATTTAATCTCAAACTTAATGTATTTTGAAATTGAAATCAAAATTGTAAATCAGATGTCGGAGTAACATGTTGAAATAATTATTTAGTTACGAAGACGAAAGATCGTTTAACTCAATGTTTGTTATTGCCCAAGTATTACCTATTGTACAGTCACAGTACCAAGGATACTTCAAAAATTGTTTGTTTTTATTCCCATTTAAAACATAATTAAAATTTAAACATTTTCTCATAAAAGAAGTGATTATCCACAAACACAAATCCATTTCTAGAAAAGAATATTGCTAGGGACAAAAATAATTCAGTTGTTTTGGAGTACCCCTGGTTCCGCATGTGCTTCAACCGACTGTACATTTAAATAATTTTCACGGATTTAAATTGTGTATATTTTAAGGATTTTCACATTTCTTTTGTTTCAAATTATTCTTGTTCTAGCAAAAACATCATTGTTTTTAGCCTGTTACTTTTCTTCTGTCTACGATAATCGCCCCGGGGCTTTCAAACCTGCGCCTGAATACTTTGTGAGAGGCAAAGGCTCCCGGTGAAGCAAGTGTGGTTTTTCAAACAACCAGCCGGCACCACAAGGCAAATATGTATCGATAGTAACAGAGGCCTAGCCTATTAGTTACCTAGAAGGTGGTATAAAAACGCTGAAAATATATATACATACATACATACATAAATCACGCCCATATCCCTTACGGGGTAGGCAGAGCGTTAACGGCCGTAAAACGGACATTAACACCACGTCTAACAAAAGCTTGAGGGTCAATCAGATAACTGTGTATTAAAATATATATATATATATATATATATATACATATGTATTTGTTCGTTTATGTATATATATTTATTATACCTTAGATATATATTCTGTGCACGTCCTATCCGCATTTCGTTTAATACAATTCTCAACAAACTCTTCCCTAGGTCTGCTGTACGAAATTTCTTATTAGAGATAAGCAGTGCCTGTTGTGTCTGTTTTCTATATGTGTTTTTCTCTTTACTGTTGCTGTGTACAATTAATCTTTAAATAAAATAAAACATAGTTCATTGAGTCCGCGTTTGCAAGCAAATAATTGTTTCATTATTCATTAACAAATATTTGAAGTCCATCAAACGAAGTGAAACAGTCCAATGACTTTTTGTGCTGAAATCTTTCGAACAAACACTTTGTTTGTTGCAAAATGGCTGAAACCTCCACAAAAATTCAATGTTTGTTAAGGTAGTTCCAAGTTGCTCCAAATAACGATTCCACCGCGCTCCCTTAGGTAGTATTTGGCGGTATATTGCGGGTTCAGTTTTCTGACGAATGTATTTTTGGAAATTCCATACTGATACTCATGCCACAGAGCGCTAATTCTGTCGCGGCTGTCACTGGCTGACATTTGCTTGCTTGCTGTCAAAAATTATGCAATAATTTACCAGAAAAGTTTGTCCTTTTTGTTCGCGCTGCGCCAGGGAGAAACAGACACTCATTTTGCGCTCAAATTTTCACGAGATTTTACGGATTTTCCGACATAGAAACTAGAAAAATACCATTTGAATGTCTAATTTAGGTATTCGTACTAGAAAAGGTATGTATCTAAATTATAGAATATTTTTTATTGTAAAAACTTTAAAATGAAAAAAAGAAACATATTATAGAGGTTACAATTTTTTTTTCTTAAGTAACCTATTAATAATCATTTATTTAACAAAGTAATGTTTGTCAAATTGTGTTGGTGATAAATAAATGTTTTTTGTTAGATCTTTGACAATAACAAGTATTTTTTTAGAATTTTATGGCTGTAATTATTTAAATAACACTGGTATAGAAATCTTGTTTGCGCTTTATGCCCGCCTTACTGTATTTTCTGTGTACAAAAAATCATTTTTGAAAAGAACCAAAGCGACATTTTAATTCAATAACTATAGAGGTATTTTAAATGAGTCTAATCTATTTTTGGTACCTAGTTTCTGATTTTCTCTAATTTTATGGTTATGATGCCAACGTGACATTATTTTTCAAAATGTTGATGTAATAACACCTTTATGGAGCAAGCTGCAACAACCCTGGAGGGGAAAAATACGATAAATGAAGCCAAATTCTAGCGATAAACTTGGAAGAAAAATGCGTAGAGTATTTTGGTCTGGAAATAGAAACGATGACCAATGGAAATACCGGGTAAGGCCCGGTTCGTCAATGTTATAATGAAAATTAATGATAATTAAACAAGCTCTCCGCCCCGTGGCTTCACCTGTGGCTGTAATGACATGTTTTATAGCAGTAAATGCCTATGCCATGCTTAAGCTCTTACTAACTACTACGATTTATAAGTCTCTTCAACTTCCTTGCGAAATGTTTTTTACTATATTATATCTTAATTAATCAGAATGTAATGAACTATACTTATTAAACTTAAGTGAGACAAGAACTTTCTAAAAGGTAATCGTGTGAATTAATATTTAGAAACAAATTATTTGAAATTTGAACCATGAGGCGAACCGGCACTGTGGCAAACGGGACCTCAATCAGAAACAAAATGATGACCAATGGAAATAGTGGTTCATTCTTCAATGTCAACATAATGTAAAAGCAGTTTATTTTATTTGAAAAGTGGGCAGATTTTGCCAAATATATTACGGATTTACAAACATCTAATGATGTTTTGTTTGCTTATAAAAGGTACTATGTGAGGCGTACAAAACATAAGGTGTAACAAAATTTGTTGTAAATATTTGATTAAAAGTCAGCCTATAAAACTATCAACTTTCCCCAAAAGCACAGTTGAAATATGGAAGAAATGGTAAAAACAAGTATTCCCATGATTGGTGTATTTAATTATTTGGTTGAACCTAGCATCTGTGGTTCAGATTACACCTGTATAAATTGCAGCCAAGAAATTTTGGAGTTTGTGAATATGAATTCGGTTGTTATTTTTCAAACAAATTTCAAATACAATACTAGATGTATAGACAATATTAGATGTATATGGTTTTCATCAATACAATACAATACAATAACTTTATTCATAACATTTGTTACAAGTCAGTATAAAGATTATTAAAATTACAAATAGTATGTAAAATCAATTAAAATTATAATAACAAATAGTATGTAAAATCAATTAAAAATAATAAATTCTTGGTTCAGTCTAAATCAGGTCACAAGTGGACCCAAAAACTCCTTCAAATCGTAAAATTGCTTCTCGAGAAGCCAATTTTTTAATTTATTTTTAAATATTTGTGGAGAAGCTGCATTCCTGATCGTATCCGGCAAGCGATTAAACACACATGGACCCAGCACATACACTGAACGCCCAGACTTTGATAGTTTGTGTCGTGGCACAATCAGCTGATTTTTCATCTCGTTGCTGCGCAAGCTGTGTAATCGGTTGCTTAGCTTGGGCTTGAAGCTGTCTAAATGCGTGGCGGTGAACACGGCTACCTGGTAGATGAGCTCACACGGCAATGGTAGTATTTTAAGTTTTCTGAAAAACGGTTTGCATGAATCGTCAACAGGTATACCTACCATCGCACGTATAGCCCTCTTCTGCATTACAAATACCCGGTCGACGTCCGCGGCCCGGCCCCATAACTCCAAGCCGTATGTGATGATGGAGTGGACTGTGGCATAGTAACATGCCCTCACGATGTCTTTTGAGGCGGTGTTAGCCAGGCGTCGCAGAGCGAAGCACGCACGGCCTATTTTTTTACACAATTCGTCGATGTGTGTTTCCCATATTAATGCGCTGTCGAGATGGAAACCTAGTAACTTTGTACGGTCGCATTCAAAAGTGGAGTCATAGTTAACACAAACCTCAGAAAACAAGTCGCTCGCACCCGCGGCGACACTCACACAATGACACAAATGACGTATAACATACTATTATTTGACGAACTACCATTGTATAATAGGCTGAGTAGTATTGACTATTTCACTACATGAATCATTAGCTTCGGTAGCTTGGTCAGTAGCGCGGTCAAGCAAATTCTTGACCGTTATTGTGGAGACAATGGATCGAATCCCGATATCTTCGTTGTAGTTTTTATTTTATCAAATGAAGCAAAATTTAGTAAATTTTGAATTACATTTTAGTTGTTGCTAGATCGTTTGCGAGATAGTGCGTGTGCTAAGTGATTTTTTTTAACCTAAGTTTATTTATTAAACTTCAGTGTTTATTTCTTCAAAATGCATACTATTATCAGTTTGCAGGATAAGCAGCGTATTGTTGCGCTGCAATTATCTGTGGCGCTGCATGATATTGGATTTAATTTAACTCAAATTGCTAATCAGACTGGTCTGGCCGTAAGTATAGTTTTATTTCATTACAATTGTATTTTAAATATTAAAAACTTTGACTCATAGTATGTTGGTAGCTGTGAACCGATTAGTATAAACTTTTTTTATTAATAATGCTACTTTGTTTTAGTGGAAGACTGTTAAACGTTGGGTTACACGTTTTGAAGAGGAAGGTAGCGTAAAAACTCGACTCGTCTTATTAATGATTCACAGCGGAGGATGATGGTGTAACAATATGAAGAAAATGGTTCTGCCGCTGGTCCAGGCGAATTAGTAGCACAAGAAACAGGGCGTGCAACTGCCGCTAATTATGTTGATATGCTACAGGAAAGCATGCTACCGACGACGGTGCGAAATGTTTAACTGTTTATCCTGCTAGTGAAGTTCCTCGTTTTGCATTTGTCCAGGATAAATTGTCCAGTGCATCGAGCTGCGGTGGTGTATAATTGGTTTAGCCAGCACCCAGATATCCAAGTTATTTGTTGGCCAGCAAAATCTCCGGACTTAAATCCCATAGAGAATTTATGGGGTTTAATGGTGCAAAGGTGGGACATGCGCAATGAAAGAACTACAGAAGCTTTAGAGGCTCACTGCCTGGGAGTGTGGGAGAGTACCAGAGGAACAGATATATGGAATTATTTGGTCGAGTCTATTAAGTGTTGTTGAAAACAGCGGAGGTAACACCAAATACTAATTATGTAAGCGGCGATTTTTACTTAAGATTCCAATCAGACCCGATCTAGCATACATTGCTGATTATCTTGTGTATTTCATTATAATATATGAATATACACAAAATAATCAGCAATGTATGCCGAAGCGGGCCCGATAAATCGTTGCTCACTCAACCTCTATTTACCTGCTTACCCGCCTACTATTGCAGTAGGTATTTGTGGAGCATTACATTAGCAATTAAACATCGATATATATTTATATAAGATTGATCATTATTAGTCAGTTATCTTAAGGCCTTGCTTCAATATCTTTTCATTACGAAAACGAGTACTTAAGCTTAAACCTTGAGATGTAGGCAAATAACTGATTTATTATTATTACAATTACTTTTACTTCCGAGGAAAGTGCATCATCGTTAAACATAGAACAATAAAATAATTACTAACGAAATTATTACTTAAATAACTTTATTGAAAGATTCAATCCAAGATTTGGATCATTCCTATGATCTTATAAATAATTACCTATCGATGTTTCAGCTAATGAACACTTAATATCATTTTACATAATATTGTGTTTTATCATTCAAACAAAACTATAAACTAAGTATTACGGCAGCAAGTATTTTATGTAGTTTTACATACTCGTATATTATGGTTACCCAAAGTTCTCATTCATGTCATTATGTTATTTACATAAAGTAATACTATACCTACCAATAAAATAATTTCTTACCTTACTTTTTGTTTTATTACAATATTATAGGTTTATGTTTTTAGATATCATATTTTGATACATAATTTACAATAAACATTTAAAGATATAATACATAGATGAATATATAGAAAAATATTATATAAAATAATTATTACTGGAGAAAATATGGTAAAAACATATAAAAAAACATTATTCAACATACAGAGATCGGATGGGAACCCGGTTCCGTTCTGATTAGAAGGTAGGAACTATTACCGCTAAGCTACGGTAGCTTGTGATCAATACGACGAAATAAAGATATGTAATCTATTGCTTTACTACAAGTGAACGAATAAGGATAACTATAATACAGTTTTAGACAAACCAGTGTGATGTATACTTTGTGGTGATGTGGTGGCGAATAGGCTATCACCGAGTAATTATTTCAAAGATTACATAGATGTCGCTTATAGGTGGTAATCTGTTTAAGTTTTAATGCTACGCCTTAAGGTGGACTTTTCTACTTACAGTCGATAATCTTACGTGTGTGCGTAAGTTAGTAAAGTAAGTACAAAGGATAATAACCCGAATTGCAATCTGTCAAGTGGTCTAAC
This sequence comes from Tuta absoluta, assembly GCA_027580185.1. Lineage (NCBI taxonomy): Eukaryota > Metazoa > Arthropoda > Insecta > Lepidoptera > Gelechiidae > Tuta > Tuta absoluta. The sequence continues at coordinate 3,675,348 of JAQAHW010000019.1, read as the reverse complement.
TATGACTCCACTTATGAATCCGACCGTACACTGCACTTGTTGCAGTATGGTGCTACCTGCAGGTATATTAATGGTTTTCCCAACAGCCATGAAAATGCAATAGAAGGTGTTATGCCATTTACATATTAAAACACATTACCTTGATCATATAAATAAGCAATAACTTCAATTAATAAGTTAATCATCTGTTGATAATACTCTGAATTTCACGCCTTTGATGTTCTTAAGACGGTATAATATATATCAATAAACAGATATAAACGACGAAGATTCTTTGATCAATGCGCCTACGATATAGATATTGTATCAAGATATTGCTTCCTACGTTTTCTACTATTTCGTAGAATATCAAATACGCGCTACGATTCTGTAGCTATTTTGTAGACCAATGCTACGAAATGTCATTCATACAAACGAATAACTCATATATTTATTTTTAGTTGAAAGTAATTTGCTGATGGCTCAAATTTTTAAAATACGAACAGTGAGAGATTAAGACGACAAACGACCCGATAAGTTTTGAAACCAGAGATCCAATAAAGATATAATTAATAACATTTTATATTCTTGTTAAAAAATCTCATAAAATTGTCAATCAGACCGTCACATCGTTGTTTGAACAAAAAACAAGATTTTTCAAAGGCACAACGCATGCGCACTCATAACTTCACCGTCCGTTCTTCCACCGTTCAGCAGTACACACAGAGGCAACCCTAGGTGATCGGTTACTCACACTCGCGCAGAAGAGCCACGTAAGCACAGCGCAGAATCGCCCAAAATCACGGACACAGCCAAGCGAAATCACGCACACATTGATTGCGAACTGTACGTACGCGGCAGGGTTCCTACACGCACACATCAGAGTTCTCACCCTGGCGATCCTGTGTACGTTAGTACTGTTTCAGCTTCTGGACTGGAAGCACGTATTTTATGTGTGATTTGTGAAGTGACGTGAGACGACGTAATGTGAAGTTATGAAGTAATCGGATCCAGCGATATTTTTAAGACGAAAAATTTTATGTGAGGATTTTTAAGCAGTGAAGTGAAACTCGGAAAAATTATAGTGCAGTGGAAATCAAAAAGTGATTAACAGTTGAAACTTGAATTCAGGAATTTGTTAAATAGGAAGGAGATAACATTTTCTTTGGATTTAAATCAGGTAAGAGTTAAGATAATTTTAAATTGAACTAAGCAAAAATAATCTCTACCACTATCTGTTAAATTGTTTTTATGATTCAAAATTTTTTATGTTTTTATTAGAAATGTTTTATCAGTTACAACTACCAGAAATTTTTTAAAGCAAGGTATGGGTTCTTGTAATTAATGAAGTTAATTAAAATTGATTCACATTTAAAAATAATCTTTTCATTAATAATTCTCTTTCAACTGCACTACTATTGGTCAAAATTTACCTGCCTAGTTACCTATTACATTTCATAAATAAGTGGAAAAATATTTTATGTCATATTAAAACAGTCTGTAATCCATTGACTGTACAAATTATACTTCTTCTGAACACTAAATTGTAAGCAAAAATAGATAAACAGACTTAAGATTTTAATAGGCCGGGAATATAAGACAAAGTATACCAATCCAAGCGTAATAATGACGAGGGTTAGAATCACAATATAAATAAATAAAGGGTGTATTCTCAAAGAGCTGTTCATCATAAGCAATGAAGGCAATATTAATTTTGGAGTAAGCAGTTATTATGAGACAGGGGTTGAAATTAATTTTAAGATGCCACTTTTCAGACGATATTTCAGTAAATATTAAATGACAAATATGAATTGAGTATTTATGGGGTCATAAATTTGATATTTATTTAGGCTCTATCTGGGATATGGATATTTTTAGGATAAGAGAACATCTGCGTAGGTATAATTGAGCCGTGGCATTTCAGATTGTATGGGACAGCATACATTATAAATACTGACGCACCTACCATTGTTTTGACCGACTATCCGTATACCTAGACTAGACTTATCGCCAAAAAATTGCCTAAGTCGATTATTACTTTAATGACACTTGGGAAAAGAAGAAAATCGCGTGTGTACTCGTTTGCCTTGTCTACCAATAAACAGTTGTGGTTTCAGATAAGAACATTTTATTACAAGTTATTTAAATTATTATACTAATATTTACTGTCCTAATAGTACAGTGGCCTATATTCAGCCGACTAATTGCCAGCAATAAAAATGGCCGACTATCTCTAATTGGAAATCAGTATCACTACATAGTATTTATAAAATAAAGTCGTTTCCCGGAGTCCCGCAGCTAACTTTGATGCGGGTTTTTTTATGGATGGTGACATTCAAGAGAAAGGTTAATAGTGCATGTCAAATGCCGGGGAAAGTTCGTATATCCGCGGGAAAATAGTTGGCAGCGGATGAAACCGCTGGGCGGGCCGCTAGTCTTTGATATATCACTCATCCGAATTTCCCTTTACTAAGGTATACGCAGTGTGTTTCTACCCTTGATTGTGTTATCAGCACAGCATCAACTTATTTATTAAAGGGATCAACTTATTTATAACTGACCTACTAGATCCCTTTGCTGGGCAAAGGCCTCCCGCGCGGTCTTTCACTTCTTTCGGTCCGAAGCCAACTCGATCCCACTCCTTACCATAGGCATCGATATCGTCACGTTATCGTTTCTGGGATCACCTTATACTGTTTTTTTTCTTAGGTACAGAATTAAAGTTACACAGTGTAAGTTGGGTAGTTTTATGGGCTGTTGATGCTACCCAGAAACTTGTGTGTAGCTAGTCTGAAACGTATAGCAGCTGTAGTAAGTTTAATGTCCTATTATCAAATTTCTTGTTAGCGTCATAGTACCGTCATTATGACGGTTATAATATTGATCTAAATGTACAGGGTGTAAGGGATAGCACTCCGAATACTAATAGGGTGCATTCAGACCACAAAACTGAACAACTTCCCAATATTTCAGAAAACGTTTTTTTTTCTTTTTATGGTAAATGCTGATTGTGATTTCGTATGAGAGGTCGATTTTTTTGTCGTCTCCTAACATATATTTCTAGGGAAATGTTGTTCAGTTTCATGGTCTGAATGCCCTATCAGTATTCGGAGGGCTATCCCTTACACCCCGTATATTATCTGTATTTCCGAACATTATATATGGCACATTTATTAATTTAATTATACTCGTATATTTGTTGTCTTGGTTACAGCAGAGAATGTAGTAACAATCTCTCAGATAATTATTTTGGAAGCAATATAAGTTTACGTACACTTTGGTAAACTTATTAAAGTTTACTATCAAATTTCTTGTACTTTGTGTTATTTTAGGCAGATTTCACACTATGGCGGATTTAGAGTGCGTCCGTCAAACATGTCAAACTCAGCAATATAGTGTGCCAGGGTAATTAATTGAATTCGAAATTAGAATGCGTTTGGTATAAGAATTCGAAATTACTTTTCATCTGACAGACAGGTTCGTCAAAAATACTTTAGTTTGTCAAAGTGTGAGAACCATTTTTATCAGACTTGTTCATTTTATAAGGTTATTATATGATGTATGTAATAAGGATGAAAATGTTATGATAATGGTCAAATTGAACATTTGTTTTTTGTGTAGAATTTGAAATACAGCAAAAAGTTAAACATACTATCGTAATCTTTTTGGTTTATTTGGTTTTAGATATCTTGTATTAAATTAATTAATTAGTGTCATCGAAATAAATAATTGTTTCTCGCAAAAGTCGAAAAAAATACACTATAAAAACAGTTTTTATAAAACAAAAAAAGTTGGAAGAAAAAAATTAAACTTAATACAGAATAATTTAAAGTATTAATGGAGTGCCTTCTGTCATATAAAGTTAAAAGCATATATTGGATATTTATATATCCAATAAAATAAACCTTAATAAAACATTATTTTTAATAAACAAGATCGTATTTTCGAAAAATATTATTACGTTTACTGTTTTCTTATTTAAGCAGCCCCAATACTAGTCTTATTTGAAGACTCAACATAATTTTAATAAAAGTTTAGTATTCATATTTTTAAATACATGTTTTTCTATTCTATTCAGTACGCAACCAATATGCCTCCCTATATTTAAGTAAAGAAATGCTTACACTATAAAGGTACTCAAGTGTCATGAGTACACAAGGTTTTTTTAAAAAAAAGAATGTATTTTCGTCCTAATTATTTAGCAAAAGCTCGTCTACCCTCATTTTCATTAGCGAAAATAAATTGTTTCCTGTCTAACAAAATGTTAATTGGCATATTTGACGTAATTTAATTTTGAAACCGGACACAGTTAAATTAACAGGCGTGTTTTGTATTGTTTTACTAAATAAAAGCGGAAATGCGGGCTAAAAATATATGGGTCATTTAACTGTTAAAACACAACGTTGTTCTTTCTGCCGTGTGATATCGGCTTAGAATAGCATCACCCCATTTCTTTCCCGTGGGAGTCGTAAAATGCGACTAAGGGACTCGAGGCTGACCACCTTTCACTATGTCGAAAATGTCGATACACAATTTTCCGAAAAATACTCAAATATTTGTAAGACATGGCGTAAATGTTCGATTTATGCGGCCGTTTACGCTCTGCCTACACCGCAAGGGATTATAGGTGTGACATGTGTGTATATGTTTTATTGCAATGAAGTAATTCCTTTTTTATTCATACTATTTGACGTTGTCAAACAGCTTAAACCATGTCTTATACTTTAATTACAACGCGGCAAACATTTAATGAGGAATTCAATTTCACACCAGGCTTTTGAGTTATCTTATCACAAGCCTGGTGTAAATAGGTAATTAATTTTGGTAATAACCGTGTTAGAAAATACACCATAAGCTAAAACTTGGAAACATTCATGTTGTATTTTAGTACAACATTATTTTGAACTTTTTTATGCTACTCTTACAGTCATCATCATTGGCCTCACACGTCTGTGACAGACGATTTAATCAGTGTCTGATTAAATCATCTAACACTGATTAAATCGTCTAACAGTAGTCATACAATAAAATAAACACTTCTAAACAATCTTTTCAATCATTAAGAATAAACTTATAGGTACTTATATGATTTCCAATGAAAACATTTCTATCCAATAAACTTTTTTTTTGTCGATTGGTACAAACTTTATTGTAGTCTCAAAGCATCTTCACTAATAGTTCTTTTTGTATTGAACTTATTTGATAAACAATGCTGGTAGTCACATATTTTTTATTTTACACCAGCGAGTCTATCGCGACAGTTTTTCGGCTATGTACCTGCATAATATGCACTTTCCAGTTGGGTTGCACTAGCTGCGGTGAAAATAACTGCGGCAGCTTACAAATTATTTCTGTTATTTTTTTGACAGTTCAATACCAGTGACACAAGACTGTTATTGAATTGCCATACTGGCAATCGTTAGGTGTTATCGAATTACGTAACAGTCAAAACTTTTGGTATCAGTACTATCGACGCCTCTACGGGGCTTCCACGGTTTATCTGCCGTTGGTAAAATTATGCTCGTATATCTTAATGCGAATAACGCGGTGCATAGCTCCATCTACCGGGATAGTGTAGAAACTACCGATTGAATAATTTGTTCTTCACAGTTTGAATGAGCCGACTACCCAAGCGATAAAAAACCGCAATCAATTATGTACCAATATTTAAAACACTTTGTTGGGTTTACAATTTTAAGGAACTTACTGTAGTTTTAAATTATTTTAGTGCAAAGTTACAGAAAACAAATTAGACGTTATTTTCGTGTGATATTATTATAAGTAAATAATTGTAATTTTATATTTTGCATTGTCGCCTATGGATACCTATAGACATTCTCAACTGTAAATAGATGAATTGAATTCAATTTGTAGAATTGCACTGCAGGCAGGATAAGTGTTCTCAAAAAATGTATACTCATAAAAACTTTGTACACACATCAGAGATCTTTTCAAATTACGGAATTCAGGACATTGTTCAGCATTTTGTTACAATAATATAACTTCATATTCTTCATGTAACCAATTTGTCGAAGATACACATACGTATAACTTACACAGTATTATATATACCTATATAACACGACTGACCCAAGTCCATCTCCAAGGGTTTATCGCGGCTCCCTTTGTAATCTGATACACTTACGTGAGAGGCCTATTGTTAATACGTTCACGTCCTTCACTCGAAATATTTATGTGGTTTTAGGTGTGTATACCTGATAGCGGTAGTGCTACTGCCTGCGACGCAGAGCTTCCGGGTTCGATTCTCAGTGGGTCTCTCACAAATTTGATATTTATCATTTTGTGAGTTTGTTCCCAGTCTTGAACCACCTGATTGGCCGAAAAAGAAAGATGGTTCCGATCTTCGGAGGGCTCGCTATGTCGTCGGTCCTGGTTGCTGTCTATGATTACTTAGACGGCGGTCGTTACACAACTATGTCAGAAGCCTACTACTAGTATTAGGCGGTTGAATAACTCTGACTCCAGGGTTCATCGGGTCGTTGGATTACTCGTTGTCGCACACGAAAAGAAGACCTGATGTAGAAGTTTTTTTTTATGGGGATATCTATGGTGGCCATGTGATGCTAGCATTACCCCAATTCTCTCCCGCATAAGAGGCGAATAAGGGAATTGAGGGTTTCATGTGTATTACAATTTAAGGCGACAAGCTGACAACCTGTCACTGTAGTTATACATGATTTTTCTGAAAGTGCCCTCAAAATTAACTAAAAAACAACATGCATCAGGAGGTTTTCCAACTTGTCATCCGTTTTAGCGTATTTTTAACGCAAAGTACACCGTAACGCATGCGTCTGTCAAATGAAAGAAAATTTCGTTGAGGAAAAAGGCTGCGGTGCGTTTACGGTGCGTAACGGATGATTCATTAACGCACCTTAGCCGTATTTGTATGGAAATAACATTGGAAGCGATTTCCTTTCGTCTGACAGTGGCTTGCATAACGGTGCGTTAAAACTTCGCAGCGATGGACGACAAGTAGGAGAACCGTCTTATACAAAAGATTAACGGTTAGTGTTGCCGTGTGATGCCGGCTTAGAATAGCATCACCCCATTTCTTTCCCGTGGGAGTCGTAAGAGGCGACTAAGGGACTCGAGGGTGTGAATTGCAATTTTAGGCGATGGGCTGACAACCTGTCACTATGGCGGTAAACAATTTTCCGAATGACCTTCAAATAGTTGTCAGACGTGGCGTAAATAAAATATGCATGTGTGTTTGTGTGTGTGTTAACGGTTAGGCTGATCATTATTATATATCGCTTGTTCCACATTTTCTCTTCTACGTTTGGCTCAGGCATTCAGCCGCATGCCTCAGGCATAATTTGAGTCATGTTTTTTCGTGAGTGCAGCCGGCGGTCATCAGTTTATACGACGCGACGTTATTACGTCAAACACCCACTAATCAATAACAAAATATAATATCTTGTTTCAAGATAAACAATGAATAATTTATCACTTCGATTCTACTGAAACTAACACAACCAATAAACCAAATCGCTTTGAGCTATTCATCATTGTTACATATAAAATATGTCTGTTAGGCTGCTTGCCCTGGCATAGTTCATAATATTGACAAGTATGTAACATCTTGGGCAAAAGCCAAAACGCCGTAGCGGATTTACAAGTTACAACCAACCCAGTTGGGAAGATCGAGAGTGTTACATTGATCGGGTATGAGTTTAGACAAGAAAATGCATGTACTATTTATTTATTTATTTCTCCTTTTTAGTGCAAAACATTTTCGCGTATAGTTCCAATCTAGTAATTGACAATAGTGTGGAATAGCTTTTTATTAATATAATATACGCAACTGAACTATAAGCAGGTGTGTCTAGACCTGTGGTGGTTTCAATCCCTTATCTGGCTCAGACTAGTGTCAACCGCAATCTTATAGCAAAAACACTTTTGCTATGAGCCTACGACAATGCTGCGTAGCACTTTGTAGCATATTGCTACACTTATGGCTACGACACTGCATTATCCGAATATTAGGTTTGAGTCTAAATTTTCTTAACGATTGAAATACAAATGTATATCTAAGAATATATCGTGTGAAGTTCCATTGTTGGCCGAAGTTTAGATCTGATATTTGCTAAGTAACTTATATTATAAAAATACACATTATAAATCATAAAATACTTTATCTTTGCTTTTCGAAGTGTGAAAACGTAATTTGGCGTTCATCCTCCAACCAGTGTTACGTTATTCACACCACGGCTCATAACTACGGCTTTGTTATGTAGGACAATGCATCTGGCAGGATTATTACATTTTTATTACCCACCAACAGAGGGCAGTAGTGTTGGAAATGTAAAAATGCAAAGTTTTCGTGTGATTTTTGGTTACAATGCACAGAACGTAAGTTAAGAAATTTATTAACAGCCTGAAAAAACCTTTATCGAACTTTTTATTATTGACAAAAGCAAAAAATTATACTAATGAAATTTGTTAAGTTTCACGAATAGAGCTCACCCTTAAAATATTTGTACTTATTTTAATATAACTTTATATATATGTACTCTAAATATATAAAATGGGTACGAGTAGGTTGAAATGCTGATGACCTTGCAATTTTAACTCAGGAGACGTAGATAGAATACTGATACCGACTTCACAGCTATAGTTTACGGCCTCGAAGAGTTATGTTCAGTTTTGGCGATGAAACTATCTTATGTGACGGAAGAGATATGTTTCCAAGCGATAAAAACGTTTTAAAGCATACTTAAACAAATAAAAGCATAAATTGTTTTAAAAATGTTTCTTTTTATAGCCTTATTTTTATAACCTACGTCATGTCTTTATCCTTTTGAGTTAGACAAAGTAAAATGAAAATGTATGCATTGTCTGACAAACATTTGAGGGTAATTCAGAAAATTGTGTATCGATATAGTGGTAGGATGTCAGCATATCGTATAAAATTGTAATGCACATGTAATCCTCCAGTCTTTTAGTTGCCTGTTACGACACCCACGGGAAAGAAAGGTACATGTGGTAATGCTTTTCTAAACGATCACACGGATGTTAAACAGACACATCCGTCAGTCCGTTTAATGTTAATATGAAAAACTGCTTATTCTTAAAGCCATTTCCGGAATGTAAATATTCTGTTTATATCGTAAACAATGTTCTCACTTTGAGCTGTCAGTAGTGAACATTATTTCCCGCGAACAGCTCGTAAATATGAAAATTGGAAATGTTTTTACACTGTGTTCACGCTGCCGTTTACGAGATTGCGCACTTTTTGTTTACATATCGGAACTCGTGTAAACTATGTCAATTAACCAACTCCGAAAAGTATATTACGTGTTCGAAACAAATAATTTAATATTCTCAGAATTCAATAATATGATGGATATATTCGACTATATTTACCATATTGGTTTCTTAGCATATTTTGAAAAATATTTAACAAATTTTGGTGATTCTTTTTGTATTAGTTAAGTGTTGTGGGGTTACAAAAAATATCCAAATCAGTTTGGTTTTTTCATGCTAATAAGTGTACATTAGGTTCAACATGGTAGCAAACTGGAAAACAAATGGCGTTTACTCCGCTGATAACACAGTAGAAGAACCAGATCCAACATACTGTAAGACCTACAACACAAGATACGGTTTCAGCATTTTGCGTAGAACCAGGACGTTACGCTAGACGATAAAGAAATAGATGGCGGTAAAACAAAAATAATTTATATTCTAAATAATGACGTCTACGTCTCTGCCGTGTGGTGCCGGCAGAGTAGAATAGCACCACCCCATCTCTTCCCGTGGGGGTAGTAAGAAGCGACTGAGGGATAAAACCGACCCAACACAATGGTCCTGGAGAGGCCAACTCCACAATTAAACCAGGAACGGGGTCTCCGTCAGGCGCGTGTGACAGAGATCTACCGCGCGGCAGACTCCTGCAGCCGACCTGGCTCCGCACGTATCGACTAGTCGTTCCTGCGGATCCAGCCAGGAAGGCCGAGAGGGTGGCGCAGGTCCTGGGCAGCCCTGCGTTTTCCATAATTGCGTCCCAGGCAACGCAGTGTCTGCCTCAGACACTGTTTAAATCGTCGGTCACAGACGTGTGAGGCCAATGATGATGATGAAATAATGACGTCTAACACCTTATTCACCCGTGACCACGGGCTCTGTAAAGAGCTCGAAACGTGGGAATTGTAAAATCCAAAAGAAACACAACTTAAATCCGTTTAAAATTGTTTTATTGTGATGAGCCTGCATCTTATAAACTTCTATAAATCGCCTTTTCTATAAATTTCTTTAAAAATCAGTCACGGAATTCTAAATTGTAGGTCTGAGAAATAATACCATGGAAAATCATTGATGTAATATACTCGCACAACCAAACTTTTGTCAATCTGTTGACCAAACTCTACTCAAATACTAATACAAAGTAAATTTACATAGGAAGCTAAAATAAGATAACATTTTAAAACTCTATTTTTACTTCGAAGAATTTACCTAAATTACGAGTATAACTGTCAATCCTTCTACTGATTTTTAACTTAGTTCTAAGCTAAGCAACATTCGAAACAAAAGGTTTTACAGTCTTGTACCTAGACAAATTGCACCTCAACGTAAAGTCTTGAACCTGAGCTACAAAATTGCCGAGCAGTAAAGATTGTGAGGACCGTAAACTTGAGTCGAAGTACGTCTTCTTTCCCAGCCAGATGATTGAAATGCAGCTTGAAATCGGGACATAGAGCCGTATTTCAGTACAGCTACAGAAATTGCTTGCATTTTGTTGGTCAGATTTTTCTTTTCACTTGTGTTTTAAGCTTACAATAATAGTACATTGTTGTCGAGGTATGGAAAATAAGACTTTGCTGGACGAGTATAGTTTGAAGTCCGAGCCGCATGCGAGGACTTCAATTATACAAGTCAAGCAAAGTAATTTTCCCCGAGGCTTACATAGTGCTTTTCTCAAAAAAAGGCTAGGAAATGAAAGATTGTACTTCTTATAAAAGTTAGCTAGCGACCACAACACAACGAAACAAATAAAAATTTACAATTTTCCCACCAATTGTAATTTTTTTAAATAAATTCGCCTGTAAGGCACAGTATTACGTAATATTCAGCCATACTAAATGTTTAGTTCATTCTTTTCTTTTTTAATTCTGGACAGGCAAGGGTCTTCACATCATACAGCCTCGTCTTTAGTTACCTGTTTCATACAAAATTACGTTCCGTTTCTATGAGAGTCATCGAGATAATTTTGAAATCAAATTATGTGGGTTTAGCGTATAACGAATTTATCTTAATGGACACCAGCAAAGGATTTCCATACAACTTTTCTGGCGTGATCTGAGACGTGACAAACAATGTGAAACTTTGCGGTTTCTTTTTTTGAAAGAAATGAACACATTTCCTAGCATGTTTGAGAAAATCATATTATTCCCCGTGTTGTATCTTGTTGTTCATGTCTTGTAAATTTGTTAGTACACGTTATGAAATATAATTTGGCCATGTGTTGCCGTGTGATGGTTTGGGATAGCATTACTTCGTTTCTATCCCACGGGTGTCGTAAGAGGCAACTAAGGAACTCGAGGGTTTATCACAATTTAAGGCGACAGGCTGACAACATACAGTGATACATGATTTTTCTGAAACGACCCTCATATATTTGTCAGGCGTGACAATAGCGATTGTATTTTACGGCTCTTAACTATCTGCCTACCCCACAAGGGATAAAGGCTATGTATGTAATGTTGCACATTTATATAATGCCTCCATGTTATTTATTATATATAGAAATATTTTATTTTCCAAACATAATTTTACAAAAGTTTGTCCTGATTACAAATTTAAAACAAAATAATTGATATGTACAACGTGTGACAAAATATGTAGTGGACCCTGCACTAAGCAAAGCCTGTATCGCAGGGGCCGAAAATTAGAATTGAATATAATATCAATAGGTACCATCTTGGAATCTGTGGGTAAATATGTTCTATGACTAAATATTTCAACGCTAGATTAATTGCCGTGTAATGCCGGCTTAGAATAGCATCACCCCATTTCTTTCCCATGGAAGTCGTAAGCGACTTAAGGACTGGAGGGTGTGTATTGCATTTTTAGGCGATGGGCTGACAACCTGTCACTATAGCGATACACAGTTTTCCGAGTGGCCCTCGAGTATTTGTCAGACGTGGCGTAGATGGCCTCTTTTGCGGCCGTTTACGCTCTGCCTGTAATAGGCGTGATATGTGTGTGTGTGTAAATTAATTTTTGTATATATAAAGATGGCTACTAAGATATTTTATAATTGCATGTTGGTATTAAGATTATTTTACAAAAACTCTTGTGCTTTCTACGAACGAAATCTGTTTTACAATTAAACAGTAAGGTACTTAGACAGACTTGTTAATATTCAAATAAAAGAAGAATTTAATAGAAAATTACGCTCGTTATACCATCAAAGAAGCATTTTGATGCTACTTGAAGAAAATATAATGAAAAATATAATAATAACAGAGGCGCTTTATTGCACTTCAATAACTTGTATACGCAGCCTTTTATAATATAAAAATGCGCAAACAACAAAAACTTTTATATTGTTCGATGAACTATGTGAATCAACTTTATCATATTAAGCTTCTCATTCTTTGAATAATGCACATAAGGATTCAAATAAATCATACAGTATTTCAGAGAATCTTTACTCTTAGACGGGTGCTTTAATCGAGTCTGTTGAACTGTAATAGCCCAAATGGTAAAAATGGGACCTTATAACTAAGACTACGCTGTCCGTCTGTTGGTCACCAAGCTGTATCTTAAAATCCGTGATGGTAGGACAGTTGATTTATTTCTTTTGTCGCTTATACTGAACTACAACTTATGTACCTGCCTTAACCCCACTTACTTTATATTATTATTACTCTTGAACAAAAACCTTATAAAAAAGATCAATATTCAATGCGGTTCAAATATTTATCATTTGTTTCGTGTGATGATTCGAACCCTACTTGTCGTCCGTTCTCCATATTTTTAACGCACCGTAACGCATGCGTCTGTCAGACAGAATAAAATTGCGAATTCTAATATTTTTCCTATACAAATACGGCTAATTGCCGTGTGTTGCCGGCTGAGAATAGCATCACCCCATTTCTTGCCCGTGGGAGTCGTAAGAGGCGACTTAGGGACTTGAGGGTGTGTATTGCAATTTTAGGCGATGGGCTGACAACCTGTCACTATAGCGATATACAATTTTCCAATTAACCCTCAAATATTTGTCAGACGTGGCGTAAATGTCCGTTTTATGCGGCTGTTTACGCTCTGCCTACCCCGCAAGGGATTATAGGCGTGATATATGTATGTATGTATGTAAATACGGCTACGGTGCGTTTACGGATTTGTCTGTCAAACGACTTTACAGACGCATCAGTTAGGTATGCACCGATGTGGTTATGTAAAAAAAACATATAAAAATTTAAATAAATAAAACTAACTTTGAATAAACTATAGATATATTCATGTCTCAAAAACATCTAGAAACTTGTCTTAAACAATAAAACGTCGTTAAGTAAACCAAAGAAAAATTTATTTTTCATTTACAAAATCAGTAGCCCGCCTACAACAGTAAGTATAATTTAATTTGAATCTCTGCCACTCTTCGTTAAAATGTATAGTGCTTTTATCGGAAATCCATTTGAAAACACTGTAGGAGCATTTTGAGTCACAGCAAAAAAGTAGCAGATAATATTCTCGTTATATCCGAAATAATTTCGATTAAATAAATGATTTCTCTTTTTTGTGTGACATGATGCAAAAGTTCAAAGTATTTCATCACCAGTGGTAGTGCCCACTTAGTTTTAAAGCAGATGGCGGAGTCAAAAGAACGGCCTTCCTCAGGGCAGCGTCCTAGCTCCCATTTTATTTAACATCTATACCAACGATCAGCCACTGAGCCCCAGTACTTCGAGCTTCATATACGCGGACGATCTCGCTTTGGCATCGCAGGCAGACTCCTTTGAAGTTGTTGAACAAAACCTTTCAGCAGCTTTGGAGGACCTGTCTGTCTACTACGACGATAACTCCCTAAAGCCAAACCCATCGAAGACCCAGTCCTGCGTATTTCACCTGCGTAACAAACAAGCGTCACGGCCCCTTAACATCACATGGAAGGGTACTCCTACATCTCACTGCAGCTATCCTAAATACTTAGGGGTGACATTGGATAGGGCCCTAACCTTCAAATACAACTGTGAGAATGTTAGGCGTAAAGTTGGTACTCGAAACAACCTCCTGCGTAAGCTCACCTCAACAAACTGGGGAGCATCGCCGGAAGTCCTGCGAACGACTGGGCTAGCACTCTGCTACTCTGCTGGCGAATACGCGAGCTCTGTATGGAGCCGGTCAGCACATGCAAAGCAAGTGGATATAGCTCTCAATGAAACTTGTAGGACAATTACTGGATGTCTTAAACCAACTCCTTTAAGTAAGCTATATTCACTGGCAGGCGTTGCTCCACCCAGCGTTCGTAGAGAGGCGGCGTGCTCAGTTGAGAAAGCAAAGCAGGAGTCTGACCCGAGGCATCCCATGTATAGCTGCAGTCCAGCCCCTCGCCGACTCAAAAGCAGAAATAGCTTTTTAAATTCTGTTGCCCCCCTGAAAGTGGACCCACATACTTTTAAAACCGAACGGTGGAAAGAGTCTTTTCCGGCTGACCCATTCGTCCCCCAAGTCGAATGCCTACCCCCGGGGAAAAACCTGCAGTGGCCGGTGTGGAAGTCGTTAAACCGACTCCGTTCACAGGTTGGCCGCTGCAAGGAAAACCTCCAACGATGGGGCTTTTCCAATGCTTCGACTTGTCCATGCGGCGCCGAACCTCAAAACATGGCCCATCTACTGGTTTGCCCAGCGTGCCCTGACACCTGCACGTTGGAGGACCTGTGGAATGCTTCCGACGAGGCCATCCGCGTTGCCATTTACTGGTCCAAGCTCATATAATTCACCACCAGACTACATTAATATTTGCTATCGACACGCTAGAAGAAGTGGTAGTGCGACTGCCTGCGACGCAAAGGTTTCGGGTTCGATTCTCGGTAGGACACTCACAAAATTGATATTTATCACTTAGTGAATTTGTTCCCGGTCTGGTTAGGACATTGCAGGGTGAACCACCTGATTGTCCGAAAAAGAAATGGTTCCGTGCTTCGAAGGGCACGTTAAGCCGTCGGTCCCGGTTGCTGTCTATGATTACTAAGACGGCGGTCGTAACACAACCATGTCAGAGGCCTACTTCTTGTAGTAGGCGGTTGTAAAACTCTGACACCAGGGTGCATCGGGTCGTTGGACGACTCGGTATCCCACACGAAGAGAAAAAGAAGCCCATCGTCTAAAATCGTAATACACATGAAACCCTTGAGTCTTTTAGTCCCTTTTACGACATCCAAGGGAAAAAATGGGATGATGGGTTCACGTTGGACGACTCGGTGTCCCACACGAGAAGAGAGAGACCATTCCAACGTGGTTTTACTTTTCAGCCGGGGATATAGTTAAGGAACTTGTTTTCTTTTACATTAATTAATGCGATTTATTTTGGAAGTCGTTTTGTAAAGTCCTTTACTTTTTACATGCACAAAAGTCTACGGCTGGACATAGGCCTCCCCCAGTCGGGGGATAGTTGCCATGCTCGCCATACTTGGCAAGCGGATAAGCGAGAGCAGTGTAAGGTGGTTTATTCACAAGCAATGCTAGCCTATTCCCTAGATACCTTTGTCGCCTTTTACGGCATTCACGGGTAGAAATGGGGTGGTGCTATTCCAAGCCGGCACCACATAACACGACAGGTGTGAAAAACACTCCGCCATCTTTGATCGCCCTCGATAATATCAAACTACAGGCTACAAATTTATAGGTGAAATTAGACTTTCGATGCGTAGTAATTTAGCAATCCTGTTTAGCAGGGAGGCCTTTGCCCAGCAGTGGGATCCTGACGGCTAGACAAGATAAAATAAGTAAGTTAGCCAAAATGATGCCAGAAATATTATCTGGCTACGCAATTTAATAAGAATTTCACCTGTAGACTTTAAGGCACTGGTAACATCCGTGAAATTAAAGGGGTTACAACAACTCATAACAACAGCCAGAATCCATTCCTTATATTATTCAAACGAACCTCCTATGACGGACCTGTACTATATGACATTTGACGCAGAAAAATTGTATAAAAAATAACAACAGGACGGCGGAAATCGTTTGATGTCATATTTAAACAATCCATCAAATAATTTATTCAAAGGAAGAATCCGTCCTTGAGGCGGTTCTTTCGTTGCCATAACGCGTCTGTCAAACGACTTGACAGACGCATCCGTTACGCACCGTAGCCATACTTGTATGATTATAAGATCGAAATGCGTAATTTTCTTTCAGTTGACCGACGCATGCGTTACGGTGCGTTAAAAATACGCAACGACGGACTACAAGTGGGAAAACTACCGTAAAAAAATGATTTTACATACATACATACAAACACATATCACGCCTATTATCCCTTGCGGGATAAGCAGAGCGTAAACGGCCGCAAAAACGAACATTTACGCTACCTACGTCTGACATATATTTGAGGGTCATTCGAAAAATTGTGTATCGCCATAGTGACAGGTTGTCAGCCCATCGCTTAAAATTTCAATATACGCCCTCAAGTCCCTTAGTCGCTTCTTACGACTCCCACGGGTAAGAAATGGGGTAATGCTATTCTAAGCTAAAAAAGATTTTAAGTACGTGATATTTAAGGTAATGTACTTAGACATAAGTACCTACTTTTAAAGTAATACTAAATAGTGCGTGTTTATGAATCGAAGGTAAACAGCACTGCAGCAAGGCAACTAAGTAAGCAGCATAAAATTCTGTGTTTGACTTGAGTAGGTATTGCATTAGTTTCGGTATAAGTAGGTTTTTAAGGCACTTTTAGCAGATCTCGCCCCTTAGTTGTTGCTGCGTCTAACTACTTCCCCCATGCTACCTCAAATTTTAAAGATCTAACAGAACTACACATCAATGATTTAAAATCAAACTTAAAGCATGGCTTCTCGAGCATACGTCCTACAGCATGACAGAGTTCTTGGATTTCAAACTATGTACTTAATTAATCAAATTTATAGATAATGAATGAAATTTCCAATCAATATACATAATATGTATTGTAATTACTACTAATGCTAAAGTGCCCTTTAATTGCTAATTAACGTAAAACTCTTTAGTTTTCAAGAACACTTGACGTGTTAGTGAGTTTCACTAATGACGTAGTAGCTGTTATGAAAACTGAGAAAGTGCTGGAAATATCTGTGCCTCCAGTGTAAAAGGATCAAACTCGAGTTATACCCATGTGTGGATTTTTATACCATTGTGCGTTTGGCACTGTTCTGCATCCGATGGTGTGACTCATGGATCTCTATGATTGTTAGTTGCTGAGATATAGATTTGTGCAAAACGATTAATCTCTCTAAAATCGCACTAGAATACTAGTGAAAATGGATTAAATTAGAGTTGGATCGTTTTTAAACGTCATATTTGTAAATGAACTTTGTACATAACGGTACAACATAAGTTTGCTCTTTATTCACGTATTAAATAATGCATAACAGTTTTGTTCAAAACGGTCAAAGTCAAATTGAATCTTTTTGAACAAACTGTTCTTTAAGTGAAAGTTTGTGCAAATGAATCAAAATTAAAATAGATCACTTTACACAAATGCTTTTTTAAAAACCATGTTGGTGTAAAAGCATCTATATAAAGATAACTCCTTTTTTACTATTCTTATTCCTTGTAACATAATTAGTAAAAGTATAGTTACCTCCTTTTTCACCTTAACCTGGCACAGACATGTTGTGTTAAATGATTAAAATCCGCAAGACGCGCGGGGGTGAAGTAAACTCAAGGGGCAAGGTAATTGGTGAAGGATTGTTATGACATACTTTCCGTGAGCGGTAAGTTTGATCACTTTACACGAATAGTATTTTTGATCGTAAGATATTTTTGACGCACTGTGGAAGGGTGTAACTTTCTATCATTAGTGATTAGTATTATTTTGTTCAGTAGTTCATCGTATTTAGGTATTCTAATTAGTAAGATATCCCTGCCAGTTTGCCAGTGTGGTGTGCATCACTATCACCACTCTTCTCACCGTTGATGTCGTAAAAAGCAGGGACCGGAAGCGCTTTCCCTTTAAGGGGTTTTTACCAGGGTTTGGAAGCAGAATATTTCTTTTATTTGATAAAAATACACGGCGATATTGCTTGATATTTTAATGACTATTCCTTCACACGGAAACCCAATGAAAGGCTTTCCCAACGGGTAAGTTAAATTGTTGCAAGGCAGAACAAAAAAGCCTATTGATCGACTGTCCTAATCCGCTGGGGAAACCCTTCGATAGCGCTTCACGCGAGATAATTCATGCGAGTTAGTGCCGTATGCGTAGTTAGTATGAGTGAAATTGACTTTGCAATAGTGCCGCTTGGAGAAGGTGGAGATTCATTATCACTAGACATTTTCTTCAACCAAATATTGAATAAGTACGACAGAAAACATATATTTATCAAATTTAAGAACAGGATACTATTTATGTACCGTCCATTTTTTGCATTTTTCAAAAACATCATTTCTAGTTCAAGTTCACCCCTTTACCTTTCTACCCTTATTTTGTTATAATTTATAATTAACAGAGTCCGTCCGTCCGTCCATAAATACCGAAAATGCTGGGTAAGCCTATGAAAGACTATGGTTAGCGCTAATCACTTTGATTTGTTAAGTTTTCCCAAAATAAAAAGGGAAAGCTAAACATTTAGCACGTATCCCAACGCGGTTAGCAAACGTTGCGCTAGCCAAATGAGTGGGAAACCCCTTCAAAGGGTATTGAAAATTAATCCGCTCGTCCGGTCCCTGGTAAAAAGCGACTAAAGTATGAATGCCGCGCCCGCCAATCCACCGGCCGAGCGTTGTGCTTATGGAAAATAGACCCATGTCCAGCATTAGACTGATATGGCTGTGGCTGTTGAAGTTAAAGTAACTTCCGTCGGGTACGTAGTATGTAGGTTGAGGGGTAAACAAAAATAGGACATTGGTTATCCACGTGCCACGCGACTGGTATCAGCTTGTTTGCTCAGTCTCAAAGAAAGGCGCTGTTAAAGTCATTGAAATGACTTGTAAGTCATTAACCGTTAGCTATTGTAATAGCTTCTACAACTTCAGCATGCTTTTGAGATCTGAGTTCACGGCCAGAAAAGTTAACAAGAAAAAAGAAAAATTGAATACCAAATTTTTAAACACCTCCCGTGTTAGGGAATTTTTTTTTTGAAAACTTGCAAAATTTTCTAGCTGGAGCAGGATTTGAACCTGCGACTTTCGCATTACTAGTGGTATTAGTGGGGTATTAGTTGCTAAACTACCCCGAATGAAGCCGTGCCACGCGTTACTGGCATTAAAATACACTTGCAAAATTGGCGGGCAAGGAATGAGCTGCGGTAGCCCAAATGGAAGAGGCGGCGCCACTAGTAATGCGAAAGTCGCAGGTTCAAATCCTTGAAAATTTTAAGTAAAAAAAAAAAGAAAAATGTTTATTCGCAGAAGTTGGTGAATTTAAATTCGAAAAGATTTGTTCCCAAACGTTATGTACAAGACTAGAAACGGAGTTGATACCAAAACACTCGATTGCACAAAATGAAGAAGAAGAACAATAAACGGTAATCAGCAAATACAACTGAAGCCATGCTATACGAAAACATTGCTAATATCGGCTGAAAAAATAAGGATTTGGAGTCATTGTTCAGTTTTCTTGATCGCCAGGCTCAAGAAATTTTTCCAATCTAAAGTCAGATGAAAGTATTGCTTTTGTAGATCCCGATCTAGAAGATATAACTACCCAAGAACTTTAAATTTAATGTTTTCTAATATTTTTTTAATACTAAGGTACTAGGTATGATAGTATTCTTGACTCTGATAAGATTTTGATTATTATTAGTGTACCGTCTGCAGCACGAATAACTTTAAAATTACAGTTTTGATTTAAGAGTTTATACTTTTGTTTTTTGTTACTTGTCACGTTTACTAATGGGAAATTTTCTAGGGATTCTCCATTGTCATGTAGAGGGCGCCAAGCTTAATTAAAATAACGTTTCTTTACACAAAAACTGTACCTTTATAAATTATTCTTTATTTTGTGTTTATTGAGTTGTTATTAATTTA
This sequence comes from Tuta absoluta, assembly GCA_027580185.1. Classification (NCBI taxonomy): domain Eukaryota; kingdom Metazoa; phylum Arthropoda; class Insecta; order Lepidoptera; family Gelechiidae; genus Tuta; species Tuta absoluta. The sequence continues at coordinate 3,655,170 of JAQAHW010000019.1, read as the reverse complement.
TTATTGGTTATTTGTTTACTTACACGAATGACACTCAATATAATAGCAAGGCAATAAGTTTATTCTGTAGTAAATCAAACTAAAATAATTAATTTGTAACGAACACAACGTGATACGGAACTTGTGGCAAAACTATGGCTGACGCGAGCCATATTGAAACGTCAAAATTTCAGATTAGCACAGCGCCCTCTGGTTTTATATACAGAACTATCAACAGAACTGTCAACAGAAAAACTCCCATTACCTACTTTAAATTAGGAATAATGGTACTTTATTGTTGCCACTGATCTCATGGCCTATCTGAAATTGTTTTGAAGCCCTTTTTCAATTAATAAATACAATTTTGCTAAATTGCTTAGCATTACCATCGTTGACATCATTACCATCCTTTTCAATTTATTGAAAATATTCTGTAGGTTTTCAAAAACTATGAAATATATCCATTTTACACTAAATGTAACTAACGGATGTTGAATATTCTGATTAGTTAAACTTAAGTTTAATCCCTATGAACAAAGTTGTGTTTCGTGCAAAAGGGGTAAACTTATTTTCTAAGGCTGATATCCCAGCAACGGTAATAAGAAATAGGATAACTGTACGCTACAATTTAAATAGTTTTAATATTCTTTGTGGTTCATTCATCAAATATAAATATTTTTTATGATTTAAGCATGATAACTGATTTCAAAGTTGTTTTTTGCTCTCCTGTAAAATTAGGATTTCTGAGTTTAACCCTTTTACACTAGAGGCACAGATATAGAGGTAGAACAATAATCCACAAGGAGTCTTTCTTCCTAATTCTTTAGAGTAACCGTCAAAGATTGAACCCTCTACTTGAAGCAAAGAAATTTTACCCTGCTTTGGTATCTTATTTCAAAAAAACCACCTACCAATTTGTACCGATTTCCAAGACTCGCGTGTTATTGTCACATCATTTCAAATCCCATCATGGCAAAGCACAGTTTACTTTAGGATTTGGCTGTAGTGAACTAAACATATTATTACCTCTTGTTGTTACGTGACTCATTGTATTTTGTTCATGACGGGTTACGTGAAATCAAAGGTCGACTTACGAGTATGCAGGTGACAGGTCTTTTTACGTAACCTACGCTTTGCGCAATACTCAACTAAGTCACGTTCGTAAAGTTTATCAAATCTAAACAAGGTAAACATAACGTGGTAATATAAAAGCGTATTTCTTTCCCTTGGGAGTCGTAAGAGGCGACTAATTGACTCGAGGGTGTGTATTGTAATTTTAGGCAATGGGCTGACAACCTGTCACTATGGCGTCACACAATTTTCCGAAGAACCCTCAGATATATGTCAGACGTAGCGTAAATGTCTCGTTTTGCGGCCGTTTATGCTCTGCCTACCCCACAAGGGATAATAGGCGTGATATGTGTATGTGTGTATTTCTTCACTCAAAGTTCTAAGGTATTGTACCTATAGATGGGAAGCCGGTTAATAACGATTTTAACCAGGTGGTTATTAACGGCTTTTTTGGTTATTAACGGTTAATAACCAGTCAAACTGGGTTACTACGGTTATTTTCATATTTTTTTTTATTGTATGAAGTTTTTAATAAATGTTTTTAAAAGCAGTTGGTTAGGTGTATAATTAATTATATTTGTTTTCAGTTAAATATTTTTAGTCTCCAAGTAAAAGGTACATTTGGTCCGTTCACACGTTGTTTAGGTACCCCGTAAGGGATGTAGGCGTGACTGTAGGTGTACTTAGTGCTTGATCGACCGAGATCTAGCTCAGTAGACTACCATGAGAAGTAAAAGAAGCGATGGTAGGTAGGTCAAATAAACAAAAGACGCCGCCGCCACCGCAACATCAAAGACTGTCGCTATTGCAGTAAAAAAAATATCGAAATGTTTTTCAAATGTACCTAGTGTTACTATATACCTACAGTTACTAAATACGTATGAGCACCTACATCTTTAGAATAAAATTGGTATTTTTTTCAAGCAAAAATGAAAAACTCGAACATTTATCTCTGTTACTTTCTCTAAATGCTTCTAAGAGAGTATCCGAGCAACATTTCAATATTATAATGTGACCGATAACAATCATCCACGCAACAAACTTAAAAACTCAATATTTTGCTTTTCCGTTTCAATACCACACTCGGTTAAATAACCATAGTTAACGGGTTAAGTATTGGTAGCTAACGGCGAATTTAGTTAAATAACGGTAGTTAACCGTTAAGGCGGCGCCGAGCGAAATCCGACCGTCCAGTGGCGCCCTCTCATGTTTTTTCATAATTTCTTAAAAACTAGGGCAAACATAAAAAATCTAAGACGGACAAATTGTTGTCCAATACGATAAGTTTATTTTAAGGTACATCAATAAGCTTTACATTGTTATGCGTCTTTAAAATCACTAAAACGGAAAATGGTGGCCACCATTTTCCGTTTTAGTGATTTTAAATTTAAAACACAAGAAAAAGCTCATTGTTGTACCTTAAAATAAACTTATCGTATTGGACAACAATTTGTCCGTCTTAGATCTTTAACTTTTGTCCTAGATTTTAAGAAATTATGAAAAAACATGGGAGGGCGCCACTGGACGGTCGGATTTCGCTCGGCGCAGGCTTAATTTACATCTATAATTGTACCTCATTGGTGTCTAAAATAAACACAGATCAGCGTTCTTTTGTCTCTAAGACGGTTCTCCCACTTGTCGTCCGTATATTTTTAACGCAACGTGACGCATGCGTCTGTCAGACGCAAGGAAATTGCAAATTCCAATCTTTATCCCATATAAATACGGCTACGGTTCGTTTTTGGTACGTTTCGCACCGTAGCCGTACGCACTTGCCTCTCGTCGGACAGTCGCATGCGATACGTTGCGTTTTAAAACTACGCAGCAACGGACGACAAGTGAGTGACCAGCCAACCTCCCTAACTACTTGTATTCACCTTCAATACGAGTCAAAGTCACCACCCATAACCCACGTATAAAATCGAATCACCCATAAAAATAATTGACTATCAACGCCAAGAAGACCCGTATATAGTACAACGGGGCATAAAAGAGAAACATGCCTAGACCAAGTTCCATCTGGTGCCAAGTAGGGCGAGCTTGTGGCCAAGTTTGGCTTGGATATTAAACCAAGCTTTTTTGCATAGCTTTGTGAGTTTAGAGAGAAAAAAGCAACTTCTGTGTCGTAATGTGTAGGAGACTTTTGCGCGAGGAATATTAAAGAAGCGGCGGTTTTAAGTCATTTTTTACTTTAAGTTTTTTCGTTGAGGAAAAATTAGTTTTTTAACGTTCTTGTTTGTCACGGCTGAAAATATAACTAAGAATTTTAGAGTCGTAATCTTTTACATCTGTTATAAAAACATATACCTCTCTCTCAAAGAGAGACAAAGAGAAAGAGAACATATACCTACTTCACTTATTTTATCAAATCTAGAAGAGCACTAAGTCTAAAAAAGTCATACTCACTTTAAAGTTCTTTTATGAAGGTTAGAAACTCTTGAAACTTTTTTCAATAACGTTCACTTATATGTTCAATTCGTGATATCTTGTTACACAAGATTATTAGAAAACTTTATTTCTCACTCTCTCAGCAAGAACTTCAAATTATTGATTTTGAAATAATAATATTCCATCATAACATAAATAAAATTATGTAAAAAAAACTTTTATTATATTTTCATTTCTGTAAAGTCATAAATGAATGTGGTTAATGTTATTCAAAATTTTATTTTCATCTTTTCAGAGCACTTAAATAAAAGCTTGTTTTAAAAGTTTTTTTTACATAATTTTATTTTATATTTTTTAGTTTATGTTACGATAGTTATTGATCAATACGAAAGTCTTTCTATAAAACGGAGAGACCTTCAATAGAAAAACTTAAGGCACGGGGAAAACTAACATTAGGATAAAGTATAATTATCTCTTTTATATTCTATAGAAGTAGGTTGGTACCTACTCCTCCGGCATCCCTAATAGAAGAATTAGCTTGTAATATGTCTTAGTCTTTTCATTTCATTGATGGCGTCATTATTACATGGCCGAGTCCCAGTTAATTTCGAACAGTCTAATTCTTCTACCAGGAGGCCTTCTATTGACGTGACCCTTATTCATGGTGGGCCTATCATGAACGAATTCGTATACAAAATTGCAAGTCCCAGCAGTTGAATATTAAGGAGTTCCATAGTTCGAAGACAACCCTGGATGTAGCGTCTAATTCATGGTAGGCCTACCAACTGCCTATAATAAACGAATTCGTATACAAAATTGCAAGTCCCAGCAGTTGAATATTGAGGAGTTCCATAGTTCGAAGACAACCCTGGATGTAGCGTCTAATTCATGGTGGGCCTACCAACTGCCTATAATAAACGAATTCGTATACAAAATTGCAAGTCCCAGCAGTTGAATATTGAGGAGTTCCATAGTTCGAAGACAACCCTGGATGTAGAGTCTAATTCATGGTAGGCCTACCAACTGCCTATAATAAACGAATTCGTATACAAAATTGCAAGTCCCAGCAGTTGAATATTGAGGAGTTCCATAGTTCGAAGACAACCCTGGATGTAGCGTCTAATTCATGGTGGGCCTACCAACTGCCTATAATAAACGAATTCGTATACAAAATTGCAAGTCCCAGCAGTTGAATATTGAGGAGTTCCATAGTTCGAAGACAACCCTGGATGTAGAGTCTAATTCATGGTAGGCCTACCAACTGCCTATAATAAACGAATTCGTATACAAAATTGCAAGTCCCAGCAGTTGAATATTGAGGAGTTCCATAGTTCGAAGACAACCCTGGATGTAGCGTCTAATTCATGGTGGGCCTACCAACTGCCTATAATAAACGAATTCGTATACAAAATTTTGTGTCCCAGCTATAAACCGCTGAGGAGATCTCTCGTACGGAGCCGGAGCCGGAGCCGATCCTGGCAGCAGCATCAGGTCAAATTTATATTTAACATGCATTGTCATCGGTTCTGGACCAACATGCAATATTTCAACTCAATCGGATACCGAGAAGTGGTTCAAATTAAACTTGCAAGATTTGCACCGAACAAACATTGTTACTTACTTACTTACATACTTACATACACTGCAAGTTAAATATAGCTTTTAAAAACAACTATACACAAAATTTTGTTTCAGTAGTGTATGAACACATACATACGTATATCACGCCTCGACCCCTTGCAGGGTAGACAAAGCGCCAACGGCTGCAAAAAACGGTCGCTAACACTCTGTATTTTTTAGGGCTGTGCCTACGCCGCAAGGACTAAAGGCGTGATATGTGTATTAGTTTATGTAACCAAGTAATTACTGATTCAACTTGCTTTAGTTATTTATCATAACAATCTGCCGGCTGAACAACGTTTGGTTAATTTAAGCCCTGCGGGATGTTTTGCTTGATTTAATTGGTGTAATGTTTCGTTTAATTCACTGAAAAGGGAGGCGCCCAATGTCGTCTTTTCTCTATAACTTATAGAAGCCAACGTCCACTTTTAAGTTGATAATAATCGCTCGCAAAAAGTTAATTGCAAAGGTGAACCTCAATCTTAGGCCACCCATACATTGGAATTATTAATATTAATTTAATAACTACGATTCATTAATTTGTTTAAAAAATTGGGAGAACCAACTTAACCGGATAAATTTTTTTCCGGTCTTCCATAGTATGTTTTATCGCGGTAAAAAGTATCTTAAGTATTTAAAGTGATATTATATCCGTATACCAAATTTCATCCAAATCCGTCAAGCCGTTTAAGCGTGAAGGATTAATAAATCAAACAAATGCATACACATACATACAGTCCACTGCTAGACGTAGGTTTCTCTCAATGTACGCCATAGGGCACGATCTCTCGTTTTCGCCATCCAGTCGCTACCAGCCGCCTTTTTTAAGTCATCGGTCCATATGGCCGTTCCGCCATCAAGTCGTTAAATACATTTTTCACTTCTCATGCTCTGAAAGAGCTTATTGGTGCAGGATATAGGCTGCACAAAATCGCATTTTATGCACAAGTGCAAGAACGTATCTACTCATAAATGAAGGCAAAGAAAATGAGCCATACACAGCCAAAGGGCGTCTGCCCCGAACGCCGATATCGGCCCGACATAGTGCTATTTAATTTTATATGTATGAAAAAATTGAAATAGCACTATGTCGGCTTAAATAGTAGGCTGTATAGGTCTGCAGCCCAAGCCTAATGCCAATGTCGTAAGATTTAAAAAAAATAAAGCGGCGGGAAACAGCTCTTGTTTTTTCGTAATTTCTTCAATTTGCTAAAATTGTTAAAAATGACCAGTGAAGAAGAGGATTTAATTTGTCATCTTCACAAATTCAGAAAAATACCGTTAATATGTCGGGAAAAACAATTTCTTTCAGTATTCAAAACTGTACAAATTTTACTTTGAATTTTAATTAAATAAATGTTACTTATATAATATACTATTGTTTTATTTCCTCGCAATCAAAGTGAAAAGCAGAGTTTATAACTCGTCCACAAAACCATTTTAACCTCGACATTACTATCAGCCCTCGCCTTCGGCTCGGGCTGCTAAAAGTCTCGGATGAAAATGGTCCGTTTTGTGCACTTGTTGTAAAATCTACTATTTTTACTTTTGGACTCTTCTATTTTCTAGCCCTGGGGCCATGAAATGTACACCTGACTGTTTGGTGGGGAGCAGGAGCTCACCCAGAGAAGTTAGATCACCCGAAGAAGTTGCTAAATACACATATCATGCTTTTATCCCTTGCAGCGTAGGCTTTCATAGACATCTTAAACTGGAAAACAATATAAAGATTAGAAAAAGTCCTTACATCGCTCGTGTAATACATACTAGAAGAACGTAAATCTAAACACGCTTTGCTGTCTCGCTATTTCCCCACCATCTAAAGACCACTATTGAAATCAACGTTCACCAGTTTCACCACTATTATTGGAAAACTTAAACCTGTTTCCTTCGTAATGGAGTTACGATTCAAGCTCTTGCTGAATAGGAACAAAGCCAAGTGGTCATTGGCATCCTTTATTGTGCTACTGGCAATTAATACAACCATGCTTTTGTTAGTCTCTTGTCGGGTAGGCAGAGCATAAATGGGTGCCGTGTGGTGCGGACTTAAAATAACATTACCTCATTTTCTACTCGTGCGTTTCGTTAAAAGGAACTAACGGATAGGTAGTCATTCAGAGAATGGCAGGAGCGGTCCTTTTGAATGCATTCTGCACTGCGCTCGCAAATTGTCCGGCAATACGTGGTGAATTATTGTGGCTGTTAATTCAAATGGATTGTATTTTAATAATATGCCAGTTTTGTAATAATATTGAGGTTCATTAGATTTTAGAAGCTGTAGTCCTTGATATCTTTAGGTTAAAGTTTTACATTCCGTTCCCTTGAACAAGAGCAAATTCCTACGAATCTACGTTGTTCGTACGAATTTGAGACGTAACGTTAATGAACTCATTACTTTTTCTTCCCCCCCTTAAACCCCCCTATATTTAAGGTAGAGGATAACACGGATTTTACTCTTAATTAACTTTTGTTGAAAAGATTTGCTGTTTATTAAAAGTTATTTTTAATTTCAAATTTTGAGACGCAGTTCTTTTTTGTTTTTCCCTCAATTGAATTATTTTTTTGTTTTGTTCCAATTTTGAAACGCGTTTTGTCCGTTGGCGTATAAGTACTTATTTATTATCGTGGGTGAAGTAGGAAAAACACTCTATATTTATCTTCCGCTACGATAAAAAATATTTATTTTTTAACTAATTATTTTTGTGTTTAGTTTAGTTGTGTATTTATAAAAATTTTAGAGCTGTAGATTTTATCAAAACGATAAAATAAGTCAGACAGATATCGTCAAAGCTGAAATCTTAAATTACCTCAAAATCCTGAACACGTTTTGCGTCGAAACACTTCGAATACTGATGCTCGATGTTCCAACTCAATCCGTTCAATAAGCTTCAATTCGAATACAGCTGACAATCGAGCTAATACCACTTCAATCAGTGTATCTGGGACATCAAATTTGACTGAATGTTGTTTGCTTTTCAGGCCTTGATTCTCTTAAGCTTTGGCTATTGTAATGCCATAGAAAATCAATAGACATTCCATTGCCATTATGGTTTTCTATACTCCAAACTGTTAGTGGATTACGAAACGGCCAAAACTATCCAACTCACACTCTATTGAACTTGAGACGCTTTTCAATAAGTGGAATACGGCCCGAGGGCCTAATGTTTCCTAAGACTTAGTATTATTTAACTGGTAATTTATCTAATATCTACATACATATATCACGCCTCTATCCCTTGCGGGGTAGGCAGAGCGTAAACGGCCGCAAAAAACTGACAATTACGCCACGTCCGACAATCATTTGAGGGTCAATCATATGTATATAGTGACAGGTTGTCAGCCCATCGCCTAAAATTGCAATAAACACCATCGAATCCCTTTGTTGCCTGTTACGACACCCACGAGAAAGAAATGGGTGATGCTATTCTAAGCCGGCATCACACGGCATCTTAATATCTGGTTTGAGAAAAAAAATCTAGTTTCATTTGCATGTCCCGTCCCGTCTTTGATCATAATCTGATCATTTAAAGCCATCTGCACACATCTGCTGGGCATTGACGTTCTTCTATTGGGGAATGTTTGCTTTTTCCATCATGCTTGGTAGGCGAATTTCCACCGGAGTATAACGTAAGCTCACTTTTACAATTACACACTGCCACTTGTTCCCGGGATTTACTTCTTAGTGACTTTATACTTATACGACATCTACGGGTAGAAATAGAGTTATGATAGTCATAGAAGCTTATTAAGAATAAGAATAAGAATAATTTATTTATAAGCTTAATGTCAGTATTAGAAGGATTGAGCCGTGTGCTATCAGAAAAGTCAAGTCCCATACCATGGTTCAATCCTCTAAGAAGCTCCTTTGCTGCTACCATCACTCCGTTTCTACCCGTAGAAGTAGCTTGAAGTGAATATATCCCAGAAATAAGAGGCTACTGACTACTCAAATCCTATACCATACGGCTCAATCCTTCTAATAAGCTTCTAGCTGAATACATCTGATACTCAACACAATGCCACGTGATGCCACTTCAATCAGTGGAAATCATTGTTGCTAGGCTGTTGTATATAGTTAAGAGCTAAATTGATGCTCGGTATTGTTTCAAGTATCGCAAAACTAGTCACTTTATTTGGTTTATGGCCTCAACTCGAAATACAAATTCTCTTAAGTTATCTTGAATTTGATAGGAGATGTTTTAGTCATGTCATGTCTATCATCTGACGCAAAATACGTGTTATCTGACAAAATAAGGCGACGATGAAAACAATGGCGACTAAATTGACTAGAAAATGCAAAGAATCCATTGACATTAAACATGACAGGACATAGATATCTCCTATCTTTTCTAAATCTATTTGAAGGAAAATCACAGCACTAATTTAAGCTAAGTTAAGAGAATTTATATCGCGAATTGAGGGCAGTCAGTCTAGAAAGCTTGAACTTCTGACACTCTCTTAACGATAACAATATACAGTTCGAATACACAATGCAACTGCTTTATCATTCTAATTAGGTTCAATATGAGTGATTATCTGTTGACAGTGCGTGTAGTGCTAGCGTAGTTTAAGTGAATAATTTTTGACATTGTGTCAGCCAATCTGATAAATAAATATATTTCAAACATGGTTGTTTGTCCAGCGCTTGCAAATGGCGGATGGATTGTTTTTAATTTGACTCGTTTTTGTGTTTATTGGAGTATTCAGTGATTAATTTGAAAGTGAATTTACCAGTAAATGACTCTTAAAGTAAACGTTAAACAGTGAATTGAAAATAATCCATATAACCGTCATTTTCGGATGATGGTTAAGCAACCACGTGTTAGCTTCAGCATCTTCCACTATCAAGATACTGGAGTCCTACACAGTACAGCCCCTAGTCTTTTAAATTAGGGCCACTGTGCTGTGTTGTAATACTTGATACTAGCGCACTCGCCAATTTATGTTTGTGATCGTTAATTAAACTATGAGGCTGGCGAAATCACAAATGTGGAAACGCCAATAATTAAGAATAGAATAGAATACTTCAAACATCGTATCAATGTTTGTTTGTCGCAAATGAATGAATGCCAATCAATTTTGGAAAATGCTATTCTCTCTGTTTACCCTCTGGTTGGCCGGTAGATAATGCCGCGTGGGTTAAGGTCTGTCTTTCGTACGATGTGCAATAATGTATTTAAAAAACGCTTATTTTTTGCTTTCAGCTAACCATAGAAGAAAAATTAATGGGTTTATTAAAGCATGATGTTCACAATATCGTGATTAATCCTAGCGCTAAAATGGCGAGGATTTTGGGCGCGCGCCAAATCATGGGCCTACATTTTGCTTGTTATACTTACGAGAGTGGTCCGATTTCGCGTCGTTAGCGGAAAACTTGAAATTGGTTGTTACGAGCTAGATACTATTTAGATAAGAAAACCATGCCCATTATGCGGGTTGGACGTAGTAAGATCAAGATTGGTGTGATTGGTCTGTGGACTGTAAGTATGATTGCACGTACTTATGCAAGTTCATAAGGCATTACGAGTTCTAGTTTTTGACCGTGATACCTCTGGAAATAGCAACTGACTTGTTATGCTCATAACCTCATAGCCTAACCATATAATATAATTGTTTCACAAAGCCTACTTTTTATAGTACACTAGATTTCTACCCAGCGGTTTCACCCACTGCTACTCTTTTTGCCGTGATAATAGTTGTTATCCCGCGGTAAAAAATAGCCTATGTGTTATTCCGGGTTATATTGTACCTGTGTTCCAAATTTCATTCCAATCGGTCATGCCATTTGAGCGTGAAGAGGTAACAAACATACATACACACACAAACTCTCAGTTTTATAATATTAGTACGGATACGGATTAACATTACATTAACAGCCACAACAGTCCATTTCTGGTCATGGGTGTTCCCTTATTTGGTATTGGGATTGGCGAGCGCTGGGAACGATGTTAAATTCACAGGGAACGCTGCTGCCTTTCTCCTGAATGGTAATCCCTCAGTCGCTTTATACGACACCCACGAGAGAATTGGAGTGATTTTTAGCCGGCAACCCACGGTAGTAAGCAATCTGCAATTATGTAGGCATACTTTTTTATATATTTTATTTAAATACGTATACAGGTGAAGCTCCTTACCTCTTGCCTCTAGCAGGGGACACCAAGAAAAATTACCTTTGGTACGCTTGGCAAAAACACCAAGTTCTACAATTACCAGGTTATTTAAAAATAGTTAGACCGTAAAAAAAGGTAAAACGCTGATCTCGTTTCGCTTATACCACAGGCTGTTGTAGTGTAAGAAACTAGGCAAAACCAGAAATAAAAATGTGCTACAGACTTAAATAGGCGAAACTTTAATTAACTTGGACAGTGTTTTTGGCACTTGCCCTAATTTCTTACGAACGAAGAACAACTAGCAAAATTATCCCCGTCATGGCGGCAATTTGTTAAGTGCAGGAAAAATAAAAATAAAGTATTAAGGCGTCAATCTACACTAATATTATAAAGAGGAAAGATTTGATTGTTTGAATTGAACAGGCTCCGAAACTACTGGGCCGAATTTACCCTTAGAATCCTACATTATCCCTGATGAACATAGGCTATATTAAAATGTATTTATTATTCCCACGAGAAAACGGTTAGTACGATGGGCAGGCCGCTAGTTTTTAATAAAAAGAGACGTTATTAATATTATCAACAAGAAATTACATTGGAAATTTAATTGAATTGATGTTCGCTGTGTGGTACCGGCTTGTAATAGCATTACCCCAATTCTGCCCGTGGGTGTCGCAAGAAACGACTAAGGGATAATCATCAAGGGAATGGGCAGCAGCGTTCCTTGTGAATGCAACATCTTGCACTTCGCTATCCAATCCGCCCGCCAAGCGTGTTGAGGGAGAGGCACATGTTCTGCCGTCGACAGCTGTTAATGTAAATTTAAGGGCCTGCCTCGAACTTTTAAACGTCCCTTTCCCACTAATGGCAAATTCTGTGTGTGAGAACAGAGCGGAATCGCCATATTTAGTCGATTTTTCACTCTTTTGGAAATTTCTCGCCAAATAAATAAGTTATCAAAAAACTGAACGACAAGAATCTAGTAAAGTACAAGACGTATTGTATTAGCAAAAAATTATGTGTTATGTTCATAAGATTGCTATACACTACGCAAAAAAGTGTAAAAATTGACTAAACTTTGAAAAATAAATCTATCGAGCAAACTTTCTTTAATCGTGTTTTCCTGCGACAAAAATCTAGATAATATAATGAAAAATCATTATACATAAAAATAAGGTGTTTATCGTATTCACTAACAAAATTGCGTGCATCCAAAAATACCCATTTTCTCACGGCCCGCCCTTAATGTAATGTATACAAAATCAATCAGCTAACTCTTTTTTATTTAACCTATTTTCTTTGGGAAAATTTGTTCAGTTTGAACTGTTAAACTTAGCGTTTTCAGGAAAGTCGGTAGCTTATGTGTAGGTTATCATCACTTGAACAAATAACTTGTGTTTCTTTCCGTTTGATTTAAGCAACTCGAATTTCAAAATGGCGCTGGAATAATAAAAGACGGGAATTTAATTACATTGCTCGAAGTCAGGAAAATATTAGCTTTTAACTTTTCCTACATTGATAATGTTAATACTAAGGAAATAGCAAGTTAGTTTGAAACGGATTTTATGCATGTGTAGGTGACTGGTGAGCAGCGATACAAAAAAAAATCTTCAACTTCAACTTAAACAGCCACAAAAGTCCACTGCTGGACATGGACCTCCCCCATTTGAAGGGTATTCGCCATACTCACAACACTTGGCAGGCGGATTGGCGAGCGCAGTGCAAGGTATTGTATTCACTGGGAACGCTGCTGCCCATTCCCTAGATATATCCCTTAATCACCTTTTACGAAACCCACGGGTAGAAATGGGGTGGTGCTATTCTAAGTTACTGGGCAAAACAATTTAACGGAGTCCAAAGTGTGCGAACTACGTTTTACATTGGCTGCAGAGTTTTGAGCGGTTTGAACAGGCTAGCGAAATACGAAATAAATAATTTGCATCTTCCATACAAAATTGCAGATAATTTGAGTTAATTATGGAAACTTAAAATATTTTTTATTTAAGTAGAACATATAAATCATATAAGTATATCATTATTTTCAATCAGATTGACTTCCCGTTAGCTTACGCACTTAAAGTGAAACAAAAATGTACGACAATCAATCATCCATTTGCTGGCTGTTATGGAATTTAAGGAAATCAAAGGAAGTGGATGGTAATCACAAACAGATCTAAGGAATGTTAGAGAGGGAACCCTACGGATTACCAGAATGAAGCCAAGAAAAACTCATCGCAATCAAAACTAAATATGGCATGTGCTGATCCGCAAATAAATACATAAAACACGATTCATTTTGTATCTTTATAACAGATGTAACGAAAACTCTGTAGACATGATCAGACCATTAAACTTTAAGAAATTTATTTAAAAGCTAATAAACTAAGAAGATTTTGGTGGGGAACAAGAAAAAACATTTGGCCTTCTATACGAAATTCATGACTACATGATGTATGGGAAGTGATTTTATACGTTTACGGACGTATTAATTATGTTTCCTCGGTTACATTATTCAGTTTTATGATCTGATCACGGTTAGAAAATTTTAGGCAGACCATCTGTTACACCCCGTGTAAAAAGCTTAGGATTTGTTTTAATAAAGTACTATTTTGTGTTTGGTACATTTTGACATGTACCTATTAACGCGCACTAAATCTGACTTGGGCGAGTTGTCGTGGCTTCATTTTGGTAATTTCTTGTTTCGTCTTAAGCTTATTCTTGCTCCTAAACGGTAATAAAAACAAGAGAGGGAGAAATATAGGAATAACGATACTTGTTTGAAGCTTTCGAAAGTAAACAACGCTTGAAATGCTGCATGGCGTGATGGTAAAAAGTTGTAAGACAATTTTTTAAAATACCTTGAATGTTAAGTATCGTACTATCAAAATAAAAAGAAAATATACGTTTTATCATACAAAATAATAGTCTTAGAAAATATTAGTTGGGGTGCGGAGATCTCTCATTTGTTTTCCATTTTGGGAATAATAGGCACGTGCTGGGTATATTCAGTCCGATCCGTTCTTCCCACAGCAACTTCTCAGCTCTGCACCAACTACCAATTACAATACCAAATACCAATTGTGCCTATTAAAACAAAACAGTAAAAAAACATTTCGACATAGACGGACGTAGTGAAATCACAAGCTGAAAATAATAATAATGAAAATAACTCAACCGATAAGAGTCTGCACTTAAATTAATAAAAAGAGAATAACATAACTTTTTTTACAGTGGGTGGAAACACAGGAAAAAAACAAATAGATATAAGAAGAATAAAAAATAACTAGGTACCAATAATCTTGGCTCATGATTAATTTATTTTAATTATCTACATCATAATTGTATATCACATTCAAATAATAAATTATTTCATTTTGTGCCTTAGAAAATATTTATTTGAAATGTTCTCTCTCACAGATAATTAGCTATTCTAAGAGAATCTGCAATTACGCTTTATTCTGAATTTACTATAAATAAAATTGTGTGAAGTATCAAAATTGCGAGAACTTTGGTATTTAATGCACTACATTTATATTTCGCTACTTAATTTTTCTTACAAATATCGTTGATATCTTACAAATTGTACTGTTGCTACCGAAAATAGAGGTAAATAGCATCCACTCATATAAAAAAAAACAACTTAATATATTAAAAGTGAAAGAAAGTAAAGAAGTAAAATATAATAATACATATATACCAATATAGTCCACCACTACATACAGGCTCTCCAGTACGCTATACCTACTTTTTACGTTTGAGCAGTTGGGTTGGCGAGCGCAATTAATGATGTTGTATTCACAAGAAACGCTATTTCTAATTTCCTAAAATCTTCGGTTAAACAATTCTTGTGATATCCTTGGCTAGGAAAGAAGTAGGTACACTAACACCATTCGAATAAGCCATATTTGACAGTTTTCATCTCTATTATAAAAGAAATGTGAACAAAGCAAAGAATTTAACAACAAGCTGGCACAAAATGAAAAATAACAAAAATGACTTACTCCCTTTTGCTACCCGACTGCAAAATGTAGGTGAATGGTCAGTCAGCAGACCATCGATCTTGTATTCCTCTCATTGCTTGTTTTCCGCAGTTTCCTTATAAAGGAGGGGAAAAAACATTGCTCATTTTCAGTCGGCAGCACCGTTTTTGTTGCCAAGTCAAAGTTGGACTGATAGTTGTGAAATGATTTGTGCAGCATTTATCAATTTACTAAATCTTATAGGTAAATAACAACATGTCTATATAACCACTGAAGTACGTGGTTTATCAAATCGTCCTATTTTTTATGTTATTATCAAAGTTGAATAGGTTTTAATTATTTAAAAAATGCAGCAGTTATTTATTGTAATAAACATTACTAATAAAGTTATGTCTTTAATCCCAAAATCACTTATATTATTGGACATACAATAAAGAGAAAATTTTCAAATAAAGAGGTTCCCGTACCACAGATAATATAATACTACTGCGTATTAATTGTTAACGTATTAATTGGTGTTTGAAAATTACGTCGGTTTATGAATATTCTGTTGAATTTGTTAAAATATGTTTTATTTTATTGTAAACTGTTATATCATTTTGTTGCTTACATACAAAAAACGGTTACAGTCGGTTATTACATACGGTTTCAGTCGCTAGGAAAAGTTTTTGACTGTACACTTAATTTCCTAAAGACTATGTTAATTATAACTGTACCTAATATCGCGTGGAAGTGCTCCATCTACCGGGATAGTTTTGCAAATAATTTCTAACGACTAGAATTCATTTAATATAGCCGACGCTATGAAAACCCGCGATTTTAAAACCATATTAAATAATACTTCTCGTGTTAAGTAAACGAAGTAAGGTTCAAATCCTGCCTGTGGTAGAAATTCTGCAAGTTTTCTAAAATGGTCATTATATCACAAATAACAAATCATTTAATTAAAAAAATATTCCTTTTAGAATATCAAACTCATCCAACTAGGCGCCGTTGTTTAAGACTGCAAAAAACTAAATAATCATAGGAAAGGATAATTATGAAGAAAAACAGTATTCAATACCTAGAAATTACTTGTCATACTCTATTTGACAGCTCGTAGGGATTCCTATCGTTTTGCCCATGTTTTCCATGATAAACAAATCAAGATAAGATAAAATTTATTTATTTGCCATCTTTAAAACCAAGTTCACATCTGGTATGAAAATCAGTGTAGCTACAAGTAAAATAATAATACATGACTAAAAATATAATATTTTATAACTAATGTGTACAATAGTTTTATCAAATAATAATAATAAAAGAATATAAACTTAAAACATTCCATCACTGAGAGTGAAATCAGCTCTATCGATACTCTCGAGTTTATTTTAAAAGATAACTGATTTGTTTGTTTTTATTAATACTGTTTCGCCGTATAAATTACACCTAGGTGCCTACCTACATTATGTATAAATAGCATATAAAATTTGAATCGACATTAGTTCTTTCTTTATACAAAATAAATCAATGATTTAAGATGAGGAATACAATATTTCATTAAGTAACTAAGCGTGGAAACAATAACTATATCAAACCCTCACCAAAAACAATATTAGACCAACATGATCTTCAAGAAATTAACTTATTTCAAAACATTTTAATTAATTGAATATTGGGATGAAAGGTAATTGTTTCCCCTTGAAGCAATGAACTTAATTCCAATGAACAGTGAACAGTTGTTTTGAACTTAATTTAAACTTCCGCACTCAATTTTGATTGTCGATTTAAGGACGAGCTTTGAATTGAAATCAATTGACTCGATATGATGAATTGATAATCGTCGTTTACAGTCACTGTTATGGGGCATTTTTTATAATTTTCTCACTATGCGTTTAGTTCTTCAAATGATAATTTGCGTTATGATACCAGTACCAATTTTAGTACTATGTTCATCAACACAACCAGCTAGTAGTAGCACAGAATATATAATAGTACTAACGTACAGAAGAATCACTCCCTAAGAAAATACATGTTTAGGTATAAATTAATACCTACGCTCGGTGTACCCAACCGCTCACAAACAAAATTGAAACTTATGAACGCGCGCGAACGCTCAATCTCCCTTGCGCATCGCAGTTTTATGACCGAGCCGCCGCCGAACTCCAAGGGTTGTAACTTGTCATCATGTTATTCGTGCACAAAGATTTTTTGGTACTGATTTTGCTATAAATCTTATTTGTTCACTTAATCTACGGAAGGAATTGTAAGATTTGTAAATATTTATAAACCTACACGAAATTATTAATGACTACTGTTTATATAGAAAAACAATTAATTATGCTTGTGTCTAACTGTTCTTCGTATCGAGTGGGACACCGAGTCAACGACCCGATCGATTTTTTAACGAATAAACGTACTAAAACACAGAAAAAAGTCAAGTAAGTGTGCGCGCGAGCAGCTCGTGCGTGCGAACAGTGCGGCGGCTAGCGGCACACTGGCGGTCTGGCGACGACAAGGTGACAACCCGCGGAGATTAGTCCCCGTAGGGAACCCGCCGGCGGAACATACCTAAACCGTGGAGTGAAACCCCCCTGGTAGTAGCGAGGACAGAGACAGCGTTGTACTAAGAGCAGCATAACTTAAGATTCCTAAATACAAACAATGAGTTCTTGATGTCCGTTTTATGCGGCCATTTATGCTCTGCCTACCCCACAAGGGATTATATGCGTGATATGTATGAGTTCTTGCAGAAAATGTTAAGCTGCTATTTTGTTCTTCACTTATCTCCCATCTTTGAATTGTTAAATAACATACATATTAATTTTGCGTGAAAACACCTTATTCAATTTGCAGCCTGAGTTTGCAGCCGGAGGAGTCGCTATACTTTGTCAAAGTAGTATAAAAATAATATAGATAGTGTTGCTATGGCAGACTATGGCTGAATGACATCTATTCTTTCCTCTCTCTTCTTCAGCAAGTTCTCCTATATTATATTAAATACCTTCTTGGACATAGTATGCACTGTAACGTAGAATTGAGTGAATTATCTCCTTACACTCTGAGTGAATGATTCCATCGCGCAGAGTATAATTTATCACTTGAGTTTAATGAAATGATTTACAAGCGTCAACATAATTCACTTAATCTCCTTCCCGTCTGATGCAAGTGTAAGTGGCAGATTGTACTATTAGTAAAACCTATACCGGTACATTTTAAGTTATAAAGAAAAACCAGTGTATATTGATCCATTAAATGGGCAATTTGAGGTACTGGTGATATAATATCAAATGGTAGAAATTACGCCGTAAATAAATTATGCCGTGTGATGCCGGCTTAGAATAGCATCACCCCATTTCTTGCCCGTGGGAGTCGTAAGAAGCATCTAAGGGACTCGAGGGTGTGTATTGCAATTTTAGGCGATGGGCTGACAACCTGTCACTATGGCAATACACAATTTTCCGGGTGACCCTCAAATGTTTGTCAGACGTGGCGTAAATGTCCGTTCTATGCGGCCGTTTACGCTCTGCCTACCCCGCAAGGAATTATAGGCGTAATATGTGTGTGTGTGTGTAGAAATTACCGTTCCGTTGCACATCCAGCTTTTTAATCAATCAACGCCATTTCACCACACGACTTGTTTTCTCATCCAATCATTAGAGCATTTTGAACATTCAACGTATCAACTGACGAAAGAAGCTGTAGATTGAACTAGACGGTAATGCATGTTATTTCCACACAAATACGGCTACGGTGCGTTTACTGTGTGTAACGGATGCGTCTGTCAAGTCGTTTGACGTCGGAAAATACGCAGCGAAGGAGAACCGCCTTAATCCATTGTTTTATCTACAGCTACGTACATAAATAGGAAAATTACTTCTCAAGGTTTGCATCAAAGTTTACTTCCTGTTACAAAATTTAATTCCTTTCTTCGAAACTATGATGGTGAATTAACAAAACATAATTAGTTAGGTACATTTTCACATATAATAACATTATCCTCACTGACTGACTGATTCATCAACATAACTACTAAATTTAATGCCTGAACATGTTTTACTACAATACAATACTACGAAAGTACCGCCGTCCCAATAAGTCGTATTTGACAGCTGTCAGATTCCTGATAATACTATGATAGAGGGTTCATTTCCCTTTGTTGACATCACTTTTAGTATGGATGGAGATGACGGCTGTAAAATACGACTTATTGGAACGGCGGTACTTTTATGCTAAGTTTATTTTACTATATAACCTATCGCAAAAAATAACATATCAACCACCTTTTCACCCTTAATATATTTACAGAGTGCGCAATCAGAAAATATCAGTAGCAAATAAATGGAGAAAAAATCCAAGTTATCCGATTTTCGGATGACATAGCGGCATTTGCAAAAACAAGTTCACCCTTACAAGGGTTAGTAGAATATCATTTTCAAACAAATTGAACTAAAAAAATAAATTGCTAAAACAACATTACTACAAGAAAAGCCACACCAACCAATAGGCAAATTCGTCTTCACAATATTCTGATAGAAAATGTAACTTGTTTCATATATTTGGGTAGTCCGATCATAAACGCGCATGCCGGAAAACCTTTTACATTAAAATCATATTTTTATCGAAAAAATTGCAAAACAATTTCAGAATCATCTTGTATTTTTATTACATTTGGAACATAATGCTACATGGCTGTGAGACATGGACTATGACGCAAAGGGATAGAGAGGTCGGAAGCGTTCGAGATGTGGTGCTGAAGAAGGATGGAGAAGATCAGTTGGACAGAGAAGAAGACAAACGTAGAATTGCAGTCTCTTGTTGCAGAAGACCGCTGTTTACTGAAGACCATATAAGACAAAGAAAACAGAAGAGGGAAGATTTGATTTGAAGATTGAATGCAAAGTACATGAAAAGAGAGGCAGAGGTAGACCTAGACTTACCTACTTTACCCAGATAATTAAAAAAGTCAATGTTAGGCGTATTAGGAGCTCAAGTCACTAGCAGATAAGAGTAATACTAAAATTGTAAGTTACTCCACAAACAGGAGTTTGACGCTTAAATTTGAAGAAGAAGAAGCAGTTTTAAAGAATTCTTCCCTATGTTATACAAGACGTGTTTTGCGATACCCTACTCAATGTAGTAGCATTATCTATTCTTATGGTAGTAGCACTTTTCCGAACTTGTTTCTTTGTATTTTACTATGTGAATGAGGGAATTTGGCTGAACTTTTACCCGAGCATTAAAATATTATTATAAACAATTTGGCTAAAACCTGTTTCGTTATTTTTGAGTACAACGTGGACTAACCGACATGCAGAATTTTTTTTTGAGATCTATAACTTGAACTGGATTAGGAAAGCAAAACTTCTTCTTTAACTATTCAATGTACAGAGTTGGTTTAGTTACTTTTCTTAATACGCATTACGCAGGTATAGATTACATTTAACATAATAACACAATTTTCCACTGCTGTCATGGGCCTTCCTTTATTGGGAGTATTGCCACCACGCTTGCGAGTGCAGTGTAAGATGTTGCATTCATAGGGAATGCTTTCCCTGGATGAATTAATCTCTTAGTCGTATTTTAGGACACTAATATGTAGAATTGGGTTGATGATATTCTAAGCCGACATCACACGGCACATTTGGATGATTGCCAAATTAAATTAAAAGTGCGATAAATTGGGTAGCTGTAAAAAAGGTAAAACGTTTCCGTAATCTTGTTAAACCTTTTCACTTTGATTAAGTGAAAAAAATAATCTTACCTCCATTTAATTATAGTAAGGTGTGCTTTCCTGTTTCAGATCTGAGAGATTTCACTGATATTTATTGAATACCAAATTTTAAAACACTTCCCGTGTTAGGTATAAAATTTTTGAAAACTTGCAAAATTTTCAAGCGCGGGCAGGATTTGAACCTGTGACTTTAGCATTACTAGTGGCGACGCCTCTTCCATCTGGGCTACCGCAGCTTTTTCAAAAAATGTATACCTAACACGGGAAGTGTTTTAAAATTTGGTATTCAATTTATCGCGGGCTAGACTACATACAATCTGTAAAGATAGAATTAGTCGCCGGTATTAGTTGCAAAACTAACCCGGTAGATGAGGCCGTGCCACGCGTTACTGGCATTAAAATACACTTGCAAAATTGGCGGGCAAGGAATGAGCTGCGGTAGCCCAGATGTAAGAGGCGTCGCCACTAGTAATGCGAAAGTCGCAGGTACAAATCCTGCCCGCGCTTGAAAATTTTGCAAGTTTTCAAAAATTGTATACCTAACACGGGAAGTGTTTTAAAATTTGGTATTCAATATATCGCGGGTTTTCATCGCTTAGACTACATTCAATCTGTAAAGATAGAATTAGTCGCCGGTATTAGTTGCAAAACTAACCTGGTAGATGAAGCCGTGCCACGCGTTACTGGCATTAAACTACACTTGATAATTATTATTATTATATACCTTGTTAGTTCCTAGAGTAAATATACTACTTTTAAAAAACTTCATTAGCACGGAAAAGTGACAACCCGCGATCACAACACGTGTACCTGTGTTGAAACGATGGGACGTAGGCAAATTATTAATGTTTACCTAGATATTATCGCGATAGACCCCAAACTTAAAATATGGAAGAATGTTTTTTCAATATTTTGTAAAGTAGTGTTGCGATTGCCCGAGAAAATCACATTTAAGGAGAATTCACAGCGACATCTCGATGAACCTTGAACGATAAAACAGTGTACCGAAAACTTTGCAGGCATGATCAGAACATGAAACAAAACAACTTTTACTATGAAGCCTATGTAACGAAAAAACAAATCGAGTTGCCATAGAAAGTCAGTCAGCTGATTGGGAATTTGGTATGGGAGGTCGATTTTTTATCTCGTTTCATAGCCTCACATAGCCTCCATAAACCTAGCCTCCACAGCCTCGTCACATAGCCTCCAAAGAAAAAGTTGTTTACTTTCATGGTGTGATCATGCCTGCCAAGTTTTCGGTACACCGTCACACACCCAGTATTATGTGGAAACAGTCAAGTCCGGTCATACTCATAAATATGTTAGAGCTATCATGATTTTTATGATACCAATTTAAGTACCTACAAATTGGATACCAAAGAAATGAGAGATTCATTAGCTTTTTTACAACGAACTAGGAGTTTGATCAACTCATCTTTATTGACTAGACGTTGGCGATCGTTGGCGAAATTCGGACAATTTTTATCGGCCAATAAACCTGGTCGTCACATAACCAATTTAATCTCACAGGTCAAGGATTCCCAAAGTTGTCTTAACTTGTTTATTTCGAAACTGCGTGCATATGTACTGCTGAATCTGCAAGGTATCGGTCTCACAAGTGTCTCACGACAATTTGGTATGAGTGTCATAATTTACGATAAGTTTTATTTTTGTTAAATTCTGGAATAACCAGTGTCATCGACATTCAGTAAGGTTTAAGAGCTTGTCATGATCGATAAAATAATGTGACTAAAGTATTAATGAAAGCGAAGTAGTCAAACATATATTTTTAAATTAGTTACTTAAAACAGGTACCAAATATAATAGGTACCAAAAGTAATTAAGGTGAATTTGAGTACGAGTATGAGAGCCTTCCGAACATCTATATCCGACTACGTAGGCTGGTTTTATACACGCGTAATGCGCTTCACGTCACGTATAAAATCTAATAAAATGTCTTACAAGAAATCAAGCAATCAAGAAGTTGACATCAGCGGCGCACCACTTGCGGCTTACCATCAGCCCAGCAGTGTATGTGAAAAGACACTTACAGCACAGAATATGGGTGTTTGTGCTATATGAAGCACTAAGTAAGTTTGCAAAAGCCTTAAATTTTAAGTCCGGCAAGTATTGCCAGTAATGACCTAAGAAATTGACCGTCCAACTGTAACGAGCAACAGTTTTAGAAACTCTGGTCCGGGTGATGGCTCCGCGATTCGTAATAAAAGTAAGATTAATATTTTTGGCCCGCCGAGGGACGTCCTTTGTCGATGGTAGCAGTTTCGGAAACGAATGTTTTTCATTTGATCAGTCGTTTTTGGGGTTCCGTACCAACAGACTAAACACGAAAACGCCTATTACTAAAACTTTACATTCTGTTAGTCTGTCACGTAGTTTTCCCTCCATCCGTCTATTTGTCACCAGGGTGGCATCATTTCATCATATCATTAACTGTGAATAGAAATTTTCACATAAGCTTATTTTTGTTGCCGCTATGCTATATTAATAAACTACTACTATACATTTTTTGATCAAATGAATCTTAAAAACTTTTTGTATGTCCAATATAATTTATTAAAAAAAAACAAATCATGCGCAAGTTCGACATGCTCTTAGTTTTTTTTTATTCCCTTGTTACGTATAATATAGAACGGACGGCGGAATAAGCTGGACAATGGTAAAAGACTCAAAGGCGACATTTCATCCGAGAGTACAGATAGGTACCTAATCAAAATTATGAAAGGGTTTTTTATTTCTTTGATGTGGATTTAGGGCATACATTGGATTGAAAAATGATATTGCAGTATAAGTTAGGCCTGTGTAAGATCTTGCATTCAAACATTCCGTGACTAGTCTATAGGTATTCGTGTTGGTACAATTGACACCTTTTAAATTTAGCTTATATAAAACTAAAGTAAAAATAAGAGCAATAGAATTTCAGAACAATATTTTCACTTCAAAACATGTAACGCCTACATTGCCAAGACAAGTAAATTCCCTTGTCACTACTCCCTATCCGAGAGCCGTAAACACCGAGATAAGAACGGGCTCTGTACAGTTTATTGCGCATTTTATTCTTTTTGGGATACTTCATTTCATCACCCGACTGTGTCACAGTAAATCGAATTGAAAAGTAAGCAGCAGTGACCTTCTCCACTCTTCTCTCTCTTTTCGTGTGGGACGCCGAGTCGTCCAACGACCCGATTAACCCTGGTGTCAGAGTTTTTTAACCGCCTACTACCACTTGTAGGCTTCTGACATGGTTGTGTTACGACCGCCGCCTAAGTAATCATAGACAGCAACCGGGACCGACGGCTTAACGTGCCCTCCGAAGCACGGAACCATTTCTTTTCGGACAATCAGTTGGTTCACCCTGCAATGTCCTAACCAGACCGGGAACAGATTCACAAAGTGATAAATATCAACTTTGTGAGTGTCCCACCGAGAATCGAACCCGGAACCTTTGCGCCGCAGGCAGTCGCACTACCACTGCGCCACATCGGCCGTCAGTGACCATGACGTAGTCATTCGCTACAGATCCGATCAACGATTGAAACTGCTGTTACCATGAGAAATGAACGTTATTTCGTGGTATAAAATTGCTAATTGTTACTATGCCATTCATGTAACATTATAAAGTAAAAAAAGTTCTAAAAGAATTTCAAAAGTTGTACCAGTGACTGTTGATAACATTTTATTGTACAACTAGGAGCATTATTGTGCAAAGGATATTGCTCGAAATAAGCAGGCGCCGTCGCCAATAGGTAATTGGCACAACAGCATGCGGTAGCATTAATTGGACCATTAATGTTTAGAGTCTCAACGATCATGTTGATCTATTTACCACCCTTTTTAATGGTAAAACTTCACAACTTGGATCAATTCTAAACCCAAAATCAATTTGACAAACAATTTTAACCAAAGACCCAAACGACCAAACAAATACCAAACGACACCTATAATTTCAATTTCGATGAACGATAGTCTTAATTTATAATCAAAATTAAATGCAAATACCCCTTAGTTTTTGAATAAACATAACTATAGTGCGTTTGAAAAACTAACAGTGACATCTATCTTCGTATTATGGAACTATTTTTTTTTCTCAGTTTTCAAGATAGTATAAATGCTAAACTACTGAAGGCAGAGAGATAAAACTTGGACATGAAGATTTTTATGTAATAAAGCAACTATTATAGATAAAATACCGGTGTTTTAAATCCTAAATGAACATCTGAACTGGAAAACCCACGTCAATGATGTGTACAGCAGGTTAACTCGATTTGTGTTCGCATTGAAAAATTTGAGAAATATTGTATCAGAGGAAGCATCGTTATCGGCTTATCATGGTTACGTCTCATCTGTACTCCGTTATGGCATCATACTGTGGGGAAATTCTGTCGATGGTGATCGAGCATTCGTTGTGCAGAAGAAGTGTATTCGTGCAATCTGTAACGCGTGGTTCAGAGATTCGTGCAAGCCTTTGTTCAAAAAATTAAAGATTCTTCCATTTCCGTGCATTTACATCTATGAAATTTGTATTTTTGTGAAAATGTATCCACGTTTTTATGAACAACGTAAAGATGTACAAAAAAGGCAGCTACTGTCTATGTATATACTTTTGTTGCATCAACCACAAAGTCACACAAATATTTATAAGGAAAATGTATACAATTTGAGCATTTCAATTTATAACAAACTTCCAATTGACATTCAATTAACTAATTGTATAAATGTATTTAAAACAAAATTATTTGACTGGTTACTGACGAATTGTTTCTATAGCGTAGGGGAATATTTGAATAATGTTTGACACTTTTATCCTTTTGTAATTCTTTTTTCATGTATTTAATTTATTTTAGACATTTGACATTTTATAATCGATTAATTTTTATGTAACTGAATAACTCGACATTGTAATTTTTCGTGTATTTAATTTACTTTTCATTTTTATATTATTATTTGACTTTTGACATTTTATAATCAATTAATTTTTATGTACCCTGAGAACTTGACATTGAAAATTGTATATATAAATATATTTTAATTTGCACGCTTGAAGCAAGCAGAATACTGCACTGGAATGTAAAATAAGATCTCATTATTTATGATGAAATACCATGTATTCTTGCAAATAAATAATTTCTAATTTCCCCCAAGGGATGAAAAGGGGGTTAATTAATGTTTGTATGAAAGTTCGTTGTCTTAAGTGTGATCCGTTACAAAATAAGTGATTAGACTTATGACTTAAAATAATTAAACACGTGTTTCAGCATATTTGAAATTTTAACCCTTAATAGGGTCAAAAGGGGGTTAAAAGTTTGTATGAAAGTTCGTTTTTTTTAATGAATGTGATCTGTTTCAAAATTTGTGATAAGACTAATAACTTAAATTAAATAAACACGTATTTCAGCATTTTTGAAATTTTAACCCTTAAATGGGTGAAAAGGGGGTTAAAAGTTTGTATGAAAGTTTTTTTATCTTAAATGTGATCTGTATAAAAATTTCTGATTAGACTCATAACTTAAAATAACTAAATACGTGTTTCAGCATTTTTGAAATATTAACCCTTAAAGGTGTCAAAAGGGGGTCAAAAGTTTAATACCAGTTGGGCTACCCGTTTTCCCATGGGAATGTGACAATTTCCCGGAATAAATTATACTTATAAACCTTCCTCTCAAGTTACTCTAACTAATAAAAAAAACCGCATCAAAATCCGTTGGGTAATTCTAGAGATATAAGGAGACACCAAACGGGAAGCGACTTTATTTTATACTATGTAGTGATGCATATTTTTACGCGGCCACACGCGGTAAACAGAGATGTAGGTCTGTGCATTAACAAGGACATGATTGTTGCCGTGTGATGCCGGCTTAGAATAGCATCACACCATTTCTTGCCCGTGGGAGTCTCATGAGGCGACTAAGGGACTAGAGGGTGTGTATTGCAATTTTAGGCGCTGGGCTGACAACCTGTCACTATGGCGATACACAGTTTTCCGAATAACCCTCAAGTGTTTGTCAGATGTGGCGTGAATGTCCGTTTTATGCGGCCGTTTGTGTTCTGCCGTCCCCGCAAGGGATTATAGGCGTGATATGTGAATGTATGATATTTGCTGCGACTTGAGCTGATTGAATTACTAACAATGGCTGCCCTCAACCCTTAGAGGCTGTCCTACACTGCGTTAGTAATTCGTGTAGTAGTAAAAGCGTGGGTAATTCTAGAGATATAAGAAGACACCAAACGGGAAGCGACTTTATTTTATACTATGTAGTGCTACATACTCTTCTAGCCATTTGTCATTTTTACTACACATTTTACTGTCATTTTTTTCTACTATGACTCCGACTGACTGTCGTAAACGTTGGGACCTCACTACAGCTCAAATGTTTATTTCTTCTAATTAATTAAGACGCAAGTGCCGGAAGTTCGTCGGTAATATTCGGTGGAAATCATTGTGTATTTAGGAAATTGGGTGGTCTGCCTGGAAAATTTGTTAATGTTTACTGAGAGATTATCAAAGTTGATGTAATACTAATATTGTCAAATCATAATTTTTTCTTCAAGAAACTAATTCATACATACATATAATCACGCCTTTTTCTCATAGGGGCAAGCAGATACAACATCTTTCCACTTGCTACGATCATGACACACCTCTTTCGCTTCTTCAACATGCATCAATCTTTTCATACATGCTCGTCGGTTTTGGGTACTCTTGACCTGACCTTTCTTTAGAACGTCCCCGATCTGATCCAAGTACGTGCGTCTTGGTCTTCCCCTTCCAACGTTCCCATCCACACGCGCCATATTCAAACTAATTCAGATATACAAATAAGATCAACCCACATACATAATATATACCAACATATTATGACGCTCTTAGGCGGTTTGCTCACTTGTCGTCTGTCGCTGCGAATTTTTGACGCACCGTAACCCATGCGTCTGTCTGACGATAATAAATTGCGAATTCCAATTTCATTCCCATCTTTCTTTTTTGTATGGGACACCGAGTCATCCAACGACCTGGTGAACCCTGGTGTCAGAGTTTTTCAACCGCCTACTACTATTAGTAGGCCTCTGACATGGTTGTGTAACGACCGCCGTCTAAGTAATCATAGACAGCAACCGGGACTAATGGCTTAACGTGCCCTCCGAAGCACGGAACAATCTTTGTTTTCGGAAAATATGGTGGTTCAGCCTGCAATGTCCTAACCAGACTGGGAACAAATTTGCAAAGTGGTAAATATCAACTTTGTGAGTGACCCACCGAGATTCGAACCGGAACCTTTGCGTCTCAGGCAGTCGCACTACCACTGCGCCACATCGGCCGTCATTCATTCCCATACAAACACAGCTACGGTAAGTAAACGCAGCGGTGGACGACAAGTGAAAGAACCACCTTAGCCATCGCAGTTTATTTCTAGCTCACAGCCCTTTGAACCGTATTAATTAATTAATAATCTTCTCACTTCCTATTAATCCTAATACACACACACACATCACGCCTATATCCATTGCTGGGTAGGCACAGCGTAAAACGCCGTAAAAAACTAACATTTACGCCTCGTCTGACAAAAAAATTGAGGGTCATTCGGAAAAATGTGTATCGCCATAGTAGCAGGTTGTCAGCCCATCGCCTTAAATTGCAATACGCAAAATCTCGAATCCCTTAGTCGCCTCTTACGACTCCCACGGGAAAGAAATGGGGTGATGCTATTTTGAGCCAGCATCACACGGCATATCTTAATACACTCACCTACATCACGCCTATACCATTGCTTGGTAGGTAGAGCGTAAAACGCCGTAAAAAACTAACATTTACGACATGTCTAACAAACATTAATTGAGGGTCATTATATCGTGCATCGCTATTTTGACAAATTGACAGCCTATCGCCTAAAATTGCAATACACGTGTATAACCCGTGAGTCCATGAGTCGCCCCTAACGACACTCACGGGAAAGAAATGGGGTGATGCTATTCCACTCTGACGTCACACAGCAAAATCTTATCTAATATGAATCTGTATCTTAAACTGTTCGATCTGGCCTAGTTAATTGGTTTTACGATCTGACACTTTCCCTCAGAACAAGCAAAATGTAAAGAAAATCCTTTGAATAGCCAGAATAATATAGCAGTAAAAAGCTTTTTGCAAACAAATTTGGCTTTGTAAAGCAGGTTTTTGGTAAGCACTTGCAATAAAAGAGTACCTGTTTTGTGATTCTTTGCATATTGCTGTGATTAAACGCGTGCCGAATCTGTTACAGAAAAATATTTCATGGCTTAAATCTGCTATTCCACTGTTTTTTTTTCCTTGCCCTAAGCATTCACCTTTGAAATATTCTATTCTTCAACAGATAATTAAATTTGATCCTAAAACATCCGCTGCTGAATTCTATAAATACGAGTAAGTTGGTTATTCTTAAAAAATAAAAATCAAACACAATATTTCTCATAATAATGCTGAAAATATAAAAAGAATTTTCTGTCTTGGGTGATTGTAAATTTGAAGCTGTTACAATGCCAAAGAAACAACGCTTAAATGGCCAATTGAGACTTGTTTTAATCATAATAAAATTTGCAAATAATTTAATTTTGGAGAGGCCCATGTTCACCAGTGGACTTGTGTCTGTTAATGTATAGTTTCAAAATATTGCGCTTCAGGAAAAGATTGAAATCGTTGAAGTGTTTCTCAAACATTATAAGAGCCTAATTAAATGCCCGCTGCTCGAATGCTTAACTTCTCATACCTGATCGACGAACGACTCTTTTTTTACTTGAAAGTATTTAAAAACTTTGTGAAGAACCATGAGACTTCCTATCAAAAAACTTGGAATGGGGTCTGCGATTTTACCCCCGGCTTGATTGAACGAAAGTAAACATTTTATATTAGACATCAAAATTATGCGACATATCAAATGTTTTACATTGGCCTTAATTCGGGAAATAAATTATCTTGACTTACCTTCATTTAGCACTGTCACTTTCCCTTAGCCAAAGTTAGAAAAAGATAGGAGATATCTGATCTGTACGCGTTCTATGTCAAAATAAGGCGACGGTGAAAACAATGGCGACTAAATTGACTAGAAATGGCAAAGAACACCTATCCTTTTTGACGAAAAGTGACAGCACTAATTTCAGGTAAGTTAAGAGAATTTATATCCCGAATTAAGGGCAATGTCCCGAATTGAGGGAACTTTACGTGGTGATGGTGTTGGTACTACAGGCAGCATCTGGAGATGCCTATATTAGATATCAAGGTTATACTGGTTCTTCTAATATCATATGTAAAATCACGTACTTGCACCTTAACTTTTCTTTTCGTATTCACATGTGATTTTATATCCAATTCCGAGAATATCAACTTGATATTATTCAGCGTATTCGCTCGTAAAAATATTATATGAGGTATCATTCTCTCAGGGAATATAATATTTCTCGTCACGATAAAACGACGACTTTCTGATTCGGTTGCGTAGCTTCACTTTAATAAGTAAATAAAAGAGACGGTTTTATAAACTCACCGACTGCCGTCATGTTCTTAACAATTGAAAAATAAAATGGTTTTGTAACACGGCCGCAACAGTCTACTGCTTGACGTGAGCGTCTCCCGAACCGGGGAAGTATTTGCTTTAATCACCAAGCTTGACAGGCAGATTGACAAACGGTGTGCAAGGTGTGGTATTTAGAGGGAACGCTGTTGCCCATACCCTTTTACGACACTTAAGTAGAAATTGGGTAATGCAATTCTAAGCTGGCACCACACGGCAATCAATAGATACAAAATTTTAATTTATTAATTTACAAATTCACCGTGTGATGCTGGCTGTATATCTTGGGAACACAAGTTTCTGTTGATACAATCTTGCACTACACTCACCAACCAAGCGGCCAAACGTGATGTCGATCAATGAAGCAGTAAAGTTAGAAACTAGTGGAGCCACTCTCGCTTGTGTCTTTTTTCTGTAATTGGTGACTTTGATAATGTCAAAATCCAATTACTTCTCATTGGTGCGTTTAGTCACAGCCGTGCATGCTACCATGTTCAATAATCTTTAAGTTTTCCTCCCCATTATATTTCTTAGAAGATGGTCCATGTCTAGCAATAGACTGTCGTAGCTGTCGATGTGACTACTGAATTTTCAAATTTCGACGAGAGATATTTAGAGATGAGACAAGCAGAAATCTACACACTTCACCAAAAGGCTCGCCACTTCTAGCATTTTGACGCGCGTTTGCTCCCTTCGTCTCGCTGTCAACACGTCAGCCTGATTGAGAGACCGACATGTTGTTATTCGGATTTTCCTGTTGCCAGTCTCAAGGGAAAACACAAAGCTTTGCTTTAAATGAGCTAGTTGATGATTAGTTAAGTAATTGGCGGACCAATACAACTGGACTGGATGGCAAAAACGGGAGATTGTGCTAAGGCATACCCTGGGGTAGGCCTACGTCCAGCAGTGGACTGCTGTATGCTGATGTGATTTGATGTGTTAAAGTCATCAGATTTATTTGTGAAATAAAAGAACGCGTTACAAGGTGATGTATTTCATTACCCCCGCCAAAAACTGTGATCAAGAAAAGCTTAAAGACTTAGCCGTTAATGTCTTAGAAAAAGAAAATGTGTTAAGTAATGTTGAGCCGATTACGACTCTTAGCTCACCTCAACCTTATGTTTTGTCTTTACATGTGAAATAAGAAACTTCTAGTTCTTTGGCTGAAAGAAAAATCAGGGCTTTTAATAATATTGGCCAAGTGCGAGACGGACTCGATGAAAAACTCCGTTACATTCCTAAAAAAGCGAAATAATCACGTTCGTTGCATGAGAGGCCCCTTAAATATTAAATGTATTGTAATTTTGTATATATTAAGCGCATAGCTCGCCAACAAACTGAATGACAGTATGTTAAAAGTTACGTACCTACTCGATTTTTATATTCTTTTTTAAAACTCATTGACAGTTGAGTTAACCTAAAATTATTACTCATACGTCTATAAATATTTCTGACGCCATGCTACACGAATCGGGAAAGAAATGCATGATGTCGTTAACATTGAAAATAACTTTCTACGCAGATATAACTGAACCTGCTGGACAAAATTAGGGATTCAACGTCCGTATAAACTTCAATATTAACATAACTTAATTTATCTATAGTTCATTTGCACGGGAGCACGTGTAGTCGACGCTACTTTCGGTCAAATATAACGTACTCAGAGCTTTATGGAAGGGCTTACTTGAATTACATGAAAATTAAATTTAGTTTGGAACCCAGCGCGGGATTCCTAAACAAACTTACAAATAGTGGTAGTTTAAGTGAAAAGAAAACGTAGATGTAGTTGGGTAGTTACATTGTTTGGAAATTAGAGAAGAGCGCAAATTGATTTATTTACGTAGGTACTAGTTTTATGACAACAATTCTTTTTTTTTCAGCGAGGACAATGTTTTACCAGGCAAAAGTTAAAAAGACATAATTATGTTTTTGTGTTTCATTAAATAAAATACATTAGTAACGTAATCATTTTCATCGCAGTCACTATGTTTTTACACCAAACAACTCTAGTATTTGTAGCTGTAGCTTATTAAATTTGCCATCTCAGAAGTTGGTAAAACGGAAAATTTACGCAGTGTTATTTTGTAGTATGGTTTTATGCCCTCACAGTGCTATGAAAATAAGAAATTGAAAAAAGTTAGCACTCACCGGGACATCAGCAATGTTGTTATTTTGAGCTCACTTTAAGGACACATTAAGAGTTAAGTAGGTAAAATCCAAATGTAGTCTACCAAAAGTAAATTTAAATGTAAGATGCGGTATGTGTCTTTTTTGTTCTTTAATTGTAGTTATGGATGAGAAGTAACACGTAATTCGTACTTATATTATAAATCTGAGAGTTTGTGTGTGTGTGTGTGTGTGTTTGTTACCTCTTCACGCTCAAACGGATTTGGATGAAATTTGAAATACAGGTAGAGTATAAACTGAAATAAGCCATAGGCCACTTTTAACTGGAAGAAAATAATTATTACCACGGGAAAATGAGTGGCAACGGGTGAAACCGCTGGGCGGTCTAGTATTACCTAAATAAGAATAAGACAAAAAGTGAGTAGGTACCTATTATTAAATTTTTTCAATGTAAAGTCAGTAGGTTGACTATAAGATCTCAATGTTTGTTTCGTGTGGACTGTAGGTTTTTGAAGGTTCAAAACGCAGGAATCTCCAAAATATAAGGCTTTATTTTACTCTTTTCACAGAAGCAGCATATCGTTCACGTAGAAAGAATAAACAGAAGACAAAATGGCCAAAATATTATTGATAAACATCAAGTTATATCAATGTTGCTCACAAACTATTTGCTCGCAACACTCAATATTTTCAATCACTTAACTTTGCATTGTAAACCATTTGGTGTCGTATTGCAGGCCCTTTTGAATGCCAAAGTTCTAAACTAGAACAATTAGATGACAGCCAAAACTTGTTCAATTATTCAACTTGTTCAGACATGTTCGAGGGACGAGCGTGTTCATACTGAGATATGGGGACAATATAACTTGGGGAGCCAGGGTCGGATTCGGGAAGTTGTTTACGAGATAGGGGTTAAATGGTGTTAGTAATAAGCCAGTAGGAGTGAGGAATTTAATTGCCTGATCTTACAATTTGATTTTGTTTTAGACTAGGTATAAATTATGTTATAATTGGTTTTATATATAATTTTTAAAATGCACTGAAATAAATGCTTTTTATTCTATTTTGGGTTCAGCCTAGATTATGTATGCAGGTACTAACTTCAATTGTCTGCACATATATCATGCAATTCATTCTACGGTATAGAAAGGCCCAACAAAAATGAATTTAAAAGTTACTAATAACATACTTAAAAACCCCATGTCATGCAATGGTAGTAACCAATTTTAAAATCTTTTTCAAACTCGTCCTGTGTTCGTTGTATGTCCATATATGTGTGTGTCTATGTTTTTCTTTAGATTTTTATTACAATCTTTCTGATTCGGCCCTGTCAAGGGATTAATGTTAAACACGGTTAAGATAACGGTTGTAAACAGTGCTTGTTTCTGCGGATAAGACATGTGCGCAGAGTTTATGGTCAAAATATTACATTGTCATAATTTTGTATTATAACTACGAGCTTACTTAGGCTTTTATTATTATTGGGACAAAATATGAGACTGTTTAAGTGATCTGTGACCTGTGACATACTTGTTTAACTTTGATATTTTTGCATGGTTATCTTTTATTCTTGTGTATAAAATTATTCATTAATAATCAAGATTTTGTTTTATGATTTCGTGGTAATGATGATTCTTCCGACCGATTTCGGCCAAGGCGACCACTTCAATTTTTTTTAGAAAACCCTTAGTTAGAGCGTCGCTGATGCGCTCGGAGATGACTTCTATAGCCAATTTTTGCTGCGAAATCTCATGCGCAATGAGGGCAGGTGAGCTTGCTATTCAAACAATTAATTGTAGTTAATGACTGAGGGTGGACGAGTCTCGTGGTAAAAGTATGGCTTCTCTATCACACGCCGCTCGGATCACATCTTCAAAGAATTATTTCAAATTTAAATATTTGAAATAAATGTCATTAAAGATTTTCCTTTCCAGCTCATACAAACCCAATCGTTACAAATGATAACTACGCAGCTGTGTCCAGACCTTTGATGTTGTGGTAAAGAATATCAAACGGAATGGAATAAACTTGTTTTCCTTTTCAAAATCTGATTGCTCCCGCTGTCCACCTATCCGTCAAGCAATAAATTCCTTCCGTGGAAACAACATAGAGAATAGACGAGTTGGCCGTATATCTCGTCAATCTTTGTTATTCACTACGGATATTGTTGTTTTCGTATTTTTCTATGTGTTTGTTTTGCTGTGTACGTTATTTATATCTGTCATAGGTCGGACGTTTTGGGGTAAAATAATGTTTGTTATGGCGATTCTTACACTGGTTTTCCGTCGTTGCGTATTTTTAACGCACCGTAACGCATGCGTCTTTCAGACGATAGAAAATTGTTACTTCCGATCTTACTCCTATACACCTATATATGACGGCCGATGTGGCGCAGTGGTAGTGCGACTGCCTGCGACGCAAATATTCCGGGTTCGATTCTCGGCGGGACACTCATAAAGTTGATATTTATCACTTTGTGAATTTGTTCCCGGTCTGGTTAGGACATTGCAGGCTGAACCACCTGATTGTCTGAAAAGAAAGATGGTTCCGTGCTTCGGAGGGCACGTTAAGCCGTCGGTCCCGGTTGCTGTCTATGATAACTTAGACGGCGGTCGTTTCACAACCATGGCAGAGGCCTACTACTAGTAGTCGGCGGTTGAAAAACTCTGACACCAGGGCTCATCGGATTGTTGGATGATTCGGTGTCCCACACGAAAAGAGAGAAGACTCCTATACAAATACGGCTGCGGTGGGCTGACAGTGCGTTTACGGATCTGTCTGTCAACCGACGTGACAGATGCATCCGTTACGCACCGTAGATTTGTATGGAAAAAAATCGCAAACGTTACGGTGCGTTGAAAATACGTAACAACAGACGAGAGTGGGAGAACCGAAATAGGATTAAACAAATAACTCTAACCCCAAAACGTCTTAGCTCTCTAAATCTTCATTCAAATATTTGCCTTCTATATTTTACCTACGTTTTTTTAGTAGTGGATTATGAAAATTTATTCGTAAATATGCGGGTTTTCCTTTACGACCTCATTTCCTTCTACCTCGAGTGATAAATAGGCGTCAAATATTCGTCCCGCTCTATTCCAGTAGAGGTGAAAGGTGACAAAATCTTTTCATCGATTCGCCGCTCGCATTTCTAATGGAAATATTGTCATTTGTATGAAATATTCCATCAGGCTTTTTTTAATCGTTGGAGGTTGGCTTTCGTGATTCTCTTGTGATCCTGAAATGAAAGACTGTTCCGTGCTTCGAAGGACACGTTAAACTGGTCCCGGTTGCTGTCTATGATCACCCTAACGGCGCGGCGGTCGTTACACAACCTTGTCAAAAGCCTTTTTGCATAGTGGCGGTTGAAAAACTTTGACACTAGGGTTCATCGTGTCGTTGGACGATGTCCCACACGAAAAGAGAAGACCAGGGTTTATTGAGTCGTTCGTCGACTCGGTGTACCACTTGAAAAAACACCCACACAATGCATAATACAGTTTTTTTTTAGTTTGTTTGCAGACAGTATTTGAAACTACACAGGATATTTAGACTGCTTTCTTATCACAGATTTAAAATGATTTTCACAAACCATCTAAGTATGTGGTGCCGGCTTAGAACAGCATCACCGTATTTCTTGCCCGTGGAAGTCGTAAGAGGCGACTAAGGGACTCGAGGGTGTGTATTGTAATTTAGGCGATGGGCTGACAACCTGTCACTATGGCGATACACAATTTTCCGAATGACCCTCAAATATTTATTAGACGTGGCGTAAATGTCCGTTTTTTGCGGCCGTGAACGCTCTGCCTACCCCGAAAGGGATTATATGCGTGATGTGTGTGTGTGTGTATCTAAATATGTAAACAAATAGTGTAGGTAGTATGAAAAACAACAGTGTTATTGAGAACCGAAAGTAAATAACCCAAAAAATATAATGAATAATTTTAAAAAATACTTTCTGATTCCATTATTTGTGTGGGACAACTATTAGACGAATACTTGTATTTGTAAATCCCTTAATTTATTTTAGTAGCTATGGTGGAGGTTTGTCTCTTAATATCAAAGTACAATTATTTCTTCTTATATAAGAAGATTGCATAATCAAAACGCCTGACGATAAACTCAACGCAATCGCAACAAACGCCCAAATTGCGTTCAGCAAACAATCCGGCGATATTCCCAAGGGAAACTCTGTTAGCTAATACTCGTGTCAATATTAATTTAGGAAGACTTGATTACGACGCCTTGGGGGCCCTATTATTGAAGCCCTCGATCGGCGATTTATGTGCGCTGGGGAGAATAATTTAGCGACCGCTCGTTTCCAGATTTTTTCAGCATGTGACTCAAATTTGAGTTTGCATCTGACTCAAATTTGAGTCACATATAAATATAACACATTATGCGTACAAATATTTACAACATACAAAACAACTAGCGACCCGCAAAGTGGTTTTCCTGAACTAACAAACCATTTCGAGGTAAAAGGTTGAGTCTAAAACCTGCATCTTGGATCACTATATCTATTTTTTTGAAACGTACTTATCTAAATACGTTGCATATTTCTAAATATTTGATACTATGAAGTGATATTTATGCATACAAAACAAGCTACAAAAACTGTGTTGCCTCAATGCAAAGGCTATATTTGTGGAACGTATTATATTAGCAGTGTTGTAACTAACTTGATGTACTGTTTGTTCCAGGTAAAATTCCACTTCGAAATTTGAATTGAATTGACTGCAAAGCCCTAAGGTATTAAATAGTCAGCGCATTACTTTAGAGGCTTGTATTGGAAAAATTGTGATGTTTAAAACAGGAAAATGATTTTGTTTCTGTTTAAGTATAGAATTTAGGAATTTCTGTTATTCAAAACAGGTACTCTTTACAACTTTAGATTTTTCGTCTATGTGTGTGTGTATAATAGTTATGTTTAAAGTAATTAACAACGTTTGATATTGGAAAAATTGTGATGTTTAAAACAGGAAAAAAAATTTGTTTCTGTTTAAGTATAGAATTTAGGAATTTCTGTTATCCAAAACAGGTACTCTTTACAACTTTAGATTTTTCATCTATGTGTATGTGTATAATTGTTATGTTTAAAGTAATTAATAACGTTTGATCAAAAATTTAAAAATTTATGAAATTGCTGACTAACCTTACCTAACAATTTTGCTAAAAACTATTCTTCAATTATATTTGACAAGAATGCTCCTTAGACGACAAACATTAGCGTTATGTAAAAATATAAACAGGATTGTTATGCAAGTGAATCTTAAATTACATTGTGATTGGATAGTGATGCTCAATACTTGAGCGTGAATAAACTGTTTGTCTTTAACATTGAGTGAGTAATAAAGTTAAGCTCTCTCAAAGTAGTTCATTCACATGTAGAGAATGTCCTCAACAAATTAAAAATGGCGCTAAAGACCCGGCCGAAAAAAAATGTGAAAGTGTTCAAAGTAAACTGCATACACAGTATTTGTCCTCAGTCTCCTGGTCACAAAACCTTTTCCCATCCATCATTAATTTCCAACCGTAGTAACCCGAAAATTGTGTAATATTTCTTTCGGGATTGGAAATGCTCAGAATAAAATACAATAATACGTGATATATGAATGTATGAATGACATACATTCATATATCACGCTTATAATCCCTTGCGGGCTAAGCAGACCGTAAAACGGCCGTAAAAACGGACATTTACACCACGTCATTCGGAAAATTGTGTATCGCCATAGTGCCAGGTTGTCAGCCCATCGCCTGAAATTTCGATACACACTTCGAGTCCCTAAGTCACGTCTTACGACACCCTTGGGAAAGAAATGAGTTGATGCTATTCTTAGCAGGCATCATACGGCATCAGAATATCGCAACGAAAGAATCTCCTTCTACTTTCAACGGCTTTATTCAGGGACTATCGATGCCTATCGTGCCAACAGTAAATGTGACAATGAAAGCAGTTATTGACATTTTCATTATTATTACAAACAATTACTTAGAAGACACAGGTTTAAAATAGGCAGCAATGTTACCTATGAATGCAACGTATTGCACTGCGCTCACTAATAGGGAGGCCCAGGAGGGGTTAACGTTAATGTAAAGACACATCATAAGCTAGTCTATTTGTGGTTTGTCGTACAACTTATGGATATTCAGGCGAGGAAACATGTCCCGCGAATTTAGCTAACTTTCCCAATGATGCAAGTTTCATGTCCAGCTATAGATGATGGGTAATGACATACAGCTCGATTGACTCACTTAATCACCTTTTAAATATCGAGTGATTCACTGCTTCAACTTATTCTTATTCGTTCCCCTCCCTATTTAATATAATCAAAGCGTGATTCAATTACAAATGTATGACAGTATTATCGGCACATCTAATTGCTCACTGAAATAGGATATTATAAAATTTTGTATAATTAGGTATCCGGGTTTGATGTTCAAACAGTTAATTAGTAAAATTGATGTTTTTGATGTGTGTAAATGAACTTGACGCCCCAGGGTTTAACCGACTTAAATCTGACTTCCTCGTAAATATTCACGGTCTTATCACAAACTAGTGGCC
Source organism: Tuta absoluta (assembly GCA_027580185.1). Classification (NCBI taxonomy): domain Eukaryota; kingdom Metazoa; phylum Arthropoda; class Insecta; order Lepidoptera; family Gelechiidae; genus Tuta; species Tuta absoluta. The sequence goes on along the minus strand of JAQAHW010000019.1, from coordinate 3,616,060 downwards.
TGCCCAGCGGTTTCACGCGCTGTTAAACGTTTTCCTGCGGGAATAAGCCATTTTAATAATACTGTTCATCAGTGATAATATAGGATTCTAATTCTAAAAGGATTTTTAAAATCATCTCTGTAGTTTTGTAGCCTTTTCAATTCAAACAAACAAACAATCAAAATCTTTCCTCCTTATAATATGGGTCCGGCCGTTATGCCCCCTATCCTCAACGCCCCCGGCCGCAATGCCCCTGATTAGAAAAAAAGAAGAAGTACTGTTGAATATAAAAGTCTTATGCATTTATATACCTATTTTAAATAGTGTCTGGACTTATAACATTTGCAATCTCCCTCTCCCTTTTTGACCTTATTAATAATTTTATGTTACTAAAACAAAACTGTGATTTTTAGTGAATTTTAATAAGTACATGATTTTGCATGTCGTCAAACAATAAGAAGTTATATGTTTAAACATAAAAATAATAAATTTTTTAAGACAGTGTTAACACTAAATTTTAAGTAAATTTGTTGATTATTATATTTAGTACCTGTTTTGTTTTAAAAATTGCTATATATGTGATTAAAGTGCTGACTTAAATGAATAAGCGAAACCTGTGATTAAACTTGTTATAGTCAATTACTTTGTTTCGTTTTTATATTTTTATTTAATAGTATTTTTTTATCCTAAAAATGGTAGTTGAATAACATAATTTTGCCTACATCAAAAATTACTACTAATATAAACAATATACGAATGTTGTGATTTTACTCTTTTTTTATTTAATACTGACACCTATTCCATATTGATTTTATTTTCGTTACACCTGCTGTGTGTGTATGCATTGGAATAACACTTTTGACTTTAAAAGTACTTCATCAAGTACCTTTTTTTCGATACGAGGGCATTGCGGCCGGGGGCATTGAGGATAACATTGAGCATAACGGCCAGAGCCAAGCTACATAGCCTGGCACATCGCCGCAAGGTTGCCTGCTTGTCGGTATTTTATAGATTGTACTTCGGAGAGTGTGCTCAAGAGCTTCACGACCTTGTTCCACCAGCTCCCTTCTACCATCGGACATCCAGACGCACCGCCGGATACCATCCGTACCTGGTAGCCATTCCACCAATTCGGACTAAGCGCTTCCAGTCATCATTTATAATGCGCACTGCTAAAGAGTGGAACTCACTTCCTGCGTCTGTGTTTCCAAAAGCATACAACCCTAATCTCTTCAAAGTAAGAGTGAACAGGCTTCTTCTGGGTGAGCTCGCTCCATCTTAGACTCTGTCTCTGTCCTATGACCTAGACTAGAGTCAAGAGCAAACCCATCATTAATAAAAAAAAAAAAAAAAAAAAAGAGCCTATAAAGGGTTAGGGTATTAGTGTAGAAAAGTTAGATGTGGTTTAATCTTTTTGACAGTGTCAAATCGTATAGAACAATTTGTAATTTTATGTTTGTGTGCAGTAAAGTATATTATTATTGAAATAAATAATAATGATTGAAATTGGCTAATGATGTGTTCCAACCCTTGCATAACTCAAGTCGGTAGTAAATACCGTCTGCCGATCTGGCGTTACGTCACACGTATTAGCACTAGATTATAAGTAAGTACCTCCAAATTATATCACCCCACGAATTCCGCAATTCGTACTAAGGAGTCACAATGATATGGTACAACAAATATGACTAAAGGGAACACACCATTAACACGAATAAACAGTTTTATCACTTACAGTCACGTGCCGGCGCAAATGCATAAATACCCAACGGAGAAAGGAAGTTCAGGGAATGGATCAAATAGGAATTCCGTTGGTACTTACAGGGCTGGGTGGAAAAGATATCGACACCCAGCATTCCACTACAGCCTTGGCGCGTTATTCACGTCAAACCACTCACAGCTTCTGTTCGTATTCCACTTTGATATTAGTCATTACGCGTGACCCAACCCGAATTTGGGCCGTACAAACGCGGGCCAAAATGGCCACCTGATGCCTATTCAACGCGACGCTCACGTGGAAGACGTCGAGACATCCAACAATCACTAAGCCTGGCATTCCAGTACAACCCAGGAGAAACGCAATAATACGATGCATCAACACGCGCGATCTCAAATTGAATCGTCCATTACACGCGGCATCACAAAACGCGTGGCGGGAAATCCGCACAATACGATACCCTCCCGTCCGAACGGTTTTGAGTGACTGACTGCGGTGCAGAAATCACCGCTTGGCGCCGTCAGGCGGTCTGCGCGCACGTCGCCAGTCTCGCCCTGCGAGTGAGAAAGGGACAACACACGCCCAGAGCGACGCGTGCGATCGAGCACCGCGCCGCATTCATAGTCCGTCATTAATACCTAACGTACCCCAGCATAGCAACGCTAAATTAAACATTCACCCGCCCTAGGCCGAATCCCTTAGGCCTATTCACTACTGGGGAGACGAGATAGCGTTGCTATTGCTCGCTTAAGAACTGAATCCCCTACCTGAACTGTCGCGACTCGAGGAGTGCCATCACTACCTGGGAACAAGTTGAGAATGCGCCCTCTGCGCCATCGCAGTGGCGGCAGGTTGGCATCCTTAACCAGAACGAGATCTCCGATGCGAGGGGGTTCAGTTCTGTCCGTCCACTTAAGGCGCTGCTGCAGAATGTGCAAATACTCAAGCGACCATCGCTTCCAAAAATTCTGAGACATTTGCTGCAGCAACTCATAACGCGTCAAACGATTGCTACTGACCTCTGTGTAGGGGTATTCTGGCAAGGCGTTAAGTGGTCGGCCAATTAAGAAATGCCCTGGTGTCAGGGCCTCCAGATCATTCGGATCTGAGCTAAGCGGACACAAAGGACGTGAATTGAGAACGGCCTCAATTTTACAAAACACGGTCGCTAGCTCCTCAAAGGTTAATATCGTTAAACCTATAACGCGCATCAAATGCGTCTTAGCGGACTTTACAACCGCTTCAAATATACCACCCCAGTGGGGGCATCCTGGTGGATCGAACACCCAGTTAATGCCCTGACGGGAGAGGCTCGTGCCGATAGCTTCCTCGTTTTCCGATAAAAACGTTATAATTTCTTTCATACATCGATCAGCGCCCTTAAAGTTGGTACCACAGTCCGACCTGATCAGCGCTGGTCGCCCTCTTCGCGACACAAATCTATCTAAAGCTGCTAAGAAAGCCTCCGTAGTGAGGTCGGCCACGAGTTCCAAGTGGACGGCCTTGGTTGCTAGGCACACAAACACGCACAAATACGCCTTGATTGACTTCGCGTTGCGAAGGCGTGATGCCTTTACCATAAAAGGCCCCGCAAAGTCCGTTCCCACACCCGCAAACGTCCAGGCTTCCGTCACCCGGTCCGGTGGGAGGTCTCCCATCTGAGGTTGCATTGTGGCTGCCTTCAACCGATAGCAAGGCAAGCACCGAAACACAATGCTCCGTACCGTACGTCGTCCAGACAAGATCCAAAACTCGCGCTGCAGAATAGCCAAAAGTGCATTGCAGCCCGCATGCGAGTTTTTCTGGTGACGATCCCTAACTATAAGTTCTACCAAAGGTCCCTTCTTTGGGAGTAACAGCGGATGCCGTGCTGAAAAGGGCAGGTTAGCGTTCCGAAGTCTACCTCCAACCCGGAGCATTCCATGCTCGTCCACGAACGGGTTGAGGCGCACAAGACCTCCCTTCAGCTTTCCACGGCCATCCCTGAGCAGCCTGACCTCTTCCTCAAAATGTTCCGCCTGGACGACCCTAACCAATAAACTTAGAGCCGCATTCCGCTCCGCAGGCGAGAGGACAGGTGCCAAGTTCCGTTCTGCTTGAGGTTTTCTACAGTTGTTCACGAACCGTTTGATCCAACCTGTCACCCCTAGAAGTTTGTCGAGGGAGCTGTATCGTTCCAGCAAGAAAGCCGCACTAGGCTTAGGTACGATCTGCCCTACGTTCACTCGCAAACCTCGATCAGGTGGCCCAAGCGGCGACCCGCACTCATTGTATGGCCATCTCTCAGGTGACTCAGTCAGCCACTGAGGTCCCCACCACAGTGAGTGACCTACCAAATCAGGGGCCCTACATCCCCGTGAGGCGCAGTCCGCTGGGTTCTGTTCTCCCGGTACGTGTCTCCATACCAACGGAGTTTCCGATCCTTTAATCTGTGACACCCGATTTGCCACGAAAACCTCAAGAGTATGTACCGACGTCTGTAACCAGCACAGAACTATCCTACTGTCGGTCCATGCGTACACCGTTTCATCCAAAGTGATGGTACCGCGTAGATTACTAGCGACATGATGTAGCAAGCGCGTGAGAAGCGCTGCTCCCGCCAATTCCAACTTTGGAATGGTCCATCTTGTCCTAACCGGAGCCACCTTACTCTTGGCCATAACTAGACGCACGTCTACAGTTCCCGTTGAACTGACTGTCCGCAAATAGACAGCTGCCGCGTACCCTCGCTCCGAGGCATCACAAAACCCATGTAGGGTAGCCTTACATCCCACCGATGGGAGCAACTTGCGAGGTATGGCGATGCGTACGATCCCTGGTAAGGTGGTCACAAACTTGGTCCAATCATTCAACAGCTCTCCGGAGAGCTGGTCGTCCCAACCCAAGTTTGCTATCCACAACCTTTGCAAGAAGCACTTCGCCATGAACGTCACCGGTGCGATCCACCCGTTAGGATCGAAAGTTCTGGCGATCGTCGATAATACCGAACGCTTCGTCCAAGTCTTCTGCAAAAGGTCTGGCTCGATCTGATACGTAAAGACATCATGCGTTGGCCTATATTGCACCCCTAGGATGCTCAACGTATTTGGATTGTCCGGGTTCTCGAAAAGGTGCGGGTCCTGCTGGAACTCACCTGGCAACCCGGCCAGGAGCTCTGGACAGCTGGACAGCCATTTCCGCAACTCATAACCTCCTGATTCCATGATCGCGATCAGCTCGTCTCGTAGTAGCAGTGCTTGTTGCACGCTATCTGCACCCGTGCAGATGTCATCCACGTAGACGTCGCGATCCAGTACTGCTGCGGCTCGAGGGAATCTTACCCTTTCCTGTGCGGCCAACTCTCGCAGCGTGCGTACTGCCAAAAACGGACTTGGCTTCAGACCATACGTTACCGTGTTAAGCTCATAAGTGACCATCGGCTCGTCAGGGCTCTCACGCCACAAAATCAGCTGGTACCGACGGTCATCCGGGTGTATAATTGTTTGGCGAAACATCATTTTGACGTCTGCGACGAACGCTACTTGGTGCAACCGAAAATCTGTGAGGATGTCCACAATGTCCCGGTTCAACTTGGGACCCGCGTGCAGACACTGGTTCACAGACACACCATTCGATGTAGGAGCAGAACCGTCAAACACTACCCGTATCTTCGCCTCCGGTGACTTCAAAACAGCCAGGTGTGGTATATAGTAATGCTCGACACACCTCCAATCTATGCTGGACACCGACATGTGGCCTAACTCTAGGTACTCCCTCATGAATTCGATATACTTCTGCCGAAGTGCTGCATCTCGCTTCATCTTTCTCTCCATAGCCAGTAGTCTCCGTTCCGCGATCTGTCGCGAACTACCTAAGGAGGGGCGGTTTGGGAGAAATGGCAGCCTGGTAACAAACCTACCTGACGAACTTCGTGCAGTGTTGTACTCATAGAACAGCTCGCACTCGTCATCCTCTGGCTTCCGTCTATCCGCTGTGGGTGGCTCCTCAGACTCGAAAAACCTCTGCAGCACCTCCGACAACACACTACCATAGAGCACCGTATCGCCCTCTGGTAGGTCCTGAGGTCTCCAAACTGGGCCAAAAATAACATACCCCCCTGTGGTATCAACGGCCACTAAACCAGTTTGCTGAAGTACCCGTTTTCTGCCACACCAGAATCTCCCGAGGACGTCTGACCCGAGGAGAACGTCCACCGTACCAGGAGTATCAAATTCAGGATCAGCTAACTCTAAGCCTGTGGTTAACCCTCGTACCGTTGACGGTAACCGAACCTGAGGAAGTTTCCCTACCACTTCATCCAGCACCACTGCTGAGGCATGATAGCTGACCCTAATGTGAACTCGAAGTTCACCTGACCCCGAACGTCAGGCACATCTACACCTCCAATACCTACAGCCCCATCCGCTGTGGGCCTTATATTTAAGCGTAGCCTACTCACCAGCTTACTAGATACAATACAACCCTGAGCCCCTGTATCTAACAAGGCTCTTACCTGTATGCTGCGGCCACCGTATCCCCATACCCAAATCATTGCCGTAGGCAACAATACCGTAATTGGCCGGGGGGCCGAAGCTGGCGTGTAGGGGGCGATTACCTAGCAGGAACCTAAGCGCGGAGTGTCCGCGTCCTGCGGGGGGGTCCCCTCTCTCCGTACACCTTCGAGTGGGTCCCACTCCTGCTGATAGGGACCTCTGGTCCTGTACGCCATGGCTGGCAGCCTATAGTAACCCTGCGGCAGGCGCGCGTACCGTGGATGCGCCTGTAGCCGCGGGTGCTCAGCCAAGGGGAGAGGCATGCGTGGGTCATGAGACCTCACCATGTTGTTCAGTCCCGCCGAGTACTGCATGTACTGGCCCTGGTATTGGCACCCGCCCGTAGCATCACGTATCTGTGATGGGTGCCCCTGACCTTGGACCTGTGACCACCTACCCTGTCCCGGCACCTGCTGCCGAGGTGGTGACTGTCTCGCGCGTGGTGAAGGGGGCATCACCTGCTGATGTCCCTGGCCTCGTCCCTGAAACCCTGGTGGAAGAGGACTCCTCCTTGGAGGGGGTGGGGAGCGTTGCTCCCGTCTAGGTAGGGCAGACTCCGTCCGCTGACCCGCGTCAGCTCTGCCTCCGTAATCTCCGCTGCGGTTCATGCATAGGAGCTGATGGTGGGCACCCTGGCAGTACCTGCAGTTGGTGCTTGATGGGCACTCTCGCACCTGATGCGGCCCCATACACCTAAAGCACCAACGCCGTTGCTGCACCACACCACGACGTTTCTGCACCCGCTGTGCAGCGAACTCCTCACACGCAGTCACCTGATGCCCCGCCTCTCTGCAGTAGGCACACCTCGTTTCCAAATTAGCGACATTGTATCGCCTGGGTGGCCTACTCTTACCGTCTCGCGCCTGTGCACCCGGCCGTTCCGGGCGGCGAGCGGCCGCAGACTCCGCGTGAGGCGACTCTCCAAATTGGGCATCTACCCGCCTGCACTCGGCCTCGAGGAAGGACTTGAGCTCCTCGAAGGTCGGGAGGTAATCAGATGTCTTACCTCCGTGTGACTGTTCAAAACGAGCGGCCATGTCGCTCGGCAGGCGGCGCAACAACGTGTGGACCAGGATATAATCATAGCCTGACACCGGCATCCCCTGTCTCTCAAGAGCGTTCACTGCAACGCAGACAGGGTTGAGGACCTTGGCCCTGAGGTCCGTCCCTCGTGTGATGGTCGGCACGGTGAGCCACTGTTCCAGGAGTTGGTCAATCATGAGACGTTTGTTGCTGTATCTCTCGATCAGCAAACCGCGAGCCGTCTCGTAACTTGCATCATCGACTGGTAGATGCTTTACCAGCTCATGGGGCTCACCTTGCAGCTTGGCCATCAATTGTGCCATTTTATATGCCGGCTGCAAGTCAGTGCGGTTATGAATCACACTGTCAAACAGATCCTGGAATCGGGTCCAATCCGTGTAGTCCCCGTGGAAGACCGGAATCGCCACAGCCGGCAGGGGCACTTGCACCCCCGGTCCCCGCGGACCATGGGCTGGGTCCGGCTCCCCAGCCCTACGCCTGGTGATCACAGCAGCCGCCTGCTGGATCTCCTGCCCTATCTCCAGGCACTGGGTCACATTCGCCCGGACCGTAAGTTTGACCTCCTCATCAGGCGTCCCATCAAATAACTCCTCGCATCCAGTGAGGCAATCCAACACCTCCGCGACCCGTTCGTCAATTCGTCTAATTGTGGGAGCCATGGTACCAACTCAAAGTAACACCGAACCTTACAATAAAAAACAATAATAGACAATCGGCCCTGATCCTACCGTTAGGATATCCGCACAGGGTAAACACAACGATAATAAAGCAATTCACTAATTGATTGGCCCTGATCCTACCGATAGGATATTCTACACAGGGCACACACTACAATCACAATAAATATATATATTTTTTTTTTATGTAGGTAGATTAAAAATCTTATACTAAAATAATCTTAAATCTAGTGGTTTTCTGAACCACGCTCTGCTACCAAAAATTGTCTAATTCCAAGCTAAACTCCCGCAGTGGAAGCGATTTACACAGGTAAATTTCGAACAAAATACCAGGAGTTCAACTGGAGGCAGACAATGGCTGCGTTACGCAGCGCTAAATAGCATACGCTGCACAATATAGCAGCGCATACTATGAATTAAACGTGAACCTAAATCTATTTAACTTAATTAACTAAGTTGATTGAAATTGGCTAATGATGTGTTCCAACCCTTACATAACTCAAGTCGGTAGTAAATACCGTCTGCCGATCTGGCGTTACGTCACACGTATTAGCACTAGATTATAAGTAAGTACCTCCAAATTATATCACCCCACGAATTCCGCAATTCGTACTAAGGAGTCACAATGATATGGTACAACAAATATGACTAAAGGGAACACACCATTAACACGAATAAACAGTTTTATCACTTACAGTCACGTGCCGGCGCAAATGCATAAATACCCAACGGAGAAAGGAAGTTCAGGGAATGGATCAAATAGGAATTCCGTTGGTACTTACAGGGCTGGGTGGAAAAGATATCGACACCCAGCATTCCACTACAGCCTTGGCGCGTTATTCACGTCAAACCACTCACAGCTTCTGTTCGTATTCCACTTTGATATTAGTCATTACGCGTGACCCAACCCGAATTTGGGCCGTACAAACGCGGGCCAAAATGGCCACCTGATGCCTATTCAACGCGACGCTCACGTGGAAGACGTCGAGACATCCAACAATCACTAAGCCTGGTATTCTAGTATAACCCAGGAGAACCGCAATAATACGATGCATCAACACGCGCGATCTCAAATTGAATCGTCCATTACACGCGGCATCACAAAACGCGTGGCGGGAAATCCGCACAATACGATACCCTCCCGTCCGAACGGTTTTGAGTGACTGACTGCGGTGCAGAAATCACCGCTTGGCGCCGTCAGGCGGTCTGCGCGCACGTCGCCAGTCTCGCCCTGCGAGTGAGAAAGGGACAACACACGCCCAGAGCGACGCGTGCGATCGAGCACCGCGCCGCATTCATAGACCGTCATTAATACCTAACGTACCCCAGCGTAGCAACGCTAAATTAAACATATTTCTTATTTCTCTCGCTAGCTCTTGCAACACTTTTGTTGGATGAAAATCTATTATTGGATGAATCTTTTCATAGACATAACAGAGAAGTTACCTATTCTGAATCATATAGTTTATGACTGATTTTATTTTAGGATTGGTGAATATTTTTATTCCAACTAAGCGAAATGTTAGAACTTTTAATCTATATCCGTTTTTGTTCTATATTTATTTTCCTTTTTGTTCTGTTTGTGGATCTATAATTCTACTCTTAAATATTTTTGTTATTGTTCTTTAATGGGTTAAAAAAATAAGTTTGATTTCAGTGTTATTTGTATATGTTGTTAACACAACAGAACAGTATATATTTCCTGACAGCCACCATGCAAATGACAACCTCTGACAGCCGCAATTTAGATGATTTCGAATGACGCATCTGATTTTTGTATGGGATTTTGTAGTTTCCTTGCGTCTGACAACTGGATCCGCCAAAACACCCGAAAAACACGCGGCAGGTGTGACAAACGCTTTGTGATGAAAATTATAATTATACAATACAATGTTAATAAAATTATGCATGTAGTCTATTTATTTACACATATACAGACTTTGTTTTTCAATTAAAGATATTGTGATATGAAGTGACTATCCAATACAAACCATTCGTTATACCTAATTTTCATATCAATCATTATGTGTCATTTTGTAATATTTATCCACAAACTACGTAAGAAATACACAATCTTATTAATATCTAACATGATAAATCTTCATCCATCATAAAATCTATACCAAGCTCCCTAATTTAATTAATACTGGCAGAGTGCTACAAAAACACTAGGTTAAGTACGTATAAACAGATTAGGTTAAGTAGGCATGTGCCAAAAAATGCCGACATATTAATAAATTATTTTTGTGATATATTAATAATGTTACGTGTCATGCCTTGAATGAGCTTGAGCTTAGAATAGCATCACCCCAATCTGTGCGTGTCGTAAAAAGCAATTGAGGGTTAAATTCAATCAATGAATGGGCATCAGCGATCCCTGTGATTGCAAAATTTTGCACTGCGCTTGTTTATCCACTTGCCAAGCGTGATGGGGCTGTCCCATGTCCAGCAGTGGACAGTTCTGGATGTTAATGTATGTATGTAGTATATTATAATAAGTTTAGTCACATACCTAAGTTGCGATTACATACCCAACCTGCCATACCCGCATTTTGACCGAAACTTTCCATGGTTATGTACTGACAGAATAGTTTAAAAAAGTTCCTTTATAAATTTATTTCTTGGATTTATCTTTCTGCGCCTCGTCCCAACCGAGTGCGGTTTCTTCAACCTGTGATGTTATATATCGGTAGATAGATGAACACTTTATTGCTTACAACATACAAGAAAAACAAAGGAATACAGAAATTTTTAAACTACAAGAAAGCAAAAGCGGCTTTATCGTTGACAGCTATATCATTAGGCAACCTTTACCATAAAAGAGACATTTAGGACATATTTGAAAGTAGCTCTGACAACCTTTTCAATTTATCAATTAAACAAAAATTCCGGGTTTGAACAAATGTTTGTTTTTACTTAGCCTTCGGAGAAAATTACCTTTTATTGAAGTAAAGCCTTTGCACTTTTTATTGTTCTTAGAAATTATTCGTTTAGGTACGATTGTGCAAAATTCAAAATTTTCACAAATTTTAATTAATATGATTTAAAATCATGTTTTCAAAATATACCAAATTGAAGTGTCAAAAAGTACGGGCTGTAAAAATTAGGATTCAAAAATGTAGAAGAAAACTATAAAACATTGGTAACATGACCCCGATTCTTTTATTTTTTAGACTTTGTTATGACATCGAATTTCAATTGTCATAATAAATTCCACTCTGAGTTTATATACTTCAAACTGTAAACAGAATATGAAATTACCAAAACTGTCCTACTAACAGGCCACTGACACACAACTGAAACGATTTTCATTTAACAGACTTCAGGCCCTGATAGTACCTACCTATAGATACATTGATATACAACTTAGGATGAACTTATGTCATTATCATCATAATTATTGTCTTAGTCTTGAACTAATTTGCTTACTCGTATACTATAGCTACCTACGTATTCAGTGAATTATAGATGCGGTTGCTAATTACCTACACTAATTAATTACTTAGGTAGGTTATTTGAAGAGTCTAATTATTTAAGAGATGATTTATTACTCGAATTTACATTGAATAACTGTTCAGTGTTAAGTTTATTGCGGGTTAAAGAACATGTATGTAGAAGAAAAATACACGGCTGTGTATAGTTGGGACAGAAAACAACAATAATGACATCAACAAATTTCAGCACAAATTGTCATATTGTGTCATACTATCTAAAATTCGGGTGAATATCCGTTCTAAAAACTTTATAAAAAAACTGCTATTTCAATTTTCACCGTTACGCCTCGGAGTACATTCTTGAATGTACGTTTTACAAAATACACGGTTTTCTAACACATATTTTTTAAAATTCTCCACTGTTTTAGAATTAAATTTTTGTAGTACCTACTGAAGGTTCTAAGAAAGAGTTTTATAAAGATAATACTAGAAAATGATCAAATTTTGTTATCCCTTTAGTTTTTCATTCGTCTTTTGCATTAAAATTCGAAAAGATTTTAAATTATTTACCAACCTAGCAACTGTTTTTTGTTTTATTTTGGCTATGCGGTATTTTCTGAGTGCGGTATACTAGTTATCTATCCCAACATTTATTGAACACTTATGTAAGATTCACTCCGTGTGGTGCAGTCTAAGGATAGCATCACCCTAATTCTACTCGTGGATGTGAAGGGATGATATTTCAGGGAATTGGCAGCAGCATTCCCTGTAAATACAACATCTTGCACTGCGCTCGCCAATCGGCCTGCCAAGGTCCTAGTCCAGCAGTGGAATTTTTTGGCAGTGTATGTGTTAGTTAAATGAAAGGAAATATTTTATTAGCTAACATACATGTTAAAGTAATAAATGTCTTAAAATAAGTAATTACATAACTTACATTGTAATGTTATTACTCAATTATTTCATTACATGCGTATTACGCTAGTATTTGGCAAACAATACTATTTATACATTAATGTATTTATAGTATGTATGTACTGTTCCGAAATGTGGGTTACATTTAAGTAAGTTGATTGATGTATTTCATGCCAAAGAAAAACCGTATAGAAATTCTTTTACGCATAATTTTGTTACGTTTCTGTTTCAGATATTATTGAGACGTAGAAATATTTATGACTGGCTTGTATTTTGATGCCAGTCTTTATTTTATGCTTCAAGAAAAGTCTTTTAACATCATGAGTTCAGAATTATTTTTTTCTCTTTTATGTCTCAAAGGTCAGACATATTGACGAATAGTGTATAGTCTAATATTATTACTAATTTAATAAGTCTCAGCCGTACTACTATCATAATTACAATGTATCGGAACTCATTAAGCTTAGATAAGATAAGATTTAATATTTCATACTATGAGTTTCACAATACATTTTTTTTTTAACTAGTCAGATTAAAAATAAAATGCCCTCAATTCGAGATTAACATAGGTTACGTAAATTATTCAAAATTCATCACATCACTCAGTGAGTTTTGACCTTAAGCTTGTTATCGCATAATGTGTGATATTATGTAGTACGGAAAAGAGTACTTATACTTACAATAAAAGTTTGCTGGTTCAAATCCTGCCTTCAGACTAAGATATTTAATTTCTTTTTTTTTGTTTTACACACCTTGTTTATTAATTATAAATCTAAAACAAAATACTTAGCTTAGCAGCTTCAAACAAGATTCCTTCTGAAGCAAGAGAACTTTATTTAGCTTATCTTGCAAGTTTAAGTTTAAATTTAAGTTGAAGAACTTAAGGACTTTGAGTATGCCGAAGCTAAAATTATAAACCGCGTCTTTGCGCTTGCTTAGTTGTTCAAAAGTTTGTAGTTTGTGCGGGAACCGATTTATGGTAGTAGCAGCTCAAACGATATTCCACTTAGAGAGATTGCAGACCGACGGGAAATTTTGTTTATGTTAGCACATCTGTGGGCCAAAACAACTACTACGTGGAAGCCACCCACCATTAAATAGATGCCGCGACAGACCCATAGATGACGTGATGAGCTTGATAAATTCTCGAAGGACTGGCACATAAAGGCCCAAGACAGAACTAGATGGAAGGAGATGAGGGCGGCCTTTGCACAGGAGTGGGATGATGCAGGCTAGATACGTAAGTAGCACAACTGGCCCATTTCTCTCATACATAAATACATAAAAGCCTATTGCAGTCCACTGTTGGACGTAGGCCACCCCCAGGGTACGCCATCTCTCTTTTTTGCTATCCGCTACCAGCCGCCTTTTTTAATTCATCGGTCCATCTGGCAGGAGGTCGTCTAACACTACGCTTGCCCCCATAATAAAAAAAAATAATAATTGTGAAACAAGAACACCTTCTTGTGTATTTACACTTTATTGTGTATCAACTATATAAATCAAGCAACCGTTGCATAGTATGCAGGGTGTTTAAACATTAGCTGCAATTATTTATAATAAATAAACAATTATATTTTATTAAGGATTACGCTGAGTAACAATCTTATTTATGCCTTCAGAAGTATTTTATATTGAAAATTAAAGTCATCCCATGGTCGATGACAGAAAACGCAAAAATGTATCAATTATTATTGTTAAGATGACATACAAAGTTATTGACTGTTTATTTATTAAAGTGCTTAACATTTTAGTCTACGTGAAGAGTTCTAAAGGTTCCAGGCATTCCCATGTACTCGTCTTGGAAGGCGTTGTTCGTTCGCAACGATTCGTCGGTGCAGCACGCTCTTATGCTCCTCATGTATTCTCTGTGCTCCTCGGAGAAAAAGAGTTTCTTCCATTGCTCTGCAAAAAAAAGGGAAAACTGAAGGGATTAACGAATTAAAGGGAGGTTGTGTCCCCCTAACATTTCGTTAGAAACCGCAACGGTATATGATAATATTAATATTGGCTTCTTATAGTGGTGTTTACATGGTTGGAATCAGTTTGTGGCGACGCGCAAACGCTCCACATACGATTCCTGCAACGCGGTATGAAAATGTTTCCGCCGATCGCAATAATATACAATTGTGACCAGATGACTCGCTTCATCTGGTCGTCACTCGACCAACTGGCCTAATAATCATTCCTCCTTAAAGTTTACTTTAGAGTCAAGGACAGCGAGCTTGTTTTACCAAAATACTTCACGATCACAAATTGAATCAACAAACATCTGGTTCAATGGATTCATCAACATACTATGCATATCATCAACTGACTCCTCTTTTCCTCCCAAATCTTCTGGCAGTATCTCCCTAGGTATCACATTATGTAACGACTCCAAATCCTTGTGCACGAATACCCGTTGGGCGATCTTCTCGCTTATGGTTTGTTTGAATAGGTTTATCAATAGTTCGATGTACTTCGATGGTGTAATCATGTGTATGCCTCTCACATTGCAACCAAGGCCGTCCTGCAAAAAAACATCAAAAAAAGCATTTTAATGGTTTCTGAAAATATTCGCTTACCAAAATATTTTTGGGATAGTTTTGGTATGATATCTAAGCACAGAGCAATTATGTCATCTACTAAAGACGGTTAAATAAAAAAAGTACATTACGACGTTATTTTATATTGCCCAAAATTATCATAAAACCTAAAATTCTGTGATTCAACTATACGAAGGTGTTTTGTCCTATTTTCTTTTTGTAAGCTTTTCGTTGGTATAACTTATTTATCAATGTATGCATGTATTTATTTTATTTTGTGAAATCATTAAGTGCTATGTGTTTTTGTTTATTCTTCTTATGTATTGTGTACCTATAGTGTGAACTTTACAAATCATCTTATTTCGCACTTTTAGTGTATGGGCACCCTTTTGAATTTTTTTGTTTATCTTTTGGTAGGCCGGTAGCAAATGCCGCGTAGTATTAGGCCCTCCCTTTGTACTTTATGTGCAATAAAGTTTAATAAAATAAATAAAAGGTGATTTTTGGAAATATAGGGGTACTTACTATGAGTATTGTCATCCCATGTCGAAGATCTATTATATTTATATTTTTGACAGCATTCAGTATATTGAGGTTCCGATAGTCACATACAAATATGTAGCCGTCGGCAACATCGTGCACTTTCATGTATTCTCCAGTCTGTAAATAAAAACCAGTTCAAAAACTAACACCCGACTACTGAGATACCGCGCTCTAAAAAGTAAGAAACAAGAAATCTGGAATATTAACTACAAACAATTTAATATCTATAGTCCACAAAATTTATACGAAAATATTACATATAATTATATATTTAAATGTATATTTAATAAAAAATTATTGTGGTTTATAGGTGATAGCCGTGGACGGTTGAAGGTTAGTTTAACACTTTGGTATATTTTTTTTTTCTGGATAGAAATGCAGCTCAATTCACAATTAAAACATCACTCGTTAATTAAACAAAATGCACTCAACATAATCTTATCTTTGTATGTATGTATGTTTGACCATGCATAACAGGGTAGGAGCCAACACGCAGCCTTGGCGAACACCTCTATGAAAGGCTCGGATGTATTGCCGTTAAAAACAACAGATCCTTTCATGTCCATATGGAAGGATTTAACGAGCCTCAGAAGTTTTGGCGGGCACCCGATGTTTACAAGTGCAGTGTAAAGGTCCTCTCTGCTAACGGTGTCGAAGGTTTTGTTAAGGTCTACGAACGCCACAAATAGAGGTGTTCTCTGCTCTCTACACTTTTCCTGAAGTTGGCGAAGTGTAAAGATCATATCTGTTGTGGAACGCTGGGCTCGGAATCCACATTGCGATTCGGGATATACACTATCAGCTAGTTTCTGGAGTCTTAATAAGACTAACCGAGCAAATACTATACTGAAAAGGGATATACCACGATAACAGTTACAGTCACCGCGGTTACCTTTGCCTTTATATAGGGTAACGATGTTAGCATCGCGCATATCTTGTGGTATATGTCCCACTTCCCAACATTTACACAACTGATTGTGCAGGATGGGTAATATGCACTTGAGCCTGATGATTTCGGCATGGGTACATATTCCAGGAGACTTTCCGGTCTTAAGCTGTTTAACAGCCTTGTGGTATTCCCTTATGGTAGGAAGGTCATCTAACTCGGCCCAGGTAGCCAGTTTTGGCTTGCAGTCTGCAGCTTCCGGCATTATATTAACTGGTTCCGAATAGAGACCGATATAATGTTCTATCCATCGTTCGAGTTGGCGTTAGGCATCAGTAATAATAGTGCCATCCACTTCTTTAAGGGGGGCTGTTTTTTTAGGCAAAGGACCAAGGGCCTTCTTAATGCCAGCATACACACCACTAAAACGACACGCGACTTTTCGGAAGGGTTAAGGCGATGTGTAAGCGCAGCTTGCCGTTTAGACTCGAGCAGGGGTGTTATGTGTTCGAGATTTTCAGCGAACCAGTACTGGTTTTTGACTTTCTGGTAGCCGAAAGCCGTACCAGCCACATCTGTTAGTAACTTTTTTACTTTGCCCTAGTCTTCCTCTATAGGAGCGTCTACGTCCCAGGTGGCAGTTTCGTCGCGTACCAACTCCTCAAACTTTCGGACAAACTCATCATCCCTAGTTTTGGGCAGATCGATCTTCTTCCTACCGGGCAGTTTGGACGAGTGGATCTTTATGTGAGTTATAACAACGTGCGAAGCCACCAAGGAGTGATCTGTGTCACAATCAGCGCTATGAAATGTACGCGTGTGTAGGGTCTTGCGGAGATTTTTCTTTTTGGTTAGGATAAGGTCCAGTTGATGCCAGTGACCAGAACGAGAGTGTTTCCAGGATACTTTGCGAGATGATTTGCCTTTCAAGTAGCTCTAATAAACGTTGGCCGTTTACTTTTAACTTCCCTATACCGTGGTTACCTATACAATCAGGCCAAGCTACGTGGTCCTGTCCAATCCTTGCGTTAAAATAGCCCAGAATGTATAAGCGCGTCAGATGGTCTTAACCCGCGAAGAGATTTTGGCTTCATCCGTTGAGGATAATGTTGGTGTGTAAGCAGAAATAAGTGTTACGTATCCATGATCCGTATTTAACCGCACCAACATAATGCAAGGAGCCTCTATAGATGTTAAGAGGTCGTTGCGGATAGCCAAGCCTACACCATGCTCACGCACAGCGCTGCTGTCCTTTCCTTTCCAATAGAATGTGTAATGTGTCTCACGCAAGGAACCCTCGTCAGGGAGTCTGGTCTCTTGTAAGGCACAAACAGCAATGTTAAGTCTGTTGAGTTCGGCGTCGATAATGGCAGTTTTACGCAGATCTTGTGCGTCAGTAGAAGAGCCTCCACAGGTGTCAGGGAGGCCTGCCCTCATAGTACGGACATTCCATGTTACAAATTGCATGGATAAGCGGTGTTGGGAATTGTTTCTATTATGCCTTTTAGTCGCAGGTGTAAAATGTAATGGCGCCGATTGTCCAGTTGAGGCTGGTGCTCTCTACACCCTAAAAGAGCAAAACAGCACCGGAGCGGAACAGTACTTTATTGGTCGGGGGCTGCCCAATTTAGAGCGGACGGTAACTGATCAGTGGGCCTACGATGGACCCTCCCACTGTCGGAAGCGACCCCTGGCGTTATAACCGATCACTGCCACTTCCCGTGTTGGTATCCACGTGACGCGGGTGAAGTGTCCTCTCCACAGACACTGCGTTGCCTGGGACGCAATTATGGAAAACACAGGGCTGCCCAGGACCTGCGCTACCCTCTCGGCCTTCCTGGCTGGATCCGCAGGAACGACTAGTCGATACGTGCAGAGCCAGGTCGGCTGCACCTCTATCACACGCGCCTGACGGAGACCCCGTTCCGGGTTTAATTGTGGAGTTGGCCTCTCCAGGACCGTTGTGCTTGGGTCGGATTTATCCCTCGGTCGCTTTTTACGACCCCCACGGGAAGAGATGGGGTGGTGCTATTCTACTCTGCCGGCACCACATGGCTGACCGACCGATTTGAATAGTTTTTATAATACCGCCTGTTCTATTTGGATCGTTTGGTATGTGCTCTTGCTTAGGTATTTGTCCATATGTTTTAGACTCTGTTGAAGTGTCTATTGCATTGATCGTATAGATTTTTGTTCGTAATGCCAAGCGCTCTGACATTTTTGTTAATTTAGTCTACCTGTTTTTTTAAAGTTGGAAATATATGTACAATTTCATCGTATTCAATTGTGTCGTTTACAATTATTCTTGTGTCTAATATTGCTAATTGCTCCATTGTCAACTTCCCTACTCTAATGCTGTTCAATAGATCGACGAAACTGTTGTCATTTACTTGTCGCATATTTTGAACCAATTCACAGAAACTGAACATTCTCCATAAATGTGGTTCAGCTGCATAAATATCAGGTTGTTTGTTACAATATGCGCCTACACGAGTTGGAGATACGGGTGGTAATTGCATTAAGTTATCAAAGACTAATAGGTTAACCCTTAAAATCGTGTTTCACTTAAGTGACAGGTAGTCAGCTGCCGCCTACTTGTAATACCTACACATGAACTCCTCGTATCCCTTAGTCGCCTTAAACGACACCCGTCGCGTCCCGTTATTCCGTAGTCGCCTCATACGACACCCGCGGAAAAGAAATGGTGGTGCTATTCTTAGCTGGCATAACACGGCAATTATTTTTTTTGAACTGTGCTTATTAAGCCCTTTCATTTGATACCCAACACGATATTACTAGTAGTATAAACTTTTTCAATTCTTAGCTCTAGAGGGCGCCCTATGTAATGTATAGTGAAATAACGTAGCCTATAACCAGCGGACTGTTTAGACGCTTCAAATGATACCTCATTTATCAATTTCTGATAAGTTGTTTAGAAGTTAGGACGGAACAAACGTTTTCGTTTCCACATACATACATACATATATACATACATACATACCGGTCAAAATCATAACCCTCCTTTTTGCTTTGCCGTAGTCGGGTAATAAATACTATTAAATTAAGCCATAAATATATCGAATTTGTTTTGATTACAATATCATAATGAATAATATTTATTTATAGCATGTGAAAAGTAGTACTAGGAAAAGAAATGTTACTTACAATATAACATATTCTAACCGCATCCATGATTATATCTGGGTAAAACGGCTCTTCATAAGCCTTAACAACTACAACTCTATTCTGCTTTGGAGCTTTTTTTGGCAGATGGGCAATTTTACTGAAAAAAGTACTTTAAGGTAACATATTTCCCCAAGAAACATAGGTCGAAATATAAAAAAATATTATTTGACCTCCCAAATCAAATTTTCCAGCT
Source organism: Tuta absoluta (assembly GCA_027580185.1). Classification (NCBI taxonomy): domain Eukaryota; kingdom Metazoa; phylum Arthropoda; class Insecta; order Lepidoptera; family Gelechiidae; genus Tuta; species Tuta absoluta. The sequence continues at coordinate 3,596,426 of JAQAHW010000019.1, read as the reverse complement.
AGCTGACCGGGTTTGTATGGGAGGTTCAAAATTATTTTTCTTCATATTTAAATTTATGTTCCTTGGGGAAAGTTGTTCAGTTTTATGGGCTGATTCACCAGTTAAATTATTTGCAGCAATTATTTTTACATCCTACATATTTCAAGAAGAAATCAGCCAAATTGTTCATGACTACAAACTCCCATATTAATATCAATTTGTTACATATCTTGATGCATACATAAAATAAGCCTATTGCAATCCACTGCTGGAGGTAGGCCTCCCCCAGGATACGCCATAAGGCACGATCTCTCGTTTTCGCCATACAGCCGCTACCAGCCGCCTTTGTTAAGTCATCGGTCCATCTGGCCGGAGGTCGTCCAATGCTACGCTTGCCAAGGTTTTACGTCTCGGCTCCATAGGTAATGACTTTCTATATACTTACATACAATCATAAAAACGTTCAAAATCTTTCAAATTATAATCGCCGAAGTAATGTGGTAGTAGAGTTTTAAAAGTACACATTTTATCAATACGCATTTTAGTCTTCTCTAAAGATCCTTTGCTTGACAAAATTGTAGCTTCTATAAACCGTCGAGCTGAAAAGAACATTCATATTTGTTTGGCTTGACACAAAAATTGTATGTGTCTGTTCAATTAGATATAAGCTTACTAAATAGATTTATTCTGAAAATTTAAAATAAGTAATGACAATATGTAAGCGACTGCCACTAAGCTAACGGCGCCCCGACCGAACACTTCAAATTTTCAACCTCTTGATACTCGTGTTGAAGTGACGTACAAGCGACAACTAGTGTAAGTTATTTAAACTAATAGTATGGTTACTTCCTCATTACAGAAGTAACAGAAAACCATACAATGAAGCTTTTATTATTTTAAATGTACTACGTATTTTTTCAATTTCTTATTTACATTTATGAAAATATAGCACTGTGAGTGCAAAATAAACCACAAAAATAATAGATTTATTCTGAATGATTCTTCTTGTATATGATTTGTAACATACCTACATACCTGAAATATCAGATATTCTTTCAATTTTGATTATCTGCGATTTTTAAACTGAAGCACATAATATTCCTTATTATTAGGATTTTTCTGCTGGGCAAAGGCCATCCTCCAAAAGTATTATTAGATGTCAAATATTTAAACAATGTAAACTCCGCGGCAGAGCTATAATATTCAGGTAGAATTTTACGCTTAAACATAATTTAACTTACAAAAGTTCTTCTTAACGATGTGATCTTGCTTCCCCAGCCACTCCTCAATAATATCAACAGCTTCTTGTATATCCTCTGATTTTTCAAAATTGTATAATTTTCGTATTTCCAAAACGTCTGCGTACGAATGTTCCAATAACGGTTCCTTAGGTAAAATCTCCATTTTAACTTTTCCTTGTGGTTCGGACACCGAGTTTACAAACGACCCGATGAACAACAAGTCAGATCAGAACTGAGATCTTAAGTACACTGATTTCATTTAAAAAAGGATGTTCATGTAATAAATAAGGAAAAAGTTGCATAAGTACAGTTGTCAGCAAATAAAGGTAGTGTAATTAGCCGTTGTTCTTTTTAACAACCTTCATTGCCATTATCATTCTGTTGTCATGGTACCTATAATTTCTCATTGAAATCGCAATGAACAAATGACGTATTTTCTTCACACCTACGTTGAGACTTTAAGTTGTAAAAAAACTGTTCATATTTCAAGGGAAGAATCAGACCATCAACAGAACAACTTTCCCAACGACACGTATTTTTAAACACGAAATAGAAAAATGTGGACCTCTCATACAAAATTTTCCCGCCGAATTATTTGTATGGGAGGTCTAAATTATTTTTATTTCGCATTGACCTATACGTCTAAAATCGATTCATGTAGACAAATACAGGAACAAATGGCGAAATTTAATCAAGAATAAATTTATTCCAAAGGAGGATCTTATGGAATAAGGAATCCTATCCTACTAATATTATAAATGCGAAAGTTTGTATGTTTGTTTGTGAGAAACTTGTTTATGCATAAACTACTGAACCGATTGTAATAAACTTCGGCACACTTAAAGGTATGGATTGACACGTAGGATAGTTTTTATCACCACTCAAAGGTTACGCGGGCAACGCCGCGTGTAACAACTAGTTACCTTATAAATATAAAATTCTGCCACTAAACACACATACATACATATATCACGCCTATAGTTCCTTGCGGGGTAGGCAGAGCCGTGAAAATGGTAATTTACGCCACGTCTGACAAAAGTTCCAGGGTCAACCAGGTAACTGTGTATCACTATAGTGACAGGTTGTCAGCCCATCGCTTAAAATTGTAATACACACCCTCGAGTCCCTTAGTCGCTTCTTAAGACACCCACGGGCAAGAAATGGGGTGATGCTATTCTTAGCTGGCATCACACGTATACTCACACAGGTTTACATCCAACCCAGAAGGTACCCCATTATTTGATAAATTTAAAAAAATCTTTTTTTTACTGTACACCTACTTTGTTTACGTATCAGACTGTATTTTATTTATATCACCTTATTCATAGCAGGTAGTTTAATTTACTTGGGTGCATGATAAAAACGCAATACTTACAAAAAAAAATTTTCTTTTGCAAATTTAAAACTCAATACGTATAAAAAATTTGTGTGTTATTTATAGAGTTCTATTTAAAGATTTGCTGTGTGAGATATTTTAAACCTTCAATTAGGTATTAGCGCTGCAATTATATTAGGTATGTCTGTTCGGTCAAGGAACCGTTATTTATTTATTGTTTATTGGTTTATCAACATCTCACATATATATACATCATCAGTGTCTTAAGAAGTAATAAATTTAGTTCTTATATGTAAGACAGTTACAAATAATATTTCAATTGAGCTACGATAGGTATTGTTATTACTGTTATTTTGCCTTTCTGAAGTTACTCAATCAGACAGACAGACAGACAGAAACACTATCAATCAGCTGATCGACTATGTTTAATGGAGACGACCGATGTGGCGCAGTCGTAGTGTGACTACTTGTGACGCAATGGTTCCAGGTTCAATTCACGTTAGGGCACCTACAGAGTTGATATTTAACTATCTGTGAATTTGTTTCCAGCCTGGTTAAGGCATTGCACGCTGAACCACCAGATTTTCCGAAATAAGGTGGTTTGGTGCTTCAGAAGGCACGTTAAACCGTCGGTCCCGGTTGCTGTCTATAATTTTTTTCTATTGTAGTCTATAATTAGTCGTTACACAACCATGTCAGAAGCCTACTTCTAGTAATAGTAAAAGACTCTGACACCAAGGTTCATCAGATCGTTGGACGACTCGGTGTCCCACACGAAAAGAAGAAATATATTGGAGCGTATCAGTATCTTTTAATATTTTAATCTATTTATGCCTAGCCTTTCTCAAATGTTTACTTTCAATCAATAGATAATTCAGTACATACATACATACATAAATCACGCCCATATCCCTTGCGGGGTAGGCAGAGTGTTAACGGCCGTTCGACGGATATTAACACCACGTCTGACAAAAGTTTGAGGGTCAATCAGATAACTGTGTATCACTGTAGTGACAGGTTGTCAGCCCGTCGCCTAAAATTGCAATACACACCCTCGCGTCACTTAGTCGCCTCTTACGACACCCATGGGTAAGAAATGGGGTGATGCTATTCTAAGCCGGCATCACACGGCGATTCTTCAGTATCTTAACAAAAAAACTGCAACAATGTTAATTATTGTATCCGTAGCCTATTATGAGCAATTTCTCACATTTCTTAGTAATTAGAACGTAATATTCACTGCGTTTTTTCTCATTAAGTATTCTTTCAAGACTCTTCGTTATTATAATTATGTGAAGAATCTAAGGAACAGTTTGTTCCTGTTTTTATGATGATACGGCTGATCGAGATTCTTTGTGATTATGTTTTTTTACTGTTTTATAAATAGCTGTGTTCGAAAAAAAAACATCTTTAAAGTAATAGATGAAACGATGATTTATTTATTTTAATTTTATCACCCCGAAACCTACACATACACATATCATGCCTTACAGCGTAAAAGGCCACAAAAAGTGGACAATAACGCCACGTCAGACATATTTGAGGGTCATCCGGAAAATTGTCTATCGCCATAGTGACAGGTTGTCAGCCCATCGCCTAAAATTCCAATACACATCCTCGAGTCACTTAGTCGCCTCTTACGACTCGGTAGGGAAAAAAAAGGGGGTGATACTATTCTAAGCTAGCGTCACACGAAACCTACATACTACGAAATTTGGTGAAAATCGTTGGTGCTTACTCGTATGTCCGGTTCACTCATTTGTCATCCGTTGCTGCGTATTTTTATCGCACCGTTACGAATGTGTCTGTCAGACGAAAGCAATTGCGAATTCAGATCTTATTCCCATACAAATACGGCTAAGGTGCTTTTTGTCGGACGCATACAATTTTGCCGCGTGATGCCGGCTTAGATTAGCATCACCCCATTTCCTTCACGTGGGAGTCGTGAGAGGCCACAAAGGGACTCGAGGGTGTGTATTGCAATTTCAGGCGATGGGCTGACAACCTGTATCTATGGCGATAAACAATTTTCCGAATGCTCCTCAAATATTTATCAGATGTTGCGTAAATGTCCTTTTTTTTGCGGCTGTTAACGTTCTGCCTAACCCGCAAGGGATGAAGGCGATCAAATTAAGTTTGCTTATTTATACGCTTCGCTATTTGATTCGATCACTAATGAGACCTACTGGGTCTAATCAGCTGTGGGTTTAATTAATAAACGACTCCGCCATTGCTTAAATTTTACCTCCTACTTTAAAATAATTAAGTTTGCACTCCGACAATAAAGTGGATTTGTTTCAATAGTGCCAACTTACTTTATTATGAATAAGTAAAATGGCAAGTTTTTTTTACTGTCAATGAAAACAAAAGAAAGTCATTAACTCATTATCAATTACATTTACACATTTTAACACTTTTTTTTAAATCTGTGTATGTACTTATACAAGAAAATAACAGACCGAATGTATCAATATCATCATGACCAGACGTGGAAGTTTAGTTACAAGTTATATATAGGAGGTATGACATGACGCGTAAATATTTTATGTCATATTTCATTATTCTAGATAATATGAGCAATGAAACAAAAAGGGCCAATAATAATACATTCTTCAAGCGTAAAGTAAAATACCAATTACTCACAAAGGGGTAGTTTGAGGCCGAAAGCAAAAATAAACGTACTTTATTTCAAGTAATTGATACAAAAAAAGCTTCGAACCTTAAATTAATACCACGAAAAACCCAAAACAAATTTGCTCGTTAGAGTTTTTATATTAGGTCCTTACATATGAAATTGTCGTTTTGTCGTACTAGCCACTTTGATCACAAATTTCTCCTATTTGGTTAGGAATTCGAAATTCAAATTTATACAGCTATTTCCACATGTAGTTGTGTTTCGTAAACCGTCATTCATTTGTTTTTTTACTTATCTTTTTTCTGTTTGCATCGCTCAATTTACAAAATGGAAAATTTGAAATATCGCGTTATTTACGAGTACGAGTTCCACCGTGGCACCAGTGCTGCGGAAACGGCTCGAAGGGTTAATGATGTGTATGGCGGTTGTGTGCGTTTTTGGTTCCAACGTTTTCGTTCTGGAAATTTCGACCTGCAAAACAAGCCCCGTGGACGGCCGGAGACCCAAGTTGATAATGAAGAATTGAAGGCTATTGTGGAAGCGGATCCATCGCAAACCACGTCCGAATTAGCTGCAGGCTTCGGTGTTAGTGATAAAACTGTTTTAATCCACTTGAAGCAAATTGGAAAGATTAAAAAACTTGAAAGGTGGGTTCCTCACGAATTGAGTGAAGCAAACCGGCAAACGCGCGTCAACTGCTGCGTTACATTACTTGACCGGCACAATAACGAAGGGAAGTTAAATCGAATCATTACCTGTGATGAAAAGTGGATTCTCTACGATAATCGGAAGCGCTCATCGCAATGGCTGGACCCTGGCAAGCCAGCCAAAGCCTGCTCCAAGCGAAAATTGACCAATAAAAAGTTACTTGTAAGCGTTTGGTGGACTAGCGCCGGTGTCGTTCATTACAGTTTTCTCAAATCTGGCCAGACGATTACGGCAGATGTCTACTGTCAGCAATTGCAAACCATGATGGAAAAGCTAGCTGCTAAACAACCGAGGTTGGTCAATCGCTCTACGCCACTGTTGCTTCACGACAACGCTAGACCACACACTGCACAACAGACGGCTAGCAAATTAGAAGAGCTTCAATTGGAATGTCTAAGGCATCCACCGTACTCCCCGGACCTTGCTCGAACAGATTACCATTTTTTTCGAAATTTGGATAACTTCTTGCAAGGGAAAAAATTCAACTCAGATGGGGCAGTCCAAATCGCCTTCAAAGATTTTATTGATTCCCGTCCGAATGGTTTTTTTAGTAAAGGGATCAATGAACTACCTATGAGATGGCAAAAGTGCATAGATTACAATGGCTCATACTTTGATTAAATAAATATACTATATTAAAAAAAAACGACTTTTTGTTCCTCCCATACAAAACGCCAATTTCATATGTAAGGACCTAATATATGGAAGTAATAAAGTCGTATACTTTATTGTACCAAATAAAAAACTGTGACAGAAGAAAATAATTTATCCTGTTTAATTATATAGTACAAAGCAAACGCAATGAGTCCATTCACCTAAGTCTTCGATCCTTTTTGCTACAATTTTAGGGTCACGTTCCATTTTACGAAAGTTTAAGATAGTTGCATCCATTCCTTCCAACAGAATAAAGTACTTTTATAGATTATGCCCACCGATTTATCAATGAGGGCACATTCTATGTAGCTGTAGTAAAAATAATATATTTAAAATTCTCATACCTAGCAACTCACTAGGTAATTTACACTTTTTCTAGTAAACAAACATTTCATTTTTCTCATACTTGTTACAAAGCGAGATTCTTGTACAGATAATCATCAAGATGGATAGGTATGAACGATCATTTACTTAATCATCATGCTACTTATTACTTCAAGTACCTTCGCATCGTATTACTAATCATTGTCGTCGTTCTTTGTATCAAATAAGTTTCTATTGCATAGATCATCATCAATAACCACAACAGTCCACTGTTGGACAATGATCTCTCTCATAAAAAACTATTTGCCATATTTACCACGCTTGACAGGACACAGGCAAAGTGTGTCGTTTTTGCAAATAACTCTACTGCTTGTTCCATGGATTTATGCCTCAGTTGCCTTTAACGACACGCACGGGTAGACACAAAGTTATTATGATCCAAAGTAACATATTACGGCACTCATATACCTACCGCACCTCAAATAATATCTCATTTGGCTAAAACAAACCCTTTACAAAACAGTCCCTATTATTTCCAAGAATTTCATTCATACTACAAACACTATGTACCCTGAAATTTTGTACAATATCACCAGCACCTTGAATTACTATTTCAGAGATCATCTTATGACGGTTTTACTTAGATTGGTGGTTAGGTTTTATTAAGAAATGCCAGTATAAGATGACCTTTTGATATGTTGCGCTGATAGTACCCAAAATTGTAGCCAGCTATAATTTATTGTACATAGCGTACCCTTGTGTGTGTAGAGGCTGTTATAAGAGAGTCCGTAAATTCTACGGATGTCATGGAAGGCTGGTGCCAGCCTGTTTCTTGTCTAGAGATTGTTGACCTCTGCTAGAGAGTTCAATGACGTTTTGTCTGAGAATAGTTCGTGGGATAATATTATTTGGTTGTGGTAAATTATTTGTGATTACGTAGTGTCTACATATTTACTTTTTAGATTGAGTTTGGTTGAATATAATAGAATTATTAATTTTATCTTCACTCATCTAATAATATGTATTATACATTCGAAAATACTTGTACAAGAAATAACAGTTACTTCTCAAAACGCTGTTACATTACGTCTTAATAAGAAGGTAAGAATTGCAATAAAATGAAGAAATGAAAGAAAGTGTTATGTGGCAATACTCAAATTTTCCATCATAATCCGCCACACTGTAATTATGGCCGTATTTTGGTGTGAGTAGCTTTGTTTGTTTTTGTCAGGATTTTGTTATTTTTTGTTTATCTTGGACGTGGCGTTGGATTGCCAGTGAGACTGTTTGGAAATGTGTACGCAGTTGATTTTTCATATTTTCTTGTAGAGTGTAGCTTAAATAAAAATAAATGCAACTGCATATACGAGTAATAAGGTATTATATGACAGTTGCATAAACTACTTTAATGTGAGCAAAAATCAAATCTTATAAAAACGAGAATCATAACCAGTTTTTTTTATTTGTAGTTCAACTTATTCTAAACCAAGATATCTCAACATCGCAAAGAATAAATAGTAACAAAACAAGCAAAACAAAATTTTACACCTTTAAGCAGGAACCCATGAAGCAGCAAAACTTTGGAGTAATGGTGTTACTCTCGACTGTGCCTTTTTGATGTAATAAATCTAAGACAGTGTCAATATCAAGTTCAGTGATTTCTTATTCGTGCGTTTAGGCACAGTCGCGTCTTCTGCCTTCAGCAATAAGCTTTTAATTTCCTCCGAATGTCATCTAATCGACACTTAAAGTTCTAAAAGAGCCTGGCATCCCCATGTACTCCTTATTGAAGATGTCAGCTTCCCGAAGGGATTCATCAGTTGAGGAGGCGTTCATCTTCCGGAGATGTTCCTTGGTTTCTTTTGAACTCAGTACTTCTATCCATTTTTCTGGAACCAATAACAACTAGGATCAGCAGCATATAAATGTACTCATATGAGGAACCAACATAAACTGGTTTTTCCTAAATCCATTAAAAGTAACTAGTATACCTTTAAATGGTTAGGTTGATGTGCTGATAGTACGTATAATATGAGTAAAATAGTGATGTTAAGCCACATACTGTGTATAGAATAATTTGCAAATTCTTCAAAGGTACGACTTTGAAGAATTTGCAGTTGTTTGAAATTGGGATAATAGTATATTGCAAAAAAAGTAAACGGAGCGGCTAAGGTTAAAACATATCCAGAAAATTATGAGATAGCATTCCCTGTGAATACAACATCTTGCATTGCGCTTACCAACTTGGATTGCGTGTTTGTAAATTTACTTTTATTAGAGCTGTATAACAGAAATTACCTTCCAGCTCCTTCAATGTCCTTTCCTTCCCTCCATATTCCTTCGGAAGAATATCTTTTGGTACAGAATCGTACACAGTTTCCAAACTAGTATGCACCTGAATACGACTTCCAATTTTTGCGCTAAGAACTGACTTAAGTAGGTTTACGATGAGCTCAATGTATTTGGATGATGTTATCAAGTGGATGCCTCTTACGCGAACACCGATTCCTTCCTGAAATATGAAAATGCGTGAAAAGATATACGAGTATTATAAACGTACCTTCCAGCTCATAAAATCATCACATCGCTTTAGCCTAAAGCAGTCCACTGTTGGATGTAAGCCTCCCCTAGGGCGCCATAAGGCACGATCTCCCGTTTTCGCCATCCAGTCTCTACCAGCCGCCCTCTTATGACATCCGTCCATCTGGCCTCCACTCGAGAACCCGCTTGCTACAATGTCCATCGGTTCTTCAACATATTTGACTAGCCCACTGCCACTTCAGCTTGCTACACTTTCAGACACATTATAATATAAAAAACGGGGTGTAAATGACGGTTAACCGAAATCTTTGCAGGCATGATCATGAGATTTAAAAAAAAAATCTATGAAGGCAAAGTTTCCAATCACCTTGTAGCGATGCCGTCTCCTCGAGATAGGTCTCTTTACACACACTGACATCTAACCCTATTCTTTCACCCTTCAAATTTGAAGTTAATTCCCTGTCACTTGAAAACACGTCACCTGTCTTCCCATTTCCACAGTATCCAAAGTTAAGATGGACCATTCTTGAAGTGTGAATAACAATAAGTATTGTTTGTTATATATTCAGCTTAGTCATTGTATAGAATAAATGCGTGATAACATCAACCAATTCAGGAAAGCTGTACTTTGACCTGGTTACTCTTCATCATCCATTAGCCAAAGTATAGTACATCTCGGAGTAATATAACAGAATTCGGAATTAATTTGGACAAAAGACGGAATATGACATATTGCAAAAAAAATTATTCTTCCATTTTACTACGATAAATACTCTTTTAAACCACTTTTTGCCATGTTCTTAAACAACTTTAGGAATTCAGCAAAATCTTTGGAAAATATCTGAATTTTACTGTTTAGGTCAATGTAAAAGTACAGTCACGATTTTGCCATATTCCGGCTTATGGCCTTTCTAGAATTTAGGCTGCATCCCTTATTTTCATTTTCTGCGATTTTCTAACTAAAATTTACTTTGTCTTCTTAGGAACACAATAAATAACTGCATTATCAGTATTCCGGGTTTTGTTATTCTGCCGCTAGCAGCTGACTGACTGTCTAAAAAACTAAAAAAAAAAATATTTCCCTTAGTCGCGTTAGTTTCCCGGCGAACGCTTAATAGTTATAGTTGCAGTTTCATGGTCGTATCTTGTCTGCAAAGTTTTCGGTACAGCGTAAATTTTACCCTTTTTTTTGGAACTGAAACGACGTATGCAAAAATAATCTGTGTTAACCCAAGATGTTAACCTTACGTATGCCCAATCTTTGCACCATGTCTATCTTCATTCATTTGTTATATTTTTTTCATGCTTTGAGTTGTTATAAATTTAAATTTTTGTTTTCAGGTACATGCAGCAGCCCCAAAATTTCATACCTAAAAAAACAACCTTTAAATGCTAGCAGGTAAAATGAAATAAGTACCTCATCACAAGACACGATCATGCATACTTATAAGTATTTATGTTAACCTTTATGTACATTTTCTCTCTTTTTATGAAGAACACCAAGTCGTCAAACGACCGAATGGAATTGTTTATATGGAAACTGCATGTGATGCTAAAGCAAGCATTTCAGGCAGGATTTTAGTTGCAACTTCCGGTATCAGTACTACCGACGTGTATTTAAATGCCAATAACGCGTGGCATAACTCCATCTACCGAGATAGTTTGAAAATTAATAAGCGTTATTTTGCCTCTAAGATACACTTGCATATTTTCACCAACGGCAGGTAAGCCACGGTAGCCCAGCCAGATGAGTCGTCGATAGTACTTAATATTTTTGTGTGGGACACCGAGTCGAGAAAAGATCCGATAAAACCTGGTGTCAGAGTTTTTCAACCGCCTACTACTACTACTTGTAGGCCCCTGACATGGATGTGTAACGACCGAGGTATAAGTAATCGGTAGTACTGATACCGAAAATCGCAGGTTCCAATCTTACCCTCAGTGCAAGTACACAAAAATGTTATTAAATCATTACCATTATTATGCCAAGTCCATGTTTTAGATCAATGGGATTAACATGTCTCACGTGTTCCAATATATCCAGCTCCCTGTAATCAATAATACAAATGTACCCGTCGGCGCATTCGTGTGCTTTCAAATATTCTCCATACTAAAACAAAAAGAATAACAAAATCAACAACGTAACATAGCTGTTTTTTATAACATCAAGCCAAAGGTTCAATTCGATGTTACTAACTAAAATCTTTAACCAAAATTAGCACTGTCACTTTCTATATAATAGTTAAATAGGTTAATATAAGTATAGCAGATGGTCGCCTCTTAAATTATCCATGATTTTACGCGGTATCCGTCAAAATTAAGCGGCGATTAAAAATATGGTGGTTAAACAGTTTCAGTCGGGGCGCCGGTAGCTCAGTTCACATAGCAGGGGGACGGGATTATTAACCATTTATTGCACACAAGAAACATTACAAGAGAAAACTTATTTCTATTATGAAATTTCTTCCAGCTGACATACAGAAAGTGAGATTTCTACAAGACAGGCAGATTGGGCGTGCACAATTACGTACTTAAATAAATAAATGCCAATAAAATGAATCTACATGCAAATATACTAAATATATTCGCGAAAAATATATAAATACTTTCATAAATAAACTTACATAATATAATTATTATATTGCAAAATTGGCGGGCAAGAATTGAGCTGCGGTAGCCCAGATGGAAGAGGCGTCGCCACTAGTAATGCAAAAGTCGCAGGTTCAAATCCTACCCGCGCATGATAATTTTGAAAGTTTTCAAAAAAAAAAACATAATGTATTTCATACATTTATACCTATACGAATACTACCTAAGCTGAATTTAAAACTAGATTATACTATAATACATACATAGCTATAATATACCTTGTTGTTTGTTAAATAAATATTCATAAAATATATTATTGTTATTTATAATATAGATATTTTTTTCATTTTCTTATTGTCTAAAATACTTACAATGATTCCTAGTCTAGTTACTTGCAACATCATATTTGAATGCCAACGACTTCCAGACACTTTTGCGAGCATTATTCTGTAGTGATCAGGCGTCAGCTTTGGCAAGTAAGCCCATTGTCTGCAAAGTAAAAAATGTATTATCTAGAAAGTAGACAAGAACTTTTTCAAAAAGGGTCGGTTTACACCTACTATATTTATTTAATTATGAAACAGACCAAATTGCCAACCGAGGATTTTTTAACATGCACATCGATTCCTTTCATATTTTATGATATCCCACTCGAACTTCTTACTAGCTTCAAGTTTACAATTTTGATCTTTTTTGGCATCCTTCAAACTATTTCAAATTATATCTTAAAAACATTTTTTTTACTTTTTTCTCAACATCTTACTTCAAAACGATGCTACTTAGCAAATTTCATAGTTTAAGGACCACGAAAATACTCTATGAATTTTGATTCCTTTGAGAGGGTCAATAAGACACGTTAAATACACATTAAAACTATGCATAAATGTTTACTCGAAAAACGTGTCTTGTCTCCGAATTTTACCAATTTTTAATATTATTTTACCCGGACAAAGTGTAAATATAGTTTTAAACCTTAAGTCCTCACAACCATGGGAAATATACGGTTATAGGAAGTTGTCGAAGCATGAAGCAATAAATCATACTATTTTTGTGTATTATTGAGGTCTCATAGCGTCGTGTATTTTTTGACCCTTACACAGTACTCACATGCCCTCTTGGATGTCTTTGAAATCCTCTTTCAAATCGTACTCTCCAAAGTACTGAGGTAGCAATGATCGGTAGGTGCACATTTTGTCTAAGCGCATTTTGGTGCGCTCCAGAGATCCTTTACATGGAAGCAAAGTATTTTCTAAATAGCGACGTGCTGAAATAATGACGTGTTTGGTTAAAGAACTGGGAAATAATGATAAATGTTTTTTATAATACCTCAATACTACCAGTAGCAGTCTTCAATGCGACTGAGGGATTAATTCATCCACCGACATGACGGAATTGGTAGCAGTGTTCCCTGTGAACTGTGCCTGTGCTGTGTGATGCCGTCTTAGAATAGCATCACCCCATTTCCTTACCTTGGGAGTCGTAAGAGGCGACTCAGGGACTTGAGGGTGTGTATTGCAATTCAAGGCGATGGGCTGACAATTTGTCACTATGGCAATACACATTTTTTTCGAATGACCCTCAAATATTTGTCAGACGTGGTTAAATGGCCGTTTTTTTTTGTGGCCGTTTGCGCTCTGCCTACCCCGCAAGGGATTATAGGCGTGATATGTGTGTGTGTGTTCCCTGTGAAAGCAATATCTTCATTGCGCTCACCATTCCGCTTGCCAAGAATAACGGAATGGGCAGCGACATCGACAAAGATCGCTGCTGCCCATTCCCTGGAAGATTATCTCTTAGTCTTTTTTTACGTCACCCATGAGTAGAATTGGGGTGATACTATTCTAAATAGGCCCCACACGGCAAACTGTACTGACTGTACATATAAACTACATGCTAATATCTTATACTAACTGACTTTACACAAAACCTTTGAAATTTTACCAACGAACTATCTAAACGATCGCATTGGGACTCGGAATATTGCTTAATTTTGTTTACATATATACGTACCTACATAAATCAAGCCTATATCCCTTACGGGAAGACAGAGCTTTAACGGCCGTAAAACCGATATTAACACCACGTCTGACAAAATTTTAGGGTCAATCAGATAACTGTGTATCACTATAGTGACAGGTTGTCAGCCCATCACCTAAAATTGCAATACACATCTAACCCTCGAGTCTTTAGTCGCCTCTTACGACACTCTTGGGTAATAAATGGGGTGATACTTTCCTAAGCCGGCATCACACGGCAATGCTACGTTTAGTGTAGTCTATGTTAAGTTTAGTATGTTAGGTACATACCCTCCCATACAAATTATCCCGACCGGGTAACACACTGAGTATGGGAGGGTCAAATAATTTTTTCATATTTCAACCTATGTTCCTTGGGGAAAGTTGTTCAGTTTCACGTACTGCTTCACCCCTTAAAATATTCTCAGCAATTTTTTTTACACCTTATATATTTTTAAATTAATCAATATTATGACAAAACTTACAAAAATCCTTATTCGTGAAATGTTTCTGCTCTTTCAACCACTTCTCAATAATATCCAAGGCTTCTTTCAGCCTCTCAGGTTTATCCAAATCGTATTTCTTCCTGACATCCTCTAACGTAGTTTTATTATATTCCAAAATAGGATTTTCAGGGATAGACTCCATGCTAGTGGTGTTAATTAATCTGTTGTTTATTTGAAACTGAGTTCTATTGTGATATTCGTCCTCAAAGCCCATTAACAATGAAGATAATTTGAATTTATCATTAAGAAAAAACTGCGATAGGTCGACCTTTAGTTAAGGAGAAGATCACATTGAACAATCGAAATAATCCTTACTAATATTATAAACCTGATAGTTTGTGTGTGTGTATGTATGTTTGTTACCTCTTCACGCTCAAATTGCTAGACAGATTTGGATGAAATTTGGAAAACAGGTAGAATATAATCTGGAATAACACATAGGCCACTTTTTACCGCAAGAAAACAACTATTACTACGGGAAAATGAATGGCAGCGGGTGAAACCGCTGAGCGGAAATCTAGTAATTTATCTAAAATTGTATATCTTGCCGAGTGGAATAGGCTTAGAATAGCATCACCCCAGTAATAGGTACCCATATGTGTCATAAAAAACGAGAAAGAATTCAGAAAAAGGGCAGCAGATTTGAACGCAACGTAATGCACTACACTCGCCAATCATATTTAAACATGAATTTGACATAGGTTTAATAAATTTGACATAGGTTTAATAAATTTGACATAGGTTTAATGACATGTATTTGTTTTTAACTTTACTGTAAATTTACTATCCTTTTTAAATGTTTTATTTTATGTAGATTTGACTTTCTAAAAGAGAATCTTGTGAATTCCTACTTAGAAATAAATGATTTGATTTGATTTGAATCCGCTTGCTAAGCGTGGTGAGTGTGGCAATACCTCCGAGAGGATGAAGCCCATGTCTAGCAGTGGACTGCAGTGGCTGTTTTTTATATCAGGTCATTTATAGATTTGGGATCCACAAAATAATATATTTTTTATGAAACATCTAGAAGCAATACCATACAAGAAAAAAGATTTGAATGTACATGGTGTAAAGGACAGCCCTACGAATACTGATAGAGTGCAGTCAGACCATGGAACTGAACAAATTTCCCTTAGAAACATGTCAGGAAATGACAAAAAAAAAGCGACCCCCCATACAAAATCACAATCAGCTGACTGCATAATTACTATGGGAAGTCATTTTTTTTTACTTTTCTTGTTTTTTTTATGGAAAGTTATTGAGTTTCATGGTCTGAATGCACTCTATCAGTATTCGGAGAGCTGTCCCTTACACCTTTATTACGTACGGTTACAGAAAACATGTTTGCACTGGCAGGATTCGAACGTTAATTACTTTTACGTAATTACTTTTAAAATAAAAGGTTCATGAGTTTGTTTCTAAATGTCAGATATTAACGGGCCTACTTCCATGAAGTGAGGTGAAAAGGAGCTACGAGAATGCATTTTGTACATAATCTAAGGCACATCACTGTCAACAAAATTTTGTTTTTTAATCTTCAAGATATGAGGAATAAGCCAGGGCAGCGCAAAATCTCATTTTATATTTAATTACGGAGAAATTAAAATTTGAAGTTACCTCTATTTTTCAGTGATGAAGCGTGGCGTAAGAGATTTCCTCCGCCAGTGCTAATCGAACTGTATTGATCTTAGTATGATTATTAATGGCAATTTCACGTTGAACCCGCCAGGGCGGTTATTTTTTGACAAAACAACTTAGTTTTTAAGAAATTTAGCAAAGCACTTACTGTTTACGGCTGCTTTCCTTGGGAATAAAAGGTTTTTGTTTTGATGTGTTTCCTCTGCTGTCAAAACTGACGTGGAATTGATCATAGATAAACGGAATATGATGCAGACGCGACACACTGTACATTTGTTCGATATTTTGCCCGTGAAAAATGATTGTAGCTAGAATTTTGCCGTAAAATATATCAACTATCTACAACAACGGCATTCTATCCGCTATGGATAATTTTGCCAATGTCAATACTACGTTGATTGATACATCGAACGAAACGCAAAATATGAACCGATTAGACGTAGGTATTAAAAACATTTTTACGATCAAATAATAGGATGACGTGGTTGTTAGTGCAGATTAGTATGAAGTAGTAAGGTTCGATTTATATGCAACACTAGACGGCGGCACGGCGGCACAAAAGCAGTTTTTTAACCGCGGCGGAAATTTTTAATTGTAAATATGGAGCGCTGCGCATACGGTCACCACCAACCACAGTTTTAGGACAAATTATAAGAAAGCAAGTATAATAATTATGTACATGTACTTACGTACATACATACATACACATATCAAGCCCATATCTCTTGCAACTTGCGTACCTAGTATACAAAAGTATTATTTATGTAGTAAAAGATTTTTGTCAGATTTCAGTTCAAGAGTGGGATCAATTGATTCGGAAAGTTTTTAGTGTTATGGGATAGAAAGGTTCTAGAGTGGCACTGGGTCAAGATGTTCATGCTAGGGTAACACTGGGTTCTAGACTCATACGTAGCTGGAAAGTCCTAGAGTGTCACCGAACAAAATGCCAATACTAATGTTAAAATTAATTTTCAGGTAGGTAGGTACTCATCATTTCGGGAAGGTCGAGGGTATCATTATAGGTATTATGAGGTTGTGGTCACCCTGGTTCGTTGGTAACACCGAAATATACCAAACATTGTATAGGGCTATAAATCCATTTTCTAAAAATACCAATTTGAAGACCAAAAAATACAGGATTATCCAGATAGGAATGGATTAAAAACCTTAGTCAAAAAAATAATTAGAAGCACCTTCGATTTTAAAATTTTCTTAGTTACTTTAATAGATATCACCAAAATGTATGATAATTTTTAACTATGAAGCAATTCAACTGGTGTCGGTGATTAAAGGAAAAAGATTGTAAAAGGTGTTCGAAGGTTTGAAAATTTTAAGGCATGCGGCTTTGTGTATGTCTGATGGTCAACAAATATTGTTCAAAAACTAATGAACGGTGCGAGAATGCGACCGCTATATATTATCATATCATAATATCATACTCGAATATATAATGGCCGTCGCTTATTGGTTTTTGCTATTTATATTTTGAACTTACATATGTATACTGATTTATGCAATAAACGTTTAAAATTGAAATTGAAATTTAACAGTATTAGTTGCGCTTAAGGTGCACGCAATGACAAAAATGACAAAGAAATATCTAAAAAAAGTTTCTTAATGTCGAAGTTCGCAAAAAAATTTACAATACCAGGATGGACAAAAACGAAACAAAAATATGTTCGCGCAAAGTGCGTAACATGATACTGGCCACTTGCATTTTTAAACCTGAAGTAATAAGTTGGCTTTATTTACTTTAATGACTTTGCTTCTTCTGTAATAACGTTTAACTAAAAAGTTGTAAATATGATTTGAGATGTTACGAAGATAAGTGTTTTGTGAACTGATTTAGCCCTTATTTTTAGATGAATTCTTTTCAAGTACTGAAAGTGGAAGAATAACAAACAGACAGTACAGTTTATAGAGTTCATAATTAATATGGATACTATGCGTTAACAGCTAAGTCTTGGCGAATGGTTCAGCTTATTTCAAAATATGGTCCTTATAATATAATGTAGGTTAATATTCCTTCCAAGTTATAATATCAACTTTGTGAGTAGTCCACCGTGAATCGAACCCGGAACCTTTGCGCCGCAGGCAGTCGCACTACCATTGGTCGTCAAGTATTGTATCAGTACCAGTTAGACTAACATTATATAGAATGGTGACACCTCTATAATATACTCTTTGACATGACTTCCGAATTTCATTTGAATTTCGTTCCTTCCGTAGAAGTAGGAGTCTTAACCATGAACCATACTGCCTGTTCCCTTTTTTCAAAAACATTATTATTATAATGATGTTTTACATACATACTACTACCATAATAGCCGCAACTAATAATAGCATAATAATATCAAAATAATAATAAATCCTTTATTGCACAAAATTAATAAAAAGTTAAACAATAAAATAAGTAGCAAAGGCGAGCTTATCTCTTAAGGCAAGTGTAGCCGTAAATGACCTCGGCAGTGGCGCCACTAAACAAAAAAAAGTTTTCTCCCTATACGAACAGAATCAAGCAAAAAATGCCTAAAAACTACCACTTTTGGTATTAATTGCCATAACTTTAATAAGAGCGAATATTTCATTAAGTTTGCAGGTTCTAATAATACTAAAAACTTGGGCAACGAGAAAACTTTTTTGTGAAGTGGCGTCACTGTCGAGGTCGTTCACGGTTACACTCGCCTTAAGAAGCGATCTCTTCCAGCCAACCCATTAAAAGTCAGAAAATTCAAATCTTATTGGGTAAGTAGGCAACAAATACTGGGCCGATGGCGTAGCGGATAGTACCCCTGCCTGCTACGCCGAGGGCAGTGAGTTCGATCCCCACAAGACACAAATATTTGTTAAGTCATTTTCAGATATTTATGTTTAGTTTGGGTGCTTCTATGTATATTATGTACTTATTTACAAAAAAGTATATAGGTATGTATTAATATCAGCTATCTAGTTCCCATAGTACAAGCTTTGCTTAGTTTGGGACTAGATGGCGCTGTGTGAATTGTTCAGGATATATAAAAAAAATTACAAACGAAAATAGAATAACAAATAAATGACGTCTAGACAATATTTTGTTTACGGATATTTTCTTACTTCATTATAAAACCTACCATCACAAGGTCAGAGGTCATCGTTCAAAGTCTTTTATACATGTCTTCTCAATATTATTATGTGCCTGCAAAATAAGCCGATGTGGCGCAGTGGTAGTGCGACTGCCAGTGACATAAAAGTTCCGGGTTCGAGTCTCGGTGGGGCACTCGCAAAAGTTAATGTTCATCGGGTCGTTGGACGACTCGGTGTCCCACACGAATAGAGAGAGTTTGTGAATTTGTTCCTGGTTTGTTTAGGAAATTGCAGGCTGAATCACCTGATTGTCCGAAAAGAAAGATGGTGCCGTGCTTCGGAGGGCACGTTAAGCCGTCGGTCCCGGTTGCGGCCTATGATTACTTAGATTGCGATCTTTACTCAACCATGCCAGAGTCCTACTACATGTAGTAGGCGGTTGAAAAACTCTGACAACAGGATTCATCCGTCCGTTGGATGACTCGGTGTCCCACACGAAAAGAAGACCGTGTGATGTCGGCTTAGAATAGCATCACCCGATTTCTTTCCCGTGGGTGTCGTAAGAGGTCACTAAGGAACTCGAGGGTTACATGTGTACTTATTGCAGTTTTAGGCAAAAGGCTGACAACCTGTCACTATGGCGATACACAATTTTCCAAATGGTTTTCAGATGTAGGTAGAGCGTAAATGGTTGTAGTTTGATGATTCTTTTGGTAGTTTATTAAACTACGACCGTTTACGCTCTACATACCTCGCAAGAGATTATAGGCGTGATATATATATCCGTACTAATATTATAAATCTAAGAGTTTGTGTGTGTGTATATACGTTTGTTACCTCTTCACGCTCAAACGGCTTGACCGATTTGAATGAAATTTGGAACACAGGTAGAGTATAACTCGGAATAACGCATAGGTTACTCATTATTAGTATTACTACCGGAAAATGAGTGGCAGCGGGTAAAACCGCTGGGCGGAAATCTAATGTATATGTAAGTCACGGAATACTGTATTTTCGTATCTTTTTTAAGTCTATACAAAAACAAATCAACGGGTACCCAAAGTAAAAATCGCCTGTAATCCATTATTTTAAGCATTACCCGTACATAAATATGACTTGGCTAATCTCTAGTTTCCGCACGACCGAACCACAATGAATCATCGAACAAAACTGTTCACAAAATCATTCCCGCCCGTACCGCCACCGCCGCGCGGCTTTTGACAGCCACCTCAAAGGTAGGCTAGGGGTGGAACGGCAAATTTATGTTTTCATAGCACTTATAATCATGCCGTGTGATCCCGGCTTAGAATAGCATCACCCCATCTCTTCCCGTGGGAGTAGTAAAAGGCGACTTAGGGACTCGAGGGTGTGTATTGCAATTTTAGGCGATGGGCTGACAACCTGTCACTATGGCGATACACAATTTTCCGAATAACCCTCAAACATTTGTCAGACGTGGCGTAAATGTCCGTTTACGCTCTGCCTACCCCGCAAGGGATTATAGGCGTGATATGTGTGTATGTGTGTGTTAAAATCTCTGATCTAAATCTTCTTATATTTTGAAAGTATTAACTGTAACAGCCACAAAAGTAATATCTTCGTGAGTTTTTAAACGTATGACTTGTAAAATCCAAAATAAACACAACTTAAATCCGTTTAAAATTGTTTTATTGTGATGAGCCACAAATGTCTACTGCTGGACATGGGCCTCCCTATACCGGGGTGTATTGCCATACTCACCACGCTTGGCAGGTGAATTGGCGAGCGCAAGGTTTTGTATTCACAGAGAACGCTGCTGCCGATTTCCTGGATTCATTCCTTAGTCGCCTTTTATAAATTGGTTGGTGCTATTCTAATCCGGCATCACAAGGTAAGTAAGCTAAGCGGCAAGATTTAAGTATTATTTGGTGAAAACTTTTTTTAATGTATCACATTTTCGAAGCAATGAGCTCCATACACAAAAAGTATTACTTTTATCAAATCCATTCCATTTATGTATCTACATTCTTCTGAGTTTAATAATTATTATACAAAAAAAAGTCGTTTAGCTGTAATCTGACTTTTTTTCATATTTTGACGTACTACTTATATCTACCGCTAGGCTAAACAAAAAAATATTTCTAAAATAAAACTATTTTTACAAAAAGCAAAAAAACATTTTCTTGTCGTTTGCAGTGGGTGGTGGCGTAAAGTTACATGCCGTGTGTTTGATCTGGCTAGCCCCAAGGCAGTGCCTTTGTTTTAATTTTTTATCCCGCCCGAGCCGGTTTTCTATTAGGACTATACAGAATTGTGCTACACAAGTAACTTTTTTTTTTGCAGTGACGGATCAAGAGTTATAGTGCTATCCTACATTGAATAAAGTAATTAAATTTTTAAATTTCTTAAATAATTGATTTTTCTTTCACAGCCCTAGTTAAAGGGTGTCTTTTGATGTTGTGTCAATGGGCACCACACCTTTATGCTACAGGAAATTATGCCTATAAAGTGGTTAGAAATGTGTGATATGAAGTACCAGGTCAAGTATCAACTTTTTTCACTTGGATTTATACTTCTAAGGGGGATAATAAAAGTAAAAAAGACCTTTGCAGCATAACGTCTGTGACTAATTGAGAAATTTGTAATGCATAACTTGTCAGTATAAGTCACTCCAATTTATTTTCTCGAGATAAATATCTTAGTACATAAAAATATTTGTTTTATATCAAACAATATAATTAATTACCGAACATAATGTTTACAAAGCTGTAGTTACTGGGTTTCCACACAAAACTGTACCGCAAACAATCTTTGATCATAAGGCGAACAAAGAAGTTGAGGCAGTCAGTCAGTCAAGTAATTACAATAGTTTATATCTAATAAGAATAAAAAAAGATAAAATATTTATTAATATTTATTACTAATAATAATAAGTAAGCAATAGTACATTGTGCACACGGAGGCCGACTTAAAAACGGGGATGTAGTTTCAATACACACGAGTTTTTAATTGGACTTTCTTCCGAATGATACATAGTGGATACGGGAATGAATGTGATGCCGTGTGATGCCGGCTTAGAATAGCATCACCCCATTTCTTACCCATGGGTGTCGTAAGAGCCGACTAAGGGACTCGAGGGATGTGTATTGCAATTTAAGGCGATGGGCTGACAACCTGTCACTATAGTGATACACAGTTATCTGATTGACCCTCAAGCTTTTGTCAGACGTGGTGTTAATATCCGTTTTACGGCCGCTAACGCTCTGCCTACCCCGTGAGGGATATAGGCGTGATTTATGTATGTATGTATGTATGTACGGGAATGAAAAAACAGGAATACAAAAGAAACAATTTAATAAACATGAAATTATTTTCACTAAAATTTCAATGCAAATTGGGGCATTAGTGTGATTCCCTTTTTAAATGTATTTTGTACATGGCAAACGCAATTAAGTCCATTCAGCCAAGTCTACTATTTTGACTACATAAGTATTCTCTCTAATATTTTAGCAGGCAGAATGCAAGACTTGGGTGAATTGACTTATTGCGTTTGCTTTGTGTTTTACGAATGTTTTGACAGTTGCATGCTATCATCCCTTGGGAAGAAAGTGATTTGTATGGATTATTGTCTCCCGCTCATTTGAAACGTCAACAATGACTCACGTCCCTCTCTACGTTTTATTAAGCTACTAGCTTTTACCCGCGACTTCGTCCGCGTTAGATCGTTTTATCGATCGTTAGAGTATTCATAGTTAGTGTGACAGTGATATTAGAACAGTTCTTATCTCTACTGTTTAAAGATGACTTGCTTGCTTCTGTTGTTAAAATTTGCTATCCAGCCTGAGAGATCAATATTTATAACCATTGAATACAAAAGTCAGTAGATAACAGAGTACTTACTCCAGAGGTGCCGATTTGAGCACACTAAAATGGTCAGCATAAGTAGATGAGACAGTTAAAAAGGTAATTTAAGTTACTGTAATACATTTTTATACACCACATTTTTTGTTTTTCTGTCCTCGGTAAAAAGTAGGCAATGTCCTTTCTCAACTTATTCCCATCATCCTGAACAACTTTTGTTTTGGAACCGATTCTGTATCTCCAATAGTTTAGGTGGGCTCCTGGTGGTACACCTGGTGGTCTATATAAGGTACTCCTGATCCCCAATGTCCTTGTAAAAAGAAGCGGCCCATCATACTGAACAACTTTTGTTTTGGAACCATTTCTGTATCTCTAATAATTTACGAGGGCTCCTGATGGTACACCTGGTGGTCTACATAGGGTACTCCAGATCATCAATGTCCTTGTGAAAAGAAGCGGCCCATCATACTGAATAACTTTTGTTTTGGAATCATTTCTGTATCTCTAATAGTTTTCGTGGGCTCCTGATGGTACACCCGGTGGTCTACATAAGGTACTCCAGATCATCAATGTCCTTGTGAAAAGAAGCGGCACATCATACTGAATAACTTTTGTTTTGGAATCATTTCTGTATCTCTAATAGTTTAGCTGGGCTCCTGATGGTACACCTGGTGGTCTACATAAGGTACTTCAGATCCCCAATGTCCTTGTGTAAATAATGCGGCCCATCATACTGAACAACTTTTGTTTTGGAACCATTTCTGTATCTCTAATAGTTTACGTGGGCTCCTGATGGTACACCTGGTGGTCTACATAGGGTACTCCAGATCATCAATTTCCTTGTGAAAAGAAGCGGCCCATCATACTGAATAACTTTTGTTTGGAACCATGCCTGTATCTCTAATAGTTTAGCTGGGCTCCTGGTGGTACACCTGGTGGTCTACATAAGGTACTCCAGATCCCCAATGTCCTTGTGAAAAGAAGCGGCCCATTATACAGAACAACTTTTGTTTTGGAACCATACATGTATCTCTAATAGTTTAGCTGGGCTCCTGGTGGTACACCTGGTGGTCTACATAAGGTACTCCAGATCACCAATGTCCTTGTGAAAAGAAGCGGCCCATCATACTGAAAAACTTTTGTTTTGGAACCATGCATGTATCTCTAATAGTTTAGCTGGGCTCCTGGTGGTAGACCTGGTGGTCTACATAAGGTACTCCAGATCACCAATGTCCTTGTGAAAAGAAGCGGCCCATCATACTGAACAATTTTTATTAAGGAACCATTTCTGTATCTCTAATAGTTTATCTTGGCTCCTTATGGTACACCTGGTGGTCTACATAAGGTACTCCAGATCCTCAATGACCTTGTGAAAAGAAGCGGCCCATCATACTGAACAACTTTTGTTTTGGAACCATGCCTGTATCTCTAATAGTTTAGCTGGGCTCTTGGTGGTACACCCGGTAGTCTACATCTATACTCCAGACCCTCGAATGGTGATAAAAAGTAGCCTATGTCCGTTCTCGGTATGCTAGCAATCTCTGTGCCAAGTTTCATGAAGTTCGGGTCAGCGGTTTGGCCGTGAAAGCGTAGCAGACAGACAGACAGACAGAGTTACTTTCGCATTTATAATATTAGTGTGGAAGTGTGGATAGGGCACTTTCTATGTAGGTGTGGTATAAAGATAATTAAGTAATTTAAAAATATAGTTAAATGTTCAAGTTGGAATTAAAGGACAGAGAAGAAGAAGGGAAATCTTGATCGTTAGCAGTATACATTTAGTTTTCCTCAAATTGACATTGGTAAAATATTAATTGGATACCAATATCAAAGTTAAGAGAAATTCGTCACAGTTTACCGAGTAATAGAAAAAATATGTTTGTGTTTAATTCAAAAAAAATATATTATTATTTTATTTTAATATCAATATTTTTTTTTATTTTTCGTGGGAGTCGTAAGAGGCGACGAAGGGACTCGAGGGTGTGTATTGCAATTTTAGGCGATGGGCTGACAACCTGTCACTATAGCGATACACAATATTCCGAATAACCCTCTAACATTTGTCAGACGTGGTGTAAATGGCCGTTTTTTGCGGCTATTTACGCTCTGCCTACCCCGCAAGGGATTATGGGCGTGATTTGTGTATGTGTATGTATGTATTTTTCTTGGCAAAATTCTCCCCCGTTTCTTTTGAAAGTGATGTTTTGCCACTCGAATCAAACTAAAGGGATAGACTATTATTTTCGTTCCTTTGTGCCTTTACCATTGGCATTTTAGTGCCCTATTTATTATTTTTACTGGAAACATAAATGTTTATGCGTTGTTTTGTTGAGCGTGACAAGAAAAACAATTTTGTTGTCGCCATTTTTTGTTGGTAAATATAGAAGAGAAGTACTTAAGTTCATATTAATTCACGGAGAAAATAATGAACGGGAACCTATAAAAAATCCTAAAATGTTGTATACGACCTAAATTGAACCACCGTTCATACAACATTCACCCAATAAATAACATTTCGTTTATTTGTTTCTTTTGAAGCAGAGGTAGGTACACCATACAATGAGATGAAAAAATATTTTTATTAGATTCACATTATTTACGAGTGATTGAATGAATGAGCATCCCCCTAATAGCCCAGTATGACTAACTTTTCAATTTTCAAAAATATTGAAATCGTTTATTTTTGGCTATAAGTTTTTTGGCTATAGGCCCAAATTATTTTTTTGTGTCATTTCAGGTACGTTTTAACATTCTTTCGTTTGCAGTGGCTAAAAACGTCACAATCTTGGTTTTTACACTGTGTAAAATGTCACATAGACAATATAGGTTTTATTTAATTCATTTAAATAAAAACACTAATTCGCATCCAAAATGATACAAAATGTAATATGTGGTTTACAGACACACATAACGCAATCGTACTTCTTCTTCTTTTTGAGTGGGACACCGAGTCGTCCAACGACTCGATGAACCCTGGTGTCAGAGTTTTTCAACCGCCTACTACCAGTAATAGGCCTCTGACATGGTTGGTAACGACCGCCGTCTAAGTTATCATAGACAGCAACCGGGACCGACGGCTTAACGTGCCCTCCGAAGCACGTAACCAGGTGTCTTTTCAAACGATCAGTGGTTCAGCCTGCAATGTCCTAACCAGACTGGGAACAAATTCACAAAGTGATAAATATCAACTTTGTGAGTGCCCCACCGAGAATCGAACCCGGAACCTTTGCGTCGCAGGCAGTCGCACTACCACTGCCCCACATCGGCCGTCATCGTACTCAAAATAAGCGAAATTATTTTTTTTGTAGGTTATGCAGTCAAATTGTGCGAGCCGTACCGGACTATAGAGGCTTCATGCAAGACTGAATACTGTCATCGCTCAAAAATGGCACAAAAAAGTTAAATTGAGATAATTTAAGAAAGTTACTGAAGGGCAAATGGAAAATCTTTGACTCAATGATGCATTAATTGAGTGAATTACAAACCTTTTTGTCGTTAATGGACTGACCAAAAAAGGTTTAGTTCGGAAATGTTTTTCAAGCGATTTTGAAGAAACAAATAAAGGGTTTCAAAGGCCGACTTTCTTATAAATACTAAGCTCAATCTGTCAAAATAAACAACCATACTCACTTCGGTCTCAACCATTTTTTTAAAACATAATTAATAGAAAATTGCTCTGTCATCTATTTTTTTAAATTTTGAACTATGCTCCTTGGAGAAAGTTGTTTAGCCTAGCGGGTTGATTTGAAAGTCGGTCGGTCGGAACCTGCCTGTATCTGACGCAGACAGACAATGTTACTTTAAGTAACTATTTCAAATAGACTGACCTACTTTAGACTTATTGATTGTTTTCGATCGTATTGACGGTTGAAGATTTTCAAGTAATATTCGCATAAGTCAAAAATCCGCGACTGAACGATACATATAAGTGAAGGTACTATGCGTACCTACGGCTGCCCACACATAATAATATAAATGCAATACGACGCTCATGTTGAAGATCTCATATATTTTTAAATGATATACATTAGAAACATATGAGATTTTTGACATATTTTGGCAATGCGACGTCGCATTGCATTTATGTGTGGGCAGACATGGCTTTTATACAAGAAAGCCGCGAGATTTTCTCGAGTAAAAAATGAGTACTTTGTACAATGAAATCCCTTGAGTGAACAAGTATTAATCACCCTGGGGTCCTAGATAAGCCTTAATTAAACAGGGCCATCAGTTTAGGGATTTCTTTAAAGATTTCGGTCTCAAGATTAATCTTGAGATATTCTGTTTTGAGGACACAATTTAAATGTTCTCTCGCGACTGAAAGTTTTTATTGTAATACAACGTTTTTGTTCACAATGAAACTTGTAATCTCAGGTGTATTATTTAAAGCTAAAAACTGAATTTCGACGTCATATAATTTGCAATAGAACCCACGATGTAAGAAAATTACGTTATTTTTAACTTAAAATGTTAAGTACTTTTGTTACTAAATAAAAAAATATTTTTCCGCCCCGCGGTAAATTCGCTTATCAAATTTCATACAGTTTTGCCTTTATCACGCTTGTCTTGAATTGTAATTCTAGCCAATGATATTATTAAGTTTAACTGTTTTGTAGCTATGAAAAATTATTTTTTTATGGATACTTTAACAAAAAAAAAACAGTTTTTCTTTAATTTGCTATTACGAGAAAGTACATAATATTGGCACTATCTACGTACATACATACATAAATCACGCCTATATCCCTTACGGGGAAAACAGAGCATTAACGGCCGTAAAAACGACATTAACACCACATCTAACTATCTCATTTATAGATATCTAAATTTCTTTTTTGTCGTGTAAGACAACCACTTCACAAGGAGAAATCCACTTTAAAAAAGAAGTTGCTGATAATATTCTATTTATTTTTATTGCATCTAATCTCTCCTGGAAGACAGCCTAATAGCTATTGCCATAGGCAAGCAGTCACTGCACTTATACTAAGCATTTTTCCAAATGGTTACATACCGTTGCCAAATTCTAAATTGTATCGTTAGTAGTGTTCTAAAATTGATGTGCACAGCAAAACAACAGTACTAGTTTTAGCATGTGTCAAACCCATTACAGAAGACATGACAACAAAGATATTTGATTTGATTTTAAAAATAAAACAGACCTTAAGAATGATGATAGAGCAAATTCGGTATATAAAGTAATTATATTGTATATTTTTTTCTGAAAGAATAAACAATTTTGAAAGAAATTTCATTTTTATTTTTATTTATTTGATCATCCGTAAATTTATAATCAATTTTATAAATATATTGTTTGATGACGTCATTATGAACAATCATTGCAGCAAACAACTCCATTCGTTCCAAGACATAGGACAGAGACAGAGTCTAAGATAGAGCGAGCTCACCCAGAAGAAGCCTGTTCACTCTTACTTTGAAGAGATTAGGGTTGTAAGCGTTTGGAAACACAGACGCAGGTAGTGAGTTCCACTCTTTAGCAGTGCGCATTATAAATGATGACTGGAAGCGTTTAGTCCAAATTGGTGGAATGACAACCAGGTATGGATGGTATCCGGCGGTGCGTCTGGATGACCGATGGTAGCAGAGAGCTGGTGGAATAAGGTCGTGAAGCTCTTGAGCACACTCTCCGAAATACAATCTGTAAAAAACCTACAAGCAGGCAACCTTGCGGCGATGTGCCAGACTATGTAGCTTGGTGTCCACCAGTTTTATGTCCCCTATGAGCCTCAAGGAGATAATGAAAGAGATTCGTTTCATTCTTGGTCAGACAGGTCAAATGAAGCTTATTTTTTGTTCATAAATAAGAGTAATCTTAAACTTTTTCTTACTTAATTTAAGGATGTTCTAAATTTCACTAAAATATCTTCAAATGGTTTTCTTGTTTATGTCTTCCAGCTAAGCTTTACATACCAAATTCACCCTTTAACAAGGTCTCTAGTTTTCTTATTCACTGAAGCGCACATCCAGTTATTTAGCGTTTGACTACAATGGGAGTGTGGATGCATGTTAATTTTAGTTAAAATTCAATTGATTTTATATAGTTTGCCGTGTGATGCCAGCTTAGAATAGCATCCCCCCATCTCATTCCCGCGGGTGTCGTAAGAGACGATTATGGGACTCGAGGGTATCATGTGAACTAAAATATTAGCTAATAACCTGTCACTAAAGTGAAACACGATTTTCAAGAAACGCCGCTCAAATATTTGTCAAACGTGGCGATAGCGACCGTACTTTTACGACCGGTAGGGCTCTGCCTACCCCGCAAGTTATAAAGGCATGATATATGTATGTTCAATTTCTACTGATTGCTACCTATGGACTGCGAAATGGCTAATATAGTAATATTAATACAGTAAAATTTAAATAATCCTTCTCTAGAAATTATTGACGACTTCAGAGACAAAAGCCCGAAACAGACCACTTCAAGTACCGCTGTTCGGTTCCAAAAAGTCGTTTTTGACAGCTGTCATCTCCATACTAAAAGAGGTGTCAACAAAGAAAAATGGACCCTCTGCCATTGTGTTATCACGAATCTGACAGCTGTCAAATACGACTTATTGGAATGGCGGTACTTTAAGTGGCAATAAGCCCACTCAAAAATTCACTAAGCAGTCATAAGCGAGTAGTTCAATTTATCTCAATCTTGATAATATGAAATCCACTTTTAAGATCTGTTCGCTATTTTGATAAGACCATTTTCTGTATTAGGATTAGCTTTAGGGCAAGTTGAAGTCAATTTGTCAGACTAGGAACTTAGTTGTGTAGTTTAATGCAAACTACACAACTACTCTTCCACCTGATTGTCCATGGGAAAGATTGTTCCGTGCTATGGAGGGTGCGTCAATTTGTCGGTCCCGGTTTTTGTCTATAGTAAAAAGGGAAGTAGTGCCTTTGACCTACGACTATTCATTATAATGCTGATAGTACCTTTTGATGATGGTCTTTTTTTTTCGTGCGATCCGATGAGATAGTGTCAGAGTTTTTTCCACTGCCTTCTATTAACTAGTAGGTCTCTGAAATGGTTGAGTAACGACCATCGGAAAAGTATAAAATATATTTGTAATTCGACAGTGTTTGTTTGTTTGTTTGCCGTGTGATGCCAGCTTAGAATAGCATCACCCCATTTCTTTCCCGTAGGAGTCGTAAGAGGCGACTAAGGGACTTAAGGGTGTGTATTACAATTTTAGGCGATGGGCTGACAACCTGTCACTATGGCGATACACGATTTTCCGAATGACCCTCAATTATTTGTCAGACGTGGCGTAAATGACCGTTTTTTGCGGCCGTTTTCGCTCTGCCTACCCCGCAAGGGATAATAGGCGTGATATGTGTGTGTGTGTGTGTGTAATTCGACAGCAACCGGAACCGTCGGCTTAACTTGCCCTCCAATGCACGAAACCATCTTTCTCACGGACCATCAGGTGGTTCAGCCTGCAATGTTCTAACAAGTCTGGGCACAAATGCACAAAGTGATAATATTAACTTTGTGAGTTGAACCTGGAACCTTTACGCCGCAGGCAGTCGCACTACCACTGCGCAACATCACATTGATGATGGTAGGCATGCTTATTGTCTTGCCATTGCTTAGCTTAGACATACCAAGATGACAGTACTGTCTTTAGTTTGGAACCCTTTAGGCACATCTATGAGGCATATATACCTCTACTTATACATACCAAAAACACGTACAAAAAAATGTTTCATCATTTTGCTAAATAAAATAAGCGTATCGCTATAGAACATTACATCTGTATAGTTAGTACAACTACAAATCCAGTTAACGATAAACGTTTGAAACCTCGTTGAAAACGAAAATGCTACAAAAAAAGTAAAAACCACTCTATCGGGTACAGTCACCCCCGAAAGTGGTTAACCACTATCAACGCGGTGGCAATAATCGTTTGCAGTTTGTACTGATATTAAGTTTGCTCAGTTTGTACTGTCAGGCACAGACAAATTTGCACGTCTGTACCTAAAGGTCCTATGACTAAATTAAGCTCCTGTTCTGTGGTTTAGTGGTCGTGTAGTTTAGATCTCTGTTTTAGGCACAAATCAACTGTTGTTTACTTTGTTACCTTGTTTATCACTTAAGAAAGTGCCAAGTTGACTATAGCGTCTACGTGTGGGAGAAACATGTCAGTCTTTGCAAGACCCTCTGGTTATTAATACTACAGCAATATTACAAATCCGTAGTTTTTGGCTACATGAGTGAAAATTCTTTATTAAAAGGTTCTCGTTACATTATCTAACTCTCAGATCTATCCCCGAAAAAATGACTGAAAGTAAGAATTTCATGGTACTAATTATCAATTTATCACTTGTAGTTGTTTCGAATGCGTTGGTGAATTTATTCGTAAAAATACCTTAAAATTCGCGTTTACAAACGATAGTGCACCAGTTTTTTATTCATGAAAATATTTGGACCGTGAAAAGTGTAAAAGGCAGTCTAAATAGTGTTCTAGACTGTACCATTCAGTAAATGATCCCATTACATCGGCTGGTTTAAAAGTGGTTAACAATTTTCTGGAAACGATTTTACTAACGGAAAGTCTTTTTTATAATCGTTTTTTTTGACGAGAAAATTTCTTTAAGTACTATTATGTAATTTACCAAGACATAATTATTGAGTGAAGAAAAATTTGGTATTTTAGTTTTTTTTTTGTTAAACTAGCCAGGAACAGGCAAAAGTGGTCTAAAAATTATAAGTCGTGTCCTCTTTCTAGTCGTGTTGGCCACTTATTCTACACATTCCCGTCAGTGTGTGGGAGTGCCAGTGCCTTAACAGGCTTCTTCTGGATGAGCTCGCTCCATCTTAGACTCTGTCTCTGTCTTTTGACCTAGACTAGAGTCAAGAGCAAACCCATCATTAATTAAAATAAACATGATCTGGTAAACCCATGTCGGAGTTTTTTTTTGACTGCATACTATAATATAACGCCCGCCATGAAAGCAATCCCTTAAACCACAGAAGCAACACTTCAAAAACACCCAAGAAATCTCATAAAATATCACTTTTTTTGCTATGTTATCAGACTCTAAATGTTTCTCATTTATTCCCTTCGTCGAGATACTGCGATAACGAGTTGACGAATCACATTTTATAAATCTTACTTTTACTTTTAGTAATCTATTCGAACAGATTTGAACTGATTTATTTTTCTAACGAATGGGTTAAGGTACGTAGGATAAAAATACTAGCTGTTAACCGCGGCGTTGCCCAGACCCTTGAGTGGTGATTAAACTGTCCTTTGTGTTAATCCACGTTACTTTCTATACGTGTGCCAAATTTCATTTCAATCGGTTCTGTAATTTTTGCTTGAGGAAGTAACAAACAAACAAACAAATTAGTAGGACGATGCACAGCCGTATGTAACGATAACTTTAAGTATTTACCCATGATTTAATGAGCGCGTTTGGTAGCCTAGTTACTAACTTAATTACTTACTAGAAATTGACTGCTAATGGGCTGAATAACAACCATTCGCCCAACATTTTCTTCTAATTATGATTTATATTAAGTTCTTATTATAGGATATTGATGTTCCTATTACAGTCCACTGCTGAACGTAGACCTCCTCGGGGTACGTCATAGGGCACGATCTTTCTTTTTTTGCCATCCAGTCACTACCAGCCGGCTTTTCTTAATCATGGGTTAATTTTGCCGGAGGTCGTCCAACGCTACGCTTGCCTAGGCGTGGTCTTCACTCGAAAACTCGCTAACTAATAAGAGAAATAAATAAATGCACAGAACTGCCGATCTTAAGAGCCTTAGTGCAGTTAATATAAATAATTCATTTGAGACATACTGCGATCGTTCGTTTAATTGCAATCTCTATGCAAATTCCGAACCAATACAATACATATGGACATGACTTTGTGGTCCAATGGTTTGATGGTTTGAGCCTTGAAATTTCAAACTTTAGGTTGTAGATTCACATAACACATTATCTTACAGCAGTTCACAGCTGTACGAAGGCCTCCCCCAGAGTACGCCATAATTCACGATCTTTTGTTTTCACTATCCAGTCGCTTCAAGCCACCATCTTTGAGTCCTCTATTGCCGTGTGATGCCGGCTTAGAATAGCATCACCCCATTTCTTGCCTGTGGGTGTCGTAAAAGGCGACGAAGGGACTCGAGGGTGTGTAAATATTGCAATTTTAGGCGATGGGCTGACAACCTGTCACTATGGCGATACACAATGTTCCAAATGACCCTCAAATTTTTGTCAGACGTGACGTAAATTTCCGTTTTCTGCGGCCGTTTACGCTCTGCCTACCCCACAAGGGATAAAGGCGTGATATATGTATGTATGTATGTAGGTATGTATTTCAGTTTGAAGGCACAAAATAATATCATAGAAATCTTGTAAAATTATCTACCTCAAACAAATTAATTCATTCATTCATTTGCTATCCCGCCCGTGCTATAAAATTGTACACCTAACACCGAATGTGTTTTAAAAATTTGGTATTTGAAAAATATTTTTCTCAATAGATAAAAAAATCCTTTGGTCGTGCTACGATTCGGTGTACATTGCAATTATAATAAATGAACAGATCACGTTATTCGATTTGATTATTTTCAGCGTGTTCATTATAAGTAAGTTTCAAGCTAAATCGCGTTAGCGTATAAGTAAAGTTGTATTTCACAAAGTAATATCTGAAAATAATCGTAACCACAAACCCTGGATGAAGAGCCGAAGGCTTTACCAATTGGACTACCAAGGCAGTTCCAATCTAATACGAATCGATTTACATTACCAGTCTGGTATTGCTATTTCATGCTCCGCTCAATATTAAGCGGCGTGCTTAGGGTGCTTTTCTACATTGGGTTGGTTAATTTTTTTAAATATTTATTTCGATAAGCATACTTACTGCACTATAAATTTTATACTGGTATGGTAAATGCATTTGGAAAAGTAAACAAAAAATACTTGCAAAACGGTATAAGTTCACGAACGACCCGATAGACTAATTAAAACAAATGTCGATAAATCGTAAAAAAAAACTAGAAATACTTCCATCGCAGAGCATCCGTACGTTATTTTGAACTAAAGTACATACCAAGTAAAAATAAATGTAATTCTTAATAATCTGTTACGCCTTCTCTTTAGACAGAATGAGCAAATAAACACAATTCAATCTGTATTGAATAAATAAGTCATGGGATATTAGTTTTGCAAAACTAGCCCGGTAGTTGGAGCCGCTCGAGGCCGCGCCACGCTTGATTGGCATTTAGATACACTTGCAAAATTTGCGGGCAATGGATGAGCCGCGGTAACCAGATGGAAGAGGTGTCGCTACTAGTGATGGCAAAAGTCGCCGGTTCAAATACTGCCCGCGCTAGGAAACGTGAAGTGTTTTGAAAATTGGTATTCAATTTATTGCGGGCTTTCATCGCTTAGGCTACATTCAATCTGTAAATAATATTTTAGTCGCCGGGTATTATTTAGACGAAATATATTGGAAAAACATAAGATAATATATGTTATTCTGATAAATATATATTGTAAGCCATTAATGTGAAACCCCCTTATTAAGCGGTTTGTACTGTACGTTTGTAACAAATACCGTATAGAACAGTTTCCAATAATTAGTCTTCGTAGTAGGTAGGAAATATTTATATGGATATTTTCGGACAAGCAAAGCAAAGCTATGGATTCCTACTCATTTTTGCTTAAAAAAGCTTAGTAAATAAAAGAAAAAGAAAACTATATAATACTCTCAAAAGTAAGTGATTAGTAATATTTCATCGAGTTTACTACAAAATTGTAAAATTGTGAGCATTTTAGCCTAGCTATCAATGTCTGGTACTAAACAGTTCTTTTAAAAGAGTTTACGTAACGACCTCACATAGTAGCCTTAAAAGACACTTAAATCGGAAATTTTCTGGCCAATCTACAAGTGTACTTAAATGGCGCTGAGCTAAACAGAAAAACTTCATTTCCGTAGAAACTTGTTTAATAGATGAAAAGTACATATGATTCAAATGTCAAAATTTCAACTCAGCACAGCGCCATCTGGCATGACATTATAAAAAATCACGAAATCTGTCAGTAGAAAAGTCCTCATAATTAGGCAATAAAGACACACAGCTGTTTATCTTGCTTCAGCCTGTGTGAAACCTTCTTAAATTGAGTTTTAACATAACTCAATAAAGGGAGAGGCCGCTGGAAACCGTGTGATGTGATTTCGTATCACGTTTCGCTGGGCAAAGACAATAAAGGCTGATACAAGTACAACTACAGGGTGATACAAAGAGTCATTCGTTCATAAGACCCACTGCCAATAAGGCTCACTGGAAGATTTGAGAGATTTATCCGATGATTTAGACGATATGACGAAAAGGGATGGTTTTTGAAAATGACGTAACAGGCTTGCGTTTTTCACCGGGCTGGGCTGAATCCCTAGATATAAATACAGTCAATTAACAAATACACAGCTAGAACAAGCGTGGGATTCCACTATTTACACAATAATAAGCAAATACAGTGTGTGAAGAAAACTTTCAGCGCCTGCTAGAAAAATATTTGGACTTCTTTACAAATTTAGTTGCTTATCAAGTGATTTTGTATGGTAGAGCAAAATTTATTTACCGTATTTTGAAAAAATAGGTACAAATAACCATACTTTTTTGCGTCTTGAATACACCCTGAGAATTTATTTTGTAATTCCTTTAACTTTTTCTATACCGAAGAATGTCTCATCTAGATCGTCCAAAAAGAAACGATGGTTGCAATTATGCAAACGGAAAAAAAGGTTCATTGCCCAAAGGGACGAAAAACCATCTATTTTGGGCCAGTCTGGCAGCGCTGCCACTGGGTCTTATTGAAATTGGGTCTAATTGGTCAACGACTCAACACAAAAAGCATTATATACAAGGTAGCACAAAAACCGATAGTGTTCCGGGTGGTTGTAACGCCTTGTTAGACTTCTGGGATGAAACTAAACTATGTCTTGGAAATTTGAGACAGTACAGTTTGTGTGATAAGGGTTGAAACTATTTTATTACGAACTATGTTTTATTTATGTTTCGACTATATAGGTATCCTCGTGATAATAGTATTTACTTACGTTGGTATACCGATAACTAAGCTTTAAAAAACACTCATCGTGGTATTACAAAAATTTTGACGCGTATTTTTCCAAACGATTTGACTTTGTCAAACGACTAACACACTGTTTAATTTTTTTAATAATAATACCGGCTTAATAGACAGTGTACCTCAAACTTTACAGGCATGATCAGACCATGAAACTGACCAACACTTACTATGGAGCCAATGTTAGAAAATGAAATTTTCAAGTTTCCATAGGAGTCAGTCAGGTGGTCGGGAAAAAGGAGTTCAGTTTAACCTTTTAACGATTCATAAAAACGATTTTCTCAAATTACCTCAACTGCCGCTGCCGATAAACCACTTTCAGAAAAATAAATAATTTATTTCCATATCTGTCCCGAACATTGTTTTCCCCAGCAATAAAACATTATTGGCTTTGATTTTCTTCTTTCACAGAAATCATTATTTTCATTACATCGTTATTCCTGTTAAACGTACCAATCTATTTGCTCTGAAGTTCTGTTCGTTTATGTATATTAAGTTAGGCAAAAAAAGCAAAGAATACAATAGGTACATCAGCAGCACATCAAAATAGAAATCAAGTTATACTGGATAATCTAAGGAACTGTACGAAAACCAGGATAAGATGATGCTTCAAATAAGTAGGTTGATGTACTGCTGATAGGTACTTTGAAAGACCTAATATCACAAATAAAGTATTGAAGCAAGGCAGATGGGCGGCTGCAAGGAAACGTCAATATCTCTCGCACACATCGACACGCGGCCGTTTATGGGCGAAACCGGTCCGTCCTGGTATGGCAAGTAGTCGAGTGTCAACAACGTTTCGGTGCGCACGGTACATGACTTCTTGTAGATGTAAATACGATTGCAGTGTTTCTGATTGCCTAAATACAACTCAAGATTGTTACTAAACATTTTTGAAGATATCGGATAACATTGAAAATTCTACGATTCAGATTAGAACTTACGTTTTGTGTGATAAAACAGTACATTTAACTACAATTATAGTAGAAAAGGATAAAGGCGTGATATATGTATGCATGCCTGCATATGTGTTTCCAAACGCATACAACCCTAATCTCTTCAAAGTAAGAGTGAACAGGCTTCTTCTGAGTGAGCTCGCTCCATCTTAGACTCTGTCTCTGTCCTATGACCTAGACTAGAGTGAAGAGCAAACCCATCAATAATAAAAAAAAAAGTATGAATAGTAGAAAAGGAGCAGTTTCTTTTCAAATAGCGTATTTTTTCACTAGTAAAATCCTACTGTTTTATCAATAATTGCGGATGTAAGTATAAGTAGTGTTTTTTTGAAACTCTGCTTTTTCTTTTATCTTTTACAAAGGTATTTCACTCTAATCATTCAATACGAAAACAGGAGCAGCCCTATCAGAGTAGGTAGCAATCACCGAAAAGAAGGCGAGACGTCCTTCTGTAAATTCTCTATTTAGTGCCTGCTTCAGAACGATATAATGTTTTTTTGTAAAAATATCATTATTCGACTTGAAGATATCAAGTCGAATGTGTAGTTACTTCAAGTAATATAACGTGTAGTGTATATGTAACCTTAGGAATTTCTGTCGTCGATAAAACAAGATTTCATTGCAATTTGTAAAGCAAAAAAACAGCTTTTTTATTTATTTTTACAATAATTAATCAAGGTTTTTAAACGTTGAAATCACTAATAAATCCATGTTGTCAGATACAATATTTTTACGTTCTCCATTCAAAGTGTTGTCGAACGGTGCGTACGTTAAATCGTAGTTAAAATGAATTAACATATTGCTCGTATCGCAAATTCGTAAAGGGCGTGCAAATATATTCCCCTTTTTTAAAAGATTAACATGCTCACTGCTCAGCTACCTAAGCTTGGCTGCCTATTTAAAAAAATCAGTACAGTCTGATTTTCAAAACAGTAATTATAAAAAAACGGAGTACATTTTTTTTCCTTTTGGATTCTACAATTTTAGCCCCGGGGCTATGAAATCTACACCAGACTGTATGGTGGGCAGCAGGAGCTCACCGGGAGAAGTTTTGTGGTTGTTCAAACAACCAGCCCGATCGCTATTCAACTATTTCAATAAAGATAAAAAGGACAAATTTAAAGAAGATATTTTATAATTTGGATCGAAATTATATTTTGCTACGTGTTACTTACGAATTAAACAACCAAAACGATTTTTAATCAGACAGGCCAGCATCATCAATCATTTTCTTTTTATTTGTAATTTTTCAATGTCTTGTTAAAATAAAAGAACGATTTGCTTAGAAGATGTGTCTGAAAATCACATTTTGATTTCTTCAAAAAGATTTTGGTTCGATAAAGTTTGTGTTAAATAGTTTAATAATGTAGCAAACGATAATCTTTGTTTGCTACATATTATATATTATAGAAGATGATAGGCGAAAATTAATCTCCTAACTAATGCGCGACACTTTTGCAGCAGTATCTTAGGTACTAAGCACAGACCGTCAATAAAGGTAGTTTTTGAAATAACTGCAATGTTATAAAAATTAAAGAACTTGCAAAACTGCACTGCGGACAGGATTGAACCTGCGACTTTCGGTATAAGTAATACCGACACCTCTAGCGACTGGGCTATTGCCGTTGGTGAAGTTAGGTATGTAAATACAAGGTGTAAGGGACAGCCCTCCGAATAATAATAGGGTGCATTAAGACCATGAAACTGAACAATTTCCAATAAAAAAAACTGGAAAGAGGTGCCTTTGGAAATAAGAACCCGTTTATGTCAGCTCTAACCCTGTCAGTTTTCAGGGCCAGCCACATTTTATGAGGCAAAAAAACCTCATCAGGCTACCAAATGAAAAAATAACAATCTTTATTGTACGAATTACATTGCAATGCCAGCTGTATAAGTAACTTTTTGCGTTTTTTCCAAAACTGCTTAAATTATTAAAAAATTACCACGAGAAGTTGAAGAAAATTTGAATAACACCTTAATTATGTAAATGACAAAAAAAATAAAGAAAATCTCAATGTAATTTAAAACGTATAAAATTATGAAATGTCAATGGTTTGTGAAAGTCGAAGAATGGTCCTGATTGCCCTTTTCTGCACATTGAATGCCATATTTATGTTGTAATTGTATCTATGAGAGGGCAATTCTTTTTAATAAAGTTTCAACCCATGTTCCTTTGGGAAAGTTGTTTCGTTCCCTTACAATATTTGTAGCTTATATTTTTACATATTGTATACTAATATTCAATAGGCCATGGTACCCTGATTTAACGAATCCCGGTCCATAGACCATAGATAGTGTGATGGTGAATTTATATTTATAGAAAGCGGCTTGTATTGGTTCGATTTAATATTTTGTTGTGTTAGAACAGCATCCAAAATGTATCGGGTTAAGGGTGGGTAATGCTATGTTTTGTTGGTCAATATTTGTGTTGTTTGTTATTCAAAAAAGTGGGTGTTGTTTGGACACCTGAAAGGCGAGGGTCAAATTGCTTTAAAATTCTATAATGGGGACGGTATTAAAGTACAACAATCAAGTAGATCCGTAAAGTTTGTAGAAACATAAATATCGTTGTATGTTGGTAAAACCTTCACCTGTTAACATGGTGTTTGAATTTTGTTTTAATATTGGAATCTCTTTAAGAAAGCCGTGAGTAACACACCGCCAACCATTTTTCTCCATAAACATCAAAAACTATTGAAAGCCAAGCTACATCACTCCTCGAGACAAATTATTATTAATTTTCTTATATGTCTATTAGATACTTGAATGTAGATATAATTTGCTTATATAAGTACATATTATAAACATATGGCAAAGTCTTTTTCCAAAGTTAAATTAGATTTCCTTACCATTAATGGCTTCGCAATCTCCAAGAGAATCTTGTACTTTCAAACAAATTCTCTGATCACGAGAAGTCTTTCAACGAAAATATATTAGTAAGAACAAATATTAACCTTAACGCGAAAATTCTTTGTCTTAATTTCTTTGTAAGCTGCAAAACAGAAGAAATTTTAATCAGTAGGTAACCAAAAGAATACCTTATTTCACTGTAGAACTCAATATAAGGAACTAAAATCCTTAGAATACGTATAAAACGATATTGCAAAGGTCTTTTCCTAAGCCATTGCCGTGGAATTTATTCATGATATCCGGGGTAAAGCTGGTGAATTTTTTGGCCATTTTTTCCGTTCGTGATGGACAAGGGATATAGCGGACTACAGGCAACCTTTGTAGCAGTATGATCCGATATTTACACCGATTCCTGATTTGCATTATTCATGCTATACCCGGATCGTATTCAAATCGTTGTATCGTCTTGGCTGTTCTTTTTATGCATACCATTTTCCTAATTGTCTGCAGTACTTTCGCCTCATTTCTATAAAAAGGAAACAATTATTATCATTTTTCTGATCACTTACTGTCTTAGTAATCACTCACTCTTGGACAATTTTTCTATTTACTGTGATTAGTTTACATTTTGAAACACGCAAACGAGCTAGATATAAAAAAATATTAAGTACTTACTAAATTGAACCACCGAACTTGTTGATAACTATCACGGTACTTGCATAATTTACCAGCGGCAGGTAAGCCGCGTCAGTAGTACAGATACCGAAAATCGCAGCTCGAACTTTTTTTTTTCTTTTTTAAGGAGCTTTTTCAAAATTGAAGTTTTCGCTCCATAGTTTAAAATCAATTATTTATCTATTACATAAGGACACTTCATAAATTTTGTATAATATCTTACAAGTATAATACAGGGCTGATATACTCTGAACTGAAGTATCCATATTTTGCCATTGACCCGACAAGAAGAAGAAGAAGAAGTATAATACTGATACCGAAAGTCGAAGGTCGAACTTTGCCTGCGGTTCAATTTTAAAGTTCTCAAAAATCCACAATAAAATGTCACAGAATTCGTACTGTTAATGAATGAAGCTTTCAGTGCTTTTAATTATAATTGAAAATACTCTTGAATGTAGTCTTCACAGAAAAAATGCAGAGACTCACCTATAAGAACCCAATGCGCTATGATTATTGCCTCCAACTATGTCTATACCTGTAAATTTTCAAGTTAGCTTTATCATAGACTCTTTCTCTGTCCTATGACCTAGACTAGAGTCAAGTCCTGATTTATTTAAAATCTAAATATTTTCCCTCGTTTCGAAATCAAGGTTTTTGTAACACCCTGTATTATAAGCCTCGCTGCGAGCTACTGTATTCAAATCATGTCACCGTTGCTCGTTGTTTTGGATGCCATAACTCTATGCATATTTTCTCGGGAGAGTCTTTTGTTATTCTTCGTAGTGACAGCTTCTGATGTTGTTATCTGTGCGCGTATTTTTAACTTAAACTGCATTGTGACGTGCGGTTTATTTATCTTGTTGAATGTAGCTTTTCACGCTTTCAGCTGTTTTAAGAATGTGTACTTTGTTGTTTTGAAGAGTAAGAAAATTTATTTGAAACAGTTTGTAAGTTGCTATTTAAAAAGGTCATAATAGCTTGCATGGAAGCGTGCAAATTATTATTTTCCCGCACAAATTAATTAAAAAAAAAAACAAAATGAAAATTATATAAGCTTATCTAAATAAGTTTCAATTTTTTAAATTGCGTTACCGCATGTTACACAGATCTTTAACTATAATACAAACAGCATGTAGCACCTCGTTGAAGCACCGCAAATTATTTTGGTAGCAATAATCATTATTAGGTAACAAAAATATTGCTATACTATTTGTATCATTATCATAATATTATGTATTACACTTTTTATCTATTGTAAAAATAGCTTTATGTTCATAGCAAAACAACACAATTTAATTTACTCTTTGGTCCTATTATTATCAAAATGAAACTTTTTCAAACTACAAAACGCTTTATTTAATAAGCATTTTTTAAAGGTTGTTTTCATGTAATCAACAAACTTAAAACCATATTTGCCAAAAAATTATATACTATGTCTTTAATTCCTTTACCTACACTATAACAGCAATGTTGCGGGTTCATGTCCCGGCCGCAGATTTTTTTTTTTTCTTTTATTTTGTGCTTCTACTGTTGAAAATATTCGCTAATAATCAATTCAATACAAAAGTTTCTTTCACTCCCTTAAATCACAGCGTCGAAAATTTATTACTGTTTTCTTTATCCCGCCTTTTTATAAATACAATCTGTCTTTAGGGGTCAACACGAGATTTATTTAGACTGAGCCGTGAGAAATTGGCGCCGCAAGTCAAGCAGGCGCAAAAAAAATGGCGTAGTTAGTTCTGTATAAACATCTTGCGGTTATCAAATGAAATAAATTACAGGAAAACGATGATTTTCTAGATTACGTTGCCGTGTGATGCCGGCTTAGAATAGCATCACCCAATTCCTTCCCATATGTGTCTAGACAAAGGGACTCAAAATGTAAATTAAATTACTTTATTTAATGTAGGATAGTATTATCTTTCCGTCATTGTAAAGAAAAGAAATTTGTATACTTACCATTTTTTTTTATTTGATCTATTTTGTATTGTCTTAATAGACAACCGGCTCGGGCGAGATAAAAAAAATTAAAATAAAGACACTGCTTCGGGGCTGGCTAGGTTAATCACACGGCATGTATTGTTACGCCACCACCATATGTAAACGACATTTGTTTCAAATTGAAGTAAAGTTTTTCAAAGCGTGTTATTTTCGAGCGTATGATTAACCGGACCCCCTGAACAGGAAAAACCCCCCAAAAACCTGCCCAGAACTGCTCTTCCTCTAAATTAACATTAACACTAGGGTTACTATGTGTATTGTAAATTTCGGCGATAATCTGTCACTATGGTGATACACAAATTTCTTAATGACCCTCAAATGTTGTGTTGCGCAATGGAGTGGCATTGTCATATTATGACAAAACTTCTTAAATAAAGATAAAAAAAATGATTGTCAGACGTGGCATAAATGTCTGCTATTTTCGGTCTTTCAACTCTGCCTACCCCGCAAGACATAAAGGTGTGATATATGTATGTACGCTGTTTTTGAAAGTTACCTATATTAATTGCCATTTTTTCTAATGTAATGTCTCAATTCCGAGGGTCAGCCAGCCCTGAAGAAATTAATTCTCGGAAATAAGTTGTGCCTGTTGAGTCGTTTGTCTTTATGTTTTGTGTCTTCTCAGGCATGTTCTTGTGTACAATAAACTGTACACAATAACATAACTGAGAAATGAACTGTACACTAGAACATAACTAAAAAAACCGTTATCGTATTGACCGAAAAAAAAGTGTTATGGGAGGTAGCTTCGCTTTTTTTAATATAACGTTCTATTATTTCATGGGAATAAGGAAAATCGGCTCACTTAAAGACACACCTGTCGTCAGCGTAACGGTATCGAATAATCCGAGATTTTCAATATAATATTATCCTTTAAGCCGAGTGAACCTAACACGTAGCGTGAATACGCCTCTTTACGTCTAAACTTCAAGGTAAATTAGCTTTATTAGAATGTATATTAAAAAGTAAGACATGGTTTATGCTGTTTGACAACATCCAATCGTAAGGGAAATAATTTAAGCACTGTCAAAGTGCACATCTAGCCTCTTTACGTCAAAACTTCAAGATAAATTAGCTTTATTTGAATGTATATTAAAAAGTAAGACATGGTTTATGCTGTTTGACAACATCCAATCGTAAGGGAAATAATTTAAGCACTGTCATCAAAATGCACATCTAACTTTTTTATAATAATACCGCTTATTCGTAAGAGTAAATACTTATGTTGATATCAGGCTCAATTTTAACTTACTTGCATCTCGTTGTGCGTACCTAGAACTAGAATCACATAACAATCTACGTATCCCAAACGATATGAACGAATTGTGCTTTTTTTTTTTTTTTTTTTATTAATGATGGGTTTGCTCTTGACTCTAGTCTAGGTCATAGGACAGAGACAGAGTCTAAGATGGAGCGAGCTCACCCAGAAGAAGCCTGTTAAGGCACTG
The DNA here is from genome assembly GCA_027580185.1 of Tuta absoluta. NCBI lineage: Eukaryota > Metazoa > Arthropoda > Insecta > Lepidoptera > Gelechiidae > Tuta > Tuta absoluta. The sequence continues at coordinate 3,552,306 of JAQAHW010000019.1, read as the reverse complement.
GCACTCCCACACACTGACGGAACGCAGCAAGCTACTTGGCGCCAGACTTCGGTGGGATGGTGGTCGCGAGCCAGGCGGCCCCTTACGGAGCCTTCCACCGCTTGGTGGGATCATTCAGCCGGACTTATACACAGGCAAGCCTGTGTTGCCGTTGCCCGGGGTGGACCGCTAGGAGGTAGATCCCATACCACCCCATCTGCTTGCTTTGCTTGCTTTGCTGTGCTTTTCCTTACTGTACGTTTTATTATATTTTTATCCTCAGTAAAATTATATTTTTGAGCTACTTTCATTATTGTATGAACGACTGTAATAATAAATAATTATAAATCATTTATTTGTCATTAAACAAGATTCATTACATAGGTAAAAATAAAATTTTATACAAAATAAATCCGCTTATCTAGCCATAAAAAACGCATGCAAATGTCCACATAATGATTTTTTTTTTACATTCATAATCAAAGCCATAAAAGTTAATTTAAAATTTAAAACACAATGTCAATACAAGATATACACAACGTCATGGAAGAGTGAATGGAATTATTTTAAGGAAAACACGTATTTCCATACCACAAAAATGAAAGAACAAGATAATCCTTTTACACACCAATAAAACATTTTCAAATACAAACAAAACGCACAAATAAAGCAAATATTACCTCACGGAAACATTCAAAAGATACGAAACTCGTAACTTCCGTAACCGCGACTATTTAGCATATTCGGGTGACATTTTGGAAACACTCCAAATAGGTCTCCATGCTTTTATTTACGACATCGAAATATAATATTTTAGAGGGAATTTTTAAATGTATGCGGAAAGTATAAAAATGCTGACTCGAAGGTAGAGCTCGGCGGAGAATTCGGACAATTTTACCTTTGTAGGGAGAACAATTTGAATTCCAAAATGCTGCAAAAGATTTTAATAAGCAGCCTTTAAGCAGTGCCTAAACAAAGAAATGAAATGCACAATATTGCTGACATTGGAAGAGTTCAAAGGTATTATTAAATTGCAGCACAAGTGTAGAGTGAGGTAGGAAAATGGGGCACTAATAGCGCTACTCTCGACAGTGCCTCTTTCTGTGATTAGAAAATGTAGTAATGTCAAAGTCTAGCTAATTCTTTTGTTGCGTTTGGGCAACATTTGCACCTGCAGCCATCTGCATTTAACTTTGACTTTTCATCCCCTTACTGGTTCCAAAACCTGTGAAACCAATGTTATTCATGTCGTCGGTCGAAGCAAAAGATATATTATATCGACTCTAAATACTATCGCGATAGACCCGGTCTAAAACTTAAAATGAATTAAAGTAAAACATTCGTCTTTCGAAAACAAAATATAAAGAGATCACTTTCAAAAATGGGAAGCAGATTCAAAAAATAACCTTACGCCTGCCCAACTTTAATACGTTAATATTTTTTTTACAGGCCTTCATGTAAATATTACTCATTTCTCGAAAACTAGCAAACCAATTTTGATGTTTTGAGGAACTGTTTAACGCTTTTTTATTTTGTTTCGCGATTTTCAACAAAATTGGTTTTTTAGTTTGCTTATCCTAACGTGAAGTCAATTTATTTTTACTAAATGTGACTATCATTACGTTTATTATTTTGCCAAATTGCATGAACAGTTTTGAGCCCGTAGATATAATTCTACCTAGCTGTGCCACGTTCAAGGTATCTTCAGATAGCGTCACTCTCACTGACCACTATCCTCTTCTGAAGGTAGAAAGCCGCGGTTCCATTTAAAAGCAAAATTAATCAATGAGGCTGCAGAGAAAGCATTTTGATTCTAGGCTTGCTTAAATCTCTAACCTTCTTCAAAAATGGTCTTCGAGTAAGTAAGTTTTTTTTTAACCTTCTTCATACACCAAGCTCAGGACAACAATGTGTGAAAAATGTTAAAAATGTGTACTATTCGGTCAATTTTATACCGGGTATAAGGTACGGTGTACTTAAAACTGCTCAAGGTAAGCGTGATCAGACCATGAAACTCAACAATTCTCCGATACAAAATCCATGCTGACTGAATTGTTATGGGAACCTGTATTTTTTATTGTCGTTTACAAAATATAAGTCGAATATCAAACCGAAATCATCAAGGCTACTCTCTAGTTACAGTGGAAATTTTACCTTGTAAAATATTTGCCCCTGTTGTAGGCCATACATAGTATATTCTATATGGTGTTTGATACAATAATACTTACAACACATTAGTGATTATGCAATTTCCCAAAAGTAATAATTACTCACGTAAACGAATAGCTATATTCTCCTAAACATAAGCCACAAGATCCATACAACAAGGAGATGGGTAAAGGTACACCCAAAAACCGCACATTAGGATGTCCTCTTGTTTGTAAACTAAGTAATAGGCAAAAGTACTTTTCTGATGAAATAAAACAAGTATTACGACGAAAATGAATAACTTAGATGTGTTACGATTTCCTGAAGAGCAACAAAATTGGACAGGACAAACAATTTTATTCATGGTTTTATTTGAACATATGGTTCAAAAATAGTAATACAGAGAACCTACGCTTGAAAACCATGTACAATTAATGTTTCCACCTAATCAGATTCAAATCATTGATAAATTCCTAGAATGAATATGAAGGCGAAACGTTTTACACGCTCTCAGTGTCATTTTTCCTCTTTCGTCATGTGGAACGCTAAGTCGACGAACTACCCAATTAACCCTGATGTTATTAAAGAATCAGAATTTGATGATTCCAAAATTGTCACATATCTACGCCTGTTCCCTAATTCTACTCACACTTGTTATTACTTTGGTAAATGGAGAAGACTACACGTGCGGAAAATTTAAACCTTTCTGTGTTTTGTTCGGTTTACCGCACAGTTTTACAGGCCTGATGCTGAGTGGAAATGACGATGAACAATACTTTGATTTCGGTCCAATTTGCAGAATCAGATGAAATCGAATTTCGTTTTGCTCAACATGAGAATATGTAGAAATGTTTTAAAAACCTTTTTCTTTCTTCTATTTAAACAACCTTGGGAATTGGGGGGTATTTGCCTTATTCACCTCGCATGCCAGGTGAATTGACGAGCGCACTGCAAGGTGTTGTATTCACAGGGAACGCTGCTGCCCATTCCCTGGATTCATCCTTTTACGACACCCACTTGGCGGCGGCGTTTCTTATTCCTATTTGCTGTAAAGCAGGGATTGCCATACGACATGATGATTTTCTGTAAAATACTCTTAACATTTATGTGATCTTATGTCATTGCTCTTGTGTAAAATGGACACATTTGGTTAATTATGATTACAATTACATAATATTGCAGACCACTGCTGGACGTAGACCCTCCCCAGGGTACGCCATAGGGCACGGTCTCTCATTTGCACTTTGTTAAATCATCGGTTCATCTGGCCGGAGGGCGTTCAACGTTATGCTTCGAGGAGTGGTCTCCACTCGAGAGCTTGCTGACACCTTTTTTTGTTATGAGAAATTAATGACTACCTAACCTATCTTGATATTAACTGGGTCAAAACACACATTAGTAGCTACCTAACATTTTCCTTATGTTGGTTATTTTGCCAGTCATTCAACATCAATAGAGTGTGTATATCCTGTTGGTTATCTGTTACGTCAACCGTTTACTTTATGTGTAGTTTGATGATATAAGAAATATGTGTTCTTATGTTATTGATGGATGCCTTTTGGCTCTAGTCTAGGCCAGATTGTATGAACAGTCGGTTGTAGCACATAAGGTACCAGGGGTACTCCAAAGAACTGAATTATTTTCATCCCCAGCAATACTTTCTTGACATGAATATGTATTAGTACTTAGTAAATGCCTTCTTTTATGAGTATAGTTTACATTTTTATTATGTATTAACAGGAGATAAAAATAATTCAGTTCTTTTGGAGTATCCCTGGTACCTTATGTGCTACAATCGTCTGTACATACAAATGCTCTCCAAAGGTACTCCATTCTGCACGATCTCCCGTTCCATTCATCCAGTCATTACCAGCCGCCTTCTTTAAGTCATCGGTCTATCTGTACGGAGATGAGTTGTTGCATAGATGAGTTTTGTTAGTCCATGCATAACTTTCAAAGCCTCGTAAAATTAAACGCAGCAGTTTGTAACCTGTAATGCCAAATAGACCAACGAATTGTGCTACTAACCTTACTTCCAAAAAACTTGAACCTTTATTAACCAACTTGACTACAAATTACCTCAACGTGACCCGTTTTCTTTATCTTACTTCACCCGCAGTGAAAGTATTTCAATTGATAAGATATACGTTAACATGAAAATTATTGACATTTGAGGTGAACTCGTTTAAATTTTGGAATTAAACTAATGAGCCAGCATTGTCTCAATTTTAAAGAGAAGATAAATAGTTTGCATGGAAATTCGTAGTTTTCATATGGGATATGTTTCTAAATTTTTGATGAGACTAATGATATAAAATTTTATAGCTTACTTATTTGAAAATTGCAAGTAGAATTGTCGGGGTGTTCGTTAAATCGGCGTACCGCACGAAAAAAGAATGCGCGAGAAACTCTTGTTCAAAGATGAATCCAACCATTCAATCTTTTCCTGGAGGTATATAAAATAAAAACCCTATATAAAAAAGTATAACTCGTAGCGCAAAAACAGAGAATATTTAAAAGTTTAAATAATTTTATTACATGTGCATATACTTATATTATATATAGATAGGTAGCTATTGGTTAATTTAGTCTTTTTTTACTGTTAATAACTTTTATTGCCGTGTGATGCCGGCCTAGAATAGCATCACCCCATTTCTTACTCATGGGTGTCGTAAGAGGCGACTAAGGGACTCGAGGGCGTGTATTGCAATTTTAGGCGATGGGCTGACAACCTGTCACTATAGTGATACACAGCTATCTGATTGACCCTCAAACTTTTGTCAGACGTGGTGTTAATATCCGTTTTACGGCCGTTAACGCTCTGCCTACCCCGTAAGGGATAAAGGCGTGATTTATGTATGTATGTATGTATGTATGTGATGCCGGCTTAGAATACCATCACTTCATTTCTAGAGTCGTAAGAGGCGACGAAGGGATTCGAAGGTGTGTATAGCAATTTTAGGCGATGGGCTGACAACCTGTCACTATGGCGATACACAATTTTCCCAATGACCCTCAAACGTTTGTCAGACGTGGCGTAAGTGGCCGTTTACGCTCTGCCTACCCCGCAAGGGATAAAGGCGTGATATATGTATGAATGAATGTAATTAACTTTTATTTGAATTATTACATTATGGCGACCCAAAATTGTATCTGAGCCCAATTGTGCTAGATGATTTTAGCAAAAGGCAGATGTTTTTGGTGAGTCAAATAATAATATTAGAAAGCTTAAACTTAAGCTTGCCTCGACTCGAGTCGACTAAAACGCTACGTGCAACTACTTCTACAATGCGCAATTGGAGCTGGTATTTGAATTCAGACAGTTCCGAATTTGCAATTTATTCAATCAAGAATATTGACTCGGAGCAAAGCCCGAAATTCAATCAATATGCTTGGTGTGCCACAAACGGCGTGTTCCTGTGGTTGTGTAGTTGGAAATCGTTGCAGAACTGTGTTTAAGGAGTATTTACAGTGGATTTCAGTAGGTACATTTGAATAGAGATTTTGTGTTAAGTCAAAGATACCAGTAGCGTAATCATTACCGAAGTATAACATACATTAAACAGCCACAACAGTCCACTGCTGGAAATAGGCCGCCCCCTATTGGAGGGTATTGCCATACTATATATTATATACTGAGGATTGACGAGCGCAGAGCAAGATTGCTTTTACAGTGAACTCTACTGCCTATTGTCTGGCTGATTATCTCTTATCCGTTGTTACCCACGAGTAGAATTAGGGTGATGAAGACAACGTTTTTTCGGTCGATAATTCGGACCAGGCTTCTTTAGTCCAGCAAACATTTACACATAAATTCATTGGACTTTCATCTTACAAAGTAAAGTATCTGTCTCGCAATTCATTGGCTCTTCATGATATCCACTGCATTTGAAAGTAAACCTGCATGGTATCTGTTATTCTTTGATCTGAGATGAGGTTTGCAAAATGACTGTGGTGTGTCCTCTTAGCGGCAGCAGGTAGAAGCAACTGCATCAGCAGCTTTGCCAAAGCACGAAAAATATAAAAATGCTCAATGTTTACATGTTTGTTCCAGTGGCTTTTGTGACGTTGGGTCCCTGGGGTGCGGAAGCAAAGAAGTTCATTAAAGAAATTGGCTGCCGACTTAGGGAAAAAGGCGGTGACCCCCGTTCCGGTTTATTCCTAGCGCAAAGTTTGTGCCTGGCTATTCTGCGAAGTAATGCCGTTAGCATCTTGGGATCCTTCGCTCCGGCAATTATGTGGGGTGGTATTCGAGGCTAAGATTAAGATTTTATGTTATTTTTATTTCGTATTTTAATGACTGTTGTATATTTTTAAATTATGTAAGAAATTTCAAAAAGTGGCACCCTTATCTTATTTTATCTTGCCGTCTCTTATCTTGTCAAAGAACTTAAATTGAAATAAATATAATAGGTCTATGAGTTAATGTTAATATATTATCGTTCTTCTCTGATCAGCACCACATCACTAAACTCTGAAACCAGGGTTCATAGGCTCGTTGGACGTCTCGGTAACCCTCACGAAAAAGAAGAAAACACCAGCCGATCTATTAAAGATTTAAAATATACTGGTTATTCTTAGAAGCTGTATGAAAAATCCGTTCAAAGTAGATCCCTTCAATGGTAAGTTGGATGTGCTGCTGACAGTACACATTCCGAAAACACCAAGAAAATTCAATCTTTACTTTTTACTCGTCTTTTAGCGAAATGTCACGTCGTCTCGGGTTATGGGGCGCAATTTTTCTGCGTTGCCATACGACCTTGCGTGCGAGGAGTAAATGCGTGTCACAATTTATGACAGGAGAAGACTGTCCTGATAAAAATACGTTCAGACGTTTTTTTAATTTCTTTAATAAAATGAATGATGAATTTTCTAACAAAAATGGGTCGGCTAGAAGTGAACTCTTCTTTAAAGATAAGTTCGCTTTTGCTACTTATTATTGTGTAATAAAGGATAAACATAAAAATAATAAAAAACATATAAAACTTGCCACCGTGTGATGGCGGCTTAGAATAGCATCACCCAAATGCTACCCGTGTGTGTCTTTAAAAGTGACTGGAGGATTAATTCAGCCAGAGAACGGGCAGACAGTGTTCTTTGAGAAAGAAATATAAATACCCCCCAAACAGGGGCGGGAAAGCCCTCAATGGACTGTTGTGGCCGTTAATTTAATATAATTTAATACGAAACTTTTATAAGAGAATAATTCACTCTTATAAGTAGTTAGTGGCCAACAACAAACTGAAGAGTTTGGGTATACCTTCTGCCTTATTTTAAGTTTTTTGTTTTTCCCATTTACATTTCACTTTTCTATACACGATACTTATGCCTAATATGCCTGAGATCATCTGAAAATTAGCGCTTCATTTCAAGGTAAATTGAATGTTGTAATTTATACTGGCGTAGCATATAGTAGGTCAAATTGTTCAAATCCGAACGTCTGTCTACTCTGCCTGACATAGATTCCGGGTCATTATTCTTCTCCTGTACGCCTGCTACGCCGAGGGTCGTGGCTTTGATGCCTACAAAACACAAATATTTCATATGCCATTTTCAGATATTATTTGTGTTTAGTCAGGGTGTTTCTATGTATTATTATGTATTTATTTACAAAAAAAGAAGTATATAAGGATTAATATCAGCTATTGAGGTTCCTAAAGTACAAGCTTTGCTAAGTTTGAGGCTAGATGGTGCTGTAAATCGTCCAGGATATTTATTTATAGAAATTGACCCTTGATATTTTTTCGTCGTGACGAATACGTTTGTGAGATAGTTGATGATGCGCCTACCCCGAAGGATTAGCCTTTAATTATTTTTGTAATAATAATAATAGGATACTCAAATTATAATATTGTTAAAATGCAGAGTCTTTGTGTGTTCGCATATCTGAGGAAGGATAGCAGACATGGTAGATTGCCTGTCGTATTTTTACGTCATTCTTCAAACGAGCATTATTAGAGAAATCAAGGCATTTTTCACTCAGTTTTAGGTAATTCTATTTTAAAAGATGCTCGTCTTTTTTTTACATTGTCATTCTTCAAACGAGCATTATTAGAGAAATCAAGGCATTTTTAACTCAGTTTTAGGTAATTCTATTTTAAAAGATGCTAGTCTTTTTTTACTATTATATCTTGAAAAGAGTCAACGATCCGTAAGTTGTTAGCAAATAAACGATCTATTTTATTTTCACTAAATATCTGGCAGATTTAATACCGGTATCAGTTTTTGAATAAGGTCTAACTTGTAGGCTTCTGACTCGGTTGTGTAAAAATCTGTATCAAAAACAGCTATTGACCCTCATTACAGGCAACATGGTGTACAATGTGTACCAATTCGATAAAGTAGACTTTAGATGCCTAGGAACTGGGAACCTTTATACCCTTTATGCACGTAAAGTCTACTTTCCCGAAATGGCTATTTACCAAAGTGACCATTTTATTAAAATGACTACTTCCCTAAAATGTCTACTTCCACATTTAATAATCTAATAGCCAGCATTCTGGCCTCTCACTCTGTTTTCTTAAAAACATCTCTATTTTGATTATATTTCACTCATTTTTCAAGCATCCATTCTTATGGCGGTTGCGTAATCAATACATTCGTTTCACAGACTCATCCGTAAACGCATCGTAGCCACGTTTGAATAGGAATAAGATTTGAATTCGCATATTCCTTTCGTCAGACAGACGCATGCGTTACGGTGCGTTTAAAATACTCAGCGATGAACGATAAGTGAGAGAACCGCCACCAAGGGAAACTTTACAATTAGAGAGTTTACCGCTTACAAAGAAACTTGCCAAACTTCCCTCTTGGCCATTAAAACCGTCTCTTGAAATCACCCTAAGAGTTCTTGCCGGAAAACTAGGAAGAATATTTTCAGGAGTGCTTATAAAAAAGCGTTTTATTTTCTTCTACGAAATACGACGCTACTCATAGCTCAAATTAACGTTTTTTTCGACTTATACTGTGTATAGAATAACGATAACAACCTAATATGTATTTAGACATGCGAAGTTATTATTTGGAAAAAAATAAAATATAAAAAAAATTAAATGGAAATTGGTCGGAATATTATTATATTACGATCTATGTTCCTCGGGGAAAGATGTTCAGTTTCATAGGCTGGTTCAGCCATCAAAATTTTTACACCTATTTTTTTACATCCTGTAACCGGTTTCAAATTCTCTGTCTAAAATACTTTTTTTGTACATGCCGTTTAGTATAGGTATTAGGTCTTTCTTAGAAGTAGCAAAAGGTATAAAACCTGTCTCCTCATAATCCATCACGGCTCCATCATCATATTTTACCTCCTTCCCTTTCTTCGGAAAGCGTGAGCTAACGTGCAAGTTTTAATGTCTTCCTGCAGAAAACTCGCTTTTGTGCCGCGTCCACGGTCGAGCGAACAAATAAAAACAAATTTTATGTACCTACTTTCAGCGGCACATCATATTTCGCAAACAGAGATCATCTTACAGTGGTTATTCTAAGTAACTGTATGAAAAAACCAGTTCAAGATGATCCCGTAATTATTTATAAGGGCTAGGAATCTATATAATTGGACCCGAGATATTGTTATGCTTGCAAAAGCTTTGGGAGTAAAGGATTGGAAATATTTTTGTGAAAGAATTTACAATGCAATTACGCAATGTTTGTAAAATTATTAGTCTGTTGTCAGTCATGGATAAACATGAAAATTAGAAATATATATTTTTTTAGCAATGGCTAGGGATTGAACCTGGGACCTGCGGAGTACCGTCCCACTGAGAGCGGTGGGACGGTACAGGGACAGAAATTTAATTTGCTTATTTTTTTCCAACATGTTTATCCATGTTCTATAGTTTTTTTTTTTATAAGTGATGGGTTTGCTCTTGACTCTCGTCTAGGTCATAGGACAGAGACAAAGTCTAAGATGGAGCGAGCTCACGGACGGAACGCAGCAAGCTACTTGGCGCCAGACTTCGGTGTGATGGTGGTCGCGAGCCAGGCGGCCCCATACGGAGCCTTCCACCGCTTGGTGGGATCGTTCAGCCGGACTTATCCACAGGCAAGCCTGTATTGCCGTTGCCCGGGGTGGACCGCTAGGATCCTATATCCCATACCACCCCTAAACTATTCTGCACTCACAGTGCTATATTATTTTCATTCATAAAAATAAGAAATTGAAAATATTTTAGCGACTGCCGGGGATCAAACCCGATACCTGTGGAGTACCGTCCCACCAACTAGCTGATTGGTTTACTTCTATTATGCAAATTCAAGTACTTTTGAGCCGTTTGAAACGATTTTGATAAGACGTCTAAAATATTGGGTAACTAGTTGGTAAGTATTATTTGTCGATTGACTGCATTAAAATATGCCGAAGTTTCTAGAACAATCGCATTTCAATTCGCGGGTCAGAAATTCTGTTCCAGTCGGGGACATAAATCGTTGCAAATGGGACAGCGGGTGCTCAACTGGACATAAACGCTTTGGACAGGTACTCTATCTTTCGATTCTCATCATTTAAATAATCTTAGATGAATGAAGGCTCGATACGAGGGATAATCAAAATTGGTGATTTGTTCACCACTCGTATGTTTTAATTAATGATATAATATAGATTTCAGGGGCCAGGTATGGCTGAGGCCGTCTGAATTGACACTCAAAAAGCTCTTTAGTGCTCAATTTTGTTGAGGCAGTAGTCGCAAACGACGATTTCCTAAGTATTCGTAATAGAAACCCCGCACGCAGTGGTCCTTTTCGCATGCGCAAAAGTGCTATTCTCAAACCGTGAATGTTCCCGTGAATTATCAACGAGTGTGAGTTTTTACTACTGTCCAAAAAGCTGATTGTTCTGCGTATTACGAGAAAGTTCAAGAGATTTGAATAAAAATGGCAATACAGATTTTAAGTCTTCAACAAATACGAGCACTTTACGTACCTTTTTCTAATAGGTATTAGAATATCAAATGTTAAGACCATACGCCCTAAACATAAGTTTTTCATACCCTCAGTTAGATGTTTTATCTAGCCCTGACATTACGTGGTTGTAGAACTTTAATGTAAACTCTCTAGCCCAAATATTATTACCTGAAAATACTAAAAAAACATTCACCTTCGTTGCCACAAAGGCTTTATAATATTATTTTGCCCATAAACTCAAAAGACTTACAATGAAAACAGGACCTAAGGGAGTGCTATTTTTTATGCAAAACATTGTCCCGTCGGGAAATGTAAATACGCTATCCGATGGTTGATGTAAACCCTTATAATGGACATAAAATGGTTATGAAGATGGATGTTCCACAGTTGATGGAAGTGAAAGTCTATGAAGGCATTTTGAACTTCAAACTTGCATCTTGTGTTGGGCAAAGTTTATTCCTTCTTTAGGACAAATTATAACCTAGTTTTGACCACCTTTGTCCTTTACGGCGTGTTATTACTAACAATAATTTTCACCTCAACTCACTCATATACTAGATTAAACTCTAACTGGTTATTCTTTGGGCATTTTCTTGCTCTGAGCCTAGGCCCTTTGCATGTGTTTTTACTACATTACCTTTTAATGCCAATACTGTTTCTAATTTATTTTTTGATAAATGTATGTGTGTGTTGTAATTTTATGCAATTAACATTTTATCTATCGATCTTTTTTAATAACTGTAAGGAACTGTCTATTTTGAACCTGCAGAATTAAATCTCATGGCATGACGATGCTGTAGCTAGTAGATCAACTTTCATGTTAAAATTGTCGCATAGCCTTGTAGCCTTAATAACTGATTCTCGGTTTAGAAAAAGTATGCTCTGAAATATATTTTATTTTGAACCTTTCTAAACGTATAATCCAAATAAAACCTTTTTTGAAAGTGTCTGAATATGAACGCAAGAATGAAAATTTACATCATTGTCAGATGTTGACAATGTGATAATGTTGATTTGGAGTATATTGTGTCAAAGAATATCTTCTACTTCTTAACAGATATATAAGAGATCTGTGTTCTTAACGACTTCTTATGGCGAGTGGAGCCGTGAAAACCTTGACAGTGCCGCCACTTCACAAAAAAGTTTACAATCAATCAGAATGTCCGTTCTCCAAGTTTTTACTATTATCCTTAATTTAAATAAGAACCTGCAAACATAATGCAATATTCGCTGTAATTAAAGTTATGGGAATTAATACCAAAATTAGCCGTTTAGGCACTTTTTGCCAATGTTTGTATAAAGAGTTTTTTTTGTTAAGTGACGCCACTGTCGAGGCCGTTCACAAATACACTCGCCTTAAGTAAATAATATCTGCAATGTGTGAACTGAACCCCAAAACACACCTGAATTTTTACACCATCTCCTGTTATTTTAGTTATTGTAAACCCTTTAGCTGATTTATAACCTCATCATTTTTGTTCCAGATAATGCATCCTCATCAAAGAGCTAGCCATACTGCGCAGCCACACAACCCATACAACGAATGGATGAGACGCTGAGCCATGTTGTGGGGGAGAGAGATGCCCAACCACCTGGGCTATAGACTGAAGAGTAGCCTCGTCGTGATTGTGGTTATTTTGGGCTGCTTCAATGAGAGTCAAGGTAAGTTTCATTGTATTCTTCTTTCGTACTATACGGGATGTAAGGGACGGTGAACGAATTCTTCTATTTAAACTCCAGTGAGACATAACTGTTGTTCATTTAAAGTGGCGGATCAAACACACTGTTATTTTTGTTGCGCGTTATTGCGACATGTTCGGACCACCGACTGAAAAAAATAACAGCGATTTTGATCCACCGTTTTTATTAACGACTGTGAACCAAATACTTTGAAGTGATCAAACCATGAAACTAAGAACTTTCCCTATGGAGCCAATCATATTTTTCGACCATCTATAAAAAATTATCAGGCTGCCATGTCAGTAATTTTGCGTCGGCAGTCAATTTTATTTGACGTTTATCAATACATGTTTTAGGCAAAGTAATTGAAAATGAAATAATCTTATTCAATGTAGGATAGCATTATCACTTACTGACGTCATTATCGGTCATTGTAAAAAAAAGAAATTTACATAACGCAATTTTCTTCTTTTTATAACAATTTTGTATTGTCCTAATAGAAAACCGGCTCGGATTCAGATTCATAGTTTGAATTGCACGCTTAAAAAGATATGTATACCGTCCCTTACACTAAAACCCCGTAGAGACTGACTGATCAAATCTGATATGATAAATATCGTATCCACGAAGATCTGTGTATTACCATCCAGATAGCGGATCATCGTTCTATCTTGCTGGTTGAGTACAATACTAAATTTTGAAGGATTAAAGTCTGAAGAACCTGGATTTAAGAGGTCTCTAGCTGAACCGAAAAACTCTTTCGGACTTTCGGAACCTTTGCTGTATATTTTGTTGTCAGGTCAGTCTTTAAGAATGTGCAAATGCATTTGCAAATGGTCTTGGGATTCGTTGTATGCAGTGCACAACAAAATTTCATAGTCACTGAAAACACTGCGGTCTTTTCCGTGGTTAGTTTGTGTTTTAAAAATACGCAAGGGAGACGTTTTCATGACCTGTCACCTCACGTGTGGCGTGAAACTGTGTAAATTAAATGTTTTTGTTTCAAAAATACACGCAAAATCCTGGGAAAATGTGCACCGCTACATTTTAGCGCATAATAAAATTATGAACGCCATGAACCTAACTGTGTACACGTCTAGACTTTTACGCCGCAGAGCTACTTACGCTAATAGTTTCGTTGTTAGCCTCACTCAGCATCATGCCAAGGTCTTCTTTATTAGGATTGGCATTGCCAAGGCAAAGTTCGTTGGTTTGATAAAATTTATTGTCATTTACTTAGGGTCAGCATACAAATTGCATTTTTCATAGTTTTCAGAATGAATCGTTCTAAATTCTTAATAATGACGTCTAACATCTTGGTCGTCCTCACCTAGGAACTCTGTAAATAGCTCGAAACGTAGGAATTTTAAACAAATGAAACACTACTTAAATCCGATTAAAATTATTTTTTGTGATGAGCGTAATTCATGTTTATTCATTGAGAATCGTTTTACATGCGAATGATAACATTTTATACTTTATAATATGTTTTTTTTTACTTTTTGTCTAATTTAAAATAAAATCTTTGGCTATACCATAATTTTTCAAAAAAAACCAGTGTACTATTTGAATAAAACCGCAACATGGAAAGCTAGCAAGAGAGTTCTTAGAAAACTTGTAAATTTTTCTACCGCGGGCAGAATTTGCAAAAAAAAAGTATACCTAACACAGGAAATGTTATGAAAGATAATTAATATTAACGAGTACAACAAAATGACGCAGTACATTCGTATTTCGGAAATACTCACAGTATGAAACAAAAGACATTTAAGTGCGCACAGATGTTATTAATGTGTTTCATTAGAACAGCTGCAAAGATGTAGAAAATTACTAGAAAAGACGGGGTTTTATTTAACTTACTTTAAGGATACTTTTTATTACAAATAGGAAATAAAATTCATATAGCGTCATCTTGTTAAGTGTAAGATGTCGTTATTGTCGTGTAGATCTTCGGACAAGACTGCTAATAGTACGTTATGCATTGGCTATCATCATATAATAGAATAGCATCACCCCATTTCTTTCCCGTGAAAGTAGTGAGAGGCGAAAAAGGGACCTGAGAGTGTGTATTGCAATTTTAGGCGGACAACCTGTCACTATGGCGATACACAATTTTCTCGAATGACCCTCAAACATTTGTCAGACGTGACGTGATTTTTCGTTTTTTGCGGCCGTTTGCGCTCTGCCTACCCCGCAGGGGATTGTGGGCGTGATATTTGATACGTTATTGTGTGTGTGTGCATTAGCTATCGCGATTGCGACTATGCAAACAATGAGAGTTACAATCGCACACACGATGTGAAGCAAACACTACACGTGGTATTGCCCGTTAAATATTTCGGCCACTTCAAACGGAGAGCCGTAGGGTTGTCACTATTTGTAATTTGTTGACTATTTTTAATGAGATTTAAAGAGAACTGATGATGATGATGGTGACAACGGGAGATTGTGCCTTTCAGCGCGCCTTCAAACGACTTGATTGACGCATCTGTTACGTACCGTAGCTGTATTTGTATCGGCATTAGATATGAATTTTTAATTTTCTTTCATCTGTCAGAAGCATGCGTTACGGTGCGTTAAAAATACGTAGCGATAACTGTACTAGATTTCCAACCCGCGGTTTCACTCGCAGCTTTCTTTTCTATTTTGCCGTAGAAATTGCACGTTTTAATGCAAATATTATTTCAGATTATACTTTATCTGTCCACCCAATTTCACAATAATCTGCCAAGACGTTTACTTAAGCGTGAGCGGTAACATACAAACGCACAATCCCTCAGACTTAAAATATAAATATAATCATTGGAACCAGTTACAAAACTATCCCAGTAGATGGAACCATGCCTGCCACGCGTACTTGGCATTAAAAAACACTTACACGATTTCGCCAAGGGAAGCTGAGCCGTGGTAGCCCAGTCGGTAGAGGCGTCGCTAGTTGTGATAGCGAAAGTCGCAGGATCAAATCCTGCCTGCGATGCAATTTTGCAAGTTCTCCAAAGATATAAATATAGTTTGGATTCCAAATAACCAAATGGATGCATTAAACTATTGTCCGCTACAAAACATAACTTTGAGTTCATAAACCAGCACTTTACAACAATGGAACCAAAACTTTGGCTCCGCTGTTTACTTTCCGTGCAAACAATAGCTGCAATTCCACTCGGCAAACTTCACTGCGATCGCATTACACTTCTGACATCTGCCTGTATGTTGCCAGCATTTTTACTTAGGTATACAGGGTGTATCTGAATATTTGAGATTTTCGAACTTTTGAGTCCTGAACCAGCGGCTTTATTAAGGCGGATTTGCGTGGATGAACATTACCTAACATCAATATACCTTATTGCACAAAAACAGAACATGGACATACAGATAGAAAAGAAAGAGTACAATGTAGGCGGCCTCATAGCTAGGAGCTATTTCTACCAGACAACCTTATGTGGATTGTGCGTGTTGAGCGCGTAGTTACGCGTAATCTACTATATATAGTATTGACTCGCGACGCACAAACAAAAATGCTAAATAAAAAATATTAACAAGTTGAACGCAATTTTAAAATATTTGTGTTTTAAACGACTGCATGCAGGTGGTAAAAATATTGCTAAAAATATTTTAAGGGGCAAACCAGTAAATGAAAGTTGAGAGAAGTTGTTCAAATTGATTGACTGGTTCACCTATTTAAATATTTATAGTTTTTTTTACACCATAAATACATAAAATCTTTATCCAGTTTTAAGAACCCTGTATACATTTCTCCACGAGTCGCTGTTTTCGAGTAGGGAACCCTATGTTTGCTCAATGTTTGGGCGAAATAATCACATTAGCTGTTCAAATAGTGTTGTGTGTTCGTACAAACATTTGTGATGAAAGTTTGCCTACGGGATGATTTGGTTATGTATGCGACTTTTTTTGGGCGATGACCTCTTCGATTTAGAATTTTACAACACTGGATCCGATTGAATACCGCGAAATCATGCGGTGCGTGTGTTCCCAACTTAAAGTAATTTTTTGGGTAAGTATCATTTTTTAGCTATTATTGATTTAAGTATTACTCATTTATTATAATGTATATGTATATTGATATTTCATATTATAATAAATATAATTACTTATATTATTTCAATGTTTTAGAAAGTAACTCCTCATTTTACCATTTTAACATTTTAAGTGCATCCGTTTCGAGTTCTCTGTTTACCCTATGGTCTGCCAGTAGAGAATGCTGCAAAGCATTAGGCCCGCCATTTGTACGTTTTGTGCAATAAAGTTTTGTAAAATAAATATCAGCAATTGCCTAACTTTGGCCTACAATTCTCGTAAAGTAGATTATACTTGGTTAGTACTAAATTACATCCATAGGGATACCATCACATATCACATCAGCCAATAGCAGTCCACTTCTGGACATAGAATGACGCAGGCCTCTCCCAGGGTACATCATAAGGAACGATTTCCCATTTTTGCCAACTAGTCGCTACTTGCCGCCCTATTTAAGTCATCTGTCCATCTGCCCGGACCTGCTTGCCAAGGGATGGCTTCTTCTCGAGAACTCGCTTACTATATCGTCAGTCAGTTCTACGACATATGTGACCAACCCGCTGCCACTTCAGTTTGCTACGCTTCCAGACAGCGCACATTGATTTCTTTTATTTTTAGCAGCGATATAGATTCAGAACACAGACGAAGAACAAATTGTTATTCAGCCCAATACAAGAACTGAATACTAACAAGGAAGAAACTGTGAAGTGTGTTAATTTATCAAATAAAAGGTAAAACAATACGCAGTGTTAGGGATAGCCCCCAGAATACTGATAGTGAACAATGAAACTGAACAACTTTTTCCCCCTACGAATAGATATAAGGAAAAGAAAAATAAAATGCTTTCCTATTGTTAACGCAGTTAGTTGTTCGTAATTTCGTATGGAAGGTGGATTTTATTGTCGCCTTTTGACATATTTATATTCGTAGGTAAAGTGGTTCAGTATCATTGTCTGCATGCACTCAATCATTATTTGAAGAGTTGTCCCTTACACCCTATATAGTACCCACTTATAACAAAGTACTCCTCAAAATCTCTCATAATTGGCTTAGTTAGGGGAGTAAAGCTAATCTTTAGCTAGTTCTTCATATGTAACTTTCTTACATAAGCTAAAGAAAAGTGTCAACCGTTTTGCTCCTACAAAAACTATTTACGTAATCGGTTTCGTGTGAAGATTTATTTTTCTGATTACGTAACCATTTAAGTGCAAAGAAGTTTATTTCTATTTTGATGAAACCGTTACCAATGCTATGTAACTATGCAGTCGTAAATGTCAACGTTGCAAAATGTCTTAACCAAATTGTCAAATTTTAAAACGACAATGACTCATAATGTCAATGATTCAAAGCATTCTGCGGCTCTTAGTAAATTATTAAATACATTTTATTTTTGGAGTCTTTAATTTAGCTCTATTACATTCTTCTGAACGTAAACATTAAAATTTGCTACTTAAAACACGATAAGACTTATTCACTGAACACTGATATAAATAAGAAAAACAAAATTATAACCAATTCACATCCGCCATTACGGATTAAACACAAGCAAACCTCCTTATGCTTATAAATAAAATGATTGAAATAGCAAAGAATAAGTACCTACAATAGCAAATTTAATACACTGCAAGAACCGAGAGGAATTTGCTAATCTAAATTCTAAATGCAGTCTTGGGCCGTATTCCAGTATTTGAAAATCATCTCAGTTGTGTTTTGATGCAGTGATAGTTGAATGGTTTTGGCCGTTACGTATTCCAAAGTTTAAAAAAAATTGCTGTGTGATGCCGGCTTAGAATAGCATCACCCCATATCTTTCCCGTGGGAGTCGCAAGAGGCGACTAAGGGACTTGAGGTTGTGTATTGCAATTTTAGGCGATGGGCTGACAACCTGTCACTATGGCGATACACAACTTTTCGAATGAGCCTCAAATATTTGTTAGCCGTGGCGTAAATATCCGTTTTTTGCAACCGTTCACGCTCTGCCTACTCCGCAAGGGATTATAGGCGTGATATGTGTATGTATGTATGTATTGTTAACTTCAAATGCCGTTCTAATGGCAACAAACTGGGCAAATAAAATTTGATTCACCACGGTATGCAAAGAATAAGAAGAAGATTGTAATGCCATCGAAACTCAGTTGTTCTTCTATTACCATAAAAATTGTCTCCATCTAACTGAAATTTTGTGAAACATAATTCAGATACTTTTCAAATAGCGGGATACAGCCCCAGGTTATCAGCTAGTTTCTCCAAAGTTCGCAACGTTCATTTTTATTTTCTCATATCCAATCAGTCGTCTATTGGCATTGGTCCTGTTTGCACGTGACATGGCTTGACCTGAAGATTTCTGAACGAAACCTGGGATTTACGTCAGAAATCCAATTGCGAGTCTAGGCAATTAAATTTAGTCTGATTCGGACCCTTTTTACTATAAAGGTCTTCTTCTTCGAATGTATCTGGGTTTTGTTTCTTAGTATTTAGTTACCTAAGTATTATTTTATTACTTCAAATTCAAGGAAACTAAAAAATGTCATGAATACCTTATTTTAAGTCTTTTTGAATGTTTTCTTTTTTGTCGGTGAAAGGGCGTTTTGTAAACCTCATTAAAAATTGGTTATCTTAACGTTTTATCTTCATACAAAAAATGAACGTAAAATAACCGAGTATAAAATAAATCCCTGAAAAAAATAACAGATAAAAGAAAATAAAAAATAAATAAATAAAATGTTTTTCTTTTAAAATGAAGAGAAAGAATCAGTACTATTACTTAATGACGTCATGATTCATCATAAAAAAATAGTTTAAAACAATCTGCTTTAACATTTTTAAAGCAATTTTGTATCGTCCTGATAGAAAACTGGCTCGGGTCGGATTAAAAAAAGGCACTGCCTCGGAGATGGCCAGGTTAATTACATGGCATGTAAATGTAACTCTACGCGACTACCACTAGTAAGCGACATGAAATAATGATTTCAAAAGATTAATTTTATTGATTTGCATGCAAATCAGACACATCATCTCATCCCGACTAAATCATCTTGTCGCCTCTAAACCTCCAAAATATGACCTTAGGTTCACCCAGACTCTCAAAAAAGATTGTGTGCAGCAGTTCATCATTATAATCTATGATTTAACATGTATCAATATGCATTTATAAATATTTCAACCATTTACCACCTTAGCCAAGAACCCCGCTCCTGTGGTTTCGTGGTTACGGCCCTATCACCTTAGACCATGTCATTGACTTGTCTAGGTCAACTAAGATCAAATAGTAGGTAAGGTACCTAATACCTATATAAATAATTTTGAGAACCTTTCGTCGGTTATTTATAGAAATTGAGTTAGAAAATTGGACATAGTTTTTCATCAATTTTATGGCACATTGCAATTGAAAAAAATATGTAAAGTTCATTACCATATCTGCTGATAAATAAGATCTATTTACTGATAATTACCAACATTAAAAGTCAATTAAAGCTTTCATATTAAACAATATTTTAAATAAAAACCCATCTATAATAAAAATATAACTTAGAATTAATTTATCATGACACAACTATAATAGCGAAAATAAACTGTACAATATTAAAAAAATATACTTAGTAGGAGTGAAATCTCAGTGGAAGATGACGTGTGAAAGAGAAAGATAGAGACGTATGAAAGGCATGAAGATAGTAAGTTGAGTTGTCAGAATAGCAAGAATTTCTGCATTAAAATAAATTGCTTATCATTAACACATTAATATGTTTCATTCGCCGCTCGCCGCCCCGTCCACATATATATTTTTACAAGGACCTTCAAAATCACTCAAATCTTATATTTTTTATTGATGCTAATCAAACGAAAATAAACTTTTTGCTGAGGTAAGCTAAGAGCTCTAAGTCGAGATATTAGTCGAATTTGTGCAGTTATTATTCTTTGTTTCTCAGTGGTATCATTCTCATTTCAACGTGAATATTTTCATATTTTCGAGCATCCCAAATGCCGCAGAAGTCCAAAACATATGACGCAAGACTTCCAGTCAGAACTTTAAAATTCCGTGACATAACAATTTACTTCGAAAATGCTAAAGTCCACGATAGGAAAGCTAATTTCCGGACTTTCAACGAACTTTGATTCAAAATGTATGAATTTTGCAGTTTGCCTTGTTTGCAGTTACCTACTGCTGCCGGCCAAGTTTTGGCTAACTGTAATATCTTTGTGCTGTTTAAATAACTACCCAACTGGCTAGTGAAACAAGGGGTAAATTTATGATTATTTCATCCGAGTTATTCAACAACTGTTCTGTATTCTTAAGCGCAAAATTAGAAGTTCTTTGGTCGCGCCTGCCAATACGTAATTTGAATCTTGGGGTACAGAGATTTTGTTATTTTATTGCTCCTGTCTTGTCAGGCATAGCACTTCCTAAGCAGGATTTTTGGAGAACTTGCGAAATTACACCGCGGGCAAGGTTAAAACCTGCGCACCGTTTATATGCAAATTTCAATCTTGTCCAGGTGGACCAGTCGGTCCCCTGGCCAGGCAGGGTAGCTACCCTCTATTCTGCCTACTGGCATTACTCCTGTCACCCGCCATAAACAATTTTTCCCGTCTTTTATATTGTATTTCAGGAGGTAATGCAAAGAACTTAGAAACTGTACTGCCCGAATCGATAGCATCGTCTTCGAAACTTCTAAAGTTGTTTGGATTTGTTTATTAAACTTGTAAAGTAGGTTAATCGTGTTATGCTAACATTTTCATATACTTTGTTTGAGTATCGGGTATTATTCTAGTGAAAGAAAATGATGAAGAACTTCTAAAAAAGGTAGGTAGTGCCCTTGCGCTTTGCTTAGCTTGTCTTGGCCAAGATAGTGAGGCTTTTGATAAAATACCAATATGGAACCTCTCAGGTTTTCATTTGATATTTACTTATTGAAATCGCAAGAAAATATAGTTTGATGCAAAAGAAACTGTTTAAAGGTAGCCTTAACACCTTACCTCTATGTCCAACAATCTGCAGGGAGGTACCGAACGACCAACTTTCCCGAAATCGCTAAGCTCAATAGATCAAAATGAACAACCTTCCCAAAGAACAAAAGTTTTTTTTTAATTTAGACATGACATATAAAAAATCAGCTGTCCAAGCAATTTTCAATGGGAAAAATTATATTTTTATCTTTTGACCTATGTTCTTTGGGAAAACTTGTTGACTTAACTTTAAGCCGAAAACCGATCGTTCGATTCCTCCTCGAAAATCGCTTAAATATCACATCAACTATTTTCCTAAAACTTGTCATGTCTCATTTACAAATTAAATTCTACGGTGAAACCGAGCTTCACATTAGATTATTGACTCACTATCAGCCGTTGGAAAAAAATGTGGTGATGCTAATTCTAGACCGGAATCACACAAGTCAACAAAAACATATACTTCAATTTCTTATTAGGTAATCAAGTTTCATGATAGAACTAACAGAACGTTCTCATCTACGTTTAATTATTCCGAATGATCTCTCTTTTCACTAAATCGAACGATTTCACAAATTTCTCGCTAATTACGCGTCCTAAATCAGACTAAATACAACACGAATTTCAATTTAATATCTACCTTTGAAATCTGGGTATCTACCTATTAGTATTCCGGTCAAATCAACGAAGTCGCGACAGTGGGGTCAAAATATATCCGATGCTAACTGGCGTCACCACTAAATTAAAAAAAAATCTCATAAAATCATCTAATAATAATGACATCGTAAAATCATAAGGTATATTTTGAAACACGTTGATGCTCAACGCTGCACTGATCGCAGATACTCTTATTTTTTGTCATAGTTATACCAGCGATACTTAACTGTCATTTCATTATAATCCCACCGTGATATTGTATACTTTAAACCGTCATCAGAATACAAAACCAACAAAACTATCCAATTGACACGCTATCAACACAAAACAAAAGCAATTTTTATTTGGCAAATATCAAGCTCTGGTTAACACGCTGCACCATCAGATATTCAGTTACAAATCTATTTATCTAGATATTTTTGTTGGCGTTACAACGTCTCATACTGAACGCCGGCTGCACTCACGAAAAAACATGCCTCGTTGTAACGTTCAGCCTGACTGGACCAAACGTGCGAGGCCCTATCGGCCCAACCCGAACGTAATCACGTAAAAAATTATCGTTAAAAATTATCATTCACAAACCGAATTTATACTCAACTGTTTTTTAGTTTTAATGGCGTCACTGAACATGGCGTAACAACCTATAACAATCCTTTGTGAAGAAACAAAGCAAATTGCGCCTGATGAGGCGGTCGAAATTTAACTGTTCCTTTAAGGGATTGTTCCCTTTATAAGGTTTGTCTTCCACACTGTTTGTTTCGTTATAGTAGTCGTCGTTTGGATATTTTGGATTGTTTGTATCAAAAGGGGCCAAGACGTCTGAACAGTCGAGTTTATTTTGTGAGTAATTCATTCGAAATGAGGTAATGGCTTATTTCTTTTGAGTATTTGAACTGTTATATTAAAATTAAGTTTTCTGATTATACAAAAGAAAATTTAAAATATATTGTAAATAAAGCAGATAGTGATTGTTACTTGCTTTTTTTGTGTTTGCCTTTGTTCTATGGACGAATCATAACAATATTGTAATAAATCGATTGTACTTATCTGTGACTCCGAAAATAAATGCAGACTTCTGTTTCAAGAACGTGGTTTAATTCATTATCGAAAATTCTACAGACATCACCAGCAATCATCTCAATAACCTCTTAAATCTAACTACTTACACTAATATTATAAAGAGGAATAATTTGATTGTTTGTTAAATAGGCTATATTAAATATCTTTTCCCGCGGAAAAACGGTTAGCAGCGGGTGAAACCGCCACTAGTTTACTAATTAAATTAGATAGGTAAATAATTATTATTTAGCTCATTTGGCAAGGAAAAACAAAATTAAGCTCAACGTATTATATCGTGTGATGCCGGCTATCCCGTGTGATGCCGGCTTAGAATAGCTTCACCCCATTTCTTTCCCATGGGTGTCGTAAGAGGCAACTAAGGGAATCGAGGGTGTGTATTGCAATTTTAGGCGATGTGCTGACAACCTGTCGCTATGGCGATAGTACACAATTTTCCGAATGACTCTCAAATATTTGTCAAACGTGGTCTAAATATCCGTTTTTGCGACCGTTCACGTTCTGCCTAACCCGCAAGGGATTATAGACGTGATATGTGGGTGTGGAAATGTCAAATATAATTCGCCTTAGGGCTCTCCATTGGATTTTTATCAATAGACTGTGTCTAATTCCAAGCTAAACTCCCGCAGTGGAAGCGATTTACACAGGTAAATTTCGAGCAAAATACCAGGAGTTCAACTGGAGGCAGACAATGGCTGCGTTACGCAGCGCTAAATAACATACGCTGCACAATATAGCAGCGCATACTATGAATTAAACGTGAACCTAAATCTATTTAACTTAATTAACTAAGTTGAGTGAAATTGGCAAATGATGTGTTCCAACCTTTACATAACTCAAGTCGGTAGTAAATACCGTCTGCCGATCTGGCGTTACGTCACACGTATTAGCACTAGATTATAAGTAAGTACCTCCAAATTATATCACCCCACGAATTCCGCAATTCGTACTAAGGAGTCACAATGATATGGTACAACAAATATGACTAAAGGGAACACACCATTAACACGAAGAAACAGTTTTATACTAAAACAACTAGGTTTACCACTTACAGTCAACGCCGCCGGTCCAAATGTATAAAATACCCAACGGAGAAAGGAAGTTCAGGGAATGGATCAAATAGGGATTCCGTGGGTACTTACAGGGCTGGGTGGAAAAGATATCGACACCCAGCATTCCACTACAGCCTTGGCGCGTTATTCACTTCAAACCACTCACAGCTTCTGTTCGTATTCCACTTTGATATTAGTCATTACGCGTGACCCAACCCGAATTTGGGCCGTACAAACGCGGGCCAATATGGCCACCTGATGCCTATTCAACGCGACGCTCACGTGGAAGACGTCGAGACATCCAACAATCACTAAGCCTGGCATTCCAGTACAACCCAGGAGAAACGCAATAATACGATGCATTAACACGCGCGATCTCAAATTGAATCGTCCATTACACGCGGCATCACAAAACGCGTGGCGGGAAATCCGCACAATACGCGATACCCTCCCGTCCGAACGGTTTTGAGTGACTGACAGTGTGGTGCAGAAATCACCGCTTGGCGCCTACCAGGCGGCCCGCGCGCACGCCGCCACCCTCGCCCCGCGAGCGAGAAAGGGACAACATATGCCCAGAGCGAGCGTGCGGGCGAGCATCGCGGCGTATTCATAGACCGTCATTAATACCTAACTTACCCCAGCATAGCAACACTAAATATTAAACATTCACCCGCCCTAGGCCGAATCCCTTAGGCCTATTCACTACTGGGGAGACGAGATAGCGTTGCTATTGCTCGCTTAAGAACTGAATCCCCTACCTGAACTGTCGCGACTCGAGGAGTGCCATCACTACCTGGGAACAAGTTGAGAATGCGCCCTCTGCGCCATCGCAGTGGCGGCAGGTTGGCATCCTTAACCAGAACGAGATCTCCGATGCGAGGGGGTTCAGTTCTGTCCGTCCACTTAAGGCGTTGCTGCAGAATGTGCAAATACTCAAGCGACCATCGCTTCCAAAAATTCTGAGACATTTGCTGCAGCAACTCATAACGCGTCAAACGATTGCTACTGACCTCTGTGTAGGGGTATTCTGGCAAGGCGTTAAGTGGTCGGCCAATTAAGAAATGCCCTGGTGTCAGGGCCTCCAGATCATTCGGATCTGAGCTAAGCGGACACAAAGGACGTGAATTGAGAACGGCCTCAATTTTACAAAACACGGTCGCTAGCTCCTCAATGGTTAATATCGTTAAACCTATAACGCGCATCAAATGCGTCTTAGCGGACTTTACAACCGCTTCAAATATACCACCCCAGTGGGGGCATCCTGGTGGATCGAACACCCAGTTAATGCCCTGACGGGAGAGGCTCGTGCCGATAGCTTCCTCGTTTTCCGATAAGAACGTTATAATTTCTTTCATACATCGATCAGCGCCCTTAAAGTTGGTACCACAGTCCGACCTGATCAGCGCTGGTCGCCCTCTTCGCGACACAAATCTATCTAAAGCTGCTAAGAAAGCCTCCGTAGTGAGGTCGGCCACTAGTTCCAAGTGGACGGCCTTGGTTGCTAGGCACACAAACACGCACAAATACGCCTTGATTGACTTCGCGTTGCGAAGGCGTGATGCCTTTACCATAAAAGGCCCCGCAAAGTCCGTTCCCACACCCGCAAACGTCCAGGCTTCCGTCACCCGGTCCGGTGGGAGGTCTCCCATCTGAGGTTGCATTGTGGCTGCCTTCAACCGATAGCAAGGCAAGCACCGAAACACAATGCTCCGTACCGTACGTCGTCCAGACAAGATCCAAAACTCGCGCTGCAGAATAGCCAAAAGTGCATTGCAGCCCGCATGCGAGTTTTTCTGGTGACGATCCCTAACTATAAGTTCTACCAAAGGTCCCTTCTTTGGGAGTAACAGCGGATGCCGTGCTGAAAAGGGCAGGTTAGCGTTCCGAAGTCTACCTCCAACCCGGAGCATTCCATGCTCGTCCACGAACGGGTTGAGGCGCACAAGACCTCCCTTCAGCTTTCCACGGCCATCCCTGAGCAGCCTGGCCTCTTCCTCAAAATGTTCCGCCTGGACGACCCTAACCAATAAACTTAGAGCCGCATTCCGCTCCGCAGGCGAGAGGACAGGTGCCAAGTTCCGTTCTGCTTGAGGTTTTCTACAGTTGTTCACGAACCGTTTGATCCAACCTGTCACCCCTAGAAGTTTGTCGAGGGAGCTGTATCGTTCCAGCAAGAAAGCCGCACTAGGCTTAGGTACGATCTGCCCTACGTTCACTCGCAAACCTCGATCAGGTGGCCCAAGCGGCGACCCGCACTCATTGTATGGCCATCTCTCAGGTGACTCAGTCAGCCACTGAGGTCCCCACCACAGTGAGTGACCTACCAAATCAGGGGCCCTACATCCCCGTGAGGCGCAGTCCGCTGGGTTCTGTTCTCCCGGTACGTGTCTCCATACCAACGGAGTTTCCGATCCTTTAATCTGTGACACCCGATTTGCCACGAAAACCTCAAGAGTATGTACCGACGTCTGTAACCAGCACAGAACTATCCTACTGTCGGTCCATGCGTACACCGTTTCATCCAAAGTGATGGTACCGCGTAGATTACTAGCGACATAATGTAGCAAGCGCGTGAGAAGCGCTGCTCCCGCCAATTCCAACTTTGGAATGGTCCATCTTGTCCTAACCGGAGCCACCTTACTCTTGGCCATAACTAGACGCACGTCTACAGTTCCCGTTGAACTGACTGTCCGCAAATAGACAGCTGCCGCGTACCCTCGCTCCGAGGCATCACAAAACCCATGTAGGGTAGCCTTACATCCCACCGATGGGAGCAATTTGCGAGGTATGGCGATGCGTACGATCCCTGGTAAGGTGGTCACAAACTTGGTCCAATCATTCAACAGCTCTCCGGAGAGCTGGTCGTCCCAACCCAAGTTTGCTATCCACAACCTTTGCAAGAAGCACTTCGCCATGAACGTCACCGGTGCGATCCACCCGTTAGGATCGAAAGTTCTGGCGATCGTCGATAATACCGAACGCTTCGTCCAAGTCTTCTGCAAAAGGTCTGGCTCGATCTGATACGTAAAGACATCATGCGTTGGCCTATATTGCACCCCTAGGATGCTCAACGTATTTGGATTGTCCGGGTTCTCGAAAAGGTGCGGGTCCTGCTGGAACTCACCTGGCAACCCGGCCAGGAGCTCTGGACAGCTGGACAGCCATTTCCGCAACTCATAACCTCCTGATTCCATGATCGCGATCAGCTCGTCTCGTAGTAGCAGTGCTTGTTGCACGCTATCTGCACCCGTGCAGATGTCATCCACGTAGACGTCGCGATCCAGTACTGCTGCGGCCCGAGGGAATCTTACCCTTTCCTGTGCGGCCAACTCTCGCAGCGTGCGTACTGCCAAAAACGGACTTGGCTTCAGACCATACGTTACCGTGTTAAGCTCATAAGTGACCATCGGCTCGTCAGGGCTCTCACGCCACAAAATCAGCTGGTACCGACGGTCATCCGGGTGTATAATTGTTTGGCGAAACATCATTTTGACGTCTGCGACGAACGCTACTTGGTGCAACCGAAAATCTGTGAGGATGTCCACAATGTCCCGGTTCAACTTGGGACCCGCGTGCAGACACTGGTTCACAGACACACCATTCGATGTAGGAGCAGAACCGTCAAACACTACCCGTATCTTCGCCTCCGGTGACTTCAAAACAGCCAGGTGTGGTATATAGTAATGCTCGACACACCTCCAATCTATGCTGGACACCGACATGTGGCCTAACTCTAGGTACTCCCTCATGAATTCGATATACTTCTGCCGAAGTGCTGCATCTCGCTTCATCTTTCTCTCCATAGCCAGTAGTCTCCGTTCCGCGATCTGTCGCGAACTACCTAAGGAGGGGCGGTTTGGGAGAAATGGCAGCCTGGTAACAAACCTACCTGACGAACTTCGTGCAGTGTTGTACTGATAGAACAGCTCGCACTCGTCATCCTCTGGCTTCCGTCTATCCGCTGTGGGTGGCTCCTCAGACTCCCAAAACCTCTGCAGCACCTCCGACAACACACTACCATAGAGCACCGTATCGCCCTCTGGTAGGTCCTGAGGTCTCCAAACTGGGCCAAAAATAACATACCCCCCTGTGGTATCAACGGCCACTAAACCAGTTTGCTGAAGTACCCGTTTTCTGCCACACCAGAATCTCCCGAGGACGTCTGACCCGAGGAGAACGTCCACCGTACCAGGAGTATCAAATTCAGGATCAGCTAACTCTAAGCCTGAGGTTAACCCTCGTACCGTTGACGGTAACCGAACCTGAGGAAGTTTCCCTACCACTTCATCCAGCACCACTGCTGAGGCATGATAGCTGACCCCTGTACCTGTATTACCTAATGTGAACTCGAAGTTCACCTGACCCCGAACGTCAGGCACATCTACACCTCCAATACCTACAGCCCCATCCGTTGTGGGCCTTATATTTAAGCGTAGCCTACTCACCAGCTTACTAGACACAATACAACCCTGAGCCCCTGTATCTAACAAGGCTCTTACCTGTATGCTGCGGCCACCGTATCCCCATACCCAAATCATTGCCGTAGGCAACAATACCGTAATTGGCCGGGGGGCCGAAGCTGGCGTGTAGGCGGCGATTACCTAGCAGGAACCTAAGCGCGGAGTGTCCGCGTCCTGCGGGGGGGTCCCCTCTCTCCGTACACCTTCGAGTGGGTCCCACTCCTGCTGATAGGGACCTCTGGTCCTGTACGCCATGGCTGGCAGCCTATAGTAACCCTGCGGCAGGCGCGCGTACCGTGGATGCGCCTGTAGCCGCGGGTGCTCAGCCAAGGGGAGAGGCATGCGTGGGTCATGGGAACTCACCATGTTGTTCAGACCCGCCGAGTACTGCATGTACTGGCCCTGGTGTTGGCACCCGCCCGTAGCATCACGTACTTGTGATGGGTGCCTCTGACCTTGGACCTGTGACCACCTACCCTGTTCCGGCACCTGCTGCCGAGGTGGTGACTGTCTCGCGCGTGGTGAAGGGGGCATCACCTGCTGATGTCCCTGGCCTCGTCCCTGAAACCCTGGTGGAAGAGGACTCCTCCTTGGAGGGGGTGGGGAGCGTTGCTCCCGTCTAGGTAGGGCAGACTCCGTCCGCTGACCCGCGTCAGCTCTGCCTCCGTAATCTCCGCTGCGGTTCATGCATAGGAGCTGATGGTGGGCACCCTGGCAGTACCTGCAGTTGGTGCTTGATGGGCACTCTCGCACCTGATGCGGCCCCATACACCTAAAGCACCAACGCCGTTGCTGCACCACACCACGACGTTTCTGCACCCGCTGTGCAGCGAACTCCTCACACGCAGTCACCTGATGCCCCGCCTCTCTGCAGTAGGCACACCTCGATTCCAAATTAGCGACATTGTATCGCCTGGGTGGCCTACTCTTACCGTCTCGCGCCTGTGCACCCGGCCGTTCCGGGCGGCGAGCGGCCGCAGACTCCGCGTGAGGCGACTCTCCAAATTGGGCATCTACCCGCCTGCACTCGGCCTCGAGGAAGGACTTGAGCTCCTCGAAGGTCGGGAGGTAATCAGATGTCTTACCTCCGTGCGACTGTTCAAAACGAGCGGCCATGTCGCTCGGCAGGCGGCGCAACAACGTGTGGACCAGGATATAATCATAGCCTGACACCGGCATCCCCTGTCTCTCAAGAGCGTTCACTGCAACGCAGACAGGGTTGAGGACCTTGGCCCTGAGGTCCGTCCCTCTTGTGATGGTCGGCACGGTGAGCCACTGTTCCAGGAGTTGGTCAATCATGAGACGTTTGTTGCTGTATCTCTCGATCAGCAAACCGCGAGCCGTCTCGTAACTTGCATCATCGACTGGTAGATGCTTTACCAGCTCATGGGGCTCACCTTGCAGCTTGGCCATCAATTGTGCCATTTTATATGCCGGCTGCAAGTCAGTGCGGTTATGAATCACACTGTCAAACAGATCCTAGAATCGGGTCCAATCCGTGTAGTCCCCGTGGAAGACCGGAATCGCCACAGCCGGCAGGGGCACTTGCACCCCCGGTCCCCGCGGACCATGGGGTGGGTCCGGCTCCCCAGCCCTACGCCTGGTGATCACAGCAGCCGCCTGCTGGATCTCCTGCCCTATCTCCAGGCACTGGGTCACATTCGCCCGGACCGTAAGTTTGACCTCCTCATCAGGCGTCCCATCAAATAACTCCTCGCATCCAGTGAGGCAATCCAACACCTCCGCGACCCGTTCGTCAATCCGTTGCGCACAAGCGATGAGTGCGTCCTCTCGGTCCCCGCGACCGACCATCGCCTGCTTAGTCGCGAACCAAATTAGGTGCGTTCTAATTTTTGCCTGAAGCTGTGTAATTGTGGGAGCCATGGTACCAACTCAAAGTAACACCGAACCTTACAATAAAAAAAAATAGACAATCGGCCCTGATCCTACCGTTAGGATATCCGCACAGGGTAAACACAACGATAATAACAAGCAATTCACTAATTGATTGGCCCTGATCCTACCGATAGGATATTCTACACAGGGCACACACTACAATCACAATAAATATATTTTTTTTATGTAGGTAGATTAAAAATCTTATACTAAAATAATCTTAAATCTAGTGGTTTTCTGAACCACGCTCTGCTACCAAAAATTGTCTAATTCCAAGCTAAACTCCCGCAGTGGAAGCGATTTACACAGGTAAATTTCAAGCAAAATACCAGGAGTTCAACTGGAGGCAGACAATGGCTGCGTTACGCAGCGCTAAATAACATACGCTGCACAATATAGCAGCGCATACTATGAATTAAACGTGAACCTAAATCTATTTAACTTAATTAACTAAGTTGAGTGAAATTGGCAAATGATGTGTACCAACCTTTACATAACTCAAGTCGGTAGTAAATACCGTCTGCCGATCTGGCGTTACGTCACACGTATTAGCACTAGGTTATAAGTAAGTACCTCCAAATTATATCACCCCACGAATTCCGCAATTCGTACTAAGGAGTCACAATGATATGGTACAACAAATATGACTAAAGGGAACACACCATTAACACGAAGAAACAGTTTTATACTAAAACAACTAGGTTTACCACTTACAGTCAACGCCGCCGGTCCAAATGTATAAAATACCCAACGGAGAAAGGAAGTTCAGGGAATGGATCAAATAGGGATTCCGTTGGTACTTACAGGGCTGGGTGGAAAAGATATCGACACCCAGCATTCCACTACAGCCTTGGCGCGTTATTCACTTCAAACCACTCACAGCTTCTGTTCGTATTCCACTTTGATATTAGTCATTACGCGTGACCCAACCCGAATTTGGGCCGTACAAACGCGGGCCAATATGGCCACCTGATGCCTATTCAACGCGACGCTCACGTGGAAGACGTCGAGACATCCAACAATCACTAAGCCTGGCATTCCAGTACAACCCAGGAGAAACGCAATAATACGATGCATCAACACGCGCAATCTCAAATTGAATCGTCCATTACACGCGGCATCACAAAACGCGTGGCGGGAAATCCGCACAATACGCGATACCCTCCCGTCCGAACGGTTTTGAGTGACTGACAGTGCGGTGCAGAAATCACCGCTTGGCGCCTACCAGGCGGCCCGCGCGCACGCCGCCACCCTCGCCCCGCGAGTGAGAAAGGGACAACATATGCCCAGAGCGATGCGTGCGGGCGAGCATCGCGGCGTATTCATAGACCGTCATTAATACCTAACTTACCCCAGCATAGCAACACTAAATATTAAACAGACTGACTGACAACCTTATGCTTGATAATCAAACAAAGTGTATGCAAATGTTTGCATTATATTATGGGTTAATCCACTGTAATTGTATTAAACCAGTGTATTAAACTTGGGTGGGTTAATCGTAATAACTAAAGTGAATTATAAGTGCTATATAGCAGGGGTGGCCAAACTTTCCAGTATGCGATCTAATTTTTAATTTACAAAATTGCAGCGGTCTACTTGTCGTTTGTACAACTTAAGATAATTTAAATAATAAAAAACTTAATAAGAATTTAACTAATTTTAGAATACAATGCTCGAATGCATATTTTCGTACCTATTATTTTAGTTTTCTTTAATTTGCAAAAAAAAATATGTCTATGGCAAACGGAGATTACGAAATCCCATAAAAAAATCAGATATCAAGGCATACATCGTTGCGGCTACCATTAGCACAGTACCTAATATTTTCTTGAGTTTGCACAACTATTACTCATCACAATAAAACAATGAAAAAATTGTAAAATCCAAAATAAACACAACATAAATTAGTTTAAAACTATTTTATTGTGATGAGCATAGTACTTGTTACGGAACGCAATTTTGTTCAGTGTGTGCGATTTGCATTGTAAATAGGTACCTAAAACCAAGTCCGTTATTGAAATTTTCCTTTCATACAACAATTTCCGAATCCATATAACCACACTATAAGTATAACAAAAACAAATTTTCAGCATTGAAAAGTATATTCCATAAAAGGCGAACTTGGTATTGATTCGACTTTGTTAAGTCTACTTTCAGAGATTAATTATTATTCGCAAAGGGCGTAAGCTCTTGAAAAACTTCGCTTCATTGTACAGGGGAAATTTTGAGAATATGTACGTCCTTTTAGTAGTCTGGTACGGTTAGTATTATTTTAGAACATAACTTACAAAAATTCAATAGTTGCTAATGTTTTGTACGATTGCGTTATGCGTGTCTGTAAAACGCATAGTACATTTTGTGTTTTTTTTTACACTTGCGTAATTTTTTTATTCAATGTACGGTATCTCGTTATTTATTAAATACAACTTTAAGTGTTTCCAATTATTATTTAGCAAAATATACAAGATTGTCTATGTGACAGTTTACACCGTGTAAAAATCCAGTTTGAGTAGTTTTCATTCACTACAAACGCAAGTATGTTGGCATAATACCTAAAATGACACTAAATAATAAAGTGGGTTTGGCTAATGATCCAGAAACTATAAGCCAAAAATAACCAATATTCATATTTTTGAAACTTGTAAAGCTAGCCATACTGGGCTATAGTAGGAACTATCAGAGAAGCAGCTCTTAAGGAACTGGTATTTTTGACCTACAAAAATGTTTTGTACTTACGAGTATTACGTGCTAAATATTACTATGTAAAATTATGATACAGAGTAGTGCCAAAGAATGCTTAATATAGCAGTGCTTACCGTGTGCTTACCTTTCCATCCCACGTTTTGAATTCCAATGAGTAAGTACAGTTAGGTCTAGAAATCAGCATAGCATAGACACACTATAGTATTTCTAAGATAGGTGAGTATTACATAGTAATTTGTAAAAAAGAATGGATCCGTTTTTTTTACGGAGTGTCTTTGTATCTTTAAATAATTAATTCCACGCAATTCAAAAACTTTTTGGGTGAGAAAAATCAGAACGTACTTTTAGTCATTAAATACCACTTCTGGATGCTTTTTTGCGTGCTGCACACCCATCTCCATTTTCTTTTTCTCAAACACGAACCTTGAAACATGATAGTCACCGTGAAATACATACATACACACATACACAAATCACGCCTATTATCCCTTGCGGGGTAGGCAGAGCGTAAACGGCCGAAAAAACGGAAATTAACGCCACGTCTGACATACTTTTGAGGATCATCTGGAAATTATGTATCGCCTTAGTGACAGGTTGTCAGCCTATCGCCTAAAATTGCAATACACACCCTCAAGTCCCTTAGTCGCCTCTTACGACTCCCACGGGAAAGAATTAGGGTGATGCTATTCTAAGCCGGCATCACACGGCACCCGTGGAATGCATTAAAACATAAACGAAAAATATTTGATGTCATGTTCATAATGTTTGAAATTCCGCAACCATTCCACAAGTAAGTCCCTACACTTAGACTTAAACATTTCAAGTTCCGAAACTGCCATCAAAATCCTATTCCAACTGTACGCACACTTTAGGCTGAAACCCGCTGAAATATAGCCGGCGCTGGCAACTTAACGACTGGCGGTTAATGTGGTCGTATATTAATAAAAGGGTAATAATTCGACAAGGAGAGGGACGTAACTTACATCGACGTGTAAATTTTCTCCCTGTCTATATCATTCCCAAATAGCACCAAACAGCTGTATGATAGCGATAATACACTGCACCGGTGATGCATTAGCTGCTTAAGCTTGCTGTATAATAGCGTAGACAGCGCATCCTCTGCTGATATAACTCTATTTTGGGCACAAATTATTCAGCACATAGCTGTATAAAGTGTCCAATTAATGAATAAATTGAATTATATAAGCATTGTATCAACAATATTTCAGCATTTACGTGTGTAACAGCTACCTCAACAGCTGCACTTTGGGGCACATGTTACCTTTTAAACAGCCCTGAAGATAAAAGTGTGCGCTTTTTACATCTTTATAGAATTGAGAATGTAGTTGTGAAATGAAATAACTCATTTTTCCCCAGAATGAACTATAACAAGTTATTAAATCATTGTCATTTCTTAAAACAACACCGCAGTGTCGTGAGTGCAAAATTATGTGTGGGAAATAATAAGGCAATAAAGGTGAGTAAAAAATTCGATTTCTTTGCTATTTCATCAAAAAACTACTGGGAAGGTAAATTTACGTGAAATAATATATAGATTTAATTCCAAATTTTCACGGGCCCTCGGAATTCCATGAAATACTAAAATATTCTTATCATAAATATAGACAGAAAATTCATTTTTTTATATTTTAGGCGTACAATTTAAAGAATGTCTGTTTACGTGTAAGTATTTTGCAGATACGCTTAAAATTAAAGTCGGTATTTTCTAAAATGAACCAAAAAAACTAGGTTAAAATAAATGATTATACACAACTACGTTGTGAATAATGGCGGACGAGCAAGTGATCAGTTTTAACTTCGTTTTATTACTCAGCGCTGTACTAGTATTAGTTTGTGGCGTATAATACAGCATCATGCGAAATATTTGCGCACATATGATACACAAAACAGCCATGAATCGTTAGGCCGAGTAACTGTGGTTCTACAGTGTTTCACAATTCGGCACGCTGAACGAAATGACCAACAGTAGATGATAGCCTTTAGGGTACCGTTGTGGTTAAACTAAAACCATTTAATTAACTGCGTTAATTAATTTAATGGAAGTTTATTTATCTCAATCAAAGCGTGAAAATATAACTTAAAAAACACCAATTATTGGATTTCTTAGGTAATAATAAAATAATAGGTATCTACGTTTAGTTTACGAGCGCAAATTGAAAGACATCGAATAACATGCCTAAAGAATTATTAAAAAGTAAAAATACCCGACTGTGGTAAATTTAAAAGTTATATTTTGCTATTAAAATCTGCCAGTCTGAATTTATAAATTTTTATACAGCCTACGACACTTGCACTGCTGAGACGAATCTAACGACACCTCACATGTCAACATCCGTCGACCCGTATAGGCTGTAGCCCGTGAAAAATAATTTCTTGTCCACATACACATATACATAAATACATACATACATACTCTTGAAAAATATAACCCTCCTTCTGAGGCAGTCGGGTAAAAAAAATACCATCAACAAGGCAGTGTGGCGGCGGCGCGCGGCGGCGGCGGAGCGGTTTGATGCGCGCGATTCTGTTACCATTTCTTTTACGTGTATAGCGTTGTCTCGGTCGTGTAGATCTCCCGCGCTTGCCGGTCCGCGCGAGATCGCGAAAGAGCGCACCCTTAGGCACCCACTACACGGTAGGTTATTCGGCAGGCAAAACAATCGGGCAAGCATGAAGAATGATTGACCGTGAGTATTTAATTTAATCTACATTAGACGATCACTCCGACTGACTTCAGTCATAACCAAGATTTCTCACTGTCTGCACGTGTCCACTTCGATATTTATTTATGTATAAAAATCTTCGGATTGCGTTTTTAACTAAAAATGTGTGAAGAGAAAAGGTTAAATAAAAAAATGGCTAAGTGAAGTGATTTATGGTGATAATGATAAGTTGGTAATAATTATGCAAAATCGAGAAAATACCTTTTTAGAAGCCATTATTTCATTCAACCTTTTCTCTTTACACGTTTTTTAGTTAAAAACGCAAGCCAAGGCCTTTTAATACATACATAAATATCCAAGTGCACACTTGCAGACGGTGAAAAGTCTGGGTTCTGACTGACGACGTCAGTCGGACTGATGGTCTAATGTCGAATAAATTTCATCACTCACGGTCAATCACTCTCTTGCCTGATGGTTTTGCTTGACGAAAAACTAGGTAGGCTAGGTAGGTAGATAGGTTATTCGTCGTGAAGTTGCCGCGACACAGGCGTGAAGTTGTTGAGACATAATGTATCTAGTGAATACGGGCCTTTAGGATATGTGTTTTACACCCCGCCGCGCCGCCGCGCCGCGCTCTCGCCACCCGCCGCACATAAGTGATCTGTCACCGTCACCCGCACCGCACGTGTTCCGACGCA
This sequence comes from Tuta absoluta, assembly GCA_027580185.1. NCBI lineage: Eukaryota > Metazoa > Arthropoda > Insecta > Lepidoptera > Gelechiidae > Tuta > Tuta absoluta. The sequence goes on along the minus strand of JAQAHW010000019.1, from coordinate 3,515,389 downwards.
CTGTTTATTTACATGGACAATCTAGTGAGTGATCTGAAAAATACCTAGTTAGGTGTAAGTTAACTGTGCAACATGTGCTAAATTGTCCCCCTAAGTGCTCCTCAATCGTGGTTTCAACTACTGTCTTACATTTATTAAAAGTGCGAGTGAAGCCCGCGGGCCTAACAGATTATGTGACTTACCTTCTTATGTTATCCTACAATAATATTATAATACTGTTTATTTTTTTACAGATAATGTCTTTTAAAATAGTGCAAACCATCGAGGGAGGTAAAAACAAATTGACAATCGTCCCTGAACGCTGGGAGGCTAAGGAAATTTTGTGGTGGCCTTCAAAAAGCACCAAAAACGCCGGTACGTTAATAAAAGATGGAAATTCAAAACCAGGGCCAGGGTGGACTGCCCTGAAATGTACCCTAAAAAGAAAAAACATAAAGACATACCAGGAGGCGACCATGGAACTTTATCATATGGAACAAAACGCGGACACCGATCAAGAAAACGATTATCAAGGCCCACGTCAGTCAGCATGGGAATATGCTTTACCACAGGATTTTCCTCGTCCGCAATCTTCTAAGACAAATCAGTCAACAAGAAATGTGATTGACTTTGAAGCAATGGCAAGCAATTTGGTAAGTACCTACCTATATTAACTACTTATCAATAATGAGGTGAAATACAGAAGTTAGTACGCAAAGGTAGGGTGACGTATATTAATAGCAACAACAGTCCACTGCTGGACATGGGCCTCCCTCTATTGGGGGTATTGCCATACTCACCACGATTGACAAGCGGCGAGAGCAGATAATACTTTCACATGGAACGCTGCTGTCCATTGCCGGGATTAATTTATCCCTCAGTCACTTTACGACACCCGCAGGTAGTATTGATGCTAGTCTTAGCCAGATCACACGGTACTCATAATACATACATACATACATATATCACGCCTATAATCCCTTGCGGGGTAGGCAGAGCATAAATGGCCGTAAAAAAACGGTCATTTACGCCACGTCTGACAATCATTTGAGGGTCATTCGGAAAATTGTGTATCGCCATAGTGACAGGTTGTCAGCCCATCGCCTAAAGTTGCAATACACACCCTCGAGTCCCTCAGTCGCTTCTTACGACACCCACGGGAAAGAAATGGGGAGATGCTATTCTAAGCCGGCATCACACGGGAAATTAATTAAGTATTTAAAGTGAAATTTTACTAATAACCGAAAGCGAAAACGCAGAATGGGCTGGTGATGTGGAACAAATATCTCAAAGAAAAATAGGTAGCATAACAAAAAAATAATGTACCTCCCACACAAAAATTTTCAGCCGGCTGGGTCAATTTGTATGGGAGCTTTAAATGATTTTTCGTTCATCGACCTATGTTCCTTGGGGAAAGAAGTTCACTTTCATGGGCTAGATCGCCCCCTAAAATATTTGCAGTAATTTTTTAACCCCGTGTTTGGCCTTGTTTATGTGTCTTTTACTTTTATTACATTAGTGTGGCTAATCTTATATTTTACCTCATTTTATTTCAGACAAATGCTTCAGTCATTATGGATGATATTCAAACCCCTCAACAAACGATACCACTACAAGAAGCAGAACAAGAGACAACAGTTCAGATAATAAGCACGGACAATCTAAACACCATGTTAAGCAATCAAACTGCAATTTTAAACCAATTAAACTCTGTATTAGGAAACCAAAACAATATTGCAAGAAAATTGGCATCCTTAACGGTACAATTAGATGAAACAAACAAAGAAATTAGGCTGTTAAAACAAGGCCAAGAATTTGATGTTACTATGCTACGAGACGCATCTGTCGAAGAACGCGAAAGTTTCAGCCTCAAGCCTATCGATAATTTCGATGATCTGGAAATATTTGAGTCAAACTTAACAGACAAAACATACAAAAAAAAATTAATCAAGTGCTTATCAACGTTGTACTCGTCTAAACCAGGGCAAGGCCAAACATGTGCCTATAAGTTAATAGATATTTTATTGACAAAGGATTTTTTATGTCAATGCTCATGGTCTGGAGGAAGCAAGGGGGATCGTTCAAAAATACCAATGAAAAACTATACAAACTTCAGAAAATTTTTTTTTGGCCTTGTGAATATGTGGGATCCGAGTTTCACGGACGATCAAATGGTGAAATTTTTCAAACTCATACTTAGAAACGCCACGAAACGCAAATCGATGCAGGGGTTACGAGAATCCACCAAACGTGCACGCAAAACTAAACGAGCTCGTACATCTAAACCTGCAAATGAAGATGACGGAGAGCCTACAGGTGAAGGTGGCGATGATAGAGAGCCAACAGGTGAAGATGGCGGTGACAGACAGCCTACAGGTGAAGTTGGCGATGACAGACAGCCTACAGGTGAAGTTGGCGATGACAGACAGCCTACAGGTGAAGTTGGCGATGACAGACAGCCTACAGGTGAAGTTGGCGATGACAGACAGCCTACAGGTGAAGGTCGCAATAACAGAGAGCCAACAGGTGAAGATGGCGATGATAGTGGTGGAAAATAAAAGATTTGATTTTTAGTATTATGTCTTATGTTTTATTTCAAAGAGTATGTCCTAGCGGTATAAAGTAATGGTAGTCTTTATGAGGAATACATACTAATTTACATTTGATATCTGTAGAGTTTAATATAACCATCGAGGTGTCGCAAATTTGTAAGCTTTTCGATTTCAATATGCCAAATCGGGATGATTTTAAAGGGTAGTCAAACACTTCCTCTTTTTCATTTAACTGGAAACCTTTTATGACAATATCATTAAGGTGTTCTTCAATTGAAATAATTTCAACAATTTCGTTTAAAAGCGTCAAAATATAACTATCCTTTTTTTTAGAAGACAATATAAAATCACGAAAATTTAAAATACAAACATTTTTAGTACTGTTCTGGGATAAGTATGGATATTTAAATTTGTTTCTTTCTTTATGCCGGTCAATCATGCCACTGTTGCCATCGTCTTCAGTTATTCTTTTCGCCACTTGTGGTAGTGGATTATTACCTCCTCTCAGCATTTTTTTAATCATGTACAATTTGTTCTCAAAAGGATAAGCACTGAATGTATCCAGAGTTCCAAACACTTTAACTTCAGCAGTAACATGTAGTAGATTATGGACGTTGCTAGTTACATATGCTGCTCCATAAAAATCTTTATAATGTTCAACAAAATACCTCATAAGTTGTTCTGCTAGTGGTAACAAATGGAGATAAGAATTATTGGAACAAATAGTAATTCCACAGTAGAGTGTCAAAAAGTGTGAAAACGCATTTGGAGGCAACACATCAGGTAGAATGACAATGCTCAGGTAAAAAAAGAAAGATCTAAATTCCGACGCTTTCCAATATGCTAAGCAATCAAGCCCCCGCACAGAACGATGTATCTCAGAAGGTAATATGCAACGATTTAAGAAATTTGTTATACTTTCAGTGTCACTTGCACGCCATTTCGTGATGTATTTTCCAAAGTTGCCATCACGCCAACCAATCAATAATCTTTTCATAATTCCCAAATCAATGAGATGAAGGGAATCGCCGACGGGAAAACTAGTCACCATGTCTATTGGCAGACATAATAACGGCGTATCCATTTTATGATGTGCCCCATATATTTTGTTCCTGAAACCATCATTGGTCCTTTCGGGGCTTTTCGTGTCGGGAAATACAACTGTATGGGAAGTGTGCGAGTACTCTCCAACTGTAACACATTTTAAGCAGCCATGCTTGCCGTTAAAATTACAAACACCTGAAAAAAAAAACAATCAAAAATTACATAGGGTGTAAGGGACAGTATCCCTACTGATCTGCACTATGACTACGAAACTGAATAACTTCCTTTTGGAAAATGACTTAAAATATGGATTTGAATTCCCATAGAAAATGCAGTCAGCTGATCGTAATTTTGTATGGGAGGACTTTTTTTTTGCTAAAATATTTTCTAATCGGAAGTTATTCAGTTTCATGGTCTGTATACTCACTATCAGTATTATTGTGTGTGTGTGTGTGTGTGTGTGTGTGTGTGTGTGTGTGTGTGTGTGTATAGCTTGTCATAAAATTTATGATTTGGTACTCACCTTTAATAAAAGCTCGAGCAGGCGAGTCACATATAAAGCATCTTATCTTTATGGTAAATTTCTTTCTACAGATTTTTATACCATCTTCAAGTAACGATTTCATTTCATTTACAAAGTCTTCCAAGTATTCAGACAAACATTTCGGTTTACCTTGCCCAAAATATATTCCAATGACAAAAGGCCTAAAGCATGGATTTTCAGACACGTTGCACAGTATGGGCCAAAACTCATTTCTTGAACTTTTATAAATTGGTAAACCGTCGAAGTTAATATTTAATGTAATATTATCAGGAGCCTCATCCCAACAGAGCAATATTTTTTTTAACGGTATGACAATCCCATTGTGCCAATACTCACCTCCAGCAATTCTTTTTATTATAACATTCTTCGGTGTTCCTACAATAGTTCTAGAGTCATGAGGCAATGCATTAGGAACAAAATTATTTATAATTTTGGCCAGGTTATTCAAATGTGAATGAGCAATATTGTTTGAAATTGCCCATTCTTTTATTTTAAAACGAAATTCCAGTTTTTTTTCAAGTACATCACAATCACTCAAAGTTGAACTGTCGGAATCTTCGCGATTAAATTCTGTGTGAGTAAGTTCATCAAAAAAATCATCTGGTTCTGGTACGGAACCCGTTTCAATCAATATACGTTGCGCGCTTGCTGACTCTTGTTCGTATTGGCCGTTATCAATATCTGCTGATTCGGATATTAAATGTAGAGGCTCGGTTGCTGGACAAACACCGTAATTAACTCTCATTCTTTCCACACCATTTACAGATACGGAACCTTCATAACCTTGATTATGTATTTCTCTTATGTTTTGATGTAGACTTGTTGACTTTACGTTGATTTCTAAATTTGCAGGCCTTTTCATAATTTTCGCGTATTCGGAATTTATTTTACGCCTTATTCCTCCAGTTCTTCTTTTTGCTTTCCACATTTTTATAGTTTTGCTAACCACCAAACGCGTCAGAAGAATTTGTTTATTCCTAAAGCCATTCCTAATTGCAATCAGAAGTTACTTAAATAATGCAATCGACGATAGTAAGTCGATTTTATCCTTCAAAATAATGCAATCGATAGCATAAATTTCAAACTATAAACCATTACTCAGCCTAAAACAGAATGAGGGGTAACAGTGGAATGATTTGTAGCAGTTTGCTGCTATGTGACTGCAAAAAGTTTCACATTTACATCTGCCAGGGCCGAAATAAATGCTGTTATACGACTGTATACTAACAACTGACTAATTGTGTATAAGTGCACTTGTATACAGCATGAAGCCTTAAAAAGTAGTTATATATGTTCACACAGAATTTGTCAACGCTATAGTAGTTCACATGTTCTCCCTTAAAATGCAACACTTGTAAAGCGCACGTGTGGTCCTTTAATCAGAACACTGCATTATCTGAGTTCACAAAAATGCGTTTTTGCTGCTCATAGAGCACAACACTACTATATGCTGTACAATAGTGACGTCAGTGGCACGAGTGTGACTTTTAATAGAACCATAGTACAGAAAAATGCTTTATGTTGGTCCTCGTTTTAATTTATACAGCTGTTACAGCCTTGGTGAAGTCTATTAACTTAATAAAAATGCTCAAGTAGATGATGTGGACCCTATGTGAGTAATTGTAATGCGGTTTGGTGCTACCTGGGTTGTTACACCCAAGAATCATGTCAACCCAAATAGCCAGAGGTTTTGAATACTTGATTGCTAGTTCTTACTGGATTTGGCGCTGCACCAATTTTCTTTCTTCTTTTTCAGAGTTTTTTCAACCGCCTACTATTAGTATGCCTCTGACATGGTTTTGTAACAACCGCCGTCTAATTCATCATAGACAGCAATCAACCGACGACCTAACGTGCCCTTTGAAGCACGAAACGATCTTTATTACGGACAATCAGGTGGTTCAGCCTGCAATTTCTTAACGTGACTAGAAACAAATTCACAATGTAACAATTCATTTTTGCGAGTGTCCCACCGGACATTGAACCCGTAACCTTTGCGCCGCAGGCAGTCGTACTACCACTGCGCCACATAGGCCGTCAAATTACGGAACATTAAGGATCTCTTTCTGATTTTCACCAACTACAATAAATTCATGAGACTCGAAGAACTAACAGGCATTTGCTCAAACGGGTCGGTCGTATGTATCATTATCTCATCTGTGAAACCGCAAGTTTGGCCATTATGGTTTCCATATCGACAATCCCGAAAATGGATGATTGAAGTTCACCGATAATAACTCCGGCAAGGTGCTAAGAGGATTAGAGGATTGATAGAATTGTGGGTTCTATATAATTGCCTCAACGATTTAGTTGCGTTCGATTCGTAGGGTTGGCTGGGTAGGTAAGTAATCCAGTTGAAATTTTTTACTTAGAGTCTTCCGTTTCAAATTATTAGGAACTGTTCTGACTCAATTGCGGTCATTCTGCAAAGACTTACCTTCAGGTCTTAGTGAGAGATCATGTCCTAAGATCATTTAGACCAAAGTATTGGTAAAGCGATGATTTGGACTACAATAGAACCCTTTTGTCCGATAAATTTACACTTGGTTCTCCAGTCTTATCTTTAGATGTTCTGTTTTGTACTCGCTTTTTGTTTTCTTAGGTTTTGGATCTTTCGGCTACGAGAAATTTTGGCGCACCTAAATTTGGTCACAAAGAATATAGGTAAGGTTGTTGTTCTGGCTTCTGTTATAATTCCTTATTCCACTACAATAACAATAACATTTGTAAAGGTACACAATCTACTAAAATGAAGTACCAAATTTGCAGTTTAGGCCATCATACCCAGCAATAACACTTCAAACGCTTCGGTGTAACATACAGTCCCTTTGGGCTTTTACCCACGTTCAAGCCTATGCATACACCTCTATACAATAACCTTCTTCATCACTCACTGAGTTTAAGTTGCCAAGAAAAAGGTGCTCTGTATTCAAAGTGGTTCTCGACGAAAGTGAGCCTTTTCACTTCGGCCGGGTAATACGGGTAAAACTGAGGGTAAAGCGGGGTAATAGGCACCACCTGAGTGTGATCGAAGAAGACTTGGGGTAAATCTATTGTGTGAGACGCGGGATGGTTTCAGGAACATCCAGTAATAACTTATTTTGAGTTATCTTTATCTTTTTATCTGTTCGGACAACACTTATTGAGATGTATTAAAATTATAGTATTTCCTGCTTGTGAAATTTATAATTCATAATTCGTTTATTTCCATTTATAACTTAAACGCCGCTACTTGCACTACAACAGAAAGTCAAGCAGATTATTTCTATCACATTGAACACTAAATGTTCATCTACCATGGTTCTTGACCATGGGAGATATCTCCGTATGTCTAATATCGGCGAGTAGGCACAAATACTTCATTGCAAAGGCCAAGTTTGATGCCAGTAGCACAAATTGACGAATTGAATCGTCTTTATTAAGATTGTGTTATACATATTATACGAGATATATTAGTTATAAATCATTAAAAAAGTACTCATCCATTGAGTAGAGTATTCAACTTTTCGATTAGCAAAAATACCATTTCCTGTTTACCACTTGTTTTGGAAAACCTCAATATACGGAATCCATAAATAGGTACTCATCTGAAGAGTACTCAGCCGTCAGCAGAAGTTCAGTGACGCAAAGCGTTCCATTCATACCGTAACCACTCCATTACGGAAAAATGCTTCCATTTATATTGGCATATGCCATAGATGGCGTAGCACGAGATGACACTGCTTCATACAAAACAGCCTTATTAAAACAAACAATTTATAGTAGTAAGCGGTTAAAAAGCTCTGACTCCAGAGTGCATCGGGTCTTTCGTCGACTAGGTGTCCCACATGTTGAAAAAGAAAGACTGCGCACAGTCGTGTAAAAAAATTTTAAACACTTGAACGTGTTGGGCATACGATTTTTGAAAACTTTTTTTTTTGTTTTATTCTACTATATTACATATGGGCTTTTGTACTTTATGTACATGCCAGCTCTATTGTTTCATGTCAAAATAAATTATCTTCTAAATAATAGTGTCAAACTATCCCGGTAGATGGAGCCATGCCCCTCGTTATTGGCATTAAGATATACGTGCATAGTTTTACCAACGGCAGGTGAGCCGCGGTGGTACCGTCGGTAAAGGCGTCGGTAGTTACCTACTGATTACGAAAGTCGCAGGTACAAATCCTGCCAGCGGTGCGATTTTGAAAGTTCTTAAAAACAGTGCCGTGTGATGCCGGCTTAAAGTGCCGTGTGATGCCGGCTTAGAATAGCATCACCCCATTTCTTGCCCGTGGGAGTCGTAAGAAGCGTCTAAGGGACTCGAGGGTGTGTATTGCAACTTTAGGCGATGGGCTGACAACCTGTCACCATGGCGATACAAAATTTTCCGGATGACCCTCAAATGTTTGTCAGACGTGGCGTAAATGTCCGTTCTATGCGGCCGTTTACGCTCTGCCTACCCCGCAAAGGATTATAGGCGTGATATGTGTATGTATGTGTGTATGTATGTTAAAAACAGCGCAAAATACTTGCGTGCTTGCGTAGGATTTTTTTATAAGCAATATTCAGGATTAAATAGGTGGCTGGTTTTTTTTTATCATAACTAAAAAAAGAACATTGGCAAGAGGGAACAAAACTTGTTCAAACTTTTCTAATGACTCTTTTTTCTCCTCAAAACTAAAGAAATGAAAAAATTAGTAAAAATAATTAGATACAACTAAAAACGGTTCTTCAAAAAACGTTTCCATGCATCTTAAATTTATATTTTCATTAAATTTCCAGGGCAAAGTCTTTTACTGCTGTACGTACGAAATGAACAGATAATTTTCCTCAAATACTTAGTTTGTTTTCATGTAGATTGGAAATGTATGGGTGGGCGGGCACATCCTAAAAGGTGCATTCTCTGGATATATTTGGGGGAAATGATCGTATTTTGTTTTGAATCTTTCTTCTTCTTTCGTAAATAGCAAGCCTCTTGGCGAACATTTATATTTTGTATAATTGAGACATATGAAATTTCTTTGATAGATTTTTCTCTGAAATCATTACTAATATCAAACCTTTTTATGACTTTTAAGAGTGTGTGCTAGGTACTATAGTACCGCCGCCGAGAGAAGTCGTATTTGACAGCTGTCAGATTCGTCATAATACTATGGCAGAGGGTCCATTTTCCTTTGTTGACATCTTTTTTAGTATGGAGATGACAGCTGTCAAAACCAACTTCTCTCGGCGGCGGCGGTATAACTGTAAACTGAATTGGTAACTGTAAACCTACGTATATCTATAGGGGAAAGTATCGATCACTATTAATCAGCGTCATCGCACATCTTCACATCAGACTATAAGCAGTCCACTGCTAGACAAAGATCGAAAGAAGAAGATCTCTCATTTTCACCGTCCAGTTGCTCTTTAAATTATTGGTCTATCTGTCCGGTATGTCCACCGCTACCGAGGCGTGACCTCCACATGAGAAGCCGTTGACTACACAGTCCATCGGTTCTACAACTTCTACAACAGATGTGATCAGCCCACTTCAGTTTGCTACGACATGTAGTATACAGTGTAAATAATATAAACACATACATACAAATACACATATCACGTAAACGGCCGCAAAAAACGGACATTCAAATCAGATCAACCACGTCAGACAAATATTTAAGGGTTATTCGGAAAATTGTGTATCGCCATAGTGACAGGTTGTCAGCCCATCGCCTAAAATTGCAATTGTAAACAATTAGGTTCTTAACAAAGAAACCCTTTGAGGGAGTAGACATCTACTCTCTATTCTCCCCCCCTTTCTCCCACCTACACAACACACTAATGGAATAGGAAACCTGTTCTATTTAATCCCAGGTTTCGAGTTAAACTCGTAGAAAATCTAGACCAGGCTAACTTAAAACCTAGGAATTAAAGCCGTAGACTAGGTAACCGTACCCGCTCGAGCCCAAGATAGCACGGCCAAGTCGTTATGTCGTCGGCAAGGGTGAAAAACTACATACCTTTAAATTTATCTTTTCGTACACTTGCTTTCTTTAGTCGCATCTTTTACTTACAGTGAAGTCTAGGTTTAGAAAAGTGAAAAGTAAAACGGTTCAATCAGCGTAACCCTATACAAATTGAAGTTTTCTGCTCGTTTTATCGATAATGGGAAGGAGACTGTATTTTATGTCTATGAATCGGTCGGTTATACAGCTGAAATTTTATGTATTTCTGTTGCTGCTATACCAGCACATGCATTAGAAGAAGAATAAAATATATTTTGATGGGGTTTTACAAAATACGTTATATTTTTCCACTTTTATGGAAAAGAGTACTGAACCCTTTGTTCGCGAATCTGACTTGAACTTAGCCGGTTTTTCATAAAATGCATTTTACAAAACGAAAAAAACCTCATGCAGAGTTACGTGGTTTTACACCTCAGCCAACGTATGTAACTGGCTTAACGAAGCCGTCCACTTGACCTAACGCCTTTAGACTAAGCCTCTTAGAGCTTTAAAAAGAATGCCCTAGCTAAGAAATAAATGAGGTTGAAGGAGTGTAACGGGTTAAGCGGTAGAAAAGTTTATATTTACACGTCTTACTGTTTAAACCAGTGGTCTGATGATCAGCAATTTGGCGCATTCTCTTTGGATGAGTTAAGTACAAGACCGTGCAGATTGGCGCAATGAAGAAGAAGCCTATGCCCTGAAGTGGGTGGATGTGGTCTGATGATGATGAATGTTTGAATATCTGGCTTCACGGAAAACCAGCGTTACAGGCAGCTCACTAATATATAAATAACGCCTATATCCCTCACAGGGTAGGCAGAGCGTTAACGGCCGTAAAACGGATATCAACACCACGTCTGACAAAAGTTTGAGGGTCAATCAGATAACTGTGTATCACTATAGTGACAGGTTGTCAGCCCATCGCCTAAAATTGCAATACACATCCAAACCTCGAGTCCTTTAGTCGCCTCTTACGACACCCATGGGTAAGAAATGGGGTGTTGCTATTCTAAGCCGGCATCACAGCTCACTCTCCTTGTAACATATGCTGAGTGGAGACCTTTTTTAGTCGCATAAGTAGATATCTGTATTTTAGTTTAGTATCTAATTGAATGTGACGAAATAAACGTATTTTATCTTTATCTTTAATATCGAAGGCTGTTTGATTAAAACTCACATAATGCCGGTCAATGTGGAACCCAAAGCTCTTTGCAGTTGACAACAGGCGCGATTGTGCTTTAATGCACCAATAATTATATCTGAACTTTGACATTGACACATTTTCGACCAATCACAGAAAAAAAGGCAAAGTCGAGAGTGGCGCCATTAAGTCGAATGTCGTCAAGGACCTCAATAGTGGCTCCACTTCACAAAATAAGTTTTCACTTTATACAAACAATCTATCAGAATATCCCTTGCCCAAATGAAAAACCTGCAAACTCAATGAAATAAATGCTTTGTATATTTATTTTTTTGGTGAAGTGTTGAGGTTGTTGACGGCTACACTCGCCTTAACCCTCCAGTTTGCTACCTCATTGCTGGCTTGTTCCTGTGTCACAGGATTCCTCAAACACAATAGCCGTCAGCGAGGCCGTTGGAGAATTTTAAGCACTAGTTTACTTTGCTTGCGTATAAGTAAAGGTTTATTAATTTATGGAAAACTGTTATTAGCTTATGTTCTGTTAGTTTGCCTTGCCTTATTATGTCAAAACAGCTGTTGGTTTTCTTAATAAATACAAGTAACCGCAGCCTGCCCAGCGGTTTGACCCGCTGCTAACCGTTTTCCAGGGGAAATAAAACATTTAAATATAGCCTATGTTCATCAATGATAATGTAGGATTGTAATGCAAAAATATTTACAAAAATCGGTCCAGTACTTTCGGAGCCTACTCAATTCAAACAAACAATCACATCATTCCTCTTTACAATATTAGTGTAGAAGTAATGTAAACAAAATATAGCTGAGGCGACATGTTATTTGATACAAAATTTGCCCGAGCGACTTACCAACAACAATTTAGCTAAAAGAATAAGGTCAACGTCGCATGAATAGCCAATAATGTACAAGTACGTTGAGGGTTTCGGACCATATTTAGGTAGAAAGGGCAAAGATCCCTAACTGTGATCCCTAGCTAGCCTATCTCGGTACAGTAATTTTTCATGTATAATGTTTTTGTAGATACTTTTTCTGAGGAAAGTATTTTAGAAAATGGTTAGTTTTTTTTTAAAGTAGAAGAATATTTTAATAGTTAAACGTGTTTTAACAGGTAATTTTGCAGGAAATATACTTACTTACCACTAGACATATTTTATACTAAAGTAATGAGTCCGTTCTGAGTCGTTAGTCAACTTAGGTTGTTCAATGATGGCGGCGTTTACAACTGCTACTGCTATGGCTTTTTTCTTTTTAACTTGATATTATATTTTATTGACCTGTCTTACAAACTGACGTAACTGAACTGTCACTTAATGATTTTCGACAGTTTATAAGAGGGGTCAACGAACAAGCCATAATCACAAAATAGAGAATGTATCTACGCGCCGCCGCCAATACTTACTTTGTGCCATAATCGTGTATTGGACACCTTCGGGGCGATTTGGATACGACATTTTTTGACAAGTTTTACTTCATATTTATTTATTTTTGTACATACATACATACATAAATCACGCCTATATCCCTTACGGGGTAGGCAGAGCGTTAACGGACGTAAAACGGATATTAATACCACGTCTGACAAAAGTTTGAGGGTCAATCAGATAACTGTGTATCACTATAGTGACATGTTGTCAGCCCATCGCCTAAAATTGCAATACACATCCAAACCTCGAGTCCCCTCTTACGACACCCATGGGTAAGAAATGGGGTGATGCTATTCTAAGCCGGCATCACACGGCAATGGCATTTATTTTTGTACAGACCTTTTTATCATAAAAATTCAAAAGTTGATCTTTAATATAATTACCAGTAAGTATCAATTCCTAAGTGCTCTCGTCAACAACGGTTTTTTTCAGGCAGAATACAATATTTTGAAGATGTAGCTTTTTATCCTTCTACCTAGTTAAGTCAAGATGATCCAATTATTATTGTACGAAAAAAGCTTGGCTTGAGAGCTGTTTCTTGCGAAAGGTACTTTACAAAATTTGTGATTATTAAACAAAGAAGAAGAGAAAAATATTTATTTCAGTTTGTAGGGCTCAGGAATAAAACTGGAACTATTATATTTGTATTTATTGAATGAACCAACAGATATTTTGCTATTAAGGCTAAGCACACTTATATACATGCATACATAATTCACGCCTATTTCCCTTACGGGGTAGGCAGAGCGTTAACGGCCGTAAAACATTAGCTAATAACAGGTTTCTCTTTTAAAGAAGCACGTTGTTGTCCGGCCGTCCGTCTAGACGGCTGTCACGACCCTTTATCTCAGAAACGTGTAAAAACATCGAGTTGAAACCAAAACTATAAACTGAGGTCTACGCCAAAAAACTCATCAACAGCCAAGAAAAGACTGCTAGACACAATCCTCTTCCAAATGCCTCCAAGGTCCTGATTTTGGGCCGTCTGCTTTAGAATAAGGCCGTAGGTGCACCTGGTAGGAGGCCATCCAACGTTGGGCTTTCCGAAAAGTGCCTGCTGCTCCACTAATTACATCAGATATAACTTTTTAAACACTCGCAATTACTTTCACACATTTCAAGTACTAAACCGGGCCTATCGCGATAATATTTAGGTAAATATTAATAATATACGTTGTGTAAGAGACAGCCAAAACAATACTAAAAGCATGCATTCATATCATGAAACTTAACAAATTTTCTTTCGAAACGTGTGACAGGAAACGACAAAAAACGACCTCCCGAAAAATTTACGTGTCCTGAAATATTTTTTCTGGGAAGCTGTTCAAATTCATAGTCTCAAGGCACCCTATAAGTATTCGGAGGGCTTTTCCTTACAACCTGTATATTTAGCGGCTAACAGTGGTTATGATGATGATCTTCAGGATTCGGCTTAAATTGTTGGGATTTGACAAATAAAACCACGATTAGGTGCAACTTGGTACCGGCTTTACTATTTTTGAGATTATAACAGTATCATACGGATTCTTCACAACTTAGGATTCGACACCATTTGACTATAATCCTAAGTGAATAATAGTTCTTCAAGACCGCTCGATTTATATTGTTTTCTGTACATGTTAGGCAAAAGATATTATAGATATACAGCCAAGACTTTCAATTCTGCCAGTTTTCTTCGTCAACATGCATGAATATTAATTTATTGAAGTCATTCGACCCACGGCCGTAACACATAAAACTGTGTTGAAACATCGGGACACAGGTAAATTATTAATGGGGTGTAAGGGACAGCTCTCTGAATACTCATAAGGTGCATGGAGAGCATAAAACTGAACAACTTTCCACTAGGAACATTATGTCAGGAAACGACCTCCCATGCAATTTCACGATCAGCTGACTGCATCGCCGCAAGGTTGCCTGCTTGTCGGTTTTTTACAGATTGTACTTCGGAGAGTGTGCTCAAGAGCTTCACGACCTTGTTCCACCAGCTCCCTTCTACCATCGGACATCCAGACGCACCGCCGGATACCATCCATACCTGTTTGCCATTCGGACTAAGCGCTTCCAGTCATCATTTATAATGCGCACTGCTAAAGAGTGGAACTCACTACCTGCGTCTGTGTTTCCAAACGCATAAAACCCTAATCTCTTCAAAGTAAGAGTGAACAGGCTTCTTCTGGATGAGCTCGCTCCATCTTAGACTCTGTCTCTGTCCTATGACCTAGACTAGAGTCAAGAGCACGCCAACATTAATAAAAATAAAAAATACCGTGGGAAACCCAATTTTTTTTACATAATTTTTGATATACATTGTTCAATACCAAATTTTTAAAACACTTCCCTGAGTGAGTGTTACGTATACAATATTTGAAAACATGCAAAGTTTTCAAGCGCGGGCAGTATTTGAAACTGTAACTTTCGTTAATACTAGTGACGACGCCTCTTCCATCTGAGCTACCGCATCCCGTTCCTTGCCGCCAATTTAAAAAAATATTGTTCGTTAAAAAAAAGAAAAGATCGTTCATTTACATAGTCTGAATGCACCCCATCAGTATTAGGAGGGCTGTCCCTTACACCCTTTATCTACATTAATATTATCACGATGTAGACATGAATCGAGAACCCAGGGCTTAGATTCCGAAGGCAGACATTTTAATAGCATTGAGTTTAGGGTATTACCTTGATGTGGGTGGGTATTATTAAATTCAAGAGTAGGTAACGTTTATTGATATTTCAACCACGCACTTGCGGTATGTTATATTAAATTATACGGCGTCTAACGAAAGGGTCTTTACATAAGCATGAACTCATATTTGGCACATGCTACATACAAAGAGGATGTATAATTTGTACATATTCCTATTTATGAATACATATTTAGATGAAATCTCATATTCTCAAATATTTATTTGCTTTAATGTTGTATAAGGATTGTAGGTTTCATTATTCTGGACACCAACATGAACCCTGCAAGGGTATTGCAATTAGTAAGTATAAATATTTACATTAATAAAAATTATCTTACAAAAAACAACAATATCAATAACATTGAATACCAAATGTTTAAAACACTTCCCGTGTTAGGTATACAATTTTTGAAAACTTGAAAAATTTTCAAGCGCGGGAAGGACTTGAACCTGCGACTTTTGCATCACTTGTGGCGTCGCCTCTTCCATCTAAGCTACCGCAGCTCGTTCCTTGCCCGCCAATTTTGCAAGTGTATTTTAATGCCAGTAACGCGTGGCATGGCTTCATCTATCGGGTTAGTTTCGCTACAAATACCCGGCGACTAATACCAACCTATATTAGAGAGGGCGCTACGATCGCCAAAGTAACATCGGCTCCACGTTCGAAGCGTATAAATAAATACTTTATAAACACAATTTAATACGAATACTATAGAAAAGTGAAGTGCTGGATGTGATAACGTGACACCAGTGTTTGTGTGATTTTTCATTGAGAAATAACAGAACAATCACATTACATGCATTGTGACATTATCTTGTAAAATAATCAACTAAAAACTGAAAACTACGAACTATAATAAACTTAAATTAATGTGGCAACGTTAAATCTACGAAATTCTACAACAAAAAGGACCTACATCGTGAGTAAATCAATAGAAAACGTAAAAACCTATTCAAATAATCGTTAGTGAATTTGAAATGTTTACAATGCAAGCTGACTCACCAGCTGATCGAACAGCTATTTGACCTACTTAACACAACAGCGACATCTATTCAGATCGTACGTACTCGGTTCGTATTCTGCTGCCGCGGTGTAAGCGCGTTGAGAAGCAGGGTACGTAGCGATTCCGGCAAAACCTACGAGAGGGCGCTGTCTACCAAAAGAGCTCAAGCGCAGCGCAGGTGGGCTTGACTCCACGCAGGCTGGGTAATAAACTGGATCGGCCAAAATCCGTTAGAGGGCGTGGTCGACCTACAGAAATCAAGCGCGGGTGAGTCAAACTCAAACTCGACGCCGGTGGTGTGACCAATTGAATTCGCCAAAATCCGAGAGAGGGCGCGCTAATAGATAATGGCACCTAACAAGAATACTAGCCTTATAAACTGCGCAAATTGCAACAAAAAATTGCCGCAAAAAGAGTATCTTCAATGTAAACTATGTGAAAGAATTTTGGATCTAAACTGTGCTAATATATCCGTAAAATTATTTTACTTAATGAAAAACAAGAGTAACTGGAAATGTTCTAAATGCTGTTCGGGTTTACCCCAACAAAAACTAAAATCAAAAACAATTGCCCCAGCTGCGTCAACCCCAAAACAAACCGTGACTTCAGCACACAAAGAATCGACACAAATCACATCATCAGTTGAGAAAGTTGACATCAATCAGGATATATCTAAAAGCAAGGACACAAGTCAATCTGCAGTAAACCACTCGAATAATCAATTACTAAACCCAAAAACATCTTCAGATGCAGTATACAGTGAGAAATATGACAATGTTACAAGAAGAACTAAAACCAGTGTACAGAAAGAGTTCTTAAATTCCTCTCTTCCAAACAGAACTGAGCACTCGTCTAATTCATCTTCATTATCAGACACGGGTTCCAGTAACAAGTACAATAGTTTACCAGATTTATCAACGTTACAGAATGAAGAAGTAGAGCAACTAAAACAGGAAATTATGGAATTGAAATCACAATTACTTGCAGCGGAAAATGAAGTCGAAAATATAAGTTTAGAAAAAATTGAACTAGAGAAGATAATAGAAAAGCAAAACAAGAGAATAAAAGAGTTACTACAAATATGTTCTTCGCCGAAGAGATGTGCTACAAAAAATCCTAATAAAACGATAAAACAGAAATCAAAAAACCTATCGAACTTGGATCGCAATAATTCAACTGTAAACAACAAAATCACGAATATTGAGGGAGGATATGAACAAGTTACGCGCACAGACATAGAGAAAGAAAATTTAATAATAGATAGAGAGAAAGACAGTGAAAGAATAAAGAATGATCACAAGGAGATAGAGTTAAGTAATATTACGAATAACGACTCTACAAAAAAGAAGAAAATTTTTATCATAGCAGACCAACAAGGCCGAGGTTTGCAACAAGCGTTGGAAAAACTCGTCAGTTCTGATTACGAAGTGTTTTGTTACTGGAAAAGTCAAGCATGTTTAAGTGAAGTTGTTAACACCTGTAAGACGGAAATTAAGTATCTCTCGGAACATGACTTTCTTATAGTAGTAGCAGGTTTAAATGACAATAATCCTGACATATTAAAATCAAACTTATTGAATTGGTTAAATTCAACTGTGAACACTAATGTTATTATTTGTGGACTTCCAAGAAATTCACCGATGTACAGCATATACAATCTAAATTACGATATTAATATGATCTGCCGAGGCTATAGCTACGCTAGGTTTGCAAAAATGAACTATAGTAAATGTTATCATGGTGCAAAACGATTTACCTCTAATCTGAGTTTTGCATTATACAGAGAAATCCTTCATATTCTTCATAAACCAAGCTTTTTTTTCACGAGGGAGATAAACAAAGACAATAACGATTCACTAAACATGATCTCGGGTAGCAGACAGTATGGAAATACGGAGTCAAATAACGAAATAAATTCTATGAATAATCCCCAACGTTTCCCTTTTTTATGAATGATGTTTTGCGCATTGTCCATCAAAATATTGCTGGATTTTTAAACAAAAAGGAATTATTAGAAGCTACACTACACGAACTATCGAATAAATTAAAAAATCCTATAGATTTAATATGCTTAACCGAAACGTTTATTCAAAAAAGTCATGAATTAAATATTAAATTAAAGGGATACACGTTAAGTACTACTTTCTGTAGATTAAAACAGAAGCGTGGAGGTGTTTGCATTATACACCATAATTCAATAGAAATAAAACCACTAGACTTTATTTCAGAGCTATCAGCAGAAAAAACTTTTGAGTGTTGTGGAGTGGAAATCCCACAATATAATGTAATTTTAGTATGCATTTACAGGATTCCAGGCGCTAGCACGGACATATTCTTTAGGAAACTGACTCTACTTTTAGATAAATTAAAAAGGAAACATAAGAAAACCATCGCACTGACGGGTGACTGGAATATAGACACACTAAAAGATACAAAGGCCTCGCGCGCTTTGAAAGACCTGCTTGAAACCTATAATATTAGACTACACATTGACAAGCCAACGCGACAGAAGTCCTGTATTGATCATTTTGCCACCAACAACGAAGGCGCAAAAGGTGATACTCTACCAGTTTGCCTATCTGACCATGACACTGCTCAAATTCTTACTATACCCATAGAGACTAGAGCAAAATCGATTCCTTTTTGGTATAAGACCATTAGAGACTATAGCTCCGAAAATATAGAGAAATTTAAACAATGCATATTAAGTTATTCATGGTCTGAGGTTTACAAATGTGAAGATATTGAATCCGCTTTCATATATTTCCACACTGAGTTATGCTTATTGTACGAATTGTGCTTTCCTAAGTATAGAGTCAAAATATCGAACAAAGAATATAAACATAAGTGGTTAACAAAAGGAATAAGAACTTCATGTATAAAGAAAAGAAAGTTACGCATTTCTTATTATAAATCAAAATTACATAAAACAAAATATAGATCATACGCGAAATTGTTAAAAAAATGTATACAGTCGTCTCAAAAGTTAACAAATAAAAAATATTTAAAAAAAGCAAAAAACAAAAGTAGAGCCACATGGAACCTAATCAATGATAAGGATGATTCTTCCAAAATTAACACTATTAAATGCCTAACCATGAACAATAATGTAATAACAGATCCTTTATGCATAGCTTCTGAATTTAACTCTCATTTTATAAATTTACCTAATGTGTCTTCCGGGGAACGCAGCCAACCTAAAGCACCACCAAATAATAGCTCTACATTCTACTTATACCCTACTGACATTTATGAAATAAAACGCGTAATTACATCACTAAATAATACAAATAGCACTGGATACGACGAAATATGTACACATATCATTAAAAAATGTATTGATGAATTGTCCCCATTGCTGACATATTTAGTCAATTTATCTTTTATTAATGGCATCTTCCCATCTTTATTAAAACGATCAGTAGTCAAACCATTATATAAGAAAGGAGAAAAGGACGATATACGCAACTATAGACCCATCACACTCATACCCGTATTATCGAAGATATTTGAAAAGGCTTTCTGTAATAGACTTACGGCTTTTTGCACAAAATACAATATAATCAGAACTGAACAGCACGGTTTCCAAAAAAACAAATCGACATCTTTGGCCTGTTTCAGAATTGTTAAACATGTATCACATTTTATGAACAAGAGAATCCCCGTCTCTATGATATTGTTTGATTTGAGCAGAGCATTTGACTACGTTTGTCACCAGACATTGCTGAATAAGTTGCAGTCTTACGGAATACGCGGACATGCTCTTAACTGGCTAAAAACGTATCTAGAGCGAAGGGTTCAAAGAGTCGACATAAATAGCATAGATGAATTTTCTTATCTTAAAACTTATAAGTCATCATTTTGCAACAATAATACCGGTGTACCCCAGGGAAGCATTCTGGGTCCATTGTTATTTATTCTTTATATTAACGATCTTCCATCAATAACCCACTACCCAATGACATTATTTGCAGATGACATTTCTATTATAATTAATAAAACTCCAAACCTTGACTACGAAAATGAAATTAATTTGACTATTAACAAAACAGTTGATTGGCTGACATCTAACAATTTATGTGTAAATATATCAAAGACAAAATATATGCAATTCTATAATAAAAATAGTAAACTTTTAAATCTTTCAATAGTATACGAAAATGACCCCATTGAGGAAGTCAATACAGCAAAGTTCCTGGGCCTAAACCTTGACTCTAACTTGACATGGAAACAGCATGTTGACGAAGTTTGTCGGAGGTTGAACAGATTTACGTACGCTCTGTTTCGACTAACAAACCTTGGTGGTCGGAAGACTGCTCTCACAGCGTATCACGGTTGCGTTTGTTCGATTTTAAGATATGGCCTTACATTATGGGGAAATTCAGTTGATTTGAATCGTGCCTTTATAATACAAAAGAAATGCCTTAGGTCTGTATTTGGCGTTGGTCCAATGGAGTCCTGTAAACCACTATTTCAGAAATCAATTCTTTTGACATTACCTGCTATGTATATCTTCGAAATTTGTGTTTTTGTAAAAAATAATTTAAATCTTTTTAATAAAAAATCAGACCACTGCAACTTTTCAACTAGATTTCCCGATTACCTAGTGCCTCTACCTTCCTCTACAACCTGCTTCTCGAGAAATAGTTACAATATGGCAGTTAAACTTTATAATAAATTGCCAGACAGAATGAAGGATTTGCCTGTGAGGAAGTTTAGGTCTGAGTTACATAGTTTTTTAGTGCGGACTAGCTTTTATAGCGTTCAAGATTTTCTTAATTATAAACATTGAACATTGAATGTATAAAGGCTCTGAAGTTAGTGTTAATTTTTATATTGTGAAATTTGTGAATGACTTTTTATCTTATTGTACTGACATATCTATTTTCTATAAATTTGTTATTTTGATATTTTTGACATTTTGAATAACTAAAGTTTGACATTGTAATATTATATCTTGACTATTTGACGTTGTAATAATATCTATTTAATAATTAACTTGTAAGACTGTTTTGCCCTCTCAGTATTTGCATGCCATGACTTTTGGTTAAATGTGTGAAACTGTATTTTTCCTAAGATCTCATGAAATGTATTTATTGTACCACATTTACAGCAAATAAAAATATTTCAATTTCAATTTCAATATAGATGGAGATACTGATTGAATAAAATAAAATAAGAAATTTAAAAAAATATCGCGTCGTCCGGGGATTGAACCCAGGACCTGTGGAGTACCGTCCCACCGCTCTGCCACTAAACTACAGGCGCTCCGACCGAACCTTCCGATCTTATTGCCTTTCATTTGTGCCTGCAGTGGAAACGTCCACACTTCTGTGTTACGCTCTGTGTGGCAAGCGAGTCAATGTAATTACAGGACTGCCACATGAGACTACTCAGTTTATGACCCACTGTGAGCAGCGCGCTTGGCAGTTTCTACATATGTGTCTCTAGTGGAGTATGAGTATACACACACACACACACACATAATACGCTTATAATCCCTTGCGGTGGGCAGAGTTTAAACGGCTGCAAAAAACGAACATTTACGCCACGTCTTACAAATATTTAAGGGTCATTCGGAAAATTGTGTATCACCATAGTAACATACCCTCGAGTCCCTAAATCACCTCTTACGACACCCAAGGGAAAGAAATGGGGCGATGCTATTTGGTCTATGTCGGCTTAGAAATATTGCATCACACACATGAGTAGACAGAGTTATTTAGAAATCATCTGTTTCGTAGAAATACCTACTCGACCTAATTGTACAGAGAGACTCTTTTTATTTGCAATACCGCATACACATATCACGCCTTTATCCCTTGCGTGGTAATAACGGCGGTAAAATAGGATTGTTATCATTATCAACACGTCTGACAAATATTTGAGAGCCATTAGAGACAAATCGTTTATATAATAAATAAAATAATGACAGGTTTTCATCTAAAATTCTAATACCCATGAATTGAATTGATGAATGAATTTACATCACTCGCGGGAAAGAAATGAGGTGATGCTATTCTAAGCTGGCATCACACCGCAGTACCGCAGGTGGCTCGTAATATACGTTGTTCAAAATCATGAGTAGAATCATTCTGCAAAGAATGCGTACTGACTAAAAAAATCCTATAACATCATCCTTGGTAATCTTGTGGTCTGAGTTTTGTCCGGAGGTTTGATTCTCGAGAGGAAGACACATAACATTAATATTAATAAACAATACTATTACCGTTTATACATTTCAGTATAATATTAATAATTTTACTCTCGCTTCCTCAACTACTAATTGCTGCTATAGATTTTGTACAATCTGCATTGGGCGTATCCCATTGATACGATAAGAAGAAGAACTACTTAGTTACTTCAATAAATTAGCTCTTTAGCCTAAATCCACAATAGTGAGAAGATCATATTTTCTCCTTACTCATAAGTTTAGTATTCTGTAAATTTTACTTTTCCTTGTATGCCAAAGCTCGGAGCAATTAACAGAGGCTGTCAAAGTTCACAACTAAAAAACGTAAACGAAACCACAGAGTATTTACAGAAAAAGCACTTACCGATGCCACTTTCATTATCATCCTGGCAGCAATGAGCCAATTTCCCGCTCAAAATGCGACCTGAAAAACATTCCAGTGTTTCCCAAACTGTTAGTCGAAACTAAAAAAAATTACATAGTAATGATCTTGGGCGGTAATGTAATGGCAGGTTTGCGAAGAGTTGCCGCCAGCGCTAGCCGTCTCTGTGTACCGCACGCATCAAATACGTTATCAAAAAAATTATTTTGAAAAGGAAATAATGACTTTCTAAAAAGTTAACAGCTACAATTAACCATCTCTTCCTAAAAAAAAGACTTGTCTTAGTGTTTATATGTTCTAATTCTTGAAACTAATAATTACATACGCAAAATTAATTAACAAGAGGCCAAATTGGCTCCAGTAGTAATTAATGACACAAATGCGAGTAGTTAGGACATTTACTCGTTTTCAGAAGGATGTTGATTCGATTTTTACGTCACCTTGCTATTCAATCTGTTGAGTGGAAAGGAATGATGGTACTTTTTTTTAAATTACGACCGAATCTTTCAATTGATGTTTATTTATATATTTTTTTTAATTTAAACTTTGACAACCTCTGTTCTAGATAGAATCTCTCGGCGACCCAACCAGTTATATCCGGTTATATCTCGTTGTATCCGGTTACTCTTTTAAAACACCAGCGGAATCGTAAAAACAGGGTAAATGAGATGTGAACCGCGCGATTTAAGCCTGGCAATTTGGCTAAATGACGGTACCAAAGGGTTACGTCGGAAAGTAATTTAGACTTTAATGGATGCGGCGTTTTTAGGTGCGCCCTAAAAGTTTCGAAAACCCGTTTTACGCCAGCACAACATAGGTGCGAGTTTTAATGTCCTTGACAGATTCTCGTGCCGAGCCTTTAGAATTCTAAATTAGGTTGTAAAATTATGTAGCCCGGAGCTCGTTGGATTATTGAAATTTTGTAAGTGGCAGTTCGAATTGTGATCAAATTTACGAGTTACCTAAGTGCTGGGACTCACCTGTGTCACGAGACGCGTAGAGAATTTTATTGAAAACGATGTTTTTTTTATTTAGTAGCGGTTTGACACCATATGGCAGTAAAAGTATTCTATCAAGATCAACCAACACTCATCTGCGTATAGTTGTCGCAGTATTATGGCAGAATTAGGATTTCGTCCGAAATCCTAGGATTTTGCCCAAAAGCCGGATTATGGTAAAATCGTAGATTTCATTCGACCATCATCCTAAGTAGATCTAGGATTTCGGCCATAATTCTAGGATGTTGACCGAAATCCTGGATCTACGTAGTAATATGGTAAAACGAAGGCTTCAGAACACTTTTTATAAATTGTGTAGTGACTATACACATACATACATAAATACTTGCGGAGTATGCAGAGTTTTAATGGCCATAAACAATTTTGAGGGCTATTAAAATGGTAATACACATGAAAACTTCCATCCGTTAGTCGCTTCTGGGTGTCGTACGCACGGGTTAGAATAGGGGTGATGCTATTTTAAGCCGTCATTACACGGAATAGGGACTATCGCCATGCATTACTATTTGTTTTTACTTTAATTTGTATTCTTATTATGCTTTTGGAGAGAAAAATAAGAACTTAAGAAAATTTGATGAAACAAAATAAATGACACAAAAATAATTTATAATAATCAAATCAGTCTTTTATTTTTATTGATTCCAGATAGAATGTACTAATCACTATTATTATTAGGCATCTAGTCTCGATATAAAAATTAACCATTTTTTATAAACATTTAAGTGCTAACATATGATTAATATAACAAACATTAAATAATTCGTTTTTCTGTCATTAACATAAACTTTTAAGTATCATTTCTTTGATTAAAGATTTTTCAATTAGTAAAAACAATATTTTTTATATAATTACATAAGTAACTGTTTATAATATTATTAGATGAGTGATAAAATAAACATTTGGGTGTCTTCTCTTTTACAAAATATAACAAGGTAGACAGAACATCCTGTTATCATTTGCATCACCTAGTATCTATCGTATTGTTCCCTCCCCGCTCGTAGATTCCCCCGAATCGCGATTAATGCCATAATACTAAGCTGATCCAGGATTTCGACCAAAATCCTAGGATTATGACCGAAATCCTGGATCTGCTTAGGATGATGGTCTAATGTAGTCTAAAATTTTGCCATAATCCGGCTTTTGGCCGAAATCCTAGGATTTCGGCCGAAATCCTTATTCTGCCATAATACTG
The DNA here is from genome assembly GCA_027580185.1 of Tuta absoluta. Taxonomy (NCBI): domain Eukaryota; kingdom Metazoa; phylum Arthropoda; class Insecta; order Lepidoptera; family Gelechiidae; genus Tuta; species Tuta absoluta. The sequence goes on along the minus strand of JAQAHW010000019.1, from coordinate 3,490,238 downwards.
CGACATAGTCACAAATTGGAGAGATGGCGTGCGGGGCTCATAGCCAGGTATGATTTAAAAAAATTCACTGAAAATCTTTTCTAACATATTCAAACATTTCATTGCGACGGAGCTATTACCACCAACTTTACGCGAAAATATCATTCACTTACTTCTATCAACGCGGCCTTCCGTACCCGTATGGAACGAGACGGAAGACCGAGTTGCTTCAATTTGCTTGAAGGTAAGAATAGATTTGATTTTTATGACGTACGTACTTATTGATATGATTAATATTTTTCAAGATTCAAATGAGTGACCCACTTACTATACCTGCTACAGTGCTTTCAACAAAACCACTTGAAATATTATCATAAAATCTTTCTTGTTGACAGTTTCTAATGTTTTCTAGCAACAAATTTTGCTTTGAAAGGCAACATTGGTCACAGAGGAACAACAAATATATTTTCCAGTGAAACTGTAACAGCAAAAATAAGCTTTCCACCAATGGTCGTCGTTTCTGAATTCTGAAACAACATGGCCGAAAACGAACAACAACTTCGATTTACAGATTGAACATAAAACAAACATGGCAAACTGGAAAACTGCCGTATCCAAACAACTTTTCTCTGAGGGTCGTGTGTAAAAAGGCCTCGAACAAACCCAGTTATAAGGCCGTGAGTACACTTAGGAAGAATGAGATGCGGTGACGTCATCAATATTGCATCTTTTGTTTTTATACTTAGTAGAGGGTGGTATTTTTAAGGACAAGGAAAAATCACAATTTGTTTTATTTTCAACGCATAATAACCGTATAGGAATATGATTATGAAATTTGAAATATAAAAGTAAGCAAAGCCTTCGGCTGTATCTAACTATGGTAAAAAATGTTGGACTAAAAGAATGTTGGTCTGAATGATAAAACGAATTATTTTCATGAATAAAAGTATTGAATTGAATTGATCAGTTTTAGGACTGTGGGCTTTCTAGTCCAGTGATTTTCATACAATCGAAAAGCGATGGGCTGAATAATCACTAATATGCCTTCAGAAGTTAAGTATCTAATTACATTTTCATGAAAAATAATAGGAAAATAAAAAGATAACGAGTATCTCTAATATCTCTACCTACATCTTAATTTGACTTCCATGACGACAACTATTGATTAACTGACAAGTTTCTATGTCTTCTCTCCTACATCAGTATTTACTAGTTTAGAGTGAAATTCTGCTGTCCACTTTCTAAAACGTTGAATGTTGAGTGCTTATTTTAATTTAATTTATCCCATCTAAACGCTTCCTAAGAGGTGTTTACCTGAATGCCCCTGCATTACATAGCTCAGATGTTCTACCCCGAGTAATTTCTTAATCAACTACCTTTGTTTACACTAATTGTGCCATTTGCGATTCTATTTGGACCCCTCGCAAACAGAATGAGAGAGGAATCTCTGTCATAGGTCATATTTCTCTATGCTTTTATTAAGGGTGACATTGTGTGTCTTTGATGTTTGGGTTGATTTCCGCACTTAAAATAAATTTTAGGAAAATAAGAAGCTACGTTGGTTTTGTACTAATTTGGTGGCACTTCCAAAATATCAGTTTGAAATTTAACTTAGAACCACACTTTTACCATCCATCAGTTACATTTTAATTTTCTACAGACATACATACATATATCACGCCTTTAATCCCTTGCGGGATAGGCAGAGCGTAAACGACCGCAAAAAACGGTCATTTTGCCACGTCTAACAAATGGTTGAGGGTTATTCGGAAAATTGTGTATCGCCATAGTGATGGGCTGACACATCGCCTAAAATTGCAATACACTCCCTCGAGTCCCTCAGTCGCCTCTTACGACTCCCACGGGAAAGAAATGGGGTGATGCTATTCTAAGCCGGCATCACACGGCAATTAATTTTCTGAACATAGAAAATTTTACCTTACTTAATCGGTAGTATTTACAATAACCACATGTTTATCTCTACATTTGTGCAAAGTTTTAAAGGTTGTATTATGTTATATCAACAAGATCTTTTGCCGTTTGTAAAGACTACTGTGAATCTTATTTATTTAACAGAAAGTAACACTAGGCAAATAATTAAACCATTTTGAACTAGCTAGAGCCAGTCTAAACCAGTATAATCCAGCCAAATGTGGGAAGTACAGGCGTTAATGACGCCGTACAAATGCGACTTGCAATGCAGGTGGGAATTATCATGTGAATTTTGTTATCTGCAAAGGTAGTTTCAGCACTTCGGCTCTTGTAGCATTAGTGTGAACTAATGAAGTAAGATTTAAAAAAAAGTGTATTTAAGAATTTAGTACATAAATAGTTAAGGAACAGAGGAGTTTGTTGAGAACCATAGATTATAGAAGAGGGAAGATGATGGGGCACCTGATACGACACGATCATTTCTTGAAGAACATCGTGGAAGGAAAAGTAGAAGGCAGAAGAGGTCGGGGTCGACCAAGACGAAATTACTTTGACCAAATAAAAGAAAAGATTAATTTCGTATCAGGAGGTCAAATCACTGGCGGAAAGACGACAAAAATGGCGGTTACTCCACCGACAAGAGCTGAGCTCTTACATTTAAGAAGAAGAAAAAAAATTCATTATGAAAAAGACTACTGTTGAATTATAAATAGCTCTCCTTTCAGTTCATAGCTCTAAAAGCTCTAAAACTAAGATTCGCTCGAATCCAGATTTGCTCGGTGTTCTACACAATTAACAGCTCGTCAGCTGCATCACAAGCCTTTTTTTATTATTTAATTAAAAATAGGTAAGTATTTGTCAGCCATATCACTTGATGATGCAGACGATGTTAGAACATGCTCACCTACATAATGCCTATTCTCTCTTTTCTTGAAAAGGCCCAGGTTGAAGCGTTCTGGAAACATATTCGCAGGCAGGGAGTTCCACTCTTTAGCAGTTTGCATTAAAAATGTAGAAACAAAGCGCTTTGTGCGAATCAGTAATCTCAAAACTGAACTTATTGTCCACAGGAATCCACTATGGCGAGGACAGTGTGGGTTCGTTTCCATACTTCGAGTACAACGTGCCTCGAAATGTAACCACGGTGGTCGGCCAGACCGCCTTCCTACACTGCAGAGTAGAACAGTTGGGTGATAAAGCTGTAAGTATCATTTTCATTACGTAACTTAAAGTAACGTAACGTAACGTAACGTTGCGTTACGTAACATAACATAACATAACATAACGCAACAAAACGTAAAGTAACATAACATAACTTTATTATAACCTAACACAGTATATCATAATTCATAATATTAACTGCCACCTGTTTTGTCTTTCGTCACTGTTTCGGTAGCTCAGTTAGTAGAGCAGTGGGACAATACTCCACAGTCGCAGGTTTAAGTACCGGCCGCAGCCATATTTTTTCAACTTTTTGTTTTCATGTATGAAAATAATATGTCACTGTGACTGCAAAAATCCTACTGTAATGTTGTAGTGATACCAGCATCAGCGAATAACAGGGGTTTGAGGGCGCCTTACCCCCTTCAAAGAACAACCTGATTCTATGAGGCGTTAAAAAACCATGACATTGAAACATCTTTCAATTATTATCATACCATATTAACCTTAAATCTTATTCATGCCGTGGGAACGAAATCGCGGGCACCTGCCAGTATAATAGTTTCTATGAATATCGTGTTAGAGAACCAAGTTCATGATTGCGATAGTTTAAATCTACTGTCCTATGTGCTAGAACTACCATTTTCAGTACATTCTAGACTAGAACATGGTTAACCCGAACTTATGAGAGACAGCCAAGTTTTACTTCAAAGTTATCGGAGTGAGTAGTTTGAAATTACTAATTGGTACTCGTAAGTGCTGCGTGGGTAGCGCATTTATACCCCTGAGTGTTCAAAAACACGATCAAGGATGGATCTAAGGAATGGGCAGCAGCGTTCCCTGTGAATTCAACTCCTTGCTTTGCGCTCGCCAACTCACTTTCCAAGTGTGGTGAGTATTGCAAATATTACATTTCTCGCACATACATGATTTGAAATGACTTAAACCAAGAAATTCTTAAAAAGCCTTTCTCCTACTAGGTACTTATACTATTTAAACTTAAGTGAGACATAACTAAATCATTTAAGTGAACACGGATCAAACTCACTGTTATTTTCGTTGCGCGTTATCGCGACGTATTCGGACCAGTCGGTGGTCCTTCTTAAAGCTGAGTGCCGCTGCACGCTCGCGCGTCTCGCCAGGCACAGTCGCCGAATACGTCGCGATAACGCGCAACAAAAATAACGGTGAGTTTGATTCGTGTTAACTTAAATGATTTACTAGATACTTCTTCAGTAATTTTCGTTTCAAGAATATGAAATACTAGCGACCCACACATTGGTTGTCGTCGCTGCTTCCAGTTTTTTTAAAAGCACGTTCACACTATGAGTATAATATGAGCAGAGCAAATAGTAAAGGTTACTCGCGTTGCTAGTCGTCATGCCGCTGCCTTTTCCCGTGTTCCCGCGAGGGTCGGCTTTTCGTGCGCGAGTCAAAGGAACGGCAGCATAAGCGCGAGTGGAATGTTTTGCCATCTCGCTCACTCGTATTTCTGCAAAAAGAGTATGACGACAGTTTTTGAACACTCACTCGCGTTGATACTTCCGTAGAAGCTTCAGGAGCAGGATTGTAAACGAAGCATAAAGATGTTTTGTCGTGTAAAATTTACAATAACCTCTGCCCCTCGTTTGACCCTTCCCAGAAACAAAAAGTTTTTTCGGACTCGCTAGTTTTATTTATGGGTGGCATAATTTTAGGCCATGTGCTATGAATATGTTACACTGCAAAAAGAAACTATTTTTTTTAATGATAATATATTTATTTCTCATAACATGAAAAAAGCCTTCCGTTTTAACAAACATTGTCTAGGCCTGAAGGGACAAAAGCTTGATTTTGTAACTACATTAAATTTGTAATACAATTTAATGCGATGGGCTGACAAGCTGCCACTATGGCGAATGGCGATACACAATTTTCCGAATCACCCTCAAATATTTGTCAGACGTAGCGTTAATGACAGTTTTTTGCGGCCGTTTTCGCTCTGCCTACCCCGCAACGCAAGGGATTACAGGCGTAATATGTATATGTATTGAAGTAGTTTTCTTTAAAAATACGTAAGTACTTTTTTGTTTTCTCTGTTAAATCATAGAGACGTCTCCGTTTCAAACAATAAATGCAATCAATAAACACACAAGCGACTACGTAAGATTGAAGATAATATTTCAATAGGTGGGGAGCTTAGTTGCACCAATAATATATTAAACCAAATAGCCGCTCTAGATTGTGTCAGTTTCTGACAGCTTTACGGGTTAATATGTGGGTAGTAGTTAGGCGTTGTATTCAGGACTTATGTTAGTTTATTAGCTTTGTCATTACATTACCCTCATTTCGGGATGTAAATTTTCTGAACTTACCTTCAATTAGTGCTGTCACTTTCCGTCAAAGGTGGGACATACCTTAGTCATTTCATGACTTAGAATTTGACAATTACGTGTTATCTGTCAAAATAAGGTTACGATGAAAACAATGGCGACAAAATTGACTAGAAGCTGCAAAAAACTCATTGAAATTTTGAAACATGACAGGACATAGATATTCCTATCCTTTTATAAACCTATTTAATAGCCTGTTAGAAGCCTATTTAATAAAAATTTAATGCACGATAATTGAAAGTTTGCTTGATATATTTATTTTTCATAGTTTGGTATATTTTTACACTTTTTGCGTTTACACTGCGCAAAAAAGTGTAAGCAATCTTTATGTATATAGCACATTACATATATACATACATACATCAGCCTATTACAGTCCACTACTGGACGTAGGCCTCCTCCTGGGAAGGGGAAAGGGATTACTGAGTTATATATATTCAAGCCTTTCTTTTTAATTTTTTTGTTGTTTAGTGAACCTGCCTTGACCCTTTCCACATGCCCTAAGTTAGACTGGAAGATAACGCCTACCGCCTGTCGCCATTTATGTGGATGAAGTTAAATAAAAATAAAATAAAAATAAAATTCTTTTACTGATTGTTTTTCTTATTATCCTCTTCCATATCTTTACATATTAGTTTATCATATTAGTATATAATACTTTATTTTATTTTAAATAATGTACTAATGCATTAGTATGTAAAATAGTTTATTAGTATATGTAGGTGTACCTATGCACTATCCCGCTTAAACATACATACCTACTTTTTAAAAGCTTTTATTTAACTTGCAGTGTATGTAAGTATGTAAGTAAGTAAGTAAGTAAGTAAGTAACAATGTTTGTTCGGTGCAAATCTTGCAAGTTTAATTTGAACCACTTTTCGGTATCCGATTGAGTTGAAATTTTGCATGTTGGTCCAGAACCGATGACAATGCATGTTAATCATAAATTTGACCTGATGCTGCTGCCAGGATCGGCTCCGGACGAGAGATCTCCTCAGCGGTTTATAGCTGGGACACAAAATTTTGTATACGAATTCGTTTATTATAGGCAGTTGGTAGGCCCACCATGAATTAGACGCTACATCCAGGGTTGTCTTCGAACTATGGAACTCCTCAATATTCAACTGCTGGGACTTGCAATTTTGTATACGAATTCGTTTATTATAGGCAGTTGGTAGGCCCACCATGAATTAGACGCTACATCCAGGGTTGTCTTCGAACTATGGAACTCCTCAATATTCAACGCGGCGCCGGCGCACGTCTCCTAATGTTAGTTTTCCCCGTGCCTTAAGTTTTTCTATTGAAGGTCTCTCCGTTTTATAGAAAGACTTTCGTATTGATCAATAACTATCGTAACATAAACTAAAAAATATAAAATAAAATGATGTAAAAAAAACTTTTAAAACAAGCTTTTATTTAAGTGCTCTGAAAAGATGAAAATAAAATTTTGAATGACATTAACCACATTCATTTATGACTTTACAGAAATGAAAATATAATAAAAGCTTGTCGCGAAACTTTCAAATTGTGATTGAAATTTTGTAATAAGGTACGCACCTAACTGTAATTAGGTAGTTTCTTCTAGGCATCGCGACAAGCTTTTATTATATTTTCATTTCTGTAAAGTCATAAATGAATGTGGTTAATGTCATTCAAAATTTTATTTTCATCTTTTCAGAGCACTTAAATAAAAGCTTGTTTTAAAAGTTTTTTTTACATAATTTTTCTTTTCTTGTCCGAAGGTAAGACATTGCTACCTCAGCAATAAGGCCGCCTAAATTGTACCGATATTTTTTCTTTTACTGTAATCGTTCTATTTGTTGTGTTTTGCACAAATAAAGTATTATTGTATTGTAAAAAAATTGCTGTGTAATGACCGCCGTAGAAGTCTGTTATTAAGGCAGCAACAGTACTACATACATACATACATCGCTCTCTTAATAAAATAACGACCTGATCCTAAAACACAAATTTTTGGGTATCGATGAAAAACGTTTGTTGAATAAACAGAATAATTTTTAAATGGCTGTAGAATTAAAAGTAAAAGGCAAAGGATGAAACTTGAACCACCTAACTAATCCTAAGAATATGTTCTTTTAAATGCATTAAAATTTACACAAATATTCACATCCATTAATTAAAAAAAGTTAGTTATTTGTTACCCTTTAGAATTGCGTCATTATCTCATGAAAAATCTGAAAGAAATATTGACCTAATTTAAAATCGGTCTTTGTTTTTATCAAATCAAACATAAAGATCTCCGACTTATTTCAAATTAAGTCACTATTTTACTAAAAAGCTAAAAGAAAATACAATTTATTTAAAAATAAGTCTATAACTCTAACATGTGACTCAAATTCAAATCGCAATATAGCGACTAGCAAATGGTCGACAGAACACAGTCCTATTACAATGAAACTATTAAGATAATTTTTTCTTCTGTCATTTATATGGAACACCGAGTCGACAAATGACCCAATGAACCCTTTGATAAAACGTATTTAAATGTAACTTAAATGCGCCGCGGTCGCTATAAATGGTGCGGTGGCTGTTCTCATTGCAACGGAGACGGCTTCTACAAGAAAAATTAAGTGAAAATGAGAAAATTAATCTAAAAGATATTTGAACGCTAGTGTGGTTTGGTCGGCAAAACTTCTACCCGATGTGACTTATTAGTTGCTATCGTTCAGATGCTCTCTTTTATATTGATGTCCACTTTCCTCACGCTGCTGTCTGCTTCGTGATACGTAGCGATGGCTCGTCCTCGTGGACAGGTGTCAGATGTTATATGGTAGAGTGTTGTCCACGATCTGCACAATGTTGTTGACTTTCATTGCGGCTTGATGTGGGGCTCCATCAATCCATATTAATATTGAGTATTTAGGTGAAATATACATCGGCAAGGCACTGCGACGTTCTTTTTGTGTTTTTCTTGATGAGGTCATGATTATCGGAGGGACGACAAGCGAGTCGTGTACGAGGACACTCGTACCGAAGGGATTGTGCATAATGACTTTGGCTTGTTTAGGTTGATGGAGTTGTGCGTTAGAGATTTTCTATTGACCATAAACTTCTTTTCAGTGATCAGACTGTGGAGTACTTCCTTTTGAAAGTAATTGCCCGGTAGTAAGCTGCACAAAACTGTCTTAACACTCACTAGGCTTTTCCAGGACCTGACATTAAGAGGCTGTGAAACACAAGCTGTTATTTTGATCGTAGCTGTCTTCTGTATTATACTGTCGATAGCTCGGTGGAGTTTTCTGGCGGTTCCTTGTAGTTCGGTGGATATAGGACCAACTTTTTTCCATGTGATGGAGCGCCAGGCCTAGTGAGCGATGCGGCGAACCTAAAAAATACACGGCGTGCGTGCTGAGCCAGATGAATAGCGTGACGATAAGGAACTCAAAATAGACTTATATGAAAGTGCGCAATGACGTTGCTCCAGACGAGGGGGTGGGTGGTATACTGTTGCAAACTGCGGTGGAGACGTCTTACTTATTTTGCAAGAAAAGTAGCTGTGAAGCGTGAAACGCGTCGTCAGTCACAGGCACAGCCACAGATTACAATAATAATTAACAAGCTCAGCGTTCGCTTATATCATTGATGTTCGTGTCGAGGTTCGCGTGATGAAGCTGACGGTGTAACACCCACTTGAAAATGGGTGCCACACGATTGCCGTCGATGACTGTGGTCGCTATTCTTCTAGAGCTAGTTCTATGGTAGATGCATCATTCAGATTCGTTTTCAATTTGATGACCCCGTCGATCCTAAATGGCAAGTAAGCGGAGTCGGGCTCTTCTATAAGCGGAAATGAATACTACTTCTTGTGTCTTATTAGTTCGCTGATGGGCCGGGCCTACCATTATAGACAAATGACAATGCTGGTTTTGAAAAAAAAATCGATTGACTGTAGAACGTGGTAAACTCTGGCCTTGGAAAATCGATCAGGATCGAATTGAGGAGTGCTTTGCTGAGTGAGAAATAGGTTACGTCTTTTCTCGCCCGTGTTTGGCTCAAGATGTTTCAGGTGTGGGCTTCTCGGTGGGCTATGTTGGAATAGCGGATAGTGACAGTTAGTCAAATTGCGACAACGCAAACGTTTCGGGCGTCATCGGTGACTTTGAATTTAGTTGGTATCTGTCGTTTTGTGATATTACCAACATATTGTATTGCCAATAATCCGTGCGGAAGGTATGGATCTCAAAACCCTGCACCGACTTTTAACAAGGTGAGCACAGTGTGACTATCTGTCTTACGGAGAACGGCTTGCGGCATGCTCTTTCTTTGATGACGGTGGCAGCCCTTTAGTTTATAGTATCTATGGTGGCAGCCATGTTACTTCGCACGATAATGGCGTCATGACAAGTGACGTGCTGATTTGGCCGTCGTGGTCAACGAAAACGTGTTCTTAGTAAGAGATATATTGTGTAACTGTAGTGAAGGTGGCACCTTGGTAGCGTGACGTGTGCTAATTTTTTCAAGTTTTCCTACCCATTCAGTCTGCAATGTGATTTTTTTTTAATCCATCTGCTGTTCCTGTTAGTACTCACTTATTTGGCTTGTGATGTGATGGACGAGGTAAATTTGAGTTGTTTAAGAGATAAATGGCGGTATTCAGTGCTTTTCTTTGTAGAACGTTCTGTAGTAAACACTTCAAACGATAGACGTGTGAGGTAGTGATTCAAGGCGAGCTCTACGGTATGCGGCTGGAGATGAGATCGAGTTGGTACACATTTAGCCTTGGTTTTATCGTCGAGTTTGACGGCAGCAATCGAGGAGCCGATGATTCCAACTATGGTACAATATGATTACTTTTCAGTCGGATGATTAAATTAATGTACTAAAAATATAGAAAATTCTTTGAATTTCAAGAGTAATATAACGTTAAACCTATTTGTAAATAGATTTCGGTACAAAACCTCAAGATTTAGATAAAATGCGAAGTGAGACACCAAGTTAATACGTTTAATTATGTTATGCTATCGGTCGAATACAGGTCAAATTTGAAATAATACCGAAGTTATTTCATTATTTTTGCTAAAACAAAGACTCAACTAAAAATGTTAACAGAAATTTTCATCATTAGAAATACAAAAAAGACCAAATTTCAGTTAAGTCATATAAATAACAAAATTTACAAAACGATACAGTCTTATCTCCAAATGGGTCAGTGAGCTTTTCCAAAATTTTCGTAAAATACAGACCTAATTTAAAATGAGTCAAGCAAACATCGCAAGTATTTTGTAAAACACTGACCAAACACTAAATCGGTCATTCTTTTATAAAAACTTTTCAATAACACTCGCCTCAACTTTTGATAAAACAGCGGCTCATTTCTAAATCAGTCGTCTTTTCACAAAAACGTAGCATGCAGCCGCAGACGCAAGACTAAATCGGTCATTATTTGACTGAAGAGATAGGAGTTCGGGTCGGGAAAGATATAGACTCATCTTATTTTGAACCTTATTGTCTAAGAGATAGGGTTGCATTTTAAAGTCTATGTTGTGGGCCCTGCTCTATTAAGTCAGTTTTTTACAAAAACTCATTTTGGCCAAATTTTGATTTAAGTCGTTATTTTACTAAGAGTGCGACATATATCACGCCTATAATCTCTTGCGGGGTAGGCAGAGTCTGACAAACATTTGGGGGTCATTTGGAATATGTATCACCATAGTGACAGGTTGTCAGCCCATCGCCTAAATTTGCAATACTCACCCTCGAGTCCCTTAGTCGCTTTTTACGACACCCACAGGAAAGAAATGGGATGATGCTATTCTAAGCCGGCATCACACGGCAACAGTACTCCACTGAGAGTTCACCAGAAATAGACTGGAATCAATACCTGCAACCTGCAACCTACTGAAGCTGCATAAATGCGCTATTTCAGTGCGACCCAGACGACATTTTGTATAACTAGAATTTCCTCTAGATGTGGCCGTATTTTACTATTTTATAAACGTCTTAGTTTTTTATTTTATTTTATTAATCATGGGTTTGCTCTTTACTCTAGTCTAGGTCATAGGACAGAGACAGGGTCTAAGATGGAGCGAGCTCACACAGAAGAAGCCTGTTCACTCTTGCTTTAATGAGATTAGGGTTGTATGCAATTGTTTTATATTTCGCTTGCTTAGTAGTAGCTGAAAATCAGTGTTTTAACTATATGGCCGTATTCTACAGTTTTAAAAACGTTTCAGTTATGTTTCAGTTGGATATCAGGAAGCTATTTACCACTTTTTACACCAGTTATACACAAGACATTCAAATTGTTTTATTTTGCTTGCTTCGCTTTGTTACTCTCAGTGGGTAGTAACTGAAAATGGTTTTTTCCTTTTAATCTTCATATTTTTTTAGGGACTTTTATTCTTAAAGATATGTCAATCCCATCAAAAATAACCCTAAATACTACAAATCACAAAAATAACAAAAAAAATATGGGAATGGGAGGGATGAGAATCAGTGACCATATTTTAGGTTAGCCTCACTGCGTCCGAAGTTGGTAATGACAAAATGCTTCGAAAAAATCCAATTTTAAACGGGTTTACATTCAGTCTTCTCATCAATGTCTCCTGATGATTTCTGTGCTTAGCACAATCCAAATCAGTGATTTAACTATATGCTGAGCTACAGCCCTTTTGTTTTACTGTGGTGCACATATTATTTAGTTAAGTGCAAGATTTGGTGATTTTTGAAGCTTATTCTGTTGCTATAGCTTTATGCAATACACTTTTGTTGTTGTTAAACTGCTTTTATAAACGAAATGTATGTGTGACCTTAGTGATAATTATATATTTTATATATTTATCTATCTATTGCGCTTTTTGAAAAGGGTCTCAGTTGTGTTTCAATGGCTTTACAATGACTAATAATTAAGAGAATCGGAGCCCAGGATGGGTTTGGTCGTTCGGTATTCTGCTAACAGTTTGAAGTACCTATACGAAATCACAATGACAATTAAATTACATTTATGTGTTTATGACATTTCAATGGCAAAAAATAAGAGAATCTAAGCCTGGTTGAGTGAATATGTAATACAAAATAAAATAAAATAAACTTTTATCATGCCAATGTTTTACGATTTTGAAATGTTTTAAATTTAAATGTTTGTATTGGACCTAAATCCACTAGAATTAGTCTCTGGTGAGCATTAACACGTTGACGGACAGAAAGGCCATAGCATTCGCTTTTGCACTTGGTCTAGTGACAGAACTGTTATAGCCTACAATAGTGGCGGGCACTTTCTAGCCAGAGCTGCCAAGACATTCGCTCGATTCATACAAAAATAAGAAGAGCATTTTTAAGTGTCACTGGGCAACTTTTGCCAATATTGTCAGTGTCAATTAGAGCAGTTTTTACATTTGTTAAAAGTTTTAAGTAATCCGTCTCGCCCCCCACCCCCCACAACGACAGAGCGGGTATACCATTCGCGCATCTATGACATATTCCTCAATCGGCCGGTGAGTGTCATTTTTAGCAGACACGTCCATATGACCGTTTTGGCGCCAAATTTCAAGGACTTCTAATTGATGTAAGTAGCCTGTTTGTAGATGTATAATGATGCAATAACATTTAAATATAAGTAAATCTCAAGGACTGTCTCTCTAATTCCATTTATATATTCAAAAACACTTCAAATGGTAATAAATTAATGTAAATTTCAGTGATAAAATACGCGATCGTTTTGTGATTTGATTGTGTGTATGATATCAATAATCTTTAAAACTACTGATCGTTTTCAAAAATTCTTTTACTATTAGAAAGCTACACTATCCCTGAGTAATATGGTTTACTTATCACCACGGAAATTCATCGTTTTACAGGAAAAAGTGTAACATTGGGGTGACATCTGGGCATCCCGCTAGTAGGTACTAAACGAGAAGTTACAGAAGCTATTTGATTGCGCTGTTTCCCAGGATACTCTTCAAGAAGAGTTCTCTTACGGGTCCTCAAGTCCTATCCATATGAAAGTAAGATCAAACGCCAACCCACGATCCTTACATTGATATTGAAAGACGTTATCTTCCTAGGCTCCTGATCGTATCAATCATTTATCTGAGCTTCCTTTAGTCTCGACTAAGGATTCTAGTGATCAAAAGCAAGAGTTGTTTATTCAAAACTAGATAGAAGTTGAAACATCAACGCTAACCCATATGATTCTTCAGATGTTACAGCAGTTCTGTCGCACTTAACAGTGACTACTTACTATTGTATAAGACAGAGCTGCGGTAACAGTCGAAGGCTTTAGCAGTTAGTGTCATTCTTGAATCATACGTATTGTAAAATATGCGACAGAACTGCTATAGCTTTTCATACAAAAAAGTTGTGTCAAAGTCGTGTGACTTAGTGTCCGTGAACGTGTTAAATAGCTTCACGTTGTTAAGTTTTTGAGAAGTTGCTGCAGAAAATTTGCAGCTCTTTTCATATTAGAAAAACCTAGTGAACCTATTAAGCTGATGAAATGAGTTTCAGAGGTAAGATAAGGCTCAGAGGCCCAATTACGTAACATTTTAGTAGATTTCTTTCCTGACTTCGAAACGGTGCTATATGTGGAAAATATTTACATACTTCCAAATATTATATAATCTTCTATGATTATTTAGTCAGCGGTCGTTACACAACCATGTCAGAGGCCTTGTAAGTACTAGCCACACAAAAAATATATATTATAAAAAGTTATTTTCTACTCGACGTTTAGGTATGGGAATAACCCAAATAACCTGCATTAAGTGTGTTTGTGTTTCATGAGTAATATTAAGATTATTTAAATATTTTAAAACACTCGTAGCTCCTTTGAGCTGCATTTGTAACTTAATTTTTGTTTGCTACGACAAGTGCTACGCTTTTGCTACGCTACAATGTTTTAGGGTCGCAACACAATTGCGTATAGCACAGTAGCGATATTTAGCTGCGAATAGAATTAAAAGAAAATTTAAGATTGAGATCACACTTGACGTCCATTGTTGCGTATTATCTGCGTAGCCGTAGCGCATGCGTCTGTCAGATGAAAGGAAATTGCGGATTCCCGTCTTATTCTCATACAAATATGAAAAACAACAATTAGAATGTAAAAATAAAAACGAATCAATACTAAAACTTAATTATGAGGAAACTTAAATACTGCTACAACACGCTAATGCACTCGCTCACACACATATTTATACACACAACACTCAAATAAACTCGCTTCGAAGTTATAAAATATTTATACGCTTGAGGGTGTGTATTGCAATTCTAGGCGATGGGCTGACAACCTGTCACTATGGCGATACAAAATTTTCCGAATGACCCTCAAAGATTTGTCAGACGTGGCGTAAATGTCCGTTTTTGCGGCCGTTTACGCTCTGCCTACCCCGCAAGGGATAATAGGCGTGATATATGTATGTATGTATGTATGTATACGCTTAAGATAAGCTATTCCGGTTTATTAATGTTTTGCTGATATTGAAATTCGGTAAGAAAAGTGCGGCTTCTTCAAACTTAGGCATTGCCATGCTTAAATGAAGACTCTGGAGTTGTAACAGTTTTCATAAAAAGAAATGTTGTATTTGTTGTTCGTATTTTAAAATACGGCAACGTTGCGATGACGGCTCTTTGACAGATACTTCTGTCAAAAAACGCAAACGACGCATCCTTTAACGCACCGTCACCGTATTTTTAAACACAAACAAGAATACAACAAAATTTATTTATGAAAACTGTTGCATTTTGTAACTCCAAGTTCTTCGTTTAAACATAGCAATACCTGTGTTTGAAGACGCCGGTCTTCCCTTACCGAATGTTTATATCAGCATAACCTAAATAAACTGGCATAGCATATCTTAAAAGTTTATTTGATTGTTGTGTGTATTTGTGTATAGAAATGTGTGTGTGTGTGAGTGAGTGTATTAGCATAATGTATTGTAGAAGTATTTAAGTTTCCTCATAATTTAGTTTGTGTATCCAATGCGTTATTTGTGTTTTACATTCATGTATTTGTTTTTCATATTTATATGGAAATAAGATGGGTATTCGCAACTTCATTTTGTATGACAGATTCATTCGTTACGGATACGCAAAAAAAACACAGCATCGGACGTCAAGTGGGAAGCCATTATGGACAAATTATCTTATTATCTATTCATCACCATAACTGTCAAAGAAACATATTACAAATAATGAATTCTATCTTTTATTCCGCTAATTAATTAGAAAAGTTGACTTTTGGTACACACAAAAGATCGTCTCCCTTTTGCGCAGTACTTTACTTGAAACCTTACATTAATATCGGTTTAATTTCCTTAATAGCTAAGTATTTTACGGTATTCCGCACACACAGTCTCTTCAAAAAGTATTGCGCGCTGAATAAAGGTTTGATCTGTGTACAAAGATAATGATCGGTACGTCATTCATGAGCTTTTTTTTTACAGAGATTGTCAAAAAGATCAACAGCTAGCGTTATTTTGATGCGACTGCCGTTTAATTAGTTTTATTTAAAAAGCTTTATCACTATTAAGATTAGATTAGATTTATGTATTTCACATTATCAAATTCATAATTATAGTTCTTAAACTAAATAAAGATGTCAGAGGATAATGTGATCGTCAAAAATAGAAAATAAAAAAAATACAATGTCAACGTTTTTAAATACATGTTGTATGCGAGCCCCTTTAACTTTTATTTCATTCCAATTTTTAGTTTTATTGTTATATCAGCAATAGAAATATGGCATCTGTGAGAATTTCAACACTCTCACTATCACGTTTTATCCAATACTATTGACAGAAGTAAATACAGTTGGTGTTGGTTAGAGAAAACAGCTCTTGTACGGCCAGCTAAATATCGACTTGATGTCAATCACGATAAAGTTAAATTTTATTTTTGTTCTGATATACGCCTGCTCCAAATGGCTCAACCTAACCATCTGTACTGATAATTAGTAGTCCCTGTATGTAAAGTGGGCGGAGTACATCCGTCGTAGAACCTACATATGGTGGAGTAAGCGGTTCTCGAGTTCACTCGTGGTTCTCGAGTGGAGGCCACGTCTCGGTAATAGTAGCGTTGGACGACCTCCTGCCAGATGGACTGATGACTCAAAAAAGGCGGCTGTTAGCAACTGGATGGCGAAAACGAGAGATCATGCCATATGGCGTACCCTACGTCCAGCAGGGGACTGCAATAGGCTAATGTATGTATGTAAACTAAACTAGTATATCTTGGCTCCTTATTTAGATACCTAGTCGTATTGCTAACAGTACAAACCGTTCTTCTTACCATATTGCGTAGTACTGCGTTGTTCAGAAGTACAAAAGTTGAAGTTATACGTGGGTGGGTACGTACAACTTTGGCACGAAATTCCGCAATGTGCGGTTAAGTTCAGATCTTCTACATAACACTCGTTGTTACACACATATATCACGCCTTTAATCTCTTGCGTAGGCAGAGCGTAAATGGCCGTAAAAAACTGAAATTTACGCCGTGTCTGACAAACATTTGAGGGTCATTCGGAAAATATTCGCAATAGTGATGGGTTGTCAGCCCATCGTCTAAAACTTCAATATACATGTAACCCATGTAGTCGCCTCTTACGACACCCACGGGAAAAAATGTTTTATTCCATCGTAATGAAGTCTTGCAGATAATAAATAATATTATCGACTCCATAAAAAGTCAATCTCTTTTGAATATGACAAAATTTGCATGGAAAATCTTTAATGTCAAGAAGTTATTCAAGTAATCTGATATGCCGCGACCAGACTGATCAAATCATAATCACAAAATTTATTGCACACCATATGGTCAACACAATAAAACAATTTGAATCGGATTTAAGTTGTGTTTATTTTATATTTTACAATTCCTACGTTTCGAGCTCTTTACAGAGCCCGTGGTCACGGATAACTAAGGTGTTAGACGTCATTATTTAAATATAAATAATTTTTGTTCCACCGCCATCTATTTCTTAATTGCCAAGCGTAACCTCCCGGTTCCACGCAAAATGCTGAAACCGTATCTTGTGTAGGTCTTACATACAGTAGGTTGGATCTGGTTCTACCACTGTGTAATCAGCGGAGTCCAAGTTGAAGAGATTCCCCATCCAGTATCTCCGTTGAAATTCAGATGTTTTTGAATTTCTATGGCTTCCCGTACTATCCTAGGAATAAATCTCTTTTCTCTCGCTAGAATTTCGGCCTTATATAGAACCTGACATAATGGTTGAACTGACTAATCAACTTCATTAGCCACAACATCTCACGGCTGGGCATTGATGGACCTTGCCATAATTGAGGCAAGC
This sequence comes from Tuta absoluta, assembly GCA_027580185.1. NCBI lineage: Eukaryota > Metazoa > Arthropoda > Insecta > Lepidoptera > Gelechiidae > Tuta > Tuta absoluta. The sequence continues at coordinate 3,472,526 of JAQAHW010000019.1, read as the reverse complement.
GGATTAGCCAGCGTATTGCAGTGCAAGGTGTTGCATTCACAGGGAACGCTGCTTCCCAAGATTCATTCCCGAATTACGTTTTACGACACCCATACTTAGAAAAAGGGTGATTCAATCTAATTGTGATTTTTCGACCATTTTTTTGATTTTTCGACATAAAGTTAATTTTAACTTAGTTAAAATAGCAATACATTAGCATTAAAGAAGCAATTTCACTCATTTTTCTTTACTTTTCTTCGTCAGGTACACTACATAACTTAAGATAACGGTTTTCAATCTCAAATAAAAACTAGAACCTCTTCTATGCTAGGAATTCTCATTCACCTTGAGCCACGACGTCTAGAACTAAACGGAGACATTCCGCCATTTTCTTCAGACATTATGACGTAGAAATTTTAGGACTTTATTCAAATTTCCAGATTTCTTAAAATTTATTTGAATCTCTTCAATAAGTACATCATTAAAGTAAGTTTGAACATAGCAAGTCTTATTTGTTTTTTGTTTATCGCTTTGTTTTTTATTGACCACATAGAGAAAATTATATGATCCCATGAAAACTTTAATTTAAAGAGATACAGACAAATTTAAAGCATTAGTGACTAGGGAAAGCATTATTTTTACGGCGATTTTAATCATTTTTAAAACCAATAAACAGTTTTTTTTATAATAGACATAGACCATACCAAGACGAGGGAACAATAAAAATCAGACAAGAAGGGCGTGTCAGACTCGCGCACGAAGGATTCAATACTATTATTTATAAAAATGGCATTATGCGAGCCCCTTTCATTTTTATTTCATTCAAATTTTTTGTTTTTATTGTAATAGCGGCAACAGAAATATGGTATCTGTGAGAATTTCAACAACTATTACGTTTTATCAGGTACATTTGGTGATTCCCCTTTTGACCCATTGGGTATGGAGCCCCCTTCTGCCTATCATGTGGGACACCGAGTCGTCCAACGGCCCAATGAATCCTGATATCAGAGTTTTTCAACCACCTTCTACTGTAGTAGGCTTCTGACATGGATGTGTAACGGCAGCCGTCGTAGTCATACCAGCGACCGGGACTGATGGCTAAACGTACCCATACAGAGAGAAGTGATTCACATGAAGTAGGTTCCATAAAAGAACTAGAACTAAGAACTACTTCTATTATCTATCCTTGCAGAACTAAATGCAGATGTGTCCAACACTTCGCTCTCAAACAAGTTTGGTACGTGTCGAACTTTATTCAAAATGGTTCAATTTGTTCCAGGTGTCCTGGATCCGGAAGAGGGACCTGCACATACTTACAGCTGGAATATTAACGTACACTTCAGACCAGAGGTTTCAGGTATTTATGACTTTATTTATATGGGGTGTAAGGGACAGTCCTTCGCATGCAGATTATTATTATTATTTTTTTATTAAATCATTTACAAAAAATAAAAACAACAATTACAATAGAACGCGACAAAAAATCTTGACAGGTTGTCTGTGTGGTCTGATATCGCCACTACGGTGGCGCTGTTCGATACAAATAATAAAGTACATGCATAGGTACAGAGTTGTTTGTACCAGAAGCGTTGAGCTCGCAAGTACAACCACGAGCAGCGGCTGTACCGTGATACAAAGCGGTCGCCGAGATATAGTGGCATTCAGACCATGAAACGGATCAACTTTCCTCTAATAACATATTTCAGGAAATATTTGAGGTAAAAGTAGCCAGCTGATTGTGATTTTGTATGGGCGCTCGAATTTTTTTGTTGTTTCTCAACGTCTGTTCCTAGGGGAAAGTTGTTTAGCGTCATACTTTGCATGCCCCCTATTAGTATTAAGGAGGTTGACCCTTACACCGTCTATTTCATTTTGTTAAAGGTATTTTATTTTGAAAGATAGCGTTATAGGCCGCAAACTTTGATTGTTATTCCGACTTAGGCGGACAACGCCATCTTGCGGATTAACTTCTTTTAAAAACTCCCATTGATGGTAGATGTTATGTTAAGGCCACGCCTCGGCAGGCGTAGCGTTGGACGACATATGGCCAGATAGACCGATGACTTAATAAAGGCGGCTGGTATCGAATGGAAAGTCCTGCGTCCAGCAGTGGACTGCAATAGACTGATGTAAGTTTGTATGTATGTTATATTGTCAGTTTTGAGTAACCTTAACTTTAGCACCGATTAGAAAAATGTGACAAAATGCCAACCAATGCGCTACAATGGCTGACGTTGGCAATATCAGGCCAAATTTTAATTTTAAGTTTTGTTATTATTATGTCATTATAAAAAAAATAACAATATTTTGTTGCCATGCATTTATAAATTTAAGTTAAGTTATTGTTTTAAGCTTCATATCCGTATAAAATAAATCATCACGGCTTATAATTTAGAGGTATAACAATTCATAAAAGCCAAACCAATAAATAATTGCATAGTATTTCAAATCATGCGGACAAACTTAGACTCGTATGTACCTACATAAAAAAATCCATAATAAACCATTCTAGAGGTCAGTCAGCGAACATTAATAGCACTTTTACTGTGCTTCCGGAATATCCCCAAGACATTTCAGTGATAAATCTAGCAGAAATACGTTTCAGTTATGACTTTGCCTTTTTTTTCAACTAGATCTCGGAAAGATGAAAAGTAATGGCGAGATCTACGTGGCTTCTCGTAAAAAGCTTTTAATACCGGTATCAATCTTACTTTTACCTTTGTACGATAGGTACGCTCTTTTTGGCGAAATATCTATTGAAATTCTAAAATATTGAGAAATTATTAAAGCTGTTTTTAAATTTGAAATCTATTAAGTTATTTTGTTGTAATTAGCTTTTAGATTGTTTATTTACCGCCACAGTGTCTCTACTCAACCACAATGATATGAAAAACTTGCCATAAGCAGTTTTCTCGCAGGAAGCTTTAATTTATGAATTGGTGAATGAACTGGTTTGCTTTACGCTGCTGGTTATTATTTAGTCTACGACCCCAATTGCCCTGTATGTTTTGATTTGGTAATTTTATGATTGAGGTACTGATCAATACACAAATATGGTTTACTTAAAGTTTTTAATCATAGAACTTCGTTTTGAAAATTAAAGGGAATAACTAAACGACCTACGTAATAAATTGTTTTTAAGATACGCGGTTATACGTGGGACTAAAAACACAAAAAATTAAAAGGGGTTCGATACTCGATTTGGACTTTGCGTTCATACTGTCGTGACTTTTGCGTAAGTTCCGGTAGTATTTCACAGAATTGTAAAAAGAGGGTGTGCAGAGATGCATACCAACAATATTATAAAGACTCCATCTACTTCCGCAAAACATTAGTACTTTCGTGAACTGTGCCAAAGTATCGAACACTTCGACAAAATCGAGTATCTCGGTAAGAACCCCGTTTTACTGGTTTGAGTTATTACGACCTACGTACTTCAATAATTTGAGATGAACAATGAGGTTATGTATGGAGCAGACAGCTGCGGTTTCCAACAATAATCTCTTGAACTTATCCCACTCATAATATTCAAGAGATCACAATTTCACCCGAATTGAATCTTGCCTCCACCCTTACGTAATATTGTTGAAAACTACTCTAGTTCATCGAGAGAGAATAGTTTTGATAACAGCCTTAGAGACCTTTGAACATAAATCATATTGCTGGGGCTAAGAAGTTTGCTTATTAACAGTTCTTACTAAGTTCTGTTTTAAAAGTGGTGAAACAGTTTGAAGCAATTTAAGTAATAATTTGTATCTTCCTAAAACTAAATTTTCAGTAATCTTCTGTCAAAATTACATACCCTTTAGTTTTGTTATATTTGAATCTTATAAGATTGTTTTATAATTTATTTAGAAACATTTTATTGTACAAAGTGTCAAGAAAATATGTAAATTAATAACTTCACCTTTCACTAATACTATTTAATATATAGATACATATTTTTCAAGATTTACATCTTTCACTATTCGCGAAATTGCGTAGGTACAAATGTTTTCCCAGCTAAATGAACATTGGCACGAGTCAACTTGCACATGTAGATGTAATGAACCAGTTTTAAAATCATCACATCAGCCTTTAGTCCACTGCTGTACGTAAGTGTACCCAGGTAACGCCATCAGACACGATCAACCGTTTTCGCCATTCAGGTGCTACCAGACAACTTTTTCGAGTCATCGGTCCATCAAGCGTCCAATGCAATGCTATTTTTGAATTGATTCCTTTTCAAATTGAAATGTAACTCGTACACAATAAGTTATGACATAAATTTACAGTAGAAGCTTTCATTGTACCTAATATAACGGAGATAACAATTTATCTTCGGTTTATGATCTTCTCGTCTTGACAACGCAACAATTAAGTGACATACTTACATTGTTTTACTTTCAACGCTTCCAGAAGTGTGTAAACGTTATGTTATGAGACGACGACTGACTCGATAACTGAAGTGGTGTGACTATACCTGCTGAGTTAAAAGACGTAGGTTCTTCACAATTCAATGTAAAGAAAATGTTATAAAACAAAACGTAGTAATAAGCAGCACGGCGAGTGTAGTCGTTAACGGCCTCGACAATGGCGCCACTTCACAAAAAATATTTTCTCTTTATACCAACAATCTATCATAATATCCGTTGTTCAAGTTTTTACTTTTATCCTTAAGCAAAATAGGAACCTACAAAATCAATGAATTATTTGCTGTAATTAAAGTTATGGCAGTTTATACCAAAACTAGCCGTTTTTATGCATTTTTGGCAAAACTTTAACTACAGTGAATTTTTCATTGAGTTTGCAGGTTCTAATTTAACTTAAGGATAATACTAAAAACTTGAGCAAAGGAAATTCCAATAGATTGTTTGTATGAAGAAAAAATATTTTTTGTGAAGTGGCGTCACTGTTGAGGCACGCTATACTTGCCTTAAGGGATTCACCTATTTTTGGTTACCTCCAGACTCCAGTTACTGTATGAGAAACCAGTGTAAATAGGTAGGTGAATGAATGGGTACGTTGATATGCTACTGATAGCAGTTGATTTTATCGGATATAGTTACTGCTAACTGATCAAATTTAACATCATTACAACCAAAGTAAATATTGGCACAATAGGAAAATCATTTCATTATTTATCAACAAACGTAGATAAAATGGTGCGGTAAAATGGTTGCCGTGTGATACCTCAATTATTACCCCTAGGTATTTCATGTAAATAAATAAATTTAAATAGGTAATAATGTATCATAATTAGATCACAAAAGGGTCAGATGATTTGTTGTGTGTGTGTCCTGAAACGCGGTATTGAAGTTATTCCGCCGATCGCTATATACATGGTGTAAAAAATTAGCTGAGAATATTTTAAGGGGTGAACCAGTACGTGAAACTGAACAACTTTCCTCAAGGAACATAGGTCGAAATATATGAAAAAAAAATTGGCCCTCCCATACAAATTATCCCGGCTGGGTAACACACTAAGTATGGGAGGGTCAAATAATTTTTTCATATTTCGACCTATGTTCCTTGGGGAAAGTTGTTCAGTTTCACGTACTGGTTCACCCCTTAAAATATTCTCAGCTAATTTTTTTACACCTTATATACAACTTTCAAACATGTCCGGTTGGAACAGTCGTTCCCCTGCTCACAACTCCCGACCAGGGGGGTAGCTACCCTTTCCTCACTGTCGTCACTCGGCCTACTGCCTTCATCATCACTCCTCCTAAAAGTGTTCTTGGGTGATGCGCTGACAACTTGTCATCACAATGATTTACAAGGACTACCCTGTAATGTAAATTATCTCAACGTGACAAGCTGAATGCTATGTACAACAGAAATATATATTTTTACAGAATCACTGTATTTTAATAGCAACATTGAATTCGATACTTGACAGTATCACAATGTCCCGAAGGTAGGTCAGGACAAAAGCACAATAGGTATTCTCTTGTTATATGCTATGTTTATATTGGACACCCCTATTCATTTCAGGTTAAGTGAGAATGGAGGTCGGCTCCTAGACAAACAGCCGTGTTCCCTTAAAGCTCTTTTCTGTTGTCAATTTTGAATAGGGATGTGTGCGATTAAAAAAAAAAAAAACATTCCACATTAAAATACTATGCATATAAAGAAATATAGAGGTAAATACGAAAAAGGTACTGGGACTGCAAACAACCCTAATAAATTAACGTTTTTTTTAAACTGTTCTTCCACGGTAGAGCAGTAAAAAGAAGTTTGGTTTTTGCTCAAAAATAAAATATATAAATCAAATAATATAAGAAAGGTAAACAAGCAATTATTAAGTAAAAATATTTCGATTTTAAAGTACAGTGCCAGTTTTCATTGCTAACTCTTCTACTTTTGCTAATAATAAAATGACCCAAGTAACATCTCTATTCTCTGAAGCCTGTTCCATTTATGTCACTCTGTACCTATTGTTTGAACTCAGAACATCAAGGTTCAAAATATAAAAGAAAAACACCTAACATTATTGAGGGAAATGCAACACTCATAAAACCTGGTGTGATAAAAGTTTTAAGTATTTTTATGTGAGAATACACGAAACTTCGTCCATTTCGAAATAAGAATTCACAAGGTACATTTACCGACAGAGGTTTTTATTTATTCAGCGTAATAATTTCTTTTCTGCATTTCATGGTTGGAAAAAGCAAATAAGAAGGTATGAAAATAGCAGTGTGCCGACGAAGATTTATTCCGTACTGAGCGGAGGTTTCTATCACCTAGAAATGAAAGGAATATTCCTACTGAGATAGTGAAAAATTCAGCCATCTATTTATATAGCATTGAGATTTTTTTATAGACCATCAGAATTTGATTTAAAAAAACTACATTTAGGGTTCAACTTGTGAAAAAATGTGAGATCCAGCTTGCTTACACCTGCGTATAATTCAGTTGCAGAATTTCGAATTGTTTTAATATAAAATAATTATTTTTATCCAAAATTGTTTATTCACGCTGTCATAATTATTTCAAATCAAATGAGAATATCGTAAACGAATTTAACGCATTAAACTTATTCCGACCACTTAATTTAACTTTATTGAAGGGTTTTTATCATATTACACAAGACATTTTAATTTAAGTTTTCTTCTTTGCATTTTGTTTCATCAAAGGACTCATCATAGTTAATCAGGGCGCCGATGTTCGAGACTGCTCGTGGTTAAGCACAAAGATGTATAATTGGTTGTCATAGCTAAGCTAAAAAAACGGCATATATAATATATGTCAAAATAGTCGTAGAAACGTATAAATCTATAGAAATTAATTGTCGTTTCTTAATGCCATCTCGTCGGAATTCTTATCGTTAAGATGTATACTTGATTGTCATAGCTAAGCTGAAGAAACGGCATATATAAGTAATATGGCAAACTTAGAAGCGTACAAATCTATACATATGACTTGTCATTCTTTTTAATGATATCTCGTCTCATTTTAAACCCCTGATAAAAAAATTCTCTTTCCGCAGGTGATAAGACCTGACAAGTCTGAGAACTGGACCCTACAAATTAAGTTCCCTCAGGAACGCGACGCTGGCATCTACGAATGTCAAGTGAACACAGAGCCGAAGATGTCGCTGGCGTTTCAGTTGAATGTTGTTGGTGAGTATATTGTATTTTTTATTTCTTCTTCATTATTCTTCTTTAAGTGACATAATCAAGTTTCTACAAGTGTAAAGTCAACACAGAGTCAAAAATGTCGCTGGCGTTCCGTTGAATGTTGTTGGTGAGTATATATTTTTTGTTTCTTCTTCATTATTCTTCTTGATATAATCAAGTTTCTACAAGTGTAAAGTCAACATAGAGTCAAAAATGTCGCTGGCGTTCAGTTGAATGTTGTTGTTGCTTTTCCGTTAAATTTGTTGGTGAGTACGATTTTAATTCTTCTTCATTCTTTATCTTAAAGTAACCGATCAAGTTTCTCAGAGTAACAAGTCAACACAGAGCTAAAAATTACGCTCATCTTTCAGTTCATATTGCAGTTGCAATTTTTGTTGAGTACCTATATCCTCCATCTAAAAAATTTAGACAGTACCTACTAATATGTTTCGAAGAAACAGAATAAACAAATTGCAAATCTAAATCGCCAGATTTTGTTGTCTTTGCTTTTCACCTCAACGATATCAAATTCTTATAAATATGATTTTATCAAAACGAAAGTTTTAAGAACGAGTTCATCAACACGATTCCCTACCAGCTAACCTTAAGAGAATTAACCGAAAAATCACATAATCACCCTCGAAAAAACATCTGACGTTTCAGCTTAGCCCCTCTCAAGATTGACTCTCGAGATATTACAGATAAAGAGCCTATTGAACTGTTTAAGAAGATGATAGCGCACGTTTTGAAGTGTTCCAGGAAAAAAAATCTATAGGACAGAAATTGGGAAGAAAATTTCGGGGATGAGATTAAATCTTGGCTTTAGACGAGAAGCTAAAAAGTTGAAAATCTGGAATGGACAATATGTAGACATTTTATTTATACCACCGAGACTAAAATACTAAATTTACAAGTACTGATAATAATTACAGAGACAAGCGATCTCTTACAGATAACCTGTGTTTTTTTATGACCTGAGGAACCCTGGTGTCAGTTTATGAACCACCTACTAGTAGCAGGCCTCGGACATGGATGTGTAACGACCGCCATCTTAACGTGCCCTCCGAAGCACGGAGCTATCTTTTTTTTCGGACAATCAGGTGATTCAGTCTGCAATGTTCTTATTAAACAAACAAATTCACAAAGTGATAATTATTATAAATTTTGTGAATGACCAACTGAGAATTGAACCCGAAACATTTGCGTCGCAGGCAGTCGCACTACTGATGCGCCACATCAACGTTTGGGTAAATTTATAAGCATAAAATAGAAATCACAGTGGTATAAATAGACATAAAGAGATCAGTATAGATAGACAACAAACAAATTTAGAAGAAGCATGTCTTTTATTCAACAAAGTATCTTTTGTCGTTACCTAAATTCTACATTGTTACCCGTAGATTCTTCTTCTTGAGATTTAGGTGAGTTTCCTCGAAATTTATATTTACGAAAACACCGTAAGTTTCTGAAGATAAAAGTTTCATTTTTGTTTCCCTCAAATTTTCTTTGAGTAATTGCTCAATGTTAAAATAAAAGTTTGCTTGGTCTATAGGCTTACCTGTGCAGTAAAGTAGAATTTGAAAAACGTCAAAAACAAAAATAACTTCTCTTTGATAATAATACGGCTTACTTGTATAAAAATCTTAAGTTAAATTTAGCCTTATTTGTAAAATTATGAAAACAACTTTCAATCGTAGCGTGGGAGATAGTAGATTATTTTCGAAAGCTTTCAACGCCAAAATGTTATAAGATAAAAAAATATTTTCCATGTAAAAATAAGCGTAGGTTGCCTTTTAAATCGTCATCTTTCATATATATTTCTCGTATACAGACCAATCAGCAAAAATTAAGTGACACTCCGAGGTATCGCAGCGGTGACCCAGGATGTCGCCTCTTAGCTTGAACTTGGATACAAGGAAACTGAAGTGGAGGAGTGTACCTATTGTTATCCGAAAATTGTCACGGTCGCTTATCTCGCACCAACTATACCTTGCAAATTTATATCAAACTAGCGGCCCGCCCAGCGGTTTCACCCGCTGCTAACTGATTTCCCACGGGAAACAGATCTTCTCCCGACATAAATTATACATAGGTACATACATACATAAAAACCTTCCACTTGAATCACTCTATCTTTTAAAAAAACTTCATCCAGATCCGTTAAGTGGTTTTGAAGATTTAAGCATACAAACAAACAAACAGACAGGGACAGACGTGAGAAGCGACTTTACTTTAAATTCCGTTTTTTTTAATCCCCCAAGCGATGAAAAGGGGGTTAAAAGTTTGTATGAAAGATCGTTGTCTTAAGTGTGATCCGTTTCAAAATTTGTGATTAGACTTATGACTTAAAATAATTAAACACGTGTTTCAGTATATTTGAAATTTTAACCCTTAATAGGGTCAAACGGGGGTTTAAAGTTTGTATGAAAGTTCGTTTTTTTAAATGAATGTGATCTGTTTCAAAATTTGTGATTAGACTAATAACTTAAAATAATTAAACACGTGTTTCAGCATTTTTGAAATTTTAACCTTGAAATGGGTGAAAAGGGGGTTAAAAGTTTGTATGAAAGTTTTATATCTTAAATGTGATCTGTTTCAAAATTTCTAATGGGACTCATAACTTAAAATAATTAAATACGTGTTTCAGCATTTTTGAAATTTTAATCCTTAAAGGTGTCAAAAGGGGGTCAAAAGTTTACTACCAGTTGGGCTACCCGTTTTCCCATGGGAACGTGACAATTTTCCAGAATAAATTATACTTATAAACCTTCCTCTCAAGTTACTCTATCTAATAAAAAAAACCGCATTAAAATCCGTTGGGTAATTCTAAAGATATAAGGAGACACCAAACGGGAAGCGACTTTATTTTATACTATGTAGTGATTAATTTATTCTTTGTTTGGTCGTGTTGTTGCAGAAAAATTACAAAGTTGGTCGTAAACACTTTGAAAATTTCTAGTCTCTTTTTAGATCCATGTCTGATAAAAAATCTCACGTTTCAATGACACGCGTTTGGAATTTTCATTTTTCAACTGAATATTGTTTGGATGAAAATGAAATATAAATATCCATTCGACACTTTCAAGTTGGATTCGGGTCGCTTGAACTAGAAAAGTCAAACACTCAGTGAGCGGACAACGCACAGTTGAAAAGTTTGCGACATTTTCAGTCCAATGTTTGTCTTGCACTTTGAACATGTCGCAACAATGACTAAAGGTAGAAAAGACTCCGTTTGCTAGATTTCTCGATTCATTTATTTTTTTAAATAGATTTTTCCATATGGTTCATTCTGGTCAGGTTGAATACAGAATCGGCTATGGTCGTGTGTGCTCACCCATAATCTTAAAAAACTTGGCTTTTCACACATCGATATAATATTGGTGTCTGTTATTCGTCTATCACTAAGAAAGTTTTATTGTTAGTTCTCCAAATAACTAGGCGTAGAGGATCAAAATACAGTGTCTTATATGATGGAGTTTCTCCGACTAATCTTAAAATTTAATGTAAGGAAATTAAAGATTTCGGGTGTAATTTTTTTTATCCGTTTCTGATTATATTACTCATACTGAAGTTGTTCATTTTTATGGTCTTTTGCCTGCAAAGGTTTCGGTACACCGTCCTTTATACCCAGTCTATTATCCTAGCCTGTTAGCAGTTCTATGGTAAGAGTCAACGTTCCGTTTTCGTTGGAGCTTGCTTCACTCCGCCTTTCCAGTTGGTCCAGAAGAATACAAATACAAACTTAGTGACTCGCACTACATTGAGCTGGATCTAGAAAGAGTAGTATAAAACGTTTGTTGGACCACTCGTGTGAGATATAACTTTTAAGCACTCGCGATTATTTTCACACAAATGTGTGAAATCAGTTGAACGTCGGGATCCAGGTAAAGAATTTATATTTACCTCAAAACTATCGCAATACACTTGTGTGAGGTATTAACAATTGTTGAGTCATATCAGGCATGATTTGATGAATAAGTTAGTATATAGTAAGTTAGTATATCCAAGTATATAGTTAGTATTGTTATACGGGGTGTGAAGGACAGTCTTCCGCATACTGAAAGAGCCATCAAACTAAACAATTTATTCACAAATATATTTCACACACACAAAAATAACTTTACATTATGAAAGCAATCAGCTGATCATGATTTTGTAAGGAATTTTGATTTTTTGTATATATCATGGCATGCGTGCACTTTACAATGTTGGCCAACATTGATATACCACAACACAACAACCATAATATTTAAGACACAGTTATTCTTCTTATATTAAGTTGGTATACAGTGATCTCTTATGTCGGTAAACTAATGTATACTAGCAAAGTAGATGACGGCACTTAACAAGAAAGCTTTTAAAACATCTTCAACTCAATATTGGGTAACTTAGAATACATTACGCTCGTATCTTTAGAAACTTCAAGTTACCTATACAGTATTAGTTTGCGTTTTAACAAGGCAAGTTTGGAAGTCTCTTTAGTTTGTCGGTAATAGTAATTTCTAAGCGTAAGTCTGTGATAAGTTTGCTTTGTTGACTGAATATTGCGGTTGTCAACAAAGTTGAGGAGGTAAATATATTTCATTAATATTCCGTTTATATGAATTTCGATTTGTCATTCCGTTTGAGGCCAACTTAGAACAGCATCACCCCATTTCTCCCCCGCGGGTCGATACCCGATTAAAATGCGACTAAGGGACTCGGGGGTTTTTATGTGTACTACAGTTTAGGGCGACAGGCTGTCATCCTGTCACTATACTTTCTGAAAAAGCTCTCAAATATTTTTGGAAATAGCTAACGTATTTTTACGACTGTTAACGCTTTGTCTACCCCGCAAGGGATACAAGCGTGATATGAATGTGCGTCTGTGTGTGCGTGTGTGTGAATTGTCGTTCATTTCGTTTATATTTTATTTAGGACACAGCGTCGAAGAACAATGTAATGATAATTTAATAGTTGGCGTTAGTGGTTTACTTTCTTTGTCGCGTGCGACACTTAAGGCAAGTGTAGTGTTGAACGGCCAAGTCACAAAAAACACTCTTTTTATACAAATAATGTATCAGAATTTCTATTGCTCAGGTTTTTGGTATCATCCTTATGTAAAATTAGAACCTGCAAACTCAATAAAATATTTTGTGTAATTAAACATACATACATACACATATCACGCCTATAATCCCTTGCGGGATAGGCAGAGCGTAAACAGCCGCAAAAAACTGCCATTTACACCACGTCTGACAAATGTTTGAGGGTTATTCGGAATATTGTGTATCGCTATAGTGACAGGTTGTCAGCCCATCGCCTAAAATTGCAATACACACCCTCGAGTCCCTTAGTCGCCTCTTACGACACCCACGGGAAAGATATGGGGTGATGCTATTCTAAGCCGACATCACACGAAAAATTAATTAAATAAAGTTTGTAATTAAAGTTTTGTCAAAAATGCTAAAATCGGCAACTGTTGGTTTTATTGCTATAACAAAACTTTAATCGAAGCGAATATTTCATTAAGTTTGCAGGTTTTAATTTTACTGAAGGATAATATTAAAAATTTGAGCTATGAAAAGTCTGATAATATATTGTTTGTATAAAGAGAAAATATTTTTTTTTCGGAAGTTGCGCCACTGTCGTGGCCGTTCACAATTACACTCGCCTTAAGTCGATGAATGTGTGAGCGTTAGCAATTAAAACAACATCGTTTAAGATTACACCGATAACAACAAGACTAAGTATCTACTTAGCTGTTACATATATTCCATGTTAACAACACCTAACTACGTATTTCATAGAGCATGTTGACGTGTAAATCCATATCTGTCGACAAGTATTAACCTTGTCACAAGGGATCACAAAATCGTAACATATATGGTCTACTTTATATACTGTGTGCGATGCCGTGTGATGCCGGCTTAGAATTTGCCATGTGATGCCGGCTTAGAATTTGCCGTGTGATGCCGGCTTAGAGTTGCCGTGTGATGCCGGCTTAGAATAGCATCGCCCCATTTCTTTCCCGTGGGTATCGTAAGAGGCGATTTAGGGACTCGAGGGTAACATATGTATTGCAATTTAGGCGATGGGCTGACAACCTGTCACTATGGTGATACACAATTATCGGAATGACCCTTAAACATTTGTCAGAAGTGGCGTAAATGTCCGTTTTACGGCCATTTATGCTCTGCCTACCCCGCAAGGGATATAGGCGTGATATACATATGTATGTATGTTTATATTTCGCTATGACAGCTACAATGTTAAACAATGAAACAAACTACGCAATATATCACAATGCTGGGCAGCACTTGGCTAAGCATCTACACAAAAAAGAAGGGACAAGGTGACACCCTGTGGAATACCAGTGGTAGTGGCACTCAATTGGGTTTGTAGGTGGTACGAAATGCTAATAAAAAGTGAGATAATGCAAATAATGAACATTGCGAAAAGAAGTGGGGATAAGATGCTACCTTTAGGAACACCTGTTGTGTAGTGGTACACTACAAAGTCAGTACACCCATATCATATCACGCCTATAATCCCTTGCGGGGTAGGCAGAGCATAAGTGGCCGCATAAAACGAACATTTACGCCACGTCTGACAAAAATTTGAGGATCATCCGGAAAATTGTGTATCGCCATAGTGATAGGTTGTCAGCCCATCGCCTAAAACCGCAATGCACACCCTCAAGTCCCTTACAAAGTAACCGTACAAAGTAAGTAGATTAATTGAAATGGTTGATTTATTAAATGAGTACCATCTATTATTTTAAAAGTAAGGTGTTACTTATGATTTTTTGTAATCTATATTTTTATAAATAAATATTTTATATCGTCACTCCTCGAGCGGATTTTGCTTTATTTTAGATTTCAGATCAGACTTTTAAGTATTATTCTTGGGAACATTATGTACTATGACTAAATGCTGAACTGTATTTGGTCCACGATCAATACAAAAATAGCCGATCTCATTTTAAAACCATTTCACAGTATATTTCTAAGTTATTAAACTTTATTACCACTGTAGGTAGTTGTGCAAAAGCATTTTCATTATATGAAACACATTCAATTTATCCGTAGAATGAAAAGTTTTATGATAAGAGTTTATGCGTAGGTAATTTTCTTTTTTATTAGAAGTAATAATAGTAATGAAATTATGTCCCGTTTTAAGTTATCTGAGGCAAAAATCTATGTTTTCGACAATCCGAACTATCGATCTAGAAAACCAAAGTGATAAGTAGTACCTATACTTTAAATCGACAAGATGCAATTTTGTATTTTCATTTTATTAGTGAGAAAACATTAGACATACCAATATTACGGATCTGAGAGTTTGTGTGTATATTTGTGATCTCTTCGGGTTCAAACGACTTGACGGCTGAAATTTGGTACACAGATAAAGATAGCCTGGAATATCACATGAGCATCTTTTTACCGCAATTAAACATGCAAATCCATAAAAAAACTGCAATGGGTGAAAGTGCGGGAAGAAAATTTTGTTATAAATTATAGTAGTTAGAATGCGAGTGTCTGTTTGTTGTGATAATATTTTGACACGAACATTCTAATACCCAATTATAGCAGTTGCATACACTATTTTATCTACACTCCAAAAAAAAACTCAGTTTATCACTTTTCGAAACGTCCGCACCGGCGGCGATTGCAAGGCCAAATTCAATACGAGAGCGTAATATGGCTTGACATGTATTTTTGAAAATTCTATACTTTAACAGTTCTTTAGATGTGGAGTCCAAACAATAACTTAACTAAACACTGAACAACATATTATAAACAACAACTGAACCACAACTGATCAACATCTGACCAACATCGGAACAACAACTGAACAAGACGAGTGTATATAAAATTATTTATGATTCATGTTTGTCTGTTTGTCCACAGAGGCGAAGGCGCATATCCTGGGTCCCGTGGACCTATACGTGAAGACGGGCAGCTCATTATCGCTCACCTGCATACTAAGCCAAGGGCCGCACGACCTTGGCACCATATTTTGGTATAAGGGTAAGTCGCAACTTTATAATAAAAGTTATAAAGGAAGTTCTAGAGCGAAGGTAAGGTACGCCTAGAAATGCTTAGCGTTGGACATCCGCTGGCTAAGTGGACCGAAGATTGAACGAAGGCCGTTGGTGGCGACTGGATGACGAAAACGGGAGATCGTGTCTTACGGCGTACCCTTGGGCGTACGGTCGTAGGCCTTCTTCAAGCAATGGACTGCTCTATAGGCTGATGTGATGATTGGTGAAGACTATTTTGGTGTAAGTTTACAGTAAGTTTTGGGTAAGTTATGCTTTATCCCTTGCGGCAAAAAAAGACAGCAGGCAGCTCGTAGTCTCTCATTTGCGTACGAAGACAAGGGCCCCATGACCTTGGCAGCATATTTTTATAAAATAAAAAATACGTTGCAGGGTATTTTATTAATATAACGCTATACTATTCTATTCTAATATATTTAATAATTTACGTGGATCTTGTGGACAGTGGAGAAGCGATGACTCACATATTAGATGATTTCAAAATTTTGGAGATCTTGAGAAGTTTCATCAAATTACGTTTAATTTAGTTTGCAAAATTTCATAGATGCAAGCACCAAGAACGATAAAACAAAAAAAACTAAGAACCTTTTAGCGTTATGTGCTGATGAGCTACCGAAGGTTTAACTGGATCCGCAAAATTTTCGTGTAAATATTAAAATTTAGGTTACGTCAATACCTTACAAAAGATTCTAAAATATTCGCCACGTATTTTCTGTTGACCCCATTAATTCCGAGTAATCTACAAAATGGGAACACCCCTCTATTCAAAACACTCACAATGGCCTTAACAAATAAAGCCACTCTTGCTTATCGTGAAAATCATGACGCATTTACTCAAACTCGACAATATAAACATCGTTACATTCAAATAAGCCGTTGGGCACTCCCACACTGGCGCGGTTTAAACTTGCCAAAACAACCTCCTTGCACTCTAGCAATGGTAGGGGCCTTAGAAATAGAGTCGACACATCGCCTTATCAATCCTCAGCAATAACTCCTCTCTTGGGCGAGCTTCGATATAGACTTTCATGTAATTTTGGTCATTTTACAATTTAAGATATAATACATATTGGCCATTTTGGCCAAGATCAACTTTAGGCCATGATGCGAAAATAATATTTTGGTAATTTTAGAGCACCTTGCTTGGTCCTTTTTACACCTTGGAAATTTAGCTACGAAGACAAACTTGAAAGATGCGTTTTACCACTTCTGAGTGCGAATGGCTGCTTAAAAATTATATAAAAAAACAGTTCCCAGTCTATTAAATTTTTTCAATGCAGAATTTTAAAATTTTGTTGTATTTTACCAATATATGAGCAAGTGGCTAGTCTATTATTTTGGGTTGAAATCTCAATTAAAATTATTATCAGATGTCTTTATCACATCTATTTATTAAAGCTAACTCATGCTTAAAAAATAATGCTGTAAACAGCACCCTTTACTGACTAGTTCATCAGATGCTGTACATAGTGTCGTGCAACAAAGCGCAAGTTTAAATTGCACAAGTGAGGAATGGGGTTCTCCATTATTTTGTTCCCGGATTGAACATGTTAACGTAATTACAATGGCTAAATACCAGATTGCGTGTTTCACTACGTCTCGCAGAAACTTAAAGGTCCTAGATTTGGGCTGTTAATCTGGGAAGCGTAGATTTGATTTTTTTCCCTTCGTAGCACTTGCTACAAAAAAAGTTTATGCTACGAACCTCTACGATTTCACGTAGGTTTAATAACACAGTAGTTTTTGGTTTTCGCAAGCACTGACAATTTAATTTTCTAGAATTTTGAAATCCAATTTCACAACGAAACGAACCGAATTTTTGTTAACGAACGTTTTGAACAAAATTCATTTATTTCGCAATTACCGACTTCCGCGGAACATACCTAACTGGTTTACAATGAACTGTAATATGGACAATTCTTTAAATTCAACTCAATCTTTTTGCGGTTGGTAAAATTGCATTTAATTTTTTTTCTACAGGATTATTTGTCGAAAATTGATTTAGGTTCAGTAATTTCGTATGTTTTCACATTCGAAATACTAATTACGAACACATGTGTCGGGAATTGGTTAAAACGGTTTGTTCCACTGTGCTCTGAAAATATCGTAAATACATTTGTTTTCAACATCATGATTTCACCACTAGCCAATTTTTAGAGACTTCGCACAGCAAGAAGTTTAATTCACAAGGAACGCTGCTGCCCATTCCCTGGATGATTATCCCTTAGACGCTTCCTATGATACCTACTAGTAGAATTGCGGTGATGCTATTCTAAGCCGGTATCACTCGGCATGGTATTCTGTATTATAATATTATAATACCAATACATAGCATAAAATAAAGTTTCTTTGTCTGTCTATAATGGACATTGGACACCACTAACTCCTAAACCGCGCAACGGATTTTGATGCGGTTTTGGATTCGAACGATATATTATTAAAATCAAATGAAAAACAGGCAAATACAAATTTTGGTATAAATAAAATTACTTTTCTTAGAACTAATTGAATCAACCCGTATCGACCACAACTGAAAATTTATGATAATTGGGACCCGTAACCGAATTGTGACAAACGAGACCAATATTAATGCTGTTATTAGAGCAAATATCGATATGAAGGCATAATAATTTTTAAATTATTCCTGTATTGTACTGCACAATAAAGTTATCAAATGATATATAAGGGAACCAAAATTACAGTCCTACTTTCTGTTTCTACACCCAACTCAAGTCGCCCTTGTATTAAATACTGTTGGTGTCTCACTAGTATCACTCGCTACTGCTGTTGGTGTCTCACTCTGCTATAGCTGTTGGTGTCTCACTCTGCTATAGCTGTTGGTGTTCATTTACTCACAACTTTTTTTTCTTCAACAGGATCAAAGTTAATAGAATATAAGGAGGTAGAGGCAAATGATGTGGTCGATGAGCCCCGAATAAAGCTTAGGACAGAATGGACTGAACAGCTGACGTCACTGCTCACCATTGAAAAACTGCTGCCAAGCGACAGTGGAAACTACACCTGCATGCCAACCATGGCAGAGGCTGCCTCCGTTAATGTACATGTCATTAATGGTAAGAAAAATTATTTACTTGCAATATTATCAATATCACTATCACGATCACAAGCACTATCATTATCATGAAATTCATCATCATAAAGATAATCATAATCAATGTGGTCAATGTTATTATCACAAGCATAACCACTATTATTATCACAGTCACAATCAATCACTTTTGATTATCAGAATTTACAATCACAAACACTATGACACTCGCAACTATAATAAGTACTGCTGAGCGACAGTGGCAACTATAACTGCATGCCAACCATGGCAGAAGCTGCTTCCGTTAATGTACATGTTATTAATGGTAAGAAGAACAATTTACTCGCAATATTATCAATATCACAATCACGATCACAAGCACTTAGTTATCATGAATTTCATCATCATAAAGATAATCATAATCATATGTGATCATTGTTATTATCACAAGCATAACCTTATCACTATCACAATTTACAATCACAATCATTATGACATTCGTTATTGTAGTAAGTACT
The DNA here is from genome assembly GCA_027580185.1 of Tuta absoluta. Taxonomy (NCBI): domain Eukaryota; kingdom Metazoa; phylum Arthropoda; class Insecta; order Lepidoptera; family Gelechiidae; genus Tuta; species Tuta absoluta. The sequence goes on along the minus strand of JAQAHW010000019.1, from coordinate 3,453,335 downwards.
GCCAAGCAAAAGTGGAAACTACACCTGCATGCTAACCATGGCAGAGGCTGCTTCAGTTAACGTACATTTTATTAATGGTCAGAAGAACAATTTACTTGCAATATTATCAATATTACTATCACGATCACAAGACTAACGTTATCATGAATTTCATCATCATAAAGATAATCATAATCATATGTGATCATTTTTATTATCACAAGCATAACCATTATCATTATAACAATTTACAATCACAATCACGATGACATTCGTTATTATAGTAAGTGCTGCCGAGAAAATGTGGGAACTACATGTATGCCAAACATAATAGATGCAGCTTTGATGAACGTGCATATTATCAATAGTAAGAAAGAGAATTCACTCGCCATTTTAGCAATATCACAAACACTATTGTATTCATGAATGTCATCTCATCACCATGAAGATAATCATAATAATATATTGTGATTATTGTTATTACTATCATTATCACAGTTTACAATTACTATGACATTCCTAATTTAAGTAAGTACAGCCAAGCAAAAGTGGAAACTACACCTGCATGCTAAACATGGCCGAGGCTGCTTCGGTCAAACGTGCATGTGCATATTAAGAGTAAGAAAGATAATTCACTCGCCATTTTATCATAAACACTATGGTAATCATGAATTACATCACCATAAACATAACCATTGTCATATGTGATCATTGTTTTAATCACTATCATTATCACAATCACAATAATAATCACTGTGAATATATAGCATCACAGAGGCGACTAAGTGATTCTACGGCTACATGTTTATTGCAATTTTAGTGATACACGATTTTTCTGAAACGGACCTCAAATATCCGTCACACGTTATATGTGTATGTATATCTAGGGGTGTTGCCCCGTTGAATCGCTATGACCAACCTTTGCACCAGGACAGAACCAGATCTAGGTTCACCTCCTCATTCTTAAGCGGCTACCTAATTCTGCTATAAAAGCCGAAACTTCATTGCACCAGCACCGGACTGTTTCCAGAGCGTACGGGTCAAATTTGTACACTCACTTAAATTGAATATTTATCGCGCTTTCTGATGGCAGCAGTTTTGGCATCAGCTCCTGGAATCCTCATGGTACCACTGAGGTGGCTAGTGGCGTAAATGCTGACGCATGTAACGTCCCAAATGAGACACTTTCAAAGGAATCAGAGACAGGTCGTGTAGGGTTTTTTCCGTTGGTTTCACTGAGACCCGGTGGTTCCAGAACACTTGGATGCTCTGCGGATAATGTCGTTTAAGGCGTGATGACGAGGAAACCTCCCCGCTTAGCGACTACAACTTAAAGGCCCTTAGCCGCGGCCTACAATCGCAAAAATCTATTATTAAGAATACTGTCTGTTCAGAAAGTAACTCTATTTTTTTAATCGACATACATCAACATAAAATAAATTGTTTATACAAAATACCAAACAGTTACACACGTCGGTTTATTTGAGCGTAAAGTAATATATTTTATGAGAAAACACATCGTTTTAACTTAGTAATATTTTCGTTTGCTTTCCAAGAAGCTTGAAAGTTGTTTTTCAGAAAATAGGCAGCTCCTGAATTTCTTCCGTGAAATAAAGTTCGATTAGGCACAAGTATTTTTTCCTGGAAATGCGTTGATTCTAGCTATAGGCAGTAGAAGTAAATAAACTTCAATTAGGCATGAGTATTTTTTTCTGGTAACGCGTTGATTCTAGCTGTAGGTGGTAGAAGATAACATATTAACTTGAGTCCTATTTACAACATTTACAGGTTAAATTTGGAAATTAAGACGACGTGTTATTTTAACTGACAATGTTACTGTAACATTATTAAAACCTTCGTAATGAGAAAAATAATGATTTATTTTATTATTCATAACTATTACAAATTTACAGTACAGAACGTTCGAACTAAACCGCCCGACGCAGGCTGCTTTACCCTAATTAATAGTTTTTGTTTTCTAATTTACCTATCTATTTATTATATATATTAGGAGATAATGTATACTGGCAGGGAACAATAGGGCTGGCATGTACATTAAGTACAAAAGCCCTTATGTAATAAAGTAGAATAAAAAAATAAAAATTAACTATTATAGTCCGCTACTGAACAAGGGCGCCCCCAAATAAAAGGTGTTTGTCGTAAGTACTCACTGCTCCTGGCAGATGGGTTAGCAAGCGCAGCACAAGATTTTGCACTCCAAAAAGAACAACGCTACTGTCAATTCATTGAAATTCTCCCTCAACCATTTTTTACGACATGACAAAAAGAGTGCGATGCTGTCTCTTCTAAACCGGTATCACGCGGCCAATCACAGTCATAGTTTAATCGAATCTTGTCCTTTTGTCAACAGGAGAGCACCCAGCGGCCATGCAGCACGGCAACGCAAACACGGCGTCACCGTGCGCGCTATCAGTCAACCTACTTATATCACTATACTGTACAATTGCTGGGTTTTACAGCACCGTCGACGGGTTCAGATGAAACAAACGCATTGCAATTTAATATTTCGATGTAAAATATATGGGTCTAATGTAAGTGTAAGTAGATTTTTTTACAACATCGTTTTATTGTTTTATTTTAAGTATTTTTATGTTATAAGTTTAGATATTCAAATCTGTCTTATGGGGGCGCACTGGAGAACTTCTTCATAGTTTAGTTTTAGGTTAATTATTTCTGTAAATAATTTTATTATATTGAGTTATTTTTGTTTAACCATTTAATAGGTATTCGTTTTAAGTTAAAATTTCTAATACGGAGGGTAAGCTGAGAATCTTTTTTTATACGATGTGTAAGGGTCAGGCCTGCGAACACTGAATAGAGGCATGAACACCATGATACTGAACAACTTTCCCCAGGAACAATGTTAGGAAACGACAAAAGAAATCGACTTCCCATACAAAATCACGACAGCGTCTACTATGAAAAGTTTTTTTTTATACGTTTCCTGATATGTATTCCAAGTGGAAAGTTTAATTTTATTTGAAATGGTGTCCACATACTATTTTAATTACATTCCTTAAAATAAATATGTATTTTATTCAATTTTATCTTATTGTTATGCTTACGATAAAGTTAAAAACCAGGAGATTTTATTTATAAAGTTTAATTTTTGCTATATAAATCAGAAATTTTTCTTAGAAGTTGAACTTGGTGATTTTTTTAAAACAAATAGTGTAGAACCCATACAACCTTTGAGATATTATTTATTTCAAGAATTATTTTTGTTTTAATAATAAAACATTTATAAATATAGTTGTTAAAAAAATTGACATGTAAATTAAAAATCTCAACACTTCCTTTACAGAAAAAGTAATGAGTAATCTGCTAAAAAAATTGCACCGACTTTATAGTTGTTTTCTAGTGAAAATTTTACATAAAATAATTTATCTAAATATGTTTCTACGAATGTAAATTACATGTACATAAAAATATTAAATAAAAAATTGTAAATATAGATATATAGTTTAAGTTTAATGTTACTTTTTTTTAATTATAATCTACAGAACGAATTATTAATTTTAAAATGATTATTTTATGAACTAAATAATAGAAGGGAATATATGAAATCTAAGGGTTGTTTACTTTGAGATACAACAATGATTATGTTTGTAGAAAACATTGAGAGGTAATAAGTGAAAAAATCTAGATGTAAGGCAAACTTTGACAAATAAAGATAGCAACCACTATAAAAGCGTTTTTAATTTCTTTTATCTACGGTACCTTATTTCTTCTTCAAATTTAAGAGTCAAACCCTTGTCGGTGGAGTAACTTCCAATCTTCTCTCCTCTCCGCCAGTGACTTGACCTCTTGATACAACACGACATTTCCTTTTTCCTTTATCTGGGTAAAGTAAGTGCGTCTAGGTCTACCTCTGCCTCTCTTTCCTTCCACCTTCCCTTCAATAATGTTCTTAATGAAGCTGTCGTGTCGTAGCAAGTGGCCAATCATCTTCCCTCTTCTGTTTTCTATGGTCTTCAGAAGACAACGCTCTTCCGCTACCAATAAAATAATAAAAAACCAGGCTTAAATAAGGTAGAGATCCCGGCCTGGACCCAAAGCAAATCCAAGGATTAACTCGTAAAAAAACTTCGCAGAATCAACAAATCAACTTTAGTTTTTATTCATCGTCTTTCGTGTAGGACACTGAGTCCACGTATGACCCGATGGAAAATTAATAACATCTATTTATCTCATCTATATTATTTCAATACATAGGTATATTAAATATTCTCAAACGAAATTGGACTGGACTCCATTTCTGTTTCAGTCATAAGTGTTCATTGTGTATGCTATTGTACTCCCTGTATGTATTTGATTGTAACTGAATAAATATTTTTTCTTTCTTTCAAATTATTTCTTTACTGCTTAAAAACTAACAAAGGCATAAAAAACTGATTTGTGACATCAAACAAATCACTACAAGTATTTATAAATTTTTTAAACAATTTTAAAGCGATGGGCCTGGTCCCGAAGTTTGATGTATGTATGAATGTATGAAAGAATAACTCTAATATCTGACATGGAAAATTATGTTATACAACATCTAAGTGTCATCTTTCGAATAGTGCTTCTCCTATAACAAACCACGCTTTCAATAAAATAAATAGAATGTTTACTGGCTCAGACTATATTTTATTTAACTCAATCTAACCGTCTTTTCACAAGCAAATACATATGGTTCCGCATTATTTTTAACATATTAATAAACCTAATCCCCTTTTTCGCCGTGTGTTGCCGGCTAAGAATAGCATCACCCCATTTCTTGCCCGTGGGAGTCGTAAGAGGCGACTTAGGGACTTGAGGGTGTGTATTGCAATTTTAGGCGATGGGCTGACAACGCAATTTTCCGAATGACCCTCAAATATTTGTCAGACGTGGCGTAAATGTCCGTTTTATGCGGCAGTTTACGCTCTGCCTACCCCGCAAGGGATTATAGGTGTGATATATGTATGTGTATGTATGTATCCCCTTTTTAAGTCGGTAAAAGACATACTCGAAAGATACGCATAAACTGTCAACGCCAGAACTACCCGTACATTTTATAGACGTTCCTACGACAATAAAGTTATAAGAAGAAGATTTATATTCAAAAGATAGTCGAAACATGAGCTATAAAAGTGTTATGCTTAAATTGTATACGTACTATGAGCAACACCTAGAATTTCATTTATAAAGTCCTATTAAATTCAGTGCAGATATTTTAAGGATGAGTTCTACTCGTGAAACTAGACAACTTTCCAACGTAGATCTAAATATGAGAAAAAAGTTTACATACCCACACAAAAATGTTAAACAATGTGTCACTTTGTATGAGAGATCCAACTTTTATTTTCATATTTCATTTTTTTTTACTTAATTAAATTTTTTAGTTTTATGAGTAGAACTGGTTTGCCATAAAGTTAAACATAAAAACTAGCATAAATATATTCCTTGCTGTGGAAACCTCGAGTCTTTGCTGATAGTACTATGCGTTTCGTTTCTATAAAAGGTCGTTTTTTGATGACAGCAACCTAGACTATGAATAAATACAATATTTATGCTCATATTTATTTATTACTTAGACTTGGAGGGATAAAATGACTATACGTCAAGCATTAATATGGAGTTTTCTTTTTAGAGTAAAAGAAAGTCTTCCATGAACTCTGTAGATGGCGTTGAACTGATTACTTTTCTTGATGCCAAAGCCAAATGATTTGTAAGAAAAGTAATTTTTCTTTCCGAATCACACACACACACACACATAAATCACGCCTATATCCCTTACGGGGTAGGCAGAGCATTAACGACCGTAAAACGTATATTAACACCACGTCTGACAAAAGCTTGAGGGTCAATCAGATAACTGTGTATGACTATAGTGACAGGATGTCAGCCCATCGCCTAAAATTGCAATACACATCCCTCGAGTCCCTTAGTCGGCTCTTACTACACCCATGGGAAGAAATGGGGTGATGCTATTCTAAGCCGGCATCACACGGCAAGAATTCTTGCCGAATCTTTCCTCAATTTTCGCTTTTTGTTATATTAATTAACACTGTTTTTTGTTTGCAAGTTATTTTCGTTAAAATCTAGAGAAACCCATTCAAGTACATATTAGTGTGATGGCAGTGATGTAACAGTGATTAGTTACGTTTCGTTTTACTGTCTCATACACCCAAGTGATTTTTTAAATGTTATGTGTCATTTTGTTCCATACGTTAACGTACCAAGTACAAGCCATCTATCCAGCGACTAAAAACTAAAAAGAAAACTCCCTATTGGTAAAATAACTTAGGTATCATTTAAAAAAAAAACTTGGTACCTACCTATCGCAACTTACATCATAATATTATTATCATTACTTTAAGCCAGTCACTTTAGTACAAAACACAGAGTTTAAACGAAAATTAGGGTGCCGGCGGCGTGGCGCGTGGTTAAACTATGTTACTATATGACATAGAGAAAAGAAGTCGCGCGCGCCGCTAGTGCATACAGTTATCGAGTTCTGTGAAATTTGACTTCAAAGATTTTCCGGGCATTTAGTTATTTTGTTACATACCTTCGCAGGAAAACAAAGTTCGAATATGTCAGTATCAATCTGATACCAAACTTGAAAACATTTCGTTTTGACTGCGGATATCCGTAGAAACAACTCATTTTACCTTCTTTTTATTCGCTCTTAATTTTATTACTTTCCAAAATTGGATTTAAGAGCCTCAGTCGTTACAGCAATACCGTGTTGAGAGCCGGGGATAACAGGTAGGATCCGGTAAAAACTTTCCAAGTGCCAATAAAATGAAGTTTTATTACTTTTCACCGATACCAATCAATTCAGAATGTTTACGCGCTTGATTTTTCTTAAGAGTTTTAATTTACGGCTGAAGATTCCAAGTTTGTCGCACAGTAGAGTGGAACTGCTTAAGTCGCATAAAAGAAGCGACATTTTATGGGACATTCGTTTTCAGTTTATGCACAGTAAGCGAATGTTTTTTTCTACAGGGGGGATCAAAAGTATGCTCGGGGATGGATTCTTAAATTTCTCGGAAACTACCAGCTCGATGTGGTGGAAAGGGATAATATATTAAATGAAACCTTATCAACAGCTACAACAGTCCACTACTGGACATGGGCCACCCCCTGTTGTCGGTATTGCCATACTCACCACGCTTGGCAGGTTGACTAGCGAGCGCAGTGCAAGATGTTGCATTCACAAGGAACGCTGCTGCCCATTCCCTGGATGATTATCTCTCAGTCACTTTTTACGACTACAACGAATGAAAGTGGGGTGATGCTTTTTGAAGACGGCACCACACGGCAAATGAAGTGTTTTGTAAAAATTTTGCTGTCATGGAGTCGTACATGGTAATGTTGCTTGTGACACTATCCAAGCGAATGTGTTGACTGCGAGACATATAACTTCTTAAACACTCGCGATTACTTTCACACATTTACTTCCGCGTTAGACACGTCAAATGAAGTGTTTCATGAAAGTTTTGCAGCCATGGAGTCGAACATGGTAATGTTGCTTGTGACACTATCCAAGCGAATATGCTGACTGCGAGACAAATAACTTTAATCAGTCGCAATTACTTTCACACCTTTACTTTCGCGTTAGATCCGATTAATCAACCAAAATGTGTAACTGCGAGACCACAGTCTACGCCCCATGCCCTATTTTTGACCTTTGGTCACAACTTTGATCCACCTGCCATCACCAAACTAAGTAAGATAAAAGCTAAGATAATTCTTTATTCAATAAACTTACTTATAAATAGGTACACTTATACAAAATAATTATGAGGCTTTCCTATTTCCTGAACTAAGAATGCCACAAAATTCATACCTACTTGCCATCATCATCATCATCATCATTGGCCTCACACGTCTGTGACAGACGATTAAAACAGTGTCTGAGGCAGACACTGCGTTGCCTGGGACACAAATATGGAAAACGCAGGGCTGCCCAGGACCTGCGCCACCCTCTAAGCCTTCCTGGCTGGATCCGCAGGAACGACTAGTCGATACGTGCGGAGCCAGGTCGGCTGCAGGAGTCTGCCGCGCGGTAGATCTCTGTCACACGCGCCTGACGGAGACCCCGTTCCGGGTTTAATTGTGGAGTTACATTTATTATAATTATTTCCCAATGTCGTCAACGTACATACACTACACAGTAAGCTCATAACTGATATGCAAATCGGTATGTATGATAATAATTTTGCTACGTATCAGTGACAATATTGTCTCTATCGCATGAAATATGTATGAATTGAGTACTGAGCTTAGACAATTTGCATTGTAATTGTTTATTTAATTAATTAATGCTGTGGTAGTAGTAAGTAGTAATATCTTGGATCTAATAACATTAAAGTAAGTATAACTGAAGTAATCGTATCAGAAGCAAATTAACTAGATTTACTCATTAAAAGGCAACCTAATGTTTAACGTGAAGTAACATTGTGTCCGGATAAGTGATATTTTAGTCGTGTCATGTCTTATAATTTCATGCAAAATACGTGTGTGGCGACTGTACAAATCTTTTAGGCCTGTTATAGATGCTTAACTGAAAAAGAACTTGGTTACGCTTTTAGAAAAAAGTTACTGTTTCTATGAGAAACTCTCTTTTTGCTGCTAAATTCAGTTTGCATAGGAAAAAATCTTTGGTGTTCCTAAGTGCTCAAAACGAAAAAGTTACTAAGTAAAAAAGAGGTTGTTCAGTTTCACTTTCAGAGCACACCCCAGGGCTGTATTTCATGTACCCATTTCTTTTTCTAAGATTAAAGTCATATCTAACTTAATCCAAAATATGATATTTTGTAAGCTGTTTACATAATAGCGTTTGCAAAGTGTGCCCCGTGGTCTTTAATTAAATAAAAAAGCCAGCGCCGGCACTAGGGACAAATTAACGATGTTAACGATAAGAGACGGCCGACAAATGACATGCCAGTTACGGCGGCAGGGAATTAAAAATATTAAGGACTAGATTTCCGCCCAGCGGTTTCACCCGCTGTTACTCATTTTCCCGTAGTAATCGTTGTTTTATCGCAGTAAAAAGTGGCCAAATTTCATCCAAATCGGTCAAGCTGTTTGAGCGTGAAGAGGTAACAAACATACATACACACACACAAACTCTCAGATTTATAATATTAGTACGGATTTGCATATAATGCTACAGATCTATTATAACACGCAGTAAAAAATATTTTTCAAAGAACACTCCGGTTCTGAACAGTCGTTTAAAAATAATTGCATACAGATATTGCTTTTATTTCGTTTAAAAATAGGCGGCTGGTAGCAACTGGCTGGCGAAAACGAAAGATCGTGCCCTTTGGCATATCCTAGGGGAGGCCTACGCATTGGACTGCAATAGGCTGATGTATGTATGTACGTAGTAAAGCCACTAAACACACATATTATTATTGATAATATCAAAATAATGACCCTCTATAATTTCATGAAGCAAGAATAAGACGTACAAGTCTGATAAAATGTTAATGTTCTTCAAGTATTTTAATGAAGACGATATATTACTTTGCTCTAAGTATCCTTAGAATCTCTTACATTTCTTTTGAACCGTTTTATAAAGGGGTTGTAACTTGTAATAAAAGTATTCGGTGTTCTTACAAAAAAGTTAGACGCGCGTTATGGCAGTGTTTGAATTATTTTTCCATTGGATTATACGTTGTCAAACAGCTTGAACCATGTCTTACTTTTACAAGGGTTATGTCTAATTAGAGGTAATATTACAAAAAAAACATTGCTTAATAGAATTTCGCAACCATTTCGGCGCGATACATGAAAGTTTTGATATCATTAAATTCCGGCAACCAGCGTTAAGCGTGAGGAGGTATCAAACATAACTTATTCACACACACACACACACATACAAATTGTCGGTGAACTGTGGTGTTGTAAATGACTACCAGACAATCACACTAGTTTAATTTAAATATAGTTTCTACTAAATTAATGACGTCATCATCATGCAACATTGAACCAATTTCGGTTATGGCAGCATCCCATGCATGTTATATTAGACCCGAAACGCAATCATAATTGACGCACTAGTTATATGCTGCATAACAATATCCGCCAAACTACTGAAGGCGTATTTTTGACATGTAAGAAATCGATAAACGCCGGCAGCCGGCTGCATTTACGAAAAGGTCTCATTGTAACGTTCTGCCTGAGCCGAACGTGCAGTAGAGAACACGGATCAAGCGAAACAGAACCACCATCGGTCTTATCGTAACGTTATCACAAAATTTAAATCCGTAAACTGACTTACGGACATCAATTTTTTGGAACAATCCGCATGAGAAAGTCTGCAAACTGTCTAAACACTCGTATTACACTTTCTTCTATTGAAAAAATTTCATCTCAAATATATCTGCGTGAATGGATTTGTGTAGTATGAATATGCGATACAAGCAGCAGTTACAGTATCCGTGACCGACTTTCGTATGCTTCAAAAATACGCCTCCTGGTTGTTTCTCTGCTAGGTACAGCGTGTGAGGGACAACAAGCGTTCCGAATACCGATAGCATTAAATCATACGAATTCTGAACCAAATAACAGTAGATTTTTTTCAATAACACGATAATTTTCTAGCTTTATTCGATAAAAAAAAGAAAAGCGTTAATACGTAGGGTGTTACAAAGATAACTGTGTTCCTTGAAACCACGCATTCTATAAGTATAACAGAATGTTTGAAGTCTATTTAAAAATACTTATAACTGTAGTTTAAAAAAAAAAAAAACATGTTATTAAATTGATCAATCCTAGGCAGAAAGCGACCTACCGCATCATTACAGTTAAGTTCAGTTGTGGTTGCACCATTGTAGATCTTATTACCCGTGGGATAGAACAGTATAGGTCGTTCGACCTGTACTTGAGTAACAATGCGTTATGTTGTCACCTAGGGTTGAACAATTTAATTATAAGTATTTTGATTTTTCATTATTTTTTGGGAGACAAAGTTATTCAGTTTCTAGGTCTGATCATGCAAAGTTTTTAGTTTACCGTCTTATACACCCTGAACTCAAGAAAAAAATATATTTATGCCTCATTCATCAAAATCAACGTCATTAGCAGTCTTTATTAATGACTGTGCTGAGCTAGGTGTTTTTCTTTAGCGATTCGTAACTTTTTAACCGCTAATGTTTTACTTGTAATGTGTTATGTTATAATATAGTTAGTACAACATATTATACTACACTTACATAGGTACAGTAATGCTACATAATAAACTGTGTCTTTTGTATTCTCATTTTCATTTCGTTTTTAATAATGAAAACCGCATAACTCATTATATTTATAGTATCCCTATGAACAAACGAGTTATTATTATTATATTTTATTATTATGATAATGCAAAATTATCCTTTCATTTCATAACCACAATTTTATTAATATTTCAACTTCTCGCTACTGAAGCACATTAAAATTAAACTCTTATTATTCTGGGTATCAAATTACGAACAATAATAATGTCACTTGAAAATGACCGCAAATTTTTTTTACTTCGTGAAATGTTACGTTGTTGTGTAAGGAAATGAAGAGTCTGAAGAAAGTGCCGAACAGCTGATTCAATTAAATAATTATGATGGTTAGTTGCACATGCGTGCCACGATAAAATGTTGATAACGCATTATATTGTCTGCGGCTCGCTTCACAGTAAATAATTTCCGTGCTTTATTCCTTCTGAAGATGCATGAGACGACAAAATATGTCGTGGCATGCATATTAGTCGTACTGATTATTGGAGCTCTGACAGATCGGTCATTTAGCTGTACTCAGAATCCCCGTGTGTTCTCCAACTTCGACATACATACATATATCACGCCTATAATCCCTTACGGGGTAGGCAGAGCGTAAACGGCCGTAAAAAACGGACATCTACGCCACGTCTGACAAACATTTGAGGGTCATTTGGAATATTGTGTATCACCATAGTGACAGGTTGTCAGCCCATCGCCTAAATTTGCAATACACACCCTCGAGTCCCTTAGTCGCTTCTTACGACACCCACGGGAAAGTAATGGGGTGATGCTATTCTAAGCCGGCATCACACGGCAACTTCGACATTAGCAAAAATATTGTTCCTATTGACAGAAAACATATTTATAAATTGAATTGTATGTAATAATTTGTTTAAAATTCTATATTACGTAGCATTATGGGCCACAATGTTCTAACTTTTAAATTTTTTGTTAACCAACAAAAAAGCATCACGTGGACTATACAACTCCGGTCCAAGTATAATTTGAAATTTAGTAGCAGACGAATACGCGGTGGTGTAGGAAATTTTACAATAGTGATTAAAATTAAAAATGTAATGTTACCCTCGCATATTCTGAATTGCGATATTGGTAAATAAAGGTGGAGCATTTTATTTAATAAATTATTTTTTTCATAGTCCATATTCGATATTACTCTGAAAAACTTCATTGACCCCGTAAAATATTTTCTTTTTTACATCTTTCAGTAAAGTCACTGCAATTTTTTTTCGAGTGATTGAATGAAACGTTAAGGCGAGTGTAGTCGTATACGGCCTTGACAAAGGCGCCTGCAAAAAATATTAACTTTTTATACAATCAATCTATCAGAATGTCCGCTGTCCAGGTATTTTTAAGTAAAATTAGAACCTACAAACTCAATGAATACTACGATGTTTCTTTGTACAACTAAAATGTGTACCTTTCCACAGCTTAACATCGCTATCTGGCATTACTCTTCGAAATTAACACATGAATTTTTACAAACATAACTTTCATCAGACAAGTTTTTACTGCAAGAAATACCGAAACATTTGTAGTAAGTCTGGAAACAAAGTGATCTTGAGAGTTATGCCCGGTTCGTCATATTCCCTGTTCGTCACATCACACATAACAAGTTTCCATTCGTCAAAGAGCCATTTCAAATTATCTTATTCCTAGTTCATTACAATCTACTTAACACTTCCAATTGCCAGTCAGACAATACATTTAAACCCTAAGTAAATATTAAAGCCGTGACGGACCGGGACTTCAAAATCAAAGACTTAATATTATTGAGATGCCGTGTGATGCTGTCTTAAACAGCGTCACCCTATAACTAACACCCACTGTCGTAAAAACTGACTAAGATATGAATCCAGGGTATTGGAAGCAGCGTTCTCTGTAAATACAACACCTCGCACTGTACTCGCCAATCCCCTTGCTAAGCGTAGTAAGTATGGGAAATATCTCCTAAGGCCTTACCCAATAATAATACTAATAATAGTGGGGAGAGGCCCGTGTTCAGCAGTGGACTGTTCTGGCTTGTATCTATCTGGTAAGCATATACTGCTCGACATAGACCTCTTCTATATATTGCGCCATTATCTTTGGTCCGGAACCACACGAATCCAACATTTGCCTTGCGCAGTCCGACTTGCGCGACCTTCAAGCGACACACTGGCGTGAAGCGGCCCAGGATCGGGACAAGAGACGGAAACTCGTGTCGGAGGCCAAGACCCACTTTGGGTTCCTGGACCACAGGAGTAAGTAAGAAAGTAAAGGCCATCGGGCCGACTACTGGTCGCCTTATGTCCATCGGCCTGTTATTTAGTACAAAATTATCAACATTAAGACAAACCGGTACTCAGTGTAGTAAATTAAAAAAATGTGGCAAACCGAGACCGAGTCGATCTCGAGTGCGCTAGTAAACGTTTCTAGAGTTATTTAAGTTTTAAACTTTAAAAACGTTCATTTGAAATGGCATACTTTCATGTTTGTTTCGTTTCACTGTAAATGGAAATGTTTTTTAAAGGAGTTCTTTTAGTTGCATAACAGGAAGCTTATTCTTTAACTGTAAATATTTTGATGATTTATATATTTTTAACTACTTTAAAGTAGTATTTATTTCTTTAAATCAAGTCTTTGGTTTCCCTTGAGAATTGGTTTTATTCAGATTAAAATTTATTTTTGTTTTATTTCTCAAAGTTAATATTGGCTTCATTAATTTCCTGCACGGCATATTGTCCTTTAAGTATAAATTAAATCCACATAATCTGGTATTAACCTAATACTTATTAGCAAAATATCGTCACTTCCACAGATGTGACCAAAATTCACAGAAGTAATTTAATTTAATTTTGTTGTTAAAGGCCCCATTTCTTCTGAAAAATTGGTCCCTTTCATTCGCGCTGCGCCGGAAAAAACAACCAATAGTTTATTATAATATTAAATAAGATATTTATCTTACTATAAGTATCTTGTTTATTTTCGGTCGCAATATTTTTTCATTCTCTATAAGGTCCTATTAAATTCAGTGCAAATATTTTTAGGCTGAGCTCTACTCGTAAAACTGAACAACTTTTCCCAATAAACATAGGTCGAAATATGAAAAAAAAATTGGACCTACCATACAACAATGTTCAAAAAAAGTGTCACTTTGTATGAGAGGTGCAATTTTATTTTTCGTATTTCGACCTATGTTTATTGGGAAAAGTTGTTCAGTTTTACGAGTAGAGCTCAGCCTAAAAATATTTGCACTGAATTTAATAGGACCTTATATATCATTTATTTTATATCAGGGAAAATATTGATCAGTTTCATAGGCATGATTACTTTTTCAATGAAACGCAGTTCTTTTCTTAGCATCTGTAATACCGAGTGTAAGGGATGCATTCACAGGATCGCTACAGCTTATTTATTACTTAGGGATAAAAATGGGGTGGTGCTTCTTAAGCCGGCTCCACGCGTCTGACATTACATTTCAGTTTCCTCTTGATTTAATCATAATAATATTAATGCATGCAACCTGTATATATATAGATGGTGTATCTGCATAGTGGCTAATCCTTAGATAAAGGATGATTAATTAGCGCTGCAACAGACGAGACTGGACACCTGTCTCTAAGCTCGGAGGGAGATAGAAGATATCTGTAAACGGAGTGCGAGAGAGAGGTAGGGTTATTTGGTTACATCAAACGTGGATGTGATTATTGCGTGGCAGTTGGGATCGGCTGCGGGTTACCTAAGATTATAGACACTGTTTAGAATGTGGTTACTGTTCAAATATGTTCCGTGGTATATCTACAGATATACAAAAACGCACATGGGACAGTCCGGTAAGTTATAACACACACACACACACACACAGATATCACGCCTATAATCCCTTACGGGGTAGGCAGAGCGTAAACGGCCGCAAAAAAGGGACATTTACGCCACGTCTGACAAATATTTGAGGGTTATTCGGAAAATTTTGTATCGCTATAGTGACAGGTCGTCAGTCCATCGCCTAGAATTGCAATACACACCCTCGAGTCCCTTAGTCGCCTTTTACGACTCCCACGGGAAAGAGATGGGGTTATGCTATTCTAAGCCGGCATCACACGGCATTCTAAGCCGGCATCACAAGGCATACTAAGCCGGCATCACACGGCATGTTATAATGAGATACTAATGCGTCACTCTGGACTATGCATTTTTTCTGCGATTGCTCGAAAATGTGTCAATGTCAAAGTCCACTTAGTACTACTATAGTGATATAGTGTACTTTAGTAATACACAATTATCTGAATGACCGTGTTTGTCAGACTTGGCAGAAGTGACCGTTTTTTCGGCCGGAAGGGATATAGGCCTGATACATGTAGTTACTAGTTATTGATGCGTTTAGGCATAAGCGCGCCTGTCGCCTTCTGCAATAAGCTGTGAGTCTTCCTCCCCATTTAACAATTGCCGGCAAAGAAACCAGGGCCCGAAGTCTGCTAAATGAAAATCGTTTCAGTTGATATAGATAGCGTGTCAGTGGCAGTTTTGGGCGTTTGGTATTCTGCTAATAGTTTGAAGTATATAATAGGTATCATGGTGACAAAAAAATGACATTTGAGTGTCGCTGACATTGCAAGGGTAAAAAAATAAAAGAATCCGGAACAAGGAAGTAGGTAGGTACTGCAACTTCTGCGACTCTTAAATGCTATCGGTCTGTCTCACGCTTTGTTTTTCAATAATCCATAGACGTCAGTCTAGTAGGCGGTTGAAAAACTCTGACACCAGGGTTCATCGGGTCGTTGGGTGACTCGGTGTCCCACACGAAAAGAGAGAGAGAGTCTAGTACCATGTCTGTACTACGAACTATGGTAATCAATAGTTTGTGCATTCCGCTATTATTTGAGTACCTCCCTATGATTTAGTTACCTTACTTCAAACTCAAAACATGTTTACTTTTTAGTACTGGTTGTTTTTTTAAATATTACATTTCCGGTGTTTTTTTGTAAGAACGCAAACTTCACAGGGAAATTTTTCTACTACTACTATCTGCGTAATCCTAAAAAAAAATGACACTTCGATACATTTTGGTCGAGTACGTATTATTTCTTCCAGGGAACAGCTGCGTTTTCTCGCGATTGCGATGTGAAAGTAAAAATTGTGCATAATAGTTAGTAAAATCACCCTGCAAAGTTAATGTAGTGACTAAAACATTACTTTGTACCTATATGCCAGCTAAAAAGCATACTACCTTCTATGTAAATATCATGTTTTTGCACAGAACCGATGCAATATGCAATCAATTAACAAAATACCAATGCGTCTCGACCAAACCGGTAGACCGATTGAATGTTTCCATGGAATATTCATTAAATTGCTGTTACAATTTGTATTAGATCTAGGTGATCAAGTTAAACTGGTAATTTTTGGAAACAGTATGAAAAAACCAGTTTGAGTTGACCCCTAAAATGGATAGGTTGATTTGGTGCCTATGGGCAGTCAGGTATGTATAGCAGCATTCAATATACATAGATATTACACACATCAAGGATTTATCCCTTGTGGGGTTGGCAGCGCGTAGTCATCGTTATTACCACGTCAAACGACTAGGCCGATGGCGTAGCGGATAGTGCCCCTGCCACAAATACAACAACAAATATTTGTTAAGTCGTTTTCAGATGCTTGTGTTGGTCTGGGTGTTTTCTATGTATAATATTATTTACAAAAAGAAAGTAAATAAGCATAAATATCAGGTATCAAGTTTCAATACTGGTAGTCAAAAATATGACTGAGTGGTCCATTGATACGATGAAGAAGAAGAAGAAGTTTCAATTTTACAAGCTTTGCTTAGATTGGGGCTGGATGATGCTGTGTAAATTGTCCAAGATATTTATATATTTACTTAATGAAACAAGTATTTAAGTTTTATATATTTACAGAATTAAAAAAAACTTTGCAATAATTTTCGAGGAAATGTAGAACATTGCGAATTTTAGGCCTTATAAACATAGTTCATTTTGCTACAAAGCATTTTACGATGGCAATGCATTTTGTTCTAATTTAATATGAATGAATACAAACATTCAAACTAAACACATTCAAATTAATTGAGAATCGAACTAAATAAATTTGAAATCAGGAATCTATTACTAAACATTATTGTTTTGCGTGATCAAATATACTGGTGGTCACGAAATTTTAATTAGAGACCTTCGATTTAATAATTATAGATATGACGTAATTTATTATTCGTCATCATGAGACCATTGCCGTGTGACGCCGGCTTACCATAACATCCACTCAAATTCTAAACGTAGGCAACTATCGGATAAATCCAAGGAATGGGCAGCAGCGTTCCCTGTGAGTACAGGGAACTTACTTGTAGGACCCTGTGCTCGTCAATGGGCCTGCCAAGCGAGGTGAGTATGACAAACACCCCCAATTTGGGAGGCGCAGGTTCAGCTGTGGAGTGTTGTGGCTGTTAAAGCCATGTGAGTGATGGTTTACTGAAGTTTATCGACACATGAACCATGATATCTGATATCGATAAATTACGAGTAATTGACTAGTTTCATTGTGTATAGAGTTGCATATTTGAAACTGTTTAATTTTCTTGTTTAATACGAAGGTACTTTCTTATCTCATACCAACATTTTTAGGGTTCCGTATCCAAAGGGTCAAAATAGGACCCTATTTCTGAGACTTGGCTGTCTGTCTGTCACCAAACTGTATATCGTGCATCATTATAGTTAATGAATTGATATTATTACAGGTGCCGTATTTAAGTTGTTGCTATAGCAAGAAATACAAAAAAAAAATGTTTATTAAGTCGGGCTTCCGTCGGGCTCACATAAACGTGTTTCGTGCCTTAATAAATCAAAGTAAAGTTATTCCCCTATTTAAAGCTAGTAGAACTATCAATACTATCAACATTATTTTATCAAAGTTATTCTGAATCAACTGCAAGGACATTTTGTATCGTTATAACTTAACGGGCCTACTTCCATGAAGTGAGGTAAAAACGAGCTACGAGAATGCATTTTATACATATTCTAAGGAACATCACTGTCAAAAAAATTTTGTTTTTTATTCTTCAAGATATGAGGAATAAGCCAGGGCAGCGCAAAATCTCATTTTATATTTAATAACGGAGAAATTGAAATTTGAAGTTACCTCTATTTTTCAGTGATGAAACGTGGCGTAAGAGATTTCTTCCGCCAGTGCTAATCGAACTGTATTGATCTTAGTATGATTATTAATGGCAATTTCACGTTGAACCCGCCCGGGCGGCTATTTTTTGACAAAACAACTTAGTTATTAAGAAATTTAGCAAAACATGATTTAGGATTAGGATTAGGAAGCAGCCGGAAACAGTAAGTTTCCGGCTGCTTTCCTTGGGAGTAAAAGGTTTTTGTTTTGATGTGTTTCCTCTGCTGTCAAAACTGACGTGGAATTGATCATAGATAAACGGAATATGATGCAGACGCGACACACTGTACATTTGTTCGATATTTTGACCGTGAAAAATTATTGTAGCTAGAATTTTGCCGTAAAATATATCAACTATCTACAACAACGGCATTCTATCCGCTATGGATAATTTTGCCAATGTCAATACTACGTTGATTGGTACATCGAACGAAACGCAAAATATGAACCGATTAGACGTAGGTATTAAAAATATTTTTATGATCAAATAATAGGATGACGTGGTTGTTAGTGCAGATTAGTATGAAGTAGTAAGGTTCGATTTATATGCAACACTAGACGGCGACACGGCGGCACAAAAGCAGTTTTTTAACCGCGGCGGAAATTTTTAAATGTATATATGGAGCGCTGCGCATACGGTCACCACCAACCACAGTTTTAGGACAAATTATAAGAAAGCAAGTATTAGTACACTGTTGTCGAGGTATGGAAAATAAGACTTTGCTGGACGAGTATAGTTTGAAGACTTCAATTATATAAGTCAAGCAAAGTAATTTTCCCCGAGGCTTACATAGTGCTTTTCTCAAAAAAAGGCTAGGAAATGAAAGATTGTACTTCTTATAAAAGTTAGCTAGCGACCACAACACAACGAAACAAATAAAAATTTTCAATTTTCCCACCAATTGCAATTTTTTTAAATAAATTCGCCTGTAAGGTACAGTGTTACGTAATATTCTGCCATACTAAATGTTTAGTTATTCTTTTCTTTTTTAATTCTGGACAGGCAAGGGTCTCCACATCATACAGCCTCGTCTTTAGTTACCTGTTTCATACAAAATTACGTTCCGTTTCTATGAGAGTCATCGAGATAATTTTGAAATCAAATTATGTGGATTTAGCGTATAACGAATTTATCTTAATGGACACCAGCAAAGGATTTCCATACAACTTTGCTGGCGTGATCTGAGACGTGACAAACAATGTGAAACTTCGCGGTTTCTTTTTTTGAAAGAAATGAACACATTTCCTAGCATGTTTGAGAAAAATAATTATGTACATGTACTAACGTACATACATACATACACATATCACGCCCTTATCTCTTGAAACTTGCGTACCTAGTATACAAAAGTATTATTTATGTAGTAAAAGATTTTTGTCAGATTTCAGTTCAAGAGTGGGATCAATTGATTCGGAAGGTTCTAGAGTGGCACTGGGTCAAGATGTTCATGCTAGGGTAACACTGGGTTGAAAGGTTCTAGACTTATACCTAGCTGGAAAGTCCTAGAGTGTCACCGAACAAAATGCCAATACTAATGTTAAAATTAATTTCCAGGTAGGTACTTATCATTTCGGGAAGGTCAAGGGTATCATTATTTAAAGGTTGTGGTCACCCTGGTTCGTTGGTAACACCGAAATATACCAAACATTGTTAAGGGCTATAAATCCCTTTTCTAAAAATACCAATTTCAAGACCAAAAATTATAGGATTATCCAGATAGGAATGGATTAAAAACCTTAGTCAAACAAACAATTAGAAGCACCTTCGATTTTAATTTTTCTTAGTTACTTTAATAGATACCACCAAAATGTATGATAATTTTTAACTATGAAGCAATTCAACTGGTGTCGTCAGTGATTAAAGGAAAAAGATTGTAAAAGGTGTTCGAAGGTATGAAATTTTTAAGGCATGCGGCTCTGTGTTTGTCTGATGGTCAACAAATATTGTTCAAAAACTAATGAACGGTGCGAGAATGCGACCGCTATTTTATATATTATCATATCATAATATCATACTCGAATATATAATGGCCGTCGCTAATTGGTTTTTGCTATTTATATTTTGAACTTACATCTATGTATACTGATTTATGCAATAAACGTTTAAAATTGAAATTGAAATTTAACAGTATTAGTTGCGCTTAAGGTGCACGCAATGACGAAAATGACAAAGAAATATCCAAAAAAAGTTTCTTAATGTCGAAGTTCGCAAAAAAATGTACAATACCAGGATGGACAAAAACGAAACAAAAATATGTTCGCGCAAAGTGCGTAACATGATACTGACCACTTGCATTTTTAAACCTGAACTAATAAGTTGGCTTTATTTAGTTTAATGACTTTGCTTCTTCTGAAATAACGTAAAACTAAAAAGTTGTAAATATGATTTGAGATGTTATGAAGATAAGTATAAGACAAACTAAGAAAATGTCAAACAAAAGTCACAACACCGCCATCTATCCTAAAATAGTTGCCATACCTGGCTCTCTCTTTCTCTCTGTTTCTTAGTAATTTTTGTTAGATGGCGTTCATCCTATCTCATTTCTGTTAGCTTGTCGTTGGTATATCTTATTTATTTATGTATGCATGTATTTATTTTATGTATTTTTATTTTTCATGTTAAATTATTAAGTATAGTATTTTTTTAGTTTATTCCTTCTTATATATTGTAGTTTAGTGCGAAATTTAAGTACGATTATATTTCTTTTTTTTTTTTTGTGAATGGGCACCCGCTTTTACTCTTTCTGTTTATCTTTTGGTTGGCCGGTAGAGAATGCCGCGTGGCATTAGGCCCGCCCTTTGTACTTTCTGTGCAATAAAGTTTAATAAAAAAAAAAAAAAAAAAAAAAAAGTGTTTTGTGAACTGATTAAGCCCTTATTTTTAGACCAATTCTTTTCATGTACTGAAAGTGGAAGAATAACAAACAAACATACAGTACAGTTTATACAGTTCATAATTAATATGGATACTATGCGTTCAGCTAAGTCTTGGCGAATGGTTCAGCTTATTCCAAAATATGGTCCTTATGATATAATGTAGGTTAATATTCCTTCCAAGTTATAATATCAACTTTGTGAGTAGTCCACCGAGAATCGAACCCGGAACCTTAGCGCCGCAGGCAGTCGCACTACCATTAGTCGTCAGTATTGTATCAGTACCAGTTAGACTAACATTATATGAAATGGTGACACCTCTATAATATACTCTTTGACATGACTTCCGAATTTCATTTGAATTTTGTTCCTTCCGTCGAAGTACAAGCCTTAATGCACTTTCAGCAATTTGGTGTCACTCGGGGTCGCTCTTCTGATGATGCAGGTCTTGACCTCTTCAACCATAATTATAGATGCTTCGGAGAAATTTCATGATGCAATATGTGAATTTTGTGATTTGTCCCAAGGCGTTTGATTGTATTTGTATTAATCGTATGGAACCTTTTGTGCGCGAGTCCCACTCGCACTTGGTCGATTTGTCCTATATTGACATATTTTCCACAGAAACTGAAGTAACTAATGGAATTGCATTAGATGTTATAAAAAAATATTCTAAAACATTTAAATTTTTCTGGTGAATAGATATCTCTAGATTTTGATGATTCAAAACGTAAACTTTTCACATTAACAATCGGAAATTATAATACAACAAAAATATAGTATTAAAACTTTCTAGTTCAATTTCCAATATTATTTGTACAGGCATGAGAATCCTCTTTTCAATAATATCAAAATGTTGTAGTTTTGCATGAATTTCATGCCTGAAATAAGTTCGTGAAATCTATTTGACCGTGAAAATTAGTACCTAGTTGGCCTACTAGTATTAGCAGGCGGCTGTAAAAATCTGGTGAACGGTTCATCTGGTCGATGGATGACTCGGTGTCTCACAAAAAAGGAGGAGTACCTTGTCGGTTTAATTAAATATTCTATTATAAATCAGAGTGACACCGTTCTGAATATACTGAAGGTTTTTTTTTAAGATTGGAAATTAAGCACTACGCAGAAAAAATACGATACGAATAAGTTTACTAAACATGTGGTCACTACAAAGATTCCTTAAATTTGCAAACAATCACTAATAGTCGTTTTTTTTCGTTCTATACAGGTATATTGAAAGTATTGCCTTTAAAGTTGTCTAGAAGTTGGTGTACCTTGAGATAACTTTGAGGCTGAAACTACCGCAAGAGTGCAGCTAGGCTAGGCAGCATTTGGGAAGTTGCATTTTCTAGAATCACCTTTGCCACAATGCGTCAAAACCAAGGTGTATGATTAGTGCGTCCTGCTAGTCATGACCTATAGAGCCTAGACGTGGAACCTGACAGTAAAACTAGCCCACTTGCCAGCTACATGACACTCAGAGAGTTATGGAAAGTTTTATGCTCGGTATTTCTGTAATGGATAAAGTCTGGAATGAGACTATCCGCCAAAGGATCAAAGTAATGAAATTAGTCTAGGAGTGTAGCAAACTGAAGTGGCATTGGGCTGGGCACGTGACTTAAAATCTCTTGGTTCTCGAGTGGACGATGAAGTTATGACTTGAAAAAATGCGGCTGGTAGCGACTGGAAGGCGAAAACGAGAGATCGTGCCCTATGACGTACTCTAGCGGAAGCCTACGTCTAGCGGTGGTCTGTAATAGGCTGATGTATGATGTAGGTATGTATCTTTTGGATCTAGTTTTGCCATCTTCGTAAACAACATTAGAAATTCAGCCAACACGTACCTACATTCAAATATCACGCCTATTGTCACGTCGCCGCGACACTCGTCAGTGCAGGCAATGAAACTCTTGTCTGGTTGGTGTATGGTTTTATTGTGGGGGGGAAGAACCCTCTAAGGGTTCATATCAGTGTTCCAGATAGTTTCAGTGGGCACTTCACAACTGATAAGCTCGAGGGCTTGTATATGGTGGTAACTTATAATACACACTGTGTACACAAATAAACACTGGGGGGAACTAGCCCGTCACGAACTTTACTTTAGGCTGCCTGATCTGCTGGAAAAATGGCGTCTTGGAACGACAGCGATTCAAAATTCAAATGTAAAAGATGAGATAGAAGTTGGTGGTGGACAGTGTTGACAAAATAGTGCGATGCCCGGAGGTCGCATTGCTACACTATGTCTCTTGCAAGAGAATTGGGCGAATTTTGACATGTTTCGGCATTTGGACAAAATCCTAGGATTTAAGTTATGTTTTTAAATTTTGCCAGTTTATTGCGACATAATAATGGATCTAATTTATGACAGGTTCTGTACATACACAGCAAAGTCACAAATCGGCACTCGATCTTAATAAGTTAATGATTCAGTCTTCCTCGCAGGTTGTCACATTTAGAATATTGCTACTGAAAATTAAGTGCCGATTTTAGATCCTTAGTGTAATTTTTTAGTCAGGACAGAAACTTTGCAGGGTGATTTTACCCACCCTTATGATCGATCACCTTTCACCATGGAGCCAGCTCCGAAATCGCGAAAAAAGCAGCTCTGCCTTACATTTTTTGACATTAAATTTAGATATTAAATTTTATGTCCGGAACAACTGTTTTTCTTTCACGATTTCGGAGATAGTTGCATGATAAAATTTGATCACAATCCTTTGTAGATTGTAAATTCAACTTGTATTTATATTCAATTTAGTTCAGCTATAAGTCCTTAAACAAGAATAATGTCAGTTTATAATCCATTTCCGAGCTGTTCAGAAAACGGTTTAAATCTGTTCAATCTAAGCTGCAGTATTGAACAAAATCAATCAGTTTCTAGTAGACTAAGCCCGTTGAAGAAGTCTTACCTCATAAGGTTACCGATGGGAAGTATTATTTAAGCGATAGATAATATTCAGGGACCGTAATCCGCTACTTGCAAAGCGCCTCAATTGTGGTTCATTTGAGGGTCAGTTGGATGTTATTGGCCATTTCGTATTTCGCCAATAATACAGAAAATCACAATGACCATTGACCGAATAGAATGACCATTAAGTTTCGGTAAAGTAAAAAATAAGAAAATTGGAGCCAGGTATGGCAAGAAAGTTTTGTAAATTGCTATCCGATATCCTAGCAGTTTATTTTTTAATACAAGCTTAAACCCGAATAAAATTCCATAAACTACATCATACTGTAATACTGTTAAAATCGTTTACCGATTTGAAGAGACGACTTTAGATATAGCTCGCTATATTATTAAAAAAAAACGCCGTGATATCGGATGTCAATTTATTATTTTTCTGACCTCATGAATATTAATCTCAATAATATACTTCCGTTCGGTAACCTTATTTATAAATATGAGGTAAGACTTTGTCGATGGGGGCTTAGTCTATAGCTCTCGATTAGCTGCAGCTCAAAAAGCTTGAACCCAATTAACTGAACAACGGAGAAGAGGTTAGGTGATTGAAGACTTTATTGATAGACGTATAGGTACACCTATGAGCTATGATTATGTAGATATACATCATGAAATGCAGTATGATTTAGTAACAGATGTTGACTAGAAAAGTAAGACACCGGCCTCATTTCGGAAAATGCCCTTAACTTTCCGCCAAATTGGTTTAATAAATGGATTGATTTCTTAGACAACATTTTTGTGTCCACATTTTTTTGTTTTTTTCGGGACTGTAGACTACTGCTGGCAATGCATTATAATTATTACCAACTTGACATTTGGCATACTCGAGGCCAAGATGCCTGGCAAAAGAGCACAAGGCCGACCCAAGAGGAAGGGTATAGATGACATACGAGATTGGACCGGACTTCGGTACTACCAGTTGAAAAGGGCGGCGCAAGACCGCGAAGGTTTCGACATGCTGACCTCCGAACTTCAATTTGAATATGGCACCCCATGATGATGATGACATTTGTGCAACGTCCGATGTGGCGTAATGGTAGTGCCATTGTTTGCAGTGCAAAACGTTTAGGATTTGATGCCTGGTGGGGCACTCACTATGTTGATAATTATATATTACTTTGTGAGTTTGTTCCCAGTTTAGTTAGGACACTGTTGGCGGAGCCATCTGATTAATTGAAAAAAAAGATGATTTCGTGCTTTGAAGGGAACGTTAAACCGCCCGGTTGCTGTCTATGATTATTACACTTTTATCAGAGGCCTATAAGTAGTATTAGGCGGTTAAAAATCTCTGACAAAACAAGGTCTTCAGTCAAATTAATTAAATTATTGTTGTAGAACTTGTAAAATTGCCATGCAAGCAGGAGTTGAACCTGCAACTTTCGCTGTCTCTAGGAGCGACGCCTGTACCGACTGGGTTATCGCAGCCCTGCTACCCTTGGCAATTTCTTCAAAATTGTGTACCCAACACGTTCAAGTGCAAAGTATCTAAATTATTGTAGATATTTTGATTGTAATTTGAATAAGGAACCCCAAAGTTATGCATCTTATGAGTAAAAAAAACCATAGTTCACGGTCGGTGATACACAAAAATCAAACTTTACTTAGGATAATACCTGAGATAAAAGCAAAAAGCCATTTAAAAAGTTACCCAATTTCAGCACGTTTTAAGTCTTAAGAGGCTGAGCTACCGTGGGAAGTAATTCTGCTTTACACAGCCTACTTATAGAGATAGAATCTTGTAAATCTTAAAGCACCTCGTCTACTTTGTTTTAAGAGCACTCTGGACACGATGGCGAAAATATTTGTAGATATGTCACTACTATTCCTCAATCGAGAAGTGTTCATTAAATGATATAATTGTAGGTACACTTACCGAATTTTTGATTTAGATTTTACGTCAACTTCCAAAAATTTAAATATTTGATATTTCAAATTCAATTAATCTGACTTAGATCATTATATATTCAGATATTTTTAAACTGCTATTGAGGCCTCTGCAATGGTTTGTGACTTTGAATTACATTCATCAATAAGCGTTTAGCAAAAGTGTGAAATCATCTTTAATTGAAAAAAAAAATATAGGTATCTTAATATTTCTTAAAAGTGCTTGCTACTTAAGTTTATTTAGTGTGTTTCCCGATGACATAAATAAACCCACTACCTCCAAGTCGTGGACACACGGCTTACATTACTACACCGCAGAGCTGTTTTTCATAAAGTAAGATATCTCTTGTCTTTATAATGAAAAACACCGAAACGCTGTAAACTATTTTAATTAAAAATCTTTAGCAACTTTGTGAAACACAAGAATAATAAAACAACGGCGAATCTTTTTAATTGTTATTGTAAAGCGATCGTCTTCTTTACAACAGGTAATTAAGGAGTTTATGAGAGTCTAGACTTTAAAGCTTTGCCTATAAAGCATGATCTGAAAAAATGCCTTAACTCATTTATAGACATGAGTAAAGCTTTTGATTTCGTTAATCATAAAATCTTATTAAATAAACTAGAAAGGTGTGGGATTCGAGGTAGAGCACATGATTGGCTACACAGCTATTTAACAGGTAGAAAACAGTGTACGGAAATATCAAAAATCGGCGTGAGTGGGAAATCTCTTGTAAAAACTAAATATAAATCCAGCTACATAGCTACAAAAAACGGAGTTCCTCAAGGAAGTATTCTTGGACCCTTTTTGTTTCTACTTTATGTAAATGATCTGCCATTAGCTACAAAACAAAATTCAATTTTATTTGCAGACGATACAACACTTATCATAAAGTGTAATGATAGAATATCTTACGAAACAAGTATTAATGAGACTCTCGCGGAAGTCGTAAGGTGGCTAAATAAAAATTGCTTGAAAATTAATATAGAGAAAAGTAAAATTATGCAATATTTATCATATAATTCAAATCCAATACAATTACAAATAGAATATAATAATACAATAATAAGTGAAGTTAGGACATTCAAATTTTTAGGTATAATAATTGATCAGAATCTTAACTGGAAGGGACACATAGATGCCGTCTGTAAAAAATTAAACAGATTTGTCTTTGCACTAAAGCGCATTCGTCAAACGGTTTCCGCGGAAGCAGCCTTAACAGCATATCATGGCTGCGTGGCGTCGATTCTGAATTATGGTTTGATACTATGGGGAAATTCGGTAGACGTAGAGAGGGCTTTCATTCTTCAAAAGAGGTGTGTGCGTGCTGTTTGTAACGCCTGGTATTTGGATAGCTGCAAACCCCTTTTTCAAAAACTAAAAGTACTCCCTCTGGCTTGTCTCTACATACGAAAATTATGTTACTTTGTAAAACTGTACCCGATGTACTTTCGAAAGCTCTCGGAAACTCAGAGTAGACAATTAAGATCAAAATACTTAAACGATCTTTATCAGCCCCGCGGACGTACTTATATATATAAAAACAATGTATTTCACATGTGTATAGTAATATTTAATAAACTACCTGACGATTTAAAGAAACTAGATAACATTGTAGTATTTAAGAAAAAATTGACAAATTGGTTATTAGAAAAATGTTTTTATACTGTAAAAGAATTTTTAGATTATAAATTGACATTGTAAAATTTGCATACCTGTATAAACAGGTTGGATACAAGAACATTCACAACTATTGTAACATCTTAATTATTACTGTATTCGTGCAAATAAATTATTATTATTATTATTATTATTATCAAAGTTGGAAGAAGGTAAGTAATGGTTTTTAAGGTTCTTAATGGTCTTCGGTTGTTGTTGAATTTTGTTAGTGCTTTATTGAAATAGTCACCTCTCACTCAGTCACTTTTATGTCTGTATTTTTGAGTACCACTGTTTTTTTAACCTCTGGAAGGTACTTTATAATAATATACTATTTGGTTTCAGGACTTCGAAATCTACACCTGACTAATTAATGGGGAGCTGTTAGACTCACTCAAAAGTTATTCAGCGGGGAGAAAGCCAAGTACCCATATTGGAGCACATCACATAGTAAGTAGATATCTTTAGTATTTTCCTATATTTGGAGGCAGAATATGACAACTTGCGCGGAAAATCTTTCAGTCCCAGTGTGTTTGATTGCCAGTTATATAAAAAATGCAAGCAGAATTATTAAGTACAAATTGGTTTTACTTCGGAAAGTGATACGTTTTTTAGTTATGACTTTAAACCGTTCAACTGTGACATTATAGTTTTCATAACCTCTCCAAGTGAAAGCATTTTACGATAGATTATACTGTCTACTAGCAGTCGTAAATATTTTAAGTTGCCAAAGGATATAAAAAGCTAAGACTGCTCTTATAAGAAAGAGCTCTTGTTCAATATAAAAAACTAGGTCATCCGAAAAAAGAACAGAAGTATAAACAAGGATATAAAGCTTAATGGTGTTGATTTTATCTTCAAGATCCGTACACAAGATAAAAATAACTCAGTTTTATCAAGAAAGCAAATATAAGGATCCATTTTGCAAGATCATTACTGTCAAGCTTCGGTTGTCTAAACCAGCAGTACGTTCATTGTTGAACATAGATAAACCGATACCAAAAAAACATCATCATCATTATTATCAATAGTCAAATCAACCTAGGACTGCTAGACATGGGCTCTCTCCTTTTGGAGGAAAATTGATTAGCGAGCGCGTTTTCACAGGGAATTGAATTGGAATCGAATAATTCTGAAGTGGCAGCCACGCCACAAAAAGTTCCGCGTGAATAATCTTACCAGATGAACGACAATCCAAAGACTTGCGGGCAGATGTTGGATGCTGTTGGTCCAAAGTCGTTGTCATGGAGGCGTCTGGAGTAGGCTTGGGTCCAGCAGTGGATGTCGCGCAACAACGAAAAAATAGGCCCCGTACAGGTCATGATCGCTGCGCCTTGTGTAAATACCGCTGATTGACTGGATTGAGCAAAGTACTGGTCATTTATTTCTGAACTGCCCAATTACCTACTACACATTTGTAGACCTGTTCGGCCTAACTGAAGATACTCTGGAGTGGATTAAATGTTTGAAGTTCAACTTATAATATTCTGTATCTTTAATTAGCAATAGCAATATGAAATCAATACTCTTGAGTCCCATCTTCAGGAGTGGACTATTTAGGCTATTATAGTACTAAGCTACAAAACAAAAATCATAATAAAAATCGGAGTATCTTACTCATTTTATTTTAGATTAAAAGTTATTACGTTGTGATATGCCGAGTTGTATATCATCACGTTTTGATATGAGGTGAAGATAGGTTTCTCTCTCCTATTTTAGGTCACGTAGTTAAGTAGTATATAAGCGTTAAGGTTCTAGTAATAAAGTATTCAGTGTTACGATATTGAAGTGTTTTAATAGTTCACCCAGTGACCTCCAGCGAGCCTCTGCATGGCAACCGTGACAGCTGATACGGACGCGAACCAGCAAGAAGTCTGTGAGTTTTCTTAACTCCTATAACGTTGGGGTGTTTTAGAGGAGCATATTTTTTTATATATATTTTGCTGCTGATGCGTATCCAGTGAAGAGGACGCATTTCTTCGACTATATGTTTTTATGTTTGGCGGCGTTTGATTTTATAATGGGAACGCAGCAGTCAAAGGACAATGTTATAGTCAGTCAAACACCAAACATGGCAGCTACGGCGGCGTCAGTTGGAATGGAGCTGTCTGAGATATTGTTGTTAACAATAGTGGTAGCAATAGCCGTTTTTGTGCTGCTCAAAGCATTTAAATATTTTAATGGGCACCTTCTGGAGGAATTGGATCGGCGTGCTGCGCGTCGTACTATTCGCTCCCAACCGGAAAGCGTGTAGGTTTGGGATCTACGTGTCACCTACAATTCTCCGTTCAGGACCGTGAGTGTGTGTGTAACTGTTATTAATGTTTCAGTGAATTAGTGTACTTTTAAGTTAAACCAATAATGTATTGCGGATGGCTAGTTTACAAGGACTTTTAGATGATTTAAAAGAAGTTCGTGATAGTATAATTAGGTTGTCAAAAGATAAACGGGTAACTTCGCAGGGTCAGTCTAAGTTCTTAAAGGCAAAATCAATTAAGGAGAATTTTGATAGTTTGTTTCTAACTTTAAGTAAAAAAGAAGAAGTGGCTGCTGGGGATTTAAATTTACTTATTCAAATTTCAGACAAATTTAAGGCACAGTTCAGGGAAATAGAGTCCTTAGTCAGCACAATGGCGTCTTTTGACTTAAAAACAGCACTAACTCTGCTTCCAGTCATTGATAACAGTGAATCCCAATTAGGCCAACTTATAGACGGGCTAGAATTTTATAAAAGCACTCTTAAACCTGAGGAACACAAAACATTAGTTGATTTTGTGCTAAGAACTAGGTTATCAAGTAGAGCTAAGATAAAATTGAGTAAAACGTATGCTAAAGTTGATGATCTAATAAAAGATATTAAAAAATACTTATTGCCTAAAAAGTCGTATACAGCAATTTTAGCGCGGTTACAGCAATGTAGACAGGGCAACAGAAGTATTACGTCATTCGGTGATGAGGTTGAAAAACTGATGACTGATTTAACGTTGGCCCAGGCTGATGGAAATGAAGAAATAGAAAAGGTCCTAAGTCCACTCAATGAAAAAACAGCGATCAAGCGTTTTGCTGATGGTTTAAATAGTCAGCGAATTGGGACGATTGTTTCTTCGAGGGGTTTGAGTTGTCTTAAGGAGGCAATTATGGTAGCGTTAGAGGAGGATGACGTAATCGCGGGTCCGTCAACTGGTTGCATGAGTTTTGTAGCTGGGGCAAGGCGCTGGCCACAAAATAATTATCATCGCGGTAATAATTATACACGGAACAGTAGTAGGGGTAGCGGCGCGAAAATACCTAATGGGCGTTATGTATCTAGTCAGCAAGGTCAGGGCCGCGCACATTACTCGGACAGAGGTCGTAGTCAGCAAAATAAGCGTAATCAATCTTATCGGCCATTCACGCATAATAGAGTAGTGAACTGTGCGGAAGCACAAATTACGTGCCCGAGTGAAGATGAGTCACAGAGCACGTTTTTTCGAGACCACGAGAAATGATATAGAGATACTTAGTTATGGCAAAGGTAATCACGTAGTTTTTGATAGCTATGATAAGGGGTTATCTTTATTAGTGGACACGGGTGCCAATATTTCAGTTTTAAAGTTAGAATGGTTATCATCATCGTTTGGTAGATTAAAAATAGTGCCAGATAAGCTTAAAATTAAGGGAGTATGTGGAGATTTGGTTTCCGTTGGTTATGTTTATTTAGATTTATGTCTAGATGGTTATAGGTTTTCCCATAAATTTTATGTTTTCGAAGGGTTGCAGTGTAAAAAAGATGGAATCCTGGGGGAAGAATTTCTTTTAAAGTACAAGAGCTCTGTAGATTATGAGAAAAAGGTAGTTAGTTTTCACCATAGCTCAGGTATAAAATTATTTACGCAGTTGTTTCTAGGTCAAGAAAACACAGTGACTATTCCGGGTAGGTGTGAAATTATTAAGTACGTATCGACAGGGTTGAAAGGTGTTTTTGTTATTCAGTCCGAGGTGGTTTCGCCAGGGATATTTGTAGCAGCTGCAGTTGTAGAGGGTGATGGCAGTTCGATTCCAGTGAGATTTTTGAATACGCGGGAAGAAAATGTATCGTTACGGAGTTTTAGTCCAAAAGTAAAGAGTTTATCACAGTATGATGTATGTAGTTTTGATACAGAGTATAGGTTATCTGTTGATAGAGTTAAAGAGTTGTTTGAGCTGCTTAAGTTAGGGTCTTATCTGGAAGAAGATGAGCGAGATTCCATTGAGAAAATATGTGCTAAGTATGCGGATGTTTTTCACATGCCGGGAGATAAATTGTCAGTGACGAATTTATTTGAATATGATATAAAGTTGCAAAATGATGCAACTCCTGTTTATGTAAAGCCATATAGGATACCTCGAGCACAGAAAGAGGAGTTGTCGAGGCAGGTTGGGAAACTGTTGAAAGATGACATAATAGAAGAATGTTCTAGTGAGTGGTCATCTCCTTTGTTACTTTTACCTAAGAAGTTAGACAGTAGTAATGAAAAAAAGTGGAGGATCGTGGTTGATTACAGGCTTTTGAATAAGAAAATAGTGGACGAGAAATTCCCATTGCCGAACATTCAGGAGATAATTGATTCGTTGTCAGGGTGTTTGTATTTTTCTCATTTGGATTTAAGTTCTGGTTATTATCAATTAGGGTTGTCTCCGAGTTGTAGGAAATACACAGCTTTTACAGCAGATAAGCAATACCAGCTAAAGAGGTTACCGATGGGGTTGAAGACTAGTCCAAGTGTATTTTCCAAGCTTATGTCAGTGGCGTTATCGGGATTAAATTACGAAGTTTGTTTTTTGTATTTGGATGATGTAATTGTGTTTGGGAAAAGTCTGCATCAACATAATGTTAATCTAATAAAGGTACTAGATAGGTTTAGGAAAGT
This sequence comes from Tuta absoluta, assembly GCA_027580185.1. Classification (NCBI taxonomy): domain Eukaryota; kingdom Metazoa; phylum Arthropoda; class Insecta; order Lepidoptera; family Gelechiidae; genus Tuta; species Tuta absoluta. Next base: position 3,420,647 of record JAQAHW010000019.1, on the reverse strand, counting down.
CAATTTGAAGTTAAATCCGTGTAAATGTCAGTTTTTACAGAAGGAAATTAACTACTTGGGTCACGTAATAACACCGAGTGGAGTATTGCCAGACGAAGGCAAAATTGTGGTATTACGTAATTATCCTGTTCCTAAAAATGTGGACGAAGTTCGACGTTTTGTAGCTTTTGCAAATTTTTATAGAAAATTTGTAAAAGATTTTGCCCGTGTCGTATTTCCATTGCATAGGTTATGTAGGAAGGATGTAGAATTTCAGTGGTCGGAGGAGTGTGCAAAAGCGTTTGAAACTCTAAAGCTAGCACTCAGTTCACAACCAGTACTTGAGTATCCAAATTTTTCAGAAGAGAACGTCTTCCGGTTACAGACAGATGCTAGTGGAGTAAGTTTGGGAGCCGTTTTATCAAATGGCAATAACAAACCTGTAGCTTATGCTAGTAGACAGTTGAATAAGTCCGAAATGAATTATCCAACAATACATAAGGAGTTGTTAGCTGTAGTATGGGCTGTGAAGCATTTTCGTCCTTATTTATACGGTAGGAAGTTTAGAGTTTTAACAGACCATAGACCATTAGTACATTTATTTAGTATGACGGATCCAAATAGTCGATTGACAAAGTTTAGACTTGCTTTAGAAGAATTTGATTTTGAGATAGAGTATGTGAAGGGATCAGAAAATGTAACAGCGGATGCGTTGTCACGTATTGTTATAACATCGGAAGACTTAAAGGGCTTAAATTCAAATTTTGTGGGAGTTTTAACGCGTTCTATGAAACGGCGTTTGGAAAATACCGGATATGACAGAGCAGTTTGTAAGGAGTTTGATAATTCGCTTTTAGGGTCCGGCCGGCCTAAAGTAGTGGATATTGTTAAAAAGACTCCAAAGGACGTGGAACTAGTAATTTGTTCGAACAAATATTTAAAGTCTATTAAAGTTGTACAACCTTTAAGGGATATTAGTATTTGTAACTCTACATTTTACATAAATCAGGATTCTTTACAAACAGAGGTGCGCCGAGACGCAATGTTCGGGGAGCTGATAAAAGTATGTAAAAATAATAATATAGTAGAGTTAGTATTGATTAAAAATGAGCTCAACAAGAATTATATTAAAATATTAACAAGAGAAGCTTCTAAAAATAATTTGTTTCCACGCTTATGTATTGTAAGTGGTGTTGAGAGGATAACTGACAAGGAAATGATACGGGTGATTCTGAATGATTATCACTTGTTACCTTCTAGTGGTCATGTTGGAATTACTAAAATGGTAAAAAATATAAGGAAAAAATACTACTGGGATAATATGTACAAAGACGTTGCAAGTTATGTAAACCATTGTGCTGATTGCCAAAAACAAAAGTTCACAAGTAGGAATATTAAGGAAGAAATGTGTATAACTTCCACAGCAACCTCTTCCTTTGAGAAAATATTTTTAGATACTGTGGGACCGTTGGAGGTAGATCATAATGGCAATAAGTATATACTTACCTTACAGTGTGAATTGACGAAGTTTGTTGAAGCATTTCCTATTCCAAATAAATCAGCGGATACGGTAGCCAGGGCTTTAGTTGAAAATTTCATCATGAGATATGGAGTTCCGAATATAATTGCAACTGATTGTGGAACAGAATTTATAAATTCCGTTTTAGAAGATGTTTGTAAATTGTTGTCTATTAAGAAAATTAATTCAACACCATATCATCATGAAAGTATAGGGTCTTTGGAAAATTGGCATAAACATTTAGGTTATTATCTAAGAATTCAAACCAAGCAGTCATCAAACTGGAGTTCTTGGATACCGTATTGGTGTTTCGCTTATAACACGTCAGTTCACACGAGTACCAAATATTCTCCATATGAGTTAGTTTTTGGTAAGACCTGTAATTTGCCGAATAATTTATTAAAGACAGTAGAACCGTTATATGTTTATGATAATTATCCTTTAGAATTAAAATATAGATTACAGAAAGCACAGAAAGACGCTAGAGATAATTTGTTAAAGTCAAAAGAAATTAGGAAAATTAGTTATGATAAGGAATTAAATAAGATAAATTATTGTAAAGGAGATTTGATTTTAATTAAAAATGAAAATTATAATAAATTAAATGATTTATATTTAGGTCCATATGTTGTAATCAAAGATTTAGGTGAAAATGTAAAAGTAGTTAAGAATAATAAAGATTATTTAGTGCATAAGAATAGAACTAAAAAATTTAATAGGTAAATGTTTACTGTTAAATGCTATTTTATATTTTCATATTTAGTTAATATTTAAATGTGTTTTTATATGGGGGAATTCTTTTCAGGGGAGGGACGCCTATCCTTTTCAGGGGAGGTGTGATATGCCGAGTTGTATATCATCACGTTTTGATATGAGGTGAAGATAGGTTTCTCTCTCCTATTTTAGGTCACGTAGTTAAGTAGTATATAAGCGTTAAGGTTCTAGTAATAAAGTATTCAGTGTTACGATATTGAAGTGTTTTAATAGTTCACCCAGTGACCTCCAGCGAGCCTCTGCAACGTCCTTCAACATCCAAATTTTATAAAAGCTGACTTGTCTTATTACCGCAAAAGTTCTCATTTACAAGAGTAATTCAACATCGTTTGGGTACACGAACTACAAGACAAATTCTCAGCCTTCACCCCCTTTGAAGGCCCCTTTCCTTCCCAGAAACACGATTTATTGCGTGAAGACAAAGACACAGTAGACACTTCAATAAAAATGGTGGAGTATAACTTTTATTCTATTTGTTATCAATGGCGATTCCACATTTTGTGATTTCGCCAGTCTCATAGTAGACGATTAGAAATATAAGTTGGCGAGTGCGCCAGTATCAGTAATTTGAACTCCTGTACGCCCTAATCTTGAAGGACTAGGGACTGTGAAATGCAGTGTGAATTAGTAACGTGATAGTGAAACTACGTAGAACACGTGCGTGGAAAGATTGCTGACATCGAAAATTATGTCAGCAATCAAATAATAAAATAAAAATAAATGTCATGATTATATGAATCAATTTAAATTTTCTTATTACTGTCCACTTTAACAGGCATTCAATGGTTAAGACAGTATCACAAATAAACATTAAACTCTGCAATAAACAAAAAAAACCAAATTTAAACTGATTCACGACCATCACTTGCAAATGGCGGAAATTGAACACCCGAAGTATAACTTCATTATACACATGATAATACCTGACAGAGCTAATTAGAGGTAACTTAGGCGAAATTATTTCCCGATGTGAGGTTTCTTGCATTTTAGTGACAATTTTTTTTTAAGTTTAAGATAGAAAAAACTAAGGTTCACGGTCATTTAAAAACATTCCAACACAAAGTGCAAGCAGAAAAAATTTGGAAACTGATACCGAATGTTTTACCGATTCTCTGATTCTTCTTGGAAAAAGGAACCAATACTGTTCAAATAAAAATTATAGTTTGAGCAAGTCCGTGTTTCTACGAGAGCAGAATGTGTTTTAACCGTGCTGTTTCATCACTTTTTTTACTGTGGTTGCGGGAACAGCTCAGTTCATTTGTTTTTCGTTTGATTGCGTAAGTTTTTCTGGTTTCACTTGTTTTTCTTTTTTTTCTTTCGTCAAAAGTGTTCCAAGGTTTTTGCGGGATTACGAATCATTGGATTAGTCTTCGTTGAGTAATAAGCTTATTTTGCTTTTCGTTTGTTTGTCAACCTCAAAAAATGAAGGACTAATTTTGATCTGATTTCATGAAATAGATGAAATGAGTTATTCCTTACTTTTTTTGGTTATATTTTCTTTTGGAAAGGTATTTTGTTTGCCTTTCATTGCCATTATCATGATTTGTTTAATGGGAGATAATACTCGCAGAACGTTCTTGCAACCAGTATCAATTTATTCCCAAATAAAAGTTCGTTTGCTTTTTTTTGTCAATCAAAGAATATAAGCGAGAAATTTAATTAATTGCGATAAAAGGCGGTTCACTCACTTGTCGTCGTGTGTCAAACAACTTGACAGACGCCTCCGTTACGCAGCGTAACGCACCGTAAAACCCACCATAGCCGTATTTGTATTTTAATAAGATCGGAATTCGCAATATCCTTTCGTCTGACTGACGCAAGCGTTACGTTGCGTTAAAAAAACGGAACGAAACGATGACATAACTATCAGCTATCAACCAATTATAGAAGATACATAATGGTCGATAAATATTGGTATTAAATTGAATACTATTGTTGCTACAATGTAAGAATGAATTTATCTAACAAACTCTGACACGATTTCGAATATTTTTGTACTAGAATAGGTTAGATTACAGTTTTTGTCAAACAAAATCTAAGCCAGTTCAGTTTGCACTTTTACTAAAATAGTATAAGCTTTTGTAAATTCGAGGCCGGGTGCAAACAATATGCGAAAAAAATGTTTAAACGAAAATGTGCAGCAAATATTTTGCGTCATGACAAGGATTGTGCCAGACAACTATCTATACTTGTCACACTCAATCGAATTTCATATTTCTGTCCTACTCTCAGATGACACTCATTGATTGACGCGTAATATTTACTGCACAATTTGTGTTGTGAACATAGTCGTTTAAACAATTTTGTTGCTTTTTTGTAGACGCCACGCTCCCCAGCCTGGCGATGTTTAATATTGGTGTTTTTAGTAGTACAAACATTTAACAAATATTGTACTTAAATTGTACCAGAGAACATTCATTATTCGGTTTACGACTAGATCCGTATTCAAAGTTTAAAAGATGGTTTATAGTTAAGAATATAACATGCAGCCTCCATAAAGAAACAAAAGTTGATCCTTATTTACAATTACTATTTTTATGTGCTTCTTCTGCGCTTCTCCCACTTGTCATCTGTAGCTGCATATTTTTAACAAACCATAATGCATGCGTCTGTCAGACAAAAAAACATTGCGAAATCCGATATTACACAAATACGGCTATAGGCTATCTAGACTGTCAAACGACTTGACAGGCGCATCCTTCTTCTTCTCATGTGGGATACAACTCGACGATATCCTATTAATAAGCAGATCTAATAATCACTTTTCTTGATATTACCTAGCCTATTATGTGTCATTTCATTATGCAATGGCAGGAGAGGAACCAAACTTCTTTGACAACTTTTAAGTTTTTCTTTTTCCAATTTGTTGTATAAAACTCACCGTTGACGCTGTAGTTTATTTTTATGAAAACTTTTAGATGAGACTGTGAGATAGTGCCTCAAAGTTGCCCGTTTGCTTGAAGATAATATTATTCAGTTAAAAAGGCGGAAGTATCATAATAATACATTGCCGTGCCATGTGATGCATCATCCCATATTATATAAAAAAGAAAATTCCTGTAAGAGACAGGTTATTTTTAGGTTTGGAAAAGAAAAGCCTCGTTATTATTTTTTGCATACATAATTCACGCCTATATACCTTACGGGGTAGGCAGAGCGTTAACGGTCGTAGAACGGATATTAACTTCACGTCTGACAAAAGTTTGAGGGTCAATCAGATGACTGTGTATCACTATAGTGACAGGTTGTCAGCCCATCGCCAAAAATTGCAATACACATCTAACCCTCGAGTCCCATAGTCGCCTCTTACGACACCCATGGGTAAGAAATGGGGTGATGCTATTCTAAGCCCGCATTACACGGCAATTTATTATTATGGGTAATTAAATGTAATAATAAGAATATCTTAACCTTCCTGTCTTAATATACTATCTTCTTCAGGTCGTTGGACGACTCGATATCCCACACGAAAAGAAGAAGGAGAAAAGAAGATCTTCATTACTTACATCACCCTTTAAGTCATAAAAATTTACTACGGGATAAATACGGGTAATAGGTAACAGCGTTCTCTGAAAATATAAGGTGTAATTTTACTAGAGTGACGTTAGCGAAATCTCAAGACAGGCTAGTGATAAGGAACAACTTTCCCCAAGGAACATAGGTTGAAACATGACAAAAATATTTCGAGTTTCCGTAGTAACTCAAATCAGCTGATCGGCAATTTTTGGGGATTCAATTTTCTTTATCGTATTGCGACCTATGTAACTTGGGGAAAATTGATCCTTATCTAGCGATAGTTCCTTGGCTAGTGCCAGTCCTTAGTTTTTGCTTTATATTTTATGCTGCCTGCCAATGATCAGCAGTGGATTTTTGCGGATGTTGATCAGATACCGTGTGATGCCGGCTTAGAAAAGCATCACCCTATTTCTTTCCCGTAAAACGTGGGAGACGTAAAAAGCGACTAAGGGACTCTATCTAATATAACCTTTAAAAGCGCAATCTTTGTAGAGGTATCCATATAATATATTTTTCATTCATTAGCCGTGTGATGCCGGCTTAGAATAGCATCACCTCATTTCTTTCCCGTGGGTGATAGACAATTTTCCGAATGACCCTCAAATATTTTTCAGTCGTGGCGAAAATGTCCGTTTTTTCGGCCGTTTTCGCTCTGCCCACCCCGAAAGGGATTATAGTCGTGATATGTGTTTGATCAGATACATTTGATCTAAAATATCAGAATCAAGCTTATTTGTCAAATACCCTCCAATAAGGGGAGGTCAATATCCAGCAAAGGACTGCTGTGGCTGTTACCTATAGTTAATCATTTCATACACACACATTTCAGAATACTTAAAACATTATTTTTAAAAGCCTTAGAATAAATTAATGAGATAGTCAACCGTGTACTCACTCACTCATTCATAAAATACGATAACGTAAAACTTGCAGTGTTCACGTGAATAACCAATTACTTATGAATGAATGAAGTATATTTTGAATGCAGACTGTTGTGAATTTTTTAGTGATGGGTATTTTCATGTTATTCATGTCTCGTAGAGTGGTGAAATTCACTTGCGTAAAGGTGATTTTATATATCTACACACATACTAATATCACGCCTATTATCTTTTTCGGGGTAGTCAGAGCGTAAACGGCCGCAAAAAACGGACACCTACGCCACGCCGGACAAACATTTGAGGGTCATTAGGAAAATTGTGTATCGCCATAGTGACAGGTGGTCAGCCCTTCGCCTAAAATTGCAATACACACCCTCGAGTCCCTTTGTCGCCTTTTTTGACACCCACGGGAAAGAAAAAGGGTGATCCTATTCTAAAGAGGTAAGCCTTAAGTTTGTGAAATACGTAAATGAGAAATGAGCATTATCGCCAGTTCTAAATTTTAAGCTGAATAATAAGATAAATTTGGTTACAGCAGAACCTCAGTAAATAGAAAATATCTTACTCGCATAATATTAGCAGTTTCTCATTCTTTTCTGCTATGATAAAAATAATTCATGTAAGGTGAAGCACCCTTTTCGTCTCGCTCGACAAATCGATTTTAGTTGAAATTCTTTGGTACTACTGAATAATACATTCATACATACATAAATCACGCCTTTATCCCTTACGGGGTAGGCAGAGCGTCAACGACCACAAAACGGACATCAACACCACGTCTGACAAAAGTTTGAGGATCAATCAGATAACTGTGTATCACTATAGTGACAGGTTGTCAGCCCATCGCCTAAAATTGCAATACTGAATAATGCAAGGAAAATTCACGTTTCTACATACCTACGTATTATCCGTGTTTCTAACTTTAATAACATTGTATTGGATGAAAAAATATGTGCTCAATTTCGAGGAAAAAAAGAATACAAGTTTGTAGCCATGTCGAAAGAAACAAAACAATAGGTCTTTTCCTAGGAATACCAAGAGGTTGGTATTCCTAAGAAAAGACGTATTGTTTTGTTAATTTGGATTGATAGATAAGGTATCGGTAATGTTTATTCTGGTATCCATTATAATTAGCAGGATAATCTTTATTTATCTATCTAATGTAAACCTATAGAGCAATCATTGAATATTTAAAATATATTTTTCATTCATTGGCCGTGTGATCCCCTCATTTCTTTCCCGTGGGTGTCGTAAGAAGCGACTAAGAGATTCTGTGTATATTGCAAATTTAGGCGATAGGCTGACAACTTGACACTATGGTGATGCACAGTGTTCCAAGTGACCCTCAAGTGTTTGTCAGACGTGGCGTAAATGTCCGTTTTTTACAGCCGTTTACGCTCTACCTACCCCGTAAGGGATTATAGGCGTGATATATAATGTAAGTATGTATTTTTCATAACCGGGTTCTCGGAGACAGCTTTTACATTACATTTCTTATTGGCTTTCGAAGGGCAATATACCGCCAATATACATATATAGTTAAGTAATTCTGTTTTCATAATATTATTGTTTCCATCCGTATTTTGTGAGTTGTATTTTTTACGATCAAAGCTTTATATTTAGAGGTAAAAAATACCAAGCGATCTAATGAGGCACTTAACTATTTATTGTAAGTGAGCTAGCAATCTAGAGGCACAAGAGGTCAATTCTCTTTCATACATACCATACCTCGTACCATAGTTTTACCTGCGCACAACATGTCCTCTGGATTTCTCAAAGGTTGACTGGGAGAGATCCCTTAGTGGGATAAGTCCGCCTTTGTGCCCTACCTCTTTGTTATTTGTGTTTTTATTTTTTATTTGGTGCAATAAAGTTATTACATACATACACACATACGATTACCAATTACATCGGCATGCTATGCCGAGAAAAGTGCAAAAGTTGTGGTTCTGAATCCCATTTGTGTGAAGTTTTAAGTAACAACAATTACTAACAATTAATAAAAATAACAAAATTTTGTTGTTTTTATTCGAAGACAATGTTTTTGTTAATAATATTTCCGGACACCACCTTTCTTTTTGATCAGATCAAAAAGAAATCCAACACTTAGCAACAGATACAATAGTTCACGAGTATTCCAATATCGTGAAAGGCTTAAGGGTTGACAGAAGGATAAAAATCTTTATAAAACGCTCCTCCCACTCTATCTCACAGAGCTGTTTGCTAGCAGCTTAAGGAGAGCTCACGGTGCTTAGGGAAATGTGCCTTTTGAAATATTTATTAGATTCATTTTAAAACTAGGTACTGAAGATAGCGTCTTCGCTTCTTTATTTTGTTTGCTACAATTGTTGACTTTTTGTTGTGAGTAATTTGTAAATTATTCCACAGATAAGAAAATACAACAACAGGCTACATGTCTGCAGGTGTAGTTCTTAGTGCATTGCGTAGCCAATTAATATTCCTGGTATCATAATTGGTAACCGACTACGCAATGAACCTCGAATTTCACTTGTAAAATTGTAGCATTTAATTTGATAATATCGGGCATTGATCGGTAGTTTTTTAACTACTAAAAGAATAAGAAGCTAACTATTTTCTCGGATTTTCGTCCTCTAATTCAAAAGAATAGACAGGTATATAATCTTCGAGTATTAAATATTTTCACGTGGCTAGGCTCCTCATCTAAAAGGTTTTTCCTTAAACGACTTATCGTGGGGATTTCACGGGGTTTTGAGTGATAGCAAATAATGCCATAACAATACAAAGAAAATGGTATCAAAAATGCCGATAGATATTTTCCTGGAAGAAATAGATACCTAGGTAAGTAAAGGTATTAAGGAGGTACTAGTCTAATAAAGAGATCAAATTGTTTTCAGAGGAATTTTTGCCTTGTTTTTAGTTGTTTTCTTTAGTTTATTGTACGAAAATTAATAGAGCAATGTTGTTTTTTTTTATCTTGTTAATATTAAAAACCATATAAGTAGTTGTTTAACTTACTTTTGTAAAGAGGAATTATAATAATTTGAATATTTTCACAATATAGCCCGTTTGTTAATTTTAGAAGTTTGATCCTATATGTTGTGTTCATCAAGGTCCACATCAAAAGTACCAAATTGTGTCTAGGTAACCAAGTAAATGTAACAATGGAAGCTTTAATTATATTTTCTAACGATTTCACTATGTGGCTGTTACATCGAATAACTGTGTGGTAAAGTATAAGCTGGTTTTCTAGTCTCGCTAACAAAAGGCAAAAACGTCATCTAAACATGCATGTGCCAGTCTCAAATTCCACCTTCACTTGTAGAGCGTGCGGAAAATTATGCCGCTCCCGTATCGGCTTATACAGCCATGAAAAGTCTTGCTTCAGACACTGACTAAATCTTCTGTCACAGACGTGTGAGGCCAATGATGATGAAAGTATAAGTAGACTCCATAGATAAGGTATCAAATCAATCAACAGAGAGTAAAAATACTGCAATCAGTTACAGATTCACCTCTTAAAATATTTAGTTGTCAGTTTCTAGGATCCTGTATCTCAAAAAAAAAATAGGATCAGTTTGATGTGTCTGCCTATCAGTCAAGTTCATTTATCTCGGGAACGGGTAAAGATGTTGAGTTAAAATTTAAAACATATACTCTAGAATTGCTTTTAGTAATAAAAAATGAGGTTCAATAATCACGGCCGTTTACGCTGTAAAAACGTGTGTTTACCCTCTCAAGGAAATCAATATGCAGAGGGTAGGTACTTCCCGTGGACCTAAAACTGTACAATTTTGCTAATAGCTTTGAAGTACAAATTTAGAAAAACTACTAAAAGTGTATATTTTTTCAATGCTTTTATTAGGGAACCGAAAAGTCACAAAATTTTAAAATTGCGGCTAGTTGTGCAAATGGAAACCTTGGTAGCCAAATTCGACTCGCCCTTAGCCGGTTTTTCTACTACTCCTTAATTAATTACCATCACTCAACTTAAACCTTACTATACCTTCTAAGCTATACTTTATCTGAACGCTTACAAACCGGAACCGTTTCCAAGTTGTACACCACAACGCGACAGTGAGAAATTACTAGCGGCTGAATAATTAATACAAGCATCGGGCGAGACTGTCTTTGAAAACTTTCAACAGCTAAGAAATACTGAGGTAAATATAAATTACTCAGTAAATACAGGTGTAAGAGACAGCCCTCAGAATACTTAAAGCGTGCATCCAGACTATGGAACGGAACAACTTCTGATGAGAGAATATTTCAGGAAACGACAAAAAATACTGACTTACTATTGTAATTGCAGTCAGCTAAGCGTGATTTTGTAGGGGAGGTCAAATATTTTTTGTCGTGTCCAGACATATGCTGCTAGGGGAAAGTTGTTTAGTTTCATGCTGATATCAGTATTCGGAGGGCTGTCCCTTACACCCCGTATAATAGAACTGCCATCTATGTGGCTTACGAGTATCATCTGTCATCGAAAAGCACAATGTGGGCCGGTTTCGTACTAGGCCAAACGATAAACTTGTAATGCGTTTTGAGCGCGTGTTAGGAGGTAATACAGTCATACGCGCAGCCTCAACACGCGTAGCCCACGCGTCACGCCGGCGTGTACGTCTGAATACGTACAACAGCCGCAAGATGCAAACATACATACACATATATCACGCCTATATCCCTTGCGGGGTAGGCAGAACGTAAACGGTCGTAAAACGAATATTACCGCCGCGTCTTACAAACATTTTGAGGGTGACTCTGAAAATTATGTATCACCATAACGAAATTGCAATACACAATGTAACTATCGAGTCCCTTGGTCACTTCTTTCGACACCCACTTTTTTGGCATTTTGGCATTGGTATCAAGATACACTTGCAAATTTCGCGGGTAATGGATAAGCCACGGTAGCTCAGATGGAAGAAGCATCGCCACTAGTGACGGCGAAAGTCGCAGGTTAAAATACTGGCGGTCGTGGTAGAAAATTTTGCAAGTTTTCTATGATTCATTCTCCCGCCTAATGCTCTTTCTTGCTTATAATCTTTGATCGGTTACTTTCGTTCGTTTGCATCTGAATAGGAACATCAAGTTTGCAGATGATCTAGTTCAATGAGTGACAGCGGCCATATTGTGTGAACAGTTGCGTTTCGGATTGAACGCGCACTAATTGCCCACAAGATTCAATACAGCTGACTGTATTTGTAAGGGAATACAGGGTGTAAAGGACGGTATTCTAAAAACTTTGCAGGCATAATCAAACTGAACAAGTTTCTCTATGGAGGCGATGTTGGTAAACGAGAAAAATTATCGACCTCACATAGGTATCAAAGTCCACCATGTGATGCTGGCTTAGAATAGCATGAGAGATTAATTTATCCAGGGAATACAATATTAAATTTTCACATTAACATCCATAATAGTACAGTTTTGGACATGGGCCTCCCCCTATTTGAGAGAATAGCCACTGTAAATATTAATCCAAGGAACGATCAGTAGCGTTACCTACCTGGGAATGCGCATGCCCATGGAACGCTGGCCAATAGTGGACTGTTGCGACTGTCTAGCAGTGAATCGTTGTGGCTGTTGATGCTTGTTAATCAATTAATCACTCTTAGAAACGGGATGAATTGATACCTAACTTTCCTTTTAGTAGTAGATAAAAATTATCCCACTATACGGGGTTTAAGCGACAGCCCTCCGAATACCGATGTGGTGTATTCAGACCATAAACTAAACAACTTTCCATTATATTCTTTTTCAGGAAACGAAATGGTATTTTTGACTTCCCATAGTAAATGCAGTCAGCTAATAGTCATTTTGTATGGTATGTTGATTTTTTTGTCGTTTCCTGACATATTATGGTCCTAGAAAAAAGTTGTTCAGTTTCATGGTCTGTATGCACCCTATTAGTATTCGGAGGGCTGTCACACCCCGTATAGCTAATCGTCTCCCATAATGAAGTACCGATAATCGTTGACCCAGATAGCGTAAGTATATTAAATTAAACTGATCGGCCTTTACACTTTCCGAAAACTGACTGACTCTAAAACCAATCTCTTGAGTGGCTATTATATGAAGATCTGCTATAATTTTCCAAAACGGTTGGATAACGGCTTGTATACTGGCACAAAGTAAGTATTGGCGGCGGCGCGACCGGGCAGTAATTTATTTGCCATTGACACAACTGTCATTATTTTGCTACTGTCACAATAGCCACCGCATACTTACTTTGTGCTACTGTGTTATTGAAATAATATAGAGGTAGAAACTTCAAACTGTTAGCGGAACACGAAACGGCCAGAACCATCCAACTGAAACAAAATACTGATACAAATAGCTGAATACGGCCCCTGTTGTTTTGATAAAATACAAAAAATAGAGTTGTTTTTATTGAATCAAGAATAACTAACGTGCCTAGCGAACTTTAGGGCCTTTCTTTACATACAAAAAGAAACAAAAAGTATCAACTTATATTTCTTTAATGTAACACTTCATTTTCAATTTCTTATCACCTAAATACTGCCGTGTGATGCCGATTTACAATAGCATCACCCCATTTCTTTCCCTTGGGAGTCGTAACAGGCGACCAAGGGACTTGAGGGTGTGCATTGCAATTTTAGGCTATGAGGTGACAACCAGTCACTATAGTGATAAGTAATTTTCCGCGCGACACTCAAATATTTTTCAGACGTGGCGTAAATGGCCGTTTTTTGAGGCTGTTAGCGCTCAGCCTACCCCGCAAGGGATTATAAGCGTGATATGTGCATGTATGTGTAAATATAGCCCATATAAAAGCCAGATTCAGTTTTTTTTTTTTTTACAAAACGCATAGGTTCATATCAGAGGGAATGAATTTGCCATTTTATGCTGTTTTGTTAAGGCTTAGTACCTAGTCAATCCTACATCAAAACTGACGCACGCACGTGCTTCAAAAATAGAATTTAATTTCAGCTGTCGGTTCAGCACAGCGTTACGTTACATTAGGGTTCCGCATCCTCATTGAAAATAAACAGCACCTTATTTATTTATTTATTTTATACAAGCTGTTATCCGCGGTGTTGCCCGCATGAAATAAAAACTATCCTGTGTCAATTCATATTACTTTTTATATGTGTGTCAAATTTCATTACAATCGGTTCAGTACTTTTTGCGTGAAGAATTATCAAACATACAAACTTTCGTATTTATAATATTAGTAGGAGTTCTACTTTGTTGCACAAAGTACAAAAGGCGGGCCTAATGCCACGTAGCATTCTGTACCGGCCAACCAGAGGATAAACAAAAAGAAAAATGACACGGGTGCACTCGGGTGTCAAGTCATAATAATGGAAAATTTTATTTACACCAATAGGGGTTTGTAATTAGCAACTGATATCAAGAAATGTGGAATATTTTTACCTGCAAGACCATTCAATAAAAAATACATACAAATAAGAACTTACATGATAGCCTCCAGCAATAACTTACCAACTTTAAATATAAAAAAACTACTGCAGACTTTAATTTCTCATCTTGGATCCTGAGACCTGAGTTTTAGTGGCCATGCCCGTAGAAATGAACTTAATGATCTCACGTTTCTTGTTACGTCTGAATATCAATGCAATGTTTTTACCTACAGAACCTTCTTACTTATTCCCAACTCGCACTTGCCCACTTGTCGCAGACTGTAGGCTGGCTGTCACTGCAACGCGGCGTTCAACTTATTTACAACAGTGTCCGCCGACAAAAGAATTTTTAAACGAAAGCTTAAAATAAGAGTAAAAATATTCCGCTACAGACCTATTATGTTCCATGCTAATGTTTGTTGGTTTAAATAAAAGAATACAGATACAAAAACACGTATTTTCGCTACGTCTAACAATATTATGTCAATGCAATTATTTGAGAATTATTTCAGGAATTTGTGTATCACTTTTGACAGGTGGCTTAAGCCATAATACCCGCGAGCCTCTTTCAATACCTGCGGGGAAGTCAATTGATGCTAAACTAAGCTAGCATCTCTTTTGAAAAAGAAGCAAATGAAATTAAGATTTATAATATGTATGTATGCAGGTATGTATGAAATAAAACAGATACACATAGCATAATAAACGTTCGTGTACAATCAAGCTCATTATAATTATTAATTTTAGTTTCTCGTTTTGTTTACTTGGAACAAGAAAAAGCTGTGTACAAATGTATCTTTTCAATTCAATTTTTTTTTTCAACACTAGTTCTTATAATGAAATTAACGCCATGTATTTCAGCCTGCATGCAGGCGCGCAAATTTTATAAATGTCAATATAATAAAAAAAAATGCATTCAATAATATGATTCCTTAATAATTGCATATTTCATTACTCTAGGTAAGTGTCAAAAAGTTATATAACAATCATAAATGACAATGTTAATTCAATTCAAACGTAAAAGTTAGGTTAGGTTAACCTACACTAACCTTTGGGTTAGTGTAGGTTGTTAGTATTTAATTAATTAAAATATGTTAGTGCACAGCCAATGGCGTTATTTTATTTATTATTTTATTTATTTACATTCACACCACATAACTATATTCACGAATTAACAAAAAATTAAGAAGTTGTGCAAATAAAATTATATACGTTAAGAAAAGAAAACTAATTCATCATACATTAAACATCAAATTTCATCTTTTAGTTCTCGTAATTTATAAATAAGCAAACTCCTAAATCTAGGTTTAGATAATACAAATATTTCGATATGAGTAAATAAAACGCTCTATTTCAGTCAGCGCGCGGAATAAGAACGGTCCAAAGTCTAAACTGTCTAACCCAGCCTGAGTTTCATTGTACATACTCGTACTCACACTCCAATACGTAACGTACACTACCAACTTGATTAAATGTGTAGTGTAGCTGGGAACTTTGCTATTGTTTTGCACTAAAGTTCCAAAACCAGGTACGGTTGATCGGATCAAGGGTTGGGACGTTTTCAATTTTATTTTTAGAAAAGTAATTTATTTCAGAAAGCGTGCTCAATACTTATATTGAATACAGAATTAATAAATAATTAATTAAAATTTACAAAATTTCATAAAATTTACAAATAAAAATGAATGAGAAATTACCACTGGATAAAAGAATATTTTTTTAATGCAATTAATTAAATTAAATTGTCATCCCAGCAAAATTATAATTAGTGGTTAAGTTGATTTGTAGTTAAAAGCTTGACTTAAACAGTTGCAAAGTGCAACTGATATTATTAACAAAAAAGTTAATAAAACTTCAACTCAGAAAAGGTAGCAGCCTTGAACCAACAGTCATAAACTAGTCATAAATAATTAAATTGATAAATATCCCTTTTTTATAACTCAAGGACATGTAGCGACCACTGGGAACTAAAACAAGAAGCTCAATAAAAGTGGTTCACAAGCAAGCAAGGCGCAACAGAAGTTCCAACATATCTGCAAAATGGCGCCACGTAACAGATTGGCAGAGAACAATGAGCCTGAAACGCGGTATCGAAGTGTTTCACCGCGCACCGCATTATAAACTGCCAATTCTATCCAAGTGGACTAGTTAGTCCCCTGGCCACAATATCCTCCTGGCATTTTTCCTGTCACCCGCCATAGACCTATTATTAGAATATACATACATACACATATCACGCTTATTATCTCTTGCGGGGTAGGCAGAGCGTAAACGGCCGCAAAAACGACCATTTTCACCACGTCTGACAAATATTTGAGGGTAATTCGGAAAATTGTGTATCGCCATAGTGACAAGTTGTCAGCCCATCGCTTAAAATTGCAATACACACCCTCGCGTCCTTTAGTCGCCTCTTACGACTCCCACGGGAAAGAAATGGGATGATGCTATTCTAAGCCGGCATCACACGGCAATTATTAAAATATCGCCATTAATAAACGCTGTCAGAGAGTTCCCGAAGAGAAACAGAAATGATTTACATAACTTAGCAAGCACAAAACAAAACCAATGTGTCCAAATATGTAGCCAAATCGATCACAAGTCAGAGTTACATACGGCATATCTTTTAATATTACATTTGTAACTACGTCACATAAATCAGCCCATCACTAAATCCTTTCAGAGTTTCGCGAATGTAATGTCACGGCCCAGTGAAACATTGTACCCGGATAGTTTGCTAAAGTGAAAACGAATGTACGCGTTTCGAAAACTTTAATTCGGAATCACGGATTAGGGAGCTTTATTCACAGTTGCATATTTGTTTCGGTAATTCGATACGCAAATAGTGTTGTAGGTAAACTATACATTGCTTTGGATCTGTGATATCAAAATGTGTGTGCGTGTATATATGTTGTGAAATTTTACTAGTGACCGATAGCGAACTAGAGACAGGCTGGTGATAAGAAACAACTATTCCTGAGTAACATAGTCAAAAAATGAAAAAAGTACCGATCGGACAAATAATATCAACTTTGTGAGTGCCCCACCGAGAATCGAACCCGGAGCTTTTGCGTTGTAGGCAGTCGCACTACCACTGCGCCACATCGGCCGTCAAGTTTTACTAGTGACCAATATCGAAATCTCAAGACGGGCTGGTGATAAGGAATAACCTTCCACAAGGAATTAAGGTCTCTTCATATGTAAACAATTTGGACCGCTATACAAATTGACTAAGTAGATCGTGATTTCTAGGATTAGAACGTAACACCCTTTGTGCTTGAGATACTATACTCTTACCTATGCTTTACCAAATAGGTCGTCGACTTCTCTGAACCATAAAACTCTGACCACCGGTCTAACTTCTAAGGGCCGCCGCAGACTATAAGGACGTTTTTCGAGAGACACCACGCGCCCTTATCATAGAAATGCAAAATCGAAATGTACGTAATTGAAATAATGGGCGTTATTAGCCGCCGGCAGCAAAAGTGCTTCGGCGGCCATGCGTGACATTTTCCGCCTTCGCTTTCACCGTCCAATATCGCCCATCTTTCAATTATGTACGATTCATTTTCGGATTTTTACGAATAGTGCGCGCAGTGTTGATCGCAAACCGTCCATATAGTCCGGGGTCGCCCTAACTCCACACTTGCTTACTTTGTGTAATTGCTGTGACGGGTACCCCCAAACAGTAAGTAACTTTGTCCTTATGTCCAACACCGCTAAGCCTTAGGTAGCAGTAGCGACTGTCACAAACTGCTATACGCGCAGCCGCCAATACTTACTTTGTGGCTATACTGTGCGATTTGTCAAAGAATGACAATCACGGATTAAACCGATGACGACCGATGTGGCGTAATGGTAGTGCGGTTGCCTGCGACGCAGATGTTCCGGGTTCGATTCTCGGTAGCATACTCACAAAGTTCATATTTATCACTTTGTGAATTTGCTCCCAGTCCGTTGGAGGGCACGTTAAGTCGTCGGTCTCGGTTGCTATCTATGATTACTTAGACAACTGTCGTTACACAGCCATGTCAGAGGCCTACTACTAGTAGTAGCCGGTAGAAAAACTCTGACACCAGGGTTCATCGGGTCGTTGGACGACTCGGTGTCCCACACGAAAAGAAGAAAACGGATTAAACCATTTCAAAGGTAGTCCTATTTCCCCGGCCTTGATCCTCTGTGACGTAAACAAAATGACGTCAGCAATTTGTTGGACTGTCACTCCCCGAATCTCGGTGACAAGATTTATTGAACGGAAACTGAGAGATTTTGCCATCAGTTAATTTTATTGCATTTCGCCGTGTGATGCCGGCTTAGAATAGCATCTCCCCATTTCATTCCCGTGGGTGTCACACGTGTAGGTATTGCAAATTTAGGCAATGGGCTGACAACCTGTCTTTATGGCGATACAAGAACGCAAAAGCTGAAATAAGAACTATTACAACGCACGTCAATAAACATACATACATCAGCCTATTGCAGTCCACTGCTGAACGTAGGCCTCCCCCAGGGTACGCCATAGGGCACGATCTCCCGTTTTCGCCATCCGGTCGCTTCCAGCCGCCTTTTTGAAGTCATCGGTCTATCTGGCCGGTGGTCGTCCAATACTACGCTTGCCGAGGCGTGGCCTCCACTCGAGAACCCGTTTACTCCAACGTCCGTCGGTTCTACGACAGATGTGCCCAGCCCACTGCCACTTCAGTTTGCTACACTTCCAGACTATGCACCAATCAGATATTATTAATTTTAATAAAAAGTAACAAGTATTTCGGCTACCTACAAGTCATGTTCTACGGAGATGAGACGTTAACTTAGCTCACCGGCTACGTGTCACTCAGAAAGCTATGGAAGGGTCTGTGCTCAGGATCTCGCTAATGGATAAGCTAGAAGACTAACGTAACGGACATAGTCTGGAAGTGTAGCAAGCTGAAGTGGCAGCGGGCTGGTCACGTTTGTCGTAAAACAGATGGACGGTGGAAGAAGCAGATTCTTGAGTGGCGGCCACGCCTTGGCAAACGTAGCGTTGGATGCCTACCGGCCAGATAGACAGATTGCTTAAAGAGGGTGGCTGGAAGTGACTGAATGGTGAAAACGGGAGTTCGTATAGTATACCTACGTCTAGCTTTATACTGTTAAAGGCTGACATGAATCTATATATATATATATAGAGTATGCAAATATTTCGAGCTCAACTAAAACTCAGTTTTATAATCAAAACAAACAAGCTATCCATACTAGTATAACGGAAATAAAATTAAATTGCACCAAAAAATAACAGCTGCGAATTTTGTTTCCTATGAAAAGGACAGGTTCAATTCAAATTTTGTTTTGGAAAAAGTAAAAGCCATCAAATACATAATGGTAAAAGAAATCAAGTCTCAATGTAAGTAATGAATTTCCTGTAATACGGCACGGGTTATTATTCGGTATATAAATCAATTCTCTTGGCCAACACTGAAAACACAACGTATATCTCACAAGTAAAATATAACATTAGATTTTTTATTGCAATATCCACTTCAATATTATTTACTGACTTGGTATTACATTAGACTCACAACGTTTTACAGTAGACTGAAATTCAAAATATACTTACCGTGACTTTACTACGCCATGGTAAGTGAAATGTCAGGTGACTTAATTATATTTACAATAAAGTTGTTTAGGCCCGAAAATTGCCAGGAAGGACTACTAGAAGAAAGAATGATACGGCCGTGCCATTTTTTGCTCGACTTGGTAGGGGCACTATCGCGCCTCAAATATGGCGGATGTTGTTATGTTTCATTCAGCCAAACTTTTATTCGATAGAAGGCCAATCTAGTTGGTAGCGTTAATAGAGGCGGCAGAACTTCAAAAGCTTTCCCCGTGCAATCCATTGAACAGACAAATTGCACGTGTCGGGAGCTTGAGAGTAACTTACACTGCTTCAGCAAGTCTATACTCTAATATGGGATAACTGGTACCATGGTCATTGATGGGTGAATTAATGATACGTGCAAAGGACAAAATGGTACGTGAAAAAGGTGATAGCTTTCGGATGAATTATCAATAAAAGCATATGTCTCTTTTTCAGTCCTGAACAACAACGTTTACTGCGGCTGTCTATTACATAGATTTCAATCTGTCGAAGGCTTGAGAAAGTGAAGCACATCACTAAGTTAGATCTTATTATTGTGCGCTACCTGTCACTCTAATTGTGGGAAGATGGCTGGGAGCCACTGGATACTTAGTGAAAGCGTGCCGTACGAAATATGATATTTACGTCTGACAGACGCATACATTACGGTGCGTTAAAAATACGCAGCGACGGACGCAAGTGGGAGTCCCGCCTTAACGTACAATATATAAGATTGTGGACTTACCAAAGTTACTCCAGCTCTCAATCCTGATAAATCCTCTGGTAGTTCGTTCATAAATGTCCGCATGTCTTCTTGATACTGTTATTGATGGCTGATATTGATCTCGCGTGTACCGCTGACACATAGATATTGACAAACCTTTTGTTACCGGTTTGGTCAGGCTCGGGTTATTGTAATTTTGGATGGCTATTGACGGTATGACAGGCGTGATAGTGAAAGAAAAAATATACGCGGAATTTGGGGTCTGGTTTTGACGGCCTGCAACTAATATTGTTTGTCTAGTTTCTGGGTATTGTTGCCAATAGGTAACATAGTTGAGCCGTGTAGTACTTAACTTATAGTTTAGAAAATGTGTGAAAACAAGAAAATTTGTCTTGGCGCCATTCTTGTAGTTGTTAGTTGAGATTACTTGAGATATGCATGATTATGTAATAATTTATAGATCAGTGATCGTCCAAGATTAGTGCGTATAACGTCAAATTCATGGCAATTCGAGATCTTTTGTGCTTTATCTTCTTTTTACGAAAAACAAGTTTTTTTTGCATATATCAAATAAATATAAAAATAAAAATGTATAAACGGACCGTGTTGTTTATTAAATGACAGGACTTTAAGAGTCGACTCTCTGTGGCAAGTTTCTAAAATCTTTTTTTGTATCGTTGTAGAATGTGTTATTTTATGAGATAAAAATAATAAATTCTGAATCTGACGAAATTAAAGAACTCAAGCATTTAATATCTACAATATTGTGCAAATTACAAACAGCTAATTCTGATTTTACACAATGAAAAAGCAAAAACGAAGAATTATTATTTTATTATTACGAGCCTGAAGACACCCACTGCTGGGCAAAGGCCTCCTTCCCTCACTTCTACTTCCCTTTCTTGAGCCATAATTATCCAGTCCTTGGCGTGGGCTTCTATCTCGTCTTATAACTTCGTTGAATTGAATAGCTGCCTGTTTCTACCATAATATATCTTTTTGTAACCTTGTGATCTTCACAGTCACGGGCAAATTTATTTAGAAGTCGGTATACGGGATATTTTTTAATGGTTTGGTTGGAAAATAAAGGTCATACTTATTATTTCGAAATAATATTATTTATTTCTATTTTTAAAAATTTCTTTAATTGAGGATGTCACGTTACAATATTATTGGTAAAGTGTTAAAATGCCATGTTATAGGTGAATAGCCCTGTGAACAAAATTAGTTATAGATACGACTTTTGAATGATTTACCTAGTGACTATTCTAATAATTAATTGCTCTCATTTAATAACAATAAATTTACCTAGTACCAGTTTCTTGTTAAAAACAAACAGTTCACATTTCCCTAGACAAAGAAAGTGGGAAAAATTACGTCCAGGAAATTACCACCTCTTTATTTTAAATTTAACGTCTTTGTGCCGTCTCTCATTGTCCGTGGCCGTCACCTGTCAAATTCCCATTTCAGGCTCGAACAAACGGACTGCCTTCGTGTCCAGAAGTCTGTGGTTGGTCTCAAAGATTCGAATCCTGTGGAAGCCAGACACAAAGCCGATATTTTGACAGTACAAATCATATTCTGAAATTCTAATACCGATTAAGATATTGCAGTCGTAACTATTTGTGGAGTCGTTATAATAATAACTTTTCTTTATCAAGTCAAACTCATCATACAATACAAATAATAAAATTAAAAGACTATGAAATAAACGCTTCTTACGACACCCACGGGCAAGAAATGGGGTGATGCTATTCTAAGCCGGCATCACACGGCGAAGCGACTAAGGGACTCGAGGGTGTGTATTGCAATTCTAGGCGATGGGCTGACAACCTGTCACTATAGTGATACACAGTTATCTGATTGACCCTCGAATTTTTGTCAGACGTGGCGTAAATTGCTGTTTTTCACGGCCATTTATGCTCTGCCTACCCCGCAAGGGACTATAGGCGTGATATATGTATGTATGTATGTATGTATGAAATAAATAATAAATTTCTTAAATATTCGTCGTCATCATCTACTTTTTTTTCGGTCCAGTTGTACGTCCTTCCAATACATAAACATTTATTTATTTATTAAACATAGGACTGGAAATGTCCTCACACACGATATATTTTGTTACTGTTATCTATTGTTGACTTGATGTACCATATTAAAGATAAAGACCTATATTTTTTTTTCTTTTTGCGTATCACATCTGAAAACGATGAATTACCTACACATTCAGGGTTTGTGACGTTTGCAGTTCAGTTTTGACTACGAAAATACCTACGCCGTATCCAAACTGAGTTTCTTAAGCTTGCTGCTCATTGCAGAGATAGAAAAACATTTATTTACCAGAACGTAATAAATAACATATACACAAAGCAAATTTTTAGATGATATAAAAATAATTTAGTACTAGTTCAATGTACTACCAATAAACAGCATGCAAATATTATTAAGTTATTACACTCATTAAAATATTTAGTGATAGAGTAGTAACATATTTTCTAGAAACCAATTATCAATTTTACTTTTAAATTCAGGAATTTGAATTTGATGTGGCACGGTATATAAATTGTAAACACGTTTTGCTATGCTATAACAAATTCTTCTAAAAAAACCAAGTCCAACCAAGTTTAGCAGTCCGTCTGTACATCCACTAACTGAAACCACAGACATAGAACACCATTCTTTTGTCAGCCACTGGAGAATGCATATTACAGGCGTTGAATGCTTTCATGGTAAAAGGCTGTACTAATTCATTCTTTTGGTGAACTCATTCACTCACCCAGCTTTTGTTATCCGACTTGATTTTTCATTCGCTGGCTTGAGATAGATTTTAATCACGTTGAAATATGACATCTGATGAGGAATGAAGAATTCTCATTTATTTGACGCATGAAGGTACGTCGATCGACCTCAGGTTATTCACACATAATACGATGCGTTGTTGCATCGGAAAACCGTCCGATGCACTTCATATGTTTCTGTCAAAAATAAAATGTATCTGTGAGCAGCCATAATTTTGACTCATAAGAGGCGACTTAATCCCATACAAAAACCGAAATACATGTATGGCACACGTCGCCGCATCAAAACTGCGGTTGTCAAGCTGTTGTTTGTATAGAAGATATATTTTTTTTAAACTTGCAAAATTTTCAAGCGCGGGCAGGATTTGAACTATTACTAGTGGCGACGCCTCTTCCATCTGGGCTACCGCAGCTCATTCCTTGCCCGCCAAGTGTATTTTAATGCCAGTAACGTGTAAAGTATTTTCTTTTCAGCTTTGATGATCTGCACATACTTTCAAAACATAGAATAAAGGCCACAAAAAAATTTGGAAAGAGCGCTAATTTAGTTGTTTAGAACTTACCCATTTCGTAGACTTCTAGTTAGCTCCGTCAAAACATCAGGCTCTAATAAGGCTTTCCCGCAATAAATCAAGATATATATAAGGTCATATTAAATTTAGAACATTTATTTTCCGGTTTCTAATCATAAAACTGAACAACTTTTCTCAATGATTTATTTTGTAAATTCGAATCAAAAGTTTGGACCAAACGCTTTTTGATAATTTTTGTATGGGAGGTCCGTTGTTTTTTGCATATTTCGTGTTTTTGTCGAATGCGCCTTAGGAGTTAAAGTTGTTCAGTTTTACAAGTAGAACTCACCCTAAAGATATTTTGCACTGAATTTAATAGGACCTTATATTATTTCGATCTTCGCCGCCTCATTACGGAACTCCACAAACAAGTCCAGAAGTTAGCCACACAACGAGCTCACCATAGCCTCAGAACGAAAAAATCCAAGATGGATTCCTGCGAAAAATAAGGTTTAGTAGTTTTCAAGTAATACAAAATGTGGATATTTCAATTTCAACTCGCCCACTGCCATGATATTTTGCGGGTAACAAAAACTTAAAAAAATAACTTCGATAGTCTCATTTGTTTGCTATATTCATAAAAAAATCACAAGACAGTGTCAATCAATATTTCAAATTTTCCATTTTGTAAATTGAGCGATGCAAACAGAAAAAAGATAAGTAAAAAAACAAATGAATGACGGTTTACGAAACACAACTACATGTGGAAATAGCTGTATAAATTTGAATTTCGAATTCCTAACCAAATAGGAGAAATTTGTGGTCAAAGTGGCCAGTACGACAAAACGACAATTTCATATGTAAGGACCTAATATAAGTCATATATTTTTAACTGTTGAAATAATTTTGTAAAAATGTTAAAAAAGAGTTTTGTCTTAGCTTGACATAATGGGGCTTAAATAGAAAGTCCAATTTCTTAAAAAGTAGTATATTGGCGAAAATCAAAAGAAATACAATTATGATGCCGCTCGGGCTGCGGTCGTATCGAAAGGGAGAATTGTACGAAGTAGGCAAGATGCCTGACAGAAAACGAAGGCAATGGCAAATATGTAACATTTAGTCTTGTGTTTCTCTAAGGCGTTATGCGCGTGAACATCTTCCCGCCCCGTTGAAAGAAACTTTCAACTCTGAAAATCTTCATCCGACGGTAATGGACAAAGACGAACGAGTGGTCTTCTTACGGATCCTCTGAGGGTCTTGACATCTGCAACTCGTGCAATACCATCTTGACCCGGAAACAGGGTAGTAACTCGTCCTAGACGCCATTGAAGTGGAGGTGTGTTGTCTTCTTGAAGCAAAACAAGATCTCCAACGTTCAGCTTCGCCGTACTGGTTTTCCATTTTAGTCTTTGCTGCAGTTCGCAAATATATTCCTTTTGCCATCGTTGCCAAAAGTGCAAGCGGATCTGTTCTAGCCTCAGATAGCGGTTGGGACTAAGCTTGGTGCATTTATTCTCTTTCTGTAGTTCAGGCGACGGTAGCGCAGTCAATGGCCTTCCGATGATAAAGTGCCCTGGGGAAAGGAACAACAGGTCATTTGGGGATGAGGACAGAGGACACAAGGGTCGGCTGTTTAGAATAGCCTCGACTTGAGCAAACAGGGTTGAAATTTCTTCAAAGGTTAAGTGACTATCACCCATCACGCGTCTAATATGGTGTTTGGCTGACTTGACTCCGGCTTCCCAAATGCCTCCGAAGTGAGGAGCGTAAGTTGGAGTGAATGTGAATTTAATGCCCTTTTGATTTGCAAAGTCAGACATTGGATCAGTTATACGTACAAAATCTCCTACTTCCTTTGCGGCAGACACAAAGTTGCGGCCATTGTCGCAAAAAATTTCGGCAGGCTTTCCTCGGCGAGCTATAAAGCGTCTAAGCGTCATAACAAACGCATCCTTTGTAAGGTCACTGACACACTCCAAGTGTATACACTTATAACGCAAGCATATAAACAAACACATATAGCATTTGATCAATTTGCTACCGCGTCCTTTACGGTTTAAAATATGGTATGGGCCAGCAAAATCTAAACCCACAGATAAAAAAGGGTAATCAGGAGTAATTCTCTGAAGCGGTAGACCTCCCATTTTGGGGGTTAGCGTCTTTCCACGTAACCGCCTACATATAACACATCTGTTAACTGTACGCCTGGCTAGGTGACGACCGTTGATGGGCCATACGGTTTCTCTAATGCTAGCTAGCAATAGCTGAGGTCCAGCATGCATATTACTTATGTGTTCACGATCAAATAAGAGACGAGTCAGGTGATGCGACGAGTGAAGAAGAATGGGGTGTTTCTTTTCGTAACTGTATTTGCTAGCCTCTAATCTCCCTCCTACTCTTATTAATGCATTCTCGTCCATAAAAGGCGACAAAGGTAATATTTTAGATTTACATGATATAGATTTATTTTTAATTAACGAATTATATTCATCCTTGAATGATTGAGCTTGTGCCATCGCACATAATTCGTAAAAAGATTGCTTTAGCTCATCGGCCGTAAGGCATGAAGTGATTTTATTTTGTGGATTCTTGAGATTATGAATAAACCTCCTGATGTAGGCAAAAGATCTTTGAAGTTTTGTTAAATTAGAGTACCTTTCGAAGTTTATGAAAGGTTCGGAAACACAAGTCGGGTTTGATTTAATTTCCGGTAAATCATTAATAGGGTTTCTGTTTAGAAGGGGCCAGCAAGATTCTTCATTAGCCAAAAACCTGGGACCTATCCACCACATATTTAAAGACACCAGCTTGCTGGCTTCTACCCCCCGCGAAATCAAATCAGCTGGGTTGCAATCAGTTGGAACGTATCGCCATGAAGACGGCCTACTTAGCTCACGAATCTCGCTTATTCGATTAGATACAAATGCCTTTAACTTTTTAGCATCGCTATGAATCCACCCTAACACAATGCTTGAGTCGCACCAATGAACCATGCGCGACGGTTGTTCTCTTAACGAGTCCGTAATAGACTTACAAAGTCTAGCGGCAAGCAGAGCTGCGCACAACTCCAGACGTGGCATTGTAGTCGGCTTTAAAGGAGCCACTTTAGATTTAGAACACAACAACCTGACAGTGACTTGATTATTGACATCTATTGACCTCATATAGACACAGGCCCCATACGCATATTGGGACGCATCACTGAAAGAATACATTTCGATTTGAGTGGGTGCATTACATAAGATGTATCTAGGAATTTCCAGATTTTGAATATTAGGCAATTTTTTTACAAATTGTTGCCACTCATTTTGTATATCTTGAGGAACTGGCTGGTCCCAATCAAGTTTCAGCTGCCACAGCTTTTGTAGAATCATTTTAGGTTGAATAATGCATGGGCTTAAAAGACCCAATGGATCAAAAATTTGGAAAGAACTAGACATTATAGACCGTTTAGTGATTTCATTACTTTGTGTGACATCTTTGATTGGAAAATGAATGGCGTCTTTAGCTGGACTCCAACCAAGACCAAGGGTGCTTGACGATTCACTAATCGTTAAATTTTCCAGAGTATTAATTTTTGAATTTTTGAAAAGCGTGGGTGAGTTGCTTTTGTATTTACGTAGATTAAAACAACCAGCACTTAACGCTTCGGAAACTGCCTTTTGAATATGACGCAACTGGTCTTCATCATTACATCCCGTTATCAGGTCATCAACGTAAAAATCACTACGGCACTTGCGGTTCCGTAAGTAAGAGTATTCAACTGCAAAGTCTTGATGGGCAGATTCTCATCTTCTCTCCATAAGACAAGTTGCAGATTACGATCGCTTTCATGAACTTGAACCTGGCGATACATCTTTTCAATGTCACCAGTAAGTAAGAATTTGTACTGTCGAGCCCTTATCAGTATGGAAAAAAGAGAGTTCTGCACATTTGGACCCACCATCAAAATGTCGTTAAGTGAATAGCCGGAGGAAGACTTTACCGATGGATTGAAGACTACTCGAAATTTTGTGGATTCACTCGACTCCTTTAGGATGGCGTGATAACAAAGGAAGTATGACTTCATTGGTTTAGGAATATCAGATTCTGACAAGTGGCCTAAATCAGCATATTCTTTAAGAAATTCTATGTATTCATTTTTTAAATTTGGATTCTTCCTAAATTTATTTTCTAAATTTAATAACCTTCTTTTAGCCAAATTGTAGGTGTCTCCCAAACAATCTGGAGAGTCTATTAATGGCAGTCTTACGCAGAACCTACCTGAGGGATGGCGAGTAGTATTTTCCAAAAAATGCTGCTCGCATGCTTTCTCATTTTGAGTCAAATTTGATTTTTGGGGAAGTTCTTCAAGCTCCCAGAATTTAGGTAACAAGTTATCAATGTATTTTGATGAATCGTTAGAAATAAGTACGTGATTACAATGTATGTTTTTGCTTTTGTTGGATCTTGTAGTAAGTAATGGACCAGAAACTATCCACCCAAATACTGTCTTTATTAATTTGGGATTTCCAGGACCTAAAAGGGATAGAATTTTGTCAGTCTCTATGAGATCCCAGAACAAATCGACTCCAATCAAAAGGTCAACTGAAGACGGAATGTGGAAGTTTGGATCAGCCAGTGTATAGTGTCTAGGTATTTTTAGTTTTTGCAAATCAATAGGATGATTAGGAAGCTCACTTGTCAGCTCTTTTAGCACTAAGCATTGTAAAGTGGTACAGAATTTTGAATTAAGCGAATGAATTTTGACATCACAACTCTCGTCGACTATGGTCGAGCAGTTATTACCTATTCCTATGACCTTTAGTGTGTCAATGGGAACCGACTGCAGCGAAAGTCTTTTTTGTAGTGATTTTGAAATTAAGGAAGATTGGCTGCATGGGTCTAGGACCGCGCGAATTTTTTCTGTTTTGTTTGTGATAGGATGAGATACTTCAATTACCACGGTGGCGAGAAGTCCCTGGTTTTGATTTCTCTTAGCAATGTTAACTATAATTTCGTCATCAGAACCGTCATCCGTTACCCCTGCATTAACAGTGGTGGAATCAACTGGATAATGAAGCAGAGAATTATGCCTTTTTTTACAGTCATGAACCGCGCAAGGACCCAGGTGACATTCTGAAACGGGGTGACCTTGGCGGAGACAATTTGAACATAACCTGTACTTTTGTACGTCAGCTATGCGTTCTTGAATGCTTTTTGCCTTAAATAAAGGACAGTCGTAAATTTTGTGATTGCCACTACAAATAACACACACGTATGAGTATGATTTTTGTTGAATGGTTGATTTTTGTTGGTTATTTTTATTGAATGAAGAAGCATATGATTTTGTGAATGTGATTTTTTCTAATTTATTATTTTGAGGTCCAGAACCGGCTGAGCCGCGTGACGTTGATGGTGTAGGTTTTGAATTTGTGTTGTCCAATTTGTTCCGATTTAGAACCTCGAGGACGTCAGCTCGATCGGTAATAAATTTTTTAAATTGATCCAGTGTTGGAACATTCTCGAGTGTGTTACGATATTCCTCCCATTTTGCGAGGGTGCGGCTGTCCAATTTTGCGGTTAACATGAATATTATCAATGTGTCCCATTGGTCGGTAGGTTGACCTAACGTGTTTAGGGCACGCAAATTCTTTGTAACGTGATCAACTAAAAAACGTAACGACCTTTCTGTTTCGCGAGTACTCTGCTGAATATTAAACAAAGAATTGAGGTGGTGATTGGTAAGTAAACGCTTGTTATTGTACCTATCACAAATCAATTTCCAAGCCTGTTCGTAGTTATCGGACGATATTTCTAAGTTTGAAATAATTCTTGCTGGCTCCCCTTCTAAGTAAGAGACCAGGTAATGAAATTTATTAATGGGTGAAATGCGTTTGTTGTTGTGAATTACATTTTCAAATGTGTCTCGAAACTCGAGCCAGCGAAAGAAAGCACCGTCGAATTTTGCAATTTGTATCTGCGGCAATTTAAAATTAATTTCTTGATTTTCAGGAAAAGATTGACCCGATACAGTTTTCGAATGTTTTTCCAATAGCAACTTGGCTGAAGATATATTTAAAATAATATCCTGCTCAATTTTCTCCCGTTCATCAAGCTCGTTTTCAAGATTATTTTGATTTAAGACCTCAATCTCACTCTGCAAATCATCAAATTTACTGGATAGTGTTTCATGTCTACTCAGCTTTAAAGCAATCTGAGAAATCTCGTTCACAGATAAACTATCTTTCTGGCTAACCTCAGTTAAATATTTTTTAAATTTCGTAATTTGTCCCTTTACTGAGCTTCGTCTTGCATTCAAGTCAGATAATTTAGCTTCCATTTCTTTAAGTTTCTTTTTCTTTGACATGCAGGGAAAGTTGTAGAATAAATTATTGTAGCAATCGTATAAATAAAAGGTGAACCAGAACGCTATGAAATAGGGCAATAGTAAATAAAACTCAATCTCACGCTCCTTGCTTCGTATGCACTTGCCGTAGGGAGGCCGGTTGGCTTGCACAGCTGATTAGTCCCGTTTACTTTGGAGTAAACAACTTGTTAGGTACGTAACACTGTACTGGTAACTGTGCAGCGCGGAGACACACCTGGAATTTTCGGCAAAATATGTTCAAGCAACTGGGCTACTGTGATTATTTAGTTCTTACATATGTTTCGTAACACTGTAGTGTTTAGAATAATGCGTAAAAACGCTTAGAAACCTTTAAAATCTGGTAAATAAGACGTGTATACGTGTTGGGCAACTGCTAGGTAGGTACCTAGGTAAACTGCGCAGTTGGAAAAAAAACGGAAAATATAGGAAATATCTTTATATCTTAGGAAAATACTCTTAATATAATAGAAAATACAACTGAATCTGACATATTTTACTAGAATTTGGCTGGAAATTGAATAAATTTAGGGTTATTTTGTACATGTATTTCGATACCTAACGGTCTTTTTTAGAAAAATTAAGCCAAACGCCTGTTGTAAACGTTTTGAAAAGCTATTAAGCCATGAGTAGATGGTGAGTTGATGCTATTTAGGCAATCACTGGTTGCTAAAGTGAGACTTTTCTATGAGTTTTGGAATTTGGTTAGGAGTGATGAAAGGAAAGGCACTAATCTTTTGTAGAACCACGTTTCACGGCGTGGGCTTTTAGATGCTCCACTGACCAACTTGCTTGTAAACTGTTCGATAAGTTGAATTCACTTGATATTAGTCCACTCCATAGCACCAAAAGATGACTTGTATGACCTTTCCGCGTGGCGATGACTATTTCGGTTCTCGATGCTAATTTCTTGTTTCTTCTTTAGTTCCCCTCATGGGCCACCATTTTATGTCTTAGCTTGACATAATGGGGCTTAAATAGAAAGTCCAATTTCTTAAAAAGTAGTATATTGGCGAAAATCAAAAGAAATACAATTATGATGCCGCTCGGGCTGCGGTCGTATCGAAAGGGAGAATTGTACGAAGTAGGCAAGATGCCTGACAGAAAACGAAGGCAATGGCAAATATGTAACATTTAGTCTTGTGTTTCTCTAAGGCGTTATGCGCGTGAACAAGTTTACTTTGGATCTTTTTTCTATCGAAAAATGTTTGTCTAATTGTATAACTGAAAGGTATATTATGTTATCAGTTAGATCCCTAAAAATAACATTTATTTTTTCAGAATTTTATGACTGTAACTATCTAACTAAACTGGTTTAAAAATCTTGCTTGCGCTTTATCCATGCCTCAAAAAGCTGGTATCTTTACAAATTTGACAATGAACAGAATTCGTAAATATGAGTTTTGAATTATTTTATATCGTCTATCATCGTCGTAGATATGAATTTTATCAATTTTGATTCATACCTAGACGTAGAGAAAATTAAAGCTTAGAAAGAGCTCTCTTTCTTCAAATTCTTAGTCGAGTCCACAACTTGACGGGAATTTCCGAGAATTGCCGAGGAATTGCCGAGAAGCAGCGTGTCGCGAAATTTACATTTTATTAATCTCAGAATTGGCGTCGGCCCGAGTTTTTTTTTCCAGAAAACAATATAAAAGGGGCCAAGCAAAGCTGATGGAAATCAGCCCGAATTGATGAAAAGTTTCAACGAAAATTTTGCGAGATTAAGCCTGTCATTTCAGTAAAGACGGAAGTTTCGAATACTTTGCCTGAATGCTGCTTGAGTGGAATTTGGCCTGCAATTTTAAAGAGGTTTTAAAAAAGAGTTCAGAGTTAAATCTTTCTAATAACTTATTGACGACCCAATCATTTATATATTTTAATGATATGATAAGAATCTTGAACCTTGTTAGTCGAAGGTTAGCCGAATTTTCGAGTTTGCCGTTTGATGTATTATAATAAGCATAATACTAGTAGTAGGCGGTTGATGAACTCTGACACCAGAGTTTATCCGGTCTTTAGACGTCTCGGTGTCCCACGAAAAGAAAAAGAAAAATATGATCACCTCATTTCTTTCCCGTAGGTGTCGTAACCGGCGACTAAATGACTCTAGGGTCACATGTGTATTGCAATATCAGGAAATGGGCTGACAACCTATCACTATAGCAAAACACAATTTCTTGAATGACCATCAAATGTTTGTAGAGTAAATTATAGTTTTTGTCGGCCGTTTTCCTTTTGCCTAGCCCACAAAGGATAACGGTGTGATAAATGTATGAATGAATGTATTAGCGAATACCAAAAATAATAAGTTGTATAGTACTTACCAACTTCTTAGCCATTGGTGCCTAAAGTCGATAGACGGCAGGTACGTTCTAAACTATGGGTGGTACTGTAAGATACCAAATTATACTGTATTTTCATATATTTATCGAAAGCAACCAGTTTAAGTTGTTCCCTCAAAGGGCTAGATTGATATGTTGCTGATGGAGCAAAATGGGAAATAAGCGAAGCAAATAATAAGGAGTTTGAAATAGATTCCCATGACAGTAAAAATTACAATTTACAGCCTAAATTGAAGCGTCTCGTCGCTTCTTTGATAACGCTATCATTAAAACCCCTTTATAGTTGCCGCGTCCAACTACTTCCCCCATCTAACCTCACGTTTTAACCGCCGTCCTAGACACGCCCTTTCTGATGGAGATGATGACATCACAGTAGCCGCTGCTGCAGCCATTTCAAGTAGATCACACTCCACAAGCTCTTTAAGCAACCGACGACGGGGGCGCGGAGGTCCCTCATTTGTTCCCCGTCTTAGGAACTACTGGCACATGCCGGGTAGATTCTTTCCAGAAAAAATCCTAATTTAGCTAGTTGTTTGAACAACCATACAAACTTCTCCGGGAGAACCCTTGCAGGTAGATTTTAAAGCCCCAGGGCTAAAATCGTAGCGACCTGTCTTATACAAAAAACCTTCCACTTCAAAACTACTCGTTAACACTATGTATGTTATGTATATTATATTTATATTACTGGGGACTGTGATCTTCAACTAATTAAACTTTGCGGTCCGCTGGGAGCAGGCAGCGGCTCTTGTTTATTCAAATAAAGTACTTTGGCCTTGGAACTAGAACACAAGGGAAAGAAATTTAAAAAACTAGCTGGGTAAAAAATTGTGTAAATAATATTACTGGCCGTATGGTTTCGGATTGGAATAGCGTCATCATCATCAACATTAATAGCGTCTAAAGACATAAGACAAAGACAAAATTGTATGGAAAACTTTGTCTGGCAGTCCTTTCTTACCTTTCAGGGCTTTTCGAGTGTACAAAAAGAGAAAAGCAACCTGTCCGTTATATTATCACAAACAACAAAAAAGCGCGGATTTTAATTCACTATTTGGACCTTGTATTGGTGTCGTAAAAGTCTGCTGAGCGATAAATTCACAGACAGCAGCGTTCCCTGTGAATGGTGCATATTTTTATGCTTTTTTAAGCGAGCGCCACGCATGGGAAGTCTATCAGTGTTATTACAAAAAAGTTAGACATGGCTCAGGCTTTTTGACAACGATAAATGGTATGAAAAATTAATATAAGCACTGTCTAAATGCTCGTCTAACTTGTTGTAATGAGACCATAGTTTATGATTGAAGCTTGTTACAAGAATATCACGTGAATGATAAACGTTTCACTGCAGTAGTTACAGCATAAGAATAGATAATAATACTGGCGTATAGAAACGAAACTCCTTTGTCTGGGCCCCAAAAGCCGCGCTTTAAATACCTACTTCCCCCCGCAGCCCGTAACGCCCCGCACTCTCCCGCGCTTTAAGTCGGGGCTGTCACGTGCCAATAATTATATTCCAGACTAGCGGCCAGTCAAGCGGTTGCGACCGCTGCTAACAGTTTTCCCGTGGGAACAAAATATTTACCCGTTTTAAAGTCTTACCTTACCATTTTATTGTTAATAGGTAGGTACAGAATTTTAAAATAGGTGCAAAAATGGCGCCGTGTGGTGCCAGATTAGAATAGCATTCTTTTTGTAAAACGCGTTCTCCCTATGAATACAACACCTTGCATTGCTAAATTTTACCCAAAAAATTAAAATTGGACCCGCACGACGAACGTTTCCGCGGCGAAGCGCACTCCCGACTGAATTGTTCGCTAAGAGACAGCCAGACGGATTGACCTTGAGCGCGTCTGGAGCGGGAGTGTCATCTCTATGTGATTTCTACTCTATGGTTACAGTTACAATAACAGCCAAAACATTCTACTGCTATAAATGGACCTCTTTCGGGGGTTATCTGCCCCACTCACCACGCTTGGCGTGATGTTGCATTAACAGGGAACGTTGCTGCCCATTCCTTGGATGATTATACCTTAGTAGGTTTTACAACACCCGCCGTAGAATTGGGGTGATGCTATTCTAAGCCGGCACCACACGGCTATTAGTAGTCACAGTTACTAGAGCAAAATATCCTTAAACTGCCAATTTAAAGTTCATTTATATAAATACCTACTAGCTGTTACCCCCGACGTTGCCCGCATGAAATAAAAACTATCCATTATGGTAATCGATGTTACTTTCTTTATGTGTACCAAATTTCATTATAATCGGTTCAGTACTCATGCGGGAAAAAGTATCAAACAAACAAACATAATTACAAACTTTCGCATTTATAATATTATAAGTAGGATAATAGGATTTATTTATTGATTCCAATAGGTGTATGATGTTTCATAGAGTTGACGATGGAGCCTCTTGAAAAAGATGTAAAGCTACCTTACTATATGAAATTATTGATTTCAACCCTGTATTAGGCGACACTGTAGGCAGCCAATGGTAGTGTTTGAAGAGCCCATAGTCTTTCAGTTGATGTAGATAGGACACGATTTGATCCCTGCCTGGGACCTGGAGACTGAATTAAATAGGCTTTGTCTTTCGCCAATGAGGTAGGATTATCTTCGATATCTGGGTAAAACAACAACCTATGCATACTTTGGTAACTTTACAAAATGATTTTTTACAATTTAAAATTTAAAAACATGTATTGTGGTGGGTGCAATATCAGTAATTACAATAAATGGTTAAATCAGGACAAATGAAAATGATAATGTTATAAAAACGAGAATTGGGCAGTTCCTAAACGTGATAATATAAAAATCTATACTTGTTCCAAGTAGGTTGTTAAGAGAATGTAAGCAACCTGGCTATGACTGAGTGACAGGTACTGTTTTCCGACGTCACCTGTCACAGGTTATAACAGGTTTAAATTTGACGCAAAATGTTCGTTATCAAATTAAGCAACGATTGAAAGATCATGACTAACGAACGAAATGACTAGAAACAGAAAAAAAACTAAAGATAAATTACACATGACATATCTAAGATATCTACTATTCTCTCTAAACCTATTTCACGGAAAGTGACAAGCTATTTTAATAGAAATAACTAAACGAACCCATTGTTCCTTAGCTTTTTTGTTTACATATTTTAAAATACCTTCTTGCACAGAGTATAGTATTTTAAACGTATGTTACTTTGATCATATTAGACTTAATTTTTGGAAATTTCCTATACCTACTCCCTTGTGTAATTAATTCAAAAAGTTACCCAACCCCTCAAATAAAGCTATAAAAGCATATAAAAGGTTGTTATGAGGTGTGAACATGGTGTGAAAGGAAATACTTGCAAAGCTTTGATGTTGTATTGCCTGTTCTATGTACTTAATGAAAATGAATGAGTCAAGCAGGAATATTTGGATATTGGCCAAATATCATGCTGACCCAGTTATGGCGGAGGATTTAGATGGAAACGCGTGCTGTGCGAGTGTTGATTGCGTGTTAGTGCTAAATTCATACGCTTTTAAGCGTTGCGTATTTTAATTTAACTTTCTGACAAGTCGTTTGACAGACGGTACTGTAAACGCACCGTATAGCCGTATTTGTTTCTTTCGTCTGTCAGACGCATGCGTTACGGTGCCTTAAAAAATAAAGGAAGAAAAAGTGGATGAAACGCCTTATGGACGGATTCTACATTATGCTGCGTAAACTTCAGTGGCGCAATTTCCTATTTTATTCTTTGAATTTTGACTTTTCTTACTTAAGATTTTTCGCGCATGTTGTACAACTTTATTTATACGAATTGACACTTGTTCAGAAGCTTATAAACTTACACTAGCAGCCTGCCCAGCATTTGCACCCGCTGCTCACCGTTTTCCCGCGCGAATAAGACATTTGAATATAGCCTATGTTCATCAGGGATAATGCAGGATTCTAAGGGCAAAAGATTTTTTCAAATGGGTTCAGTAGTTTCAGAGCCTATTCAATTCAAACAAACATACAATCAAATCTTTCCTCTTTATAATATTAGTGTAGATAATATTTTGTGGGTCACAGAGTTGACCAGCAAACAGCACGGTCTTCCGTCCCGTTTCGCCGTAGGTTGACGAATTACCTGATGAACCCTAGTTTTTAAGTTTATAAAGACTTTAAGCACACGTCGAATATATAACCGTCACTTCTCATATTTTTGAATTTCTCTAATAAAGATTGTCTGTAGTGGGCAATGTGGTAGTTTATTTTATACTAGAGGGCAGCCCAGCTGCTTCATCCGCTGCTAACAGTTTTCTCATGGGAGCTAGACATTTTGAATATTCGCATGTAAATAACACGCTTTGGAAATCTTGACTAAAATTTGAAACAAATGTCGTTTACAAATGGTGGTGGCGTAAAGTTACGTGCTGTGTAATCAACCTGGCCAGCCCCGAGGCAGTGCTTTTATTTTTATTTTTTTATCCCGCCCGAGCCGGTTTTCTATTAGGACAATACAAAATTGTTATAAAAAGAAGAAAATTGCGTTATGCAAATTTGTTTTTTTTACAATGACCGATCATGACGTCAATAAGTGATAATGCTATCCTACATTGAATAAAGTTATTTCATTTTCATTTTTTTTTCTTTTGTCGGTATTTATTATAGATATACACTTTCTTCTTGAATTATTCTATGTATTGAAAAAAACTCATCAAAATCGTAGCGTAGTTTTAAAGATCTAAGCATACATAGGAACATCGGGATAGCAAAACGACTTAATTTTATACTATGTTGTGATAGTGATAAGATAAGATGACCATTAGGAGTAATATCATCTCCCTTTTCAAAACTAATGCTTACTTTAATCCAGCTAAATGTTTCAGTCTAGCTACAGTCTAGACTTTAAAGTGTACATTAGGGAATATCCCTGTGAATAGAACACCCCATTTAGACGGGTTTAAGAGTAATCACTATGTTAGATTCAAATAGTAGGTATAGATAATACGACTAATGCTTTACATTTGGGTATAATATACATATAGTAAAGGTATTGGTTGGTTCTCCATGACCATGACTATACGTTGTCCAAAAAAGGTATTTGAATGGTCTAAGACTATTATTTTTTATCGCAGGGTTCTTTATCTAGTATGTTTCAATTTTCAAATATGCCGTGTGATGCCGGCCTAGAATAGCATCACCCCATTTCTTACCCATGGGTGTCGTAAGAGCCGACTAAGACTCGAGGGATGTGTATGACAATTTTAGGTGATGGGCTGACAACCTGTCACTATAGTGATACACAGTTATCTGATTGACCCTCAATCTTTTGTCAGACGTGGTGTTAATATCCGTTTTACGGCAGTTAACGCTCTGCCTACCTCGTAAGGGATATAGGCATGATTTATGTATGTTTCAATTATTTTTAATACCTACTTAGACAAAGTATAGTAAACTATTTCAAACCTTTGTACGTCGACTATCATATAGGAGAGAAATGTCTTATGAACCAGATCCTATGCAATCCATATAGGTAATAATATCCCTTTCCGAGCTAAATTACTAAGATGTAAATATTACCAGGATACTTTAATGACCTAGACTACACTGTCTAAAGTTGCAAATTACCAACATTGCATTATGTCATGCAGGACCAATATAGGTTTTTTTTAGATAAACGCTTTGATATCTAAAATATAATCGATTTGAGACCTACGTACTCATCTTCTTATGAAAAATATAAAACGGATTTCTAAACAAATCGTAAACATACTTGATGAGGTGTTTAAACACGTAAAAGGGTTTAGAGTAATTGGGATCCTTGTGAACTATTTTGCTCCCTCTCTCCCTCATACAGAACATATGAGAGAGAACTTAATTTGACGAGATTGGATTCATTCGGTCAGCTGAACTTCCTGTACCAATAAAACCAGTTTTATTGGACCACACATCCCCTTGAATCATTAAAAGTAGGTAGTTATTTGTGATTGGAAATGAGAATGATGTTTAAAATAATTGAAGATAAGGCGTTTGATGTCATTAGTCATCCATCCAACCATGCATCCATCCGTCTATCTCATGTGTTCCCGTTGTTCCGTTATGGAGACATCGATTGACTCCGTTACGAAAATTTATTTTTAATATCTCGTTTTCATATAAAGTAACAAAAACTGCAAACAAAGTTGACCAGTCTCAACGTCTTCGCTTCAAGACGTGTTGGACTCGGGGTGAACTTGGACAAGATGAAAGTCATGTTCAATCAACACATTATCCCCGAGCCGGTCTCCGTCGAAGGTATAGCCCTAAAAGTTGTCGTTGCAGCTGGGTAGAGACAACTTTGAGGCTGAAATCACCAGAAGAGTGCAGCTGGGCTGGGCAGCATTTAGGAAGTTGCATCATATTCTGGAATCACCCTTGCCACAATTGCCTCAAGACCAAGTTGTTCGATCAGTGCGTCCTACCAGTAATGACCTATGGAGCCAAGACGTGGAACCTGACAGTTAAACTGGCCCACCGGTTATATGTCACTCAGAAAGCTATAGTAAGGTCTATGCTCAGTATCTCTATAATGAATAAAATCCGGAATGAGACTATCCGCAAAAAGAACAAAGTAACGGTCATAGTCTTGAAATGTAGCAAATTGAAGTGGCAGCAGGCTGGGCACATTTGTCGTAGAACCGACGGAAGGTGGGGTAAGCGGGTTTTCGAGTGAAGGCCAGCCTCAGCCAGTGTAGCGTTGGACGGCCTCCGGCCAGATGGCCCGATGACTCAAAGAAGGCGGCTGGTAGCAAATGGATGTCGAAAACGAGAGATCGTGCACTATGGCGTACCCTTGGGGAGGCTTACGTCCAGCAGAGGACTGCAATATGCTGATGAATGTATGTTTATAAAGTAAGGTTTGAAAATTTGGGGTAAGGTATTGCCCCACCCTGGCCCCATCTTAACGAAGGCATGAGTACCGGGGAGGGGACAACGGAAAGTATTTTTGTATATTTAATAGAATTACCTTACCACCGGGGACAAAACTGCATGGATGTCAGTCGTAAGCACGTTTGAACTTGTCCTCTTGTTATCATAGACTACAGACGAAAAAATATTTTTATTTGGCCATTCTTTCAGCATATTTGGTATAAAAGCGCAATTACTAATACTCAGTACTCACCGTTCCAAATCTGTGTCTGATAGATGTAATGAAACCTTATCCAAACCAAATTAATCCCTCTCCACCCAACACACCATTAATGGTCATACGAGACTTATTCGTACCCTGTAGTTTTGAGTTCTCGGAACCAAAAGCGGAATTACGTTTGCGTGCAAATGAAGCAATAAGGACTTAAAGGCACCCCAGTTACAGGTGTGTGTAATGGCGTGAAAGTTGCTCGATTGAACGGTGATAGTGTAAAATTGTACCTTTCGGTTCTCACGTAATACGCAAATGAAAATAATACCATTTCATAAGAATTGGCAGTGTAGTGAACACGATATTTATGTAACTACCATCAAATATTTGTCAGACGTGGCGATAACGACCTGATGGATGGAATCAAACGGCCGTTAATGCTCTACCTACCCTGCAAGGGATAAATGCGTGATATGTGTGTGTTTAAGAATTGTAATGTAACTTTTTACAATAAAAAAAAATGTTTCGGGACAAATTAAATGTTTTTATAGACTTTGATTATTGTATTTTATAACCTATTTAGAACAACTCAAAAAGTTACCTTTTCATGGTTTAAACGTCTAAGGGATGTCATACTATAGTTTTTAGTAAGTAAATACTACCTACTGTTTAGTTACTCTTAAATGTAGCTGACTATGTTTGCGTAAGATTACACAAAATTATATTCGAAAATATGTAGTACCACAGTCAGTATAATGCCTAAAATAGTGTTAACATTTTACACAGCTTATTTGGGAGGCAACGGGTTTAGTTAGAATTGTTTATAGGCTCTACCACCTGCCCTTTAAGTAACATCTAGGGAATTATTATGTTTACTATTATCGATATACACAGGGTGTAAGAGACAGCGCTCCAAATACTGATAGGATGCGTTGAGACTATGTAACTGAACAACATTCCATTAAAAAATATTTCAGGAAACGTCAATAAATTTTGGTAAATGCTGTCAGCTTATCGGAAAGGTCGAATATTTACCGTCATTACCTGAAATATCTTCCTATGAGATGGTTCTTCAGTTTCATGGTCAGCATGCACCTTATCGGTATTCGGAGGGCTGTCCCTTACACCCTGTAATCTGACCTAGTTTGTGATAAGTAAATATTTGTATCACAATATACTAAGAAGGGTGTCAAGCTATGTTTGTATAGATAATTCTACTGTGTGGCTATGATACAAGTAAATTCAATGGTAAACTTAGGCAGTTCTCCTAATATGACGGTTAGACGAACGTATTTTTGACGCATAAGTCTGTCAAACGAAAGAAAAGTACTGACACAGGCACACTCGCTAATTTTTATATTTTGTAATCGTTTATAACTTGAGACTGTTCGAAATCACATGACCATGTGGAAACGCCAGTAATACAGAATAATAATAAGAAAAGTTTGAATTCCCATACAAGAAATGCATACCATGACACACTATAATGCATGCGATTTGCCCAAGGTGTTTGGCTGACTGTCACAGTGTGTTCCTTAGCGCGCTATTTATTATTATTGAAAAACAACGACTTTCTATACATTTTTTTTTATTAACGATGGGTTTGCTCTTGACTCTAGTCTAGGTCATCGTACAGAGACAGAATCGAAGATGGTGCGAACTCATCCAGAAGAAGCCTGTTAAGGCACTGGCACTCCCACACACTGACGGAACACAGCAAGCTACTTGGCGCCAGACTTCGGTGGGATGGTAATCGCTAGCCAGGCGGCCCCTTACGGAGCCTTCCAACGCTTAGTGGGATCGTTCAGCCGGACTTATCCACAGGCAAGCCTGTGTTGCCGTTGCCCAGGGTGGACCGCTAGGAGGTAGATCCCATACCACCCCATATTTTATAAACACAACATCAACGTACTAAAATAACACTAAGGAAACCCATCGAAGTGAAAATAATATCCTGCAATGAAAACTAATTCCCACTAACAGTCTTCCGTGACTGGGCATGCTAATTTTCCTTCAGTTCATTGTGACAAAGAAGTACTATTGTCAATACAAATCACCTTGTTATAGGGGCCACAGAAGAAGCTATAATTATATGTATGCTATGTTTGTATGTATAATCATTTTATTGTACATTTATCTAGTTTTAGGCATTTGAAAATATGATTTAATGAGCTACCGTACATTGAATCGAAAATTTGCGCAACCTTAAAAACTTATAAATTTTTGTAAGTTACGCCTCATATAATGCCAGCCATATTGCACTGGAAACGAAAAAGATTTTCCGACCTCCCGTAATGATATCCGATATCCTATGAATTTCTATCGAAACTCTATAGACATATCGTTCCCAAACAGAATATTATGCTCCATAGGAATATTTGTTTAGTTTATTGGTCTTGTCTCTAAAGTTTTCGGTACACCGACCCTTTCAACCCGGTAGACTTTACGAAGGACGTGAGAGTTACATGTGTATTACAATTTTTGGAGACAGGCTTAAAACCTGTCACTATAGGGGTATACGTTTTTTTTTCAACTGTTTTGATACACACTTACATATCACGCCTTTATCTCCTGTGGGGTAGGCATAGCGTAAAAGGCC
Organism: Tuta absoluta; assembly: GCA_027580185.1. NCBI lineage: Eukaryota > Metazoa > Arthropoda > Insecta > Lepidoptera > Gelechiidae > Tuta > Tuta absoluta. Next base: position 3,378,566 of record JAQAHW010000019.1, on the reverse strand, counting down.
GTTAAAAAATTTAGACGTTACGTGTGACGAATAGTTGAGCGCCGTTTCAGTAACCGTGTATCACTATAGTGTCAGCATTTTGTCTGAATGAATTTCTCGAGTCCCTTAGTCACCTCTTATGACAGCCGCGGGAAAGAAATGCGTCGATGCTATTTTCAGCCAGCATCACACGGCAACCGTATTTATAGCGTGACAAAAGCGTAATATGAGTGTGTGTAGTATATTTCGGTAACAACTGAATTCAGAAATAAATTCCTTCACATTCTGTGGAATAAGTTCCCGTTTGTGTATTGTGTATTGCACGTGTTCCTGCTACACCCACCTGAGAATTCCCTCATTACTCGAAGTGGATACTCGTAAAATTGAGCATCAACAAAGAGCTATGCGAGAAGTGATCCACTTGACTTCTGACGACCTTTGCCGTTTGTATAATAATGATGTTTGAACTTGTAATTGGCATTTACCAACATACTAACTTGCTTTTGTTATTATACATACAAAGAAACACATATCACGCCTATTATCCCTTGCGGTGTAGGTAGAGCAATCCGACAAAAATTGGAGGGTCATTTAGAAAATTGTGTATCGCCATAGTGACAGGTTGTCAACCCATCGCCTAAAATTGCAATACACACCCTCGAGTCCCTTAGTTGCCTCTTACGACTCCCATGGTAAAGAAATGGGGTGATGCTATTCCAAAGCCGGCATTACACGGCTGTTAATGTAGGATGTAAAAATATTCTCTGCAAATATTTTTAGGGGTGAACCAGCCTATAAAAATGAACAGCTTTCCACACGAAACGTAGACCGAAATATGAAAAATAAATTTGGTCTTCTCATACAAATTGACCCGGTCAGCAAGAAAATTCTGTATGGGAGCTCCAATTTTTTTCATATTTCGACCTTTGTTCCTTGGGGAACGTTGTTCAGTTTTTTGGGGGTGGTTCACTCTTTGAAATATTTGCCTTAACTAACTGCCTTACATGGACCTCCCAATATTGGCGTTTGCCATAACAACCACACAGTTAATGTTGATACAACCATGTCAGAGGCTTACTAGGAGGGTGTCACTCACGAAGTGAAGAAAAAGTCTAAGTTGTAATAATTGTAGACGGTTTACAACCCTGCCAAAGGGTCGAACCATTGGGTCGTTTGGCGACACGTTGCCCCACTTGTGAAGAATGAGATGAAGCTGGCGGTCAATTCCCTGGATTCACCCTTCAGTCACTTTTTACAATTAAAAGGGGGTGATGTTATTCTTAAGCAATGAAAACAGTTATCAGTGAGTCCTATCTGTACTTTTTAAGATTCCGTACGCAAAGGGTATTTTTTTTATTATTGCTGAGACTTCGCTGTCCGTTTATCTGTCCGTCTGTCACCAGGCTGTATCTCATTAACGGTAATAGTTAAAACAGTTGAAATTTTTCATGTATTGCTGATGCCGTGTGATGCCGGCTTAGAATAGCATCACCCCATTTCTTACTCATGGGTGTCGTAAGAGGCGACTAAGGGACTCGATGGTGTGTATTTCAATTTTAGGCGACGGGCTGACAACCTGTCACTATGGTGATACACAGTTATCTTATTGACCCTCAAACTTTTGTCAGAAGTGGTGTTAATATCCGTTGAACGGCCGTTAACGCTCTGCCTATCCCGTAAGGGATATAGGCGTGATTTATGTATGTATGTATGTATGTTAAAGGGGGCTCACCACACAACAAATGTGACTCTTATGCAATTTTTTTATACAACGGTACGGAACCCTTGTTGCGCGAGACCGACTCGCATTTGGCCGTTTTTTTATATGGTCCCTAGTGTGGGGTGAGTGCCCTAATCATGGTTAGTGTCCATATTCTTGAGTCGTTGGTCGGAAAACGGCACTTACGGCCGTTATTTTATATAACTAAATTTAATGTTATAGACGTGATAACAGTACTAAAGGTAGTTTTAGCGGTTCTAAGCTTGGCCATCCAAAGGGGTTATGCCAACTTACTGGCTATCATGTCTCATGGGGTTGCACTAAACAATATTTTTAAGCCGAATTTTAGGTGAGTCAATAGGTACTTTATTTTAGTTTAGCCTAGTTTCAATTGAGACTTTTCTACTGAAAGTTCACGTTCACATAAATACATTTCATAATATTATATTCACATACCTAATGAGAAGATAATTTTTCAGTTTAGCTAAGCGTCATCTAAATACTCAGAGATTCGCTGGAAAATTCTCGTTGTTATTAATCCCTTGATATACCTTTGTTTACCTGAATAAATATACCCTATCTAGCTAAAGCGAAAATTCTAGAAAATTGGACTCATGTTCACCAGAGTGGTAAGAAACATGCGGTTCTTTTGCGACAACAAAATCGGGGGCATTATGGCCTACCCTGGGGAGGCCTATGTCCAGCAGTGGACTGCTATAAGGCTGATGTGATGATGATGATGATGATGATAAAGCTCAATTCTGTCACCAGGGTTTATTGGGTTGATCATTGAATCCGTGTCACAAATAAGATATAGAAAGACCAATACATACATTCATATATCACGCTTATATCCCTTTCGGGGTAGGCAGGGCATGAATACCCGTAAAAAAACTATAAATTACGCCACATCTGACAAACTTTGCGGGTTATTCAGATAATTTTGTATCGCTATAGTAACAGGTTGCCAGCCCGTTGCCTTAAACTGCAATTCAGCTCCTGAGTTGCCCCTTACGAGACCCACGGGAAAGAAATGGGGTGATGCTTATTTAAGCTAGCATCACACGGCATAGCACGGCATCCTATAGCTCCCTTAAAAATACTTAAGTATAGGCTTGACACATTGCGTCTTCATCACATCAGCCAATACACATACATACAAACATCATGCCTATATCCCTTGCAGGGTAGTCAGAGCGTAAAAGGCCGTAAATACGGACATTTATGTGACAGGTTGTCAGCACATCGCCTAATACACGTCTAACCCGAGTCACTTAATCGCCTCTTACGATACCCACGCGAAAGAAATGGGGTGATGCTATTCCATACCGGAATCACATTAGCATTATTGTAATGGCATTAGCATTATTGTAGTGGACGGCAAATAGCAGTCCATTACAATAGGACTTGGCCTCATCAAGGGAACAATATAAGGCACTATCTCTCATTTTCGCCACCTTGTCGCTACTAGCTTAAAAATCCAGGAATTAAACCATAGTATTCACATATAAATATCACGCCTAATATCCCTTGCGGGGTAGACGGCCATTCACGCCATGTCTGACAAATAGTTGAGGGCTCTTCGTAAAATTGTGTGTCGCCATAGTGATAGGTTGCTAATGCAATACACCTCAAGTCCCTTAGTTACCTCTCACGACGCCCAGGGGAAAGAAATGGGGTGATACTATTCTAAGCCGTCATAACACGGCATTGCTATGACCTATGCTGCGTTTCAATGGACATGGCTGCGTTTAAGTTGACCATCAAAACTGGGAGAAGCTTGCTGAGGATAGAGACGAATGGCGTAAGCGTGTGTTTGATGGGCGTAAAACACACGACAATGCCTAGTTTTCTGGTCTCGCTAACAAAAGACAAAAACGTCATCTAAACATGCATGTGCCAGTCTCAAATTCCACCTTCACTTGTAGAGCGTGCGGAAAACTATGCCGCTCCCGTATCGGCTTATACAGCCATGAAAAGTCTTGCCTCAGACACTGATTAAATCGTCTGTCACAGACGTGTGAAGCCAATGATGATGATAACACGGCAATAAACCATAGTATCGAAATGAAAAAAAGGCTCTTCTCTCTCTTTTCGTGTGGGATACCGAGTCATCCAAGGACCCGATGAACCCTGGTGTCAGAGTTTTTCAACCGCCTACTACCACTAGTAGGCCTCTGACATGGTTGGGTTACGACCGCCGTCTAAGTAATCATAGACAGCAACCGGGACCGACGGCTTAACGTGCCCTCCGAAGCACGGAACCATTTATTTTCGGACAATCAGTTGGTTCACCCTGCAATGTCCTAACCAGACCGGGAACAAATTCACAAAGAGATAAATATCAACTTTTTGTGAGTGTCCCACCGAGAATCGAACCCGGAACCTTTGCGTCGCAGGCAGTCGCACTACCACTGCGCCACATCGGCCGTCAAAAAAAGGCTAGTAACCGAATAACCGAATAGTTTATAAAAAGCAGCAACTTTTTGATAGATTTAAGGCATCGGTCGAGTTGGCTAAATTACCTGTACCAGAATTTCAACGAAATAACTGTTATTTAGCACTAAAACAAGAATATAATTAACTAGCGGCCCGCCCAGCGGTTTCACCCGCTGCTAACTGATTTTCCACGGGAAACAGACCTTCTCCCGACATAAATCATACATAAAAACGTTCCTCTTAAATCACTCTATCTTTTAAAGAGCTTCATCCAGATCCGTTAAGTGGTTTTGAAGATATAAGCATACAAACAAACAAACAGACAGGGACAGACGTGGGAAGCGACTTTACTTTAAATTCCGGTTTTTTTTAATCCCCCAAGGGCTGAAAAGGGGGTTAAAAGTTTGTATGAAAGTTCGTAGTCTTAAGCGTGATCCGTTTCAAAATTAGTGATTAGACTTATGATTTAAAATAATTAAACACGTGTTTCAGCATATTTGAAATTTTAACCCTTAATAGGGTCAAACGGGGGTTTAAAGTTTGTATGAAAGTTCGTTTTTTTTAATGAATGTGATCTGTTTCAAAATCTGTGATTAGACTAATAACTTAAAATAATTAAACACGTGTTTCAGCATTTTTAAAATTTTAACCTTTAAATGGGTGAAAAGGGGGTTAAAAGTTTGTATGAAAGTTTTTTATCTTAAATGTGATCTGTTTCAAAATTTCTGATTAGACTCATAACTTAAAATAAATAAATACGTGTTTCAGCATTTTTGAAATTTTAATCCTTAAAGGTGTCAAAAGGGGGTCAAAAGTTTACTACCAGTTGGGCTACCCGTTTTCCCATGGGAATGTGACGATTTTCCGGAATAAATTATACTTATAAACCTTCCTCTCAAGTTACTCTATCTAATAAAAAAAACCGCATCAAAATCCGTTGGGTAATTCTAAAGATATAAGGAGACACCAAACGGGAAGCGACTTTATTTTATACTATGTAGTGATTGTAATCTACTTTGGTTGCAAGTTTTCAACTAATTTATAGATTGACTTTTCAATTAAATTGAATTTAGTTATTTCTGAGAGCTTTAACATTCTAATAAAATGTCTTTAATTTTGTCTGACGTTTTAATACTTAACCGTACACGAAATGTACTCAACAGAACCCTTTTAAACCTTACATAAGCCCGTATACGAGTAACTTATGGCGTTACCCCACGCTCAGTAGCGCGACAAAAACAGTGAATTATACTGTCTTAAGGAGATGATTTAGCGCAAACAAGATTTTTAAACCAGTTTTATTCAGACAATTTTATTAATTTAGACAATAACAACATTTTATTTAGACAATTACAGCCATAAAACTCTGAAAAAAAAATGTGATTGTCGAGGATTTAACAGATAACGTATGCCTATCAGTTACACAATTTGACAAAATTTACTAAAGTAACCTCTTTTTTAATATTGTCTAGAGTTTCAAAACTTTTAGAAAAAAAAATGCTATAATTTAGATACATATTTTCTAGTACGAATACCTAAATACGACATTGTAACAGTATTTCTATTGTTTCTCTGTTTGACAAATGATTGTCTGTTTCTCCCTGACGCAGGGCAAGTGTTTCTGGTGAATCATATCAATCCAGTCCAGTCCACTACTACGACGTTTGCCTTACTCATCACATCACGCTCGGCTGGCGGATTTGAGACGGTAGTGTAATGTGCTGCAATTGACAGAAGACGATGCTGACCATAATATTATATACTTATTTATCCATTTGTAGCCTTTCACGTTACCTACAGGTAGAAATAGTTGAGTGCTGTTCAAATCGGCCATCACCTTAAAATCTTCTGACCAAGGCTTAAGTATTCTAATAGGTATATTTTAACTAACAATAAAGGAGCTTCGTATTTCAAAGGTTTTATTAGATTAAAACTTTTAAGTAGATTATAGAAGCTTTAGCAGTAACTTTTCAAAGAACTACCCTTAATGCTTTTTTGATGGAGGCAAAACTAAGCGCAGGGCAACACCGTAAACTCATTTGGCAATTCAGAGTCAGCCAAGTTTTCGAGTACAATGTAGGCGAGTTCTAATTCATTTCAACTCTATTCGAAGCGCTTCATATTACATTTAGCTAAGCCACAGGAAAAGCAAATACCAGTAGAACAACTTTATATGTAGGTACTTTCTATGTATCAGTCCAAACGAATGCTGCACCTTTCCTCGAGTCTATAAAGATGGCAAAAATTAATTGAAATGTATTCGGTCAGCTGTTGCAAGTTAATGTCAGTCCGTTACACGGCTGATGTAGCGCAGTGGTAGTGCAACTAAATTCAGAATTAACTCGTAAGAGCTATACTCGTAGGTGCTACAAGAGGAGCCCTTGAGAATATATTTATGTCAAAGTGAAATTACACCTTTCAACAGCAACATTATTACAGGCATCTGTTGTGTATATTTCTAAGCCCCGAGGCTCAAACTGTCCAGCCCTAAAAAAACCGGCTTCTTAGTTCATTATTATCTCACGCGAGTTCCTTTGCGAACTAAACGAACGTCATGTGGCCGATATTATCAAACTTCAGGCCACAATTTTACAGGTGAAGTTGTTCATTGCGTATTTTAATAAGCCATTGTGATACCAGAAATATTAACCGGCTACGCAATGTACTAAGAATTTCACCTGTAAAGGGCGGGGCAGACCGGCTCCGTATGCGTTCCGTATCCAGCTCTCGTCCGTAGTCACGCACGAACTGATGACGTTGTAATGTATGGGACTGTATGAGATACGGCACACCGCTTGCGTGCAGCACGGAACGGATACGCAACGCAAGCGGTGTGCCGTGTCGTGTTATCTAGGCTCCGAGAGGCACCGGCGCTCAGGGAGCCAAGGTAACCGCAGGTGAATACTTATAGCTAAGTATTTGTAGAGTGGTCTCGCGAACACGAGTGCCTGTGACCCCGGAGGGCGTGAGTGAGTAAGTGTGGGTAGAGTGTCCTGTGTGTAGGCACCCTAGCAAGCCTCGCGCCCGCACGCTAAGTGAGGGGCCGAGGGAGTAAAAGAGGGAACGTAAACGATAAGGCTTTATTAAAGAATTAACAGATAACCACCTCCTGATACGAAAACCAAAATTATAACCTGGCCACTCACACAGAAGGTAACGGCGGCGCGTCCAGCGCGAGGAGCGTCTTCGCAGCAGCTGTATCTTCAATCCGACGAGGCGTAGGCGCTTGAGGGGAGACTTTTAAGCTTCCGTCACTTGAGGGGAGACTTTTAGGACTAAAATAGACTGTTACAGTGGTTACTCAGTGAGAGACTATACTGGGAGTCTTCGAGATCACAACTTAGAGTCCAGACCAAAACTGCTCCCCTAGCTGCTTGACGTGGCTTTTATACCCTCGTCTGACGCTGACTGTCACAGTCTTCATTTCGATAGTCATGTTCATTTCCAGAAGCTTCGATGACGATCGCGCTCTTCATTTCGATCGTCATCCTCTTCGGTTCTAGAATCTTCGACGATCGTCGACCTCGTCAGCCGTCATTTTGAGATCATGGAACTTTTCAGTGGCCAGTCGTCGCTGTCCATGGAGATCTGTTGGCATCTCATGTTAGCTTGATGATGAGGTGGTTATGAGGATGGCTCCGAGGCACGCTGGAGGGCTCGGGACCTCAGTTCCTCCGGAGGGAGAGGGAGAGGGAGAGTGCCAGGCGTAGTAAATTTAGATACAAGTACCAGGAGGTCAGAAAATACGAAGAGGTAGATCAATGTATAATAACTTTTTAGTAGAAAGCTACGCGGCTCTATGATGTATAGACAGCCGTCAACTTTGAGAGGTTGACATAACATCAAGAAAGTAAACAAACAAATTGATAAAATAAAATGGATTTCAGGAAATATTTAGAAAAATGGTAGTAATTGTAGCAGAATGCTACAGCCGTATCTCATACAATCCTATACATTACAACGTCATCAGTTCGTGCGTGACTACGGACGAGAGCTGGATACGGAGCCGGTGTGCCCCGCCCTTAAAATTGTAGCCTGTAGTTTCATATTTTGATATATTTTTTTGGTCGTATTTGTTCTTCATTTCTACTGTGACGTACTACTGTTGGAAAATTATGCTCGTTAAATTAAGTAGGGACGATTTTAAATAAACAACCTAACTGTTAAAATAACATTTATTCAAAGTTCAACAATTTGGAGTATAGGGTTTCATTAAAGGTGCTTTCACAAAATACATTTCAGTACATAAGTCTATACGGATATATAAAAAATATTTTACATGTTTGAATGGATACGTATCAGCGTACAACACTGATAAATTTTTCCCAAGGAAGATAAATCAATATATGAAATAAAAATTCATTCGCCAGACATAATAACTTGGCTTCTGCCTCATTTTTAGTGGAATACCAAACTTTCAATACATTGCATTCCATGCATTCTGGAGAAAGTTATTGAGTTTTATAGGCTAGTTTATACAAAATAAAAAATACACCTTATAAGTATGTTCTAGAATAAAGTAAAAAGAAAACCGTACCATTACAAATATTTTGAATTCTACGTTCGCGAAACATAATTTGTAGGTATTAAATAATAAATGTAACCATCTGTAAAACGTTGACACTTTTATGCAGTCAAAAAGGGTATGGCTGAATACCCAAAGCAGGCGGTTCTCACACGTATCACATGATTTTTCGGTGTTTTTCCTGATCCGGTTTTTAGAACACGAAGGTTTTCGCTATTTACAGTATGTTTTTAATGTTTTCTCTAAGTGTGCAGGGTTGCCTGGAAGAGATCGCGTTTAAGGCCGTTTTTGTTCAAAATGGTGTTGTTTGTTTTTGTTCTTCTATAAGCTAATAATTAATAATATATGAGCATTAAAATGTTTTTGTCTGTCTCTTTTCGAGTGGAGGCCACGACTCGGCAAGCGTAGAGTTTGGCGCCTTCCAGCCAGTACCCTATATTATCAAACTACAAGCTACGAGTACCATTTTACATGTGAAATTCGATGTTCATTGCGTAGTCGGTTAGCCATTATGATACCAGGAATATGAACCGGCTACGCAATGTACTAAGAATTTCACTTAGACTTGTAGCCTGTAGTTTCATAAAATAAACCTGATGGTCCGAACCGATGTCTTAAATAGGCCGGCTGGTAGGGACTGGATGGCGAAAACGGAAGAAGGCCTACGTCCAGTAATTGACTGCTATTGGATGATGTGTATGTGTGTATGTCATGATCATGACACACCGCCGTCGCAGCATTGAATTGCGGCTGTCACAGGTTGTCATTTGTATGGTGCGATTAACCGCAATATGGTGCGGTGCGTGTGATAACCGCCGTACCTTTGTGAATCTCTAATTTCGTTTCGGATGAACCTTGATATAATTACGAAGCTTTTAAAAGCGCGTGGGAATAGGGAATTAGTTTTGTTTAGAATTACAAAATACTTTTTTTTATTTAGCTACTTTTGAAAGCTTCTGAGCTCGTACGCAAAGTTTGAGTGATCTATATAACTTTGGTTTCCAATTTCCCTAAAAATTGTGTTAATTTTTTCTTATTCCTGAATATATATGATTACTAAGTACTTTAAATAACTATTGTTAATTACTAACACAAAACAATAACCCGTCAGGCGCCAGCTTAGAATAGCATCATCCCATTTCTACGCGTGGAAGGGGCGTCGCCACTAATTAAAGTTAATATTTATGAAAATTTGTTTATCTACAGGTTTTAATTATTTGATATTGAATTGCTTTATATTTATATTGAATAAAAATAGCTCAAAAATACATTATTGAATGGGTTTAAAATTGTGCAGACTCAAAAAAATACTCAAAAAATATTCAACACATTAAAATCAGCATCATTCCACTTTAAAATAGCCTTTTTTATACAAACGGAGCTGCGATCACTCGTCACAAATATTGAATAAAAGTTTTGACCCCAGAGTTCGTTCGGTCATTCGTTGAATCGGTGTATCACGCTGTAAGTGGAAGGAATAAATATTGATTTATCATCACTACATAGTATAAAACAAAGTCGCTTCCCGTTTGGTGTCTCCTTATATCTTTAGAACTACCCAACGGATTTTGATGCGGTTTTTTTATTAGATAGAGTAACTTGTAAGGAAGGTTTATAAGTATAATTCATTCCGGGAAATTGTCACGTTCCCATGGGAAAAAGGGTAGCACAACTGGTAGTAAACTTTTGACCCCCTTTTGACACCTTTAAGGACTAAAATTTCAAAAATGCTGAAACACGTATTTAATTATTTTTAGTTATGAGTCCAATCAGGAATTTTGAAACAGATCACATTTAAGATAAAAAACTTTCATACAAACTTTTAACCCCCTTTTCACCCATTTAAAGGTTAAAAATTCAAAAATGCTGAAACACTTGTTTAATTGTTTTAAATCATTAGTCTAATCACAAATTTTGAAACAGATCACATTCATTTAAAAAAACGAACTTTCATACAAACCTTAAACCTACGTTTGACCCTATTAAGGGTTAAAATTTCAAATATGCTGAAACACGTGTTTAATTATTTTAAGTCATAAGTCTAATCACTAATTTTGAAACGGATCACACTTAAGACAACGAACTTTCATACAAACTTTTAACCCCCTTTTCATCCCTTGGGGGATTAAAAAAACCGGAATTTAAAGTAAAGTCGCTTCCCACGTCTGTCCCTGTCTGTTTGTATGCTTAAATCTTCAAAACCACATAATGGATCTAGATGAAGTTTTTTTTTAAGATAGAGTGATTCAAGAGGAAGGTTTTTATGTATGATTTATGTGGGGAGAAGGTCTGTTTCCCGTGGGAAATCAGTTAGCAGCGGGTGAAACCGCTGGGCGGGCCGCTAGTAAAGGATAATTTTAACCTTACTATGACATATTTGTTGGTGAAACTGGGAGTTAAGCCATTATCTGTGTTGTTACAAAAAAGTAAGACGCATATTTAGACGCTGTTTAAATTAATTTTCCATATGACTTGACGTAGTTTTTTTTAATAACATCGATAAGTTTCGCTTTCTATTTCTAAATGTATGTACCAGTATCGTACGATGCAGTCATTCTGTTCAGTATAGTCATTGAAACAAAAAATCAACATAAACTGTTTTAAAATTTTGCGGTCACACATAATGACTCAAAATACAAAAACGAGGTTCTTACCACGATACTCGATTTTGTTGAATTGTCGTTCCGTGATCTTGGCCCTTGCAACTCTGGGACGAAATATCGAGTTTTGAGTCATAAATCAACATGTTTCACGTAGACAGCGTGTTACATTCGTAGCAACAATGTAGAACTACATTTAAGTGCAGGTGTTTTATATATGTGTTTGAAAACATATTATATTAACAGTTAGTTCAAAATTAATATGTAGATATTAAAAAATGGAAGCATGGCTCATAGGTTGTTCAATCGCAGAACTGCAGAATATTTGAATGAGACATCAAATATAATATTCTATACTATATTTGTCAGTAAATATAAATATATTTGTCAGACATGGCGTAAATGTTTGTTTTATGCGGCCGTTTATGCTGTGCCTACCCTGCAAGGGATTATATGTGTATGTATGTAATGAGACATCAAATATAATATTCTATACTATATTTGTCAGTAAATATAAATATGTTTGTCAGACATGGCGTAAATGTTTGTTTTATGCGGCCGTTTATGCTGTTTATGCGGCCGTATATTTTTGGGGAACTTGCAAAGTTGCATTGCAGACAGGATTTGTAACTGCGACTTTCGCTACCACTAGTAGCGACGCCTCTACCGACTGGGCTACCGCGACTCAGCCATCTATCCTTAGCGTAATTATGCAAATGTATCTTAATGTCAGTAACGCGTGGCATACTAATTTACTACTATTAAAAATGATAAAAAAAAATGATAAAAAATATTTATTGTCTCCCAGTAATTAAATAAAGTTATTACATTTGTTAAAGTGTATAAATTCATGGTTGTTTAATTGAAAGGGAGATAGGAGTCCAAACTAGGTGAACCTGTGCTATGGATCTCCTAGCTCCAACATTCTGACATCAGCACACACTTATAATTATTTAGACCAGTAGTCTAATTAACTTATAACTAAGTAGAATACATTTTGAATACATAGTAAGAGTTTATTATCCATACTATGTATTTAAAGTCTGCCTGACTGTACCTATTAAACTTATTTAATATGAATTAGACATTGTTTTTTTGCAAGAATACATGTCAATATAATAATTAGATATTAAATTAGAGTCCAATGCCGTATTCTGCTTGCTTCAAGCGTGCAAATTTTGATTAACTATGTAATTTTAATTAACATATAATATATACGCCCCGCAAGGGATAAAGGCGTGATATATGTATGTACGTATATACGTATATTACAAAATTGTTATAAAAAAAAGAAAATTGTATGAAACGAATTTCTTTTTTTAACAATGACGTTAATAAGTGATAATACTTACTATCTTACATTGAATAAAGAATTTCAAATTTCTACTAGTGGCCCGCGCAGTGGTTGTACCCGCTGTTAACCGTTCTTTCGTGGGAACAAGACGTTTTATCGAAAAATATTATGCATTACTCTTCTTTAACTCACTCTCCCTAATATAGCAAACCGCATCAATATCCGCAGCGTGGTCTTAAAGCTGTGAGGAGTGTCAATGACTGAGCTATAACCAAAAAGTGACTTTGTATTGATTTACCTCTAGATCTTCTTTTTCTTTCTAAACTGACTTTGGGAAAGGTCTCATCGATCCTACACTTCTAATCCTTTCAGACCGAACTCTGAAAATAGGTACGAAAGGTAAAACCCCACTTTTTTTCCACTTTACATTATGCACGGCGCTCCATTGAGGTAGAATGTAAAATGGATCCTTTTCATAATGTTCTTTAGTGGGCCAGTTTCCGAGGTTTCCGACAACTTTGAGGAAAACGTAATAGTAGTTTATGCAACTGTCGTATAATGGGGGTCATTAGAATGCGAGTGTCTGTTTATCACACGAGGCGCAGCCGAGTGTGATAATAGTTTGACACGAGCATTCTAATGCCTAATTATAGCAGTTGCATACACTATTTTATCTACACTCTCCAAAAAAACTCAGAAACACTTTTCTAAACGTACGCACCGGCCATTGCAAGGCCCGATACAAGGACAAATTCAATACGAGAACGTAATATGGCTTGATATGAATTTTTTGAAATCTTTACTTTAGCAGTTGTTTAGATGTGGAGTCTTAACAATAACTTAACTAAACAACTGAACAACATCTGAACAACAACTGAACAACATCTGAACAACAATTGAACAACATCTGAACAACGTCGAAACAACAACTGAACAACATCTGTACAACAACTGAACAACATCTGTACAACTGAACAACATCGGAATAACATCTGAACCACGACTAATCAACATCTGAACAACAACAGAACAAAAACCTATTAAAACAACTGAACAACATCCGAAAAATTACCGTACAACAACAACTGTCAGGTGCGGCGGAAGATAGCGATTTGAGTATTGGAAAAAAAAACTTCGTTTCATTTCTCAACTTTATCGTATTAAGAGTTTTGTCATTAAGTCATTACGCTTCTGTAATTTATAGTAAACCCTAGTTTTTATAGGCAGAATGCATAAAGTAGGTCATTATGCATCTGTTTTCGAATTCATAATTCGAACATTATGAGACGAGTGTATATAAAATACTTTTACAGCTTTTTTGTATTCTTATTTAAAGTGAAGGAAACTATTTTCATGTAAAACACTCAACTGCAAAACGGTTTGTTGTGGAATTTTGAATTCTATGAAAATGACGTCAGTAATAATATCATATTTCGTACAAAACTAAAATTCCACAAATATTATCTATTTCATTCAGCTTCGTGTTGACACTTCAGTTTGTGTTCATTTTCAATAGAACTATCATTGTCAGCTTTTTTTAGCTAAAAGAGTTTCTTGGAATCAAAATGTTTTTTAATCAATACAAGCTATATATTGCAATGCAATTTTTTAAGTTATACGAATAAGAATAAAACGCCGCTGTCACGATGCTGTCACGTCGTGCTTTCAATTTAAATCAATCGCCATTTTGTCTCTTTTCTATGCTCTACGCACCACCGCTCCTCCATATACACCTACCCATCGACTATTTTATTCTTTACAAGTTGAATGTAGTCAAAGCGATGAAAACCCGCGATAAATTGAATACCAGATTTTATAACACTTCCCGTGTAAGGTAAAAAAAATTGAATCGTGATTTTCTGGATCTGAACCTGCGACTTTAGGCATTACTAGTGGTTTCTTTTCCTCTTCCATCTAGGCTACCGCGGCTCGTCCAATGCCCGCCAATTTCGGAAGTGTGTTTTGATGCCAATAACGCGTGGCACGACTCCATCAGCAGGGTTAGTTTTGACACGAACTACTTCGCTTTACACTGCTCAGCTCCGTTACAGAGCTATTCGATTTTTTATTCTCCAATAAGAAGGTTCATTGGATCGTTTGTCGACTTATTGTAACACATTATACGATGATAACATGATTATAAGAACAACGTTGAAAATAAACTTTTGTGTGAATTTGAGGCCTTTTTCTACGTTGACCTTATTATGACTCATTATTCAAAACTTATTAATGCCATCATCACATCAGCTTATATAGCAGTCTACTGCTGGACGTAGGCAAAGACGCCATTAGGCACGATCTCTAGTTTTCACCATCCAGTCGCTACTAGCCGCCCTCTTGAAGTCATCGGTTGTTTAAGTAAAAATGTATACGTACTAGAGTCAAAAACACACCTATCTTGAATTAGAATATTCGGTACCAATATTTTTACAGAACCCATCTCACAAATAGTTTCACCGAAAAAGGTTTCAACCGTCCTATTTACCTGCATAATTTAACAAACATCCCTTCTAAGAGGCTTACAGGAAAAAATTATCCGCCACTTCAGGCCAAAGATGGACGTTGGAGGCTTTAACGGTATTTTAAGTCGGAAAAGAAAAATAATCTTTTTTCGATCTTGTTATAAATTTGATGGAATTATTATGTTTTATCGAAGTACTGGAACCTTTGTATATCAAAAAAGTTTACATATCATTTCATAGTTTTATGATAAAAAAGGAAGTAAGAATATTTAAGTATACAAATATTTTAAGTGCTGAACCAGTCTACAAAACTGAAACTATAACTTATCTTATCCTATCTTAATTAGCCTATATCGTCCCACTGCTGGGCAAAGGCCTCCTTCTTCTCTTTCCATCTTGTTCTACTCTGGGTCTCTGAGTGACGGTTTTCTAGGGTGAGATTTTACTAGTGACCGACACCAAAAACTAAAGACGGGCTCTGGTGATGAAAAGAAAACGAACATAAAAATTGACCTGGCCAGCCGAACGATTTTGTATGGAGGTATATTTTTCTAAATGATGGTTGATGATCGGAGAAAGTTATTTAAATTGACAGGCTGGTGTGCCTTTTAAATAATTTGCACTAAACTTTTACACCCTTTCATCTTATCTCTTCGTTATGTATGAATGCCTAAAAGCTCGCGTAGTCAGCTTCACATCAATAATAATAATTTTTTATTTTTTTTTATTTTGTCGACGTCGTGTCCGTGAACGTGTTAAGGATGGTTTTGCTCTTGACTTTAGGTTATAGGACAGAGACAGAGTCTAAGATGGAGCGAGCTCACCCAGAAGAAGCCTGTTCACTCTTACTTTGAAGATATTAGGGTTGTATGCGTTTGGAAACACAGACGCAGGTAGTGAGTTCCACTCTTTAGCAGTGCGCATTATAAAATTATTGTATTCGCTTCTCTTTACATTGTTGTTCAAGTTTTCGTAGGTACATGATGTCTGCGACATTTCCTGTCTCAAGTTCATGCCGTTGAGAGTGTCAACAGACATAACACATTCATGTGATCAGCAATGTTATATGCGTTACATTGCGTGCACGTATATTCTCTGAACACCGGCTGCACTCACGAAAAACCATGACCCATCGTAAAGTTGCACAGCCGAGCGTCAAAGCGAGAACACGGAACAAGCGAAAGAGAAGCACGTTTGGCTTGACCGGTAGGTTATGTATCACGTATAATAAATCATCGTCTATAAACCGACTTTACAGAAAACCATATTTTCTACGAGTGTTGCTAATAGCATCACACCCTTACTACCTGTAGGTGTCATAAAGGGATGATTTTAGTAAATGGACCGCAGCGTTTTTTTAATTAAAATTATGTAAATTTTTTAATAAACATTTATTTCCTTGATAATCTTTTTTAAATCTGTTGAAAATAATCCGTAGCCATAAGCTACGTAACTACGTAGGTGCGCTACGGTATAGAGGACAAAATATTGAAAATCGACTACCAGGGAAAACTTTTTAGAGGTCACTTTGTTTCACAAGCTATTATTTATTAAATTAACAATAATTTTTTTTATATATAAGCCATGATCCAGCGATGTAAACTCTAATATTGTGTGCCCGTCCTTGCACTACGCAATGTACATCCTTAAGCTAACTGTAAGCGCTATCTATCTACTAAGACACTCAACGAGTGACGTCATCATTACGTCATAACCATTTCATCTTTCATAATAATGACACAAATTAGGGAGACGTTGCGAAGAGCAGTTAGTATGATAGGTTTATGTAAGTAAGTTTATGAACAAGTGCAAAGGTGCCTACAGAATATAGGGGGTGTAAGGGACAGCGCTCCGAATACTGATCGGGTGCATGCAGACTGTGAAATTGAACAACTTTTCCCTAGAAACATATGCCAGGAAATGACGAAAAAATATTTACTCCCCATTCAAAATCGCGATCAGCTGACTGCAATTACTAAGGGACGTAATTTTTTTTACGTTTCCTGAAATATTTTTGATGGGAAGTTGTTCAGTTATATGGTGTGAATGCACCCTATAATTATTTGAAGGGTTGTCTCTTACGGCCTGTATAATAAATTGTTACAAATATTCAAAGGAATTAACCAGTCCATGAAACTAAATAATTGTCTTCAAGTAACATTATTTGCCGATACATTAAAAAACATGGCCCTCCCATACAATATGTATCAGCCGACCAAGTCAGTAAATTTGTATGGAAGGTCCAAATTGGCACCATAACATAAGTCATGATAAAAAGACGCCCTGCCATGTGACGCCGGCTTAGAATAGCATCACCCCATTTCTTACCCATGGGAGTCGTGAGAGGCGACTAAGGGACTCGAGAGTGTATATTGCAATTTTAGGCGATAGGCTGACAACCTGACACTATGGCGATACACAATTTTCCGAACGACCCTCAAAAATTGTCTGACGTGGCGTAAGTGTCCGTTTTTGTGGCCGCCGTTTACGCTCTGCCTACCCCGCAAGGGATTATGTGTATGTATATGTATAAAAAGACGCACTAGTTTAATGTTCTGGTTCTATACATATATCACGTCTATACCCTTTGCGGGGTAGGCAGAGCCTAAACCGTAGCCGACAACGCACTGCGGTTTTGTCAACGTTAAAAAAACATTTTAAACTCTTTTTTCTGGAATTTTGACCTAGTTTTATGTTGCTGAAAATAAAAAGAGCATAAATATAGTAACTTCGAGACTGATGAGTCCCAAAGGCTCAACCTGTAATTCGGAGTACATTACCTATTCCACAGAGTACTTTGTGTGAAAATAAAAAATATATTTACATAGAAGAACAGTTTCCTGCATTAAAATACAATGTTTTTTCACCGGTAGGTATAACAGCATTAGATGGCTATGGCCAATTTGACTGGTTTTTCATAAAATTACTAAAAATAACCAGTTTAAAGTTGATCCCTTTAACGTGCTAATATAAATTAAATAAATAGAAAAATAAAATCGTTTATTGTGTATAAGAACAACACATACATACTTTTATTTTAACAAAAACAATTAGCAAATGCATTTTAGGAATAAACGAACTTAGACACCTTAGATACCTGTTACGTATTGTGGATCTGCAACTGAATGTGAAGAATTGAACGAAATTTTCCTTTGAAGTTAAAAACATGAGAATTGTATAATTCTAATGTGTTTTTAATGAGAAAAAAAACATCTTTAAACCTCATATAGATAGTAGATAAATACACAGCTGTGTGATATAACGATGCTTAGGGTCAAGACTTAGAGCAAATAATTATCAAAAGAGTGCAGCACTGGTGTTTAGCCATTACCCCAAGTAAAGTACATGGGATTTCTTCAAAAAAACTCACGTGTCGAGGAATTTTAGATAGCGATATGATAACTTGTGCAGAAAATATTTGTTATCATCATCATTGGCCTCACTCGTCTGTGACAGACGATTTAATCAGTGTCTGAGGCAAGACATTTCATGGCTGTATAAGCCGATACGGGAGCGGCATAATCTTCCGCACGCTCTACAAGTGAAGGTGGAATTTGAGACTGGCACATGCATGTTTAGATGACGTTTTTGCCTTTTGTTAGCGAGACCAGAAAACCAGGCATTATCGTGTGTTTAACGCTTACGCCATTCGTCCCTATCCTCAGCAAGCTTCTCCCAGCTTTGATGGTCAATGTTAAACGCTATGATGATATATATAAATTGATGTCATATGTATGTTTAATCCCACCATTTTCATGTAATATGTCGCCAAGGTGAGAGCATAACAATCATCAGATCAGCCAAGATGAGAACATAACAATATCCAGCTTCAGATCTATCTCAAGTAGCGCCAACTTCTGAATCTACACGCCCGAGCTCACCCCAATTTCACAAACTATACATCTCAGTCGAACTGACATGTATGGCGGGGTTGTGTCGATACCGCCAAGTAGGCAAACGGACATAATTATTTTATGCTGTGCAAATATTTACATCCTGAAGAAATGTGTGATACGAATTGTTGCAGAAGCATCTACCAAAACGGCCAAGCCATACATTTAAATTGGGATAAGGGAAGGTAGTTGGAGTTAGGGCAAGTAGATTCAGAATATTTTGATTTCTGACGCTTACCGAAAGAAATACCTTACGTAGGTAACTGAAAAACACGAACTGTACCGCGTCTTGGCGACTAACGCCGCGGCACTACTTTAAATATCGGTCAAGTGCGAGTCGGACTCGCGCACAAAGGGTTCCGTACCATTTTGTAACAAAATGGCATATAATCTCGTTTTTTGTACGGGAGCCCCTTGAAAATACTCATTTAATTATATTTTTTATAGTGGCAAGAGTTATACATATTCTGTGTCCAATTTAAAATGTTCTTATCAAATTAAATCTATTCCAATTCTATTCATGAAAAATCTCCATTCCTTAACAATATTCAAATTTGCGAGTTCCCAGGATTGGACAAAAATGGCGTTGCGTATCGCAAATCTAATAATCCCTAAAGGAAACGGGTAATTCCCTTATCAGGGCTAAGTGTTACTCCCTCCGGGTTTAAGGGACGGATCGCGTTTCAATGCATAATTTACGCTTAATTTGCGTAAGGTGTGACATTTCGCGATGGTGACAATTTGTTAGTGTGGCATATGCGACGTTATCGTGACATTCTAAATGTTTTTAAAACAACTACTTATTGTTAAAACAATTCAAGTACGAGTTGTCATGAGATAAACACGGATTACGCATTTTTAAACCAAAACAAATGAAAAGTTCAGTATTTAAATTAATCACTCAAATACTGTCCTGATCAGATATATTGAACCCAGTAAAATATGCTCCAATGTAAGCTGACTGCCATTTCAGAATATTGGATGTTATTTTACTACTGACTGATCCTGAAAACGGAAGGCGGGCTGGTGATAAGGAACAGCTTTCCCAAAGGAACATGGGTCAAATAATTTCTAAAATATGAGTAACCTTAATCAGCTGATCGTCAATTCTGTATGTATCAACCTAAACAGGGTTCATGTATCAACTTATACAGGTTGTAAAGGAAAACCCTCCGAATACTTATAGGGTGCATGCAGACCATGAAAGTGAACAACTTTCCTCTAGATACATATGTTAGGACAAAAAAAAATATGGACCGCCCATACAAAATCACGATCAACGAACTGAATTTAGTATTGGAGGTCAAATTTTATTTTACCTTCCTGTTTTTTTACGGAAAGCTATTCAGATTGCTGGTCTTAATGCACACTATAAGCATTCGGAGGGCTGTCCCTTACACCCTGTATTCCTTGGAGAAAGTTGCTCATTATCACCAAACCGTCGCGAGTTTTGGCTATTGATCACTAGTAAAATTTCACCCTATATTGTTCAAAACAGTAAAAAACATTTTTTTTTTATTAATGATGGGTTTGCTCTTGACTCTAGTCTAGGTCATAGGACAGAGACAGAGTCTAAGATGGAGCGAGCTCACCCAGAAGAGCCTGTTCACTCTTACTTTGAAGAAATTAGGGCTGTATGCGTTTGGAAACACAGACGCAGGTAGAAACATGCTATTATTTAATGTTTTATTCTATCTCTCAAAAGACGTTCTTTAACCCATTGAAGGCCAAGCGCCTCAAAAGTCTTAGAAATACGGCAGTGCGAACGTTTACATTCTGCGCCCGTAACTAACGTGAATTTACGTGACGACTTAATCTAAGCCCTGGCCGAATGCGAGGGGGAAAATTTAAATTAAAACATTTCAAGACCATTCACTTACTTACTTTGAGACATATTTTAAATTATTTATTTTCTTTGAGTGAAATGAAATAAGTAAACAGAAATACTGTAGTATCGATTTAACAAGGTATTTGATACTTCAGTTATTTTCTATCTAAAAGTCGTCCTAGCATTTTCTACGAATATCGTAACTAATCGCAGCGATTAACCATTACAAATTCATTATTACTATTTCAAACTTTGAAACATTGATTTTATAATATATGTGTGATAGAAGCTTCATGGACTAAACCTCACCTACGTACCTCTATAATTCAGTCGCTGAATTTAAGATAGTATATGACTACGTAGGCGGTAAATGTCATATCTATTCAAACAATCCAAAATTACGCAATGTCACATACCAACCTAATTTAGGACGATTGGCTTCAATTCGGGACATACATTTTCTTTAGGTTAAATAATCTGTGTCACTCTCCGTCAAATAGGATTAGAAAAGAATAAGCGATATATTTAGTGCTGTCATGTTTAAAAATTGTAATGGTTTCTGTGATATTTCTTGTCCATTGTTCGTCGTCTTATTTTGACAGATAAAGCGTATTTTGCATCAAATTATAAGACATGACATGACTTCAATATCTCCTATTCTTTTTTGTACCTATTTGGGTAAGTAAAGACAATCTCGGGTTATAAATTATCTTAACTAACCTTAAATTAGCACTGTCATTTAGTCAAGTAGGTTTAGAAAATAATAAGAGATCTTAGTCCTGTCATGTTTATGTTTATAGTTTCTACGCCATTTTTATTTGTCATTATATTCATAAGCTATATTGGCTGCATTAATCCATTATTAGGCTTTTTTGACAGTCATATATCGGATGACAGATAGGATAATACAGCTAGTGAGCTATACAATAAATAATGGTGGTTTAAATATACCATAGATAAAAAGGAAGTCAATCAACATAAATATTTGATTTCAAACATATCGTCATATTTACAGTAAAAATTGAAGGAACAGTATTTATAGTTAAAAATACGGTGCACAATACATTCTCGTATACGAGGTGTAAGAGTCAGTGTACCAAAAAATGCACACACACATCAGGTCTTTATACCTTCGGGGTAGACGTTGACGGCCGTAAAAATACGGTTGCTACCGCCACACAAACTTTGCAGGAATGATCAGACCATTCAACTGAACAACTTTTTCTATGAAGGCCATGTTAAAGAACGAGAATTTTATTTGCGATCTCCATACAAATTCCCGGTCAGTTGACTTTCTATGAAAACTCGTAATAAAAATCGTTTCTCAACAAAGGTTTCAAAATAAAAGTTGTTATGTTTCATATTCAGATCATTCCTGGAAAGTTTTCAACTCACTGTTCCTTACACCCTTTATTACATGAAAATATGTACCCGCTGTTATGTAATTTTGACCAAAACGGCTGTGATTAAAAATAATGGTGATTGGTTTCTGTATCAGACGCGTATGTAGTATTGAACCAATTTGAAACTCGATTTACGGACATTGGCGTGTTATGCCAGCTTAGAATAGCATCACCCCAATTCTGGTTGGTAGGTTGTTGTATATTATTAGATATATTGTAAGTACTTGAATGTAATAGCTTAAGATTGGTATTGTTTTTATATTGATAGCGGATTTATGTCATCGAGACAAACCTTTATGTGGTTTATCGAAGGCATTTGACTGAATTGTATGTGTATGTATACTATGTTTAAATAAATAGTAATAATAATACTCGTGGGTGTCGTAAAAAGCGAGTAAGGGATAAATTGCCCCAACTGTCCCCAGTCTTTTTCTTACCAGGACCTAAAAGAGGCGAACCCAACAGCTGTCGCTGTGGCCAAACACTGGTCCAATCTTATTTAGTTACCATTTCGACTAGACGAAGAAGAAGAAGAAGGGATAAATTAATCTAGGGAATGTCTTGCAGTGTTCCCTGTGAATGCAACGTCTTGCACTGCGCACGCCAATCCTTCTTACAAGCGTGGTGAATATGGCAATATCCCGCAAATAGGGGGAGGCACATGTCCAGCAGTGTACTGAATTTTAATGTAATGTATAAGATATTATCAACAGCATATCAACTTACTAATTTAAGTTACGATTGACAGACACATACGTTACGGTGCGTTAAAAATACGCAGCGACGAACGGCAAGTGGGAGACCCGCCTTAGGTTATCTAGTAGACTTTCAAAATTTCGTTTGTTCGAAAAATGAATGAATCAGTTATTCTACTTTCATCCTTTCGTATCATGAATAAAACGGTTAGTTCTTTTTCTCTTTTTATTGTGCTATTTCCTTAATTCTTTTTTTATAGAAGGCACGTGCATTTTCTTGAAAACCAACAAACATACATACACATATCACGCCTTTACTTCTTGCAGGGCAGGTAGTGCGTTATCGGCCGGAAAAAAACGGTCGCTATCGCTACGTCTGACAAAAACTTGAGGGTCACTTGCTTGGAAACTAACATAACCTTAAAGTTAACGTATTTAGGGTTCAATTTTACTAGTGACCGATACCGAATACTCAGAACGGGCTGGTGATAAGACACAACTTTCCACAAGGATATGAAAATAAATAAATGGACATGCCATACAAGTTGACTTGGATGGCTAGTACATTTTGTATGGGAGGTTAATTTTTTTATCGACTTATGTTCCTTGGGGAAGGTTGTTATCATCAGCCCGTCCTGACTGTTTGGTATCGTTCACTAGTAAAAATTTCACGTTTTCTATTCAGACGATCACTAATAAACTATGATGGCACTAACTAAGTACAAACATTGGAATCACAAACTCACTTAGTCAAAAGTCTAAACAGATGACACACTTACAAACATTGACCTGACTCTTCCCGACGACTTAATTTGAACATTCTACTCGAAATCAGGTGAAAAGATAAACTGATGGCAACACCGGCAGGAATCCCTAATATTCCAAAATTGCCAGCTCGATAGACGTAGCGCGGAAACTCTTAATCCTGCACGCTGGCATTTTAGAGGAGTGGGCGATAACCTGCAGTCGGTACTATTGGTTCTCACTTATTTCTCACTATTTTATTTTATACGGGTGTGAAAGAAGTGTGATGTGAAATGACACACTCTGTTTCATTATTAAAGACTTGACTTCTTCTTCAAAAATTGTATATTCAAAAGAAAGAAAGTAATGGAGTGACGTTCTTCAAACTTCTTACTTCGTTCGTTTGAAATTTTACGCGATGAGCTGACAACAATTTTCCGAATGACCCCAAATGTTTGTCAGGCGTGACGTTAATGTCTGTTTTAGCGGCAGTTTGGGCTCTGTCTAGCTCGCAAGGGATGATAAGCGTGATATGTGTGTATTCTTCTAAACCGGCATCACACGGCAAAAAATACTTACGTGAATTCGCTTCCAAACAGCTTATTGATAATAATCAGTGCCTGTTGCATACACGTAGTCTGGGACCATGTTAACCTATATTTTGGTATATTATCGTCCAACTTACTTATTTGAGTTTGATATGTAGGTACCTATGATACCAGGCTAGAGGGTTTCATTTATGAGTCCTATAAAGAAAACACACAGGAAGTTATAAAAATTAATAGTCTATTTTGACGATTATAGATGCCTCCTACCAGATTGTAAATTTTTAATTTAGTTGATTTGGTTGACTGTTTAAGTACAGCTTTGTTTTAGGTGCTGGATGGTTAAAAAAAGTGTTTCGATTACCGATGGTACCACTTTAAGACGAATTGTGAAAGTGATAAATTCGAATCTCATTATTACGTCGAGATTTCGAGTATTATGTCCTTGACTATTGTCGATCGAGTGCTAAATTGATTTGGGTTATTTTTCTCGAAAAATGATCCAGAAAAAATAAAAGAGTCCCTAAGCCTCTTATATGTAGGGTGGAATTTTACTAGTGACCGATTGTGAAAACTCAAGACGGGCTGGTGATAAGAAACAACAAAATATGAAAAAGAAATTTGGACCTCCAGTACAAAATTGCCGATCAGCTGATTTGAGTTACTATGGAAACTCTAAATATTTTTGACATATTTCCTTCGGGAATGTTGTTCCTTATCACAAGCCCGTCTTGAGATTTCACTATCAATCTAGTGGCATTTGGCCCTGTACACTAATCAGCACCAGAAACACTTACAGGTTGAAACTTTGAGAATGTGTTCTCAGTCTGGTGAGGACATTGCAGGCTAAATCATCTGATTTCCCTTCTGGGAGGGCATGTTAAGCCGTCGGTCGGTCTTGGTTTGGTTTGAATGCTCAATTTTATTTAACACTCTGTATATCTGTTATATCTGCCGTCTTTTTAGGTTAAAGTCAGTATACAAAATTTCAGATGGATAAGACTTTTAATTTTAATACCTAGTCTTCGATGTTCGGACTCTCGCAAAGTCAATATAAATTTTTACCCTGAATTAGGTCAGAAAAAAAACACAAAACAAGTCTGTAAAAGTCAAATCTTGATTTATTTGCGCCCACAACCTTATTAGGATGCAATCCTTAATATAAATATTTCTTCGTAAACGCGTAAAAAACCTTCCTTAAAAGTTCCCCAAAGGAAAACTTTTTTAAATTACACCTAAGCTTCAGAATTAGGAGGCGTACGTGATCTCAAAAGCATTTTTATGGATTTATTCTGTCAATACCCAGTGATATTTCTTTCCACGTCTGTAGCAATTTGTAGACAGTGACAAGGAGCGTCCGTGGCTGTGGAAAATATATTCTAGCTTATTACTCGGGTACTATTTTTGGACATTGTCTGGATTTGATGTAGCGGATTGTTGCCTCTTGGCTTTGTCGTATTCTTCACTCCTAGGTATATGTGAGATTCTGGATGTTATATTCTTGTTCTTATATTTAAGGGCGCAGCTCTTGTCGGTGGAGTAACCGCCATTCTTGTCGTCTCTCTGCCAGTGATTTGACCTCCTGGTACGACACGACCTTTTCATTTATTTGATCAAAGTAAATTTATATAAGAACATACGAAATTCATAGATTTGATAGTTGTGGAGGAATAAGTAGGGTACTTGATGTTTATAAGAACATACGAATTGTATGGGTTAGATGGTTGTGGAGGTATATGTAGGATTCTTGATGTTATATTAGAACATACGAATTGTATGGATTTGATAGTTGCGGGAGATTCTGCGTCTGTGGTTACAAATTGACCTATATTGTAGCTAGTTGATGTTATCTACACTTCTTAATTCAATTATATAAAATGTTTATTCATTTTTTTATGAGAAAGGTACCATCTTGTATATTTTTCTTGGTGTCAGATGTGAAATATTAAGTAGCGAAAATTCAGATTGCTTAGAAGTAACCAGCAAAGACTTTTTCGCGCAAAATATAATATTCTTTTCTACAATTGCAAATTCCACCTCTAAGTAATATACAAGATAGTCCAACACTTAATTTTGATTGTCTATACTATTAATATACATTTCATTTTTATCTAATTAAAAAAGGTTTTTTTTTCGAAATGGATCACGTGGCTATTCGTATAATATCTTATACTTATGTATAGGTAAGGCGGTTTTCCCAATTGTCGTGCGTCGCTGCGTCAATTGACTCCGTAAACGCACCGTAGCCGTATTTGTTTGGAAATAAGTTTTGAATTCTCAAATTATCTTTCACCTGACAGACGCATATAATACAATGCGTTAAAAATTCGCAGCTATAGACAAGTGGGAGAACAGCCTTAAAATATAATATTTGAGAGATTTGATATGCCGTGTGATGCCGGCTTAGAATAGCAACACCCCTATTTCTTTCCCGTGGGAGTCGTAAAAGGCGACTAAGGGACTCGAGGGTGTGTATTGCAATTTTAGGCGATGGGCTGACAACCTGTCACTATAGCGATACACAATATTCCAAATAACCCTCAAACATTTGTCAGACGTGATGTAAATGGCCGTTTTTTGCGGCTTTTTACGCTCTGCCTACCTCGCAAGGGATTATAGGCGTGATATGTGTGTGTGTGTGTGTGTGATATGTGATATGCCGTGTGATGCCGGCTTAGAATAGTATCACCGCATTTCTTTCCCGTGGGAGTCGTAAGAGGCTACTCAAGGACTCGAGGGTGTGTATAACAATTTTAGGCGATGGGCTGACAACCTATCACTATGGCGATACCTACACTTTTCCGAATGACCCTCAAATGTTTGTTGGACGTGGCGTGAGTGTTCGTTTTTGCGGCCGTTTACGCTCTGTCTACCCCGCAAGGGATTATAGGCGTGATATGTGTATGTGTATATATATATGTGTAGAGATTTGATAAGATCTGGTCAACATTTTTATGGATTTATTCTGTCGATACACTATTTATAACATGTCGGCAGGGGCAGTAATACGACAGGTTTTGACGAGGGGATGCCAGCGACCGCGATGTACGACAAACTTTACTGATAGATAATGTTCTGCCTTTTTTCTTTGTATAAGAAAATATGTGATGAATATCTTTTAACAAAATTTTGGGCGACTGTTCACCCTTAAAGTATCCCAACAGGAAATTTGACAAAGTGATAGATATTGTGTTAAACCCGCGATAAATAGAATATGTATATTTATAATTTTAGTGTGCAAACCTGCGATAAATTGAATAATAAATAAATAAAAGTTTTATGCTATGAAAACCCGCAATAAATAAAACTATATTTTTTTAAATTTGGTATTTTATTTATCGCGGGTGTTTATCGCTTGGACTACAATCAATATGTAAATAATTAATTATTCGTATTAGTTGCAAAACTAACCCGGTAGATGGAGCCGTGCCACACGTTATTAGCATCAAGATACACTTACAAAATTGGCGGGCAAGGTAGCCCAGATGGAAGAGGCGTCGCCAGTGTCGTGGGCTGTGGTATGAAATTTAGCAAGTTTTCTAAAACATACCTAACACGGGAAGTTTAAAAAAAAATAGCATTCAATTTATCGCGGGTTTTGTCAGTATTTCTTAAATAAGTGTCGAAGAAAACTTCAGAAAACAAAAGTTTATAAACGCATAACTATATCCACTACTACAACTTACTTCAACAGCCTAATGCTGAGCATGGGCCTCCACCACGCTTGGCAGGTGGATTAGCGAGTGCAGTGCATGGTTTTGTATTCACTGGCATTCTCTGGATTGATCCCTGACTCCCTATTTTAATCCGGCACGATACGGCTAAATTAAAATATCTTCAAAATAAAAATATTAACTCCAAATGCTTGCACCCAATTTTATTCATAATACAAAACAAGTTAGCCTAAAGCAGGCAACGTCTGCATCATTCCATTCATAATTAGAAAATGCTTTTTAATTATTCCAGGGGCTAAAACGATAACATTATCTGCAAATTGCATTGTATTTTGAGCCACAGTATAAAGAAAGAAAATCAGTTAGTTTTGAAGTAAATTTATAAAATACAGTTGTCATATAGGCGGTTCTCTCACGCCATAAAGGCGGTTTTGCGGTGAACTATCGATATGTCGTCCATCGCTGCATCTGTCACGTGAAAGAAAATTGCGAATTCCGATCTGATTCCCATAAAAATACAGCTACAGTACTGACAAGCAAGGCAGATACATCCGTTAACGCACAGTAGCCGTATTTGTGTGGGAATCAGATCGGAATACGCAATTTTCTTTCTTCTGACAGACGCATGCGTTACGATGCATTCAGAATACGCAGAAACGGACGACATGTGGGGACATGCACCGCATAATTTTATGGTGAGTTAGCGGATAATATTTTATTAATATATAATATTGATTTTGACATTCTCCTTGCTATGTTACGCACACTAAATCTATCACCAGAGGTGATTGACTGGTTGCATAGTTACCTCTTTGGCCGACGGCAGCGCATACGCATTGAAGAGTCTTTTTCTTCGTGGAGTGATGCTGCTGCTGGCGTGCCTCAAGGTGGCGTGCTATCGCCTCTTTTATTTTCCATTTTTATCAATTCTATCACTCTCCCTCTTGCTTCTTCTTATCATCTTTATGCCGATACATATATACATACATATATCACGCCTATAGTCCCTTGCGGGGTAGGCAGAGCATAAATGGCCGTGAAAAACGGTAATTTACGCCACGTCTGACAAAAGTTCGAGGGTCAATCAGATAACTGTGTATCACTATAGTGACAGGTTGTCAGCCCATCGCCTAAAATTGCAATACACACCCTCGAGTCTCTTAGTCGCTTCTTACGACACCCACGGGCAAGAAATGGCATTTATGCCGATGATTTGCAGATTTACACGAAAGCTCCTTTAACTGACCTCTCTGACGCCATCGATATCACTAATCGAGATCTAAGGTGTATTGCTGAATGGAGCCGAAATTTTGGTTTAAAAATCAATCCCACCAAAACTCAGACTATATTAATAGGTAGCCCTTGGTATATCTCTCGAGTTGACCGCATTTCTCTCCCGAATGTTATTTTTGATGGTATCGCAATACCTTTTAGTGAGAAGGTAAAAAATCTTGGCATTATCTTTGACGAAAATTTATCATGGAAGCCTCAAGTGTTTCGGAAGTCAGCAGGAGGGTGTTTGCTGCGTATGGCTCGCTAAAGCGCCTCAAAAACTTGTTGCCCACCAAAACAAAGATTTCTTTGGCACGATCTGTTTTCCTTCCAATACTGGACTATGCAGACGTTTGCTACCCCGATTTATCATCGCAGTTGCTGAGTAAACTCGAACGTCTGCAGAATCTATGTATAAGATTTATCTTTGGGCTTCGTAAATATGACCATGTGTCGGAGCATCGCTCCAAGCTAAAATGGCTCTCAATCACCCGTAGAAGAGACTGTCATATTCTTTCGTTACTTTACTCTATCCTTTCACTTTCAAACACTCCTTCCTACTTAAAAGATCGCTTCACTTTCCACTCTTCTACTCTAACCCGTAATCTTCGATCCAGCCATAATCTTACATTGAGCATGATTCCTCACAGAACAGAATTTTACGCCAAGTCCTTCTCTGTGCAAGCGATCAAATTGTGGAATGCCCTACCGGAGGATATCAGACGTGCTCCGTCTCTTGAAAGCTTTAAGGCGCGAGTCAGATCACACTATCTGTCCGAAAAGTGATTTTCACTTATACTGTTTTGTTTTTCTCCCCTGTCCATTTAATCTGAATGAACATGCATATTTCTCTATAATAATGTATATGTATTAGTTTATTGTAATATAAGGTATGTAGTAGTTTACTCATATTGTTATTTATGTAAAATATGTAGGTGTTATTGTATATGTATTTTATAGAACCGTAAAAGCACTATCCCGCATCTCAAATCTACTCTCCTTTACCCTAAGGTTGTCTGGTAGAAATAGCTACCTAGCTATAAGACCGCCTATATTGTACTCTTTCTTTTCTTTCTGTATGTCCATTTCTTGTTTTTGTGCAATAAAGTATATTTATGTTATGTTATGTTATGTTATTTTTTGACGAAAAGAGTTTACGAAATCCAATACAA
This sequence comes from Tuta absoluta, assembly GCA_027580185.1. NCBI lineage: Eukaryota > Metazoa > Arthropoda > Insecta > Lepidoptera > Gelechiidae > Tuta > Tuta absoluta. Next base: position 3,348,321 of record JAQAHW010000019.1, on the reverse strand, counting down.
AAAAACTGGATATCATGGCACGCAGGTTGTCATTTGAATGTTGGCTGTAAGGACCACCATACTGTCCGGTGAATTTTTGATTCACCTTATTTAAATGACACATAAAATAACATAAATGTAAACGGCTCATTGATCAAATAAAGTAGGTTTACTCATACATACATACATCAGCCTATTGCAGTCTACTGCTGGATTTAGGCCTCCCCTTGGGTACGTCATAAGGCACGATCCCCCGTTTTCGCCCCAGTCGCTACCAGACGCCTTCTTTAAGTTATCGGTCCATCTGGCCGAAGGTCGCCCAACACTACCCTTGCCGAGGCGTGGCCTGCACTCGAGAACCCGTTTACTCCACCGTCCGTCGGTTCTACGACAAATACTAGTACTATATTATACTAGAATTACTTAATAATAATTGTTTTACTCACTGGCATTAATTTAAACTGTAATCCATTTGGATATGTTACAATTAAATACCAATGTTAAAACTTTTTAAAATTTATGTTTCAGTTAAATCGACAGCATACAAATCTTGTTGTCACACAGAATTAGATATTAAATCGTATTCACGGTCCACAATGCAACAAACAAAGTTTTAACAGAATATGTTTTTACTTTTCTCTTTTTAGGGTTCCTTACCCAAAGGGTAATAACGAAAACCCTATTACTGAGGCTCGGCTGTCTGTCCGTCAGTCCGTTTGTCCTACAGTTACGAGGCTGTATCTCCTGAACCGTTATACCTAGACAGTTGAAATTTTACAGATGATGTATTTCTGTTGCCGCTATAACAACAAATATAAAAAATTTGAATAAAAAAAATATTTAAGAGGGCTCCCATACAAAAAACTAGTTTGAGACTTGAGGCTGTATCTCATGAACCACGAAAGTTAGACAGTTGAAATTTTTACAGATGTTGTATTTCTGTTGCTGCTATAACAACAATAATATATATATATATATTACCATTATCTATAAAAACGCGCAAAAAACACGTGTTTTGTATGACAGCCCCTATAACTATTTATATACGGGGTGTAAGGGACGGTGTACCGAAAACTTTGCAGGCATGATCAGACCATGAAACTGAACAACTTTTTCTATGGAAGCTATGTTGGTAAACGAGAATTTTTTTTCGACCTCCCATACAAAATTGCCGATCAGCTGACTGACTTTCTATGGAAACTTGAAAAAAAAAATTCGTTTCCCAACATAGGCTCCATAGTAAAAGTTGTTCAGTTGTTCAGTACAAAACTGGCGGACAAGTAACGAGGTGGGGTAGCCCAGATGGAAGAGGCGTCGCCAGTAGTCGCGGGCCGTGGTATGATATTTTGCAAGTTTTCTAAAACATGTGTACCTAACACGGGAAGTTTAAAAAAATAGTATTCAATTTATCGCGGGTTTTGCCAGTATTTCTTATATAAATGTCGAAGAACACTTCAGAAAACAAACGCTTATAATCACATGAATATATCCACTACTACAACTTACTTCAACAGCCCAATGCTGGACATGGGCCTCCACTACGCTTGGCAGGTGGATAAGCGAGTGCAGTGCATGGTTTTGTAATCACTGGCATTCTCTGGATTGATCCCTGACTCCCTATTTTAATCCGGCACGACACGGCTAAATTAAAATATCTTCAAAATTAAAATATAAGCTCCAAATGCTTGCACCCAATTTTAGTCATAATACAAAACAAGTTAGCGTAAAAGTAGGCAACGTCTGCATCATTCCATTCATAATTAGAAAATGCTTTTTAATTATTCCAGGGGCTAAAACGATAACATTATCTGCAAATTGCATTGTATTTTGAGCCACAGTATATAGAAAGAAAGTCAGTTAGTTTTGTAGTAAATTTATGAAATACATGTGTCATATAAGCGGTTTTCTCACGCACCAAGTGATTTTCCGGTGAATTATCGATATGTTGTCCGTCACTGCATCTGTCACGTGAAAGAAAATTGCAAATTCCGATCTGATTCCCATACAAGTACAGCTACGGTGCTGTCAAGCCGTTTGGCAGACGCATCCGTAAATGCACCGTAGCTGTATTTGTATGGGAATCAGATCGGAATTCGCAATTTGCTTTCTTCTGACAGACTCATGCGTTACAATGCATTGAGAATACGCAGAAACGGACGACATGTGGGGACACTAAGGCACCGAACGATTTTATGGTGATTATTTACAGGATAATTGTCTAATTTCAAGCTAAACTCCCGCAGTGGAAGCGATTTACACAGGTAAATTTCTAGCAAAATACCAGGAGTTCAACTGAAGGCAGACAATGGCCGCGTTACGCAGCGCTAAATAGCATACGCTGCACGATATAGCAGCGCATACTATGAATTAAACGTGAACCTAAATCTATTTAACTTAATTAACTAAGTTGAGTGAAATTGGCAAATGATGTGTTCTGACCTTTACATAACTCAATTCTGTAGTAAATACCGTCTGCCGATCTGGCGTTACGTCACACGTATAAGCACTAGATTATAAGTAAGTACCTCCAAATTATATCACCCCACGAATTCCGCAATTCGTACTAAGGAGTCACAATGATATGGTACAACAAATATGACTAAAGGGAACACACCATTAACACAAAGAAACAGTTTTATACTAAAACAACTAGGTTTCACACTTACAGTCACGTCGCCGGCGCAAATGCATAAAATACCCAACGGAGAAAGGAAGTTCAGGGAATGGATCAAATAGGGATTCCGTTGGTACTTACAGGGCTGGGTGGAAAAGATATCGACACCCAGCATTCCACTACAGCCTTGGCGCGTTATTCACTTCAAACCACTCACAGCTTCTGTTCGTATTCCACTTTGATATCAGTCATTACGCGTGACCCAACCCGAATTTGGGCCGTACAAACGCGGGCCAATATGGCCACCTGATGCCTATTCAACGCGACGCTCACGTGGAAGACGTCGAGACATCCAACAATCACTAAGCCTGGCATTCCAGTACAACCCAGGAGAAACGCAATAATACGATGCATCAACACGCGCGATCTCAAATTGAATCGTCCATTACACGCGGCATCACAAAACGCGTGGCGGGAAATCCGCACAATACGCGATACCCTCCCGTCCGAACGGTTTTGAGTGACTGATAGTGCGGTGCAGAAATCACCGCTTGGCGCCTACCAGGCGGCCCGCCCGCACGCCGCCACCCTCGCCCCGCGAGCGAGAAAGGGACAACATATGCCCAGAGCGATGCGTGCGGGCGAGCATCGCGGCGTATTCATAGACCGTCATTAATACCTAACTTACCCCAGCATAGCAACGCTAAATTAAACATTCACCCGCCCTAGGCCGAATCCCTTAGGCCTATTCACTACTGGGGAGACGAGATAGCGTTGCTATTGCTCGCTTAAGAACTGAATCCCCTACCTGAACTGTCGCGACTCGAGGAGTGCCATCACTACCTGGGAACAAGTTGAGAATGCGCCCTCTGCGCCATCGCAGTGGCGGCAGGTTGGCATCCTTAACCAGAACGAGATCTCCGATGCGAGGGGGTTCAGTTCTGTCCGTCCACTTAAGGCGTTGCTGCAGAATGTGCAAATACTCAAGCGACCATCGCTTCCAAAAATTCTGAGACATTTGCTGCAGCAACTCATAACGCGTCAAACGATTGCTACTGACCTCTGTGTAGGGGTATTCTGGCAAGGCGTTAAGTGGTCGGCCAATTAAGAAATGCCCTGGTGTCAGGGCCTCCAGATCATTCGGATCTGAGCTAAGCGGACACAAAGGACGTGAATTGAGAACGGCCTCAATTTTACAAAACACGGTCGCTAGCTCCTCAAAGGTTAATATCGTTAAACCTATAACGCGCATCAAATGCGTCTTAGCGGACTTTACAGCCGCTTCAAATATACCACCCCAGTGGGGGCATCCTGGTGGATCGAACACCCAGTTAATGCCCTGACGGGAGAGGCTCGTGCCGATAGCTTCCTCGTTTTCCGATAAAAACGTTATAATTTCTTTCATACATCGATCAGCGCCCTTAAAGTTGGTACCACAGTCCGACCTGATCAGCGCTGGTCGCCCTCTTCGCGACACAAATCTATCTAAAGCTGCTAAGAAAGCCTCCGTAGTGAGGTCGGCCACGAGTTCCAAGTGGACGGCCTTGGTTGCTAGGCACACAAACACGCACAAATACGCCTTGATTGACTTCGCGTTGCGAAGGCGTGATGCCTTTACCATAAAAGGCCCCGCAAAGTCCGTTCCCACACCCGCAAACGTCCAGGCTTCCGTCACCCGGTCCGGTGGGAGGTCTCCCATCTGAGGTTGCATTGTGGCTGCCTTCAACCGATAGCAAGGCAAGCACCGAAACACAATGCTCCGTACCGTACGTCGTCCAGACAAGATCCAAAACTCGCGCTGCAGAATAGCCAAAAGTGCATTGCAGCCCGCATGCGAGTTTTTCTGGTGACGATCCCTAACTATAAGTTCTACCAAAGGTCCCTTCTTTGGGAGTAACAGCGGATGCCGTGCTGAAAAGGGCAGGTTAGCGTTCCGAAGTCTACCTCCAACCCGGAGCATTCCATGCTCGTCCACGAACGGGTTGAGGCGCACAAGACCTCCCTTCAGCTTTCCACGGCCATCCCTGAGCAGCCTGACCTCTTCCTCAAAATGTTCCGCCTGGACGACCCTAACCAATAAACTTAGAGCCGCATTCCGCTCCGCAGGCGAGAGGACAGGTGCCAAGTTCCGTTCTGCTTGAGGTTTTCTACAGTTGTTCACGAACCGTTTGATCCAACCTGTCACCCTTAGAAGTTTGTCGAGGGAGCTGTATCGTTCCAGCAAGAAAGCCGCACTAGGCTTAGGTACGATCTGCCCTACGTTCACTCGCAAACCTCGATCAGGTGGCCCAAGCGGCGACCCGCACTCATTGTATGGCCATCTCTCAGGTGACTCAGTCAGCCACTGAGGTCCCCACCACAGTGAGTGACCTACCAAATCAGGGGCCCTACATCCCCGTGAGGCGCAGTCCGCTGGGTTCTGTTCTCCCGGTACGTGTCTCCATACCAACGGAGTTTCCGATCCTTTAATCTGTGACACCCGATTTGCCACGAAAACCTCAAGAGTATGTACCGACGTCTGTAACCAGCACAGAACTATCCTACTGTCGGTCCATGCGTACACCGTTTCATCCAAATTGATGGTACCGCGTAGATTACTAGCGACATAATGTAGCAAGCGCGTGAGAAGCGCTGCTCCCGCCAATTCCAACTTTGGAATGGTCCATCTTGTCCTAACCGGAGCCACCTTACTCTTGGCCATAACTAGACGCACGTCTACAGTTCCCGTTGAACTGACTGTCCGCAAATAGACAGCTGCCGCGTACCCTCGCTCCGAGGCATCACAAAACCCATGTAGGGTAGCCTTACATCCCACCGATGGGAGCAACTTGCGAGGTATGGCGATGCGTACGATCCCTGGTAAGGTGGTCACAAACTTGGTCCAATCATTCAACAGCTCTCCGGAGAGCTGGTCGTCCCAACCCAAGTTTGCTATCCACAACCTTTGCAAGAAGCACTTCGCCATGAACGTCACCGGTGCGATCCACCCGTTAGGATCGAAAGTTCTGGCGATCGTCGATAATACCGAACGCTTCGTCCAAGTCTTCTGCATAAGGTCTGGCTCGATCTGATACGTAAAGACATCATGCGTTGGCCTATATTGCACCCCTAGGATGCTCAACGTATTTGGATTGTCCGGGTTCTCGAAAAGGTGCGGGTCCTGCTGGAACTCACCTGGCAACCCGGCCAGGAGCTCTGGACAGCTGGACAGCCATTTCCGCAACTCATAACCTCCTGATTCCATGATCGCGATCAGCTCGTCTCGTAGTAGCAGTGCTTGTTGCACGCTATCTGCACCCGTGCAGATGTCATCCACGTAGACGTCGCGATCCAGTACTGCTGCGGCTCGAGGGAATCTTACCCTTTCCTGTGCGGCCAACTCTCGCAGCGTGCGTACTGCCAAAAACGGACTTGGCTTCAGACCATACGTTACCGTGTTAAGCTCATAAGTGACCATCGGCTCGTCAGGGCACTCACGCCACAAAATCAGCTGGTACCGACGGTCATCCGGGTGTATAATTGTTTGGCGAAACATCATTTTGACGTCTGCGACGAACGCTACTTGGTGCAACCGAAAATCTGTGAGGATGTCCACAATGTCCCGGTTCAACTTGGGACCCGCGTGCAGACACTGGTTCACAGACACACCATTCGATGTAGGAGCAGAACCGTCAAACACTACCCGTATCTTCGCCTCCGGTGACTTCAAAACAGCCAGGTGTGGTATGTAGTAATGCTCGACACACCTCCAATCTATGCTGGACACCGACATGTGGCCTAACTCTAGGTACTCCCTCATGAATTCGATATACTTCTGCCGAAGTGCTGCATCTCGCTTCATCTTTCTCTCCATAGCCAGTAGTCTCCGTTCCGCGATCTGTCGCGAACTACCTAAGGAGGGGCGGTTTGGGAGAAATGGCAGCCTGGTAACAAACCTACCTGACGAACTTCGTGCAGTGTTGTACTGATAGAACAGCTCGCACTCGTCATCCTCTGGCTTCCGTCTATCCGCTGTGGGTGGCTCCTCAGACTCCCAAAACCTCTGCAGCACCTCCGACAACACACTACCATAGAGAACCGTATCGCCCTCTGGTAGGTCCTGAGGTCTCCAAACTGGGCCAAAAATAGCATACCCCCCTGTGGTATCAACGGCCACTAAACCAGTTTGCTGAAGTACCCGTTTTCTGCCACACCAGAATCTCCCGAGGACGTCTGACCCGAGGAGAACGTCCACCGTACCAGGAGTATCAAATTCAGGATCAGCTAACTCTAAGCCTGTGGTTAACCCTCGTACCGTTGACGGTAACCGAACCTGAGGAAGTTTCCCTACCACTTCATCCAGCACCACTGCTGAGGCATGATAGCTGACCCCTGTACCTGTATTACCTAATGTGAACTCGAAGTTCACCTGACCCCGAACGTCAGGCACATCTACACCTCCAATACCTACAGCCCCATCCGTTGTGGGCCTTATATTTAAGCGTAGCCTACTCACCAGCTTACTAGACACAATACAACCCTGAGCCCCTGTATCTAACAAGGCTCTTACCTGTATGCTGCGGCCACCGTATCCCCATACCCAAATCATTGCCGTAGGCAACAATACCGTAATTGGCCGGGGGGCCGAAGCTGGCGTGTAGGCGGCGATTACCTAGCAGGAATCTAAGCGCGGAGTGTCCGCGTCCTGCGGGGGGGGTCCCCTCTCTCCGTACACCTTCGAGTGGGTCCCACTACTGCTGATAGGGACCTCTGGTCCTGTACGCCATGGCTGGCAGCCTATAGTAACCCTGCGGCAGGCGCGCGTACCGTGGACGCGCCTGTAGCCGCGGGTGCTCAGCCAAGGGGAGAGGCATGCGTGGGTCATGGGAACTCACCATGTTGTTCAGACCCGCCGAGTACTGCATGTACTGGCCCTGGTGTTGGCACCCGCCCGTAGCATCACGTACTTGTGATGGGTGCCCCTGACCTTGGACCTGTGACCACCTACCCTGTTCCGGCACCTGCTGCCGAGGTGGTGACTGTCTCGCGCGTGGTGAAGGGGGCATCACCTGCTGATGTCCCTGGCCTCGTCCCTGAAACCCTGGTGGAAGAGGACTCCTCCTTGGAGGGGGTGGGGAGCGTTGCTCCCGTCTAGGTAGGGCAGACTCCGTCCGCTGACCCGCGTCAGCTCTGCCTCCGTAATCTCCGCTGCGGTTCATGCATAGGAGCTGATGGTGGGCACCCTGGCAGTACCTGCAGTTGGTGCTTGATGGGCACTCTCGCACCTGATGCGGCCCCATACACCTAAAGCACCAACGCCGTTGCTGCACCACACCACGACGTTTCTGCACCCGCTGTGCAGCGAACTCCTCACACGCAGTCACCTGATGCCCCGCCTCTCTGCAGTAGGCACACCTCGATTCCAAATTAGCGACATTGTATCGCCTGGGTGGCCTACTCTTACCGTCTCGCGCCTGTGCACCCGGCCGTTCCGGGCGGCGAGCGGCCGCAGACTCCGCGTGAGGCGACTCTCCAAATTGGGCATCTACCCGCCTGCACTCGGCCTCGAGGAAGGACTTGAGCTCCTCGAAGGTCGGGAGGTAATCAGATGTCTTACCTCCGTGTGACTGTTCAAAACGAGCGGCCATGTCGCTCGGCAGGCGGCGCAACAACGTGTGGACCAGGATATAATCAAAGCCTGACACCGGCATCCCCTGTCTCTCAAGAGCGTTCACTGCAACGCAGACAGGGTTGAGAACCTTGGCCCTGAGGTCCGTCCCTCGTGTGATGGTCGGCACGGTGAGCCACTGTTCCAGGAGTTGGTCAATCATGAGACGTTTGTTGCTGTATCTCTCGATCAGCAAACCGCGAGCCGTCTCGTAACTTGCATCATCGACTGGTAGATGCTTTACCAGCTCATGGGGCTCACCTTGCAGCTTGGCCATCAATTGTGCCATTTTATATGCCGGCTGCAAGTCAGTGCGGTTATGAATCACACTGTCAAACAGATCCTGGAATCGGGTCCAATCCGTGTAGTCCCCGTGGAAGACCGGAATCGCCACAGCCGGCAGGGGCACTTGCACCCCCGGTCCCCGCGGACCATGGGGTGGGTCCGGCTCCCCAGCCCTATGCCTGGTGATCACAGCAGCCGCCTGCTGGATCTCCTGCCCTATCTCCAGGCACTGGGTCACATTCGCCCGGACCGTAAGTTTGACCTCCTCATCAGGCGTCCCATCAAATAACTCCTCGCATCCAGTGAGGCAATCCAACACCTCCGCGAGCCGTTCGTCAATCCGTTGCGCACAAGCGATGAGTGCGTCCTCTCGGTCCCCGCGACCGACCATCGCCTGCTTAGTCGCGAACCACATTAGGTGCGCTCTAATTTTTGCCTGAAGCTGTGTAATTGTGGGAGCCATGGTACCAACTCAAAGTAACACCGAACCTTACAATAAAAAAAATAGACAATCGGCCCTGATCCTACCGTTAGGATATCCGCACAGGGTAAACACAACGATAATAACAAGCAATTCACTAATTGATTGGCCCTGATCCTACCGATAGGATATTCTACACAGGGCACACACTACAATCACAATAAATATTTTTTTTTATGTAGGTAGATTAAAAATCTTATACTAAAATAATCTTAAATCTAGTGGTTTTCTGAACCACGCTCTGCTACCAAAAATTGTCTAATTCCAAGCTAAACTCCCGCAGTGGAAGCGATTTACACAGGTAAATTTCTAGCAAAATACCAGGAGTTCAACTGAAGGCAGACAATGGCCGCGTTACGCAGCGCTAAATAGCATACGCTGCACGATATAGCAGCGCATACTATGAATTAAACGTGAACCTAAATCTATTTAACTTAATTAACTAAGTTGAGTGAAATTGGCAAATGATGTGTTCTGACCTTTACATAACTCAATTCTGTAGTAAATACCGTCTGCCGATCTGGCGTTACGTCACACGTATAAGCACTAGATTATAAGTAAGTACCTCCAAATTATATCACCCCACGAATTCCGCAATTCGTACTAAGGAGTCACAATGATATGGTACAACAAATATGACTAAAGGGAACACACCATTAACACAAAGAAACAGTTTTATACTAAAACAACTAGGTTTCACACTTACAGTCACGTCGCCGGCGCAAATGCATAAAATACCCAACGGAGAAAGGAAGTTCAGGGAATGGATCAAATAGGGATTCCGTTGGTACTTACAGGGCTGGGTGGAAAAGATATCGACACCCAGCATTCCACTACAGCCTTGGCGCGTTATTCACTTCAAACCACTCACAGCTTCTGTTCGTATTCCACTTTGATATCAGTCATTACGCGTGACCCAACCCGAATTTGGGCCGTACAAACGCGGGCCAATATGGCCACCTGATGCCTATTCAACGCGACGCTCACGTGGAAGACGTCGAGACATCCAACAATCACTAAGCCTGGCATTCCAGTACAACCCAGGAGAAACGCAATAATACGATGCATCAACACGCGCGATCTCAAATTGAATCGTCCATTACACGCGGCATCACAAAACGCGTGGCGGGAAATCCGCACAATACGCGATACCCTCCCGTCCGAACGGTTTTGAGTGACTGATAGTGCGGTGCAGAAATCACCGCTTGGCGCCTACCAGGCGGCCCGCGCGCACGCCGCCACCCTCGCCCCGCGAGCGAGAAAGGGACAACATATGCCCAGAGCGATGCGTGCGGGCGAGCATCGCGGCGTATTCATAGACCGTCATTAATACCTAACTTACCCCAGCATAGCAACGCTAAATTAAACAATAATATTTTACGACGAAATGAGTTTACGAAACCCAATACAAAAAACTGGATATCATAGTACGCAGGTTGTCATTTGAATGTTGGCTGTAAGGACCACCATACTGTCCGCTGCATTTTTGATTCACCTAATTTAAATGTCACATAAAATAACACAAATGTAAACGGCTCATTGATCAAATAAAGTAGGTTTATAATTGTTTTACTCATACATACATACATCAGCCTATTGCAGTCTACTGCTGGATTTAGGCCTCCCCTTGGGTACGTCATAAGGCACGATCCCCCGTTTTCGCCCCAGTCGCTACCAGACGCCTTCTTTAAGTTATCGGTCCATCTGGCCGAAGGTCGCCCAACACTACCCTTGCCGAGGCGTGGCCTGCACTCGAGAACCCGTTTACTCCACCGTCCGTCGGTTCTACGACAAATACTAGTACTATATTATACTAGAATTACTTAATAATAATTGTTTTACTCACTGGCATTAATTTAAACTGTAATCCATTTGGATATGTTACAATTAAATACCAATGTTAAAACTTTTTAAAATTTATGTTTCAGTTAAATCGACAGCATACAAATCTTGTTGTCACACAGAATCAGATATTAAATCGTATTCACGGTCCACAATGCAACAAACAAAGTTTTAACAGAATATGTTTTTACTTTTCTCTTTTTAGGGTTCCTTACCCAAAGGGTAATAACGAAAACCCTATTACTGAGGCTCGGATGTCTGTCCGTCAGTCCGTTTGTCCTACAGTTACGAGGCTGTATCTCCTGAACCGTTATACCTAGACAGTTGAAATTTTACAGATGATGTATTTCTGTTGCCGCCATAACAACAAATATAAAAAATTTGAATAAAAAATATATTTAAGAGGGCTCCCATACAAAAAACTAGTTTGAGACTTGAGGCTGTATCTCATGAACCACGAAAGTTAGACAGTTGAAATTTTTACAGATGTTGTATTTCTGTTGCTGCTATAACAACAATAATATATATATATATATTACCATTATCTATAAAAACGCGCAAAAAACACGTGTTTTGTATGACAGCCCCTATAACTATTTATATACGGGGTGTAAGGGACGGTGTACCGAAAACTTTGCAGGCATGATCAGACCATGAAACTGAACAACTTTTTCTATGGAAGCTATGTTGGTAAACGAGAATTTTTTTTCGACCTCCCATACAAAATTGCCGATCAGCTGACTGACTTTCTATGGAAACTTGAAAAAAAAATTTCGTTTCCCAACATAGGCTCCATAGTAAAAGTTGTTCAGTTTCATGGTCTGATCGTGCCTGCAAAGTTTTCGGTACACCGTCCCACACCCTTTCGTGCGCGAGTCCGACTCGCACTTGGCCGGTTTTTTATTATCAACACAATCTAACAGTCAGTAAGCGACATTTTGTTTAAAAACACAAAAGTAAATCACCGTCCTTCATAAATTGAATTAATTTACTTTCAATTTTGTCTTTGTTTATTTTTCCTGTGTCCCAACATGCTAGAGGTGCTTAGTAAATTGGTTCAATATTATGAACTGCAAATTGGCCAAACAACATGGCGGGTCATGTTATAAAACTTTCAGATAAACAAGCGTCTACTAAAATGAAAATTGTGGCAGAATTTTCACGCCAACCGGATGTTTGCCTGGGAGAATAATTATCAAGGATGTTACGTATAAACTCGTAGTTTTAATAGCGAAAGGGTTAATACGGGGAAAATATGAGCTTTTAAATGAGGTTCGAATTAATTCCGCTTCTCAAACTCTCAGATAATATCATGTTATTTATTTAGAAGAACAGTTTTCTGTTTTAACTACGCATTAGCTTTACTTAAATGGGTTCCTAGTTAAGAACTTTTTTTTTAAACCAACTTTTTATGGAACAACAAATTTAGCTGACTAAAATGAAATGGTACAGAAAATGCCGTGTGATGCCGGCTCAGAATAGCATCACCCCATTTCTTTCCCGTGGGAGTCGTAAGAGGTGACTTAGGGACTCAAGGGTGTGTATTGCAATTTTAGGCGATGGACTGACAACCTGTCACTATAGCGATACACAATTTTACGAATGACCCTCAAACATTTGTCAGACGTGGTGTAAATGTCCGTTTTTTGCTGCTGTTTACGCTCTGCCTACCCCGCAAGGGATTATAGGCGTGATATATGTGTGTGTGTGTGTGTGTGGTACAGAAAAACTAAAACGTAGACAACATTACATGTGCTGCCCTTGTAGTAGACAGTTGAAGCATTAACCTTTAGAACAAAACGAAAGTATTTTATTTTCCAAGTAGCCAATCGGTGTGCGTTCACACAGCGTATTGCCTCTGTGTTGTGTGGATCTGTTAGTTAGCCCACATCTAGCACAATTTGGCGTGCACTGTTTAAGTAGATAATTATAGTTCATTGATAAATCAATTTCAATAAAATCGATTTTGGCTCTCGTGAGTAATCGCCCTGGTTCACGTCCGCGAGACATTCCGTGACCAGACCAGTGTTGAATTATTTCACGCCTATATCTTTTGCGCGGTAGGCAGAGAGTAAACGGTCGTGAAAAAAACGGTAATTTCTGCCACGTCTGACAAACATTCAGAAAATTGTGCATCACCATAGCGATAGGTTGTCAACTCAGCGCCTAAAATTGCTATGCACATGTAACTCTCGAGTCTCTTAGTCGCCTCTTAAGACACCCATGGTAAAGAAATGGGGTGATGCTATTTCAAACCGGCATCATACGGCTCTGAAAATTGCTTGCGTCAAGTGGCACGAGATGGCAACTGACAACGCCAAAGTTGAAAACACCGCTATTAACGAGAACTACTGAAACCGCTACAGAAAGAGTAGCCGTGTGTATATGCCCTTAGATACTAGCCAACGGCAAACATTAGGTTTCCAAACAAAGATCGATTAACCCGTTAAGTTGGGCCATTAGCGAGGGCAAACATATTTGTGTTTTAGTGTGGAGCGGCGACCAAAGACACAGACGACTAGCCAACTGGGAATTAATATAAATTCGCACTAAGTTTGTGATTCATACTCGTATAGCAGAATAACATCATATTATGGTTATTTCAATTGAAAACTAAACCAAGGAAGATTAACTCAGTTAAAAAAAAAATGTTGCTCATAACTCGAAAATGATAGATTTTAGAGAAAAAATATCTAATATCTAAAGAAATCTGGAAGCTTATAAAATTTACTACATGTTTGCGTAGACGAAAATCTTTTATAGTTCTTGAGCTTCTGGATATTAATCAAAACAATCCATTCTTTGAGAATATTTAAAAAACCTTATTTGACCACGGGTATGAATGGGGTGATGCTATTTCTATCCAGCACTACACGGGTGTTGTCCAACTCGTTGTGTAGTCCGTGGTGCTGACCAATTGTTTTGAGTGACGGCCAATACTTCGGGTTCGGTAAAGTATAGCTGGAACCCAAAGGGTTGGGATAGATGGAGTATTTACACAATCATCTGTATTATAACAGTATTTTATGTGCTCTCAAAATCAGTTTCTAGCGTCTAGCAGCCGATATCTAGAACCGTTGTCAAAAGCGAGCAGCATTGTAGGAGTACACAATGGATAGTTTTAATTGTAAGCTTCTCGTAGAACTAATTTTAACCAAATATAACTGTACTGATATGCAGCAAACTATATATATTGCATGTTTATGATTTTATTGACATTAATTTATTCGATTTTTTAAATATTAACATTACTTAATTATTTATCTTTTGTATGTAAACTCAATTTGTTATTTTGATGAAGTTACTTCTTTGGCAATGATATTTTTTCCTGGCTAACTCTGTACTGTATTTAATTACTTATTGACTCAACATAGTGTGCGCCTGGTATATGTGTCAGATTTAATAAATAAATAAATAAAGTATTTCCAAGCATGTTTTTGATTTGGATAGCAGTATTTCAATTTTAACATGAAAACGACAAAAGATATTGTGATGTATACATTCTTTCTATGAAATTTAATATTAAGGAACAAGCATTTTTGACAAGGGACTCTAGTAGCTGCTAATGTATTTAACATACATACATACATAAATCACGCCTATATCCCTTACGGGGTAGGCAGAGTGTTAACGGCCGTTAAACGGATATTAACACCACGTCTGACAAAAGCTTGAGGGTCAACTAGATAACTGTGTATGACTACAGTGACAGGTTGTCAGCCCATCGCCTAAAATTGCAATACACATCCCTCGAGTTCCTTAGTCGGCTCTTACGACACCCATGGGTTTGAAATGGGGTGATGCTATTCTAAGCCGGCATCACACGGCATAATGTATTTAATGTAAGCTTAAAACCAGCAGCCTGATGTGCGTACGCCCATTTCAACTCATGTTCTTTATTTGGACTGTCTTTACTAATTCATGTATTAAGTGATGCAAAATAAAATGTATCTGTATTTGAATAAATTTGTATTCACCAGACAGCTGTCAAAAATCAATTTAACGCTTGGAAAAACAAAAGAAAGAGTGAATAAGAATAAATGCATGACATGTATTTATTAAAAGGATGGATGGCCAAAACGGCAGATCGTAACTTATGACGTAGCCTTGTGGAATCCTTAGTCCAGCAGTAGACTGTTATAGGCTGATTTGATTTTGTCAACAATCAATAACTGCATCTACAGACTTACGTACTGAGGATCTTTTACTAGCCCTGAGTTTTGCCTCTTGGTAAAATACAAAAAAGAAATAAACATCACTATTAAGATCATTCTCAGAACATTAAAAAGCTAAATCTATTATTAGTCTTCATGTTTAATTTAGCGTTGCTATGCTGGGGTAGGTTAGGTATTGGTGACGGTCTGTGAATACGCCGCGATGCTCGCCCGCACGCATCGCTCTGGGCATATGTTGTCCTTTTCTCGCTCGCGGGTGGCGGCGTGCGCGCGGGCCGCCTGTAGGCGCCAGGCGGTGATTTCTGCACCGCAGCCAGTCACTCAAAACCGCTCGAACAAGCGTATTGTGTTTTGTACGGATTTCCCGCCACACGTTTTGTGATGCCGCGTGTAATGGACGATTCAATTTGAGATCGCGCGTGTTGATGCATCGTATTATTGCGGTTCTCCTGGGTTATACTAGAATACCAGGCTTAGTGATTGTTGGATGTCTCGACGTCTTCCACGTGAGCGTCGCGTTGAATAGGCATCAGGTGGCCATTTTGGCCCGCGTTTGTACGGCCCAAATTCGGGTTGGGTCACGCGTAATGACTAATATCAAAGTGGAATACGAACAGAAGCTGTGAGTGGTTTGACGTGAATAACGCGCCAAGGCTGTAGTGGAATGCTGGGTGTCGATATCTTTTCCACCCAGCCCTGTAAGTACCCACGGAATCCCGATTTGATCCATTCCCTGAACTTCCTTTCTCCGTTGGGTATTTTATGCATTTGGACCGGCACGTTGACTGTAAGTGTAAACCTGTTTATTCGTGTTAATGGTGTGTTCCCTTTAGTCATATTTGTTGTACCATATCATTGTGACTCCTTAGTACGAATTGCGGAATTCGTGGGGTGATATAATTTGGAGGTACTTACTTATAATCTAGTGCTAATACGTGTGACGTAACGCCAGATCGGCAGACGGTATTTACTGCCGACTTGAGTTATGTAAAGGTCAGAACACATCATTTGCCAATTTCACTCAACTTAGTTAATTAAGTTAAATAGATTTAGGTTCACGTTTGATTCATAGTATGCGCTGCTATATTGTGCAGCGTATGTTATTTAGCGCTGCGTAACGCAGCTATTGTCTGCCTCCAGTTGAACTCCTGGTATTTTGCTCGAAATTTATCTGTGTAAATCGCTTCCACTGCGGGAGTTTGGCTTGGAATTAGACAATTTTTGGTAGCAGAGCGTGGTTCAGAAAACCACTAGATTTTATGGTTAATTGAACTTACCTTAAGTGAACTTCAACCAAAATTATACGAGTTGCAGCATCCATAGAGATTTAATAAACCATGTAGTACGTTTTACGTCGTATTGCATCATCACACGATTTTTAGATACGATTTGAAAACATTTCAAATATTCTTTGTCTTTTTAAGACAATCCATTTCGCGCGCGTCTTAGTTCGCTTGCCGGCAAAGAGGGGGCGCTGCCATCATTCGTTTTAGAGCTAGTTGATTATCATTTATTATCATTCTGCAAATAAATTGGGATTGACCCACCAGGTTAATGGGGGAGGGTAGGGACATTAAATCTCTACGGATGCTGCAACTCGTATAATTTTGGTTGAAGTTCACTTAAGGTAAGTTCAATTAACCATAAATTATACTTCGTTGCAGCATCCTATGAGATTTAATAAACCATGTAGATGTTCAGAACTTCTTTGCAGAGTGATAATTAAGTATAATATAAAGATTAGTTAAAGGCCAAACTTTGCATAGGAATATAAATTTGTTTATTTAATTAATATGGCACATACTGTACTAAACTTATTATGGCACATACAAAGTGTTCTTAAAATTATATTTAGTTTTTACTATACTACGAGTTAATGACCGCTTCAGCAAAAGCTGTGTCTTCTTCAGGGTGATTTAACGGTAAATTATAAAATTTAGCGAAGCATAACGAGGAGCCAGTCCAACCAGCTGCACGTTTAATGACGTCTACAGAGACACCAGCGCGTCGAGCCGCCGACGTCGACGCGTGGCGTGTACTGTGGGAACTGTACACACTGACATCCACACCGCTATCCTTTAGGACATTTTTGATCCAACGACTTATCGTCTGTGCAGTGGCATTGTGAACAGGATTTTTAATTGTTAAAATAAGTCTTTCAGTGGCCAGTCCCCCTCGCAAATCTCTTGTCATATCCAGATAAGAAGACAACGTTTTTGCTGGACAAATATTCGGTCTATCAATGAAAAAAGGAATTATTATTCTTTCATTAGGTCTATTAGGCGCAGTAGTCTTAATTAAATCATCAATTACTATGGTTATACAGGAATTATTAATTGATATATTATTTATTTTTATAAGGGCCAATGTCTGCACACGTTGTCCAGTGGACAATGCAAGCAGTGTAACAAGTTTTTTAGTGATTACTTCTAAAGGTAATAACTCATTTGGAAACTGATTTGACAGATAAGACAAAACAATACCAGGATCCCAGCAATTTTGATATTTAGGTAAATTAGGCCTATTTTTAAAAACCCCTTTTAAAAATCTACCTACACTATCATTGGTGCATAATTTTTTGCCCAAAATTAGAGATAATGCTGATCTGAATGTATTTAAAGTACAATAGCTAGCACCTTTCTTAAATTCCTCCGATAGGAATCTTAGTAATAACGGGATTGTTGGTGTAAACAAATCAAAATTATTATTCTTACAAAAAGCGAACCATAATTTGTAAGCTGTGTTATATTGTTGTAATGTATTATTGGATAATGATTGCACCATTACATCTATGGTATCACTATCTAGTGCTTGTTTGGCGAATGCTTGCCGGATAATATTGCGCACGCCAGGGTAAGGCTGGGCCACAAAGGGTGTGACATTCTGCAAGGAGAGAGCAACATATTTTCATCGGGCTCAAAATAAAGAACTTCAGAAGCATTCAGAGACATGAACAGTGGAAACCAAGGTTGACTTGGCCAATAGGGTACAACTAATATGCCAGTAGCCTCGTCATTTATTATCTTTCTAATAGATTTCAAAATTAATGAAAAGGGAGGAAATGCGTAAAAGAAAAAATCCCATTTCAAAGTAAATGCATCAATTTCAAAGGCACCAGGATCTCGTTTCCAGGATACAAATCTTGTACACTTTGTATTAATTCTTGAAGCAAACAGATCTACATCTGGTTGACCAAACTTATTTACAATATCCTGGAAACAAGATTGATGCAGTTCCCACTCGGTATCCATGTTTGAGAATCTTGATGCTTTGTCTGCTTCAACATTATCACGTGAGCGTATATATGATGCAAAAATGAAAAGCCTTCTTTTCTCACACCACTGCCATATCTCTCGAGTAATGTCATTTAAATGAGGAAATTGTATACCACCCATCCTATTGATATAGGAAACAGCTGTTGTATTATCTATTCGCAACAAAATTTCTGAATTTTTCATGTCTTTACAAAAGCATTTCAATACCATAAAGGCTGCTAACAACTCTAAGTAGTTTATATGATTCTCTTTTTCTTGTAGCGACCAGTAGCCGTTAACTGTTTCACCATTACAGAACCCTCCAAATCCAGTTAGTGAGGAATCTGAAAATACTTCCAAATTAAAATGACCAGATCGGATAGGATTGTTTATGTGATAAATAACTTTATCCCACCATAAAAAATCTTCTGAAAGAGAAGGACTGATTTTCATTTTTGCATCATAACTTTTGTACTTTAACAAAGCAAGGTATTTTTGTCTTTCGAAACGCTTCGTATATATCCAGCCATAGCATACAGCTGGGCAAGCAGCTGTCAAAGTCCCCACAAACTGAGCAAAATCCCGAATTTTTACTTCATGTTTTGAAGACATAGTATTAACCATTTCATGAATTTTTTGTCGTTTTTCTAAAGGTAATTCTAGAGTCATATTCTGTGAATTTAGTTGAAGGCCAAGAAATTTACAAGTTTGACTAGGAACAAGCTTACATTTTTCAACATTAATAACAAAGCCTAAGCTTTCCAATGTAATAGCCACCGTTTTTACTGTATCCAAACATGAGGTATAATCATCTGCTACACACCAAATATCATCTAAATAACCTACTAATTTATGAGCTTGGTTGCGTAAAAACGCGAGCACTGGCTTCATTAGCTTCGTAAAGACGAAAGGAGCCGAACACAAGCCGAACGGTAAACAAGTAAATTCATATAAAATACCTTCGAAACGGAAACGTAGGTATTTACGGCAAGACGTATGGATAGGTACTAAAAAATAGGCTTCTTTTAAGTCTATGGTAGCCATGTAAGAATTTACAGATAATAATTTTGAGGCTGTGCGAATATCTTCCATTTTAAAATGGTTCTGTACAATATATTTATTTAGGGTTTTTAAATTTAGTATAAATCGATATGTGCCGTTGCTTTTCGGTATTAGAAAAATAGGGGAAATGAACTGGCCTTCACAATCGTTACATGGAACTATCGACCCCAAAGAGAGCAGATTTTTTATGGAATCTGACATTGACTTTGAAGCAGGAGGGTTCGGCTGCTCAGTATACTGAATAGGGACTTGGTTAAATTTTAATTTATATCCTGTAACTATCTCCAATATTTGGTGATCAGAAGATATGAGTGACCAATTATTAAAAAAATGCTGAATACGACCAGCATGTGGTACCTCTTCTAGCGGCGGGGCCGCCGATCGTACGACGAGTCCTGCGGTCGGCTGCGCGGCGGCGGCGGCGGCGGCGGCGGAGGTGGATGGCGTAGCGGCGCCGCTGGCAGACGGCGAGGCGGCGGCGCCGACATCGGCTGTGCTGGATAGTAACGCAGCGGCGCTAGGGGAGCGCGTCCTGCTGCAGAGCCGCCCGAGCGCGGCGGCGCTCGCGAGTTTCCCTGCTGGCCTTGGTTTCTTTTCAAAGCATAAGATGTTTGCACAGGAACCGGCTTCTTAATTTGTAAACCAGATTTTTCTAAGGATTTGGTTGATCTTATGTTCTCGCCCAGGTTATCTCCAAAGAGATATTTGTCTCGTTTCACACTTTGAATTATGTTAATAAAACTTTTGTCCAACATGGGTATAATGAGTTTTCTTCGATTTATGGTTTCTTCATAGTGAAGATCAAGTAAAATCTGGTTTGTTTCTGACAACTTTTTTATAATTTCAATTTTGCTCAGGTCAGAGTTAATTAGTTCAGAAGTAAGGTTGGCCAGACCTGCAATTCCAGATCCCAGCTGATTCTGCATTTTTTCCAAACGCTTATCCCTATTTTTGGCTGCATCCATCAACACCGAAGCGACTTCTGGATTCAACTTTGGTGCTTTAGCCATAATAAAATTTTTTGGGACAAGCATCTTGGTCAGTAAAGCCTCTTTTTGTTCTTTGGCAAGTCCTTCCACCAGAATTTTACCCCAGCGTTCAGAGATTTCCGAGGGGATTTTCTTACCAAAAGCTTCCTCCGACTGCTTAGCTTCCCCGAGGACTTCCAAGATTTCTGCAGGAATATTCTCTTCATCTGGCTGATTAGATGGACCAGCAACCGGAAGTGGTGCTTGTACTTCAACAACAACAGACTTTAATTGATTATTTGCAGCTGCCGGGGAGTCTTCGGCAGGAGACGGCGAGCCGACAGGCGACTGTGGGCTGACAGGAGAAGACGAGCCGACAGGAAAAGGCGTCGGGCGCGAGCGCGATGCACCAGTGGGCCCCGCAGTGGGCTCCGTTTCATGTGCTGGGCCAAGAGCACTTTCATCATAGGTCGTATCACCGGCATCATAACCTTCCAGCTCCAGTTCATCTTGATATTCGTAATACGGATCATATCCTTGACCTGGTAGGAAAATGGATCGAAATTAGGCTCCGTATACATTATCAAATGTAAGCGAAAACAAGTAAACAAACTTGTTCCGCATATCATCTTGTGTAACTACCTACACAGGTGGGTAGCTGTGATTGCTTTCTGGACGACATCGCGTGCCGCCACGTGAGAAAACAAGTAACCTAATTTCCGGATGACATCGCGTATCACCACTTAGGAAATCGGAATGATGAAAGAATAACATAATTTCCGGATAACATCGCGTGCTACCACTTAGGAAATCTGAATATTTAACAAAATATCACAACAAAATAATATCACACCTTCGTTCCGATCGGGGATAGATTGTTCATTCCGACGAGATAATTCTTTCTCCAAACGTCTTATTTTGTAAAGTATCTCCACTTCACTTCTTTCATGGGTTCTTTTACCCATTTTCACCACTAAACCCACGAAATAACTACACTTTTCACGAAAAATTTAAAATTTGTTATAAAACGCCACGTGCTTGATGCAACACACGGAAAACGAATGATGGCAGCGCCCCCTCTTTGCCGGCAAGCGAACTAAGACGCGCGCGAAATGGATTGTCTTAAAAAGACAAAGAATATTTGAAATGTTTTCAAATCGTATCTAAAAATCGTGTGATGATGCAATACGACGTAAAACGTACTACATGGTTTATTAAATCTCATAGGATGCTGCAACGAAGTATAATTAAGATTATTTTAGTATAAGATTTTTAATCTACCTACATAAAAAAAAAAAATATATTTATTGTGATTGTAGTGTGTGCCCTGTGTAGAATATCCTATCGGTAGGATCAGGGCCAATCAATTAGTGAATTGCTTTATTATCGTTGTG
This sequence comes from Tuta absoluta, assembly GCA_027580185.1. Classification (NCBI taxonomy): domain Eukaryota; kingdom Metazoa; phylum Arthropoda; class Insecta; order Lepidoptera; family Gelechiidae; genus Tuta; species Tuta absoluta. The sequence goes on along the minus strand of JAQAHW010000019.1, from coordinate 3,326,620 downwards.
TTTACCCTGTGCGGATATCCTAGCGGTAGGATCAGGGCCGATTGTTTATTATTGTTTTTTTTTATTGTAAGGTTCGGTGTTACTTTGAGTTGGTACCATGGCTCCCACAATTACACAGCTTCAGGCAAAAATTAGAACGCACCTAATTTGGTTCGCGACTAAGCAGGCGATGGTCGGTCGCGGGGACCGAGAGGACGCACTCATCGCTTGTGCGCAACGGATTGACGAACGGGTCGCGGAGGTGTTGGATTGCCTCACTGGATGCGAGGAGTTATTTGATGGGACGCCTGATGAGGAGGCCAAACTTATGGTCCGGGCGAATGTGACCCAGTGCCTGGAGATGGGGCAGGAGATCCAGCAGGCGGCTGCTGTGATCACCAGGCGTAGGGCTGGGGAGCCGGACCCATCCCATGGTCCGCGGGGACCGGGGGTGCAAGTGCCCCTGCCGGCTGTGGCGATTCCGGTCTTCCACGGGGACTACACGGATTGGACCCGATTCCAGGATCTGTTTGACAGTGTGATTCATAACCGCACTGACTTGCAGCCGGCATATAAAATGGCACAATTGATGGCCAAGCTGCAAGGTGAGCCCCATGAGCTGGTAAAGCATCTACCAGTCGATGATGCAAGTTACGAGACGGCTCGCGGTTTGCTGATCGAGAGATACAGCAACAAACGTCTCATGATTGACCAACTCCTGGAACAGTGGCTCACCGTGCCGACCATCACACGAGGGACGGACCTCAGGGCCAAGGTCCTCAACCCTGTCTGCGTTGCAGTGAACGCTCTTGAGAGACAGGGGATGCCGGTGTCAGGCTATGATTATATCCTGGTCCACACGTTGTTGCGCCGCCTGCCGAGCGACATGGCCGCTCGTTTTGAACAGTCACACGGAGGTAAGACATCTGATTACCTCCCGACCTTCGAGGAGCTCAAGTCCTTCCTCGAGGCCGAGTGCAGGCGGGTAGATGCCCAATTTGGAGAGTCGCCTCACGCGGAGTCTGCGGCCGCTCGCCGCCCGGAACGGCCGGGTGCACAGGCGCGAGACGGTAAGAGTAGGCCACCCAGGCGATACAATGTCGCTAATTTGGAAACGAGGTGTGCCTACTGCAGAGAGGCGGGGCATCAGGTGACTGCGTGTGAGGAGTTCGCTGCACAGCGGGTGCAGAAACGTCGTGGTGTGGTGCAGCAACGGCGTTGGTGCTTTAGGTGTATGGGGCCGCATCAGGTGCGAGAGTGCCCATCAAGCACCAACTGCAGGTACTGCCAGGGTGCCCACCATCAGCTCCTATGCATGAACCGCAGCGGAGATTACGGAGGCAGAGCTGACGCGGGTCAGCGGACGGAGTCTGCCCTACCTAGACGGGAGCAACGCTCCCCACCCCCTCCAAGGAGGAGTCCTCTTCCACCAGGGTTTCAGGGACGAGGCCAGGGACATCAGCAGGTGATGCCCCCTTCACCACGCGCGAGACAGTCACCACCTCGGCAGCAGGTGCCGGAACAGGGTAGGTGGTCACAGGTCCAAGGTCAGGGGCACCCATCACAAGTACGTGATGCTACGGGCGGGTGCCAACACCAGGGCCAGTACATGCAGTACTCGGCGGGACTGAACAACATGGTGAGGTCTCATGACCCACGCATGCCTCTCCCCTTGGCTGAGCACCCGCGGCTACAGGCGCATCCACGGTACGCGCGCCTGCCGCAGGGTTACTATAGGCTGCCAGCCATGGCGCACAGGACCAGAGGTCCCTATCAGCAGGAGTGGGACCCACTCGAAGGTGTACGGAGAGAGGGGACCCACCCGCAGGACGCGGACACTCCGCGCTTAGGTTCCTGCTAGGTAATCGCCGCCTACACGCCAGCTTCGGCCCCCCGGCCAATTACGGTATTGTTGCCTACGGCAATGATTTGGGTATGGGGATACGGTGGCCGCAGCATACAGGTAAGAGCCTTGTTAGATACAGGGGCTCAGGGTTGTATTGTGTCTAGTAAGCTGGTGAGTAGGCTACGCTTAAATATAAGGCCCACAACGGATGGGGCTGTAGGTATTGGAGGTGTAGATGTGCCTGACGTTCGGGGTCAGGTGAACTTCGAGTTCACATTAGGTAATATAGGTACAGGGGTCAGCTATCATGCCTCAGCAGTGGTGCTGGATGAAGTGGTAGGGAAACTTCCTCAGGTTCGGTTACCGTCAACGGTACGAGGGTTAACCACAGGCTTAGAGTTAGCTGATCCTGAATTTGATACTCCTGGTACGGTGGACGTTCTCCTCGGGTCAGACGTCCTCGGGAGATTCTGGTGTGGCAGAAAACGGGTACTTCAGCAAACTGGTTTAGTGGCCGTTGATACCACAGGGGGGTATGTTATTTTTGGCCCAGTTTGGAGACCTCAGGACCTACCAGAGGGCGATACGGTTCTCTATGGTAGTGTGTTGTCGGAGGTGCTGCAGAGGTTTTGGGAGTCTGAGGAGCCACCTACAGCGGATAGACGGAAGCCAGAGGATGACGAGTGCGAGCTGTTCTATCAGTACAACACTGCACGAAGTTCGTCAGGTAGGTTTGTTACCAGGCTGCCATTTCTCCCAAACCGCCCCTCCTTAGGTAGTTCGCGACAGATCGCGGAACGGAGACTACTGGCTATGGAGAGAAAGATGAAGCGAGATGCAGCACTTCGGCAGAAGTATATCGAATTCATGAGGGAGTACCTAGAGTTAGGCCACATGTCGGTGTCCAGCATAGATTGGAGGTGTGTCGAGCATTACTATATACCACACCTGGCTGTTTTGAAGTCACCGGAGGCGAAGATACGGGTAGTGTTTGACGGTTCTGCTCCTACATCGAATGGTGTGTCTGTGAACCAGTGTCTGCACGCGGGTCCCAAGTTGAACCGGGATATTGTGGACATCCTCACAGATTTCCGGTTGCACCAAGTAGCGTTCGTCGCAGACGTCAAAATGATGTTTCGCCAAACAATTATACACCCGGATGACCGTCGGTACCAGCTGATTTTGTGGCGTGAGAGCCCTGACGAGCCGATGGTCACTTATGAGCTTAACACGGTAACGTATGGTCTGAAGCCAAGTCCGTTTTTGGCAGTACGCACGCTGCGAGAGTTGGCCGCACAGGAAAGGGTAAGATTCCCTCGGGCCGCAGCAGTACTGGATCGCGACGTCTACGTGGATGACATCTGCACGGGTGCAGATAGCGTGCAACAAGCACTGCTACTACGAGACGAGCTGATCGCGATCATGGAATCAGGAGGTTATGAGTTGCGGAAATGGCTGTCCAGCTGTCCAGAGCTCCTGGCCGGGTTGCCAGGTGAGTTCCAGCAGGACCCGCACCTTTTCGAGAACCCGGACAATCCAAATACGTTGAGCATCCTAGGGGTGCAATATAGGCCAACGCATGATGTCTTTACGTATCAGATCGAGCCAGACCTTTTGCAGAAGACTTGGACGAAGCGTTCGGTATTATCGACGATCGCCAGAACTTTCGATCCTAACGGGTGGATCGCACCGGTGACGTTCATGGCGAAGTGCTTCTTGCAAAGGTTGTGGATAGCAAACTTGGGTTGGGACGACCAGCTCTCCGGAGAGCTGTTGAATGATTGGACCAAGTTTGTGACCACCTTACCAGGGATCGTACGCATCGCCATACCTCGCAAGTTGCTCCCATCGGTGGGATGTAAGGCTACCCTACATGGGTTTTGTGATGCCTCGGAGCGAGGGTACGCGGCAGCTGTCTATTTGCGGACAGTCAGTTCAACGGGAACTGTAGACGTGCGTCTAGTTATGGCCAAGAGTAAGGTGGCTCCGGTTAGGACAAGATGGACCATTCCAAAGTTGGAATTGGCGGGAGCAGCGCTTCTCACGCGCTTGCTACATCATGTCGCTAGTAATCTACGCGGTACCATCACTTTGGATGAAACGGTGTACGCATGGACCGACAGTAGGATAGTTCTGTGCTGGTTACAGACGTCGGTACATACTCTTGAGGTTTTCGTGGCAAATCGGGTGTCACAGATTAAAGGATCGGAAACTCCGTTGGTATGGAGACACGTACCGGGAGAACAGAACCCAGCGGACTGCGCCTCACGGGGATGTAGGGCCCCTGATTTGGTAGGTCACTCACTGTGGTGGGGACCTCAGTGGCTGACTGAGTCACCTGAGAGATGGCCATACAATGAGTGCGGGTCGCCGCTTGGGCCACCTGATCGAGGTTTGCGAGTGAACGTAGGGCAGATCGTACCTAAGCCTAGTGCGGCTTTCTTGCTGGAACGATACAGCTCCCTCGACAAACTTCTAGGGGTGACAGGTTGGATCAAACGGTTCGTGAACAACTGTAGAAAACCTCAAGCAGAACGGAACTTGGCACCTGTCCTCTCGCCTGCGGAGCGGAATGCGGCTCTAAGTTTATTGGTTAGGGTCGTCCAGGCGGAACATTTTGAGGAAGAGGTCAGGCTGCTCAGGGATGGCCGTGGAAAGCTGAAGGGAGGTCTTGTGCGCCTCAACCCGTTCGTGGACGAGCATGGAATGCTCCGGGTTGGAGGTAGACTTCGGAACGCTAACCTGCCCTTTTCAGCACGGCAACCAAGGCCGTCCACTTGGAACTCGTGGCCGACCTCACTACGGAGGCTTTCTTAGCAGCTTTAGATAGATTTGTGTCGCGAAGAGGGCGACCAGCGCTGATCAGGTCGGACTGTGGTACCAACTTTAAGGGCGCTGATCGATGTATGAAAGAAATTATAACGTTTTTATCGGAAAACGAGGAAGCTATCGGCACGAGCCTCTCCCGTCAGGGCATTAACTGGGTGTTCGATCCACCAGGATGCCCCCACTGGGGTGGTATATTTGAAGCGGTTGTAAAGTCCGCTAAGACGCATTTGATGCGCGTTATAGGTTTAACGATATTAACCTTTGAGGAGCTAGCGACCGTGTTTTGTAAAATTGAGGCCGTTCTCAATTCACGTCCTTTGTGTCCGCTTAGCTCAGATCCAAATGATCTGGAGGCCCTGACACCAGGGCATTTCTTAATTGGCCGACCACTTAACGCCTTGCCAGAATACCCCTACACAGAGGTCAGTAGCAATCGTTTGACGCGTTATGAGTTGCTGCAGCAAATGTCTCAGAATTTTTGGAAGCGATGGTCGCTTGAGTATTTGCACATTCTGCAGCAACGCCTTAAGTGGACGGACAGAACTGAACCCCCTCGCATCGGAGATCTCGTTCTGGTTAAGGATGCCAACCTGCCGCCACTGCGATGGCGCAGAGGGCGCATTCTCAACTTGTTCCCAGGTAGTGATGGCACTCCTCGAGTCGCGACAGTTCAGGTAGGGGATTCAGTTCTTAAGCGAGCAATAGCAACGCTATCTCGTCTCCCCAGTAGTGAATAGGCCTAAGGGATTCGGCCTAGGGCGGGTGAATGTTTAATTTAGCGTTGCTATGCTGGGGTAGGTTAGGTATTGGTGACGGTCTGTGAATACGCCGCGATGCTCGCCCGCACGCATCGCTCTGGGCATATGTTGTCCTTTTCTCGCTCGCGGGTGGCGGCGTGCGCGCGGGCCGCCTGTAGGCGCCAGGCGGTGATTTCTGCACCGCAGCCAGTCACTCAAAACCGCTCGAACAAGCGTATTGTGTTTTGTACGGATTTCCCGCCACACGTTTTGTGATGCCGCGTGTAATGGACGATTCAATTTGAGATCGCGCGTGTTGATGCATCGTATTATTGCGGTTCTCCTGGGTTATACTAGAATACCAGGCTTAGTGATTGTTGGATGTCTCGACGTCTTCCACGTGAGCGTCGCGTTGAATAGGCATCAGGTGGCCATTTTGGCCCGCGTTTGTACGGCCCAAATTCGGGTTGGGTCACGCGTAATGACTAATATCAAAGTGGAATACGAACAGAAGCTGTGAGTGGTTTGACGTGAATAACGCGCCAAGGCTGTAGTGGAATGCTGGGTGTCGATATCTTTTCCACCCAGCCCTGTAAGTACCCACGGAATCCCGATTTGATCCATTCCCTGAACTTCCTTTCTCCGTTGGGTATTTTATGCATTTGGACCGGCACGTTGACTGTAAGTGTAAACCTGTTTATTCGTGTTAATGGTGTGTTCCCTTTAGTCATATTTGTTGTACCATATCATTGTGACTCCTTAGTACGAATTGCGGAATTCGTGGGGTGATATAATTTGGAGGTACTTACTTATAATCTAGTGCTAATACGTGTGACGTAACGCCAGATCGGCAGACGGTATTTACTGCCGACTTGAGTTATGTAAAGGTCAGAACACATCATTTGCCAATTTCACTCAACTTAGTTAATTAAGTTAAATAGATTTAGGTTCACGTTTGATTCATAGTATGCGCTGCTATATTGTGCAGCGTATGTTATTTAGCGCTGCGTAACGCAGCCATTGTCTGCCTCCAGTTGAACTCCTGGTATTTTGCTCGAAATTTATCTGTGTAAATCGCTTCCACTGCGGGAGTTTGGCTTGGAATTAGACACTTCAAGTAAGACGATTCCGTTTTTCGGAGTAACAGTTTAATTATACTAAAGTGAGCTATACAATGACTTTTGATTGATTAGGTACTTATCCTATCAAGGTATATTACTGACCAGTCCAATCCAAACAAAACAAGTGAATAGGTTTGCCCTCAACGATCTATCTTCATTCATCATTTATCAATTGTAGCCAGAGCTCTTCCTATACAGGACACTTCGTTGGCTGTTTATATCGAAACAACATAAGTACGGTCAAGCTCACGTGCGGTTAGACTCTGAAACTGCCAATGTAAATCTTATGAGAGCGTATAAGCACGGTCTAAAGTCCAAACTGTCTAACCCAGCCTGATCTTGACTGTATCCGTACTTAATATTATAAATCTGAGAGTTTTTGTGTGTGTGTGTGTATGATGTTTGTTACCTCTTCACGCTCAAACGTCTTGACCGATTTGGATGAAATTTGAAACACATTGTAGAGTATAACCTGGAATAACATATAGGCCACTTTTTACCGCGAGAAAACAACTGTTATATATTATATTTATTTATTATGTATTTATACAGAAACGGAATTAATGATATCCCATGGGAGTTAACCTAGCCAGAAGTTTATAATTAGATTGGTAGCGGTACTCGGCAATCAGAGGTTCCGTATAAGATTTGATCATTGGACGCCTGCCATGCGACTGTGAACTGGCTTGCCAATCGACGAAATATACTTGATTTATATGACAACTAGCGACCCGCCTAGTGGTTTCACCCGTTGTTTTTCTATAGGAACCAAGTTTTCGCGGTTAAAGATTCTTAAAAACCTGCCTCTTAAATTACTCTATCTATTAAAAAATATCAAAACCCGTTGCGTGTTTTTAAAGATCTGAGTATACAACAGGACGCAATGACACCACGCATGGCACAGAAAGCGACTTTGTTTCATACTATGTTCTGAGTGATCACCAAAGCAAACTCAGACACCAGGGTTCATCGGGTCGTTGGATGACTCGGTGTCCCACACGAAAAAGAAGACCAACGCAAAGGCAAAACCGTTAGAAATAGCAATTGGTCAAAAAGTTATTTCCGAGATACATTTCGTATGTTTGTAGTAGCATGAATTGCAATGAAATATGAAGCGCTCGCTGCTCACAGAATATTGACTTCGCCGGACGCATCTACTGCTTACGAGGATACGAAGACTACACTGCCTGCACAATGTAAACACGATACGTCACATTCGCCATAGAAGGTTAGCTAATCAGTAGCCAAGGCCTAAAACGCGGTAACGAAGTTTGTCAAAGACAGCATGAATACAAAATTTACGACCTCTCTCGGGGGAAATTCCCCTTTTTCACCATGCAGCATTGAGCCTACTGGCAAACACTAACCACTTCACCTCACATGTATTCGTCTGTGACTTGATGGCAGTGACAGTTTTAGAAACGTGGTTTAAAAATGTATTGGACACAGGAAAGCTGGTGAAAAATACTCGTACGTACTCCAAAAATCATTTAACCTTGTAATGTCCAAAACATATGAGTTGCTATAAGCGCACACATGACAAATATAAATTGTCACAAAAAACATGCCATTTTCAATTCAAATATTCTGCTACCACGGGATAAAATGATATCTACGAAAACACCTACGACGTAGCGCTTCGTAGCACATAGCTCCGAAAACACTACACCCAAACATGGCCGCTACATGCGCACTCAAAGTGTCGAATTTCATCTCTGTCTTACACGAATTCTCTACCAAAATAACTTAAAGCTGAACCACCCCAGAGGGTCAACATTCACTCCGCTTCCTCTGAATTTAGCTAGGATTAAGCTTAAATTCAACTTAATTCTGTTGGTTAAACTGTGGTCAAATTACATAACATAGTTTTGATAGCTTTGAGAGCAAATTGTGGTAATACTCAGAGCGGACAGGGAAGTTATAGAGAATTTCAAATACGGAAACTAGGTTTAATGATATATTCTTATGGAAAGTGTAGCTAAGAAACCAATAGGTTTAGAATAGAGGTACCTATGAAACACGGGGGATCAAAATTGAGTTTATTTGGATAGATCAATCCATCAACACTATCTCTATCTCTCTTTTCGTTTGGGACAACGAGTCGATGACCGACCCAATGATTTTCAACCGCGTCCAACTACTAGTAAGCCTCTGACATGGTTGTGTAACGTCCACCGTCTAAGTAATCATAGACAGCAACCGGGACCGACGTCTTAACGTGCCCTCCTACGCACGAAATCATCTTTCCTACGGACAAACTGGTGGTTCACCCTGCAATGTCCTAACCAGACTGGAAACCAATTCGCCGAGTGATAAATCAACTTTGTGACTGTCCCACCGAGAATCGAACCCAGAACCTATGCGCCACAGGCAGTCGCACTACCGCTGCGCCATATCAGCCATCACACATAAATGTCGTAATATAAATCGACCAACGACCCAAAAAACTCTGGTATCTCAGTTTTCAGCAGTCCTCTGCTGGACACAGGCCTCTCCCTTTTGGGGAGTATTGCTATACTCTTCACGTTTGGCTTACGGATTCACGAGAACAGTGCAAGGAGTTGCATTCACAGGGAACGCAGCCGCCTTTTACCTGGATGAATTTATCGCTTAGTTGCTTTTTACGATACTTACGGTTACAATTAGAGCGATGCTATTCTAAACCGGCATCACTCGGCAAAAATTGTTATAAAACTACTATTTAAAACCGGATCCAACGTGTTTGTACTGTAAAATACACCCGGATTCAATTCACTTAATCCTTTCAATTGAAAAAGTTCCACGTAGGTTTGATATCGCAACAGTTAATTGTTATTTTTCATTTATAGAGGTATAGACAGGGTGTAAGGAACTGTGTACCAAAAACTTTGCAGACATGATCAGACCATTGAACTGAAGAACTTTTACAATGGTGCCTATGTTGGGAAACGAATTTTGTTTTTTCTATTTTCCATAGTAAGTCTGTCAGCTGATCGGGAATCTTGTATGGGAGGTCGATTTTTTTCTCGTTTACCAACATATCTTCCATAGAATAACATTTTCACTTTCATAGTCTGATAATGCCTGCAAAATTTTCGGTACACTGTCCCTTACACCTCGTATTTCTGTTGTTGTGCGAAAATTTTGGTACTGCGTAATATTTTATGAATTAATGGATGGTAGTTACGGTTGTCAGGTAACATACATGCATTTCTCACGCTTTTATCCCTAGCGGGCCCTAAGAAACTAACACTTACGCCACGTCTGACAAACATTAGGCATTTAGAAATTTGTTATAGCCATAGTGACAGGTTTTCAGCCTTCAATTACAATACACATGTAACCCTCGAATATCTTAGTTGTCTCTTATGACACTCACGGGAAAATATGGGGTGATGCTATTTTAAACCGATATCACACGGTTGTGGGGTAATTACAAGGACCTTTTAGATTGACGTAATAATCTTTATTTCTATCATTTTACCAAAAGTTAACTATTTTATTACCCGACTACGGCAAAGCAAAAAGGAGGGTTATGATTTTTTCGTATTTTGAAATAAGGATACCTTAACTTTGTTAAATTTCACGTCTAGAATACATAAAGAACATAATTCATGTTGATCAGTATATCAAAACATACCATGTTAAAACAAAACAGTTACGCACTTTGAGGCTGTATTTAAAATATTTTTCTATAAGATTTGACGCTGTCAAAAGCTTAAACTACGTGTAACTTTTTTGTAATAAAACTAAAACTGTATACAGATAGCTTAACATTTTGTGATTATTTTTACGATATACTGTAAGCAGTGATTTGTTTTCACTACTACAAAGATTAATACCGACATAGTTTACTAGAGATTTATCGTCTTTTCTTCCAAGTTAAACCACCGCTTGACTGAAATTGGTCACTGTTCAATTATTAAAACCTACTCGATTGGGGCACAATTTACTGCAACTATAAAACCTTACATTTTAAGGCACCTATTTTTGAAACGACACCATCAAATTTCAAAATGAATTGATTAATTTATTTTGTTTAAAGCGGTTATCGATCACGGATTCTAAATGTGTAATATCTACTAGATTTTTTAAAATTCACTGCGGATTCTAAGTTTACCCCTTCTAAAAAATACATAACTGCATTTACTCGAAATTATCCGAGGAATTTCAGACTATTTAAATATTTTATCTAAATTTTCAGCGTTAAGTGGCAAGGGATTATATCAAAGAAGTTGTCATATTTCAAAACTCCGCAACTAAAATCAGGATAAATACACAAAGACTTAATGCCAATGACACCTCAAACGTAACCGCGTACTGTGCACGTGTTAGTACTAAAGTCATACGCGTAGCCTACGAGCCCACTACGCGTTATCCCTACGCGTTAGCGCGCTGGTTAAGCTAGTTACAGATGTGGTGCTTTCGAAGAAAATATCAACTCATAGATTTTACATAAGTAAGTTCCTATGCAAAATCTATATTTCTAAGTTCTTTTTTTCCATAAAGTACCTTTCAAAAATTGATCACCCAGCCGGAGTTCTTTGGCCGTCCGCCGCTAGAATAATTCAGCAGGTAGCCAAGTTAATGTTTAGAAAATACGTACCAAAAGACAAATGGCCAATTGTTGTGCTCCAGCGTGTAGTGAACGCGCTACATTCGGGAAGATTTGCGGGCTTCAGAAGCGGTAGTTTAAGAAAAGAGAATTTTTATTCAATTTTTAAAGATTTTCAGATGTTTTGGTGCCTCTTAGCTGTCCCTTTCGGGTAACAATACCACTAGATTGTTGGAGGCCCAGATTCTCTAATTTTTACCGTTACATTGATCACGACACTCCACTGTCGTTTTAATGCCACTGTGTTTTGCTATACTTCAAACTGTTAGCAGAATACGAAATGATTAAAACTGACACACTGACAGGCCGTTGACAAACAAATGAAACGATTTTTTTGTAACAGAAACGATGTCTTAAGTACATACAGTCAAGCTCAGGCTGGGTTAGAAAGTTTGGGCTTTGCTCCGTGCTAATGCCGCAAATGTCTATCTGGACGTGAAATTCACGGTACGTAACAAGGCTCGATAAGAGGCTGCCAGGTCCACGATTCTCTTTTTTGTAATGTAATACCATCGGAACTCAATTGCGATTCTTTTGCCGTTATATTTTTTCTTATTTGGAACTGTTAGCGAAATACATTGACACTATATTGAACCGCAACTGAGACGATTTTCAAATAGCGAAATAAGGCCCCAGAAATACTGTAACTTCGACACAAACAGTTTTCATTTTATCGATACGCCAGTGCCTTTTTTGACCCATCATGTTCGTCTTATTAAACTTCTAGATCTCATCACAATAAAACAATTTTAAACGGATTTAAGTTGTGTTTATTTTGGATTTTACAATTCCTACGTTTCGAGCTCTTTACAGAGCCCGTGGTCACGGATGAAATTGTTTTCCGTTTAAAATTGTTTTATTGTGATGAGTAATAGTTGTGCAAACTCAAGAAAATATTACTTCTAGATCTGGCTCAGACTAGAATCAAGAGCTAATCAAATAATTATTTAAAACAATAAAAAGTTCTGGGCTATATTTTCATCAATAAAAGTAACGAAGAGATATTTGTCGCCATACATCTCAAATAACGCTTCTTTCAACACCCTTGGGATAAAATTAGGTGATACAAGCATATTTCAAGTCTGACATACATAAACCAGCCTATTCAGTCCACTCTTGGACGAAGGCCTTTGCTAGGGTTCGCCATAAGGCATGATCTCTCGTTCTCGTCATACAGCCACTACAAACTGCCCTCGTTAAGTCATCGGTCCAGCTGGCCAGAGGGCGTCTAATACCTCGCTTCGCTTGCCACGGTGTGGTCTCCGCTCGAGAACACACGAGGACCAGAATATTATTAACAAAATTACTCCTAAAACAGCCAGACCAATAAACGAATACCTAATTGATGTATATCCACAGCAGGATAGCTAAATTAATTATGTTCGGAAAATAGGTTGTGCTATTGTATTTGTTATGGTTGTGCTGCTATTCGAATAGGATTGATGAGGGTCCGAGTGTGGTAGACGTATGTACAAGGTCAAGTAGGCAATTGTAATTCTATGCCTATTCGGATCTAGTTTCTCTAGTGTAGTCGTAAACTTCGACTTTTCTTTTTTTTCGTCTATTTATACAAACATACATATACCACGCCTATAATCCCTTGCGGGGTAGGCAGAGCATAAACGGCCGTAAGAAACGGTCATTTACGCCACGTCTGACAAACATTTGAGGGTCATTCGGAAAATTGTGCATCGCCATAGTGACAGGTTGTCAGCCCATCGCCTAAAATTGCAATACACACCCTCAAGTCCCTTAGTCACTTCTTACGACACCCACGGGAAAGAAATGGGGTGATGCTATTCTAAGCCAGCATCATACGGGATTTATACAGTTCACAAAAAAGTTTATTATAATAAATAGTATCATAAAAACCCTGACGATTTTACAAAACGTTAGTACATAACTTTTACATAAAAACATTCTGCATATAACGACATTTATGCAGCCTAATACAATCTACACAATTTTCCGAATGAACCTCAAATGTTTGTGAAACGTGGCGTTAATGGCTGTTTTTTCGGCCGTTTGGGCTCTGCCTACCTCCCAAGGGATTACAAGCGTGATATGTGTGCGTGTAATACAATCTGACCTTATAGTCTTTAAAGAATTACAACAATTGATTCGAATGAAACTCATAGGCGCAGGTACTATGGTTTATGTGTTCCACTAAAACTACTCACGAGATTGTATCTTTTTTAAAATGTCATTAGTTAAAAGAGTTTTGATATGTGTTAACTTGTTTGTTTAACTTGTTACTTAGTGTAAATCATGTATGTTTTCAGCCATGTTCATTTCTGAATAACATCAAAAACCAGACCAACTTAATTGCCTTTTAATTAATTATAAAACTTTTCTACCCTAACATTAAGTGCCAAAATATTATCATAGGTGTAAGGGAACGGCAAATCCCTAACAGTCCCTTTGAAGTACGATAAGTACAGCCTTTTATATTATAATTGAGTTTCAACGTTAGGGATTAATGATTAACCCTTTCGCAGTTATCTCATAAACGTAAAGTATTAAAAAGTGTCCTAAAAGTTTCAAAATTACGATAAATACCTCTGCATGGCTAGAGGAATTGTTATACCATTTGTATGAGAGGTTCATTTCTTTTTAATATTTGAACCTTTGTTCCTTGGGAAAAGTTGTTCAGTTTCATGGACTGGTTCATCCCTTAAAATATTTGCTAATATTTTTAACATTATGTATATAGAGAGCTTTCTATGCTTACTCAAATTTTTTTTTTTTTTCAACTTTCCCCAAGCAACATAGGTCAAAATATGAAAAAAATTATTTGACCCTCCCATACTTAGTGTGTTACCCGGCCGGGATAATTTGTATGGGAGGGCCAATTGTTTTTCATATTTCGTCCTATGTTCCTTGGGGAAAGTTTTTCAGTTTCACGTACTGGTTCAATCCCTTAAAAATATTCTCAGCTAATTTTTTTGCACCATGTATATTCAACAATTCAAAACATTATCATTTTGCTACAAAGACATACATAACGATATAACAGTAAGTGTTAAAATTAATTTTAATCTACTAGATTTTCGCCCAGCGGATTCACCCGCTGCCCCTCATTTTCCCGTGGTAATAGTTGTTTTCCCGCGGTGCTTTATGTGTTATTCCGGGTTATACTTAACCTGTATTCCAAATTGCATCCAAATCGGTCAAGCCGTTTGAGCGTGAAGAGGTAACAAACATACATACACTCACAAACTCGCTGATTTATAATATTAGTACGGATATAATGTAAAACAGCCTGTAAAAGCGATAAACTATTTATGAAATACGCAAACATAAATATAGAGAAAACCCTACTTCATGCGACAATTTATTACAAACATATTAAAGAATATATATACTGTCCAGGTTACGTTTTTTAATAAAATACCTCAAATTGGTTTCTCTGGCACATGATTTAATCACGGTAGAAGGCCATCAAAGTACATTGTTATCAACTAATCTATCACAATGTTCAGACACATAAATTCTCACGTGGAACAAACATCCTGATAACACTTGCGTGGAGTAGGAACATTTAGAATAGAACATAAATCAACACAACCTGACGGCGGGAACCGTGGATATAAGAAACTAAGGGGATGTGTCACAGATATGGTTGAACGCAGTTCGAATTTTGAAAATATTGGCGTTCATCCCGGAATGGTAATAGGGATACCATTTCGTTTTCATGTGGGACACTGAGTCGTCCAATGATCTGATGGACGGTGTGAGAGTTTTTCAGCCGCCTACTACTAGTAGTAAGCCTCTGAAATGGTTGTGTAACAACCGCCGACTAAGTAATCATAGACAGCAACTGCAATGCAAACTGCGGCATGCAATGTCACAAAGTGATAAATATCATGTTTGAGAATGCCCCACCGAGAATCGAACCCGGAACGTTTGCGTCACAGGCAGTTGCACTACCACTGCACCACATTGGCCTCTGTCAAACCATTAAAACAATTTTAATATTTTGCCTAGCTTCTTGAAATCCATAAAACCGACTATGTTAAAAGTTTGCTACGACTCATAAACCAACACATAAAAAAGTTACTGTAATCAGTAAAATAGTTTTATTCATTACACAATTTTTCAAAGATTTGCAAAAAATCAAAGTTTTTTGAAATATATGAATGTAACATATTAAGGCTTTCGTAAAGTTTGGATAAAAAAGAGAAAATTATGAGTTTCGAAGCACCGAAGACTAAGATTTGCATCAAGGTCCATCTGGATTCTAGAGGTATTTGAAGCGCTCAATGTATATCGACCTTGAAAAATAATCTTAGTTAACTTGATGTTCACAATGAAACAGAAACAAGTGTAAATTTGTGCTTTTTAAGTTAACATGATGTTCAAAATTAATACCTACCCAACATTCTTCCATCATTGAAATCTACACTGTAGTTTTGTTACAATGTGATATCAATTACAGTGTTGCTTGCTCTTGCCATCTCTACATCTTCTTAACTCTATGGCACGTAACCCACTCCATTCGTAATGCAGAACGACAATTTTATTACAGTCTAATGTTAGCGCTTTAGGTGATTTAGTGAGGCTGTTTTCTCGAGATATTTAAGTCTTGTAAGTCAAATTTTAAAGAGCTTTTAGGAAGTTCTCCTAGATGACGTCTGTTGCTGCATATTTTTGTCATATTAAAGATCTGCATGCGTAGGTAATTGCGAATTCCTATGTTATTCCTATACAAATACGGCGTCGATTGTGCCATTTGACAAACGCATCTGTCAACGTAGCGTACGTCAGCAACGGACATTAAGTGTGATTCCTGCCTTATTATTACTGACTACAAGCGAATTATATTTATTAAATTTATTTAGGTTGTTATTTTGTTTAAACTTCTGACACTTAGGGATCATCGGATAGTTCACCGAAACGGTGCTTCACGCGACGTGAATAAATTGTAAATTATAATGATTATCTTATTAGAGGTAGGTAGATTGTTTTAGGGTAGGTGAAAGGTAAACAACGATCTTTGTAGACTGGATGAAGAAGACTAACCGATAATCGAGCTTAGCAAAGACGAGAAATTGAAGAGGTATTTGTCCAGCAGTGGACTTAAATATGACGACGATTACGATGATGGAGAAAGAAAACACAGTGTTTCTCCCAATTGTCAACTGGCAACGAAACGCATGCGTCTCTCAGTAGAAAGGAAATTGCGCTTTCCAGTCTTTCTTTTTAATTTAAGGATGGGTTTGCTCTTGACTCTAGTCTAGGTCATAGGACAGACACAGAGTCTAAAGTGGAGCGAGCACACCCAAAAGAAGCCTGTTCACTCTTACTTTGAAGAGATTAGGGTTGTATGCGTTTGGAAACACAGACGCAGGTAGTGAGTTCCACTCTTTAGCAGTTCGCATTATAAATGATGACTGTAAGCGCTTAGTCACAATTGGTGGAATGGCAACCAGGTATGGATTTCTTATTCCCAAAGACAGCAGCAAAATGCTTCTAACTTCTAATAATTAAATAGAAAATTCTAGTAGTATGGAAGACAAGAATATAGCCAACGAAACCGTACCTTTTTTCCGTCGGGATAAACTCCTAAAGGTCCGAACAGGCAGAGTTGTGAAAAACAACGATTTGATAAACGACTTCCTCTTCCCTACTCTGACCCAGTTCGCGAATTATATATATTGATATATTGCCGGAATGATATTTGCGTAAGAAATAAAAGGGAAAAGTTTTATTTGTTATAGCCTTGTCTGACCTTGTTTTTAAACAGATAGCTGTGCGTGTTATTAGGCTGGCCGTGTGATGCCGGCTTAGAATAATATCACCCCATTTCTTTCCCGCGACTTAAGGGCTCGAGTCCCTTTAGTTCCAGGAAGGGCTTCATGTGTATAACAATTATAGGTGACAGGCTGAACAACTGTCACTATAGTGGCACGTCTTTTCTTGAACGGCCGTCATATATTTGTTAGACGGAGATAGCGACCATTTTTTACGGCCGTTAACGCCCTGCCTACCCCGCAAGGGTTAAATACGTGATCTTTGTATGTATGTTTATTAAGCAAATTTTTGGGTAACTATGTTTACCTGGAAATGGATCTCGGGCAAGTAAAAAGATAGTTTTCCCTCGTGAGATTATATTTGGAAAATTTCTGTTAGCAATCACATCCCTCACTTGATTCAAGCCAAAATGTGTTTTATTTATTCAGGCTTACTTTTAAACACTGGTTGGGCCTAATTTACGACACCCACGGGACCGATGGCTCCTATATGTAGACTCCCGACTAGTGAATGATTAAATTTTCGTCATTCAGCCACTCAATCTTCAGTGAACCACAGGAGAATAATCTGGGAATGCCTAATCTTGAGGCGAACTGAAGTTTCCAAGTCTGGTTACAAAGTTTGGGGAAGTGCACTCCGGGGAGAAGGAATGTGGATCTTCATCGCAGGTGTAGTTCCACGTTTGAATTTGTACTATCATCAGCTGGTTACCCTTTAAGGCGAGTGTAGCCGTCAACGGCGCAGTGGCGCCACTACACAAAAAAAAGATAACAAGCTATCTGAATGTCCTATGCCCAAGTTCTAAGTATTATCCTTAAGTAAAATAAGAACCTGCAAACTCAAAGAAATATTCGCTGCAATTAAAGTTATGGAAAAAAATGTCTAAAAACGGCCATTTTTGTATTAATAGCCATAACATCACAACGAATATTTCATTGATTTTGTAGGTTTTAATTGTATGTAAGGATATAACTATAAACTTGGGCAACGGACATTTTGATAGATTGTTTGTATAAAAAGTTTATTTTTATGAAGTGCGAGGTCATTTGCGGGTACAATCGCCTGAAGGCTAGATGGGCTTAGAAATCGACCGCGTAAGCTCGGATAGTGTTCGAAATTTGTTATCCCATTTCTTGAAATCTCCACATAAAGAGAAGACATTTTTTTAGGGGCGAATTTTTCATTTTTCAGAACTTTTTGACATAAGATATTCAGATGCGCCACACATACCCCCTGTGATGCCGGTTCAGAATAGCATCACCCCAATATAACTCGTGGGTTGTCTAAAAAGCGACTGAGGGATAAATTTACCTGCAATACGCTTGCTAATCTGCTTGCCAAGCGTGGTGAGTATGGCAATACCCCCTGATAGGGGTAAGCCCATTTTCAGCAGTAGACTTTGGTGGCTGTTTATGTATGTATGTACACAAATGTTACATAAAAACATTCGAATAAAAGCACGTATTTGCGAGTGATTTGACTGCTACTCGTCACCGTCTAGCGCATGCGAATTTCTACTGATTCAAAAATACGCCTCAATGGCCGGGATACAATGTAAACGGTTTACAATTAAAATTTCAATACTAAATTAAAGTTTACACTTGTTTGAGAAATTAAATTTTAAGTAAAGTTTGTACGGTGTTAAAGTGAAGAATTATTATACAACTTGCTGTACGTATTGTTCTAAAAAGGAAGAAAATTGTTCTATACAACTAACTTGTTTTAACAATAAGGGATCATGGCGTCAATAAGTGATAATACTATCTCACATTGAATAAAGTTTACGGTGAATAAAATATATAAGATTTTATTAATGAACTGCTTTTTCATGAATATAATATTTTTATTTTGTTTACCGTAGCAGGTCCTTTGATACGAAAGAATATATCTTACTTTCAAACGATCCTACTAATATTATAAATGCGAAAGTTTGTTTGATACTTTTTCACGCCAAAACTACTGAACAGATTGTAATTAAATTTGGCACACATATAGAAGGTAACATGGATTAACATATAGGATAGTTTTTGTCACCACTTATGCGGGCGACGCCGCGGGTAACAGCTAGTAAACTTATAATTGTTTAACAGAAATAATAACTCCAAAGCACCCCGTCTACCTTAGCACTTAAAACAAAACTAACAGATACTTTGCAAATTAAAATTAGCTAAATGGAATACTCACATCGGATAGATAATTATTAATGACTGTAAGGTCTGACCTCCGATTAGTAGTAAAACATTAGAAACTCATTCATTTTTATTACGGCTACGTTTTGTTTTCGTGTTGATCATCGAGTCGTCCAACGATCCGATGAACCCTAGTATCGAGAGTTTTTCAACCAACTACTACCAGTAGTAGGCTTCTGACATGGTTGTTTAACGACCGCCGTCTAAGTAATCATAGACAGCAACCGGGATCGACGGCTTATATATTGCTCCAAAGAACGGAACCATCACTCTTTTTGGACAATCAGACTTGGTTCTAGACGCGAAGGACTCGAAATTCAACATAATCAGGCTTGGCTCCTTATTATATAGGACTCCAAATTCAACACTGTACGGAAAACCAAAAAAGTTATATAGGTTGTAAATTTGAATGTGTACCATGAATAAAAAGTAATTTAAAAGATTGGATTTAGTTGGAATTTCAGATTCAAATTCAAATTGATTCAGCCTATATCTCAGCCTAGAGGCGTCCAAGCTTAAAATTCATTAGGATTAAAATAAATTGTATTGGCACTCTCTACACGAAAAAATTATAAAAAAAATATTTTTACACAAAAATATTCAACGGCTATCTACGATAGTAAAAATTGTACAGGCTTTCTAAAATATATTTTGCGGCTTCCTTTATCAATACTGAATCTACCGACAAACGATAGCACGCACATAAAATGACACGAAATAATAAATTGGGTTCGGCCAATGGTCCAGAAACACTAAGCCAAAAATAAGCGACTTTAATATTATTAACTTGTTGTATTTAACAACTGTTATTATTCAAGCTGTAAGTTTCTCCAAGAAACCAAAAATAAAATAAATATATTTGGAACCTCAAAATCTATTAAGGTAGGGTACACATTTAAATAAACACCATTCATTTAATCCATTAAATAAGAAACCTGAGGTGCCGCTATGTACAATGGTTTATTGTACCAGACTCAGACCATTCAGTTTTCAACTTCTGATTTGAGCAATATTATAAGTATCCTATGTCACATTACATCAGCTAATAGCAGTCCACTGTACTGGAGGGAGGCCTCCCCCAGGCCCAGGAAAACTTCTGTAATTGTTCCAAAAACTTACACAAATACCTTTCAACTTACAATAAAATTTGACTGCCAGCGTTACTTTGACAGACTGCTAGACTTGAGTGCTATTGCCCTCAATCCGGGATATAAATTCTCCTTACTTGCCTTAAATTAGTGCTGTCACTTTCTGTCAAATAGGTTTCAAAAAGGATAGGAGATATCTAAGTCATGTCATGTCTTATAATTTAACGCAAAATAGGTCTTATCTGTCAAAATAAGGCGACAATAAAAACAATAAGGACTAAATTGATTTGAAATTGCGAAGAACCCGTTGACATTTTTAAACATGACAGGACTTAGATATCTCCAGTTCCATTCTAATCCATTTTGACGGAATGTGACAGCAGTAATTTAAGGTAAGTTAAGAGAATGTACATCCCGAATTGAGGGCATTGTATTCCATATTTTTTCGTCTCTATTTCAACTGCACTACAAAGCAAAATGTTAGCTGAAAGTGGTGTTAAACCCTAATAGAAAACTCATTGGTTATAAAGTAGTTTCGCTCCAGTACGTGTATCGTTCCCGTTCCTAATTACTGCGGTGAGCTAAAGCTTTATAAAATATTCACGACACTATAACTATCTAAGGTATAGCTCTGTAGAAATTATTTTCTACTTCCTTTTAGCTAGTGAATTTCAAATGTATTCATACTTTAAGTTTGTATCTGTTTATTTCAGGTTAGTGTCGGACTGTTTTGAAATACAGTAGATTATTAGGGCTTATTTCGTGATAAATAGGTTGTTTATTTTAATTTGATTATTAATAGTCAATGTATGAACAACATAATTCTGTTTGGTATTTTTTCTGTTTAACATTTTACAGTCAAATATTGGTAATTTTTCAAATTGGACGTCTGCGTCGCAAGGAATCTGCTGTTTAGGGTTTCGTAGTCTACTACAAACTCTTTAAATATCGTTAATTCTGTCCTTCTGTCCGTCTGTCTGTCTCTTTGTCCGTCTGTACGTATGCCCCGCTTTACTAACTTAGTTACTTTAACACTTAGTAACATGAAATAAAGTATGAAGATAGATTGTTTTGACGCAAATTTAAAAATGTCAGCAAATATTTCGTGGACCCCGTCTCATAAGTATCTACAAGTGAAAGAAGACAGAGAAATCTTCTACAACATTCTGTAGGGTATCGTAGAATAGGTCTTGTAAAACTTAGGGAAAAACATTCAGATGTTCTTATCACGAAATATTGCTTTAAAAAAGACGTTTAATAGCCTTAATTTGTTTTAACTGTAACTCCTAAATTCTCAAAGTTTGAAAAACATTTAGAATATACCTTTTTGTCTGTAACTACTATGAAAGCTACAAGTATAACAAAAATCGCGGCACCCATACTTTTCGAAATTTTGAAATAAAGAACGTTTTTCTTCACTCCACTATACTATATACCTGTCAGTGACATTAAAATAAAGTTAGATTAATAGTTTCTGACTACAAAACCCTATGCTTGGGCGTGTCTGACACGCTCTTGACCGGTTTTTTATCATTAGTCAACCTATTTACACAGCCGCCAATACTTACTTTGTGCTATTTACTTACATTCCGTGTGAAAGTCATCAATGTCATCATCATCACGTTTAGCAGCTATCTATTTAGCTAAGAGAAGCCGAGTAAAGTACCGCCGTTCCAATAAGTCATCTTTGTCAGCTGTCAGATTTGTGATAATAACATGGCAGAGGGTATATTTTCCTTTGTTGACATCTTTTTTAGTTTTGAGATGACAGCTGTCAAATACGACTTATTGGAACGGCGGTACTTTAGTGAAGTAAAAAGGAACATTCAGCTGCACATCAACCAACTATTTAAGTTATCTAGCTAAACTGGTTATACTAAATAAATATATGGAAAACCAGTTTATCTAGGTCCCTGAATGCATAGGTTGATTTCCTACTGATAGTACTAGAAAAATAAATGTTGGTATATTCTGTTTGTTTGTGGGTACAGTCGAGCTCAGGTTGAGTAAGACAGTTTGGACTTTGAACCGTTCTTATACCTTGCGCATAAGACTTACATTGGCAGTTTGAGTGTATAACTGCAAGTGAGTTTGACTGTACATCGACGAAGGGTGTTCTGAGATCTTCAACTAATTAAACTTTGCGATCCGCGGGGAAAACTAGGTAAGGTTCCTGTTTATTTACATACATCAGGCATATATTTGACCTATTTATTATATTAAGTGGGTTATCGAGTTGACGAAAAGGTTTACTGGTATGTATTTTGACGCCAATTTGCTGAATGCTCTGAGTTGTCTACGTCACCCGCAATCTGAGGTTTGAACAAGTTTCACAGAATATCTTAACACAAACATACATACACATATCATGCCTTTATCCCTAGCGGGGTAGGCAGAGCGTTACCAGCCATAAAAATACGGTCGCTTTCGTCACGTTTGACAAATATTTTAGGAAATATAATCACATAAAATATCTTAACACGAATTGAATTGATGTGACTCTTGTATCTTATTGTGAATTCCGTGACTGAAACATACAAGACCGCACAAGACAGTTTCCATACAGTAATAACACCTCATATTTCATACATAAATCACGCCTCTCTCCCGAAGGGGTAGGCTGAGACTACTATCTTCCACTTACGACAATCTTTACACACTTCTTTAGCCTCTCTTTTCATACATGAAACAAATTATCAATAAAATATACGAAGATCTTACAATTCATACACAATCTGCAAAGTACAGGGTCTCTCTCTCTCTCTCTCTTCTCATTTCGTGTGGGAAATCGAATCGTCCAACGACCCGATGAACCCTGGTGTCAGAGTTTTTCAACCGCCTACTACCACTAGTAGGCCTCTCACATGGTTGTGTTACGACCGCCATCAAAGTAATCACAGACAGCAACCGGGACCGACGACTTAACGTGCCCTCCGAAGCACGGAACCATTTCTTTTCGGACAATCAGTTGGTTCACCTTGTAATGTCCTAACCAGACCGGGAACAAATTCACAAAGTGATAAATATCAACTTTGTGAGTGTCCCACCGAGAATCGAACCCGGAACCTTTGCGTCGCAGGCAGTCGCACTACCACTGCGCCACATCGGCCGTCATAAAGTACAGGGTAAATATTGGTTCTGAATAAGATCCTTGAATTTACAAAACTATGAGTCCCCCTCGTGGTCATTGGACTCATAACCTTCAATTTGAGGTCACAAGACTCAGATACTAGACTTAAGAGATAAGATCACGAATATGTAACCTTCTGCAGGGTTGTTTATCTTTTAAAGTAGGTGATACTTAGCTAGACACTTAAGCACAACCTAATAGGTATAAAAACCAGAGTAGGCCTCTTAATGCGAGTGTAGCCGTGAACGACCTCGACATTGGCGCCACTTCACAAAAACAGTTCTCTCTTTATATAAACAATCTATCAGAATGTCCGTGGTCCAAATTTTTTTTGTATTATCCTTAAGTATAATTTGAACCCTGCTAACTCAATGATATATTCGCTGCAATTTAATGTTATGGCAAAAAGTGCCTAAAAACGATCACTTTTGGTCGTACAAATAGATTATTTTTTTGTGAAGTAGCGCAACTGTCGAGGTCGTTCACAAGTACACTCGCCTAAAAATTAGGCTTCAAAAGTAAAGGTGTAGGTACTTATTGTTCACTCCACCTTTAAATTTTAGGGCTATTTTCTGAGCCTAGTCACTGAAAAGATAAGGCACGGTATGGTACTCACTTTCTGTTGAACAAACGTAAGGCTAAACGCAGATTATAATAGAATTCGTTGCCTTTTTCAAAGTGGGATTGGCAAGGTGTCAGTTGAAAAGCTGGCCACTTTAGCAGAATTGTTCTTTGGTATCTCAGGTAGGTGTACGTTTATACAGTTGCTACAACAAATAATCGTATAATGAAACTAAACAGCTTTCAATCGATTTTTTATGTAAAAAATGTTAAAAGGAGATATAGCGCGAGTAAGATTTTTAAACCAGTTTTATTTAGACAATTACAGCCACGAAATTTTGAAAAAGATATAAATATATATATTGTCGAGGATTTAACTGATAACATTTCCCTATCAGTTACATAATTCGACAAACTTTACTCGATAGAAAAAAAAACAGAGTAGCCCCTATTTGTTTAAAGTTTTCCCATAAGAAATACGTAATTTAGAGACATACCTTCTATTGCAAGTACCAATATCTAAGTTAGACATTGCGGCGATATTTCTCTTGTTGATATAATTATCTGAAAAACCGTACGACAAGGCAAAAATGATTGTTTATTTTTCTCTGGCGCAGCGCAAATGAAAGGAACAGACTTTTCAGGTGAATTCAGCCTTAAGCATACTATTTACGCCTTATTCTAATACTGGATACGTGAAAACCTTTTTGGTGCATAGGCTTGTTCGTCCTCTCAGCAACACAACCCACAATTATATATATAATATACATTAGTTCTGGACTCTTTAGTTTTTAGCCCCGGGGCTATGAAATCTACACCTGACTGTATGGTGGGGAGCAGGAGCTCACCCGGATAAGTTTTATGGTTGTTCAAACAACCAGCCCAATCGCACCATTGGACTAAGAACGGATTGGACTGAATCTACCCAAAATGGGAACAAAAATTTCTCCGCGCCCCCGTCAAAATTCAATTTCAATTTTCAATTTCAATTTCAATTTATTCAAGCTAAAATTACAAATACATTGTCATACAGGCGTACCCAAGGCGACAATGCACCTAAAACCTTAGTCTAATTTATAAAATAACATTTACTATTACCGTTATTAACAAATATATATTATGCAAAAGCTGTAGATATACGAGTACCTGAATCTTGTTAAAATACCATTACCCTCCTTTTTCTGGTTGCGCAATCGGTCGAAACCTCACAATATGCGGTCGGTGATCAATCAAGTATAATTTATACACCATTACGTGGAAAGAGAGTGGAAGACGGTTGTAAAAAGTTCGCGAGAAACAAATATTTGTGCCAGAATTTCTCGTTGTTTTTGAAGTTGGCAGTAAATATTTACTTCTTAGTATTTTTGTATGAAACACCGACATATTATGTTCATGCAAATATTTCTAACGGCAGTTTTACATTTTAGAGCAAAGTTCAGTTGCAAAGCTTTGGAATTTCGCGACTTATGTGCTGAAATTTTTTAAGATTGGATTTGACCCAAAGTGTGTTTTTGATCTAAATTAATTAAGGCTCTGATTTTCTGAAAAAATGGTCCATTTCATTCGCGCTGCGCCAGGAAAAATAACCAATCGTTTTGCGCGCAAATATCCGCGAGTTTTAAAGTTTTTTTCGATATAAGAACTAGATAAATACCGTTACAATGTCTAATTCAGCAATTTTACTAGGAATGATATGTATCTAAATTAAAGTCCCATAATTCTTTGTAATAACTTTAAAACTGTTGACTAATATTGAAAACAGTATTGAAATAGTCTTAAATTCATTTAAGTTTGTCAAATTATGTCACTTATATCCTCGACAGTAACATATATTTTTTCAGAATTGTATGGTTGTAATTGTCTAAATAAAACCGCTTAATAATCTTGGCAATAAATAACAAATCTTAAAAACGGAGAATAAGATTCCGTTGCTTAGGCTAGATTTCTAATTTCTATGAATGGTTATTGTCATAGAGCTACTATGTATATGACTTTTTCGTTATTATCATTCACTTCACGAAATTGGGTAACAAGGAAAACACACCTAACAAAAAAGCAAACCGTTGTTTTGCTCGCGGTTGCTTAAGGAAATCTCGTAAACAAAACGTGTGGATCCTCAATTTGCGCCACATAACTTAAACATCGCACATTACGGTGCACAAATTTTCTTTGCAGATAAAAACACAGATTTTGAACCCTACGTTTTAGGTGATAAAGAGTACAAAAAGGAATGGTGGCAAAAAATAAAGGGTGTGCTTAAAAAACCGCGTTCATTTGTCACAGGCAGATGCAGCCGAATCTAGATTGGGGCCTGAAGAGTCGCGATTTTTTTTACTGATTAACGAAAGTGATACTACGTGCGCAGCATGCAGCTATTAATTCAATAAATCAGTTTTTATTAAGATATAGAACACATTTTATAATTATTATTCAGTTGAATCGTTTATGCTTTGCTGTTTTTTTTTGGCACAGCACGAATGAAAGAGACCTACTTTTTAGGGAAATCAGGGCCATAATAATTTTTTATTAAATACATTCTTCAACTTTGCCCTTGTACTCGTACAAAGCAAAGATTGTAAAGCTAAGATATTATCTACTACGTGTAAATTTGTTTGATTATTATTTGTGCTCGCCTACCTTTTTTCATTAGTTATACACGATAATGCCAGGTTTTCTGGTCTTGCTAACAAAAGGCAAAAACGTCATCTAAACATGCATGTGCCAGTCTCAAATTCCACCTTCACTTGTAGAGCGTGCGGGAAATTATGCCGGCTCCCGTATCGGCTTATACAGCCATGCTTCAGACACTGATTAAATCGTCTGAACAGACGTGTGAGGCCATCGATGATATGTAGTAGTGAGTAAGTACAGTGTCATTCATTCATTTGTTATAACTACTGAGGTACTGTTACTAGATTCGCCAGGTCAGTGACTCAAAATTGACCTTAGCCCTACGTAACTCTTCCTTCGGTCTATATGGCCGGACGGTTTCCAACGCTACGCTTGCCGAGGCTTCGCCTCAAGTTGCTGACCTAATTTAATCATGTTTCCACTAAGTTTTCCGCTTGTTTCGTACCCCAACAGTGACTGTCAGGTGATTGAGCGCTGTCCTTTGACTCGGCCGCGGGAAAAATGACTGGGTTTCACGAGAAATCACCCGTCACCACACCACGTCGAAAATGACTGTGCAGCGATAAAATACGTCATAATTAAACTGTTTTAACCTACAGGTTAATGTTTTAAGCATGATATTTTCGCAGTTCTTAATTTGATACATACTGATGTAAATCACGCATATATTCCTTACGGAGTAGGCATAGCATTAACGGCCGTAAAAATAATGTTAACACCACGTCTGACAAAAGTTTGAGGGTTATAATATGATAACTGTGTATCACTATAGTGACAGGTTGTCAGCCCATCGCCTAAAATGTTAATACACATCTAACCCTGGAGTCCCTTAGTCGCTTTTTAAGACACCCATGGGTAAGAAATGGGGTGTTGCTATTCTAAGCCGGCATCACAGGGTTTAATTTGATGTATCTTAGTACATAAAGGAATAGCTCATCGCTAAGTATACAAAAAATTTTGGTTCTTCATTGCAAACAGATTCATAATGGTGAAAATATTAACCAAATTGAAATTGAAATTGAAATTCTTTATTCAATGTAGGATAGTATTATCATATCACTTATTGACGTCATGAACCGTCATTGTAAAAAAAAAGCAATTTGTATTACAAAATTTTCTTTTGTTTTAAAACAATTTTGTAATGTCCTAATAGAAAACCGGCTCGGGCGGGCTAAAAAAAATAAAAATCAAAGCACTGCCACGGGGCTGGCCAGGTTAATCACACGGCATGTAACTTTACGCCACCACCATCTGGAAACGATATTTGTTTCAAATTGAAGTCAATATTTTTAAAGCGTGTAGTTTACATGCGTATAATTAATCGGACCTCCTGAACAGGAAAAACCCCCCAAAAAACCTGCCCAGAAGTGCTCCTACTCTAAATTAACAATGGTACTAGCCCCTAAGCTACCCTAGCTAATTCAGGAAGTAAAAAAAATATGTAAAGACCAAAAATGGCTACATATTTTCTTTTTGTAAAAATTGCAGTAGATAAATCTACCAGTTTCAACTTATAAAATATTTAAATTAGACAACAAACAACCATTATGAATCTGAGCATTGAATAACTTTTAAATATTCAATTAAATACAGCAGGGGAAAATATTATCCTAAACCCATGAAACTAAACAACTTTCCCCATGGAACATAGGTCGAAATATATAAAAAAATAAGTGACTGGCATATTGACACGGTTGGCTGGTTCATCTTGTATGAAAGGTCCACTTTTTGTAAAAATATTTAGACCTAATGTTCTTTGGGCAAATTTTCCTAAACCCATGAAACTAAACAACTTTCCCCATGGAACATAGGTCGAAATATAAAAAAATAAGTGACTGGCGAATTGAGACGTTGTCTGGTTCATCTCTATTATAAAAATATTTAGACCTAATGTTCTTTGAGCAAAGTTAGTTCCATGGGCTATTGCGCCCCTTAAAATATTAGTAGCATTAAGAAAGATCGCGTGGAAAATATGTTAGTTAAGGCGCATTCAAACAATGTACAATTCAGCGACTGAACTTAGAGTTGTTTTAAAAATTTATCTCAATAATGCTTCAATATCAGAAGCACATCAACCGACATTTAAGGTATCAATTTAAACTGTTTTTTTAATACAGTTGTTAAAACTAACTAGTGGAAGTAGATCCTTCAAATGGCTAGGTTGATGTGCTGGTGATAGAACAGCTAGTAGAGCTACATTACAGCCTCATCAACGAACAAATATGACAGTCACGTAAACTGGAACGTCATCATCCATTGATCCCACCCACATTACGATTCTCACGTCGTCAGCAAATGGACACACAGAGTTGTGATAAAAAAATTCATTCAAGGACGAGTTGAACTCGCGTATCGAGGGTTCCATACAAATCATATTATGATGTGATGTAAGGTACTAATGTTAAAGTCGTCTGATCACTAGATAAAGTTGTTTTTGAATTTCCACATATTTCAACCTGTTTGTGCCGTAAAGCCAAATGTAGTTCGAGGTTGCTTTTTATTTGAATAACTACACAAATCAGTAACCCCGGGGCTAAAATCGACGAGTCCAGAAAAAAATAATAGTGTTCCTAAGATTGTCCGTTGACTTGGTGTCCCACGCAAGGAAGGAGGTATTGTTCTCAATTCCTCCTTCCTGTTCTCGATGTGACTATGCCATCGGCGACAAGATATGCATACAGTAATAGCACGTTCACACCATGCACCTGCTCCTGCTCCTGCCGCTGTCGCGAATATTGCTCGAAATACTTCCGCGGAAGTATCATCGCGAGTGAGTGTTCACACACTGCCGATATACTCTTCTCGCACCAATATGAGTGAGCGAGATAGCAGTTCGTTCCACTAGCGCTCGTGCTGCCGTTCCGTTGACTCGCGCACGAAAAGCCGACAAACAAGGAAGCACAGGAAGTGGCAGCGGCATGACGAGTAGCAGCGCGAGTAACCTGTTAACATATTCGCGCTGCCCACTTCCCTTACTATTTTCCCATTTGGGCATTGTGTGAGCGTGCTATAAGAAATAAAAATAAGAGGTCAAGGAAATCATGAAACCTCACAACTTTCCCTATGAAACATGGGTCAATATACGAAAACAAATTAAGAACTCCCATACAAAATTTACGATCAGCTAATTTCAGTAAATAGCAAAATATTGTTACATACATATGTTCCTTGGGTAAGTAAATTACCAGCCCGTCTTAAGAGTTCGGTATCGGTCACTAGTAAAATTTCACCCTATATACCTAGGTTCAGTTATTTATTTCTATTTGGCGTACGGAACGCTACAAAACCGCCGAAGCAGCGGTCCATTTGCTTATTGTATGATTTCCGTATCCATTTGTCATGGCATCGCCACAATATACATTGCTGTCTGTTGGATTTCAGTTCGCGGATGGATGAATACATTACGGCTTTTGTTGGTAACCGGGTGGGATGGTTACAATCACGAGGAGTGTGTCGTTTTGTCGAGCGTGTGCTTTTTTAATGGATTAAAATGGATATGAATAATATTTAGCTAAAATTGGACGGCAAAATTAGGTGAGCGTTAAATTTATGTTAAACTCTAATCAATTAACAGGGTGGAAGGAACAGTGTACCGAAAACTTTGCAGGCATGGTTAGACCATGAAATTGAACAACTTTTACCATGGAGCCTATGTTGAAAACAAAAAATAAATGCGAGTTTCTATAGAAAGTCAACCAACAGTTCGGAAATGTATAGGATATTGTTTATTTTTAATTTAGCCTCCATAGAAAAAATTGTTAAGTGCTATAGTCTGATCACGCCTACAAAGTTTTCGGTACACCGTCCCTTACATCCCTTATTTTGTTTGTCTGTTTGTACCTAAGCTAATCAAGTTCATCGATTAATTTTATGTGTATTTTACATAAAATAATATTAATTTACTTTTTGGGATTAAAATATACCTCTTGAATGAACAAAATATTGGATGT
Organism: Tuta absoluta; assembly: GCA_027580185.1. Taxonomy (NCBI): domain Eukaryota; kingdom Metazoa; phylum Arthropoda; class Insecta; order Lepidoptera; family Gelechiidae; genus Tuta; species Tuta absoluta. The sequence continues at coordinate 3,296,211 of JAQAHW010000019.1, read as the reverse complement.
GATGTCATGTGTAAAAAAGGCAGTTCTCGCTCTTGTCGTCCGTTGCTGCGTTTTTTAAACGCACCGTAATGCATGCGTTTATTTTGTGAACTCCGATCTAGTTCCCATACCTTCTCTTTGAGTCAATCAGTAAACAGCCACAACAGTCCACTGCTGGACATTGGCTGCACTTTTTATGTGTATTTGCCTTACTCACCTTGCTCAGCTAGCGGATTGGCGAGCGCAGAGCAAGGTGTCATATTAACAGGAAACGCATCTGCCTATTCCTTTGATTCAACCCTAAGGTACTATTCCGAACCGAGCGGCCGACTGCACATGCCGCGACGGCCGATGTCGGTCGCTCGGTTCGGATAGTATCCCATTAGAATCCATACGAACCAGTAGTGCTGTCGGCCGCTCGGTTCGGAATAGCACCTTTAGTCGTCTTTTACGATACCCAGAGGAAGAAATGGGCTTATGCTGTTGTCGGCACTATACGGCAAGATGAAAAAAGGAAAGATGATTCCGTGTTTCGAAAGGCTCGTCAAGCCGTCGGTCTCAATTGCTGCTTACTTAGACGACGTCGTTACACAATGTTAAAGGCCTACCAGTAGTAGAAGACGGTAGAAATACTCTGGCACAAGGATTACTCGGGTCATTTGTCAACTCGTAGACCCACACAAAAGAAAAAAAAATAACACGGAAAACATAAGTAAACATTCCTTGCAAAAAGTAAGGGTGCGGTAATGGCGTTGTCATTTACCAACATGAATATTTAACCAAGATGGTGACGGAATAAAATTCTATAACCCCCATAAATATGTATGGAGGTTTTTGTGTAAGATGTGGGATTAATGTTATGTGAAGGAAACATGGGGTGGAGTTAATTTTGTGACTTAAGGAACTGGGATATTTAAGCAGCAGGAAAAAAGTAAAGCGAATATTATTTACTGATGGACTGGATGATATATTACTTATATTCGGGTCAAGAAGGTATTTAAAAGAATGTAAACAAGCTTGATAAAAAGGAACTATTATACTCTGCGATAGATAAGGACAAAAAATACTTGTAAGATGGTTTACATTCTTTTTAATACGTATTTGGTATAATTATTATATTTTTCCATGCGATGCCGGCTTACACAGCATTCCGTGGGAATCGTAAGAGGCGACTAAGGGACTCGAGGGTGTGTATTGAAATTTTAGGCGATGGGCTGACAACCTGTCACTATGGCGATACACAATTTCCGATTGACCCTCAAATATTTGGCAGACGTGGCGTAAATGTCCTTTTTTGCGGCCGTTTATGCTCTGCCTACCCCGCAGGGTAATAAGATAAGATAATATTTTGCTCTATCATGAAGAGAAACGGCGGTAGCCAAATCATTATTTTTCTAGTTTAAACTGTAACAATTAATTCTCAATAGCAACAACTGAACATTTAACATAAAAAACATAATCGTACAACGGCGGCGTAGCCAGTCGTAGCAATTCTTGGAGCCATTGCATCGTAGCACTTCTGCTACGATATTCTAGCAGGAGCGGCAATTATTCTGCCCATTGGCACATAGTCAAGTATTATATTCGCATTATTGTTTTACGGTCATGATTGTCGTTCGACGCCCTCCGGCCAGATGTACCGATTACTTAAAAATGGCTGCTGGTAGTGACTGGATAGCGAAAACGAGAGATCGTGCCCGATGGCGTACCCTGGGGGAGGCCTACGTCCAGCAGTGGACTGCTATAGTATGTATGTATTGTCGTAAAAAATTACCGAGGGATAAATTATTATTTCTTCATTAGTGAAAGCAATATCTTACACTGCGCTCACTAATCCGCTTGCCAAGTGTGTTAAATATGGCAATACCCCGTTATGCAGTCTATGTATGTATTGTCATTGATGCTCTGTCTTCCCCATAAGGTACGAAAGCGTGATTGCGTATGTACGTAAAGTCGAGTCACTTATTTCTTCCTATCTAACGGATTTGTTACTTGTGATCCGTTGTGACGTAGTGTCGGTGACGTCATCGATTTGTTACACATGCACAGCTGAGCTATGACAAGATTTATTCCCAGAAGAGATTTGGCCTTCTCTGTCTATAAGTCTTCTTCTTTCCCCTGCCTTCTACGCTAAGGGTCGTGGGTTCGATTCCCACAAGACACAAATATTTGTAAAGTATGTTTCGTATTCAATTTTTACATCATTGTGTAGTACTTGGATCAGATCGGGGACGTTCTAGAGAAAAATCAGGTCAAGAGTACCCTATACCGCCGAGCATGTATGAAAAGATTGATGCATGTTAAAGAAGCGAAAGAGGTGTGTCAGGATCGTAGCAAGTGGAAAGATGTAGTCTCTGCCTACCCCTATGGGAAAGAGGCGTGATTATATGTATGTTTGTATGTTGTGTAGTATCTATGATATCATCTTTCAAAAATTTACATTTGCATAATTATAATAATGATAGCATAACTCCATAGGCTAAATATAAAATAGAAATAAACTATAGATAACTTACATAAAATAAACTAATAACAAAAGAAGATAATATAAACTAGAGGTAGAGCCTTGTCTGTACCGTACGGTCTGAAGGTGCCCATGGTAAAAAAAAATATTTGTGTTTATTCTGGGTGTTTTCTATGTGTGTTATGTATTTATTTACAAAAAAAAATGTATATAAGTAATAATATCAGCTATTTGGTTCCCATAGTACAAGCTGTGCTTAGTTTGGGCACACCTCGGACACTGGCGCTCAAATGTATGAATCAAACGCGTTGCTACGCACACAGTCTAAGCTTGCGTAGGTGAACGTGGACCATGCTTGTGTGTGTGAGACAACATGTCAGGGTTGCCGCCATTTTGCGTTCGCAAATCGGGAATGCAATGTGCGGCAGTATGAAATGACCTTCGTCGTCGCGTCCTTGCTTAGCCGGTGTCTGAGCGTCCTCCGAGCGCGGGTGGGCGGCGCTCGTATGGGGAGGCAGGGAGTGACCATACTGTACGCTAGTACTATTAATTATACTGTGGTTTGGGGGTAGATGACGCAGTGTGAAATGTCCAGGATATTTTTTTTGGCATTTAATAGACGGTATGTGTATTGCAGTTTTAGGCGATGGGCTGACAACCTATCACAATAGTGATACACAGTTATCTGATTGAACCTAAAAGACCTTTGTCAGACGTGGTGTTAATATCCGTTTTACGGCCGTTAACGCTCTGCCTACCCCGTAAGGGATAAAGGCGTGATTAATATAAGTATACTATTTGTGTTGTATAATCTTGAAGTAATCAAGGCAGTACGGAAGTTTTGTTAAGTTTAGAAGCAAAACAGAAGCTACATAACTGTTTATATCTTAGAAGTTAAAATTCTAATTATCCCTCTAATGTTATAAATGCGAAATTTTTTATGTTTGTTTGTTTGTTACTTCTTCACGCTAGAACTACTAAACCGATTGTTATGAAATTTGGCACACATAAAGAAGGTAACATAGGTTAACACATCGGATAGTTTTTATCACCACTCGAGGGTTATGCGGGCAACGCCGCGGGTAACAGCTAGTATTATATATTTCCTTTTAAACAAATACCTCTTTAATTAAATAAAAGTGCAAAAATTTGCAGCTTAACTTGTGCCGACAAAACGTAGATTTAGTCAGTGCTGTTTATAAGAGCCTTCTCCTCTCTTAGATCTAACAGGGTTAGTTGTAAAATCAAGGGCCAAAAGAACAATATAACAACAAATATGTGTCGTATTTAATAAAGAAATACATAAAAAAAATTTGGTTCGGACATTTTCTATTACAATAAGAAAAAAAAACATATAAAAGTGTTATGCAAGTGATACTGGAAATATCATGTTTGCTACTGAGCCAAGCCATAAAAAAACAAATAAAAAAAAATGAAATTTACTATAATTAACCCCTAGTGTTATGTTATTTAATGATGATATTCTGAGTCAGCACCACACCAAGGTACTAGCTTTTTAGGAAATTTGATTACCCGTTATTTAGTTTATGCCGTGTGATGCCGGCTTAGAATAACACCACCCCATTTCTTACCTGTGGGTGTCGTAAGATGCGACAAAGTGACTCAAGGGTGTATATTGCAATTTTAGGCGATGGCCTGACAACTTGTCACTATGGCAATAACTACACAATTTTCTGAATGACCCTCAAATGTTTGTCAGAAGTGGCTTAAATGTCCGTTTTTTGTGGTCGTTTTCGCTCTTCCTACCCCGCAAAGGATAAAGACGAGATATATGAATGTATGTATGTCTGTTATTCAGAGCATAATACTTTTAAGCGAACTGACCTTCAGGAATATTGCCAATCTCTTGAGTGGTTTCTTCTAATAATATCGAGATCTGCCATAATTTGCCAAAACGGCCAGAAAACGTGCTTTTATAAACCGTTGAATCAGGCGAGATCTCATATTATAAAGCCTATAAAAAGAAGCCTAATCAAATATGTATGATGAAAGTACTATCTGAAGCACTTCAAGTTACCAGTTTTAAAATTCCTAATTAATCTACATCTACACTAATATTATAAAAAGGAAAGGAATTTGATTGTTAGTTTGAATTGAATAGGCTCCGAAACTACGGGACTGATTCAAAAATATCTTTTAACATAAGAATCTTATATAAAATGTCTCATTCCCGTGGGAAACCGGTTAGCAGCGGGTGTAACCGCTGGGTGGGCCGCTAGTTAATTATGATGCTAGATAATTATTACTCAATAAATTGTTTGAAACTTAATGGAAATGTAATTATTTATACTCGTTCAAAAGAAAATATTTTCTTGTCTAGTTGGAAGCTTGTGTCAATCAGTGCACAGAAGTATAATCTTGATTTAAAAAAAATTAAGCTTGGTTTATTATAGAATACGCATGTAAATAACGCGCTTTGGTAATCTTGACTTCAATTTGACACAAATGTCGTTTACAGATGGTGGTGATAATACTCTCCTATTTTTTTTTTAAACTTGCATAATTTACAAGCGCGGGCAGGATTTAAACCTGCGACTTTCGCATTACTAGTGGCGACGCCTCTTACATCTGTGTTACCGCAGCTCATTCCTTGCCCGCCAATTTTGCAGTTGTATTTTAATGCCGGTTTTGTTGTTGTTTCTGTAGAAATCTCCCATGACACTACCGTTAGTGCCAATTAGAAAGGGAAACAAACGGCGAAGATTCGAAAAACAAAGAAAGAAGCTCATGCGAGAATTCACATGCTTTTTTTTTTTAATATAGCTTTATATTTATTTCTGCCCACTCAAAATTTACTTTGGAAGGGAAGGTGAGCAAGTTCTCTACGTCTCGTGATGACTTGGATGCCCGGTTGCCTGGCAGCTCTTTGACCTTCCACGGTTACACGCGTGCGACTCATATTGTCCTTCGCACAATGAATCTTCTCGAGTGCGGAGATGGTTGTGCATATTTTTTTTATTAATGATGGGTTTGCTCTTGACTCTAGTCTAGATCATAGGACAGATACAGAGTCTACGATGGAGCGAGCTTACCCAGAAGAAGCCTGTTAAGGCACTGGCACTCCCACACACTGACGGAACGCAGCAAGCTACTTGGCGCCAGACTTCGGTGGGATGGTGGTCGCGAGCCAGGCGGCCCCTTACGGAGCCTTCCACCGCTTAGTGGGATCGTTCAGCCGGACTTATCCACAGGCAAGCCTGTGTTGCCGTTGCCCGGGGTGGACCGCTAGGAGGTAGATCCCATACCACCCCAAACCATATGGGCTAAAGTTGTTCGAGATGTTAGTTGGCATGACTTCAGATAATGAACCTCTATAGTTTTGCTATTCTTTGATATCATACCAGTCTAGATAATAGACACCAGTCTTCGCTCACCTTCGCATCACTGTTGTTGTTTAGATGTATTTTATGCGAGTATCATTCAATTAATTTAAGTTCCCTCAAGGGGCACTTAATGAATTGAATTATTCGTTCGTTTTATTTACTCAATGAATCGATTTATTTAATTTATTTAGTCTGCCTCTGAGTTAAATCGAAATTGTTTGTTCATAACTTTATGAAAATTTTATATTATGTTACAGTTGGATTGGGATTGCAGTAATCGTTTAACTTCCAAAATAAAATTATTTGGAAGAAACCCCAAACACGAACTAGGAACACGATGCAGAAACTACCTAAGTAAGGTTCAAATAAAACAAAAATCTAAAAACACATCTTATCTAAATAATGGAACTCCTAAGGCTCTGAACTAAAACATCATTCTAATTAACAAAGCAAACAGTTGCAAGCCATCTCATAGATTTGGCCATGATTAAATGAAATCGTTACAAACGTTACTGTGAAAATCCCTAATCAGTCAATAAGCTTATTGACCGGTAAATTCAGTTAATAATGTTATTGACTAAAAGTGTCGGTCATATCATTTTGATTTTACTGTAATGTGACATCATTTTGTTCTTATTCAGACCTAAAGCTTTAGTTTATCAGATAGATGCATTTATTTTGCTTTAGATAGGTATTGCTAATTAATATGACACAAACATAGGGTTATTTATCTAATAACCCCACTAAAACAATATTATTTACTGTATGTTTACCTCGTGCTTGATAATAAAATACACGTAATATGCCAATTACTAAACCACTAGCAAATCTCAAATAGTCTTTTGTATAATTACAGTAAAAAAAAAGCAGTTTTACCAAAGATATCATTGAATCTGATTAAAAATAATACAAAGAATATGAAAAAATGCTATATGTTTTTGCCTCTCCTAAAAAAATTGCCTTTTGTTACCCTTACGTTAACCTAAATTTCCGTCAAGATACAAGATTCGTTCATTGTCAGATTATGGTATTACAAGTTCTTAGAAATATTATGATATTAGCTCACATAATCCGCCCTACATGAGTGTACAATAATATTATACTATAATTCTCAAAAACAATCATTCGATATGATAATAATAGTCGATATGATGCACAGTTACCGTCAGTAACTTTTATCTTGATGTGTGCTTCAAGTCAGGCATCTTTACAGCAGCAGTCATGATTTTTACCCGACTACGGCAAAGCAAAAAGGAGGGTTATGATTTTGACCTGTATGTATGTATGTATGTATGTATGTATGTGGAAACGAAAACGTTTGTTCCGTCCTAACTTCTAAACAACTTATCAGAATTTGATAAATGAGGTATCATTTGAAGCGTCTAAACAGTCCGCTGGTTATAGGCTACGTTATGTCACTATACATTACATAGGGCGCCCTCTAGAGCTAAGAATTGAAAAAGTTTATACTACTAGTAATGTCGTGTTGGGTATCAAATGAAAGGGCTTAAGAAGCACAGTTCAAAAAAATAGTTGCCTTGTGATGCCAGCTAAGAATAGCACCACCCCATTTCTTTTCCGTGGGTGTCGAATGAGGCGACTACGGGATAACGGGACGCGACGGGTGTCGTATAAGGCGACTAAGGGACACGAGGAGTTCATGTGAAGGTATTACAATTAGGCGACAGCTGAGAACCTGTCACTTAAGTGAAACACGATTTTAAGGGTTAACCTATTAGTCTTTGATGACTTAATGCAATTACCACCCGTATCTGCAACTCGTGTAGGCGCATATTGTTACAAACAACCTGACATTTATGCAGCTGAACCACATTTATGGAGAATTTTCAGTTTCTGTGAATTGGGTCAAAATATGCGACAAGTAAATTACAACAGTTTCGTTCATCTGTTGAACAGCATCAGAATAGGGAAGTTGACAATGGAGCATTTAGCAATATTAGACACAAGAAGAATTGTAAACGACACAATTGAATACGATGAAATTGTACATTATTTCCAACTTTAAAACATGTAGACCAATTTAACAAAAAAATGTCAGAGCGCTTGGCATTACGAATAAAAATCTATTCGATCAATGCAATAGACACTTCAACAGAGTCTAAAACATATGGACAAATACCTAAGCAAGAGCACATACCAAACGATCCAAATAGAACAGGCGGTATTATAAAAACTATTCAAATCGGTCGGTCAGCCGTGTGGTGCCGGCAGACCGCAGAGTAGAATAGCACCACCCAATCTCTTCCCGTATCCAGCCAGGAAGGCCGAGAGGTTGGCGCAGGTTCTGGGCAGCCCTGCGTTTTCCATAATTGCGTCCCAGGCAATGCAGTGTCAGTGGAGAGGACACTTCACCCGCGTCACGCGGATACCAACACGGGAAGTGGCATTGATCGGTTATAAGTCCGCACATATGGGCGTAAGTGCGGGCGCCAGGGGTCGCTTCCGACAGTGGGAGGGTCTATCGTAGGCCCACTGATCAGTTACCGCCCGCTCCAAGTTAGGCAGCCCCCGACCAATAAGGTACTGTTCCGCCCCGGTGCTGGTTTGCTCTTTTAGGGTGTAGAGAGCACCAGCCTCAACTGGACAATCGGCGCCGTTACATTTTACACCTGCGACTAAAAGGCATAATAGAAACAATTCCCAACACCGCTTATCCATACGATTTGTAACATGGAATGTCCGTACTATGAGGAGAGGCCTCCCTGACACCTGCGGAGGCTCTTCTACCCTTCTACTGACGCACAAGATCTGCGTAAAACTGCCATTATCGACGCCGAACTCAACAGACTGAACATTGCTATTTGTGCCTTACAAGAGACCAGACTCCCTGACGAGGGTTCCTTGCGTGAGACACATTACACATTCTTTTGGAAAGGAAAGGACAGCAGCGCTGTGTGTGAGCATGGTGTAGGCTTGGCTATCCGCAACGATCTCTTAACATCAATAGAGGCTCCTTGCGGCATATCGGAACGCATTATGTTGGTGCGGTTAAATACGAATCATGGATACGTAACACTTATACGCTTCTCTTCATTCGCTCAAGAGGCTGCAAAACTTCCTTCCCATATACACAAAAATTATGCTGGCTCAGGCCCTTCTTCTACCTTTGTTGGATTATGGGGATGTGGCGTTTCTGGACCTGTCTCAAGAGCTTCTGAATCGAATGGAACGTTTGCAGAACCAGTGTATCCGTTTCGTTTTTGGATTGCGGAAATTCGATCACGTGTCCGAGTTCAGGGAGCGGTTGGGGTGGTTACCAATCCGACAACGCAGAGATTTGCATATCTTGTCCCTCCTGTACAATGTTCTTAACAATCCTAACGCGCCCATCTACTTGCGCGAAAGGTTTGAGTTGCGCACAGTGGAGGCGGGCTCTCGCCTGCGTTCCTACGGCGATTTATCTCTCCGGATATCGGTCTGCTCGTCTAAGATGTACGCTGAGTCATTCACTGTCCGCGCTGCGCGCTTATGGAATCAAATTCCTTCTGATGTAAGGAAAAGTAAACATGTGTTAGGTTTTAAAACTAATATAAAGAAAGTTTGGGGTTTTGGGTCGGATAACTCGGACAATTTGTAGGGCATATTAAGTATGTAAGTAAGTCTATTATATTTACGTCGTATTTATGTAGTATATTATTAAGTAGATAATATTGTATTCAGTTTGGTCCCAAGTATGTATATAAATAGCTTTTCGTTCACCTTTTCATTCTAGTTTACCTGCTCACATCGTATCCTCAGAGTTTCTCAAGGGTTGACTGGAAGAGATCCCTTAATGGGATAAGTCCGCCTTTGTGTCATTTCTTGTTTTCGATTTAATATATGTTTTCTGTATTAGTTTTAAGAATGCACAATTAAGGGATTATACATACATACATACTTATTTCTGCTTACGAACCAACATTATTCTCAACGGATGAAGCCAAAACACAGTTTTATGACCAGCTCGACCAGTCTCTACGCGGGTTAAGACCATCTGACCGCTCATACAATCTGGGCGATTTTAACACAAGGGTTGGACAGGACAACGTAGCTTGGCCTGATTGTATAGGTAACCACGGTATAGGGAAGTTAAACGAAAACGGCCAACGTTTATTAGAGCTATGCTCTAAACACCTACTGTGTGTTATCAATACCTACTTCAAAGGCAAATCATCTCGCAAAGTATTCTGGAAACACCCTCGTTCTGGTCACTGGCATCAACTGGACCTTATCCTAACCAAAAAGAAAAATCTCCGCGAGACTCTACACACGCGTACATTTCATAGCGCTGATTGTGACACAGATCACTCCTTGGTGGCTTCGCACGTTGCTATAACTCAAAAAAAGATCCACTCGTCAAAACTGCCCGGTAGGAAGAAGATCGATCTTCGCAAAACCAGGGATGATGAGTTTGTCCGAAAGTTTGAAGAGTTGGTACGCGATGAAACTGCCACCTGGGACGTAGACGCTCCTATAGAGGAAGACTGGGGCAAAGTAAAAAAGTTTCTAACAGATGTGGCTGGTACGGCTTTCGGCCACCAGAAAGTCAAAAACCAGGACTGGTTCGCTGAGAAACTCGAACACGCTCGAGTCCAAACGGCAAGCTGCGCTTACTCATCGCCTTAACCCTTCCGAAAAGTCGCGTGTCAATTTAGCGAATGCAAAAGCTGTATTACAACGCACATCACGGTACTTTGCTAATGCATGCTGGACCGAGCTTTGCCAAAGTATCCAATCGTGCGCTGATGTCGGAAATTTTGGTGGTGTGTATGCTGGCAGTAAAAAGGCCCTTGGTCCTTTGCCTAAAAAAACAGCCCCCTTAAAGAAGTGGATGGCACTGTTATTACAGATGCCCAACGCCAACTCGAACGATGGATAGAACATTATATCGGTCTCTATTCGGAACCAGTTAATATAATGCCGGAAGCTGCAGACTGCATGCCAAAACTAGCTACCTGGGCCGAGTTAGATGACCTTCCTACCATAAGGGAATACCACAAGGCTGTTAAGTAGCTTAAAACCGGAAAGTCTCCTGGAAATGATGGTACCCATGCCGAAATCATCAGGCTCAAGTGCATATTACCCATCCTGCACAATCTATTGTGTAAATGTTGGGAAGCGGGATATATACCACAAGATATGCGCGATGCTAACATCGTTACCCTATACAAAGGCAAAGGTGACCGCGGTGACTGTAACTGTTATCGTGGTATATCCCTTTTAAGTATAGTAGGTAAATTATTTGCTCGGTTAGTCTTATTAAGACTCCAGAAACTAGCTAATCGTGTATATCCCGAATCGTAATGTCGATTCCGCGCCCAGCGTTCCACAACAGATATGATCTTTACACTTCGCCAACTTCAGGAAAAGTGTAGAGAGCAGAGAACACCTCTGTTTGTGGCGTTCGTAGACCTTACTATCACCTATAAACCACAATAATTTTTTATTAAATATACATTTAAATATATAATTATAAGTCATATCTTCGTAAAAATTTCGTGGACTATAGATATTAAATTGTTTGTAGTTAATATTTCAGATTTCTTGTTTCTTACTTTTTAGAGCGCGATATCTCAGTAGTCGGGTGTTAGTTTTTGAACTGGTTTTTATTTTGTGTTTACTTTAACCAGATAAAAAAACCTGCTTTTCGTTCTTCCACAAAATTGAGCATCGCCCTCTGCAGCATAAAGAGGGGACATTTAAATGAAAAATAAGAAACAGGGAGAGGGCACACACCGCAAATTCCCGCCGGGAAATAAATGGAATCGCTAACGTCTCTGTTTTAATTAAGATTTCTGTTTTTAAAGCGGAGGAGATCTCTTTCAGGGCGTTCAGGGTCTTTTCACACACGCCACGAGTTTGCGGCTACGTTAATATTATCTTTGTTCAGCATTTACATTAGAAGTCATACATATTCCTTGCGGGGTAGGCAGAGCGTCAACGGCTGTAAAATACGGTCGCTATCACCACGTCCGACAAATATTTCAGGGTTGTTTTAGAAGAAACTTGTATCACTATAGTGACAGGTTGTCAGCCTGTAACCTAAAATTGTAATGCACATGAAGCCCTCGAGTCCCTTAGGCACCTCTTACGACACCCGCGGGAAGAAAATGGGATGATGTTAATCTAAGCCGGCATCACACAGAAAAGTGGTACACTGTTTGAAAATAGCGCCATCCCATTTTTACTCGCGTGTGTAGTAGAGACCGACTAATCGCGTTCACCATTTTACCTATCAAGTGTGTTAAGCAGTATCTACCTCTAGACTTACCTATCTATGTGATCTATGTTAAATTGTAGGAACTGTGAATTGTCTAGCCTTAATTAGATGGCGTTAGTTGAATAGTCACACAAGGTATAAAATACGGGTGAAGCAACGTTTTCCAATAAGTAGATCGATAGTTCGCCCGATAAACTCCCTTCCTACAAAATTTCATGAAAATCGTTTGTTATTATAAATAAATATTGTACACGATTTACAATAATTGCTTCTTTAAAGGTATGAATTATAAATAAATAAATACACCAAGACCTCCGGATACCACTACGAGCAAATTAAAAAGATCCGTACAATGTTATACAAAACAAAATTGATGACGCGCACTTTTTCGCCAAGCTAACTGCGAGTCTGAAAAGAGCCTCACAGAAGATACAAAATACAATACGTTCAGACAATGAAACATATTTTTTTTATCTGTGCTTACTTTGCGCTTTGTGAGCCTGGGCCCAATCTGATTGAGGGTCAGGTAAGGTTGATTTTGCATTAATTATATAACAAGCAGCCGATAAACCCAAACAAGGCATTATTTTTATAACCTACTCCAATTAAACGTGCTTTATGATTTGGCCCGTTTATATATAAGTTTAGCTGCGTTTAACATTGACCATCAAAGCTGGGAGAAGCTTGCTGAGGATAGGAACGAATGGCGTAAGCGTGTGTTTGATGGGCGTAAAACACACAATAATGTCTGGTTTTCTGGTCTCACTAACAAAAGGCAAAAACGTCATCTAAACATGCATGTGCCAGTCTCAAATTCCACCTTCACTTGTAGAGCGTGCGAAAAACTATGCCGCACCCGTATCGGCTTATACAGCCATGAAAATTCTTGCCTCAGACACTGATTAAATCGTCTGTCACAGACGTGTGAGGCCAATGATGTTAAATAAGTAATATTTTACTACGAAACCTCCTTATTTTTATTCTTTCTGTCTAATTCCAAGCTAAACTCGCGCAGTGGAAGCGATTTACACAGGTAAATTTCGAGCAAAATACCAGGAGTTCAACTGGAGGCAGACAATGGCTGCGTTACGCAGCGCTAAATAACATACGCTGCACAATATATCAGCGCATACTATGAATCAAACGTGAACCTAAATCTATTTAACCTAATTAACTAAGTTGAGTGAAATTGGCAAATGATGTGTTCCAACCTTTACATAACTCGAGTCGGTAGTAAATACCGTCTGCCGATCTGGCGTTACGTCACACGTATTAGCACTAGATTCTAAGTAAGTACCTCCAAATTATATCACCCCACGAATTCCGCAATTCGTACTAAGGAGTCACAATGATATGGTACAACAAATATGACTAAAGGGAACACACTAAGACATACTAAGACAACTAGGTTTACCACTTACAGTCAACGTGCCGGTCCAAATGCATAAAATACCCAACGGAGAAAGGAAGTTCAGGGAATGGATCAAATGGGGAATTCCGTGGGTACTTACAGGGCTGGGTGGAAAAGATATCGACACCCAGCATTCCACTACAGCCTTGGCGCGTTATTCACTTCAAACCACTCACAGCTTCTGTTCGTATTTCACTTTGATATTAGTCATTACGCGTGACCCAACACGAATTAGGGCCGTACAAAACGCGAGCCGATATGGCCACTTGATGCCTATTCAACGCGACGCTCACGTGGAAGACGTCGAGACATCCAACAATCACTAAGCCTGGTATTCTAGTATAACCCAGGAGAACCGCAATAATACGATGCATCAACACGCGCGATCTCAAATTGAATCGTCCATTACACGCGGCATCACAAAACGCGTGGCGGGAAATCCGTACAAAAACACAATACGTTCTCCTGTCCGAACGGTTTTTGAGTGACTGAGTGCGGTGCAGAAATCAACGCGTGGCGCCGTCAGGCGGTCTGCGCGCACGTCGCCAGTCTCGCCCTGCGAGTGAGAAAGGGACAACACACGCCCAGAGCGACGCGTGCGATCGAGCACCGCGCCGCATTCATAGACCGTCATTAATACCTAACTCACCCCAGCATAACAACGCTAAATATTAAACATTCACCCGCCCTAGGCCGAATCCCTTAGGCCTATTCACTACTGGGGAGACGAGATAGCGTTGCTATTGCTCGCTTAAGAACTGAATCCCCTACCTGAACTGTCGCGACTCGAGGAGTGCCATCACTACCTGGGAACAAGTTGAGAATGCGCCCTCTGCGCCATCGCAGTGGCGGCAGGTTGGCATCCTTAACCAGAACGAGATCTCCGATGCGAGGGGGTTCAGTTCTGTCCGTCCACTTAAGGCGTTGCTGCAGAATGTGCAAATACTCAAGCGACCATCGCTTCCAAAAATTCTGAGACATTTGCTGCAGCAACTCATAACGCGTCAAACGATTGCTACTGACCTCTGTGTAGGGGTATTCTGGCAAGGCGTTAAGTGGTCGGCCAATTAAGAAATGCCCTGGTGTCAGGGCCTCCAGATCATTTGGATCTGAGCTAAGCGGACACAAAGGACGTGAATTGAGAACGGCCTCAATTTTACAAAACACGGTCGCTAGCTCCTCAACGGTTAATATCGTTAAACCTATAACGCGCATCAAATGCGTCTTAGCGGACTTTACAACCGCTTCAAATATACCACCCCAGTGGGGGCATCCTGGTGGATCGAACACCCAGTTAATGCCCTGACGGGAGAGGTTCGTGCCGATAGCTTCCTCGTTTTCCGATAAAAACGTTATAATTTCTTTCATACATCGATCAGCGCCCTTAAAGTTGGTACCACAGTCCGACCTGATCAGCGCTGGTCGCCCTCTTCGCGACACAAATCTATCTAAAGCTGCTAAGAAAGCCTCCGTAGTGAGGTCGGCCACGAGTTCCAAGTGGACGGCCTTGGTTGCTAGGCACACAAACACGCACAAATACGCCTTGATTGACTTCGCGTTGCGAAGGCGTGATGCCTTTACCATAAAAGGCCCCGCAAAGTCCGTTCCCACACCCGCAAACGTCCAGGCTTCCGTCACCCGGTCCGGTGGGAGGTCTCCCATCTGAGGTTGCATTGTGGCTGCCTTCAACCGATAGCAAGGCAAGCACCGAAACACAATGCTCCGTACCGTACGTCGTCCAGACAAGATCCAAAACTCGCGCTGCAGAATAGCCAAAAGTGCATTGCAGCCCGCATGCGAGTTTTTCTGGTGACGATCCCTAACTATAAGTTCTACCAAAGGTCCCTTCTTTGGGAGTAACAGCGGATGCCGTGCTGAAAAGGGCAGGTTAGCGTTCCGAAGTCTACCTCCAACCCGGAGCATTCCATGCTCGTCCACGAACGGGTTGAGGCGCACAAGACCTCCCTTCAGCTTTCCACGGCCATCCCTGAGCAGCCTGGCCTCTTCCTCAAAATGTTCCGCCTGGACGACCCTAACCAATAAACTTAGAGCCGCATTCCGCTCCGCAGGCGAGAGGACAGGTGCCAAGTTCCGTTCTGCTTGAGGTTTTCTACAGTTGTTCACGAACCGTTTGATCCAACCTGTCACCCCTAGAAGTTTGTCGAGGGAGCTGTATCGTTCCAGCAAGAAAGCCGCACTAGGCTTAGGTACGATCTGCCCTACGTTCACTCGCAAACCTCGATCAGGTGGCCCAAGCGGCGACCCGCACTCATTGTATGGCCATCTCTCAGGTGACTCAGTCAGCCACTGAGGTCCCCACCACAGTGAGTGACCTACCAAATCAGGGGCCCTACATGCCCGTGAGGCGCAGTCCGCTGGGTTCTGTTCTCCCGGTACGTGTCTCCATACCAACGGAGTTTCCGATCCTTTAATCTGTGACACCCGATTTGCCACGAAAACCTCAAGAGTATGTACCGACGTCTGTAACCAGCACAGAACTATCCTACTGTCGGTCCATGCGTACACCGTTTCATCCAAAGTGATGGTACCGCGTAGATTACTAGCGACATGATGTAGCAAGCGCGTGAGAAGCGCTGCTCCCGCCAATTCCAACTTTGGAATGGTCCATCTTGTCCTAACCGGAGCCACCTTACTCTTGGCCATAACTAGACGCACGTCTACAGTTCCCGTTGAACTGACTGTCCGCAAATAGGCAGCTGCCGCGTACCCTCGCTCCGAGGCATCACAAAACCCATGTAGGGTAGCCTTACATCCCACCGATGGGAGCAATTTGCGAGGTATGGCGATGCGTACGATCCCTGGTAAGGTGGTCACAAACTTGGTCCAATCATTCAACAGCTCTCCGGAGAGCTGGTCGTCCCAACCCAAGTTTGCTATCCACAACCTTTGCAAGAAGCACTTCGCCATGAACGTCACCGGTGCGATCCACCCGTTAGGATCGAAAGTTCTGGCGATCGTCGATAATACCGAACGCTTCGTCCAAGTCTTCTGCAAAAGGTCTGGCTCGATCTGATACGTAAAGACATCATGCGTTGGCCTATATTGCACCCCTAGGATGCTCAACGTATTTGGATTGTCCGGGTTCTCGAAAAGGTGCGGGTCCTGCTGGAACTCACCTGGCAACCCGGCCAGGAGCTCTGGACAGCTGGACAGCCATTTCCGCAACTCATAACCTCCTGATTCCATGATCGCGATCAGCTCGTCTCGTAGTAGCAGTGCTTGTTGCACGCTATCTGCACCCGTGCAGATGTCATCCACGTAGACGTCGCGATCCAGTACTGCTGCGGCTCGAGGGAATCTTACCCTTTCCTGTGCGGCCAACTCTCGCAGCGTGCGTACTGCCAAAAACGGACTTGGCTTCAGACCATACGTTACCGTGTTAAGCTCATAAGTGACCATCGGCTCGTCAGGGCTCTCACGCCACAAAATCAGCTGGTACCGACGGTCATCTGGGTGTATAATTGTTTGGCGAAACATCATTTTGACGTCTGCTACGAACGCTACTTGGTGCAACCGAAAATCTGTGAGGATGTCCACAATGTCCCGGTTCAACTTGGGACCCGCGTGCAGACACTGGTTCACAGACACACCATTCGATGTAGGAGCAGAACCGTCAAACACTACCCGTATCTTCGCCTCCGGTGACTTCAAAACAGCCAGGTGTGGTATATAGTAATGCTCGACACACCTCCAATCTATGCTGGACACCGTCATGTGGCCTAACTCTAGGTACTCCCTCATGAATTCGATATACTTCTGCCGAAGTGCTGCATCTCGCTTCATCTTTCTCTCCATAGCCAGTAGTCTCCGTTCCGCGATCTGTCGCGAACTACCTAAGGAGGGGCGGTTTGGGAGAAATGGCAGCCTGGTAACAAACCTACCTGACGAACTTCGTGCAGTGTTGTACTGATAGAACAGCTCGCACTCGTCATCCTCTGGCTTCCGTCTATCCGCCGTGGGTGGCTCCTCAGACTCCCAAAACCTCTGCAGCACCTCCGACAACACACTACCATAGAGCACCGTATCGCCCTCTGGTAGGTCCTGAGGTCTCCAAACTGGGCCAAAAATAACATACCCCCCTGTGGTATCAACGGCCACTAAACCAGTTTGCTGAAGTACCCGTTTTCTGCCACACCAGAATCTCCCGAGGACGTCTGACCCGAGGAGAACGTCCACCGTACCAGGAGTATCAAAGTCAGGATCAGCTAGCTCTAAGCCTGTGGTTAACCCTCGTACCGTTGACGGTAACCGAACCTGAGGAAGTTTCCCTACCACTTCATCCAGCACCACTGCTGAGGCATGATAGCTGACCCCTGTACCTGTATTACCTAATGTGAACTCGAAGTTCACCTGACCCCGAACGTCAGGCACATCTACACCTCCAATACCTACAGCCCCATCCGTTGTGGGCCTTATATTTAAGCGTAGCCTACTCACCAGCTTACTAGATACAATACAACCCTGAGCCCCTGTATCTAACAAGGCTCTTACCTGTATGCTGCGGCCACCGTATCCCCATACCCAAATCATTGCCGTAGGCAACAATACCGTAATTGGCCGGGGGGCCGAAGCTGGCGTGTAGGCGGCGATTACCTAGCAGGAATCTAAGCGCGGAGTGTCCGCGTCCTGCGGGGGGGTCCCCTCTCTCCGTACACCTTCGAGTGGGTCCCACTCCTGCTGATAGGGACCTCTGGTCCTGTACGCCATGGCTGGCAGCCTATAGTAACCCTGCGGCAGGCGCGCGTACCGTGGATGCGCCTGTAGCCGCGGGTGCTCAGCCAAGGGGAGAGGCATGCGTGGGTCATGAGACCTCACCATGTTGTTCAGTCCCGCCGAGTACTGCATGTACTGGCCCTGGTATTGGCACCCGCCCGTAGCATCACGTATCTGTGATGGGTGCCCCTGACCTTGGACCTGTGACCACCTACCCTGTCCCGGCACCTGCTGCCGAGGTGGTGACTGTCTCGCGCGTGGTGAAGGGGGCATCACCTGCTGATGTCCCTGGCCTCGTCCCTGAAACCCTGGTGGAAGAGGACTCCTCCTTGGAGGGGGTGGGGAGCGTTGCTCCCGTCTAGGTAGGGCAGACTCCGTCCGCTGACCCGCGTCAGCTCTGCCTCCGTAATCTCCGCTGCGGTTCATGCATAGGAGCTGATGGTGGGCACCCTGGCAGTACCTGCAGTTGGTGCTTGATGGGCACTCTCGCACCTGATGCGGCCCCATACACCTAAAGCACCAACGCCGTTGCTGCACCACACCACGACGTTTCTGCACCCGCTGTGCAGCGAACTCCTCACACGCAGTCACCTGATGCCCCGCCTCTCTGCAGTAGGCACACCTCGTTTCCAAATTAGCGACATTGTATCGCCTGGGTGGCCTACTCTTACCGTCTCGCGCCTGTGCACCCGGCCGTTCCGGGCGGCGAGCGGCCGCAGACTCCGCGTGAGGCGACTCTCCAAATTGGGCATCTACCCGCCTGCACTCGGCCTCGAGGAAGGACTTGAGCTCCTCGAAGGTCGGGAGGTAATCAGATGTCTTACCTCCGTGTGACTGTTCAAAACGAGCGGCCATGTCGCTCGGCAGGCGGCGCAACAACGTGTGGACCAGGATATAATCATAGCCTGACACCGGCATCCCCTGTCTCTCAAGAGCGTTCACTGCAACGCAGACAGGGTTGAGGACCTTGGCCCTGAGGTCCGTCCCTCGTGTGATGGTCGGCACGGTGAGCCACTGTTCCAGGAGTTGGTCAATCATGAGACGTTTGTTGCTGTATCTCTCGATCAGCAAACCGCGAGCCGTCTCGTAACTTGCATCATCGACTGGTAGATGCTTTACCAGCTCATGGGGCTCACCTTGCAGCTTGGCCATCAATTGTGCCATTTTATATGCCGGCTACAAGTCAGTGCGGTTATGAATCACACTGTCAAACAGATCCTGGAATCGGGTCCAATCCGTGTAGTCCCCGTGGAAGACCGGAATAGCCACAGCCGGCAGGGGCACTTGCACCCCCGGTCCCCGCGGACCATGGGATGGGTCCGGCTCCCCAGCCCTACGCCTGGTGATCACAGCAGCCGCCTGCTGGATCTCCTGCCCCATCTCCATGCACTGGGTCACATTCGTCCGGACCGTAAGTTTGGCCTCCTCATCAGGCGTCCCATCAAATAACTCCTCGCATCCAGTGAGGCAATCCAACACATCCGCGACCCGTTCGTCAATCCGTTGTGCACAAGCGATGAGTGCGTCCTCTCGGTCCCCGCGACCGACCATCGCCTGCTTAGTCGCGAACCAAATTAGGTGCGTTCTAATTTTTGCCTGAAGCTGTGCAATTGTGGGAGCCATGGTACCAACTCAAAGTAACACCGAACCTTACAATAAAAAACAATAATAAACAATCGGCCCTGATCCTACCGTTAGGATATCCGCACAGGGTAAACACAACGATAATAACAAGCAATTCACTAATGGATTGGCCCTGATCCTACCGATAGGATATTCTACACAGGGCACACACTACAATCACAATAAATATATATTTTTTTTTATGTAGGTAGATTAAAAATCTTATACTAAAATAATCTTAAATCTAGTGGTTTTCTAAACCACGCTCTGCTACCAAAAATTGTCTAATTCCAAGCTAAACTCGCGCAGTGGAAGCGATTTACACAGGTAAATTTCGAGCAAAATACCAGGAGTTCAACTGGAGGCAGACAATGGCTGCGTTACGCAGCGCTAAATAACATACGCTGCACAATATATCAGCGCATACTATGAATCAAACGTGAACCTAAATCTATTTAACCTAATTAACTAAGTTGAGTGAAATTGGCAAATGATGTGTTCCAACCTTTACATAACTCGAGTCGGTAGTAAATACCGTCTGCCGATCTGGCGTTACGTCACACGTATTAGCACTAGATTCTAAGTAAGTACCTCCAAATTATATCACCCCACGAATTCCGCAATTCGTACTAAGGAGTCACAATGATATGGTACAACAAATATGACTAAAGGGAACACACTAAGACATACTAAGACAACTAGGTTTACCACTTACAGTCAACGTGCCGGTCCAAATGCATAAAATACCCAACGGAGAAAGGAAGTTCAGGGAATGGATCAAATGGGGAATTCCGTGGGTACTTACAGGGCTGGGTGGAAAAGATATCGACACCCAGCATTCCACTACAGCCTTGGCGCGTTATTCACTTCAAACCACTCACAGCTTCTGTTCGTATTTCACTTTGATATTAGTCATTACGCGTGACCCAACACGAATTAGGGCCGTACAAAACGCGAGCCGATATGGCCACTTGATGCCTATTCAACGCGACGCTCACGTGGAAGACGTCGAGACATCCAACAATCACTAAGCCTGGTATTCTAGTATAACCCAGGAGAACCGCAATAATACGATGCATCAACACGCGCGATCTCAAATTGAATCGTCCATTACACGCGGCATCACAAAACGCGTGGCGGGAAATCCGTACAAAAACACAATACGTTCTCCTGTCCGAACGGTTTTTGAGTGACTGAGTGCGGTGCAGAAATCACCGCGTGGCGCCGTCAGGCGGTCTGCGCGCACGTCGCCAGTCTCGCCCTGCGAGTGAGAAAGGGACAACACACGCCCAGAGCGACGCGTGCGATCGAGCACCGCGCCGCATTCATAGACCGTCATTAATACCTAACTCACCCCAGCATAACAACGCTAAATATTAAACACTTTCTTAGTCCAAAATAATGGATTGCTTACATTTTGTTTACTTAACCTTACTTAGTAGGATATCCCAATAATGGTGGCAAAAGGTAAAGAAACATCCAAACAGAATTCTAAGCGCCAACGCTGCGGTGAGCGGGCTGCACGCGCTGCTCGTGTATTTTGCCGCATCTAGCCCGCTCGATGCAGCGTTGGCGCTAAAGACCGAAATTTTAGGATTTTGATACGTAGACGCAGAATGTCCTCTTCGTAGAACAAAATGTTTAACTTGATGACCTTCATAAAGTCAAAGTGTGTCAAACGAGCGGTCAATGGCAAAGAAAATTCATTCTGTCAGCCACATTCCCACAGTGACACTGGTGCCGATTATGGCACAAGAATTCCTTTTAAAAAATTAAGATGTCCGAGTCAACTTCTTGAAATAGGGAATTAATGCGCAGATTTTTCCTATTTATGTATAGTTACTTTCACATATTTTCACATTTTACATTTCTACAGATTTTCGTTGGAAGAAGTCGTTTACTTTAACGGGCCAATTTACACCAATAATGTTATACAAAAACAATCCTTGTATTTATGTACCAATAAAAATTTAAAACGTCTTTTTAAATTGTCTGGCTGACTGGCAAGGTTTAACCTATGCCTGTATTCAAGTATATTTTGTCTTCTTATCTAGTTATAAGACCATTGTTACTAACCTAATATGGTGTCTGATCAATTAAATATAATAATAGTTCAAGAATGACAGATATATCTTGAAATTTCTAAAGGCATACTTTGGCCAGAATCGATACAAGTGCGAATCCTGTTAACTGAACTTAATGACTGGACGTTCGGCCCATTAATTTGACTGTCCCTTTTACTTCGCGCCATTTTGTCCTTTTTGTAGGACATCCATTTCTCCTCCCTTTGGTTTGTATAAAACGCTTGCGGATGTATTTTTTACTCGTGCGTGACGGATTCACGGCTCTACATAAATTTTTACGTTAAAATTTTAAAATTTATGGTCATTCTGGTTACCCAGAGATACTGAATAAGTATGTTTTGTTGTTGTCTGAGTTATAGATCTTCTACACACACACACACACATATCAATATGATATATAATGGGTCAATGCTTGGTCAGCTAATTGACCTTTGTTTAAGATACTGTGGAGTCTTGTGGTCCGATAGCTTATTTGATATTAGTCCTGCTTGCTACGCGAGTCATGGGTTCGATCGCCACAAAACACAAATATTTGTTAAGTCAACTTTCAATGTGTTTTTATTTAGTTTGGGTGTTTCCATGTATAATATGTATTTATTTACAAAAAGTATGTATGTATTAAAATCAGCTATTTAGTTTCCGTTGTTCAATATAAAGGGTACTTAGTTTGGGGCTAGATAGCATTGTGTGAATTGTCCAAAATATTTTGTCTCTCTCTTTTCGTTTTTTGTATAGTACACAAAAGGCCGTTTTTATGTGTCTTTGAGTAATTTACACCCAATTTCTCGTCAAAAAGCAAGCTTGTGTGGCCCGATGGCGAAATTCGATCGCCAAATAGCACAAATATTAGTAAGGTAATTTTCAAATTTTTGCGGTTAGTTTGGCTATTTTATTGTATTATTTATCTTTAAACGGTTTTTCTGATCAGGGGGTCCTCACACATATAATTAACACCTTTTAAAAATTCCGATGGATTTGAAACAAATGTCGTTTACCGGTGGTGGTTGCTTAACGTTACATGCCGTGTGGTTAACCTGGCCAGCCTGTCTTTTATTTTTATTCATAGATTACGTCAGTTTTGGGAAGACCAGCAGTGGTAACGACCTGACTGAGTCCTTTCAGATTTTAAAATCGAATCTCGTAACCTGTAGACTTTAAAATCGAAAAACCCAGTCCATTTTAAAACTCAGACAGGCACCGGCGACAAGTTAATCTTGAAAATGTAAATGTCGGGCTCCGTAACAAGATCAATATCAACCATCAATAACAGCATCAAGACGACATGTCGACATTTATGAACGAAGTACCAGAGGATTTATCAGGATTGAGAGCTGCAGTGACTTCGGTTGGTCCACTATTAGGCTGATGGCTATTTAAAATAAATAAATAAATATCCTAGACTATTTACACAGCGCCATCTAGCCCCAAACTAAGCAAAGCTTGTACTATGAGACTAGATAACCGATATTAATACATATATATATATATATATATATATATATTTATATTTTTGTAAATAAATACATAATATAAATAAAAACACCCAGACTAAACACAAATATCTGAAAATGACTTAACAAATATTTTGTGTCTTGTGGGGATCGAACCCACGACCCTCGGCGTAGTAGGCAGGGGTACTATCCGCTACGCCATCGGCTCAGTTAAATAGGCGTAGTAATTATGGATACGTGGGAGTATAGTCCAACGAACAGATGGGTAGATCATCAAATGTCTTATTCGAGTCAATGTCATGCTTCTACTCCTTACTTCAAATTCGTGAGCCTACTATTTTCTCATCCTCGTTGCATTTGTAGTTAACCTGTATCAGGTACTTCCGCATGCAGGTGGTCGGACGAGAAAAGAAGGTGAAAGATGTAAGACCGTCAATTATTTTTTGAGTCTACTCCGCATTTGCAATAACATATGTTTATTCAGGTAATATAAAGGGACAAATAACAATGAAACTAGACGAAAGTAAAGACTAAAATTTAATGAAGTACCTAGTGAGTAACCAAAATTATTAGGCTAAAAAATATCATCTAGTGCGCCCCCATGAGTTATGGTACCCAGTAAACTGGCAGCATTGGCCGAGAAAGCTACCAGCTCTCCGGTTAACAGTGGCCGCATTGAGGCGCGTTGACACCTCGTGTAAGAGGTTTTTGGCGGATGGGCTCCATAGGTACCTCTGGCCCTGAACCCATCCTCTCAAAGCCCGCGGGTGAGAATCTGAGGTTTCCGGAAATCTCCTCGTATTTGTGGGACTTCGACATTGTAACAGCGCACGGGCGCTTGTGGTGTGTATGTGCAAGGGCGCAAGAGTCATCGCATCCCACAACATACAATTGCCTCTCTGTCAGGGGGTGTGGGTTACCTTATACGGTCTCCCGTCGTCAGGACGGACGATGCCATTCGGATCTAGCTTTGCTGGAACGTTTGCTGAAGCAAAGGCTCGACGCAGGATGTCATTGACAGCTGAAAACGTGGAATGATAAAGGCACTCATGCGGCAGGAGAGCCCGTGGTGGCCAAGTTCGTTTACGTTTCGTTCGCACCGCATCTGTGAGGGTGAACTGTTTTGAGGCCTAACCGGAGGGCGATGGCGACAGTTAGATAAAATCGCTGAATATTTTACTGCCAGATGGGAACCGAAATAAAAAATCTTTTCCGTCTTTTACATCGCCATTCTTCTTATTGTTCTTGTGCCATGCTATGGTATAATAATGATAATATAAAAGTAACGTAACACGAAAACTCACTGCATAATATTGAATCCTCAACACAACGTAGGCCTGCCGAAGTAGTGTACCGCTCTCAAGCCTCTGACACTTGCAATTTGTCTGTTCAATGGATTGCACGGGGAAAGCGTTGAAGTTCCGCCGCCTCTATTTACGCTACCAACTAGATTGGCCTTGGTTAGCGCAAGTTTGGTCGGAATGGAACGTGAACTTTACCTACTAGCTCCAATTTGAGATGTCATTTAAAAGTTACCCTTTCCGTTTAGGAAGACTTCCTAGTGTTTGTGAGAGATGTGATTCAAAGCTTGTCGCTTAAAATCTCTTGCGCACTCTGCTATGTTTACCGAAACAATATTTATTCGTTCTTTTATTACAATATAATATATAAGAGTCGTACACATAAATAAAATATATAATAGTCGTGTGATGTTGGCTTAGAATACCTAGTATCGTCCAAATTTTTTCCCGTGTGTGTCGTAAGAGGCAACTAAGGGACTCAAGATGTGTATTGCATTTTTTAGGCGATGGTCTGCCAACCTGTAACAAAATTTTCTGAATCAACCTCAACTTTTATACAGAAGTGGCGTAAATGATCGTTTACGCTCTGCCTACTCCACAAGGGACTATAGGCGTGATTTATGTAAGTATGTATATAAATATACTAAACGTAGTCACAAAGGTGAGCTTGTCTCTATGAAGAGATCTCTTCCGGCCAACCTGCACAGTGGAGTTAAAAAATATTATATAAGGACATAACAGAACCGTGTACACATACAGATAGTTAACTATAATGCAACATAAACTGAGCCCAGGTCTGGTTGAATTTGTCTGCGTCTGCAATTATTTCTTAGTCCTACCCTGTTCTAATGTTTCAAATAACTTTAAGTTTTCTCCAACCACGAGCAAAAGAAAGTTGCTAGTGTTTTCAAAATCTATGATAAATTATCGACCTAGAGACAGTTTCTGTGAAATTGAATAAGTAATATATTTGAAAAAAATTAAGTCCGAAATCATACGTAATAACATAAGTTACTTATTAATTCTAGTATCTCCACTAAAAGTTCTAGGACTCGAGAAATTTAGAAAATTATGAAAAGTCCTGGGACTTCGGGAGAAGAGACGCTCCGGGACCTAAAAACCCTATCAAGGTTAACATACTTATTGTAATTATACATATATCACGCATTTATAAAGTAGTAGTAGTTTTGAAGTAGACAGATCGTAAAAGGCCGTAAAAATACAACAAAAAAGGGTCTAACAAAAAATGTGTATCAATATAGTGACAAGTTGTCAGCCTGTCACCTAAAATTGTAATACACATGAAACCCTCGAGCCCCTTAGTCGCCTCTTACGAAACCAGCGAGAACTAATGGGTTGATGTTATTCCAAGCCGGCAACACACGGCTGCTGATGTAAATTCAATAGAAAAAAAACTAGCAATCTTATAAAAATACACCAACAAAATATTGATAGGCGATACCGTTTTAATCTGATAACGCACGTCACTAACAGTTTGCAGAGCGAACAGGAAACTAAACTTATGAAACTTCATATCCTTCTGATTCACTGAACGATACGTGATATATTAGTGTTGCAGCATTATTTGTGAAAAACTGTTAACGATGATACAAACCGTACCTGCTTATAGGCTATTCTCCCAAACGACGTCCTTCGTTGCGTATTTTTAACGCACCGTAACGCATGCGTCTGTAAGACGAAAGTAAATTGGAATTCCGATCTTATTTCCATAAAAATACGGTTATGGTGCTTTTACGGTGCGGTGTTATTGCATAGAGTAGAAATCACATAGAGATGACACTCCCGCTCCAGACGCGCTCAAGGTCAATCCGTCTGGCTGTCTCTTAGCGAATAATTCAGTCGGGAGTGCGCTTCGCCGCGGAAACGTTCGTCGTGCGGGTCGAATTTGTGAAAAATTTTGCAATGCCGAATTATTGTGGTGTGTATGGCTGCAAAAGTGATGCGAGGAAGACTCCGCATCTAATTTTTTTTTAATTTGCCTAAAGATGAGCCAAGGTAAGTGATGATTTTACAGTAAATACCTAGGTACCTGCCATTCGTTATTATACGTAATTGTTGTGTGTACTCCTATTTTTACTTACGTAGGTACCTAGTTTCCATTTTCTAATTTAAAGTACCTAGGTGCCTAAGTCATTTTAGCTGATAATGATAAATAAGCACATTCGTATCGTAGGTATGTTTTTTAACGTAGGTAAGTAGGTACCTACTTATCACTGCTCGACTGCAACAAAAAGTTCATTTGAATAAGTACAATATAATAGGTACAATAAGTAACTAGGTCTGTTTCGACAATCAGGCTTTAGATGCATATTGTTTTTTAGTTAAATGCTTTTTATAGGGTTCCGTAATTAATCAGTTTACAGTCAACTAGCAAGTAGGATACCTGGTAACCTCATAATTTCGGTAAGTTATATCGTGTTTGCCACGCCACCCGCCTCAATGACTTTAAATATTGCACCAACTATAACTAATATAACAGCCACGTAATAAGAGCCACAAATTCCATTACTGGACATGGGCCTCCTTCTACTCGGGTGGTACCTATTTGCCATAAGTACCTACCTACTCACCACGCTTGGCGGATGGATTAGCGAGCAGAGTGCAAGGTGTTGTATTCAAAGGGAGAACGCGTTTTACAATAAAAATGCTATTCTAATCTGGCACCACACGGCGCCATTTTTGCACCTATTTTAAAGTTCTGTACCTACCAATTAACAATAAAATGGCAAGGTAAGACTTTAAAACGGGTAAATATTTTGTTCCCACGGGAAAACTGTTAGCAGCGGTCGCAACCGCTTGACTGGCCGCTAGTCTGGAATAAAATTATTGGCACGTGACAGCCCCGACTTAAAGCGCGGGAGAGTGCGGGGCGTTACGGGCTGCGGGGGGAAGTAGGTATTTAAAGCGCGGCTTTTGGGGCCCAGACAAAGGAGTTTCGGTTCTATACGCTAGTATTATTATCTATTCTTATGGTTATTGGGATAAGATCTGTATTTGTTACGAACTTTCGTCTGACGCATGCATTATGGATGCGCTAAAAATACGCAGCAATGCTCAAGTGGAAGAACCGCCTAAAAGTTAATTTAATTTACTACTTCTTCTTCTTTTCGAGTAGGACACCGAGTCGTCCAACGACTTGGATTTACTTATTAATGCTAAAATTTACTGCCAGTCTTCATTATACCAGTATCTGTAAAATTTCCTGTAAGTTTTCAGAGTAAGGGTACGTCACCATTAAGGCGGAGCTGTACGGAGCGGAGTCCAGCGGTGCATGGATTGATCAATCATAAACCTTGGAACTTGATTGGTCAATTCTTGCACCGCCTGGCTCCGCTCCGCACAAATCCACCTCAATGGAGGCGCACCCTTACTTTTCTTTTACTGGACTTGACCGTAGAGATATGACGTCAAAGGCCGGAGATGAAAAGACCTATTATATAACGTTATACATAAATATATCCCACTTTGCCTACATTAAAATCTAGGCAACCTTACAAAGAAATCTAGTTTGCCTAGCAATTATCTACATGCTTTGAATACTGAATAAAAACGTACGTGAGAATTTAAAAAAGCTTCCGAGAAAATTTTGTTGAAAAGGATAAAACATGACATATTTTTAGCTGGAAATGTGTATTTAGAAATGAAAATATGAGTTACTTAGTAATTTATTTTGTGAACTGCAATAAGTACTTACATTAAGTTGAATAATGTTAATTCCGATACTATTTATAGTTTTTGTGAACAGTAAATAATGGTTCATATTGACTCTGTGATATGGGATATTATAAAAACCGTAAAAATCATGAAAATTATACTTACATCCAGGTTAAAAAAATCATTACAACTGTACCAAGGATTGTGTCCAGCTGTGGACTGTTGTGGCTGTTAAAGCTTTTCTATGTACCAAGTACCATTTTAAAATTAAAGGCAACCTACTGGGAACGTCGGAAGGGGAAGACCTCGACGAACGTACCTTGATCCAATCGGGGACGTGCTAAAGAAAGGTCAGGTCAGAGTACTCTAAACCGACGAGCATGCATGAAGAGATTGGTGAATGTAGAGGAGGCGAAAGAAGTATGCCAGGATCGTAGTAAGTGGAAGGAAGTAGTCTCTGGCTACCCTTCCGGGAAAGAGGCGTGATTTATGTATGTATGTATGTATAACCTACTAGATCCTACTGCAGGACAGAGGCTTGTATAACTGAAGCCCACCCGTGTCTACTACCTGTTTAGATAACATAACATAACACAATTCTTAATTGCACAAAAAACTGAATTATAACAATAAAAACAGAGACTAAAAGAAACACTGCAACAAGGCGGCCTTAATGCTAGGTAGCGTTCTCTGCCAAGCAATATTTGGGTGATGAGAAAGTCTGACCACGAAAGCGGTTAGATAGAGACCTTTCATTACACAACCACGTCAGAGGCATAAGTAGATACTTATATTACTTGTAGTAGTATTCGGTTCAAGTACTCATCAGGTAGTTCATTAACACACTGCAAGAAAAGTACATATACCTATTAAAGAAAAAAAGTGGAACAAGAACATTTTTTGATGCTGAATTAGAATAGCATCACCCCATTTCTTTCCTTTGGGAGTCGTAAGAGGCGGCTCAGGGACTCGAGGGTGTGTATTGCAATTTTAGGCGATGGGCTGACAACCTGTCACTATGCGATGGCCATACACAAATTTTCGAATGACCCTCAAATATTTGTCAGACGTGGCGTAAATGTTCGTTTTTTGCGGCTGTTTACGCTCCCTACTTTGCAAGGGATTATAGGCGTGATGTGTATGTATGTATGTAAGAACATTGTTTGACATGATCCAATTTTTTGCTCTTGTACTTAAATCATCGATATTGGATACATACGGGACAAATTAATTACTTCTTTCTAGTCGGTTGATGGAGCGGTTTATTGTTATTTAAATCTAACCTAACAGAGATGTAATTCAGTATACACTCACCTGTATGTTAGACACTGTTGTATGTAAGATAGGCGAGCACTTTGCATATCATATCAACAACCTTTAGCAGTCCACTGCTGGACATAGGCCTTCCTCAATAACGTTTGCTGAAGCGTGACCTCCACTCAAGAGCCCTTTACTCCACCGTCCATTGCAATGCTACCTGACTACCGATATACCTCTAAAATAATTTATGCACGTACGACTAAAAATCATTTCTTCATTTAAGACAATTTCTACGTCACAAAGAAAATAATCTTTCAACAATTATGCTTCCCAAGACTCGGCGGAATAAACGAAGTGCCATAAAAACTTAACTCTTTCTCAACAGGGATGCGAATGAGATTAATATCTGATAGCTGTTACATATTATTTTTAAGATATGATGTAAGCGTGTTCTGATGTTGTAGGCCACGGCTAAGCGAGCGTTGCGACGGAGAAGGGGTCTGGTACTTAACGACTGTATGGCGAAAACGAGTGATCGTGCCTATGGCGTACTCTGGGAGAGGCCTACGTAATCCTACATCCAGAAGTGGACTGCTTTAAGCTGATGTAATGTGTGATGTAAACCTATCCTTATGGACGCATTGTACTAATAAAGTACAATCTAGTTACACTACTTACAGTATTAATGAGAATGGTAGATTAATATGTGTGATTGTCGGACTATAGCTAAGATGTTGTATCACGTGATAATTGTAAAAATAAATTCTCATACCTACGGTTAATAACAGTGATTACGTACAGGTGCGACCCATTTTGATATTTATTCGACACAATCTCCTGTTTTCTCCGCCTAGTCACTACCTGCCCCTCGACATAGGCCCTTTTTGATAGTGTGATTCTAACGCTTTACTTGCCGAAACCTCCACTCTAAAAAACGTTTAAATACTCCACAGTTAGGTAATGCCACTTGGTCTTCAACCGTTTTCCTTAGAATTTCGAAGGCTTTTGCAGTAAGACTAATACCTCCAAGCATAATTTAAGCTTCCCATCCCTACGCCGCGGTTTTACAACCTCATCTGGCATTCCAGCGGAGTATCTCGTAAAAATTGGCATTACTTCACACTTAGCCAACGCTTGGAATTCGACTCGCCTACGTTTTTGCATTGAAAGTGCCAATTTACCTGACTTTCGGCCGCACATGTGATCCTCTGAAGTCTTTGAAACTTTCAGGAGTAAAAAAGTTTCAGGGGAGCTTTTGTGGCCAGCCAGGCTGTTCTCATATTTTGTGGGTAACGAAAAAATGCTTTTTGTTGATGTCAATGGAAATTGCGTTCTTTGAAAGTTTAGTGCATCCGTGACACCACTCGTATTGTTGTATACCTACTGCTGAAAAATAAACAAACAATTTCAGGCTGAAATAAAGACTAAAAGTAGAAAAGAAACCGGTATCATCACTCAAATACTTAAACAGGGTTCTTACCGCGAACCTTATTTCTGTTGAACCGCGTTTCAGTATTTTAAATTATGATGTGTGACCGCGAAAGTTTAAATGGGTATGTATTATTTTAAAACAAACAAAATTAACTTATCAAGTCGTTGAATGACCCAATGTTATAGTATTTGATTTCTTAACCCACAGTCCAAAACCTAATAAGAACAATATTTTAAGATAACGTATAATAACAAGAAAGTTATCTCCAAAATGCTGTCGTGAAACATCTTAGACAAGTTTTTTACATAACAAAAATCCTAACAAAAATATTCTCTACGGCAAAAAACTACCCGATTCCAGACAGATTATCACCACAAGTTGTCATAAAAGAGCATAAACACGCTCACAATGGGCACAAAAGAGGCTCAAAGAATGTTAGAAGTGTTATTCCGAAGGGCATCCACAAAAAATAGGACACTTAAGATACATTGCTGTCGATTCTGATGGGAAATACCTTCATAACTGTTATTGAAGAAAAATAAGAAGTTGCTTATATTTAGAAGAGCAAACGAACTTACCAGGTGAAGGTTTGTAAGTTAAAAAGTATCAACTAATTATTTAAGGCGAGTGAAGCCGTGAACG
Source organism: Tuta absoluta (assembly GCA_027580185.1). Taxonomy (NCBI): domain Eukaryota; kingdom Metazoa; phylum Arthropoda; class Insecta; order Lepidoptera; family Gelechiidae; genus Tuta; species Tuta absoluta. Next base: position 3,264,591 of record JAQAHW010000019.1, on the reverse strand, counting down.
ACCTCGACAGTGGCGCCATATACCATATAGAAGTTTTCTCTTTATTTATACAATCTATCAGAATGTCTGTTGCTCAAGTTTTTAGTATTATTCTTAAGTAAAATTAGAACTTGCAAACTCAATAAATATTTGCTGTAATTAAAGTTATGGCAATTAAAACCAAAAGTGGCCCCTTTTGGCACTAGGCTTGGAAAAAAACGGCTCCCACGAGAAATAAATAGGGTGATGGTATTCTAAGCCGGCATCACGGCAGTACATACACATACCTTAAGAAAAAACCATGAGATCATAACTACAATGCATGTGGTTTACTTAATTATTGTTTTATTTAAGATCATTTAATTAATTTTTTTAAAGTGAAAAGCATCATCATTATATAGAAAAACATTATTTTTGCAGCCGTTGCGCACTGGCTACCCCGCGAATGATAGAGGCATCATATATCGAGTGAAATTTTACTAGTGACCGAAACTGTAAACATAGGATGGGCTGGTCTTATGGAACAACTTTCCCCAAGAAACATAGGTCGAAATATGAAATAAATCGAGCTTCCATAGTAACCCAAATCAGCTGATCGGCAATTTTGTATGGGAGGTCTAATTTTATTTCATATTTAGGTTTAAAGAAATTTATTTACTCATTAAAAACACAAAGGTCGCTTACATGAGAAATAATGAACATGCAATAATACATAAAAAAGAATAACGTTCGTTTACAATTAAGAAAGTGACAATAAAGAAAAATTAGTGTTAAAAACTCGAAGTCTACCTACATTAAGTGAGGTTATATTAACTAATCGCACAAAACCATTCCATTGCCATTCCAGTATGTACACGTATCTACACTTGTTTGAATGCATGTTTACATGCATGTGGTAATATTAATATTTCGACCTATGTTCCTTGGAGAACGTTGTTCCTTATCACCAGAACATACTGAGTTTTTGCTATCGGTCACTAGTAAAATTTCACACGATATAATATGTGGCCATACGCCTAGGTTCACTTTTATACAAATCCTAACATTAGTTACAGCTAAAACAGTTATTGCGTAAGCATTAAGGGTAAACAGGTCAGCTTATTTTTTAATAATAATAATAATAAATCTTTTATTTTCTATAATCACTAACATAAAACAATGTCGATCGGAACCTTCTTGTAAGCTTAAATGGCCTGTGTCAGAAGGTTCCGCTTATTATGTTGGTGTTTGATTACGCAATACCGATTTTTTGTTGTAAGCGTAAAAAATATGATTTATGATATTTATGAATGTTGCAAATTAACAGTTAGTAAACAAATACAAAAGAGGCAGGCCTTTTGTACAGCAATGGACTTTTGTGGCTGTTAGTGTAAACAAATGCACAGTCTGGTAAATTACAACGAATGAGATACATAATATTTTAAAATTGGAAAGTACTACTATCGAAACATAGATTTCAAATTGTAAACAGAAATTCAAAATGGTGTTCCATACAAACAAGAAGCATCGGCAAGGAAAATCTAAGTCTTACGATGCCGCAACATAAATGCATACGGACGTATCCAAACCAGTGCTCCAGGCCGTCTTGTACACGCTCCAACAATCTTCCACTGTCAGATCGTATACCTTCCAATCTTGAAATCCGTTCCAGTATTCAGCAGTTGCAATACAAATTTATTCGTAGTCGAGCAGCCCGGCTGTCCCCGGTTATGTCCTTATTGAGACGGGAATTCCACAGAATCCTGACATTACAGCAGCTAGGGCTTAAATAAGATGTCCTCACGTGGCGACGTGTACCGTGGTTGGTGTAAGTTGCAAACTAAAGCGGTTTCAGTATTATTCATAATGCGCACTGCTAAAGAGTGGAACTCACTACCTGCGTCTGTGTTTCCAAACGCATACAACCCTAATCTCTTCAAAGTAAGAGTAAACAGGCTTCTTCGGGGTGAGCTCTCTCCGTCTTAGACTCTGTCTCTGTCCTATGACCTAGACTAGAGTCAAGAGCAAACCCATACTTAATAAAAAAAAAGGTAGAACGCTTCTACCGGCCCGAATTCCACTAAGCTAATAATGTAACAAAGACCTTTTCTTTACATGCGTTTAAATTATTCAGGACCCGTCGAAGTTATAAATAGGCTAAAAACAATGCCCTCATATGGGCCCTATATGGTGCCTCAACATTGACATGCATTTTGAGACGAAAATAGAAATATTTACTTCACGGAAGTTTGAATGTTTTAATGTAGGGCGAGTCACCCACTTGTCGTCTGTCGCTGAGTAAATTTAATGTACCGTAACTCCCCAACAAACATTTTGGCGATAATTTTCACCACTCTTATCGTTTGTATTGTTTTAACGGGTATATAAAAGTGTATAGTAAAACATTTGTTGGTTAAATGGTCATGAATATAACTAAGTAAATCATTAGGGTGAGTAACAGTAACAATAAAACTTAATGTAAATTAAGAAGCTATAAAAGAGTTAAGCTGAACCAAAGTAACGCTAGGTGTTGTAACCTCAAGTTACAATAGGTACCTTAAGCAGTAATGAGGTTTCTAGTAAGTCTAACTATTCCTAAGTGTTCTATAAGAGAGCTAATCAAATGTTTTATACCACTTAACGTGCCTAGAAACATATTATTACTTAAAAAGTTATAAAGGTTATAGTCGCAACCATTATATAAACTACTCTAATATAAATTCAAGTAACATGAAATACTTAAAGTTATATTAAAGTTTCTAATTACTTTTATACCAACAAAAGCTCTTGAAAATAGTTGACATAATATTTGTATTACCTATATTGCTTTATAAGAAGTAATTGACACTTATTTGCATAATTTTCATTAAGAAATCAGAAACCACTTTATATGATATTAGTTGTTATTATGGAGTTATTTTTAGAGCCCTGTTCGTTATAACGGTGTTCGAATTTACTCTTATGTTATTCTAAGCAATACTATTTATACATTGTAACTTTTATTTTCACTTGAAATTATAAAACATATAGGATTTGCTTCTATAGATGTATAATATCGCCAACCACAAGATTATGTTTATGTGTGTAGTTTTATTTGCTCTCAAGTCGATTTGCTCATGCTTGCTTTATTTTCGCTATGAGTTCCTGGAAAAAACGTAAAAGATGTGGAGGAGTTAAAAGAAAAATATCAAAAAGAATACAAATTAATAATCGGATCAAATCAATCATTGTCATCTTGTAATAAAACCACCAAACTGCCAACAGTGACCATTGATGCAGTTCAGCATCATAGTTCTTCGATGATGAGAAGTATTGATGACGCTGGTGTAGGTTGTTGTAGTTCTTGCAATAAATATGTTTATCCAGCGCAGCTTATATGCCAAAGAAAATGTTCATGCTGTCCTAGAAACTCCATCGACAATGTTGGTCAATTGCGGGAATTTCAACAAGGTCCCGTACAGTTTTTTTTTTGTGAGTATTTCACAGGTGATTATGATTATAATAACAAATAATTTTACTTTTCACAGGACTAGAAAATCATAATATGTGTGTGACCAGTAAACATGGAGAAACGCAAGATATAGAACAGGGCTCTGTACAGCGAGACCTTAATTTTACAAAAGAGGGTTCTGTAGATCGAGTATTTAATTTTACAGAATCGGGTTCTGGAGAGCAAGAATTTAATTTTACAGAAGAGGGTTCGGTACAGCCTGATTTTCATTATAAAGAAGATGCCTCTTTATCTACTTATCCTCTTAGTAGTTCTCATAGCTCAGATGAAGCGCAAGAAAGCGAATATACGAAAAACACAAATTTTAAAAATGACTTTAAGAATATGGGCGATAGAAAAAAATATTTGCCAAGCTGCCTTCAAAGACTTGATATCAATTTTGAATAAAAGATTTGAAAATATTCTACCATCTGACTGCAAACCCCAACACAAATATGTCTGAAAAGTATCGGTGGTGGTGAATATTGGCACAACGGAATCATTATTATTATATTCTATTGTGCACGCCTAATCCGCCTATCTTATAAAGTCTCACTTTGCGTAGGTCAGCTGGAAGAAATTTCTTAGTAGAAATAAGCTGTCCTGTTGTGTCGTTATTCTTTGTATGTGCTTCTCTTGTAATGTTTTTTTGTGTACAATAAACGGTAAATTATTCCACTGACAAAAATACTTCAAAGTTTGGACTTGGTGCCCGAAAATGTATATTTGAATATTAATTTAGCTGGGTTACCTATTTTCAGAAGCTCTAAATTTGAATTCTGGCTTATATTGGCAAATATGCACGAAATTGATGAAGACCCATTCATTATTGGTATTTATTATGGAAAAGGAAAGCCAAAAAATTTAGATCTCTTTTTATTATATTTTTGTTTTGACCTGTTATCAACGTTTCTAAGTTATCTACATTCACGTTATCTTCATTATTACACATGGGTATGACGTACTCGTAAGATTTTTCAGTGTTTAAGTTTGTCAGTAGCTACTGTTGTAGTATTTGTATTTTTTTGCTTTATTACTACATCATGATGATAAGTCACAGCATTTTCTTGATACGTGTTGGTATTTCTTACATTTTGATATATATTTGGGTATAGATTCACCTGAAAAAAAAAAGTAATGGCTTAATTTTACGCGATGAATAGTCTTAGTAATAGTAATGAGTTGAGCTATTTTATTCGTTTTAAAGCTTTGAACAATAAAAATAACTTACGATGTCATCAGCGATGATATTCAAGTTTAATTCGGGTTTGGACTGCTTAGAAGTAGTTACATTTGCGATATCATCTTCAGTGTCAGTATGATTAACCATTTCTTGAAGGACGTATTCGGCTGTATCATAGCTTGGTAGCTCTCTTCTTTTAACTTCATATTTTATTTGTTTCCAGTCATGTTCTGGTATTGATGTCCCCATTTGTAGGTAGGTACCTTGTTACGTTTTTTTTTGAGATATTTTAGAATATTTTTATCTTTCCATGTTGATGGTACAGTAAACAATCTATATTTGTTGTTTTCCCAAGTCTGGACTATTTTGTAAGACATTCTGAAATTTATAAAAATAACTCGTATTACTTGAATAAATAGGTGTAGAGTGTGTGTGTGTGTGTGTGTGTGTGTGTTTGCCGAAGTGTGTGCTAGTCTAGTCACAATAAATAAACCCGAATAAAATATTTTAATAATGGAATGCTTTTTATATTTTTTTTATAATTCACCGTTGTAATTTTTATGCTTTTCGGGCTTATTTACAAAGCAAAACTCGCGCACTCTGTCACTAGGCAAAACGTTGACCGTGAGGTATACTCATGAAAAAAGAATTGGTTTCTTTGGTGGTGCAAGTGGAACGAGGGAATCCTCCACCACTACACGCGATGGCCATAAAGTTTGCTGGCTATTTTCTTAACATACATGCATGAACTCAAACGCAATACATGAACCCACACACAAACAAAAATCGATTGAAAATTCTATGATGTGGTGCCTATTATGAATGTAAAGGAAAGTAATACAACCTATTATTGTATTACAAACTAGGCATTGTTGGTAAACAATTAGTTACAAAGTTAAAAAATAACTACTTACGTTCAATCCAAACATTAAAATTCGCTGACTCGGTAAGAATACGCGCGCAACTACACGTTGAAACAAGTCGATCCAAACTAAAGGAATGCCGCTGCCGCTGCTGGCTGGCGGACTCAACAAAGCGCAGTGCTTGGAGGGTAAGCGTACTGGTTTGAGTAGGTAGTCGGGAGTGGCAAAAGATAGATAAAGAGAAGGCTGAAACAAAAACATTACAAATTTAACGTATTCTTTGTTATTACTTGAAATTACAAATAGCATAAGTACCTTTATTATTTTTCTAAACTGAATGAATCCAGGATAATATTATGCTCATATCTTTGTATATTTATTTACCAAAAAAACAAAGTATTTATTAAGGTGAATGCAGAGTTTTGTAGCTAGACCTAAAAAATATTTGCTTAATATGCGATCTCACTGATTTTATCAAAAAAAAATTACCATTTTATCTCAATCTTATGTTTTACTTCCCTTCCTTTTTTAAAAGGGTTTTTATAACTGAAAAGCGTAACCCTAAAATACTACTACCAATAAATCTATGTCGCACCATTGTAGAATTTAACACTTCAAACTAGTTATCTTATTACCATTAAAACTGTATTCTGGTATAACAACTGCTACAATAGTTCTAACTACAAACTACCTAGCACTTTTCGTTCAACAATTGTAATAATAGGAAACTAGGGTAATAAGAAATAGACGCCATGATAATTCAAACATAACCTCAAAGTAGTTTATGAAAAAACTAGATTTAAACGCCATTTTTACGACATATGCTTATTATAAAACGATTTTTATTTACTATAATACACAACTACTACAATGAACAAAGCCAATTAGACGTTTTTATCTAAATGTCGATTGAGAGTTTACCCGTCCTGATATATTACAACTAACTTTTACTTGAAATACCACTTATTTTAAAGTCCCTGCAAAATTGAGATGCAAAACGTATATGATTCTCTCAATAAAGTTACCCTCGCAATAAATTTTAATATTGTAAACTTGACTTACCGAGTTATGTGTATTCCGTGTTTTGTTTTTCTTTTAACTTTAATATTTCACCGACATTTTAGATAACTCAAATTTAAGTGACAAACATAAAGTAAGAGTTAAATTTATATGCAAAACTATAGAGAAATTAAACGTACAAGAGCTCTGAGTTGCTGCTCAATACGGAACAAGATACGTAAAGCAAATCGAAGATATAAATGAACTTAAAAAAGAACTAATATATAACCGTAAAAATTATACCAACAGAATTTAGAACTGTTATACCATCAATAGTTTTTATTTTAACCATTGTACAAACTTTAAGGGGCTTCAGATGGCAAGATTTATATTCTACCACCATAATAGAAACAAGAAATTAGTGGCACGTAACGCCATTCTATAACTGTAATGTAACGTTCAGTGTTACAATAGTGAAAATTATAACTAATTTTATTACTTATAGCGCTAAAAAATGGGGCCCAATCGAGGGGTAGTAAGGTTTTATAGCGTGCTATAACACTAATCGCTAATACTTTTGTAGGACTCTGGTTTGCCGAAATCACTTGTGAAGAACTTTTATATCACCAATTCTTATTACCAAAATGTTGGTTGGGTCATGCGTCTCTCAGATGGAAGGATATAACAAATTCCGATCTTATTCCCACAAAAATACGGATACGGTGCGTAACGGATGCGTCTGCAAAGTCGTTTGTGAACCGAAGAACTGAAGTGGAAATACCGCCTAAACAAAGTTTATTCAAAAGGAACTGAAAAACCGCCTAAACAAAGTTTATTCAAAAGGAACTGGTTTATTTAGAAACATAAAAAGAAAAATTAAAACCAAGCAACGCAAGACAGGTATAAATATTTTATGAGTTAGACCACATCCCAACATTCATGTCAGTGAAGAACGTCCGCTCCGCGCTTTAAAGCAAATGTGATGTGCGCCTTTCTCCGAAAGAGTAAATTTAAAATTTTGTCTTTAAAATACCCGAGGAGTGATAGTACGAAATAACCTACGGCAGAAATTTTAGTTTACTAAATAAAGAAGAACGAGAGAGTTTTTCTTTATAGTTTGTCTTACTTTCGGCAAAGTGAGCTTTATCAGCCGAATAGCGGAAAATACGATGTAGTGCTGTCTAAGCGGTAATTTTCTCAAGTTTCAAGCTCGGAGTTTTCACGTAGTAAAACTTGAGACTCGCTGGTAAACTTTGCTGGAGGTAAGTAATGGCTAGTTGGAAAAATCGTTAATAAAGTAGAAGCTTAGAAATATGAGGAGCTCGGGCAGACTTATTTACTGACGTCAGGGGTAATGCAAAAAAAGTTTTAGGTTGTAAAAACATTGCTAGAAATTATCTTGCTTTTCTTCAAATTTAAGAGTTTAACTCTATTCGGTAGTGTAACTTCAATTACTCCTTTTTTGGGGAAAGTTTTATGCGGTGGTCTTCCCTACTTGCCTTCCGCACCGCAGTTCAACAACCGGAAACCACATTGCCTTCGGATCGCTTGTTGATGTGTGGTCAGAAGCCTTCATAGATCCCATTTCTTTGGCCTTCTGCCACTACTAGCATCTGTTGCCCGTGTCTTATTGGATAGCGGCATTGATTTGTTATGTTACAGATACATCATTGGAGTTATTTTGCATTTGTGTAGGTAAGCCTCTCCCACAATACTTCCCATCACCTCATTCTATATCTGCCGCTAGAAATGATGGCCAGCAAATAATTCAATTATTTTTTTGAATGGATCAACAGGATGGCGTATAAAATTGATCGGTTGATTCGATTAAGGCGCTAGCAAAAGTTTGTATCGTAGATTGCAGGTAGATCTTTATATACAGAGTTATTTTTTATTAAGCACGGAATACCCCTGAATAGAATAGAATCACCTTGTAAAACCGTGCTGAATAAAAAATAACCTAGTATATGGCTGGCATTATTTGAGGACATAGCGTATAAAAATTCTAAAGTCGCAATTTTTTGTACGATTGCGTCATGTGTGTCTGTACAGCACATATTACATTTTGTGTCATTTTTAACGCTTGCGTAAATTATCGATAAAATATATGGTAGCTAGTATATGAAATGAATTTTAAAGTGTCTATATTAAATTAGCATTTTAAAATGTACCAGTATTGTCAATGTGACAGTTAATACAGTGTAAAAACCCAGTTTGGGTTGTATTTATCCACTGCAAACGAAAGTATGTTAGCATATACCTGAAATGACACAAAATAATTGATTGGGTACCTTTGTCAAATGTGCCAAAAACTATCCCCCAAAAATAAACGACTTCAATATTTTAGAATATGAAAAGTGATACAAGCTCATGAAAATAAATAACTTTCTAAATGTTAAAAATTTTTCGTTGTCGCCACGTATGACAAAATATATAGATAGTACAGAAATTTAATAAACTAAAATTAACCTTATTCAATGTAGGATACACGGAACACCGAAACGTCTTGTGCTGTCTCCCCGAGTTTTATGGTCTGTGGTAGGATAGTACTATCACTTATTGACGACGTCATGATTATCTAGTCTACATATAGTTAATTTGTGGTAATGACCCGCCATTGTAAAAAGAGAAATTCGTATTACACAATTTTCTTCTCCTTATAAAAATTGTGTTTTGTCGTTATAGGAAACCGGCTAGGGCGCAAAACAATAAATAGGTGTTAAGGGATGAACCACCCCATGAAACAGAACAACTTTTCCCAAGCAACATAAGTCAAAATATGTAAAAAAAATGGTAAAAAGATTGTTTCGAAGGTCCAAATCTTTTCTTTTTCATTATATTTTTCATCTCATTTCACGAATAATTCAAATACAACTCCTAAATCTAAATTCGTGTAACAGAATAAAATATCAAAAGAAGTCGTCTCTTCCAATTTGCGAATAGATAAGTATTCATTTGAAATAAATACGCCTTTTTGAATCAACTGGCAACATAAACCCCAATTGGACATCGAGATATATGCAATACAGGGTACAAAGAAAGCGTAAAATTTTAAAAAGATTAAAAAGGGTCTAAGGGACAGCCCTCCGAATATGAGATAAATATTTAGACAAATAACTGATAAATTTCAGGATATGTCATTTTTTTACTTCCGATTGTAAATCTGATCGTGATTTCGTATGGAAGGTATTTTTTTTTATATCCTTTACTGATATTGACTTATGTTCTTAGGGGAAAATTGTATAATTTAATGGTCTGCATGCACTGACGAAAAACAGTATTATTTCCAATTTTAAAAGCTTTTATTTAACTTGCAGTGTATGTAAGTAAGTAACAATGTTTGTTCGGTGCAAATCTTGCAAGTTTAATTTGAACCACTTCTCGGTATCCGATTGAGTTGAAATTTTGCATGTTGGTCCAGAACCGATGACAATGCATGTTAATCATAAATTTGACCTGATGCTGCTGCCAGGATCGGCTCCGTACGAGAGATCTCCTCAGCGGTTTATAGCTGGGACACAAAATTTTGTATACGAATTCGTTTATTATAGGCAGTTGGAAGGCCCACCATGAATTAGACGCTACATCCAGGGTTGTCTTCGAACTATGGAACTCCTCAATATTCAACTGCTGGGACTTGCAATTTTGTATACGAATTCGTTTATTATAGGCAGTTGGTAGGCCCACCATGAATTAGACGCTACATCCAGGGTTGTCTTCGAACTATGGAACTCCTCAATATTCAACTGCTGGGACTTGCAATTTTGTATACGAATTCGTTTATTATAGGCAGTTGGTAGGCCTACCATGAATTAGACGCTACATCCAGGGTTGTCTTCGAACTATGGAACTCCTCAATATTCAACTGCTGGGACTTGCAATTTTGTATACGAATTCGTTTATTATAGGCAGTTGGTAGGCCCACCATGAATTGACGCTACATCCAGGGTTGTCTTCGAACTATGGAACTCCTCAATATTCAACTGCTGGGACTAGCAATTTTGTATACGAATTCGTTTATTATAGGCAGTTGGTAGGCCTACCATGAATTAGACGCTACATCCAGGGTTGTCTTCGAACTATGGAACTCCTCAATATTCCCCGTGCCTTAAGTTTTTCTATTGAAGGTCTCTCCGTTTTATAGAAAGACTTTCATATTGATCAATAACTATCGTAAAATAAACTAAAAAATATAAAATAAAATTATGTAAAAAAAACTTTTAAAACAACCTTTTATTTAAGTGCTCTGAAAAGATGAAAATAAAATTTTGAATGACATTAACCACATTCATTTATGACTTTACAGAAATGAAAATATAATAAAAGCTTGTCGCGAAACTTTCAATTTGTGATTGAAATTTTGTAATAAGGTACGCACCTAACTGTAATTAGGTAGTTTCTTCTAGGCATCGCGACAAGCTTTTATTATATTTTCATTTCTGTAAAGTCATAAATGAATGTGGTTAATGTCATTCAAAATTTTATTTTCATCTTTTCAGAGCACTTAAATAAAAGGTTGTTTTAAAAGTTTTTTTTACATAATTTTATATATTATAATGTAATGATCAATCAGCCGTCAATCATTTTGTCGTAGTCAGACGTCTAGTCTGAGACAGACAAACTCAAGCAAGTCTGCCTGTAAAAAACTAGGTATCAACTGACCAGCAGCAAGAAACTGCAGAAAAAAGTCCGCAACGCCCATTTTCAATAACATATTTTAATAGATTGTCTAACACTCTGTATATGAACGATTTGGACTTTGAGATGAAATAATTTATGAGTCTAGACCGCAAATCCAGTGACAAACGAAGAATGGAATTTATTATTTATGATAGAAAATTATATCCATAGAGAGAACGGTCTAAACAGGAGCGACGCGAGGGTTCAATAAAAAATTGCATACTCACATCAATAAGGTCCTATTAAATTCTGATTATGAGAATAGTGAGTTCTTTTCGTAAACCTGAACAATTTTTCTCAATAAACATAGAAATAAATTGGACCTCACATACAAAATTACACATAGAACACACACTTGTAAACAGGTTACTCGCGCTGCTACTCGTCATGCCGCTGCCACTTCCCTTGCTCCCCGCGAGTGTAGGCTTTTTGTGTGCGAGTGAGATGTATTGCTATCTCGCTCACTCGTATTGCTGCGAGAAGTCAATGACGGCAGAGTTGATACTTTCGCGCGAGTATTTTGGGAAATATTCGCGGCAGCGGCAGGAGTAAAGCATAGTATGAACGTAACATTACAACACCCGCAGCTATATATATGATTAAGGGTCGGTAAAGTCACCATACAAAAAATTAAGGCTTCATTTCAAATAACTATTGTTTCTGCGGACTAGTAGCAATGGTCGAATGTACCGAATTTCAACTGATATTTTTATTACAATTTGAAATAAAAGGCATTTTCGTAAATGGCTTTCATTACTTTAGCAAGATTGTTTTAACTAATTGGATTCTAGTCAGTGAAAAGGTTTTTAAAGAAGCTTAGATTTAATTAGACAAATAGTCTGTTGGATACTAGCCAGCATGTATTAATTATAATCAACAAAGTATTATTCTATATCTTTCACTATCCGAGTAAATTAGGTATATTATAGCTATGTATGTATTATAGTTAATCATATGTTTAGTTCAGTTTAGGTAGTATTCATATAATATATGTATGAAATATATTATGTATGTTTATTTATGAAAGTATTTATATATTTTTATTGGCATTTATTTATTTAAATTAGTATTTGTGCACGCCCAATCCGCCTGTCTTGTAGAAGTCTCACTTTCTGTAGGTCAGCTGGAAGAAATTTCTTAGTAGAAATAAGTTGTCCTGTTGTGTCGTCATTCTTTGTATATTGTCTCTTGTAATGTTTCTTGTGTGCAATAAATGGTTAATAATTAATTAATAATAATTAATAATTATTATTCGTTATGAACGCGTGTGGTATGTATTGCTTTCTCGCTTTATCATATTGGCGCGAGGAGAGTATGACTGCAGTATGTAAACATTCACTTGCGTTGATACTTCCGCGGAAGTATTTCGAGCAATATTCGCGACAGCGGCAGGAGCAGGAGCAGGTGCATAGTGTGAACTTATTTAAATATGTTTGACTCTTTCCGTTTTGTTGTCGTATGTGGCCGTTTCGTAGAAACTGATTTATAACATTATTCTATTCCAAATATATATTTTAAAAGTTTTTATAGGTAATCGATATGTGATCTATTATTTATATTTTTCTCGAAAAAGTACGGTTAGTAAAGATCTAAAGGATTATGAAAAGTGGATCTAGAAAAATTTATTTGACCTCCAGACAACAATTTAGTTTACAAAAGTAAATTTTCTAAGAACTGGTTATATATTTGTGCTGCTACCATATGTAACTTTGATATTGTTTGTAACTCTTCGTTTCATATTGTGAAATAATCTTCTCAGTAGTAAAACAATTATGCAAATCACACACAAGTATATCACGCCAATATCTCTTGCGGGATAGGCAGAGCGTTAACGGCCGAAAAATACAGTCGCTATAGCCCCGTGTGATAATTATTTAAGGGCCGTTTCAGAAAAATGGCGGATAGTGACAGGTTCACAGCGTTTTGCCTGAAATTGTAATACACATGAAACCCTCGCGTCCTTCAGTCGCATTTTACGACACCCACGGGAAAGAAATGGTTTGATGCTTTTCTAAGCCGGCATCATACGGCTGCTTCTTACAACTGGTTGTAATTGGTGCTAATACTCTATTCCACTTAAATATTGTTTGTACCTAATAAGCCATAAAATAATCTTATCAAAATTTTGCAGTTAAATGATTACGCAACATTCAGTATGATTTGATGATAATTTCTTCGTTCGTTTGTTCTGAATGTTTGCTGTGTGGTGTCGTATGAAAATAGCATAAATTCATTGCGTTCAGTTTCACTGGGTGATTCACCCCTTCAAATATGAAAAAAATATATATCCTGTAGACTAATAAAAGACGTCCAATCAAGTCAACTGTGAAAATGTGTCGTGACATAAAATAACAATTGAATAGCCCTCGACGAATCCAATCCCGATTCTATCAGAATCCACGTCTTGGAATTATTGAACAGAGGTTCCTAGGGACGTGCCGGTGCGGCATTGCAGTCGACAGCTCACGCCTGCAGCACTTGCGGAGTAGGCTGAACTCGGGTCAGTCGCAAATGTCGCAAAGTATTTGAGTTATAGCAACTGTATCTGGTTTTATTTAACCTCGTGAAAAAGGGCATTGCACCCTTCATATAAACCGGCTAAAACTGACCTTATTTTGATAAAATAACTAGCGGCCCGCCCAGCGGTTTCACCCGCTGTTAACTGATTTCCCACGGGAAACAGACCTTCTACCGACATAAATCATACATAAAAACCTTCCTCTTGAATCACTCTATCTTTGAAAAAAACTTCATCCAAATCCGTTAAGTGGTTTTGAAGATTTAAGCATACAAACAAACAAACAGACAGGGATAGACGTGGGAAGCGACTTTACTTTAAATTCCGGTTTTTTTAAACCCCCAAGGGATGAAAAGGGGGTTAAAACTTTGTATGAAAGTTCGTTGTCTTAAGTGTGATCCGTCTCAAAATTAGTGATTATACTTATGACTCAAAATAATTAAACACGTGTTTCAGCATATTTGAAATTTTAACCCTTAATAGAGTCAAACGGAGGTTTAAAGTTTGTATGAAAGTTAGTTTTTTTAAATGAATGTGATCTGTTTCAAAATTTGTGATTAGACTAATAACCTAAAATAATTAAACACGTGTTTCAGCATTTTTGAAATTTTAACCTTTAAATGGGTGAAAAGGGGGTTAAAAGTTTGTATGAAAGTTTTTTATCTTAAATGTGATCTGTTTCAAAATTCCTGATTAGACTCATAACTTAAAATAATTAAATACGTGTTTCAGCATTTTTGAAATTTTAATCCTAAAAGGTGTCAAAAGGGGGTCAAAAGTTTACTACCAGTTGGGCTACCCGTTTTCCCATGGGAACGTGACAATTTCCCGGAATAAATTATACTTATAAACCTTCCTCTCAAGTTACTCTATCTAATAAAAAAAAACCGAATCAAAATCCGTTGGGTAATTCTAAAGATATAAGGAGACACCAAACGGGAAGCGACTTTATTTTATACTATGTAGTGATTATCATGATTTGCGTTCAGTTCGTATGAGGGGTCAATGTCCTTTTTCTCGAGAAGGATCCACCATTGTTATGTTTTGAAGTTGAGGTAAGGATAGATAAGGTTTGAAGTAGAAGATGTATGTGGATTAAGGCACGTAAAATATTATACTTATAGTATTACAAAAAGAAACGTTATAGTTTTAAGCCACTGTTTTGTCACTCTCCTCTTCATCACTATATCTTCTTCTTCTTCTTATTCTTCTTCAACCCGTTGCCACCCGATGCTGAGTGAAGATCTCCTCCAATGTATGTATGTATGTAATAACTTTATTGCACCAAATAAATAACACAAAAAAACACAAATAACAAAAAAGGTAAGGCACAAAGGCGGACCCATCCCTTTACGGGATCTCTCCCAGTCGACCTTTGAGAAATCCAGATGACATGGTGTGCGCAGGTAAACTATGGTAAGAGGTAATTGAAAATAAATAAATATATGTTCTCCACTTCTGACGGTCAAGAGTCTGTCCCATCCAGTTCTTCACTGTATACCTGGTATCAAATAGCTTACCGTGTCCCGGTGGTGTGTTGTACGCTTAGAACTTTGAAACTACGCAACGGATTTTAATTAATAGAGTGATTAAAGCTAACTTATGCCGGGAAAAGGTCACATTCTCACGAGAAAATTAATAAAAGCGTGTGAAAAAACTGGATGGGCCACATTTAGTCATCTATATATTGACTTTAACGATATCGTCTTTTTTACATTACAAACTAGGTACTTGGTGGTAGAATCTTTACTATCAAATCGATGGATCCAACTATACATATTATTCGTTCACCACTATTACACAGTGAGCTGATGTCATAAAAAATCATAAAACTGGACAGAAGGCTCCATCTGACTGACACACAGATAATCCCTTGGAGAGATTGTCGTCGCTTGAGAAAACGATTGATCGTAGGATATTTTATGTTTCTGTTACGTATTAACGTGCTATTTGGTGCTATTGGTTGCCATTCCACCAATTCGGACTAAGCGCTTCCAGTCATCATTTATAATGCGCACTGCTAAAGAATGGAACTCCCTACCTACGTCTGTGTTGCCAAACGCATACAACCCTAATTTCTTCAAAGTAAGAGTAAACAGGCTTCTTCTGGGTGAGCTCGCTCCATCTTAGACTCTGTCTCTGTCCTATGACCTAGACTAGAGTCAAAAGCAAACCTATCATTAATAAACATAAAAAATACCTTTGAAATCTCAAAGTACGACGGACTGGCGGATGCGTCTGTCAAACACCTTGGTCAGGCAGCGTTACAGACTGCCATGGTATCTGTTTTTTGTATGGGAATGCGAAATTTCCTTACGTCTAACAGACCGATGAGTCAAAAAACGTCCATCAATCCGTCACTGTAAGAGGAATGCCTAAAGATAAAGCTTCTTCTATGGTACAGCAATGTTATTTAATATTGATTTTATTAACAACCGTTCAGTTTAAAACAGACTTTCTCAAAAGAACAACTAAGTACACTACATAAGCTGTAGTCCGGTAAAGAATAAGATAGTGGGAAACTTTGTCATGTGAGTCGTACAAGTGAGTTGGTCGCGATCTAGCCTTAGTCTTGCTTCATAGATAAACTTTCTGCAGTTAAAGTACTTGAGCTGTTTCATATAATGTTTGGAAATGTGAAAGATCGTGATTATCTTTACTGATTTAACTTGTTGTGTGGGTAAGAATAGCATCATCTCATTTTTATCCCGTGAGTGTCGTAACAGGTGAGTAAGGGACTCGATGCTTACATGTGTATTGCAATTTTAGGCGATGGGCTGACAACCTGTCTTTTAGGTGATACGTGAGGTCAATTCGGGATTTAAATTTTCCTTACTTGCCTTAAATTAGTGCTGTCACTTTCCGTCAAATATGTTTAGAAAATGATAGAAGATATCGAAGTCCTGTCATTTTTAAAAACGTCAAGGGTTTTTGCGCCTTTCCTAGTCAATTTAGTCGCCATTGTTTTGATTGTCGCCTTATTTTGACAGATAACACGTATTTTGCATGAAATTATGAGACATGACACAATTAAAATATCTCCTATCCTTTTCTAAACCTATTTGACGGAGAATTTATATCCCGAATTGTGGCCCGTAACTATCTGACAGACCCTCAAATGTTTGTCAGACGTGTTGTGTGTCCGCTTTTTACGGTCCTTTATGCTCTGCCTACTCCGCAAGGGATATACATGATACTTGTGTGTATGTATGTACGAGTAAGTAGGCATTCCCTTGATGACGCGGTGCCCCAGTTTGCTGTTGTTCAAAAGTTTTCAAGGTGAATCTTGTCTTCTTGTGCGAAAACAGAAATTTCCTGCAGGAATATTGCGGTAGGTATCAGTTACTGGTAGTTGGATCAAGGTGCCTAAATAGTTTCAATCTGTATAAAATATATATTCATTGTGACTAACTAATAAAAAATCGTATGTGATGTTACATTTTTGAAATTATTTGCCACATGGTTTAGCGTTAGCAGAAAAGTTAAAATTAATAACGTAATATTTTTGTTCCTTGTATTATTTAATCTTTTTGTTGCTTGAATTCTTCTTGAACTTAATCAATAACAAAGTAAAATTTAAAATGCATCATTTTCAAATGTGTCCAATAGGAAAGTAGCGAGTCACTCCCTACACAAGTAGCTCTGCTTACTAAAAGGGACGTCTCATGTATAAGATTAGATCACAGAACTTTTCTGAAAATAAACTATTTTTATTTATAATTTTATTTATTTCTTTATTAGCTCATCAAAATACTCTCATTTCAATAAAATGTATTTTTATATTCCTATCTTTGCGTTCGTAGACACAAATTGTTGCTATGAAGTAAGTAGGCAGTGCCTAAAATGTGTACGTCACGTAGTTGCCAGCCACTTAGGCTTATCCGGGCTCATTCGGGACCTAGACCCGCGACGTGAGGACTAAACTGTTCTGCAATTTACATTATATAATATCCATTCTGGGAAACTCATGTCACTGAAGGTGACATCTGAAGTGGCGCAGTGGTAGTACAACTGCGGTTGGTTTGATTCCCGGTGGTACACTCACAAAGTTGATATCATCACCTTGTGAATTTTTTTCCAGGCTGAACCACATAGGACCCGATTATTAATCTCACCTATCTTACACACTCAAAATGTTTATGCACATTCAGATACACATTGCACATTCATTGACGGCCGATGTGGCGCAGTGGTAGTGCGACTGCCTGCGACGCAAAGGTTCCGGGTTCGATTCTCGGTGGGACACAAAAACTGATATTTATCACTCTGTGAATTATTTCGACGGTTGAAAGGCAAAAGGGGCTAAGCGACACCTTGGGCCAAAATGACTTTTATATATATTCGGAATCAGCGGATTTTTCTGCGTTTTTTGAGCTGAGTTTGACTTCAATCGGAGCATTTTTGTGTCGCTTAGTACCCCCCACATTTAAAAACAAATTGTCGCTTGGGTGCCTCTGCGTGTTCTGAAATAATTAATAGGTCTACGTTGTGCCACACGATGGTATTCGTTCTGTCACTTAAAGTCGTTATTTCCTTCCCATTCTTTGAGCAGATACTGCTTCAATCATTATTCCTGATTCTTATTTGTAATTTAATGTATTTACACTCTTTTACCTTATCTTAATAAACACTATGACGTCGTTTGACCGTTTTTACTTCGTGCTATTTTGACTTCAATGGGCGTTTAAACCCTATTACCTCAATCTGTTATCAACGACTTTGTCGGTTAAACCCTTTTACTTCGATCTGTAAATAACATCTGTGTCGCTGAAATCCTTTTACATCAATCTCTCAATAACAACTGTGTTGCTTGAACTCTTTTACCTCTATCTCAAATTAACAACTGTGTTGCTTGAACCTTTTTACCTCAATCTGCAAGTAGAAGTTATGTCACTAGATCCCTTTTCCATAGATCCAGAACATTGAAGCATTCACAAAAAGATCAATTAACCTCGCACTCTTTATCGATATATTTTTCGTTGGATCTGTTTGACGGTATTAAAATCGAACAATATTGTTGGCTAATTCGTTTTTCAATACATTGCACATTACCTTTAAGATATGTCGAACCTTTTATACATTTGTTTGTTTTAAAAACAAATATGGTGAGCACCTTTACTTAGATTATTAAAACATGATTTAAGGCATTTAAAGCTCAAAATTAAATAGAATATTTTATTTAAGCCAACAAAAAAATATATTAAAGCCATTAGTAAAGGTGGTTAAACCATAATTTTTTGTAAGTTCTTAGATGAGGCCCATAGATTTCTTGAATTCGAGCCTGTTCCCCGCCTCCCGCGACCCATCCGCAATTTAAACGCGCGCGCGTTTGTTGTGTTTACTTCTCGCTCGGTCGTCAGCGAGTCGCCAGTGAGTGAAATTGTGGGTCGCGTGCGCTACATTCGACAACAACCAAGTTTAAGGTAAGTACCTAATTTTATTTACAGTACGCTTGCTACTTACTGAATAATAATACTACCCTGATTATTCATCATCATCATCAGCCTATTGCAGTCAACTGCTGGACGAAGGGTACGCCATAGGGAACGATCTCCCGTTTTCGCCATCCAGTCGCTACCAGCCGCCTTTCTAAGTCATCGGTCCATCTGGCCGGAGGTCGTCCAACACTACGCTTGCCGAGGCGTGGCCTCCACTCAAGAACCCGTTTGCTCCACCGTCCGTCGGTTCTACGACAAATGTGCCCAGCCCACTGTCACTTTCAATTTGCTACATTTCCAGACTATGTCCGTTACTTTGGTCTTTTTGCGGATAGTCTCATTCCGGATTTTATCCATTTTAGACATACCGAGCATAGACCTTTCCATAGCTCTCTGAGTGACATGTAACCGGTGGGCCAGTTTAACTGTCAGGTTCCACGTCTCAGCTCCATAGGTCATGACTGGCAGGACGCAGTGATCGAACCTTGGTCTTATGGCATTGTGGCAAGGGTGATTCCAAAATATGACGCAACATCTCAAATGCTGCCCAGCCCAGCTGCACTCTTCTGGTGATTTCAGCCTCAAAGTTATCTCTACCCAGCTGCAAAGTTTGCCCAGGGTACACATACTTCTGGACAACCTATAGGGCTATACCTTCGACGGAGACCGGCTCGGGGATGATGTGTTGATTGAACATGACTTTTGTCTTGTCCAAGTTCATCCCGAGTCCAACACGTCTCAAGGCGACGTTGAGGCTGGTCAGAATTTTTTGAAGATCCTGCTGCGATTCAACCATTATGACTATATCGTTGGCAAAGCGGAGATGTGTGAGATATTCGCCGTTGACGTTGATGCCTAGTCTATCCCACTGCAAAGTTTTAAAGATATCCTCCAGCGAATTGGTGAAGAGTTTCGGGGATATAAGTCAGGGTGAGGTTGACCCGATACTCTTACACCTCGGAGTAGTTTGATGGATCCTGTTTTGTGGTTTTGTACTTGGATGGACATCGTTGCCATTTGATAGAGGCTTCTTAGCACCTCCACATATCGCTAATGCAATTGGCACCGCTGCAAGGTCTCCAAAACATCCCAGGTTTTGATGGAGTCGAAGGCTTTTTCGTAGTCCACAAAGGCCATACACAGCGGTTGGTTATACTCTTCTGACTTCTGTATAACCTGCCGTACAGTATGGATGTGGTCCACAATGCTGAAGTCTTTACGAAACCCAGCCTGTTGCGGTGGCTGGAAGGCGTCAAATCTTAATGCCAACGATTCGTAACGACTCTCGAGAACAGCTTATGGACGTGGCTCAGAAGTGTGATCGGCCTATAGTTTTTGAGGAGCGTTTTGTCTCTTTTCTTGAAAAACAATGCCACACCACCTCTGCTCCACGCCTTCGGGGTTATCCCATTGGCTATGTTGAGAGAGTGGAGCCACCACTTGCAATGTTTTGCAAAAACTTCATTCTGTATGAATTTCCTTCTTGTAATGACCGCTGATGAAAATCTTTTTGTTTATTTCCTTCTTGTAATGACCGCTGATGAAAATCTTTTTGTTTATCGGAATATTTTGGTCTAATTTATGTCATATAATGATTATGTCATTCAATGGTCGCAGTGAGCATGCAGTAAGCCCTATAATACACGACAGTTTTATGTACAGCATTTCAGAGGCCACAGGAATTATCAACATAAACTTGCATGACAATGGAATCCTGTGGAATTGGAATCAAAACAATGTCGCAACTAACACATTTGTACCAAAAATGTACGGAGGCGTAGTGCACGACACATCTATCGAAGACATCACGTGACCCGTTCTCTATAGGTATTGATGTGACATGATCGATAATTTTGTCCTTTTTTTATTTGATTTACATTGTTTTGAATTTTTAATTCTTTATTGGTTCTCGGTTGATCACTTCATTTGCTCCGGGGAATCACAACTCTAACCAACTGTGTCGCATTTGTGTCAGGTATATTCTTATTGTAGGATGCTGCGTATCCCAGCTCTTTCCCTCCGTGGGTTTCCTAACATGTCACGTTGTAATAATGTATCGATAAGTCGATTACATCAAAATGTACAAAGTGGCAAAATATCCATAGTCGCGAAATGTCCTAAGTCAGAAAAAGTTCTAAATCTCAAAAGATCCAAAGTCTTAAAATATCCTAAGTCTCAAAATGTTCAAAGTGGATTTAATGGGAAATCGAAATAAGAGGTAATGAAAAATAATCAAAATAAGAAGATATAATGAGGATGGCTATAAAAATTTGCATAAGTGTAAAGAAAATGATCATGAGCATAAAAATAATGAACAGGATGATCATGAAAATTTGTATGGGCATTGTCAGAACCGACATAGCGCAACCAGAATTTATGTTATTGTACGGAGACTTCGACTTGTATAAGTAGGCTGTATTTGTCCGTCTGGTTTTTCCATCTGGAGGCCATACCAACTCGACTACAGTACAACCTAAGTGTGGCTTTGCCGTAGTCGGGTTTGTATTAACATGTCCGGGCCAGTTATTGAAAAGACCATCCGATGACTGTGTCGTACTTGCTCATGCTGTGAAAACAGTGTCTGGCAATATTGTGTTGTGCAAAATCAATGGCGTACATTCCCACAAATTAACTATATGTAGACTAGCTATACATTCCCGACGTATTCTACCGTGGAAAAGTCCTTTTCTTATTTTTTATATTTTACAAGTATTGTAAAAAGTTGTTGTTTTATATAAATATTAAGAGTTTGTATATTCTTCTACATGTTTTCATTTGTACGAGACACGCTATTTGGCGAGCCTTCTACTTCAGCAAAGGGCAGGAGTGGCAGGAACGCCTCGCCCGGCCGTTCCGTGAACGACTTGAAGAAAGACTCTCACGACCATGGTGGCAAACACTTGTTTGGCTTCCTTCCCAGTAGAAATAGTAGGCAAATCATCAGACTGGCGAGGCGTGAACGTGTATCAAAACTTTCTCTGTGTAAACTCCTCCAGATCTTTTTTATGGTTTTCTTACAGACCGTCATAGGGGCTTTGTCCATTTTGACGTTCGGATATTCGACCATGAAAAAGGATTGGCATGTCTTCTTGATAACAGAAGGTGTAAGTATTTAAAATTAACTTCTTCAACAGATCACGTCATACCGTAAGCCCCGAACTACTTGCAGCTCAGACTATTATTTGTAAGGCCGACATAAATCTGCACTTCTCACAGAGGCAATCGTCTCATAAACTTTTGAAAAGCTATAGAGACTGAAAGCAGGCAAGCTTCCAAATGGTGACATCGTCTCTTCCCAGCAAATGTATAAAGTGCGCCCCTTGGCTAAATGACTAAAAACCTTAGGCACTAATTAATTAGTGCCAGCTTGGTGACTGCCAGGATATACAAAGTGAGAGATTATGCTAAATGTGTGGTGAAGAAGGATCTATTTAGCAGACTGCAATAGGCTGATAACATAAGCTTGTAGTTAGTAACATCTTTTAAACGAGGAAAACAATCTCAACGGCAAGTCTGGTGAAGAAAAACCATGACAAATTATCCTAAAAAAATTCCTAATTTCCAAACTTACACTTCAAAAATATTTCACTAATATGTCGTGATATGAGTAAGCATCGCAAATTTAATATTTTTAAGATACTTTAATGATTTTTTCAGTGGTTCTTTTACATGGGAGAAGCGATCTTAGCAGTGTCCTTCACTAATATGTGGGGACGTGTGAGACTGTCCACCTTGCGCCGAGTACGATGCCTCCATCTCGTCCTCCAGTGTATAGGCGCGATTCATGTATTTTGTGGCACCAACATGGTTATTAGGAAAAAGCCTAAACAAATGTACTCTTCGCACTCTTTTCTAGGTAGGCCCTTAATATTTTGTCAAAGATCCATCTTTCGCTCCAGCGAACGTGCAATCAGAATCTCAAAATAGATGATGTGGAATTCCAGTCATCCATCCGACGAACCTCTTGTGTCAGAGTTTTTCAACCGCCTACTACTAGCTGGCCTCTTATATTGTTGTGTAATGATCGCCGTCTAAGTACTAAATCATAGACAGCAATCGGGACCGCTTAGCTTGCCCTCCGAAGAACGGAACCATCTTTTATTTCGAACCATCAGGTGGTTTAGCCTGCATTTGCCCTAACCGAATTGGAAACAAATTCATAATGTTATAAATATCAACTTTCAACCAAGAATCTAACCCGGAACCTTTGCGTCGCTCTACCGCTGCGTCACATAGGTCGTTATGTAAAAATGTGATTGATTGTTGTGACCAAGGCAAAAATAGATACATACAGTGAAGGCCACACCTCCGCAAGCTTAGCGTTGGACGCTCTCCGGCCAGACAGACCGACGACTCAGAAGCGACGTCTGCTGGTAGCCACTGAATGGCAACAACTGGAGATTATGTCTTATGGCGCACCCTGAGGTAGGCTTCTCTCCAGCAGTGCACCACTATAGGCTGGTAAGATATGTGACTACGACCTACGACTAAAATATCTATACATACATACATACATCAGCCTATTGCAGTCAACTGCTGGATGGAGGCCTCCCCTAGGGTACGCCATAGGGCACGATCTCTCGTTTTCGCCATCAAGTCATCATCGGTCCATCTGGCTGGAGGTTGTCGAACGCTAAGCCTGCCAAGGCGTGGCTTCCACTTGAGAACCCGCTTACTCCATCGTCCATCGGTTCTACGACAGATGTCTCAGCTAAAATATGTATATTTTCTGTATTCCAGGTATGGTTACAGCTGTGATGTCAATTGCGAGCTTACTGTCTGGGCCATGCGCGATATTCTCTCGTTATAACCAGGGTGTGAAGTTCTTTCACAGCTGCCTTGGTTTGCCAACCTTTGTCATGGCTTCTGTGGTCGTATTAATGGCTATTCAAAAAGCAAAGTTTGTAAGGTATATAACAATTTGGGCAGTATATGTGCTAATAGTTGAAATTGTTTGTTTCACCGCTTATATTATAGTGGTGGTAATGATCAATGCATACACGAGAATGAGATTTACTGTTAATACTCATCGTAGAGTGGCACGTATTAAAAGGCGAGCTTAGCATTTAAATTTTTATTATACTTATTATATCAAAAAGTACTTATTTATTTTTATAGACCGTATATTGCATATTGCACCGCACGCGGGTTCGAACCTGCAACTTTCGGTATCAGTACTACAGGCGCCTCTACAGACGGGGCTACCGCGGCTTACCTGCCGTTGGTGAAATTATGCAAGTATACGGGGTGTAAGGGACAGCCTACCGAATAGTGATAGGGTACATGCAGACCATGAAACTGATCAACTTTCCTATAGAAACATGTGTTAGGAAACGACAAAAAATAATCGACCTCCCGTACAAAATCACAATCAGCTGACTGCATTTACAATAGGAAGTCAAACATTTTATGTCGTTTCTTGAAATATTTATTTTTGGGAAGTTGTTTTCATGGTCTGAATGCACCCTATCAGTATTTGGAGGGCTGTACCTTACACCCTGTATATTAATGACAATATCGCGTATGTACAAATACATATTTTTCTTCTTCAAGTTCAGGAGTTACACTGTTGTCGATGAAAAGTTTTCAAATGTATCTCTTACTGCTAGTTACTTGACCTTAACCTAAATAATTTACATACATATACCACGCACTATCCCTTGCGGGGTAGGCAGAGCGTAAACAGTCGTTAAAACTGAACATTTACGCCACGTCTGACAAACATTTGAAGATATCGATAGCGACATGTTGTCAGCCCATCGCTTAAAATTACAATACACAAGTTACCCTCGAGTTCCGTAATCGCCTCTCACGACGCCCTTGGGAAAGGAATTGGGTGATGCTTATCTAAGCCGGCATCACACGGCACAAATAAGTTATCCTTGAAAAAACCGCCCTAATTGGTTCGCGATGCAAATATGCATAAACTTTATCAGGTCGTCCGTTTAAAAAGGGGAAAATTTTACAAGTGAAACATACCAAAATCTCAAGACGGGATGATGATAAGGAACAACTCAAATACTAAATTTTAAAACACTTCCCGTGTTAGGTATACAATTTTCGAAAACTTGCAAAATTTTCAAGCGCGGGCAGGTTTTGCAAGTTTTTTTAAAATTTGGTATTCAATTTATCGCGGGTTTTCATCGCTTAGACTACATTCAATCTGTAAAGATAGAATTAGTCGCCGGATATTAGTTGCAAAACTAACCCGGTAGATGAAAGCCGTGCCACGCGTTAATGGCATTAAAATACACTTGCAAAATTGGCGGGCAGGGAATGAGCTGCGGTAGCCCAGATGGAAGAGGCGTCGCCCGCGCTTGAAACATTTGCTAGTTTTAAAAAAAAAGGAACAACTCCCTATATGGAACATAGGTTGAAATATGACAAATACTAGCTTTTACCCGCGACTTCGTCCGCGTTAGATAGTTTTTTTAGGCAGAAGTTCTTAAGTAGGTATGTGTATACATATTAAGTGTGACAGTGATATTAGAACAGTTCTTATCTCTACTGTTTAAAGATGACTTGCTTGCTTCTGTTGTTAAAAGGACAATTCAAAATTTGCTATCCGGCCTGAGAGATCAATATTTATAACCATTGAATACAAAAGTCAGTAGAAAACAGAGTACTTACTTCAGAGTTGCCGATTTGAGCACACTAAAATGGTCAGCATAAGTAGATAAGACAGATAAAAAGGTAATTTAAGTTACTGTTATACATTTTTATACCTCTATACCACATTTTTTGTTTTTTTGTCCACGGTAAAGAAGGCAATGTCCTTTCTCAACTTATTCCCATCATACTGAACAACTTTTGTTCTGGAACCATTTCTGTATCTCCACTAGTTTAGGTGGGCTCCTGATGGTAGACCTGGTGGTCTACATAAGGTACACCAGATCCCCAATGTCCTTGTGAAAAGAAGCGGCCCATCATACTGAACAACTATTGTTTCAGAACCATGCCTGTATCTCTAATAGTTTAGCTGGGCTCCTGATGGTACACCTGGTGGTCTACATGAGGTACTCCAGATCCCCAATGTCCTTGTGAAAAGAAGCGGCCTATCTTACTGAACAACTTTTGTTTTGGAACCATTTCTATATCTCTAATAGATTACGTGGGCTCCTGATGGTACACCTGGTGGTCTACATAAGGTACTCCAGATCCCCAATGTCCTTGTGAAAAGAAGCGGCCTATCATACTGAACAACTTTTGTTTTGGAACCATTTCTATATCTCTAATAGATTACGTGGGCTCCTGATGGTACACCTGGTGGTCTACATAAGGTACTCCAGATCCTCAATGTCCTTGTGAAAAGAAGCGGCCCATCATACTGAACAACTTTTGTTGTGGAATCATGCCTGTATCTCTAATAGTTTAGCTGGGCTCTTGGTGGTACACCTGGTGGTCTACATAAGGTACTCCAGATCCTCAATGTCCTTATGAATACAAGCGGCCCATCAAACTGAACAACTTTTGTTTTGGAACCATGTCTGTATCTCTAATAGTTTACGTGGGCTCCTGATGGTACACCTGGTGGTCTACATAAGGTACTCCAGATCCTCAATGTCCTTGTGAAAAGACGCGGCCCATCATACTGAACAACTTTTGTTTTGGAACCATGCCTGTATCTCTAATAGTTTAGCTGGGCTCCTGATGGTACACCTGGTGGTCTACATAAGGTACTCCAGATCCTCATTGTCCTTGTGAAAAGAAGCGGCCCATCATACTGAACAACTTTTGTTTTGGAACCATGCCTGTATCTCTCATAGTTTAGCTGGGCTTCTAGTGGTTCACCTGGTGGTCTACATCTATACTCCAGACCCTCGAATGGTAATAAAAAGTAGCCTATGTCCGTTCTCGGTATGCTAGCAATCTCTGTGCCAAGTTTCATGAAGATCGGTTCAGCGGTTTGGCCGTGAAAGCGTAGCAGACAGACAGACAGACAGACAGACAGACAGACAGACAGAGTTACTTTCGCATTTATAATATTAGTGTGGATAAATATTTGAGTGTCCAACGTGTCCATAGTAGGTAACTCTTATCAGGTGATTGGCATTTTGTACAGAAGATTCAAACTTTTTTCAAGTATTTCGACCCATGTTCCTAAGGGAAGGTTGTTCAGTATCACTATACCGTCACGAGTTTTCACTTTTGGTCACTAGTTAAAATTCACTTTATATAGTAAAAAAAAACCTGTATTTTTTGCGTAATTGCTTGGACTGTCTAGACAAGGTCCTAGTACAACATTAATTAGTACCTCTTAAAAACCGATGCACTGTATAAATGTTGTTTACAGCTATGTTGAAGAAAATAAAGTAATTAGTGAAAATAATTAATTTTTGAGGAATATTTTTATATTTATGAATGTAATCCTTTAAAAAAACTTCTCAAAGTTTTGTGAAAGTACCACTAACTGGCTAGATCGATGTATGGTCTGGTAATGAAAAGCCTATTACTTGCACGTATGTCTTTCACGGGCCGTTAATTAGCCGAATCTAATGAGGCCATATTAGATATGTTAACTAGTAGAAATATCAGGGTTCCATCAGTCACCTTCGATCTCCATCATCAGATCATTGGTACCATATTATTGTATTGTTACCTGAGTTACAACTAGCAAAATTCATGACTCTCCATGAATTACAAGTGGGTTTAATTAAACTAATAAGATTTAGTTACATAGTTCTTACTCACAAACTTAGAAAGCCGCAATTTTTTCGTTCACAGCATTGAGTTTTACTGTTTATGAATAGTAAAACCTACTTGCTGCTTGCGCTGTACTTGGTAGGAACGTCACAGAACATTTAGTTCTTTTTTACTTGGATTTACGAGATCGTAAAACATAACGTAACTTATCATTGTTACATCACTCGCATCTCAAAAATACATGATCTTTCCACACAGATTATTAATTTAAGGAGAAAAACTAATTCTAATTTCCAAATTGATCAACGTGACCCCATAACACTACCTAATAATACAGCTGCCTTATCATAATGAAATGTCGGGTGATTTCTCTTTTACCAAATCATGCTCACTATTTCGGACAGTGCGGCGAAACGGATGAATATTTTGGTGAATTGCACACGTACCGGACGAAATTGCGGCTCGTGACAGCCACCATACAAACGACAACCTGTGACAGCTACAATACGGCGATAGACGTGTGCCATGGTATCCGGTTATAGTCCAATACGGCTCGCATTATTTGAGGGCATTATTTAAAGCTGTTTAATTTTTGTACAATTGCGTTATGGGTGTCTTATAAGCATTTTGTGTCATTTTTGACGCTTGCATAAATATTTTATTCAATGTATGGAAGCCATTTTTTTTCATTCATTATACCAGTATTGTCTATGTGACAGTTTACACAATGTAAAAACCCAATATGTGTTGTATTTATCCACTGCAAACGAAAGTATGTTAGCATACACCTAAAATGACACAAAATAATAAATTGGGTTAAGCCAATAATAGCCCAGAAACTATTAGCCAAAAATAAACGACTTTAATATTTTTGAAATATAACATACTAGCCATATTGGGCTATTATAAGGATTTTTTAAAATGAGATTTCGTAAATTCTTTTGTAAGAAAACTGGCTACGGAAAAACACCGCGTAATCATGTGGTCAGTGTGAAAACCGCCTTATTTCGGTCAGTGTGGTGAAAGAGCTATTTTCTGAGTGGAAAATAATTATGGAACAAGAAGGAAATGGGTTTTGGTATTGTGTTCGTTGTCTGCGAAATTGGGTTATTTTGGTAATTATTTTCATTTCATATTCACATATCTACATGCATATATCGGATGCATCGGGTCGTTGGACGACTTAGTATCCCACACGAAAAAGAAAGAATACCTATATCACGCATTTAATTCCTTGCCGGATAGGCAGAGCGTAAACGGCCGTAAACAACGGATATTTACGCCCCGTCTGAAAAATATTTGATGGTCATTTTGAAAGTAATGCATCGCTGTGACAGGTTGTCAGCTCATCGGCTAAATTTGCAATACAAAACTAACCCTGTAGTCTCTTACTCGCTTCTCACAGGAAATAATAGAGTGATGGTAATCTAAGCCAAAATCACTAGACACATACCTACGTATGATAGAAAGAAAAAAAGAAACTTTTCCTTGTTTTAAACATAATATTCTCCACGTTCAGTCTCCCTACCTTTCAATAAAAATAAATAAATTGACACTAGCACAAAGTCAAAACTAGTGCCAAAGAAAAAAGATACAACTATTTTAATAAGAACATTGCGTTATCCATAGTAAGTTTTCTTTGACGCATAATCAGTTATATAATATTTATCATTCTTAATCGTAAAATTTGAATCGTAATTATAATTACAGTTTGAATAATGCAATCTGCTAAATTTTCTTTTTTATATTGTACAAACCAGGTGGTGTTAAATCTTAATTCATTCATCATAATTATCATTACTAGGTACAAGTCGAACAACCCGATGAACCCTGGGGTCTGATTTTTTAACTGCCTCTAACTAGTAGTAGGTCTCTGCGTAACGACCGCCGTCTAAGTAATCATAGACACGACGTGCCCTCCAAAGCATGGAACCATATTTCTTTTCGAACAATCAGATGATTCAGCCTGCAATGTCCTAACCAGACTGGGAACAAATTAACAAAGTGTTAAATATCAACTTTGTGAGTGCCCCACCGGAAACCGAAACCTGAACCTTTGCGTCGCAGGCAGTCGAACTACCACTGCGCCACCTCAACCGTAATATCGTAGGTACAACAGGTATCTGCGATATTATCCGTGTAATTGTTTAATCTGCCATAACGATGACTACTAATAATTAGTAGATTAGTATTACCTACTACATCAATGGTCTATGGAGTATATGTAAGATGTGAAGGGCATCTTCTTCTTATCATGTGGGACGACAGGTCCTCGAACGACACAATGAACCCTAGTGTCAGTTTTAAACCGCCTACTACTAGTAGTAGGCCTCTGACATGGTTGTGTAACGACCGCCATCTGAGTAATCATAGAGATCAACCGAACGACTTAACGTGCTTTCCGAAGCACGATGAAAATCGTTTTTGGAACTAATAGATATAAGGTAGATGGTATGGTGATGGATGGTGCCGTGTGATGCGGGCTTAGAATAGCGTTACCCCATTTATTTCCAGTGGGAGTCGTAAAAGGCGACTAAAGGACTCGAGAGTGCGTATTGCAATTTTAGGCGATGGGCTGACAACCTGTCACTATAGTGATACACAATTTTCCGAATGACCCTCAAACATTTGTCAGACGTGGTGTCAATGTCCGTTTTTGCGGCTGTTTACGCTCTGCCTACCCCGCAAAGGATTATAGGCTTGATATGTGAATGTCTCGCACAAAGCAACAAATTTACGGCTACGGATGCTACGACCCACGTAGCAATTCCGTAGCGATATTGCTACTGACCTATAGCTACATTCGCATTACACTGCGTAAACACTTTTCACCGTGCGCCGATACCTTTCCCGCTGCAAATTTCATTTTATTGCGACAACTCGTCAGCCACTTGCTGGGTACCACTGCGTTCTTATATAGGGTGAAATTTTAATAGTGACCGATAGCGAATCTCAAGATGGCCTGGTGATAAGGAACAACTTTTCCCAAGGAACATAGGCATGACAAAAAATATATATTTGTATAGTAACTCAAATCAGCTGATCGGTAGTGTTATAGGGGAAGCAATTTGTTTTTTATTTCGACTTATGTTCCTTGGTGAAAGTAGTTCCTTATCACGCCCGTTTTGAGTTTTCGTTATCTCGGTCACTTGTAAAATTTCACGCTATATGTATCTCACAACCTAAAATACAAACATATTATTTTTGTATTTTGGAAATATTTGTGTACCGCTTTAGTTCCAAACTAGATTTCCGCCCAGCGGTTTCACCCGCTGCCACTCATACCCGTGGTAATAGTTGATTTTCCGCTGTAAAAAGTGGCCTATGTGTTATTCCAGGTTATCTTCTACCTGGTTTCCAAATTGCATCCAAATCGATCAACCCGTTTGAGCGTGAAGAGGTAACAAACATACATACACACAAACAC
This sequence comes from Tuta absoluta, assembly GCA_027580185.1. NCBI lineage: Eukaryota > Metazoa > Arthropoda > Insecta > Lepidoptera > Gelechiidae > Tuta > Tuta absoluta. The sequence goes on along the minus strand of JAQAHW010000019.1, from coordinate 3,233,392 downwards.
AAATTCTCAGATTTATAATATTCGTACGAATACGTAGCACATATAGAACCTGTGTCTAGGTCTATGAATACTGAAAAATGTTTTTTTTATTAGTAAGAAACCAGATATCTAGAGATAGACGTGAATTCAGTCCATAAAATATTTTCAGCGTGTCCATTACCGTACCGGATAGTTTACCTTAGCAACCAGCTCCATGAAATTATTTGTTGCTACCCGTGTATTCCCAAAGACATTAGTTAAGATTTGTATATTATGTCACTTAGTCGTTTTTGATACAAGAAAATACAGCGTCAGTCGTCATTAATAAAATAAAATTAAAAAAAGTTCGAGGAATAATAGTTTTTGTACCTTAAGGAATCGCTGACTTGCATTTGATCAGATTTACGACTGTGCCATAAAACTGGTAATCGCTACCCATCGGGGCAAATTGGGACAATTCGAAAACGTCCGGCCGCCATCTTTAAAAGTTAAATGCTACAGGTGACAGTTTGGCGGAATTATTTTTATGGCGCTGTCGGGAGTTCGATGAAATTAAATCCTAGGTTTTTTTTTAACTGTCGTCGTTCATAAAATAACTTTTCACGCAGCAAATTAATGAAACACCTTCGCACCTATCTATTTCTCAATATACAGGGTGTTCTATGTCATTTAAACAGACTGGCCCGATGCATGGTGTAGTGAAAATTAGCCCTGCCTGCTACGTAGAAGGTTTTAGGTTCAATCCCCACACAGCACAAGCATTTGTATGTTACTCTTTAATACTTTACTACAAAGAAAATTATTTATGTATATTATCAGCTATTTAGTTCCTATAGTACAAGCTTCGCTTAGTTTCGGGCTAGACGGTGCTATGTGATATGTCCAGGATTTTTATTTATTTATTTAGTATGATTGCTTTATTTCCTGGCATAACGATCTGTCGATAGTTTTATCTTCTTCTTATCTTAATTAGCCTACATCATCCCACTGCTGGGCAATGGCCTCCCTCTTTCAATCTGTTCTACTCTGGGCCTCCGATAGTATCTTCTATAATTTATAATATTTATTGTTTGTTGTAGACAGGTACGCAATAAGCAGTAAACATGATCCCGTTATAAAATTTAACATCCAAGCAATCTTCAAGGGACTTAGACATAAATTGAGTTCATAATAAGTTTTTCTTAGGAGTCCATCATAAATATTTTCGTCTGTCCTCTTTTTTTGGCGACCTTAACGAGATTCAGAGAGAAAATTCTTGATTTGAAACCAAGTTTTTACCTTATGATCTTTAATTGCATTAAAATAATTAAAGAGTGTTCGTGGCAATCAAAATTTAATACAAATGTCTGGACTTGCCTAGTGTGTTTGAAACTCGGAAAGTTTATTGAACCCTCATACAAAATTACCTTTTTCTTCTTCTTTTCGTGCGGGACACCGAGTCGTCCAACGACCCGATGAACCCTGGTGTCAGAGTTTTTTAAATGCCTACTACTAATAGTAGGCCTCTGAGATGGCTGTGTAACGCCGCCGCCTAAGTAATCATAGACAGCAACCGGGACCGACGGCTTAACGTGCCCTCCAAAGCACGAAACCATATTTCTTTTCGAACAAATCTGGTGGTGCAGCCTGCAATGTCCTAACCAGCCTTGAAACAAATTCACAAAGTGATAAATATTAAATTTGTAAGTGCCCCACCGATAATCGAACCCGGAACCTTTGCGTCGCAAGCAGTCGCACTACCACTGCGCCGCATCGGCCGTCAAAATGACCTTAACCAACCTGACACGTTTTGCGTCAGTTTGTATGAGGAGCCGTGATGAGGAGTCAATGAACTTCTTCCGAGTTCAAAACTTACAAGTATTCTAAAAATTACTGCTGCAATGTGACAGATCCTACACAGGCTGAAATTTTACTAGTGACCAATACTGAAAACATAAATTGACAGACTTTATAGACGGTAAAATTGATTTACAGGTCATTTATATAATTTACAATAATCATTAATATAATTTACAAATACCTACCTATGTAAAAATATATTACTTAGTAGGTTTTGTGTTAATTTCATTGCTATGAATTATTTGTAACGCCTTCTAGACAAGCCAAGTTTTTAACTTGTTTTTCAAGGAAACGTACAAAACGCGATCGTTATCGATTGTGGGAGCCTATTATAAACCGAAGAACCCATAATAATATATCGTTTAGTCCATCTTTGTCAGTTTATGTTCCACCAGATACAATACGTTAGCATGTCTTGTGACATGAAATAAGTAGACCTAGGTGCTGCTGGTGGCACATTGTAATATTGTCCAGCCTAGAATTCCTCAAGCACGAATACCAATAGCATCCTACTCATTGAAAGATCTTACAAATCATATCACAACAAACTGGGCCCCGATTGTTTTTTTTTTACCATTAGAATGAGATAACAATGGTAAAAAAAGAGACGGACATAGTCTGAAAGTGTAGCAAACTGAAGTGGCAGTGTGCTGGGCACATCTGTCGTAGAACCGACGGACGGTGGAGTGATCGGGTTCTCGAGTGGAGCCTCGGCAAGCGTAGTGTTGGACTACCTCCGGCCAGATGGACCGCTGACTTATAAAAGGCGGCTGGTAGCGACAGGATAGCGAAAACGAGAGATCGTGCCCTATGGCGTACCCTGGGGGAGGCCTACGTCCAGCAGTGAACTGTAAAAGGCTGATGTATCTATGTATGATTGTAATGTCATCGACACTCAACTGTCATTCTATTGCCACTGTGTTTTTCTATACTACAAACTATAAGCGGAAAACGAAACGGCTAAAACCATCCATCTGACGTTCAATTGAAACACAACTGTGACGCTTTTAAAATAGCGGAATACGGGCCCTTGTTGAAACCGGTATTCTACGAAATCAGTTCACTTCTTTGTATTAATCATCAAAATGATACTCATCTATTATTGAATGGTAGAAATTTACTAACTTTTGAAACAAATAAAGGGCTAATTAAACTTAAGCTAATTGAAATTTATAATTAAAATGATAAATCTATCGATATTATCATTATGATAACTGGTGGGTCTTAAAAAAGAGAAAAATAAGAAAGTTTATTGACATTTAGACTTGTTTTAATGTTAAGAAACTTTCAAACAAAAAAAATATGAAACAAATCTCTTATCCGTTTTACAGACAAGCTGAAGTTAATAATAAAAAATATCGACTTCACAGTAAAGAATAACTTAATACCCTGTATGATTTGTTGCAAATATTTTTAAAAACGAATGTTTGAAATTGAGATAGGTATACAAAGTCAAAGAAGGCTTAACGGGCCAACAGATCAGAATATTTTTCAATTTTGAAAATCAACGCGATAACTTTCTTTTTAAATTTGATTAAGGAAACATTTCCCATATTTTCATAAGGCCCAATATTCGAAGCAAACTGCCTCTTTAATGAGGTCGAGATTCTTATCTAGATATTTGACGAAAGTTAGATGAAAGAAGTTGTTTTTTCAAAAGGAATATTTGGGCACTTCATTATAAAGTTTTTGGAACAAAGAACGACGAGGCATTGAGAGACCGTTATCTTTTCCGAACAACATTTTCTTAATTCGATAATAATAAAACACAATCCCGTCAAAACCATTTTATGTTAAATGTTGCCAATACGAGATGAAAAAGCTTCCATCAAGAAATACAGAAATAAATGCATTTTGTGTTAGCAAATTGCAAGTGTCTGAAAATATGTATAATCAAGACATACGAATTATTTCAGAAGTACTGAAACTGCCAAGCCATACATTTTGACTGAGCTGTATAGATTGTGAGATTAGGGGGTTGGTGGATTTAGCGCGTGTAGATTTAGAAGTTTGGCTGTACTCGAGATCTGATACCTTGGACATATCGTAAGCCATTATGCTCGCGTCTTGGCGAGATTTTTATTATTATAATTTATTATTATATACCTAGCCTACTAGATCCCACTACTGGGCAAAGGCCACCCTTGCAGTCTTCCACTTCTTTCGATCCAAAGCCAACTTGGCAATTTATAACACAAAAATGACTTTGTTGATATTTCATTTCTATTTTTATGGAGAAAGAAGATTCAATACTAAGATTCACCACTTTGACCCTAAAGGGTTAGAGAGTGATTTCGTTCAAATCCCGAAACATGTACTTTTTGTTTCTAACTACAAGTCCGTATTTAAAAACAAAAAGTTTTGCCTAGAAACGACAAAGAAACTATATGGGATAAATACTTTGTCTTCGCATTGTAATTTCGACCGGCAGATCAGAAATTTGACGCGGTGAGATTTAGAATCAATACATTGCTTTTATTTGTTGACTTACGTTCCATGAATTAAAAAATCCTTATCACCAGCAGTTGTATGTGAATTGCATGTTTTGTAAGAAAATATTTAAATTATCATAAATAACTTTAAGTACACACACTTCAACAGTGTTGGGAGTCGGTAGTACTCATACCGAAAGTTGCAGGATCAAACTCTGCCATCAGTGAAATTTTGCAAGTACTCTGAAATACTACAATTTTATCGTAAATAACAAAGCATTTAGATATTGATTACATTCCGTCATAAACATCTGATCTGATCCAATATTTTCGTCCAACTACGTCAGAGGATAAACGAATACCGAAAGAAAACTTTTATAAAAATATTCAATCAGCAAGTCCAAAACTTTTAGATTGTTCATTCTTAATAAAATGTAGATGAAGAAAGGCAACTTCTTCAGGGGAATAGAGCTAATGAACAAGTAAAGATAGAATACTTGGAAGACCATAGTGAGGCCAGATTTATACCACGTAAACTCTAGATAGATGAAAAATGTTTTAAGTGTCATGGTGCAGTTTCCAGATCCAGATAAAAAAATACCGAACTTGGACATAAGTAACTATCAATTATTATCTATTATTTATGAAATAATAAGTACTAAAGAGACCGTTGTTGCAACACGAATCTACTACGTGTAGATTAGGGATTACAGTATCTGTAAATTTTTACTATCCGGATGATAACAAATTTTGAAATATCCGGATATAACGGATACATACCTATTATGTAAAAAATAAAATTGTAAAATTCATGGAATTTCGTGAAATTACGTTTTATTTTTATGAAATCGCATAATACTAAATGTTTACTGGAATATTATGAACGCGAAAGTAACTTTTTCACAGCCAACCTGCTAAACGGATCTTATAACACTTGACACAGATATTGCTAGCATGACGGAGACAAACTATTTTATATTATGTCAGCACATGAGGGTCTTTAATAAGTACATGATAGAGACCAGTAGGAGCCTAGGAATATAAGATAATTTTATTGGAAAATCACGACACGTCACGTCATAGACGATGATGCTATTTAAAAAAACTAAATTGCCAACAACGGGCAGTGAATAAAGCATCCTATTCACTGTTTATTTATGTTTATTTACAATAGTTTTATCTTAAATTCTATAAATATAATATTTCTCCCAGAGCGGCGCACCGAGGCAAACTTCCCAAAAGACTGGCAGCATTGCCTCTTTTATAATTATAGAGATGCAGAAATACGTATCTTTCTATTGAATGGGTCGCCAACAACCCTATAAACTACAGTCCAAAAATGCTGATTCATTAACAGCCTGCGTGAAAATAAAAACATTCATACAATAATGAACAAGCTGAATATTAATTAATGCGGTCATTGCAAAAAAAGTGTTTCCTTTAGTTTAATCAGTGCCCGATTCTCTTATTTTTTGTTATTGTAATGCCATCGACACTCAACTGTCATTCTATTCCCACTGTGATTTTATATACACACAGTTAAGTGGAACACAAAACGGTCAAAACCATCCATCTGACAATCCATTGAAACACAACAGAGATTTTCAAATAGCGGAATATGGCCTCTAGTCATTTACTAGATAATAAGAGTAGGTAAATTTGGTGCCATGTGATGCTGGCTTAGAATAGCATTACCCCATTTCTGTCCCGTGGGAGTCGTAAGAGGCGAGTTAGGGACTCGAGGGTGTGTATTGCTAATTTAAGCGATGGGCTGACAACCTGTCACTATGGCGATACACAATTTTCCAAATTGTCAATCGACGCGCAAATGTCCGTTTTTTTTGGTCATTTACGCTCTGCGTACCCCTCAAGGGATTATTGGCGTGATATGTGTATGTGTATGTAGGTATAACAATCCGGATTGCAAATCCAAGTGTAAAACTGTAGATATTTATCGAACCTCACTGTTCACTTCACTGACATACGTCTTTCATTTTTATGTGGTCCTGTTAAGGTGGTCCTTTTTGACACTTTTTAATGCTAATGTTGCCAACCTCCAGTTAAAATTTGATAAAGTTTGAAAACGTCTGGTGAATGGGGAATGGTGTTTTTACGGTTAATGAAAAAAGATTAAAAGATAAAAGTTACTTTCACGCCCAATTGAGTTATCGTGAACAGTTCACTTAATATAATTTCGTTTACTTTGCAACCAGTTTTTATTTCATGGTGGATTATTTTGTTTTTATGTAGATGGGCTGAGTCACAATAAAACTTGTATACAATATTTTTATAATCCTACGTTTAGGGCATTTTAGTGAGTCACACACTTAGGTTTGCTATTCAGAATCACCAATAAGTTTTCTGAAGGTACGTTCCGGATGTACGCAAAATGCGTTATTTATCTTGTGTGTGTGGCAAACCGTCTTATAAATGAAGTGTTATTACTTCCTTTAAGTATAACATGATTTTAGACCGTAACATTAAAAAATAGTCAAAGAAATGCCAAAATCAAATGAAAATTTGACAATACTTTTCTATTTAATTGAATTAAAATTTACCAAAAATACATAAAATATATATCAAATAATAATATTCAACTAGGTTACCAATTAATTTACTTTTTATTTATATTTATAAATAATTTACAATTTACACTGGGTTCCCAAACACACGCACACATTTGTTTTTCATATGAAACTATTTAATTCACACAAGATATATGACACAGACGCAATGTTTACTCTGGGGTAATGGCTGAAAACCAGTGCTGCCCTCTTTTGGGCATTTCTTGCACTGAGCCTTGACCCTTTGCATCGCTGCAGCACACATGTGCGTTTAACTGTGTATTTACCATATTTTATTCTGAACTGTATTTACTTTTTTCTTTCATTGTTGAATGTATATTACGAACGAATAAAGTTCAATCATTTTTTTTATTTTATTTACGATTTATTGTACACAGGAACAGTAAATCTATAAATATTATTCTTTCACTCAGTTTAAGTATTAGACCGGGTCTATCGCGATAGTATTTAGGTAAATATATAGACCCGGTCTAATACTTAAAATGAGTGAAAGTGATCGCGAGTGCTTAAAAAGTTATAATATTTTTCTTCTTTGAATTTTCGGCTTTTGCAACATTTTTAATTCAACATACATCAAACGTTTGACATACTAAACTAACAGAAACAGTACCTAATCTTATCTTATTGGCTCTAAGACCATAAATACCGCTTATCTGATGTAAACCTCATAACATAAGCGGTTTAGTATCGTCTGTGGTTCGTTGTCATTCGTCATGCATGTACGGGGTGGAGGATGGAAAAAATTAGCTGGACCGAAAAAAAGACGAATGAAGCCGTTCTAAATATAGTTAAGGAACAGAGGAGTTTGTTGAGAACCATAGATGATAGAAGAGGGAAGATGATGGGGCACCTGATACGACACGATCATTTCTTGAAGAACATCGTGGAAGGAAAAGTAGAAGGCAGAAGAGGTCGGGGTCGACCAAGACGAAATTACTTTGACCAAATAAAAGAAAAGGTTAATGTCGTGTCGTATCAGGAGGTCAAATCACTGGCGGAAAGACGACAAAAATGGCGATTACTCCACCGACAAGAGCTGAGCTCTTAAATTTAAGAAGAAGTACGGGGTGTAAGGGACAGCCCTCCGAATACTGATAAGGTGCATACAGACCATGGAACTGAACAATTTTTCCCTAGAAACATTCAGGAAACGACAAAAAAAAATCGACCTCCCATACTTAATAACAATCAGCTGACTGCATTTAAGGGAAGTCAAAAAATAATTACGTTTCCTGTTTTTTCTTTATGGGAAGTTGTTCAGTTTCATGGTCTGATACAGCCTTATAGCAGCGGGTAAAATTGCTTAGTCGGCCCCTAGTATTGTAATTTTTTTAACTCCTTTTATGGCGTTCATGGCGTACTCGTAAAACACGCGACTGATCAAAAGGTGCGGCGCGCTTACAGGAAATACCACGACTTTATTGCCGAGACTCTAAAGTTCCTATAGATACGCTAAGGTGTTTAACAGTTTTCATGCTCTGTAAGAAATAAAACATTTGCTACAATCATTTTAGGGGTAAAAAAGGCCATGAAACTGAACAATTATTCCTAAGAAGGTCGAAATATAAAAAAATTACTTTAAATACAAATTCGGCTGGTACACGTTGTATGGGTCTAAAATAATTTTCATATTATGACCTATGTTACTTGGCGAAAGTTGTTCGATTTCGTGGCTTGGTTCACCCCTTAAAATATTTGCAGGCTTATCTTTTATATAAAATTAGTATGATCTTCAGTAATCTATAATAAAAATCGCTCAAAAGCAATCTCTACCGGAATTTTTTTTAGTTGACAATTTACTTCAAAATATACCTTTACATGGGTAAACTTATTACGATACATTAGTATATTTCAAGAGCAATTTAGTACTCGTACTATGCTATTTTGAAGTTTATTTTTCGTTCATTCCTTTTTTTCCATTTTAAAAAGAACCCAAATACGAGTACATTTGCCTAACATTGAAGAAAGAAAGAAAACACAAGTTGTTAAAAAAAACCTTTGTAAAGTACAACTTGCGCCGTTGAGCGGATCGGCAGATAAGTGTTAACTATTCTATGCACGTGCACTCATCCGGATACGAGGCGTAGCGGCGTAGCAGCATAGCTACGGCGTAGCTGTACAGATTTTTTGTAGCCCCGCTTAGTAGAACGCAATACCAGGACATCCCATGCATAAAATGTTTGCCAGCAACGAGAAACTACAATTTTTCAAAGAATGAAACACGCGCATATACCTTGTTACCTTGCAGTAGTCATGGCCTAAGTAATTCAAAAATGTACCGCAACTATTTTAGCTTAAATAAGTTGTTGGTTCTCCATTAAATAACGCTAATCTTAGCGGACTTTTTTAGAGTTTCGTTGTCTACTACAAACTTTTATCATTTCGTAAACTCTATGTCCCTGTCTGTCGTCAGAATGCCCTGCCTTAATAACTTGGCCACGGTGTCGTTAAATGATTTTGTAAAACCAAGAAAAAGAACCAAAATCGTTTCAATGTCCCTGTCTCGAGATATTTGCTTTTAAAAGGGGCGTTTTTGAGCCATAATTATTTGTTCCAGCTGTAGCAAAAATAAAAGTAAATGGAATATAATATACCAAATTGTTATTACACTTACCATATGCTTCCCATGTTGGGCGTAGGTACAAATTTAGAAGACAGAATTTTGTTTTTTTTTTAATGTTGGAATATATAACTCTCAATGTAAAGTTACCATGAAAACGGATAACGGATAACGAAATATCCGGTAACGGATATTGTATTACCACAGTTTTAGGAAAATAAAATGTTTTTCAATGTGCGTTTGGTCACCATACACTTGCAAACAAACCAACTACAAAATTACCTTTGTGTTATTTATAGTCGTTATGAAATATTCTGTCTGTGTTTAGATAACAATTAACAGAATAATAAGAAAAGAACGTTTTTCTTTGTAAAATTTTAGCAATTAAATAGTTATAGGAGAATATTTTATATTAGTTAGTAGGTAGATATAATTATTTTAAGGTTAGGGTTTTCTCCTTAAGGGTAGAGGTGTTATACGGGGTGAAAGGGACAACCCGCCGAATACTGAAAGGGTGCATAGCCTTTAACATGGTTGTGTAATAATCATGATCTAGGTAATAGCTAAGCAACCGGGAGCGATGGCTTAATTTTCCCTTCGAAGCACGGAACCATTTTCTTATGGACAATAAGGTAGTTCAGTCTGCAATATCCTAACCAGACTGGAACAAACCCACAAAGTAATAATATCAACTTTGTGAGTGCCCCACCGGGTATTGAACCTGGAACCTTTGCGCCTCAGGCAGTCGCACTTCAGCCGCCATCCGATAATGCTGAATTGGAATCAATAAAATCCTAACCACTGCTAGTTTAGTGCAAACATTTAATTCGAATTTAGGCCGACATTTTCGCAAAACAAATAAATTTCAACAACCTATTGTTTACACCAATAACACAACGTAGTTGAAAACAAATAAGCAGAAATCGTATTAAGATAGTTAATGATTCGTGTTTCAATGATTTTTTTAAACGAAACAATTATATTTTTTATGTTAAAATATTTTGATCTTGTAGAATTTTGCAAAATTATACGCGTGTAGTTTGTGTAGTTACATTTTAAATATCATGACTTGAATTTAAAACAATTGTCGTTTAATAGTGATGGAGGCACAAATGTAGTGGTTTCAAGCCATGTGATTGAGGCAGTGCCTTTTTTATCCTGCTTGAGCCGGTTTTCTATCAAGATAATACAAAAATGCTTTTAAAAATAAGAAAATTGTGTTACACAATATAAAAGGAAGTAACAAAAAGGGTATTCCAAACCTGAAAAAAGTACTCATGAAACCGAACAACTTTCCCCATGGAACATGGGTCTGAATATTTTTTCTTAAATTGGAACTTTTATACAAAATTGCCCATGGGGTGGTATGGGATCTACCTCCTAGCGGTCCACCCCGGGCAACGGCAACACAGGCTTGCCTGTGGATAAGTCCGGCTGAACGATCCCACTAAGCGGTGGAAGGCTCCGTAAGGGGCCGCCTGGCTCACGACCACCAGCTCACCGAAGTCTGGCGCCAAGTAGCTTGCTGCGTTCCGTCAGTGTGTGGGAGTGCCAGTGCCTCAACAGGCTTCTTCTGGGTGAGCTCGCTCCATCTTAGACTCTGTCTCTGTCCTATGATCTAGACTAGAGTCAAGAGCAAACCCATCATTAATATAAAAAAAAGTTAGTTAATTTAATTGGAGATACTTATTTTTTTATATTTCCGCCTATATAACATGGCGAAAGTTGTTCAGTTTTATGAGTACCCTGACCTCCTTTCGGCTCTTTATACTTTTTTTGTTACTCCTTGTATACAGCCGGAAGTGTTCAGATCAGTCAGGATTTATTTGGAAACGGAACGGACAAATGACAGAAAGCTTAGCATAATTTTGAAATATTGATTACCCGAGGTTCGTTTGGTTTGAAACAAATCGTACGCAGTTTTAAGCAGTATTCACTGGGTCAATCAGAAATCGCGATAATGGTTGCATTTTAGGTGGATGAGAGTTGAACATTCTAATGACAGATAAATTTGACGGGTGTCAGTTCGGTAATTTATCTTATATTATTTCTATTATCTCTTATCTTATCTTAAGCGCTTTCACTTGCCGTCTCATAGGTTTAGAAAAGGATAGGAGATGATTAAAAAGAGGCAACAAATTACTAGAAATGGCGAATTTACCATAAACATTTTAAAACATGACTTGATGACTAAGAACGAGTTCCAAAACTAGCCCCGTAGATGAAGCCATTCCACGGAAAGTGACAGCTTATGAGAGATTATTGAATTGACACCATTGTTTATTTATCTTGATTTTATGACGTAATCTCAACATAAAATGCTGAACTATTCCATAAAAAGACCATATTATTCTGTGAAATTTTGTACTGGCTCAAATTGTTTCTCGAGACATTTTACTAACCCAATAATGGAATTATGTTCTGAAATAAATGTTTAAATAAATAACGCTGAAAAAAGTACAAAATTGTTTTTACTGGTTTTCCGGTAGGAAACTGGCTTTCTCTCGTAGTATGTAATAGCCCATCCTATTTACCTCTTCATTCATGGAATGCATAATAATGCATGGTCAAATCGTTAACAGTTCAGGATATAGCTTGCTTTTATCCATTATTCTATGGGCATTAGGCGCAACAAGTAACCCGTTTGTTATTCCATGTTATAATACACCTGTGTACTAAATTTTATCGAAATTCATCGTGGAATTTTAGCGTGAAGGGAAAACAAACACACACAATCTCTTGGGTTACCATTGAGTACGGATTCTGCTTATCCAAATTCATCTGATATATTTTCAAACTCGTGTACATCAATAAATAAAATCATTACATTATTCATATTTTTTATTACCAACTTATTTTTTTATCTGAGTCTGTTTCTGTTAATTCTGTTTTCTTCTCGTCGGTTTCCTCTCCATCGGTCTGTAAAAGACAGTACAAAAGCGCTTTAATTACCAACAACTCTTCACTATCCAAAACCTTTTTTTCTCCGTGGGAGTCGTAAGGGGCGACTAAGGGACTCGAGGGTGGGTATTGCAATTTTAAGCGATGAGCTGAAAACTTGTCACTATGGCGATACATAATTTTTTGAATGGTCCTCATATATTTGTCAGACGTGGCGTAAATTACCGTTTTGCGGCCGTTTACGCTTTGCCTACTAGCTAGGGATTATAGGCGTGATATATTTATGTATGTAAATTAAGAGATCTAAAGAGATAACTTACCAAAACTTGTATCAATTTAATTCAATTCAAACGAACCTTTTTCTCTTCATTGTCATCGTTGTCCTCATCTTCCACATCGTCATTCTCAACGTTAAAACGAGTCGACGATTGAAACAGCAACATTTGGTCTCTCTCTTCAACGCCAGGGATCCTGTAGCCCATTATCGCAGCGCCGTAATTCCCAGCTCCAGTGTCCCAGAATATTATCTGAGTATCAAGATAAAAAGTTTGTTTCTTGATGTAGCTATAAAGCGATTATCATAATTAACAGTCACGACAGTTCAAAGTGTACCTAATGGTTAATCTATTAGCTCTAAATCATTAATCAATCGCGTGTAAGAATAAAAGTTCCGTGCCAAGGAAGGAAATATTACATGACTCGTAACATATCAGGCTTAAGAAACGGTGTACTGAAAACTTTGCAAGCATGATCCGACTATAAAACTTAGAAATTCTACTTAAGGCTATGTTGGAAAACTATTTTTCCAGTTTCCATAAAAGTTTTTTTATTATTATTAATGATGGGTTTGCTCTTGACTCTGTCTCTGTCCTAGGACAGAGACAGAGTCTAATATGGAGCGAGCTCACCCAGAAGAAGCCTGTTAAGGCACTGGCACTCCCACACACTGACGGAACGCAGCAAGCTACTTGGCGCCAGACTTCGGTGGGATGGTGGTCGCGAGCCAGGCGGCCCCTTACGGAGCCTTCCACCGCTTAGTGGGATCGTTCAGCCGGACTTATCCACAGGCAAGCCTGTGTTGCCGTTGCCCGGGGTGGACCGCTAGGAGGTAGGTCTCATACCACTCCAAAAGTCAGTCAGCTAATCTGAAATTTTGTAACGGGAAGCCGAATTTATTATCTTCATTTACCAACACAGCCTCAATTAAAAAGTTGATCAGTTTCATAGCCTGATCACGCTTGCAAAGTTTGTAGCAATGCGACCTCCGGGCATCTCACTATTTTATCAACACTGTCCACCACCAACTTCTATTTTATTTATTTATTAAACTTTATTGCACAGAAAGTACAAAGGGCGGGCCTAATGCCACGTGGCATTCTCTACCGGCCAACCAAAAGATAAACAGAAAGAGTAAAAGCGGGTACATAATACACAAAAAAAGAAATATAATCGTTCTATCTCATCTTTCACATTTGAATTTTGAATCGCTGTCGTTCCAAGACGCCATTTTCCAGCAGATCAGGCAGTCTAAAGTAAACCTCGGCATGGACTAGTCATCCAGAGAACGGTGTTTTTAAGTTATCATCATATACCAGCCCTCGTGCTTGCTAGCTTATGCAAGTTTTCATTATAGCTTTCCGGATCACCGATTTGAACCCTTAGAGGTAAGTCACTTGCCTCGGCCTTATTTAGATCCAGACCTTTGTTAAAATAGTTCGTAAACCTTGTAAATATCATTCTAAATCATTGTATATTTTCTAGGGTTCTTCCCCCCATATTAAATCTCTATCACCCAACCCAAGAGCTTTCATTCACCTACCCTGACGATTGTTGCGGCGACGTGACAAGTTTTCGGTACACCGTCCCTTATACCCGTTATAACACGTCAGATGCCTTCATTGCTACCTAGAAGTCTAAAAACCTTTGCAACCAGGGTTCATCGGTTTGTTCGTCGGCACGTTGTTCCAAACACACGTTCTACAATCAGGGATATGATGTAGTTTATCTCGAAGTACTTCTTGAAATTGATCTATTCTGCGATCTTTTGCAGATGGATGATCCTGAGCATAGCTTATATGATGGTTTGGTGCTTTGGAGGGCACGTCAAGCTTTCTATTGATGCTTTCCATGAATACTTAGATGGCAGTCCTTACACATTTGAGGCTTACACTAGTTACCCAATCGATGGATTTAAAACTCTACCAGCAGCGACAAAAAGGCGCAGTACACACCTGTCCGTCAATCAGGTATCTGATGTAGTATATCTCGAAGTACTTCTCGAAGCCGATCTCCTCCGCGATCTTATGCATTCTAGCCGTCTGGAAGATCCCCGCCATAGCTGGTATGAACGCGCTAGCTGCAAGACCCTTTGCTGATTTCAGAAGCTCTTTTGTTATTCCTGGAAAAGATAACATGGTTTTACAAGAGCGAAAAGCTTTCGATTTTATTATACTTCTTTTTCTTGATAAAAAACAAAGCCGCAAATGATTTCTATAGCTAAAATTTAAGAACAATTTAAACATACAAACAAATAAACCTGGCGGCGCGTTGCTTACTTGATATGAGCAAACAAAGGCTTGGTGTCATGTTTGACTTTATGAATTCCGAATGATATTATGACTTATAACACACGCGGGAACGCTATTGATGATTCTGCGTATCAAAGAGCACGTTAAAGTCGGGCATGGTACCTTTCTAGATTATTGTAGGCGGTCGACAACCACGTAGCTAGTTTTAGGCTATATACAGGGAGTAACAAAAAGGGCAAAACAAGCAGAAAGGAGGTCAAAGTAGTCATAAAACAAATCAATTTTCCACAAGGAACATATGTCGCAATTTATTTATTTTTTCCTCTCATTGTAAAGTAACCAGTTAATCGGCAATTTTGTAAGGGAGGTCCATGCTCCATGCGAAAATTTGTTCAATTTCATGAGTAGATTGACCTCCTTTCGGATTGTTATACTCTTTTTGTTACTTCCTGAATATATTTAGGGTTCACCGGATCTGTCAGGTCCCCACCACGAAAAGAAAGAAGAGAAAGAGCACAGAATGTGTTTTCAAAGCAGTCAAACTCACCTCGGTGCCTGTACCGCGCCTTGAGTGCCACCACATAGATTTTGAGGTACTTCTTGCAGTCCAGCTGATCATTCAGCTTAATCTTACTCTCCAGCTCGTTGTAGAACTTCATCACGGATGTGTATATTGGGTTGTAGGTTAGCTTCACTTTGCTGAACGTTCTGGAGAAAGCATCTGTGAATGTGAAAATTGTGAAATACATAATTATTGTTTCGTCGAAAGGTCAAAATTGACACATAATAGACTTCTACTACTTCGTAAAACTGTCACCGGAAGATGGAAAAATTTCACTTATAACTCCATAATGTAATAAAAATCAACTTAATGAAGTCTTTTTTACTGATGCTTTAACCATATTATTCCTTCGAAAGCCAATAGATGGCACCACCAATTATGCGGAGGCATGACTGAATTGTCAGTCGAATTTGTCAAAGCATTTGCAACAATGTTCAACGCAAGCACTTTTAATAAAGCTTATTTTCCAAAACATGATTAATCAGCATTCTAAAGTAACATCTTTAGTACAAAATAATAAGACTTTCGAAACGGTGCGTGCCGCAGAATTATAGCGATATCTATCAAACATAATTAAAACGTTTTTTATTGTTTTGAAAATGGCCTGATTTGTTTTTTAAAGTCCCTCTGACTAGACATACTCACAATCGGTCAGACTGTATACTCATGATCTTTTTTATTCCTTACGACCGTAGAAGACCATAGACTGTTTATAAGGATATATTAAGATATCCTTATAAACACATTCATTCTTCAAATCTTGACCTGTTTTCTATTAGGACATTACAAAATTGCATTAAATAAAGAAAAGTGACGGATCATGACGTCAATAAGATATCCTACATTGAATAAAGTAATTTCTTTGTCATTTTAATTCATTGTAAAGGGTATATTTCGTACCGGTTACAGTTTGGAGCTGAGATTTTATATAAGATATTGTTAAGATATAAGTATCCTTCACATCTAACATGGTGGTGTTCGTTGGCAACCAAAAAAAAATGCACCACAGCTCCATACTTTCCGAGCAAAGCCCTTTTTAAAGCAAAATATCATTGACCCTACAAATATTTATCTGAAAGTACAAACACGATATTATCACGTTCAACAACAACAGCGCCATTCAACAACATCCTCTCGCAAATGTTCCTCAAAACGTGTGGTAATCGTTCGCTATTCCTCTTAAGACGCCGTCGCCACCAAAGAGCATTAGTGTTAAGTGATCTAATTAGTCGGGACCAGATACCTAAATGTCTAATTGGAACTAATCAGCAAGTAGCCGGGGTGTAGTAGAAAATAATTCAAGTAGGTTTTTATTGAAACGGCCACAAAATATTTTTATTACAGTATTTTTATATAGCGAGTGCTACACACCGATTTGCTGGAAATAAGCATTGCAGCTCGGCCTGTTTGAAAATAATATTTTCAAACATTGCAATTTTTTATGGAAGGTATTTTTTATACAAGGAGGTCAAGGTACTCATAGAACTCAACATGTTTCCCCGTTAAATATCGGTCAAAATATAAAAAACTAGCCTTTTTATAGTAAACTAACCGGCTGATCGGCAATTCTGTATGGAAGGTCAATATTCTTTTTTAATATTTAATTAATATTTTATGGGGAAAGTTATTCAGTTTTATGAGTACCTTGACCTCTTTTCGGCTTTTTATACCCTTTTTGTTACTCCCTATATATTTGGACCAATATTCATACAGGTAAGTTCTTCAGTCTGACCTGTTGAGCTTAGCTTTTTCGGAAAAGTTGAACGTACCTCCCCGTTGGTATTTACTTAAGCATCTGGGGTAGTGTAGCTAACTGTGCAAGCTTTACCAAACAAATATTTTTTACAGACACACCACTTTATTTTCAACTAGCTTTTACCCGCGACTTCGTCCGCGTTAGATAGTTTTTGTAGGCACAGGTTTTAAAGTAGATATGTATATTCATAGTAAGTATCACAGTGATATTAGAATCCCCAGCCATCAAGGGGGTTCCGGCATGACATCTTTATGGAGGACTTTGAGGATCGAGCCCTAAGGCACGCTCCGGCTGTGCCGAAGATGTATAAGAGGTACGTAGACGACACCTTCACCATCCTTCCACAAGACCAAGTTACTGCTTTTCTAAATCATTTAAATTCAATTCATCCCAATATTAAATTTACAATGGAATCAGAGCAAAATAATCAATTAGCATTTTTAGATATTCTTATAATTAAAAACACAAATGGTACAATCAGTCATTCCGTTTATAGAAAGCCAACCCACACAGATAGGTACCTAAATGGTAACTCCCACCATCATCCGAGCCAATTAGCTGCCGTTGGTACCTCTTTGTTTCAGAGAGCACGCGGTATCTGTGACCCCCAACACCTAGACGATGAGCTCAAGCATGTGAGACGAGTACTCCATGAAAATAACCTGAAGCCACCCCGTCAACGTCACAGAAACCGTGCCAAACCATCCACAGTCGAACGACAACCAGCGTACTTACCATACTTGAAGGGAGTAACTGATAAGATCGGTAGAATTCTGAAGCGAGCTTCAATCAAAACCATTTTCAAGCCGCCGAGGAAGATCAGCCAGTACATCAGATCAGTCAAATGCAACATCCCTCTCCAAGACCCTGGTGTTTATAAACTTGACTGTGACTGTGGACTCTCATACATAGGAGAAACAAAGAGAAATGTATCTACACGTCTAAAAGAACATATTGCTGATGTAAAAAACCGTCGTGACAGACAGTCTGCAGTGTGTGAACATATCATGGATAACCCCACCCATTATGTCAGATTTGATAAGGCTGCAATCCTAGCGAGAGAGAAGAGATTCATTCCTAGGAAAGTACGGGAAGCCATAGAAATTCAAAAACATCCGAATTTCAACAGAGATACTGGATGGGGAATCTCATCAACTTGGACTCCGCTGATTACACAGCAGAAGAACCAGATCCAACATACTGTAGGACCTACTACACAAGATACGGTTTCAGCATTTTGTGTGGAACCAGGACGTTACGCTAGGCAATTAAGAAATAGATGGCGGTAGAACAACAAAAATAATTTCAATTCTAAATAATGACGTCTAACACCTTAGTCATCCGTGACCACGGGCTCTGTAAAGAGCTCGAAACGTAGGAATTGTAAAATCCAAAATAAACACAACTTAAATCCGTTTAAAATTGTTTTATTCTGTTTGAAAATTTTAGTATTACACACACACACACATATCACGCTCATAATCCCTTGCGGGACAGGCAGAGCGCAAACGGCAACATAAAACAGATATTTACGCCACGTCTGACAATATTTGAGGGTCATTCGGAAAACTGTACATGGCCATAGTGAAAGGTTGTCATCCTATCGCCCAAAATTGCAATACACACCCTCGACTCTTTTAGTTGCCTCTTACGACTCCCACAGGAAAGAAATGGAGTGATGCAATTCTAATTCGGCATCACACGGCAAATAAATGGCAAAAAAATAATTGATGACAGTATTTTTATACAACGAGTGCTACACAGCGATTTGCTAGCAAATCCAGCATTGCAGCTCGGCTTGTTAGAAAATTTTAGTATTACGAGCAGATTAGTAGAAAATTCCATAAACGCTTCTGATAATGGGTACAAGTTGCCGGCCGGGTAGCATTAGACTTCAGGCGTTAAAAGCTCGATATTGGATTAACTAAGAGAACATCGATAACTTATGCATTTATTTATATAGGGTGAAAAATAATTGGGCGTCCCTTACAAATTGGCTGATCAGCTGATATGAATTACTATGGAAACTTTAAATTATTTTGGCATATTTCAACCGATGTTTCTTGGGGAAAGTTGTTCCTTATCACCAGCCCGTGTTGAGATTTCGCTATCGGTCGATAATAAAATTTCACCATATATACAAGGAAGTGTCAAACAACGGTATATCCCGTAAAATCTAAGCTCAACCCGACAAACTAGACAACTTTCTCTAAGAACAATAGACCAAAGTATAAAAAAATTGAAACAAAATAACAGCTGACTGAGCAATTTTTTATGGAAGTTATTTTTTATACAAGGAGTAACAAAGAGGGTGTACCAAGCCGAAAGGAGGTCAAAGTACTCATAAAACTCAACCACTTTCCCCATTAAATATAGATCAAAATATAGAAAAACTAGCCGTAATTTAGTGAACTAACCAGCTGATCGGCAATTTTGTATGGAAGGTCAAGATTCTTTTTTAATATTTAATTAATATTTCGCTGCATATTTTATGACCAATGGTCATAGAGAAAAAAAACAGTTTGAAATGTTGAGCTTAGCATATTCGGAAAAGTTGAACGTACCTCCCCGTAGGTATTTACTTAAGCATCTAGGGTAGTGTAGCTAACCGTGCGGTTTACCAAACAAATGATTTTTGCAGTGACACCACTGTATTTTTAATGACGCTTTGCCTACTGTTTATTTTTTACTTCTACTGTGGCGGAGACGCAAAAATAAAGCAATTAATTTAGAACTAACATAGATAAGTCTTTGAGTGACAAAAGAACTCTTAAGATGGGCTATTCAGTGATCTTGTGGTACAAAATAGCAATTTCATGAAAATAAATTTGTACAATGTGGTACCCACAATAGAGGGAAATATTTTCCGAGTTGAAGTTACCCATGAAATCTTTTTGTAGGCCCAACATTGTTTATTATATTGCAATGACTTTCTATGGCTTTGTAACCGTATGGTGCCAGCTAAGAATAGCATCACCCTATTTCTACCCGTGGGTGTCGTGAGAGCTGACTGAGGAATTTGACTCATAAAGTTGATGAAGGGCACGTTAAGGCGTCGGTCCCGATTGCTGTCTATGATAACTTAGACGGCAGTTGTTACACAATCATGTCAGAGGCTTATTACTAGTAGTCGGTGCTGGTTGAAAAACTCTGACACCAGGTTTCATCGGGTCGTTGGACGATTCGGTGTCCCACACAAAAAGGGAGAGACTGAAGAATGAATCTAGAAATGCCTAAAACCATGCCACTGACACGCTATCTACATACAACTGAAACGATTTTCATTTAGCAGACTTCGGGCCCTGGTGGAGTGACCACCTTGTAAGGATTGCAGGAAGCTGTTAGAAAATTGCGGTATGTAAAGCGCCTGGGGGAGGGCTTACGTCTAATACTGGCCACTTTATCAATAACTGGAATATCGCTCAGTAGTTTTCAATCAGGGTTAAAAACCCTGATTCTGTACCTTAAAGAATCCTTGAAATTGGCCTCGTAGTGTCTGAGCCATTTCTTGACGACAATATGCACACACATACAAATCATTCCTACTCGCAATAGGAATACTTGTACAGGGTGAAATTTGTAACCAATAGGTTCAAGAACATAGGTTGAAATCACTACATAGTATAAAATAAAGTCGATTCCCGTTTGGTGTCTCCTTATATCTTTAGAATTACCCAACGGATTTTGATGCGGTATTTTTTATTAGATAGAGTAGCTTGAGAGGAAGGTTTATAAGTATAATTTATTCCGGGACATTGTCACATTCCCATGGGAAAACGGGTAGCCCAACTGGTAGTAAACTTTTGACCCCCTTTTGACACCTTTAAGGATCAAAATTTAAAAAATGCTGAAACACGTATTTAATTATTTTAAGTTATGAGTCTAATCAGGAATTTTGAAACAGATCACATTTAAGATAAAAAACTTTCATACAAACTTTTAAGCCCCTTTTCAACCATTTAAAGGTTAAAATTTCAAAAATACTGAAACACGTGTTTAATTATTTAAAACTAGCTGTTGCCCGCGACTTCGTACGCATGGTGTAGTGACTTGTGAGTTAGTGAAGTTGATGTATGCATATTGTTTGATATTAATATCATGTTTGTATAAAGTTTTTTCTCTTTAAGATGTGCAATGAATAGGTACTGGTTAACTTGTTTTTCGGTTAGGTACTTGGTTTTGATACTATGGACATCAGCTACAAAACATCATTATAAACTACTTTGGTAGTTTTACCATCGGGTACTAAAACGTACAAATTTTCAGGAGAACTGACTCGAGAGCAAGCGACATATAGCTGCCCGTGTGATAAACAGGGAATCGTAAGACCTACGCCTGCGGCTTTCAGCGTCTGTCCTTGCGATTTGTTTACAGTCATTGCAAAGAAAACGCTGACGGGAAACTGAATGCCCTGAAATTGAAATAAAAAGTTGTTGGGAATGAGTGGTATACGCGCCACAACCAGTGAAAATATCCGCCTCGAATACATTCATCTTTAAGCTTAAGATCTTCAGTCTGGTTCCATTGCACAGCTTTGGCGGAGTGAGATTGCAAAGAAGCATGATAGGAACACCAAGTTTAAGTAATATTTGGTGTGCAGAAAGACCATTCGCACTCAAGGAGTTTAGGAATTCTATTAGGTAGTTAGTGGCTTTGTCTTGATTCATAACAGTGTTAATTGACGCGTATACCACCATATCCCCAGTGATTTGTGACATAATGGTATGGTTTATTGAAGCAGTCTGATCATTTTTGGGTGCAAAAATAGCTCTTCCACGTAGCTACGAATCTTTCTTTTGAAGGAAGGAAGGTTCGCCATACACAGAAGAAATGATTCTCTTTAGACCAGAAACTATTTGGCAAAGCGTTTCAGGCAGACTTACTTGACCGTTATCCTCTGCCGAGTTTTAATAAAGCTTGTGAAAACTCTTCAGCCTGTGGATTACCTCCGAGACGGGTTCGCATGATCACCGTCATGGTCAGCTTGTGAATTTGTGGCCAAAGAGCCGATGATTTTAGTGATGCATTCACCTCATCAGCCCTGGTACCTCGAGTAACAACTGGAAGTGTTTGGCGAAAGTCACTGGAAAAAAGATCAGTGATATGGCCCATGGCCCTATTATCTCTGCGTATGTCTTTCAAAGTCCTATCCATAGCTTCTACTGTTTTTTTGTCACATAACTACCAGACAACAATATCAGAAAACCTTTGCCTTGTAACTATTACGTGATACAGCACATATTGGAGTATCGTTTGTGTCCAAATCGATTGGTATTTTGAAAGTTGTATGCGCCGTTTTCTCTCCTGGAAGCAGTGTGGCAGCGATACTTGAAGATACTACAGCAAGTGCAATCCTTCCTTGCCTTCTGATCTCTGCAAAAATGTTTAAGGCAAGTGTAACCGTGAACGACCTCGATAGTGGCGCCACTTCACAAAAAAAGATTTATCTTTAAAGAAACAATCTATCAGAATATCCGTTGCCCGAGTTTATACTTACATACGTATATCACGCCTATTATCTCTTGCAGGGTAGGCAGAGCGTAAATGTCCGTTTTTTCGGCCGTCTGACATATATTTGATGGTCATTCGGAAAATTGTGTATCGCCATGGTGACAGGTTGTCAGCCCATCGCCCATGTGAAAGTCCCTTAGTCGCCACTTACGACTCCCACGGAAAAGAAATGGGGTGATGCTATTGCAAGCCGGCATCACACGGCATAGTTTACAATACTATATTATTAATTTT
Source organism: Tuta absoluta (assembly GCA_027580185.1). Lineage (NCBI taxonomy): Eukaryota > Metazoa > Arthropoda > Insecta > Lepidoptera > Gelechiidae > Tuta > Tuta absoluta. Next base: position 3,210,505 of record JAQAHW010000019.1, on the reverse strand, counting down.
TTAGAAAACCTGCCGCCTGTCAGTGGCTTTGTTATATAATTTTGGAGAAAACATTTCATTAGCGGGTTTCACAAAACTAACAGCGACATCTATGAAGTAATTTTAAACAAATTTTACTCTAACATTTTTGATTCTAACTAATGAAGGTTATTTATATTTTTTTAGGTTCCGTACATCAAAAAGAAACTTACAAAAAAATGGAACCCTTATACGATCAGTTTGTTGTCCGTCCGTCCGTCCATCCGTCTCGTAAGACGCTTTATTTCGGGAATGCGTAGAGATATCGAGTTAAAATAAAAACTATATTGGTAAATAGGTTTTAGGCTGCAATATGGAACCCTTATAGGTTCACTCACTTTGTTGTCCATTTGTCTGTCTTTCAAGACTCACTATCTCGGTTACACGTAGAGATGTCGAGTTAAAATTAAAAGTATTATAACCTTTAACTCAGGCCAACGGCCTCTTGTAGTGGTAAAAAAATTAACTAATTTTACCCAAATCATAATTTGTCTTCGCAATAAAACAATTTTCAACGGATTTAAGTTGTGTTTATTTTGGATTTCACAATTCCTACGTTTCCACAATAAACACAACTTAAATCCGTTTAAAATTGTTTTATTGTGATGAGTAATAGTTGTGCAAACTCAAGAAAATATCACAATTCATCTGTCTTCCATCACATACCTTGACCATGACCAAAGGTCAAAGTAAAAGTCCGAAACATTTCTGTAATAGTTAGAACGGCCCGCATATATGTCAGACGTGGCGATAGCGATAAAATACTTACGGCCGTTGACGCTCAACCTACCCCGCAAGGATTAAATGTGTGATTGTTTGTTTTTTGTTTGGTTAGGTCGTTTCACGGGGTCGTTTAGAAGTTCAGAATGGTTCAGATCGTATGTCAGTCAATACGTGGTCAATACCGCGTTTTACAAAACTAACAGCGACATCTATATTATTTTTTAGGAAAAAAAATCGGAACTCGCTTTGCGGAACCAGTTACTGTGTTTTACCATGGGAATGAAAGATTTTTTCGAGGTAAAAAGTATCCTAGATGTTGACCCGGGTAATAAGCTACCACAGTATAAAATTTTGTAGAAATCTGTGCAGTAGTTTTTACGTGAAAGAATAACAAACATACCGACAGACAAACAGACAAACAGACAAAAATCAATTTTACTTCTGTTTTGATGTCTGTATCTTGAACACAATTAGAAGCAAAAACCCTTTTTTGAATCTATTTCATGTACAGAATTGGTTTCGTTTCTGTTTTATTATATTTTAAAATAATTAGTCTAATCACAAATTTTGAAACAGATCACATTCATTAAAAAAAACGAACTTTCATACAAACTTTAAACCTCCGTTTGACCCTACTAAGGGTTAAAACTTCAAATATGCTGAAACACGTGTTTAATTATTTTAAGTCATAAGTCTAATCACTAATTTTGAAACGGATCACACTTAAGACAACGAACTTTCATACAAACTTTTAACCCCTTGTTAAAAAAAACCGGAATTTAAAGTAAAGTCGCTTCCCACGTCTGTCCCGGTCTGTTTGTTTGTTTGTATGCTTAAATCTTCAAAACCACTAAACGGACCTGGATGAAGTATTTTTAAAAGATAGAGTGATTCAAGAGAAAGGTTTTTATGTATGATTAATGTCGGGAGAAGGTCTGTTTCCCGTGGGAAATCAGTTCGCAGCGGGTGAAACCGCTGGGCGGGCCGCTAGTAAGACATAAAAATGAGTTTCTATTGTAACTCAATTCAGTTGAGCTGATCGGTAATTTTGTAAGGGACGTCTGTTGATGCCGGCTTAGAATAGCATCACCCCATTTCTTACCCACGTGTGTCGTAAGAGGCGACTAAGGGACTTGAGGGTGTGTATTGAAATTTTAGGCGAAGGGCTGACAACCTGTCACCATGGCGATACACAATTTTCCGAATGACCCTCAAACATAATATTTCAGACGTGGCGTAAATGTCCGTTTTTTGCGGCCGTTTACGCTCTGCCTACCCCGCAAGGGATAATAGGCGTGATATATGTGTGTGTGTGTAGTCTGTTGATCCTTATCAGCAGCCCGTCGAGTTTTCTCTATCGGTCACTAGTCAAATTTGACCCTATGGATTGAAAACCTTCTAAGACTTTTCGAATGCTCACTGGCATTCGCATTCCATTTTCAAACGAATCAAAGCGGAATACCGACTGCAAACGTCGCGCTATCTAAAATACCGCTCACTAAAATCACGTCGAAAATTAGTTGGAAATTTAAACGATTCCATTCGTGAAATCGAATTATCGTTGAAGTGCAATTTCTATTTCCTTGTTTCATGTGAACAGTAAGGTGTAAAAAAAATAAGGTGTAAAATAATATGAAACTGAACAACTTTTCCTCCCGTACAAAATTATCCGGCCGGTGGGCCAACATACTCGTACTTTGTATGGGAGGCCCATTTTTTCATATTTTTACCTATGCTCCTTGGGGAAAAATTTTTGTTTGAGTATCAGAAATCGGGGAATTTAATACCTAGAAACGTAGAAACCTAAATACTTATCAGATAATAATTTCCGTCCCTGTTTTATTACTGTAGCTTAGTATTATTGTACCTAAGTGTGACGTCACTTTAATTCGGATACGCAAATTTAATTTGTTGACATCACTGCAAATGTAGGTAGTTTCTTGCGAAAAGGTGCTCGAATGACATTACTGCTCTGGTATATTGTGTCTAAACGACATATTATTAACTCCCGGCCCCAATGACAAAAGTGCCAAAGCCCATAACAAACCGATCATCCTAGCTTTAGAGAGCACGTCAGGCTTGCCGTTCGCGGTTGCTCTCTATAATTACTTAGGTGGTTGTCATTACACAGCCGCGTCAGAAAGCTACTAGTTAAGTAAGAGGTTTCTGAACTCTAATACCAGCGTTCATCGGGTCGTCCGTCGAATTGGTGTTCCATACGAGTGGCAAATATACCTGGCATTATCAATTAATCTGACAGAATCAAACCCTGTCCTACTAAAATGATACAGTTCATTCATACCACTAAACCACAGAGATGGTAATTTAAACGATTCGAAGCGTCGGAATCGAATTGTCGTCGTACTAAAATTTCAATAAAACACCCATAGAAAACGGATCTCACTATTTGCGTTTCTATCGGTAGAATAAAACTCGATTCTCTGTATCGGTACCCTGTTACATTAGGGGTGGATTCTTTCGATGCTTTGAGCCTAAATTTTTACTGCAACCCGTAAAAAGAATTCCGGATTCAGCTTTAGGAATTGGTGTGTGGTTTAAAGTGGAGGTTGCAGCGTTTATTTTTTATATTTTTGTTACAGTCTCTATAAAAAAAAACAAATACGAGTCGGACTCGCGTACGAAGGGTTCCGTATCGTTATCTATAAAAATGGCACAAATATCATGCACAACAAACGGAGCCTTCTGGTTACTTAGATCGTAGTCGTTACACAACCATGTTACTAGCGGCAGCAGGCGTTTCATAAACTCTTACACCAGGAGTCAACAAACACAAGCAAACGAGGTAAAATTAAAGCAGATTGCACACAGAATGTTGATTCCGCTGGACGAATCTACTGCTAAGACAATGTGAGCACGATACGTCATATAAGACTAGCCAATCAGAAGCCAAGGCCTTAAACGCGGGTATGAAGTTTGTCGAAAGTTAGCATAAATACAAAATCCACGTCTAATTGGGGGCTATAGTCAGGTGTAGATTACACAGCCCCAGGGCCAAAATTGCAGAGTCCAGCCCTACAAAAAATACCAGTTGGGCTGCGGTCCCCGAGCTGAACACCTGGGTGGGAATTCCGTTTTCCATCATGCAGCATTGAGCCAATTGTCTAACAGCTAGCACTTATCACTCAAACAGTCATTAACTACAATATGAAGCTCACCTGCCTATACTATGCACGAAAGTTCACAGCAAAAATTGGCTATAGTAGGTAGCCATCTCTGAGTGCATTAGCGACGCTCTAAATAAATAAATATATCCTGGACAGTTCACACAGCGCCATCTAGCCCCAAACTAAGCAAAGTTTGTACTATGAGAACTAGATAGCTGATATTAATACTTATATTATACGTTTTTTTTTATAAATACATATTATAAATAGAAAAACCCAGACTAAACACAAATATCTGAAAATGACTTAACAAATATTTGTGTTTTGTGGGCATCGAACCCACGACCCTCGGCGTAGCAGACAGGTGAACTATCCGCTACGCCATCGGCTCAGTCACTCTGACTAGCAGGTTTCTAAAATAAAATTGAAGTTGTCGCCATGGCCGAAATCGGTCGGAAGGATCATCATCACTGCACCTCACCCTGTTATTTTTGTTCGCTCTTTCTTTGTCACTTACACCACACGACTTGTACGTAAATTGGATTCCACGTAGTCGATCGGGATAGGTCTATATTAGAAGGATGTCGGGCGAACGCTGACTACTGCGAGGTGGGCCCCTGCCTCCTGCCTATATACAGGGTTATTCTTAGTTTTTACGGTTTGATGCCGGCTTAGATTAGCATCAACCCATTTCGTTCCCGTGGGTGTAAAAGGCGACTAAGAGACTGGGGGGTTTAATGTGTATTACAATTTTAGGTGACAGGCTGACAACCTATAACTATGGTGATTAGATTATTAGAAATATAATGATACAAGATTTTTCTAAAACGGTCCTCAAAGATTTGTCAGACTTGGTGATAACGACCGTATTTTTACGGCTGGTAACGCTCTGCCTATCCCGTAAGGGATAAAAGCGTGATATGTGTGTATGTATGTATTTAAGTTTAGGATTGGTATTTCAATCCATGATTATGAAAAACTTTACCTATGGGCCCATCGCCAAAATCACGAAAAAAACAGCTGTTTTATAGATAATCAAAAACCTACTCGACTAAAGTGGAACTGTTACTTTTTAGCGCGACAAAAAAATAACCCTGTATTTTTCCTTTATTGCTTAGTTGTTTTGCATAATACTTACTGAAGATTGGGAAAGTTCTTATCTTTATGTTATATTGCTTTGATTTCTGCGCGCTTTTCGGTTTGAACCATGATCCATTTCCTTCAAAAATGTGATGGATTTTAGGCCACTAATATTGTACAATCACTGGCGTAGTAAAAAAAGATCAATTCCTTTTTTTGCACGTAAATAGTAAGCTATATTATTCCTCAACAACTTTTCAACCCAAAAGATAAAAAGCCCTATTTTGACCTTCTCACAAACTAAATTAGCAAAAAGTAAAATCGCTGGATGGGTGTAATATTTTGTTTTTTTTCAAAGGACAAAAATCTCTTCAGAAATTTACTTTAATATTGCAAATTTGCTATATCTTGTAAGAGAATAATGTCCAATAAACTTCAGACAGAGCGTGATACCATTTTTACCAATATCAGAAAAAATATTTCAGCAAAATTGTCACTTACTTTGATGATTTCACATTGTGTGAATAACCTCAGCTGGATTCATATTTTAATACTGGACTTATTTTGACGGCGAAATATTGGAAAATTTCTCTGGACCCGCGCCAAGAATAATGTCACAAATCATCGCATTTCATGTGAATGAGAATTTATAAGGATGAAGACAAATATTTTGGCGCTGCGATGAAAAAATATTGAGTAGTAAGAGTTTTACGATGGCTCTTTATTTTAAAGCAGGTAAAATTTTTGATTACCTGTGAGTGCAGAAAGAAAACTCAAACAAAAATAAATGCTATTAAGATTTAATTTTTTATGTTTGGTAGGGTAGTACGTATAACTAAACTGAGGTATCTACCATGCCCTTTAACGAATTGAGCCGGGACTAACAACTCTTTATATACACATATCACGCCTATATCCTTTGCGGGCTAGGTAGACGTAAACGGTCGAATAAAACGAACATTTATTTACTCTATCATAATTCAAATTAAATTGATATTGACTGCAATGAGCAAACGGGTCCGGCTGGCGCCAGCCTGTGCGCGAGCCTTTCCACGACAAGCCTCTTTCTCATTATCTCTCTTTTCGTGTGGGACACCGAGTCATCCAACTACCCGATGAACCCTGGTGTCAGAATTTTTTCAACGGCCTACTACCACTAGTAGGCCGACGACAAGCCTTATACATACATACAAGCATACATACGTACATACTAACATACGTATACATACATCAGCCTATTGCAGTCAACTACACAATATGTAGTAGATGTATTTATATTATATACATCAGCCTATAGCAGCTAATTTCAAATCCGATTTGCTTCTAAAAAGCAGCCTCATCTCGGACGGCCTGTTGGACATGAGCCTCCCCCTGTTGGGGGATTTTGCCATACTCACGTTTGACAAGTGGATTGCACATTACAAGATAATTATTACTTTCTCAGGGAACGCTGCGGCCAATTCCTCAGTCGCTTTTTACGGCATCCACGAGTTGAATAGGAGTGATGCTATTAATTTGTTGGGTGACTTAGTAAATTTGTTGGGTGGCTTACTTTTATCCTGTATCCTCATGATGAGCAGTCCGACAAGTTTCTCCTTGCCTTCCTTGATGACCGCGATGGACATCTTGTCCTTCATCCAGATCCTGGCGTTGTGGATAAACTCGTCTGTGGCTTCCTTGTCTTCCAGGATCTTGACTGATCTCCATGTTATCTGAAACAGGAAATCGCGTTAAGAAGGTGATTGTTTTAAAGAACCCATTAATATAAACAACTTTCCTTAAGGACTTGATATGTATTAATTATTATATATTATATTATTATATATTTTATATTGTATATAAAATGTCTTTGCATACTAACTAATATTGATGCCCCTTGAATATTAAAAGCAATTATTAAACCTTGTATGTTCACAAGTCAGAACAAAATTACAATATTTTGAAAATACTCACAACGGTCAAAATATAATTGAAAAAAATCAACATGCTTATTGCAGCGCCCCCCTACCCAGGTGAATTATTTATTATACTACCATCTATCTAAAAACATGCATCACTCAAACCTGAACCCATCAGTCAAAACCGCATTATAATCGGAACCGTGGTTTTGGAGATAAATGGTTACATTGGTTTGCACATATTCTCTCACCCCGAACGCATACACCGTTTCCATTCTATCCTGGGTAAAAAAAATGGTGAGCAAAAGTGAGTTTTTATCAAAGAACTTTGAAGACTAATCATCGGTAAACCTTTAATTTGTTCATTGCAATTTAAGTATGCAAAAATAATGGAAAGAAGCAATGAATGAAACCCAAGACAATTACAGCTACTGCATCACTTATTATCTAAATCGTTATTTTTAAATACGAGCTTTTAATGTTCAAACTTTGAAACCTTTAAGCTTTACTTCAGACAAACGCTTGATGCTCTTAAATCTAAAAAAGGGTTATTACATTTTCACTAAGTCCTCTGGGCATCTTCGAAATGCAAAGAAGAATTGCAGAGATATTAAAATCTTTATTTCAACTGGCCTGGAAGTCCCTTATCCATTTGAATAAAATTGTAGATTGCAACTGGGTTTTTAATATCGCATTTTACAATCCTTGTTCTACCGAAGTGTAGACTTATAATGCAAAGCATACTGGCATGTGGTTTCAAATTACTGTCATAAACAGGTAATAAAAAGCAGAATTAGAAAACACTTCTTCGGCCCTCGCGACTGTAGAATACATTTTTGTGTTGGGTACTGCAATTTTGGCCACGGGGCCTTGAAATCTGCCTCGGTCGACTCCATGGGAATGGAAGGCTCACCCTGACTTAATAGAGGTAGTATGGTTGTCAAAACAACCAGCCTAATACTGCCCTTCATGGGGCGAAACTAAGAACTTGGAAGTTATTCTAGCAAAATCGGATGGGTCTGGATCTACTCGGTATGCTGGTAATTCTCAAAAAAGGCACTAATGAGGGACGTTGTAGAATACCGCTCCACCAACTTAGCCAACGGCAGCCTGGTAATAAATAGTCTTTAAATTATTGGCCTAATGTTAACTAGTTTCTTAGAATGATTTATACAATCATTATGAAAAAATATTTAATGGATTATTTATATAAAATATGGGATTAAAAGTTTAAAATTAATACTTATGTATAGCAAAAAGTAAGCGGCCGTGAAAACGGATATTTACGCCACGTCTGATAAACATTTGAGGGTAATTCAGAAAATTGTGTATCGTTATAGTGACAGGTTGTCAGACCATCGTCTAAAATTGCAATAAACATGCAACCCTTATAATACATTAGCCATCACTTATGACACTCACAGGAAAGAAATATGAGAGTAAAATTGTGCTCAAATATTCTAAATCTTTCACTGATTTTCAAAAACTAATTTTATCATTCGTTTCAAATGTTTTTATTAAAGTGAATATTACAAATTCGGTTCTTTGTACCAATTTATTTAATTAAAATTACGGTTAGAGTTCCGAAAAAAGCTTTTAATAATGGTTTTCGTTTGTTTGCTTTGGTAAAAAAATAGAATAAGTAATTGGAAAAATATTTGCTTTGTGTTGCAAATACTACTATGATATATTTCAACTCATTTGTTCCTTTTTTGTGAATGAGACTTTATTGCACAGATAGTACAGGGCGGGCCCAATGACTGATGTAATTGGAAGACATGTAATTTAAAAAACGATTTGATAACGATTTAAGTACCGTAAAAAATAACGTACCGTAAAGTAAGCAGTAATGTTTGCCCTAATGACATCTGTGACATCTGCCCTAATGATTAGAACTACAACCATTAAAACCAGATGGCGCCAGCAGTTTTCTATTTAAGTAATATTAATTTATTTCTGTTTACATTACAGTATGTATATTAATATAAGTAAGTTTATTTTAGTAAGTATTTGTGTAGGTACATTTTAGGAATGATATGTATGTTATATATTTATTTCATATAGTAGTTACATATATATAGTTCAATTTGTTATTTTCCATTGTTATGATTTCACACCCGAGTGCACCCGTGTATTTTTATCTCTGTTTACCTTCTGGTTGGCCGGTAGAGAATGCCGCGTGGCAATAGGCCCGCCTTTTGTACCATGTGCAATAAAGTATAAAATAAATAAATAACAGAAAAATGTAATACCGAAACTTTATGATATCGCAATATTACGGTATACAGCATACCCTATATCATTTTAACCGAAATTATTTCAATTACACAATGGTTACCTCTTCATTCAGATAATGCCTCTTCAAGAACGTTACAGCCTCCTCATATCTTTTCTCCTGTAGGTCCTCGCACCTATTCTATGGTCTAATATGCACTCGTGCTATATTATTTTCATAAATGAGAATAAGAAATTGAAAAAAGTAGCGCTCGCCGGGGCTTGAACCCGGAGCCGTGGGGTATAGTACCACTGCTCTACCAACTAAGCTACCGCTGCCGCGATAGACCTCATCAATAGGTTAATATCAATCTCCAGCTATTGACTTTCGTGGCTATTGTAGTCCACGTTGATCTGGTAACGAGTTCCTAGGTCAGTGGAACGGTATTCCATGACGTCATACTCTATACTATTTTTACCGAAATTATTTCAGTTACACAATGGTTACCTCTTCATTCAAATAATGCCTCTTCAGGAACGTCACAGCTTCCTCATATCTGTTCTCCTGTAGGTCTTCGAACCGGATGCCACAGGGTACTCTCCCCCAAATGGAGGGTGCCTTGATTCTCTCCTCCAATTCCCTCATCTTGTTGATCTCGGCTTCGGCTGCAGCTGCCGTGGCTGCGAAGGCTGCAGCGGCCTCCCGCTCTTGTTTTGCTATGGTCGTCATTTTTGGTTAGCTGTGGATGGAAATATTACTGAATACCAAATTTTTAATACATTTCCCATTTTAGGTATATATAAGGTGTAAAAAAATTAGCTGAGAATATTTTAAGGGGTGAACCAGTACGTTAAACTGAACAACTTTCCCCAAAAAATAATTTGACCCTCCTTAGTGTGTTACCCGGCCGGGATAATTTGTATGGGGGGGTCAATTTTTTTTTCATATTTCGACCTATGTTCCTTGGGGAAAGTTGTTCAATTTCACGCACTGGTTCACCCCTTAAAATATTCTCAGGTATTTTTTTTTACACCATGTATATTATCTGTTGAAAATTTGGAAAATTTTCACATGAACTAGTCTCTGGGTCTTAGCGAAACTAACGCGGTAAATAGAGCCGTGCCACACGTTATTGGCATCAAAATACACTGCTGAAATTCGCGGGTAAGGGACTAGCTGCGGTAGACCAGATAGATAGATAGAGCGTCGCCACAAGTGGTGGTGGCGAAAGTCGCAGGTACACAACCTTCCTGCGCTTGAAAATTTTAAAATATTCGGAATTATTATGGAAATATTACTGTAATTATTATTTTCTCCCCATTTCTACGCAAAGAGGTAGCTAAAGGTGACTAAGATATGAAACACTGTCAAGATGGCGAGTGGATTAGTACCCCTGTACGCTGTACCCCTGCCTGCCACGCGTTTGGTCGTGGGTTCGATCCCCACAGAACACGTCATATATTCGCAAAGCCAATTTACAAATACTCGTGTTTAGTCTGGGTAGTACTGTACTATAAAAACTAGACAACTAATATGTTGTATATTGTCTAGTGTTAATATTAGTTGTCTAGTTTCCATAGTACAAACTTTGCTTAGTTTGGGGCTAATGGCGCTGTGTGTTTTACCCAGGGATATAATTTTTGTATCTACTATAGTCCATTATGCACACACAGTGCTTTATTATTTGCATAAATGAAAATAAGAAATTGAAAAACTGTTACCGCCCGCCGGAGCTTGAACCCGGGACCGTGGGCTAACGTACCACTGCTTCCAACTAAGCTACCGCTGCTGCGATAGGTAGACCTCATCAATAGGTTGATATCAATTTCCTGCCATTGACTTTCGTGGCTATTGTAGTCCACGTAGATCTGGTATCTAGTTCCTAGGTCAGTGGAACGGTATTCTATGTTCCCGAGTTCAATTTACGGTCGCAATTGAATTTTTTCGATTTCATAATTTTCATTTCATGGTAAATATAGTTTTGATGACTTACTGTTTTGTATTTTGACAAAGTATGTAGAAAAAAGATCAACCTTGTGATTCAAAAATGCTAAAAACGTTAAATAAACTAATCTAATTGAAATACAACAAAAAATATAAAAAATAAATTGAAATTCTATTTGTAAACATGTTACCTATTTTTTACTGACATTTTGGTGACAATGTCAAGTGTCATAACGTCAAAAAGGTTTTTGGAAAAAGTTTGAACAGTGATGATGAACAGTACAATGATCAACTTTATTTGCCTACATCTCAGACAGTGGCCTAAATATAAGGTGCAAATTAAGGGTTCTAAGATAACAAATGCTGAATACAAGTTCTTCTTCTTATTTTTCGTGTGGGACACCGAGTCGTCCAACGACACGATGAACCCTGGTGTCAGAGTTTTTCAACTGCTTACTACGTAGTAGATCTCAGACATGGCATTGTAACAACTGCTGTCTAATAGACAGCAACCGGGACCGACTGCTTAACGCACTCTCCGAAACACGAAACCATTCTTTTCGGACAATCATGTGGTTCACCCTGCTATGTCCTAACCAGACCGGGAACAAATTCACAAAGTGATATATATCAACTTTTGTGAGTGTCCCACTGAGAATCGAACCAGGAACCTTTGCGTCGCAGGCAGTCGCACTACCACTGCGCAACATCAGCCGTCGTTACAAGTTTAACTATATTATAACTTTTGGGGTCAAAATCTCGTCGGGCGATCGGCCTATATCGCTGCTAATTTATAACACTTTCTCGTATAACACTCGAGCCTAATTTCCAATCTTGTTGATTTTAACTAAACGATTGAACTTTGAAGTTCGAACGTGGTTAATCAATTAAACGCATCGTCCAAAACTAATTGACACTTTAAATTCGTTTCACGATTAATGATTGCGTTACTGTACGATAATTAAATTTGGGTAACGAATTTCACGTTATACTGCTTTCCAGTTGAAAACATGTTTTTTGTGCATGTTTGAATGGGTAATCACTGTTTGGTGACATTTACGGACCGTTTTGGAGTATTTTTGGACTCGAATATTTTTGCTTATTGCTTTCTTTCACACGCTACCACCCGTTTCTGAAAACGTGGTAGCTTTTCACCGGTGGTCTTTTTTCCATAAGAAGTTTATCGTACTTAAATAATAAACAAATGGCGTGTGATGCCGGCTTAGAATAGCATTACCCCATTTCTTTCCCGTGGGAGTCGCTTACGACTTAAGATGCGACTAAATGTTGTCGTCACGCTTTTTCCGTGTCAAAAAAACGGCCCATCACCGGTTCAGGCAGCGGCAGTTGTCACTTCACAAACGCGGGAAGGGCTGTGATTGGTCGGCGTAAAGCGGAGCGAGGAACGTTCCTATTGGTTGACCTACTTCCCCGACTCCGACTCCCGGTGCGCGGCCACACCGCCGCCGGCGCACGACACCGCACTTTTTTCCTGGACAGCTTAGACGCAGCACGTTTACCGTTTCTGTACGTCGCAAAGAAGGAAAGTAGTGTTCCAGTTGGCTATTTTTATATATTATTTTACAAGTTCTTCTATTCGGATAATTCTGGTAAAACGTGATAATTTGAAATAAAGTGATCTTTGCTTTAATATATTTGTTTCTATTATCAGAAGTGGTGGCCGAACGTTACGCAAGAAAATGGGACGCAGCCGCAAGCGCAAGTCTGCCCGGAGGAGAAGAGATACGAGTTCGAGTTCCTCATCTTCGAGTGAATCCTCGAGCTCGAGCAGCAGCAGCAGTGCAGATGATCGAAGGGCTAAAAGACGTCGTAGGGACCTCAAAACCGTGAGTCAAAATGTGATATTATCGTCAGTGATTCCAGAATTCGACCCTTTAACCGATAACGTAGATATGTGGATTAATGTTGTAGAGGCTAACGCCCGGGCGTTCGGTTGGTCTGATCAAATGACAAAGTACCAGGCTTTGCAAAAGTTGCGCAACACGGCTAAAACGTGGTATGATTCATTGCAAAAGAATCATACCAAGTGGACCGCGTGGCGATGGAAGCACTGGCGTGATGCTTTGTCAGACACGTTCCAAGTAAAACGCAATATGTTTTCTCAATTAAAAGAAATTTTGGACGCAAAACCGTCACCTGGCCAATCGTTGTACGAGTTTTTCTTCGATCAAAAAGGAAAAATTGACCGTTTACGTCTAGGTTTTCGCGAGTGTGATATTATTTCAATTATAGTAGGATCGATCGGTGATGTAAATATTTGCACGGCAGCGGAAGCCGGTAATTTTAGAGTGAGCGAAGACTTAGCTTCATTTTTGCACGGGAAAATTTACACAGTTTCTGAAAAACCCCCCGCTCAAAAACAATTCAATATAAATTCGAAACCTCAACATCCCTCTCGATTTATTCAACCAACTTCATCAAATGCTGATGCTAAGACGGGAAATACAAACAAAGTTGAACCTTCAGTAAGCAACAAAGGGGCTGGCACATTGTCTAGTACTTGCTATCGCTGTGGGTCTGTCGGTCACGTAAGATCTAATTGCGAACTGAAGGACAATGTACGTTGTAATTTCTGTCAACGTCTCGGTCATTTGGAGGAAGCTTGTCGAGCTAAAAATAGACAGCAAAATAAATCTAAGGTCGAGAAGGATGTAGAGGTAAAACTGATTAACATGTCTGGTTACAAAGAAAAGTTTTTCAAAACCGTTAAACTGAATACTTTTGAGTACGAAGCCTTTTTTGATATGGGTAGTGATTGCTCATTAATAACACGGGACTTGCCAAGACGATTCAATTTACAACCAATAAAATTAAATTCTGCAATTAATTTGGTTGGATTTAATAAAGGGTCTACGGCGCAAGTTACGGAAGCAGTAGCTGTTAAATTGAGTGTCGATACAGTTGAGTTAATCGTTACACTGTATATAATAGACGAGCTATCTGGTCGCGAATTATTAATAGGTAGGAATTTCACGGAGGATAGAAGTATTATGTACGCGCGGGTTGGAGATGTGTTGTCGTTTTCCCCCGTCTCCTCATTAAATATTTTCAAAATTGAAGTTGAATCACTTCATGAATCGTCACGGGAGCACCATGCTTTGTTAAATCAAATGTTTTCAAAATACCCACAGTGTATTTCACCCGATTTAGCGAGCTTAGGAAAAACTAATTGCGTTGAATTAGATATTGAATTAAATTCTAACAAGCCTGTTTGCCAACGACCTTATAGAATGTCTGAATCGGAGCGTGCTATAACGCGAGAAATGTGCGATGAATTAATGCAAAATGGAATAATCCGTCACAGTAATTCTGCTTACGCGAGTCCCGCGTTGCTAGTGAATAAGGCTTCGGGAGCAAAAAGGCTTTGTGTAGACTACCGACAGTTAAACAAAATTACAGTGAAAGAAAAATATCCAATGCCCATAATAGAAGATCTTATGGATCGTCTAAAGGGATGCAAATATTACACCTCTTTAGATTTAAAAAGCGGATACTACCAGATTCCTCTAAATTCTGAATCAATACACAAAACTGCATTCATCACGCCCGACGGACACTTTGAGTTCGTAAGAATGCCCTTTGGTTTGTGCAATGGGCCAGCGGTGTTCCAAAGGCTGATGGATACAGTTTTGGGTAATTTACGTTTCGGACGGGTCATTTGTTATATGGACGATCTGTTGATTGCCACCGAGTCATTAGAAGAAAATGTTGCTTGTTTAGAAATGGTCTTGGATATTTTTCAAAAGAATGGTCTCACTATAAACTTGGACAAGTGTTCTTTTTTTTCAACATGATGTGACGTTTTTAGGATACGAGGTTTCAGAATCTGGTCTTCGCCCCAGTTCCCGAAAAGTTGAAGCTATCCAAGAATTTCCTACACCAAAAACCATTCACCAATTACGCCAATTTTTAGGCTTGATGCTCTTTTATGTAAACCTCTGACTAATTTGTTAAAAAAAGGAATTTCTTGGCATTGGGGTGAACAGCAGAATCAGGCGGTTTCTAGTCTAAAGAAAGCATTGATTGATAACGCAGTCCTATCAATATTTGATCCGAAATTGCCCACAATTTTGTATGCTGATGCCAGCAGAGATGGCATCGGATCTATACTAGTTCAGGTAACCGAAAAAGGAGAAATTCCCGTTCACTTTTACAGCAGGCAGACTAATAATGAAGAAAAAAAGTACCATTCTTTCGAATTGGAATTATTAGCAATTGTGGCTGGCCTTCAAAAATTTCGCCATTATTTGCTAGGATTGCAATTCAAAATCAG
Organism: Tuta absoluta; assembly: GCA_027580185.1. Lineage (NCBI taxonomy): Eukaryota > Metazoa > Arthropoda > Insecta > Lepidoptera > Gelechiidae > Tuta > Tuta absoluta. The sequence goes on along the minus strand of JAQAHW010000019.1, from coordinate 3,195,208 downwards.
GACAGACTGTAATGCCGTTAGATATGCTTTGACAAAACAGGAAATAGTACCGAGAATCAGTAGATGGGTGTTGCAAACGCAAGAATTTACATTTGATATAACTCATAGACCCGGGTCACAGATGCAGCACGTGGACGCGTTAAGTCGCAACCCTGTAAAAAATGATAAGGATCCTGAAATCTCTGAAAGTGTAATGTCTATTACCGAGGGTGACTGGTTATTGTCTGTACAATTACAAGACCCGAGTATATGTAGCATCCGCGAAATACTGATGTCAGGTGAGGCCGAGTCTAACAAAAAAATTTTCAATGATTACGAGTTATTAGGGAACAAGGTGTCTAATTCCAAGCTAAACTCCCGCAGTGGAAGCGATTTACACAGGTAAATTTCGAACAAAATACCAGGAGTTCAACTGGAGGCAGACAATGGCTGCGTTACGCAGCGCTAAATAGCATACGCTGCACAATATAGCAGCGCATACTATGAATTAAACGTGAACCTAAATCTATTTAACTTAATTAACTAAGTTGAGTGAAATTGGCAAATGATGTGTTCCAACCCTTACATAACTCAAGTCGGTAGTAAATACCGTCTGCCGATCTGGCGTTACGTCACACGTATTAGCACTAGATTATAAGTAAGTACCTCCAAATTATATCACCCCACGAATTCCGCAATTCGTACTAAGGAGTCACAATGATATGGTACAACAAATATGACTAAAGGGAACACACCATTAACACGAATAAACAGGTTTACACTTACAGTCAACGTGCCGGTCCAAATGCATAAAATACCCAACGGAGAAAGGAAGTTCAGGGAATGGATCAAATCGGGATTCCGTGGGTACTTACAGGGCTGGGTGGAAAAGATATCGACACCCAGCATTCCACTACAGCCTTGGCGCGTTATTCACGTCAAACCACTCACAGCTTCTGTTCGTATTCCACTTTGATATTAGTCATTACGCGTGACCCAACCCGAACTTGGGTCGTACATACGCGGGCCAAAATGGCCACCTGATGCCTATTCAACGCGACGCTCACGTGGAAGACGTCGAGACATCCAACAATCACTAAGCCTGGCATTCCAGTACAACCCAGGAGAAACGCAATAGTACGATGCATCAACACGCGCGATCTCAAATTGAATCGTCCATTACACGCGGCATCACAAAACGCGTGGCGGGAAATCCGTACAAAACACAATACGCTTGTCCGAGCGGTTTTGAGTGACTGACTGCGGTGCAGAAATCACCGCCTGGCGCCTACAGGCGGCCCGCGCGCACGCCGCCACCCGCGAGCGAGAAAAGGAACAACATATGCCCAGAGCGATGCGTGCGGGCGAGCATCGCGGCGTATTCACAGACCGTCACCAATACCTAACCTACCCCAGCATAGCAACGCTAAATTAAACATTCACCCGCCCTAGGCCGAATCCCTTAGGCCTATTCACTACTGGGGAGACGAGATAGCGTTGCTATTGCTCGCTTAAGAACTGAATCCCCTACCTGAACTGTCGCGACTCGAGGAGTGCCATCACTACCTGGGAACAAGTTGAGAATGCGCCCTCTGCGCCATCGCAGTGGCGGCAGGTTGGCATCCTTAACCAGAACGAGATCTCCGATGCGAGGGGGTTCAGTTCTGTCCGTCCACTTAAGGCGTTGCTGCAGAATGTGCAAATACTCAAGCGACCATCGCTTCCAAAAATTCTGAGACATTTGCTGCAGCAACTCATAACGCGTCAAACGATTGCTACTGACCTCTGTGTAGGGGTATTCTGGCAAGGCGTTAAGTGGTCGGCCAATTAAGAAATGCCCTGGTGTCAGGGCCTCCAGATCATTTGGATCTGAGCTAAGCGGACACAAAGGACGTGAATTGAGAACGGCCTCAATTTTACAAAACACGGTCGCTAGCTCCTCAAAGGTTAATATCGTTAAACCTATAACGCGCATCAAATGCGTCTTAGCGGACTTTACAACCGCTTCAAATATACCACCCCAGTGGGGGCATCCTGGTGGATCGAACACCCAGTTAATGCCCTGACGGGAGAGGCTCGTGCCGATAGCTTCCTCGTTTTCCGATAAAAACGTTATAATTTCTTTCATACATCGATCAGCGCCCTTAAAGTTGGTACCACAGTCCGACCTGATCAGCGCTGGTCGCCCTCTTCGCGACACAAATCTATCTAAAGCTGCTAAGAAAGCCTCCGTAGTGAGGTCGGCCACGAGTTCCAAGTGGACGGCCTTGGTTGCTAGGCACACAAACACGCACAAATACGCCTTGATTGACTTCGCGTTGCGAAGGCGTGATGCCTTTACCATAAAAGGCCCCGCAAAGTCCGTTCCCACACCCGCAAACGTCCAGGCTTCCGTCACCCGGTCCGGTGGGAGGTCTCCCATCTGAGGTTGCATTGTGGCTGCCTTCAACCGATAGCAAGGCAAGCACCGAAACACAATGCTCCGTACCGTACGTCGTCCGGACAAAATCCAAAACTCGCGCTGCAGAATAGCCAAAAGTGCATTGCAGCCCGCATGCGAGTTTTTCTGGTGACGATCCCTAACTATAAGTTCTACCAAAGGTCCCTTCTTTGGGAGTAACATCGGATGCCGTGCTGAAAAGGGCAGGTTAGCGTTCCGAAGTCTACCTCCAACCCGGAGCATTCCATGCTCGTCCACGAACGGGTTGAGGCGCACAAGACCTCCCTTCAGCTTTCCACGGCCATCCCTGAGCAGCCTGGCCTCTTCCTCAAAATGTTCCGCCTGGACGACCCTAACCAATAAACTTAGAGCCGCATTCCGCTCCGCAGGCGAGAGGACAGGTGCCAAGTTCCGTTCTGCTTGAGGTTTTCTACAGTTGTTCACGAACCGTTTGATCCAACCTGTCACCCCTAAAAGTTTGTCGAGGGAGCTGTATCGTTCCAGCAAGAAAGCCGCACTAGGCTTAGGTACGATCTGCCCTACGTTCACTCGCAAACCTCGATCAGGTGGCCCAAGCGGCGACCCGCACTCATTGTATGGCCATCTCTCAGGTGACTCAGTCAGCCACTGAGGTCCCCACCACAGTGAGTGACCTACCAAATCAGGGGCCCTACATCCCCGTGAGGCGCAGTCCGCTGGGTTCTGTTCTCCCGGTACGTGTCTCCATACCAACGGAGTTTCCGATCCTTTAATCTGTGACACCCGATTTGCCACGAAAACCTCAAGAGTATGTACCGACGTCTGTAACCAGCACAGAACTATCCTACTGTCGGTCCATGCGTACACCGTTTCATCCAAATTGATGGTACCGCGTAGATTACTAGCGACATGATGTAGCAAGCGCGTGAGAAGCGCTGCTCCCGCCAATTCCAACTTTGGAATGGTCCATCTTGTCCTAACCGGAGCCACCTTACTCTTGGCCATAACTAGACGCACGTCTACAGTTCCCGTTGAACTGACTGTCCGCAAATAGACAGCTGCCGCGTACCCTCGCTCCGAGGCATCACAAAACCCATGTAGGGTAGCCTTACATCCCACCGATGGGAGCAACTTGCGAGGTATGGCGATGCGTACGATCCCTGGTAAGGTGGTCACAAACTTGGTCCAATCATTCAACAGCTCTCCGGAGAGCTGGTCGTCCCAACTCAAGTTTGCTATCCACAACCTTTGCAAGAAGCACTTCGCCATGAACGTCACCGGTGCGATCCACCCGTTAGGATCGAAAGTTCTGGCGATCGTCGATAATACCGAACGCTTCGTCCAAGTCTTCTGCAAAAGGTCTGGCTCGATCTGATACGTAAAGACATCATGCGTTGGCCTATATTGCACCCCTAGGATGCTCAACGTATTTGGATTGTCCGGGTTCTCGAAAAGGTGCGGGTCCTGCTGGAACTCACCTGGCAACCCGGCCAGGAGCTCTGGACAGCTGGACAGCCATTTCCGCAACTCATAACCTCCTGATTCCATGATCGCGATCAGCTCGTCTCGTAGTAGCAGTGCTTGTTGCACGCTATCTGCACCCGTGCAGATGTCATCCACGTAGACGTCGCGATCCAGTACTGCTGCGGCTCGAGGGAATCTTACCCTTTCCTGTGCGGCCAACTCTCGCAGCGTGCGTACTGCCAAAAACGGACTTGGCTTCAGACCATACGTTACCGTGTTGAGCTCATAAGTGACCATCGGCTCGTCTGGGCTCTCACGCCACAAAATCAGCTGGTACCGACGGTCATCCGGGTGTATAATTGTTTGGCGAAACATCATTTTGACGTCTGCGACGAACGCTACTTGGTGCAACCGAAAATCTGTGAGGATGTCCACAATGTCCCGGTTCAACTTGGGACCCGCGTGCAGACACTGGTTCACAGACACACCATTCGATGTAGGAGCAGAACCGTCAAACACTACCCGTATCTTCGCCTCCGGTGACTTCAAAACAGCCAGGTGTGGTATATAGTAATGCTCGACACACCTCCATTCTATGCTGGACACCGACATGTGGCCTAACTCTAGGTACTCCCTCATGAATTCGATATACTTCTGCCGAAGTGCTGCATCTCGCTTCATCTTTCTCTCCATAGCCAGTAGTCTCCGTTCCGCGATCTGTCGCGAACTACCTAAGGAGGGGCGGTTTGGGAGAAATGGCAGCCTGGTAACAAACCTACCTGACGGACTTCGTGCAGTGTTGTACTGATAGAACAGCTCGCACTCGTCATCCTCTGGCTTCCGTCTATCCGCTGTGGGTGGCTCCTCAGACTCCCAAAACCTCTGCAGCACCTCCGACAACACACTACCATAGAGCACCGTATCGCCCTCTGGTAGGTCCTGAGATCTCCAAACTGGGCCAAAAATAACATACCCCCCTGTGGTATCAACGGCCACTAAACCAGTTTGCTGAAGTACCCGTTTTCTGCCACACCAGAATCTCCCGAGGACGTCTGACCCGAGGAGAACGTCCACCGTACCAGGAGTATCAAATTCAGGATCAGCTAGCTCTAAGCCTGTGGTTAACCCTCGTACCGTTGACGGTAACCGAACCTGAGGAAGTTTCCCTACCACTTCATCCAGCACCACTGCTGAGGCATGATAGCTGACCCCTGTACCTGTATTACCTAATGTGAACTCGAAGTTCACCTGACCCCGAACGTCAGGCACATCTACACCTCCAATACCTACAGCCCCATCCGTTGTGGGCCTTATATTTAAGCGTAGCCTACTCACCAGCTTACTAGACACAATACAACCCTGAGCCCCTGTATCTAACAAGGCTCTTACCTGTATGCTGCGGCCACCGTATCCCCATACCCAAATCATTGCCGTAGGCAACAATACCGTAATTGGCCGGGGGGCCGAAGCTGGCGTGTAGGCGGCGATTACCTAGCAGGAACCTAAGCGCGGAGTGTCCGCGTCCTGCGGGTGGGTCCCCTCTCTCCGTACACCTTCGAGAGGGTCCCACTCCTGCTGATAGGGACCTCTGGTCCTGTACGCCATGGCTGGCAGCCTATAGTAACCCTGCGGCAGGCGCGCGTACCGTGGATGCGCCTGTAGCCGCGGGTGCTCAGCCAAGGGGAGAGGCATGCGTGGGTCATGAGACCTCACCATGTTGTTCAGTCCCGCCGAGTACTGCATGTACTGGCCCTGGTATTGGCACCCGCCCGTAGCATCACGTATCTGCGATGGGTGCCCCTGACCTTGGACCTGTGACCACCTACCCCGTTCCGGCACCTGCTGCCGAGGTGGTGACTGTCTCGCGCGTGGTGAAGGGGGCATCACCTGCTGATGTCCCTGGCCTCGTCCCTGAAACCCTGGTGGAAGAGGACTCCTCCTTGGAGGGGGTGGGGAGCGTTGCTCCCGTCTAGGTAGGGCAGACTCCGTCCGCTGACCCGCGTCAGCTCTGCCTCCGTAATCTCCGCTGCGGTTCATGCATAGGAGCTGATGGTGGGCACCCTGGCAGTACCTGCAGTTGGTGCTTGATGGGCACTCTCGCACCTGATGCGGCCCCATACACCTAAAGCACCAACGCCGTTGCTGCACCACACCACGACGTTTCTGCACCCGCTGTGCAGCGAACTCCTCACACGCAGTCACCTGATGCCCCGCCTCTCTGCAGTAGGCACACCTCGATTCCAAATTAGCGACATTGTATCGCCTGGGTGGCCTACTCTTACCGTCTCGCGCCTGTGCACCCGGCCGTTCCGGGCGGCGAGCGGCCGCAGACTCCGCGTGAGGCGACTCTCCAAATTGGGCATCTACCCGCCTGCACTCGGCCTCGAGGAAGGACTTGAGCTCCTCGAAGGTCGGGAGGTAATCAGATGTCTTACCTCCGTGTGACTGTTCAAAACGAGCGGCCATGTCGCTCGGCAGGCGGCGCAACAACGTGTGGACCAGGATATAATCATAGCCTGACACCGGCATCCCCTGTCTCTCAAGAGCGTTCACTGCAACGCAGACAGGGTTGAGGACCTTGGCCCTGAGGTCCGTCCCTCGTGTGATGGTCGGCACGGTGAGCCACTGTTCCAGGAGTTGGTCAATCATGAGACGTTTGTTGCTGTATCTCTCGATCAGCAAACCGCGAGCCGTCTCGTAACTTGCATCATCGACTGGTAGATGCTTTACCAGCTCATGGGGCTCACCTTGCAGCTTGGCCATCAATTGTGCCATTTTATATGCCGGCTGCAAGTCAGTGCGGTTATGAATCACACTGTCAAACAGATCCTGGAATCGGGTCCAATCCGTGTAGTCCCCGTGGAAGACCGGAATCGCCACAGCCGGCAGGGGCACTTGCACCCCCGGTCCCCGCGGACCATGGGGTGGGTCCGGCTCCCCAGCTCTACGCCTGGTGATCACAGCAGCCGCCTGCTGGATCTCCTGCCCCATCTCCATGCACTGGGTCACATTCGTCCGGACCGTAAGTTTGACCTCCTCATCAGGCGTCCCATCAAATTACTCCTCGCATCCAGTGAGGCAATCCAACACCTCCGCGACCCGTTCGTCAATCCGTTGCGCACAAGCGATGAGTGCGTCCTCTCGGTCCCCGCGACCGACCATCGCCTGCTTAGTCGCGAACCAAATTAGGTGCGTTCTAATTTTTGCCTGAAGCTGTGTAATTGTGGGAGCCATGGTACCAACTCAAAGTAACACCGAACCTTACAATAAAAAAAAATAGACAATCGGCCCTGATCCTACCGTTAGGATATCCGCACAGGGTAAACACAACGATAATAACAAGCAATTCACTAATTGATTGGCCCTGATCCTACCGATAGGATATTCTACACAGGGCACACACTACAATCACGATAAATATATTTTTTTTATGTAGGTAGATTAAAAATCTTATACTAAAATAATCTTAAATCTAGTGGTTTTCTGAACCACGCTCTGCTACCAAAAATTGTCTGATTCCAAGCTAAACTCCCGCAGTGGAAGCGATTTACACAGGTAAATTTCGAACAAAATACCAGGAGTTCAACTGGAGGCAGACAATGGCTGCGTTACGCAGCGCTAAATAGCATACGCTGCACAATATAGCAGCGCATACTATGAATTAAACGTGAACCTAAATCTATTTAACTTAATTAACTAAGTTGAGTGAAATTGGCAAATGATGTGTTCCAACCCTTACATAACTCAAGTCGGTAGTAAATACCGTCTGCCGATCTGGCGTTACGTCACACGTATTAGCACTAGATTATAAGTAAGTACCTCCAAATTATATCACCCCACGAATTCCGCAATTCGTACTAAGGAGTCACAATGATATGGTACAACAAATATGACTAAAGGGAACACACCATTAACACGAATAAACAGGTTTACACTTACAGTCAACGTGCCGGTCCAAATGCATAAAATACCCAACGGAGAAAGGAAGTTCAGGGAATGGATCAAATCGGGATTCCGTGGGTACTTACAGGGCTGGGTGGAAAAGATATCGACACCCAGCATTCCACTACAGCCTTGGCGCGTTATTCACGTCAAACCACTCACAGCTTCTGTTCGTATTCCACTTTGATATTAGTCATTACGCGTGACCCAACCCGAACTTGGGTCGTACATACGCGGGCCAAAATGGCCACCTGATGCCTATTCAACGCGACGCTCACGTGGAAGACGTCGAGACATCCAACAATCACTAAGCCTGGCATTCCAGTACAACCCAGGAGAAACGCAATAGTACGATGCATCAACACGCGCGATCTCAAATTGAATCGTCCATTACACGCGGCATCACAAAACGCGTGGCGGGAAATCCGCACAATACGCAATACGCTTGTCCGAGCGGTTTTGAGTGACTGACTGCGGTGCAGAAATCACCGCCTGGCGCCTACAGGCGGCCCGCGCGCACGCCGCCACCCGCGAGCGAGAAAAGGAACAACATATGCCCAGAGCGATGCGTGCGGGCGAGCATCGCGGCGTATTCACAGACCGTCACCAATACCTAACCTACCCCAGCATAGCAACGCTAAATTAAACACAAGGTCTACCGTAGAACCGAGTATGGTCGTCGGTGGCTAGTACCAAAAAAGTGTATCTGGCAAGTAATTCGCGATAATCACGATGAGGTAGGTCACTTTGCTTTAGACAAAACCGTTGAAAGAATAAGATCAAAGTATTGGTTTCCGCGGTTGAAGAAAACAGTTTCTAAATACATAAAAAACTGTTTAAATTGTATATATTACAAAAATTTACATGGCAAAAAACCCGGTGAATTATACCCAATTCCCAAGTATGCGCGACCGTTTCACACTCTTCACCTAGACCACATGGGCCCTTTCGTTAAATCCACACAACAGAACAGTTACGTGTTAGTAGCAGTCGATTCTTTTACAAAGTTTGTATTTATAGCAGCCGTTAAAAACACAAAAAGTAAAGTAGTTATTAATGAGCTTGACAAAATTTTCAAAGTATTCGGAAACCCGAAACGCCTTATCTGTGACGCTGGTAGCGCGTTTACATCCGCGTTGTTCAAACAATTTTGTAAAGACAGAGATATTAGGGCTCATATAATTGCGACTGGAGTCCCACGCTCTAATGGTCAGGTAGAGCGCTACAACCAAACAATTCTAGAAGCTTTACGTACCATGGGCGCAGATAAGGAAAACAACAAGTGGGACCAAAATGTAACTAGTATTCAGCAGGGTATCAATAGCACAGTAAATAAAACGACAGCTGCGGTTCCAAGCGAGGTTTTCTTTGGGTACAGAATTCGCATGAACACCGATAGAATCACTGATGATGATAGCGTAGAACATCCAATTGACATCACGTCCTTGAGGTATTCCGTCGACGAGCACATAAAGAAAGACGCAAGCAAACAAAAAGCGACTTTCGATGCGAGACGCAAAGAAGCTCCTAAATTCAAAGTAGGAGATTTAGTTGTAATTAAGATTGCTAGTCAATCTAATGAGGGGCAAAGCACTAAACTTCTTCCTCAGTATAAAGGTCCCTTTCAAGTTACAGAGATTTTGGGTCATGATAGATATAAAATTTCTGACATGCGCGGATCGGAGAGGACCTCGAGAAAGTATGAAGGTGTGGCCTGCGTCGAAAACATGAAGCCGTGGATCCATGTGACTGCGGATTCCGATTAGGTAACCGGACGTTGTCGATCAATAAGGTGCGTACACGCATTTTTATTACAATATTCAACATTTAATTGAATTATTCAACACATTATTAAAATTCTTAACATGACAAATAATTCAGATACATTTTGAGAATTAAAGAAAACTATATATTTATATTTTTTGAATTGTCTCATGTATGCGCTTCAAACAGAACGTATGTTTTGTATAAAGCAGAGGTTTTCTGGTGACGAAGGCCTTCTCAAGTGGTGGCGATACACGTCTTGGTTCTGAAACACACAAGTTCAAGTTACATTGGTGATACGGTTTAAACTATGTTGTGATACACAACTAACTGTACTTAGTTCAAGCTACATAGTGATACACGACCTGACTACCAATTAATGATACACAACTAGTGGTTTTATACTGAAGACAAGCCATAGCACTTGAATTTAATCTATATACAAAATATACGCAGTTAACATGATTCAGCGGGTAAACAACTGTAAGAAAATTTACCTTTACCTTTTGTTCTCAGCTCCTACATAAGACATGGACGACGCTCGAGGACGAACGCGTCAGCAGGACGGCCGGATGTTGTCGTCACGCTTTTTCCGTGTCAAAAAAACGGCCCATCACCGGTTCAGGCAGCGGCAGTTGTCACATCACAAACGCGGGAAGGGCTGTGATTGGTCGGCGTAAAGCGGAGCGAGGAACGTTCCTATTGGTTGACCTACTTCCCCGACTCCGACTCCCGGTGCGCGGCCACACCGCCGCCGGCGCACGACACCGCACTTTTTTCCTGGACAGCTTAGACGCAGCACGTTTACCGTTTCCGTACGTCGCAAAGAAGGAAAGTAGTGTTCCAGTTGGCTATTTTTATATATTATTTTACAAGTTCTTCTATTCGGATAATTCTGGTAAAACGTGATAATTTGAAATAAAGTGATCTTTGCTTTAATATATTTGTTTCTATTATAAAGGACTTGAGGGTGTGTATTGCAATCTTAGGCAATGGGCTGACAACCTGTCACTATAGCGATCATAGACTTATAATATACCACTAGCGATACACTTTATTCCGAATAATCCTCAAATATTTGTCAGACTTGACGTAAATTTCCGTTTTTTGCTGCCGTTTACGCTCTGACTATGCCGCAAGGGATAATAGGCGTGATATGTGTATTTGTATCAACAAATAATAGTGTAGATAAAAGTCAAGCTATTACTTACTGGTCACTACTGTTTTAAATTGTCAGCTATAAGGTATTTTCAACATTATGACAGTCTGAGAAGGCATTGGCCTAAATTCGGAAAATATATTCTGTTATATTTTACCTTAAATTAATGCTGTCACTTTCCATCAAGAAGTAGGTTTAGAAAAGGTTAAGAGGTTTCTAAGTCTTGTCATGTTTAAAAATATCAATGGGTTTTTTTCACAATTTCTAGCAAATTAAGTCACCATTGTTTTAATCGTCGCCGTCGCATTTTGCGTCAAATTATAAGACATGACATGACATAGATATCTCCTATCCTTTTCGAAACCTTTATGACGAAAATAAACAACGCTAATTTAGGGTAAGATTGATAACTCGACTTGAGGCCAATATTTATATTACAAACTAAAGTAAACCTACCCGCATCACTCACTAAACCAACATCTTATCTACAAAGACAAACTAAGCAATCAAATGTACATCTAATAGGGCAGGTAAAACCGGAAGTTTCTCAAAACCAGTTTTTTGTTACAAACTAAAGTAAACCTCATCATCACTCACTAAACCAACATATTATAATATGTTGGTTTAGTGAGTGATATATCTTCATATAAAAACTAAGCAATCAAATTTACATCGGATAGGGCAGGTAGAAACGGAAGTTTCGCAAAACCGGGTTTTTATTATAATAAAGAGCCCAATTCCGTAATTCCTGCTGTACCTTAATTCGTGTTTGGTAAAATTTATAAAGAAATATATTTCCCCCATTTATTTTTGTTAAATTCACGCCTTTTCAGTACCGTGGTCTTTTGAGTATTGACATAGATACTCAAAACGGTGGTGTAAACGGGCAATAATCAAAAATATAAATATACACCAACTATTTAATATTTTGAACCGTTTAAAAAATATGCCATGTGATGCCGGCTTAGAATACCGTATGATGCCGGCTTAGAATAGCATCACCCCATTTCTTCCCGTGAGAGTCGTAAGAGGCGACTAAGGGACTCCAGGGTGTGTATTATATTTTAGGCAATGAGGTGACAACCTGTCACTATGGCGATACACAATTTTCCGAATGACCCTCAAATATTTGTCAGACGTGGCGTAAATGTTCGTTTTTGCGGCCATTTACGCTCTGCCTACGCTGCAAGGGATTAAGGCGTGATATGTGTATGTATGTTAAAAAATATTACAACTCTGGAAATCAGAATGCTTTAGAAAATATAACATGCTATGCCGGCTTAAAAAAGCATTTCTTTCCCGCGGGTATCGTAAGAGGCAACGAAGGGACTCGAAAGTTTCATGCACAGGTGTCATGTGTATAATAATTTTAGGCGACATGATGACAACCTGTAACAATAGTGATACACAAATTTTATGATACGGCCCTCAAATATTTGTTAAATGTGGCGATAGCGGGCGTATTTTAGGGTCGTTCTCACTCTGCCTATCCCACAAGGGATAAAGACGCGTTACGAATAGTATGTATGGAAATCAGTATTTAAACTTCGGTTTTTTTTTTGTTAAGATTCCGGTTTGTCAATATCCCGGAATTCCGGTTCGAATCCCCTAATCAGATAACGGGAAACAGGTAACCCAGTGGTATAATAAAGAGCAATCTAATCAGGAATTAAAGGCGGCTTGAGTTTGCTGAACAATTAGACGTCCATCTTTGCGAAGTAGAGTGACCACGATTTGGGGACAATTGTTTAAAATACATCTGCCTTTGTGGTGGTGGTCATTCAGTATATTATTACTTAGATGGCGCCATGATCAGACTGAATTTATCATCTTCAATACATAGTATAAAATAAATTCACTATTATTTAAAGCCTAAAAACGAGTCTTGCCGTGTGATGCCGGCTTTGAATAGCATCACCCCATTTCTTCCCCGGGGGTGTCCTAAGAAGCAACACAGGGACTCGAGGATATTTATTGCAAATTTAGGCGATGGGCTGACAACCTGTCACTATGGTGATACACAATATTCCAAATGACCCTCCTATGTATGTCGGATGTGGCGTAGAAGTCCGTTTTTTACAGCCGTTTACGCTCTGCCTACCCCGTAGTTATAGGCGTAATATATGTATGTAAGTATTTAGACGAGTCTAAGCTTGGTCGACATAGGTCGTGATTCATCTCAATAAATAATTAATATTCTGTACATTTCACACAGCGCCACCTAGCCCCAAACTAAGCATAGCTTGTACTATGGGAACTTAATAGCTGACAATATTGCTAATATACTTTTTTTTGTCAATAAATACATATTATACATAGAAAACACCTAGTCTAAACACAAATATCTGAATAATTTACTTAACAAATATTTGTGTCTTGTGGGGATCAAACCCACGACCCTCGGTGTAGCAGTATCCAATACGCCATCGGGCCAGTCAACTACTTCTTTAACCTAAACTTAGTCTACCTAGCTGTAGACGCATTCAATTAAAGCTAAACAGAGCATTAAGCTGTAACGGGCCGGGCTAACGGGCTAAATAGCACTGATTAAGCTCCTGTGCTAATTAATTTGCACTGCGTCCGTGCTACTAGAACGCTTGTCAAAGCTGGACAAACACACCTGCGTATGATTCAGCCGTGGAATTTCTAAAGATTTCCTGCGCAAGTTGACGTTTATTAATCTAATCCCATATACCTCAAAGAACCGGGTCCCCGTGGGTCCGAGATTTGAAAGAGTATCAATGTAATAATGATAAACATGATTTTTGATAGCACTACACAAAATCTACTCGCGGGGCCTTCCTCAATAAACCATCTTATTTACATATACGCATCTGCTCTCCGCCCGCCCGCTTTATTAAACTAATATCTATAACAATGGCAGCTACATCAGTCCACTGCTAGACATAAGCCTACCGCATACGAGGATATTTGCCTTATCACGCCAAACTCATTACGCTTGGTAGGTGGATTGGCGAGCGCATTGCATTGTGTTGTGTTCACAGAGAACGCTCCTCGCCATTTCCTGCAATCATAACTTAGTCACCTTTTACTACACTCACGGGTAGAAATAGGGTGGTATTATCTAAACCGGCACCACCAACAAACCTAAAATTGTGGTCACAGTATTATAAGTGGAATCAGAACAGAGCAGGTGCGTTGATTAAACAAAGGTCCGATTCAGTCTCACTCGTCGGGCCTTCCTCAATAAACAATATTATTTACTTATAGCCGTTTGCTCTCCGCCCACCCGCTTTAATAAATGAGTATCCATAACAATAACAGCCACAGCAGTCCACTGCTGGACATTGTTCTCCATACGGGAGAATTTGCCATACTCATCACGCTTGGCAGGTGGACTGGCGAGCGCAGTGCATTGTATTGTGTTCACAGAGAACGCTTCCGCCATTTCCTGCAATTATAACTTAGTCACCTTTTACTACACTCACGGGTAGAAATAGGGTGGTATTATCTAAACCGGCACCACCCTATACTAACTTGAAAGTGTGGTCACAGTATTATAAGTGGAATCAGAACAGAGCAGGTGCGTTGATTAAACAAAGGTCCGATTCAGTCTCACTCGTCGGGCCTTCCTCAATAAACAATAGTATTTACTTATAGCCGTTTGCCCTCCGCCCACCCGCTTTAATAAATGAGTATCCATAACAATAACAGCCACAGCAGTCCACTGCTGGACATGGGCGTTCAGCATACGGGAGTATTCATACTCATCATGTTGGGCAGGTGGATTGGCGAGCGCAGTGCATTGTATTGTGTTCACAGAGAACGCTCCTCGCCATTTCCAACAATCATACCTTAGTCACCTTTTACTACACTCACGGGTAGAAATAGGGTGGTATTATCTAAACCGGCACCACCTAATACTAACCAGAAAAGTGTGGTCACAGTATTATAAGTGAAATCAGAACAAGGCAGGTGCGTTGATTAAATAAAGGCCCGATTCAGTCTCACTCGTCGGGCCTTCCTCAATAAACAATATTATTTACTTATAGCCGTTTGCCCACCGCCCGCCTCAATAAATGACTATCAGGGGGATGATTTGAACACAAATTAAGGTATTTTTTTATAACGTCAGGGACAAATAAGTTGGGCTCACTAGTAATATTCAGTAAACGTATAAATCTGTGTCCTTTAAGCTAAATATACAAAAAATTTGCTATTCAGTGGTGGACATATTTCAAAACACTAAACACAACAAATTTGTCCAGGTTAAAAAAATCTTTATTACGAACTAGATTTCCGCCCACCGGCTTCACCCGCTGCCACTCATTTTATCGTGGTAATAGTTGTTTTCCTGCGGTAAAAAGTGTTATTCCAAGTTATACTCTACCTGTGTTTTAAATTTCATCCAAATCGGTCAAGCCGTTTGAACGTCAATTGGTAACAAACATATATACATACACACACGTACACACAAACTCTCAGATTTATAATATTAGTACGGATTTAATATTCATTCTAAAACTAAAACACAGTTCTGAAAAGCAAAATTATAAGTTAGCTAATTGGTAGAAATAGCATTTTCTTTTTAGTGAGTAAGTTACCAAAACGAAAGACCCGATGAACCGTCTTAGAGTTGTTAACGACCATAAAATACGTTAAAAACTTTAAAAAGGGACTTACTAATGCACCTCGTCCAAAGACCCATTTCCTTCTAGAAAGAAATAGAAAAAGAGTAACGTAATCACAAATATACAGGGTCCTTTGAATCTAGTTATGATTTTAAAAAAGAGACTGATAAATAAATCTAGGGGATGGGCAACAGCGTTCCCTGTGAATTAATTAGCTTGGGATAGTCCAACTCCAGCAGTGAACAGTTGTGCAAAATTTTGGGTAAACTAGATATCTAATTAATTCACAGGGAACGCTGTTGCCCATTCCCTGGATTTATTTCCTGTGCCGCTAACAGGTACTAGTAGTGGTAGAAAGTTTAAAACCTTTCACACCAGGGTTCATCAAATCCTTTGTCGACTCGGCGTCCCTCAAGACAAAAGAAAGACCGTTGCATGCATTATTTTTCGTAGGTCACTACGATGAAGGCGATGTAGCATACTCGCGTAGCCAAATGCTACGAAACTGTTACTTTGTAATAGATATTATAATAAAACATACATACGTATATCACGCCTTGATCCCTTGCGGGGTAGGCAGAGCATAAACGGCCGTAAGAAAGTTTTTTTTTTTTTTAAAGATTTCAAACGTTTATTGCATAAATCAGTATACATAGAAACGAACATTTACGCCACGTCTGACAAAAATTTGAGAGTCATCCAGAAAATTGAGTATGAGCATAGTGACAGGTTGTCAGCCCATCATCGCCTAAAATTTCGAGACACATGTTACTCTCGAAATATTTTAATAATCGTACCATATAATACTATGGCCAAAACGTTTTCAAGCCGAAAGGTTAGTGATAATAATATTAATGATTTATCATTTATTTATATGCGTAATGGTGAATGATTCGAAATTATTTTTCGCACAAGAGATGAGTGTTCATGATTATGATGATAAATTGTGCATTCCATATTTGTATGTTGGTTTCGGTAATGATGATCAAGCGGTCTTGTGATAGGTTTTGGCTTGCTAAAAGAAAACCTCTAACTTCTTTTACATAAGCCTCGGTATACTTACAAAAAAAATGCAGACGGACGTCTATAGGCAAAGACCGGCAAACACGAGGTGGCACGAAGAACTGAGTTGCCGAAGTTTGTTCAATAAAAAAAACTGAACAAAATAAATCAATAAAGTTGGGTCACGCCGAGACAGGAAAGTTTGCATGCCGCGGAAGAAAATGACTTGAAAAATAAACGAGCAAGAGCACCTTGCGAAAACTAAAAGGTTCCGTAGAAAATTAAATTGGACGTAGTCAATCTTGATTTTATTAATTTAAACAAAGGTAATATAAAAGGACAAATCATACTAATATTATGATTGTGAGCAAGGAACATAGGTCGAAATATCCAATCCAATCGGCTGCAACATTTTGTATGGGAGGTCCAATTTTTTTACTGCTTCGAACTATGTTGTTCCATTTCATGGGCTGATTCACCCCTTGAAAAATTGTTATTTTTTATTTGTTGAAATTGGCGACGTAGCATTGGTCTCATAATGAAAATTACTCAGTATGATGCCATAAACAATGTGTGAAATTTAATGCATTTTCTCCGAAACGCGGTGTTCACTACATTAACAGCCACTACGGTCCACTGCTGGACATGGGCCTCCCTTGCATGAAAAAAACATATATTTAATACCTGCTCAGTAAAATTTGTGGCTTTTATTTTCATTTTAGAAAATAAATATTAAACATATTTCACCACGCTAAAAAAGGAATTTGTTGATTTATTCAATTTTCTTTTGTTAAATCCATAGGTAATTCAAAATATGCATAACTAGAATTGTTAAATTTCATAACAATTTAAAGTTTATATTTTTACCCCATCTCTTATACTGCACTATGACGTAATCTGCCCCAGTTTTTGTACAAAATAGCGTTTTGAAAAGTAGCTTGTTTGACTTGAAGGAAATACCGTATTCCAACGTCCAACGGTACCCTAATAGCATTGGAACTCAAATCGATCGGTGTCGAGTCAATAAGGCCCGATCGCCAAAGCGTTGAAGGCGGGAACTTTTGCAAAGAAAATAATTTACTAGAAAATCTGCTAGTAATTTACTAGGAATTTCCACTTGCCGCTGGTAGGAAACGTTTGCGCTAAATGACAGAAAAACTGCGATGTTTATTTGAAAAGCAGACTGCAGCAGTGTTTTTGTTTTATTTTCTGATTTTTTATCTTTTGCTGTTTTGGTGGTGACCTCACATTTTGGTAATTGTGACATTAACATTTACATACATACACATATCACGTCTATAATCCATTGCGGGGTTGGCAGAGCGTAAACGGCCGCATAAACAGATAATTACGCCGCGTTAGACAAATATTTTAGGGTCATTCGGAATATTGTATCGCCTTAGTTACAGGTTGTCAGCCCATCGCCTAAATTTGCAATACACATCCTCGAGTCCCATAGTCGCCTCTTACGACTCCCATGGGAAAAAATGAGGTGATGCTATTCTAAGCCGGCATCACATGACAAAAACCGGCATCACACGGCAACAATTTTTAAGGTTCCGTTTAAATTTAAAGCCATTGTTCTTAATTTTACTCGTTTGTTTTTAATGCTTGTTACACGATTACTCTGATAGATAATATTGAACCTATAATTTAAAACCGAAATCTAAAATAATTTCCTATCTTCATAATACACTTTTATGCAGATGCTTTTATAGACCAACAATTCAACCGGTCCTATAACTAAAAAAGTGGTACAAGCTTATTGAGAACGCCAAATCGTATAAAAATATATTAAAGACTGCATATAAGCGCGCCTAACATTTTTGTAAGAACAGTGCACCTTTCTTTTTTAATTGAGTAATTAGACGGCGGTCGTTACACAACCATGTCAGATGCCTACTATTAGTAGTCGGTGGTTGAAAAACTCTGGCACCAGGGTTCATCGTGTCACACACGAAAAGAAAAAAAGAAACAAAAAGTTACAAATCCATGGCTTAAAATATAAATGAAATATAAATCATACATTTCAAAGATCCTAATGAACATGTAGATAATGAAATTATACCATGTTATCCTTCGCAAATGCCACATTTAAGGCGAGCTGATAATCCGGGGACTTAGAATATTATTTATTAATCTCTGCACAAGCAAAATATCTTACAAAAGGGTATATTAGCAACTGAAATTTAAGGATTTTAGGTCTGACCTGGGTACATTCATTTAATTTCTTTTTAAGGTGACTTTATACAGAGGTTGTAATTTATTTATTTATTTAATGGATATCGAGACAAACCCAAATAGGGATAAACGGTGTCTTTTCTTTTGTTTATGTATTGTTTATGTAATATGACCTTATTAAAAAAAATAAAAAAACTTGCCAGAAGGGGAAGTAAGATGTACGTCTAAATGATGATGACCACATAGAATATTTGTTTGTTTTGATTAACAGCTTTATTATGCATTGTGAACTTCTCTCTCTCAGTCGGATTTACCTATAATATCAAGGATCAATAAATAAATCTTACAAAAAGGCACTGGCATTGAGAACAGAACACAGTTATAAACCAAGCTCTAAGTGTCAAAAGTTTGACCTTATTCGTCCGTAAGCAAGATAGTTCCGTGCTTCGGAGGACACGTTAACCCGTCGGGCCCGGTTGCTGTATATGATTACATAAATGGCGGTTATTACACAATCATATCAGAGGCCTATAAGAAGGTCATTGAAAAACTGACACCACGGTTCGTCGAGTCGTTAGACGACTCGGTGGCCCACACGAAATAGATGAAGTATCGTAAGTTTGAGACAAACCTGTGTAGAAATTAGCTGCAGAATTTAAAAATGTATAGAATTGCTAACAATTTCTAAAATATAAGATACAGCAATGGGAATACTTCTTTACATTCTGTGAAACGTAGACCTCCTAAAAAGTTTCATTAGGCAAATCTTGAATGGCTGAGCTTGTTAGAGATTTATTTATTTTAATAAATGTACAACTTTTTGTGATATATATTTTGATCTAGTATTTCTATTAATATTGGCAGATATCCCTAACCCACAGACCAAAGAACTGGCGAGGGTATAAGTGACAGGTGCTTTGTGCCCTAACATCTATTAAAATGTATTGAATAATATTGAATCTAAAACTGACAAATTGAAAAATTTATACTAACATGAATTGACTGTTTGATTTACATATGGTTTTTGGGACAAAATTCCATAGAATAAAATATACCGACTTACTTTCTTTTAAAGAAATTTTTACCCTACAGTCTCGGAGACGGTTATGTATGTGGACACGTAAATTGATTTTCACGTTCTTTTTTAACAAATATGCTTCTTTAAAAATTACTTTTTTTTACAAGTGGTAATGGCATTCATTATGAAAACACAATTAAAGCAGTAAAATCGCATACATATATAACGTCGATATCCCTTGCGGGGAAGGCAGAGCGTAAACGGCCGTAATAAAATTATGTAAAAAAAACTTTTAAAACAAGCTTATATTTAAGTGCACTGAAAAAATGAAAATAAAATTTTGAATGACATTAACCACATTCATTTATGACTTTACAGAAATGAAAATATAATAAAAGCTTGTCGCGATGCCTAGAAGAAACTACCTAATTACAGTTAGGTGCGTACCTTATTACAAAATTTCAATCACAAATTGAAAGTTTCGCGACAAGCTTTTATTATATTTTCATTTCTGTAAAGTCATAAATGAATGTGGTTAATGTCATTCAAAATTTTATTTTCATCTTTTCAGTGCACTTAAATAAAAGCTTGTTTTAAAAGTTTTTTTTACATAATTTTATTTTATATTTTTTAGTTTATGTTACGATAGTTATTGATCAATACGAAAGTCTTTCTATAAAACGGAGAGACCTTCAATAGAAAAACTTAAGGCACGGGGAAAACTAACATTAGGATAAAGTATAATTATCTCTTTTATATTCTATAGAAGTAGGTTGGTACCTACTCCTCCGGCATCCCTAATAGAAGAATTAGCTTGTAATATGTCTTGGTCTTTTCATTTCATTGGCGTCATTATTACATGGCCGAGTCCCAGTTAATTTCGAACAGTCTAATTCTTCTATCAGGAGGCCTTCTATTGACGTGACCCTAATTCATGGTGGGCCTACCAACTGCCTATCATGAACGAATTCGTATACAAAATTGCAAGTCCCAGCAGTTGAATATTGAGGAGTTCCATAGTTCGAAGACAACCCTGGATGTAGCGTCTAATTCATGGTGGGCCTACCAACTGCCTATGATAAACGAATTCGTATACAAAATTGCAAGTCCCAGCAGTTGAATATTGAGGAGTTCCATAGTTCGAAGACAACCCTGGATGTAGCGTCTAATTCATAGTGGGCCTACCAACTGCCTATAATAAACGAATTCGTATACAAAATTGCAAGTCCCAGCAGTTGAATATTGAGGAGTTCCATAGTTCGAAGACAACCCTGGATGTAGCGTCTAATTCATGGTGGGCCTACCAACTGCCTATAATAAACGAATTCGTATACAAAATTGCAAGTCCCAGCTATAAACCGCTGAGGAGATCTCTCGTACGGAGCCGATCCTGGCAGCAGCATCAGGTCAAATTTATGATTAACATGCATTGTCATCGGTTCTGGACCAACATGCAAAATTTCAACTCTATCGGATACCGAGAAGTGGTTCAAATTAAACTTGCAAGATTTGCACCGAACAAACATTGTTACTTACTTACTTACTTACATACTTACATACACTGCAAGTTAAATAAAAGCTTTTAAAAAGGAAAATACGCGCCACGTCTACATTTGAGGGTCATTCAGAAAATGGTTTATCGCTACTATAGAGACAAATTGTCAGCCCAACGCCTAAAATTACAATACACATTTAACCCTCGAGTCCCTCAGTCGCCTCGTACGACACGCACGAGAAAGAAATGAGGTGATGCTATCCATTCCATACCTATATAAAACTACATGATACGACACACACTTAGATTATTCAAAACATTATGAAAAGAAATTGTTAGAACTTGCGGCTTGTTTCTTTACTGTCGGTTACCGCAGTCGGGTTATATGTATTATAATTGTTTTTTTATGTCATTCAAATCGTTCATTTCTGAGTACATTTCACAGAACAAATAGCAAGTATTACATCTTGAATCTGGCCTCCAGTCACGTCCTCATCCTATCTGTAGACAAATATTACCGAATCAAAGGATATATCTGGAGGAATTTTAATTTGTTTTAGAAAGATACGCACCTCATAATTTTGTGGTATTTAACCGTTGCCGTGTGGTACCGATTCAGAATAGCATCAAGCCATCTCTTGAAGATATCTCTTCAAGCAGACCTACTGTCACAGTTTCCGTTTGAATTTGAACCGTTCTTGTATTTTCGTATTTGTATTGATTTTTATTTAGACTTTACTAGCGACCCGCCAGTGATTTCACCCGCTGCTAACATAATTTTACATTAGGTGCGCTACTTCAAGATTAAAACAAATTTGGTCCTTAATCGTAATAGTCCTAACTCTTTAAACGGCTAACTCTCTTTATGCCTACTTCGCGTTTTGCCTAGTCGTAACGCGACATAGTCATAGTACGCTTTAGGTACACCCAGCTGAAGGGTCTACAAGTTGGTGTCGTAAAAAGCGATTAAGGACAAACCCAGGGAAAGGGGTGCCTATTAAAACAGCATTTTGCACTGCGCTTACTCGCGTGGTGAGTACGGCAAATAACCCCCTTAAATAGGGGAAGCCTTATGTTTAGCATGCATTTTGTGAATGTTATACTTGTAGTAGTAATAGACAGATCCAATTTATTCAAGGAAATTTAGGAATTCCCAAAGCGTCCATGGCTGCGTATTTTTACCGCATCCATAACGCATGCGTCTGTCAGACGAAAGAAAAAATTCGATCTTATTGCCGCACACTTATGGCGCCGGTGCGTTAACGGTGAGTGCACGTCAACCCATCGTACGTACCGTCTCACCGTAGGAACCTGTTTATTTACCGAAAACTTTGCAAGCCAAAAGAAACTCAGTCAGCTGATAGTTTTTAAGGAAGATGTTTTTTAACAGTTTCCTAACAAAATGCTTAGTCAAATTTGTTTACTTTTATGGTCCAATAAAGTTGTTCACCAATTCGAGTTCCATATATATTTTTATTGTTATTTTTGGGATACTTACAGCTTGAATAATAACAATAAACTTATAGCCATTTAAAAGATTCCACCAATAGGATAATACCTGCAAAATTTTCGGTACGCCCAGTAAATGCCTCAAGTTTGATACAACTACCAGTTAATCTAATCTGTTACAATTTATACATACACATATCACACCTTTATCCCTTGCGGGGTAGGCAGAGCGTTAACGGACGTAAAATACGGTCGCTATTGCCACATCTAACAAATATTTGAGGGCAGTTTCAGAAATGTCGTGCATCACTATAGTGACAGGTTGTCAGCCTGTCGCCCAAAATTGCAATACACATGAAACCCTCGAGTCCCTTAGTCGCCTCTTACGACACCCACAGGAAAGAAATGGAGTGATGCTATTCTAAGCCGGTATCACATGGCCATCTAAGCCGGCATCACACGGCAATTTATTAATTACTAAATAATCTCAAATCAATATACGTTCTGATAAGCATTAGCAGATCAGTATCATGAGCAATATCATTAATTATAGACTACCGTTTAGCGATTAACTGTGTTATTACATACAAGTTTATTTTACATTTATTCAGATCAAAATTAAAACTTGTCAAATAGTATAAAAATAATGGTTTATGCTGTTTTGACACCGACAAATAATACGGAAAACTTATTTGAACACTTTCTAAAACCTTGTCTTATTTTTTAGTTATTAAGGTTAGCCTATTGTCCTAAATCAGGGTTTCTCGGGTTGTTTGTCGACTCGGTCATAAAAAAAAGATAATAAGTTCAGGTATTTTAGGGTTCCGTACTATTTCACGAACCTATTGCTGAAACTTCGTCGTCCGTCCGTCTGTTCATCTGTCACCAGGCTATATCTCATAAACCACAAATCGTGCGTGGTGGATGGAGTGCTAAAACTTTCACACATGTCGTACCTACACTCGACAGCAGTCAAGAGCAATTAATCACTTACAAAATTCTCGGAAACTATGAATGCTAGGACAGCTTAATGAAAAAATTGAGATTGTTAACCTCATTTTTATTAAACTTAAATGACTGTTAAAATTTTAAATAGCTCTCTCTTCTCTTTTCGTGTGGTACACCGAATCGTCAACGACCCGGTGAACCCTGGTGTCAGAGTTTTTACAACCGCCGACTACTAGTAGTAGGCCTCTGACATGGTTGGGTAACGACCGCCGTCTAAGTAATCATAGACAGCAACAGGGACCGACGGCTTAACGTGCCCTCCAAAGCACGGAACCATCTCTCTTTTCGGACAATTAGGTGGTTCAGCCTGCAATGTCCTAACCAGACCGGGAAAAATTCACAAAGTAATAAATATCAACTTTATGAGTGTCCCACCGAGAATAGAACCCGGAACCTTTGCGTCGCAGGCAGTCACACTACCACTGCGCCACATCGGCCGCCTGATACCAAAAAGATAAAAACAAGTTTTTTTTAAAGGGAGATGATAATACGAAATTGCTGCATTCGATTTTGATTTTATTTCTAATCTGTTATTCAAGTGGGTATGAGAACCAAGACTATAGTATATTTAGGAGTAGTATGTAAACTGTAATAATATTACTTACACTTTAATAATACACACAAATCATACACATATCACGACAACAATCCCTTGCGGGGTAGGCAGAGCGCAAACAGCCGCAAAAACGGCCATTTACACCACGTCTGACAAATGTTTGAGGGTCATTCGGAAAATTGTGTATCGCTATAGAGACAGGTTGTCAGCCCATTGTCTAAAATTGTAATACACAATTGTAATTCAAATCCCTACTCACTTTAATAATGATTTTATTTAAATAACTGATTACGACTCCCATACAACGAACGTGATCTTTATGTCATTTTTAAACATTATGGAACCCTTTGTTCGAGAGTCTGACTCACACCAAACGTATTTTTTAAACCAAATTTTCATTTTAAAACTATATCTCAGCTCGTTGCCTAGAACAGGATTCTTAGATCGAGTTCTTGAAGGATTTGTGTGATGAATGGCTTCCTGACTTCTTCTCTGACCTACATCGCACGCTCGTGATAGGAATTGAAATTTAACTATTATAAGGAAACTTTACATATTGCCGTATGGTGCGATTGTTAGCATTTTTGCTATATGTATTTATACTGATCTATTTGTTACTGATACGACATTCTGCAAGGTGTAACAAAAAGGATATTACAATCCTTAAGATACTCATTAAACTGAGCGACTATAGAACATAGGTCGAAATATTAAACAAAAAAATTGGACCTTCTATAATTAATTAATCAGCTCACCGGATATATGTTTTTTTTTTATTAATGATGGGTTTGCTCTTGACTCTAGTCTAGGTCATAGGACAGAGTCTAAGATGGAGCGAGCTCACCCAGAAGAAGCCTGTTCACTCTTACTTTGAAGAGATTAGGGTTGTATGCTTTTGGAAACACAGACGCAGGTAGTGAGTTTCACTCTTTAGCAGTACGCATTATAAAAGATGACTGATGAATGATGATAATTATGGCAGGTCCAATTATTTTTTAATATTTCGACAACCATGTTCCATGGGGAAAGTTGTTTAGTTTTATGAATACTTTACCTTCCTTTCAGCTTGTTCAACTCTTTTTGATACTCCGATGAGGACAGCATATACATACATACATAAATCACGCCTATAATTGCTTGCGGTGTAGGCAGAGCGTAAACGGCATCCTATCGCATAAAATTTTATCGCAATTGCAATACACATCCTCGAGTCCCTTAGTCGCCTCTTACGACTCCCACGGGCAAGAAATGGGATGATGCTATTCTAAGCCGGCATCACACGGAAATAGGATGAACCTCTATATAAATCATTCATAAATGTTCAATCATAATTTTCACTACAAAATAATCAGCGTAATCCTCGTCGATTCATCATGAACCGTAATGATTCCAATTCTCCGTAAGTTAATTACAGTTATTAATCTCTGATCTGGGACGGATACAAAATGGCCGGCAATTTATTAAGATGGCGCCTTTGGGCACGCATTCATTGTATTCTTATTGGTGCACTTGAATTTACGTTCCTTGTTCATTGATGGTTGCGTATAGCAAGTTATGTTTTATCAGCAGCCTATTAAGGGATAGCGCGAGGGATTTTTAAATCCTGTTTATTTAGACAATCACAGTCGTAAAATTATGAAAAAATATGTGTAATTGCTGAGTGTTGAGGGTCTAACATTATTTTAATCTAACTATCAGTTACAAAATTTGTAATTTTTTCACATACACACACACATATATATCACGCCTATAAACCCTTGCGGGGTAGGCAGAGCTCAAACAGCAGCAAAAATCAGATATATATCTGTTTGATTAAAATATGAAAAAGGACGTCCAAAGTAAACAGTTATAAATATTTTTTTTAGTATATGCCTACAGTTTTAATGTTATTACCATATGTGTATGCTATTATTTAAAGTAGTATTGAACGATAGTAGTATTAATAGTATTTAAAAACAATCTTTTACTGAGACAATTGCTGAATTAAAGATTGTGACGGTATTTCTCTAGTTTTTATGTAAAAAAACACACTATGTCGCAAAAATTTGACCCCAAAATGATGGCGTGTTTCTCTCTGGTGCAGCGGGAATGAATGAACCAACTTTTCAAGAGAAACTGGGCTTATAGGGATCAACCTTATATTGTTTATTCTTAGTAACTGTGTAAATAATAGTAAAATTAGATTAAACAAGTAGGCTGATAAACAATAAATAAATAAATATTGCAGTAAAACTACTGATAGGACAGCTATAGGGCTGTCTACTGTCACTGCTGGGCGTAGGCCTCCCCCAGGGTACGCCATAGGGTACGATCTCTTGTTTTCGCCATACAGTCGCTACCAGTGTAAAACAGTAATGTATGTTGAAGAGTGCATTGTATTAGATAGTTGGAAGCGCTCCAGCAAGACTATAATTAGAACCCGGAGTTTCAATCATTTGTTCTTGCCATAATTTTCCGCCTCAGAATACCACAAATCATACAATGTATCTATTAAATTATAGATAAATAATAAGGATGATAAATTCTGCGGAAAACCGACTTACATAATACATTTTATGGGGAAATCCGTGAACTTAATTAAAGTTCGGCAAAGTAGATTGACATGATAACGCTGTGATAAAACAATTTTTTTATTACATGTCTATATGTGGAAGCTTGTAATTGGCTTTTTTTTTAAATTAAGTTATGTATGTTTTTTAAAGCTGTGAGCTCCCCAAATAAAAAAAAATTAAAAACCGAAAATAAATGTGTTCATTTTCAAAGGCGCCACATTTTTTTTTTCTATGCTGATAATTTTGGTCGTCTCATAATTTACGAGTGAGTACTTTAAACCATTAATACTCATACATTTGTTTGCATTCAAATCGTACAATTTTGTTCTTATCAGGTAAGTACTAAAAATCGACCAAGTGCGAGCCGCTAGTGCACGAAGGGTTCCGTACCATTATACGGGGTGTAAGGAACTGCCCTCCGAATACTGATAGGGTGCCTGCAGACCATAAAACTGAACAACTTTTCACTAGGTACATAGTTCAGGAAATGACAAAAAAACTATCGTACAAAATTAAGATCAGCTGACCGCTATTGCTATGAAGAGTCAAAAAAAAAAAAATCATCTGTCTATAACTAACGCGGTTTATGAGATATAGCCTGGTGACAGACGGACGAACTGACGAACAAAGTCTCAGTAGATCCCGTTTGACCCTTTTGGTACGAAACCTTAAAAACTTAATCTGAGGTCACTGCAAATAAATGTTGCCATGCGACATGTTTAATTGACCGAATAACCTTTTATTCACCCACCCATCCATCAAAAAATTCGTAACAATTCGTAGCACTTTCGTAGCTTGTTCGTAGCAAAGTCACGGGGTCGGACGACACGACAGGAATATCATATGTTAATGACGTCACTCTGACAACCCGCCATTAATATTTATACAACCAGATTTATGGCGGGAACGGGAAATTCGACTGCTATTTAATGCGTGAAGAATGTTACTAATAGGCACCTTATTACGACTGCCTGCGGCGCAAAGGTTTCGGGTTCAATTCTCGGTGGAGCACTCACACAATTTGATGTTTATCACTTTGTGTATTTTGTTTCCAGTCTGGTTAAGACATTGTAGGCTAATCCACCTGATTGTCCGACAAGGAAGATGGTTCCCCGTTTCAGAGGGCACGTTGAACCATCGGTCCCGGTTGATATCTATAATGACTTAAACGGCGGTTGTCAGACTAGACAACCATGTCAGAGGCCTACTACTAGTAGTAGGTGGTTAAAAAACTGTGACACCAAGGTTCATCAGGTCGTTGGACAACTCGGTGTCCCACACGAAAAGAAAAAGGAAGACCTTATTTTTTCTGATATTTAAATTTATAATGAAAAGGGTTTTACGTTACTTCTGTGTTTAATCAAGAGCTGGGGTTAATTGTTAAGAGCTCTCAATTATTATTTTATGTTAGCTTATGTTTTGTTGTTAATTAAAAAGTAGCCTGTATTAAAAAAGGAAATATAAAGCAGTGAAAAGATTGGTTATTTTATTATCTTTTTAATTATAATGCTGGGTTTGCAATTCATTTCTTTTCGTTACTTTATTATCTCTTATCTAGCCGTCAGGATCCCACTGCTGGGCAAATGCTCACCTTCGTCCACTGTTTACGATCCTGTGTCACCGCATACATTATTACTTAATTTACTGTTATTTAATAGATATACATTTATGTATATTTATGTACGTATTTTAGCCTTCAGTTGGCCGAGAATAATAAATATCCTTTAGACAAAACTTTCGTCATACTCAAATCATTTCAGATATTTGCCTACCTATACGATATTCGTTCAAATAATAAGACTTTCTCTGACAAATATTTGCTCAAAGAATAATCTGAGCATATATCTTCGAGATTAATATACGAAAGTAATCACGGCATAGAAAGTACCTCTCTAATCCTGTTTGTACTCAAGAAAAAAAGGTTAGAACAGACGGGCTGCGTTTCATTATCAACAAGCAATTTTGAAAAAATCCAGATGCAGTCACAAAAAATTTACTTATTGCATTTAAAATAAATGTTTTTGTAAGCAACACATAAGTAGATTTCAATAAAGGAAACTACCTAGATTATTTACGTCACCGGTGATGAAACAAGCGAAGACATTAGAAGAGTCGTTAGGTTAAACAGTTAAAGAAATACAAGCTCCGTGTGAGACTTGCAAAATTTACGCTTTATAATCGGTTGATTGATTGTCGCTTTGACCTGCTTTAGTGCATTTAACAATTCAAATATGGTGTGTTCAATTTAACAACTTTGCGGAACATAGAGGTACATTATTTTGTCAAATCATTATAAAACATAATAGTAAAAGAGAGGCAGCCTGATACTTTTTTATGGCAGTAATTTTTTATAAATATTTTGGACGATTTGCCTTGGGAAAAGTTATTCAGTTAAACGGGTTGAGCTTAACATTTTCGAGAAAGTCGGTTGTTTAAAACCCCTCCTGTATAATGCAGTCCGTCTGCAAAGTGCTTCAGATATGACATTGTTGACTTTACCCTGAAAGTGGGGTAATTTACCCGAGAATAGTCGTCCATCGCCACTGCGATTATTGCGCTCTCGATTTACTATAATGTCCGACCAATAAACTCGGTTTTGTAAGGTCAGCAGAATAAGTTATGGATTTCTCACGAAAGCAAAATTTTCTAGCTAAATTTCAAGTATACATAGATGGCGCTGAGGTAAACGGAATAAAGTTTTTTTCCAAGGAAAAATAAGATGGGATGTATTTGTCACTCAAATGTCAAAATTTCAGCTTAACATAACGCCATCTGGTTTTAAATCATATAAAAAGTCGAGACCTGCCAGCTGTCGAACCCATACTAGAAGACGTGTCAACACAAAAAAAATTTTGGAGGTTATGCGCGGGAAGCGAGAGGTTTCAGACACGTAATTTTTATTTAAATTTTTACTAAATTGGGTTTTCGCCGTTGTTATTAATTATTATTTTTTACAAATTTCAATGAAGAACAATGTATTGAAAGTGAGAAATAAATGGCAATAAATTATTTGATCCGTCTTGATATTCCCGTGTAAAGTTCTGTGAGCATTGAAACGAGCGTCGCTATCGCATTTCCATAACTAGGTAAGGTTTTAGGTTAAGACTTGAGAAGTGTACTAACTGAAGACGAAACTGTATGGTTTTAAGACCTTGGCCTGTATATTGTACAAATAGAATAAAAAAATATATACTTACGTCAAGGTATAAGTATGATCCTGATAGCTGCCAAAATTAGCTTTAACACCCTAAAATAGCAAAAGGGACCAAATAGTAATGTTGTCGAAAAGAAGAAGTATAAGCTATGATTTCCGTTGTATGTTAATATGTAGGTAGGTATGTGTGGTATAGTTTTTGAATATACTGAAACTTTCTTCTTGGTTTTCTATTTCAAGAACTAACTTCTTCAATTCTTCCTCTTTGCGAGTCAGGACAGGTGTTTTAATCAGTCGTATAATGGTCGAAAATTTCATTTCGTCTATAATTAAATAAACTTTCTTCCACGTTTTCTTTGCTAACCGTACGCTGAGGTAAAAGTTTTATACAGGCGGGGCTATCTCATATTCTTGGCGGCGTGCCCACTGAGGCTGAAGCCGCGGTCAATATCGCACACGCTGCAAAATAAGCACCCTGTGTAACAACTAGTTAGCTTTTATTTGACACGAAATTAAGACTAGATACTAGACGAAATTTTCTCCGCCATATTTCGTTGGCTGATCCAAAAGACTTCACACAAGAAAAGGCTAAACTAGCTAAACTAGCACTGGGCTATTACTTAGTCAAATCAATGGGCAGGAGGGCAGGAAGATCATTTTATGGATTTATGTTGTTTTGAAGATTTTCCACTTTTTTCAGTACCTAAAGTAACAATTTAAAATCGATTATGTGGTGTTTAATATTAGAATTCTTACGTTTCGACTTCATTGCAGAGCTCGTGGTCACGTATGAGTAGGATTAAGGGTCGTCAGGACGTTTGGTTGCATATTTGGCGTTCTTTTTGTTATATATACCCTTTGTAAGTGTAAGTAGATTGGGGTCTACTTACACTTACTACCCGTGGATGTCACCAAAAGCAACTAAGGGATAAATTCGTGCAGGGAAAGCCATATACTGCACTGCCAATCCGCTTGCATGGCGTGGTGAGTATGGCAATACCCCCTGGCGGAGGCGCATGTCCAGCAGTGGACTGTTGTGGCTGCTATTGTATGTATGTAATGTGCGAGTTTGTATGTGTTGGGTAGAATAAGTAGAAAAGTGGTAACTGATGTGCATTTGTGCTGATTATAATCTATAACAAATATTTTTCTTTCCCCATCTGCTTGAGGCAGTTCACTCACTATGACGCACTGATAGACGTGTTTTTCAGTCTGTCAGACGAAAGGAAATTTCGAACTCTCGTACTAAAACCATGACGATACGCGCGCAGCCGCCAATACTTACTTTGTGACGATAGATGATACCATGGCACACTGTAACGCGTGCGATTTGGCCAAGGTGTGCCAAAATCATAAAAACCGTTCACCCACTTATCGTTCGTCGCTGCGTATTTAAACGCACCAAAATACATGCGTCTGTCAGACAAAAAGAAACTGCGATCTCCGATATTATCCCTATACAAAAACACACAAACACAGCGACAGACGACAAGTGGGAGAACCGCTACAACGCAAAGAATCGTAAGATAGAACATAAACTTTTACTATTTATTAGAAGAAAACTAAATTAAACTCCTTGCATTGTCAGCAATAACTGCAAACAAACAAAGTAGTTTTGTAACATAGTCTACGTTTACATATTACGGCACGGGTTACATTGCATGGCAGAATGGAATTGTGGAAATACCTAGAATATAGATAGATAGAAAGATGAACACTTTATTGCTTACAACATACACAACAGAAACAAAATAATACAGAAAACTTTAGACTAACAGTAAAACAAAGGCGGCCTCATCGCTTGCAGCGATCTCTTCCAGGTAACCTTTACATCGAAATAGAGACAAAAAAGAAAAGATTTGCAAGTAGTTGCTTAAGCAAATTAACAGAAAAATTATTAAAAAAAATTATAGTCTTTCGAGGTTAGGGTCGTGTGATGCCGGCTTAGAAGAGCATCACCCCATTTTGTTCTCGTGGGTGCCGTAAGAGGTGACCAAGAGACACAAGGGTAATATGTGTGTGTATTGAATCCAAGGCGATCGCCTGTAAACCTGTCCCTATTTTGATACACATTTTTCTGAATGACGCTCAAATGTTTGTCAGACGTGTCGTAAATGTCCGTTTTTACGGCTGTTTACGCCGTGCTCTGCCGCAAGGGATATAGGCGTGATACATATATGTTTACAGGGTGTAAGGGACAGCATTGATAGGATGCATTCGGACCATGAAACTGAATAATTTCCCGAAACTATTTAGGAACGTCAAAATATTTTGGACTCCCATTGTAAATGCAGTCAGCTGACCGTGGTTTTGTATTTGGAGGGCACCCCATCAGTATTTAGAGGGCTGTCCCTTACACTCCTTACGTATGCATATATGACATTAGGGCTCTTATCATCGGATTTTTGCTCTTACACAAACTGAAATGAAAAGAAGAAATTTCAATGTTTTTACTAAGGCCAGGACTGAAACCTGTAATTTGTGTTTTTCTAAGTTTGGTCAGGACTTTGCAGGCAGACTGCTTGATTATCCATGAGAAAGATGAATCCGTGTTTCGGAGGCTACGATTCCGATTGCAATGGCGGTCTTCACACATCAAGGGTCTACTGGAAAATCTCTCGACACCATGTTTTATCGGGGCGTTTGTTAACTCGGTGTCCCAGACGAAAAAAAAGTGTGAACTACCCTTTAATTTCACATATGAACACTATATCCGCTCCATGTTGAATATAGGGTGCTTCCTATTCGATCGAGAAGTATTTCTAGTGCCTGGCTATTCGGCTATTCCGTTTTTTGCTACCCTTTCTATATGCCTACAAGTGGGGTGCCCATGATTCTCCGTTATTTCAAGGATGTGAAGAAAAATATTTCTTATACTTTGTCCAGAAATGTATTTAAAAGAATGTAAACATAGCTTACTTGTGTTACTATGGGTTAGTGCCAGCTATTATTTTCTGTCCTTTTCTGTCGCAGGGCATAGCGTTGTCTATCTGTATCTAGTTTTTCTACATTCTTTTAAATACCTACTAGAATAAAGTATAGTTCAAAAAGTCTGTAAAAGTAGGCAGAAGCTGGATGTAGAAAGAAAAAAACTTATTTCATATTTAAGAGATTTGTACATCTCTTAACAGTAAATTATGTTTTTAATTGTACTTAATTTTGAAATATGCTGAACCCCACTGCATAAAAGCATATTCTCCTAAATACTGACAGCTTCACGAGACTTACCTGGATGAAATTTTACTGGTAGCCTATACCGAAAATTTTAAAAAACTGCCATAGAAACGGAATTTTGGTCGGCTGAAACATTTTGTATGGCTAGTCCATTTTTTTATATTGCTACGTATGTTCCTTGAAAAAAGTTGTTCCTCATCACCAGCTAGTCCTAACCCTAGTTTGTCAGTGTCAGTCACTAGTAACATTTCACCCTTTCACCCTACTTTATAAACTCCAATTAGGAAATGGAGAAATTTAGTTGGGATAAGTATTAAAAAACTGCCTTGGGAACTTGCTAGGCAACAAAGTAACCTTCAAAAACATATTCAAGAACACACAATATTCAGTCGCCCAAAACGGTAGTTACCCTACAGAGGCCTACAGGCTACTCGTGTCAAAGGACCCTAATAAATATTTATGTAAGAACATCCCGATGTTAAGCTTTACCCGTATTAATATCTATATCCCAGTCAAAGGTACCATGTAAGTAGCCTGTACCAGGAACATATTATATCACACACACACACACACACATAAATCACGCCTCTTTCCCGGAGGGGTAGGCAGAGACTACTTCCTTCCACTTACTACGATCCTGGCATACTTCTTTCGCCTCCTCCACATTCATCAATCTCTTCATGCATGCTCGTCGGTTTAGGGTACTCTTGACCTGACCTTTCTTTAGCACGTCCCCGATTTGATCGAGGTACGTTCGTCGAGGTCTTCCCCTTCCGACGTTCCCATCTACACTTGCCATATACACCTGTTTCGTTAATCTTCTTTCATTCATCCTCTCTACATGACCAAACCATCTAAGCATTGGTCATTAATTAATCATTACCTATATCATCATCATATTATCAGCCCATATCTACCCACTGCTAAGTAAAGGCCTCTTCTTTTTCTCGCCATCTACGCCGGTCCTGTGCTTTCCGCTTCCACTGTCTGCTAGCAATTTTTTAAGGCTAGTCTCCGCAACTTTAGCCATGTAGATATGAAATGTACACCCAACTATTTGGTGGGGAGCTAGGGCTCATCCGGAGAAGTTCGTGTGGTTGTTCAAACAACCAATCCAATCCTGCGCTTGGGGTGTGGCGTCGGTTGCTTGAAGAGCTTGTGGAGTGTGATCTACTTGTAATGGCTGCAGTAGCGGCTACTGTAATGTCGGCATCATCATCTGGGACCTAAAAGGACGTGTCTGTGACCGAAAAGACATGTCTGGGGTTGTTTGCTAGCAATGGTCGCTAGGTCATCCATCTAGCGGGTGGTCTGCCTACTGGACGTTTAATTGTTCTCAGCCGCCACTCCATTACCGCTTTCGTCCACCGTCCGTCCTCCCGTCAAGCCAAGTGTCTCCACTCCACTTCATTATCGTGATTCGTTTCCCGATATCTTGTTTGGCGTCTTATTTCCTCGTTGCGAACCCGATCCTGAAGTTCGAAGTGAGAAACGAAACCTTATTCTATACAGCTACAACTTGCAATTTTATTCTTTATTTTAATTTATCTTAGTCTTGTTACAAGCTTTTATTTGACTTGCCGTATTCGTTTGTTTGTTGGTTTGTATGGGTCAAATTTTTGAAGCAAAATTTGCGCCACTTAACGGTTTCCGATTGATCTAAAATTTTGCATAGACATCTAAATTGGGTGACAATGCAATTTTATGATGTCAAAAAGCTGATATGATGATGGAGCCGGAAGGTGGTCATAGCATCTCAGAGATGAAACTACGTACCCCTATCGAGTTTGGGCTCGTTGGAATCGTCTTGCCAACCACTTTTCAAATACATGGTAGCCAGGGTCTCATGATGGAGCCAGAACGTGATCATAGCATCTCATAGATGAAACTACGTACCCCTATCAAGTTTGGGCTCGTTGGAATCGTCTTGCCAACCACTCTTCAAATACATGGTAGCCAGGGTCTGATGATGGAGCCGGATGGTGGTCATTGCATCTCAGAGATATTATTTTAGTTTTAGTGCACTCAAATAAATAAAAGCTTGTTTTAAAAAACATATTTTTATTATTTATAAAATGTTTGTATTTCTTTACATTATTCTCACATTTACATTCTTACGTTGGTAAAGCCCTTATACAACATAAACAGCCACAAAAATCCATTGCTGGGCATGGGCCTCACCCTATTTGGGCTATTGCAACACCCACCACGCTTGGCAAGCAGATTGGCGAACGCAGTACAAGATTATTGCATTCACTGGGAACGCTGCTGCTGCTTAATTAATCCTTCAGTCGCTTCTTACGGCACCCACGGGTAGTATTGGGGTGAACCGACACACAGGGCGGAAGCCCTTAGGCTCATAGCGCTGTAACAACTGTATAATGTACCATACTGATGAATCTTTAACCTACATTTTCTTCTGATTTCTCAGTAATAAACTAAGACACAAGGTAACAAAATTCCTCTTAGCAAGAAGGTAATACGATCAATGCCAGCGGTATCGTAATAGAATCACCATGAATTACATTATCAACATCGAATTACTCACCAAAGAATATAGATAAAAAAAATATAGAAGACGGTTTACCGCGAACAAATAAATACAGATGGCACACTTGATAGTTACTTTCTTTGGGTTGCCAAGCAACTACCTACTCTTCTTTCCAAGATGTAAAGTGACGTTATGCCCAGCCAAGTTCAAATAAATAACTATTTCAAATCAGTTTTACTTGGTTAGTTTTCACTTTGGTAAAGAATTCATCATCTATGTTATATTAGCAATTCGCAATTTATTGTATTATAACTAGGTAATACTCTGATGTATGTGATTTTCTTGTGAAAACTAGGCACGTCAAACTTTGCGATGCTGAACATTTAAAAACAAATTTAAATGAAATATTCTTTTTTTTCAGGCATAACGGCCATAGCAATATAACACCCATACAAAAATTACAGTCAAGTCAATGCTACAATCACAATTAATTATTTGTAGCATAAATGTATAATGAAATCTTCAAGTTGTTTGCTTTATTTTACTAAAGAATGTTAAAAGATCCAATAAAAAAATCACTTTTAGGATTATCTTGGTGATGACGTAAATGTAGCATCCTTGATCAAAGATTTTTTTGTCACAGTCAGTACTTACATAGTCAACGACATTGCTAATCGAAATGCGTACATAGGAACAAATAGAAAATGGTACAAGACATAAAGCCTAGCTGACGCTGATATATTTACCACATCAGAATGATAGACGGCGTTACGAGTAGCAAACTCAGCTAGTAACCTAGTATGGATTTGTCTGTGGCAGTAGACAAATCTCCAATCATTTCACAAGGTGCTCTTTTAGTGAGCCAGGTACTTATCTAGGAGTACTGGCTCGACTCCAAGCTAACAAGCCTTCCGCTTTCGTCTTGGACGGTAATTGGCTCTGATGCCCACTGTCTGCCTTCTGACGACATTTTTTTTGCAATAAAAATGTGTACCTGTACCGGCTGTAAGAGACAGTATACCGAAAACTTTGCAGGCCAGATCAGATTATAAAACTGACGCAAATTTTCGACGTCCCGTACAAAATTCCTTATTAGCTGACTGACTGTGTATATAAGGTGTAAAAAAATTTACTGAGAATATTTTAAGGGGTGAACCAGTTCGTGAAACTGAACAACTTTCCCCAAGGAACATAGGACGGTATATGAAAAAATAATTTGACCCTCCCATACTTAGTGTGTTACCCGGCCGGGATAATTTGTATGGGGGATCAATTTTTTTTCATATTTCGACCTATGTTCCTTGGGGAAAGTTGTTCACTTTCACGTACTGGTTCACCCCTTAAAATATTCTCAGCATTTTTTTTTACACCATGTAGAATCGTTCAACAAATTGTTACGCAACATACTTACTCCATGGTAAAAGTTGATCAGTTTGACGGTCTGATCACGCCTGCAAAGTTTTCGGTACACACACACACAAACACACACATATCACGCCTTTAATCCCTTGCGGGGTAGGCAAAGCGTAAACGGCTGCAAAAAACGGACATTTACGTCGCGCCTGACAAATATTTGAGGGTCATTCAGAAAATTGTGTATTGCCATAGTGACAAAATTGCAAAAATCCCTCAATTCCCTTAAGACTCCCGCGGGAAAAAAATATGGTGATGCTATTCTAAGCCGGCATCACACGGTACAGTCTCTTACATCCTTTATAAAAAAAGCACCGGGAAAAGAGACTACATCTTTATGAGAGGTTTTTCGCGATTTCCCTAAAATCCAGCACACTTTATCTCGTCATCGAAGAGTGGCATACATAAGCGTTGCATTAAATAAATAGTCGGTCTTGTGCCAAACGACGGAAACAAACACTTTGAAAAAGTCTTACTCAAGTTCCAGTGGCCTTATACTCACCAATGCGATTTCAACTTGCACTTTTAACACGTTAGACTTGTCTGCGCCGCAAAAAAGTAGAGAGAATTTATTAAAAGGCTGTAATCATTGGAAGTGATTAGAAGGACCTTTGGAAACTGTCAAACATACGGCAAATAAATTTTTAATCGGGACCTTTTTATAATGTTAAATCAGATGGCGTTAGTTTAAGTTGATAATTTGACGTCTGTGTCACAAATACATTCATTTTGTTATCAAAATTAATTAGAAATAAACTTGTCCGTGTGATGCCGGCCAAGAATAGCATTACCCCATTTCTTTCCCGTGGGAGTCGTAAGAGGCGACTAAGGGACTTGAGGGTGTGTATTGCAATTTTGGGCGATGGGCTGACAACCTGTCATTATGGCGATACACAACTTTCCGAACGACCCTCAAATATTATGTCAAACGTGGCGTAAATGTCCGTTTTTGCGGTCGTTTACGCTCTGCCTTCCCCGCAAGGGATAATAGGCGTGATATGTGTATGTATGTATGTATGTAGAAATAAACTTTTTGCAGTAAAGCTATATCACTTGAAGATTGACTTGAAAGTTTCCCATTCATTTTTAACCTACGTCGATATCATCCAAGTACCTATAATATGCAATAACCTGCAAATAAATAAATATGAAATATACGCACATTTGTACAGGATTGTGTCTTTTGCGTATTTTTTGTTTATGCGTGCAGAAAATTTGAGTTAGTGGTTTTATAGCGGCCAACTTTACTAATCAATCAAGTTATTTCATTTTCATATGGCTTATCATATGCCGCTCAAACATAACATTTTGAATTTGTCGTTTCTTTGAAAGTTTCTTGCAACGAATTTACAATAAAGTATGTTGTAATTTTAAAGCACGAGTGAGGATAAAGCTAAAAGCCAAAAAGAATATCGCATCATCGATAACCGCATTATTATTCAGATGGTATAGAAGGAGGATAGACAATAAAATTTTACGGGGAGGCCTTCTGAAGTTTTCGGAACTTTGTTTGATTCCATGGGGTTTCTATCTACTATTTTATATGTTTAAAGTATGCAAGTTAAGGAGCTCGTTTACTTTTGAAAGATTTATAGTTACGCTAGTAACATAAAATCATTGATTTTATGTTTTTTTAAGTGTCTGTGCGACACTGTACATAGGACAACCAAGATTGCAGATTACTGTAATAGTTTTGTTTTCAATAAAAAAAGATTGTAGTTAATGTATCTTTGCCATGTGATGCCGGGTTAAAATAGCATCACCCCATTTCTTTCCGTGGGTGTCGTAATAGGCGACTTAATGGCTCGAGGATTATAGAGGTATATGTATGTGCATTTAATGCGATGAGCTCACAACCTGGTCACTATGGCGATACACAGCTTTCTGAATTACTCTCTAATGTTTGTCAGACGTGGCATATATTACCGTTTTTACGGTCGTTTACGTTCTACCTACCCCGCAAGGGATATAAGCGTGATATATGTATGTACTTATGTATCTATGGTGCATCGGGTTCACAGAACAAGACGGTTTTGTCTCTAAAATTACTTTTTGACCCGGACTGGAATTGTTTTTTTCAGTTTCTACAATCACTTTAAGTATGTATGTATGTATGTAATAACTTCATTGCACCAAATAAATATCACAAAGAAAAACACAAATAACAGAAAAGGTAAGGCACAAAGGCGGACTTATATCCCATTAAGGAATCTCTCCCAGTCAACCTTTGAGAAATCCAGAGGACATAATGTGCGCAGGTAAACTATGGTACGGGTAATTGAAAAATAAATAAATATATATATATATATTTGTGTCAATTATATATATATATATATATATAATTGACACAAAATATAGCTGTAAAAGAATAATAATTATATGTACATACAATCCTAGTACTTATATAATTAAATACCTATCGATATAGAAACATACATAGTATAAAAATATAATATATTAAATGTAAATACAAGCCCTATAAATCGTCAGAGTTATCCAAGTTAAAACCCCAAAGTTTTCTCATGTTCGTCTTGAAAGTCCCGATATTTGTGCTTTTCCGAACGTCCATCGGAACCTTGTTCCACAATCGTGCGGCGTGGACAGTAAAAGACTGAGCAAATGTTTTGGTCTTGCATGCTGGTACCTGAAGTGAAAGGTCACCACAGGATCGCAAACGTGCGTAATTAGGTAATAATGAATTTTTGAACAAATTGGCTGATGATGTCGGTGCTAAGGCAGTTCTTCTACTTGACGTCCGTTGCTGCACATTTTTAGCGCATCCGTAACGCATGCGACTGTCAGACGAAATTAAATTTCGAATTCCCATTTTATTTCCATACAAATACGGCGAGGGTGCGTTGACGGATGCGTCTGTCAAACGACGCGAACGACGCATTGTCGTTGTATTTGTATGGAAATAAGATGGGAATTCGGGGATTGGCAATTCCCTTCCGGCACAGTATAATTAATAGTACTAGCGTACAGTATGGTCACTCCCTGCCTCCCCCTACAAGCGCCGCCCACCCGCGCTCGGAGGACGCTCAGACACCGGCTAAGCAAGGACGCGACGACGAAGGTCATTTCATACTGCCGCACATTGCATTCCCGATTCGCGAACGCAAAATGGCGGCAACCCTGACATGTTGTCTCACACACACAAGCATGGTCCGCGTTCACCTACGCGAGCTTAGACTGTGTGCGTAGCAACGCATTTGATTCATACATTTGAGCGCCAGTGTCCGAGGTGTGCTTCCGGCTAACAGACGCATGTGTTACGAACGCGCTAAAAATGCACACAACGGATGTCACGTGTCATCTTCGCCTAACTTGTCTTTACAAATTAATGATAAGCAGACCAGAGAATATACATACTTCGTTCATAAAAATCCCATTTTTTCTAGTCTAGGTCAACCAGCCCGTTAGTAAAGTTTATACAGAAAAAACTAGCTCAAAGAGCTCAAAGATGGTCGCACTTCATCCCTTTCACACTGCCTTTCAAATTCAAAAGTTACGTGTAAAGACCCCTCTTTATAACTTTCATAAATTGAGCCGAGGGTCCCGAATATTTTACGCTAACACATTTTTTTGTTGAAATTCAAATAAGCACCCTATAAAAGTGAACTACCCTGAAGTACGGCTGCGGACGACTCAGTAATGTACATGCATTTGAATATCTATGCTTATTTATAAGATCTGCGAATCTACAGGTAGTTTAAGCTGTTTTTCAGTAGTTCTCGGTCCAAGCATTTTGAAGTAGGATTTTTCTGGAAAGCTACGAGCCAGCGTATATATGTATAAAGCTTTCTGACGTGAATCATATTCAGTAGCATTTTAAATATGAACTGTACGATAAAAATAAAATAAAATTGGTCCATTTTGATGAACGCACGACTCACACAAACAATACAACAGTAACCAATTCAATGAATATTCAATTTGTTTTAGAAAACATCTGGCAAACAAAAAAATAGTACAGTCGAGTAGCGTATTGGGTATTATTGACCAAGTTTTAACTGAAGATGTGTTTGTAACTTTATTTGTAAATGTGTTTTAACTTAATTACTTACTAACTGTCGATCAAATTAAAATACAGGATGTCAAATTATTGACTGCAAATATTTTAAGA
Source organism: Tuta absoluta (assembly GCA_027580185.1). NCBI lineage: Eukaryota > Metazoa > Arthropoda > Insecta > Lepidoptera > Gelechiidae > Tuta > Tuta absoluta. The sequence goes on along the minus strand of JAQAHW010000019.1, from coordinate 3,154,270 downwards.
TATAAACCAGCTCATAAAATTAAACAACTTTCCCTAAGGAACATGGGTAATATTTAAATAAAATATTGTGTTTATTGGGTAAAATTTATCAGTTTTACGAGTACAACTGGCCCTAAAAATTATAGCACCTCTCTCTCTTTTCGTGTGTGACACCGAGTCATCCAACGACCTGATTATAGCACCGAATTTAAATTTAAAAAACTCACAACATAACACCCAGACAAAATCAGGCTGGGCGTAATTGGATATAGTACAGGAGTTCAACGGTTAATTGACTAGTTAATCTTGATACCACGTCAAAATAATCCCACTCGCTAAGCTAAACATAGCGGCACCAGATTCGTAATTGAGTTTGAGATTAAATGTAAAGTAAGGAGTTCATACCATGAACGACAAAATAATTACACATTTTAATAATTTTGCGAGGCTATCGCATGGTTTTAAGTCAATACAAAACCATTACCATAGACACAGTTAGATTATTAGAATACGTCAAATATGGCCTATTGGGATGGCGATGATGGCGATGATGAGTTTAGGTGAGGTAGGTACACTGCAAAAGCCCTTTGTCGCGATTACTGATTATTACGCGACTAAATTCAGTATATTATATAATAGTTCATGAAAAGTTTAGATCTGAAAGAATTATTCATTAATAACAAACGTACCTCTATGTAAATAAAAATTGTGCCTAGGTTCTGGTTAGATCAGGCAGTTTTTACATGAAAGATCGCCAATATACCTACACAACTTTGACTATTCTGATTCAACAAATAAAAATAACTCTACCGAGATAATAAATACATAATTATTTTATTTATTATTGATCGTTTATTCTACACAAAAACATTACAAGAGAAACACATACAAAGAATAACGACACAACAGGACAACTTATTTCTACAAAGAAATTTCTTCCAGCTGACCTACGTAAAGTGAAACTTTAAAAAACAGGCGGATTAGGCGTGCACAATAGAATATTATAAGATAAAATAAACCTACACACGAATAGATTAAATATACCTAAATAAACTTACAATAAAAAATACACCTACATTTAAATTAGGTAATCTTCTTCTTTGCGTGTGGGACACCGAGTCATCCAACGACCCGATGAACCCTGGTGTCAGAGTTTTTCAACCGCCTACTACCACTAGTAGGCATCTGATATGGTTGTGTTACGACCGCCGTCTAAGTAATCATAGAAAGCAACCGGGACCGACGGCTTAACGTGCCCTCCGAAGCACGGAACCATTTCTTTTCGGACAATCAGTTAGTTCACCCTGCAATGTCCTAACCAGACCGGGAACAAATTCACAAAGTGATAGATATCAACTTTGTGAGTGTCCCACCGAGAATCGAACCCGGAACCTTTGCGTCGCAGCCAGTCGCACTACCACTGCGCCACATCGGTCGTCGAGTTTGGGTACTTACCTAGTTAGGTAGGAAGTAGTTAGCAACATGGTATTTTATTAGGCAGTTACTTTAACAGCGCCGCCCGTACTCAGCAAACCAACGCCTAACCTGTCAAAAATGCACTCGGCTGTGGCACGGGATGATAGTCAACAAGAGTTTACAATTTTAAATAAAATTATTTTAAATCTTTTCTTGTTAAATATTTGACACAATTTACAGAACGTATATTTATTTCAGGTATTCATTTAATTCAGTGCAAATATTATAAGGATGAGTTCTACTCGTAAAACTAATCCATTTTTCCCATTTCTCACAGGTCAAAATATCAAGAAAATTATTGGACCTTCTTCATGAACAACTCCCATTAAAACATAATTCGAAAACATAAAAAGTTAGTCAGCTGAGTGTAATTTAATATGGAAGGTGGTTTTTTTAAATATTTTTTATGGGAATTTGTTTAGTTTTATGGTTTGAATGCACCCTATCAGTATTCGAAGGGCTGTCCCTTACACCCTGTAGATGGAGTGGTTTAAGGGAGAGGAATTTCTGGGTAAAGAAGGTCTTTTCCCCGCGGGAGAACGGTTAGTAGCGGGTAAGACCGCAGGGCGAGCCGCTAGTTGGTAAATAAGATTTGTGCAAGTGACTGAAGCGAGCAACCGAGAAGTTTCATAGAGTTTCATAGCGAGCGAAAGGAGCTTTTTAGTAACATTTGTAAAATAAAAACTCTGATTGTGATATAATAATCTGACGATGCTTCTTGTGTATGTATGTAAAAATAATTAGCCATCCGTACATATATTTTAAATCCGAGAGTTTGTGTGTGTGTGTATGTATGTATGTTTGTTACCTCTTCACGCTCGAACGGCTTGACCGATTTGGATAAATTTGGAACACAGGTAGCGTATAATCCGGAATAACCCATAGATTACTTTTTAACGCGGGAAAACAACTATTACCACGAGAAAATTAGTGGCAGCGGGTGGAACTGCTGGGCGGAAATCTACATACATACATACATATATCACGCCTATAATCCCATACGGGGTAGGCAGAGCGTAAACGACCGCAAAAAACGGACATTTACGCCACGTCTGACAAATATTTGAGGGTTATTCGGAAAATTGTGTATCGCCATAGTGACAGGTTGTCAGCCCATCGCCGCCTGATATTGCAATACACACCCTAGAGTCCCTAAATCGCCTCTTACGACTCCCACGGGAACGAAATGGGGTGATGCTATTCTAAGCCGGCATCACACGGCAAAAGTCACCGTAATCACGGCGGAAATCTAGTAATTGCATAACCCCATCCTCATATAAGCAGGGCCGGTGTCGGGTCGGACAGCCTAATTAAAATATTTTCGCTGCATAAAGGAAAGTGAACGCTAACTCGACCTTATTTTCGCACAAAATTTACGCCGCGTTTCGAAATATTTCAATTTCCAAAAATATAGAATTCTTGCGGATAAAACCGCGGAGCCAGAAGAAAATAATTAATGTTACTTAATTATAAAATTAATTTGTTGCTACATGCTGACGGTAAAGTTGTTCTTACACGTGCCGCATCATGTTGCGGTTATTGTCAGTTTTGTGACATTCAATGGACATATATTGTATTTTGGTACACACCGTATTGCAATTTTAGGCGATGGACTGACAAACTGTCACTATGGCGCTACACAATTTTCAGAATGACCCTCAAATGTTTGTCAGGCTTGGCGTAAATGTCCATTTTTTGCGGCCGTTTACGCTCTACCTACTCCGCAAAGGATTATAGGCGTGATATTTGTAATTGTGTATATATGTATGTATGTAATTGACAAATGACATGCGCACGGCGACGCGTCATCCTGGCTGTAACAGCATTTTATATCAACTCCTTTCGTCAGTAACACCGGACCGGGAAAAAACCGCAAAACGTGCGACACGTCTGAGGACCACCTGTGTGATTTTTCGTGCGAAACACGTAGTGCTATAATTTCAAATTTGTAGTTTGTGAAGAGGCTGGTCCTAGCACTTTTCTTCGTTTATTTGATTAACTTAATAGCAAAATATATTCAATTGTAATATATCCTCGTTTTAAAAACCTGCAACTGTTTATACAGGGAGTAACAAAAAGTATAACAAGCCGAGAGGAAGTCAAGGTACTCATAAAAACTAAACAACTTTCCTTTCTTGGGTTAAAATATTAAAAAAAAAATTACCTCTCGTAAAAAATTGCCGATCGCCTGGTTAACTTACTATGCGATGTAATTTTAATTTTTTTGCCTATGCTCCATGGAAAATTTTGTTCAGATTCATGAGTACCTCCTATCTACATGTTACAGCCATTTTTGTTACTCCTTATAGACCGGCCAGTCACTGAATATTAGTGCAAGTCAATCTATAAACTTGCGACTGAACTTTACGACAAGAACCTTTAAAATTCCGTCTGTTATTTTATAAACCCCTACGTTCTGTACCTACTGTAATCTTTACAATCCAAACTCTCCCCTCTATTTCAAACATTTACTCAATTTCGAAATATTTGCAAACTATCAATATAAAAGATTAGTTCAACTCAAATAGTACCTGACAACATTGTTCCATTGTAATTTGCGCTACAAAATTAGTTTAAAACATGAAAACATGACAATATAACTATAAACTTATTTGAAAACACAATGTAACGACTTATTACGCTTCATAAAAAACACTGTTCAAACATTCGAGAGCGAATCGTTAAACCGTTAACTTTTAACGTAAACTCCGTTGATTGTCCGTTATTAACGACAATGCTAGCGCTAACGATTTCAACTACCAACGAAACTACGGCTTTAACAGTTAATGGCCTTTGAGCGTAGAAAAACAAAACTGTTTTATTAAAAGCAAACTCTAGTTTGAATATAACTGAAACTATGTAACCTTTTCGTACTTAGTTGCTGAACAAAGATGAACTTTCCGCATACGTCAGTTACAAATGTACAACGAGTCTACAAAATTGATGTTGCGAAACTAGTGTTGGCTAGATATCGATATTTTTATAAATAGTATCGTTAAATATTGAAGGAGGGAGTACCATCCTAGTGTGTAAGAAAACAATCACTGGGATTCCCTAAATCTGAACAAACATTTTAAGAAAAGATTCCATCGTATACAAATTGTATTGACAGAAAATTAAAACAAACTAAAACCCAATAGTTTACAAAATCTTTTATTTACATTTTAAAACGACTTAAAACATTTGACAATCCTTAATGTCGATTGTCAAAACGATTTGACGTTGTCATACGACATAGACATGTGTGCCTTATAATAACACCGTTTCGGTCTTATTATAAACTAGATTACTGCCCAGCGGTTTCACCCGCTGCCACTCCTTTTCCCGTGGTAATAGTTGTTTTCCCGCGGAAAAAATGTGGCCTTTGTGTTATTCCGGGTTATACTCTACCTGTGTTCCAAATTTCATCCAAATCGGTCAAGCTGTTTGAGCGTGAAGAGGTAACAAACATACATACATACACACACACACACACAAACTCTCAGATTTATAATATTAGTACGGATAAATTACCAAGTAGTAAAGAATACTATTTTAATACTGCCTACACTGCCTAAAAATGCGTGTAGCTTGTTTGTAATAACACGGTTGATTGCACATTCAAAACACAAAAATATACCATTACAGTCGTTTTCGTGGGACGAGACAATAATTTTCATGAAACCATCGCATCGATATAATACTCCGTTTTCCACTCTAGAAGGAACGTCCTCAAACGGATAACACGGTATGATGTATGTAAATATTTATGTTTCATTCTGATTTCCATAGAGCATTGAATAAATAAACCCTGCCGTGTGCCAACTTAGAATAGCATCAGCCCAATTCTAGCCTGCGGGTGTGACAAAAGGCGACTAAGGGACACAATTTAATGCGGCAGGCTGACAACCTGTCACTATAGCAGTACACATTTTTTTCTGAAGCGGGTCTTAAATATTTATCGGAGGTGGCAATAGCGATAATTTTTACGACCGTTGACGCCTACCCCGCAAGGGATTAAGGCAATATGTATGTGTAAATTAGACTGAGCCGATGGCGTAGCGGATTTTACCGATGCCTGCTACGCCGAGGGATGTGGGTTCGATCCCCACAAGACACAAATCTTTGTTAAGTCATTTTCAGATATTTGAGTTTAGTCTGGGTGTTTCTATTTATAATACGCATTTATTTACAAAAAAATGGTATGTAAGTATTAATATCAGCTATCTAGTTCCCGTAGTACAAGCTTTGCTTAGTTTGGGGCTAGATGACGCTGTGTGAATTGTCTAGGATATTTAGGATATTTTATGTATGGATGTATAGAATAAACGTAGTTTTCTTAGCAATAGGTAAGTTAGTATCAATTGTAGGAGAGATATTACACATATAAAAAGACATACTGTGTTGTGTGGATCGAAATAAATGGGTTTTCTTTATTCTTACTGACAATAAAGTAGCCGTGTGATGCCGGCTTAGAATAGTATCACCCCACCCGTGGGTGTCGTAAAAGGTGACGAAGGGAGTCGAGGGTGTGTATTGCAATTTTAGGCAATGGGCTGACAACCTGTCACTATGGCGATACACAGTTTTCCGAATGACCATCGAATGTTTGTCAGACGTGGCGTAAATGTCCGTTTTATGCGGCCGTTTACACTCTGCCTACCCCGCAAGGGATAAAGGCGTGATATATGTTTGTTTGTTTGTATAAAGTACGCAACAAGGCAAGATCAGATTTTACCTGCGTGCCTGTTTCATTCGCGGATTTTTTTAATTGTTAGTATTCTTAAAAGCTCAGGTACATCAGGAAGACTGATTCCATGGCCTGTAATTATTAAATACTAGCGGCCTGCCCAGTGGTTTTACCCGCTGATAACCGTTTACGTGCGAGAATAAGACATTTTAATATAGTCTACTAGATTTCCGCCCAGTGGTTTCACCCGCTGCCACTCAGTTTCCCGTGGTAATAGTTGTTTTCCTGCGGTAAAATCTGCTGATTATTTTGTTAACGATTTCGATAATGATGTACAGTAAAAGTTGTTTGTATTAATGAGTAGGATCACCCATCAAAATATGATTATTAGAGAAGTGTAAGTACTATCAGCAACACATCGACCTACCCATTGAAGGGATCAACTTAAACTGGTTTTGCATAAAGTTACCAAAATAACTAGTATAACTTGATCGCTTAAATATGTAGGTTGAAGTGCTGGCGGCAGTACTGAACGTATGAGGTTTACTTTTTTACATATCACGCCTATTATCCCTTGCGGGGTAGGCCGAGGAGCATAAACGGCAGCAACTTTGCTGAGGTTTATCCTTTTCACAAGTGTTTACAGCCACTAATTTCTGTATTTTTTTTAGATGCTATGTTCATATAAAGTACCTGTAAAACATTTTGTGAATAAATACCATTTTATTTTATTTTTTTAATACCCAATGTTAGATAGTTATAAGGCAGAAGAAGCTGGTATATTGATAGTGACGTGTATTGATTGAAAGCGCTGTGAGTTTCTAGTTTTATTCCCTGTGGATCAAGACTGTGAACTACCTAGAATCCAGATTTACTGTGTAGCTGAACTAAAACTGCGTATAGGTAAGCCGAATCCCACACTTCACCGGACAGCTCCAGAGTGCGAAGATCCAGTTGTAAACTTACATACACATATCACGCTTATTATCCCTTTGCGGGGTAGGCAGAGCATAAACAGCCGCAAAAACGGACATTTACGCCACGTCTGATATATTTGAGGGTCATTCCAAAAATTGTCTATCGCCATAGTGACAGGTTGTCAGCCCATCCCCTAAAATTGCAATACATACCCTCGAGTCCCTTGGTCCCCTCTTACAACTCCCACGGGAAAGAAATGGGGTGATGCTATTCTAAGCCGGCATTACACGGCACTTGGTTGTAAACTTTGTTCGTAAAAATATTGATTTGCACAGAAAAACAGCATAGAATCATGTAGGATAGCCGTGTCAGCATCATCCACTTAGTAGCATTAATTAGAATTATAACATTTGCTTCATAAGATAATCAAAGTTACCTTACTAAGCAATTCAAATTGAAAGTGGGAGGTGTCGACTAAGCAGTTTATTTAAGATTTACTTAGTACTAGATGTTACCCGTGGCATACCCGTTTGATTGTGTCCATCATGATACTCTTGTCAGGAAGCTACATCACTACGGCGTAAAAGACCAGGCTCTTAGTCTTTTGGAATCATATCTTAACAATAGAATCCAAAAGGTTGATGTCAACGGTGAAAGATTATCTGGATCAAAGATAAGAATGGGCGTTCCGCAGGGTTCGGTTCTTGGTCCTTTTTTGTTTCTTGTATATATTAATGATCTACCATATCTAGTTAAAGAAAAACATGATATAGTTTTGTTCGCGGACGATACCTCTCTACTTTTCAGAGTAAAGAGGCAACAACTCAACTATGATGACGTGAACAAAGCTATTACCGATGTAGTGCAATGGTTTACAGTAAATAACCTACTATTGAATGGAAAGAAAACTAAATGTATCAAATTTGTATAACCAAATGTTAAACCAATCTCTACAATTATTAAGGTAAAGGATGAAAAGTTGGACCTTGCGGACTCAACTGTATTTTTAGGCATAACTTTGGACGCCTCGCTCCAATGGGGGCCATATATTGAGAAATTGTCGAAGAGACTGAGTTCAGCAGCATACGCAGTTAAAAAAATAAGACATCTCACTAATGTAGACACTGCAAGACTAGTTTACTTTAGCTACTTCCATAGCTTAATGTCTTATGGCTTACTATTATGGGGCCATGCTGCGGATGTGAACAATATATTTGTTCTGCAGAAACGGGCTGTTCGTTCAATTTATAAATTGGGACCTCGAGTCTCCTTGAGACAGAAATTTAAAGAAATCAACATATTGACATTTGTGTCACAGTACATATACGAAAATCTAGGGTACGTAAAAATAAATATAGATTCTTTTAAGAAAAATTGTGACAGGCATAATTTTAACACTAGAAATAAGGAGCAACTTGCTGTGCACATGAGCAGGCTTAGTAAAGTAAGCAAAACTTTTAAGGGCAATTGTATGCGCTTTTATAACAAACTTCCTAAAGATATTCAAGACTTACCCTTAAATAAATTTAAACCAGTAATTAAACAAAAATTGTACAAGAAAGGCTATTATGAAATAGCAGACTATATGCAAGATAAATCTCCATGGGTTTAATTCAAATGTATAAAGTAAATATTTTATTAGACGAAACAAGTAGATTTATCTACTGCAATTTTTTGTTATTATTATAATATTATTATTTTTTTAATGTAGCCATTTTTGGGCTATACATATATATTATTCGTTATTTCCAAAATTAGCTAGGGCAGCTTAGGGCCTAGAAATATTGTTAATTTAGAGTAGGAGCACTTCTGGGCAGGTTTTTTGGGGGGTTTTTCCTGTTCAGGGGGTCCGGTTAATTATACGCATGAAAATAACACGCTTTGGAAATTGAGTACCAAATTTTAAAACACTTCCCGTGTTAGGTATACAATTTTTGAAACCTTGCAAAATTTTCGAGTGCGGGCAGGATTTGAACCTGCGACTTTCGCATTACTAGTGGCGACGCCTCTTCCATCTGGGCTACCGCAGCTCATTTCTTGCCCGCCAATTTTGCAAGTGTATTTTAATGCCAGTAACGCTTGGCATGGCTCCATCTACCGGGTTAGTTTTGCAACTAATAACCGGCGACTAATTCTATCTTTACAGATTGAATGAAGTCTAAGCGATGAAGACCAGCGATAACTTGAGTACCAAATTTTAAAACACTTCCCGTGTTAGGTATACAATTTTTGAAACCTTGCAAAATTTTTTTTTTTTTTCGCGAAAATTTTGCAAGGTTTCAAAAAAAAAATCGCTTTGGAAATCTTGACTAAAATTTGAAACAAATGTCGTTTACAAATGGTGGTGGCGTAAAGTTACGTGCTGTGTAATTAACCTGGCCAGCCCCGAGGCAGTGCCTTTATTTTTATTTTTTTATCCCGCCCGAGCCGGTTTTCTATTAGGACAATACAAAATTGTTATAAAAAGAAGAATATTGCGTTATGCAAATTTCTTTTTTTACAATGACCAATCATGACGTCAATAAGTGATAATGCTATCCTACATTGAATAAAGTTATTTCATTTTTTTTTTCATTTCATAGCCCGCGTACTCATAAAAACTATGTGTCAATCTATGTTAACTTATATATGTGTGTCAAATTTCATTACAATCGGTTTCGTAGTTTTGGCGTGAAGAAGTATCAAACAGTCATATAAACTTTCGCATTTATAATATTAGTAGGATTTAAGCTAATGTAAACCTGGTATAAGTAGTTTTTATTTGCCTGTCGATTTCAGAGTACTGATAAAGCGGGCGCGCTCAAGATAGATGAACGACTACAAGGAAACGTCAATATTTCACGCACACATCTACACGCCACCGTTTACGGGTGAAACCGGTTCGTCTTGGTATCGCAAGTAGTCGAGTGTCAACAGCGCACGGTGCCCACTGTAAATGTATGTAAATACGATTGCAGTGTCTTAAATACAACTGAAGATGGTGTTTTAAGGTTTTTGAAGATCTCGTATAATATTAAAAAATAAATCAAACTTAAGTGTAAAATAGTAAGACTCAGTTTAGAACTTTAAATACAGTAGAAATGGAAGACTTTCTTTTCATAAAGCTTATTTTTACTAGTCAAATACTACTGTTTAGGTTACCTCAGTAAAATCAGGTAGTTATGTTGCGTTTGCGATTGTGATTAGGTAAACGAATAACTTTTATTTTTCCGTGACAACAATTACGAGGTGTACGTAAGTAAAGTAACTATCTATTACCAAGGTAATCCATTATAAAAACTCAGTAAGGTAACAATAGCAACCCTAGCAGTGTAGGCATAAATGTATCGATCATCGAAAAGGGGGCGAGCCGTCCTTTTGTAGATTCTTTATTTTGTGTTTTTTTTACTTACATTATAGTTAGTCCGCATTAGAGTAGGTATTCAAACCATACGATCTTCTTTTTCGTGTGGGACACCGAGTGGTCCACGGCAGTTGCACTCACAGTGCTATATCCTTTTCGTAAAATGAAAATAATATAACACTGTGAGTGCAAAATAAACAAATGTATACTTGCGTATTATATCCCAGTTTTCATTCATGCCTTAATAAATTCAAAAGAGAACAAAAACATGGCCGGTATTTGTACGACATGAAATAATTCTAAGGATTCCAAATGTACAGTCCCGATTTTAATTATTCCCGTTCTCCCCTTTTATTTAAAAAGCGTACATTACGCGGATATGTTTTTGTGTTTGCACATGCCTAATTTACGCGGAGAACATGTAGCAACAAGCTGAAACGGGCACGAACAGGTGTGTATGTTCCGCAAGATTTATGACGTATATGTCCCTTGGTATTTATGCTACCGTCCGGGAAATAGGGTAATTTAGCTGGTTGACCGGACACCAGTAGCTATCGGACACTGCCCAATTATTTGCGCCGAAGATGAAAACGTTAAGTAAATTATTAGAAAAGTCAGTGTCTTTCAAAACTTTTCGACTATTCCCATCACATTTTAATAAGTTAGCATTATTACTGCTCCAGTGTCTTGTCAATTGGCCTCTTAAAATTTGCGACTGCGGTTGTGTGCAAATACAGTGAAAAAATCTTGGAGCAACGCATTTTTTGAGGTAAGTTACAGCGTTGTTTATAATTTATTGGATATAAATATTGACATAGTGTGACTATTTATGATTCTCATTTACGTTAATTTCAATAAAAAACTTAAAATTTTCAATATTTAGCATTAAAATTAGATGTCCGGATAACTAGAAGCAATTTTGGGGGAAATTTAGCTATCGGCCTACAGGTCGATAGCTAGCTGATAACCATTCAATTTACATCCTCTTTTTCATTAAATATTGAAAAGCTTTAGAGGAATTATATAATTTCAAGCGTTCTTATATCCGAAGGCAACGGATTAGTTAACAGGCGGCCATGCACCTTCATACAATTATTTGAAATAATATATACATATTTTTTTAATAATTCTGAAATTGACGGCCGGCAGTTGAATTTGTGCATTTTAGTTATCGGCATAGAGTATACTAATGTGGCCGAGAACCAAATATCTATGTTTTGGTTTCCGGCCACTGAATTAGGAATACTATTACAATTTATAAGTAAGTAATTTTTTTGTAACAATATTTTTTAAGCTTTCACGAAGCGTAATATTATTTTTTACTTAGTTTTGATTATCAATAATGGTTTATCATGTTTTGAACTATAGCAAAAACATAAGTATTGAATAAAAATATGTTCATTACTTTACATACATTTCATTTTTTATTGAAAACCAATCCTTACTACAAAGCACTAAGACTTATTTTTCAACGCATTACATGGTGGCCGAAAAGTAGTTGTTTTGACGGGCGATAACTGAATGTTCTGTCCGATAACCCCCAAATTCGCTCATTTCAGATATTTTATTTATTTATTTCTTTTTTAAGCATTTTTTCAATAATAGGGGTTTCTTAACAAGGACTACAATATCTACTGATCTCAAAATCATTTTATACTTTAGTCTCGTCCAAATATTTGATACAAATATATTATCTTCAAGTCAAAAAATCGCAAGAGTGGCCGATAACCCCCTAAATTACCCTACTTGCGTTAGATCTTTTGGATTGCTTTGTGTTTATTGAGACTAACATCCATTTCATATCATGTGGAACACTGAGTCAACGAACGAACCGATGAACCCTGGTGTTAGAGTTTTAAAAACAACAGGTTTAAAAAGTCTTCTAAACCAAGGAAATGGTTTTTTCGTGCAGCAGTGCAGCACGTCTGAAAATCACAGTTCACCTGGATCAAGGACCATATATAACCCTTTATGTTATATATGGTCCTTGCCTGGATTAAACAGCAAACATGCATACTTTTTTGTTTGCCACCTGTGACTAACATATGAAATCTTTTTCCGAAATAAAAACGTAATCTAACGTACAACTTTGACGTTTGATCGATCCGCTGCCAAACACGTCAAAATACGCAATATTGGCAATATAACAAAGTTTTTCTAAAACAGTTTTCTTTTAAAATATACAAATGGTACCCAAATTAGGTTAAATGGACGACCAAGAAAAACACAAGAAGAATCATAAAAAGTCGCCGTCACCTGTACATAAGAAAAAAGAAACTAAAGTAGACATAGAAAAGAAAACCGGAGTGGAGAAAAACAATGAAGCAGGCCCGTCGAGACTTGATGATCTACCTGGATCTATTTCAACTCCAAGGACGCTTAGAAGTGGACTTTCGAAATCCGAACATAACATCCCTAGAATCATAACACGCCAAGATGTAGCTAACGCCTTAAAACTATCATCTACGAGTTTCTTAAAACCCGACCCACACATATCAAATCTAAACCTAAAAGATTTGAAAATACCGATACCGTTAGAGAAACGCGATGAGAAAGTCGATCCAGCTACAATGATGGATTTAAGGAAATTTATGGCTAGCTGTTTCAAGTTCACCAAAGAGGCACCAAATACAACTTTGCCAGATGTGCCTATGAGGGTGCTTAGCAGTTTTGTGCCAGTACTGCCTAATGCTGCAAGCACAAGCTGTGCGCAAACTGATGAATGTCACGTGGTTGGCCTTAAAACCAATGAAGTCATAGTAACAAGTCCACCAGTATCAAACCTAGCTAATATTATAGAAACTAAAGCTGCTAAAGACGCGAAAAACAAGTCGGATACTCTCTCAAACAAATCTGAGTTGGGTTTAGCGAACAGAGATTCAATGACAAGCATTGGGTCGAATGTGTGCAGGATTTGTATGACAAGAGGCCGGGAAAGGTAAGCTAGGTTTTGGTTTCATTTCTTTTAAGTTTCATCATCCAGCACATCAGCCTATAGCAGTTCACTGTTGTATACGCCAAAAGGAGTAAGTCCCGTTTTCGCCACTCAGTCTTTCACTACCAGCCGACTTCGTCGGTCCATAATTTTTCAATATTAATCGTTTATTGTATAAATCACGCCAGAGGGTGTCCAACGAATGCTACGCTTTTAAAACTATTACTTAATTTCTTGATAAGCACATTACATACATTCTTTTTACATACATTAAATGACTAAAAGCTGGTCTTTGCCCTAAATAAGACTAAATAATAATCCGGACGTCCATTAAAATACTAAGTCACAAAAATAGAAGGTGTAAACAAAAATATTTCAAGTGGTGAACAACCATGGACGTACTATTTTAATAGTACGTCCATGTGAATTACTCACATAACTTAGAAAGACGAAATATGAAAAACATACCTTCTATAGGTACACGAGTCCGGATACGATATTTTGTATGGGATGCCTAAATTTTGTTTTCAAATGACTACGTATATCTTGGGAAATATATTCAGATTGAAGTGTTAGTTCTTGAATTTTATGATTATAATAAATGAAATACCACCTATTATTATCTTTTTTCACGGGTTTTTAACTTTCAGTAAGGGTATTAAGGTGATTCACTTGTACATACCACGGGTAGATGAGGGTTAAGAGTATCTCTACCTAGGCAGCGATTCTACAAAAAATACCAAATATTTTTTCTTTTAGGTAGATAAAATTAACGAAAAACAATTTCTATTAATTTCGTAAATACATTATTGATAATAGTTTTAAGCTTGTTTTATAAAACTAAATAAACTCGAGCAGAACAGTTTAAAACAAACAAACAACTATGTGTTGAGAAGCATTTATCAACTTCTGCTCAGTTACAGTAATAAAAACTAGAAACTGATATTGAAAAAGTTCTCTCGATTTCTACGCAATATTACACTCGTGCAGTTAACCACTATGTGTAATTACCACACAACTACATGCTATAATGGTATATTTATTTACAATATTTATCTTCAATTCTATAAAACACTATAAATAAATTAAATATATTTTTTTATTTCTTTCTATTTTTTTTATTTACCGTTTATTGTACACAAAAACATTACAAGAGAAACACATACAAAGAATAACGACACAACAGGACAGCTTATTTCTACTAAGAAATTTCTTCCAGCTGACCTACGCAAAGTGAAAAGTGTAAAGTGTTTTATTAAGTTTGGGTTTGCTCTTGACTCTAATCTAGGTCATAGGACAGAGACAGAGTCTAAGATTTCTTCTAGAGCGGCGCACCTAGGCAAAGTTTTTCAAAAGACTGGCATTGCCTTAACAGACTTCTTCTGGGTGAGCTCGCTCCATCTTAGACTCTGTCTCTGTCCTATGACCTAGACTAGAGTCAAGAGAAAACCAATCATTAATAAATAAAAATTGCCTCTTTGAATGGCCAAGTTAATTCTTTGGCCTTAATAACTGCCAGCTTTTGGGTCTCCCGTTGCCTCAAAAAGACTTTCTCTTTTATAAATTCTTTAGCTTATGAGCCCCAAAGACCCACTGTCTCAAACACCAGGGGAATAAAGTTAAACAACTCCCCCAGACTTGAGTACTTTTAGGTTTCCAATACTTCGGCAGTACTATATCAAAAGGGTTAAGCTACCGGTATAATATGGGTACTGGTATACTTTTTAAAGACAGACGGAAAAAGGTTATGATATAACTTATGGAACAGGTAAAAAATACCCGTACCGCTACTGAATTTTTTTGTCCATAAACATAAAACAAAAAATACTCTGTTAAGTCATCGTAGAAAATGTACTTAGAAAGCCCTTTTTTAACAGTTTAGGTACCCTTAATAATAACGGTACCGTAAACGATGGTGTGACAGGAAATTTCGGTAATGTTACTTATTATATCGCAATATTTCAGTAGGCCTTACCGTACTAACTGAAATAATTTTGGTTATACAATCCCTGCTTCTGATCTATACCACGAAACTAATAGTTTTTGCCGAGGACGCTTTCAGATTTTAATTACTGAAATTAAAGGGTTTTCAAATGGAAAACCATTTATACAGCGTACAAATTTCAAATTAATATTAACGGACTATACTTCAATGAATGAAATCAAATTGCACTTCATATAGAATCAATTCAGAATTATTAAAAACTTTTTTCTGTTGAATTTCTGTATCTTTTGTTTATTTTTTATCGAGTGGATTAATGACTCAAAAAATGATCTGATTGTGAGAGTTTGTAACCACCTACTACTAGATTTTGTTATCAAATCAGATAAAATCATTCAGTATATATTAGCGTTTCCGCCTCGGTTTCACTTGCGTATTCTTTTGTGGTACGGACTTGCAAATTACATGTACGAAAATAATTCAAGTTCTAATATGCAATTTTAGTTTGTCGGGTGATATTTTGCTTTTGTTACCTTTTGCGCTTAATTTACTCAAATCTAATCAGTGTGTCTGTATCAACTGCGGTTGAAAAACTCTGACAACAGAGTTCATCGGGTCGTTAGACGACTCGGTGTCCCACACGCAAAGAAGAAGAACTGCCACGTCAGCCCACTGCTTAATTGAAGCCAATCTCATTGTTATAATTGCATACTATGCTTAGCAAGCGGCATGCTGAGATTGCTTATCCGTATGGTGCCGGCTTAGGATAACATCGCCCCATTTCTACCCGTGGGTATCATAAAAAGCGACTAAGAGATGAATTCAGGCAACAGCGTTCCCTGTGAATACACCACCTAGCACTGCGATTTTTTTGAAAACTTGCAAATTTTTCAAGCGCTGGCAGGATTTGAACCTGCGACCTTCGTCATTACTAGTGACGACGCCTTTTCCATCTGGAAGTTTTTAAATCATTCTTAGCACGGGCAGTGTTTTAAAATTTTAAATTCAATCTATCGCGGGTATTCTTTGCACTGAGCTTGCCAATCTGGCTGTCGAGCGTGGTGAGTATGGCAAATACCCAATAGGGGGAGCCCCATGTCCAGTAGTAGACTGTTGTGGCTGTTGAATTAAAAGTTGCTATGCGCAATTGTTGGGTTACCAGTGAACGACCGTTTCTTGAATGAAGTTATCCTTTACTAGATTTCCGCTTCAGGGTTTTAACCGTTGCTGTTTTTCGCCGGTAAAAAGTAGTGTATGTATTATTCTAGGTTATATTCTATCTGTGTATTAAATTTGCCGTCGTGTGATGCCGGCTTAGAATAGCATCACCCCATATCTTTCCCATGGGTGTTGTAAGAGGCGACTAAGGGACTCGAGGGCTAATGTGTTTTGCAATTTTAGGCGATGGGCTGACAACCTGTCACTATGTTGATACAGAGTTCTCTTAATCGTCGACTCTCAAACGTCCGTTTTCAATCGTTGTTTACGCTCTGCCTACCCCGAAAGGGATATAGGCGTGATCTATGTATGTATGTATTAAATTTTATTTAAAGCCGTCTAGCGGTTTGAGCGTGAAGAGGTAACAAACATTCACACATACACAGAAACTCTAGGATTTATAATATTAAGTATAGACTTTCTTTCGTCAACGGGTAGAAATGAATGCCGCGTGATGCCGCCTTAGAATAGCATCACCACAAATCTCTCCGTGGGTGACTTAAGAGGCGACTGAGGGTTGCATGTGTATTGCAATTTTAGGCGACAGGCTGACAACCTGTCACTATTGTGATACATAATTTTCTGAATTACCTGAAATGTTTATCAGACGTGGCGTAAATGTCCGTTTTTACTGCCGTTTACCCCGTTAGGGATATAGGCGTGATGTATGTAGAATTGGAGTGCTATTCTAAACCGGCGCCGCTCTGATTAGTGTGTGTGTGAATCAATCGAAACAGTACAGACGCTGTTTCCGACCACCTGGCTATTTTAACCCAGTATGGCTAGCTTTTTATGTTTCAAAAATATAAAGTCACTTATTTTTAGCTTATAGTTTCTGGACCATTGGCCGAACCCAATTTATTATTTTGTGTAATTTTAAGTGTATGCTAACATACTTTCATTTGCAGTGGATAAAAATAATTCAAACTGGGTTTTTACATTGTGTAAACTGCTACATAGACAATACTGATATATATTAAAGAATTAATTTAATTAAAGACACTTAAAAACTTATTTATTTATTGATCTTCTATACATTGAATCGAAAATGTATGCAAGCGTTGAAAATATAATATTTGATTTATTACACATAACTCAATCTTAAAACAAGCATAATAAATTTAAAAATATAAAAACTCGACTGATTCTTGAGATAAAGCCTAGCCTATGGCAGTCAGGATAATGTAGGGATTCTTCCGATACAATTCCCATTCGAATCTGTTCAGTGGTTAACGAATTTAAGTCCTTTGAAGAATCGCACATATATAAATACATGAACTCTAAAAACACTACACTCCTTTTTGTTTGGACAGGCGTGTAAAAATTAAGCGACATTAGAATTATTGTAAGTTGTACCCTAAAATATTGCCAGCCGTATTGGACTATTTATACGGAGCTCAGGTGAACTGGTTTCGTACAATGGTCGCCGGCTGACCCGGTCTATTTGACGGACTTTGCACAATTAGTGCTAACAGTGTTGGAGTTTCGAGACTATTGATAATGAATGCCGTATTGAGGTGTTTACTTTGAGCATTACGAGTATTGCCGTGTGATGCCGACTTCGAATAGCATCACCCCATTTCTTTCCCGTGGGAGCAGTAAGAGGTGACTGAGGGACTCAAGGGTGTGTATTGCAATTTTAGACGATGGACTGACAACTTGTCACTATGGCGATACACAATTTTCCAAATAACCCTCAATCATTTGTCAGACTTGGCATAAATGTCCTTTTGTTGCGGCCGTTTACGCTCTGTCTACCCCGCAAACGATTATAGGCGTGATATGTGTATGTATATTTATTACGAGTATACTCAAATGTTTGTTCAGTACAAAATTCTCAATACAAAATTTACTAAACTCAATACAAAATTTTTAAAACATCTGGAAGTGTTGGGTATTATACAATTTGCGTGAACTAGCAAAATTGCACCGCATGCAGAAAATGAGCCTGCGACTATATAATTTCGCCAACAGTAGATGAGCCGCGGTAACCCAGTCGGTAGTGGCGTTGTTATTAGTGATAACAAAAGTCGCAAGTTCAAACCCGGTCTGCGGTGCAAAATGACAGGTTTCTAAAGATTGTTTAAGTTGTAGAAATAGGACTTTTTTCTTCTTCTTTTGCACTTTAATTACTTATCACTATCAATTTAAATAACAAGTCCATGAATCGTTACATTTAATATACGGACTGCAAGGTAAAGCCCTCCAAATAGAGGTACATGCAGACCATTTTGTAATGGGAAGTTGTTCAGTTTCATGATCTGAATGCCTATCATTCGGAGGGCTGTTCCTTACACACAGTATATTAATTTGACCCCAGCCGCGTAGATTTACCCTGATTTTGCAAAAAATAATAATCATAGTTTTCTATAAATATTTTTTCCGCTACCATAGAGCTACATATTTTAAAGAGAAATATAGAATTTTAGATAATATTTTGGAACCACCTACATAACATACTCGTACATCATTATATCACGCCTACATGCGGGGTAGGCAGAGCGTAAACGGCCGTAAACAACGGACATTCACACCACGTCTGACAAACAATTGAGGGTCATTCAAAAAATTGTGAATCACCATAGTCACAGGTTGTCAGCTTATCGCCTAAAATTGCAATACACATGTAACCCTCAAGTTATATAAATAACCTATTAAATTAGGTTCGCAGTCAGTGAAAGTCTTGTCTGTAGACTAATAGATATAATCCTTACACAAGTCGGATTCACGCAACGACCGTTCGAAGTTAGATTTGAATTCAGTCAGTTTTAGCTAGCTCAGGGTTACCACACCTCAAAATATAATAACGTAACGTAATATTTTACACGACTGCCCAACCATAAAAGGAGTGTAATGTTTTTAGAGTTCATGTATGTATGTATATATGTGCGATTCTTTAAAGGACTGAAACTCGTTAATTACTGAACAGATTCGAAAGGGAATTGTATTGGAGGAATCCTTACATTATTCCGAATGTCATAGGCTAGGCTTTATCTCAAAAAGCAGGCATTTTGTTGGCCACCCACGGGAAAGCAGTGGCCAACATTTATTTATCTGCTCAATTATTTATTGTCATGTTAGGAAAATCAGTGAGACATAAATACTGTTTTTAATATTTTAAATTTATGTTGCTTGTGTCGACAACCCTACAGTGTCAAGATTTGGAGCGACAACAGCAACAGTTGTACAACAATCTACATTTACATTAATACAATAGCCACAGAAATATGACCTGTACATCTTCTTGTTTAAGATTGATATCGCCGTGCAACTGCAAGGGCTCCCTGGCTAATGTCCACCTGTCGTGTCTGGAGCGATGGCTTAACCAGGTCGGACGGAACCACTGCGAGCTGTGCGGATTCAGGTAAATGTTAAGTTTGTTTACACATTATTTATACACCTTAAGGCTCAACGCTCCGTTAAGCGGGCTGTAAGCGCGAGCCGTCTGCGCGCGAGCGGCGTCTTGGCATTATTATTCGTCTGAATTTTTATTTAGTAAGTGTTTGCTCTTGACTCTAGTCTAGGTTATAGGACAGAGTCTAAGATGGAGCGATCTCACCCGGAAGAAGCCTGTTCATTCTTACTTTGAAGAGATTAGGGTTGTATGCGTTTGGAAACACAGACGCAGGTTGTGAGTTCCACTCTTTAGCAGTGCGTATTATAAATTATGACTGGAAGCGCTTATTCCGAATAGGTGGAATGGCAACCAGGTATGGATGGTATCCGGCGGTGCGTCTGGATGTCCGATGGTAGAAAGTAGCTGGTGGAACAAGGTCGTGAAGCTCTTGAGCCTGAGTAGCGCTATAATACGGCGAGGTGTCGTCGTGTTCGGGCGACCCGCGTCACGCAGTGCTGCTCTAGTATTTTGCCGAATCTAGCCCTCGCGTGTAGTGCAGCCCAGTCCTGAATGTCTATGTCTCAAAATGTCTATAATGCAATGTT
Source organism: Tuta absoluta (assembly GCA_027580185.1). Lineage (NCBI taxonomy): Eukaryota > Metazoa > Arthropoda > Insecta > Lepidoptera > Gelechiidae > Tuta > Tuta absoluta. The sequence goes on along the minus strand of JAQAHW010000019.1, from coordinate 3,133,848 downwards.
GCAAAACGTCCATGCCTTGGAATGATGAGGCAGCAAACTGGGAAACTTGTGGCGCCACTCTTGACTGCGCCTGATTCTGCGATTGATTGAAAATTCGCAATGACAAAGTTCAGTACTTCTAATTAGTGCATTTAGGCAGACCCCCGTCTGCTACCATCAGCAATTAGCTTTAAATTTTCCTCCGAAATTTTGGGGTGGTTTAAGTCTTTGCCAAATAAAACTTAATCAGAGGCTCATATTGAGCTAGCTCACACAAAATCCTGAAAGACCACTGGCATTCTCACACAACAATCTGTTTGATAAGGGCGGCCGCTTGGAGAAGCTTTCCACCGCTTGAGTGGGATCGTTATAAATTACCACTCGTAAGCTAGCAAATTATCTAACTATAGATCGGGATAAACCTTTGGGAAATAGATCTCATTCCCGCCCAAACATTTTAATGGAATGAATATGTATTTTTCATTCCGTATTTTGACGACTGTTTTCCGGGGTTAGCTACCAAACATGCTTAGTTTTCGCCATTGTTCGAAGAATTATCTCATATTATGATGTGCTCATTGTGAGACCTTCTTAGAATCGTGCCAGGGAAGCTACTAACATACAGGTACTCCTCAGGGAATAACACAATTAATAACGACATAGCGAACATTAATAACGAGATCATTGATTATATTACTGGCAAATAAACTCAATATCCGTTGCCAGTCTAAGATCAAAGAATGAATGGAAGACGGAGTTGTGTGGGTCATCGGTTGGTTCTACGACAGATGTGCCTAGCCCACTGCCACTTCTGTTTGCTACACTTCCAGACTATGTTCGTTACTTTGGCCTTTTTGCGGATGATAGTCTCATTTCGGATTTTATCCATTATAGAGATACCGAGCATAGACCTTTCCATAGAGTAGTTAAAACTAATTATAACTGAATGCAAGTGTAAGAACTGGTTTCGATACTATTACGTTACTGACAACTTGTGTATGATTTTCAAGCTCTACGATAAGTACCCGAGCGGGGCAATTGCTCAACCTTATTACTCATACTCTTTTACCAGTCCAGCGTAAAAACTGAAAAAAAATCGTTTTAACTAATCCAGATGACTGACTGATTTCGGGTTTCTGCGGCATGGTAAAGGTCGAAAATCAATGTAATGAATGGCAGTGCTTAATCCCTTTTTTCGATAACAATCACGCCAATTTTAAAAGCCGACGTCCATTTTTCTTTGTTGACATCTCCTCTGGTTTGGATATGACAGGTGTCAAAATGGGTGTTTGAATAGTGTCTCATTTTGTGATGCGTAAGGTGATTGCATGTGATTCTATATTCTGCAAGTAAAATACTCGGTCTTTGAATCAGAGTTTTTGTGTCCTCTTGTGTCGTTTGCGAAGACTTGTCTACATTATTATGTGGTCTAAGTTACCAGCTGGAAAATAACGAACAATTTCGAAATTCGAACTGTACCGAAACTGGGATCCTATCGGCAAAAAGTTGGGTCTGGCCCGGCGATATTTCACCGTGGCAGCACTGGCAACTTATTTACTAGTTGTATTGTATCAAATGGTACGGCTAACTGAGGTAGATCCGGCTTGGCGGTTTTCACCATAGAGTTATGAAAGACAGACAAAACTAAAATATCTTTGACGAAACAAGGTGATGTAGAAAATTTATTTCGTTATCTCAAGTGGCGGCCACGCCTCGGCAAGTGTAGTGGTAGACGACGTTCGGCCAGATGGGCAGATGGCTTAAAGAAGGCGGCTGTGAGCGACTGGATGGCGAAAACGAAATATCGTGCCCTATGGTATACCCTGGGAGAGGCCTACGTCTAGCAGTGGACTGCAATAGGCTGATGTACCTATGTATGTAAGGCAAAGGTTCAAAATAAGACAAACACTTTTCACACTCTCATAGGCGGCGAGTGCTAAAATCAAGAAAAAGTCTCTTAAGTTATAAATAAGGTAGGTACTAGCGGTCCGCCCTACGTTCTAACCGTTTCACCGTGGTTATGGTATGTATTGAACATTTAACCCAATTTTTTTCATCATTCTATTCTATTTCTTCTTTTCGTGTGGGATACCGAGTCATCTAACGAGCCGGCCATTTTATTAATAAACCACATCAAAATCCATCAATTGTTTAACAAGGAGTTATCCATGACAGACGGACAGAGAAACGCGACTTCATTATATACTATGTATTGACTAGGCAAAACATATTATTCCCACGGGAATATCTACAAGTTTGTCCACTCTATGGCTTTCCCGCCTCGCCGCCAATTAGAGCGACGAGCGATTTCTCAAGCTCCGACCTACAACTGCGGGTAACAAAAACAATCGTCTTAGTAGTTAATAACAGAAACTTAGTGTTTACCGCGGTAATCAGATATTTTCCTACAGTCTCTGTCCTATGACCTAGACTAGAGTCAAGAGCAAACCTATCTATACCTATTTAAAAAAAAAAAGTTTTTCGTTTTTTTTTTTACTATTATTTGCCAGAGGCAATATAAACTCAAAAGGAGGCTTCGGCCTTGTTTCATATTTAGATATGCACCTTGAAATACGTTTAAGTATATGTTTATTCAACTTATATTTTATTTTATGTTTTTAAGGTTATGTGCCTCAAAAGGAAATAAGCAAAGCCCTTATAGGATTACTTTATTGTCCGTCTGTCCATCCGTCCGCCTGTCACGACCCTTTATCTCGAGAACGCGTAGAGATATCGAGTTGAATTTAAAACCATACATACTCAAGGCTTCGGCAACCTGTAGTCGTAAAATATAAAGCTCCTAACTGAACGTTCAAAAAGTTGCGGCCGTTTATGCTGTATAAACGCGTGTTTTTGTTCCCTCTAGAGAATCAAAATTCATTTGATACTTCTCGTGGACCTAGATCTATAAAATTTATGGTTAAAAGAACTTACCTAAGTGAATTTCTACCATAATTATGCGAGATGTTACATCCGAAGAGATTCAAGTTTACCATGTAGTCCGTTCTTCATCGTACTGCATCGTCACACAGTTTAGATCTTAAATTATAGCAAAAAAACGCATTCATACGTTTGTTCGTTCGTTCGTTCAATCGTTCGGTCTCGGTCAAGTGTCACTTTTGAATTTCATTTGTTTCAGAGTAAGGTCAGCTAAGTTTTCACTTGCAAATTGTTCAACACATAGCTTGTCGCTGTTGTACAGGGTAGGGTGGGAAGTTGAATCTCTTCGGATGTAACATCTCGCATAATTATGGTAGAAATTCACTTAGGTAAGTTCTTTTAACCATAAATTATGCTACGATGTTACATCCTCGAGATTCAAGTTTACCATGTAAATGTTTAGTGTCAAATGAATTGCAGAATGAAAGATTTGTAATGAATCATAATGTCACTTTAATTTAATGCAATAACAGTGAAACTAATATTTTAATATTAGTAACTAAATCAAGAGTTTAGTAGAGATAATTAATCATTATTGATAACTGCCTCGGCAAAGGAACTATCTAGCGAATCAAAAACTGGTTGATTATAAAACTTTGCAAAACAAAGAGAGTTTCCCGTCCAGCCAGCTGTTCTTTTTATGATATCAATAGATACGCCTGATCTACTAGCGGCGGAAGTAGATGCGTGACGGGTACTATGGGCTGTAAACGTGGTAACGTCTACGCCACTATCACACAATGTGCGTTTTATCCAACGACTAATAGTTTGTGTACTCGCATTATGAACAGGTTTTTTAACAGTAAGGATAAGTTTTTGAGTATTTGGCTGATTTCTAAATTGTATGGATCTATCAAGATAAGAACAAAGAACAGTTGCCGGGCAGATTGACTCTTTTTCTCTAAAAAAGGGTACAATAAGTCTGGGATTATGTCGGTTAGGCGCGGTAGTTTTGATTATGTCATTGATTGTTATAACAATTTGAGAATCATTTATACATATATTATTTATATCAATAAGCGATAACGTCTGCACACGTTGTCCTGTAGAAAGCGCGAGTAGAGTTACGAGTTTCTTGGTCAAAGCTTCCATTGTAATATCATTATTAGGGTATAATTTTGACAAGTGATCTAACACTAAATTTGGATCCCAAATAGATTTGTATTTAGGAAAAGATGGTCTCATTCTAAAAGCACCTTTTAAAAACCTTGAGATACAGTCATCATTACATTTATTTTTACCTAATATAAGTGATAGGGCAGACCTAAAAGAATTTAGTGTGCCATAACTGGCACCTTTCTGAAATTGCTCTGTAAGGAATGTTAATATAGACGTAGTAGGGCAGTTATATAGATTTATATTATTTATTTGGCAAAAAGTGAACCATTGTTTTAGGGCAACATTGTATTGCGAAAGGGTGCTTTTAGCAAGAGAGTTTAGCATTATATCGACCGTATCATTTGCTATATTACGTCTTAAGTACGCTTGCCGGATAATATGGCACACGCCAGGGTAAGATTGCGCCACAATCGGTGGGGTTCCCTGGAAGGTGACAACAAAAGGTGTTTGTTAGGTCCAAGGTAAATAGTCTCCGATATAGCAAGAGTTTTAAACAAGGGAAACCATGGTTGCCCAATCCAATAAGGTACGACGAGGATACCTGTAGCTTTGTCGTCTATTATTTTCCTTAGACATTTTAAGATAAGGGCAAAGGGGGGAAAGGCGTAGAAAAAATATTTATTCCATTTAATTGTAAAAGCGTCTATGTTAAAGGCTTCCGGATCTCATTTCCAAGAGATGTAGCGATCGCATTTGTGGTTGAGACGAGATGCGAAAAGGTCTACGTCTGGCAGACCAAATCTATCAACTATGAGCTGAAAACAATCTGGGTTGAGATCCCATTCAGTGTCAATATTATCTCGAGATTTAATATAAGACGCAAATATGAAAATTTTTCGCTCTTCGCACCACTGCCAAATTGATCTTGTAATTTCATTGAGGTGGGGGAACTGAATACCCCCCATCTTGTTAATATAAGATATGGCAGTGGTGTTATCGATACGAAGTAGGATACTCGTGTTGTAAAGATCTTTGCAAAAGGATTTTAAACCCAAAAAGGCAGCTAAAAGTTCCAAATAGTTAATATGATGTTTACGTTCATCAGCTGACCAATGACCTCTAGTCACTTCATCATGACACGCAGCTCCCCAGCCAGTTAAGGAAGAATCCGTAAAAATTTCTAATTGATAATCATTTCTTTGAAAGCTATTAGTTGCCTTAACGCTTATTTCAGACCACCAGTTGAAATCATCCTGTAAATCCCTTTTAAGAGTCATTTTGAAATCGTAATTAAGATCTGAAGCTTGAAGAGCTAAAAACTTTTCGCGCTCAAAGCTTTTGGTGTATAACCAACCGTAAGACACTGTAGGGCATGCCGCAGTTAAAGTGTCAATGAATTTAGCAAATTCGCGTATCGAAATAGTTGATTTATTTTTTGTACTTTGAACCATTTTACTGATTTTGTTTATTTTTTCTTGGGGTAGTTGTAATGTCAATGACTTTGAGTCTATTTGAAAACCGAGAAATTTACAATTTTGTTTGGGGGTAGTCATACTTTTTTCAAAATTAATAACAAACCCTAAGTTTTTCAAGGTCTCAATTAATGTATGGACTGTATTATGACATGATTCGTAATTAGGTCCTATACAGAGAATATCGTCCAAATATGCAATAAGTATGTGACCTTGATTTCTCAAGACGGCAAGCGCAGGTTTTAAAAGTTTAGTAAATATGTAAGGCGCTGAGCTCAAACCGTAAGGAATGCAATTAAATTCAAATAAATGATTGAATCTGAATCGCAAATATTTTCGGCTATTTTTATGTACAGGTATTAAAAAGTAGGCTTCTTTTAAATCAATTGTTGCCATATAAGAACCTTCAGAAACTAACTTTACGGCGGTGCGAATATCTTCCATTTTGAAATGGTTTGTAACAACTGATTTATTAAGTTTTTTTAAGTTTAAAATGAATCGGTAACCTCCAGTACTTTTAGGTGTCAAAAAAATGGGAGATATGAACTGATTTTCAACGTCATTACACTTTGAAATAGCCCCTAAATTTAGAAGTTTATTTATTGCCGCTTCCATGTCTTTTCTTGGAAAAGGTGGGTTACTGAGCTCGACAGTTTGAAATACATTATTATTAAATGGAATTTCATACCCTTGAACATACGACAAAATCACAGGATCATCGGTTAATTGTAACCAATTATGTAGAAAAATTGAATACGACCAGCATGCGGTACCTCTATCTGCGCCTCTTGTCGTGGTTCTTGCTGGACGAAGCCTGACGTCCACCGCGCTGCGTCGTGTTCCTCCTCGTCCCCGTGGATGGTTGATACCGGTTCGCTGCTGTCGCTGTTGACTTCGCACCGCTCTGCTGACGAGGAGGTACTCGGGAGTTTCCCGGTACAGCTTTCCGTTGGAAAGGTGGTTGTGATAAAGCTGGTTTTTTAATATGTTGGCTTGATTTTTCAATGTCCTTTGTATTTTTAATATTTTCACCCAACTTGTCGCCAAACAAAAACTCATCTCTCTTTACACCGTGAATTGTGTTCCAGAACTTCTTATCTAGTAAGGGTACTATCAATTTTCGTCTGTTTACAGTTTCTTCATAGTGTAAATCTAGTAAAATCTGGCTCACCTCAGAAATTCTCTTTATAATCTCAAGTTTATCCATATCCTCTTTAATCAAATCTTTTGTTAAGTTTACAAGTCCAGCTAAGCCAGTGCCCAGTTGACCTTGGGCTTTTTCTAATCGTTTGTCACGATTTTTCACCGATTCTGATAGAACTGCTACTACTTCTGGGTTAAGTTTAGGTGCTCTGGCTAGTAAAAAGTTTTCAGGAATCAACATTTTTTCAGCGAGTGCCTCCTTCTGCTCTTTGGCTAAGCCGTCTACTAAAATCTCTCCCCAACGTTTGGAGATCTCACTTGGTACTTTCTCGCCTAAGGCTTGGTCAACTTTTTTAGCCTCACCCAGGATATCTAATATCTCTTGTGGAACGTCTGGTGATATATTTGCAGCAGGTACCTCAATATCAGCCGCAGTTGTGGGTGGTGTGGACGCAGGTTGCTCGGCAGCTAGTGACGTGTCTTGGCGCGAAGAAGAAGCCTGCGAGTGTAGCGAAGTACAAGCAGGTGTGTGTGTCTTTGCCGAAGACGCTGAAGTGTCAGCTACAACGGAGCGCATTCTTTTCTTGGTTGGTGGGCGCTGCTTATCGATAATTTCATGATCGGATTGTTCTGTCTGATCGGAATAATATTCTCTGTCGTCTGATATGTCTCTTTCCGATCTACCTCCTTCATCAGAATGTGAATCATGCTGATCTTCCGAAGAATACGGCGTTTCCGGCCTTTGGTAACGATCAACAACGAGTAGAAAGAAATATTATTACTTTCAGGATGATATCGCGTATCACCACACTAAGAAAGTAAACAGGTATTATGTTCCGGGATGACATCACGTGTCACCACGTCAGGGGACAATAAAATTACTGTCAGGATAATATCTCGTATTACCACATCAAGACAGTTCAAAGTGACGATGTATATTCACTATTAAACATAAAAAAAACCTCAATAATAAAATAGGTTACTGACCTTGAGAACGTCGTTTGTAGTACCGGTCACTTTGCCGATCACGATCACGCCTGTTTTCACGTAATTTACGTTCCAGGCGGCGAATTTTATGGTGAATATCTTCGTCACGGTCTTTATGTTTACGTTTACCCATGATCCGTGGAAAATAAACGATTTATATGCACTTTCCGATAAAATCACGAACAATAGGTGATGACGATGCTGCACACGAAAACGAATGAAATTCAAAAGTGACACTTGACCGAGACCGAACGATTGAACGAACGAACGAACAAACGTATGAATGCGTTTTTTTGCTTTAATTTAAGATCTAAAGTGTGTGACGATGCAGTACGATGAAGAACGGACTACATGGTAAACTTGAATCTCGAGGATGTAACATCGTAGCATAATTTGCCACGTAGCTTAGTTATGAAGAACAAGTTTACTTTAGTTTAGTTTTACTTAAAAGATGTTTTTTATTATTTTATTTTTTATTTATTTTATTTTTATTATTATTTTTACAGGAAAATTTACAGCCAATATTTATAACAATAGTGCGATAGATAAACAGAACTGGGCCATTGACAAGTTCTCAATGTTTATATCTCATAAAATATGTTTATGACTGGGCCGATGGCATTGCGGATAACCTGCTACGCTGAGGGTCGTGGGTTCGATCCCCACAAGACACAAATATTTGTTAAGTCATTTTCAGATATTTGTGTTTAGTGTGTTTCTATGTATATTATGTATTGGATTACAAAAAATAGCATATAAATATTAATATCAGCTAATTAGTTCCAATAGTACAAGCTTTGCTTAGTTTGGGACTAGATGGCGCTGTGTGAATTTTCCAGGATTTCCAGGGAAGCGAAAATGTTTATTTTTATTGAGGCTGGTAGTTTCAATGGGTCATATGAAAGGGCTTGATATGCACGTTAAGGAACCCTTGTAGGCTAGTCCGACTCGTATATGTCTAGTTTTCTTATATACTAAGGAATATAATTTTGAATCATAAGTACTATTTTCAACGTTTATAGTCTTTAAACATATTTCAATTCAATTCAAAAATACTTTATTGTACACAGGAAATAGAGTTAAAACAAGATATAAATTCAAACAAGTGTACACAAGGCGGCCTTATTGCTTAGGTAGCGATTTCTTCCAGGCAACCTTAGGGTACAGGATAGGGGAGTAGCCGTAATGCAGGAGGGGTGCACAATAAACATAAACCTATTAACATAACATAATAATACATTACAATTTGTATATAATAACTTTTGTATGATTATATATAAACTTTTGTATGTAATAATAAATATTATAATGTCAGAGGCCTATTAGTGGTAGTAGGCGGTTGAAAAATTCTGACACTAGGGTTTATCGAGTTGTTGGACGACTCGGTGTCCCACTCTAAAAAGAAGAATAATACTTATACTTACAAATAATAATATAACATTCGACAACAGATGAAAAAGGTGTCAGAAAGAGGCAGACGATAGGATAGGACAGGTTTATGAGATATTTTATAAGATTGCATCTCGTGTTTTCTACGAAAGAGAATTATATTCAAATACTCCAGGAACAAAATGAGCAGTTATGAATTCCAAGCTATAGAATTTAAGTAGAACTTTTGCTACGATATCTCTACAAAGCAGTACGAAGTGCTACGAATTACACGAAACTGCTACGGCAACGACAAATACTCTTGAACATTTCCTATTATAATGTGCGGTTGAAACTATTTGCATACATCTCTAAGATATTGCTGTGCTTTAAAATGATATTGTTTAACAGACAAAAAATAGTTGAATAATAACTAGAATAAACTAAATAATAAGTAGTATTTCTTATCAGCAAAAAGGTGATTTTTAATTTGACCTGTAGGTACCTATGTCTGTAACATTCTTCAATTAAAAAAAAAACTTGAATGTTGGTCTCCGTTCTGATTACATTTCAAGATTCAGGCTGTGAGGTGTTTCTCCATTATGAAAATTTGTTCATTTTTTGCAAAATTACTACTTCAAATCAGTCACAAAGTATTTATCATTTTATTATTATAGTTATCCTATTTTGTAAATAACCCGTTTATTGCACACAATAAAAACATAAGATACATACATATATGGAACATTTCACAACAGGTCTACTTATTTCTAAAAAGAAATCTCTTCCAGCAGACCTTGGGCAGTGAGATCTCATAAGGTGCACTCTCACAAGTTTTATTGTAAAAAGTATTTTCCTTGACTATAATTCTACGCAACAGTATAGAAGCTAGGTTGATCGGTTTAGCGCGGACTATTGAAGAAGTTAGTCGAAGTTAATCTTCCGGCACAATCTGTTGCGACTAGTACTGGCGTGAGTCGACATCCAGTGAAACTAAACTTTAGAGAAATAATAAATTTCCAATACCTTTAAACGAACAATTCTTAAACAACAGTCCACTGCTGGACATTGGCCTCTGCCATACTCATCACGGTTGGAAGGCGGATTGGCGAGCGCAGTGTAAGATGTTGCATGCATTCACAGGGAACGCTGCTGCCCATTTTCTTGCTGATTTTCCCTTAGTTTCTTTTTACGACACTCACTAGTAGAATTGGGGTAATGCTATTCTAAGCCGATACCACATGGCGTACATTTATTTACATACATACATACATACATACATAAATCACGCCAATATCCCTTACGGGGTAGGCAGAGCGTCAACGGCCGTAAAACGGATATTAACACCACGTCTGACAAAAGCTTGAGGGTCAATCAGATAACTGTGTATCACTATAGTGACAGGTTGTCAGCCCATCGTCTAAAATTGCAATACACAACCCTCGAGTCCATTAGTCGGCTCTTACGACACCCATGGGTAAGAAATGGGGTGATGCTATTCTAAGCCGGCAATCACACGGCAAATATTATTTATTTATTTATAATCGTGATTTAGGATACTGCTTCAACGATTTTGATAAAATTTTGTGTAAAGACGGTTTCGGGGTCGATAAAACGAGCTAGGCTTCAATTTAAAAAAAAAACGTTTTACCTTGAAAAAATCCCAGCAATTTTCGGACCAGATCCTTAAGACTACCTTATATCAGAGTGATGTCCGATCAGAATAGCATCACCTCATTTCTAAACCGACAGCTGCGCGAAAATGCCTGAAGAGACATAGGATTTATTTAATGACTTCTACATTAAAAAAAAAACCAATTTAATTAGTAGGTATACAATTAATTTTACAAATGTGCGAAATATTAATCCTTTAGGTGCTTTTTGAATTTGAAATAATTCAGTTACCATATTCATAAGCACAACACAAATATTATGGAGCACAACCAGTACATTTGGAGCACAATCAGTAAATTTGGAGAACAAGGGAATAAATTGAGGGTTTAAAAGGAGGGAATAAAGTGAGGGGGAAATCATACCCACGAAAGTATGAATGCTCGTACTATTTTGTGTCAATCTTGCAACACCACTTACGGCCTCGAATCAATGCCAAATTAAATAATTAATAGAGTCTTACTATTGCCGTGTGATGCCGGCTTAGAATAGCGTCACCCCATTTCTAACCCGTGGGAGTCGTAAGAGGCGACTAAGGGACTCGAGGGTGTGTATAGCAATTTTAGGCGATGGGCTGACAACCTGTCACTATGGCGATACACAATTTTCCGAATGACCCTCAAAAATTGTCTGACGTGGCGTAAGTGTCCGTTTTTGCGGCGGCCGTTTACGCTCTGCCTACCCCGCAGGGGATTGTAGGCGTGATATGTGTATGTGTATGTCTTATTATTGCTTAACTTTTTTTAATGGATGCTTATTTATTAAACTGCCGTGTGATGCCGTCTTAGAATAGCATCACCCATTTTTTTCCCGTGGGAGTCGTAACAGGCGACTAAGGGACTTGAGGATGTGTATTGCAATTTTCGGCGATGGGCTTACAACCTGTCACTATGGCGATTCACTTTTTTCCGAATGATTCTCAAATATGTGTGAGACGTGGCGTAAATGTCCGTTTTTTGTGACGGTTTACACTCTTCCCCGTTGGACTAAACTAGATGTTACAAATAAACTTATAGTTAAGAAACTTAATCTTAAGAAAAATAGATATCCACCTGTGTGTGTGTATTATTGTTCTTATTCGACTTGTGATGCGCAACGCATTTTGAGACCTGGAATGGTCATTTTCCTTTACCATCCGTTACAAAGGATGGAACAAGTAGCGCCACTAGCGGCAATAATCCAGCAACTTTATAGACCGCTACTTGTTGGAACTTGCGCTTGAAAATTTATTACTAGCAATTTTAATTCTCTTCACGATTTTATTGCTATTTTTTTCTGTTAGGAGCGGCAATTGAACCGTTATTTATTTGTTGCGCTGTTCTGTGGTCTGGCTTAAAATTTAATGTTTTGGGTTTTTATATGGTTTTAATAAATTGTATAGTGGTTTTAGAACTTACCAACCGTTAATGCTGTATAAACGCGTGTTTTTGACCCTTTCAAAGGAACCGAAATTCATAAAGTAGTTCCCGTCGACCTAGATGTATAAAAAAAAATTATGTAGCTTCACTACATAGTATAAAATAAAGTCGCTTCCCGTTTGGTGTCTCCTTATATCTTTAGAATTACCCGACGGATTTTGATGCGGTTTTTTTTATTAGATAGAGTAACTTGAGAGGAAGGTTTATAAGTATAATTTATTCCGGGAAATCGTCACATTCCCATGGGAAAACGGGTAGCCCAACTGGTAGGAAACTTATGACACCCTTTTGACACCTTTAAGGAGTAAAATTTCAAAAATGCTGAAACACGTGTTTAATTATTTTAAATTATGAGTCTAATCAGAAATTTTGAAACAGATAACATTTAAGATAAAAAACTTTCATACAAACCTTTAACCCCCTTTTCACCCATTTAAGGGTTAAAATTTCAAAAATGCTGAAACACGTGTTTAATTATTTTAAGTTATTAGTCTTATTACAAATTTTGAAACAGATCACATTCATTTGAAAAAACGAACTTTCATACAAACTTTTAACCCCCTTTTGACCCTATTAAGGGTTAAAATTTCAAATATGCTGAAACACGTGTTTAATTATTTTAAGTCCTTAGTCTTATCACTAATTTTGAAACGGATCACACTTAGGACAACGAACTTTCATACAAACTTTTAACCCCCTGTTCATCCCCTAGGGGATTTTAAAAAACGGAATTTTATCTTTATTAGTTGCTTCATTACATAAAAAACTTCAAGTCCAAGTTTTACCTCTCAAGCTTCAGTAGTTTTACATTTATACTATCACGAAAACTGAGAAAAGTAATATTTTAGTTCCATTATACAAACATAGATGTCGCTGTTAGTTTTCAACGCAATATCGTGATGTGTTTTTTCAAACACTATAAAATTTGTATTTGTTGTTATAGCAGCAACAGAAATACAACATCCGTAAAAATTTCAACTGTCTAGGTATAACGGTTCAGGAGGTACAGCTTCGTAACTGTAGGACGGACGGACGGACAAACAGACGGACAGCCGAGCATCAGTAATAGGGTTTTCGTTATTACCCTTTGGGTACTGAACTCTAAAAAATATTTTGAGATACTAAATACCTAAGTGTATATAATAGTAGCTGTAGGTAAAGATAAAAAATATATAATAAAAAACCTCCAATGTGAAAAAAGGGTGTAAAATTTAAAGTGCATTTATGTAAAAAATAATTGTCCACCCGTGCGAAGCCGGGACGGGCCGCTAGTCGTTATTAAGAACAAGTTTAGAAGAAAAAAAAGATAATTTGTTTTAACTTATAATATTATTTTAGGGTGCCGAAAAAGAACAGTATTTCTCAATTGGGGCAAGTAGTTCAAATAGGTTATCAGTTGGGGCTAGTAGTTCAGGTTATCATATGAAAGGGCTGTGTTCTAATATAGCGGACGAATGCAGATCTTTCAAATAACCTAACACTAAAACTAAAACTTTGTGTTACAAAGCCATTTAATATCCAAAATGGCGACCCATAACATTGCACATCCGACACACAATTATGTTTCTGTTCTCAAGTTTGTATTTATGTGCAATAATATCTCAGAAATGTATGTGAATAGTTTCCTCAAATTACAATGGGATTTCTCTTGGGTATTTGCCGTGCTCGTAGCGTTCTCGTAGTAATTCGTAGAGGTGTCGTAGAATGGTTCTACGGAGGCGCTAATAGGCTGAAAGCGAATTGTCGGTAAAGCTACCTCTTAAGAGCTACAAATGAATTTCGCATTGTAGTCAGGTGTACGGTTAGAGAATATTTTATATGGTACTAATTTGTTTAAGACTTTCGCTACATATCATTATAGTTTAATCAGGTCTACGCACGTTATGATTAGTAGGTAAATGCGGAACTTACGAGGTAGAAACGATGACTTGTATTTTTCAAAATTACTGAAATTAACTAATTCTGTATGTATAATTTTATGTTATGTAGACTGTGTATTTCTAAAAGAGAATCTTGTAAATTCCTATTTAGAAATAAATGCTTTGAATTTGAATAAATATCCGCATATTTATTCAAATTCAAAGCGACCACTAAATAATTGCATGAGTAGAGAATTTAGACATAATAATGGGTACAATTTGTGTTTGATGAACAAAAATCTATTTTTGTTATAGAATTATACATATCATTTATTTAATTAATGGAGTCACCGTAATCCGATAAAATCATTATAGGTTTCGATTTGCTTCAATATTGTTTCACATGGTAATGCGTTAGTGCTCTAATTTCCACTTATAATCTCATTAATTATTGGTTATTTTACAATTTTAACAGTGGCGATTGAATTTTAGCAATAGGAAAGCTGTTCAGTATCAATAAGCAATAAAGTTTAAATACACACATTTTCGGGCATCAATAGCTGCTGTCTGATACAGTTTAAATTGCAACAGACTGATGTATGTAAGTCAGATCTGATATGTCTCTAGCAAAATACTCGCTATCTTTTCAATCTTTGCAACACCAGAAAATAATATCAATTTTGTTTTTCTTTTTAATAAACTTCTCTTTACTCTTATCACGTCTCTTAACCAATTTGGTACTTGACAGAATAATTAATATATTTTTTTTTAATACAGAAGTTATTTGTTTAAAACTATGTTCAAAATACTACAAACTACTTTTGAAAAATCAATATATTAAAAAGATAATATTGATAAACAGAAAAATAATATAAAAGTTATATTGTTACGACAAAATCCGAAAAAATTAATAATGGCGTCACATTTCATACACAATTTAATTTACAAACGTTATAAAAAGTTGCTCGTTTGGCTTTTTAGTCAAGTGGTCAATTGCGAAAATCTGAAAAGTGTACCAGAACAGAAATAAATTCCAAATTCAAATCTTCTTTTTTTTTCAGCTACCCGGCGATCCGCACTCCTCGCTACACGGTGCTACAGGCGCTGCGACTGTGGTTCGGCAACCCGCGCAATAGGAGCCATTTGCAGGTGAATAGGGTTCCGTAGTCTGGAAGTTTAGCTAATTTAAGTGGCAGTAGAGACTAGTCACATCAGCTTATTGGCTGTTGGGGGATAATAAAAGACAAACACGTTCGGTTGGTTCAGACGTATATTGGCGATTGCCAAGCGATACAAACTAGCTTACACTCACTCACTCATTGGCCTCACACGTCTGTGACAGAACATTTAATCAGTGTCTGAGGCAAGACTTTTCATGGCTGTATAAGCCGATACGGGAGCGGCATAGTTTTCCGCACGCTCTACAAGTGAAGGTGGAATTTGAGACTGGCACATGCATATTTAGATGACGTTTTTGCCTTTTGTTAGCGAGACCAGAAAACCAGGCGTTATCGTGAGTTTTACGCCCATCAAACACACGCTTACGCCATTCGTCCCTATCCTCAGCTTACGTGGCTAATAATGGGGAGTTACGTGTAGCTACAGTACATACAAGCTGTAGAACTGATAGTCGGTGGAATAAAACGGAGTCTCGAATGATAGCCTGCTGTGATGTGATGTGATTATACAAATACCATTTTCAGCTACAGGCGCTAAGGGTATGGTTCAGCAATTCGCACAATATGAGCAACTTGCTGTAAGTAGGGTTCCGTAGTCTGGAAGTGTTCCTAATTGTTATTGAAGTGGAAGTGGGCTAGTCTCATTAGTCAAAGAACTGATGGACGGTGGAGTAAGCCGGTTCATGAGTAGAAGCCACGCCATGGCAAACTCCGACCAGGTAGACTGGATGACGAAAATGTGAGATCGTGCCTAATGGCGTACCCTGGGGGAGACCTAAGTCTAGCAGTGGACTGCAATAGATTGTTTTGTATGTGATAATCAGGGATACACTAAATTTTCAAGGGAATTTTGGCTGAATAGCCGACTACCTACTAATCAGCTTAAAATTAGCCGACTAAAATGGCTGACTAGTTGACTGAGCCGGTCACTACTTTGGTGACGTTTGGCAAATAATAGCGTCTGTGCACGTTTGAAGAGCCTTTTTGCTAATTTAAACAGCTGTAGTTTCATTTCGATGAACATTACTGGTTCAAACAAATCATTATATTAAAATTCAATGTCGTTATTAGAGCCGACTTATCGGTTATTTAGCCGAATAGTTGAGTCTAGTGAGGAGGTGTTTGATATAGAGAGCATTAAGGGGCGACAAAACTTAGGAAAATAATCTGGTAGATGGTCGGTGCAGGGAGGAACTGTCAAGACATCCAGACCGTCAAGGATCAAAACAGATTGTAAAAGACCTATACTCGGCATTGGCCGTCTGTACCGGTTGCTGTTCTATGAATATTTAGATTAGACGGTGGTCTTACACAACCATGTCTGAGCCTAAGAGGCTGTTGAAATTAGTTGAAATCACAGAGTGAAAACTTGGACACCAGTGTCTCACGCGATATGCGAAGAAGAAACGACATTAGCTGGCTACGTAATAGAGAAAAGATTTAATCTCAATGCCGTAAAATACCTATATCATTGGTGACAATGGCAGATAAAATAAGTCAAGTCCAACCGCAATAAAATAAGATACGGCTGACCATGTAACGTTAAATCAATACAGTGCGAACCTTTTATCAACAAAAGTTATCTCCACCTGTCCCCACTTTTTTCACGTGCCATTTCGCAACCGGTGACGATCCGTCTTTCCATTTTTGCGCGCCAGCATTTTTGCGCCCATTTTCGGCCAGCTTTTAAAAGGCCATTCGTGTCGCGGCCGATTGTTTATCGCCGTGTTTTGTGTCCGAGGCTTAGGCGCGGTGTGCGTGAAAAAGTGCGTGCGCGAAATTGAAATTGTTTTCCGAATGTGGGGCAGAGGGTCGCTGGGCGGCAGTTTAGCTTTTTGCGGCCAGTTGCGTAATCTCAGTTTTGTTGTTTCGCAAATACCTGTATTACACGTATGTGCTACACAAATTGCAGACACGTGATCACGTTTTGATCCTTTGTGGCGTAAAGAGTGTCAAAGGTAGTCTTTGCCACATCTGACTAAATAAAATACATTAAAGCTTTTACGGTAGGTACCCGAGGGAAGTTAAATTGCACTGTAATATCAAATTTTGTAAAAGTAAATACATAATAAAATATTCTGGACATTCACGAAACAAAACCTTAGCAAAGCTTACTTTGGGGACCAGATAACTGATATTAATACTTTTAAACTCTTTTTGTAAATAAATATATGGGGTGTGGGCTGGCACAGGACCGTGAGGATTGGAGCTGTAGAGAGGAGGCCTATACCCTGCAGTGGGTGGATGTGGGCTGAGGATGAATGAATATGGGGTGTAAGGGACAACCCTCCGAATACTGGGGAAAGTTGTTCAGTTTTATGGTCTGCATGCACACTATGCAGACCATAAAACTGAACTACCTTCCCCTACGAACATAGGTCAGGAAACGAAAAAAAATGTTGATCTCCCATACAAACTCAAGATCAGCTGACTGCAATTACTATGGGCAGTCAATTTCTTTTTGGCGTTTCCTGAAATATTTTTTCATCGGAAGTTGTACAGTTTCATGGCCTGAATGCATCCTATAAGATAAGTATTCGGATGGCTGTTCCTTACGTATAGTATACATAGAAATCACCCAGACTAAACACAAATATTTGAAAACTGACCAAATATTTATGTCTTTTGCGGATCGAACCCACGACCCTTGGCGTAGCAGGCAGGGTGACTATATCCGCTACGCCACTCAAGCACAGCCAATCTGGCCTGCCAATCTTGCTATCAATATTAATGTTGAAGTATTTTCCTCTAACGTATTTTTTTCTAAGTAGGCTTTTCTTGGACCAGTGCAATGGCTGCGTACCATGAACTTTTTTTCATTTGGACATTTGATCTCCAAAATTCAATAAAAAACAGAAAAATACAACCGTATTTTTTATTTTGCTCACGTGCTGTTATCAATACTCGGAGCCGCTCGGAATTTTTCCATACAAAAAAATAATAACTTATCGTCGTTCTCGTCATAGACGTCGTCTTTCTGAAGGCTTCAACGTCAACATTCTGAGAGTCGATTATCTCAAAGTAAACTCTGAGAACAGGGGTGGACTCAGAGGGTCAACAGCCCGTATTTACGCGTATGGGATCGCTATGCTGACTGTAATTACCCTCATAACATAAGTGCTTACTAGGCTCGCATGTCTTGTGACATTTGCAGCAGCAATATGAACAAGTGCGAGTAAGACATGCGATCGAAGGGTCCCGGACTACTTTTCATGACAATTTCCAAAAATATTACGTTTGTTGTAAGGGGTCCCGCTTAACCACAAGTGTAACAAGTATTATTGTTTTTAATCGGTTTTGAACTTTCAGTACTAAGGATCAAAATTACTGGAATGCTGTACAGGCAAGTAAGGCCTTAAATATTTATTTTATTCCAATTTTTCGTATTTGTTCTAGCGTCAACGTAAATACAGCATCTACGAAAATTTCAAATACGTCATTACAATGACTTATGTGATACAGCCTAGTGACGGACACATAAACAAACACAAGACTCGGTCTCAGTAATAGGATAACTTTTTCACCCTTTGGATACACATACACATGACCGTAATGTTATACCGATATAGGGCACAGTTTTTATACTTCAGCTCACAATAGGGTCCCAAACGAAATTTTGAGTCCGTTCCTGCCTCCCAAAGTAAACTCTTCATGTCACTTGGCCGTCTCTTGCACAGTTTTTATACTTCAGCGCACACTAGGGCCTCACACAAAGTGCTGAGTCCGTCCCTGCATCCCAAAGTAAACTCCTTATGTCACGAGCGGTGACAAGGGCGTATTGGCCGTCTCTTGCACAGTTTCCATACTTCGTGCGTGAATTCGCGTTCCTAAACGAAATTGCTTCTATGCATGCTTGGAATATTAATGGTTATGTTAACCAGTCGGGACTGGCGGCTTCAGTCACGGATCCTGAAGATTTCAGGGCGCTCCAGGCATAATGCGAGGGATTTAGGGCTCTACATGAAAATGTAAGGGCTAACGGAACATATGAATATGTTTCGGTTGCTTATTTACTGTGTATTTTCTGGGATGTAGGTAATGTTACCAAAACATACGACCAACGGTAACATTAAAAGATCATGCCAACGAAAGTATTTATGCTCGTACTATTTTGCATAAATTCTGCAACACCATTTTCGAAAACCTGCAAAATTTTCAAGCGCATTTCCAAAAATTGTATATCTGTGTTTTTCAAAATATATAGTGTTTTAAAAGAAATGTTATAGGTGTACTAGTACATGCCGGGAAAAAGTTACGTTTCTGCGGGAAAACGGTTTCCCGGCGCACCGCTAGTTTATCATAATAACTTAGCATATACCCAAAATTGCTTGCTACCACCACGCTCCTACGACTAGCAAACCACAGCGCTTAATAAACCGTACCTTGTTCATATTACACTGAATTCCAGGGGTGCTGAAGCGATGTTTCGAGTAATTACAGAGGTGCTCAAGCCATATTTGTCTCGGGGCACTGACCGCAGTCGAAACCGGTTAACGTAGCATGCGTATATGAAACTCAACTGACACCATTGAGTTACAAATGTACTAACTTACTGAGACTTGGTTTGAATGAGGTCAATTCGGGATTTAAATTTTCCTTACTTGCCTTAAATTAGTGCTGTCACTTTCCGTCAAATAGGTTAAGAAAAGGATAGAAGACATCTAAGTCCTGTCATTTTTAAAAACGTCATGGGTTTTTTCGCTTTTCCTAGTCAATTTAGTCGCCATTGTTTTGATTGTCGCCTTATTTTGACAGATAACACGTATTTTGCATGAAATTATAAGACATGACACGACTAAAATATCTCCTATCCTTTTCTAAACCTATTTAACGGAAAATGACAGCACTAATTTAAGGCAAGTAAGGAGAATGTACATCCCGAATTGTGGCCATGTCAACCCGAACCAAAATTATGAGACATTTTGAGGCAACGTTCTGTAACAGAACAACAACAATCTGTAGCTAGTCTACTTATAGTTAATCTGTGATCATCTGTTTTATAAATTCCAAGAAAAAAATATTTCTTAAACGTACCTTTTTATTTCTTACTTAGTTTTACAGGTTGGCTGGATGAGATCTCTTTATAGGGATAAGCTCACCTTTGTGAATTACTTGTAAAACAAAAACTATTGTATTGTTAATGCACAATAAAGAATATTATATACGTATAAAAATAATACATACATACACATACACATACACATATTACGCCGATAATCCCATGCGGGGTAAGCAGAGCGTAAACGGTCGCAAGAAACGGACATTTATGCCACGTCTGACAAATGATTAAGGGTTATTCGGAAAATTATGTATCGCCATAGTGACAGGGTGTCAGACCATCGCCTAAAATTGCAATACCAACCCTCGAGTACCTCAGTCGCCTCTTACGAATCCCACGGGAAAGAAATGGGGTGGTGCTATTTTAAGCCGGCATCACACGGCAAAAGTAGAAATACTATGAAAAATAATTATTTAGAAGCCCAGCTAAATTACGTTCGACGTTAACGTTCTTGACGGGACCAAACCATCAAACCCCAGTGGTGGTTCTACCCGCTGCCACTCATTTTCCCGTGGTAATAGTTGTTTTCCTGCGGTAAAAAGTAGCCTTTGTGTTATTCCAGGTTATACTCTACCTGTGTCTCAATTTTCATCCAAAACGGTAAAGTCTTTTGGGCGTGAAGAGTTAATAGTCAGTTTTTTGTTGGCACTTTTGTATGGAAGATATTGGAAACATATGTTTTTTTATGTAGAGCAAAACCAGTATAGTATGGGTAATCTGTAAGTTCACCTGAGCCTATATCACCCGGTAGACACTGGCTACCCCGCGCCAGGGAGGGGGGGTCAAAGTGCAGCGCGTCCGGCGCTCAGAAAAAAAATTCTATGGGATTGGTTTGGACCTTTGAGATAAGTTTGGTGTCGTTTTCAGGTAAATAAATGATGTTGAATTCATTCCCCATACCAGTTTTTTAGGGTTCCCTAGCAAAATAAGTCGCAATCCTTAAAATAATAAAATTTTAGTCGAAACGAAATGTAAACAAACCCACATATTTTAATAATTTTGTATGAAACTTTGTTTAAAAAAAAAATTTTTCAAAAGCTCATTTAATGCACATTATAAAAACATTAACATTGAATATACATAATACTACTTTTCAACTAAAATAAAATAAAATTGCACGTACCTTTCTCATTCTTGCGGACGTCACTCGGTTTTCTATTCAGAGTTGGAACGAGATTTTGTAGTAAAACATTGCCATTTAAGTACTAATTACATACACGCCCATTTAAATCTATATCGGCCGGTAGGAAGTTCCTAGTGGTGAGACAGATATCCGGTAACTAGCCGGTATCCGCCCTTACTTTTACTATCCGGCCGGATACCGGATAGCACATTACTATGTATACCGGAACGTAAAAAAGAGAGATAATCGCATTATTTTACAGAAGGAAAATCATATACCAATAATTTATGGACACTTTTAAATTTTTCTCCGTCATGAATTATTATTTTACATTTATATTTAGTATTCATAGTTCACAAAAGGCCAAATTGTGGCGAAAATGAATTACTTTTCCGCTTTTGTTGGTAAAAATAACAGATCACTTTAGGCCGAATATCGCCATCATTCAGACATCACTTCCGAAAAAAATAGGTTTGTGTCTGGGATAAAATCTCTTATTTTGACAATTTTTTTTATTATTAATGATGGGTTTGCTCTTGACTCTAGTCTAGGTCATAGGACAGAGACAGAGTCTAAGATGGAGCGAGCTCACTCAGAAGAAGCCTGTTCACTCTTACTTTAAAAAGATTAGGAAACCATGACGCAGGTAGTGAGTTCCACTCTTTAGCAGTACGCATTATGAATGATGACTGGAAGCTTTTAGTCCAAATTGGTGAAATGGCAACCAGGTATGGATGGTATCCGGCGGTGCGTCTGGATGTCCGATGGTAGAAGGCAGCTGGTGGAACAAGATCGTGAAGCTCTTGAGCACACTCTCCGAAGATTTTATAGATACCTTGGACCATACGTATATGAGAAAATTAACTCTAAATGTCACTTAGTGACCTTAACTATTTTCAAATGTAAGCATATGCTGAAAATGCTATTCTGCAACTACACATATGAGGACACTGAAAACATTTTAGTCCATCTCCAGTAATGGGATTCAACACACACATACACCAACAAGCACACATACACACAAACACACACACACACACACACGCACACACACACACACACATACACACACATAAACACACACACACTGCTAGCCAATAAAAACCTTAGCTGCTTTGATTGTTACCAATATATTTTTAAATGTTTTAAATTAGGTACCTACTCTTTTATGTGTTTTAGTAGTTTTATAGTAAGTAAAAATTAAGTTAGGCACCGATGAACGCTCCTGGTGGAATCAACTAGCCTTTGCAATACAGGGTATCCTAGTGCAGAGACTAGTACTCAAATTGTTATCCTTTTTTGTACTCAATAAATCATTTTTCATTTTTCATTTCATTTTCATAATGTTGAAAGACTGGACGTGGTTTGTGATACATACAAGAAAGACAGTTTCAAAAATTCAACCCGAAAAAAACGAGGTACTGGCACACGTGTGTTAGTTGGTGAACAAACAAGAATTCCAAAAGGCTGGTGAAACTTCCTTCGCGAAACATCAAATAAAGGAGAGCTTTACAACCTTTTGTCATCTCATTGGCACTCAGAGATAGACTTACAAATGGGTAAAGAGTTCATCATAACCGATGGCGAAGAAGCTCTAAGTAAAACCACTCCAATTGAAAATTTGGCACCGTGCAACCACGAGGAAGCCGACACACGGATAATGCTTCATCTTGCTGATTCCGTGCTGAAAGGACACGACAAAATCATAGTACGAACAATCGACACGGACGTTGTAGGTACTAGCCATATCTTGCGTTCCAAAGTTAGAAGGCCGAAAGGAACTATGGGTACACATTGGCCCAACAAAAGCGGAAAGTAATTCATATTCGCCACAATTTGCCACTTGTGAACTATAAGTACTAAATATAAATGTAAAATAATAATGTATGACGAGGGAAAAATTTAACAAGTGTCCATAAATTATTGGTATATGATTTTACTTCTGTAAAATAATGCGATTATACCTCTTTTTTACGTTCCGGTATACGTAGTAATATGCTATCCGGTATCCGGCCGGATAGTAAAAGTAAGGGCGGATACCGGCTAGTTACCGGATATCTGTCTCACCACTAGAAACTTCCTACCGGCCGATATGGATTTAAATGGGCGTGTATGTAATTTTGGTTAACCAAACCAAAGTAAAAGATATATCAGTGTCTGTGAAAAAGCTGAAATGGAAATGGGCAGGCCACATGGCAAGGGACCCAAGAAACAAGTGGACAAAAGATGTAGCAGTGTGGTACCCAAGAGATGGAGCAAGAAAACGAGGCAGACCATACTTAAGATGGGCAGATGATTTCAGAAAGATAGCAGGAAGCAACTGGATAGGGAAAGCACAGGACAGGAAACTATGGAAAAATCTGGAGGAGGCCTATGCTAAAAAAGCAGACCAATAAAGGAAAAAGAAACAGACAATAAAATGAATAATGTATTTATTTGAGTGTGCCATTGTAATTTATTTATTGTATGTATATAACATGTAAATTCTCATATTGTTAAATAATTTATTGGTAAATAAATAAAGTATGTAATTAGTACTTAAATGGCAATGTTTTACTACAAAATCTCGTTCCAACTCTGAATAGAAAACCGAGTGACGTCCGCAGGCCGTCCGCAAGAATGAGAAAGGTACGTGCAATTTTATTTTATTTTAGTTGAAAAGTAGTATTATGTATATTCAATGTTAATGTTTTTATAATGTGCATTAAATGAGCTTTTGAAAAATACTTTTTTTAAACAAAGTTTCATACAAAATTATTAAAATATGTGGGTTTGTTTACATTTTGTTTCGACAAAAATTTTATTATTTCAAGGATTGCGACTTATTTTGCTAGGGAACCCTAAAAAACTGGTATGGGGAATGAATTCAGCATCATTTATTTACCTGAAAACGATACCAAACTTATCTTAAAGGTCCAAACTAATCCGGTAGATTTTTTTTTCTGAGCGCCGGACGCGCTGCACTTTGAGCCCCCCCTCCCCCCACCTGGCGCGGGGTAGCCAGTGTCTACCGGGTGATCTGGGTTCATGTAGGCGTATATTACATTTGTTCCAAATGGCATTGCTCTACATAAAAAAAACAATGTTTCTCTACATAGAAAACCAGCTATAACAAACATACATACACACACACACACACAAACTCTCAGATTTATAATATTAGTACGGTTTATGACTCATGTTATGATTATGTATGAGTATGAGTATGACCAGAGATTCATCATCATCATTGGCCTCACGCGTCTGTGACAGACGATTTAATCAGTGTCTGAGGCAAGACTTTTATCCGCGTGACGCGGGTGAAGTGTCCTCTCCACAGACACTGCGTTGCCTGGGCCGCAATTATGGAAAACGCAGGGCTGCCCAGGACCTGCGCCACCCTCTCGGCCTTCCTGGCTGGATCCGCAGGAACGACTAGTCGATACGTGCGGAGCCAGGTCGGCTGCAGGAGTCTGCCGCGCGGTAGATCTCTGTCACACGCGCCTGACGGAGACCCCGTTCTGGGTTTAATTGTTGAGTTGGCCTCTCCAGGACCGATGTGTTTGGCTCGGATTTATCCCTCGGTCGCTTCTTACGACTCCCACGGGAAGAGATGGGGTGGTGCTATTCTACTCTGCCGGCACCACACGGCTTTACTTAATAGTTAATACGTATATGACTGCGTATTTATCTAAGTCTAACGCAATAGTTTTTAGGTAAATATTTAGAGTAGCAACTTACCTGCGTAACGTTTCGGTTATATAATGAAAATGTGTGACAGCCGTGTGATGCCGTCGCAGAATAGCATCACCCCATTCCTTTCCCTTGGGAGTCGTTAGAGGCGACTAAGGGACTTGAGGGTGTGTATTGCAATTTTAGGCGATGGGCTGACAACCTGTTACTTTCCGAATGACCCTCAGGTATATGTCAGACGTGGCGTAAATGTCTGTTTTTGCGGTCGTTTACGCTCTGCCTACCCCACAAGGGATAATATGCGTGATATGTGTATGAATGTATGTATGTATGTGTGAAAGTAATCGCGAGTGCTTAAAAGTTATATGAGTATGACTTTTGAATTATGTTAATTTTCCATTTTTAATTAACAATAGATAGGCAAAAGGAAAAATGAATTTTGCGATGAGTTTCCGACGGAATGAAACAAAAAGAACATTGCAAATATTTGATTCTAAATGTTTGAAACGGAAAATATTTCATTTTATGTCTATTTCGTTATACGAAACATTTTATGCATTTTTTTTTATCGCGGTTGTGTTATTATATTATTATTTAGAATTTAATTAAATTACCTACTACCGAATACAGGATGGTCCGAATGTGTGACGTCCAAACATAAAATTTGTATGCCTTATATTAAGTTGAGGGGTATCCGAATGACCCCTCATGTATGTTCCGCGATGTTTTGTAGTTTCAGAGTTATTCAACTAAAAAAAGACTGCAAACCGAACCTTCTTTTTTTAGTGCTGATTAGGTTATGCTATCAAACAAGAAAATCACTCGAAACACCATATTCCGTAAATAAAAACAGGAAAAATATCTGTTAGTCGAGTTTTTCCAATACAACTTTAAAAGTTGAATAACTCGGAAGGCACTATAAATCGCGGAACACACATGAGGTTAATTCGGTTACCGTTCAGTAAAAGGCATTCACATTTTGTCTTTGGACGTCCGTATTTAGGCCACCTTTCATACCTCTAATACATACCTACAACTTGAATAAAACTTAGATATATTTCAGTAGAAGGAGGTATTCTTTCTCCTAACAAAGCAAGCACTATAAGTCCGGGAGCCCGGTTGAAATACGACACCAATTTGACACTGTCAGCTTAGGAAACGAGGTGAGAATTTTCGGAATTCGTACCTACAACCATACTTACCTTGTATGTAGGTAGGTGTAGGTGAAAATGTGTCGTAGGAAGTAGGTCGTTGATATATGAGAAAATATAAAGTGCCTAGCTAGTAAATATAATGTACGGTCGGATTCATAAGTGGAGTCATAGTTAGACCACTTGACAGAATGCAATACGGGTTATTATCCTCTGTACTTACTTTACTAACTTACGCACACACGTAAGATTATCGACTGTAAGTAGAAAAGTCCACCTTAAGGCGTAGCATTAAAACTTAAACAGATTACCACCTATAAGCGACATCTATGTAATCTTTGAAATAATTACTCGGTGATAGCCTATTCGCCACTACATCACCACAAAGTATACATCACACTGGTTTGTCTAAAACTGTTTATAGTTATCCTTATTCGTTCACTTGTAGTAAAGCAATAGATTACATATCTTTATTTCGTCGTATTGATCACAAGCTACCGTAGCTTAGCGGTAATAGTTCTTACCTTCTAATCAGAACGGAACCGGGTTCCCATCCGATCTCTGTATGTTGAATAATGTTTTTTAAATGTTTTTACCATATTTTCTCCAGTAATAATTATTTTATATAATATTTTTCAATAAATTCATCTATGTATTATATCTGTCGGAGATTGATCAAACTCTGGTGGGTATTGGCTGAAATTATTTGACAGTTCGCGTTTTGTTATTATTTTCTTCCGTTTGAATGCTATTTGATTCTTGCAGAAACGAAACGCAAAATCGCTGGCAACACTCAAATAGGCGATGCGCTTTATTTGCGCGCAGTTAGCTATCGACTGTAAGATAAACTGGAGTGACGTTAGAGGCGTTGTAGTGCGTCCTCACAATTCATTGTTGGCTGCGTTCGTAATGGAGAAACGGAACGTGATCGACGGAGTAAACAACTTTGACAGTTCCGGTTGGTCTGTCGTTCGATGTGGTCGTTTTTAAGTTAGGTTTAGAATCTGGTAAAATCTTTGGAATCCTGGAGCGTTTGGAGAAACTGTAGTCGTCTAGCAATGGCGGAGCCCTAGATTCGTATTGCCAGTGGAATATTTGTGGAGATCATGAAGTGTGTGTGTGTTGGTTATTGTCGTATTTCCCCGAGGTTGTAGCCGAGGTTGGTGAAATACAGAGATTGTACGAGATTAGTGACAGTTGCTGCTGTGGTCTCTTTTTAGTCCTGCAGGCAGTGGATCAACGGTGTTCGGTGTTGAAGGTTAGTCTCAGCTGGTATCTTTGGTGTCGTGAAGACACGTTGATGTTGATCAGCGTGTGTCTTAAGATTCTTAGGTTGGTTGGGTAGACTGGTCGGTTGTAGTACGGTTACACCGTGCCTGACGATGACCTGCCAGGTCGAAACAGCCTCACCGTGGGAATTGACTGCGTAATGGTATCGACGTTGTGGCTTATCATTTCAGTAGCTGGAGATAGCATTTGACGATGCAGTATTCTACAGGGTTCGATGATTATACGCCCACGACATGTTGTTCTGTATCCTGACGTAAGGTTATTCTTCCTCAAGTGTTATTCTGTATCCTGACGTAAGTTTGATTATGATGTGATTTTTAGTGCAATCCAGACTTGCTGGTTGATTAGATTTGGGGTCCATTCTTCATTGTTTTCTACAGCGGACCTTATGCAGTGTCACCCTGATTTATCGGCTTCCTGATGTTCACGGCACGTGCATGCCTGTACGTGTCCAGGCCTCTCTTTTTTTATTGTATTCTCTTCTCTCTTTTCTCTTCCTTTTTCGACATCAGAAGTGGGATAGTGAACCATTATTTGGACTAGCGTTAGAGGTTTTCTAATGAGACGGTGGACCACTGTTTTGTCGGTTGTGATTATGAGTTAGGGAGTTTTCTTGAACGTGTGTGTGAAAGAGGTGTTGTAATGTGATGGTGTTCCATTGTTTTATTGGTTGAAACCACCATGTGTTACAGTTTTCTTATGGGATGGTGGACCATTATTTGGACGTGCGTAAAAGGTGTTGTAAGGGGATAGTAGAGTAGACCATTATTTCGATTGGCGCAAGAGGTTTTCCTGGTGGACCATTTTTTTTTTGTTATGATTGTGACTTGATTGTGAGTTTTCTGATGAGATAGTGGACTTTTATTTGAACGGCTATGAGAAGTATTCTAGCTTGATAGTTGTACCATTATTTTGAGTGGTCGTGAGAGGTATTCTAGTGTGACAATAGTGGACTTTTATTTGGACTTGTGTGAAGAGGTATTCGACTGGAATAGTGTACCTACCATTGTTTTGTTAGTTGTGACATAATGAGTTTTCTTATGAGAATGTGGTCCATTATTTGGACGGAGACAGGTACTTGGTAAAATCTCTAAATTCAAACAGACCGCGTACGAAGGGTGTCAAATCAAATGGTTCTAGTTGAGTTAAATCTAGTCGTGTAATGATGATTCTGACGTTGCAAAGTTATTTTAAACTTTAGCCTCACGGACAGCATTGGCGGGTAGCCTGATAACTTGGTGGTTAGCCGAGTGGTTTTTCCTTTGGTGGGTAGCCAAATGGAGTGCGTTTATTTGGTGGGTAGCCAAATAAACTGAGCGTGTTTGTTTCTTTTGAGCTCGGTGGGTAGCCGACTCTGTTCGTTTGGTGGGTAGCCAAACTCTCTCGTTACGCTTGGTGGTTAGCCAACGTAACAACAGTAATTCCTGAGAGCGGAAAAACGTAAATTGCTATCTTCATATGGCGGTTACGTGCTTCGCAAGGATTGGGAGTTCTGTTGAGATAGTGATGAAACCGTACTTTCAACAAGTGCGTCATGTCCGACACAGACATGTAGACCGATGAGACTGGTCAGTGATATCTCTTGTTACGCTCGGTGGTTAGCCGTACGTAACAGCAGTAGTTCCTAAGAGCAAAATAAACGTAAATTGCTATCATCATATGGAAGTTATGTGCTTCGCGAAGATTGGAAACTCTGTTGAGATTGTGTTGAAACCGTACTTTGAACGAGTGCGTCATGTCCAACACGGGCGTGCAGACCGATGGGACTGGTCAGTGTGATTTTGTGAGTGAGCCTTAACTATTTTTTTTTTGTTTGTTTTGATGTTTAAATTGTGAATTCAAAAAACTTTGTGAACCTATTGATTTGAGTAAACTTTTGATTTGATTACCTTTAGGTTATTGATGAGCTTCATCGATTTGATCCTTTGCTGATCTGTGCAAAAATGTGAGATTTTGATAGTTCGTTGGTTTTGACAGGTCTACGTGTAGATTGTGGTGGTGTTTTTGGAACTCAATTGTTTGGTTTGATCAAGTTTCTATGAAATGGAGACAGCCGTCTCTCTTCTTTGGGTTGGAGCGAGGTTCATTGAGTCAAAGATGCTAGATAGGCTGCGATGTGGCTTCAGCGAAGGATATCCCCACGGTAACGTGGAGCTAGTGCAATGACTTGCAGACATGGCTTTAGAGACTATTTATTTAGGTCACGAAATTGTGACATTTATTGGTTGGTTAATGTTTCAGTCAAGTGAATTGATTCAGTTTGTTATAGTCAGGATGGACGAGCGGCTTGTCTAGGCATAGTAAGTTTCTTTCGATAAACGTCAGCCGAGGACGTCTGACTTGTCAGAATGGCCGTGTCGGAGATTGATCAAACTCTGGTGGGTATTGGCTGAAATTATTTGACAGTTCGCGTTTTGTTATTATTTTCTTCCGTTTGAATGCTATTTGATTCTTGCAGAAACGAAACGCAAAATCGCTGGCAACACTCAAATAGGCGATGCGCTTTATTTGCGCGCAGTTAGCTATCGACTGTAAGATAAACTGGAGTGACGTTAGAGGCGTTGTAGTGCGTCCTCACAATTCATTGTTGGCTGCGTTCGTAATGGAGAAACGGAACGTGATCGACGGAGTAAACAACTTTGACAGTTCCGGTTGGTCTGTCGTTCGATGTGGTCGTTTTTAAGTTAGGTTTAGAATCTGGTAAAATCTTTGGAATCCTGGAGCGTTTGGAGAAACTGTAGTCGTCTAGCAATGGCGGAGCCCTAGATTCGTATTGCCAGTGGAATATTTGTGGAGATCATGAAGTGTGTGTGTGTTGGTTATTGTCGTATTTCCCCGAGGTTGTAGCCGAGGTTGGTGAAATACAGAGATTGTACGAGATTAGTGACAGTTGCTGCTGTGGTCTCTTTTTAGTCCTGCAGGCAGTGGATCAACGGTGTTCGGTGTTGAAGGTTAGTCTCAGCTGGTATCTTTGGTGTCGTGAAGACACGTTGATGTTGATCAGCGTGTGTCTTAAGATTCTTAGGTTGGTTGGGTAGACTGGTCGGTTGTAGTACGGTTACACCGTGCCTGACGATGACCTGCCAGGTCGAAACAGCCTCACCGTGGGAATTGACTGCGTAATGGTATCGACGTTGTGGCTTATCATTTCAGTAGCTGGAGATAGCATTTGACGATGCAGTATTCTACAGGGTTCGATGATTATACGCCCACGACATGTTGTTCTGTATCCTGACGTAAGGTTATTCTTCCTCAAGTGTTATTCTGTATCCTGACGTAAGTTTGATTATGATGTGATTTTTAGTGCAATCCAGACTTGCTGGTTGATTAGATTTGGGGTCCATTCTTCATTGTTTTCTACAGCGGACCTTATGCAGTGTCACCCTGATTTATCGGCTTCCTGATGTTCACGGCACGTGCATGCCTGTACGTGTCCAGGCCTCTCTTTTTTTATTGTATTCTCTTCTCTCTTTTCTCTTCCTTTTTCGACATATCTATAAATGTTTATTGTAAATTATGTATCAAAATATTATATCTAAAAACATAAACCTATAATATTGTAATAAAACAAAAAGTAAGGTAAGAAATTATTTTATTGGTAGGTATGGTATCACTTTATGTAAATAACAAAATGACATGAATGAGATCTTTTGGTAACCATAAGATACGAGTATGTAAAACTACATAAAATACTTGCTGTCGTAATACTTAGTTAATAGTTTTGTTTGAATGATAAAACACAATATTATGTAAAATGATATTAAGTGTTCATTAGCTGAAACATCGATAGGTAATTATTTATAAGATCATAGGAATGATCCAAATCTTAGATTGAATCTTTCAATAAAGTTATTTAAGTAATAATTTCGTTAGTAATTATTTTATTGTTCTATGTTTAACGATGATGCACTTTCCTCGGAAGTAAAAGTAATTGTAATAATAATAAATCAGTTATTTGCCTACATCTCAAGGTTTAAGCTTAAGTACTCGTTTTCGTAATGAAAAGATATTGAAGCAAGGCCTTAAGATAACTGACTAATAATGATCAATCTTATATAAATATATATCGATGTTTTAGCATAATTTAATTGCTAATGTAATGCTCCACAAATACCTACTGCAATAGTAGGCGGGTAAGCAGGTAAACAGAGGTTGAGTGAGCAACGATTTATCGGGCCCGCTTCGGCATACATTGCTGATTATTTTGTGTATATTCATATATTATAATGAAATACACAAGATAATCAGCAATGTATGCTAGATCGGGTCTGATTGGAATCTTAAGTAAAAATCGCCGCTTACATAATTAGTATTTGGTGTTACCTCCGCTGTTTTCAACAACACTTAATAGACTCGATCAAATAAGTGCATATATCTGTTCTTCTGGTACTCTCCCACACTCCCAGGCAGTGAGCCTCTAAAGCTTCTGTAGTTCTTTCATTGCGCATGTCCCACCTTTGCACCATTAAACCCCATAAATTCTCTATGGGATTTAAGTCCGGAGATTTTGCTGGCCAACGAATAACTTGGATATCTGGGTGCTGGCTAAACCAATTATTCACCACGGCAGCTCGATGCACTGGACAATTTATCCTGGACAAATGCAAAACGAGGAACTTCACTAGCAGGATAAACAGTTAAACATTTCGCACCGTCGGCGTCGTCGGTAGCATGCTTTCCTGTAGCATATCAACATAATTAGCGGCAGTTGCACGCCCTGTTTCTTGTGCTACTAATTCGCCTGGACCAGCGGCAGAACCATTTTCTTCATATTGTTACACCATCATCCTCAGCTGTGAATCATTAATAAGACGAGTCGAGTTTTTACGCTACCTTCCTCTTCAAAATGTGTAACCCAACGTTTAACAGTCTTCCACTAAAACAAAGTAGCATTATTAATAAAAAAGTTTATACTAATCGGTTCACAGCTACCAACATACTATGAGTCAAAGTTTTTAATATTTAAAATACAATTGTAATGAAATAAAACTATACTTACGGCCAGACCAGTCTGATTAGCAATTTGAGTTAAATTGAATCCAATATCATGCAGCGCCACAGATAATTGCAGCGCAACAATACGCTGCTTATCCTGCAAACTGATAATAGTATGCATTTCGAAGAAATAAACACTGAAGTTTAATAAATAAACTTAGGTTAAAAAAAATCACTTAGCACACGCACTATCTCGCAAACGATCTAGCAACAACTAAAATGTAATTCAAAATTTACTAAATTTTGCTTCATTTGATAAAATAAAAATTACAACTAAGATATCGGGATTCGATCCATTGTCTCCACAATAACGGTCAAGAATTTGCTTGACCGCGCTACTGACCACGCTACCGAAGCTATGATTCATGTAGTGAAATAGTCAATACTACTCAGCCTATTATACAATGGTAGTTCGTCAAATAATAGTATGTTATAGGTCATTTGTGTCATTGTGTGAGTGTAGCCGCGGGTGCGAGCGACTTGTTTTCTGAGGTTTGTGTTAACTATGACTCCACTTTAGAACGCGACCGTACTTAGCTAATACATATTACACTTAAAGGCTAACACAACATGCACATAAAATATAGCGTCGTCGTATTGAAAAGAATAAAACCATTCTATGTTAAACCTATTTATATTAATTAATTTTAAAAAATAAACTTCGAGTACAAAAATCCATTAAATGCCACTCTAATATAATTATTTACAAAATCTTATTGATTAAAACTAAAAAAAAAATGACAACAATCCATAATTTTAATTATTTATATTTTGAGCCATAAATTAATCATGTAAAATATAAGTTGGGCTAAACCACGGCTAAACCCTTTACCAAATAAAATTCTGTCACAATCATTATGTGACCGTCACGTGCGGAGGGGATATGTATGTACAGAATAATAATGTAACTTCAGACTCACAATTTCAACTCAGAATAAAAAAATTACATGTTCTTATTTATTTTTAATGTTAGTTAAAACTAAATGGCCGCATTCTGCCAAACATTTAGCTCAAGTAGCAAATTCTTTGCTTGACACTTGAACCCGAAATGAACTTGAATTTTTATTTCTTATTTTCATTAAATTCAATAAGTAGAATTTAGGGTTCTCAATTTTTGTCAGGAATCCGGGCTTTATAATTATTTATCATACTTAAAATTTTACTTACAGATTGAGAACTAAATTGTAAAACATTTTAACGTGTTGAAAACTTGCAAAATTGCACTCCAAGCAAGATTCGAAGCCACGGTAGCCCAATGAGTAGAGGCGTCGGTAGAACTGATACCAAAAGTCACAGGTTCCAATCTTGCTTGCGGTGCAAGTTAAAAACTTATAATATTTATAAATAGTTTTATTATACCTAAATTTTAGGTGCAAAAATATTATTTGCAGACATAGCCCGCTATACCCTGCAACTGTTTTAAGCTACATTCAATATGTTTTGTCCACAGTCTGACTGCCTGATATTCTGGCTACTGTCGACGGTGACAGCCGGACTACTCGCTGTCTGCATCGTCGGCACTCAGTACTTCGTCATCGAAGGAAGCAAATTCGGTAAGCCAGGCAGAAAGGAGCAAGGTGTGTCTAGTGTTTTTTTTTTCTTTTTACACCTGTACTTTTTCTTTTTTTGCCCTCGTGAGAGAACGAGGCAGTTTTATGAACTGTTTTTGTGTGCTTTATTAGAAGGATACAGTTGGCGTAAAAACTACTCGCAGAAATAACTAATGACAGAGTTAAGATTTTTCTGTTGGCTATGAATTGCATCGCCCCTAACTCTTCCTGTAGGTGTCGTATTAAGCGACTAAGGGATAAATTCGGCCACTCCAGCGTTCCATGTGAACGATATATTATACTGCACTCGTCAATCCGTCTGTGTGGCGTGGCTATACCTCCCAATCCCAATAGGACCAGCAGTGGACTGTTGCTACTATTAAGTTAATGTTTGTCCAATTGATGAAAATAAAGTAATTTTTGAGTTTTAATTTTATGACCTGTTTTGTCTATATTTTTTTAATTAAGTAGATATGGTGTTACGTTACAAGTGTGGACGAAGAGTAGGTCATTTACTTATCCGTCTTTTTCCTTGATTTTTTCAAATTCATAATTTTACTGTATATTTACCCCTAACCTAAGATCCTATCACCTATCCAAGATGGATTCCACAGAAAGTATTTTTTTAATTTTTACATTTTTATTGGTTTAGTTAAGCCTGCTTTCAGTTATAGCAATTATTTTTTATTCGTATTTTTATATGTAGATTAATGATGATAATAACAATACCACCAGTGACCGAAGATTAAATAAGCTTTGCTTATTTTACACCACCATTGTGATTTCGATGACTTAGGTAAGTTAAGTAGCAATAAAGTAACTCAACAATTACATTGTATAGGTAACAATGTCCTCATTTCGGGACATAAATTCATTTATCTTTCCCTAAATTAGCGCTGTCACTTTTTGCAAATAGGTTTAGAACAGGATAGGAGATATCTCAATCATGTCATGTCTTTTAATTGTTTGCAAATACGCATTGTCTGTCAAAATAAGACGACGATGAAAATAATGACGACAAAGTTGACCAGAAATTATGAAGAAGCCATTGACATTTTCATATATGACAGGACTTAGATATCTCATTTACTTTTCTTTCTTTATTGATGGAAAGTGACAGCGCTAATTTAAGGTAAGTTAAGAAAAAGAAAACCCGAATAAAGGCCCTTATATGCCTATATTATATTTTATATATTTTTTTTTTATATCACATTACGGTGTTTAAAGTGTTTTTTCAGCTAAAATTGAATTTTTCAAACCAGTAATGTGAAATAAGTTAACTTCACTTATCATTTAATAATTTTGTTGACAGGTATATCCCATCGCATAACCCAAACTGCAATGGACTTTTTCATGGTGATCGTGCTATGCGGGTACTCTGTAACGGTCTATCTGTTGTGGAAGGACCATTTCGTGTTGTGGAACAAATGGCGGCGTTCTAACGTCAACGTCAGGCTGCTTTTGACCCCCGATGCCGAGCCAGTGCCTTTCATACCGAGGCGGGTGTCGTTTGACTCTATCTTATAGTATCTTATTGTTTTTGCAAATATTGGTGTTTTATTTTATGAATCAGCAAGCTTGTTTGTACCTACATATATAAATTCAATTATAATTAATAGGTAAGAACGTAACTTAATATTTAAAAGTTTTAATCCACACTTGTAACGTAATAATTTGAGTTGAATTTATCTGCCCGTCGCTTTTTGGTATACAAACGGAACAGAACCTATCATCTTACACACTTCATAAAAATATTTCTACCTACTTACATAAAACCAAAGTATACTTCAAAAGAGATTAAACTGAAAACCCTTCGAAACTGAAAGGAAGTACCTCAGAGCATGACAGATTCTCAATAAAGCCTGTTTAAAGATTAATAAATCTAAAATTATCGACAGATGGCGTTGAACATCAAGGGGACATATTTTCTGGAGAGTTTGATTATTTTTATTTTTGTGTGGGACACCGAATCTTCCAAAAATCCAATGAACGTCCTTGAAAATTTATTAAGAAGTTATAATTTGAGTTTGATTGAAAGTTTGCGGTGCTAGTGACGCTTATTTCAGCGTATTTTGATATCGCTAGCAAGGAACAATGCTTACAGGACTGTAGAAGGAACGCTGGCAAGGTTACGAAGGATATAACAGTTCACTACTACTAAAACGCTAATTTTATTACCTTGCGTGACTAGTTAAGAAACCCCCAGATGTTTACCGCCATCTATTGGCGTAGGGAAGCGTAACTATTTTAATTAGTCAAAAAGTTTTATTCGTAATATTCTTGATTTAGCTGTTTTGATACATAAAGAAGTTAATAAATTGAGATTGGATTTATGAGAAAAAAAAGCAATTGTCCAAAATGATCACACTTGTGGTATTTAATGCCATTGACTCAGAAAGACGCGCTCGTCGAAGCTTAGGTAGTCCAGCAGTGTTTACTTCATGGCTTTTGATGGTGATACTTTCCATATTCTTGTCGACAGGCTTCGCGCATCGCATCAACGAGACAGCCATGGAGTTTTTCATGGCTCTGGTCCTATGTGGCTACTCTGTAACCGTATACTTACTGTGGAAGGACCACTATGTCATGTGGAATCGTTGGAGACGAGCAAACGTGAACGTCCGCCTTCTGCTTGCACCCGATGCAGCACCCGTGCCTTTCGTGCCTAGGGCTAGATATAATATCGTTTAGTTTATAGTTTTATTTCTGGTCGTTTTTATTTCAATAAATATGTAATTTTTGTTTGTTTTTATTTTTTATGTGTAGGTAAGTGTAGATAGATTTTCTCACAAACAATCTTTTAAAATATTGTATTAGTTACGATGAGTAGGTATGATCTCAACAACTGTTTAGTGTTGAATGGAGGTTAGATAAGTAAAATTTTATTGCCTATAGTTTAATATAGTTCTGTAATGTGTATAGAGAAAAGCAAAGTGGAATTATGGTTACCAGTTGGTAAGTAAATATTAAAATTATATCTACTCCTAATTTACTGACAAATATTCGTAGATACCTAAATTATTATTTAATTCTTCTTCCACACTTGTTGCGTCACATATTAACTTTTCATAAATTAAAATAAGTTATTGAAAATATGTTAGTGTCGGCTGGGGGTTGAAATAGTTGTACCTGTAGAGTACCGTCCGACCGAACCCTTCCAAATTTTCAACCTCTTGATACTCACCTTGAACAGACGCACAATACGTTTATGAAAATTATATAGCAAAATAAACCATAGTATTGACTTTTTTTCCATACATTCCTATTTATTATAGTTACCAACTTTATTTAACTTACGTTACCCACTTATAAGTAAGTACCTACCTAATTGGTAATTTCTTTAACCATATGTAATGATTAATTCTGTTTTTCCAGCTGTTCTGCGCAACTTAAGCCTGTTTTTCATGCAAGTGTTTACAGGATTGCTGCTTTTCGGGTAAGTATTTATTTTATAAAGATAAACAAAAAAACTGTCCTCTGTGTCTACCCGCAAAGTTAACGTTATCTTATTTATATACGCCAGCCACGACGTGCGGGAAACTTCTGCACTTAATTATTGATTGATTGTATAGGTGAATTTTTTTTACTGATATTTGCAACGTAAATTCCAGATAGTTTGTCGTTAGCAATTACAAATAATGGCAGCATTAATGTTTTGATTGGCTATGAGTTTCCTTTACAATAAATTAACTTAAATTAATATGATTTTATTTTTACCTATAGTAAAAACCTTTAATATTTCTTTAATACATATTGTTTTCATTTATGACGCCCTCCCTCACTGTCGTGTAAAGGCCCACTTGATGCAGTATCTTTAGTAATTGTAGTAGTTATGGATAGATCGAGCGATGAAATGTCGACCTTAACAAACGAAATTAATGGCATTCAATGTCCTTTTTTAGGTATTTCGTAACAGCTTACATACTCTGGAGGGACAACTTCGTAGTCTGGAACCGATGGAGAAGGTCAAATGTAAACATCACTTTACTTCTCACGCCAGAAGGACGCCCGAGTGTCGCTATAGCTTGATGATATTTTCTATATAGGCTGGTGTTGATCCTATAACGTAATATTCCTTGCTATACTTCAAAATGTTTTCGTATAGCTGTGTTTATTTTTGAAATTATTTATTTTACACTATTAAAATTTAGTTTTTTTTTATTTAGTCTTTTTATTTAGCAGATCATCTCTCTTTTTGTAATGTAGTTTTCATAGTGGTAAAAATAGAAGTTCTCGAGACGTGATAAACAAACGAAAATAATTACAAAATTTACGAAATGATAATTTAGGTGTGTGATCGACTACGGAAAAGATTAATCTATACCCGTTGGTAAGTAATAA
Organism: Tuta absoluta; assembly: GCA_027580185.1. Lineage (NCBI taxonomy): Eukaryota > Metazoa > Arthropoda > Insecta > Lepidoptera > Gelechiidae > Tuta > Tuta absoluta. The sequence continues at coordinate 3,095,593 of JAQAHW010000019.1, read as the reverse complement.
AATAATTAAAATTATTAATGTCAATTACTTCTTTTAGAAACTAAACCAATAAAATATTTATGAAAAGAACGGCGCGAAAAAACATTTTGCCTACCCCTCGGTCATATAATGACTGGTAAGTAATAACAGTTTTTCTGTCACAGTCATTATGTGACCGTCACGAGCGGAGAGGATATGACTACGAATAGAATAATAATGCAACTTTTTTTCCACACTTGATGCGTAAAATTTAATTTATATCACGCATGTAAAAAAAAATCTTATTTATTTTTGTGCTAGTGGTAATAGTTTTCAATTTCGCCAAACATTTCAGTAGTAAATTCTTATGCTGTGTGTGACTTTCTTTTTTGCATTAGATAAAATATGTTATTATCAGTGCAAACATTATTTATTTATATGATTAATTAACAAGGATTCTCTATTCCAGTTCATGAATCGTTATCTATAAATAATTTTATTTAAAATTTTAGATACAAGAATAATAATTGAAGATGTAGCCATGTATATCATGGCAGTGTTTACAGTTATTGTACTTTTATTTACGTAAGTTTTCATTTAAATAAAATATTTAGTTAGATCAGTCCTTCTGCCGGTTACTTAGGTGGGTACCAAGTTCCCTGCATTACTTCTGATGTTAATAACATTTTGGATAAGTAATATTTAATTTAAAGTCAACAGAACCATTTGTCATCGTGTGTAATTAAGTACAGTCAAATATAGTGGCAGGTACAGTATTCAATTGTCATGACTTATAATATACCTGCTATAGGAAATCCACTGCTACTAGATAAGAACGTAGGTATATGCATATAAAAGTGCTGACATGTTTTTTTTAGGTTTTACGTAATTGCCTACGGTCTTTGGAAGAACAATTTCACAGAATGGAATAGATGGCGACGATTGACTGTGAACGTCACTCTACTTCTCACATCTGAAGGACGCCCAAATTTTGCTGATATACCGGTTTAAAAACTATCATATAAGGGTTCTACGAACGACCCGATGTCTCACAAGAAAAAAGATATTCCACAAAAGATCTATTTTTTTCACATATCTATTTTATAACCAATAACATCAGAACCCTGTAAAAAAAATGTTTTTAAGGGTCCGAAAATATTCAATATTTATAATAAATATCAAAATATCCGACATATAAAGGATGTAAACATATTTGCTGCAAATATTTGAAGAGAACCAGCCCAAGAAACTGAACAACTTTCCCCGAGGAATTAGGTCGAAATAAATAAAATTTGGACATTCTATACAAATTGACCCAATCGGCTGGAACATTTTGAATGCGAGGACCACATTATTTTTCATATTTCATAGTTTATAGAAAAAAATATATTAATGACAAAGTATCAGTGGAAAAATTACTTATTTGTCAATTTGTACCTAAAATTTGACATAATTCTGTTCTATAAATGTTTTTAGGTGATAATTTTTCTATTTTACCAGAAAAACTGCTTAGTTGAACGCATGATTGTATTTACAAAATTACTTAATTCGGTATGGCGGATTTTTTTTTTATGGTTTCTTTTGAAAATGCGGGTCATTTAAAGAAACTTAATTCATTATTTTGAAAAAGTATAATTTATTTCTTGTTTTAATATTTTCCTAAAGTTTTGAGGTCGTGACGTCTCAATTTTTTTGTACAGTTTATTGTAATTTGTAATAGTTTAGAATTATTAACTTTGTTATTATTCTAATAAATAGATATTGTAAATAAAGTATATTCTTTTAAATGGCATTTAGAATTTTCTTGAAATCGACCATCATAGTTTGTGGAATTGACATACATTTTGGAGAAGCAATCTGACCTCAGTAAAACATAGTAGTTGGACATTAGACCTTTAAAAAAAGTGAAAATAATTAAGTGTTTAATTTAGCTTTTTTTTCGCCACTTTGTGCTTACATTAGTAGTTCTAGTGAGACTTTTAATTATGACATATTTGCTGATTAAATGCCAAAGGAAAGTGTTAATATAATCAATTTTACGTTCGATATGACTGATTTTACATTTCATAAGAAGTTGAAGGTCAAAGGCAAGGCAACCATCAAATATTTTTGTGTAAAAAAGATATCGCATTTCTAATTGTGGCTGTCATAAAAAGTGACTAAGGGATAAATTCCAAGGAATGGGTGAATGTTACATCTTGCACTTTGCTCGCCAATCCTCCTGCCAAGCGTAGTAAATATATTATAATACACCCCAATAGGGTGAGGCCCAAGTCCAGCAGTGAACTGTAATAGCTGTGAATGTAATGTTAGATATGTAAAACACTAGGTCATGAAAGTAAACTTTTAAAAAGGCAATTTTAAAAACAGTAGCTTGAAGTTTTAGCTCCCTTCAAGTGGTTTTGGCTGTTTACCCATAGGCTGCAGCTCATTTTAGTTGTGTAATATCATGCTCGATTTATTTATAATAGGTATGTGTAGCATGTGGGTAGATGTACACATGAAACTTTGCGCTAGCTTTTGAAATGCGTATAATATATTTATACAAAATTTGCATAGTGGAAAAGTTAGAAGTTAAACTAATATTATCACAAAGTTTTCGAAATAATAATAGTTACGCTTACTACGGAAAAGCTAAAAGTTTGAAGCCACTAGTTGGTAAGTAATAAATAATTTAAATTACGTTAATTAGTCATATTTGTAACTAAACCAATAAAATATGTATGAATGAAGTAAAGGCGCGAAAAAAACATTTCGCCTAGACCTCGGTCACAAAAAGACCGGTGAGTGCCGACGGTTTTTCTGTCACGGTCATTATGTGACATTCAGTCATAGTTCTGTGAACTGTCACGTGCGGAGGGGATATGACTACGAATAGAATAATCATGTAACTCTTTTTCCACACTTGATGCGTGACATTTTAATTTAGTTTACGCATGTAAAAAAACTACCAACGATTTTATAGTAATTACAGAAAAAGGTAGGTATTTTTTCATATTTTTTAGGTTTCAAAAGGAAAAACATGATTCCTTATAGATTACTTTGTTTTCCGTCCGTCCGTCTTTTTACAACCCTTTATCTCGGAAACGCTGATTGCTATCAAATCAAGTTGAAATTAAAATCATATACTTGTGTAGCCGTCAATGACCTCGACAGTGGCGCCACTTCACAAAAAACAAGTTTTCTCTTTATACGAACAATCTATCAGAATGTCCGATGTCCAAGTTTTTAGTATTATGTAAAATAAGTGTGCCAAAAGTGGCAATTTTTTGTCACTTTTTTCCATTACTTTATTAGCAGCGAATATTTCAATGAGTTTGCAGGTTTTAATTTTACTTAGGTAAGGATAATACCAAAAACTTGGGCAACGGACATTCTGATAGGTTGTTTGTATAAAGAGAAAATAGAGGTATAAGTGGCTCCACTGTCGAGGTCGTTCACGAGTACACTCGTTGTAAATAAGTAAAAGTCATGGTGCTCAATTCGTGTCAGGAATCAGACTTATCTATTCTTTTGTAATTTTTTAATAGTTTTATTGGTTTTATTATAAATTTTAGGTACCAAAATATTATTCGAAGACATCGTCTGCTATACCCTACTACTGCTTACAGTTACTATTATTTTATTTGGGTAAGTTTCACTTTAAATTAATTCTGCCGGTTCCATAAGTAGGTACGTCCCCGCATCGAAAGGTACCTACCTACTAATCGATGGTACATCTACATCTTATAGCACGTTCACACCATGCAACTGCTCCGGCTCCTGCCGCTGCGAATATTGCTCGAAATACTTCCGCGGAAGTAGCAACGCGAGTGAGTGTTCACACACTATGTATATAAGTACGTGAGATTATTCAAAGTGCTAAAACTCGGTAACCACTGAACAGATTCGAATAGGAACTATCGGAAGAATCCTTACTTATAGTTAAGCCTCATAATTGATTTTGTATAGTTTCACCTATTAGTAATTATGTTTATTAAATAATATTTTAAATAATAATTTGTATTTTGTATTTCTTTTTACATTTTTCCGAGTGTCATAGGCTAGGCTTTATCTCGAAAAGCAATCGTGTTTTTATTTTATTTTTTATTTATTTTGCTTGTGTTCCTTATCGCTAGTAAAATTTCACCCCATAAAAGGAGGTAAATAAACGTGCTAAAATTATGTATATTTTTTAGGTTATACGCAACAGCTTGCAGTCTCTGGAAGAACGATTTCAGAGCGTGGAACCGCTGGCGACGGATGAATGTAAATGTCACTTTACTTCTCACACCTGACAGCCGCCCTATACAGGTTTAACTTGATACAATACAAGGGTTCATCGGGTCGTTCGTTATGCCACACATATAAAGATACACAATGGTCTCTTTTTTTTTGGTCACTTCAATAAAATACAAGTAGGGTGTTCGAGGCTAGATTACATTGTGTTTATCGTCCAGGAATATAAATTTTTATTGTGTCGTTTTGAAATTGATATTTTCTTAATTTCTGAAATAAATCATGTTTTATCTATTCAATATTCTGCGGATTTTATTTTGTTTCTTTTCTTGAAAAATTAAAGTTGGATTTATAATTGCACATTAAGACAAGTGTCGTTCTGAGCCTAAAAGTGCTTCTTTGCCTAAATGTCTGAAGTACCGGACTTGGTAGATCCCTAAAAACATTAAATATTATTTACTTGTAGGTACATATATTGCTGCACGGGCGAATCTTTTATTTGTTGAAAATCCGTTTAGTAGGTTATCTGGTATCGTTAGCACCACAGCTTAAAATCGAGCCAAAACGTCGAGTTGGCCAGACGCCAGCCAGGCCTACGACAAATCATCGATATTGGCTAAAATCAAGGTAAAGGGCCTGCATGCAAACCATGTTGTTAGATAGAGCTTAAACTATGTACCTAAGTCTGGATGATTACTATACAGATTGTACTAATATTAAATCTCCAGTACTAACCTACTTATCTATCTACATATTTTAATCTCTAACTACTTACTTTTAACTAACAGCGCCATCTAAAGAGTCATTAAAATATAGCTTGAGCTATTCAGCAGATTCATATAGTAATTTTTCTTTTGTCCTTTTCACTCTCATTTGGTTTACAAGGAAATCATTCTATAATTTACAGAGTAAAAGAATTTTTAATTATTGAATCAGTATTACGGACATAATGCTGTTCTCAGCTGAGAACAGATGGCTGGCTATGTCCGTTTCAAGAAACGCGGTCTTCCGTCTCGTTCCAACCCACAGAAGGTGGCGTTGTTCGAAGTATGTCCGTGCCTTTTGTCAAATCACCCAATAGACTAGATGGACGGAAGACCCAGTGACTATTGCTGATATGTAGTGGATGCGGAACCCGTTCAAAACTAAAGTGTGTACCTATGGCACTTAAGTGTTGTGATGTGAGTAACTTTGAAAGTCTAAAAACCGACCTACACTTCATAGTGCCCCTCTGTCTTAGTGATATTAGAACTAAACTCCTGCGATTCGCAAACTGACTATGCGTCGAATTGGTTCACGCCGAAACCCCCAATATAGGTACCAGTCGTCAGTGCTGGCCAGTAGCCAACTGGGCCCATCACAAATCATCAACCGCCTTTGTGCCTACTGCTGGGCCCAAATGAATCTCATTGATGCTTCTATAGATAGGCAGGTATACAAAATGCACATACTTAGGCTGCTCAGCTGGTGAAGACATAAGAAACTATAAAGAAGTTTATTTAAATCCAACTCTGTTTATTTTTGGCACAAACCGGTTCTTGAATTTAAACATCAGCATACCTGGAGTGCCCTCAAGCCACTTAAGTGGCAGTGACAGATTCTAAAACGGGAGCCTTATGGCGTAGCTTGGCTTCACCTAGAGCGCGATCGGGCTTACGTGTAGTTCTGGGAAGAATGGATTGGACTGAATCTACCCAATGTAGTTCCCAAAATGGGGAAAAAATGAGAGACCTCCGCACCCCCGCCGGCGGGGGCGTAGGTTGCTTGAGGAGCTTGTGGAGTGTGATCTACTCGCAATGGCTGCAGCAGCGGCTACTGTGATGTCGTCATCATCATCCAAAAGGACGTGTCAGGGACGGTGTTTTAAACGGCCTACGTTCAGCAGGCTGGTGTGATAATGGTTATGATATGAATACACAGGAAAACAAGTATTTTCTGTTACTTTTAAATCTATTTATAGAACTTTTACGTAATTTGAACATGATTCAATTCAAGAAAAACATTACAAGTACCAATGATTCACTCTTTATCCCAAATGAATCCAGACATTTTGAATTTCCCAAGATAGACTGTCTCGAACATTTTCCTTCCCGGTTGACTTCCTCCCGCTCCTGCATTCACAATTAACGGCATCAGATGATCTGCATACCACAGGGGATGAGCTTCAAGTCCACCAGGAACTGACTCCCAACTTAAAATCTCCTTTATCTTCTTCAAATCGCCAGTACAAGCTTCATTTAAAAACCTGTTGAAGTCTTCGTTGACTACGATGGAGTCTGAAGCTTTTCTGAACTCATGCATGTTGTGATACGACATTCCGGAGCCGAAAATCGCGATTCCTTCTCTCCGGAATTGATACAGGATCTCCCCCATCTTGTAATGTGTTTCGGCGTATTGGTTGGTAAGGATGGAGATCTGTAGAATAGGTATGTTGGCTGGCGGGTTGATGAGCATCATAGGTATGAAAGTGCCGTGATCCCATCCGCGCTCGGGGTCTAAACGCGCTCTCATACCTGAAATTAAGTGAATTATATTAGTTATGAATACTACCTCTACTAACGAAACGAAGCTTTTGCTAGCTATCACACATACATACACATATTATTATCACGCTTTTATCCCTTGCGCCGTGTGGTGCCGGCAGAGTAGAATAGCACCACCCCATCTCTTCCCGTGGGGGTCGCAAGAATCGACCGAGGGATAAATCCGACCCAAACACAACGGTCCTGGAGAGGCCAACTCCACAATTAAACCCGGAACGGGGTCTCCGTCAGGCGCGTGTGACAGAGATCTACCGCGCGGCAGACTCCTGCAGCCGACCTGGCTCCGCACGTATCGACTAGTCGTTTCTGCGGATCCAGCCAGGAAGGCCGAGAGGGTGGCGCAGGTCCTGGGCAGCCCTGCGTTTTCCATAATTGCGTCCCAGGCAACGCAGTGTCTGTGGAGACGACACTTCACCCGCGTCACGCGGATAAAAGTCTTGCCTCAGACCACACCTCGGACACTGGCGCTCAAATGTAAGAATCAAATGCGTTGCTACGCACACAGTCTAAGCTCGCGTAGGTGAACGCGGACCATGCTTGTGTGTGTGAGACAACATGTCAGGGTTGCCGCCATTTTGCGTTCGCGAATCGGCAATGCACTGTGCGGCAGTATGAAATGACCTTCGTCGTCGCGTCCTTGCTTAGCCGGTGTCTGAGCGTCCTCCGAGCGCGGGTGGGCGGCGCTTGTAAGGGGAGGCAGGGAGTGACCATACTGTACGCTAGTACTATTAATTATACTGTGCTCAGACACTGATTAAATCGTCTGTCACAGACGCGTGAGGCCAATGATGATCCCTTGCGGGTTGTTAGGCAGAGCGTTAACGGCCGCTATCGCCACGTGTGACAAATATTAGAGAGCTGTTTTTAAAAAATCTTAATATACACGAAAATTAAATTGTAATATACATGAAACCATCGAGTCCCTTAGTCGCCTCTCACGATATCCGCGGCAAAAAATGGGGTATTGCTATGCTAAGCCGGCATCACACAGCCGAGCTGGTATCTCACGGATAGCTATCACCCGCAACTTTTTATCCCATGGGAATGGTAATATGTTATCTTGCTGTAAAAAGTAGCCTTTGTCACTCTCCAGCCAGCCTCTCAATTTGAGAGTCGCAAATTGGTAAGTTGGCCAAACACACTCCCATTTTTAAGTATGAATAAAATGTATTTATTTATTGTACGTACCTGCTAACTGAAATGCTTCCTGTACTCTTATTGCAAGCTCCGGATCACCCTCCGCCTCGTATTTATACTTGTAAGTCTCCGGCGGGAAATTCGAATAATCGTACACCAAATCGTGATGTTTTCCCGATGAAATCGTCACAACATCCTCCTCTCTATGAGCAGTCACTATTATTATAGCTTTGAGACGAGATAAGTCAACTATTTGAGACACATTGGTGGAAAGAAAGTCCGCAAAGTCAATGTTGTCCTTTTGTCGGAGAACGGGTAATGGACCTCCGCCATGGTTAAGAAATAAAGATGGCGCGAAATATTCCGAACTAGCTTGACTACACATGACTGCTACCAGGTTTAGAATAAGAAAGTACATTGTGATTTTACTAATGGAGCGAATAATTAACTAATGAGCAATGTACTCACTACGATGTTTATTCGTTAAATGAATTATTTAAGTAAGTACTTACAAGTGCATTTGATAACTGCATGCAGCTGTTACATTAATCATAGATAGATATGTCATAGGTAAACTGAACTTTTGGCGACAAAATATGATTTCAAAGATCTGGTAGATAAGTAAGTAGGTATGTACCTGCCTACCTATTATAATGTTAACCCATCGTGTAGGGTTCTTCATGAACATCTAAACGTGCCTACAAAGTTCGACTTAAAATACAAAAGAAATTAATTATTCTTTGTTGTTTGTAGTGCAACGAAGTTACTTAAGGTACGCTAGTACTATTAATTATACTGTGCTTAAGGCGAGTGTAGCCGTGAACGGCCTTGACGGTGGCGCCACTTCACAAAAAAGTGTTCTCTTCATACAAACAATAAAGTTTGTTCGTTGTGGAAACACAGTGAAATATTCTTTGTAATTAAAGTTATGGCAAGAAGTGCCTAAAAACTGTAACTATTGGTATTAATTGCCATTTAAATACAGCGAATATTTCATTGAGTTTGTAGGTTCTAATTTTATATACTATCCGTATGTAAAATTAGAACCTAATGCTTAAAACGTGGGCTACAGACATTCTGATAGATTGTTTGTTTAAAGAAATTTTTTTTGTGAAGTAGCGCCACTGTCGATACCGTTCACAAGTACACTAGCCTTAAAAAAAAACCTTCTATCGATTTCCAAATTTTCCAACTGTTTTCTAATTCCAATAGTTTATGTGGTTACATATCTTTATCCTGGTTTTCCCGCTAAAATGCATACAATGGTATCGCCTTTTTGGACCAATCAGCGAGTTTATAACTTTAAAGGGTATCTGTCAACCGGCGTCAGAAAAGTAAAATATATTTGTGTTGAACGCATCGGTAACTTTCGTAAGGTTGGCTAAACTGTAACTAATGATGGCAATTTTTGTTTTGACATGACAGGCGAAACGTTACTTCAACGGATATATTGTTTTTGTGGTTTGCTTCAGTGCAGTTTAGTGTAGAATTAAAGTTATAGGCAGTTTATTTGATTCTAGTATATTTTTTTAATCTTAAAGCCGACAGACATGTTCGGAACTCCTTCTACGACGTCTGCTGGCGGCACTGGCGCCTTCGGATCTTCAACGACTTCTACCGGTAAATAAGCCTTTTTCATATTTCTTGGAGTATTTTCTAGATTCTGCACTTGCTTTGCATACCTAATAAACTCTTAAAAGCAATATTACAAGCTAAACATGCCAAAGAGCCGTAATGTTTATACAGACATAACCTCTAAAACACTGATTTTGTTTCAAAATCATGCATTTTTGGTTACTTTCAGGTTTTAGCTTCGGTAGTGGTGCTGGTGAACAGAAACCATTGTTTGGGGCTACGAATTCCAACACAGGTTAATTCTATATCATATCCTACAAACAGTAAAAAACTTCAATTCTTATTTTTTAATTTTTCAATGGTATTTCATAAACTGTAAGTGTGGTGTCGGTTTACAATAACATGGCCCTATATCTACAAGTGAGTATCGTAAAATGCGACTAATGCATAAATTCAATCAAATGTTGTGCAGCATCATTCCCTGCAAATGCAACATCTATCATTGCACTCGCCAAATCCATCTGCCAAGTGTGGCAATACCCCTATGAGGAGGCTTATGTCATGCAGTGGACTGTTGTGGTATCAATGATGATGATATATTTCATTTAAGATACTATACAATCTTAATGTATAATATTTGTGTTGAGTCTGGGTGTTTTCTATGTATAGTATGTATAAAAAAAAATGGATTTTAGTTTTAATATCAGCTATCTAGTTCCCATTGTACAGGGTGTAGCACATAAGGTACCAGGGGTACTCCAAAAGAACTGAATTATTTTTATCCCCAGCAATATTTTTTTCTTGGCATGAGTATGTATAGTACAAAATTACTTCTTTTATTAAAATAAGTTTAAATTTTTATTATGTATTAACTGGGAATAAAAATGATTCAGCCGACTATACTAGCTTGCTTAGTTTGGGGCTAGATGGTGCTGTGTGAAATGTCCAGGATATTTATTTACTGTTTTTTTCTCAGATAACAAGCCAGCGTTCAACTTCACCAGCCCAAAATCAGGAGGTTTCTCATTTGACACAGCCAAACCTGCTGCTCCCTTGTGTAAGTATTTGGTAATAAATTGACACTTTGATCCATTATTAACTAGGTGTATAAAAATTTAAGAAAACATTTCAAGTAGTTTTCCAGCCCATAAAAGTAGCTTGTAAACTGAGAATAACAATTATATTGTAACTAACATAGCTAGGTATTGATTATAATACTTAGATATAAATTAATTTTATAGACAGTAAATAATAAAAATATAACAATATCACAGACAAACCTTGAAAAGTAGTTTTAAGAATACTGGATTGACTAATAAATAAATAAATTCATTCATTTGTTTATTATTATTATTATATTTCATTCATTAATTCATTATGATAATTATGATTATAATTATAAATATAAAAATAATAATTTTATTATAATAAATACATAAATAATAATTCATAAAATTATTGAGTGTTAGTTACCTGATAGTAACCGATGTGACTTTTGATTATGATGATGATATCTTAAACAAGAGTTGTTTATTCTCTCAGTTGGTTCCCCAACAAGCAGTACCCCAGCATTTGGTGCCAGCAAACCTGCCTTCGGAGGGTTTCAGTCACCTCCCAACCAGACCGTCGGCAGCCCTGGGTTCGGGCAACCTGCTACTCAGGTAAAACATTGACAATTCACTGAATAGATGATAATATACAGAATAATACAGCTGTTATATACAACATAGTCAAACACTTAAAAACTAAACTAAACCTAATCAAACAGCCCGCCTCTTATCGATCCGGGTGCAAAGGTTCCCATAACACTCGCTGCATTACCGCGTTGAATTGCTATGGCCAACCTTTGCACCAGAAAAGAGCCAGAGCGTGGGTCACCTCCTCTCTCACGAATTCTACTACCTAGCTCAGCCACAAAACGCTTCGCCTCCTTGCACCAGCATCCGGCCGTTTCAACCGCAAACGGAATAAAATCGTAGTTTGGCATAAGCGCTGCATATTTATGCCGTTTTTTAACAGCCGCAGATTCAGCGGCGGCACCCTGAACCCTCATGGTACCACCAATGTGGCAAGCGGCGTATGTACTAACGCATGTTGCGTCCCACACAAGACACCTGCCACACTTCCATGGCACCAGAGTAAGTCCGTCAGGTCTCTTACCATCAGATCGACTAAGACCCGGAGGTTCGAGAACACACGGGACTTGGGCGGATATCAGGGCTCTTCGCAGAATTTCGTTTAGGGCGTGGTGTCGAGTTCACTGAATTGACTCTTCATGAAACTACTCTTTAAGCTGTAAGTTATAATATAAAAGACTAGCGGTATCACCCGCTAACCGTTTTTACCGCTGGAATAAGACATTTTAATATAGCCTATGTTCGTTCATCAAGGATAATGTAAGAAACTAATGGCAAAAGAATATTTAAATCAGTCCAGTAGTTTCAGAGCCTATTCAATTCAAATAAACAAATCTTTCCTGTTTATATTAAAGTGTAAATCTAGAAGTAATGTGTGATGGATGGCTTACATGCATATAATCTTCCTGCCTAATATCACTGTTTAGGAGACTTGCAAAGCTCTTATACCACAGACAGTGTAAACCTGTGACCTACTGGACTAGAGTACTAGCAACTCTGATAACAATGCAATTAGTCGTATTTGAGATGTGATGTTAGAAAAGGGGACCGCCAAGAGAACGAATAAGCTTATACTGGATCAGCTTTGCATAAAGACTAGACTCTGAACTGAAGAATCCTGGGGTATTTTGGTCACATTGCTCATTGTCAACCAGAAAACCTTGACAAGTTGATTGTGGTGAGAAAAGTAGAAGGAAGGAGACCCCGCGGCCGATCACCTAGCCGTTGGTGTGACCAGGTGAAAGCACTCACTGGTCACACTGTATGTGTTATTTGGGTGAAATAGGTCCCACCTAGCGGAGCTGATCACCCGTCTGCGAGCTCCGCATATGTTCCAACCCGAGGGTCACTCTGTAACAACTGACCTAAGGAAAGCCGAACAGCAAAATGTATGGACACTTGTCATCAAAGACATGAACCTTTCATAAAGGACACCTTCGGTAATGAAGAATACAGCAAAGAAGAGAAAACTAACAACACTGGTGTTCATCTTGTTGTCTGTTGATATTCAATAGTCCCTGTAGCTTTAGATACATACACCTGGTTAAATTATCAAAATATGTAAAAGTAATTTCAATTCAAGGTTTATTTCAAAGTAATATTGTGTTATTTCCAGAATGCCCAACAGAACCAGTCATTTGGAGCACCGAGCCAAGCCCCAGCATTTGGCGCTGCTGCAGCAACTACACAAGGTAATACTGCTTCAGCCACAATTGATCTGCACAGGTCCTAGTGGCTGTTGGTCTTTAAGGACCCTCTACCTTTAAATTTTTAACTTTCGCGGTTGTTTACACTATTCATAGGTTTAATTTGAACCGGTTCTTACCAACGAATTGTTATTAACTAGTATACCTTATTAAAATAAAATATCCTTAATTGTATAAAAACAAATTAAAAATGTACAAACAGTTTGAGCAAAGGCAAGCTTATCTCTAAGAAGAGATCTCTTCCAGCCAACCTGTTGGTAGTGCGAGAATTAATGTTTTTATGAAGACAAAACAATGCAACAATTCAAACTAATTTAAACTCTACAGTATTTTACATAATACTATACACACTATTTAATATCGGCAACTCACATTAATAATAATTCGTTGGTAAGAACTCGTTTACAGTATAACTATGAATAATTATACCTTTGGTTGGAGTAACTTTCTGCTCTGAAAGGCTGAGAATAAGGGTAACTTGAATGTATCACTTCTTCTAGTTGAAATGTATTGTATGAAATGTGTTGAATTTGCGACTTTATATATAAGTATTCTTTATTGCAGTGATTGACAATGTTTTAACTTATAATTAAATACATAGGCGAGCTTATCTCTATAAGCGATCTCTTCCAGCCAACCTAATGAGGGTGGAAGAAGTGATAACACGGGAACAAGAGAAATACAATAATAAAAAGATAAATAACAATCTAAAAACTACATAATACCTAAACATTATATTACAAATAAACTAATAAATACTAATATATGCAAATATGACAAATACATATAATAATACTTACATACATACTTATAAAATATACAATAAATAATATAATTATAATAAATCACTTTGTGTGTGTTGTTTCATAAAAAAACATATAATAAATAATAAAATAAAATAATCCTTTATTGCTATTTATCATTTTTTTAATTTAACATACAAAATTATTTTCTTTTTTTATAATTCCCTTTTTTCTTCTTTTCTTTAGTGACTTGTTCATTTTAGTTTACAGCTTGTCCCTTTTTAAATTCTTTAGTCTTTATTTCAAAATATGTTGGTTAAGTGGGTCAAATTGACTATCTATATGCATTAGCCACTCATCTAAAAGCATGTACCAGTGATTTTAAATCTTTTCCCCACTCTTAAAATAATATTAAAAAAAAAATAACAATAGTTGGTATTTTTGGGGATAGTTTTCTATCTATTTTCGTGTTTCGAATAGTAGAGCTTGTTACTGTGAGTGCAAAGATTTTCACATAATCACCTCACATGTCCTTTATCATGTGTATTCATAAATTTTTAAAGGTATGTATTTTATAAAAATATACATATTTAATTGAAATATATAATTATTGTGATGATATTTGTATGTTGTATATTGTATGGTTGTAAGTGTACTTACTACAAGTAACTGAAGTGGCTCCCAATTTGTTTTCGCAGGAATACTCATATCCTGACTACTCTTTTTAATGTGCTTAATAATCCATCTTCTCCCTCTTACTTGCGTGAACGTTTTGCGTTCTCGCGCTCACGCCGTCAGATTATGGAACTCGCTCCCACACACTGTACGCGATCTATCGCTATCTTTAAAAAACGAGTTAAAGAACACTATCTTTCTCTCTCAAATTAATCCGTAGTATATATATCGTTTATATATGTATGTTTATATATATACTTACCTACCTTCCTTTGTTATATATTTTAGATTAAAATTTAGATATATATTCTGTGCCCGTCTTATCCACATATTGTTTAATACCATTAGTCTTCCCTAGGTCTGCTGTAAGAAATTTCTTAATTGAGATAAGCAGTGCCTGTTGTGTCTGTATTCTTTATGTGTTTTTCTCTTTACTGTTCATGTGTACAATAAATCGTAAATAAATAAATAAGTGTTATTTTAAAATTTAATAATTTTACTAATAATTTGCTTATGCAACTACTTGCAAATCTTTTCTTTTTTGTCTCTATTTCAATGTAAACGTTGCCTGGAAGAGAAGCGATAAGGCCGCCTTTGCTTACTTGTCTGTATTGTTTTGTTTCTATTGTGTATGTTGTAAGCAATAAAGTGTTCATCTATCTATCTCATATCAGCTTATTGCAGTCCACAGCTGTAGACATCCCCCAGGGTACGCCATTAGGCACAATGGCTCAAAATGTTGACAAGTTTTGTTATATCTTTTCAGCGTCTACATTTGGCTCGCCACCAACCGGTGGTTTGTTTGGCGCGAGCGCTGCCACCACAACAGCCTCTAGTGGGTTCGCTTTTGGGTCTGCCACTTCAGGGTTCGCTAATAATGCTGTAAGTGTAATGTGTACTTAAATTAGTATATAGTGTAGCATAGTACTGGTCGAACGAAATTTTAGGCGATCGGCTTTCCATCGACACGATAGAGGAAGAAGAAGTATACAGGGTGTAAGGGACGTGAACCGAAAACTTTGCAGGTATGTTCAGACCATGAAACTAAACAACTTTTTTTATGGACACTATATTGGAAAACGAAATAAAAAAACATGTTTCCATAGAAAGTCAGTCAGCTAATCGGGAATTTTGTATGGGAGGATGAAAAAAATTTTTCGTTTACCAACATAGCCTTCATAGAAGAAGTTGTTCAGTTTCGTGGTCTGGTCACGTCTGCAAAGTTTTCGGTACACCGTCTCTTACACCCTGTGTAGGAAAATGAAGAAATAGAAATGCTATACAAGGAGTAATAGACGGGTATAACAAGCCGAAAAGGGTTCTTAAACTGAACAACTTCTCCAATACAAAATTTCCGATCAGCTGATTAATTTACTATAGTAAGTTATTTTTTTTTAACACGTTGACGGACAGAAAGGCCATAGCATTCGCTTTTGCACTTGGTCTAGTGACAGAACTGTTATAGCCTACAAAAGTGGCGGGCCCTTTCTAGCCAGAGCTGCCAAGACATGCGCTCGATTCATACAAAAATAAGAAGAGCATTTTTAAGTGTCACTGGGCAACTTTTGCCAATATTGTCAGTGTCAATTAGAGCAGTTTTTACATTTGTTAAAAGTTTTAAGTAATCCGTCTCGCCCCCCACCCCCCACAACGACAGAGCGGGTATACCATTCGCGCATCTATGACATATTCCTCAATCGGCCGGTGAGTGTCATTTTTAGCAGACACGTCCATTTGACCGTTTTGGCGCCAAATTTCAAGGACTTCTAATTGATGTAAGTAGCCTGTTTGTAGATGTATAATGATGTAATAACATTTAAATATAAGTAAAAACTCAAAGACTGTCTCTCTAATTCCATTTATATATTCAAAAACACTTCAAATGGTAATAAATTGATGTAAATTTCAGTGATAAAATACGCGATCGTTTTGTGATTTGATTGTGTGTATGATATCAATAATCTTTGAAACTACTGATCGTTTTCAAAAATTCTTTTACTATTAGAAAGCTACACTATCCCTGAGTAATATGGTTTACTTATCACCACGGAAAAACATCGTTTTACAGGAAAAAGTGTAACAGTGGGGTGACATCTGGGCATCCCGCTAGTAGGTACTAAACGAGAAGTTACAGAAGCTATTTGATTGCGCTGTTTCCCAGGATACTCTTCAAGAAGAGTTCTCTTACGGGTCCTTAAGTCCTATCCATATGAAAGTAAGATCAAACGCCAACCCACGATCCTTACATTGATATTGAAAGACGTTATCTTCCTAGGCTCCTGATCGTATCAATCATTTATCTGAGCTTCCTTTAGTCTCGACTAAGGATTCTACTGATCAAAAGCAAGAGTTGTTTATTCAAAACTAGATAGAAGTTGAAACATCAACGCTAACCCATGATTCTTCAGCTGTTACAGCAGTTCTGTCGCACTTAACAGTGACTACTTACTATTGTATAAGACAGAGCTGCGGTAACAGTCGAAGGCTTTAGCAGTTAGTGTCATTCTTGAATCATACGTATTGTAAAATATGCGACCGAACTGCTATAGCTTTTCATACAAAAAAGTTGTGTCAAAGTCGTGTGACTTAGTGTCCGTGAACGTGGTTTTATATCTATATTCCATTGGGAAAATTGTTCAGTTTCAAAAGTACCTTGACCTCCTTTCGGCTTGTAACACTCTTTTTGTTACTCCTCATATATGACGGAATGTTATTGCTCTACTTATTCAGACATGTAATATAAGAATGTCAAACGTTACAAAGGGTGCATCAGTCCATGAATCTGAACAACTTGCTCCAAGGAACATGAAAAAAAAATATATAAATATAAAATCTCACATACAAAATGTGAGGGCCGCCCGGATCAATTTGAGAGGGCCAAATTGTATGGTGAGGCTAATATTTTTTTCTTCATATTTCCACCTGTGTTCCTGGAGGAAAGTTGTTCAGTTTCATGCATTGGTTCACTCCTTAAGGCGAGTATAGCCGCCAACGACCTCAACGGTGGCGCCACTTTACAAGAATAAAGTTTTCTTTTTATACGAACAATAAATCAGAATGTCCGATGCCCAAGTTTTTAGTATTATCCTTATGTTAAATAAGAACCTGCAAACTCAATAAAATATTCGCTGTAATTAAAGTCATGGCAATTAATACCAAAAGTGGCCGTTTTTAGGCACTTTTTTGCATAACTTTAATTGTAGTAAATATTTCATTTAGTTTCCAGTTTCTATACTAAAAACTTGGGCATCGGACATTCTGATGGATTGTGTATATAAAGAGAAAACTTGTCTTTTGTGAAGTGGCGCCACCGTCGAGGTCGTTGACGGCTGCACTCGCCTTAAAATATTTGCATTATTTTATAATTTTTTGTGTAAAATTCTCCCTTAAGGCCCCATCAAGCCAGGCCACCCCTGCATTTGGCGCCCGTCCGGCCGCCCCCACTACATCCGCGCCTGGTTTCGGACAGACCTCGGCGTTCGGCAAACCGGCTGGAAGCGGATTCAGTTTCGGAGGCTCCACTGGGAATGCTGGTGAGTACAAAAAACTTTTATTTTATTTTATTAGTGATGGGTTTGCTCTTGACTCTAGTCTAGGTCATAGGACAGAGACAGAGTCTAAGATGAAGCGAGCTTACCCAGAAGAAGCCTGTTCATTCTTACTTTGAAGAGATTAGGGTTGTATGCGTTTGGAAACACAGACGCAGGTAGTGAGTTCCACTCTTTAGCAGTGCGCATTATAAATGATGACTGGAAGCGCTTAGTCCGAATTGGTGGAATGGCAACTAGGTACGGATGGTATCCGGCGATGCGTCTGGACTGAACTTATACATCAAATAATTTATTTCTAAGTAGGAATTTACAAGATTCTCTTTAAGAAAGTCAAATCTAGGTACTTAACATAATACATAAAAAAAAAGTAAACTTACAGTAATGTAAAAACGAATACATGTCAAAGTTAAACCTATGTCAAATTCATGTTTAAATATGACCTGTCTATCTATCTCATGCATGGTGTTGGAGCTACAGTTGCTACTGACCAGACATCTTTATCTTTAAGATAATTTTCTGGCTTGTAATGCCTTTGAACATAAAATATTCTTGATTTTTGTTTTACATATATACAAATCACGCCTATAATCAATTGTGAGGCAGGCAGAGCGTAAACGGTCGCAAAAAAAAAAGGTTTTTTACGCCACTTCTGACAAATATTTGAAGGTCATTCGGAAAATTGTGTATGCCATAGTGACAGGTGGTCAGCCCATCGCCTAAAATTGCAATACACACCCTCGAGTCCCTTAGTCGGCTTTATACGACTCCCACGGGAAAGAAATGGGGTGATGCTATTCTAAGCCGGCGTCACACGGCCCAAAAATTATGTGTGGAAAAAAATATAGAAAAAATACAAAGTACATAACCAGCCATACAAAATTGTTACCATAGTATAGTGAAAACATACATCCCCCTAACATTTGGACTTAGATTGATTTATTTCATCCTACTAATATTATAAATGCGAAAGTTTGTATGTTTGTTTGATACTTCTTCACGCAAAAACTACTGAACTGATTGTAATGAAACTAAGGTGCACCACCAGGAGCCCACATAAACTGCACTATTGCACATCGTACAAAAGGCGGGCCTAATGCCAGACGGCATTCTCTACCGGCCAATCCAAGGGGATAAGAATGGGAATAAGATCGTTATACTTATGTGCCACAAATGACACCACACAATACACAACTAATTTTTAATTTTATTCCCTCTGAGTACGCGGGTAACAGCTAGTTTTTGACGGCCGATGTGGCGCAGTGGTAGTGCGACTGCCTGCGACGCAAAAGTTCCGGGTTCGATTCTCGGTGGGACGCTCACAAAGTTGATATTTATCACTTTGTGAATTTGTTCCTGGTCTGGTTAGGACATTGCAGGGTGAACCACCTGATTGTCCGAAAAGAAATGGTTCCGTGCTGCGGAGGGCACGTTAAGCCGTCGGTCCCGGTTGCTGTCTATGATTACTTAGACGGCGGTCGTTACACAACCATGTCAGAGGCCTACTACTAGTAGTAGGCGGTTGAAATCTCTGACACCAGGGTTGTGTTGAGTCATTGACTTGGTGTCCCACACGAAAAGAGAGCTAGTTTTTACATAAATAGATTACAAATGTCATTCAGATATAAGTATTATAGCAAGGCTTTTGAGATCCACAGAAACACTCAAAAGACTGAACCAGGAATCGAACCCTATTTCATTTCAAATGTATCAATTTCAGCCCCAGCATTTGGCACACCGGCATCACAACCAATTCAACCATCATTCGGTCAAACCTCCACCCCAGCTAGCGGTTTCTCATCGCAACCACAACCGGGTTTGAGCTTTGGAGCCACGACTCAGGCTTCGCAACCGCCGCCCTTTGGAAGTACCACAGGTCGGTCTTATGTCCTGTAGCATATCTACCAACCAACATTCGGTCAAACCTACTACTACTACCTATAAAAAGAATTGATGCAAATATTTTAAGGTCATGGAAAGTCTATGAAACTGAATAACTTTCCTTAAGAAAATGTTTGAGGATACGTCAAAAAAAAAATTGGACTACTCATAGTAAATGCAATCAGCTGATCGTGATTTTGTATGGTAGGCCGAATATTTTTTGTCGTTTCCAGACATGTGTTCTTAGGGGACAATTGTTCAATTTCTTTGTTTTGTTCAATTTGTTCAAGTCTACATGCACTCTATCATTATTCGGACGGGTGTCCCATAGGGACTCGAGGGTGTGTATTGCAATTTTAGGCGATGGGCTGACAACCTGTCACTATATTGATACACAGTTATCTGATTGACCCTCAAAATTTTGTCAGACGTGGTGTTAATATCCGTTTTACGGCCGTTAACGCTCTGCCTGTCCTGTAAGGGATATAGGCGTGATTTATGTATGTCCCTTACTCCCCGTATAAATACGGACCTTGAGTGCCAACAAGTTGAGGTTAAAAATAGACAAGGACACAACAAGCGCAGAAAGGAAGTTATATGTAAGTAGGTATTTAGTAATAGGATCGTTTAGCCCTCGAAAAACTATAATAGTAGTTTATGCAACTGTCATATAATGGGGGTCATTTAGAATGCGAGTAGACACTCACACGAGGCCTAGCCGAGTGTGATAATAATTTGACACGAGCATTTTTCATTCTAATGCCTAATTATATGCAGTTGCATACACTATTTTATCTACACTCTCAAAAAAAGAAACTAAGTTAAACACTTTTCAAACGTCCGCACCGGCGATTGCAAGGGCCGATACATGGTCAAATTCAATACGAGAACGTAATTAAGATTCATTTATTCATTGCAAGTCACAGTACAAAAGATGTTAACAATACATTTCAGTTCAGATGTGACACCCTGTAAGGGCGCAGTAATGTTAAGGCACGACACACACATATAAATGTTATATAATTATAGCACATGCAGTTTCATATTAGTTAGATACATTCATGTCATAAAGTGTCAAATATGATCATCATTTTAAAATTAGTCAATACAATTTTTCCATACAATAACTTAATTTATTTATCTTATAATATTTATTGATTATTTATTTATTACAATTTGTCACTCATAAATTCTTCAACTGTATAATACGCCTTTTCTAATAGAAGTGTTTTAAGTTTTCTATTATATGCCGAGTCTTTCTCTTCATGTTTTATATAGTTGGGTAGCTTATTATAGATGGAGATGATTCTATAGTTAGGGCTCTTTTTAGTTATTTCTAGTCTAGGTTTTACTGGTTGAACCAGGTGCTCTTGACCACGGAGTGCACGTCGTCCATATTCCGGATTTAATTCAGAATTTGATTTAAATAAATGTCTATTCCGTCTTAGAAATTGGCAGGCTTGTAATATATACATACATGGCAAGGTTAGAATCTTTTTCTCAATGAAGTGCGGTTTACAGATTTCGATTTGTTTTATGTTAACTAAGATGCGTAATTAGGTTGATGCTTTAACTACTCAATTCAAATGTAGTCTTAGGATGCGTTGTCACTTGTCACAAATATGTGCTGCTCCATCTAAGTGCGTTGTCTCAGATCTGACCGAGCCAGGTAGGTAATGGTGGCTTTTTACGTGAATACAATGCTTCTTAAAAATAAAAATAAATTCATATGTCAAATATTCCACTAAATACTCCAAATATGCCGTGTGATGCCAGCTTAGAATAGAATCACTCAATTTCTTTCCCGTGGGAGTCGTAAGAGGGCGACTAAGGGACTCGAGGGTGTATATTGCAATTTTAGGCGTTGGGCTGACAACCTGTCACTACGGCGATACACAATTTTTCGAATGACCCTCAAATGTTTGTCAGACGTGGCGTAAATTACAGCCGATTACGCTCTGCCTACCCCGCAAGGGATTATAGTCGTGTTATGTGTGTGTGTGTATCATCTCGTAAATTGTTAACATTACAGCGTTCAGTTTCGCGCCAACCTCCACACCGCAAACTGCAACCAGCCAACCGCAACCACCAACTGCAACCACTCAACCACAGCAACCGACTGCAGGGATGAACTTTGCAGGTAGCGCGGCACAAACGGGCGGGTCGTTCAGTTTCGCAACGCCACAAGCTACACAACCCACTGGTAAGTGTTCTTGCTATACCGGGTTGTAACGCACGACCGACTTTCACGAAAACGCTAAGCTCAACAAAAAGACAAACAAAAACTTCCCAAGTAAAATTGCTCCATTTATTTTTAGGGTTCCGTACCCAAAGGGTAATAATGGAAACCCTATTACTGAGGCTCGGTTGTCCGTCTGCCTGTCCGTCCGTCCGTCCTACAGTTACGAGGCTGTATCTCCTGAACCGTTATACCTAGACAGTTGACATTTTCACAGATGATGTATTTCTGTTGCCGCTATAACAACAAAATATACTTTAAATTAGAATAAAGTAAATATACAAAAAGCTTGTTTATTTGTATGGAGGCTGTATCTCATGAATCGCGGAAGATAGACAGTTGAAATTTTTACAGATGATGTATTTCTGTTGCTGCTAACAACAAATACTTAAAAAAATTATAAAATATATATTTAAGGGGTGCTGCGATACAAAACACGTGTTTCTTTTTTTGCAAGTAAATAATGGTACGGAACCATTCGTGCGCGAGTCCGGCTCCCACTTGGCCGGTTTTTAGAGTTTATGTGTGTATGTATACAAGGTGTTACAGAATGAATCAAAAAAAAGAATATTTTAATTAAAATTTAATAATCGACTAATCCCATCACTAGTGATCAGCTGCTCAGGTCATACACCTCTGATACGACGTCATAGTCATAGACTATGTATGTAAAGACTGGTAGTATTTTCAAACCTTTTTACCTACATCATGTAACCATGTTACAAATTCATTACTATTAAATTACTTTACAATAATTTGTAGTAAGTTACATTCATGAACTGATAACTTCGTTTCCACATGACTAGCATATTCAGATAGAGATTCTTTTCCTGATTGGAGGTGCCACTAGTCTCGTTATTTTTTCTTTTTTTAAAAGATGATTTCTGCCTATTCAAATTTGCATAATGAGCAATAGTTTAAAACATAGTCATGTAAAGATAAGATGTCATGATAGATGATTAATTCCGATCTTACCTAATGACCTATCTACTGCTTTTAATCTTTGAAAGTACCAGGACAACAGCTTTCCCAAAATTTTACGAACTATTTTTGGCCACGCCCATAGCAAAATTGACATAATTGGGTGTGGGTTCCGTATTTTTATTCTTGAGTAATTGAACTTTAACCTACCATACCGAACAATGCCACACTGTGCCGTGTTGTGGTGTCGGTTTAGAATAGCATCACACCATATCTACCTGTGTCATCATCGTCATCATCAGCCTATTGCAGTCCACTGCTGGGCCTGCGTATGTTGTAGAAAATAACTTAACTAAGGATTGAGCAGTGTTCCCTGCGATACATTATCTTGCACTGCCCTCTTGTTTGGATTTCAGTTGTTGAGTACCAGGAATGCATAGGTATTAAGAGTTGTCTTTGGTTAAGAGTTCGCATTTTATTTAAAGGAACCATAAATTACTTCCTATTGGTTTTCTCTTTCTCACATAACTTTCGCGAGTAAGTATTATTTTTGCGCGGGTTCCGTATTTTCAAATCATAATTATTGTATTGTATTTTCAATACGTTCGATTTGACCTTGAACTTAAAGTTACAGTATTAAACAAAATCCAACAATACTTTTTTATTTCCGAATACACTGTAGGTATTTTACTAATCGTTACATCAGCGTTTTTAATTAATCAAGTTATCAAGCCAAGACTACTAAAACGGTGCACCACTTACCTGGTACTGATTCATTAATACCACCAGGTCACCTGGTACTGGGTACCATGAAGCACCTTCTGATACATCACAGCACCCACAACCAAATGGTCTCCACAGGAAGATGTGGGGGTTCATGAGTCTTCCTGTACTAGCGCCACTAATTTCTTCTTCTTCTATCGTGTGGGACACCGAGTCGACGAACGACCCGATGAACCCTGGTGTCAGAGTTCTTCAACCAGCTACTACAACTATTAAGCCTCTGAGATGGTTGTGTAACAACCGCCACGCCGTCTAAGTAATCAAAGATAGCAACCAGGACCCACGGCTTGCCCTACGAAACACGGAACCATCTTTCTTTCAGACAATCAGTCAGTTCCTCCTAATCCGGGGATCGAACCCGGGTTCTCCGGATCCTGAGGCAAGCGCTCAGACCACTAACTGAAGCAGCTATTGATGAAATAACCAATCGATTACCAGGCGAACAGAAGTGTGACGGAGGTCGTGTATTAAACTAAAGATACTATTTTGCAATAGAACCCTAAAATTTGCGTAAAAGGGGTTGACCACGGGTTGACACATTAGGGTCATGCCAAAATCATAATCAATAAAAATATTACGACTTTTCTTAGGATCGAAATGATGAAGGCGACCGGAAACTTTCCGCGCCGCACCAACATCATCATCAGTTTGCTGTTTGAATAACACTAGTAGAAGAACACGTAAAAAGGATACCGACCAATTACCGCCTCGGCCTGCGGTGCCCGATCTCACAACAGCGAAACCAGCGGCTTAGCGTATCTTCAGTAACACAGCTCTTTATTCTTGTCGGATAATCACAATGTTTATCTAGCAGCCATAAGAGTCACAATCTCATTCAAGGGTGCATTCAAACTGGACTTACTTCATACTATTTCTATGAAAACTGATGTTCGATCATGTGAGATCAGTGATTGCACCCTAACACAATGTTTTTTTGATGAATTGTATGCGGTTATGAAGAAATTGCTAGCCATTCTTACTTTCCACGTTAGCACTTAGGTATTCCGTAAAAAAATTGGGAAAAGGCGCAACAGTCGCACCCCTATGGTTTGCGCACACGCACTATTGTCACAAAGGCGCCGCCGCCGCCTTTAGCCCCGCCCCCAAAAGCGGCTTTTCTTTGTGGTTGATTAGTCGATCGTAAGCTTTCGCGCGCATAATTGATTAGGTTTTGGATTTTCGGATGTCGTAGATTTTTCGTGAAAATGGCTCGATACTCTAACTCCGAGTATTATGATATGATTATGTGTGTGGGGCATGAAGATGGAAATTTGAATCAGGCTCGTGAACTGTATCGGCAAAGATTTGTCGACGGTAGACCACCAGCTGAGCAGCGACGGTTACCATCATACCAGTGCTTTCTGAGTACCTCCAGACGCTTCCATTCTACTGGAAGCGTTCACCCACAACGTCCTGGGGGACGACCGAACACTGCAGATCCTAGGCAGGTGGATGCGGTACTGGAATACTTTCAGGAGGAGCCAACCACCAGCACGAGGCGGGCCGCAGCAGCTTTGGGCATGAATCACGTTGCAGTTTGGCGAATTTTACGTGCCGACGGTCAACATCCATATCACCTTCGTAGGACGCAAGCGCTGACACCAGCAGATTTCAGACCCCGGGTCGATTTCTGCCAGTGGTACCTCAGACAGATACAAGAAAACCCTGGCTACGCAAACTGTGTTCTTTGGTCGGATGAAGCGACATTCACCAGGTCTGGAATTTCGAACATCCACAACGAGCACGTTTGGGCTAGAGAGAACCCTCACGCCTCGCGGCCGTGCAAGTTTCAGCACCAATGGCGGTTAAATGTGTGGGCTGGCATTTACGACGGACATGTAATCGGGCCCGTCATTTTACCCGCGCGTCTGAATGGTCCAAACTATCTCACATTTTTACAAACGGAATTAGGAGACGCGCTGGATGACTTCCCGGTTGTAGAGCAGGAATATTTTGACAACCAGGTTAACATGGTGTTCCAACATGACGGAGCGCCAGCACATTTCGCTCGTGAGGTACGAGCATATCTGGACGCCCGCTTCCCGCGAGGATGGATCGGCAGGGGAGGACCGATTCCATGGCCTGCTCGATCTCCAGACCTGACACCCTTGGACTTCTTTTTGTGGGGTTACGTAAAAGACAGGGTGTATTTTACCGATTGCCCAACAATTGAGGAAATGGAGCAAAGGGTGAGGTCGGTGTTTGCAACAATAACTCCGACAATGGTGCGAAATGCCACTCAGGCTGTAACCCGACGGTCCGGTTTGTGTAATGAACACGGGGGACAAATTTTTGAACCATTTTTGTAGTAGGTGTGTGTACTGTTTTTGAATTAACTTAAGGGGCTGTGTGCAAAGTAAACATAAAACTCGGTAAGTTCTTAGTTTTATTTTTAACTAACTCCTTGTTCTATTAGTACATAACTAATGTTTCTTAGTGACACAAGTTGTTGTAGTGTAGGACACCTGACTCTTTTCTTTTCGTGTGGGACACCAAGTCGTCTAATAACCCGATGAACCCTGGTGTCAGAGTTTTTCAACCGCCTACTGCCACTAGTAGGCCTCCGACATGGTTGTGTTACGACCGCCGTCTAAGTAATCATAGACAGAAACCAAGACCGATGGCATAACGTGCCCTCCGAAGCACGGAACCATTTATTTTCGGACAATCAGTTGGTTCACCCTGCAATGTCCTAACCAGACCGGGAACAAATTCATACATCAACTTTGTGAGTGTCCGACCGAGAATCGAACCCGGAACCTTTGCGTTGCAGGCAGTCAGTCGCACTACCACTGCGCCACATCGGCCGTTAGTCCGTCGTCGTTTTTGTCCAAAGCTGTTTATTTTCTTACAGTATGATAAAGTTGAGGAACAACCTGCATTTGCGTAGAAAAATCTTAACACCCTACCAGGAGGTTGCGGGAATTGTCTCCTGGTAGGTAAAGGAGGTGACATTGTTTACTTTATCAATGGGCGGGGCTAGGAGGTGGCGAGAAAGATCTCCTGGTAAGTGTAATGAACTTGAAATTGTAATCAATAGTGCAGGGACGCAATTATTAAAATTCTATCGAATTATTAAGTTTTCATAGTTTTTATAAATCTCACCACGGCCTTAATTTTTAGGGTATAGACTCTTTACAAGTGACCCGTTAACACCCTTTCAGCTTTACTCATTTTTTTGTAACATCTTGTATATGTGCGATTCTCTAAAAGACTGAAACTCGTTAACCAATGAACCGATTCGAATGGGAATTGTATTGGAAGTATCCTTATCCTGAGTGTCATAAGGTAGGTTTTAAATACCAAATTTTAAAACACTCCCGGGTTAGGTATACAATGTTTGAAAACTTGCAAAATTTTCGAGTGCGGGCAGGATTTGAACCTGCGACTTTCGCATTACTAGCGACGACGCCTCCTCCATCTGGGCTACCGCAGCTCATTCCTGGTCCGCCAATTTTGCAAGTGTATTTAATGCCAGTAACGCGTGGCAAGGCTCCATCTACCGGGTTAGTTTTTGGGCGGGCATTGGCGGGCCAGGAATGAGCTGCGGTAGCCCAGATGGAAGAGGCGTCGCCACTAGTAATGCGAAAGTCGCAGGTTCAAATCCTGCCCGCACTCGAAAATTTTGCAGGTAGGTTTTATCTCAGAAACCAGTTTTTATGTTGTACTGTTTTTATAACTACACTTGTTAATTTTTTTTTTTTAATTCTGACTATATATTGTTAACCTTTTATTCCCAGCTCAAGTGAAACCAACTCCTTCGTTCGGTGCCCCAACATCTGCCGCCCCCGCTTCCGCGGGCCTCTCGTTCGCCGCCCCCCCTGCGGCGCTGAACTTTACCGCCCCCGCCGCCAGTAGCGCCCCCAGCGCGTTGCCCAGTTTTGGCGCCACTACTACCCCCGCATCTACAGGTAAATATATGCACAGTTGGAATTATTATACGGCATGATCAGACAATGAAACTGAACAACTTTTTCTATGGAAGCGATGTTGGTAAACGAGAAAGAAAATTCGACCTCCCATACAAAATTCCTGATCAGCTTACTGACTTTATATGGAAACTCGAAAAATATAAGGTGTAAAAAAATTAGCTAAGAATATTTTAAGGGGTGAAACAGTACGTGAAACTGAACAACTTTCCCCAAGGAACATAGTTCGAAATATGAAAAAATTATTTGACTCTTCCATACATATGTGTTACCCGGTCGGGATAATTTGTATGGGAGAGCCAAATTTTTTTTTCATATTTCGACCTATGTTCCTTGGGGAAAGTTGTTCAGTTTCACGTACTGGTTCACCCCTTAAAATATTCTCAGCAATTTTTTTTACACCATGTATATTTCGTTTCCCAACGTAGGCTCCATAGTAAAAGTTGCTGTTGTTGTACACCGTCCCTTACACCCTGTATGTATGTTTATGTATAGATATTTATTATACCTTCCTTTATTATATATTTTAGATTAAAATTTTAGATATATATTCTGTGCACGTCTTAACCGCATTTCGTTTAATACCATTACTCTTCCCTAGGTCTGCTGTAAGAAATTTCTTATTAGAAATAAGCAGTGTCTGTATTCTCTATGTGTTTGTCTCTTTACTGTTCCTGTGTACAATAAATAAATAACTAAATACTTGATAACAACTTTAAAAAGTACAATTTTATCGCCATCTTTTATACTGAAGTACCGCCGTTCCATTAAGTCGTATTTGACAGCTGTCAGATTCGAGATAATACTATGGTAGAGGGTCCATTTTCCTTTGTTGACATCTGTTTTAGTATGAAGTTGACAGTGGAAAATACGACTTATTAGAACGGCGGTACTTTACGTTATTACGAAATATGCCATTGTTTTTATTCAAAATATTGTTTTTAAAAAGAAGGTACTTGAGTCACTTTAATATGCCAATCGTGGCATCTGCCAAAACCATACTAGAAGACGTTTGTACGAAGAAAAGTACTACTTATGTCGAAGTATTAGCCTGATTTTGACAGCTGCCAAAATTGACATATTGGAGTGACCCGCGCGATTGTAGCTTGTTTGCTTTGTAGGAAAATAATGTGAAGTGTAGGAATGTGTATGTATTATAAGTATGTTGTATGTATGTGTATTTATTTATCTTTATCACTACATAGTATAAAGTAAAGTCGCTTCCCGCGTCTGTCCCTATGTCTGTTTGTATGTATGCTTTAATTTTTAAAACCACCCAACAGATCGGGATGAAGTTTTTTGATCGGGATGAAGATGGTGAGGTGTATGTTTTAACTTTATTGTACCACAAAACAAATTTACATAAGAGGATTGAGTGTTTTTTTCATGAGTGATTCAAGAGGTAGGTTTTTAAGTATGATTTATGTCGGACGAAGGGAAAACAGATCCCGTGGAAAATTCGCGAAGTCGCTAGTATTTATTATAATTAAGAATAATAGTATGTATGAATTTTTATATTTGTATTATATTCATGTAAAGCTCTAATTCTCATGCACTGCTCTGGTTTCTCTACCGCCTTCCTCTACCCAAAGGTTGTCTGGAAGAGATCGCTTTTAGCGATAAGACCGTCTTTGCGCACTTCATATAAAGATGTGCTGTTTTAAAATTATCATGTTTTCGTGTGTAATAAAGAGTTTTAAGTATTAGACCGGGTCAATCGCGATAGTATTTAGGTAAATATTAGTAATTTACCTGTGTCCCGACGTTTCAATACAGTTTCATGTATTGTAATCTAATACTTAAAATTTGTGAAAGTGATCGCGAGTGCTTAAAAAGTTATAATAAACAGTTGTTATTACTTAGTTACTGTATTTTTAATAAAGCAGGCCTGCCAAGTTTCGGCACCCCGGCGTCGAGTGCCCCCACACCGACCGGGCTGGCTGGTTTCGGCGCCGCTCCGGGTGCTCCCACATCGACCGGCATCAAGTTTGGAGCGCCCGCTGCTACGGTCGCTTCGGCTACAGGTAATGGTCTTAGCAAAAGTACTGCACTGAACAAACCAACCTGGAAGAGATCCCTTAATGGGATAAGTCCGCCTTTGTGCCTCTTGTTGTTAAATTTATTTCTGTGTTCTTATAATTGTGTCTGGTGGTACAATAAAGTTAATACATACCAGTACCCGATATTATCAAACTAAAGGCTACAATTTTACAGGTGAAATTCGATTTTCATTGCGTAATCGGTTAGCCATTATGATACCAGGAATATGAACTTGCTACGCAATGTACTAAGAATTTCACCTGTAGACTTGTAACTTGTAGTTTCATAACATAGGCACCAGGTGAAACTAGGCAACTATACTTTGTCAAAGTAGATATTAAAAAAAATGTTAATCTCAATCTAGATTATTTTAATTTTTACACGACTGCCCAACCAAAAAAGGAGTGTAATGTTTTTAGAGTTCTTGTATGTATGTATATACATGCGATTCTTTAAAGAACTGAAAATCTTCAATTACTTATTAGATTCTAACGGGAATTGTATCGGAAGAATCCTTACATTATCCTGAGTGTCATAGGCTAGGCTTTATCTCAAAGCGCAGTCGTGTTTAATGTTTTGTTTTATTTATTATGCTTATTATTATTTTTTTATTAATGATGGGTTTGCTCTTGACTCTAGTCTAGGTCATAGGACAGAGACAGAGTCTAAGATGGAGCGAGCTCATCCAGAAGAAGCCTGTTCACTCTTACTTTGAAGAGATTAGGGTTGTATGCGTTTGGAAACACAGACGCAGGTAGTGAGTTCCACTCTTTAGCAGTGCGCATTATAAATGATGACTGGAAGCGCTTATTATATCTGCTTGGACAGAGTATTAACCAGCTTATGAAACTACACAACTAGACCTTGTAATTCAACGAAAAATTTTGTCCTTTTCCTTATCACATCACACTATGAAATAAAATTAATGGTTTGACGAAAAACTTATGGCGAATTGTTCCTATACGTATCGACTCAAAATTCTGAATTTAAATACTTCATTCTTCTTCTTCTTTTCGTGTGGGACACCGAGTCGTCCGACGACTCGATAAACCCTGGTGTCAGAGTTTTTTTAACCGCCTACTACCAGTTATAGGCCTCTGATATGGTTGTGTAACGTTTATTTCCTTCATTATGGTCGAAATATGAAAGAAAATTTGGACTTCCCATACAAAGTGACTGATTAGCTGATTTGAGTTACTATGGAAATTCTAAATATTTTTGTCATATTTTGATATATGTTCCTTAGGAAAAACTAACTCAAAACAAAAATCTTGAGATTTCGGTATCGGTGACTAGTAAAATTTTACCCTATATTTATTTACAAAACTTCGCCATAACGCAGCCCAATTATTTTTCCTTGAGTAAATAAACACGGTTATATTTTGAATAGGGCTGCCAAGTTTCGGTGCGCCAGCAAGTACAGCTGCAACGTCCGTGGGTCTCGGTTTTGGCACCCCTGCTTCTACGCCCGCTACCACTTCTGCAGGATTGAGTTTCGGTAAATATTATATTGATAAAAAAATGTTTTTTTATTTTTTGCTTTCTGACACTTATTCTTTGCTATATTGCTATTTCCGTCACTGCCGCTTCCAAATGTTCTAGTATGTAGTATCAAAACTACATACATACACATGACACGCCTTTTATCCCCTGCGGGGTAGGCAGAGCGTGAACGGTCGCAAAAACGGCCATTTACGCCACGCTATTTAAACTATGCAGGTTAAATAAAGAAATGAAAGTAAAATTTTGAAGCTATAGACTCTGAACCTCGCGTCTTCAATCCGACCCGGTGCTTTTATAAAATGGGTATGTCGCATCCCAAAATTAAATTTTTTATATAATCTCTATGTTCTGACATTTCTCTAAACCATTTCTAGTCCATAATTTTGACATCTTTCTGCGATAGTTATACTCCTGAAATGGTCTCATACTACCCACAATCTGGTGATGGAATCCTAAAAAAAATGTAACAACTCGTTAATATTTATCGGCACGTTCGAAATAAAAAGTTTTCTATTTTATTTTATTAAACAGGTACCACCCCTGCGTCGTCGGCTGCAACATCCCTGCCAAGTTTCGGTGCTTCGACATCGGCCGCTACGACTACGAGCGCTACGACGGGGCTTAGCTTAGGTGCTACGACAGGATTAGGTGCTACGACAGGTTTAGGATTCGGCTTGAAAACTGCTACGAGTACTGCGACTTCTAGCGCAGGTAATTAAATGTTATGTGAAGAAAAACCTAATAGCACGTTCACTCGTGCTCCTGCCGCTGTCGCGAATATTGCTCGAAAAACTTCCGCGGAAGTATCATCGCGAGTGAGTGTTCACACACTGCCCTCATGCATCTTTTCGCACCAATATCTTTTCTTTCTTTTTTTCTTTTCGTGTGGGACACCAAGCCGTCCAACCCGTTCGACCCGATGAACTCTGGTGTCAGAGTTTTTCAACCGCCTACTACCACTAGTAGGCCTCTGACATGGTTGTGTTACGACCGCCGTCTAAGTCATCATAGACAGCAACCGGGACCGACGGCTTAACGTGCCCTCCAAAGCACGGAACCATTTCTTTTCGGACAATCAGTTGGTTCACCCTGCAATGTGCTAACCAGACCGGGAACAAATTCACAAAGTGATAAATATCAACTTTGTAAGTGTCCCACCGAGAATCGAACCCGGAACCTTTGCGTCGCAGGCAGTCGCACTACCGCTGCGCCACATCGGCCGTCATGATGCACCAATATGATGGAGCGAGATAGCAATACCTTCCACTAGCGTTCGTGCTCGAAAACACTCTCGGGAGCACGGGAAGTGGCAGCGGCATGACGAGTAGCAGCGCGAGTAACCTGTTCACACACTCGCGCTGCCCACTTCCCTTATTATTTCAATGCCCATATTAGCATTGTGTGAACGTGTTATAAAGCTTTTTGCAGATCAGCGATTACACTCACTGCTACTCATTTCCCGTGGGGATTTTCCGGAATAAATTATTCATAAAAATTCTTTCTCTTAACTCACTCTACCGATTAAAAAAACTCATCAAATCCGTTGCGTTGTTTTAATGATCTAAGCATTAAAACGACATTAGGACACCACCGGGAAACGGGAAGATACTTAATTTTTGATATTATGAAGTGAAAATAATAAAAAAGTGACCTATAATGGATAGAACTATGGTTTATAATGCACTCACAGTGCTATATTATTTTCGTAAATGATAATAAGAAATTATAAAATGTTAGCGCTCGCTTCGAGACGAGTACCAAGAGATTGAAAATTTGGAAGTGTCAGTCAAGGCGCCGGTAGCTCAGGTGGCAGAGTGGGACGATACCCCACGGCTCCAAGTTCAAGTCCCGGCGGACGCTAATATTTTTTCAATTTCTTATTTTCATTTTATGAACATTATGTATTCAACAGTATTATGTATTCAATGGAAAAAAATCGGGAACACAACCTCAAAACATTATTTTCTATTTTGTAAACATGCAATATTTTACAACCTTCTAATTTGAACGACGTCTACTTCTGTCATTTGTGTCAAAATTCTTGTGAACTAAATTTACTAAAATCCCCAAAAAAATATTTAGAACCAATATTTTTCCATCAAACAGTAACTTCATAGTTACACAACATATTTCTAACATGGATCATTATTATTATGGCATCTATGGGTGTCTATGGTAAGTTTAAAATGAACAATGTTTGTTTGTTTGTTTGTCCGTAGCGCCGTCTAGTACATCGGGAGGTATATCCCTGTTGGGGAAATCGTCTGCGGCCACATTGCCTACATTGAGTACCGCTACTACGTAAGTATTACTTATTTGTCATAAGTCTTACGAAGATTTTAAAAAATATCCGTGGGAATAGCAGTTTGGTAGGTTATTTTTAACATTAGTAAATATACATATGCTCCGTTTATTTACATACATACATACATACATAAATCACGCCTATATCCCTTACGGGGTAGGCAGAGCGTTAACGGCCGTAAATCGGATATTAACACCACGTCTGACAAAAGCTTGAGGGTCAATCAGATAACTGTGTATCACTATAGTGACAGGTTGTCAGCCCATCGCCTAAAATTGCAATACACATCCCTCGAGTCCCTTAGTCGGCTCTTACGACACCCATGGGTAAGAAATGGGGTGATGCTATTCTTAGCCGGCATCACACGGCAAAATTCAAATTCAATTCGGCATTCCTAAATATTATCTAAGCAAATGTCCGGTGTGGATCCGGACCTTACTGCCCAGACCTTATTCCAAGATCTAAGCGTGTATGTTCTTGAAATATGTAAAATGGTAAGACGAAACATATCTCTCTCTCTCTCTCCCTCTCTCCCCCTCTCTCTCTCTCCTTCTCTCTCTCTCTCTCTCTCTCTCTCTCTCTCTCTCTCTCTCTCTCTCTCTCCCTCCCTCTCTCTCTCCCCCTCCCTCTCTCTCTCTCTCTCTCTCTCTGTCCCTCTCTCTCCATCGCTCTCTCTCTCTCTCTCCCTCTCTCTCTCTCTCTCCCCCCTCTCTCTCTCTCTCCCCCTCTCTCCCCCTCCCTCTCTTTCCCTCTCTCCCTCTCCCTCTCTATCTCCCTCTCTTTCTCCCTCTCTCTCTCTCTCCCTCTCTCTCTCTCTCCCCCTCGCTCTCTCTCTCTCTCTCTCTCTCTCTCTCTCTCTCTCTCTCTTTTCGAGAAACATCACTGAGTTTCCAACACTCGGGGACAGTTATAGCTTTAGCACCCGAAATCGCCACCTGACAGCACCGCGATGTAGACTGACAAATGCGTGAAAATTGCTGCAAGTTGTTGGACCAAGTATGCACAAACTCCTTTGCCGAGAAAAACTAGCTACTCTCTTAGCTTGTGAAAACGTCAAAGACTACACCTCAGCTGTACTCCGTGTGTTGCCGGCTGAGAATAGCATCACCCCATTTCTTTCCCGTGGGAGTCGTAAGAGCCGACTAAGGGACTCGAGGGTGTGTATTGCAATTTTAGGCGATTGGCTGACAAACTGTCACTATAGCGATACACAATTTCGGAATGACCCTCAAACATTTGTCAGACGTGGTGTAAATGTCTGTTTTTTGCGGCTGTTTACGCTCTGCCTACCCCGCAAGGGATTATAGGCGTGATATGTGTATGTATGTAATTTTATCAATAAAATAAATAATAAATAAATATCCTGGACAATTCACACAGCGCCATCTAGCCCCATACTAAGCAAAGCTTGTGCTATGGGAACTAGGTAACTGATATTAATACTTATATACTCTTTTTTTTGTAAATAAATACATATTATACATAGAAACACCCAGACTAAACACAAATATCTGAAAATGACTTCACAAATATTTGTGTCTTGTGGGGATCGAACCCACGACCCTTGGCGTAGAAGGCAGGGGTACTATCCGCTACGCCATCAGCCCAGTCAATAATAATAATGTTAATGTAATTTTATGACATGTGATTTATTTTATGAGTCACCTGCGAAATCGCGAAAAAAAACCAGCTGTTCTATACATTTTGTTCGAGTAGGTATGAATTTTTCTATGGAGCAGCTGGTTTTTTTTCGCGATTTCGCAAGTGACCCCATGATAAAATTAGTTCAGAATCATGAGTAGAATCACCCTGTAAAATTTCCGGGGTGAATAAAAAATAACCCTGTATGGTTATTTCTTCCAGTACAACAGCCGCGGCCGCGCCCCCACAGCCATTCACACAGATCTCCTTCGCACAACTCGAGGAGAATATCAACAAATGGACGTTAGAGCTGGAAGAGCAGGAGAAGACGTTCATCAACCAAGCCACGCAGATCAACGCCTGGGACAGGCTGCTCATCGCTAATGGGGAAAAGGTAGGTCAATCTACGTCATTTAATGACAAAAATTCTGAAATAGATCAATCGCGGTAAAATAGGGATGAAATAGATCAATCGAGGTAAAAATGGGTAAAAATAGGTCAGTCGAGGTGAAAATGGGTGGCAATAGATCAATCAAGGGCAAAAATGGGAGGTAATTGGTCAATCGTGGTCACAAATCAGTACAAATAGGTCTATCGAGGTCACAAATCAGAAGAAATATATCAATCGAGGTAAAAATGGGTAGAAATGGGTAAATAGACGTCTTGAAATTGTCAAAAGATCTTGTCCTCGTACATAACCAGAGAATAATAATTTATTCTCTATAACCAGAAAATAATTATATAAACAAGTGGACGTTAGAGCTGGAGGAGCAGGAGAAGACGTTCATCAACCAAGCCACGCAGATCAACGCCTGGGACAGACTGCTCATCGCTAATGGGGAAAAGGTAGGTCAATCTACGTCGAAATTGTGGAAAATTTGGTCAATCGAAGTCACTAATGGGTGAATATAGGTCAATCGAGGTGAAAATAGATCAATCGAGGTGAAAATGGGTGGCAATAGGTCAATCGAGGTCACAAATGGGATGAAATAGATCAATTGAGGTCACAAATGGTAGGAAATGGGTAAGTCGAAGTCTTTAAATGTCAAAAAAATTTAAAAGGTATGTCACCATAATACGTCAAAGTCATAATTACAATCATAGCCAGATAAGAAAGTATTATCAACAAATGGACGTTAGAGCTGGAGGAACAGGAGAAGACGTTCATCAACCAAGCCACGCAGATCAACGCCTGGGACAGGCTGCTCATCGCTAATGGGGAAAAGGTTGGACAATCTACGTGGAAATTGTGGAAAATTAGGTTAATCGGGGTAACTAATGGGAGGAAATAGATCAATCGAGGTGAAAATCGATCATTCGAAGTGAAAATAGATCAATCGAGGTGAAAATGGGTGGCAATAGGGCAATCGAGGTCACAAATGAGAGGATATAGGTCAACCGAGGTCACAAATGGTAGAAAATGGGTAAATCGAAGTCTTCAAATGTCAAAAAATATTAAAAAATTGGTCACTATAATATGTCTAGGTCATAATTACAATCATAGCCAAGATAGTATTATCAGCAAATGGACGTGAGAGCTGGAGGAACAGGAGAAGGCGTTCATCAACCAAGCCACGCAGATCAACGCCTGGGACAGGCTGCTCATCGCTAATGGGGAAAAGGTTGGTCAATCTACGTCATTTTATATCAGAAATTGTGGAAAATTAGGTCAATCGAGGTCACAAATGGGTGAATATAGGTCAATCGATCATCAACCAAGCCACGCAGATCAACGCCTGGGACAGGCTGCTCATCGCTAATGGGGAAAAGGTTGGTCAATCTACGTCAATTAATGTCAAAAATCGAGGAAAATTAGGAGAATCGAGGTCACAAATAGGAGGAAATAGATCAATCGAGGTCAAAAATGTGAGGAATTAGGTCAGTCGAGGTAAAAATAGGTGAAAATAGATCAATCGAGGTAAGAATGGGAGGAATTAGGACAATAGAGGTAAAAATAGGTGAAAATAGATCAATCGAGGTAAGAATGGCAGGAATTAGGACAATAGAGGTAAAAATAGGTGAAAATAGATCAATCGAGGTAAGAATGGGAGGAATTAGGACAATAGAGGTAAAAATAGGTGAAAATAGATCAATCGAGGTAAGAATGGGTGGCAACAGGTCAATCGAGGTCACATATGGATAAATTGAGGTCGTCAAATGTCAAAAAAAAATTAAAAGGTATGTCACCATAATACGTCAAAGTCATAATTACAATCATAGCCAGATAGGAAAGTATTATCAACAAATGGACGTTAGAGCTGGAGGAACAGGAGAAGACGTTCATCAACCAAGCCACGCAGATCAACGCCTGGGACAGGCTGCTCATCGCTAATGGGGAAAAGGTAGGTCAATCTACGTCGAAATTGTGGAAGTTTAGGTCAATCGGGGTCAAAAATGGGAGAAATAGATTAAATTCGAGATCAAAAATGGGAGAAATAGATCAATCGAGGTCAAAAATGTGAGGAATCAGGTCAATCGAGGTCAAAAATGTGATAAATCAGGTCAATCGAGGTAAAACAGGTCAATCGAGGTCACAAAAGGGAGGAAATATGTCAATCGAAGTAAAAATGGGTGGAAGTAAATCAATCGAGGTCAAAAATGGGGGGTAATAGGTCAATCGAGGTCACAAATGGGTGGAAATATATCAATTGTGGTAGAAAATTTGAGGGATTAAGACAATCGAGGTAAAAATGGGTGAAAATAGGTCAATGGAGGTCACAAATGTGTAAATCGAGGTCTTCAAATGTCAAAAATTTGGCAAAATTTGGTCACCATAATATGTCAATGTGGAGAAGGTAACTGAAATAAATGAAAAAGATTCGTCAATAAGCGCCAGCGCTGCGCTGGGCAGCCCGTGGTGCTCTAGTATTTTGCCGAATCAGGTTCGCGCGTGCAACCCGCTCGACGCAGCGTTAAAGAATTGCGCTAAAGAATTTTCATACAAACCAAAGACAAGAAACGAGTCTTTCCGTTTATTTTGATGTTATTCAAAGCGGCCGTTTTACGATACATTAATACTTAAATCTCGGTCACTATCAGCATCGTCAGATTATTATATCATATTATATTATATTTTTTCAATTTTACAACTGTTACTACCATGCTCGTTTCGCTCGCTGTGAAAATACGTCTGTGAAACTTCTCGGTAGCTCGCTTCGCTCACGTGCACGAATAATATTGACCAACCAGTGGCTTGCTATGTATTACACTGAAATTCCTTCCCCTTGAACCACTCCATCTATTTAAAAGCGCATCAAAATCCGTTGCGTAGTTTTAAAGATCGAAGCATGCAATGGGACACCACCAATCCGGGTTATTATTTGAATAAATTGTAACCTTATTCCATTTTCATTACAGATAGTAGAACTAAACGACGCAGTAGAAACAGTTAAAAACGAGCAGCAGAGTTTAGAACACGAATTGGACTTCGTACTAGCACAGCAGAAGGAATTGGAAGACTTGTTGGCGCCTATGGAGAAACAACTTCTAGAAGATTCTGGAGATCGAATGAGGGACCCAGAAAGAGAACACATGTAAGTAGTATTCCATGACATTTTGCGCTAGTGTTATTTTGATATGTCCTGCTGCGCCATCCTGAGACATTTTGCGAAATCCTACCTGACATTTTATTATGTTTTTCTGTACATTTTGCAATGTCGTATCTGATATTTTGCTATGAATTTGTACGGGAAATTTGTAATTGACAGTGTACCCAAAACTTTGCAGGCATTATCAGACCATGTAAACTAACAACTTTATTTGTGGACGATATGTTGGTACACGTAAAAAAATTCGACTTCCGATACAAACATTCCTGATAAGCTGACTGATTTGTTATGGAAACTCGAAAAACAAACTTTCGTTTCCTAATATAGGCTCCAGACAAAGTTGTTCAGTTTCATGGTCTGATCATGTCTGCAAAGTTTTCGGTACACCGTCCCTTACACGCACTTACACCCTATCATGCGATCCGTGCATGCGATAGTCTATCTGACATTTTGCCTTGTCGTATCGGACATTATTATAACCTTACTTTTCATTTAGCGATATCTTAAATGAAGAAGAAGAAAGAAGAAAGAAAAATAATTTATTTCGTAAACAAATATAACTTATGTTTAATTTCCAGGTACTCGTTAGCTGAAAACCTGGACACCCAGCTGAGACAGATGTCGGAAGACCTGAAGGAAGTCATCGAGCATCTCAACGAGACCAACCGCAGCCAGGACAGCAATGATCCGGTAATTATAATATTATAAATCCTATCCTACTAATATTATAAATGCGTATGTTTCCGTCGAACAAGCTGGCTTCCGGAGTGGATACTCGACTATGGACCACATCCATGCAGTCAAGCAGCTGATGGAGAAGTGCAAGGAGTACAACCGGCCCTTGTGTTTCGCTTTCGTCGATTACGAGAAGGCATTTGACAGTGTCGAACACTGGGCCGTGTTCCACTCTCTCCATCGCTGCGGTATTGACAAGCGATATGTAGATATCCTCCGGGAGTTGTACGGGACCGCGACAATGCAGGTGCGCATGCACAGAAACACCGACCCTGTGCTTATTGACAGGGGTGTCCGACAAGGAGACACTCTCTCGCCTAAACTCTTCACAAACGTACTTGAGGATGTCATGAAGACGTTGGATTGGAGCGAGAGAGGAGTCAATATTAACGGAATACGCATGTCGCACTTGAGATTTGCGGACGACCTCATCCTTATAGCCGAACGTGTCCCAGATCTCTAGAATATGTTTGCAGATCTGCATGACGCCTCACTGAAGGTTTGTCTTAGGATGAACATGTCCAAGACCAAGATCATGACGAATCGCACTGTACGTATACCTAACATTTGTGTAGGTAATGACACTGTAGAGGTGGTCAGCGATTACGTCTATCTTGGACATCGTTTATCCTTTGACCCCGAGGCTCAGGGAAAAGAGATTGGAAGACGTATCGGACTTGGTTGGGCAGCTTTTGGGAAACTGGACGATGTCTTTAAATCAAAACTTCCACAATGCCTGAAGACCAAGGTGTATAACCAATGTGTTCTGCCTATTCTCACCTACGGTGCCGAAACATGGACGCTCACTAAGCAAAACATGCACAAGATAAAAGTCGCACAAAGAGCCATGGAGCGTTCTATGCTAGGCATCACCCTCGTTGATCGCGTACAAAACGTCGAAATTCGACGTAAAACGAAAGTCGAAGATGTAGGTAAGCGAATAACAAGGCTAAGGTGGAAATGGGCGGGACACTTGGCGAGAAGAAGTGACGATCGGTGGACCAAAGCAGTCACGGAATGGTGGCCAAGAGGAGCAAAAAGGTCAGTGGGTAGACCAGCTGCCCGTTGGTCCGACGATATCGTCAAGGTAACAGGACGGCACTGGACAAGGGTGGCACAGGACCGTGAGGATTGGCGCTGTAGAGAAGAGGCCTATACCCTGCAGTGGGTGGATGTGGGCTGAGGATGATGATGATGATGATGATGTTTGTATGTATGTATATATGTGCGATTCTTTAAAGGACTGAAACTCGTGAACC
The DNA here is from genome assembly GCA_027580185.1 of Tuta absoluta. NCBI lineage: Eukaryota > Metazoa > Arthropoda > Insecta > Lepidoptera > Gelechiidae > Tuta > Tuta absoluta. Next base: position 3,055,069 of record JAQAHW010000019.1, on the reverse strand, counting down.
ACTGAACAGATTCGAATGGGAATTGTATCGGAAGAATCCTTACATTATCCCGAGGGTAGTCTAGGCTTTATCTCAGAAAGCAGTCGTTATTTTATTTTATTATTATTATTTTATTTGCAGATCGTTCAAATAGGTCGCATCCTCAACGCGCACATGTCGAGTATGCAGTGGATCGACGGCTCCATAGCGCACATCGCGGACAAACTCGACCAGTTGAAGGCGACGCACGACACACTGAGGAAGGACAACGAGAGGTCGTTCAACCTCACATACAATTAATCTATGTCCGTATTAAAAAATTGTTTTCAGCAACTTACGCCATCATTAGTGGTGACGCGTCTTTCGTTTGAGCATCCGCGGCTCATTCCTTGCCCGCGAATTTTGTAAGCGTATCTTAATGCCAATAATGCGTGGCACGGCTTGTTCTTTGATACATGATTGCTTAGTCTATAGTTTTTTTTTTTGAAACTTGCAAAATTTTCAAGCGCGGGTAGGATTTGAACCTGCGGCTTTCGCATTACTAGTGGCGACGCCTCTTCCATCTGGGCTACCGCAGCTCGTTCCTTGACCGCCAATTTTGCAAGTGTATCTTAATGCCAGTAACGCGTGGCACGGCTCCATCTACCGGGTTAGTTTTGCAACTAATACCCGGCGACTTATTCTATCTTTACAGATTGAATGTAGTCGAAGCGATGAAAACCCGCGATTAATTGAAAAAAAAAATATCAAAAATTGTATACCTAACACGGGAAGTGTTTTAAATTTTGGTATTTAGTTTATAGTATGTGGATTTCACGCCTGAAGCGGCCAGTAAGAGAACCACAGAGCAAAGATACGCTGACATTCCCAGCTCTGTGGAGATAATTCATTAGTTTCGTGTAAATGCTCAATCAAGTCAATAGATAAACAAAATGTTTCACTTCATTAGATTGTCATTTTGTATAGTACCCATTAGAATTACCATTATGTAGTAATTTGCCTTTTAAATTGCTCCAGATTATTGTTATTGGCCTTAATTTAGAAAGTGAATTCAATAAAATTAGCACTGTCACTTTACGTCAAAAAAGTTAAGGAAATGATAGGAAATATCTAAGTCCAGTGATGTTTAAAAATGACGGTGGGTTTTTCGCCATTTCTAGTCAATTTAGTCGTCACTGGCCTCAATTCGGGATATAATTTCTCTTATCTTACCTTAAATTAGTGCTGTCCCTTTCCGTCAAATAGGTTTAGAAAAGGATAGGAAATATTTTAGTCGTGTCATGTCTTATAATTTCATGCGCAATACGTGTTATCTGTCAAAATAAGGCGCTGATCAAAACAATGGCGACGAAATTGAATAGATAAGGAGAAAAAACCATTGACGTTTTTAAAAATGACAGGACTTAGATATCTTCTACCCTTTTCTAAACCTATTTGACGGAAAGTGACAGCACAAATTTTAGGCAAGTAAGGAGAATTTATATCCCGAATTGCGGGCACTGTTTTCATGGTGGCCTTATTTTGACAGCTAACGCGTACATTGCGTCAAATTATAATACATGACATGACTTGGATATCTATTATCCTTTTCTAAACCTATTTGACGGAAAGTGACAACGATAATTTAAGATAAGTTAAGACAATTTGTTTACCAAATTGAGGCCATTTTTGTTTGAGTTTTTTTTGTCATACAAGTAAAGAAAATTGTTAAACTGCTGTTATGAAGCAAAAAAATACAGACGATTTCCAGTGACTGTAAAAAATAATTAAATCCAATAAAACGAATATTTTTTTGTATGAAAATAGTTTTATATTCTCGTCTTGGTCCTTAATAAATACATACATTACTTACCAATCACTTACCAATAAACGTGGTGTAATGGGACGGTGTACCGAAAACTTTGAAGGCATGATCAGACCATGAAACTGAACAACTTTTTCTATGGAGACGATGTTGGTTTAATCGAGAAAAAAAATCGACTTCCCATACAAAATTCCCGATTAGCTGACTGACTTTCTATGGAAATTCGAATTAAATATTTCGTCTCCCAACGTAGGTTTCATAGTAAAAGTTGTTCAAGTTTCATGGTCTGATTATGCCTTCAAAGTGTTCGGTACACCGTCCCTTACACCCCGTATAAGTTTATCAGTTTATCACAGAAAATGATTAAGGGTTGGATTATAGTGAGCGGCGCTAAAGCGGTCAGGACGTTTCTCGCGAGATTACAAGGACAAGTTTGCAACTAATTATACGAACGAATTGAATATTGTAATACATGGAGTAACAAAAAGGGTATAACAAGCCGAAATGAGGTCAAGGTGCTCATGAAATTGAACAACTTTCTCTATAGTACATGGGTCGAAATATGAAAAAATTAAATTGGATCTGATTAAATTAACCAGCTCATCGGCAATTTTGTACGGGAGGTCCAAATGGTTTTTAAAAATTTCGACCCATGTTCCATGTAGAACGTCGTTTAGTTTCATGCGTAGCTTGACCTCCTTGCGGCTTATTATACCCTCTTCGATACTCTCTGTTACTCTCTGTTTAAAAGGTGTAAAAAAATTAGCTGAGAATATTTTAAGGGGTGAACCAGTACGTGAAACTGAACAACTTTCCCCAAGGAACATAGGTCGAAATATGAAAAAATAATTTGACCCTCCCATACTTATGCTCCGTTTATTTAAGGATGACCAACTTTGTATGTAACTGACAGTTGCGAGCTGTCATTTACATACAAAGTTTGTTTACATTATTGGTCATCCTTAAATAAACGGAGTTTAGTGTGTTACCCGGCCGGGATAATTTGTATGCGAGGGCCATTTTTTTTTTCATATTTCGACCTATGTTCCTGGGGGAAAGTTGTTCAGTTTCACGTACTGGTTCACCCCTTAAAATATTCTCAGCAAATTTTTTTACACCATGTATAATACGAAGTATAAATACGTAGCAAAAATCCTTGTAATATCACGTTTATTTCAATAACAGTTCCTTTTCGAATATCTAGTCAATAGTGCTCGAGCTGTCACTCGCAAAAAGCACTGCGGCGGCCCTAAATTCGCGACAAAAATCCTGGACGCAATAATCAAAAAATCAATATAATTGGTCCCTAAATCTAGCTAACGTCTAACTAAGATTTCTGTATCATGTTCAAAACACGATCCCGTTTATAAAGAACTGTAGATTAACATTCTCATTGGTGTGCAGACACATTTTGACAAGTCGCTTGTGTACAATACTGCACACAGTTCGCATGTGCGATATTTGGTCCGCTGTGAGAAAGATTGACAATTTCTTGGCGTCTACACGGCAGGCACACACTTGACTTATATCCTCGTTTTGGGTCTCCGATTCTGAGTCTGAATGGTCGATTGGGCCTGGAAATTTAATATATATCTTTATTGTACTGGCTGATGACGGATAATACCCCTGCCTGCTACGCAGAGGATTGTGGGTTTTTATTCATTTTTATATGAAGGTCCGTCACCTTGTGAGGCATTGGTAGTGAGACTGCCTGCGGCGCAAAGGTTCCGGGTTCGATACCCGGTGGGGCACTCACAAAGTTGATATTTATCACTTTGTTAATTTGTTCCCAGTCTGGTTAGGACATTGCAGGGTGAACCAGCTGATTGTCCGAAACTAAACGGTTCCGTGCTTTGGAGGGCACGTTAAGCCGTCGGTCCCGGTTGCTGTCTATGATAACTTAGACGGCGGTCGTAACACAACCATGTCAGAGGCCTACTAGTGGTAGTAGACGGCTGACATGACACGAAAAAAAAAGAATACCTGAAAAGTTATCCACAGGCAGATCTTTGAACCTGGTAGACACCTTCGCCATATCCGTACTGATCTGCAACGTCAACCTTCCTTCAGCCGAGGCCCGAATCAGTACTTCCGGTGACATTGTCCGCATTCTATCTATTGTGGTGCGGAGCTGTTTCAATGGGGGCAATTCTATTGTTATCTGTAAAGTAAGATAAACACGGATTAACGTAAGATTGTGTGTGTGTTGATGTCCTAGGGCACCCTAATGGTGCATAGGGCCTTCACAAAATGTCGCCATTTTCCTCGGTCCTGAACTGTAATATTTACTTCACGCCATGTTAAGCCAGCTGTTTTTAAAGGGAAATTTTCTAGGGATTCTCGAGTGTCATGTAGAGGGCGCTGAGCTTAATTGAAATAACGTTTCCTTACACTAAAATCTACACCACTTCAAAATTTTGTTTCAATTTGTGTTTATTGAATTGTTTTTAATTTCTTATAATTTTTTGTTAACATGAATGACACTCAATATAATAGCAAGACGACATATTTATTTTGTGGCAAATAAAACTAACAGAAGTAACAAACACAACGTGAAAAGGAACCTGAGACTAAACTATGGCTGCCACCAGCCATATTGAAACGTCAATTTTTCAGTTTAGCACAGCGCCCTCTGGTTTAAACGACAGAACTATCAACAGAAAAACTCTCATTCGGCGTCAATTGTACGTCGCCACGTATGCACTGGCCGCCCAGATCTTTTTTTGCCAGATGATTGCCACTCTAGAGCCAGAGTTGCCGTATTGTTCTGCCGCAATGTATGCCCTATCCATCGCCATTTTCGCTGGGTATCTCTTGTTTAATAGGCAACTGATGACATTCGGTCAACAAGTCTTTAATTCTGATTGTTTTTTATTTTTTTGGGCTGTTAATCTACACCTGACTGTATGGTGGGGAGCAGGAGCTCACCCGGAAAAGTTTGTGGTTGTTCAAACAACCACGTGCTTACGAGTTGTTCTGGGATGAACGTATTGGACTGAATCTACCCGGCGCGTGCCGGTAGTTCCCAAAGTGGGGAGGGACCTCCGAATTCTGATTGTATTTGACCAGTAAACGTAAGATTGTGGATTATGTAAATTATAACATGATTAGCTTCAGATTTTTCAACGAACTGTAGGTAAGAAACAAACTATTCCTTATTCTAATCAAAGGCTATCGTAGTCCACTGCTGGAAATGGGCCTTCCACTATTAGGATGTGCTGCCATACTCACCAGAATTGGCTGCCCATTCCCTTGATAGATATATCCATTGGTCTATTTTTACGACAGATGTAGAATTGTAGTATTGAATCTATTTGCCAAGTTAAACATGAATTAGCCCAACACATTTTATTAAGTACTTATTTATTTCGGTTGGAGTCTTAAATGAGAAATAGTCTTTAAACAACAGCGACTCTTTTCAGCACAACACAAAATCTTACCCGAAATAAATTAAAAATACTAACATCTGGCTGAGGCACTCTTGGTTCATTGAAGTCCGCCCACATTTTCCTCGGAATCACGGCCACTGGGATGTCATGGGTGACATTTCGAGTCTGTTGTGATGTAGCTGATGGCTGGAAACCAAGATAGGGATGAATATAAAAATTACTTAACGAGAAATCCTGTTTCTTTTCTTTTCATGCAGGACATTGAGTCTTTCAACGACCCGATGAACCCTGAAGTCAGAGTCAACCTGTTGATGTATTTATTAATAACAAGTTTAAGGGCCGCCGCAGAGAAAGAGTAGTTTTTCGAACAACAGCTTGAGCCCTCATCTAGAAATTGATGAGAAACTTTATTGTTATTGAAATAAGTGACATTGGCTAGGATGACAAATGAATCTCACGGTCCCCCTGCGGTGTTTGACATTGTGTCACATGTATTTCGGTAACATACTGTTCTTATTTGAATTCCTGTTAAAATTGTGTAAGCTGTCATTTGCAACAACATATGTTTAGTCTGCAGCAGCCCTATGGGCATTCAACAAAAACTACAACTTTTTTTCATACATGACATGTATAGGTTGCACATTTGAAACAAAGCTACAGAATTTGTAACAAAGCTACAGAATTTGTAACAAAGCTACAGAATTTGTAAAAGCTTAAACCTTACTTTTAATACCTTATTTGCAGTATTTATGTGTATTACACGGAAATATTACAGCAACCTTGAGATCTATTTGTCATAAATAAAGTTTTTATCAAATTTCTAGTTAGGTGCTTAAGCTTGCAAAACTGCTCTTATTTTGCAGCAGCTCTTAGAGTGTGGGATGATTCAAAGTAATACTCACAATTTCAATTTCTAATGTTAAACAAGGACATTGTTTCTTGGTGAGCTTCATCTTCAGAGATTTTGCTGATTTCAGTGTTACCAATGATCTGGCAAAATTAGCTGCAAGAAGAAAGGATTATAGTATTGTTTTTAAAGTTTTTGCTGTGTGGTGCCAGCTTAGAACAGCATCACCCCAATTCTACTCATGGTTGTCATAAAAAGTGATTAAGGGATAATCATCTAGGGAATGGGCAGCACCGTTCCCTGTGAATGCAACATCTAACATCTTACCTAGGTGTTGTAGAAGGTGACTCAAGGGGTAAATCCAGGGAATGAAACATGCATACATTGAACTACGAACCTGCCTACCAAGTGTGGACAGATAAGATGCCCAATACCCACCAAAAGTGAGTCTCATAACTTGCAGTGGACCACTATGGCTGTTATGAAGATTTGTAATTTTCTATCTGGACTACGGACAATAAAAAAACTTTGACTAACATCATTTGACTAACCTATAATGTTCTTTTTCTTGCAACCTGCAAGGCAAGGAACTTTCTTACATTGTTAAATACTTTTAAATAGAGTATAGGCGTATGATAAATTTATGTGCCGACCTGAACTAAATCCTAAATAGATATCTTTGTGTTCCTCATCCAAACCGACCATCTGGTATTCAGAGAAAAACATCGCTTGAGGGATCTCACACCAAAGTATTGGCGGCGCTGGGCCACTGTTTTCATCGCTCACAATGAAGTAAAGTTTATCCTCAGCTATCCTGAGCACACATTCCTTGGAAATCTTCGATATTGTACTGACTATGTCTGAAAAACCAAAACATCTCGTAAGCACTGTCTGTGACACATTTTAAAGGTCAAACTTTAGAGTAACTTACTAGTAAACTCTCTCATAGGGCCCGCATCTATCATCACTGCTCGGAATTTCATTGTAAATACTAAATTAATACGTTCAGGAGCAGAATATTATGAAAACGCAAAAGGTAAACAAGAAAACACGGCTTTCACTTTTCGCGGTTGTTTTGACATTTCGACAATGACCACAGAGTAAAAATTATGTTCCAATTTTTATCGTAGCTACGTTATTTTCGGGAAGTTTATCAAAATTTGGTTCAAGTAATGAATTCCTGCGGATTTGCAAGCAAAAATTTGGTAAGGTAACAGGTACAGAAATGTAAGTAAGTTCCATGTCCTTAAACCCTGTGAACTATCGTAAATGACAAAATAAATACAATTGAATCAATAAGACCGATACCTACGGGGCAGGATTGTGATAAGATTTTTTTTTTTGCCGAGGGTCATAGGGTTAAATAGGAAAACAAATTTGACCTGAATAAAAGCAGAAAAACCGAAAGTAGGGACATAAAAAGGGCCCCCGGCAGGGGCGCAGACGTCCCTCATTTCTTTTCCACTCTAGAAACTACCGGCATGTATGGGATAAATCCTGGATTCAGTCCGATCCGTTCTTCCCAGAACAACTCTTAAGATTGGGCTGGTTTGAACAACGACAAACACTTATCCTGGTGAGCCGTAGCTCCCCACCAACCAGTCAGGTGTAGGTTTCAATGCCGGGGCTAAAATCACAGAATCCAGTCTTGGAAAAAAACTCAGGCAAAGCAAGTTATAAATGTAAAGTTAAAAAATATTATATTTTTTTCTGAAAGAATAAACCGTTTTAAGAATCAAATTTGTTTTTTTTTTGTTCATTTGATCATCTGTGACTTTATAAAAAAATTGTTATATATTGATTGATTGACATCATTTGGGACCAATCATTGCGACGAACAACTCCATTCGTAAAAAAAGTATTAAATCAGACTTTGTGTACATAAATTTGACATTGGAAGTACCGTCGTACTCGGATTTATAGTTTCTAATATCAACGGTTATTTTGATGGAGATCATGAAAGAGATTCGTTTCATTCTTGGTCAGTATAACATCACACAGGTCATATGAAGGTCATTTAGTTTTTTCATAAATAAGAGTAATCTTTAACTTTTTCTAACTAAATATAACAAAATATAAGAATGTTTTAAATCTACAACTGATTTACTTATTTTATTTCGTCCAGCTAAGCTTTACATAAAGAATTGGGGGAGGCCCATAACCAGCAGTGGTTTGTTGTGGCTGTTGAAGTTAAGGTTAAAAGAGACAGGTTTGACGGCAGTGCGATAAAAACATCGCCTCTCTGCGTCATACGTGGATCTAGGAGGCCGTGCAACGCAGTCGCTTAAGAGAATATATCAGCGATGACAGATCCTAAAACCACGTTTCAGAGCGCCTGTTAGGAGAAAAATTTTCTACTTTTCAAACTTATCCCCGTTCATGCGCATACGTCGGAAAAAATTTCTCGACCTCTCGACTGAGATAAAATTTACCTAATATAGTAATAACTAGTGTTTTGGTGATATAATTATGTTGTTTGCCGTGTTGCACTATAGATTATACTTTTTAAGTTTATATTTACGAAAATAAGAATAGACAAAGCGTCAATTCTTTGGAAATCGCTAATGTGATGACATCTAACTGTCTTTCGTTCATTCATTTCGCCAAACCCCCGTTCAGAGGTGTGTTAGTTTGAATTTTAAGCTAAGGTTATCTTATCCGGAGCACGTTAAACGTACACCAGTGTTTGCCTGACTCACCCATTTCCACACTGCCTTACCATACCAAGCACAACACCCTACTACCCTGCCGGCGCTTTATGGGGTAATTTAAAATGAAAAATGGCAATACAATTTCCATAGACAAACACTCTCATTTCCCGTCAAGATGGCGCTCCTACGACTATTTACGGTTTTGTTTGGTGTCTCTTTCTTTTACATATAATTGTACAAAAGTAAAAATGAGATGGAAGATGTCCTCTTTTGAGTGTAACGAATACTAACGTATTGTGGTTATGATTTGAAGAAATTTTATATACTTATTTTCTAATTTATTGTGCAATTTCCGAGTTAACATTAAGTGAAACAGTTTATTTAATATTTATACAATTTAATTAGTGAGTTAAGATCACCGCAAACATAGTTTTGAGGCGTTTTATGGCAAAGAATGCATGTGCAAGGTATGTTTTCGATCGATAATGTCGTCATTACGAGTATGAAAATAACCACAAAATTGCTATTTCATGCTCTTATCTCACCAAATACCACTTTGATAAATCCATAATCAAGTCAAAATTATACAACGTAGGTTATTTTGCACCAGTAAAGTCTAGAAATGTTGAATTTCCACAAATTATTTTCAATGTAGAGTCCGCCGTTAGCCAACGTTTTTCCTTCGAATTTTCGAACTCTATCTTCAAATATTTAACGGACTCTTGTTTCTGAAGGATACAAGTTTATTTCAGGGATTGATAGAGGGTGTTTCGCTTTAGTGAATACGAACTCTATTTTGGTTGAAATCGTGTTTATTCGATGTTGTGCGTTGAATGTAGGTTCAATGTCGTTGTTGACTATTATGCAACGTAATTGAACTCCACATTGTTACTTTGATTGGTATTATGTTTCTAGTCTCATAGAAGGCATTCTATGGTTGCCAGTATCATGCAGTTATTGTAGTTTGGCTAAAATTTCGTCGAAAAGACAAGTTATCTGTTTATCTTTGGAATGAGGTCAAACAAACTTGAGCGTCGTTCACACTCGCTCTACGCGTAGAGCGCCGCGCTGCACCGCCGAACGCTATCACGCGCTTCGCTGCGTAGAGCGTTGGTTCTTTTCTTTTTTTAGTTTCCAATACGAATAGACGGATAGTAAGCAGGTTAGGTAGGTACCATAGAGTAGACCTATTTTAGAACTTACCAAAAGGTGTAAAAAGGATATTACAATCCAAAAGAAGATCAAGGTTGAATTAGAATGCATTGGTGGGTTTGCATAGGTACCTACCATACAAATTATTCTTGGCCAGCCCCACAAGCCCCCAAGTACATCCCTACTGGCAAAGTAGTGCGTCTGCTGCTGTGCAGAAGTCCTGGATCAGATTCCCAAAGTAATATGAATCGATTGTATGATAGGTATCATACCCCTTCATCTAATATCAGGACTAGGTACCTATATAACTACATACATACTGTAGGGGCCTAGGGTGCCTAACATCGAAAGTAAACTCGTACTACAAATTTCAGTAGTTTTATTTTCTCGATAAAATTATACAAATCAAAATTGAACAACTGGAGTGCGATGTATGCCAAAGGAGAAAAATGAGAGAGGGTCGCAGTTAGAGCGCGAGCCTTATATATGACCGTCGCGGGGGGCGGCTGAGGCGGAGGGTGGTTCTTCCACAGTATGCGTGCTAGGGGCGCGAACATCCTCCCCCCCGTTGGAAGCTTCCGCTTGCAACAGGCAAATCTTGGAAAGCGCACGCCGTACGATGCCCCTGGCTGTCTGTATGTCTGCAACTCTTGGGATGCCGTCTGCACCGGGGAAGAGCCGTGCCACACGGCCCATGCGCCACTGGAGAGGTGATGTGTTGTCCTCTTTGAGAAGCACCATGTCACCAGGTTGTAAGTCTCTGCAACGAATACGCCATTTGATTCTCTGTTGCAGTTCAGATATGTACTCTGACTGCCAGCGCCGCCAGAAGTGTTGTCTAGCTTGTTCAATCCGCAGGTAGCGATCCAGGCGCAGAGGGTTTTTGTCTTCTAGCGGCGGCGTTGGCAGCGAGGTTAGCGGTCTGCCTATGAGAAAGTGTCCCGGGGTTAAAGGGGTAAAATCATGAGGTGAGGTAGAGAGGGGACACAGGGGTCGGCTATTTAGGATAGCCTCTACTTGTGTGAATATCGTCGACAATTCCTCGAATGTAAAATGTCTGTCACCTAATATTCTTTTTAAATGGTACTTTGCTGCCTTAATGCCTGCCTCTGCTAGACCATTAAAGTTGGGAGCATAAACTGGACAGAATCTGAATTCTATATTTTCGTTACTTGCATTCTCGACAATAAAATCTGAATTTTGTGTTAAAAAAGTACTTAACTCGTTTGATACTGCCACGAAATTTCTGCCATTATCGCAGAAAATTTGCCGGGGCTTGCCTCTGCGAGAAGTGAACCTTTGCAATGTCAACATGAAAGCTTTACCAGACAACTCACTCACCGCCTCGAGGTGGACGCACTTTGACCTGAAACATATGAATAGACAAAGATATGCCTTTGTTATGCGGCATCCTCTCGTTTTTCTGTCGGTGATCATAAAGGGGCCTCCAAAGTCAGCTGAAACAGTGGCGAACGGAACATCAGGCGACAAACGCTCCATGGGTAGATTACCCATGATATTTTGCAGAGGTCGAGCACTCATACGACGACATTTGACGCAACTGCGAGTAGTGCGCCGAGCTAGGTCTCTGCCACCAACTGGCCAGAAGCGATCTCGAATTGAAGCTAGTAGGAGTTGTGGTCCAGCATGCAGTAATCTGTTATGTTCTTGAGCGAATAAAAGCCTCGTGAAGTGGTGTTTTGCATGTAAAAGAATTGGATGTTTCTTATCATAATCATACTCAGATGCCGAAATCCGGCCCCCTACCCTTAAGATATTTTGGGAGCTCAAGTAAGGACTGAGTGAAGCAATGAGTGATTTAGGTTTGAGTTGTGCTTGCCTTTTTAGGGTGTTTATTTCTTGTGAAAATGAGTCTCGTTGTGACAGCTTGACTAGATGAGTGAATGCGGTATCTAGCTCTAGCACTTGCAAAGGACCAGAATTACGACTTTGGGAATTTTTACAGTTGTGAATAAAACGGCACACATAAGCCGTGACTCGTTGTAAAAAAGTCAACTTGGAATATCTTGTCATGTCTATGCATGGAGTTATTGGTTCTGTGGTAACCGTGATGTGAACTTTTAGCTCTGGAAGTGGGTCAATTTTACTAGAATTGAGAGAAGGCCACTGCGCTTCAGGTTGGGTAAGAAATTGAGGACCATGCCACCAAAGAGAAAAATCTTGAATTTGATGTGGATCTATACCACGGGAAGCAATGTCCGCTGGATTTAGCGCAGTGGGAACATGCCGGAACGATGAACTTTCTGTTAGTTCATTGATTTGACTAACCCTATTGCAAACCCATAGTTTGAGTCTAGAGGGTTCAGTAGCAAGCCAGCCCAATACGATGCTAGAGTCGGACCAGAAGTAAGTACCACTTATCTGTCTTCGCAGAGCATCTCTGACAGAACGCACGAGACGGGCGGCCAGCAGCGCGCCGCTCAACTCCAAACGCGGGATGGTGAGTGTTTGCTTGGATGGCGCAACTCTAGCCTTAGCACAGAAGAGGCGGACGGCTACATTACCAGCTTGATTGACTGACTTGACGTAAACGCATGCAGAATATGCAGCTTGGGAGGCGTCGCTGAAAGCGTGAAGCTCCACTGAAACAGGAAAATCTCCTATTACATTTCTTGGAATGGATATTTCATTGATAGATTCTAGGTTATCTATAAAACGTCTCCATGACTTTTGGACATCAGCGGGCACCACAGAATCCCAATCTACCTTTTGGGTCCAAAGTCTTTGCATGAGAATCTTTGGTTTTATTGTAACCGGACTAAGAATGCCCAGGGGATCAAAGATTTGAAATGTCTGGGAAAGTATAGATCGCTTGGTCACACTAGTATTATCTTGAGCTTGTATGGAAATGGGAAATTGTAAGGTATCTATGTTTGGATTCCAGTTTAGGCCGAGAGTGTGACATGATTGACTTAAAGCGAGATTAGACTCACATTTTTCAGCAATACTATCTACCAATGCCTTAGAGTTAGTTCTGAACTTCCGCAAGACAAAACAACCAGCAACCAGTGCCTTGGATACAGAATCCTGAATTTGAAATAAACTGGACTCGCTCTCGCATCCTGTAATCAAGTCATCGACATAAAAATCGTTCTGCAAAATTGTTTTGACGTGCGGTTCTTGACATTCTTCGCCCAACTGCCAAAGGCATCTTGTACTGAGATAACTAGCACTTGCAAACCCATAGGTGACTGTGTTTAATCTATAAGTTTTTAATGACTCAGATGGATCTGTGCGCCACAGTATTAATTGAAGGTCACGATCTAACTCGTTTACTTGAATTTGACGATACATTTTCTCGATATCGCCTGTCAGCACATATTTGTACTGCCTGAATCGAACTAGAATATTGAATAGCGAATCTTGAATGTTAGGACCGATCATTTGAATGTCATTGATTGATAGCCCTGACCTTGTGCGATGAGATGCGTCGTAAACTACGCGACATTTAGTAGACTCTGAATGTTCTCGTAGTACAGGGTGGTGTGGAACAAAATATGAATTTTCAGGTATTGATACGCTGGACTTAGACATGTGACCTAAGTCCTCGTACTCTTTCATGAAAGCGCAATACAACTCTTTCAAAGCTGGTTGACGCTTAAATCGTTTTTCAAGATTGAGAAAGCGCTGTTTAGCGACAAAATAAGAATTACCTAGGCAGTCAGGGGTGTCTATCAATGGAAGTCGAACAGAGAACCTACCATCTTTGAGACGAATGGTGTGTGTCATGAAGTGTTTCTCACATGGATTGTCTGAGTCTACCCGTGCTTGTGTAGGCTCCTGCTTCACTGGCAGTTCCTCGAGCTCCCAGAACTTGCTCAACTTGTGGTCCAAACGCTCGATAGCTGAAAGGTTACAGTTAATTTTCATTTTAGAATGTGCTTCTGTATTTATATTGAAGCGTGGTGAACCGGGAATGATCCATCCCAATTTAGAGCTATGCAGGGTAGGTAGGCCTTTACCTAAGGGAAGTTGCTGAGGATTTAGTAGATCCCAGAACAAATCAAGACCTATTATCATATCTACCTTGCCTGGTGTGTGAAAATTAGGATCTGCTAAGGTAATATCACTTGGAATCTGTATGTTTTTTACATTCAGATAATACTTTGGTATTAAATCTGTGAGCTCGGGCAATGCTAAGCAGGACATCATGACACTGAACGGACTGCATCTAGACTCTAAGGTTAGTGTACATGATTCTGGAACTATGTCCTTGAGAACTATGTTGCCGATACCTACTATGGTAGTAGATTCGAGCCGATGTGAAACTAATTGAAGTCGTTCCTTCAAACTGGTAGTGATGAGTGAAGATGTGCTTCCACAGTCCAAGGCTGCCCTGACTGTTTCAGCTCGCCTTGTTACTGGATTTATGACATTTACTAGTGCTGTGGACAGATTACCTTGATTATTGGAATCTATAGACAAACTTGTACTAGAAAGAGCCACTTGATGGGAGCTGCTGGTGCTTGTGTTACTTGTGGTGTTTTCTGTGTTACTAGCGTGTGCAGTAAGCGATTGTGTGTCTTCTGTGTGTAGCATTGTATTATGACGTAATTGACAGACTCTACAGCTACTTAACTTGCATGTACTTGCATTGTGACTGCCGCTCCTGAGACAGTTGAGACAGAGACCCAGGGCTGTCACCTGCTTGATTCGCTCATGGACATTCTTGGACGAGAAAGAAGGACAGTCATAAATCCTATGCTTCCCACTGCATATGAAACAGCCTTGATTCCCTTGGCTAAGCTGCTTATCTACTTGACTGGAGTGTTGGTTCGCTTGATTGAACTGTCTATTCACTTGGCTGGATTGTTTAACTGGAATGGCTGTAAAAACATTGAACGTTTTAGGCTTCTGGAATTTATTTGTATTAATAGTGCTTGGATTATTGTGGTTTGATGCTGAGGAAGAGTGAGCCTTGTCTTGGCGAAGTCTATTAACAGATTCTAGAACATCTGCACGACCCTTGAGAAAGTCATAAAACTCGTCTAAAGTGGGCATCTCACTGCTAGCAAGGCCATTGCGATGCTCTTCCCATTTTAAACTTGTACTTGAATCTAGCTTGGAGGACATTATGTGAATAATTAATGTGTCCCATTCAGAAGTGGGTTGCCCCAGGTTTTGTAACGCACGTAAATTCTTGGTTACATGGTCCACTAGAAACCTGAGTGACTTGTCTGATTCCCTAGTCATAGGATCAATTTTGAATAAGGAGTTTAAATGATTAGTTATTAACTGGCGCTTGTTATTGTACCTCTTGCAAAGTAAAGACCAGGCTTCAGCGTAATTCTTGTCAGAAATTTCGAGGTTAGAAATAACTCGAGCTGCCTCCCCCTCAAGGTAAGAGCACAAATAGTGAAACTTGTGAATTGGCTTTATTTTTTCATTTTTATGCACGAGTGAATCGAAAGTATCGTGAAAATTGAGCCACTTGAAATACGTACCATCAAAATTAGGTATTTTAATTACTGGGAGGCGGAAGCCTACATCATTATTTCCACAATTATGAGAGGCGCAATTGTGCTCTTGCTTCACGCCTGCATTTTCTGAATTGCTTGGTTTAGGCTGGGGATTCGTACCCAACAGTATCTCAGCGCATGCTATATTCTCGTGAAATCTTGTCTCAAAATTATCACGTATTTCCAACTCCTCGTCTAACTTATCCGCGTTTAAAATCTCAATACGACACTGCAAGTCGTCAAAATCACTAAACAATTTATTGAAACCTTTTAATTGAGAATATAATTTGCAATATTCGTGGGCTGACAAGCCATCTTCGGTTTTGATTGAGTTTAGATAGCCATTAAACTTGGTTATCCTACCTTTAATAGACTTGCGTTTGGCAATAAGTTCATCCATACCCGCAGGGTTAGACATTTTCGAGGCACTTAACTATTTCACTAGCTAAAAAACTACTTTGTAACTAGATTTCTATAATTGTGAGATTTTAAATTGTACAACACGTTGAAAACACGTCTATTCTAATTGAATGAAACGCAAAGTGAGGGTGGAATCTATCTCTCGATGCGGCAACCGTTACCATTACCTGCACGCTTCGCACGCGCACACCTTGCGCTTGCGCTATTTCACTCGCACGAATTGGAATGTTAGGTTAAGCCTTAAACTTGAATAGATGGTCTAGTTAGTTATTTGACCTACTTATTATAAATTTGTAGGTAATAGAAAGAAATGGAACTAAGTTTACGTTAGGTATGACTACGCTAGCTTAATATGAATGCTAAGTAATATTTTACTTGTATGCTTGAATAAATGTTAGTAAAGAATGAAAATCTTAGAAATAAAATGAAACTAATAAGCAATGGCAAAACTCGTACCGTCCGCTGGTAATACGCAGGCTCCGTAATCTAATATAGGTACCTACAACACTTATAAATACACTTACTAGTATACTTGATGCTAGCTAGCGGGCAAAGTGAGTTGCGTTTGCTTGCCGTGAGACCTGAGTTGGACTGTCTCGTGTGCCGGTAATTAAGCTGGCTCCCACGCCCTTCAGGCCGAAAAATCTAGATTAACGGTCGAAATAGGCGTGGTGGTGGTACTTCCCCAGGTGGGCCTTGCACCACAGAACCCTACCACCTTTTGATTTAACTAGTTCGCACAATATTGCTCGCGTTTAACGCTAATGGCAGTTAACTAGCTACCTACTTGATAATGTGCACTGGATTGACGGTAATAGTAGCGGGCTCTTTGAAGCTAACTAGAAATTGGGCTTGAAATACGAATAAGAATTAGACACTAGAGATAATTGCCTAACTGATATTCACAAGTAGAGGTTGGAAAAATAGAAAGGAATAAAAAGGATGGGCTCACGTTCCTTGGCTTTCCGTGATGAACCTCGCCGTCGCTCGCCACGTACTGGTGCGCTGATCTTGACGGTATATTCAGATTGGTTCCCGGGAAACGCTCGTTTCTTGCTAGAGTTTTCTAGGGATTTGGTACTTGCGACAAACAGTCTCTCAGATTCTTCTCTAGAAGGTGGAAGAATGCCTTGCTGTCCTCCAGACTTGCGATTCGGCACGCGAAGTGACGGTAGGAGTGCGTGTCACGATGGCGGGACCGCGCGGTGCGAGGCTTCAAAGTACTGGGTTGCGGAGCGTTGGAATCTTCTCGATCTTGTTACTTGTGTGATGGTGCCTTGCTCCCTGCTTGCGAGACCTTTAGGCGTTTCTAGACCTAAGGTCCGGGGAAAGGCCACGTGTTTCGGCTGTGTCCGAAGCTTGCAGCAGCCGAAGTCCTGTCATAGGTCGCCAACTTCGATGTAGGGGCCTAGGGTGCCTAACATCGAAAGTAAACTCGTACTACAAATTTCAGTAGTTTTATTTTCTCGATAAAATTATACAAATCAAAATTGAACAACTGGAGTGCGATGTATGCCAAAGGAGAAAAATGAGAGAGGGTCGCAGTTAGAGCGCGAGCCTTATATATGACCGTCGCGGGGGGCGGCTGAGGCGGAGGGTGGTTCTTCCACAGTATGCGTGCTAGGGGCGCGAACACATACATACATACATATGTATATCACGCCTTCATCCCTTTCGGGGTAGGCAGAGCTACGCTACCGCCCGCTAAAAACGGACATTCACGCCACGTCTGACAAACATTTTAGGGTCATTCGGAAAATTGTGTATCGCTATAGCGACAGGTTGTCAGCTCATCGCCTAAAATTGCAATACTCACCCTCGAGTCCCTTCGTCGCCTTTTACGACACCCACGGGAAAGAAATGAGGCGATGCTATTCTAAGCCGGCATCACACGGCAACTACTACACGGTATACTATATAACTATGATTTTGTATTTTTATTTACTTACCTGCGTCTTTGAATAAATCAAAACGATTTGCCGAACGACCCGATGAACTCTGGTGTCAGAGTTTTTCAACCGCCTACTAGGTTAGGTACTACCTACCTAGGTACTTATCACTAGATTACTAGTAGGTTTTTAACATGGTTGTGTAACGATCGCAATCTAAGGAATCAATCACAGCAACGGATTCAACGTGACCTCCGAAGGCTGGAACCATCCTTCTTACAGATTACAGATAATCAGGCCGGCAAGCAAGACTGACCGAACTGGGGACAGATTCCCAAAGTGGTAGATAACTTTACAAATATCAACTTTGTTTTCCTGAGAAAACCGAATCGTTATAATATCCAGCCATTCCGGTAATATTATATAGGTACCTTATTAACCTAGTTTCCCGCTGCGTACCTACTTATACCTACGCTTTATAGTCGCTACCAAATTTTACACGTAGACAATATTGTTACCTTGGTTCATTGGCACATACCTACCGACCTTAATAATTAAGTCAGGCTCACGATTACAAGCGTGAATTGTGAACTCTACAATTTGAGGATTTTTACGATTTCCCTACGTAAAGATCACTGTGTAGGTAAATGGGCAATATTTTCAGTGTCAGTACGCGGTAAAGTAGGTGGGTAGGTACTTTTACACACTATTGCGAAAAATACCATATGATTTCGCTTTTTTTTCATAAAAAGAGTGGAGAGATTCAATGAGGCCTCCTTGTACAAGGTGACCATCTCAAAAATAGCGAATCTGCCTGAAACAGACACAGACAAACAGACACATATCACGCCTTTATCCCATGCGGGGTAGGCAGAGCGTTGAACGGCCGTAAAATACGGTTCTATCGCCACGACAATCTGCTTGAGACCAGCAAAAAATTTGCCAGAGTTTTTGACATTGTTCGAAGTTTGATTAGGACATTGCAGTTTGAACCGCCACGACATGACGACATGTCTTGACGACTTCGTAATATTCTTAAATTTGACACTTTCCTATCTTGTCCCTTATTGATAACCTGCCATTTTCCAAAGTAAGGCGATCCCAATAAGCTTTATTTCACAGCTGTCATCTCCATAGTAAAAAAGATGTCAACAAAGGAAAATGGACCCTCTGCCACAGCAATATATCTGACAGTAGTTAAATACGACTTCTTGGAACGGCGGTACTGTATTCTGTTTCCTACACGCGTCTCTTTCCTAGCTATTCTCTTTTTTAAACCTGCTGTCTTATTTAGCCTTGTTTTAAGTCATCAATTCCTGTTGCTGTCTATGGGTTGTTACTTTTTCAGTAGTAGCAGGCGGTTTATAACTACCTGTACTCGATATTAACGGTGAAATTCGATGTTAATTGCGTAGTCGGTTAGCCATTATGATACCGGGAACATGAACCAGCTACGCAATGTACTAAGAATTCCACCTGTAGATTTGTAGCCTGTAGTTTCATAACATAAGCACCAGGTCGTTCTTCTACTTACTGTCCTGTCCCTTTGATTCAAAGGATACGTTGGCCTTGTTGCAGAATGGAAGACGAAACTAAATCGTACCTGCAGATGCAGAGGCTGAAGGCTTTGCAGGCGAAGCTTTCCACCACAGCTGAGGAGGACTACATCATCAATATCAAGAAAGAGCCTGACGGCGATGAGTGAGTACTATTTCTTACATACATACATATATCACGCCTTTATCCCTTGCGGGGTAGGCAGAGCGTTAACGGCCGTTCAACGGATATTAACACCACGTCTGACAAAAGTTTGAGGGTCAATCAGATAGTGTATCACTATAGTGACAGGTTGTCAGCCCGTCGCCTAAAATTGCAATACACACACACCCTCGAGTCCCATGAGTACGACTCCCACGGGAAATATATGGGGTGATGCTATTCTAAGCCGGCATCACACGGCTATTTCTATTTCACACTATTTCTTATGTATTCTAATTTGACTCTACATTTTACCAACAGTGACGATTACTTTTATCATTTAACGAACAAGTATTGGGCCCTCCGTGAAGAAGGCTGTATATATTTATTTATTTTTAAGCTTACACTAACAGTCTTAGCTAAGCATGTAAGCAATAAGCATTATGATTATAAACTAGATCACAGATTTACAGACATCTTAATCTACATCTACACTAATATTATAAAGAGGAAAGATTTGATTGTTTGTTTGTTTGTTTGCATCGAATAGGCTCCGAAACTACTGGCCCGATTTTAAAAATTCTTTCACCATGAGAATCCTACATTATTCCTGATGAACATAGGCTATATTTTATACGAGAAAAAAATAGGGATCCGCGTGAAAATTTCGATAATGTAACCCAACGTGTGAAAAAAGTACCAAAAAAATATCTTATATCGCGTACGCTGTGGAAATTATTGACAATAGAGCAAAAAAATGTACTACAGTTTTATAGAGGGCATCAATACCTACAATAATGTCCGCGATACTATATGTCTAACTATTACAGTTATGCCACAATAACTACTTTTTCATTTAATATTTTACAATCTACGCCACATTATTCGTACCAGTGTAATGATTACATTTAATCATTACTGTATTAAAGGGTGTAAGGGATAGCCCTCCGAATACTGATAGGGTACATGCAGACCATGAAACTGAACAACTTTCCCCTAGGAACATATTTCAGGAAACGTAAAAAAACTGACTTCCCATAGTGAATGCAGCCAGCTGATTGTGATTTTCTATGGAAGGTCATTTTCTTGGCGTTTCCTGACATATGTTTCTAGGGGAAAGTTGTCGTGTGATGCCGGCTTAGAATAGCATCACCCCATATCTATGCCGTGTGATGCCGGCTTAGAATAGCATCACCCCATATCTTTCCCGTGGGAGTCGTGAGGGGCGACTAAGGGACTCGAGGGTTTGTATTGCAATTTTAGGCAATGGGCTGACAACCTGTCACTATGGCGATACGCAATTTTCCGAATTACCCTCAAATGTTTGTCAGACGTGGCGTAAATGTCCGTTTTTGCGGCAGTTTACGCTCTGCCTACCCCGCAGGGGATTATAGGCAAGATATGTGTATGTATGTATGGAAAGTTGTCCAGTTTTATTTTTCATGCACCCTATCAGTATTCCAAGGGCTGTCCCTTACTCGGTATAAAAAAAGACGACAAAAAACATAAAATAATGCATTAAAAAAATCTACACTAAAATAATACATACATACACATATCACGCCTATTATCCCTTGCGGGGTAGGCAGAGCGTAAACGGCCGCAAAAACGGACATTTACGCCACGTCTGACATAATGTTTGAGGGTCATTCGGAAAATTGTGTATCGCCATAGTGACAGGTTGTCAGCCCATCGCCTAAAATTGCAATACACACCCTCAAGTCCCTTAGTCACCTCCTACGACTCCCACGGGAAAGAAATCGGGTGATGCTATTCTAAGCCGGCATTACACTAAAATAGGTAATAATAATATAATCTACACTAATATTAGAAACAGGATTTTTATAATTGTTTGTTTGAATTGGATAGGCTCCGAAACTATTGACGTCATGACCGTCATTCTAAAAAAAGAAATTTGTATCACACAATTTTCTTTTTTTATTACAATTTTGTTATGACCTAATAGAAAATAGGCTCGGGCGGGATAAAAAAAATAAAAATTAAGGCACTGCCATGGGGCTGGCCAGGTTAATCACACGGCATGTAACTTTACGCCACCACCATCTGAACACGATATTTGTTTCAAATTGAAGTCAAGATTTTTAGAATCCTACATTATCCCTGATGAACATTGGCTATATTAAACTGTCTTATAACCGGGGGGAAATTGTTAGCAGCGGGTGAAACCGCTGGGCGGGCTGCTAGTCTATTACAATAATACTACTTCTAGTAAAACATTCTTCTACAAATTGTCCTGCAGATGCTAGGAATTTGTTCTTATTTGACGCAAATATATCAACACACACACTTATCACGCCTATAGTCTCTTACGGGGTAGGCAGAGCGTAAACGGCACAAAAAACCGACATTTACGCCACGTCGGACAAATATTTGAGGGTCATTCGGAAAATTGTGTATCGCCTAGGAGGATATCGTTATCAATAGCCAACTCAACTCAACTGTCCACTGCTGGACAAACTTATAATTTCACTCCCACGGTAGGGAGACTGACGATATCCATAAGTAGAAATGGTGTGATTTAATCTAAGCTGGCATCACTTTTGCATTATTGCGCGGTGGTATAGCTAGGTGGCTTTCTGACCTCTCTTTGGAATAGCATTATTTTTTCTTGTTTATCTACATCCTGTGATGTTTACTTACATAAGTGACGAGTTTATGACGTGCTTGATAACAACACGTAAACCTGTCGCAGGACCCGACATCCTCTGTAAAATCAGCCTACCTATTAAGTTCGGAATTCCACATAAGTGCCGATTCTGGCATACGCATCCCTGTGTGAATTTTTAGATATACCTTCGCGACTATTGTCGCTTTCTTGCATTGATCTACAGTAGTTATATTCGCTAGATAAAAAGAATGAATCCCAAAAACTAAGGAGAAATTAAAGATTTACCTCCCACGTTTTAGTTTATCATGTAATTTTAGTTTTTTTTTCGGTAACAGTCAGATGTTTGTCAGTAGTCGCGAGAAAACGATCGTATTTTACGGCCTTTAACGCTCTGCTTACAAGGCATAAAGCCATCACATCGCTAATATTCTGAAAGTTTCTGTGTTATAGTAGCTGTGTGTGGTGTATGCAAAACAATAAACGAAAGTTTTGTTACAAAATGTTTATTCGGATTGCTTTGACAATTTTGATTCAATTTTGGGCCGCTTACGGTACTGTCAACTCCGCAAAGGTTAAAGGTGTGATTTGTGTGTGTATATAAACGGGTTGACGCTATTCTAAACCATTACCACACGGCGGAACTGTAGTTTGTTACGGGATGAGTAAACCGAAGATAAGTATTGGGCTGTTTCGCGTAACTTCTTAAAACACCTCCCTCCCGTGTTAGGATAGGATTTTAGAATACTTGCAAAATTTTCTACCGCGGGCAGGATATAAACCTGCGACTTTCGCCATCACTAGTAGTTGCGACGCCTCTTCCATATGCGCTACCGCGGCTCGTCCCCTGCTCAAGAATTTTGCAAGTGTATCTTGATGCCAATAACGCAAAATAAATTTTACAAATTTTCTAAAATTGAAGAAAAGTGCCGTGTGATGCCGGCTTAGAATAGCATCACCCCATTTCCCGTGGGAGTCGTAAGAGGCGACTAAGGGACTCGAGGGTGTGTATTGCAATTTTAGGCGAGGCTGAGAACCTGCCACTATAGCGATACACAATATTCCGAATAACCCTCAAACATTTGTCAGACGTGGTGTAAATGGCCGTTTTTGCGGCTGTTTACGCTCTGCCTACCCCGCAAGGGATTATAGGAGTGATATGTGTGTGTGTGAAGAAAAGTGAATATGACAATAGTGTAGTAGAATCCGTACGACAGAATCGGCCCCATTTGCCCGCCTGGGACGGGCGAGACGGGGAGGGAACTTCCCGCGCTCGCAACGCGCGCCCGCCGCATTCAAGCCAGTCCGGCTCCGCGCGCGTACGGCCGAGATTCCTCGCGGGCGCTGCCATTAAAAATTAAGCAAAATAAATTAAAAATAAAATAATTGTCTATTCCATTTTCGCGATTTGGCGGCATTTCGGTAAAAATAAAAATGGTGTAGGTAGAGGACTTGTGTTTGATTATTGTTTGCGAAATGTTGTAACAATGCATAGGTGGATTCTTAGGGGTGGTTTATTTCAACACGGACGGTAAAGTGAGGAAGCGATGCAATATCCAAGTAATGAGGAGGACGACTTGCAATATCGGATTTTTGGCGAATCCTACAACTTTGTGGTCGAAAGCGGGTCCGGCTCGGCGGCTGCGCAGCGAAGAAAGTGAGTTTTGTTTTTCTTTTCGGCCAGGATTCGCCGGTATGGCCATTGTGATTTTAATATTCAGCCTTTAACATTCGTGGCCTAGGGTTCCTACGTTCCTATTTATTGAATGACTTCTCTGAAATACCTACGTCTTATTTTCCTTGTAGGTACAAATTATTGTTGAGAACCTACCTACTAAAGCTTTTTGAGCTTTTTCGCATCATAATATTATAATACTTTACCCATAAACATTGCTGATTGCTGGTTATTCTATAGGTGTCGTTTCGAATATATCTAGATAACCAGCAATGTATACCGATTGCCGTGTACGATATTCTGGTAGAAATAGCTAGCTACCTTGCTATAAGGCCGCCTATATTGTACTCTTTATTTTCTATCTGTATGTCCATTTCTTGTTTTTGTGCAATAAAGTATATTTATGTTATGTTATGTTATGATATTCAGAAACAGTGTAATAGGGATCTTAAATGTCATGTGTAGGTAGTTTAGGTTTTTTTCCAGTTTAGGTTGGTAAATTGCAATATATTGCAAGGTCAATGACCTCTCGTTGTTTTGCACGCTTGAAGGCAAAAGAAAGATCAAACTACCTTCACTATTAATGTCAAATTTATAATTTAGGAGGTACCTATTGGGTACCTACCTAATTTGGTTTAGGTCCTATAAAATAAGAAGATACCTCTACCTACCTCCTCATACCTATTCGTTTAACCTCGTTCAAACACTTTAGGAATTGTAAGAAACTGGCTTCACACCGTAACCTACAAAATAGATGGGTACCTACCTTCACTATACCCATAGGCATTAATGACAAATTTATCATTTTAGGAGGTACTAGGTACCTACCTAATTAAGTTGGTAGTTAATAGAAAGGAGTCCTAGGTCCTATACAATTAGAAGATATCTACCATACATACCTCTACCTATTTGTTTAACCTCGTTCAAACACTTCAGGAATTGTAAGAAACTATGCTGGCTTTACACCGTCGACCTACAAAATAGGTAGGTACCTTTCTTACCTACCTACTTACTTATCTAGGTACCTACCATCTCAGACAATAAAAACTTTAAATAGGTAGATCCAAATTATTATTCATTCAATAACTATTGCCGAATTTTATTAAGTTGTTCTCATTTAACCTTCAACTCGGCCGCTTATCCCGCGTGCTTTCCGAGACCTTGAAACTTGGGAGGCCCTACATGCAAATATGTTGGTTGGTACCTACTGGTTACCTACCTACCTACGAATATCCGTGGACATCTACACTAATCTACACTAATATTGGCCGTGTGATGCCGGCTTAGAATAGCATCACCCCATTTCTTTCCCGTGGGAGTCGTAAGAGGCGACTAAGGGACTTGAGGGTGTGTAGGTATTGCAATTTTAGGCGATGGGCTGACAACCTTTCACTATGGCGATACACAATTTTCCGAATGACCCTCAAATATATGTCAGACGTTTCGTAAATGTCCGTTTTTGCGGCCGTTTACGCTCTGCCTACCCCGCAAGGGATAATAGGCGTGATATGTGTATGTATGTATAAAGAGGAAATATTTGATTGTTTGTTTGTTTGAATTGAATAGTCTCCGAAACTACTGGACCGAATCGAAAAATTATTTCACGATTAGAATCCTACATGATCCCTGACGAACATAGGATATATATTAAAAATGTATTATTCCCGGGGGAAAATAGTTAGCAGCGGTCGATACCGCTGCAGTTACGTGTCGGTAATATGTTACGCAAGTTACCAAGCAGTTACGTGTCGGTAATAGGTACATACATACAAATATCACGCCTTTATCCTTTGCGGGGAAGCATAGCTTTAACGGCCGTTAAATAAGGTCGTCACGTCAGAAAAAATTAGAAGACGGTTTCATAAAAATCGTGTATCATTCATTATAGTGACAAGTTGACAGACTGTGCTAAAAAAAATACAAATCGAACCCTCGAGTCCCTCGCCTCTTATGACACCCACGGGGAAGAAATAAGGTGATGATATTCTACGCTGGTATCACACGTGTCGGTATTACCACTCCTATTACATTCCCAAAAGGTGCACATTGTCAGTAACCCTAGAGTGCCTGATAGGCTTTGCTTGTAGGTGGGCGGATATGCTAAGACTAGTTAAGGCGAGTAGTGCCACAGAACTAGCGCCACTTCACGATAAAAAAACATGGCTCTCCAGGCAAACAATGTCTAAGAATGTCCTTGTACAAGTTTTTGGCATAATCAATAATCAACGAGACTTACAAACTCGGTGAAATATTTGCGGTAATTTGAGTTAAATAACAATAAAAGTACCAAAAGTGGCAGTTTTTGGCACTTTTATCAGTGTAGTGTTATTTTTTTATCCTTATGCTTTTATCCATAACTTTAGTTTCAGCAAAGATTTTATAATAGCACTAGATTTCCGCCCAGCGGTTTCACCCGCTGCCACTAATTTTCCCGTGGTAACAGTTGTTTTCCCGCGGTAAGAAGTAGCCTATGTGTTATTCCGGGTTATACTCTACTTGTGTTCCAAATTTCATCCAAATCGGTCAAGCCGTTTGAGCGTGAAGAGATAACAAACATACATACTCACAAAATCTCAGATTTATTATATGTAGTAGTACGAATTTGCAGGATTTATTTTTGCTTTATGGTAACACCAAAACTTGTACAAATGAAGAGATATATTTTTTTTTTCGTGAAGTGGCGCTAGTTTCGCGGCACAACTCGCCTTAAGCAGCAACTTCACGTCACGTGAGATGAATGGTCATGAATTTTCATTCAAAAAGCCGGCTGCCGCGCCCTAGGCCTTGAAGTTTTGACGCACGAAAACTTTTTGCACTATGACTTAAAATGCTATTAGAATTCTTCCTGATTATTATAAGCATACATACATATCACACCTATAATACCTTGCGGGGTAGGCAGAGTCCAAACGGCCGCAAAAATCGGACATTTATGCCACGTCTGACAAATATTTGACGGTCATTCGGAAAATTGTGTATCGCCATAGTGACAGGTTGTCAGCCCATCGCTTTAAATTGCAATACACACCCTCGAGTCCGTTAGTCGCCTCTTACGACTTCAAAGGGAAAGAAATGGGGTGATGCTACTCTAAGCAAGGCATTATTATAAGCATTGAATATGATATACATAATATATGGAACCTGACAGTAAAACTGGCCCACCGGCTACATGTCACTCAGGGAGCTATGGAAAGGTCTATGCTCGGTATCTCTATAATGGATAAAATCCGGAATGAGACTATCCGCAAAAAGACCAAAGTAACGGACATAGTCTGGAAGTGTAGCAAACTGAAGTGGCAGTGGGCTGGGCACATCTGTCGTAGAACCGACGGACGATGGTGTAGGCGGGTTCTCGAGTGGAGGCCATGCCTCAGCAAGTGTGGCTTTGAACGCACTCTGGCCAAATGTACCGTTGGGCTGGTAGCCATAAAATCCAAAACGAGAGATCGTGCCTATCCTATCACCTATCCTATGGTGTACCCTGGGGGAGGCCTACGTCCAGAAGTGGACTGCAATAGACTGACGTATGTATTTATATTAGCAATAATGTCCTGCTAGACAGTTAATTTTGATCATGGGGTTACTCTGCTACTTAGACACCGGGTTTGCAATGTCCTTACCAGACTGGAAACAAATTCACAAAGTGATAAATATCAACTTTGTGAGGGCCCCACCAGGAATCGAACCAGGAACCTTTGCGCCGCAGGTAGTCGCTCTACCACCGCGCCACATGAGCCGCCTTACCTATAGCTCAATAACTACTTAAAAGAAGAGTCTTAACTAATAGCTTTTGGCATTATTACACTTGCCTTTCGCCACGGCAATTTAAAAAAAAAAATGTCATTAAAGGAAAATTTCTAACAAACTGCCCCCACTTGAGACGAAAGAAGTGAAAAGGGCAACAGATGTACAAAATAATAGTTTTAATTACGTAATAGTTCCTTAGCAACCACTTTTGCACCTGTCTAATAGATCCAAAGGCACGTACCTACTTTTTACTCGAAGGTTTATAACCAGTATAAATTCTAACATAAGCACCTGCTTCTAATACCCACTTTGATACTTGTATTTATTCTACGGGTATAATGTTTAAAATAAAATTATTACAGCTGGCGATAATGTTCAATTAATTAGTAATGCATCTAACTAGGTATTAGCCAGTTGTTTACCTAACGGGAAAACTAGGTGCTTATTTCCAAGCTGAAATAGCTTTTAAGGCAGTGACCTCTCTTTCATGCCACTATCATGCATAGGTAAGGTGCAAATTTGCATGCTTAGTAAATTGCAAAATATTTTGCAGAAAAATTGAGTAACTATCCCATGTGACTCTAGCCGGATTGCTAGACTGAAAAAGACATAAAAAGAAGTTACTTATTTCGTCATCATAGATTTTGAATTGCAGCCGGATTGCTAGACTCAAAAAGCATTAAAAATAATTTACTCATTACGTCATCATAGATTTTAAATTGTAGCCGAATTGCTAGACTGAAAAAGACATAAAAAGAAGTTACTCATTGGCCACAATTCGGGATGTAAATTCTCTTGACTTACCTTAAATTAGTGCTGTCACTTTCCGTCAAATAGGTTAAGAAAAAGATAGGAGTTATCTTAGTCATGTCATCATGTCTTATAATTTCACGCAAAATACGCGTTATCTGTCAAAATAAGGCGAAGATAAAAACAATGGCGACTAAATGGACTAGAAATTACAAAGAATCCATTGATATTTTTGAACATGATAGGAGTTAGATATCTTCTGTCCCATTCTAAACCATTTTGACGGAGAGTGACAGCACTAATTTAAGGTATTTTAAGAGAATCGAATTGAGGGAATTTTGTCATCATAGATTTTAAATTGAATTAGAAAGGATTGGATTACTGCAATAAATCCCGATAAAAATAAGACGAAATTAAAGATGCGAGACGCTCTTGTGTCGGACACCGAGTCTACTAACAACCCGATACAAATGTCATCTTATCACGTGGACATATCCGAATTTATGGGCAAGTAATGAAATGAGATAAAAAAGAGATGTCAGGCAATGATGTCTTCTTGTCGATGTTTTCTAATTTTACCAACTTCAAAAAAAGAATACCTTTACAACAGTAGGTAGTGAGTACATTGACCAGCCGACCCTAAGGTAAACGACCAAGAGGGTGGCACCCCCTACGTTAATTGCTTGAGAGGCAGATGGCAGGCAAGGTGCACCGCAGTGCTGGGAACTTGTCGATAAGCATGCGATGTGACGTCATTCGGGAGGGGTAAGAATGAGAATCGCTCTTTTTATTGGCTAGTTTATTTCACATTGTCTCAAAGTTTATGAGAAGCCTGGTGGGGATAGAAATTTGGTGACCGAATCAAAACCTAGCTTGTATTAATGACATGTAGGTAATTGATGCCGTGACACATGCCGTGTGATGCCGGCTTAGAATAACACCACCCCATTTCTTTCCCTTGGGTGTCGTAAAAGGCGACGAAGGGACTCGAGGGCGTGTATTGCAATTTTAGGCGATGGGCTGACACTATTGCGATACACAGTTTTCCGGATGACCCTCGAATGTTTGTCAGACGTGGCGTAAATGTCCGTTTTTTTGCGGCCGTTTACGCTCTGCCTACCCCGCAAGGGATAAAGGCGTGATATATGTATGTATGTAGGTAATTGATAAGGTGTTATTGACATTTTGTATTATTATTGTTGTTTGCTTAAAACGATTTACGTGACTGAAAATAAAGAACTTGAATTTTAAGCCTATCCATCTGCAATACCATTGTATAGCCAAAACACACATTTAAAATTAAGACACATTTAAAATTAAGTAAAGACACATTTAAAATTAAGAATAAGGTATTTGCTTTATCAGAAGTATTGCTCGCTCGCAAAGGCACATCATTCCTTGGCCATGAACCTTCTTTTTAATTTATTGATATTTTGATTCAGATAACATTATCATAACACGTTCCTTTACTTCATCACCAGAAAAAAAACGTACCTATGTTTACATCATTATTCGTCACTAGCTTTATCGATAGTTTATCGTCATATCACATCACAACCCTTCTAAATGTAATACCGATATAATTGGGGTGAAATAGTGTGTAGGACGCAACTTTCACACGATGCAACTAATGCACTAGCTTGCATCATGATTAACTTTTTTTCTTTTTACAGTCGATATGAAGTTGACATTTCAGTGTTTAATTTTACGGAGAGTTGATCATGTATTATTATGAATGACTGTGGAAAAAGGTGTAAATTTTTTGAAGTCCATGGAAAACTTTAAAGTAATGTTTTAAAGTTTAAAGTAAATCATGAGATAAGTTACCTATTCTGTTATGAAGAACAAATAGTTTGTTTATGTTTTGTTTTCGAGAACTTAAATGGACGGCTTCAGTCATCTCATAATTGTCAACAACAGCCGTAAAAAAGAGGTCCACTGCATGACTTAAAACTCCCATATAGGCTTCTTCATAGACCGCGATTCTGCAATTTTGAATCAACTTCATCTTAAGACTGCCCGCAAGCCCTGTATACCTGCAAAGTAAAAGTTGTTTGGTTTCATGGTGTGATCATGGCTGTAAAGTTTTCGGTACACCGTCTCTTACCCTCGTATTTGATTCGGAATACATACAATAGTTAAAGTGGTGTAATAAAAGAAACTCTCGTGAAAATACAATCTATCTTATACACATTCTTGCTGAAAATTCGCAGTGGAAATCGTAAACTTAAATAGACAGCTAGTAATTTGTGAACTGATTAGATCTCTTCGCGCTTATTATTATTCGATTCTGTAACAGTTCCTGCAACGGCAATTAAGTATTTGAAATGTCTACCATAGGGTGACATACCCCATCAGACCAGTTCGGTTTCCGACCACGTGGTATAGCACAAGCCCTTTACAACATTTCAATAGACAAGTCGGCCCAAAGAAATATTGTAATACATTGACAAGGCACCCCAAGACATAGGGGACCAAGGAACTATTCTTTACTGAAACTTCCCCGTACCTACTTCTTTTGTGATCGTCGAGACAGATTCGCAATGGTTTTTTTGTAGTTGTTTTTTCGAATATGAATACGTAACGTGGGTTGAACGTGTATTCGTGTCAAAGTTCATCAATGCTCTTTGAATTTGCGAAAAAATCGCTAGACGTAACCCGATTATCGATATTTTATTAGGACATACAGTTTGGTATATTTTATGGGAAAAAAATCCCCTAAAAATGAAGAGTTTTCTTGAAATTCTTAATATTTCTTATATATATTGAAGTCGTGTTATTTAAGGTATACGAATAGGTAGGTTAATCGTGTTTCTATCATACATCTTCTGGGTTAAATTAAAGAAATCTTTTAAATTTAAAACCGATATATAAATCTCAATCATTCGAAAAACCAACACAGTTGGCTATCAAACAATACGTCTTAGATTTCACACCGACAATGGATCATCTCGCAAAAACATCTTTTGTCAAAGGATGAATGGTCGTTCCACGCGTTGGTGGCAGTCTACAGGAATCCACAAAGATTCACCACATGTTCCTATAAATTTTGCTATAAAAGGTTACATACCTGTGTTCATAGGTGTACGGATAGGACGCGTGCCATCGGGGCCGGGTGGTATCAAAATTATGCGCTGTAGATAATCGGCCATAGATTGCATATTCAAATTAGGTTTTTGCCGAGCCCTTTAAGGCGGAACTTTCTTGAAATTTCGACCCCTGTCGAAGTGGAGAAAGTAGGAACCCTGGCTTTTTTAAATAAGTTTGGTTTTACCTCATTAATATGACCTTCAAGTTCTTAGGTATGAAAGAATTGTAGGAGGTACAAGCTCAGTTGTTTACTATAAGATAACTTTTGCTGTATAAATACAAATAAACAGTAACTTCCTTTTTCTTTTGTTTCCTTCCTTAATTCCCTTCTAGGTACTATTTCATCATATATTGACCTATTATAGCACCTATACCTAATTATAATAAGTACGAAATAAATAGATTTTCCTTTATCCTTGTTTATTTTCCATAACCTCCTTTACACTTCCTCTAACCATGACCTTGAAACACCAGAAATAAATCGCCAAAAATATGCTACGAAGATACGTGTGAACCAATTAATAAAATATTAAAAAGCCATTGTGGCTATTGAAAACAGGAGCATCGATATTTAACCGGTTCTCAAGTTATCTCCCATCGGCGGCCCTTAAAGCGATATAAGAGCATGTTCCGTAGAAACTAGTTGTGCGAGCTTATGCCCAGTATTCCCACGGACGTGGCTGGGTCTGGATGACAAAGGGACGGGGGCGAAGACGAGATGAGCATGTCGTCAAGGTAGAACGTCGAACCAACATTCCGTCTGCTTTACCCAGTTAAACGGTTAGCGCAGTTGCTTGATAAAAGTGCAGTATTTGATGGTGTAGCAGCAGTACATTTCGTTATTTGACCTTTTGCGAACGTATCATTATTAACAAGGGATGATTTCCTATCTACCTAATATAATTAGTACTTCTATTGAAATGGGAACCGTAAGCTGTTAATAGATTTTCTTCTTCTTAGCGTGTCGATGGCATACACTACACCGTCGCGGCCCAGAACTTGGCTACGTTGACAGCGCTGACAGACGCTGTCATAAGATCGTCCTGCGTGCAGGTGCTAGGGCACGCAGGACACGATGTTAGGTGGTTCATTGTTTGAACTGCACCACACAAACAACCTACATCGGAACCCTCCAAGAAGCCCCACTTGGTCATGTTTTCCTTACTCCGGCCGGTCTGAGTCCGAAGTCTATTTAAAGATTTCCAAACCGACCATGGCAAATTATGGCCAGGCGGCAAGCTCTCAGCAATCGGGACGAAAGGATCTGGTAGGGTCACCCCCTCCTGCCAAAGGTTGCACCTCGCTTGTTCGGGGTCTGTGCAAAGAGGAGTGACGCACTTAACAAAGCCATTACGGCTTTTCAGCCGTTGTGTCACTGGGATGTGGTCGTGCAAAGGATGCCGTGCATCTGACTCCATCTTTGCTCTTTCAAAGGAGCTAGCCACAGATCTACGAACAACTGGAGGCGCTATTCCGGCTAGTGGGTACAGTTGGCTAACCGGGGTCGGTTTCAGGCAACCAGTTATGATCCGGCAAGTCTCATTTAAGGCTGTATCCACCAGCTTTGCATGAGCTGAACGGCTCCATACAGGACATGCATACTCGCCTGCAGAAAAGGATAACGCCAGCCCAGTAGTCCGCAGAACATGAGGTGTTGCTCCCCATCCAGTAGAAGTAAGGCGCTTTAATAGATTGTTCCGAGTGTGCACCTTCTTTTTTATGTTTTGGCAATTCTTACTAAAGGTAAGTGACCTATCCAGAGTAATGCCCAGATATTTTGGAAAACTAGTGTGAGCTACAGGCATACCTTGCCACTCAATATTAAGCCTACGACCTGCTTGGCTGTTGCGGAGATGGAATGCGCAAGACTCAGTTTTTGATGGGTTGGGTTTGAGTGAATTTTCTCTATAATATTTGCTTAAGTCATTCAAAGCATCCGACAGATTCATCTCAACCTCCTCAAAACTGGACGCCTGGGAAGTCAGCGCAAGGTCGTCGGCGTATAAAAAGCGGCGGGTGTTGGGGCAGGATGGTTGGTCGTTGGTGTATATGTTGAAGAGCAACGGGGCAAGAACGCTGCCTTGGGGCAGCCCGTTCTTTTGCGACCTCCAACGACTTTTGTCCTGAAGAAGATGTACCTGAAAACGACGGTTATGAAGAAGCTCTCGGAGTATTGTGACGAATTTGAGGTCCCCTGTCATGATCTCTACTTTCCATAACAGTCGCCTAAGGTTAACTGTGTCGTAGGCTGCAGACAGATCTACGAATACAGTACCGGTTATCTTCCCCAGTTCAAAACCATCCTCGATGTGTTGCGTCAGTGTCAGTGTCTGGTTGCTGCAAGACTTAGCCGGTCTGAAACCCGCTTGCTCTGGGATCAATTTTGGGTCAATGAAGCTTGTTAAGCGGGACAACAGCAGTCTCTCAAATAATTTATATGTGTGGCACAAGAGTGAAATAGGCCTGAAGTTTTTGGGACTGTCTGTTGGTTTTCCAGGCTTTGGAATTGCTATGACCTTTGATTTCCGCCAGAGACGGGGGATCGAAGCGGATTCCAGGCAATGGTTAAACATTTGCAGCAACCAGGACACGGCAACAGGGCCAAGTTGTTTAAGCTGTTCAACAGCAATGTTGTCCACCCCTGAGGCTTTACCACATTTGAGTTGCTTGATAGCAGTGATGATGTCAAGTAGGTTGAATGGCTGGCTAATAAGATGGTTGGTGCTCCCAGCACGGTCTGGTTTAGGAACATTCGCAAGGCGACCTACTGACTTGCCATTTAGAAGTAGTTGGTGGGCTATCTGATTAGCTGTAACTCTACTGGGAGATGAAGGAGGAGGTGGATCAGAAGTTAGTTTGCGAATGGTGTTCCACGCCTTTTTACTGTTATGCGTCATGTCTATGTTGGTAACAGTGCTGATCCACCTTTCCTGTCGAGTTTTGCCAATCTGTGATAGCAGTTCCTCGCCAACTAATGTGGTGTCCTCAGAAAAAGGGTCTTGGCTGTATTGGGACTCGTACTCTTTCAGCAGCTCTGCAGACTCTTTTGACAGCCCTGGGATGTAGGAAGTCCGGCAGCCCCTTGGTATGAATTTACATGAAATTGTTGCAACTATGTCAACAAACTGTTCATAGTTTACGGGTACTGGCGAAACATTCAAAAGGGCTTGGTCTATTGACTGCGAGAACAGCTCCCAGTTTGCCTTATCGTAGTGGAAACGGCGCTTCAATGGGACATTTACGGGGCGGACTACAGGTTGGATTGTGCACATGATCGGTCTATGTTGGGTGCGAGGTATAGGAGCACACACAGTTTTAATGCTCTGGGGACTAATAGATTCACTGACGAAGATAAGGTCTGGATTGTAGCCGCGTTTCCACCGGCCACTATTGAAAGAAGCCGGTAGTTTGGCATCATGGATCAGACCTAAATCGTTCGTCTCAGCCCATACCTCAACAGCCTGACCACATGGATCCGTGTTGCTATATCCCCAACTTGTACTGTGACTGTTGAAGTCGCCGATCACTATTTTGACTGGATGATCGTCAAAATTTCCAGGAGCTTGAAATTGAAAAGGGGTTCCAGGAGGTTTGTAAACAGAGGTGACAGTGCAGTAACCAAGAGTTACGGTTATGATCTCAATGCCGTTCTGTGTCGTACATTCGGCAGATGTTATGCTCACGCCGGGAGCAGCAAACACTGCGTTACCGTGTTTCGGATGGTAGGTCTCGGCGATGAGCGTGAGTCCAGTAATGTGTGGCCGGCTTTGGGTTTCGTCTCGATGGGTTTCTTGTACACACATGATGTCACAGTGTGTAGTCCGGCTGAGTTCAGAAAGGATTTCTGACTTGGCCTGTGAGAAACCTTCGATATTAATCGAGACTACGCACAAAGCCGGCTTTAGGGCTGGACTAGAGGATGCATTGGTGTTTGCCATCGTGGTGTAGTAACTAGTTTCACGGCATCTGCCGCTACTCACGGGGAGGGCCCGAGCACAGGTGTCGCTCTTCGAGAAGGCTTACTACTTCCCCCCCTAGATTTTCTGATTGTCTATCTTTTTTCCAACAACTACCACCTCAAAACCGTTTCATGTATGTTGTAACCGCACCCATGACTAAACTCCATAAAATTTAAATACACCTTTCTAACATGCGGGCTGAAGACAAAGAAAATAACATATTCCCAAAGGCCCCCATGTTATATTTTACCGTGTATAAGGAAAGTAACATTATCATGCATGAGGGTTTTTAAATAGTTATCAATACATCAATTTCCCGCTCAAAAATAACATATGGCGACCGAATTCGGCCTGGAATTTGATTATTTGAGCGTCTGTTCTTATTGTTAGTAATTTCATTTTATTGCTTTTCGGTGCATCAAATTTGTATAAAAAATAAAGTAAAGATAGGTAAGTATTCTTTTGTAACGGGTTTAAAATAGGGCACTTAGAAATTGAGTCACATTATGTTTTATATCTCTACTCCCACCGAAATTACAAACTAGTAGTTTAAGATATTGCCTTAATAAACTATTTCCCATTGCGTATAGCGACTCGAAATACTAAAACGGGGTTAAGCGATACTTGATTTTGTTGAAATGTCCGCTATTTTATTGCCATGCATTGGCCATGATCACGGAACAACTGTAAGAACACCGTTTTTGTCTTTGAGTCGTTATGTGTGACTGCGAAAGTTAAAAACAGGTCTGCAATTTCACTACATTGATATTTACGTATGTATTTGTATGTATTGTATTTGTATACTATGTATTTATATTTATATATTGTATTTGTATTTATAGTTCTATTAGTTTAGGTATGTGTATTTATTTGACTTTTATCAAATAATTATTTATCATATTGTATTTTTCTTTAACTTTGTGTGCAATCTTGTCCCCGCACGTATTTATTTCTTACTAAGTTTTCACAGGTTGGCTGGAAGAGATCTCTTTATAGAGATAAGCTCACCTTTGTGAACTACTTTTAAGACAAAAACTATTGTATTGTTAATGCACAATAAAGAATATATATATATATATGCAATTCAAAAAATCGTCATCATTTACTTCCAGTTCAAAGATCCATAAAAACCATATTTCCCAGTAATTCTTTTTCTTTCTGGTTCCCACCAGCCCCTATTACAGTGGAGCGTGTCATGGCTCCATGACTCAGGAGCTTCAGTGCTATATGAAACATGTTAATTCTTAAACGATTACCATTAGGAGAATTAATGAGAATTGTGTTAAAAACTGTGGGAAAATTGTATGGTCTGTTGAGTTTATTTGCTTCTGTATGCTTTGTTCTTTTAACCTACATCTGTTGTTTTGACTGGCTTACTGCGACTGACTTTTTGAATTTGCCTTTTGAGTATGTATCTAGTTTGGTTCAGCAAAAAACTAAATTGCATGCACATAATCGTAATTCATTGTTCGCAATTTCATGGACACTTATGAAATGTATTATTATTCATAACCCAAAATAATTACCTCTTCAATATTCATGATAGTTCTCACTGTTATATTTGAAGTTTTATGACTAAAAAGGTACGTATGCATAAAATGCAACAAAGAAAACGTAAATCTTTAATAACTCCTGCATCGAATCACCAAATCACGCGTGAAAGGAATCAAAATACTGATTGTAATTTATTACACTCTTATAATTAATGTAAGGGTAGGAACACCCTACATGTATAAAGCATAGAACGCACAGGTAACGTTTCCCACGATTTTTTAAATTAAAAGCAAAGGGGCCTGTGCGTTTGAGTTTTGGACAAGGAGGGGTAAGTAATCGGTGCATGCAGTGTGGCTGTCCCTCTTACCATCGAAATTTGTAAACGATTCGTCGGGATGACGCCGTGTTTTGTGCGATCCGATTCCCATGGTGTTTTTGACCCCTGGATGTAGGTGACTGCATAATGTTTTCAAGGAAGACGCGCAGATGTTTCGCCTTCATCTTGAGATAAAGGCCTCGATCCGTAGGTCAGGATTTGCGTCAATTGTACTACGAGATTTCGTTGTGGTATGTTGTCATAATGTGGTGCATGGATCGTCATTGAGAAAATTTCTTCTTAAAATATTTATTTACTTTGCCTTAAAACCAGACAGACCTTTTAGTTTTTATTAGCTTATGTTAAGATCATCACTACTGTCATCGCAATCAGTGGCACCTTTAACCTCCTCAATCCCTGTGAACTTTCTTGCCAAATAATGTGTGGCAAGAAGTATTTATATCTGGCGACAGCAAATGCCGTAGCCAAATACTGGCAAATGAAAATTGATAGAATCATTGACCACTGCGCGTTTTCAGTGTACCTCTTTACCGAATGCTTCACATACAGATGTTAGACTTAACGGAATATAATCTTTCCTTGAATAATTCTGATGCTGCACCTCCTGTTCCGACACTGATACCCTCTCGAGAACTCTTGAAGTTGAGATTCACACGAGTTCTAATTGTTCCAAACCAGATTCTCTAAATAACCCTTCATATAGGGGAATTTCTATTGTTAACGAGCTCGGTGGTCCAAAAGTGCATTGCCCCTTTAATGGGTCATTTGCACTTATAATTTTTGAGACTCCATTCTTTTGGGGTATTCATTTGTTAATGCTTTCTTATTCTTCATTCGTCATTTATAATCTAGTTGTTTTAATACTTGCATCGTATCTAACATTCCTATTGAAAACCTTGTTTGCATCGTGTGAGAGACCTGATAAATCCTATTGTCAAATATTTGAAATCCTACTTAGATTTGAATATACAACTGAAGCTATGCCGTCTCCTCGACATCGCTCTCCTTCCACGCACTGACAACCCACCCCCTTTTTTCACCTTTAACATTAGAATTTAATTCCCTGTCAAGAACATGTCACTTGTCTGCTATTCTCCATAATATCCCTAGTTCTGATGGACCTATCTCCAAGTATAATATATTCCAATACGTTCAGTCAATTTCATCATAACTACATTGTAACAGAATCGCGGGAAACTACAGCATAGTTATGATTCTTTTGAGAGTTAACTTGTGACACCATTGGCCCGTTCAGGTAAGCCATACTTCGACCTGGTTACTATCATCACCCATTAGCCATAGCATTCTATATACTCACTAGCGGCCTGCCCAGCGGTTTCACCCACTGATAACCGTTTTCCCGCGGGAACATGTTATTTTGTTATAGCCTATGTTCATTAGGTATAATGTGGGATTCTAACGGTAAAAGAACTTTTTAAATCGGTCCATTAGTGGCGGATTAATTCAAACAATCAAATCTTTCTCTTCTCTTTCCTCTTTATAATATTAGTGTAGAAGTGTAGATTCACCACCCGAACTTGTGAATAATCATACTTTATCATCCGGGGTCCTACCGATAATAATAAAATATCACAACAACAACAGAGTTTAGTTTTTTGGGTGGACTTTAGAATACACTTTTATTTTATAAGTTACAAAGTGGATCTGAATAGAAATCATGCAGAGTAAAATGCAACACAAGGTATAAAATGTGCCTGATGTAAAAGCTTCCTTATTTACTATTGATTCCCATATCAACTATCTAACAGGAAACTGACCTAATTAAACTTCCATATAACCATGCCGACCAAACAACCAAAATATCAAGCGTGCTATCGATTTTTACATTAAATCGGCAGTGGCAGCGTCGCCATCTGCGCGCCCCCACGCATGCGCAGTGCGCACAAAGCCGCGTTGATTGCCACACAGCTGCGCAATGGCAGGGGATGCGCTAGACGATAATAAAACAAACTTATGGTGTACAAAATGTGGAGGGAACCATTGGACGGTATGTAGAACTTTCTATGGATAATAAAATACTTACCTAAAAACAATAAGTTTAATGTTGAGTACTACCTAGTACCTACAGGTAATGTATTAAGATAAATATAGTGAGGATAGTAGAAAAAATCTTCTATAGAAATATAGTTAAGACGACCTCAAAAGCGATGTTTTTCGTTTGTTAAAGCCCTGACCTTGATATCGACTTGATTTAATCAAAGAAAGAAGTAATATTTAATCAGAATCATAGCGCAAGCGCAGGCTCGCAACTCCAGCTTATTATATATTATACGAGAAAACTAAACCAGCATGTTCGACTTTGGCTTCCTATAAAAGTCGGCCACAAATCAAACGAACACTTTAAAACGCCATTAGCACCAAAAAATACCGTTCTGAAATCAAATTCCCGATAAATTGGCAATGGATGACACGTGGCAACAGCCAGATGGCGTATCACCTGTCCCGGCTGATCGCGAAAGGCGAAACTCGTCCGGTAGTGCATTCCTTGAGGAATTCCCTGAGGTCGTTGACATAGAGGTATTCTTCATTAACTGCATTTTTGCTTTGTGTTAATTTTATTATTTCGTGCAGCTTAATTTGTGATTAATTAAGTTCTGGCATTAGATTACTAATCGAGACATCCATCTCGCAGACAATAATGATTCTCATTCCCAATATTTTATTATTCGCAATAAGTATGAACTAG
This sequence comes from Tuta absoluta, assembly GCA_027580185.1. NCBI lineage: Eukaryota > Metazoa > Arthropoda > Insecta > Lepidoptera > Gelechiidae > Tuta > Tuta absoluta. The sequence goes on along the minus strand of JAQAHW010000019.1, from coordinate 3,015,375 downwards.
AAAGTTAATTAAGAACAGTATTCGATCTAATTACATATCTGTAATATAAACAATCAATGACATCGAAACTAACGATTGCAATCGAGAAGTTATTTAATAGATTAAGTACTATCATGCTATATCATCTTCTAGTGTAAAGAAAAACAAAATCATCTACGTACGTACGGATAAATGTTACAGTACCCACATAATTGGTATCAAATCAACCTAGTTGACGCAATCACGCAACGAAATAGCAATTTAGTCGTATGATGAAGACTAGAACTCTTCTCTTGACATTCGTTTGATGTTTTATTTCTTGTTATCAATTTATCAGATCATATTGTGTTTCTTTTGGAGCTTTGCTTAAGAATTGAGGTATTTAGATAAGATATAACCATAGCTTCCTGGGTTTTTGGCCAACAAGCTGCAACTTAAGCTGTCAATGCTGTCATACAGCATCAAGCCGTATAATTCCAGATAACACGAAGCCTATATTTAAGAAAGGGGAGTCCATTGACAAAACATGAATAAACATAAACAAAATGCTTCATTAGTCCTTTCTCTGAACACCTTTCAGGCGCGTGTTCGTAATTGTAAGCCGATAATAAGGAAAGGAAATGAAAAAAATGAAGCAAAAAAAAAATACACATGGGGTAGAAATGTCAGACCATGTGCGGGGGCGATCGGCCGTCTTGAGACATTAATCTTAAGGGGGAATAACCAGGTGAACCTCCCCTGGACAACGCTCCCTTTTGTACCCTTACAGTACAATAAATTGGTGTTTTTTTCTGAGTTACTGACGTCTGAAGTCGATTTACTACGATAACTTCTTGATTTGGATAAGATTTGCTTTTCATGCCTGCGAGAGCAAATTGGTTGTAAAGATTTCCAGCGAATTTGTTTCGTAAAGATTTTATCAAATCTGATCAAGCTGGCTGTAAATTCTGCATTACGTGGTACCTAGGTAATAGATTTTTTTACGAATGTACTTATGATTAGCCCATCTCTGGTTAATATTTTAGTTGTTTATTGTCAACGTAGGTTTCATTTCTCCTTGCTTTTTATTGCCATAAATACTACTTTTTGTCTCACAATTGCATGAAACCATTTCATAACAATTACTGGGCACTAGAATTATCATTTCCAAGTCCTTTTATTTAATAGAGAAAGGTTCATGTCGCAACTTGCAAAGACCAGTCGATGGTAATCATGAACATCTGCCTTTGTATGACCCCCGCCATTGCATTTCACCCTCTTGAACTTCATACTAATGCCATCAATTAAATAGGCAAGCTCCTTTGTTTCTAAGACTTTTATGTGGACGATATACTTGAAGCTTTTGAAAATGGCGATATCGGCCGCACAATTATTAACCTTTTTTTAGAACAAAAAAGAGATCGAGGTATACCAAATTTTCAACATCTTATATCCAGCAGAGCTCTTATTAATGAAGAAGAAAAAAATCAAGCGGTTCATGTAAAAGACCACCAACTAAGATTAATAATTAGACCTCCAATGATGCGATTAAATTTAATTGATGCCCGTCGCAGCGAGATTAATACCTACTTTGTAAAAAGAGATAAGAATATACCAGCCTTAATGATAATTTACAAGTTAATAAATGATTATGAAAAGTAAAAAGCACCAAATGATTTTACGCAAGGCCTGCAAATAGATAATATTATTTCAGCCTTCTAAAGTTCGTGTCTATCTTTTTAAATGAAAAACTCAAGGGCCGAAAAAATATGTGAACAGATCCAAGCATTAGGCAAAGATAATGTTACGATAAAAAATATATATCAATGAGCGTATCATCAAATAACTTTTGTATACCGAGATAACCATATGACGCAAAAAACTGTCTTCGTTAAGAGAGACCGATGGAGCTCTCAATATTAAAGATAAATGTGTAATTGTAATTGTGTACGATTTCGTGAACAGCCGCTAAGTGGCGCGTTCCATTTGGCAACAGCAATAATGGACAAGGATTTGTCTGTGGGTTCTGTATTAGGTATATGGATTCTGTAAGGTTTTGTTCTGGGTACTATGACTGGTGGTATGAAGAATTTTGTAAGTTTCACCTTAGAGAAAACTTAGAAAATTCTTATGTCGCTGCCGATTTTGGACCAGCCACCATCTTTTATGTTCAAGCGACGCCCTATCTACACTTTTGGTAAACGATTCTTAGCAAGCAAGCAAGCATTAGTAAGCTACCACTTCACCACCAGACTCGGTGTTCCACACGAAAAAAGAAGGGAGAGAGAGAGAGAGTCCACCAGAAGTGGGATTAAACGTTTTCATTGTGCTATTCAAGTCCAAGTTGATATTTCACTCAGATAACATAAACATGTAGCCTGTTCGATAAATAGGATACTAATATATAAGGCAGAAAATACATTGTAGGTAGGTAAGGTAACCTAACATAAAAATAATCAAACAAAGACTTTGAAGCAGCACAAACTGACCCCTAAAAGAGCATATGTGTCAGAACAGAATGTGTCATCCATTCCATCTACAGCATATGGCCCTTGGCCCCCACTATACATCCTTTGTCGCCCCTCACCGAAATATTAAAACAACAAAACAGTACCACCTTTCCGCGCCGTAACAAGTAGGAAGCCCTTCTAGATTTTTTATCGATTTTCTTTTTTAGATTATGTGGCGCTGTTTGTAGTTCAACTTTTTTTGCTTGTTACTTATTATTTACCCTATTTTTAAGAAACAGAAAAAAACTGCGACGTGATTTTGTATTTACACTTCCAATAGTCCCCTTTTTTTATTGTACGACTTATTTAGAATACGTTTTTAAATTGATAAGTCGGATATTTTCAAATATAGGTACTAATACATATTTGTCTCTTTGTAAGGAATTTAAGTATGAACAGAGGTCACTTTCTTCTTTAAGTACCTACCCCGGTATTATTCTAGGGGTGCCAAGTAAAAAAACTAGCCATTAATTTTCTTTGTAACATTATTCGTAATCTATTCACCACCTTTTGTCGCCATCCATTTTTATTCGCAATACATAATTAAAAATTGCACGGGCATGACCACACCGTGAGAAATCTTTTGAATAGAGAATAGACAACCGTAGTCAACCATAGAGATCCTTAAGGTCTATCGTCCCTTTGAATTTGAAGGTCCCATGATCCCGTGAGAGCCCATTGCATCTATTTGTCTAATGCTAAGGGATAGTTTTTGAAACCTGTTCTATTGATGCCATGTTCATCTATGCAGGGGCATTAGCGTATGCAGTTTTTTTTAGGGTTCTTTATTTGAAATAGCAAAACAGAAAATGATGCTTACTTTACCTATGCTAAGTTTAGAGACTCACTTATTAAATTGCTAGTAATAAATATCTGCTACGCTATCTTTTCGTCTAGGTATTAATAAAGCTTGAAGTAAATTAAACGTGCAAGCGAATTCCCCGGAATATACCTACCTTTTTGTAAAGTATAGGATCAGAATAGATAGACCAACCTGACCAAATCAGCATTCAATTTAAAAAAGTAGTTCCCTACCCTTCATGGAACATTGACAAAAGACGTGTCAGAAACTTCTTAATTTAAATAATAAAAGAGCGCGCATCTAAGAACCAACAATGACCCGAATAGAAAATGGCGGTCACTGAATCATAGACAATCATTCATTTAGCGTTCCGTTCTCACATTACGATGTGTGCAAAAGTTATTTAACAATTGAACAAACAAGGAATTATGGGCTCATAGACCTTGCTTGCTGAAGGGGTTGGATCTATTTAGGGAAAAGTTTTCTGTCAAATCTGGTTGCCTCACTTGGTCAACCTTGCAAAAGAATAAAAAGGTACCATTGAGTAAGGTGTCAACTGATGCTAAGAATATATTTACTTTGTTGGATTAATTTGCATTTTTTGTAATATGAGTTTCATAGAGACTGTGGCTACAGACGCTAAGCTATATAACTAGTTACTACAGTCACATCAAAGTTACATGTTGGAATATTTTTATTAGAAAAAACAAAATGACAGATGACATGACATAGAAAATAGATTCGCCCCAATACTTAAAATTTGTGAGATTTTTAGAAACAATTTTCGTTAGACCAGTAAAGACAAACAAAACAGTGTTGCTTGCTTTTTTAACCCAACTTACGCTAGCACTAGGTGCTCTTAGATCTACCTACAACCTTGCCTTGCAATATGACACCTCAGTTTGTGCGGATGTGACGGCAACAATTCCCGGCTTGGTGGTCTCTCGGTAACCCTACCTGATCCAATCAGCCGGAATTGATTACTCTCATCCTTCGTAAAATGATACTCGTTGAGGTAAATGTTGTGTTGGAAAAGCTTTAATAGTGATTTGATGGTAGTTGATCATCACCGTCAGTAACAGCCACTATTGGAAATGAGCCTCCCCCTTTGCTTACTTGGGTATTTACTAGTTTATTTTACCATTCATATATAATAATATACAGGACGTAAAAATGTTGACCTACCATGGCTCCCATACAAATTGACCTGGAACGTTTTGTATGAGAAGTCTAATTTTTTTTTTCGTTAGGTTTATGTTCCTTAGAGATGTTCAGTTTCACTGGCTGGTTAAGCCCTTTGTAATTTTTTTAATTTGTAGTAAATATTTATCATCCTCCTCAGCCCACATCCACCCACTGCAGGGCATAGGCCTCCTCTCTACAGCGCCAATCCTCACGGTCCTATTTATGCATCTTATATTTTGTTCTCTAAAAAAATTACTTAAGTACCTATACGACACATTTTAATTCTATTTTAAAAAAAAGTTTGAGGAATACTCGTAAGTATTCTCACAAGGTACTCGTCAGCAATTTACCATTCATTCATAATAACCAGTACTTACGGCGCTTAAAGTTGTTTAAAGAAAAAAAAACTTAAAACTGGATAGAGGTAGTCAACTCAATTAAGTTTTCTGTAATGTAACTACATTCCAACAGGTCAATTCATTCATCAGACTATCTTGTCAATGACTAGGTACCTACAGTATCCTGTTGTTTTGTCAATATTATTCATATACTTACGAGGCTAGTTTAAGTTCAGCAATGTTTGTACTTACTTAGTAGCTATTATGTATAAGGTTACTGTAGTCCGACGACACTATTCATGCACTTTTATTCTACATCAGGTTTTACATGTAGCCACAAATAACGTGCCTGCAAGTGGGTGCGCCTATTGCAGAAATAAAGTATAAAGAAGGACCATAAAGTCATCCACGTAGTGTAAATAATTCTTGTCGTGTCAGACACTGTGCCGACAAACAACCCAATATTGATATAAATAACTATACATGGTGTAAGGGACAGCCCTTTCGAATACTGATAGGGTGTATTGAGACCATGAATCTGAACAACATCCTGTAAGAAAAATATTTCAATGAGAAATTTTTGGACTTCCCATAGTAAATGCATTCAGATGATCGCAAGAAGAAATTTTTGGACTCTCCAAAGTAAATGCATTCAGCTGATATATTTCTTATCGTTACCTGACATTATGTTTTTAGGGGAAAGTTGTTCAGCTTCATGGTCTGCATGCACCCTATCAGTATTCAGAGGGATGTCCATTACACCCTGTATATAACGATAGTTCTAATTGTAACTGATGTTAAACAAAATTATTATTCCCTTTAAATACTAACCATCGGTACTAATATTATAAATCTGAGTGTTTGTGTGTATGTACGTATGTTTGTTACCTCTTCACGCTCAAACGGCTTGACCGATTTGGATGAAATTTGGAACACAGGTAGAGTATAACCCGGAATAACACATATGCCACTTTTTACCGCGGGAAAACAAATATTACCACGGGAAAATGAGTGGCAACGGGTGAATAGCTGTGCGGAAATCTAGTAGATTTATTATCAGAAGTAGACTCGTGATGTTAGTATATGGGAGCACTTATAGAAACCAGACTCGAGCATAGTTTGTCTCTGTTTTATTGCAAACGTGATGCTAAGCATTGCATTGCTACATGAAGCCAGATCTCACATAGTTCGGTTCGGAGAATGCTTTCAGTTAACTTATTAACGTTACGCTTCTGCACTTACATAATGTATATACCTACGGGGTGTAAGGGACGAACCGAATACTGGTAGGAGGCATGCAGACCATGAAACTGAACAACTTTCCCTTTGAAACATATGTCAAGAAACTACAAAAAATTATCGACCCCCCCATACAAAATCACGATCAACTGACTGCATTTAATATGGGAAGTAAAAAAAAACACGTCGCCTGAAATATTTTCGTATCGGAATTGGTTCATTTCCATGGTCTCTGTGCATCCTATCAGTATTCAGAGGGCTGTCCCTTACACCCTGTATATGCAAAATCCCTTCGTACTACTACAACAAATTACTAAAGGAAATCTGCTTATATATATAGTTTATGTAAGAAGACGATCTTACGATCTTACTAATAGATTACGTATCTTTGAATGAAACGTGAACCTTCCACTACACATTATGAACATTCGAATATGAATGAATGCATTGCTAATATCAATATAAGTTTAGCTACTTATCTGTTTATTGTATTTGTACTTGTGTGAGTGTTACTTTATGTGTGCGTCTAGAATTCTGGCGCCGGCTATATCGTGAGATCATCAAATTTCTTTCATTACATACACACACGTATCACGCCTTAATCCCTTGGGAGGTAGGCAAAGCGTTAACGGCCGTAAAAATACGGTCGCTATTTCCACGTCTGACAAATTTTTGAGGGCCGTTCAAGAATAATCGTGTATCACTATAGTGACAGGTTGTCAGTCGCCTGATATTGTGATACACATGAAACCCTCGAGTCCCTTAGTAGCGGAAAGAAATGGGGTGATGCTATTCTAAGCCGTCATCACACGACAATTTCTTTTATTAACATTTATATTTGTACAATATCAATATTCTATTTATATATTTAGTGTTTCATGTTTCCGAATGTTATCAAACAAAACGACCTACATCCGTCAGTCAATTTATGAATTGAGTTAATTGATAAGTTATAATGAGGTATTTGCTTAATCATTTTTAGATCATTCACTCGTAATTTGATGATCTAATTAAGTTATTGCTGCTTAGTATTTTTGGCTTTGTTGATGATATGTACTACTAGATTTTGGCCTAGCGGTTTCACCCGCTGCCACTCATTTTCCCGTGGTAATAGTTGTTTTCCTGCAGTAAAAAGTGGCCTATGTATTATTCCAGGTTATATTCTACCTTTGTTCCAAATTTCATCCAAATCGGTCGAGCCGAGCGTGAAGAGGTAACAAACATACATACATACAAACTCAGATTTATGATACGGTACGGATAATTACGGATTTCTTTATTAACAAGGACCTAAAAGGTCTGATTGCCGTGTGATGCCGGCTTAGAATAGCATTACCCCATTTTTTCCCATGGGTGTAGTATTGATGGTTTAAAGAAAAAAAAAAAAGTGTATTACAATTTTAAGCGACATGCTGAACCTGACAGTAATACGCGATTTTTCTGAAACGGCGCTCAAATAATTGTCAGATGATGCTAAGCAAGGGATAAAGGCCTGATATGTGTATGTATGTAAAATATTTGTAAAAGTCTGCCAGGAGTTGCATTAAGAACACAAGAAATCAGAATCTTGACTTCTCCGATTACATCGACGGCCGCTGTGGCGCAGTGGTAGTGCGACTGCCTGCTACGCAAAGGTTCCGAGTTCGATTCTCGGTGGGACACTCACAAAGTTGATATTTATCACTTTGTGAATTTGTTCCCAGTCTGGTTAGGACATTGCAGGGTGAACCAACTGATTGTCCGAAAAGAAAAGGTTCCGTGCTTCGGAGGGCACGTTAAGCCGTCGGTCCCGGTTGCTGTCTATGATAACTTAGACGGCGGTCGTAACACAACCATGTCAGAGGCCTACTAGTGATAGAAGGCGGTTGAAAAACTGTGACACCAGGGTTCATCGGGTCGTTGGACGACTCGGTGTCCCACACGAAAAGAGAGAGAGAGAGAGCCCGAAAACAAGTGAAATAACAATTTCTTCAGAAAACTAAACGCCCCTAGGAGTGCGTTCGGAAATGTCCTGTTAACTGACGCATCGCCCGTGTTTCCTGCCTCACCCCTCAATTTGACCAGTTTATTAGAGGACAAGCTTTTTTGGAAACCACGGTGCAAACTCTTCTACTTCAAGTGACATTCGAAAATGTTTACTCGCCTACTTACCGGCTTGTGAGGAGTACCTAGTGAGAATACAGTCCTTAGCTTAAATTTTGGGACAATCTTTCTCTGCCGTGTGATGCCGGCTTAGAATAGCATCACCCCATTTCCTACCCTTGGAAGTCGTAAGAGGCGACTAAGGAACTCGAGGGTGTGTATTGCAATTTTAGGCGATGGGCTGACAACCTGTCACTATGGCGATGCACAATTTTCCGAATTGCCCTCAAATATTTGTCAGACGTGGCGTAAATGTCCGTTTTGCGGCCGTTTGCGCTCTCCCAACCCTGCAAGGGATATAGCCGTGATGTGTGTATGTATGTATGTCTTTCGCTTATTTTATCTTATTTTAGGAATTTACCGTCTCATGCACATATCACGCCTATAATCACTTGCCGGGTAGGCAGAGCGCGAACATCCGCAAAAACGGACATTTACGCCACGTCTGACAAATATTTGAAGGTCATTCGGAAAATGGTGTATCACCATAGTGACAGGGTCTCAGCCAATCGCCTAAAATTCCAATACACACTATCGAGTCCCTTAATCGCCTCTTACGACTTTCAAGAGAAAGAAATGGGGTGATGTTATTCTAAGCCGGCATCACAGTGTGTTTTGTTTGGTTACCGTCTCAAACTGTTTTAAACTTTCGCAGTCATACATAATGACTCAAAATACTAAAACGGATACCTTACCGCAATACTCGATAATTCAATAGAATCATAATTTTAATACATAAGTCACTGACCGTATTATTCGAAGGCATGGTTTTCGTTTATCTTGCTTTAGAAAAAAGTGAGGAACTATTGTCCTATCTATTGTTAAAAATTAAAAATACGCAGTTCTACAGAATTGTGGACAATATGGCTGGTTCAACCGCAAAGTTGATTCAAGAATTCTATCTTGTTCGCTATACTTAAACCAGTTTCGATCTACCCCGTAACCTCTGTTTTCCTGTGAGGTCCTTGTTCTATTATACCTTCGGATAGGCTTGATCCAGTATACATAGATACAGTAGGTGCTATCAGCACTACCTAGAGAGATCACGATGTATTGGTTTTCCATACAGCTATAATAGTAAATGACCAGTACCTGTTGATCCCTTAATAGGTAACTTGAGGTAGGTACTTGTTTTGTCAGTTGTCTGACACCAAGAATGCAGATTGCCATTAGGCATAGCTGGTTGGTAGTTTTATCGAACCAATTGCTCTGGGGATCGGAATTCAAAACTTGATACAATAGATTGAAAGAGAACAATTTTAATATGAACAAAAATAAGTGGTACGGTAGGTACAAAAATACTGTCGTATAACGACAGTTTGAAGTGTCCCTACCGTCTGTATACATGCCGATCCCGTCAGCTTATCTTTCACAATTTTGGAAGCCTGTCAGTCTATCCACAAAGTTACTACATAATATGGTAGACGCCATTTTTTGGTATGTACTTACAATTTCTGGTAAGAAAAAAGCTTTCGCTACTACGTTTTGTATTGTTTTACAAACAGTATAATCAGTCTTCTCGATTGCCTAGAATTTTAGCTTTCTCGGTACCAACGTACATAAGATTTTTGAAATTGATAGATTCTTATATGACCACAAGTTACGCACCGTGTATTTCTATTTCCTTTCCATGTAATCTGGCGAGAAATCTACATATAGGATGGGGGCAGGTGGAAATGACGTCATCAAAATGAGCTACTTCCTTGTAATTAAAGAAAACATTTTATAGTTGTCTTTTGTTCGGAGGGATAGTGTATGTTGTATAACAGGTATGTTTTAACTATTATATGACTAAAATTGTTTGAGGATAGGTGTATGTGGTTTTATGATCTTAATTGGGTTCTGATTGCACACAAGAGCGATGTATTTTTTGTTAGTGTAAAAGAATGTGTAATTACTTTAAAAAAAAAATTGAATAAAGACTGTGTAAAAAGAAACAAACAAACTGTTTGGGAACTAAGAATCTTATTTCCAAAAATTTCAACATTTTGAAGTTATCAAGTGTTGTTCGAAGGGATATACAAAAAGATTTGTATAAAAGGTATGTTTTGACTGTTAAAAGACTAAAATCTTTCTGAACTGTTTGGGAACTATGAACTTCTTTTTCAAATGTTTTCAAGATAATTTCTTCGATTCTTACAAAGTTGATATCAATCTACAAGTATCAATCAAAGTTCAAACTTACTAAGTACTCTTTGAGCATCTCAATCACTGTAAAAGCGTGGTAAAGGCCGTTCAGAAAGTGTGTGAAAAAGTGTCTCGTTATCAAGTTTACATTGATATTATATCTGACATTGCCCTTAACACTGAGGTACCTACTTCAAAGAAACTGTTATCTCTTCACATGTGTGATGTGACAGGATATAAACACTTAAGTTATTCAGAAATCAGAGATAAAGTAATTTAGGCTTAGACTAGGGAAAAAAGAGTGGACTTGAAATACCTACGAAAAAAACGTGCATACCTACACTCGATCTGTCACAAATATGGCGGCATGCCATAGTGCTGCACTCATTATTACCTATGGATCTTGGATAAAAACTTATCGATAGTTGTATGTGCGGTGCTTACAGCAGTCGGAACTTATTGAACTCGATCATCTAAAATTCTGCAATATCTACATCTACACATAATAAACATTAAAGATATGTATTTTTGTCTGCACCTATGTAATCGATAAACACTGAAACTGCTAGACCAATTATTAATTTTATATGAGAGTTACAACATTCCAGAGTAACATGGCTACTTTTTACCATAGGAAAATATCTTATTCCCACGGGAAAACAGTTAACAGCATGGAAACCGGGAAGTCGCAAAAAAAATAGCAGGTATTACATGGTATTACCCAAATTAGCCGAACCACATCTTTGCCACATTTCTGACATAAATGAAAATAAGAGATTGAAAAAATTTCGTTGCCTGCCGGGGCTTGAACCCGGGACCTGTGGATAACCAACCCACTATTTCTAGCATATTAGAGACGTACATGGACAAATTAATGTCGGAAATTGAGGATCTGGAATTCCTGACAGAGGGCACCAGGTGCACAACTTAACTTTACAGGGCTATTTTTTATTAACCCAGGAAAATTTGCAGGGTGATTCTACTCATAATTCTGAACAACTTTTACTATGGGGCCGTATGCGAAATCGCTTCAAAAAATCAGCTGTTCCATACATTTTGATCGTGTAGGTATTCATTTTTGTATGGAACAGCTGCTTTTTTTCGCTATTTCGCAGGCGGTCCTATAGTAACAGTTGTTCAGAATCATGAGTAGATTCACCCTGCAAATTTTCCTGGGTGAATAAAAAACAACCCTGTACTTATAAGATGAGATACGATTTAAGGTATTTTAGAAAAAAATGTTCAGCACGACAGGCTGCTCCTGCTGGTCAATGAGGGTCTGGCGAACCGCTATATACATATGCATATCACGCCTAGTATCTTGTGGGGTAGGCAGACGTAGGCTTGATATCAATAAAACAAGAAATCCATATTTTATGATAGATTTATTAGAATCAGTACCTATATACAAATAATAGCAAAGTTTATACAAATAATACAATTGTTCTAATTGTAATTAAGATCTAAATATTTTTTTTTTAAATATATAATTTTATTTTTCAAAAATCATAATAGCCTACTTATTGATAAATGCTAATTAATACCAATTGTAATATCATTATATTGGTAATCTATTGGTTATTTACTTAACCCTAGAGTGGGCGCGCTATGAATGAATGAATTTTAAAAGCAATACTTACCAACAACTCACTTGAAGGCAAAGCATCGTCTTGTTACATTTAATGTTCGGTTAAACCATTTATCTTTGAAATGCAGGGAACAAATGAAAATATCTTTGGTCATAGTATTTAAATTTTCGACCCCAAGTATATCTTCTTTCTTTCGGCCACTGCTTTCTTTGTTCTTGACGCCTTGGCAATCTATAATCATAAAACAATTCGGCTTTAAGTGTGCCCGCATTTATGACACTAAACTTCATACGAAAAACTTCGAATGTATGCGTGGGCACGATTCAAAAGTAAGCAATAAAGGGGATCACAATTGTTTCACTTATTCAAATATGATATCGATAAATTGAAAATGCCGTACCCCAACTCTATATACTATGATGAATGATTTTCGCAAAAAATCTCGGAATATCTTTTGTATAGCAGCAGATGATTATAAAAACGTAAGCGTTTCTTTAAAAAGTTTCTCACAGTTACCACAATCTTACAAAATAACAGGAAATACAACATATTTTAAATCAAATCGGTTACTTACCTGTGCAACGTTATCTTTTGATGTTTATTGTTGCTTTTCATGGGGCATCCCAGCACACTGCGCCTACCCATATTAATACTATATTCTTCCAAGTTTTATCACTTTGAATAAGCTCAAATTTCACATAAAACACAAATATTCTTAAAAATTCCTCGATATTTACACGCGGGATGACAACTGACGTACTTTCATCTGACAGGGACTAAACATGGCGGCCGGCCGCAGTGTTGCTATTTATGGTAATGATAAAACATTAGTTGTCCTTTTTTTCATACTGTAATACCCATAAGTTAAAAAGAGACGCAGATATGTCTTAGTTGTCTTCTTTTAATGCCGAGTCCACTCTTTTTTCCCTAGTCTAAGAATTTAGGGAACGGATATTTGAGAACACCAAATCACTTTCGAAAAGATAGGAATTTTTCAATTATGTAAGTACTAGATTTCCGCCCAGCGGTTTCAGCATTTTCCCGTGGTAATAGTTGTTTTCCTGCGGTAAAAAGTGGCCTATGTGTTATTCCAGGTTATACTCTACCTGTGTTCTAAATTTCATCCGAATCGGTCAAGCCGTTTGAAGCATGAAGAGGTAACAAACATACATACACACACACAAACTCTCAGATTTATAATATTAGTACGGATAATGTAGGCACTACTAATAAAAGGCGAATATGGACTGTGGTTCCTATTATCAGCATCTAAAGTTTTGCAAAAATATTCAAATATGTAAATCCATCAGCTGACTCGAAACGGAACATTTGCAGAACATCCCCCGGTGGCAAAAACGGGACCCCAATGCCTGGAATTTAGCATCCGCTATACATTTTGCTACCCTCGCGGTTTTTTGTGTGCCTTTTTTGCGAAACGCAGTTCCTATTGAGAAAATAACTAGATACATTTGGCTTTTAAATTATGCAAGCGGAGATTTGAATTAAATGTTTCAGTTTTCTTTTTATTGTTATCATGTTTGTGTACATTTTGTTTTTGTAGTGGCAGATGACTAAAAGGTACATTATGTGTTCTTGAATTTGTAAGTCATATTGTTTACCTATTTCCGGTTTTATTATTTCATCACAATTAATCCACGGATTAATCCATCCATTAAACTTCATCGCTGACCTATCCAATATTATAAAAAATCGATATTTTCTTTGTTCCTTTCCCAGTTGTCTACACCTGCTTGCCTTTACTTGTGTTGCGTCATGAGGGTAAATTACCTGGTCTTCCGTCTCTTTTGCTCTTATTGTTGCTCATATCTTCCGTCTTGATCACGGCCCTTGCTTTTTGTCCCTTCACCCTTATTAAGGCTGCGTACACGCATGTTGTAGGTGTGTTGAATTATAATATGCACGTGTGTGTGTGAGACCCAGGGAGAAAAATACGTAGCCATTTTTTCTTGCAGTTGTGTTCCGTCTTCAGAAGTGGTCGTGTGTCGTGAGTGATGCCTTACTTTTGGCGGGAAAAAACCTAACCTGAAAATTGTGTTTTCAAATTAAGTTGTGATAAAAATGTGTGGTGTGTAAAATGATGGAGTGTGCCTTGTATATAAACGGGTTAGGGATTCTCTGCGTTTCGTCTTTGGATATTTTGGCGTGATGTTATATGAGTGAGTTTCTTTGACTTATTGCTTACAACCTGTGATATAAAGGGAACCAGTTCACTAACCCACAGTTTTTGGGGCTCGTTTGGTTTGTCCGAATAAAGTCCCAGATGCAATCCATCAAAAAGCATGTTCTTGAAACCTGTTGCTCATAAACATTAAATCTGGTTGTTTCACAGAGCACCCAAACGTCATGCGCTGTCACCCCCGGTTGTTTTTAATCTTGTTTAAAAACGCCATGTTGATCAAGAGATGTTTTCTTTTGAAAGAAACCAAAATCACTTTTTCTTTCAAAGGCGGGACAATTTGTGAACTTATTGACAAACCATCTGCGTACAACATCTAGGTACCTCGGTTACCACCTACTACTCGTCGTTTTCTAAAATTGAATCTTGATTGCCCCTACAGAACTTATTTCAATGAATGAAACTTGTTTCTATCAGCTGATAGCGTGGTATGCATAAATTGTGGTCAACAAGCTTTTTTGTAGTTTTTATGCTTACCTCATAGTCCCGATTTAGGAATTATTGCTTCTCAAAACCGGTGCGCTGTCCAACAAGTTTTTAATGGAATGCTTTTCTTGAAGGTCGTCTTTTATTCAGCTTTATTGCTCTTTAAATGCGGTTTAAAATGCTGTGTTCTGTAATGAATGGATGGATAAAGAGAGACGAAAAAAGTATTGTTCTTTTCTTGGAATTGCGAACCTCGGCGGGGAATTCTAGCGCCAGATTGCCACCTATTGCTAAATATGTTTACTAATGGGTTTATCACTTAAATGTAAGTACCTACCTGAAATGTCTTTGCATCGCTTTCCTTTTGTAAGCTATGAGACAGTTAGGTTTAAAGATATTTTATTTCTCAAAGATAATACATACATAGATATATCACGCCTATATCCCTTGCGGGGTAGGCAGAGCGTAAGATAATACAGTTAGCTTAAAAAGAGAAACACTTAAATTATGGGTATAAATTAGATAAATGGCGTCCAGTTACTTATATAATGATTACTATGTGCTTTG
The DNA here is from genome assembly GCA_027580185.1 of Tuta absoluta. Taxonomy (NCBI): domain Eukaryota; kingdom Metazoa; phylum Arthropoda; class Insecta; order Lepidoptera; family Gelechiidae; genus Tuta; species Tuta absoluta. The sequence continues at coordinate 3,000,295 of JAQAHW010000019.1, read as the reverse complement.
CTTGATCTATTTAAGATTTTAAATTGTTACCTACTGTTAATATATTAATTTTTTAATTAACATACAGTTCGAATCAAAAATATGATGTACCTATTATTGATTCGAACCTGTATGTTGCATATTGTACAAGCATAATATTAAACAGGTATGTTCTTTAGGGAAAGTTGTTCAGTTTCAGAAGCAGAACTCACGCTAAAAATATTTACATTTAATTTTATAGGACCTTGTAATATGTAGGTACAAATGATTTGCACTGTGATGTAAAAAAATGCATAAAAGACCAAAACGATAGGCGGTAGATTTATCTCGAGCAGAATGGTCAAAAATTATTATTCTTCATGAAGCAGATTCAAGTCGAGTGATGCCGGATTAGAATAGCATCACCTTAATTCTTTCCCGTGGGAATCGTAAGAGGTGAGTTAGGGACTTATTAAGGATGTGTATTGCAATTTTAGGCGATGGGCTGACAACCTGTCACTATGGCGATACGCAGTTTTCCGAGTGACCCTCTAGTGTGTGTCAGACGTGGCGTAACTGTCCGTTTTTAGGGCCGTTTACGCTCTACCCCGCAAGGGATAATAGGCGTGATATGTGTATGTATGTATAGATTCACGTTCTTCGACCACGTTTTGACATTGAGCCTCGACTCGGCGAGCTTATGAAAAAATAAAACGCGTTTCTCGCCTCTCGGGCCCCAGGACTTACGTAATCACATATTTTAACCAGGCCCAGGATTTAGGATTCCCTATCCAAACATCCTTGGATGAACGTGACCGAGGCTTAAGGTATTCATAGAACAATACTATTAAAAAATAAACTTAAGAAGCACGTGTAGATCTCGAAGCTTGATAAAAGATACTCGTATTGTAACCTAAGTATTTGAAAAGGGCAAAAAACTGAGTTTAAGTTGATAGAATCCTGTTCAATATTTAAGTGGATCATTTTGCGTGCAGCGCTCTTTGATCACTTAAAATTAGACCTTGTTTAGGAACCATTTAAAAAAATTATCATTGGGCTGAATACGTAATTTAAATTTGCGTTATAAAGCCTTATATGACTGAAACACACGTTATATCACCGATTTAACCTCTCGTCGACTCTCATGTGACTTCAAAATACATAAGCTGTTGCTGTAAACTTTACCACGAATTCCCAATGTATCCCTTTGGCAAACAAAATAAGCTGAGACAAGTTATTATTTACTTCTATAGGTTAATCAACTTTACTTAAAAAGGCTCATGGTACACGTGTTTACCCATAATCACATGCCACAAACATTAAAAGGAAAACAGTGTTAGACTGAGTAGGTACACGGAATGGTGATAAGAATAACCAAACACCATGTGTTTTAATACTCAGCCTCTGGGAATCCTTAAAGTATTGATTTACGAGTATGACTGAGAGAGACAAAAAACTATATATTTTAGCTTGCTTAATAAATTGCTCGTTTGACCCTGTCTTGCCTCTGTTATCATAAAGCATGCCGAAATTTATTAGGTGGCCTCTATGCGAGCGAGAGTTATAATTATTAAGTGGAAATATGATCTCATAAACTAAAACTTGAATTAAGTTCCCTAGGATTATTAAAAAGTTAATTTTGGTACAGTAGCTGCAAGTCAAAACTTACTGACCTTGCTTTCTCATTAATGTCAGTTTTAAATTTCAATACGTAGTAATAATCGGCAAATTTTGATAGAATACCGGTAAAATTTCTTTCCCACTGTAAAATGTAGGAACACCACACAGTACTCTTAAGCAAGAAGAAAACTGTTTGTTGTCACGAGTTCTTAAAACTAACAGCGACATCTACCGTCGACTTACCAGTTTTTCTGTTGTTTCAGACGTAGCGGCTATGAATCAGAGTCTAGCGAGTACTCAGAGGACTCGGCGGCGGCCTACGAGGATGTCACGACTACAACCAAAAGCTCTGGGCCGCGGAAGAATATTAACAGAGGACGGTGGACGAAGGAGGAGGTACGTGTCATTATCATCCTAAGCTCACATTCACGTACTGTAGGCCTTTCCTCTACAGCGCCATTCCTTATCTCATCAACATTTAAGTCCGAGACGTCCACTTCGGGACCGAAGTCTCTCAGTAGCTTTCAAAGACCACAATTTCCGGCTGCCTTTATAGTTAGCTTTGCGTGGAACGGTTTCGTGATCGATCCTTCTGAAGACCATAGAGGGTTGCGGGCAGCAGTCGGATGCAGCCAGAAAATATCGGTGTATGGGTGCATCTGGCAGATTTTGCCAGCAGTGGACGCCTCAAGACTGTTTATTAAGATGACATCCAACAACTGCTCACAATCTTTACTGAATCATTGGTCAGACTGGCAGGAGGCAGTCAGGCTCAGGTCAGGCTGATCTTTCCAATACGTGACCACCACGTCTTATAACTATTAATGAATTTATAGACCATGCTACAATTTCCTTTTCATTAACCAAATAATTCCATCCTTCCAGGACAAAAAGCTCAAAGTATACGTGAAGATGTACGATGAGAACTGGCAGCTAATCGCGGATCAGTTCACTGACCGATCCGATGTGCAGTGCCAGCAGAGATGGACCAAAGTGGTCAACCCCGAACTAGTCAAAGGCCCGTGGACCAAAGAGGTAAGTCCTGAAACGCGGTATCAAAGTTTTTTCAAGTCTTCGTATATATAGAGCGATGGTTTCATACCAATCAGCAGTGTTCTAGTGTTTCTCTTCTTTTGAGTCGTAGAAAGACCCGATGAGCTCTGGTAACTAAATAATCAGTTAACCGATCGATCCGACGTGCAGTGCCAGCAGAGATGGACCAAGGTGGTCAACCCCGAACTAGTCAAAGGCCTGTGGACCAAAGAGGTAAGGCCTGAAACGCGGTATCAAAGTTTTTTCAAGACTTCGTATATATAGAGCGACGGTGTTATACCTAGCAGTGGTATTCAGGCGTCTTTCTTCTACTGATAGCGATATTGAGTCGTAGAAAGACCCGATGAACTCTGGTAACTTATTGATCAGTTAACCGATCGATCCGACGTGCAGTGCCAGTAGAGATGGACCAAGGTGGTCAACCCCGAACTAGTCAAAGGCCCGTGGACCAAAGAGGTAAGTCCTGAAACGCGGTATCAAAGATTTTTCAAGACTTCGTATATATAGAGCGACGGTTTTATACCCAACAGCAGTGTTCTGGCGTCTTCTTCTACTGAGAGTGATATTGAGTCATCGAAAGACCCGATGAACCCTGGTAACTCAATGATCAGTTCTCTGATCAGGGCAGAGATGGAACAAGGTGGTCAAAGTCCCGTTGACCAAGTAGACCAAGAACGTCAAAGGAACTTCGTCTGGATTCTGGATTTATGATATGTGTTGTAACCGGTGACTTTAATTTCACATTAATGTTTGCCATGTTGTATTGTTGGCCAAAGATGGCGGATGTTTCTTTCTAAAAACCTTTCGTGTAGGGTATCATATGAAAGGGCTTTACGAGACAAACATAAAAATATACCTATCGCATTAATACGTTTTAGCTACATGTAAAAAATAAGAATAAAAAAATAAGAACATTAGATCTGTTAGAGTTCAATTTGAAAACGATTTTCGTGTCAATTTTCAATATGTATGTAGAATCTAGTTATCCACTGGTCTGGTTAGGACATTGCAGGGTGAACCACCTGATTGTCCGAAAATAAATGGTTCCGTGCTTCGGAGGGCACGTTAAGCTGTCTCGGTCCCGGTTGCTGTCTATGATTACTTAGACGGCTGTCGTTACACAACCATGTCAGAGGCCTACTACTAATAGTAGGCGGTTGAAAAACTCTTGACACTGTTCATCGTGTCGCTGGACGACTCGGTGTCCCACACGAAAAGAGAGATGAGAGAGAGAGATCCAATTTTGTTAAAAAAATATTGATTTCATGCCGTTATTTTCCTAGTTCGAAGATAAGCGCTTTTAGTCAAATATCTGATATTTTAACATGTATACGACTTAAACGTGAGCACAAACTTGCCTACCCAGCAAGGGATATAGGTGTGATATATGTATGTATGTACAAAGGAATTTGTCCTAAAACGCTTAAACACGACCACACATACCAATGACACAATGACTACACATTGTCGTAGATTTTATGAATGAAGTCCTTTGGAGGTTATGTGTTGAATGTTAAATAAGCTTACATTCATGGCGCTTGACTTTACTTTGTCATTATTACGTGTTTCAATGTTTTTTAGAAGAGGTGGTTGAATGTGCTTAGTTTAAAACAGAATATCTTTAGTTGTTTTTGGTAAAATACATTTTTAAGACCAAGCTTTAGTCAACGGTTTTATTACTTGATCAGCTGTCGGAGTTAATCAGGTCGTCCATAGACTGTGTGTCTCACTCGATAGAATATTACCAAACTGCCAACTGTTCCGAAATGTTTTAGATTAGTAGTAAATGAAATACAAGTTCGCTATGTAGACGACATAGTACAATACATTTTGTAAACCTAACTACACATATCACGCCTATAATCCGTTGCGGGGTAGGCAGAGTGTATACGGCCGCAAAAACGCCACGTCTGATAAGTATTTGAGAGTCATTTGGGAAATTGTGTTTCGTCATAGGGACAGGTTGTCAGCCCATCGCCTAAAAATGCAATACACACCCTCTAATCCCTTAGTCGTCTCTTACGACTCCCACGGGAAAGAAATGGGTTGATGCTATTCTAAGCCGGCATCACAAAGCTTTAACTTTACCTAACTCAAGAAGAATATTAAGCTTGAGTACTTTCAAATAGACTATGCAAAGAGGTAAATAAGGAAAAGCTAATAGGCTTTTCCTAAAAACCAGACGGTTTCTACTGACAATACATACTTCTGCATACTTGCATGTCTCTTAGTTTTATGCATGAACTGTCGTTTGAGTGAGTCAGCTTCCGATGGTGATAGGATAGACTGATTGGCGTTTGATGGTATGTTGTTGACGTTTTTACTGTGAACAATTAATAAAAAAATTAAATTCGTAAAAGACAATCGTTTCAGTTTTATGTCGATACGAGTAGCGTGTCAGTAAGATGGTTTGGTCTCCACTAATTTTGCTAACAGTTTGAAGTATAGGCAAAAGAATAAAACTTGATTGTTGCTGGCACCAAATACAAGCATACATCAGCCTATTACACATCCACTGCTGGACGTTGGTAAAAAAAATAAGAGAATCCAGGCCCTGCCCTGGATAAGACAAACAGCGCCATTTAGTCCCATTCTGCACTGTTCCGCGATTCGTTTCTATCCCTAAGTGTTTCTCGATCTTTCCACAGAAATGAGACTTTCATAGTAAGAAACGTATGTCGAATAATAATGCTATACAAGGGCGAAAGAACATTTTAATCGATTCAGTAGTTTATAAAAAAAAGGTACCTACTTTTAGGTTTACGTTAGGTAGTCTAGTCATGACTACGTTACAGTACAGATTTAAACAAAATAATAAAATATTAAAACACTTTTTGTGTGAGGTATAATACAATTTTAGATAACTTTTATACCGCGGGCATGATTTGAATCTGCTACCTTCGCCATCACTAGTGGCGATGCCTTTTCCATCCGGGCATAGAGGCTACTCGCACAAAAAATATTATTAATAAAATTTCCTTCCATTCTCACGAATTTTTACCTTGTTTGGAGACAAAAATAGGTGTGGTTTATGTCGGTATTCCTTTCTGACGACAATCGCCAATCTAGATGGGACAAAAAATACGCTAAATTATGTAGGCACGCAGAATTTATATTGACTACGATTCTGCGGGACAGTTCGTTGCCTAATTCAAAGCTATTGCTGTCATTCACCATAATACAAATTTACCCTGCCCTTGTACCGTCAACTCGTAGCTGTTTTATTGTTCTCGCTTTGACATGGCATGTTTTTCCCCCGGTAATAATTATGTATGTGATTCTGGGTTATATTTTATTCTATCTGTGTACTAAATTTTATTTCAATCCGTCGAACCGTTTGAGCATGAGGAGGTAATAAATATACATATACGCACAAACTCTCAGATCTATAATATTATTAGCCGTAACCTAACTGTTTTCCCTCAGGAAAAGACCTTTTCCCGGCATAAATTATACATATAAACCTTCCTCTTGAATCACTCTCTATCTACTAAAGAAAACCGCTGCTTTAAAGCATACATAGGGACATGGGAAGTGACTTCATTTTCTACTATTTAGTGATAAGTATGGAATGGAGTATGGTTTAGTATGGGTAAAAATTTGCAAAGGTAATGTGCCGCAGATTCAAGGCCTGTATGTAAGCACGAAGGATACATATAATTTTTAGGCTGTGACATGCCTTCCGACCTTGGCGCGGTCAGGTTTTTAGCTTTTTTGTATGTTTGTCTTGGACCACACGTGTTTGTTTCAAGACGGATGGTAACGAAGCGCCCTGTTATGGTGCTCGTCCACTTGTTGCACCGCACATTAAGCCTTGACACATAACATTCTGTCATACATACATACACATTTCATGCTTTTATCCCTTGTGGGGTAGGCAGAGTGTTAACATCCGTAAAATACGTTCGCTATCGCCACGTCTGACAAATTTTTGAAGGCCGTTTCAGAAAAATCGTGTATTATACCTATACAGGTTGACAGCCTGTCGCCTAAAATTTTAAAACCTCGAGTCACTTAGTCGTCTAAGAACCGAGACCCCGCACCCCCGCGCACCTTAGCTAGTTGACATAAGTTTTTGCTAGTAGTAGTTGACAAATTCGGGTTTGTGGTCGTTCACTTGCTAGATAGGCAGTGATGTCAAATCTGTCGTTGTGACGCGTTTCTTAGCAAAGTAACAGTTTATCGGCAACTATCATTAAGCTCAATCAAATCAAATCTCGCGTATGCCGTATAGCTTATTGTAAGCGAATCCTTTAGACAATAAGAAATAGCCTACTGTAAAATCGTTATCAAAAACATCACTTATTCAAACGAGATTATAACTCTAAATACAAAATTAAATTTTAAATGGTAGTAGGCTACATACCAATTGCATTTTACCTACTGATTTGTCAATCTGCCTTACATACTTACACGCTCACTCTGACACCGAATTATCATTTCAACCAGTGGAAACGAAGCTTAAAATGCCTTTTTAGGCATTAACCTTTTACTTAGTAAAGATTAACGAGGTTATTATTTCTTTGATTGCTATTGTTCGGTATGACTTTGATGTTCATTGTGTGTTTTACTTGCGATTATCTAGTTCCGCGCTAAAAACGGTCAAGTCTAAAAATACGTAAAAAAATCTCTCTTTGTATTAGTTTTGACTGATTGGACTATTAAGGTTTTGGTGGTTTTTGGTTAGGTAAGGCCTACTTAATAGTTGAAATAATAGTATTTTATTAATCACTCGCGGCCAGCCCACTTTTACGTGGGAATAAGAAGCTTTGCCTTGGCAAGAATAAAACAGGGATAATGTAGCGTTTTAACAGTGAAGTGGTAGTGTGACTGCCTGCGACGCAAAGGTTCCGGGTTCTATTCTCGGTTGGGCACTCACAAAGTTGATATTCATCACGTAAATTTGGTCAAGTCTGCTTAGGACATTGCAGGTTGCACCACCAGATCGTCCAAGAAGAAAGATGGTTTAGTCCTTCGGAGGGCACGTTCAAGCATCAGTCCAGGTTGCTGTCTATGATTAGTGGTTACACAACCATTTCGGTTGAAAAACATACACCAGGGTTCGTCGGGTCGTTGATATATCACGCCTTTGAACCCTTGCGGGGTAGGCAGAGCGTATACGGCCGCAAAAAAACAGATAATTACGCCTCGTCTGACAAATATTTCAGGGTCAATCAGGAAATTGTGTATTGTCATAGTGATAGGTTGTCAACCCATCGCCTAAAATTGCAATACACACCCTCGAGTCCCTTAGTCGCCTCTTACGACTCCCACGGGAAAGAAATGGAGTGATGCTATTCAAAGCCGGCATCACACGGCAAAACTAAAACTAACTTGAAGGTCAAAATATCAAGTGAGCTGAGCCCCATGGTGAGCCCCTATAGTTCGTGACTATTGCCATCAAATAACACTATTAAACTGCGGATGTTGAAAATTGGTGTCTTATTGGTTCATTTCAATTCTACTCGTTTCTATCACACCATACCTACCTACAAAACTCGTACATGCTTTTTTTGTATCATATATATTATTTCCTATTCGATTTGCCTATTTTCTTACGATCAAAGGTATTCTTTTTATGTACTTACACTTTTCATTTAGTCATGGTATCAATTTTAAAATTTCAATTTCCGAATTGGATATTTTCACTAGGGATATCACAAGGTTATGGAAAAAAAATTGTTCATTCATTCGTTTCATGTAGTTAATTGATGCCTATTCCTTAAGACCTTGAAGAGTCATCAACTTTTGAGTAATTAACTGATGACAGTATATACTTACCTATAGTTACATTTTGATTAATGATAGAGTGGTAAAGTTCTTTCGAAAATCAATGTCTACTCTTGTTAAAATTAATACGCAAAGTACTTTTGAAAATCTATGTCTACATACACTTACTTTATTTTCTTACTAACCTTGTCTTCTAATTTTACTTAAAATTTGTGCTTCAGAGGGCACGTTAAGTCGTGGGTCTTGGTTGTTGTGTCTGATTCTGATTAGATGACGATATACATAGAATAGAAAAGTCGCTGATTTTAAGCTTCACGATTAGAAATAACCCTGAAAATTTATTGCTCTGAATTTAATAGTACCTTATACGAGTATAATAGTTATCAGATAGGTAGTCATAGTAAGATTGTTTACGTTCTTTTAATAACCTACTCGAACATAGTATAGTGAATAATGCTTGCATAAATGAAAATAAGCAATTGAAAAAATGTTAGCGCCCGCCGGGACTTGAACCCTTGAACGTCCCACTGCTCTGCCAACTGAGCTACCGGCGCCCCGACTGACACATCAAAATCTTCAATCTCTTAGTACTCGTCTCGAAGCGACGTACAAGCGACATCTAGTATAAGTTATTGTAACGATCATTTTTTGTGGCATATCTGCGAATCTGCGTTCTGTATCATTGCTGTCAGTCTTTTCATGCGTCACCTCTCAGCTGATCAAGCGGTTACTATATTTAAATTTCATATTTTTTGCCACCCAACCGACTGGTTCACCTTGTTTAAACGAATATTCGCACGGTCGATAAGAATGATTGGCGATTTCTTTTATTTAGTTTATTTTTTCTTGTTATTTTTTCCGGCCATTGATAAATTGATAATCTTTAATATTGGGGCCTGGTCGGGTTAGGTGTTAATTGAGATTGTATTACTGGAATTCGGAATTTCAGAGTATCGCTACAATATGATTACTTAGACGACGGTCGTTAGCGTTACACAACCATGTACTACTAGTAGTAGGCGTTTGAAAAGACTCTGTTACCAGGGTTTATCGGATCGTTGGAAGACTCGGTGTCCCACAAGAAAAAAGAACTACAATACTAAGTAGATTAAGACACCTCGCGTCTTAGGCGTTTTCGGATACCAGAGTTGGGTCGTTCTTCGACTTGGTGTCCCGCACAAAAAGAAAAATAGCGTTTATGCTTCAGGACTTTTTTATTGGGTTTTTATTACTTATGTACCTAACAACTACAAGATTTTGAATTGTTTTCCTGAAGCAAGTTTCCTTAGTGTATCTCTCTCGAAATAATGACATTTGAAGAAATATCTCGATTATTGTACTCTTTTTCGTATGTATTTGTAATTTTTTTTTTCTGTTCCTGTTACTGTTTTCTCTCGCACTGCTCTGTTTTCTATTTATATCTTCTCCACCCAAAGGTTGCCTGGAGGAGATCGAGATCTTTTAGCGATAAGGCCGCCTTTGCGCATTCTATCTTAAGATGTTCGTGTTACTTATATTGTTTATTTTTAACTTACTTACTTTTACTTACTCGACTAATTTGTTATTGTTTTTCTTATTTGCAGGAGGATGAAAAAGTCACCGAATTGGTCGCGAAATACGGCCCTAAAAAATGGACGCTCATCGCGAGGCATCTCAAGGGCAGGATAGGGAAACAGTGCAGGTATGTCCACAGCCACAACAGTCCACTGCTAGACATGGGCCTTCCCTATGGCTATTTGCCATACTCACCACGCTTTGAGTGCAGTACAGAATGTTGTATTCACAGGGAATGTTAGTACCCGTTTCCTGGATTCATGCCTTTGTTGCATGATGTCAATAATTGAAAATATCCTACATTAAATACCTAAAGTAAATTTCATTTTATCAAAGTTGTTCATTCATAAAGATATCCCATAATTTCACAATAATATAATATCGCCAAACTGTATGACAGTTTGTAGATGAAGCCAAGCACTCAGAACATTGGCGTACGAGCTAATAGTTATAACTATACTAATTTATGAAAATATATCTATACTTTTCATCAGAAAACTTAAAATTTGAAATGGGGTGATGCTATTTAAAGCTGGTGGCATACGGCAATCTTATCAATGATGTAATTTCCATTACAATTTTATTTTCTTTCCTTTTGATTGCAAAGTCAAACAGGCCAATCATGTCACTGGTTTTCAATGGAATGGTCTTCAGAAGACAATATTCAAAGAGGGAAGGAACCGTTTTTTTCAAGGAACAAAGTCCGAGTTACAAAAAACAATATGTTTCTTAACCTTTTCACCGCCACAGACGGGTATAGCCGACAACCCGCGACTTGCCGTCAGCGCCACGGTCGGGTACAGCCGACAAAACTTCGTTAAAGTTTATGTTCATAAACTAGCACTTTAAAACCGTATCTATCTTTTATTTTTTCGCATATTGCATTTATTGTACCCTCTACTTTGATTTATGAACTTTTGCGCTTAGATATTTATTAGATTTGTAGTATAAATAAGAAAAATACTGATTACGTTTTGAAGCTGTCAGAAGTACCATTCGCACACGCCATAGTCGGCCCCACACGACTGGAAGTGTTGTTCCTTACTAGTACAAATGTGAAATATCGATACATCTATAATATATTTACGGAATATACTATGCCTAGATATTTGTCAAGTTTGTCATAACAATAACATTTTCTTATTATTTTAATGTATATTGAAAATATTCCCGACATCGATTTGTAGAAATACGCCAAGTATTAGACATTATTTTCTTTGTTTGATTGAGTATCGACAAACCGGTTTAGGCGACTCGTGCACAGCGATAATTGCTTGACCATTGTGAGTGCACTGTACGCCGTAGTCGGGTAAAGACGACACGCTCTGACGTCATTGTAGTAGTGACATAAAAATAGTGATGGGAAAATGAGTGCCGACGAGCTTAGTTCAGCAGAACTTCTACAGATTTTAGAAGGCGTAGAGGTTGACGTTGATCTGTTGTTTGAACCTGGATTACTCGCAGAAGAAGATTTAGGCCCGTATTTTAAAACGCATCTCAAGCTCTGATCTAGACTTGAAACTAGTTTTTAAGTAGAGATTTGATTTTAGAACGTCGCTTGAGACAAGATTCAATAATCAAAACTCACCTGAGTAAAATCTTATTACAGGAGGAATTTTAAGTAACAATCCTAACTAGGTACCTAAGTAAATACCTAATAATCATAAATAATAATAAATAAATTAGGAGCGTTTGGGAGGGTTTCATGTGAACTTAATTTAACGGGTCAAATTGTGATACAAGACCACCATAAGATAATAAGAGATAAGATAATTATTTATTTAATAAACGTATAAGTAACTATCCATCTATCTATCTAATTAGCCTATATTGGACACTACACTGTTGGACATAGGCCACTTCTTTATAAGTAACTATGAAATGCTAATAAATAACCGCTAATATAAGTACAATACCTTACGAAGGGCGTTATAAAAAGTAAATAGAAATAAACCGAAGAAATAATTAAATAAACCGGGTAGAAATAGAGCTAGGAATAGGTAGGAATAAAGCTTTTGTCAGACGTGGTGTTAATATCCGTTTTATGGCCGTTAACTCTCTGCCTACCCCGTAAGGGATATAGGCGTGATTTATTTGTGTGTGTGAGGAATAGAAACAAAAATGTTCAAGTATTTAATAATATATCATAAATCTTAAAATAATAGTTATGTCGGTTTCCCATTTGCCTGAGATACAGGAATTTATATTCTTAGTTTAGGAAATGGTTAAGCCACAGAATTATTTCATATAAGTGTACCTATTTGTAATTAAGTTTATTAAATAACTAGCAGCCCGCCCAGCGGTTTCACCCGCCGCTAACAATTTTCCCCCGGCAATAAGACAGTTTAATATAGCCACAGATAATATAATACTACTACGTACGATATAGCCTATGTTCATCAGGGATAATGTAGGATTCTAAAAATCTTGACTTCAATTTGAAACAAATATCGTTTTCAGATGGTGGTGGTGTAAAGTTACATGCCTGTGATTAACCTGGCCAGCCCCATGGCAGTGCCTTTATTTTATTTTTTTTATACCGCCCGAGCCGGTTTTCTGTTAGGTCATAACAAAATTGTAAAAAAAAAAAAATGTATGATACAAATTTCTTTTTTTAGAATGACGGTTCATGACGTCAATAAGTGATAATACTATCCTACATTGAATAAAGAGTTTCAATTTCAATTAACGGTAAAAGATTTTTTTAAATCGGTCCAGTACTTTCGGAGCCTATTCAATTCAAACAAACAATAAATAAAATCCTGTTTCTAATATTAGTGTAGATTATGTAATTATTATTTTAGTGTGATGCTGGCTTAGAATAGCATCACCCGATTTCTTTCCCGTGGGAGTCGTAGGAGGCGACTAAGGGACTTGAGGGTGTGTATTGCACTTTTAGGCGATGGGCTGACAACCTGTCACTATGGTGATACACAATTTTCCGAATGACCCTCAAACATATGTCAGACGTAAATGTCCGTTTTTGCGGCCGTTTACGCTCTGCCTACCCCGCAAGGGATAATAGGCGTGATATGTGTATGTAAGTATGTATTATTTTAGTGTAGATTTTTTTTGTGCATTATTTATATTTTTTGTCGTCTTTTTGTACCGAGTAAGGGACAGCCCTTCGAATACTGATAGGTTGCATGAAACATAAAACTGGACAACTTTCCCCTAGAAACATTTGTCAGGAAACGCCAAAAAAATGACTTGCCATACAAAATCACAATCAGCTGACTGCATTCACTATGGGAAGTCAGTTTTTTTACGTTTCCTGAAATATGTTCCTAGGGGAAAGTTGTTCAGTTCCATGGTCTGCATGTACCCTTATAGTATTCTGAGGGCTATCCCTGACACCCTTTAATACAGTAATGATTAAATGTAATCATTACACTGGTACGAATAATGTGGCGTAGTTGGTAAATTTTTAAATGAAATGTAGTTATTGTGGCATAACTGTAATAGTTAGACATATAGTATCGCGCGCGGCCATTATTATAGATATTGATGTCCTCTATAAAACTGTAGTACATCACTTTGCTCTATTGTCAATAATTTCCACAGTGTACGCGATATAAGATATTTTTTTGGTACATTTTTTACACGTTGGGTTACATTATCGAAGTTTTCACGCGGATCCCTATTTTTTTCTCGTATAAAATATAGCCTATGTTCATCAGGAATAATGTAGGATTCTAATGGTGAAAGAATTTTTCAAATCGGGCTAGTAGTTTCGGAGCCTATTCGATGCAAACAAACAAACAAACAAACAAACAATCAAATCTTTCCTCTTTATAATATTAGTGTAGATAATTATCTTATCCCTCACCATCCAACAACATTCCTGTACCACAACTTGACCCGTTAAATTAAGTTGACATGAAATTTGTGCCATTAAAATCGTTTTTAATTAATATTCAACGTAAGTAAAATAAATACCAGCATAAATCCTATGATGTTCTAATTTTTTTTATCGATATTCTATATTACATCCTTATTTGTCCTAAGGGTTTGAGAATATAGAAATGCCACCGACGCCACAGTCGTCTATAACCGACAACGCGATATAGAGAGACGCGTAATAGAGATGCGCCAGTGCTGATCGAAAACTGTACTAAAAATAAACTTGTTGAATATGCCTAGTGTTGTTTACGAGGACACCACTACTACCACTATCCTATATTATTATTTTGACCTTTATGAAATCAGAACTGAAAAGTTGGGGGCAAAATAATGGTTTTAGATTAATTAAAACTCGGTTTAAAAAGTGAAGATTTATTATCGATATGAACTGTTGGACATCTCTATTTTATTGAGTATTTCTTTACCAAGAAATTGGTGTGGCGCTGGTTGCAATTTTTTACTCGAATGGCTTGGCGGCGAAAAGGTTAAATTCCTGTACAAACTGACTGCATACAATTTAAGGAAAGTCACGAAAGTTAAGTTTTTTTTTTATGATGGGTTTGCTCTTGACTCTAGTCTAGGTCATAGGACAGAGACAGAGTCTAAGATGGAGCGAGCTCATCCAGAAGAAGCCTGTTAAGGCACTGGCACTCCCACACACTGACGGAACACAGCAAGCTACTTGGCGTGAATATGTTCTTCCCATCACGCCTTGCAATGGAGCAATCCACGAAAATGTCTTGTGCTGGACACTTTAATACTTGATACCTTAAGACTAATATTTAAATTAACCTGCATTATGTTCGAAACTTCCTATGGTTTTGTATCTTCAACGTAACTACGTGCTACCGTTGTGTCTTTAGCAAGGATGTTGCTCAACTCTGCTTATCGAGCTAGGAAGCTAAAAGGCTGCATGGATGTTACTTCTTGACCTACTGATGAAACCGGGGGTGGTGCCAAGTGGTGCCAGATGTAAGAGGGTGGTGCCGAGATTACCCCGAATTTCGATCTGTCAAGAACTACCTTCACGCCGATTTTCAGCTTCTTGGCTCGATAAGCAGAGATAAAACTCTCCTGTGACACAGACAATCCTGTTATTTGTGACAGAAATATGTTTGCTATTTTATTGGAATGCTCCCAATGATTTAGCATTATTTTTTTGTCTGTTTGCACACAAAGATGATTCATGAAGTAAGCTACAGTTTTCCTGTAAAGGTCACTTTGACCTACAAGAATTTAAAGGATAAGTTAATGTGCTTGATTTTGACCGATCAAGCTTTGCATTGCCTTATTCTTTGTGATTCAGAACTCTGACACAAACTGAATAATGGGGGTAAACTCAAAGCTTATTGCAGATACACACATCACGCCTTTATCCCTTGTGGGGTAAGCAGAGCGTTACAGGCCATAAAAATACGGTCGTTATCGCCACGACTGTGCCTAAATGCACCAATAACAGATAATTGAACTATTACATTGATATATTTCGACCAATCACAGAAAATAGGCAGTCGAGAGTGGCGCCATTAGTTCCCCAGTTTGCTATGTTATTGAGTCCTAAAGAGCCCTTTGATAACTTTTAGGCGACAAATAAGTACCTTATCATATATTTTTTTAATACATATTCTCATGTTTTTTCAGAGAGCGATGGCACAACCACCTAAACCCGAGTATAAAGAAAACAGCGTGGACGGAACACGAGGATAGAGTTATATATCAAGCGCACAAACAGTTAGGCAACCAGTGGGCCAAGATCGCTAAACTACTGCCGGGCAGGTAAGTCGCCTTAAGACGCGAATGTCCTTTCTCATAATGACTCTTAAACAAAATATCCCTTCCTGACAATATCCCGTCCTTACAATGTCCCTTTCGCACAAGGTACCTTCCCTCAACAGACTTATGTAAGCACACAAAAAGTTATGCAATCCGTGGACTAAGATCGCTATACTACTGCCGAGCATGTTATTCTCATATCAAAAAGTATTTATTGCACAAACACGGATCAATACAACTATAGAAAAACAGAAGGAACAATACAATAAGGCGGCCTTAATGCTAGGTAGCATTCTCTGTCAGAGTTATATATCAAACGCACAAACAACTAGGCGACTAGTGGGCAAAGATCGCTAAACTACTGCCGGGTTGGTTAGTTACATTTGGATGCAATTGTCCCTTTCTCACAATGTCCCTTTCGTAAAATATATATTCGTCACAATATCCCTTTTGTGAAATATCCCTTCCTCACAATATACCTTCCTCACGATGTCTCTTCCTCACAATGTCCCTTCCTCACAATGTCGCTTTCGCACAATGTCTCTTTCACAAAATATTTCTTTCTCAAAATATCAATTTCGTAAAATATCCCTTCTTCACAAAATATTTCTTCCTTACAATATCAATTTCGTAAAATATCCCTTCCTCACAATGTCTCTTTCACAAAATATTTCTTCTTCACAATATCAATTTCGTAAAACATCCCTTCCTCACAATGTCTCTTTCACAAAATATTACTTCCTCACAATATCAATCTCGTAAAATATCCCTTCCTCACAATGTCTCTTTAACAAAATATCCCTTCCTCACAATATCAATCTCGTAAAATATCCCTTCCTCACAATATCTCTTTCACAAAATATTTCTTCCTCACGACCCTGCCGCAAAATATCCCTTCGCACAATATCTCTCACATTGTCAATTTTCGCAAGGAACGGAACACGAAGGGAGAGTTATTAAATTCAGTGCTAGTATTTTTAGACTGAACAACTTTCCATAAGGAACATAGGTAGGTCTCCCAATTTAAAAGATTTTTTTCTGCCCCAGGACGGACAACGCAATCAAAAACCACTGGAACTCGACAATGCGTCGGAAGTACGAGCCGGAATTGCTTCGCAAATTCGAACCCGCGGCCTTCGACGAGCGGCGCCGGGTAAAACCACCACACCATACAACCAGTAGCAGTGTGCAAAAAGTCACCGTAGCGTATAACGATGTGCGTTGCTTTCTTAATGCTTTTTTTGGGGGTGGATTTTTGGCAAAATTATTTATATAAGAAATGAAAAAGTTGTGCTTTATTTCGCAATGAATAGAAAGCTTGTAACATACAATTTAGTGACAACGAAAACACGTTTTGATAGTCAAAAGGTACAAAAAGTAGAGCAGTGGGCTGTGGGACACGGTCCCGGGTTCAAGCCGAGGCGGGCGCTTACATTTTTTCAATTACTTATTTTCATTTACAAAAAGTACAAGTTATACATTTCAAACTAAGACTACGAAAATGTTGTTTGGGTCATTATCATTACATAAAATACAAACACTGGCAATGCCTTACGGCATTTAAAATTGTTAATTTTGATAAATAAAGTGCGAAAGCCACTATTAATAAACTAAAATGTCGGGAAAAGTATTCTTTATATCATTGTAAGATAATATTAAAGGTAAGTTTGGAATAGGAATTTTAATAGAAAATAAATAAAAAATAGATTTGACAAGTAGCCGTGTTGAGTAATTTGTATCAACTTTACAAATTACAAAGTATTCTGTCTATTTCCATTTAAGAACATACGTTTCATCTTTCAATGCTCCTAAAAATGTTGCCAAAAATCCCGCCCCTAGGTAAAATACAGGTCAAGTACAACAAATTTTTCGTAAGTTGATCTGTAATTTGTTTACATATTATGTGATTGGCAAATGAAAATAATGCATACAGCCAGTCACATAGATGCAATTTATTTCTTAACTTTTCTTTGCGGCTTCGTTTTCGTATCTTTTGTTTGTTTGTGTGACTGTTTTTTTCTAATTTAATTTATATGTGTGTTTAAATTTATATAGATAATGCTACCTAAAGTCTTTTGTAGCTTTTAGATGCTATTAATGTTGTAATTACCTACATTATGCACATAATCATTGAACATTTATAGCACTATTTACTTAGTTAATTAATTTAGTCATCAATCATTATTTTTCTAGTCATCAATTTGTAGTAAATATCACATATCACGCCTATTATCCCTTGCGAGGTAGGCGGAGCGTAAACGGCCGCAAAAACGGCCATTTACGCCACGTCTCACAAATATTTGAGGGTCATTCGGAAAATTGTTTATCGCCATAGAGTCGGGAGGATGTCAATAACATTTAAATACATACCCTCGAGACCCTCAGTCGCCTATTACGACTCCCACGGGAAAGAAATGGGGTGATGCGATTCTAAGCCGGCATCACACGGCATATATGTAGTAAATATTGTATTTAAATACAGATTTTTATAACTAATTTAAATTATTAAGTCAATATTATCGTAGTTCGATAAATAGACAAACAAAGTAGACATTTCTCACCTAAAAGACTGGTTATTATGAGAAATCATAATTATATTAATTTCATTTAAACTCAAGATTCGATTCACTTCGAATAAAAGGACGTTTCAATTCAATCCAAACGTATAAGTACTAATTAAATGTCTACAATTCAACCATATCTCTTCCAGCAACTAAACTGGTCGGACGCTTTCAACGAATCAACGCAAAGCAACTCTTCGACCGCTTCCAACCCTCCTTCCAAGCAAGTGTTGCACTTCAGGCAACTGCTGAAGGAACAACTGAATAACATACAACAGCAGCATCGACCCAGCACCCCCGATAGGGGGGGGATGATGGAGGCAGATACTGTGGAGATTATGGACTCGCCTTTCAAGTAAGTGTAAAAAATATATATTGAAAATTTGTCTAATGTTACTTCTTGTGGAAAATTGGCAAGTATTGAATTTGAATGTAATAATACTTATTAATTTCTTATCCATTATTACTTATTTTCAATCTTATATTGCCAATTCTCAATACAGTATTACCAATTTTCAATCCAATATTACCATTCCCAACACAATATTACCAATTCCCAATATGATATTACGAATTCTGTATCCAAAATAACCAATTCTCAATCCAATATTACCAATTCTCAATACAATATTACCAATTCTTAATCCAATATTACGAATTCTCAATCCAATATTACCAATTCTTAATCCAATATTACTAATTCTCAATCCAATATTACTAATTCTCAATCCAATATTACCATTTCTTAATCCAATATTACGAATTCTCAATCTAATATTACCAATTCTCAATCCAGTATTACTAATTTCTCAACCTAGTTATTATATCGTCACATCGGCATATTGCTGACCACTGGACGGACGGACTGGACGTAAGCCTTCCCCAGGGTACTCTAAAAAGCATAATTACACCAAAATTACAATTTCGGAATCAAATATGACTAGTGTCCGAACTATTATTGTTCATTCCCTTGACCCAATATGATTTACTATTTATTATTGTATGTACATACCATAATAATTTTAACATAAGTTGTATAACATTGTTACAGATTCGTGAACCTAGAGTCTTTACCGTCGAACTCCCCGATCAAAACGTATTTAGCCCCGGCAGCCACCGCCGGGGATAACAGCAATAGCAGTACTGGTGAGAATTACTACTTCATTTTATATACTGATGTTTTTTTTTAACTGAGTGAAAAGTAGGAAATCAAAAGACTCAAGCAAGATTCAAGCCAGGCTTGATTTTAATCCGTGACCTAGAAGACTTCGATCCAGCTACCTGGGTTTTAAACCTTTTATTATTTTGGTAATTGTCTTAAATACCTATACAGGGTATAATCACAGTCCTCCAAATACTGATAAGGAGCATGCAGACTATGATACTAAACCCAAGTTTCCCTTTAAATCACAATCAGCTGCCTCTTTTACTATGGGAAATCAAATTAACATGTCCTGAAATATATTTCTGGGAAAAAGTTGTTCAGTTTCATGGTATGAATGCACCCTATCAGTATTCGGAGGGCTGTCCCTTACACTCCGTATATTTTTATTGTTTGTTAGACTATTGATTGATATGTCTATTATTTTCATATAATTTTCCAGTGACGTACTCAGTGCAACCGGATTCCAAAGAGATAGTAGTGCCGTCCGTCTACACCTCGCCTAAGAAGAAGTCGTTGGAAACCAACAGCCCGCCGCCCATACTGCGCAGGAAGCAAGCCAGGAAGTCGCTTTTGGCGCCCGCTACCAATGTGAGTTGTATTGTATCGGAGATTTGTATTACTATATACATGAATAATTGATATAAAACTCAACTTGTGTCGACATATTATCTTACAGCTCCTACTTATCCCCCAAAACTTTCTTTTTATACACTTTTCCTATTTATCCTGTAACCTTTCTTACATATCCCCTAACCTGTCCTACATATCTCCTTATTAGTCCTACTTATTCCTTACATTTCCTACATATCCCCAAACATTTCCTAACATATCCTACATATACCCTAACATATCCTACATATCCCCTAACATATCCTACATAAACCCATCCTACATATCCCCTAACATAGCCTACATATCCTCTAACATATCCTACATATTTTATTTTATTTGGGGAGCTTACAGCCTAAATATATCCTACATATCCCCTAACATATCCTACATATCCCTAACATATCCCTAACATATCATACATATCCCCTTTGCTTCACTTCCTTTAATATTTGCTACAGTTAAACTAATCTAAAAAGCTCAATTCGACACGTCAGATCCATATTATTCATAATCAATAAAGGTTATGATTCTAAATCGGGAGCTTCTTCACTCACGCAACCTCCTACGCCCTATATTGTAGTGCTGTTTTTATTTACATGTTTTTAGGCACATGTGTATTACGGCCGGCCTGCCCCGAATCAAATATAAGCTTTTATTTTTATTTTATTTATTATTTTATTTCACAGACGTACACAACAGTTCACAATCAATGCAGATTCACACATTATACATATCTTAGGTAGTTTCTAGATTGAAAACCACAAACGTGTAACTTTATTATAATTGTGTTCTTTATTTATTTCCAGGCATGGCAGGACCAGATCACCAAAGCATTAGAATCCCGTGATACATTAGGAGTGACACCTATCAAAGCCCTGCCATTCTCTCCGTCTCAGTTCCTGAACTCGCCCGCGGGAGTGTCGTTCGACTCCACGCCTCTGAGACAAGCGCAACAGGCTGTCGCCAAGGTAATACACTCGCTGTAGTAACTTTGACAGCTGTCAGATCTGTATTTATAAGTGCGGATTTATTATTATTAACCATTTATTGCACACAAGAAACATTACAAGAGACGTAATATACAACAGGACAACTTATTTCTACTAAGAAATTTCTTCCAGCTGACCTACAGAAAGTGAGACTTTCTTCAAGACAGGCGGATTGGGCGTGCACAATTACTTACTTAAATAAATAAATGCCAATAAAAATACTTTCATAAATTAACATACATAATATATTTCATACATATATTATAATTATTTTTGCTTTCACTGGGAAACTTACAGCTTGAATATTAACAGTAGTTAGATACAATAAAATAAACTTCTAGCCAATTTAAAGATTCCATCAGTTAAGCATAAAAAAGAATGGCGAGTTAAAAATAACATTAAGAAATTACAGCAAATTAAAAATTTTGCATTTAAAGAGAAAATAAAGAAATAAACAGTCAAAGAAAGAACTTGTTTGCAAATTTCTTTAATAAGAGTTCTTGCTTATGTGTGGACTTAGATTATCAGAGATGGATCAAACAACTGTCGAATCGGTTTAATAAAATGGCTCAAATCATGTGACACATTGGGTAATATAGTTACTAACGTAAGGTCATCCCAATGAGCCATATTTAACAGCTGCAAGTTCTATACTAAAATAGATGCCAACAAAGAAAAAAAAAGGCTTTGCTGTAGCATTAGCACGAATCTGACAGTTGTCAAATACGGCTTATTGGGGTGATAGTCAATACGCGGGTGAGTAATATTACAGACGATTAGACATGAGTCAGATCCATACTAATGCTAGCTATAGTCCATTTTCCTTTGAAATTCTGTCTACCATGCAAAGGATTTAAGTCGTGGTTTTACATTCATATCTGTTTTATCTTCCAGGAATGGGGCACGAGTCCGTTACTGCACACGCCTACCCCGTCCACTCTCACGCCCGGTGCAGGAAACTCAAAAAACACACCCAAGTAAGTTATTTTTTGTATCACGAGAGTTATAAAACCGGAAATCGGCCCAATAATACGTGGCAAAATACTGTCTACTAGGATTTGAATAAACATTTCAGATTTAATCATTTGGTGGCTTAAATCTGGTGGATTGTTGGTTGGGTGTAATAAATCTTCGAAAAAGTTGTGACAGAATATTATCTAGCTACAGGTGTAAAATTTACATTGCGTAATCGATTAGCCATTATTATATCAGGAACATGAACCAGCTACGCAATGTACAAAGAATCATTTGTAGACTTGTAGCCTGTAGTTTCATAACATAGAAATTGACACTTCGATTAAAGAACTAATGTCAAATAAACATTATCAAATTTTGTTGAACGTATCAATTATTTCATATCACCGCTATAAGTTACCGCTTAGCACAACATTTCTAATACACCATTTTTCATTACCTTCTTCCTATTACAGAACACCAACCCCATTCAAAATAGCGATGGCGGAGCTCGGCAAGAAGTCCGGACTGCGCTACGAGCCGTCCAGCCCCGGACTACTCGTCGAAGACATCACCGAGATGATCAAACGAGAGGAATCTGACAGCACGGTGCAGCTCAACGACTCCTTACTGAGCTCTACTGCAGACCAAGAAGCAGGCAATGTGCAGGTCAGTATCGAAACACAAGTCCTAAAACGCGGTATCAAAGTGTTTCCTCGGATTGGTATATAAGTTGGATAGTGGATATTACTGAGATGATCAAACGAGAGGAATCTGACAGCACGGTGCATCTCAACGACTCCTTACTGAGCTCTACTGCAGACCAAGAAGCAGGCAATGTGCAGGTCAGTATCGAAAAGTCCTAAAACGCGGTATCAAAGTGTTTCCTCGGATTGGTATATAAGTTGGATAGTGGATATTACTGAGATGATCAAACGAGAGGAATCTGACAGCACGGTGCAACTCAACGACTCCTTACTGAGCTCTACTGCAGACCAAGAAGCAGGCAATGTGCAGGTCAGTATCGAAACACAAGTCCTAAAACGCGGTATCAAAGTGTTTCCTCGGATTGGTATATAAGTTGGATAGTGGATATTACTGAGATGATCAAACGAGAGGAATCTGACAGCACGGTGCAACTCAACGACTCCTTACTGAGCTCTACTGCAGACCAAGAAGCAGGCAATGTGCAGGTCAGTATCGAAAAGTCCTAAAACGCGGTATCAAAGTGTTTCCTCGGATTGGTATATAAGTTGGATAGTGGATATTACTGAGATGATCAAACGAGAGGAATCCGACAGCACGGTGCAACTCAACGACTCCTTACTGAGCTCTACTGCAGACCAAGAAGCAGGCAATGTGCAGGTCAGTATCGAAAAGTCCTAAAACGCGGTATCAAAGTGTTTCCTCGGATTGGTATATAAGTTGGATAGTGGATATTACTGAGATGATCAAACGAGAGGAATCCGACAGCACGGTGCAACTCAACGACTCCTTACTGAGCTCTACTGCAGACCAAGAAGCAGGCAATGTGCAGGTCAGTATCGAAAAGTCCTAAAACGCGGTATCAAAGTGTTTCCTCGGATTGGTATATAAGTTGGATAGTGGATATTACTGAGATGATCAAACGAGAGGAATCCGACAGCACGGTGCAACTCAACGACTCCTTACTGAGCTCTACTGCAGACCAAGAAGCAGGCAATGTGCAGGTCAGTATCGAAAAGTCCTAAAACGCGGTATCAAAGTGTTTCCTCGGATTGGTATATAAGTTGGATAGTGGATATTACTGAGATGATCAAACGAGAGGAATCTGACAGCACAGTGCAACTCAACGACTCCTTACTGAGCTCTACTGCAGACCAAGAAGCAGGCAATGTGCAGGTCAGTATCGAAACACAAGTCCTAAAACGCGGTATCAAAGTGTTCTCTCTCATTGGTATATAAGTTGGATAGTGGATATTACTGAGATGATCAAACGAGAGGAATCTGACAGCACGGTGCAACTCAACGACTCCTTACTGAGCTCTACTGCAGACCAAGAAGCAGGCAATGTGCAGGTCAGTATCGAAATACAAGTCCTAAAACGCGGTATCAAAGTGTTCTCTCTCATTGGTATATAAGTTGGATAGTGGATATTACTGAGATGATCAAACGAGAGGAATCTGACAGCACGGTGCAACTCAACGACTCCTTACTGAGCTCTACTGCAGACCAAGAAGCAGGCAATGTGCAGGTCAGTATCGAAATACAAGTCCTAAAACGCGGTATCAAAGTGTTCTCTCTCATTGGTATATAAGTTGGATAGTGGATATTACTGAGATGATCAAACGAGAGGAATCTGACAGCACGGTGCAACTCAACGACTCCTTACTGAGCTCTACTGCAGACCAAGAAGCAGGCAATGTGCAGGTCAGTATCGAAACACAAGTCCTAAAACGCGGTATCAAAGTGTTCTCTCTCATTGGTATATAAGTTGGATAGTGGATATTACTGAGATGATCAAACGAGAGGAATCTGACAGCACGGTGCAACTCAACGACTCCTTACTGAGCTCTACTGCAGACCAAGAAGCAGGCAATGTGCAGGTCAGTATCGAAATACAAGTCCTAAAACGCGGTATCAAAGTGTTCTCTCTCATTGGTATATAAGTTGGATAGTGGATATTACTGAGATGATCAAACGAGAGGAATCTGACAGCACGGTGCAACTCAACGACTCCTTACTGAGCTCTACTGCAGACCAAGAAGCAGGCAATGTGCAGGTCAGTATCGAAATACAAGTCCTAAAACGCGGTATCAAAGTGTTTTCTCGGATTGGTATATAAGTTGGATAGTGGATATTACTGAGATAATCAAACGAGAGGAATCAGACAGCACTGCGGCTCAATGATTCTTAATGGACTCTTTTTCTACTGCAGAAATATGCGTCTTTGTATGTAAATACCATAAAAAAGTTAGTTCTAACACGTGGTTGCAAAGTCGTTCTAAGATTATTTAAGAATGGGAAAATAGCACATTTTTCACGCGCGAAGAAGCAGACCGATTACGAACGAGGGTGTAGTTTGAAGCCTGAAGCGTAGCTGAGGGCTGATAAACATCAAATTATTGCCACCATATATTCGGACAAAGCAACGCAATAAGCCCATACTTGTTTTTAATGCTATAAAATATGTTTAAAAGTATATAATTTCCTCCCGAGCCGGTTTTCTATTAGGACAATACAAAATTGTTATAAAAAGAAGAAAATTGCGTTATGCAAATTTCTTTCTTTTTATAATGACCGATCATGACGTCAATAAGTGATAATGCTATCCTACATTGAATAAAGTTATTTCATTTTCATTTTTTTCATTTTCCCACAGGTGAACGACTCAGGCATAGGCAGCCTCAAGCGCCGCCTGTCCGAGTCATCCACACACGGCAAGGAGAACCAGCCGGGGCACAACGCTCACAAGCGCGCGAGGAAAGCGCTCGCGAGCAGCTGGGGCGCCGCCACCAGCACCCCGCACGCGCACACCAACCACCAGCCGCACGGCGTGGTGCCAGACGTCTCCTTCATCGTGGAAACACCGGTAAGGAGCGGACCTACTGAGGAAACACTTTGAGTCTCAATGTGGTTATTAAGAGCTATTCGTTGTTACCATTTTTGAAAAAGTTTTGTGTAAAGTCAGTTATTTATTGAATATGTATTAGCATGTAGTTTATGTATAGTAATAATACCTAGGTACATTATATTTTATCTTTGTTATAGTATTTTATAGTATGTATTTTATTATTAT
Organism: Tuta absoluta; assembly: GCA_027580185.1. NCBI lineage: Eukaryota > Metazoa > Arthropoda > Insecta > Lepidoptera > Gelechiidae > Tuta > Tuta absoluta. The sequence continues at coordinate 2,974,645 of JAQAHW010000019.1, read as the reverse complement.
TATTATGTATTTATATTTCTATAACTCTCCGAAGAGGACATATTATTATTATTATTTTTTGTTATTAATAGTCAGCTCCCGCTGCTTCCAAAATATTTTCCTTTTCCTAGGTTGCCTGGAAGAGATTGCCTAATGGCAATAAGGCCGCCTAACTGTGCACTAATGTATTTAGTTTTAAGCTATCAATGTTATTCTGTTCTTTTGGTGTACAATAAAAGCATATTGTATTGTATTGTATTGTAAGGAGCGTGTTGTAGTAGTACGAAGAGATTGAAGATTTTGAAGTGTCAATCGAGGCGACGGTAGCTCAGTGGGACGCTACCCCACGGCCCCGGGTTCAAGCCCCGGCGACCGCTAACATTTTTTCAATCACTTATTTTCATCTGTGTTTTTTCTTCCCAATTACAACAATCTATATTTATTTATTTATTTAACCGTTTATTGTACACAATATAACACAAAGGACATAACATATAGAACAACACACAACAGGTCAGCTTATTTCTAAAAAAAAAAATCTCTTACAGCAGACTTAGGGTAGTGAGAAGGCATTAAGTGAGGCAGTTGACGTGTACAACTTACTTAGTAAAGATAAAAATAAATTTGGGCTAATAAAACAAGAATACTTACATACAATAAATAAAGTAATACTGTATCTTAAAGTATACGTAATTATATGAACTATAAGATAAACTTACATATTAATATTATACAATTATTTAGTAATTTAGTAAGAGGCGATGAAGGGACTCGAGGGTGTGTATAGCAATTTTAGGCGATGGGCTGACAACCTATCACTATGGCGATACACAATTTTCCGAATGACCCTCAAACGTTTGTCAGACGTGGCGTAAGTGGCCGTTTTTTCAATCGTTTACGCTCTGCCTACCCCGCAAGGGATAAAGGCGTGATATATGTATGTATGTATGTATAAATACATACACCTATACGAATTATTTTGACATTGATATATCTTTTATTGCAGAGTAAGACCCTCGCCGGCGATAGTTCCGTGCTATTCTCTCCGCCCTCCATCGTCAAGCATTCCCTCCTCGAAGAGTCCACCAGTCTCCACAGCGACAACACCCCCACACAGTACTCCCTGCAGGAACACGACAAGACCAAGGTACAACACGGCTATCCCACTAACATCCTCTATACCATGTACGAACCAGTACAAACTGTAGACATCAACAACGTCAATAGTGTCGTGTTTAGGGACATCACGAATCTAGAATCGCCCAGAAGTTTCGCTAGACTAAACGCCGATAGGTTACGGACTATCACAACGGCCAACGAAATTGGTGATAATACGAATCTTATTGCGCCGAAAGAGGTGTTAGCGAACGCGTTTGCAGATCATATATATAAAGTGACCAATCAGAAACCGTCTACGTCGCGTATCGATGAGATTTTGTCAAATAAAATTATGAAGAATAACGATTATTCGCAAAAAGAAAACCAATGGTGGGAGAAGGATGTAGCGCAGAATGTAATGCAGGATGAAAACATCTATCCGAATGACTATTACGTATTTCATAATAACTATGTAGAGTGAAAATACGCTTATTTATACGGACTGTGAATTTTCTAAGCATTTATGATGATGTCTTAACGAATACTTTCAGTATTTAGCGTCGGAATCGATAGTTTGTATAGGATCAAGGTAATCTAATTATCAATGTTGGTACTTATTTAAAATAATAATAGTAAATGATAATCTACAAAATCCACAAAATAAAAATCATTATAGAATCAAAACAATATTCAATCAGATTTAAAGCATCTCTTATTTCAACGGAGGAAGTCTTATGAAAAATTGTTTAAAAATCGTATAAAAAATGCAATGCATTATGTATAGAATTCGGTACCAAATCGGACCAATTAATGATTATCGTGTTTAAATTTTTCGATAGGTATAAAATAAATAATTTCTAAGTGCACCAAATTAATTTTAACGTTAAACGAGTTTAGGACGTAAGCCAAAGATGATAATTTCATCAGATGAACTATTTCGTTGTGAATTTTAATTTAATATATTGGTAAAAAATGTTAGCTCATAAAAAGTAATTTTAGGGTAAAACGAAAATATACCTCAAGTTTACCATGCACCAAATTTCTTAGTGTTACTAGTTAGAGAGTCGCGTTTTAAGAGTTCAAGTATTAATATTAGATTGTAAAAAAAATGTTCTACAGTAACGATATACTTGTTCTGTAGTAACAAAAAATGTTCTTTAGTAACAAAAATTGTTCTGTAGCAACAAAAATTGTTCTGTAGTTACAAAAATTGTTCTGTAGTAACAAAAACCTTGTTCTTTAGTAACAAAAAACAAGTACAAAGTTAACGGGATGTTATTAGCAGTATTTTAAAAACTGGCTAAGAAATTGCCTAAGAATTTAACAAATTGAACTAACACATCCTGTTACGTCCTATCCTTTCCTTTGTATTTTGTCCTTGTATTTATTTATTTTAGAAATTCTATTAATTCTATTGATCGATAGTATTTTGCTTTGTAATTTTGCCTGAAAATATTAACATTGGAATAATTTTATCAAACATTTTCACTAAATTTTCAACTCTGCTGTCACTTTGGTTGTGGACCTTTGTATAATTTAGATTCTTTTCACATTTTTTTTATTGTTAAAATGTATTTTGTAAATGTATTGAAATATAAATCGGCAGCTATACTTAAAGAGTACTTTATTTGAAATAAACGAATGACATTACCCTACCTTATTTCCCCTCTAGACCTCTCCTACCCGCTCCTATCACAATATTGACAGGCCAGTGTTGAATCTACATATTATTTTTTCCTATTTTTAAAAACTTATTTATTTTTCTTGTTATAGCGATTGTTTTTTGTTACTATTTGTTTTAGAAATTGTTTTAATTTATTCTGTAGCGGTAGTCTTTTTTGTATTATGGCAACTTTTGTATTGAACGAACGTGTTTTATTTCTTTTGAGTAGTTTAGTGTCTCTGTCAATATTGTTTGTGTCCAATCCACTGTCCGAAATTAATCCAATGTCATTTATTATTTCAATAAATGTATTTTTCACAGTATACTGTTGATTTATTTATTGTTTACCCTTTACCGCATGGTCATCTTATCAATCAGCATGGATATTAAATAAGTAGTAGTCAATAGACTCAATTCTACGGAAACATCTAAACATAAAAGTCGTACATATAAGGAAAGGAACATTATTGTTTACATCCCCTTCATATTGCATATACGGGCTGTAAGGGACAGCCCTCCGAATACTGATAGGGTGCATGCAGGCCATGAAACTGAACAACTTTCCCCTAGGCACATATGTCAGGAAATGACCAATAAAATTTGACCACCCATCGTAATCAAGATCAGCTGAAAAAAAATTGGCTTTTCCTGAAATATATTTTAATGGAATGTTGCTCAGTTTCATAGTCTAAATGCACCCTATAAGTATTCGGAGGGCTGTCCCTTACACCCTGTATTTTAATAGAGAGACAAACAACAATGTTGTCATTACGGGAACCTTTCTTTATTAGCGCGAGTTATACAAGGAAATGCGTAATATAATAGAAAAATTTACGACTATCTTCTATCCTTTTCCTATTTTATTTAACTAAAAGTGATGGATTGATTTAATTTTAATCCTGTGAATTGAGTCTATGTTTATTATAAATTAAACAACTTACAGTAGAAGCTACTTTGCATGAGTATGTTTTAGTTGATACATTAATAAGTTTGTATCATGCACACCAATTACACCAGCAAACACATCAAAAGTTAAGCATAACACACATATTTCAGAGCAATTCAATTCAATTTGTATCTACTTAAAAAAAATATGTACCTGAGTTTGGTTCTCACACTTTCTCTAATTCCTAAATAATCTGTCATTGCTCCTCAAACTTTCTAATATTTCTAAATAATCTGAGTTCATTCCTCACACTTTCTAAAATTTCTAAGTAATAGAAGTCAATCGTCATACTTTTTGAAACTTAAATAAGTTCGATTCTCGAATTTTATAAAATTGCTCAATAATCTTGAGTTCAAACTTTCTCTAATTTCCAAGAAATCTGAGTTTATTCCTTTTTTAAATTTTTCTTTATAATCTGAGTTTACTCCACACACTTTTCTAAATTGCTAAATAATATAACTCGATCTTCACACTTTCTAAAACTTCAAAGTATTCTACTTCACATTATCTAAATAAAATCTCGAGATCACTCGAATTACCCAAGAGTTTCTAAAAGTTCAAAATTGTCTGAGCTCGATTATTATCACTATCACACTAAAACGGCTCTCACTCTAAAGTTTCAATATTTGTGAGTTGGTAAGGTGCTTTTAAATTCAGTGCAAATATTTTAGTGTGAGTTCTACTCGTGAATCTGAACAACTATTCCTAATACACAAAAGTCGAAATATGAAAAAACAATTGGACCCATACGAAAATTTTCATAAAATTAATCACCAATCAGAACTCACCCTAAAATATTTGCACTGAATAGGTACCTTATATAATTCGAGTTCGATCCTCGTCATTTCTATCTAAGACATCTAGTTACTGGCACTATTACACTTGCAAAATTGGCGGGCAAGGAACGAGCTGCGGTAGCCCAGATGGAACAGGCTTCGTCGCTAGTAATGACGAAAAGTTGCAGGTTCAAATCCTGCCCGCGCTTGAAAATATTGCAGGTTTTCAAAAATCGTCTGGAATACGTCAAAAAACGGCAACAATTGTATTGTAGGTTCGTTGCGCTACCGGCGAAGTGTTGGTGAAAAAGTCAGCCGTGCGCTCGATCAAGTTCGACCAGGAGACAGATGTCAGCGAAGAACAACCAACAACATTCCTATTGGTTAGTATCTCACCTATGTTGTTTCGTAGGGAATTATTATGGAGCCTATGTTGGGAAACGAAATACTTTTTTCGAGTTTCCATAGAAAGTCAGCTGATCGGGAATTTAGTATGGGAGGTCGTAAAAAAATTCTCATTTACCAACATACAAGGTGTAAAAACATTAGCTAAGAATATTTTAAGGGGTGAACCAGTACGTGAAACTGAACAACTTTCCCCAAGGAACAATAGGTCGAAATATGAAAAAATAATTTGACCCTCCCATACTTAGTGTGTTACCCGGCCGGGATAATTTGTATGGGAGGCCCAATTTATTTTTTCATATTTCGATTTATGTTTCTTGGGGATAGTTGTTCAGTTTCACGTACTGGTTCACCCCTTAAAATATTCTCAGCTAATTTTTTTACACCATGTATATTATCTTTCATAGAAAAAGTTGTTCCGTTTCATGGTCTGATCATGTCTGCCAAGTTTTCGGTACACCGTCCCTTACACCCCGTATAACTTAGCCGTGCGATGACGGCTTAGAATAGCATCACCCCATTTATTTAACGTGGGAGTCGTAAGAGGCGACTAAGTGACTTGAGGGTGTGTATTGCAATTTTAGGCGATGAGGACAACCTGTCAGTATGGCGATACACAATTTTCCGAATAACCCTCAAATATTTGTCAGACGTGGCGTAAATGTCCGTTTTTTTGCGGCCGTTACGCTCTGCCTACCCCGCAAGGGATTATAGGCGTGATATATGTATGTGTAAGTATTTGACGAGAGAATCAATTCGAAAAGATGAAGTTTAACCTTTATAAGGCGATGGGAAGAATGTTCCCACCTAAAATTGAACCTAAACTACCCGCAATAGATTTTAAAACCAATGAAAAAATTGGACATGGTATGCCCGTTAAAGGGCACAATTTATGTAAAGGATATTATATGAAAGCGAGTGTAGCCGTGAACGGCCTCGACATTGGCGCAACTTCACAAAAAATAGAATGTCCGTTGTAGAATAAGAACCTGCAAACTCAATGAAATATTTCGTTGTAGTTATGCCAAAAGTGCCTTAAGACGGCCACTTTTGGTATTAATTGTCATAACTTTAAATATTTCATTGAGTTTGTAGATTCTAAATTTCAAAAACTTGATTTGAAGTCAAAATTATTTCAATTACGATAGAGTTTTATAACGGATTTCTAGTAAAAGATCGCAAAAACGACCGATAGGCTGCGGTGGCGCATATGGTAAGCAAACTAACCGATCACATGAACATTTCCAGGGCGACACGGACAGCAAATGGGAGATCTACGTTTGCGGCAAGACGCAGGATCAACTCGAGCTTACTATGCTCGCACACCAGTACCTGCGCAAGACCGCGCTTAAACCGCGCTCACTCAACTTCTAACTTGACAATATTGTGTGAAAAAGGTACTGTGTTTTGTGAAAACTGTGTGTGTGTGGGAAAAGACAGGGCGTAGCAAACTTTTGATTGTGAAGAAAATCAGCAGATTAGTTGATAGAAAGTTCGGTAGAGTGTAAGAGATCTACAATTTTAATACAAATTAAAGAGGGAGTACTGAAAATAGTATGTATGTATTAGATAAACTTTTGTATCTAGGTAAAATGCGAATGAATATTTCCAGTCTTGATGTAGGTTTGCGCGACTTACTTGTTATTAATTTGGAAGAGAGGTTAAGGCTTCTTCACGGAGGTCGACTGTTCACATACGCCCGCCAGTCAGCTGTGATTGCCGAACACTGCGGGCCGCGGTTCGCTGCGCTTGCGCCGAGACGGTAGGTGGCGCTGCAGTAGCCACAGCTATGGCTCATGCGGTGGTTAGGGAAAGACTTTACGTCTGTCACCGAAAAGTCCGACCAATATACACTAACCACTTCATTACTTTTCACACTTAGATTGCTGAATAATTAACCTAGTAAGTCGCGTAAACCTAAATCATGAGTTGTACTTGTTATTTAATATTTCCAGTCTTTCCATTTGCCCTGCATTATAATGTTTTCTCAGCACAAAATACGCACAGAAATAGAATCTTTTCTAAATAATGCTTCTTTGAAAAATTAACTTACAACTAATGGACTGAAACGTAAAAACACGCGGACTAAAATTGATCATTAAATGCATTTCCAAACATGAACTGGAAAATTCCTATAAAACATATAAATTAAGTTTTGTGTGATTTAGCTTGTAGATCGTGTAATAAGTTTATATTAAGTTAAATAATAATTATTATTTATGCAAATAATCACATTTGGCCAAAGGAAAATACAACTTGAGTTTATCATTTGCAATTGAAAATAAAGTAAGTAGATAAAATTGATTCGCTTTGAAATTTTTATTAGGTGAAATATTTGAATCACATTGAAAAATATTTGAACTTCACTGGTCCCATAATTTGATCACAGTTTCATTTGCTGTCAATTTATTTTCAATTCTCTTTTTCTCTATTCGTTTATTCATATCGTGTGGGACACCAAGTCGACGTACGACTCGATGATGATTTTCTATTTGGTTCGATGTGTGGTAATTTTAACTTTTTGATTTAAATTATATATTTTTTATGATTAGGGTTTATTCTAAAGATTTAAGGCATTTACACAGATTTTGTTAAGGTGATTTTTATGTGTGTTGTGTTGTACCTTTCGAAGCTAAGGGCTTTGCATTTTATCCTTGAACATAATTGAAGTGATGATGATCTTTCCGACCGATTTCGGCCATGGCGACTACTTCAACTCCTAATCAAAGAGGCGTTGATGCGCTCGGAGATGGCTACTATAGCCAATTTTAGCTGAGAAATCTCGTGCGCAATGCGGGCAGGTGAGCTTGCCGTTCACATAATTGTAGTTAATGGCTGCAGGTGGACGGTCTTTCAGCTCATCGCGCTTAGCGTCGAGGTCTGCTTTGCGCTGCTCCTCAAACTCGCGTATTCGCCTTTTTACCATCCCGCGCCATTCTGGGCGCTGTGCTGCCAGACCCTCCCATTGAGTGGGCTCGATGTTGCAACGTTTCATGTGGCGCTTTTGAACATCTTTATATCTGAGGAGTTGTCCACCCTGCTTTCGCTTGCCCTCCTCTAGTTCAGAATAAAAGATGCGCTTCGCCACTCTCTCCTCCGCCATCCGGGATACGTGACCGCACCATCGAAGTTGCCGACGCATTAGATAGGCTTCAATGCCACCGACATTGGCTCGTCGCAGAACTTCGGTGTTACGCACTCGGTCGGACCATCTGATCTTCATGATGGTGCGAAGGCATTTAAGGTGGAAACGATCCAGAGTACGTATGTGGTGGCGGTAGACACACCAGGTCTCGGAGGAGTACAGAAGGTTTGGCAGCACAATCGCCATGTAGACAGATATTTTTGTGGCTAATTTTAGGTCGTGCGAGCAGAAAACCTTGGAACGCAGCTTTCCAAATGCTGCAGCTGCAGCACTGATTCGGCTGTTGATCTCGGCATCAAGGTCACACTTAGATGTTACAGTGTTCCCAAGATAACGGAACTTATCAACTTGTTTCAGCATATCCTCACCAAGCTTAATGGCCAGTGTCTCGCGACCATGTGTGTCTAGAGACATTACTTCCGTCTTTTTGACACTGATCTTCAGGCCGAATTTGCAGCATGCTTGGTGAAAAACGGACATCAGCTGTTGCAAGCCGTCTGGGGATTCCGCAAGAAAGCACAAGTCATCAGCATACATGATCTCTGTAATCAGTGCATACGAAACCTTAGTGCGCGCCCTAAGTCTAGCCAAGTTGAAAAGACTACCATCTGTGCGGAATCGGATGCGGACTCCTTCGGATACAGTATTCAAGACCTCCTTGACAACTACTGCAAAGTATAAGGCGAACAGTGTAGGCGCTAGAACACACCCTTGTTTCACCCCACAGGTGACGGGGAAGAAATCAGACTGTTCACCTTCTACAGAGACACAGCACTGCATATTGTCATGCAGGAGTCTTAGAAGTCGAACAAACTTATCCGTGCACCCTAGTTTTTCCAGCACCATCCAGAGAGCTTCGCGAGGCACACTGTCGAATGCTTTCTCCAAGTCAACAAAGCAGAGGTACAACTGACGCCCTTGTTCTCTGCTTTTTTCCTGCAGTTGACGCACTGAGAAAATAGCTTCACATGTGCCTCGGTCAGGTCGGAAGCCAAACTGGGTTTCGGGCAGAATCTTTTCGGACAGGTCTTTCAGGCGGTTCAATAAAACTCTTGCAAAAGCCTTTCCAGGGACCGACAGTAATGAAATACCACGATAAGAGTTGCAGTCGGAACGGTCACCCTTGTTCTTGTAGAGAGCACTTATGCGAGAAACTTTGAAGTCATCCGGGACTCGCTCCTCTTCCCACATTTGAACAAATAGCTTCCATACCGACGTGTGCAGCTCCATACCACCGTACTTCAGTAGCTCACCCGGTATAAGGTCAATGCCGACCGCCCGCTTATTGTGCTGCTGTCTGATGGCAGTAACAACCTCATCGTACGACAGGGGCTTGTCCAGCTCAGTGTTTAATGGGAGTTGAGGCAGTAAACTGATATGATGCAGATCAGCTGAACGATCTACGTTAAGCAAGTTTTTGAAGTGTTCAGCCCAACGTTTAAGTACATCCTCCTTGCTGGTCAGGAGTTGCATACCGTCTAAAGACCTCAAAGGCACTTTTGCTCGGTAGGACGTACCAATCAGTTTACGCACTTCACAGTAAAACTCCCCAAGCTGGTTAGTATCGGCAAGCCACTGCATTTGACAAGCTTTGTCCCGCCACCACTTGTCTTTTAACTGTCGAGACAGCCTTCGTAATTCCTGGTCACTGTCTTTGACCACCGCAACACTTCCACCTCTTCTATTGTGCTGTCGCAGGAGCTCTCGATGTTTGTCGAATGCTGCTTGTAGAACCTCGCCATTGTCATCGAACCAATCCTCGCTATGTCGGTCTTTCGCACCCAAAGTAGCAGAAGCGGCTTCCATGAGATGACATGACAAAGTTTCCCAAGCAGCACCGACATCACTAGTCTCATTAGTTGGTGACAGCTTTTCTGTTAAGGCTTCAGCATATTTCACCCTGACCTCGCGATCTTTCAGTCTATCCACGTTTAGACCCGCCGGCTTTTTCACTATGGATCTACGAGGTCGACGGAGGCGGAGTCGTAGTTTGGTGACAACAAGTCTATGGTCAGTCCAACAGTGAGCACCGCGCATGACACGGGTGATTTGGACTTGACTGATGTCTCTTTGCCGCATTATAGCATAATCGATCAAATGCCAGTGTTTGGATCGCGGGTGCATCCACGTCGTCTTGTGCTTAGCGGCAAGTCTGAACATGGTGTTCGATATCGCAAGGTCGTATTGAGCACAAAGACTAAGTAGTAACTGACCATTGCTGTTCATGTTACCAACTCCGTGTCGCCCCAGAACTCCAGGCCAAGCCTCATAGTCCCGACCAACTCTGGCATTGAAATCGCCAAGCAATAAGATCTGCTCTCTGGCGTTTATGCTGTCAAGGCATTGAGATACTTCCTCGTAGAATTTGTCCTTAATGTCATCAGACTTGTCAAGCGTTGGAGCATAGACACTGATGACATTAAGGTAGTTGTCTTTGTCCAGATGAAGGCGCAGCGTGGTAATGCGGTCCGAGATGTGTACAGGACATTCTTGTAGTCGCTTTAATAAATGATTTTTGATGGCAAAGCCTACCCCTGAACGTCGAGGTTCGGATGCAGAGGTACCCTTCCAGAAGAAAGTGTAGCCCCCTCCATCTTCCACCAGTTCTCCTTCATCGGCAAGATGCGTTTCGCTGAGCGCAGCCACATCCACGTCATAACGACGAAGTTCCCGAGCTACTATGGCGGTTTTTCGTTCAGGACAGGCATTGCCATCTCTATCAATGAGTGTTCTCACATTCCACGCGCCAAATTTCATGATAGGTGGTTTCATGTATTTATTATTATTTGTGTTGCGTCGACCACGAGTTTCGTGATGCGATGGCAGCCGTGGCTACTACCACCTTCCAGGTAGGGACGAGCATTTTCTTAGGGCACCTTTTCTAGCCCCCTCCTCGGCTGAGCGAGGAGAGCAGTGCTTCCCTGAATAGGGCTGCTCTGTCACCCCAGGTGCTGCCGAATTTGCATTGTCGTCCCGATTATCAATGCAAAAGCGACCACGGCGTGTACTCACACCCCTGGGACCGCCTGCGTGCAGGAATCAGACAAAGCCCAGCTTGCACCATGCCAGACCTCTCTACTTCAACCCATCGCCACAGGACTTAGCGTCATCGGAGTCCATTAATCGGAAGCAGTCAGTTGCGCAGGATATATTTAGGTGCGCAGACGTTCGCGCAAACGCAAGCGCACCCTCTGGTCCTCCCCCTCCTCGACTCAGTGGAACGGAAAACCGCTACGACTGAAGGAGAGGTCAGATGCAGTGTCTGGCCGACGGTAACTACACGCGCCCTCTACCGTCGCCCTAAGCCATCCACCTTGCCTTGCTGAATCGCTGAGTCCGCCAAACCCGTTCACATTATCTGTATTGGGTTGCCATTCTCACCGAAACAGACTTTGTAATAGCAGGAGGGAGCTGCTTATGTTGGATCTGGAGGGAAGGGAACTAGGAATAGGAATAGGAGGGAATATGGTGAAATTGGGACAGGAACATAGGTAGTAGGATACTACTGACTGGAAGGTATACAAAGCCAGTAGAAGCTCGGGAAGCCGGGGTCGCGTACCCGTATACCACATCACAACTTTCGATCCAGAAGCTGAGATGGGTACCCCTGACTACATAATCTGTAAAGCAATATCTATCTATAATATCTATTTATTACCTACCTATATATTGTAATTGCAATTTTCTCCAGGCAACATTACTATGGCGTCGGTAAAGGTTGTACCACGTTTTATTCTGCAGAATTTTAGCTAGTTTTATTATAGTTTTGATTTAAGTTTATTTATAGACAAAAGTACAAATATAGGATTAAAGTTTCGTAGTTAAAATATTTTGTAATTTTTCTAAATGGTTTGGATATAAGAGTAATTATGTTTTGATTAAGCGTGTTTAGTAAAAACATAATTTAGATGGTGATTTACAAACAGTTTTCAATAATCAAACTTTAAATTTCTTGTTGCTATTTTTCATTCTGTAAGTATGGTAACTTTTTACTAATTTAATTTAATTTAAAAAACTTGCTTCATACTCATATGTGATTAAACCATAAGATTGACCGAACTTAACAAGTGAACTTCCATCGATATGATATTATATTAATACGGGTCTTGACCGCTATTGGCCGGCGGACACATATAATTCGAGCCTAACATCTCATCGTTTTGGTACTCTCATTTATCAACTTTTCTCTACATTGGAACTATCATTTTGTATGGAAGTGCTAAATATGAGGTGTTTTAAAAGGTAAACCGACCCATGAAATTGAATACTTTTCCCTGATCTTTGAGGAACAGGTCGAAAATGAAAAGAAAAAAACTTAGGACCTCCTATACATTTTGGTAAAGATTGCCGCTGATTATAAGAGGCCTATACCCTGCAATATGTTTATGTGTATACATACACACATTAAAAGCCACAACGGTCCACTGCTGGACAAGGGCCTGTCCCCTATGTCTGTATATGTGGGCTGAAAATTATGTTGTTTAGTTAGCATAGTAATCAGCTAAGTTTTCAGTGTGTCATTCAGTAAAACGCCCAAGTCAATCAAGAACGATTTCAGTTTCTAAATCACCTAATATGAATAAGTTTGTAGATAGTTTTGAATTAAAAAAGCAATATTTATAGACGATTATATCACGTTAACTTGGAAATATCTTTATTTTACGTTTTCTTTTGTAGTGTCTATTGTGTATTTTGGGTTTATTTTCTTTTGTAATAATAATTATGTACATAAAATAAAGTCTATGTTGATTCGATAACTGATTTAATTAAATACAAATTATGGTCAGTTATTGTTAAGTAAATAATTTATTTTTAGTTTCTTTTTGGTATGTGTTGTCTTTCCAAGCAAAGGCTTATGTTTTTTATAGTTTTGAATCAGCATAGATTTTATTATTTTAACGATTTTAACCTTTCGACCCCCTTACAATAATGGGCATTACCCATTCTCACCATTTTTATGGTTTTTATTTTGAGACTTTTAAAATAATGTTTTAAAGGATTTTACTTAGCGACAAACCCTCCTGGTTTGAGTTTGTAAATATAAATAGTTTAAGAGATTTCAGTAAGCTGGAAATTTTAATAAAGGATTGAAGTATAATTTTTGTTTTTTATTTTTTGTTGCAATATGAAAGGTTAGTTGAATTCAGTTTAAATGAATATAAATCTGAAAAATTGGTATGAAATGTTTTAATTACCCCTTAAAGATTTATGTTAAACTACAATAACTCATAGAAATACAGAAACGGAATGATTGTAATTCAATGTGAAATGATATATTACAGAAATTTCAAGAAATATTTTATTCTAAAATAATACCTATTTTCAATAAACAAAACATAAATAAAAGTATTCTAATATTCGAATCACAGCCAATACACACCAACATTATCGGCAAGAAAATAATGATATCTCTAATTATATTCGGCCGCCAGCCGCCGCCGGCGGCTAGCTTGATTCGTCGCAAGTTAGAAGAAAATGTATACAACAGATTATTTACGTTCGCTGGCTGCGGACGTGTTTTATATACAGGATTATTATTTATTCGGAAATTTTACAGGGCGATTCTACTCACGATTCTGAACAACTGTTATTATGGGGTCACTTGCGGAATCGCGAAAAAAAAAAATTAGCAGCTGTTTTTATTTTCGCGATTTCGCAGGTGATCCCATAATAAAAGTTTTTCAGAATCATGAGTAGAATCACCCTGTAAAAATTCCGCGCTGAATAAAAAATAACCCTGTATAGCTTGGAAACTTGAGACGAGCTACCTGTCCCTATGTTATGAAACTACAGGCCACAATTTTACAGGTTAAATTCTTAGTACATTGCGTAGCCGGTTAATATTTCTGGTATATAATAGCTAACCGAATACGCAATGAACATCGAATTTCACCCGTAAGTTTGTAGCCTTTAGTTTAATAATATCCTCAGACCCGGTGGTTTCAACATTTTCTAAAAACGGTGATTGTAGTTGAGCCTGCCGCCGTAGTCGCGACCGAATCCTTGAGTTTGACTGTAAAATCCTTGCGCGCTAAGGTCCCCGTTCTTGCCTACAGGCCATCTGCCGCCGGCCGCTGCGTTGATCTGTGACAATCAAGAAATATTGTGGGTTACACTTGCGTTACTCCAATAAGCCATTTTTGGCAGCTGTCAAGTCATGCTAATGCTTTAGCATATTGTCTATTTGATATGGCTTTTGGTATGGGTCACAAATTAACTATATGTAGACTAGCTAGTATGGGTTTGACACTAGCCGAAATTGGCTTATTGGAGTGTCGCGAATATCATGCGAATATAAACGTGACTAATGCACCCAAAAACCGCAAAAGACCCTAACTTAACCTCAGATCACTAATATGCCCTAACTAAACACGCTATAGACGCTCAGTCAGTAAAATCTTGAAAATTTCGCCAGCGGCCCGGGTTTAAATCCAAGACCTGGTGCCTATGTTATGAAACTACAGGCTACAAGTCTACAGGTGAAATTCTTAGTAAATTGCGCAGCTGGTATTAACCAGCTGCGCAATTTCTGGTATCATAATGGCTTACCGACTACGCAATGAACATCGAATTTCACTTGTAAAATTGTAGCCAGTAGTTTGATAATATCGGGTACTGGTAGTTAAAGGCCTGCCTCGAACTTTTCAGCGTCCCTTTTACAGTAATGGCAAATCCTGTGTGTGATAACATAGCGGAATCGCCATTTTTTGAAAATTTCTCGTCAAATTAACAAGTAATCAAAAAACTGTACGACAAGAATCTAGTAATGTACAAAACGTATCGTATTCGCAAAAAAATAATGTGTTACATTCATAAGATTGCTATACACTACGCAAAAAAGTGTGATAATAGACGAAACTTTGAAAATAAATCTATCGAGCAAACTTTCTTTAATCGTGTTTTCCTGTGACCATAATCTAGATATAATGAAAAATGCTTTATTCACCAACAAAATGCTTCATCCAAAAATACCCATTTTGTTCACGGCGCGCCCTTAAACAAACTTACAGAAGCAGGTCCATGGATCATCTTGCTCGCCTCCAAAGACGCTGAAGCCCTATCGTTCTTCCAGTTGAGGGCGCCGCCCATGTGGCTGGAGGCCCCGTTAGGCCCCAGCACCCTGGTGCCGGTGACCTGCCCGTTCAGGTTTCCACGGTGGTCGTTGAAGATGTTGTGTTCGTAACCGCCTTTGCCCTGGAATAAGGAATAGGAATATAATACTATATTATGAATTAAAACACCAGGAACCAGCAAATTTTTATGAAGCAGGCTGAGTTTAAAACTGGAAACTTTGCTATCGGCAATTTTTGCAAGTGTATCTTTTATTACTATTTATTAAAATTACATTATATCAAGCATTAACTTTACTTCGTGCCGTTAAACCTTAGAAAAGTTTGTGTCGGCACTGCATATTTATTTATTTAAATAAACACATGCCTCAGTTATGAAAATAAAAAGACAACCTAATTTCTAATATAAAGATATGGGAGCATAAAAACCTACCAATTATATAAGGCCACTTTCACACTATGTCTCTATGGGCAGGGAAATATTAAGGGAAGTGGGCAGCACATCACACGAGAATGCAAACGTCTTGCTACTCACTTGCCTGGCACTTTTCGTGTTCCCTTGAGTGTCGGCTTTTCGAGCGCGAGTAAAAGGGAAGGGAGCACGAACGCGAGTGGAATGTATCGCTGTCTCGCTCACTCGTATTGCTGCGAGAAAACTATGCCGGCAGTGTGTGAAAACTCACTCGCTTTGATACTTTCGCGGAAGTATTTCGAGCAATATACGCGGTACGTAGCATTATGAATGTTAGAGTAGGAATAATCGCTTACATATAGTCCGTTGTCGTTGGAGCCGAGGGTGCCGAAAACTCGTCCATTCTGGCCAATTTTATGATCCAGGGTAGCCTGACGACGGAACCTTGGGTTTGGGACGTATTCTTCGGCAGGGTAACTGTAGTAGCTGAAACAGTAAATAAAATTTAGAGTCCGCGTCACAAAAGTAAAAAAAGTAATTAAATGTGCCTTTAAGAGCAAGTGTACCTATTGTAGGTAGGTATGTTTTTTTAAAGACTGGACCCGTCTTTAGCCCCGGGGCTTTGAAATCTACACCTGATTAGATAGTGGGAAGCAGAGCTCACCCGGATAAGTTTGTGCTGTTGTTTAAACAGCCAGCCCAATAGCGCCCTTCCTTGAGGCGCGACTGGGCTTACGAGTTAACCTGGGCCCGAAGTCTACTAAATGAAAATCGTTTACCGATGTAGTCTCAATGGCATGGTTTCAGTCGTTTCGTATTCTGTTAAAACTTTTGACTGTCAGTAGCAAATCAATGAACTACAATTCATTAGTCATTGTCATTTTTGGTGTTCTACTTTTATGGGAAGAATGGATCGGACTGAATGTAGATATGTGCAATGGTGTTAAAGCTAGAATTCAAAAGTCGCAAGTATTGCAATTGCACCGGAGTGATCTTTTTTTATTGGCAGTAAGAGGTTTATTAATGCTAAACTAAAATATTTTCATCCTTTAGGTAGTTACAAGGATTTTTCAACATACCTTTCTTCAGCTTCCTCGTTTTCAGCAGCGACTGCAACCAGAATAGCGGCAAAGATGCACAGAAGTTTCATCTTGAACTGGAAAACAAAATAAAGATTAAAAATATACATACACATACACATATCACGCCTATAATCCCTTGCGGCCGCAAAAACCGACATTTACGCCACGCCTGACAAATGTTTGAGGACTATTCGGAAAATTGTGTACCTATCGCCATAGTGACAGGTTGTCAGCCCATCGCCTAAAATTGCAATACACACCCTCGAGTCCCTTAGTCGCCTCTTACGACACCCATGGGCAAGAAATGTGGTGATGCTATTGCCGGCATCACACGGCTATTAAAATATACACGTAAAATACTAGTAAGTAGGTAGGTTTTTGTTCGTCTGGGACACCACACAAGCCAACGATTGACGACGACGGTTTTGATTCTCTGTGGCAATACTCACAAAGTGGATATTTATCACTTTGTGAATTTGTACCTAGTCTGTTTAGGACATTGCAGGCTGAACCACCTGCTTGTCCGAAAATAATGATGGTGTTATTCTTCGGAGGGCACGTTAAGCCGTCGGTCCCGGTTGCTGTCTATGATTACATAGACGGCGGTCGTTACATAACCATGTGAGAGGCCTACTACTGGTAGGCGGTTGAATAACTCTCCTTCTTTTCGTGTAGGACACCGACACCGAGTCATTCAACGACCCGATGAACCCTGGTGTCAGAGTTTTTCAACCGCCTACTACTAGTAGTAGGCCTCTGACATGGTTGTGTAACGACCGCCATCTAAGTAATCATAGACAGCAACCGGGATCGACGGCTTAACGTGCCCTCCGAAGCACGGAACCATCTTTATTTTCGGACAGTCAGGTGGTTCAGCCTGCATTGTCCTAACCAGACTGGGAACAAATTCACAAAGTGATAAATATAAACTTTGTGAGTGACCCACCGTGCATCGAACCCGGAACCTTTGCGTCGCAGGCAGTCGCACTACCAGTACGTCACATTGGCCGTCAATAACTCTGACACCAGAGTTCATCAGGTCGTTAGACGATTCAGTTGACTAATGATGATGACATTTTCAGTAAAAGCTACGTACAAAAAAGAACGTTATACATAAGCAGAACAGGTGATGATAAACTTACCGGTAGATATAAAATGTCTCCAACTGTTTCTAATACAACTATTCTCACTGAAGAGCCAATAACTGAATGATACAATTTGAAGCCTTTTCGAATATTTATGCTGAGCTTAAACAGCCAGGGACTTTTCTGTAATCAAACAGTGATTCAAGCTGCTACCAGTTAAGATGTTCTTCCCCTAGTTTTTGTTTATTTGGCTTTGATTCAAATAAGAGAAACATGAATCCAAATTTTGTAGAGCCCTGACATTACGTGTCATTACGTGTTATAATCCTCATTCATATATGTACCTACTTAATATTTTGGCCGATGTTGCGCAGTGGTAGAACGACTGCCTGCGGCGCATAGGTTCCGGGTTCGATTCTCTGTGGGTCTCTCACAAAGTTGACATTTAGTGCTTTGTGAATTTGTTTTCAGTCTGCTTAGGACATTGCAGGTTGAACCACCGAATTGTCCGTATAAGATGGTTCCGTGCTTCCGAGAGTACGTTAAGCCGTCGGTCCCGGTTGCTGTCTATGGTTACTTAGACGACGCGGTCGCTACACAACCATGTCAGAGGCCTACTAGTAGTAGTTGGCGGTTGAAATACTCTGACACCAGGATTCATCAGGTTATTCGTGTCTTACACGAAAAGCGAGAGACCTTCTTCTTTCGTGTGGGACAACGAGTCAATGAAAGACCCGGTCAACCCGGGTATCAGAGTTTCTTACGCTGGTCATGTATATGTAGGTATGTACCTACATGTTGTATAACATCAAACAAGCTTGATAAGAGGAATGAACCGCTGTTTAATATTAAGATAAACGTTTAATTAGCATAGTTTCTTATCAAAAACGTCATGATCGTGGCAATAAATAGTTAGGTAGGTAAGTATATGTACAGGGTGAAATTTTACTAGTGACCTATAGCGAAAACTCAAGACGGGCTGGTCATAAGAAGCAACTTTTCCCAAAGAACATAGGTCCAAAAACAAAAAAAAAAATTGGTCCCTCTATACAAAATTACCGATCAGCTGATTTGACTACAAAAACTTAAAATATGTTTGTTATATTTCGACCTATGTTCCTTGGAGAAAGTTGTTTCTTATCACCAGCCAGTTTTGAGTTTTCGCTGTCAGTCAATGGTAAAATTTCACGCTACATATTTTTACAATAAAAGAAGTAGCGAACAGGAGCTTATCTCTTAAGAAGATATCTCTTCCAGCCAACTCATTTGTTGTTATAGAATTCAAAACTTTTTGGGTAAGTAGGCAATAACAAAAGAAAATAAAATGTCAATAATTTTAAAAGTAAAGTTCATTTTGCCAAAATAAAAGTTACAAAACATAATTATGCTAAAATTCCAATCGGACTTCACACTGGGAAGAACCTGTGACGTGATAGTCCAGTCAACCGTTACAATCTTAAGTTCACAATTTGCATAAATAATATATATACGTACTAATATTATAAATCTGAGAGTTTGTGTGTGTGTATGTATGTTTGTTACCTCTTCACGCTCAAACGGATTGACCAATTTGGATGAAATCGGAACACAGGTAGAGTATAACCTGGAATAACAAACACATAGGCCACTTTTTACCGCGGAAAAACAACTATTACGACGGTAAAATTAGTGGCAGCGGGTAAATCGCTGGGCGGAAATCTACTGCAATAATACGAAGGTCACTTATTAAAAGGTGTACTTATTACTCAATCACTCAATCAATAGGTATGTATTCGACTACTTATATTATGATTATTATCTGTTTTTAAGGTCGGTGACCCCTTGTATGCACAGTGCAGTGACGTGATAGATGGCAATGAACTTTATGTATGGTGAAATTTAACTAGTGACCGATAGCGAAAACTCAAGACGGGCTGGTCTTATGGAACAACTTTTCCCAAGGTATATAAGTCGTAATACCAAAAAAAATGGATATCACATACAAAGTTGCCGATCAGCTGATTTGAGTTACCATGGAAACTCAATCTATTTATGTAAAATTTCAACCTATTTGCCTTAGGGAAAGTTGATCCTTATCACCAGCCCATCTTGAGATTTCGCTATCGGTGACAAGTAAATTTTACTGTATATGTATATTTCGCAAGTTGATATCCACTACCTCTCTCGAGTGGAGGCCACGCTTCGGCAAGCGTAGCGTTGAACGCCCACCGGCCAGATGGACCGATGACTTAAAAAGCTGGTAGCGACTGGATGGCGAAAACGAAGGATCGTGCCCTATGGCGTACTCTGGGGGAGGCCTACGTTCAGCAGTGGACTGCAATAGGCTGATGTATGTACTTACGGAATAGTCTGGCTAAATCAATAAAAAAAACTATAATTTCTGCTCTCACGCCTCTCACGTCACCTTAGTACCTACGATCAAGTAATGAAGTAAGTACTTAATTGCCACTTTTAGCAATTTCTCATCTGTAACTATCTTAATTTCACGGTTTTAGTAATTATAATAACGATTCCATCTGATGATCTTTCGAGAATTTACATTTACCTTTTTTGTTCGTTAGAATTCACGTTCTTAGAGATTTTGATGCATCGATGCTCTTTGTAGGTCTCGTAGATAATCGAGCATAGGCTTTTGAGCAATTAACGTTTGATCAAATGGCATTAGGTTTCAAGTAGGCAACTCCTTACTTAGGTACGTATATCTAACCAAATGATAACCAAAGCCTGCTCCATCTCAAGATTGCCTTGTTGCTCACTCGTAACCTATTAGCACGGCCAGAATTAAATTGCAAGATAAGGACTTGTTTATATTGGAAGAAAGAGCGACCCACGCAGAACTAGAGATTCAACCGCCCCATTCAATTTCCTGTAGGTACCGTACCTTTTTTCACAATAAGAAATATCTAAACTCCCAAACAATCTGTCTATTCTAAAATCCTCCACTGCAACTGAATCCATCCTTCGATAAGGTATTTTTTAACTCATTATAAAAGTTACGCTTTTTTACACAATAGATGGCGTTAAACATCTGTGCCTATGTTATGAAACTACAGGCTATAAGCCTACAGGTGAAATTCTTAGTGCTTTGCTGGTGAATACTCCTAGTATCGTTATGGCTAACCGTCTACGCAATTAACATCGAATTTCACCTGTAAAATTGTAGCCTGTAGTTCAATAATATTGGGTACTTATCTCAACTAGCCACGAAACGTAATAAAATTTGCTTTCTAGTAGTACTGAACTGTTTTCTTCCTCGTAACCTTGCTGACGTTACTTTTTCAGACCCGTAGTTTTTATTAGATAAATGAAAATACGCCACTAGCAACGCAAATATTACTGTCAAACTACCAATCAAATTCCAGTTATGACTTCTTAATAAATTTCCAAAAAACGTTAATCGGGTCGTTAAAGGACTCGATGTCCCACACAAAAAGAAGGAGAATCAAACTACTCAGAAAAGATGTCCCCCAGATGTTCAACACCATCTATCGATGATTTTAGTACCTTTTTCTTTCTTAAACAGCTTATTAACCTCCCCAAATTTCTTTATTAACCGGAACATAGGATTTTATAGGGCTGGACTGTACAATTCTAGCCTCGGGGCTTTTAAATCTACAACTGACGCCTGGAAAATCAGTATAGTTTACCGCCAGGCATATTTTCCAAATTTTCTTTTCTGATTTATTTGTAATGTCTCACTTCCGGGGGTCAGCTGGAAGAAATTTCTACTTGGAAATAAGTTGTACCTGTTGTGTCGTATTTCTTTATGTTTTGTGTCTTTTCTTAATGTTTTTGTGTGCAATAAACTCTAAATAAATAAATAAATAAGTGCGCCACTGGCTTTATCTTATTTCAATCCACAACATTTCAAATTTCTAACAAGACTATTATATTTTTAATTTTTTTTTATGGCATCATTAAATAAAGGGCAAGTTCTTTTTATTTTATTTTGTTTCATAATCAGAGATTTAAAATTTTAAAAAGTGATAGTTTAGTTCCAACAACTAGGCTGCTGAAAACAAAATTCGCTTGCCTACCTTTATTAAAAAAAAAAAACTGATTGACATTGACAGATGAATGAATGAAGTTTTCTCCACTGTTTTTTTTTTCTACTATAAGCAAAGGATTTTTCATGGTAATCCTAACTTTGGAAGTTTTTACAATTTTTCAAATTTTTCAGAAACGATTGCATTAAAAATTATGAAAATATGTTTATCTTAATAAGCACCTCAAACACTCTAAACGATATATAAAATATATCTTTTGTATCTAACGTAAAATGAAATGTTGTGGATCCTGGCTCTCTTAGAGTGGTCATTCCACTTTATGCAATCGCACCTACTACTTTACATTCAGTCAATACCTAAGTATCTACTTCAGAAAAATCTAACAAAGAAACACAGTTTCAAGCCAAAAAGATATACAAAAAATAAACAAGTGTGACGCCACCCTATACAACAAAAGAGCTGTTTGAGAGTAAACTGTATGCTGTACGACACAGGGTCGCTATTAGATTGACCCAGTTGCCGGTGCTTGCCAGGACCAGCTGTAAATTGGTAGAGCATCCTCGTAATTAAGATTGCATGTCTCTAGGCCAGGGCTGGATTCAGTTGACGTCGAATAATTAATTAGAATTATATTTTTTATTCATTGAATGTTCCAACTTCCAAAGTGTCAGGCTATAATGAAATAACAGCTTGGAAACTAAAAATTTTGATTGAGAAAGAGTATTGTACATACATACATACATATATCACGCCTATATCCCTTGCGGGGTAGACAGAGCGTATACGGCTGTAAAAGTACATTTACGCCACGTCTGACAAACATTTGAGGGTTATTCGTAAAATTGTGTATTGCCGTAGTGTCGATAGGTTGTCAGCCTAAAGTTGTCATCCACTTGTAACCCTCCAATCCTTTAGTCACCTCATACGACACCCACGGGTAAGAAACGGGGTCATGCTATTCGAAGCCGACATGATACGGCAAAGAATATTGTAGATAAAAGAGAAAAATACACTTGGTCAACATTTGTTAATGAAATTCAAGAATCAATTGATGAAAATACCTTTTTTATAATTTCAAACCAGAATACAGATGTTCTAAGATAGTTAAAGTTGAAATTTTGACATTTGAGTCACGAATACATTTCATCTATTTGCTTAAATTTCTTGGGAAGTTAACTTTATTCAGTTTAAATCAGTACCATCTATGAACACTTGAATATTGGCTGGAAAAAATCCTAATGGTGTATATTTTCACTTGTAATTGAAAACCTACACCGTGTGATGCCGGCCTAGAATAGCATCACCCCATTTCTTACTCATGGGTGTCGTAAGAGGCGACTAAGGGACTCGAGGGTGTGTATTGCAATTTTAGGCGATGGGCTGACAACCTGTCACTATAGTGATACACATCTATCTGATTGACCCTCAAACTTTTGTCAGACGTGGTGTTAATATCCGTTTTACGGCCGTTAACGCTCTGCCTACCCCGTAAGGGATATGGGCGTGATTTATGTATGTATGTATGTATGTAACTGAAAACGGCGCGCGACAAAAGGGGCCTTGGAAGGCATATTTTGAGAAGGAGTTTTTAAGTTCCTATAGACACATTAAATAAATGAAAAATAACAGTTTCTGTACAAGGAAGGTATAAAATCGTCTACGATAGAGACATCACAGGCATTTCGGGCGTAAAAAGGCATCAGGCGTGTTCATTTGTATAGGTTTTATCATAGCAAGTTTATACTTCTGGAATAAAGTGAAGAGAAATCCAAAGGCACTCGGCGGATTTTAGGCCAATTGTACTACCTAACCCTACTTATAAGATGGGTCCCCCCCCCACCTGAGTCCGTCCCATGCACCAAGCCGAATCAGTTGGAAACGCAAGTCCAATTTATCGCTCCGCTTCTGTTACCGATACCTATTTAATTTGGAGGCGAGGCACTTGGATCACTGGCTAGGATTAGATACCAACAAATGGAATTAAAAAATAAAACCGGCCAAATGCGAGTCGGGCCGCGCACGATTAATATTGGCAAAAATAGGTTTCTTTTTGTATGAAAATTCAATTAACTATTTTATTTTATCATTTTTTGACACGACTGCCCATCCAATAAAAAACAGTAATGTTTTCAGAGTTCATGTATGTATGCACTTGTTTGCGATTTTTAAGTACCTACTGCTAATCGTTTACCACTGAACCGAACTTAACTAATATACTAAAAAATCATTATACTTACATAAAAATAAGGTGTTTATCGTATTCACCAACAAAATTGCGTGCATCCAAAAATACCCATTTTTCTCACGGCTCGCCCTTTATATATTAAAATTATAGCCAACTAATCACGGAAAATGGCTGACATGTCGGCATTCCCAAGTAGCCGATGCATCTTTTGATTTTAATCATGATGCAGAAATAGCTAAGAAATAGCCTATAAATTTTAGTGAAAATAAATAAATCAGTTAAACGTGAAATGGGTGGATCTTTCCGGTAACCATGTACTTACCTACTGTAGCAACCCTAAAAGCAGCAACGTTTTGTCCCTACTGTGACAACCCTACCAGGATAATTTATTGCAGAATTATACAGATTCAGACATTGTAGACTTAATTAATGTAGCCTTAATTAAACTATAGGGAGCCACTAAAACCCTATAGGATTTTATTCTTTGAGGTATCTTTAAATTTTGTATGTTGCCCATATTAAGACATATGTTTCTTAGGAAAATTTGTTTAGTTTCATGGGCTGCAATATTTTAGGCAACCTTTCGCTTTTTAATATGGGCTAGGTAGCTTACCTAATGATTTATTACTGTTTTCTTATTTCTGTCTGGTTAGTAACAAGAATTTTTGAAGGTGTCCATTCTGCTGAAAATTCAATTAAAAACTAAACAATTACTTTGTTTCCTTTTGTGTCATTCCTAAACCAGATCCTATCGCGGCACTACTACTGTTATGCCAGACATGGGTTTAATGAGGTCATTAAAACCGGTGGCCTGGACTTAAGAGTCAAAAGTTATGTAGATAGAGACGAACAATTTATTGGCATTTATTTATTGTACATAATTGTAAACGCCCTATCTCCCTGTCTTGTAGAAGTCTCACCTTTACCGTAGGAACATACAACAGGAAACGACAAAAAAAAATTGATCTCCCATACAAAATGAAGATCAATTACGATGGGAAGTCCAAAATTATTTTGCGTTTCCTGAAATATTCTTTTTCAGGTCTGAACGTACCCTATAAATATTTGGAGGGCTGTACCTTACACCTTGTATGTGTAATATCTTAAGAGTTTCTATAATTTTAATTGCTTTCTTGAATAAAGTCTATTATATTAGGGAAATGTGTTTGTTTCACCCCATTTCTTACCCGTGGGAGTCGTAAGAAGCGTCTAAGGGACTCGAGGGTGTGTATTGCAATTTTAGGCGATGGGCTGACAACCTGTCACTATGGCGATACACAATTTTCCGGATGACCCTCACATGTTTGTCTGACGTGGCGTAAATATCCTTTTTTGCGGTCGCCGTTTACGCTCTGCCTACCTGGCAAGGGATTATAGGCGTGACATGTGTATGTATGTATGTAAATGTGTTTGTTAGAAGGGCACCCTCTTCACTATTATTTGGTCTGACCCCTGGACCTCTAATTTCCACCCGGCAGCGTATCGGGGTCGCCAATTAAGGTGTTGCTCTTCATTTGAGCGTACTGGCGCGGTGCCCATATTTGGCTAATTAATAGGACAATATATTTGATTATTTTTTATGTGATTTTGGGCGTATGGTAATCAAACAGTGTAAACAAGGCATTTGAAAACACCCTACACACTTTACCAAGGCATGCAGATTCTTTCTTATAATAGGGAATAAGATGTTTTCTCACGGTTAATAGTGCTCTCCAGCCATAAATAACACCCAAAATTCATAACAAAACTACTCCGTGTTAAAACGAAGGCTTGTAAACTAACCTGTTTTCATACCAATATGTGTTTGCATTTTTACTTACCAAGGAACACACATTCCCATTCTGATATGACGCGTATCAGCGGTGTGCCGTATCTCATACAGTCCCATACATTACAACGTCATAAGTTTGTGAGTGACTACGGACGAGAGCTGGATACGGAACGGATACGGAGCCGGTGTGCCCTGCCCGGGCGCCCTTAAACTATGTACTTGAAGATTTATCCTAATAGATTCTAAAGTGTTGCTACCCTTAAAACAGTACGATTTCCATGATATCCATCAGGGCACCTGCCCTGTATACCTATACGAGCTGTACGAATGTAAGAATGATTCAATTGCTCCTACATAATGTTGCAACTTATAACGAATTTTCGTAATTAGGTTACATTTTGCCTGTTTCTTTTCAGGTGGGTTAGGACATAAGACCTCTTGTCTCGTGTCGAATTTCACAATTCTATGAGATAAGTAAGAGACTAGCACACATGTGTGCTTTTACGAGAGGAAGGGTTATAAACATGATTGTCCGTAAGAAATATATTTCCTTGCTTCGGAGGACACGGAGAATCGTCGATGCCGCCGGTCGCTGTCTATATCAGTCTCGGTTATTATTCAAGCGCGTCAGAGGTAAATCGGGTCGTTCGTCGATGCAATGCCACACAAGTAAAATTACTACCCCATTTTCCTTTGAGTTTCCTCCCAAGCTTTTTCCAGCCTCAGGTCACTCGCATGAAAAGCGTTATCTGCCCAAACGAGATTGGATCCTTTTTCCAGAGATATCATCAAAAGTAATACCATACCTCAGGGGTGTGCGTGAGAAATCCCCCTACTATTAAATTACCTGTTCCCTGAGATACCAAGGTCTGAAGAATATAAGCGGAAGATTAGATAAGTAATGGTGCTGATTCTGTCGTACCTACGATTCCATAATTAATTTTATTTTGTGACGTACACCTTGCTAAGTAAATTTAAGCTATAATATGATTCGCAATAAAAATATACATATTACTATGAATACGGTTGAGTGCGCCAGAAATAGGAAAAGAGACCAGCTAACGCAAGCTGGTATCCGAAGAAAAGCTGTCATCACGCCGTTGAATCACACTCTTAAGACAATTGACTTATGTTCTTTATGTCAAGAAAACGTATATAGTCCACTCTAAGTCACTTGACTTATGGCACATCTATGTCAAGAAAACATACATAGTCTTTTTTGTTGGGGGTGGGCTATCACTATATAGGGGATGTGAGCGTCAAAAAAGAGCCTCAACGTTGCTCTTCAAGCAAAAATGAAGGTATTTCTTGACCTATTGATCAAAACTGGGGGTGGTGTTAAGTGGTGCCCACCTCCAGTTTGGATCTGTAGGTCAAGAAGTACCTTCTAGCCGATTTTCAGCTGTCTAGCTCGAAAGTTGAAGACGCTAACAACTCCGCTGCACATACATACGGGGTAGGCAGAGCGTTAACGGCCGTTAAACGGATATTAACATCACGTCTGACAAAAGTTTGAGGGTCAATCAGATAACTATGTATCACTATAGTGACAGGTTGTCAGCCCATCGCCTAAAATTGCAATACACATATAACCCTCGAGTCCCTCAGTCGCCTTTTATGACACCCATGGGTAAGAATTGCTATTGTAAGCCGGCATCACACGGTATAAAAAGAGAAATAGTAAGTTTAAAGCTGTCACTAGCCTTTTCATGTCACTTCCTAAGAAGAAAAGAGTAAATCTATTGTACTGTCCTCGTTCAGAAGGTATTTTATTTTATTTTATTTGGGAGATTAACAGTTTTATACAACAGTTAGAACAGATTAATAAATTATACCGGACTAATAACAAATCTCCACCTAAGAATACGTTAAATCAGCAATGTAGTCCATACTAGTAAGAATAAGATAAGTAAGCAAATGATCAACAGAATCGAGAACATTGCTGTGTTTGTTTATTGCACTTATTCTGACAAATGGTTTATTTACTCATAGATGTATGCTTTTGTGGTCTTGGTGTTCTCGCTTGAGCCATATTCAAAGGTATTGAGATACATTTTTGATAGCACCAGCAATTTTAAATGCGGTGAGGTGCACGCTTAAAATAACATCAGCCCATGTCTACCCGTGGGTGTCGTCTTTTCTTCTTCTTATCGTATCAAAGGGATACGCCCAATACAGGTTGCACAAAATCTATATAGCAGCGATAACCAATTTTTGGCAACAAAGGTGTCGTAAAATGCAATCAAGTTCAGAGAATGAACAGCAGCGTTCTACATAACAACATATTGCACTGCACTTGCTCACCCACCTGGCAAGCTACCTTCACTCCCCAATTGAGGACCATATCCAGCAATGGATTGTTATAGCTGTTAATGTTAGGTGTGGGAGAATAGGGGCAAATAAGATCAGATGAATGAATGAATGAATGAATTTATTTATTAATCAATTAAGTATTTTTAAAACTAATACATAGCCCCACAAAACCACTATTCGAGGTTTGTCTATAGTATCTTCGAGTCTCTATAAAATGTATGTATACCTAGGTATTCTAATCAATATCTAGCTATGTAGATTGATAAGTACATTGGATGGACGTTGCATTCGACTCTTTCCGGCCAGGTGTTGTATTCCGCTATGTGAAAGGCGGTAGTTGTGTTTCAATAGAGTGCCAGTTGGATGGTTTTGGCTGTTTCGTATTCCGCCAAAAGGTTTTTTTGTATCTTTATTAAAGGAGTTCTGTCAAAATATGACAATGCCACTCCATTGTGCAACACATAGTATAAATCACAAAACAAAAAAGAATAAAGAAATAAACTATACAGATGGTACCCGCAGAATGGTTGAAGTAAAGGAATACACAATGGCAATAGAATGATAGTTGACAATTTTTTGAGGGCATTAATACGGCAAAAATAAGAGAATCTTGGCCCAGATGGACCGATGACTTAAAGAAGGCGGCTGGTAGTGGTTGAATGGCGCAAACGGGAGATCGTTCTGAGGCGTACCCTGGGTGACCGCACGTCCAACAGTGGACTGATGTATGTATATATAGAGTACGATAGCACAGCATAACATTCTAAGTCACATCACATCACATCACATATCACATAAGGCCAATGTGGCGCAGTGGTAGTGCGCCTGCCTGCGACGCAAAGGTTCCGGGTTCGATTCTCGGTGGGGCACTCACAAAGTTGATATTTATCACTTTGTGAATTATTTCCCAGTCTGGTAACGACATTGCTGAACCACCTGATTGTCCGATTAGACAGCTGGTTCCGTGCTTCGGAGAGCAAAGCCGTCGGTCCCGGTTGCTGTCTATGATTACTTAGACGGCGGTCGTTACACAACCACGTCAGAGGCCTACTACTGGTAGTAGGCGGTTGAAAAACTCTGACAATAGGGTTCATCGGGTCGTTGGACGACTCGGTGTCCCACTCGAAAAGAAGAAGAAGAGTCCACTGCTAGAGAAAGGCAAGGCCAAGGTCTCCCTCAAGTATGCCATAAGGCACGATCACCGCTTTTCCGCACTCCAGTTGTTACCAACCGCCCTCTTTAAATAGATACTATGTAGATAGAGTTGAAATAGGTAATCAAAGTACTTAATTACTTTCCCCTCCGTAGTCAATCAACTGCTAACTAGTTGCTAACTATCGGCTGATATTGAATACCTACCCTTACTCGTTATAGAGTAGGTAATTATTGATGATCCTAGCCTCATAACATAGTGGTGTCTTATTTGGTAATATTCGATACATTTTTGATAGCTGGTTTTGTATGAATTCCGACTAGATGTCAGTCAAATAGAGTATGAAAAGTTATTTGTATAGAAAACGGTTAAAGTCACCTGGATTTTAGTCCTTTTCTACGATACGACTACTTTGATGCTGTGTCGAGCTATGACAACCTATGATGACAACCGTGTTTCTGTCATTGTGCTAGAACACTGACCATGAGACAACCATGAGCAGTCGCAAACATCGACGCCTTACTACAACCTAATTATACATACATACATTCACATATTAACACGCCTATAATCCCTTGCGGGGATGTCCCACGTCAGACAAATATTTGAGGGTCATTCGGAAAATTGTGTATCGCCATAGTGACAAATTGTCAGCCCATCGCCTAAAATTGAAATACACACCCTCGAGTCCCTTAGTCGCCTCTTGCAACTCCCATGGGAAAGAAATGGGGTGATACTATTCTAAGCCGACATCACACGGCTAATTATAGTTACGGATATTGACTCATGGTCTCTTAACGTTAATATTGAACAACTGTTTTCATCACTAAACCTATCGTAAATACGATGGTCACATCACATGACAATTAGGTAGGGAAAGCAGTTTAAAAAAGGAGAAAGTTCCCTGCCGTCGGAGTTTTTCAACTGCCTGCACTACAAGTAGGTCTTTGGCATGCAGACCATGGAACTGAACAAATTTCCCGTAGGAACATAACGACAAAAAAGAAATCGAACTCCCATTCAAAATCACGATCTAGCAGATCAAATCGACTGCCTTTACTATTTTTGACGCTTCCTGAACTATAAAAGGGGAAAGTTATTTAGTTTCATGGTCTGAATGCACTCTATCAGTATTCAGAGGGCTGTCCCTAACAACAATAGCAACGCATTCAAATTCAAGTACCTATTTAGATATCTGGAAGCCTGGTAGCAAACGTCAATGGCCTTACTTCGGGAAATAAATTCTCATGATTAAGACATGATTTGATATGATTTAGATACCTATCTTTGATCGTTTTCTAAAAGTATTTGACAGAAAGACAAATAATAGATAGATAGATAGATATTTCTTACAACATACACAAAATAAACAAAACAATACAGAAACAAAACAATGATTAAAGGTAAATAAAAAGAAAAACCTGAATTGAGGCCAATATCTGACCTAATCTAATATCTGCTTCAACTTGGTAATAATCTAGACTGAAACTCAGGTAGTCCCGAGAGTGGTCATAAGGCAATGCTATTGATACTCAGACTGTTTAGTCCAAGTGGTGTAGTGGTTTGAGCCCTGGGCTCCCGACCTGTGGAGTAAGTAAGAAGGCAAGTAAACACACTTATTATTATACGAACAAGTATCACTCATGATGTGGGTTTACACGACTTACTTGTTGTAAACTCTCTACTAACTATACAACAAGTAAGTCGTGTAAACCCACATCATAAACACACTTATTTGCACTTAAGTAGATAGTAGGTATTAATTTCGAAGAGTTTAGGTTTGATTCCTAAAGTGTAGGTATGGGAGTATGGGACGAAGTCGACAAACACCCCAATCTAGGCATTTCATTTATTTAATCGTAGGGCAGAATATCAAATGTCTTATTTATAGTATTATGTCTAGGTTCTTGATCCAATCAATCACGTCATTTTTTAAAGTAAAAATGTCTCCAGGATCTCCATTAAATTCACATAAAGGTCATTCCACTATAATATGTCTCAAGTTTTGGTTGGGGCTCCACATTTCATAAGGGACCGACACCTTAACATGTCATCCGAAACACGGACCCATCTTTCTTTCGGAAAATCTTGTGGTTCAGCCTGCAATGTCCTAACCAAACTTGGAATAATCACACAGACTGATAAATTGAGAAATAGGTACCAATTTTGTGTCGTCTTTTTGAAAATCAAACCAAGAACCTTCGGATCCTGTATCTAAACTCAGACTGATACACCACGGAAGCAGGTCAACCAATACTCTGACGTCGTTAGTGATTTGATTTGGAACTTAACTCTTCTGAGAATGAACTTTGACTTGAGTTTGAGATTGTCTGCTGATATAATTTGCTTTTGGCAATAGTTCGTCTCTCAAGTTAACTAGCTCTGTTATTGACACAATATTGGCATCAACTCTCACCGGACAGGACAGTTCCTAAGCAATGTCTTAGCTGTCTCTTTCAATACAGTATCACCCCATTGGTATGTATCCGCTGATGTCGTAAAAGGCAATAAGGGCAACACCGTTTTCTGTGAAATACAACGACTGCCAAGTGTGGTGAGTATGACGAACATCCTCTAAAAGAGGGAGGCGTATATCCAACAGTGGACTATTGTGGCTGTCAATGATGGTGTTCATCACAAAAAATAATTATTTGTAATTTTACGTTGCGTTTGCCTTGTGATGCCGGTTTAGAATAGCATCACCCCATATAAACCGTCGGTGTCATGAAAAATGACTGAGGGATAAATTCATCCAGGGAATGGGCATCAGCGTTCCCTGTGAAAGCAATATCTTGAACTACGCTCGCCAATCCGCTTGCCAAGCGTGGTGAGTATGACCATACCCACCAATAGGGGAAGGCCCATGTCCAGCAGTGGACTGTTGTGGCTGTTATTGTAATATTGTGATGTGATGAGTAAATATTTGTGCAAAATCAAGAAGGTATGCTTGTTGATGAGGCCATGTAGCTACCCCATATATCACATAATAATCATTATAATCTGTATATTAATAAACGAACAAGTATCACTCATGATGTAGGTAAGCACCCGACGGGCGGGCGTATGTGATCTGTCGACCTCCGTGAAGAAGGCTGTCTTAAGCAGCCGAAACGTAGAGGGCTAAACTCTGTACCAAAAAAACAAGTCTCTCTCTCTTCTGTTTTCGTGTGGGACACCGAGTCGTCCAACAGAGTTTTTCAACCGCCTACTACTAGTAGTAGGTCTCTGACATAGTTGAGTAACGACCACCGTCTAAGTAATCATTGTAAAAAGTAAGTCGCGTATAGGTACCTACATCATACACACACACACACACACACACACATATCACGCCTATAATCCCTTGCGGGCTAGGCAGAGCGTAAACAGCCGCAAAAAACGGCCATTAAAACCACGTCTGCCAAATGTTTGAGGGTCATTCGGAAAATTGTGTATCACTATAGTGACAGGTTGTCAGCCCATCGCCTACATCATTATAATGTTTACTGCGAGATGATTCGCCCCGTATCATCGTGTCGTCTTATGAAAATATCTCATCATAGCAAACAGATTTATCTCGCGAATTCTGCACAAAACATTGTTATACTCTGCCAGCTTCTGCAAAGTTGGTGCTCCAGTTTTTGTCGCTCATCGTTTTACGCTCCAGCGGTGACAAGTTGAGGTTGTGATGCATCGAGCGGCAGAACTTGTGGTATCTATAATACTTAGTTCGTAAACTTAGTTGGATACCTTAGATTAGTTAGTGAACAATAATTAAAAGCTTGAATATCAAATTTTAAAACACTTCTCGTGTTAGGTAAAACATTTTTGAAAACTTGCAAAATTTTCAATCCTCCTGCCCGCGCTTGAAAAATTTGCAAGTTTTCAAAAAATGTAAAGCTTGTATCATATAATAATACAATGCCGTGTGATGCCGGCTTAGAATAGCATCACCCCATTTCTTGCCCGTGGGAGTCGTAAGAGGCGACTTAGCGACTCGAGGGTGTGTATTGCAATTTTAGGCGATGGGCTGACAACCTGTCACTATAGTGATACACAATTATTTGAATGACCCTCAGTGGCGTAAGTAACCGTTTTTTTGGCCGTTTACGCTCTGCCTCCCCGCAAGGGATATAGGTGTGATATTGTATGTATGTATGTATCATTGGCCTCATACGTCTGTGTCAGACGATTTAGTCAGTGCCTGAGGCAAGACTTTCCGTGACTTTAATTAATATTGATAGCGTGCCACGCGTTATTGGCATCAAGATACACTGGCAATATTGGCGGGCATTGGATAAGCTGCGGTAGCCCAGATGGAAGAGGCGTCGCCATTAGTAATGGCAAAAGTCGCAGGTTCAAAACCTGCCCGCGCTTGAAAATTTTGCTAGTTGTCATTGTACACGGGAAATGTTTTATCTGGTATTCATTTATTTAACAGACACATCCGTACGCACTGTAGCCGTATTTGTATGGGAATCGGAATTCACTATTTCAGACTAGAAATGACAGACTTGGAGCACTCACTGTGTCACAACTTTAGCACTTATTTTCATAAACTCAATAACAAACTCGGTTGTTCAGAGACTTATACAACTTCTCTCCTAGGACTTGACAAATAAGTTACAAGACACTCGGCTCCCGGATAGTTAGTAATTAAATTGTGTTTTACTATAAGCAGCACATCAACCTACCCAAGGGATCAACTTAAACTGGGTTTTTCATATAGTTGCTAAGAATAACTCGTATAAGTTGATCCCTGCCTACTGGAGAATCTCGAGCAACACTATTTTGAAGAAAGTATTTCGCCATTCACACACGTGCCGCACGAATTGCGGTATTTGCCAGCCTGCCTGCAAATGGCAGCCTGTGATAGCGCCTTCGTATGTGCTTTTACATGGGGTTTTGTCTACTCCTTTTATTTTATTTTTATATCTAAATGCTTATGACTCTTTATTTATAACTCTTGCACTCTTCTCTGTTTTCTACCTTTATTTTCTGTACCCAAAGGTTGTATGTAGGAGATCGCTCTTAGCGATAGGGCCTTTGCGCATGATTATTTTAATATATCCTATAATCTGTTTTTCTTTTTATTTTTGTGCATTAAAGTGTTGGCGCGACGAGTTGGACAATTTCTCACGAAACTGGCATGCGGAAGCCCAAAATAGAGATTGATGGAAGGAGAAGAGGGAGGCCTTTGCCCAGCAGTGGGATGGTGTGGGCTAGACAAGACAAGAAAAAGTGTTATTACTTACTCACTTACTTCTTTTGTCTAAAACACCGGACCGGCAAACAACCGCCAAATTGAGCAGAACGTATGAATGAACGACCTAAAAACGTTTTCAACCATTTATCACCAGGCCATCCGTGGTTTTCATTATCGGTTGCTATAACTGATTTACCAACAATAAAACTTTAATCGAGTTGTTCGTCGACAAGAAGATTGGTAGGTTGTAAGTGTTGAGTTGTGTTGTGAGGCTGCTCGCGAGAGCCGTTCAGAGCGCACGCGTATTTCGTTACCTTTTACTGTTTTTGGAAAAGAAAGTGCTAAATCTTAAAAAAACATCTTAAAAATTGCATCAATTAATAGCTCAAGAAAAGTGTTATTGTACTGTGTATTTTTATTTGCCAAATTATGCAGTTTGAACCCTAAATATAAGTGAAATCATTCAAATTAAATTTAAACGGATCCATCAAATACGAAGAAGATTACTCATCGTCACACAAATCGTCGCGATTTTAACCGAGTGTGGACCGAACCCTTGCCGATCGTAGCAGGTCAACGACCTCCGAGCGCTACAAACCAGCTACATCGCCAACTCCAGCGCGCTTAGAAACACACCGGAATTACACGAACGTATACGAAGAACAAAACTAGCCCAAGTCAGACTATCGTACTAACTATCTATCGCGTACAAGCCATTACGATTCGATTACTTATAACATCGCGTTAGAGCTCAAATTTGACAATGCGTACCTGCAGGGAATGTCATGACCATGTCAATATTACTGAGCTATTACAGTGCACAAAATGCGCAGGAAATTTTCATTATCCTTGCGTATATATCTCAAAAGAAGTCTACTCCAGCCAGTTTGAACTCCTAGAAAGAACCTGGATTTGCCCTGAATGTTCTCGTATCTCAAGACGTATGCCAAGAACGGACAATACGCCATTGGGGGAATCAACCTTGCTAGACAGCACCGCAATGTCAGTTGATGACCAACATGGTAACGACCAGAGTTTGTTAGGCGATACCCAAAATAACGCTAATCACAGCCAAACATCCGGTAGCCAAACTATTCAGCCACAAATAAATACGCTGACGCTTGAACAAATAAGTCAGCTGTTGGATGAGAAACTGAACGTCAATTCGGATAATATACTAAAAAAGATATATACGAAAATGGATAACCTGAAAACAACACTAGAAAGTAATATTAAAAAAGCTATCGATGAGACAAAAAGATATATGCTGGAAGAAACTACTATGTTACAGCTAGACCAGTCAAAAATACGAATAGAAATAAAAAATATGGAAAAAAGGATAAAGAATTTAGAAGAAGAAAAAACAAAGCTTCAGGAAACGATTTCCACACTACAAATCCACCCTGACACATATCTACCGGCGCCTGACCTTGATCCAGAACGACCAAAGAAATTTATAATTTATGGACTCGAAGAATGGAACGGAGAGACTGAAAACGATCTTCACGACAGAATTATAAATATTTTTGCTGAAACCGCAAATGTTAACTTGCTAGGCTACATAGAGAATATTGCAAGGATAGGAAAGAAGGGATATCGACGACCAGTAAAAGTAGAACTTTTGAGCAAAAGAATGACCAAATACCTATTGCAAAACAGCCATTGTTTGAAAAACACAGGTCTGCATATATCAGAAATTTTAGATGGAAAGGCCCTTCAAGAAAGGAAACACCTACGCGAAATTCTCAATAGAGAAAGAAAAAAGGGAAGACATGCTGTAATTCGCCATAACAGGCTATATATAGACGGACAAATATACACTCAAGAAACTCCACACTCCCATTCATATGCGGAAGCAACAAAAAAGCAAGAACACTCAGCCGCAGAACCAAAAGCACGCCAGACACAGCCCGGATCTCGTGAGAGTACTAACAATAACAATAATAATAATATTCAAAATCCTAACTCCTTTCGAAACATTTAAAATATGTACCCAAAATATGCAAAGTATCAACAACAAAATAGAATTGCTAGAAAACATGTTAGAAGAGGGGGGGTATAATATTGCATGCCTTTCGGAAACGTGGATCAAGGACGGAAATATGCAACTAGTAAAAATAAATAATTACAACATCGCAGCATCTTTTGCTCGACGCCATTATAAAGGCGGCGGAGTAGCTATCTTAGCACGCGAAGGGGTAGTTTATAAAGAACTGACGGACTTTGCAAAATTTTCTATAGAATATGTTACCGAATGCTGTGCTCTAGAACTACCACAACATAATATTATTGTAATTAGTATACATAGATTGGACCGTAATATAGACACTTTTTTTAAGATAATGGAAAAAATAATAGGTAAACTAAAAATAATTGCCGCTAATAAACATATAGTAATAACTGGAGATTTCAACATTGATAGCAAAAAGAAAACAACAAAAAGAAACTATAATAAACTAGATATTTTCATGCAATGTAACCTGCATCAAAAAATAAAAGACCCTACTCGCGTCACAAAATCTACATCGTCAAGCATAGATCTGTTATTTACAAATAGTGCAAACTGCGAAACTAGCGTTTTTGATAGTGGAATTTCGGACCATAAATGTTTACTTTATAGTTTTAAAATAAATTTAAATAAATTCATAACCCCAAATTATTACGTGACAAAACGTTTGTTTACTGATAAAAATTTAAATCTGTTCAAAATGCAATTATCTAAAATAAAATGGGAAAGTATACTATTAAATAATAATAACATAAATAAAAACTATAATAATTTTGATGCAAAACTAAATCAGGTACTAAATAAAATAATACCAAAAAAACGAATTAAATTACGACCGCGTAAATCCACATACTTAACTAAAGGAATACGAAAGTCATGTTACAATAAAAGACTACTCAAAATTCTTGTTAACCAAACAAATAACAAAATCCTAAAAAAATACTTTAACAGTTACCAAAAAACTTTGAAAAATTGCATCAAACTGTCAAAGAGAAACAAATACACGAAAACAATGCAAACTTCTAAAAATAAACAAAAAACAATGTGGACAATAATAAACGACGTAACTAAACATAAACGAAATCCAAATCGAGAAAATGTAAGACTTATAAAAGATAACGTAATAACTGAACGCCCCCTAAGTGTAGCAAACTTGTTCAATGACCATTTCGCATCGATAGGTGAGTCATCGTGCGCCCAGTTGCCGACGCAAGGCGAGCGATCCCGAGCGCCCCCGAGCTCGGACTCGCTACCGCCGTCAGCTGTGTGCGCTGAGAACTCCATGTACCTTGCGCCCGTCACGGAACACGAGGTGCGCAAGATCATTAGCCAACTCCCAAACAAACCCAGTTATGGTATTGACGAACTACCAAATAACGTCAACCCTTAAAAGGAACTCACACATAGAAGCATCGTTAGCCGCATACTATGCATATGCCTACTCATGGATGCGTTATGCTGTCGTTCTTTGGGGTGACAGTGTCGCCGCGCATGACATATTTATATTACAAAAAAAATGCATGCGCATTTTATTCAATATCCAACCAAGAGTTAGTTGTAGGCCATATTTTATAAATGAAAAAATATTAACCTTCCCTTCAATCTTTATCCTCGAAGCCGCATACTTCGTTAGAAAAAATATAGACAACTTCTCATATTGTCAAAGAACAAGACGGAAAAATCAACTTGAACTACCTAAAGGCCAACTTACAATTTTTAGAAAAGGACCTCATTATAAATCAGTTAAAATATTTAATAAAATTGACGCATCTATAAAAGCTGAGACTAATGACAAAATATTCCATAATAAACTTAAATCTTTTTTAATAACAAAATGCTTTTATACAGTTGACGAATTTTTTAACGACATCAAATAATTATGCCATCAATTTAAGTTTTAATCATTTTATTTGTTACCAATTACATTGTACATGAATGCCACTTAATTTATTTTTTATTATTACTTTTAAATTGTATTTTATAATCAAATCCTATTGTTATATGATCTATTTTAATGTTTATTATTTTGTTACGGCAAACGCATGCATGCCTCAATTGCAATGCCCTATCCGGGTGCATGTACTTATCTGTCACTATATTATAAGACCTTTTATACTTGTACTTGTAAGCAATGAATAAATGAAATGAAATGAAATGAAATGTAAAACTTCGGCGTATTTTTAAGACTAGTAGGTACCCGCGAATTTCGTTTCGCCAAATTAATATGTTAACTTTTTTTTTTTACTTTAGTATGTGTACTTTAACCAGACCTTTGTGTAGGTACTTAAGTTGAAGGAAGCCAAGAACTTTAATTTAATCTTGAATTTCTATTTCCGCATCAGCGTCCTTCAATAACGTTGCTTGCACATATCACGCCTATAATCACTTGCGGGGTAGGCAGAGTGTAAACGGCCCCATAGAACGGACATTTACGCCACGTCTGACAATAATTTGAGGGTCATCCAAAAAATTGAGTATCGCCATAGTGACAGGTTGTCAGCCCAACGCCTAAAATTGCAATACACACCCTTGACTTCCTTAGACGCTTCTTACGTCTCCCACGAGCAAGAAATGGGGTGATGCTATTCTAAGCCGGCATCACACAAGATAATACAACAGTTAATAATAGGTACATAAGATAATAATACAACAGTAAGAAAAGCTTATTCTACTATTTAGTAATATCCTCGATTCATATGTACCTACAAAAGCAGCTTACTACGATGAAAAGCTTTTGCTGTGAAATAATTTTCGTAAGTATCTAGTAGAGTTTAGCTAAGCTCCTGGTGTTCCACTTCAGGTAAATATTTTGAGTGTAGTGCCAACCCCCCAGGGAATGGGCAGCAGCATTCCCTGTGAAAGCAACATCTTGCACTGCGCTCGCCAATCCGCCTGCCAAGCGTGGTGGGTATGACAAATACCCCTCATTTAGGGAAGGCCTATGTTCAACTGACTGTCCTATGTGTGCTAAAATTTTAGGGTTTGAATTCTTAAAGCCCACAACCTGGCCGGTAATTTTCTGGCATATTGATAAAATAATCAAAATCCGTTCGTTCTGTCCTTTTAGCGTGATGCTTTCACATAATAAACATCTGAACAGATTAGGTAAACAGTCAAACATTCTTAAAACTGTTGGAAAGTGTTAAATAGATAGCTAAATGCCCAATTTAAGATTATCAATCAACTATAACTAAGACCGAGCATCTCATTTTCCACGTCGATTGATTTTGTAATCTATTTTCCAATGAATACAGTTCTAAGTGCAGTATGGTGTGAAATATGAGCTATCAAAGTTTATTAGTCTGGCTGGAAGGGCTGGAAACCGTCTGTCTATATGGCTAACAACTAATGTGCTCAGATAGGTGTGCTCAACATTTTGGGAAGACGGCGTAAGGCGTTAAATATACTGACATTCGGTAGTGACTAATACTGAAAGTGGAAGTAGGTGATAACGAAAAAATTTTACATACACATACATACATACATAAATCACGCCTATATCCCTTACGGGGTAGGCAGAGCGTTCATCTGACAGTTTGAGGATCGTGTATCACTATATAGTGACAGGTTCCCTGTGAAAGCAACATCTTGCACTGCGCTCGCCGATTCGCCTGCCAAGCGTGGTGAGTAAGACAAATACCCCTTGGCCCATGTCCAATGGTGGACTGTTGTGGCTGCTGTGTGTCTGCGTGTGCCAGCCCTCCCCTTTTAGGGGTTGAATTTTTATAGTCTACAACCTGGCCGGTAATTTTCTGGCATATTGATAAAAATAATCATAATCCGTTCAATCGTTCTAGCGTGATAGCGACATTCAAAAACTCATTAAATCGCAGCCAGCGTCAGCCCATCTCCCGAAAAAATTGCAATACACATCTAACCCTCGAGTCTCTTAGTCGCCTCTTACGACACCCATGGGTAAGAAATAGGATGATGCTAATCTAAGCTGGCATCACACGGAAGACACAAAAAATAGGCGGGTCTGCCAATTGTCGTCCGTCGCTGCGTATTTTTAACCACCGTATGTATGTATTAACTTTATTGTACCACAAAACAAATTTCTTTATCAGTAAAACATGGAATAAAACAAGAGGTACAAAGGCGGACTTATCCCACAAAGGGATTCTTCCAGTCAACCTTTGAGAGACTCAGAGGATATGCAATTTGCAGGTAAACTACTGTTCTTTAGAATGGTAATAAAATAAATGACCGTGTGTTACGGTAAACGCATCGTAGTCGTAATTGTATTGGAATAAGATCAAAATTCGCAATTTCCTTTCGTTTGATAGACGCATGCGTTATGGTGCGATAAAAATACGCAGCGAGGGACGAAAAGTGGGAGACCCACCTTAGGTCCAAATGTGAAAAAGTATTTTATATGTTTGCACTTTCCATATCACCCAAAGGTTGCCTGGAAGAGAATGCTGCTTTAGCATTAAGGCCGCCTTATTTACTGTGATTTGTCTTTGTTTAATTTTATTTTCTCGATGTTATTTTGTGTGCAATAAAGAATATTATTATTATGTTAGTACTCTTTCGAATCTCGGGCCCACAGGGACTCGGTCCTTTGAGGCATGAGTGGGGCCGAAGCCAACAGCACAGAGGCCTTTTTGCACCAAATAATGTGTTGTGATGTGTACATCAAGCGGATACTTGCTCTGTCTGCACTATAGAAGTACACCCAGAGCCAGCACCCGCCTGATGCAAGGACTATTGCAGGTGAGGGTCGGATTACTAGGGCTATGGGGAGGAATTTGCTGGACCGGTTGCTGGGCTATTGATTGAGACAACGGGACGCCTGCCAAATCAAATGTCCCAATCTTGAAAATATCGGCAGACGGTGACTCGCCGCCCGCTAGGTGGGCCTCCACTATTGGCGGTACGCGTAGAGCGTGGTGCCGGGACACAACACTGGCGCGGGCGACTGAAGGGGTGTCGAGAGGTGTACAC
Organism: Tuta absoluta; assembly: GCA_027580185.1. Lineage (NCBI taxonomy): Eukaryota > Metazoa > Arthropoda > Insecta > Lepidoptera > Gelechiidae > Tuta > Tuta absoluta. The sequence goes on along the minus strand of JAQAHW010000019.1, from coordinate 2,933,415 downwards.
CGCTTTCTGCGCAGAGGTCCTGGGCAAGGGCCAGAACATACACCAACTCGCGACTTACGCATGTTTCACTTCCACCCCTCAAGTCCGGGCACAGGCTCGGACTCTAGCGGCCCACTCTGGCCGGCCAACTAAGGCAAGCCAGAGGTGAGAGTCCTGGCCTTGGGGTCCACTCCGGCGAGCCGGAGACGGCCAGTCTACACTCTCGGGGGTACTCGGGTCCGTGGGGTCGCTACTCCCCAACAGCTCGTCACAAGCTGCCCTACGGGTTGCAAGCTGCCCTACGGGTTATTATTATTATTATTATTATTTGACCCTCCATTGAGGCCAATCAGCTGATTGGAGTTACGGGAATTGACAAAATATTTTTTCATATTTCGACCTATGTTCCTTCGGAAGCGTTGTTCTGTATCACCAGCCCATACCAGTGTGTATTTGCTGTGGTCTTCTTCTTCTTCTTTTCGTGTGGGACATCGAGTCATCCAACGACCCGATGAACCCCGCTGTCAGAGTATTTCAACCGCCGACTACTAGTAGTAGGCCTTTGACATGGTTGTGTAACGACCGCCATCTATGTAATCATAGACAGCAACCGGGACCGACGGCTTAGCGTGCCCTCCGAAGCACGGAACCGTCTTTCTTTTCGAAAAATCAGTTGGTTCAGCCTGCAATGTCCTAACCAGACTGGGACCAAATTCACGAGGTGGTAAACATCAACTTTGTGAGTGACCCACCGAGAATCAAACCCGGAACCTTTGCGTTGCAGGCAGTCACACTACCACTTCGCTACATCAGCCGTCAGTTTGCTGTGGTGATGAATAATTTTATTTTAATGTAATTTTCGGTATAGGTAACAAATAAATTCGTCGCAAAAATCTGGCTAAAAGGTTGAGTACCCCTCGGTTTAGGTACATTTCCACCAATTACCTTTCGACTCAGCGAGACGGACGTAGTTAGATTTGCAGTTCGGCTTATACCGGGTGCTATTCTGTATTAGTTTGTACGCCTACAGGGTTTCACGGAAATAACATAAAAATTTCAAGGGGATTCCTGAGCGTAACTAGCACCCTCGTCACTTAAAAATGCATAATTCGATGAAAACGCAGTTTATCGAAAATTACTCAGATTAATAATCAGATTGAAGTACAGGTACATTACTATAGTTACCAAATGTCATATTAGTAAAAAAAATACATAATTAGTAATGTGAAACTGCCGTGTGCCGTGTGATGCCGGTTTAGAATATGATCACCTAATTTCTTACCCATGGGTGTCGTAAGAGGCGACTAAGGGACTAGAGGATACACACTGTCACTTTGGTGGTACACAGTTATCTGAATGACCCTCAAATTTTTGTCAGACGTGGCGTTGCCGTTGTACGGCCGTTTACGCTCTGCCTACCCCGCAAGGGATATAGGCGTGATTTATGTATGTATGAAACTGCTAGTGTCTACTTTTAGCACTTTTGCTATCTGTACCTATCTACAGCGATACTTAATTATTATTACAAAATTCTGTGAATAAGCTTCAGCGTCTGTACTTTGATCCGAAATCAGATTTCGATAAATTACGTTATCTTAGCTTTTTTAAGTGATGAGGGCGCTAGTTACGCTACGGGATCCTCTTAAGGGTTTGGACTCAATTCTTTGAACTTTTGGCCACTGCAATTCAACCTTGTGTCTTACACGACAGGAATTAGGAGACTATTTCTCTTAGACCACAATGGTGACAACCACTACAGGGAGTAACAAAACTGAACAACTTTCCCCATGGAAAAAGGCCGACCTACCATACACAATTGCCGATCAGCTGGTTAAATTAGTATGGGAGATCCTATATACTTTCATATTTTGGCCTATGTGCCTTGGAGATAGTTGTTCAGTTATTTAAGTACCTTGACATCCTTTCGGCTTGTCACCCTTTTTGTTACTCCTTGTATAAAGTGTAAAACGCAATTACAAAACAGCATAAAAACCGTTTTTGGAACTTTAATGGCGTACTAAAAGCCCTTTCTTCCCGCAATTGGGCTAATGGTCGATAAATAAACAGAAAGTTAAGTCCATTATCTATCTGAAACAGATGGGTTTAAAAAGAACAACGGAAAAACGCCTTTTCATTCTATTAATTGAAAAGCAAATTATTGCGATATAAGAACGAAAATTATTATAGCGAAATAAAAACGGATATAGTCTGGAAGTGTAGCAAACTGAAGTGGCAGTGGGCTGGGCACATTTGTCGTAGATCCGACAGACAGGGTTAAATGGGTTCACGAGTGGAGGCCACGCCTCGGCAAGCGTAGTGTTGGACGACCTCTGGCCAGATGGACCGATGACTTAAAGAAGGCGGCTGGTAGCGACTGGATGGCGTGCACGAGAGATCGTGCCCTATGGCGTACCCTGGGGGAGGCCTACGTCCAGCAGTGGACTGCAATAGGCTGATGTATGTATGTATATAAGAACGAAATATAAAAATGTTCATACATTGTTTATTGGCACCCTTACACCCAGATCCACACATACAAGCTTTTTCTTTAAAAAACAAAATCAAAATATAAACAAGGTGTAAGGGACAATCCTCCGAATACAGATAGGCGGTTGTCGTCCGTCCATGCGTCTGTCAAGTCGTTTGACACACGCATCCGTAACACGCCGTAAACGCACCGTAGCCGTATTGGTTAGGGAATAAGCACGGAATTCGCAATTTCCTTTGGTCTGACAGACGCATGCGTTTAAGATACGCAGCGACGGACGATACGTGGAGAACCGTCATAAGTTTCATGTTTCGCACGGACCCTATAACTATAAGTATTCACACGCACACACACATCACGCCCATAATCCCTTACGGGGTAGGCAGAGCGGAAAAGACATAAAAACGTTCACTCACGCCACGTCTGACAAACCTTTGAGGGTCATTTAGAAAATTGTGTATCACCATAGTGACAGGTTGTCAGCCCATCGCCTAAAATTGCAATAAACACCCTCGAGTCCCTTAGTCGCCTCTTACGACTCCCACGGGCAAGAAATGGGGTGATACTATTTTAAGCCGGCATCACACGGCATAGCCGGCATCACACGGCATAGCCGGCATCACACGGCATAAGTATTCAGGGGGCTTAAATCCCGTATATCTGGAGAAAAGATTGAAATGGTCAAAACGTCTTCACTATTTGGCACCTCAAGGGTCCGTGCTCCTTAAAAGTTGGTCCCTTTTTGCGTTGCGCCAGAAAGATACAGCCAATCAATTTGCGCTTAAATTTTCGCTCGTTTTTACGGTTTTTTGACATAGAAACAAGAGAAATACCGTCACAATCAATTAGCGTTGCGCTAGAAAGATACAGCCAATCGTTTTGCGCTCAAATTTTCGCGCGTTTTTACGGTTTTTTCGACATAGAAACTAGAGAGAAATACCGTTACAATGTTTAATTAAGCAATTTTTACAAGAAAAGTTATGTACCTCAATTCTAGCATTAAAAAAATGAAAAAAATGCTCAAAGCCAATATATTTAATTTATTTTTAAATATGGGTTAGTTTGGTTTTTGTTTTGGTTATCACGTAAAGTAAAAGTAACTGAAAGCGAATTTTCATCTGTTAGATTCTCGTGAAAAACAAAATTTTTTTCAGAGTTTTATGGCTGATATTATTTATTTTATTATGAAAATAATCTTTCCCTCGTGCTAACCCCACCTCAAGACATTACTTAATTCATTTTCGGGTTTGCTAAACAATTTTATTGTGTTCATATTTGTGGTTGCTACTTTCCTAACAAAAAGGCTATAACAATGCATAAAAGCCTTTTCTCGCGAACTGACTTGGCATTTACTTGACCGATTTTTGGAACAACTCCTTTGAAGCCTTTGTAAAGGATTTATTTGAAAGACTTGGCTCTGTTATTGTTATCCCTTATTTATTTTTTCTTTTAACTCCAGAAGATTTTATATAAGTAACTAGCGGTCCGCCCAGCGGTTTCACCCGCTGCCAACCGTTTTACCGCGGGAAAAAGATTTTTCACGGCATTAATCTTAAATAAAAACCTTTCTCTTGAATCACTCTATCTACTAAAGCTGCACTGAAATCCGTAGTGTAGTTTTAAAGATCTAAGCATACAAGGACACGGGAAGCGACCTTATTTTATACTATTTAGTGATACATAAGTTCACATGAGAAGGTAGGTAACTTAACACACACACACATATCAGGCCTATAATCCCTTGCGGGGTAGACACAGCGTAAACGGCAGCAAAAAACGAACATTTACGCCATATCTGACAAATATTTGAGGGTAATTCGGAGAATAGTGTGTCGCCTTAACTAATTTGTACATTCTGTGCGTCTGTCAAGGTGTCAAGTCGTTTGACATACCCATCCGTAGTCATATTTGTGTGGGCATATGACCGAAATTTTGCAATTTTTTTCGTCTGACAGGCCGTTACGGTGCGTTAAAATACGCAGCGATTGACGACAAGTGGGAAAACCGCCTATGGCCTAGTAGGTAATCTGTGCTTTGTAAGCACCTAACCACCGAAAAAAAAAACAGTAAAAGTTTTATAAAACGTGATGCTAATCGGATAGGTATAGTATACCGCATACCTACGTAAAGGTTTTTTCGGAAATTTGGGGCACTATATCTGCCTACCCCGCAAGGGATATACTAAGGTTTAAGCGAGATCATTAGTTTATTTAGGTATGTTCTATGTAATAAAATTCTGATAGTAATAATAAAAAAGTTTGTATGTAAAACCGCGGTTTGGCGCTGATCACCGACGTAAATTCTTTTACAAAATCAAATTATATCTTTACATGATCAGACCATGAAACTAAACAACTTTTATAAAGAAGCCCATGTTGGCAAGCGAAGATCCCACAGACAAACCTCGAATAGTGGGGCTATGTACTAGTTTTAAGAATACTTTATTAATTAATTAATAAATTCATTCATTCATAGAAAGTCAGCTGATCGGGAATTTTGTATGGGAGGGCGAAAATTTCAAAGCTGAATAAAAACGAAACATTTCAAAGGTTATTTACCTATCCCTAATTCGGCTGTTAATCTTCGGAATGGTCGTTTAAACGGTCCGTGATAATTTACGTTAAATGCTTTAAAAGGTTGAAATAAGTAAAATCAGCGAATGGGAAACGAGTTTGGTCAATTTTGGTTTTTTGAGTATTTTAAACTGACACCAGGGTTTTCCGCGTCGTTTGGCGACTCGGTGTCCCACACGAAAATAAAAAGAATGGGTGCTGCCTATTCTATAATAGTGATGACGATGTGGTCTCGCAGGGACCCTGACAAATTAATGTACTTTGAAACATCTAAGACTGCTAAATATAGTAAAAATTGTTTGGGCATGTTCATTAAGATGTACAATAATATTCCTATTAAAATAAGAGAATTACCTATAAAAATGTTTAAGACAAAATTACACAAATGGCTTAATACAAAGAATTTCTATAATGTAAACGAATACCTGCAGCATAATTTTAATTTTTATTTTAATCGTGTATAATTTAATTTTAATAAAATGTACTTATTGACATTGCTATTTAAAGTATATCCAATGTAATTTTAATCATGTATACTGTATAACTTAATCCTCAAACTGACTAATTTTTTGACCTGATATTTATTTTTTATTATTGTATAAATATTAATTGTATTTTTTTCTTGAAAGTGACACGTCTGCTCACCTACATTATATTTGCATGCTATTTATTAAGATGGCGAAACATGTCTTTGCACTGTACCAAACTGTAACACCATAACCACCATGTTTGATGCGAATAAACTTTTGAACTTTGAACTTTGACATTGCAGGGTGAACCACCTGATTGTCCGGAAAGAAATGGTTCCGTGCTTTGGAGGGCACGTTAAGCCGTCGGTCCCGGTTGCTGTCTATGATTACTTAGACAGCAGTCGTTACACAGCCATCTCAGAGGCCTTATACTAGTAGGAGGCGGTTGAAAAACTCTGACACCAGGGTTCATCGTGTCGTTGGACGAGTCGGTGTCCCACACGATTAAGAAGAATTAATGGTGTTAAAAAAAGTTGGCCAGTCCAGAATGGGGTTCTAACTGTCAGATAGGTGAGAAACTGCCAATCTGACAGTTCTCAAGCTTTTGTTATTATGTCATTCCATACGACGTTGTGCTAAATTGAGATTGTGTCATCGAAACATTTCATCTATTCACAAACATTTTAATGCAAAGCAATTTTTTCAGTTTAACTAAGCGGAGTAAATTTGAAGATTGTCTAGAAACTTTCCCATTGCCATTAGGCAGTACATTTTCAAAAGGTGGTGCTAAATATTTATTGTCCTAATAAGATCCACGAATCTTAAGAAGAGTTCTCGATATCTTAGCGGATAGTACCCATCATGGCTGCTAAGCTGAGGGTCGTGGGTACAATTCCCACAAGACACAAATATTTGTAATGGCATTTTCGGAAATTTGTGTTTAGTCTGGGTGTTTTCTATGTATAATATGTGTGGCGGCGCGCATGCGCTCCACATACAAGTCCTGAAACGCGGTATAGAAGTTATTCCGCCGATCGCTATATATACAACTTCCAAACATGTCCTGTTGGAACAGTCGTTTCCCTGGTCACAACTCCCGACCAGGCGGGTAGCAACCTATCCTCACTGTCTTCACTTGGTCTACTGGCCTCATCATCAATCCTCCTAAACATATTTTTTTTTCAAAAAATGTATATAGGTATTAATATCAGTTATCTTGTTCCCATAGTACAAGCTTAGCTTAGTTTGGGGCTAGCTAGATAGCGCTGTATGAATTGTCCAGAATATTTATTTAAGTATTTAATATTTAATTAATTGTTTTTTATCATATTAAGAAAATAAGTCAATTAATTTAGGTGTAGCCACTTTTTTGTGCCAAAAGCGATTTTGTTTACAACACTAAATAATATAATTTATACTACCGTAAAAACTATTACCATAACGGTTTTGAACCGCTGGACGAACGTCTAGATGGAAATAAAAAAAAAACCTTACGACCCATATTTTTTACTCGATCCGTGTCACTTTTTCAAACCCGCGCCACGAAAACGTCACCGAGATCGAAATAAATGGTGTTCCAGTTTGCAAGGTTTCCTTTTCGTCGATTTCAATAGCTCGCGTCTTATCGCATCTCCTTCGTTCAACTTACGTGTGGTGCTCTGGTAAAAGGTGATAACTTGAAAAAACCTATAACGTTTCACATTTTGGTCAACCGGAACCACTGTCTCTGTAAAGATAGAATGTTTAGGTATAATAATATAAAAGGGTAGGTCTTAATCTACCTACACTAATATTTTAAAGAGGAAAGATTTGATTGTTTGTTTTTTTGTTTGTTTGCATCGAATAGGCTCCGAAACTACTGGCCCGATTTAAAAAAATCTTTTACCATTATAATACTACATTATTCCTGATGAACATAGGCTATATTTTATACGAGAAAAAAATAGGGATCCGCGTGGAAAATTCGATAATGGGTTACATTATCGAATTTTCCACGCGGATCCCTATTTTTTTCTTGCGTGTGAAAAACGTACCAAAAAAATATCTTATATCGCGTACGCTGTAGAAATTATTGACAATAGAGCAAAATGATGTACTACAGTTTTATAGAGGACATCAATATCTATAATAATGTCCGCGATACTATATGTCTAACTATTACAGTTATGCCACAATAACTACTTTTTCATTTAAAAATGTACAAACTACGCCACATTATTCGTACCAGTGTAATGATTACATTTGATCATTACTGTATTAAAGGGTGTAAGGGATAGCCCTCCGAAAACTGATAGGGTACATGCAGACCATGAAACTGAACAACTTTCCCCTAGGAACATATTTCAGGAAACGTAAAAAACTGACTTCCCATAGTGAATGCAGTCAGCTGATTGTGATTTTGTATGGAAGGTCAATTTTTTTGGCGTTTCCTGACATATGTTTCTAGGGGAAAGTTGTCCAGTTTTATGTTTCATGCACTCCATCAGTATTCGAAGGGCTGTCCCTTACTCGGTATAAAAAAAGACGACAAAAAACATAAAATAATGCATTAAAAAATCTACACTAAAATACATACACATATCACGCCTATTATCCCTTGCGGGGTAGGCAGAGCGTAAACGGCCGCAAAAACGGTCATTTACTACACGTCTGACATTATGTTTGAGGGTCATTCGGAATATTGTGTATCGCCATAGTGACAGGTTGTCAGCCCATCGCCTAAAATTGCAATACACACCCTCAAGTCCCTTAGTCGCCTCCTACGACTTCCACGGGAAAGTAATCGGGTGATGCTATCCTAAGCCGGCATCACACTAAAATCCATACTAATATTATAAATGCGAAAGTGTGTTTGTTTGTTTGTTTGTTTGTTTGTTTGTCTTTCTTTCACGTTACAACAGAGCGATATCATGCAGTGTTTTTTAGGTGTGCAGTTAGGTGAGAGGCTGGAGAGTGACATAGGCTACTTTTTATCCCGGAAAAACATATTTTTCCCATCGGAAAAGCGATTAATGTTTAGCAATAGAATACACCCATACTACGAACATAGATGAGTATCATGCAGCGATGTAAAGCATTTTTTTTTTTGAGAGCAGCTAAATGAAAAGCTGGTGAGTGACATAGGTTATTTTTTATCCCGGAAAAACATATTTTTCCCTTCGGAAAACCGATTAATGTTTAGCAATAGAATACATCCATACTACATACATAAATGAGTATCATGCAGCGATGTAAAGCATTTTTTTTTTGGAAAGCAGTTAGATGAAAAGCTGGTGAGTGTCATAGGTTACTTTTTATCTCGGAAAAACATATTTTTCCCATCGGAAAACTGATTATTGTGTAGCATAGAATACATCCATACCACATAAAAAAGATGTATATACAGGATGTAAGGGACAGCCCTCCGAATACTGATATTCCCATAGTAAATGCAGTGAGCTGATTGTGATTTTGTATGGGATATAGAAAAAAAGAATTTAATCTATGGCAGGTTGTTCAGTTTCATGGTTTGAATACACCCAATCAGTATTCGAAGGGCTGTCACTTACACCCTGTATAGCACTACTATGAGAATGTCTCTTGAATATGAGTTTTGGGATATGAATGTGGCTTTAAGGGTGATGTGGGTATGTACTTGAGATACTTCTTACCACAGTAGTAAAGTTAATTTCTACAGTTAAACATGATTTGAAAGTCCATTTCTATAATAATAACCATTTTTAGCACAGTAAGTTTGCCCTGCGTATACTTGCGAAGACACATAATAAACTTAAATTTTTTGGTACCATAGTCCTGAAAATTGAAGACTAGGCAAAATCATTATACTGCGTATTCATATTATTATAATTCCAATCCAAGAACATCCATCCCCAAGTTAATTTGGTTTGGAGCTAATATAGGTTTTCAAATCCTTGATTACATACCCACTCCTTTCTTTCATGTCTTCTTGGAGCATGTTTGTATGTAATAAAAATTTCAAAATAGCAGGAATATTAAAAAAAAATTAAAGCTATATACAAGTAGACACGGTTATGGACACAGAACAGAGCACTTCATACCCCGTCGAGTTTTTAAATTCATTGGAGTTGTCAGGTGTGCCCTCACATAAGCTGCAATTAAAAGTAGGCGTTCCAGTCATGCTTATGCGAAATTTAGATGCCCCTCGATTATGTAATGGAACGAGACTTCGTGTGACACAACTAGGACGGAACATAATTGGAGCCACCATCTTAACCGGCGTTGGCAAGGGTGAAAATGTAATAATACCACGGATCCCAATTATTCCCACAGATCTTCCATTCCAATTCAAGAGGCTGCAATTTCCTATCAAGCTTAGTTTCGCAATGACAATCAACAAAGCGCAGGGACAAACTTTAAAGGTAGCGGGGGTCCACTTAGAAAAACCGTGCTTCTCTCATGGCCAGCTATATGTAGCATGTTCGCGTGTGTCCAATGCTCAGAACCTCTTCATTTTATCCCCAGATGGTAAAACTTACAATATCGTTTACAATAGCGTATTAAAATAGTGCTCTGTTCTGTGTCCATTAAGCTGTGTACTATGTCTTTAACACTCTTCTGGAAACAAACGCTCCGAAACACTGTAAAAGCATAAATCCCTCCCCTTTGAAAGACAATTTTTGTATACGCGCTCTCCATCAAGATATGTCTTCCATATTACTCACGATAATTTTTCCGGTTTAGTGACTGCGTCTCTATTAAAATTACGTTATCTTTACTTTTAACATTAAATGCCTGTTTTTCCTTACACTATAAATGTGTCATAATCTTCTTTCTAGCGTCGTAATATCTTCATTATTGAAGGTCGTAATTCCCCTGATGGGAAATATTTTTCTCATTCAGGATTCTTTTCCATCGCTGCGTATCTTTGGCGACATAGAGCGCTGAGTGTATTTAATGAGACCACCTAATTGTACTGAAACCTCTTGGTCGTTTGCCATCGACTTTTCCAGTGATCATGAGTGCAAAGTGGCAAAAGAACTCAAGGATCATTCTTGCGCCTCATTACTTGATTTTACAATAGCCTGTATTAGTGATGGTAGCGCCCAGGTACCACAAATTATATACTTTTTCAAGGAAGTGAACCATTCCAGTGTAGTGTCGTCTGTGTATCGGTGAATAGTGATTTTAGTGCCCTCCCAGTTTACACAGTTGTTCGCCTTACGATGTGTCGTTTAGAATACACAACTAATTAATAAAACTCTATGAGTACGCGGGCGAAGCCGCGGGTAACAGCTAGTAATAATAATATAATCTACACTAATATTAGAATCAGGATTTTTTATTGTTTGTTTGAATTGAATAGGCTCCGAAACTACAGGACCGTTTTTAAAAATTCTTTTACTGTTAATTGAAATTGAAATTCTTTAGTCAATATAGGATAGTATTATCACTTATTGACCCCATGAACCGTCATTCTAAAAAAATAAATTTGTATCACACAATTTTTTTTATTACAATTTTGTTATGACCTAATAGAAACCCGGCTCGGGCGGGATAAAAAAAATAAAAATAAAGGCACTGTTAATCACACGGCATGTAACTTTACGCCACCACCATCTGAAAACGATATTTGTTTCAAATTGAAGTCAAGATTTTTGAAGTCCTACATTATCCACACCCAAACATAGGCTATATTAAACTGTCTTATTCCCGGGGGGAAATTGTTAGCGGTGGGTGAAACCGCTGGGCGGGCTGCTAGTAGTAGTATAAATGCTTAACTCAAAAACGCAACTATACCTTCAGTCTTTATTATCTACGACTTTATTTTATACTATGTAGTGACTAGCGGCTCGCCCAGTGGTTTTTCCAGCTGCTACCCGTTTACGCGCTGCTACCTTTTCCCGGCATCAATTCTACATACAAACCTAAGCTTTTGAATCACCTAAGCTTTTGAAGATCTAAAAGAAAAACTGCATTAAAATCCGTTTATCCGTCCGCGTTTCGAAGATCTAAGTATACAACGGGACACCACACCACCCACCCGAAAGCGACTTAATTTTATATTCATATTCACTACATCACTACACAGTATAAAATAAAGTCGCTTCCCAGTGGGCTGTGTCCCGTTGAATGCTTATATCTTAAATACTACGCAATGTGATTATCAGGGTGTGCATTACAATTTTAGGCGATGGGCTGACAACCTGTCACTATTGTGATACACAGTTATCTGATTGACCCTCAAACTTTTGTCAGAAGTGGTGTTAATATCCGTTTTACGGCCATTAACGCTCTGCCTATCCCGTAAGGGATAAAGGCGTGATTTATGTATGTATGTATGTATGTATGTGATTATCAGTACTTAGTGTGAATAACTCCGGTCCTCTATATCATAAATAACATAACACACACCAAATTATGAAACCTCAAATTATTAACGATACCAAGTTATGCTCTTTTACACCGAGCCGTGATATAATTTGGGCAGGCCAAAGTGGCAAGAATGGGGGTTGGATCGGAAGTGTAAAAGGTTGAGGCTTTTGTTGGGAATTTATCGTTGCGTTCGAGGTTTTTTATACGCAGTTTCGTGAAATCTGCGGCTCGATATGTGTTGATGACCATGCGCTTTGAAGTTTTATTCAGGATGTTACTTAAAGGCGACGTAGAGTTTTTGACCTAGGCTGATAACTGCTAAGCATGGTCACTGTCACCTACGATAGCATTCCTAAAGAAGGTTGACGTCAGGCATGCGGCTGGCCTTGAGAACAAAACACGATGCGCTGATCCCAAACGAAAACACTAATCGTGGTATATGTACCCTGTTAGTACCCAGTATACCTAGTTTTTTTTACACTACTAACTCTGATACTGGGAATCATCTGCAGGCAAGCGTTTGGCTCTATTTCGCGTGTGAAAGTCTGCAACGAGTGGTCTGACCACTCGTAATACACTGCACTACCCGAATTTGTTCATGTCAAGTGCATATATGAATGGATGTGTGTAGTAGAACGGTTCCCGGCTGACATTCAATTGCTAAATTGTTTCAAAAATATGCCTCCGGTCCGAGTTGCATACATACGAGACGACTAGAAGTTACAACCCAAATTCGACACACAATATAGCGAATCACGAAAGCGCGACAAATTGCAAGTGCGATTATCGGAATATAGAATTCACTAATGCGCGAAATTCCTGAACACTTTACTTACTTTCAAAATCAATAATTTTTAATAGGACACTACAAATAAGATGAAATTAGTGTCGCATTGTTTGGGACTCCAGCAAATATTAAACTGACTGGATAGCTCCTATTTTTGAACTCGGTTATACATCGGAGAGACACAGAATAAATAATACTAAGTACTACGATAGCACTACCCTTGGTAGGTACATTGACGGGGCTTCCCTATACCTTTGATAAGTAAATAGTGATGAACTCTAACCTTATGATCATTCATAAATGTAAATATAGAACGATTGAGATAAGAGGAATTGCCTTGCAAACAAAAAGACCTGGCAACTCAACAAATGAGAGGAAGTCGCGTTAGTTTCCTGAAACTTATTTGATTTGTGACATTGATTTGTTCTTTCACAACAGCCACAGTAGCCCACTGCGCACTGTTAAAGAGTGGAACTCACTACCTGCTTCTGTGTTCCAAACGCATACAACCCTAATCTCTTCAAAGTAAGAGTGAACAGGCTTCTTCTGGGTGAGCTCGCTCCATCTTAGACCCTGTTTCTGTCCTATGACCTAGACTAGAGTCAAGAGCAAACCCATCATTAAAAAAAAACTACAGCAGACATGGGCCTCCGCCTATAGGGGGGTATTTGCCATACCACGCTCTTGGCAGGTGGGTTGGCGAGCGCAGTGCAATATGTTACATTCACAGGGAACGCTGCTGCCCATTCCCTAGACGAATTTATCCTTTAGTCCCCTTTTATGACACCCACGGCTAGAATTGGGGTGATGCTATTCTAAGCTGGCATCACACTGGCTGGTTTCTCATTTACTAGATTTAAATCCTTTAACCCTGTACACAATATAGCCAAACGCAACAGCACGTAGTCAGCAGTCAGCACTAAATCTGAAGCCGGACCAAGAATATTCATGGCTCACGTTTCCTTATTGCCATATTGGACGGGTTAACTTGCCGTATTTTTTTTTATTAAATGCAAGAAGTACCTGTACAGATATAAATAATTGACATTAATTAAAAACATATTTACATATTATTAAAGTAACAAGCATAATAAATTAAAAAAATTAAAAACACGACTGCTTTCTGAGATAAAGCCTAGCCTATGACACTCGGGATAATGTAAGGATTATCTGATACAATCCCAATAGAATCTGTTCAGGAATTACCAATTTTCAGTCCTACAAAGAATCGCACATATATACATACATGAACTCGAAAAACATTACACCCTTTTTTTGGTTGGGTTACTTAGAAAGAAAACTTAAATTCTAAGAAGATAACATTAACTTAAACATAAAAAAACACACATCACCTTAATATTATCCCTTGTAGGGTAGGCAGACTGTCATCATCGCCACGTCTAATCAAATTGTGTACCTTATTTTTGTGCGTTATTTATATATATTTATATATTGAATTTATATATTATTTATATATTGAATTGTGTATGTTTATTAAATGTGTTTAGTCAAGTTATTAAATTGTGTGGTGCCGGCTTATAATAGCATCACCCCATTACTACCCGTGGGTGTGGTAAAAGGCGACTAAGGGATGAATCCGGGGAATGGGCAGCAACGGTCCAGTGAACATCTATAACACCTTACACTGCGCTCGCCAATCCACCTGCCAAGCGTGGTGAGTATGACAAATACCCCCCAATAGGGGGAAGTCCAGTAGTGAACCGTTGTGGCTGTTTTAGTAGTGTGCCTGTCACGATGGTGGTAGGTTGTCAGCCCATTGCGTGAAATTGCCGTAAACAAGAACACAGGATATGACATCTCTGAGTCTCTTTTTACGACAAACTGGGTAAAAGACATGGGATGATGCTAAGTTAGACCGGCATCACACGGCAAAATCACACCGTTTACAATATAAGGTGAAATTTAACTAGTGACCGATAGCGAAACCTTAAGACGGGCTAGTGATAGTGACAACTTTCCCCAAGGAACGTAGATCGAACTACGAAAAAACAAGAGGTCCTTGAGAGGTTGTCCCTGATTTAGGTTTCCATGGATATTCAATTTTTTTTGTCATATTCAACCTTCCTTGGATATAACAACAACTTTCCCAGATACACAAAAAAAACACTTGGACCTCCCATAAAATATTGCCGATTAGCTGAATTAGTGACTATAGAAAATCAAAATATTTTTGTCGTATTTCGATCTATCTTCCTTGGAGAATTTTGTTCCTTATCTACCAGCAGCCTATCTTGAGATTGCGTTATTGGTAATTAGTAAAACTTCACCCTATATACCTACCTATGTAAATGAAAGAGCAAGTAAACAGCACTAAATCTGACGCAAGAGCAAGAATATTAATGGCTTGCATTTCCGTTCACCGCGTTGGACGAGCTAAACTTAAACAGAGGAAATACATAATACCATACTATGCATGAGAAATGCCGGCTTAGAATGGCATCGCCCCAATTCTACCCGTGGGCGTCGTAAAAAGCGAATACGTTTCACAACGTCTTGCATTGCACTCACCATTCCGCCTGCCAAGCGTAGTAAGTATGGCAATACCCCTCAATATATTGGGCAGCCCATGTCCAGTATTGTCCAGCAGTGGACTGTTGTGGCTGTTAATTAATGTAATGTATGTACAGGAGTAATCGTTATTTATCAAAATATTCTCGATTCTCGGTGGGACACCCACAAAGTTGATTGTTATCACTTTGTGAATTTGTTCCCGGTCTGGTTAGGACATTGCAGTGTGAACCAACCGATTGTCCGAAAAGAAATGGTTCCGTGCTTCGGAGGGCACGTTAAGCCGTCGGTCCCGGTTGCTATCTATGATTACTTAGACGGCGGTCGTAACACGACCATGTCAGAGGCCTACTAGCGGTAGTAGGCAGTTGAAGAACTCTGACACCAGGGTTCATCGGGTCGTTGGACGACTTGATGTCCCACACGAAAAGAGAGAGAGCAAAATATTAAGAGGATTTCGGACCGTAAATAGCGCCCTCATCACTTAATCATTCAGAACTCTATGAAATGTAACTTTTCGTCCGCGAGTCGCCAACGACCCAATGCTACCTAGTGTCAGAGTTTTTCAACGTGGTTTAAAATGCAGCGACGGGAGACAAGTGGGAACACCGCCTTACCTTTACCTTTTCGAAAATTGACTTAAAGGATACACATTATGGGAACAACAGAAAAAGGATGGAGTTGATTTTCAGTACACAAGTTTAAGTCGCTACCGCATTCTAGAAACCTAGTGGTACGTTTCTTATTTAATTCCTAATGGGTGATAATAAACTAATACTACTTATTGGTTATACTAAACTAACTCAATTGTTCATCAATTTACAGGAATAATTAACCTAGAACTAAACAAACTGCTTTTAATGTTAGAGTGACGTTATATTCCGGGCCGACTTCACACGGCACAATATCCATCACCTAAATATGGTAAGTAATAATTGTAATAGTATGTATAAATATGTACTTATATTATGTTATGTATAATATCTATGCCCTTGCTGTGTTTATAAGCATAACAAATAAAGGGAACTGTCAGAAAGTAAAGAGCAAGGTTAGTGCACGGAACAACATCATCCGTCGCCTAACATTTACGCAATGGGGAGCCGTTCCTCATGTTCTTCGCACCAGCAGTCTCGCGCTTTGCTACTCTGCGGGCGAGTACGCTTGCCCCGTTTGGGCGCGCTCAGCGCACGCGAAGAGTGTGGACGTGGCCCTCAACGAAACGTGCCGGATAATCACGGGTACGCTGAAGCCGACTCCGCTGGCCCATCTGTATTTGTTAGCAGGCATTGCACCACCAGGCGTCCGCCGCGAAGTGGCCTGTTCCGTAGAAAAGCAAAAACAAGAGCAAGATAACAGGCACCCACTACACGGCCATAAGCCTCCCCCTCCCCGCCTGAAAAGCCGCCACAGTTTTATGAACAACTCCAAGCCTCTCGACACTGACCCATCCAAAGCAAGAGTAGAGCTGTGGTCCAAAAAATACCCACCCAAAAATGCTTATACCTCCACCAATGAGAAGCTACCGCCAGGTCACAACCTTCCCTGGTCAACCTGGAAGGCGCTAAACAGACTTCGGTCAGGTATCGGCAGGTGTAAGGAGCTCAGAAAGAAGTGGGGCTTTTCTTCTGATGACACGTGTGAGTGTGGCGCCTTACAAACTATGTCACACTTAATGTCATGCCCTACCTCTCCTGCTGCCTGCACACAGGAGGACCTATTTCGAGCCAACCAAAATGCTATTGACGTAGCGACCTTTTGGGCTCAAATACTGTAACACGGGGTACATCGCCATTGACCCGAAAAGAAGAAGAAGAAGAAGCATAACAAAGCCAGTATCAAATAGCTGCGCTTTAGTTATTTAGAGAAATAACGACACCTATAACAAAATGTTGTAATCATAATTTGTAAGTAATAAAATGTAAAACAAATATAAATATACATATTGAAATTTTCTGGTCTCAAATCGGACTGGTGATAAGGAACAACTTTCTCCAAGGATGAAGTATATAATAGTAGTTTATGCAACTGTCGTATAATGGGGGTCATTAGAATGCGAGTGTCTGTTTATCACACGAGGCGCAGCCGAGTGTGATAATAGTTTGACACGAGCATTCTAATGCCTAATTATAGCAGTTGCATACACTATTTTATCTACACTCTCCAAAAAAACTCAGAAACACTTTTCTAAACGTACGCACCGGCCATTGCAAGGCCCGATACAAGGACAAATTCAATACGAGAACGTAATATGGCTTGATATGAATTTTTGAAAATTCTGTAATTTAGCAGTTGTTTAGATGTGGAGTGACTTACCTAAACAACTGAACAACATCTGAACAACAACTGAACAACATCTGAACAACAACTGAACAACATCTGAACAACATCTGAAAAACAACTGAACAACAACTGAACAACATCTGAACAACAACTGAACAACAACTGAACAACAACTGAACAACAACTGAACAACATCTGAACAACATCTGAACAACAACTGAACAACATCTGGACAACATCGGTACAACAACTAAACAACATCTCAACAACAACTTAATAAAACAAACGCAACATTACCATACAACAACAACTGACAGGTGCGGAACTCTGTGTTTCCAAACGTTTGGAAACAGGCGGAAGTTGGCAATAAGAGTATTGGCAAAAAAAAACTTCGTTTCATTTCTCAACTTTATCGTATTAAGAGTTTTCTCATTAAGTCATTACGCTTCTGTAATTTATAGTAAACCCTAGTTTTTATAGGCAGAATGCATAAAGTAGGTCATTATGCATCTGTTTTCGAATTCATAATTCGAACATTATGAGACGAGTGTAGATAAAATATTTTGTGTTTCCATAGTAACTCCAATCCTAATTAAATAGCAAGAAAGAAGTGGTCTAGTCAGGTCTAGTAGTACCTACATCCGACGTGCGAAGTAATCCAATCTAAAGGAACTCCTTCCCTGGTTTAGTGGTCTGAGGATTGCTCCAGATGTCCCTAGTTCGTTTCTCGGGCAGGACACAAAGTTGATATTTGTAAATTTAACACTTTGTGAGATTGTTCCCTGTTTGTTTAGAACATTGCAAGCGGAACCACTTACTTTATCCGTAAGAAGGGTGGTTGCGTGTTTCAGAGGGCACGTTAACCCTCCACTTAACAGCAATCTCAGACACCAGGGCTCATCGCATCGCGTCGTTTGTTGTCCCTTTCAATTTGACTTTGAGCGATTAAGGAATAAATTCGGGGAATGGTGAGCAGCGTTTCCTGTGAATGCAACTTCTTGCTCTGCGCTTGCCAATCCACTTGCTAAGCGCGAGAATGGCAATACTCCCCAATAGAGGGAGCCCCACGGCCAGCAGTGGACTATTGTGGCCGTTAATGTTACACGGTGATGCTATTCTGGGCCAACTTTATACGGCACAATATCAATCAACTAATAAATAAACATATAGGGGGAAACTTTTCTGGTGACCGATAGCCAAATATCAAGACATATTTTCCCAAGGAACATAGGTTGAAATATGACAAAATATTTTGTAGTAACACAAATCAGCCGATCGGCAATTTTGTACCTGCGATCCTTGGGGATAGTTGTTCTTCATCACCTTCATTGATATTTAGCTATCGGTCACTAGTAAAATTTCACTCTATATATATTTTCCTTTGCAGTAACACACTGTATACAAGATGGCCGCCTCATGAATATTCTGTGTCCGGTCTGAGATTCACTGCCTGCGTCCACTCGCTCGGCCACGCGTGTATTGGATTACTCGGGCGTCAGATGTACCGACCACTGGCCTGCCATTTCATCAGGATTCTGAACTACAGTACGGCCATGCCAATAAACCGTATTTGACTGCTGTCAGATTCGTGATAATGCAGAGGTTCTATTTTAAATTTTGACGCCTCTTTTAATTTATTTACGATTTATTGTACACATGAACAGTAAAGAGAAAAACACAAAGAATACAGACACAACATGCACTGCTTATCTCTAATAAGAAATTTCTTACAGCAGACCTAGGGAAGAGTAATGGTATTATACGATAATGTTATTAATGTGGTACTTACAGCTGTCGAATATGGTTTAATATGATGCCCTTACTTTGGTAATTTTTGACAAAAGTCCTATCCCACCGAAAACAATTTCATGTAAAATGCCACCAAGACGAGAGCGGCTTACCCTGTATAAATGATGCTAGATCTCAAGTAGAGCCAAGCTTCTGAACCTACATGGTCTAACTCTACCAACCCAAATTTCACAAAGGCTACATCTTGTGCCGTGTGATGCCGGCTTAGATTAGCATCAACCCATTTCTTTTACGTGGGTTTCGTAAGAGGCGACTAAGGGACTGGAGGGTTTTATGTGTATAACAATTTCAGGCGACAGGCTGACAACCTTTCACTATATTGATACATGTTTTTTCTGAAACGGCCCTCAAATATTTGTCAGACGTGGCGACATAAGAATAGATAATAATACTGGCGTATTATTATCTATTCTGTGATTTCTCCTCTATGATGGCGATAACGACGACCGTATTATACGGCCGTTAATGCTCTGCCTACCACGCAAGCGATAAATGCGTGATATGTGTACCTATGTATCTATGTATACATCAAAATCGAAATGTATGGCTTCCCGTTTTGCTACAGTCACGAAGGCTCTATGAATGGATTTATAGCTATTAGAGATATTAGCATCATGCAAACTAAGCCTACATACTAAAATTTAGCTTTTTTAGCACTTCAAAAAGTACCCTATATTGATGATCATCAGTGTTTCAGTGAGGGAGTGACAAAATCAGCATATTTTAGAATCATGAAGTATAAAAAACAACGAAACACTTCAAGAAAAGGTAGATGTGTGCTCGCTTGGCTCGCGTGCCCCCTGATAGAGAGTTAACGTCCTGTGTAACAATACACATACATACATGTGTCATGTCTCTATCCCTTGCGGGGTAGGCAAAGCCCAAACGGCTTTAAGCCACGTCTGACAAACATTTGAGGGTCATTCAGAAAATCTTATTCGTCCAGATCGAGTTCTAGGCAAAAGCTTTGACCACTACACTATTATAGAGTTACTAGATTCCCGCCCAGCGATTTCACCCGCTGCCACTCATTTTCCCGTGGTAATAGTTATTTTCCCGCGGTAAAAAGTGGCTAATGTGTTATTCCGGGTTATACTCTACCTGTGTTCAAAATTCTATTCAAATCGGTCAAGCCATATGAGCGTGAAGAGGTAACAAACATACATATGCGCACAAACTCACAGATTTATAATACAAGTACGGATTGTGCAACAGCCTACACAAACGTGGACCATGCCTGATACGAGGAAGGCTGGGATTAGTGGATCATAGGATCACAGAGATGGAACTAGGTCAGCTAACCCGAGTGAGTCTGAATTTAGCCCATAATATACCTATTGTAAAATTTTACTAGAGACCGATAAAAAACTCAAGACGGTGATAAGAAACAAAAAAATTACTTATTTCGAACTATTAATTTATTTATTTAATCTACTCTCTTTTACCCTGAGGTTGTCTGGTAGAAATAGCTACCTAGCTATAAAGCTGCCTATATTGTACTCTTTATTCTATCTGTATGTCCATTTCTTGTTTTTGTGCAATAAAGTATATTTATGTAATGTTATTTAACCGTTTATTGTACACAATATAACTCAAAGGACATAACATATAGAACAATACACAACAGGTCAGCTTATTTCTAAAAAGAAATCTCTTACAGCAGACCTACGGTAGTGATCCTACGGTAGTAGTCTCTTACAGCAGACATAGGTCGAAATATGAAAAAATTATTGAATTTCCTATACAAAATTGTCGATCAGATGATTTTAGTTACTATAGAAACTCAACATATTTTTTTCATTTTTCAGCCTATGTTCCTTGGGGAAAATTAGTCCTTTTCACCAGCCCGTCTTGAGATTTCGCTATCGGGCATTATTAAAATTTATTTAGTACATTGGGAAGGATATATTTCTGCATCAGAATTAATCCCCGCAAAGTTTTACTTAGAAAGGAAACGCATGTTTGTAAGTATGCGGATTTTAATGTTCCTAGGGAGTACTAATTTTAGACATTCCATACCTTTAGGACATATATATATATATAAGAGATCTGTGTTCTATACATAATAATATATGTTAGCCAATAAAGGTATTTTGTAGGTTGTTAAGTTCATCAGTTTCATGAGCTGTTACCACTTATCAGCATAATTATCCTAAAGGGTATTCTTTGGCCTTTGATACTGGGAGTCATCGGGGAATAACTTGGTAACAGCTCTGGTATAAAAGGCCCGAGCAAACAATTGTTATTCATATTATCCAATAGACTGCAGACGAAGCAAGACATATAGTTCCAGTCAAGATGTTTCAACGAATTATTCTGGCTTTAGCTGTTCTTTTTGTCTGTGCGCAGTCCAGACCTCGCTACTGGGTTTTCAAAGAAACTGATGGCGATTTCACTCCACAATATCTTATAGAAGACCCACATCTGAACTACGAAGAAAACGTCTCTTCAGGTTATGTAGACAGAGAAGCTATTGAAGAAGATCAGACATTTCTAGAAGATCATTGGAAACCCCGTAACAGGCGGCAAATCAAAACAACAGTGCATATTCCAGAACAAAAAATAGACATATCTGGTAGTACATTGTTGAAGAAGACCGATACTGATGCTGTGGCAGCTTTTGGTGGGATTTCTGGAGTGAAACCTGGACAGTTTGATGCTATTACTGGTGGGCTTGCTTACGAAAATGCGTGAGTACCTTACTGATAAAAAACCGAGCTTTTACGAAGCTTAAAGCAACATCAACAAACCAACAGTCCTGTGCTGGACATGGGATTTCTCTTGTAGAAAGTGTTGGCCATACTCATCACACCACGCTTGAAAGCCGAATCGGACTCTCAGTACATGTTTTTTTTTTTTATTAATGATGGGTTTGCTCTTGACTCTAGTCTAGGTCATAGGACAAAGACAGGGTCTAAGATGGAGCGAGCTTACCCAGAAGAAGCCTGTTCACTCTTACTTTGAAGAGATTAGGGTTGTATGCGTTTGGAAACACATACGCAGGTAGTGAGTTCCACTCTTTAGCAGTGCGCATTATAAATGATGACTGGAAGCACTTAGTCCGAATTGGTGGAATGGTAACCAGGTACGGATGGTATCCGGCGGATCCTGTGTTTAATGGGAACGCTGCTGCCTAATTCCTTGATGTATCCCTTAACACATGAAACTGAATAACTTCCCAAGAAGTCGTTGGTTAGTCTAAACATTTTGACCCTCTTTACAAAACTGCCGATGACCTTATTTGACTAACTATACAAGATCAAGGTCTTATGCTCCTTGAGGTAAGGTATTCCATACTAATCAGCAAAGTCTCACTTTATATGCACCATGTTTCCACAGTCAAGGCCACGGGCTGTCAGCATCGGCATCCCACATACCGACTCTCGGTAACACCCTCACTGCTGGCGGCAAGCTGAACCTAGTCCACACTCCAGACCATAAGCTGGACGCCAATGCCTTCGCGTCCAGGACCTTCACAAACCAGCCCAAGATACCCAACTTCAACACATATGGCGGGAGCTTGGACTACTCGTTCCAGTAAGTTCTTTAACTTATCCAGTGATTCAAGCTTTGTGATCTGAGAATTGGTGTCATAATCTGGAGGTGCATAGTTTGATTTCTGTTTGTTAATTTATCACCTTGTTATATGGTTTCCAATTTGGTACGAAACCTAAGACGAGAATGATTTTCCGTAAGCGAATAGTCCCGTAAAACATACAGTACAATTGACTTATGTTCTATAATTATGATTAATTTAAAGAATAATTTGTCGTATGATGCCAGTTTGGAATAGCATCACCCCATTTATTTCCCGTGGGAGTCATTACAGGCGACTTAGGGACTCGAGGGACTTTAGGCGATGGGCTGACAACCTGTCGCAATACACAATTGTCCGAATGAGCCTCAAATATTATCAGACGTGGCGCATGTTCGTTATAGCAAGAGTTATATAATATAGGTGATATGTGTGTGAGTAAAGAATGACTACCAAATGAATGTTCTTAGTCATGAAGGCGATATCTTGTCTCTTTATCTAATTTCCAAGAAATAGACTCGAATTTGGCTACAGAAATGTGAAGGTTTGTTTGTTTGTTTGTTTGTTTAAAGCATTTATTCAATTTTAATAACAGTTTTTTCCTTATAAGCTAAATAATCGCCAAACTGCTGGGCAGTTTGTTTGATCTTATTGAATACCAAATTTTAAAACACTGCCCGTGTTAGGTAAACAATGTTTGAAAACTTGCAAAATTTTGCCCGCGCTTGAAAATTTTGCTAGTTTTTAAACGGTGATCTCATTATTAATATTGAACCACTAAGCTTTTTTCTTTTTCAGTGACAAACTTGGCGCTTCCCTTGGAGCCAAGACTATGCCAGCCTTCGACCGGGTAGATCTGTCAGCCATGGGCAGGGTGAATGTCTTCAAGACACCATCCAGCTCTTTTGACTTTGGCGCCGGGTATAGCCGCACTCTTACTCCTAACTTCAATTCCGGGCAACCCGTGTTTGATATGACCTATTCCAGGTCTTGGTAATTAATTACTATTCGTAATAAGTACTTTGTAAGTGGATCAAACTTTTTAATACATTACCTCTTAACTATATTTTTGGGGTTTGATTTTTTAGTTAGTTATTCAAACTTTATTTAAGTTATGATGATACTGATAGCAAATTTTCAACACGTGTTAAATTCCGAAATATATGAATGCGCTCTTAAAAAATGTTGTCTTTATCATATACAAGTATGAAACTTAATTAAAAAAAAAAAACACGACGTTTTACTTGTTGTGTTGTGTACACCCTGATGAGTTGCTAGCGTAACACTCAGCTATTGCAACGCGCCCTGTTGAGGTGCTAGCGTCACACTTAGCTAAGAACATACTTCAATCAACTGCAAACCCATCACTGAAGAACCACTAGTGGTCATACTCGGTGGTCCTTGTGATCCTAGAGTACCATTGGATTTCACAAACATATACATAAACAGCAAACTAGTGATTCTACTCAACAGCTACAATAGTTCACTGTTGGACATAGGCCTCCTTATATCGGGGGGTATTTGCTATACTCATCACCACTACCTCAAGTGTTTCTAAAGGAAAAATAAACAGGCTGGTTTGGAGATAATGGTACTTTGGAGGGTTCCAGGTGGAAACGGGAAAAAGGTAGCTACCCTACCTGGCCGGGTGTTGCGGCCAGGACTGGTCCACCTGGATAGAATTGGAAGTTGTATATATGCGTTCCGCGGTGAAACATTTCGATACCGCGTTTCAGGCTCTTTGTTCTCTGCCAATCTGTCACGTGGCGCCATCTTGCAGATATGTTAGGACTTCTGTTACGTCTTGCTTGCCTGTGTAACACTTGAGTGAGCTTCTTGTAGTAGCTCCCAGAGGTCGCTACAGTACCTTTGGATTTCACAAACATACACATAGCAAACACACATTGTCTCACCCCAGACGCATACATGTAGGCTTTCATCTTTCGTGAGCAAAAACAACTGATAACTTTGACTTGACGACTGATGTGGCGCAATAGTAGTCCAACTGCCTGCGGCGCAAAGGTTCCGGGTTCGATTTCCGCTGGTGCAATCACAAAGTTGTTAAGATCATATCACTTTGTGAATTTATTTCCAGTCTGGTTAGGACATTGCAGACTAAAAGATGGTTCTGTGCTTCGGAGGGCACGTTAAAACGTCGGCCCCGGGTGCTGTCTATGATTTCTTAGTCGCTCGTTACAAAACCATGTCAGAGGCATAGTAGGTGGTTGAAAAATTATTTTCATCGGGTCGTTCGTGGACTGAATGGCCCACACAAAGAAGAAGAAGAAAAGAATGAAGTTTGTAAACATTTTACGAATGTTAGAAGAAGCATTAATTTTGTTTAAGTATGAATACATTTTAATATCCCTAGATAAATCTACTGTCTCGTAAGAGCCGCATAAAAAAGTAAGCCAACACTTAATACACTTAAAGCGAAGCGTGAGGTGGAATTTATAAAGGGCCAGTCTCAGAGTGAGAGATCGTTACAGAGGGAATCCTACGAGCAACATAGAACAAAAACACGATACCTTTTTAAATCAAAGGTTAACAGTACAAGACAAGATGCTACAGCAGACGACGAAAAAACTGGACGACACTAAAGATTTGTATTTGACACACGCGCACATCGTGCCTTATACTTTGCGGGGTTAACAGAGCGTAAACGGCCTTCGCCACGTCAGACAAATAGTTCAGGCTCATTTGCAGAAAATTGTAAATCATTAAAGTGACAGTTTGCCAGCCCAACGCCTAAAATTGTAACACACACAAACCCTCGAGTACCTTAGTTGCGTATTAATAAATTGCATTTTATCTCGACGCAATACAAGCGCTGCTTTTTGCTACACTGACGTACTGTCGAGCGAAACGTACTACATTACTACATGACCTGCTATATACTGTGTCGTATTTTGTTGCCTCAGCACGCGACAAGTCTTCTTGCGATGAGTTTTAAATGGTTTCCTTTTGGTTCGAATGTTCCCTCTGAAAAAATACCTATGCTCTAAGGGGCGTGTGTAGGATGTAGGTTTTGTCCGCTTGGCTGAATTTCAGCATGTTACTGGACGACCCATACATTAAGACGTGTTGGTATGAATTTCCTTTCTACGTAGATGGTATCAAGTTCGATTCTCGGTGCAGATACATGAATATGCTATCTTAATTTTTTGAGTTCGTTCTGCGTGTTTTCTGTACCATTATTATTTTAATAATAATAATATAATAATAATATAATTCTTTATTGCACAAAGTAAGTTTACAAATAAATAAAAAAGAATGAAAAAAAAAGTACAACTAGGCGGCCTTCTTGCTATGGTAGCAAGCTCTACCAGGCAACCTTTGGGTGAAAGGAAAGTGCGTTTAGATAAGCAAAAAACATTACACAGTAACAGGTTTACCCTTAAATCATTTAGTGGAACCCATGAATTGATGGCCTGTGAGAGTTTAACGTATCTCCTTTCTTTGTAAACTGACATATTTTAAAACTTTTTTCGGAAGCACCTTATTCAATATGCTACTGCACTTCAACATTACACTAAATCAAATGAATCCGAGTTCCTCATATATCTTAAAACCAACACTACCCGGCTCCAGATTTAAAACACTTTTCATAAAATCCTTCGCATTTTAAAATTCACAAACACGAGTCCATTTGAGGTGGTGAGGGGGTAAGGGGGGTGCGCTTTTAGGCGTAAATTGCTGCTTTGACGTAGTCCATTAAATGCTACGCTCACGCTACGTGTCGTAGCTCGTAGCATCATATAAAGTGACGTAGCACATGTGTAGCGAATTTGCAGCGCTGCTAGTATAAAACTAGGATGATGTTTTTTTACAAGCCGGGGAGTATTTATTTTTGCTTGCAAATTCTACAGCATCTAGAGTTTAAGGTAACACATACATTACATACATACATATATCACGCCTATATCCCTTGCGGGGTAGGCGGAGCGCGAACGGCCGCAGAAAAGCACATTAATACCACGTCTGTCAAACATTTGAGGGCATTCAGAAAATTGTGTATTACCATAGTGATACAGCCGATCACATAAATTGCAATACATATATAATCTTCGAATTCATTAGCGTATGACACTAATGGGAAAGAAATTATGATGCCATTTCTTATTTATCATAACCGGTATAGGTTCATCTCCTTTTAAAAGTACATCTTGAGGTACCCTAATACGTACAAGATATTTAATAGCATATTTAGGCGGTTCTCTCACTTGTCGTCCGTCGTTACGTTTTTTAACGCAACGTAACGCATGCGTCTGTCAGACGAAAGGAAATTACGCATACATACACATACACATATCACGCCTATAATCCCTTACGGGGTAGGCAGAGCGTAAACGGCCGCAAAAAACGGACATTTACGCCACGTCTGACAAATATTTGAAAAATTGTGTATTGCCATAGTGACAGGTTGTCAGCCCATCGCCTGAAATTTCAATACACACCCTCGAGTCCCTAAGTCGTCTGTTACAACACCCACGGGAAAGAAATGGGGTGATGCTATTCTAAGCCGACATCACACGGCACCTGCGCATTCAAATCTTATTACCATAGAAATACGGCTAAGGTGGGTGTGGGGCACCTGCCTGACTGCTGGTGATACTCAGTAAATAAAAGTCTCCAGTCAGGGTAGATATCTCCACATTTGTTTAATAGTCCGCAGAGGTATTTACAGGTGAATATGCACTGAGGATAACGTAAACTACAGAACAACAATATTATTATCTGCGAGCAGAATTGGTGACTTGACACGACTGCTATTTTTCGGCTGTCAAGTTCTGACGGTTGTCAAGAAGCATTGGCCATCGACACGCCATATCTTTTGACGGACTAAGGAGAGCGGTCCATATTATTCCCCCCCCGAGACCGTTACTACGGGCGATAAAAATTCGGAAAGTGTACTCGACGTCCGGATCTCGTGACTGTGGCCTTTTGGCTGACGGTAGGTGGAGACAGTGTGGATGTAGATGTAAGATTTGCATCACCGCTGTCTGCATCATTCAAAATGTACGCGGGCTTGAGTCGGTCGACTGACACGGTTGTAATTTTGTTATTCACTTGAATTTTGAATGCCTTATCGCCTCTTTTTAAAACTTTATGTGGGCCCGTATAAACAGGTTGTAGCGGTCTTCTGACAGCGTCATCTCTCAGGAAAACGTATTCTGAGGTTGCCAGGTCTTTGAATATGAAGATAGATTTTTTTGTATGGTGCGAAGCTGGCGTTGGGGTGAGTTTCGACGTCAGGGCACGCAATCTGGCGACATAATCTGTCATGTCGGGTGCAACGTCTTGCTTGGGATTGAAGAATTGATTAGGAAGGCGAAGCGGTTCTCCATACAGCAGCTCTGCAGGTGACGCTTCTAAATCACGCTTCCAGGCACTGCGTATTCCAAGTAGGACAAGTGGAAGTAACACTGAATCGTAACACTGAATACTTTATTACTAGAACCTTAACGCTTATATACTACTTAACTACGTGACCTAAAATAGGAGAGAGAAACCTATCTTCACCTCATATCAAAACGTGATGATATACAACTCGGTATATCACACCTCCCCTGAAAAGGATAGGCGTCCCTCCCCTGAAAAGAATTCCCCCATATAAAACACATTTAAATATTAACTAAATATGAAAATATAAAATAGCATTTAACAGTAAACATTTACCTATTAAATTTTTTAGTTCTATTCTTATGCACTAAATAATCTTTATTATTCTTAACTACTTTTACATTTTCACCTAAATCTTTGATTACAACATATGGACCTAAATATAAATCATTTAATTTATTATAATTTTCATTTTTAATTAAAATCAAATCTCCTTTACAATAATTTATCTTATTTAATTCCTTATCATAACTAATTTTCCTAATTTCTTTTGACTTTAACAAATTATCTCTAGCGTCTTTCTGTGCTTTCTGTAATCTATATTTTAATTCTAAAGGATAATTATCATAAACATATAACGGTTCTACTGTCTTTAATAAATTATTCGGCAAATTACAGGTCTTACCAAAAACTAACTCATATGAAGAATATTTGGTACTCGTGTGAACTGACGTGTTATAAGCGAAACACCAATACGGTATCCAAGAACTCCAGTTTGATGACTGCTTGGTTTGAATTCTTAGATAATAACCTAAATGTTTATGCCAATTTTCCAAAGACCCTATACTTTCATGATGATATGGTGTTGAATTAATTTTCTTAATAGACAACAATTTACAAACATCTTCTAAAACGGAATTTATAAATTCTGTTCCACAATCAGTTGCAATTATATTCGGAACTCCATATCTCATGATGAAATTTTCAACTAAAGCCCTGGCTACCGTATCCGCTGATTTATTTGGAATAGGAAATGCTTCAACAAACTTCGTCAATTCACACTGTAAGGTAAGTATATACTTATTGCCATTATGATCTACCTCCAACGGTCCCACAGTATCTAAAAATATTTTCTCAAAGGAAGAGGTTGCTGTGGAAGTTATACACATTTCTTCCTTAATATTCCTACTTGTGAACTTTTGTTTTTGGCAATCAGCACAATGGTTTACATAACTTGCAACGTCTTTGTACATATTATCCCAGTAGTATTTTTTCCTTATATTTTTTACCATTTTAGTAATTCCAACATGACCACTAGAAGGTAACAAGTGATAATCATTCAGAATCACCCGTATCATTTCCTTGTCAGTTATCCTCTCAACACCACTTACAATACATAAGCGTGGAAACAAATTATTTTTAGAAGCTTCTCTTGTTAATATTTTAATATAATTCTTGTTGAGCTCATTTTTAATCAATACTAACTCTACTATATTATTATTTTTACATACTTTTATCAGCTCCCCGAACATTGCGTCTCGGCGCACCTCTGTTTGTAAAGAATCCTGATTTATGTAAAATGTAGAGTTACAAATACTAATATCCCTTAAAGGTTGTACAACTTTAATAGACTTTAAATATTTGTTCGAACAAATTACTAGTTCCACGTCCTTTGGAGTCTTTTTAACAATATCCACTACTTTAGGCCGGCCGGACCCTAAAAGCGAATTATCAAACTCCTTACAAACTGCTCTGTCATATCCGGTATTTTCCAAACGCCGTTTCATAGAACGCGTTAAAACTCCCACAAAATTTGAATTTAAGCCCTTTAAGTCTTCCGATGTTATAACAATACGTGACAACGCATCCGCTGTTACATTTTCTGATCCCTTCACATACTCTATCTCAAAATCAAATTCTTCTAAAGCAAGTCTAAACTTTGTCAATCGACTATTTGGATCCGTCATACTAAATAAATGTACTAATGGTCTATGGTCTGTTAAAACTCTAAACTTCCTACCGTATAAATAAGGACGAAAATGCTTCACAGCCCATACTACAGCTAACAACTCTTTATGTATTGTTGGATAATTCATTTCGGACTTATTCAACTGTCTACTAGCATAAGCTACAGGTTTGTTATTGCCATTTGATAAAACGGCTCCCAAACTTACTCCACTAGCATCTGTCTGTAACCGGAAGACGTTCTCTTCTGAAAAATTTGGATACTCAAGTACTGGTTGTGAACTGAGTGCTAGCTTTAGAGTTTCAAACGCTTTTGCACACTCCTCCGACCACTGAAATTCTACATCCTTCCTACATAACCTATGCAATGGAAATACGACACGGGCAAAATCTTTTACAAATTTTCTATAAAAATTTGCAAAAGCTACAAAACGTCGAACTTCGTCCACATTTTTAGGAACAGGATAATTACGTAATACCACAATTTTGCCTTCGTCTGGCAATACTCCACTCGGTGTTATTACGTGACCCAAGTAGTTAATTTCCTTCTGTAAAAACTGACATTTACACGGATTTAACTTCAAATTGACTTTCCTAAACCTATCTAGTACCTTTATTAGATTAACATTATGTTGATGCAGACTTTTCCCAAACACAATTACATCATCCAAATACAAAAAACAAACTTCGTAATTTAATCCCGATAACGCCACTGACATAAGCTTGGAAAATACACTTGGACTAGTCTTCAACCCCATCGGTAACCTCTTTAGCTGGTATTGCTTATCTGCTGTAAAAGCTGTGTATTTCCTACAACTCGGAGACAACCCTAATTGATAATAACCAGAACTTAAATCCAAATGAGAAAAATACAAACACCCTGACAACGAATCAATTATCTCCTGAATGTTCGGCAATGGGAATTTCTCGTCCACTATTTTCTTATTCAAAAGCCTGTAATCAACCACGATCCTCCACTTTTTTTCATTACTACTGTCTAACTTCTTAGGTAAAAGTAACAAAGGAGATGACCACTCACTAGAACATTCTTCTATTATGTCATCTTTCAACAGTTTCCCAACCTGCCTCGACAACTCCTCTTTCTGTGCTCGAGGTATCCTATATGGCTTTACATAAACAGGAGTTGCATCATTTTGCAACTTTATATCATATTCAAATAAATTCGTCACTGACAATTTATCTCCCGGCATGTGAAAAACATCCGCATACTTAGCACATATTTTCTCAATGGAATCTCGCTCATCTTCTTCCAGATAAGACCCTAACTTAAGCAGCTCAAACAACTCTTTAACTCTATCAACAGATAACCTATACTCTGTATCAAAACTACATACATCATACTGTGATAAACTCTTTACTTTTGGACTAAAACTCCGTAACGATACATTTTCTTCCCGCGTATTCAAAAATCTCACTGGAATCGAACTGCCATCACCCTCTACAACTGCAGCTGCTACAAATATCCCTGGCGAAACCACCTCGGACTGAATAACAAAAACACCTTTCAACCCTGTCGATACGTACTTAATAATTTCACACCTACCCGGAATAGTCACTGTGTTTTCTTGACCTAGAAACAACTGCGTAAATAATTTTATACCTGAGCTATGGTGAAAACTAACTACCTTTTTCTCATAATCTACAGAGCTCTTGTACTTTAAAAGAAATTCTTCCCCCAGGATTCCATCTTTTTTACACTGCAACCCTTCAAAAACATAAAATTTATGGGAAAACCTATAACCATCTAGACATAAATCTAAATAAACATAACCAACGGAAACCAAATCTCCACATACTCCCTTAATTTTAAGCTTATCTGGCACTATTTTTAATCTACCAAACGATGATGATAACCATTCTAACTTTAAAACTGAAATATTGGCACCCGTGTCCACTAATAAAGATAACCGCTTATCATAGCTATCAAAAACTACGTGATTACCTTTGCCATAACTAAGTATCTCTATATCATTTCTCGTGGTCTCGAAAAAACGTGCTCTGTGACTCATCTTCACTCGGGCACGTAATTTGTGCTTCCGCACAGTTCACTACTCTATTATGCGTGAATGGCCGATAAGATTGATTACGCTTATTTTGCTGACTACGACCTCTGTCCGAGTAATGTGCGCGGCCCTGACCTTGCTGACTAGATACATAACGCCCATTAGGTATTTTCGCGCCGCTACCCCTACTACTGTTCCGTGTATAATTATTACCGCGATGATAATTATTTTGTGGCCAGCGCCTTGCCCCAGCTACAAAACTCATGCAACCAGTTGACGGACCCGCGATTACGTCATCCTCCTCTAACGCTACCATAATTGCCTCCTTAAGACAACTCAAACCCCTCGAAGAAACAATCGTCCCAATTCGCTGACTATTTAAACCATCAGCAAAACGCTTGATCGCTGTTTTTTCATTGAGTGGACTTAGGACCTTTTCTATTTCTTCATTTCCATCAGCCTGGGCCAACGTTAAATCAGTCATCAGTTTTTCAACCTCATCACCGAATGACGTAATACTTCTGTTGCCCTGTCTACATTGCTGTAACCGCGCTAAAATTGCTGTATACGACTTTTTAGGTAATAAGTATTTTTTAATATCTTTTATTAGATCATCAACTTTAGCATACGTTTTACTCAATTTTATCTTAGCTCTACTTGATAACCTAGTTCTTAGCACAAAATCAACTAATGTTTTGTGTTCCTCAGGTTTAAGAGTGCTTTTATAAAATTCTAGCCCGTCTATAAGTTGGCCTAATTGGGATTCACTGTTATCAATGACTGGAAGCAGAGTTAGTGCTGTTTTTAAGTCAAAAGACGCCATTGTGCTGACTAAGGACTCTATTTCCCTGAACTGTGCCTTAAATTTGTCTGAAATTTGAATAAGTAAATTTAAATCCCCAGCAGCCACTTCTTCTTTTTTACTTAAAGTTAGAAACAAACTATCAAAATTCTCCTTAATTGATTTTGCCTTTAAGAACTTAGACTGGCCCTGCGAAGTTACCCGTTTATCTTTTGACAACCTAATTATACTATCACGAACTTCTTTTAAATCATCTAAAAGTCCTTGTAAACTAGCCATCCGCAATACATTATTGGTTAACTTAAAAGTACACTAATTCACTGAAACATTAATAACAGTTACACACACACTCACGGTCCTGAACGGAGAATTGTAGGTGACACGTAGATCCCAAACCTACACGCTTTCCGGTTGGGAGCGAATAGTACGACGCGCAGCACGCCGATCCAATTCCTCCAGAAGGTGCCCATTAAAATATTTAAATGCTTTGAGCAGCACAAAAACGGCTATTGCTACCACTATTGTTAACAACAATATCTCAGACAGCTCCATTCCAACTGACGCCGCCGTAGCTGCCATGTTTGGTGTTTGACTGACTATAACATTGTCCTTTGACTGCTGCGTTCCCATTATAAAATCAAACGCCGCCAAACATAAAAACATATAGTCGAAGAAATGCGTCCTCTTCACTGGATACGCATCAGCAGCAAAATATATATAAAAAAAATATGCTCCTCTAAAACACCCCAACGTTATAGGAGTTAAGAAAACTCACAGACTTCTTGCTGGTTCGCGTCCGTATCAGCTGTCACGGTTGCCATGCAGAGGCTCGCTGGAGGTCACTGGGTGAACTATTAAAACACTTCAATATCGTAACACTGAATACTTTATTACTAGAACCTTAACGCTTATATACTACTTAACTACGTGACCTAAAATAGGAGAGAGAAACCTATCTTCACCAAAACGTGATGATATACAACTCGGTATATCACAGATTCAGTCCAGTGCTCATCAGCGTGGCACATGATTGATGACTTGAGTTGGCGGTGGAAACGTTCTATGATGCCGTTACACGCAGGATGGTAAGCCGTCGTTATTTTGTGTTGAGAACCAGTTAATGCCGTCAGGGCTCTGAACAAGTTAGATTCAAATTGCCTGCCTCTGTCAGTAGTGATGGTAGCAGGACATCCGTAGCGTGAAATCCAGCAGGCTACAAGGCCTTTAGCTGTGGACTCAGCAGACATGTCGGTCAGTGGCATTACCTCAGGCCAACGCGTAAATCTATCGATGGCTGTGAGGGCATAGCGATACCCATTTGAGATTGGAAGTGGACCGACGAGGTCGATGTGGATGTGGAGGAATCTTGCAGGGGGCAGGGAAAATGTGCCGATTGGCGAAGAAACATGCCGGGTTACTTTTGATCGCTGGCAAGCAAGACAGTTTTTGGCCCATTCTCGGCAGTCCTTGCGTATGCCTGGCCAAACGAACCGTTGAGCTATGAGCTTTGCGGACGTATTTGCTCCAGGGTGACTCAAAGAGTGCATTGCATGAAACACCTGGAGTCTCATCGACTTTACTACAAAGGGTCTTGGTGAAGGCATGCTCACGTCGCAATAGATAGGTATGTTGCTACCGCTCATGTTGACTTTCTCGATTTTCAGAGAGCATCCACCTTGCAGGAGCTGAGAGAGCTCATCATCGCTGCTCTGTGCTTTAGCAAGTGCCTCATAGTCTATGGCATTAACTTCGTCAATCCGTGATAAAGTGTCGGCGACTACGTTATCTTTGCCAGAGATGTGATGGATGTCCGTGGTGAATTGAGCGATGTAATCGAGGTATCTAAACTGTCGTGGAGAACAATGGTCTTTGCTAGTTTTGAAAGCATGTGTTAATGGCTTGTGATCGGTATAGACTCTGAATGGACGGGCTTCAAGCATGTGACGAAAGTATTGGATGGACTTGTAGATGGCAAGCAGCTCTCGATCGTACGGACTGTACTTTTTCTGTGACGGTGACAATTTGCGGGAGAAAAAAGCTAATGGTTGCCATGAGTTCTCTTGATATTGTTGCAGTACTCCACCAATTGCTGAATCGGAAGCATCAGTTACCAGTGCTATTTTCGCGTTGCAGTCTGGATGTGCGAGCATGGCGGCTTGACATAAACCATCTTTGCATGCCTCAAAAGCGTGTCGCTCTGTTTCAGAAAAACTGACAGTCTGTGAATTTTTGCGTGCGCCTTTAAGCAGGTTGTTAAGAGGAGCTTGAAGTTTTGCGGAATGTGGAATGAAGCGATGGTAAAAATTGAACATTCCGAGGAATCTTCGGAGTTCTTTCACTGTCTTTGGTTCCGGGAAACTTTTGATGGTTTCGACTCTGTGCTCTAAAGGTGTGATGCCCTTCTTTGAAACATGATAACCGAGGAAAGTTATCTCATTTACGCCAAACTCGCACTTGGCGGCGTTTATCACCATGCCATATTCGTCAAGGCGTTTGTACAGTTGGCGTAGATGGGCTTCGTGACTCTGCGGATCTGGCGAGAAAATTAAGATGTCGTCTAAGTAGCCGTAGCAGAAGTCGAGACCCCTAGTGACTTCGTCAATAAAGCGCTGGAACGTTTGGGCTGCGTTCCGAAGGCCGAAAGTCATCATAGGAAACTCGAAAAGTCCAAAGGGCGTGGAGATGGCGGTCTTTGGGACGTCTGGTCCATAGACGGGAATTTGATTATACGCCTTTACGAGGTCAATTTTGGAAAAGATGGTAGATCCGGCTAAGTTTGCGTTAAAGTCGTGAATGTGCTTGATGGGATATCTGTCGGGCACTGTTCGTGCGTTGAGTCGACGATAATCTCCACATGGCCTCCAACTGTTATCTTTCTTTGGTACAAGGTGTAGAGGGGAGGACCACGGGCTATCGGATGGGCGTGCAGTACCGTTTTTGACCATCTCCTCGAACTCATGTTTCGCAATGTTCAGTTTGTCCGGAGCCAGGCGTCGTGGTTTGCACGAGACGGGAGGTCCGGGTGTCGTCTTGATGTAGTGCATGGTCTGATGTGGGCAAGGTTTTGGTGTTCCAGATGGGCGCATGATGTTCGGGAATTCGTTCAAGATCGCTTGGTAAGGTGACATTGTTTCGGAGTATCGGCTAATTTTGACTGAGTGTACGGATTCTGAAGGCTTGGCAGGTTCTGCAGATGTAACAAGTGTAGTGAGTCCGTCAACCAGGCGATGGAATCGAGGGTCGACCAGTAAATGAAAATGGGCGAGGAAATCGATGCCGATGATGGGTTTGGTGACGTTTGCGACAACAAATCGCCAGGAGAAATCGCGGTGTAAGCCTAAGTCTAGGCAGAGATGTGCGAAACCGTAAGTTTGAATGGTTGTTCCATTAGCCGCGTAAAGTTGGTAATCCGTTGGAGTCACGTAGCCTTTTCTCATCGTGCGTGGGATGACGCACAGATCGGAACCAGTGTCTACTAAAAAGCGTATTTTGGATCTTCTGTCTGTGACGAACAAGCGGCCGGGTGAACGGGGGCAGTCGCTAGCCGCTACTTCCGGCTGCCCGATGCGTTTTCCGAAAGGTCCTGAGATCGTTCGCATGGGAACCCTTCGCATTTGCGGGCCTTCTGTCCGAATTTGCGGTGGTACCAACAACGTCGTGAGTTGGACGCTGATCTTCCATGTAAATGGTAGGAACTTTTGTGTCGAGATTTTATTCGGCGACGAGTGTTACAGTGATCCCTTGATGACAGCTGAGCAATGCATTTCCTGAGCTCTGCGATTTGATTTGACATTTCCAATATTAATTGTGCTTCTGTTTCTGCGGACCATACGTTAGGGCGGTCTGCCCTAAATTCCGGCACCTTTACATCGATTTCATTTTGGTTCCCCAGGTGGGGGCAAGTGCCTGGGTACGGCCCTGTCCGATTTTCGTTTGCCATATTTTCTGGTTTGGGATTTTGGGAAATAATGTAGGGTTTGGATCTTACGTAGCGCAGTATCTAGTGCCGGAACCCATTCGGGGTCACCAGTTATGTGGGGCACCTGCCTGACTGCTGGTGATACTCAGTAAATAATAGTCTCCAGTCAGGGTAGATATCTCCACATTTGTTTAATAGTCCGCAGAGGTATTTACAGGTGAATATGCACTGAGGATAACGTAAACTACAGAACAACAATATTATTATCTGCGAGCAGAATTGGTGACTTGACACGACTGCTATTTTTCGGCTGTCAAGTTCTGACGGTTGTCAAGAAGCATTGGCCATCGACACGCCATATCTTTTGACGGACTAAGGAGAGCGGTCCATATGGGTTTACCACGGAACGACGGACGACAAGTGAGTGAACCGCCATACTTTCTAACAAACACCTGTAGTCTTATGCGTTGTATATACATACATACATATATAAATCACGCCTACATCCCTCACGGGGTAGGCACAGCGTTAACGTCCGTAAAACGTATATTAACACCACGTCTGACAAAAGTTTGAGGGTCAATCAGATAAATGTGTATCACTATAGCGACAGGTTGTCAGCCCATCGCCTAAAATTGCAATACACATCTAACGGCCCTTAGTCACCTCTTACAACACCCATGGGAAAGAAATGGGGTGATGCTGAGCCGGCATCACACGGCAAATACTTGGAAGTACCTGTGCATAAATAATAAATAAACCTAAATCTGCCAGCCGATTTTTTATAATAGAACTTTAAGTTGAATAACTCGGAAACTAATAAAAATCATGGAACATACATGAAGTATTTGGGATAGCTGTACCCTAGGACACCCGACGACCGGACCTTCGTGACAGCCACAATAAAAAAATAACAAATGACAGCCGCAACATTGACAACCGGGTCCGGTAAAACACCGTTCTGTACTGCGGCACGTGTGGGATTCGCCATGTGACAGTTTGTTCACAGTAAAACACCACACTTAAGAACACACACATTTAATGGTCTGGACGTTAGAGCTAAAATACTTTTTGCGAATTCTTTTTATCTCTAAGTGCTCTCTCATAGTGAAAAAAAAATATACTCGTCTGTAGCTTGAATTTTGGCAAGGGAATGAAAAGAAAATGAGTGAATTGGAAATAAGATTTTGTTATCTTAAATATGTATTTGAATTGTTCGATCAACCAAGCTTCCGTCGTGATAAAAGTCGCAAAATTCAATTCAATAACTAATGGCGCAACTATCGATAGTACCTTTTATCTGTGGTTGGTCGAA
Source organism: Tuta absoluta (assembly GCA_027580185.1). Lineage (NCBI taxonomy): Eukaryota > Metazoa > Arthropoda > Insecta > Lepidoptera > Gelechiidae > Tuta > Tuta absoluta. The sequence continues at coordinate 2,895,264 of JAQAHW010000019.1, read as the reverse complement.
AACATGTCAATGTCAGAAGTCAGTAACTTCTTATTGGTGCGTTTAGGCATAGTCACGCCGATTTTTTTCCCAATTTCCACTATATTCTACTCTATTCTCTCTAATCTACTCGTTTGGGACACCGAGTCGATGAACGACTCGATAAACGCTATTTTTAAATTACATTGCATTCCTTGCCTGCGCTTGAAGCCGCGCTAGTCGTAGCAAGTAGACGCCTGCCAATCGTAGCTGTCGTAGCACCTAAACTCAAGCCCGTGGTCGCTCGTAGCCGTAGCGATGTTGTTGCCGACGACGTAGAGGTTCAATTTCTTATTGGTGTATTTTAAGTGTGTTTACCGTGTCATGCCGGCTTAGAATAGCATCATCTCAATAGGTAACGTGGTAACACGTGGATACGAAAAAAAGTGACTGAGGGATTGATTTATCCAGGGAATGGGCAGCCGCGTTCTCTGTGAAAGCAATATCTTGCACTGCTTTCGCTTATACGCTAGCCAAGCGTGATGAGTATGTCAATACTTAATGTATGGATGTAATGTAGGCGCTAGAAACAAATAAAAAATAAAAGTGCTTACACATAAGCATCAGAAGATATCTTGGAAATATTTATCTATCATTCAATGATAATCTGACCCGCTGGGGGTAAATTGACGACTCCAGTAACAATTGACAGTATGGTGGAACTTCCTGAGACCATGGAACATCTCTTGTTATGACCCGCGTGCCCAAATACCTGGACCAAGCATTCCACTGTTGTGACTGTTAATGTAGGCACAGTCGCGCCCAATATATAAGTTACTTTGTGGTCGCGACGCTGCCATTTGTAATTAGCTTTGATTTTCCTCCCTCTTGCACCACTCACCAGCCGCGACAATTCACGTTCCTACAAAGAAGTAAATATGGCCTAAGTAGGACTTGCTCTCTCGTCTGTGAAACAATTTTATTGAATATGTGATGGATGGTTATTTTATTCTTTGTGTGCTTGTGCCATTGCACTTTTAAACTTTATCAACCAGTGACAAGAAAAGCCCTCGGTTCTGAAAACCAAGGCGTTTCTCCCACTTCTCGTCCGTTGCTGCGTATTTTTAACGTTCCGTGGTCCTTACATATGAAATTGGCGTTTTGTATGGGAGGAACAAAAAGTCGATTTTTTTTAATATAGTATATTTATTTACCCAATCTTCCGTGACGATTCTAGCCCATCGATCAGGGTGCATCCTGCAGACATGCCCGGCCCAGTCCCATTTCAACTTGGCAGTTTTGTATCCTACGTCGGTGATGCCCGTCTGAGCTCGAAGTGTAGTGTTCCGAACTCTGTCTGTTCTCTTGACGCCGAGGATACTTCGCTCCATCGCTCTTTGGCAGACCTTGAGTTTGGACTTCTGACCTTCTGTTAGGGTACCTCAAGGCGGGTCTCGTCGCAGAGGTAGACCCCGAAAAAGATGGCGTGATGATTTCGATGCCCATTTAAAGGATTGGACTGAGGTTGCACAAGACCGCAACAAGTGGAAAACCGCGGGGGAGGCCTTTGCCCAGCAGTGGGATCTGATAGGCTAATTATAATAATAATAATAATAATATTTATTTAATCAAAGTATAAGCCATTGTAATCTATGAACTTTTGCCATCTCATAGTTAGTTCATTGATCCCTTTACTAAAAAAACCATTCGGACGGGAATCAATAAAATCTTTGAAGGCGATTTGGACTGCCCCATCTGAGTTGAATTTTTTCCCTTGCAAGAAGTTATCCAAATTTCGAAAAAAATGGTAGGTAATCTATTGGAGCAAGGTCCGGGGAGTACGGTGGATGCCTTAGACATTCCAATTGAAGCTCTTCTAATTTGCTAGCCGTCTGTTGTGCAGTGTGTGGTCTAGCGTTGTCGTGAAGCAACAGTGTCGTAGAGCGATTGACCAACCTCGGTTGTTTAGCAGCTAGCTTTTCCATCATGGTTTGGAATTGCTGACAGTAGACATCTGTCGTAATCGTCTGGCCAGATTTGAGAAAACTGTAATGAACGACACCGGCGCTAGTCCACCAAACGCTTACAAGTAACTTTTTATTGGTCAATTTTCGCTTGGAGCAGGCTTTGGCTGGCTTGCCAGGGTCCAGCCATTGCGATGAGTGCTTCCGATTATCGTAGAGAATCCACTTTTCATCACAGGTAATGATTCGATTTAAAATCCCTTCGTTATTGTGCCGGTCAAGTAATGTAACGCAGCAGTTGACGCGCGTTTGCCGGTTTGCTTCACTCAATTCGTGAGGAACCCACCTTTCAAGTTTTTTAATCTTTCCAATTTGCTTCAAGTGGATTAAAACAGTTTTATCACTAACACCGAAGCCTGCAGCTAATTCGGACGTGGTTTGCGATGGATCCGCTTCCACAATAGCCTTCAATTCTTCATTATCAACTTGGGTCTCCGGCCGTCCACGGGGCTTGTTTTGCAGGTCGAAATTTCCAGAACGAAAACGTTGGAACCAAAAACGCACTGTGTTTTCTTTTGCGACACAACCGCCATACACATCATTAACCCTTCGAGCCGTTTCCGCAGCACTGGTGCCACGGTGGAACTCGTACTCGTAAATAACGCGATATTTCAAATTTTCCATTTTGTAAATTGAGCGATGCAAACAGAAAAAAGATAAGTAAAAAAACAAATGAATGACGGTTTACGAAACACAACTACATGTGGAAATAGCTGTATAAATTTGAATTTCGAATTCCTAACCAAATAGGAGAAATTTGTGATCAAATTGGCCAGTACGACAAAACGACAATTTCATATGTAAGGACCTAATATCGTCGCTCGCATAACTAACTATCGTATCTCAGTTTTCGGCTGAAATGAGTTAAGACCATCACTGAGTTCGCTTTTTCATTCTCTATTGTTTTCTTTAACTATCGTAACTGTAAGTCAAATAGTTTACAAGATAATAAGATTTTGACAGGCAACGTATCTAAAATATAGCCACAAAAAATGATTGCTATGTAACGTAACTCATTTAGGATTTTTAGTTATTCGTAATTTGCAACATTTGAAAGTAGTTTAACATAATAGTAATAACTCAAATAGTTACCTAGTTGCAGTAGACTGATTTATAATGATTGATCTCTACTTCTCGTAGTTTTTATACAGAAAATTTGTTTCCTATTTAGGTTCTAGATTTCCGACCAGCAATTTACTCGCTGCCACTCATTTTCCCGTGGTAATAGTTGTTTTTCCGCAGTAAAAAGTGGCCTATGTGTTATTCCAGCTTATACTCTACCTGTGTTCCAAATTTCATCTAAATAGGTCAAGCCGTTTGAGCGTGAAGAGGTAACAAACATACATACATACACACACACACAAACTCTCAGATTTATAATATTAGTACGGATAAGTATAACTCTTTGAGTACCACATCACATCACCACAAACAAGAAACAAAACAGTTTCAACTTAAATCCGTTTAAAATTGTTTTTTTGTGATGAGTAATAGTTGTGCAAACTCAAGAAAATATTATGTCGAACTAAGAAATTAAAATAACTTTTTAGTTACCAAACTCAGACTGAGACTGTTTTCTTTAAAATTATAATCTGTGATTTTGAAATGTGCTTTAATGTTACTCGAGTTGTAATAAAACTTCATTAAAATGACTTAATTTGGATGATTTATTAATTTACCTATGGCAAATCATTACGCCGTAAGTGCCCTCACTTCTCCTGATGTAGAAAACAAAGTTATCACAAAGTCTCGTATCTGTTTTGAAAGGCTATAACTATATTAAAACTATAACTAAATGTAAAAATATATATATCGAATTAAAGAACGCGTTGTACTCTATCGAAATGTATTTTCAGTAATTTTCAATAAACACGAGATGTAAAAATATGATGAAATTTGCGTCACTCCTAACCGAAAAACGCTTTTTCTGACGAACAGCAAAAACTGAGATACGATAGTTAGTTATGAAAATGAAAATGAAAATGAAATAACTTTATTCAATGTAGGATAGCATTATCACTTATTGACGTCATGATCGGTCATTGTAAAAAAAAGAAATATGCGAGCGACGATATAACGTGTGTTTGTCAGACGATAGGAAATTGCCCATATTGATCTTGTTCCCATACAAATACGGCTAAGATGGGTGATGATGTATTCGTATGTGAATAAGAACAGAATTCGCAATTTCCTTTCACCTGACAGATGCATGCGTTACGGTGCGTTAAAAATACGCAGCGACCGATGACAAATGGGAGAACCGTCTAAGGAGCGCCTGCCGTGGCTGTGATAGGATCTGTCCGCTCACTTTTTAAAAAGTTTTGCTTTTATCCACTCGGCGGTGGTGCAGCGTGGGGCAAGTAAAGATGGAGGAAGTTTAAGTTTCTGTATTTAGCACGTCAGCTTTCCTACAAGCCTTGTCATTTAAGTAATCAATTTATACTGGTTATTCTTAGTAACTGTTAAAAAAAACTATTCTCTTATCTAGCCTATCAGATTGCACTATCAGATTCCAAAGGCCTCCCCCGCGGTCTTCCACTGGTTGCAGTCTTACACTGGTTGCAGTCTTGTGTGTAAAAAAACTGATATAAATTGATCCGTTAAAAGGTAGGTTGATGTGATGCTGCTGTACAGTCAAGCTCACGTGCAGTTAGACACTCAAACTGCAAAGTCTAAAGTCCAAACTGCCTAACCCAGCCTTATCTTGACTGTACATGCTCTGGCACAAAGGATTCATATGATTTACAGAATGGTCTTGCTGCATGAATGGATGAATCAAGGGAATAGACAGCAGCGTTCACTGTGAATTCCCACCTTGCACTGCAGAAGCCTTTCTAAGCACTTGCGTTGCGAGTAAGAAAAATACGCGTGGGATTTCAGAAGCACCTCTTCAAATCAATGTTTTCTCTATATTTACTCCAATAACGATATTGTTGTCTTAAATTTATGAAAATGTGATTCTGAAAAGTCTGGCCGCGCGTAAAAACTTACCGCAACAGTTCAGTCCAAGACTTAAAACTGTAGAGTAGAGGTGGAGAAATGTCGTGCAGTCAAAAAGGATTTAAGACCTTTCTTACGCCGCGCGCATAACACTTACATTGACGGTTCGAGTGTCTAACTGGACGTGAGCTTGACTGTACTAGAGGACAAGCGACAAACTTGAGTTAGTGCATCGAAAGCTACGATCGAAAGAGTTTGCGCAGATGCAGTGCTGTCATCCAAAGAGAATTTTATTCTCCAAAGGGACTTTTGTATCTGACAATTCTCGGGATTTTTAAAGCTGGCGTTCACGCCGCCGCCGCCATACCACAGAATAATAACTAGTAACTGCCATACTTTGTGGTCTTCGAGCAACACGGTCTTCCGTCTCGTTCCGACCCGGCCGTCGTTGCTCGAAGTTTGTGGTTGTGCTAAGTTGCAATTTTGACATTTGAGACATAAATGCATTTCATCTATTTAGATAATTTTCAATAAAAATAAAGTTTTTCACTTTAGCTCAGCGCCATAAAGTACACTTAAAGATTTTCTAGAAAATTTCCCATTAGTACATTATTTTTAACACTTTTTCACCTGCAATAAAGCCTCAATGAATTTTTCGCCGCGGGCCTCTTTTCGTGGCACCAACTTCGCATGTGAAAGTAGTTGATAAGGAGCTATACGTACCTATACATGCTGTACGATATTTTCTTTTGATATTCTCTTCTTATCGTTATCATATCGTAAACAGGTGATGTGACGCATTGATAGTGCAACTGCCTGCCGCGCAAGGTTTTGGGCTCGATTCCGTCGGGGCACTCACAAAGTTGATATTTTTACTTTCGTCATTCGTCCACTCGGTGTCCCATACGGAAAGGAAGAAAGATAACTTTGTGAATTTGTTCCCAGTCTGTTCAGGACATTGCAGGCTAAACCACCTAATTGTTTAAAAAAAAATGGTTTTGTGCTTCGGATGGCACGTTAAGCCGTCGGTCCCGGTTTCTGTCTGGTCGTTACTCAATCATGTCAGAGGCCTACTACTAGTAGTAGGTAGTTGAAACTTTGACACCAGCGTTCATCGGGTCGATGGACGACACCGTGCTCCACTGGAAAAAGAAAGAAAGAAGCGCCCAATCTTCGGCTATTCTATGATCTGAGCGCTGCAAATGCATTTGCGTTTGTATTTGTCGTAGTTTTTCTGTCTGCGATTTTAATGTTAAAGTTTTTTAAACCGACCGTCGCAAATTATAATTTTTAGCTTTAAAAGAGATAATATTGAGATGTAACCTGAGTATGACTGTGTAAAAAATTTCGAGAGACATAACGAGACAATTAACAGACAAGAAGCTGTATTTTGTCATATACAATTTAAGAATAACCGGTAGGTATGAGCAATAATATCCCTTGGGTAGGCTGAGTTGGCAAGTAATAATTTACCTATTCTACGACTAGGTCATTCTTATGTACTACTCAAGATTTTCATAATTATTTTTATTCATTTACCTACTAGGTATGTATTCAGGTTGGGTTATACTACGAGTATAATACAAGCTCTGTTTTCGAGTCACTTCAAAAAAAAAAAAACATGTCATCTGTCAAAATCACCAATCTACAGTAGCGTACGATGGCAAAACTTCTTTATAAAGGTCCGTGGGCGACTGGAGTTTCAAATTTTGATAAATATGCCCTGGATGGCCGAGAAAAATCTGGACTACATAACTTTTCAAGCACTCGCGATCACTTTCACTCATTTTAAGTATTAGACCGGGTCATTCGCGTAAGTATTTAGGTAAATATTAGTAATTTACCCGTGTCCCGACGTTTCAATACAGTTTCATGTATTGTGGTCGCGGGTTGACTAGTAAATTACTAATATTTACCTAAATACTATCGCGATAGACCCGGTCTAATACTTAAAATGAGTAAATCTGGACTACGTTTATGAACCATATTGAATATACAAATCATAAATTATCAGATTTAGATGAGCCATAAATAAAACCATTCGCAATATTTTCAACATCTATAAAAAACAAATTGAGGTTCTCAAACCGGAAACTAAATATTATACATTCCATAATTAAACCGTGCTCTAAGAGGTGAAGGGGAGAGGAGAAGGGGGGAGAGGTATAGAGGGGGATTGAATGCTTGTGTTTTTTTCTCAATCTGTTTAATGGTGGCGGGATGGAATATTGTGGGGATGTATTCTGGAAACGCATTTATAAAAAATATATTTTGGAGGAGTGATGATGAGGCCAGTAGGCCGAGTGACGACAGTGAGGAAAAGGGTAGCTACCTGGTCGGGAGTTGTGACCAGGGGAACGACTGTTCCAACAGGATATGTTTGGAAGTTGTATATATAGCGATCGGCGGAATAACTTCGATACCGTGTTTCAGGACTTGTATGTGGAGCGCATGCGCGCCGCCACAATATCAAAAAACGTGGAACATCTACTGCACTGTTGAACATAATTAAAGTGGAGAAGGTTAGCGTCACTGTGCCGTGTGATGCCGGCTTACAATAGCATCAACCCATTTCTTTTCCGCGAGTGTATGAAGAGGCGACCATGGGACTCGAGTTTCATCATAAGTGTACCTATTTGTAATTAAGTTTATTAATAAACTAGCGGCCCGCCCAGCGGTTTCACCCGCTGCTAACTGATTTCCCACGGGAAACAGACCTTCTCCCGACATAAATCATACATAAAAACCTTACTCCTGAATCACTCTATATTTTGAAAACAAACTTCATCCAGATCCGTTAAGTGGTTTTGAAGATTTAAGCATACAAACAAACAAACAGACAGGGACAGACGTAGGAAGCGACCTTTATACTATGTACGGATAACGCATTAGGCTAGGATGTTGATACAAATTTTGTATGAAGCCCAGATAAGAGGTAATTTTAAGACTTTATATTGGCACTAGCTTTTACCCGCGACTTCGTCCGCGTTAGATAGTTTTTTTAGGCAGAAGTTCTAAAGTAGTTATGTGTATTCATAGTAAGTGTGACAGTGATATTAGAACAGTTCTTATCTGTACCTACTCTTAAAGATGTTTTAGAACCATGCCTGTATCTCTAATAGTTTAGGTGGGCTCCTGATGGTGGATGACCTAGTGGTCTACATAAGGTACTACAGATCCTCAATGTCGTTGTGAAAAGAAGCGGCCCATCATACTGAACAACTTTTGTTTTGGAACCATTTCTGTATCTCCAATAGTTTAGAAGGGCACCTGATGGTAGACCTGGTGGTCTACATAAGGTACTCCAGATCCTCAATGTCCTTGTGAAAAGAAGCGGACTATCATACTGAACAATTTTTGTTGTGGAACCATGCCTGAATCTCTAATAGTTTAGCTGGGCTCCTGATGGTACACCTGGTGGTCTACATAAGGTACTCCAGAGCCCCAATGTCCTTTTGAAAAGAAGCGGATCTTCATACTGAACAACTTTTGTTTTGGAACCATGCCTGTATCTCTAATAGTTTAGCTGGGCTCCTGAAGGTACACCTGGTGGTCTACATAAGGTACTCCAGATCCTCAATGTCCTTGTGAAAAGAAGCGGCTCATCATACTGAACAACTTTTGTTTTGGAACCATGCCTGTATCTCTCATAGTTTAGCTGGGCTCCTGATGGTACACCAGGTGGTCTACATAAGGTACTCCAGATCCTCAATGTCCTTGTGAAAAGAAGCGGCTCATCATACTGAACAACTTTTGTTTTAGAACCATGCCTGTATCTCTAATAGTTTAGCTGGGCTCCTGATGGTACACCTGGTGGTCTACATAAGCTACTCCAGATCCTCAATATCCTTGTGAAAAGAAGCGGCCCATCATACTGAACAACTTTTGTTTTGAAACCATGCCTGTATCTCTAATAGTGTAGCTGGGCTCCTGGTGGTACATCTGGTGGTCTACATAAGGTACTCCAGATCCCCAATGTCCTTGTGAAAAGAAGCGGCCCATCATACTGAACATTTTTTGTTTTGGAACCATGCCTGTATCTCTAATAGTTTAGCTGGGCTCCTGATGGTACACCTGGTGGTCTACATAAGCTACTCCAGATCCTCAATATCCTTGTGAAAAGAAGCGGCCCATCATACTGAACAACTTTTGTTTTGAAACCATGCCTGTATCTCTAATAGTGTAGCTGGGCTCCTGGTGGTACATCTGGTGGTCTACATAAGGTACTCCAGATCCCCAATGTCCTTGTGAAAAGAAGCGGCCCATCATACTGAACATTTTTTGTTTTGGAACCATGCCTGTATCTCTAATAGTTTAGCTGGGCTCCTGATGGTACACCTGGTTGTCTACATAAGCTACTCCAGATCCTCAATGTCCTTGTGAAAAGAAGCGGCCCATCATACTGAACAACTTTTGTTTTGGGACCATGCCTGTATCTCTAATAGTTTAGCTGGGCTCCTGATGGTACACCTGGTGGTCTACATAAGGTACTCCAGATCCCCAATGTCCTTGTGAAAAGAAGCGGCCCATCATACTGAACAACTTTTGTTTTGGAACCATGCCTGTATCTCTAATAGTTTAGCTGGGCTCCTGGTGGTACACCTGGTGGTCTACATCTATACTCCAGACCCTCGAATGGTGATAAAAAGTAGCCTATGTCCGTTCTCGGTATGCTAGCAATCTCTGTGCCAAGTTTCATGAAGATCGGTTCAGCGGTTTGGCCGTGAAAGCGTAGCAGACAGACAGACAGACAGACAGAGTTACTTTCGCATTTATAATATTAGTGTGGATAATTGTCTTATCTTATGTGTATTAACACTTTTAGGCGACAGGAACCATCTTTGGTATTTCTATACAAATTGACCCGATTCTCAGACGCCCTCTTAAAGCCAACGCTACGCTTTCCGAAGCCTGCTCCACTCTAGAACCCACTCATTCAACACATGACCAGACATTGCCACTTCAGTTTGGTATATTTCCAGACTTTGTCTGTTACTTTGGTCTTTTGGCATTCCGGACTACGAGTATATCCATTGATGAGATGCCAAGCATAGACTATAACATTATCACAACCAACAGTTTCAGGAAAATTAGCGTTCGTCGGGGATTCAACCCGGGCCTTGTGTAGGACCGTCCCACCGCTCTGCTACAGAGCTACCCGCGCCTCGACCGAACACTTCCAACTTTTCAACCCCGTTACTCGTCTTGGCCTTATATTTTTTCATTGTAATTTATAAAAATTGTAATGAATAAAATTGTAAATAATGTTAATGTTCTCAAGAATAGCGCCCGTACTTTTTTTCCGTCTGACGGCGCTAAATCGGCGGTGGCATATTTTCGTATAGGCTGGAGTAACGTTAACGTTACGACGACGTTTCCACGTAACTACTCAACGGTTTTAGGGGTCCGTTTAGTTTTAGAAATATTTATAACCGTCATCGTCAAGAGTAGTGAGACGTCATTGCTGCACACTGGAGTTCCTTCATTGGTTAATTAGCGCTGTCACTTTCCGTCAAATAGGTTTGGAAAAAAAGGACAATCTAAGTCCTGTCATGTTAAAAATGACAATGAGATCTTCGCCATTTTTAGTTCATTTAGTCGCCATTGATTGCATCGTCGCCGTATTTTGACAGAGTGTGTGTATTTTGCGTCACAAATTCAAGAATTGACATGACTTAGATATCTGTTATCCTTTTCTAAACCTATTTGACGGAAAGAAACAGCACGAATGTAAGGTAAGTTGGGAGAATTTATTTGCAGGCCAGTAATTATCTGCCACTTTTTTTTTTTCGTGTATTTCTCATTTTACCGAGGTACTCACATTTTACTGACTAAGTATGCTCTATAATTAACAGAAAATGAATTGCTCTTTGTATTCTTAAAAATAATAGTACGTAGCTCCAGCTACGATTTTTTATATTTATAACTTTAAACCATCTTTAATTCTCAATTTCTTTACTGCTTCCCTAAACCCTAAGGTTGTCCAGAAGAGATCGCTTTTAGCGATAAGACCGCCCTTGTGCACTTTAGATTAATATTTTCTGTTTTAATTATGTTTGTGTGTGATAAAAAGTTTTTACTTACTTACAGAACCAAGCTTGTTTCGTAGCAGAAACCCTTGCAGCTTTTTACGATTGGCTAAACAAGTATAACGCTTTTCGCATGGCTTGCGGTGGAAAGTCAGGTAGCGGTGGAGTTTATTAATTTAATATATTTTTCTACAATGATCCTCAAATATTTGTCAGACGTGGCGTAAATGTTCGTTTTTGCGGCTGTTTACGCTCTGCCCACCCCGCAAGGGATTAAGGCGTGATATGTGTATGTGTATTTTTCTACATAGTGTTAATTTTGTTTTGGTTTCAAGATATTATTTTATTAACATTGCTTCATATTTGAATCATCATGACATAAAATAAGAGCTTTTGGTGGCCCCATCAGTACTACATTTATTACTCGCTAAAGTAAATTGTAATCGTCTTGTTTGACTTATTTGACTAAAATATTATTCTTATCACTATGTTAAATTATATTGTCTAAATAAGCCAAAACATCGATAATTATGTTTATCGTAAGAATGATACAAACCATTGACTGAATCTTCAAACGCATTAAGCAATTTATCGTTCAATATTTAACAATTCTGCACTTTTCGCAGAATTGAAAGTAAGGACAAGAATTGATCAACTGTTTGCCCTTATATTAAGGATTGGGTGGTTCACTCACTTGTCTATTTATTCATTTATTTAGGAAAAAAAAACATGCGGCTTACAGTAAATCCAAAGCACCAACAGGGTTCGAAAGACGCCTCCGTTACGCACCGTAAAGCCACCGTAGCCGTTTTTGTATAGGAATAAGATTGGAATGCGCAATTCTCTTTCCTCTGACAGCGTTACGTTACGTTAAAAAAACGGAACGACGGACGACAAGTGCAAAAACCGCCAACTTAAGTCACTAGCAGAATTTTAGCCTTTGAATAGGTTACTGAACCCTTTATGTGTCATTACATCAGCCTATTGCAGTCCACTGCTCGATTAAGCCCATTCCTAGGGTACGCGATAAGCACAGAATAACCAAAAGTATGTAGTATATATTATACATGCAGAACGGACACTCACCTCCCCGCACCCCAGCCCCCGACCCGCCCTCACCCGAGAAATGTCAAAATACTAGTGGAGAATTAAGTAGAAATTTGCGCTAGGCATGTTACAACCTTGTTGGTAGTTACAGTATGTAGTCATTAGGTAAGGTATAAAAATCCCAACCCTGCACTCACACATCAGAGATCATCCACACATGCACATGTAGAAATGACACTTGTCTATGAAGAGTCCGCTGTATGGAGTGTCCGAGGTGTGCTTTAAGGCACCCTCTCCCGTTTTCGCCATACAGTGACATTCACTACCAGCCGCCCTATTACCTCAAGTCACCGTTCTATCTGGCCGGAGGTCGTCCAACGCTACGCTTGCCCTTTATGTACATAATGAATACCAGCCATTCTTACTCAATTTTTATTCATAGAACCATTGATTTGAATCACTTTATCCCGAGGGTCGTCGTCCTATACAAACAATATCATTCGATTCCTTGTTGTCTCTTCCAATTTATATCCATAACTTTTAAGAGAGAGATTGTTGAATAAAGATTTGCACATCAGAGCGGCATAATGGTTCGTAAATATTTTCGTCATATTTCAACCTATGTTCCTCGGGGAAAGTTGTGTATACAGGGTGTAAGGGACTGCACTCCGAATACTGATATTCTGATCATTCTGACCATGAAACTGAACAACTTCCCATAAATAAATATTTCAGGAAGCGTCAATTATTTTTTTGACTTCCCATGGTAAATGCAATCAGCTGATTGTGATTTTGTATGGAAAGTAGATTTTTGTTGTCGTTTCCTGACATATGTTTCTAGGAGAAAGTTGTTCAGTTTCATGGTTTGTATGCACCCTTTCAGTACCTATTCGAACTAGCTAACCACAATCTAACTATGAGCAGTCTCAAATTTGGAGCCCAGATTGTAAAAATCCAACCGTACTAACCAACTTAACTGCTGCTCATTAAACTATCTGGGTTAAAAGCACTCATAAAACATGTCTGCCAAAAACCTCTTCAAGAAAAGTCAATTAAACCAGCAACCCGATCCGAAACCGTATTTGTCTCTCGAATAAAAAACCCAATCCGTCGAGCTATCAGTTACCAACTTCGGTCGGAAGTCTGAACTTCTTCAGTAGTTAATTAAATAAATGGATTCGCCCCGGCCCGGTTCAACTCGGATATTTTACCGGGAAACTTCTGACAACTCGCCGGTGTTACTATGGGTTCTCGATTATAGTTCGCAATTTTTATTCATCTTTTTTATTTTTAAGCGCCAACGCTGTGTCGCTCGGGCAGCATGCGCAGGCTGCGCGCGGGCGTGATAGTTTGTCATAAGAACCAGTTCAAAAACGAACACTGGGGTGGTATGGGATCTACCTCCTAGCGGTCCACCCCGGGCAACGGCAACACAGGCTTGCCTGTGGATAAGTCCGGCTGAACGATCCCACTAAGCGGTGGAAGGCTCCGTAAGGGGCCGCCTGGCTCGCGACCACCATCCCACCGAAGTCTGGCGTCAAGTAGCCACCTGCGTTCCGTCAGTGTGTGGGAGTGCCAGTGCCTTAACAGGCTCCATCTTAGACTCTGTCTCTGTCCTTTGACCTAGACTAGAGTCAAGAGCAAACCCATCATTAAGAAAAAAAAAAAAACACCCGATTACTGAGATATCACTCTATAAAAAGTAAGAAACAAGAAATTTGGAATATTATCTACAAACAATTCAATCTGGCGGTTTACTTACTTGTCGTCGTATCGTTCCGTTTTTTTAACGCAATGTAACGCATGCGTCTGTCAGACAAAAAGAAGTTGCGAATTACGATCTTATTCCCACACAAATATGGAGGCTTCCGTTTGTATTCTAGATGGCGTTTAACTGACTACGTTATTAGATACCAAAGCCAAAAGGAATAAAAAAGTTATGTCCTAAATTATCCCCGATTTTCGCGCTTTGTCATTAATTAATACTCTGTTTTGTTTGTGTTCGTTGTAGTTTTCGTTTTTATGCAGGGAAACCAATGAAAATAAATATTTTTGTATTGCGAGTGATGTAACAATGATAAGTCACGTTTCGTTTTACGATCTCAACAGAACATCACATACAGGGTGTAAAAAAATTAGCTAATAATATTTAAAGGGGTGAACCAGTTCGTGAAACTGAACAACTTTCCCCAAGGAACATAGGTCGAAATATGTATAAAAATTGGCCCTCCCATACAAATTATCCCGGCCGGGTAAGACACTAAGTATGGGAGGGTCAAATTATTTTTTCATATACCGTCCTATGTTCCTTGGGGAAAGTTGTTCAGTTTCACGAACTGGTTCACCCCTTGAAATATTATTAACTAATTTTTTTACACCCTGATGTGATGTTCTGTTCCTTACGTTAACGTACCAAGTAAAGTGCCATTATCCAGCGACCAGCGAAGAGTTTAAAAAAAATTTAATGAGAAATTGTAGTACCATTTCAAACTATGCGCTCTCCTTGATTACAAGTTAATGTTGATTCTAAGCGTTAGAACGTTATTCAACATGAGCCAATAAAATATGTAGATTCCATTGAATTAACATCATGCTTGAGCTAAAATAGATTAGGTATTAATGAATTAGCTTTAGTCCACGCTCCTATATCTATGTATAAGTTCACATACATACATATACCATATCCATATTCGCCTATCCCTTGCGGGGTAGGCAGAGCGTAAACGGCCGTAAAAACGGACACTTACGCCACGTCTGACTTATATTTGAGGGTCATTCGGAAAATTGTGTATCACCATAGGGACAGGTTGTCAGGACATCGCCAAAAATTGCATGTATACATGTAACCCTCGAGTTCCTTAGAAGCACGGAACCATCTCATTTTTGGACAATCGGGTGCTTCAGCCTGCACCACCTAACCAAATTGGGAACAAATTCACAAATTGATAATATCAACTTTGTGACTACCCCACTAGGAAACGAACCCGGAACCTTTGCACCGCAGATAGTTGCACTTCGCCGCATTATACTTAAAGATTATTTATGAAAGTAAGATATTAACAGATGTTAAGAGTTTTTCTCTTTTAGCTCGCATTACACCCACATCCGAAAAATCAACGTTCCCAAGAGATTAGCAAGCCCAAGACAAGTTTGTTATCTAGTTTCATCTAGTTTCGCACTATAATTGTATTTCCGCGGAGTTTTTCTTGAGACGGCCGGAGTTCGGCCGTCTATCGAATAATCTCGAGTCTCGCGTACTTATTTGGAGTTTGTCTGTAAATCAATAAACGGAACTCGGTTTAGTGAGTTTATGGACCACGGCGACTGTGAACCTAGGGCTATTTTCAACGGCAAATTGAAAATTGACTCTTGGAATTGTGATTGAAATTATAACAGCTTCTGAAATCATGATTATACCTATCAGCTTCTTAGCTGATTCAATTAACAAGAGAAGTGCTTTCGCATGTATACGCCAGAAACTTATCATCTTGCATTGTCTCAAAACAAGCACGAAAGTAGTTTTTTTATGGCGTTCAGATAGAACTGTACTGATGCATAATTGTGCAGCAACGATCTGTTGAGTTTTTGACGAAAAATCGTTTGGTCCAAAGTCCAAAGATAAAATAACGATATAATAAATTTTGTAAACGGCGTCTTCCAATGACACAAGAAGTGTGTTTTGCTTAAGGCGGTTCTCGCACTTCTCGTCCGTGGCTTTGTATTTTTAACGCACCGCCTGTCAGCCAAAAGGGAATTGCGAATTCTAATCTTATTGCCATACAAATACGGCAACAATGCGATAACAGATGCGTCTGTCAAACGACAAGTAAACGCATAGCTCTATTTTTTGCGAGTAAGATCAGATCTCGCAATATCCTTTCGGCCGACAGACGCATGCGTTACATTGCGTTAAAAATACGCAGAGACGGCAAGCGAGGGAACCGTCTTAGGAGCGATTTGAAGATAATATTTTTTTCAATACTAATTTGTCTCAAGTCCCTTGTTTACAAAGTTTGTATCTCTCGCGGAATGAAGTCTCCAACACGTACGCACACAAACCAAACGAGACATGACTCCCAGTAATCAACTCTGTGTGATTCTTAAGTGGTTTTCACATGTGCCGCATAAATTTTGCGGTATTTTGCTGGTCCGGTGTTACTGAAGAAAGGAGTTGTATGAAACTTCATGTAAAAGCACTGCTGTACGGCTTTCTAACAGAGGTAGTACTATTTTTTATTCTGTGTCAGAGGCTGTCATTTTGTTCGCTGGCGGCCATAGCAATTGCCCCACGTGTGTGATTAACCTTAGCTTTTTGATATTGCAGTTTGATTTTATTTAAGGCGTCATCTACTCCGGTACAGGGTGTGTACCAGTAATTTTGAACCCTACTATTCACACTTAAAGTCCATAACCTTTTTTTTATAATGATGGGTTTGCTCTTGACTCTAGTCTAGGTCATAGGACAGAGACAGAGTCTAAGATGGAGCGAGCTCACCCAGAAGAAGCCTGTTCACTCTTACTTTGAAGAGATTAGGGTTGTATGCGTTTAAAAACACAGACGCAGGAAGTGAGTTCCACTCTTTAGCAGTGCGCATTATAAATGATGAGTGGAAGCTATAAAAAAACATAACAATAGTCGGCACACTAGGGGTCAACTGTCATCTATGGGTTGTCGATTCAACGAATGATAAAGTACCTAACCTAATACTATTTCAATCCATGCCTTTAGCGTTTACTATTTTAGAGTTAAGCCAATAAAACTTAAATTTTGAAAAACAAAAATGTTTGATAAAGCCGCCATTTTTTGTACTCAGTCTTAGACTCCGGCTCGGTATAGCTAAAAACAGCCTATAGATTAAATATCACTGTGAGGTTAAACTAACATAACTCGAAACTCTCTCTTAGATATTCACACCTACTTACCAACCCGGCTTCATTCAAACCGTGGTTTAGTATGTCCAGCAGTGGACTGCTGTGAATGTTGAAAATGCTGATTACAGATACAATTCCTACAAATTTGCCGAACATTAATATTAGCCCTAAGTAGACTGTTATTATGAAATTCATTTCATCCAAATTATTAAAACAAATTTAGGAAATGCGGGTAGTTTAGCGGTGAAACGTGGTTGCTAAACAAAATACCGACATATTACTTATCTACGTCCATACAAACACATATCACACCTTATCCCTTGCAGGGTAGGCAGAGCGTTAACGGCCGTAAAACACGGTCGCTATCGTCTGACTAATATTTCAGAAAAAACGTGTACCGCTAATAGTGACATAATAATACACGTAAAACCCTTGAGTCCCTCAGATGCCTCTTACGACACCCGCGAAAAAAAATTGGGGTGATGCTATTCTAAGCTGGTATCCAGGTTCATGATACCTACAATATTAAGTTTGCAATATAACAACATCCATTTTGTTTACTACTTAGGTAAGGCACGCACGGAGTTCATAAGCTCAGCATTTTTAAGAAAACATTTTCTTCCTTAATAAAGACTAAGTCTGAGCGAAGAAAAACATTTTTTGCTTCAGCTTAAGAATGCGTTACCTCGTTGAATACTTTGCGTACTTTCAAGTCTCCTCTAAGGTACAAAAAGTCACATTTTACAACGTTCTTCTTTTTCTCTTCGTGTGGGCTGCTAGTTGGCCAACGACCCGATGAACCCAGGTGTCAGAGTATACAACATTGAAAGCTTTTCACATCGTTGAAATTTTTAAATTAATGTCAAGGTAGAATTAGTATTTGTATTTAATTTATCGAAATGTATTGCCTTAATGCCACTTAGCATTCTCTTTCAGTGAACTTGGTATGATTTTATTGAAGTATGTAAAAAATGAAACTTTCGATAACCACAAGAGCTACGTCATTTGCATATTTAAATGTTATAAAAAATCTGTTTTTTACGTCAAATGTATACTTACAGATACGTAAGAATTTGGAGCTGCAGTCTTGTTAGCAATAGCGTAGCAGCTTGCTACGACGGTGTAGTAAACGTAGCAACTTCTGCTACGATGCGAGATTGTGTAATATGATTATAATAAACAACCCCTGAAAACCCTATTTCAGTTTACATATAGGCTTAGCTTTTTCGCTGGTTATTTAATAAATAATTTAATAACAAGTGAAAGTTTCTACGGTAGCTGAGATATTCGTGACCAGTGTAGGGATTGCAATCTGGAGTGATTGTCAGTTCAGCCGGATTTTACCGGATTGATTCCAGTCCGGCCGGATTCAAACAAAATGGATCGGATTGTTGAGTTTGATAGATTGGAGGTAACTTTCATCAAGCTAGTACGTATGTTTGCAGACGTCACTAAATCGTTCGCATTTTGAACCGAAGGAAACTTCACATGAAAATGTATTTTCTTTATAGATTTTTAGTTTTCCGGATCCGGTGCCCAAAGCATCGGATCCAGCGGATCCTGGTATCCGCTGGACTGGATTGGAATCCCTACACTAGTACCTAGATAGCTTGTTAGGCATGGGAAACAAATAAAAACTAGTCGTGTATTTTTTTGGGAATCGAACCCAGAACATTTGAGGCCATATAATCGGCAAACAGACAAAGCATCTTCGTTAAATGAGCGTAAAATCAGATTCTACGGGGATAATCTTTAACTATACTGGGTGTCAAAGTGTGCCTACTACGTGCTTGTATCATCATCATCATCAAAACCATTGAGGCGTCCACTGTTGGACATAAGCCTCCCAATTATTACGCACCCATAATCAGCGTATTGGACTAACTCTTTCCAACAGCTGTCAAAGGTCGTCTGTTAACCTGGTAGGAGGCCGTCCCGATCTGCGCTTTACAACGTGCACCCACCATTCTAGAACAAACAGACATAGTTAGGTTAAAAAGCTCTAGATGAGCGTAAAATTAGATTCTACGGGGAATGTTTTTTAATAAACTCGCTCGGGCACTCTGGGTGCAATTTCCTCGGCGGTAGCTCTTAGAGTAGTGAAGCAAATAAGCGGGGCGTGGGTCGCGCTACATCGAGTTATACAGGATGTTACAATAAACTCTAACCAAACCTTGTTATTACAAAAAAAAAGTTTGAGGTGTTTGACAAGTCGTATGGTAAAATAATTTAAACATTATCACTACACGCGTCTAACTTTTTTGTGATAACACAGTAAGAAATAACTCTAGGGTTTCATGTGTATTACAATTTAAGGCGACAGGCTGACAACTTGTCACTATAGAGATGCACGGTTTTTCTGAAACGTGCCCAAGATAACTGGCGGTTGTGGCGATTGCGACCGTATTCTTTCGGCCGTAAATACTCTGCCTACCCCGCGAGGGATAAAGACATGATAAATAAATAACCTCGCCAATTCACACAGCGCCATCTAGCCCCAAACTAAGCAAAGCTTGTACTTTGGGAACTAATTAGCCGATATTCTCATTATTTCAATTACACTATAATATGAGGCGAAGTTTTACTATCATGATGATGCTGAAAACTAAAAACGGGCTAGTAATGAGATAGAATTTTCTCTAAGGATAATTGGTTGAAATTGTATTAAAATAAAGTTTTCATAGTCACTCAAATCAGCTGATCTTATATTTTGTATGGAATAAAGTACGTCAACACCTTTACTGAAACGTTGTCTCAGTGATGTTTCCAGAAACATTTAGTTAATCACTAGCGGTCACAAAAAAGTGACACGTGGTATAAGCTTTTTGACAGCGTCAAATCGTATAGAAAAGTATTTTAAACATTGCCTTAAAGCGCGTTTAACTTTTGTGTAATAACACGTTGGGATTATTAAATTAAAATAAGCGTAAATATTCGTTTTTGCGGCGTTTACGCTCTGCCTACCCCGCAAGGGATTATAGGCGTGATATGTGTATGTATGTAATAACAGTGTCGTGTGATGCCGGCTTAGAATAGCATCACCCCATTTCATTCCCGTGGGAGTCGTAGAAGGCGACTAAGAGACTCGAGGGTGTGTATTGCAATTTTAGGCGATGGGTTGACTACCTGTCACTATGGCGAAACACAATTTCCCAAATTACCCTCAAGTATTTGTCAGACGTGGCGTAAATATCCATTTTTGCGGCCGTTTACACTCTGCCTACCCCGCAAGGGATTGTAGGCGTGATATGTGTATTACATTGGTGTAGCCAAATAGTCGGCTATTTAGCCCACTAGTCACCGAAAGATGACATAGAAGCCAATCTTTAAAACTGTCTGATAGAAGCCGAAGATCGAGACGGGTGTCGTGAGAGAGGCTATTCCTTTGCCCTGCAGTGGGACACTGAGCAGGCAATGTAAAAAAGAACGATTAGTCACCGATTACGATGATGCCGGCTTTTTTGACTAGTCGGGCATCCCAACCAAAAAATCTCGAAGCTGCCAAATCCACGATTCTTTGGCCCAACGATGTAAAAAGTATCACTTACCTAGACAGTACAAAGAAACACATATTATCTACCCTCAGACAAATAAACAGACTTGGAGTGTCCAATTATCAGCTGTTTTCCTTAGGCTGCGGTTACCATCATGAATAAGAGATGAGGCCCTTTTCACTGTCAATCAAACATAACCTTTCTTTTCTACGTAGGTAAGGTAGTAGGAGTAGGTTACCGCTTTTTTCGGTAAGGAAATTAAATTTATGCGTGTGTTGTATACAGGGCCGTCTTCAATCTTTTTTAAGCCCTGGACATATGAGGATATTAGGGCCCCTACGCTACGACCGTGGCGAATTTTTCGACACCAGTATATTATTTGATTTGATGATTTTGCCGTGTGATGCCGGCTTAGAATAGCATCTCTCCATTTCTTGCCCATGGGCGTCGTAAGAGGCGACTAAGGGACTCGAGGGTGTGTCTTGCAATTTTAGTCGATGGGCTGACAACCTGTCACTATGGCGATACACAGTTTTCCGAATGACAGTTTTCTGAGTGAACAGGCTTCTTCTGGGTGAGCTCGCTCCATCTTAGACTCTGTCTCTGTCCTATGACCTAGACTAGAGTCAAGAGCAAACCCATCGTTAATAAAAAAAATGACCCTCAAATGTTTGTCGGACGTGGCTGCCTACCCCGCAAGCGATTATAGGCGTGATATGTTGTATATAGATTATTCTGTCACCCTTTCAACAGACTTTTAAAGCTATGTTTCTAACAAAGGAAGTTTCAATGATTGTACTGCCGGAGTACTATTATATATTCTGTGCTGCCGGTTGACGTCTAAGCTAAACGTAATTAGGTCCTGTATTTCGTACGGCCTAATAACAACTGAGTATCAAAATATTTACGCGAGCGCACCGAGCGCAATTTTTTTAGTTTAAATAGGCCACAGCTATATTTGTGATGTATCGCTATAGAAAAGTGATCGACATTTTATACAGAGAACGAGCAAGAAACACAGAAGAGGAAAATCTTGTTACTGACATGCTAGAAATGGGGGCCTATTTCATATTTATTTATTAGCATTCATGTACAAGTATAAGGTGTGACAAAATAGGCTAGATAGGGACAATTTGCTGAACATTAATTATTGCTCCATTGAAAGATGTATCTGTGATTATTGTATATAGTTGAAAATAGTTTAGTTTACTGATATTATATTATTGTTTAACCGCTTGTCTGTCACGTACCGGGAGCCGGACAACAATTTTGAACCTTAACTACCCCGATAAAATTCAAAACCAATGAAATTGTTATAGTATGAAGCGACAGACGAGACAGACAAGCGGATAATTGAAAACTGAGGTGTTCAAGGATAATTTTTTGCTAAGGAATATACCTAATCTAAAGAATGATAAACAATGGTTAGTTCTAAAGACAGTTTACGGACGATTTTACGTGATGATATCTAATATACCGATATGGCCATTCGTCTATCTCTTTCACTTGTTACGCGTTCTTGTTTGCATGCTTGTCTCATGTATTTTCATGAGTGCAGCTCTCACTCATCTATTTAGGAGACAATGCCCACGATTCGGGATATAAACTAATCGTCGCCTTTTTTTGACTAATAACATGTATTTTGCATGAAATTATAAGACATGACAAGACAAAAATATCTCCTATCCTTTTCTAAACCTATTTGGCGGAAAGTGACCATTAATTTAAGGCAAGTGTGGAAAATTTGTCAAAAATCCACAACAAAAAATTTCCTTCGATAGTCTCACACATATATTATTGGTCTCAATTTTTTTTTACTTTTCACATAATTTTCAAGACAATGTCATCAATATTTTCTTAATGAAAAGGAGTTTTTAACAGCAAGTAAGGAGAATTTATATCCCGAATTGATGCCAAATATCGCGCCTTTGACCCTGACCAGTGTAATCTAAATCGGCGGCTAAAAGGTGTTAAGGTATAGGTAAGTATAGCAAAAAGTCTTTTAGCTGGTTCCTTAGATTGATCGAAGCTAGAACTATCCTCCCCCCACTATCCCCCCCCCCCCCCAGGTCACCGGAAACACGTGATGGATGGTGTAGATCCCGCTGCACTAATCCGAGAGAGTGGCCGGATTAAGGCCATTCGCACTTGTGCCTTACGATATGGCGGATATTGGTAATTCAGTATTCGACAGCAAGCAAGTAAATGACAGCCTGTAAGTAAGTAAATAAAAACACTTTCGTTGTTATAACAAAAAAAATTGACGCACGTAGATTACTTTTCCATACAATCTGTCGTTGTCAAACAGCTTAAATAATTTCTTAACTTTTTTTGTAATAACAAGGTTAATTGCACAAATTGCCGTGTGATGCTGGCTTAGAATAGCATCACTCCATTTCTTTCCCTTGGGAGTCGTAAGGGGCGACTAAGGGACTCGAGAGTGTGTATTGCATTTTTAGGCGATGGGCTGACCTGTCACTAAGGCGATACACAATTTTCCGGATGACCCTCAAATATTTGTCAGATGTGGCGTAAATGTCCGTTTTTCGCGGCTGTTTGAGCTCTGATTACCCCGAAAGGGATTATAGGCGTGATATGTGTATGTATTGCACAAAAATAAACAATACAAGTAACACGATCATCCTTAGCTCGAATGCGCAAAGGTGGCCTTATCGCTTAAAGGTTTATGTTCGATTTCAGGGGGGCGACAAAGTTGATATTTATCGATTTGTGAATTTTGTTCTCATTTTGGTTTGGGCATTACTGACTACACCACCTGATTGTTCGCAAAGAGATGGTTCCGTGCATCGGAGGGCACGTTAAGTATATCAATTGGCGGTCGCTACAAAACCATGTCAGAGGTATACTAGCAGCAGTAGGCGGTTGAAAAACACTTACACCAACATAAACATTCTTTCAGATACTGTTAATCAAAGTTACATATCAATACTCCTCAATCTTTCCGAAGCAGCCTTCTGGACATTTCTTCCGAAAATTTTAATTACTGCCTTCGGTATTCGGGAATCAGAGCACGTTGCTCGAGTTCGTGAGAGCTCACACAGGCTGGGCTATTAATCCTTCCGTGCCTTCGGGGGATTAATTCGTCAGCTGGAGCCATCCATTACGAGGTGACGGCGCCAAAGATGCAGGAAGATGGAAGGGCAACGGACACTTTTTGACCTTTTGTATTTTCGTGATTCTGATATCAATTTTAGTAATTCTGATGGCAATTTTTGAGATTTTGATGACAATTCTTGTAATTTTCATGAGGTCTGACACAGAAAGGGCTTTTAATCCTTCCGTGCCTTCGGGGAATTAATTCGTCAGCTGGAGCCATCCATTACGAGGTGACGGCGACGAAGATGTCGAAAGATGGAAGGGCAACGGACACTTCCTGACCTTTTGTATTTTCGTGATTCTGATATCAATTCTAGTAATTCTGATGGCAATTTTAGAGATTCTGATGACAATTCTTGTAATTCTGAAAACAATTTTAGAGATGGTGGTGTCAATTCTTGTAATATCGAAAATAACTTTTGTTATTCTGATGTCAATAATTGTAATTGGGTTGCGTTCGTGAGTGCTCACACAGGCAGGGCTACTGGTCCACCCGTACATTTGAGGGATTAATTCGTCAGCTAGAGCCATCACTTACTAGGTGACGAAGACGGAGACGTATCAATTGGAAGAGCAACAGAAACTTGTCGATCTTTTGTAGTGCTGCTTACCTAATTGCTCTTACGAGTTTCGTAATTCTGATGACAGTTCTTAGAAGTCTGGAGACAGCTGTAGAGATTTCTGATGTCCATTCTTGTATTACTGAATAAAAATAAATAAATTTTCAAATCAAAATTTGTAAAATCGAAGAGTTATCATAACCGATGATTCTGTTTTTTTTTTTTACATAATATTGTTTGTCCTAGACCATCTATTGCTATCATTGGTTACTCTGTTTATAAAATATGGTTAAAGTCCTTGTCTGTGATCATCAAAATCGTTTTTTCCTGCTCTGTGATTGTCAATAAAAAAAACTTGACATGCCGAAAAATACAAATAATCTACTCAATTTTTAAAAATCCATTTTGTTACCTGTATGACTCCCTATTTCCTAGACACTTCCAGTATCCTGTAAACTCACTTATGATCCGTGATATTTCACAACAACTTAGTAACTTGGACCATAGTGGGTGATGTAATGGGCTTTTAAAGAAATCGGAACCTGGAGAAATAGCCAGTAGCCGTATCAAAATGAGTCGATCCTGAATTCCAAATGAATTCTAATATATTTCAGGAAACTACTTAGAATGATCAGGTAATGTGCATTTGTAATCTAGGTTTGTGTGTGTGAGCAAAATGCTTACGAAGTATTAAGTGGGCCATCTGTAACCGTCTTCCTAATTTGCGTTTGCAACTACTACAAGAAGTTCACTTAAGTGGTTCACAAGCAAGCAAGACGAAACAGAAGTTCCAACATATCTGCAAGATGTCGCCACGTGACAGATGTGCAGAGAACAAAGAGCCTGAGAGGCGGTATCAATATGTTTCACCGCGCAAAGCAAAAAACCAACTTCCAATTCGATCAAAGCGGACCAATCGGTCCCCTGGCCACAACAACCGGCCAGGCCGGCTACCGTTTTCCCGAATCCACCTGGAATCCTTCAATCTGCCTACTGGCATTACTCTTGTCACCTGCCATAGTGACATAGATACTCACAACGCCTTTATGCCTTGCACGGTAGGCATATCGTAAACAGCCGTAAAATAAGGGCATTATAGCCATGAAATTTTTATAGAAAATTCAATTCATCATTTATTTATAAATATGTGTTGTATATTAAATATTTAACACCGACCCAACTCTTGATTCAATAAAGAATGTTACCTAATTTTGATTGTTAGCATTCCATATTCTCTGTCAAAAATAAAAAATACTAGTGAAAGAATTACTTCGATACGTCAATTAGTTTCCGATTTAGAAGTAAAACAAGGTGCAACCGCTGCTGCGGGCTGCCGGTGACGCTGTGACGTCATCGTACAACACGCTTAGTCTGGCTCACTCAGTCCGCATGCGGTCGCGCGCCCGTGCCGTCGAAATTTTACTTAAATTATATTGAAAATGTCCAATCCAAATACTAGGAAATCATGCGTTGTGCCTAAATGTAAAAATACAACTATCAATTCACCGAAAAAGTGGTTTTTTATAGTTCCAAAGGTCGTTAAAATGCGAAAAAAATCCTTTTCATTGCATTCTAAACTGCAATGTTAAGGTGTGGTACGTACGCGGTGTTCTGGCGTGATTCAACATTTTACCGTTATCTTATCTCTCTCTATTTTCGTGTGGGACACCGAGTCGTCCAACGACCCGATGAACTCTGGTGTCAGAGTTTTTCAACCGCCTACTAACCGTTATGTATCACCTACTTACTCTCTTAACTTGAACATAACCAATAGCTTCATCGCCATAGCTGTATAAATAACTGGCCTTAACCATAGAGTAGAAATCACATAGAGATGACACTCCCGCTCCAGACGCGCTCAAGGTCAATCTGTCTGGCTGTCTCTTAGAGAACAATTCAGTCGGGAGTGCGCTTCGCCGCGGAAACGTTCGTCGTGCGGGTCAAATTTTCATTTTTTGTGAAAAATTTTGCAATGCCGAATTATTGTGATGTGTATGGCTGCAAAAGTGATGCGAGGAAGACTCCGCATCTAAGTTATTTTAATTTGCCTAAAGATGAGCCAAGGTAAGTGATGATTTTACAATAAATACCTAGGTACCATTCGTTATTATACGTAATTGTTGTGTGTACTCCTATTTTTACTTACGTAGGTGCCTAAGTCATTGTTAGCTGATAATGATAAATAAGCGCATTCGTATCGTAGGTATGTTTTTTAACGTAGGTAAGTAGGTACGATAAGAAATCCTTGAATAGTTATAACAAACAATTAATATTCATCGCAAATCTTTTAAAATGATTGCATTTTGGTCAATCGGCGAGCCGGCGAATAGGTAGGTAAGTATCAAACGCGGAGGCGGCGGCGTGGTGGCGGTGTGCTTTGTGCCGTGTGCCGAGCGAGAATAACCTAGATCGTCCGTCAATACCACGCAGTAGGTAGATAGTTTGGTTAGGTTAGGTTAGGTTAGGTTATTTAAATACATACTTATAAGCCAGTACAAGAGTAGGCTGTAATATATTACCTACCTATTAACAATAAAATGGTAAGGTAAGACTTTAAAACGAGTAAATATTTTGTTCCCATGGGAAAACTGTTAGCGGCGGTCGCAACCGCTTGACTGGCCGCTAGTCTAGAATAAAATTATTGGCACGTGACAGCCCCGACTTCAAGCGCGGGAGAGTGCGGGGCGTTACGGGCTGCGGGGGGAAGTAGGTATTTAAAGCGCGGCTTTTGGGGCCCAGACAAAGGAGTTTCGCTTCTATACGCCAGTATTATTATCTATTCTTATGCCTTAACTATTTTGTGAGAAAAAAAAATACAAATAAATTTAAAAGGTTTGGTAAATCTGTTCAAACATATAAATACATACATACACATTATCACGCCTATAATCCCTAGCGGGGTAGGCAGAGCGTAAACAGCCGCAAAAAACTGCCATTTACGCCACGTCTGACAAATGTTTGAGGGTTATTTGGGATACTGTGTATCGTTATAGTGACAGGTTGTCAGCCCATCGCCTAAAGCATATACATTTGAAATAAAAAGTAAATGAAATAAAAAGGCCCTACGTATTTTGTTAGTAAAAGAAAAAAACAAGTAGAAAAGGTTTAGTACTTACATCTGTCACGTTTAACCCAGTACATCTACATCCTAGGTACTTATCTCACTTCCTACTATTCCATTCTAACATATAAAGTATTAAGAATAAGTAGTAGCAAGGAAAGTTTTCTTACCCTTGCATTTTTGCTCCTCGCATTTCGGCGGCAACATCATTATTTGTTGATATATGGTAATAACCATTAACGCATCTGATCAGACCAAAGCCTTTGACGACGACGAAAAGGCTGAATGCCTAGCTGACAGTCTCGCAGCCCAATGCACCCCCAGCACACTCCCTTACGACTTGACCTTCGTCTCAACGGTCGACTCCGAAGTCGAACGTCTCATTTCACTACCTCCATCGGGCCCTCCACTCAGAGTCATCACTGAGATGGAAGTGCGCAACGCCCTTAAGGCACTCAAGCCCAGAAAGGCTCCAGGACCGGACGGCATCACCAACCGTGTCCTGAAGATTCTCCCCGATCACCTGATCAATCGCCTCACCCTGATTTTGAATGCCGCCATGGCTAGTTGCACCTTCCCAGCTTGCTGAAAGGAAGCAATAGTCACAAACCGGGTAAACCGGCGAATGAGCCTACTTCCTACCGCCCGATCAGCCTACTGAACCCTCTCGCCAAACTTTACGAAGGCATGATCTATGCCCGACTTCGTGACCACGCGGAGACCAACAATCTCATACCTGACGAGCAATTTGGCTCCACATTGTCGAACACATCGCTCTTAAGCTAAATGTCTCGTACAAACCGACCCCGACAGGAGCAGTATTTCTTGACGTGGCGAAAGCCTTCGACAAGGTCTGGCACAACGGGCTGGTATACAAGCTGCACCAAGGGCGCGATTGAGCTGGTTGTTTGAACAACCACAAACTTTTCCGGGTGAGCTCCTGCTCCCCACCATACAGTCAGGTGTAGATTAAAAGCCCCGGGGCTAAAATCATAGGGTCCACAACCAAAAAAAAAATTTACTTTACTATGCCGTGTGATGCCGGCTTAGAATAGCATCTCCCCATTTAATTTCCGTGGGAGTCGTAAGAGGCGACTAAGGGACTCGAGGTCGAGGGTGTGTATTGCAATTTTAGGCGATGGGCTGACAACCTGTCACTATGGCGATACACAATTTTCCAAACAACCCTCAATTATTTGTCAGACATGGCATAAATGTCCGTTTCTTGCGGCCGTTTACGCTCTGCCTACCCCGCAAGGGATTATAGGCGTGATATGTGTGTGTGTATGTGTAATATTTACTATTAACGTAATACCTACACGGATGCAAACACAAACAAAATACTGTACAAGCTATTACACCTACTATAACCGCTGCTGGTGACTTGAGTTGAGACCTACTAAGCGGAGCGCGGCGCGCGTTGTGATATGACGTCACAAGCGGTCACGTGGCTGTTTGCGGGACTCGATGTTTTTTGAAACTTTGAATGCCTATAAAATCAAAACTACTAGGTATTTTTGACTACAACAAAAACTAGTGTATTTGTATACATACAGGATACAGGCTTTACCGATACAAAATTTCAAGCGATTTGGAATACACAGTAACATTCTTCATTGTGGATCACTATATAGAGTCAGGTTGTTATCCCATCGCCTCAACTGTCATATACCGTTTAATGCACGTGTAATGTATGTTTGTAATGTATGTTTATGAAATAAATAAATTATACCCTCGACTTGGTTACTCGGTTTATACTTACCTCACACCCGCGGAAAAGAAATGGGATGATGCTATTCTTACCCGACACCTCACGGGTGACGGCCAATGTTGCGCAGTGCTTGTGCGACTGCCTGGGACCCAATGGTTCCGGGTAAGATTCTCGGTGGGGCACACACAAAAGTTTTTTTTAAAGTTGATATTTATCACTTTGTGAATTTGTTCCCTGTCTGGTAAGGATATTGCAGGCTGAACCACTTGCTTCGGAAGGCACGATAACCCGCTGGTCCCGGTTGTGATCTATGATTACTTAGACAGCGGTCGTTACACAACCATGTCAAAGGCCTTAGTAGTAGGCGGTTGAAAATCTCTCGACACCAGGCTTCATCGGGTTGTTGGACGACTCGATTTCCCACAGAAAAGAACATCACGTGTGACCAGTAACCTACAAAAGTACGGGTAAAATCCAAAT
This sequence comes from Tuta absoluta, assembly GCA_027580185.1. NCBI lineage: Eukaryota > Metazoa > Arthropoda > Insecta > Lepidoptera > Gelechiidae > Tuta > Tuta absoluta. The sequence goes on along the minus strand of JAQAHW010000019.1, from coordinate 2,865,971 downwards.
GAAAATGAAATTACTTAAATGTAGGATGGTATTATCACTTAATGACATCATGATCCGTCATTGTTAAAAAAAAGAAATTTGTATAATTACTTAGTATAACAACTTTGTATTGTCCTAATAGAAAACCGGCTCGGGCGGGACTAAAAAATTAAAATAAATGCACTGCCTCTGGGCTGGCCAGGTTAATCACACGGCATGTAACTTTACGCAACCACCATCTATAAACGATATTTGTTTCAAATAGAAGTCAAGATTTGTGATGTTGCTGTGTGATGCCGGCTTAGAATAGCATCACCCCATTTTATTTCCCGTGGGTGTCTAAGAAGCGGCTAAGGGACTCGAGGGGGTGGATTGCAAATTTAGGCTATGGGCTGACAACCTGTCACTGTGGTGATACACAATATTCCAAATGACCCTAAAATGTTTGTCAGAAGTGGCGTAAATGTCAGTTTTTTACAGCCGTTTACGCTCTGCCTACCCCGTAAGGGTCCACAGGCGTGATATATTATGTATGTATGAAGTCAAGATTTTCAAAGCGTGTTATTAACATGCGTATACTTAATCGGACCCCCTGTACAGGAAAAATTCCCCCAAAAACCTGCCCAGAAGATAAGACAAAGTTACTCCTATCCCGCACTAGATTGTACAAACCAATCTTGCCAGTCTTAAATCACGCCACAGATTACTGAGGGTAAATTGGCTATCCATCAAGCGTCTCCACAGAATTAACGAGCACTAAGCTGAGTAGTTTTACTGTGAGGAAGTAAGGTTTGGTACTTATCTACGTGATAAAACTAAATGTACGGAAAATGGCATTATATTGGTTATTTCTTACCTGCCTCTAAATATGACAACCATATCAGAGGCGTACTATTAGAAGTAGGCGATGGAAATACTCTAATGCATGGGTTCATCGGGTCGTTGGACGACTCGGCGTCGCACAAGAAAAGAAGAAGAATACGACTATAGGATAACCCTTTCAAACAAAACGATAGACAAAATGTTATGTATTTACCTGTACGTTTCATTAAATTGTCTTACATTATATTAGTAGTAATGTAGTGTGTAACTTAGTGTTATATACGGTGAAATTTTACAAGTTACCGATAGCGAAAACTTAAGACGGGCTGGTGATAAGGAACAACTTACCCCAAGGAACAAAGGTCGAAATAAATGAAAAATTTGGACCTTCCATACAAATTGCCGATCAGCTGTTTTAAGTTACAATGAAAACTTATGTTCCTTGGAGAAAGTTGTTCTTATCACCAGGCTGTCTTGAGATTTCTCTATCGGTCACTGGTAACATTTTACCCTGTATACTAAAGACGACTGCTGGACGTAGTAGGCCTCCCCCGATACGGTGAAATGCTTCTATTAGGACAATACAAAAATGTAATAAAAAAAAAGAAAATTGTGTTTTACAAATTTCTTTTTTTTACAATGACGGATCATGACGTCAATAAGTGATAATACTACATTGAATACAGTAATTTAATTTTCGTTTTCATACGCCACGATTTTCCGTATTCGCCTTTTTCAGTCATCGGTCAATCTGGCGCGAGTATGTCCAAGACTACACTTACCGAGGCAATACCTACGTTGAAGCTTCCACAAACGTAGCTAAAAATCACGCAGTGTTGTAGAAGTGTTACTTCTCGATAGTAGAAAACAAAATCACAATACAAAATCGACAACTACAACGGCACGTAATGACGTAAATTTTTGTAAAGCTCGATATATAAATGTTATTAGCTTTCGACATACACAAGAAGAATACATGTTTATTAGACCCGGCATGGCAGTATTCTTATTTTATACTATAGAACTGCAACAACACTACAACATTTATATCTGTATTAATAAATATTGCCTATCTACAGGGTGGCTCTAATAGTGACGTCCAAAGGCATGATCCAAGTACAGGGAGGAAAATTCGACTGACAGGCCTTTTTCCTTTTTTTTTAAATAGAAACCTTGAAGATATTACAAACAAAAACAAACGCTCAAAATGCCGTTTTACGAAAATAAATAAAAATAAGAAAAGAAGCCTGCCAGTCTAATTTATCCATACTTCTTTAAAAGGTGAATAACTCGGAAACTACAAAAAATCGCGGTACACACGCGGTGATTCGGATACCCCTTAGTATAAGGTTTACGAATTTTGTCTTTAGACGTTACTACCATGCCACCCTGTATATTACTTACCGGATTTGCTAGCGTTGAAAGCTGTTTCCTGATTGATGGTGCGCAAATACAATCAGTTTAATTTTGTTATAGGAAAACAGACCTAAAAATGTTCTGCTGAAAGTGTCACAGAATTGTAAAGAAAAGCTTGTATTTTCTGTTTAGGGATCAGCTCTAAACGAAAACCCAGTCTGCGTAAGTAATAGTCATGTTTTAGACACAGAATTAGGGATGTTTCGAACGACGGACTCGTTAAACTCAACTTTACTTCGTTAAACTGAACAACTTTACCAAATGAACACAGGTCAAAAACATAAAAAACCTCGCATAGAAAATTAGTACATCTACTGCGTTTTTGTATGGTTGGTTAAATAATTTATAAATGGGAAAGTTGTTTAGTTTCACGGTTTGAGCTAAGTGTAATCAGGAAAGTCGGGCATTCGTTACTCCCTGTATCTGGTTTGTCAACATGGTTAGGAAATTGTGTACCTACATAAATACCTAACGGCTCATATCATATTAGACTTACACCGGCTCTTAAAGTCGGCACGTTACCCTGTGGTGCTGGCTTACAATAGCATCGCACCAATTCACGCCCAAGTCCACCCCTGGTCGTCGTGAAAAGCGACTTAGGTCTAATCGTCCAGGGACGGGTCAGCAACATTCCCCGTGAATGCATGATTTTGCACTGCGCTCGTCAGTCCGCCTGCCAAGCGTCGTGACTATGGCTATATAAGCCCCGTGTCCAGCAGTGGACTGTTGTGGTTGTAACGTTAATGTAATTGCTATAGGTTTGAATATCGCACAACTAGCTGAACTGACTAAAAACCTATACAGAACCTTTTGCATCTTTCACAGATGTCGCTTACCGATATTTTAGGAAGACCCTGTATCCTGTCAAGTATAATAGATTGGTTGTCATTGTCAGATTTCCGCTTTGACGGATATAAGATGTCGTCTAGGTAGGTATATGGAGGTAAAAAAACACTGTCGTTGTAAAAGGAAAAGCGAGACGATTACACTCACCTCCGAAATTGTTGGAAAAATCTCATTGCTTTAAGTGTTGGGTTGGTACGGAAAAGTAAGATAAAAATAATAACATACTTTTACTTTTTGTTTAATCATTTGCTGTATTTTGCCTAAGAATTAGAAAATTTCAGAGAAATTCAAGATAGTCCTTCTATTGATTCTTTCAAGAAAAAGTTAAAAGAGCACTTTTTATCACAATTATATATAGGTACATAAGTTATAAGTATGTTATTAATTTATCACTTTCTTAATTAAGTCGTCTTTGAATATATTATATATTATTTAAAATATATATTTTATATGTACTAGTATATTATCGTATTTTATTTGTGTATTTGTATACTTTTGCAGTTTAGATTGTTTTGTAGTTAAGTTCAATAATCGTAAGTACATAATTTAATTTATTTTCAAGTTCCCGCTTTTTCTCCTCTTTCATCTCCATTGGGTTGGCTGGAAGAGATTTCTCATAGAAATAAGCTCGCCCTTGTAACAGTTATCTGATTGACCCTCGAATTTTTGTCAGACGTGGCGTAAATTGCTGTTTTTCACGGCCATTTATGCTCTGCCTACCCCGCAAGGGACTATAGGCGTGATATATGTATGTATGTATGTATGTTGTAACTAATTTTAAGTTTTTCACCTTTTGTATTAATGTGTACAATAAAGAATTCATATAGAACTTGTTACCATCACCTGATTCATCTTATTTTTTGCAGATAAATTAAACTTACGCGACTGAAGATCTGATAATGACTGATATTCTTAAATCTGTAAAGTTCCTAATACACAGTGCGTTAAAAACCATAAATTTGACTGGCCCGATGGCGTAGCGGATAGTATCCCTGCCTGATACGCCGAGGGTCGTGGGTTCAATCTCCAAACTACGCAAATTTTCAGATATTTGTGTTTAGACTGGATGTTTCTATGTATTATATGTATTTATATACAAAAAAAGTATATAAGTATTAATATCAGCCATATTACAAGCTTTGCTTTGTTTGAGCCTAGATGGCGCTGTGTCAATTGTCCAGAAGATTTATTTATCTAACGACCTTACAATTTCCGGTAAAACAACAACAATACATTCTGGAAATGGGCCCGCAAAAGCGACAATAAAAATCAAAACTCCGACACGGGTGGTACCAAAACTTCTCCCGTGCTCTGCGGCACATTCGCCAATTGCCGCGGGCCAAAACCGAAATTTGCGCCAAAATTTGTGCCCAAATTTGCGTCGTAAATTACAAGTGTCGTCGACAGATGTATCGGATGTTTGCTTGTGGCCCTTTGGCGGTTTTGACATGTTTTTTGCGCGCAATTGAGCCATTTCGCATGTTTGATTGCTCAATTTCGGTTTTAGACGACGCGATGAGAGAAGGATTTTGGTAAATGTGTTATTGTGTTTGGGTTTACGTGATGGAAACTGTTTGTTATTTTTTTTGTGTAGATTTTGTAGTTCCTTGATAGTATATAGAACGACATTATACTGGTAGCGAAAACTCAGATTGGTGAGTGATAATAAGGAACAACTTTCCCCAAGGAACAAAGGCCGATATATGAAAAAATTATTGGACCACACCTATACAAAAATGCTGATCAGCTGATTTGAGTTACTATTGAAGTTCAAAATATTTTTGTCTTATTTCGACTTAATTTTGTTACTAGTAAAATTTCAACTAATATATTTGTACCTTCTTATAGGTTTTGAGTGATGTGCTGTTGATACTGACTTAGGACACAAAATAGAGAAGGTGCAGAAGGATCACTCGGCCCTTTTTTCGATTATTTCCGCTTTCGGCAAGGGCTGCCACAGTTTTCTTACCGATTTTATTCAATGGAGTAGGTACCTAAACATACAGGGAGTTACAGAAAGGCTATATCAAGCCGAAAGGTGCTCATGAAACTAAACAACTTTCCCCATTTCCCCACTTTGACCTCCTTTCGGCTTGACATACCCTCTCTGTTACTCCCTGTATTTACATTACGTATACTACCTACATAGCACAATTATTATGAAATGGGTAATGACGAGTGGGTAGATATCTGTTCTGGGGCTGTTGAGACTGAACATCACCCCATCTCTTTCGCGTGGGAGTCGTAAAAGGTAACTTAGGGACTTGAGGGTGTATATTGCAATTTTAGGCGATGGGCTGGCAACCTGTCACTATGTCGATACATAATTTTCCGAATGACCCTTAAATTTTTATCAGACGTGGCGTAAATATCCGTTTTTGCAGCCTTTTACGCTCTGCCTACCCCGCAAGGGATAATAGACGTGATATGTGTATGTATGTATATCAAAAATGAAAAATTGCCTTTATTTAAGTAGAAGCTCTTATCACATTATAAAAAAAAAAAAAAGATAAAAAGATAAAAGATATTTTATTTGCTTTAGATATGGTACAAAATATAAAGATCTTAAAATACTCCTGGTTAGTTTCACATATCTAGCCTATGTTATAAAATAAGCATGCAAATATTTTTATTATGTTAGGTAAAATTTAGTCACAGTTTTTCTTTAAATCTATACAATATGAACAATCCTTAATCTTATGGTCTATAAATTCATTCGTAGTGTAAAATATATGTTGTAATAGCCACCGTTTAAGACACTTTTTAAATTGATGATTTGAACTTATTGATTTTATTTGGTTTGGTAATTTGTTCCATATATATTTACACATAGCGTAACAGTTTTTCCTAAATCTTGCACTCTTTGGTACAACATCATAAACAATGGTATTAATATTTCTTAGATTTCTTGATGTGACATCTTTAGTTCTTATAAATAGTCTAAGATTTTGTTTCACAAATACGGCTAATTCCATAATGTATATGCACGAAAGTGGTAAGATACACAGGGATTTAAAATAAGGTTTACACGACACGTCAGACGCTATACCAACTATTGCACGAACACATTTTTTTTGCACAACAAAAACTTTATTAATGTCTGTGCTGTTTCCCCATATCAAAACACCATATCTTAAAGTTGACTGTACATATGCAAAGTATGCTGTAAGCGCTGCTTCCTTACTCGCAACTTTAGTTAATTTGCCTAATGCATATGAAAATCGATTCAACTTGTTACATACTCGTTCAATTTGATTTTTCCAAGTTAGTTTATCGTCAATGTCTATTCCCAGAAATTTTGTACAGGGACTACTTTTTACAGCAGCATTATTATACAATATTCCTAAATTATTTATGTTATTAAAATTTATATAATTTGTCTTATTTATGTTTATATTTAGATTATTATTATTAAGCCAGTTTATAACAGAATTTAATTCATTATTAATTTTCAATTCGTGAAATGTCAAGGATTTATATTTAGGAGTAGCAATAATAATTGTAATGTCATCAGCGAATAAAATAGTCCTAAAATTTGATATGTCAACAATGTCATTAATATAAATTAAAAAAAGTAATGGTCCAAGTACGCTGCCTTGTGGCACGCCATATTTATTGACTCTACTTTCAGATTTGTGAGTTTGTATTGTCATTGTATCGTTAACTCCAGTAATTTCAACAGTTTGTGATCTATTTTCTAGGTAAGATCGAACCCAATCAAATGCAGGACCTCTAATCCCGTATCTTTCAATTTTTGCCAAAAGTAAATTGTGATCTACAAAGTCGAATGCTTTCGACATGTCAAGGAATAGCACTGTCACATAGTTCTTAGCATTGATTTTATGAAGGATTTCATTAATCAAGTTAAATGTGGCCAGAGCAGTTGACTTATCCCTTTGAAATCCATACTGATCCTTTGTTATGATATTGTATTTAGTAAAAAAGTCGCTGAGTTTATTATGCATAACTTTTTCAAACAATTTAGAAAATACCGGGATCAGAGTCACCGGCCTATAATTATCTATGACATTCTTATCTCCTTTTTTATGCAAAGGTTTGACGATACTTGTCTTTAATCTATCCGGAAATTGACCTGTTTGCATAGATAGATTAACTAAATATGTTAGTATTTGACCTATTTCTTTTCTACAAAATTTTATGATTTTTGTACATATTTCATCGTAACCTTCTGCAGATGTATTATTTAGAGACATTATATATTTTTCTATATCGTTTTCGTCTATTGGAGTTAAATATATTGTATTATGCAAATTAAATGTATTGGTATTTTTAAGATTTGTGTTTACAATATTTGTTTGATTTATAAAATGGTCATTAAATGTATTTGATATTAATTTAGGGTCAGTGATAATCGTATTATTGTGAATTATTTTATTAATATGTCTAGATACTGAATTGTCATTAATTTCTTGGTTAATTATATTCCAGGTGGCTCTATTTTTATTTTTATGATTAAATATATATTTGCTATTAGTTTTCCTCTTCGCAGTATTAATACATTTTTTCAAAATTTTACTGTACGCTCGATATTTTATTTTATTTAAAACAGTGTTTTGTGTATAATAGAGGAAGCGTAATTTTTTCTTAGTTGCACAACATTTTTTTAAATTATTCGTTATCCATTTGACTCCACGTTTTGTGTTAATTTTAAACTTAGTTTTTGGAAAACATAGGCTGTAAAGCAGGCAAAACATGTCGTGGAAATTATTAAAAGCAATATTTATATCGGTCTGAGCGTATACATTTTGGAAAGTCAAACTTTTCAAATAGCTCTGGAAAAGTATGATATTATCGTTTGAGTAGAGCTTCTTGTACAGATATAATGTCTGAGCTATATTAAAGGGTATATTTATTTTTAAACATAATAATTGCGCTGTGTCGTGATCAGAAAGGTATAGTGGCAAAACTACACCATTTACATTTTTGATATTGCTAATGAGCAGGTCTATACACGATTTTTTTCTCGTGGGTTCTGTGATATGTGAGATAAGGTTATAGTTTTTAAAAATATCTTGTAGCCTTGACGACTCACGAGTTAGTTCTAGCATATTAATGTTAAAGTCTCCCGCTAATACTATCTTTTTCTTTGGGTATTTACAATGATATGTATAAAGTAAAATTTCTAGTTTTTTAAAGAATATGTCAAAATTTACTTTTTTATTATTAGACGGTCTGTAAATGCAAATTATTATAGTTTTAATATAAAGTATCTCAACTGCACAACATTCAAAATAATTACGAAATGAAAGGTTCTTGAAAGTGGCCAGCTCTTTAAATTCAATACCGCGTTTAATTAGAATACAAGCGCCGCCCCTTCTCTTATTCCTGCAAAAATAGGTAGCTAGTGCATAATTTGGGATTTTTACGTTTGGAGTATCACCCACCTTCAAGAAAGTTTCAGTTAAACAGATTATTTCTGGTCTTGAGTACGTATTAATGTCGTTGATTGTGATTGTGAGATAGTCTAGTTTAGATAATAGTCCTTGAATATTCTGATGCATTATCAGGAAAGTGGAGTCTGCTTTTTTCTTATTATTGTTTATTTTATCAACAGGAACGAAAAAAATGTCTCAATTCACTAATACATTTACTATTATCGGTACAAGAGTTGTAATTCTGGATAGCCAAAACTTTTTCTTTTAGGTCAGAGAGTACAATTTTCAAACCGTGATTGTTGATAGAGCCTCTTCTGGAAAACATATCAAAACTATATTTTAGATTTTTGTTAGAGTCCAGGACATACGCATATTGATATTTTTCGTTATCATCATACAATACAGAGTTAAATTTCTCTACTCTGCTATTGAACAGAGTAGTCTGGGGACCATACCTATAGGTCGGAGCGCAGATTATCACATTCGTGTGTTTGATCTTCTTTATTTCCTCTTTAATTTTCTCTACAAGTTCTTGATAATTTTGTGTTCCATAAAAATCTGTATCTCCTATAAGTAATACGCAGTAGTCATTCATGGTGTAAGAGCTTGCCAGGTTTCCGATACGTTTAACTAAGTGCTCTATATTGATATTTTGGTATCGGAAATGAGTGCATTCAAATTTGTCAAAAATATCTGTACATAAGTGGGTTATGTTTTTTCTGCGATCGTTACTTATTATGCCTACTCTTCTTTTTTTGGGCTCGTCACTTATATCTGAGATGTCTTTAACCTGTGTATCCTGTGTAGGGGATCGATTGGGAGAATCATTCTCTACTATTGACTCTTGAAATAAAGTTGTAGGCAGCGTTTTGCAGGCTCTTTTCTTTTTTCGTTTTTTCTTGACTGTTGTGTTGTGTTGTATTGGCGCAGTACATAATTGCTTTAACGTGTCAAATTTCTTTTCATATCTTGAAATTACTTCTTTTAGTTTATAGTTTTCAGACAGATTAATTTCAATTTCATGCTCCGCAGATTCGAGTTGACTTTCTAGTGATAACACTTTTTCCCTTAAAAGTTCTAATTCGGAGTTAATAATTAAATTATTTAATTCAGGGCAGCTCCTTCTAAGGCCGGGATTTTTAGAAATCGACTGCTTTGAATGAGATTCATCATCGTCTTCACTTTCGGATTCCAATGTTTCAGCCAGGGAATCAAAAGAATTTTTAGTCTCAACGTTTATTTCTATATTTCTTTTCCGTTGCGTCACGTAGTCCGGATCAATAACTGATAATTGTAGCGTATGTAAGGAGTCGTTTTTGAGTGAAGTTTCTTTATTTTTCATTTCCGTCGTGTTACTTGTAGTGTCATTTGTAATATTGACCATCAGCTTCGAAATTGGAATATTTTCCATCATATTGTTAGATAAATTCTCATTTTTCAAGTCATCGGACGTTTTTTTTGCGTTCATAGGGGTGCTTGATTTATTCATGCATGTTCTGCACTTCCAGGTTTTTCTCCTAGGTATATCTATGAGTGCGTACCTTTTTGAAGTGACTCCTGAACATTTATTATTGTCATTAATGCATAGATATTGCTTGCATAAAGAACATTGAATATATTCGTTCCGTTTGCATAATGTAGCACATTTTGTGCAGGGCTTTGTTATGGGTGCCATCTATACTACGGTAAGAAAACTAAAAATATTCAATTTACGTCGATATGATGGTTCTCAGGTATTGCTCAGCCTTGATCAGGATGGAGTCTTCGAGTTGACATCGTTTGTGAAAGTATTGCAGTTTTCAACTAGATGGCGCTGTTTATCGGTTGTGAAAGTAAATTTTGCACTGATCGATCTAAGATCATTCACTTCTTTGGTAAACACCGGTTATTTGTTTTTGTTACCGGTTCGTTTGATGCTGCTTGAAACGAAATGCATTCGGGCTGTCAAACGTCATGTGGCCAATCAGCTGATCAGTGAGAATAAATTGTATTTGATTCGCTGTTTAGTTCTCGTTAATAATTCAAAATATATAGTCTTAACAGCCAAATTCAGTGTACCTGGACCAAATGTGTGCAGATATCGGTGATCTATTGCAGTGTCTTCAATATATGAGATGGAGCTTCAGCTGGTGTATAACTTCGTAAACAAATTCGTAGGATTTATCAACTTTTTCACTTAACTTATAAATTATTCAAACAAGGTATGTTTACACTATTAAGCACGTTCCGTTATCTTAAAATAAATATACTGATTAGAGTTATTAATCTGGTTTGTTCTTTTGTGAAAGCAAGTTTTTGTTTAAGTTGGTACAAAATATTATAGGAACATTGTACAAATCACATCGAATTCTAATAAACCTATTTATTACCTTTATACCTATTTGTGTGAAGCCATTTTGCACGTCCGCACCAAACGCGGTTGACACACGACAGTGTGTTTGGATTGGTTTGGATTTCCTTGTAAACGGCGGCGTGTCAAATTTTGGAGAGTTTCGTGACGTTTGCTTGAAGTGAGCTCTCTGTATTCGGCGCGCAGCCGCCAATACTTACTTTGTGACTCGAGGGTGTGTATTGCCATTTTAGGCGATGGGCTGACAACCTGTCACTATGGCGATACACAACTTTCCGAATGACCCTCAAATGTTTGTCGGACGCGGCTGTATACCCCGCAAGCGATTATAGGCGTGATATGTGTATGTATGTATGTGTAGGTAGATTATTCTGTCACCCTTTCAACAGACTTTTAGATCCATGTTTCTAACAAAGGAAGTTTCAATTATTGTAGACCTAGTTAAAGTGTAAGCTAAACGTATTTAGGTCGTGTATTTTGTACGGCCTAACAACAATTGAGTATCAAAATATTTACGCGAGCGCACCGAGCGCAAAATTTTTAGTTAAAATTTGGCCACAGCTATATCAGAGATCTCGACATACATCGAACGAGCAAGAAACGCAGAAGAGAAACAGCTTGTTACTGACATGCTAGAAATGGGGGCATGAAATTAGTTCAGTTTACTGATATTATATTCAATTGAAAACTGAGGTGTCCAAGGATATTTTTTTGCTAAGGATATACCTAATCTAAAGTATGATAAAATGGTTAGTTGTAAAGACAGTTTACGGACGATTTTACGTGATGATATCTAATATACCGGTAAGGCCATTCGTGCATCTCTGTCACTTGTTACGCGTTCTTGCTTGCACGCTTGGCTCATGTTTTTTCGTGAGTGCAGCCCTCACTCATCTATTTAAGAGACAATGCTCTTAATTCGGGATATAAACTAATCGTCGCCTTATTTTGACTAATAACATGTATTTTGCATGAAATTATAAGACATGACACGACAAAAATCTCCTATAATTTTTTTAACCTATTTGACGGAAAGTGACAGCACTAATTTAAGGCAAGTAAGGAGAATTTATATCCCGAATTGATGCCGAATTTCGCGGCTTTGAACCTGACCAGTGTAATCTAAATCGTCGACTCAAACGTATTAAGGTATAAGTATAGCACAAAGTCTTTTAGCTGGTTCCTTAGATTGATCGAAGCTGGAACTATCCTCCCCCCACTATCTCCCCCCCAGGTCACCGGAAACACGTGATGGATGGTGTAGATCCGGGATCGCTGCACTAATCCGAGAGAGTGGCTGGATTAAGGCCATTCGCACTTGTGCCTTACGATATGAAATACCACATCACCTATTGCAATACCCTACAGCCCCACTGTAAAAAGGGTTTCATGTGCTGGAAATTATATATTACCTACCACCTTTATGTACCATATGATTCGCAATAAAGATTATGATTATGATTATGATTATTATGGCGGATATTGGTAATTCAGTATTCGACAGCCAGCAAGTAAATTACAGCCAGTGAGTAAGTAAATAAAAACTCCATGGAAGTATAGATCAAAGTATGCTTCCTTTCTTATTAGCATCATCATCATCTTGTTTGATTGAAAGAAAAATGAAACTACATGGTCAGCCTTACAAACTATTAGAAAGAGATTTTTCGACTGCACTTCTTGTTTCCCAGTATGGACTCCAGTTTGACCTTCAAGCTTCTTGAAAAACACTTTCGTTGTTATTACGAAAAAGTTAGACGCACGTAGATAATTTTTCCATTCTATTTGTCGTCGTCAAACAGCTTAAATCATGTCTAACTTCATTTTTAATAACAAGGTTAATTGCACAAAAATAAACAATACTAGCAACACGAACATCTTTAGCTAGAATGCGCAAAAGCGGCCTTATTGCTAAAAGGGATTTCTGCCAAACAAACTTTGGGTGGAGAACATAGAAAACAGAGCAGTACGAGAGCAACGGATAACAGAAACAGCCGTGACAGCCGCGTGGTGGTGTGGCGTTGTGTGTGCTTTTACATATGGTTTAATACAAATCCTTTGCCTGTTGCATCTGTTGTCTAGCGGTCTCACCGTTGGTCTCAGATTTGGAGGTGCCAGGTTTGACTCCGGGGGGGCGGCTCACAGAGTTGATATTTATATCTTTGTGAATTTGTTCTCATTTTGGTTCAAAGATGGTTCCATGCATCGGAGGGCATGCTAAGTGATTCTTTTTTTTTTATTAAGGATCGGTTTGCTCTTGACTCTAGTCTGCGGCGGTCGTTAAACAACCATGTCAGACGTCTACTTGCAGTAGTAGGCGGTTGAAAAACACTAACACCAGGGCCCATCGGGTAGCTCTTCATAAAAAATCTTTCAGATACTGTTAATCAAAGTCTTACATATACTCCTCAATCTTTCCGAAGCAGCCGTCTGGACATTTCTTCCGAAAATTTTAATTACTGCCTTCGGTATTCGGGAATCAGAGCACGTTACTCGCGTTCGTGAGAGCTCACACAGGCTGGGCTATTAATCCTTCCGTGCCTTCGGGGGATTAATTCGTCAGCTGGAGCCATCCATTACGAGGTGACGGCGACGAAGATGTCGAAAGATGGAAGGGCAACGGACACTTTCTGACCTTTTGTATTTTCGTGATTCTGATATCAATTCTAGTAATTCTGATGGCAATTTTAAAGATTCTGTTGACAATTCTTGTGACTCTGAAAACAATTTTAGAGATTGTGGTGTCAATTCTTGTAATACTAGAAATAACGTTTGTGATTCTGATGTCAATAATTGTAACCGGATTGCGTTCTTTAGAGATCACACGTGCAGAGCTTTAGTGCTTCAAGGGATTAATTCGTAAGCTGGAGCCATCCATTACGACGTGACGGCGACGAAGATGTCGAAAGATGGAAGGGGAACGGACACTTTCTGACCTTTTGTAATTTCGTGATTCTGATATCAATTTTAGTAATTCTGATGGCAATTTTAGAGATTCTGATGACAATTCTTGTAAGTCTGAAAACAATTTTAGATATGTTGGTGTCAATTCTTGTAATATCGAAAATAACTTTTGTTATTCTGATGTCAATAATTGTAACCGGATTGCGTTCGTTAGAGATAACACGTGCAGAGCTATTAGTCCTTCAAGGGATTAATTCGTCAGCTGGAGCCATCCATTACGACGTGACGGCGACGAAGATGCAGAAAGATGGAAGGGCAACGGACACTTTCTGACCTTTTGTAATTTCGTGATTCTGATGTCAAATTTTGTAATTCTGATGACAATTTTAAAGATTTTGATGACAATTCTTGTGACTCTGAAAACAATTTTAGATATGCTGGGTCAATAATTGTAACCGGATTGTGTTCGTAAGAGATGTGCAGAGCTATTAGTCCTTCAAGGGATTAATTCGTAAGCTGCAGCCATCCATTACGACGTGACGGCGACGAAGATGTCGAAAGATGAAAGGGCAACGGACACTTTCTGACCTTTTGTAATTTCGTGATTCTGATGTCAATTTTAAAGATTCTGATGACAATTCTTGTAATTCTGAAATAAATTTTAGATATGCTGGTGTCAATTCTTGTAATATCGAAAATAACTTTTGTTATTCTGATGTCAACAATTGTAACCGGATTGCGTTCCTTAGAGATCACACGTGCAGAGCTATTAGTCCTTCGGGGGATCAATTCGTCAGCTGGAGCCATCTATTACGACGTGACGGCGACGAAGATGTAGGAAGATGGAAGGGCAACGGACACTTTTTGGCCTTTTGTATTTTCGTGGTTCTGATGTCAAATCTTGTAATTCCGATGTCAATTTTAATAGTTCTAATGACAATTTTAGAGATTCTGATGACAACTCTTGTAATTCTGAAAACAATTTTAGAGATTCATGAACATTTATTTTGTGAATCTGATGTCAATAATTTTATTGTAACTGGGTTGCGTTTATAAGTGTTCACACAGGCAGGGCTACTGGTCCTCCCGTACATTTGAGGGATTAATTCGTCAGTCAGAGCCATCCCTTACTAGGTGACGGAGACGGAGATGACGTAGTAGATGGAAGGGCACAGAAACTTTTCGATCTTTTGTAGTCCTGCTTACCTAATTGCACTTACGAATTTAGTTATTCTGATGTCAGTACTCAGAATTCTGAAGACAGCTGTAGAGATTGTGATGTCCATTCTTGTATTACTGAATAAAAATTAATAAATTTTCAAATCAATATTTGTAAAATCTAAGAGTTATCGAAATTGAAATTGAAATTGAAATTCTTTATTCAATGTAGGATAGTATTATCATATCACTTATTGACGTCATGAACCGTCATTGTAAAAAAAAGAAATTTGTATCACACAATTTTCTTTTTTTTATAACAATTTTGTAATGTTCTAATAGAAAACCGGCTCGGGCGGGAGAAAAAAATAAAAAATCAAAGCACTGCCACGGGGCTGGCCAGGTTAATCACACGGCATGTAACTTTACGCCACCACCATCTGAAAACGATATTTGTTTCAAATTGAAGTCAAGATTTTTAAAGCGTGTAGTTTACATGCGTATAATTAATCGGACCTCCTGAACAGGAAAAACCCACCAAAAAACCTGCCCAGAAGTGCTCTTACTCTAAATTAACAATCGTACTAGCCCCTAAGCTACCCTAGCTAATTCTGTAAATAAAAAAAATATGTATAGACCAAAAATGGCTACATATTTTTTTTTTGTAAAAATTGCAGTAGATAAATCTACCAGTTTTAACTTATAAAATATTTACTTTAAACAATTGAAATTACATCCATGCAGATTAATAAAATTATGTCAGTTGTAAACTCCACGCACGCCCCATTTTGGTATTAAAAATGAGTGCGTGTTTCTTGTGCTGCGCTGGAATTTCAGAGCTCCATGCCTCTTTGTCATTAATGTACTCATCTAACTTATAGTAAGCTTTATAACATAATATTTTCTTGATAACAGACTTAAATTTACTTTCTGATAAACTCAATATATCTTCCGGTATTTTGTTATAGTATCTTATACTTAGACCTTCAAATGAAGTCCTAACTTTAGCGAGTCTATGCTTAGGTTGATCTATTTTATTTTTACTCCTTGTATTGCGGTTATGCCTGTCACAATTTCTAGTGAAAGTATTTATATTTTTTCTAACATACTTGATATTTTCATAAATATATTGACACGGTACAGTCATAATATTAATTTCCTTAAACAGTTCCCTTAGGGAATCACGACTGCAAAGTTTATAAATTGCTCTAATGGCCCTCTTTTGGAGAATAAAAATTGTTTCAATATCAGCGGCGCGCCCCCACAGCAAAATTCCATAGGACATAATGCTATGAAAATAACTAAAGTAAACAAGTCGCGCAGTTGCAATATCCGTGATCTCTCTAATTTTACGTACCGCATATGCAGCTGGGCTTAATCTCCCCGACAAAGATGTAATATGAGGGCCCCATTGGAGACTTGAGTCGAGAGTAATCCTTAAGAAAACTGTACTGGTAGTAAACTCTAATTTTTCATTATTAAGTACGACATGATTATTCAAAGAATGTACTACGTTAGGTAAAGTGAATAATACACATTTAGTTTTTTTCTCATTAAGAACTAAATTATTTGCAGTAAACCAACTATGAATTTGTCCAAGAGTGTTGTTTACTTCGTCATAGTTATGCGCATGTCTATCGACCTTAAATATAATTTATCATAACCGATGATTCTGTTTTTTTTTTACATAATATTGTTTGTCCTAGACCATCTATTGCTATCATAGGTTACACTGCTTATAAAATATGGTTAAAGTTCTTGTTTAAACTATGTAAAATAGTTTTTTCCTGATCTGTGATTGTCAATAAAAAAAAACTTGACATGCCGAAAAATACAGATAATCTACAAAAAAATTTAAAACCCATTTTGTTACCTGTTTGTTTTTCTGATTCCTAGACACTTCCAGAATTCTGTAAACTCACTTATGATCCGTGATATTTCACAACAACTTAGTAACTTGGACCATAGGGGTGATGTAATGGGCTTTTAAAGAAATCGGAACCAGGAGAAATAGCCAGTAGCCGTATCTAAATGAGTCGATCCTGAATTCCAAATGAATTCTAATATATTTCAGAAAACTACTCTTAATGACCAGGCAATGTGCATTTGTAATCGTATTCAAGCTGTAAGTTTGCGTGTGTGGGCAAAATGCTCGCGAAGTATTAAGTGGCCCATCTGTAACCGTCTTCCCAATTTGCGTTTGAAACATGGTGATGAAGCGATGTCTGGGAGCTACTACAAGAAGTTCACAAGCAAGCAAGACGCAACAGAAGTTCCAACATATCTGTAAGATGTCGCCACGTGACAGATTCGCAGAGAACAAAGAGCCTGAAACGCGGTATCAATGTGTTTCACCGTGCAACGCAAAAAACCAACTTCCAATTCGATCAAAGCGGACCTATCGGTCCCCTAGCCACAAAACCAGGCCAGGCCGGCTACCGTTTTCCCGAATCCACCTGGAATCCTTTATTTTGCCTACTGGCATTACTCTTGTCACCCGCCATAGTGACATAGATACTCACAACGCCTTTATGCCTTGCACTTTAGGCAGATCGTAAACAGCCGTAAAATAAGGGCATTATAGCCATGTGATATTTATAAAAAAATAATTGAATTTAATTCAATTGAATGATTTATTTATGAAATTAACATTAAATATTAAACACGGACGCAACACTATTGAATCAGATTGTAAGCTCATCGCCTCAACTATAATATACCCTTTGATCATACCCTCGACTTGGTTACTCGGTTTATACTTACCTTGCACCCGCGGAAAAGAAATGGGATGATGCTATTCTTACCCGACACCTCACGTGTGACGGCCAATGTTGCGCAGTGGTTGTGCGACTGCCTGGGACCCAAAGGTTCCGGTTTCGATTCTCGGTGGGGCACTCACAAAAGTTGATGTTTATCACTTTGTGAATTTGTTCCCAATCTGGTAAGGATATTGCTGGCTGAACCACCTGATGGTCCAAAAATATTGTCCTAATAAAAAACCGGCTCGGGTGGAACAAAAAAATAAAAATAAAGGCACTGCTGCGGGGCTGGCCAGGTAAATCACACGGCATGTAACTTTACGCAGCCAACATCTGTAAACGATATGTGTTTGCAAATTGAAGCCAAGATTTTCAAAGCGTGTTATTTACATGCGTATAATTAATCGGACCCCCTGAACAGGAAAAACCCCCCAAAAACCTGCCCAGAAGATAAGACAAAGTTACTCCTATCCCGCACTAGATTGTACAAACCAATCTTGCTGGTCTTAAACCACGCCACAGATTACTGAGGGTAAATTGGCTATCCATCAAGCGTCTCCACTGAATTAACGAGCACTAAGCTGAGTAGTTTCACTGTAAGGAAGTAGGTTTTGGTACTTATTTACGTGATTTACCTCAATGTAAGGAAAATGCCATTTTAATGGATATTTTTCTTAACTGCCTCTAAATATGACAACCACGTCAGAGGCGTACTAGGCGATGGAAAAACTCTAATGCAAGGGTTCATCGGGTCGTTGGACGACTCGGCGTCGCACAAGAAAAGAAGAAGAATACGACTATAGGATAACCCTTTCAAACAAAACGATAGACAAAATGTTATGTATTTACCTGTACGTTTCATTCAATTGTCTTACATTATATTAGTAGTAATGTAGTGTGTAACTTAGTGTTATATACGGTGAAATTTTACAAGTTACCGATAGCGAAAACTTCAGACGGGCTGGTGATAAGGAACAACTTACCCCAAGGAACAAAGGCCGAAATAAATGAAAAATTTGGACCTTCCATACAAATTGCCGATCTGCTGTTTTAAGTTACAATGAAAACTTATGTTCCTTGGAGAAAGTTGTTCTTATCACCAGGCTGTCTTGAGATTTCTCTATCGGTCACTGGTAACATTTTACCCTGTATACTTAAGACGACTGCTGGACGTAGTAGGCCTCCCCCGATACGGTGAAATGCTTCAATTAGGACAATACAAAATTGATTGAATTAGATAGAAAGGTTTTTAGCTTCTTCCGCACTTATGATGGCTAGTAATGCAGCTAGTTCCGAGCACTGACTGAGTTTGACTCAGTCAGTGCTCGGAACTCGACTGTCGAACATCTCCTGATGATGCTCCGTGGAGGGGCGAAACACGTGTAGAGTGTAAAACGGTGGAAGTAGTGCGAGTAAAGTGCATCGCTTGTGCATTTGCATTAACTTGCGGTCGTACGCGTGGTGCATTCAACTAGCTGCATTACTAGCCATCATAAGTGCGGAAGAAGCTAAATACCTTTCTATCTAATCAAGATGGACTTCCGCAAAGTAACACACACACACACACACACACACATAAATCACGCCTATATCCCTTACGGGGTAGGCAGAGCGTTAACGTCCGTAAAACGGATATTAACACCACGTCTGACAAAAGCTTGAGGGTCAATCAGATAACTGTGTAAGACTATAGTGACAGGTTGTCAGCCCATCGCCTAAAATTGCAATACACATCCCTCGAGTCCCTTAGTCGGCTCTTACGACACCCATGGGTAAGAAATGGGGTGATGCTATTCTAAGCCGGCATCACACGGCAAAGTAACGCCTGATACAATTACTTACAATACAGAATTGTTATAAAAAAAAGAAAATCGTGTTATATACATTTTTTTTTACAATGACGGATCACACACACACACACACATATCACGCCTATTATCCCATGCGGGGTAGGCAGAGCGTAAACGGCCGCATAAACGGACATTTACGCCGCGTCTGACACACCTCTATATTTGAGGGTCATTCGGAAAATTGTGTATCGCGATAGTGACAGGTTGTCAGCCCATCGCCTACAATTGCAATTCACACCCTCAAGTCCCTTAATCGCCTCTTACGACTCCCACGGGAAAGAAATGGGGTGATGATATTCTAAGCCGGCATCACACAGCACAATGACGGATCATGATGTCAAAAAGTGATAATACTATCTTACATTGAATAAAGTAATTTCATTTTCGTTGTCATACCCCACGATCTCCGGTATTCGCCATCCAGTCGCTACCAGCCGAGCCTTTTTCAGTCATCGGTCAATCTGGCGCGAGTATGTCCAAGACTACACTTGCCGAGGCAATACCTACGTTGAAGCATCCACAAACGTAGCTAAAAATCACGCAGTGTTGTAGAAGTGTTACTTCTCGATAGTAGAAAACAAAATCACAACAAAAAATCGACAACTACAACGGCACGTAATGACGTAAATTTTTGTAAAGCTCGATATATAAATGTAATTAGCTATCGACATACACAAGATGAATACATGTTTATTAGGCCCGGCATGGCAGTATTCTGATTCTATACTATCGAACGGTAACAACACTACAACATTTATATATGTATTAATAAATATTGCCTATCTACAGGGTTGCCCTCATAGTGGCGTCCAAAGACATAATCAATAGTACAATGAGGAAAATTCGACTGACAGACCTTTTTCCTTTTTTTAAGTAAAAATCCTGAAGATATTGCAAACAAAAGCAATTGCTCAAAATGCCGTTTTACAAAAGTAAATAAAAAGAAGTAAAGAAGCCTGCCAGTCTAATTTATCCATACATCTTTAAAAATGAATAACTCGGAAACTTCAAAAAGTTGTGGTACATACATACATACTGCGATATATATACAGATCGGATACCCCTCAGTATAAGACTTACGAATTTTGTCTTTAGACGTTACTACCATGCCACCCTGTATATTACTTACCGGATTTGCCAGCGTTGAAAGCTGTTTCCTGATTGATGGTGCGCAAATACAATCAGTTTAATTTTGTTATAGGAAAACAGACCTAAAAACGTTCTGCTGAAAGTGTCACAGAATTGTAAAGAAAAGCTTGTATTTTCTGTCTAGGGATCAGCTCTAAAGAAAACCCAGTCTGCCTAAATAATAGTCAAGTTTTAGAAACAGAATTAGGGATGTTTAAAACGATGGACTCATTAAACTCCACCAAGGTCATAGGTCGTCATAACGTAAAAAGCTGCTGTTTTTATTGTATGGTAGATCCGATAATTTGTAAATACTTTGAACTATGTTCAATGGGCGAATGTTGTTTACTCAGTTTAACAGCTTGAGCTAAGCGTTTTTGGGAAAGCTGGGCATTCCGAACCTCGCTGTATCTGGTTTGTCAACACGATTACGATATTATGTACCTAACTACTTTCCTTACGGCTCATTTTATATAAGATTTGCACCGAGTCTCAAAGTCGCCACGTCGCCGTGTGATGCTTGGAATAGGATCACTCCCCATTCTACCGCTGGTTGTCATAAAAAGCGACTAATGGTTAATCGTCCAGGGACCGGGCAGCAACATTCCCTGTGAATGGCCAATCGTGGTGAATATAGCAATACAAACCCCGTGTCCAGCAGTGGACTGTTGTGATTGTAATGTTAATGTAATTGCTATAGGTTTGAATATCGCACAACTAGCTGAACTGATTAAAAACTTATACAGAACCTTTCGCACCTTTCACTGATTCAGCCTACCGATATTTTAGGAAGACCCTGTATCCTGTCAAGTATAATAGATTGGTTGTCATTGTCAGATTTCCGCTTTGACGGATATAAGATGTCGTCTAGGTAGGTATATATGGAGGTAAAAAAACACTGTCGTTGTAAAAGGAAAAGCGAGACGATTACACTCACCTCCGAAATTGTTGGAAAAATCTCATTGTTTTAAGTGTTGGGATGGTACAGAAAAGTAAGATACAAATAATGACATTATTTTACTTTTTTTTAACCATTTGCTGTATTTTGCCTAAGAATTAGAACTTGTTACCATCACCTGATTCATCTTATTTTTTGCAGATAAATTAAACTTACTTAGCCGCCTGGCTCGCGACCACCATCCCACCAAAGTCTGGCGCCAGCGCCAAGTAGCTTGCTGCGTTCCGTCAGTGTGTGGGAGTGCCAGTGCCTTAACAGGCTTCTTCTGGGTGAGCTCGCTCCATCTTAGACTCTGTCTCTGTCCTATGACCTAGAATAGAGTCAAGAGCAAACCCATCATTGATAAAAATAAAAAAAACTTACGTGATTGAAGATCTGATACTGATATGATCTGATAATGACTGATATTCTTATATCTGTAAAGTTCCTAACACACAGTGCGTTAAAAACCATAAATTTGACTGGCCCGATGGCGTAGCGGATAGTATCCCTGCCTGATACGCCGAGGGTCGTGGGTTCAATCTCCAAACTACGCAAATTTTCAGATATTTGTGTTTAGACTAGGTGTTTCTATGTAGGTATAATATGTATTATATACAAAAAAATATATAAGTATTAATATCAGCCATAGTACAAGCTTTGCTTAGTTTGAGGCTAGATGGCGCTGTGTCAATTGTCCAGAAGATTTATTTATCTAACGACCTTACAATTTCCGGTAAAACAACAACAATACATTCTGGAAATGGGCCCGCAAAAGCGACAATAAAAATCAAAACTCCGACACGGGTGGTACCAAAACTTCTCCCGTGCTCTGCGGCACATTCGCCAATTGCCGCGGGCCAAAACCGAAATTTGCGCCAAAATTTGTGCCCAAATTTGCGTCGTAAATTACAAGTGTCGTCGACAGATGTATCGGATGTTTGCTTGTGGCCCTTTGGCGGTTTTGACATGTTTTTTGCGCGCAATTGAGCCATTTCGCATGTTTGATTGCTCAATTTCGGTTTTAGACGACGCGATGAGAGAAGGATTTTGGTAAATGTGTTATTGTGTTTGGGTTTACGTGATTGAAACTGATTGTTATTTTTTTTTCCTACAGAGAAGTCAAAGAGAAGGCAGAAGACAGAGAAAACTGGCGGAAACTCCACCGACAAGAGCAATGCTCTTAAATATAAGAGTGAGATAAGTACCCTTATGCACTATAATTGTTGCAGCATTTAACGTTACATAAATTTACTTACACGTAAATTGTGTGACACCGCTGAAACGGCTAAAACACGCAGTGACATGTTAACCTCAATCAGATTGTGTAATGTGCCCTAGAGTCCATGTACAGTACATCACTGTACATCTGCATACATCACAGTACATCTATGTACATTGGCCACTGCATGTACGCGCAGCATGCGTCCGAATGGCCGTCGGAATCAGACCGTGAAAGATTTAGTGTGGCAAGTAATAGAATCATTGACCATGTAAAGAGAAGACTTTGTTTCAGAAGTGCCCTAAATATAGTCTGTATTTTAATGTAAAGTCAGCTAAAAGAGAAAAGCTAAACGACCAGTTTGGAAGATGACTCGCTATCCCAATGTTCTGTAAATATGTTTGAGGCTGTCTGTCCTAGTCTCAAATGATAGTGAAATAGGTATCTAACGGTCTGGCCCGTATTTTTTGTCTTATGTACATACCTGCAATGGTAAAAAGAATGGTATTGTACAAAAAAATTATAATAAACACGGTTTATTAACGTTACTTTTGTCATCTTCTTTTTGTGTCAGCTGCGCAAATATGTTATTAATTAGGTGACTTGCATGAGCAAACGGCTTGAGCTTCTACCTCTAAGGAAACTGTTCCGCACCAGATTTTGCCGGCATTTATTGTTCAGGTGGTTTTACCTATAGCTTGCCATTTTCCCACGGAAATAAGACCTGTTCCTGGCATGTCATATTATAAAAACCTTCCTCTCGAAATCAAAAGCATATTATATTTAATAAAATGATTTGAAATACGTTGCGTAGTTTTAAAGATTTAAACACATACTTAAGTAATGGTACCCCAGCAGGACACGGGGAGCGACTTTATTTTGTACTTTGTATTGAAGTGATGATGCCGGCTTATAATAGCATCACCCCATTTCTTTCCCATGGGAGTCGTAAGAGGCGACTTAGGGACACGAGGGTGTGTATTGCAATTTTAGGCGATGGGCTGACAACCTGTCACTAAGGCGATACAAAGTTTTCCGAATGACCCTCAAATATTTGTCATTCGTGGCGTAAATGGCCGTTTTTTGCGGCTGTTTACGCTCTGCCTACCCCGCAAGGGATTAAAGGCATGATATATGTATGTGTATGTATTGAAGAAGTATAATTGTCCCAGTCAAGTCTTCTCCTGCTGCCTAGTCAGTGATTGAACATTTACCTGACTGTTGCTGTTTTGCCCACTGCCGGGATTTCCAGTTACATCTGCATTAGAGGGAGACCACAAACCGAAGAGTACAGCGATGTAGAATTCTACATTTGGGGAGCCTACCCTGAATAAGATAAACTAGCATAGTTGTGTTTTTAGCATAGATTTTAATATCTTCTTTGGAGTTCTGTGTGTTTGTCCCTGCCCTATTTTTATTTATTTATTTATTAAACTTTATTGCACAGAAAGTACAAAGGGCGGGCCTAATGCCACGCGGCATTCTCTACCGGCCAACCAAAAGATAAACAGAAAGAGTAAAAGCGGGTGCCCATTCACACAAAAAAAAAAAAATACCTATAATCGTACTTAAATTTCGCACTAAACTACAATACATAAGAAGGAATAAACTAAAATACTATACTTAATAATTTAACATGAAAAATAAAAATACATAAAATAAATACACGCATACATAAATAAATAAGATATACCAACGACAACGACCCTATGCATAATGTTTACTACTTATTATTCGTGATTTCGCCAGTCTCAAGTTTAATAAACGATCACAAATATAAATGAATTGGCGAGTGCACCGTTGATTATGCCCCCATGACCCCACTAAGCCAACTAGACTGACAGACTATCAAATTTAAAAGATTTTTAACAAATATTACATAGAAATGGATATTCCCAAAAGTTATTGTTCTTTATCAAATGAAATAGAATCTTTTGAATCTTCTAAAACCAATGCCAAATCTTAATTTGACTCGTTTTACGATTTTCCAGAAGTTTCGTATTACTTTTGCCGATTTTAATGATAGTCTCGATATTATCACGTCCCGAAATCTCCGCCTGTTTTTGGCGTAATCGGTTCAATTATTTTTGAAAAGTGTCAGGTTATCATAACGGTTTTTAATATTTCAAAGGAGGTTCTTTTGTTTCTTTCGTCAATGTTGACATCTTATCACTTTTTATTTTATAATTTATGTTTATTTGCGTCTGCTGTGTAGTATTTTAATCAGCAAATTATTCTTAATGTAAACATTTACTACAGAACTGAAATTGAAGAGTTTACTCTACAATTCGGAAGGCATCAAACTGACGATGCCCTCAGTTTCTGAATTGACACTTTTACACAACTGGAGCTATCACCCAGCATCGCAGCGCTGGAATTGCAACTACTGACACTGGCGCACTCGCCATGTTATACAGGGTATAAAAGACAGCCCTCCGAATATTGATAGAGTGCATTCAGATCATGAAACTCAGTATCAGTAAGTATTGGGAGGGCTGTTCCTTACACCCCGTATTTGTAATATTTTATAAACTTGACACTGGCGAAATCACAATGTGGAAACGCCATTAATAAAGAATAATACACATACATATATACACATCACGCCTATATCCCTTGCGGGGTAAGCAGAGCGCAAACGGCCGCAAAACAGACATTTACGCCTCGTGTGACAAATATTTGAGGGTCATTCGGAAAAACGTGCATCGCAATAGTCATAGGTTGTCAGCCCATCGCCTAAAATTGCAATACACACCCTCGAGTCCCTTAATAATAATTATTATAAAGAATTTTAGAAAACCTTGTGCTTTATTTAAGGATATCTTAAAATAAACGAAGACAAACAAAGCATAAAGCATAACGTATATTGTAAAATTCATAAGATCCTTTCAAATAATGTTTCTACGGCTCTATTTTGTTGTTAAAAAACAAAGTATGTAGGTTTAGCTTCTTACTTAAGTGCTGTTGCTCGTACGTATCTTACAGGCTCCGAATTGAGTTCACTTTTCCTAGAAAATCGAATTTCAGGAAGGTAATTTTAAATCCAAATGGATGTGTGTAACACCGAAAGGAAAAGCGAGTGCATCTCTCCCTCTCTTCGTGTGGGACACCGACTCGCCCAGCAACCCGATGAACCCTGGTGTTACAGTTTTTCAGAGTACATCAATAATTACTAAATACGAGTAGTATAAAATGAAGTCGCTTCCCGTGTACGCAACGGATTTTGATGCGGTTTTGGGATTAGATAGAGTGAATAAAGTAAGTTTTATGTATAATGTATGCCGGGAAAAAGTTATTTTTTTCCCGTAGGAAAACGGGTAACAGTGGGTGAAACCGCTGGGTGGGCCGCTAGTATAAATAAAGTACTCCCTCGGACAATATATTACAGTAAGTAGTATGATAATGACGCAAGTAAAAATGTTTTAAAAAGTGTTTCCAAGGGAAAACTTGTTCAGTTTCAAAAACTTAACTAAGCTTGATTGGACAATTTGGTAATTGGACATTGTGGGCATTGAACAGTTTTAAAGCGTAGAACATTTTGGGAATTGGTTATAATGTACCTAAATAAAATATTGGTAGTAACAATTTGGTTGTCTCAATAGAGTGTCTGTACTGTAGGTTGGTGAAAGCCGCTTCGTTCCACTAAAAAGAATGGCAGTTACGGCTTAGGCTAAAAATAAGAGAAACATGATTCTAGATATTTTTGTTTTTTTGAAAACCTGCAAAATTTTCTAGCGCTGGCAGGATTTGAACCTGGGACTTTCGCATTACTGGTGGCGACGCCTCTTCCATCTGGGCTACCGTAGCTCGTTCCTTGCCCGCCAATTTTTGCAAGTGTATTTTAATGCCAGTAACGCGTGGTATTCAATGCTTCTAGATAGACAAACATTACCCCGTCAACTCGTTGAGATGGGCGTATATGCCCGATTCGCCGAGGCAGACAATTGCGGCCAAAACAAAGCAATGTGGAATAAAACATGAGTCAACCGCCGACTATTCTATACAATTGTCTGGTACTATTCTATTGTAAATGACGTTTTTCGAAACATTTCCAGCAGTGCCGGATGAAAATGAGTAGATTTGGGGGTGGAGGTCAAAAAAGACAACTACGTACGCAGCTAGAGTCTCGGGTTACAAATAGCACACACACATACACAAATATCACGCCTATAATCCCTTGCGGGGTAGGCAGAACGTATACGGCCGTAAAAAACGGACATTTACGCCACGTCTGACAAAGTTTGAGGGTCATTCGGAAAATTGTGTATCGCCATAGTGACAGGTTGTCAGCCCATCGCCTAAAATTGCAATACACACCCTCGAGTCCCTTAGTCGCCGCGTACGACTACCACGGGAAAGAAATTGGGTGATGCTATTCTAAGCCGGCATCACACGGCATTAGTTAAAATTATCGGTACGCACTTTTTTGTTCAAATTTTACTACTAAACTATCAAGGCTAGGTGCATGCTTTTTTATTCTAATTGTTTCAAATTATTTCTCCATCGAAAACACACTGAATTTCAACAAAACGTATCGGAATAAGTCTTCTGTCGACCGAGACAATGAATAATTTTACATTACCTACACCTGAACTTACCTACTGCCTAGGTTTGGACTAGGTAGGGTTGTTTTGAAGAATATACTATTAAATTTCGCCACGGTTCAAATCAGTTTTTTTAAATTTTAGATCTGACAGTCAGATATTACACGTTTTCATAATATTTTACTTGATTGTCTTAAATTCCACATAGAAGTACCTATATTATTATTAAGTTACTATAAGTTCTCATGGTTTATTTTGATGGAAGCCTCCACCAGCTACGTTCCCAAAATATCTAGTACTTACTTAATACCACAGATAAGTACCTACTTATTAGGGAATAGTATGTTTTCTCACTTCAACTCGCTGGTACTAAACGTTTCTTTAATTGCACATTAGACATTATCTTATTTAAATAAAAGTCATTTTACGTAAAATATTCATAAATCTCTAATTTTTACAAAAATATTTCGAAGTTAAAAAAAAACGTTCATTTTCTAATGATTGCGGGCGACAAGAGAAATCACTTAGCCGAAGAAAAATAGGACAGAAGTTAATGGATTAATGGGAGGGCAAAACCGACTAATTAAGTCAAAACCTTTCCAACAGGTTTACTACTGGAACTCGATTTGCACAGGATTATTTAAAAACAATTTCTTAACATTTTTGTACAACAAAAACAGCCGTGTGATGCCGGCTTACAATAGTATCACCCTATTTCTTTCCCGTGGGAGTCGTAAGAGGCGACTAAGGGACTTGAGGTCGTGTATTGCTATTTTAGGCGATGGGCTGACAACTGTCGCTATGGCGATACACAATTTTCCTCAAATATTTGTCAGACGTGGCGTAAATGTCCGTTTTTTGCGGCCGTATACGCTCTGCCTAACCCGAAACATTTGCTGTAATTAAAGTTATGGCAATTAATACCAAAAGTGGCCTTTTTTAGGTATTTTTTTCCATTACTTACATTGCAGCGAATATTTAATCGAGTTTGCAGGTTCTAATTTAACTTAAGGATAATACTAAAAACTTGGGCAACGGACATTCTGATAGATTGTTTGTATGAAGAAAAAATATGTTTTTTGTGGAGTGGCACCACTATCAAGGCCGTTCACGAGTACACTCCCCTTAAATACTTTATTTTGGCGTTAGACTTTGATGCCTACGGAACGTATTTGCGTATGCTGCCAACATCCGTGACTGCCGCTGGCATCGCTGACAGCCGTCAACATTTTTGACTTGCGTCAAAGCATAAAAGGCACCTACACTTTGCGTCAAAGTACCTTGTATGCACGTCGGGACAGCGGTTGTCCCTTTACAGATTTGCCATGATATGAATGGAGAGCAGAGACACACTAGTGCCCAAAATGTATATAAAATATATGCATGCAGACCATGATACTGAACAACATTACCAATTTTTTTTTTTTATTTACTTAACTTTTGTACAAAAAGTTCTTATTTATCCTTAAAATACAATGTGGTGCCAGCATATTTCACCTGTTTAAGGCATGCAAAAAGATAAATTGCAATTATAACTTAATAAATATTGTTTGAACAATGTCATATCGACCCTTCGAGTCTCAAATGTCGTAAAAGCCATTTTGGCCAAAATGGACTTTAAATGCTATCTTATGCAGTTTTTCGAGCTCTATCGATCTGTATATTTAGAATTTTGATATCGTGAGAAAAATGTCTTTTACTACACAGATTTTTAAGCGCCAAAATTCCGTTTATTTTTTATTTTTAGTCGTAAACACCATTTTTAACATAGATAACTGTCGTAAAAGACGTCTATATATGAACAGGGCTTTTACTACATTTTTGCTTTTGAAATCCAAGAATGTGAAAACTGTTAAATAGTCGTAAAAGACAAAGAAATTTGCAATGATGCTATTACGACATTATTTTTACTGGGATGCCTGCAATTATTCGAGATTATTTTGTCGTAATGAATAATGTGTCTGAAAAAAAAAACACTTTTACGACAGTAACACTATACATAATGTTAATGTCTTAAAATGTATTATTTTCCATTTTTGAGACACTTTAATTATCTAAATGTCTAAAATTGAATTCAAAATCCAACTGAAGTAGAAAGTTTAACAAACTGAATCGAGCTGCAAATGTTATAGTTATTTAATTAAAGATAAAGATTTTTGATTTTTCGATTTATCACTAACATCATTTTGATTTCAATTATTTATTTTCGAAATTGCTTTTCTTCAAATCGGACAAATGTCGTAAAATAAATCTTTGTCTGAGCATTGTTTATACAGCAATTGATTTTCATCAAAATTAAAATCATGCTGATGGTTAATTCTTAATTTTTGGTCCAAACTTCATGTAATCATAAGAACCTGATAAAACATCAATTATAAAGAATATCAGTGTGGTAGTTTTGCACGATACCGCAGTATTATGCCGGTCTGGGTGTTAATTAGGAAAGAAGTTGAATGAAACCGTACCGATTATGCACTGACACATTGATTCGGGTAAATAACTGTTATTAACACCGGTCTGGCATATTACCACTGCATTAAGCGTAAGACCAACTCACTGATAACCTTCATACATGAAGTTTTATCACCTGGAGACCAAAGAATAAATCTATGAATCTTAAAAACTATAAATTAAAGTGACAATGTATTTGTACAGTTTGAAACTTTAAGTTGAGAATGAACAACTAGGCAACTTTTTAAACATATTAACTGTAGTTTTTAACCTTAACTAAGATTAAACAAGAATATCTACGTAATAAACTATGTTTCTATATTTTTGGATTATCCTATAATTTTTAGTTTGCCTTTTTCTTTAAAAAGAGAAACTTAGATTTTTTCAGATGATTACGTAAGTAGAAGTTAATTCTAAAAGATGGTTGTTTTGTTATAATAATAAGTAAGGTAAATGTTTAAGTTTTTACATGATTTCTCTCACTAGTTCCTTTGCTAAAGACTGAAATGACACGAGCTGTGAAAATATAGAAACATAGTTTATTACGTAGATATTCTTGTTTAATCTTAGTTAAGGTTAAAAACTACAGTCAATATGTTTAAAAAAATGCCTAGTTGTTAATTCTCAACATGAAAAAATTTCAAACTGTACAAATACATTGTCACTTTAATTTATAGTTTTTAAGATTCATAGATTTATTCTTTGGTCTCCAGGTGATAAAACTTCATGTATGAAGGTTATCAGTGAGTTGGTCTTACGCTTAATGCAGTGGTATTATGCCAGACCGGTGTTAATGACAGTTATTTACCCGAATCAATGTGTCAGTGCATAATCGGTACGGTTTCATTCAACTTATTTCCTAATTAACACCCAGACTGGCATAATACTGCGGTATCGTGCAAAACTACCACACTGATATTATTTATAATTGATGCTTTATCAGGTTCTTATGATTACATGTAGTTTGGACCAAAAATTAAGAATAATTCATTAATCATTTGAAAATAATTCAGAGAATGACTGAATAAATGCTGATTTTTACTACAATAGTCTCTTTGTTTTATTTCTAATTTGGTGTTTTACTACCCAAAGTAAGGCTGTTATTTAAAAAAAATGTATTAACAACAATTTTGATTATCCCATAAACTGCGAATTTTGTCGTAAACACCAATTTTATAAGAAAAAAAATGTAGTAAAAACCACTTATCTTTTTAATTATTGAAGATACCTTTTCGATGCTTACACACTTTTAAAGGGATTTTTGCGCTTAATAACATATATAAATAGCACGAATATAGCTCAAGACATGTAAAAAATACAAACATTTTTTTTTTTTATTTCAGTTTTTTGCGATTTTCCAAAAGTAGCGATTTGGCTTTTACTACATATGAGACTCGAAGGGTCGATATTTTAATGTAACTAAAAATATTCATATTATTCATAAGGCTAGTTCTCTTCGAAACGCGTTCTCCTGATAATTCCGTCATCATTTTTCAAATTATGTTTTTTGGTATTTTGGGGGCATTGCGTCATACTTTAGAGGAATACAGATAAAATTATGTGAAAGGCCCGCTTTCTGGTCGAGTAATTACAAAGATATAGCTAGCCCACTAATAGCTGTGATGGAATCAAGAGAACTGTATTCGGTGTATGACGGATCTAACAAATATGGTTCAATTGGCCTTGTTCATTAGTATTAACACGGGTAACATATACATACACATTAATTATTGTGGTATAATGAAAAATTTAAAATCCATTTTGAATTTGAATTAGATTTTCATGAAGAAAATTGAGTCCCACTTATTTAGGTGACGGATCTGATAAAAATGCCCACGATTTGGGTGACGGATCTGATAAAATGTAATAGTGTTTTTGTAAAACATAGTTTTAGTTTGTTTATTTTATAATAAAAAGAACTATATAGTAGTAAAAGAAGTGAGAGAAAGTAAATAAATGAAATAAAAGGATATGTTTAAATCTGAATATTTATTTTGAATGATTTTTTTGGGCTTCTGGTTGTTTACATCAAATACTCCAAACCTTCCATGTCTATTTGCTAGCAGAAGCTACCCATCAGGATAAACAACTTTTGCTTTGATGCCATATCTGTATCTCCTATAGTTTAGGTGGGCTCCTGGTGGTGCACCTGGTGGTCTTTATCAGGTACTCCAAACCTTAGAACTCTATATGCTTGCAGAAACGACCCATCAACCTGAACAACTTTTGCTTTGGTGCCATATCTGTATCTCCTATAGTTTAGGTGGGCTCCTGTTGGTGAACCTGGTGGTGCACCTGGTGGTATACATCAGGTACTCCAAACCTTCAAACTCTATAAGCCAGCAGAAGCGACCCATCAAGCTAAACAACTTTTGCTTTGGTGCCATATCTGTATCTCCTATATTTTAAGACGGCTCCTGGTGGTGCGCCTGGTCGTCTACATCAGGTACTCCAAACCTTCAAACTCGATGTGCCAGCAGAAACGACCCATCAAGCTGAACAATTGTTGCTTTGGTGTCATATCAGTATCTCCTATAGTTTAGGTGGGCTCCTAAAACATCAGGTACTCCAGACCCTCAAGTGATGACAAAAGGTAGCCTATGTGTTAATCCATGTTACCTCGATATGTATGCCAAATTTCCTGCAAATCGGTTCAGTAGTTTTTGCGTGAAGAAGTAATAAACATATCGCATTTATAATATTAGTAGGAAGGATATATTAGTAAAATATAAACAAAAGACCCAACCGTGGGCACCGATTTAGTCCCACTTTTACCGAATCTCTTAATTCCATCATCACCTTATCAGATCCGTCATTGCACTGATGACGGAAAGTGATGGATCTGATATGAGGGATCTGATAACCAAAGCATATTTTTTGGCTTTGTGGCAAACTGATAGCAAGCAAGTACGAATGTTACACACAATGACCTTCAATTAGCAGTGGTACATCATATTCCATTGAAAGAAAAACTCACATTTACATAGAATTAGAGAAAATCGCAATGAAAGGTATGGCAAAATCATGAAACAAAATGACAGATCTGAAATGTCTTAGCTTCTTGTGCGGATTTCCATTAATTTGCAACGTGTCTGCCTCGTTCAGATCCTGGGAGGTGACTAAGGTAACGTGCAGGCAGGGTTATCATACGTCTCAATCTAACTGTTAACGAATGACAAGCGCCATAAAGGGTGCGTTTGGATATGAGACGAGTTCTTGACACCAATGATTAAACGAGATTATCTATGGCAAAATTACTTTTCAATTACTATCAAATGTCACCATATGATACTCTCCATCACTATCCAACAATATGTAAGTAAACCTATGTACGTATCACCAAAACACAAGATTTAATTCAGTTTTACTTTGCAAAGTAGGGTTGGACACCACCTACGGAATCTAGAGAACGACGTTTTAAATAATTATTTAAAAATATCTATAATAATTACAACCATTTCGTGAGTTTGCTTAAGGAATTAAAGGTCTTTACTTCCAAATGAAAAATCGAGAAAAATATATTATCATCAGATCAATGTGTTTTCTGGTGCCACTCATCAGTTCCCTCATCAATGAGAACTAGCCATAATGTTTTAGAAACATATGTCAGGAAACGACAAAAAAAAGTAACGACCTCCCATACAAAATCACCAAAAGCTGACTGCATTTACTCGGGAAGTCCAAAAATTTATGACGTTTTCTGAAATATTTGTTTATGGAGTTGTTCAGTTACATTGTCTAAATGCACTCTATCAGTATTTGGAAGGCTGTCTCTTAGATCCTGTATTGTGAAAGAATGCAAGTTTTTGTTCGAGGATATGATGCCGAAAATCTCTATCTAGTATTGAAAATGTTTTTTTATTATATTTGTGAATCTTTGTAACTACTTGGATTTATTTCTGTTTTTTGTTACAATGTTTATGTCTTTAATAAATAAATAAATAAATAATCAAACTACATGCATCTACAGGCTACAATATTTATGGGTGAAATTTGATCTTCATTGCGTAGTTAGTAAGCCATTATGGTACCAGGGATATTAACCGGTCACGCAATATAATTAGAATTTCACCTGTTAAATTGTAGCCTGTAGTTTCATGACAAAGGGCATTGGTCATCAACCAAAACTTTCGTGTGGGACACCGAGCCAACCAACGACCCGATGAACCCTGGTGTCAGAGTTTTTCAACCGCCTGCTTCTAGATGGCATCTGACATGATTGTGTAAAGAACCCCTGGCACTCTTTGACAAGTACAAAAATAAGTATCGAGATTCGAGATTATTCTAATGGTACCACTCCACTCCTAAATACCTTGCTCAATTTATTAAGAAAGGTCAGATGACGGCGGAGAATGGACCCTAGAGATTTGTTATTACTGGGTTTTAAGAAATTTATTGGAATTCGTTATTTTTGGACATATAAATTGGAAAATTTCTGAAATTACGGCAACTTTGGAGTTTCTCACGATTTTCATTATAGACCTTTGTTCGATAACATTTTATTGGTTTCTGAGAAACCTTAAGAGATTCTTTACAAATTAATTAATAAATGAAAAATACAGTTCTTTTCTCAATCATAGGTATTGTCATGATATACTTATTTTAAATGCTTTTTGCTGTTTTCTAGAGCCTGAAAAACTTCATGTTTTAAACGCTAATAGATCGCAATAATAAAAATGAACCAAAAGCATCCAAATTAAGCGCTGTATGATGCCGGCTTAGAATAACATCACTCCATTTCTTTCCTGTTGGTGTCGTAAGAAGCGACTAAGGCACTGAAGGGTTACATGTGTATTACAATTTTAGACGATGGGCTGACAACCTGTCACTATGGTAATACATAATTTTCTGAATGACCCTCAAATGTTTTTCAGACTTGCGTGGCGTTAATGTCCGTTTTATGGCCGTTTACACTCTTCCTACTCCGCACGGGATATAGGCGTGATATATGTATGGATGTAAGGTATATCCAAATTAAGAACAACGAACTGGAATTTCATTACCCAGCTACAAAACAATAGGCGAATGATAATGCATATATTTACAGACCAGCCATCCCAATAAGCTATATTTGACAGCTGTCAGATTCGTAGACATCCTATGGCAGAGGGTCCATTTTCCTTTTTTGACAAATCTTTTAATATGGAATTGAAAGCTGTAAAATAAAGCTTATTGGGATAGGCATACTATATAATATACTATTGTACTTTTTATTTGAAAAGCCTCATTCAGTTTGTTATTAATAAGTACCTATAAAATAACATTAAGTACCAAAGTACTCTCGTTTAATACCTACTAGATTTCCGCCCACCGGTTTCACCCGCTGCCACTCATTTTCCAGTGGTAATAGTTGTTTTCCCGCGATCAAAAGTAGCCTATGTGTTATTCCAGGTTATACTCTACAAACATACATACATACACACACAAACTCTCAGATTTATAATATTGGTACGGATAATATTGAATAGGTTCTGGCGATCCAAATCAATTGAGCAAATTAGCCTGCC
Source organism: Tuta absoluta (assembly GCA_027580185.1). Taxonomy (NCBI): domain Eukaryota; kingdom Metazoa; phylum Arthropoda; class Insecta; order Lepidoptera; family Gelechiidae; genus Tuta; species Tuta absoluta. The sequence continues at coordinate 2,830,705 of JAQAHW010000019.1, read as the reverse complement.
ACCGCAAATATAATCAAATCAGCATAGGCAGGTAATCAGAAACATAATGCAATTAAAATTGTTTGTACCTATTGATCAGTTTGATATAAATGAGCTACATGTTATGTTTGCCGTGTGATGCCGGCTTAGAATAGCATCACCCAATTTCTTGCCCGTGGTAGTCGTAAGAAGCGACTAAGTGACTCGAGGGTGTGTATTGCAATTTTAGGCGATTGGCTGACAACCTGTCACTATAGCGATACAAAACTTTCCGAATGACCCTCAAATATTTGTCAGACGTGGTGTAAATGTCCGTTTTATTCGGCCGTATACGCTCTGCCTACCCCGCAAGGGATTATAGGCGTGAAATGTGTATGTGTATGTATGTTATACAGGGAGTCACAAAAGGGTGTAACAAGCCGAATTGAGGTCCTCAAGAAACTGAACAACTTTCCCCATGGAACATGAGTTGAAATACTTATCAAAAAAAATATTGGAGCTCCCATACAAAATGTCCGATAAGTGCTAAGAAACTACAGGCTACAAGTCTACAGGTGAAATTCTTAGTACATTTCATTGGCGGTAAAATTATTGGTATCATAATGGCGAACTGACTACGTAATGAGCATTGAATTTCACCTGTGAAATTGTAGCCTGTAGTTTGATAATATTGGGCACTGAGCTGGTTAATTTACGATGGAAGGTCTAATAAAAAAAGTTGTTCATTTTCACCAGCTCGTCTTGAGATTTCGCTATCAGTCACTAGTAAAATTTTACCAATAAAAACACAATTTACTTATACAAACAAATTTTCCTCTCCGAATCTAAAAACAAAAATGAAAAAGATACAGCAAAAAATCTCCACTAAATCAAATACATGTCCGTCCACACTGGTGGAATTTATCTGCACAGCTGGTTGAGTTCGACGCAAAGATACGCAAATACGGCGCGGTCCCATTGCAATCAGCCAGTGTGTGTCTAGCCTAGCGCTGACGATGTACACGAGTTGGGAGTAAGAGGATGTGGTATTTATTCAGGTCATAGTGTGGTGTTTATTGGGGCATTCGTAGACCAGGTTTCCCACCCTACAAGAGAAAGAGAGAGATAGAGAGAGTTTATTTGCACAGCTGGAAGTCCGACGCCAAGATACGCAAATACGGCGCGGTCCCATTGCAATCAGCCAGTGTGTATCAAGCCTAGCGTTGACGATGTACACGAGTTGAGAATACGAAGATGTGGTACTTATTCAGGTCATAGTGTGAAATTTATGGGGGCATTTGTAGACTCGGTTGCTCACAGTAGCAAGAGAGAGACAGAGAGAGTTTATGTGCACAGCTAGTTGAGTCCGACGCAAAGATACGCAAATAAGGCGCGGTCCCATTGCAATCAGCCAGTGTGTATCTAGCCTAGCGTTGACGATGTATACGAGTTGAGAATACGAAGATGTGGTACTTATTCAGGTCATAGTGTGGAATTTATGGGGGCATTCGTAGACTCGGTTTCCCACACTACAAAAGAGAGTGTGTATGTGCACAGCTGGTTGAGTTCGACGCAAAGATACGCAAATAAGGCGCGGTCTTATTGCAATCAGCCAGTGTGTATCTAGCCTAGCGCTGACGATGTACACGAGTTGGGAGTAAGCGGATGTGGTATTTATCCGGGTCATAGTGTGGTATTTATTGGGGCGTTCGTAGACTCGGTTCCCCACAGTAACAAGAGAGAGATTGAGAGAGTTTTTTTGCAAAGCTAGTTAAGTCCGACGCAAAGATACGCAAAGATACGCAAATACAGCGCGGTCCCATTGCAATCAGCCAGTGTGTATCTAGGCTAGCGCTGATGATGAACACGAGTTGAGAATACGTGAATGTGGTACTTATCGAGTCATTCCTCAACTCAGTGTCACACACGACAAAAGAAAGAGAGAGTGATAGTTTAGCGAGACCCCTCAGTATAGCGACGGCTTTTATCGTATTAGAAATTGGAATGATCCTAAACCAATTTTAAGCGATGAAATAAGGCTTCAGAATTAGTATAATAGTAGCAGATCTAACAAAATTTTACAAAATCAAGTGTCAAAGGTATTGACAGAAAATAGACATGCCCGAAAGGTAATAGACAGACTCTTGGACCCATCAACAAGGAGTCTGTCTAGCGTCAATTCTGGCCCCAGACTAGATTCAAAGAGGAAATCTGCCTTGTGTTTTACAAAACTACCTTATCTCATTTGATTCCAACTCCGTGATTGTCACAAATAGCGTAGGTGGCGTGTGTGAAGCTGTTCGGTTAGTTTCACTGCAGATTTCAGCGTCTGTCCGATACTCTACTTGTACTTGATTTGCTTTGCGTCTGTTCCATTTACCCTATCCCCTACATACATATATCAAGCCAAGGCAAGGCGTAAACGGTCGTAAAATACGGTCGCTACCGCCACGTCTGACAAATATTTGAGAGTCATTAAGGAAATTGTGTATCCCCGAAGTAATAGGTTGTCAGCCCATCGCCTAAAACTGGCCTACCAGCTACATGTCACTCAGAGGGCTATATAAAGGTCTATGCTCGGTATCTCTATAATGGATAAAATCCGGAATGAGATTGTCCGCAAAAAGACCAAAGTAACAGACATAGTCTGGAAGTGTAGCAAACTGAAGTGGCAGTGGGCTGGGCACATCTGTCATAGAACCGAACCGGTGGAGCAAGCGGGTTCTCGAGTAGAGGCCACGCCTCAGCAGGCGTAGCCTTCGACGACCTCCGGCCAGATGGACCTATGACTTAAAAATGGCGGCTGGTAGCGGATGGCTGGCGAAAACGAGAGATCGTGCGCATTGGACTGCAATAGGCTGATGTATGTATGTGTGTTCCTTATCACTAGCCCGTCTTAATTTTTCATTAAATAGTATAATTTCACCGTATATACTTGAGTGAGTACATAAATTATTGTTGGTACCTACATAACTTTGCATGTAACGATCCCAGCTCGCTCAGTTCGATACGATGCTCCTGATTTACTGAGACCTCGCTCTGTTTACTTACTCCAGTTTACACAAACGTGCACTCTAATGAAACAGGAGACCAAATAGTCTGAAACGAGATTCTAATACATACATATACGTATCATGCGTTTATCCTGATGGGGACCTATCTATGGTGATACACGATTTTCGAATGACCCTTAAATGTTTGTCAGACGTGGCGTAAATGTTAGTTTTTTTGGCAGTTTACGCTCTGCTTAACCGCAAGGGATAAAGGCGTGGTAAATGCTTGTATATGCAGTTTACGGGAACTCTACTGAAATAGAATTTTTGATGTCGGACATTCTTATACATACATACACATGTCACGCCTTTATCCCCTGTGGGGTAGGCAGAGCGTAAACGGCTGAAAAACGGTCACATACGCCACGTCTGACAAACATCTGAGGGTCATTCAGTTATGTATCACTATTGTGACAAAATTGCAAAACATTATAACCCTTGAGTCACTTAGTCGCCTCATACGACACCCACGGGAATGAAAATATTAATGGTGTGATGCTGCTCTAAGCCGGCATCACACGGCTAAAATGTATCACAGAGCTACTTTTTCCCGATTTAGGTGGGCCCATCGTAGAAGTTGTTAAATAATCAGCAAAATCGCCCTGCACAGTTTGCTTGCTGATAAAATAGTTTCGGTATATTCTAAGCTACCAAAAATTTTTTGGGTACCTTAGCTAGGTATGTTTTTTGTAGTTCTATGTAGAGGAAGCTACAAGCTAGCATATATTCACGTAGGGAACTATGATCTTATATCTCAATTCCCTACGTGATTTGCGTCATTCTTTTACTTAGGTTTAGTTACTATATAAGCTGAATTACATGTTAATAAAATGTGCATTAACTACGGATACGTCGAGTACTAATTACCGCTACCTCTAACGATCAGTTGGTATATAAGGTGTAAAAAAATTAGCTAAGAATATTTTAGGGGGTGAACCAGTACGTGAAACTGAACAACTTTCCCCAAGGAACATAGGTCGGAATATAAAAAAATATTTGACCCTCCCATACTTAGTGTGTTACCCGACCGGGACTATTTGTATGGGAGGGCCAATTTTTTTTTATATTTCGACCTATGTTCCTTGAGGAAAGTTGTTCAGTTTCACGTACTGGTTCACCCCTTAAAATATTCTTAGCTAATTTTTTTACACCATGTATACCAAATCTAGGTAAGAGCAAGAATACACATTAAAACTGAAAAGTAGCCTTTTCTTTCTCCAATACACAGTTCGGGCAGTACAATACGGCATTGTTGGTGTAATTGCTGGCTAGGGCCCTGCTTTAAATGAACGCCTTCCATTGGCTCCTACGAAACAAAGAGATACTAAAGTAGGACTCGGCAGGGCCGGATCTAGGATGGGGCGCTGGGTGAAATAGTAAACAATAAAATAAAATGGTAAACAATAAAATAAAATAATAATATTAAATAAAAGTATGTTGTGTAATTACAAAATGATCGTTAAACATATATCACGCCTATAATCCCTTGCGGGGTAGGCAGAGCGTAAACAGCCGCATAAAACGGACATTTACGCTACGTCTGACAAATATTTGAGGGTTATTTGGAAAATTGTGTATCGCTATAGTGACAGGTTGTCAGCCCATCGCCTAAAATTGCAATACACACCCTCAAGTCCCTAAGTCGCCTCTTACGACTCCCACGGGCAAGAAATGGGGTGATGCTATTCTCAGCCGGCAACACACGGCAACAGACCTAGCAGACCGCGCTCCATTGCTCGCTGGCAAATCTTGACGCTGGACCTCTGTGCTTTCGTCAAACACTAAGTCTAAGCACCGTAGGCGAGGATTGGGAGAATGCATATTTCCATGAGTTTCCGTTTTAGTGAGATCGGTAGATCGGTTTTCATTTGGTCTTTCATGGACCACTAGCTCTTCTAGGCGTTTCTGGTGCGACAAGATGAACAGCGTAACAATTTTTTTTTCAATTCAATTCATTTATTTACTAAATTGTACAATTTGACAATGTTAACAGGTGGAGTCCCAAGGCGACAATGTATTATATTCAAATTAATTTAATTACCTATTTACATACAATAATACCTATCACATGAAAATAGCTTAGCTTAATTAATGATTTTACCAATAAATGTAAAAAATAAACTCATCTGGGTACGTTGGAGATTGCTAAACGCAACCACCTTCACGTAGGCAGAATATTTATTGTGTTATGGTTTGAATATCAATAAGTGCCGATCATACAGAGAATGAATATTACCATTTCTGTGCTTTTGAAGTGAATTTTCTGTTCCCGTCATTGCTGTTAAAATACTTGTGAGAGGAACAAGAGGCCAAATAACAGGACAACGGACAGCGCCAATTTAAAAATCTGCACTTCAGATCGTTAGGCAATTGAGGATCATTCGTGAGATGACTATATAATTTTTTTTTATTTTTAGCGCACGTACAAAATATTCACAGCCCAAACAAAGCTAGTGCGGTTGCCAATACACCTACGCAAAGAAACTCAAGTGTGTTCACCTGAAAAGTTGTAAGTATTCATAGGCGGAATAATTGTAGCCCAAATCATTATGAAAATGACGCTGTTTTTGCTGATGATGATTGCAATGATCCCTCTTTCATTTGCCTCGCCACTGCCGTCAAAATCTAAACCGCTTTAGCAATTACTGGATAAGACACTACAACTGGAGATTTTAAGTAAGGACTATCTACCAGAAAATGCTAATTTGGAGCTAAAAATAAATTTCTTCCACCAGACCCTGCAAACAAACGGATAACGGATGACGGCTGATGTGGCGCAGTAATAGTGTGACTGCCTGCGACGCAAAGGTTCCGGGTTCGTTTCTCGGTGGGACACTCACAAAGTTGATATGTATCTCTTTGTGGATTTGTTCCCAGTCTGGTTAAGATATTGCAAGCTGAACCACCTAATTGTCCGAAAAGAAAGATGGTTCCATGCTTCGGAGGGCACGTTAAGCCGTCGGTCCTGGTTGCTGTCTAGGACAAGGTTGTGTTACGACCGACGTCTAAGTAATACCTGTAGTAGGCCTCTGCCTACTACAGGTAGTAGGCGGTTGAAGAAACTTTTACACCAGGAATAATCGGGTCGTTGGACCACACGGTGTCCAACGCGATAAAAAAACGTATTTTGGATAAGATATGCACAATTGAGTAAAGAATAATCTTCTAAAATGTCGAGGTCTGATGTTCTTTTCTAATTTGGAGACGCCAAATAACTAAAAACATCATAGAAACCACATCACAGCACCACTAGAGGAAAAAAAATACACTAAACCAAAACAATGATATCGCCACTTTTGAAATCTGGATGATTATGCAATTGATGCCTATTCACTGTTATAGGTATTATTCAATTTGCGTGGTATAATAAATAGTCTACATCCTTGACTAGTTTGTCTAGTTCATTGTATTCCATTTCAACGAAACGAAGTCTCCACAATAGATGCGAAGTGAATATATTAATCAACGGGATTTATATAATATTTAAAGTATAATCAAGTTTGAGTACTAATTGCAATTATAATTCCTCCAGTCAAAATGATAAAGAATTCGTTACTAATGTTGCTGATTATTACCACGATCATCACTTTGTATCTCGCCTCGCCAGTGCCGTCAAAATCATTGGATCATGAATCAGATGAATCGATGAACCTATTACCAGAAAATCATAACCCGGAGGTATCATCAATGGTTCAATCATCAACAACACGAAAACCTAGAATTGTATACGCGATGTATCGAACAAGCACTGGGACTATTTGTAAAGAAGAAATTGTTGATTAAGGAAAAGTATATTTAGCCAGGGGTTGTCTACTAAGAAATAAACCTGCAACAAATCAACTCAGACAACATTAGCAAAACCATGAAACGACTGTAAGTATAAATAACACAACAATGATATACGTCACTATACGATGTGAGCGAATATTAATCAATATGCGTTGCACAATACCTCTTTCAGTTCAGTTCATACGATGCCATTGCGACGCAAGTACGTACTGCAAAGTCAAGTTCAAGTGTTTTGAGAATAAATACCCCACAAGATATTGTTTGGCAAGTTCACAGAATTGAGTGCACATAATAATTATAGTGGATTGTTGCGACTGTAGTTTGAATGACACTTGCTATCTTGAATCATAATGACAAACAAGTTCTTGCTGTCGTTTCTCATGATGACTTCCATAATCATCGCTATGTCACTTGCTGCGCCTTCGGATCCGCTGTGTCCATTAAAGGAACAAATATTTGAATCACACACAGGGACAGCTTACAAGGAGACTCCACCTAAGAACCAATCAAATAAAAAAGCCGTTTTGGTTTACCTTGTGGAGTCAAACAAACTATCTGAAGATGAGGTTCGTCGGGCAATGCCACCAAAACTTCGAGCACTAAAGCTCCACGTGGCGTATGTACCAGAAAAAATCATGATGCACCCTGTTGTGCATGATCGTACGATGGGTACTAAAAATAAATTTAAAAATAAAAAACCCACAAAGGGTCACGTCCAATTATTTCATGATATTGCAAAAAGTGGCACTTATGTTGTAAGGAAGCCCCCTGAACAAAATATTTTATTCTTATTTAAGTAAATTTGTATCTGCGAAACACTGTCTGAGGTTTATGAGATACATACAGCCTGGTGACATATAGACGGACAGACAGACGTTACAGTCTCAGTACTTGGGTCCCGTTTTGAATTTTTGGGTACTATAAAAGAAAATAACTTTGTAAAGAACAATGAATCTGGGATATGGCAGGGTTCGATATAGTTTAATGTACGGTTGTTAAACGTAAGTAGGTGTTGCAAATAATACATTTTTGGATGTATGGTGATGATATTGTATCTTATTACGATAACTAATTAGCTAATTTTTAAGTGCAACAAAGTAGTAAGGTATACTGTTATGTTATAAATTAAATAAAATGAATTGAATTGAATTGAATAAGCAAAACAAATACATAACTTATGTTTTGTATTATTTCTGGTTTTATTTCTAATTACAAAACTACCTTAAATCTTAATGTTAACGCTATTCTTTTTTTAATTCGAAATTCATTTCGACACGCGCATTTGTTTTATTTTTGAATGGGCCCCGCTGCTGAGTGTGGTACTGGGTATTGTTTTTTTGTATCGTCCTCCTTGGGTAATGAGGCCTTAGAATTTAACGAACAATTCTTACGTCTAATTGGAAAAGCGTAGATTCTTGTCGGGACAAATTGAACGCACAAAATTGACTTCTATATTTTACTTTGAGATATTTTGCTGTGCATTCCCTGATTTTTACACGACTGCCCGACCAATACAGGAGTGTAATGTTTTTAGAGTTAATGTATGTATGTATATGTGTGCGATTCTTTAAAAGATTGAAACTCGTAAACCATTGAACAGATTCGAATGGGAATTGTATCGGAAGATTCCTTACATTATCTCGAGTGTCATAGGCTTTATCTCCATAGCAGTTGTGTTTTTAAATTTATTATGCTTGTTATGATCGTCGTGTATAATAACAATTTCATTCATTTTACCCTATTACCTAATTGGTTTATTTTTCTCTTTTGAATAAGTTCCTAAACTGTTTAAACTGCTGGTGGTCCTTTTAAACAAATATTATCTCTACTCGTGAGTTGCTATGGCTATAGATGAACTCATAAGGGAATATGCATCAGCGTTTCCTGTAAAATAAATCACCTTACAATACGCTCGCTAATCCGCCTGTTATCTGCTTTTGAGGTGGGGTGATGCTTTTCTAACCCAGCATCAGTGGCTAGCTATCAATTAACTAATGCGCTTGCACGGGCCATGAATATGGAAGCCGCTTCGATCCGACCATTAGCGCACTCTGTGTACATTGAAGGTACTCCCTGTGATGTCATTGCGTTGGACACTGGCAAATCCGTACTATATTATTATCATGATGTTGGTTTACACGACTTACTTGTTTTAAATTTGGTAGAGAGTTTTATCTCTCGACGTTTCGACTGCTTACGGCAGCCTTCTTCACGGAGGTCGACAGATCACATACGCCCGCCCGTCAGCTGTGATTGCCGAACACTGCGGGCCGCGGCTCGCTGCGCTCGCGCCGAGATGGCGGGTGGCGCTGCAGTTGCCGCAGTTAGTGGTTCTTGCGGTGGTTGCGGTTGACTTGTAGAGTCTATCATCAAAATGGTGGTGGGTGCAGCGCCACCCGCCATCTCGGCGCGAGCGCAGCGAGCCGCGGCCCGCAGTGTTCGGCAATCACAGCTGACGGGCGGGCGTATGTGATCTGTCGACCTCCGTGAAGAAGGCTGCCGTAAGCAGTCGAAACGTCGAGAGATAAAACTCTCTACCAAATTTAAAACAAGTAAGTCGTGTAAACCAACATCATGAGTGATACTTGTTCGTTTAATAATAAAATTATATTATTATCGTCAGGTTATTTTAGCAAATAAAAGAGTTTCTTGGAATCACAATGCTTTATATTCGAACAATATTTTCCAATACAATTTCTCAGTTTTACGAAAATGTGTAAAATCGCCAATGTCACATCAAACTCCAAATTCGAATCGAACGTCATTCTGACTCTTCTCTATGCTCTCCTCGCCTCCTCTCCTCCATAGACACAAATGTCTATGCTCACCTCACCTCCGCACCTCACCACGCCTCACCTCTTTGTATAACATCGCTCCACACCACTACGCTTTACACTTCTCATCTCGCCAGCCAATAGCCCCTCTCCTCACCAGCCGTTACAATATTATAAATCTGAGAGTTCGTGTGTGTGTATGTATGTTTGTTACCTCTTCACGCTCAAACAGCTTGACCGATTTGGATGAAATTTGGAACACAGGTAGAATATAACCTGGAATAACACATAGGCCACTTTTTATCGCAGGAAACAACTATTGCCACGAGAAAATGAGTGGCAGCGGGTGAAACTGCTGGGCGGAAATCGAGTAAAAATATAAAAAACTATTATTAGCTTAACATAACACATATAACATTTCATACACGATAACGTTGTTGTTTTAATTTTTAGTGATGGTTATGAATTGAATCAACTTGTAATGAACATTACCAATAAAGTTATGTCTATGTTATTTAAATATTTCAAGGAGTGAAACAGCCCATGAAACTGAACATCTTTCTCCAAGGAATAAAATATTTGCAGTTCATATTTTTACATCGTGTATAATTATAACGTTATGGGAACAAGCACAATATTATATAAAATACGACTGCTTCTTAGATAAAGTAATAGCCTATGAGACTCGGGATTATGTAAGATTAGCGGCTCGCCCAGCGGTTTCACCCGCTGCTAACTGATTTCCCACGGGAAACAGACCTTCTCCCGACATAAATCATACATAAAAACCTTCCTCTTAGATCACTCTATCTTTTAAAAAAACTTCATCCAGATCCGTTAAGTGGTTTTGAAGATTTAAGCATACAAACAAACAAACAGACAGGGACAGACGTGGGAAGCGACTTTACTTTAAATTCCGTTTTTTTTAATCCCCCAAGGTATGAAAAGGGGGTTAAAAGTTTGTATGAAAGTTCGTTCTCTTAAGTGTGATCCGTTTCAAAATTAGTGATTAGACTTAGGACTTAAAATAATTAAACACGTGTTTCAGCATATTTGAAATTTTAACCCTTAATAGGGTCAAACGGGGGTTTAAAGTTTGTATGAAAGTTCGTTTTTTAAAATGAATTCGATCTGTTTCAAAATTGGTAATTAGACTAATAACTGAAAATAATAAAACACGTGTTTCAGCATTTTTGAAATTTTAACATTTAAATGAGTGAAAAGGGGGTTAAAGTTTGTATGAAAGTTTTTTGTCTTAAATGTAATCTGTTTCAAAATTTCTGATTAGACTCATAACTTAAAATAATTAAATACGTGTTTCAGCATTTTTGAAATTTTAATCCTTAAAGGTGTCAAAAGGGGGTCAAAAGTTTACTACCAGTTGGGCTACCCGTTTTCCCATGGGAATGTGTCAATTTCCCGGAATAAATTTTACTTATAAACCTTTCTCTTAAGTTACTCAATCTAATAAAAAAAACCGCATCAAAATCCGTTGGGTGATTCTAAAGATATAAGGAGACACCAAACGGGAAGCGACTTTATTTTATACTATGTAGTGATAGTGATGATGATAAGGATGCCTTCCGATACAATTCCCATTCGAATCTGTTCAGTGTTGAGTTTCAGTCCTTTAAAGCATCACACATGATATATATACATACGTACATGAATTCCTACCTTTTTTGGTTGGGCAGTTGTGTAAAAAGGCGAGGGCCTCAGTTATTGCCAAAGTATTGCACAAGACAACACCATCAACACCGGTTTTCAGTCGTCACCCTTCTCTTTATATACCGATCAATCATCGTTCATCAATCATAATAAAAATGCTATTAATCTTCTATACATATAACAAAGCTAAAGAGGGTGTACAAAGAAGACATTAAAAATGTGTTTCAAATTTTTTTTGAAGAATCAGTTTTCAATTTTTTCAGTGCCTGTTGTATCTGTATTTTTTATGTGTTTTTCTCTTTAATGTTCATGTGTACAATAAATCGTAAATAAATAAGAATTTTTGTTTGTTCATCTTTTTCTCTGTGTAGATGTCCATGTGTGAAAGCATCACGCGAAAGCAACTGAACGGTTTTTGATGATAATTTTACCAATATATTGTTAAATTTACCAATCAGGTTGTAGCGTAGGCTATACAATTTTAACCCTTAAAAGGGGGGTGAAATTACACCCAAAATAAGTTGGTTTGCAATTGAATAAAAAGCTGGCGACACACAGATTTTAATAAAATTTTGTGTGGTGATAGCTGAATGTTCTGATGAAAATCTTAAACAGCTTTGGTCATCACTCGAGGTTCTGGAGTACCTGACGTAAAACACTAGGTTCCCCGCTAAACAGAAGAAAATGCTTCTCTTATCATTGATACGGTCGATGTACCACTCAAGGTGTTATGTATTTTTATACTCCCAGTGCAAGCACACATACATACATACATTAGCCTATTGCAGTCCACAGGCAACGGTACGCCATAGGGCACGATCTCCCGTTTTCGCCATCCAGTCGTTACCAGCCGCCTTCTTTAAGTCATCGGTCTATCTGGCCGGAGGTCGTCCAACACTACGCTTGCCGAGGCGTAGCCTCCACTCGAGAACCCGTTTACTCCACCGTCCGTCGGCTCTAGGACAGATTTGCCCAGCAAGCACATTGCTTTTATTTATTTTATCGTATGGCAATGTTACACAAGAAACATTATTATTAATAAGAATGCTGGTGCGGAAAAATAAAAAAAAAATTAAAAAAGTGTTCTTGGCTCCATTCAACATATCCAAAGGTCTGGCATACCTAGACACCTATTAAGTTAATAAAAATAACAGTAATGATATAAAGTTGGCGAATAAAAGTTTGCGGGCACCAGCTAGTATAAAAATAATATTGTGAACCTAACTCCTAGGTGGTTCTCACAAGCGCCGCATAATAATCCGCTGTTAACAGTATCCGGTATTCCATTCAAAACTGGCTACCATGGCACACGTAGTCGATTCTAATTGCTTCTGTCACAGGTTGTCATTTGTATCCACAATATCGGCCAGTGCGTGTGCGATACACCTCAGCTATTTTGCTTGCTTTGATACGCTTCCTATTTTATATACCTTACCGAGAATATTATCAATGTGCTTACGGAGAGACAGGAGAGCTTTAAGGTTTTTTTCTCTAAAGAGAAAAGCTTTAAAGCTCCTTTAATTGTTATCTACAACGACCTCTGTCTCAATGTCATTCTAGACTTTGGTTTTTATTGTTTTAAGTCTAGAGGTTGATCTAGAGCCGTTTCTTTAAAGGTTTTTGTAAGTTCTCAACTTGACTTTATAAATTCATTCATGCCTTAAAATTTGAAATACCCACAACCTCTCAAACTCAAAGCTATTTGCAGATGGCAGCAGGCGCAACTAAGCCTAAACACACCAATAAGAAGTAACTAAACTTTGATATAGGAATATTTTCGACCAATTACAGGAAAAGGCGCAGTCTAGAGTGGCACCGTTACTTCCACAGTTTGCTACCTCATTTATTTATCATCTTTTCTTCGCATGGACGACCTCGCTTGGCCCAATTTATTTTTTACGCATACAACCCTAATATCTTCAAAGTAAGAGTGAACAGGCTTCTTCTGGGTGAGCTCGCTTCATCTTAGACTCTGTCTCTGTCCTATGACCTAGACTAGAGTCAAGAGCAAACCTATCCTTAAAAAAAGGGCTTCAGGCAAAGTTGGATCCCTTTGACGACTGATTCTCATTATGATGATGATGAAGTCCTCTTATGCCTCATCAGGGACGATATACGGCTCGAAGAAGAGATTTCTACTGCTGCTGATCTTGGGATGTGACTTCGAGGTCTTTCCAGCTAAGCCCAGTTGATACAGCTTCTTTTTCAACTGATCGCCTCCAGGTAGTACAGAGGCGACCTCATATTGACTCAAGTAAAATAAGGTTTTATTTATTATTATTTTCATAATCTCAAAACTTTGTGAGTGTCCCACCGAGAATCGAACCCGGAACCGTTGCGTCGCAGGCAGTTGCACTACCACTGCGCCACATCGGCCGTCATTTAGTATAATGTGTCACTATGTATGAGAGGTCCAATTTTTTTTCATATTCAGCATAATAATGTTACTGGGAGAAAGTTATTCACAAGTAGAATTCATCCTAAAAGTATTTTTACTGAATTTAATAGGACATCTACAAGAGGTAAGATTTTTCATTTATTCGTATGGCAATGGTACACAGGAAACATAATTATAAGTAACAATAAATAACAAACCTATAACTAGTCGGTATGATAATATCCTCAGATGAGATAACCATAAAAGCAAATGTTCCTTGAAATGGCAGCCACTAGGCCGAGATGATTCTATTCCAGATATAATTACGTCTAGATAATGTCGCGTGTGATTGCCTTACTAGAATTAATTGTGGTTGAGATTCGACCATACGTATAGGGACGGATTATAGGAGGCCGAAGTCAGGTAAATGAAAATCGTTTCGTACTCTGCTAGTAGTTTGAAGTATTGTATATCACGATGCCAATTAAATAACAGTTAAGTGTCGCTGGCGTCGCATGTGTAAAAAATTAAGAGAATCCGGGCCCTGGCCGCTGCGGCACAAAAGCAGCAACGCCGTTTCTCGTGAGAATACAATGACATGTTTGCAATGAATTAATCGAATGAATTGAGTAAATTAATATGCAGTATTTTGTTGCCAAAAAAACTTTGTTAACGGGCCTACTTCCATGAAGTGAGGTGAAAACGAGCTACGAGAATGCATTTTATACATAATTTAAGGCGCATCACTGTCAACAAAATTTTGTTTTTTAATCTTCAAGATATGAGGAATAAGCCAGGGCAGCGCAAAATCTCATTTAATTACGGAGAAATTAAAATTTGAAGTTACCTCTATTTTTCAGTGATGAAGCGTGGCGTAAGAGATTTCCTCCGCCAGTGCTAATCGAACTGTATTGATCTTAGTATGATTATTAATGGAAATTTCACGTTGAACCCGCCTGGGCGGCTATTTTTTGACAAAACAACTTAGTTATTAAGAAATTTAGCAAAACACTTACTGTTTCCGGCTGCTTTCCTTGGAAATAAAAGGTTTTTGTTTTGATGTGTTTCCTCTGCTGTCAAAACTGACGTGGAATTGATCATAGATAAACGGAATATGTTTTTTTTTTTTTTTTTTTTTTTTGACGGAATATGATGCAGACGCGACACACTGTACATTTGTTCGATATTTTGACAATGAAAAGTTATTGTAGCTAGAATTTTGCCGTAAAAAATTATAAACTATCTACAACAACGGCATTCTATCCGCTATGGATAATTTTGCCAATGTCAATACTACGTTGATTGATACATCGAACGAAACGCAAAATATGAACCGATTAGACGTAGGTATTAAAATATTTTTACGATTAAATAATAGGATGACGTGGTTGTTAGTGCAGATTAGTATGAAGTAGTAAGGTTCGATTTATATGCAACACTAGACGGCGGCACAAAAGCAGTTTTTTAACCGCGGCGGAAATTTTTAATTGTATAGGTATATACAATTAAAAATTTCCGCTTAGCGCAGCGCTCCATATATAGGTATATATGGAGCGCTGCGCATACGGTCACCACCAACCACAGTTTTAGGACAAATTATAAGAAAGCAAGTATAATAATTATGTATGTTTACTTACGTACATAATTATACATACACATATCACGCCCATATCTCTTGCAACTAGCGTACCTAGTATACAAAAGTCGTTAGATTTTTGTCAGATTTCAGTTTATGAGTGGGATCAATTGAGTCGGAAGGTTTTAAGTGTCATGGGGTAGAAAGGTTCTAGAGTGGGTTAGCTCTGGGTTAAGATGTTCTGCCAGAGTAGCACTGGGTTGAAAGGTTCTAGACTTATACCTAGTTGGAAAGTCCTAGAGTGTCACCGAACAAAATGCCAATACTAATGTTAAAAGTAATTTGCAGGTACTTATCATTTCGGGAAGGTCGAGGATATAATTATATTATAAGGTTGTGGTCACCCTGGTTCGTTGGTAACACCGAAATATACCAAATATTGTATAGGCCTATAAATCCCCTTTCTTAAAATACCAATTTTTAGACCAAAAATTACAGGATTATCCAGATAGGAATGGATTAAAAACATTAGTTTAAAAAAAACAATTAAGAAGTCCTTTTGATTTTTAATTTTTCTTAGTTGCTTTATAACATATCACCAAAATGTATGAAAATTTCTTTAATTATGAAGCAATTCAAATGGTGTCGGTGATTTTTTACATTGGAAAGGTAAAATACTGAAGTGGTCGAAGGTTTGAAAATGTTATATACATTTTTTTAGGCATGCGGCGTCTGATGCTCAACAAATATTGTTCAAAAACTAATGCACGGTGCAAGAATGCGACCACTATACATTATCATAATATCATACTCGAATATATGGTCGTCGCTAAATTGTTTTTTGCTATTTATATTTTGAACAGTATTAGTTGCGCTTACGGTGCTCTCAATGACGAAAATGACAAAGAAATATCAAAAAAGTTTCTTATTCTCGAATTTCGCAAGAAAAATGTACAATACCAGGATGGACAAAAACAAAACAAAAATTATGTTCGCGTGAAGTGCGTAACATGATACTGGCCACTTGCATTTTAAAAACTGAATTAATTAGTTGGCTTTATGTAGTTTAAAGATTTTGCTTCTTCTGAAATAACGTAAAACTAAAAAGTTACAAATATGATTTGAGATGTTATGAAGATAAGTGTTTTGTGAACTGATTATGTCCTTATTCTTAGATGAATTCTTTTCATTTACTGAAAGTGAAAAAATAACAAACAAACAGACAGTACAGTTACGTTCAGTTTATAGAGTTCATAATTATTAAGGATGGTTGAGCTTAATTCAAAATATGGTCCTCATAGTATAATGTAGGTTCATATTCCTTCCAAGTTATAATATCAACTTTGTGAGTAGTCCACCGAGAATCGAACCCGGAACCTTTTCGCCGCAGGCAGTCGCACTACCATTGGTCGTCAAGTATTGTATCAGTACCAGTTAGACTAACATTTTATGAAATGGTGACACCTCTCTATTATACTCTTTGACATGACTTCCGAATTTCATTTGAATTTCGTTCCTTCCGCAGAAGTAGGACTCTTAATTCGCGACAAACGTCCTGGGTCCCGATTCTCCTATTTTTTTGTCACTTTCAGTACACTCTCAGTAATGGCATTGAATGTCAATTATCATTATAATGCCACTGTGATTTTGTATACTTCATGTTAGCAGAATACGAAATGACCAAAATGGCCATTGACACAAAGTAAGTACTGGCGGCAGCGCGTTGTGCCATTGACACACAACTGAAACGATTTTCATTTAGCAGACTTTAGGCACAGGCCGATTCCCCCAATATCATTTGACCTTATGAGACACGAAAACTATGTTTGGGGTGTTCAATAATTTACGGCCGATGTGGCGCAGTGGTAGTGCGACTGCCTGCGACGCAAAGGCTCCGGGTTCGAATCCCGGTGGGGCACTCACAAAGTTGATATTTATCACTTTGTGAATTTGTTCCCAGTCATGTTAGGGCATTGCAGGCTGAACCACCTGATTGTCCGAAAAGAAATATAGTTTTGTGCTTCGGAGGGCACGTTAAGCCGTCAGTACCGGTTGCTATCTATGTTTACTTAGACGGCGCTCGTTACACAACCATGTCAGAGGCCTACTACTAGTAGCAGGCGGTTGAAAAACTCTGACACCAGGGTTCATCGGGTCGTTGGACGACTCGGTGTCCCACACGAAAAGAGAAGAGAAGAATAGTTTTCTACAACTTTTTGTTGATAGATAACAAATCCAGTTTCACCCCTTGTCTAATTCCAAGCTAAACTCCCGCAGTGGAAGCGATTTACACAGGTAAATTTCGAACAAAATACCAGGAGTTCAACTGGAGGCAGACAATGGCTGCGTTACGCAGCGCTAAATAGCATACGCTGCACAATATAGCAGCGCATACTATGAATTAAACGTGAACCTAAATCTATTTAACTTAATTAACTAAGTTGATTGAAATTGGCAAATGATGTGTTCCAACCCTTACATAACTCAAGTCGGTAGTAAATACCGTCTGCCGATCTGGCGTTACGTCACACGTATTAGCACTAGATTATAAGTAAGTACCTCCAAATTATATCACCCCACGAATTCCGCAATTCGTACTAAGGAGTCACAATGATATGGTACAACAAATATGACTAAAGGGAACACACCATTAACACGAATAAACAGGTTTACACTTACAGTCAACGTGCCGGTCCAAATGCATAAAATACCCAACGGAGAAAGGAAGTTCAGGGAATGGATCAAATGGGAATTCCGTGGGTACTTACAGGGCTGGGTGGAAAATATATCGACACCCAGCATTCCACTACAGCCTTGGCGCGTTATTCACTTCAAACCACTCACAGCTTCTGTTCGTATTTCACTTTGATATTAGTCATTACGCGTGACCCAACCCGAATTTGGGTCGTACAAACGCGAGCCGATATGGCCACTTGATGCCTATTCAACGCGACGCTCACGTGGAAGACGTCGAGACATCCAACAATCACTAAGCCTGGTATTCTAGTATAACCCAGGAGAACCGCAATAATACGATGCTTCAACACGCGCGATCTCAAATTGAATCGTCCATTACACGCGGCATCACAAAACGCGTGGCGGGAAATCCGTACAAAACACAATACATTCTCGTCCGAACGGTTTTGAGTGACTGACCGCGGTGCAGAAATCACCGCTTGGCGTCTAGGCGGTCTGCGCGCACGTCGCCAGTCTCGCCCCGCGAGCGAGAAAGAGACAACATATGCCCAGAGCGATGCGTGCGAAATCGCGGCGCATTCATAGACCGTCATTAATACCCAACTTACCCCAGCATAGCAACGCTAAATTAAACATTCACCCGCCCTAGGCCGAATCCCTTAGGCCTATTCACTACTGGGGAGACGAGATAGCGTTGCTATTGCTCGCTTAAGAACTGAATCCCCTACCTGAACTGTCGCGACTCGAGGAGTGCCATCACTACCTGGGAACAAGTTGAGAATGCGCCCTCTGCGCCATCGCAGTGGCGACAGGTTGGCATCCTTAACCAGAACGAGATCTCCGATGCGAGGGGGTTCAGTTCTGTCCGTCCACTTAAAGCGTTGCTGCAGAATGTGCAAATACTCAAGCGACCATCGCTTCCAAAAATTCTGAGACATTTGCTGCAGCAACTCATAACGCGTCAAACGATTGCTACTGACCTCTGTGTAGGGGTACTCTGGCAAGGCGTTAAGTGGTCGGCCAATTAAGAAATGCCCTGGTGTCAGGGCCTCCAGATCATTCGGATCTGAGCTAAGCGGACACAAAGGACGTGAATTGAGAACGGCCTCAATTTTACAAAACACGGTCGCTAGCTCCTCAAAGGTTAATATCGTTAAACCTATAACGCGCATCAAATGCGTCTTAGCGGACTTTACAACCGCTTCAAATATACCACCCCAGTGGGGGCATCCTGGTGGATCGAACACCCAGTTAATGCCCTGACGGGAGAGGCTCGTGCCGATAGCTTCCTCGTTTTCCGATAAAAACGTTATAATTTCTTTCATACATCGATCAGCGCCCTTAAAGTTGGTACCACAGTCCGACCTGATCAGCGCTGGTCGCCCTCTTCGCGACACAAATCTATCTAAAGCTGCTAAGAAAGCCTCCGTAGTGAGGTCGGCCACAAGTTCCAAGTGGACGGCCTTGGTTGCTAGGCACACAAACACGCACAAATACGCCTTGATTGACTTCGCGTTGCGAAGGCGTGATGCCTTTACCATAAAAGGCCCCGCAAAGTCCGTTCCCACACCCGCAAACGTCCAGGCTTCCGTCACCCGGTCCGGTGGGAGGTCTCCCATCTGAGGTTGCATTGTGGCTGCCTTCAACCGATAGCAAGGCAAGCACCGAAACACAATGCTCCGTACCGTACGTCGTCCAGACAAGATCCAAAACTCGCGCTGCAGAATAGCCAAAAGTGCATTGCAGCCCGCATGCGAGTTTTTCTGGTGACGATCCCTAACTATAAGTTCTACCAAAGGTCCCTTTTTTGGGAGTAACAGCGGATGCCGTGCTGAAAAGGGCAGGTTAGCGTTCCGAAGTCTACCTCCAACCCGGAGCATTCCATGCTCGTCCACGAACGGGTTGAGGCGCACAAGACCTCCCTTCAGCTTTCCACGGCCATCCCTGAGCAGCCTGGCCTCTTCCTCAAAATGTTCCGCCTGGACGACCCTAACCAATAAACTTAGAGCCGCATTCCGCTCCGCAGGCGAGGGGACAGGTGCCAAGTTCCGTTCTGCTTGAGGTTTTCTACAGTTGTTCACGAACCGTTTGATCCAACCTGTCACCCCTAGAAGTTTGTCGAGGGAGCTGTATCGTTCCAGCAAGAAAGCCGCACTAGGCTTAGGTACGATCTGCCCTACGTTCACTCGCAAACCTCGATCAGGTGGCCCAAGCGGCGACCCGCACTCATTGTATGGCCATCTCTCAGGTGACTCAGTCAGCCACTGAGGTCCCCACCACAGTGAGTGACCTACCAAATCATCTACCCTACATCCCCGTGAGGCGCAGTCCGCTGGGTTCTGTTCTCCCGGTACGTGTCTCCATACCAACGGAGTTTCCGATCCTTTAATCTGTGACACCCGATTTGCCACGAAAACCTCAAGAGTATGTACCGACGTCTGTAACCAGCACAGAACTATCCTACTGTCGGTCCATGCGTACACCGTTTCATCCAAAGTGATGGTACCGCGTAGATTACTAGCGACATGATGTAGCAAGCGCGTGAGAAGCGCTGCTCCCGCCAATTCCAACTTTGGAATGGTCCATCTTGTCCTAACCGGAGCCACCTTACTCTTGGCCATAACTAGACGCACGTCTACAGTTCCCGTTGAACTGACTGTCCGCAAATAGACAGCTGCCGCGTACCCTCGCTCCGAGGCATCACAAAACCCATGTAGGGTAGCCTTACATCCCACCGATGGGAGCAACTTGCGAGGTATGGCGATGCGTACGATCCCTGGTAAGGTGGTCACAAACTTGGTCCAATCATTCAACAGCTCTCCGGAGAGCTGGTCGTCCCAACCCAAGTTTGCTATCCACAACCTTTGCAAGAAGCACTTCGCCATGAACGTCACCGGTGCGATCCACCCGTTAGGATCGAAAGTTCTGGCGATCGTCGATAATACCGAACGCTTCGTCCAAGTCTTCTGCAAAAGGTCTGGCTCGATCTGATACGTAAAGACATCATGCGTTGGCCTATATTGCACCCCTAGGATGCTCAACGTATTTGGATTGTCCGGGTTCTCGAAAAGGTGCGGGTCCTGCTGGAACTCACCTGGCAACCCGGCCAGGAGCTCTGGACAGCTGGACAGCCATTTCCGCAACTCATAACCTCCTGATTCCATGATCGCGATCAGCTCGTCTCGTAGTAGCAGTGCTTGTTGCACGCTATCTGCACCCGTGCAGATGTCATCCACGTAGACGTCGCGATCCAGTACTGCTGCGGCTCGAGGGAATCTTACCCTTTCCTGTGCGGCCAACTCTCGCAGCGTGCGTACTGCCAAAAACGGACTTGGCTTCAGACCATACGTTACCGTGTTAAGCTCATAAGTGACCATCGGCTCGTCAGGGCTCTCACGCCACAAAATCAGCTGGTACCGACGGTCATCCGGGTGTATAATTGTTTGGCGAAACATCATTTTGACGTCTGCGACGAACGCTACTTGGTGCAACCGAAAATCTGTGAGGATGTCCACAATGTCCCGGTTCAACTTGGGACCCGCGTGCAGACACTGGTTCACAGACACACCATTCGATGTAGGAGCAGAACCGTCAAACACTACCCGTATCTTCGCCTCCGGTGACTTCAAAACAGCCAGGTGTGGTATGTAGTAATGCTCGACACACCTCCAATCTATGCTGGACACCGACATGTGGCCTAACTCTAGGTACTCCCTCATGAATTCGATATACTTCTGCCGAAGTGCTGCATCTCGCTTCATCTTTCTCTCCATAGCCAGTAGTCTCCGTTCCGCGATCTGTCGCGAACTACCTAAGGAGGGGCGGTTTGGGAGAAATGGCAGCCTGGTAACAAACCTACCTGACGAACTTCGTGCAGTGTTGTACTGATAGAACAGCTCGCACTCGTCATCCTCTGGCTTCCGTCTATCCGCTGTGGGTGGCTCCTCAGACTCCCAAAACCTCTGCAGCACCTCCGACAACACACTACCATAGAGAACCGTATCGCCCTCTGGTAGGTCCTGAGGTCTCCAAACTGGGCCAAAAATAACATACCCCCCTGTGGTATCAACGGCCACTAAACCAGTTTGCTGAAGTACCTGTTTTCTGCCACACCAGAATCTCCCGAGGACGTCTGACCCGAGGAGAACGTCCACCGTACCAGGAGTATCAAATTCAGGATCAGCTAGCTCTAAGCCTGTGGTTAACCCTCGTACCGTTGACGGTAACCGAACCTGAGGAAGTTTCCCTACCACTTCATCCAGCACCACTGCTGAGGCATGATAGCTGACCCCTGTACCTGTATTACCTAATGTGAACTCGAAGCTCACCTGACCCCGAACGTCAGGCACATCTACACCTCCAATACCTACAGCCCCATCCGTTGTGGGCCTTATATTTAAGCTTAGCCTACTCACCAGCTTACTAGACACAATACAACCCTGAGCCCCTGTATCTAACAAGGCTCTTACCTGTATGCTGCGGCCACCGTATCCCCATACCCAAATCATTGCCGTAGGCAACAATACCGTAATTGGCCGGGGGGCCGAAGCTGGCGTGTAGGCGGCGATTACCTAGCAGGAATCTAAGCGCGGAGTGTCCGCGTCCTGCGGGGGGGTCCCCTCTCTCCGTACACCTTCGAGTGGGTCCCACTCTTGCTGATAGGGACCTCTGGTCCTGTACGCCATGGCTGGCAGCCTATAGTAACCCTGCGGCAGGCGCGCGTACCGTGGATGCGCCTGTAGCCGCGGGTGCTCAGCCGAGGGGAGAGGCATGCGTGGGTCATGAGACCTCACCATGTTGTTCAGTCCCGCCGAGTACTGCATGTACTGGCCCTGGTATTGGCACCCGCCCGTAGCATCACGTACTTGTGATGGGTGCCCCTGACCTTGGACCTGTGACCACCTACCCTGTTCCGGCACCTGCTGCCGAGTTGGTGACTGTCTCGCGCGTGGTGAAGGGGGCATCACCTGCTGATGTCCCTGGCCTCGTCCCTAAAACCCTGGTGGAAGAGGACTCCTCCTTGGAGGGGGTGGGGAGCGTTGCTCCCGTCTAGGTAGGGCAGACTCCGTCCGCTGACCCGCGTCAGCTCTGCCTCCGTAATCTCCGCTGCGGTTCATGCATAGGAGCTGATGGTGGGCACCCTGGCAGTACCTGCAGTTGGTGCTTGATGGGCACTCTCGCACCTGATGCGGCCCCATACACCTAAAGCACCAACGCCGTTGCTGCACCACACCACGACGTTTCTGCACCCGCTGTGCAGCGAACTCCTCACACGCAGTCACCTGATGCCCCGCCTCTCTGCAGTAGGCACACCTCGATTCCAAATTAGCGACATTGTATCGCCTGGGTGGCCTACTCTTACCGTCTCGCGCCTGTGCACCCGGCCGTTCCGGGCGGCGAGCGGCCGCAGACTCCGCGTGAGGCGACTCTCCAAATTGGGCATCTACCCGCCTGCACTCGGCCTCGAGGAAGGACTTGAGCTCCTCGAAGGTCGGGAGGTAATCAGATGTCTTACCTCCGTGCGAATGTTCAAAACGAGCGGCCATGTCGCTCGGCAGGCGGCGCAACAACGTGTGGACCAGGATATAATCATAGCCTGACACCGGCATCCCCTGTCTCTCAAGAGCGTTCACTGCAACGCAGACAGGGTTGAGGACCTTGGCCCTGAGGTCCGTCCCTCGTGTGATGGTCGGCACGGTGAGCCACTGTTCCAGGAGTTGGTCAATCATGAGACGTTTGTTGCTGTATCTCTCGATCAGCAAACCGCGAGCCGTCTCGTAACTTGCATCATCGACTGGTAGATGCTTTACCAGCTCATGGGGCTCACCTTGCAGCTTGGCCATCAATTGTGCCATTTTATATGCCGGCTGCAAGTCAGTGCGGTTATGAATCACACTGTCAAACAGATCCTGGAATCGGGTCCAATCCGTGTAGTCCCCGTGGAAGACCGGAATCGCCACAGCCGGCAGGGGCACTTGCACCCCCGGTCCCCGCGGACCATGGGGTGGGTCCGGCTCCCCAGCTCTACGCCTGGTGATCACAGCAGCCGCCTGCTGGATCTCCTGCCCCATCTCCATGCACTGGGTCACATTCGTCCGGACCGTAAGTTTGGCCTCCTCATCAGGCGTCCCATCAAATAACTCCTCGCATCCAGTGAGGCAATCCAACACATCCGCGACCCGTTCGTCAATCCGTTGTGCACAAGCGATGAGTGCGTCCTCTCGGTCCCCGCGACCGACCATCGCCTGCTTAGTCGGGAACCAAATTAGGTGCGTTCTAATTTTTGCCTGAAGCTGTGCAATTGTGGGAGCCATGGTACCAACTCAAAGTAACACCGAACCTTACAATAAAAAACAATAATAAACAATCGGCCCTGATCCTACCGTTAGGATATCCGCACAGGGTAAACACAACGATAATAACAAGCAATTCACTAATTGATTGGCCCTGATCCTACCGATAGGATATTCTACACAGGGCACACACTACAATCACAATAAATATATTTTTTATGTAGGTAGATTAAAAATTTTATACTAAAATAATCTTAAATCTAGTGGTTTTCTGAACCACGCTCTGCTACCAAAAATTGTCTAATTCCAAGCTAAACTCCCGCAGTGGAAGCGATTTACACAGGTAAATTTCGAACAAAATACCAGGAGTTCAACTGGAGGCAGACAATGGCTGCGTTACGCAGCGCTAAATAGCATACGCTGCACAATATAGCAGCGCATACTATGAATTAAACGTGAACCTAAATCTATTTAACTCAATTAACTAAGTTGATTGAAATTGGCAAATGATGTGTTCCAACCCTTACATAACTCAAGTCGGTAGTAAATACCGTCTGCCGATCTGGCGTTACGTCACACGTATTAGCACTAGATTATAAGTAAGTACCTCCAAATTATATCACCCCACGAATTCCGCAATTCGTACTAAGGAGTCACAATGATATGGTACAACAAATATGACTAAAGGGAACACACCATTAACACGAATAAACAGGTTTACACTTACAGTCAACGTGCCGGTCCAAATGCATAAAATACCCAACGGAGAAAGGAAGTTCAGGGAATGGATCAAATGGGAATTCCGTGGGTACTTACAGGGCTGGGTGGAAAAGATATCGACACCCAGCATTCCACTACAGCCTTGGCGCGTTATTCACTTCAAACCACTCACAGCTTCTGTTCGTATTTCACTTTGATATTAGTCATTACGCGTGACCCAACCCGAATTTGGGTCGTACAAACGCGAGCCGATATGGCCACTTGATGCCTATTCAACGCGACGCTCACGTGGAAGACGTCGAGACATCCAACAATCACTAAGCCTGGTATTCTAGTATAACCCAGGAGAACCGCAATAATACGATGCTTCAACACGCGCGATCTCAAATTGAATCGTCCATTACACGCGGCATCACAAAACGCGTGGCGGGAAATCCGTACAAAACACAATACATTCTCGTCCGAACGGTTTTGAGTGACTGACCGCGGTGCAGAAATCACCGCTTGGCGTCTAGGCGGTCTGCGCGCACGTCGCCAGTCTCGCCCCGCGAGCGAGAAAGGGACAACATATGCCCAGAGCGATGCGTGCGAAATCGCGGCGCATTCATAGACCGTCATTAATACCCAACTTACCCCAGCATAGCAACGCTAAATTAAACACCCCTTGAAATCTAAACACTTTTGTATAGTTGTAGCTTTGTAGCACATTAAGGTATCAGGGGTACTCCAAAAGAACCAAATTATTTTTGTCCCCAACAATGTTTCTTTCTTGACATTTTTAGCAGAAAATGACTTCTTTTATGAGAATATGTTGAAATTCATGTTTTAACTGGGGATAAAAAAATACTGTTCTTTTGAAATACCCCTGGTACCTTATGTCCTACAACCACGTACACGATGTATACAGGTTAGCATCAGTTTTCCAGTTGGACATCTTAGAAGGCTGATGAACTAAAATACAGATAAAACAACCTCTATCTTTCTACTTGCGCATTCATCAATTCAGCAGACTCAGCCTTAATAGGATTGTAGTGCGATTCCATGACTTTTGCTACCTGTCTGTATAAATTACTAATAGACCATGTGCATTGAATTTTCCAGGCGTAAAGCCGGCAGCGGCAGAAAATTACATGAGGTACATTGGTTGAAGGTATATGCCAAATTTCAATTTCCTCTGCCGGAAATGACCGACTCTGAGCTGTGCGCTGATTTTTGAAATTTTACTAGTGACCTATAGCGAAATTTTAGACAGACTTGTGATATGGAACAACTTTCCCCAGGAACATACATACACACATACACATATCACGCCTTTTATCCCTTGCGGGGTAGGCAGACCGTAAACGGCCTCAAAAACGGACATTTACGCCACGTCTGACATATATTTGAGGGTCATTTGGACAGTTGTGTATCGCCATTGTGACAGGTTGTCAGCCCATCGTCTAAAATTGCAATACACACCCTCAAGTCTCTTAGTCGCCTCTTACGACTCCCGCGGGAAAGAAATGGGGTGATGCTATTCTAAGCCGGCATCACACAGCTACATAGAACATAGGTCGAAATAAGTCAATATATTGAGCTGACATAGTTACTGAAAATGAAAATGAAAATGAAATAACTTTATTCAATGTAGGATAGCATTATCACTTATTGACGTCATGATCGGTCATTGTAAAAAAAAGAAATTTGCATAACGCAATTTTCTTCTCTTTATAACAATTTTGTATTGTCCTAATAGAAAACCGGCTCGGGCGGGATAAAAAAATAAAAATAAAGGCACTGCCTCGGGGCTGGCCAGGTTAATTACACAGCACGTAACTTTACGCCACCACCATTTGTAAACGACATTTGTTTCAAATTGAAGTCAAGATTTCCAAAGCGTGTTATTTACATGCGTATAATTAACCGGACCCCCTGAACAGGAAAAACCCACCAAAAAACCTGCCCAGAAGTGCTCCTACTCTAAATTAACAATCTTTCAAGGCCCTAAGCTGCCCTAGCTAATTTTGGAAAAAACGAATAATATATATGTATAGGTATAGCCCAAAAATGGCTACATTAAAAAATATATATATATATATATCTACACTATCTACACTAATATTATAAAGAGGAAAGATTTGATTGTTTGTTTGTTTGTTTGTTTGTTTGTTTGCATCGAATAGGCTCCGAAACTACTGGCCCGATTTTAAAAATTCTTTTACCATTAGAATCCTACATTATTCTGATGAACATAGGCTATATTTTATACGAGAAAAAAATAGGGATCCGTGTGAAAATTTCGATAATGTAACCCAACGTGTGAAAAATTTACCAAAAAAATATCTTATATCGCGTACGCTGTGGAAATTATTGACAAAAGAGCAAAGTGATGTACTACAGTTTTATAGAGGACATCATTATCTATAATAATGTCAGCGATACCATATGTCTAACTATAACAGTTATGCCACAATAACTACTTTTCCATTTAAAAATGTACAAACTACGCCACATTATTCGTACCAGTGTAATGATTACATTTAATCATTTCTGTATTAAAGGGTGTAAGGGATAGCCCTCCGAATACTGATAGGGTACATGCAGACCATGAAACTGAACAACTTTCCCCTAGGAACATATTTCAGGAAACGTAACAAAACTGACTTCCCATAGTGAATTCAGTCAGCTGATTGTGATTTTGTATGGAAGGTATTTTTTTTTGGCCTTTCCTGACATATGTTTCAAGGGGAAAGTTGTCCAGTTTTATGTTTCATGCACCCTATCAGTATTCGAAGGGCTGTCCCTTTATCGGTATAAAAAAAGACGACAAAAAAACATTAAATAATGCATTAAATAAATCTACACTAAAATAATACATACATACACATATCCCTTGCGGGGTAGGCAGAGCGTAAACGGACGTTTACGCCACGTCTGACATATGTTTGAGGGTCATTCGGAAAATGGTGTATCGCTATAGTGACAGGTTGTCAGCCCATCGCCTAAAATTGCATAGGTACACACCCTCAAGTCCCTTAGTCGCCTCCTACGACTCCCACGGGAAAGAAATCGGGTGATGCTGTTCTAAGCCGGCATCACACTAAAATAATAATAATATAATCTACACTAATATTAGAAACAGGTTTTTTTTATTGTTTGTTTGAATTGAATAGGCTCCGAAACTACTAAACCGATAAAAAAAAATCTTTTACCGTTAATTGAAATTGAAATTCTTTATTCAATGTAGGATAGTATTACCATTTATTGACGTCATGAACCGTCATTCTAAAAAAAGAAATTTGTATCACACATTTTTCTATTTTTTATTACAATTTTGTTATGACCTTATAGAAAACCGGCTCGGGCGGGATAAAAGGGGCTGGCCAGGTTAATCACACGGCATGTAACTTTACGCCACCACCATCTGAAAACGATATTTGTTACAAATTGATGTCAACATTTTTGGAATCCTAATTCTAATTAATCTTCTTATCAATCCTACATTATCCCTGATAAACATAGGCTATATTAAACTGTCTTATTCCCGGGGGGAAATTGTTAGCAGCGGGTGAAACCGCTGGGCGGGCTGCTAGTATATATATATATATATATATATATATATAGATATATATATAATAATAACAAAAAATTGCAGTAGATAAATCTACTTGTTTCGTCTAAAAAAATATTTACTTTTTACATTTGAATTAAACCCATGGAGATTTATCTTGCATATAGTCTGATATTTCGTAATAGCCTTTCTTGTACAATTTTTGTTTAATTACTGGTTTAAATTTATTTAAGGGTAAGTCTTGAATATCTTTAGGAAGTTTGTTATAAAAGCGTATACAATTGCCCTTAAAAGTTTTGCTTACTTTACCAAGCCTGCTCATGTGCACAGCAAGTTGCTCCTTATTTCTAGTGTTAAAATTATGCCTGTCACAGTTTTTCTTAAAAGAATCTATATTTATTTTTACGTATACTAGGTTTTCGTATATGTACTGTGACACAAATGTCAATATGTTGATTTCTTTAAATTTCTGTCTCAAGGAGACTCGAGGTCCCAATTGATAAATTGAACGAACAGCCCGTTTCTGCAGAACAAATATATTGTTCACATCCGCAGCATGGCCCCATAATAGTAAGCCATAAGACATTAAGCTATGGAAGTTGTTTAATTTAGCGTTGCTATGCTGGGGTAAGTTAGGTATTAATGACGGTCTATGAATGCGCCGCGATTTCGCACGCATCGCTCTGGGCATATGTTGTCCCTTTATCGCTCGCGGGGCGAGGGTGGCGGCGTGCGCGCGGGTCGCCTGGTAGGCGCCAAGCGGTGATTTCTGCACCGCGGTCAGTCACTCAAAACCGTTCGGACGGGAGGGTATCGCGTATCGTGCGGATTTCCCGCCACGCGTTTTGTGATGCCGCGTGTAATGGACGATTCAATTTGAGATCGCGCGTGTTGATGCATCGTATTATTGCGGTTCTCCTGGGTTATACTAGAATACCAGGCTTAGTGATTGTTGGATGTCTCGACGTCTTCCACGTGAGCGTCGCGTTGAATAGGCATCAAGTGGCCATATCGGCTCGCGTTTGTACGACCCAAATTCGGGTTGGGTCACGCGTAATGACTAATATCAAAGTGAAATACGAACAGAAGCTGTGAGTGGTTTGAAGTGAATAACGCGCCAAGGCTGTAGTGGAATGCTGGGTGTCGATATCTTTTCCACCCAGCCCTGTAAGTACCCAAGGAATTCCTCTTTGATCCATTCCCTGTACTTCCTTTCTCCGTTGGGTATTTTATGCATTTGGACCGGCACGTTGACTGTAAGTTAAACCTGGTTGTTTAGTATAAAACTGTTTATTCGTGTTAATGGTGTGTTCCCTTTAGTCATATTTGTTGTACCATATCATTGTGACTCCTTAGTACGAATTGCGGAATTCGTGGGGTGATATAATTTGGAGGTACTTACTTATAATCTAGTGCTAATACGTGTGACGTAACGCCAGATCGGCAGACGGTATTTACTACCGACTCGAGTTATGTAAAGGTTGGAACACATCATTTGCCAATTTCACTCAACTTAGTTAATTAGGTTAAATAGATTTAGGTTCACGTTTGATTCATAGTATGCGCTGATATATTGTGCAGCGTATGTTATTTAGCGCTGCGTAACGCAGCCATTGTCTGCCTCCAGTTGAACTCCTGGTATTTTGCTCGAAATTTACCTGTGTAAATCGCTTCCACTGCGCGAGTTTAGCTTGGAATTAGACAATTTTTGGTAGCAGAGCGTGGTTCAGAAAACCACTAGATTTAAGATTATTTTAGTATAAGATTTTTAATCTACCTACATAAAAAAAATATATTTATTGTGATTGTAGTGTGTGCCCTGTGTAGAATATCCTATCGGTAGGATCAGGGCCAATCAATTAGTGAATTGCGTGTTATTATCGTTGTGTTTACCCTGTGCGGATATCCTAACGGTAGGATCAGGGCCGATTGTCTATTATTGTTTTTTATTGTAAGGTTCGGTGTTACTTTGGGTTGGTACCATGGCTCCCACAATTAGGCAGCTTCAGGCGAAAATTAGAGCGCACCTAATGTGGTTCGCGACTAAGCAGGCGATGGTCGGTCGCGGGGACCGAGAGGACGCACTCATCGCTTGTGCGCAACGGATTTACGAACGGGTCGCGGAGGTGTTGGATTGCCTCACTGGATGCGAGGAGTTATTTGATGGGACGCCTGATGAGGAGGTCAAACTTACGGTCCGGGCGAATGTGACCCAGTGCCTGGAGATAGGGCAGGAGATCCAGCAGGCGGCTGCTGTGATCACCAGGCGTAGGGCTGGGGAGCCGGACCCATCCCATGGTCCGCGGGGACCGGGGGTGCAAGTGCCCCTGCCGGCTGTGGCGATTCCGGTCTTCCACGGGGACTACACGGATTGGACCCGATTCCAGGATCTGTTTGACAGTGTGATTCATAACCGCACTGACTTGCAGCCGGCATATAAAATGGCACAATTGATGGCCAAGCTGCAAGGTGAGCCCCATGAGCTGGTAAAGCATCTACCAGTCGATGATGCAAGTTACGAGACGGCTCGCGGTTTGCTGATCGAGAGATACAGCAACAAACGTCTCATGATTGACCAACTCCTGGAACAGTGGCTCACCGTGCCGACCATCACACGAGGGACGGACCTCAGGGCCAAGGTCCTCAACCCTGTCTGCGTTGCAGTGAACGCTCTTGAGAGACAGGGGATGCCGGTGTCAGGCTATGATTATATCCTGGTCCACGCGTTGTTGCGCCGCCTGCCGAGCGACATGGCCGCTCGTTTTGAACAGTCACACGGAGGTAAGACATCTGATTACCTCCCGACCTTCGAGGAGCTCAAGTCCTTCCTCGAGGCCGAGTGCAGGCGGGTAGATGCCCAATTTGGAGAGTCGCCTCACGCGGAGTCTACGGCCGCTCGCCGCCCGGAACGGCCGGGTGCACAGGCGCGAGACGGTAAGAGTAGGCCACCCAGGCGATACAACGTCGCTAATTTGGAATCGAGGTGTGCCTACTGCAGAGAGGCGGGGCATCAGGTGACTGCGTGTGAGGAGTTCGCTGCACAGCGGGTGCAGAAACGTCGTGGTGTGGTGCAGCAACGGCGTTGGTGCTTTAGGTGTATGGGGCCGCATCAGGTGCGAGAGTGCCCATCCAGCACCAACTGCAGGTACTGCCAGGGTGCCCACCATCAGCTCCTATGCATGAACCGCAGCGGAGATTACGGAGGCAGAGCTGACGCGGGTCAGCGGACGGAGTCTGCCCTACCTAGACGGGAGCAACGCTCCCCACCCCCTCTAAGGAGGAGTCCTCTTCCACCAAGGTTCCAGGGACGAGGCCAGGGACATCAGCAGGTGATGCCCCCTTCACCACGCGCGAGACAGTCACCACCTCGGCAGCAGGTGCCGGAACGGGGTAGGTGGTCACAGGTCCAAGGTCAGGGGCACCCATCACAGATACGTGATGCTACGGGCGGGTGCCAATACCAGGGCCAGTATATGCAGTACTCGGCGGGACTGAACAACATGGTGAGGTCTCATGACCCACGCATGCCTCTCCCCTTGGCTGAGCACCCGCGGCTACAGGCGCATCCACGGTACGCGCGCCTGCCGCAGGGTTACTATAGGCTGCCAGCCATGGCGTACAGGACCAGAGGTCCCTATCAGCAGGAGTGGGACCCACTCGAAGGTGTACGGAGAGAGGGGACCCCCCCGCAGGACGCGGACACTCCGCGCTTAGATTCCTGCTAGGTAATCGCCGCCTACACGCCAGCTTCGGCCCCCCGGCCAATTACGGTATTGTTGCCTACGGCAATGATTTGGGTATGGGGATACGGTGGCCGCAGCATACAGGTAAGAGCCTTGTTAGATACAGGGGCTCAGGGTTGTATTGTGTCTAGTAAGCTGGTGAGTAGGCTACGCTTAAATATAAGGCCCACAACGGATGGGGCTGTAGGTATTGGAGGTGTAGATGTGCCTGACGTTCGGGGTCAGGTGAACTTCGAGTTCACATTAGGTAATACAGGTACAGGGGTCAGCTATCATGCCTCAGCAGTAGTGCTGGATGAAGTGGTAGGGAAACTTCCTCAGGTTCGGTTACCGTCAACGGTACGAGGGTTAACCACAGGCTTAGAGTTAGCTGATCCTGAATTTGATACTCCTGGTACGGTGGACGTTCTCCTCGGGTCAGACGTCCTCGGGAGATTCTGGTGTGGCAGAAAACGGGTACTTCAGCAAACTGGTTTAGTGGCCGTTGATACCACAGGGGGGTATGTTATTTTTGGCCCAGTTTGGAGACCTCAGGACCTACCAGAGGGCGATACGGTTCTCTATGGTAGTGTGTTGTCGGAGGTGCTGCAGAGGTTTTGGGAGTCTGAGGAGCCACCCACAGCGGATAGACGGAAGCCAGAGGATGACGAGTGCGAGCTGTTCTATCAGTACAACACTGCACGAAGTTCGTCAGGTAGGTTTGTTACCAGGCTGCCATTTCTCCCAAACCGCCCCTCCTTAGGTAGTTCGCGACAGATCGCGGAACGGAGACTACTGGCTATGGAGAGAAAGATGAAGCGAGATGCAGCACTTCGGCAGAAGTATATCGAATTCATGAGGGAGTACCTAGGGTTAGGCCACATGTCGGTGTCCAGCATAGATTGGAGGTGTGTCGAGCATTACTACATACCACACCTGGCTGTTTTGAAGTTACCGGAGGCGAAGATACGGGTAGTGTTTGACGGTTCTGCTCCTACATCGAATGGTGTGTCTGTGAACCAGTGTCTGCACGCGGGTCCCAAGTTGAACCGGGACATTGTGGACATCCTCACAGATTTTCGGTTGCACCAAGTAGCGTTCGTCGCAGACGTCAAAATGATGTTTCGCCAAACAATTATACACCCGGATGACCGTCGGTACCAGCTGATTTTGTGGCGTGAGAGCCCTGACGAGCCGATGGTCACTTATGAGCTTAACACGGTAACGTATGGTCTGAAGCCAAGTCCGTTTTTGGCAGTACGCACGCTGCGAGAGTTGGCCGCACAGGAAAGGGTAAGATTCCCTCGAGCCGCAGCAGTACTGGATCGCGACGTCTACGTGGATGACATCTGCACGGGTGCAGATAGCGTGCAACAAGCACTGCTACTACGAGACGAGCTGATCGCGATCATGGAATCAGGAGGTTATGAGTTGCGGAAATGGCTGTCCAGCTGTCCAGAGCTCCTGGCCGGGTTGCCAGGTGAGTTCCAGCAGGACCCGCACCTTTTCGAGAACCCGGACAATCCAAATACGTTGAGCATCCTAGGGGTGCAATATAGGCCAACGCATGATGTCTTTACGTATCAGATCGAGCCAGACCTTTTGCAGAAGACTTGGACGAAGCGTTCGGTATTATCGACGATCGCCAGAACTTTCGATCCTAACGGGTGGATCGCACCGGTGACGTTCATGGCGAAGTGCTTCTTGCAAAGGTTGTGGATAGCAAACTTGGGTTGGGACGACCAGCTCTCCGGAGAGCTGTTGAATGATTGGACCAAGTTTGTGACCACCTTACCAGGGATCGTACGCATCGCCATACCTCGCAAGTTGCTCCCATCGGTGGGATGTAAGGCTACCCTACATGGGTTTTGTGATGCCTCGGAGCGAGGGTACGCGGCAGCTGTCTATTTGCGGACAGTCAGTTCAACGGGAACTGTAGACGTGCGTCTAGTTATGGCCAAGAGTAAGGTGGCTCCGGTTAGGACAAGATGGACCATTCCAAAGTTGGAATTGGCGGGAGCAGCGCTTCTCACGCGCTTGCTACATCATGTCGCTAGTAATCTACGCGGTACCATCACTTTGGATGAAACGGTGTACGCATGGACCGACAGTAGGATAGTTCTGTGCTGGTTACAGACGTCGGTACATACTCTTGAGGTTTTCGTGGCAAATCGGGTGTCACAGATTAAAGGATCGGAAACTCCGTTGGTATGGAGACACGTACCGGGAGAACAGAACCCAGCGGACTGCGCCTCACGGGGATGTAGGGTAGATGATTTGGTAGGTCACTCACTGTGGTGGGGACTAGGGATTGCAATCCCGCACCTCCGCCAATCCCGCGGGATTGATTCGCGGGATTGGCCTAATCCCGCGCGGATCCCGCGTGATCCCGCACCTTTGAAATTATGTTAAAAAACATATGAAAGTGCAGGTTTTTGTTCAAAATATCAACTTTTATTTGAAAAACTAAAACATGTCTTTCATGTTGGAACTAAAAATATTTGTTTCTTTACAAAATAACAATCATAAATTATTTACTTGTAAGTAAAATCAGTCCTACATTACTTATTTGTTTTCTGTAATTTTAGAATTAATTAGATTGCATTGATTTGTTTATTTTGTCCTTAATCTAACAAATCAACAATCTTGTAATATAAAAATGCTGTTTCTTATATTATAAATTTATAACTATTATCATTAACATATAAGATCACAATTTTTATTGGAATAATCAAATCACATCTTTGTTATGTTACTATTACTAACTTTGGCTACCACTATGGCGATCGTTTTTGAAAGTATGCTCGTAGAAAGCAAATGGTATCAATGGTGTCGTCACCCAGCCTGCTTCTAGTGAACTACAAATATATCCTGACGCCGAAACGCTCTTTCATCTTCTACGCTAGTAGGCTGGATGGTCAGCATATATTTGTAGGCAAGTGTCAGGTAGTCTTATGCAACTGACTGAACTGACTGACACGCGCACGAGGCGACCGAGACCGAACACGAACACAAATTGTGCGAAACGGCAACGTCGCGTGATATTGTACACTCCCGCCGACGCCGACGCAAACCACCAGTATCCGTTCTGCAAGAAACGGCAACATCGCGTGCGCTTTTACCGCCCCGTGCGGGATCCGCGGATCCGCGCTTTGAACGTGCGGGATCCCGCAAGGCCAAAATTGGCGCGGGATCCCGCGGGATTGCAGGATCCCGCATTGCGGGATTGCAATCCCTAGTGGGGACCTCAGTGGCTGACTGAGTCACCTGAGAGATGGCCATACAATGAGTGCGGGTCGCCGCTTGGGCCACCTGATCGAGGTTTGCGAGTGAACGTAGGGCAGATCGTACCTAAGCCTAGTGCGGCTTTCTTGCTGGAACGATACAGCTCCCTCGACAAACTTCTAGGGGTGACAGGTTGGATCAAACGGTTCGTGAACAACTGTAGAAAACCTCAAGCAGAACGGAACTTGGCACCTGTCCCCTCGCCTGCGGAGCGGAATGCGGCTCTAAGTTTATTGGTTAGGGTCGTCCAGGCGGAACATTTTGAGGAAGAGGCCAGGCTGCTCAGGGATGGCCGTGGAAAGCTGAAGGGAGGTCTTGTGCGCCTCAACCCGTTCGTGGACGAGCATGGAATGCTCCGGGTTGGAGGTAGACTTCGGAACGCTAACCTGCCCTTTTCAGCACGGCATCCGCTGTTACTCCCAAAAAAGGGACCTTTGGTAGAACTTATAGTTAGGGATCGTCACCAGAAAAACTCGCATGCGGGCTGCAATGCACTTTTGGCTATTCTGCAGCGCGAGTTTTGGATCTTGTCTGGACGACGTACGGTACGGAGCATTGTGTTTCGGTGCTTGCCTTGCTATCGGTTGAAGGCAGCCACAATGCAACCTCAGATGGGAGACCTCCCACCGGACCGGGTGACGGAAGCCTGGACGTTTGCGGGTGTGGGAACGGACTTTGCGGGGCCTTTTATGGTAAAGGCATCACGCCTTCGCAACGCGAAGTCAATCAAGGCGTATTTGTGCGTGTTTGTGTGCCTAGCAACCAAGGCCGTCCACTTGGAACTCGTGGCCGACCTCACTACGGAGGCTTTCTTAGCAGCTTTAGATAGATTTGTGTCGCGAAGAGGGCGACCAGCGCTGATCAGGTCGGACTGTGGTACCAACTTTAAGGGCGCTGATCGATGTATGAAAGAAATTATAACGTTTTTATCGGAAAACGAGGAAGCTATCGGCACGAGCCTCTCCCGTCAGGGCATTAACTGGGTGTTCGATCCACCAGGATGCCCCCACTGGGGTGGTATATTTGAAGCGGTTGTAAAGTCCGCTAAGACGCATTTGATGCGCGTTATAGGTTTAACGATATTAACCTTTGAGGAGCTAGCGACCGTGTTTTGTAAAATTGAGGCCGTTCTCAATTCACGTCCTTTGTGTCCGCTTAGCTCAGATCCGAATGATCTGGAGGCCCTGACACCAGGGCATTTCTTAATTGGCCGACCACTTAACGCCTTGCCAGAGTACCCCTACACAGAGGTCAGTAGCAATCGTTTGACGCGTTATGAGTTGCTGCAGCAAATGTCTCAGAATTTTTGGAAGCGATGGTCGCTTGAGTATTTGCACATTCTGCAGCAACGCCTTAAG
The DNA here is from genome assembly GCA_027580185.1 of Tuta absoluta. Classification (NCBI taxonomy): domain Eukaryota; kingdom Metazoa; phylum Arthropoda; class Insecta; order Lepidoptera; family Gelechiidae; genus Tuta; species Tuta absoluta. The sequence continues at coordinate 2,793,882 of JAQAHW010000019.1, read as the reverse complement.
TGGACGGACAGAACTGAACCCCCTCGCATCGGAGATCTCGTTCTGGTTAAGGATGCCAACCTGCCGCCACTGCGATGGCGCAGAGGGCGCATTCTCAACTTGTTCCCAGGTAGTGATGGCACTCCTCGAGTCGCGACAGTTCAGGTAGGGGATTCAGTTCTTAAGCGAGCAATAGCAACGCTATCTCGTCTCCCCAGTAGTGAATAGGCCTAAGGGATTCGGCCTAGGGCGGGTGAATGTTTAATTTAGCGTTGCTATGCTGGGGTAAGTTAGGTATTAATGACGGTCTATGAATGCGCCGCGATTTCGCACGCATCGCTCTGGGCATATGTTGTCCCTTTATCGCTCGCGGGGCGAGGGTGGCGGCGTGCGCGCGGGTCGCCTGGTAGGCGCCAAGCGGTGATTTCTGCACCGCGGTCAGTCACTCAAAACCGTTCGGACGGGAGGGTATCGCGTATCGTGCGGATTTCCCGCCACGCGTTTTGTGATGCCGCGTGTAATGGACGATTCAATTTGAGATCGCGCGTGTTGATGCATCGTATTATTGCGGTTCTCCTGGGTTATACTAGAATACCAGGCTTAGTGATTGTTGGATGTCTCGACGTCTTCCACGTGAGCGTCGCGTTGAATAGGCATCAAGTGGCCATATCGGCTCGCGTTTGTACGACCCAAATTCGGGTTGGGTCACGCGTAATGACTAATATCAAAGTGAAATACGAACAGAAGCTGTGAGTGGTTTGAAGTGAATAACGCGCCAAGGCTGTAGTGGAATGCTGGGTGTCGATATCTTTTCCACCCAGCCCTGTAAGTACCCACGGAATTCCTCTTTGATCCATTCCCTGTACTTCCTTTCTCCGTTGGGTATTTTATGCATTTGGACCGGCACGTTGACTGTAAGTTAAACCTGGTTGTTTAGTATAAAACTGTTTATTCGTGTTAATGGTGTGTTCCCTTTAGTCATATTTGTTGTACCATATCATTGTGACTCCTTAGTACGAATTGCGGAATTCGTGGGGTGATATAATTTGGAGGTACTTACTTATAATCTAGTGCTAATACGTGTGACGTAACGCCAGATCGGCAGACGGTATTTACTACCGACTCGAGTTATGTAAAGGTTGGAACACATCATTTGCCAATTTCACTCAACTAAGTTAATTAGGTTAAATAGATTTAGGTTCACGTTTGATTCATAGTATGCGCTGATATATTGTGCAGCGTATGTTATTTAGCGCTGCGTAACGCAGCCATTGTCTGCCTCCAGTTGAACTCCTGGTATTTTGCTCGAAATTTACCTGTGTAAATCGCTTCCACTGCGCGAGTTTAGCTTGGAATTAGACAGAAGTAGCTAAAGTAAACTAGTCTTGCAGTGTCTACATCAGTGAGATGTCTTATTTTTTTAACTGCGTATGCTGCTGAACTCAGTCTCTTCGACAATTTCTCAATATGTGGCCTCCATTGGAGCGAGGCGTCCAAAGTTATGCCTAAAAATACAGTTGAGTCTGCAAGGTTCAACTTTTCATCCTTTACTTTAATAATTGTAGAGCTTGGTTTAACATTTGGTAATACAAATTTGATACAGTTAGTTTTCTTTTCATTCAATAGTAGGTTATTTACTGTAAACCATTGCACTACATCGGCAATAGCTTTGTTCACGTCATCATAGTTGAGTTGTTGCCTCTTTACTCTGAAAAGTAGAGAGGTATCGTCCGCGAACAAAACTATATCATGTTTTTCTTTAAGATATGGTAGATCATTAATATATACAAGAAACATAAAAGGACCAAGAATCGAACCCTGCGGAACGCCCATTCTTATCATTGATCCAGATGATCGTTCACCATTGACATCAACTTTTTGGATTCTATTGTTAAGATATGATTCCAAAAGACTAAGAGCCTGGTCTTTTACGCCGTAGTGATGTAGCTTCCTGACAAGAGTATCATGATGAACACAATCAAACGCCTTGGACAAATCACAAAACACACCTACTGCATCATGAGATTCCTCCCAGGCATCGATTATATGATTGATGAGGTCCACACTTGCATCAGTAGTAGAGCGACCCCGTGTGAAACCAAATTGCTGCAGGTGCATTAAGTTATTACGATAAAAATGTCCTTGCAATTGATTTAAAATAACTTTTTCAAAAATTTTACTAAGTGTTGGTAGTATTGATATAGGTCTGAAATTAGTGGGGTCAGTAGTACTACCAGCTTTAAACAAGGGAATAACTTTACTATGCTTCATCAAGTCAGGAAACACGCCACTGTCTACACAGTCATTAAAAATACATGCTAGGTATGGAGAAATGCAATCAATTATGGAACTAATAATTTTAACAGAGAGGCCGTGGAGATCTGAAGTATTTTTCATTTTTAAACTTTTAAATACTTTTATTATTTCAATGTTACTAACGTGAGAAAATTTAAAATATTTATCACAATGGTTTACATTATCTTTTAGAATAGATTCAGCGAGAATAGGGCATGAGTTTAACGATTTGGTAGTCGAAACTGGAATATCAGTAAAAAATTGTTCAAAAGCGGCAGCTACTTCCAAATTAGTATTTTTAATTTCATCGTTTATCATAAGTTTATAATTTTCATTACGACGTTTAGATTTTCCAGTTTCATTATTTACAAATTTCCAAGTGGTTTTGATTACGTTTGTGCTATTCTTTATGTTATTTTTGATGAAGTTAGATTTAGCTATTGCACAAACGTGTTTAAAAGTTTTAGAGTAACGTTTTACATAATCAGCAAAAGTTTTTGATTGATTATATGTTCTTTCTTCATACAGATCGTATAACTTCTGCCTGCTTCTATGAATTCCAACTGTTGCCCAGTCACTAAATGATAATTTTGTGTTAACTTTAATTTTCTTGGATTTAAATACATTGTCATATTCTTTTTTGGCAAGACTAAATACTGCGTTATATAATTTATTTGGATTTTCGTTATATGGCAATTCAGGTAATTTTTGTAAAATATTTTCTCTATATCGATTTAGCCTACTTTCATTTACCGGTACACACGTAATATCTTGTTTAGGTGCCTGCTCAATGTTAATTTTGAAAGAAGCTAATTGACCTGTATGGTCGGAGCTTAATTTAGTTATGACAGCCGCATCTTCAGGTTTAATGTTGGTAAAGATATTATCTATGCACCTTGCTGAGGTAGGTGTGATTCTCGTTGGCACCGAAATAAGATTCACTAGGTTGTAACATAAAAATAATGATAGAAACCTATTACTGATATTAGAATTTTCAAGAATATTTATATTGAAGTCTCCACATACAATAATCCCTTTATTGGATTTTGTTGCTGTATCTAAGGCTACATCCATAACTTTTTCAAAGGGTTCATATTTAGCATCAGGTGGGCTGTATACGCTCATTATAACAAGATCTTCAAGTTCTACGCAGGCTATTTCAATAGTTCGCTCAACTGAGAGGCTCACGATATCAGGCCGTTCTTTGTATTTTAACTCGTTTTTAAGTAGTATCAACGATCCACCGCGTATTGCTGTTGATCTGTTGAACGAACTTTCCACCTGGTGATTACTAAAACTGAACATTAACTGATAATCTCTAAGCCAATGTTCAGTTATACATAGAATATCAATATTATTACAGTTCATGAAAAGTTCAATTTCTAATTCTTTGCTAATTATGCCTTGAATATTTTGGTGTACAATATTTCAAACACGGCTATTTTGAATTTTGGCTTTATTGCAAATATTATTTTTATTGTTTATATTATTTTTTGGCAAGATAGAATCACTCAAGTTACTAAAAGACGGCGTTCTGCCAGAGTTACTCTCTGTTGTCTTAGAAATTAATTTAAAGAACTTGGAACCGATTCCAACGTTATAAGGTTTGTATGTATATTCTGCTCAATAGAAGCAGTTGTCTGGTTAGCCAACAAATTGGCTGAATTATTAAAAAAATAAGATAGTAACTCTGCTATCTGTCGTTTATAAACTTTAGATAGATAATATCTATCTTTCGTTACATTAAAATATTGTCCAATAAAAATATTTGTGTCGATAAAATGAAATTTGTCAGGGTTGCGACATGTCAATGTATGTAAGTACTTGTTACACCAATGTCGAGTATTATTTTCTAGGTTAGTAAATTTTTGGCTGTAGGGAAAAGCAAACAAAATGACTTGTTTAACATTAACAATTGAATACAATTTGTTTGAATACAAAGCTAAGTCCTTTTTTGTTGCATTTCCCCTTCTGCCACTAAATATAACAACAATGGTTTTTTTGGAAAATTGTGATGCAAACACTGTATTTATGAGTGTACAATAATCGGCCTAATAACTGCCTGACCCATGCAATGGCCAAGTTGTAAACCCATATTTTTACCAAGTTCATCGCTAAACATAACAATGTCACACGGTCGCTTATCCTGTGTGGGTGGTAAAGGGACATCGTCATCACCCATAAGCGCGGGCTGCGTCGGCGCCGCCGGCACCGGCCGCGACACCGACCCGGCGGCGGCGGCGGCGGTGACGGCGGTGGCGAGCGGGAGCGACACCGACAGCGCCCCAGTCAGTTGTGTACAGACGCGAGGTGACGCGGGCTCGGGACACACGGCCGGGACGGATAGCTCTGTTGAAGTTTTCTCACAATCGCATTGATTGTTTGTCAAAGATTGTGAATTGTCACCGTTATATTTACACGACTTCAACAAACTATTCATGGCCAGCACATGTTCCTTTATTTCTTTTCGCGTTGAGTCATACTTATTGGAAATGTGTTCTAATGACCGTTTTAACGCAGACATTTCCGACTGGAGGCGCTGTGTGTCAAGCTCATAAATTCCCCTAGTTTGTTCTAATGATGAAGTGCAAAATTGAACTTCTTTAATTAATTCAGAACGTTCTATATTACAATTCGAGTTATTGCAAAACAGTATGTTACGCCTAATAAGAGATTGCTTTTTCTTTATAAAATTGTTAAGTTTTACAATTTTCTTTGTTTTTTTCTTGCTATATGTGACTGAAGTTATGTGTGAGTTTTTAAATGGACTGTCACACGAAGTGAGATCTATGGTCTCGACTACCTGTTCCTCAGTAGTCTCGACCGATTGGTGCTGGGTGAGTGAGATGGTAGAAACCGCAACAGTAGGAGCGACCAGCTCCTCAAACAGCGACTGGGTGGTAAGTGCACTTTGTGATGACTTTAGGTCTTGGATAGTCTCATTTAAAAAGGAGATTTCTTTGTGTGCCTCGCGCAATTCTCTTTCCAGGACAGTAATACGCCTCAAGGTGTCTTCAAACGCATTTCCGTCCCGGTCAAAGTTATCTACTATTCCTTGAAGCCGGTCCCTCTCACCTGTTACATCTACCAGCTGATGGTACATTTCTGCCATCTCACTCTTTAATTGGTGATTTTTATTATTAATTTCTAACATTTCCTGCTCACTTTCATCCCGTTCTCTTAGTAACTCAAATCAGCTGATCCGCAATTTTGAATGAGAGGTCCCATTTTTTTTCGTATTTAAAGATATTTCTTATCGCGGACATAGACTACGGCTGTCTTTAGATTTTGCTATCGGCCACTAGTAAAATTTCACCTTATATTTAATTTTAATAGGTGTTCTAGTAGCTTAAAGCAGCACGGTCTCCCGTCCCATTCCAAAGGCGGCGATGTTATTTGAAGTCTAATAAATACTCAATGCGTCACAGCTGTAATAAAATACAAGTTTGCAAAATTGGGAGTTGCCGCGAAAGGAGGTGATGACGGCATAGCGACGACAGAATAAAATTAATTCACACGAAGTGGCTGTCTATCGTATATTGCGTAGCTGGTTTGAAATCGAAAACCGATCTCTGTGCTTTCTTTGTGTGTAAGTAGATAGGCCTCTGACATGGTTGTGTCAGAGGCCTACCTAGTGGTAGTAGGCGGTTGAAAAACTCTGACACCAGGGTTCATCGGGTCGTTGGACGACTCGGTATCCCACACGAAAAGAGAGAGAGTAGATAGGCACAGAGAACCGGAACGTCATGGCGCGTTCGGAGTTTTTTGACCTTTATTTTTATTTTAATTTTTTTTATCCCGCCCGAGCCGGTTTTCTATTAGGACAATACAAAATTGTTATAAAAAAAAGAAAATTGCGTTATGCAAATTTCTTTTTTTTACAATGACCGATCATGACGTCAATAAGTGATAATGCTATCCTACATTGAATAAAGTTATTTCATTTTCATTTCATTTTCATTTTCATTTTCATTTGTAGATATGCCATGGCCAAATGGCCATTCACTATAAAGTATTATTAAAAGTATACCGATCGCGGTCAAACGACTTGACACAGTAGCCGTATTCGTTTGGGAATAAGATCGGATTTCGCAATATCTTTTCATCTGACAGTCGCATGCGTTACAGTGCGTCAAACATACGCAGTGAGAAAACCGCCTAAGTACGTTGGGCATAACCGTGAGTATGAATGAACTACATAGAAATTGTGTTCTATAAACAAACAACTTTCATGTAAAAATGTATTTTCGAAGTTATATATTTTTTCAAAAATAGGTCCCTCTAGGCCGCTTCGCTATTCGAACCATAATTCATGTTCTTCATTAGGACATACGCCCTGATGTGGCCTCAAATATTCCACTAAATACTTTGATGAATGATGTTAACGGAAATTAGTTTTCTAGTATTAAGGGTTAGTATTTAAATCTGCAGCACAACGACCTTAATACGGCTACGTAACTGATGCGTCTGTCAAGTCATTTGTATGGGAATAAGATCACAATTAGCAATTTCGTTTAGTCTGACAGTTTGACAGACGGTGCGATAAAAATACGCAGCGACGGATGACAAGTGGTGGGAGAGCCACCTTATCTTCTAAACATATTCTGTATATACAGGATGTAAGGGACTGCGTTCCGAATACTGATGGAGTGCATTCAGACTGTCAAATTAAACAACTTTCCCCTAGGAACATATGTCAGAAATCAACAAAAAAATATCGACCTCTCATGCAAAATCAAGTTCAGCTGACTGACTTCACTATGAGTTTTTTTTTTTTACTTTTCCTGAAATATGTTCCTAAGAAAAAGGTATTCAGTTTAAAGATCTGCTTGCGCCTTTTCAATATCCGGAAAGCTGTTTCTTACACCCCGTATCATAGAGTAGAAATCACATAGAGATGACACTCCCGCTCCAGACGCGCTCAAGGTCAATCCGTCTGGCTGTCTCTTAGCGAACAATTCAGTCGGGAGTGCGCTTCGCCGCGGAAACGTTCGTCGTGCGGGTCGAATTTTCATTTTTTGTGAAAAATTTAGCAATGCCGAATTATTGTGGTGTGTATGGCTGCAAAAGTGATGCGAGGAAAATCTAAGAGGCATCTAAGTTTTTTTAATTTGCCTAAAGATGAGATTAAAGAGAGATGAAATACCTAGGTACCTACCATTCGTTATTATACGTAATTGTTGTGTGTACTCCTATTTTTACTTACGTAGGTACCTAGTTTACATTTTCTAATTTAAACTACCTAGGTGCCTAAGTCATTGTTAGCTGATAATGATAAATACGCACATTCGTATCGTAGGTATGTTTTGCACCTATTTTAAAATTCTGTACCTACCTATATAAAATGGTAAGGTAAGACTTTAAAACGGGTAAATATTTTGTTCCCACGGGAAAACTGTTAGCAGCGGTCGCAACCGCTTGACTGACCGCTAGTCTGGAATAAAATTATTGGCACGTGACAGCCCCGACTTAAAGCGTGGGAGAGTGCGGGGCGTTACGGGCTGCGGGGGGAAGTAGGTATTTAAAGCGCGGCTTTTGGGGCCCAGACAAAGGAGTTTCGTTTCTATACGCAGTATTATTATCTATTCTTATGCCCGTATGTACTTCACGTTACGTATGTTTACGAAAGTAACCGAAAGTGACGACAAAAGAAGGAAAAAACAAACAGCTTACTAAAAATTTGGATCAATCACCAAACGCTTCACGCTGGTACATTAATGTAAACACACTTTTTCCCAAGGAACATTGGTCGAAATACAAATGTATGTAAAAAAAGACCTCCCATAAAATGAAGTAGCCGGCAAAGTCAACCATTTTCAAATTTCAACCTTTGTTCCATGGGGACAGTTATTCCTTATTTATAACCAGCCAGTCTTGAGATTTCACTATCGGTGACTGGTAATTTTTTTTCCTATATACTTATATTTAAATTCTATATATGTTTACGAAAGTAACCGATAGTAACGACAAATAGACCCAAAAAACAAACATGGAACCGGTTGTCTGGCTTCTGCCGACTCAAAAGTATTTATTTTTTATCATAAATGGCCTAACCGTCGCTGTGCCTGCAGTTTACTCTGTGTATTTACAAGATTAATCGAAAGCAACGACAAATAGACGCAAAAAAAAACAAAAAGCTTACTAATATTTGGATCAATCACCAAACACTTCTCGCTGGTACATGATCGTGGACACACTTCTGAAATCGTGCCACTGCATTAATGAGGCACAAACTGACGCTTCATCGAATGTTGTAGTTTGAATGGAGAAGTAGCGAGTTTTACAGCTCCCACATATACATATATCATGTCTATATCTCGTAAACGGCCGTAAAAAACGAACGCCACGTCTGACAATCATTTGACGGTAGGTTCAAAATAAGTCCTTCTATTACTATCTATTCTTTAGCTGAGTGTACAGGCAGGTAAGTATGTTTTTTCTTAATAAATATATAAGTTACTATATAGGTCACCTATTTCAGAAAGGTAAACGGATTATTCAGGCGCTACATTTTAGCATAAAATCCTTTGCAATCCTCATGCAGACACGGATGAAACAGATTAAATTATTCCAATTCTACTGAACTCCTTTGTTTCTTGCTGTACCTATAGTTGCCTTTTACGCTTATTTTTTTTAGTTTCGCAGTGAGTCGACAAACGACCCGATGAACACTAGTGTCAGAGTTTTTAAACCACCTACTACTTGGTAGGCCTATGACATGGTTTTTGTAACGATTGCAGTCTAAAAGGGGATATAGCGCGGGCAAGATTTTTACACCAGTTTTATTGAGACAATTATGCCTATAAATTCTGAAAAAAATAAATGTTATCGTCGAGGATTTAACAGATAATATATACCTATCAGTTACACAATTTGACTAACTTTACATGATAGAAAAAAAAACCAAAGTGACCTCCATGTGAGTTTTAAAGGTTTTACAAAAAATATGCTATATTTTAGATACATACCTTTTCTAGTACAAATACCTTAATTGTAACGGTATTTCTCTAGTTTCTATGACGGAAAAACCGTAAAATCTCGCGAAAATTTAAGCGCAAAATGAGTTTCTGTTTCTCTCTGGCGCAGCGCGAATGAAAAGGACAGACTTTTCAGGTGAATAAGGGCCTTAAGTATTCATAGACAGCAACCCAGACCGTTGCAATGGCTTAACGTACGATTCAAAGCACGGAACCATCGGCGGTTCACCCACTTGCCGTCTGCCGCTGTGTATTTTTAACGCAACGTAACGCATGCGTGTGTCAGAGGAAAGGAAATTGCGATTTCCGATCTAATCCCTATACAAATATGGCTACGGTGTGTTTTAGGATACGTTTGACCACGGGCCGAATTCCGCTATTCTAAAAGTTGTGTTTCAATAGTGTGAGTTGAATGGTCTTGGCCGTGTCGTATTCCGCTAACACTTGAGCAACGCGGTCTTTCGTCTCGTGTACGGGTATGGAAGGCCGCGTTAATCGAAATGCAAACAGTTCGAAGTATTGAAAATTACAGTGAAAATAGAAGAGGCGATGGCATTAAAATGGCTATAAAATAACAGAATGGGGTTGCTGTCTATGGTTGGTGTCTATACGCTCGTTACATAACCACGTCAGAGGGTGACTAGTGGTAAGTAGTAACCGAGCAGCATCAAAACTCTTCCTGAGTTTATTGGAACCAAGGGTATTGGTTGTTTCACACGATAAATAGTATGGAAAAAACTGATAAGTGCGAGTCGGACTCGCGCACGAAGGATTCCGTACCATTTTGTATAAATGGCGTATAAATAACCTTTGTAATATGGGTTTTTGTTTTTGTTGTTACAGCGGCAACAATAATTGCATGTTATTGTGAAAATTTTGTATAATTATTACTGTTTATTGAGATACAGCATACAGCCTCTAAACCATTATAGATAAAACCAGCAAAAAACACTTTTAGTGTTTGCAAGCCCCCCCATTTTAATTTTATTAAATTTTTTTGTGTTTGTTGTTATAGCGGCAACAGAAATAGGCCATATGAGATTTTGTTTGGTATAGTATTGACAGACGGACAGACAGACAAACAGATAGACAAATGGACAGACAGACTGACAGACAGCGAAGTCTCAGCAATGGACCCCCGTTTTGACTCTTTGGGCACGGAACCCTAAAAACGACGAATAAACCTTTGAAAATTCAAAGGAAAATTGCCAAAAACATTTCTTCTTATCTTTACACCAAAGTATATTTTGAAACGTAACAAATTACTGATGTTTAGAAGCCCATAAACTTTTAATTGCCATTAAATTAAAAGGTAAAAGTAAATGCTGTTGTAATAAATTTTCCATTTAGAAATGTACCCTAATAAATATTCGTTAATACCCGCCTTTTAATCTTCAATCGACCGAAAATTTTTAATAAATCGGTCCGTACTTGTACAAACCAATTACAAAATTAAAAATATTTAGGTTTTTATAATAATATATTTCGTAGTTCGCGTTTTTTGTCACTTTGTGACGTAAGTGATGCCGTATGATGTCGGCTTAGAATAGCATCACCCCATTTCTTTCCCGTGGGAGTCGTAAGAGGCGGCTAAGTGATTTGAGGGTGTGTATTGCAATTTTAGGCGATGGGCTGACAACTTGTCACTGTGGTAGTACACAATTTTCCAAATGACCCTGAAATATATGTCAGACGTGGCGTAAAAGTCTGCTGTTGCGGCCGTTTACACTCTGCCTACCTCGCAAGAGATGATAGGCGTGATATGTGTGTGTCAGTGTGACGTAAACTGAGACGTAAATTTACGTTACATAGATACATTAACAGCCATTATAGTCCATCGCTGGACATCGGACTTCCTCTATTGGCAAACGAAATTGGCGATGTTGTATTAACGGGGCACTACAAGTGGTTGTCATAAAAAGTGACTAAGCGACAATTACTGCGCTCGGCAATCCGCCTGTCAAGCGTAGTAAGTAAGGGAGAGGTTCTGTTGTGGCTTTTAAAGTATGTATGTAACGTAAATTTACGTCATAGTTTAGGTCACAAAGTGGCAATATTTCATTGTAAGACATGCAGGTTTCTTTATGAGGTGCAGGCAGATTCATCATACATATAATTAAAATTATATTAAATTTAAACATATACTAAATTATATACACAAGATCTACAAATCTGAAATATTCTCGTTTTTACAAAGCCCTGTGATGCTGGCTGCGAATAGCATCACCCTATTTCTTTCCCGTGGGAGTCATAAGAGGTGACTAAGGGACTCGAGGGTATGTATTGCAATTTTAGGCGATGGGCTGACAATCTGTTAATATAGTGATACACAATTTTCCCAACCCTCAAATATTTATCTGTCTTTGGGTAAATATCGGCGGCTGCGGCTGCGGCTGATTAGGCTCTGCCTCCCCCGCAAGGGATTATAGGCGTGATATGTGTGTGTTTTACAATTGGTTGTAAAGTCAGCGGCTGTTTTAATCCGGCACCAAACTTAACTACAAATCTTGGGAGTTTTTCTGTTGACAGTTCTCTTAATTGTTCCAGAGGGCGTTGAGCATTGAGCTAAACTGTAAATTTGACGTTTCAATATGGCTGACGGCAGCCATAGTTTTGTCACAGGTTCCGTTTTACGTGTTCCTTACGTGTTCGTTACTAATTAACTCTGTTAGTTTGATCTGCTCCAAAAAAATTGTGGTCATGCTGTTACATTGGGTGTCATTCATAGAAGTATAAGTTACAAGAAGAAAGAAAGAAAAACAAAAAGTGTATTTGCACAATAACTAGACTAGACAACTGTTTCGTTTCCGATTAAACTCTTCAAGTAAGGAAGAGAGAGTGTAAATTTGAAACATTTCAATCAGATTTAAATATGTGTTGTTTCATAGGACATGTTGGAAATACATTTGGTATGCTACAAAATAAACTTGTAGTCATGCTATTATATTAAGTCTCATTCATATAAGTAAAGAAAAAAACAATAAGGAATTCTTCTTCTTCTTTTCGTGTGGGACACCGAGTCATCCAACGACCCAATGAACCCTGGTGTCAGAGTTTTTCAACCGCCTACTACCACTAGTAGGCCTCTGACATGGTTGTGTTACGACCGCTGTCTAAGTAATCATAGACAGCAACCGGGACCGACGGCTTAACGTGCCCTCCGAAGCACGGAACCATTTCTTTTCGGACAATCAGTTGATTCACCCTGCAATATCCTAACCAGACCAGGAACAAATTCACAAAGAGATAAATATCAATTTTTGTGAGTGTCCCACCGAGAATCGAACCCGGAACCTTTGCGTCGCAGGCAGTCGCACTACCACTGCGCCACATCGGTCGTCAATAAGGAATTAAGAACAATTCAATAAACACCAAATTAAATATATAAGTGGTACAGATTGTTGTATAAAGAAACTTTATTTCAATTGAACTCAGCGCCCTCTAAATGACACTCGAGAATTCCTAAAAAAAAAAACAATTTTGCTATCAGTAATAAGCAAAATTTCATCCTATACAAGGTGTAAAGGACAGAAAGCCCTCAGAATACATTGCGACCATGTAACTGAACAACTTCCCATACGAAAATATTTTAGGAAACGTCAAATAAAATTGACGTTCCTATAGTAAATGCTGATCGTGACTTTATATAGGAGCTCTAAAACTTATTTTCGTTCCCTGACATATGTTTCTAGGGAAAAGTTGTTCAGTTTCATGGTCTGCATGCACCCTATCAGTATTCGGAAGGCTGTCCCTTACACCCTGTATAGTAATATAATATGTACTCTGTCCAGTTGTAATAGTGATGTTGGATGTAGCCATTGGATTGAGCTGAAGGACGCGGGTATTCACTGGACCGGGAATAATCAAATCCCTCTCAACCCTCTTTGATATACTTTGGAGTATGTTCTGTGGTGAATTACGAAATCATGTGCTTTTATCTTTCTTCTTTTTCGTGTGGGACACCGAGTCGTCCAACGACACGATGAACCCTGGTGTCAGAGCTTTTCAACCGCCGACTACTAGTAGTAGGCCTCTGACATTGTTGTGTAACGACCGCCGTCTAAGTAATCATAGACAGCAACCGGGACCGACGGCTTAATGTGCGTTCCGAAGCACGGAACCACTTCTTTTCGGACAATCAGGTTGTTCATCCTGCAATGTCCTAACCAGACCTGGCCAATCCGTCTGGCAAGTGTGGTGAGTATGGGGGAGGCCCATTTCCAGCAGTGGACTGTTGTGGCTGTTAATGTAATGTAATGTTTTAAGAGATAACCGTTTCAAAAACTTGTGTGAGTCTTAAATGATTCTTGGTCTAAAGTATACCTTTCGTAGGTATGGCCTTAAGTCGAAAAGACACGCTTTTGATGAGGAATTGATATTTTCTTAGATATTTAATTTCTTAAATTTAGAAAATTTGGTAGTATGTATTTATTTTTCAAATTTTCTTACTATTCAAAATTTAGACCTGGCTTTTATTTACTTACTACCATATCTTTGGATGACTCGGTGTCCCATACGAAAAGAAAAACCATAGCCTTCTTATCAATTTACTTTGCCTTACATTTTATTTTTAGCAGGCAAATAATTGTGTGATGGAATGAATAAGAGTTTACTCCTTTTTCCTTATGCCGTAAGCAGTCGAAACGTAGAGGGATAAAACTCTCTACCAACTATACAACAAGTAAGTCGTGTAAACCCACCATCATGAGTGATACTTGTTCGTTTAATAATAAAAAAATCCTTTTTCCTTGCTTATTTATAAAACTAACGAAAGAGATATCTTGTTCCAATAAATAGAAGCTATCAAAAGTCAAACTTATTTTGATCCCTAAAAAACCTTTGGCAAAGATTGCCTATGACTGCCATCGGACTATCTTTATTCATCGACGGGCGAGCTCAACATCACAAAGCTTCATGAAAATCTAATCACTGTGTGATCACACGGGGCTCTTATGATCACACCGATAGGGCTGAAAACAACATAAAAGTAACACTATTTACTATTATAATTTAAACGGATTTTCGACGCTGTTGCAAGCGTCATGATCACGCGTCGAAATATCGGGAACTCGCAATAAAAATAATTCGTCGGTAAGAACCCATTTAAATTATAATGATGAATATCATATTAGTATTTTTTACAATAATTTCGGAAAACGGATCATTTATCGTATCATTATTTCATCAATCATCATTTTATTTAACCTATTTAAGTTCTGACAACGTCGCATAAAAATCAATACCGCATGATGAAATGGGACAAAAATGTCCCGTTTGTTTCAAAACACAGAACTACTTAATAAAACAACAACATTCCGACGCAAAAATTTGTAAGCAAAACTTAATTAAACTTTGTATTTGTTATCGCTAGCCGAGTTTCAAGATATTCCAGTAGAATAAATGTTTACATTATTAGAAACTTTGGTCCGCACATAAACAACAAAAATAATTTTCCAATTTGTTTTTGTTAATATGAAATTATTTTATTTTCAAAGTTTAATAATATTCTTATTAAAAAAACAGAGAATGACTAAATTCACAAAATTTGTTATTACTAAAAGTTATTTTATTAATCTACCTACTACATACATCCTTCTATAACCAATCGTACAATCCATTACCTACATTTCTCCGTCCAAAAGGCAACGGCAAATACATTTTCTCAGCCCTAACCTTCGGTCAGTGTTGCCAGCTTCTCGGATCGAGATTTGCTGGTCGCTACCGATATTTATAGATATTTATTTAGACTCTTGTCAATAATGTTGTTTAGTTCAGTTTTTATGCTGAACTGGTGAAATCAGGTAGAAAAGTACGAAAAACTTATTTTTAAAATAAGTAGGCAACTGTTTCACTTTCGGTTCAGCTCTTAAGGTTCGTTAAGGAAGATTCGTAACGACAGTTGATACTTGAAACTTCGTGCAAATTTCCATAAGCTTGAAGTAGGTTTTTTTTTATAGGACGTGTTCTTAATACTTGTAAGAAAAGCGTCGTACGACATACAGCTCCCATTTTGTATACAATGATGTAAAAGGTAAAGTACGGGAAAAAAAGGTGTACGTGGGCAAAAACTGAATATTTTACCACAGGTTGCTACGACATTATATTGAGACACAGCAGTGCCCTTAAACGCCACGACTTTTCTTTTTATGCACAGGCTTTAGAATAGATGTGTAACCAACCTTTGTAGGTGATTCATAACACGCTGCTGAAACATTCACTGTGTTAATACAAAAAATGTTGACGCGCATTTAGACACTGTCTTAATTTTTTCCCATACGATTCGACGTTGTCAAACGATTAGGAAATTGTTTATTTTTAATGTAATAACACGGACACAATTCAATAAATGCAATTTATTAACTAATAATATTATACAAGAGATGTAATCCTCCCGTACCAGGCACATTTAGGTTTTTTTTTTTTTTATTAATGATGGGTTTGCTCTTGACTCTAGTCTGGGTCATAGGACAGAGACAGAGTCTAAGATAGAGCGAGGTAAGAAGGTAATACCAAAATGTGCGATAAATGGGTAAACTTTTAATGCCTGGCAACCCTACTTTCGGCCAATATCCTTTCACATGCATTATTCAGTTTCATTACCCCGTAGCTGCTTCAACAATAAATCGACTCCGCTTTTTCTACTGACTTATTTTCTACTCTGCGACTTTTATTTGATGTTAATCGCGATAAAATTTCGCTATTAGAGTTTCGATCATTTTGTTAGTCGGTTAACTACACATAGTATAAAATAAAACACTGCCGTGTGATGCCGGCTTAGAATAACATTAGCCCATTTCTTACCCTTGGGAGTCGTAAGAGGCGACTAGGGGACTCGAGGGTGTGTATTGCAATTTTAGGCGATGGGCTGACAACCTGTCCATAGTGATAGTCACCATAGGGCGATGCACAATTTTCCGAATGACCCTCAAATATTTGTCAGACGTGGCATAAATGTCCGTTTTGAGGCCGTTTGCGCTCTGCTTACCCCGCAAGGGATATAGGCGTGATTAGTGTATGTATGTATGTGTTACGGGCAACGTGATTAATCGGGCACTATTAATACTGACCGGCCATTATTAATAGTGCCCAAAAACATCGGGCAAAGTGATTAATTAATCACTTGGACCGGCCATTATTAATAATGCCCGAGTGCCCGCGGTCCATGTAATAAATCAGTCTTTAGAGTAAGCTTGAATTTATCAGTTGGACCGAGCAATGAAATAAACTGGGCCGAATTTATTACTTGGACCGGGCAATGTGATAAATTTGGTCGAACGGCTTTGCAACACGAGAGGGGCGCACGCGGAAGGGCCACGCGCGCACTCAGCGACGTTTTAGTTCACAGCGATACTTCGGAACGAGAACACGTGAGTGCAGTTAGAATGTTTTTCTCACAAAATGGCGGCATACATGAATAATATGAAAAGACGTTTTAATGAAGTAATTCATAAAATAAAACTAACGAAGGAACGAACGTGAACGTGACGCAACGTGAATTTCCGCGGCGCGACGCCGCGCGTTCTGGCGGCGCGCGTCGCGGTCTACCGCGGCAACGCGCCGCGCACTTTGGCGGGGCCGCGCCGCCGATATGTGGACGAGCCCTTACCTACTGATTTTATTATTTTTTACAACTATTTGTTTTTTTTTATTAAGTATGGGTTTGCTATTGACTCTAGTCTAGGTCATAGGACAGAGACAGAGTCTAAGATGGAGCGAGCTCACCCAGTAGAAGCTTGTTCACTCTTACTTTGAAGAGATTAGGGTTGTATGCGTTTGGAAACACAGACGCAGGTAGTGAGTTCCACTCTTTAGCAGTGCCCAATATAAATGATGACTGGAAGAGCTTAGTCCGAATTGGTGGAATGGCAACCAGGTATGGATGGTATCCGGCGGTGCGTCTGGATGTCCGATGGTAGAAAGGAGCTGGTGAAACAAGGTCGTGAAGCTCTTGAGCAGACTCTCCGAAGTACAATCTGTAAAAAACCGACAAACAGGCAACCTTGCGGCGATGTGTCAGGCTATTCTATCTATATTATTTAATTTCCATGTTCAAATTTATCGATAACTTTAATGTAAATTATGTAAGTTAATTTCATTTGAATGAAGTAATTTAAACTTCATTTAAATAATGTAAGATTAACTTAATTTAATAAAAAATTACATTACAGTTCTTTATTTTTATTACTTTGCCCAAGGAAGGGTGGGAACTATTAATACTGACCGGGAAAAGTAATTAATCGTGCTGTTTTAATCACATTGCCCAATTAGGTCGGGCACTATTAATATTGACCGGTCAGTATTAATAGTGCCCGGACTTATCAAATTGCCCGTAACATATGTATGTGTATAAAATAAAATCGCGTCCCGTTGCATGCTTAGATCTTTGAAACTACGCAACGGATTTTGATGCGTTTTATTAAGTACATTACATTAACAGCCACAACAGTCCACTGCTGGACATGGGCCTCCCCTTATTAAGGAGGGTATTGCCATACCACGCCTAGCAAGCAATTTGGCGAGCGCAGTGCAAGACATTGCTTTCTCAGGGAACGCTGTTGCCCAGTCCCTGGATGAATTTATCCCTAAGTCGCTTTTTACGACACCCTCGGGTTGTATTGCAGTGATGCTATTCTAAACCGGCATCACAAGACACGGAGTGATTCAAGAGGCAGAATATTACGGAGGTACCTCATGGCCGCGGGAAAAACTTATTTCCTACAGGAAAACGGGTAGCAGCGGGTGAAAATGCTGGGCGGGTCACTTGTTCTTAATAGGTGGTTTATTCTTCTACTGTCATGTGGGACACGGAGTCGACGACCGACGCGATAAACCCTGGTGTCAAGAGTGTATTGAAAACCAAACCATGTTCACCTTTTTTATTTTCATACTAGCTTTTACCCGCGACTTCGTCCGCGTTAGATAGTTTTTTTAGGCACAGGTTCTAAAGTAGATATTCATAGTAAGTATGACAGTTCAAAATTTGCTATCCGGTGTAATGCCGTGAGTGATCCATATTTATAACCATTGAATACAAAAGTCAGTAGATAACAAAAAAATCTGCAGTAAAAAGTTGCCAATGTCCTTTCTAAACTTATTCCCATCATACTGAACAACTTTTGTTTTGGAACCATGCCTGTATCTCTAATAGTTCAGCTGGGCTCCTGATGGTACACCTGATGGTCTACATAATGTACTCCAGATCCTCAATATCCTTGTGAAAAGGAGGAGCCCATCATACGAAACAACTTTTGTTTTGGAACCATGCCTGTATCTCTAATAGTTAAGCTGGGCTCCTGATGGTACACCTGGTGGTCTACATAAGGTACTCCAGGTCCTCAATGTCCTTGTGAAAAAGGCGGCCCATCATACTGAACAACTTTTGTTTTAGAACCATGCCTGTATCTCTAATAGTTTAGCTGGGCTCCTGGTGGTACACCTGGTGGTCTACATAATGTTCTCCAGATCCCCAATGTCCTTGTGAAAAGAAGCGGCCCATCATACTGAACAACTTTTGTTTTGAAACCATGCCTGTATCTCTAATAGTTTAGCTGGGCTCCTGATGGTACACCTGGTGGTCTACATAAGGTATGCCAGATCCCCAATGTCCTTGTAAAAAGAAGCGGCCCATCATACTGAACAACTTTTGTTTGGAACCATGCCTGTATCTCTAACAGTTTAGCTGGGCTCCTGGTGGTACACCTGGTGGTCTACATTAGGTACTCCAGATCCCCAATGTCCTTGTGAAAAGAAGCGGCCCATCATACTGAACAACTTTTGTTTTGGAATCATGCCTGTATCTCTAATAGTTTAGCTGGGCTCCTGGTGGTACACCTGGTGGTCTATATCTGTACTCCAGACCCTCGAATGGTGATAAAAAGTAGCCTATGTCCGTTCTCGATATGCTAGCAATCTCTGTGCCAAGTTTCATGAAGATCGGTTCAGCGGTTTGGCCGTGAAAGCGTAGCAGACAGACAGACAGACAGACAGACAGAGTTACTTTCGCATTTATAATATTAGTGTGGAAGTGTGGATTAGTGATTACGTACGCCGAGTCACTCTGATTATTAACCAGTAAGTACATAAACAATGTTGGCTGGTGGTGCCGGTTTACGATAGCATCACCCCGTTTAGACACGTGGGTGACGTAAAAGGCGACTAAGGGATGACTCCGGGGAATGGTGAGCAGTGTTTTCTGTGAACATCTTGAAAACCTTGCACTGCGCTCGCCGAGCCGCAATCATAATAATAATATAACATTCCACTGCTGGACATAGGCCTCTTTATTAGATATTCGTTAATATAAATTAAGAAACCATACAGTATAAAAATATGCATATGAAATAAATAGACAGAGTAATATCGTTTCATTATCTCAGCTCACATTCTTTTACGAATCCAATAAATGATATCCAATAAGTAATCGGGAACTAATTGGCTGAACGCCAATAGTCTATTACCTACAATGCAGAGAAAAAAGATTTGTTTTGCCCTATCCTCCCCATTCAATAGAAATACCCTGTAAGACCCATTAAGCTAATCCTCTTTGCCCCGCACTACCCTCGGCGAAGTTGGCAACACTAAGAAGGTGCGCGGCGTCCATTACTGCTTAGAAATGTTGGAAAGTTTGTAGGAAGTTTTGTGAAAGAAGCGAAAGTTCAGTTGTGCTAGTTTGAGTATGTTTTTAATAGTGTGGCTTTGAATTTTATGTGATGATGAACTTGTCTGACACGAGGGTATAGAGTACTATGGTTTATAATGTACTCACAAAGCTATATTATTTGAAAAATTAAATAGTACCAGTATTCGTTACAAAAACTTATACTAGATGTCGCTTATAAGTTGCTTCGAGACGAGTGCCGAGCGATTGAAAATTTGGATGTGTCAGTCGAGACGCCGATAGCTCAGTTGGCAGAGCAGTGGGACGGTACCCCACGGTCCCGGGTTCAAGTCCCGACGGGCGCCAACATTTGTTTTAATTTCAAATTTTTCTTTCGATGTAATAATATTCTGCTTTATAATACAAAATGTTTGGCAGCGAGAGAATAAGCTTTTTATACAATTAATTGGTAGTAAAGTACATAACCAGTCTTGTATCTATTCATCCGGCCATCTCGGTGCATCCCGTTTTACATTTCTAGAGTTCTGTAGCGAACTTTGTGCCTAAACTCTAGCAAAAACATGTAAGCGAAATAAATATAGACTACAATATTCAATCGGGTTTTTTGGATTGGATTTAGAATTTAGAGGTTGCGCCACAATAAGGGGTCTGCGGAGAAAAAACTTGTCATACCCTTGGTTTCTGCATTCCAGGACTTCAATGTACAGCAATTTCCTTAGTGAAAAATTGTAGTTAAATTTTTCTCCCTCTATTTGTGGCGCAACCTCTTTATTCTAAATCGTTAAAATCATTAAAATTATTGACACTAGATGTCGTTTGCACGTCGCTTCGAGACGAGTATAAAGAGATTGAAAATTTGGAAGTGTTTGGTGGCGGCGCCGCAAGCTCAGCCACAGAGCAGTGGGCCCGGATTCAAGCTCCGACCGAAACGAAAAAAAGTAATTTCTAGTTTTTATTTATGAACCTAATACCTCAGAAAATCTAGGTCCAAGCCAATATAACCTCTTATAATGCAAAGAAAGATTGAAACGGAAAAGTCGGACTTCTTAAGAGATAATACGGTCGATTTTTTACGCTTTTTCAGATGAGATTTTCTTGCTGAACGAAGCTATCATGCTTAATATAAATGGCTGGAATATTTCTTGAGCTTTGTGATTAAAAGGACTTTTTCTTTTATGGGAAATGCGATTTTTATGAAGTATTAGGTATTATTACTTATGAAATTATCAAACCTTTTAATCTCTTTCAAACTTTCTGGGTTTCATTGTTTGGTCATTTTTAACCGACTTCAAAATACGAAGGAAGTTCGCAATTCTTCACGTTTTTTTTTATATATAGAGGGTGTAAGGGACAGCCCTCCTAATACTGATAGGGCGCATTCAGACCATGAAACTGTACAGCTACCCATAGAAAAATATTTAGGAAACGTCAAAAAAATTATGAATTCCGTCAGCTGAGTGTGATTATGTATGGGAGGTTGGACATTTTTAGTTTTTCTGATAGATGTTTCCAGCGGAAAGTTGTTCAGTTTCATCGTCTGATGCACTCTATCAGTATTTGGAGGGCTGTCCCTTACACTCCGTATATATGTTAACTCAAAGACGCCTAGACTTATTTGTTTTTGTTTTAATGGCTATACTGTCTTGTTGGTCCATCATCAAGTTAGGATGAGTATTTAAACGCACCGTAACGTCGCATACTAATACGGCTACGGTATACGTAGCAAATCGTTTGACATACGCATCCGTTAACGCATCGTAGCCGTATTTGTATGGGATTAAGATCGGAATCCGCAATTTCCTTTCGTCTGACACACGCATGCTTTTCGGTGCGTTAAAAATATGCAGTGACGGACGACAAGTGAGAGAACCACCCTAAAATTAAAATTCTTAGTCAATGTAGGATAGTATTATCACCTATATAGTAAAAAAAAAACGTATCACACAATTTTCTTTTTTTTATAACAATTAGTTTCTGGTTCGGGCCAGATTCCAACTGAGAAAAAGTTGATTATAAGAAGCGAGCTCATCCAGAAAGCTTTAACAGCACTGGCATTTCTACGATGACGTGACGTAGCAAGCTGTTTGAGACAAATTTTCAGGCGAGTGTACTCGTGAACTGCCTCGACAGTGACGCCACTTCACAAAAAAAAGTTTTCTCTTCATTCAAACAATCTGTCAGAATGTCCGTTGCTCAAGTAGTAATAAGCACCTACAAACTCAATGAAATATTCTCTGTAATTAAGATTATGGTGTACAATTAATACCAAAAGTGGCTGCTTTTGGGCACTTTTTGCCGTAAGTTTAATTTGAGAGAATATTTCATTAAGTTTGCAAGTTCTTCTTTTACCTAAGGATAATACTAAAAACTTGAGCAACATATATTCTGATAGATTAATTGTAAAGAGTTTTTTTTTTGGGGAGTGGCGCCACTGTCGAGGCCGTTCACAAGTACACTCACTTTAAGCATACATCCTGGGCAATGAGCTGTATTGGTTGGGCAAAGATCTTTGCCGAACAATGGTTAATTCAAAACAGGTCCAGACGTAGAGGTAGACCCTCGAAATGTTGGCGTTTTGTATGTCAGGCCCTGAATAAATAGGCAAAACTGTATTTCTTTACTAATTATTAGACCAAGTACTTATAAAGCAGTGACTTAAACCAATATAGGTGTGGTATGGGATCTACCTCCTAGCGGTCCACCCCGGGCAACGGCAACGTTTGCCTGTGGATAAGTCCGGCTGAACGATCCCACCAAGCGGTGGAAGGCTCCGTAAGGGGCCGCCTGGCTCGCGACCACCATCCCACCGAAGTCTGGCGCCAAGTAGCTTGCTGCGTTCCGTCAGTGTGTCGCTCCATCTGACTCTGTCTCTGTCTTATGAAATAGACTAGAGTCAAGAGCAAACCCATCATTAATAAAATTAAAAAAAGTAAAATATAGATACGTCTCCAAAACAGTAGTACAGCCATGTGATGCCGGCTTAGAATAGCATCACCCCATTTCTTTCCCGTGGGAGTCGTAAGAGGTGACGGTGGGACTCGAGGTTGTGTATTGCAATTTTAGGCAATGGGCTGACAACCTGTCACTATGGTGATACACAATTTTCCGAATGACCATCAAATGTTTGTCAGACGTGGCGTAAATGTCCGTTTTTGCGGCCGTTTACGCTCTGCCTACCCCGCAAGGGATAAGGGCGTGATATATGTATGGATGTATGTATGTCCAAAACAGTATAACAATCTGGTAAGGATTAAACTCTAGACAAACAAACACACACGATAGACAATATATAGCTAAAGCTCCAGACGGGACTGCTGTGCCTAATAACAATATTCGTTAGGATTGTGGTCCAGCTAGTGCGATTTAAAGCGATATCAATAGTACCTAAGGCGTTAGTAGGACTTTGTAATTATGCAACTTTGTCAAGGTTTTTGTACTAAGTCACACTGTTACAGCGTTATACTTCCATAAACGAAAATGAGACGTCAAAACTACAACGGCCAGGACTTAAACACAAAGTATTGGCGGCTGTTGTGACTTAAAGCCGCCATATACAGTGTGTTGGACTGTAATTTTTAAATATTCTGTATCTTATTTTCATTGATTTCTATTATGTTTCTTTATTGATACTGATTACCTACGTGGAAGGCGTAAAATCAATAGCTACCATATCTATTCTATATTCTTGTTTGACTAGTAGGAACTATCTTATAATTGAATGATTTTAGACAGTAAATGCAATCGAATCTTTGTATTATATTATAGCTTTTAGTGGTGACATGCACAACGCGCAGTATGGCGATTGGAAACGTGTGCTGGCAGCCGCAACCCGTGCATAAATCTTGTGCCTGTTTGTATTGGCCTGCAGTAACGAACCTAACCATAAACTAGTACACAATACTGGGTGTTAGGAACGATGGACGGTGGAGAAAGCGGGTTCTCGAGTGGAGGCCGCGCCTTCGCAAGCGTGGCGTGGGACGACCTCCAGCCAGATGGACCGATGACTTAAAAAAGGCGGCTGGTAGCATCTGAATGGTGAAAACGAGAGATCGTACCCTATGGCGTACCCTGGGGGATGCCTACGTCTTGGACTGCAATAGGCTGATGTATGTTTGTATGCAAGAAGAATACTGGCTTTCAAAGTGATGACACGGATTGTACCGTTGTTTAAACACTCGTAGTAAGTTGCTTACGACTGCACAAAATATTTTTGATTAGATATAGCCAATGTATCTGAATAATTATTAGCAATGGCTCGATTAATATAGGAGATCGAAATTTGGGTAAAAAGGCTATAGACTGGCCTACCAAAAACTCGCCTTCTAGGTGGGATTATCATTTTCATACTAGTTTGTGCTGGGGTTTTCCATTGCTCGCTCAACAAAATCTGTAGAGTCGCAAAAATAAAAACATACTTACCCTTGCGATGCCTTGTCTTGTCTTGTCTAGCCCACACCAGACCACTGCTGGGCAAAGGCCTCCTTCTTCTTCTTCCATCCATCTCTGTTGCTTCCGCATGCCTATTGCAATACCTATTAGATGATTAATAGTTTGAAGTAGAGATCAATTATTTCTTCGATCTGACCCATATTCGATGGGAAAGTTCAACAGATTCAAATTTAAAAGAAACGCAAACTTTTTGTAACATCCTACACACTATAAAACCCATAACCAGGCATATACATACATAGTGTAGACTAGTGTAGTGGTGTAGACAGAACAAAGGAACGTGCCGGTATGTAAACTGGCTGGTTCCGATGCTTGAACGCTCGGTTCGGTATTTGCGAGAAATGTTTTTCGAAGGAACTTAGAGATATCACAATAAAATAATTTTAAACGTATTCAAATTGTGTTCTTCTTCTTTTTTGTGTTGGACACCGAGACGTCCAACGACCCGATAAACCCTGGTGTGAGAGTTCTTAAACAGAGTTGTGTTTATTCAGTATTTTAAAATTGTTTATCGATTTAAATTGTTTTATTGTGAACACATCTTATATCCGTTTCAAATTGTTTTGTTGTGATTGATGACTTAATAGTTGTGCAAACTCAAGAAAATATTATTTTTTCTTCTTCTTGTATTTCTATGTGTAATATGTATTTATTTACAAAAAATATGATTATTTATTAACTATCCAGTTCCCATTGAAGAAGCTTTTCTTAGTTTGGGGATAGATGGAGCTGTGTGAATTGTCCACTATATTATATTATTTTTAGTTCTTCATCATCATCATCATCATATCAGCCTACATCTACCCACTGCTGAGTATAGGCCTCTTCTTTTTCTCGCCATTTAGTTTTTAGTAGTACGTATTATACTTAGCCCGAGCCGGTTTTCTATTAGGACAATACAAAATTGTTATAAAAAGAAGAAAATTGCGTTATGCAAATTTCTTTTTTTTACAATGACCGATCATGACGTCAATAAGTGATAATGCTATCCTACATTGAATTAAGTTATTTCATTTTCATTTTTCATTTTCTTAGCCATTCTTTTCTGAATGAGCGTGTTTTTCATTAAACAATGGTGTATGTAATAGTTCAAAACCAGGCACCAGAATATCATAAGCGCCAATACTATTATTTTTTAAATGGATATGCAAAAGTATATTTTCAATTGAACCTAATGAAATAGAGTATAGGATGGAATAGGCACCTATTTTTCATTCAGCCTCGTTCCCTAATGACTAAAACCCCAGCCATTCAATCTGCCTAATTTAACTGTAGCAAATTACAATTACATTTGGTTAATGAGCTGAAAGCTTAGGAAGTTATGGTGAGTGAAATAAACGCCAATCCTATAATGATTATTACGAGAATTGGTACAGTCAAGTTTAGGTTGGGTTAGACAGTTTCGACTTTGGACCGTTCTTATGCCATGCGCATTCTCCTTGTGAATTTGTTCCCGGTCTGGTTAGGACATTGCAGGATGAACCAACTGATTGTCCGAAAAGAAATGGTTCCGTGCTTCGGAGGGCACGTTAAACCGTCGGTCCCGGTTGCTGTCTATGATTACTTAGACGGCGGTCGTAACACAACCATGTCAGAGGCCTACTAGTGGTAGTAGGCGGTTGAAATACTCTGACACCAGGGTTCATCGGGTCCTTGGATGACTCGGTGACCCACACAAAAAAAGAGATAAGACTTACATTGGCGGTTAGAGTGTATAACCGCACGTGTGCTTGACTATTAAAGTAGCACCATACCAAAAAGTCGTATTTAACAGCTGTCAGATTCGTCATAATACTATGGAAGAGGGTCTATTTCCTTTGTTGACATCTTTTTTAGTATGGAGATGACAGCTGTCAAATACGACTTATTGCAACGGCGGTACTTTAGCTGTCTCGAACATCAGCTGTTGTAGAACCGACGGACGTGTAGTAAACGGGTCTAGAGTGGAGGTTGTTGGACACTGGAGTAAAAAAGTTCTCGGGTCTCTAAAAGTGACCACTTTTGCGATTTTGGCATACAAAACTAGGCACACAAGTTGTTTTAACAAGGTGTTATTGATTCTTTATACTCTTTGTGGCTAGTGATTTTGGTTAATTCTTAAATTGGTTCCCCATTCAATCACGATTCAGGCAAAAAAATCAGTCGCTGACGTAGCCCATTAAGTATGTTTTAAAATAAAATTTCCTCCAACCATTTTAAAATCTCTACCCAGTCAAAGAAATACGCAAAGAGTTGAATCAGAAAAGTAAGTAAATAAAACTGCTGATGCATATTTACTTATTCATTACCTTTTAAAAGCAGCCAACTTCACATTTTTACGGAAAATTCACGTTGAATGCCAATCGTCGTCTATCGTATACAGGGTGTAAGGGACGATGTACCGAAAAACTTTGCTGGCATGATCAGACCATCTCTCTCTTTTCGTGAGGGACACCGAGTCGTCCAACGACACGATGGACCCTGGTGTCAGTCTTTTTTCAACCACCTACTACTAGTAGTAGGCCTCTGACATGGTTGTGTGTAAAGTTATCATAGATAGCAACCGAGACCGAAAGCTTTACGTGCCCTCCGAAGCACGGAACCATTTATTTTCGGACAATCAGGTGGTTCACCCTGCAATGTCCTAACCAGACTGGGAACAAATTCACAGAGATAAATATCAATTTTGTGAGTGTCCCACCGAGAATCGAACCCGGAACCTTTGCGTCGCAGGCAGTCGCACTACCACTGCGCCACATCGGCCGTCGATCGATCGATCTATCGATGGTCGATCAGGCCATGAAACTGAACAGGCAGACAGACAGACAGAAACACTTTTTTGCTTACATTCATAATTATAAGTTTTTAATTAACATATTTAACTGAACGAATTTTTCTATTGAGTATATTATGTTGGTAAACGAGAAAAAACTTTCGATCTCCCATACAAAATTCCCAATCAGCTGAATGACTCACTATGAAAGGAAGGAAAAAAATCGTTTCCCAACATACGCTCCATAGTAAAAGTTATTCAGTTTAATGGTCTGATCATGCCTGCAAAGTTTATCGGTACACCGTCCCTTACACCCTGTATTTGATGTTTAATCACATTAAAATTTCAACTGATAGACTCTCTACGTATCTTTGCAGATGTGTTTAAATTTTTCTGGCTGCGTCAGAATATAAAAACTTCTAATTACCTATATGAATTGTTTTAGGATCGACTTAAATCTAGCGCAATTTGGCACGTGCCGTTTGGAGCGAATAGGTAAAGACGAAAATAAATTGCATTGCCTTGAAAATAAAGTCAATATTTGGCTGGTTAAGAGATGGCTCGTGCGGACGCCGGAGCCGTTTACTTCTACCTATTTTCATGTGGGACACTGAGTCAATGAACGACCCGAAGAAACCTGTGTCCGAATTTTTTAAATCGCCTACCACTACTTAGTAGGCCTCTGACATGGTTGTGTAACGACCGCCGTCTAAGTAATAGACAGCAACCGGGAGCGACGGCGTGACATGCCCTCCAAAGCATGAAACCATCTTTTTTACGAACAATCAGGTGACTCAGCCTGCGATTCCCTAGCCAGACTGGGCATATATCCACAAAATTTTATATTATGAACTTTATAAATGCCCCACGTGTGCTGATTTAAGCCAATATAGTCTTTAGTGCAAAAAGGGAGAGTATATTTTTCATGGCCGTGTGATGCCGGCTTGGCCGTGTGATGCCGGCTTAGAATAGCATCACTCCATTTCTTACCCATGGGTGTCGTAAGAGGCGACTAAGGGACTCGAGGGTGTGTATTGCAATTTTAGGCGACGGGCTGACAACCTGTCACTATGGTGATACACAGTTATCTTATTGACCCTCAAGCTTTTGTCAGACGTGGTGTTAATATCCGTTGAACGGCCGTTAACGCTCTGCCTACCCCGTAAGGGATATAGGCGTGATTTATGTATGTATGTATGTATGTATATTTTTCATTTGCTACCAAAAACGGCTCATGCTATTTGGCGCTACTTCTGCGCCGTCCCTAACGTGTTTCCAATGGCACTTATCTTAAGGCAAGTACCTAAAAAACACTGAAAAAGACATCACATCCCGTTTACAAATACTAGCTTCGACAGTGGAAGTCCATCCGAAGATGTGGAAGACCACCTTCCACTTGGCTGACGAAAGTCGTTTTCGAAAGAAGCTCACCAAGACGCCAGCATAACTCAGGACCACGCCAAGTCGAGACTCCGGACATGAAAGGCCGAACCCAAGTAAGTGGGAAATGGGCTAGCGAGAAGTAGAAGACAGACGAACTCCATACATATACATACATCAGCATATGGCAGTCCACTGCTGGTCGTAGGCCTACTCCAGGGTACGCCATAGCGCACGATCTCTCGTTTTCGCTATCCAGTCACTACCAGCCGCCTTTTTTAAGTCATCGGTCCATTTGGCCGGAGGTCGTTCAGCGCTATGCCTGCCAAGGCGTGGCCTCCACTCGAGAACCCGCTTACTCCACCGTCGGTTCTACGACAGATGTGCCCAGCCTACTGCCACTTCAGTATGCTACACTTCCAGACCAAGTTCATTCTTTACAAAAGAGCTAACACAGATTTATCACTCTCACAAAATGCAGATAAAATCAAACTGAACTTTTCAAATAGAACGCTCAGATTTTCGCGAACTTCTCGCCACTTCCAAGGAGGAAATAAACTATAGGAGTGTGATCTGCTGATATTGCTTCTAGTGCTGGATTGGGTTGAATAAATTAAGATGTCCCGAGTATTTTATGAAATTTGAGAAATCCTAAAAGTCTTATTGGTTCCTTCCTGGTAAATTTCTTATCAAATTTGACGGATCAGTTATACGACCAAATATTAGTGTAATGACAATGTAAACATCCAGCCAACATCCAGGTGACAATACGAAAACATCGACCTTTTTCTGGATGTGGGCTGATGATGAAATAATAACTGTTTTTGTATGTCGTTGATTGTAAATTTAGTCTGTTTTATTCGAAAAAAAAAGAAGTCTGTTGTAGTACGCAGACACTTGGAAAATAAAACACCTGCTTTCATTCGTTACCAATCTTAAATTGTAAAGAAAGAAACTTACAGTTTATGAGCGATTTTTTTACTTTAGCTAAGTATTATTTATTAGTGCCATCTAGGTTTGACGAAATTTGTGAGGTCCGTTTTTAAGTTTGAGATTGACTCTTCTCTATTATATTTCCTCCATGCTACTTCTAAGTAGTTTTTGATCCAGTTCCCTACGGCTCGCATAAAACATCAATTTCTGAAACTTCAGCTGCTGGCGGGTGATCGATTCTACTCTTCAACTTTTCAGGATACTTCATGAAATTCTAATATCTAGCGAGAATAGTAGGAGAGGGGGTTTTTATTCTACTAAAGTATCACAATTTTGCACACTGAAAGTTCAGTACTTTCTTCCTTCAATTGTTGTAAAGGTCTCAGCTAATAATGTCCTTTTCTTTAAGTATTTATGGGCTGAGACGACATTTTTCCAAATAAGTAAAAGTTTTTACTTACGAATATTTATTTTGTAGTTATTTACTCGCGGAGAACGGGGCACATGTAAGGCCATTTAGATCGCGCTGTTTTCATTGGTTAATTGAAAATGAACCCTATCTTAATTGATATTAAATCGATATTGCAGTTGCAAAACGGCTCGCACGGGTGCAGGAGCTAGTTTGTTTATGCTAGCTAATATCATCTTTGTTTTAATTATAATTACTTACAAAGTTCTATTTTCTAGATTTCCGCCCCGCTGTTTCACCCGCAGCTGTTTTTCGGTATCACGTGGCAATGCCATGTTTTCCCGCGGTAATAAATAGCCTATGTTTTATTCCAGGTTATACTCTATATAAATGCCAAATTTCATCGAAATCTGTCGAGCCGCTTGAGCGTGAAGAGGTGACAAACATACACAAAATAAACACCATGAAAAGTACTTTAAACATTTATTTATTGTTCTGATTCTGACATGAATTCTAAAAGTTTCTTATAATAACAACAGAATTCATATTTAACGTATTTATACAAATTGTTATTTGTCTAATTATTACAACTGTATACTATTAGTTAAAGGAAGATATTATGTTGACGAAGGCTAGTCAATAGAAAAGATACATAGTAAAAAAAGAACCTACTTAATTAAAAATACAATCGTTTTTGGCAGTGTCTAGTATGCTGATTAATAATTCAAAGTTAGTATAAAAAGGGTCGTAAAAAATTACGCAACATTTTAAATTTTTTTTGGCCGCCCTCGTAGTATAGACGTAACGCCCTTTTACATACATACATCACGCCTATAATCCCTTGCGGGGTAGGCAGATGATATTATGACAGATAACGCCTGGTCAGACCCCCTTCCCTCTAAATTGCGTTGCGTAAATTGAGACGACTCCAAAGTTGTTCAGCTATTTTCCATGTTTTTTTTGGAAACTACAATCTAGTTAGCAAATTTTTTAGTTTCACATTACTTAGTTTCGCAACTACTTTTACACTAACTTCAATTATTTTTGAAGTACATAGATAAAGACTTCAAACAAAAATACACAGGGACAGTCCAACTTATATCTATTTTTGAAACATCAGTCTTATAAAGGATAAAAATTTGGGTAGAAACGATTTTAATATACTAGTTTTATTCACTTTAAAATTAACTCCTTATATAGGGTATAATTTTACTAGTGACCGATAGCGAAAACTTCGAACGGGCTGGTGATAATGGTAAGTAACAACTCTCCTCGAGAAACATAGATCAAAATATGAAAAAAAAAAAAAATAACCTGCCATAGAAAGTGTACCAACGACAATATGTTGTTTGGGAAAATTGTTTAATATCACGCCTGTAATGATTGACGCCCTTTTCGGTATCGGTCACTAGTAAAATTCCACCTTTAATACTTGGCACACTTGACAATAATATTTCAAATATAGTTTCGGAATCATGATATGGTTAAAAAATAACACTATTTATGTACAAAATGGTTTTTTCGACGGTTTTGTTGTTATCTATGGTGCGGTGTTCGGCAGTGTCCTGAAAAAAAGATATTTTAGTTAAAATATCAAACTTTCATTCAATTTGAATCTGATACAGATCTGCAGGTCAAAAAGTAATCTTATTTATTTAAGCTATTGGGTACTTAATTTAACCCGTGGGTGTCGTAAATAGCGACTAAGGAATAAATAGTTCATCCAAGCAATGGATAGCAGCGTTCCTTAAGAATGCAACATCTCGTATTGCACTCGCTTATTCGCCAGTCAAGCGTGGTAAGCATTGCAATACCTCTTAAGTGCTAACTCATGTCCAACAGTAGACTGTTGTAGCTGATAAAGTGTGAATGTAAAAGTTTCTATGTAAATCGAATCCATACATACACATATCATGCCTATAATCCCATGCGGGGTAGGCAGAGCGTAAACAGCCGCAAAAACAGCCATTTACGCCACGTCTGACAAACACTTTGAGGTACATTCGGAAAACTGTGCCTCGCCATAGTGACTGAGAATGAGAATAGCATCACCCCATTTCTTTCCCGTGGGAGTTGTAAGAGGCAACTGAGGGACTTGAGGGTGTGTATTGCAGTTTTAGGCGATGGGCTGACAACCTACCACTATGGCGATACACAATTTTCCGAATGACCCTCAGATATATGTCAGACGTGGCACGTGGAAATGTCGGTTTTTGCGGCCGTTTACGCTCTGCCTACCCCGCAAGGGATAATAGGCGTGATGTGTGTGTGTGTGTGTATCTAATTAGGCGATTGTGACCATTAGCATATCGCTTTTTATGCCCATTACCACGACTGTTACCTTGCCCGTTACCATGAAGTGGTATGCGCGTGCATACCACGATCATTACCATGCCACTTGAGTCCACAAATGGGATTGTTAGGTACAATGCCAGGTTAGGTTAGGTTAGAGTTGTGATCACAACGCACTAGCGGAGTGAGAAGAGCGAGCGTGCCGCAGCAGCGGCCGGCAAAGTGCCAGAAACAACACAGGGCAACTCCTAATCTAATTTAACCACGGCATTTTTGAAGTATACACAAGCAGATTCCTATGGATGCGTTATGACCTTATATTATACGTAAATACGCATCGGCGAGTGTATAATATAAAGTATACGAACGAACACAACGCACAATTCCTGTATACTTCGCAGTGACAGATTTGGATATGGCATTTACGAAGTATACATGACCACATTCCTATGTATGTGTTCTGGCCTTGTACATTACGTAAATACGCGGTGACTCATTGCTATTTGCTGTTTGCTGTGTAACAAAATCCTAACCAGCTATTCCGTATGATTATCTGCTGTACAAGGTGTTACAAAAAATCAAGATTAATGAGCCAGCGGGCTAGACTAGATAAAGAAAGATAACAACATGTCCTGCGACAAATGACAGAAATTTTAACTGTCACTCAGACAAAGTAACTTTATTTACATTATTTTGAATACCTTCTCGAACAAAATAGCGCAATCATTGTTAAAACCAATTTATTTTCTATTTTTATTTTATTATTATAAATTATGAAGTACTTTGTATTTTTCTTTATTTCTTCTTATGTATTGTATAGCTATCTTTAGTAAGAACTTTACGTACGATTATATTTAGTTTTTTTTGTGTATGGGCACCCGCTTTGACTCTTTCTGTTTATCTTTTGGTTGGCCGGTAGAGAATGCCGCGTGGCCTGCCCTTTGTACTTTCTGTGCAATAAAGTTTAATAAATAAAACACATTATAAATTTCACGCCTGAATAATATTTTTTTTGTAATGGCTGCCTTTCGTTTCAATATGAGTTTTGGGAAAAGTGTTTTTGCTTGTTTTCATAGCTGTTTTTATTTTATCCATCCTGTATAGCTAAGTCCACCACAATCACAAGTCAACAAGGCAAGCTAATACTGTTTCGCCCATCAATTAGTGGTCATTAATTTATCACAGAGGCTCGGCCAACATAGGCTAGCTAT
This sequence comes from Tuta absoluta, assembly GCA_027580185.1. Taxonomy (NCBI): domain Eukaryota; kingdom Metazoa; phylum Arthropoda; class Insecta; order Lepidoptera; family Gelechiidae; genus Tuta; species Tuta absoluta. The sequence goes on along the minus strand of JAQAHW010000019.1, from coordinate 2,760,587 downwards.
GTTAGCCTATGTTAGCTATAGTTGGCACAAATCCCAAATGGTATATGGATAATGCGTTTGAAATATACAGTGTGTTTTGTAAGATTGAACTAGATTTAGAATCTATGTGGCCGTACATACATGCATATCACGCCATTATCGCTTGCGGGGTAAGCACGTAAAGACTGTAAACATACGGTCGCTATCGCCACGTCTGACAAATATTTGAGTATCAGGTAAGTGACAGGTAATCAGCCTGTAGCCTCAAATTGAAATCCTCATGAAACCTTCTCTTATGCCACTCGCAGAAAATAAAGGGGTAATGCTATTCTAAGCCGTCTAAAGTTTCCGTGATTTAACAAAATTTGAAATTTTTCACAGTGGAGATAATATTATGAACTGAATTTGGTAAAGTTATTACATATAATTTATGTTATAACTGTTTACGAGCGGCCCGCCCAGCGGTTTCATCCGCTGCTAACCGATTTTTCACGGGAAACAGACATTCTTTCGACATAAATCATATATAAAAACCTTCCTCTTGAATCACTCTATTCTTTAAAAAAAAACATCCAGATATATTGGGTTGTTTTGAAGATTTAAGCACACATACAAACAAACAGGCATATATTATAGTATGTGGTGATAGTTGAACTAATAAAAATTCTAAATCATGAAAACTAAAACATAGTTAATCACTTAAAAACTAAACTAAACCTAATCAAACAGGCCGCCTCTTATCGATCCGGGTGCAAAGGTTCCCATAACTATGTTGTACATAACAGCTATATTTTATCTTTCAATAAATCATGAAAATACACCAAGGAGATTTCGAGGTATGTAAAATAAGCTAAGATCTTAGTTTATTATATTTCGTTTACTTGCTTTGAAGGTTGTTCAATACGTTTGAATTCACGCTTCGTCAAAGACTCTATCATTGCTAGGTACGCGTCTCAGCCAAATCAAGGAGGTCTTATCATACGCAGAATAAAATCAATGGCGAATCAACTAATTTGCATTGTAATTGCAAAATTTCTACGACCCAATACTTAAACCCTCAGAGTTTTTCAACTGCAAATTACTACTAGTAGGCCTCTGCGACCGCCGTCTAAGTAATCATAGACAGGAACTGGGATCCATGACTAAACGTGCCGTCAGGAGCACGGAACCATCTTTTTTACAAACAATCAGTGCAAAGTTATCAAACTACAGGCTACAATTTAACAGGTGAAATTCGATGTTAATTGCGTAGTCGGCTAGCCATTATGATACCAGGAATATCAACCGGCTACGCAATGTACTAAGAATTTTACCTGTAGACTTGTAGCCTGTAGTTTCATAACATAGGGCACAGGTGGTTCAGCCTGCAATGTCCTAACCAGACTGGGAAAAAATCACAAAGTGATAATTATCAACTAGAGGAGTGCCCCAACGAGAATCGAACCCGGAAAATTTGCGTCGCAGGCCGTCGCATAACCACTGCACCACATCGGTCGTCGATACAACATCACCCTGTACACGCGCTAATGTGTTTGACTGATGGAGTAAAGCTGTTTAAATAGGTCACACATCATGATATAATGCGCGAAAATTCGCAATTTTGCTTGTATGCAATTCAAAATAATATCATCGAACATTTTCATTGGATTTTAAGTAAATTGAATTTTGTGTGATGTGATCTGCCGTGTGATGTCGGCTAAGAATAGCATCACCCCATTTCTTACACGTAGGAGTCGTAAGAGGCGATTAAAAGATGTGATGGTTATATGTGTATTGCAAACAATTGCAATATTACGCGTGAGAAAAATGGGTAGGTATTTTTGGATGCACGCAATTTCGTTGGTGATTACGATAAACATTATTTTTATGTAGGTATGATAATTTTTCATTATACTCGTATTATCTAGATTCTGGTCGCAGGAAAACAAGATTAAAGAAAGTTTGCTCGATAGATCTATTTTACAAAGTTTGGTCTATTTTCACACTTTTTTGCGTGGTGTATAGCAATCTTATAAACATAACACATAATTTTTTGCGAATACGATACGTCTTGTACATTACAGCGAAAAATTTCCAAAAAAGTGACAAATCGTCTAAATATAGCGATTCCACTCTGTTCTCCCACACAGGATTTGCCATTAGAGGGAAATGGACGTTTTAAAGTTCGAGGCATGAATGAAGTCGGATGTAGAATGTTCATAGACAATATTTACGCATAAAAACAACTCGGTATTTGTTTTTTTTTAGAAATACGCTCATTCATGACGGGCGCTTAAACGCCCGGCGTTGAACTCGAAGATCGCATGCTCTCCAAGGGATAAATGATTGAGCGTACTGGTACTGGTGTGTTCACTAGTTCATCTTTAACCACCTTGAACTCGAGCAGGCGACGTTTGTACACTGTTCATGTACGTAACTTCAGGCGGAAAGGTGCTCGAGTTCCCTTCTACCATCGGACATCCAGACGCACCGCCGGATACCATCCGTACCTGGTTGCAATTCCACCAATTCGGACTAAGCGCTTCCAGTCATCATTTATAATGCGCACTGCTGAAGAGTGGAACTCACTACCTGCGTCTGTGTTCCCAAACGCATACAACCCTAATCTCTTCAAAGTAAGAGTGAACAGGCTTCTTCTGGGTGACCTCGCTCCATCTTAGACTCTGTCTCTGTCCTATGACCTAGACTAGAGTCAAGAGCAAACCCATCATTAATAAAAAAAGGAGTTATACTACTGCTCCTTGGTATACGTGCCACAGGTAAAACTTACGTCTTGGTAACGCTGTGACGGTCGCTTTGGACGTGCTGTCACTATCATCTGACTCCGACCGGGTTTGGAAACTGGTTTCTGTTGAAAAAAAAACCCTGATTAAAATTGTGTCATCAATCATCAATAGCCAAAAAAATCTGCTTAGACATTGGGTGAGATAACAAAGAAACTGGTAGTGATTTCCCTATAAACACTAAGCTTAACTCGTTAAGCTGAACAACTTACCTCAAGGAATATAGTTCAAAATATAGAGTGAAATTTTAGTAGTGACCGAAAGCGATAACTGAAGATGGGCTGGTGATAAGGAACAACTTCCCCAAGGAACATAGGTCGAAATATTATTAAAAAAAAATTGACGTCCCATATAGAATTGCCGATCAGCTGATTTGAGTTAATAAGGAAGCTCAATATATTTTTGTCTTATGTATTTTGTCGATCTATGTTTAGGGAAAGTGGTTCCTTATCACAAGTCCGTATTCTGTTTCCAGTATCGGTCACTAATAAAATCCCTCTATAAAAAATGCCTCTCATAGAAAATTACTTGGTCAAGTAAATTTTTGTATGACACGTTCAATACATATTTTTTTCTTTTGACCTCCAGTTCTTGGGGAAAGTTATTAAGTTTGACGGGTTGAGCTAAGCGTTTTCGGGAAATACGGTAGTTCCAAGGTACCCTATACAAAAACGTACTTTTTACCAATTAATTTAAAAAATCGTTGACTAAATTACTCTCCGATCAGTTAACAAGAAATAACAGACCAATAATAATTACTTTCAGGCTCAATTAAATTTGCAAATTGGGCTTGAGCCTGTTTTGTTTTTCCCCATTGTTTTTCCTTAACATTGATCAATCAATTACATCTCGTTCAGTTGTTTTCCTTTGGCGATTGATTAAAGGAGATAGGGAGTACCAGTAAGTAAGGGTACTGGTTTAAGGCGAGTGTAGTCGTAAACGGCCTCGACAGTGGCGCCACTTTAAAAAAGAAACTCTTTATACAAACAATCTATCAATATGTCCATTGCTCAAGTTTCAGTAATATCCTTAAGAAAAATTTGAACCTACAAACTCAATAAAATATTTGCTGTAATTAAAGTTATGGCAAAAAATAACAGATACTATCAGGAACTCAATTTGACATACTTTACTTAGTAAAAAAATACAATGTAATCTCTATTTGTAACATTTTTTCAATAATATGTCTACAGTTCAGAAAATAATACGAATTTTTATGATATAAGTCAGATAATAATACCTTTTATAGCAGACATTGCTAAATTAGACATTGTAACGGCATTTCTCTAGTTTCTATGTTGACAAAATCGATACATTTCCAAAACATTAAACCTTAAATGATTGGGTGTTCCTCTGTTTAGACGTTTGGAATGAGGTTTTAAGATTCGAATATGTATCTCTTACTGTCATTTTAAAATGACGGGTTTTTCGTATAATATTGATTGAGGTATAATTCACCTATATTTCGCTGCAAATCCGTGTCGTAGCCCGTAGCAGCAACTGCTACGAAGTTCTACGACAACGTAGCAGTTACATTCTACGTCTAATATCTATAGTAACTGAACAGGTTATGTTATACCGTTTTGTTAGATATTCATAACGTAAGCGTTAGGTAGTTTCACGATCATGTGTGGGACTCCGAGTCAACGAACGACCCAATGAACCCTGGTGCCAGGGTCTTAAAACCGCCGCTTGTTTTCTTGTCTTGCCGACCACAGGCAAGAAATAAAGTTTCCCATTTCAATCAACATAATGAATCCTCTTTTAAAAAGAAAGTAGAAAGTCATTAATTTAGTTCAATTAGTTACAAAGTCGTGGAAAAATCTAAGCTCGCTTTTTCCTTTTACTCGGATAGAAGACTTTACTGCTACTTAATTTATTTAACTAGAATTGTATTGGACAGAATTTAAAAAATACAATCCTTTGTCAGCAAAAACAGTCGTGTCTTTAGAAATGATTTTGTTTTCTATTTTATTTCTAGTCGAATACATTTCAAAGATGGCCGTACAATTTAAAAAGAAAAAGCTTATTTTCTGTTGAAAAAAACTCCCACTAATATCACGATTTGTTTCGACAAATGATGTTACCTTAAAAATTTGTTCAGTTTCTCGGTCTGATCATGTTTGCAAAGTTTTCAGTACACTGTTACTGTTACACCATGTATGAAATCATGGATTATATTTCAAATCATGGATTTAATTTACTAACTTTACTACTAACATCTTTTTATTTATTATTTTTATATGTTACTCTCTCTTTTCGTGTGGGACACAGAGTCATCCATCATGTTACTTAGAAATAACTCTAAATTTGAAGTTGTTAAGGTTGGTTTCATGTCACGTAAATTATTAGTTTCAAAGCTTTTAATGCCGCAAATCTAGACGTCACGAAAGAATGCATGTAATAAACCAATCTTTACAGTCTTTTGATGAAATATTCGGTGTTATTTAATAATAAAAAATAAAAATAAAATCTTTATTGTAAACACAATTCGTCTTAACTTAAACGTGGCCGAAGCCTCCTTTTAAGCTTATGTAGCCTGTGGCAGGAGACTCCGCTCTTCCCTAGTCTTATGACTATATATAAATGTAAAAATTGTAGTCTACAAATAACATATAACAAAAGATAAAGGTAAGGTAATTTTTTTTTCTTAACATAAACAAAACATGCATAAATGTTTGCATGCATGCATGCAAACATTTATTGTCAGACGTGGCGTAAATGTCCGTTTTGCGGCCGTTTGCGCTCTGCCTACCCTGCAAGGGATATAGGCGTGATGCGTGTGTATTTAAATTATTGCATTCGATACAAATAGCAGCCGTTATCACTTAAAACTTTAATTACAACGAATATTGGATTGCTCTCGGGTTCTCGAGTGGAGGCCACGCCTCGGCAAACGTAGCGTTGGACGACCTCCGGCCAGACTGACCAATGAATTAAAAAAAGCGGCTAGTAGTAACTGGATGGCGAAAACAAGAGATCGTGCCCTATGGCGTACCCTGAGGGAGGCCTACGTCCAGCAGTGGACTGCAATAGACTGATGTATGTATTTATATATTTAGTTACTGGGTTTGGAGGCGTCGCAGTTACTTATCCCGTTATACACTGTTATATGCAAATGACAAACTTTCAATTCGTGTTCAATACGTGAAACTGAACAACTTTTCTTCGTAAAATCTTATCGAAATATGCAAAAAAATGTCGTATAAGATCTGATATATGTATGTAAAGATGGATAATGGGTTATATGTCTCGTTCTGCCACCCAAAGTCAGCTGATAGAATTTATATTCAACCGACACAACAGTCCACTGCTGGACATGGACCTCTCCCGATTGGTGAATATTTCACCAGACGAATTGGCGAGCTCTGTTTAAAGTGTTGTATCCCTGGATTCATACCTTAGTCGTTGTTTATGATACCCAAAGGCAGAAATGGAGTGATGCTATTCTTAGCAGGCACCACACGGCAAAAGATTTCTATGGTTGTCTGTTATTGTTTGTGCTCATACACTGCGAGCCCAAAATTATTGTGACCAGTTTACAACATTGACTCGAACAGAAAACACATAGCATTGATAAAGACGCAGAGCTCTATTTAAAGTGGGCGTTTCAAGTGTTCAATATTCGTCGTAGAGCAGCAATTGAATTGTAGCTGGCAATTTCCCGGGTGAAGACCTACTACATTGTCACTAATATCTTTACTGCAAAAGCGTAACCAACTGTTTGCTAGATGTGGCAAGGTTTGCTATACTCTCTCCAAGTGGGTATTGAAAAGAATGTAAACAAAGAGGGACAAGATTAGATAGAAATCGGCAGAAAATGAAAGGTAATTCAGCCATGGTATCACTCTTTAGATTCTTTTAAATACCTACTTGGGTAAAGTATAGAACTACTGAGTAGATACGACACGAAATACTGGATTCCTGATTAACCTATGTTAATCAGGAATCCAGCTTACAGTGTTATTTTTTATACACGAAAAACATACCCACACAAACATATGAATCTCCTTTTTTTCAATATTTGTAGTAAATTAAGTATAGGATTGGTAAATATTGCTACGAATAAACATGCTAGGTTGTTTACAACAGATTCGATAAAGTTTATTTTATCAATCGCTTGAGAGTTAAGTATTTGTTTAAGTTATCGAAAACCCACCCCAGGGCAGCCATCTTGAAATTGTAAAGGGCGTAGTCGCGAGTTGCTAGCAGTAATAATTTTGATATATAAAATATTTTATCTTCACTCGTCTTATATTGATCGGATCACAAATTCGAAAACAGTTGTAATAGCCTCAAAAGTTCAAAAATTTATCAAAATTTTCGTAATGCTTTTTTGTCGTGACTTAGATTGTTGTGTGATATAAACATTGATTTGACCCTTTGGGTTCACCCTTGTTTGTTTTACGGATGTTTTGAGTAACATGTACTTAGTGTAAATTGTGTATGCAACTGCATATAATAAGGCGTTATAATGACAGTTGCATAAAACAATAATATATTGAAAAAAATATAATTTATTTATTTAATAATTTTTATTAATAAATTAATTGTACACACCAAACCTAAAAACACAGGGTGTAAGGGACGGTGTACCGAAAACTTTGCAGGCATGATCAGACCATGAAACTAAACAACGTTTTCAATGGACGCTATGTTGGTAAACGAAAAACAAAACCTCCCTTACAAAACTGCCGATCAGCTGGCTAACTTTCTATGGACACTTGAATTTTTATCTCATTTCCCAACATAGGCTCCATAGCAAAAGTTGTTCGGTTTCATAATCTGATCATGCCTGCAATGTTTTCTGTACACCGTCCCTTACACCCTGTGTATTTAGGTTTTGTGTGTACAGTAAAGAATTTAAGAAGAATTTTAATTTCTGTGGGCCTCTTTGTGAATGTCTATTATAATTTCAATCTGAGTCTCTTCCAGCAAGTACACCCGGCCGCACAGCAACGTGTGCAAGTTCCCGAGTGGAGCTATCACGTCCTGTCTGAAATATGGCCCGCTCGTAAATTTATGGCCGACTGTACCTACCAGGATTTCGTCAGATAATTGAATTCGGAGGAAATATCAGTTTTACTGTCAAATTGTTACTGTCGCGTGCGTGAGTGTCGTAAAATTAAGTAATTTGGTTTAAGATTGAAAAGTTTGTTTTACGAGATTTGAGTCAATTCATTTAGGAAAACCATTGGTTCTCAGCTGTGTGTATGTATACTATGCTCTCAAATTATCAGATCTCCTGTCTCTCTTTTGCTTCTTTAAAAAGTAGCATTAAAAGCTTACTTATGAATTGGAGACATGTGTCTTAGAATTTGAAATGCGTATGAGATGCACAGAAATGTATAATTTCCTTCCAACATAATTAATGCCGTCAGTATAGAATAGTTTCACCCCAACTCTACCCGTACGTTATGTAAAAAAGTGATGTGACGGAACCTGGATGGTGCCTTAGGCTTTAGATCGTCTAGTCAATACATTTGTGAATATTGCTAACCACTTAGTCAGTGTTTCGTTAGCTAAAGTATGGAAGGAATTTCAACTTTGCTACCCGGCCGGAATGCAAAAATTCACCCACCGCCACGTTTGCGTTACGAGTGGGCCCAAGCGACAGTAAGCTTTGATAATTTTGTGTCTTCAATCCTTTGCTATTATGCCCGCAGGCATTTTATAGATATATGCCATGGTTTTTAGTTAAGCCCGCAGGCTATTTTATGTTTTTCGCTTTTTTATGTTGTGCCCGCAGGCTATTATATATATATGTATTCATGATCATGAGGAAACTGTGGTTTCTTCTTTTATTTTATTTAACTGAGGAAGGCCTTCCTTGACAGTGTTAAAGCTATTTAGCGATTATTTAGCGTTCAAGAAAGAATGACACAAATTCGTAAGCCTACCGGTGGATTTAATGTAAACGGGCTCACGGGAGACAACTAGCTCGCTCACGCGAGTTCAAGGTTAAAAGATATAGTTGGCTAAGCTATATATTATATTATTAAGAGCTGAACTGGAAAATATTATTATTATAGATTTGAATATTTCAGTCATTAATTTTAGGAGAGAAGGAGGAGTGGTGAATGATAGTCAGTATCACGGTTAAAATGAATCGAATTTATTGAAAGTGAATTTAAACTAATGTTGCTGATCTAGGAATTCGAGATTCGTCCTCCTAGAGCCCTGGATCATTGCTAGGCCAAATTTAAATGAGAGAAAAGATCCAGAAAAGAAAAACTCTCATTGCCAAACAAAAATACTTATAGTAGAACATATATTACCATGAGTCGGGATTCGTAACTTCTTTTGCGTACGAACCCGTAGTTAGAATAAATATTGTAGAGGATATCAATATGTATCTCATAATCTATGTATATGAAGTATTTCAAGAATATTCATGGATAATATACAAACATGAGTCGGGATTCGTAACTTCTTTTGCGTACAAACCCGAAAAGCAATAGCTAGTATGAAATGTTATCTACAGTCTGTCGCAGGTTCATAATACCATAACTGTGAAGTAAGTTTAAAGTCTACACAGGTACAAGGGGATTTTAATGTAGAAAAGTTAATAGAAAGGAGCTTCGCACTATTTTCTGTGTAACATCCCAAACAATGCTTTATGAAGTGTTTAAGTTTTGTTTTTGATAGAATTCAGAGAAAATATGGGTATCACAGTGGTATATTAGGGCGAAGCTCTCCAAACCGTATTTCAAACTGACTCTATTAAAACCACTCAGGACACAAATTCACTTGTCCGAGCGGCTCGTAACTTCTTGGCAGCTGCCTGATAAAACAACGTGATGTCTCGGTCCAGGCTCCTGTCGAAATGCCCCGACACCCGCGCCTTGAACCCCGAACAAAAACCGCGCGCGCGCCCGCGCCGGTGACCCGTGATTGGTCGCCTTTACGCCCAACCCCCTGGCTTGCATCGGCTACCTGACGCAATCGTGGAGATTTGGCGGAGGCCACGAGCGTCCATCTCAATGTTGTGTTTCTGGAAGGATTTAAGACTTTTATTATCTTGCACAAAACTGATTCATAAACTGTTACTCTTAAGGTTCATAACTTTATTGTAGTCCGCATCGGCACCTGGGACCTTTGATCCTGTTGTTCCTATTTCATGTAGAAAGTGGCGAGAAAAAGACATGTGGCGACCAGCAGAGTCGAGCGTTTTCTAGGAACAATACTTTTTATGATAGTTTCATGTTTTGAAGATAGCGAGTTCTATTGATTTAGCAAAGTATCTTGTGTCTCCATTTAAGACCCCTGTCCCGTTTCTGTTTAAATGAATATTAGTTTACAACTTCTTAGGGTGCAAAACTATTTTAGGCAGTTCCGGTCAAAGAAATATTATGCAATTTATTGTGTTCAGCTGTGGGAATCACGACGAGATTTGTTTTGGCTTCAACTGTTCGAAGAGCGCATTTTTGTGTTATTGTTAAACTTAGGTGTATCAAGAGAAAGCTGTTGAAAGGGATAAAAGTATTGTGGTCGGCTAGGTGCTATCACATTCCTCTCCTTTGGAATACTTAAAAGGTCTTGTCCTTTTAGGTTTTCCAACTGTGAACTTAATTTATTCATACATACATACTTATATCTTCCTATTCTATATAACAAATTACTTAACCTTAGTCTACTAACTTTATATGTATTTAGTTTTAATATTCTGTACACGCCTTCATTTAACCCATGGAATTACATACAACCACTCCTGGCCCTTATCGTATAAAATCCTCACCTGGCTGTAGGTGGAGATTTATTATTAGCATTTGATTATTTATAATTATTATTGTATTTTTATATTTAGCTGTTAGTCTTCCTAAGAATAATAAAATAAAATAAACCACTAGAATTTATTTTGACTTAAAGCGCCAAGTAGGGTGATGCAACTGTCCCTGAGAGGAACACCCAATCAAATTTCTTACAGCTACTGTGCATTATTATTATCTTTTTCTCATCTACAGTCTACGAAAGTGATGAATATATCTTGATACTCTCTAAAAGGGTGTTTTAGTAATATTTATATCGTTTCATCACACCATATCTCATCGCATCAGCTTTGCAGTCCTTATATAAAACATACTACCATGTACACTTATCTCATTGCAACCATTTTTCTATTCTTTGCAAGTACTTTATTCATCATTATCATGTACCTTTAATTCCATTTTCTTCTCTTTGATGGCTCTCATGAAATTAGTATTTAGTTATCACCTCTCCTGAACCTTCTCTCTTTTTACACATGTGTTTTATTGTAATTAATTATGTGTAAATAATATTGTTTTTTTTTTCTTTTACCAGTCCAGTTCCAGTCTTTTGTTATAACTAAGTAAAACAATAACCTCAAAAGTGACAATAAAATATATTTGTTCGTATCAGAAAATATTGTTGAATTTGATTGTTATTTTCTGTACTGCTATTCAAAAATAACATAACAATTTAAAAATATTGCACAAGGTGCTTATTTTTTTCCATTCCATACCAAAATGAAAAATAAGAAATTAAAGAAACTCGACCCGCGCGCAGTCAAATCCCTTCAACCACTTACATTCATTTGTTTGAATTTAATAATTATTTTTCTCTACGTTGTGTTTTTGTAGTAACTCTTAATAGTTCTTTGAATCTAGTCGTCTACTTTTTGTAGTACGAACTCTAGATCTTGGTCACGGTCCACCATGTGTGACGGAACCTGGATGGTGCCTTAGGCTTTAGATCGTCTAGTCAATACATTTGTGAATATTGCTAACCACTTAGTCAGTGTTTCGTTAGCTAAAGTATGGAAGGAATTTCAACTTTGCTACCCGGCCGGAATGCAAAAATTCACCCACCGCCACGTTTGCGTTACGAGTGGGCCCAAGCGACAGTAAGCTTTGATAATTTTGTGTCTTCAATCCTTTGCTATTATGCCCGCAGGCATTTTATAGATATATGCCATGGTTTTTAGTTAAGCCCGCAGGCTATTTTATGTTTTTCGCTTTTTTATGTTGTGCCCGCAGGCTATTATATATATATGTATTCATGATCATGAGGAAACTGTGGTTTCTTCTTTTATTTTATTTAACTGAGGAAGGCCTTCCTTGACAGTGTTAAAGCTATTTAGCGATTATTTAGCGTTCAAGAAAGAATGACACAAATTCGTAAGCCTACCGGTGGATTTAATGTAAACGGGCTCACGGGAGACAACTAGCTCGCTCACGCGAGTTCAAGGTTAAAAGATATAGTTGGCTAAGCTATATATTATATTATTAAGAGCTGAACTGGAAAATATTATTATTATAGATTTGAATATTTCAGTCATTAATTTTAGGAGAGAAGGAGGAGTGGTGAATGATAGTCAGTATCACGGTTAAAATGAATCGAATTTATTGAAAGTGAATTTAAACTAATGTTGCTGATCTAGGAATTCGAGATTCGTCCTCCTAGAGCCCTGGATCATTGCTAGGCCAAATTTAAATGAGAGAAAAGATCCAGAAAAGAAAAACTCTCATTGCCAAACAAAAATACTTATAGTAGAACATATATTACCATGAGTCGGGATTCGTAACTTCTTTTGCGTACGAACCCGTAGTTAGAATAAATATTGTAGAGGATATCAATATGTATCTCATAATCTATGTATATGAAGTATTTCAAGAATATTCATGGATAATATACAAACATGAGTCGGGATTCGTAACTTCTTTTGCGTACAAACCCGAAAAGCAATAGCTAGTATGAAATGTTATCTACAGTCTGTCGCAGGTTCATAATACCATAACTGTGAAGTAAGTTTAAAGTCTACACAGGTACAAGGGGATTTTAATGTAGAAAAGTTAATAGAAAGGAGCTTCGCACTATTTTCTGTGTAACATCCCAAACAATGCTTTATGAAGTGTTTAAGTTTTGTTTTTGATAGAATTCAGAGAAAATATGGGTATCACAGTGGTATATTAGGGCGAAGCTCTCCAAACCGTATTTCAAACTGACTCTATTAAAACCACTCAGGACACAAATTCACTTGTCCGAGCGGCTCGTAACTTCTTGGCAGCTGCCTGATAAAACAACGTGATGTCTCGGTCCAGGCTCCTGTCGAAATGCCCCGACACCCGCGCCTTGAACCCCGAACAAAAACCGCGCGCGCGCCCGCGCCGGTGACCCGTGATTGGTCGCCTTTACGCCCAACCCCCTGGCTTGCATCGGCTACCTGACGCAATCGTGGAGATTTGGCGGAGGCCACGAGCGTCCATCTCAATGTTGTGTTTCTGGAAGGATTTAAGACTTTTATTATCTTGCACAAAACTGATTCATAAACTGTTACTCTTAAGGTTCATAACTTTATTGTAGTCCGCATCGGCACCTGGGACCTTTGATCCTGTTGTTCCTATTTCATGTAGAAAGTGGCGAGAAAAAGACATGTGGCGTCCAGCAGAGTCGAGCGTTTTCTAGGAACAATACTTTTTATGATAGTTTCATGTTTTGAAGATAGCGAGTTCTATTGATTTAGCAAAGTATCTTGTGTCTCCATTTAAGACCCCTGTCCCGTTTCTGTTTAAATGAATATTAGTTTACAACTTCTTAGGGTGCAAAACTATTTTAGGCAGTTCCGGTCAAAGAAATATTATGCAATTTATTGTGTTCAGCTGTGGGAATCACGACGAGATTTGTTTTGGCTTCAACTGTTCGAAGAGCGCATTTTTGTGTTATTGTTAAACTTAGGTGTATCAAGAGAAAGCTGTTGAAAGGGATAAAAGTATTGTGGTCGGCTAGGTGCTATCACAGTGACTTAAGGATAAACTCATCCAGGGAAGAAGCAACAGCGTTCCCTGTAAATTCCAATCTCCCCTATATATGACTGCTAAGCCTAATGTCAACTTTTATAACATAATGAACTAATTCGCGTCAAAAAGAACAAACGGACAGTAACACCATTATCTACTCAATTGAAAACACACATTCCATTTCTGAATAAGAAAACCACTAAAGGCATCCAATCAGATAAGTTTAAAGAAATCCACCCGTTTTCCGGACAGAGCACAAGGAAATAGCCACAGTAAATCTCTGAACGTCTCGACGTCCGACCGCCCGACAAAAGGACAAAAAATGGGAATAATGTTTCGCAAGGAGAATATTGTCCTACAAAAAGTACGCTCGACCGTTCTGTGAAATCAGCGGAGCGCGAACTTTTCATTGCGCTGTGTAGTTCTGCAGCTGTTTTATGAAAATTGTGTTGAACACATTGTGATAACTTTTTAAGAAATATGAGCATTGTCAGATTATGCATGCAGTGATTGAAAGGCAATTTTACTTTCCACAAACTGTGTACAGTCGAGTAAATGCCAGGTAAACCTACCTAGACGATATATCAAATTATTAATCGGGGATAGGCCTGACGTGTCGCAGTGGTAGTCAGACTGCCTACGGCGCAAAAGTTTCAAATTCGATTAACAGTGGGGCACTCACAAAGTTGATATTATCATTTTGTGAATTTGTTCCCAGTGTTGTTAGGACATTGCAGGTTAAACCACCTGATCTTCCGAAAGAAGGATGATTCCGTGCCTCAGAGGGCAAGTTAAGCTGTCGGTCTCGGTTGATGTCTATGATTACTTAGACGGCGGTCGTTACATAACCATGTCAGAGGCCTACTACTAGTAGTAGGCGGTTGAGAAACTCTGACACCAGGATTCATCGGGTCGTTGGACGACTCAGTGTCCCACACGAAAAGAAGAAGAAGATTGCAGGTTGAACCACCCGATTGTCCGAAAGAAGGATGATTCCGTGCTTCAGAGGGCAAGTTAAGCTGTCGGTCCCGGTTGATGTCTATGATTACTTAGACGGCGCTCGTTACACAACCATATCGAAAAACTCTGACACCAGGGCTCTTCGCTTTGTTCCTCGACTCGGTGTCCCACACGAATTTTTTTTTTACCATAAGTTTGTCATTGTCTCGTTTTTGCTTAAAGGTAAGAACATTGCTGCAGGATATTTACTTGAACCCTCTTCTTCTACATAAATGCAAGTCGTGTCGTAATTATTTTGCCCAGGGATCTCCAAAACCTCGGCTTGCATGGTCACTAGAGCGTCCGAGTTTTCGGCTGAGTTATGGTCACCGAGTAGTGAAATATGGACGTTGTGAAATGAAGGGTTCCTGTTATGAATTGTTAACTATTATACCGATTCTGTTATTTATATTTCATGTTATGAATGAGTGAATTAATCAATGATAATACGGTATTTTCCTTATAGTCACGCACTCATTTTTAAAACTATATTTTGTATGAAAATAGAGACAGTTGACGACATAATGTATTTCATCTACATTCGTCTCATAATGTTTGAATTATGAACATGAAAACAGTTGTATAAAGACCTGTTATAAGCATTCTGCCTATAGAAATTACAGTTTCATAGAAATAACCGAAGCGTAATATCCTAATGCGAAGGCTCTTACTTCGATAAAGTTGAGAAATGAAAAGAATTTTTTTTGCCAATACTCATACCGCTATCTTGTCACCTGTCAGTTGTTGTTGTACGGTAATTGTTCGTTTGTTGTTCAAGTTGTTGTTGTGATTTTGTTCAGTTATTTTTCAGCTGTTGTTCAGTTAAGTTCATTTTCGTTCAGTTGTTCAGTTAAGTTCATTTTCTGACTCGACATCTGAAAGGGAAGTATAAAAATAATTTTATATATAAGCTACCCAATTGCCCTTTTTTATCCAACAAAGCAAAAAACTTCGTTAATTTTCACCCAATTTCTTTGTACAAAATTCGTTTTTCTTTGCCTTTCGGATAATTTTTTATTTGAACATGAAAGAGAAAGGTTTAATTGGTGTAAGAATAATTATTAATCAAGGACAACCTTGATTAATAATTATTCTTACACCAATCAAACCGAGTGATTTTATTAACATAACAATGAAATAATAGGCTACAATTTTCATTAAGTTAATATATTTGAAGGGTGAGATCTACTCGTGAATCTGAACAACTATTAACATTATTTTTTTTAATATGAAGAAAGAAACATTTCATGTACACTATTTTATTTTGCATCTGTTTGTATGTAAGGTCAATATATTTTTTTCATAATTAGTAAAATTATTTCTAACAAAAAAAAAACTGTTTCACGAGTAGAACTCACACTAAAATATTTGTAATTAATTATATGCCGTGCGAATAGCATCACCCCAACTCTATCCGTGGGTGTCGTAAAGCGACTAAGAGATAACTTCGCAGCAGCGATTCCTGTAAATGCAACACTGCACTCGCCAAGCCACCTGCCAAGCGTGGTAAAAATGGAAATACCTAAGTGGAAGGCACATGACCAGCAGTGGACTATTGTGGCTGGTAATGTGGACATGACGTGGACTTACCAGTGCTGTCGAACCTGGGTCTGCCTGGCAGCCGGCTGGGCAGGTCCTGATTCTCCACATGGTCAAACGTGCGGAAACCCAGCGCAAATTCCGCGTACGGACTTATCTCGAACATTTCTGTACAAAAGAAACAACATGGGTCAAAATACAGACTGTGGAAATATTTAAAGGGGTGAAGCGGTTTATGAAACTGAAAAGCTGACCCCAAAGAACCTAGGTAGAAATATTTAAAAAGTGGACCTCCCATACAAAATTTTCTAGCCACCCGGGTTAGTTTGTATGTGAGGTGCTATTCGAGAAAGTTGTTCAGTTACATGGGCTGGTTCACCACTTAAAATACTTGCAGCTAAGTTTTTTACATTCGAAATAGAAGAATCTCAATAACTATGACTTTACTATTTAACTAGTCAACGCCAGATTCAAATACTGCAAGATTTTCACCAGATACGATAATAACTTAGAACTGAAACGGAATTTTTGACGATTCGGAAATAATATATCACGAAGAGAGCTTACATTTTGGATCGCCATCATTACAAGTCGTGCGGTGTTTCGGCCACGTTCCATTCGTCCGAATGGCCGAAACGCCACATTTCAAATACACACATACATCAGCCTATAGCAGTCCACTGCATTAGCAGTCCATCCATTCGGGCGACCCGAACGTGGCCGAAACACCGCACGAATTGACGTTCGCTACGACAAAAGACGCGCGCGACTTGAAGTTCCATTTCAAACTAGAATGTCACGTGCTAAGCCACTAACATCGCGTTTCATCCATTACCCACTTTGCATCGCTGTGGAAACTGACCATTATGAGAACCAATATATTAGATATTACCGTGTAAAGTTTTGTGAGCATTGGAACGCGAGCGTCGGAACGCAAGCGTCACTATCGCATTCCCATTAGTACGTTAGGTGTTAGAAAAAAGAAGACATAATTATGAAACAGGCGAAAATACTAAATATGTAGAAAATATGAACATAAGAAAGAAATACACTGCTGAAGCAAAAGAAAAGTGCTGGATTAAGACGAGGCTGTATGGTTTTAAGACCTTTGCCTGTTCAATGGACAAATACGATATAAAAAACAGGTAATATTAATAAATTTTGAGCATACCCGTATTTCGTGATACCATTTTTCATTTAAGCCCAGTGTAATTAATTAATCAAAACATGCCCCCATGATTGGGTTTATGTTCAAACAAAATATCAATCAAACATATTCATGAAAACGTTGCAATCAACATTATTCAAAATAATCGTATTCGGGTAATAAATTAATTCGTCTATGAAATGGTGTGATTCCGGCTTATAATAGCATCACCCTAATATAAAAGTGACTGAGGGATAAATTCATCCAGGGAATGGGCAGCAGCGTTCCCTGTATAGACAATATCTTGCACTGAGCTCGCCAATCCGTTTATCGAGCAGGGTAAGTACTGCAATTACCCCAAATAGGGGGAGGCCCATGTCCAGCAGTGGACTGATGAGGCTGGTAATGTAATGTTATGAAGTGGAAAGATTTTATAGGTATACACATCGAAATCTTTGCAGGCATGCTCAGGCCATGAAACTGAACAACTTTTGTTATTGAGTATCTGTTGGGAAAGGAGTATTCTTTTTCCACGATCTCCCATAAAAAATACCCGATCAGTTAACTGTCTTTTATGGAAACTGATGAAAGTATGGACTCACCGTTTTTACTAGCATTCCTATTGTGAATAGGCCAGGTGTATATACTTGGCGCATGGGCGTATAGTTCCATATGTTTGAATGAGACGCGACTATCTCTTTCTTTTACTTTATTTGAGCAGAGATAGAATAACAGATGATAGTATGTACTCACCGTTTTTACTAGTCTTCCTATTGTGAATAGACGAGGTGTATATCGTAAGAGCATTGTTTCTTGTGTTTTGAATGAGACGCGACTATCTCTTTCTTTTACTTCATTTTAGCAGAGATAGAATAATAGATGATAGTATGTACTCACCGTTTTTACTAGCCTTCCTATTGTGAATAGGCGAGGTGTATATCGTAAGAGCATCGTTTTTATTGTTTTGAATGAGACGCGACTATATCTTTCTTTTACTTCATTTTAGCAGAGATAGAATAACAGATGATTGTTTGTACTCACCGTTTTTACTAGTCTTCCTATTGTGTATAGGCAAGGTGTATATCGTAAGAGCATCGTTTCTTGTGTTTTGAATGAGAAGCGACTATATCTTTCTTTTACTTTATTTTAGCAGAGATAGAATAACAGATGATTATTTGTAGTCACCGTTTTTACTAGTCTTCCTATTGTGTATAGGCAAGGCGTTTAACGTAAGAGCATCGTTCCATGTTTGTAAATGAGAAGCGACTATATCTTTCTTTTACTTCATTTTAGCAGAGATAGAATAACAGATGATAGTATAGACTCACCGTTTTTACTAGCCTTCCTATTGTGTATGGGCGAGGTGTATATCCTTGGCGCATGAGCGTAACGCTCCTTATGTTCTGAATGGGAAGCGACGCTCTCGTTTCTGGACTTTACTTCTTCGGCGATCGAGTGGCGATACTGCGATGTGTAGTTTTGTCTGGTAAAAATAAAGATCGTTTAAGTAAAAGTCATTAAAAAAAACTATTAGGCGGTTCTTCCACTATGACGCGCTGCCGGGCGTAAAGTCTGTGCGGAAAAAGAATAGGCGTGGGCAAAAAGTTAACAAAAAATTTTATAAGTTGCTATGACATTTTTTATACTCGTACTGAGGCACAGAGGCGTCCCCAAATGTCATGCCGGTTCTTATTCCGCACAGACTCTAATTTTGATGCATCCGTCTGTCAGACATTTTTTTTTATTAATGATGGGTTTGCTCTTGCCTGAAGTCTAGGTCATAGGACAGAGACAAAGTCTAAGATGGAGCGAGCTCACCCAGAAGAAGCCTGTTAAGGCACTGGCACTCCCACACACTGACGGAACGCAGCAAGCTACTTGGCGCCAGACTTCGGTGGGATGGTGGTCGCGAGCCAGGCAGCCCCTTACGGAGCCTTCCACCGCTTAGTGGGATCGTTCAGCCGGACTTCTTCACAGGCAAGCCTGTGTTGCCGTTGCCCGGGGTGGACCGCTAGGAGGTAGATCCCATACCACCCCAAATGGAAATTTTGAATTCCCATACAAAAAACAAATAATATGCCACACTCTAAAGCAAGCAATTTGGGCAAGGTGTTTGACAGACGCATCGGTCAGTCCATCATAGTGTAGGATTTGCCTTGGTTAGTGACAAAAAGTCAAAACACTTGGGCAAAATAGGTTAATGAATATCGATTGGTTTAACAGCTCAGGAGCTTTATTTTCTTGGGGCACAAGTTTCGCTGGATAAAGGTATATTAGGTCTTTAACCAGCGTTGTATGTATTAAGTAAACGATATTATACGAAATGCTAATGGGACCATATTCTAAGTTGAGTAGGAAAGAAAATGAGAACACTTAGTGGTGGTGACATGGAACCACTAACAGGTTTGAAATATTTTTTATAAACTTTAGACATGTAAGTCTCTTGAAAACTTGAGCGCAAAATGATTGGCTGCTCCTTTCTAATGCAAGGGACCTACTTTTCAGGAGAACAGGGTCTTTATACGTTATTTTGTATCGCATTTTTATTTCCACTTCCTTTGTTACCAATCTAGCAAAAATACATGAAAAATCTTCTAAACCAAGTTGATCAAAACATTTCAGGAGACTTTACATGATACTGGCTTTGAATCAGTTGGCTCGTAAAAATTTATCGTCTCGTCTCTTACGTTACTTTGTCGACTTTATGAGAAGATTTTGCTTAACAGGCAAGTCTGTACGACAATGTATTGAACGGTTTTCAATGATGAAGATACTCGTATCTAGGAATTTTTACTGTAGATATAAAACTTCCATTACAAAATTGACTTAAACCAAACTTATTAACTTACATAGTGTAGTATTGTTTCTCGTAACCACATTCATTAGCTTGATTGATAACACTAAACTTCTATTTTAAACTTAAATTAGAATAAGAGGCAGGAAATCTAGCCAAAGTGACGTTAGATTTTTAGAATATAACCCTTGATAAAACTGTTTTGGAATTTGTACCTATCTATCTACCGGTCAGATATGAATGGGGCTTTGGCAACAAGAGAATCAGTATTGTAAGTGACAGTTATCAGTTACCTAGATTTCTTGTCCATTTCTTTTCTAAGTAACAGGTGTCTGAAGCAATATACAGGGTGTAAGGGACAGCCTACCGAATACAGATAGGATGAATGCAGACCATAAAACTAAACAACTTTTCCCTAGAATCACGAAATGAAAAAAAAATCGATCACCAATACAAAATCACGATAAGCTGACTGCATTTACTTTGAAAAGTCATTTTTTTTACGTTTCCTGAAATGTTTTCTATGGGAAGTTGTTCAGTTTCATGGTCTCAATGTAGGGCTGTAACTTACACCCTGTTTAACTTGTTATTACAACTGCAAAAAAAATTTAACGCGCATTTAGACGCTGTTTTAATTACTTTTCTATACTATTTGACTCAGATACTGTGTAATTTTTGTTCTAATAACACTGATGAAATTTTGGTGTGCAATTTTAGATCAGTTGTAAACGATGTTTAACTATGTCAGTGTTGTGTGTCATCCACATACCTGTGTCTCCTGAAGAGTATACAGATGAACGCCATCAGACACACGACGAGTAGAATGGAACTGCAGATGATGACCAGCATGTTCAGGTCCAGGAGTTCAGATGGAGGGCCGATTTCCTCTGGAAAATTAATTTGTGTTGTAGCGGCGCGGATTGCAAAGAAATATAAAGCGTGCGCCGCACACAAAATGTGCTGACTTCGCTGGATGCATCTACTGCAGACGAGGCGACATTGACAACGCTGCCTGCACAATGTAAACACGATACAGCATACTCGCCATAGAAGCTTAGCTAATCAGAAGTCAAGGCCTAAAACGCGGTTACGAAGTTTGTCGAAGACTTAGTATAAATACAAAATCCACGTCCTACCAGTTGGGCCACGGTCCCCGAGCTGAACTGAACAACTCGCTCGACGGGAATTCCCCTTTTCCATCATGCAGCTACAACCCATCAATCTTCCTTACAGTGTCATTGTTGAACTTGGCTACGCTAATCCTAAGCGTAATAAAATTTGCAACTTTTGTAAGTGGTGAATAAGTCCACGTAGCAGAATTACTTGAGGACGTGATGCAAGGAACATATATACCCCTCAATTATTGGTAAGTGTGAAGTGCGTTCGCCTGCACGAAAAAAGTTAATCATAGACAATACAAATGTCAGCTCTGAACATTTAGGTTGCGTGTTATATCTAGTTTACGGTCATTGGCGAAATACGTCTCAAATTAAGAGATGTAAAGCCAAAATCATAATAATAAAAATTTAGGTTTACTGAGGATTTTTCTTAACCCTTAAAATATTTGCATTTTTTTACTCCCTGTATAAGTGCTGTTAGGAACAGTAGATACCTGCGCTAATTTCAAGGGATGAATAGTCCGTGCAACTGAAAAACTTTCCCCAAGGAACAAAATGCGATTATATTTAAATAAATGGAACTCGCATACGAAATTGAATAGCTAATTATAAAAAAGACGAAATTCGATTTAGCGATGTTCGTTGAGAGAAGTGGTGTGCCCCCTAAAAGAATCAAATAGTGTTTTTCTGTTTTTTTATATAATGAGACATTGCAGTTTAAACTTACTTTCTTCCTTATCTAAAATCAATTATCATTATAAATAGGCAAATGACAGCTGTAGATTTCTTGTCTTGTCCTCTTTCATGTACTTATTAAAAAAGTGACAGAAAATGTATCAAAAAATCTAGGAGATAATTTTAGCTTGTTTTGTTCTGGACAGCAAATCATCACTCTCATCCGTAATGTTCATCAATTTCTCATAAAAAAGCACCGATATCCTTCGATAAGAAACCACATTTAACTTGATAATGGGGCCTTGTTAAAAACTTATCTATGGCAAGTCTCATACTTTGCTCATCAAAAGTTTTGTCATAAGATACCTGGGGGAGTCAGGGATCGTCAAAGTTTTACTAAAGATGGGTTATTCCCGTTAGCAAACATCCGTGGTATCTAAACATGATTTTCTACAAGTAATTTTTCCCAAGAAGGTGCATGATTTAGTGGTATTTTTCGTATCCAGTTTTGAGCCAAAGAGAGAGTAGGTAATTCTATAGAAAAACCGGAAAAACTCTTTTACAGAAATGTTTAAAGAATGGGACCCGAAATAGTGACATTTTTGTTGGCCTGTTTTTCATAATACATGCATGACCTATAAGGCTATGAGCAACAATAATACTTCTTCTTCTTTTCGTGTGGGACACCGAATCGTCAACGACCCGATGAACCCTAGTGTCAGAGTTTTGACAATATTACTGTCATTTCGAGTTCCTAGATTGAAAACGTACTTTATCGAAAACCCGCTGGTTGAGATTGAAGTACGTACACATACGGAAGCTAATTTACAGAATGTAGTTTTAATAAAAAACGTGTCACTGTAGTTAAAAATAGCAAACATACCAAAAGTGGCCACTTTTAGCACTTTTGCTATCTGTACCTAACTTAACTACACTGAACCAATGACAGTTTAGTCCACGTGACATGGGCGTTGGCCTAACAGGAATGACCCGTGAAGACTTATAGACAATGGAGTTGCCAGCCGCGAAAAGGAATTGGGCCAGTCTTTGTTCATAGAAGCCACAATAGATCTGGAACACTGAAAGTTGCGAGTTCATTTGCAGGCTTATTTTAAAAGTGAAGAATTTCTCGAGTTTTTCTTTGGTTTGGAATACGACTTAAGTAAACTAGCACCCACTGCTAACCGTTTTTTCATGTGTATTAAACGATTGCCCGGCATGTCTTATCCATTTTAACTAACAGCAAACCCAGCGGTGTCATCCGCTGTTTTCCCATAGGAATGGGACGTTTTCTTGGCATAAATTCTACATATAAACTTTGCTTTTGAATCACTCTATCTACATGGTGTAAAAAAATTAGCTAAGAATATTTTAAGGGGTGAACCAGTACGTGAAACTGAACAACTTTCCCCAAGGAACATAGGTCGAAATATGAAAAAAAAATTGGCCCTCCCATACAAATTATCCCGGCCGGGTAACACACTAAGTATGGGAGGGTCAAATTATTTTTTCATATTTCGACCTATGTTCCGTGGGGAAAGTTGTTCAGTTTCACGTACTGGTTCACCCCTTAAAATATTCTTAGCTAATTTTTTTACACCTTATATTTAAAAAACTGTTTCAAAATCCGTTGCGTAGTTTTAAAGATCTAAGCATACAACGGGACACCATGATACCACCGGGGCACGGGAAGCGACTTTTTTTATACTATGTAGTGACAAACCTTCCTCTTGAATTGCTCTATCTATAAACCGCATTAAAATCTTTTGCGTGGTTTAGTAAGAGTAGTTTTGTACATGACCGACAGACAGAGAAACGCGAAAAGCCACTTCGTTTAATACTTTTTAGGTATTGAAGGTTGATGACTTAATAAACATAATAAATTTGAAAAGACACGACTGCTTTCTAAAATAAAGCACAGCCTATGACACTCAAGATATTTTAAGGGTTCTTCCGATACAATTCCCATTCTAATCTGTTGAGTGGTTAACGTGTTTCAGCACTTTAAGGAATCGCAGATACATACATACTATAATATGAACTCTAAAAACATTACACTCCGGTTTTAGGCAGTCGTGTGAAAAGGGCGGGCGGCGGCAGTAGACTGCTATAGGCTAATACATATGTTGCAGATTATTGTGAATATTATTTTATTTAAATATTTATTACCGACACTAAAGTAATATGACACTGATTTGATTCGATAGTCCAATAGTTCGACTGATTAAATTCGAATAGAATCCTATTGGCCGGGGTTCGACTCCCCACCGCCCCACCACCGGGCGCTGGTGAGTCGAGCGTCCGGGCAGTGGGAGGCAGTCTGTGTTCGTCAGTTGTGCGGTGCGCACGTATATTGTTATATATAAAGTGCTGTGGTGAAAGTGTTAGTTTTACTGAGTGCTCATTAAATACAAGTGTTACTGAAAACTGGATTTTAATTTCCTACGGCGAACATCGACAGCAGTTCAGAAGTGGAATTATTCACGTGTCAAGGTATTGTGTTCTTTGAAATATTTTTTTTTCTCTTACTTCCCGAAGCTATATATGGTTCCCATTGCAAAAAAATTATTATTTTTAAAGCTCAAAAGTATACTTGCGCTTATTATTCTATTTAAAATAAATAAATTTAATGTATAGCAGGTCCTGGCAGGATAAATTTATTTATTTATCGATAAGAGTATTTGGTTGACAACCTTTGATTTAATCACTCTCAACGCAATTATTTACGGTATAGGGCCGTTCTACAAATAACACTATATTCCTGCAGCTATCCCAATATCTCAAAAACTGCAATTGTTTTTGCTCTCTATAATTCGCTTATAATTTTTTATATTTATTTTATGATTGGTTTTTGTTAATATTCTATTATTGATAATATTATCTGTTAGTCACAGCTGCACGAAGAATAACTACATGGATATACCTCATATTAGAATCTTATTGTGTATCCTTTAATAATTTAGTTATTAACAACTTTAATCTACATTGTCAGAATCTGTCGGATTTTTTTCTTCTAATTTTCAGGAGACATGGAGGGTAAAAAAAGACCAGTGCTAAGAGGATCACCAGTTCTTCCGCTATCTGGCCTTTGCCGCCAGGCAAGAAATCCTGTGAGGCAACCCATCGATAATGAGGATGCGACTGTACCGGTACGGGAAAGCGAGAGGGCTCCATCGGTCCGCCATTCAGAGGTTCGTGCGTCACTTGAGGAGTACCGCCCTTCACGAAGTGCAAGAAGTCCTGTGAGGCGATCCATCGCATATGAGGATGCGACTATGCCTGTACGAGAGAGAGAGAGAGCTCCATCTGTCCGCCATTCTGAGGTACGTGCGTCACGTGAGGAGCAACGCCGTTCACGTAGTAACAGTCGTGGGCGCTCTCGATCGCGATGCGCTACTCAGCGTGGGCGTTATCGATCTGGAAGTAGACCAGACCGTGCATCACGCCGGGATGGTCGTCTGTCCAGAAGAAGGAGTCGTCCCCGTTATGCTAGCGAGCATGAAAATCACTGCAGAAGTCGCCGTTTAAGAACACGAAGTTTAGACGGTTATAGATGCAGAAATGATGACGCTCTTCAAGACAGACGTTTTCTGGAGGGCCATAGTGACCACTGTCCTAATAATAGAATTGTAGCGTTGCGCAGCCGCCGCCAGAGTACCAGCTACCGTTCGAGGAGCCCATTACGTAGGCAGAATCAGCCATGTGAGTTGCTTGATAACCAATCTGTTTCTAACGTTACTATTTCTCAATTAGTAGAAGCACTCCAAGTTATAAAGAATGGGAACACTCATAACACTAATATGCCTTTAAGTTCGTTACAAAATGTGATTCCTGAATTCAATCCCTCTCGTCACGAGCAAACTGTCAAAACATGGTTACAAAAAGTGAATGAGTGTGCTCAAA
This sequence comes from Tuta absoluta, assembly GCA_027580185.1. Classification (NCBI taxonomy): domain Eukaryota; kingdom Metazoa; phylum Arthropoda; class Insecta; order Lepidoptera; family Gelechiidae; genus Tuta; species Tuta absoluta. Next base: position 2,734,893 of record JAQAHW010000019.1, on the reverse strand, counting down.
TTTATAACTGGAATGAAACACAAACAATCCACTTTGCATTGCCAAAACTAAAAGGCGTAGCCCAAAAATGGTATGAGGGCCAGAATAGTTTGTTGTATTCTTGGGACGAGTGGCAACAAAAACTTAAGACTGCATTTCCTAGTGATGAGAACTATGGGCAATTACTCACTGCTATGCTTGCCAAACGTGCTCGTTTCGGCGACTCTCTAGAGGATTATTTTCACGAAAAAGTTTTGTTGTTGAATCGATGCGATATAACAGGTAAAAATGCTATCGATTGCATTATCTATGGTATAGAAGACCGTAGCATACGTCTCGGAGCTGAAGCAGCACAATATGTAAGTATGGAAAAATTGCTTTGTTTTCTGCGGAACGCTAAAGGTGGGAAGTCTACGGGCAGTTTTGATCGGAGGCGAAAAGGTATGAACACAGGAGATTATTTGTCTTTGAATAAAAATGCAGCAAGTACTAGTGCTAAAAAAAATGTCACTTGTTACAACTGCCATGAGGATGGACACTATAAGTCTGATTGTCCAAAACCCGCAGTAAAGTGCAATAATTGTCTTTTGTTCGGACATCCAACGGATAAATGTCGTGCGGCTAAAACCAAAGATAAAACAAAAACAATTTTATCCGTATTCTCGAACAAAAGTAATGACGATAAATTCTTTAAGCTTGTAACTATTAACGGTGTAACTAAACGTTGTTTTGTAGATTTTGGAAGCAATGTTACAGTTATTAAACAATCAGAATCTATGAACATTAACTGTGACTGGACGACGGACGATTTACCGGTTTTCAGGGGTTTTGGTAAAAGTTTCGTAGATGCTTTGCAAAAAGCTACTACTGATGTCGTGGTCGATGGAATTAAGGCGAAAGTAGAAATTTTTGTCGTGCCTGATAGTGTAATGGACGCACCAGTGCTGGTTGGTCAATCCTTCACAGAGCAACCACATATCTCGTTTGAGAAAGATTCAGAGCAGCTGAAACTTAAAAGAAAGCAGATTAAATTATTTAATGTCGGAAATGTGATTGTCAATAAGCTCACTATAGTAAAAGTGAAATGTAATCCATTATTTACAGGCAATGTTTATGTTGAGGAAAGTGTGAGACCAGAATCTGGTAGAGAACATTGTGTGGTTCGCGGAATATTCTCTATACGGAAAGGGCATGGTGAAATTTTAATAAGGGGAGTTTCACACAAAGGATTTGAGCTAAAGGAAGGAGAGCTACTTGCTAGGTGTGTTCCGGCTGAGGAGGATACGGCAGAATCTATACATCTGAGGGTAAAATCTGTTACAAATAAGGAAAAGCCGTGTGTTTCTATAAAAGGAAATGATTTGAATGTAGATAAGGATTTGAGACCTGAAACTATCTCTGAGTTAGTTGAACTTTTGAATACACACAGATCAACTTTCGCTTTCGATTTAAGCGAGTTAGGAAAAACAGACAAAGTTGAAATGAGTATAAGGGTAAAGGACGACACACCGGTAGTTTTCCGACCGTATCGCCTTTCGGCTCATGAGAGACTCAAGGTACGTGAAATGGTACAAGAGCTATTAGACAACGATATAGTTCGCTCTTCTACATCTTCTTATTCAAGCCCAATCGTCTTAGTTAAGAAAAAAAATGGTGAATCAAGGATGTGCATTGACTACAGAGCGCTGAATCGGAAAACTGTAAAAGAAAATTATCCTTTACCTAGAGCCGATGATCAAATAGATGATTTAGCTGGACACAAGTATTACACAACGTTAGATTTAAGGTCAGGTTACTATCAAATCCAAATAAACGAGAAAGATCGTCATAAAACTGCATTTATAACCCCTGATGGGCATTTTGAATTTAATCGCATGCCTTTCGGGCTGGTAAATGCGCCAGCTGTGTTTATGAGAATGATAAGTCAAGTACTTGGCCAAGCAAGACACAACATAGCTTCCGTTTACATGGATGATATAATAATACCTTCTCATTCAATTGAGGAAGGAATGACCCGATTAAAAGTTGTTTTAAAATTGTTACAAGAATCCGGTTTAACATTAAACTTGTCAAAGTGTTGTTTCTTCCGCCAAAATGTGGAGTACCTTGGATTCGAGTTGAGCAAAGACGGAATTAAACCTGGTTCCAAGAAAATTCAGGCGGTTGCTGAATTTCCAACTCCGAAAGATCAACACTCAGTTCGACAATTTATTGGACTTTGCAGTTTTTTCCGCCGGTTCATAAGAAACTTTGCTGTCATTGCCAAACCACTTACATCTTTATTGAAGAAAGATGCAAAGTGGATGTGGGATAAAAATCAGCAAGAAGCTTTTGATTTTCTGAAAACAGAGCTATGTAGAAAACCAGTTTTAGCTTTATACAACCCTTCGGCTGAAACAGAAGTTCACACCGATGCCAGTAAGGCAGGAATAGCTGGTATACTCATGCAACGCTGTGACGATAAAGGATTGCGACCAGTTGCTTATTTTAGTCGGCAGACTACAACTTATGAACAAAATATGACTGCATATGAGTTAGAGACCTTAGCAGTCGTTGCTTCACTCCAGCGATTCAGAGTGTATTTAATTGGAACAGAATTCAAAGTTTATACAGATTGCAACTCGTTGCGAGCTACGTTTTTGAAACGAGATCTAATACCACGAGTTGCAAGATGGTGGATTATACTACAAGAGTATAATTTTACTGTAGACTACAAGCCTGGCACAGCAATGTGTCATGTCGATGCTCTAAGTCGGAATTCCGTTCCAGCAACAGATGATTCCAACACTGTAGATGAAACTCGATGCAATGTCATGGAAATCACGGAAGTGGATTGGTTAACTACAGTTCAGCAAGAAGATCCTAACTTACAGCAAATAGTTGCTGTTCTTAATGGTCCTGACGCGAAGGATATTTCGGAAATCAAAGAAAACTATGTTCTCAAAGACTCGAAATTATACAGAAAAACTAATGAAGGCGACAAATGGGTAGTACCAAAAGGTGCTAGGTGGCAGATAATGAAGCAAAATCATGATGATATCGGGCATTTTGGTATTGACAAAACTTTGGCAAGGATTCAAAAATCGTATTGGTTCTCGCGTATGCGAAACTTTGTGAAAAAGTATATTCGTTCTTGCCTTGAATGCAGCTATGCCAAAGCAACATCCAACGCTAAACCACCATTACACCCGATACCAAAAGTAAATGCGCCATTTGATACCATCCATATTGACCACGTTGGACCTTTTGTCAAAAGTTCAAAAGGCAATACACATATTCTAGTTATCATAGAAGCATACACAAAATTTATTTGCCTCAGACCAGTATCGAGTACAAGCACTGCTGTAACGATCAATAAATTGAAAGACTATTTTACTACATTCGGGGTCCCTAAACGGTTGATTTCTGATAGGGGAAGTAGTTTCACAAGTAACAGTTTTAAGAAGTTTGTTGACGATGCAGGGATTAAACACGTGCTCAATGCTGTTGCGACTCCAAGAGCAAATGGTCAAGTGGAGCGATACAATCGCACCCTCTTGGAATCACTTACAGCCAAATGTGTAGGGCACAGTGAGAGTAAATGGGATATTTATGTGCCCGAAGTACAGTGGGGTCTTAACAACACTCATAACAGAGGCATAGGTTGCACACCGTCAGAAGCTCTTTTTGGTCTCAATCTAAGTAGCATCAGTGAGAACAAAGTAAAAAATTACATAAATGAAGATTTACAGGGCAGGACAAAATTACAGGACATCCGTACAAAAATTGACTCTCACATAAGTAAGTATCAAGAGAAACAGAAGTCTCATCATGACAAAACATCAAAAACGCCTCGTAAATACAAGGTAGGTGATTTAGTCAGTATTGAACGGGAAATCCCATCATCTGGACAAAGCAGAAAACTAGTGCCAAAATTTCAAGGACCCTACAAGGTAAGTGAAGTCTTAGATCATGACCGTTACATGATAGAAGACACTCCTATCACAAGAAAAAATAATAGAAGCTACTGTACAACGGTAGCAGTCGATAAAATGAAACCATGGTTAGTCTTCCATCCGCCACATACGTCTGATGATGACGAACAGGGTCAGGGAGAAAATGATTAGTCTCTTGTATACATTGTTGATTGTTTGTGTTTGGCCATGTTTTTTTTATTAAGTTCATACTGATTTATGAGATAAAAGAGATTGGTTATTATAGTAACATTATTTTGGGACGTAGATAGAAGCGATCTACGACCAATAGTAGGACATGGTTGTGAGTAGTTTGGGACATAGATAGAAGCGATCTATGACCAAAAAAAAAAGAAGTACTTTTTTGTGGGATGTGAATAGAAGCGATTCACAACCACACTCATAATATCATTATGTTTAAAAATTTTCTTTAGTAATATTGTTGATTTATGTAGTTTGAATTATTATTAACTAGGAACCTGGATTGAATATCGAATTTTAAAACAATTCCTATGTTAGGTTACGTATACACTTTTGGAACCTACCTCTAGATACTTATATTATAATGTACAATAGTATTAATATATATTTCAATTATAAGTTGTAGCAGGTACATAAAAGCTAATAATTAGTTATTATTTTAGATGGGTATTATTTAAGTACAGGAATTGTTTATAAAATTCATCAACAGTTTTATGAGTTTGAAATGTGTAACAATAAATTCGTAAAAGTCACAGTTTTACGAGTATATTGAATAACAAATACACGAGGACGTGTATAATATTTGGATGGCCGAACTGTTGCAGATTATTGTGAATATTATTTTATTTAAATATTTATTACCGACACTAAAGTAATATGACACTGATTTGATTCGATAGTCCAATAGTTCGACTGATTAAATTGGAATATAATCCTATTGGCCGGGGTTCGACTCCCCACCTCCCCGCGCTGGTGAGTCGAGCGTCCGGGCAGTGGGAGGCAGTCTGTGTTCGTCAGTTGTGCGGTGCGCACGTATATTGTTATATATAAAGTGCTGTGGTGAAAGTGTTAGTTTTACTGAGTGCTCATTAAATACAAGTGTTACTGAAAACTGGATTTTAATTTCCTACGGCGAACATCGACAGCACATACATACACATATCACGCCTATAATCCCTTGCGGGTTAGGCAGAGCGTAAACGATTGCAAAATGTACATTTACGTCACGTCTGACAAATATTTGAGGGTCAATCAGAAAATTGTGTATCACCATAGTGACAGGTTGTCAGCCCATCGCCTAAAATTGCAATGCACACCCTCGAGTCCCTAAGTCACCTCTTACGATTCCCATGGAAAAGAAATGGGGTGATGCTATTCTAAGCCGGCATCACACGGCATAGGCTAATGTGACGAAGTAATAATTGTAGCTTGGTCAAATTCGTTGATCTGATGAACTCACAGTGCACGTTTAAGTATTGATCGAAGCGGAAATAACTAGGAGCCTAAAATACACTTCACAGGATACATTTGCAAGCGTGTTCAAAAAGCGTGCGTGTAGGTAAATGCACTAACTATTACCACAATATTCTAAATGCCTAGTAAAAAAATTATGATCATCATCAACCATCCATCTGCATATAACATCTTGCACTGCAGAGGTCCATATTCAGCAGTGGACATACATACTTACTCATATCACGCCTATAATCCCTTGTGGGGTAGGCAGAGCGTAAACAGCCGCAAAAACGGCCATTTACACCACGTCTGACAAATGTTTGAGGGTCATTCGGAAAATTGTGTATCGCTTTAGTGACAGGTCGTCAGCCCATCGCCTAAAATTACAATACACACCCTTGAATCTCGTATAAATTGTTCGAGAGGCTGCTCCTAAACCGCCTAGCGAAAATTGTTGATCCCAAGCTCATACCCGAGCAAGCAGGCTTCAGGCCGGGCAAGTCTTGTTGTAACCAAACAATCAAGCTCACTCAATTTATAGAGGATGGGTTTGAGATCAACAAAATTACCGGAGTTGTGTTTGTGGATCTGACTGCTGCTTATGACACGGTTAATCTTCGAAGACTTCTCTGGAAGGTGGGGGATATCACCGGGGACTTGCAGTTTGTTAAGATCTTGAGCGAACTGCTTTACAACCGCCGGTTCCAGGTTAACTTACTCTCCAAACAAAGTAGATGGCGGACACAAAAAAATGGCCTCCCGCAGGGCAGCGTCCTGGCCCCCACGCTATTTAATATCTACACGAACGATCAGCCACTGAGCCCTAAAACATCTAGTTTCATCTATGCAGATGACCTTGCACTGGCGGCGCAGGCTGATACGTTCGAGGAGATTGAAGAAACTATCTCGGCAGCACTGACAGACTTGAGTTCGTATTACCTCAACAACTTCCTAAAGCCAAACCCAGCTAAAACACAGTCCTGTGTATTCCACCTCAAAAACAGGCAAGCACACCGGCATCTTAACATCTCTTGGCAAGGCACCCCAATCGCTCACAGCAGTCACCCAAAATATCTGGGGGTGACATTAGATAGAGCTTTGACGTACAAACCCAATTGCGAGTCAATCAGGCAAAAAGTGGCCACCCGCAATAACCTCCTGCAAAAACTTACATCGACCAAATGGGGAGCTTCGCCTGAAGTATTGCGAACGACTGGGTTAGCACTTTGCTATTCTGCTGGAGAATATGCAAGCCCAGTGTGGAGCCGCTCTGCTCATACCAACCAAGTGGATGCAGCTCTAAATCAGACTTGTAGAATCATAACTGGTTGCTTGAAACCGACTTCTACTAGTAAGCTGTATTCACTGGCAGGAATAGCTCCACCCAGCGTTCGCAGAGAGACGGCGGCTTCTATCGAGAAAGCCAAGCAGGAGACAGATGAAAGGCACCCTGCGTACGGATGTGGTCCAGCCCCCCGTAGGCTAAAAAGCCGTAAGAGCTTTTTGAACTGCGTTGCCCCTCTCAAAGAGGAACCTTCAGCGTTCAGGGTAAAGCGATGGAAGGACACAGTCCCTGTGGAGCCCTTTATACCACAAGACGAACGACTTCCTCCGGGCAAAAACTTGCAGTGGCCTCTGTGGAGATCCCTAAACCGACTGCGGTCTCAAGTAGGCCGCTGCAAGGAAAATCTTTTACGCTGGGGCTATTGCAATAGTTCCACCTGTACATGTGGTGCTACCCCACAAAATATGGCCCACCTATTAATATGTCCAGCATGCCCCGACACCTGCTCGCTGGAGGACCTCTGGAGAGCCACCGATGAAGCTGTACGTGTGGCTGCTCATTGGTCTATATCAATTTAAAAACACTTGCCATCGACACGCAAAGAAGAAGAAGAATCCCTTAGTCGCCTCTTACAACTCCCACGGGAAAGAAATGGGGTGATGTTATTTTAAGCCGGCATCACACGGCATATTTGGTGTCAGCAGTGGACTATGGCTGTTAATTACGCGACTGCCGAACCAAAAAAGGAGTGTAATGTTTTTAGAGTTAATTAATGTATAAACGAGCCAAGTGATAGCTAAATATGACACACTGTGTTTATCCACTCGTCTGAGCTACCAAGCCAACTAGACGAATGGTAGTCGCTTGGTATTTAAACTGATTGATTACTATGACGAACTGTGCTATTCTACTCGTCTAAGCTACCAAGCCAACTAGACGAATGGCAGTCGCTTGGTATTTAAACCAATAGACAACTATGACGAACTGTGCTATTCTACTCGTCTGAGCTACCAAGCCAACTAGACGAATGGCAATCGCTTGGTATTTAAACCGATTGACAACTAAGACCAACTAAGCTATTCCACTCGTCTAGTTGACTTGGTGGGTTACATACCTCCATCCAAAGTCTTGGTAGCGTAAGTATACACCGTGGAAGCAGTGCCTGCATCGTTCGTCGCAGTCACTCTCAGCTGATACCAGTGTGCGGGAGCGAGAGAGCCGACGGCGTATGATGATGGCATGGAACGGAGCGGCGGGGCTTGGTACCGGGTCTCAAGGTATGTCCAACCCAGGTTTAGATCCAGAGGCTAAAAAAACCAGCAGTTGTGAAAAAAATCTCCAAACTTCGCAGATTTATGGACTTGTTTTTTGACAAATCTTAAGATCTGCAAGATACAGTTGCGATTGAAACTTAATTATTTGTTAAAATATTACAGTGTATAAAAATAGTAGTTTATGCAACTGTCATATAATGGGGGTCATTACGCCTCGGGTGATAATAGATTGACACGAGCATTCTAATGCCTAATTATATGCAGTTGCATACACAATTTTATCTACACTCTAAAAAATTAACTCAGTTGAACACTTTTCCAAACGTCCGCACCGGCGATTGCAAGGCACGATACATGGTCAAATTCAATACGAGAACGTAATATGGCTTGATATGAATTTGTTGAAGATTCTTTACTAACAGTTGTTTAGATGTCGAGTCTCAACAGCAAATAACTAAACAACTGAACAACACTGAACAACAACTGAACAACAACTGAACAACAACTGAACAACATCTGAACAACATCTCAACAACAACAGAACAAAAACCTATTAAAACAACTTAACAACATCCGAAAAATTACCGTACAACAACAACTGTCAGGTGCGGCAGAAGATAGCGATTTGTGTATTGGAAAAAAAAAACTTCGGTTCATTTCTCAACTTTATCGAATTAAGAGTTTTCTCATTAAGTCATTACGCTTCTGTAAATTATAGTAAACCCTAGATTTTATAGGCAGAATGCATATAGTAGGGCATTATGCATCTGTTTTCGAATTCATAATTCGAACATTATGAGACGAGTGTAGATAAAAGAACAAACGCATATTGTCAAAATTTTAAATGTCATTAACACAAAATATGATATTGCCAATTATGCATGAAAAATGTCTTTAAATGTCATAACTAAACACCAATCATGCAACACACAGCTTAAAGAATAAGACGCCTTGAAGTTAGCTTGTCTTGTTCCTGCAATGATTTTGACAGGTGAAATTTTACTAGAGACCGATACTGAAAACAGAAGACGGGCTGTTGATAAGGAGCAACTTTACCCAGGGAGCATAGGTCGGAAAATGTCCAAAATATTTTGAGTACAGTAAATATTCCAAGTACCCCAAATCAGCTGATCGGCAATTTTGTACTGGAGGATTTTTTAAATTTTATTTCGACCTATGTTCCTTGGGGAAAGTTGTTCTGTATCACCAGCCTGTCTCCAGTTTTTGCTATTGGTCACTAGTAAAATTTGACCCTACAGAATATCAAAATCAAAATCAAATAATTTATTTCTAAGTAGGAATTTACAAGATCGGATTAAACTTACCGCTTTATTGTCCGCCCTATGCCACACATTGGACCCGAGCGGTTTATAATCTACTTCCCATTTAGTGACGTCACAACCGCCATCGTCCCATCCGCTCAATTGGATATAAATATGTGTAGCATTACTCCATAGCCAGTCCGTTGACGGTGGCGATACTGGCGCTGAGGGAGAAATACAAGGTTACTATGATATACATGGTTACTATGATATACATCAACATGAGAGGAGTATTTGCTTCTATTGGAGGGATTTTAAATGGGAGGTAAATTTATAGTAAACGAAATAGAAGTAACACAGATACAACATAAAACTGTTGTGTTGTTTTTCTTAATTGTAAGTGTCCTGTGTTTTATCTTGTGTGCAATAAACAGTTAAATAAATAAATAAAATAGAAATAGAAAATTCATAAATATATAATTATTGGAAACTTGCAAAATTTTTAAGCGCAGGCAGGATCTGAACCTGCGATTTTCGCACTACTTTTTTCTTTTTTATTATATTAATGATGGGTTTGCTCTTGACTCTAGTCTAGATCATAGGACAGAGACAGAGTCTAAGATGGAGCGAGCTCACCCAGAAGAAGCCTGTTCACTCTTACTTTGAAGAGATTAGGGTTGTATGCGTTTCCAAAAATTTTATATCTAACACGGGAAGTGTTTTAAAATTTGGTATTTAAAAACATATAATAATAAAAAATCATAGAATCACCGAGAGTAACAACGGGAAAGAAAACAACATAAATAGAAACAGAATGAATTGCTTAAGAAACAAGACATCAGGCCGATGGAACAGACACAGAACTTTAAACATCAAAAATAGAAACAATGGATAACAAAAAAAATAGTAGAGTCAGTTAAACACAAATATAAATAGAAAGTACAGAAACAGAAATAAAAATCATAAGAAACAAGTAAGAAGATGTGCACTGGTCCTTAGACTTCTTTTGGGGTGCAAGTATGTACACATCACATCACATGTTTAAATGAAGAAATTTTCAGATTGTCTGACAAAGTGTCAATTCCTACCTCCTCCTAAAGTGGTGACATCAATATGAGCCGGTGCCGAGGTTCCCACGCTGTCAGTAGCTGTCACTCTTATAGAATACTTGGTGCCACACTTCAAACCGCTCAGTGTGTGCTGCTGAATGCCAGGTAGACGGTTTTCACGAGCCACTGGCCACGCCTCTTGCCAAGGACCGTCGCCTTCTCGCCAGGTTAGGTTGTAACCTACAATGTTGGGTTGTGTTAGAGTTGTAACATTAACATTGTAAAATCTGTACTATGGTCTATTTTGCACTCACAGTTCTAAATTATTTAAAATAATGTACACTAGTTTTCGCTTCGAGACGAGTATCAAGCGTGAACATTTTGAAGGGTTCGTTTGAGGCGCCGGAAGCTCAGTAGCATAAGTATCCATATCTGCTAGTTCCATAGTACAAGCTATGCTAAGTTTGGGGGCAGATGGCGCTGTGTGAATTGTCCAGGATATTTATTTAGTGAGAAGCCCACTGCTGGACATAGACTGCATCCAAAGACTGCCCGCAATTCGTCGCGTCAGTCCACCTGATAAAACGCCATCCCACACTGCGCTTTCCAATACGTGGTTGCCACTCCAGCCTTTCGACACACATTAACTCGTCATAGCAAATATGGATACTCACTCATTCCTCCTAAAGAATCATTCCCGTAGGTCCGGACTTCGTCCCATTCCACCACAATAGAATCTTTGTACGGAGTGGACCTCAAACTGGGAGGGTCCGGTAGTGGGAGTACCCTCACTGAGTAAACTACTGAGTCTGATCCGTAGAGGTTCTTAGCCAAGCAGGTGTAATTGCCGCTCACGGATTGGTCAATACCTAAAACAAGTAATATTTATTTATGGTACTTTTCTTTTCTTCTTTCTTTTCGTGTGGGACACCGAATCGTCAACAAGATTATGGTACTTTCTAAGGGTGAAATTTTATTAGTGACAAATACTGAAAACAGAGGACAGGCTGGTGATAAAGAACAACTTTCCTCAAGGAACATAGCTCGAAATATGAACAAAAAATTTGGACCTCCCATACAAAATTGCCGATCAGCTGATTTAAGTTACTATGGAACTCAATATATTTTTGTTATATTTCAACCTATGTTACATGGGGAAAGATTGTTGCTTATCCCCAGTCAGTCCAGTCTTACGTCTCGTTACAGATCGTGTTGCTTCAGGGTCACAAATGTCTAATCCACCTCAGATCGCCGGCGGCAAATGATTTTCGATTGCGAATGCGACCGAATAACTTAGTCAACTTAGAAACCACACATGGATTTCCTTTTGTCTACGGTTTTAGGGTCCCGTAACCAAAGGGTCAAAATGGGACCCTATTATTGCGACTTTGCAGTCTGTCCATCTGCCATCTGGCTGTGTCTCATAAACCGAACCGAGTTAGAGAAATTTTCACAGATGTCGTATTTCAGTTGTCGATTTGACAACAAAAACTAAAATTTCATGAGCGAAATAGTAAGACAGTTGGTCACAGACACAACTCAGTGCATGTAGGTATTTAACAACAAATACAAAAAAAAAACTTAATGTACAAGGCTGTCATTCAATGTCTCGTAAAAAAATGTTTTACTATGCCATTTTTATACGTAAGGAACCCTGCCTGGCCCTTAGCCGTTTTTTTTTACTACTTGAACTGTACGACAGGGCTTTTTAATTTAGTACATTGTGTTTTAACTGGGTAGTGAACGTTTGCACTTCACGTTCCAATTCCCAAAACTAAACAGTAATATAGTAACTCATTCCATCCTTTCCAGGAATAATATTCTCAGAATATTCCCAATAGATCGCTTCGAAACGACGACCTACGTAATAGTTTAGACAGGGAATTGGAAGCACTCGCTACTAGAGGATGGATACCGGAGTTCCGGAATTTAGGAAAACCGGCAAAATATGTTTTAATTCCGGTTTTTAAAGATTCAAAATCGTAAATCCGGTTTTCTTTAAAACAAGATGTTATTATGGTTTCACTATGTATTTTTATCTTTTCCGGGGCATAACCTTTGACAATAATGTATTATCTGCACCTTTTTTGCAAACAATTTGTCATGTAAACACCTAAGCTCACTACCCTGGTGATAGTTTCCCAAAGTAAATAAAGTATTAATGAAAAGTATTTTTTTTTGTACACTGGACAGCGATGAATAAAGGTCACCCGAAGAATTTAAAGAATCTCGAAAACAAAGAATGATAGCTGAATGAATTAATTGTGTTTATTAGACAATTTAATACTCCTTATATAAGGTTATGTTAAAATATATAAATAAAAGCTTAAAATTTTATAAAGAGAATTTTGGAGAAAAAACAACGACATTGATAATGTTTTCATTTTTGTTGATCAAGCTACAATAATGCCATTTAGACCTTCAGAACGCATCAGAATACCAATAATGCTACAAAATAGGTGGAGTCAAGGAAATACAGCCATGACTGTCGGTAAGTAGCTGTCAACAGCAAAAAAAAGGTCGTTACGAGGACACTGACATAGACCCACGCAGACCAGAAACATGCAAAACCAGTTGTACCTCAGCAAGAAAATATCGTTCTTTGGTCAACAACATGCTTCTTAAAAGTTTTGTCGAAGGATTAAACTCCCAATCGACGCCTCAGAAGAAGTAACGTAAGACTAAATTTGAAAATACTTTCACCAGCAAAGAGCCCTAGAAACACCGCGGTCATCTTACCAAAGTGGCAAAAGTAAGACATTCACAGAACCTTTTGAATGGGAGTATTGAAAATAAATCAAGAGTTATGGTCCTCAAAAAACAAAAAAAATGTGCTCTACAAGCACGATGGAAGACCCAGAGTGTATGGAGACATGTTTTGATCCGTCCTAGAGAAAAACTCTTGACCAATCTTCAATACTCTAATTTAAAGCTCTGGGAATATTTAACTTTTGCAAAATGATGCTGGCGGTGTTTTAGGGCTGTTTGAAGGTATACATGGTTTTAAGTTAGCTTCGACAAGTCATCGTGTTCCTCTTCATGCATTTAGGTTACTTCTTACGAGGAGCTGAAACTAATTCGTTGGTTCAAATCCTGTAAGAAAGCGAAGCATGATGTTCACCAATTTACGATCTATTCTTGCTGAGGTACACTTGGTTCTGCCTGTTCCTGGTCAGCGTGGGGTAGACCCAGTACCCGACGTGACCCGACTAACGTCCGAGAACGTTTTGGAATGTTGACAGCGACACACGGAAAGTCCTGGCAGTATCATCCCCAGCCGGTTTTCAACATAATGAGTATTCTGGTACATCATTCAGGTGTTAGCGACATTCTTGCAGCTTTCGTAAGAAACACTGAACACTATCAAAATGGTTAATGTACTCACTTGAGAAATAGATAAGAAATAAAAGCAAAATCGAATGCATTATTTCGTATTACTATCACCGAGACCAAGAGTCCCCTCTTAATTTTTATTGTGTCATATATATTTTAATAAAGTCATTTAAGAAGCATTAAATTTTCTATTTTTTTCAGATAGCATTCTTAGTTAACGGATTTGTAGGATTTAATGGCGAAACACAACTTCCCGAATGACCCTCAAATGTTTTGTCAGACGTAGCGTAAATGACCGTTTTTACAGCCGTTTATGCTTTGCCTACCCCGCAAGGGATTAATTAGTATGTAGGATTTTGCAGGTGACCCAAATTTATTGCTCTTGAGTCTTATTTTCAAAAACCGGAACTAGCTTAAATATCGGAAACTCAAAACCGGTTCGACAACCTTCCGATTTGACATGCCCTACTACTGGCTTCCCTAACAAATAAGTATAACTTAGACATGTCTACTCAAACAATATCTACAATATAGTGGCAAGTGAGCGCTTCTCAAGTAGTTGACTAAGTTCTGAGTTGCGACTATAACTCCAATATTACTTAAGTTGTTGTGTGAAGTACACTCGTGACAATTTATAGCCTGAGTTGTAAGTTATGTCGAATGGACTTTCAGTGTTGACTTGTTGGAGTTTATATGACTGTAATAGTAATTGAATTGATCCTGAATAATAACCGCATAGTACTCCACATAATGCGGGGTGTAAGGGACAGCAACCCGAATAGGTACTAGAACGGTCTGTGACTGAGACCATAGAACTGAACAACTTTCGCCTAGGAACGTATCGCAGGATAGTAAAAATAATTTGACGTCCTATACAAAATCACGATCAAATGACTGCCTCTATTCACGATCAAATGAGTGCATGACGATTCCTAAAATATACTTCAAGAAATATATTGTCTGAATGCACTTCCAATTGAGTATTTGGAGGGTGGTTTCTAACAACCTGTATATAAAAGTTGTTATTAAGTACGCAAAACAATAATATTTTGGATTTTATACTAAAAAGGCTTTTTTACTGCATACGAGTAAAAAATTTGCAACTCTAAACACCATAAATAGGGCCCTGGTTAATTTTAATTTTAATGATCAGGGAAAACTTAGTTTTAATGATCAGGTTAAACTTACTTTTATAATTCAGCAGATGACTTACTTTTAATGATCAAGTTAAACTCATTTTTAATAAGCAGATAAAACTTACTTTTAATGAGCTGATTAAACTTACATTTAATGAGCAGGTTAAACTTACTTTTATAATTCAGCAGATGACTTACTTTTAATGATCAAGTTAAACTCATTTTTAATAAGCAGATGAAACTTACTTTTAATGAGCTGATTAAACTTACATTTAATGAGCAGGTTAAACTTACTTTTAATGATCATTTTAAACTCACTTTTGAACAGGTAAAACATACTTTTAATGGTCAGGTTAAAATTACTTTAAGTGATCAGGTTAAACTTACTTGTAATGAGCAGATGAAACTTACTTTTAATGAGCAGGTTAAACTTACTTTTAATGAGCAGACTGTCATCCCGATTCCTTGTGAACCGCGGATGATGCGTGATGATGTTCTGGTTGTGATACCACACGGTCCTCGGCGGTGGGGAGCCTACACTCTTGCACTCCAGTAGAAGGGAGTTCCTGACTGCAACCGTCACGTCACCTCCTAGAGATGCCACGCCAGCCACAACTGTAGGAAAAGGTTTGTGTTTAGTTAAAATAGGCCGCACCAGTCCCAAAAAGAAACTTCCTTCCTTTTCGCTGCGTTAGAGGGAAACAGTAGATGATGACTCAGATACGGAAAACCTAACATTCGTTTAATTATTAAAATGAGTAAACAAATATTTTAAAAATTAAGCCTGTTTTCATTACTCATTTATTAAGGAAGAAAAGGATATAAAATAAAATATGAAACGATTGATAACAATTAAATTGTTCAGGTTCTTAGTCTTAACACGGATCAAAAACACAAAATAAGAGCTTCCTTCCGATTTTTTTCTATCGATTGCAATTGCAATTTAATCGAATGCAATAAATCGCGTTTTGAGCCTTATTTAGTTGAGTAGCCTAATTATTGGAGTATTTACTATTTCTAGCCTGTAATGTCCCACTGCAGGGCAAAGGCCTCCCTCCCTTTCATCCCTTCTTCCCTGTTTTTTGGGCTTCCTTCATCCATCTCGTAGTATTATTTAGAAAAATATCATCTCATAATTTGGAGATTAAAATAAGTGAAAACAAAATTCCGGACACTATCCAAACTTGCGCGGTAAAGTTCTAAGCCCACCACACCTTAAAAATACCTTGAAACAATTGCTCCGGTAATTAGATAAGGAACAAGTTATTCAAGAAATCCTGTAAAAAATAGCAAAGAACACCTACCACCAGACAGATATTTATGTAAAATGTCGCCAAGACGAGAGCGAAAGAGTTATTAATTATAATTATTATACCCTGTGAAAAAGTTATTAGATCTCAAGTAGAGCCAAGTTTTGAATCCACACACCGTATCAAATAAATTTTCAAAGTTTTGTATTGCTTATTTATGTATTTATCTTGTTACCACGTAAGTACGTGTCAAACTCATAATCGAATGAGAAAACTTTTACTATAACAACTTTCAAGGAGAAAGTAACATGCTTAAATGTTGCGTGTATATAATTTTTTTTTTTTTTTTTTGCGTGTAGGACACCGAGTCATCCAACGACCCGATAAACCCTGGTTTCAGAGTTTTTCAACCGCCTACTATCACTAGTAGGCCTCTGACATGGTTGTGTTACGACCGCCGTCTAAGTAATCATAGACAGCAACCGGGACCGACGGCTTAACGTGCCCTCCGAAGCACGGAACCATTTCCTTTCGGACAATCAGGTGGTTCACCCTGCAATGTCCTAACCAGACCGGGAACAAATTAAAAAAGAGATAAATATCAACTTTTGTGAGTGTCCCACCGAGAATCGAACCCGGAACCTTTGCGTCGCAGGCAGTCGCACTACCACTGCGCCACATCGGTCGTCAATAAATCGTCGTAAATCTTATTTGATTTATGTCTTAGATCATGACCATAATATTTCAGAAGGAACTATCAGAGTGAAACACTGACCTCTATATCTAACATGCTGTATTTACGATATCCTTCACAATGAAAGTTCTATATTGGGCCCATTTGAAACTCCATCTTCCTCTCGGGGAAGGAACTAAATATCACTGTCCCATCTCTACTTATTATTTCCTGTCAAAATCAAATAGCTCAACTCTACTTTGCCCGGCTTATAATGAGTCCAGTGTACCTGTATAATATTAATGTAGAGGTCAGTTGAATGAAAGCTTAAAATCTCTTCGCAATCAGACTTGGCGTGCAATTTTTAAATCTGTATGCACCAAATCCTGTGCATATGAATGTATTTTAGCGCGCGCCTCAAACTCGCATCTCTATAATAAATATTAAATAAATCTTAGATTTAAGTCTGATTGCAACAAGTTTATGAAAGGCTTTATTCCGATTTTATTGATTTGTCTGCTTTTTTCTATTATTGTATTGTTCCTTTTATATGCAATAAAGTATTATATTTTGTTATGCTATCGTTCACGGGTTACTTCTGAAAAATTTCCTTCTCTAAGATTTATGTATGAGTTTTCGCAAAAGTTTACTATTCTTTATTAAAATTCTTGGCTCTCAAAGCCTTTGAAACGGGGTTTGTCCTTTGACCTTTGCTGAGTTCTAATACAAGTTTCTTCGTGGTTTCGTAATTTAAGCAAAACAATGACGAAACTTTGAGCAACATAATAATAACAATAACAATGGTTTCCTTTGCAAAAAAGGCAATCAATAAATTAGTAATGTTTCTATTTACTTGTAAAATCGGCAAGCAATGGGGTCGAAAGGTTCTAGAGTGGTAGGCAAGCATTGAAAGTGCAACTCAGAATGGCCTTCTACTTGGAGAATCAACAATTTTTTTTCTCATGGACTAGTTACCCATTTAAAATATTTGCAGATAATATTTTTATGCATACAGGGGCTAATGATAGGTAATGCCTACACGCTGCAATTTTACACACATACACACACGCACACATTTTCATACACACATGCACACATTTTCATACACATACATTAAAAACATACAAATTTCGTCACTAACAACTATACGGTCATGTTATTTTTATTATTTTTTCTTTTTTTAATAAGGACTTTGAAATTGAAATTGAAATTGAAATTGAAATTCTTTATTCAATGTAGGATAGTATTATCATATCACTTATTGACGTCATGAACCGTCATTGTAAAAAAAAGAAATTACACTATAAGACTATTAAGTACCTACATTTTTAAATTATTAATAAGCTGTAGCTTGTTCTCTTTTTTTATTTTTGTATAATATAAATTAGGTAGTGCCACTAGCACCTACTCATACATACAGCTTTGTTACTACCCAAGGAAGATGCGAATTATTCCCAACACAAGTAGTTTTCTTACATACTTCTTCTTCTTCTTTTCGTGTGGGACACCGAACCGTCAACGACCCGGTGAACCCTGGTGTCAGAGTTTTTCAACCGCCGACTACTAGTAGTAGGCCTCTGACATGGTTGTGTAACGACCGCCGTCTAAGTAACCATAGACAGCAACAGGGACCGACGGCTTAACGTGCCCTCCGAAGCACGGAACCATCTCTTTTTTCGGACAATCAGGTGGTTCAGCCTGCAATGCCCTAACCAGACCGGGAACAAATTCACAAAGTGATAAATATCAACTTTTTTTTTAATGTCCCGCCGAGAATCGAACCCGAAACCTTTGCGTCGCAGGCAGTCGCACTACCACTGCGCCACATCGGCCGTCATACTATCCATACATACTGGGAAGACTCAAACACATGCATTGTACTCTTTGTCAATAAATCTTTTTGATGATTTCTAAGCTCTTACCTCTCTGTGACGGTGTATTGGTGACCCTCCGACTCTCAGGACCTTCACCGACAGCGGTACTAGCTGTCACCCAAACGTCATATTGGATGCCCATGTCTAAGTTCTTCAAGTCTATGGTATTTGTCCGTTCGTAAGCGTCTACGTTCTGTGGCGCTTCTACGCGTATAGTCTGTGGCCCGTCGTTGCTAGGAGAGAAATCATACTGTGAATTAAACCTAGGACTTCTTATTTGATAATCTTTGAATATATTAAGTATCTTTTCAAGCAAAAATAATGCCTTAAAAAACTTAGCTCTTCATATAAACAAAACCCCCGAACGTCCTTTGCACAATTTTCTTGACGAGATCTACATATTCAAAGAAATCTTACCCACTTAGTAAAATATTCGCTATCGTTTGAGTTATAACACTAATTACATCAAATATTTTATAGCATTTGCACATTTTAATTTTGCTTTAAGATCCAAAAACGTGTGCAAAGAACATTCTAGTTTATTGTTTGCATTTAGAGACATGATATTTTTCGTGAAGTGGCGCTTGTTCATGGCATCACTTGCCTTAAAAAGACACATAGAAAAAAAAAACACTTACCTAGCAGTAGGTTTACAGTACACAGTATAATGCAACAGTCTTCCGTTTGGCTGCCTCGGTTTCTTCCAGCTAACCAGTAGAGAGTTTGACGACTGGGCCAGCAGTTTGATTTCCTCCGGCGCCTCCGGTACTGTTCGGTATTTAAAAGTTTAATAAGACTTAAGTTTGGAATGCGAAAGAACAATGAAAAGCTTTTAATAAGAGATGAAAAGTTTGAATCGTCTTTTATGTTATAATTTTTGAAGGTGGATTTCTTTTGTCTTTTAGAATAAGTGGTCTGAGGATGTAGTTCTTATGGGACTACTAGATTTCCGCCCAGCGGTTTCACCCGCTGCCACTCATTTTACCGTGGTGATAGGTGTTTTCCCGCGGTAAAAAGTAGCCTTTGTGTTTTTCCGGGTTATACTCTACCTGTGTTCCAAATTTCACCCAAATCGGTCAAGCCGTTTTAGCGTGAAGAGGTAACAAACATACATACACACACAAACTCTCAGATTTATAATATATAATATTAGTACGGATAATATAAAGATTTATTTTGAGTCGTCCAATTTTGAATGCATTGTAGAGGGTGAGTTTATCTCATCTGCTGACTAGCAGCGTGGCCAGCGGTTTCACTCGTTGCTACTTTTACTCCCGTGGGAAAACGGCGTTACACCATGCCGTGGTAAAGAGTAGCCTAAGTTACTCAGTCAAAATGTACGTATTCAGTAAAGTTTCGACTCAATTGCCGTACAATACATCTATTCACGAGCGAATCAATATGCGAGGATTCAATATAATTTAATTTGTGAGCATAATATCGCTAATTGGATTTGATTTGCACTGTAATTGGCCCATTAAAAGCTTTCGTATACAAGCAGATTGATTTCATGAATTCTCGTTTAGTGAAAGCGAGTGGCGCCAATCATATCACTACTACATGTAAATACACATTACACAAAAAAAAAAACAAAAAAAAAAAATCCTTAACACAAGTTTAGCCAACGTTATAGAATATTTGCTGTAACTAAAGTTATGGATTAAAGCGCCCAAATGGTTACTTTTTTAACTAATTTTTATAACTCAAAATACCGCGAATATTTCTCTTCTTTTATTCTCATCTAACTTTACGATAATACCAAAAACCTACGCAAAGGACATTCTGAAGTATTGTTTGCACGAAGAGATATTTTTTATTTGTAAAGTGGCGCTAGTACTACGGCCCGCACTACTCGCCTTAGTGAGAAAGGGCAGTTTTCAGCTATTAGTATAACATAAACATCTTTATGGTTTAGCCCTCTACGTTTCGGCGGCTTAAGACAGCCTTCTTCACGGAGGTCGACAGATCACATACGCCCGCCCGTCAGCTGTGTTTGCCGAACACTGTAGAAGGCTTAACTCTCTACCAAATAAAAAACAAGTAAATCGCGTAAACCTTCACCTTAAAGTGATAATAGTTCGTTTAAATTAATAAAAAAAAACGTTTTTGGTTTTTCAGTGGGTTTCCTTATTTTTATTCGAAGCTTCGATGTAAATTCAAAGAAGCGCGGAAGTGTCTCATAAAATGAATCCATTGCTTTATTTTCAACCATGTTCATACTACATTTTACTTCATATGAAACAATGGATTTCAGTTCTAGCTACGTCGTCGCTTTTACGAAACTTGAGGCGGAGTTTCTCCCTGTAACTTTTAGTTAAGTACTTGTCGGCAATGTCGTTGTTTCCGAAACGCCTTTGAATTTGAAAGGAGATTAGTTTTTGTTTTATAATGGAGTTTAATAAATGGTTTCTACTTTATACGCGCTCCATGCTAGGTGTTGCCCACGTCCACACTCAAATACTCGATGAAAACATTGTTATATTACCATGTGATGCCGGCTTAGAATAGCTTCACCTCATTTCTTACTCATGGGTGTCGTAAGAGGCGACTGAGGGACTCGAGGGTTAGATGTGAATTACAATTTAAGGCGATGGGCTGACAACCTGCCACTATAGTGATACACAGTTATCTGATTGACCCTCAAACTTTTGTCAGACGTGGTGTTGATATCTGTTTTACGGCCATTAACGCTCTGCCTACCCCGTAAGAGGTATAGACGTGATTTATGAATGTATGTATGTAAAACATTGTTTAACAAAAAACCGCTAATTGTGGTTGAAGTACAGAACAGACACTATAGATAATTTTCAGTAAAGAAAAATTTAACACTGTAGTAACAGATAGCAACAGCGCTAAAAGTGATGTGGCCACTTTTAGTACTTTTGCTATCTGTAACTACAGTAACCCATTTATAAGTAGAACAACATTCTGTAAATAAGCTTCAGTATTTGTTATTCATTTTTGCCAGCGGATTGAAATTACGTTTACATCGAGTTATGAAATTTTAAGTGATGGAGGCAGCTTTTGGGATCATCTGAATATGAAAAAATGAGAACTATACTCATTGGAGGAATTCAAATTCAGAATTAAAACCATTTTATGCTTCCACACATTGAACAAAACATTTCTTACTATATATTTTAGACCAGTGCAATTAAAGAGCTCGAATACAAAATAATAAAGTTTATTAATAATAAGGATTATTATTTCGTAAGGACTGTTCCTTACAACAAAGTCATCTCTGCGAAATCTACTTACAGCACTCACATCAAAAGCATAAGTTTCACTTTGTTAAAGGAACTAGCTGAAAACTTGAGTGATGACGGTATGTCGATGAACTATTCACATACGAACAATTCGCCTACATTTTATCCATCGATTTAATGTAGTATGTAGATAAAAATATGTATGCCTTGCGCGAGTTTACGACTATACTAGAAAAATTACCTATCTAATCTACCGATAAGCGTTTCAGCGCAAAGTGAAGGTGTTTTCAGTGAACCGTGAGGTTGATTAACTGTGATTCATTATATAACATTGATGAACGAATCATCGACGAACCGTACTGTCGTAGGCAAACTATGCGGTCAAGAAATACTAAGTCAGTAAAAAGGGCAAACCGCGCGTAGACCAACGGCAACATCGAAGCAACGATTACTACATATGGACGAAACAATAATCATTAAAATTTATCGTTTATATTTTAAGCATTGTTGCCAGGTCCTTGAAACTCACCGTCTTGCATAGATGACAACAAAATATCGAACATGTAGGGGCCATAGATTGAGATGCCGGCCATTTTGATGCCACGCGCCGTTTGCTTGTTTTGCGGTACATGTTGATGGATTTAACCTTTGCATTTGCAATGTTGTTACTAGCGCTATTGCGTTATGTCAGTGGCGATATTCGTAAAACAGTAATACGGATAGGAAACAATTTTTTTTTGTACTTTAAGCACCAAATATAGGCAAACCGTGCGTCGACCGACAGTAAATCGACCAAAAGTTTATCAAAGAAAACTATTTCTAGTAATAGACAAATAATTTTTCGGCGAAACCTTTATCGGTGAAATATTAAATGATGTAAAGTTGTGGTCTAGAAACATACCGTCTTGCATAGTTGAGCACACAATAGGAAAGCTGTAGGGGCCGGTGCCGTAGTTTGAGAAGCCAGCGACTTTGATTGTGTAGTTGGTATATTTCAACAAGCTTTGAAGTCGCAGCTCCGTAACTAGCGAAGTCGCGTTGTGCCAATGACGACCTGGGGACAATTCTGAACTTACGATGCGGGCTTAGAATAGCATCACACCAATTCTACTCTTAAGTGTCGTAAAAGCGACTAAGAGATAAGTTTATCTTGGGAATGGGCAGCAGGGGTCTCTGTGAATGTAACATCTTGCACTGCGCTCGCCAATCTGCTTACGCCCATGTCCAGCAGTCTTACAGTGCGTAAGGGACGGTGTACTGAAATGTTTGCAGGCATGATCAATCTATAAAACTGAAAAACTTTTAGTATGGAGCCTATGTTGGGAAACGTTTACTTATAACGAGTTTTTATAGGAAGTCGGTCAGCTGATCGGGAGTCGGGATCGATTATGGGAGATAGTTTTTTTTTTCGTTTACCGACATAGAATCAATTGAAAAAAAAAAACTGTTTTATGGTCTTGCCTGCAAAGTTTTCGGTACACTGTCTCTTACATCCGGTATTTATTTATAGGGAATGAAGCTATCAATTCCTTTGATGTATCCCTTAGTCGTTTTTACGACACTAACGGCTAGAAATGGGGTGATGCCACTCTAACGATAGTTTCGTTTTTTATCTCAAGTAAGTACAAGAACTTGATAATGCCTCTTATACAAGAAATGGACGAATGTTTAAAATAACTTAATCAGTTTACAGATACATAGATTTTGATTGTCATTGTGTGAAACTTGAGGTCTCTATAATTTGGAAACTTTGCATACTAGCTTAAGTACACAGACACCAATTTTGAAAGTAATCATAAGGAAATTGAGGTCTACGTAATATGGACAACCTTGTTGGCTACATAAGGATATTGTTGGGTTTATGTGGCTTTTGTAAGTTGGTTGATTCTTTGTTTAAATTCTATTGTTCATAATGTAATTGTACTACTGTGCAAAATTAACACGAATATAATAAGGCGAAATTTTTCTCGTGACCGATATTGCAAACAAAAAACCAGCTGATAAGGAAAATCTTTTTCCAAGGAACATAAATAGAAGAATGTCATAATATTTTGAGCTTCCATAGCAACCCGTATCGGAGGTCCAGTTCTTTTTTTCATATTTCGACCTATGTTACTTGGGAAAAGTTGTTCAAACTGCAACTTATGACAAATAGTATGCACAGCTTTATAAAAAATGTACTGCGCCGATTCAAATAAGACACGCCCTTTGTCTGATAGATGTGTAGGTATGTTTAGGAGGAGTGATGATGAGGCCAGTAGGCTGAGTGGCGACAAATTGAAATTGAAATTGAAATTCTTTATTCAATGTAGGATAGTATTATCATATCACTTATTGACGTCATGAACCGTCATTGTAAAAAAAAGAAAATTGTATCACACAATTTTCTTTTTTTTATAACAATTTTGTAATGTCCTAATAGAAAACCGGAAAATCGTTAGTGAGGAAAAGGGTAACCACCCGCCTGGTGGGGAGTTGTGACCAGGGGAACGACTGTTTCAACCGAACATGTTTGGAAGTTGTATAATATATAGCGATCGGCGGAATAACTTCGATACCGCGTTTCAGGGCTTGTACGTACCTTGAGCAGCATACAACACGTTGTATCCGATGAGAGCCCCAGCTTGCTTGTGAGGAGGTATCGGCTGCCAGCTGACCCTCAAAGCAGTGGACGTCACCCCGCCGCATTCCACCGATGACGGGCCTTCTTCTGGTGCTGTAGGAAAAAAAACATGTAAGACTGTTTATGACTATTATGAACTTGCATAATTGCCGTGTGATGCCGGCTATGAATAGCCTCATCCCATTTCTTTCCTGTGGGAGTCGTAAGAGGCGACCAAGGGACTCGAGGGTGTGTATTGCATTTTAAGGCGATGGGCTGACAACCTGTCACTATGGCGATACACAATTTTCCGAATGATCCTCAAATGTTTGTCAGACGTGGCGTAAATGTCCGTTTTTTGTGGCCGTTTAGGCTCTGCCTACCCCGCAAGGGATTATAGGCGTGATATATGTGTGTTTATAATTGCCCCGAAGGCAAAATTTAAACGTGTGACTTTCGGTATCAGTACTACCGAGGCCTCTACCGACTGGGCTACCGCGGCTTACATGCCGTTGGTGAAATTATGCATGAGTAATCTTAATACTAATAACGCGTGGCATGGCTTCATCTACCGGGATATGTATTGGCATTTGCATAATTTCACCAACGGTAGAACTGATAGCGAAAGTCGCAGTTTCAAATCCAGCCTGCGGTGCAATTTGGAAGTTCTCAATAATTGTGAACCCAACACGTTGAAGTGTTTTAAATTAAATTTAGTGCACAACTGTTTATGACATTGTAAAAGTACAGTCAAGATCAGGCTGTCTAGACAGTTAGGACTTTGGATGGGTCTTATGCGCGCGGCATTAGAACCATTGGCAGTTTGAGGGTCTAACCGCACGTGAGCTTATACACTATACGTCGTTATAAGAATAAGAATAATTTATTTATAAGCTTAATGTCAGTATTTAAATATAAAGTAAATATACTTAGAAGTACTTAAATATTACAATTTAGCCTGAATTAGGACTACCCTGTATCGTTGTCAAGGCCGGGACAATAAGCCTATGCTGGTTTGGTAAACAAAACTCAAGAGACTTCTATAGTAATAGTAGCAACACAGACCAAATAAACACCCGAAACTAAAATTCCGCATCCATATACAGAAAAATCCGAAAATTCCCTTTTAGATATACTTGATTGTCAAAACGAGCTATAAAAGCCACAAAATGTTAGTACGCGTTCCTTTGAATATTTAAGTTATTATCATGTAGAATTTTGTTGATATTTGCAATGCTTTTCACAACACTATAACGGCATAACTGCCGGAATATGAGGCTTGACCGCGAGTGATAAAAGTTTGCGACTCTCATAACTGCATGCACGTCAAAGCGAGACTTTGTTTGTTGGTAACTTTTTCAAAGCCAAATATTTAGCTAATAATTTTCCTACTATGTGTATGTAAATTTTGATCAAAAACGAGAAAATGGCACAATCATGCCTTAAATATGACTAGGAATTCAAACATATAACTAGGTTTTAGACCGAATTTGCAAAGTTGTTTAGGTAAATGGCCAAACGAAATTCAGAATTAAATTTTTCGTTAAGCAGTCTACGATTATGCCATATTGTGGCATCTTGGTCAATGCCCTGGAGATTCGGCCCAAATCCAAATATTGCTATATTACTGCGACACAGGGATGGGAAACCCTGCTATGTTTAGCAAAGACGCGTAAACGCGAAAAAAAACAGTCTTTATCGTCACTCCTCAAATTTTTGAAGTCTTTATATTATATAAATTTGCCGTGTGATGCCGGCTTAGAATAGCATCACCCCATATCTTTCCCGTGGGAGTCGTAAGAGGCGACTGAGGGACTCGAGGGTGTGTATTGCAATTTTAGGCGATGGGCTGACAACCTGTCACTATAGCGATACACAATATTCCGAATAACCCTCAAACATTTTGTCAGACGTGGTGTAAATGGCCGTTTTTTGCGGCTGTTTACGCTCTGCCTACCCCGCAAGGGATTATAGGCGTGATATGTGTATGTATGTGTGTATGTGTTATATTATAAAATTTTGTATCAATATTGGAACAGGTTGTGAGCTTATCGCCTTAAATTCTGATGCACACGGATCTTGAGTTGTAAGTAGGTACATTCGAGTTTATTTATAATTTTTGTATCGGGAAAGGATAGATGTAACTATCTATGCTTACAAAGTTTACGTACTCACGAAACCTTAGTTGCAGTTTTTGTATCAAATGTATATTACTAGATAACTTAGTATGTATGTATACGATATGACCCTCATGCAGTATCCAAGAATACTAAACAAATAATAAAAAAACAAGATAATTCACACAGCGCCATTTAGCCCCAAACTAAGCAAAGTTTGTACTATGGGAACTAGATAGCTATAATATAATCTTTATATACTTCTTATATAGATATTATACATAGGTACACCTAGACTAATCACAAAAATCGGAAATAAACTTAACAAATATTTGTGTCTTGTGAGGTATTATCCGCTACGCCATCGGCCCATTAAACAACTTTCAGTAATTGAACTAAGAAAAGTCACGGTTATAAAGTCACCTAAGTATCAGTTCTAAACAACTTTGTGTCACACTTTACTTTGCATTACGGAAGTTTGTTCCACTTAGTTCCACTATCTTCTTTGTGAAAGCGTCACAAGATGCGCCGTACTGTTGGACTTTCAACTAGGGTTGGCAGGTGCCATGATTATCGATAAATCTTCTTCTTGTCGCATGGGATAACGAATCGACGTTGATATACTACGCGAAATCAATTAACTTTGTATCCCTCTACAGACAAACAGCTTACATGAAATGGCGGTAATTCTTATGCTCATGAATTTTTGTTCTACAATGAAACTCAATTTCTAAAAGGTTCTTTTTATTTTTATGATGACGACTTTGTCAGATATGGCAAAAACGAGCATTTGTAACGGCGCGTCTTTTTGATAACACACACACACACATCACGCCAGCAATCTACCCTACGGGGTAGGCAGAGCGCAAACATCCGCAAAAATAAACGGACATTCACGCCACGTCCGACAAACATTTGAGGGTCATTTGGAATATTGTTTATCACTATAGTGACAGGTTGTCAGCCCATCGCCTAAATTTGCAATACACACCCTCGAGTCCCTTAGTCGCTTCTTACGACACCCACGGGAAAGAAATGGGGTGATGCTATTCTAAGCCGGCATCACACGGCAAATTTTTATTGATAACATGGTTGAGTGTACCTCGTACGTAGCCCTCAGCTCCCAATAATATTCTTTAATATATTTCAAGAGTCGAACTAACAAAGTTAACTTTGAAAGTTCCTATCTACTTCGTGTCAAATCTTAAAATTCAAAAGTTTGTTCCACTTAGTTCCACTATCTTTTTTGTGAAAGCGTCACAAGATGCGCCGTACTGTTGGACTTTCAACTAGGGTTGGCAGATGCCATGATTATCGATAAATCTTCTTCTTGTCGCATGCGATAACGAATCGACGTTGATACACTAAGGAAATCAATTAACTTTGTATCCCTCTACAGACAAACAGCTTATATGAACTAGCGTTATTAATTTTTTCCAGAGTAATATATTAATACTTAAATAGATAATACACAATTTATAAAATGACTTTTGATGTAAATTTGACAGATATGGTAAAATCT
The DNA here is from genome assembly GCA_027580185.1 of Tuta absoluta. Taxonomy (NCBI): domain Eukaryota; kingdom Metazoa; phylum Arthropoda; class Insecta; order Lepidoptera; family Gelechiidae; genus Tuta; species Tuta absoluta. Next base: position 2,706,941 of record JAQAHW010000019.1, on the reverse strand, counting down.
ACCGGTGGACGTTTTGTCTGATAATGGCATGATTTTATATCAGGGGTGCACTGACTGAACAACCGATTAGTCGGCTGGAATAATGACATTGAATCTTAATGTAATAATTAGAAAAACTACCTAAATTAAATGTTCCAATATGAAGCCGTCCTCACCTGATCAATGGTGGACAAAACCATATTCGGTGCATCTCAACTTACAAGATCAAGATATCGTAAAAGATCTATGCTTACCGGAGCAGCCCTATTTTTATGATGAACTCGGGCGGTATAGTTTGAAGTTTACAGCATGCCAAGTTAGAAAACTTCAGAGTAATACGCTTTGGAGTACTTGAAGTGATATCGGATGAACATTGTCATGTTATTAATTGCTCTGAGACGCCTACACAGTAGTGTGTATTGCATAAATCAGTATCACTCTCTTTAATACCCGCGGTGTTCTGACCTAAGTGGCGAGTAAGGACTAGGTGGTTTCACATGTAAGTATAAGAATTTAGGGCGATTGGCTGACCGTCGGTCACTTCGGTCACACGTCGGCAGAGAAGATAGGGTGTCGTACTATAATGTATTATTATTATTAAAACCCTTTGTACTGTGACTTGCAATGAATAAATTAATCTTGTCACAATAAAACAATTTAATTAACAATTTTAAACGGATTTAAGTTGTGTTTATTTTGCAATTTTACAATTTCTACGTTTCGAGCTCTTTACAGAGTCCGTGGTCACGGATGATCCAAAATAAACACAACTTAAATCCGTTTAAAATTGTTTGATTGTGATGAGTAATAGTTGTGCAAACTCAAGAAAATGTTAAATGAATCTTGAATATATGGGATTCATAATTTATGAAGAAAGAAATGACAGATGTGGTAAAAGGTCTGGTCTTCTTACGGCAGATTCTTGTTACGGCAGAAATACAGTCATGAACAAATGCTAGAAATAATTTACTAACACTAGTTTTTGAGCATTCTAAGTCACTATGGCGATACACAATTTTCCGAATGACCCACAAATATTTGTCAGACGAGGCGTAAATGTCCGCTTTTGCTACTGCTTACTCTCTGCCTACCCCGCAAGGGATTATAGATGTATGTGTATTTCATCAGCTAGGTCTACGGCGGCTACATATCAATGTGTTTTGCCTAGCCCAGAAGTCCTAAATAATACCTAATGGGATACCAAATCTTTTTTTATTTTTTTGTTATTTAAAAACAGTAAAACAGTCTTTCATGTTCTGCCCTACAGTCTAAAGACCATTTAAATAATGCTGTAAATTCAGTTCATTTCATCAATTCATCTCAAATCACGTCATTTTAATAATTTCAAAGATTAATTTCTCTGAGTTCGCTAATGGAACATTCCCAGAGATTTTCGAAACTTATAATTGAATTTTCGTAGTCTTCCTTCGTTCCAATTATCCTAATAAGAAAAGTCCTACTTGAAACACAAAGCGACCAAGTATAATTTCTCCGTAAATAATCTAAATTAATTAAAGGAAACTCTATGCTCAGTTGTGCTACCTTAAAAAAGACAAAAAAAAGTTAATTTCTAGTCTAAACAGGAGTCTAGACTGTGTACTGAATTTTAAAACATCTTAACGTGTTGGGTATACAATTTTAATACATACATACATAAATAACGCCTGTATCCGGGGTAGGCAGAGCGTTAACGGCCGATATTAACACCACGTCTGACGAAAGTTTAAGGGTCAATAAGATGACTGTGTATCACCATAGTGACAGGTTGTCAGCCCATCGCCTAAAATTGCAATTCCCATTTAACCCTCGAGACTCTTAGTCGCCTCTTACGACACCCATGGGTAAGAAATGGGGTGATGCCATTCTAAGCCGGCATCACACGGCCACGGTTACAATTTTAATGAAAATTGAACCGCTGGCAGGTTAAGAACCTGCGACTTTCGGTATCAGTACTACCGAAGCTTCTACCGACTGAGCTACCGCGGCTAACCTGCCGTTGGTGAAATTATGCAAGTATATCATCATGTCAATAACGCGTGGCATTACTCTATTCACTGGGATAGTGTAGAAACTAATTCCAAATAGTTTCTACACTATCCCGGTAGGAATTCAGTGTATTTTGGCCACCTGAATCAAATGGCTGTCCGGAATATGTACAAGGTCGTTGATCTACTTTACTGGGGAATTTAAAATTGTATCACGCTGCATTGCATACGGATTACGGATTCACGAAATTTGAGCCGTTATCAGAATTCATCACTTACTAAAAAACATTAAAATTGTATTTTATGTAGAGACTCAAATTTTAAAGTATCTCTGCACTGTTAAAAAGATAATTTATTCTATCTAATCTAAAACTTTTTTAATAAGCGAGCGCCACTTAATGCCAGGAAGCATCTCATGATCTTACATAAAACGAAGTCGTTTAAAAACGCACAGAGGTGAGAAGTAATTATAACAACGATGGCGGAAGTTACAGAAAATGTTAATGAGGGCGATAACACTTCCCAAAACTTTGGGAAAGCGAGAGTTTTGTTAATTTACGCGTTAACCTCGTAGAGACTAAGAGCTAAAGAGGGTTGCAGCGGTCCGTATCATCACAAAATAAAAAGGATTGTGTTCAGAAGGTCAACTCTCGAAATTTTTCGAAACTGGCGGTGTGATAACAAAAGAATTAGACGTGGTTTAGCTTTTTGACGGCATCAAATCGTATAGAAAAATATTTTAAAAACTGCCTGAAAGCTCGTCTAACTCTTTTGTGATAACACGGTATAAAAACCCCTTAAATTCAGCCACAAACCACTGTAGTCACTGCTCTCTCTCTCTCTCTTTTTGTGTGAGACACCGAGTCGTCCAACAACACGATGAACGTTGGAGTCAGAGTTTTTCAGTAGCTTACTACTAGTCACTGCTACTGAATTTGTAAATTTTTCAGTCAGACGAATAAGAATTAAGATAGTATTGAAGATGGAGCGATTTAACCCAGAAGTCCAAATTCAAAAGCAATATCACACAGCCAGCGGTTAGGCGTTGGTTTCCGATGTGTTTCGGTCTAATTATCTGGCTAAGACCGGAGTAATCTATGAGCAAACCCATGAAAAACATTTTTGCTAAAGAATCCTAAAGTCGAAGAAAGGCTTCGTTTGTACAATAGAAATACAATTTCCCCTTCTGCTTAAAACATAATCTCTTTAAGTAGTTTTGCTATAAAACTTTAAGCCCGCCACAGGCGTTGGCTCTGAGCCCATACGTACAATTTGTAAAATTTGAAATTGTCCCAAAGTTTGTACAATGAAAATGTTACGAAGTTCATGCTTTGGAGTTTTACACAATTTATCATTATACTTTAAAGTTTGCTCGAATGAAACAGAGCGCAACCTCGTAATGCTTAGGACGCGTTTTCATTAGTACCTACAGTATTTTTGAGAACTTTCAAAATTGCATCACAGGCAGGATTCGAAACTTGTATACCCAATAACTTTAGGTATAAATGGTATATTAGGTACTACTGAACAGATTTTTACTGAATTTTGTTTCCGGTGACAATAACAAAAGTTTTCGCCACAGAATAAGATTTGATTTGAATTAAGTTTGCAGCAGAGGAATATATAATAGTAAAAGTGTAAACAATTTTCTGAATGGTTCTGTGTTTTAGAGGGCACGTAAAGCCGTCGGTCACAGTTGCTGTCTATGATGACTTAGACGGCGTTCGGAACACAACCATTCCAGCCTTCTAGTAGTAGGCGGTTGAAAAACTCTAACACCCGGGTTCATCAGGTCGTTGGACGACTCGGTGTCCCACACAAAAAAAAAAATGATCTTACCTCCTTCACGGGTGTCTTGAAACATGGGTATCGAGAAGGGCCCGGTACCAGCTCCGTTGAAAGCTGCCACAGATACTGAATACCTGGCAAAATAAAATATTTATTAGTAAAATAAAACATACACACATACACATATATCCCAAGACTTTTTGTCGCAGGGCTTAATGGTAATTAGTGGTAGGTAGTGTAATTATAAGTCAATCATCTGAATAAATGAATGAATTTTGCTCGAAATTGATTAGTGCCTACAAGCTTTATACTAAATTTTCTGGAATAACTTGCTTGCTTGCTGAATCTTTTTATTTCTTTTTTACATTTATAAGTACCAAACTTGCTGCATACATGATTGCATCACTTGACCATAAGGAACATTACCACTTAATCAATCACCATTCTGGAGTGGAGGCCTGGTGACTTAAAATACAGGTATTTTGATACCTAGTTTAGGCGCCAGCTTCACACACCTAGTATAAATAAATTAAGCTCTGTATAATGTCCCTACTACCTGTGAAATTGTACTATGTTGTGAGGAAATAAAAACATTTTTATTTATTATTTATTACATATCACGCCTATAATTCCTTGCGGGGTAGGCAGAGCGTAAACAGCGGCAAAAAAACAGCTAACTACACCACGTCTGACAAATATTTGGGGGTCATTCAGAAAATTGTATATCGCTATAGTGACAGGATGTCAGCCCATCGCCTAAAATTGCAATACACACCCTCGAGTCCCTTAGTCGCCTCTTACAACTCCCACGGGAAAGAAATGGGATGATGCTATTCTAAGCCGGCATCACACGGCTTAGTAAATAATTTCTATTTTAATAATAATTGTATTGCAATTTTAGGCGATAGGCTGACAACCTGTCACTATAGCGATACACAATTTCCTGAATGGCCCTCAAACATTTTGTCAGACGTGATGTAAATGGCCGTTTTTTGCGGCTTATTACGCTCTGCCTACCCCGCAAGGGATTATAGGCGTGATATGTGTATGTATGTAAATAATTTCTATAAAGCATTAAATTTTCTAGCAGCGTTCCATGTGAATTCAACATCTTGTACTGCGCTTGCCAATCCGTGGTGAGTATGGCAATACCGCTCAATCCGAATCTGTTCAGTTGTCAAGTATGACTGTACTATAATTATAAAAACAATTAATGTAAAAAAGAAATCGTTTCCTACGATTTCTTCCCTGGCGAAAATTGTTTAGTTCAATGGTCAAAGTTTTGGTTCACCATACTTTCTTTTACACCTGGAACAGTTATCAATCGCTTTTATGCTTAATTATTTCTCATTTTATAGAAGTCAGTTCAAGGAGCTCAAAATGTAAGCGTCTTAAATACTCGTAGAGCTTGATAAATCACTTATTACTAATTAGCCTTCATTACCTATGTAATATCGTAAAGGATCTTAACAAGGAAATGTCTTAAAAGAGGAATGTTATTTATTAATAAATAATTTGGTTGTATGACTGCCTCTATCTATGGTTATTTGACTACATACTGGAGCGCCGGGCGCCCTACAAAATTATTATTGTTTTGTCTTTTAGTCACATTTTGATGAGTTTGTGGCCAATTTGGTGAGTAAAGGTGGAATCACCAGAAATATGGTTTATTTTTTGGAGGGTCCATTAGTTACTGACTATGCTTACTTAGCAACGATATAACGATGTTATAAACCTAGTAGTTAGTAGGCCGTTTTAAGGTTGTTCTGGATCATCCGGCAACTCAAAATCCCACACGATAAGGGAGACAAATTACCTATGTTTCTTCAGAAAGCATCTTCATAATGAGGATAGGTCCCTAAGGAGGTATGTATAATAATTAATTCGACTCTGTTAATCAGGAAGGGACTGGCAACGTAATGATAATTTAATTTTGGGGGAGACGTTTTCAGGTGTCCCTAGAGAGTCTGAAAATTATACCAAAGATTTACGATTGAAACGCTGAAAGAAGTGGGAATATTAAAAATACGCCTACTCATGACAAAACTTCTTAGTGAATAAGCAAATACGTGCCCTATTAACACACCAGGTTTCTTATTTTATTCTTCTTTGCATGTTTGATGCACCCGTACATCTTGGGTATAAACAAAGCTTCTACTTTACATGAATTTTAAAGGGTCTTAATTTTTATTTGTTCCAGTGAGGAGAAAAAAAAGACTTTCCTCATAATTAGGTTACAAATTTTCTCACCTTACACCTTTCAATAGTCCAGTGATGACGGTCTCTTGTTTAGAATATAGGGACGCAGTTTTGATAATCTTATCGCTTGTTTCTTCAGATTCTGTGAAAAGCCATTGCTTTATTATGCATTCAAAGAAAAATATAATTTACAATTCGAAATTAGGGAGAGTAAGGAGACCAAACTAATTGATCTTAGGAACGTAGTTTTGACCCAAATAAATTGATCTATGGATCGTTACGTTGGCCCAAATACAATAATCTTAGGATAATACATAAAGTATTATGTCAAATAACAATTATTCACCTTGGTTTTCGTCACCTTAATATCAAAAATACCACCCCGGATCATTCCCGGTCCAAACGTCAAACTGGCTGCATTTGCGCGTTGGATGGCCACAGATCTTAGGAACATACCTTTGTTGTGGCACAGCCTAAACCCATAGATGAGTCCGTTATGGATATCAGCTGGAGATGGCAGCCATCATACTCTTAGTTCCCTTTAAGTTATGTAAAACTTTGACGGATAACTAAGAAACATACCATAGGGAGGTGTGTAAGGATCATTTGTTTAATAAATATAATTTTGGAGGTTTATAAGGAATATACCTTTGACTCCAGTAAGTTGTGGCACGGCCTTCAATCTATACCCGATGATAAGTCCGTTATGAGTATCGGCTGGTGGTGGCAGCCATCTCACTCTTAGTTCCCCGGGAGATTCAGTCTGTTCAAGCTGGACACTTAATGGTGGCGACGATGGAGCTATAAGAAAAAAACGTCTTTGAAGAACTTATTTCGTGGAAGCTTAAAAGAAAGTTCACAAGTTACCCAGAATAATTACAGGGTTTAAGGGACGAACTTACAAAAACTTTGCAAGCATTACCAGACCATGAAAATGTCCAAAGAAGCACGCAGTTGGAATTGTTTGTTTGGAATGGGACAAAATTTTACAGGGAAGACAAGAACTTTACATCAAAAGTTTTGATTTTCAGTGAAAGGGCTTAGAAATTGAGGATAAATATGGTCCTTCAATTGTTAATAAGGTAATTTTCTTTTTTGTGGAATAATATTATTTATTTCCAATGACAATAAGTAAAGAAACCATGCAATAACCTTAATAACACAATTAACGCAGAACTTGATACTAACAGTATTTTAGGAAAATGAGCAATGTACCTTCTTCAGTAGTAGTGAACCGCACTGGTGAAGAGTATCCACTAAGATCTGCTTGGTTACCACCGGCTACTCTTGCTGTATAACTAGTTGACGGCTGTAGATCATCTATTTCCATTGAATGACGCATATCTTCTGATCTAGAAGGTATAATTTCCAGTTCAATTGAGACTACCTTTGTATTTACAAAACAAGGAAATGGTTGTCGAAAACATTGCGAATTCAGACGTATCGGAATAAATTGTCTCAATCTGAGAATGACAAAATCTCTTTGCGGTCACATATTTTCCACAATGTCAAAGGTTGACTATGTAAGTCTAGCTCAGATAAGTTGAGAATGGAAAAGGTCTCTAGAAGCCTAAAAAGTCACTAAGTAAAATTCCTACACGATGTAGGAATAAATAAACTTAATTTGCTGTTAATAATACATAGATTTTGTTGTGGTTGTGCCGGCAGTTTCGATTGTAATTCCGTGGCTTCAAAACCTTACCTGCTAACATTAATACTTCTAGCAGTGCTCCAAGACAGTCTCTGGCTAAGGGTAATCTGGAGGTTGTAATATTGAGCCAAAGTCCTGGTCATGTCTCGCCAAGAGAGCTTCACTGAACGAGACTTTATCGAGTCTACGGATAAGTCTGTAGGTGGAGATGGTGGTTCTGCAAGAGATGAGATTATATAGAAAACATCAAGGGCCTTACCACAAAAAAAGGATAATACTGAAAACATTTAGGGCAAAAATGTTACACATGTGTTTAAAGTGTTGTTCACTTTTTTTCTGGATGTTGTTTGCGTTGTGAAGTTTTTTCTTGTAATGCCCTTAGGTACTAATAGCGCCACTAATGGTGATCATTTTGGTAAACAGTTCGTGTCACAGGTAAAGACAAACCAAGCTGTGCGAAATATCTGCTCTGTTCTAAACAATCTAAGTATACATATATTTTTTGTTATTGGTCTTACTCATATTCCTGCTTTTCTAGCAATATAAGCGTTAACGGAAAGCATAAGAACATTTTGATTTGATTTTGTTTTTTCTTCTGTCCCTAGTATTATCTCACTGAATTTCAAATACAGGGTGTGAGAAACGGTGTATCGAAAACTTTGCAGCCATGATCATACCATGATACTGGCCAACATTAACTTTGGAGCCTATGTTAAAAAACGAATGAAATTTTTTAGTTTTCATTTAAATAGTTAATGAGCTGATTTGGAATAGGATTTTTGTATGGGAGGTATTCTTTTCTCGTTTACCAATATAGCCTCCATGAAAAAAGTTGTTCAGTTTCATGGCCTGCTCATGCAAGTTTGCGGTAACCCGTTTCTTTCACCTGTACAGGTAAAGAAAATAATAAATCCTTCATGTCAGGCAACAAGACCCGTATAAAATAAAATTAAACAATAAAATATGACTTAAAATCTAACACAAACATTATAAATACACTACCATAAAGTGACTAAAATATAGGGTAGAAGAAATCGTCAAAGGCTTACCTAATATAGTAAGGTGAACGCTATACACGTCTGCTCCGAAAGGGTTGCCAGCTCGGCACTGGTATAACGCACCGTCAGCTGTTTCCGTCTGAAGAAGCTCCAGAATGTTCGTGAGTCCATCTTCTGTCTTCACTTCTGATATTTTTACTCTACCGAAAAGAATCAATTTTCAAGAAACTGTCTTGTTATCGCCATAGCGTATGGCTATCCCTGCTTAGATCAAATGTCTATATTTAAGTTTTTAAGCCACCTTTATACTATAACCTAACTTATATTGAAAATTTGTTACAATTTACTGGTAAAGTTTTAGTCATTCGATGACTTGGTGTCCCATAGAATAATAAGAAGAAGGAATAGGTATAGTTTGATTCCTTGCATGGTTTAATTTAATCGTATGGCAAAATATCAAATGTCTTATTTTATAGAATTATTCTTGCATGGTAACTCGAATTTTTGCTGACAGTGAAGAGAATCACGATTGAATTCATTCAACCGAATGAAAATGAAATCAATCAAACGGAGGTAATACTATTAGTTCCTATTTAACATAAAAGTGCGTTTGCTCTGTGTTCTATTAACTCGAAGAATAGAGTTTATAATAGTTTTGATATTCAGCGGTATGTATACCGAAATCTTTCCGAAACGTATGGTGGTAAACGATTAAAAATAGCGGCTTCCCATAGAAAGTTGGTCAGCTGATCGTGAATGTTGTATGGGATGACGAAACATTGGCTTCATGGTGAAAGTTAATTGTTCAGTTTCATGTTCTGATCACGCCTGCAAACGGTTCCTAACACTAGGTATTGTAAAGATTGATATAAATACAATATTTTATTGAACACCAAAAAGAACATAAAACAGAAGTAACTTAAATTTAATAATATAAATTTAATACCTTTGAGTCAATGGGTTGATGGCTTTTCCGTTCTTAGTCCACATTATCCTTATAGGGTCGTCACCCTTTGCTTGACATTCTATAGATACCTGCTGGCCTAGTTTTGCCGTCATGTTCCTTGATACAATATCAAATGTTACAGGTTCTGGAAGGAAAATTAACTGTTAAAAACATTTGAGTCTGGTAAATGCAATGGACGTATTTTGGCTGAGAGTGAAAAATACAATGAACGTCTTTGGCTGAGTCAGTATAACGCAATAGACGCCATTTGAAAGAGCCTGAAAAAAACAATAAATACATTTTGTCAGAGCCTGAAAAACGAAATGGACGTCTTTTGGCAGAGCCTAGAAATACACAATGGACGTATTTTCGATCAAATAGGGATGGAGATGAACGATGCCTGTTTTATTTTTAGATTCTTTCAGAATCCATAGTTCTACCTGCGGAATTGTCCAAATGAGCGATCCCGCTTAGGAACGTTTTTATAGAGGTGGACCGGAGCCCAGCGGTGCATGAATTTACTAATCATAAACCTTGAAACCTCATATCCGCGTCAGTGATTGCTCAATTCATGCACCGCTCTGGGTTTCGTTCCGCGCCGCTTAGCCTCAACAGAAACGCACCCTTTAGAAAGGCTTGGTGTCTGACTGCCCTTCCAAATAAGCAAACAGCTTGCCGTATTCTGCCGCCGCCATAAGGCAAAACCTTAGTTTACCAAAGCTAGCTAGATTACGTCAGATTTAGTCTAGACTAGAGCCGATCTTTTTCCTCTTATCAAATTCACATAGTAGGGCATGTAAGTTTTGAAATTCGTCCCTTTGTGTCGTCATTGTAAGAAAAACTTGTTTAATAACAAACTGTAACAAATAACTCTTTTATTGAGCTTGTGTAAGCAGAACTTTTATGAAATTACAATTTATAAGGTAAACATTGAAGGAAAAGGCTAAAAAACTTACTATTTACAGAAATCCAAATAGTTTTGCTCAGTGCATCCCCAACCCCGTTTTCTACGTGGCAGGTGTAAAGGCCAGCGTCAGATAGAGCTACTGAATCAAATATGAGGGACCCATTGGATAGACTCAGTACTCCACCACCGGCCACTTCTAGCACTGGCCGCCAGGTTTCTGATACCACTGAAAGAATACATCATTTTAACAATTGCCTATAAAATGAGAGCACTAAAGAAAAAAAATACTTCTTTGCACATTCAAAACACAAATACAAAAAAGGAACACTCAATTTGTACATAATCGCACCGATTCTATAAGTGAACCTATGTAATAAAATAAGAAACCCTCGATCAATTCAGAATGCTTTCGTTGGATTTAGACAGTGCAGAAGTGCTTTCAAATTAGAAGAATTTTGGTTTCTTGCATTGGTAAAATGCTAATTTCAACTACTTGACATGAGCCCATATAATTGACTAAGCAATAACAATACTTTTAGAATATATGTTACTCGTGTCAGGATCAGGATAGGTACCCACTTCCTAAATCTAAATCTATCCACATTAAAAATCTTACCATCTTTTTTCAGCCAATGCGTCTGGGGTTGCGGGTAACCATTAGCACTACACGAGATATGGCCACTTCTACCTAATAACAGAGATGTGTTCTGAGGCTCTTCACTCCACTTCGGCGCCACTGTCGAAAAAAAACATCATTGTCATTAGCGCCACCGTAATGCAAAGTCGAGATGGACACTCAAAAAGGTAAGGGTGGCTTAATTAATTTTATCTACACTCGTCTCATAATGTTCGAATTATGAATTCGAAAACAGATGCATAATGACCTACTTTATGCATTCTGCCTATAAAAACTAGGGTTTACTATAAATTACAGAAGCGTAATGACTTAATGAGAAAACTCTTAATACGATAAAGTTGAGAAATGAAACGAAGTTTTTTTTTGCCAATACTCTTATTGCCAACTTCCGCCGCACCTGTCAGTTGTTGATGTATGGTAATGTTGCGTTTGTTTTATTAGGTTTTTGTTGAGATGTTGTTTAGTTGTTGTTCAGATGTTGTTTATTTGTTGTACCGTTGTTGTTCAGTTGTTGTTCAGATGTTGTTCAGTTGTTGTTCAGTTGTTGTACAGATGTTGTTCAGTTGTTGTTCCGATTTCGTTTCGATGTTGTTGTTCAGATGTTGTTCAGATGTTGTTCAGTTGTTGTTCAGATGTTGTTCAGATGTTGTTCAGTTGTTGTTCAGATGTTGTTCAGTTGTTTAGGTAAGTCACTCCAGATCTAAACAACTGCTAAATTACAGAATTTTCAAAAAATTCATATCAAGCCATATTACGTTCTCGTATTAAATTTGACCTTGTATCGAGCCTTGCAATGGCCGGTGCGTACGTTTAGAAAAGTGATCCTGAGTTTTTTTTTTGAGAGTGTAGATAAAATAGTGTATGCAACTGCTATAATTAGGCATTAGAATGCTCGTGTCAAACTATTATCACACTCGGCTGCGCCTCGTGTGATAAACAGACACTCGCATTCTAATGACCCCCATTATACGACAGTTGCATAAACTACTATAAGAAATTAAGATAAAACGAAGCCTGCCCAAATTATGTCGCAAAGTAAAATAAGTGAGCGAAATTTAAAAACGCTACGAAAGAAATTCACGGATGGAGGAAATGGGGGCTTATAAATGTTTTCTTTTAGAACACTTTGTGACTGTTTTCAAAACACTCTCGGTGAAACAAATTTTAGTAAAGACGGTAAAAACAGGCACTTTATATAAGAGCCTACTTTTACACCACTCGCAACATTATGGTAGGCAAGAAAACAGACTACTCGAGAAAAATAAATTGTGTTTCTTTTAGGGACTATTCTAAATGAAAAGTTTCCATTTACTCAGATTTTCGGATTGTCTTTGTAATGAATGAATTGCGTATTTCAGAAAAGTTAAGATTGAAAAGATGGAATAGATAAGTATTTAAGAAAAACACTTCTTTTAACTTTTCTAATTCGAACTAAACTTAGTAACACGTATAATTAATGATCTATGTAGGCATAACTTACACTAAGCTAAGTTAGGTCAGTCTTGTAAGGCACGTATACATACATGGTAGTTTTTTAGTCAGTACGCATATTTTTCAGGATGATTCTACTCATGATTATAATATTTTATTGCTATGGGGCCATTTAAAGTTATTCTTTCCGTAGGTACAAATACATTTTGGTCGGAAGGTATTTAATTTTCTAAACAGAACAGTTTGTTTTTAATAAAATTTGTTCATAATCATGAGTAGAATAGTACCCTGCTAAGTTTGCGTACCGACTAAACAGATAACCCTGTAATATATGTTAAACATTACCTTTTATGTACAAATTGACAGTGCGGTTGACTTTAGCGACATGGTTGGCTGCAACACACGTATACGTTCCGCAATGTTCCAAAGACACATTCTTGATGATGAGAACACTAAACACCTCCAAACTCCGCTCCGCAATCTGCAAAATACGAAATACCAGCGAATTTCAAGATATTCTCAGCGCGAGATATTGAAATAACATTTTAATCTTCTTGCGAATAGCCGAAGAGCCGGTTAGGATAGAGACCGTTCGGTTTAATCAGAGAGAAACAGAAAAAGAACTAACTAAACGAGTAAGTAACAAGGGAAAGAAAGTCAAGGTACTCAAAGTAAACAACACTCCCCAAGGAACATATTAAGTCAATATATGAAAAAAGAACTTCCTATAGTTAATTAACTAACTGATTGGTAGTTTAGTATGAAAGGTCTATTTTTTATATTTTGGCTCAAATTCCTTGGGCAAAGTTGTTTATTTTTAGTACTCTGACCTTCTTACATCTTGTTTTACCCTTGGATCGGAAAGCATGACAGGGTAGACTGCGGTTAAAAAATCATAAGAAATGTATGGTATTGCAGTTAGTTGAAAAAAAAAGTACAAAGTAATAATACAGGGTGTAAGGGACAGCCTTCCTTATACTGATAGGGTGCATTCAGATGTAACTGAACAACTTTCCCCTGAGATTATATTTCACGAAACTTCAAAAAATTTACTCCCATCGTAAAGGTACCCTAAACCGACGAGCAGTCTTTGCCTACCCCTCTGCGATTTATGTATGTATGTATAGTAAAGGTAGTCAGCTGATCATGATTTTGTATGGTAAGTTATATTTTTTGCGACTTTTTCTAACATATGTTCCTAGCGAAATGTTCTTCAGTATCGTGATATGTATGTATAAGGATTTGGAGTGCAGTCCCACTCCGTATATCAGTTGCCTGGAAAGTACTACCGCTTTGCTTGGAGGCAACGTCAAACTTTAGTGTGGCAGCGTCGCCTAAAACTGCTATTACAACAGTGTTTTTCATTTTGAAAAAATAAATAGCAGTATCCATCCTAATCTGGGAATGATATAGAACTGTTCACTACCTAAGAGAAAACATTCAGCTGCTGATGAAACCATAAGAATGCTAGCGTTGCTATCTCTCCGTCAAATATTGAAATAACATTTTAATCCCCTCGTGAAAGGCTTATGCAAAATTGTACGCTCGCTCCCCAAATACCTATTAAGTATTTAGGCATGTTTAAGGATAAAGTAGGAAGCTCATCTCATCTAAATTCCTCTAATTCGGAAGGATTTTCCAAAGCCTAATTACATAAAGACTAAGCGTCTTTATTTGCATTATCAACAGAACTGAAATCAGCAAAATTAATTTTCTTCGTAATTAATTTAATTCATTGTTGATATGTAACTTTCCAGTGATATATCTATATTTTAAAAGACCATTAGTAATTTGTGAAAAAAATTGTAATTTGAAGCCTTAAACACAAGGGTAGAATTCGTCGTGGCCTCAATTTTTCCCCAATACCGCCGTTTGGTGACATCGATTAATATACGGCAACTGTTTTGTGACGTTTGTTTTTTGCGGCGACGCACATAGAGGTATGCGACGCACCGCTAATTCTAGCATTGCGAAGCAGCATCGCAATTATTTGTTTCGACCTTTAGTGGCTATAGAAAGATAGAATAAGTCAAATAGTACCTCATACAATAACTTTGCATGACAAATTAACTCTATAAATATAAGCAATCTTACCTTCAAATGCGTAGGAATCTTCCTTCCATCTTTTAGCCAAGAATAATACACGGGCGAATCGCCGCTTTTCAAATTGCAGTGTATTTGGACGATTTGACCTTCCTGCAGGTCCGATGGCAGCAAGATTTCTTCTAAAGTTGGCGGTTCAACTACGTGTAACTCGAAAGACCTTTTAGCCATTTCCCCAGAGGGACTTCTAACTACACATGCGTAATTTGATCCACTATCGCTTTTACTGACTTTGACTATAGTCAAAACTCCAGCAGTATTAACAGACGCTAAGTCTCTTTTCTCTCTTAACTTGGGCTTTCTTCCGAATATTTCTATACTGTAGGCAGTGTTGTTAATGGATTTCTTAAATCTATTTGTTTGTTGGACGTCTGATGTTATTTCTTTGCCTTTATACTCCCACGTGATGTCCCTGCAAAAAGAAAATGTCATAAAATAAAATAAAAATCTTAATACTTGAAGAAGAATAAACAATATAAAAACAGATTTCGGTTAGTATTATGCGGAGTGTAAGGGACAGCCATCCGAATACTGATGGGGTGTATAGAGAACATGAAATTGAACAACTTTCTGTAATAAAATATTTCTGTAACACATTTTTCTAGGGGAAAGTAATTCAGTTTACCAGTATTTGGAGAGCTGTTCCTTACACCCCGTATATGTCGCAGTAATATGGCAGAATAAGGAGTTCGGCCGAAGACAAGTGGCTCAACGAAAGACCATAAAACATTTTATTCGTGGCCAAGCCTTTGTCACGACACTACTTTCAATTTCAACCTTTCATAACTTGGTTCTTTTTTTCGGTATCTTGGCATTTCTTTCAACCCTAGTTTTGAAATGTGCACTCTCAAAAAGATCAACTTTTTCATACTAGTCTCGTTTTGGAGAGCAAATATACATGGATTGATCCCACAAACGGATTAATCGAAGTGATTCCAATTATACGAGAGTTAATACATACATACACATTACACATATATACATTTATCACGCCTTTATCCCTTGCGGGGTAGGCAGAGCGTTAACGGCCGTTAAATACAGTCACTATAACCACGTCTGACAAATATTTGATTGCCGTTTCAGAAAAATCGTATATCACCATAGTGACAGATTGTCGGCCTGTCACCTATAATCGTTAAACACATGAAGCCCTAGAGTCTCTTAGTCGCCTCTAATGACACCCGCCGGAAAGACAATGGGGTGATGCTTTTTAAATCCGGCATCACAAGTCATAGCAATGAGGTGATACTATTCTAAGCAGGCATCACACGGCAAACGAGAGTTAAACTCAAATTTAATTATATCTCTGTGTCAAGTCTACAGCTTGCTATCGCTATCATAACATTTATTCGTGAAATATCCATAAGCGACATTTACACACAATGTATTTCGCGATCCATTATTCTTTAAGGCAAAGCTTGTTTAATATTCAAAGGAAATCCGTTTATATCCCACAGAGAGAAACAAGGAGCCGTAATCAAAATATCTTCGTAATTTACACAATCATGTTAAGGGATATTTTAATTGCTAAAAAGAACACTGGGGTTTGAAGACTTAAATGCAGTAGAAATACTGATTTGTAATCAAATTATATAAGGGTGAAATTTAACTAGTGTCCGATAGCGAAAACTTAACGGGCTGGTGATAAGGAACATCTTTTCCCATGGAATATAGGTCGAAATAAGATAAAAACATTTTTAGCTTCCGTAGTTACTCAAATCAGCTGATCGGCAATTTTGTATGGGAGGGCCTATTTTATTTTCATATTTCGACCTATGTTCCTTGGGGCAAGTTGTGCTTTATCACCAGCCTTGAGTTTCTTGACTTTAGTTTTTTTGAGATTTTGCAATCTGTCACTTGTAAAATTTCACCTTATATACGTTGTGAAAAAAATTACTGCAAGTATTTTAAGGGGTGAACCAGCCTATGTGAAAACGATAGGTACATAGGTCGAAACATAAAAGAAAAACCTTCGATACAAAATGTTCCAGCCGACCGGGTCATATTTCGACTTTTGTTCTTTGAGGAATGTTGTTCAGTTTCATGGGGTCGTTTGTCCCTTAAAATATTTGCAGCTAATATTTTTACAACCTATACACTATCCAAGCTAGCTCTATTATTTTAATAGTTCACACTTTGCTACCTGAGACTTTTAGGAGACTTTTTTCAGACTTTTAGGAGTCTGGGTTTTCTGTTGTTTTCTCGGTTCTTGCAAAATCAACAAGGAACCTGAGCCCCAATTTCCTTTATTTTTAGCCATTGTAGTACCATTGACACTCAACTGTCATTCTATTTCCACTATGATTTTCTAAACTTATAAATTGTTGGTGGAATACGAAACGCTCAAAACCATCCAACTGAAACATAACTCAAACGCTTTTCAAAAAGCGAAATACAGCCCCGAAAGTACAAGAAAAAAAGCTATTTCCAGTTCAAAGTAACGTCAGTCTATCAAAAACACAATTCTAGTTTGAATGAAGCATAGGGTACCCACCCCAAATAGACGACCACTAGGTTTTTTCTGTAGTGTAGAACACCGAGTCTAAGAACAATCATAATACGACAACGTGCTGGGTCAACGTGCCACTCGAAACACGGATATATATATTTTTTACGGACAATCAGGTATGCCGTGTGATGCCGGCTTAGAATAGCATCTCCCCATTTCATTCCCGTGGGAGTCGTAAGAGGCGACTGAGGAACTCGAGGGTGTGTATTGCAATTTTAGGCGATGGGCTGACAAAGTGACAACCTGTCACTATGGCGATACACAATTTTCCGAAAAACCCTCAATTATTTGTCAGAATGTCCGTTTCTTGCGGCCGTTTCCGCTCTGCCTACCCCGCAAGGGATTATAGGCGTGATATGTATGTGTGTGTGTAATCAGGTGATTCAGTCTGCAATGTCTTAACCAGATTGGAAATAAATTCACAAAGAGATAGTATCAAGTATGTGAGTGTCCCAATGGGAATCGAACCCGGAACCTTTGCACCGCAGGTAGTCGCACTACCGCTGCGCCACATCGGTCGTCATGATGGTTTTAGAAAAGAAAAAGGGACCATTAGCAGGCGAATACAGTACATGTAAAAATGGAAACAACTAGGTTACATTATTAAATAACAAACAAATATTCCAAAATACATCATCCAAATAGAGAGCACATTAAACTCCATAAATTTAAACAAATAGTTACATTGAAAGCGTATGCAGCGCTAATGGTGATAATCGATACAAACATGAATCAATTTTGGATGCTAGCCAATACAACGCGAACGGAGAAATGTCGCATCATACTGTATATAGAGTGAAATTTTACTAGTGACCGATAGCGAAATATCAAGTCGGGCTGGTAAGGAACAAGTTTCCCTAAGGCATATAGAGCAAAAAATTGTCTTGTCATATAAAATAGTCAGGCTGACCGGGTTTATTTGTATGGGTGGTCCAATTTTTTATTCATATATTGACCCATTTTCGTTGAAAGTTGTTTGGTTTCATGGGCTGGTTCACTCCTTGAAATCATCATCTACCTGCCTTTACCCTAATTTATTTGGGGTCGGCGCAACATGTTTTTTCTTCCGTTCATCTCTATCAGCTGTCAAATCTTCGTTTACACCCTTTTGCTTCCTATCATCTTTTACACAATCCATGTAAACTTTTTTAGGCCTTTCTCTCCTTCTGCATCCATCCACATTCATATTCAATACTTTTTTGTCACATGATTTTCATCCCTCCTCATAACACACACCTTGAAATATTTGCTGTTAATTTTTTACGACTTATATTATAGAAGGTGAAAATTTACCCGCGACCGGTAACGTAAAATTTCGGATTCCAGATAAAAATTACATATAGAAGTACATATATTTTGTGACCCTTTATACTAGAATGGACATTACGCTTTTTTACGTTTTAGAATTTAAATTGTCGCCGTGTTTCTACTTGTTGGATTGGAAAATATGTTTAAAATATGGTTATCGCTATCGAAGCCACTGATTTATGTTTACAATTCCAACTTTAATAGTAGCAAATAAATATATATTTAGAAATATATCCGAATTGTTTCAAAGAAAGTATAGTATTTTGCAATAAGATCAGCCATGTTTGTAAGCTGGTAAATTTGGAAAAACCACAGAATATACAGGAGTAACAAAAAGGGTATATACATCGCACTCTTAGTAAAATAACGACTTAAATCAAAATTTGGCCAAAATGAGTTTTTGTGAAAAACTGACTTATTAGAGCAGGGCCCACAAAATAGACTTTAAAATACAACCCTATCTCTTACACAATAAGGTTCAAAATAAGATGAGTCTATATCTTTCCCGCCCCGAACTCCTATCTCTTCAGTCAAATAATGACCGATTTAGTCTTGCGTCAGTGGCTGCATGCAACGTTTTTGTGAAAAGACGACTGATTTAGAAATGAGCCGTTGTTTTATCAAAAGTTGAGGCGAGCGTAGTTGAAAAGTTTTTATAAAATAATGACCGATTTAGTGTTTGGTCTTTGTTTTACAAAATACCTGCGATGTTTGCTTGACTCATTTTAAATTAGGTCTGTATTTTACGAAAATTTTGGAAAAGCTCACTGACCCATTTGGAGATAAGCCTGTATTGTTTTGAAAAATTTGTTATTTATATGACTTAACTGGTATTAGGTCTTTGTTGTATTTCTTATGAAAAAAAATTCTGGTAACATTTTTAGTTGAGTCTTTGTTTTAGCAAAAATAATGAAATGACTTCGGTATTATTTTTGTATTCGACTGATATCATAACATAATTTAACGTATTAACTTGGTGTATTACTTCACATTTTATCCTTATCTTGAGGTTTTGTACCGAAAGCTATTTACAAATAGGTTTAACGTTTTACTACTCTTGAAATTCAACGAATTTTCTATATTTTTAGTACATTCATTTATTTTATTTTATTAATGATGGATTTGCTCTTGACTCTAGTCTAGGTCATAGGACAGAAACAGAGTCTAAGATGGAGCGAGCTCACCCAGAAGAAGCCTGTTCACACTTACTTTAAAGAGATTAGGGTTTAATGCGTTTGGAAACACAGACGCAGGTAGTGAGTTCAACTCTTTAGCAGTTCCACTCTTTAATCCTCCGACTAAAAAGTAATCATATTGAACCATAGTTGGAATCATCTCGATTGCTGCCGTCAAACTCGACGATGTCAAGGCTAAATGTGTACCAACTCGGTCTCATCTCCAGCCGCATACCGTAGAGTTCGCCTTGAATCACTACATCACACGTCTATCGTTTGAAGTGTTTACTACAGAACGTTCTACATAGGAAAGCACTGAATACCGCCATTTATCTCTTAAACCACTCAAATTTACGTCGTCCATCACATCACAAGCCAAATAAGTGAGTACTAACAGGACCAGCAGATGGATTAAAATCTTGTCACATTGCAGACTGGGTAGGGAAAGCTAACTTGAAAAAATTAGTACATGACACGCGACCAAGGTGCCACCTTCACTACATTTACACAATAAATCTCCTACTAAGAACACGTTTTCGTCGACTAGACGGCTAAATCAGCACGTCGCTTGTCATGACGCCATTATCATGCGAAGTAACATGGCTGCCATCGTCATCAAAGAGCATGCCGCAAGCCGTTCTCCGTAAGTCAGATAGTCACACTGTGCTCACCTTGTTAAAAGACGGTGCAAGGTGTTGAGATCCATACGTTTCGCACGGAATATTGGTGATACAATATGTTGGGAATATCACAAAACGTCAGATACCAACTAAATTCAAAGTCACCGATGACGCCCGAAACGTTTGCGACAAATTTGACTTACGATATTGGTAGTGCTAGTGTCATTATCCGCTATTCCAACATAGCCCACCGAGAAGCCCGCACCTGAAACATCCTGAGCCAAACAGGGGCGAGAAAAGACGTAACCTATTTCTCACTCAGCAAACCACTCCTCAATTCGATCCTGATCGATTTTCCAAGGCCAGAGTTTACCACGTTCTACAGTCAATCGAAAACTTTTTCAAAACCAGTATTGTCATTTGTCTATAATGGTAGGCCCGGCCCATAAGCGAACTAATAAGACACAAAAAGTAGTATTCGTTTCCGTTTATAGAAGCCCGACTCCGCCTACTTGTCATTTAGGATCGACGGGGTCATCAAATTGAAAACGAAACTGAATGATGCATCTACCATAGAACTAGCTCTAGAAGAATAGGCGACCACAGTCATCGACGGCAATCGTGTGGCACCCCTTTTTAAGCGGGTGTTACACCGTCAGCTTCATCACGCAAACCTCGACACGAACATCAATGATTTAAGCGAACGCTGAGCTTGTTAATTATTATTGTAATCTGTGGCTGTGCATCAGCAGTCATAGGACTGACGACGCGTTTCATGCTGCACCGCTACTTTTCTTGAAAAATAAGTGAGACGTCTCCACCGCGGTTTGCCACAGTATACCACCCACCTCCTCGTCTGGAGCAACATCATTGCGCACTTTCATATAAGTCTATTTTGAGTCCCTTATCGTCACGCTATTTATCTGGCTCAGCACGCACGCCGTGTATTTTTTGGGATCGCCGCATCGCTCACTAGGCCTGGCGCTCCATTACATGGAAAAAAGTTGGTCCAATATCCACCGAACTACAAGGAACCGACAGAGAACTCCACCGAGCTATCGACAGTATAATACAGAAGACAGCTACGATCAAAATAACTGCTTGTGTTTCACACCCTCTTAATGTCAGGACCTGGAAAAGCCTAGTGAGTGTTAAGACAGTCCTGTGCAACTCACTACCGGGCGATCACTTTCAAAAGGAAGTACTCTACACTCTGATCACTGAAATGAAGTTTATGGTCAATAGCAAACCTTTAGCGCACAACTCCATCAACCTAAACAAGCCAAAGTAATTTTTCATGACTTACTCACAATCACTTCGGTACTACTTAGTGTCCTTGTACACGACTCGCTTGTCGTCCCTTTGATAATCATGACCTCATCGAGAAAAACACATAAAGAACGTCGCAGTGCCTTGCCGATGTATATTTCACCCAAATACTCAATATTAATATAGATTGATGGAGCCCCACGTCAAGCCGCAATGAAAACCAACAACATCGTGTAGATCGTGAACAACGCTCTACCATAAAACACCTGACAATTGGCCACGCGGACGAGCCATCGCTACGTATCACGAAGCAGACAGCAGCGTGAGGAAGGTGTACATCAGAATAAAAGAGAGCATCTGAACGCTAGCAACTAATAAGTAACATCGGGTCGAAGCGCTGCCAACCAAACCACACTAGCGAACAAATATTGTTTAGTTTAAGTTTCTCATTTTCACTTAATTTTCCTTGTAGAAACCGTCTCCGTTGCAATGAGAACAGCCACCGCACCATTTATAGCGACCGCGGCGCATTTAAATTACATTTAAATACGTTTATTCAAAGGGTTCATTGGGTTATTTGTCGACTCAGTGTCCCATATGACAGAAAAAAAAATATCTTAATAGTTTCATTGTAATAGGACTGTGTTCTGTTGACCATTTGCTAGTCGCTATATCGCGATTTGAATTTGAGTGACATGTTTGTTATAGACTTATTTTTAAATACATTGTATTTTCTTTTAGCTTTTTAGTAAAATAGTGACTTAATTCAAAATGAGTCGGAGATCTTCATGTTTGATTTGGTAAAACAAAGACCGATTTTAACTTAGGTCAATATTTCTTTCAAATTTTTCATGAAATAATGACGCAATTCTAAAGGGTTACAAATAATTAACTTTTTTTAATTAATGGATGTGAATATTTGTGAAAATTTTAATGCGTTTAAAAGAACATATTCTTAGGATTAGTTAGGTGGTTCAAGTTTCATTCTTTGCCTTTTACTTTTAATTCTACAGCCATATAAAAATTATTCTGTTTATTCAACAAACGTTTTTCATCGATACCCAAAAATTTGTGTTTTTGGATTAGGTCGTTATTTTATTAAGAGTGCGACATATAACGAGCCGAAAGGAGGTCAAAGAACTCATAACTTTAAACAACTTTCCCAACATAGGTCGAAATATGTTTAAAAGTTTGAAGCTTTCTTCTTTGCCGTGTGATGCCGGCTTAGAATAGCATCACACCATATCGTTCCCGTGGGAGTCGTAAGAGGCGACTAAGGGACCCGAGGGTGTGTATTGCAATTTTAGGCGATGGGCTGACAACCTGTCACTATAGCGATACACAATATTCCAAATAACCCTCAAACATTTGTCAGACGTGGTTTAAATGGCCGTTTTTTGCGGCTGTTTACGCTCTGCCTACCCCGCAAGGGATTATAGGCGTGATATGTGTGTGTTCCATATAAAATTAACGATTTTTATCTACTATGGAAGTCTCAGTTTTCCATGAGGAAAGTGGTGCAGTTTAATGTTTTCCTTGACCAGCTTTCGGCTTTTTAACCGGATTATTTTATCCTCTCTGTTGGACTTTCTAACGTAAATCAAAGAAACAGATGTATCTAAGCTGAAGTCGCTACGCTACTGGGCTTTTCTGACTATTTTCTGTAATTTTTGAATAATAATTACAAGAGATGCACTGTATGTGGGCCGACTACTGACTAATTGGCTAAAAATCAGCTAACTAGTCACTGACTACGAAAATGGCCGCTATGGCTACGCTGTCCATTACTTAGGTCGTCTCTGCGACGATATTTGGAAGTTATCGTTGCGCGAGATTTGAGCCTTGTCTACCAACAAACAGTGGTGTTGTCATTTGAAACATTATTCCCGACTGGTCAGTGCATCCCTTTTAATTACTATTAAAATATGACGGCCGATGTGGCACAGTGGTAGTGCGACTGCCTGTGACGCAAAGATTCCGGGTTCGATTCTCGGTGGGGCACTCACAAAGTTGATGTGCATTTGTTCCCAGTCTGGTTAGGACATTGCAGGCTGAACCACTTAATTGTCCGAAAATAAAGATGGTTCCGTGCTTCGGAGGGCACATTAAGCCGTCGGTCCCGGTTGCAGTCTATGATTACTTAGACGACGGTCGTTACATTACCATGTCAGAGGCCTGTTACTAGTAGTTGGCGGTTGAAAATCTCTGTCACCAGGGTTCATCGGATCGTTGGACGACTCAGTGTCCCACACAAAAATAAGAAGAAGACTATTAAAACAAATCTTACCTAATAGGGTATCCATAATACGGACATTTTAGGGTGACGCTCTGCCCGCTTTGCACTTTGAAAGGCGGTAAAGTGCGGATGTAGGGTGGCCCTGTGGAAATAACGAATTTGGACTTTCTTGTCGTAGACAAGCTCATCAAGAGTTTCGCTAAGACAATTTCCTTAGCGCCATAGAGTAAATTGCTTTAGAGCAGTTTGCTTTGAATTTCTGTGGCATAAGGGCTTTACGCTGGTTCATCATAAAATTATTAGACATAGTTAACAGTAGCTTTGGACGCTCTCCTGCCAGATGGACTGATGAATTGAAGGCGGCTGGTAGCGACTGTCCTTCTCTGTAGAAGGCCTACGTCCAGCAGTGGACTGCTATAGGTTGTTGTAAGTGTTTGTATCAAGCATAACATTCTGAATAATGTCGTCCAAATACATACCATACACATTCACTCTATCATGATGAGACACAGCATTTTCCCCATGATGTGCCGTGCATGAGAAGAGTCCACCATCGTCTACTCGCACGTGTGATATGTTTAGTTGGGTGACTACACCTCCGTCAGGTGCCATGGTTTGACCTATAGCGTATCTGCAACAATAAACGTGTTTTAATTGGTGGTACGGGATATACCTGCTATCCTAGGGGCCTATTACTCAGGGCATCACACGCTTTTTTGTGATAAGTTTGGCTGAAAGATCCATTTGCGCATCATTGCTTTAGGGTGCGTCTCTGCGCGGAGCGGAGCCCGTGCATGAATTGACCATTAACTGATGCAGAGCGCAGAGATCGAGGTTTTTGATTGGTCAATTCATGCATTAATAATGGAGACGCACCCTTATGCAGGGACGCTTGGCTTTCGACCACCCTTTAACGGAGTCTGAAGCCAAACAGCATGTTGTGTTCAGTCATTGTGTAGGAAGCTCAATGCATTTGGGGTTTCTGAGTGAGCTCAAATCGTCTTCAACGCTGTCTTAACTTTATATGTCATAATCCAATCATGACCAGAGTCAATCGCAATCCCGTCGTATCCAAAAAAACATAAACAGCCCAGATAAACCACTTGTTTTCTTCAATCAACCTCAATCTTCTCTTCAACCTCAATGTTTTCTTCAATCAACCTCAAATCTTTTAAACTTCCTATACACACAAAACTACGCAAACTTATTCCTGTAGTCACAAAGTTAAGCAGAAGTTAATTGGAAAGCCCCTATTACACCCACACCACACTAGATCTGGACTCATCTCATCAAACTAAATGATACGGGAAATGTTCAAATTAACTGGAAAGCCGTCGTCAAGTTAGACAAAGTAAAGAAATTATACTAAACTAGATTGAATCGCTACGGACGAATCGTAACCAACCCATGCTTTTCTATAGTTGTGTCGTGATGCTGGGTCATTGTGCTGGGTAAAAACTGTCATAGTGCCGTCGTTAAAGTCA
Organism: Tuta absoluta; assembly: GCA_027580185.1. Lineage (NCBI taxonomy): Eukaryota > Metazoa > Arthropoda > Insecta > Lepidoptera > Gelechiidae > Tuta > Tuta absoluta. Next base: position 2,681,716 of record JAQAHW010000019.1, on the reverse strand, counting down.
ACAAAACCATAATTTAAGCTGCATGAGATTTTTGCAAATGACAGCCTACTAAGTACTCCCGAAGTTTGCTTGTCAAAAAAACTACTCAATCAAGAGGTGCTTAGAGCAACACGGTCTTTCGTTCTATTAGGCACAGTAAATAGAAGGCTCTGCAATGTTATAAGTGGGAGAAACAAAGTAATGTTTACATGAAGTAACTCGAATGGAGGCTATGCCACGGTAAGTGCAGCATTGGACGCTCTTTGGCCAGACAGAGATGTCTTTAAGCAAAAATAAAATTTACATATATTATATGCACCTAGGCATTTCAGATTCTATCTAAGGCTTAATTTTGCAAAGTTCAGCAGCACTCTTTGACCTGCCATAACCAGACCTCTTGTACAAAAAATATTGTTTTAGGGTGACGAGCCTAAAACAATTTTAAGGAGTGAAAATAAGAAATAGAAAAAAATGTCAGCGCCCGCCGGGATTTGAAAGTAATATAGCACTGTAAGTGCAAAATAAAACCATAGTACAATTTTAAGGAGTTTAAATTGCGTTTATTATTAGAATTAGACATTTCCTATTTTATTAACTCTTTGTGATGAATCTGTGTCTGATTGTGCAAAATCAAGTAAAAATTGAACAAGTTTTTGTCAGCTCTAGTTTCGCCGCAATACAAATCCCTTCACCAAGGCACTTCCGATTTTATCTAAAGGTAAAGTCTGCAAAGTTTACCACTAGTGTTTGACCTGTCATGACCAGACCTCGTCCTATATTGAGAGATATTCGTCACAACTTCCCTAAGTTCAAAGTTAAGCCTCCTCGACAAAAGGAGTTCGATAAAGTCTAGATAAGTTTTGTATTGATTTTAAGATTGAAGGCCATGAGAATGAGATGTATTGATTTGATGAAAATGCGGTAAAACGTGAACATATGGGCTTTTTTTCTGTTAGTGACTTAAAATAAATACAAAATATAAGCAGTCTCCTTTTTTTTTTTACTTTAAAGTGGTTCATCTCGGGATAAGCTAAATTAAGAAGATAAATATTTAAAGAAGTGGACTCTTCAAAAAGAGCGTCATAATATTGGTCAGCAAAGCGTTCAGATTTTAGAAAACTTGTAATATTTTCTACCGCGGGCAGGATTTGAACCTTTGTCTTTCGCCATTACTAGTGGCGATGCCTTACCATCTGAGCTACCGCGGCTCGTCCATTGCCCGCGAATTCAGCAAGAGTATTTTGATGCCAATAACGCGTGTCACGGCTCTATCAACCACGTTAGTTTTGCAACTAATTCCTAGCGTTAATAGGTTTCAGGTTTGCACCCTATACATGTAACACAAACACTCAAATAAAACTTTATGAGACTTTACCAACGAAATAAATAAGTTACATGATAAAAGTGCCATATTTCTTACCTGGAATCGGTGTTTGAGGAAATAACAAGGCCGTCTCGTTCCCATATAAATCTTGCTGGATGCGGCCCATTTACCGTGCAATGGAGGTGCACCTGGGAACATAGAATGCTCTTAAATATTCTACAACGTATTTTATATTACAGTATAAGTATTGTTATGTTAATAATAGAAGTTTGGCATTTATTCCTGGAGTACTTTGCATCTGGGCGTAAAATATAGTATTTTGAAAATTTGGCATACATCTTTCTATGTCCATTTACCTAGAACATTTTTGTACTATACTAAAGAAGCATCAACAGCTGTCACTATCCAATAATACAGTCAAAGAAATGTTTCAAAGTCAGAACACTAAATACCAACTCCAATCCGGACCCAATCCCAGACGTAGAGTAATGAACAAGTCCTTTGTAGTCTATAGACACCAGTAACTGTATTGCAGAGGGGTCAAATGACAGAACGATGACTGGCGTGTTCAATAGGTATTTGAATTTCGAATACATTACCTTTGAGTGTCGCATGTGCCAGAGTGTCAGGTACTCGAATACACGTTTCTATGTCGATGATCTAGTAAACTCTGCACTGCAATATTAGGGGCAGTTATTTTTCGAATTCAGATTGTAGGTGACGTTCACACTCTATTGCTCTTGTGGTGGTACGTTAGAATAGCATCAACATTTACCACATTTCGACACAAAGGTTTTTTTTTAAAGGAAACTACCATTTTAGCCCTGGGGTTTTTAAACATACGCCTGACTACTTGGTGGGGAACTAGGGCTCTCCTGAAGAAGTTTGTGAGGTTGTTCAAACAACCGGCCCGAACGCGCCCCTGGGGCGCGACTGGGCTTAGATTTGTTCTGGGAAGAACGGATCGGACTGAATCGACCTGGAACGTGCCGGTAGTTCCGAAAATGGGGAACAAATGAGAGACCTTGCTTGAAGAGCTTGTGGAGAGTGATCTACTCGCAATGGCTGTAGCAGCACAGAATATATAATAGTACTGTAGCAGCGGCTACGGTGATTCGATACGTAGGTAAAGCGACAAGGAAATGAGCATTCCCTGTGAATGTGATGTCATGTATCGCCTTTGCTATACCGCCTGCTAAACGTGAAGATAATGGCAATTACCATCCAATAGTACAGTATGCAAGTTTTTATAAATACGTTATATTTTCTAATAGGATGACACCCAAATCCAGCAGTGGACTATGTGTGTGGCTGTTGATGTTGATGAACATTATGGAGGCTAGTAAACAGCGTTTCACACTTTCCTATGTTCATTGCTCCCACGCCTCACATTCAAAATGAAAAGAAGCAATGTATTGTAAAACATGAAAAATCTGTGCAGTCTTCAGAAGGTATCACCACGGTTGTATTGTTTGATAAATATTGTATAATTGCATTTGCGATTCATGAAACGAGTATTATGAGTGCAATAAAGGTGATGAATTCGTTGGCATTTAATGTATTCAGGATTCAGGTAAATAAACTATTTCAACGAACTCTTTCAAATATTATGTTCCATGATGGAAAATTAACCACTCCATGAAACTGAACAAATTTTCCCAAGGAATATAGGTCAAAATTTAAAAAAAATGGCTCTCCCATACAACATGCGTTAGCCGCCTTGGTCAATTTGTACGTACAGGTATCGCATTGTTTTTTTTTTCTTCATATTTTGACCTATGATAATTGGGAAAAGTTGTACAGTTTCATGGTCTGGTTCACCCTTTTGCATCAATTATTTTAACTTCCAGTAAAATCTACATCACATCTTTACTTTTATCGGGATTATTATCTATTCGCAGTACCTACTAGTTATTAGTTAAACTGGAACCTACATGGTTACGTGTCTTCTTGGCAAGTTTCATGTTGGCAAGCTCAGTGTCTTATCTTTAGTACTATGGATAGCCATACAGGGTGTAAGTAAAATAATGCTAAAAATATATCGGGGGGTAAACCATGTAACGAAATTTACACCTTTCATGAAACTAAACCAGTCCGTCCCTATGGAATACGAACATGAAAAAAATATTGCTCTCATAAATAGTTTGAAGTTTTACTAGAGACCGTTACTGAAAACAGGGTACAAATTACATAGGTCGAAACAAGACAAAAATATTTTGAGTTCCCATAGTAACTCAAATCAGCTGATCGGCAATTCTGTATGGGAGGCCAAAAGTTTTTTTCGTATTCCGACCTATGTTTCTTGGGGAAAGTGGTTCTTTATCACCAGCCTAAGTCCCTGATTCGATTATCAGGGGTTGGGGAACAAATGAAGTTGATATTTTTCAGATCATCAATTTGTGAAATTTTGTATTTCGACCTTTATGCCTTGGGGAAAGTTGTTCGTTATCACCAGCCCGATCTGAGTTTTCATTATCGATCACTAGTAAAATTTTACCCTATAGTTATATTTAATCGACCACTCACTGTCCCACACTACAGGAGAATAACAGTTCGTACCTGGTTGCCATTCCACCAATTCGGACTAAGCGCTTCTAATCATCATTTATAATGCGCACTGCTAAAGAGTGGAACTCACTACCTGCGTCTGTGTTTTCAAACGCATACAACCCTAATCTCTTCAAAGTAAGAGTGAACAGGCTTCTTCTGGGTGAGCTGGCTCCATCTTAGACTCTGTCTCTGTCTTATGACCTAGACTAGAGTCAAGAGCAAACCCATCATTAATAATAAAAATAATATTAGGTCCTTACATATGAAATTGGCGTTTTGTATGGGAGGAACAAAAAGTCGATTTTTTTAAATATAGTATATTTATTTAATCAAAGTATGAGCCATTGTAATCTATGCACTTCTGCCATCTCATAGGTAGTTCATTGATCCCTTTACTAAAAAAACCATTCGGACGGAAATCAATAAAATCTTTGAAGGCGATTTGGACTGCCCCATCTGAGTTGAATTTTTTCCCTTGCAAGAAGTTATCCAAATTTCGAAAAAAATGGTAATCTGTTGGAGCAAGGTCCGGGGAGTACGGTGGATGCCTTAGATATTCCAATTGAAGCTCTTCTAATTTGCTAGCCGTCTGTTGTGCAGTGTGTGGTCTAGCGTTGTCGTGAAGCAACAGTGGCGTAGAGCGATTGACCAACCTCGGTTGTTTAGCAGCTAGCTTTTCCATCATGGTTTGCAATTTCTGACAGTAGACATCTGCCGTAATCGTCTGGCCAGATTTGAGAAAACTGTAATGAACGACACCAGCGCTAGTCCACCAAACGCTTACAAGTAACTTTTTATTGGTCAATTTTCGCTTGGAGCAGGCTTTGGCTGGCTTGCCAGGGTCCAGCCATTGCGATGAGCGCTTCCGATTATCGTAGAGAATCCACTTTTCATCACAGGTAATGATTCGATTTAAAATTCCTTCGTTATTGTGCCGGTCAAGTAATGTAACGCAGCAGTTGACGCGCGTTTGCCGGTTTGCTTCACTCAATTCGTGAGGAACCCACCTTTCAAGTTTTTTAATCTTTCCAATTTGCTTCAAGTGGATTAAAACAGTTTTATCACTAACACCGAAGCCTGCAGCTAATTCGGACGTGGTTTGCGATGGATCCGCTTCCACAATAGCCTTCAATTCTTCATTATCAACTTGGGTCTCCGGCCGTCCACGGGGCTTGTTTTGCAGGTCGAAATTTCCAGAACGAAAACGTTGGAACCAAAAACGCACTGTGTTTTCTTTTGCGACACAACCGCCATACACATCATTAACCCTTCGAGCCGTTTCCGCAGCACTGGTGCCACGGTGGAACTCGTACTCGTAAATAACGCGATATTTCAAATTTTCCATTTTGTAAATTGAGCGATGCAAACAGAAAAAAGATAAGTAAAAAAACAAGTGAATGACGGTTTACGAAACACAACTACATGTGGAAATAGCTGTATAAATTTGAATTTCGAATTCCTAACCAAATAGGAGAAATTTGTGATCAAAGTGGCCAGCACGACAAAACGACAATTTAATATGTAAGGACCTAATAAAAAAAATTCGACAGCTACTCTACTTTTTAGTTTATTATTTGGTAGAGAGTTTAGCCCTCTACGTTTCAGCAGGTTAAGGGGATTACACAGGCTAAGCTGGTGCTGCCCCATCACTTATAAATTCATTACTCAATGAAAACGTAATTTATCGAAAATCCACTTCTGTCAAATTGAAGTACAGACTCTGGAGCTTATTTACAAAATGTTGTATGAATAATAGTAGTGTCGCTGTAGTTACAGATAGAGGAATCGCTAATAGTGGCCACTTCTAGCACTTTCGCTATCTGTTTTTACCTTGCTTTTTTTACAAATAATACATTCCGTAAATATACTTAAGTACCTGTACTTTAATTTGACAGAAGCGTATTTTCGATTACTTACGTTCACATCGAGTTACGTTTATTTAAGTGATGGGGGCAGCAATCAGCCGCGTAAACCTTCATCATGAGTGATACGTATTTGGCTTCATGCAATTAAGCTACATAATCGGCAATTTTGTTTGCTTTGTCCAGATTTATTTTATTTTATCGTATTTTGATCTTTATAAGATTTAGATAAAAAAATGCTGCGTGTATTTTAAGGAGTGACCCAGTCCATAAAACTTAACATAGGTCAAAATATAAAAAGAATAAAATTGAACCTCCCATACAAAATGTGTTGGACGGCTGGGTCAATTTATTACGGGGCGCCAAATTTTTAATTTCATTTTTCGACGTACGTTTCTTGCGGACAGTAGTTAAGTTTCATGGACTATTTCACCCTAAAGGATAATTATAATATTTTTTTAACATCCTGTATTTCTTGAAGCAAATTGACCGTAGGTACAAACAAAACATGGTTTACTGAATTTTCACCTTTGCAAATACAACCTGTATACTTACATCAACTCCAGTAGTAACAGTTTTCTCAGTGAAGTGCTGCGTTAAGATCATTTGTAAGCTGCGCTTGTCTCTTCTCCGTATAAGATAGTCTGCAACAAACAAGGACATATACATACACACATCCTTTGCCCCTTGTGGGGTAGGCAGATCGTTACCGGCCGTAAAAATACTGTCACTAACGCCACATCTGAAAAAAATTTGAGGGCAGTATCCAAAAGTTGTATCATTAAAGTTAGAGGTTGGCAGCCTGTTAAATTTTAATGCACAAAGAAACCCTCCAGTCTCTAAGTCGGCTTTTACGACATACGCAAGAATGAAATGGGGTTCGTGTTCAAAATATTTGCTGCAAATATAAAAAGGGGTGAATCAATCCATGAAACTGAACAATTTTCCCCAAGGAACATAGGTCAAAATGGACCCAAACGGCTGGAACATTTTGTATGCGCGGTCCAGTTTTTTTCAAATTTGGATCCATTTTCCTTGGGGAAACTTGTTCAGTTTCATGGGCTGATTCAAGCCTTAAAATATTTGCTGCTAATATTTTACATACTGTAGACTAAAATTACCTTAGTCTGAGTGTCGCGACCAGCGTAACAGTCACTACGCGCCCGTACGTGTACGTATCTAGTACAGGGGTCAAATTAAACTGGTCAAGTCACTATCTAAGCGAATTCATTATCTCTACCTAGTATCAATTCTTTAGTTCTTGTCCTGTAGAAATCAAGTCGATTAACCCTAGAGTTTGGGTTTGTACCTAATTACGAGCTGTGGTGTTTATTAATTTACTCTTGTGCTTTATTTCAATTAATACTTGCTGTGTGATGCCATATAAAAGAGAGCGAGATCACATATTTATTGTCATACCTTTTAATATGCTTCTGCTTCGTAAATTTTCTTCCAGGCTTCTATTGCTGTTTGTGAACCTGCGAACAAAATTCTTATTTTAATATTCCATAATCAATGCTTATTGTAAACAACGTATCGTAAGCTTTTGTATTACCAAACGAACAAAAATTATTATTACATTTGATTACAGTATAACCGATCCTAATGTCAGGTTCATATAATGCCTCTATGGACTGGGAAATAGTAAGGGAAGTGGGCAGCGCGATCATGTAAGCAGGTTACTCGCGCTGCTACTCGTCATGCCACTGCCACTTCCCGTGCTTCCCGCGAGTGTCGGCTTTTCGTGCGCGAGTCAAAGGAACGGCAGCACGAACACATGTTGAATGTATTTGCTATCTCACTCACTGTTATTGCTGTGATAAGAGTATGATGGCATTGTGTAAACTACAGATGTGATCACATTCACGCATCGATACTTCCGCGGAAATATTTCAGGCAATATTCGCGGCAGCGGCAGGAGCAGGAGCATAGCGTGAACGTAGCATAAGAATCATATGCATTCTGGCCAAAACATAAATCTCCAATTTCTGGAAACTGACAGATCGAATGTCCTGATTGCATCGCAGTTCAATCTGTAGGGAAAGTGGTATAAGACGGGGTAGGGGGGTAAGATGGGAAATCTGCAAAAAACTATGTTCCAAACGCACTTTCAAATGACTGCTTACGCCATCTTACGGCCATTTAGTGAAGTTATCCAGTGCCGCAAATGTCATGGCGGAAAGTGCGTGTGTTGTGATTTCGTGAGTAATTTATTGTTTTTAACACTTTTGATGTAATATTTGGGGTCAGTAAACTACGTGACTGCATTCAATACATGACGAGCAATGCTGAGGCAGTATTTTTTTCGTAAAACTGAGATATTTTACTACTTTATGAGAGTTGCTTCAAGCAGGCAGGTTTTGTTTTATAACTTAAAAAAAATTTGTGTTTGAAAAATGATCGTTTGGGGCATGATGGGGTATATCTTCACAGCCATACAATCTGATCTAAATAAATCAGAATTTAATTAAGTTAGCCTAAAACTACTGATGTCTTACCCAAGTATGACTCAGAAACAAGAGAGAAGTCCGTAGAAGAGGAAAAACTGCTATAATTACTACATACTACAGAATTAGTAGGACGACAATGATATTTGCCCAAATTGTAAAGACAGCGATTAATTAATGTAGAAGTGTATAAGAAATCCTATATCCCATCATGCCCCAGGGGATAACCCCGTCTTGCCCCATGGGTGGGGGCAAGATGGGGCAAAGTAATGTTTTGATTTATTAATTATTTTTATAAGAAGTTGTTTATTTTTGCGTTATTGTTGATTAGAATATGAAAGAATATAGACTGTCAGATTCTCAATTAAAGTTCCTATGTCCTAGCATAAAAACTTCGTAGTTATTATTCTGTTTTTCCTTAAAGGCCCCATCTTATACCACCTTCCCTTACCCAATTCATTCCTTCAAAAGACATTGAGACTGCTCGATCAAAGAGTACCAATACCATAAGAATAGATAATAATACTGGCAATACATTTAACGCTAGAAGTTTCGAGTATACTATGATAAGGTCCTATTCAATTTAGTGTAAATATTTTAAGGGTGATGTCTGCTTGTAAAACTGAGCAACTTTTACGAATAAATATGGATCGAAATATGGATACCACATACATACACATATCACGCCATACAAAAAAAAAACAAAAAAATGTGTCACTTTGTATGGGAGGTCCAATTTGTTTTTTTTTTCATATTTTGACCTATGTGTATTGGTAAAAGTTTTTCAGTTTTACGAGTAGAACTCACCCTAAAAACATTTGCACTGAATTTTATAACACCTTATGAAACGAGAAGTTAGAATGTTTTATTGGATAGTCAGTAGTAAGTACTCAGTTACTGCCACTGTGTCTCACAATCTCACCGCTGATCTCAGATTCAGGGGTCCCACGTTTGATTCCCGGGAGGCACTCACAAAGTTGATATTTATCTCATAGTGAATTTGTTTTAATTTTCATTAGAACACTGGAGGCTCAACCACCTGATCACTGAAAAAAATATGGTTCCGTGCTTCGGGGGGCACGTTAAGCCGTCGGTCCCGGCTGCTGTCTATGATTACTTACTCTCTCTCTTTACGTGTGGGATACCGAGTCGTCCAACGACCCGATGAACCCTGGAGTCAGAGTTTTTCAACCGCCTACTACCACTATTAGGCCTCTGATATGGTTGTGTTACGACCGCCGCCGTCTAAGTAATCGACGGCCGATGTGGCGCAGTGGTAGTGCGACTGCCTTTTGAAAACCGACTCTAGTTATACCGTTTCTTTTTTTCCTAAATAGCTAAACTATCACCGTAGGCGGGGTTCGATCCTGCGACCTTCGGTAACAGTACTACCGACGCCTCTTCCGATTGGGCTACCGCGGCTACTGATACCAGAGGCCGCAGGTTTGAACCCTGCCAGTGGTGTTATTTTGCAAGTTCTCAAAATTTTAACCCCAATGTGTGAAGAAGTGTTTGATTATTTAGTAAAAAAAATTTAAACCAATTAAAAAAAGATCAGCGGTATCGATTTAGCAGTTTTTGAGATATGTGTCAATTCTTTATTGCACGCTGTGTTTACTAGATCTTAAAAGTATGTATTTCAGAAGTGTCTATAAATTATCTTGAATTGCATACAAATTCCCTGAACAATATCACCAGATATATTTGAACTCAAGACTATTATGGAAATAGCATTCGGACATGGATTGCAGCACCGATTGCAAATTGTGGGCCACATATCATGTCATGTATACGTGGATGATGCAATAATCGGTTATCGATTTGCTAATCTAAGTGTGGATACTATTCATGTTTCTAAAATTATACATACATACACATATCACTTGCGGGGTAGGCAGAGCGTAAACGGTCATGTACGCCACGGCTGACAAATATTTGAGGGTTCATCGGAAAATTGTGTATCGCCATAGTACTTAACAGTTTGTCAGCCCATCGCCGGAAATTACATTACACACTCCTCGAGTCCCTTAGTTGCCTCTTACGACTCACACGGGAAAGAAATAGGGTGATGCTATTCTAAGCCAGCATCACACAGCATTGAATTATAAATCAATGTTTTGAACCTACTGTGCTGCCCCAACTATCCAAAGACTTGCACAATGCAGGACCTAAAAGAAGCGAAACCTATGGCTATCGCCGCCGTAGCCAAATAATGGCCTAATGCTGTGTCCCTCAAGCTGTAATCCTCACCTATGAAAACTTAACGAAAAGCAATTTTGGTTTTGTCATAAAATAGTGCTGAAATAGTGACAAATAGTGACATATGCAAGAAAATTAGTGACTTCATATCTCCCAAGATATGGCTATCGTTTGGTGAGGATTACAGATCGAGGCTCACGCTGTAATCCCAACTCTCGTGTGAGCAAACGGTGGGGTATTTTCACTTGATCTACATTCCAAAAAATAGTGCCTAATTAGTGACTAATAGTGACAAAAGATGAGAAATAGTCGCTTTATAATTCCGTAGTTATAAAGGCATCTTGGTGAGGATTATACCTATAGCAATTTTTGCTGTAATCCTCACCCCATTTCTGCTAAACGCTTAGGTCTTTTGACTCAAATTTAGTATCAAAAAATAGTGCTGAAATAGTGTTCTTAAACTGCATTTATATTTATTTAGTTTATGTAGTAGAAGCAATTAAAAAAACCGTAAGAACTTCTTCATACAAAATGGTCAGGTACAGTCGCGAACAATACTTCGTAGAATACAGACTTGATTTTTGCTTTAATTTAGGAAATGTCATTTCTGCCAATATAATGTAGGTATTAACTTAAACATAAGTTGAGCCACTGACATTATTTTGGTCTATTTTATGAGTAGGTATTTTGGTAGACTATTTTTTAACGCCTTGAACTTTTTAACGGTTTTATAACAATAAAGTATTTATATGTAGGTACTTATGCTATATCTTTCAGATCAACACATCGCATTAATTTATCGCATCGTATTCTCTTAAGTCTGAAAGCCCTGTTTGGTCGCGCCACCGCTCAAGCCACCGCTAAACAAAACCGGTTTGGCCGAGCCTTGAAAACTGACCGCCGCACGTGTGAGCGAGAGGGTAGACAATAGTGAAATTATTGCATGCACTTCGCCTGCGTAGTATTTTTTGGTTTCATCACGTTACGTGATATTGAGTATTATGACAACTCAAATATAAAATTTCTTAAATAACAAATACGCCCCTTACGATTATTATGAAAAATTAAAATGAAAACGCACGTTTTGAAAATAACAAATATTATTATTTAGGTATAATTAGGTACTTATAGTATTAGTCCTTGCCGCGAACGTCGTTAACTATATAGGATTAAATCTATTTAGTGACCGATAGCGAAAACCCAGGACGGGCTGGTGATAAGGAACAACTTTCCCCAAGGAACATATGTCGAAATATGAAAAAAAATTGGAACTTCCATAGTAACCCAAATCAGCTGATCGCCAATTTTGTACGGGAGGTCTAATTTTTTTTTCATGTTCGACCTATGTTCCTTATCACCAGCCCGTCCTGGGTTTACGCTATCGGTCACTGATTAGATTTCACCCTATGTACCTACTTTCATTTATATATGAGTTCAATGAATTTTACCACATAAATATGTTTTTTGTTCCATTTTTACCAAACAAGTTAGGTACCTATATCTTTTATGTATTTATTTATGTACTACATAGATACAAACATATATCACACCTTTATCCCTTAAGGGTTAGGCAGAGCGTTAACAGCCGCAAAAAATACGGTCGTTATCATCGCCACGTCTGACTGATTGAGAAATATTGTGTACTGTCAGATATAAATAAAATACTTGAAGGAAATAAATTTGTTTGATTACGTTCCTACCGACTTAACAAACCAGTATTGAGCTTCAAGTACGACAATACGAAGTATTGTTCGCGACTGTACCTGACCATTTTGTATGAAGAAGTTCTTACGGTTTTTTTAATTGCTTCTACTACATAAACTAAATAAATATAAATGCAGTTTAAGAACACTATTTCAGCACTATTTTTTGATACTAAATTTGAGTCAAAAGACCTAAGCGTTTAGCAGAAATGAGGTGAGGATTACAGCAAAAATTGCTATAGGTATAATCCTCACCAAGATGCCTTTATAACTACGGAATTATAAAGCGACTATTTCTCATCTTTTGTCACTATTAGTCACTAATTAAGCACTATTTTTTGGAATGTAGACCAAGTGAAAATACCCCACCGTTTGCTCACACGAGAGTTGGGATTACAGCGTGAGCCTCGATCTGTAATCCTCACCAAACGATAGCCATATCTTGGGAGATATGAAGTCACTAATTTTCTTGCATATGTCACTATTTGTCACTATTTCAGCACTATTTTTTGACAAAACCAAAATTGCTTTTCGTTAAGTTTTCATAGGTGAGGATTACAGCTTGAGGGACACCTAATGCTGTTTAAAAAGTTACCATTCGACTCGATATATTTATGTTCTAAAGTCAAAAAATCATAACTCACACTTTGCGGCACGTCTTAGTCAACATCTGCAACACATTGCAGCACATATCCCCCCGCCCCCCATTTAGGGGGGTATTTGCCAAACCCACAAAGCTTGGCAGACGGCTTTCATTTTTTGTTTCTTGAAGTAAATTTATACCTATTTTCTGTATATTTCCGTTGCAGTTTCTAACAAACTACCGACTTAATACTACGAGCTTGTCATTTCACTTTGAGGACAGAATGCTGGCTTGCAATTTACCTTTCCTGCTAGCCTCACTATTTTAAGCTATCAACCGACCTATTAATTTTGAAGTAATATTTGAAGCTTGCTTTGGGGAAATTGTTTCAAAATTCACTTCCTACCTAAATTATACCGAAATTAAGATTGTGTCTTTTAAATGCATAAATAATAATCATACAAAAGCCTCAAAGAATGAATACTGCATAAAGACTGTCATAATTTTTGCTGCTAGTGACTGCTTGATACCGGCTTAAAATAGCATCAACCCATTTCTATCCCGAGGGTGTCGTAAGAGGCGACTCGAGCGTAACATATGTATTGCAATGTTAGGCGATGGGCTGACAACCTGTCACTATGGTGATACACAGATTTCTGAATGGTCCTCAACTGTTTGTCTGACGTGTCGTAAATGACCGTTTCACGGTCGTTGATGCTCTGCCTACCCTGCATGAGATAGAGGCTTGATAAATGTATGTGTGTGACTGCTTTTTTGGTACTGGACTCGTTTCTCTACGCGTTTCTACCCAAAAAGTATAAGTATAAGTAAAATGCGACTAAAAAGGAATCTAGGGAATGGGCAACAACGTTCTCTGCAATGTGTTCGTGAATCCTCCTTCCAAATCAAGGTGACTTAACAAGCATAATAAATACAAAAAAATAAAAACACGACATCTTTCTGAGATAAAACATAGCCTCTGACACTCGGGATAATGTAAGGATTTTTCAGATACAATTCCCATTCGAATCTGTTTAGTGGTTAACGAGTTGCAGCACTTTAAAGAATCGGACATATATACATACATGAACTCTAAAAACATTACACTTCTTTTTGCTGGGCAGTCGTGTAAAATGACAAAAAAATAAAATATATATATTACTTATTCGGTCAAAGCTTTACACTAAGCCTACAATGCTAGCAGAGATGATGATGAAGGCCAATTTACTCCCTCGAAATCATTCATATATAAATAGGCAGTAAATTAGGGACCTACTGTCCCTAATTTACTGCCTAACATTACAGAGACAGTTGCACGAGTAAATTGCAACCTAGCATTCAGTCCATTCAGCTTCGGAGCGAAATGTCAGATCGCATTAGCTTCTTCATCCGTTTAAGCGGTTCTCATACGGACGGTATTTTTCACGCATCCGTCTGTCAGATGAAAGGAATTTTCGATTCTCATACAAAAACGGATACCATGGCACATTGAAACGTTGCGATTTGACCTAAGTGTTATGCAGACGTATCCGTCAGTACGTAATTTTTATTTTTATTTTATACTGTGTTGCACATCGTACAAAAGGTGGGCCCTTATGCCATACGGCATTCTCTACCGGCCACCCAGAGAGTAAACAGATAGAAAAAGAACTACTAAGAACGTATTTCTTAGTAATTTCTTAGTAGTAGTAGTAGTAATAGTAGTCGTAGTAGTAGTAGTAGTAGTAGCAGTCATAGTGTGGGACTCGCCTCAATTAAAGCCAACCGTAATGGAATTAAAATTAAAATTTACTTCAACTACAAAGAGTTCTTGTATACATTACATACAAAGTACTTTCAAAGAACAAATGACAAGTATCGCGACGCTGCTTGAAGATGACAGGTTTGAGGCTAAATTTAAATTTACGCGAAACAAACTTGATCCAGTCACTCTACAAAGAAAAATACCTTCGACAAAAATGTAGTACCTATTTAGTTTCGAGTAGGTAGTGCTTGATATTTCTATATTCTACGTACATTAATCCATAAATCACACATTTATCCTTTGCTGGGTAGGCAAAGCGTAAACGGCCGTAAAATACGAACATTTACGCCACGTCTGACAAACATTGAGGGTCTTTCAGAAAATTGTGTATCACTATAGTGGCAGGTTGTAATCCCATCGCCTTAAATTTCATTACACATAATATTAACACTATATTCTATACTAGATTTCCGCCCAGCGGTTTCACCTGCTGCCACTCATTTTCCCGTGGTAATAGATGTTTTCCCGCGTTAAAGTGGCCTATGTGTTTTTCTGGGGTACTCTCTACCTGTGTTCTAAATTTCATCCAAATCGATCAAGCCGTTTGAGCGTGAAGAGGTAACAAACATACGTACACACACACAAACTCTCAGATTTATAATATTAGTACGGATGTCGTACAATGCAAGCCCTCCCTTCTGGAGGTACTCATATGAACCAATGAAACAAATCCTTACTCCAAAGAACCACTTCCACAAAAGCACACACTTAAAAGCCTTCACAAAAAAGTGATAAGATGTAAGTAATGTACAGCGAAACACTGAGTGGGGTGGAATGAGTGTGCGAATACTCCAAACAATCCCGGGGGAGAATTGTGACTTTCACTACCAATGGTTCTCGAAGATATCTCGAACGAATATAAAATAATTGATGAATAGTAACACACACACACATATCACGCCTATAATCCCTTGCGGGACTGTCAGAGCATAAACGGCCGCAAAAAACGGAAATTTACGCCACGTCTGACAAACATTTGAGGATCATTCGGAAAATTGACTATCCACATAGAGCCAGGTTGTCAGCCCATCGTTTTAACGATCCCATCATCTCTTACGACTCCCACGGGAAAGAAATGGGACGATGCTATTCTAAGCCGGCATCACACACCATAGCCGGCATCACACAGCATAGCATGTAAGTTTTGTAGAGCATAACATCGAGTGCTTACACTCAAACAATAGTCCTGGTGCTAAATTTCTGAAACAGTCATTTTCTAAAATCGTTCACGGAAGTCCGTAACGAGTGGTCTAACCATTCTGGACGGACCACGGTTCCGGGTTCAAGTCCCGGCAGCGGCCGCTAACATTTTTCAATTTCTTATTTTCATTAATGAAAATAATATAGCAGTGTGGGTGCATTATAAAACCATACAGTACATTTTTAAATAAGTTTGATTTTCTACTCTATTTGTGGATTAACCATAGTATTCTTTACAATAACTTCATTCTAGATGTCGCTTGTACGTCCCTTCGAGACGAGTACCAAGAGCTTGAAAAATGTAAAAGCGGCAGTCACGGTGCCGGTAGCTCAGTTGGTAGAGCAGTGGGGCGGTACTCCACGGTCCCGGGTTCAGGCCCCGGTGGCGGGCGCTAACATTTATTCAATTTTTTACATTCACTTATGCACTTTGAGTGCATAATAATACCATAATACAGGTCTTACCACTCGTAATACACTTTCTACTACTTACTAAAATTTTGTAAATGTCAAGGATTAAAGTAGGTATGTGTAGTAGAAAGTATAATACGAGCACCGTTTGAACGATCCATGAGAAACTTTTGCATGCAAAATTGTTACAAAAATACCTGACTCGCTGAGCGCTGTAGGTAAGAACGAAGAAAAATCACTTGTCTATGAGTTAGCGCTTGAATTCCAATGGAAAGTGTTCTATAAATTGAAAATAAGGGGAAATGGTAGTGATATCGTCAAACACGGCAAGTAACATAGCTGAAACATGCGACAAATACGTTTTACGCCTGAATAAAACAAGTGACATACGTGTTTCATCCGTTACTTGCGATTCGTTAACCTCTTGACAATGGCCACAATTCGGGATTTAAATTTTCCTTACTTGCCTTAAATTAGTGCTGTCATTTTCCGTCAAATAGGTTTAGAAAAGGATAGGAGATATTTTAGTCGTGTCATGTCTTATAATTTCATGCAAAATACGTGTTATCTGTCAAAATAAGGCGACAATCAAAACAATGGCGACTAAATTGACTAGGAAAGGCGAAAAAACCCTTGACGTTTTTAAAAATGACAGGACTTAAATATCTCCTATCCTTTTTTAAACCTATTTGACAGAAAGTGACAGCACTAATTTAAGGCAAGTAAGGAAAATTTAAATCCCGAATTGACCTCAATGGTTGATAAAAGAGCACGTAGAAATGATATTGGCAAACACACTACAGCATTAAAAAAATTGAAAATGAAATACAATAAAAAGGTTAAAAAAAAGTGACAATTTAAGGCCCTGTTTCACCAAAAAAGTTTGTCCAATACAATACAATGCTAATATGAAACATTTTTCAATATAATACATACATACATAAATCACGCCTATATCCCTTACGGGGTAGGCAGAGCGTTAACGGCCGTAAAACGGATATTAACACCACATCTGACAGAAGTTTGAGGGTCAATTAGATAATTGTGTATCACTATAGTGACAGGTTGTCAGCCCATCGCCTAAAATTGCAATACACATCCCTCGAGTCCCTTAGTCAATCAATATAATATGTGAAGTTTTAAAGCTATACAAAAACAAAATGCTATGATTAAGACACATGCTGGCATTTTCTAGTAAGTACTAGAAACTACTACAATTAAGATACTACTACAATTAAGATACATCCTAAGATACATGCTTGGGCATGTATCTTAATTGTAGCATATTTTTTGTATAACTTTAAAACTGTACACCTTATACTAAAAAATGTTTCAAATAGAGGATAATTTGGATATTTTTGTATAAAGTAATGTTTTTCAAGTTGTGCAACTGTTATGTTATCTTATATATCCTCGACAGTGACATATATATTTTTACAGAATTTTATGGCTGTATTGTCTACATAAAACTGGCCTTAAGGGCGTATTCATACTAAAGTCATACGCGGAGCCTACGCGCTCACCATGCATTGCCCCCGCTCAGCTAGCAGCGCAAAGGTGAAGCTTCACGGGTAAACTTTGTACAACACACCTCCTACCCTCACGTACATCCGTATTCAACCTATAGGTAAGTAAAGGAACCAATAATACGCACGTACACTGACTCCGAGTAGTGCAATGAACTCACTGCTGATTAGACTTAATTGGTAAAATGCCGTGTGATGCCGGCTTAGAGGGCCGTGTGATGCCGGCTTAGAGGGCCGTGTGATGCCGGCTTAGAATAGCATCACCCTATTACTTACATAGGTGTCGTAAGAGGCGACTAAGGGACTCGAGGGTTAGATGTGTATTGCAATTTTAGGCGATGGGTTGACAACTTGTCACTATAGTGTTACACAGTTATCTGATTGACCCTCAAACTTTTGTCAGACGTGGTGTTAATATCCGTTTATGGCCGTAAACGCTCTGCCTACCCCGTAAGGGATAAAAGCGTGTTTTATGTATGTTTGTTGGTAAAATGCAATGTTCTAAATTAGACCCACTAATGGGTCTATTTCGCAGTGGTTCTAATAATTATGTGAGCTACTTGGACTCGAGTTTTATAATGCATACTCGTACCTATAGTCTGTAAGTTTTTGTCTTTGTTTATCTCAACCACTTCCTGAAACACCTGTAGGTAACTTTTACGACATCTGTATTCTGTATGAACCTTGTTCTGTTATTCTGTAAAGTTATGATAAGGGGCACGTGAGACGCCTGTCACTTGTTTTATTGCGGCGATAAACCCGGCCGTTTGTCGTTTGTTTTAGTGCTGCTACTGCAGTGTTACCATGGTGTTCATTCTCACTTTTCTACTGCGATAATATTATAAATGCAATGGTAGAAATAGCTACCTAGCTATAAGGCCACCTATATTGTACTCTTTCTTTTCAATCTGTATGTCCATTTCTTGTTTTTGTGCAATAAAGTATATTTATGTTATGTTATGTTATGATGCCGTGTGATGCTGGCTTAGAATAGCATCACCCCATTTCTTTCCCGTGGGAGTCGTAAGAAGCGACTAAGGGGCTCTAGGGTGTGTATTGCAATTTTAGGCGATGGGCTGACAACCTGTCACTATAGCGATACACAATTTTCCGAATGACCCTCAAACATTTGTCAGACGTGGTGTAAATGGCCGTTTTTTGCTGCTGTTAACGCTCTGCTTACCACGCAAGGGATTATAGGCGTGATATGTGTATGTATGCTGATACGAGCATCACCCCTATACCACCCGTGGGTGTTGTAAATAGTAACTGAAGGATAATCCAGGGAATGGGCAGCAGCTATTCCTGTGAAAGCAATATCTTGAATTGCGCTCGCCAATCCACTTGCCAAGCGTGGTGAGTATGACAAAAACACCAATAGGGGAAGGCCCATGGCCAGCAATAGACTGTTGTGGCTGTTAATGTATATATGTGATAGGTGACAGCCCTTTAAATACAATATAGTTACATAACAACAATCCAATACAACTCGAAGGTGTCATAAAAAGCGATTGAGGGATAAATTCATCTAGGGAATAGGAAGCAGCGTTCCCCGTGAAAGCAATGTCTTGCACTGCACTCGCTTATCCGTTTGTCAAGCTTGGTGAGCAAGGCAACACCTCGAATAGGGGGAGTCCCATGGCCAGCAATAGACTGTTGTGGCTGTTAATGTATGTATAAGTGACAGCCCTCCGAATATTGATAGGGTATATTCAGACTTAACTAAACAGATTAAACTAAACAACTTTCCCTTAGGAATATGTTTCAGGAAATGAAAAAAAAACCTGGTTAAGGCAGTGGGCTGAGTGTGATTTGTAAGGGAGGGAAGTCTGATAAATGTTTCTAAGGGAAAGATCTTCAGTATCATGGTCTGCATGCACCCTATTAGTTTTCAGAGGGCTGTCCCTTACACCCTGTATAAGTAGTTTACTTGGGTCGTTCATTCGCATCACATGGGATGACAAGTCGACGAATAACCATGAATAAAAAATGATTATATGATGTAAAAGTTGTGTACAATTAGCATACCTGTAAGTAGGTTGGATAAAAGAACTTTCACAACTGTTTTATTAACTATATTACCAAATATTGAAATAAATAAAATACAATCAGGTAGTTCAGCCTGCACTGTCCCAACCAAACTAGGAACAAAGCCCTAAAAAAACAAGTATAACACGTCAGCTGGAAAATCGAATCAGGGACCTCCAAATAAGCCTAAACTTCTAACTGTAACAACCAGTGTCTCTGGAACTAACAAGTTTAGGTAGGTAGTCTTTATTTGTAGTGCCGTGTGATACCGGCTTAGAAAACCTGGGGTGGTATGGGATCTACCTCCTAGCGGTCCACCCCGGGCAACGGCAACACAGGCTTGCCTGTGGATAAGTCCGGCTGATCGATCCCACTAAGCGGTGGAAGGCTCCGTAAGGGGCCGCCTGGCTCGCGACCACCATCCCACCGAAGTCTGGCGCCAAGTAGCTTGCTGCGTTCCGTCAGTGTGTGGGAGTGCCAGTGCCTTAACAGGCTTCTTCTGGGTGAGCTCGCTCCATCTTAGACTCTGTTTCTGTCCTATGACCTAGACTAGAGTCAAGAGCAAACCCATTATTAATAAAATAAAAAAAAAAAAAAAAAGCAACATTTCTTTCTCACGGGTATCGTAAGTGGCGACTAAGGGAGTCGAGGTTTTCAAGTGTGTAACAATTTTAGGCGATAGGCTGACAACCAGTTACTATAGTGATAGACGATATTACTGAAACGGCCCTCATATATTTGTCAGATGTCACGATAGCAAACTTATTTTCACGGCCGTTAACGCTCTGCCTACCCCACAAAGGATAAAGGCGTGCTATGTGTGTGTTTCGTTATCAAGTAAATCAAAGCGAAATTATGATCATAATTCGGTAGTTCTAGATACAGCATTAATCCTCCCAGCTCCAATTAACGTGCTGCCATCTGTCTTATCGATGGAACATTAATTATGTACCGGAATTAGAAACTGTCAAACATAGTCCCTGAAGACCTGTTGTAAAGGTGTTGTCTGATAAGTTATAACGAATAAGAGTTTAATTAAAATTTTAGGCGGGTGGTTTAGCAGCAGTGGAGATAGCGGTTGTATTTTACGGCCTATAACGCTCTGCTTTCCCCGCAAGGGATAAATGCGTATGTACGAAAAAGCAGTCACAATTTATTATTTTTATTCTGTGAAGGATTTACTTAAGTTATCAATCGAGTAACCGTGTGATGGCTTAGATTAGCATTACCCCATTTCTACCGTTTAGTTTCGTAAAAAGCGACTAAGGAATAAATTCATCTAGGGAATGGGCAGAAGTGCTTTCTGTGAATGCAATATTTTGAACTGCGCTCGCTAATCTGCAAGCCAAGCGGGGTGAGTATGGCAAATACCCCCCAATCGGGGGAGGAAAGAGGGAGCGGTGGACTGATGTGGCTGTTAAAATAAATCAAAATTACTGACGACCATCATTCTCAGAACATACATACCTACATATATCACGCCTGTAATTCCTAACGGGGTAGGCAGCGCGTAAACGGCAGTAAAAAACGGACATTTACGCCACGTCTGACAAACATTTGAGGATAATTTGTATAGTGTATCACAATAGTGACAGGTTGTCAGCGCATCGCCTAGATTTGCAATACACTCCCTTGAGTCTCTTGAGTAAGAAATGGGGTGATGCTATTCTAAGCCGGTATCACACGGCCATAACATTCTCAGAACACAACAAATTAATCACTTATATTATGTTTTATCGTCATAAAAGAAAAAAACACTAAATTGTGTAAGTAATACTTTGATAGACAAAGACACGTACAATAAATTCATTGATAAATTCACATTGTGTCCTAGTTACTCCAAGGAGTAAACTTTCAAAGAGTAACTTACAGAGACGAGCGTACAGAAGCGATACAAACTATCCAAAGTTTTAATGATGGCAGAAGTATAGACGACAAAAGTTCAAGACACGTATTGAATAGGGTTACCGACATAGATTTCCTATCATTAACACATACATACACGTACACATAATATGTCGCCTATTATCCCTTGCGGGAGCGTAAACGGCCGCAAAAACGGGCATTTACGCCACGTCTGACACGTATTTGAGGGTCAATCGGAAAACTGTGTATCGCCATAGTGACAGGTTGTCAGCCCATCGATCGCCAAAAATTGCAATACACACCCTCAAGTCCCTTAGTCACCTCTTACGACTTCCACGATGAAGAAATGGGGTGATGCTTTTCGAATCCGGCATCACACGGGTTTCCTATCATTAAGGTGTAAAATAATAGCCGAAATATTTCAAGTGGTGGACCCCAACCATAAAATTGACAACTAATTGTTTGTTGAATTGAAATATGAAAAAAGAATATCTCTTTAAATATACTGTGGTTTATTTTTCCTCACTGTGCTATATTATTTTCATAATTAACAATCGTCGGCTGGGCGATGTAAACAGGTCCCGGGTTCAATCCCCGGCGGACGCTATCATTTTTTCAATTTCATATTTGCTCCTCAAATATGTCAAAGCCAGAGACATTGTGTATTGAAAATCCATCATTTTTTATTTATAATCAGCCTGCTTGATCCCACTGCTGGGCAAAGGCCTCCCCCGCAATCTTCCATTCTTTGCGGTCTAATGCCACCGTCATCCACTCCTGTAAATGGACGTCAAGATCGTCACGCCAACGTTCTCGGGGTCTACCTCTACGATGGGACCCGTTTTGAGGAACCCATTGTTTGGTGACGATCTTTGCCCAACAACAACATATTTTTTTATTTTAATTTAGGCAATGTTTCTCTGTGAAGGTTGTTCCTATCTATGTTTAGCTTAATCCGTAGGTTTTTTACATATTTGATAATTATTAGATCTATTATTAACTACTAGCAGCCCGACCAGCGGTTTCACCCGCCGCTAACAATTTCCCCCTGGGATTAAGACAGTTTAATATAGCCTATGTTCACCAGGGATAATGTAGGATTCTAAAAACCTTGACTTCAATTTGAAACAAATATCGTTTTCAGATGGTGGTGGCGTAAAGTTACATGCCGTGTGATTAACCTGGCCAGCCCCATGGCAGTGCCTATATTTTTATTTTTTTTTATCCCGCCCGAGCCGGTTTTCTATTAGGTCATAACAAAATTGTAATAAAAAAAGAAAATTGTGTGACAGAAATTTCTTTTTTTAGAATGACGGTTCATGACGTCAATAAGTGATAATACTATCCTACATTGAATAAAGAATTTCAATTTCAATTAACGGTAAAAGAATTTTTTAAATCAGTCCAGTAGTTTCGGAGCCTATTCAATTCAAACAAACAATAAAAAAAAACTGTTTCTAATATAAGTTACATTATAATTATTTTAGTGTGATGCCGGCTTAGAATAGCATCACCCGATTTCTTTCCCGTGGGAGTCGTAGGAGGCGACTAAGGGACTTGAGGGTGTGTATTGCAATTTTAGGTGATGGGCTGACAACCTGTCACTATGGAAATACACAATTTTCCGAATGACCCTCAAACATATGTCAGACGTGGTGTAAATGTCCGTTTTCGCGGCCGTTTACGCTCTGCCTACCCCGCAAGGGATAATAAGCGTGATATGTGTATGTATGTATTATCTTAGTGTAGATTTTTTAATGCATTATGTAATGTTTTTTGTCGACTTTTTTTATACTTAGTAAGGGACAGCCCTTCAAATACTGATAGGGTGCATGAAACATAAAACTGGACAACTTTCCACTAGAAACATAGGTATGTCATGAAACGCCAAAAAAATGACCTTCCATACAAAATCACAATCAGCTGACTGCATTCACTATGGGAAGTCAGTTTTTTTACGTTTCCTGAAAGATGTTCCTAGGGGAAAGTTGTTCAGTTTCATGGTTCACATGTACTCAATCAGTATTCGGAGAGCTATCCCTGACACCCTTTAATACAGTAATGATTAAATGTAATCATTACACTGGTACGAATAATGTGGCGTAGTTTGCACATTTTTAAATGAAAAAGTAGTTATTGTGGCATAACTGTAATAGTTAGACATATAGTATCGCGGACATTATTATAGATATTGATGTCCTCTATAAAACTGTAGTACATCACTTTACTCTATTGTCAATAATTTCCACAGCGTACGCGATATAAGATATTTTTTCGGTACATTTTTCACACGTTGGGTTACATTATCGAAATTTTCACGCGGATCCCTATTTTTTTCCCGTATAAAATATAGCCTATGTTCATCAGGAATAATGTAGGATTCTAATGGTGAAAGAATTTTTAAAATCGGGCCAGTAGTTTCGGAGCCTATTCGATGCAAACAAACAAACAAACAAACAAACAAACAAACAAACAAACAAACAAACAATCAAATCTTTCCTCTTTATAATATTAGTGTAGATGGAGCCATAAGTCATGGATTCTTCCCTGAACACCAGCAAAAATGATCCAAAGGAACGCGATGCTTCGTTGGAATATTGTTTCAAAACATCCGAATTATGTATCACCCTAAATTATCAAATTATTTTACTGTCAGCCAAGAGCGGTAAGGGTAAAAATATACCGCATTACTATATAATAGGAATGCGAATTTTCCGTGCCGTGGGATGTCTGATTAGAATAGCATCACCCCATTTCTTCCCCGTGGGAGTCGTAGGAAGCGACTAAGGGACTTGAGGGTATGTATTGCAATTTTAGGCGATAGGCTGACAACCTTTCACTATGGCGATACACAATTTTCCAAATGACCCTCAAATATTTGTCAGATGTGGCGTAAATGTCCTTCTTTGTGGCCTTTTACGCTCGTGATATGTGTGCGTGTGTGAATATTCTGTAGCTAAATAAAAGAACATAGGTTGACAAAAAGTTGAGTCGACAACCCTACAGAAGTTCTCAAGGAACTGTTGTACAGCACGGTAAGTAGAATATAGTAAGTAAAAGTTATCGATATTGCAGTGTTGTAAAAATAGACAAAGTTTCCAGGCAAGTTTTCGGTTGAAGAAACCGCGGCAACTTTGCCACTGAAATAATATATTTAATATAGAAGACGCAAAATTTTTAAATTCTTCGGTTTCAAAATTTTCTTTTATCAGCAGCCATATCTGTTTTCCTTATAAGTGTATAAACCTCCATTTATAAAAATAATTGAATTGAGTATTAGTGTAAACCTATTGTGATCAAGTTTGGTTACAGTATTTGATCACTGAAATAGGTTACTTGAGGTGCTGTTACAAATTTCAATAGTGCATGACCACATTTGGCTTAAAAGTTTTGTCGTTAAAAAGTAACTTTGAAAGTTACTTTGAATGTTCCTTCTTAATGAAAACTCAGTAACAAACAAATCTGGAAGCTTATTAATAATCGGTCATCTCAATAATTCATACATACCTACATACACATATCACGCCTGTATCTCTTGCGGGGTAGGAATAATCGGTCATCTCAATAATTCATACATACCTACATACACATATCACGCCTGTATCTCTTGCGGGGTAGGTTCAGAGCGTTTACGCCCGTAAAATACGGTCGCTATCGCCACTTATGACAAAAATTTAAGAGCCGTTTCATAATATTCGTGTATCATTATAGTGACAGGTTGTCAGCCTTTCGCCTAAAATTGTCTCAATAATTCGTAACTCTTTAAAAGACAACAACATCTGTGAGTAGACAAGACTTGTTTACTTTTTCGACGCTCGACCTCATCAGATAAACAACTCAAAACATAATCGGACGTCCCATCAAAACAGCGAATCGAAAAAACGTCCCGCAGCTACAAGATATTTTCATTAGAAAACCGTCAGAAATCTTATTTTTCTCCAGTGCACATCGCAGACTGTCCCTTGCCGGATATTCAGTGACTTGAAAACGCTTATTTCCTTTGAATAAACACCCTTTGAAAACAGCGTCCCCTTGAGCAATCAGTGGAAAAGGTCTCGCCGATGAAAATAGGCGCTTTGCTTTGATGACACATCAACGTACTTATTCTTTGCGCTAAAACGTGATTTGAGATAAACGAGGTAGATGTTTTTTGGATAGCCAATTTTTTTAAGGTCCAATGATACTGAATAGCGTCACCCCATTTCTACCCGTGGGTGTCTAGGGACTGGGCATCAGGTTTCCCAGTGAGCTTTGCACTGGGCTCGCCGATCTACCTGCCAAGCGTGGTGAATATGGCAAATACCATCCGATTGGAGGAGGCCCATATCTAGGAGTGGACTCTTTTGGCTGTTGATGATACTGCGATGCAAAATGTGGAGATGCTCTAAGTTTTTTTTTTTTTAGTTGTGGACCCTACGATTTTTAGCCCCGGGGCTTTTAATCTACACCTGACTGTATGGTGGGGAGCAGGAGCTCACCCGGAAAAGTTTGGGCGCGAATGGGCTTACGAATTGTTCTGGGAAGAACGTATTGGACTGAATCTACCCGGCACGTGCCGGTAGTTCCCAAAGTGGGGAGCAAATGAGGGACCTCCGCGCCCCCGCCGGCGGGGGCGTCGGTTGCTTGAGGAGCTTGTGGAGTGTGATCTATTCGCAATGGCTGCAGCAGTGGCTACTGTGATTCCATCATCTTCTTCCGTAAGGATGTGTCTCGGACGGTGTTTAAAACGCGATGTTCGATGGGGGAAGTAGTTGGACGCGGCAACTATCAAGGGGTTTTTATGATGGGGAGCGTTGTCGAAGAAGCGACGAGACGCTGCTTTCATATACGCTTTAATGGTAGGGGATGCTCTAAGATCATGTCTTTGTATGCAGGATATTCTAGCTAACTGTCCCTAAATAATTTTGTGGAGCAATATTTTTGACCATGCCTGAAGTGCTGAGGGCCAAAGCATCTACTACGTGAAAGCCACCCACCACAAATTGACGCTGCGGCAGACCCCGTCGTAGATGGCGCCATGAGCTGGATAAATTCTCGCAGGACTTGCACATGGAAGACCAGGACAGAACTAGATTAAAAGAGAAGCTGGAGGTCTTTGCCCAGCAGTGGGATGATGTAAGCTTGATAAGTTAAGATGAGATGAGATGAGATGAGATGAGATGAGATGAGATGACATGAGATGAGATGAGATTAGATTAGATTAGATTAGATTACATTTGATTAGATTAGCTGAGATGAGATGACATGAGATGAGATGGGATGATATAAGGTAATTTTCAAGCTAAGTTGAATTTCTTACTTGATTTTTCATCTTCAAGCATCGCAGCATCGCGATTACTTTTGTTCCTTCTGAATGCCCTGTAATATTAGCAAGAACTCTTTGTTGTTGAAGTCAAATTCAATTTAAATTCTATTACGGTTACATTCAATTTAAGAGGACAACGGAGGTAATACCCGGTCTGTCATTTTGCTCCAAAGGCTGAATGCTAGCTTGCAATTTACTTTTGCAACTGTCTAGGCATAGGCAGTAAATTAGGCACAGCTGTACTAATAATTTTGAGGGAGTAAATTGGCTTCAATTCATGGTCTTTGTATCTAAGTCCACTGCCGAACGAGGTTATTTACCATTTTACGGGGGCAGTATTTTTGTAACATAAGTTTCCAATTTCAACCCGTGGGTTTCGGAATAGGCAAAAATAAATTCAGGGAAGGAATAGGCAACAGCGTTCCCTGCGTAAGCAAGTGTGGCGAGTATGAACAAATTGAAAAAAAAATTATAGCTACGGCCGGGTATTGAACCCGGGACCTGTGGAGTACCGTCCCACCGCTCTGCCACTGAGCTACCGGCGCCCCGACCAAACATTTTCAAGATTTCAACCTCTTGATACTCGTCTTGAAGCGACGTACAAACGACATCTTCTGCAAGTTAGAACCATACCATAGTACCTTGAAAAGTGCTCTATCGGTCTTATTCAAAAAAACGTGGTTTAAGCTTTTTGCGTCAACTCGTAGTTTTTTTTAAACATTGCCTAAACGCAACAATGCTTAACTTTTTGTAATAACATAGTATGAAGCTAATGATGCTTACCCACGAGCTACATGGTGAACAATTTTCAAACTTTCATATCGACGGAACTAGAGCTATAAAAATCACAGGCATGCAATAAATCAGAAAAGGTTGGACTATTGAATCGGAACAATATAGTTTGAACTATATCAGAAGTTTATAACTGAGCCATGGAACTGGGCAAATTTCCATTAAATCGATTGAACACGAAATACTTTGTTGGGATAGTTCTGCCTTATTAAATTATGTCAGGAATGTTTCATTTAGGTCATTTGATAGTACCTTCCTCATAGCACTAAGGCAGTTCGGCCACTTTTCGTCCGCGTATTTTAACGCACCGTAACGCATGTGTCTGTCAAACGACTAGGCAGACGCATCCGTTATGCAATGTGATTGTATTGTATTTGAATGGAAATATGATCAGAATTAAGAATTTCTTTGCGTCTGAAAAACGCATGTGTGACGATGCGTTAAATACTCGTATACGCAACGACGAGCAACAAGTAGGAGAACCGCCTAAAACTTAGAAAATTTACACGTGGTTCTAAAATCCAGAATCTTCTAACTAGGAACTGGTACCAAAAGAGGGGGAAGTCACAGAGCAAGGCCTAAAATAAATAAAAGATTACGCAGGTAAGATTAATAAGTTACCGATAATTCAAACTGACAGACTGCATGTTCGCCACGATCCGATTGTTTTCGACGATATGCGATGAAGGAGTACTTAGACTATTCAAACTTACCATGTTATTACAAAAGAAGTTGGAGATGGCCCTTATTCGGGATATAATAAATTTCTATTTACCTTAAATTTGTGCTATCACTGACCGTCAAAAAGGTATAGAAAATAATAGGAGATGTTTTAGTCATGTCTCATAATTTGGCACAAAATACGCGTTATCTGTCAAAATAAGGTCGATGAAAACAATGGCGAGTAACTGACTAGAAGTTGCGAAGAATCCATTACATTTTTTTTAAGGTTTGACATTTTTAGGATTAACTATCCTTTTCTACACCTATTTGACGAAAAGTCACAACACTAATTTAAGGTAAGTTAAGAGAATCAATGCTGTCAATTCAGGATACAAATTGTCTGTTTGGACTCGCAGTTTCTAGTCAATTGGGCTTTTTTTTCATCGTCGCCTTATTTTGACATATAACACGTATTTTTGTCAATTTATAAGACCTGACGTGACTAAAATATTTCCTTTCTTATTCTAAACCTATTTAAGAAAAAGTGACAGCACTAATTTAAGGTAAGTTAAGAGAATCGATATCATTGAGGCCATAGTTTTGACTGTTTGACAATGTCAAATCCTATGTATAATAATGTAAACACTGTCTAAAAGCTCGTCAATTTTGTTGGAATAACACCGTAACTGTCTCAAACAAATTAAAGTATACTTTCTTTTCGAGTTTCCATAGAAAGTCAGTCAGCTGATCGGGAGTTTTGTATGGGAGATCGAAAAAAAAATCTCGTTTACCAACATAGCTTCCATAGAAAAAGTTGTTCAGTTTCATGGTCTGATCATGCCTGCAAAGTTTTCGGTACACCGTCCCTTACACCCCGTATGTAGGAGCACCCTTAATTACCAGTCTTTCCTTATTCAAAGCCAGAACCGCAGTATCCTATAAATTTCTCGACCGCCGCTCAATAGCCAAAATTGCTACTATTTTGCACACAAAACACGCTCTAGGAACTATGTCTTTGTAAAGCATAGTTGTGTTGAAATATGTGGCTCATCCGCCTTTATAATACAACTCGACTCGCTGCGCCGACTAGTGATGGGGCATTGCGGAAGATGGACAAAGAAAAAGATTTTGGTTATTTATTTCAAGAATTATATTAGGTCCTTACATATGAAATTGTCGTTTTGTCGTACTGGCCACTTTGATCACAAATTTCTCCTATTTGGTTAGGAATTTGAAATTCAAATTTATACAGCTATTTCCACATGTAGTTGTGTTTCGTAAACCGTCATTCATTTGTTTTTTTACTTATCTTTTTTCTGTTTGCATCGCTCAATTTACAAAATGGAAAATTTGAAATATCGCGTTATTTACGAGTATGAGTTTCACCGTGGCACCAGTGCTGCGGAAACGGCTCGAAGGGTTAATGATGTGTATGGCGGTTGTGTCGCAAAAGAAAACACAGTGCGTTTTTGGTTCCAACGTTTTCGTTCTGGAAATTTCGACCTGCAAAACAAGCCCCGTGGACGGCCGGAGACCCAAGTTGATAATGAAGAATTGAAGGCTATTGTGGAAGCGGATCCATCGCAAACCACGTCCGAATTAGCTGCAGGCTTCGGTGTTAGTGATAAAACTGTTTTAATCCACTTGAAGCAAATTGGAAAGATTAAAAAACTTGAAAGGTGGGTTCCTCACGAATTGAGTGAAGCAAACCGGCAAACGCGCGTCAACTGCTGCGTTACATTACTTGACCGGCACAATAACGAAGGGATTTTAAATCGAATCATTACCTTTGATGAAAAGTGGATTCTTTACGATAATCGGAAGCGCTCATCGCAATGGCTGGACCCTGGCAAGCCAGCCAAAGCCTGCTCCAAGCGAAAATTGACCAATAAAAAGTTACTTGTAAGCGTTTGGTGGACTAGCGCCGGTGTCGTTCATGACAGTTTTCTCAAATCTGGCCAGACGATTACGGCAGATGTCTACTGTCAGCAATTGCAAACCATGATGGAAAAGCTAGCTGCTAAACAACCGAGGTTGGTCAATCGCTCTACGCCACTGTTGCTTCACGACAACGCTAGACCACACACTGCACAACAGACGGCTAGCAAATTAGAAGAGCTTCAATTGGAATGTCTAAGGCATCCACCGTACTCCCCGGACCTTGCTCCAACAGATTACCATTTTTTTCGAAATTTGGATAACTTCTTGCAAGGGAAAAAATTCAACTCAGATGGGGCAGTCCAAATCGCCTTCAAAGATTTTATTGATTCCCGTCCGAATGGTTTTTTTAGTAAAGGGATCAATGAACTACCTATGAGATGGCAAAAGTGCATAGCTTACAATGGCTCATACTTTGATTAAATAAATATACTATATTAAAAAAATCGACTTTTTGTTCCTCCCATACAAAACGCCAATTTCATATGTAAGGACCTAATATTAGCCAACTAAAAAAAGGGAGCTAAAAGGTCAGTGGATAGACCATCGACCCGAAGGTCCGATGACATCACTATGCCGACTAATTGCCTCCATGGGAAAGCAGTCCTAACGTTGCTTTTAGATCTGAAGGTCCCAGGTTCGATTCTCGGGGGGGGGGAGCACTCACAAAGTTGATATTTATTTGTGATTTGTTCCCAATTTGGTTAGAACATTTTAGTCTGAATCACCTGATTATCTGAAAGGAAGAAGATTTCGATTCCCGTGTGATGCCGGCCTAGAATAGCATCACCCCAATTCTTACCCATGGGTGTCGTAAGAGCCGACTAAGGGAATCGAGGGATGTGTATTACAATTTTAGGCGATGGGCTGACAACCTGTCACTATAGTGATACACAGTTATCTGATTGACCTTCAAGCTTTTGTTAGACGTGGTGTTAATATCCGTTTTACGGCCTTTAACGCTCTGCCTACCCCGTAAGGGATATGGGCGTGATTTATGTATGTATGTATGTAAGAAGATTTCGTAGTTCAGAGGGTATGTTAAGCCATCGGTCCCGGTTACTGTCTATGATTACCTACTTAGACGACGGTTGTCACACAAGGAACCATGTCTGAGGCCTACACTAGTTAGTAGTTGAAATTATCGGTTAAAATACTCAGGTCGTGTGGTTCGTCGACTTCTTGTCCCACAAGAAAGATGACGATAGCGACGAGGACCGTGACTATTGGCGCAATAGAAAAGAGGCCTATACACTGTGGTGGATGGATGTGGGCCTATGATGATGGTAATGATGTAAAGATGAAAATAAATAAACAAATATGTGCATCTTTCAAATTTGAATCATTGCTCCAATGTATCGCATATTTTGCAACTTTAATGTTTTTAGAATATAAAGCTGTAACTTTGGAACACCGTTCCATTTTTATACTTACTGAGCTACATGAGTCCTCTCCTGATCATAGTGTCGCAATTTTCGATATCTCGACGCTCGTCACAGCAAAGTGTTTGCGCATCACTATTTCAACGGGGTTAGAGTTTCGCGTCGGGCCGAAGTGGGAAATACACTCTCGGATTTGCGTTTTGTGAAATCCAGGAAAAGGGTAAGGAGAGGTTCGTGAAAAAGGTATGAGCCTCTGAAAGTTGGGTGTAGTGTAACAAAAATTGAAGTACCACTTCAACCTACAACGACGGAATCGTGAACAAAGGAGGTTTTCAAACTGGCTTCATTTTGTGGGATCTTTATACAGGAAATAAAAAACTCTTAGAAGAAATAGAAAATACGACTAAGGGATTAAGCTAGGGAATGGGTAGCAGCGTTCCCTGTGAATTATAACACTTTACACGGTGCTCGCCAACCCATCAAGCGTGGTGATAAGACACATACTCCCAAAGGGTTAGAGGCCCAAACCTAGATGTGAACTGTTGTGTTGTTTCTGTATTGTAATATTAAGTTTTATTTGCTTTAAACTAATACCTACTTACTGGGTAAACTAGTTAATACTGTTGATGATGACATGAAAAGGAATTTGTATAAATACCATCTAAGACTTATTTACCTCTACCATTTCAAATACAATTTTGAAACTAACGCTAGAACAACTTTGCTTACCCTTCAATATGCGAAGATCCATCGAAATGAATTCTTCGGAAAGTTTCCGCCGTTGGGAGGAAGGCGGCTGAAACAAAAGATAAAACTACGTTATTTTTAAAATTTTAGCATGTTTTATACATAAATACATCAGCATATTGCAGTCCACTGCTAGACGTAGGCCTCCCCCAGGGTACGATCTCTCGTTTTCGCCATCCAGTCGCTACCAGCCGCCATTTTGAGGTCATCGGTCCATCTGGCCGGAGGTCGTCCAACAGTCGAGGTCACTTTCCGTGGCGTGGCCTCCACTTGAAACCCGCTTACTCCACCGTCCGTCGGTTCTACAACAGATGAGCCCAGCCCATGCCACTTCAGTTTGCTACAGTTCCAGACTATGTCCGTTACTTTGGTCTTTTTGCGGATAGTCTTATTTCGGAATTTTTTGCATTATAGAGATACCAACCGAGCATAGACCTTTCCATACCTCTATGAGTGTCATGTAGCTAGCAGTTGGGCCGGTTAAACTGTCAGGTTCTACGTCTTGGCTCAATAGGTCAGAGTGTTTTAATAGCTTTTTCTTACAATTCAAAGGTACTATCAGAACGCTGATAGTACGCATTTTTGAATCGCATCAAACTTATTACTTTCATCAGCATTGACCCAAATATAATATAAATATAAATAAATATATAGGTGATTCTTCTTCTTCTTCTTTCTTTCTTTAAAGAAGAAGAAGAAAGAAAGAAGGTTGATTCTAATCATGATTATAAACAATTTTAGTATAGGGTCATCTGCGAAATCGAAATTATGTTGGAAGCCGCGCTTCCCAGCAGGACGTTGTCTGATATTTGTAGTTTTTCAGTAGTACAATTTTTTTTTGTGTCAACTAAGTATAAGAGTCGCTATGAGATAGCTACTTGTGGAACAACCGGCAAATTTTGTAACGGAAATTAATGTAGATATTTTTATTACCATTTCCCGTTCCTTCACAACACTTAAAAACAAATATTGTTAAAGTTGTTTGCAGACAGAAGTTGACATGTGAAGTACGCGCTCACATAATTGACTAAGTTATAACGACGTCGTACGGCGCGGCGCAAAGTTTTTAAGCTGACTGACTGGTGCTGGAGAAAATCTTAAAATCTGATTTAATAAGTATTTGGCTTATGTTTAACTAATCACCTGATTTAGTGAAATATAACAGGCAAAAATAGTAAATGATCACCAGAATTAAAACCGCATTTTAATTAAAAACTGTAACCAAAGTTTGTAAATTTTGCTATCCTATTAAAGCAAATGACTCCAAACAAGTCATAGTTGACCCAAAAATAGTAAATGATCACCAAAATTTAAACCGCAATTTAATATGAAATTATATCCAAAGTTTATACATCGTGGTATCCTATTAAAGCAAATAACTCCAAACAAATAATTGCTGGCCCAAAAATGGTTAATGAATACCAAACTATTATTCACATTTTAATTTAAAATGACATGCAAAAAATTTAAAATCTCGTTTTCCAATTTAAGTAAATTACGCTTTATAAATATTTTTTTACACAAACATAGTAAATAAACTCCTAGTTTGACCCTTTACTATTGCAAAATGTTTACTAAGCTCTGATGTATCTAAACTGATTAATCACTGCAATAAATATGATTTTCTTGTGTTTTTGTCTACCAAATGTCTATATACCTCTTAAACAAATAAGAGTCATACAATTTCAATAAATCTTTTATTAAAATTATAAGAAACAAAATCAGTCCTCCTAAAACTAATAATTAAACCATTAAAAAAATCTTAAGAAGAATCAGTCTTCTGTGATAATTTATTGCACAATTAGTGCTTTTTTAGCTTTGGCTGGTCGTCCTCTTTTACGTTTCATGCCAATCGGAATAGCTCTTGCCTCTGGAGGTGGCTGGACATGCTTAAGCCGAATTGCCAATCCAACGTGATGTTTACAAATATAATTTTTGAGAAATTTTGGACATGTGCATGTGCCGTTTAACCAATTTTCTTTTTCTCGTGGCATTATTACTTCCCACTCGCTAAAATATGGCATCATTATACATTATTTGGTAATGCGCCAACATTTTATGGCAATCATAGTGGTTTAACTGGGCAAAAATAGCGCATTAATTTGCTCGCAAAAATTTGGTGATCATTTACTACTTTTGGTCTTTAAATACAATTTAAGTACAGTCGCGAGTAAAACAGCTAGAACTATTGTTATTTTAGACTTCATTTTTTTGGTGTTAAGTATATTTTTTTGGTAAAAGAGCTTAGGATATCGAAGTATTATCTGGTGGTCATAATATTTTATCCCTAAGTATTTTACCTACCGACATGTCTTGTCGGGGCTGCGGAAAGTTTGGTAGTGAAATAGTTTCCATGACAACTGTTCTATTGGCGAATGGCTGAAGTCGGTTAACGACCTCGACAGTGGTGTGCCACTTAACAAAAAAAAAACTCTTTATACAAACAATCATTCAGAATGTGCGATGCCCAAGTTTTAAGTACCTCTATTATCCAGAGAATTGCAAACTCAATTGAATATTCACTGTAATTAAAATTATGGCAATTAATAACAAAAGTGGCCGTTTTTAGGAACTTTTTTCCATAATTTTAATTGCAGCGAATATTTCATTTAGTTTGCGGGTTCTAATTTTACTTAAGGATAATACTAAAAACTTGGGGAACGGATATTCTGATAGATTGTTTGTAAAAAGAGAAAACTTTTTTGTGAAGTGGCGCCACTGTCAAGGTCGTTGGCGGCTACACTCGCCTTAAACACGCAATTAAGGAAAGCGAGCCAATTGCAGAATCGCTCTTTAGTGTTAAGAGAACTTTTTAATAATCCTTCCAAAACTGCAGCTATCCTAAAACTGACAATGTTCCCGAATGTTAACAGAGATGGAATGGCGGGCATTAAAATAATCCGTGCAAGAAAATAAAGTTTTCCGGGAAAATGGAATAAACTTTAAGAGCTGTTGACGAAAGAGGAACTTGTATTTGTGTTTGGACTTTTGATTAAAATATGTATTGTACATATAATTAATTATATAAGTTTTGTTTTCTCTTTGGACTTTGCCTGTGTGGTGTCAAAAATATCTTATTTCTACCCGTAGTTGTCATAACATAAGGGATGAGTTAAGGAGATGCAGCGTTATGAGTAAGTTGAATTTTTCATTATATATTTGCGCGTCACCGCCAATACTTACTTTGTTATATATGTTAGGAAAAGACAATAAAAATTTGACCTCCTATACCTACAAAATCACGATCAGATGACTGCACTTAGTATGGGAAAGCAAAAAAAAATTACGTTTTCTGAAATATTTTTAATGCGAAGGAAGATGTTCAGTTTCATGGTCTGCATGCACCCTATCAGTATTCGTAGGGATGTCCCTTACACCCTGTATAAGGTAACACTTGGTCAGGCCCCCTCCCGCCCCCTAAATTTCGTTACGTAATATGTGGACGACCCCTGAGCTGCTGATAATGTGATGATTCACGATCATGACCTAACCCACAAGGCTTTTGATTCTGGCAAAACTTTACCTTAGATAATATTACTTTCTTCGTAAATTAGCAATTGAACAGAAACACGAAATAAGTTGATTTGGTAATTTGAGTGCAGGGCCTGAAGTCTGCTAAATGAAAATCGTTTTAATTGTGTCATTGGCCTGTCAGTGTAACAGTTTTGGTCATTTTGTATTCTTCTAACAGTTTGAAGTATAGAAAATCACAGTGGCATCATAATGACAATTGACATTTGATGGCATTACAATGACTAAAAAATAAGAGAATCAGAGCCCAGATGTTTGGTTCCTTGAATTACACACATATCACGCCTATAATCCCTTGCGGGGTAGGCAGAGCGTAAACAGCCACAAAAAACGGCCATTTACACCACGTCTCACAAATGTTTGAGGGTCATTCGGAAAATTGTGTATCGCTATAGTGACAGGTTGTCAGCCCATCGCCTAAAATTGTTACACCCTTGAGTCCCTTAGTCGCCTCTTACGACTCCCACGGGAAAGAAATGGGGTGATGCTATTCTAAGCCGGCATCACACGGCAATTCCTTGCAATCCTGTGTGAAAACGCGTAAATATATAATAAAAAAACGGTCTCTCTTCTTTTGCTTAACATAGACAGTGATAAGAATACTGCCACTCAATCTACTGGGCTTCATTTAATTGCTTCCGCGAAATATTCCAAAACTTCCATCTAAAATTAAATTTTAGGACGCTTTCAAAGTAACAGAATGATATTAACAAAGTAATGGGAATTGAAAGGCCGACAAAGGCTCCCTTAGGGTCGAAACTCTGCCCTTATCTACAGTATAAAGAACTTTGTACCTACTATTTATGTACCTACTTGTACGGTTGAATAAGGGCTCCAAGAGCGAGGTAGACACTTCAAGAGTCGTGTGTTTTTGTGAAAGAAAAGTAAATACTCGTAGTTTACATTGCTAGTAACGAAATAAGAGCCCTAGACAGTTTTGTGAACTTGTCTGTGTTGTTTGTAAAGCAAGGACTTTTAAACAATGAATTGGATTATACACACAGCGCCATCTAGCCCCTAACTACATAAAGCTTGTACTACGAGATCTAGATAGCTGATATTGATACTTAAATACTTTTAAACGACCATACAATACAAAGAAAACATCGAGACACAACAAAATTATTTGAAATTAACTTACAAATATTTGTGCTGTGTGGGGATCGGACCCACGACTCTCGTCGTAGCAAGCAGGGGTACTATCTACTAAGCCATCGGGCCAGTCATATGCTGCCTACTTATATTTTATTTCAAAGATTTTTGTGTAAATACATTACGAGATCTATATTTCATTGTTATTTATAGCACATACCCAGCTAGCGTAATAACTAAATAAACATGTAGGTATGTATGAGGGTGTGCCGAACCGTTTAAGTACATACATACATACAGGGTGTATGGGACGGTGTACCGAAAACTTTGCAGTCATGATCAGACCATGAAACTGAACAATTTTTATTATGGAGCCAATGTTGGGAAACGATTTTTTTTTCGAGTTTCCATAGAAAGTCAGACAGCTAATCGGGAATTTTGTATGGGAGGTCGGAAAAAATTTCTCGTTTACCAACATATGTTCCATAGAAAAAGTTGTTCAATTTCATGTTCTGATCATGCCTGCAAAGTTTTCGGTACACCGTCCCTTACACCCTGTATATCACGCCTGTATCCCTTGCGAAGTAGGCAGAAAAAACTATTATTTTCTCCACGTCTGACAATCATTTGAGGGTCATTCAGTGAAATTGAAATTGAGAGAGGTCATTATGTGACAAAAGTTTTGAATATTTCGAAAGAACCAGCACGTTCAGTTTAAATTCTTCCGCAATGTGTAGTATTACTATGTCCTTTTACTGTACCGGAACAACGTTCCCGATTTCCAAGAAAGATAAGGAATATTTTGCATAATTATCACAGATTATCAGTTTTGCCATTGTACTCAAGGGCTACCCTTTTAAAACAGGTCCCAACCTAAATTCCAACATCAGTATATAACTTAGTGTTGTGTTATAAACCTTTAGTACATATAATTCACTAGGTAGAAAATTTATGCCCTAATATGGCCCAAAACCCTGATTCCCTTATTTTTAGCCATTGTTATGCCATCGACACTCAACTGTCATTCTTTTGCCACTGTGATTTTCTAGACTTCAAACTGTTAGAGGAATACAAAACGGCTAAAACCATCCAATTGATACTCTAATGCAACAAAAAGTCTCTAAGGACACTCGCAGGGAAAGAACGGGGGTGATGCGATTCTAAGCCAGCATCACACATAAATGTGGAAGAAGCGGCGAGCAACAGAAAGAAACTAAATGATTCTTTATAATAATTATTATTTTATTATTCACAAAATCTTTAATTGGTACATCGTCTTACACTCTGACATCTTGACTGACTCATTCTATCCCTCTCATACGTATCTATCTTACTCACTCGTTAGATCCTCTTCGAAAGAGATTCCGCTCTTACATAAATATAATATTATCATATTATATTATTATTTTATTTGTTTGACTTCGCGAACTTCGTTTTGCTAACTTAATTATTTAAAAAAAACTTAATAGAAAAAGTCTGTAATCAAAATATTACACACATAAATATAATAATATTTATGTGTTGCTGGTAGCTAATACAATTATACAAGTTGATGGTATGCAAACAAAACACATGTAAACATTTACCCTACCTTACAAGCGCGCAGCCGCCAATACTTACTTTGTGTATAGCTTACTACGAAATTCAAGATTAGGTACTCTAAAAAGACTGAAAGAACAAGAAAATTCATCCGTTGTAGGTTTAGCTAGCACCCAAGGCTCTTCAAAAGATTTCTTAAAGGCTTATCTAGGTTACATCTCAGCCTTCTTTTCAAACTGTAACTCAAAGAGGGCGCTGCTTTCAGGTTGGCAGGATTTTATAAGGAAATTCTCGTTGAGTTTTGGGCAAACAGATTTCGGGAACTTCTATTGTGCATTGTGTCGTCGTAGATTGCTGTTTGAAATTGTTAAATGTTGTAGTAAGACACATACATACGTACATACATCACGCCTATTATCCCTTTCGGGGTAGGCAGAGCGTAAACGGCCGCAAAAATGGACATTTACGCCACGTCTGACATATATTCGGAAAATTGTGTATCGCTATAGTAATAAGTTGTCAGCCCATCGCCTAAAATTGCAATACACACCCTCAAGTCCCTCATTCGCCTCTTACAACTCCCACAGGAAAGAAATAGGGTGATGTTATTCTAAGCCGGCATCACACTACATTGTAGTAAGAAGAATACATTATTGCCATTCGAAATGTTAAGATAACCATGTGATGCTGGCTTAGAATAGCATCACCTCTTTCCCCGCGTTTATCGTAAAAGGCGACTAAGGGACTTGAGAGTTGCATCCGTATTTTAGGTGACAAGCTGACAACCTGCCACTAAAATGACACACGATTTTTCTGAAACGGCCTTCAAATATTTGTCAAACGTGTCAGTAGCTACCGTATTTTCACTGCCGTTAACGATCTGCGTAACCCGCAAGGGATAAAGAAGTGATATGTGAATGTAATATATTTGTAAATAGGTTCCTAGGTTCCTTCACACAAGCAATAATAATTATTATTGTAAACCTCTATTATTTATTTACAAACGGAATCTCGGAAACGGCTGAAACTATTTAAATAAAATTTTGAATTTAGGAGGCCTCCGGGGCGTTAAATCTAGATCGATTTATATTTCATTTTCTGAAATATGTGTTTTCCTGAATAAAAAATCAACGCGCGATCAACCAAATTCTAGGTATTAAATTTATTCAGGCATCTTATTGATACGATAGGAACTTATCTGTTTTTTAGAAGGAAACATAAAACCATTGCCGTGTGATGCCTTAGAAAGCATCACCCCATTTCTTATCTATGGGTGTCGTAATAAGCGACTAAGGGACTCGAGGGTTAGATGTGTATTGTCACTACAATGATACACAGTTATCTGATTGACCCTCAAACTTTTGTCAGATGTGGCGATAACAACTAAACCAGTTTTAATAAAGCCACATCAAGGCATGAGTATTTCCACTACATAAATTTTATTTTCGCTCCACATTATTCTAACAAAACATAATTAAATTACACGTGTAAAGCAACATAATGACTCTAGTACACACCATTTACGCAGTTATAAAGTGCAACACTATTAACGAAATAATGTGCAATTTCAAACAATTTCTTGTTGTAATTTCTACACAATTAGGCCACGGGACGCGCTAACGGCTAGACCGGGTGTTACGAATGTTTCTTTGGGTATTATCTTCTTTGTTACAATAACTGTTATGCCTCGTTTAGAACGGCACTTGGGACGGAATTGTTACAGCCGTTTGAGAGGAATGGTGTATTGCAGTGCTATTATTTAGGCTCGTTTACAAGAATAAATGGTTGGCAACCATAAGTGTAAACGAGCTTAATATTGGTTCTTCTGAGTCATATTTAGGACAAATGAGAATATTCATACATTTAGATGGAGACTAAAAATATGGTTACACAAACTCCAATGTATTAAGTGATGGTTTAGTTTGTCAAACAAACAATTATTGCTTGGGTAGTATATTTTGCATGTTTCGTTAGTTGTAAAATTACCAAATTGGGGTCACTTTTTATTTGTTATGTCTCTTCAAATTTAAACGTCAAATTCTTGTCAGCGGAGTAACTTCTAATTTTCCCTCTTCTCTGCTAGTAACTTGACCTCCTGATACGACACAACATTGACTTTCTGCTTTATCTGGGTAAAGAAGGTGCGTTAAGGTCTTCTTACTCAGGCTCTCTTTCCTTGTACTTCGCTTTCAATAATGTTCTTTACGAAGTTGTCGTGTTGTAGCAATTTATTTATTTATTAAACTTTATTGCACAGAAAGTACAAAGGGCGGGCCACGCGGCAATCTGTTATCTAGAAAATTATAATTTAAAATATAATATGTTTCCTTTTTACTATCCCGTGTAAACAAACATCGGTATTTTCATATTCCACGCTGCGTTTAAATCTCGTCTAGAAAGCTGGTTCAGCTTACGAATTCTACTTGAAATCTACATTCTCAATGTAAATTGTGTGCCCTCGCTTACCCTATACGAATGTTACGTAGTATGTAGTCTCATATCCTAGATTTTGCTGGAGTATGTAAATTCACTTTGCTTGCTCAACAAAGAATATGAATTGAAACGCTTTGATGCAATTCTGTTAGAGTATAAAATTGCATAAATATATAACAAAATTTGATTAACCTCTGCCATAAACTTTATTTTGTTTTCTATAAACGAATGCACGAAAAAAATATAAGCAGCAATTCCTACTTTAGGCAACTGACGGACAGTTACCTAGCTTTCAGAGCTTAACTGCAAGGCGTTCAAATGATGAATTTCAAGAAACCAAGTATAGTTTTACTAAAAAATATCCAAAGCACTTGTCGCGTAGGGGGCAGCTGCTGACCCTCGCAGACACGGAGTGCTGAAGTGGAATGGAAACTCGGGATCATGTTACACATGTTTAATTACACAGATGAAAAACCCTGAAATTACATTAAGGGCCTGTTCTCAAGAGTTATTGATGTATTCCGGAGTACGGGTCAAACAAAAGTAGTTAGCAAGGAAATAAAATAACAATAATACTGTTTTGAAAATCTCTGCTAGGCCTGCCAGAAGACGTGTATATAAGTTTTTGAATTTTGAAGTAGAAGGATGGATGACGTGGTCACGGGAGGGCAGTCTGATGCTGTAAGTACGATGCCAAGGAGGTCGCATCGTTACACACTTATTCTCAAATAAATAATAAACTTTACCTAATTTACTTTAAAAAAAAAATCACATCAATAAAATAAACATTACCACAGGATTCCCTGCCTATTCCATGTAAACGCTCCATAACCACAGACAATAACATGATGTTTTCCTCCCACTATCTCATGTAAACGAGCTATAACACTGCAGTTTCATATTCTGCGCTTCGTTTGAACATCTACGGCCCGTAATTGACGAGGCGGGTATGGAAATAATAATATTGGTATAACGAGCTTTCTGACTGCTTTCAGAAATACTATATTTTGAAAGTAACTCTGTCTATCTGGTACGTTTTCATGCCTAAACCACTAAACCGATTCTGATACAATTTGGCATAAGAATAGACAGAAACCTAAGAATGACTATAGTTACTTTTTACCGCAGGAAAATCTATCAATCCCTCGGGAAACAAAGTAGATTATAAAAAACATAGCGCATGACGCCGAAGAAAATCATTAGAAGAGGATTCATTGTGTGGATTGCTTTGCTTTTTGTGTCAGGCAACTTTTTTACATCTACATAATTATACTGTCTAATGCGGACGAAATCGCGGGTAAAACTAGTTGTTTCTGTAGTATTGTGATGGCCAAGACAAAGAATATTTTTTATTATTTCCAAAAGTTTTTGTGCTATGTCCCGGGTGATGCCGGCTTAGAATAGCATCATCTTGATACGTAAGTAAAATATTAGTGGTATAAATTCGTCTAGGGAATGGGTAGCAGAGTTTTTTGTGAATGCAACACATTGCTTTGCGCTCACCAATCCCATAATGTAGGGCAGGGGGAAGCCCGTGTCCAGCAATGGACTGTTGTGGCTGTTATTGTATGTATGTTTATGCCAGAAAATATATTTTTATTAGCGGATAATCATAGAGTTTTATTTGTTTTTCAAGTACGTACAGTAACTAACTAAGTAACTTATTTTTAAGTCAAAAATAACTACAAATAAACCTTGCATTATTGTTAACTCTAGTTAAATTCTTGGAAAAAGTTTGTAAGTAAAATAAAAGTTTTTTTATTTTTTATTAACGTCCTATAAAATGCAGTTTCAATATTTTACGGAGAGTTCTACTTGTGTAACAGAACAACTTTTCCAATATTATGAAAAATAATGTATTTTTATTGGGAAAAGTTGTTCAGTTTTGCGAGTGGAAGTCATGTTTAAAGTATTTGCACTATTTTTAATAGAACAATATAAAATATAAAAAAAATCCGTGTGATGCCGGCTTAGAATAGCATCACCCCATTTCTTTCCCGTGGGAGTCGTAAGAGGCAACTAAGGGATCGAGGGTGTGTATTGCAATTTTAGGCGATGGGCTGACAACCTGTCACTATCGTGATACACAATTTTCCGAATGACCCTCAAATATTTGTTGGACGTGGTGTAAATGGCCTTTTTTGTGGCTGTTTACGCTCTGCCTACCCCGCAAGGGATAATAGGCTTGATATGTGTACGTGTGTATGTGTACAATATAAACCTATTGTCATGTTTTCTCCTTTTTTCAATGGGCTGCGTTCCGATAAATTCTCAGCTTTCTTTCGTGGAAAGGAGTTGCTTTCTTAGCCTTAATTTCCTTAGGTTTCAGGAACTCGTTTGATTTTAGATCGGGATTTGTGCACGAAAACACTTTTGAACGAATAAAAAAAAAAGTCAATGTCCCGGTCATCGACGTAAACGTAGGCTAAGTCTCGAAACTATTTGTTGGATATCTGAATACCAAAGTTTGCACCAAAGTTTTTTTTTGTGTATAACTGTTAGAAAATATACTATCGAATTTTGGTAGGACTAGTAGTTGAAATTATTATCAACTCAGAAATATCAATAAACTTTTTGGTTAAATATATGGCATCTGTCCATGTAGAACAATTCCGCCAATGTCTATGTTGGTTGGTGAAAAACGGGTCGAGACGATCGCATTATCTATGTATTGGGGGTCGAAACAAAACTGATAAAATAACAAAGAAATTTAACAACATTCCAAAAACTTCGTTACACTTAAACTTACCCGAAAACCTCGCCGCCAAAAACAGCAGAGTCCAAAACATCAAATCCATTTTGTCCAAACTCTCACAACCACTCACCAAAAGTATTTCAACTTCACAGAAACCGTTCGGAAACTATTCACCACAAAAACGTCTATTTTCCAAGTTTTGACCGAAAGTTCGTGATTTTCCCGCCTATTTTCGCGCAACAGACGTGCGCTCCGTCCCGAGGTTAGTGGCGGACTGAGAGTAACTGAAGTCTTTGGGGAAGGGTGGTTGCCCCTACCATATGTTTCCGAGTGGGTTCCCTGAATATTGAGTGCGAGTAAGTGACAGATTGTGGGTAGTAAGTGCTGGATTTATTGTCGCGTGTGGAGCATGGGTTGTTTTCCCGCGACTGGATTAGTTGGGACCTTGGGACGTGCGAGTTTTTGATAATTGGGATGACGTGAACTTTCAAACGTGTGGACAGTAACTTTTTGAATTGTGGATTTATTAGTTGCTAGGAAAAGTCGGTATAATATTTAACAAAATAATAATAAAAAAAATGCTTTATGCTTTTTCAACATCACAATGCACAGTATTTTGAAAAAAAAGTATGGTTAAAAAAATATATTACCATGGTTTGTGTGCATTGTGAGTTTGATACCCCTCAAAGGAGATGGCCAACGTCCAGCAGTGGACTCAATTTGTGTAATGAATGTGTAGTCTATGTGGTTGGTGCCCGACCTAAAAGATATTATATTCCTAGATGTGGCAATATAAAGTAAGTATATTATAAGGTCATTCAAAATTTCATGCAAATATTTTCAGAGAATATTCTAATCGCCTTCTTCTTTTTGTTTGAGACTCCGATTCGACGAACGACGCGATAAACCCTGGTGTCAGAGATTTTCAACAGCCTACTACTAGTAGTAGGCTTCTGATATAGTTGTGTATCGACCGCTGTCTAAGTAATCATATACAACAGCCGGGACCAACGGCTTTACGTGTCCTCTGAAGCACGGAACCATCTTTCTTACGTACGATCAGGTGGTCAAAAAACATGCACAAAGAGATAAT
Organism: Tuta absoluta; assembly: GCA_027580185.1. Lineage (NCBI taxonomy): Eukaryota > Metazoa > Arthropoda > Insecta > Lepidoptera > Gelechiidae > Tuta > Tuta absoluta. The sequence goes on along the minus strand of JAQAHW010000019.1, from coordinate 2,637,024 downwards.
ATCAACTTTGTTAGTGACCCGACGGGAGCCGAACCTAGTACTACGCCAAAAAAAAAGTTAACAACTTTTGCAAGTAAATTAAGACCTTCTATACAAAGTGACCTATTGTTGCACTGTTTTGTATGGAAGGTATTTTTGTCATATTCCTAGAATAAACTAAAAAAAGAACTTAACAATTCCCAAAAAAACGTGCAAATATTTGATGTCAATTTAAAATGACCTCACACATTTTTCGACTTTATTCGAGTTCATTCAACCAAAACGTACCAATAGTAGTGGTGCTTCAACATTAGTACATTCTCTCGGGTATACTACCATTTGAAGTGATCATCTTTATAACTCTCGCTTGAGAAATTTCGTAGGGATTTCCCTTCTGAAATTGTTCTGTCGTAGCGCATTTGAGTTTTACATTATTTCGCTTTTTATCACCCGACTGCGCCTAAAAGAGGGTAATGTTTTACGAAAGTTGGCCATGTGATGCCGGCTTCGAATAGCATTACCCCTTTTCTTTACTGAGGGTGTCGTAAGAGGCGACTAAGGAACTCGAGGGTTACCTGTGTATTGCAATTTTAGGTGATAGGTTGACAATTTGTCACTATAGTGATAGATTTCTCTGACAGACTGACACATATCACGCCTTTATCCCTTGCGGGATAGGCCATGCTAGGCCGAAAAAAAGGACGCCTGACAAATATTTGAGGGCCGTTTCAGAACAATCGTGTATCATTATAGTGTGTCGCCTAAAATTGTAATACACATGAAACCCGCGAGTCCCTTAGTCGCCGCTTACGACAACCGCGAAAAAGAAATGGTTTGATGCTATTCTAAGCCGGCATCACACATCAATTCAAAATGACAGATTATAAGTGCAGAATATTATTAAAAAGTTTGTATTGCACGGGCTACGGGCCAAAAAGCTAGTCGGGTTTTGATTTTTTAATAAATTTATACTATATATTACATTATTTCGCTTTTTTCCTTCAGATAAATGGACGAAATTAACATGTTTTCAGGTCCGAGGGGTATGAAACAAACTTATTTTGTTGGATTGAGGTAATGTTTGGGAATGTTGGTAAATTGTTTGTAAGGCTAGATAAATTTGTGAGCAGAGGGATTTGCTTGATAACCGCAAGGATATTATTATAATTCCACTAAGTACATTTTTATGTAAAATGTCGCCAAGATGATAGCTTGCGGAGGAGTGAAACAGATATTAGATCTCAAGTAGAGCTTCTGGAACTATATATGCGCTCGTCTTGGCGTCTTATATATGACTTTTTTTTGGTGGGTCTTCATTTCTATTTGTAGGGAGAAAGAAAATCGCATACACCTTTGACCTCCAGTCTTTTAAAGTTGATGTGTGATTTTAAGTTTATTGAGAATCTTGACATAAGTATCTTTTTGTTTCTAACTACAAGCTCAAATACCGAATATCTGACCTCATGCATAAATTGTAATGTTCCATAAAAAAACTTACAACACTTCATTTGGGAGGTTAGGGAGGAAATGATATAGGCTTTTGTTTTTTTTACTGTTAGTATACTGAACTTTGTCTACATACCAAATTTCACTTCAGGAAGTACCATAACTTTTTAATGATCCTCAGTTTGGTATTTAGATATCGATAACTTTGTGTGTTTAATAACATTACCATTGACAGCTTATTTAGAAAAAAGACATTCTAGTAGGTACTTCGAAAACCAAAGTTATGAGGGTTATAAAACGACGAAGCACTACAAGAAGAGATAAGTAGTGACCCCGCGCTTCGCTCGCGCTTGGCTCGTCTTGGCGGAGGTATGACCGTACCCCCGATTATTTGTATACCTGTAATATTTTTGAATTGTACTACTTAGTTGATTTAAATAATTACTGCTGCTGGACGTAGGCCCAAACCCAGGCTATGCTTTAAGCCATGATATCTAAAAAAATATTGTGAGGAAATAAAAGTTGTTGGCTTAGGTCGTACTAGCGGCAGCACATTAAGACTAGGTCTACATAGTTATAAACATTCATCACAAAAAACAATTTTAAACGGATTTAAGTTGTGTTTATTTTGGATTTTACAATTCCTACGTTAAAAAACTACACTAAATAAAATAAACACAACTTAAATCCGTTTAAAATTGTTTTATTGTGATGAGTAATATTTGTGCAAACTCAAGAAAATATTAGTTATAAACATTATAGTTTCAGAATTGCATATTATGTCGCTGTACATATATTTAGGCCAAATAATTTCTCTCTAGGCAAGACAAAACAAGGAAGTTGAAAGGAGGACCGTAAACGTCTTAAAAACTATTGAGGATCTTATGAAGGGAAACCCTCAATCAACACTGAAATGAAAACTCATGGGCATGTGCATTCTCCTCATCTTTACCCACGGCCCTCATATTTGATCTTTGACTGACATTCAGTAGTCCAAACTCAAGATTTGCCAACGAAGTATGGAGCGCAGCATACTTCAGAATCACGACGCTGCGGTCCCGAAGACAAGTAGTTGACGTAGGTCTGAAGGCAGCACATCTCATTTTGAAAGTGCTGAACATGTCACCAGAATGCCTGATGCACTCTGGGCAAAGATAACTACTATTTAAGTCCCTCCTAATACAAAACGGGCACGTGGTTGTCCCAGGAAAAGATGGAGAGACGAGCTAAATGCCTGCGGCCAAAAGTGAATAGAGGCGGCCCAAGGTAGGGAAAAGTGGAAGAAGGAGAGGGAGGCCTTTGCCATTCTCTGAATAATAATAGACATTTAGACACATATCACATATCACGCCTATAATCCCTTGCGGGATACGGTCATTACGCCACAAAAAACGGTCATTACGCCAAGTTTGACAAATATTTGAGGGTCATGCGGAAAATTGTGTATCGCCATAGTCACAGGTTGTCAGCCCATCGCCTAAAATTGCAATACACACCCTCGAGTACCTTAGTCGCCTCTTACGACTCCCAAGGGAAAGAAATAGGGTGATGCTATTCTTAGCCGGCATCATTGTGTTTTGAATGTGCAATGAAGTGTTTTTACTTACTTACCAAAATAAGATCACAGGGGTAACCTAAGAAGCTGTTAATTGTAGGTAACAATACGATCGCTATCCCTTCTACCTTTCAAATTAGTGTCCTTACGATAATATTTTAATATTTATTCACCAAACAAAACGGCAAGGCAAAAACGTTTGAGATTCATCAGAGAATTTTTTCTATGCTACTTTCTACATTCTGTTCAAATGATATTAAAGTTGTAAAAGCATATCTGATATAAAGGCATCCAGTACAAAAATGCAGAAAAATAAGAAAACATTCCTCTACACCCCCAGGCCACTTTGCAATAGTGTACTGAACCCAATAATGAGATTATCCTTCGAAAGGCGCGCCGACGAGTCGTTAGCTTTTAGAGTTCCGTAGGGTAGATAAAGTAGCCAACGATGATGCTGAAATTGAAAGGTTTACTTATCGGATTTTATGGAAAGTCTTTTAGAGAAGGGAGATAAGTTACTATGTACATATTTTATAATAAGCTAAGTGAGTTGTTTAAAATTGAACTAAGTAAGTTAGCCTACAATAAAGCGGTCTTATTGCTAACGGGTAATTTTTGTCAGGCCATTAGTTTCTATAAAAGCAGGTTTAGTAAACAATCGCTTATTACAGATTGGTTAAAAAATACGAAAATTAAACAAATGCATTTGAAATTCACAATAATGTTGCTTACGAGTACCTGTTTTCACATGTTTAAATAAAACTGTTGCTTTCTTATACATATACATCATCAGCCTATTGCAGTCCACTGCCGGACGTAGGCCTCCTTCAGAGTACGTCATAGGGCACGATCTCTCGTTTTCGCCATCCAGTCGCTATCAACCACTTACATACCGTATATGTAAGTGGTTGATAGGGAGGATGGGACAGCCCTCCGAATACTGATAAGGTGCATGTAATGAAAATATCTCTCCTATGAACATATGTCAGGAAACGACTATAAATATTCGACCTCCAATACAAAATCACGATCGGCTGTCTATTCTGTATTTACATTTTTTGACGTACATTGAAATTATTTTTTATGAAAAGTTGTTCAGTTACATGGTTTGAATGCTCCCTATCAGTATTCGGAGAGCTGTACCTTACACCCTGTATATATTTCGTGAACGTTACTCTGGTACAGACAAAATATTAGTGTTGCTAAGGGTTTGCTCTTTGCAACAACATGCTGAGTCAGTCCCTTTTCCCTGACCAGTGTACGTAAACTTTTACTTATGTTTATTTTGTTATCTACTGTTTCTTTTTATGTTTTATAACTGTTTGCTTGCACTGTTTTTGGAATATTTTTTTTCTATCTATCTATCTTATTTTACTTATTTTGGAAAACCAACAGCTATTGTAATATTTTACACTCCAATAGTAAAGCCAGAAAGTCTTCACCACTAGATATTTTAGTAAATATAAAAAGCATTCACATAAATACTTTCACCAAGAAGCACACAGCATATGAACAAAATTAACTTAATTAATTTACAAGACAAAAGAACAACACAGTGAAATAACGGAAAAACATGCTTGGTTAGCGATAGAATAAACCAAATAATCAAATTTATACTTAAACTAATCATGACGATCACCGCCAAAGAATGACCGATTGATAACTCGTCTCGCTGAATCGCAACCTGTGTTAAATAAATCGAAATCAAACTATTTAGCAAGATGATTGAAATAGTTAAAAGCTTGCCAAATAAATGTATTATGCCTGTAGTTTGTTGAAGCAAACGTAAGAGAAATAAGACAGTTAGAACACTACCTGTAATTATTAACTTAGTGCATACAGAACTCTCTCACTCATCAAAACTAACAAAGCAATATTTCCGCCAACATCGCGCACCTCCACCTAACGAAGTGAGGAACAGAACACCGATAGAGGGCGCCACTGTCAATTTGTTACAATTTATCCTTATTTCATACCGTATCCGATACTGATAGAGACAGTGATAACTATGTATGAGGTTCAGTTATAGGGTTTTCAATGGTGGTGTCTGACAACCGGTGTGGCGCAGTGGTAGTGCGACTGCCTGCGTCGCAAAGGTTCCAAGTTCGGTTACCTGTGGGGCACTCACAAAGTTGATATTATCACTTTGTGAATTTTGTCCAGTCTGTTTAGGACATTACAGGCTGAACCAACTGATTGTCCGTAAGAAAGATGTTTAAGCCCTCAGTCCCGTTTGCTGTCTGATTACTTAGATGGCGGTCGTTACACAACTATGTCAGAGGCCTATTGTTGTAGTCGCCGTCGCCGCATTAAATTGCGGCTGTCATATCACAGGTTGTTATCATTCATTTCTATGATGCCTGTCAAGAACCAAGTCCGGTGAATTCACCTTTAGTTGCCTACTGCAACGTGCTACGGTGGTGTAGCGATTAACGTAGCAAATTGCTACGGCTGGCTACAACGACGCTACGTATGGGCACTTTTGCTACATCATCGCAGGACTGCGTAGATATAAGATGAGGCGATGTGATTTTGTAAAGAATTAATAGAACATATGTTTGATTAACAAAGAAAAGCATGTCTACAATGTAAGGCGGTTCTCCCACTTGTCGAGTCGCTGCGTATATGAAACGCACCGTAACGCATGCGTGTGTCAAACGAAAAGAAATTGCGAATTTCAACCTTATTTCTATACGAATACGGCTACGCTGCACCTTGGCCGCATTTGTATAGAAATATGATTGGAATTCGCAATGTCCTTTCGTCTCTTTCGTTGACAAGTGGGAGAACTATGCCTTAAAATTATTTCATTTCATAAAATATGTTCATAAACTTTATCAACTTTAATGCAGAATTCACAAGACCTCATTTTAACTTAGTAAATGACAATAATTAGCAGTAACGAGGTACCCAGACATTGCTACCTTACATTCTCGTATGCGAGCAGCCAAGTGTGACCACTTCTAGATTCACTCGTGCGAATACTACGGGAGGTGACACGTGACGTCATATTGCAAGGATTCATCAGGTCGTCAGTTTACTGAGTGACCCAGACAATAAGAATATATTGCAAGGTACAAATTATAATAACATTAACAGTCATAACAGTCCACTGCTGGACATGTGCCTCCCCCTTTTAGTGGGCTGCCAAACTTGAAACGGTGTTACGCACCTGAATGAAATAATCTCTTAGTCGCTTTTTACGCATCTCACGACAAAACAAGTTACAACATGTGGTAAAATCCATCCCTAAAGTAATTAATTGAAAGAAATAAAAACTAACGTGATACATCAAACAATACCAGACCTTATTTTACCTAAGTAGATGATAGAGGTATAATTAGCAGTAACGAGGTACCCAGACATTGCTACCTTACATTCTCGTATGTGAGCAGCCAAGTGTGACCACTCTTGGATTTAGTCGTGCAAATACTACGAGAGGTGACACATGACGTTATATTTTATGGGTTTATCAGGTCGTTCGTTTACTCAGTGACCCAGAAGATAAAAAAATATTGCAAGGTGCCTTGTGATGCCGATTTAGAACAGCATCATCTTGGTACAACCCGTGGGTGTCGTAAAAAACGACTCAGGCATAAATTCATCCAGTGAACTTGCAGCAGCGCTTCCTGTGAAAGCAATGTTTTGTATTGCGCTCGCCAATCCTCTTGCCAAGAGGTAAGTATGGTAACAACCTCCAATAGGGGGAGGACCATGTCCAGCAGTGGACTGTTGTGGCTGATAATGTATGCATGCATTATACACGTGGAAGTAAAATATTTTGTTATAGTCTTTTATTTTCCGAATAATCGTAAAGCCGTAAATTAGCAGACCTTCTTTATCTTAGTAAAAGACATGATTACGTAGCAGTCACAAGGTACCCAGAGATCTCAACCTACGAGTAGCCAAGCGTGACCACTTCTGAACTCAGCCGTGCAAATAGTACGAGAGGTGTGAGTGATGTTACAAGGAAAATCCTGGAGCAAAAACTACTGTGATCCAAAAATAAATATATTTATGTATACAAATATATGTTTACTGAGGAACTCGAGGATAACATACGTACGTTTTGCAATTTTTGGCGATCGGCTGACAACCAGCTAGCTTAAAACCAGCTGTGTGCTGTGCCTACACCCATTTCTGCTCATTTTTTTTTTTTTTTATTAATGATGGGTTTGCTCTTGACTCTAGTCTAGGTCATAGGACAGAGACAGAGTCTAAGATGGAGCGAGCTCACCCAGAAGAAGCCTGTATTGTATATTTGTACTGAATTTATTGATTGATGTGCCTAAGATGTGATGCGAAATAAATATACTTGTATTTGGTTTTTTTTTGTATTTGACAACCTGTCACTATAGTGATACATAATTTTCTGAATGGCCCGCCATTGTTTTTAAGACGTGGCATAAATTTTCGTATTTACGGCCGTTTACGCTCTGAATATAGGCGTGACAAATGAATGTATGTAAGAACCTATATATTTTAAGCAGCCAAGCGTGACAAATACTGAATTTAGCCGTGCTTATAGTATAGGAGGAGACATGTCATGTTATATTGCAAGGGTTTATCGGGACGTTCGTCGACTGTATGTCACACGACAAGAAGATAGTACAAAGAAATATCTTTCCCTTAAGTAAAATTTTCAACATCCGTCAAAACTGTATAAATTACAAGACTATATTTTACCTTAGTAAATGACGTAATTAGCAGTAACGAGGTACCCAGACATCGCTAGCTGACGAGCAGCCAAGCGTGACCACTATCGAAGCCAGCCGTGCATAGTATGTACTTGAGAGGTAACATGTGACGATGCTTGGAAAATCCTGAGGCAGAGCTCTTTTTTTCATTATTAATTTATAATGCCAGTCTCCTAGCTAACACGGTAATTTGGTTTTTTATGAGTTGTTGGAACAGCCTGCAATGTCAACTGAATACAGTTTGACTAAATTATAAATCAACCTACCCAACCAAACCACTAGTCCCTGCGATACAAGCTTTACTTACTGCAGGGTCCGCTGTAATACTATTGTTAACATTACCTTTCTAGTTAAGTATCAATATTGTAATCTAAAGTGTTTGATAAATAAAAATATTCTATATTCTAATATTCAATATATTTCTTTGTGTTTCCCAACTTTAAGAATCGAACGAGGGCTTACACATCCTGAAACCAAACTTAAGCACATCGGCTTTCATCATCACATCAGCCTTAAACAGTCCACCGGAGGCCTCCCTCAGGGTACGTCATAAGGAACGATCTCCTGTTTTCGCCATCCAATTGCTACTAAGCGCGCTCTCATCTGACCGGAGCGTGGCCTCCACTCGAGAACTCCGCTCCGAATTTACTCCGCAAAGGCTTTTCAGTGCTAAATATTATTTTGATTTCCCTTTAAATACCTAAAAGAGAAACAAAAACATACAAAAGGATTGTTAGCGAGCTAAAAGTTATTTTTTTTTAGGAAATTTCCATGAGTAACTTAGTACTTCTTCATAAATTAATATATTCTTAAGTCATCTTAGATACAAAAGAAGTAGTCTTCTTCTTCGACAAGCTAACATAAAACTACTAGAACGTATAACGTGCTTACATTGAAGCTTTTTCATGTTTATATTACAATTTTCTTTTACGGTTATCTACGTCAGATAGTGCAAAATGTAATAAAGTCTGTTTGACCACGAGAGTGACTGAACTTGGAGGAAAAATTATTCTGTAATATTTTATCTCCTATGTTTCTCGTAGAATGTTTAGCTTTGCTTGAGATTCACTTTTAGATATATTTTTTGCTACAAATAATTCTTTGCTTTCAAAAATATTTATCTAATGCATTTTTAAAAGCGTGCAAATATGCTTACGTAATGAAGTGGGTCGGTTTTCCGAAATCACCGAAAACTACGAGGGGGCGTTTTTAAGTTCGCGGAATGGGAGGGTAGTTCAAAAATAAGGTGATTACCGTTATGACAGCTAGTTAAGCAACTCAATATGAGTATAAATACGAAACTTTGTCGCAATCTTATCATTAGTTTTTGAACTATCATCATCCAAACAACTAAATCTGGAAGAAAGTCAGAACAATGAAAAAAATCTAGTACCGAGCCGTTATAAAGTTCCTTACCAAGCAAGGAAAGTCAGTTAAAACCATACTGGAAGAGATGTCATCCGTTTACCAGGACTCTTGCTTTTGTAAAACCATGATTTACAAGTGGCATAGTCTATTTAAACAGGGTAGAGACTCAATTAAAGACGACCTTCACCCTGGTCGGCCAATCGAAGTGACTACTCCGGAAATGATCGAAAAAGTTAAAAATATTATATCGGAAGATGCCAGACTAAAGAACAAACAGCTTGCAGAAATGGTTGGAGTATCGGATACAACAATTTTTAAAATTCTACATGATCATCTTGGCATGTCAAAGGTCTGCGCAAGATGGGTGCCGCGAATGCTCACACCGCCTCAAAACAACGCCGCGTTGAGTGTTCTCGTTCGATTTTGGCTCTCCGTAGTGAAGACAAGGATGGAGTATTGGGTCGAATTGTTACTGGAGACGAGACGTGGGTTCATCATTATGAACCTGAGTACAAACAAGACTCCATGCAGTGGCACAAAAAAGGCACACCACCACCCAAGAAGTTTAAGGTGTCACAGTCGGCTGGAAAGCTCATGGCCACAGTCTTTTGGGATTCAGAAGGGATCCTGTTGATCGATTATAAAGACAAAGGTGTTTCTATAACCGGAGAATACTATGCGTCAATTCTAGAGAGGTTGCGAGAAGCAATTAAAGAAAAGCGAAGAGGAAAATTGGCCAAAGGTGTCCTGCTTTTGCACGACAACGCGCCCGTTTACACCAGCCGCGTTGCACTGGCCTCCCTGCACAAGGTGGGCTTCGATATTTTGGAACACCCACCCTACAGTCTTGACCTGGCTCCCAGTGATTATTATTTATCCCCAAAACTAAAAAAAGAACTCCGTAGAAAGAAGTTTTCAAGCGATGAAGAAGTAAAGGACGCAGTTTCGGCTTATTTTTCGGGTCAAGACAAAACATTTTTTTATGAAGGTATACACAAGCTAATTGAATGATCTGAAAACAGTGTTAGAGTAGCAGGTGAATATATTTTAAAAGAAAAATAACGCTGTCCTTTTATTTTCACTCCTTATCCCCCGTTCCGCGAACTTAAAAACGCCCCCTCGTATTTGCTGGCACGAACATCATAAAACTAAACAACTTTTCTTTGGCGTAGCGGATAGTACCCCGCCCTGCCTTCTACTTCCTATTGTCGTGGGTTCGACAAGACACAAATATTTGTAAAGTAAATTTTTCAGATATTTGTGCTTAGTCTGGTTGTGTTCTATGTATTGTACATTATTTATTTAAAAAAGTATATTTATAATAATATCGGCAATCTATGCTTAGTTTGGGCACAGAATATATAATAGTACTGTTTGGGGCTAGATGGCACTGTGTGAAATGTCCAGGATATTAATTATATCGTACGTACATTGCGTGTTTTACATACTTACATACTCATACATACATACATTTATCACGCCTTTATCCCTTGCGGAGTTGGCAGAGCGTAAACTCATTAAATTTTACTCACGTATAATATTAAAAACTTGAGCAACGGACATAATTTCTAATAGATTGTATGTATAAAGAGAAAATATTTTTTGTGAAGTGACACCACTGTCGAGGCCGTTCATGACTACACTCGGCTTAAGGCAGTACTAACTTGATTATCAAAAATAAGGCCTTATTTATACTTATATTACAAATCTATAAGGAGGGAGGGACTTAATACCTCACAATTTTCCAATAACTCCATCAATAAAACAAATATTCATTCCTTTATCCTTTAGAGGCGAATCTCTCTAATCTTCGTAGACGTTGCATAAGAATTCTGAATTCGCTATCAAAAGATTTTCCAGAGCCAAAGGTATTATTGGCTTGGGGCTGATTCAATTCTACCATTCAGCTTATTGCTAGTTCATATCATGTCCAAACTTTTTCCTAGGGTACCTACTTAGGCACACAAATAATGATTAAGTTTCGCAAAACGTGTGAAAGAGACATTTTGCGAGAGCAGTCTGAAATAAATGCATATGTGTGGTATCGTGAATGTTCGTTTTTCACGGCCGTTTACGCTCTGCCTAACCCGCAAAGGATATAAGCGTGATATATGTATGTAGTCTGAAATATTAAATACTTAGTTAACTCTCGGAAAATGGTTTTTCTCTAACATTGAAAGTGTACTCAATTACTAATGAGCACATTTTGGGTCAAATAATGGTGACCCTACAGTCAGATATATAAAAAATAGTTAACGCACTTTTTAAAGCACGCAGTGTTTTCACCTACGATTATGAGAGCATTACTTGTGATTTTTTGACCGTCTTAGAATAGCATCAACCTATCTCTTTCCCGTGGGTGTCGTAAGAGGCGACTAAGGAACTCGAGGGTTACATATGATGTGTAATTTTAGGCAATGCGCTGACAACCTGTCACTATGGCGATACACAACTTTCTTAATGATCCTTAAAAGTTTGTCAGACGTTGCGTAAATGTACGTTTTTACAGTCGTTTAAGCTACCCTACAAGTGTTATAGGCGTGACATATGTATGTTTGTGTATGAATATTTTGTGATACACCTAGTTTTTTACACCGTGCACATCCTGCATAAAACATATTACATATGCTCGTAAAATTGTACCTTGCGCCGCCATTTTATAATACCTTAAGATATCGCTTGTATATAAGGGCATTTACACACTTAATATTTGCAGATGCTCCCTCGCAAGCAATGCCACAGTAAGGCAAAAGAGCAGTAGATAACTAAGGTAAACTCCTATTATCGCGTGTTTTCACGTCGCGCGACTTTATGCGCCAAAAATAAGATGTTCTGGTTGACTAATGGAGTATTGGTATTTCTTTTTATTAATTGTCAAGTTCCTATTTTACGATTCACACACCATAATTTTTTTATCAGTACTTTTCAGAACTCAAATTATTTTTTAAAGTTGAGAAGGCGATTTTCCCTAATTTCGAGGTATTTTTAAGGCTTGGGCCTAATTTCGCGGAAGCGGATCCTATTATCGAGGGTATAAAAAATAATGCGTTTTGAGTTCCGTATAGGTAAAAACTTATTTATTTACTTATAGCTTACAAAGTAGTTCTAAGAAACAGAAAAAAGGACGTTAGGTACTTTATACTCATACTGAAATTAGCAATTTTTTACTCTATACCTATGTAAGTAGTTAAGGTTTTTCTCATCTTATATTCATTCTGACTGACCCCTAAATCCATTTTAAATTCTTATATCACTCGATAATATGTTTATATGAAAGGCTATCTTCGAGCCATCATTACTCGATGTTAAGGTCTCATAGATCCTATTATGGCGATACAAAATTCTTATGGCTCGGTAAAAGGGGAAATCTTTCTTCCGTTTTATCCTAATTTCGAGTGATAAAAACTGACAGATTTGAGCCACACATTTCTTTAAAAACAAGAAACTTACCACGAAACACCTACCGAAAAAATAGGTTTTTACGTTAGGTATGTAATGTAGATAACAGCTGAGTAGATAAATAATGAATAACTGAATCCTGTGAGCCACAAATTAAAAATAAATCTAAAACTGTAAATTTCCTATCACCGATGGTACCGCGATATTAAGAGCAACCTAAAAAAAAAGCGCCTAATAATAATAATAATAATAATAATCTTTTTATTTAAGACAACACATTGGTCCATTTGTTAGTAAATATTAAGCTTATACCTAGGTTAGTTTAGTTTATTATAAGCATGATAAGAATAATAATATCTAAGTCTCCTGCCACACCAGCACACTCATAAAGTGCCTCAGAAGAGGCTCTGCAAGCTTACAGCTAAACATACTTAGAATGCTGTTGGAACTGCCACGCGATCTAGATAGTAGGGATGCCGTCTTCTTCCGTATCATGGCGTAAAAGTCATCTACTCGTGCTTCCACAAACATTCCGGAAGCACTACAGAATCTCGGCAATCCCAACAGCATTCTAAACCCGTTATTATATTGTACCCGCAGTGCATTTAGCGACCTCTGCGTGTATCTGGACCACAGGGCGCTCGTGTCGAAGGTCTGACAATACGATTTAAATAGCGTTATCTTAGTCTCCTTACTACACCGAGAAAACCTGTGAGCCAGCATGTTACATCTGGCCGCCAGTGCTCTGCGTTCACGGTCAATGTCCTCGTTGTCTTTGAGGTCCTCTGTAATATAGTGTCCTAGATATTTAAATAATTTTACCCTGTCAAGTGGTACCTTGTTAAGTTCAAGGACGGGTTCGTAGTCCAACTTTTTACCGGGGACCCCAAAGACCATAAATTCACTCTTCTTAGAGTTGTACACTAAGCCGTGTTCAAGAGCATATTTTTGGCACTCCTCCAGTAGCATCCTGATTGAACCCGCCGTGGGACCCAGCAGCACCATATCGTCCGCGTAGCTGATATTATTTAGACAGACTCCGTCAACCCAACAGCCGACAGGTTTACTGCTGAGTCTCACGATGAGGTCGTTTACGTATAGGTTGAAGAGCTTAGGTGAGGCAATCCCTCCTTGTCTCACCCCACACTCCAACCTATAAGAATCAGACAGCGCCTCACCCCATTTAACAAAGTTGCATTGGTTGGCATGCCAGTACTGTAACACTCTCACTATTTCCCGGGGGACACCTGCCTCTTTAGTCTTCTTCCACAGAAAATCGTAGCTCACAAGGTCGAAAGCCTTGGATAGATCCAAGAAGCAGGCGTATACCGATGTATTTCTATTTGTGTAGTATTAGACAGTCTGCTTTAGACACATTATGGCGCTTTCAGTAGACAATCCGGACTTAAAGCCAAATTGCGCGTCGTGTAGGTTTAAGTGACTGTCAAGATTTTTGTCTATCAGACTGTCCAATACTTTTGCTATCACTGTCGCCAAGGAGATCGGCCTGTAGTTTGCTTTATCCGCTATGTCACCCGTCTTATTTTTTACGATAGGAACTACTAGGGTTTTGATCATATCGGGTGGTAGGTATGAGTGGGATACACATAGCGAATAAAACATAGCCAGGACTCTCGGGAGATGTACTCCGGCACATTTTAAGTGCTCGATGCTAAGACCATCATGTCCGGGTGACTTCCCTCTAGACATTTTCTTAATTACGTCTGCAACCTGTTTCGCAGAAAATCGTAAAGGATCAGGTTCACCCGTAATGGTCCCAGAATCGAACACGTTCTTCGCCGGTCCAAGAGGAGAGGATACCTGAAAGTGTTCCCTAAATAGGTTGGCAATCGCTACTGGCTCACCACACTCGCCAACACTCACTGGTCGGCTCGGCCTAATATTCAATTTATTTGTCGCTTTCCAGAACTTGCCAAAGTTTTTGGAGGATCTGTGCAAGGCAATGATATCCATTTTTATTTGGTCTTGATGGTTCAGAAACCATCTTAACCTGCTTTTGAATATTTTTCTACTCTCACGCATTTCCTCCCAAATTCGACCGCTACGTGGACTTCCAGAAAGCAGCCATGTTTGAAACTTAGACCGAGCCGCTTCATGGGCGCTACGGACGTGTTTGTTCCAACCAACAACACGCCTATTGACATGAACACTCTCATGCACCTCAGCTGCTGCATTCTGGAGAATAGTTACAATACTGACATACAACTCATCCAGTACTTTTTTATGATCCGTATCATCACACATCTTATCGGCACAAAATGAAAAAGATTCGGGGAAATCAACTTGTTTTAACCTTTCATTGCATATGTGATGATAACGATCAATCTGTGCATTCGACCTAGTGTTCCACAATATTCTGTTACAATTATTACTCTCTATGGTTATTTTGGGAATTATTAACTCCAGGCAACATTTAATAATAAGCGGAAAATGGTCGGACTACTGCACGTCTAATTCAACCTCGACGCTTGTGACCGTGTTCCATGCTGATTGCGTTACAACACAGTGGTCTAACCATCTCCTGCTGCCATCAATATCACTTATAAATGTGATAGTGTCTGAGGTTAGTCCTAGACATTCAGTGTCGGCGCATATCCACATTTTGTCTGAGCAGTAATTCTGTAGTTCTGACCAAAAATTTGTGCCAGGATGAGCATTGAAGTCTCCCAACATGTAGACAGCTTCAACGTCATTATTTTCGATTATGGCATCTATTTCACCCAGAATGTCTATGAACTCCGAGCTATTAACTGGTGCGTCTGTGGGCATATAGACGCTGAATACAATGAAAGAATTATCCCCAATAGTGACTTTAATAGCAGTTAACCTATCATTGAGACAGTTCAGGACAGACACAGAGTTAAATATTCCCTTACGCCACAACAGAGCGAATGCTAATATCGCGAATGATTATTTTCGTAATTTAACGCATTTAATCAGGGTAAAAATACCAAATAAGGCCTAAATCTAATTCTACATATACTAAAGCAACTAGCAATTCATTTTTTTTCTACTCATTTAACTATATTACCACCTAAATTTGCTTAACAAAATTCTTGAAGTACTACCGTCGAGCGAGCTGCGTTTGTATGGGACGACCGATTTCTGCGCTGCTGTCGCACAAACTAGTGGATTTGAGCGTGTTTGGACGGTGTTATGCAAACAACCGCCAGAATGATGGTGCAAAACACGCACGCATTCATATTTTTTTTTCGTAATATGCGGTTCCGGTAAAATTATAAAGCCCAAAAACAAAATACCTCGAAATTAGGTGCCAAAAAACGGTACCTCAATATTAGGAGCTTTTACCTTAAGCCATTTAGATGGCTTTAGATGGCCTTAGGGCGGTTCATTCACTTGTCGTCCGTTGTTCCTTTTTTGGACGCAACGTAACGCATGCGTCTGTCAGACAAAAGAAAATTGCGAATTCCAATCTTATTCCCATACAATTACGTCTACAGTGGGTTTACGTAAATAAATTTGTTCTTATTCTTATTTTGAAAGTCGGCTTTGGTAGCTTTTAACAAGCCTATCTACTGTTTGTTACCTCTACAATGGTCTCGCCGAGAACGTTATATTGACACTGAGTTATTTAACCGTTTACTTACACACGTGCCAACGTATATCTGCACCTGTAAACACTTCCTTACGAAAAGTTGTGGGTATATATCACTTGTAAAGTTGTATTTAATGGTCGAGATACTAAGTATGTAAGTTTAAAGACGTCTATAAATAATTTGGTATGTACTAAAAGCTTGAAAACCAAATTTTAAAACACTTTCCGTGTAAGCTATACAATTCTAAGAAAACTTGCAAAATTTTCCAAGTTATTCTGCCCGCGGTAAAAAATCTCGCAAGTTTTATACTTACTAGAAGCATCTGAACCTACCCATTTATGAGATCTATTTGGTGTGGTTATTATCAATAACAGTATTAAACGGGATATCGTCTCTCTCTCTTTTCGTGTGGGACACCGAGTCATCCAACGACCAGATGAACCCTGGTGTCAGAGTTTTTCAACCGCCTACTATCACTAGTAGGCCTCTGACATGGTTGTGTTACGACCGCCGTCTAAGTAATCATAGACAGCAACCGGGACCGACGGCTTAACGTGCCCTCCGAAGCACGGAACCGTTTCTTTTCGGACAATCAGTTGGTTCACCCTGCAATGTCCTAACCAGACCGGGAACAAATTCACAAAGAGATAAATATCAACTTTTGTGATTGTCCCACCGAGAATCGAACCCGGAACCTTTGCATCGCAGGCAGTCGCACTACCACTGCGCCACATCGGTCGCCAATCGGGATATCGTGATCCATGGCGTACCGTAAGGGAGGCCTTCGGCCAGCAGTGAACTGCGATAGACTGATGTTTGCAGGTCAAGTGTCTTGAAATTACTACTGTGAAGATGATAAAGTTAGCAATTGGACGTAAAAATAAGTATTCATCGGACCAAAAACATAAAAAATATATCTTTTCAGGCAATACTGTGGTTTTACAGTGCAAATATATCATAATGTCTGCCATAATTTGTTTTTTTACTATAATAATCAACTTATCGATAAATTCCTAGCGACTCGCCCAGCGTTTTCACACGCTGCTACTTACGCGTATCCCTGTGGGAATCTATGCCCGTAGTAAAAAGTCGATTACTGTAGATAGAGTCATTGTTGCTTTAAAGCCACATCTCGTCACAGCTGAAAATCGTTACAACTTGCAGTATCGCATACAGCTTCAGATCATGGGGGGCATACAGAACATGTCATTGACCACCATCGGGCGAATGAGGCGCATAACTTAGACAAATATTCATTGCAAGAGAAACGAAAAAAGCAAGAGATTTGCCACACTGAACATAACTACAGCCAAAAACCACCACATCAAGTATTGCGAGCGAAGCAAACTTGACATTTTACGTTAAAAGTGTAAAGCGAGGAGCCATACTGCGCTACACGAATATAACTTATTGCAAGCGAAGCGAGCTCTAAAATTGTATTACAGTTAAAAATATTACAAGATGCATCTAACTACAAAAAATGAATAATGTCTGATATAACTACAGAATACAAGTAATATTTTACTACAGTATATGAGTAATGTGTGGCTACTATATAAGAGAATTGACTAAATACTACTGTACAACATTACTCGTATACACTGTAGTCTAGTATACAAGTACTGTTTTACTACAGTATAAAAGTTATATCTAACAACAGTATACAAGTCATTTCTTATTACAGGATACAAGTTGCGTTTCACTTCTGTATACAAGTTGCGTCTCACTAAAGAATACAAGTTGTGTCTCACTACAGTATAAAAGTTGTGTCTCACTACAGTATACAAGTTGCGTTTCACTTCTGTATACAAAATGCGTGTCACAACAGTATACAAGTTGAGTCTCACTACAGAAAACAAGTTGCGTCTCACTACAAAATACAAGTCGTGAGTCACTACAGAATACAAGTTGCATCTCACTACAGTTTACAAGTTGCGTCTCAACACAGAATACAAGTTGCGTGTTACAACAGTATACAAGTTGCGTCTCACTACAGAACACAAGTTGCGTCTCACTACAGAACACAAGTTACGTCTCACTTTGATATACAAGTTGCGTCTCACTACAGTACACAAGTTGTGTCTCACTACAGTAAACAAGTTGCGTCTCACTACAGTATACAAGTTGAGTCTCACTACTGAAAACAAGTTGCGTCTCACTACAAAATACAAGTCGTGAGTCACTACAGAATACAAGTTGCGTCTCACTACAGTTTACAAGTTGCGTCTCACTACAGTATACAAGTTGCGTCTCACTACAGTACACAAGTTGTGTCTAACTACAGTACACAAGTTGCGTCTCACTACAGTACACAAGTTGTGTCTCACTACAGTGTGGCGTTCCGCCACCTGTCCGCTACTCTGCATCTGAAAGAAGAACAACTAAAACATTAAAACAACAAACATAAAATAATTATAAATATGTATAACACACGACATACATAAACATACATATATACACATATGGAAAACATTTACACATAAATTAAACCTTTACAATATGTATTTCTATTTAGATTTATATAAATACATACATATTTAACATACATAAATACCTAACTACATATTAACGATAAATAATAAGTTTTCATTTCAACTAACAAATATTAAATATAATTTATAGTAAACAAACATTACCACTTACCTCTGTATGCAGGTTGCGCGTGAGACGATCATGCGATCGCGGCGTGGCCGCAAGGCTCGCCCACCAGTTGCTCTCAACTGTCCCGACGGGACACCCGTGTCGCTTTTCCCTAGATGCAACGCTTATCGGCTCACGCGAAATCTTATAATATTTTAAGTGCTATTGTAAATACGCTTTCTTATACGCTTGTATATGCTCGCTTGTGCTTACGAATAGACAATAAACATACATACATACATACATACATAAATCACGCCTCTTTCCCGGAGGGGTAGGCAGAGACTACTTCCTTCCACTTACTACGATCCTGGCATACTTCTTTCGCCTCCTCCACATTCATCAATCTCTTCATGCATGCTCGTCGGTTTAGGGTACTCTTGACCTGACCTTTCTTTAGCACGTCCCCGATTTGATCGAGGTACGTTCGTCGAGGTCTTCCCCTTCCGACGTTCCCATCCACACTTGCCATATACACCTGTTTCGTTAATCTTCTTTCATTCATCCTCTCTACATGACCAAACCATCTAAGCATACCCTTTTCTACACCAGTCACTATGTCTTCTTTTATACCACAACGTTCCCTTATCACGCTATTCCTTATCCTGTCACTCAATTTTACGTCAATCATACTTCTTAACGCTCTCATTTGTACTGCATTTATTCTACTTTCATGCTTTTTCTGCCATACCCAACTTTCACTCCCATACATAAGTGTCGGAACTAACACTCCTCTATGCACAGCCAGACGAGCCTTATCAGAGACTTTCTGGCTGTTCATAAAAGCGTGCAACGCTCCATTCACCATGTTGCCGGCATTCACCCTACTTTCGATGTCACTTTCACACTTTCCATCTGATGTGAACATGGAGCCCAAATACACAAACTCTTTCACTTGTTCCACCCTCTCTTCTTCTATCATAATTTTACACTCTGTCATATTTTCCTCTTTCTCAAAAACCATTGCTTTCGTCTTACTTACATTCACTTTCATTCCTTTCTTTTTCAAAGCCTCATTCATAATATTTACCATCTCCTGCAACCCTTCAGCCGACGACGCAAGGATAACTTGGTCGTCAGCATAGAGAAGACATTTGACGAGTAAACCATTCATTCTCAGACCACATTCACTCTCTTTCAAATCTTCCAAACAACTATCCATGAACAGATTGAACAGCCACGGTGACGCAACACATCCCTGTCTAACACCTTTCTCGATGTTAAAAAGTTCAGTGTACGCCCCGTTTATCCTGACACAAGCACTGGAATTCTTATATAAGAATTTCAGTGCTCGTATCAAGATACTGCTCACCCCATGCATGGATAGTGCCGACCACAATTCATTCCTCACCACTCTGTCATAGGCCTTTTCCAAATCTACGAACGCGCAATAGACTTTCTGGTTTTTGGCCAGGAATTTTTCAGCTATGCAGCGCAAGGAAAAGACCTGATCCGTACATCCCATCCCCTTACGAAATCCTGCCTGAGCATCCCATACTTTCTCATCCGTTTCTTTCATCACTCTTTCAATCAACACCTTTGCATACAGTTTGCCGACGACACTGAGGAGGCTTATACCGCGGTAATTTTTGCAGTCCAGCTGTAACCCTTTTCCTTTGTATAATGGCACTATTACAGCCTTGCACCAATCACTTGGCACTCGACCGCTTCTCCAACAAAGGTTAAAATGGAGGTACAGCTGACTAGCCACAACACCTTCGCCAGCCTTCAGCATTTCGACCGACACCCTATCATACCCTGCAGCTTTACCAGATTTCATACTTTTTAACGCTTTCACAATCTCATCCATTTCAATCTCACTTTCGTTCTCAATTTCATCCACTTCTGCAGTAGTTATTTCTTGCGCTAGATCTTCTTTCTCAAATAAGCTTTCAAAATATTCCTTCCATCTTTTCAACACACATTCCTCACCTTTTATTACACTACCATCCTGGCTTCGAATCCTACTCAACTCGGACGACGTGGTTTTATTTCGAGCTGTCCTTATGGATTTCCAGAAAACTTTCAAGTTGGAACGAAAGTTTTCCGATAGCCTCCTGTCAAATTCATCCTTATTCTTATCCTTCATTCTATCAACCGTCTTTTTAACTACATTCTTCACACTTTTATACTCCTTTCGTGCTTTCTCTACATCTTCATCCGTCGCTTTTAACATTCTTCGGTTAGCTTTGGTAGCTAACCAATCCAACCATGCTTTCTTCTTCTTCTGCACAACTTCTTGTACCTCTTTGGTCATCCACACACTCCGTTGTGTTTTCCCTTTCATCCTTTTGGAAACTCCACACACTTCTATCGCGACATCCACAATACCTTTTTTAAATCCTTTCCATCCTTCTTCAATGTCAGACATCTCCTCTAGGTCATTAAATTTCTCTTTCAATCTTTGAATATACTCCTTTTTTACCTCTTTATCTTGCAAATTTTCTACTTTCACTCTTTCTAACGCACTTTTCCGCTCAGTTACCCTGTGCCGCCACCGTTTGAAGAGACCACTTATTCGTGATAGCACCAGGAAGTGGTCTATGTCAATACCAGCACCGCGGTACACTCGGGTGTCTACAACTTTACTCTTCAATCTTTCATCCACAATCACAAAATCAATCATAGTTCTTGATGCACCTTCCGTTCTTGTATAAGTGTGGATCCTTTTATGTTGAAACATTGTATTCGACACAAAAAGATCCCACTGTAAACAAATCTCTAACACACTCTTTCCATTTTTATTTACTTTTTCATCACCAAACGTACCAAGAACCTTATCATACCCATCTCGCTTTATACCTACCCATCCATTAAAATCTCCCAGCATAATAATTCTTTCATTCGCCTTGCAGTTTTTCAAAACATCTCTTACATTGTCCCAAAACTCCTCATTTTCCTTTTTCGCTTTTGTGGAGCCACCCGAACCCACATCCGTCGGTGCATAGACACCTAGGATAAAGATTCGAGTGATTCCGACCTTCAGCCTAATCCAGAGGAGTCGAGGGCTCACGCATTCGAACTCAGTCACGCATTCAGCCATTCGTGCGGAAAGAATCACGCCGACTCCCTTACAGCCTCGGTCGGAACTAGAAACCCCAGACCAATACGCTGTGTAGGGGCCATGTTTCGTCGTGTCGCAACCTTTCCGCTTTGTTTCATTCACACACAAAACATCTATGCGCCTCTTATCCATCATCTGACATACTTCATCTATTTTATTCACCATTCCTCCCCTAACATTCATCGTAGCAAAGCGGCTCTCTGTAGCCCGCAATCCGCACCCGACAGGAACGAGACGTGATGAGTCGCGAACTCCTACATCGCCGCCATATAGATTTTGGTTGGAATTTAAAATCATTGCGTTCCCACGAGAAGCTAGGGAAATTTAGTGTCAATCCTGGCAGAGCCCCGCATACCAGGACAAGGTGAGCCTTAATCTGGGGTCACCCGGGCCCAGGGCAAATCGGCACGCTGTACTAGGCACGCCCCTAGCTATGCATCCATCGGCGCGGCAGACCTTGGATTGGCGGAGAGGTAAGGAGTAAGGAAGGGGAGGGAAAGAAGAGAGATAGGACTTTGTGACTTGGGGAAGGATGAAAGGTAACGGATACTACTACCTCGGAGGACAAGGTTTGAGGCCGTAGTAGCTCGGGAAGCCGGGGTCGCATACCCGTAATATCAAAACCTAGCCACCGGACAAGCAGCTTGGCTGTATATCCCCTGGCTGACAATAAACATTGAACTATTATATGGTGTATTGTGGACTTATTTACGTGCCTAACTTGGATACCTACCTTGGATACTTACGTGCCTACCGAAGCTGTACCTACAAGGTAATCAATACCCCATATAAATTGGTGACCCCTAAGAACATCAAGCATCCTTCGAAAGCTAAAACAGCATGGTTAACCCGGAAGACAATGCGAACGGCGCAAATGGCGGAACGACGCCCCAGGAAGATAAGGCCACATATGAAAAATTTTAATTATACAAAGTAGGTGTGAAACTTCCACCGTTTTGGCCAGATCGTCCAGCATTATGGTTCGCTCAGCTTGAAGGTCAATTCCAGTTATCCGGTATATCATCTGACACTACAAAATTTTACCACGCAACTAGTCAGCTTGATCATCAGTATGCTATAGAAGTGGCGGACATTATCGAAAACCCACCTAAAGAAAATAAATACTTGACCCTGAAAACGGAACTGATTAGACGCCTCTCGAAGCCCCGTGAAGAGGAGGTTAAACAGTTTTTAAACAACCAAGAAATGGGTAACAGAAAACCATCCCAGTTTTTGCGACACCTACAGCACCTCGCCGGACCAACAGTCCCTGAAGAATTTGTAAGAACAATATGGTACAACAGGCTACTTTATAATATACAACCCATCGTGGCTTCTCACACCGACATGGCGATTGACAAACTGGCCGATCTCGCTGACAAAATTATCGCCGTTGCTACACCTAGCGCCCAGATATGTGAAGTCATGCCATCTACGTCACACAGTGCCCCTGATCCATACCTACAAACTATGGAGAGCATGGCAAAGCAAATTACTGAGCTGACAAGACAAATAGCAACATCGAGCACACGCCCGAGTCGCCCACGCAGACAATTCTTCAGTGGATCACGCCCAGGATCCCGACCTGGATCCTGTTCGAACAGTCGCCACCGTCGGAGTGACAATAGCACCGGAATATGCTACTACCATCGCAAATTCGGCTCAAGTGCCATGAAATGCCTCACTCCTTGCCAATATCAGAAGGAAAACTCCAACGGCAGCCACTAGTGGCGGCTAACGACTGCCTGGAGTGTAAAGGCCGCCTCTTTGTTACTGAAAGGAAAACAAAGTTAAATTTCCTAGTTGACACAGGATCTGACTTATGCGTATTCCCAAAAACATTAACCAGAGACCAGCGCCCAAAAACAAAATATGAGCTATGCGCCGCAAACAATACCATCATATCAACCTATGGTTTCATCGAACTTCACCTCGACCTTGGACTCCGCCGAGACTTCGTCTGGAGGTTCATCGTAGCTGACGTCACCAGGCCCATTATTTGTGTCGACTTTCTAAGCCACTACCACCTGCTGGTAGACTGCCGACATCATCGCCTCGTAGATGGAATCACCCATCTCAGCATCAACGTACCTCACCGCAACATCAGCTCGAAGGAAATACAAGCCATCAAAACTTTCACCAGTGACTCACCATATCACGAACTTCTTCGAGACTACCCGGGGATTACCTGACCTGCAGGTGCACCAACCCAGCCAAAACACAACACAAAGCACCATATCCGCACCACCCCTGGTCCACCTGTCGTAGCACGCCCACGTCGCCTTGCTCCAGACTACAGATCGCCAAAAAAGAGTTCGATGACATGCTACAGAACGGCACAGCCCGCAGATCAGAGAGCCCCTGGTCTTCACCCCTACACCTGGCTAAGAAAAAGGATGATGGATGGCGACCGTGCGGGGATTACAGAGCATTAAACGCACGGACGATACCAGATAGATATCCCATCCGACACATACATGACTTCGTCTATCAGCTATCCGGTTCAACTTTATTCTCAAAAATCGACTTAGTAAAAGCATATAACCAAATACCGGTCGAACAAAATGACATACCGAAAACAGCCATCACAACGCCATTCGGCTTATATGACATTCCTTACATGACCTTCGGGTTAAGGAACGCCGCACAAACCTTTCAGCGGTTTATAGACGAGGTCCTGTAAGGTTTAGAGTTCGCGTATGGATATTTGGATGATATCCTCGTTTTCTCAAAATCAAAAGAAGAGCATCTCCAGCATCTGCAAACTATATTTGACCGTTTCACAAAATACGGTGTACTCATAAACACAGCCAAGTGCGCATTTGGAGTCGAACAAGTAACTTTCTTAGGATACCACGTGTCCAGAACTGGCATTTCACCGCTTGAAGAGAAAGTAGATGCCATACGAAAATACCCATCACCGACAACAGCCAAACAACTTAGACGCTTCCTCGGGATGGTCAATTACTATCGAAGATTCACGCCTCTCGCAGCAAAAATCCAAGCACCACTCAATGACGCACTGAAAGGCAAACTAAAAGGAGCAGCACCTATCCACATGACTGATGAAATGACCGCTGCCTTTAATGAATGTAAGAACAGCCTATCAAAAGCCACACTTCTGGTACATCCTGACACTAACAAGTAAATGGCGTTATTTACAGACGCGTCGGATGAGGCAATAGGCGCCGTCCTTCAGCAGAAGATAGGACAGGAATGGGAACCACTTGGATTTTTCTCCCGTAAATTGACGTCGGCTCAAAAGAAATACAGCCCCTATGACAGGGAACTCCTGGCTATCTATGAAGGTATCAAATACTTCAAGTACATGCTGGAGGCCCGAACTTTTACCGTCTTCACCGACCATAAACCCATTACGTACGCCTTCAAAACCAAAAGAGACAGATGCACACCAAGACAGTTTCGATATTACGACTATATATCACAATTTACCACCGACTTAAGACACATCAAAGGTGAAAACAACATCGTCGCAGATGCCCTATCTCGCATCGAAGAGGTAGTAACAGTCGTCAACTACGAGGATCTTGCAAAAGATCAGGACAGAGACCCTGAATTGCAAGACTTACTCAAGAAGGACACGGCACTCAAACTAGAGAAGATGACAGAATACCGTGTATACTGTGATGTTTCCACTGGAAATCAAAGACCATACAAAACACCAGCCTTTCGCAAACAAGTTTTCAAGCATATACATGGCCTCAGCCATCCCAGTGGAGTCGCAACCGCGAAAATGATTGCCCAACGATTTGTTTGGTCCGGCATCCGCCGCGACTGTAAGACCTGGGCTAAAGAATGCGAAGACTGCCAGAGATGCAAAATAAGTAGACACATAACAGCACCCTACTCTTCGTTTTCGCTGCCATCAGAACGCTTCGCTTACATCCACATGGATTGAGTTGGCCCATTACCATACTCCAACGGCCACCGCTACTGCCTGACTGTCGTAGACCGCTACACACGCTGGTGCGACGCTTACCCTTTACCAGACATAACCGCAGAAACCTGCGCCATGGCCTTCGTGTCCAACTGGATATCACGTCATGGTTGCCCACACGTCATAACGACTGACAGAGGACAACAGTTTCAATCGCTACTTTTTCAAAACATTGCAAAACTGATTGGCGCCGAACATCGCCCCACCACTTCTTATCATCCACAGTGCAATGGTATGGTGGAGCGACTACACCGTCAATTAAAAGCAGCCATTGTCTGTCACAAAAATCCGCAGTGGACAGAGTCCCTTCCACTCGTGCTACTCGGCATCAGAGCAGCCTGGAAAGAGGATCTGAACGCTTCTTCCGCCGAACTAGTGTACGGTGAGCCACTTCGATTACCAGGAGAATTTTTTGAACCATCAAAAGATGACTACATGGACCCAGCAGACTACGTTTCACGACTCAAAAAACACATGGCTAGTCTTTCTCCATCTCCTGCCTCAAATCACTGCAACAAAACATTCTACATGCCTAAAGATGTACTTACCTCCGAATATGTCTTCCTTCGTCGAGGTCCTGCAAAACGGCCATTAGAATCTCCATAAACTGGCCCATACAAAGTTCTGAATAGAAATACAAAAACGTTCACAATTGACGTACAAGGCAAAGAAATGACTGTCACAGTGGACAGGCTTAAACCAGCTTACCTGACGAAAGCAGATGACAGCAAAACACAACCTCAGAACAAACCTGCACCTGCGAAGCCACCATCCAATCACTGCCCATCACCGCAACCGCCAACTGATGCGATACCTCCTGCAAGAAAAACTAGAAGTGGACGAACAGTACGTTTTCCTGATTATCTTCACTATCGACCGTGATCCGGTCTCGGTGGGGGAGTGATGTGGCGTGCCGCCACCTGTCCGCTACTCTGCATCTGAAAGAAGAACAACTAAAACATTAAAACAACAAACATAAAATACTTATAAATTATAAATATGTATAAACACACGAGATACATAAACATACATAAATACCTAACTACATATTAACGATAAATAATAAGTTTTCATTTCAACTAACAAATATTAAATATAATTTATAGTAAACAAACATTACCACTTACCTCTGTATGCAGGTTGCGCGTGAGACGATCATGCGATCGCGGCGTGGCGTGGCCGCAAGGCTCGCCCGCCAGTAGCTCTCAACTGTCCCGACGGGACACCCGTGTCGCTTTTGCCTAGATGCAACGCTTATCGGCTCACGCGAAATCTTATAATATTTTAAGTGCTATTGTAAATACGCTTTCTAATACGCATGTATATGCTCGCTTGTGCTTACGAATAGACAATAAACATTGAACTATTATATGGTGTATAATATTGTGGACTTATATACGTGCCTAACTTGGATACCTACCTTGGATACTTACGTGCCTACCGAAGCTGTACCTACAAGGTAATCAATACCCCATACTACAGTGAACGAGTCACTTGTAACTACAGTATACGAGTCACTTGTAACAACAGTATACGAGTAACTTGAAACTACAGTATACGTGTAACTTGTAACTACAGTATACAAGTCACTTAACTACAGTCTTCGAGTCACTTATAACTACAGTATACGAGTAACTTGTAACGACAGTAAACGAGTAACTACTAACTGCAGTATACGAGTCACTTGTAATTGCAGTATACGAGTCACTTGTTACTACAGTATACGAGTAACTAGTAACTACAGTATACGACGAACTTGTAACTACAGAATACGAGTAACTTGTAACTACAGTATACGAGTAACTTGTAACTACAGTATACGAGTCACTTGCAACTACAGTATACGTGTAACTTGAAACAACAGTATTCGAGTAACTTGTAACTACAATATACGAGTAACTTGTAACTACAGTATACGAGTAACTTGTAACTACAGTATACGTGTAACTTGTTCCTACAGTATACGAGTAACTACTAACTAAAGTATACGAATCACTTGTAACTACAGTATACGAGGAACTTTTAACTACAGAATACGAGTAACTTGTAACTACAGTATACGAATCACTTGTAACTACAGTATACGAGGAACTTTTAACTACAGAATACGACTAACTTGTAACTACAGTATACGAGTCACTTGTAACTACAGTATACGAGTCACTTGTAACTACAGTATACGAGGAACTTTTAACTACAGAATACGAGTAACTTGTAACTACAGTATACGAGTAATTTGTAACTACAGTATATGAGTCACTTGTAACTACAGTATACGAGTCACTTGTAACTACAGTATTCGAGTAACTTGTAACTACAATATACGAGTAACTTAACTACAGTGTACGAGTCACTTGTAACTACAGTATACGAGTCACTTGTAACTACAGTATACGAGTCACTTGTAACTACAGTATACGAGTCACTTGTAACTACAGAATACGCGTAACTAGTAACTACAGTATACGAGAAAGTTGTAACTACAGTATCCAAGTAACTTGTAACAACAGTCTACGAGTAAGTTGTAACTACAGTATACGTGTCACTTGTAACTACAGTGTACGAGTCACTTGTAACTACAGTATACAAGTCACTTGTAACTTCAGTATACGAGACACTTGTAACTACAGTATAAGCGTAACTAGTAACTACAGTATACGAGTCACTTGTAACTTCAGTATACGAGTCACTTGTAACTACAGAATACGCGTAACTAGTAACTACAGTATACGCGTTACTTGTAACTACAGTATACAAGTCACTTAACTACAGTCTTCGAGTCACTTATAACTACAGTATACGAGTAACTTGTAACTACAGTAAACGAGTAACTACTAACTGCAGTATACGAGTCACTTGTAATTGCAGTAAACGAGTCACTTGTTACTACAGTATACGAGTAACTAATAACTACAGTATACGAGGAACTTGTAACTACAGAATACGAGTAACTTGTAACTACAGTATACGAGTAACTTGTAACTACAGTATACGAGTCTTTCGTAACTAAAGTATACGAGTAACTTGTTACTACAGTATAAGAGTCACTTGCAACTACAATATACGTGTAACTTGAAACAACAGTATTCGAGTAACTTGTAACTACAATATACGAGTAACTTGTAACTACAGTATACGAGTAACTTGTAACTACAGTATACGTGTAACTTGTACCTACAGTATACGAGTAACTACTAACTAAAGTATACGAATCACTTGTAACTACAGTATACGAGGAACTTTTAACTACAGAATACGAGTAAATTGTAACTACAGTATACGAGTAACTTGTAACTACAGTATACGAGTCACTTGTAACTACAGAATACGCGTAACTTGTAACTACAGTATATGAGTCACTTGTAACTACAGTATACGAGTCACTTGTAACTACAGTATACGTGTAACTTGTAACTACAGTATACAAGTCACTTGTAACTACAGTATACGAGTTACTTGTAACTACAGTATACGAGTCACTTGTAACTACAGTATTCGAGTAACTTGTAACTCCAATATACGTGTAACTTTAAACTACAGTGTACGAGTCACTTGTAACTACAGTATACGAGTAACTTGTAACTACAGTATACGAGTAACTTGTAACTACAGTATACGAGTAACTTGTAACTACAGAATACGCGTAACAAGCAACGACAGTATACGAGTAACTTGTAACTACAGTATACGAGTAACTTGTAACTACAGAATACGCGTAACTAGTAACTACAGTATACGAGAAAGTTGTATTTACAGTAAACGAGTAACTAAACTACAGTGTACGAGTCCATTGTAACTTCAGTATACGAGTCACTTGTAACTACAGTATACGAGTCACTTGTAACTACAGAATACGCGTAACTAGTAACTACAGTATACGAGTAACTTGTAACTACAGAATACGCGTAACTAGTAACTACAGTATACGAGTAAGTTGTAACTACAGTATACGAGTAACTTGTAACTACAGTATACGAGTCAATTGTAACTACAGTTTACGAGTCACTTGTAACTACAGTGTACGAGTCACTTGTAACTACAGTATACAAGTCACTTAACTACAGTCTTCGAGTCACTTATAACTACAGTATACGAGTAACTTGTAACTACAGTAAACGAGTAACTACTAACTGCAGTATACGAGTCACTTGTAATTGCAGTATACGAGTCACTTGTTACTACAGTATACGAGTAACTAGTAACTACAGTATACGAGGAACTTGTAACTACAGAATACGAGTAACTTGTAACTACAGTATACGAGTAACTTGTTACTACAGTATACGAGTCTTTTGTAACTAAAGTATACGAGTAACTTGTTACTACAGTATACGAGTCACTTGCAACTACAGTATACGTGTAACTTGAAACAACAGTAGTCGAGTAACTTGTAACTACAATATACAAGTAACTTGTAACTACAGTATACGAGTAACTTGTAACTACAGTATACGTGTAACTTGTACCTATAGTATACGAGTAACTACTAACTACAGTATACGAATCACTTGTAACTGCAGTATACGAGTCACTTGTAACTACAGTATACGAGGAACTTGTAACTACAGAATACGAGTAACTTTTAACTACAGTATACGAGTAACTTGTTAGTACAGTATACGAGTCACTTGTAACTACAGAATACGCGTAACTTGTAACTACAGTATACGAGTCACTTGTAACTACAGTATACGAGTCATTTGTAACTACAGTATTCGAGTAACTTGTAACTACTATATACGAGTAACTTAACTACAGTGTACGAGTCACTTGTAACTACAGAATACGTGTAACTTGTAACTAAAGTATACGAGTCACTTGTAACTACAGTATACGAGTTACTTGTAACTACAGTGTATGAGTCACTTGTAACTACAGTATTCGAGTAACTTGTAACTCCAATATACGTGTAACTTTTAACTACAGTGTACGAGTCACTTGTAACTACAGTATACGAGTAACTTGTAACTACAGTATACGAGTAACTTGTAACTACAGAAAACGCGTAACTAGTAACTACAGTATACGAGTAACTTGTAACTACAGTATACGAGTAACTTTTAACTACAGTATACGAGAAACTTGTAACTACAGTATACGAGTAACTTGTCACTACAGTATACGAGTCACTTGTAACTACAGCATACGAGTCACTTATAACAACAGTATAAGTGTAACATGTAACTACAGTATACAAGTCACTTGTAACTACGGTATACGAGTCACTTGAAACTACAGTATACGAGTCACTTGTAACTACAGAATACGCGTAACTAGTAACTACAGTATACGAGTAACATGTAACAACAGTATACGAGTAACTTGTCACTACAGTATACGAGTAACTTGTAACTACAATATACGAGTCACTTATAACAACAGTATACGTGTAACATGTAACTACAGTATACAAGTCACTTGTAACTACAGTCTACGCGTCACTTGTAACTACAGTATACGAGTTACTTGTAACTACGGTATATGAGTCACTTGTTACTACAGCATACGAGACACTCATAACAACAGTATACGTGTAACTTGTAACTACAGTATACAAGTCACTTGTAACTATAGTCTTTGAGTCACTTGTACCACAGTATACGAGTTACTAAAACCTCAGTATATGAGTTATTAGTAACTACAGTATACGAGTCACTTGTAACTACAGAATACGCGTTACTTTTAACAACAGTATACGAGTCACTTGTAACTACAGTATACGAGTCACTTGTAACTACAGTATTTGAGTAACTTGTAACTACAATATACGAGTTACTTGTTATTACAGTATACGAGTAACTTGTAACTACAGTATACGAATTACTTGTAACTATAGTCATTGAGTCACTTGTACCACTGTTTACGAGTTACTAAAACCTCAGTATACGAGTTATTAGTAACTACAGTATACGAGTCACTTGTAACTACAGAATACGCGTTACTTGTAACAACAGTATTCGAGACACTCATAACAACAGTATACGTGTAACTTGTAACTACAGTATACAAGTCACTTGTAACTATAGTCTTTGAGTCACTTGTACCACAGTATACGAGTTACTAAAACCTCAGTATATGAGTTATTAGTAACTACAGTATACGAGTCACTTGTAACTACAGAATACGCGTTACTTGTAACTACAGTATACGAGTCACTTGTAACTACAGTATACGAGTCACTTGTAACTACAGTATTTGAGTAACTTGTAACTACAATATACGAGTTACTTGTTATTACAGTATACGAGTAACTTGTAACTACAGTATACGAATTACTTGTAACTATAGTCTTAAAGTCACTTGTACCACAGTTTACGAGTTACTAAAACCTCAGTATACGAGTTATTAGTAACTACAGTATACGAGTCACTTGTAACTACAGAATACGCGTTACTTGTAACAACAGTATACGAGTCACTTGTAACAACAGTATACAAGTCACTTGTAACTACACTATTCGAGTAACTTGTAACTACAATATACGAGTTACTTGTTATTACAGTATACGAGTAACTTGTTACTACAGTATACGAATTACTTGTAACTACAGTATACGAGTAACTTGTAACTACAGTATACGAGTCACTTGTAACTACAGTATACGTGTAACTTGTAACTACAGTGTACGAGTAACTTGTAACTACAGAATACGAGTCACTTGTAAATACAGAATACGCGTAACTAGTAACTACAGTATACAAGTAAGTTGAAACTACAGTATACGAGTCACTTGTAACTACAGAATACGCGTAACTAGTAACTACAGTATACGAGTAACTTGTAACTACAGAATACGCGTAACTAGTAACTACAGTATACGAGTAAGTTGTAACTACAGTATACGAGTAACTTGTAACTACAGTATACGAGTCAATTGTAACTACAGTTTACGAGTCACTTGTAAATACAGTATACGAGTCACTTAAAAATACAGAATATGCGTAACTAGTTACTACAGTATACGAGTCACTTGTTACTACAGTATACGAGTAACTTGTAATTACAGTATACGTGTAACTTGTAACTACAGTATACGTGTAACTTGTAACTTCAGTGTACGAGTCACTTGTAACTACAGTATACGAGTCACTTGTAACTACAGTATATGTGTAACTTGTAACTACAGTGTACGAGTCACTTGTAACTACAGTATACGAGTCACTTGTAACTACAGTATACGAGTAACTAGTAACTACAGTATACGAGTAACTTGTAACTACAGTATTCGAGTAACTTCTAACTACAGTATACGAGTCATATGTAAATGCAGTATTCGAGTCACTTGTAAATACAGTATACGAGTAACTAGTAACTACAGTATACGAGGAACTTGTAACTACAGAATACGAGTAACTTGTAACTACAGTATACGAGTTACTTGTAACTACAGAATACGAGTCACTTGTAACTACAGCATACGAGTCACTTATAACAACAGTATACGTGTAACATGTAACTAAAGTATACGAGTTACTTGTAACTACAGTATACGAGTCACTTTTAACTACAGTATTCGAGTAACTTGTAACAACAATAAACGTGTAATTTTTAACAACAGTGTACGAGTCACTTGTAACTACAGTATACGAGTAACTTGTTACTACAGTATACGAGTAACTTGTAACTACAGTATACGTGTAACTTGTAACTACAGTATACGAGTCACTTGTAACTACAGAATACGCGTAACTAGTAACTACAGTATACGAGTAACTTGTAACAACAGTATACGAGTAACTTGTAACTACAGAATACGTGTTACTAGTAACTACAGTATACGAGTAATTTGTAACTACAGTATACGAAAAACTTGTAACTTCAGTCAACGAGTAAGTTGTAACTACAGTATACGTGTCACTTGTAACTACAGTGTACAAGTCACTTGTAACTACAGTATACGAGTCACTTGTAACTACAGTATACGAGTCACTTGAAACTACAGTATACGAGTAACTTTTTATTACAATATACGTGTAACTTGTAACTACAGTGTACGTGTCACTTGAAACTACAGTGTACGAGTCACTTGTAACTACAGTATACAAGTCACATGTAACTTCAGTATACGAGTCACTTGTAACTACAGTATAAGCGTAACTAGTAACTACAGTATACGAGAAAGTTGTAACTACAGTATCCGAGTAACTTGTAACTTCAGTGTACGTGTCACTTGTAACTACAGTGTACAAGTCACTTGTAACTACAGTATACGAGTCACTTGTAACTACAGTATATGAGTCACTTGAAACTACAGTATACGAGTAACTTTTTATTACAATATACGTGTAACTTGTAACTACAGTATACGTGTAACTTGTAACTTCCGTAAACGTGCCACTTGTAACTACAGTGTACGAGTCACTTGTAACTACAGTATACAAGTCACTTGTAACTTCAGTATACGAGTCACTTGTAACTACAGTATAAGCGTAACTTGTAACTACAGTATACGAGAAAGTTGTAACTACAGTATCCGAGTAACTTGTAACAACAGTCTACGAGTAAGTTGTAACTACAGTATACGAGTTACTTGTAACTACAGTATACGAGTCACTTGTAACTACAGTCTACGAGTAAGTTGTTACTACAGTATACGTGTCTCTTGTAAATACAGTGAACGAGTCACTTGTAACTACAGTATACGAGTCACTTGCAACAACAGTATACGAGTAACTTGAAACTACAGTATACGTGTAACTTGTAACTTTAGTATACAAGTCACTTAACTACAGTCTTCGAGTCACTTATAACTGCAGTATACGAGTAACTTGTAACTACAGTAAACGAGTAACTACTAACTGCAGTATACGAGTCACTTGTAATTGCAGTATACGAGTCACTTGTTACTACAGTATACGAGTAACTAGTAACTACAGTATACGAGGAACTTGTAACTACAGAATACGAGTAACTTGTAACTACAGTATACGAGTAACTTGTTACTACAGTATACGAGTCTTTTTTAACTAAAGTATACGTGTAACTTGTTACTACAGTATACGAGTCACTTGCAACTACAGTAAACGTGTAACTTGAAACAACAGTAGTCGAGTAACTTGTAACTACAATATACGAGTAACTTGTAACTACAGTATACGAGTAACTTGTAACTACAGTATACGTGTAACTTGTACCTACAGTATACGAGTTACTACTAACTACAGTATACGAATCACTTGTAACTGCAGTATACGAGTCACTTGTAACTACAGTAAACGAAGAACTTGTAACTACAGAATACGAGTTACTTGTAACTACAGTATACGAATAACTTGTAACTACAGTATACGAGTCACTTGTAACTACAGAATACGCGTAACTTGTAACTACAGTATACGAGTCACTTGTAACTACAGTATACGAGTTACTTGTAACTACATTATACGAGCGACTTGTAACTCCAATATACGTGTAACTTTTAACTACAGTGTACGAGTCACTTGTTACTACAGTATACGAGTAACTTGTTACTACAGTATACGAGTAACTTGTAACTACAGAATACGCGTAACTAGTAACTACAGTATACGAGTAAGTTGTAACTACGGTATACGAGTAACTTAACTACAGTGTACGAGTCACTTGTAACTACAGTATACGAGTCACTTGTAACTACAGTATTCGAGTAACTTCTAACTACAGTATACGAGTCATATGTAAATGCAGTATTCGAGTCACTTGTAAATACAGTATACGAGTAACTAGTAACTACAGTATACGAGGAACTTGTAACTACAGAATACGAGTAACTTGTAACTACAGTATACGAGTTACTTGTAACTACAGAATACGAGTCACTTGTAACTACAGCATACGAGTCACTTATAACAACAGTATACGTGTAACATGTAACTAAAGTATACGAGTTACTTGTAACTACAGTATACGAGTCACTTTTAACTACAGTATTCGAGTAACTTGTAACAACAATAAACGTGTAATTTTTAACAACAGTGTACGAGTCACTTGTAACTACAGTATACGAGTAACTTGTTACTACAGTATACGAGTAACTTGTAACTACAGTATACGTGTAACTTGTAACTACAGTATACGAGTCACTTGTAACTACAGAATACGCGTAACTAGTAACTACAGTATACGAGTAACTTGTAACAACAGTATACGAGTAACTTGTAACTACAGAATACGTGTTACTAGTAACTACAGTATACGAGTAATTTGTAACTACAGTATACGAAAAACTTGTAACTTCAGTCAACGAGTAAGTTGTAACTACAGTATACGTGTCACTTGTAACTACAGTGTACAAGTCACTTGTAACTACAGTATACGAGTCACTTGTAACTACAGTATACGAGTCACTTGAAACTACAGTATACGAGTAACTTTTTATTACAATATACGTGTAACTTGTAACTACAGTGTACGTGTCACTTGAAACTACAGTGTACGAGTCACTTGTAACTACAGTATACAAGTCACATGTAACTTCAGTATACGAGTCACTTGTAACTACAGTATAAGCGTAACTAGTAACTACAGTATACGAGAAAGTTGTAACTACAGTATCCGAGTAACTTGTAACTTCAGTGTACGTGTCACTTGTAACTACAGTGTACAAGTCACTTGTAACTACAGTATACGAGTCACTTGTAACTACAGTATATGAGTCACTTGAAACTACAGTATACGAGTAACTTTTTATTACAATATACGTGTAACTTGTAACTACAGTATACGTGTAACTTGTAACTTCCGTAAACGTGCCACTTGTAACTACAGTGTACGAGTCACTTGTAACTACAGTATACAAGTCACTTGTAACTTCAGTATACGAGTCACTTGTAACTACAGTATAAGCGTAACTTGTAACTACAGTATACGAGAAAGTTGTAACTACAGTATCCGAGTAACTTGTAACAACAGTCTACGAGTAAGTTGTAACTACAGTATACGAGTTACTTGTAACTACAGTATACGAGTCACTTGTAACTACAGTCTACGAGTAAGTTGTTACTACAGTATACGTGTCTCTTGTAAATACAGTGAACGAGTCACTTGTAACTACAGTATACGAGTCACTTGCAACAACAGTATACGAGTAACTTGAAACTACAGTATACGTGTAACTTGTAACTTTAGTATACAAGTCACTTAACTACAGTCTTCGAGTCACTTATAACTGCAGTATACGAGTAACTTGTAACTACAGTAAACGAGTAACTACTAACTGCAGTATACGAGTCACTTGTAATTGCAGTATACGAGTCACTTGTTACTACAGTATACGAGTAACTAGTAACTACAGTATACGAGGAACTTGTAACTACAGAATACGAGTAACTTGTAACTACAGTATACGAGTAACTTGTTACTACAGTATACGAGTCTTTTTTAACTAAAGTATACGTGTAACTTGTTACTACAGTATACGAGTCACTTGCAACTACAGTAAACGTGTAACTTGAAACAACAGTAGTCGAGTAACTTGTAACTACAATATACGAGTAACTTGTAACTACAGTATACGAGTAACTTGTAACTACAGTATACGTGTAACTTGTACCTACAGTATACGAGTTACTACTAACTACAGTATACGAATCACTTGTAACTGCAGTATACGAGTCACTTGTAACTACAGTAAACGAAGAACTTGTAACTACAGAATACGAGTTACTTGTAACTACAGTATACGAATAACTTGTAACTACAGTATACGAGTCACTTGTAACTACAGAATACGCGTAACTTGTAACTACAGTATACGAGTCACTTGTAACTACAGTATACGAGTTACTTGTAACTACATTATACGAGCGACTTGTAACTCCAATATACGTGTAACTTTTAACTACAGTGTACGAGTCACTTGTTACTACAGTATACGAGTAACTTGTTACTACAGTATACGAGTAACTTGTAACTACAGAATACGCGTAACTAGTAACTACAGTATACGAGTAAGTTGTAACTACGGTATACGAGTAACTTAACTACAGTGTACGAGTCACTTGTAACTACAGTATACGAGTCACTTGTAACTACAGTATACGAGTCACTTGTAACTACAGAATACGCGTAACTAGTAACTACAGTATACGAGTAACTTGTAACTACAGTATACGAGTTACTTGTAACTACATTATACGAGCGACTTGTAACTCCAATATACGTGTAACTTTTAACTACAGTGTACGAGTCACTTGTTACTACAGTATACGAGTAACTTGTTACTACAGTATACGAGTAACTTGTAACTACAGAATACGCGTAACTAGTAACTACAGTATACGAGTAAGTTGTAACTACGGTATACGAGTAACTTAACTACAGTGTACGAGTCACTTGTAACTACAGTATACGAGTCACTTGTAACTACAGTATACGAGTCACTTGTAACTACAGAATACGCGTAACTAGTAACTACAGTATACGAGTAACTTGTAACTACAGTATACGAGTAACTTGTAACTACAGAATACGCGAAACTAGTAACTACAGTATTCGAGTAACTACTATATACGAGTAACTTAACTACAGTGTACGAGTCACTTGTAACTACAGTATACGTGTAACTTGTAACTAAAGTATACGAGTCACTTGTAACTACAGTATACGAGTTACTTGTAACTACATTATACGAGCGACTTGTAACTCCAATATACGTGTAACTTTTAACTACAGTGTACGAGTCACTTGTTACTACAGTATACGAGTAACTTGTTACTACAGTATACGAGTAACTTGTAACTACAGAATACGCGTAACTAGTAACTACAGTATACGAGTAAGTTGTAACTACGGTATACGAGTAACTTAACTACAGTGTACGAGTCACTTGTAACTACAGTATACGAGTCACTTGTAACTACAGTATACGAGTCACTTGTAACTACAGAATACGCGTAACTAGTAACTACAGTATACGAGTAACTTGTAACTACAGTATACGAGTAACTTGTAACTACAGAATACGCGAAACTAGTAACTACAGTATACGAGTAAGTTGTAACTACAGTATACGAGTAACTTGTTACTACAGTATACGAGTCACTTGTAACTACAGTATACGAGTAACGTGTAACTACAGTATACGTGTAACTTGTACCTACAGTATACGAGTAACTACTAACTACAGTATACGAATCACTTGTAACTGCAGTATACGAGTCACTTGTAACTACAGTAAACGAGGAACTTGTAACTACAGAATACGAGTAACTTGTAACTACAGTATACGAGTAACTTGTAACTACAGTATACGAGTCACTTGTAACTACAGAATACGCGTTACTTGTAACTACAGTATACGAGTCACTTGTAACTACAGTATACGAGTCATTTGTAACTACAGTATTCGAGTTACTTGTAACTACTATATACGAGTAACTTAACTACAGTGTACGAGTCACTTGTAACTACAGTATACGTGTAACTTGTAACTAAAGTATACGAGTCACTTGTAACTACATTATACGAGTTACTTGTAACTACGTTATACGAGTCACTTGTAACTACAGTATTCGAGTAACTTGTAACTCCAATATACGTGTAACTTTTAACTACAGTGTACGAGTCACTTGTAACTACAGTATACGAGTAACTTGTAACTACAGTATACGAGTAATTTGTAACTACAGAATACGCGTAACTAGTAACTTCAGTATACGAGTAACTTGTAACAACAGTATACAATTAACTTGTAACTACAGAATACGCGTAACTAGTAACTACAGTATACGAGTAAGTTGTAACTACGGTATACGAGTTACTTAACTACAGTGTACGAGTCACTTGTAACTACAGTATACGAGTCACTTGTAACTACAGTATACGAGTCACTTGTAACTACAGAATACGCGTAACTAGTAACTACAGTATACGAGTAACTTGTAATTACAGTATACGAGTAACTTGTAACTACAGAATACGCGAAACTAGTAACTACAGTAGACGAGTAAGTTGTAACTACAGTATACGAGTAACTTGTAACTACAGTATACGAGTCACTTGTAACTACAGTATACGAGTCACTTGTAACTACAGTGTACGAGTCACTTGTAACTACAGAATACGAGTAACTTGTAACTACAGTATACGAGTAACTTGTAACTACAGAATACGAGTCACTTGTAACTACAGTATACGTGTCACTTGTAACTACAGTGTACGAGTCACTTGTAACTACAGTATACGAGTCACTTGTAACTACAGTATACGAGTCACTTAAAAATACAGAATATGCGTAACTAGTTACTACAGCATACGAGTCACTTGTTACTACAGTATACGAGTAACTTGTAATTACAGTATACGTGTAACTTGTAACTACAGTATACGTGTAACTTGTAACTTCAGTGTACGAGTCACTTGTAACTACAGTATACGAGTCACTTGTAACTACAGTATATGTGTAACTTGTAACTACAGTGTACGAGTCACTTGTAACTACAGTATACGAGTCACTTGTAACTACAGTATACGAGTAACTAGTAACTACAGTATACGAGTAACTTATAACTACAGTATACGAGTAACTTCTAACTACAGTATACGAGTCATATGTAAATGCAGTATACGAGTCACTTGTAAATACAGTATACGAGTAACTAGTAACTACAGTATACGAGGAACTTGTAACTACAGAATACGAGTAACTTGTAACTACAGTATACGAGTTACTTGTAACTACAGAATACGAGTCACTTGTAACTACAGCTTACGAGTCACTTAAAAATACAGAATATGCGTAACTAGTTACTACAGTATACGAGTCACTTGTTACTACAGTATACGAGTAACTTGTAATTACAGTATACGTGTAACTTGTTACTACAGTATACGAGTAACTTGTAATTACAGTATACGTGTAACTTGTTACTACAGTATACGAGTCAATTGTAACTACAGAATACGAAACACTTGTAACTTCAGTATACGAGTCACTTAAAAATACAGAATATGCGTAACTAGTTACTACAGTATACGAGTCACTTGTTACTACAGTATACGAGTAACTTGTAATTACAGTATACGTGTAACTTGTTACTACAGTATACGAGTCACTTGTAACTACAGTATACGAGTCACTTGTAACAACAGTATACGAGTCACTTGTAACTACAGTATACGTGTAACTTGTAACTACAGTATACGAGTCACTTGTAACTACAGTATACGAGTCACTTGTAACTACAGTATACGAGTAACTAGTAACTACAGTATACGAGTAACTTGTTACTACAGTATACGAGTAACTTGTAACTACAGAATACGAGTCACTTGTAACTACAGTATACGAGTCACTTGTAACTACAGTGTACGAGTCACTTGTAACTACAGTATACGAGTCACTTGTAACTACAGTATACGAGTCACTTAAAAATACAGAATATGCGTAACTAGTTACTACAGTATACGAGTCACTTGTTACTACAGTATACGAGTAACTTGTAATTACAGTATACGTGTAACTTGTAACTACAGTATACGTGTAACTTGTAACTTCAGTGTACGAGTCACTTGTAACTACAGTATACGAGTCACTTGTAAATACAATATATGTGTAACTTGTAACTACAGTGTACGAGTCACTTGTAACTACAGTATACGAGTCACTTGTAACTACAGTATACGAGTAACTAGTAACTACAGTATACGAGTAACTTATAACTACAGTATACGAGTAACTTCTAACTACAGTATACGAGTCATATGTAAATGCAGTATACGAGTCACTTGTAAATACAGTATACGAGTAACTAGTAACTACAGTATACGAGGAACTTGTAACTACAGAATACGAGTAACTTGTAACTACAGTATACGAGTAACTTGTAACTACAGAATACGAGTCACTTGTAACTACAGCATACGAGTCACTTATAACAACAGTATACGTGTAACATGTAACTAAAGTATACGAGTTACTTGTAACTACAGTATACGAGTCACTTTTAACTACAGTATTCGAGTAACTTGTAACTACAATATACGTGTAATTTTTAACTACAGTGTACGAGTCACTTGTAACTACAGTATACGAGTAACTTGTTACTACAGTATACGAGTAACTTGTAACTACAGTATACGTGTAACTTGTAACTACAGTATACGAGTCACTTGTAACTACAGAATACGCGTAACTAGTA
Source organism: Tuta absoluta (assembly GCA_027580185.1). Lineage (NCBI taxonomy): Eukaryota > Metazoa > Arthropoda > Insecta > Lepidoptera > Gelechiidae > Tuta > Tuta absoluta. The sequence goes on along the minus strand of JAQAHW010000019.1, from coordinate 2,595,222 downwards.
ACTACAGTATACGAGTAACTTGTAACTACAGTATACGAGTAACTTGTAACTACAGAATACGTGTAACTAGTAACTACAGTATACGAGTAATTTATAACTACAGTATACGAAAAACTTGTATCTTCAGTCAACGAGTAAGTTGTAACTACAGTATACGTGTCACTTGTAACTACAGTGTACAAGTCACTTGTAACTACAGTATACGAGTCACTTGTAACTACAGTATACGAGTCACTTGAAACTACAGTATACGAGTAACTTTTTATTACAATATACATGTAACTTGTAACTACAGTATACGTGTAACTTGTAACTTCAGTGTACGAGTCACTTGTAACTACAGTATACGAGTCACTTGTAACTACAGTATACGAGTCACTTGTAACTACAGAATACGCGTAACTAGTAACTACAGTATACGAGAAAGTTGTAACTACAGTATCCGAGTAACTTGTAACTTCAGTGTACGTGTCACTTGTAACTACAGTGTACGAGTCACTTGTTACTACAGTATACAAGTCACTTGTAACTTCAGTATACGAGTCACTTGTAACTACAGTATAAGCGTAACTAGTAACTACAGTATACGAGAAAGTTGTAACTACAGTATCCGAGTAACTTGTAACTTCAGTGTTCGTGTCACTTGTAACTACAGTGTACAAGTCACTTGTAACTACAGTATACGAGTCACTTGTAACTACAGTATACGAGTCACTTGAAACTTCAGTATACGAGTAACTTTTTATTACAATATACGTGTAACTTGTAACTACAGTATACGTGTAACTTGTAACTTCAGTGTACGTGTCACTTGTAACTGCAGTGTACGAGTCACTTGTAACTACAGTATACAAGTCACTTGTAACTTCAGTATACGAGTCACTTGTAACTACAGTATAAGCGTAACTAGTAACTACAGTATACGAGAAAGTTGTAACTACAGTATCCGAGTAACTTGTAACAACAGTCTACGAGTAAGTTGTAACTACAGTATACGAGTTACTTGTAACTACAGTATACGAGTCACTTGTAACTACAGTCTACGAGTAAGTTGTTACTACAGAATATGTGTCACTTGTAACTACAGTGAACGAGTCACTTGTAACTACAGTATACAAGTCACTTGTAACAACAGTATACGAGTAACTTTAAACTACAGTATACGTGTAACTTGTAACTATAGTATACAAGTCACTTAACTACAGTCTTCGAGTCACTTATAACTACAGTATACGAGTAACTTGTAACTACAGTAAACGAGTAACTACTAACTGCAGTATACGAGTCACTTGTAATTGCAGTATACGAGTCACTTGTTACTACAGTATACGAGTAACTAGTAACTACAGTATACGAGGAACTTGTAACTACAGAATACGAGTAACTTGTAACAACAGTATACGAGTAACTTGTTACTACAGTATACGAGTCTTTTTTAACTAAAGTATACGTGTAACTTGTTACTTTAGTATACGAGTCACTTGCAACTACAGTATACGTGTAACTTGAAACAACAGTAGTCGAGTAACTTGTAACTACAATATACGAGTAACTTGTAACTACAGTATACGAGTAACTTGTAACTACAGTATACGTGTAACTTGTACCTACAGTATACGAGTAACTACTAACTACAGTATACGAATCACTTGTAACTGCAGTATACGAGTCACTTGTAACTACAGTATACGAGGAACTTGTAACTACAGAATACGAGTAACTTGTAACTACAGTATACGAGTAACTTGTAACTACAGTATACGAGTCACTTGTAACTACAGAATACGCGTAACTTGTAGCTACAGTATACGAGTCACTTGTAACTACAGTATACGAGTCATTTGTAACTACAGTATTCGATTAACTTATAACTACAATATACGAGTAACTTAACTACAGTGTACGAGTCACTTGTAACTACAGTATACGTGTAACTTGTAACTAAAGTATACGAGTCACTTGTAACTACAGTATACGAGTTACTTGTAACTACATTATACGAGTCACTTGTAACTCCAATATACGTGTAACTTTTAACTACAGTGTACGAGTCACTTGTTACTACAGTATACGAGTAACTAGTAACTACAGTATACGAGGAACTTGTAACTACAGAATACGAGTAACTTGTAACTACAGTATACGAGTTACTTGTAACTACAGAATACGAGTCACTTGTAACTACAGCATACGAGTCACTTATAACAACAGTATACGTGTAACATGTAACTAAAGTATACGAGTTACTTGTAACTACAGTATACGAGTCTATTTTAACTACAGTATTCGAGTAACTTGTAACTACAATATACGTGTAATTTTTAACTACAGTGTACGAGTCACTTGTAACTACAGTATACGAGTAACTTGTTACTTCAGTATACGAGTAACTTGTAACTACAGTATACGTGTAACTTGTAACTACAGTATACGAGTCACTTGTAACTACAGAATACGCGTAACTAGTAACTACAGTATACGAGTAACTTGTAACTACAGTATACGAGTAACTTGTAACTACAGAATACGTGTAACTAGTAACTACAGTATACGAGTAATTTGTAACTACAGTATACGTGTCACTTGTAACTACAGTGTACAAGTCACTTGTAACTACAGTAAACGAGTAACTTGTAACTACAGTATACGAGTCACTTGTAACTACAGTGTACGAGTCACTTGTAACTACAGTATACGAGTCACTTGTAAATACAGTATACGAGTCACTTAAAAATACAGAATATGCGTAACTAGTTACTACAGTATACGAGTCACTTGTTACTACAGTATACGAGTAACTTGTAATTACAGTATACGTGTAACTTGTAACTACAGTATACGTGTAACTTGTAACTTCAGTGTACGAGTCACTTGTAACTACAGTATACGAGTCACTTGTAACTACAGTATATGTGTAACTTGTAACTACAGTGTACGAGTCACTTGTAACTACAGTATACGAGTCACTTGTAACTACAGTATACGAGTAACTAGTAACTACAGTATACGAGTAACTTGTAACTACAGTATTCGAGTAACTTCTAACTACAGTATACGAGTCATATGTAAATGCAGTATTCGAGTCACTTGTAAATACAGTATACGAGTAACTAGTAACTACAGTATACGAGGAACTTGTAACTACAGAATACGAGTAACTTGTAACTACAGTATACGAGTTACTTGTAACTACAGAATACGAGTCACTTGTAACTACAGCATACGAGTCACTTATAACAACAGTATACGTGTAACATGTAACTAAAGTATACGAGTTACTTGTAACTACAGTATACGAGTCACTTTTAACTACAGTATTCGAGTAACTTGTAACAACAATAAACGTGTAATTTTTAACAACAGTGTACGAGTCACTTGTAACTACAGTATACGAGTAACTTGTTACTACAGTATACGAGTAACTTGTAACTACAGTATACGTGTAACTTGTAACTACAGTATACGAGTCACTTGTAACTACAGAATACGCGTAACTAGTAACTACAGTATACGAGTAACTTGTAACAACAGTATACGAGTAACTTGTAACTACAGAATACGTGTTACTAGTAACTACAGTATACGAGTAATTTGTAACTACAGTATACGAAAAACTTGTAACTTCAGTCAACGAGTAAGTTGTAACTACAGTATACGTGTCACTTGTAACTACAGTGTACAAGTCACTTGTAACTACAGTATACGAGTCACTTGTAACTACAGTATACGAGTCACTTGAAACTACAGTATACGAGTAACTTTTTATTACAATATACGTGTAACTTGTAACTACAGTGTACGTGTCACTTGAAACTACAGTGTACGAGTCACTTGTAACTACAGTATACAAGTCACATGTAACTTCAGTATACGAGTCACTTGTAACTACAGTATAAGCGTAACTAGTAACTACAGTATACGAGAAAGTTGTAACTACAGTATCCGAGTAACTTGTAACTTCAGTGTACGTGTCACTTGTAACTACAGTGTACAAGTCACTTGTAACTACAGTATACGAGTCACTTGTAACTACAGTATATGAGTCACTTGAAACTACAGTATACGAGTAACTTTTTATTACAATATACGTGTAACTTGTAACTACAGTATACGTGTAACTTGTAACTTCCGTAAACGTGCCACTTGTAACTACAGTGTACGAGTCACTTGTAACTACAGTATACAAGTCACTTGTAACTTCAGTATACGAGTCACTTGTAACTACAGTATAAGCGTAACTTGTAACTACAGTATACGAGAAAGTTGTAACTACAGTATCCGAGTAACTTGTAACAACAGTCTACGAGTAAGTTGTAACTACAGTATACGAGTTACTTGTAACTACAGTATACGAGTCACTTGTAACTACAGTCTACGAGTAAGTTGTTACTACAGTATACGTGTCTCTTGTAAATACAGTGAACGAGTCACTTGTAACTACAGTATACGAGTCACTTGCAACAACAGTATACGAGTAACTTGAAACTACAGTATACGTGTAACTTGTAACTTTAGTATACAAGTCACTTAACTACAGTCTTCGAGTCACTTATAACTGCAGTATACGAGTAACTTGTAACTACAGTAAACGAGTAACTACTAACTGCAGTATACGAGTCACTTGTAATTGCAGTATACGAGTCACTTGTTACTACAGTATACGAGTAACTAGTAACTACAGTATACGAGGAACTTGTAACTACAGAATACGAGTAACTTGTAACTACAGTATACGAGTAACTTGTTACTACAGTATACGAGTCTTTTTTAACTAAAGTATACGTGTAACTTGTTACTACAGTATACGAGTCACTTGCAACTACAGTAAACGTGTAACTTGAAACAACAGTAGTCGAGTAACTTGTAACTACAATATACGAGTAACTTGTAACTACAGTATACGAGTAACTTGTAACTACAGTATACGTGTAACTTGTACCTACAGTATACGAGTTACTACTAACTACAGTATACGAATCACTTGTAACTGCAGTATACGAGTCACTTGTAACTACAGTAAACGAAGAACTTGTAACTACAGAATACGAGTTACTTGTAACTACAGTATACGAATAACTTGTAACTACAGTATACGAGTCACTTGTAACTACAGAATACGCGTAACTTGTAACTACAGTATACGAGTCACTTGTAACTACAGTATACGAGTTACTTGTAACTACATTATACGAGCGACTTGTAACTCCAATATACGTGTAACTTTTAACTACAGTGTACGAGTCACTTGTTACTACAGTATACGAGTAACTTGTTACTACAGTATACGAGTAACTTGTAACTACAGAATACGCGTAACTAGTAACTACAGTATACGAGTAAGTTGTAACTACGGTATACGAGTAACTTAACTACAGTGTACGAGTCACTTGTAACTACAGTATACGAGTCACTTGTAACTACAGTATACGAGTCACTTGTAACTACAGAATACGCGTAACTAGTAACTACAGTATACGAGTAACTTGTAACTACAGTATACGAGTTACTTGTAACTACATTATACGAGCGACTTGTAACTCCAATATACGTGTAACTTTTAACTACAGTGTACGAGTCACTTGTTACTACAGTATACGAGTAACTTGTTACTACAGTATACGAGTAACTTGTAACTACAGAATACGCGTAACTAGTAACTACAGTATACGAGTAAGTTGTAACTACGGTATACGAGTAACTTAACTACAGTGTACGAGTCACTTGTAACTACAGTATACGAGTCACTTGTAACTACAGTATACGAGTCACTTGTAACTACAGAATACGCGTAACTAGTAACTACAGTATACGAGTAACTTGTAACTACAGTATACGAGTAACTTGTAACTACAGAATACGCGAAACTAGTAACTACAGTATTCGAGTAACTACTATATACGAGTAACTTAACTACAGTGTACGAGTCACTTGTAACTACAGTATACGTGTAACTTGTAACTAAAGTATACGAGTCACTTGTAACTACAGTATACGAGTTACTTGTAACTACATTATACGAGCGACTTGTAACTCCAATATACGTGTAACTTTTAACTACAGTGTACGAGTCACTTGTTACTACAGTATACGAGTAACTTGTTACTACAGTATACGAGTAACTTGTAACTACAGAATACGCGTAACTAGTAACTACAGTATACGAGTAAGTTGTAACTACGGTATACGAGTAACTTAACTACAGTGTACGAGTCACTTGTAACTACAGTATACGAGTCACTTGTAACTACAGTATACGAGTCACTTGTAACTACAGAATACGCGTAACTAGTAACTACAGTATACGAGTAACTTGTAACTACAGTATACGAGTAACTTGTAACTACAGAATACGCGAAACTAGTAACTACAGTATACGAGTAAGTTGTAACTACAGTATACGAGTAACTTGTTACTACAGTATACGAGTCACTTGTAACTACAGTATACGAGTAACGTGTAACTACAGTATACGTGTAACTTGTACCTACAGTATACGAGTAACTACTAACTACAGTATACGAATCACTTGTAACTGCAGTATACGAGTCACTTGTAACTACAGTAAACGAGGAACTTGTAACTACAGAATACGAGTAACTTGTAACTACAGTATACGAGTAACTTGTAACTACAGTATACGAGTCACTTGTAACTACAGAATACGCGTTACTTGTAACTACAGTATACGAGTCACTTGTAACTACAGTATACGAGTCATTTGTAACTACAGTATTCGAGTTACTTGTAACTACTATATACGAGTAACTTAACTACAGTGTACGAGTCACTTGTAACTACAGTATACGTGTAACTTGTAACTAAAGTATACGAGTCACTTGTGACTACATTATACGAGTTACTTGTAACTACGTTATACGAGTCACTTGTAACTACAGTATTCGAGTAACTTGTAACTCCAATATACGTGTAACTTTTAACTACAGTGTACGAGTCACTTGTAACTACAGTATACGAGTAACTTGTAACTACAGTATACGAGTAATTTGTAACTACAGAATACGCGTAACTAGTAACTTCAGTATACGAGTAACTTGTAACAACAGTATACAATTAACTTGTAACTACAGAATACGCGTAACTAGTAACTACAGTATACGAGTAAGTTGTAACTACGGTATACGAGTTACTTAACTACAGTGTACGAGTCACTTGTAACTACAGTATACGAGTCACTTGTAACTACAGTATACGAGTCACTTGTAACTACAGAATACGCGTAACTAGTAACTACAGTATACGAGTAACTTGTAATTACAGTATACGAGTAACTTGTAACTACAGAATACGCGAAACTAGTAACTACAGTAGACGAGTAAGTTGTAACTACAGTATACGAGTAACTTGTAACTACAGTATACGAGTCACTTGTAACTACAGTATACGAGTCACTTGTAACTACAGTGTACGAGTCACTTGTAACTACAGAATACGAGTAACTTGTAACTACAGTATACGAGTAACTTGTAACTACAGAATACGAGTCACTTGTAACTACAGTATACGTGTCACTTGTAACTACAGTGTACGAGTCACTTGTAACTACAGTATACGAGTCACTTGTAACTACAGTATACGAGTCACTTAAAAATACAGAATATGCGTAACTAGTTACTACAGCATACGAGTCACTTGTTACTACAGTATACGAGTAACTTGTAATTACAGTATACGTGTAACTTGTAACTACAGTATACGTGTAACTTGTAACTTCAGTGTACGAGTCACTTGTAACTACAGTATACGAGTCACTTGTAACTACAGTATATGTGTAACTTGTAACTACAGTGTACGAGTCACTTGTAACTACAGTATACGAGTCACTTGTAACTACAGTATACGAGTAACTAGTAACTACAGTATACGAGTAACTTATAACTACAGTATACGAGTAACTTCTAACTACAGTATACGAGTCATATGTAAATGCAGTATACGAGTCACTTGTAAATACAGTATACGAGTAACTAGTAACTACAGTATACGAGGAACTTGTAACTACAGAATACGAGTAACTTGTAACTACAGTATACGAGTTACTTGTAACTACAGAATACGAGTCACTTGTAACTACAGCTTACGAGTCACTTAAAAATACAGAATATGCGTAACTAGTTACTACAGTATACGAGTCACTTGTTACTACAGTATACGAGTAACTTGTAATTACAGTATACGTGTAACTTGTTACTACAGTATACGAGTAACTTGTAATTACAGTATACGTGTAACTTGTTACTACAGTATACGAGTCAATTGTAACTACAGAATACGAAACACTTGTAACTTCAGTATACGAGTCACTTAAAAATACAGAATATGCGTAACTAGTTACTACAGTATACGAGTCACTTGTTACTACAGTATACGAGTAACTTGTAATTACAGTATACGTGTAACTTGTTACTACAGTATACGAGTCACTTGTAACTACAGTATACGAGTCACTTGTAACAACAGTATACGAGTCACTTGTAACTACAGTATACGTGTAACTTGTAACTACAGTATACGAGTCACTTGTAACTACAGTATACGAGTCACTTGTAACTACAGTATACGAGTAACTAGTAACTACAGTATACGAGTAACTTGTTACTACAGTATACGAGTAACTTGTAACTACAGAATACGAGTCACTTGTAACTACAGTATACGAGTCACTTGTAACTACAGTGTACGAGTCACTTGTAACTACAGTATACGAGTCACTTGTAACTACAGTATACGAGTCACTTAAAAATACAGAATATGCGTAACTAGTTACTACAGTATACGAGTCACTTGTTACTACAGTATACGAGTAACTTGTAATTACAGTATACGTGTAACTTGTAACTACAGTATACGTGTAACTTGTAACTTCAGTGTACGAGTCACTTGTAACTACAGTATACGAGTCACTTGTAAATACAATATATGTGTAACTTGTAACTACAGTGTACGAGTCACTTGTAACTACAGTATACGAGTCACTTGTAACTACAGTATACGAGTAACTAGTAACTACAGTATACGAGTAACTTATAACTACAGTATACGAGTAACTTCTAACTACAGTATACGAGTCATATGTAAATGCAGTATACGAGTCACTTGTAAATACAGTATACGAGTAACTAGTAACTACAGTATACGAGGAACTTGTAACTACAGAATACGAGTAACTTGTAACTACAGTATACGAGTAACTTGTAACTACAGAATACGAGTCACTTGTAACTACAGCATACGAGTCACTTATAACAACAGTATACGTGTAACATGTAACTAAAGTATACGAGTTACTTGTAACTACAGTATACGAGTCACTTTTAACTACAGTATTCGAGTAACTTGTAACTACAATATACGTGTAATTTTTAACTACAGTGTACGAGTCACTTGTAACTACAGTATACGAGTAACTTGTTACTACAGTATACGAGTAACTTGTAACTACAGTATACGTGTAACTTGTAACTACAGTATACGAGTCACTTGTAACTACAGAATACGCGTAACTAGTAACTACAGTATACGAGTAACTTGTAACTACAGTATACGAGTAACTTGTAACTACAGAATACGTGTAACTAGTAACTACAGTATACGAGTAATTTATAACTACAGTATACGAAAAACTTGTATCTTCAGTCAACGAGTAAGTTGTAACTACAGTATACGTGTCACTTGTAACTACAGTGTACAAGTCACTTGTAACTACAGTATACGAGTCACTTGTAACTACAGTATACGAGTCACTTGAAACTACAGTATACGAGTAACTTTTTATTACAATATACATGTAACTTGTAACTACAGTATACGTGTAACTTGTAACTTCAGTGTACGAGTCACTTGTAACTACAGTATACGAGTCACTTGTAACTACAGTATACGAGTCACTTGTAACTACAGAATACGCGTAACTAGTAACTACAGTATACGAGAAAGTTGTAACTACAGTATCCGAGTAACTTGTAACTTCAGTGTACGTGTCACTTGTAACTACAGTGTACGAGTCACTTGTTACTACAGTATACAAGTCACTTGTAACTTCAGTATACGAGTCACTTGTAACTACAGTATAAGCGTAACTAGTAACTACAGTATACGAGAAAGTTGTAACTACAGTATCCGAGTAACTTGTAACTTCAGTGTTCGTGTCACTTGTAACTACAGTGTACAAGTCACTTGTAACTACAGTATACGAGTCACTTGTAACTACAGTATACGAGTCACTTGAAACTTCAGTATACGAGTAACTTTTTATTACAATATACGTGTAACTTGTAACTACAGTATACGTGTAACTTGTAACTTCAGTGTACGTGTCACTTGTAACTGCAGTGTACGAGTCACTTGTAACTACAGTATACAAGTCACTTGTAACTTCAGTATACGAGTCACTTGTAACTACAGTATAAGCGTAACTAGTAACTACAGTATACGAGAAAGTTGTAACTACAGTATCCGAGTAACTTGTAACAACAGTCTACGAGTAAGTTGTAACTACAGTATACGAGTTACTTGTAACTACAGTATACGAGTCACTTGTAACTACAGTCTACGAGTAAGTTGTTACTACAGAATATGTGTCACTTGTAACTACAGTGAACGAGTCACTTGTAACTACAGTATACAAGTCACTTGTAACAACAGTATACGAGTAACTTTAAACTACAGTATACGTGTAACTTGTAACTATAGTATACAAGTCACTTAACTACAGTCTTCGAGTCACTTATAACTACAGTATACGAGTAACTTGTAACTACAGTAAACGAGTAACTACTAACTGCAGTATACGAGTCACTTGTAATTGCAGTATACGAGTCACTTGTTACTACAGTATACGAGTAACTAGTAACTACAGTATACGAGGAACTTGTAACTACAGAATACGAGTAACTTGTAACAACAGTATACGAGTAACTTGTTACTACAGTATACGAGTCTTTTTTAACTAAAGTATACGTGTAACTTGTTACTTTAGTATACGAGTCACTTGCAACTACAGTATACGTGTAACTTGAAACAACAGTAGTCGAGTAACTTGTAACTACAATATACGAGTAACTTGTAACTACAGTATACGAGTAACTTGTAACTACAGTATACGTGTAACTTGTACCTACAGTATACGAGTAACTACTAACTACAGTATACGAATCACTTGTAACTGCAGTATACGAGTCACTTGTAACTACAGTATACGAGGAACTTGTAACTACAGAATACGAGTAACTTGTAACTACAGTATACGAGTAACTTGTAACTACAGTATACGAGTCACTTGTAACTACAGAATACGCGTAACTTGTAGCTACAGTATACGAGTCACTTGTAACTACAGTATACGAGTCATTTGTAACTACAGTATTCGATTAACTTATAACTACAATATACGAGAAACTTAACTACAGTGTACGAGTCACTTGTAACTACAGTATACGTGTAACTTGTAACTAAAGTATACGAGTCACTTGTAACTACAGTATACGAGTTACTTGTAACTACATTATACGAGTCACTTGTAACTCCAATATACGTGTAACTTTTAACTACAGTGTACGAGTCACTTGTTACTACAGTATACGAGTAACTTGTAACTACAGTATACGAGTAACTTGTAACTACAGAATACGCGTAACTAGTAACTTCAGTATACGAGTAACTTGTAACTACAGTATACGATTAACTTGTAACTACAGAATACGCGTAACTAGTAACTACAGTATACGAGTAAGTTGTAACTACGGTATACGAGTAACTTAACTACAGTGTACGAGTCACTTGTAACTACAGTATACGAGTCACTTGTAACTACAGTATACGAGTCACTTGTAACTACAGAATACGCGTAACTAGTAACTACAGTATACGAGTAACTTGTAACTACAGTATACGAGTAACTTGTAACTACAGAATACGCGAAACTAGTAACTACAGTATACGAGTAAGTTGTAACTACATTATACGAGTAACTTGTAACTACAGTATACGAGTCACTTGTAACTACAGTATACGAGTCACTTGTAACTACAGTGTACGAGTCACTTGTAACTACAGAATACGAGTCACTTGTAACTACAGTATACGAGTCACTTAAAAATACAGAATATGCGAAACTAGTTACAACAGTATACGAGTCACTTGTTACTACAGTTTACGAGTAACTTGTAATTACAGTATACGTATAACTTGTTACTACAGTATACGAGTCACTTGTAACTACAGTATACGAGTCACTTGTTACAACAGTATACGAGTCACTTGTAACTACAGTATACGGGTAACTTGTAACTACAGTATACGAGTCACTTGTAACTACAGTATACGAGTCACTTGTAACTACAGTATACGAGTAACTAGTAACTACAGTATACGAGTAACTTGTAACTACAGTATACGAGTTACTTGTAACTTCAGTACACGAGTAACTTCTAACTACAGTATACGAGTCACTTGTAAATGCAGTATACAAGTCACTTGTAAATACAGTATACGAGTAACTAGTAACTACAATATACGAGGAACTTGTAACTTCAGAATACGAGTAACTTGTAACTACAGTATACGAGTCACTTGTAACTTCAGCATACGAGTCACTTATAACAACAGTATACGTGTAACATGTAACTAAAGTATACGAGTTACTTGTAACTACAGTATACGAGTAACTTGTAACTACAGAATACGCGTGACTAGTAACTTCAGTATACGAGTAACTTGTAACTACAGTATACGATTAACTTGTAACTACAGAATACGCGTAACTAGTAACGACAGTATACGAGTAAGTTGTAACTACGGTATACGAGTAACTTAACTACAGTGTACGAGTCACTTGTAACTACAGTATACGAGTCACTTGTAACTACAGAATACGCGTAACTAGTAACTACAGTATACGAGTAACTTGTAACTACAGTATACGAGTAACTTGTAACTACAGAATACGCGAAACTAGTAACTACAGTATACGAGTAGGTTGTAACTACATTATACGAGTAACTTGTAACTACAGTATACGAGTCACTTGTAACTACAGTATACGAGTCACTTGTAACTACAGTGTACGAGTCACTTGTAACTACAGAATACGAGTCACTTGTAACTACAGTATACGAGTCACTTAAAAATACAGAATATGCGAAACTAGTTACTACAGTATACGAGTCACTTGTTACTACAGTTTACGAGTAACTTGTAATTACAGTATACGTGTAACTTGTTACTACAGTATACGAGTCACTTGTAACTACAGTATACGAGTCACTTGTAACAACAGTATACGAGTCACTTGTAACTACAGTATACGGGTAACTTGTAACTACAGTATACGAGTCACTTGTAACTACAGTATACGAGTCACTTGTAACTACAGTATACGAGTAACTAGTAACTACAGTATACGAGTAACTTGTAACTACAGTATACGAGTTACTTGTAACTTCAGTACACGAGTAACTTCTAACTACAGTATACGAGTCACTTGTAAATGCAGTATACAAGTCACTTGTAAATACAGTATACGAGTAACTAGTAACTACAGTATACGAGGAACTTGTAACTTCAGAATACGAGTAACTTGTAACTACAGTATACGAGTCACTTGTAACTTCAGCATACGAGTCACTTATAACAACAGTATACGTGTAACATGTGACTAAAGTATACGAGTTACTTGTAACTACAGTATACGAGTCACTTTTAAATACAATATTCGAGTAACTTGTAACTACAATATACGTGTAACTTTTAACTACAGTGTACGAGTCACTTGTAACTACAGTATACGAGTAACTTGTTACTACAGTATACGAGTAACTTGTAACTACAGTAAACGTGTAACTTGTATCTACAGTATACGTGTAACTTAACTACAGTGTCCGAGTCACTTGTAACTACAGTATACGAGTCACTTGTAACTACAGTATACGAGTCACTTATAACTACAGAATACGCGTAACTAGTAACTTCAGTATACGAGTAACTTGTAACTACAGTATACGAGTAACTTGTAACTACAGGATACGCGTAACTAGTAACTACAGTATACGAGTAATTTGTAACTACAGTATACGAGAAACTTGTAACTACAGTCTACGAGTAAGTTGTAACTACAGTAAACGTGTCACTTGTAACTACAGTGTACAAGTCACTTGTAACTACAGTATACGAGTCACTTGAAACTACAGTATACGAGTAACTTGTTATTACAATATACGTGTAACTTGTTACTACAGTATACGTGTAACTTGTAACTTCAGTGTACCAGTCACTTGTAACTACAGTATACGAGTCACTTGTAACTACAGTATACGAGTCACTTGTAACTACAGAATACGCGTAACTAGTAACTACAGTATACGAGAAAGTTGTAACTACAGTATACGAGGAACTTTTAACTACAGAATACGAGTAACTTGTAACTACAGTATACGAATCACTTGTAACTACAATATACGAGGAACTTTTTACTACAGAATACGAGTAACTTGTAACTACAGTATACGAGTCACTTGTAACTACAGTATACGAGTCACTTGTAACTACAGTATACGAGGAACTTTTAACTACAGAATACGAGTAACTTGTAACTACAGTATACGAGTAACTTGTAACTACAGTATATGAGTCACTTATAACTACAGTATACGAGTCACTTGTAACTACAGTATTCAAGTAACTTGTAACTACAATATACGAGTAACTTAACTACAGTGTACGAGTCACTTGTAACTACAGTATACGAGTCACTTGTAACTACAGTATACGAGTCACTTGTAACAACAGAATACGCGTAACTAGTAACTACAGTATACGAGAAAGTTGTAACTACAGTATCCGAGTAACTTGTAACAACAGTCTACGAGTAAGTTGTAACTACAGTATACGTGTCACTTGTAACTACAGTGTACGAGTCACTTGTAACTACAGTATACAAGTCACTTGTAACTTCAGTATACGAGTAACTTGAAACTACAGTATATGTGTAACTTGTAACTACAGTGTACGAGTCACTTGTAACTACAGTATACGAGTCACTTGTAACTACAGTATACGAGTAACTAGTAACTACAGTATACGAGTAACTTGTAACTACAGTATACGAGTAACTTCTAACTACAGTATACGAGTCATATGTAAATGCAGTATACGAGTCACTCGTAAATACAGTATACGAGTAACTTGTAACTACAGTATACGAGAAACTTGTAACTACAGAATACGAGTAACTTGTAACTACAGTATACGAGTTACTTGTAACTACAGTATACGAGTCACTTGTAACTACAGCATACGAGTCACTTATAACAACAGTATACGTGTAACATGTAACTAAAGTATACGTGTTACTTGTAACTACAGTATACGAGTCACTTTTAACTACAGTATTCGAGTAACTTATAACTACAATATACGTGTAATTTTTAACTACAGTGTACGAGTCACTTGTAACTACAGTTTACGAGTAACTTGTTACTACAGTATACGAGTAATTTGTAACTACAGTATACGTGTAACTTGTAACTACAGTATACGAGTCACTTGTAACAACAGAATACGCGTAACTAGTAACTACAGTATACAAGTAACTTGTTACTACAGTATACGAGTAACTTGTTACTACAGAATACGTGTAACTAGTAACTACAGTATACGAGTAATTTGTAACTACAGTATACGAAAAACTTGTAACTTCAGTCTACGAGTAAGTTGTAACTACAGTATACGTGTCACTTGTAACTACAGTGTACAAGTCACTTGTAACTACAGTATACGAGTCACTTGTAACTACAGTATACGAGTCACTTGAAACTACAGTATACGAGTAACTTTTTATTACAATATACGTGTAACTTGTAACTACAGTATACGTGTAACTTGTAACTTCAATGTACGAGTCACTTGTAACTACAGTATACGAGTCACTTGTAACTACAGTATACGAGTCACTTGTAACTACAGAATACGCGTAACTAGTAACTACAGTATACGAGAAAGTTGTAACTACAGTATCCGAGTAACTTGTAACAACAGTCTACGAGTAAGTTGTAACTACAGTATACGTGTCACTTGTAACTACAGTGTACGAGTCACTTGTAACTACAGTATACAAGTCACTTGTAACTTCAGTATACGAGTCACTTGTAACTACAGTATTAACGTAACTAGTAACTACAGTATACGAGAAAATTGTAACTACAGTATCCGAGTAACTTGTAACAACAGTCTACGAGTAAGTTGTAACTACAGTATACGAGTAACTTGTAACTACAGTATACAAGTCACTTGTAACTACAGTCTACGAGTAAGTTGTTACTACAGAATACGTGTCACTTGTAAATACAGTGAACGAGTCACTTGTAACTACAGTATACGAGTCACTTGTAACAACAGTATACGAGTAACTTGAAACTACAGTATACGTGTAACTTGTAACTATAGTATACAAGTCACTTAACTACAGTCTTCGAGTCAATTATAACTACAGTATACGAGTAACTTGTAACTACAGTAAACGAGTAACTACTAACTGCAGTATACGAGTCACTTGTAATTGCAGTATACGAGTCACTTGTTACTACAGTATACGAGGAACTTGTAACTACAGAATACGAGTAACTTGTAACTACAGTATACGAGTAACTTGTAACTACAGTATACGAGTCACTTGTAACTACAGAATACGCGTAACTTGTAACTACAGTATACGAGTCACTTGTATCTACAGTATACGAGTCATTTGTAACTACAGTATTCGAGTAACTTGTAACAACTATATACGAGTAACTTAACTACAGTGTACGAGGAACTTGTAACTACAGAATACGAGTAACTTGTATCTACAGTATACGAGTAACTTGTTACTACAGTATAAGAGTCTTTTTTAAACTAAAGAATACGTGTAACTTGTTACTACAGTATACGAGTCACTTGCAACTACAGTATACGTGTAACTTGAAACAACAGTAGTCGAGTAACTTGTAACTACAATATACGAGTAACTTGTAACTACAGTATATGAGTAACTTGTAACTACAGTATACGTGTAACTTGTACCTACAGTATACGAGTAACTACTAACTACAGTAAACGAATCACTTGTAACTGCAGTATACGAGTCACTTGTAACTACAGTATACGAGGAACTTGTAACTACAGAATACGAGTAACTTGTAACTACAGTATACGAGTAACTTGTAACTACAGTATACGAGTCACTTGTAACTACAGAATACGCGTAACTTGTAACTACAGTATACGAGTCACTTGTAACTACAGTATACGAGTCATTTGTAACTACAGTATTCGAGTAACTTGTAACTACTATATACGAGTAACTTAACTACAGTGTACGAGTCACTTGTAACTACAGTATACGAGTTACTTGTAACTACATTGTACGAGTCACTTGTAACTACAGTATTCGAGTAACTTGTAAATCCAATATACGTGTTACTTTTAACAACAGTGTACGAGTCACTTGTAACTACAGTATACGAGTAACTTGTAACTACAGTATACGAGTAACTTGTAACTACAGAATACGCGTAACTAGTAACTTCAGTATACGAGTAACTTGTAACTACAGTATACGATTAACTTGTAACTACAGAATACGCGTAACTAGTAACTACAGTATACGAGTAAGTTGTAACTACAGTATACGAGTAACTTAACTACAGTGTACGAGTCACTTGTAACTACAATATACGAGTCACTTGTAACTACAGTATACGAGTCACTTGTAACTACAGAATACGCGTAACTAGTAACTACAGTATACGAGTAACTTGTAACTACAGTATACGAGTAACTTGTAACTACAGAATACGCGAAACTAGTAACTACAGTATACGAGTAAGTTGTAACTACAGTATACGAGTAACTTGTAACTACAGTATACGAGTCACTTGTAACTACAGTATACGAGTCACTTGTAACTACAGTGTACGAGTCACTTGTAACTACAGAATACGAGTCACTTGTAACTACAGTATACGAGTCACTTAAAAATACAGAATATGCGTAACTAGTTACTACAGTATACGAGTCACTTGTTACTACAGTATACGAGTAACTTGTAATTACAGTATACGTGTAACTTGTTACTACAGTATACGAGTCACTTGTAACTACAGTATATGAGTCACTTGTAACAACAGTATACGAGTCACTTGTAACTACAGTATTCGTGTAACTTGTAACTACAATATACGAGTCACTTGTAACTACAGTATACGAGTCACTTGTAACTACAGTATACGAGTAACTAGTAACTACAGTATACGAGTAACTTGTAACTACAGTATACGAGTTACTTGTAACTTCAGTACACGAGTAACTTCTAACTACAGTATACGAGTCACTTGTAAATGCAGTATACAAGTCACTTGTAAATACAGTATACGAGTAACTAGTAACTACAGTATACGAGGAACTTGTAACTTCAGAATACGAGTAACTTGTAACAACAGTATACGAGTCACTTGTAACTTCAGCATACGAGTCACTTATAACAACAGTATACGTGTAACATGTAACTAAATTATACGAGTTACTTGTAACTACAGTATACGAGTCACTTTTAAATACAATATTCGAGTAACTTGTAACTACAATATACGTGTAACTTTTAACTACAGTGTACGAGTCACTTGTAACTACAGTATACGAGTAACTTGTTACTACAGTATACGAGTAACTTGTAACTACAGTAAACGTGTAACTTGTATCTACAGTATACGTGTAACTTAACTACAGTGTCCAAGTCACTTGTAACTACAGTATACGAGTCACTTGTAACTACAGTATACGAGTCACTTATAACTACAGAATACGCGTAACTAGTAACTTCAGTATACGAGTAATTTGTAACTACAGTATACGAGTAACTTGTAACTACAGAATACGCGTAACTAGTAACTACAGTATACGAGTAATTTGTAACTACAGTATACGAGAAACTTGTAACTACAGTCTACGAGTAAGTTGTAACTACAGTAAACGTGTCACTTGTAACTACAGTGTACAAGTCACTTGTAACTACAGTATACGAGTCACTTGAAACTACAGTATACGAGTAACTTGTTATTACAATATACGTGTAACTTGTTACTACAGTATACGTGTAACTTGTAACTAAATTATACGAGTTACTTGTAACTACAGTATACGAGTCACTTTTAAATACAATATTCGAGTAACTTGTAACTACAATATACGTGTAACTTTTAACTACAGTGTACGAGTCACTTGTAACTACAGTATACGAGTAACTTGTTACTACAGTATACGAGTAACTTGTAACTACAGTAAACGTGTAACTTGTATCTACAGTATACGTGTAACTTAACTACAGTGTCCAAGTCACTTGTAACTACAGTATTCGAGTCACTTGTAACTACAGTATACGAGTCACTTATAACTACAGAATACGCGTAACTAGTAACTTCAGTATACGAGTAATTTGTAACAACAGTATACGAGTAACTTGTTACTACAGAATACGCGTAACTAGTAACTACAGTATACGAGTAATTTGTAACTACAGTATACGAGAAACTTGTAACTACAGTCTACGAGTAAGTTGTAACTACAGTAAACGTGTCACTTGTAACTACAGTGTACCAGTCACTTGTAACTACAGTATACGAGAAACTTGTAACAACAGTCTACGAGTAAGTTGTAACTACAGTAAACGTGTCACTTGTAACTACAGTGTACAAGTCACTTGTAACTACAGTATACGAGTAACTTGTAACTACAGTATACGAGTAACTTGTAACTACAGAATACGCGTAACTAGTAACTTCAGTATACGAGTAACTTGTAACTACAGTATACGATTAACTTGTAACTACAGAATACGCGTAACTAGTAACTACAGTATACGAGTAAGTTGTAACTACAGTATACGAGTAACTTAACTACAGTGTACGAGTCACTTGTAACTACAGTATACGAGTCACTTGTAACTACAGTATACGAGTCACTTGTAACTACAGAATACGCGTAACTAGTAACTACAGTATACGAGTAACTTGTAACTACAGTATACGAGTAACTTGTAACTACAGAATACGCGAAACTAGTAACTACAGTATACGAGTAAGTTGTAACTACAGTATACGAGTAACTTGTAACTACAGTATACGAGTCACTTGTAACTACAGTATACGAGTCACTTAAAAATACAGAATATGCGTAACTAGTTACTACAGTATACGAGTCACTTGTTACTACAGTATACGAGTAACTTGTAATTACAGTATACGTGTAACTTGTTACTACAGTATACGAGTCACTTGTAACAACAGTATATGAGTCACTTGTAACAACAGTATACGAGTCACTTGTAACTACAGTATACGTGTAACTTGTAACTACAATATACGAGTCACTTGTAACTACAGTATACGAGTCACTTGTAACTACAGTATACGAGTAACTAGTAACTACAGTATACGAGTAACTTGTAACTACAGTATACGAGTTACTTGTAACTTCAGTACACGAGTAACTTCTAACTACAGTATACGAGTCACTTGTAAATGCAGTATACAAGTCACTTGTAAATACAGTATACGAGTAACTAGTAACTACAGTATACGAGGAACTTGTAACTTCAGAATACGAGTAACTTGTAACAACAGTATACGAGTCACTTGTAACTACAGTATCCGAGTAACTTGTAACAACAGTCTACGAGTAAGTTGTAACTACAGTATACGTGTCACTTGTAACTACAGTGTACGAGTCACTTGTAACTACAGTATACAAGTCACTTGTAACTTTAGTATACGAGTCACTTGTAACTACAGTATAAGCGTAACTAGTAACAACAGTAAACGAGAAAGTTGTAACTACAGTATACGAGTCACTTGTAACTACAGAATACGCGTAACTAGTAACTACAGTATACGAGAAAGTTGTAACTACAGTATCCGAGTAACTTGTAACAACAGTCTACGAGTAAGTTGTAACTACAGTATACGTGTCACTTGTAACTACAGTGTACGAGTCACTTGTAACTACAGTATACAAGTCACTTGTAACTTCAGTATACGAGTCACTTGTAACTACAGAATACGCGTTACTAGTAACTACAGTATACGAGTAATTTGTAACTACAGTATACGAGAAACTTGTAACTACAGTCTACGAGTAAGTTGTAACTACAGTAAACGTGTCACTTGTAACTACAGTGTACAAGTCACTTGTAACTACAGTATACGAGTCACTTGAAGCTACAGTATACGAGTAACTTGTTATTACAATATACGTGTAACTTGTTACTACAGTATACGTGTAACTTGTAACTAAATTATACGAGTTACTTGTAACTACAGTATACGAGTCACTTTTAAATACAATATTCGAGTAACTTGTAACTACAATATCCGTGTAACTTTTAACTACAGTGTACGAGTCACTTGTAACTACAGTATACGAGTAACTTGTTACTACAGTATACGAGTAACTTGTAACTACAGTAAACGTGTAACTTGTATCTACAGTATACGTGTAACTTAACTACAGTGTCCAAGTCACTTGTAACTACAGTATACGAGTCACTTGTAACTACAGTATACGAGTCACTTATAACTACAGAATACGCGTAACTAGTAACTTCAGTATACGAGTAATTTGTAACTACAGTATACGAGTAACTTGTAACTACAGAATACGCGTAACTAGTAACTACAGTATACGAGTAATTTGTAACTACAGTATACGAGAAACTTGTAACTACAGTCTACGAGTAAGTTGTAACTACAGTAAACGTGTCACTTGTAACTACAGTGTACCAGTCACTTGTAACTACAGTATACGAGTCACTTGTAACTACAGTATACGAGTCAATTGTAACTACAGAATACGCGTAACTAGTAACTACAGTATACGAGAAAGTTGTAACTACAGTATCCGAGTAACTTGTAACAACAGTCTACGAGTAAGTTGTAACTACAGTATACGTGTCACTTGTAACTACAGTGTACGAGTCACTTGTAACTACAGTATACAAGTCACTTGTAACTTCAGTATACGAGTCACTTGTAACTACAGTATAAGCGTAACTAGTAACTACAGTAAACGAGAAAGTTGTAACTACAGTATACGAGTCACTTGTAACTACAGAATACGCGTAACTTGTAACTACAGTATACGAGTTACTTGTAACTACAGTATACGAGTCACTTGTAACTACAGTCTACGAGTAAGTTGTTACTACAGAAAACGTGTCACTTGTAACTACAGTGAACGAGTCACTTGTAACTACAGTATACGAGTCACTTGTAACAACAGTATACGAGTAACTTGAAACTACATTATACGTGTAACTTGTAACTACAGTATACAAGTCACTTAACTACAGTCTTCGAGTCACTTATAACTACAGTATACGAGTAACTTGTAACTACAGTAAACGAGTAACTACTAACTGCAGTATACGAGTCACTTGTAATTGCAGTATACGAGTCACTTGTTACTACAGTATACGAGTAACTAGTAACTACAGTATACGACGAACTTGTAACTACAGAATACGAGTAACTTGTAACTACAGTATACGAGTAACTTGTAACTACAGTATACGAGTCTTTCGTAACTAAAGTATACGAGTAACTTGTTACTACAGTATACGAGTCACTTGCAACTACAGTATACGTGTTACTTGAAACAACAGTATTCGAGTAACTTGTAACTACAATATACGAGTAACTTGTAACTACAGTATACGAGTAACTTGTAACTACAGTATACGTGTAACTTGTTCCTACAGTATACGAGTAACTACTAACTAAAGTATACGAATCACTTGTAACTACAGTATACGAGGAACTTTTAACTACAGAATACGAGTAACTTGTAACTACAGTATACGAATCACTTGTAACTACAGTATACGAGGAACTTTTAACTACAGAATACGAGTAACTTGTAACTACAGTATACGAGTCACTTGTAACTACAGTATACGAGTCACTTGTAACTACAGTATACGAGGAACTTTTAACTACAGAATACGAGTAACTTGTAACTACAGTATACGAGTACATTGTAACTACAGTATATGAGTCACTTGTAACTACAGTATACGAGTCACTTGTAACTACAGTATTCAAGTAACTTGTAACTACAATATACGAGTAACTTAACTACAGTGTACGAGTCACTTGTAACTACAGTATACGAGTCACTTGTAACTACAGTATACGAGTCACTTGTAACTACAGAATACGCGTAACTAGTAACTACAGTATACGAGAAATTTGTAACTACAGTATCCGAGTAACTTGTAACAACAGTCTACGAGTAAGTTGTAACTACAGTATACGTGTCACTTGTAACTACAGTGTACGAGTCACTTGTAACTACAGTATACAAGTCACTTGTAACTTCAGTATACGAGTCACTTGTAACTACAGAATACGCGTAACTAGTAACTACAGTATACGCGTTACTTGTAACTACAGTATACGAGTCACTTGTAACTACAGTCTACGAGTAAGTTGTTACTACAGAATACGTGTCACTTGTAACTACAGTGAACGAGTCACTTGTAACTACAGTATACGAGTCACTTGTAACAACAGTATACGAGTAACTTGAAACTACAGTATAAGTGTAACTTGTAACTACAGTATACAAGTCACTTAACTACAGTCTTCGAGTCACTTATAACTACAGTATACGAGTAACTTGTAACTACAGTAAACGAGTAACTACTAACTGCAGTATACGAGTCACTTGTAATTGCAGTAAACGAGTCACTTGTTACTACAGTATACGAGTAACTAGTAACTACAGTATACGAGGAACTTGTAACTACAGAATACGAGTAACTTGTAACTACAGTATACGAGTAACTTGTAACTACAGTAAACGAGTCTTTCGTAACTAAAGTATACGAGTAACTTGTTACTACAGTATACGAGTCACTTGCAACTACAGTATACGTGTAACTTGAAACAACAGTATTCGAGTAACTTGTAACTACAATATACGAGTAACTTGTAACTACAGTATACGAGTAACTCGTAACTACAGTATACGTGTAACTTGTACCTACAGTATACGAGTAACTACTAACTAAAGTATACGAATCACTTGTAACTACAGTATACGAGGAACTTTTAACTACAGAATACGAGTAAATTGTAACTACAGTATACGAGTAACTTGTAACTACAGTATACGAGTCACTTGTAACTACAGAATACGCGTAACTTGTAACTACAGTATATGAGTCACTTGTAACTACAGTATACGAGTCACTTGTAACTACAGTATTCAAGTAACTTGTAACTTCAATATACGAGTAACTTAACTACAGTGTACGAGTCACTTGTAACTACAGTATACGTGTAACTTGTAACTACAGTATACAAGTCACTTGTAACTACAGTATACGAGTAACTTGTAACTACAGTATACGAGTCACTTGTAACTACAGTATTCGAGTAACTTGTAACTCCAATATACGTGTAACTTTAAACTACAGTGTAAGAGTCACTTGTAACTACAGTATACGAGTAACTTGTAACTACAGTATACGAGTAACTTGTAACTACAGAATACGCGTAACAAGTAACTACAGTATACGAGTAACTTGTAACTACAGTATACTTGTAACTTGTAACTACAATATACGCGTAACTAGTAACTACAGTATACGAGTAAGTTGTATTTATTTACAGTTTATTGCACACAAAAACATTACAGGAAAGACACAAAACATAAAGAAATACGACACAACAGGTACAGCTTATTTCTAAGTAGAAATTAATGTATGTATTTACAGTAAACGAGTAACTAAACTACAGTGTACGAGTCACTTATAACTTCAGTATACGAGTCACTTGTAACTACAGTATACGAGTCACTTGTAACTACAGAATACGCGTAACTTGTAACTACAGTATACGAGTAACTCGTAACTACAGAATACGCGTAACTAGTAACTACAGTATACGAGTAAGTTGTAACTACAGTATACGAGTAACTTGTAACTACAGTATACGAGTCAATTGTAACTACAGTTTACGAGTCACTTGTAACTACAGTATACGAGTCACTTGTAACTACAGAATACGCGTAACTTGTAACTACAGTATACGAGTAACTCGTAACTACAGAATACGCGTAACTAGTAACTACAGTATACGAGTAAGTTGCAACTACAGTATACGAGTAACTTGTAACTACAGTATACGAGTCAATTGTAACTACAGTTTACGAGTCACTTGTAACTACAGTATACGAGTCACTTGTAACTACAGTATACGAGTCACTTGTTACTACAGTATACGAGTAACTAGTAGCTACAGTATACGAGGAACTTGTAACTACAGAATACGAGTAACTTGTAACTACAGTATACGAGTAACTTGTTACTACAGTATACGAGTCTTTTGTAACTAAAGTATACGAGTAACTTGTTACTACAGTATACGAGTCACTTGCAACTACAGTATACGTGTAACTTGAAACAACAGTAGTCGAGTAACTTGTAACTACAATATACGAGTAACTTGTAACTACAGTATACGAGTAACTTGTAACTACAGTATATGAGTCACTTGTAACTACAGTATACGAGTCACTTGTAACTACAGTATTCAAGTAACTTGTAACTACAATATACGAGTAACTGAACTACAGTGTACGAGTCACTTGTAACTACAGTATACGAGTCACTTGTAACTACAGTATACGAGTCACTTGTAACTACAGAATACGCGTAACTAGTAACTACAGTATACGAGAAAGTTGTAACTACAGTATCCGAGTAACTTGTAACAACAGTCTACGAGTAAGTTGTAACTACAGTATACGTGTCACTTGTAACTACAGTGTACGAGTCACTTGTAACTACAGTATACAAGTCACTTGTAACTTCAGTATACGAGTCACTTGTAACTACAGAATACGCGTAACTAGTAACTACAGTATACGCGTTACTTGTAACTACAGTATACGAGTCACTTGTAACTACAGTCTACGAGTAAGTTGTTACTACAGAATACGTGTCACTTGTAACTACAGTGAACGAGTCACTTGTAACTACAGTATACGAGTCACTTGTAACAACAGTATACGAGTAACTTGAAACTACAGTATAAGTGTACCTTGTAACTACAGTATACAAGTCACTTAACTACAGTCTTCGAGTCACTTATAACTACAGTATACGAGTAACTTGTAACTACAGTAAACGAGTAACTACTAACTGCAGTATACGAGTCACTTGTAATTGCAGTAAACGAGTCACTTGTTACTACAGTATACGAGTAACTAGTAACTACAGTATACGAGGAACTTGTAACTACAGAATACGAGTAACTTGTAACTACAGTATACGAGTAACTTGTAACTACAGTAAACGAGTCTTTCGTAACTAAAGTATACGAGTAACTTGTTACTACAGTATACGAGTCACTTGCAACTACAGTATACGTGTAACTTGAAACAACAGTATTCGAGTAACTTGTAACTACAATATACGAGTAACTTGTAACTACAGTATACGAGTTACTTGTAACTACAGTAAACGTGTAACTTGTACCTACAGGATACGAGTAACTACTAACTAAAGTATACGAATCACTTGTAACTACAGTATACGAGGAACTTTTAACTACAGAATACGAGTAAATTGTAACTACAGTATACGAGTAACTTGTAACTACAGTATACGAGTCACTTGTAACTACAGAATACGCGTAACTTGTAACTACAGTATATGAGTCACTTGTAACTACAGTGTACGAGTCACTTGTAACTACAGTATACGTGTAACTTGTAACTACAGTATACAAGTCACTTGTAACTACAGTATACGAGTAACTTGTAACTACAGTATACGAGTCACTTGTAACTACAGTATTCGAGTAACTTGTAACTCCAATATACGTGTAACTTTAAACTACAGTGTAAGAGTCACTTGTAACTACAGTATACGAGTAACTTGTAACTACAGTATACGAGTAACTTGTAACTACAGAATACGCGTAACAAGTAACTACAGTATACGAGTAACTTGTAACTACAGTATACTTGTAACTTGTAACTACAATATACGCGTAACTAGTAACTACAGTATACGAGTAAGTTGTATTTATTTACAGTTTATTGCACACAAAAACATTACAGGAAAGACACAAAACATAAAGAAATACGACACAACAGGTACAGCTTATTTCTAAGTAGAAATTTATGTATGTATTTACAGTAAACGAGTAACTAAACTACAGTGTACGAGTCACTTATAACTTCAGTATACGAGTCACTAATAACTACAGTATACGAGTCACTTGTAACTACAGAATACGCGTAACTTGTAACTACAGTATACGAGTAACTCGTAACTACAGAATACGCGTAACTAGTAACTACAGTATACGAGTAAGTTGTAACTACAGTATACGAGTAACTTGTAACTACAGTATACGAGTCAATTGTAACTACAGTTTACGAGTCACTTGTAACTACAGTATACGAGTCACTTGTAACTACAGTATACAAGTCACTTAACTACAGTCTTCGAGTCACTTATAACTACAGTATACGAGTAACTTGTAACTACAGTAAACGAGTAACTACTAACTGCAGTATACGAGTTACTTGTAATTGCAGTATACGAGTCACTTGTTACTACAGTATACGAGTAACTAGTAGCTACAGTATACGAGGAACTTGTAACTACAGAATACGAGTAACTTGTAACTACAGTATACGAGTAACTTGTTACTACAGTATACGAGTCTTTTGTAACTAAAGTATACGAGTAACTTGTTACTACAGTATACGAGTCACTTGCAACTACAGTATACGTGTAACTTGAAACAACAGTAGTCGAGTAACTTGTAACTACAATATACGAGTTACTTGTAACTACAGTATACGAGTAACTTGTAACTACAGTATACGAGTCACTTGTAACTACAGTATACAAGTCACTTAACTACAGTCTTCGAGTCACTTATAACTACAGTATACGAGTAACTTGTAACTACAGTAAACGAGTAACTACTAACTGCAGTATACGAGTTACTTGTAATTGCAGTACACGAGTCACTTGTTACTACAGTATACGAGTAACTAGTAGCTACAGTATACGAGGAACTTGTAACTACAGAATACGAGTAACTTGTAACTACAGTATACGAGTAACTTGTTACTACAGTATACGAGTCTTTTGTAACTAAAGTATACGAGTAACTTGTTACTACAGTATACGAGTCACTTGCAACTACAGTATACGTGTAACTTGAAACAACAGTAGTCGAGTAACTTGTAACTACAATATACGAGTAACTTGTAACTACAGTATACGAGTAACTTGTAACTACAGTATACGTGTAACTTGTACCTACAGTATACGAGTAACTACTAACTACAGTATACGAATCACTTGTAACTGCAGTATACGAGTCACTTGTAACTACAGTATACGAGGAACTTGTAACTACAGAATACGAGTAACTTGTAACTACAGTATACGAGTAACTTGTTACTACAGTATACGAGTCACTTGTAACTACAGAATACGCGTAACTTGTAACTACAGTATACGAGTCACTTGTAACTACAGTATACGAGTCATTTGTAACTACAGTATTCGAGTAACTTGTAACTACTATATACGAGTAACTTAACTACAGTGTACGAGTCACTTGTAACTACAGTATACGTGTAACTTGTAACTAAAGTATACGAGTCACTTGTAACTACAGTATACGAGTTACTTGTAACTACAGTATATGAGTCACTTGTAACTACAGTATTCGAGTAACTTGTAACTCCAATATACTTGTAACTTTTAACTACAGTGTACGAGTCACTTGTAACTACAGTATACGAGTAACTTGTAACTACAGTATACGAGTAACTTGTAACTACAGAAAACGCGTAACTAGTAACTACAGTATACGAGTAACTTGTAACTACAGTATACGAGTAACTTTTAACTACAGTATACGAGTAACTTGTAACTACAGTATACGAGTAACTTGTCACTATAGTATACGAGTCACTTGTAACTACAGCATACGAGTCACTTATAACAACAGTATACGTGTAACATGTAACTACAGTATACAAGTCACTTGTAACTACAGTATACGAGTCACTTGTAACTACAGTATACGAGTCACTTGTAACTACAGAATACGCGTAACTAGTAACTACAGTATACGAGTAACTTGTAACTACAGTATACGAGTAACTTGTCACTACAGTATATGAGTCACTTGTAACTACAATATACGAGTCACTTATAACAACAGTATACGTGTAACATGTAACTACAGTATACAAGTCACTTGTAACTACAGTCTACGCGTCACTTGTAACTACAGTATACGAGTTACTTGTAACTACGGTATATGAGTCACTTGTTACTACAGCATACGAGACATTCATAACAACAGTATACGTGTAACTTGTAACTACAGTATACAAGTCACTTGTAACTATAGTCTTTGAGTCACTTGTACCACAGTATACGAGTTACTAAAACCTCAGTATATCAATTATTAGTAACTACAGTATACGAGTCACTTGTAACTACAGAATACGCGTTACTTGTAACTACAGTATACGAGTCACTTGTAACTACAGTATACGAGTCACTTGTAACTACAGTATTCGAGTATTTTGTAACTACAATATACGAGTTACTTGTTATTACAGTATACGAGTAACTTGTAACTACAGTATACGAATTACTTGTAACTATAGTCTTTGAGTCACTTGTACCACAGTATACGAGTTACTAAAACCTCAGTATACGAGTTATTAGTAACTACAGTATACGAGTCACTTGTAACTACATAATACGCGTAACTTGTAACTACAGTATACGAGTCACTTGTAACAACAGTATACGAGTCACTTGTAACTACATTATTCGAGTAACTTGTAACTACAATATACGAGTCAATTCTCATTCTAAGCGTACGTTGGAGCGCACGCGTGCCCAGTAGCATCTGTTATATTGTATTGTGCCGCGCTGCGTAATCTCGGAATGGAGTGCCAAAAGTGCAAGAAAGTGTTATCCAAGAATGGTTCGCACTTTATGTGTAAAGGTCCGTGCCAAGCAACTTTTCATAGAGCCTGTGTAAAAGGTTTAGCTGCGGATCTTAAAGCTGGGAAGAACCGTATTCACTGCAACAACTGTGAAATCGAGGAGTCTGAGGAAGACGATGACGATGTACAAATAAAAGACAGTCAAGATAATGATAAAATCTTAAGGGACATCCAAAGAAAGTGCAATGGTATCACGAGTCTGAAGAAACAGCTTCAGGAAATCAAGTTAAGCATGAATTTGCTTTCTGACAAGTATGATACTCTGTTAGCCGAACACGATAAATCCAAAGAAAAAATGTTTGCCCTTGAAAAGACAGTTGATAACGTGAGTAACAAATGCATATACTTGGAAAAGTGCAACCTGGCTTTGCAGCAAACATTACAGGGATATGAACAATCAACACGAAAGCATAACTTAGAGATAGTAGGTGTTGAACAGCTGCCAGACGAAAATGTGAAGGAAATTGTCACCAAAATCGGCGGTTTGATCGACGTAAGCAGTGATGATATCGAGTGGGTAAGACGGAATCAACCACGAAAACAAGGGACTAAAGCACCTACGATCACGGTCGGATTCAAAAATTCGGGCACGGAAAGCCGTGACGCATGGCTTGCAAAGCGCCGCAAATTGGCTGATGTGACGAGCAAAATGATCACAAGTGGTAATAATGATGATAAAGTCTACATTAATGAGGATTTATCCAAAAGCATCCGAACCTTACTTTGGAATACTAAAAAGAAACTGCATGGCGTGTACCGTTTTACTTGGGTGATAAACGGGAAAGTATTAGTAAAGAAAGCTGAAGGAGATAAAGCTGTTTGGGTGAGATCAGAAGCTGACATCAATGCCTTACTTAAAGTAAAATGATTCTTTTAATAAGATTTATGTAGTTAACACGTTTAAAATATAATATCCAATGGGCCTTATAACGCCACTGAACTGTATGGATTCGATTGCTGACGATTCTATCGATGCGGTCGAGGTCCATAGTTTAAGTAGATGGCTATCGACGCTTAACGTTAGAAATGACTTTTGTATAGTGCATATCAACATTAGATCTATGAAGAAGAACTTTAATGAATTACTTGTAACTTTGAATAGCAATCTAAAGGATATTGATGTTTTAGTAATAACAGAACCTAATATAAACTTTTCGTTGGTTAATTGTTATAAAATTGCAGGGTATAACGTACAAAGTTACACTCGCACCGGTCGCAGCGGTGGGGGAGTGCTAGTCTACACGCGTGACTCTATTTCTGCAAGAGTAAGCGAGATAGTTCATACAATAAGTATGGAATCTGCCGAGTGTATTTCCATTGCACTTAATGAAGGTGGGTGTGATCCGATATATTTATTATCTATTTATAGGCCGCCCAGAATAAAAAAGAAAGACAAGGTGTCACAATTTTTGAACGAACTACGTAACATACTAGAGAGCTTACCAAAAAATATACCAATATTACTTTGCGGAGATATCAACATAAATCTTCTGAATGGAAAAGATAAACATGTAATAGAATACAAAAACTTATTGGCTGAATTCGGCTTGATTCAATGTATTAATAAGATAACACGTAAAGAAATGTTAAAGGACTGTGTTGTTGAATCTTGCTTAGACCATATTTATATTAGGGCTCCCCTAGCTGAGATAAACTCTGCAGTTATACAACATAAAATATCGGATCATTACTATATATCGGCTTACTATATATCGGCTGCTGTGCAGTGGAACTGTGCTCTGTCAGGTAATAGCGCACTCGTTTCCACCAGTAGTGGTGGGAGCAGTCAGACCGCCTGCGCCGCTGCCACTGCTCCGAGAAAACAACTAAAGCCCGCTATTCGTCGTCGTGTGCTAGACAATCGTATGGTTAGGGAAAAATTGTTAGCAACTGACTTTGAGTCTTTATTAGCAATCGAGTGCCCTATTAAACTGTACAATGAATTACGTCAATTATTTGACAATATTTACAACGAGTGTTACAAAATTCAAATTGTACCAAATAGTAGTAGAAACAAATCGTGGGTTACTGATAGACTTAAAAAAATGATTGAGGAAAGGGACAGACTATTTGTAATATGGAGCACTGATCCTAAGAATATGGTTAAGAGATTAACGTACACTAAATATCGTAACAAATGTTTTAAAACAATTTCTAAATGTAGTAATGAGTATGATAGGCAGTGTATTATTAACTGTAATAAAAATATCAAGAAAATATGGGACAGGATAAATATTATGTTAGGTAAGGAAAAGCCGTCTATAGACAGCCTTATTTTGTCAAGCATAGATTCTGATAGTTCAGAAAATATAACTAATCGGTTTGCAGCAACATTTGATGATGAAATATTACAAATTAGACATATTTGTGATGATAATTTCTTAAACAGAGATAATTATGTAAACAATGTAAACTTGTGCATGAGATGGCAACCAGTTAGCAGTAGTCATGTTAGTAAAGTAATAAAAAATATGAATACAAAAAAGTCGCCTGGAAGCGATCTCATGCGCATGTGTGATACAAAATTGATTTGTGATAAAATAAGTCCAATAGTTTCTAAGCTGGTTAATTTATCAGTTAGTCAGCATAAATTTCCTAATAAATTGAAAGAGGCAATAATACGCCCTGTGCATAAAAAAGGCAGTCGCAAGTCATATTCAAACTATAGACCAATAGCTATCTTGTCAAGTCTAGATAAAATTATAGAAAAATGCATAATTAATCAGCTTGGGGACTACTTACAATCAAATAACGTTTTAAATGAATCTCAACACGGGTTTCAAAAGGGGAAAAGTACTAATACCTTATTGTCTAAATTCTCTGACGAAATTTATAATTATCTTGGTGAAAGAAAGTTTGTAGTGTCCATATTCTTTGATTATAAGAAAGCGTTCGACACTTTAGAAACATCTACGCTACTCCATGCAATTGGGGAATGTGGGGTGGGATATCCACTGAATCAATGGTTCAGTGGCTATCTCACATCACGTTCATATCGGGTTAAAGTTGGCGAAACGTATAGCCATGAAAGAGAGGTTCGGTGCGGGGTCCCGCAGGGGTCAGGATGTGGTCCTGTGTGCTACTTGATGCACGTGAACAGCCTGTGCGGAGTGCTACACCACAGCTCGGCACACATGTTCGCAGATGACTTGTGCATTCTACGCGCCGGTACCAGCTTGGCTGATACAATACGTCTCGTCCAGCAAGATGTGGATGCTGTCGTCAAGTGGTCGCACGATAATGGCATAGTGCTCAATTCTGATAAAACTAAGTTGTTAATCATACATTCGCCAAACTTACCGCTTGACGGTGAGCCCGCACCTTTGTTTACTCATACATACAGTTGTATGCATAATGAGCTTGTTAATTGTTGTTGTAGACCGATAGAAAGAGTAAGCTGTGTAACTTATCTTGGTGTAAAGATAGATGAGCATTTTTCTTGGGCTGAGCATATTAATTATATTAGTAATAAGCTTAGAATAATCTTAGGTAAATTCTACTATTTAAGTTATAAAGTACCCATAAGTACCCTCAGATTGTTATATACGGCTTTGGTGGAGTCTATATTGGACTACGCTCTTGATTGCTATGGGCTGACATTTAAAACATACATTGATAAATTAGAAAACATACAGTTAAGATTCGTTAAATTGCTAGTAGACAAGAAAGTCAAAAACAAACACAAAGATAACTATAGTAAACTTTTCAAAATTTGTAAGATACTTCCTATTAGTCTTAAACATAAGTACCTACTTTTAATTAATAGCCATGGTAATCCGGAGCGTAACTCACTATTGACAAATGTTACCAATAGTCATAATACAAGGGCAATGACCTCAGGTAAATATGTTGTTCCCCGAGTAATGAACTATTATGGGGATCGAACGATAAAGAAACGTCTACCGTATTTATTAAATAGTTTATCTGAGGACATACGTAGGGAACCTAAAAAATCGTAATTTAAAAACAAATTAAAGAAGTTCTACCTAAATTCATTATATTAAGGCACTTCAAGTTACTTAGTTTTAAGTTATACAATAAGTGAAATATTATATAAGTTAAAAGCGAGTATCGTCTGATCTCACAGTCAAACTGTTTGTGCAGTTTTGTGAGACACTGTTTTATATTATAAGTTTGAACACTGTTTTTGCGATAAAGAAATAATAATAATAAATAATACTTGTTATTACAGTATACGAGTAACTTGTTACTACAGTATACGAATTACTTGTAACTACAGTATACGAGTAACTTGTAACTACAGTATACGAGTCACTTGTAACTACAGTATACGTGTAACTTGTAACTACAGTGTACGAGTCACTTGTAACTACAGTATACGAGTCACTTGTAAATACAGAATACGCGTAACTAGTAACTACAGTATACAAGTAAGTTGAAACTACAGTATACGAGTAACTTGTAACTACAGTCTACAAGTCACTTGTAAGTACAGTATACGAGTCACTTGTAACTACAGTATACGAGTCACTTGTAACTACAGTATACGAGTCACTTGTAACTACAGTATACGAGTCACTTGTAACTACAGTGTACGAGTAACTTGTTACTACAGTATACGTGTAACTTGTAACTACAGTATACGAGTCACTTGTAACTACAGTATACGAGTTACTTGTAACTACAGTATACGAGTCACTTCTAACTACAGTATTCGAGTAACTTGTAACTCCAATATACGTGTAACTTTTAACTACAGTGTACGAGTCACTTGTAACTAAAGTATACGAGTAACTTGTAACTACAGTATACGAGTAACTTGTAACTACAGAATTCGCGTAACTAGTAACTACAGTATACGAGTAACTTGTAACTACAGTATACGAGTAACTTGTAACTATAGTATACGTGTAACTTGTAACTACAGTATACGAGTCACTTGTAACTACAGTATACAAGTTAATTGTAACTACAGTATACGAGTCACTTCTAACTACAGTATTCGAGTAACTTGTAACTTCAATATACGTGTAACTTTTAACTACAGTGTACGAGTCACTTGTAACTACAGTATACGAGTAACTTGTAACTACAGTATACGAGTTACTTGTAACTACAGAATTCGCGTAACTAGTAACTACAGTATACGAGTAACTTGTAACTACAGTATACGAGTAACTTGTAACTACAGAATACGCGTAACAAGTAACTACAGTATACGAGTAAGTTGTAACTACAGTATACGAGTAACTTAACTACAGTGTACGAGTCACTTGTAACTACAGTATACGAATCACTTGTAACTACAGTATACGAGTCACTTGTAACTACAGAATACGCGTAACTAGTAACTACAGTATACGAGTAACTTGTAACTACAGTATACGAGTAACTTGTAACTACAGAATACGCGTAACTAGTAACTACAGTATATGAGTAAGTTGTTACTACAGTATACGAGTAACTTGTAACTACAGTATACGAGTCACTTGTAACTACAGTATACGAGTCACTTGTAACTACAGTGTACGAGTCACTTGTAACTACAGTATACGAGTCACTTGTAACTACTGTATACGAGTCACTTAAAAATACAGAATATGCGTAACTAGTTACTACAGTATACGAGTCACTTGTTACTACAGTATACGAGTAACTTGTAATTACAGTATACGTGTAACTTGTAACTACAGTATACGTGTAACTTGTAACTTCAGTGTACGAGTCACTTGTAACTACAGTATACGAGTCACTTGTAACTACAGTATATGTGTAACTTGTAACTACAGTGTACGAGTCACTTGTAACTACAGTATACGAGTCACTTGTAACTACAGTATACGAGTAACTAGTAACTACAGTAAACGAGTAACTTGTAACTACAGTATACGAGTAACTTCTAACTACAGTATACGAGTCATATGTAAATGCAGTATACGAGTCACTTGTAAATACAGTAAACAAGTAACTAGTAACTACAGTATACGAGGAACTTGTAACTACAGAATACGAGTAACTTGTAACTACAGTATACGAGTAACTTGTAACTACAGTATACGAGTCACTTGTAACTACAGCATACGAGTCACTTATAACAACAGTATACGTGTAACATGTAACTAAAGTATACGAGTTACTTGTAACTACAGTATACGAGTAACTTGTAACTACAGAATACGCGTAACTAGTAACTACAGTATACGAGTAATTTGTAACTACAGTATACGAGAAACTTGTAACTACAGTCTACGAGTAAGTTGTAATTACAGTAAACGTGTCACTTGTAACTACAGTGTACAAGTCACTTGTAACTACAGTATTCGAGTCACTTGAAACTACAGTATACGAGTAACTTGTTATTACAATATACGTGTAACTTGTTACTACAGTATACGTGTAACTTGTAACTTCAGTGTACCAGTCACTTGTAACTACAGTATACGAGTCACTTGTAACTACAGTATTCGAGTCACTTGAAACTACAGTATACGAGTAACTTGTTATTACAATATACGTGTAACTTGTTACTACAGTATACGTGTAACTTGTAACTTCAGTGTACCAGTCACTTGTAACTACAGTGAACGAGTCACTTGTAACTAAAGTATACGAGTAACTTGTAACTACAGTATACGAGTCACTTGTAACTACAGTATACGAGTCACTTGTAACTACAGTGTACGAGTCACTTGTAACTACAGTATACGAGTCACTTGTAACTACAGTATACGAGTCACTTGTAACTACAGTATATGTGTAACTTGTAACTACAGTGTACGAGTCACTTGTAACTACAGTATACGAGTCACTTGTAACTACAGTATACGAGTAACTAGTAACTACAGTAAACGAGTAACTTGTAACTACAGTATACGAGTCACTTGTAACTACAGCATACGAGTCACTTATAACAACAGTATACGTGTAACATGTAACTAAAGTATACGAGTTACTTGTAACTACAGTATACGAGTAACTTGTAACTACAGAATACGCGTAACTAGTAACTACAGTATATGAGTAATTTGTAACTACAGTATACGAGAAACTTGTAACTACAGTCTACGAGTAAGTTGTAATTACAGTAAACGTGTCACTTGTAACTACAGTGTACAAGTCACTTGTAACTACAGTATTCGAGTCACTTGAAACTACAGTATACGAGTCACTTGTAACTACAGTATATGTGTAACTTGTAACTACAGTGTACGAGTCACTTGTAACTACAGTATACGAGTCACTTGTAACTACAGTATACGAGTAACTAGTAACTACAGTAAACGAGTAACTTGTAACTACAGTATACGAGTCACTTGAAACTACAGTATACGAGTAACTTGTTATTACAATATACGTGTAACTTGTTACTACAGTATACGTGTAACTTGTAACTTCAGTGTACCAGTCACTTGTAACTACAGTGTACGAGTCACTTGTAACTAAAGTATACGAGTAACTTGTAACTACAGTATACGAGTAACTTGTAACTACAGAATTCGCGTAACTAGTAACTACAGTATACGAGTAACTTGTAACTACAGTATACGAGTAACTTGTAACTACAGTATACGTGTAACTTGTAACTACAGTATACGAGTCACTTGTAACTACAGTATACAAGTTAATTGTAACTACAGTATACGAGTCACTTCTAACTACAGTATTTGAGTAACTTGTAACTTCAATATACGTGTAACTTTTAACTACAGTGTACGAGTCACTTGTAACTACAGTATACGAGTAACTTGTAACTACAGTATACGAGTTACTTGTAACTACAGAATTCGCGTAACTAGTAACTACAGTATACGAGTAACTTGTAACTACAGTATACGAGTAACTTGTAACTACAGAATACGCGTAACAAGTAACTACAGTATACGAGTAAGTTGTAACTACAGTATACGAGTAACTTAACTACAGTGTACGAGTCACTTGTAACTACAGTATACGAATCACTTGTAACTACAGTATACGAGTCACTTGTAACTACAGAATACGCGTAACTAGTAACTACAGTATACGAGTAACTTGTAACTACAGTATACGAGTAACTTGTAACTACAGAATACGCGTAACTAGTAACTACAGTATATGAGTAAGTTGTAACTACAGTATACGAGTAACTTGTAACTACAGTATACGAGTCACTTGTAACTACAGTATACGAGTCACTTGTAACTACAGTGTACGAGTCACTTGTAACTACAGTATACGAGTCACTTGTAACTACAGTATACGAGTCACTTAAAAATACAGAATATGCGTAACTAGTTACTACAGTATACGAGTCACTTGTTACTACAGTATACGAGTAACTTGTAATTACAGTATACGTGTAACTTGTAACTACAGTATACGTGTAACTTGTAACTTCAGTGTACGAGTCACTTGTAACTACAGTATACGAGTCACTTGTAACTACAGTATATGTGTAACTTGTAACTACAGTGTACGAGTCACTTGTAACTACAGTATACGAGTCACTTGTAACTACAGTATACGAGTAACTAGTAACTACAGTAAACGAGTGACTTGTAACTACAGTATACGAGTAACTTCTAACTACAGTATACGAGTCATATGTAAATGCAGTATACGAGTCACTTGTAAATACAGTAAACAAGTAACTAGTAAATACAGTATACGAGGAACTTGTAACTACAGAATACGAGTAACTTGTAACTACAGTATACGAGTAACTTGTAACTACAGTATACGAGTCACTTGTAACTACAGCATACGAGTCACTTATAACAACAGTATACGTGTAACATGTAACTAAAGTATACGAGTTACTTGTAACTACAGTATACGAGTCACTTTTAACTACAGTAATCGAGTAACTTGTAACTACAATATACGTGTAATTTTTTACTACAGTGTACGAGTCACTTGTAACGACAGTATACGAGTAACTTGTTCCTACAGTATACGAGTAACTTGTAACTACAGTATACGTGTAACTTGTAACTACAGTATACGAGTCACTTGTAACTACAGAATACGCGTTACTAGTAACTACAGTATACGAGTAACTTGTAACTACAGTATACGAGTAACTTGTAACTACAGAATACGTGTAACTAGTAACTACAGTATACGAGTAATTTGTAACTACAGTATACGAAAAACTTGTAACTTCAGTCTACGAGTAAGTTGTAACTACAGTATACGTGTCACTTGTAACTACAGTGTACAAGTCACTTGTAACTACAGTATACGAGTCACTTGTAACTACAGTATACGTGTAACTTGAAACAACAGTAGTCGAGTAACTTGTTATTACAATATACGTGTAACTTGTAACTACAGTATACGTGTAACTTGTAACTTCAGTGAACGAGTCACTTGTAACTACAGTATACGAGTCACTTGTAACTACAGTATACGAGTCACTTGTAACTACAGAATTCGCGTAACTAGTACCTACAGTATACGAGAAAGTTGTAACTACAGTATCCGAGTAACTTGTAACAACAGTCTACGAGTAAGTTGTAACTACAGTTTACGTGTCACTTGTAACTACAGTGTACGAGTCACTTGTAACTACAGTATACAAGTCACTTGTAACTTCAGTATACGAGTCACTTGTAACTACAGTATAAGCGTAACTAGTAACTACAGTATACGAGAAAATTGTAACTACAGTATCCGAGTAACTTGTAACAACAGTCTTCGAGTAAGTTGTAACTACAGTATACGTGTTACTTGTAACTACAGTATACGAGTCACTTGTAACTACAGTCTACGAGTAAGTTGTTACTACAGAATACGTGTCACTTGTAACTACAGTGAACGAGTCACTTGTAACTACAGTATACGAGTCACTTGTAACAACAGTATACGAGTAACTTGAAACTACAGTATACGTGTAACTTGTAACTATAGTATACAAGTCACTTAACTACAGTCTTCGAGTCACTTATAACTACAGTATACGAGTAACTTGTAACTACAGTAAACGAGTAACTACTAACTGCAGTATACGAGTCACTTGTAATTGCAGTATACGAGTCACTTGTTACTACAGTATACGAGTAACTAGTAACTACAGTATACGAGAAACTTGTAACTACAGAATACGAGTAACTTGTAACTACAGTATACGAGTAACTTGTTACTACAGTATACGAGTCTTTTTTAACAAAAGTATACGTGTAACTTGTTACTACAGTATACGAGTCACTTGCAACTACAGTATACGTGTAACTTGAAACAACAGTAGTCGAGTAACTTGTAACTACAATATACGAGTAACTTGTAACTACAGTATACGAGTAACTTGTAACAACAGTATACGTGTAACTTGTACCTACAGTATACGAGTTACTTGTAACTACAGTATACGAATCACTTGTAACTGCAGTATACGAGTCACTTGTAACTAACAGTATACGAGGAACTTGTAACTACAGAATACGAGTAACTTGTAACTACAGTATACGAGTAACTTTTAACTACAGTATACGAGTCACTTGTAACTACAGTATACGAGTCATTTGTAAGTACAGTATTCGAGTAACTTGTAACTACTATATACGAGTAACTTAACTACAGTGTACGAGTCACTTGTAACTACAGTATACGTGTAACTTGTAACTAAAGTATACGAGTCACTTGTAACTACAGTATACGAGTTACTTGTAACTACATTATACGAGTCACTTGTAACTACAGTATTCGAGTAACTTGTAACTCCAATATACGTGTAACTTTTAACTACAGTGTACGAGTCACTTGTAACTACAGTATACGAGTAAGTTGTAACTACAGTATACGAGTAACTTAACTACAGTGTACGAGTCACTTGTAACTACAGTATACGAGTCACTTGTAACTACAGTATACTAGTCACTTGTAACTACAGAATACGCGTAACTTGTAACTACAGTATACGAGTCACTTGTAACTACAGTATACGAGTCACTTGTAACTACAGTATACGAGTCACTTGTAACTACAGTGTACGAGTCACTTGTAACTACAGAATACGAGTCACTTGTAACTACAGTATACGAGTCACTTAAAAATACAGAATATGCGTAACTAGTTACTACAGTATACGAGTCACTTGTTACTACAGTATACGAGTAACTTGTAATTACAGTATACGAGTAACTTGTTACTACAGTATACGAGTCACTTGTAACTACAGTATACGAGTCACTTGTAACTATAGTATACGAGTCACTTGTAACTACAGTATACGTGTAACTTGTAACTACAGTATACGAGTCACTTGTAACTACAGTATACGAGTCACTTGTAACTACAGTTTACGAGTAACTAGTAACTACAGTATACGAGTAACTTGTAACTACAGTATACGAGTTACTTGTAACTTCAGTACACGAGTAACTTCTAACTACAGTATACGAGTCACTTGTAAATGCAGTATACAAGTCACTTGTAAATACAGTATACGAGTAACTAGTAACTACAGTATACGAGGAACTTGTAACTTCAGAATACGAGTAACCTGTAACTACAGTATACGAGTCACTTGTAACTTTAGCATACGAGTCACTTATAACAACAGTATACGTGTAACATGTAACTACAGTATACGAGTCACTTTTAAATACAGTATTCGAGTAACTTGTAACTACAATATACGTGTAACTTTTAACTACAGTGTACGAGTCACTTGTAACTACAGTATACGAGTAACTTGTTACTACAGTATACGAGTAACTTGTAACTACAGTAAACGTGTAACTTGTATCTACAGTATTCGTGTAACTTAACTACAGTGTCCGAGTCACTTGTAACTACAGTATACGAGTCACTTGTAACTACAGTATACGAGTCACTTATAACTACAGAATACGCGTAACTAGTAACTTCAGTATACGAGTAACTTGTAACTACAGTATACGAGTAACTTGTAACTACAGAATACGCGTAACTAGTAACTACAGTATACGAGTAATTTGTAACTACAGTATACGAGAAACTTGTAACTACAGTCTACGAGTAAGTTGTAATTACAGTAAACGTGTCACTTGTAACTACAGTGTACAAGTCACTTGTAACTACAGTATTCGAGTCACTTGAAACTACAGTATACGAGTCACTTGTAACTACAGTATATGTGTAACTTGTAACTACAGTGTACGAGTCACTTGTAACTACAGTATACGAGTCACTTGTAACTACAGTATACGAGTAACTAGTAACTACAGTAAACGAGTAACTTGTAACTACAGTATACGAGTCACTTGAAACTACAGTATACGAGTAACTTGTTATTACAATATACGTGTAACTTGTTACTACAGTATACGTGTAACTTGTAACTTCAGTGTACCAGTCACTTGTAACTACAGTGTACGAGTCACTTGTAACTAAAGTATACGAGTAACTTGTAACTACAGTATACGAGTAACTTGTAACTACAGAATTCGCGTAACTAGTAACTACAGTATACGAGTAACTTGTAACTACAGTATACGAGTAACTTGTAACTACAGTATACGTGTAACTTGTAACTACAGTATACGAGTCACTTGTAACTACAGTATACAAGTTAATTGTAACTACAGTATACGAGTCACTTCTAACTACAGTATTTGAGTAACTTGTAACTTCAATATACGTGTAACTTTTAACTACAGTGTACGAGTCACTTGTAACTACAGTATACGAGTAACTTGTAACTACAGTATACGAGTTACTTGTAACTACAGAATTCGCGTAACTAGTAACTACAGTATACGAGTAACTTGTAACTACAGTATACGAGTAACTTGTAACTACAGAATACGCGTAACAAGTAACTACAGTATACGAGTAAGTTGTAACTACAGTATACGAGTAACTTAACTACAGTGTACGAGTCACTTGTAACTACAGTATACGAATCACTTGTAACTACAGTATACGAGTCACTTGTAACTACAGAATACGCGTAACTAGTAACTACAGTATACGAGTAACTTGTAACTACAGTATACGAGTAACTTGTAACTACAGAATACGCGTAACTAGTAACTACAGTATATGAGTAAGTTGTAACTACAGTATACGAGTAACTTGTAACTACAGTATACGAGTCACTTGTAACTACAGTATACGAGTCACTTGTAACTACAGTGTACGAGTCACTTGTAACTACAGTATACGAGTCACTTGTAACTACAGTATACGAGTCACTTAAAAATACAGAATATGCGTAACTAGTTACTACAGTATACGAGTCACTTGTTACTACAGTATACGAGTAACTTGTAATTACAGTATACGTGTAACTTGTAACTACAGTATACGTGTAACTTGTAACTTCAGTGTACGAGTCACTTGTAACTACAGTATACGAGTCACTTGTAACTACAGTATATGTGTAACTTGTAACTACAGTGTACGAGTCACTTGTAACTACAGTATACGAGTCACTTGTAACTACAGTATACGAGTAACTAGTAACTACAGTAAACGAGTGACTTGTAACTACAGTATACGAGTAACTTCTAACTACAGTATACGAGTCATATGTAAATGCAGTATACGAGTCACTTGTAAATACAGTAAACAAGTAACTAGTAAATACAGTATACGAGGAACTTGTAACTACAGAATACGAGTAACTTGTAACTACAGTATACGAGTAACTTGTAACTACAGTATACGAGTCACTTGTAACTACAGCATACGAGTCACTTATAACAACAGTATACGTGTAACATGTAACTAAAGTATACGAGTTACTTGTAACTACAGTATACGAGTCACTTTTAACTACAGTAATCGAGTAACTTGTAACTACAATATACGTGTAATTTTTAACTACAGTGTACGAGTCACTTGTAACGACAGTATACGAGTAACTTGTTCCTACAGTATACGAGTAACTTGTAACTACAGTATACGTGTAACTTGTAACTACAGTATACGAGTCACTTGTAACTACAGAATACGCGTTACTAGT
The DNA here is from genome assembly GCA_027580185.1 of Tuta absoluta. Taxonomy (NCBI): domain Eukaryota; kingdom Metazoa; phylum Arthropoda; class Insecta; order Lepidoptera; family Gelechiidae; genus Tuta; species Tuta absoluta. The sequence goes on along the minus strand of JAQAHW010000019.1, from coordinate 2,551,220 downwards.
AACTACAGTATACGAGTAACTTGTAACTACAGTATACGAGTAACTTGTAACTACAGAATACGTGTAACTAGTAACTACAGTATACGAGTAATTTGTAACTACAGTATACGAAAAACTTGTAACTTCAGTCTACGAGTAAGTTGTAACTACAGTATACGTGTCACTTGTAACTACAGTGTACAAGTCACTTGTAACTACAGTATACGAGTCACTTGTAACTACAGTATACGTGTAACTTGAAACAACAGTAGTCGAGTAACTTGTTATTACAATATACGTGTAACTTGTAACTACAGTATACGTGTAACTTGTAACTTCAGTGAACGAGTCACTTGTAACTACAGTATACGAGTCACTTGTAACTACAGTATACGAGTCACTTGTAACTACAGAATTCGCGTAACTAGTACCTACAGTATACGAGAAAGTTGTAACTACAGTATCCGAGTAACTTGTAACAACAGTCTACGAGTAAGTTGTAACTACAGTTTACGTGTCACTTGTAACTACAGTGTACGAGTCACTTGTAACTACAGTATACAAGTCACTTGTAACTTCAGTATACGAGTCACTTGTAACTACAGTATAAGCGTAACTAGTAACTACAGTATACGAGAAAATTGTAACTACAGTATCCGAGTAACTTGTAACAACAGTCTTCGAGTAAGTTGTAACTACAGTATACGTGTTACTTGTAACTACAGTATACGAGTCACTTGTAACTACAGTCTACGAGTAAGTTGTTACTACAGAATACGTGTCACTTGTAACTACAGTGAACGAGTCACTTGTAACTACAGTATACGAGTCACTTGTAACAACAGTATACGAGTAACTTGAAACTACAGTATACGTGTAACTTGTAACTATAGTATACAAGTCACTTAACTACAGTCTTCGAGTCACTTATAACTACAGTATACGAGTAACTTGTAACTACAGTAAACGAGTAACTACTAACTGCAGTATACGAGTCACTTGTAATTGCAGTATACGAGTCACTTGTTACTACAGTATACGAGTAACTAGTAACTACAGTATACGAGAAACTTGTAACTACAGAATACGAGTAACTTGTAACTACAGTATACGAGTAACTTGTTACTACAGTATACGAGTCTTTTTTAACAAAAGTATACGTGTAACTTGTTACTACAGTATACGAGTCACTTGCAACTACAGTATACGTGTAACTTGAAACAACAGTAGTCGAGTAACTTGTAACTACAATATACGAGTAACTTGTAACTACAGTATACGAGTAACTTGTAACAACAGTATACGTGTAACTTGTACCTACAGTATACGAGTTACTTGTAACTACAGTATACGAATCACTTGTAACTGCAGTATACGAGTCACTTGTAACTAACAGTATACGAGGAACTTGTAACTACAGAATACGAGTAACTTGTAACTACAGTATACGAGTAACTTTTAACTACAGTATACGAGTCACTTGTAACTACAGTATACGAGTCATTTGTAAGTACAGTATTCGAGTAACTTGTAACTACTATATACGAGTAACTTAACTACAGTGTACGAGTCACTTGTAACTACAGTATACGTGTAACTTGTAACTAAAGTATACGAGTCACTTGTAACTACAGTATACGAGTTACTTGTAACTACATTATACGAGTCACTTGTAACTACAGTATTCGAGTAACTTGTAACTCCAATATACGTGTAACTTTTAACTACAGTGTACGAGTCACTTGTAACTACAGTATACGAGTAAGTTGTAACTACAGTATACGAGTAACTTAACTACAGTGTACGAGTCACTTGTAACTACAGTATACGAGTCACTTGTAACTACAGTATACTAGTCACTTGTAACTACAGAATACGCGTAACTTGTAACTACAGTATACGAGTCACTTGTAACTACAGTATACGAGTCACTTGTAACTACAGTATACGAGTCACTTGTAACTACAGTGTACGAGTCACTTGTAACTACAGAATACGAGTCACTTGTAACTACAGTATACGAGTCACTTAAAAATACAGAATATGCGTAACTAGTTACTACAGTATACGAGTCACTTGTTACTACAGTATACGAGTAACTTGTAATTACAGTATACGAGTAACTTGTTACTACAGTATACGAGTCACTTGTAACTACAGTATACGAGTCACTTGTAACTATAGTATACGAGTCACTTGTAACTACAGTATACGTGTAACTTGTAACTACAGTATACGAGTCACTTGTAACTACAGTATACGAGTCACTTGTAACTACAGTTTACGAGTAACTAGTAACTACAGTATACGAGTAACTTGTAACTACAGTATACGAGTTACTTGTAACTTCAGTACACGAGTAACTTCTAACTACAGTATACGAGTCACTTGTAAATGCAGTATACAAGTCACTTGTAAATACAGTATACGAGTAACTAGTAACTACAGTATACGAGGAACTTGTAACTTCAGAATACGAGTAACCTGTAACTACAGTATACGAGTCACTTGTAACTTTAGCATACGAGTCACTTATAACAACAGTATACGTGTAACATGTAACTACAGTATACGAGTCACTTTTAAATACAGTATTCGAGTCACTTGTTACTACAGTATACGAGTAACTTGTAATTACAGTATACGAGTAACTTGTTACTACAGTATACGAGTCACTTGTAACTACAGTATACGAGTCACTTGTAACTATAGTATACGAGTCACTTGTAACTACAGTATACGTGTAACTTGTAACTACAGTATACGAGTCACTTGTAACTACAGTATACGAGTCACTTGTAACTACAGTTTACGAGTAACTAGTAACTACAGTATACGAGTAACTTGTAACTACAGTATACGAGTTACTTGTAACTTCAGTACACGAGTAACTTCTAACTACAGTATACGAGTCACTTGTAAATGCAGTATACAAGTCACTTGTAAATACAGTATACGTGTAACTTTTAACTACAGTGTACGAGTCACTTGTAACTACAGTATACGAGTAACTTGTTACTACAGTATACGAGTAACTTGTAACTACAGTAAACGTGTAACTTGTATCTACAGTATTCGTGTAACTTAACTACAGTGTCCGAGTCACTTGTAACTACAGTATACGAGTCACTTGTAACTACAGTATACGAGTCACTTATAACTACAGAATACGCGTAACTAGTAACTTCAGTATACGAGTAACTTGTAACTACAGTATACGAGTAACTTGTAACTACAGAATACGCGTAACTAGTAACTACAGTATACGAGTAATTTGTAACTACAGTATACGAGAAACTTGTAACTACAGTCTACGAGTAAGTTGTAATTACAGTAAACGTGTCACTTGTAACTACAGTGTACAAGTCACTTGTAACTACAGTATTCGAGTCACTTGAAACTACAGTATACGAGTAACTTGTTATTACAATATACGTGTAACTTGTTACTACAGTATACGTGTAACTTGTAACTTCAGTGTACCAGTCACTTGTAACTACAGTATACGAGTCACTTGTAACTACAGTATACGAGTCACTTGTAACTACAGAATACGCGTAACTAGTAACTACAGTATACGAGAAAGTTGTAACTACAGTATCCGAGTTACTTGTAACAACAGTCTACGAGTAAGTTGTAACTACAGAATACGTGTCACTTGTAACTACAGTGTACGAGTCACTTGTAACTACAGTATACAAGTCACTTGTAACTTCAGTATACGAGTCACTTGTAACTACAGTATAAGCGTAACTAGTAACTACAGTATACGAGAAAGTTGTAACTACAGTATACGAGTCACTTGTAACTACAGAATACGTGTAACTAGTAACTACAGTATACGAGTTACTTGTAACTACAGTATACGAGTCACTTGTAACTACAGTCTACAAGTAAGTTGTTACTACAGAATACGTGTCACTTGTAACTACAGTGAACGAGTCACTTGTAACTACAGTATACGAGTCACTTGTAACAACAGTATACTGTAACGAACCCCACTAAGTCGGCTATGAGTTATCGCATGGATGATGGGGCTTGTTCAAGTTCTAACACTTGAAGGAGTATCAGATCTCAAACAAGGTCCCAAAACAATATAAATAAATGGCTCGTGATGTAACTTATTAACATGATCGTCTAGTTAGTTGATAGGACCCATTACGTTGTGTTTAATGTAGAAAATAAGTAACCCAAACAGTTCTTTAAGAAGGTACATGGATTTCCTGACATGAGTAAAGGTTGGAATGGTATCGGGAAAGGTATATGAGCCTCACGGGGCCCCCTCTCCGCCCCTGAGAAGTAGAACCCTCACCCCTTTACAGATATTCAGAATTGATATCCATTTTCCCCTAGTCGTCCTTGCACAAATATCAATTGTGCAAACCCGACCAAAAGAGCAGACACCACAACTGAATTCTGTGTTAATTCGGTTCTCCCTGAACTGGATAGTGGGTTTTGACACCCAGGGTTGAACAGATCGCACCAACAGACAGGTGCTGTGATGTACTAGACACCACGGAAAAGTATTTAGGAATCTAATAGATTCAGATGTTCATAGAACAACATATTTAATATTTGTATAAATATAGCCAATCTCATGACCAGCCGAATTGACACCATTGTGTCTGGTTGATGAAGTAAGTATGATAAGTTAGGTTATCAGTCAAATGACATGATTCCAACTAGTATCTTGTAGTATTTCAGTAGTGGTCCTTAGACCAACGTTCAGATATAATCTGCACAAGACATTTGTCTACAATTAATATGATCCATACGGAGGTTAGTTAGGGAATGCAGTTTATGCTAGACCCTTTAGTACTTATGAGCTTCATATCGCGAGCCAGATGAGTGTTTGGGAGTGCTATCAGCAAATCCCATATTAGTATAGAAAGGCTATTGCAAAAATGAATCTCATAATAACCGCCTGTGGTCAAATAATTGGTCTTAGATCATAATGCTGGTACAGAAATATTGAACGCAAAGTATATGGTATGGTTTGATGCTGGAAGATAGAAGCTGTCACATGACATCTGATGACAATCATTTGTCATTAGGTAAGTATTCTGTATTCACAGATCCACATTGGCATCATTCTGCCAGTCATGATAGGTTTCTCGAACAAAGTAGGTATGTAGATGTAATAAAATTAAACATCTGAACCCATTACAGGGTAGGATATTAGGATGGGAGTATGTTATCTACCCACCATATAATCTGATGAAAGTACTTCTATAAAATAGCAAGTACAATTTATAAGTAGATATTTAATCCACTGATGAACACCGCCATTCTCATTATAGAGATGTAAGTAATTTGTTTGCAAAGCAAATCAAATTATTGGTAAGTATAAATAATGTTATTTCACTGCTGGACATATTCCAATTATGTATAAAACACAGGAACATATAAATAAATTCCATAGTCGCCTTAGCAACAAAAGGTTTTCCATGATAAAATAGTTTCTGTTGAAACAAAGTACAGACTTAACTTAGGAAATAACTAGTCCAATCTGATACTTATATGGTGTGGTAGATAAATAGAGATAGGATGGAATCAGTAAAAGGATTTCCTACCTAACCCCTACTAAATATTATAAATCATTAGCAAACCTAACCGCTTGGCAATAATCTTGTTTGGCAATAATCTTGTATCTACTTTGTAATGTTTTCTTACTATCAATCTAACAAGAATTAGGATGGAAAACTACACTTATCTGGGTTTAGGTAGATAGTAGGCCAGCCCACAGCATTCCAAGGTCATCCACTCAACTCGCAGTCAGCTGATATCCACAGAAGACACACGAACACAGTTTCAAGCATGTATCTCCATACTCCAACACACAGCAACCACTTTCCAAGGCAGAGGCGCAGCGACCCCGGGACAAAATCCACCTTCCACATGAAGTGGTGTGACGCCAATCCAGCAGCACCTCAGGGTCAGGACTTTCACACTTCACTCCTCTTTTTCTTCCACTTTTACTACTTTTCTTCTTAGATCCGCATACTTCACCGATCAAAATCAGACTTCCCCTTTCACCGACACACCAGGCCTTATATATCCCTCAAAACGGAAGGTCCAGATACAATTTTCTCGAAAAGTCTAAATCTAGAATAATCCAGCTCTATTTGAGCCATCACCGCTTATTCCGCTACTCGACACCAGGTGGAGCTAACAAACTGGAACGATCTCGACTATTCGATCTTAGATCCATATTAGATTTATTTGATTGTGGGTTCCATACAAAATTAAATTATTTAAACTTTTTTCAAATATCGTCGTAACGCGAAATTGATATTATGAAAATCATAGAATCTAGTTTTCTTTAATAAACTCAGACTTTGTTATTGCATCACGATTGTTTTAGTATGAGTGTTTCCCATTAATCATTGATATTTTAGTAGGTTATTTTACGTTCAACTAATATTCAATGATATGGTATTTAAAGTTGATTGGCAAACATGTTGAATAGATAGACTTAGTAATGTATTCTTTATCTTCTTCTTTTATTCATGCGAGACACCGATGTTTTTGTATGTGACTTAGATTTGCTGGTAACCCATATATTTCTAACCCATTATTTTAAAATAATGTAAATATTTTCCCCAAAAGAGAAAACCAAGTCCAACAGTAGTCCACTGCGACCAATAATGTTGTTGTTCTCAGATAATTTAAAATATTTACTTATTATTTAAAAGTTTTTATATTCCACCCTTAAACGGATCCCTAAATAGTAAACATATTTAGCTACTCAACACCAGACGTCGCTTCTGTCGCAATTAGAATATTCTCGAAACATAATTTATTTAAAATATTTTTACTACACATAACCTAAACCAGTTTATAAAAGAAAATTATTTAATTATAAATAAAAGAAACTATTTCAAACATAAAATGCGTATATAAACACCTAAATTGTGCCTTTAACATTTGAAATTATATTTTACCGCGAGTGCCATCTCTTGTCAATTTGATGAACCTCTTAGATTGATGCCATCTACCGACATTATCCTAAACTACTAATGAGTCTGATCGAACGCATTAAATTGATTCTCATATATTGAATTAAGTTCTCTACTAGATGTCGCTATTTTAAAAGTATTTTTCAAAAGGCCAGGGTAGTATTTATTACAATACGAGTAACTTGAAACAACAGTATACGTGTAACTTGTAACTACAGTATACAAGTCACTTAACTACAGTCTTCGAGTCACTTATAACTACAGTATACGAGTAACTTGTAACTACAGTAAACGAGTAACTACTAACTGCAGTATACGAGTCACTTGTAATTGCAGTATACGAGTCACTTGTTACTACAGTATACGAGTAACTAGTAACTACAGTATACGACGAACTTGTAACTACAGAATACGAGTAACTTGTAACTACAGTATACGAGTAACTTGTAACTACAGTATACGAGTCTTTCGTAACTAAAGTATACGAGTAACTTGTTACTACAGTATACGAGTCACTTGCAACTACAGTATACGTGTAACTTGAAACAACAGTATTCGAGTAACTTGTAACTACAATATACGAGTAACTTGTAACTACAGTATACGAGTAACTTGTAACTACAGTATACGTGTAACTTGTTCCTACAGTATACGAGTAACTACTAACTAAAGTATACGAATCACTTGTAACTACAGTATACGAGGAACTTTTAACTACAGAATACGAGTAACTTGTAACTACAGTATACGAATCACTTGTAACTACAATATACGAGGAACTTTTAACTACAGAATTCGAGTAACTTGTAACTACAGTATACGAGTCACTTGTAACTACAGTATACGAGTCACTTGTAACTACAGTATACGAGGAACTTTTAACTACAGAATACGAGTAACTTGTAACTACAGTATACGAGTAACTTGTAACTACAGTATATGAGTCACTTGAAACTACAGTATACGAGTCACTTGTAACTACAGTATTCGAGTAACTTGTAACTACAATATACGAGTAACTTAACTACAGTGTACGAGTCACTTGTAACTACAGTATACGAGTCACTTGTAACTACAGTATACGAGTCACTTGTAACTACAGAATACGCGTTACTAGTAACTACAGTATACGAGAAAGTTGTAACTACAGTATCCGAGTAACTTGTAACAACAGTCTACGAGTAAGTTGTAACTACAGTATACGCGTCACTTGTAACTACAGTGTACGAGTCACTTGTAACTACAGTATACAAGTCACTTGTAACTTCAGTATACGAGTCACTTGTAACTACAGTATAAGCGTAACTAGTAACTACAGTACACGAGTCACTTGTAACTTCAGTATACGAGTCACTTGTAACTACAGAATACGCGTAACTATTAACTACAGTATACGCGTTACTTGTAACTACAGTATACGAGTCACTTGTAACTACAGTCTATTAGTAAGTTGTTACTACAGAATACGTGTCACTTGTAACTACAGTGAACGAGTCACTTGTAACTACAGTATACGAGTCACTTGTAACTACAGTATACGAGTCATTTGTAAGTACAGTATTCGAGTAACTTGTAACTACTATATACGAGTAACTTAACTACAGTGTACGAGTCACTTGTAACTACAGTATACGTGTAACTTGTAACTAAAGTATACGAGTCACTTGTAACTACAGTATACGAGTTACTTGTAACTACATTATACGAGTCACTTGTAACTACAGTATTCGAGTAACTTGTAACTCTAATATACGTGTAACTTTTAACTACAGTGTACGAGTCACTTGTAACTACAGTATACGAGTAACTTGTAACTACAGTATACGAGTTACTTGTAACTACAGAATACGCGTAACTAGTAACTACAGTATACGAGTAACTTGTAACTACAGTATACGATTAACTTGTAACTACAGAATACGCGTAACTAGTAACTACAGTATACGAGTAAGTTGTAACTACAGTATATGAGTAACTTAACTACAGTGTACGAGTCACTTGTAACTACAGTAAACGAGTCACTTGTAACTACAGTATACGAGTCACTTGTAACTACAGAATACGCGTAACTTGTAATTACAGTATACGAGTCACTTGTAACTACAGTATACGAGTCACTTGTAACTACAGTATACGAGTCACTTGTAACTACAGTGTACGAGTCACTTGTAACTACAGAATACGAGTCACTTGTAACTACAGTATACGAGTCACTTAAAAATACAGAATATGCGTAACTAGTTACTACAGTATACGAGTCACTTGTTACTACAGTATACGAGTAACTTGTAATTACAGTATACGAGTAACTTGTTACTACAGTATACGAGTCACTTGTAACTACAGTATACGAGTCACTTGTAACTACAGTATACGAGTCACTTGTAACTCCAGTATACGTGTAACTTGTAACTACAGTATACGAGTCACTTGTAACTTCAGTATACGAGTCACTTGTAACTACAGTATACGAGTAACTAGTAACTACAGTATACGAGTAACTTGTAACTACAGTATACGAGTTACTTGTAACTTCAGTACACGAGTAACTTCTAACTACAGTATACGAGTCACTTGTAAATGCAGTATACAAGTCACTTGTAAATACAGTATACGAGTAACTAGTAACTACAGTATACGAGGAACTTGTAACTTCAGAATACGAGTAACTTGTAACTACAGTATACGAGTCACTTGTAACTTCAGCATACGAGTCACTTATAACAACAGTATACGTGTAACATGTAACTAAAGTATACGAGTAACTTGTAACTACAGTATACGAGTCACTTTTAAATACAGTATTCGAGTAACTTGTAACTACAATATACGTGTAACTTTTAACTACAGTGTACGAGTCACTTGTAACTACAGTATACGAGTAACTTGTTACTACAGTATACGAGTAACTTGTAACTACAGTCTACGAGTAAGTTGTAACTACAGTAAACGTGTCACTTGTAACTACAGTGTACAAGTCACTTGTAACTACAGTATACGAGTCACTTGAAACTACAGTATACGAGTAACTTGTTATTACAATATACGTGTAACTTGTTACTACAGTATACGTGTAACTTGTAACTTCAGTGTACCAGTCACTTGTAACTACAGTATACGAGTCACTTGTAACTACAGTAAACGAGTCACTTGTAACTACAGTATACGAGTCACTTGTAACTACAGAATACGCGTAACTTGTAATTACAGTATACGAGTCACTTGTAACTACAGTATACGAGTCACTTGTAACTACAGTATACGAGTCACTTGTAACTACAGTGTACGAGTCACTTGTAACTACAGAATACGAGTCACTTGTAACTACAGTATACGAGTCACTTAAAAATACAGAATATGCGTAACTAGTTACTACAGTATACGAGTCACTTGTTACTACAGTATACGAGTAACTTGTAATTACAGTATACGAGTAACTTGTTACTACAGTATACGAGTCACTTGTAACTACAGTATACGAGTCACTTGTAACTACAGTATACGAGTCACTTGTAACTCCAGTATACGTGTAACTTGTAACTACAGTATACGAGTCACTTGTAACTTCAGTATACGAGTCACTTGTAACTACAGTATACGAGTAACTAGTAACTACAGTATACGAGTAACTTGTAACTACAGTATACGAGTTACTTGTAACTTCAGTACACGAGTAACTTCTAACTACAGTATACGAGTCACTTGTAAATGCAGTATACAAGTCACTTGTAAATACAGTATACGAGTAACTAGTAAATACAGTATACGAGGAACTTGTAACTTCAGAATACGAGTAACTTGTAACTACAGTATACGAGTCACTTGTAACTTCAGCATACGAGTCACTTATAACAACAGTATACGTGTAACATGTAACTAAAGTATACGAGTAACTTGTAACTACAGTATACGAGTCACTTTTAAATACAGTATTCGAGTAACTTGTAACTACAATATACGTGTAACTTTTAACTACAGTGTACGAGTCACTTGTAACTACAGTATACGAGTAACTTGTTACTACAGTATACGAGTAACTTGTAACTACAGTAAACGTGTAACTTGTATCTACAGTATACGTGTAACTTAACTACAGTGTCCGAGTCACTTGTAACTACAGTATACGAGTCACTTGTAACTACAGTATACGAGTTACTTGTAACTTCAGTACACGAGTAACTTCTAACTACAGTATACGAGTCACTTGTAAATGCAGTATACAAGTCACTTGTAAATACAGTATACGAGTAACTAGTAACTACAGTATACGAGGAACTTGTAACTTCAGAATACGAGTAACTTGTAACTACAGTATACGAGTCACTTGTAACTTCAGCATACGAGTCACTTATAACAACAGTATACGTGTAACATGTAACTAAAGTATACGAGTAACTTGTAACTACAGTATACGAGTCACTTTTAAATACAGTATTCGAGTAACTTGTAACTACAATATACGTGTAACTTTTAACTACAGTGTACGAGTCACTTGTAACTACAGTATACGAGTAACTTGTTACTTCAGTATACGAGTAACTTGTAACTACAGTAAACGTGTAACTTGTATCTACAGTATACGTGTAACTTAACTACAGTGTCCGAGTCACTTGTAACTACAGTATACGAGTCACTTGTAACTACAGTATACGAGTCACTTATAACTACAGAATACGCGTAACTAGTAACTTCAGTATACGAGTAACTTGTAACTACAGTATACGAGTAACTTGTAACTACAGAATACGCGTAACAAGTAACTACAGTATACGAGTAATTTGTAACTACAGTATACGAGAAACTTGTAACTACAGTCTACGAGTAAGTTGTAACTACAGTAAACGTGTCACTTGTAACTACAGTGTACAAGTCACTTGTAACTACAGTATACGAGTCACTTGAAACTACAGTATACGAGTAACTTGTTATTACAATATACGTGTAACTTGTTACTACAGTATACGTGTAACTTGTAACTTCAGTGTACCAGTCACTTGTAACTACAGTATACGAGTCACTTGTAACTACAGTATACGAGTCACTTGTAACTACAGAATACGAGTAACTAGTAACTACAGTATACGAGAAAGTTGTAACTACAGTATCCGAGTTACTTGTAACAACAGTCTACGAGTAAGTTGTAACTACAGAATACGTGTCACTTGTAACTACAGTGTACGAGTCACTTGTAACTACAGTATACAAGTCACTTGTAACTTCAGTATACGAGTCACTTGTAACTACAGTATAAGCGTAACTAGTAACTACAGTATACGAGAAAGTTGTAACTACAGTATACGAGTCACTTGTAACTACAGAATACGTGTAACTAGTAACTACAGTATACAAGTTACTTGTAACTACAGTATACGAGTCACTTGTAACTACAGTCTACGAGTAAGTTGTTACAACAGAAAACGTGTCACTTGTAACTACAGTGAACGAGTCACTTGTAACTACAGTATACGAGTCACTTGTAACAACAGTATACGAGTAACTTGAAACTACAGTATACGTGTAACTTGTAACTACAGTATACAAGTCACTTAACTACAGTCTTCGAGTCACTTATAACTACAGTATACGAGTAACTTGTAACTACAGTAAACGAGTAACTACTAACTGCAGTATACGAGTCACTTGTAATTGCAGTATACGAGTCACTTGTTACTACAGTATACGAGTAACTAGTAACTACAGTATACGACGAACTTGTTACTACAGAATACGAGTAACTTGTAACTACAGTATACGAGTAACTTGTAACTACAGTATACGAGTCTTTCGTAACTAAAGTATACGAGTAACTTGTTACTACAGTATACGAGTCACTTGCAACTACAGTATACGTGTAACTTGAAACAACAGTATTCGAGTAACTTGTAACTACAATATACGAGTAACTTGTAACTACAGTATACGAGTAACTTGTAACTACAGTATACGTGTAACTTGTTCCTACAGTATACGAGTAACTACTAACTAAAGTATACGAATCACTTGTAACTACAGTATACGAGGAACTTTTAACTACAGAATACGAGTAACTTGTAACTACAGTATACGAATCACTTGTAACTACAATATACGAGGAACTTTTAACTACAGAATACGAGTAACTTGTAACTACAGTATACGAGTCACTTGTAACTACAGTATACGAGTCACTTGTAACTACAGTATACGAGGAACTTTTAACTACAGAATACGAGTAACTTGTAACTACAGTATACGAGTAACTTGTAACTACAGTATATGAGTCACTTGTAACTACAGTATATGAGTCACTTGTAACTACAGTATTCGAGTAACTTGTAACTACAATATACGAGTAACTTAACTACAGTGTACGAGTCACTTGTAACTACAGTATACGAGTCACTTGTAACTACAGTATACGAGTCACTTGTAACTACAGAATACGCGTAACTAGTAACTACAGTATACGAGAAAGTTGTAACTACAGTATCCGAGTAACTTGTAACAACAGTCTACGAGTAAGTTGTAACTACAGTATACGCGTCACTTGTAACTACAGTGTACGAGTCACTTGTAACTACAGTATACAAGTCACTTGTAACTTCAGTATACGAGTCACTTGTTACTACAGTATAAGCGTAACTAGTAACTACAGTATACGAGTCACTTGTAACTTCAGTATACGAGTCACTTGTAACTACAGAATACGCGTAACTAGAAACTACAGTATACGCGTTACTTGTAACTACAGTATACGAGTCACTTGTAACTACAGTCTATTAGTAAGTTGTTACTACAGAATACGTGTCACTTGTAACTACAGTGAACGAGTCACTTGTAACTACAGTATACGAGTCACTTGTAACAACAGTATACGAGTAACTTGAAACTACAGTATACGTGTAACTTGTAACTACAGTATACAAGTCACTTGACTACAGTCTTCGAGTCACTTATAACTACAGTATACGAGTAACTTGTAACTACAGTAAACGAGTAACTACTAACTGCAGTATACGAGTCACTTGTAATTGCAGTAAACGAGTCACTTGTTACTACAGTATACGAGTCACTTGTAACTACAGAATACGCGTAACTTGTAACTACAGTATACGAGTCACTTGTAACTACAGTATACGAGTCACTTGTAACTACAGTATACGAGTCACTTGTAACTACAGTGTACGAGTCACTTGTAACTACAGAATACGAGTCACTTGTAACTACAGTATACGAGTCACTTAAAAATACAGAATATGCGTAACTAGTTACTACAGTATACGAGTCACTTGTTACTACAGTATACGAGTAACTTGTAACTACAGTATACGTGTAACTTGTAACTACAGTATACGAGTCACTTGTAACTACAGTATACGAGTCACTTGTAACTACAGTATACGAGTAACTAGTAACTACAGTATACGAGTCACTTGTAACTACAGTATACGAGTCACTTGTAACTACAGTATACGAGTAACTAGTAACTACAGTATACGAGTAACTTGTAACTACAGTATACGAGTTACTTGTAACTTCAGTACACGAGTAACTTCTAACTACAGTATACGAGTCACTTGTAAATGCAGTATACAAGTCACTTGTAAATACAGTATACGAGTAACTAGTAACTACAGTATACGAGGAACTTGTAACTTCAGAATACGAGTAACTTGTAACTACAGTATACGAGTCACTTGTAACTTCAGCATACGAGTCACTTATAACAACAGTATACGTGTAACATGTAACTAAAGTATACGAGTAACTTGTAACTACAGTATACGAGTCACTTTTAAATACAGTATTCGAGTAACTTGTAACTACAATATACGTGTAACTTTTAACTACAGTGTACGAGTCACTTGTAACTACAGTATACGAGTAACTTGTTACTACAGTATACGAGTAACTTGTAACTACAGTAAACGTGTAACTTGTATCTACAGTATACGTGTAACTTAACTACAGTGTCCGAGTCACTTGTAACTACAGTATACGGGTCACTTGTAACTACAGTATACGAGTTACTTGTAACTTCAGTACACGAGTAACTTCTAACTACAGTATACGAGTCACTTGTAAATGCAGTATACAAGTCACTTGTAAATACAGTATACGAGTAACTAGTAACTACAGTATACGAGGAACTTGTAACTTCAGAATACGAGTAACTTGTAACTACAATATACGAGTCACTTGTAACTTCAGCATACGAGTCACTTATAACAACAGTATACGTGTAACATGTAACTAAAGTATACGAGTAACTTGTAACTACAGTATACGAGTCACTTTTAAATACAGTATTCGAGTAACTTGTAACTACAATATACGTGTAACTTTTAACTACAGTGTACGAGTCACTTGTAACTACAGTATACGAGTAACTTGTTACTACAGTATACGAGTAACTTGTAACTACAGTAAACGTGTAACTTGTATCTACAGTATACGTGTAACTTAACTACAGTGTCCGAGTCACTTGTAACTACAGTATACGAGTCACTTGTAACTACAGTATACGAGTCACTTATAACTACAGAATACGCGTAACTAGTAACTTCAGTATACGAGTAACTTGTAACTACAGTATACGAGTAACTTGTAACTACAGAATACGCGTAACAAGTAACTACAGTATACGAGTAATTTGTAACTACAGTATACGAGAAACTTGTAACTACAGTCTACGAGTAAGTTGTAACTACAGTAAACGTGTCACTTGTAACTACAGTGTACAAGTCACTTGTAACTACAGTATACGAGTCACTTGAAACTACAGTATACGAGTAACTTGTTATTACAATATACGTGTAACTTGTTACTACAGTATACGTGTAACTTGTAACAACAGTCTACGAGTAAGTTGTAACTACAGAATACGTGTCACTTGTAACTACAGTGTACGAGTCACTTGTAACTACAGTATACAAGTCACTTGTAACTTCAGTATACGAGTCACTTGTAACTACAGTATAAGCGTAACTAGTAACTACAGTATACGAGAAAGTTGTAACTACAGTATACGAGTCACTTGTAACTACAGAATACGTGTAACTAGTAACTACAGTATACGAGTTACTTGTAACTACAGTATACGAGTCACTTGTAACTACAGTCTACGAGTAAGTTGTTACAACAGAAAACGTGTCACTTGTAACTACTGTGAACGAGTCACTTGTAACTACAGTATACGAGTCACTTGTAACAACAGTATACGAGTAACTTGAAACTACAGTATACGTGTAACTTGTAACTACAGTATACAAGTCACTTAACTACAGTCTTCGAGTCACTTATAACTACAGTATACGAGTAACTTGTAACTACAGTAAACGAGTAACTACTAACTGCAGTATACAAGTCACTTATAATTGCAGTATACGAGTCACTTGTTACTACAGTATACGAGTAACTAGTAACTACAGTATACGACGAACTTGTTACTACAGAATACGAGTAACTTGTAACTACAGTATACGAGTAACTTGTAACTACAGTATACGAGTTACTTGTAACTTCAGTACACGAGTAACTTCTAACTACAGTATACGAGTCACTTGTAAATGCAGTATACAAGTCACTTGTAAATACAGTATACGAGTAACTAGTAACTACAGTATACGAGGAACTTGTAACTTCAGAATACGAGTAACTTGTAACTACAGTATACGAGTCACTTGTAACTTCAGCATACGAGTCACTTATAACAACAGTATACGTGTAACATGTAACTAAAGTATACGAGTAACTTGTAACTACAGTATACGAGTCACTTTTAAATACAGTATTCGAGTAACTTGTAACTACAATATACGTGTAACTTTTAACTACAGTGTACGAGTCACTTGTAACTACAGTATACGAGTAACTTGTTACTACAGTATACGAGTAACTTGTAACTATAGTAAACGTGTAACTTGTATCTACAGTATACGTGTAACTTAACTACAGTGTCCGAGTCACTTGTAACTACAGTATACGAGTCACTTGTAACTACAGTATACGAGTTACTTGTAACTTCAGTACACGAGTAACTTCTAACTACAGTATACGAGTCACTTGTAAATGCAGTATACAAGTCACTTGTAAATACAGTATACGAGTAACTAGTAACTACAGTATACGAGGAACTTGTAACTTCAGAATACGAGTAACTTGTAACTACAGTATACGAGTCACTTGTAACTTCAGCATACGAGTCACTTATAACAACAGTATACGTGTAACATGTAACTAAAGTAGGGTTTCGTTCCCGGGACCCGGGAATCGGGAATTCCCGGGAAAAACTTCGTTCCCGGCGACGGGAAATTTTAATTCATTTCCCGGGAATTCCCGGAAAGTTTAAATTGTGGTTTAATGCTCTTAAAATCTACATTATTAATAATTATTCTCAGACAAATAGCACAAAATTTCTGAATGTAAAATTAAACAATAATAAACCTTTACTGCTTCCATGATCTAGTGATCTGATCGTTTGTTTTAGGATCTGGAGGTATCTGGTTTGAATCTCAAAGGAAACATACAAAGTTGATATTTGTCAATTTATCACTTTGTGAGATCGTACCAAGTTTTGTTGGGTTAGGGCCTTGCAAGTTGATTCACCTAATTGACTGTAAAAATGACAGATCGGTGCTTCGGAGGGCACATTAAGCCGTCGTCCCAGCTGATGTCTATGAATACTTAAGCAGTTTGCCCACTTGTCGTCCGTCGCTGCGTATTTTTAACGCACCATAAAGCATACGTTTGTCCGACAAAAGGAAATTGCGAATTTCGATCTTATTCCCAATTAAATACGGCTACAGTGCATAAACGCACGAATCATAAGCAGGAAAACAACCATAGATGGGATTATTAACCACGTTAGTTACGAATGCCCACTAAGACTCTGACCCCAAGGTTCATTGGGTCGTTTTTCAATTTGTTGTCCTTCACGATATGATGATGTAAATGGATCATTATAATTCCTAATTGATTTCTTTTTTATTTAATATTGTATATCAATATCTGACCGTATAACTTAACGTCTGTATAAGCGTTCTCTGTGAAAAACAACAGTTTGCCCTGCACTCGCCAATCTGCGGGCCTAGCGTGGTGAGTATGGCAAAACACTACTTATGAAGGAAGGCCCATATCCAGCAGTGGACTCTTGTGGCCGTTTATGCTAACTGTGCTATAAATATCTGACACATGTTCGCTCAATCCGAAGATCTTGGGATTCGATTCCCATAGTGTTTATATTTGACAATTTAGGCTGATTGACCAGTTTATTTTTATTAATAAAATTATTTATTTCGTAGAGCACGTTAAGCCGTTGATCCCGGTCGCTGTTTTGAAATTGTTACACTGATCATAAATAAAGTTGTTAAGACGGTTTAAAAACTCAGAGACCAGGATAGGCTCATTCAGTACTCGTATGACAGTGTTAACTTTTTAAGTATGTAATTTAAACAATTAAATAAAGTGTTTAGCTCCTTTTCTTATCGAATCACAGCAAAACAAGAAAGTATTAAACTTTTCCCGGTTCCCGGGAATTCCCGGGAAAAGCGAAAATAAATTCCCGTTTCCCGGGAACTGAAAATGGCCGGGAAAAACGAAACCCTAAACTAAAGTATACGAGTAACTTGTAACTACAGTATACGAGTCACTTTTAAATACAGTATTCGAGTAACTTGTAACTACAATATACGTGTAACTTTTAACTACAGTGTACGAGTCACTTGTAACTACAGTATACGAGTAACTTGTTACTACAGTATACGAGTAACTTGTAACTACAGTAAACGTGTAACTTGTATCTACAGTATACGTGTAACTTAACTACAGTGTCCGAGTCACTTGTAACTACAGTATACGAGTCACTTGTAACTACAGTATACGAGTCACTTATAACTACAGAATACGCGTAACTAGTAACTTCAGTATACGAGTAACTTGTAACTACAGTATACGAGTAACTTTTAACTACAGAATACGCGTAACAAGTAACTACAGTATACGAGTAATTTGTAACTACAGTATACGAGAAAATTGTAACTACAGTCTACGAGTAAGTTGTAACTACAGTAAACGTGTCACTTGTAACTACAGTGTACAAGTCACTTGTAACTACAGTATACGAGTCACTTGAAACTACAGTATACGAGTAACTTGTTATTACAATATACGTGTAACTTGTTACTACAGTATACGTGTAACTTGTAACTTCAGTGTACCAGTCACTTGTAACTACAGTATACGAGTCACTTGTAACTACAGTATACGAGTCACTTGTAACTACAGAATACGCGTAACTAGTAACTACAGTATACGAGAAAGTTGTAACTACAGTATCCGAGTTACTTGTAACAACAGTCTACGAGTAAGTTGTAACTACAGAATACGTGTCACTTGTAACTACAGTGTACGAGTCACTTGTAACTACAGTATACAAGTCACTTGTAACTTCAGTATACGAGTCACTTGTAACTACAGTATAAGCGTAACTAGTAACTACAGTATACGAGAAAGTTGTAACTACAGTATACGAGTCACTTGTAACTACAGAATACGTGTAACTAGTAACTACAGTATACGAGTTACTTGTAACTACAGTATACGAGTCACTTGTAACTACAGTCTACGAGTAAGTTGTTACTACAGAAAACGTGTCACTTGTAACTACAGTGAACGAGTCACTTGTAACTACAGTATACGAGTCACTTGTAACAACAGTATACGAGTAACTTGAAACTACAGTATACGTGTAACTTGTAACTACAGTATACAAGTCACTTAACTACAGTCTTCGAGTCACTTATAACTACAGTATACGAGTAACTTGTAACTACAGTAAACGAGTAACTACTAACTGCAGTATACGAGTCACTTGTAATTGCAGTATACGAGTCACTTGTTACTACAGTATACGAGTAACTAGTAACTACAGTATACGACGAACTTGTTACTACAGAATACGAGTTACTTGTAACTACAGTATACGAGTAACTTGTAACTACAGTATACGAGTCTTTCGTAACTAAAGTATACGAGTAACTTGTTACTACAGTATACGAGTCACTTGCAACTACAGTATACGTGTAACTTGAAACAACAGTATTCGAGTAACTTGTAACTACAATATACGAGTAACTTGTAACTACAGTATACGAGTAACTTGTAACTACAGTATACGTGTAACTTGTTCCTACAGTATACGAGTAACTACTAACTAAAGTATACGAATCACTTGTAACTACAGTATACGAGGAACTTTTAACTACAGAATACGAGTAACTTGTAACTACAGTATACGAATCACTTGTAACTACAATATACGAGGAACTTTTAACTACAGAATACGAGTAACTTGTAACTACAGTATACGAGTCACTTGTAACTACAGTATACGAGTCACTTGTAACTACAGTATACGAGGAACTTTTAACTACAGAATACGAGTAACTTGTAACTACAGTATACGAGTAACTTGTAACTACAGTATATGAGTCACTTGTAACTACAGTATATGAGTCACTTGTAATTACAGTATTCGAGTAACTTGTAACTACAATATACGAGTAACTTAACTACAGTGTACGAGTCACTTGTAACTACAGTATACGAGTCACTTGTAACTACAGTATACGAGTCACTTGTAACTACAGAATACGCGTAACTAGTAACTACAGTATACGAGAAAGTTGTAACTACAGTATCCGAGTAACTTGTAACAACAGTCTACGAGTAAGTTGTAACTACAGTATACGCGTCACTTGTAACTACAGTGTACGAGTCACTTGTAACTACAGTATACAAGTCACTTGTAACTTCAGTATACGAGTCACTTGTTACTACAGTATAAGCGTAACTAGTAACTACAGTATACGAGTCACTTGTAACTTCAGTATACGAGTCACTTGTAACTACAGAATACGCGTAACTAGTAACTACAGTATACGCGTTACTTGTAACTACAGTATACGAGTCACTTGTAACTACAGTCTATTAGTAAGTTGTTACTACAGAATACGTGTCACTTGTAACTACAGTGAACGAGTCACTTGTAACTACAGTATACGAGTCACTTGTAACAACAGTATACGAGTAACTTGAAACTACAGTATACGTGTAACTTGTAACTACAGTATACAAGTCACTTAACTACAGTCTTCGAGTCACTTATAACTACAGTATACGAGTAACTTGTAACTACAGTAAACGAGTAACTACTAACTGCAGTATACGAGTCACTTGTAATTGCAGTAAACGAGTCACTTGTTACAACAGTATACGAGTAACTAGTAACTACAGTATACGAGGAACTTGTAACTACAGAATACGAACAACTTGTAACTACAGTATACGAGTAACTTGTAACTACAGTATACGAGTCTTTCGTAACTAAAGTATACGAGTAACTTGTTACTACAGTATACGAGTCACTTGCAACTACAGTATACGTGTAACTTGAAACAACAGTATTCGAGTAACTTGTAACTACAATATACGAGTAACTTGTAACTACAGTATACGAGTAACTTGTAACTACAGTATACGTGTAACTTGTACCTACAGTATACGAGTAACTACTAACTTAAGTATACGAATCACTTGTAACTACAGTATACGAGGAACTTTTAACTACAGAATACGAGTAAATTGTAACTACAGTATACGAGTAACTTGTAACTACAGTAAACGAGTCACTTGAAACTACAGAATACGCGTAACTTGTAACTACAGTATATGAGTCACTTGTAACTACAGTATACGAGTCACTTGTAACTACAGTATTCGAGTAACTTGTAACTACAATATACGAGTAACTTAACTACAGTGTACGAGTCACTTGTAACTACAGTATACGTGTAACTTGTAACTGGGTCATTCTACCATACAACGAAATTTGTGTTCGCGTCTTGTGATTCGAAAATTATCGCTTGTAGGTTGGTTTATTTTTGTTTATATTTTAAAATGCCACATATACTGCAGAACAATGGACGACAATATTCGATAATGTTATAATTTCGCAGATTTTTCCTGTCAACAGTACGTGATATGTCACGTTCTGTCGACTGTTCGCGTGAGGCCGACTAAGGTTTAGCAGTAATTATAAAATAAACACATTTAATAATGACACCACCGACCCTCTGTACTGAACCTCTACATTCTGAACTTACAATCCCTAGAAAATCAAAAAATTTTGGCCTAAACAAAAGAAATAACAAGTGATTCTACAAGCGTTATAGAAATCTTGTCACATCTGTCGACAATAGAAAATTCAACTGCCATATTTAGATTTTTATTTATTTCCTTCATTTAATAGGATTAAATGGCAGCACTTTAATCACTTGTTATGGCAAACGCGAAGAATTCCGATCAAATTGTTATTTGTAGCTCAAAATTTATATGAAAACTAGTTCTACAGCCGTGTCAAAGTTCACGAGTCACTTCTAAAATTGATATACAAAAGGTAAGTTACATTTCAAAAATATTTGCATTGCTGGGCCTTGTTGTAAACGATGATATTTGTTCTAAAACTGATTAAATTTAACATAACGTCAATATTACATTGTCTTAGTGCCGCTATTCTAAAATTCCTCACATCTGTCGACGTCACGTCTGTCGACAGTTTGGTCGACAGAAGTGACATTATACGACAGAAGTGATTTCTAGAATACTAAAACGGGTTAATTTTATATACAGGCCGTTTCTACGAAGTGTGAATGCCTTTAACAAAGATCATTCTTTATAATAACTGAAAATTACATGAAAAATAACATGGTTTGTGGTATTTGCAAGTGTCCATGCATACTCTGTTCTGTATACAACAGGGTGTCGAGATATTATTGTCTGAAAATTTTACCAGCTGAAATATTTTTGAGTAAATAAACACGTGAAACTGCACAACTTCTCGGATGAATTAAGGTCGAGATGTAACATACTATTTGTACCTTCCATACTGTTTCTTCTTGTATTAGAAGATCCTTTCTGGTATTAATTTATGTTCATCCAGGGAAGTTAGTAGGTTTTGATTTTGTCCTTAAATGTAAAAAAGAAGTAAACAGAACGAAAAAAATGCGTAAAGGGAGAAACGTTCGGCACAGCAGAAAGAATGGGTTAAAAAAAGAAGAAAAAGTCAGGATTGATTAAAAGTATTTATGAACATCTTCCAAGCTCCAATTAATAAAACACGAGGAGTGGTGAAAACTTGCTCTAAAATAAAGCACCTGGAAAAACAGAAAACCGAATGCTAAATGATACACCTCTATCGTCGCTGGCGAAAACTTCTAGAGCTTTAAAATCTGATTTAGTTCATCATAGTATCATCATCTAAAGTAGAAGATAATTTTTGATTATTGTCGACAAAAGTGATGTCAAACCTGTCGACATTTTTTGATTATTTTTTTAACTATAATTTAGAAGGCTATGACTGTTTAATTTGCAAGCATAGTGTCTTATGTAGTTTGATAAGTTTTTAGAAGTATTTATTGATTATTTTTGAATTTAGATTTATTAAATTTTGTAATATTCATCACATCTGTCGCATTTGTGTCACGTCTGTCGACGTTCAGAAAGTAAAAATTATTTTTTTCTAAGTCAATTTTGAATATTGATCTCTCATGCTATTTTTCCTAAGTTCTTATGACACCAACATATAATTTAAAATAAAACAAATTAATTAAAGTTAATTTTGAAATTAATTATTTTTTATTTGCAACTCCGTAGAACCACCCAACTACAGTATACGAGTCACTTGTAACTACAGTATACGAGTTACTTGTAACTACAGTATACGAGTCACTTGTAACTACAGTATTCGAGTAACTTGTAACTCCAATATACGTGTAACTTTAAACTACAGTGAACGAGTCACTTGTAACTACAGTATACGAGTAACTTGTAACTACAGTAAACGAGTAACTTGTAACTACAGAATACGCGTAACAAGTAACTACAGTATACGAGTAACTTGTAACTACAGTATACGAGTAACTTGTAACTACAGAGTACGCGTAACTAGTAACTACAGTATACGAGTAAGTTGAATTTACAGTATACGAGTAACTAAACTACAGTGTACGAGTCACTTGTAACTTCAGTATGCGAGTCACTTGTAACTACAGTATACGAGTCACTTGTAACTACAGAATACGCGTAACTAGTAACTACAGTATACGAGTAACTTGTAACTACAGAATACGCGTAACTAGTAACTACAGTATACGAGTAAGTTGTAACTACAGTATACGAGTAACTTGTAACAACAGTATACGAGTCAATTGTAACTACAGTTTACGAGTCACTTGTAACTACAGTGTACGAGTCACTTGTAACTACAGTATACGAGTCACTTAAAAATACAGAGTATGCGTAACTAGTTACTACAGTATACGAGTGACTTGTTACAACAGTATACGAGTAACTTGTAATTACAGTATACGTGTAACTTGTAACTACAGTATACGAGTAAGTTGTAACTACAGTATACGTGTCACTTGTAACTACAGTATACGAGTCACTTGTAACTACAGTATACGTGTAACTTGTATTTTCAGTGTACGAGTCACTTTTAACTACTGTATACGAGTCACTTGTAACTACAGTATACGAGTAACTAGTAACTACAGTATACGAGTAACTTGTAACTACAGTATACGAGTTACTTGTAACTTCAGTACACGAGTAACTTCTTACTACAGTAAACGAGTCACTTGTAAATGCAGTATACGAGTCACTTGTAAATACAGTATACTTGTAACTAGTAACTACAGTATACGAGGAACTTGAAACTACAGAATTCGAGTAACTTGTAACTACAGTATACGAGTTACTTGTAACTACAGTATACGAGTCACTTGTAACTACAGCATACGAGTCACTTATAACAACAGTATACGTGTAACATGTAACTAAAGTATACGAGTTACTTGTAACTACAGTATACGAGTCACTTTTAACTACAGTATTCGACTAACTTGTAACTACAATACACGTGTAACTTTTAAATACAGTGTACGAGTCACTTGTAACTACAGTATACGAGTAACTTGTAACTACAGTATACGAGTCACTTGTAACTACAGTATACGAGTCACTTTTAACTACAGTATTCGAGTAACTTGTAAGTACAATATACGTGTAATTTTTAACTACAGTGTACGAGTCACTTGTAACTACAGTATACGAGTAACTTGTTACTACAGTATACGAGTAATTTGTAACTACAGTATACGAAAAACTTGTAACTACAGTCTACGAGTAAGTTGTAACTACAGTATACGTGTCACTTGTAACTACAGTGAACGAGTCACTTGTAACTTCAGTATACGAGTCACTTGTAACAACAGTATACGAGTAACTTGAAACTACAGTATACGTGTAACTTGTAACTACAGTATACAAGTCACTTAACTACAGTCTTCGAGTCACTTATAACTACAGTATACGAGTAACTTGTAACTACAGTAAACGAGTAACTACTAACTACAGTATACGAGTAACTTGTAACTACAGTATACGAGTCTTTTGTAACTAAAGTATACGAGTCACTTATAACTACAGAATACGCGTAACTAGTAACAACAGTATACGAGAAAGTTGTAACTACAGTATACGAGTCACTTGTAACTACAGTATACGAGTAACTAGCAACTACTGTATACGAGTAATTTGTAACTACAGTATACGAGTCACTTTTAACTACAGTATTCGAGTAACTTGTAACTGCAGTATACGAGTAACTAGTAACTACAATATACGAGTCACTTGTAACTACAGTAAACGATTCACTTGTAACTACAGTACACGTGTAACTTGTAACTACAGTGTACGAGTCACTTGTAACTACAGTATACAAGTCACTTGAAACTACAGTATACGAGTAACTAGTAACTACAGTATACGAGTAACTTGTAACTACAGTATACGAGTAACTTCTAACTACAGTATACGAGTCATATGTAAATGCAGTATACGAGTCACTTGTAAATACAGTATACGAGTAACTAGTAACTACAGTATACGAGGAACTTGTAACTACAGAATACGAGTAACTTGTAACTACAGTATACGAGTTACTTGTAACTACAGTATACGAGTCACTTGTAACTACAGCATACGAGTCACTTATAACAACAGTATACGTGTAACGTGTAACTAAAATATACGAGTTACTTGTAACTACAGTATACGAGTCACTTTTAACTACAGTATTCGAGTAACTTGTAACTACAATATACGTGTAATTTTTAACTTCAGTGTACGAGTCACTTGTAACTACAGTATACGAGTAACTTGTTACTACAGTATACGAGTAACTTGTAACTACAGTATACGTGTAACTTGTAACAACAGTATACGTGTAACTTAACTACAGTGTACAAGTCACTTGTAACTACAGAATACGCGTAACTAGTAACTACAGTATACGAGTAACTTGTAACTACAGTATACGAGTAACTTGTAACTACAGAATACAAGTAACTTGTAACTACAGTATACGAGTTACTTGTAACTACAGTATACGAGTCACTTGTAACTACAGCATACGAGTCACTTATAACAACAGTATACGTGTAACATGTAATTAAAGTATACGAGTTACTTGTAACTACAGTTTTCGAGTCACTTTTAACTACAGTATACGAGAAACTTGTAACTTTAGTATATGAGTCACTTGTAACTACAGTATACGAGTCACTTGTAACTACAGTATTCGAGTAACTTGTAACTACAATATACGAGTAACTTTACTACAGTGTACGATTCACTTGTAACTACAGTATACGAGTCACTTGTAACTACAGTATACGAGTCACTTGTAACTACAGAATACGCGTAACTAGTAACTACAGTATACGAGAAAGTTGTAACTACAGTATCCGAGTAACTTGTAACAACAGTCTACGAGTAAGTTGTAACTACAGTATACGTGTCACTTGTAACTACAGTGTACGAGTCACTTGTAACTACAGTATAAGCGTAACTAGTAACTACAGTATACGAGTCACTTGTAACTTCAGTATACGAGTCACTTGTAACTACAGAATACGCGTAACTAGTAACTACAGTATACGCGTTACTTGTAACTACAGTATACGAGTCACTTGTAACTACAGTCTACGAGTAAGTTGTTACTACAGAATACGTGTCACTTGTAACTACAGTGAACGAGTCACTTGTAACTACAGTATACGAGTCACTTGTAACAACAGTATACGAGTAACTTGAAACTACAGTATACGTGTAACTTGTAACTACAGTATACAGGTCACTTAACTACAGTCTTCGAGTCACTTATAACTACAGTATACGAGTAACTTGTAACTACAGTAAACGAGTAACTACTAACTGCAGTATACGAGTCACTTGTAATTGCAGTAAACGAGTCACTTGTTACTACAGTATCCAAGTAACTTGTAACAACAGTCTACGAGTAAGTTGTAACTACAGTATACGTGTCACTTGTAACTACAGTGTACGAGTCACTTGTAACTACAGTATACAAGTCACTTGTAACTTCAGTATACGAGTCACTTGTAACTACAGTATAAGCGTAACTAGTAACTACAGTATACGAGTCACTTGTAACTTCAGTATACGAGTCACTTGTAACTACAGAATACGCGTAACTAGTAACTACAGTATACGCGTTACTTGTAACTACAGTATACGAGTCACTTGTAACTACAGTCTACGAGTAAGTTGTTACTACAGAATACGTGTCACTTGTAACTACAGTGAACGAGTCACTTTTAACTACAGTATACGAGTCACTTGTAACAACAGTATACGTGTAACTTGTAACTACAGTATACAAGTCACTTAACTACAGTCTTCGAGTCACTTATAACTACAGTATACGAGTAACTTGTAACTACAGTAAACGAGTAACTACTAACTGCAGTATACGAGTCACTTGTAATTGCAGTAAACGAGTCACTTGTTACTACAGTATACGAGTAACTAGTAACTACAGTATACGAGGAACTTGTAACTACAGAATACGAATAACTTGTAACTACAGTATACGATTAACTTGTAACTACAGTATACGAGTCTTTCGTAACTAAAGTATACGAGTAACTTGTTACTACAGTATACGAGTCACTTGCAACTACAGTATACGTGTAACTTGAAACAACAGTATTCGAGTAACTTGTAACTACAATATACGAGTAACTTGTAACTACAGTATACGAGTCACTTGCAACTTCAGTATACGTGTAACTTGAAACAACAGTATTCGAGTAACTTGTAACTACAATATACGAGTAACTTGTAACAACAGTCTACGAGTAAGTTGTAACTACAGTATACGTGTCACTTGTAACTACAGTGTACGAGTCACTTGTAACTACAGTATACAAGTCACTTGTAACTTCAGTATACGAGTCACTTGTAACTACAGTATAAGCGTAACTAGTAACTACAGTATACGAGTCACTTGTAACTTCAGTATATGAGTCACTTGTAACTACAGTATACGAGTCACTTGTAACTACAGTATAAGCGTAACTAGTAACTACAGTATACGAGAAACTTGTAACTTCAGTATATGAGTCACTTGTAACTACAGTATACGAGTCACTTGTAACTACAGTATTCGAGTAACTTGTAACTACAATATACGAGTAACTTTACTACAGTGTACTATTCACTTGTAACTACAGTATACGAGTCACTTGTAACTACAGTATACGAGTCACTTGTAACTACAGAATACGCGTAACTAGTAACTACAGTATACGAGAAAGTTGTAACTACAGTATCCGAGTAACTTGTAACAACAGTCTACGAGTAAGTTGTAACTACAGTATACGTGTCACTTGTAACTACAGTGTACGAGTCACTTGTAACTACAGTATACAAGTCACTTGTTACTTCAGTATACGAGTCACTTGTAACTACAGTATAAGCGTAACTAGTAACTACAGTATACGAGTCACTTGTAACTTCAGTATACGAGTCACTTGTAACTACAGAATACGCGTAACTAGTAACTACAGTATACGCGTTACTTGTAACTACAGTATACGAGTCACTTGTACCTAGAGTCTACGAGTAAGTTGTTACTACAGAATACGTGTCACTTGTAACTACAGTGAACGAGTCACTTGTAACTACAGTATACGAGTCACTTGTAACAACAGTATACGAGTAACTTGAAACTACAGTATACGTGTAACTTGTAACTACAGTATACAGGTCACTTAACTACAGTCTTCGAGTCACTTATAACTACAGTATACGAGTAACTTGTAACTACAGTAAACGAGTAACTACTAACTGCAGTATACGAGTCACTTGTAATTGCAGTAAACGAGTCACTTGTTACTACAGTATCCGAGTAACTTGTAACAACAGTCTACGAGTAAGTTGTAACTACAGTATACGTGTCACTTGTAACTACAGTATACGAGTCACTTGTAACTTCAGTATACGAGTCACTTGTAACTACAGAATACGCGTAACTAGTAACTACAGTATACGCGTTACTTGTAACTACAGTATACGAGTCACTTGTAACTACAGTGTACGAGTCACTTGTAACTACAGTATACGAGTCACT
This sequence comes from Tuta absoluta, assembly GCA_027580185.1. Lineage (NCBI taxonomy): Eukaryota > Metazoa > Arthropoda > Insecta > Lepidoptera > Gelechiidae > Tuta > Tuta absoluta. The sequence continues at coordinate 2,521,745 of JAQAHW010000019.1, read as the reverse complement.
TGTAACTACAGTATACGAGTCACTTAAAAATACAGAGTATGCGTAATTAGTTATTACAGTATACGAGTCACTTGTTACTACAGTAAACGAGTAACTTGTAATTACAGTTTACGTGTAACTTGTAACTACAGTATACGAGTCACTTGTAACTACAGTATACGAGTCACTTGTAACTACAGTATACGAGTCACTTGTAACTACAGAATACGCGTAACTAGTAACTACAGTATACGCGTTACTTGTAACTACAGTATACGAGTCACTTGTAACTACAGTCTACGAGTAAGTTGTTACTACAGAATACGTGTCACTTGTAACTACAGTGAACGAGTCACTTTTAACTACAGTATACGAGTCACTTGTAACAACAGTATACGTGTAACTTGTAACTACAGTATACAAGTCACTTAACTACAGTCTTCGAGTCACTTATAACTACAGTATACGAGTAACTTGTAACTACAGTAAACGAGTAACTACTAACTGCAGTATACGAGTCACTTGTAATTGCAGTAAACGAGTCACTTGTTACTACAGTATACGAGTAACTAGTAACTACAGTATACGAGGAACTTGTAACTACAGAATACGAATAACTTGTAACTACAGTATACGATTAACTTGTAACTACAGTATACGAGTCTTTCGTAACTAAAGTATACGAGTAACTTGTTACTACAGTATACGAGTCACTTGCAACTACAGTATACGTGTAACTTGAAACAACAGTATTCGAGTAACTTGTAACTACAATATACGAGTAACTTGTAACTACAGTATACGAGTCACTTGCAACTTCAGTATACGTGTAACTTGAAACAACAGTATTCGAGTAACTTGTAACTACAATATACGAGTAACTTGTAACAACAGTCTACGAGTAAGTTGTAACTACAGTATACGTGTCACTTGTAACTACAGTGTACGAGTCACTTGTAACTACAGTATACAAGTCACTTGTAACTTCAGTATACGAGTCACTTGTAACTACAGTATAAGCGTAACTAGTAACTACAGTATACGAGAAACTTGTAACTTCAGTATATGAGTCACTTGTAACTACAGTATACGAGTCACTTGTAACTACAGTATTCGAGTTACTTGTAACTACAATATACGAGTAACTTTACTACAGTGTACGATTCACTTGTAACTACAGTATACGAGTCACTTGTAACTACAGTATACGAGTCACTTGTAACTACAGAATACGCGTAACTAGTAACTACAGTATACGAGAAAGTTGTAACTACAGTATCCGAGTAACTTGTAACAACAGTCTACGAGTAAGTTGTAACTACAGTATACGTGTCACTTGTAACTACAGTGTACGAGTCACTTGTAACTACAGTATACAAGTCACTTGTTACTTCAGTATACGAGTCACTTGTAACTACAGTATAAGCGTAACTAGTAACTACAGTATACGAGTCACTTGTAACTTCAGTATACGAGTCACTTGTAACTACAGAATACGCGTAACTAGTAACTACAGTATACGCGTTACTTGTAACTACAGTATACGAGTCACTTGTAACTACAGTCTACGAGTAAGTTGTTACTACAGAATACGTGTCACTTGTAACTACAGTGAACGAGTCACTTGTAACTACAGTATACGAGTCACTTGTAACAACAGTATACGAGTAACTTGAAACTACAGTATACGTGTAACTTGTAACTACAGTATACAGGTCACTTAACTACAGTCTTCGAGTCACTTATAACTACAGTATACGAGTAACTTGTAACTACAGTAAACGAGTAACTACTAACTGCAGTATACGAGTCACTTGTAATTGCAGTAAACGAGTCACTTGTTACTACAGTATCCGAGTAACTTGTAACAACAGTCTACGAGTAAGTTGTAACTACAGTATACGTGTCACTTGTAACTACAGTGTACGAGTCACTTGTAACTTCAGTATACGAGTCACTTGTAACTACAGTATAAGCGTAACTAGTAACTACAGTATACGAGTCACTTGTAACTTCAGTATACGAGTCACTTGTAACTACAGAATACGCGTAACTAGTAACTACAGTATACGCGTTACTTGTAACTACAGTATACGAGTCACTTGTAACTACAGTGTACGAGTCACTTGTAACTACAGTATACGAGTCACTTGTAACTACAGTATACGAGTCACTTAAAAATACAGAGTATGCGTAACTAGTTATTACAGTATACGAGTCACTTGTTACTACAGTAAACGAGTAACTTGTAATTACAGTTTACGTGTAACTTGTAACTACAGTATACGAGTCACTTGTAACTACAGTATACGAGTCACTTGTAACTACAGTATACGAGTCACTTGTAACTACAGTATACGTGTAACTTGTAACTTCAGTGTACGAGTCACTTGTAACAACTGTATACGAGTCACTTGTAACTACAGTATACGAGTAACTAGTAACTACAGTATACGAGTAACTTGTAACTACAGTATACGAGTTACTTGTAACTTCAGTACACGAGTAACTTCTAACTACATTAAACGAGTCACTTGTAAATGCAGTATACGAGTCACTTGTAAATACAGTATACTTGTAACTAGTAACTACAGTATACGAGGAACTTGAAACTACAGAATTCGAGTAACTTGTAACTACAGTATACGAGTTACTTGTAACTACAGTATACGAGTCACTTGTAACTACAGCATACGAGTCACTTATAACAACTGTATACGTGTAACATGTAACTAAAGTATACGAGTTACTTGTAACTACAGTATACGAGTCACTTTTAACTACAGTATTCTACTAACTTGTAACTATAATATACGTGTAACTTTTAAATACAGTGTACGAGTCACTTGTAACTACAGTATACGAGTAACTTGTAACTACAGTATACGAGTCACTTGTAACTACAGTATACGAGTCACTTTTTACTACAGTATTCGAGTAACTTGTAACTACAATATACGTGTAATTTTTAACTACAGTGTACGAGTCACTTGTAACTACAGTTTACGAGTAACTTGTTACTACAGTATACGAGTAATTTGTAACTACAGTATACGAAAAACTTGTAACTACAGTCTACGAGTAAGTTGTAACTACAGTATACGTGTCACTTGTAACTACAGTGAACGAGTCACTTGTAACTACAGTATACGAGTCACTTGTAACAACAGTATACGAGTAACTTGAAACAACAGTATACGTGTAACTTGTAACTACAGTATACAAGTCACTTAACTACAGTCTTCGAGTCACTTATAACTACAGTATACGAGTAACTTGTAACTACAGTAAACGAGTAACTACTAACTACAGTATACGAGTAACTTGTAACTACAGTATACGAGTCTTTTGTAACTAAAGTATACGAGTCACTTGTAACTACAGAATACGCGTAACTAGTAACAACAGTATACGAGAAAGTTGTAACTACAGTATACGAGTAACTTGTAACTACAGAATACGCGTAACTAGTAACTACAGTATACGAGTAAGTTGTTTTTACAGTATACGAGTCACTTTTAACTTCAGTATTCGAGTAACTTGTAACTGCAGTATACGAGTAACTAGTAACTACAGTATACGAGTCACTTGTAACTACAGTATACGATTCACTTGTAACTACAGTACACGTGTAACTTGTAACTACAGTGTACGAGTCACTTGTAACTACAGTATAAGCGTAACTAGTAACTACAGTATACGAGTAACTAGTAACTACAGTATACGAGTAACTTGTAACTACAGTATACGAGTAACTTCTAACTACAGTATACGAGTCATATGTAAATGCAGTATACGAGTCACTTGTAAATACAGTATACGAGTAACTAGTAACTACAGTATACGAGGAACTTGTAACTACAGAATACGAGTAACTTGTAACTACAGTATACGAGTTACTTGTAACTACAGTATACGAGTCACTTGTAACTACAGCATACGAGTCACTTATAACAACAGTATACGTGTAACATGTAACTAAAATATACGAGTTACTTGTAACTACAGTATACGAGTCACTTTTAACTACAGTATTCGAGTAACTTGTTACTACAATATACGTGTAATTTTTAACTTCAGTGTACGAGTCACTTGTAACTACAGTATACGAGTAACTTGTTACTACAGTATACGAGTAACTTGTAACTACAGTATACGTGTAACTTGTAACAACAGTATACGTGTAACTTAACTAAAGTGTACGAGTCACTTGTAACTACAGAATACGCGTAACTAGTAACTACAGTATACGAGTAACTTGTAACTACAGTATACGAGTAACTTGTAACTACAGAATACGAGTAACTTGTAACTACAGTATACGAGTTACTTGTAACTACAGTATACGAGTCACTTGTAACTACAGCATACGAGTCACTTATAACAACAGTATACGTGTAACATGTAATTAAAGTATACGAGTTACTTGTAACTACAGTATACGAGTCACTTTTAACTACAGTATACGAGTAACTTGTAACTACAGTATATGAGTCACTTGTAACTACAGTATACGAGTCACTTGTAACTACAGTATTCGTGTAACTTGTAACTACAATATACGAGTAACTTAACTACAGTGTACGAGTCACTTGTAACTACAGTATACGAGTCACTTGTAACTACAGTATACGAGTCACTTGTAACTACAGAATACGCGTAACTAGTAACTACAGTATACGAGAAAGTTGTAACTACAGTATCCGAGTAACTTGTCACAACATTCTACGAGTAAGTTGTAACTACAGTATACGTGTCACTTGTAATTACAGTGTACGAGTCACTTGTAACTACAGTATACAAGTCACTTGTAACTTCAGTATACGAGTCACTTTTAACTACAGTATAAGCGTAACTAGTAACTACAGTATACGAGTCACTTGTAACTTCAGTATACGAGTCACTTGTAACTACAGTATACGAGTCACTTGTAACTACAGTCTACGAGTAAGTTGTTACTACAGAAAACGTGTCACTTGTAACTACAGTGAACGAGTCACTTGTAAATTCAGTATACGAATCACTTGTAACAACAGTATACGAGTAACTTGAAACTACAGTATACGTGTAACTTGTAACTACAGTATACAAGTCACTTAACTACAGTCTTCGAGTCACTTATAACTACAGTATACGAGTAACTTGTAACGACAGTAAACGAGTAACTACTAACTGCAGTATACGAGTCACTTGTAATTGCAGTAAACGAGTCACTTGTTACTACAGTATACGAGTAACTAGTAACTACAGTATACGAGGAACTTGTAACAACAGAATACGAGTAACTTGTAACTACAGTATACGAGTAACTTGTAACTACAGTATACGAGTCTTTCGTAACTAAAGTATACGAGTAACTTGTTACTACAGTATACGAGTCACTTGCAACTACAGTATACGTGTAACTTGAAACAACAGTATTCGAGTAACTTGTAACTACAATATACGAGTAACTTGTAACTACAGTATACGAGTAACTTGTAACTACAGTATACGTGTAACTTGTACCTACAGTATACGAGTAACTACTAATTAAAGTATACGAATCACTTGTAACTACAGTATACGAGGAACTTTTAACTACAGAATACGAGTTAATTGTAACTACAGTATACGAGTAACTTGTAACTACAGTATACGAGTCACTTGTAACTACATAATACGCGTAACTTGTAACTACAGTATACGAGTCACTTGTAACTACAGTATACGAGTCACTTGTAACTACAGTATTCGAGTAACTTGTAACTACAATATACGAGTAACTTAACTACAGTGTACGAGTCACTTGTAACTACAGTATACGTGTAACTTGTAACTACAGTGTATACGAGTCACTTGTAACTACAGTATACGAGTTACTTGTAACTACAGTATACGAGTCACTTGTAACTACAGTATTCGAGTAACTTGTAACTCCAATATACGTGTAACTTTAAACTACAGTGTATGAGTCACTTGTAACTACAGTATACGAGTAACTTGTAACTACAGTATACGAGTAACTTGTAACTACAGAATACGCGTAACAAGTAACTACAGTATACGAGTAACTTGTATCTACAGTATACGAGTAACTTGTAACTACAGAATACGCGTAACTAGTAACTACAGTATACGAGTAAGTTGTATTTACAGTATACGAGTAACTAAACTACAGTGTACGAGTCACTTGTAACTTCAGTATACGAGTCACTTGTAACTACAGTATACGAGTCACTTGTAACTACAGAATACGCGTAACTAGTAACTACAGTATACGAGTAACTTGTAACTACAGAATACGCGTAACTAGTAACTACAGTATACGAGTAAGTTGTAACTACAGTATACAAGTAACTTGTAACTACAGTATACGAGTCAATTGTAACTACAGTTTACGAGTCACTTGTAACTTCAGTGTACGAGTCACTTGTAACTACAGTATACGAGTCATTTGTAACTACAGTATACGAGTCACTTAAAAATACAGAGTATGCGTAACTAGTTACTACATCATACGAGTCACTTGTTACTACAGTATACGAGTAACTTGTAATTACAATATACGTGTAACTTGAAACTACAGTATACGAGGAACTTGTAACTACAGAATACGAGTAACTTGTAACTACAGTATACGAGTAACTTGTAACTACAGTATACGAGTCTATCGTAACTAAAGTATACGAGTAACTTGTTACTACAGTAAACGAGTCACTTGCAACTACAGTATACGTGTAACTTGAAACAACAGTATTCGAGTAACTTGTAACTACAATATACGAGTAACTTGTAACTACAGTATACGAGTAACTTGTAACTACAGTATACGTGTAACTTGTACCTACAGTATACGAGTAACTACTAACTAAAGTATACGAATCACTTGTAACTACAGTATACGAGGAACTTTTAACTACAGAATACGAGTAAATTGTAACTACAGTATACGAGTAACTTGTAACTACAGTAAACGAGTCACTTGTAACTACAGAATACGCGTAACTTGTAACTACAGTATATGAGTCACTTGTAACTACAGTATACGAGTCACTTGTAACTACAGTATTCGAGTAACTTGTAACTACAATATACGAGTAACTTAACTACAGTGTACGAGTCACTTGTAACTACAGTATACGTGTAACTTGTAACTACAGTGTATACGAGTCACTTGTAACTACAGTATACGAGTTACTTGTAACTACAGTATACGAGTCACTTGTAACTACAGTATTCGAGTAACTTGTAACTCCAATATACGTGTAACTTTAAACTACAGTGTACGAGTAAGTTGTAACTACAGTATACGAAAAACTTGTAACTACAGTATACGAGTAACTTGTAACTACAGAATACGCGTAACAAGTAACTACAGTATACGAGTAACTTGTAACTACAGTATACGAGTAACTTGTAACTACAGAATACGCGTAACTAGTAACTACAGTATACGAGTAAGTTGTATTTACAGTATACGAGTAACTAAACTACAGTGTACGAGTCACTTGTAACTTCAGTATACGAGTCACTTGTAACTACAGTATACGAGTCACTTGTCACTACAGAATACGCGTAACTAGTAACTACAGTATACGAGTAACTTGTAACTACAGAATACACGTAACTAGTAACTACAGTATACGAGTAAGTTGTAACTACAGTATACGAGTAACTTGTAACTACAGTATACGAGTCAATTGTAACTACAGTTTACGAGTCACTTGTAACTTCAGTGTACGAGTCACTTGTAACTACAGTATACGAGTCACTTGTAACTACAGTATACGAGTCACTTAAAAATACAGAGTATGCGTAACTAGTTACTACAGTATACGAGTCACTTGTTACTACAGTATACGAGTAACTTGTAATTACAATATACGTGTAACTTGAAACTACAGTATACGAGTCACTTGTAACTACAGTATACGAGTCACTTGTAACTACAGTATACGAGTCACTTGTAACTACAGTATACGTGTTACTTGTAACTTCAGTGTACGAGTCACTTGTAACTACTGTATACAAGTCACTTGTAACTACAGTATACGAGTAACTAGTAACTACAGTATACGAGTAACTTGTAACTACAGTATACGAGTTACTTGTAACTTCAGTACACGAGTAACTTCTAACTACAGTAAACGAGTCAATTGTAAATGCAGTATACGAGTCACTTGTAAATACAGTATACGAGTCACTTGTAACTACAGCATACGAGTCACTTATAACAACAGTATACGTGTAACATGTAACTAAAGTATACGAGTTACTTGTAACTACAGTATACGAGTCACTTTTAACTACAGTATTCGAGTAACTTGTAACTACAATATACGTGTAACTTTAAAATACAGTGTACGAGTCACTTGTAACTACAGTATACGAGTAACTTGTAACTACAGTATACGAGTCACTTGTAACTACAGTATACGAGTCACTTTTAACTACAGTATTCGAGTAACTTGTAACTACAATAAACGTGTAATTTTTAACTACAGTGTACGAGTCACTTGTAACTACAGTATACGAGTAACTTGTTACTACAGTATACGAGTAATTTGTAACTACAGTATACGAAAAACTTGTAACTACAGTCTACGAGTAAGTTGTAACTACAGTATACGTGTCTTTTGTAACTACAGTGAACGAGTCACTTGTAACTACAGTATACGAGTCACTTGTAACAACAGTATACGAGTAACTTGAAACTACAGTATACGTGTAACTTGTAACTACAGTATACAAGTCACTTAACTACAGTCTTCGAGTCACTTATAACTACAGTAAACGAGTAACTACTAACTACAGTATACGAGTAACTTGTAACTACAGTATACGAGTCTTTTGTAACTAAAGTATACGAGTCACTTGTAACTACAGAATACGCGTAACTAGTAACAACAGTATACGAGAAAGTTGTAACTACAGTATACGAGTCACTTGTAACTACAGTATACGAGTAACTAGCAACTACAGTATACGAGTAACTTGTAACTACAGTATTCGAGTCACTCTTAACTACAGTATTCGAGTAACTTGTAACTGCAGTATACGAGTAACTTGTAACTACAGAATACGCGTAACAAGTAACTACAGTATACGAGTATTTTGTAACTACAGTATACGAGTAACTTGTAACTACAGAATACGCGTAACTAGTAACTACAGTATACGAGTAAGTTGTATTTACAGTATACGAGTAACTAAACTACAGTGTACGAGTCACTTGTAACTTCAGTATACGAGTCACTTGTAACTACAGTATACGAGTCACTTGTAACTACAGAATACGCGTAACTAGTAACTTCAGTATACGAGTAACTTGTAACTACAGAATACGCGTAACTAGTAACTACAGTATACGAGTAAGTTGTAACTACAGTATACGAGTAACTTGTAACTACAGTATACGAGTCAATTGTAACTACAGTTTACGAGTCACTTGTAACTTCAGTGTACGAGTCACTTGTAACTACAGTATACGAGTCACTTGTAACTACAATATACGAGTCACTTAAAAATACAGAGTATGCGTAACTAGTTACTACAGTATACGAGTCACTTGTTACTACAGTATACGAGTAACTTGTAATTACAATATACGTGTAACTTAGAACTACAGTATACGAGTCACTTGTAACTACAGTATACGAGTCACTTGTAACTACAGTATACGAGTCACTTGTAACTACAGTATACGTGTAACTTGTAACTTCAGTGTACGAGTCACTTGTAACTACTGTATACGAGTCACTTGTAACTACAGTATACGAGTAACTAGTAACTACAGTATACGAGTAACTTGTAACTACAGTATACGAGTTACTTGTAACTTCAGTACACGAGTAACTTCTAACTACAGTAAACGAGTCACTTGTAAATGCAGTATACGAGTCACTTGTAAATACAGTATACTTGTAACTAGTAACTACAGTATACGAGGAACTTGAAACTACAGAATTCGAGTAACTTGTAACTACAGTATACGAGTTACTTGTAACTACAGTATACGAGTCACTTGTAACTACAGCATACGAGTCACTTATAACAACAGTATACGTGTAACATGTAACTAAAGTATACGAGTTACTTGTAACTACAGTATACGAGTCACTTTTAACTACAGTATTCGAGTAACTTGTAACTACAATATACGTGTAACTTTTAAATACAGTGTACGAGTCACTTTTAACTACAGTATACGAGTAACTTGTAACTACAGTATACGCGTAACTTGTAACTACAGTATACGAGTCACTTTTAACTACAGTATTCGAGTAACTTGTAACTACAATATACGTGTAATTTTTAACTACAGTGTACGAGTCACTTGTAACTACAGTATACGAGTAACTTGTTACTACAGTATACGAGTAATTTGTAACTACAGTATACGAAAAACTTGTAACTACAGTCTACGAGTAAGTTGTAACTACAGTATACGTGTCTTTTGTAACTACAGTGAACGAGTCACTTGTAACTACAGTATACGAGTCACTTGTAACAACAGTATACGAGTAACTTGAAACTACAGTATACGTGTAACTTGTAACTACAGTATACAAGTCACTTAACTACAGTCTTCGAGTCACTTATAACTACAGTAAACGAGTAACTACTAACTACAGTATACGAGTAACTTGTAACTACAGTATACGAGTCTTTTGTAACTAAAGTATACGAGTCACTTGTAACTACAGAATACGCGTAACTAGTAACAACAGTATACGAGAAAGTTGTAACTACAGTATACGAGTCACTTGTAACTACAGTATACGAGTAACTAGCAACTACAGTATACGAGTAACTTGTAACTACAGTATTCGAGTCACTTTTAACTATAGTATTCGAGTTACTTGTACCTGCAGTATACGAGTAACTAGTAACTACAGTATACGAGTCACTTGTAACTACAGTATACGATTCACTTGTAACTACAGTACACGAGTAACTTGTAACTACAGTGTACGAGTCACTTGTAACTACAGTATACGAGTCACTTGTAACTACAGTATACGAGTAACTAGTAACTACAGTATACGAGTAACTTCTAACTACAGTATACGAGTCATATGTAAATGCAGTATACGAGTCACTTGTAAATACAGAATACGAGTAACTTGTAACTACACCATACGAGTCACTTATAACAACAGTATACGTGTAACATGTAACTAAAATATACGAGTTACTTGTAACTACAGTATACGAGTCACTTTTAACTACAGTATTCGAGTAACTTGTAACTGCAGTATACGAGTAACTAGTAACTACAGTATACGAGTCACTTGTTACTGCAGTATACGAGTCACTTGTTACTACAGTATACGTGTAACTAGTAACTACAGTATACGAGTAACTTGTAACTACAGTATACGAGTCACTTGTAACTACAGAATACGCGTAACTAGTAACAACAGTATACGAGTAACTTGTAACTACAGTATACGAGTAACTTTTAACTACAGTATACGAGTAACTTGTAACTACAGTATACGAGTAACTTGTCACTACAGTATACGAGTCACTTGTAACTACAGCATACGAGTCACTTATAACAACAGTATACGTGTAACATGTAACTACAGTATACAAGTCACTTGTAACTACAGTATACGAGTCACTTGTAACTACAGTATACGAGTCACTTGTAACTACAGAATACGCGTAACTAGTAACTATAGTATACGAGTAACTCTAACTACAGTATACGAGTAACTTGTCACTACAGTATACGAGTCACTTGTAACTACAACATACGAGTCACTTATGACAACAGTATACGTGTAACATGTAACTACAGTATACAAGTCACTTGTAACTACAGTCTACGCGTCACTTGTAACTACAGTATACGAGTTACTTGTAACAACGGTATATGAGTCACTTGTTACTACAGCATACGAGACACTCATAACAACAGTATACGTGTAACTTGTAACTACAGTATACAAGTCACTTGAAACTATAGTCTTTGAGTCACTTGTACCACAGTATACGAGTTACTTAAACCTCAGTATACGAGTTATTAGTAACTACAGTATACGAGTCACTTGTAACTACAGAATACGCGTTACTTGTAACTACAGTATACGAGTCACTTGTAACTACAGTATACGAGTCACTTGTAACTACAGTATTCGAGTAACTTGTAACTACAATATACGAGTTACTTGTTATTACAGTATACGAGTAACTTGTAACTACAGTATACGAATTACTTGTAACTACAGTATACGAGTAACTTGTAACTACAGTATACGAGTCACTTGTAACTACAGTATACGTGTAACTTGTAACTACAGTGTACGAGTCACTTGTAACTACAGTATACGAGTCACTTGTAACTACAGAATACGCGTAACTAGTAACTACAGTATACGAGTAAGTTGAAACTACAGTATACGAGTAACTTGTAACTACAGTCTACGAGTCACTTGTAGGTACAGTATACGAGTCACTTGTAACTACAGTATACGAGTCACTTGTAACTACAGTATACGAGTCACTTGTAACTACAGTATACGAGTCACTTGTAACTACAGTGTACTAGTAACTTGTAACTACAGTATACGTGTAACTTGTATTTACAGTGTACGAGTCACTTCTAACTACAGTATTCGAGTAACTTGTAACTCCAATATACGTGTAACTTTTAACTACAGTGTACGAGTCACTTGTAACTTCAGTATACGAGGAACTTGAAACTACAGAATTCGAGTAACTTGTAACTACAGTATACGAGTTACTTGTAACTACAGTATACGAGTCACTTGTAACTACAGCATACGAGTCACTTATAACAACAGTATACGTGTAACATGTAACTAAAGTATACGAGTTACTTGTAACTACAGTATACGAGTCACTTTTAACTACAGTATTCGAGTAACTTGTAACAACAATATACGTGTAACTTTAAAATACAGTGTACGAGTCACTTGTAACTACAGTATACGAGTAACTTGTAACTACAGTATACGAGTCACTTGTAACTACAGTATACGAGTCACTTTTAACTACAGTATTCGAGTAACTTGTAACTACAATATACGTGTAATTTTTAACTACAGTGAACGATCACTTGTAACTACAGTATACGAGTAACTTGTTACTACAGTATACGAGTAATTTGTAACTACAGTATACGAAAAACTTGTAACTACAGTCTACGAGTAAGTTGTAACTACAGTATACGTGTCTTTTGTAACTACAGTGAACAAGTCACTTGTAACTACAGTATACGAGTCACTTGTAACAACAGTATACGAGTAACTTGAAACTACAGTATACGTGTAACTTGTAACTACAGTATACAAGTCACATAACTACAGTCTTCGAGTCACTTATAACTACAGTAAACGAGTAACTACTAACTACAGTATACGAGTAACTTGTAACTATAGTATACGAGTCTTTTGTAACTAAAGTATGCGAGTCACTTGTAACTACAGAATACGCGTAACTAGTAACAACAGTATACGAGAAAATTGTAACTACAGTATACGAGTCACTTGTAACTACAGTATACGAGTAACTAGCAACTACAGTATACGAGTAACTTGTAACTACAGTATTCGAGTCACTTTTAACTACAGTATTCGAGTTACTTGTAACTGCAGTATACGAGAACCTTGTAACTACAGAATACGCGTAACAAGTAACTACAGTATACGAGTAACTTGTAACTACAGTATACGAGTAACTTGTAACTACAGAATACGCGTAACTGGTAACTACAGTATACGAGTAAGTTGTATTTACAGTATACGAGTAACTAAACTACAGTGTACGAGTCACTTGTAACTTCAGTATACGAGTCACTTGTAACTACAGTATACGAGTCACTTGTAACTACAGAATACGCGTAACTAGTAACTTCAGTATACGAGTAACTTGTAACTACAGAATACGCGTAACTAGTAACTACAGTATACGAGTAAGTTGTAACTACAGTATACGAGTAACTTGTAACTACAGTATACGAGTCAATTGTTACTACAGTTTACGAGTCACTTGTAACTTCAGTGTACGAGTCACTTGTAACTACAGTATACGAGTCACTTGTAACTACAATATACGAGTCACTTAAAAATACAGAGTATGCGTAACTAGTTACTACAGTATACGAGTCACTTGTTACTACAGTATACGAGTAACTTGTAATTACAATATACGTGTTACTTGAAACTACAGTATACGAGTCACTTGTAACTACAGTATACGAGTCACTTGTAACTACAGTATACGAGTCACTTGTAACTACAGTATACGTGTAACTTGTAACTTCAGTGTACGAGTCACTTGTAACTACTGTATACGAGTCACTTGTAACTACAGTATACGAGTAACTAGTAACTACAGTATACGAGTAACTTGTAACTACAGTATACGAGTTACTTGTAACTTCAGTACACGAGTAACTTCTAACTACAGTAAACGAGTCACTTTTAAATGCAGTATACGAGTCACTTGTAAATACAGTATACTTGTAACTAGTAACTACAGTATACGAGGAACTTGAAACTACAGAATTCGAGTAACTTGTAACTACAGTATACGAGTTACTTGTAACTACAGTATACGAGTCACTTGTAACTACAGCATACGAGTCACTTATAACAACAGTATACGTGTTACATGTAACTAAAGTATACGAGTTACTTGTAACTACAGTATACGAGTCATTTTTAACTACAGTATTCGAGTAACTTGTAACTACAATATACGTGTAACTTTTAAATACAGTGTACGAGTCACTTGTAACTACAGTATACGAGTAACTTGTAACTACAGTATACGAGTAACTTGTAACTACAGTATACGAGTCACTTTTAACTACAGTATTCGAGTAACTTGTAACTACAATATACGTGTAATTTTTAACTACAGTGTACGAGTCACTTGTAACTACAGTATACGAGTAACTTGTTACTACAGTATACGAGTAATTTGTAACTACAGTATACGAAAAACTTGTAACTACAGTCTACGAGTAAGTTGTAACTACAGTATACGTGTCTTTTGTAACTACAGTGAACGAGTTACTTGTAACTACAGTATACGAGTCACTTGTAACAACAGTATACGAGTAACTTGAAACTACAGTATACGTGTAACTTGTAACTACAGTATACAAGTCACTTAACTACAGTCTTCGAGTCACTTATAACTACAGTAAACGAGTAACTACTAACTACAGTATACGAGTAACTTGTAACTACAGTATACGAGTCTTTTGTAATTAAAGTATACGAGTCACTTGTAACTACAGAATACGCGTAACTAGTAACAACAGTATACGAGAAAGTTGTAACTACAGTATACGAGTCACTTGTAACTACAGTTTACGAGTAACTAGCAACTACAGTATACGAGTAACTTGTAACTACAGTATTCGAGTCACTTTTAACTACAGTATTCGAGTTACTTGTAACTGCAGTATACGAGTAACTAGTAACTACAGTATACGAGTCACTTGTAACTACAGTATACGATTCACTTATAACTACAGTACACGAGTATTTTGTAACTACAGTGTACGAGTCACTTGTAACTACAGTAAACGAGTCACTTGTAACTACAGTATACGAGTAACTAGTAACTACAGTATACGAGTAACTTCTAACTACAGTATACGAGTCATATGTAAATGCAGTATACGAGTCACTTGTAAATACAGAATACGAGTAACTTGTAACTACAGCATACGAGTCACTTATAACAACAGTATACGTGTAACATGTAACTAAAATATACGAGTTACTTGTAACTACAGTAAACGAGTCACTTTTAACTACAGTATTCGAGTAACTTGTAACTGCAGTATACGAGTAACTAGTAACTACAGTATACGAGTCACTTGTTACTGCAGTATACGAGTCACTTGTTACTACAGTATACGTGTAACTAGTAACTACAGTATACGAGTAACTTGTAACTACAGTATACGATACACTTGTAACTACAGAATACGCGTAACTAGTAACAACAGTATACGAGTAACTTGTAACTACAGTATACGAGTAACTTTTAACTACAGTATACGAGTAACTTGTAACTACAGTATACGAGTAACTTGTCACTACAGTATACGAGTCACTTGTAACTACAGCATACGAGTCACTTATAACAACAGTATACGTGTAACATGTAACTACAGTATACAAGTCACTTGTAACTACAGTATACGAGTCACTTGTAACTACAGTATACGAGTCACTTGTAACTACAGAATACGCGTAACTAGTAACTATAGTATACGAGTAACTCTAACTACAGTATACGAGTAACTTGTCACTACAGTATACGAGTCACTTGTAACTACAACATACGAGTCACTTATGACAACAGTATACGTGTAACATGTAACTACAGTATACAAGTCACTTGTAACTACAGTCTACGCGTCACTTGTAACTACAGTATACGAGTTACTTGTAACAACGGTATATGAGTCACTTGTTACTACAGCATACGAGACACTCATAACAACAGTATACGTGTAACTTGTAACTACAGTATACAAGTCACTTGAAACTATAGTCTTTGAGTCACTTGTACCACAGTATACGAGTTACTTAAACCTCAGTATACGAGTTATTAGTAACTACAGTATACGAGTCACTTGTAACTACAGAATACGCGTTACTTGTAACTACAGTATACGAGTCACTTGTAACTACAGTATACGAGTCACTTGTAACTACAGTATTCGAGTAACTTGTAACTACAATATACGAGTTACTTGTTATTACAGTATACGAGTAACTTGTAACTACAGTATATGAATTACTTGTAACTACAGTATACGAGTAACTTGTAACTACAGTATACGAGTCACTTGTAACTACAGTATACGTGTAACTTGTAACTACAGTGTACGAGTCACTTGTAACTACAGTATACGAGTCACTTGTAACTACAGAATACGCGTAACTAGTAACTACAGTATACGAGTAAGTTGAAACTACAGTATACGAGTAACTTGTAACTACAGTCTACGAGTCACTTGTAGGTACAGTATACGAGTCACTTGTAACTACAGTATACGAGTCACTTGTAACTACAGTATACGAGTCACTTGTAACTACAGTATACGAGTCACTTGTAACTACAGTGTACTAGTAACTTGTAACTACAGTATACGTGTAACTTGTATTTACAGTGTACGAGTCACTTCTAACTACAGTATTCGAGTAACTTGTAACTCCAATATACGTGTAACTTTTAACTACAGTGTACGAGTCACTTGTAACTACAGTATACGAGTAACTTGTAACTACAGTATACGAGTAACTTGTAACTACAGAATTCGCGTAACTAGTAACTACAGTATACGAGTAACTTGTAACTACAGTATACGAGTAACTTGTCACTACAGTATACGAGTCACTTGTAACTACAACATACGAGTCACTTATGACAACAGTATACGTGTAACATGTAACTACAGTATACAAGTCACTTGAAACTACAGTCTACGCGTCACTTGTAACTACAGTATACGACTTACTTGTAACAACGGTATATGAGTCACTTGTTAATACAGCATACGAGACACTCATAACAACAGTATACGTGTAACTTGTAACTACAGTATACAAGTCACTTGTAACTATAGTCTTTGAGTCACTTGTACCACAGTATACGAGTTATTAGTAACTACAGTATACGAGTCACTTGTAACTACAGAATACGCGTTACTTGTAACTACAGTATACGAGTCACTTGTAACTACAGTAAACGAGTCACTTGTAACTACAGTATACGAATTACTTGTAACTACAGTATACGAGTAACTTGTAACTACAGTATACGAGTCACTTGTAACTACAGTATACGTGTAACTTGTAACACCAGTGTACGAGTCACTTGTAACTACAGTATACGAGTCACTTGTAACTACAGAATACGCGTAACTAGTAACTACAGTATACGAGTAAGTTGAAACTACAGTATACGAGTAACTTGTAACTACAGTCTACGAGTCACTTGTAAGTACAGTATACGAGTCACTTGTAACTACAGTATACGAGTCAGTTGTAACTACAGTATACGAGTCACTTGTAACTACAGTGTACTAGTAACTTGTAACTACAGTATACGTGTAACTTGTAACTACAGTATACGAGTCACTTGTAACTACAGAATACGCGTAACTAGTAACTACAGTATACGAGTAACTTGTTACTACAGTATTCGAGTAACTTGTAACTCCAATATACGTGTAACTTTTAACTACAGTGTACGAGTCACTTGTAACTACAGTATACGAGTAACTTGTAACTACAGTATACGAGTAACTTGTAACTACAGAATTGGCGTAACTAGTAACTACAGTTTACGAGTCACTTGTAACTACAGTATACGAGTCACTTGTAACTACAGTATACGAGTCACTTAAAAATACAGAATATGCGTAACTAGTTACTACAGTATACGAGTCACTTGTTACTACAGTATACGAGTCACTTATAACAACAGTATACGTGTAACATGTAACTAAAATATACGAGTTACTTGTAACTACAGTATACGAGTCACTTTTAACTACAGTATTCGAGTAACTTGTAACTGCAGTATACGAGTAACTAGTAACTACAGTATACGAGTCACTTGTTACTGCAGTATACGAGTCACTTGTTACTACAGTATACGTGTAACTAGTAACTACAGTATACGAGTAACTTGTAACTACAGTATACGATACACTTGTAACTACAGAATACGCGTAACTAGTAACAACAGTATACGAGTAACTTGTAACTACAGTATACGAGTAACTTTTAACTACAGTATACGAGTAACTTGTAACTACAGTATACGAGTAACTTGTCACTACAGTATACGAGTCACTTGTAACTACAGCATACGAGTCACTTATAACAACAGTATACGTGTAACATGTAACTACAGTATACAAGTCACTTGTAACTACAGTATACGAGTCACTTGTAACTACAGTATACGAGTCACTTGTAACTACAGAATACGCGTAACTAGTAACTATAGTATACGAGTAACTCTAACTACAGTATACGAGTAACTTGTCACTACAGTATACGAGTCACTTGTAACTACAACATACGAGTCACTTATGACAACAGTATACGTGTAACATGTAACTACAGTATACAAGTCACTTGTAACTACAGTCTACGCGTCACTTGTAACTACAGTATACGAGTTACTTGTAACAACGGTATATGAGTCACTTGTTACTACAGCATACGAGACACTCATAACAACAGTATACGTGTAATTTGTAACTACAGTATACAAGTCACTTGAAACTATAGTCTTTGAGTCACTTGTACCACAGTATACGAGTTACTTAAACCTCAGTATACGAGTTATTAGTAACTACAGTATACGAGTCACTTGTAACTACAGAATACGCGTTACTTGTAACTACAGTATACGAGTCACTTGTAACTACAGTATACGAGTCACTTGTAACTACAGTATTCGAGTAACTTGTAACTACAATATCCGAGTTACTTGTTATTACAGTATACGAGTAACTTGTAACTACAGTATATGAATTACTTGTAACTACAGTATACGAGTAACTTGTAACTACAGTATACGAGTCACTTGTAACTACAGTATACGTGTAACTTGTAACTACAGTGTACGAGTCACTTGTAACTACAGTATACGAGTCACTTGTAACTACAGAATACGCGTAACTAGTAACTACAGTTTACGAGTAAGTTGAAACTACAGTATACGAGTAACTTGTAACTACAGTCTACGAGTCACTTGTAGGTACAGTATACGAGTCACTTGTAACTACAGTATACGAGTCACTTGTAACTACAGTATACGAGTCACTTGTAACTACAGTATACGAGTCACTTGTAACTACAGTGTACTAGTAACTTGTAACTACAGTATACGTGTAACTTGTATTTACAGTGTACGAGTCACTTCTAACTACAGTATTCGAGTAACTTGTAACTCCAATATACGTGTAACTTTTAACTACAGTGTACGAGTCACTTGTAACTACTGTATACGAGTAACTTGTAACTACAGTATACGAGTAACTTGTAACTACAGAATTCGCGTAACTAGTAACTACAGTATACGAGTAACTTGTAACTACAGTATACGAGTAACTTGTCACTACAGTATACGAGTCACTTGTAACTACAACATACGAGTCACTTATGACAACAGTATACGTGTAACATGTAACTACAGTATACAAGTCACTTGAAACTACAGTCTACGCGTCACTTGTAACTACAGTATACGAGTTACTTGTAACAACGGTATATGAGTCACTTGTTACTACAGCATACGAGACACTCATAACAACAGTATACGTGTAACTTGTAACTACAGTATACAAGTCACTTGTAACTATAGTCTTTGAGTCACTTGTACCACAGTATACGAGTTATTAGTAACTACAGTATACGAGTCACTTGTAACTACAGAATACGCGTTACTTGTAACTACAGTATACGAGTCACTTGTAACTACAGTATACGAGTCACTTGTAACTACAGTATACGAATTACTTGTAACTACAGTATACGAGTAACTTGTAACTACAGTATACGAGTCACTTGTAACTACAGTATACGTGTAACTTGTAACACCAGTGTACGAGTCACTTGTAACTACAGTATACGAGTCACTTGTAACTACAGAATACGCGTAACTAGTAACTACAGTATACGAGTAAGTTGAAACTACAGTATACGAGTAACTTGTAACTACAGTCTACGAGTCACTTGTAAGTACAGTATACGAGTCATATGTAAATACAGTAAACGAGTCACTTGTAAATACAGTATACGAGTAACTAGTAACTACAGTATACGAGGAACTTGTAACTACAGAATACGAGTAACTTGTAACTACAGTATACGAGTCACTTGTAACTACAGTATACGAGTCACTTGTAACTACAGTATACGAGTAACTAGTAACTACAGTATACGAGTAACTTGTAACTACAGTATACGAGTAACTTCTAACTACAGTATACGAGTCATATGTAAATGCAGTAAACGAGTCACTTGTAAATACAGTATACGAGTAACTAGTAACTACAGTATACGAGGAACTTGTAACTACAGAATACGAGTAACTTGTAACTACAGTATACGAGTTACTTGTAACTACAGTATACGAGTTACTTGTAACTACAGTATACGAGTCACTTTTAACTACAGTATTCGAGTAACTTGTAACTACAATATACGTGTAATTTTTAACTACAGTGTACGAGTCACTTGTAAATACAGTATACGAGTAACTTGTTAATACAGTATACGAGTAACTTGTTACTACAGTATACGTGTAACTTGTAACTACAGTATACGTGTCACTTGTAACTACAGTGTACGAGTCACTTGTAACTACAGTATACAAGTCACTTGTAACTTCAGTATACGAGTCACTTGTAACTACAGTATAAGCGTAACTAGTAACTACAGTATACGAGAAAGTTGTAACTACAGTATCCGAGTAACTTGTAACAACAGTCTACGAGTAAGTTGAAACTACAGTATACGAGTAACTTGTAACTACAGTCTACGAGTCACTTGTAACTACAGTATACGTGTAACTTGTAACTACAGTGTACGAGTCACTTCTAACTACAGTATACGAGTCACTTGTAACTACAGAATACGCATAACTCGTAACAACAGTATACGAGTAAGTTGAAACTACAGAATACGCGTAACTTGTTACTACAGTATACGAGTCACTTGTTACTACAGTATACGAGTCACTTGTAACTACAGTATTCGAGTAACTTGTAACTACAATATACGAGTTACTTGTTATTACAGTATACGAGTAACTTGAAACTACAGTATACGAATTACTTGTTACTACAGTATACGAGTAACTTGTAACTACAGTATACGAGTCACTTGTAACTACAGTATACGTGTAACTTGTAACTACAGTGTACGAGTCACTTGTAACTACAGTATACGAGTCACTTGTAACTACAGAATACGCATAACTCGTAACAACAGTATACGAGTAAGTTGAAACTACAGTATACGAGTAACTTGTAACTACAGTCTACGAGTCACTTGTAAGTACAGTATACGAGTCACTTGTAACTACAGTATACGAGTCACTTGTAACTACAGTATACGAGTCACTTGTAACTTCAGTATACGAGTCACTTGTTACTACAGTGTACGAGTAACTTGTAACTACAGTATACGTGTAACTTGTAACTACAGTATACGAGTCACTTCTAACTACAGTATTCGAGTAACTTGTAACTACAGTATACGTGTAACTTTTAACTACAGTGTACGAGTCACTTGTAACTACAGTATACGATTAACTTGTAACTACAGTATACGAGTAACTTGTAACTACAGAATTCGCGTAACTAGTAACTACAGTATACGAGTAACTTGTAACTACAGTATACGAGTAACTTGTAACTACAGAATACGCGTAACAAATAACTACAGTATACGAGTAAGTTGTAACTACAGTATACGAGTAAGTTGTAACTACAGTATACGAGTAACTTAACTACAGTGTACGAGTCACTTGTAACTACAGTATACGAGTCACTTGTAACTACAGTATACGTGTAACTTGTAACACCAGTGTACGAGTCACTTGTAACTACAGTATACGAGTCACTTGTAACTACAGAATACGCGTAACTAGTAACTACAGTATACGAGTAAGTTGAAACTACAGTATACGAGTAACTTGTAACTACAGTCTACGAGTCACTTGTAAGTACAATATACGTGTAATTTTTAACTACAGTGTACGAGTCACTTGTAAATACAGTATACGAGTCACTTGTAACTACAGTGTACTAGTAACTTGTAACTACAGTATACGTGTAACTTGTAACTACAGTATACGAGTCACTTGTAACTACAGAATACGCGTAACTAGTAACTACAGTATACGAGTAACTTGTAACTATAGTAATCGAGTAACTTGTAACTCCAATATACGTGTAACTTTTAACTACAGTGTACGAGTCACTTGTAACTACAGTATACGAGTAACTTGTAACTACAGTATACGAGTAACTTGTAACTACAGAATACGCGTAACTAGTAACTACAGTTTACGAGTCACTTGTAACTACAGTATACGAGTCACTTGTAACTACAGTATACGAGTCACTTAAAAATACAGAATATGCGTAACTAGTTACTACAGTATACGAGTGACTTGTTACTACAGTATACGAGTAACTTGTAATTACAGTATACGTGTAACTTGTAACTACAGTATACGTGTAACTTGTAACTTCAGTGCACGAGTCACTTGTTACTACAGTATACGAGTCACTTGTAACTACAGTATATGTGTAACTTGTATTAACAGTGTACGAGTCACTTGTAACTACAGTATACGAGTCACTTGTAACTACAGTATACGAGTCACTTGTAACTACAGTATACGAGTAACTTGTAACTACAGTATACGAGTAACTTCTAACTACAGTATACGAGTCATATGTAAATGCAGTAAACGAGTCACTTGTAAATACAGTATACGAGTAACTAGTAACTACAGTATACGAGGAACTTGTAACTACAGAATACGAGTAACTTGTAACTACAGTTTTTTTTTTTTTTTTTTTATTGGACCCTACGATTTTTAGCCCCGGGGCTTTCAATCTACACCTGACTGTATGGTGGGGAGCAGGAGCTCACCCGGAAAAGTCTCACCCGGAAAAGTGTAACTACAGTATACGAGTTACTTGTAACTACAGTATACGAGTCACTTGTAACTACAGCATACGAGTCACTTATAACAACAGTATACAAGTTACATGTAACTAAAGTATACGAGTTACTTGTAACTACAGTATACGAGTAACTTTTAACTACAGTATTCGAGTAACTTGTAACTACAATATACGTGTAATTTTTAACTACAGTGTACGAGTCACTTGTAAATACAGTATACGAGTAACTTGTAAATATTTTTTTATTTTTTATTTATTTTTTATTTATTTATTTCCGAACAATATACATTGTGTTGAAAATATAACATAACATAACATTATTAACTACATTTACAATCTTTAATACGACATTTCTGAGAAAACATCTAATAATAATTCAATTAAATGCATTAGGTAATTCAATTTAAAATGAGACCAATTCATACAATATATATGCAAAAAACACTACTATTATTTTACGCCATCACAATCCTATTTTAGGTCAAAAAATTCGACTAAAAAGATAATAATATAATATACAGGTAAATAAATGATTCAAATATAATGTCAAAAATTTTCAAATTAAATGTCATAGCCATAAATTATAAGTATTACAAAATTATTTTTATTATTTTTAAATGTCAATTGTATATGTAAATATCTATATTTAAACTGAGTTTTAAATTCGATAAGACAAGTGTTTGCTCAATCAGTAATTTTATAAATCTTACTACAATATTACCTATAACATCATAAGTTCCTCTACCGTATAAAAACATTTTTCCAGCAAGAACGTCTTAAGTTTTAGTTTGAAGAGTAATGGCTTATCTAACAGAGCTTTCAGATCAGTAGGCAATCTATTAAAAATCTTTACAGACTGATATCGAGCGCTATATTCTGCAACTTTCAAGCGGGGTTTTATTCTTACAGGCAAATCCTTTCTTCTTGAATTTAATCTGGATTTATTTTCATCTACACTTTCTATCGTCCAGTGATGTTTTGCCAAGTCACCTAGTAAAATTAAAATATATAGACATGGCGCTGTCAAAAACCTAAGATCTTTGAACAATTCCCTACATGAAGCAGACTGCGGAAGTCGAAGTATTGTCCTAATTGCCCTTTTCTGCAGCGTGAATGCCATGTTTATATTGTAATTGTACCCATTGCCCCAGTGTTTAATACTGTATCTTAATTTCGACTCAATTAATGATAAATACACCATCCTTAGCTCAGCTAACCCCACCTCATCCCGCAAACTTCTGATGGCATAACAAGCTGAACTCAAGGCGCTATCCAAAGAGGCAAGCTCTTGTTTCCAGTTCAGAGAAGCGTCAATGTGGACTCCTAAAAACTTAACCGAGGCAACACTCGGAACAGGATTACCTCCGCTACCTATACTCAGTTTATCTTTGTTACGAGCAGTTGTCTTGAAAAGTAAGGCGTTAGTTTTGCTAGTGTTTAATTTAAGGGCATTGATAGTAAACCAGTGCTGAAATTCTGACAAAAGACAGTTAATTTTTTCATTTAAATCATCTATATTAGAAGCGGAAACAACTGCATTCGTATCATCAGCAAACGTTATCAAAGAAGCTCCAGGGGCAACTCCGGTTATATAATTCGCTAAATCATTTGTAAATAATATGAACAGAATTGGTCCCAAAATAGACCCTTGTGGAACGCCTCTGCAAACCCTCGCTAGATTAGAGGAAGCAGTTTTCTCTTCTATTCCTTCCACAAATTTTATTTCTGTGAACTGATACCTATTGGTTAAATATGATTTGAACAGTTGCAATGTCACACCTCTAATTCCGTAATGTTCCAGTTTAGCAAGAATGATTTCGTGATTGACTAAATCAAAGGCGGAGCTCAAATCCAGAAAGAGTCCAGCCACTCTAAGTCTGTTATTTATCTGGATTATTACATCATCGATTAAAGTATCGATGGCCTCAGCTGTACCAATTCCTGTTCTGTAACCAAACTGTCTTTTATGTAGGATGTTATGCCTGTTGAGATGTCTGACTAGTCTCACTTTTATCAGGTTTTCAAAGATTTTAGACAGTGTTGGTAACACAGAAATGGGCCTGTAATTATTTAGGTCGGTTCTAGAGCCCTTTTTAAAGATTGGGTTTATTCTAGCAATTTTGAGTTGTTCTGGAAACAATGCTTGTTCAAAGCAATTATTAAAAAATATAGATAGGGGTTCCGCTAATAAATCAATATTGTCCTTAAAAATGCAAATAGGCATACCGTCGTAGCCATATGATGTTTTTGACTTCATAGCCTTTACTATCCTACTAACTTCGACTGCCGTAACCTTCTCCCAGACCATAGAATCCTGTACTCTACCAACATATTGATTCAGGATTTGTAAAGCTAATTGCGTATCCCCGTTTATTGTATTATTACTGTTGGTAAATTTTTCAGAGAAAGCCCTAACAATTTCCTTTGGGTCGTCCGTAATCCTATTATTTAGCATCAATTTCATGTTTTCCTTTATGCTTGCAATTTTCTTATTTCTGTGTCTATTCACAACAGTCCACAATGCTTTGTTACAATTTTTTGCCTTAATCACTTCTGACTGAACAGATAGCCTACGTGCAGCTTTAAGAACCCTGCGATAGATCGTGATGTACCTCTGTTGGAAATTAACTACAGATTTATCATTCACGTTTTTATCGACGGTGTTGAGGAAACGTTTCATCCGACTCGAAACCCGCAATCCCTTTGTGACATAAGTCAACTTTTGCTGTTTAGTCAAATCAATTTTCCTCTTCTTTTTATTGAAGCTCAATTTGAAATTTAGATTTAATTTAGTTAAGAATGTGTTAAGATGAAGTATTTTTAGATTGTTAGCACGTAACTTTTCCCGGAAACTTAAGTTGTTTCTTCCATTGAAGACTCTCTTCGTGGTCCACAAAATGTTTTCTTTATTTTTGTTAGCACCTTTATTAATTATTTCTACTGAAAACTGACAAAGAACTGCAGAATGTCCATCAGATAAACCATTATCATCAATATCCACATTAACTACGTCGTCCTCATGAATGTTTGTTAAGAAATTGTCAAGACAAGAGCTAATGTTACCCCTTTGAAAAGTAACAATATTGTGAAGTGGTCTGAAATTGTAACATTGCAAAAGCGAGACAAACTCCTTCCTTTCCTTTTCCCTTACACCATTATCGGCCAGCAAATCTACATTAAAATCACCGCCTACAAGACATTTCTTACTGAAAAAATGCGACAAAAGTTTCTCTAGGCGCTCCATAAAATCACCAAAGTTATCTACGATAGGATTGCGATAGACACAGCAGATATTAACATTAGTATTTGTGTCTCTCACACCACAAACTTCGAATGATTCTCTTTTATATAGTTTAGTACAGACTGAGAGCAATTCGTAATTATTATTATTTATTTGACTCAGTATTAGAGAACCACCCCTTTTCATGTTTGTTCTTACGTTATGGCACACAATATTATAATTTTGTAAATTAAAAATACCTATGGAATCTTTAGTTAAAAAATGTTCAGTGACACACATGTAATTCGGTTTCAATTCATCTAAATAAACTTCTATCTCGTTTTTCTTGCTTGTAATACCGCAAACATTCTGATGAAACACATTTAATGTTATATTTTTGGTTGCACACACACACACATCTCCACTTTTCTCGTTTTTGTCCACTATGTCGATATCGTCCGTTTTCATAAGTTCAACACAACTGGTATTCACGAAAAAACTGCTGTAGTTCAATGTTTTGTTTTACAGGTAGAGTTCTTTCAGTCGTGCATTTAATAAACATAATTGTTCTCCAAATTGATCTAGAAGTGTTGAGTTTGTCCAACCTTGGGAGATTATAATTATATCTACGCCAAAATAGTTCGAACTGCTCTACATGTCCAGTAATTGTGTATAAGAAGTTTGACAAATTATTTAATTTACTGCAATCATCATGTCCAATCAAAATATTTGTGTTCTGTAGACTATTCACGATTTCGTTCAACGTGGCATAAAACCGTGAGTAATCTGAATCGCGTTCCTTGGGTACAATAATTACAACGTAGTCATTTTTTGTGAGGCCAATACAATCTGTGACACAGGTGTCTAGCAGTCTTTCTAAGTCTGCGTAGGGCTTCAGCATTGCCGTCACCAGGTAACTAGGGCCCAGGAGATATTGTAGTTTTTTTCTCATGTCCCGTCCTTGTTCATTTGCGAATAGTCTAACATGATGCTGGCTGTGAGTAGAGTTTGTTGGATGTATTGAACTCATTTTTGGCAAGTTAAACTTGTTACTCGATGCAGTGTTCTTATTCTTGCAGCTCTGTAACTGGCTACTTACAGCGTATTCTTTATTGCCCGAGTGATGCGATGATTTTGCAGTTGATTTTGGTGATGATGCAACAAGTCGGCGGTCATTTTTCGAAAAACTAGAACATTTCTCTTGATCGTTACAGTGATCTTCAAAATCTTGGCTAATACCACTCTTCAAATCAGGTTGAACTATACTTTCGCAGTGCCGACTTTTTCTTAGACGTTTATATCTTGGGGAAAGTAATTTTTGAGTGAAAACTGTGTCCACTCCGAGCCCAACCGATTTATAGCGCTTTATAATATGCTCTAATTGCTCTATCCTAATCCTCAAACCATGGTTTTCCAAACACAGGTTTTCAACCGCTTGTTCCGCCGAAAGTAACTCTATTTTTAGCTTCTCTAGTTTTTCCTTTAATTCAGTGGTATCTTCATCCAATGTGTTCGGTAGGCTGAGATTTATAAAGTTTTCATTATTTTGATTCAGATATAAACTCGAACAATGGTGAACTGTTAGATTTTTTTTCTGTCTCTGTGTAATAAAGCATGCCGATGAGCTGCTGTTATTGGAATTGGTTACCACAACTTCGTTCTGATTATTAGTTTCTATCTCTATATCCAATCCCTCTACCGCCAAGGCCTCAAAAGAATTGCATATTGGCACGTTAATAATAACTTGTGGTTCAGTTGAATTATTTTCAATGTCGCTGGGTGCTCTAGGCGCGGAATTTTCAGAATTTAGGTTTAGTAATAATGAAACATCTCCGTCATCAGGTCTCGAGATCTTTACAGAAGCTTTTTCATCAGTTTCCAATGGTTGTTGCACAGGTACTAGTTGGACATCATTATTTATAGTAGTTGAAAGAATCGGATTCTGTTCAAGTATAGAAACTGGTTCGTGTACTGATATGGAAGACTGCCTTTCTGATTGTTTGCTAAGCGCCTTGTTTTCTATATTTGACTCCATTTTTGACTCTGAGCCTTGTAAAACTATCTCAACGAGTACATTTTTACTCTTCTTGTGTTTTTTTGGAGTATTTTTAGGGGTGATTTTGGGTTCTTTATTAGTATTAGTGCGTTGATTATTTACACATATACTACATATCCAATTTCCTCTTCTCGCATGAGTCATAGAATCAAATATTTTTTCCGTAATGTGCGCGCATCTCATTTTTCCACAAAATAATCCACGACATTGATTGCATGTTAGACAGTCCTTTCTTAGTACTTTTCTATAGCACTTCCTACATGTGTTGTTCATGTTTGCAGAGTAGAAAAAATAAACTCCAGCAAAAAATAAATATAAAAGATATAAAAGAAAGTCTCACAATTTCCAAGTAGCGGTCGGTTTCGAACTCTATTCCTTTGCGTGGCAGGCGCACCTTCTATCCGCTAGGCTACGAATACTTGACGTAGTGCGCCGAATTAGAGGTTCTTGATGTGAGCGAAGTCCAGCCTCGTTAGTGCGCAAGAGTCTCGAGTGCCGTGATGAATCATGTTAACACAATAGGACAATAGGCTCCTACTCACAGTTCGGTCTGCAAAATCCGTTGGAATTTCGCACTATTTTTGATATTTTGAGATAACTATGCACAATTTAAGTACTTGATATGTTCAATAACACGAAATAAACTGTTGCAAAACTTTTGGTATAAGTTTTACGGCGATTCATTAACTTTTTCCGACAATTTATTTAAAAAAAATACGAGAGTATACTATACAGTATACGAGTAACTTGTTACTACAGTATACGTGTAACTTGTAACTACAGTATACGTGTCACTTGTAACTACAGTGTACGAGTCACTTGTAACTACAGTAAACAAGTCACTTGTAACTTCAGTATACGAGTCACTTGTAACTACAGTATAAGCGTAACTAGTAACTACTGTATACGAGAAAGTTGTAACTACAGTATCCGAGTAACTTGTAACAACAGTCTACGAGTAAGTTGTAACTACAGTATACGAGTCACTTGTAACTTCAGTATACGAGTCACTTGTTACTACAGTGTACGAGTAACTTGTAACTACAGTATACGTGTAACTTGTAACTACAGTATACGAGTCACTTCTAACTACAGTATTCGAGTAACTTGTAACTACAGTATACGTGTAACTTTTAACTACAGTGTACGAGTCACTTGTAACTACAGTATACGATTAACTTGTAACTACAGTATACGAGTAACTTGTAACTACAGAATTCGCGTAACTAGTAACTACAGTATACGAGTAACTTGTAACTACAGTATACGAGTAACTTGTAACTACAGAATACGCGTAACAAATAACTACAGTATACGAGTAAGTTGTAACTACAGTATACGAGTAACTTAACTACAGTGTACGAGTCACTTTTAAATACAGTATACGAGTCACTTGTAACTACAGTGTACTAGTAACTTGTAACTACAGTATACGTGTAACTTGTAACTACAGTATACGAGTCACTTGTAACTACAGAATACGCGTAACTAGTAACTACAGTATACGAGTTACTTGTAACTACAGTATACGTGTAACTTGTAACTTCAGTGCACGAGTCACTTGTTACTACAGTATACAAGTCACTTGTAACTACAGTATATGTGTAACTTGTATTAACAGTGTACGAGTCACTTGTAACTACAGTATACGAGTCACTTGTAACTACAGTATACGAGTCACTTGTAACTACAGTATACGAGTAACTTGTAACTACAGTATACGAGTAACTTCTAACTACAGTATACGAGTCATATGTAAATGCAGTAAACGAGTCACTTGTAAATACAGTATACGAGTAACTAGTAACTACAGTATACGAGGAACTTGTAACTACAGAATACGAGTAACTTGTAACTACAGTATACGAGTTACTTGTAACTACAGTATACGAGTCACTTGTAACTACAGCATACGAGTCACTTATAACAACAGTATACAAGTTACATGTAACTAAAGTATACGAGTTACTTGTAACTACAGTATACGAGTCACTTTTAACTACAGTATTCGAGTAACTTGTAACTACAATATACGTGTAATTTTTAACTACAGTGTACGAGTCACTTGTAAATACAGTATACGAGTAACTTGTTAATACAGTATACGAGTAACTTGTTACTACAGTATACGTGTAACTTGTAACTACAGTATACGTGTCACTTGTAACTACAGTGTACGAGTCACTTGTAACTACAGTAAACAAGTCACTTGTAACTTTAGTATACGAGTCACTTGTAACTACAGTATAAGCGTAACTAGTAACTACTGTATACGAGAAAGTTGTAACTACAGTATCCGAGTAACTTGTAACAACAGTCTACGAGTAAGTTGTAACTACAGTATACGAGTTACTTGTAACTACAGTATACGAGTCACTTGTAACTACAGTCTACGAGTAAGTTGTTACTACAGAATACGTGTCACTTGTAACTACAGTGAACGAGTCTCTTGTAACAACAGTATACGAGTCACTTGTAACAACAGTATACGAGTAACTTGAAACTACAGTATACGTGTAACTGGTAACTACAGTATACAAGTCACTTAACTACAGTCTTCGAGTCACTTATAACTACAGTATACGAGTAACTTGTAACTACAGTAAACGAGTAAGTACTAACTGCAGTATACGAGTCACTTGTAATTGCAGTATACGAGTCACTTGTTACTACAGTATACGAGTAACTAGTAACTACAGTATACGAGGAACTTGTAACTACAGAATACGAGTAACTTGTAACTACAGTATACGAGTAACTTGTTACTACAGTATACGAGTCTTTTGTAACTCAAGTATACGAGTAACTTGTTACTACAGTATACGAGTCACTTGCAACTACAGTATACGTGTAACTTGAAACAACAGTAGTCGAGTAACTTGTAACTACAATATACGAGTAACTTGTAACTACAGTATACGTGTAACTTGTACCTACAGTATACGAGTAACTACTAACTACAGTATACGAATCACTTGTAACTGCAGTATACGAGTCACTTGTAACTACAGTATACGAGGAACTTGTAACTACAGAATTCGAGTAACTTGTAACTACAGTATACGAGTAACTTGTAACTACAGTATACGAGTCACTTGTAACTACAGAATACGCGTAACTTGTAACTACAGTATACGAGTCACTTGTAACTACAGTATACGAGTCAATTGTAACTACAGTATTCGAGTAACTTGTAACTACTATATACGAGTAACTTAACTACAGTGTACGAGTCACTTGTAACTACAGTATACGTGTAACTTGTAACTAAAGTAAACGAGTCACTTGTAACTACAGTATACGAGTAACTTGTAACTACAGTATACGAGTCACTTGTAACTACAGTATACGAGTCAATTGTAACTACAGTATTCGAGTAACTTGTAACTACTATATACGAGTAACTTAACTACAGTGTACGAGTCACTTGTAACTACAGTATACGTGTAACTTGTAACTAAAGTAAACGAGTCACTTGTAAGTACAGTATACGAGTCACTTGTAACTACAGTATACGAGTCACTTGTAACTACAGTATACGAGTCACTTGTAACTACAGTATACGAGTCACTTGTAACTACAGTATTCGAGTAACTTGTAACTCCAATATAATTGTAACTTTTAACTACAATGTACGAGTCACTTGTAACTACAGTATACGAGTCACTTGTACTTACAGCATACGAGTCACTTATAACAACAGTATACGTGTAACATGTAACTACAGTATACAAGTCACTTGTAACTACAGTATACGAGTCACTTGTAACTACAGTATACGAGTCACTTGTAACTACAGAATACGCGTAACTAGTAACTACAGTATACGAGTAACTTGTAACTACAGTATACGAGTAACTTGTCACTACAGTATACGAGTCACTTGTAACTACAACATACGAGTCACTTATAACAACAGTATACGTGTAACATGTAACTACAGTATACAAGTCACTTGTAACTACAGTCTACGCGTCACTTGTAACTACAGTATACGAGTTACTTGTAACTACGGTATATGAGTCACTTTTTACTACAGCATACGAGACACTCATAACAACAGTATATGTGTAACTTGTAACTACAGTATACAAGTCACTTGTATCTATAGTCTTTGAGTCACTTGTACCACAGTATACGAGTTACTAAAACCTCAGTTTATGAGTTATTAGTAACTACAGTATACGAGTCACTTGTAACTACAGAATACGCGTTACTTGTAACTACAGTATACGAGTCACTTGTAACTACAGTATACGAGTCACTTGTAACTACAGTATTCGAGTAACTTGTAACTACAATATACGAGTTACTTGTTATTACAGTATACGAGAAACTTGTAACTACAGTATACGAATTACTTGTTACTACAGTATACGAGTAACTTGTAACTACAGTATACGAGTCACTTGTAACTACAGTATACGTGTACATTGTAACTACAGTGTACGAGTCACTTGTAACTACAGTATACGAGTCACTTGTAACTACAGAATACGCATAACTCGTAACAACAGTATACGAGTAAGTTGAAACTACAGTATACGAGTAACTTGTAACTACAGTCTACGAGTCACTTGTAAGTACAATATACGAGTCACTTGTAACTACAGTATACGAGTCACTTGTAACTACAGTATACGAGTCACTTGTAACTACAGTATACGAGTCACTTGTTACTACAGTGTACGAGTAACTTGTAACTACAGTATACGTGTAACTTGTAACTACAGTATACGAGTCACTTCTAACTACAGTATTCGATTAACTTGTAACTACAGTATACGAGTAACTTATAACTACAGAATTCGCGTAACTAGTAACTACAGTATACGAGTAACTTGTTACTACAGTATACGAGTAACTTGTAACTACAGAATACGCGTAACAAGTAACTACAGTATACGAGTAAGTTGTAACTACAGTATACGAGTAACTTAACTACAGTGTACGAGTCACTTGTAACTACAGTATACGAATCACTTGTAACTACAGTATACGAGTCACTTGTAACTACAGAATACGCGTAACTAGTAACTACAGTATACGAGTAACTTGAAACTACAGTATACGAGTAACTTGTAACTACAGAATACGCGTAACTAGTAACTACAGTATATGAGTAAGTTGTAACTACAGTATACGAGTAACTTGTAACTACAGTATACGAGTCACTTGTAACTACAGTATACGAGTCACTTGTAACAACAGTATACGAGTAACTAGTAACTACAGTATACGAGTAACTAGTAACTACAGTATACGAGTAACTTGTAACTACAGAATACGCGTAACAAGTAACTACAGTATACGAGTAAGTTGTAACTACAGTATACGAGTAACTTAACTACAGTGTACGAGTCACTTGTAACTACAGTATACGAATCACTTGTTACTACAGTATACGAGTCACTTGTCACTACAGAATACGCGTAACTCGTAACTACAGTATACGAGTAAGTTGAAACTACAGTATACGAGTATCTTGTAACTACAGTCTACGAGTCACTTGTAAGTACAGTATACGAGTCACTTGTAACTACAGTATACGAGTCACTTGTAACTACAGTATACGAGTCACTTGTAACTACAGTATACGAGTCACTTGTAACTACAGTGTACGAGTAACTTGTAACTACAGTATACGTGTAACTTGTAACTACAGTATATGAGTCACTTCTAACTACAGTATTCGAGTAACTTGTAACTACAGTATACGTGTAACTTTTAACTACAGTGAACGAGTCACTTGTAACTACAGTATACGAGTAACTTGTAACTACAGTATACGAGTAACTTGTAACTACAGAATTCGCGTAACTAGTAACTACAGTATACGAGTGACTTGTAACTACAGTATACGAGTAACTAGTTACTACAGTATACGAGTCACTTGTTACTACAGTATACGAGTAACTTGTAATTACAGAATACGTGTAACTTGTTACTACAGTATACGAGTCACTTGTAACTACAGTATACGTGTAACTTGTAACTACAGTATACGAGTCACTTGTAACTACAGTATACGAGTCACTTGTAACTACAGTATACGAGTAACTAGTAACTACAGTATACGATTAACTTGTAACTACAGTATACGAGTTACTTGTAACTTCAGTACACAAGTAACTTCTAACTACAGTATACGAGTCACTTGTAAATGCAGTATACAAGTCACTTGTAAATACAGTATACGAGTAACTAGTAACTATAGTATACGAGGAACTTGTTACTTCAGAATACGAGTAACTTGTAACTACAGTAAACGAGTAACTTGTAACTACAGTATACGAGTCACTTGTAACTGCAGTATACGAGTCACTTGTAACAACAGTATACGAGTAACTAGTATTTACAGTATACGAGTAACTTGTAACTACAGTATACGAGTAACTTGTAACTACAGAATACGCGTAACAAGTAACAACAGTATACGAGTAAGTTGTAACTACAGTATACGAGTAACTTAACTACAGTGTACGAGTCACTAGTAACTACAGTATACGAATCACTTGTTACTATAGTATAAGAGTCACTTGTAACTACAGAATACGCGTAACTCGTAACTACAGTATACGAGTAAGTTGAAACTACAGTATACGAGTAACTTGTAAGTACAGTATACGAGTCACTTGTAACTACAGTATACGAGTCACTTGTAACTACAGTATACGAGTCACTTGTAACTACAGTATACGAGTCACTTGTAACTACAGTGTACGAGTAAATTGTAACTACAGTATACGAGTAACTTGTAACTACAGTATACGAGTCTTTTCTAACTACAGTATTCAAGTAACTTGTAACTACAGTATACGTGTAACTTTTAACAATAGTGAACGAATCACTTGTAACTACAGTATACGAGTAACTTGTAACTACAGTATACGAGTAACTTGTTACTACAGAATTCGCGTAACTAGTAACTACAGTATACGAGTAACTTGTAACTACAGTATACGAGTAACTTGTAACTACAGAATACGCGTAACAAGTAACTACAGTATACGAGTAAGTTGTAACTACAGTATACGAGTAACTTAACTACAGTGTACGAGTCACTTGTAACTACAGTATACGAATCACTTGTAACTACAGTATACGAGTCACTTGTAACTACAGAATTCGCGTAACTAGTAACTACAGTATACGAGTAACTTGTAACTACAGTATACGAGTAACTTGTAACTACAGAATACGCGTAACTAGTAACTACAGTATATGAGTAAGTTGTAACTACAGTATACGAGTAACTTGTAACTACAGTATACGAGTCACTTGTAACTACAGTATACGAGTCACTTGTAACTACAGTGTACGAGTCACTTGTAACTACAGTATACGAGTCACTTGTAACTACAGTATACGAGTCACTTAAAAATACAGAATATGCGTAACTAGTTACTACAGTATACGAGTCACTTGTTACTACAATATACGAGTAACTTGTAATTACAGTATACGTGTAACTTGTAACTACAGTATACGTGTAACTTGTAACTTCAGTGTACGAGTCACTTGTAACTACAGTATACGAGTCACTTGTAACTACAGTATATGTGTAACTTGTAACTACAGTGTACGAGTCACTTGTAACTACAGTATACGAGTCACTTGTAACTACAGTATACGAGTAACTAGTAACTACAGTATACGAGTAACTTGTAACTACAGTATACGAGTTACTTCTTACTACAGTATACGAGTCATATGTAAATGCAGTATACGAGTCACTTGTAAATACAGTATACGAGTAACAAGTAACTACAGTATACGAGGAACTTGTAACTACAGAATACGAGTAACTTGTAACTACAGTATACGAGTTACTTGTAACTACAGTACACGAGTCACTTGTAACTACAGCATACGAGTCACTTATAACAACAGTATACGTGTAACATGTAACTAAAGTATACGAGTTACTTGTAACTACAGTATACGAGTCACTTTAAACTACAGTATTCGAGTAACTTGTAACTACAATATACGTGTAATTTTTAACTACAGTGTACGAGTCACTTGTAACTACAGTATACGAGTAACTTGTTACTACAGTATACGAGTAACTTGTAACTACAGTCTACGTGTAACTTGTAACTACAGTATACGAGTCACTTGTAACTACAGAATACGCGTAACTAGTAACTACAGTACACGAGTAACTTGTAACTACAGTATACGAATAACTTGTAACTACAGAATACTCGTAACTAGTAACTACATTATACGAGTAATTTGTAACTATAGTATTCGAAAAACTTGTAACTTCAGTCTACGAGTAAGTTGTAACTACACTCTACAGTATACGTGTCACTTGTAACTACAGTGTACAAGTCACTTGTAACTACAGTATACGAGTCACTTGTAACTACAGTATACGAGTCACTTGAAACTACAGTATACGAGTAACTTGTTATTACAATATACGTGTAACTTGTAACTACAGTATACGTGTAACTTGAAACTTCAGTGTACGAGTCACTTGTAACTACAGTATACGAAACACTTGTAACTACAGTATACAAGTCACTTGTAACTACAGAATACGCGTAACTAGTAACTACAGTATACGAGAAAGTTGTAACTACAGTATCCGAGTAACTTGTAACAAAAGTCTACGAGTAAGTTGTAACTACAGTATACGTGTCACTTGTAACTACAGTGTACGAGTCACTTGTAACTACAGTATACGAGTCACTTGTAACTTCAGTATACGAGTCACTTGTAACTACAGTATAAGCGTAACTAGTAACTACAGTATACGAGAAAGTTGTAACTACAGTATCCGAGTAACTTGTAACAACATTCTACGAGTAAAATGTAACTACAGTAAACGAGTTACTTGTAACTACAGTATACGAGTCACTTGTAACTACAGTCTATGAGTAAGTTGTTACTACAGAATACGTGTCACTTGTAACTACAGTGAACGAGTCACTTGTAACTACAGTATACGATTCACTTGTAACAACAGTATACGAGTAACGTGAAACTACAGTATACGTGTAACTTGTAACTACAGTATACAAGTCACTTAACTACAGTCTTCGAGTCACTTATAACTACAGTATACGAGTAACTTGTAACTACAGTAAACGAGTAACTACTAACTGCAGTATACGAGTCACTTGTAATTGCAGTATACGAGTCACTTGTTACTACAGTATACGAGTAACTAGAAACTACAGTATACGAGGAACTTGTAACTACAGAATACGAGTAACTTGTAACTACAGTATACGAGTAACTTGTTACTACAGTATACGAGTCTTTTGTAACTAAAGTATACGAGTAACTTGTTACTACATTATACGAGTCACTTGCAACTACAGTATACGTGTAACTTGAAACAACAGTAGTCGAGTAACTTGTAACTACAATATACGAGTAACTTGTAACTACAGTATACGAGTAACTTGTAACTACAGTATACGTGTAACTTGTACCTACAGTATACGAGTAACTACTAACTACAGTATACGAATCACTTGTAACTGCAGTATACGAGTCACTTGTAACTACAGTATACGAAGAACTTGTAACTACAGAATACGAGTAACTTGTAACTACAGTATACAAGTAACTTGTAACTACAGTATACGAGTCACTTGTAACTACAGAATACGCGTAACTTGTAACTACAGTATACGAGTCACTTGTAACTACAGTATACGAGTCATTTGTAACTACAGTATTCGAGTAACTTGTAACAACTATATACGAGTAACTTAACTACAGTGTACGAGTCACTTGTTACTACAGTATACGTGTAACTTGTAACTAAAGTTTACGAGTCACTTGTAACTACAGTATACGATTTACTTGTAACTACATTATACGAGTCACTTGTAACTACAGTATTCGAGTAACTTGTAACTCCAATATACGTTTAACTTTTAACTACAGTGTACGAGTCACATGTTACTACAGTATACGAGTAACTTGTAACTACAGTATACGAGTAACTTGTAACTACAGAATACGCGTAACTAGTAACTACAGTATACGAGTAACTTGTAACTACAGTATACGATTAACTTGTAACTACAGAATACGCGTAACTAGTAACTACAGTATACGAGTAAGTTGTAACTACAGTATACGAGTAACTTAACTACAGTGTACGAGTCACTTGTAACTACAGTATACGAGTCACTTGTAACTACAGTATACGAGTCACTTGTAACTACAGAATACGCGTAACTAGTAACTACAGTATACGAGTAATTTGTAACTACAGTATACGAGTAACTTGTAACTACAGAATACGCGTAACTAGTAACTACAGTATACGAGTAAGTTGTAACTACAGTATACGAGTAACTTGTAACTACAGTATACGAGTCACTTGTAACTACAGTATACGAGTCACTTGTAACTACAGTGTACGAGTCACTTGTAACTACAGAATACGAGTCACTTGTAACTACAGTATACGAGTCAATTAAAAATACAGAATATGCGTAACTAGTTACTACAGTATACGAGTCACTTGTTACTACAGTATACGAGTAACTTGAAATTACAGTATACGTGTAACTTGTTACTACAGTATACGAGTCACTTGTAACTACAGTATACGAGTCACTTGTAACTACAGTATACGAGTCACTTGTAACTACAGTATACGTGTAACTTGTAACTACAGTATACGAGTCACTTGTAACTACAGTATACAAGTCACTTGTAACTACAGTATACGAGTAACTAGTAACTACAGTATACGAGTAACTTGTAACTACAGTATACGAGTTACTTGTAACTTTAGTACACGAGTAACTTCTAACTACAGTATACGAGTCACTTGTTAATGCAGTATACAAGTCACTTGTAAATACAGTATACGAGTAACTAGTAACTACAGTATACGAGGAACTTGTAACTTCAGAATACGAGTAACTTGTAACTACAGTATACGAGTCACTTGTAACTTCAGCATACGAGTCACTTATAACAACAGTATACGTGTAACATGTAACTAAAGTATACGAGTTACTTGTAACTACAGTATACGAGTCACTTTTAAATACAGTATTCGAGTTACTTGTAACTACAATATACGTGTAACTTTTAACTACAGTGTACGAGTCACTTGTAACTACAGTATACGAGTAACTTGTTACTACAGTATACGAGTAACTTGTAACTACAGTAAACGTGTAACTTGTATCTACAGTATACGTGTAACTTAACTACAGTGTCCGAGTCACTTGTAACTACAGTATACGAGTCACTTGTAACTACAGTCTACGAGTCACTTGTAACTACAGAATACGCGTAACTGTAGTTACAACTTTCTCGTATACTGTAGTTACCTACAGTATACGAGAAAGTTGTAACTACAGTATCCGAGTAACTTGTAACAACAGTCTACGAGTAAGTTGTAACTACAGTATACGTGTCACTTGTAACTACAGTGTACGAGTCACTTGAAACTACAGTATACAAGTCACTTTTAACTTCAGTATACGAGTCACTTGTAACTACAGTATAGGCGTAACTAGTAACTACAGTATACGAGTCACTTGTAACTACATTATACGAGTCACTTGTAATTACAGAATACGCGTAACTAGTAACTTCAGTATTTGAGTTACATGTAACTACAGTATGCGAGTCACTTGTAACTACAGTCTACGAGTAAGTTGTTACTACAGAATACGTGTCACTTGTAACTACAGTGAACGAGTCACTTGTAACTACAGTATACGAGTCACTTGTAACAACAGTATACGAGTAACTTGAAACTACAGTATACGTGTAACTTGTAACAACAGTATACAAGTCACTTAACTACAGTCTTCGAGTCACTAATAACTACAGTATACGAGTAACTTGTAACTACAGTAAACGAGTAACTACTAACTGCAGTATGCGAGTCACTTGTAATTGCAGTATACGAGTCACTTGTTACTTCAGTATACGAGTAACTAGTAACTACAGTATACGACAAACTTGTAACTACAGAATACGAGTAACTTGTAACTACAGTATACGAGTAACTTGTAACTACAGTATACGAGTCTTTCGTAACTAAAGTATACGAATAACTTGTTACTACAGTATACGAGTCACTTGCAACTTCAGTATACGTGTAACTTGAAACAACAGTATTCGAGTAACTTGTAACTACAATATACGAGTAACTTGTTACTACAGTATACGAGTAACTTGTAACTACAGTATACGTGTAACTTGTACCTACAGTATACGAGTAACGACTAACTAAAGTATACGAATCACTTGTAACAAAGGTATACGAGGAACTTTTAACTACAGAATACGAGTAAATTGTAACTACAGTATATGAGTAACTTGTAACTACAGTATACGAGTCACTTGTAACTACAGTATACGAGTCACTTGTAACTACAGTATTCGAGTAACTTGTAACTACAATATACGAGTAACTTAACTACAGTGTACGAGTCACTTGTAACTACAGTATACGTGTAACTTGTAACTACAGTATACGAGTCACTTGTAACTACAGTATACGAGTAACTTGTAACTACAATATACGTGTAACTTTTAACTACAGTGTACGAGTCACTTGTAACTACAGTATACGAGTAACTTGTTACTACAGTATACGAGTAACTTGTAACTACAGTAAACGTGTAACTTGTATCTACAGTATACGTGTAACTTAACTACAGTGTCCGAGTCACTTGTAACTACAGTATACGAGTCACTTGTAACTACAGTATACGAGTCACTATAACAACAGAATACGCGTAACTAGTAACTTCAGTATACGAGTAATTTGTAACTACAGTATACGAGTCACTTGTAACAACAGTATACGAGTAACTTAAAACGACAGTATACGTGTAACTTGTAACTACAGTATACAAGTCACTTAACTACAGTCTTCGAGTCACTTATAACTACAGTATACGAGTAACTTTTAACTACAGTAAACGAGTAACTACTAACTGCAGTATACGAGTCACTTGTAATTGCAGTATACGAGTCACTTGTTACTACAATATACGAGTAACTAGTAACTACAGTATACGAGGAACTTGTAACTACAGTATACGAGTAACTTGTAACTACAGTATACGAGTAACTTGTAACTACAGTATACGTGTAATTTGTACCTACAGTATACGAGTTACTTGTAACTTTAGTACACGAGTAACTTCTAACTACAGTATACGAGTCACTTGTAAATGCAGTATACAAGTCACTTGTAAATACAGTATACGAGTAACTAGTAACTACAGTATACGAGGAACTTGTAACTTCAGAATACGAGTAACTTGTAACTACAGTATACGAGTCACTTGTAACTTCAGCATACGAGTCACTTATAACAACAGTATACGTGTAACATGTAACTAAAGTATACGAGTTACTTGTAACTACAGTATACGAGTCACTTTTAAATACAGTATTCGAGTTACTTGTAACTACAATATACGTGTAACTTTTAACTACAGTGTACGAGTCACTTGTAACTACAGTATACGAGTAACTTGTTACTACAGTATACGAGTAACTTGTAACTACAGTAAACGTGTAACTTGTATCTACAGTATACGTGTAACTTAACTACAGTGTCCGAGTCACTTGTAACTACAGTATACGAGTCACTTGTAACTACAGTCTACGAGTCACTTGTAACTACAGAATACGCGTAACTGTAGTTACAACTTTCTCGTATACTGTAGTTACCTACAGTATACGAGAAAGTTGTAACTACAGTATCCGAGTAACTTGTAACAACAGTCTACGAGTAAGTTGTAACTACAGTATACGTGTCACTTGTAACTACAGTGTACGAGTCACTTGAAACTACAGTATACAAGTCACTTGTAACTTCAGTATACGAGTCACTTGTAACTACAGTATAGGCGTAACTAGTAACTACAGTATACGAGTCACTTGTAACTACATTATACGAGTCACTTGTAATTACAGAATACGCGTAACTAGTAACTTCAGTATTCGAGTTACATGTAACTACAGTATGCGAGTCACTTGTAACTACAGTCTACGAGTAAGTTGTTACTACAGAATACGTGTCACTTGTAACTACAGTGAACGAGTCACTTGTAACTACAGTATACGAGTCACTTGTAACAACAGTATACGAGTAACTTGAAACTACAGTATACGTGTAACTTGTAACAACAGTATACAAGTCACTTAACTACAGTCTTCGAGTCACTAATAACTACAGTATACGAGTAACTTGTAACTACAGTAAACGAGTAACTACTAACTGCAGTATGCGAGTCACTTGTAATTGCAGTATACGAGTCACTTGTTACTACAGTATACGAGTAACTAGTAACTACAGTATACGACGAACTTGTAACTACAGAATACGAGTAACTTGTAACTACAGTATACGAGTAACTTGTAACTACAGTATACGAGTCTTTCGTAACTAA
This sequence comes from Tuta absoluta, assembly GCA_027580185.1. Lineage (NCBI taxonomy): Eukaryota > Metazoa > Arthropoda > Insecta > Lepidoptera > Gelechiidae > Tuta > Tuta absoluta. The sequence continues at coordinate 2,478,372 of JAQAHW010000019.1, read as the reverse complement.
AGTATACGAATAACTTGTTACTACAGTATACGAGTCACTTGCAACTTCAGTATACGTGTAACTTGAAACAACAGTATTCGAGTAACTTGTAACTACAATATACGAGTAACTTGTTACTACAGTATACGAGTAACTTGTAATTACAGTATACGTGTAACTTGTACCTACAGTATACGAGTAACGACTAACTAAAGTATACGAATCACTTGTAACAAAGGTATACGTGTAACTTGTAACTACAGTATACGAGTCACTTGTAACTACAGTATACGAGTAACTTATAACTACAATATACGTGTAACTTTTAACTACAGTGTACGAGTCACTTGTAACTACAGTATACGAGTAACTTGTTACTACAGTATACGAGTAACTTGTAACTACAGTAAACGTGTAACTTGTATCTACAGTATACGTGTAACTTAACTACAGTGTCCGAGTCACTTGTAACTACAGTATACGAGTCAACTGTAACTACAGTATACGAGTCAACTGTAACTACAGTATACAAGTCACTATAACTACAGAATACGCGTAACTAGTAACTTCAGTATACGAGTAATTTGTAACTACAGTATACGAGTCACTTGTAACAACAGTATACGAGTAACTTGAAACGACAGTATACGTGTAACTTGTAACTACAGTATACAAGTCACTTAACTACAGTCTTCGAGTCACTTATAACTACAGTATACGAGTAACTTTTAACTACAGTAAACGAGTAACTACTAACTGCAGTATACGAGTCACTTGTAATTGCAGTATACGAGTCACTTGTTACTACAATATACGAGTAACTAGTAACTACAGTATACGAGGAACTTGTAACTACAGTATACGAGTAACTTGTAACTACAGTATACGAGTAACTTGTAACTACAGTATACGTGTAACTTGTACCTACAGTATACGAGTAACTACTAACTAAAGTATACGAATCACTTGTAACAACAGTATACGAGGAACTTTTAACTACAGAATACGAGTAAATTGTAACTACAGTATACGAGTAACTTGTAACTACAGTATACGAGTCACTTGTAACTACAGTATACGAGTCACTTGTAACTACAGTATTCGAGTAACTTGTAACTACAATATACGAGTAACTTAACTACAGTGTACGAGTCACTTGTAACTACAGTATACGTGTAACTTGTAACAACAGTATACGTGTAACATGTAACTAAAGTATACGAGTTACTTGTAACTACAGTATACGAGTCACTTTTAAATACAGTATTCGAGTTACTTGTAACTACAATATACGTGTAACTTTTAACTACAGTGTACGAGTCACTTGTAACTACAGTATACAAGTAACTTGTTACTACAGTATACGAGTAACTTGTAACTACAGTAAACGTGTAACTTGTATCTACAGTATACGTGTAACTTAACTACAGTGTCCGAGTCACTTGTAACTACAGTATACGAGTCACTTGTAACTACAGTATACGAGTCACTATAACAACAGAATACGCGTAACTAGTAACTTCAGTATACGAGTAATTTGTAACTACAGTATACGAGTCACTTGTAACAACAGTATACGAGTAACTTGAAACGACAGTATACGTGTAACTTGTAACTACAGTATACAAGTCACTTAACTACAGTCTTCGAGTCACTTATAACTACAGTATACGAGTAACTTTTAACTACAGTAAACGAGTAACTACTAACTGCAGTATACGAGTCACTTGTAATTGCAGTATACGAGTCACTTGTTACTACAATATACGAGTAACTAGTAACTACAGTATACGAGGAACTTGTAACTACAGTATACGAGTAACTTGTAACTACAGTATACGAGTAACTTGTAACTACAGTATACGTGTAATTTGTACCTACAGTATACGAGTTACTTGTAACTTTAGTACACGAGTAACTTCTAACTACAGTATACGAGTCACTTGTAAATGCAGTATACAAGTCACTTGTAAATACAGTATACGAGTAACTAGTAACTACAGTATACGAGGAACTTGTAACTTCAGAATACGAGTAACTTGTAACTACAGTATACGAGTCACTTGTAACTTCAGCATACGAGTCACTTATAACAACAGTATACGTGTAACATGTAACTAAAGTATACGAGTTACTTGTAACTACAGTATACGAGTCACTTTTAAATACAGTATTCGAGTTACTTGTAACTACAATATACGTGTAACTTTTAACTACAGTGTACGAGTCACTTGTAACTACAGTATACGAGTAACTTGTTACTACAGTATACGAGTAACTTGTAACTACAGTAAACGTGTAACTTGTATCTACAGTATACGTGTAACTTAACTACAGTGTCCGAGTCACTTGTAACTACAGTATACGAGTCACTTGTAACTACAGTATACGAGTCACTATAACTACAGAATACGCGTAACTAGTAACTTCAGTATACGAGTAATTTGTAACTACATAGTATACGAGTAACTTGTAACTACAGAATACGCGTATCTAGTAACTACAGTATACGAGTAATTTGTTACAAACAGTATACGAGAAACTTGTAACTACAGTCAACGAGTAAGTTGTTACTGCAGTAAACGTGTCACTTGTAACTACAGTGTACAAGTCACTTGTAACTACAGTATACGAGTCACTTGAAACTACAGTATACGAGTAACTTGTTATAACAATATACGTGTAACTTGTTACTACAGTATACGTGTAACTTGTAACTTCAGTGTACGAGTCACTTGTAACTACAGTATACGAGTCACTTGTAACTACAGTCTACGAGTCACTTGTAACTACAGAATACGCGTAACTAGTAACTACAGTATACGAGAAAATTGTAACTACAGTATCCGAGTAACTTGTAACAACAGTCTACGAGTAAGTTGTAACTACAGTATACGTGTCACTTGTAACTACAGTGTACGAGTCACTTGAAACTACAGTATACAAGTCACTTGTAACTTCAGTATACGAGTCACTTGTAACTACAGTATAGGCGTAACTAGTAACTACAGTATACGAGTCACTTGTAACTACATTATACGAGTCACTTGTAATTACAGAATACGCGTAACTAGTAACTTCAGTATTCGAGTTACTTGTAACTACAGTATACGAGTCACTTGTAACTACAGTCTACGAGTAAGTTGTTACTACAGAATACGTGTCACTTGTAACTACAGTGAACGAGTCACTTGTAACTACAGTATACGAGTCACTTGTAACAACAGTATACGAGTAACTTGAAACTACAGTATACGTGTAACTTGTAACAACAGTATACAAGTCACTTAACTACAGTCTTCGAGTCACTAATAACTACAGTATACGAGTAACTTGTAACTACAGTAAACGAGTAACTACTAACTGCAGTATGCGAGTCACTTGTAATTGCAGTATACGAGTCACTTGTTACTACAGTATACGAGTAACTAGTAACTACAGTATACGACGAACTTGTAACTACAGAATACGAGTAACTTGTAACTACAGTATACGAGTAACTTGAAACTACAGTATACGAGTCTTTCGTAACTAAAGTATACGAATAACTTGTTACTACAGTATACGAGTCACTTGCAACTACAGTATACGTGTAACTTGAAACAACAGTATTCGAGTAACTTGTAACTACAATATACGAGTAACTTGTTACTACAGTATACGAGTAACTTGTAACTACAGTATACGTGTAACTTGTACCTACAGTATACGAGTAACTACTAACTAAAGTATACGAATCACTTGTAACAACGGTATACGAGGAACTTTTAACTACAGAATACGAGTAAATTGTAACTACAGTATATGAGTAACTTGTAACTACAGTATACGAGTCACTTGTAACTACAGTATACGAGTCACTTGTAACTACAGTATTCGAGTAACTTGTAACTACAATATACGAGTAACTTAACTACAGTGTACGAGTCACTTGTAACTACAGTATACGTGTAACTTGTAACTACAGTATACGAGTCACTTGTAACTACAGTATACGAGTAACTTGTAACTACAATATACGTGTAACTTTTAACTACAGTGTACGAGTCACTTGTAACTACAGTATACGAGTAACTTGTTACTACAGTATACGAGTAACTTGTAAATACAGTAAACGTGTAACTTGTATCTACAGTATACGTGTAACTTAACTACAGTGTCCGAGTCACTTGTAACTACAGTATACGAGTCAACTGTAACTACAGTATACAAGTCACTATAACTACAGAATACGCGTAACTAGTAACTTCAGTATACGAGTAATTTGTAACTACAGTATACGAGTCACTTGTAACAACAGTATACGAGTAACTTGAAACGATAGTATACGTGTAACTTGTAACTACAGTATACAAGTCACTTAACTACAGTCTTCGAGTCACTTATAACTACAGTATACGAGTAACTTTTAACTACAGTAAACGAGTAACTACTAACTGCAGTATACGAGTCACTTGTAATTGCAGTATACGAGTCACTTGTTACTACAATATACGAGTAACTAGTAACTACAGTATACGAGGAACTTGTAACTACAGTATACGAGTAACTTGTAACTACAGTATACGAGTAACTTGTAACTACAGTATACGTGTAACTTGTACCTACAGTATACGAGTAACTACTAACTAAAGTATACGAATCACTTGTAACAACAGTATACGAGGAACTTTTAACTACAGAATACGAGTAAATTGTAACTACAGTATACGAGTAACTTGTAACTACAGTATACGAGTCACTTGTAACTACAGTATACGAGTCACTTGTAACTACAGTATTCGAGTAACTTGTAACTACAATATACGAGTAACTTAACTACAGTGTACGAGTCACTTGTAACTACAGTATACGTGTAACTTGTAACAACAGTATACGTGTAACATGTAACTAAAGTATACGAGTTACTTGTAACTACAGTATACGAGTCACTTTTAAATACAGTATTCGAGTTACTTGTAACTACAATATACGTGTAACTTTTAACTACAGTGTACGAGTCACTTGTAACTACAGTATACGAGTAACTTGTTACTACAGTATACGAGTAACTTGTAACTACAGTAAACGTGTAACTTGTATCTACAGTATACGTGTAACTTAACTACAGTGTCCGAGTCACTTGTAACTACAGTATACGAGTCACTTGTAACTACAGTATACGAGTCACTATAACAACAGAATACGCGTAACTAGTAACTTCAGTATACGAGTAATTTGTAACTACAGTATACGAGTCACTTGTAACAACAGTATACGAGTAACTTGAAACGACAGTATACGTGTAACTTGTAACTACAGTATACAAGTCACTTAACTACAGTCTTCGAGTCACTTATAACTACAGTATACGAGTAACTTGTAACTACAGTATACGAGTCACTTGTAACTACAGTATACGAGTCACTTGTAACTACAGTATTCGAGTAACTTGTAACTACAATATACGAGTAACTTAACTACAGTGTACGAGTCACTTGTAACTACAGTATACGTGTAACTTGTAACTACAGTATACGAGTCACTTGTAACTACAGTATACGAGTCACTTGTAACTACAGTATTCGAGTAACTTGTAACTCCAATATACGTGTAACTTTAAACTACAGTGTACGAGTCACTTGTAACTACAGTATACGAGTAACTTGTAACTACAGTATACGAAAACTTGTAACTACAGAATACGCGTAACATGTAACTACAGTATACGAGTAACTTGTAACTACAGTATACGAGTAACTTGTAACTACAGAATACGCGTAACTAGTAACTACAGTATACGAGTAAGTTGTATTTACAGTATACGAGTAACTAAACTACAGTGTACGAGTCACTTGTAACTACAGTATACGAGTCACTTGTAACTACAGTATACGAGTCACTTGTAACTACAGAATACGCGTAACTAGTAACTACAGTATACGAGTAAGTTGTAACTACAGTATACGAGTAACTTGTAACTACAGTATACGAGTCACTTGTAACTACAGTTTACGAGTCACTTGTAACTACAGTATACGTGTAACTTGTAACTTCAGTGTACGAGTCACTTGTAACTACTGTATACGAGTCACTTGTAACTACAGTATACGAGTAACTAGTAACTACAGTATACGAGTAACTTGTAACTACAGTATACGAGTTACTTGTAACTTCAGTACACGAGTAACTTCTAACTACACTAATCGAGTCACTTATTAATGCAGTATACGAGTCACTTGTAAATACAGTATACTTGTAACTAGTAACTACATAATACGAGGAACTTGAAACTACAGAATTCGAGTAACTTGTAACTACAGTATACGAGTTACTTGTAACTACAGTATACGAGTCACTTGTAACTACAGCATACGAGTCACTTATAACAACAGTATACGTGTAACATTTAACTAAAGTATACGAGTTACTTGTAACTACAGTATACGAGTCACTTTTAACTACAGTATTCGAGTAACTTGTAACTACAATATACGTGTAACTTTTAAATACAGTGTACGAGTCACTTGTAACTACAGTATACGAGTAACTTGTAACTACAGTATACGAGTCACTTGTAACTACAGCATACGAGTCACTTATAACAACAGTATACGTGTAACATGTAACTAAAGTATACGAGTTACTTGTAACTACAGTATACGAGTTACTTTTAACTACAGTAATTCGAGTAACATGTAACTCCAATATACGTGTAACTTTTAACTACAGTGTACGAGTCACTTGTAACTACAGTATACGAGTAACTTGTAACTACAGTATACGAGTAACTTGTAACTACAGAATACGCGTAACTAGTAACTACAGTATACGAGTAACTTGTAACTACAGTATACGATTAACTTGTAACTACAGAATACGCGTAACTAGTAACTACTGTATACGAGTAAGTTGTAACTACAGTATACGAGTAACTTAACTACAGTGTACGAGTCACTTGTAACTACAGTATACGAGTCACTTGTAACTACAGTATACGAGTCACTTGTAACTACAGAATACGCGTAACTAGTAACTACAGTATACGAGTAACTTGTAACTACAGTATACGAGTAACTTGTAACTACAGAATACGCGTAACTAGTAACTACAGTATACGAGTCACTTGTAATTACAGAATACGCGTAACTAGTAACTACAGTATACGAGTAACTTGTAACTACAGTATACGAGTAACTTGTTACTACAGAATACGCGTAACTAGTAACTACAGTATACGAGTAAGTTGTAACTACAGTATACGAGTAACTTGTAACTACAGTATACGAGTCACTTGTAACTACAGTATACGAGTCACTTGTAACTACAGTGTACGAGTCACTTGTAACTACAGAATACGAGTCACTTGTAACTACAGTATACGAGTCAATTAAAAATACAGAATATGCGTAACTAGTTACTACAGTATACGAGTCACTTGTTACTACAGTATACGAGTAACTTGTAATTACAGTATACGTGTAACTTGTTACTACAGTATACGAGTCACTTGTAACTACAGTATACGAGTCACTTGTAACTACAGTATACGAGTCACTTGTAACTACAGTATACGTGTAACTTTTAACTACAGTATACGAGTCACTTGTAACTACAGTATACGAGTCACTTGTAACTACAGTATACGAGTAACTAGTAACGACAGTATACGAGTAACTTGTAACTACAGTATACGAGTTACTTGTAACTTCAGTACACGAGTAACTTCTAACTACAGTATACGAGTCACTTGTAAATGCAGTATACAAGTCACTTGTAAATACAGTATACGAGTAACTAGTAACTACAGTATACGAGGAACTTGTAACTTCAGAATACGAGTCACTTGTAACTACAGTATACGAGTCACTTGTTACTTCAGCATACGAGTCACTTATAACAACAGTATACGTGTAACATGTAACTAAAGTATACGAGTTACTTGTAACTACAGTATACGAGTCACTTTTAAATACAGTATTCGAGTTACTTGTAACTACAATATACGTGTAACTTTTAATTACAGTGTACGAGTCACTTGTAACTACAGTATACGAGTAACTTGTTACTACAGTATACGAGTAACTTGTAACTACAGTAAACGTGTAACTTGTATCTACAGTATACGTGTAACTTAACTACAGTGTCCGAGTCACTTGTAACTACAGTATACGAGTCACTTGTAACTACAGTATACGAGTCACTATAACAACAGAATACGCGTAACTAGTAACTTCAGTATACGAGTAATTTGTAACTACAGTATACGAGTCACTTGTAACAACAGTATACGAGTAACTTGAAACGACAGTATACGTGTAACTTGTAACTACAGTATACAAGTCACTTAACTACAGTCTTCGAGTCACTTATAACTACAGTATACGAGTAACTTTTAACTACAGTAAACGAGTAACTACTAACTGCAGTATACGAGTCACTTGTAATTGCAGTATACGAGTCACTTGTTACTACAATATACGAGTAACTAGTAACTACAGTATACGAGGAACTTGTAACTACAGTATACGAGTAACTTGTAACTACAGTATACGAGTAACTTGTAACTACAGTATACGTGTAATTTGTACCTACAGTATACGAGTAACTACTAACTAAAGTATACGAATCACTTGTAACAACAGTATACGAGGAACTTTTAACTACAGAATACGAAAAAATTGTAACTACAGTATACGAGTAACTTGTAACTACAGTATACGAGTCACTTGTAACTACAGTATACGAGTCACTTGTAACTACAGTATTCGAGTAACTTGTAACTACAATATACGAGTAACTTAACTACAGTGTACGAGTCACTTGTAACTACAGTATACGTGTAACTTGTAACTACAGTATACGAGTCACTTGTAACTACAGTATACGAGTCACTTGTAACTACAGTATTCGAGTAACTTGTAACTCCAATATACGTGTAACTTTAAACTACAGTGTACGAGTCACTTGTAACTACAGTATACGAGTAACTTGTAACTACAGTATACGAGTAACTTGTAACTACAGAATACGCGTAACATGTAACTACAGTATACGAGTAACTTGTAACTACAGTATACGAGTAACTTGTAACTACAGAATACGCGTAACCAGTAACTACAGTATACGAGTAAGTTGTATTTACAGTATACGAGTAACTAAACTACAGTGTACGAGTCACTTGTAACTACAGTATACGAGTCACTTGTAACTACAGTATACGAGTCACTTGTAACTACAGAATACGCATAACTAGTAACTACAGTATACGAGTAAGTTGTAACTACAGTATACGAGTAACTTGTAACTACAGTATACGAGTCACTTGTAACTACAGTTTACGAGTCACTTGTAACTACAGTGTACGAGTCACTTGTAACTACAGTAAAAGAGTCACTTGTAACTATTGTATACGAGTCACTTAAAAATACAGAGTATGCGTAACAAGTTACTACAGTATACGAGTCACTTGTTACTACAGTATACGAGTAACTTGTAATTACAGTATACGTGTAACTTGTAACTACAGTATACGAGTCACTTGTAACTACAGTATACGAGTCACTTGTAACTACAGTATACGAGTCACTTGTAACTACAGTATACGTGTAACTTGTAACTTCAGTGTACGAGTCACTTGTAACTACTGTATACGAGTCACTTGTAACTACAGTATACGAGTAACTAGTAACTACAGTATACGAGTAACTTGTAACTACAGTATACGAGTTACTTGTAACTTCAGTACACGAGTAACTTCTAACTACAGTAATCGAGTCACTTATTAATGCAGTATACGAGTCACTTGTAAATACAGTATACTTGTAACTAGTAACTACATAATACGAGGAACTTGAAACTACAGAATTCGAGTAACTTGTAACTACAGTATACGAGTTACTTGTAACTACAGTATACGAGTCACTTGTAACTACAGCATACGAGTCACTTATAACAACAGTATACGTGTAACATTTAACTAAAGTATACGAGTTACTTGTAACTACAGTATACGAGTCACTTTTAACTACAGTATTCGAGTAACTTGTAACTACAATATACGTGTAACTTTTAAATACAGTGTACGAGTCACTTGTAACTACAGTATACGAGTAACTTGTAACTACAGTATACGAGTCACTTGTAACTACAGCATACGAGTCACTTATAACAACAGTATACGTGTAACATGTAACTAAAGTATACGAGTTACTTGTAACTACAGTATACGAGTTACTTTTAACTACAGTATTCGAGTAACATGTAACTCCAATATACGTGTAACTTTTAACTACAGTGTACGAGTCACTTGTAACTACAGTATACGAGTAACTTGTAACTACAGTATACGAGTAACTTGTAACTACAGAATACGCGTAACTAGTAACTACAGTATACGAGTAACTTGTAACTACAGTATACGATTAACTTGTAACTACAGAATACGCGTAACTAGTAACTACTGTATACGAGTAAGTTGTAACTACAGTATACGAGTAACTTAACTACAGTGTACGAGTCACTTGTAACTACAGTATACGAGTCACTTGTAACTACAGTATACGAGTCACTTGTAACTACAGAATACGCGTAACTAGTAACTACAGTATACGAGTAACTTGTAACTACAGTATACGAGTAACTTGTAACTACAGAATACGCGTAACTAGTAACTACAGTATACGAGTAAGTTGTAACTACAGTATACGAGTAACTTGTAACTACAGTATACGAGTCACTTGTAACTACAGTATACGAGTCACTTGTAACTACAGTGTACGAGTCACTTGTAACTACAGAATACGAGTCACTTGTAACTACAGTATACGAGTCAATTAAAAATACAGAATATGCGTAACTAGTTACTACAGTATACGAGTCACTTGTTACTACAGTATACGAGTAACTTGTAATTACAGTATACGTGTAACTTGTTACTACAGTATACGAGTCACTTGTAACTACAGTATACAAGTCACTTGTAACTACAGTATACGAGTCACTTGTAACTACAGTATACGTGTAACTTTTAACTACAGTATACGAGTCACTTGTAACTACAGTATACGAGTCACTTGTAACTACAGTATACGAGTAACTAGTAACGACAGTATACGAGTAACTTGTAAGTACAGTATACGAGTTACTTGTAACTTCAGTACACGAGTAACTTCTAACTACAGTATACGAGTCACTTGTAAATGCAGTATACAAGTCACTTGTAAATACAGTATACGAGTAACTAGTAACTACAGTATACGAGGAACTTGTAACTTCAGAATACGAGTAACTTGTAACTACAGTATACGAGTCACTTGTAACTTCAGCATACGAGTCACTTATAACAACAGTATACGTGTAACATGTAACTAAAGTATACGAGTTACTTGTAACTACAGTATACGAGTCACTTTTAAATACAGTATTCGAGTTACTTGTAACTACAATATACGTGTAACTTTTAATTACAGTGTACGAGTCACTTGTAACTACAGTATACGAGTAACTTGTTACTACAGTATACGAGTAACTTGTTACTACAGTAAACGTGTAACTTGTATCTACAGTATACGTGTAACTTAACTACAGTGTCCGAGTCACTTGTAACTACAGAATACGAGTCACTTGTAACTACAGTATACGAGTCACTATAACTACAGAATACGCGTAACTAGTAACTTCAGTATACGAGTAATTTGTAACTACAGTATACGAGTAACTTGTAACTACAGAATACGCGTATCTAGTAACTACTGTATACGAGTAATTTGTTACAAACAGTATACGAGAAACTTGTAACTACAGTCAACGAGTAAGTTGTTACTACAGTAAACGTGTCACTTGTAACTACAGTGTACAAGTCACTTGTAACTACAGTATACGAGTCACTTGAAACTACAGTATACGAGTAACTTGTTATAACAATATACGTGTAACTTGTTACTACAGTATACGTGTAACTTGTAACTTCAGTGTACGAGTCACTTGTAACTACAGTATGCGAGTCACTTGTAACTACAGTATACGAGTCACTTGTAACTACAGAATATGCGTAACTAGTAACTACAGTATACGAGAAAGTTGTAACTACAGTATCCGAGTAACTTGTAACAACAGTCTACGAGTAAGTTGTAACTACAGTATACGTGTCACTTGTAACTACAGTGTACGAGTCACTTGTAACTACAGTATACTAGTCACTTGTTACTTCAGTATACGAGTCACTTGTAACTACAGTATAGGCGTAACTAGTAACTACAGTATACGAGTCACTTGTAACTACATTATACGAGTCACTTGTAACTACAGAATACGCGTAACTAGTAACTTCAGTATTCGAGTCACTTGTAACTACAGTCTACGAGTAAGTTGTTACTACAGAATACGTGTCACTTGTAACTACAGTGAACGAGTCACTTGTAACTACAGTATACGAGTCACGTGTAACAACAGTATACGAGTAACTTGAAACTACAGTATACGTGTAACTTGTAACAACAGTATACAAGTCACTTAACTACAGTCTTCGAGTCACTAATAACTACAGTATACGAGTAACTTGTAACTACAGTAAACGAGTAACTACTAACTGCAGTATACGAGTCACTTGTAATTGCAGTATACGAGTCACTTGTTACTACAGAATACGAGTAACTAGTAACTACAGTATACGACGAACTTGTAACTACAGAATACGAGTAACTTGTAACTACAGTATACGAGTAACTTGTAACTACAGTATACGAGTAACTTGTAACTACAGTATACGTGTAACTTGTACCTACAGTATACGAGTAACTACTAACTAAAGTATACGAATCACTTGTAACAACAGTATACGAGGAACTTTTAACTACAGAATACGAGTAAATTTAACTACAATATACGAGTAACTTGTAACTACAGTATACGAGTCACTTGTAACTACAGTATACGAGTCACTTGTAACTACAGTATTCGAGTAACTTGTAACTACAATATACGAGTAACTTAACTACAGTGTACGAGTCACTTGTAACTACAGTATACGTGTAACTTGTAACTACAGTATACGTGTCACTTGTAACTATAGTATACGAGTAACTTGTAACTACAGTATACGAGTCACTTGTAACTACAGTATTCGAGTAACTTGTAACTCCAATATACGTGTAACTTGAAACTACAGTGTACGAGTCACTTGTAACTACAGTATACGAGTAACTTGTAACTACAGTATACGAGTAACTTGTAACTACAGAATACGCGTAACAAGTAACTACAGTATACTAGTAACTTGTAACTACAGTATACGAGTAACTTGTAACTACAGAATACGCGTAACTAGTAACTACAGTATACGAATAAGTTGTATTTACAGTATACGAGTAACTAAACTACAGTGTACGAGTCACTTGTAACTACAGTAAACGAGTAACTACTAACTGCAGTATACGAGTCACTTGTAATTGCAGTATACGAGTCACTTGTTACTACAGTATACGAGTAACTAGTAACTACAGTATACGACGAATTTGTAACTACAGAATACGAGTAACTTGTAACTACAGTATACGAGTAACTTGTAACTACAGTATACGAGTCTTTCGTAACTAAAGTATACGAATAACTTGTTACTACAGTATACGAGTCTCTTGCAACTACAGTATACGTGTAACTTGAAACAACAGTATTCGAGTAACTTGTAACTTCAATATACGAGTAACTTGTAACTACAGTATACGAGTAACTTGTAACTACAGTACACGTGTAACTTGTACCTACAGTATACGAGTAACTACTAACTAAAGTATACGAATCACTTGTAACTACAGTATACGAGGAACTTTTAACTACAGAATACGAGTAATTTGTTACTACAGTATACGAGTAACTTGTAACTACAGTATACGAGTCACTTGTAACTATAAAATACGCGTAACTTGTAACTACAGTATATGAGTCACTTGTAACTACAGTATACGAGTCACTTGTAACTACAGTATTCGAGTAACTTGTAACTACAATATACGAGTAACTTAACTACAGTGTACGAGTCACTTGTAACTACAGTATACGAGTCACTTGTAACTACAGTATACGAGTCACTTGTAACTACAGAATACGCGTAACTAGTAACTTCAGTATACGAGTCACTTGTAACTACAGTATAAGCGTAACTAGTAACTACAGTATACGAGACACTTGTAACTTCAGTATACGAGTCACTTGTAACTACAGAATACGTGTAACTAGTAACTAAAGTATACGCGTTACTTGTAACTACAGTATACGAGTCACTTGTAACTACAGTCTACGAGTAAGTTGTTACTACAGAATACGTGTCACTTGTAACTACAGTGAACGAGTCACTTGTAACTACAGTATACGAGTAACTTGTAACTACAGTATACGAGTCACTTGTAACTACAGCATACGAGTCACTTATAACAACAGTATACGTGTAACATGTAACTAAAGTATACGAGTTACTTGTAACTACAGTATACGAGTTACTTTTAACTACAGTATTCGAGTAACATGTAACTCCAATATACGTGTAACTTTTAACTACAGTGTACGAGTCACTTGTAACTACAGTATACGAGTAACTTGTAACTACAGTATACGAGTAACTTGTAACTACAGAATACGCGTAACTAGTAACTACAGTATACGAGTAAGTTGTAACTACAGTATACGAGTAACTTAACTACAGTGTACGAGTCACTTGTAACTACAGTATACGAGTCACTTGTAACTACAGTATACGAGTCACTTGTAACTACAGAATACGCGTAACTAGTAACTACAGTATACGAGTAACTTGTAACTACAGTATACGAGTAACTTGTAACTACAGAATACGCGTAACTAGTAACTACAGTATACGAGTAAGTTGTAACTACAGTATACGAGTAACTTGTAACTACAGTATACGAGTCACTTGTAACTACAGTATACGAGTCACTTGTAACTACAGTGTACGAGTCACTTGTAACTACAGAATACGAGTCACTTGTAACTACAGTATACGAGTCAATTAAAAATACAGAATATGCGTAACTAGTTACTACAGTATACGAGTCACTTGTAAATGCAGTATACAAGTCACTTGTAAATACAGTATACGAGTAACTAGTAACTACAGTATACGAGGAACTTGTAACTTCAGAATACGAGTAACTTGTAACTACAGTATACGAGTCACTTGTAACTTCAGCATACGAGTCACTTATAACAACAGTATACGTGTAACATGTAACTAAAGTATACGAGTTACTTGTAACTACAGTATACGAGTCACTTTTAAATACAGTATTCGAGTTACTTGTAACTACAATATACGTGTAACTTTTAATTACAGTGTACGAGTCACTTGTAACTACAGTATACGAGTAACTTGTTACTACAGTATACGAGTAACTTGTTACTACAGTAAACGTGTAACTTGTATCTACAGTATACGTGTAACTTAACTACAGTGTCCGAGTCACTTGTAACTACAGAATACGAGTCACTTGTAACTACAGTATACGAGTCACTATAACTACAGAATACGCGTAACTAGTAACTTCAGTATACGTGTGGAGTGCGTATAACGTAGTTAAATAATATGCAGACACTTACAGTTCAATGTCTCGGTTTATTGGGTTTCCACAATACCTCCAGTAAAGATCCACAGAAAGTACAAGAAGGAAGAATACAAGGTTCATAAGCA
This sequence comes from Tuta absoluta, assembly GCA_027580185.1. Classification (NCBI taxonomy): domain Eukaryota; kingdom Metazoa; phylum Arthropoda; class Insecta; order Lepidoptera; family Gelechiidae; genus Tuta; species Tuta absoluta. Next base: position 2,462,714 of record JAQAHW010000019.1, on the reverse strand, counting down.
CTAGCACAGAAGCGGAAAAGTACAGTCCAGATAGTTTATAATAAGGTACAGAAGTAAAGCGTAAAGAAAAGCACAAGATCGAAAAGCGAGCACAGCGGTAGACGAGAGAAAAATATATGCGAAAGCGACATGCATCTAGCGCGGTTAATAGATCTCGACTGGCGGGAGGAAGGGTGCGCAGGCGCAAGCCTTCGGAGCACCGAGAACAATAGGGGACCGGTCGGCGTGCGCGTTTCCAATGCACCGTATGATATCGGAGCATGCGTACGACACGATACTATAATTAAATAATTGTGTTTAATGTTAGTAATGCATAATGTTAGATAATGTATAAGTGTAAGTGTAAATATAAGATGAATAAAATTTTATCAACAACTTAATGTAGGAAGTAAGGTATGAAGCCTACATCACTCCCCCCCAGAGACCGTCATGGGCGATAATAATCTGGAAATCTAACACGGCGTCCAGATTGAGTCACATAGTTTTTATTTGTGTCTATAAGAGGCTCCTCACCGTTACATTCAGTTACTATAAAAGCTGGTTTTATACGGTCTATCGAGACAGAAACTTCCTTACCTTTAATAAGTAAGTTAAAATTTTTGTCATTTCTAGATATGACTTTGTAAGGGCCTGTGTAAGCAGGTTGGAGGGAACTGCGTAAAGCGTCTTCTCGTAGAAAGACGTGATTAGCAGTTGCCAGTTCCTTAAAAACAAATACCTTCTCTTTATTATGACGTGAGGCCGGTACAGGTCTTAATTTTTCGGCAAAATAGCGCAAGCGCGCAGAAAACTCTGTAATGTCAGTTGGGCCGTTTGAAGATGGGTCAAAAAATTGGCCAGGTAGTCGTAGTGGCTCACCGTATAATAACTCGGCGGATGATGACTGCAAGTCATCTTTGAATGCACTTCTGATTCCTAATAAGACCCAAGGCAAAGATTCTGTCCATTTATCATTCGCATGGCACATTATTGATGCTTTGAGCTGACGATGGAATCGCTCGACTAAACCGTTACAAGCCGGATGATAGGCAGTTGTTCTTTTATGCTTGAAACCTGCTATTTTCGCCAAATGTTCGAACAGAGCGGATTCGAATTGACGACCACGATCGGTTATAATTTCCCTCGGGCAACCGAAACGCGAGATCCAACACGTCAACAAAGCTTTGGCTACCGTCTCCGCTTTGATATCTTCAATTGGCACTACTTCGGGCCACCGAGTGAAGCGATCTACAGCCGTTAAACAGTATCTGTAGCCTTCGGATAAGGGTAGAGGCCCTATTAAGTCGATGTGGACCAGCTGGAACCTTGATCGTGGTAAACTGTAGGTACCCAGTGGAGAGGTTACATGACGACTGACTTTAGCCCTTTGACAAGGCAGACAAGATCGTGTCCACTCCCTACAATCCTTTCTAATGCCCGGCCAAACAAAACGTTCTGCTACTAATTTAGCAGTTGCGTTACGACCAGGATGACTCAACGAATGCAAACTGTCGAAGACATTTTTGCGGTGAAATCTGGGAACAAATGGCCTGAGATTTGAGGTGCTGACGTCACAATATAATGGGAGTGGACATTCTGGCACTGTTATTCTTTCTAGGCGTAAAGACGAGCCCTCGTTCAAAAGTTTGGCTAATTCGGAGTCTACAGCTTGACTCTGGGCCAACGTTTCAAGACTAACAGGGGCGGCAAGTTCTTCGATTCGTGACATTGCATCGGCAACGATGTTGTTTTTTCCAGATATATGTCTTATATCGGTTGTGAACTGAGCTATATAGTCTAAATGCCTATACTGACGGGGCGAACAGTTTTTTTTTCTTTCATGAAACGCGAAACTGATCGGCTTGTGATCAGTGTATACGATAAAATGTCTCGCTTCTAACATGTGGCGAAAGTGTTTAATAGACTCATAAATAGCTAAAAGTTCCCTGTCATAGGGGGAATACTTTTCCTGTGATGGGCTAAGCTTTCGTGAGAAAAATGCTAGGGGTTGCCACGTATTGTCTTTGAACTGCTGCAGGACGCTCCCGATTGCTTTGTCTGATGCATCTGTAACGAGTGCTAGTGTGGCTGTACAATCAGGGTGTGCCAACAATGTTGCTTTAGAAAGGCTTTCCTTACACGCCTCAAAGGCACTCATAGCGTTGCCCGACAGGGCAATCGGATGCGACCCTTTTACTGAACCTGTTAGCAGAGCGTTTAATGGGGCTTGTATAGTAGCTGCCTGAGGAATAAACCTGCGATAAAAGTTTATCATTCCCAAAAATCTCCTAAGCTGTCGTACGTTTGTGGGTAAAGGGTAATCTTTTATGGATTTAACTTTTGAGTCCAAAGGCTTCGTACCATTGATCGAAATATTGTAACCCAAAAATGTGACTTCTGAGACACCAAAAACACATTTCGATGTGTTAATTAACATCCCATAATCTCTTAACTTCTCAAAAATGGTGCGCAAATGTTGACTGTGTTCTTTTTCTGTTTTTGAAAATATAAGAAAATCGTCTAAATAACAGTATACAAAGTCAAGCCCTCTTGTGATCTCGTCCACGAACCTTTGAAAAGTCTGACCAGCATTCCTGAGCCCAAAAGTCATAAAAGGAAATTCAAACAATCCAAAGGGCGTCGTGATTGCCGTTTTAGGAATGTCGTCATTGCTAACCGGTATTTGATTATAAGCTTTCTCTAGATCTAACGTGCTGAAAATCGAACAACCTGCAATGCTGTGGGAAAAATCATGGATGTGCCTGATTGGATACATATCTGGTATGGTTCGAGCATTAAGCATCCTGTAATCCCCACATGGACGCCAGCCATTATTTTTCTTTGGAGCTAAATGCAGGGGAGATGACCAGGAGCTTTCAGATGGCCTTGCTGTGCCATTGGCTAACATTGACTGGAACTCTTGCTGCGCTATTTTGAGTTTGTCTGGTGCTAAACGGCGCGGGGAACAAAATACCGGAGGGCCTGGTGTTGTGCGTATGTGGTGAACAGTGTTGTGTGGGATAGTACGGTGAATACCAGCTGGTCGTGTAATTTCGGGAAATTCTTCTAAAATTTTGTGATACTTCGTCGCGCCAGTCGTGATCTTTACAGAACATATTTCATCACAATTAGCGGCCGAGGCCGACGCCACTAGAGTAGTGGTATTATCTACAATTCGTTTGTTACGGCAATCTACCATTAAATTATAATAATACAAAAAATCGGCGCCAATAATTGGTTTTGTGACATCTGCAACCACAAAACGCCATGTAAAATCCCGACGCAGATTTAAATCTATATTGAGGTGAACATAACCGTAAGTGTTTATGGTCGAGCCGTTGGCAGCACTAAGTTGATACCCAGTCCGTTGCCGGCGATCGCGCAGCTTTGACCGTGGAAACACGCAGAGATCGCTACCTGTGTCGATCAAGAATTGCGTCTTTGATTTTCGGTCAGTAACAAATAAACGACGACCATTTGGGTTAGGGCAATCGCTGGCCGCCATTACTGACTGCCCCTGGAGTTTCCCGCACGATATTTTTCACATGGACGAATGCAGTTGGTTGCTCGGTCGCCGAACTTATAGTGATACCAACATACAGGAAACTTGCGATAGTTGGAATCTGATCTCCGCATAGGACTCCGGCTTGCTCTTCTGGACTTGGATCGCGATCTTCCATTTGTGTTTGTTGAAAAGCTGCGAAATTGCCTACGCAGCTCGGCGATTTCTCTGGTAAGTTCACTGACGTCCGATTCAGGCTGGCTTTTACTTGCGGATGCAACCATAGCTGTTGTTGAAGCAATGTCGTGAACCCTATCAGCGTAGTCTGCTAGGTCATCTAAAGTTGATGTGCTGGGTTGTGAAGCCAAAGCTATCTGAATATTATTCGGGAGGCGATTCGACCATATTGTCCGCATTAGATCATCTGGGAATGTTGAATCGCTGAGACCTTGAAGATGGCGAAGAAATTGTGATGGTTTCCTGTCTCCTAATTCCTCGGTAGTTATTAATTGCTTCAGTTTCTGCTCTTTCGACGTCGTGAGCCGTTTGATAAGCAGTGTCTTGAGCTTTTCATATTTATCGGCCGCAGGTGGATTTATTATGACATCTTTAACTTCTTTGGAATATTGGTTATCCAGTTGGCCGATGACGTAGTTGAATTTTGTGGCATCATTAGTTATTCCGGATATTGCAAACTGTCCCTCAATTTGAGCAAACCATATCTCGGGTTCTTCTGGCCAAAAAGGCGGTACTCGTATTCCAACTTTAAAAACCTGTCCGTTTCCGGACTTGTCTCCCTCGTTGTTAGGCATGTTCTGTCGGGGTCACCAGTGTGGAGTGCGTATAACGTAGTTAAATAATATGCAGACACTTACAGTTCAATGTCTCGGTTTATTGGGTTTCCACAATACCTCCAGTAAAGATCCACAGAAAGTACAAGAAGGAAGAATACAAGGTTCATAAGCACTAGCACAGAAGCGGAAAAGTACAGTCCAGATAGTTTATAATAAGGTACAGAAGTAAAGCGTAAAGAAAAGCACAAGATCGAAAAGCGAGCACAGCGGTAGACGAGAGAAAAATATATGCGAAAGCGACATGCATCTAGCGCGGTTAATAGATCTCGACTGGCGGGAGGAAGGGTGCGCAGGCGCAAGCCTTCGGAGCACCGAGAACAATAGGGGACCGGTCGGCGTGCGCGTTTCCAATGCACCGTATGATATCGGAGCATGCGTACGACACGATACTATAATTAAATAATTGTGTTTAATGTTAGTAATGCATAATGTTAGATAATGTATAAGTGTAAGTGTAAATATAAGATGAATAAAATTTTATCAACAACTTAATGTAGGAAGTAAGGTATGAAGCCTACATACGAGTAATTTGTAACTACAGTATACGAGTAACTTGTAACTACAGAATACGCGTATCTAGTAACTACAGTATACGAGTAATTTGTTACAAACAGTATACGAGAAACTTGTAACTACAGTCAACGAGTAAGTTGTTACTACAGTAAACGTGTCACTTGTAACTACAGTGTACAAGTCACTTGTAACTACAGTATACGAGTCACTTGAAACTACAGTATACGAGTAACTTGTAATAACAATATACGTGTAACTTGTTACTACAGTATACGTGTAACTTGTAACTTCAGTGTACGAGTCACTTGTAACTACAGTATACGAGTCACTTGTAACTACAGTATACGAGTCACTTGTAACTACAGAATATGCGTAACTAGTAACTACAGTATACGAGAAAGTTGTAACTACAGTATCCGAGTAACTTGTAACAACAGTCTACGAGTAAGTTGTAACTACAGTATACGTGTCACTTGTAACTACAGTGTACGAGTCACTTGTAACTACAGTATACTAGTCACTTGTTACTTCAGTATACGAGTCACTTGTAACTACAGTATAGGCGTAACTAGTAACTACAGTATACGAGTCACTTGTAACTACATTATACGAGTCACTTGTAACTACAGAATACGCGTAACTAGTAACTTCAGTATTCGAGTCACTTGTAACTACAGTCTACGAGTAAGTTGTTACTACAGAATACGTGTCACTTGTAACTACAGTGAACGAGTCACTTGTAACTACAGTATACGAGTCACTTGTAACAACAGTATACGAGTAACTTGAAACTACAGTATACGTGTAACTTGTAACAACAGTATACAAGTCACTTAACTACAGTCTTCGAGTCACTAATAACTACAGTATACGAGTAACTTGTAACTACAGTAAACGAGTAACTACTAACTGCAGTATACGAGTCACTTGTAATTGCAGTATACGAGTCACTTGTTACTACAGAATACAAGTAACTAGTAACTACAGTATACGACGAACTTGTAACTACAGAATACGAGTAACTTGTAACTACAGTATACGAGTAACTTGTAACTACAGTATACGAGTCTTTCGTAACTAAAGTATACGAATAACTTGTTACTACAGTATACGAGTCACTTGCAACTACAGTATACGTGTAACTTGAAACAACAGTATTCAAGTAACTTGTAACTACAATATACGAGTAACTTGTAACTACAGTATACGAGTAACTTGTAACTACAGTATACGTGTAACTTGTACCTACAGTATACGAGTAACTACTAACTAAAGTATACGAATCACTTGTAACAACAGTATACGAGGAACTTTTAACTACAAAATACGAGTAAATTTAACTACAATATACGAGTAACTTGTAACTACAGTATACGAGTCACTTGTAACTACAGTATACGAGTCACTTGTAACTACAGTATTCGAGTAACTTGTTACTACAATATACGAGTAACTTAACTACAGTGTACGAGTCACTTGTAACTACAGTATACGTGTAACTTGTAACTACAGTATACGAGTCACTTGTAACTATAGTATACGAGTAACTTGTTACTACAGTATACGAGTCACTTGTAACTACAGTATTCGAGTAACTTGTAACTCCAATATACGTGTAACTTGAAACTACAGTGTACGAGTCACTTGTAACTACAGTATACGAGTAACTTGTAACTACAGTATACGAGTAACTTGTAACTACAGAATACGCGTAACAAGTAACTACAGTATACTAGTAACTTGTAACTACAGTATTCGAGTAACTTGTAACTACAGAATACGCGTAACTAGTAACTACAGTACACGTGTTACTTGTACCTACAGTATACGAGTAACTACTAACTAAAGTATACGAATCACTTGTAACTACAGTATACGAGTAACTAGTAACTACAGTATACGAGGAACTTGTAACTTCAGAATACGAGTAACTTGTAACTACAGTATACGAGTCACTTGTAACTTCAGCATACGAGTCACTTATAACAACAGTATACGTGTAACATGTAACTAAAGTATACGAGTTACTTGTAACTACAGTATACGAGTCACTTTTAAATACAGTATTCGAGTTACTTGTAACTACAATATACGTGTAACTTTTAATTACAGTGTACGAGTCACTTGTAACTACAGTATACGAGTAACTTGTTACTACAGTATACGAGTAACTTGTTACTACAGTAAACGTGTAACTTGTATCTACAGTATACGTGTAACTTAACTACAGTGTCCGAGTCACTTGTAACTACAGAATACGAGTCACTTGTAACTACAGTATACGAGTCACTATAACTACAGAATACGCGTAACTAGTAACTTCAGTATACGAGTAATTTGTAACTACAGTATACGAGTAACTTGTAACTACAGAATACGCGTATCTAGTAACTACAGTATACGAGTTATTTGTTACAAACAGTATACGAGAAACTTGTAACTACAGTCAACGAGTAAGTTGTTACTACAGTAAACGTGTCACTTGTAACTACAGTGTACAAGTCACTTGTAACTACAGTATACGAGTCACTTGAAACTACAGTATACGAGTAACTTGTTATAACAATATACGTGTAACTTGTTACTACAGTATACGTGTAACTTGTAACTTCAGTGTACGAGTCACTTGTAACTACAGTATACGAGTCACTTGTAACTACAGTATACGAGTCACTTGTAACTACAGAATATGCGTAACTAGTAACTACAGTATACGAGAAAGTTGTAACTACAGTATCCGAGTAACTTGTAACAACAGTCTACGAGTAAGTTGTAACTACAGTATACGTGTCACTTGTAACTACAGTGTACGAGTCACTTGTAACTACAGTATACTAGTCACTTGTTACTTCAGTATACGAGTCACTTGTAACTACAGTATAGGCGTAACTAGTAACTACAGTATACGAGTCACTTGTAACTACATTATACGAGTCACTTGTAACTACAGAATACGCGTAACTAGTAACTTCAGTATTCGAGTCACTTGTAACTACAGTCTACGAGTAAGTTGTTACTACAGAATACGTGTCACTTGTAACTACAGTGAACGAGTCACTTGTAACTACAGTATACGAGTCACTTGTAACAACAGTATACGAGTAACTTGAAACTACAGTATACGTGTAACTTGTAACAACAGTATACAAGTCACTTAACTACAGTCTTCGAGTCACTAATAACTACAGTATACGAGTCACTTGTAACTACAGTATTCGAGTAACTTGTTACTACAATATACGAGTAACTTAACTACAGTGTACGAGTCACTTGTAACTACAGTATACGTGTAACTTGTAACTACAGTATACGAGTCACTTGTAACTATAGTATACGAGTAACTTGTTACTACAGTATACGAGTCACTTGTAACTACAGTATTCGAGTAACTTGTAACTCCAATATACGTGTAACTTGAAACTACAGTGTACGAGTCACTTGTAACTACAGTATACGAGTAACTTGTAACTACAGTATACGAGTAACTTGTAACTACAGTATACTAGTAACTTGTAACTACAGTATACGAGTAACTTGTAACTACAGAATACGCGTAACTAGTAACTACAGTACACGTGTTACTTGTACCTACAGTATACGAGTAACTACTAACTAAAGTATACGAATCACTTGTAACTACAGTATACGAGTAACTAGTAACTACAGTATACGAGGAACTTGTAACTTCAGAATACGAGTAACTTGTAACTACAGTATACGAGTCACTTGTAACTTCAGCATACGAGTCACTTATAACAACAGTATACGTGTAACATGTAACTAAAGTATACGAGTTACTTGTAACTACAGTATACGAGTCACTTTTAAATACAGTATTCGAGTTACTTGTAACTACAATATACGTGTAACTTTTAATTACAGTGTACGAGTCACTTGTAACTACAGTATACGAGTAACTTGTTACTACAGTATACGAGTAACTTGTTACTACAGTAAACGTGTAACTTGTATCTACAGTATACGTGTAACTTAACTACAGTGTCCGAGTCACTTGTAACTACAGAATACGAGTCACTTGTAACTACAGTATACGAGTCACTATAACTACAGAATACGCGTAACTAGTAACTTCAGTATACGAGTAATTTGTAACTACAGTATACGAGTAACTTGTAACTACAGAATACGCGTATCTAGTAACTACAGTATACGAGTTATTTGTTACAAACAGTATACGAGAAACTTGTAACTACAGTCAACGAGTAAGTTGTTACTACAGTAAACGTGTCACTTGTAACTACAGTGTACAAGTCACTTGTAACTACAGTATACGAGTCACTTGAAACTACAGTATACGAGTAACTTGTTATAACAATATACGTGTAACTTGTTACTACAGTATACGTGTAACTTGTAACTTCAGTGTACGAGTCACTTGTAACTACAGTATACGAGTCACTTGTAACTACAGTATACGAGTCACTTGTAACTACAGAATATGCGTAACTAGTAACTACAGTATACGAGAAAGTTGTAACTACAGTATCCGAGTAACTTGTAACAACAGTCTACGAGTAAGTTGTAACTACAGTATACGTGTCACTTGTAACTACAGTGTACGAGTCACTTGTAACTACAGTATACTAGTCACTTGTTACTTCAGTATACGAGTCACTTGTAACTACAGTATAGGCGTAACTAGTAACTACAGTATACGAGTCACTTGTAACTACATTATACGAGTCACTTGTAACTACAGAATACGCGTAACTAGTAACTTCAGTATTCGAGTCACTTGTAACTACAGTCTACGAGTAAGTTGTTACTACAGAATACGTGTCACTTGTAACTACAGTGAACGAGTCACTTGTAACTACAGTATACGAGTCACTTGTAACAACAGTATACGAGTAACTTGAAACTACAGTATACGTGTAACTTGTAACAACAGTATACAAGTCACTTAACTACAGTCTTCGAGTCACTAATAACTACAGTATACGAGTAACTTGTAACTACAGTAAACGAGTAACTACTAACTGCAGTATACGAGTCACGGCATTCATGGAAACTTGCTACGTTGGATCACTTCGTATCTCCAAAATAGAAGCCAACTAGTCAGTATTAAAGGGCATCTATCTAGTCCAGTAGTGGTCACATCAGGTGTCCCTCAAGGTTCACACTTAGGACCATTATTCTTCGTCGTTTTTATAAACGATCTTGTAAACGATCTCACATGTCCAAGCCTTCTTTACGCTGACGATTTAAAGATATATACGACAGTCAATAGTGTGCATGACTGTATTGCCTTACAACAAAACTTGAACAAAGTCTCCGGATGGTGCGCTTCTAATCTCATGTTTCTAAACATAGACAAGTGCTACGTGATCAGCTTCACAGCCAAAGTCAGCAGACTAACCTTCGATTACACACTTTCTAACCAGGTTCTTCAGCGTAAATTAGTCATTAAAGACTTGGGAGTATATTTCGACGAAAAGCTTACGTTTCGGTCCCACTACGAGCATATTATAAACAAATGCACCCAACTTATTGGTTTTATAGCTCGTTGCACTAAGGAGTTTAAAAATCCAAAAACCTACTTATGCCTTTATTGCACATTAGTCAGAGGTACCTTGGAGTACGCATCGGTCATATGGTCACCTTACTATGAGGTTCATAGTAATAAAATAGAACGACTACAATCTAAATTTCTTAATCTGCTTCGATTTAGACTACATTTAGGTCGTCAATTCATTTCCTACAATAATCGATTGAAAAAATTTGGACTTGTCACATTAGCTACTCGACGTAAATGCATAGACCTAGTTACACTCCACAAAATCGTCCATTGCTATATAGACTCTCCGCAGCTTCTTTCTTTCCTACATTTCAACACCACTTACAGGTCGCGTAAACCTACTTCCCGGCTATTTTCCCTTCAAATATATCCTAACAAAACATCATTTTATAATCCCATAACCAGGTTGTGTCGTACATACAATGAACTGGCTGCCACTAGCACTACCTTGGACATTTTTAATCCTAAACTTTCTAAGTTTAGGAATGACGTCAGAGCACTTTTTGCGAACACTTGATGTGATTAATAACACTATTTACTTTTTACTTAATATTTATTGCTTTAAATCATATGTACTAATAATATAGACTTATTAAAGACTAATTTAGTTTAAAAAAAAAACACAACTAACCAACCCTCATTAAACTTCATACAATTTACTGCCTGTGCATACATGTTTTGGAGTTATGGTCTAGCTTTTAAAGTTTACCCTGTCTATTATACTTACATTGACTGTAATTTGTTTTGTGTGCCAAATAAACAAATAAAAATAAAACTTGTAATTGCAGTATACGAGTCACTTGTTACTACAGAATACGAGTAACTAGTAACTACAGTATACGACGAACTTGTAACTACAGAATACGAGTAACTTGTAACTACAGTATACGAGTAACTTGTAACTACAGTATACGAGTCTTTCGTAACTAAAGTATACGAATAACTTGTTACTACAGTATACGAGTCACTTGCAACTACAGTATACGTGTAACTTGAAACAACAGTATTCAAGTAACTTGTAACTACAATATACGAGTAACTTGTAACTACAGTATACGAGTAACTTGTAACTACAGTATACGTGTAACTTGTACCTACAGTATACGAGTAACTACTAACTAAAGTATACGAATCACTTGTAACAACAGTATACGAGGAACTTTTAACTACAGAATACGAGTAAATTTAACTACAATATACGAGTAACTTGTAACTACAGTATACGAGTCACTTGTAACTACAGTATACGAGTCACTTGTAACTACAGTATTCGAGTAACTTGTTACTACAATATACGAGTAACTTAACTACAGTGTACGAGTCACTTGTAACTACAGTATACGTGTAACTTGTAACTACAGTATACGAGTCACTTGTAACTATAGTATACGAGTAACTTGTTACTACAGTATACGAGTCACTTGTAACTACAGTATTCGAGTAACTTGTAACTCCAATATACGTGTAACTTGAAACTACAGTGTACGAGTCACTTGTAACTACAGTATACGAGTAACTTGTAACTACAGTATACGAGTAACTTGTAACTACAGAATACGCGTAACAAGTAACTACAGTATACTAGTAACTTGTAACTACAGTATACGAGTAACTTGTAACTACAGAATACGCGTAACTAGTAACTACAGTATACGAATAAGTTGTATTTACAGTATACGAGTAACTAAACTACAGTGTACGAGTCACTTGTAACTACAGTAAACGAGTAACTACTAACTGCAGTATACGAGTCACTTGTAATTGCAGTATACGAGTCACTTGTTACTACAGTATACGAGTAACTAGTAACTACAGTATACGACGAATTTGTAACTACAGAATACGAGTAACTTGTAACTACAGTATACGAGTAACTTGTAACTACAGTATACGAGTCTTTCGTAACTAAAGTATACGAATAACTTGTTACTACAGTATACGAGTCTCTTGCAACTACAGTATACGTGTAACTTGAAACAACAGTATTCGAGTAACTTGTAACTTCAATATACGAGTAACTTGTAACTACAGTATACGAGTAACTTGTAACTACAGTACACGTGTAACTTGTACCTACAGTATACGAGTAACTACTAACTAAAGTATACGAATCACTTGTAACTACAGTATACGAGGAACTTTTAACTACAGAATACGAGTAATTTGTTACTACAGTATACGAGTAACTTGTAACTACAGTATACGAGTCACTTGTAACTACAAAATACGCGTAACTTGTAACTACAGTATATGAGTCACTTGTAACTACAGTATACGAGTCACTTGTAACTACAGTATTCGAGTAACTTGTAACTACAATATACGAGTAACTTAACTACAGTGTACGAGTCACTTGTAACTACAGTATACGAGTCACTTGTAACTACAGTATACGAGTCACTTGTAACTACAGAATACGCGTAACTAGTAACTTCAGTATACGAGTCACTTGTAACTACAGTATAAGCGTAACTAGTAACTACAGTATACGAGTCACTTGTAACTTCAGTATACGAGTCACTTGTAACTACAGAATACGTGTAACTAGTAACTACAGTATACGCGTTACTTGTAACTACAGTATACGAGTCACTTGTAACTACAGTCTACGAGTAAGTTGTTACTACAGAATACGTGTCACTTGTAACTACAGTGAACGAGTCACTTGAAACTACAGTATACGAGTCACTTGTAACTACAGAATACGCGTAACTAGTAACTTCAGTATACGAGTCACTTGTAACTACAGTATAAGCGTAACTAGTAACTACAGTATACGAGTCACTTGTAACTTCAGTATACGAGTCACTTGTAACTACAGAATACGTGTAACTAGTAACTTCAGTATACGCGTTACTTGTAACTACAGTATACGAGTCACTTGTAACTACAGTCTACGAGTAACTTGAAACTACAGTATACGTGTAACTTGTAACAACAGTATACAAGTCACTTGTAACTACAGTATACGTGTAACTTGTACCTACAGTATACGAGTAACTACTAACTAAAGTATACGAATCACTTGTAACTACAGTATACGAGGAACTTTTAACTACAGTATACGAGTAAATTGTAACTATAGTATACGAGTAACTTGTAACTACAGTATACGAGTCACTTGTAACTACAGTATACGAGTCACTTGTAACTACAGTATTCGAGGAACTTGTAACTTCAGAATACGAGTAACTTGTAACTACAGTATACGAGTCACTTGTAACTTCAGCATACGAGTCACTTATAACAACAGTATACGTGTAACATGTAACCAAAGTATACGAGTTACTTGTAACTACAGTATACGAGTCACTTTTAAATACAGTATTCGAGTTACTTGTAACTACAATATACGTGTAACTTTTAACTACAGTGTACGAGTCACTTGTAACTACAGTATACGAGTAACTTGTTACTACAGTATACGAGTAACTTGTAACTACAGTAAACGTGTAACTTGTATCTACAGTATACGTGTAACTTATTTACAGTGTCCGAGTCACTTGTAACTACAGTATACGAGTCACTTGTAACTACAGTATACGAGTCACTATAACTACAGAATACGCGTAACTTGTAACTTCAGTATACGAGTAATTTGTAACTACAGTATACGAGTAACTTGTAACTACAGAATACGCGTATCTAGTAACTACAGTATACGAGTAATTTGTTACAAACAGTATACGAGAAACTTGTAACTACAGTCAACGAGTAAGTTGTTACTACAGTAAACGTGTCACTTGTAACTACAGTGTACAAGTCACTTGTAACTACAGTATACGAGTCACTTGAAACTACAGTATACGAGTAACTTGTTATAACAATATACGTGTAACTTGTTACTACAGTATACGTGTAACTTGTAACTTCAGTGTACGAGTCACTTGTTACTACAGTATACGAGTCGATTGTAACTACAGTATACGAGTCACTTGTAACTACAGAATACGCGTAACTAGTAACAACAGTATACGAGAAAGTTGTAACTACAGTATCCGAGTAACTTGTAACAACAGTCTACGAGTAAGTTGTAACTACAGTATACGTGTCACTTGTAACTACAGTGTACGAGTCACTTGTAACTACAGTATACAAGTCACTTGAAACTTCAGTATACGAGTCACTTGTAACTACAGTATAGGCGTAACTAGTAACTACAGTATACGAGTCACTTGTAACTACATTATACGAGTCACTTGTAACTACAGAATACGCGTAACTAGTAACTTCAGTATTCGAGTTACTTATAACTACAGTATACGAGTCACTTGTAACTACAGTCTACGAGTAAGTTGTTACTACAGAATACGTGTCACTTGTAACTACAGTGAACGAGTCACTTGTAACTACAGTATACGAGTCACTTGTAACAACAGTATACGAGTAACTTGAAACTACAGTATACGTGTAACTTGTAACAACAGTATACAAGTCACTTAACTACAGTCTTCGAGTCACTAATAACTACAGTATACGAGTAACTTGTAACTACAGTAAACGAGTAACTACTAACTGCAGTATACGAGTCACTTGTAATTGCAGTATACGAGTCACTTGTTACTACAGTATACGAGTAACTAGTAACTACAGTATACGACGAACTTGTAACTACAGAATACGAGTAACTTGTAACTACAGTATACGAGTAACTTGTTACTACAGTATACGAGTCTTTCGTAACTAAAGTATACGAATAACTTGTTACTACAGTATACGAGTCACTTGCAACTACAGTATACGTGTAACTTGAAACAACAGTATTCGAGTAACTTGTAACTACAATATACGAGTAACTTGTAACTACAGTATACGAGTAACTTGTAATTACAGTACACGTGTAACTTTTACCTACAGTATACGAGTAACTACTAACTAAAGTATACGAATCACTTGTAACTACAGTATACGAGGAACTTTTAACTACAGAATACGAGTAATTTGTTACTACAGTATACGAGTAACTTGTAACTACAGTATACGAGTCACTTGTAACTACAAAATACGCGTAACTTGTAACTACAGTATATGAGTCACTTGTAACTACAGTATACGAGTCACTTGTAACTACAGTATTCGAGTAACTTGTAACTACAATATACGAGTAACTTAACTACAGTGTACGAGTCACTTGTAACTACAGTATACGAGTCACTTGTAACTACAGTATACGAGTCACTTGTAACTACAGAATACGCGTAACTAGTAACTTCAGTATACGAGTCACTTGTAACTACAGTATAAGCGTAACTAGTAACTACAGTATACGAGTCACTTGTAACTTCAGTATACGAGTCACTTGTAACTACAGAATACGTGTAACTAGTAACTACAGTATACGCGTTACTTGTAACTACAGTATACGAGTCACTTGTAACTACAGTCTACGAGTAAGTTGTTACTACAGAATACGTGTCACTTGTAACTACAGTGAACGAGTCACTTGTAACTACAGTATACGAGTCACTTGTAACAACAGTATACGAGTAACTTGAAACTACAGTATACGTGTAACTTGTAACTACAGTATACAAGTCACTTAACTACAGTCTTCGAGTCACTTATAACTACAGTATACGAGTAACTTGTAACTACAGTAAACGAGTAACTACTAACTGCAGTATACGAGTCACTTGTAATTGCAGTATACGAGTCACTTGTTACTACAATATACGAGTAACTAGTAATTACAGTATACGAGGATCTTGTAACTACAGAATACGAGTAACTTGTAACTACAGTGTACGAGTAACTTGTAACTACAGTATACGAGTCTTTCGTAACTAAAGTATACGAGTAACTTGTTACTACAGTATACGAGTCACTTGCAACTACAGTATACGTGTAACTTAAAACAACAGTATTCGAGTAACTTGTAACTACAATATACGAGTAACTTGTAACTACAGTATACGAGTAACTTGTAACAACAGTATACGTGTAACTTGTACCTACAGTATACGAGTAACTACTAATTTAAGTATACGAATCACTTGTAACTACAGTATACGAGGAACTTTTAACTACAGTATACGAGTAAATTGTAAATATAGTATACGAGTAACTTGTAACTACAGTATACGAGTCACTTGTAACTACAGTATACGAGTCACTTGTAACTACAGTATTCGAGAAACTTGTAACTACAATATACGAGTAACTTAACTACAGTGTACGAGTCACTTGTAACTACAGTATACGTGTAACTTTTAACTACAGTATACGATTCACTTGTAACTACAGTATACGAGTAACTTGTTACTACAGTATACGAGTCACTTGTAACTACAGTATTCGAGTAACTTGTAACTCCAATATACGTGTAACTTTAAACTACAGTGTACGAGTCACTTGTAACTACAGTATACGAGTAACTTGTAACTACAGTATACGAGTAACTTGTAACTACAGAATACGCGTAACAAGAAACTACAGTATACGAGTAACTTGTAACTACACTATACGAGTAACTTGTTACTACAGAATACGCGGAACTAGTAACTACAGTATACGAGTAAGTTGTATTTACAGTATACGAGTAACTAAACTACAGTGTACGAGTCACTTGTAACTACAGTATACGAGTCACTTGTAACTACAGTATACGAGTCACTTGTAACTACAGAATACGCGTAACTAGTAACTACAGTATACGAGTAACTTGTAACTACAGAATACGCGTAACTAGTAACTACAGTATTCGAGTAAGTTGTAACTACAGTATATGAGTAACTTGTTACTACAGTATACGAGTCACTTGTAACTACAGTTTACGAGTCACTTGTAACTACAGTGTACGAGTCACTTGTAACTACAGTATTCGAGTCACTTGTAACTATTGTATACGAGTCACTTAAAAATACAGAGTATGCGTAACTAGTTACTACAGTATACGAGTCACTTGTTACTACTGTATACGAGTAACTTGTAATTACAGTATACGTGTAACTTGTTACTACAGTATACGAGTCACTTGTAACTACAGTATACGAGTCACTTGTAACTACAGTATACGAGTCACTTGTAACTACAGTATACGTGTAACTTGTAACTTCAGTGTACGAGTCACTTGTAACTACTGTATACGAGTCACTTGTAACTACAGTATACGAGTAACTCGTAACTACAGTATAAGAGTAACTTGTAACTACAGTATACGAGTTACTTGTAACTTCAGTACACGAGTAACTTCTAACTACAGTAAACGAGTCACTTGTAAATGCAGTATACGAGTCACTTGTAAATACAGTAAACTTGTAACTAGTAACTACAGTATACGAGGAACTTGAAACTATAGAATTCGAGTAACTTGTAACTACAGTATACGAGTTACTTGTAACTACAGTATACGAGTCACTTGTAACTACAGCATACGAGTCACTTATAACAACAGTATACGTGTAACATGTAACTAAAGTATACGAGTTACTTGTAACTACAGTATACGAGTCACTTTTAACTACAGTATTCGAGTAACTTGTAACTACAATATACGTGTAACTTTTAAATACAGTGTACGAGTCACTTGTAACTACGGTATACGAGTAACTTGTAACTACAGTATACGAGTCACTTGTAACTACAAAAGACGAGTCACTTGTAACTACAGAATACGCGTAACTAGTAACTACAGTATACGAGAAAGTTGTAACAACAGTATCCGAGTAACTTGTAACAACAGTCTACGAGTAAGTTGTAACTACAGTATACGTGTCACTTGTAACTACAGTGTACGAGTCTCTTGTAACAACAGTATACAAGTCACTTGTAACTTCAGTATACGAGTCACTTGTAACTACAGTATAAGCGTAACTAGTAACTACAGTATACGAGTCACTTGTAACTTCAGTATACGAGTAACTTGTAACTACAGTATACGAGTAACTTGTAACTACAGAATACGCGTAACTAGTAACTACAGTATACGAGTAAGTTGTATTTACA
Source organism: Tuta absoluta (assembly GCA_027580185.1). Lineage (NCBI taxonomy): Eukaryota > Metazoa > Arthropoda > Insecta > Lepidoptera > Gelechiidae > Tuta > Tuta absoluta. The sequence goes on along the minus strand of JAQAHW010000019.1, from coordinate 2,444,383 downwards.
GTATACGAGTAACTAAACTACAGTGTACGAGTCACTTGTAACTACAGTATACGATTCACTTGTAACTACAGTATACGAGTCACTTGTAACTACAGAATACGCGTAACTAGTAACTACAGTATACGAGTAACTTGTAACTACAGAATACGCGTAACTAGTAACTACAGTATACGAGTAAGTTGTAACTACAGTATACGAGTAACTTGTAACTACAGTATACTAGTCACTTGTAACTACAGTTTACGAGTCACTTGTAACTACAGTGTACGAGTCACTTGTAACTACAGTATACGAGTCACTTGTAACTACAGTATACGAGTCACTTAAAAATACGGAGTATGCGTAACTAGTTACTACAGTATACGAGTCACTTGTTTCTACAGTATACGAGTAACTTGTAATTACAGTATACGTGTAACTTGTAACTACAGTATACGAGTCACTTGTTACTACAGTATACGAGTCACTTGTAACTACAGTATACGAGTCACTTGTAACTACAGTATACGTGTAACTTGTAACTACAGTGTACGAGTCACTTGTAACTACTGTATACGAGTCACTTGTAACTACAGTATACGAGTAACTAGTAACTACAGTATACGAGTAACTTGTAACTACAGTATACGAGTTACTTGTAACTTCAGTACACGAGTAACTTCTAACTACAGTAAACGAGTCACTTGTAAATGCAGTATACGAGTCACTTGTAAATACAGTATACTTGTAACTAGTAACTACAGTATACGAGGAACTTGTAACTACAGAATTCGAGTAACTTGTAACTACAGTATACGAGTTACTTGTAACTACAGTATACGAGTCACTTGTAACTACAGCATACGAGTCACTTATAACAACAGTATACGTGTAACATGTAACTAAAGTATACGAGTTACTTGTAACTACAGTAAACGAGTAACTTTTTACTACAGTATTCGAGTAACTTGTAACTACAATATACGTGTAACTTTTAAATACAGTGTACGAGTCACTTGTAACTACAGTATACGAGTAACTTGTAACTACAGTATACGAGTCACTTGTAACTACAGTATACGAGTCACTTGTAACTACAGTATTCGAGTGACTTGTAACTACAATATACGAGTAACTTAACTACAGTGTACGAGTCACTTGTAACTACAGTATACGTGTAACTTGTAACTACAGTATACGAGTCACTTGTAACTACAGTATACGAGTAACTTGTAACTACAGTATACGAGTCACTTGTAACTACAGTATTCGAGTAACTTGTAACTCCAATATACGTGTAACTTTTAAATACAGTGTACGAGTCACTTGTAACTACAGTATACGAGTAACTTGTAACTACAGTATACGAGTCACTTGTAACTACAGTAGACGAGTCACTTGTAACTACAGAATACGCGTAACTAGTAACTACAGTATACAAGTAACTTGTAACTACAGTATACGAGTCACTTGTAACTACAGTTTACGAGTCACTTGTAACTACAGTGTACGAGTCACTTGTAACTACAGTATTCGAGTCACTTGTAACTATTGTATACGAGTCACTTAAAAATACAGAGTATGCGTAACTAGTTACTACAGTATACAAGTCACTTGTTACTTCAGTATACGAGTAACTTGTAATTACAGTATACGTGTAACTTGTGACTACAGTATACGAGTCACTTGTAACTACAGTATACGTGTAACTTGTAACTTCAGTGTACGAGTCACTTGTAACTACTGTATACGAGTCACTTGTAACTACAGTATACGAGTAACTTGTAACTACAGTATACGAGTAACTTGTAACTACAGTATACGAGTTACTTGTAACTTCAGTACACGAGTAACTTCTAACTACAGTAAACGAGTCACTTGTAAATGCAGTATACGAGTCACTTGTAAATACAGTAAACTTGTAACTAGTAACTACAGTATACGAGGAACTTGAAACTACAGAATTCGCGTAACTTTTAACTACAGTATACGAGTAACTTGTAACTACAGTATACGAGTCACTTGTAACTACAGCATACGAGTCACTTATAACAACAGTATACGTGTAACATGTAACTAAAGTATACGAGTTACTTGTAACTACAGTATACGAGTCACTTTTAACTACAGTATTCGAGTAACTTGTAACTACAATATACGTGTAACTTTTAAATACAGTGTACGAGTCACTTGTAACTACAGTATACGAGTAACTTGTAACTACAGTATACGAGTCACTTGTAACTACAGTAGACGAGTCACTTGTAACTACAGAATACGCGTAACAAGTAACTACAGTATACGAGAAAGTTGTAACTACAGTATCCGAGTAACTTGTAACAACAGTCTACGAGTAAGTTGTAACTACAGTATACGTGTCACTTGTAACTACAGTGTACGAGTCACTTGTAACTACAGTATACAAGTCACTTGTAACTTCAGTATACGAGTCACTTGTAACTACAGTATAAGCGTAACTAGTAACTACAGTATACGAGTCACTTGTAACTTCAGTATACGAGTAACTTGTAACTACAGTATACGAGTAACTTGTAACTACAGAATACGCGTAACTAGTAACTACAGTATACGAGTAAGTTGTATTTACAGTATACGAGTAACTAAACTACAGTGTACGAGTCACTTGTAACTACAGTTTACGAGTCACTTGTAACTACAGTATACGAGTCACTTGTAACTACAGAATACGCGTAACTAGTAACTACAGTATACGAGTAACTTATAACTACAGAATACGCGTAACTAGTAACTACAGTATACGAGTAAGTTGTAACTACAGTATACGAGTAACTTGTAACTACAGTATACTAGTCACTTGTAACTACAGTTTACGAGTCACTTGTAACTACAGTGTACGAGTCACTTGTAACTACAGTATACGAGTCACTTGTAACTACGGTATACGAGTCACTTTTAAATACGGAGTATGCGTAACTAGTTACTACAGTATACGAGTCACTTGTTTCTACAGTATACGAGTAACTTGTAATTACAGTATACGTGTAACTTGTAACTACAGTATACGAGTCACTTGTAACTACAGTATACGAGTCACTTGTAACTACAGTATACGAGTCACTTGTAACTACAGTATACGTGTAACTTGTAACTTCAGTGTACGAGTCACTTGTAACTACTGTATACGAGTCACTTGTAACTACAGTATACGAGTAACTAGTAACTACAGTATACGAGTAACTTGTAACTACAGTATACGAGTTACTTGTAACTTCAGTACACGAGTAACTTCTAACTACAGTAAACGAGTCACTTGTAAATGCAGTATACGAGTCACTTGTAAATACAGTATACTTGTAACTAGTAACTACAGTATACGAGGAACTTGTAACTACAGAATTCGAGTAACTTGTAACTACAGTATACGAGTCACTTGTAACTACAGAATACGCGTTACTAGTAACTACAGTATACGAGTAACTTGTAACTACAGAATACGCGTAACTAGTAACTACAGTATACGAGTAAGTTGTAACTACAGTATACGAGTAACTTGAAACTACAGTATACGAGTCACTTGTAACTACAGTTTACGAGTCACTTGTAACTACAGTGTACGAGTCACTTGTAACTACAGTATACGAGTAACTTGTAACTACAGTATACGAGTCACTTGTAACTACAGTATACGAGTCACTTGTAACTACAGTATTCGAGTAACTTGTAACTACAATATACGAGTAACTTAACTACAGTGTACGAGTCACTTGTAACTACAGTATACGTGTAACTTGTAACTACAGTATACGAGTCACTTGTAACTACAGTATACGAGTAACTTGTAACTACAGTATACGAGTCACTTGTAACTACAGTATTCGAGTAACTTGTAACTCCAATATACGTGTAACTTTAAACTACAGTGTACGAGTCACTTGTAACTACAGTATACGAGTAACTTGTAACTAAAGTATACGAGTACTTTGTTACTACAGAATACGCGTAACAAGTAACTACAGTATACGAGTAACTTGTAACTACAGTATACGAGTCACTTGTAACTACAGTATACGAGTCACTTGTAACTACAGAATACGCGTAACTAGTAACTACAGTATACGAGTAACTTGTAACTACAGAATACGCGTAACTAGTAACTACAGTATACGAGTAAGTTGTAACTACAGAATACGAGTAACTTGTAACTACAGTATACGAGTCACTTGTAACTACAGTTTACGAGTCACTTGTAACTACAGTGTACGAGTCACTTGTAACTACAGTATACGAGTCACTTGTAACTATTAAATACGAGTCACTTAAAAAAAAAAAGTATGTGTAACTAGTTACTACAGTATACGAGTCACTTGTTACTACAGTATACGAGTAACTTGTAATTACAGTATACGTGTAACTTGTAACTACAGTATACGAGTCACTTGTAACTACAGTATACGAGTCACTTGTAACTACAGTATACGAGTCACTTGTAACTACAGTATACGTGTAACTTGTAACTTCAGTGTACGAGTCACTTGTAACTACTGTATACGAGTCACTTGTAACTACAGTATACGAGTAACTAGTAACTACAGTATACGAGTAACTTGTAACTACAGTATACGAGTTACTTGTAACTTCAGTACACGAGTAACTTCTAACTACAGTAAACGAGTCACTTGTAAATGCAGTATACGAGTCACTTGTAAATACAGTATAGTTGTAACTAGTAACTACAGTATACGAGGAACTTGAAACTACAGAATTCGAGTAACTTGTAACTACAGTATACGAGTTACTTGTAACTACAGTATACGAGTCACTTGTAACAACAGCATACGAGTCACTTATAACAACAGTATACGTGTAACATGTAATTAAAGTATACGAGTTACTTGTAACTACAGTATACGAGTCATTTTTAACTACAGTATTCGAGTAACTTGTTACTACAATATACGTGTAACTTTTAAATACAGTGTACGAGTCACTTGTAACTACAGTATACGAGTAACTTGTAACTACAGTATACGAGTCACTTGTAACTACAGTAGACGAGTCACTTGTAACTACAGAATACGCGTAACTAGTAACTACAGTATACGAGAAAGTTGTAACTACAGTATCCGAGTAACTTGTAACAACAGTCTACGAGTAAGTTGTAACTACAGTATACGTGTCACTTGTAACTACAGTGTACGAGTCACTTGTAACTACAGTATACAAGTCACTTGTAACTTCAGTATACGAGTCACTTGTAACTACAGTATAAGCGTAACTAGTAACTACAGTATACGAGTCACTTGTAACTTCAGTATACGAGTAACTTGTAACTACAGTATACGAGTAACTTGTAACTACAGAATACGCGTAACAAGTAACTACAGTATACGAGTAAGTTGTATTTACAGTATACGAGTAACTAAACTACAGTGTACGATTCACTTGTAACTACAGTATACGAGTCACTTGTAACTACAGTATACGAGTCACTTGTAACTACAGAATACGCGTTACTAGTAACTACAGTATACGAGTAACTTGTAACTACAGAATACGCGTAACTAGTAACTACAGTATACGAGTAAGTTGTAACTACAGTATACGAGTAACTTGAAACTACAGTATACGAGTCACTTGTAACTACAGTTTACGAGTCACTTGTAACTACAGTGTACGAGTCACTTGTAACTACAGTATACGAGTCACTTGTAACTACAGTATACGAGTCACTTAAAAATACGGAGTATGCGTAACTAGTTACTACAGTATACGAGTCACTTGTTACTACAGTATACGAGTAACTTGTAATTACAGTATACGTGTAACTTGTAACTACAGTATACGAGTCACTTGTAACTACAGTATACGAGTCACTTGTAACTACAGAATACGCGTAACTAGTAACTACAGTATACGAGTAACTTGTAACTACAGAATACGCGTAACTAGTAACTACAGTATACGAGTAAGTTGTAACTACAGTATACGAGTAACTTGTAACTACAGTATACGAGTCACTTGTAACTACAGTTTACGAGTCACTTGTAACTACAGTGTACGAGTCACTTGTAACTACAGTATACGAGTCACTTGTAACTATTAAATACGAGTCACTTAAAAATACAGAGTATGCGTAACTAGTTACTACAGTATACGAGTCACTTGTTACTATAGTATACGAGTAACTTGTAATTACAGTATACGTGTTACTTGTAACTACAGTATACGTGTTACTTGTAACTACAGTATACGAGTCACTTGTAACTACAGTATACGAGTCACTTGTAACTACAGTATACGAGTCACTTGTAACTACAGTATACGTGTAACTTGTAACTTCAGTGTACGAGTCACTTGTAACTACTGTATACGAGTCACTAGTAACTACAGTATACGAGTAACTAGTAACTACAGTATACGAGTAACTTGTAACTACAGTATACGAGTTACTTGTAACTTCAGTACACGAGTAACTTCTAACTACAGTAAACGAGTCACTTGTAAATGCAGTATACGAGTCACTTGTAAATACAGTATACTTGTAACTAGTAACTACAGTATACGAGGAACTTGAAACTACAGAATTCGAGTAACTTGTAACTACAGTATACGAGTTACTTGTAACTACAGTATACGTGTCACTTGTAACTACAGCATACGAGTCACTTATAACAACAGTATACGTGTAACATGTAACTAAAGTATACGAGTTACTTGTAACAACAGTATACGAGTCATTTTTAACTACAGTATTCGAGTAACTTGTAACTACAATATACGTGTAACTTTTAAATACAGTGTACGAGTCACTTGTAACTACAGTATACGAGTAACTTGTAACTACAGTATACGAGTCACTTGTAACTACAGTATACGAGTCACTTGTAACTATTAAATACGAGTCACTTAAAAATACAGAGTATGCGTAACTAGTTACTACAGTATACGAGTCACTTGTTACTATAGTATACGAGTAACTTGTAATTACAGTATACGTGTTACTTGTAACTACAGTATACGTGTTACTTGTAACTACAGTATACGATTCACTTGTAACTACAGTATACGAGTCACTTGTAACTACAGTATACGAGTCACTTGTAACTACAGTATACGTGTAACTTGTAACTTCAGTGTACGAGTCACTTGTAACTACTGTATACGAGTCACTTGTAACTACTGTATACGAGACACTTGTAACTACAGTATACGAGTCACTTGTAACTACAGTATACGAGTCACTTGTAACTACAGTATACGTGTAACTTGTAACTTCAGTGTACGAGTCACTTGTAACTACTGTATACGAGTCACTTGTAACTACAGTATACGAGTAACTAGTAACTACAGTATACGAGTAACTTGTAACTACAGTATACGAGTTACTTGTAACTTCAGTACACGAGTAACTTCTAACTACAGTAAACGAGTCACTTGTAAATGCAGTATACGAGTCACTTGTAAATACAGTATACTTGTAACTAGTAACTACAGTATACGAGGAACTTGTAACTACAGAATTCGAGTAACTTGTAACTACAGTATACGAGTTACTTGTAACTACAGTATACGAGTCACTTGTAACTACAGCATACGAGTCACTTATAACAACAGTATACGTGTAACATGTAACGAAAGTATACGAGTTACTTGTAACTACAGTAAACGAGTCACTTTTTACTACAGTATTCGAGTAACTTGTAACTACAATATACGTGTAACTTTTAAATACAGTGTACGAGTCACTTGTAACTACAGTATACGAGTAACTTGTAACTACAGTATACGAGTCACTTGTAACTACAGTATACGAGTCACTTGTAACTACAGTATTCGAGTAACTTGTAACTACAATATACGAGTAACTTAACTACAGTGTACGAGTCACTTGTAACTACAGTATACGTGTAACTTGTAACTACAGTATACGAGTCACTTGTAACTACAGTATACGAGTAACTTGTAACTACAGTATACGAGTCACTTGTAACTACAGTATTCGAGTAACTTGTAACTCCAATATACGTGTAACTTTAAACTACAGTGTACGAGTCACTTGTAACTACAGTATACGAGTAACTTGTAACTACAGTATACGAGTACTTTGTTACTACAGAATACGCGTAACAAGTAACTACAGTATACGAGTAACTTGTAACTACAGTATACGAGTCACTTGTAACTACAGTATACGAGTCACTTGTAACTACAGAATACGCGTAACTAGTAACTACAGTATACGAGTAACTTGTAACTACAGAATACGCGTAACTAGTAACTACAGTATACGAGTAAGTTGTAACTACAGAATACGAGTAACTTGTAACTACAGTATACGAGTCACTTGTAACTACAGTTTACGAGTCACTTGTAACTACAGTGTACGAGTCACTTGTAACTACAGTATACGAGTCACTTGTAACTATTAAATACGAGTCACTTAAAAAAAAAAAGTATGTGTAACTAGTTACTACAGTATACGAGTCACTTGTTACTACAGTATACGAGTAACTTGTAATTACAGTATACGTGTAACTTGTAACTACAGTATACGAGTCACTTGTAACTACAGTATACGAGTCACTTGTAACTACAGTATACGAGTCACTTGTAACTACAGTATACGTGTAACTTGTAACTTCAGTGTACGAGTCACTTGTAACTACTGTATACGAGTCACTTGTAACTACAGTATACGAGTAACTAGTAACTACAGTATACGAGTAACTTGTAACTACAGTATACGAGTTACTTGTAACTTCAGTACACGAGTAACTTCTAACTACAGTAAACGAGTCACTTGTAAATGCAGTATACGAGTCACTTGTAAATACAGTATACTTGTAACTAGTAACTACAGTATACGAGGAACTTGAAACTACAGAATTCGAGTAACTTGTAACTACAGTATACGAGTTACTTGTAACTACAGTATACGAGTCACTTGTAACAACAGCATACGAGTCACTTATAACAACAGTATACGTGTAACATGTAATTAAAGTATACGAGTTACTTGTAACTACAGTATACGAGTCATTTTTAACTACAGTATTCGAGTAACTTGTAACTACAATATACGTGTAACTTTTAAATACAGTGTACGAGTCACTTGTAACTACAGTATACGAGTAACTTGTAACTACAGTATACGAGTCACTTGTAACTACAGTAGACGAGTCACTTGTAACTACAGAATACGCGTAACTAGTAACTACAGTATACGAGAAAGTTGTAACTACAGTATCCGAGTAACTTGTAACAACAGTCAACGAGTAAATTGTAACTAAAGTATACGTGTCACTTGTAACTACAGTGTACGAGTCACTTGTAACTACAGTATACAAGTCACTTGTAACTTCAGTATACGAGTCACTTGTAACTACAGTATAAGCGTAACTAGTAACTACAGTATACGAGTCACTTGTAACTTCAGTATACGAGTAACTTGTAACTACAGTATACGAGTAACTTGTAACTACAGAATACGCGTAACTAGTAACTACAGTATACGAGTAAGTTGTATTTACAGTATACGAGTAACTAAACTACAGTGTACGATTCACTTGTAACTACAGTATACGAGTCACTTGTAACTACAGTATACGAGTCACTTGTAACTACAGAATACGCGTTACTAGTAACTACAGTATACGAGTAACTTGTAACTACAGAATACGCGTAACTAGTAACTACAGTATACGAGTAAGTTGTAACTACAGTATACGAGTAACTTGAAACTACAGTATACGAGTCACTTGTAACTACAGTTTACGAGTCACTTGTAACTACAGTGTACGAGTCACTTGTAACTACAGTATACGAGTCACTTGTAACTACAGTATACGAGTCACTTAAAAATACGGAGTATGCGTAACTAGTTACTACAGTATACGAGTCACTTGTTACTACAGTATACGAGTAACTTGTAACTACAGTATACGAGTCACTAGTAACTACAGTATACGAGGAACTTGTAACTACAAAATACGAGTAACTTGTAACTACAGAATACGCGTAACTAGTAACTACAGTATACGAGTAACTTGTAACTACAGAATACGCGTAACTAGTAACTACAGTATACGAGTAAGTTGTAACTACAGTATACGAGTAACTTGTAACTACAGTATACGAGTCACTTGTAACTACAGTTTACGAGTCACTTGTAACTACAGTATACGAGTCACTTGTAACTACAGTATACGAGTCACTTGTAACTATTAAATACGAGTCACTTAAAAATACAGAGTATGCGTAACTAGTTACTACAGTATACGAGTCACTTGTTACTATAGTATACGAGTAACTTGTAATTACAGTATACGTGTTACTTGTAACTACAGTATACGTGTTACTTGTAACTACAGTATACGAGTCACTTGTAACTACAGTATACGAGTCACTTGTAACTACAGTATACGAGTCACTTGTAACTACAGTATACGTGTAACTTGTAACTTCAGTGTACGAGTCACTTGTAACTACTGTATACGAGTCACTAGTAACTACAGTATACGAGTAACTAGTAACTACAGTATACGAGTAACTTGTAACTACAGTATACGAGTTACTTGTAACTTCAGTACACGAGTAACTTCTAACTACAGTAAACGAGTCACTTGTAAATGCAGTATACGAGTCACTTGTAAATACAGTATACTTGTAACTAGTAACTACAGTATACGAGGAACTTGAAACTACAGAATTCGAGTAACTTGTAACTACAGTATACGAGTTACTTGTAACTACAGTATACGTGTCACTTGTAACTACAGCATACGAGTCACTTATAACAACAGTATACGTGTAACATGTAACTAAAGTATACGAGTTACTTGTAACAACAGTATACGAGTCATTTTTAACTACAGTATTCGAGTAACTTGTAACTACAATATACGTGTAACTTGTAACTACAGTATACGAGTCACTTGTAACTACTGTATACGAGACACTTGTAACTACAGTATACGAGTCACTTGTAACTACAGTATACGTGTAACTTGTAACTTCAGTGTACGAGTCACTTGTAACTACTGTAAACGAGTCACTTGTAACTACAGTATACGAGTAACTAGTAACTACAGTATACAAGTAACTAGTAACTACAGTATACGAGTAACTTGTAACTACAGTATACGAGTTACTTGTAACTTCAGTACACGAGTAACTTCTAACTACAGTAAACGAGTCACTTGTAAATGCAGTATACGAGTCACTTGTAAATACAGTATACTTGTAACTAGTAACTACAGTATACGAGGAACTTGAAACTACAGAATTCGAGTAACTAGTAACTACAGTATACGAGAAAGTTGTAACTACAGTATCCGAGTAACTTGTAACAACAGTCTACGAGTAAGTTGTAACTACAGTATACGTGTCACTTGTAACTACAGTGTACGAGTCACTTGTAACTACAGTATACAAGTCACTTGTAACTTCAGTATACGAGTCACTTGTAACTACAGTATAAGCGTAACTAGTAACTACAGTATACGAGTCACTTGTAACTTCAGTATACGAGTAACTTGTAACTACAGTATACGAGTAACTTGTAATTACAGAATACGCGTAACTAGTAACTACAGCATACGTGTAAGTTGTATTTACAGTATACAAGTAACTAAACTACAGTGTACGAGTCACTTGTAACTACAGTATACGAGTCACTTGTAACTACAGTATACGAGTCACTTGTAACTACAGAATACGCGTAACTAGTAACTACAGTATACGAGTAACTTGTAACTACAGAATACGCGTAACTAGTAACTACAGTATACGAGTAAGTTGTAACTACAGTATACGAGTAACTTGTAACTACAGTATACGAGTCACTTGTAACTACAGTTTACGAGTCACTTGTAACTACAGTGTACGAGTCACTGTAACTACAGTATACGAGTCACTTGTAACTAGAGTATACGAGTCACTTAAAAATACGGAGTATGCGTAACTAGTTACTACAGTATACGAGTCACTTGTTACTACAGTATACGAGTAACTTGTAATTACAGTATACGTGTAACTTGTAACTACAGTATACGAGTCACTTGTAACTACAGTATACGAGTCACTTGTAACTACAGTATACGAGTCACTTGTAACTACAGTATACGTGTAACTTGTAACTACAGTGTAAGAGTCACTTGTAACTACTGTATACGAGTCACTTGTAACTACAGTATACGAGTAACTTGTAACTACAGAATACGCGTAACTAGTAACTACAGTATACGAGTAAGTTGTATTTACAGTATACGAGTAACTGAACTACAGTGTACGAGTCACTTGTAACTACAGTATACGAGTCACTTATAACTACAGTATACGAGTCACTTGTAACTACAGTATACGAGTCACTTAAAAATACGGAGTATGCGTAACTAGTTACTACAGTATACGAGTCACTTGTTACTACAGTATACGAGTCACTTGTAACTACAGTATACGAGTCACTTGTAACTACAATATACGTGTAACTTGTAACTACAGTGTACGAGTCATTTGTAACTACTGTATACGAGTCACTTGTAACTACAGTATACGAGTAACTAGTAACTACAGTCTACGAGTCACTTGTAACTACAGTATATGAGTTACTTGTAACTTCAGTACACGAGTAACTTCTAACTACAGTATACGAGTTACTTGTAACTTCAGTACACGAGTAACTTCTAACTACAGTAAAAGAGTCACTTGTTAATGCAGTATACGAGTCACTTGTAAATACAGTATACTTGTAACTAGTAACTACAGTATACGAGGAACTTGAAACTACAGAATTCGAGTAACTAGTAACTACAGTATACGAGAAAGTTGTAACTACAGTATCCGAGTAACTTGTAACAACAGTCTACGAGTAAGTTGTAACTACAGTATACGTGTCACTTGTAACTACAGTGTACGAGTCACTTGTAACTACAGTATACAAGTCACTTGTAACTTCAGTATACGAGTCACTTGTAACTACAGTATAAGCGTAACTAGTAACTACAGTATACGAGTCACTTGTAACTTCAGTATACGAGTAACTTGTAACTACAGTATACGAGTAACTTGTAATTACAGAATACGCGTAACTAGTAACTACAGTATACGAGTAAGTTGTATTTACAGTATACGAGTAACTAAACTACAGTGTACGAGTCACTTGTAACTACAGTATACGAGTCACTTGTAACTACAGTATACGAGTCACTTGTAACTACAGAATACGCGTAACTAGTAACTACAGTATACGAGTAAGTTGTAACTACAGTATACGAGTAACTTGTAACTACAGTATACGAGTCACTTGTAACTACAGTTTACGAGTCACTTGTAACTACAGTGTACGAGTCACTTGTAACTACAGTATACGAGTCACTTGTAACTACAGTATACGAGTCACTTGTAACTACAGTATACGAGTCACTTGTAACTACAGTATACGAGTCACTTGTAACTACAGTATACGTGTAACTTGTAACTACAGTGTACGAGTCACTTGTTACTACTGTATACGAGTAACTAGTAACTACAGTATACGAGTAACTTGTAACTACAGAATACGCGTAACTAGTAACTACAGTATACGAGTAAGTTGTATTTACAGTATACGAGTAACTAAACTACAGTGTACGAGTCACTTGTAACTACAGTATACGAGTCACTTAAAAATACGGAGTATGCGTAACTAGTTACTACAGTATACGAGTCACTTGTTACTACAGTATACGAGTAACTTGTAATTACAGTATACGTGTAACTTGTAACTACAGTATACGAGTCACTTGTAACTACAGTATACGAGTCACTTGTAACTACAGTATACGAGTCACTTGTAACTACAGTATACGTGTAACTTGTAACTACAGTGTACGAGTCACTTGTTACTACTGTATACGAGTAACTAGTAACTACAGTATACGAGTAACTTGTAACTACAGAATACGCGTAACTAGTAACTACAGTATACGAGTAAGTTGTATTTACAGTATACGAGTAACTAAACTACAGTGTACGAGTCACTTGTAACTACAGTATACGAGTCACTTATAACTACAGTATACGAGTCACTTGTAACTACAGAATACGCGTAACTAGTAACTACAGTATACGAGTAAGTTGTAACTACAGTATACGAGTAACTTGTAACTACAGTATACGAGTCACTTGTAACTACAGTTTACGAGTCACTTGTAACTACAATGTACGAGTCACTTGTAACTACAGTATACGAGTCACTTGTAACTACAGTATACGAGTCACTTAAAAATACGGAGTATGCGTAACTAGTTACTACAGTATACGAGTCACTTGTTACTACAGTATACGAGTAACTAAACTACAGTGTACGAGTCACTTGTAACTACAGTATACGAGTCACTTGTAACTACAGTATACGAGTCACTTGTAACTACAGAATACGCGTAACTAGTAACTACAGTATACGTGTAACTTGTAACTACAGTGTACGAGTCACTTGTAACTATTGTATACGAGTCACTTGTAACTACAGTATACGAGTAACTTGTAACTACAGAATACGCGTAACAAGTAACAACAGAATACGAGTAACTTGTAACTACAGTATACGAGTAACTTGTAACTACAGAATACACGTAACTAGTAACTACAGTATACGAGTAAGTTGTATTTACAGTATACGAGTAACTAAACTACAGTGTACGAGTCACTTGTAACTACAGTATACGAGTCACTTGTAACTACAGTATACGAGTCACTTGTAACTACAGTTTACGAGTCACTTGTAACTACAGTGTACGAGTCACTGTAACTACAGTATACGTGTAACTTGTAACAACAGTGTACGAGTCACTTGTAACTACTGTATACGAGTCACTTGTAACTACAGTATACGAGTAACTTGTAACTACAGAATACGCGTAACTAGTAACTACAGTATACGAGTAAGTTGTATTTACAGTATACGAGTAACTGAACTACAGTGTACGAGTCACTTGTAACTACAGTATACGAGTAACTTGTAACTACAGTATACGAGTCACTTGTAACTACAGTAGACGAGTCACTTGTAACTACAGAATACGCGTAACTAGTAACTACAGTATACGAGAAAGTTGTAACTACAGTATCCGAGTAACTTGTAACAACAGTCTACGAGTAAATTGTAACTACAGTATACATGTCACTTGTAACTACAGTGTACGAGTCACTTGTAACTACAGTATACAAGTCACTTGAAACTTCAGTATACGAGTCACTTGTAACTACAGTATAAGCGTAACTAGTAACTACAGTATACGAGTCACTTGTAACTTCAGTATACGAGTAACTTGTAACTACAGTATACGAGTAACTTGTAACTACAGAATACGCGTAACTAGTAACTACAGTATACGAGTAAGTTGTATTTACAGTATACGAGTAACTAAACTACAGTGTACGATTCACTTGTAACTACAGTATACGAGTCACTTGTAACTACAGTATACGAGTCACTTGTAACTACAGAATACGCGTTACTAGTAACTACAGTATACGAGTAACTTGTAACTACAGAATACGCGTAACTAGTAACTACAGTATACGAGTAAGTTGTAACTACAGTATACGAGTAACTTGAAACTACAGTATACGAGTCACTTGTAACTACAGTTTACGAGTCACTTGTAACTACAGTGTACGAGTCACTTGTAACTACAGTATACGAGTCACTTGTAACTACAGTATACGAGTCACTTAAAAATACGGAGTATGCGTAACTAGTTACTACAGTATACGAGTCACTTGTTACTACAGTATACGAGTAACTTGTAATTACAGTATACGTGTAACTTGTAACTACAGTATACGAGTCACTTGTAACTACAGTATACGAGTCACTTGTAACTACAGAATACGCGTAACTAGTAACTACAGTATACGAGTAACTTGTAACTACAGAATACGCGTAACTAGTAACTACAGTATACGAGTAAGTTGTAACTACAGTATACGAGTAACTTGTAACTACAGTATACGAGTCACTTGTAACTACAGTTTACGAGTCACTTGTAACTACAGTATACGAGTCACTTGTAACTACAGTATACGAGTCACTTGTAACTATTAAATACGAGTCACTTAAAAATACAGAGTATGCGTAACTAGTTACTACAGTATACGAGTCACTTGTTACTATAGTATACGAGTATCTTGTAATTACAGTATACGTGTTACTTGTAACTACAGTATACGTGTTACTTGTAACTACAGTATACGAGTCACTTGTAACTACAGTATACGAGTCACTTGTAACTACAGTATACGAGTCACTTGTAACTACAGTATACGTGTAACTTGTAACTTCAGTGTACGAGTCACTTGTAACTACTGTATACGAGTCACTAGTAACTACAGTATACGAGTAACTAGTAACTACAGTATACGAGTAACTTGTAACTACAGTATACGAGTTACTTGTAACTTCAGTACACGAGTAACTTCTAACTACAGTAAACGAGTCACTTGTAAATGCAGTATACGAGTCACTTGTAAATACAGTATACTTGTAACTAGTAACTACAGTATACGAGGAACTTGAAACTACAGAATTCGAGTAACTTGTAACTACAGTATACGAGTTACTTGTAACTACAGTATACGTGTCACTTGTAACTACAGCATACGAGTCACTTATAACAACAGTATACGTGTAACATGTAACTAAAGTATACGAGTTACTTGTAACAACAGTATACGAGTCATTTTTAACTACAGTATTCGAGTAACTTGTAACTACAATATACGTGTAACTTGTAACTACAGTATACGAGTCACTTGTAACTACTGTATACGAGACACTTGTAACTACAGTATACGAGTCACTTGTAACTACAGTATACGTGTAACTTGTAACTTCAGTGTACGAGTCACTTGTAACTACTGTATACGAGTCACTTGTAACTACAGTATACGAGTAACTAGTAACTACAGTATACAAGTAACTAGTAACTACAGTATACGAGTAACTTGTAACTACAGTATACGAGTTACTTGTAACTTCAGTACACGAGTAACTTCTAACTACAGTAAACGAGTCACTTGTAAATGCAGTATACGAGTCACTTGTAAATACAGTATACTTGTAACTAGTAACTACAGTATACGAGGAACTTGTAACAACAGTCTACGAGTAAGTTGTAACTACAGTATACGTGTCACTTGTAACTACAGTGTACGAGTCACTTGTAACTACAGTATACAAGTCACTTGTAACTTCAGTATACGAGTCACTTGTAACTACAGTATAAGCGTAACTAGTAACTACAGTATACGAGTCACTTGTAACTTCAGTATACGAGTAACTTGTAACTACAGTATACGAGTAACTTGTAATTACAGAATACGCGTAACTAGTAACTACAGCATACGTGTAAGTTGTATTTACAGTATACAAGTAACTAAACTACAGTGTACGAGTCACTTGTAACTACAGTATACGAGTCACTTGTAACTACAGTATACGAGTCACTTGTAACTACAGAATACGCGTAACTAGTAACTACAGTATACGAGTAACTTGTAACTACAGAATACGCGTAACTAGTAACTACAGTATACGAGTAAGTTGTAACTACAGTATACGAGTAACTTGTAACTACAGTATACGAGTCACTTGTAACTACAGTTTACGAGTCACTTGTAACTACAGTGTACGAGTCACTGTAACTACAGTATACGAGTCACTTGTAACTAGAGTATACGAGTCACTTAAAAATACGGAGTATGCGTAACTAGTTACTACAGTATACGAGTCACTTGTTACTACAGTATACGAGTAACTTGTAATTACAGTATACGTGTAACTTGTAACTACAGTATACGAGTCACTTGTAACTACAGTATACGAGTCACTTGTAACTACAGTATACGAGTCACTTGTAACTACAGTATACGTGTAACTTGTAACTACAGTGTAAGAGTCACTTGTAACTACTGTATACGAGTCACTTGTAACTACAGTATACGAGTAACTTGTAACTACAGAATACGCGTAACTAGTAACTACAGTATACGAGTAAGTTGTATTTACAGTATACGAGTAACTGAACTACAGTGTACGAGTCACTTGTAACTACAGTATACGAGTCACTTATAACTACAGTATACGAGTCACTTGTAACTACAGTATACGAGTCACTTAAAAATACGGAGTATGCGTAACTAGTTACTACAGTATACGAGTCACTTGTTACTACAGTATACGAGTCACTTGTAACTACAGTATACGAGTCACTTTTAACTACAATATACGTGTAACTTGTAACTACAGTGTACGAGTCATTTGTAACTACTGTATACGAGTCACTTGTAACTACAGTATACGAGTAACTAGTAACTACAGTCTACGAGTCACTTGTAACTACAGTATACGAGTTACTTGTAACTTCAGTACACGAGTAACTTCTAACTACAGTATACGAGTTACTTGTAACTTCAGTACACGAGTAACTTCTAACTACAGTAAAAGAGTCACTTGTTAATGCAGTATACGAGTCACTTGTAAATACAGTATACTTGTAACTAGTAACTACAGTATACGAGGAACTTGAAACTACAGAATTCGAGTAACTAGTAACTACAGTATACGAGAAAGTTGTAACTACAGTATCCGAGTAACTTGTAACAACAGTCTACGAGTAAGTTGTAACTACAGTATACGTGTCACTTGTAACTACAGTGTACGAGTCACTTGTAACTACAGTATACAAGTCACTTGTAACTTCAGTATACGAGTCACTTGTAACTACAGTATAAGCGTAACTAGTAACTACAGTATACGAGTCACTTGTAACTTCAGTATACGAGTAACTTGTAACTACAGTATACGAGTAACTTGTAATTACAGAATACGCGTAACTAGTAACTACAGTATACGAGTAAGTTGTATTTACAGTATACGTGTAACTAAACTACAGTGTACGAGTCACTTGTAACTACAGTATACGAGTCACTTGTAACTACAGTATACGAGTCACTTGTAACTACAGAATACGCGTAACTAGTAACTACAGTATACGAGTAAGTTGTAACTACAGTATACGAGTAACTTGTAACTACAGTATACGAGTCACTTGTAACTACAGTTTACGAGTCACTTGTAACTACAGTGTACGAGTCACTTGTAACTACAGTATACGAGTCACTTGTAACTACAGTATACGAGTCACTTGTAACTACAGTATACGAGTCACTTGTAACTACAGTATACGAGTCACTTGTAACTACAGTATACGTGTAACTTGTAACTACAGTGTACGAGTCACTTGTTACTACTGTATACGAGTAACTAGTAACTACAGTATACGAGTAACTTGTAACTACAGAATACGCGTAACTAGTAACTACAGTATACGAGTAAGTTGTATTTACAGTATACGAGTAACTAAACTACAGTGTACGAGTCACTTGTAACTACAGTATACGAGTCACTTAAAAATACGGAGTATGCGTAACTAGTTACTACAGTATACGAGTCACTTGTTACTACAGTATACGAGTAACTTGTAATTACAGTATACGTGTAACTTGTAACTACAGTATACGAGTCACTTGTAACTACAGTATACGAGTCACTTGTAACTACAGTATACGAGTCACTTGTAACTACAGTATACGTGTAACTTGTAACTACAGTGTACGAGTCACTTGTTACTACTGTATACGAGTAACTAGTAACTACAGTATACGAGTAACTTGTAACTACAGAATACGCTTAACTAGTAACTACAGTATACGAGTAAGTTGTATTTACAGTATACGAGTAACTAAACTACAGTGTACGAGTCACTTGTAACTACAGTATACGAGTCACTTATAACTACAGTATACGAGTCACTTGTAACTACAGAATACGCGTAACTAGTAACTACAGTATACGAGTAAGTTGTAACTACAGTATACGAGTAACTTGTAACTACAGTATACGAGTCACTTGTAACTACAGTTTACGAGTCACTTGTAACTACAATATACGAGTCACTTGTAACTACAGTATACGAGTCACTTGTAACTACAGTATACGAGTCACTTAAAAATACGGAGTATGCGTAACTAGTTACTACAGTATACGAGTCACTTGTTACTACAGTATACGAGTAACTAAACTACAGTGTACGAGTCACTTGTAACTACAGTATACGAGTCACTTGTAACTACAGTATACGAGTCACTTGTAACTACAGAATACGCGTAACTAGTAACTACAGTATACGTGTAACTTGTAACTACAGTGTACGAGTCACTTGTAACTATTGTATACGAGTCACTTGTAACTACAGTATACGAGTAACTTGTAACTACAGAATACGCGTAACAAGTAACAACAGAATACGAGTAACTTGTAACTACAGTATACGAGTAACTTGTAACTATTGTATACGAGTCACTTGTAACTACAGTATACGAGTAACTTGTAACTACAGAATACGCGTAACAAGTAACAACAGAATACGAGTAACTTGTAACTACAGTATACGAGTCACTTGTAACTACAGAATACGCGTAACTAGTAACTACAGTATACGTGTAACTTGTAACTACAGTGTAAGAGTCACTTGTAACTACTGTATACGAGTCACTTGTAACTACAGTATACGAGTAACTTGTAACTACAGAATACGCGTAACTAGTAACTACAGTATACGAGTAAGTTGTATTTACAGTATACGAGTAACTGAACTACAGTGTACGAGTCACTTGTAACTACAGTATACGAGTCACTTATAACTACAGTATACGAGTCACTTGTAACTACAGTATACGAGTCACTTAAAAATACGGAGTATGCGTAACTAGTTACTACAGTATACGAGTCACTTGTTACTACAGTATACGAGTCACTTGTAACTACAGTATACGAGTCACTTGTAACTACAATATACGTGTAACTTGTAACTACAGTGTACGAGTCATTTGTAACTACTGTATACGAGTCACTTGTAACTACAGTATACGAGTAACTAGTAACTACAGTCTACGAGTCACTTGTAACTACAGTATATGAGTTACTTGTAACTTCAGTACACGAGTAACTTCTAACTACAGTATACGAGTTACTTGTAACTTCAGTACACGAGTAACTTCTAACTACAGTAAAAGAGTCACTTGTTAATGCAGTATACGAGTCACTTGTAAATACAGTATACTTGTAACTAGTAACTACAGTATACGAGGAACTTGAAACTACAGAATTCGAGTAACTAGTAACTACAGTATACGAGAAAGTTGTAACTACAGTATCCGAGTAACTTGTAACAACAGTCTACGAGTAAGTTGTAACTACAGTATACGTGTCACTTGTAACTACAGTGTACGAGTCACTTGTAACTACAGTATACAAGTCACTTGTAACTTCAGTATACGAGTCACTTGTAACTACAGTATAAGCGTAACTAGTAACTACAGTATACGAGTCACTTGTAACTTCAGTATACGAGTAACTTGTAACTACAGTATACGAGTAACTTGTAATTACAGAATACGCGTAACTAGTAACTACAGTATACGAGTAAGTTGTATTTACAGTATACGAGTAACTAAACTACAGTGTACGAGTCACTTGTAACTACAGTATACGAGTCACTTGTAACTACAGTATACGAGTCACTTGTAACTACAGAATACGCGTAACTAGTAACTACAGTATACGAGTAAGTTGTAACTACAGTATACGAGTAACTTGTAACTACAGTATACGAGTCACTTGTAACTACAGTTTACGAGTCACTTGTAACTACAGTGTACGAGTCACTTGTAACTACAGTATACGAGTCACTTGTAACTACAGTATACGAGTCACTTGTAACTACAGTATACGAGTCACTTGTAACTACAGTATACGAGTCACTTGTAACTACAGTATACGTGTAACTTGTAACTACAGTGTACGAGTCACTTGTTACTACTGTATACGAGTAACTAGTAACTACAGTATACGAGTAACTTGTAACTACAGAATACGCGTAACTAGTAACTACAGTATACGAGTAAGTTGTATTTACAGTATACGAGTAACTAAACTACAGTGTACGAGTCACTTGTAACTACAGTATACGAGTCACTTAAAAATACGGAGTATGCGTAACTAGTTACTACAGTATACGAGTCACTTGTTACTACAGTATACGAGTAACTTGTAATTACAGTATACGTGTAACTTGTAACTACAGTATACGAGTCACTTGTAACTACAGTATACGAGTCACTTGTAACTACAGTATACGAGTCACTTGTAACTACAGTATACGTGTAACTTGTAACTACAGTGTACGAGTCACTTGTTACTACTGTATACGAGTAACTAGTAACTACAGTATACGAGTAACTTGTAACTACAGAATACGCGTAACTAGTAACTACAGTATACGAGTAAGTTGTATTTACAGTATACGAGTAACTAAACTACAGTGTACGAGTCACTTGTAACTACAGTATACGAGTCACTTATAACTACAGTATACGAGTCACTTGTAACTACAGAATACGCGTAACTAGTAACTACAGTATACGAGTAAGTTGTAACTACAGTATACGAGTAACTTGTAACTACAGTATACGAGTCACTTGTAACTACAGTTTACGAGTCACTTGTAACTACAATGTACGAGTCACTTGTAACTACAGTATACGAGTCACTTGTAACTACAGTATACGAGTCACTTAAAAATACGGAGTATGCGTAACTAGTTACTACAGTATACGAGTCACTTGTTACTACAGTATACGAGTAACTAAACTACAGTGTACGAGTCACTTGTAACTACAGTATACGAGTCACTTGTAACTACAGTATACGAGTCACTTGTAACTACAGAATACGCGTAACTAGTAACTACAGTATACGTGTAACTTGTAACTACAGTGTACGAGTCACTTGTAACTATTGTATACGAGTCACTTGTAACTACAGTATACGAGTAACTTGTAACTACAGAATACGCGTAACAAGTAACAACAGAATACGAGTAACTTGTAACTACAGTATACGAGTAACTTGTAACTACAGAATACACGTAACTAGTAACTACAGTATACGAGTAAGTTGTATTTACAGTATACGAGTAACTAAACTACAGTGTACGAGTCACTTGTAACTACAGTATACGAGTCACTTGTAACTACAGTATACGAGTCACTTGTAACTACAGTTTACGAGTCACTTGTAACTACAGTGTACGAGTCACTGTAACTACAGTATACGTGTAACTTGTAACAACAGTGTACGAGTCACTTGTAACTACTGTATACGAGTCACTTGTAACTACAGTATACGAGTAACTTGTAACTACAGAATACGCGTAACTAGTAACTACAGTATACGAGTAAGTTGTATTTACAGTATACGAGTAACTGAACTACAGTGTACGAGTCACTTGTAACTACAGTATACGAGTAACTTGTAACTACAGTATACGAGTCACTTGTAACTACAGTAGACGAGTCACTTGTAACTACAGAATACGCGTAACTAGTAACTACAGTATACGAGAAAGTTGTAACTACAGTATCCGAGTAACTTGTAACAACAGTCTACGAGTAAATTGTAACTACAGTATACATGTCACTTGTAACTACAGTGTACGAGTCACTTGTAACTACAGTATACAAGTCACTTGAAACTTCAGTATACGAGTCACTTGTAACTACAGTATAAGCGTAACTAGTAACTACAGTATACGAGTCACTTGTAACTTCAGTATACGAGTAACTTGTAACTACAGTATACGAGTAACTTGTAACTACAGAATACGCGTAACTAGTAACTACAGTATACGAGTAAGTTGTATTTACAGTATACGAGTAACTAAACTACAGTGTACGATTCACTTGTAACTACAGTATACGAGTCACTTGTAACTACAGTATACGAGTCACTTGTAACTACAGAATACGCGTTACTAGTAACTACAGTATACGAGTAACTTGTAACTACAGAATACGCGTAACTAGTAACTACAGTATACGAGTAAGTTGTAACTACAGTATACGAGTAACTTGAAACTACAGTATACGAGTCACTTGTAACTACAGTTTACGAGTCACTTGTAACTACAGTGTACGAGTCACTTGTAACTACAGTATACGAGTCACTTGTAACTACAGTATACGAGTCACTTAAAAATACGGAGTATGCGTAACTAGTTACTACAGTATACGAGTCACTTGTTACTACAGTATACGAGTAACTTGTAATTACAGTATACGTGTAACTTGTAACTACAGTATACGAGTCACTTGTAACTACAGTATACGAGTCACTTGTAACTACAGAATACGCGTAACTAGTAACTACAGTATACGAGTAACTTGTAACTACAGAATACGCGTAACTAGTAACTACAGTATACGAGTAAGTTGTAACTACAGTATACGAGTAACTTGTAACTACAGTATACGAGTCACTTGTAACTACAGTTTACGAGTCACTTGTAACTACAGTGTACGAGTCACTTGTAACTACAGTATACGAGTCACTTGTAACTATTAAATACGAGTCACTTAAAAATACAGAGTATGCGTAACTAGTTACTACAGTATACGAGTCACTTGTTACTATAGTATACGAGTAACTTGTAATTACAGTATACGTGTTACTTGTAACTACAGTATACGTGTTACTTGTAACTACAGTATACGAGTCACTTGTAACTACAGTATACGAGTCACTTGTAACTACAGTATACGAGTCACTTGTAACTACAGTATACGTGTAACCTGTAACTTCAGTGTACGAGTCACTTGTAACTACTGTATACGAGTCACTAGTAACTACAGTATACGAGTAACTAGTAACTACAGTATACGAGTAACTTGTAACTACAGTATACGAGTTACTTGTAACTTCAGTACACGAGTAACTTCTAACTACAGTAAACGAGTCACTTGTAAATGCAGTATACGAGTCACTTGTAAATACAGTATACTTGTAACTAGTAACTACAGTATACGAGAAACTTGAAACTACAGAATTCGAGTAACTTGTAACTACAGTATACGAGTTACTTGTAACTACAGTATACGTGTCACTTGTAACTACAGCATACGAGTCACTTATAACAACAGTATACGTGTAACATGTAACTAAAGTATACGAGTTACTTGTAACAACAGTATACGAGTCATTTTTAACTACAGTATTCGAGTAACTTGTAACTACAATATACGTGTAACTTGTAACTACAGTATACGAGTCACTTGTAACTACTGTATACGAGACACTTGTAACTACAGTATACGAGTCACTTGTAACTACAGTATACGTGTAACTTGTAACTTCAGTGTACGAGTCACTTGTAACTACTGTATACGAGTCACTTGTAACTACAGTATACGAGTAACTAGTAACTACAGTATACAAGTAACTAGTAACTACAGTATACGAGTAACTTGTAACTACAGTATACGAGTTACTTGTAACTTCAGTACACGAGTAACTTCTAACTACAGTAAACGAGTCACTTGTAAATGCAGTATACGAGTCACTTGTAAATACAGTATACTTGTAACTAGTAACTACAGTATACGAGGAACTTGTAACAACAGTCTACGAGTAAGTTGTAACTACAGTATACGTGTCACTTGTAACTACAGTGTACGAGTCACTTGTAACTACAGTATACAAGTCACTTGTAACTTCAGTATACGAGTCACTTGTAACTACAGTATAAGCGTAACTAGTAACTACAGTATACGAGTCACTTGTAACTTCAGTATACGAGTAACTTGTAACTACAGTATACGAGTAACTTGTAATTACAGAATACGCGTAACTAGTAACTACAGCATACGTGTAAGTTGTATTTACAGTATACAAGTAACTAAACTACAGTGTACGAGTCACTTGTAACTACAGTATACGAGTCACTTGTAACTACAGTATACGAGTCACTTGTAACTACAGAATACGCGTAACTAGTAACTACAGTATACGAGTAACTTGTAACTACAGAATACGCGTAACTAGTAACTACAGTATACGAGTAAGTTGTAACTACAGTATACGAGTAACTTGTAACTACAGTATACGAGTCACTTGTAACTACAGTTTACGAGTCACTTGTAACTACAGTGTACGAGTCACTGTAACTACAGTATACGAGTCACTTGTAACTAGAGTATACGAGTCACTTAAAAATACGGAGTATGCGTAACTAGTTACTACAGTATACGAGTCACTTGTTACTACAGTATACGAGTAACTTGTAATTACAGTATACGTGTAACTTGTAACTACAGTATACGAGTCACTTGTAACTACAGTATACGAGTCACTTGTAACTACAGTATACGAGTCACTTGTAACTACAGTATACGTGTAACTTGTAACTACAGTGTAAGAGTCACTTGTAACTACTGTATACGAGTCACTTGTAACTACAGTATACGAGTAACTTGTAACTACAGAATACGCGTAACTAGTAACTACAGTATACGAGTAAGTTGTATTTACAGTATACGAGTAACTGAACTACAGTGTACGAGTCACTTGTAACTACAGTATACGAGTCACTTATAACTACAGTATACGAGTCACTTGTAACTACAGTATACGAGTCACTTAAAAATACGGAGTATGCGTAACTAGTTACTACAGTATACGAGTCACTTGTTACTACAGTATACGAGTCACTTGTAACTACAGTATACGAGTCACTTTTAACTACAATATACGTGTAACTTGTAACTACAGTGTACGAGTCATTTGTAACTACTGTATACGAGTCACTTGTAACTACAGTATACGAGTAACTAGTAACTACAGTCTACGAGTCACTTGTAACTACAGTATACGAGTTACTTGTAACTTCAGTACACGAGTAACTTCTAACTACAGTATACGAGTTACTTGTAACTTCAGTACACGAGTAACTTCTAACTACAGTAAAAGAGTCACTTGTTAATGCAGTATACGAGTCACTTGTAAATACAGTATACTTGTAACTAGTAACTACAGTATACGAGGAACTTGAAACTACAGAATTCGAGTAACTAGTAACTACAGTATACGAGAAAGTTGTAACTACAGTATCCGAGTAACTTGTAACAACAGTCTACGAGTAAGTTGTAACTACAGTATACGTGTCACTTGTAACTACAGTGTACGAGTCACTTGTAACTACAGTATACAAGTCACTTGTAACTTCAGTATACGAGTCACTTGTAACTACAGTATAAGCGTAACTAGTAACTACAGTATACGAGTCACTTGTAACTTCAGTATACGAGTAACTTGTAACTACAGTATACGAGTAACTTGTAATTACAGAATACGCGTAACTAGTAACTACAGTATACGAGTAAGTTGTATTTACAGTATACGTGTAACTAAACTACAGTGTACGAGTCACTTGTAACTACAGTATACGAGTCACTTGTAACTACAGTATACGAGTCACTTGTAACTACAGAATACGCGTAACTAGTAACTACAGTATACGAGTAAGTTGTAACTACAGTATACGAGTAACTTGTAACTACAGTATACGAGTCACTTGTAACTACAGTTTACGAGTCACTTGTAACTACAGTGTACGAGTCACTTGTAACTACAGTATACGAGTCACTTGTAACTACAGTATACGAGTCACTTGTAACTACAGTATACGAGTCACTTGTAACTACAGTATACGAGTCACTTGTAACTACAGTATACGTGTAACTTGTAACTACAGTGTACGAGTCACTTGTTACTACTGTATACGAGTAACTAGTAACTACAGTATACGAGTAACTTGTAACTACAGAATACGCGTAACTAGTAACTACAGTATACGAGTAAGTTGTATTTACAGTATACGAGTAACTAAACTACAGTGTACGAGTCACTTGTAACTACAGTATACGAGTCACTTAAAAATACGGAGTATGCGTAACTAGTTACTACAGTATACGAGTCACTTGTTACTACAGTATACGAGTAACTTGTAATTACAGTATACGTGTAACTTGTAACTACAGTATACGAGTCACTTGTAACTACAGTATACGAGTCACTTGTAACTACAGTATACGAGTCACTTGTAACTACAGTATACGTGTAACTTGTAACTACAGTGTACGAGTCACTTGTTACTACTGTATACGAGTAACTAGTAACTACAGTATACGAGTAACTTGTAACTACAGAATACGCTTAACTAGTAACTACAGTATACGAGTAAGTTGTATTTACAGTATACGAGTAACTAAACTACAGTGTACGAGTCACTTGTAACTACAGTATACGAGTCACTTATAACTACAGTATACGAGTCACTTGTAACTACAGAATACGCGTAACTAGTAACTACAGTATACGAGTAAGTTGTAACTACAGTATACGAGTAACTTGTAACTACAGTATACGAGTCACTTGTAACTACAGTTTACGAGTCACTTGTAACTACAATATACGAGTCACTTGTAACTACAGTATACGAGTCACTTGTAACTACAGTATACGAGTCACTTAAAAATACGGAGTATGCGTAACTAGTTACTACAGTATACGAGTCACTTGTTACTACAGTATACGAGTAACTAAACTACAGTGTACGAGTCACTTGTAACTACAGTATACGAGTCACTTGTAACTACAGTATACGAGTCACTTGTAACTACAGAATACGCGTAACTAGTAACTACAGTATACGTGTAACTTGTAACTACAGTGTACGAGTCACTTGTAACTATTGTATACGAGTCACTTGTAACTACAGTATACGAGTAACTTGTAACTACAGAATACGCGTAACAAGTAACAACAGAATACGAGTAACTTGTAACTACAGTATACGAGTAACTTGTAACTATTGAATACACGTAACTAGTAACTACAGTATACGAGTAAGTTGTATTTACAGTATACGAGTAACTAAACTACAGTGTACGAGTCACTTGTAACTACAGTATACGAGTCACTTGTAACTACAGTATACGAGTCACTTGTAACTACAGTTTACGAGTCACTTGTAACTACAGTGTACGAGTCACTTGTAACTACAGTATACGAGTCACTTGTAACTACAGTATACGAGTCACTTGTAACTACAGAATACGCGTAACTAGTAACTACAGTATACGAGTAAGTTGTAACTACAGTATACGAGTAACTTGTAACTACAGTATACGAGTCACTTGTAACTACAGTTTACGAGTCACTTGTAACTACAGTGTACGAGTCACTTGTAACTACAGTATACGAGTCACTTGTAACTACAGTATACGAGTCACTTGTAACTACAGTATACGAGTCACTTGTAACTACAGTATACGAGTCACTTGTAACTACAGTATACGTGTAACTTGTAACTACAGTGTACGAGTCACTTGTTACTACTGTATACGAGTAACTAGTAACTACAGTATACGAGTAACTTGTAACTACAGAATACGCGTAACTAGTAACTACAGTATACGAGTAAGTTGTATTTACAGTATACGAGTAACTAAACTACAGTGTACGAGTCACTTGTAACTACAGTATACGAGTCACTTAAAAATACGGAGTATGCGTAACTAGTTACTACAGTATACGAGTCACTTGTTACTACAGTATACGAGTAACTTGTAATTACAGTATACGTGTAACTTGTAACTACAGTATACGAGTCACTTGTAACTACAGTATACGAGTCACTTGTAACTACAGTATACGAGTCACTTGTAACTACAGTATACGTGTAACTTGTAACTACAGTGTACGAGTCACTTGTTACTACTGTATACGAGTAACTAGTAACTACAGTATACGAGTAACTTGTAACTACAGAATACGCGTAACTAGTAACTACAGTATACGAGTAAGTTGTATTTACAGTATACGAGTAACTAAACTACAGTGTACGAGTCACTTGTAACTACAGTATACGAGTCACTTATAACTACAGTATACGAGTCACTTGTAACTACAGAATACGCGTAACTAGTAACTACAGTATACGAGTAAGTTGTAACTACAGTATACGAGTAACTTGTAACTACAGTATACGAGTCACTTGTAACTACAGTTTACGAGTCACTTGTAACTACAATATACGAGTCACTTGTAACTACAGTATACGAGTCACTTGTAACTACAGTATACGAGTCACTTAAAAATACGGAGTATGCGTAACTAGTTACTACAGTATACGAGTCACTTGTTACTACAGTATACGAGTTACTAAACTACAGTGTACGAGTCACTTGTAACTACAGTATACGAGTCACTTGTAACTACAGTATACGAGTCACTTGTAACTACAGAATACGCGTAACTAGTAACTACAGTATACGTGTAACTTGTAACTACAGTGTACGAGTCACTTGTAACTATTGTATACGAGTCACTTGTAACTACAGTATACGAGTAACTTGTAACTACAGAATACGCGTAACAAGTAACAACAGAATACGAGTAACTTGTAACTACAGTATACGAGTAACTTGTAACTATTGAATACACGTAACTAGTAACTACAGTATACGAGTAAGTTGTATTTACAGTATACGAGTAACTAAACTACAGTGTACGAGTCACTTGTAACTACAGTATACGAGTCACTTGTAACTACAGTATACGAGTCACTTGTAACTACAGTTTACGAGTCACTTGTAACTACAGTGTACGAGTCACTGTAACTACAGTATACGTGTAACTTGTAACAACAGTGTACGAGTCACTTGTAACTACTGTATACGAGTCACTTGTAACTACAGTATACGAGTAACTTGTAACTAAAGAATACGCGTAACTAGTAACTACAGTATACGAGTAAGTTGTATTTACAGTATACGAGTAACTGAACTACAGTGTACGAGTCACTTGTAACTACAGTATACGAGTCACTTATAACTACAGTATACGAGTCACTTGTAACTACAGTATACGAGTAACTTGTAATTACAGTATACGTGTAACTTGTAACTACAGTATACGAGTCACTTGTAACTACAGTATACGAGTCACTTGTAACTACAGTATACGAGTCACTTGTAACTACAGTATACGTGTAACTTGTAACAACAGTGTACGAGTCACTTGTAACTACTGTATACGAGTCACTTGTAACTACAGTATACGAGTAACTTGTAACTACAGAATACGCGTAACTAGTAACTACAGTATACGAGTAAGTTGTATTTACAGTATATGAGTAACTGAACTACAGTGTACGAGTCACTTGTAACTACAGTATACGAGTCACTTATAACTACAGTATACGAGTCACTTGTAACTACAGTATACGAGTCACTTAAAAATACGGAGTATGCGTAACTAGTTACTACAGTATACGAGTCACTTGTTACTACAGTATACGAGTCACTTGTAACTACAGTATACGAGTCACTTGTAACTACAGTATACGTGTAACTTGTAACTACAGTGTACGAGTCATTTGTAACTACTGTATACGAGTCACTTGTAACTACAGTATACGAGTCACTTGTAACTACAGTTTACGAGTCACTTGTAACTACAGTGTACGAGTCACTGTAACTACAGTATACGAGTCACTTGTAACTACAGTATACGAGTCACTTAAAAATACGGAGTATGCGTAACTAGTTACTACAGTATACGAGTCACTTGTTACTACAGTATACGAGTAACTTGTAATTACAGTATACGTGTAACTTGTAACTACAGTATACGAGTCACTTGTAACTACAGTATACGAGTCACTTGTAACTACAGTATACGAGTCACTTGTAACTACAGTATACGTGTAACTTGTAACTACAGTGTACGAGTCACTTGTAACTACTGTATACGAGTCACTTGTAACTACAGTATACGAGTAACTTGTAACTACAGAATGCGCGTAACTAGTAACTACAGTATACGAGTAAGTTGTATTTACAGTATACGAGTAACTGAACTACAGTGTACGAGTCACTTGTAACTACAGTATACGAGTCACTTATAACTACAGTATACGAGTCACTTGTAACTACAGTATACGAGTCACTTAAAAATACGGAGTATGCGTAACTAGTTACAACAGTATACGAGTCACTTGTTACTACAGTATACGAGTCACTTGTAACTACAGTATACGAGTCACTTGTAACTACAGTATACGTGTAACTTGTAACTACAGTGTACGAGTCATTTGTAACTACTGTATACGAGTCACTTGTAACTACAGTATACGAGTAACTAGTAACTACAGTCTACGAGTCACTTGTAACTACAGTATACGAGTTACTTGTAACTTCAGTACACGAGTAACTTCTAACTACAGTATACGAGTTACTTGTAACTTCAGTACACGAGTAACTTGTAACTACAGTATACGAGTAACTTGTAATTACAGAATACGCGTAACTAGTAACTACAGTATACGAGTAAGTTGTATTTACAGTATACGAGTAACTAAACTACAGTGTACGAGTCACTTGTAACTACAGTATACGAGTCACTTGTAACTACAGTATACGAGTCACTTGTAACTACAGAATACGCGTAACTAGTAACTACAGTATACGAGTAAGTTGTAACTACAGTATACGAGTAACTTGTAACTACAGTATACGAGTCACTTGTAACTACAGTTTACGAGTCACTTGTAACTACAGTGTACGAGTCACTTGTAACTACAGTATACGAGTCACTTGTAACTACAGTATACGAGTCACTTAAAAATACGGAGTATGCGTAACTAGTTACTACAGTATACGAGTCACTTGTTACTACAGTATACGAGTAACTTGTAATTACAGTATACATGTAACTTGTAACTACAGTATACGAGTCACTTGTAACTACAGTATACGAGTCACTTGTAACTACAGTATACGAGTCACTTGTAACTACAGTATACGTGTAACTTGTAACTACAGTGTACGAGTCACTTGTTACTACTGTATACGAGTAACTAGTAACTACAGTATACGAGTAACTTGTAACTACAGAATACGCGTAACTAGTAACTACAGTATACGAGTAAGTTGTATTTACAGTATACGAGTAACTAAACTACAGTGTACGAGTCACTTGTAACTACAGTATACGAGTCACTTATAACTACAGTATACGAGTCACTTGTAACTACAGAATACGCGTAACTTGTAACTACAGTATACGAGTAAGTTGTAACTAAAGTATACGAGTAACTTGTAACTACAGTATACGAGTCACTTGTAACTACAGTTTACGAGTCACTTGTAACTACAATGTACGAGTCACTTGTAACTACAGTATACGAGTCACTTGTAACTACAGTATACGAGTCACTTAAAAATACGGAGTATGCGTAACTAGTTACTACAGTATACGAGTCACTTGTTACTACAGTATACGAGTAACTTGTAATAGCAGTATACGTGTAACTTGTAACTACAGTATACGAGTCACTTGTAACTACAGTATACGAGTAAGTTGTAACTACAGTATACGAGTAACTTGTAACTACAGTATACGAGTCACTTGTAACTACAGTTTACGAGTCACTTGTAACTACAGTGTACGAGTCACTTGTAACTACAGTATACGAGTCACTTGTAACTACAGTATACGAGTCACTTAAAAATACGGAGTATGCGTAACTAGTTACTACAGTATACGAGTCACTTGTTACTACAGTATACGAGTAACTTGTAATAACAGTATACGTGTAACTTGTTACTACAGTATACGAGTCACTTGTAACTACAGTATACGAGTCACTTGTAACTACAGTATACGAGTCACTTGTAACTACAGTATACGTGTAACTTGTAACTACAGTGTACGAGTCACTTGTAACTACTGTATACGAGTCACTTGTAACTACAGTATACGAGTAACTAGTAACTACAGTATACGAGTAACTTGTAACTACAGTATACGAGTTACTTGTAACTTCAGTACACGAGTAACTTCTAACTACAGTAAACGAGTCACTTGTAAATGCAGTATACGAGTCACTTGTAAATACAGTATACTTGTAACTTGTAACTACAGTATACGAGTTACTTGTAACTACAGTATACGAGTCACTTATAACAACAGTATACGTGTAACATGTAACTAAAGTATACGAGTTACTTGTAACTACAGTATACGAGTCACTTGTAACTACAGTATACGAGTCACTTGTAACTACAGAATACGCGTAACTAGTAACTACAGTATACGAGAAAGTTGTAACTACAGTATCCGAGTAACTTGTAACAACAGTCTACGAGTAAGTTGTAACAACAGTATACGTGTCACTTGTAACTACAGTGTACGAGTCACTTGTAACTACAGTATACAAGTCACTTGTAACTTCAGTATACGAGTCACTTGTAACTACAGTATAAGCGTAACTAGTAACTACAGTATACGAGTCACTTGTAACTTCAGTATACGAGTCACTTGTAACCACAGAATACGCGTAACTAGTAACTACAGTATACGAGTTACTTGTAACTACAGTATACGAGTCACTTGTAACTACAGTCTACGAGTAAGTTGTTACTACAGAATACGTGTCACTTGTAACTACTGTGAACGAGTCACTTGTAACTACAGTATACGAGTCACTTGTAACAACAGTATACGAGTAACTTGAAACTACAGTATACGTGTAACTTGTAACTACAGTATACAAGTCACTTAACTACAGTCTTCGAGTCACTTATAACTTCAGTATACGAGTAAGTTGTAACTACAGTAAACGAGTAACTACTAACTGCAGTATACGAGTCACTTGTAATTGCAGTATACGAGTCACTTGTTACTACAGTATACGAGTAACTAGTAACTACAGTATACGAGGAACTTGTAACTACAGAATACGAGTAACTTGTAACTTTAGTATACGAGTAACTTGTAACTACAGTATACGAGTCTTTTTTAACTAATGTATACGAGTAACTTGTTACTACAGTATACGAGTCACTTGCATTTACAGTATACGTGTAACTTGAAACAACAGTATTCTAGTAACTTGTAACTACAATATACGAGTAACTTGTAACTACAGTATACGAGTTACTTGTAACTACAGTATACGTGTTACTTGTACCTACAGTATACGAGTAACTTCTAACTACAGTATACGAATCACTTGTAACTGCAGTATACGAGTTACTTGTATTTACAGTATACGAGGAACTTGTAACTACAGAATACGAGTATCTTGTAACTACAGTATACGAGTAACTTGTAACTACAGTATACGAGTCACTTGTAACTACAGAATACGCGTAACTTGTAACTACAGTATACGAGTCACTTGTTACTACAGTATACGAGTCACTTGTAACTACAGTATTCGAGTAACTTGTAACTACAATATACGAGTAACTTGTAATTACAGTATACGAGTAACTTGTAACTACAGAATACGCGTAACTTGTAACTACAGTATACGAGTAACTTGTAACTACAGTTTACGAATCACTTGTAACTGCAGTATACAAGTCACTTGTAACTACAGAATACGCGTAACTAGTAACTACAGTATACGAGTAACTTGTTACTACAGTATACGAGTAAGTTGAAACTACAGTATTCGAGTAACTTGTAACTACAGTCTACGAGTCACTTGTAACTACAGTATACGAGTCACTTGTAACTACAGTATACGAGTCACTTGTAACTACAGAATACGCGTAACTAGTAACTACAGTATACGAGTAAGTTGTAACTACAGTATACGAGTAACTTGTAACTACAGTTTACGAGTCACTTGTAACTACAGTGTACGAGTCACTGTAACTACAGTATACGAGTCACTTGTAACTACAGTATACGAGTCACTTAAAAATACGGAGTATGCGTAACTAGTTACTACAGTATACGAGTAACTTGTAATTACAGTATACGTGTAACTTGTAACTACAGTATACGAGTCACTTGTTACTACAGTATACGAGTCACTTGTAACTACAGTATACGAGTCACTTGTAGCTACAGTATACGTGTAACTTGTAACTACAGTGTACGAGTCACTTGTAACTACTGTATACGAGTCACTTGTAACTACAGTATACGAGTAACTTGTAACTACAGAATACGCGTAACTAGTAACTACAGTATACGAGTAAGTTGTATTTATAGTATACGAGTAACTAAACTACAGTGTACGAGTCACTTGTAACTACAGTATACGAGTCACTTATAACTACAGTATACGAGTCACTTGTAACTACAGAATACGCGTAACTAGTAACTACAGTATACGAGTAACTTGTAACTACAGAATACGCGTAACTTGTAACTACAGTATACGAGTAAGTTGTAACTACAGTATACGAGTAACTTGTAACTACAGTATACGAGTCACTTGTAACTACAGTTTACGAGTCACTTGTAACTACAGTGTACGAGTCACTTGTAACTACAGTATACGAGTCACTTGTAACTACAGTATACGAGTCACTTAAAAATACGGAGTATGCGTAACTAGTTACTACAGTATACGAGTCACTTGTTACTACAGTATACGAGTAACTTGTAACTACAGTATACAAGTCACTTAACTACAGTCTTCGAGTCACTTATAACTTCAGTATACGAGTAAGTTGTAACTACAGTAAACGAGTAACTACTAACTGCAGTATACGAGTCACTTGTAATTGCAGTATACGAGTCACTTGTAACTACAGTATACGAGTAACTAGTAACTACAGTATACGAGGAACTTGTAACTACAGAATACGAGTAACTTGTAACTACAGTATACGAGTAACTTGTAACTACAGTATACGAGTCTTTTTTAACTAATGTATACGAGTAACTTGTTACTACAGTATACGAGTCACTTGCATTTACAGTATACGTGTAACTTGAAACAACAGTATTCTAGTAACTTGTAACTACAATATACGAGTAACTTGTAACTACAGTATACGAGTTACTTGTAACTACAGTATACGTGTTACTTGTACCTACAGTATACGAGTAACTTCTAACTACAGTATACGAATCACTTGTAACTGCAGTATACGAGTTACTTGTATTTACAGTATACGAGGAACTTGTAACTATAGAATACGAGTATCTTGTAACTACAGTATACGAGAAACTTGTAACTACAGTATACGAGTCACTTGTAACTACAGAATACGCGTAACTTGTAACTA
This sequence comes from Tuta absoluta, assembly GCA_027580185.1. NCBI lineage: Eukaryota > Metazoa > Arthropoda > Insecta > Lepidoptera > Gelechiidae > Tuta > Tuta absoluta. Next base: position 2,407,387 of record JAQAHW010000019.1, on the reverse strand, counting down.
CAGTATACGAGTCACTTGTTACTACAGTATACGAGTCACTTGTAACTACAGTATTCGAGTAACTTGTAACTACAATATACGAGTAACTTGTAATTACAGTATACGAGTAACTTGTAACTACAGAATACGCGTAACTTGTAACTACAGTATACGAGTAACTTGTAACTACAGTTTACGAATCACTTGTAACTGCAGTATACAAGTCACTTGTAACTACAGAATACGCGTAACTAGTAACTACAGTATACGAGTAACTTGTTACTACAGTATACGAGTAAGTTGAAACTACAGTATTCGAGTAACTTGTAACTACAGTCTACGAGTCACTTGTAACTACAGTATACGAGTCACTTGTAACTACAGTATACGAGTCACTTGTAACTACAGAATACGCGTAACTAGTAACTACAGTATACGAGTAAGTTGTAACTACAGTATACGAGTAACTTGTAACTACAGTTTACGAGTCACTTGTAACTACAGTGTACGAGTCACTGTAACTACAGTATACGAGTCACTTGTAACTACAGTATACGAGTCACTTAAAAATACGGAGTATGCGTAACTAGTTACTACAGTATACGAGTCACTTGTTACTACAGTATACGAGTAACTTGTAATTACAGTATACGTGTAACTTGTAACTACAGTATACGAGTCACTTGTAACTACAGTATACGAGTCACTTGTAACTACAGTATACGAGTCACTTGTAGCTACAGTATACGTGTAACTTGTAACTATAGTGTACGAGTCACTTGTAACTACTGTATACGAGTCACTTGTAACTACAGTATACGAGTAACTTGTAACTACAGAATACGCGTAACTAGTAACTACAGTATACGAGTAAGTTGTATTTACAGTATACGAGTAACTAAACTACAGTGTACGAGTCACTTGTAACTACAGTATACGAGTCACTTATAACTACAGTATACGAGTCACTTGTAACTACAGAATACGCGTAACTAGTAACTACAGTATACGAGTAACTTGTAACTACAGAATACGCGTAACTTGTAACTACAGTATACGAGTAAGTTGTAACTACAGTATACGAGTAACTTGTAACTACAGTATACGAGTCACTTGTAACTACAGTTTACGAGTCACTTGTAACTACAGTGTACGAGTCACTTGTAACTACAGTATACGAGTCACTTGTAACTACAGTATACGAGTCACTTAAAAATACGGAGTATGCGTAACTAGTTACTACAGTATACGAGTCACTTGTTACTACAGTATACGAGTAACTTGTAATAACAGTATACGTGTAACTTGTAACTACAGTATACGAGTCACTTGTAACTACAGTATACGAGTCACTTGTAACTACAGTATACGAGTCACTTGTAACTACAGTATACGTGTAACTTGTAACTACAGTTTACGAGTCACTTGTAACTACTGTATACGAGTCACTTGTAACTACAGTATACGAGTAACTAGTAACTACAGTATACGAGTAACTTGTAACTACAGTATACGAGTTACTTGTAACTTTAGTACACGAGTAACTTCTAACTACAGTAAACGAGTCACTTGTAAATGCAGTATACGAGTCACTTGTAAATACAGTATACTTGTAACTTGTAACTACAGTATACGAGTTACTTGTAACTACAGTATACGAGTCACTTATAACAACAGTATACGTGTAACATGTAACTAAAGTATACGAGTTACTTGTAACTACAGTAAACGAGTCACTTTTAACTACAGTATTCGAGTAACTTGTAACTACAATATACGTGTAACTTTTAAATACAGTGTACGAGTCACTTGTAACTACAGTATACGAGTAACTTGTAACTACAGTATACGAGTCACTTGTAACTACAGTATACGAGTCACTTGTAACTACAGAATACGCGTAACTAGTAACTACAGTATACGAGAAAGTTGTAACTACAGTATCCGAGTAACTTGTAACAACAGTCTACGAGTAAGTTGTAACAACAGTATACGTGTCACTTGTAACTACAGTGTACGAGTCACTTGTAACTACAGTATACAAGTCACTTGTAACTTCAGTATACGAGTCACTTGTAACTACAGTATAAGCGTAACTAGTAACTACAGTATACGAGTCACTTGTAATTACAGTATACGAGTAACTTGTAACTACAGAATACGCGTAACTTGTAACTACAGTATACGAGTAACTTGTAACTACAGTTTACGAATCACTTGTAACTGCAGTATACAAGTCACTTGTAACTACAGAATACGCGTAACTAGTAACTACAGTATACGAGTAACTTGTTACTACAGTATACGAGTAAGTTGAAACTACAGTATTCGAGTAACTTGTAACTACAGTCTACGAGTCACTTGTAACTACAGTATACGAGTCACTTGTAACTACAGTATACGAGTCACTTGTAACTACAGAATACGCGTAACTAGTAACTACAGTATACGAGTCACTTGTAACTACAGTATACGAGTCACTTGTAACTACAGAATACGCGTAACTAGTAACTACAGTATACGAGAAAGTTGTAACTACAGTACTTGTAACTACAGTATACGAGTCACTTTTAACTACAGTATTCGAGTAACTTGTAACTACAATATACGTGTAACTTTTAAATACAGTGTACGAGTCACTTGTAACTACAGTATACGAGTAACTTGTAACTACAGTATACGAGTCACTTGTAACTACAGTATACGAGTCACTTGTAACTACAGAATACGCGTAACTAGTAACTACAGTATACGAGAAAGTTGTAACTACAGTATCCGAGTAACTTGTAACAACAGTCTACGAGTAAGTTGTAACAACAGTATACGTGTCACTTGTAACTACAGTGTACGAGTCACTTGTAACTACAGTATACAAGTCACTTGTAACTTCAGTATACGAGTCACTTGTAACTACAGTATAAGCGTAACTAGTAACTACAGTATACGAGTCACTTGTAACTTCAGTATACGAGTCACTTGTAACCACAGAATACGCGTAACTAGTAACTACAGTATACGAGTTACTTGTAACTACAGTATACGAGTCACTTGTAACTACAGTCTACGAGTAAGTTGTTACTACAGAATACGTGTCACTTGTAACTACAGTGAACGAGTCACTTGTAACTACAGTATACGAGTCACTTGTAACAACAGTATACGAGTAACTTGAAACTACAGTATACGTGTAACTTGTAACTACAGTATACAAGTCACTTAACTACAGTCTTCGAGTCACTTATAACTTCAGTATACGAGTAAGTTGTAACTACAGTAAACGAGTAACTACTAACTGCAGTATACGAGTCACTTGTAATTGCAGTATACGAGTCACTTGTTACTACAGTATACGAGTAACTAGTAACTACAGTATACGTGGAACTTGTAACTACAGAATACGAGTAACTTGTAACTACAGTATACGAGTAACTCGTAACTATAGTATACGAGTCTTTTTTAACTAATGTATACGAGTAACTTGTTACTACAGTATACGAGTCACTTGCATTTACAGTATACGTGTAACTTGAAACAACAGTATTCGAGTAACTTGTAACTACAATATACGAGTAACTTGTAACTACAGTATACGAGTTACTTGTAACTACAGTATACGTGTAACTTGTACCTACAGTATACGAGTAACTTCTAACTACAGTATACGAATCACTTGTAACTGCAGTATACGAGTTACTTGTATTTACAGTATACGAGGAACTTGTAACTACAGAATACGAGTATCTTGTAACTACAGTATACGAGTAACTTGTAACTACAGTATACGAGTCACTTGTAACTACAGAATACGCGTAACTTGTAACTACAGTATACGAGTCACTTGTTACTACAGTATACGAGTCACTTGTAACTACAGTATTCGAGTAACTTGTAACTACAATATACGAGTAACTTGTAATTACAGTATACGAGTAACTTGTAACTACAGAATACGCGTAACTTGTAACTACAGTATACGAGTAACTTGTAACTACAGTTTACGAATCACTTGTAACTGCAGTATACGAGTCACTTGTAACTACAGAATACGCGTAACTAGTAACTACAGTATACGAGTAACTTGTTACTACAGTATACGAGTAAGTTGAAACTACAGTATTCGAGTAACTTGTAACTACAGTCTACGAGTCACTTGTAACTACAGTATACGAGTCACTTGTAACTACAGTATACGAGTCACTTGTAACTACAGAATACGCGTAACTAGTAACTACAGTATACGAGTAAGTTGTAACTACAGTATACGAGTAACTTGTAACTACAGTATACGAGTCACTTGTAACTACAGTTTACGAGTCACTTGTAACTACAGTGTACAAGTCACTGTAACTTCAGTATACGAGTCACTTGTAACTACAGTATACGAGTCACTTAAAAATACGGAGTATGCGTAACTAGTTACTACAGTATACGAGTCACTTGTTACTACAGTATACGAGTAACTTGTAATTACAGTATACGTGTAACTTGTAACTACAGTATACGAGTCACTTGTAACTACAGTATACGAGTCACTTGTAACTACAGTATACGAGTCACTTGTAACTACAGTATACGTGTAACTTGTAACTACAGTGTACGAGTCACTTGTAACTACTGTATACGAGTCACTTGTAACTACAGTATACGAGTAACTTGTAACTACAGAATACGCGTAACTTGTAACTACAGTATACGAGTAAGTTGTATTTACAGTATACGAGTAACTAAACTACAGTGTACGAGTCACTTGTAACTACAGTATACGAGTCACTTATAACTACAGTATACGAGTCACTTGTAACTACAGAATACGCGTAACTAGTAACTACAGTATACGAGTAAGTTGTAACCACAGTATACGAGTAACTTGTAACTACAGTCTACGAGTAAGTTGTAACTACAGTATACTTGTCACTTGTAACTACTGTGTACGAGTCACTTGTAACTACAGAATACGCGTAACTAGTAACTACAGTATACGAGTAAGTTGTAACCACAGTATACGAGTAACTTGTAACTACAGTCTACGAGTTAGTTGTAACTACAGTATACTTGTCACTTGTAACTACTGTGTACGAGTCACTTGTAACTACAGTATACGAGTCACTTGTAACTACAGTATACGAGTCACTTGTAACTATAAAATACGCGTAACTAGTAACTACAGTATACGAGTCACTTGTAACTTCAGAATACGCGTAACTAGTAACTATAGAATACGAGTAAGTTGTAACTACAGTATACGAGTAACTTGTAACTACAGTCTACGAGAAAGTTGTAACTTCAGTATACGTGTCACTTGTAACTACAGTCTACGAGTCACTTGTAACTACAGTATACGAGTTACTTGTAACTTCAGTATACGAGTAACTTGTAACTACAGTATACGAGTATTTTGTAACTACAGTATACGAGTAACTGGTAACTACAGTATACGAGTAACTTGTATACTGTTACAAGTATACAAATTACAGTAACAGTATACAACAGTACTTGAGTCAGTTATAAGTATAAGTATCTCGTATACTTGTAACTGTAGTTACAAGTATACGAGATACTTGTAACTACAGTATACGAGTAACTACTAACTACAGTATACGAGTCACTTGTAACTGCAGCATACGAGTGACTTGTAACTACAGTATACGAGTAACTAGTAACTACAGTATACGAGTAACTTGTAACTACAGTATACGAGTTACTTGTAACTACATTATATCTATATATATCTTTCATTTATTTTCTTTACCCAATTTTTCGTACACCGCAGTTACATTTTCAACTTGTTTTTCGTTCATGTTCACACTGTCAAAATTTGTTTTTATTTTTGGTCTGGACTCTCGTCTTTTTGGCCGCAACCGTAGAAGTTGCGTTCAGAAAGTGTCAGGTCGGATACGTAGTTTTTTTTTTTTTTTTTTATGATAATTTAATATTTTATTTTCTTCGCAACTTTATTTTGTGATTTATTGTGTAATGCGAATTTCTTTCACCACACCACGGATAGTGTTGATAAGCTGAGGGTAGCACCGTTTTGCATCTGCTTAACTGTTTATTCTTGGTATATATTTGTTTTACAGTTTTTATATTATTTATTTATATGTATGTATATTATAATAATTTATTACCAGGTACTATATGGATGATGAATTGGATGAAAGCTTTTTCTCTTGCTCTTCTTCGTCTGAACATTTATCCAGTGCTGATAGTGATGGTGATAGTTCTGCACTTCTGTCTGTTCATGACCAGATTAATGCTGTATTCTCTCCGTTCAAAAACAATTTTAATGTTTGTCATATAAATGCTCAAAGTATTCCTAGCCATTATAACGACTTACTGGCTTCTTTCAGCAATACAACTGTTGATGCAGTTCTAGTTTCTGAATCCTTCTTAAAACCATCTCTGCCTTCTTCTCAGTTTTCTCTTCCCGGATTCAAGCTTATCCGGAATGACCGCACGGGCAAGGGTGGCGGTGGTGTCGCCATATACCTGCGTGCTGATATCGTGCATAATGTTATCAGCGTATCGCCGAGCCAGTACTCACATTCGGCAGAGCATCTTTTTATTGAAATCGCGTTGCACCACAGGAAAGTGTTGGTTGCGGTTTTTTATAGTCCGTCTCTCCAGATAGATTACTTCAACTCGTTGGAGAATCTTCTTGGAACTTACTGCCCTAACTACGATCACACTCTTCTGTTAGGTGACTTCAATACATGCCTCATCAAGAACGACGCTCGTGCACAGAAGCTACGCTCACTCTTGTCCGTGGTTAACCTGCAGATTCTCCCTCTTTCAGAAACGCATCATTTTCCAAACTGCATTCCTTCTTTTCTCGACCTGTTAATTACTTCTTCTTCCGATAAAATTGCTGCGCATGGTCAATTTCCAGCCAATTTCTCCTATAATGATTTGGTTTTTCTTTCTCTTAAAATTCGACCACCTAAGCGCAAAGCCAAATTTATGCTTATTCGTAGTTTTAGAGGCATTGATTTGGAGGCGTTGAGGCGAGATGCCTCGAGTATTGATTGGGGACCAGTGCTTACTGCTAATGATATTGACCTCAAGATTAAATTGTTTCACTCTATCATGTTCCAACTTTATGATATTCACGCACCAGTCAAAAGGGTTGGATTAAAACATGCTCCTACACCTTGGTTAACAAAGGAAATTCTTAATCTGATGGCAAGGCGTGACAGAGCTAAAAAGCGGTATAGGAAGCGACCCACTGAGAATAATCTGAATCAGTACAAAGTTCTCCAAAATCGCTGTAGTCGTCTGTGTAGAGTTGCGAAAAGACGTCACATTGACGATTCTATAGATAACTGCAACCCTTCGCAGGTTTGGAAATTTTTACGGTCGCTTGGCATTGGTAAATCGCCAGATACTTCTGGTGGTGCAGCCGTTGATTTAAACGCACTTAACGCTCACTTCTCGTTGCCACCTGTTATGTTAAGTGACATTGTAAAATCTACAACAATTGCCAACATAAACAGCAAACCACTTCCACAGTGTACTTCTTTCTCTTTTAATGCTATTGCCGAGGAGGATGTTAAGAAACATATCCTATCCATCACATCTACTGCTGTGGGCAATGATGAGATTTCCTCTCGTATGATCTCCCTTATCCTAACCGAACTCTTACCAATACTTGCACACATTTTCAACTTTTCCTTGGCTATGAGTTCTTTCCCTTCGGCATGGAAACGTGCTGATGTCATTCCTCTCCCTAAAGTTTCCAATCCCACGTCATTCTCCCAATTCCGCCCCATTTCTATATTACCATTCCTTTCCAAAGTCCTCGAGCACATTGTCCACAAGCAGCTAGCCGACTTTATAACAACACACAATTTTTTATCTCCGTTTCAATCTGGTTTTCGCGCTGGTCATAGCACAGTCACAGCACTTCTTAAAGTAACTGACGACATTCGACTTGCTATGGAGAACAAGTCTTTGACTATACTTATCTTACTGGATTTTAGTAACGCCTTCAACTCTGTTGACTTTGATGTTCTTCTTGCAATACTTCGCTCCCTTAACATTTCACCCTCGGCAATAGCTTGGTTCGATTCATATCTTTGGGGTCGCTTGCAGCGGATCCGCTCTGATGAGGTGTTCTCTGAATGGCGTGATCTCTCTGCGGGTGTTTCACAAGGTGGCGTCCTTCCACCTCTTCTCTTTTCATTAACACAGTTACATCTGTGATCTCCTCTAGTTTTCATCTCTACGCAGACGATTTGCAGATATATCGTCATTTCATTTCTGACGATATTGTTAGTGCCACTGCAGCTATCAACGATGATTTGAGAAGGATTGCTACCTGGGCTGAAACTTTTGGTCTTGTAGTTAACCCCAAAAAGTCGCAAGCGATGTTGATAGGTAGCTCGTACATGTGTAGGCAATTCGATCAAACTAGTATCCCAACTGTCACTTATAATGGAAAACCGATTGCCTATACAAAGACTGCTAAGAACCTGGGTGTGCTACTGGACCACAACCTTGGTTGGACTTCTCAGATAAATGACGTGAGTAGGAAAGTGTTTTATTCATTTCACTCGCTGAAGCGCCTCCAAAATTTCCTTCCTCTGAAAACTAAAATCACTCTCGCGCAAACACTTCTTTTCCCCCTTTTTGATTACGCTGACACTTGTTGCCTAGATGCCACTGAAGAGTTGTTGAACAAACTCGAGCGTCTCCAAAACTGTGCATTAGATTTATCTTCGGCTTACGCAAGTACGACCACGTCTCGCAGTTTACGAGTACAGTACAGTATACGAGTTACTTGTAACTACAGTCTACGAGAAAGTTGTAACTACAGTATACGCGTCACTTGTAACTACAGTCTACGAGTCACTTGTAACTACAGTATACGAGTTACTTGTAACTTCAGTATACGAGTAACTTGTAACTACAGTATACGAGTATTTTGTAACTACAGTATACGAGTAACTAGTAACTACAGTATACGAGTAACTTGTAACTACAGTATACGAGATTTTTGTAACCACAGTATACGAGTAACTACTAACAACAGTATACGAGTCACTTGTAACTGCAGCATACGAGTGACTTGTAACTACAGTATACGAGTAACAAGTAACTACAGTATACGAGTAACTTGTAACTACAGTATACGAGTTCCTTGTTACTACATTATACGAGTAACTTGTTACTACAGTATACGAGTAATTTGTAACTACAGTATACGTGTAACTTGTAACTACAGAATACGAGTAACTTGTAACTACAGTATACGAGTCACTTGTAACAACAGTATACGAGTCACTTGTGACTACAGTATACGAGTCACTTGAAACTACGGAATACGCGTAACTAGTAACTACAGTATACGAGGAACTTGTAACTACAGAATACGATTTACTTGTAACTACAGTTTACGAGTAACTTGTAACTACAGTATACGTGTCACTTGCAACTACAGTGTACGAGTAACTTGTGACTACAGTATACGTGTAACTTTTAACTACAGTATACGAGTCACTTGTAACTACAGTGAACGAGTCACTTGTAACTACAGTATACGAGTCGATTGTAACAACAGTATACGAGTAACTTGTAACTACAGTATACAAGTCACTTAACTACAGTCGACGAGTTACTTGTAACTACAGTATTCGAGTAACTACAGTATACGAGTAACTTTTAACTACAGTATACGAGTAACTTGTAACTACAGTATACGAGTAACTTGTAACTACAGTATACGAGTCATTTTTAACTACAGTATACGAGTAACTTGTAACTACAGTATTCGTGTAATTTGTAACAACAGTATACAAGGAACTTGTCACTACAGTATACGAGTCACTTGTAACTACAGCATACGAGTCACTTATAACAACAGTATACGTGTAACATGTAACTACAGTATCCAAGTCACTTGTAACTGCAGTATACGAGTAACTTGTAACTACAGTATACGAGTAACTTGTAACTACAGTATACGTGTAACTTGTAACTACAGTATACAAGTCACTTGTAACAATAGTCTTCGAGTCACTTGTATCACAGTATACGAGTTACTTAAACTACAGTATACGAGTTATTAGTAACTACAGTATACGAGTCACTTGAAACTACAGTATACGAGTCACTTGTAACTACAGTATACGAGTCACTTGTAACTACAGAATACGCGTTACTTGTAACAACAGTATACGAGTAACTTGTTACTACAGTATACGAGTCACTTGTAACTACAGTTTACGAGTAACTTGTAACTACAGTAAACGTGTCACTTGCAACTACTGTGTACGAGTAACATGTAACTACAGTATACGTGTAACTTGTAACTACAGTATACGAGTCACTTGTAACTACAGTGAACGAGTCACTTGTAACTACACTATACGAGTCACTTGTAACAACAGTATACGAGTAACTTGAAACTACAGTATACGTGAAACTTGTAACTACAGTGTACGAGTCACTTGTAACTACAGTATACGAGTCACTTGTAACTACAGTATACGAGTAACTTGTTACTACAGTATACGAGTTACTACTAACTACAGTATACGAGTCACTTGTAATTGCAGCATACGAGTCACTTGTAACTACAGTATACGAGTAACTAGTATCTACAGTATACGAGGAACTTGTTACTACAGAATACGAGTAACTTGTAACTACAGTATACGAGTAACTTGTAACTACAGTATACGAGTCTTTTGTAACTACAGTATACGTGTAACTTGTAACTACAGTATTCGAGTAACTTGCAATTACAGTATACGAGTAACTTGTAACTACAGTATACGAGTTACTAGTAACTACAGTATACGAGCAACTTGTAACTACAGTATACGAGTAACTTGTAACTACAGTATACGAGTAACTACTAACTACAGTATACGAGTCACTTGTAACAGCAGTATACGAGTCACTTGTAACTACAGTATACGAGTCACTAGTAACTACAGTATACGAGGAACTTGTAACTACAAAATACGAGTAACTTGTAACTACAGTATACGATTTACTTGTAACTACAGTATACGAGTCACTTGTAACTACAGCATACGAGTCACTTATAACAACAGTATACGTGTAACATGTAACTACAGTATACGAGTTAACGAGTAACTTGAAACTACAATATACGTGAAACTTGTAACTACAGTGTACGAGTCACTTGTAACTACAGTATATGAGTCACTTGTAACTACAGTATACGAGTTACTTGTAACTACAGTATACGAGTCACTTGAAATTGCAGCATACGAGTCACTTGTAACTACAGTATACGAGTAACTAGTATCTACAGTATACGAGTCACTTGTAACTACAGAATACGAGTAACTTGTAACTACAGTATACGAGTAACTTGTAACTACAGTATACGAGTCTTTTGTAACAACAGTTTACAAGTAACTTGTTACTACAGTATACGAGTCACTTGTAACTACAGTATACGTGTAACTTGTAACTACAGTATTCGAGTAACTTGTAACGACAGTATACGAGTTACTTGTTACTACAGTATACGAGTTACTTGTAACTACAGTATACGAGTAACTTGTTACTACAGTATACGAGTTAGTTGTAACTACAGTAAACAAGTCACTTGTAACTACAGTAAATAAGTTACTTAACTACAGTCTTCGAGTCACTTGTAACTACAGTATATGAGTAACTAGTAACTACAGTATACGAGGAACTTGTAACTACAGAATAAGAGTAACTTGTAACTACAGTATACGAGTAACTTGTAACTACAGTATACGAGTCACTTGTAACTACAGCATACGAGTCACTTATAACAACAGTATACGTGTAACATGTAACTACAGTATACGAGTTACTTGTAACTACAGTATACGAGTCACTTTTAACTACAGTATTCGAGTAACTTTAACCACATTATACGAGTTACTTTTAACTACAGTGTACAAGTAACTTGTTACTACAGTATACGAGTAACTTGTTACTACAGTATACGAGTAACTTGTAATTACAGTATACGTGTAACTTGTAACTACAGTATACGTGTAACTTAACAACAGTGTACGAGTCACTTGTAACTACAGTATACGAGTCACTTGTAACTACAGTATACGAGTCACTTGTAACTACAGAATCCGCGTAACTAGTAACTACAGTATATGAGTAACTTGTCACTACAGTATACGAGTAACTTGTAACTACAGAATACGCGTAACTAGTAACAACAGTATACGAGTCAGTTGTAACTACAGTATACGAGTAACTTGTAACTACAGTCTACGAGTTGGTTGTAACTACAGTATACGTGTCACTTGTAACTACAGTGTACGAGTTACTTGTAACTACAGTATACGAGTCACTTTTAACTACAGTATTCGAGTAACTTTAACCACATTATACGAGTTACTTTTAACTACAGTGTACAAGTAACTTGTTACTACAGTATACGAGTAACTTGTTACTACAGTATACGAGTAACTTGTAACTACAGTATACGTGTAACTTAACTACAGTGTACGAGTCACTTGTAACTACAGTATACGAGTCACTTGTAACTACAGTATACAAGTCACTTGTAACTACAGAATCCGCGTAACTAGTAACTACAGTATATGAGTAACTTGTAACTACAGTATACGAGTAACTTGTAACTACAGAATACGCGTAACTAGTAACAACAGTATACGAGTAAGTTGTAACTACAGTATACGAGTAACTTGTAATTACAGTATACGTGTAACTTGTAACTACAGTATACGTGTAACTTGTAACTTAAGTGTACGAGTCACTTGTAACTACAGTATACGAGTCACTTGTAACTACAGTATACGAGTCACTTGTAACAACAGAATACGCGTAACTAGTAACAACAGTATACGAGTGACTTGTAAATACAGTATACGAGTCACTTGTAACTACAGTCTACGAGTAAGTTGTAACTACAGTGAACGAGTCACTTGTAACTACAGGATACGAGTCACTTGTAACAACAGGATACGAATAACTTGTAACTACAGTATACATGTAACTTGTAATAACAGTATACAAGTCACTTAACTACAGTCTACGAGTTACTTGTACTTACAGTATACGAGTAACTAGTAACTACAGTATACGAGTCACTTGTAACTGCAGTATACGAGTCTTTTGTAACTACAGTATACGAGTAACTAGTAACTACAGAATACGCGTTACAAGTAACTACATTATACGAGTAACTTGTAACTACAGTATACGAGTAACTTGTAACTACAGTAAACGAGTAACTTGTTACTACAGTATACGAGTAACTTGTAACTACAGTATACGTGTAACTTGTAACAACAGAATACGAGTAACTTGTAACTACAGTAAACGAGTCACTTGTAACTACAGTATACGAGTCATTTGTAACTACAGTATACGAGTCACTTGTAACTACGGAATACGCGTTATTAGTAAGTACAGTATTCGAGTAACTAGTAACTACAGTGAACGAGTCACTTTTTACTACAGTATACGAGTCACTTGTTACAACAGGATACGAGTAACTTGTAACAACAGTATACGTGTAACTTGTAATAACAGTATACATGTCACTTAACTACAGTCTACGAGTTACTTGTACTTACAGTATACGAGTAACTAGAAACTACAGTATACGAGTCACTTGTAACTGCAGTATACGAGTCACTTGTAACTACAGTATACGAGTAACTAGTAACTACAGAATACGCGTAACAAGTAACTACATTATACGAGTAACTTGTAACTACAGTATACGAGTAACTTGTAACTACAGTATACGAGTAACTTGTTATTACAGTATACGAGTAACTTGTAACTACAGTATACGTGTAACTTGTAACAACAGAATACGAGTAACTTGTAACTACAGTATACGAGCCACTTGTAACTACGGAATACGCGTTATTAGTAAGTACAGTATTCGAGTAACTAGTAATTACAGTATACGAGGAACTTGTAACTACAGAATACGAGTGACTTGTAACTACAGTATACGTGAAACTTGTAACTACAGTGTACGAGTCACTTGTAACTACAGTATACGAGTCACTTGTAACTACAGTATACGAGTTACTTGTTACTACAGTTTACGAGTTACTACTGACTACAGTATACGAGTCACTTGTAATTGCAGCATACGAGTCACTTGTAACTACAGTATACGAGTAACTAGTATCTACAGTATACGAGGAACTTGTTACTACAGAATACGAGTAACTTGTAACTACAGTATACGAGTAACTTGTAACTACAGTATACGAGTCTTTTGTAACTACAGTTTACGAGTAGCATGTTACTACAGTATACGAGTCACTTGTAACTACAGTATACGTGTAACTTGTAACTACAGTATTCGAGTAACTTGCAATTACAGTATACGAGTAACTTGTAACTACAGTATACGAGTTACTAGTAACTACAGTATACGAGCAACTTGTAACTACAGTATACGAGTAACTTGTAACTACAGTATACGAGTAACTACTAACTACAGTATACGAGTCACTTGTAACAGCAGTATACGAGTCACTAATAACTACAGTATACGAGGAACTTGTAACTACAGAATACGAGTAACTTGTAACTACAGTTTACGAGTAACTTGTAACTACAGTATACGTGTCACTTGCAACTACAGTGTACGAGTAACTTGTGACTACAGTATACGTGTAACTTTTAACTACAGTATACGAGTCACTTGTAACTACAGTGAACGAGTCACTTGTAACTACAGTATACGAGTAACTTGTAACTACAGTATACGAGTAACTTGTTACTACAGTATACGAGTAACTTGTAACTACAGTATACGTGTAACTTGTAACAACAGAATACGAGTAACTTGTAACTACAGTATACGAGTCATTTGTAACTACAGTATACGAGTCATTTGTAACTACAGTATACGAGTCACTTGTAACTACGGAATACGCGTTATAAGTAAGTACAGTATTCGAGTAACTAGTAACTACAGAATACGTGTCACTTGTAACTATAGTGAACGAGTCACTTGTTACTACAGTATACGAGTCACTTGTTTCAACAGGATACGAGTTACTTGTAACAACAGTATACGTGTAACTTGTAATAACAGTATACAAGTCACTTAACTACAGTCTACGAGTTACTTGTACTTACAGTATACGAGTAACTTGTAACTACAGTGTACGAGTCACTTGTAACTACAGTATATGAGTCACTTGTAACTACAGTATACGAGTTACTTGTAACTACAGTATACGAGTCACTACTAACTACAGTATACGAGTCACTTGAAATTGCAGCATACGAGTAACTTGTAACTACAGTGTACGAGTCACTTGTAACTACAGTATATGAGTCACTTGTAACTACAGTATACGAGTAACTTGTAACTACAGTATATGAGTCACTTGTAACTACAGTATACGAGTCACTTGTAACTACAGTATTCGTGTAACTTGTAACTACAATATACGAGTAACTTGTTACTACAGTATACGAGTTACTAGTAACTACAGTATACGAGTAACTTGTTACTACAGTATACGAGTCACTTGTAACTACAGCATACGAGTCACTTATAACAACAGTATACGTGTAACATGTAACTACAGTATACGAGTTACTTGTAACTACAGTATACGAGTCACTTTTAACTACAGTATTCGAGTAACTTTAACCACATTATACGTGTTACTTTTAACTACAGTGTACAAGTAACTTATTACTACAGTATACGAGTAACTTGTTACTACAGTATACGAGTAACTTGTAACTACAGTATACGTGTAACTTGTAACTACAATATACGTGTAACTTAACTACAGTGTACAAGTCACTTGTAACTACAGTATACGAGTCACTTGTAACTACAGTATACGAGTCACTTGTAACTACAGAATCTGCGTAACTAGTAACTACAGTATATGAGTAACTGGTAACTACAGTATACGAGAAACTTGTAACTACAGAATACGCGTAACTAGTAACAACAGTATACGAGTAAGTTGTAACTACAGTATACGAGTAACTTGTTACTACAGTCTACGAGTTGGTTGTAACTACAGTATACGTGTCACTTGTAACTACAGTGTACGAGTAACTTGTAACTACAGTATACGAGTAACTTGTAACTACAGTATACGAGTAACTTGTAACTACAGTATACGAGTCTTTTGTAACAACAGTTTACGAGTAACTTGTTACTACAGTATACGAGTCACTTGTAACTACAGTATACGTGTAACTTGTAACTACAGTATTCGAGTAACTTGTAACTACAGTATACGAGTTACTTGTTACTACAGTATACGAGTAACTAGTAACTACAGTATACGAGTAACTTAACTACAGTGTACGAGTCACTTGTAACTACAGTATACGAGTCACTTGTAACTACAGTATACGAGTCACTTGTAACTACAGAATCCGCGTAACTAGTAACTACAGTATATGAGTAACTTGTCACTACAGTATACGAGTAACTTGTAACTACAGAATACGCGTAACTAGTAACAACAGTATACGAGTCAGTTGTAACTACAGTATACGAGTAACTTGTAACTACAGTCTACGAGTTGGTTGTAACTACAGTATACGTGTCACTTGTAACTACAGTGTACGAGTTACTTGTAACTACAGTATACGAGTCACTTTTAACTACAGTATTCGAGTAACTTTAACCACATTATACGTGTTACTTTTAACTACAGTTTACAAGTAACTTGTTACTACAGTATACGAGTAACTTGTTACTACAGTATACGAGTAACTTGTAACTACAGTATACGTGTAACTTGTAACTACAGTATACGTGTAACTTAACTACAGTGTACGAGTCACTTGTAACTACAGTATACGAGTCACTTGTAACTACAGTATACAAGTCACTTGTAACTACAGAATC
Organism: Tuta absoluta; assembly: GCA_027580185.1. Classification (NCBI taxonomy): domain Eukaryota; kingdom Metazoa; phylum Arthropoda; class Insecta; order Lepidoptera; family Gelechiidae; genus Tuta; species Tuta absoluta. The sequence continues at coordinate 2,390,553 of JAQAHW010000019.1, read as the reverse complement.
CGCGTAACTAGTAACTACAGTATATGAGTAACTTGTAACTACAGTATACGAGTAACTTGTAACTACAGAATACGCGTAACTAGTAACAACAGTATACGAGTAAGTTGTAACTACAGTATACGAGTAACTTGTAATTACAGTATACGTGTAACTTGTAACTACAGTATACGTGTAACTTGTAACTTAAGTGTACGAGTCACTTGTAACTACAGTATACGAGTCACTTGTAACTACAGTATACGAGTCACTTGTAACAACAGAATACGCGTAACTAGTAACAACAGTATACGAGTGACTTGTAAATACAGTATACGAGTCACTTGTAACTACAGTCTACGAGTAAGTTGTAACTACAGTGAACGAGTCACTTGTAACTACAGGATACGAGTCACTTGTAACAACAGGATACGAATAACTTGTAACTACAGTATACGTGTAACTTGTAATAACAGTATACAAGTCACTTAACTACAGTCTACGAGTTACTTGTACTTACAGTATACGAGTAACTAGTAACTACAGTATACGAGTCACTTGTAACTGCAGTATACGAGTCTTTTGTAACTACAGTATACGAGTAACTAGTAACTACAGAATACGCGTTACAAGTAACTACATTATATGAGTAACTTGTAACTACAGTATACGAGTAACTTGTAACTACAGTAAACGAGTAACTTGTTACTACAGTATACGAGTAACTTGTAACTACAGTATACGTGTAACTTGTAACAACAGAATACGAGTAACTTGTAACTACAGTATACGAGTCACTTGTAACTACAGTATACGAGTCATTTGTAACTACAGTATACGAGTCACTTGTAACTACGGAATACGCGTTATTAGTAAGTACAGTATTCGAGTAACTAGTAACTACAGTGAACGAGTCACTTTTTACTACAGTATACGAGTCACTTGTTACAACAGGATACGAGTAACTTGTAACAACAGTATACGTGTAACTTGTAATAACAGTATACAAGTCACTTAACTACAGTCTACGAGTTACTTGTACTTACAGTATACGAGTAACTAGAAACTACAGTATACGAGTCACTTGTAACTGCAGTATACGAGTCACTTGTAACTACAGTATACGAGTAACTAGTAACTACAGAATACGCGTAACAAGTAACTACATTATACGAGTAACTTGTAACTACAGTATACGAGTAACTTGTAACTACAGTATACGAGTAACTTGTTATTACAGTATACGAGTAACTTGTAACTACAGTATACGTGTAACTTGTAACAACAGAATACGTGTAACTTGTAACTACAGTATACGAGCCACTTGTAACTACGGAATACGCGTTATTAGTAAGTACAGTATTCGAGTAACTAGTAACTACAGTATACGAGGAACTTGTAACTACAGAATACGAGTGACTTGTAACTACAGTATACGTGAAACTTGTAACTACAGTGTACGAGTCACTTGTAACTACAGTATACGAGTCACTTGTAACTACAGTATACGAGTTACTTGTTACTACAGTATACGAGTTACTACTGACTACAGTATACGAGTCACTTGTAATTGCAGCATACGAGTCACTTGTAACTACAGTATACGAGTAACTAGTATCTACAGTATACGAGGAACTTGTTACTACAGAATACGAGTAACTTGTAACTACAGTATACGAGTAACTTGTAACTACAGTATACGAGTCACTTTTAACTACAGTATTCGAGTAACTTTAACCACATTATACGTGTTACTTTTAACTACAGTGTACAAGTAACTTGTTACTACAGTATACGAGTAACTTGTTACTACAGTATACGAGTAACTTGTAACTACAGTATACGTGTAACTTGTAACTACAGTATACGTGTAACTTAACTACAGTGTACGAGTCACTTGTATCTACAGTATACGAGTCACTTGTAACTACAGTATACAAGTCACTTGTAACTACAGAATCCGCGTAACTAGTAACTACAGTATATGAGTAACTTGTAACTACAGTATACGAGTAACTTGTAACTACAGAATACGCGTAACTAGTAACAACAGTATACGAGTAAGTTGTAACTACAGTATACGAGTAACTTGTAATTACAGTATACGTGTAACTTGTAACTACAGTATACGTGTAACTTGTAACTTAAGTGTACGAGTCACTTGTAACTACAGTATACGAGTCACTTGTAACTACAGTATACGAGTCACTTGTAACAACAGAATACGCGTAACTAGTAACAACAGTATACGAGTGACTTGTAAATACAGTATACGAGTCACTTGTAACTACAGTCTACGAGTAAGTTGTAACTACAGTGAACGAGTCACTTGTAACTACAGGATACGAGTCACTTGTAACAACAGGATACGAATAACTTGTAACTACAGTATACGTGTAACTTGTAATAACAGTATACAAGTCACTTAACTACAGTCTACGAGTTACTTGTACTTACAGTATACGAGTAACTAGTAACTACAGTATACGAGTCACTTGTAACTGCAGTATACGAGTCTTTTGTAACTACAGTATACGAGTAACTAGTAACTACAGAATACGCGTTACAAGTAACTACATTATACGAGTAACTTGTAACTACAGTATACGAGTAACTTGTAACTACAGTAAACGAGTAACTTGTTACTACAGTATACGAGTAACTTGTAACTACAGTATACGTGTAACTTGTAACAACAGAATACGAGTAACTTGTAACTACAGTAAACGAGTCACTTGTAACTACAGTATACGAGTCATTTGTAACTACAGTATACGAGTCACTTGTAACTACGGAATACGCGTTATTAGTAAGTACAGTATTCGAGTAACTAGTAACTACAGTGAACGAGTCACTTTTTACTACAGTATACGAGTCACTTGTTACAACAGGATACGAGTAACTTGTAACAACAGTATACGTGTAACTTGTAATAACAGTATACAAGTCACTTAACTACAGTCTACGAGTTACTTGTACTTACAGTATACGAGTAACTAGAAACTACAGTATACGAGTCACTTGTAACTGCAGTATACGAGTCACTTGTAACTACAGTATACGAGTAACTAGTAACTACAGAATACGCGTAACAAGTAACTACATTATACGAGTAACTTGTAACTACAGTATACGAGTAACTTGTAACTACAGTATACGAGTAACTTGTTATTACAGTATACGAGTAACTTGTAACTACAGTATACGTGTCACTTGTAACAACAGAATACGAGTAACTTGTAACTACAGTATACGAGCCACTTGTAACTACGGAATACGCGTTATTAGTAAGTACAGTATTCGAGTAACTAGTAACTACAGTATACGAGGAACTTGTAACTACAGAATACGAGTGACTTGTAACTACAGTATACGTGAAACTTGTAACTACAGTGTACGAGTCACTTGTAACTACAGTATACGAGTCACTTGTAACTACAGTATACGAGTTACTTGTTACTACAGTTTACGAGTTACTACTGACTACAGTATACGAGTCACTTGTAATTGCAGCATACGAGTCACTTGTAACTACAGTATACGAGTAACTAGTATCTACAGTATACGAGGAACTTGTTACTACAGAATACGAGTAACTTGTAACTACAGTATACGAGTAACTTGTAACTACAGTATACGAGTCTTTTGTAACTACAGTTTACGAGTAACATGTTACTACAGTATACGAGTCACTTGTAACTACAGTATACGTGTAACTTGTAACTACAGTATTCGAGTAACTTGCAATTACAGTATACGAGTAACTTGTAACTACAGTATACGAGTTACTAGTAACTACAGTATACGAGCAACTTGTAACTACAGTATACGAGTAACTTGTAACTACAGTATACGAGTAACTACTAACTACAGTATACGAGTCACTTGTAACAGCAGTATACGAGTCACTAATAACTACAGTATACGAGGAACTTGTAACTACAGAATACGAGTAACTTGTAACTACAGTTTACGAGTAACTTGTAACTACAGTATACGTGTCACTTGCAACTACAGTGTACGAGTAACTTGTGACTACAGTATACGTGTAACTTTTAACTACAGTATACGAGTCACTTGTAACTACAGTGAACGAGTCACTTGTAACTACAGTATACGAGTAACTTGTAACTACAGTATACGAGTAACTTGTTACTACAGTATACGAGTAACTTGTAACTACAGTATACGTGTAACTTGTAACAACAGAATACGAGTAACTTGTAACTACAGTATACGAGTCATTTGTAACTACAGTATACGAGTCATTTGTAACTACAGTATACGAGTCACTTGTAACTACGGAATACGCGTTATTAGTAAGTACAGTATTCGAGTAACTAGTAACTACAGAATACGTGTCACTTGTAACTATAGTGAACGAGTCACTTGTTACTACAGTATACGAGTCACTTGTTTCAACAGGATACGAGTTACTTGTAACAACAGTATACGTGTAACTTGTAATAACAGTATACAAGTCACTTAACTACAGTCTACGAGTTACTTGTACTTACAGTATACGAGTAACTTGTAACTACAGTGTACGAGTCACTTGTAACTACAGTATATGAGTCACTTGTAACTACAGTATACGAGTTACTTGTAACTACAGTATACGAGTCACTACTAACTACAGTATACGAGTCACTTGAAATTGCAGCATACGAGTAACTTGTAACTACAGTGTACGAGTCACTTGTAACTACAGTATATGAGTCACTTGTAACTACAGTATACGAGTTACTTGTAACTACAGTATACGAGTCACTACTAACTACAGTATACGAGTCACTTGAAATTGCAGCATACGAGTCACTTGTAACTACAGTATACGAGTAACTAGTATCTACAGTATACGAGTCACTTGTAACTACAGAATACGAGTAACTTGTAACTACAGTATACGAGTAACTTGTAACTACAGTATACGAGTCTTTTGTAACAACAGTTTACGATTAACTTGTTATTACAGTATACGAGTCACTTGTAACTACAGTATACGTGTAACTTGTAACTACAGTATTCGAGTAACTTGTAACTACAGTAAACGAGTTTTTTGTTACTACAGTATACGAGTTACTAGTAACTACAGTATACGAGTAACTTGTTACTACAGTATACGAGTTAGTTGTAACTACAGTAAAAAAGTCACTTGTAACTACAGTAAACAAGTTACTTAACTACAGTCTTCGAGTCACTTGTAACTACAGTATAAAAGTAACTAGTAACTACAGTATACGAGGAACTTGTAACTACAGAATAAGAGTAACTTGTAACTACAGTATACGTGTAACTTATAACTTCAGTGTACGAGTCACTTGTAACTACAGTATACGAGTCACTTGTAACTACAGTATACGAGTCACTTGTAACAACAGAATACGCGTAACTAGTAACAACAGTACACGAGTGACTTGTAAATACAGTATACGAGTCACTTGTAACTACAGTCTACGAGTAAGTTGTAACTACAGTGAACGAGTCACTTGTAACTACAGTATACGAGTCACTTGTTTCTACAGTATACGAGTCACTTGTAACTACTTACTTGTACGTGTAACTTGTAACTACAGTATTCGAGTAACTTGTAACTACAGTTTACGAGTTACTTGTTACTACAGTATACGAGTTACTAGTAACTACAGTATACGAGTAACTTGTTACTACAGTATACGAGTTAGTTGTAACTACAGTAAACAAGTCACTTGTAACTACAGTAAACAAGTTACTTAACTACAGTCTTCGAGTCACTTGTAACTACAGTATAAAAGTAACTAGTAACTACAGTATACGAGGAACTTGTAACTACAGAATAAGAGTAACTTGTAACTACAGTATACGAGTTACTTGTTACTACAGTATACGAGTCACTTGTAACTACAGCATACGAGTCACTTATAACAACAGTATACGTGTAACATGTAACTACAGTATACGAGTTACTTGTAACTACAGTATACGAGTCACTTTTAACTACAGTATTCGAGTAACTTTAACCACATTATACGTGTTACTTTTAACTACAGTGTACAAGTAACTTATTACTACAGTATACGAGTAACTTGTTACTACAGTATACGAGTAACTTGTAACTACAGTATACGTGTAACTTGTAACTACAATATACGTGTAACTTAACTACAGTGTACAAGTCACTTGTAACTACAGTATACGAGTCACTTGTAACTACAGTATACGAGTCACTTGTAACTACAGAATCCGCGTAACTAGTAACTACAGTATATGAGTAACTTGTAACTACAGTATACGAGAAACTTGTAACTACAGAATACGCGTAACTAGTAACAACAGTATACGAGTAAGTTGTAACTACAGTATACGAGTAACTTGTTACTACAGTCTACGAGTTGGTTGTAACTACAGTATATGAGTCACTTGTAACTACAGTATACGAGTTACTTGTAACTACAGTATACGAGTCACTACTAACTACAGTATACGAGTCACTTGAAATTGCAGCATACGAGTAACTTGTAACTACAGTGTACGAGTCACTTGTAACTACAGTATATGAGTCACTTGTAACTACAGTATACGAGTTACTTGTAACTACAGTATACGAGTCACTACTAACTACAGTATACGAGTCACTTGAAATTGCAGCATACGAGTCACTTGTAACTACAGTATACGAGTAACTAGTATCTACAGTATACGAGTCACTTGTAACTACAGAATACGAGTAACTTGTAACTACAGTATACGAGTAACTTGTAACTACAGTATACGAGTCTTTTGTAACAACAGTTTACGATTAACTTGTTATTACAGTATACGAGTCACTTGTAACTACAGTATACGTGTAACTTGTAACTACAGTATTCGAGTAACTTGTAACTACAGTAAACGAGTTTTTTGTTACTACAGTATACGAGTTACTAGTAACTACAGTATACGAGTAACTTGTTACTACAGTATACGAGTTAGTTGTAACTACAGTAAAAAAGTCACTTGTAACTACAGTAAACAAGTTACTTAACTACAGTCTTCGAGTCACTTGTAACTACAGTATAAAAGTAACTAGTAACTACAGTATACGAGGAACTTGTAACTACAGAATAAGAGTAACTTGTAACTACAGTATACGTGTAACTTGTAACTTCAGTGTACGAGTCACTTGTAACTACAGTATACGAGTCACTTGTAACTACAGTATACGAGTCACTTGTAACAACAGAATACGCGTAACTAGTAACAACAGTATACGAGTGACTTGTAAATACAGTATACGAGTCACTTGTAACTACAGTCTACGAGTAAGTTGTAACTACAGTGAACGAGTCACTTGTAACTACAGTATACGAGTCACTTGTTTCTACAGTATACGAGTCACTTGTAACTACAGTATACGTGTAACTTGTAACTACAGTATTCGAGTAACTTGTAACTACAGTTTACGAGTAACTTGTTACTACAGTATACGAGTTACTAGTAACTACAGTATACGAGTAACTTGTTACTACAGTATACGAGTTAGTTGTAACTACAGTAAACAAGTCACTTGTAACTACAGTAAACAAGTTACTTAACTACAGTCTTCGAGTCACTTGTAACTACAGTATAAAAGTAACTAGTAACTACAGTATACGAGGAACTTGTAACTACAGAATAAGAGTAACTTGTAACTACAGTATACGAGTTACTTGTTACTACAGTATACGAGTCACTTGTAACTACAGCATACGAGTCACTTATAACAACAGTATACGTGTAACATGTAACTACAGTATACGAGTTACTTGTAACTACAGTATACGAGTCACTTTTAACTACAGTATTCGAGTAACTTTAACCACATTATACGTGTTACTTTTAACTACAGTGTACAAGTAACTTATTACTACAGTATACGAGTAACTTGTTACTACAGTATACGAGTAACTTGTAACTACAGTATACGTGTAACTTGTAACTACAATATACGTGTAACTTAACTACAGTGTACAAGTCACTTGTAACTACAGTATACGAGTCACTTGTAACTACAGTATACGAGTCACTTGTAACTACAGAATCCGCGTAACTAGTAACTACAGTATATGAGTAACTTGTAACTACAGTATACGAGAAACTTGTAACTACAGAATACGCGTAACTAGTAACAACAGTATACGAGTAAGTTGTAACTACAGTATACGAGTAACTTGTTACTACAGTCTACGAGTTGGTTGTAACTACAGTATACGTGTCACTTGTAACTACAGTGTACGAGTAACTTGTAACTACAGTATACGAGTAACTTGTAACTACAGTATACGAGTAACTTGTAACTACAGTATACGAGTCTTTTGTAACAACAGTTTACGAGTAACTTGTTACTACAGTATACGAGTCACTTGTAACTACAGTATACGTGTAACTTGTAACTACAGTATTCGAGTAACTTGTAACTACAGTATACGAGTTACTTGTTACTACAGTATACGAGTAACTAGTAACTACAGTATACGAGTAACTTGTTACTACAGTATACGAGTTAGTTGTAACTACAGTAAACAAGTCACTTGTAACTACAGTAAACAAGTTACTTAACTGCAGTCTTCGAGTTACTTGTAACTACAGTATATTAGTAACTAGTAACTACAGTATACGAGGAACTTGTAACTACAGAATAAGAGTAACTTGTAACTACAGTATACGAGTTACTTGTAACTACAGTATACGAGTCACTTGTAACTACAGCATACGAGTCACTTATAACAACAGTATACGTGTAACATGTAACTACAGTATACGAGTTACTTGTAACAACAGTATACGAGTCACTTTTAACTACAGTATTCGAGTAACTTTAACCACATTATACGTGTTACTTTTAACTACAGTGTACAAGTAACTTGTTACTACAGTATACGAGTAACTTGTTACTACAGTATACGAGGAACTTGTTACTACAGTATACGTGTAACTTGTAATACAGTATACGTGTTACTTAACTACAGTGTACGAGTCACTTGTAACTACAGTATACGAGTCACTTGTAACTACAGTATACGAGTCACTTGTAACTACAGAATCCGCGTAACTAGTAACAACAGTATACGAGTAAGTTGTAACTACAGTATACGAGTAACTTGTAACTACAGTCTACGAGTTGGTTGTAACTACAGTATACGTGTCACTTGTAACTTCAGTGTACGAGTAACTTGTAACTACAGTATACGAGTCACTTGTAACTACAGTATAGGAGTCACTTGTCACTACAGAATACGCGTAACTAGTAACTACAGTATACGAGTCACTTGTTACTACAGTATACGAGTAACTTGTAATTACAGTATATGTGTAACTTGTAACTACAGTATACGTGTTACTTGTAACTTCAGTGTACGAGTCACTTGTAACTACAGTATACGTGTTACTTGTAACTTCAGTGTACGAGTCACTTGTAACTACAGTATACGAGTCACTTGTAACTACATTATACGAGTAACTTGTAACTACAGTATACGAGTAACTTGTAACTACAGTAAACGAGTAACTTGTTACTACAGTATACGAGTAACTTGTTACTACAGTATACGTGTAACTTGTAACAACAGAATACGAGTAACTTGTAACTACAGTAAACGAGTCACTTGTAACTACAGTATACGAGTCATTTGTAACTACAGTATACGAGTCACTTGTAACTACGGAATACGCGTTATTAGTAAGTACAGTATTCGAGTAACTAGTAACTACAGTGAACGAGTCACTTTTTACTACAGTATACGAGTCACTTGTTACAACAGGATACGAGTAACTTGTAACAACAGTATACGTGTAACTTGTAATAACAGTATACAAGTCACTTAACTACAGTCTACGAGTTACTTGTACTTACAGTATACGAGTAACTAGAAACTACAGTATACGAGTCACTTGTAACTGCAGTATACGAGTCACTTGTAACTACAGTATACGAGTAACTAGTAACTACAGAATACGCGTAACAAGTAACTACATTATACGAGTAACTTGTAACTACAGTATACGAGTAACTTGTAACTACAGTATACGAGTAACTTGTTATTACAGTATACGAGTAACTTGTAACTACAGTATACGTGTAACTTGTAACAACAGAATACGAGTAACTTGTAACTACAGTATACGAGCCACTTGTAACTACGGAATACGCGTTATTAGTAAGTACAGTATTCGAGTAACTAGTAACTACAGTATACGAGGAACTTGTAACTACAGAATACGAGTGACTTGTAACTACAGTATACGTGAAACTTGTAACTACAGTGTACGAGTCACTTGTAACTACAGTATACGAGTCACTTGTAACTACAGTATACGAGTTACTTGTTACTACAGTTTACGAGTTACTACTGACTACAGTATACGAGTCACTTGTAATTGCAGCATACGAGTCACTTGTAACTACAGTATACGAGTAACTAGTATCTACAGTATACGAGGAACTTGTTACTACAGAATACGAGTAACTTGTAACTACAGTATACGAGTAACTTGTAACTACAGTATACGAGTCTTTTGTAACTACAGTTTACGAGTAACATGTTACTACAGTATACGAGTCACTTGTAACTACAGTATACGTGTAACTTGTAACTACAGTATTCGAGTAACTTGCAATTACAGTATACGAGTAACTTGTAACTACAGTATACGAGTTACTAGTAACTACAGTATACGAGCAACTTGTAACTACAGTATACGAGTAACTTGTAACTACAGTATACGAGTAACTACTAACTACAGTATACGAGTCACTTGTAACAGCAGTATACGAGTCACTAATAACTACAGTATACGAGGAACTTGTAACTACAGAATACGAGTAACTTGTAACTACAGTTTACGAGTAACTTGTAACTACAGTATACGTGTCACTTGCAACTACAGTGTACGAGTAACTTGTGACTACAGTATACGTGTAACTTTTAACTACAGTATACGAGTCACTTGTAACTACAGTGAACGAGTCACTTGTAACTACAGTATACGAGTAACTTGTAACTACAGTATACGAGTAACTTGTTACTACAGTATACGAGTAACTTGTAACTACAGTATACGTGTAACTTGTAACAACAGAATACGAGTAACTTGTAACTACAGTATACGAGTCATTTGTAACTACAGTATACGAGTCATTTGTAACTACAGTATACGAGTCACTTGTAACTACGGAATACGCGTTATTAGTAAGTACAGTATTCGAGTAACTAGTAACTACAGAATACGTGTCACTTGTAACTATAGTGAACGAGTCACTTGTTACTACAGTATACGAGTCACTTGTTTCAACAGTCTACGAGTTACTTGTACTTACAGTATACGAGTAACTTGTAACTACAGTGTACGAGTCACTTGTAACTACAGTATATGAGTCACTTGTAACTACAGTATACGAGTTACTTGTAACTACAGTATACGAGTCACTACTAACTACAGTATACGAGTCACTTGAAATTGCAGCATACGAGTAACTTGTAACTACAGTGTACGAGTCACTTGTAACTACAGTATATGAGTCACTTGTAACTACAGTATACGAGTTACTTGTAACTACAGTATACGAGTCACTACTAACTACAGTATACGAGTCACTTGAAATTGCAGCATACGAGTCACTTGTAACTACAGTATACGAGTAACTAGTATCTACAGTATACGAGTCACTTGTAACTACAGAATACGAGTAACTTGTAACTACAGTATACGAGTAACTTGTAACTACAGTATACGAGTCTTTTGTAACAACAGTTTACGAGTAACTTGTTACTACAGTATACGAGTCACTTGTAACTACAGTATACGTGTAACTTGTAACTACAGTATTCGAGTAACTTGTAACTACAGTAAACTAGTTACTTGTTACTACAGTATACGAGTTACTAGTAACTACAGTATACGAGTAACTTGTTACTACAGTATACGAGTTAGTTGTAACTACAGTAAAAAAGTCACTTGTAACTACAGTAAACAAGTTACTTAACTACAGTCTTCGAGTCACTTGTAACTACAGTATAAAAGTCACTAGTAACTACAGTATACGAGGAACTTGTAACTACAGAATAAGAGTAACTTGTAACTACAGTATACGTGTAACTTGTAACTTCAGTGTACGAGTCACTTGTAACTACAGTATACGAGTCACTTGTAACTACAGTATACGAGTCACTTGTAACAACAGAATACGCGTAACTAGTAACAACAGTATACGAGTGACTTGTAAATACAGTATACGAGTCACTTGTAACTACAGTCTACGAGTAAGTTGTAACTACAGTGAACGAGTCACTTGTAACTACAGTATACGAGTCACTTGTTTCTACAGTATACGAGTCACTTGTAACTACAGTATACGTGTAACTTGTAACTACAGTATTCGAGTAACTTGTAACTACAGTTTACGAGTTACTTGTTACTACAGTATACGAGTTACTAGTAACTACAGTATACGAGTAACTTGTTACTACAGTATACGAGTTAGTTGTAACTACAGTAAACAAGTCACTTGTAACTACAGTAAACAAGTTACTTAACTACAGTCTTCGAGTCACTTGTAACTACAGTATAAAAGTAACTAGTAACTACAGTATACGAGGAACTTGTAACTACAGTATAAGAGTAACTTGTAACTACAGTATACGAGTTACTTGTAACTACAGTATACGAGTCACTTGTAACTACAGCATACGAGTCACTTATAACAACAGTATACGTGTAACATGTAACTACAGTATACGAGTAACTTGTAACTACAGTATACGAGTCACTTTTAACTACAGTATTCGAGTAACTTTAACCACATTATACGTGTTACTTTTAACTACAGTGTACAAGTAACTTATTACTACAGTATACGAGTAACTTGTTACTACAGTATACGAGTAACTTGTAACTACAGTATACGTGTAACTTGTAACTACAATATACGTGTAACTTAACTACAGTGTACAAGTCACTTGTAACTACAGTATACGAGTCACTTGTAACTACAGTATACGAGTCACTTGTAACTACAGAATCCGCGTAACTAGTAACTACAGTATATGAGTAACTTGTAACTACAGTATACGAGAAACTTGTAACTACAGAATACGCGTAACTAGTAACAACAGTATACGAGTAAGTTGTAACTACAGTATACGAGTAACTTGTTACTACAGTCTACGAGTTGGTTGTAACTACAGTATACGTGTCACTTGTAACTACAGTGTACGAGTAACTTGTAACTACAGTATACGAGTAACTTGTAACTACAGTATACGAGTAACTTGTAACTACAGTATACGAGTCTTTTGTAACAACAGTTTACGAGTAACTTGTTACTACAGTATACGAGTCACTTGTAACTACAGTATACGTGTAACTTGTAACTACAGTATTCGAGTAACTTGTAACTACAGTATACGAGTTACTTGTTACTACAGTATACGAGTAACTAGTAACTACAGTATACGAGTAACTTGTTACTACAGTATACGAGTTAGTTGTAACTACAGTAAACAAGTCACTTGTAACTACAGTAAACAAGTTACTTAACTGCAGTCTTCGAGTTACTTGTAACTACAGTATATTAGTAACTAGTAACTACAGTATACGAGGAACTTGTAACTACAGAATAAGAGTAACTTGTAACTACAGTATACGAGTTACTTGTAACTACAGTATACGAGTCACTTGTAACTACAGCATACGAGTCACTTATAACAACAGTATACGTGTAACATGTAACTACAGTATACGAGTTACTTGTAACTACAGTATACGAGTCACTTTTAACTACAGTATTCGAGTAACTTTAACCACATTATACGTGTTACTTTTAACTACAGTGTACAAGTAACTTGTTACTACAGAATACGAGTAACTTGTTACTACAGTATACGAGGAACTTGTTACTACAGTATACGTGTAACTTGTAATACAGTATACGTGTTACTTAACTACAGTGTACGAGTCACTTGTAACTACAGTATACGAGTCACTTGTAACTACAGTATACGAGTCACTTGTAACTACAGAATCCGCGTAACTAGTAACTACAGTATATGAGTAACTTGTAACTACAGTATACGAGTAACTTGTAACTACAGAATACGCGTAACTAGTAACAACAGTATACGAGTAAGTTGTAACTACAGTATACGAGTAACTTGTAACTACAGTCTACGAGTTGGTTGTAACTACAGTATACGTGTCACTTGTAACTTCAGTGTACGAGTAACTTGTAACTACAGTATACGAGTCACTTGTAACTACAGTATAGGAGTCACTTGTCACTACAGAATACGCGTAACTAGTAACTACAGTATACGAGTCACTTGTTACTACAGTATACGAGTAACTTGTAATTACAGTATATGTGTAACTTGTAACTACAGTATACGTGTTACTTGTAACTTCAGTGTACGAGTCACTTGTAACTACAGTATACGAGTCACTTGTAACTACAGTATACGAGTCACTTGTAACAACAGAATACGCGTAACTAGTAACAACAGTATACGACTGACTTGTAAATACAGTATACGAGTCACTTGTAACTACAGTCTACGATTAAGTTGTAACTACAGTGAACGAGTCACTTGTAATTACAGTATACGAGTCACTTGTAACAACAGGATACGAGTAACTTGTAACTACAGTATACGTGTAACTTGTAATAACAGTATACAAGTCACTTAACTACAGTCTACGAGTTACTTGTACTTACAGTATACGAGTAACTAGAAACTACAGTATACGAGTCACTTGTAACTGCAGTATACGAGTCACTTGTAACTACAGTATACGAGTAACTAGTAACTACAGAATACGCGTAACAAGTAACTACATTATACGAGTAACTTGTAACTACAGTATACGAGTAACTTGTAACTACAGTATACGAGTAAATTGTTATTACAGTATACGAGTAACTTGTAACTACAGTATACGTGTAACTTGTAACAACAGAATACGAGTAACTTGTAACTACAGTATACGAGCCACTTGTAACTACGGAATACGCGTTATTAGTAAGTACAGTATTCGAGTAACTAGTAACTACAGTATACGAGGAACTTGTAACTACAGAATACGAGTGACTTGTAACTACAGTATACGTGAAACTTGTAACTACAGTGTACGAGTCACTTGTAACTACAGTATACGAGTCACTTGTAACTACAGTATACGAGTTACTTGTTACTACAGTATACGAGTTACTACTGACTACAGTATACGAGTCACTTTTAATTGCAGCATACGAGTCACTAATAACTACAGTATACGAGGAACTTGTAACTACAGAATACGAGTAACTTGTAACTACAGTTTACGAGTAACTTGTAACTACAGTATACGTGTCACTTGCAACTACAGTGTACGAGTAACTTGTGACTACAGTATACGTGTAACTTTTAACTACAGTATACGAGTCACTTGTAACTACAGTGAACGAGTCACTTGTAACTACAGTATACGAGTAACTTGTAACTACAGTATACGAGTAACTTGTTACTACAGTATACGAGTAACTTGTAACTACAGTATACGTGTAACTTGTAACAACAGAATACGAGTAACTTGTAACTACAGTATACGAGTCATTTGTAACTACAGTATACGAGTCATTTGTAACTACAGTATACGAGTCACTTGTAACTACGGAATACGCGTTATTAGTAAGTACAGTATTCGAGTAACTAGTAACTACAGAATACGTGTCACTTGTAACTATAGTGAACGAGTCACTTGTTACTACAGTATACGAGTCACTTGTTTCAACAGGATACGAGTTACTTGTAACAACAGTATACGTGTAACTTGTAATAACAGTATACAAGTCACTTAACTACAGTCTACGAGTTACTTGTACTTACAGTATACGAGTAACTTGTAACTACAGTGTACGAGTCACTTGTAACTACAGTATATGAGTCACTTGTAACTACAGTATACGAGTTACTTGTAACTACAGTATACGAGTCACTACTAACTACAGTATACGAGTCACTTGAAATTGCAGCATACGAGTAACTTGTAACTACAGTGTACGAGTCACTTGTAACTACAGTATATGAGTCACTTGTAACTACAGTATACGAGTTACTTGTAACTACAGTATACGAGTCACTACTAACTACAGTATACGAGTCACTTGAAATTGCAGCATACGAGTCACTTGTAACTACAGTATACGAGTAACTAGTATCTACAGTATACGAGTCACTTGTAACTACAGAATACGAGTAACTTGTAACTACAGTATACGAGTAACTTGTAACTACAGTATACGAGTCTTTTGTAACAACAGTTTACGAGTAACTTGTTACTACAGTATACGAGTCACTTGTAACTACAGTATACGTGTAACTTGTAACTACAGTATTCGAGTAACTTGTAACTACAGTAAACGAGTAACTTGTTACTACAGTATACGAGTTACTAGTAACTACAGTATACGAGTAACTTGTTACTACAGTATACGAGTTAGTTGTAACTACAGTAAAAAAGTCACTTGTAACTACAGTAAACAAGTTACTTAACTACAGTCTTCGAGTCACTTGTAACTACAGTATAAAAGTAACTAGTAACTACAGTATACGAGGAACTTGTAACTACAGAATAAGAGTAACTTGTAACTACAGTATACGTGTAACTTGTAACTTCAGTGTACGAGTCACTTGTAACTACAGTTTACGAGTCACTTGTAACTACAGTATACGAGTCACTTGTAACAACAGAATACGCGTAACTAGTAACAACAGTATACGAGTGACTTGTAAATACAGTATACGAGTCACTTGTAACTACAGTCTACGAGTAAGTTGTAACTACAGTGAACGAGTCACTTGTAACTACAGTATACGAGTCACTTGTTTCTACAGTATACGAGTCACTTGTAACTACAGTATACGTGTAACTTGTAACTACAGTATTCGAGTAACTTGTAACTACAGTTTACGAGTTACTTGTTACTACAGTATACGAGTTACTAGTAACTACAGTATACGAGTAACTTGTTACTACAGTATACGAGTTAGTTGTAACTACAGTAAACAAGTCACTTGTAACTACAGTAAACAAGTTACTTAACTACAGTCTTCGAGTCACTTGTAACTACAGTATAAAAGTAACTAGTAACTACAGTATACGAGGAACTTGTAACTACAGAATAAGAGTAACTTGTAACTACAGTATACGAGTTACTTGTAACAACAGTATACGAGTCACTTGTAACTACAGCATACGAGTCACTTATAACAACAGTATACGTGTAACATGTAACTACAGTATACAAGTTACTTGTAACTACAGTATACGAGTCACTTTTAACTACAGTATTCGAGTAACTTTAACCACATTATACGTGTTACTTTTAACTACAGTGTACAAGTAACTTATTACTACAGTATACGAGTAACTTGTTACTACAGTATACGAGTAACTTGTAACTACAGTATACGTGTAACTTGTAACTACAATATACGTGTAACTTAACTACAGTGTACAAGTCACTTGTAACTACAGTATACGAGTCACTTGTAACTACAGTATACGAGTCACTTGTAACTACAGAATCCGCGTAACTAGTAACTACAGTATATGAGTAACTTGTAACTACAGTATACGAGAAACTTGTAACTACAGAATACGCGTAACTAGTAACAACAGTATACGAGTAAGTTGTAACTACAGTATACGAGTAACTTGTTACTACAGTCTACGAGTTGGTTGTAACTACAGTATACGTGTCACTTGTAACTACAGTGTACGAGTAACTTGTAACTACAGTATACGAGTAACTTGTAACTACAGTATACGAGTAACTTGTAACTACAGTATACGAGTCTTTTGTAACAACAGTTTACGAGTAACTTGTTACTACAGTATACGAGTCACTTGTAACTACAGTATACGTGTAACTTGTAACTACAGTATTCGAGTAACTTGTAACTACAGTATACGAGTTACTTGTTACTACAGTATACGAGTAACTAGTAACTACAGTATACGAGTAACTTGTTACTACAGTATACGAGTTAGTTGTAACTACAGTAAACAAGTCACTTGTAACTACAGTAAACAAGTTACTTAACTGCAGTCTTCGAGTTACTTGTAACTACAGTATATTAGTAACTAGTAACTACAGTATACGAGGAACTTGTAACTACAGAATAAGAGTAACTTGTAACTACAGTATACGAGTTACTTGTAACTACAGTATACGAGTCACTTGTAACTACAGCATACGAGTCACTTATAACAACAGTATACGTGTAACATGTAACTACAGTATACGAGTTACTTGTAACTACAGTATACGAGTCACTTTTAACTACAGTATTCGAGTAACTTTAACCACATTATACGTGTTACTTTTAACTACAGTGTACAAGTAACTTGTTACTACAGTATACGAGTAACTTGTTACTACAGTATACGAGGAACTTGTTACTACAGTATACGTGTAACTTGTAATACAGTATACGTGTTACTTAACTACAGTGTACGAGTCACTTGTAACTACAGTATACGAGTCACTTGTAACTACAGTATACGAGTCACTTGTAACTACAGAATCCGCGTAACTAGTAACTACAGTATATGAGTAACTTGTAACTACAGTATACGAGTAACTTGTAACTACAGAATACGCGTAACTAGTAACAACAGTATACGAGTAAGTTGTAACTACAGTATACGAGTAACTTGTAACTACAGTCTACGAGTTGGTTGTAACTACAGTATACGTGTCACTTGTAACTTCAGTGTACGAGTAACTTGTAACTACAGTATACGAGTCACTTGTAACTACAGTATAGGAGTCACTTGTCACTACAGAATACGCGTAACTAGTAACTACAGTATACGAGTCACTTGTTACTACAGTATACGAGTAACTTGTAATTACAGTATATGTGTAACTTGTAACTACAGTATACGTGTTACTTGTAACTTCAGTGTACGAGTCACTTGTAACTACAGTATACGAGTCACTTGTAACTACAGTATACGAGTCACTTGTAACAACAGAATACGCGTAACTAGTAACAACAGTATACGACTGACTTGTAAATACAGTATACGAGTCACTTGTAACTACAGTCTACGATTAAGTTGTAACTACAGTGAACGAGTCACTTGTAATTACAGTATACGAGTCACTTGTAACAACAGGATACGAGTAACTTGTAACTACAGTATACGTGTAACTTGTAATAACAGTATACAAGTCACTTAACTACAGTCTACGAGTTACTTGTACTTACAGTATACGAGTAACTAGAAACTACAGTATACGAGTCACTTGTAACTGCAGTATACGAGTCACTTGTAACTACAGTATACGAGTAACTAGTAACTACAGAATACGCGTAACAAGTAACTACATTATACGAGTAACTTGTAACTACAGTATACGAGTAACTTGTAACTACAGTATACGAGTAACTTGTTATTACAGTATACGAGTAACTTGTAACTACAGTATACGTGTAACTTGTAACAACAGAATACGAGTAACTTGTAACTACAGTATACGAGCCACTTGTAACTACGGAATACGCGTTATTAGTAAGTACAGTATTCGAGTAACTAGTAACTACAGTATACGAGGAACTTGTAACTACAGAATACGAGTGACTTGTAACTACAGTATACGTGAAACTTGTAACTACAGTGTACGAGTCACTTGTAACTACAGTATACGAGTCACTTGTAACTACAGTATACGAGTTACTTGTTACTACAGTATACGAGTTACTACTGACTACAGTATACGAGTCACTTGTAATTGCAGCATACGAGTCACTTGTAACTACAGTATACGAGTAACTAGTATCTACAGTATACGAGGAACTTGTTACTACAGAATACGAGTAACTTGTAACTACAGTATACGAGTCACTTGTAACTACAGTATACGTGTAACTTGTAACTACAGTATTCGAGTAACTTGCAATTACAGTATACGAGTAACTTGTAACTACAGTATACGAGTTACTAGTAACTACAGTATACGAGCAACTTGTAACTACAGTATACGAGTAACTTGTAACTACAGTATACGAGTAACTACTAACTACAGTATACGAGTCACTTGTAACAGCAGTATACGAGTCACTAATAACTACAGTATACGAGGAACTTGTAACTACAGAATACGAGTAACTTGTAACTACAGTTTACGAGTAACTTGTAACTACAGTATACGTGTCACTTGCAACTACAGTGTACGAGTAACTTGTGACTACAGTATACGTGTAACTTTTAACTACAGTATACGAGTCACTTGTAACTACAGTGAACGAGTCACTTGTAACTACAGTATACGAGTAACTTGTAACTACAGTATACGAGTAACTTGTTACTACAGTATACGAGTAACTTGTAACTACAGTATACGTGTAACTTGTAACAACAGAATACGAGTAACTTGTAACTACAGTATACGAGTCATTTGTAACTACAGTATACGAGTCATTTGTAACTACAGTATACGAGTCACTTGTAACTACGGAATACGCGTTATTAGTAAGTACAGTATTCGAGTAACTAGTAACTACAGAATACGTGTCACTTGTAACTATAGTGAACGAGTCACTTGTTACTACAGTATACGAGTCACTTGTTTCAACAGGATACGAGTTACTTGTAACAACAGTATACGTGTAACTTGTAATAACAGTATACAAGTCACTTAACTACAGTCTACGAGTTACTTGTACTTACAGTATACGAGTAACTTGTAACTACAGTGTACGAGTCACTTGTAACTACAGTATATGAGTCACTTGTAACTACAGTATACGAGTTACTTGTAACTACAGTATACGAGTCACTACTAACTACAGTATACGAGTCACTTGAAATTGCAGCATACGAGTAACTTGTAACTACAGTGTACGAGTCACTTGTAACTACAGTATATGAGTCACTTGTAACTACAGTATACGAGTTACTTGTAACTACAGTATACGAGTCACTACTAACTACAGTATACGAGTCACTTGAAATTGCAGCATACGAGTCACTTGTAACTACAGTATACGAGTAACTAGTATCTACAGTATACGAGTCACTTGTAACTACAGAATACGAGTAACTTGTAACTACAGTATACGAGTAACTTGTAACTACAGTATACGAGTCTTTTGTAACAACAGTTTACGAGTAACTTGTTACTACAGTATACGAGTCACTTGTAACTACAGTATACGTGTAACTTGTAACTACAGTATTCGAGTAACTTGTAACTACAGTAAACGAGTAACTTGTTACTACAGTATACGAGTTACTAGTAACTACAGTATACGAGTAACTTGTTACTACAGTATACGAGTTAGTTGTAACTACAGTAAAAAAGTCACTTGTAACTACAGTAAACAAGTTACTTAACTACAGTCTTCGAGTCACTTGTAACTACAGTATAAAAGTAACTAGTAACTACAGTATACGAGGAACTTGTAACTACAGAATAAGAGTAACTTGTAACTACAGTATACGTGTAACTTGTAACTTCAGTGTACGAGTCACTTGTAACTACAGTTTACGAGTCACTTGTAACTACAGTATACGAGTCACTTGTAACAACAGAATACGCGTAACTAGTAACAACAGTATACGAGTGACTTGTAAATACAGTATACGAGTCACTTGTAACTACAGTCTACGAGTAAGTTGTAACTACAGTGAACGAGTCACTTGTAACTACATTATACGAGTCACTTGTTTCTACAGTATACGAGTCACTTGTAACTACAGTATACGTGTAACTTGTAACTACAGTATTCGAGTAACTTGTAACTACAGTTTACGAGTTACTTGTTACTACAGTATACGAGTTACTAGTAACTACAGTATACGAGTAACTTGTTACTACAGTATACGAGTTAGTTGTAACTACAGTAAACAAGTCACTTGTAACTACAGTAAACAAGTTACTTAACTACAGTCTTCGAGTCACTTGTAACTACAGTATAAAAGTAACTAGTAACTACAGTATACGAGGAACTTGTAACTACAGAATAAGAGTAACTTGTAACTACAGTATACGAGTTACTTGTAACAACAGTATACGAGTCACTTGTAACTACAGCATACGAGTCACTTATAACAACAGTATACGTGTAACATGTAACTACAGTATACAAGTTACTTGTAACTACAGTATACGAGTCACTTTTAACTACAGTATTCGAGTAACTTTAACCACATTATACGTGTTACTTTTAACTACAGTGTACAAGTAACTTATTACTACAGTATACGAGTAACTTGTTACTACAGTATACGAGTAACTTGTAACTACAGTATACGTGTAACTTGTAACTACAATATACGTGTAACTTAACTACAGTGTACAAGTCACTTGTAACTACAGTATACGAGTCACTTGTAACTACAGTATACGAGTCACTTGTAACTACAGAATCCGCGTAACTAGTAACTACAGTATATGAGTAACTTGTAACTACAGTATACGAGAAACTTGTAACTACAGAATACGCGTAACTAGTAACAACAGTATACGAGTAAGTTGTAACTACAGTATACGAGTAACTTGTTACTACAGTCTACGAGTTGCTTGTAACTACAGTAAACGTGTCACTTGTAACTACAGTGTACGAGTAACTTGTAATTACAGTATACGAGTAACTTGTAACTACAGTATACGAGTAACTTGTAACTACAGTATACGAGTCTTTTGTAACAACAGTTTACGAGTAACTTGTTACTACAGTATACGAGTCACTTGTAACTACAGTATACGTGTAACTTGTAACTACAGTATTCGAGTAACTTGTAACTACAGTATACGAGTTACTTGTTACTACAGTATACGAGTAACTAGTAACTACAGTATACGAGTAACTTGTTACTACAGTATACGAGTTAGTTGTAACTACAGTAAACAAGTCACTTGTAACTACAGTAAACAAGTTACTTAACTGCAGTCTTCGAGTTACTTGTAACTACAGTATATTAGTAACTAGTAACTACAGTATACGAGGAACTTGTACCTACAGAATAAGAGTAACTTGTAACTACAGTATACGAGTTACTTGTAACTACAGTATACGAGTCACTTGTAACTACAGCATACGAGTCACTTATAACAACAGTATACATGTAACATGTAACTACAGTATACGAGTTACTTGTAACTACAGTATACGAGTCACTTTTAACTACAGTATTCGAGTAACTTTAACCACATTATACGTGTTACTTTTAACTACAGTGTACAAGTAACTTGTTACTACAGTATACGAGTAACTTGTTACTACAGTATACGAGGAACTTGTTACTACAGTATACGTGTAACTTGTAACTACAGTATACGTGTTACTTAACTACAGTGTACGAGTCACTTGTAACTACAGTATACGAGTCACTTGTAACTACAGTATACGAGTCACTTGTAACTACAGAATCCGCGTAACTAGTAACTACAGTATATGAGTAACTTGTAACTACAGTATACGAGTAACTTGTAACTACAGAATACGCGTAACTAGTAACAACAGTATACGAGTAAGTTGTAACTACAGTATACGAGTAACTTGTAACTACAGTCTACGAGTTGGTTGTAACTACAGTATACGTGTCACTTGTAACTTCAGTGTACGAGTAACTTGTAACTACAGTATACGAGTCACTTGTAACTACAGTATAGGAGTCACTTGTCACTACAGAATACGCGTAACTAGTAACTACAGTATACGAGTCACTTGTTAATACAGTATACGAGTTAGTTGTAACTACAGTGAACGAGTCACTTGTAATTACAGTATACGAGTCACTTGTAACAACAGGATACGAGTAACTTGTAACTACAGTATACGTGTAACTTGTAATAACAGTATACAAGTCACTTAACTACAGTCTACGAGTTACTTGTACTTACAGTATACGAGTAACTAGTAACGACAGTATACGAGTCACTTGTAACTGCAGTATACGAGTCACTTGTAACTACAGTATACGAGTAACTTGTAACTACAGAATACGCGTAACAAGTAACTACATTATACGAGTAACTTGTTACTACAGTATACGAGTAACTTGTAACTACAGTATACGAGTAACTTGTTACTACAGTATACGAGTAACTTGTAACTACAGTATACGTGTAACTTGTAACAACAGAATACGAGTAACTTGTAACTACAGTATACGAGTCACTTGTAACTACAGTATACGAGTCATTTGTAACTACAGTATACGTGTAACTTGTAACTACAGTATTCGAGTAACTTGCAATTACAGTATACGAGTAACTTGTAACTACAGTATACGAGTTACTAGTAACTACAGTATACGAGCAACTTGTAACTACAGTATACGAGTAACTTGTAACTACAGTATACGAGTAACTACTAACTACAGTATACGAGTCACTTGTAACAGCAGTATACGAGTCACTTGTAACTACAGTATACGAGTCACTAGTAACTACAGTATACGAGGAACTTGTAACTACAAAATACGAGTAACTTGTAACTACAGTATACGATTTACTTGTAACTACAGTATACGAGTCACTTGTAACTACAGCATACGAGTCACTTATAACAACAGTATACGTGTAACATGTAACTACAGTATACGAGTTAACGAGTAACTTGAAACTACAATATACGTGAAACTTGTAACTACAGTGTACGAGTCACTTGTAACTACAGTATATGAGTCACTTGTAACTACAGTATACGAGTTACTTGTAACTACAGTATACGAGTCACTTGAAATTGCAGCATACGAGTCACTTGTAACTACAGTATACGAGTAACTAGTATCTACAGTATACGAGTCACTTGTAACTACAGAATACCAGTAACTTGTAACTACAGTATACGAGTACCTTGTAACTACAGTATACGAGTCTTTTGTAACAACAGTTTACAAGTAACTTGTTACTACAGTATACGAGTCACTTGTATTTACAGTATACGTGTAACTTGTAACTACAGTATTCGAGTAACTTGTAACGACAGTATACGAGTTACTTGTTACTACAGTATACGAGTTACTTGTAACTACAGTATACGAGTAACTTGTTACTACAGTATATGAGTTATTTGTAACTACAGTAAACAAGTCACTTGTAACTACAGAAAACAAGTTACTTAACTACAGTCTTCGAGTCACTTGTAACTACAGTATATGAGTAACTAGTAACTACAGTATACGAGGAACTTGTAACTTCAGAATAAGAGTAACTTGTAACTACAGTATACGAGTTACTTGTAACTACAGTATACGAGTCACTTGTAACTACAGCATACGAGTCACTTATAACAACAGTATACGTGTAACATGTAACTACAGTATACGAGTTACTTGTAACTACAGTATACGAGTCACTTTTATCTACAGTATTCGAGTAACTTTAACCACATTATACGAGTTACTTTTAACTACAGTGTACAAGTAACTTGTTACTACAGTATACGAGTAACTTGTTACTACAGTATACGAGTAACTTGTAACTGCAGTATACGAGTCACTTGTAACTACAGTATACGAGTAACTTGTAACTACAGTATACGAGTTACTAGTATCTACAGTATACGAGTCACTTGTAACTACAGAATACGAGTAACTTGTAACTACAGTATACGAGTAACTTGTAACTACAGTATACGAGTCTTTTGTAACAACAGTTTACAAGTAACTTGTTACTACAGTATACGAGTCACTTGTAACTACAGTATACGTGTAACTTGTAACTACAGTATTCGAGTAACTTGTAACGACAGTATACGAGTTACTTGTTACTACAGTATACGAGTTACTTGTAACTACAGTATACGAGTAACTTGTTACTACAGTATACGAGTTAGTTGTAACCACAGTAAACAAGTCACTTGTAACTACAGTAAACAAGTTACTTAACTACAGTCTTCGAGTCACTTTTAACTACAGTATATGAGTAACTAGTAACTACAGTATACGAGGAACTTGTAACTACAGAATAAGAGTAACTTGTAACTACAGTATACGAGTTACTTGTAACTACAGTATACGAGTCACTTGTAACTACAGCATACGAGTCACATATAACAACAGTATACGTGTAACATGTAACTACAGTATACGAGTTACTTGTAACTACAGTATACGAGTCACTTTTAACTACAGTATTCGAGTAACTTTAACCACATTATACGAGTTACTTTTAACTACAGTGTACAAGTAACTTGTTACTACAGTATACGAGTAACTTGTTACTACAGTATACGAGTAACTTGTAACTACAGTATACGTGTAACTTGTAACTACAGTATACGTGTAACTTAACTACAGTGTACGAGTCACTTGTAACTACAGTATACGAGTCACTTGTAACTACAGTATACGAGTCACTTGTAACTACAGAATCCGCGTAACTAGTAACTACAGTATATGAGTAACTTGTCACTACAGAATACGAGTAACTTGTAACTACAGAATACGCGTAACTAGTAACAACAGTATACGAGTAAGTTGTAACTACAGTATACGAGTAACTTGTAACTACAGTCTACGAGTTGGTTGTAACTACAGTTTACGTGTCACTTGTAACTACAGTGTACGAGTTACTTGTAACTACAGTATACGAGTCACTTTTAACTACAGTATTCGAGTAACTTTAACCACATTATACGTGTTACTTTTAACTACAGTGTACAAGTAACTTGTTACTACAGTATACGAGTAACTTGTTACTACAGTATACGAGTAACTTGTAACTACAGTATACGTGTAACTTGTAACTACAGTATACGTGTTACTTAACTACAGTGTACGAGTCACTTGAAACTACAGTATACGAGTCACTTGTAACTACAGTATTCAAGTCACTTGTAACTACAGAATCCGCGTAACTAGTAACTACAGTATATGAGTAACTTGTAACTACAGTATACGAGTAACTTGTAACTACAGAATATGCGTAACTAGTAACAACAGTATACGAGTAAGTTGTAACTACAGTATACGAGTAACTTGTAATTACAGTATACGTGTAACTTTAAACTACAGTATACGTGTAACTTGTAACTTAAGTGTACGAGTCACTTGTAACTACAGTATACGAGTCACTTGTAACTACAGTATACGAGTCACTTGTAACAACAGAATACGCGTAACTAGTAACAACAGTATACGAGTGACTTGTAAATACAGTATACGAGTCACTTGTAACTACAGTCTACGAGTAAGTTGTAACTACAGTGAACGAGTCACTTGTAACTACAGGATACGAGTCACTTGTAACAACAGGATACGAATAACTTGTAACTACAGTATACGTGTAACTTGTAATAACAGTATACAAGTCACTTAACTACAGTCTACGAGTTACTTGTACTTACAGTATACGAGTAACTAGTAACTACAGTATACGAGTCACTTGTAACTGCAGTATACGAGTCTTTTGTAACTACAGTATACGAGTAACAAGTAACTACAGAATACGCGTTACAAGTTTCTACATTATACGAGTAACTTGTAACTACAGTATACGAGTAATTTGTAACTACAGTAAACGAGTAACTTGTTACTACAGTATACGAGTAACTTGTAACTACAGTATACGTGTAACTTGTAACAACAGAATACGAGTAACTTGTAACTACAGTATACGAGTCACTTGTAACTACAGTATACGAGTCATTTGTAACTACAGTATACGAGTCACTTGTAACTACGGAATACGCGTTATTAGTAAGTACAGTATTCGAGTAACTAGTAACTACAGTGAACGAGTCACTTTTTACTACAGTATACGAGTCACTTGTTACAACAGGATACGAGTAACTTGTAACAACAGTATACGTGTAACTTGTAATAACAGTATACAAGTCACTTAACAACAGTCTACGAGTTACTTGTACTTACAGTATACGAGTAACTAGAAACTACAGTATACGAGTCACTTGTAACTGCAGTATACGAGTCACTTGTAACTACAGTATACGAGTAACTAGTAACTACAGAATACGCGTAACAAATAACTACATTATACGAGTAACTTGTAACTACAGTATACGAGTAACTTTTAACTACAGTATACGAGTCACTTGCAACTACAGTGTACGAGTAACTTGTGACTACAGTATACGTGTAACTTTTAACTACAGTATACGAGTCACTTGTAACTACAGTGAACGAGTCACTTGTAACTACAGTATACGAGTAACTTGTAACTACAGTATACGAGTAACTTGTTACTACAGTATACGAGTAACTTGTAACTACAGTATACGTGTAACTTGTAACAACAGAATACGAGTAACTTGTAACTACAGTATACGAGTCATTTGTAACTACAGTATACGAGTCATTTGTAACTACAGTATACGAGTCACTTGTAACTACGGAATACGCGTTATTAGTAAGTACAGTATTCGAGTAACTAGTAACTACAGAATACGTGTCACTTGTAACTATAGTGAACGAGTCACTTGTTACTACAGTATACGAGTCACTTGTTTCAACAGGATACGAGTTACTTGTAACAACAGTATACGTGTAACTTGTAATAACAGTATACAAGTCACTTAACTACAGTCTACGAGTTACTTGTACTTACAGTATACGAGTAACTTGTAACTACAGTGTACGAGTCACTTGTAACTACAGTATATGAGTCACTTGTAACTACAGTATACGAGTTACTTGTAACTACAGTATACGAGTCACTACTAACTACAGTATACGAGTCACTTGAAATTGCAGCATACGAGTAACTTGTAACTACAGTGTACGAGTCACTTGTAACTACAGTATATGAGTCACTTGTAACTACAGTATACGAGTTACTTGTAACTACAGTATACGAGTAACTAGTATCTACAGTATACGAGTCACTTGTAACTACAGAATACGAGTAACTTGTAACTACAGTATACGAGTAACTTGTAACTACAGTATACGAGTCTTTTGTAACAACAGTTTACGAGTAACTTGTTACTACAGTATACGAGTCACTTGTAACTACAGTATACGTGTAACTTGTAACTACAGTATTCGAGTAACTTGTAACTACAGTAAACGAGTAACTTGTTACTACAGTATACGAGTTACTAGTAACTACAGTATACGAGTAACTTGTTACTACAGTATACGAGTTAGTTGTAACTACAGTAAAAAAGTCACTTGTAACTACAGTAAACAAGTTACTTAACTACAGTCTTCGAGTCACTTGTAACTACAGTATAAAAGTAACTAGTAACTACAGTATACGAGGAACTTGTAACTACAGAATAAGAGTAACTTGTAACTACAGTATACGTGTAACTTGTAACTTCAGTGTACGAGTCACTTGTAACTACAGTTTACGAGTCACTTGTAACTACAGTATACGAGTCACTTGTAACAACAGAATACGCGTAACTAGTAACAACAGTATACGAGTGACTTGTAAATACAGTATACGAGTCACTTGTAACTACAGTCTACGAGTAAGTTGTAACTACAGTGAACGAGTCACTTGTAACTACAGTATACGAGTCACTTGTTTCTACAGTATACGAGTCACTTGTAACTACAGTATACGTGTAACTTGTAACTACAGTATTCGAGTAACTTGTAACTACAGTTTACGAGTTACTTGTTACTACAGTATACGAGTTACTAGTAACTACAGTATACGAGTAACTTGTTACTACAGTATACGAGTTAGTTGTAACTACAGTAAACAAGTCACTTGTAACTACAGTAAACAAGTTACTTAACTACAGTCTTCGAGTCACTTGTAACTACAGTATAAAAGTAACTAGTAACTACAGTATACGAGGAACTTGTAACTACAGAATAAGAGTAACTTGTAACTACAGTATACGAGTTACTTGTAACAACAGTATACGAGTCACTTGTAACTACAGCATACGAGTCACTTATAACAACAGTATACGTGTAACATGTAACTACAGTATACAAGTTACTTGTAACTACAGTATACGAGTCACTTTTAACTACAGTATTCGAGTAACTTTAACCACATTATACGTGTTACTTTTAACTACAGTGTACAAGTAACTTATTACTACAGTATACGAGTAACTTGTTACTACAGTATACGAGTAACTTGTAACTACAGTATACGTGTAACTTGTAACTACAATATACGTGTAACTTAACTACAGTGTACAAGTCACTTGTAACTACAGTATACGAGTCACTTGTAACTACAGTATACGAGTCACTTGTAACTACAGAATCCGCGTAACTAGTAACTACAGTATATGAGTAACTTGTAACTACAGTATACGAGAAACTTGTAACTACAGAATACGCGTAACTAGTAACAACAGTATACGAGTAAGTTGTAACTACAGTATACGAGTAACTTGTTACTACAGTCTACGAGTTGCTTGTAACTACAGTATACGTGTCACTTGTAACTACAGTGTACGAGTAACTTGTAATTACAGTATACGAGTAACTTGTAACTACAGTATACGAGTAACTTGTAACTACAGTATACGAGTCTTTTGTAACAACAGTTTACGAGTAACTTGTTACTACAGTATACGAGTCACTTGTAACTACAGTATACGTGTAACTTGTAACTACAGTATTCGAGTAACTTGTAACTACAGTATACGAGTTACTTGTTACTACAGTATACGAGTAACTAGTAACTACAGTATACGAGTAACTTGTTACTACAGTATACGAGTTAGTTGTAACTACAGTAAACAAGTCACTTGTAACTACAGTAAACAAGTTACTTAACTGCAGTCTTCGAGTTACTTGTAACTACAGTATATTAGTAACTAGTAACTACAGTATACGAGGAACTTGTACCTACAGAATAAGAGTAACTTGTAACTACAGTATACGAGTTACTTGTAACTACAGTATACGAGTCACTTGTAACTACAGCATACGAGTCACTTATAACAACAGTATACATGTAACATGTAACTACAGTATACGAGTTACTTGTAACTACAGTATACGAGTCACTTTTAACTACAGTATTCGAGTAACTTTAACCACATTATACGTGTTACTTTTAACTACAGTGTACAAGTAACTTGTTACTACAGTATACGAGTAACTTGTTACTACAGTATACGAGGAACTTGTTACTACAGTATACGTGTAACTTGTAACTACAGTATACGTGTTACTTAACTACAGTGTACGAGTCACTTGTAACTACAGTATACGAGTCACTTGTAACTACAGTATACGAGTCACTTGTAACTACAGAATCCGCGTAACTAGTAACTACAGTATATGAGTAACTTGTAACTACAGTATACGAGTAACTTGTAACTACAGAATACGCGTAACTAGTAACAACAGTATACGAGTAAGTTGTAACTACAGTATACGAGTAACTTGTAACTACAGTCTACGAGTTGGTTGTAACTACAGTATACGTGTCACTTGTAACTTCAGTGTACGAGTAACTTGTAACTACAGTATACGAGTCACTTGTAACTACAGTATAGGAGTCACTTGTCACTACAGAATACGCGTAACTAGTAACTACAGTATACGAGTCACTTGTTAATACAGTATACGAGTTAGTTGTAACTACAGTGAACGAGTCACTTGTAATTACAGTATACGAGTCACTTGTAACAACAG
Organism: Tuta absoluta; assembly: GCA_027580185.1. Taxonomy (NCBI): domain Eukaryota; kingdom Metazoa; phylum Arthropoda; class Insecta; order Lepidoptera; family Gelechiidae; genus Tuta; species Tuta absoluta. Next base: position 2,359,002 of record JAQAHW010000019.1, on the reverse strand, counting down.
GATACGAGTAACTTGTAACTACAGTATACGTGTAACTTGTAATAACAGTATACAAGTCACTTAACTACAGTCTACGAGTTACTTGTACTTACAGTATACGAGTAACTAGTAACGACAGTATACGAGTCACTTGTAACTGCAGTATACGAGTCACTTGTAACTACAGTATACGAGTAACTTGTAACTACAGAATACGCGTAACAAGTAACTACATTATACGAGTAACTTGTTACTACAGTATACGAGTAACTTGTAACTACAGTATACGAGTAACTTGTTACTACAGTATACGAGTAACTTGTAACTACAGTATACGTGTAACTTGTAACAACAGAATACGAGTAACTTGTAACTACAGTATACGAGTCACTTGTAACTACAGTATACGAGTCATTTGTAACTACAGTATACGTGTAACTTGTAACTACAGTATTCGAGTAACTTGCAATTACAGTATACGAGTAACTTGTAACTACCGTATACGAGTTACTAGTAACTACAGTATACGAGCAACTTGTAACTACAGTATACGAGTAACTTGTAACTACAGTATACGAGTAACTACTAACTACAGTATACGAGTCACTTGTAACAGCAGTATACGAGTCACTTGTAACTACAGTATACGAGTCACTAGTAACTACAGTATACGAGGAACTTGTAACTACAAAATACGAGTAACTTGTAACTACAGTATACGATTTACTTGTAACTACAGTATACGAGTCACTTGTAACTACAGCATACGAGTCACTTATAACAACAGTATACGTGTAACATGTAACTACAGTATACGAGTTAACGAGTAACTTGAAACTACAATATACGTGAAACTTGTAACTACAGTGTACGAGTCACTTGTAACTACAGTATATGAGTCACTTGTAACTACAGTATACGAGTTACTTGTAACTACAGTATACGAGTCACTTGAAATTGCAGCATACGAGTCACTTGTAACTACAGTATACGAGTAACTAGTATCTACAGTATACGAGTCACTTGTAACTACAGAATACCAGTAACTTGTAACTACAGTATACGAGTAACTTGTAACTACAGTATACGAGTCTTTTGTAACAACAGTTTACAAGTAACTTGTTACTACAGTATACGAGTCACTTGTAACTACAGTATACGTGTAACTTGTAACTACAGTATTCGAGTAACTTGTAACGACAGTATACGAGTTACTTGTTACTACAGTATACGAGTTACTTGTAACTACAGTATACGAGTAACTTGTTACTACAGTATATGAGTTAGTTGTAACTACAGTAAACAAGTCACTTGTAACTACAGAAAACAAGTTACTTAACTACAGTCTTCGAGTCACTTGTAACTACAGTATATGAGTAACTAGTAACTACAGTATACGAGGAACTTGTAACTACAGAATAAGAGTAACTTTTAACTACAGTATACGAGTTACTTGTAACTACAGTATACGAGTCACTTGTAACTACAGCATACGAGTCACTTATAACAACAGTATACGTGTAACATGTAACTACAGTATACGAGTTACTTGTAACTACAGTATACGAGTCACTTTTAACTACAGTATTCGAGTAACTTTAACCACATTATACGAGTTACTTTTAACTACAGTGTACAAGTAACTTGTTACTACAGTATACGAGTAACTTGTTACTACAGTATACGAGTAACTTGTAACTGCAGTATACGAGTCACTTGTAACTACAGTATACGAGTAACTTGTAACTACAGTATACGAGTTACTAGTATCTACAGTATACGAGTCACTTGTAACTACAGAATACGAGTAACTTGTAACTACAGTATACGAGTAACTTGTAACTACAGTATACGAGTCTTTTGTAACAACAGTTTACAAGTAACTTGTTACTACAGTATACGAGTCACTTGTAACTACAGTATACGTGTAACTTGTAACTACAGTATTCGAGTAACTTGTAACGACAGTATACGAGTTACTTGTTACTACAGTATACGAGTTACTTGTAACTACAGTATACGAGTAACTTGTTACTACAGTATACGAGTTAGTTGTAACCACAGTAAACAAGTCACTTGTAACTACAGTAAACAAGTTACTTAACTACAGTCTTCGAGTCACTTTTAACTACAGTATATGAGTAACTAGTAACTACAGTATACGAGGAACTTGTAACTACAGAATAAGAGTAACTTGTAACTACAGTATACGAGTTACTTGTAACTACAGTATACGAGTCACTTGTAACTACAGCATACGAGTCACATATAACAACAGTATACGTGTAACATGTAACTACAGTATACGAGTTACTTGTAACTACAGTATACGAGTCACTTTTAACTACAGTATTCGAGTAACTTTAACCACATTATACGAGTTACTTTTAACTACAGTGTACAAGTAACTTGTTACTACAGTATACGAGTAACTTGTTACTACAGTATACGAGTAACTTGTAACTACAGTATACGTGTAACTTGTAACTACAGTATACGTGTAACTTAACTACAGTGTACGAGTCACTTGTAACTACAGTATACGAGTCACTTGTAACTACAGTATACGAGTCACTTGTAACTACAGAATCCGCGTAACTAGTAACTACAGTATATGAGTAACTTGTCACTACAGAATACGAGTAACTTGTAACTACAGAATACGCGTAACTAGTAACAACAGTATACGAGTAAGTTGTAACTACAGTATACGAGTAACTTGTAACTACAGTCTACGAGTTGGTTGTAACTACAGTTTACGTGTCACTTGTAACTACAGTGTACGAGTTACTTGTAACTACAGTATACGAGTCACTTTTAACTACAGTATTCGAGTAACTTTAACCACATTATACGTGTTACTTTTAACTACAGTGTACAAGTAACTTGTTACTACAGTATACGAGTAACTTGTTACTACAGTATACGAGTAACTTGTAACTACAGTATACGTGTAACTTGTAACTACAGTATACGTGTTACTTAACTACAGTGTACGAGTCACTTGAAACTACAGTATACGAGTCACTTGTAACTACAGTATACAAGTCACTTGTAACTACAGAATCCGCGTAACTAGTAACTACAGTATATGAGTAACTTGTAACTACAGTATACGAGTAACTTGTAACTACAGAATATGCGTAACTAGTAACAACAGTATACGAGTAAGTTGTAACTACAGTATACGAGTAACTTGTAATTACAGTATACGTGTAACTTTAAACTACAGTATACGTGTAACTTGTAACTTAAGTGTACGAGTCACTTGTAACTACAGTATACGAGTCACTTGTAACTACAGTATACGAGTCACTTGTAACAACAGAATACGCGTAACTAGTAACAACAGTATACGAGTGACTTGTAAATACAGTATACGAGTCACTTGTAACTACAGTCTACGAGTAAGTTGTAACTACAGTGAACGAGTCACTTGTAACTACAGGATACGAGTCACTTGTAACAACAGGATACGAATAACTTGTAACTACAGTATACGTGTAACTTGTAATAACAGTATACAAGTCACTTAACTACAGTCTACGAGTTACTTGTACTTACAGTATACGAGTAACTAGTAACTACAGTATACGAGTCACTTGTAACTGCAGTATACGAGTCTTTTGTAACTACAGTATACGAGTAACAAGTAACTACAGAATACGCGTTACAAGTTTCTACATTATACGAGTAACTTGTAACTACAGTATACGAGTAATTTGTAACTACAGTAAACGAGTAACTTGTTACTACAGTATACGAGTAACTTGTAACTACAGTATACGTGTAACTTGTAACAACAGAATACGAGTAACTTGTAACTACAGTATACGAGTCACTTGTAACTACAGTATACGAGTCATTTGTAACTACAGTATACGAGTCACTTGTAACTACGGAATACGCGTTATTAGTAAGTACAGTATTCGAGTAACTAGTAACTACAGTGAACGAGTCACTTTTTACTACAGTATACGAGTCACTTGTTACAACAGGATACGAGTAACTTGTAACAACAGTATACGTGTAACTTGTAATAACAGTATACAAGTCACTTAACTACAGTCTACGAGTTACTTGTACTTACAGTATACGAGTAACTAGAAACTACAGTATACGAGTCACTTGTAACTGCAGTATACGAGTCACTTGTAACTACAGTATACGAGTAACTAGTAACTACAGAATACGCGTAACAAGTAACTACATTATACGAGTAACTTGTAACTACAGTATACGAGTAACTTGTAACTACAGTATACGAGTAACTTGTTATTACAGTATACGAGTAACTTGTAACTACAGTATACGTGTAACTTGTAACAAAAGAATACGAGTTACTTGTAACTACAGTATACGAGCCACTTGTAACTACGGAATACGCGTTATTAGTAAGTACAGTATTCGAGTAACTAGTAACTACAGTATACGAGGAACTTGTAACTACAGAATACGAGTGACTTGTAACTACAGTATACGTGAAACTTGTAACTACAGTGTACGAGTCACTTGTAACTACAGTATACGAGTCACTTGTAACTACAGTATACGAGTTACTTGTTACTACAGTATACGAGTTACTACTGACTACAGTATACGAGTCACTTGTAATTGCAGCATACGAGTCACTTGTAACTACAGTATACGAGTAACTAGTATCTACAGTATACGAGGAACTTGTTACTACAGAATACGAGTAACTTGTAACTACAGTATACGAGTAACTTGTAACTACAGTATACGAGTCTTTTGTAACTACAGTTTACGAGTAACATGTTACTACAGTATACGAGTCACTTGTAACTACAGTATACGTGTAACTTGTAACTACAGTATTCGAGTAACTTGCAATTACAGTATACGAGTAACTTGTAACTACAGTATACGAGTTACTAGTAACTACAGTATACGAGCAACTTGTAACTACATTATACGAGTAACTTGTAACTACAGTATACGAGTAACTACTAACTACAGTATACGAGTCACTTGTAACAGCAGTATACGAGTCACTAATAACTACAGTATACGAGGAACTTGTAACTACAGAATACGAGTTTCTTGTAACTACAGTTTACGAGTAACTTGTAACTACAGTATACGTGTCACTTGCAACTACAGTGTACGAGTAACTTGTGACTACAGTATACGTGTAACTTTTAACTACAGTATACGAGTCACTTGTAACTACAGTGAACGAGTCACTTGTAACTACAGTATACGAGTAACTTGTAACTACAGTATACGAGTAACTTGTTACTACAGTATACGAGTAACTTGTAACTACAGTATACGTGTAACTTGTAACAACAGAATACGAGTAACTTGTAACTACAGTATACGAGTCATTTGTAACTACAGTATACGAGTCATTTGTAACTACAGTATACGAGTCACTTGTAACTACGGAATACGCGTTATTAGTAAGTACAGTATTCGAGTAACTAGTAACTACAGCATACGTGTCACTTGTAACTATAGTGAACGAGTCACTTGTTACTACAGTATACGAGTAACTTGTAACTACAGTGTACGAGTCACTTGTAACTACAGTATATGAGTCACTTGTAACTACAGTATACGAGTTACTTGTAACTACAGTATACGAGTCACTACTAACTACAGTATACGAGTCACTTGAAATTGCAGCATACGAGTAACTTGTAACTACAGTGTACGAGTCACTTGTAACTACAGTATATGAGTCACTTGTAACTACAGTATACGAGTTACTTGTAACTACAGTATACGAGTCACTACTAACTACAGTATACGAGTCACTTGAAATTGCAGCATACGAGTCACTTGTAACTACAGTATACGAGTAACTAGTATCTACAGTATACGAGTCACTTGTAACTACAGAATACGAGTAACTTGTAACTACAGTATACGAGTAACTTGTAACTACAGTATACGAGTCTTTTGTAACAACAGTTTACGAGTAACTTGTTACTACAGTATACGAGTCACTTGTAACTACAGTATACGTGTAACTTGTATTTACAGTATTCGAGTAACTTGTAACTACAGTAAACGAGTTACTTGTTACTACAATATACGAGTTTCTAGTAACTACAGTATACGAGTAACTTGTTACTACAGTATACGAGTTAGTTGTAACTACAGTAAACAAGTCACTTGTAACTACAGTAAACAAGTTACTTAACTACAGTCTTCGAGTCACTTGTAACTACAGTATAAAAGTAACTAGTAACTACAGTATACGAGGAACTTGTAACTACAGAATAAGAGTAACTTGTAACTACAGTATACGTGTAACTTGTAACTTCAGTGTACGAGTCACTTGTAACTACAGTATACGAGTCACTTGTAACTACAGTATACGAGTCACTTGTAACAACAGAATACGCGTAACTAGTAACAACAGTATACGAGTGACTTGTTAATACAGTATACGAGTCACTTGTAACTACAGTCTACGAGTAAGTTGTAACTACAGTGAACGAGTCACTTGTAACTACAGTATACGAGTCACTTGTTTCTACAGTATACGAGTCACTTGTAATTACAGTATACGTGTAACTTGTAACTACAGTATTCGAGTAACTTGTAACTACAGTTTACGAGTTTCTTGTTACTACAGTATACGAGTTACTAGTAACTACAGTATACGAGTAACTTGTTACTAAAGTATACGAGTTAGTTGTAACTACAGTAAACAAGTCACTTGTAACTACAGTAAACAAGTTACTTAACTACAGTCTTCGAGTCACTTGTAACTACAGTATAAAAGTAACTAGTAACTACAGTATACGAGGAACTTGTAACTACAGAATAAGAGTAACTTGTAACTACAGTATACGAGTTACTTGTAACTACAGTATACGAGTAACTTGTAACTACAGCATACGAGTCACTTATAACAACAGTATACGTGTAACATGTAACTACAGTATACGAGTAACTTGTAACTACAGTATACGAGTCACTTTTAACTACAGTATTCGAGTAACTTTAACCACATTATACGTGTTACTTTTAACTACAGTGTACAAGTAACTTATTACTACAGTATACGAGTAACTTGTTACTACAGTATACGAGTTACTTGTAACTACAGTATACGTGTAACTTGTAACTACAATATACGTGTAACTTAACTACAGTGTACAAGTCACTTGTAACTACAGTATACGAGTCACTTGTAACTACAGTATACGAGTCACTTGTAACTACAGAATCCGCGTAACTAGTAACTACAGTATATGAGTAACTTGTAACTACAGTATACGAGAAACTTGTAACTACAGAATACGCGTAACTAGTAACAACAGTATACGAGTAAGTTGTAACTACAGTATACGAGTAACTTGTTACTACAGTCTACGAGTTGGTTGTAACTACAGTATACGTGTCACTTGTAACTACAGTGTACGAGTAACTTGTAACTACAGTATACGAGTAACTTGTAACTACAGTATACGAGTAACTTGTAACTACAGTATACGAGTCTTTTGTAACAACAGTTTACGAGTAACTTGTTACTACAGTATACGAGTCACTTGTAACTACAGTATACGTGTAACTTGTAACTACAGTATTCGAGTAACTTGTAACTACAGTATACGAGTTACTTGTTACTACAGTATACGAGTAACTAGTAACTACAGTATACGAGTAACTTGTTACTACAGTATACGAGTTAGTTGTAACTACAGTAAACAAGTCACTTGTAACTACAGTAAACAAGTTACTTAACTACAGTCTTCGAGTTACTTGTAACTACAGTATATTAGTAACTAGTAACTACAGTATACGAGGAACTTGTAACTACAGAATAAGAGTAACTTGTAACTACAGTATACGAGTTACTTGTAACTACAGTATACGAGTCACTTGTAACTACAGCATACGAGTCACTTATAACAACAGTATACGTGTAACATGTAACTACAGTATACGAGTTACTTGTAACTACAGTATACGAGTAACTTGTAACTACAGTATACGTGTAACTTGTAACTACAGTATACGTGTTACTTTTAACTACAGTGTACAAGTAACTTGTTACTACAGTATACGAGTAACTTGTTACTACAGTATACGAGGAACTTGTTACTACAGTATACGTGTAACTTGTAACTACAGTATACGTGTTACTTAACTACAGTGTACGAGTCACTTGTAACTACAGTATACGAGTCACTTGTAACTACAGTATACGAGTCACTTGTAACTACAGAATCCGCGTAACTAGTAACTACAGTATATGAGTAACTTGTAACTACAGTATACGAGTAACTTGTTACTACAGTATACGAGTAACTAGTAACAACAGTATACGAGTAAGTTGTAACTACAGTATACGAGTAACTTGTAACTACAGTCTACGAGTTGGTTGTAACTACAGTATACGTGTCACTTGTAACTTCAGTGTACGAGTAACTTGTAACTACAGTATACGAGTCACTTGTAACTACAGTATAGGAGTCACTTGTCACTACAGAATACGCGTAACTAGTAACTACAGTATACGAGTCACTTGTTACTACAGTATACGAGTAACTTGTAATTACAGTATACGTGTAACTTGTAACTACAGTATACGTGTTACTTGTAACTTCAGTGTACGAGTCACTTGTAACTACAGTATACGAGTCACTTGTAACTACAGTATACGAGTCACTTGTAACAACAGAATACGCGTAACTAGTAACAACAGTATACGAGTGACTTGTAAATACAGTACACGAGTCACTTGTAACTACAGTCTACGAGTAAGTTGTAACTACAGTGAACGAGTCACTTGTAACTACAGTATACGAGTCACTTGTAACAACAGGATACGAGTAACTTGTAACTACAGTATACGTGTAACTTGTAATAACAGTATACAAGTCACTTAACTACAGTCTACGAGTTACTTGTACTTACAGTATACGAGTAACTAGTAACTACAGTATACGAGTCACTTGTAACTGCAGTATACGAGTCATTTGTAACTACAGTATACGAGTAACTTGTAACTACAGAATACGCGTAACAAGTAACTACATTATACGAGTAACTTGTAACTACAGTATACGAGTAACTTGTAACTACAGTATACGAGTAACTTGTTACTACAGTATACGAGTAACTTGTAACTACAGTATACGTGTAACTTGTAACAACAGAATACGAGTAACTTGTAACTACAGTATACGAGTCACTTGTAACTACAGTATACGAGTCATTTGTAACTACAGTATACGAGTCACTTGTAACTACGGAATACGCGTTATTAGTAAGTACAGTATTCGAGTAACTAGTAACTACAGAATACGTGTCACTTGTAACTACAGTGAACGAGTCACTTGTTACTACAGTATACGAGTCACTTGTTACAACAGGATACGAGTTACTTGTAACAACAGTATACGTGTAACTTGTAATAACAGTATACAAGTCACTTAACTACAGTCTACGAGTTACTTGTACTTACAGTATACGAGTAACTAGTAACTACAGTATACGAGTCACTTGTAACTGCAGTATACGAGTCACTTGTAACTACAGTATGCGAGTAACTAGTAACTACAGAATACGCGTAACAAGTAACTACATTATACGAGTAACTTGTAACTACAGAATACGAGTAACTTGTAACTACAGTGTACGAGTCACTTGTAACTACAGTATATGAGTCACTTGTAACTACAGTATACGAGTTACTTGTAACTACAGTATACGAGTCACTACTAACTACAGTATACGAGTCACTTGAAATTGCAGCATACGAGTCACTTGTAACTACAGTATACGAGTAACTAGTATCTACAGTATACGAGTCACTTGTAACTACAGAATACGAGTAACTTGTAACTACAGTATACGAGTAACTTGTAACTACAGTATACGAGTCTTTTGTAACAACAGTTTACGAGTAACTTGTTACTACAGTATACGAGTCACTTGTAACTACAGTATACGTGTAACTTGTAACTACAGTATTCGAGTAACTTGTAACTACAGTATAAGAGTTACTTGTTACTACAGTATACGAGTTACTAGTTACTACAGTATACGAGTAACTTGTTACTACAGTATACGAGTAAGTTGTAACTACAGTAAACAAGTCACTTGTAACTACAGTAAACAAGTTACTTAACTACAGTCTTCGAGTCACTTGTAACTACAGTATAAAAATAACTAGTAACTACAGTATACGAGGAACTTGTAACTACAGAATAAGAGTAACTTGTAATTACAGTATACGTGTAACTTGTAACTTCAGTGTACAGGTCACTTGTAACTACAGTATACGAGTCACTTGTAACTACAGTATACGAGTCACTTGTAACAACAGAATACGCGTAACTAGTAACAACAGTATACGAGTGACTTGTAAATACAGTATACGAGTCACTTGTAACTACAGTCTACGAGTAAGTTGTAACTACAGTGAACGAGTCACTTGTAACTACAGTATACGAATCACTTGTTACTACAGTATACGAGTCACTTGTAACTACAGTATACGTGTAACTTGTAACTACAGTATTCGAGTAACTTGTAACTACAGTATACGAGTTACTTGTTACTACAGTATACGAGTTACTAGTAACTACAGTATACGAGTAACTTGTTAATACAGTATACGAGTTAGTTGTAACTACAGTAAACAAGTCACTTGTAACTACAGTAAACAAGTTACTTAACTACAGTCTTCGAGTCACTTGTAACTACAGTATAAAAGTAACTAGTAACTACAGTATACGAGGAACTTGTAACTACAGAATAAGAGTAACTTGTAACTACAGTATACGAGTTACTTGTAACTACAGTATACGAGTCACTTGTAACTACAGCATACGAGTCACTTATAACAACAGTATACGTGTAACATGTAACTACAGTATACGAGTTACTTGTAACTACAGTATACGACTCACTTGTAACTACAGTATACGAGTTACTTGTTACTACAGTATACGAGTTACTACTGACTACAGTATACGAGTCACTTGTAATTGCAGCATACGAGTCACTTGTAACTACAGTATACGAGTAACTAGTATCTACAGTATACGAGGAACTTGTTACTACAGAATACGAGTAACTTGTAACTACAGTATACGAGTAACTTGTAACTACAGTATACGAGTCTTTTGTAACTACAGTTTACGAGTAACATGTTACTACAGTATACGAGTCACTTGTAACTACAGTATACGTGTAACTTGTAACTACAGTATTCGAGTAACTTGCAATTACAGTATACGAGTAACTTGTTACTACAGTATACGAGTTACTAGTAACTACAGTATACGAGCAACTTGTAACTACAGTATACGAGTATCTTGTAACTACAGTATACGAGTAACTACTAACTACAGTATTCGAGTCACTTGTAACAGCAGTATACGAGTCACTTGTAACTACAGTATACGAGTTACTAGTAACTACAGTATACGAGGAACTTGTAATAACAGTATACAAGTCACTTAACTACAGTCTACGAGTTACTTGTACTTACAGTATACGAGTAACTAGTAACTACAGTATACGAGTCACTTGTAACTGCAGTATACGAGTCACTTGTAACTACAGTATACGAGTAACTTGTAACTACAGAATACGCGTAACAAGTAACTACATTATACGAGTAACTTGTAACTACAGTATACGAGTAACTTGTAACTACAGTATACGAGTTACTTGTAACTACAGTATACGAGTCACTACTAACTACAGTATACGAGTCACTTGAAATTGCAGCATACGAGTCACTTGTAACTACAGTATACGAGTAACTAGTATCTACAGTATACGAGGAACTTGTCACTACAGAATACGAGTTACTTGTAACTACAGTATACGAGTATCTTGTAACTACAGTATACGAGTCTTTTGTAACAACAGTTTACGAGTAACTTGTTACTACAGTATACGAGTCACTTGTAACTACAGTATACGTGTAACTTGTAACTACAGTATTCGAGTAACTTGTAACTACAGTATACGAGTTACTTGTTACTACAGTATACGAGTTACTAGTAACTACAGTATACGAGTAACTTGTTACTACAGTATACGAGTTAGTTGTAACTACAGTCAACAAGTCACTTGTAACTACAGTAAACAAGTTACTTAACTACAGTCTTCGAGTCACTTGTAACTACAGTATATGAGTAACTAGTAACTACAGTATACGAGGAACTTGTAACTACAGAATAAGAGTAACTTGTAACTACAGTATACGAGTTACTTGTAACTACAGTATACGAGTCACTTGTAACTACAGCATACGAGTCACTTATAACAACAGTATACGTGTAACATGTAACTACAGTATACGAGTCACTTGTCACTACAGTATACGAGTCACTTGTAACAACAGAATACGCGTAACTAGTAACAACAGTATACGAGTGACTTGTAAATACAGTATACGAGCCACTTGTAACTACAGTCTACGAGTAAGTTGTCACTACAGTGAACGAGTCAATTGTAACTACAGTATACGAGTCACTTGTAACAACAGGATACGAGTAACTTGTAACTACAGTATACGTGTAACTTGTAATAACAGTATACAAGTCACTTAACTACAGTCTACGAGTTACTTGTACTTACAGTATACGAGTAACTAGTAACTACAGTATACGAGTCACTTTTATCTACAGTATTCGAGTAACTTTAACCACATTATACGTGTTACTTTTAACTACAGTGTACAAGTAACTTGTTACTACAGTATACGAGTAACTTGTTACTACAGTATACGTGTAACTTGTAATAACAGTATACAAGTCACTTAACTACAGTCTACGAGTTACTTGTACTTACAGTATACGAGTAACTAGTAACTACAGTATACGAGTCACTTGTAACTGCAGTATACGAGTCACTTGTAACTACAGTATACGAGTAACTTGTAACTACAGAATACGCGTAACAAGTAACAACATTATACGAGTAACTTGTAACTACAGTATACGAGTAACTTGTAACTACAGTATACGAGTAACTTGTTACTACAGTATACGAGTAACTTGTAACTACAGAATACGTGTAACTTGTAACAACAGAATACGAGTAACTTGTAACTACAGTATACGAGTCACTTGTAACTACAGTATACGAGTCATTTGTAACTACAGTATACGAGTCACTTGTAACTACGGAATACGCGTTATTAGTAAGTACAGTATTCGAGTAACTAGTAACTACAGAATACGTGTCACTTGTAACTACAGTGAACGAGTCACTTGTTACTACAGTATACGAGTCACTTGTTACAACAGGATACGAGTTACTTGTAACAACAGTATACGTGTAACTTGTAATAACAGTATACAAGTCACTTAACTACAGTCTACGAGTTACTTGTACTTACAGTATACGAGTAACTAGTAACTACAGTATACGAGTCACTTGTAACTGCAGTATACGAGTCACTTGTAACTACAGTATACGAGTAACTAGTAACTACAGAATACGCGTAACAAGTAACTACATTAAACGAGTAACTTGTAACTACAGAATACGAGTAACTTGTAACTACAGTGTACGAGTCACTTGTAACTACAGTATATGAGTCACTTGTAACTACAGTATACGAGTTACTTGTAACTACAGTATACGAGTCACTACTAACTACAGTATACGAGTCACTTGAAATTGCAGCATACGAGTCACTTGTAACTACAGTATACGAGTAACTAGTATCTACAGTATACGAGTCACTTGTAACTACAGAATACGAGTAACTTGTAACTACAGTATACGAGTAACTTGTAACTACAGTATACGAGTCTTTTGTAACAACAGTTTACGAGTAACTTGTTACTACAGTATACGAGTCACTTGTAACTACAGTATACGTGTAACTTGTAACTACAGTATTCGAGTAACTTGTAACTACAGTATAAGAGTTACTTGTTACTACAGAATACGAGTAACTTGTAACTACAGTATACGAGTAACTTGTTACTACAGTATACGAGTTAGTTGTAACTACAGTAAACAAGTCCTTTGTAACTACAGTAAACAAGTTACTTAACTACAGTCTTCGAGTCACTTGTAACTACAGTATAAAAGTAACTAGTAACTACAGTATACGAGGAACTTGTAACTACAGAATAAGAGTAACTTGTAACTACAGTATACGTGTAACTTGTAACTTCAGTGTACAGGTCACTTGTAACTACAGTATACGAGTCACTTGTAACTACAGTATACGAGTCACTTGTAACAACAGAATACGCGTAACTAGTAACAACAGTATACGAGTGACTTGTAAATACAGTATACGAGTCACTTGTAACTACAGTCTACGAGTAAGTTGTAACTACAGTGAACGAGTCACTTGTAACTACAGTATACGAGTCACTTGTTACTACAGTATACGAGTCACTTGTAACTACAGTATACGTGTAACTTGTAACTACAGTATTCGAGTAACTTGTAACTACAGTATACGAGTTACTTGTTACTACAGTATACGAGTTACTAGTAACTACAGTATACGAGTAACTTGTTAATACAGTATACGAGTTAGTTGTAACTACAGTAAACAAGTCACTTGTAACTACAGTAAACAAGTTACTTAACTAAAGTCTTCGAGTCACTTGTAACTACAGTATAAAAGTAACTAGTAACTACAGTATACGAGGAACTTGTAACTACAGAATAAAAGTAACTTGTAACTACAGTATACGAGTTACTTGTAACTACAGTATACGAGTCACTTGTAACTACAGCATACGAGTCACTTATAACAACAGTATACGTGTAACATGTAACTACAGTATACGAGTTACTTGTAACTACAGTATACGACTCACTTGTAACTACAGTATACGAGTTACTTGTTACTACAGTATACGAGTTACTACTGACTACAGTATACGAGTCACTTGTAATTGCAGCATACGAGTCACTTGTAACTACAGTATACGAGTAACTAGTATCTACAGTATACGAGGAACTTGTTACTACAGAATACGAGTAACTTGTAACTACAGTATACGAGTAACTTGTAACTACAGTATACGAGTCTTTTGTAACTACAGTTTACGAGTAACATGTTACTACAGTATACGAGTCACTTGTAACTACAGTATACGTGTAACTTGTAACTACAGTATTCGAGTAACTTGCAATTACAGTATACGAGTAACTTGTTACTACAGTATACGAGTTACTAGTAACTACAGTATACGAGCAACTTGTAACTACAGTATACGAGTATCTTGTAACTACAGTATACGAGTAACTACTAACTACAGTATTCGAGTCACTTGTAACAGCAGTATACGAGTCACTTGTAACTACAGTATACGAGTTACTTGTAACTACAGTATACGAGGAACTTGTAACTACAGAATACGAGTAACTAGTAACTACAGTATACGATTTACTTGTAACTACAGTATACGAGTCACTTGTAACTACAGCATACGAGTCACTTATAACAACAGTATACGTGTAACATGTAACTACAGTATACGAGTTAACGAGTAACTTGAAACTATAATCTACGTGAAACTTGTAACTACAGTGTACGAGTCACTTGTAACTACAGTATATGAGTCACTTGTAACTACAGTATACGAGTTACTTGTAACTACAGTATACGAGTCACTACTAACTACAATATACGAGTCACTTGAAATTGCAGCATACGAGTCACTTGTAACTACAGTATACGAGTAACTAGTATCTACAGTATACGAGGAACTTGTCACTACAGAATACGAGTTACTTGTAACTACAGTATACGAGTATCTTGTAACTACAGTATACGAGTCTTTTGTAACAACAGTTTACGAGTAACTTGTTACTACAGTATACGAGTCACTTGTAACTACAGTATACGTGTAACATGTAACTACAGTATACGAGTTACTTGTAACTACAGTATACGACTCACTTGTAACTACAGTATACGAGTTACTTGTTACTACAGTATACGAGTTACTACTGACTACAGTATACGAGTCACTTGTAATTGCAGCATACGAGTCACTTGTAACTACAGTATACGAGTAACTAGTATCTACAGTATACGAGGAACTTGTTACTACAGAATACGAGTAACTTGTAACTACAGTATACGAGTAACTTGTAACTACAGTATACGAGTCTTTTGTAACTACAGTTTACGAGTAACATGTTACTACAGTGTACGAGTCACTTGTAACTACAGTATACGTGTAACTTGTAACTACAGTATTCGAGTAACTTGCAATTACAGTATACGAGTAACTTGTTACTACAGTATACGAGTTACTAGTAACTACAGTATACGAGCAACTTGTAACTACAGTATACGAGTATCTTGTAACTACAGTATACGAGTAACTACTAACTACAGTATTCGAGTCACTTGTAACAGCAGTATACGAGTCACTTGTAACTACAGTATACGAGTTACTAGTAACTACAGTATACGAGGAACTTGTAACTACAGAATACGAGTAACTAGTAACTACAGTATACGATTTACTTGTAACTACAGTATACGAGTCACTTGTATCTACAGCATACGAGTCACTTATAACAACAGTATACGTGTAACATGTAACTACAGTATACGAGTTAACGAGTAACTTGAAACTATAAGCTACGTGAAACTTGTAACTACAGTGTACGAGTCACTTGTAACTACAGTATATGAGTCACTTGTAACTACAGTATACGAGTTACTTGTAACTACAGTATACGAGTCACTACTAACTACAATATACGAGTCACTTGAAATTGCAGCATACGAGTCACTTGTAACTACAGTATACGAGTAACTAGTATCTACAGTATACGAGGAACTTGTCACTACAGAATACGAGTTACTTGTAACTACAGTATACGAGTATCTTGTAACTACAGTATACGAGTCTTTTGTAACAACAGTTTACGAGTAACTTGTTACTACAGTATACGAGTCACTTGTAACTACAGT
Organism: Tuta absoluta; assembly: GCA_027580185.1. NCBI lineage: Eukaryota > Metazoa > Arthropoda > Insecta > Lepidoptera > Gelechiidae > Tuta > Tuta absoluta. The sequence goes on along the minus strand of JAQAHW010000019.1, from coordinate 2,342,108 downwards.
ATACGTGTAACTTGTAACTACAGTATTCGAGTAACTTGTAACTACAGTATACGAGTTACTTGTTACTACAGTATACGAGTTACTAGTAACTACAGTATACGAGTAACTTGTTACTACAGTATACGAGTTAGTTGTAACTACAGTCAACAAGTCACTTGTAACTACAGTAAACAAGTTACTTAACTACAGTCTTCGAGTCACTTGTAACTACAGTATATGAGTAACTAGTAACTACAGTATACGAGGAACTTGTAACTACAGAATAAGAGTAACTAGTAACTACAGTATACGAGTTACTTGTAACTACAGTATACGAGTCACTTGTAACTACAGCATACGAGTCACTTATAACAACAGTATACGTGTAACATGTAACTACAGTATACGAGTCACTTGTCACTACAGTATACGAGTCACTTGTAACTACAGTATACGTGTAACTTGTAATAACAGTATACAAGTCACTTAACTACAGTCTACGAGTTACTTGTACTTACAGTATACGAGTAACTAGTAACTACAGTATACGAGTCACTTTTAACTACAGTATTCGAGTAACTTTAACCACATTATACGTGTTACTTTTAACTACAGTGTACAAGTAACTTGTTACTACAGTATACGAGTAACTTGTTACTACAGTATACGTGTAACTTGTAATAACAGTATACAAGTCACTTAACTACAGTCTACGAGTTACTTGTACTTACAGGTATACGAGTAACTAGTAACTACAGTATACGAGTCACTTTTAACTACAGTATTCGAGTAACTTTAACCACATTATACGTGTTACTTTTAACTACAGTGTACAAGTAACTTGTTACTACAGTATAAACGAGTCACTTGTAACTGCAGTATACGAGTCACTTGTAACTACAGTATACGAGTAACTAGTAACTACAGAATACGCGTAACAAGTAACTACATTATACGAGTAACTTGTAACTACAGTATACGAGTAACTTGTAACTACAGTATACGAGTAACTTGTTACTACAGTATACGAGTAACTTGTAACTACAGTATACGTGTAACTTGTAACAACAGAATACGAGTAACTTGAAACTACAGTATACGAGTCACTTGTAACTACAGTATACGAGTCATTTGTAACTACAGTATACGAGTCACTTGTAACTACGGAATACGCGTTATTAGTAAGTACAGTATTCGAGTAACTAGTAACTACAGAATACGTGTCACTTGTAACTACAGTGAACGAGTCACTTGTTACTTCAGTATACGAGTCACTTGTTACAACAGGATACGAGTAACTTGTAACTACAGTATACGTGTAACTTGTAATAACAGTAAACAAGTCACTTAACTACAGTCTACGAGTTACTTGTACTTACAGTATACGAGTAACTAGTAACTACAGTATACGAGTCACTTGTAACTGCAGTATACGAGTCACTTGTAACTACAGTATACGAGTAACTAGTAACTACAGAATACGCGTAACAAGTAACTACATTATACGAGTAACTTGTAACTACAGTATACGAGTAACTTGTAACTACAGTATACGAGTAACTTGTTATTACAGTATACGAGTAACTTGTAACTACAGTATACGTGTAACTTGTAACAACAGAATACGAGTAACTTGTAACTACAGTATACGAGTCACTTGTAACTACAGTATACGAGTCACTTGTAACTACAGTATACGAGTCACTTGTAACTACGGAATACGCGTTATTAGTAAGTACAGTATTCGAGTAACTAGTCACTACAGTATACGAGGAACTTGTAACTACAGAATACGAGTGACTTGTAACTACAGTATACGAGTAACTTGTAACTACAGTATACGAGTCACTTGTAACTACAGTTTACGAGTAACTTGTAACTACAGTATACGTGTAACTTGTAACTACAGTATACGAGTCACTTGTAACTACAGTATACGAGTCACTTGTAACTACAGTGAACGAGTCACTTGTAACTACAGTATACGAGTCACTTCTAACAACAGTATACGAGTAACTTGTAACTACAGTATACGTGTAACTTGTAATTACAGTATACAAGTCACTTATCTACAGTCGACGAGTTACTTGTAACTACAGTATTCGAGAAACTACAGTATACGAGTAACTTGTAACAACAGTATACGAGTAACTTGTAACTACAGTATACGAGTCATTTTTAACTACAGTATACGAGTAACTTGTAACTACAGTATACGAGTTTTGGCGAGAAGGTTTCCTGACGATGGATATAATTGAAACTCTTCCTTGATTGTAGTACAAGTTGTATTTCTGTGTCACAAATAGTGATTGCTTTAATATTAATCCAATAATTACAATTTGCTCAATCGAGAGCCAGGAAGATGAGAAAATCTCTCTTTTAGCATGACATCTTATTCTTAATGTCAGTTTGACGTCTAAGTAAAACTATGTTCAATAAAAAGGTCAGCGCCTAAGGAGGTCGCTACATCACCCCCCCACGGAGAGAGACAAACAAGTCTCTGGACATTAAAAACGGAACCCCACCCGTCTTCCATATCGAGTGGTGTAAGACGGAGGCGGAGCAGAGGGTGAAGAAGTTGCCCGAGTTGGCAAAGCAGAAACTGCCAGAGGCAACTGAGCTGCTGACGAAGGCTGAGCTGCAGCACTAGGCGCAGGTATCAGTGAAATTGCGGGTTCAGTCGGAATTGCAGGAGAAACAGTAGAATGCCGTTCTATAAAAGCAGGTTTGACTCTATCAACGCTCACCGAAACGTTCCTACCGTTGATGTCAACCGTTAGGGTTTTGCCATCACTGGAGCGATCGAGAATTGGAAACGGCCCGTTATATGGCGGTTGTAAGGAGCGCCGAACAGCATCATCACGTAGATAAACGTGGGATGATGAGGAAAGATCCTTGAAAATGAAAGGAGAAGAAGAACTGCCGTGCCGAGATGCTGGGACAGGTCGAATTTCCGACATATGTCTCCGCAATTGAACGACTAAGTCAGCTGGATCTTCGAGCTTCTTGGGATCAGGACTGCTGACCAAGATTTCACCAGGAAGCCGCAAGGTCTCGCCGTAAAGGAGTTCGGCCACCGACGCACTTAAATCCTCTTTGAACGCAGTACGCATCCCCAAAAGGACAAGAGGCAGAGCGCTCAATCATTCACCACCGTGACACATAAGAGCTGATTTAAGCTGCCGGTGGACGCGCTCGATCATACCGTTTGCTTGTGGATGATACGCTGTGGTTCGAATACGCTTTGTGGTGAAAATGGCCATCAATCGACGAAACAGATCGGACTCAAACTGAGCACCCTGGTCGCTTGTAACAAGTGATGGCATACCGAATCTTGATATCCACTGCTGAATAAAAGTGTCCGCTACCTCCACTGCCGTTATGCTCTGCATAGGCCAGACCTCTGGCCACCTCGTTACTCTGTCTATGGCAGTTAAGCAATAACGATATCCTTTGCAGGGAGGTAGAGGCCCAATGATGTCGATGTGGACATGCAGGAAACGACCAAAGGGCATCTCGAAACCACCGAGTGGAGCACAGTTATGCCTAGTGACCTTGCTACGTTGGCATGGCTGGCAAGTGCGAGCCCACAGTTTGCAGTCTTTATTGACTAAGGGCCAGACGTAACGATCTGTTACCAGCCGTGTCGAAGCACGTGCGCCGGGGTGACTCAAGTTATGAAACTTGTCAAACACCGCACGACGGAATGGAGGGGTCAGATATGGACGAGGTTTTCCAGATGAAACATCGCAGGTGACGGAGGTGTTAGAGCCCGGAATAGTGATTGGCGTAAGTTGAAGGCTAGAACCAAGACGACGTAACTCAGCAAGCTCCGGGTCCGATTCCTGCGACTTGGCAAACGCCTCAAAGTCCAGGTCTAAAGTGATTGCGTCGACCCGGGACAACGCATCCGCGACGACGTTGTGTTCACCTTTTACGTATTGAATATCTGTCGTGAACTGACTGATGAACGACAGCTGGTTCAACTGCGGTGGAGGTAGTTTCTCCCGACGTTGAATGAAAGCGTACAGCAACGGCTTGTAGTTCGTAAAAATGGTTGTATGTTGCACCTCCAAAATGTGCCGAAAATGCTGAACGCTTTCATACACCGCAAGTAACTCTCGGTAGTAAGCAGGCCACTGAGCTTGTTGTGCGGTTAACTTTTTGCTAAAGAATGCAAGAGGAGCCCAGTCTGTACCGATGCGCTGCTGCAGGCAAGCTCCAACATGGATGCTGGATGCGTCGGTAAATAGACCAAGCTTGGCACCAGCAATAGGATGATGAAGCAGCGTTGCATCAGAGAGACTTCTCTTGCATTCCTCGAAGTTATGCAGAAGCTCGGGTGTCCATGGATATGGTTTTGAACCCTTGCTGTTAGTTGCCGCTAACGTGTCAATCAGTGGGGCCTGGAATTTCGCAGCTTGAGGTATGAAACGCCTGTAGAAATTCAACATGCCGAGGAATCTGCGCATGCCTTGAACAGTTTTAGGCGGTGCAAAATTCTGAAGCACCTGTATACGATCCTGTGGAGGACATGTACCGTCAGCACTGATGTGATAACCGAGGAAAGTAACCTCACTAGCGCCAAAGGTACACTTTCCCGGGTTGAGCACTACACCGTATTCCTGTAGGCGCTTGAAAAGGATCCGAAGGTGCTCTCTGTGTGAGGCCTCGTCTGGAGAAAAGATGAGGATGTCGTCAATGTAAGGAAAGCAAAAATCAAGACCCCGAGTGACCTCATCAATGAACCGCTGAAAGGTTTGACCAGCGTTACGCAATCCGAATGTCATGAAAGGGAACTCGAAGAGGCCAAACGGAGTAATGATGGCTGTCTTCACAATATCTTCCTCTCTGACGGGTATTTGATGATAAGCCTTCACAAGATCCAGAGTGCTGAACACCTTCGCTCCTGTGAGGTTATGGGCAAAGTCATGGATATGACGAACGGGGTATTTGTCCGGGATTGTTCTGGCATTCAGGGCGCGATAGTCGCCACATGGACGCCAGGTGTTGTCTTTCTTATGAGTCATGTGTAATGGAGATGACCAAGCGCTTTTGGATGGTCTCGCTGTTCCGGTCCGCACCATGTCCTCGAATTCTTTTTTAGCATCAACGAGCTTCTGAGGTGCTAAACGGCGCGGGCGGCATGAGACGGGAGGACCATCGGTCGTCTGAATATAGTGCACAGTGTCGTGTTTGACAATCCTAGGAAAACCAGGTGGCCGAGTAATGTCTGGGAATTCAGACAGAAGTTCAGTATAGGGTGAACTTCCAGATGCAACGGCTTTGACACTGGGCTGTTCGAAATTAGCCCTGAAGGCGATTGCACACAAACCAGTAGTGTTGTCAATCAACCTTTTGTTGCGACAGTCAGGTAAAAGATTATAATGCGCCAAGAAGTCGGCTCCTATTATAGCTTTTTGCACATCAGCAACGACGAACTGCCAAACGAAATCTCGACGTAGCCCTAGATTAAGATGAAGGTTAATTGTACCGAAGGTTCTTATTTTGGAATCGTTCGCAGCACTGAGCTCATAATCAGTGTTTTGCGGTCGACGTGGGAGCCAGTTATGTGGATAGCAACACAAGTCGGAGCCGGTATCAACTAGAAATTGACGTTTCGTTATCTTGTCAGTAATAAAGAGGCGACGGCTGACAGGAGAGCAAACAGTTGCCGCCGCTACTGATTGCCCCTGGGGTTTACCGATTTCATGTCACAGGGACCGTCACAGCGAACTGCTTTCTTACCAAATCGCCTATGATACCAGCAACGGCGCCTAGCATCAGGCGAAAATGAGCGCGATGATGATCGGGATAATGAACGTGAAAACCTGCCAGAACGCGAACGACTACGACCTTGGTGAAAACCCCGAGCGGACATTGCATGAACCTGTTGAGTAAGCTCATCCATTCTCTTAGAAACACTCTGAAACATGTCAGGAGGCGGTGCATTAGCCGCGTAGACAGAAAAAGATGTGGCAGACAGCTCGATTATTTTGTCAGCTAGATCTGACAATTTGTCTAGCGCTAGATCCGGCTGAGACACTAGAATCGCCTGAATGTTTTGAGGCAAACGCTGCAACCAAAGTTGCCGTATAATCTTTTCATCGGTCAAGGTAGATCCAGCCAGTGACTTAAGGTGTCGAAGAAACTGAGAGGGCTTCTTGTCACCAAGCTGAACATCACTAAGAAGCTGCCTGACCTTTTGCGTCTCTGAAATCGACAACCTATTAATGAGTTCAGTCTTAAGAGTGTCATATCTTGTACCTGCCGCTATGGGGCGAGTAATGATGTCCTCTATTTCTCCTGCTAACTTGTGATCAAGGCCACTCACAACATAATTGTACTTGGTTGTGTCAGAAACAATGCCCGCAAGTTCAAACTGGGCCTCGACCTGCGCAAACCACACCGCTGGCTTGTCAGGCCAAAATGGAGGCAGCTTAACTGAAACCGCAGAGACATCACCTTTCTGACGGCTAACCAACAGCTGCGTCTGCAACTCCTCCTTCTCCAACTGCAGTGCACGCAACTGCGCTTCTAAACCCTCAGCCATTACAAGTTATAATGTTACAAATCTTTAAAAAAAAATGAACATAAAATAAAATTGCAGAGTAGGAAACTCTCCTAGCCAAAAATGCACACTATGAAACTCCGCGGTGCTAATAACAATTTACCTACGAGAAGCGTAAATAAAACTTAAAACTAAATAGAAGCTAAACTGATAAAACGTAAAATATTCAAAATATAAAACTGCTTAAAAAAATAATTAAAACCGGCACTATTCACGCGACGAAGTCCGAAAAAAAATATTCACTGTTTCCTTGTCGATAGAGAACATAACCATGGGCGATGACAGCAGACCGCGCCGTGCGCGCGACGTTCAGCGATCTCGATGGTGCAACTCGCAGCAGAAGAGTAGAGACCACGCGCGGAGATCAACAGCAAACACGACGGGCGGGAACGGGCGGGTCAAAAATCCAACGATGTAGGCCCTTCAGCCTCAAACAAGACGAAGATCACGTCAGTGGTCACCACTTTGGCGAGAAGGTTGCCTGACGATGGATATAATTGAAACTCTTCCTTGATTGTAGTACAAGTTGTATTTCTGTGTCACAAATAGTGATTGCTTTAATAATAATCCAATAATTACAATTTACTCAATCGAGAGCCAGGAAGATGAGAAAATCTCTCTATTAGCATGACATCTTATTCTTAATGTCAGTTTGACGTCTAAGTAAAACTATGTACATATGTACAATAAAAAGGTCAGCGCCTAAGGAGGTCGCTACAGAGTAACTTGTAACTACAGTATTCGTGTACAACAACAGTATACAAGGAACGTGTCACTACAGTTTACGAGTCACTTGTAACTACAGCATACGAGTCACTTATAACAACAGTATACGTGTAACATGTAACTACAGTATACAAGTGACTTGTAACTAAAGTCTACGAGTCACTTGTAACTACAGTATACGAGTTACTTGTAACTACGGTATATGAGTCACTTGTTACTACAGCATACGAGACACTCATAACAACAGTATACGTGTAACTTGTAACTACAGTATACATGTCACTTGTAACTATAGTCTTTGAGTCACTTGTACCACAGTTTACGAGTTACTAAAACTACAGTTTACGAGTTATTAGTAACTACAGTATACGAGTCACTTGTAACTACAGTATACGAGTCACTTGTAACTACAGTATACGAGTCACTTGTAACTACAGAATCCGCGTAACTAGTAACTACAGTATATGATGAACTTGTAACTACAGTATACGAGTAACTTGTAACTACAGAATACGCGTAAATAGTAACAACAGTATACGAGTAAGTTGTAACTACAGTATACGAGTAACTTGTAACTACAGTCTACGAGTTAGTTGTAACTACAGTATACGTGTCACTTGTAATTACAGTGTACGAGTCACTTGTAACTACAGTATACGAGTCACTTGTAACTACAGTATACGAGTCACTTGTCACTACAGAATACGCGTAACTAGTAACAACAGTATACGAGTCACTTGTTACTACAGTATACGAGTAACTTGTAATTACAGTATACGTGTAACTTGTAACTACAGTATACGTGTAACTTGTAACTTCAGTGTACGAGTCACTTGTAACTACAGTATACGAGTCACTTGTAACTACAGTATACGAGTCACTTGTAACTACAGAATACGCGTAATTAGTAACTACAGTATACGAGTAAGTTGTAACTACAGTATACGAGTAACTTGTAACTACAGTATTCGAGTAACTTGTAACTACAATATACGAGTAACTTGTAATTACAGTATACGAGTAACTTGTAACTACAGTCTACAGCCGTGTGATTGCCAGCTTAGAATAGCATCACCCCATTTCTTACTCATGGGTGTCGTAAGAGCCGACCAAGGGACTCGAGGGATGTGTATTGCAATTTTAGGCGATGGGCTGACAACCTGTCACTATAGTGATACACAGTTATCTGATTGACCCTCAAGCTTTTGTCAGACGTGGTGTTAATATCCGTTTTACGGCCGTTAACGCTCTGCCTACCCCGTGGGGGATATAGGCGTGATTTATGTATGTATGTATGTATGTAACTACAGTATACGAATTACTTGTAACTACAGTATACGAGTAACTTGTAACTACAGTATACGTGTAACTTGTAACTTCAGTGTACGAGTCATTTGTAACTACAGTTTACGAGTCACTTGTAACTACAATATACGAGTCACTTGTAACTACAGAATACGCGTAACTTGTAACTACAGTATACGAGTTACTTGTAACTACAGTATTCGAGTAACTTGTAACTAAAATATACGAGTAACTTGTAATAACAGTATACGAGTAACTTATAACTACAGTATACGAATTACTTGTAACTACAGTATACGAGTAACTTGTAACTACAGTATACGTGTAACTTGTAACTTCAGTGTACGAGTCATTTGTAACTACAGTTTACGAGTCACTTGTTACTACAATATACGAGTCACTTGTAACTACAGAATACGCGTAACTAGTAACTACAGTATACGAGTCACTTGTAACTACAGCATACGAGTCACTTATAACTACAGTATACGTGTAACATGTAACTACAGTATACGAGTTACTTGTAACTACAGTATACGAGTCACTTTTAACTACAGTATTCGAGTAACTTGTAACCACATTAAACGTGTAACTTTTAACTACAGTGTACGAGTCACTTGTAACTACAGTATACAAGTAACTTGTTACTACAGTATACGAGTAACTTGTAACTACAGCATACGTGTAACTTGTAACTACAGTATACGTGTGACTTAACTACAGTGTACGAGTCACTTGTAACTACAGTATACGAGTCACTTTTAACTACAGTATACGAGTCACTTGTAACTACAGAATCCGCGTGACTAGTAACTACAGTATATGATGAACTTGTAACTACAGTATACGAGTAACTTGTAACTACAGAATACGCGTAACTAGTAACAATAGTATACGAGTAAGTTGTAACTACAGTATACGAGTAACTTGTTACTACAGTCTACGAGTAAGTTGTAACTACAGTATACGTGTCTCTTGTAATTACAGTGTACGAGTCACTTGTAACTACAGTATACGAGTCACTTGTAACTACAGTATACGAGTCACTTTTCACTACAGAATACGCGTAACTAGTAACTACAGTATACGAGTCACTTGTTACTACAGTATACGAGTAACTTGTTATTACAGTATACGTGTAACTTGTAACTACAGTATACGTGTAACTTGTAACTTCAGTGTACGAGTCACTTGTAACTACAGTATACGAGTCACTTGTTACTACAGTATACGAGTCACTTGTAACTACAGAATACGCGTAATTAGTAACTACAGTATACGAGTAAATTGTAACTACAGTATACGAGTAATTTTTAAGAACAGTCTACGAGTAAGTTGTAACAACAGTATACGTGTCACTTGTAGCTACAGTGTACGAGTCACTTGTAACTACAGTATACAAGTCACTTGTAACTTCAGTATACGAGTCACTTGTAACTACAGTATACGCGTAACTAGTATTTACAGTATACGAGTCACTTGTAACTACAGTATACGAGTCACTTGTAACTACAGAATACGCGTAACTAGTAACAACAGTATACGAGTGACTTGTAAATACAGTATACGAGTCACTTGTAACTACAGTCTACAAGTAAGTTGTAACTACAGAATACGTGTCACTTGTAACTACAGTGAACGAGTCACTTGTAACTACAGTATACGAGTCATTTGTAACAACAGGATACGAGTAACTTGTAACTACAGTATACGTGTAACTTGTAATATCAGTATACAAGTCACTTAACTACAGTCTACGAGTTCTTTTACTTACAGTATACGAGTAACTAGTAACTACAGTATACGAGTCACTTGTAACTGCAGTATACGAGTCACTTGTAACTACAGTATACGAGTAACTAGTAACTACAGAATACGCGTAATTTTGTTACTACAGTATACGAGTAACTTGTAACTACAGTATACGTGTTACTTGTAACAACAGAATACGAGTAACTTGTAACTACAGTATACGAGTCACTTGTAACTACAGTATATGAGTCACTTGTAACTACAGTATACGAGTCACTTGTAACGACGGAATACGCGTAATTAGTAACTACAGTATACGAGTAACTAGTAACTACAGTATACGAGGAGCTTGTAACTACAGAATACGAGTGACTTGTAACTACAGTATACGAGTAAAGGTATATACGTCGGTAAAGGATATTATTGACCGTGAGCGATTACAAGACAATATAGACAGAGTTGTTAAATGGAGTCAAGATAATAAACTAGAGTTTAACGTTTCGAAATGGAGCCTTATGTCCTATACGCGTGCTAATCGGCCTTGTCACTTTAATTATGAAATTAACGGAAAGGCACTTACTAAAATTACAGCTGTGCGGGACTTGGGAATTCAAATGACTGAGGACTTAACTTTTCGGGATCATATAACGAAAATCTGTAAAAAAGCTTATAGGAATTTAGGATTCGTTATGCGACAAACAAGAGACGTTAACAACATTCTAGCCATTAAGTCCCTATATAATGCACTAGTCAGAAGCCAACTAGAGAGCTGTTCAATAATATGGAGTCCCTACGAAGAGAAATATATTTCAATGATGGAAAAAATTCAGAATAAATTCTTAAGGTGTATGTATAAGAAGCAATTTGAAGTATATCCATCATACCCAATAATATATCCAACACTTTTTCTCCTCGGTATGATAGGTTACAATAAACTTGAAGTGAGAAGAAATTTAGCGCTAACTACATACGTGTTCAAAGTAATTAGGAGACTGCTTGAAAATAGCATATTGTTGGGTGCAATTAATATACATGTACCCAATACGCGTCTGCGAATAGGACCTCGACAATACACATTCGTGCTGCCGCAATGTAGGACGAACATACTCAAATTTGCACCATTGACAGAAGCTTTACGTATTCTCAACCTTATTGGCGAACAGGTTGACTTATTTCATTGTACAATAGCGGAGTTCAATAAAAGTGTGTTAGATTGTTTATGTAAATAGAATAAAATTATACTTAGACTGATAATGATTTGATTATTTACTTACTAATTAAATTTATTAATGTAATTCTATAATTTATAGCAAGACATTGTTACATAGAGTCTAATTAATTTATTTGTTTTTTTATCTGACATGTTATTTGGATTATTTGTAGTTATTTTGTTTTGTAAATGTAGATAATGTTGTGTGATTTTTGGAAATTTTTAGAAATAAACGAGTAACTTGTAACTACAGTATACGAGTCACTTGTAACTACAGTTTACGAGTAACTTGTAACTACAGTATACGTGTCACTTGCAACTACAGTGTACGAGTAACTTGTAACTACAGTATACGTGTAACTTCTAACAACAGTATACGAGTCACTTGTAACTACAGTATACGAGTCACTTGTAACTACAGTGAACGAGTCACTTGTAATTACAGTAAACTAGTCACTTCTAACAACAGTATAAAAGTAACTTGTAACTACAGTATACGTGTAACTTGTAATTACAGTATACAAGTCACTTAACTACATTCGACGAGTTACTTGTAACTACAGTATTCGAGAAACTACAGTATACGAGTAACTTGTAACTACAGTATAAGAGTAACTTTTACAACAGTATACGAGTAACTTGTAACTACAGTATACGAGTCATTTTTAACAACAGTATACAAGTAACTTGTAACTACAGTATACGAGTCACTTGTAACTACAGCATACGAGTCACTTATAACAACAGTATACGTGTAACATGTTACTACAGTATACAAGTCACTTGTAACTACAGTCTACGAGTCACTTGTAACTACAGTATACAAGTTACTTGTAACTACGGTATATGAGTCACTTGTTACTACAGCATACGAGACACTCATAACAACAGTATACGTGTAACTTGTAACTACAGTATACAAGTCACTTGAAACTATAGTCTTTGAGTCACTTGTACCACAGTATACGAGTTACTAAAACTACAGTATACGAGTTATTAGTAACTACAGTATACGAGTCACTTGTAACTACAGTATACGAGTCACTTGTAACTACAGTATACGAGTCACTTGTAACTACAGAATACGCGTAACTTGTAACTACAGTATATGAGTCACTTGTAACTACAGTATACGAGTCACTTGTAACTACAGTATTCGAGTAACTTGTAACTACAAAATACGAGTAACTTGTAATAACAGTATACGAGTAACTTGTAACTACAGTATACGAATTACTTGTAACTACAGTATACGAGTAACTTGTAACTACAGTATACGTGTAACTTGTAACTTCAGTGTACGAGTCATTTGTAACTGCAGTTTACGAGTCACTTGTAATTACAATATACGAGTCACTTGTAACTACAGAATACGCGTAACTAGTAACTACAGTATACGAGTAACTTGTTACTACAGTATACGAGTAAGTTGAAACTACAGTATACGAGTAACTTGTAACTACAGTCTACGAGTCACTTGTAACTACAGTATACGAGTCACTTGTAACTACAGTATACGAGTAACTTGTAACTACAGTATTCGAGTAACTTGTAACTACAATATACAAGTAACTTATAAATACAGTATTCGAGTTACTTGTAACTACAGTATACGAGTGAGTCGTAACTACAGTATACGAGGAATTTGTAACTACAGAATAAGAGTAACTTGTAACTACAGTATACGAGTCACTTGTAACTACAGAATACGCGTAACTAGTAACTACAGTATACAAGTCACTTGTAACTACAGTATACGAGTCACTTGTAACTACACAATACGCGTAACTAGTAACTACAGTATACGAGTAACTTGTAACTACAGTATACGAGTAACTTGTAACTACAGAATACGCGTAACTAGTAACTACAGTATACGAGTAAGTTGTAACCACAGTATACGAGTAACTTGTAACTACAGTCTAAGAATAAGTTGTAACTACAGTATACGTGTCACTTGTAACTACAGTGTACGAGTCACTTGTAACTACAGTATACGAGTCACTTCTAACTACAGAATACGCGTAACTAGTAACTAAAGAATACGAGTAAGTTGTAACTACAGTATACGAGTAACTTGTAACTACAGTCTACGAGAAAGTTGTAACTACAGTATACGTGTCACTTGTAACTACAGTCTACGAATCACTTGTAACTACAGTATACGAGTAACTTGTAACTACAGTATACGAGTAACTTGTAACTACAGTATACGAGTAAATTGTAACTACAGTATAGGAAACACTTGTAACTACAGTGAACGAGTCACTTGTAACTACAGTATACGAGTCACTTGTAACAACAGTATACGAGTAACTTGAAACTACAGTATACGTGTAACTTGTAACTACAGTTTACAAGTCACTTAACTACAGTCTTCGAGTCACTTGTAACTACAGTATACGAGTAACTTGTAACTACAGTATACGAGTAACTACTAACTTTAGTATACGAGTCACTTGTTACTACAGTATACGAGTAACTAGTATCTACAGTATACGTGTAACTTGTAACTACAGTATACGAGTCACTTGTAACTACAGAATACGCGTAACTTGTAACTACAGTATACGAGTAACTAGTAACTACAGTATACGAGTAACTTGTAACTACAGTATACGAGTTACTTGTAACTACAGTATACGATTAACTTGTAACTACAGTATACGAGTTACTAGTAACTACAGTATACGAGTAACTTGTAACTACAGTATACGAGTTACTTGTAACTACAGTAAACGAGTAACTACTAACTACAGTATACGAGTCACTTGTAACTGCAGTATACGAGTCACTTGTAACTACAGTATACGAGTAACTAGTAACTACAATATACGAGGAACTTGTAACTACAGAATAAGAGTAACTTGTAACTACAGTATACGAGTTACTACAGAATACAAGTTGCATATCACTACAGTATACAAGTTGAGTCTCACTACAGAATACAAGCTGCGTCTCACTTCAGTATACAAGTTGAGTTGCACTACAATAAACAAGTAACGTCTCACTTCAGTATACAAGTTGTGTCTCACTTCAGTCTTATAGTTGCGTCTCACTACAAAATACAAGTCGTGAGTCACTACAGTATACAAACTGCGTCTCACCACAAAATACAAGTCGTGAGTCACTACAGTATACAAGTTGCGTCTCACTACAGTTTACAAGTTGAGTCTCACTACAATATACAAGTTGCGTTTCACTTCAGTATACAAATTGCGTCTCACTAGAAAATACAAGTCGTGAGTCACTACAGAATACAAGTTGCGTCTCACTACAGTATACGAGTTGAGTCTCACTACAGTATACAAGTTGCGTCTCACTACAGTATACAAGTTATGTTTCACTACAATATTCAAGTTGCGTCTCACTACAGTATACAAGTTGCGTCTCACTACAGTATACAAGTTGAGTTTCACTACAATATACAACTTGCCTCTCACTACAGTATACAAGTTGAGTTTTACTACAATATACAAGTTGCGTATCACTACAGTATACAAGTTGCGTCTCACTACAGTATACAAGTTGAGTTTCACTACAATATACAAGTTGCGTCTCACTTCAGTATACAAGTTGTGTCTCTCTTCAGTATACAAGTTGCGTCTCACTAGAAAATACAAGTCGTGAGTCACTACAGTATACAAGTTGCGTCTCACTACAGTATACAAGTTGAATTTCACTACAATATACAAGTTACGTCTCACTTCAGTATACAAGTTGTGTCTCACTTCAGTCTACAAGTTGCGTCTCACTTTAAAATACAAGTCTTGAATCACTACAGTACACAAGTTACGTCTCACTACAAAATACAAGTCGTGAGTCACTACAGTATACAAGTTGCGTCTCACTACAAACTACAAGTCGTGAGTCACTACAGTATACAAGTTGAGTTTCACTACAATATACAAGTTGCGTCTCACTTCAGTATACAAGTTGTGTCTCACTTCAGTATACAAGTTGCGTCTCACTACAAAATACAAGTCGTGAGTCACTACAGTATAAAAGTTGCGTCTCACTACAGTATACAAGTTGAGTCCGATTTCCGAGTCAGGAGGTCCGATTAATTATACGCATGTAAACTACACGCTTTAAAAATCTTGACTTCAATTTGAAACAAATATCGTTTTCAGATGGTGGTGGCGTAAAGTTACATGCCGTGTGATTAAGCTGGCCAGCCCCGTGGCAGTGCTTTGATTTTTATTTTTTTTCTCCCGCCCGAGCCGGTTTTCTAGTAGGACATTACAAAATTGTTATAAAAAAAAGAAAATTGTGTGACACAAATTTCTTTTTTTTACAATGACGGTTCATGACGTCAATAAGTGATATGATAATACTATCCTACATTGAATAAAGAATTTCAATTTCAATTTCAATTTCAATTTCAATTTCAAGAGTCTCACTTCAATATACAAGTTGTGTTTCACTACAGTATACAAGTTGCGTCTCACTACAAAATACAAGTCGTGAGTCACTACAGTATACAAATTGCGTCTCACTACAGTATACAAGTTGCGTTTTACTACAGAATACAAGTCGTGAGTCACTACAGTATACAAGTTGCGTCTCACTACAATATACAAGTTGCGTCTCACTACAGTATACAAGTTGCGTTTTACTACGGAATACAAGTCGTGAGTAACTACAGTATACAAGTTGAGTCTCACTACAGAATACAAGTTGCGTCTCACTTCAGTATACAAGTTGAGTTTCACTACAATATACAAGTTGCGTCTCACTCCAGAATACAAGTTCCGTCTCACTTCAGAATACAAGTTGCGTCTCACTACAGTATACAAGTTGAGTTTCACTACAATATAACAGTTGCGTCTCACTTCAGTATACAAGTTGCGTCTCACTACAAAATACAAGTCGTGAGTCACTACAGTATACAAGTTGCGTCTCACTACAGAATACAAGTTGCGTCTCACTACATATACAAGTTGCGTCTCACTACAAAATACAAGTCGTAAGTCATTTCAGTATACAAGTTGCGTCTCACCATAAAAAACAAGTCGTGAGTCACTACAGTATACAAGTTGCGTCTCACTACAGTATACAAGTTGAGTCTCATTACAATATACAAGTTGCGTCTCACTACAAAATACAAGTCGTGAGTCACTTCAGTATACATGTTGTGTGTCACTGCAGTATACAAGTTGCGTCTCAATACAGTATACAAGTTGAGTCTCATTACAGAATACAAGTTGCGTCTCACTACAGTATACGAGTTGAGTCTCACTACAGTATACAAGTTGCGTCTTACTTCAAAATACAAGTCGTAAGTCACTACAGTATACAAGTTGCGTCTCACCAAAAAATACAAGTCGTGAGTCACTACAGTATACAAGTTGCGTCACACTACAGTATACAAGTTGAGTCTCACTACAATATACAAGTTTCGTCTCACTACAAAATACAAGTCGTGAGTCACTTCAGTATACAAGTTGTGTGTCACTACAGTATACAAGTTGCGTCTCAATACAGTATACAAGTTGAGTCTCATTAAAGAATACAAGTTGCGTCTCACTACAGTATACAAGTCGAGTCTCACTACAATATACAAGTTGCGTCTCACTCCAGAATACAAGTTCCGTCTCACTTCAGAATACAAGTTGCGTCTCACTACAGTATACACGTTGAGTCTCACTACAATAAACAAGTTGCGTTTCACTACAAAATACAAGTCGTGAGTCACTACAGTATACAAGTTGCGTCACAATACAGTATACAAGTTGCGTTTCAATACAGTATACAAGTTGCATCTCACTGCAGTATAAAAAATGCGTCTCACTACAGTATTCAAGTTGAGTTTCACTACAATTTACAAGTTGCGTCTCACTTTAAAATACAAGTCTTGAGTCTCTACAGTATACAAGTTACGTCTCACTACAAAATACAAGTCGTGAGTCACTACAGTATACAAGTTGCGTCTCACTACAAACTACAAGTCGTGAGTCACTACAGTATACAAGTTGAGTTTCACTACAATATACAAGTTGTGTCTCACTTCAGTATACAAGTTGTGTCTCACTTCAGTATACAAGTTGCGTCTCACTACAAAATACAAGTCGTGAGTCACTACAGTATAAAAGTTGCGTCTCACTACAGTATACAAGTTGAGTCTCACTACAATATACAAGTTGTGTTTCACTATAGTATACAAGTTGCGTCTCACTACAAAATACAAGTCGTGAGTCACTACAGTATACAAATTGCGTCTCACTACAGTATACAAGTTTCGTTTTACTACAGAATACAAGTCGTGAGTCACTACAGTATACAAGTTGCGTCTTACTACAATATACAAGTTGCGTCTCACTACAGTATACAAGTTGCGTCTCAATACAGTATACAAATTGAGTCTCATTACAGAATACAAGTTGCGTCTCACTACAGTATACGAGTTGAGTCTCATTACAGAATACAAGTTGCGTCTCACTACAGTATACAAGTTGCGTTTTACTACAGAATACAAGTCGAAAGTCACTACAGTATACAAATTGCGTCTCACTACAAAATACAAGTTGCGTCTCACTACAGTATACATGTTGAGTTTCACTACAATATACAAGTTGCGTCTCACTTCATTATACAAGTTGTGTCTCACTACAGAATACAAGTTGCGTTTCACTTCAGTATACAAGTTGAGTTTCACTACAATATATAAGTTACGTCTCACTTCAGTAAACAAGTTGTGTCTCACTTCAGTCTAATAGTTGCGTCTCACTACAAAATACAAGTCGTGAGTCACTACAGTATACAAGTTGCGTCTCACCACAAAATACAAGTCGTGAGTCACTACAGTATACGAGTTTCGTCTCACTACAATATACAAGTTGCGTTTCACTACAGTATACAAATTGCGTCTCACTACAAAATACAAGTCGTGAGTCACTACAAAATACAAGTTGCGTCTCACTACAGTAAACGAGTTGAGTCTCACTACAGTATACAAGTTGCGTCTCACTACAGTATACAAGTTAAGTTTCACTACAATATTCATGTTGCGTCTCACTACAGTATACAAGTTGCGTCTCACTACAGTATACAAGTTGAGTTTCACTACAATATACAAGTTGCGTCTCACTACAGTATACAAGTTGAGTTTTACTACAATATACAAGTTGCGTATCACTACAGTATACAAGTTGCGTCTCACTACAGTATACAAGTTGAGTTTCACTACAATATACAAGTTGCGTCTCACTTCAGTATACAAGTTGTGTCTCTCTTCAGTATACAAGTTGCGTCTCACTACAAAATACAAGTCGTGAGTCACTACAGTATACAAGTTGAGTCTCACTACAGAATACAAGATGCGTCTCACTTCAGTATACAAGTTGAGTTTCACTACAATATACAAGTTACGTCTCACTTCAGTATACAAGTTGTGTCTCACTTCAGTCTACAAGTTGCGTCTTACTTTAAAATACAAGTCTTGAGTCGCTACAGTATACAAGTTGCGTCTCTCTACAAAATACAAGTCGTGAGTCACTACAGTATACAAGTTGCGTTTCACTACAAACTACAAGTCGTGAGTCACTACAGTATACAAGTTGAGTTTCACTACAATATACAAGTTGCGTCTCACTTCAGTATACAAGTTGTGTCTCACTTCAGTATACAAGTTGCGTCTCACTACAAAATACAAGTCGTGAGTTACTACAGTATAAAAGTTGCGTCTCACTACAGTATACAAGTTGAGTCTCACTACAATATACAAGTTATGTTTCACTACAGTATACAAGTTGCGTCGCACTACAAAATACAAGTCGTGAGTCACTACAGTATAAAAAAATTGCGTCTCACTACAGTATACAAGTTGCGTTTTACTACAGAATACAAGTCGTGAGTCACTACAGTATACAAGTTGCGTCTCACTACAATATACAAGTTGCGTCTCACTACAGTATACAAGTTGCGTCTCACTACAAAATACAAGTCGTGAGTCACTTCAGTATACAAGTTGTGTGTCACTGCAGTATACAAGTTGCTTCTCAATACAGTATACAAGTTGAGTCTCATTACAGAATACAAGTTGCGTCTTACTTCGAATTACAAGTCGTAAGTCACTACAGTATACAAGTTGCGTCTCACCAAAAAATACAGGTCGTGAGTCACTACAGTATACAAGTTGCGTCACACTTCAGTATACAAGTTGAGTCTCAATTCAATATACAAGTTGCGTCTCACTACAAAATACAAGTCGTAAGTCACTTCAGTATACAAGTTGTGTGTCACTACAGTATACAAGTTGCGTCTCACTACAGTATACGAGTTGAGTCTCACTACAGTATACAAGTTGCGTCTCAATACAGTATACAAGTTGAGCCTCATTACAGAATACAAGTTGCGTCTCACTACAGTATACGAGTTGAGTCTCTTTACAGAATACAAGTTGCGTCTCACTACAGTATACAAGTTGCGTTTTACTACAGAATACAAGTCGAAAGTCACTACAGTTAGTAGTATTATATTATCTGTGCTACAGTATACAAGTTGCGTCTCACTACAAAATACAAGTTGCGTCTCACTACAGTATACATGTTGAGTTTCACTACAATATACAAGTTGCGTCTCACTTCATTATACAAGTTGTGTCTCACTACAGAATACAAGTTGCGTTTCACTTCAGTATACAAGTTGAGTTTCACTACAATATATAAGTTACGTCTCACTTCAGTAAACAAGTTGTGTCTCACTTCAGTCTAATAGTTGCGTCTCACTACAAAATACAAGTCGTGAGTCACTACAGTATACAAGTTGCGTCTCACCACAAAATACAAGTCGTGAGTCACTACAGTATACGAGTTTCGTCTCACTACAATATACAAGTTGCGTTTCACTACAGTATACAAATTGCGTCTCACTACAAAATACAAGTCGTGAGTCACTACAAAATACAAGTTGCGTCTCACTACAGTAAACGAGTTGAGTCTCACTACAGTATACAAGTTGCGTCTCACTACAGTATACAAGTTAAGTTTCACTACAATATTCATGTTGCGTCTCACTACAGTATACAAGTTGCGTCTCACTACAGTATACAAGTTGAGTTTCACTACAATATACAAGTTGCGTCTCACTACAGTATACAAGTTGAGTTTTACTACAATATACAAGTTGCGTATCACTACAGTATACAAGTTGCGTCTCACTACAGTATACAAGTTGAGTTTCACTACAATATACAAGTTGCGTCTCACTTCAGTATACAAGTTGTGTCTCTCTTCAGTATACAAGTTGCGTCTCACTACAAAATACAAGTCGTGAGTCACTACAGTATACAAGTTGAGTCTCACTACAGAATACAAGATGCGTCTCACTTCAGTATACAAGTTGAGTTTCACTACAATATACAAGTTACGTCTCACTTCAGTATACAAGTTGTGTCTCACTTCAGTCTACAAGTTGCGTCTTACTTTAAAATACAAGTCTTGAGTCGCTACAGTATACAAGTTGCGTCTCTCTACAAAATACAAGTCGTGAGTCACTACAGTATACAAGTTGCGTTTCACTACAAACTACAAGTCGTGAGTCACTACAGTATACAAGTTGAGTTTCACTACAATATACAAGTTGCGTCTCACTTCAGTATACAAGTTGTGTCTCACTTCAGTATACAAGTTGCGTCTCACTACAAAATACAAGTCGTGAGTTACTACAGTATAAAAGTTGCGTCTCACTACAGTATACAAGTTGAGTCTCACTACAATATACAAGTTATGTTTCACTACAGTATACAAGTTGCGTCGCACTACAAAATACAAGTCGTGAGTCACTACAGTATAAAAAAATTGCGTCTCACTACAGTATACAAGTTGCGTTTTACTACAGAATACAAGTCGTGAGTCACTACAGTATACAAGTTGCGTCTCACTACAATATACAAGTTGCGTCTCACTACAGTATACAAGTTGCGTCTCACTACAAAATACAAGTCGTGAGTCACTTCAGTATACAAGTTGTGTGTCACTGCAGTATACAAGTTGCTTCTCAATACAGTATACAAGTTGAGTCTCATTACAGAATACAAGTTGCGTCTCACCAAAAAATACAGGTCGTGAGTCACTACAGTATACAAGTTGCGTCACACTTCAGTATACAAGTTGAGTCTCAATTCAATATACAAGTTGCGTCTCACTACAAAATACAAGTCGTAAGTCACTTCAGTATACAAGTTGTGTGTCACTACAGTATACAAGTTGCGTCTCACTACAGTATACGAGTTGAGTCTCACTACAGTATACAAGTTGCGTCTCAATACAGTATACAAGTTGAGCCTCATTACAGAATACAAGTTGCGTCTCACTACAGTATACGAGTTGAGTCTCTTTACAGAATACAAGTTGCGTCTCACTACAGTATACAAGTTGCGTTTTACTACAGAATACAAGTCGAAAGTCACTACAGTTAGTAGTATTATATTATCTGTGCTACAGTATACAAGTTGCGTCTCACTACAAAATACAAGTTGCGTCTCACTACAGTATACAAGTTGAGTTTCACTACAATATACAAGTTGCGTCTCACTTCATTATACAAGTTGTGTCTCACTACAGAATACAAGTTGCGTTTCACTTCAGTATACAAGTTGAGTTTCACTACAATATATAAGTTACGTCTCACTTCAGTAAACAAGTTGTGTCTCACTTCAGTCTACTAGTTGCGTCTCACTACAAAATACAAGTCGTGAGTCACTACAGTATACAAGTTGCGTCTCACCACAAAACACAAGTCGTGAGTCACTACAGTATACGAGTTTCGTCTCACTACAACAGTATACAAGTTGAGTCTCACTACAATATACAAGTTGCGATTCACTACAGTATACAAATTGCGTCTCACTACAAAATACAAGTCGTGAGTCACTACAGAATACAAGTTGCGTCTCACTACAGTATACGAGTTGAGTCTCACTACAGTATACAAGTTGCGTCTCACTACAGTATACAAGTTAAGTTTCACTACAATATTCAAGTTGCGTCTCACTACAGTATACAAGTTGCGTCTCACTACAGTATACAAGTAAAATCTCACTACAGTATACAAGTTGCGTCTCACTACAAAAAACAAGTCGTGAGTAACTTCAGTATACAAGTTGTTTGTCACTGCAGTAAACAAGTTGCGTCTCAATACAGTAAACAAGTTGAGTCTCATTACAGAATACAAGTTGCGTCTCACTACAGTATACGAGTTGAGTCTCACTACAGTATACAAGTTGCGTCTTACTTCAAAATACAAGTCGTAAGTCACTACAGTATACAAGTTGCGTCTCACCAAAAAATACAAGTCGTGAGTCACTACAGTATACAAGTTGCGTCACACTACAGTATACAAGTTGAGTCTCACTACAATATACAAGTTGCGTCTCACTACAAAATACAAGTCGTGAGTCACTTCAGTATACAAGTTGTGTGTCACTACAGTATACAAGTTGCGTCTCACTACAGTATACGAGTTGAGTCTCACTACAATATACAAGTTGCGTCTCAATACAGTATACAAATTGAGTCTCATTACAGAATACAAGTTGCGTCTCACTACAGTATACGAGTTGAGTCTCACTACAGAATACAAGTTGCGTCTCACTATAGTATACAAGTTGCGTTTTACTACAGAATACAAGTCGAAAGTCACTACAGTATACAAATTGCGTCTCACTACAAAATACAAGTTGTGTCTCACTACAGTATACATGTTGAGTTTCACTACAATATACAAGTTGGGTCTCACTTCATTATACAAGTTGTGTCTCACTACAGAATACAAGTTGCGTTTCACTTCAGTATACAAGTTGAGTTTCACTTCAATATATAAGTTACGTCTCACTTCAGTAAACAAGTTGTGTCTCACTTCAGTCTAATAGTTGCGTCTCACTACAAAATACAAGTCGTGAGTCACTACAGTATACAAGTTGCGTCTCACCACAAAATACAAGTCGTGAGTCACTACAGTATACGAGTTTCGTCTCACTACAGTATACAAGTTGAGTCTCACTACAATATACAAGTTGCGTTTCACTACAGTATACAAATTGCGTCTCACTACAAAATACAAGTCGTGAGTCACTACAGAATACAAGTTGCGTCTCACTACAGTATACGAGTTGCGTCTCACTACAGTATACAAGTTGAGTTTCACTACAATATACAAGTTGCGTCTCACTACAGTATACAAGTTGAGTTTTATTACAAAATACAAGTTGCGTATCACTACAGTATACAAGTTGCGTCTCACTACAGTATACAAGTTGAGTTTCACTACAATATACAAGTTGCGTCTCACTTCAGTATACAAGTTGTGTCTCTCTTCAGTATACAAGTTGCGTCTCACTACAAAATACAAGTCGTGAGTCACTACAGTATACAAGTTGTGTGTCACTACAGTATACAAGTTGCGTCTCAATACAGTATACGAGTTGAGTCTCACTACAGTATACAAGTTGCGTCTCAATACAGTATACAAGTTGAGCCTCATTACAGAATACAAGTTGCGTCTCACTACAGTATACGAGTTGAGTCTCACTACAGAATACAAGTTGCGTCTCACTACAGTATACAAGTTGCGTTTTACTACAGAATACAAGTCGAAAGTCACTACAGTTAGTAGTATTATATTATCTGTGCTACAGTATACAAGTTGCGTCTCACTACAAAATACAAGTTGCGTCTCACTACAGTATACAAGTTGAGTTTCACTACAATATACAAGTTGCGTCTCACTTCATTATACAAGTTGTGTCTCACTACAGAATACAAGTTGCGTTTCACTTCAGTATACAAGTTGAGTTTCACTACAATATATAAGTTACGTCTCACTTCAGTAAACAAGTTGTGTCTCACTTCAGTCTAATAGTTGCGTCTCACTACAAAATACAAGTCGTGAGTCACTACAGTATACAAGTTGCGTCTCACCACAAAATACAAGTCGTGAGTCACTACAGTATACGAGTTTCGTCTCACTACAACAGTATACAAGTTGAGTCTCACTACAATATACAAGTTGCGATTCACTACAGTATACAAATTGCGTCTCACTACAAAATACAAGTCGTGAGTCACTACAGAATACAAGTTGCGTCTCACTACAGTATACGAGTTGAGTCTCACTACAGTATACAAGTTGCATCTCACTACAGTATACAAGTTAAGTTTCACTACAATATTCAAGTTGCGTCTCACTACAGTATACAAGTTGCGTCTCACTACAGTATACAAGTAAAATCTCACTACAGTATACAAGTTGCGTCTCACTACAAAAAACAAGTCGTGAGTAACTTCAGTATACAAGTTGTGTGTCACTGCAGTAAACAAGTTGCGTCTCAATACAGTAAACAAGTTGAGTCTCATTACAGAATACAAGTTGCGTCTCACTACAGTATACGAGTTGAGTCTCACTACAGTATACAAGTTGCGTCTTACTTCAAAATACAAGTCGTAAGTCACTACAGTATACAAGTTGCGTCTCACCAAAAAATACAAGTCGTGAGTCACTACAGTATACAAGTTGCGTCACACTACAGTATACAAGTTGAGTCTCACTACAATATACAAGTTGCGTCTCACTACAAAATACAAGTCGTGAGTCACTTCAGTATACAAGTTGTGTGTCACTACAGTATACAAGTTGCGTCTCACTACAGTAAACGAGTTGAGTCTCACTACAGTATACAAGTTGCGTCTCAATACAGTATACAAATTGAGTCTCATTACAGAATACAAGTTGCGTCTCACTACAGTATACGAGTTGAGTCTCACTACAGAATACAAGTTGCGTCTCACTATAGTATACAAGTTGCGTTTTACTACAGAATACAAGTCGAAAGTCACTACAGTATACAAATTGCGTCTCACTACAAAATACAAGTTGTGTCTCACTACAGTATACATGTTGAGTTTCACTACAATATACAAGTTGGGTCTCACTTCATTATACAAGTTGTGTCTCACTACAGAATACAAGTTGCGTTTCACTTCAGTATACAAGTTGAGTTTCACTTCAATATATAAGTTACGTCTCACTTCAGTAAACAAGTTGTGTCTCACTTCAGTCTAATAGTTGCGTCTCACTACAAAATACAAGTCGTGAGTCACTACAGTATACAAGTTGCGTCTCACCACAAAATACAAGTCGTGAGTCACTACAGTATACGAGTTTCGTCTCACTACAGTATACAAGTTGAGTCTCACTACAATATACAAGTTGCGTTTCACTACAGTATACAAATTGCGTCTCACTACAAAATACAAGTCGTGAGTCACTACAGAATACAAGTTGCGTCTCACTACAGTATACGAGTTGCGTCTCACTACAGTATACAAGTTGAGTTTCACTACAATATACAAGTTGCGTCTCACTACAGTATACAAGTTGAGTTTTATTACAAAATACAAGTTGCGTATCACTACAGTATACAAGTTGCGTCTCACTACAGTATACAAGTTGAGTTTCACTACAATATACAAGTTGCGTCTCACTTCAGTATACAAGTTGTGTCTCTCTTCAGTATACAAGTTGCGTCTCACTACAAAATACAAGTCGTGAGTCACTACAGTATACAAGTTGTGTGTCACTACAGTATACAAGTTGCGTCTCAATACAGTATACGAGTTGAGTCTCACTACAGTATACAAGTTGCGTCTCAATACAGTATACAAGTTGAGCCTCATTACAGAATACAAGTTGCGTCTCACTACAGTATACGAGTTGAGTCTCACTACAGAATACAAGTTGCGTCTCACTACAGTATACAAGTTGCGTTTTACTACAGAATACAAGTCGAAAGTCACTACAGTTAGTAGTATTATATTATCTGTGCTACAGTATACAAGTTGCGTCTCACTACAAAATACAAGTTGCGTCTCACTACAGTATACAAGTTGAGTTTCACTACAATATACAAGTTGCGTCTCACTTCATTATACAAGTTGTGTCTCACTACAGAATACAAGTTGCGTTTCACTTCAGTATACAAGTTGAGTTTCACTACAATATATAAGTTACGTCTCACTTCAGTAAACAAGTTGTGTCTCACTTCAGTCTAATAGTTGCGTCTCACTACAAAATACAAGTCGTGAGTCACTACAGTATACAAGTTGCGTCTCACCACAAAATACAAGTCGTGAGTCACTACAGTATACGAGTTTCGTCTCACTACAACAGTATACAAGTTGAGTCTCACTACAATATACAAGTTGCGATTCACTACAGTATACAAATTGCGTCTCACTACAAAATACAAGTCGTGAGTCACTACAGAATACAAGTTGCGTCTCACTACAGTATACGAGTTGAGTCTCACTACAGTATACAAGTTGCATCTCACTACAGTATACAAGTTAAGTTTCACTACAATATTCAAGTTGCGTCTCACTACAGTATACAAGTTGCGTCTCACTACAGTATACAAGTAAAATCTCACTACAGTATACAAGTTGCGTCTCACTACAAAAAACAAGTCGTGAGTAACTTCAGTATACAAGTTGTGTGTCACTGCAGTAAACAAGTTGCGTCTCAATACAGTAAACAAGTTGAGTCTCATTACAGAATACAAGTTGCGTCTCACTACAGTATACGAGTTGAGTCTCACTACAGTATACAAGTTGCGTCTTACTTCAAAATACAAGTCGTAAGTCACTACAGTATACAAGTTGCGTTTCACCAAAAAATACAAGTCGTGAGTCACTACAGTATACAAGTTGCGTCACACTACAGTATACAAGTTGAGTCTCACTACAATATACAAGTTGCGTCTCACTACAAAATACAAGTCGTGAGTCACTTCAGTATACAAGTTGTGTGTCACTACAGTATACAAGTTGCGTCTCACTACAGTAAACGAGTTGAGTCTCACTACAGTATACAAGTTGCGTCTCAATACAGTATACAAATTGAGTCTCATTACAGAATACAAGTTGCGTCTCACTACAGTATACGAGTTGAGTCTCACTACAGAATACAAGTTGCGTCTCACTATAGTATACAAGTTGCGTTTTACTACAGAATACAAGTCGAAAGTCACTACAGTATACAAATTGCGTCTCACTACAAAATACAAGTTGTGTCTCACTACAGTATACATGTTGAGTTTCACTACAATATACAAGTTGGGTCTCACTTCATTATACAAGTTGTGTCTCACTACAGAATACAAGTTGCGTTTCACTTCAGTATACAAGTTGAGTTTCACTTCAATATATAAGTTACGTCTCACTTCAGTAAACAAGTTGTGTCTCACTTCAGTCTAATAGTTGCGTCTCACTACAAAATACAAGTCGTGAGTCACTACAGTATACAAGTTGCGTCTCACCACAAAATACAAGTCGTGAGTCACTACAGTATACGAGTTTCGTCTCACTACAGTATACAAGTTGAGTCTCACTACAATATACAAGTTGCGTTTCACTACAGTATACAAATTGCGTCTCACTACAAAATACAAGTCGTGAGTCACTACAGAATACAAGTTGCGTCTCACTACAGTATACGAGTTGCGTCTCACTACAGTATACAAGTTGAGTTTCACTACAATATACAAGTTGCGTCTCACTACAGTATACAAGTTGAGTTTTATTACAATATACAAGTTGCGTATCACTACAGTATACAAGTTGCGTCTCACTACAGTATACAAGTTGAGTTTCACTACAATATACAAGTTGCGTCTCACTTCAGTATACAAGTTGTGTCTCTCTTCAGTATACAAGTTGCGTCTCACTACAAAATACAAGTCGTGAGTCACTACAGTATACAAGTTGAGTCTCACTACAGAATACAAGTTGCGTCTCATTTCAGTATACAAGTTGAGTTTCACTACAATATACAAGTTACGTCTCACTTCAGTATACAAGTTGTGTCTCACTTCAGTCTACAAGTTGCGTCTTACTTTAAAATACAAGTCTTGAGTCACTACAGTATACAAGTTGCGTCTCTCTACAAAATACAAGTCGTGAGTCACTACAGTATACAAGTTGCGTCTCACTACAAACTACAAGTCGTGAGTCACTACAGTATACAAGTTGAGTTTCACTACAATATACAAGTTGCGTCTCACTTCAGTATACAAGTTGTGTCTCACTTCAGTATACAAGTTGCGTCTCACTACAGAATACAAGTCGTGAGTCACTACAGTATAAAAGTTGCGTCTCACTACAGTATACAAGTTGAGTCACACTACAATATACAAGTTGTGTTTCACTACAGTATACAAATTGCGTCTCACTACAAAATACAAGTCGTGAGTCACTACAGTATACAAATTGCGTCTCACTACAGTATACAAGTTGCGTTTTACTACAGAATACAAGTCGTGAGTCACTACAGTATACAAGTTGCGTCTCACTACAATATACAAGTTGCGTCTCACTACAGTATACAAGTTGCGTCTCACTACAAAATACAAGTCGTGAGTCACTTCAGTATACAAGTTGTGTGTCACTGCAGTATACAAGTTGCGTCTCAATACAGTATACAAGTTGAGTCTCATTACAGAATACAAGTTGCGTCTTACTTCGAAATACAAGTCGTTAATCACTACAGTATACAAGTTGCGTCTCACCAAAAAATACAAGTCGTGAGTCACTACAGTATACAAGTTGCGTCACACTACAGTATACAAGTTGAATCTCACTATAATATACAAGTTGCGTCTCACTACAAAATACAAGTCGTAAGTCACTTCAGTATACAAGTTGTGTGTCACTACAGTATACAAGTTGCGTCTCACTACAGTATACGAGTTGAGTCTCACTACAGTATACAAGTTGCGTCTCACTACAGTATACAAGTTGCGTCTCAATACAGTATACAAATTGAGTCTCATTACAGAATACAAGTTGCGTCTCACTACAGTATACGAGTTGAGTCTCACTACAGAATACAAGTTGCGTCTCACTATAGTATACAAGTTGCGTTTTACTACAGAATACAAGTCGAAAGTCACTACAGTATACAAATTGCGTCTCACTACAAAATACAAGTTGTGTCTCACTACAGTATACATGTTGAGTTTCACTACAATATACAAGTTGGGTCTCACTTCATTATACAAGTTGCGTCTCACTACAAAATACAAGTCGTGAGTCACTACAGTATACAAGTTGAGTCTCACTACAGAATACAAGTTGCGTCTCATTTCAGTATACAAGTTGAGTTTCACTACAATATACAAGTTACGTCTCACTTCAGTATACAAGTTGTGTCTCACTTCAGTCTACAAGTTGCGTCTTACTTTAAAATACAAGTCTTGAGTCACTACAGTATACAAGTTGCGTCTCTCTACAAAATACAAGTCGTGAGTCACTACAGTATACAAGTTGCGTCTCACTACAAACTACAAGTCGTGAGTCACTACAGTATACAAGTTGAGTTTCACTACAATATACAAGTTGCGTCTCACTTCAGTATACAAGTTGTGTCTCACTTC
Source organism: Tuta absoluta (assembly GCA_027580185.1). Lineage (NCBI taxonomy): Eukaryota > Metazoa > Arthropoda > Insecta > Lepidoptera > Gelechiidae > Tuta > Tuta absoluta. Next base: position 2,312,135 of record JAQAHW010000019.1, on the reverse strand, counting down.
AGTATACAAGTTGCGTCTCACTACAGAATACAAGTCGTGAGTCACTACAGTATAAAAGTTGCGTCTCACTACAGTATACAAGTTGAGTCACACTACAATATACAAGTTGTGTTTCACTACAGTATACAAATTGCGTCTCACTACAGAATACAAGTCGTGAGTCACTACAGTATACAAATTGCGTCTCACTACAGTATACAAGTTGCGTTTTACTACAGAATACAAGTCGTGAGTCACTACAGTATACAAGTTGCGTCTCACTACAATATACAAGTTGCGTCTCACTACAGTATACAAGTTGCGTCTCACTACAAAATACAAGTCGTGAGTCACTTCAGTATACAAGTTGTGTGTCACTACAGTATACGGTATGAGTCTCACTACAGAATACAAGTTGCGTCTCACTACAGTATACAAGTTGCGTTTTACTACAGAATACAAGTCGAAAGTCACTACAGTTAGTAGTATTATATTATCTGTGCTACAGTATACAAGTTGCGTCTCACTACAAAATACAAGTTGCGTCTCACTACAGTATACAAGTTGAGTTTCACTACAATATACAAGTTGCGTCTCACTTCATTATACAAGTTGTGTCTCACTACAGAATACAAGTTGCGTTTCACTTCAGTATACAAGTTGAGTTTTACTACAATATACAAGTTGCATATCACTACAGTATACAAGTTGAGTCTCACTACAATATACAAGTTATGTTTCACTACAGTATACAAGTTGCGTCGCACTACAAAATACAAGTCGTGAGTCACTACAGTATTCAAATTGCGTCTCACTACAGTATACAAGTTGCGTTTTACTACAGAATACAAGTCGTGAGTCACTACAGTATACAAGTTGCGTCTCACTACAATATACAAGTTGCGTCTCACTACAGTATACAAGTTGCGTCTCACTACAAAATACAAGTCGTGAGTCACTTCAGTATACAAGTTGTGTGTCACTGCAGTATACAAGTTGCGTCTCAATACAGTATACAAGTTGAGTCTCATTACAGAATACAAGTTGCGTCTTACTTCGAAATACAAGTCGTAAGTCACTACAGTATACAAGTTGCGTCTCACCAAAAAATACAAGTCGTGAGTCACTACAGTATACAAGTTGCGTCACACTATAGTATACAAGTTGAGTCTCACTACAATATACAAGTTGCGTCTCACTACAAAATACAAGTTGTAAGTCACTTCAGTATACAAGTTGTGTGTCACTACAGTATACAAGTTGCGTCTCACTACAGTATACGAGTTGAGTCTCACTACAGTATACAAGTTGCGTCTCAATACAGTATACAAGTTGAGTCTCATTACAGAATACAAGTCGTAAGTCAATTCAGTATACAAGTTGTGTGTCACTACAGTATACAAGTTGCGTCTCACTACAGTATACGAGTTGAGTCTCACTACAGAATACAAGTTGCGTCTCACTACAGTATACAAGTTGCGTTTTACTACAGAATACAAGTCGAAAGTCACTACAGTATACAAATTGCGTCTCACTACAAAATACAAGTTGTGTCTCACTACAGTATACCTGTTAAGTTTTACTACAGAATACAAGTCGTGAGTCACTACAGTATTCAAGTTGCGTCTCACTACAATATACAAGTTGCGTCTCACTACAGTATACAAGTTGCGTCTCAATACAAAATACAAGTCGTAAGTCACTACAGTATACAAGTTGCGTCACACTACAGTATACAAGTTGAATCTCACTACAATATACAAGTTGCGTCTCACTACAAAATACAAGTCGTAAGTCACTTCAGTATACAAGTTGTGTGTCACTACAGTATACAAGTTGCGTCTCACTACAGTATACGAGTTGAGTCTCACTACAGTATACAAGTTGCGTCTCAATACAGTATACAAGTTGAGTCTCATTACAGAATACAAGTTGCGTCTCACTACAGTATACGGTATGAGTCTCACTACAGAATACAAGTTGCGTCTCACTACAGTATACAAGTTGCGTTTTACTACAGAATACAAGTCGAAAGTCACTACAGTTAGTAGTATTATATTATCTGTGCTACAGTATACAAGTTGCGTCTCACTACAAAATACAAGTTGCGTCTCACTACAGTATACAAGTTGAGTTTCACTACAATATACAAGTTGCGTCTCACTTCATTATACAAGTTGTGTCTCACTACAGAATACAAGTTGCGTTTCACTTCAGTATACAAGTTGAGTTTTACTACAATATACAAGTTGCATATCACTACAGTATACAAGTTGAGTCTCACTACAATATACAAGTTAAGTTTCACTACAGTATACAAGTTGCGTCGCACTACAAAATACAAGTCGTGAGTCACTACAGTATTCAAATTGCGTCTCACTACAGTATACAAGTTGCGTTTTACTACAGAATACAAGTCGTGAGTCACTACAGTATACAAGTTGCGTCTCACTACAATATACAAGTTGCGTCTCACTACAGTATACAAGTTGCGTCTCACTACAAAATACAAGTCGTGAGTCACTTCAGTATACAAGTTGTGTGTCACTGCAGTATACAAGTTGCGTCTCAATACAGTATACAAGTTGAGTCTCATTACAGAATACAAGTTGCGTCTTACTTCGAAATACAAGTCGTAAGTCACTACAGTATACAAGTTGCGTCTCACCAAAAAATACAAGTCGTGAGTCACTACAGTATACAAGTTGCGTCACACTATAGTATACAAGTTGAGTCTCACTACAATATACAAGTTGCGTCTCACTACAAAATACAAGTCGTAAGTGACTTCAGTATACAAGTTGTGTGTCACTACAGTATACAAGTTGCGTCTCACTACAGTATACGAGTTGAGTCTCACTACAGTATACAAGTTGCGTCTCAATACAGTATACAAGTTGAGTCTCATTACAGAATACAAGTTGCGTCTCACTACAGTATACGAGTTGAGTCTCACTTCAGTATACAAGTTGCGTCTCACTACAAAATACAAGTCGTGAGTCACTACAGTATACAAGTTGCGTCTCACTACAATATACAAGTTGCGTCTCACTACAGTATACAAGTTGCGTCTCACTACAAAATACAAGTCGTAAGTCACTACAGTATACAAGTTGCGTCTCACAAAAAAATACAAGTCGTGAGTCACTACAGTATACAAGTTGCGTCACACTACAGTATACAAGTTGAATCTCACTACAATATACAAGTTGCGTCTCACTACAAAATACAAGTCGTAAGTCAATTCAGTATACAAGTTGTGTGTCACTACAGTATACAAGTTGCGTCTCACTACAGTATACGAGTTGAGTCTCACTACAGAATACAAGTTGCGTCTCACTACAGTATACAAGTTGCGTTTTACTACAGAATACAAGTCGAAAGTCACTACAGTATACAAATTGCGTCTCACTACAAAATACAAGTTGTGTCTCACTACAGTATACCTGTTAAGTTTCACTACAATATACAAGTTGCGTCTCACTTCATTATACAAGTTGTGTCTCACTACAGAATACAAGTTGCGTTTCACTTCAGTATACAAGTTGAGTTTCACTTCAATATATAAGTTACGTCTCACTTCAGTAAACAAGTTGTGTCTCACTTCAGTCTAATAGTTGCGTCTCACTACAAAATGCAGTCGTGAGTCACTACAGTATACAAGTTGCGTCTCACCACAAAATACAAGTCGTGAGTCACTACAGTATACGAGTTTCGTCTCACTACAGTATACAAGTTGAGTCTCACTACAATATACAAGTTGCGTTTCACTACAGTATACAAATTGCGTGTCACTACAAAATACAAGTCGTGAGTCACTACAGAATAGGGTTGCGTCTCACTACAGTATACGAGTTGCGTCTCACTACAGTATACAAGTTGAGTTTCACTACAATATACAAGTTGCGTCTCACTACAGTATACAAGTTGAGTTTTATTACAATATACAAGTTGCGTATCACTACAGTATACAAATTGCGTCTCACTACAGTATACAAGTGGAGTTTCACTACAATATACAAGTTGCGTCTCACTTCAGTATACAAGTTGTGTCTCTCTTCAGTATACAAGTTGCGTCTCACTACAAAATAAAAGTCGTGAGTCACTACAGTATACAAGTTGAGTCTCACTACAGAATACAAGTTGCGTCTCACTTCAGTATACAAGTTGAGTTTCACTACAATATACAAGTTACGTCTCACTTCAGTATACAAGTTGTGTCTCACTTCAGTCTACAAGTTGCGTCTTACTTTAAAATACAAGTCTTGAGTCACTACAGTATACAAGTTGCGTCTCTCTACAAAATACAAGTCGTGAGTCACTACAGTATACAAGTTGCGTCTCACTACAAACTACAAGTCGTGAGTCACTACAGTATACAAGTTGAGTTTCACTACAATATACAAGTTGCGTCTCACTTCAGTATACAAGTTGTGTCTCACTTCAGTATACAAGTTGCGTCTCACTACAGAATACAAGTCGTGAGTCACTACAGTATAAAAGTTGCGTCTCACTACAGTATACAAGTTGAGTCACACTACAATATACAAGTTGTGTTTCACTACAGTATACAAATTGCGTCTCACTACAAAATACAAGTCGTGAGTCACTACAGTATACAAATTGCGTCTCACTACAGTATACAAGTTGCGTTTTACTACAGAATACAAGTCGTGAGTCACTACAGTATACAAGTTGCGTCTCACTACAATATACAAGTTGCGTCTCACTACAGTATACAAGTTGCGTCTCACTACAAAATACAAGTCGTGAGTCACTTCAGTATACAAGTTGTGTGTCACTGCAGTATACAAGTTGCGTCTCAATACAGTATACAAGTTGAGTCTCATTACAGAATACAAGTTGCGTCTTACTTCGAAATACAAGTCGTAAGTCACTACAGTATACAAGTTGCGTCTCACCAAAAAATACAAGTCGTGAGTCACTACAGTATACAAGTTGCGTCACACTACAGTATACAAGTTGAATCTCACTATAATATACAAGTTGCGTCTCACTACAAAATACAAGTCGTAAGTCACTTCAGTATACAAGTTGTGTGTCACTACAGTATACAAGTTGCGTCTCACTACAGCATACGAGTTAAGTCTCACTACAGTATACAAGTTGCGTCTCAATACAGTATACAAGTTGAGTCTCATTACAGAATACAAGTTGCGTCTCACTACAGTATACGGTATGAGTCTCACTACAGAAAACAAGTTGCGTCTCACTACAGTATACAAGTTGCGTTTTACTACAGAATACAAGTCGAAAGTCACTACAGTTAGTAGTATTATATTATCTGTGCTACAGTATACAAGTTGCGTCTCACTACAAAATACAAGTTGCGTCTCACTACAGTATACAAGTTGAGTTTCACTACAATATACAAGTTGCGTCTCACTTCATTATACAAGTTGTGTCTCACTACAGAATACAAGTTGCGTTTCACTTCAGTATACAAGTTGAGTTTTACTACAATATACAAATTGCGTATCACTACAGTATACAAGTTGAGTCTCACTACAATATACAAGTTATGTTTCACTACAGTATTCAAGTTGCGTCGCACTACAAAATACAAGTCGTGAGTCACTACAGTATACAAATTGCGTCTCACTACAGTATACAAGTTGCGTTTTACTACAGAATACAAGTCGTGAGTCACTACAGTATACAAGTTGCGTCTCACTACAATATACAAGTTGCGTCTCACTACAGTATACAAGTTGCGTCTCACTACAAAATACAAGTCGTGAGTCACTTCAGTATACAAGTTGTGTGTCACTGCAGTATACAAGTTGCGTCTCAATACAGTATACAAGTTGAGTCTCATTACAGAATACAAGTTGCGTCTTACTTCGAAATACAAGTCGTAAGTCACTACAGTATACAAGTTGCGTCTCACCAAAAAATACAAGTCGTGAGTCACTACAGTATACAAGTTGCGTCACACTATAGTATACAAGTTGAGTCTCACTACAATATACAAGTTGCGTCTCACTACAAAATACAAGTCGTAAGTCACTTCAGTATACAAGTTGTGTGTCACTACAGTATACAAGTTGCGTCTCACTACAGTATACGAGTTGAGTCTCACTACAGTATACAAGTTGCGTCTCAATACAGTATACAAGTTGAGTCTCATTACAGAATACAAGTTGCGTCTCACTACAGTATACGAGTTGAGTCTCACTACAGTATACAAGTTGCGTCTCACTACAAAATACAAGTCGTGAGTCACTACAGTATACAAATTGCGTCTCACATCAGTATTCAAGTTGCGTTTTACTACAGAATACAAGTCGTGAGTCACTACAGTATACATGTTGCGTCTCACTACAATATACAAGTTGCGTCTCACTACAGTATACAAGTTGCGTCTCACTACAAAATACAAGTCGTAAGTCACTACAGTATACAAGTTGCGTCTCACCAAAAAATACAAGTCGTGAGTCACTACAGTATACAAGTTGCGTCACACAACAGTATACAAGTTGAATCTCACTACAATATACAAGTTGCGTCTCACTACAAAATACAAGTCGTAAGTCACTTCAGTATACAAGTTGTGTGTCACTACAGTATACAAGTTGCGTCTCACTACAGTATACGAGTTGAGTCTCACTACAGTAAACAAGTTGCGTCTCAATACAGTATACAAGTTGAGTCTCATTACAGAATACAAGTTGCGTCTCACTACAGTATACGGTATGAGTCTCACTACAGAATACAAGTTGCGTCTCACTACAGTATACAAGTTGCGTTTTACTACAGAATACAAGTCGTGAGTCACTACAGTATACAAGTTGCGTCTCACTACAATATACAAGTTGCGTCTCACTACAGTATACAAGTTGCGTCTCACTACAAAATACAATTCGTGAGTCACTTCAGTATACAAGTTGTGTGTCACTGCAGTATACAAGTTGCGTCTCAATACAGTATACAAGTTGAGTCTTATTACAGAATACAAGTTGCGTCTTACTTCGAAATACAAGTCGTAAGTCACTACAGTATACAAGTTGCGTCTCACCAAAAAATACAAGTCGTGAGTCACTACAGTATACAAGTTGCGTCACACTATAGTATACAAGTTGACTCTCACTACAATATACAAGTTGCGTCTCACTACAAAATACAAGTCGTAAGTCACTTCAGTATACAAGTTGTGTGTCACTACAGTATACAAGTTGCGTCTCACTACAGTATACGAGTTGAGTCTCACTACAGTATACAAGTTGCGTCTCAATACAGTATACAAGTTGAGTCTCATTACAGAATACAAGTTGCGTCTCACTACAGTATACGAGTTGAGTCTCACTACAGAATACAAGTTGCGTCTCACTACAGTTTACAAGTTGCGTTTTACTACAGAATACAAGTCGAAAGTCACTACAGTTAGTAGTATTATATTATCTGTGCTACAGTATACAAGTTGCGTCTCACTACAAAATACAAGTTGCGTCTCACTACAGTATACAAGTTGAGTTTCACTACAATATACAAGTTGCGTCTCACTTCATTATACAAGTTGTGTCGCACTACAGAATACAAGTTGCGTTTCACTTCAGTATACAAGTTGAGTTTTACTACAATATACAAGTTGCGTATCACTACAGTATACAAGTTGCGTCTCACTACAGTATACAAGTAGAGTCTCACTACAATAAACAAGTTGCGTTTCACTACAAAATACAAGTTGTGAGTCACTACAGTATACAAGTTGCGTCACAATACAGTATACAAGTTGCGTTTTACTACAGAATACAAGTCGTGAGTCACTACAGTATACAAGTTGCGTCTCACTACAATATACAAGTTGCGTCTCACTACAGTATACAAGTTGCGTCTCACTACAAAATACAAGTCGTGAGTCACTTCAGTATACAAGTTGTGTGTCACTGCAGTATACAAGTTGCGTCTCAATACAGTATACAATTTGAGTCTCATTACAGAATACAAGTTGCGTCTTACTTCGAAATACAAGTCGTAAGTCACTACAGTATACAAGTTGCGTCTCACCAAAAAATACAAGTCGTGAGTCACTACAGTATACAAGTTGCGTCACACTATAGTATACAAGTTGAGTCTCACTACAATATACAAGTTGCGTCTCACTACAAAATACAAGTCGTAAGTCACTTCAGTATACAAGTTGTGTGTCACTACAGTATACAAGTTGCGTTTCACTACAGTATACGAGTTGAGTCTCACTACAGTTTACAAGTTGCGTATCAATACAGTATACAAGTTGAGTCTCATTACAGAATACAAGTTGCGTTTCACTACAGTATACGAGTTAAGTCTCACTACAGAATACAAGTTGCGTCTCACTACAGTATACAAGTTGCGTTTTCTACAGAATACAAGTCGAAAGTCACTACAGTTAGTAGTATTATATTATCTGTGCTACAGTATACAAGTTGCGTCTCACTACAAAATACAAGTTGCGTCTCACTACGGTATACAAGTTGAGTTTTACTACAATATACAAGTTGCGTCTCACTTCATTATACAAGTTGTGTCTCACTTCAGTCTAATAGTTGCGTCTCACTACAAAATACAAGTCGTGAGTCACTACAGTATACAAACTGCGTCTCACCACAAAATACAAGTCGTGAGTCACTACAGTATACAAGTTGCGTCTCACTACAGTTTACAAGTTGAGTCTCACTACAATATACAAGTTGCGTTTCACTTCAGTATACAAATTGCGTCTCACTAGAAAATACAAGTCGTGAGTCACTACAGAATACAAGTTGCGTCTCACTACAGTATACGAGTTGAGTCTCACTACAGTATACAAGTTGCGTCTCACTACAGTATACAAGTTAAGTTTCACTACAATATTCAAGTTGCGTCTCACTACAGTATACAAGTTGCGTCTCACTACAGTATACAAGTTGAGTTTCACTACAATATACAAGTTGCGTCTCACTACAGTATACAAGTTTGTTACATCCCTGCCTACCCCGGGAACCGCTGACGCCGTAACCTACTTGTCGCCGACAACACGACCATCATGCGTTTGCGCAAGACTTTGGAACACGAGGCGCCGACGCTGCAGTTTACACCATTTCAACATTATTTCCGTTCGATAGCTTTGCTGTCACTTCTAGACCTACCATCGGCTATTAGACACATATTATTAGGAATAAGTTTTATTTTATAAATTACTTTGTAATTTCTTTTCCCCAATAAATAAGTTAAAAGTTCTTGGTTTTTTTTACAACTTCTGACTGCCGCACACTTGATTGGCGCAGTCGTCGTGTTGGGGAGGACGAGTAGGTTAGGGACTCGAAATTTGCGTTCCTGAGAAGACCACACTTGGACACCCCAAGAGAACCTACATCCCGTACGTGCCGCAGCCACCAGAAGCGTATCCAGACATCGATACAGTAAAAGAGACCAGAAACCAGTATGCTAATGTGAGTACCTCTTGAATCGATCTAGAGTTGCTACTTTTCCTATTTTTATATATTTTTCCTTAATTTCCTTTGTGTGTTACCCTTTCCTACGTGTTCATTTTAATTTAGTACCTTCCTTGTGTCTTGATTTAGTGTTCAAAATTTTTCATCCAAGGCGATCGGGTAACTCTAGGTTAGATAGATTAGATAGGGAGTCGCGGAATAGGCGCGCAGATAGTAATAGAAATATAGATAATTTAGAGAGTGAAATGGCAGACTACGATCTTATTTTAAAGGCCCTCCGCCTTGTTCCTGACTTTGACGGGAACCCGAATGTCTTGCCAAGATTTATTAAAATATGTGACCAACTTGTGCAAGAGTTTGTTACTACGGCTAACCCCCTGGGTGGCGTAGCCGTGATAAGTGGAATTTTAAATAAAATTGTGGGGCCCGCAGCTCGTTTAGTTAACACAAGTGGTAATGTCGAGAACTGGGAAAGCATTCGCCAAGCTCTTGTTAATAATTTCGCTGACCATCGGGACGAAATAGCATTGTACAATGATCTTTCTCTTTTAACCCAAGGTTCTAGTACACCACAGGAATTTTACGAGCAGTGTCAGAACTTATTCAGTATCATGATGACTTATGTCTTACTTCATGAGACTGTGGAGACTACCATCGAAGCAAAGCGCACATTGTATAAAAGACTAACCCTTAAGGCCTATTTACGTGGGCTAAAAGAACCTTTAGGGTCCAGAATCCGGTGTATGCGACCGGAAACTATAGAGAAAGCTTTAGAGTTTGTTCAGGAAGAGTCTAACATTTTATACCTACAAAAACGCAGTGAACACGTTTCTGAAAAGAAGCCATTTTCTAATCAGCCCCCTAAGCTTCCGTTTAGTAATTTTGTGCCGCAAAAACCATTCGGTTCATTTGAACCCATGCCCAGTACGTCCCGTAATAATTTTAACGCACCCCAAAATTTTTATCAAATGCCCAAACCCATGTACAATCAGGGTTTTCAGAACAGAGGTCCCACTCGCACCCAACAGATGTTCGGTGCACCCCTTCCTAACCAGAATAACCGCAGTAACGGTTTTAATATGCCACAGCGTGGTTTTACTCCTTCTGGCAACAATGCCCCACGTCCCATGAGCGGTGTAAGCCATTTTGTTCCCAAAGCTCTGCCCCCGACCGGCATGCAAGGCCACAACTGGGCACAACGTGGTAATCCGCCACCTACTAACTATTTTAAAAGCCGCCAGATGAACTATACTGAGTGCTATGAGCCCGAATTTCAATACGATGCGTACCTATGAATACCACCCCGACTACTCTTATTACTATGATAATGTCCCTGAGTACGCGTGCGAAAGCGAGCCACAGTTTGATAACTCGGCATCATGCCCAAACAACTCCTATCAAGATACCCCACGAGAGGAGGAAAATTCAGCTCAGGCCACTCCGCTGAATTTTCAGGAGGGATCAAACCTAGGCAAGTTAAGATAGAAATTAATCTTCAGACGCAACGTCAGTTAGCCTACATTCAAATAGCAGATCCACCCTTAAAATTTCTTCTTGATACCGGGGCAAATCAGTCCTTTATTTCTCCCGAAGCAGTGAACAAGTATTTTTCTCACATTCCTCTTAATTATGAGCCTTTTGAGGTAACAAATGTTCACGCAACCAGCTACAATGATCATTCTATTACGATACCTTGTTTTCCAGAATTCAGTGAGACAGAAAATATAAATTTGTTCATATATAAGTTCCATAATTACTTTGACGGACTAATCGGTTTAGATCTTTTAAATAAATGGGAGTCCAATATCAATTTGAAACATAATATCCTCACTACACGCCGAGCCACGAATCCTATCGTTATGTATGACTCACGCAACTGTAATTTCTATGAAGAGATAATTCCGGGTAATTCTTCTAAAATACTGCGAATTCCGATTAACATCCATGACTGTGACGCTTTCATTCCCGAACAAAGATTTTCTAAGTGCATAATTAGGGAATGTTTGACTACTATACCGCAGAACCGTGGATTAGTGGAAGTTATAAATAACACAGCAAACGATGTAATCTTTTCGCTCGACACTCCAGTCGCTGCCGAAGTGCATAATGTTCAGTGCAAGCGCACTGATGCACCCATTACGTCACGCGCAGAACAAGTGCTGTCTCGCTTGCGCACAGACCACTTGAACCCGGAGGAGCGCGCGAATTTAGAATCTCTTTGCGCACAATACGCAGATGTGTTTTACATTGAAGGGGAGGCCTTAACTTTTACCAACAAAATTAAGCATTCCATTAAAACTACTGACGAAATGCCAATTTATACAAAAAGTTACCGTTACCCTTTCGTACACCGGGAAGAGGTCCAGAGCCAAATAAAAAAAATGTTGGAACAGGGTATTATTAGACCATCAGATTCCGCATGGAGCTCACCTATTTGGGTAGTGCCAAAAAAAATGGACGCATCAGGAAAAGTTAAATGGCGTCTTGTCGTTGATTTCAGAAAATTAAACGAGAAAACTTTGGACGATAAATACCCTATTCCAAACATCGCTGATGTTTTAGACAAACTTGGCAATTGTCAGTATCTTACGACATTAGACTTGGCTAGTGGCTTTTACCAAGTCGAGATGGACCCTCAGGATATACCTAAAACTGCCTTCAACGTAGAACACGGTCATTACGAGTTTCTTAGGATGCCCATGGGACTCAAAAACTCGCCCTCCACCTTTCAGCGAGTTATGGACCAAGTTCTGCGGGGTCTTCAAAATCAAATCTGGTTGGTATATCTTGACGACTTTATCGTGTTTAGCACTTCTTTGCAAGAACACATGAACAACTTACAAAAGGTGTTCGACCGACTGAGAGAATCTAACTTTAAAATTCAGATGGATAAGTCTGAATTCTTAAAGTTAGAAACCGCATACCTAGGCCACGTTATTACAAAAGATGGAATTAAGCCAAACCCCGATAAGATCACCGCGATACAAAAATTTCCCATACCCAAAACACCTACAGAAATAAAACGTTTCTTGGGTTTATTGGGCTACTACCGAAAATTTATTCCTGGATTTGCCAAATTGACGAAACCCATGACTCAGAGTCTTAAAAAGGGGTCTCAAATCAACACGCATAATCCAGAATACATATCTTGTTTCGAGCATTGTAAAAAACTACTTACCAACGACCCTATACTACAATACCCAGATTTTCAGAAGGATTTCATCTTAACTACAGATGCTTCGCAGTTCGCAATAGGTTCCGTCCTTTCCCAGGGGACTGTAGGGTCAGATAAACCCATAGCCTATGCGTCTCGCACACTTAACACCAGCGATATCAATTACAGCACGATAGAAAAAGAGCTTTTGGCTATCGTGTGGGCCACAAAATACTTCCGCCCGTATTTATTCGGACGAAAGTTTGTGGTAGTCACTGACCATAAGCCCTTGAAGTGGATGATGAATCTCAAAGAGCCTGGCTTAAGGCTAACACGGTGGAAACTTAAGTTGAGCGAGTACAACTTTACCGTTCTTTATAAGGAAGGTAAATATAACGTTAATGCAGACGCTCTCTCGCGTATAGAGATTCACAACGAGGAAACGAGCTCCTTAGCCGTCAACCCTTCGGTATCACCGACACGAGCTGGCTCATCTACAGAAACCGTTCACACTAGCGAAGAAAGTCCAATCTTAGAAGTCCCCATTACAGATGAACCACTGAATAAATTTAGCCGTCAAATATGTTTTACCATCGTGGGTGATATAAAGAAAAAACCAGTCGTTAGTAAGCCTTTTGAATCGCATACACGTACTAATATCCAGCTTTCAGAATCAAATCTTGAATCCGAAGTCGTCAACGCTATCAAAGAGTATGTGAATCCAAAGGTCAAGACAGGAATAATTATTTACCCCACTTTGGCTATGTATCAAATCATCCCCATAATCCAAAAATATTTCAAAAGCTCCGCTATGAATCTCGTTTTAACCAAAGTCGAGTTAGAAAATGTTAAAAATTATCTACGCCAACAAGAGATAATTAAAGCTTACCATGAGGGTAAAACGAACCATAGGGGAATTAATGAAAGTTACCAAGCCCTGTCAAATCGTTATTACTGGCCTAAAATGAAAGAAAGTATCTCCAAATACATTAACGAATGCAGTATCTGTGGCCAGGCAAAATATGACCGCCACCCTATTAAACAGAAGTTTTGCATAGTTCCACCACCCACAAAACCATTTGAGATAATCCATCTTGATCTCCTTACTATTGAAAATGAAAAATATCTTACCTTTGTCGATGCATTTTCGAAATACGCCCAAGCGTATCATCTCCGAGACGCTACAGCCATAAGTGTTGTACAATCCTTATTAAAATTATTTACCCATCATGGGGTCCCTCTATCCATAGTTAGCGACCAAGGCCCTGAATTCACGAACCAAGTATTTATGGAATTTGTCAGACTCCATAAAATTCAGCACCACAAGATCCTTGCGCATACCCCCAACGATAATGGTATGGTGGAACGCTTTCATGCCACCATTTTAGAGCACTTGCGAATCCTGAAGCTAGAACGTCGTAACGAACCCGCTTTAAACCTTGTTCCTTATGCCGTCTTAGCATACAATAGCTCAATTCATAGCTTTACGAAATGCAGACCTATGGAAATAATTGTAGGACATTTCGACCCTAGGGATCCATTTGATTTAGATCTTTCAGAGCATTTACTTCAACAATACATCGTGGACCATAAAAAGCGCATGACTGAGGCCTATGACATGTTAAACGAGTCTTCTTTACACCGTAGAACAGCATTAATAGAGAACAGGAACAAAGATCGCGAGCCGGAAAAAGAATATGAACCAGACCAACAAGTATTCATCCCAAACCCCGCGGCGAGCCGTCAAAAACTCGCACCCAGATTTACCCAAGATACTGTGTTAGCTGATTTACCTATACACATATATACTAAGAAAAAACGAGGTCCTGTTGCAAAATCTCGCCTTAAGCGAGGTCCTAAAAATTCCACCTTGTTACAGGATACTACTGACGTTGGTACTTCAGCAGACACTGGCGCAGGACATATTACTTGATAAGCTGGATGATGGACCCGGGCTACTTCCTTTCAAATTAGGAAATTCCCGAGTTATCTCGCATTATCATTCATTTTTACAGTACATAGACCTTAAAGAAATTAAATCGAAATTAGACTCGGTAGAAATTCAACTTAGTAATGTTAAACCTAAATTAAATAATAAGACCCTCTCTCTTTTTGAACCTCATATTGAACATCTAGAATCGAAACTTCTTAAGTTATCTGACCAGTTATTAACTTTTGAGCCAAAACGGGTTAAAAGAGGATTAATTGACGGTCTCGGATCTGTAATAAAAAGCATTTCAGGTAATTTAGACTACACAGATGCTATCCGATATGACAATGCTTTGAAAGTTCTCGATTTTAATCAAAATCAATTGCAAACTGAAATAAATAGTCAGGTAAGTTTAGTTAAAAATTGGACATCTCATCATACAAAAATTCTGGATGATATTGTATTTAACCAAAATAAAATAGCTAGCATATTAACCGGAATTATGACTGAAGATAATGTTCGGGACGCAAACCTCATTAGATACGCTCATTTCGCGCAGTATCTCATAATTTTAGGTGATAATATAGATAATCTTAGCGAAGAGTTAGTTACTTTAGAAACCACTTTAGCTTTCATAAAATCATCCAGTTTCTCTCACTCAACTCTTAGCTCAGTTTCGTTTAAGAATATGTTAGGTAAGTTAAGATCACTCTACTCGAAATCCGAGATTTTAAACGTAGATATTCGGGATTATTACGAAATAATAAAATTAGGTTCATATTATATAGATAGCCAAATAGTTATAGTTTACAAGGTACCGATAGTCCTTCCTGAAACCTATGATTTCTATAAATTATCCATTGTTCCCAATAAGTACAATCATGCTCTTATCCCTACCCTTCCCTATGTAGCGATTCGAAGTAACGATTCAATGTACATGAGAGAAGAATGCCCAAAGATCAGCAACTGGTACATATGTAAAAAAGGAGTTAACTACAACATCGAAGGGAAACCAGACTGTGTACGACATCTCATCACGACGCAGCAAGTCAGTTCACCCTGCAACCTTACCCCGATTATACTCACCAGAGAAGCCGTAGAGCAGCTGGATGACCAACACTACACTATGTCTTTCCCGAAACCTACCAAAGTACATCTTATGTGCGAGCAAGATCAATACCGCACCCTCCGAGGAAGCTACCTTGTAACTCTACCCCATCAGTGTACTCTCAAGACATCAGAAGTTACTATTACAAATTCAAATGATGCAATAAAAGGACATGTTCTTAAGATAATGGACTTACCTCAAGATTCCAGTAGAATGACGCAACCGCAGCAGCCTGTAATAAAACTGAACACTATCAATCTTGAAAACCTGCACACAGACTCCGAAAGAATCTCTGCACAGCTTCCAGTCAATCTCAATCATGCCAATGAAATAAGTCTGTATCATACAACTATACCGATCTATACCCTTCTGTTCGGTGCATGTTTAGTAAGCGCTGGACTAGTACTTAGAAGAGTAATTAAGAAACGACGTACAGATGTGCAACCTGAAACCCATACAACGATGCCAACTTACGCCGAGATTCCTGAGAAGCCTAAGAGAAGTTTCAAACCAGAGGAGATAACTCTCAGTCATCTGTCAGCAGCATTTTCGTCATCTCATGAGGGTAACTTTGATATGTGCGAGGTAGGTAGATAAAAATGAAATATCTTCTAATCAACCACTGTTTTATGAATTTTCTAATAGCTTACTTAACTATAAGTTATCATAACTCAAATATAATTTCTAAACAGTCTTAAATCAGCCTTGACATGATAATTATGAGACTAAAATACTAGGTATAAGTCTCCTTAAAGACTAAATGCGTTTTATGAAAAAAGTTAACAAAAACCTAAATGTTTAAACTCAAAAACTTCGCCTTTTATAATATTATATAAAATTAACGTTCATTTCTATGTAAAAATTTAAGAAAACTAAAATAAAAATCCTTAATCACAACTTCAGCCTTGACAAGATAACTATGATATGAGATCAAAATATTATAAGTCTTAAGAAACCAAAAACATTTTATAAAAAATTTTTACTCTAAACTCAAAAACTGAAAGTATAGTAATATAAAACTGTTAGAAAAAATAAATCAAAGCTCCTTAATCATAACATCAGCAGGAAAATTATAACTCTCTCCATCAAAAGTTGGTTGTGGCAAAAAGGTTATTATGTCACATGTTTCAATCTCTGACACATCGTTTGGAACTGGACGGAAAATCTTTTTAGTCTTCTTTTGAGACTTATAACCTTGGACAACCAACTTTTCGTCACAAATATCTTCTATTGAGCATACATAATGATAAGTTTTCTTGCCTTTTTTTGAGCCAAATTTGGCTAAGATGAATTGACCTATTTCTGGCCCTCTATTATTGTAATTGTTTTCCGATTCGCTATCGGTGTTATCGTCATCATGGCGATCTGGTCTATCTTGCTCTTTCGGATCCAGTGGTTCAACTGGAGTAGAAACGCTTCTGCCTGCTTCTACTTCCTCTTCTGGATCCAGTGGTTCATTCTGAGTAGAAATATTCATTTCCGCTTCTACTTGCTCTTCTGGATCTAGTGGTACATCCACAGTAGAAATACTTTTTCCTGCTTCTACTTGTAACCTTTTTTTCTTCCTTGCAGGCTCAGATGCTTTTCCTAGTCGTTGTTCTTTCAAAAACTCTGTTAGCTGGTCTCTGACCACATTCTCAACATCAGGTACAGGGCCTTCTTGTGGCAGTCTTTTCAACACCTGTTCCCTATCAAATGGAAATATTCCGGTTGCTTTGAATGAACTTATCAAATTTCTTTTGACAGCAGAAGTTTCTTGCTCTGTTTCTTTGTTTTTAGGTGGCTTTTCATCCATCGTAATTATTCCTTTCTTCAGCAAAGCCGGAAAGCTGTCCTTTGGTACTGTTGTGGCCCTTAGATTGGTTTTTTTCCAGTCATCTAGGACAAATCTCCAAGCAATTTTCATGGGTCTGAAAAAACCTACGTCTAAAGGTTGACATAAATGGGTTGAATTGGGAACCAGACAAATGAATCGAATATTGTTCTCCGTGCAGGCGTTCAAAACGTCGCTGTCAAGATGTGATGATAAATTATCACCAATTATAACCTTCCTCCCTTCTAATCTTTTAGCGTGGGGAAGAAAGCAAGTCATGAACCAGTCACGAAATGTGACCGTATCGATCCAGCCACTGGCTGTCCTGTTGTATCTGCTACCACGGCTGCAACATGGTTCCGCACAGCATGGTGAACCTACTATTCCGCGCTCCCTCCACGTATCATACAGATGCTGGGATTTATAAATTACGTAAGGGGGCAGAAGTGTTCCCTCTGCGCTTCCACATATCATGACGGTTGTACTACTCTTAGAAAAGTTCATGACTTTTTCGGGGTATTTTACGCCTCTTTTGTAAATGCATCTTTTTTTACCTGGGTCGTCTGACAAGTTTGACTCGTCGTAGTTAAATATATTCGATGCTGGAACATTCTCGATTTCAGCTTCTAGGTTATCAAAATATTTGTTTAGTGATTCTCTGCCTACCGCTGCTCTGGACCTCTTTATGTTACTCGCTAATCGTTGGCCAAATGAATTCTTGTGACGTTTAAGAACGCTAAGCGCCCACTCTACACCTGGCACATTGTTTTTAAAGCGTGCTATTGTTTTTCCTTGCCGATCCAAATAAGACTTTGCAAACATTCGCAATTCTAACGTGGTTAGAGGGAACCCCCAGTCGCCACATGTTGTTGCAGCTTTTAAAATTGACATTTCTTCTTGATGTGAAAAAACTGGTTGAGCACCAGGTGTTCGGCCATGCATTCCTTTATATTTATTGTACAAAGTCCCAAAGGGAATTTCATACTGCAAGGACGCCGCGTTAATAGATAACTCATTGTTTGATATTTTTTCTATTGCCTCTTCTAATGTTTCCTCGGAGTAGTTCTTATAATTGCGGGTACCCGGCGTCTTTTTGTAAGTCCGCACCATTGCGCGACCTAATTAAAAAAACATCGTGAGGTTAGTTTGATAAGTCTTACTATTCCCCTATAAAATCATCCATTATAGAATGTGGGGCGAGATTGATAACTATCAATTTCGCCTCGTATGTCCCATCAAAGTAGCCACATAGTTTAAAAACTGAAATATCTATAAAAATGGCGGCCACAGAAATGAAACTAAATATTGTTATTATTCATGAAGAAACACATAATTTTAATTACCAGTGCAAACCCATATAAATATAATACTTACGTGTTCACCTTAGAAGTTATTTCTTAGATTATTTTCATGAATTGCACCTGCAATATTTAAAATATAATTTTTTCCACAATGAAACGTGCTCCTGCGCTGGCGACGATGCAAAACATGGCTGACATGTTGGTGTTGCCATTTTAAAAAGAAAAAATTAGGCGCGTTTCGTTTTTACGGAGTTATTGTTAAAAAACCAAAAAAAAAAAGTTATCATCAATGTTGCCCCAGATCTCAAAGTAACCCCGTTCTACGGTATACAAGTTGCGTCTCACTACAGTATACAAGTTGAGTTTCACTACAATATACAAGTTGCGTCTCACTTCAGTATACAAGTTGTGTCTCTCTTCAGTATACAAGCTGCGTCTCACTAGAAAATACAAGTCGTGAGTCACTACAGTATACAAGTTGCGTCTCACTACAGTATACAAGTTGAGTTTCACTACAATATACAAGTTACGTCTCACTTCAGTATACAAGTTGTGTCTCACTTCAGTCTACAAGTTGCGTCTCACTTTAAAATACAAGTCTTGAGTCACTACAGTATACAAGTTACGTCTCACTACAAAATACAAGTCGTGAGTCACTACAGTATACAAGTTGCGTCTCACTACAAACTACAAGTCGTGAGTCACTACAGTATACAAGTTGAGTTTCACTACAATATACAAGTTGCGTCTCACTTCAGTATACAAGTTGTGTCTCACTTCAGTATACAAGTTGCGTCTCACTACAAAATACAAGTCGTGAGTCACTACAGTATAAAAGTTGCGTCTCACTACAGTATACAAGTTGAGTCTCACTACAATATACAAGTTGTGTTTCACTACAGTATACAAGTTGCGTCTCACTACAAAATACAAGTCGTGAGTCACTACAGTATACAAATTGCGTCTCACTACAGTATACAAGTTGCGTTTTACTACAGAATACAAGTCGTGAGTCACTACAGTATACAAGTTGCGTCTCACTACAGTATACAAGTTGAGTTTCACTACAATATACAAGTTACGTCTCACTTCAGTATACAAGTTGTGTCTCACTTCAGTCTACAAGTCTTATAAAGTCTCACTTTGCGTAGGTCAGCTGGAAGAAATTTCTTAGTAGAAATAAGCTGTCCTGTTGTGTCGTTATTCTTTGTATGTGTTTCTCTTGTAATGTTTTTGTGTACAATAAATGGTAAATAAAATAAATAAATAAATAAATACAGTATACAAGTTGCGTCTCACTACAATATACAAGTTGCGTCTCACTACAGTATACAAGTTGCGTTTTACTACGGAATACAAGTCGTGAGTAACAACAGTATACAAGTTGAGTCTCACTACAGAATACAAGTTGCGTCTCACTTCAGTATACAAGTTGAGTTTCACTACAATATACAAGTAACGTCTCACTTCAGTAAACAAGTTGTGTCTCACTTCAGTCTACAAAATGCGTCTCACTACAAAATACAAGTCGTAAGTCACTACAGTATACAAGTTGCGTCTCACCATAAAATACAAGTCGTGAGTCACTACAGTATACAAGTTGCGTCTCACTACAGTATACAAGTTGAGTCTCATTACAATATACAAGTTGCGTCTCACTACAAAATACAAGTCGTGAGTCACTTCAGTATACATGTTGTGTGTCACTGCAGTATACAAGTTGCGTCTCAATACAGTATACAAGTTGAGTCTCATTACAGAATACAAGTTGCGTCTCACTACAGTATACGAGTTGAGTCTCACTACAGTATACAAGTTGCGTCTTCCTTCAAAATACAAGTCGTAAGTCACTACAGTATACAAGTTGCGTCTCACCAAAAAATACAAGTCATGAGTCACAACAGTATACAAGTTGCGTCACACTACAGTATACAAGTTGAGTCTCACTACAATATACAAGTTTCGTCTCACTACAAAATACAAGTCGTGAGTCACTTCAGTATACAAGTTGTGTGTCACTACAGTATACAAGTTGCGTCTCAATACAGTATACAAGTTGAGTCTCATTACAGAATACAAGTTGCGTCTCACTACAGTATACAAGTCGAGTCTCACTACAATATACAAGTTGCGTCTCACTCCAGAATACAAGTTCCGTCTCACTTCAGAATACAAGTTGCGTCTCACTACAGTATACAAGTTGAGTTTCACTACAATATAACAGTTGCGTCTCACTTCAGTATACAAGTTGCGTCTCACTACAAAATACAAGTCGTGAGTCACTACAGTATACAAGTTGCATCTCACTTCAGAATACAAGTTGCGTCTCACTACATATACAAGTTGCGTCTCGCTACAAAATACAAGTCGTGAGTCACTACAGTATTCAAGTTGCGTCTCACTACAAAATACAAGTCGTGAGTCACTAGAGTATACAAGTTGAGTCTCACTTCAATATACAAGTTGCGTCTCGCTACAAACTACAAGTCGTGAGTCACTTCAGTATACAAGTTGCGTCTCACTACAAAAAACAAGTCGTGAGTCACTTCAGTATACAAGTTGCGTCTCACTACAAAATACAAGTCGTGAGTCACTACAGTATACACGTTGAGTCTCACTACAATAAACAAGTTGCGTTTCACTACAAAATACAAGTCGTGAGTCACTACAGTATACAAGTTGCGTCACAATACAGTATACAAGTTGCGTTTCAATACAGTATACAAGTTGCATCTCACTGCAGTATAAAAAATGCGTCTCACTACAGTATTCAAGTTGAGTTTCACTACAATTTACAAGTTGCGTCTCACTTTAAAAAACAAGTCTTGAGTCACTACAGTATACAAGTAACGTCTCACTACAAAATACAAGTCGTGAGTCACTACAGTAGACAAGTTGCGTCTCACTACAAACTACAAGTCGTGAGTCACTACAGTATACAAGTTGAGTTTAACTACAATATACAAGTTGCGTCTCACTTCAGTATACAAGTTGTGTCTCACTTCAGTATACAAGTTGCGTCTCACTACAAAATACAAGTCGTGAGTCACTACAGTATAAAAGTTGCGTCTCACTAAGGTATACAAGTTAAGTCTCACTACAATATACAAGTTGTGTTTCACTACAGTAAACAAGTTGCGTCTCACTACAAAATACAAGTCGTGAGTCACTATAGTATACAAATTGCGTCTCACTACAGTATACAAGTTGCGTTTTACTTCAGAATACAAGTCGTGAGTCACTACAGTATACAAGTTGCGTCTAACTACAATATACAAAATGCGTCTCACTACAGTATACAAGTTGCGTTTTACTACGGAATACAAGTCGTGAGTAACTACAGTATACAAGTTGTGTGTCACTACAAGTCGTGAGTCACTACAGTATACAAGTTGAGTTTTACTACAGAATACAAGTTCCGTCTCACTTCAGAATACAAGTTGCGTCTCACTACAGTATACAAGTTTAGTTTCAATACAATATAACAGTTGCGTCTCACTTCAGTATACAAGTTGCGTCTCACTACAAAATACAAGTCGTGAGTCACTACAGTATACAAGTTGACTCTTAATACAGAATACAAGTTGCGTCTCACTACATATACAAGTTGCGTCTCACTACAAAATACAAGTCGTGAGTCACTTCACTATTCAAGTTGCGTCTCACTACAAAATACAAGTCGTGAGTCACTAGAGTATACAAGTTGTGTCTCACTTCAATATACAAGTTGCGTCTCACTACAAACTACAAGTCGTGAGTCACTTCAGTATACAAGTTGCGTCTCACTACAAAAAACAAGTCGTGAGTCACTTCAGTATACAAGTTGCGTCTCACTACAAAATAAAAGTCGTGAGTCACTACAGTATACACAATGAGTCTCACTACAATAAACAAGTTGCGTTTCACTACAAAATACAAGTCGTGAGTCACTACAGTATACAAGTTGCGTCACAATACAGTATACAAGTTGCGTTTCAATACAGTATACAAGTTGCATCTCACTGCAGTATAAAAAATGCGTCTCACTACAGTATTCAAGTTGAGTTTCACTACAATTTACAAGTTGCGTCTCACTACAGTATACAAGTTGAGTCTCACTACAATATACAAGTTGCGTTTCACTACAGTATACAAGTTGCGTCTCACTACAAAATACAAGTCGTGAGTCACTTCAGTATACAAGTTGTTTGTCACTACAGTATACAAGTTGCGTCTAAATATAGTATACAAGTTGTGTCTCATTACAGAATACAAGTTGCGTCTCACTACAGTATACGAGTTGAGTCTCACTACAGTATACAAGTTGCGTCTCAATACAGTATACATGTTGAGTCTCATTACAGAATACAAGTTGCGTCTCACTACAGTTTACGAGTTGAGTCTCACTACAGTATACAAGTTGCGTCTAACTACAAAATACAAGTCGTGAGTCACTACAGTATAAAAGTTGCGTCTCACTACAGTATACAAGTTGAGTCTCACTACAATATACAAGTTGTGTTTCACTACAGTATACAAGTTGCGTCTCACTACAAAATACAAGTCGTGAGTCACTACAGTATACAAATTGCGTCTCACTACAGTATACAAGTTGCGTTTTACTACAGAATACAAGTCGTGAGTCACTACAGTATACAAGTTGCGTCTTACTACAATATACAAGTTGCGTCTCACTACAAACTACAAGTCGTGAGTCACTACAGTATACAAGTTGCGTCTTACTACAGAATACAAGTTGCGTCTCACTACATATACAAGTTGCGTTTCACTACAAAATACAAGTCGTGAGTCACTATACTATTCAAGTTGCGTCTCACTACAAAATACAAGTCGTGAGTCACTAGAGTATACAAGTTGAGTCTCACTTCAATATACAAGTTGCGTCTCACTACAAACTACAAGTCGTGAGTCACTTCAGTATACAAGTTGCGTCTCACTACAAAAAACAAGTCGTGAGTCACTTCAGTATACAAGTTGCGTCTCACTAGAAAATAAAAGTCGTGAGTCACTACAGTATACACAATGAGTCTCACTACAATAAACAAGTTGCGTTTCACTACAAAATACAAGTCGTGAGTCACTACAGTATACAAGTTGCGTCACAATACAGTATACAAGTTGCGTTTCAATACAGTATACAAGTTGCATCTCACTGCAGTATAAAAAATGCGTCTCACTACAGTATTCAAGTTGAGTTTCACTACAATTTACAAGTTGCGTCTCACTACAGTATACAAGTTGAGTCTCACTACAATATACAAGTTGCGTTTCACTACAGTATACATGTTGCGTCTCACTACAAAATACAAGTCGTGAGTCACTTCAGTATACAAGTTGTTTGTCACTACAGTATACAAGTTGCGTCTTAATATAGAATACAAGTTGTGTCTTATTACAGAATACAAGTTGCGTCTCACTACAGTATACGAGTAGAGTCTCACTACAGTATACAAGTTGCGTCTCAATACAGTATACAAGTTGAGTCTCATTACAGAATACAAGTTGCGTCTCACTACAGTTTACGAGTTGAGTCTCACTACAGTATACAAGTTGCGTCTAACTACAAAATACAAGTCGTGAGTCACTACAGTATAAAAGTTGCGTCTCACTACAGTATACAAGTTGAGTCTCACTACAATATACAAATTGTGTTTCACTACAGTATACAAGTTGCGTCTCACTACAAAATACAAGTCGTGAGTCACTACAGTATACAAATTGCGTCTCACTACAGTATACAAATTGCGTTTTACTACAGAATACAAGTCGTGAGTCACTACAGTATACAAGTTGCGTCTTACTACAATATACAAGTTGCGTCTAACTACAAAATACAAGTCGTGAGTCACTACAGTATACAAGTTGAGTCTCATAACAATATACAAGTTGCGTCTCAATACAAGTCGTGAGTCACTACAGTATACAAGTTCAGTTTTACTACAGAATACAAGTCGTGAGTCACTACAGTATACAAGTTGCGTCTTACTCCAATATACAAGTTGCGTCTCACTACAGTATACAAGTTGCGTTTTACTACGGAATACAAGTCGTGAGTAACTACAGTATACAAGTTGAGTCTCACTACAGAATACAAGTTGCGTCTCACTTCAGTATACAAGTTGAGTTTCACTACAATATACAAGTTACGTCTCACTTCAGTAAACAAGTTGTGTCTCACTTCAGTCTACAAGTTGCGTCTCACTACAAAATACAAGTCGTGAGTCACTACAGTATAAAAGTTGCGTCTCACTACAGTATACAAGTTGAGTCTCACTACAATATACAAGTTGTGTTTCACTACAGTATACAAGTTGCGTCTCACTACAAAATACAAGTCGTGAGTCAACAAGTTGTGTCTCACTTCAGTCTACAAGTTGCGTCTCACTACAAAATACAAGTCGTAAGTCACTACAGTATACAAGTTGCGTCTCACCATAAAATACAAGTCGTGAGTCACTACAGTAAACAAGTTGCGTCTCACTACAGTATACAAGTTGAGTCTCATTACAATATACAAGTTGCGTCTCACTACAAAATACAAGTCGTGAGTCACTTCAGTATACAAGTTGTGTGTCACTGCAGCGTACAAGTTGCGTCTCACTACAGTATACAAGTTGCGTCTTACTTCAAAATACAAGTCGTAAGTCACTACAGTATACAAGTTGCGACTCACCAAAAAATACAAGTCGTGAGTCACTACAGTATACAAGTTGCGTCACACTACAGTATACAAGTTGAGTCTCACTACAGTATACAAGTTGAGTCTCATTACAATATACAAGTTGCGTCTCACTACAAGTCGTGAGTCACTACAGTATACAAGTTGAGTTTCACTACAATATACAAGTTGCGTCTCACTTCAGTATACAAGTTGTGTCTCACTTCAGTATACAAGTTGCGTCTCACTACAAAATACAAGTCGTGAGTCACTACAGTAGAAAAGTTGCGTCTCACTACAGTATACAAGTTGAGTCTCACTACAATATACAAGTTGTGTTTCACTACAGTATACAAGTTGCGTCTCACTACAAAATACAAGTCGTGAGTCACTACAGTATACAAATTGCGTCTCACTACAGTATACAAGTTGCGTTTTACTACAGAATACAAGTCGTGAGTCACTACAGTATACAAGTTGCGTCTCACTACAATATACAAGTTGCGTCTCACTACAGTATACAAGTTGCGTTTTACTACGGAATACAAGTCGTGAGTAACTACAGTATACAAGTTGAGTCTCACTACAGAATACAAGTTGCGTCTCACTTCAGTATACAAGTTGAGTTTCACTACAATATACAAGTTACGTCTCACTTCAGTAAACAAGTTGTGTCTCACTTC
Source organism: Tuta absoluta (assembly GCA_027580185.1). Lineage (NCBI taxonomy): Eukaryota > Metazoa > Arthropoda > Insecta > Lepidoptera > Gelechiidae > Tuta > Tuta absoluta. Next base: position 2,286,072 of record JAQAHW010000019.1, on the reverse strand, counting down.
AGTCAACAAGTTGCGTCTCACTACAAAATACAAGTCGTAAGTCACTACAGTAAACAAGTTGCGTCTCACCATAAAATACAAGTCGTGAGTCACTACAGTATACAAGTTGCGTCTCACTACAGTATACAAGTTGCGTCTCACTACAAAATACAAGTCGTAAGTCACAACAGTATACAAGTTGCGTCTCACCATAAAATACAAGTCGTGAGTCACTACAGTATACAAGTTGCGTCTCACTACAGTATACAAGTTGAGTCTCATTACAATATACAAGTTGCGTCTCACTACAAAATACAAGTCGTGAGTCACTTCAGTATACAAGTTGTGTGTCACTACAGTGTACAAGTTGCGTCTCACTACAGTATACAAGTTGCGTCTTACTTCAAAATACAAGTCGTAAGTCACTACAGTATACAAGTTGCGTCTCACCAAAAAATACAAGTCGTGAGTCACTACAGTATACAAGTTGCGTCACACTACAGTATACAAGTTGAGTCTCACTACAATATACAAGTTGCGTCTCACTACAAACTACAAGTCGTGAGTCACTACAGTATACAAGTTGAGTTTCACTACAATATACAAGTTGCGTCTCACTTCAGTATACAAAATGTGTCTCACTTCAGTATACAAGTTGCGTCTCACTACAAAATACAAGTCGTGAGTCACTACAGTATAAAAGTTGCGTCTCACTACAGTATTCAAGTTGAGTCTCACTACAATATACAAGTTGTGTTTCACTACAGTATAAAAGTTGCGTCTCACTACAAAATACAAGTCGTGAGACACTACAGTATACAAATTGCGTCTCACTACAGTATACAAGTTGCGTTTTACTACAGAATACAAGTCGTGAGTCACTACAGTATACAAGTTGCGTCTCACTACAATATACAAGTTACGTCTCACTACAGTATACAAGTTGCGTTTTACTACGGAATACAAGTCGTGAGTCACTACAGTATACAAGTTGCGTCTCACTACAGTATACAAGTTGAGTCTCATTACAATATACAAGTTGCGTCTCACTACAAAATACAAGTCGTGAGTCACTTCAGTATACAAGTTGTGTGTCACTGCAGTGTACAAGTTGCGTCTCACTACAGTATACAAGTTGCGTCTTACTTCAAAATACAAGTCGTAAGTCACTACAGTATACAAGTTGCGTCTCACCAAAAAATACAAGTCGTGAGCCACTACAGTATACAAGTTGCGTCACACTTCAGTATACAAGTTGAGTCTCACTACAATATACAAGTTGCGTCTCACTACAAACTACAAGTCGTGAGTCACTACAGTATACAAGTTGAGTTTCACTACAATATACAAGTTGTGTTTCACTACAGTATACAAGTTGCGTCTCACTACAAAATACAAGTCGTGAGTCACTACAGTATACAAATTGCGTCTCACTACAGTATACAAGTTGCGTTTTACTACAGAATACAAGTCGTGAGTCACTACAGTATACAAGTTGCGTCTCACTACAATATACAAGTTGCGTCTCACTACAGTATACAAGTTGCGTTTTACTACGGAATACAAGTCGTGAGTAACTACAGTATACAAGTTGAGTCTCACTACAGAATACAAATTGTGTTTCACTACAGTATACAAGTTGCGTCTCACTACAAAATACAAGTCGTGAGTCACTACAGTATACAAATTGCGTCTCACTACAGTATACAAATTGCGTTTTACTACAGAATACAAGTCGTGAGTCACTACAGTATACAAGTTGCGTCTTACTACAATATACAAGTTGCGTCTAACTACAAAATACAAGTCGTGAGTCACTACAGTATACAAGTTGAGTCTCATAACAATATACAAGTTGCGTCTCAATACAAGTCGTGAGTCACTACAGTATACAAGTTCAGTTTTACTACAGAATACAAGTCGTGAGTCACTACAGTATACAAGTTGCGTCTTACTCCAATATACAAGTTGCGTCTCACTACAGTATACAAGTTGCGTTTTACTACGGAATACAAGTCGTGAGTAACTACAGTATACAAGTTGAGTCTCACTACAGAATACAAGTTGCGTCTCACTTCAGTATACAAGTTGAGTTTCACTACAATATACAAGTTACGTCTCACTTCAGTAAACAAGTTGTGTCTCACTTCAGTCTACAAGTTGCGTCTCACTACAAAATACAAGTCGTGAGTTACTACAGTATAAAAGTTGCGTCTCACTACAGTATACAAGTTGAGTCTCACTACAATATACAAGTTGTGTTTCACTACAGTATACAAGTTGCGTCTCACTACAAAATACAAGTCGTGAGTCAACAAGTTGTGTCTCACTTCAGTCTACAAGTTGCGTCTCACTACAAAATACAAGTCGTAAGTCACTACAGTATACAAGTTGCGTCTCACCATAAAATACAAGTCGTGAGTCACTACAGTAAACAAGTTGCGTCTCACTACAGTATACAAGTTGAGTCTCATTACAATATACAAGTTGCGTCTCACTACAAAATACAAGTCGTGAGTCACTTCAGTATACAAGTTGTGTGTCACTGCAGTGTACAAGTTGCGTCTCACTACAGTATACAAGTTGCGTCTTACTTCAAAATACAAGTCGTAAGTCACTACAGTATACAAGTTGCGTCTCACCAAAAAATACAAGTCGTGAGTCACTACAGTATACAAGTTGCGTCACACTACAGTATACAAGTTGAGTCTCACTACAGTATACAAGTTGAGTCTCATTACAATATACAAGTTGCGTCTCACTACAAGTCGTGAGTCACTACAGTATACAAGTTGAGTTTCACTACAATATACAAGTTGCGTCTCACTTCAGTATACAAGTTGTGTCTCACTTCAGTATACAAGTTGCGTCTCACTACAAAATACAAGTCGTGAGTCACTACAGTAGAAAAGTTGCGTCTCACTACAGTATACAAGTTGAGTCTCACTACAATATACAAGTTGTGTTTCACTACAGTATACAAGTTGCGTCTCACTACAAAATACAAGTCGTGAGTCACTACAGTATACAAATTGCGTCTCACTACAGTATACAAGTTGCGTTTTACTACAGAATACAAGTCGTGAGTCACTACAGTATACAAGTTGCGTCTCACTACAATATACAAGTTGCGTCTCACTACAGTATACAAGTTGCGTTTTACTACGGAATACAAGTCGTGAGTAACTACAGTATACAAGTTGAGTCTCACTACAGAATACAAGTTGCGTCTCACTTCAGTATACAAGTTGAGTTTCACTACAATATACAAGTTACGTCTCACTTCAGTAAACAAGTTGTGTCTCACTTCAGTCTACAAGTTGCGTCTCACTACAAAATACAAGTCGTAAGTCACTACAGTAAACAAGTTGCGTCTCACCATAAAATACAAGTCGTGAGTCACTACAGTATACAAGTTGCGTCTCACTACAGTATACAAGTTGCGTCTCACTACAAAATACAAGTCGTAAGTCACAACAGTATACAAGTTGCGTCTCACCATAAAATACAAGTCGTGAGTCACTACAGTATACAAGTTGCGTCTCACTACAGTATACAAGTTGAGTCTCATTACAATATACAAGTTGCGTCTCACTACAAAATACAAGTCGTGAGTCACTTCAGTATACAAGTTGTGTGTCACTACAGTGTACAAGTTGCGTCTCACTACAGTATACAAGTTGCGTCTTACTTCAAAATACAAGTCGTAAGTCACTACAGTATACAAGTTGCGTCTCACCAAAAAATACAAGTCGTGAGTCACTACAGTATACAAGTTGCGTCACACTACAGTATACAAGTTGAGTCTCACTACAATATACAAGTTGCGTCTCACTACAAACTACAAGTCGTGAGTCACTACAGTATACAAGTTGAGTTTCACTACAATATACAAGTTGCGTCTCACTTCAGTATACAAAATGTGTCTCACTTCAGTATACAAGTTGCGTCTCACTACAAAATACAAGTCGTGAGTCACTACAGTATAAAAGTTGCGTCTCACTACAGTATTCAAGTTGAGTCTCACTACAATATACAAGTTGTGTTTCACTACAGTATAAAAGTTGCGTCTCACTACAAAATACAAGTCGTGAGACACTACAGTATACAAATTGCGTCTCACTACAGTATACAAGTTGCGTTTTACTACAGAATACAAGTCGTGAGTCACTACAGTATACAAGTTGCGTCTCACTACAATATACAAGTTGCGTCTCACTACAGTATACAAGTTGCGTTTTACTACGGAATACAAGTCGTGAGTCACTACAGTATACAAGTTGCGTCTCACTACAGTATACAAGTTGAGTCTCATTACAATATACAAGTTGCGTCTCACTACAAAATACAAGTCGTGAGTCACTTCAGTATACAAGTTGTGTGTCACTGCAGTGTACAAGTTGCGTCTCACTACAGTATACAAGTTGCGTCTTACTTCAAAATACAAGTCGTAAGTCACTACAGTATACAAGTTGCGTCTCACCAAAAAATACAAGTCGTGAGCCACTACAGTATACAAGTTGCGTCACACTTCAGTATACAAGTTGAGTCTCACTACAATAAAAAAGTTGCGTCTCACTACAAACTACAAGTCGTGAGTCACTACAGTATACAAGTTGAGTTTCACTACAATATACAAGTTGTGTTTCACTACAGTATACAAGTTGCGTCTCACTACAAAATACAAGTCGTGAGTCACTACAGTATACAAATTGCGTCTCACTACAGTATACAAGTTGCGTTTTACTACAGAATACAAGTCGTGAGTCACTACAGTATACAAGTTGCGTCTCACTACAATATACAAGTTGCGTCTCACTACAGTATACAAGTTGCGTTTTACTACGGAATACAAGTCGTGAGTAACTACAGTATACAAGTTGAGTCTCACTACAGAATACAAGTTGCGTCTCACTTCAGTATACAAGTTGAGTTTCACTACAATATACAAGTTACGTCTCACTTCAGTAAACAAGTTGTGTCTCACTTCAGTCTACAAGTTGCGTCTCACTACAAAATACAAGTCGTAAGTTTCTACAGTATACAAGTTGCGTCTCACCATAAAATACAAGTCGTGAGTCACTACAGTATACAAGTTGCGTCTCACTACAGTATACAAGTTGCGTCTCACTACAAAATACAAGTCGTAAGTCACAACAGTATACAAGTTGCGTCTCACCATAAAATACAAGTCGTGAGTCACTACAGTATACAAGTTGCGTCTCACTACAGTATACAAGTTGAGTCTCATTACAATATACAAGTTGCGTCTCACTACAAAATACAAGTCGTGAGTCACTTCAGTATACAAGTTGTGTGTCACTACAGTGTACAAGTTGCGTCTCACTACAGTATACAAGTTGCGTCTTACTTCAAAATACAAGTCGTAAGTCACTACAGTATACAAGTTGCGTCTCACCAAAAAATACAAGTCGTGAGACACTACAGTATACAAATTGCGTCTCACTACAGTATACAAGTTGCGTTTTACTACAGAATACAAGTCGTGAGTCACTACAGTATACAAGTTGCGTCTCACTACAATATACAAGTTGCGTCTCACTACAGTATACAAGTTGCGTTTTACTACGGAATACAAGTCGTGAGTCACTACAGTATACAAGTTGCGTCTCACTACAGTATACAAGTTGAGTCTCATTACAATATACAAGTTGCGTCTCACTACAAAATACAAGTCGTGAGTCACTTCAGTATACAAGTTGTGTGTCACTGCAGTGTACAAGTTGCGTCTCACTACAGTATACAAGTTGCGTCTTACTTCAAAATACAAGTCGTAAGTCACTACAGTATACAAGTTGCGTCTCACCAAAAAATACAAGTCGTGAGCCACTACAGTATACAAGTTGCGTCACACTTCAGTATACAAGTTGAGTCTCACTACAATATACAAGTTGCGTCTCACTACAAACTACAAGTCGTGAGTCACTACAGTATACAAGTTGAGTTTCACTACAATATACAAGTTGCGTCTCACTTCAGTATACAAAATGTGTCTCACTTCAGTATACAAGTTGCGTCTCACTACAAAATACAAGTCGTGAGTCACTACAGTATAAAAGTTGCGTCTCACTACAGTATACAAGTTGAGTCTCACTACAATATACAAGTTGTGTTTCACTACAGTATAAAAGTTGCGTCTCACTACAGTATACAAGTTGAGTCTCACTACAGAATACAAGTTGCGTCTCACTTCAGTATACAAGTTGAGTTTCACTACAATATACAAGTTACGTCTCACTTCAGTAAACAAGTTGTGTCTCACTTCAGTCTACAAGTTGCGTCTCACTACAAAATACAAGTCGTGAGTCACTACAGTATAAAAGTTGCGTCTCACTACAGTATACAAGTTGAGTCTCACTACAATATACAAGTTGTGTTTCACTACAGTATACAAGTTGCGTCTCACTACAAAATACAAGTCGTGAGTCAACAAGTTGTGTCTCACTTCAGTCTACAAGTTGCGTCTCACTACAAAATACAAGTCGTAAGTCACTACAGTATACAAGTTGCGTCTCACCATAAAATACAAGTCGTGAGTCACTACAGTAAACAAGTTGCGTCTCACTACAGTATACAAGTTGAGTCTCATTACAATATACAAGTTGCGTCTCACTACAAAATACAAGTCGTGAGTCACTTCAGTATACAAGTTGTGTGTCACTGCAGTGTACAAGTTGCGTCTCACTACAGTATACAAGTTGCGTCTTACTTCAAAATACAAGTCGTAAGTCACTACAGTATACAAGTTGCGTCTCACCAAAAAATACAAGTCGTGAGTCACTACAGTATACAAGTTGCGTCACACTACAGTATACAAGTTGAGTCTCACTACAGTATACAAGTTGAGTCTCATTACAATATACAAGTTGCGTCTCACTACAAGTCGTGAGTCACTACAGTATACAAGTTGAGTTTCACTACAATATACAAGTTGCGTCTCACTTCAGTATACAAGTTGTGTCTCACTTCAGTATACAAGTTGCGTCTCACTACAAAATACAAGTCGTGAGTCACTACAGTAGAAAAGTTGCGTCTCACTACAGTATACAAGTTGAGTCTCACTACAATATACAAGTTGTGTTTCACTACAGTATACAAGTTGCGTCTCACTACAAAATACAAGTCGTGAGTCACTACAGTATACAAATTGCGTCTCACTACAGTATACAAGTTGCGTTTTACTACAGAATACAAGTCGTGAGTCACTACAGTATACAAGTTGCGTCTCACTACAATATACAAGTTGCGTCTCACTACAGTATACAAGTTGCGTTTTACTACGGAATACAAGTCGTGAGTAACTACAGTATACAAGTTGAGTCTCACTACAGAATACAAGTTGCGTCTCACTTCAGTATACAAGTTGAGTTTCACTACAATATACAAGTTACGTCTCACTTCAGTAAACAAGTTGTGTCTCACTTCAGTCTACAAGTTGCGTCTCACTACAAAATACAAGTCGTAAGTCACTACAGTAAACAAGTTGCGTCTCACCATAAAATACAAGTCGTGAGTCACTACAGTATACAAGTTGCGTCTCACTACAGTATACAAGTTGCGTCTCACTACAAAATACAAGTCGTAAGTCACAACAGTATACAAGTTGCGTCTCACCATAAAATACAAGTCGTGAGTCACTACAGTATACAAGTTGCGTCTCACTACAGTATACAAGTTGAGTCTCATTACAATATACAAGTTGCGTCTCACTACAAAATACAAGTCGTGAGTCACTTCAGTATACAAGTTGTGTGTCACTACAGTGTACAAGTTGCGTCTCACTACAGTATACAAGTTGCGTCTTACTTCAAAATACAAGTCGTAAGTCACTACAGTATACAAGTTGCGTCTCACCAAAAAATACAAGTCGTGAGTCACTACAGTATACAAGTTGCGTCACACTACAGTATACAAGTTGAGTCTCACTACAATATACAAGTTGCGTCTCACTACAAACTACAAGTCGTGAGTCACTACAGTATACAAGTTGAGTTTCACTACAATATACAAGTTGCGTCTCACTTCAGTATACAAAATGTGTCTCACTTCAGTATACAAGTTGCGTCTCACTACAAAATACAAGTCGTGAGTCACTACAGTATAAAAGTTGCGTCTCACTACAGTATTCAAGTTGAGTCTCACTACAATATACAAGTTGTGTTTCACTACAGTATAAAAGTTGCGTCTCACTACAAAATACAAGTCGTGAGACACTACAGTATACAAATTGCGTCTCACTACAGTATACAAGTTGCGTTTTACTACAGAATACAAGTCGTGAGTCACTACAGTATACAAGTTGCGTCTCACTACAATATACAAGTTGCGTCTCACTACAGTATACAAGTTGCGTTTTACTACGGAATACAAGTCGTGAGTCACTACAGTATACAAGTTGCGTCTCACTACAGTATACAAGTTGAGTCTCATTACAATATACAAGTTGCGTCTCACTACAAAATACAAGTCGTGAGTCACTTCAGTATACAAGTTGTGTGTCACTGCAGTGTACAAGTTGCGTCTCACTACAGTATACAAGTTGCGTCTTACTTCAAAATACAAGTCGTAAGTCACTACAGTATACAAGTTGCGTCTCACCAAAAAATACAAGTCGTGAGCCACTACAGTATACAAGTTGCGTCACACTTCAGTATACAAGTTGAGTCTCACTACAATATACAAGTTGCGTCTCACTACAAACTACAAGTCGTGAGTCACTACAGTATACAAGTTGAGTTTCACTACAATATACAAGTTGTGTTTCACTACAGTATACAAGTTGCGTCTCACTACAAAATACAAGTCGTGAGTCACTACAGTATACAAATTGCGTCTCACTACAGTATACAAGTTGCGTTTTACTACAGAATACAAGTCGTGAGTCACTACAGTATACAAGTTGCGTCTCACTACAATATACAAGTTGCGTCTCACTACAGTATACAAGTTGCGTTTTACTACGGAATACAAGTCGTGAGTAACTACAGTATACAAGTTGAGTCTCACTACAGAATACAAGTTGCGTCTCACTTCAGTATACAAGTTGAGTTTCACTACAATATACAAGTTACGTCTCACTTCAGTAAACAAGTTGTGTCTCACTTCAGTCTACAAGTTGCGTCTCACTACAAAATACAAGTCGTAAGTTTCTACAGTATACAAGTTGCGTCTCACCATAAAATACAAGTCGTGAGTCACTACAGTATACAAGTTGCGTCTCACTACAGTATACAAGTTGCGTCTCACTACAAAATACAAGTCGTAAGTCACAACAGTATACAAGTTGCGTCTCACCATAAAATACAAGTCGTGAGTCACTACAGTATACAAGTTGCGTCTCACTACAGTATACAAGTTGAGTCTCATTACAATATACAAGTTGCGTCTCACTACAAAATACAATTCGTGAGTCACTTCAGTATACAAGTTGTGTGTCACTACAGTGTACAAGTTGCGTCTCACTACAGTATACAAGTTGCGTCTTACTTCAAAATACAAGTCGTAAGTCACTACAGTATACAAGTTGCGTCTCACCAAAAAATACAAGTCGTGAGACACTACAGTATACAAATTGCGTCTCACTACAGTATACAAGTTGCGTTTTACTACAGAATACAAGTCGTGAGTCACTACAGTATACAAGTTGCGTCTCACTACAATATACAAGTTGCGTCTCACTACAGTATACAAGTTGCGTTTTACTACGGAATACAAGTCGTGAGTCACTACAGTATACAAGTTGCGTCTCACTACAGTATACAAGTTGAGTCTCATTACAATATACAAGTTGCGTCTCACTACAAAATACAAGTCGTGAGTCACTTCAGTATACAAGTTGTGTGTCACTGCAGTGTACAAGTTGCGTCTCACTACAGTATACAAGTTGCGTCTTACTTCAAAATACAAGTCGTAAGTCACTACAGTATACAAGTTGCGTCTCACCAAAAAATACAAGTCGTGAGCCACTACAGTATACAAGTTGCGTCACACTTCAGTATACAAGTTGAGTCTCACTACAATATACAAGTTGCGTCTCACTACAAACTACAAGTCGTGAGTCACTACAGTATACAAGTTGAGTTTCACTACAATATACAAGTTGCGTCTCACTTCAGTATACAAAATGTGTCTCACTTCAGTATACAAGTTGCGTCTCACTACAAAATACAAGTCGTGAGTCACTACAGTATAAAAGTTGCGTCTCACTACAGTATACAAGTTGAGTCTCACTACAATATACAAGTTGTGTTTCACTACAGTATAAAAGTTGCGTCTCACTACAGTATACAAGTTGAGTCTCACTACAATATACAAGTTGTGTTTCACTACAGTATACAAGTTGCGTCTCACTACAAAATACAAGTCGTGAGTCAACAAGTTGTGTCTCACTTCAGTCTACAAGTTGCGTCTCACTACAAAATACAAGTCGTAAGTCACTACAGTATACAAGTTGCGTCTCACCATAAAATACAAGTCGTGAGTCACTACAGTAAACAAGTTGCGTCTCACTACAGTATACAAGTTGAGTCTCATTACAATATACAAGTTGCGTCTCACTACAAAATACAAGTCGTGAGTCACTTCAGTATACAAGTTGTGTGTCACTGCAGTGTACAAGTTGCGTCTCACTACAGTATACAAGTTGCGTCTTACTTCAAAATACAAGTCGTAAGTCACTACAGTATACAAGTTGCGTCACACTACAGTATACAAGTTGAGTCTCACTACAGTATACAAGTTGAGTCTCATTACAATATACAAGTTGCGTCTCACTACAAACTACAAGTCGTGAGTCACTACAGTATACAAGTTGAGTTTCACTACAATATACAAGTTGCGTCTCACTTCAGTATACAAAATGTGTCTCACTTCAGTATACAAGTTGCGTCTCACTACAAAATACAAGTCGTGAGTCACTACAGTATAAAAGTTGCGTCTCACTACAGTATTCAAGTTGAGTCTCACTACAATATACAAGTTGTGTTTCACTACAGTATAAAAGTTGCGTCTCACTACAAAATACAAGTCGTGAGACACTACAGTATACAAATTGCGTCTCACTACAGTATACAAGTTGCGTTTTACTACAGAATACAAGTCGTGAGTCACTACAGTATACAAGTTGCGTCTCACTACAATATACAAGTTGCGTCTCACTACAGTATACAAGTTGCGTTTTACTACGGAATACAAGTCGTGAGTCACTACAGTATACAAGTTGCGTCTCACTACAGTATACAAGTTGAGTCTCATTACAATATACAAGTTGCGTCTCACTACAAAATACAAGTCGTGAGTCACTTCAGTATACAAGTTGTGTGTCACTGCAGTGTACAAGTTGCGTCTCACTACAGTATACAAGTTGCGTCTTACTTCAAAATACAAGTCGTAAGTCACTACAGTATACAAGTTGCGTCTCACCAAAAAATACAAGTCGTGAGCCACTACAGTATACAAGTTGCGTCACACTTCAGTATACAAGTTGAGTCTCACTACAATATACAAGTTGCGTCTCACTACAAACTACAAGTCGTGAGTCACTACAGTATACAAGTTGAGTTTCACTACAATATACAAGTTGTGTTTCACTACAGTATACAAGTTGCGTCTCACTACAAAATACAAGTCGTGAGTCACTACAGTATACAAATTGCGTCTCACTACAGTATACAAGTTGCGTTTTACTACAGAATACAAGTCGTGAGTCACTACAGTATACAAGTTGCGTCTCACTACAATATACAAGTTGCGTCTCACTACAGTATACAAGTTGCGTTTTACTACGGAATACAAGTCGTGAGTAACTACAGTATACAAGTTGAGTCTCACTACAGAATACAAGTTGCGTCTCACTTCAGTATACAAGTTGAGTTTCACTACAATATACAAGTTACGTCTCACTTCAGTAAACAAGTTGTGTCTCACTTCAGTCTACAAGTTGCGTCTCACTACAAAATACAAGTCGTAAGTTTCTACAGTATACAAGTTGCGTCTCACCATAAAATACAAGTCGTGAGTCACTACAGTATACAAGTTGCGTCTCACTACAGTATACAAGTTGCGTCTCACTACAAAATACAAGTCGTAAGTCACAACAGTATACAAGTTGCGTCTCACCATAAAATACAAGTCGTGAGTCACTACAGTATACAAGTTGCGTCTCACTACAGTATACAAGTTGAGTCTCATTACAATATACAAGTTGCGTCTCACTACAAAATACAAGTCGTGAGTCACTTCAGTATACAAGTTGTGTGTCACTACAGTGTACAAGTTGCGTCTCACTACAGTATACAAGTTGCGTCTTACTTCAAAATACAAGTCGTAAGTCACTACAGTATACAAGTTGCGTCTCACCAAAAAATACAAGTCGTGAGACACTACAGTATACAAATTGCGTCTCACTACAGTATACAAGTTGCGTTTTACTACAGAATACAAGTCGTGAGTCACTACAGTATACAAGTTGCGTCTCACTACAATATACAAGTTGCGTCTCACTACAGTATACAAGTTGCGTTTTACTACGGAATACAAGTCGTGAGTCACTACAGTATACAAGTTGCGTCTCACTACAGTATACAAGTTGAGTCTCATTACAATATACAAGTTGCGTCTCACTACAAAATACAAGTCGTGAGTCACTTCAGTATACAAGTTGTGTGTCACTGCAGTGTACAAGTTGCGTCTCACTACAGTATACAAGTTGCGTCTTACTTCAAAATACAAGTCGTAAGTCACTACAGTATACAAGTTGCGTCTCACCAAAAAATACAAGTCGTGAGCCACTACAGTATACAAGTTGCGTCACACTTCAGTATACAAGTTGAGTCTCACTACAATATACAAGTTGCGTCTCACTACAAACTACAAGTCGTGAGTCACTACAGTATACAAGTTGAGTTTCACTACAATATACAAGTTGCGTCTCACTTCAGTATACAAAATGTGTCTCACTTCAGTATACAAGTTGCGTCTCACTACAAAATACAAGTCGTGAGTCACTACAGTATAAAAGTTGCGTCTCACTACAGTATACAAGTTGAGTCTCACTACAATATACAAGTTGTGTTTCACTACAGTATAAAAGTTGCGTCTCACTACAGTATACAAGTTGAGTCTCACTACAGAATACAAGTTGCGTCTCACTTCAGTATACAAGTTGAGTTTCACTACAATATACAAGTTACGTCTCACTTCAGTAAACAAGTTGTGTCTCACTTCAGTCTACAAGTTGCGTCTCACTACAAAATACAAGTCGTGAGTCACTACAGTATAAAAGTTGCGTCTCACTACAGTATACAAGTTGAGTCTCACTACAATATACAAGTTGTGTTTCACTACAGTATACAAGTTGCGTCTCACTACAAAATACAAGTCGTGAGTCAACAAGTTGTGTCTCACTTCAGTCTACAAGTTGCGTCTCACTACAAAATACAAGTCGTAAGTCACTACAGTATACAAGTTGCGTCTCACCATAAAATACAAGTCGTGAGTCACTACAGTAAACAAGTTGCGTCTCACTACAGTATACAAGTTGAGTCTCATTACAATATACAAGTTGCGTCTCACTACAAAATACAAGTCGTGAGTCACTTCAGTATACAAGTTGTGTGTCACTGCAGTGTACAAGTTGCGTCTCACTACAGTATACAAGTTGCGTCTTACTTCAAAATACAAGTCGTAAGTCACTACAGTATACAAGTTGCGTCTCACCAAAAAATACAAGTCGTGAGTCACTACAGTATACAAGTTGCGTCACACTACAGTATACAAGTTGAGTCTCACTACAGTATACAAGTTGAGTCTCATTACAATATACAAGTTGCGTCTCACTACAAGTCGTGAGTCACTACAGTATACAAGTTGAGTTTCACTACAATATACAAGTTGCGTCTCACTTCAGTATACAAGTTGTGTCTCACTTCAGTATACAAGTTGCGTCTCACTACAAAATACAAGTCGTGAGTCACTACAGTAGAAAAGTTGCGTCTCACTACAGTATACAAGTTGAGTCTCACTACAATATACAAGTTGTGTTTCACTACAGTATACAAGTTGCGTCTCACTACAAAATACAAGTCGTGAGTCACTACAGTATACAAATTGCGTCTCACTACAGTATACAAGTTGCGTTTTACTACAGAATACAAGTCGTGAGTCACTACAGTATACAAGTTGCGTCTCACTACAATATACAAGTTGCGTCTCACTACAGTATACAAGTTGCGTTTTACTACGGAATACAAGTCGTGAGTAACTACAGTATACAAGTTGAGTCTCACTACAGAATACAAGTTGCGTCTCACTTCAGTATACAAGTTGAGTTTCACTACAATATACAAGTTACGTCTCACTTCAGTAAACAAGTTGTGTCTCACTTCAGTCTACAAGTTGCGTCTCACTACAAAATACAAGTCGTAAGTCACTACAGTAAACAAGTTGCGTCTCACCATAAAATACAAGTCGTGAGTCACTACAGTATACAAGTTGCGTCTCACTACAGTATACAAGTTGCGTCTCACTACAAAATACAAGTCGTAAGTCACAACAGTATACAAGTTGCGTCTCACCATAAAATACAAGTCGTGAGTCACTACAGTATACAAGTTGCGTCTCACTACAGTATACAAGTTGAGTCTCATTACAATATACAAGTTGCGTCTCACTACAAAATACAAGTCGTGAGTCACTTCAGTATACAAGTTGTGTGTCACTACAGTGTACAAGTTGCGTCTCACTACAGTATACAAGTTGCGTCTTACTTCAAAATACAAGTCGTAAGTCACTACAGTATACAAGTTGCGTCTCACCAAAAAATACAAGTCGTGAGTCACTACAGTATACAAGTTGCGTCACACTACAGTATACAAGTTGAGTCTCACTACAATATACAAGTTGCGTCTCACTACAAACTACAAGTCGTGAGTCACTACAGTATACAAGTTGAGTTTCACTACAATATACAAGTTGCGTCTCACTTCAGTATACAAAATGTGTCTCACTTCAGTATACAAGTTGCGTCTCACTACAAAATACAAGTCGTGAGTCACTACAGTATAAAAGTTGCGTCTCACTACAGTATTCAAGTTGAGTCTCACTACAATATACAAGTTGTGTTTCACTACAGTATAAAAGTTGCGTCTCACTACAAAATACAAGTCGTGAGACACTACAGTATACAAATTGCGTCTCACTACAGTATACAAGTTGCGTTTTACTACAGAATACAAGTCGTGAGTCACTACAGTATACAAGTTGCGTCTCACTACAATATACAAGTTGCGTCTCACTACAGTATACAAGTTGCGTTTTACTACGGAATACAAGTCGTGAGTCACTACAGTATACAAGTTGCGTCTCACTACAGTATACAAGTTGAGTCTCATTACAATATACAAGTTGCGTCTCACTACAAAATACAAGTCGTGAGTCACTTCAGTATACAAGTTGTGTGTCACTGCAGTGTACAAGTTGCGTCTCACTACAGTATACAAGTTGCGTCTTACTTCAAAATACAAGTCGTAAGTCACTACAGTATACAAGTTGCGTCTCACCAAAAAATACAAGTCGTGAGCCACTACAGTATACAAGTTGCGTCACACTTCAGTATACAAGTTGAGTCTCACTACAATATACAAGTTGCGTCTCACTACAAACTACAAGTCGTGAGTCACTACAGTATACAAGTTGAGTTTCACTACAATATACAAGTTGTGTTTCACTACAGTATACAAGTTGCGTCTCACTACAAAATACAAGTCGTGAGTCACTACAGTATACAAATTGCGTCTCACTACAGTATACAAGTTGCGTTTTACTACAGAATACAAGTCGTGAGTCACTACAGTATACAAGTTGCGTCTCACTACAATATACAAGTTGCGTCTCACTACAGTATACAAGTTGCGTTTTACTACGGAATACAAGTCGTGAGTAACTACAGTATACAAGTTGAGTCTCACTACAGAATACAAGTTGCGTCTCACTTCAGTATACAAGTTGAGTTTCACTACAATATACAAGTTACGTCTCACTTCAGTAAACAAGTTGTGTCTCACTTCAGTCTACAAGTTGCGTCTCACTACAAAATACAAGTCGTAAGTTTCTACAGTATACAAGTTGCGTCTCACCATAAAATACAAGTCGTGAGTCACTACAGTATACAAGTTGCGTCTCACTACAGTATACAAGTTGCGTCTCACTACAAAATACAAGTCGTAAGTCACAACAGTATACAAGTTGCGTCTCACCATAAAATACAAGTCGTGAGTCACTACAGTATACAAGTTGCGTCTCACTACAGTATACAAGTTGAGTCTCATTACAATATACAAGTTGCGTCTCACTACAAAATACAATTCGTGAGTCACTTCAGTATACAAGTTGTGTGTCACTACAGTGTACAAGTTGCGTCTCACTACAGTATACAAGTTGCGTCTTACTTCAAAATACAAGTCGTAAGTCACTACAGTATACAAGTTGCGTCTCACCAAAAAATACAAGTCGTGAGACACTACAGTATACAAATTGCGTCTCACTACAGTATACAAGTTGCGTTTTACTACAGAATACAAGTCGTGAGTCACTACAGTATACAAGTTGCGTCTCACTACAATATACAAGTTGCGTCTCACTACAGTATACAAGTTGCGTTTTACTACGGAATACAAGTCGTGAGTCACTACAGTATACAAGTTGCGTCTCACTACAGTATACAAGTTGAGTCTCATTACAATATACAAGTTGCGTCTCACTACAAAATACAAGTCGTGAGTCACTTCAGTATACAAGTTGTGTGTCACTGCAGTGTACAAGTTGCGTCTCACTACAGTATACAAGTTGCGTCTTACTTCAAAATACAAGTCGTAAGTCACTACAGTATACAAGTTGCGTCTCACCAAAAAATACAAGTCGTGAGCCACTACAGTATACAAGTTGCGTCACACTTCAGTATACAAGTTGAGTCTCACTACAATATACAAGTTGCGTCTCACTACAAACTACAAGTCGTGAGTCACTACAGTATACAAGTTGAGTTTCACTACAATATACAAGTTGCGTCTCACTTCAGTATACAAAATGTGTCTCACTTCAGTATACAAGTTGCGTCTCACTACAAAATACAAGTCGTGAGTCACTACAGTATAAAAGTTGCGTCTCACTACAGTATACAAGTTGAGTCTCACTACAATATACAAGTTGTGTTTCACTACAGTATAAAAGTTGCGTCTCACTACAGTATACAAGTTGAGTCTCACTACAATATACAAGTTGTGTTTCACTACAGTATACAAGTTGCGTCTCACTACAAAATACAAGTCGTGAGTCAACAAGTTGTGTCTCACTTCAGTCTACAAGTTGCGTCTCACTACAAAATACAAGTCGTAAGTCACTACAGTATACAAGTTGCGTCTCACCATAAAATACAAGTCGTGAGTCACTACAGTAAACAAGTTGCGTCTCACTACAGTATACAAGTTGAGTCTCATTACAATATACAAGTTGCGTCTTACTTCAAAATACAAGTCGTAAGTCACTACAGTATACAAGTTGCGTCTCACCAAAAAATACAAGTCGTGAGACACTACAGTATACAAATTGCGTCTCACTACAGTATACAAGTTGCGTTTTACTACAGAATACAAGTCGTGAGTCACTACAGTATACAAGTTGCGTCTCACTACAATATACAAGTTGCGTCTCACTACAGTATACAAGTTGCGTTTTACTACGGAATACAAGTCGTGAGTCACTACAGTATACAAGTTGCGTCTCACTACAGTATACAAGTTGAGTCTCATTACAATATACAAGTTGCGTCTCACTACAAAATACAAGTCGTGAGTCACTTCAGTATACAAGTTGTGTGTCACTGCAGTGTACAAGTTGCGTCTCACTACAGTATACAAGTTGCGTCTTACTTCAAAATACAAGTCGTAAGTCACTACAGTATACAAGTTGCGTCTCACCAAAAAATACAAGTCGTGAGCCACTACAGTATACAAGTTGCGTCACACTTCAGTATACAAGTTGAGTCTCACTACAATATACAAGTTGCGTCTCACTACAAACTACAAGTCGTGAGTCACTACAGTATACAAGTTGAGTTTCACTACAATATACAAGTTGCGTCTCACTTCAGTATACAAAATGTGTCTCACTTCAGTATACAAGTTGCGTCTCACTACAAAATACAAGTCGTGAGTCACTACAGTATAAAAGTTGCGTCTCACTACAGTATACAAGTTGAGTCTCACTACAATATACAAGTTGTGTTTCACTACAGTATAAAAGTTGCGTCTCACTACAGTATACAAGTTGAGTCTCACTACAATATACAAGTTGTGTTTCACTACAGTATACAAGTTGCGTCTCACTACAAAATACAAGTCGTGAGTCAACAAGTTGTGTCTCACTTCAGTCTACAAGTTGCGTCTCACTACAAAATACAAGTCGTAAGTCACTACAGTATACAAGTTGCGTCTCACCATAAAATACAAGTCGTGAGTCACTACAGTAAACAAGTTGCGTCTCACTACAGTATACAAGTTGAGTCTCATTACAATATACAAGTTGCGTCTCACTACAAAATACAAGTCGTGAGTCACTTCAGTATACAAGTTGTGTGTCACTGCAGTGTACAAGTTGCGTCTCACTACAGTATACAAGTTGCGTCTTACTTCAAAATACAAGTCGTAAGTCACTACAGTATACAAGTTGCGTCACACTACAGTATACAAGTTGAGTCTCACTACAGTATACAAGTTGAGTCTCATTACAATATACAAGTTGCGTCTCACTACAAGTCGTGAGTCACTACAGTATACAAGTTGAGTTTCACTACAATATACAAGTTGCGTCTCACTTCAGTATACAAGTTGTGTCTCACTTCAGTATACAAGTTGCGTCTCACTACAAAATACAAGTCGTGAGTCACTACAGTAGAAAAGTTGCGTCTCACTACAGTATACAAGTTGAGTCTCACTACAATATACAAGTTGTGTTTCACTACAGTATACAAGTTGCGTCTCACTACAAAATACAAGTCGTGAGTCACTACAGTATACAAATTGCGTCTCACTACAGTATACAAGTTGCGTTTTACTACAGAATACAAGTCGTGAGTCACTACAGTATACAAGTTGCGTCTCACTACAATAATTATACAAGTTGCGTCTCACTACAGTATACAAGTTGCGTTTTACTACGGAATACAAGTCGTGAGTAACTACAGTATACAAGTTGAGTCTCACTACAGAATACAAGTTGCGTCTCACTTCAGTATACAAGTTGAGTTTCACTACAATATACAAGTTACGTCTCACTTCAGTAAACAAGTTGTGTCTCACTTCAGTCTACAAGTTGCGTCTCACTACAAAATACAAGTCGTAAGTCACTACAGTAAACAAGTTGCGTCTCACCATAAAATACAAGTCGTGAGTCACTACAGTATACAAGTTGCGTCTCACTACAGTATACAAGTTGCGTCTCACTACAAAATACAAGTCGTAAGTCACAACAGTATACAAGTTGCGTCTCACCATAAAATACAAGTCGTGAGTCACTACAGTATACAAGTTGCGTCTCACTACAGTATACAAGTTGAGTCTCATTACAATATACAAGTTGCGTCTCACTACAAAATACAAGTCGTGAGTCACTTCAGTATACAAGTTGTGTGTCACTACAGTGTACAAGTTGCGTCTCACTACAGTATACAAGTTGCGTCTTACTTCAAAATACAAGTCGTAAGTCACTACAGTATACAAGTTGCGTCTCACCAAAAAATACAAGTCGTGAGTCACTACAGTATACAAGTTGCGTCACACTACAGTATACAAGTTGAGTCTCACTACAATATACAAGTTGCGTCTCACTACAAACTACAAGTCGTGAGTCACTACAGTATACAAGTTGAGTTTCACTACAATATACACGTTGCGTCTCACTTCAGTATACAAAATGTGTCTCACTTCAGTATACAAGTTGCGTCTCACTACAAAATACAAGTCGTGAGTCACTACAGTATAAAAGTTGCGTCTCACTACAGTATTCAAGTTGAGTCTCACTACAATATACAAGTTGTGTTTCACTACAGTATAAAAGTTGCGTCTCACTACAAAATACAAGTCGTGAGACACTACAGTATACAAATTGCGTCTCACTACAGTATACAAGTTGCGTTTTACTACAGAATACAAGTCGTGAGTCACTACAGTATACAAGTTGCGTCTCACTACAATATACAAGTTGCGTCTCACTACAGTATACAAGTTGCGTTTTACTACGGAATACAAGTCGTGAGTCACTACAGTATACAAGTTGCGTCTCACTACAGTATACAAGTTGAGTCTCATTACAATATACAAGTTGCGTCTCACTACAAAATACAAGTCGTGAGTCACTTCAGTATACAAGTTGTGTGTCACTGCAGTGTACAAGTTGCGTCTCACTATAGTATACAAGTTGCGTCTTACTTCAAAATACAAGTCGTAAGTCACTACAGTATACAAGTTGCGTCTCACCAAAAAATACAAGTCGTGAGCCACTACAGTATACAAGTTGCGTCACACTTCAGTATACAAGTTGAGTCTCACTACAATATACAAGTTGTGTCTCACTACAAACTACAAGTCGTGAGTCACTACAGTATACAAGTTGAGTTTCACTACAATATACAAGTTGTGTTTCACTACAGTATACAAGTTGCGTCTCACTACAAAATACAAGTCGTGAGTCACTACAGTATACAAATTGCGTCTCACTACAGTATACAAGTTGCGTTTTACTACAGAATACAAGTCGTGAGTCACTACAGTATACAAGTTGCGTCTCACTACAATATACAAGTTGCGTCTCACTACAGTATACAAGTTGCGTTTTACTACGGAATACAAGTCGTGAGTAACTACAGTATACAAGTTGAGTCTCACTACAGAATACAAGTTGCGTCTCACTTCAGTATACAAGTTGAGTTTCACTACAATATACAAGTTACGTCTCACTTCAGTAAACAAGTTGTGTCTCACTTCAGTCTACAAGTTGCGTCTCACTACAAAATACAAGTCGTAAGTCACTACAGTAAACAAGTTGCGTCTCACCATAAAATACAAGTCGTGAGTCACTACAGTATACAAGTTGCGTCTCACTACAGTATACAAGTTGCGTCTCACTACAAAATACAAGTCGTAAGTCACAACAGTATACAAGTTGCGTCTCACCATAAAATACAAGTCGTGAGTCACTACAGTATACAAGTTGCGTCTCACTACAGTATACAAGTTGAGTCTCATTACAATATACAAGTTGCGTCTCACTACAAAATACAAGTCGTGAGTCACTTCAGTATACAAGTTGTGTGTCACTACAGTGTACAAGTTGCGTCTCACTACAGTATACAAGTTGCGTCTTACTTCAAAATACAAGTCGTAAGTCACTACAGTATACAAGTTGCGTCTCACCAAAAAATACAAGTCGTGAGTCACTACAGTATACAAGTTGCGTCACACTACAGTATACAAGTTGAGTCTCACTACAATATACAAGTTGCGTCTCACTACAAACTACAAGTCGTGAGTCACTACAGTATACAAGTTGAGTTTCACTACAATATACAAGTTGCGTCTCACTTCAGTATACAAAATGTGTCTCACTTCAGTATACAAGTTGCGTCTCACTACAAAATACAAGTCGTGAGTCACTACAGTATAAAAGTTGCGTCTCACTACAGTATTCAAGTTGAGTCTCACTACAATATACAAGTTGTGTTTCACTACACTATAAAAGTTGCGTCTCACTACAAAATACAAGTCGTGAGACACTACAGTATACAAATTGCGTCTCACTACAGTATACAAGTTGCGTTTTACTACAGAATACAAGTCGTGAGTCACTACAGTATACAAGTTGCGTCTCACTACAATATACAAGTTGCGTCTCACTACAGTATACAAGTTGCGTTTTACTACGGAATACAAGTCGTGAGTCACTACAGTATACAAGTTGCGTCTCACTACAGTATACAAGTTGAGTCTCATTACAATATACAAGTTGCGTCTCACTACAAAATACAAGTCGTGAGTCACTTCAGTATACAAGTTGTGTGTCACTGCAGTGTACAAGTTGCGTCTCACTACAGTATACAAGTTGCGTCTTACTTCAAAATACAAGTCGTAAGTCACTACAGTATACAAGTTGCGTCTCACCAAAAAATACAAGTCGTGAGCCACTACAGTATACAAGTTGCGTCACACTTCAGTATACAAGTTGAGTCTCACTACAATATACAAGTTGCGTCTCACTACAAACTACAAGTCGTGAGTCACTACAGTATACAAGTTGAGTTTCACTACAATATACAAGTTGTGTTTCACTACAGTATACAAGTTGCGTCTCACTACAAAATACAAGTCGTGAGTCACTACAGTATACAAATTGCGTCTCACTACAGTATACAAGTTGCGTTTTACTACAGAATACAAGTCGTGAGTCACTACAGTATACAAGTTGCGTCTCACTACAATATACAAGTTGCGTCTCACTACAGTATACAAGTTGCGTTTTACTACGGAATACAAGTCGTGAGTAACTACAGTATACAAGTTGAGTCTCACTACAGAATACAAGTTGCGTCTCACTTCAGTATACAAGTTGAGTTTCACTACAATATACAAGTTACGTCTCACTTCAGTAAACAAGTTGTGTCTCACTTCAGTCTACAAGTTGCGTCTCACTACAAAATACAAGTCGTAAGTTTCTACAGTATACAAGTTGCGTCTCACCATAAAATACAAGTCGTGAGTCACTACAGTATACAAGTTGCGTCTCACTTCAGTATACAAGTTGCGTCTCACTACAAAATACAAGTCGTAAGTCACAACAGTATACAAGTTGCGTCTCACCATAAAATACAAGTCGTGAGTCACTACAGTATACAAGTTGCGTCTCACTACAGTATACAAGTTGAGTCTCATTACAATATACAAGTTGCGTCTCACTACAAAATACAATTCGTGAGTCACTTCAGTATACAAGTTGTGTGTCACTACAGTGTACAAGTTGCGTCTCACTACAGTATACAAGTTGCGTCTTACTTCAAAATACAAGTCGTAAGTCACTACAGTATACAAGTTGCGTCTCACCAAAAAATACAAGTCGTGAGACACTACAGTATACAAATTGCGTCTCACTACAGTATACAAGTTGCGTTTTACTACAGAATACAAGTCGTGAGTCACTACAGTATACAAGTTGCGTCTCACTACAATATACAAGTTGCGTCTCACTACAGTATACAAGTTGCGTTTTACTACGGAATACAAGTCGTGAGTCACTACAGTATACAAGTTGCGTCTCACTACAGTATACAAGTTGAGTCTCATTACAATATACAAGTTGCGTCTCACTACAAAATACAAGTCGTGAGTCACTTCAGTATACAAGTTGTGTGTCACTGCAGTGTACAAGTTGCGTCTCACTACAGTATACAAGTTGCGTCTTACTTCAAAATACAAGTCGTAAGTCACTACAGTATACAAGTTGCGTCTCACCAAAAAATACAAGTCGTGAGCCACTACAGTATACAAGTTGCGTCACACTTCAGTATACAAGTTGAGTCTCACTACAATATACAAGTTGCGTCTCACTACAAACTACAAGTCGTGAGTCACTACAGTATACAAGTTGAGTTTCACTACAATATACAAGTTGCGTCTCACTTCAGTATACAAAATGTGTCTCACTTCAGTATACAAGTTGCGTCTCACTACAAAATACAAGTCGTGAGTCACTACAGTATAAAAGTTGCGTCTCACTACAGTATACAAGTTGAGTCTCACTACAATATACAAGTTGTGTTTCACTACAGTATACAAGTTGCGTCTCAATACAGTATACAAGTTGCGTTTTACTACAGAATACAAGTCGTGAGTCACTACAGTATACAAGTTGCGTCTCACTACAATATACAAGTTGCGTCTCACTACAGTATACAAGTTGCGTTTTACTACGGAATACAAGTCGTGAGTAACTACAGTATACAAGTTGAGTCTCACTACAGAATACAAGTTGCGTCTCACTTCAGTATACAAGTTGAGTTTCACTACAATATACAAGTAACGTCTCACTTCAGTAAACAAGTTGTGTCTCACTTCAGTCTACAAGTTGCGTCTCACTACAAAATACAAGTCGTAAGTCAGTACAGTATACAAGTTGCGTCTCACCATAAAATACAAGTCGTGAGTCACTACAATATACAAGTTGCGTCTCACTACAGTATACAAGTTGAGTCTCATTACATTATACAAGTTGCGTCTCACTACAAAATACAAGTCGTGAGTCACTTCAGTATACAAGTTGTGTGTCACTGCAGTGTACAAGTTGCGTCTCACTACAGTATACAAGTTGCGTCTTACTTCAAAATACAAGTCGTAAGTCACTACAGTATACAAGTTGCGTCTCACCAAAAAATACAAGTCGTGAGTCACTACAGTATACAAGTTGCGTCACACTACAGTATACAAGTTGAGTCTCACTACAATATACAAGTTGCGTCTCACTACAAACTACAAGTCGTGAGTCACTACAGTATACAAGTTGAGTTTCACTACAATATACAAGTTGCGTCTCACTTCAGTATACAAGTTGTGTCTCACTTCAGTATACAAGTTGCGTCTCACTACAAAATACAAGTCGTGAGTCACTACAGTATAAAATTTGCGTCTCACTACAGTATACAAGTTGAGTCTCACTACAATATACAAGTTGTGTTTCACTACAGTATACAAGTTGCGTCTCACTACAAAATACAAGTCGTGAGTCACTACAGTATACAAATTGCGTCTCACTACAGTATACAAGTTGCGTTTTACTACAGAATACAAGTCGTGAGTCACTACAGTATACAAGTTGCGTCTCACTACAATATACAAGTTGCGTCTCACTACAGTATACAAGTTGCGTTTTACTACGGAATACAAGTCGTGAGTAACTACAGTATACAAGTATTTATTTTATTTCGTTACAATTATTTTTACAGTCATAATTAATGAAAATAATTCATGAATTTAGATGGGATAATCTGTTTAATTCACCATAAGAAAAGGGTAGAACATACACTCATCAGCAACACGCTTCGTCTGAACATAATAATAACAAAATAAATCCACCACAAGTTTCATCAACTTAATAAAATGAAACATAAATAATCAGCAACAAGCTTCGTCAAAGTAAAATATTCAATAAAAAAAAAATTCAAAATGTGCTAGCCCTGGCAATTATTAACGTCCGTACTCGCCTGGTCCAAACGTCCCCATTACACTAGCTGCGTTACCCCTTTGCACAGCAAGTGAAAGACGCTGAACCAGGAATGCTCCAGACCTGGGATCAGACCCTCTCTCCCTCAAACGCCTGCCCAGCTCACTAACAAAAGCTCTTGCCTCGGCACCCCACGTACCAGAGGTCTCAATAGCCACCGGGACAAAGAGGTACTGCTGCGCCAAAGCGGCATACTTTTGGTGCTTTAGTCTAGCGGCAGTCTCCGCTGCTGATCCAGCCACATGCGCCGTACCACCAACATGGCAGGCGGCAAAGGTACTCACACACGTGGCGTCCCACAACAAGCAACGACCTCTCATCCACGGCACCAACGTTAGACCATCTGGTCTCTTTCCGTCAGTCCGGCAAAGGCCAGGGGGCTCCAAGACACACGGTATGTTCGCCGACACAAGAGCACGACGAATAATGTCGTTCAACGCGTGATGCCGTGGAAACCTACCCGCACATATCTGGCAACTCAACGCATGGTGCCCATTTTCCTCCACCATTGTCCCGCACACACAATGATGAGGTGCACAAACCACACAGCCCAGACGCAGAGCGACGGCAATTCGCAAGCTGTCATTATCAAGAAATGTACCCAGCTGCGGAGAGGGCAGAGCATGCAACCAAGCGCCGGACTCCGGCTTAGATGCTGCCTTGATTCGGGCTAAGTCTGCCCCAGAAGCATTCCCCAACATCCGCTCCACCACTACCCTGCATTGAACGTCATCCCAACCTCTTTGTACCGTAGGATCATCAGGGACATCCTTACCTGGACACAGCTGGCGCCACTGGGACAAAGCCGCATCAGCAAACGGGATAACGAGCTCATCGCCATTCAAAGAAAATATTTGAGCGACTAAGCTCCTCACCCCACTCACCGAGGCAAGAAATCCAGCCAACCCTGTGTCCATGACCCTACGAATACCAAGGCCGCCGTGACGAATAGGAAGCGACGCTTGAGCCCACTGACTATCGTTAAGCGATACATTAATAACATTCTCCAAAATTGACTTTATGAGACAATCAACATCCGTTACATCATCCGGAAAAAGCCAAGTTGGAGAAGTTCTGACTGTATAAGTAAGAGTGGGCATCCCAAAGCAACTTCGCAAAAGAGTAAGAGAGACAGATGCCGGCAAATACCTCAAACGCTCCCGAACAACCATCAGAGTCTGTTTCTTTGCTTCAAGAGCAGCTGGCACAGCGTCAGGGAATATAGGTGCACCAAGGAGGTTGAAAGTGCCTTCATTCAATTTTTTTAATCCCGGTAACACACTTTCGAAACGGGAGAAAGAGCATACACCCTGAGGACCACCAAAAAACTCGCACTTAGTGTGATTTAAACTGAGACCAATGGCTTCCAGCCTGGGAAGCAGCAACTGCAAATCTCTAAAAAGTACGTCCGGCTTTCCGCCGATGGTACCATCGTCCAAATACCAAAGATTTAGTGGGGCCTCCAATTCCGTTACAATTTTATGAAGAACCAGGCTAAAAATTAGTGGTCCCAGGGGATCTCCCTGCTGCACCCCCACTTGCGACGAAATGCTGGTATCGTTGTAAAACAGCTTGCTTGGTGCCGCGTACGCCTGATACAGGTACGGAAAAAGACCTGGTATTCGGTCTTTTGTCTCACTTAATAACACGTCCCTATGAATACTATTGAATGCATTCTTTATGTCAAACTTAAGAATTATATCATCACCCGGAAGAACCTTGTCTAGGACAAAAAGGCGAGTTGCGTGTATGGCCGCCTCACACCCCAAAGGAGTACCAAAGCCAAGTTGACGCGGTTGCAAATACCTCGCCATCTCATCTTTAACGGCACGACAACCAAGCTTGGAAACTAGACGACGGAATGCGATACCAACAGCTATCGGCCGAATCCCACCATCATTCTTCTTGTTAAGTGCACACAAAGAAGCGCCATAAAAATAAGGTGTCACCTCCAAGTTTAACATTCCCCGCAACAAGAATTCACACAACCTGGTTATAGACCCAAGCAAACGGCGGCCATTATCCCCGGCAGTATTGGAAATCAACTCTTTCAAATGAATTGGGCGAATCCCGTCGATACCGGAGGCGGAGCCACTATAAAAAGAACTGATTCCCAAAGCTACATCATCTTCTGATACAGATAAGAAAGGAGATGACAGATTTGGCTCTGAAGGCAAGGATAAATGCTGCGATGGTGAAGGAACGGGATGTTTCTCACGCAAAGCATTTAATGTGCTCTCATTGTTTGGGGACAGAGTACTCTCAGATGACAATAAGCGGACAGCACCCCTTAAATCACCATCATACACCTTCGATTCAATCAATTTATTAACAGACCTTGTCTGTGGAGATCGGGTAACTGCAGGAAAATAAACGCTAAGTTGATCAGTGTTTTCCTTTACCTTTGTAGTAAGCGATTTTCCACTGCTCGCCTCAGGTACTCTCAGAGCACCATAAGCAAAGGACAACAAAGAGCACCAAGCACTAGTCTCATTTGTTTGGACGCAGTCGTCGATGATTGATGACAACTTGCCAGCCACAGTACTACGGGCTCCCTTAGGGATGTGCTTTAAAACTCGCACAGTCTTTTTTAAAATATGTATGTCGTCAAGTGAAACCGCAGGTGAGGTCAAGCGTTGATCAACATTTAGCGCAACAACAACCTGCTGAGAGCGTACATCCTTGTGCATATGCGCTATGTGCACATTCAATCCGCGAGGAGCAACAAAAAGGCGAGAAGACTCTGGGCAGTAAGGGCAAGTAGTTCTGATCGGGCTAGCAGACATTCTATTTTTTTTTTTTTTTTTTTTTATTTATTAGGGCAACCAACAAGTAACACACTTGTTACATTACAATATCAACACTGAAACAATTTTGTTACATGCCAAAGTGGTTCCTTAATTATAGGTTGTCACAACATGCTTAATGAATGGATTAACAGTATTATTAGTAAGCTATTTATGGTAATAATATGTTAGTTTAAAAATTAAAGGAACATAAAAAAAATATATATATATATAAGTAGAAGAGTAGTACAATAAAATTAAAAAAAGAGATTTACTTACAAATCTAGTTAAACTTTAAATCTTGCAAATATTTTCCAAACGAATATATGGTGTCGTGGAATATGTCCACCGACTCACAACATGAGTTGTACAGCCGACATAGTCTTGGAACAGGAGAATTAAAGCCAAGAACAGTACTTCGACGCGGGGGATATAAAGGTTTGATCTTAAAGCGCGGATAACGTGGTGGCACCTTAAGATGAAAACGGCGCAGAAGAGGTTGACAGTCTATGTGAGAACGAAGCAGTTTATACAAAAACATCAAATCTGTGACGTTTCTTCGGCGCTCTAACGTTTTCATCTCAAAGCGTTTAAGTCTACTTTTATAAGAATACTTTCTCTTCGCCATACCTACCGTGTAGGATAGGTGCCATAAAAACCTTTTTTGGATTCTCTCCAATCGTAAAGTATGAGCAGCATAATGTGGCCTCCATACAACACTACAGTATTCGATGATGCTGCGGACAAGGCTATTATACAAAAGGATCTTAGTTTTGATTCTACGAAACAATTTTCCATTTCTTATAACAAAGCCTAGCATCTGAGAAGCTTTCTTAATCGTACGATCAATATGCGGTAAAAAAGTAAGTTTTTGATCCAAGTAGACACCCAAGTCACGAATACAATCCGTTTCCTGCAAGGGAATGCCATCAATACTATAGTGCGAGGGTAGCACATTCAGTTTGCGTGTGAACTTGACATGTGAACATTTTATCGAGTTTAATAGCATCCCATTGCAAATGCACCACTGATGGAGCCTCTCCAGATCGTCCTGTAATAATCCGACATCAGTATTGCTATCTATAATTCTTGATATTTTAAGATCATCTGCAAACATGTAGGGCACTGAGTTGAGTAAACAGCTAGGGAGATCATTTATAAACATGTTAAACAACACTGGTCCCAGGTTCGACCCCTGGGGAACACCTGATGTTATCTTGAAAGTATTGGAACTATACCCGTTAATCACTACGTACAAGTAACGATCCTCTAAATAAGATTTAAACCATTGTAACATAGGGCCCGAGATGCCATAGGTTTTTAGTTTGGCTAAAAGAATTTTGTGTGACACTGTGTCGAAGGCCTTGCTGAAGTCAGTATATACAACATCAACCTGTTTATGATTATCAATAGCCTCAGCAAGACCCTCAACAAACAGCGTTAAATTAGTGTTAGTTGATCTGGACTTCACGAAGCCATGTTGGTGGTCGGTAAGGTATTTTTTGAAGTAGTCCTGCAGCATAGGAGTAACAAATGACTCTAACAGCTTGGAAAAGGACGGAAGTATGGAGATTGGCCTGTAATTTTTTACCTGGAGCTTACTGTCTGATTTGTGAATAGGGACAATTTTGGCCAATTTCCAGACCTCTGGAAATACGCCTGACTTGAGGGACAAATTGAATATGAGAAGTAGGGGTTTAACTAAGTTCCGAGCACAGTTCACTATGAGAATCGGTGGAACGTCATCGGATCCGGCGCCCTTGTTTATGTCCATATGCTTTAATTTATTTAGCAATGCTTTAGGGCTGACAGAATAGGATGAGAGACAGTCGCTATTGTCACTCGCTTGTAAGAGGAAATCTGAAGGAACAAACTGTGAGTCATCTGTTGTTCCGAATATTGATGCAAAGTGTGATGCAAAGATATTACAAATATCTGTACCATTTGTGGAGGTTTGATTTCCATCAGTCACATATGCAGGATAGGTGTTGACACCTATACGTTTAGATTTGAGGAATGTCCAAAAGTATTTGGGATTCAATTCAATTCTATCTTCAGTGGTTTCCATGTACTTGTTATAACAGATTGTTGCCAGCCGCTCGCAGCGACTTTTACATATGTCAAGTGAAATTTCATCCATGGGATTTTTGAATATCTTATATCTTTTTCTCAATTTTAGTTTCTCTTTGAGAGCCCTGATGAGTGCTTTGTCAAACCATACAGGATAGCTGATGGTTTTGCTTTTGATTTCATTAAGAGGAACATGTTTTTTAATAAGCTGTCCTAAAACATTATAAAAAACTGCTAACATGCAATTTACATCACCAATGCCCTCAAAAAGAGAATCCCAATCAATATCATCCAAGTCCTTGTTCATAGCCTCATAGTTAGCCCGCCTAAAGTTAAACTTTCTAATAGAATCTTTAGGCTTTAAACACGGTACATAAGAACTATCCAGTTTAATAGTAATTGGTGGATGAAATGGATCAATAATACTTAAAACATCGTCTGCTCTTTCGACCTGTCCATCACATTTAGTAGTTTCTAGTAATACTAAGTCCAATATTTTATCTTGGTTGTTAGTAATATTATTGTATTGAGTAAGGTTGTTCAAGTGAATAAAATCAATTAAATTTTGGTTTGTTAAGGGTAGTGGTTGTGATACATTGCTATTAACTAAGGACCAGTCGATGTTTCTCATATTAAAGTCGCCCAGTATGCAGCACGTCGTCTGCTCATCACAAATTTCACAATTTGCATTGTAGGACTCAGTGAAAGCATCCAATATAGACCGCTTTACCGGTGAGGGTAGGTAGACTGCACAGAGAGCGATTCGTTTGATTACAGGAGAGACATTGAGGTCTAATATAACCCACAGGTCCTCACATTCACTTTCCCATTTATCCATTCTAAGTGACTTTATTCTATGAGAGACAGCAATGAGGACTCCACCCCCCTCCATAGAGCTATGAAAACCTGTTGTCTCTCGATCTCTCCTGTAGACAACGTACCTCTCGTCAAATAGTTCACTTGACAATACATTGCTGTTTAACCAAGTCTCAGTCAGCACGATCACATCATAATCTGAACATGATAAGTTACGATAAAAACTATGGGTCTTAGTTCTTAGACCTCTGGAATTTTGATAATAAATTTTTACAGGCATGTTATAATTATAGTTGTCCCAAAACCTACAAGTCTTAATTTAAAAACCTAGTTGAATCTAGGAGTTTTTAGATTCCCTTATAAGCTTATCTAGTGAATCGACGTCTTTTATTATCTTGTAGTCAGAGTTTTCATCTTTACGTGCGAAAATTTTCCCGTTTCTGGTCCAAATGAACTGATATCCTATCTCCTTAAGCTTACGCCTTGCAGCCGCTTGGAGCGCCTTGTTACTTGGAGACAGGTGTTCGACGACATAAATTGGAGTCTTTTCGCAAATTAGGCCGAGATGAGCACTGTTTAATTTGTCATTTTTGTGTTGTCATTTTTCTATATAATTTCCACTACCAAAAGAAATAAAATTAAAATTAAACCAAACATTATCAAAACAATTAATTAAACTGTAACGGTCCTTTCTTGGAGGGTGAAAGAAAACCAACTAATTATTTTTTAACCTTTTTATTTATAAGGTTTATAAGTTATGGGGCCTTACATTTGCTCGGTGAGCCGCCACTTTTGTGTGTATGGGTGTACAGGTTATATAAACAGCCGACATATAAGAATTTAACAAAAGAAAAACCAATTTATGCAGATTGGGTACTAAAGTAAGGGCGCACAACTTACGCCTAACGTATGAAATGGTTAAAGTGAACTAAGGCGAGGGCCACATATTTACGCCCAACAGAAAAATGTAAAAAAAGTAGGTAATCATTTAGTACACATTAGTTTACAATGAAAACTATTCAATTTACACAGATTTGGTACAAAAGTGAGGGCAAACACATTTACGCCCAACGGAAAAATTGTTAGAAAGTACACAGTAAATTAACATTCAATAGCTTACATCAAAACCATTAAATTTACTCAGATTTGGGATAAAGGTGAGGGTCAACACATTTACGCCCAACGGAAAATGTAAAAAAATACGTAGTAAGTTAGCATTCAATAGCTTACATCGAAAGCTATTAAGTTTACTCAGATTTGAGACGAAGGTGAGGGTCAACACATTTACGCCTAACGGAAAAGTGTTCAAAAGGTAAGTAGTGAAACAGCAAAACCGAATCCACACTTCCACGACAATAAAACAGTGTAGTTCGCAAAACCAACACTAGATAAGCGTCGACACCATTAGACGGAGAGAAGAGATGCAGATATTGATGCTTCGGAGACCATGTCCAAAATTTATACGGATGTGTGCCTGGCACAGGTGACACCAAACGTGAATAATCAAACGTTACCGACCTCACAGCGGGTGGCCTACCCACAGTAAAATTCCACTTCCTCACAAAGAAACTTCATGTCTCTAAACAAAACTGCAGCCGCTACCAGGAAGAATTCCTCATCCCTCCGGATAAAATCCCCAGCTTTAAAGATGTACCTTCATCCCTCCAGAAGAACCCCTGTAATAGAATATAAAAATAGTCAATACAGGTAACTAAATGAACCAGGAAGCACTATGAGCTCGACGGCAAGACTTAAAATTCT
The DNA here is from genome assembly GCA_027580185.1 of Tuta absoluta. Taxonomy (NCBI): domain Eukaryota; kingdom Metazoa; phylum Arthropoda; class Insecta; order Lepidoptera; family Gelechiidae; genus Tuta; species Tuta absoluta. The sequence goes on along the minus strand of JAQAHW010000019.1, from coordinate 2,253,322 downwards.
TAACTTACAAAATTACATGAAAAATAAACAATATTGATAATGGGCGTTTTGCCCACACGAAGAGGCTCTAAATACCATGCTAATAAAAGGATATTTATCAATTCAAACACTCAGGTTTTTCCTGCAGGAACCTACTTAGGTCCGTCAACTAACTTCATGAAAATCTCAGAAAATAACAAAACTTTGCCCAAAATGTTTACTAGGCTGGGGTTTCTAGGTCGGTGCCAAGGTGTAAAAAGCCTCAAATCTTTCTAAAATGTAGAACGTGACCAGAAATAAGTGTAACAAAGGAACATAACCTCAACCATATTTGGGGCAAATCTAGCAAGAATTTTCATGTAAAATTGTGAATAATTAAGTCGGAATGCGTAACCAACGCCATGGATGAATGAATTTTGAACAAACTAACCTGCTTATAGGGGTTTTAAAGGCACTCGACAAGTGGCCATGTGACAAACAAGGTGGCGGTCATCTCGACTCCGCGATCCGATGCGCCCTGGAATTAATGTAAAAGTAGGTTTGTAAATACGAAAATACAAGCCGATAAGCACTCGATAATCACCAAGAATACTTACATTTTGTAGAAAAGCCGGTTGCGTGGGCTATCAGAGCCAGTTTCAACTACGGAGCTCGGTCGGAAAAATCTGTAAGGAAATCAAGATCTTACTCCCAAAACGGAAAGATAACGATAAAAGAACCACAAAACAATTCAAAAAAACAAGGCTTACCTTAGCGACCACACCAAAATAATTTAAATTAAAATGTGGATCCTCGACAGTCAGTCAAGTCAACGACTCGCAAAAAAAACTCGTTTACTTTTTTCAACAAGATGGCCGCGCAGAACGCAAATCGGCCAGTGTCAAGTGCAAAAAATAACGACAGAAATACCAGTGAACGAACAAACGAACGCGTTATAAAAAATGGTGTTACAAAACATTTGTAAAATATAAAAAAGGAACTTACACCCTATCAATAATATCACAGTATGCAGTTGTCAAAAGACTAACTAAATTAAACTAAGTCACATGAAATAAAAGAGGCAATTTAACACGAAATAAAATCACAAATTAAAACACAGAAAAATAAAGTTCAGTTCGCACCAAAACATGTGGAAATCATCCCGCAGAGAACACGATGAACGCACCTCACAGCTCGCAAAAAGTAGACCACACAAAACTCGGTACAAAGATGCGTGGTACGGAACGTAACGTCGCCTCCGACACAGCTGACGTGCAGTTAATGTTACTCGGAATGTACGTCAGTTACCCTCCAAATGCGCATCTTGCGCAAGCGCAAACCGTTGATTTCTGCAAGACTTTGTTGTGTTTTTGGTACCTGTGCTCAAATTTGTGCGTGTGTGCGTGCGTTTTTTAAAATCATCAACGGTTTACCATCTAAATCACCATAATAAGTTCGGCGAAAACAGAAGTTTAAGGTAAATTACTTGCAGGTTATGTTGCAGACAGTTTAGGTCAGGTCCATGTCCGATGACGGCACACAGTTTCAATAAAAAACAAGCACTAATTATAATGAAATTAGTCACAAATTATTTCGATCACTGTTCTTACCATAATTTTCTACTAAACTTTATTGCAAACATTATCACCTGCTAATTGTCACTTAGAAACATATTTTTCAAAATATTATTTAGATAAGTTATTGTTTACTATTTAATAATCTAACTAAAATACGGAGCTACTGTTTACTACTGCGCGCCCTCTGGCGGACCTCAAGTATACAAGTTGAGTCTCACTACAGAATACAAGTTGCGTCTCACTTCAGTATACAAGTTGAGTTTCACTACAATATACAAGTTACGTCTCACTTCAGTAAACAAGTTGTGTCTCACTTCAGTCTACAAAATGCGTCTCACTACAAAATACAAGTCGTAAGTCACTACAGTATACAAGTTGCGTCTCACCATAAAATACAAGTTGTGAGTCACTACAGTATACAAGTTGCGTCTCACTACAGTATACAAGATGAGTCTCATTACAATATACAAGTTGCGTCTCACTACAAAATACAAGTCGTGAGTCACTTCAGTATACATGTTGTGTGTCACTGCAGTATACAAGTTGCGTCTCAATACAGTATACAAGTTGAGTCTCATTACAGAATACAAGTTGCGTCTCACTACAGTATACGAGTTGAGTCTCACTACAGTATACAAATTGCGTCTTACTTCAAAATACAAGTCGTAAGTCACTACAGTATACAAGTTGCGTCTCACCAAAAAATACAAGTCGTGAGTCACTACAGTATACAAAATGCGTCACACTACAGTATACAAGTTGAGTCTCACTACAATATACGAGTTTCGTCTCACTACAAAATACAAGTCGTGGATCACTTCAGTATACAAGTTGTGTGTCACTACAGTATACAAGTTGCGTCACAATACAGTATACAAGTTGAGTCTCATTACAGAATACAAGTTGCGTCTCACTACAGTATACAAGTCGAGTCTCACTACAATATACAAGTTGCGTCTTTCTTCAGAATACAAGTTCCGTCTCACTTCAGAATACAAGTTGCGTCTCACTACAGTATACAAGTTGAGTTTCACTACAATATAACAGTTGCGTCTCACTTCAGTATAGAAGTTGCGTCTCACTACAAAATACAAGTCGTGAGTCACTACAGTATACAAGTTGCGTCTCACTACAGAATACAAGTTGCGTCTCACTACATATACAAGTTGCGTCTCACTACAAAAAACAAGTCGTGAGTCACTACAGTATTCAAGTTGCGTCTCACTACAAAATACAAGTCGTGAGTCACTAGAGTACACAAGTTGAGTCTCAATTCAATATACAAGTTGCGTCTCGCTACAAACTACAAGTCGTGAGTCACTTCAGTATACAAGTTGCGTCTCACTACAAAAAACAAGTCGTGAGTCACTTCAGTATACAAGTTGCGTCTCACTACAAAATACAATTCGTGAGTCACTACAGTATACACGTTGAGTCTCACTACAATAAACAAGTTGCGTTTCACTACAAAATACAAGTCGTGAGTCACTACAGTATACAAGTTGCGTCACAATACAGTATACATGTTGCGTTTCAATACAGTATACAAGTTGCATCTCACTGCAGTATAAAAAATGCGTCTCACTACAGTATTCAAGTTGAGTTTCACTACAATTTACAAGTTGCGTCTCACTTTAAAATACAAGTCTTGAGTCACTACAGTATACAAGTTACGTCTCACTACAAAATACAAGTCGTGAGTCACTACAGTATACAAGTTGCGTCTCACTACAAACTACAAGTCGTGAGTCACTACAGTATACAAGTTGAGTTTCACTACAATATACAAGTTGCGTCTCACTTCAGTATACAAGTTGTGTCTCACTTCAGTATACAAGTTGCGTCTCACTACAAAATACAAGTCGTGAGTCACTACAGTATAAAAGTTACGTCTCACTACAGTATACAAGTTGCGTTTTACTACAGAATACAAGTCGTGAGTCACTACAGTATACAAGTTGCGTCTTATTACAATATACAAGTTGCGTCTCACTACAGTATACAAGTTGCGTTTTACTACGGAATACAAGTCGTGAGTAACTACAGTATACAAGTTGAGTCTCACTACAGAATAAAATTTGCGTCTCACTTCAGTATACAAGTTGAGTTTCACTACAATATACAAGTTACGTCTCACTTCAGTAAACAAGTTGTGTCTCACTTCAGTCTACAAGTTGCGTCTCACTACAAAATTCAAGTCGTAAGTCACTACAGTATACAAGTTGCGTCTCACCATAAAATACAAGTCGTGAGTCACTACAGTATACAAGTTGCGTCTCACTACAGTATACAAGTTGAGTCTCATTACAATATACAAGTTGCGTCTCACTACAAAATACAAGTCGTGAGTCACTTCAGTATACAAGTTGTGTGTCACTGCAGTGTACAAGTTGCGTCTCACTACAGTATACAAGTTGCGTCTTACTTCAAAATACAAGTCGTGAGTCACTACAGTATACAAGTTGCGTCTCACCAAAAAATACAAGTCGTGAGTCACTACAGTATACAAGTTGCGTCTTACTACAGTATACAAATTGCGTCTCACTACATATACAAGTTGCGTCTCACTACAAAATACAAGTCGTGAGTCACTACAGTATTCAAGTTGCGTCGCACTACAAAATACAAATCGTGAGTCACTAGAGTACACAAGTTGAGTCTCACTTCAATATACAAGTTGCGTCTCGCTACAAACTACAAGTCGTGAGTCACTTCAGTATACAAGTTGCGTCTCACTACAAAAAACAAGTTGTGAGTCACTTCAGTATACAAGTTGCGACTCACTACAAAATACAAGTCGTGAGTCACTACAGTATACACGTTGAGTCTCACTACAATAAACAAGTTGCGTCTCACTACAAAATACAAGTCGTGAGTCACTACAGTATTCAAGTTGCGTCTCACTACAAAATACAAGTCGTGAGTCACTAGAGTACACAAAGTTGAGTCTCACTTCAATATACAAGTTGAGTCTCGCTACAAACTACAAGTCGTGAGTCACTTCAGTATACAAGTTGCGTCTCACTACAAAAAACAAGTCGTGAGTCACTTCAGTATACACGTTGAGTCTCACTACAATAAACAAGTTGCGTTTCACTACAAAATACAAGTCGTGAGTCACTACAGTATACAAGTTGCGTCACAATACAGTATACAAGTTGCGTTTCAATACAGTATACAAGTTGCATCTCACTGCAGTATAAAAAACGCGTCTCACTACAGTATTCAAGTTGAGTTTCACTACAATTTACAAGTTGCGTCTCATTACAGTATACAAGTTGAGTCTCACTACAATATACAAGTTGCGTTTCACTACAGTATACAAGTTGCGTCTCATTACAGAATACAAGTTGCGTCTCACTACAGTATACGAGTTGAGTCTCACTACAGTATACAAGTTGCGTCTCAATACAGTATACAAGTTGAGTCTCATTACAGAATACAAGTTGCGTCTCACTACAGTTTACGAGTTGAGTCTCACTACAGTATACAAGTTGCGTCTAACTACAAAAAACAAGTCGTGAGTCACTTCAGTATACAAGTTGCGTCTCACTACAAAATACAAGTCGTGAGTCACTACAGTAAACAAAATGCGTCTCACTACAGTATACAAGTTGCGTCTCACTACAAAATACAAGTTGCGTCTCACTACAGAATACAAGTTGCGTCTCACTACAGAATACAAGTTGCGTCTCACTACATATACAAGTTGCGTCTCACTACAAAATTCAAGTCGTGAGTCACTAGAGTATACAAGTTGAGTCTTACTACAATATACAATTTGCGTCTCACTACAAACTCGTGTCGTGAATCACTACAGTATACAAATTGCAACAAAATACAGTAAACAAGTTGCGTTTCACTACAATATACAAGTTGCGTCTCACTACAATATACAAGTTGCGTCTCACTACAGTATACAAGTTGCGTTTTACTACAGAATACAAGTCGTGAGCCACTACAGTATACAAGTTGCGTCTCACTACAATATACAAGTTGCGTCTCACTACAGAATACAAGTTGCGTCTCACTACAGTATACAAGTTGCGTTTTACTACAGAATACAAGTCGTGAGTAACTACAGTATACAAGTTGAGTCTCACTACAGAATACAAGTTGCGTCTCACTTCAGTATACAAGTTGAGTTTCACTACAATATACAAGTTACGTCTCACTTCAGTAAACAAGTTGTGTCTCACTTCAGTCTACAAGTTGCGTCTCACTACAAAATACAAGTCGTAAGTCACTACAGTATACAAGTTGCGTCTCACCATAAAATACAAGTCGTGAGTCACTACAGTATACAAGTTGCGTCTCACTACAGTAAACAAGTTGAGTCTCACTACAATATACAAGTTGCGTCTCACTACAAAATACAAGTCGTGAGTCACTTCAGTATACAAGTTGTGTGTCACTGCGGTATACAAGTTGCGTCTCAATACAGTATACAAGTTGAGTCTCACTACAATAAACAAGTTGCGTTTCACTACAAAATACAAGTCGTGAGTCACTTCAGTATACAAGTTGCGTCTCACTACAAAATACAAGTCGTGAGTCACTACAGTATACACGTTGAGTCTCACTACAATAAACAAGTTGCGTTTCACTACAAAATACAAGTCTTGAGTCACTACAGTATACAAGTTGCGTCACAATACAGTATACAAGTTGCGTTTCAATACAGTATACAAGTTGCATCTCACTGCAGTATAAAAAACGCGTCTCACTACAGTATTCAAGTTGAGTCTCACTACAATATACAAGTTGCGTCTCACTCCAGAATACAAGTTGCGTCTCACTACAAAATACAAGTTGCGTCTCACTACAGTATACAAGTTGAGTTTCACTACAATATACAAGTTGCGTCATACTTCAGTATACAAGTTGTGTCTCACTTCAGTATACAAGTTGTGTCTCACTACAAAATACAAGTCGTGAGTCACTACAGTATACAAGTTGCGTCTCACTACAGAATACAATTTGCGTCTCACTACATATACAAGTTGCGTCTCACTACAAAATACAAGTCGTGGGTCACAATAGTATTCAAGTTGCGTCTCACTACAAAATACAAGTCGTGAGTCACTAGAATATACAAGTTGAGTCTCACTTCAATATACATACAGACGTAACCTTAAGCTTAGTTATTTAGTTTATTCATTAAGAACAACTCTTACACCGAGATACCTTGCTGAAAAGCTTATTTGGAGTGATAGAACTTTGGAAAGCTCTAATAAACCAGTTCGGTATCCTATTCTTAGGGTGTCTCCTCTCCCTCGTCTCCATGCTTTTAGAGGCAGCTTTCGTTTTGCGGCATCAAAGTGTTGGAATGATCTGCCACCACCGATTAAAAATGCGAAGTCATTGTATACTTTTAAAAATAAAATTAAACCATGGCTTCTTGCTGCCCAAAAGCAGGAGAGTAACTGGGAGTAGTTGTGTTCGTTGTCTTTTGATTTTTCATTTATTTTTGTTTTTTGTTTATCTTTGTGTTGTTTTTAAGTAATTTGTTTTTAGAGTGCACATTTTTACTTTTATTTAATACAATTATTATTATATTGTAAACTGGGCCCAGCGGTCGAAAAAAGTGGGATGACACTGAAAAACAGCAGAAATGCTGAGTTGTTCTCCCTTTTACCAACATTAATTATTATTATTTTTAAACTTTTGTTTGTATAATATGTTTGTTGGTAAATAAAGATCTTTTTATTTTTTTATTTTTTTACAAGTTGCGTCTCACTACAAACTACAAGTCGTGAGTCACTTCAGTATACAAGTTGCGTCTCACTACAAAATACAAATCGTGAGTCACTTCAGTATACCAGTTGCGTCTCACTACAAAATACAAGTCGTGAGTCACTACAGTATACAAGTTGAGTCTCACTTCAATAAACAAGTTGCGTTTCACTACAAAATACAAGTCGTGAGTCACTACAATATACAAGTTGCGTCACAATACAGTATACAAGTTGCATCTCACTGCAGTATAAAAAATGCGTCTCACTACAGTTTACAAGTTGAGTTTCACTACAATTTACAAGTTGCGTCTCACTACAAAATACAAGTCGTAAGTCACTACAGTATACAAGTTGCGTCTCACCATAAAATACAAGTCGTGAGTCACTACAGTATACAAGTTGCGTCTCACTACAATATACAAGTTGCGTCTCACTACAAAATACAAGTCGTGAGTCACTTCAGTATACAAGTTGTGTGTCACTGCAGTATACAAGTTGCGTCTCAATACAGTATACAAGTTGAGTCTCATTACAGAATACAAGTTGCGTCTCACTACAGTATACGAGTTGAGTCTCACTACAGTATACAAGTTGCGTCTTACTTCAAAATACAAGTCGTAAGTCACTACAGTATACAAGTTGCGTCTAACCAAAAAATACATGTCGTAAGTCACTACAGTATACAAGTTGCGTCACACTACAGTATACAAGTTGAGTCTCACTACAATATACAAGTTTCGTCTCACTACAAAATACAAGTCATGAGTCACTTCAGTATACAAGTTGTGTGTCACTACAGTATACAAGTTGCGTCTCAATTCAGTATACAAGTTGAGTCTCACTACAATATACAAGTTGAGTCTCACTACAATATACAAGTTGCGTCTCACTCCAGAATACAAGTTGCGTCTCACTACAGAATACAAGTTGCGTCTCACTACAGTATACAAGTTGAGTTTCACTACAATATAACAGTTGCGTCTCACTACATATACAAGTTGCGTCTCACTACAAAATACAAGTCGTGAGTCACTACAGTATACAAGTTGCGTCTCACTACAGAATACAAGTTGCGTCTCACTACATATACAAGTTGCGTCTCACTACAATATACAAGTTTCGTCTCACTACAAAATACAAGTCGTGAGTCACTTCAGTATACAAGTTGTGTGTCACTACAGTATACAAGTTGCGTCTCAATTCAGTATACAAGTTGAGTCTCACTACAATATTCAAGTTGAGTCTCACTACAATATACAAGTTGCGTCTCACTCCAGAATACAAGTTGCGTCTCACTACAGAATACAAGTTGCGTTTCACTACAGTATACAAGTTGAGTTTCACTACAATATAACAGTTGCGTCTCACAACATATACAAGTTGCGTCTCACTACAAAACACAAGTCGTGAGTCACTACAGTATACACGTTGAGTCTCACTTCAATAAACAAGTTGCGTTTCACTACAAAATACAAGTCGTGAGTCACTACAATATACAAGTTGCGTCACAATACAGTATACAAGTTGCATCTCACTGCAGTATAAAAAATGCGTCTCACTACAGTTTACAAATTGAGTTTCACTACAATTTACAAGTTGCGTCTCACTACAAAATACAAGTCGTAAGTCACTACAGTATACAAGTTGCGTCTCACCATAAAATACAAGTCGTGAGTCACTACAGTATACAAGTTGTGTCTCACTACAGTATACAAGTTGAGTCTCATTACAATATACAAGTTGCGTCTCACTACAAAATACAAGTCGTGAGTCACTTCAGTATACAAGTTGTGTGTCACTGCAGTATACAAGTTGCGTCTCAATACAGTATACAAGTTGAGTCTCATTACAGAATACTAGTTGCGTCTCACTACAGTATACGAGTTGAGTCTCACTACAGTATACAAGTTGCGTCTTACTTCAAAATACAAGTCGTAAGTCACTACAGTATACAAGTTGCGTCTAACCAAAAAATACAAGTCGTGAGTCACTACAGTATACAAGTTGCGTCACACTACAGTATACAAGTTGAGTCTCACTACAATATACAAGTTTCGTCTCACTACAAAATACAAGTCGTGAGTCACTTCAGTATACAAGTTGTGTGTCACTACAGTATACAAGTTGCGTCTCAATTCAGTATACAAGTTGAGTCTCACTACAATATACAAGTTGCGTTTCACTACAAAATACAAGTCGTGAGTCACTACAATATACAAGTTGCGTCACAATACAGTATACAAGTTGCATCTCACTGCAGTATAAAAAATGCGTCTCACTACAGTTTACAAATTGAGTTTCACTACAATTTACAAGTTGCGTCTCACTACAAAATACAAGTCGTAAGTCACTACAGTATACAAGTTGCGTCTCACCATAAAATACAAGTCGTGAGTCACTACAGTATACAAGTTGTGTCTCACTACAGTATACAAGTTGAGTCTCATTACAATATACAAGTTGCGTCTCACTACAAAATACAAGTCGTGAGTCACTTCAGTATACAAGTTGTGTGTCACTGCAGTATACAAGTTGCGTCTCAATACAGTATACAAGTTGAGTCTCATTACAGAATACTAGTTGCGTCTCACTACAGTATACGAGTTGAGTCTCACTACAGTATACAAGTTGCGTCTTACTTCAAAATACAAGTCGTAAGTCACTACAGTATACAAGTTGCGTCTAACCAAAAAATACAAGTCGTGAGTCACTACAGTATACAAGTTGCGTCACACTACAGTATACAAGTTGAGTCTCACTACAATATACAAGTTTCGTCTCACTACAAAATACAAGTCGTGAGTCACTTCAGTATACAAGTTGTGTGTCACTACAGTATACAAGTTGCGTCTCAATTCAGTATACAAGTTGAGTCTCACTACAATATACAAGTTGAGTCTCACTACAATATACAAGTTGCGTCTCACTCCAGAATACAAGTTGCGTCTCACTACAGAATACAAGTTGCGTCTCACTACAGTATACAAGTTGAGTTTCACTACAATATAACAGTTGCGTCTCACTACATATACAAGTTGCGTCTCACTACAAAATACAAGTCGTGAGTCACTACAGTATTCAAGTTGCGTCTCACTACAAAATACAAGTCGTGAGTCACTAGAGTATACAAGTTGAGTCTCACTACAATATACAAGTTTCGTCTCACTACAAAATACAAGTCGTGAGTCACTTCAGTATACAAGTTGTGTGTCACTACAGTATACAAGTTGCGTCTCAATTCAGTATACAAGTTGAGTCTCACTACAATATTTAAGTTGAGTCTCACTACAATATACAAGTTGCATCTCACTCCAGAATACAAGTTGCGTCTCACTACAGAATACAAGTTGCGTCTCTCTACAGAATACAAGTTGAGTTTCACTACAATATAACAGTTGCGTCTCACAACATATACAAGTTGCGTCTCACTACAAAACACAAGTCGTGAGTCACTACAGTATACACGTTGAGTCTCACTACAATAAACAAGTTGCGTTTCACTACAAAATACAAGTCGTGAGTCACTACAGTATACAAGTTGCGTCACAATACAGTATACAAGTTGCGTTTCAATACAGTATACAAGTTGCATCTCACTGCAGTATAAAAAATGCGTCTCACTACAGTATTCAAGTTGAGTTTCACTACAATTTACAAGTTGCGTCTCACTACAGTATACAAGTTGAGTCTCACTACAATATACAAGTTGCGTTTCACTACAGTATACAAGTTGCGTCTCACTACAAAATACAAGTCGTCAGTCACTTCAGTATACAAGTTGTTTGTCACTACAGTATACAAGTTGCGTCTAAATACAGTATACAAGTTGTGTCTCATTACAGAATACAAGTTGCGTCTCACTACAGTATACGAGTTGAGTCTCACTACAGTATACAAGTTGCGTCTCAATACAGTATACAAGTTGAGTCTCATTACAGAATACAAGTTGCGTCTCACTACAGTTTACGAGTTGAGTCTCACTACAGTATACAAGTTGCGTCTAACTACAAAATACAAGTCGTGAGTCACTACAGTATACAAGTTGCGTCTCACTACAAAATACAAGTCGTGAGTCACTACAGTAAACAAAATGCGTCTCACTACAGTATACAAGTTGCGTCTCACTACAAAATACAAGTTGCGTCTCACTACAGAATACAAGTTGCGTCTCACTACAGAATACAAGTTGCGTCTCACTACATATACAAGTTGCGTCTCACTACAAAATACAAGTCGTGAGTCACTAGAGTATACAAGTTGAGTCTCACTACAATATACAATTTGCGTCTCACTACAAACTACAAGTCGTGAATCACTACAGTATACAAATTGCAACAATATACAGTAAACAAGTTGCGTTTCACTAAAATATACAAGTTGCGTCTCACTACAATATACAAGTTGCGTCTCACTACAGAATACAAGTTGCGTCTCAGTACAGTATACAAGTTGCGTTTTACTACAGAATACAAGTCGTGAGTCACTACAGTATACAAGTTGCGTCTCACTACAATATACAAGTTGCGTCTCACTACAGAATACAAGTTGCGTCTCACTACAGTATACAAGTTGCGTTTTACTACAGAATACAAGTCGTGAGTAACTACAGTATACAAGTTGAGTCTCACTACAGAATACAAGTTGCGTCTCACTTCAGTATACAAGTTGAGTTTCACTACAATATACAAGTTACGTCTCACTTCAGTAAACAAGTTGTGTCTCACTTCAGTCTACAAGTTGCGTCTCACTACAAAATACAAGTCGTAAGTCACTACAGTAAACAAGTTGCGTCTCACCATAAAATACAAGTCGTGAGTCACTACAGTATACAAGTTGCGTCTCACTACAGTATACAAGTTGAGTCTCACTACAATATACAAGTTGCGTCTCACTACAAAATACAAGTCGTGAGTCACTTCAGTATACAAGTTGTGTGTCACTGCAGTATACAAGTTGCGTCTCAATACAGTATACAAGTTGAGTCTCATTACAGAATACAAGTTGCGTCTCACTACCGTATACGAGTTGAGTCTCACTACAGTATACAAGTTGCGTCTTACTTAAAAATACAAGTCGTTAGTCACTACAGTATACAAGTTGCATCTCACCAAAAAATACAAGACGTTAGTCACTACAGTACACAAGTTGCGTCACACTACAGTATACAAGTTGAGTCTCACTTCAATATACAAGTTGCATCTCACTTTAAAATACAAGTCGTGAGTCACTTCAGTATACAAGTTGTGTGTCACTACAGTATACAAGTTGCGTTTTAATACAGTATACAAGTTGAGTCTCATTACAGAATACAAGTTGCGTCTCACAACAGTATACAAGTTGAGTCTCACTACAATATACAAGTTGCGTCTCACTCCAGAAAACAAGTTGCGTCTCACTACAGAATACAAGTTGCGTCTCACTACAGTATACAAGTTGAGTTTCACTACAATATACAAGTTGCGTCTCACTTCAGTATACAAGTTTCGTCTCACTACAAAATACAAGTCGTGAGTCACTACAGTATTTAAGTTGCGTCTCACTACAGAATACAAGTTGCGTCTCACTACATATACAAGTTGCGTCTCACTACAAAAAACAAGTCGTGAGTCACTACAGTATTCAAGTTGCGTCTCACTACAAAATACAAGTCGTGAGTCACTAGAGTATACAAGTTGAGTCTCACTTCAATATACAAGTTGCGTCTCACTACAAACTACAAGTCGTGAGTCACTTCAGTATACAAGTTGCGTCTCACTACAAAATACAAGTCGTGAGTCATTTCAGTATACAAGTTGCGTCTCACTACAAAATACAAGTCGTGAGTCACTACAGTATACAAGTTGAGTCTCACTTCAATAAACAAGTTGCGTTTCACTACAAAATACAAGTCGTGAGTCACTACAATATACAAGTTGCGTCACAATACAGTATACAAGTTGCGTTTCAATACAGTATACAAGTTGCATCTCACTGCAGTATAAAAAATGCGTCTCACTACAGTATACAAGTTGAGTTTCACTACAATTTACAAGTTGCGTCTCACTTCAGTATACAAGTTGTGTCTTACTTCATTATACAAACTGCGTCTCACTACAAAATACAAGTCGTGAGTCACTACAGTATACAAGTTGCAACTCACTACAAAATACAGGTCGAGAGTCACTACAGTATACAAGTTGCGTCTCACTACAGTATACAAGTTGCGTCTCACTACAAAATACAAATCGAGAGTCACTACAATGTACAAGTTGCGTCTCACTACAAAATACAAGTCAAGAGTCACTACAGTATACAAGTTGCGTCTCACTACAAAATACAAGTCGTGAGTCACTACAGTATACAAGTTGAGTCTCACTTCAATAAACAAGTTGCGTCTCACTACAAAATACAAGTCGTAAGTCACTACAGTATACAAGTTGCGTCACATTACAGTATACAAGTTGCGTTTCACTACAGTATACAAGTTGCATCTCACTGCAGTATATGAGTTGCGTCTCACTACAAATAACAAGTCGTGAGTCACTGCAGTATACAAGTTGCGACTCATTACAAAATACGAGTTGTGTTTAACAACAGTATACAAGTTGCGTCTCACTACAGTATACAAGTTGAGTCTCACTACAAAATACAAGTCGTGAGTCACTACAGTACACAAGTAATGTTTCACTTCACTACAATATTCAAGTTGTGTGTCACTACAGTATACAAGTCATGACTCACTTCAGTATACAAGTTGTGTCTCACTACAGTATACAAGTTGTGTGTCACTACAGTATACAAGTTGCGTCTCAATACAGTATACAAGTCATGTCTCACTAAAGTATACAAGTTATGTCTCATCATAGTAAACAAAATGTGTCTCACTACAATATTCAAGTTGTGTGTCACTACAGTATACAAGTCTTGTCTCACTTCAGTATACAAGTTATGTCTCATTACAGTATACAAGTGTTGTCTCACTACAATATACAAGTTATGTCTCATTACAGTGTACAAGTTGTGTCTCACTACAATATACAAGTTATGTCTCATTACAGTAAACAATTTGTGTCTCACTACAATATACAAGTTATGTCTCATTACAGTAAACAATTTGTGTCTCACTACAATATTCAAGTTGTGTGTCACTACAGTATACAAGTCATGTCTCACTACAGTATACAAGTTATGTCTCACTACAGTATACAAGTCATGTCTCACTACAAAATACAAGTTGCGTCTCACTTTAGTATACAAGTCATGTATCACTACAGTATACAAGTTGTGACTAACTGCATTATACAAGTTGCGTCTCACTACAATATACAAGTTGTCTGTCACTTAAGTATACAAGTTTTGTCTCACTACTACAGTATACAAGTCAAATCTAACTTCAGTATACAAGTTGTGTGTCACAACTAGTATTCAAGTCATGTCTCACTACAGTGTACAAGTTGTGTCTCACTACAGTTTACAAGTTGCGTGTCACTTCAGTATACAAGTTGCGTCTCACTACAGAATACAAGTTGTGTCACACTACAATATACAAGTTTTGTCTCATTACAGTGTACAAGTTGTGTCTCACTACAATATACAAGTTATGTCTCATTACAGTAAACAATTTGTGTCTCACTACAATATTCAAGTTGTGTGTCACTACAGTATACAAGTCATGTCTCACTACAGTATACAAGTTATGTCTCACTACAGTATACTAGTCATGTCTCACTACAAAAAACAAGTTGCGTCTCACTTTAGTATACAAGTCATGTATCACTACAGTATACAAGTTGTGTCTCACTACAATATACAAGTTGCGTCCCACAACAGTATACAAGTCATGTCTCACTACAGGATACAAGTGATGTCTCATTACAGTATACAAATTGTGTCTCACTTCAGTTTACAAGTTGTATCTTACTACAGTATACTTTTTTTTTATTTTTATTAGTGATGGGTTTGCTCTTGACTCTAGTCTAGGGCATAGGACAGAGACAGAGTCTAAGATGGAGCGAGCTCACCCAGAAGAAGCCTGTTTACTCTTACTTTGAATAGATTAGGGTTGTATGCGTTTGGAAACACAGACGCAGGTAGTGAGTCATACAAGTCATGTCTCACTACACTATACAAGTCTTGTGTCACTGCACTATACAAGTTGTGTCTTACTACAGTAGACAAGTCAAATCTCGCTGTACAAGTACAAGTTGCGTCTCACTACAGTATACAAGTTGAGTCTAAATACATTATACAAGTTGCGTCTCACTACAATATACAAGTTGAGACTAACTGCATTATACAAGTTGCGTCTCACTACAATATACAAGTTGCGTCTCACTACAATATACAAGTTGTGTGTCACTAAAGTATACAAGTTTTGTCTCACTACTACAGTATACAAGTCAAATCTAACTTCAGTATACAAGTTGTGTGTCACAACTAGTATTCAAGTCATGTCTCACTACAGTGTACAAGTTGTGTCTCACTACAGTTTACAAGTTGCGTGTCACTTCAGTATACAAGTTGCGTCTCACTACAGAATACAAGTTGTGTCTCACTACAATATACAAGTTATGTCTCATTACAGTGTACAAGTTGTGTCTCACTACAATATACAAGTTATGTCTCATTACAGTAAACAATTTGTGTCTCACTACAATATTCAAGTTGTGTGTCACTACAGTATACAAGTCATGTCTCACTACAGTATACAAGTTATGTCTCACTACAGTATACAAGTCATGTCTCACTACAAAATACAAGTTGCGTCTCACTTTAGTATACAAGTCATATATCACTACAGTATACAAGTTGTGTCTCACTACAATATACAAGTTGCGTCCCACAACAGTACACAAGTCATGTCTCACTACAGGATACAAGTGATGTCTCATTACAGTATACAAATTGTGTCTCACTTCAGTTTACAAGTTGTATCTAACTACAGTATACTTTTTTCTTTTTTTTTTTATTAATGATGGGTTTGCTCTTGACTCTAGTCTAGGGCATAGGACAGAGACAGAGTCTAAGTTGGAGCGAGCTCACCCAGAAGAAGCCTGTTTACTCTTACTTTGAATAGATTAGGGTTGTATGCGTTTGGAAACACAGACGCAGGTAGTGAGTCATACAAGTCAAGTCTCACTACACTATACAAGTCTTGTGTCACTGCACTATACAAGTTGTGTCTTACTACAGTAGACAAGTCAAATCTCGCTGTACAAGTACTAGTTGCGTCTCACTACAGTATACAAGTTGAGTCTAACTACATTATACAAGTTGCGTCTCACTACAATATACAATTTGAGACTAACTGCATTATACAAGTTGCGTCTCACTACAATATACAAGTTGCGTCTCACTACAATATACAAGTTGTGTGTCACTAAAGTATACAAATTTTGTATCACTACTACAGTATACAAGTCAAATCTAACTTCAGTATACAAGTTGTGTGTCACAACTAGTATTCAAGTCATGTCTCACTACAGTGAACAAGTTGTGTCTCACTACAGTTTACAAGTTGCGTGTCACTTCAGTATACAAGTTGCGTCTAACTACAGAATATAAGTTGTGTCTAACTACAGTATACAAGTTGTGTCTCACTACAGTATACAAGTCATGTTTCACTACAGTATACAAGTCATGTTTCACTACAGTATTCAAGTTGTGTCTCACTACAGTATACAAGTCATGTCTCACTTCAGTATACAAGTCATGTCTCACTACAGTATACTAGTTGCGTCTCACTACATTATACAAGTTGCGTCTCACTATGGTATACAAGTCATGTCTCACTACATTATACAATATGCGTCTTACTACAGTATACAAGTTGCATGTCACTACAGTTTACAAGTCAAATCTCGCTGTACAAGTACTAGTTGCGTCTCACTACAAAATACAAGTCGTAAGTCACTACAGTAAACAAGTTGCGTCTCACCATAAAATACAAGTCGTGAGTCACTACAGTATACAAGTTGCGTCTCACTACAGTATACAAGTTGAGTCTCACTACAATATACAAGTTGCGTCTCACTACAAAATACAAGTCGTGAGTCACTTCAGTATACAAGTTGTGTGTCACTGCAGTATACAAGTTGCGTCTCAATACAGTATACAAGTTGAGTCTCATTACAGAATACAAGTTGCGTCTCACTACCGTATACGAGTTGAGTCTCACTACAGTATACAAGTTGCGTCTTACTTAAAAATACAAGTCGTTAGTCACTACAGTATACAAGTTGCATCTCACCAAAAAATACAAGACGTTAGTCACTACAGTACACAAGTTGCGTCACACTACAGTATACAAGTTGAGTCTCACTTCAATATACAAGTTGCATCTCACTTTAAAATACAAGTCGTGAGTCACTTCAGTATACAAGTTGTGTGTCACTACAGTATACAAGTTGCGTTTTAATACAGTATACAAGTTGAGTCTCATTACAGAATACAAGTTGCGTCTCACAACAGTATACAAGTTGAGTCTCACTACAATATACAAGTTGCGTCTCACTCCAGAAAACAAGTTGCGTCTCACTACAGAATACAAGTTGCGTCTCACTACAGTATACAAGTTGAGTTTCACTACAATATACAAGTTGCGTCTCACTTCAGTATACAAGTTTCGTCTCACTACAAAATACAAGTCGTGAGTCACTACAGTATTTAAGTTGCGTCTCACTACAGAATACAAGTTGCGTCTCACTACATATACAAGTTGCGTCTCACTACAAAAAACAAGTCGTGAGTCACTACAGTATTCAAGTTGCGTCTCACTACAAAATACAAGTCGTGAGTCACTAGAGTATACAAGTTGAGTCTCACTTCAATATACAAGTTGCGTCTCACTACAAACTACAAGTCGTGAGTCACTTCAGTATACAAGTTGCGTCTCACTACAAAATACAAGTCGTGAGTCATTTCAGTATACAAGTTGCGTCTCACTACAAAATACAAGTCGTGAGTCACTACAGTATACAAGTTGAGTCTCACTTCAATAAACAAGTTGCGTTTCACTACAAAATACAAGTCGTGAGTCACTACAATATACAAGTTGCGTCACAATACAGTATACAAGTTGCGTTTCAATACAGTATACAAGTTGCATCTCACTGCAGTATAAAAAATGCGTCTCACTACAGTATACAAGTTGAGTTTCACTACAATTTACAAGTTGCGTCTCACTTCAGTATACAAGTTGTGTCTTACTTCATTATACAAACTGCGTCTCACTACAAAATACAAGTCGTGAGTCACTACAGTATACAAGTTGCAACTCACTACAAAATACAGGTCGAGAGTCACTACAGTATACAAGTTGCGTCTCACTACAGTATACAAGTTGCGTCTCACTACAAAATACAAATCGAGAGTCACTACAATGTACAAGTTGCGTCTCACTACAAAATACAAGTCAAGAGTCACTACAGTATACAAGTTGCGTCTCACTACAAAATACAAGTCGTGAGTCACTACAGTATACAAGTTGAGTCTCACTTCAATAAACAAGTTGCGTCTCACTACAAAATACAAGTCGTAAGTCACTACAGTATACAAGTTGCGTCACATTACAGTATACAAGTTGCGTTTCACTACAGTATACAAGTTGCATCTCACTGCAGTATATGAGTTGCGTCTCACTACAAATAACAAGTCGTGAGTCACTGCAGTATACAAGTTGCGACTCATTACAAAATACGAGTTGTGTTTAACAACAGTATACAAGTTGCGTCTCACTACAGTATACAAGTTGAGTCTCACTACAAAATACAAGTCGTGAGTCACTACAGTACACAAGTAATGTTTCACTTCACTACAATATTCAAGTTGTGTGTCACTACAGTATACAAGTCATGACTCACTTCAGTATACAAGTTGTGTCTCACTACAGTATACAAGTTGTGTGTCACTACAGTATACAAGTTGCGTCTCAATACAGTATACAAGTCATGTCTCACTAAAGTATACAAGTTATGTCTCATCATAGTAAACAAAATGTGTCTCACTACAATATTCAAGTTGTGTGTCACTACAGTATACAAGTCTTGTCTCACTTCAGTATACAAGTTATGTCTCATTACAGTATACAAGTGTTGTCTCACTACAATATACAAGTTATGTCTCATTACAGTGTACAAGTTGTGTCTCACTACAATATACAAGTTATGTCTCATTACAGTAAACAATTTGTGTCTCACTACAATATACAAGTTATGTCTCATTACAGTAAACAATTTGTGTCTCACTACAATATTCAAGTTGTGTGTCACTACAGTATACAAGTCATGTCTCACTACAGTATACAAGTTATGTCTCACTACAGTATACAAGTCATGTCTCACTACAAAATACAAGTTGCGTCTCACTTTAGTATACAAGTCATGTATCACTACAGTATACAAGTTGTGACTAACTGCATTATACAAGTTGCGTCTCACTACAATATACAAGTTGTCTGTCACTTAAGTATACAAGTTTTGTCTCACTACTACAGTATACAAGTCAAATCTAACTTCAGTATACAAGTTGTGTGTCACAACTAGTATTCAAGTCATGTCTCACTACAGTGTACAAGTTGTGTCTCACTACAGTTTACAAGTTGCGTGTCACTTCAGTATACAAGTTGCGTCTCACTACAGAATACAAGTTGTGTCACACTACAATATACAAGTTTTGTCTCATTACAGTGTACAAGTTGTGTCTCACTACAATATACAAGTTATGTCTCATTACAGTAAACAATTTGTGTCTCACTACAATATTCAAGTTGTGTGTCACTACAGTATACAAGTCATGTCTCACTACAGTATACAAGTTATGTCTCACTACAGTATACTAGTCATGTCTCACTACAAAAAACAAGTTGCGTCTCACTTTAGTATACAAGTCATGTATCACTACAGTATACAAGTTGTGTCTCACTACAATATACAAGTTGCGTCCCACAACAGTATACAAGTCATGTCTCACTACAGGATACAAGTGATGTCTCATTACAGTATACAAATTGTGTCTCACTTCAGTTTACAAGTTGTATCTTACTACAGTATACTTTTTTTTTATTTTTATTAGTGATGGGTTTGCTCTTGACTCTAGTCTAGGGCATAGGACAGAGACAGAGTCTAAGATGGAGCGAGCTCACCCAGAAGAAGCCTGTTTACTCTTACTTTGAATAGATTAGGGTTGTATGCGTTTGGAAACACAGACGCAGGTAGTGAGTCATACAAGTCATGTCTCACTACACTATACAAGTCTTGTGTCACTGCACTATACAAGTTGTGTCTTACTACAGTAGACAAGTCAAATCTCGCTGTACAAGTACAAGTTGCGTCTCACTACAGTATACAAGTTGAGTCTAAATACATTATACAAGTTGCGTCTCACTACAATATACAAGTTGAGACTAACTGCATTATACAAGTTGCGTCTCACTACAATATACAAGTTGCGTCTCACTACAATATACAAGTTGTGTGTCACTAAAGTATACAAGTTTTGTCTCACTACTACAGTATACAAGTCAAATCTAACTTCAGTATACAAGTTGTGTGTCACAACTAGTATTCAAGTCATGTCTCACTACAGTGTACAAGTTGTGTCTCACTACAGTTTACAAGTTGCGTGTCACTTCAGTATACAAGTTGCGTCTCACTACAGAATACAAGTTGTGTCTCACTACAATATACAAGTTATGTCTCATTACAGTGTACAAGTTGTGTCTCACTACAATATACAAGTTATGTCTCATTACAGTAAACAATTTGTGTCTCACTACAATATTCAAGTTGTGTGTCACTACAGTATACAAGTCATGTCTCACTACAGTATACAAGTTATGTCTCACTACAGTATACAAGTCATGTCTCACTACAAAATACAAGTTGCGTCTCACTTTAGTATACAAGTCATATATCACTACAGTATACAAGTTGTGTCTCACTACAATATACAAGTTGCGTCCCACAACAGTACACAAGTCATGTCTCACTACAGGATACAAGTGATGTCTCATTACAGTATACAAATTGTGTCTCACTTCAGTTTACAAGTTGTATCTAACTACAGTATACTTTTTTCTTTTTTTTTTATTAATGATGGGTTTGCTCTTGACTCTAGTCTAGGGCATAGGACAGAGACAGAGTCTAAGTTGGAGCGAGCTCACCCAGAAGAAGCCTGTTTACTCTTACTTTGAATAGATTAGGGTTGTATGCGTTTGGAAACACAGACGCAGGTAGTGAGTCATACAAGTCAAGTCTCACTACACTATACAAGTCTTGTGTCACTGCACTATACAAGTTGTGTCTTACTACAGTAGACAAGTCAAATCTCGCTGTACAAGTACTAGTTGCGTCTCACTACAGTATACAAGTTGAGTCTAACTACATTATACAAGTTGCGTCTCACTACAATATACAATTTGAGACTAACTGCATTATACAAGTTGCGTCTCACTACAATATACAAGTTGCGTCTCACTACAATATACAAGTTGTGTGTCACTAAAGTATACAAGTTTTGTATCACTACTACAGTATACAAGTCAAATCTAACTTCAGTATACAAGTTGTGTGTCACAACTAGTATTCAAGTCATGTCTCACTACAGTGAACAAGTTGTGTCTCACTACAGTTTACAAGTTGCGTGTCACTTCAGTATACAAGTTGCGTCTAACTACAGAATATAAGTTGTGTCTAACTACAGTATACAAGTTGTGTCTCACTACAGTATACAAGTCATGTTTCACTACAGTATACAAGTCATGTTTCACTACAGTATTCAAGTTGTGTCTCACTACAGTATACAAGTCATGTCTCACTTCAGTATACAAGTCATGTCTCACTACAGTATACTAGTTGCGTCTCACTACATTATACAAGTTGCGTCTCACTATGGTATACAAGTCATGTCTCACTACATTATACAATATGCGTCTTACTACAGTATACAAGTTGCATGTCACTACAGTTTACAAGTCATGTCTCACTACAGTATACAAGTTGCGTCTCACTACAGTATACATGTGTGTCTCACTACAGTTTACAAGTCATCTTTCACTACAGTATACAAGTTATGTCTCACTACAGTATACAAGTTGTGTCTCACTATAGTATACAAGTTGTGTCTCACTATTGTATACAAGTTGCGTCTCACAATTGTATACAAGTTGTTTCTCACTATAGTATACAAGTTGTGTCTCACTACAGTATACAAGTTGTGTCTCTTTACACACACACATATCACGCCTATTATCCCTTGCGGGGGGCTTTTTTTTATCTTAAAGTTAAATCAGATGGAACATCAGATCAGACAAATGCAACATCTCTCTCCAAGACTCTTGTGTTTTAAAACTTGACTGTGACTGTGGACTTGGAGAAAAAAAGAGAAATATATCTACTCGTCTTAAAGAACATATTGCCGATGTAAAAGATCGTCGTGACAGACAGTCTGCAGTGTGTGAACATATCATGGATAACCCCACCCATATATCAGGTTCGATAAGGCAGCAATCCTTGCGAAAGAGAAGAGATTCATGCCTAGGAAGGTACGGGATGAAATTGAAATTATAAAACATTCGAATTTTAACAGAGATACTGAATCTCATCAACTTGGACTTTGCTGATTACACAGTGGAAGAACCAGATCCAACATACTGTAAGACCTACTAAACAAGATATGGTTTCAGCATTTTGCGTGGAACCAGGACGTTACGCTAGGCAATTAAGAAAGAGATGGCGGTCGAAAAAAAAAAATAATGACGTCTAACACCATAGTCATCCGTAACCACGAGCTCTGCAAAGAGCTCGAAACGTAGGAAATGTAAAATCCAAAATAAACACAACTTAAATCCGTTTTGAAATTGTTTTATTGTGAAGGTAAAAGAGAACCCAAAGGCGCTACACCATACCGTCACTACACGTATAGCGAGCGAAGCAAGCACCACATTTCACGTTAAAAATGAGAGCAAAGGAGGAGCCTCACTCCGCCACAGCACAACGAAACGTATTGCGAGCGAAGCGGGCTTGAAACTTTCACATTAGAAGTACATATATACATACATATATCACGCCTTTAATACCTTACGGGGTAGGCAGAGCATAAACGGCTGTAAAAAACGGACATTTACGCCACGTCTGACGAACATTTGAGGGTCATTTGAAATATTGTGTATCCCCATAGTGACAGGTTGTCAGCCCATCGCCTAAATTTGCAATACACATCCTCAAGTCCCTAAATTGCTTATTACGACACCCACGTGAAAGAAATGGGGTGATGCTATTCTAAGCCGGCATCACACGGCCACATTAGAACTGGAAGTGAAAATCATCTGATGAAAGACGTGATGATGTGATATCAGCTATAGTAGAAGTATAATTCTAACTTCATGGGGCCCCCCCTCAAATGTATCTCAGATGTGGCGTTACATGACCCCTCATGTAACGCCACATCTGAGATACATTTGAGGGTCATTCGGAAAACTGTGTATCCCCATGGTAACAGGTTGTCAGCCCATCGCCTAAAATTGCAATACACACCCTCAAGTCCCTTAGTCTCCTCTTACGACTCCTACGGGAAAGAAATGGGGTGATACTATTCTAAGCCGGCATTACAAGGCACAGACAACCTGTACGATAATAAAATAAGGTGAAATTTTACTAGTGACCTATAGCAAAAAACTCCGACAGGCTGATCATAAGGAACAACTTTCCCCAAGTAACATAGGTCGACTGACGAAAAACAAAATTTGACCTCCCATACAAAATTTCCCATCATTTCAATCTATTTTCCTCAGGGAAAGTTGATTCTCCTTCCCAGCTTGACTTGAGATTTCGCTATCGGTCACTAGTAAAATTTCACCCTATAAGTAACATATCTAATTCTTTAAGTATGATAATGAGGTCAATTCGGGATTTAAATTTTCCTTACTTGCCTTAAATTAGTGCTGTCACTATCCGTCAAATAGGTTTAGAAAAGGCTAGAAGATATCTAAGTCCTGTCATTTTTAAAAACGTCAAGGGTTTTTTCGCCTTTCCTAGTCAATTTAGTCGCCATTGTTTTGATAGTTGCCTTATTTTGACAAATAACACGTATTTTGCATGGAATTATAAGACATGACACGACTAAAATATCTCCTATCCTTTTCTAAACCTATTTAACGGAAAATGACAGCACTAATTTAAGGCAAGTAAGAAGAATGTACATCCCGAATTGTGGCCAATATGTACGTTCAAGTAATTTTAGTGCAAGACGACCTCGTGGCTAATTCTCATATGATGGCGGCAGATGGCGCAGCACCATTACTGTACGTCACTCGATAACGGCTAGTGCTGCGCGCGTTGACAAATCGATATCGAAACGGCGCAAGTTCTTTCAGGCATCAACTCTATCTCAATATTATTTCCACGATCCAACCACCACAGAGCCCTGATAGACGCCGTGTCAAATAAAACAAGCAAAATTCTGGCGCAGTAAAGCCTGCATGCTGATTGGTCAGTAGTTACGTCATCTCATAAATCACCAATTACTAAACAATGCTCGCGATTTTACATCAGAAACAGTACTTATGTGTCACCAGAAAGTATTCTCCATTAGTGTGCCGTCTATCAGGACTTTGTTACTCACATGGCGTTCAATTATATTGCCTGCATCAAGCTACTCAAAAAAAGCACAAGAAACACTCAGTTCAAGCAGATAAAATTTCCAACATTTAAACATCTGCCAAAAATCAAACCTGGAATCCCCTCGTAGAATGCAAATGCACTGTAGTTGAATCTAGTGAAATGGACTCTATTCAATTTAGGATAGTACTATCACTTATTTATCAGTGTTTGGGTAAAACAAGATATTATAAAACTGCAAGATCGATACCTATTTATCAATTGTTTCATCATTAGCACAGCTCGCTGTCTAAAAGCTATCAGTAGACCAAGAGCTAAATAACAACACTCAATTTCGATTCTTATGTACAGTCGGTAATAGCACATAAGGTACCAGGGGTACTCCAAAAGAAATAAATTATTTTTGTCCCCAGCATTCTTGCCATGAATATGTATTAGTAGAAAATTACTTCTTTTATGATAAGTTAATAAGTGTAGATTTTAATTATGTATTAACTGGGTATAAAAATAATTCAATTCTTTTGGAGTACCCCTGATACCTGCGATAGCTGGTATGTGCGACAACCAACTGTACGTGTCCCATCACTATCACAGTTCGCTCTATTAGCAGACGGCGATACGCACCTGTGACTGTCATCCTCCGAAAGATACCAAGAGTTAAATTTCAACACTCGATAACGATAAAGGAACGTGTCCCATCACTATCTCAGCTCGCTGTCTAAAAGCTATTAGCAGACGGCGACGCACACCTGTGACTGTCATTTTCTACCGAGAGATTACTTGGCAGACTTCAACTTAGTACTACTTATATGTGTTGGAGTGTAGCTCGAAGAAATTGTTGCGAATTGGAGGAAAAATAAAGAGGTATTTTATTACATACATACATATATCACGCCTGTAAACCCTAACGGGGTAGGCAGAGCGTAAACGGCTGTAAAAACTTCATTTACGCCACGACTGACAAACATTCGAGGGTCATTTGGAATATTGTGTATCATCATAGAGACAGGTTGTCAGCCCATCGCCTACATTTGCAATACACACCCTCGAGTCCCTTAGTCGCTCCTAACGACACCCACGGGAAAGAAATGGGGTGATGCTATTCTAATCCGGCATCACACGGGACTTCAACTTAGTACTACTAATATGTGTTGGCGTGTAGCTCGAAGGGTTTGTTGCGAGCTGGAGGAAAAATATAGAGGTGTTTTATTGGATACTTAGAATCTAGAACTGTTTTAATAGAAGGTAGATCTAAGCGTTACTTGTAATTTGGTTGTGAAGAAATAGAAATATTCACATTTAACATTATCAGCCACAACAGTCCACTGCTGGGCATGGGCCTCCCTCATCGGGGAGTATTGCCATACTAACCACGCTACGCAGGCGGATTGGCGAACGCAGTGCAAGAAATTGCATTTACATTGAACGCTGCTGCTCATTCCCTGAATGATTATCCCGTAGTCACACACGAGTAGAATTGGGCTGATGCTATTCTAAGCCGGCACCACAAGGCGACGGCCAACGCTTCTCACCCCAGTGAGAATCCCTCCTTACAAGACACACACACACATATCACGTCGATAATCCCTTGCGGTGTAGGCAGAGCGCAAAGAGCCGCAAGAACGGTCAATTACGTCTGACAAATATTTGAGGGTCATGCGGAAAGTTGTACACGCCATAGAGAGAGGTTGTCAGCCCATCGCCTAAAATTGCAAATATCAATAGATTACAAGACAGCAAGTTAAAAAGTCAGTTGTCAACATCAGGCGGATCTGCTTGTCTGGCAGTCGTTCCCGAACTTTCAGGTAATATAATTCAAACTTCGCAGACACTGCTTTCGCAAATTAAAGTGGAATCGGCAGCCTGTGCACCTTTCCTACAACTATGTAGGTACTTCCGATAACATTAGTAAGATTAAACATGGTAACAAGCTGATAACTTAGTATTCTTGTTTTATTAGCCCAATATTTTTATCTTATTAAAATTTGTACTTTATGCCTTCTCACTACCCTAGGTCTGCTGTAAGAGATTTCTTTTTAGAAATAAGCTGACCTGTTGTGTATTGTTCTATATGTTATGTCCTTTGTGTTATATTGTGTACAATAAACGGTTAAATAAATAAATAACCAGTCACTGTAGAGATTCGCAATTTTTCTGAAATGGTCCTCATGAAATGAAAGGAATATTTGTCAGACGTGACGATGGCCATAGACAGTTATCACTCTGCCTACCGCGCAAGGGATAAAAGCGTGTTGTGTGTGTGTAAATAGGAAACAATTTTTAATAGTGCGACGAGCAATATCGAAGAGTTACCAGTGAACGGCATTTTAGGCAAGTGTATTAAAATACGAGCGAAGGGTTAGACACCCTTTGGCCAGATGGACCGATGACTTAAAAAAGGTGGCTGGCAGAGACTGGATAGCGAAAACGGGAGTTCGTGCCCTATGGCGTACCCTGGGGGAGGCCTACGTCCAGCAGTGGACTGGCTGTAGGCTGATGGGATGATAAGCGTGGAATGGCCTTATCTCCCGTCCCGGGATTAGTAAGTAACGATTAATATTTTAGTGATCTTTAAATTTCTCACCTATTTTTAGGTAGGTCATTACTTCAACCTATTATTGGAGCAAAAATGCACTGCAAAAATTTCAAGCGGTGAAACTGAACAACTGTCCCCAAGGAACAATAGGTCGTTCTCATTCATACGTGCGAAATATTCTAGCTGAACACGGAAAACGGGTCAATTACGATTAGTATGGTAAGTCCAAACTTTTTTTTATTTCGACTTTTGTTCCTTGAGGAAAGTTGTCCAGTTCCATGGGATGGTTCGTCCCTTATAATATTTGCATATAATATTTTTACACCCTATATAAGTGTTTACTTACAATAAAACTTTAATTCAAAACTATTCCGATTAAATAGCACTTCCAACAAACATCGTTTTTCACTTTGCTCGGAATTTTAGTAAAATTCTATGCATAACTTTAAATCCCTTGCCCTGCGAACGTGATACCGCCCAAATAGTTAGATATTTGAGTGAAATATTCTGAAATTGGCTGGTATTTTTAACAGTTTCGTTTAAATATGCCCTGCGATCGAGTACAGCGATCCTAGAAATTAAAAGATAATAAAAAATGTAGATAGAATGTGTGTGCACGAGAATGCACACACATTCTCGTGCAACCTACCTACTTCTTTTCGATATAGGCGCAGCATTAGCCAAATGACTTAGTCATTTGATTTTGACAATCAATTGTTCTAGAGCCCGATTTCCCAAGTATTCGTTATTGAAATCCCGCCCTTTTCTCATGCACAACCCCAAAATTACTATTTTGTAAACGTGAGTTTTCCCCTGAAATCGAGTGATTCACAATGAGAAGTTACCACTCGTATCAAGCCGTAAAAGTTTTTGACTTATGTCCAAAACAGCTGATCGTCAAAATCAAATGATAAGGTAAGCATTCGACCAAAGACTACAATTTGAGTACGAAAGATACGCAATAACTTTTATAAATTACGTTGTGTTACACTCTTCGAGCAACGACGGCCTTCCGGGAAGACCGTGTTGCTCGAAGGTTATACTGTCAGAGATTACTCGTTTTTTAAATCAATGAATTTTGCTAGCGATAGTCGGTCTCAATATTTCTGCGTATAACGAGAAAGTTTAAGAAATTTTATAAAATTGTAATACAGATTCCATTCCAATTTAGGAAATACGAAAAAACTGGATTAAGCGAATTTGAATTCGCGAGAAAGTGAATAACGAAGGTTGAATGTTTGTCAAATGTCTAATACTCAGGAAATCGAGTTCCTGGAGAGTAGTAATAGGTAGAGGTATTGAACACGAAATTAAACACTAAAGAATTCATTTACAAATGTTTCACGGCTTGATTAGAGTGCTATGGCAACTAGTTGCGAATTCACGAAAAATTCAATGTTAGAAAATAGGAATTTTAGGATTGTGCATGCGTAACTGGCCATTGCGTACGTGTTTTCAATTGCGAATGATTTGGAAATCGAGCAAAACCAAATAAAGTTTATTTATTTTGTATAAGTACTTTTAAAAAACAAATAATTTCATTTTAAGTAAACTATATTTTAATCAAAAGTAGAGTTCTTCTAATGTGTCTGGAATATTTCTTGCAGCTGCCGTCAAGAGTTTTCTTGGTGGGTATTTTTTCAGCAAAAAGATTGCGCAAACTGGAAACTACGGCAATAATTGAATAATCGCGGATAACTTCGCCGGCTCCCGCCATCTTACACTAGGGTGTTGTTCAAGTTACAAAATAAAAACGTAAATTAGCAACTAAATGAACTGGCTCCACACTGGAGAAAAGCTGAATGAACAACATCATAACACCAACTGAACAACAGCTGTAAAAGAACAAGTTGCCATTTCACCAATTTGGACTGAGCGCTTCCAGTCATCATTTATGATGCGCACTGCTAAAGAGTGGAACTCACTACCTCTGTGTCTGTGTTTCCAAACGCATACAACCCTAATCTCTTCAGAGTAAGAGTGAATAGGCTTCTTCTGGGTGAGCTCGCTCCATCTTAGACGCTGTCTCTGTCCTATGACCTAGACTAGAGTCAAGAGCAAACCCATCCTTAAAAAAACAAAAGTGTAGGTACACTTCGGCAAATAGTTACGGCCAAAATTCTGTATATTTTTTGAAGAAACCTATCAGTAAACGAGTGATGGAGGCATATTAGTATAAGCAAGACATATCATCCTATTTGTATATATTTCTATACTGTGGTTGACGTACAGTCAAGATCAGATGGGTTAGACAGACTTTGGACCGTTCTTATGCCACGCGCATAAGACTAACATTGGCAGTTTGAGTGTCTAACCCAGTCTGATTTTGACTGTACAAGGTTTCATGTGCACCTATTACAAATTGTGAAATTGCGCTCAAATGACATTAGACGTAGTGAAAGCGACCATTTTTACACCCGTTAAATCTCTGCTTACCCCGCAAGAAGTCGAAGCATACTTTTACTGCTGTATACAATATATACACCAAAATTTGCATGCTTTTAAAAATACATAGAAAAAAAATACGTTTTCACTTGCACCAAACAGCGAGCTGTTAAAAACAATCTGTACGTATTCAGATTTATGCAGCTTTTAATGCAGCTGCATCATGGAAGTAGCTGGTGCTTCCATTCCTCGAGAACTTCGTATCCGAGTGGAAATTACTGCTGTGAGGCTCTTCGTGTAATGGTCAGACTCTGTTGGTTACGTAATACTCTCTTAGCTATACTTTGCCCATGTAGGGTTCTTTTTTATTATTTAAAATAATGTCAACAGTAGTGCCAGGTAGAATGGCTGAGTGACACCTGTTATACATAAATAAATACATTAATCACGCCTATATCCCTTGCGGGGTAGGCAGAGCGTAAACGGCCGCAAAATCTGACATTTACGCCACGTCTGACAAACATTTGAGGGTCATTCGGAAAATTATGTATCGCCATAGTGACAGGTTGTCAGCCCATCGCCTAAAATTGCAGTACACACCCTCAAGTCCCATCGTCGCCTTTTATGACACCCACGGGAAAGAAATGGGGCGATGCTATTCTGAGCCGGCATCACACGGCAAAGACCTATGTTCCCCAAGAAACATAGGTCGCAATATGACAAATATATTTATAGCTTTCATTGGCCAAAACAGCTCGTTTGGCAATTTTGTATGGGAGGTCCAAATTTTGTTATCATATTTTGACCTATGACCTATATATTCCTTGGTGAAAGTTGCATAGAGTATATTAAAGAAAGTTGTTCCTTATCACCAGCCCGTCTTGAGTTTTCGCTATCGACTAGTAAACACCCTAATACTTTGTCCATGTAGGTATTTAAAATAATGTAAACAGTGGTGTTAGGTACCATAGCTGAGTTACACCTGTATATTCTGTCGCAGGGCATAATATTGTTCCTCTCTATCTAGTTGGTTTCATCATCGTCATTTTATTAGCCAAAGGACGTCCACTGCTGCCATCGCGTATCTATGTATCATAGGATTTTGCTGAAGATTTACACCTTTTCCGAATAGAAGCGGGGTGCATCCAGCGTTTCCCCGCTTCACTAGTTTGATTTGATTACATTATTGAAAATACCTACTTGCACAGAGTATACATTCTTTGAGATGGTGTGCACAAAGTTGTGTACGGCGCACCGCCTTATAGAAATGGCTCCACAGATAGGTCTCTTAGTCACACTACGTCAGCGACTATTATAATATATTCTGTGGCGTCACAGAGTCGTTTCAAAGGTTATCAAGAGGAAAGGCCTATGCCAGTGTTCCGCGCACGGATAAATGAATTTCCGCTATGACTATTATAGTTACAGTGACGCAGTAGCAACCCTAGAATTTCAGTTCGGAAATAGGGAAAGTGAACCTTTTCTGTTATAGATAACTTAAAATAGTACAGTCAAGCTCATGCTGGGTTGGATTTTGGACCGTTCTTATGCTGCGCGCGTAAGACTTAAATTGGCGGTTCGAGTATCTAGCCAGACATGAGTTCGACTGTACATAGGTACCTGAAATGTTGTACAGTTATGTACACAGGTATCCAATCAAAACTAACGGTCATAACCATCATTCAGGTTCATGTATAATTCAGTTTCGGCCAGTCCCAATATTGACGTTGGATTCGATACCATAAACAAAATACGGGATTGAATGTTTTGTGATCGTGACCAGTTTTGACGCAAAAAATCCGAGCTCGCTAAATATGCACGCGTTGTTTTCTTTTACATATTCTACTGAATCAATAAATTTAATAAGTAATATAAGTAACTAAAACCATTTAAACTAATTTAATCTAAGATACTGTAATGTTAAATGTAGTACTATTAAGTTTATGGGTTTATGACTTAAATAAAGATATTTCATTTACTTTTATAAGTTAGTTGTTACGATAATAAAAGAGACATTTGTTAAGCAACTCCTACAGCCTGAATTTTTTTCTAGGTAGGGTAGGTTTCTGCAAGATATGTAGCTCTCCGACATACTCAAAGATAAATACTTAGTTAATTTTTGATTGAGTCGCCAATCCACCTTTTAAACAAGATTAAATTTAGAGAAGACTTAAACCTATAAGAAGTCATGAATAGGCTGCAACTGCAAGGAAGACGAGGATGTATATTTCATAAACTGATTCAGACAGCATCTAATGAGACAGCCGTAATGCGAATTTAAAGCAAGTGAAACACGAAACGAAATATGAGACAAATAAAAAAAACATGAAGAAAACAAGGTAAATAGCGATCCGTATTTTATATCGGATTTATTGAACCAGGGCTGCCAGCCTGTGTTGCCAGTAAGAAAAACAAATTAAAAATGGCGATGTTTTTGCAAGCGGAATAGTTACGGCGCGCGGCGTTCTCGGCCTTTGCTTTTCTTTTCAATTTCCCGCCAATAATTCCTTTTTGCTTGTTTATTGACCCAGATGTCCTATTTCAATACGATAATGCAATGCGTTCGTGTTATACGTGCCGTTGACGCCAATACACAAATACACCAACCTACTAAACTACCAAATGTACCTACCTTAGTAGGTATTTATAATGAATGTCTTAACATGCAATGCCTCTTCAACAAAAATATTCTTTTTCTTGGATTCAATTAATTAATTACCCACACATTTGACAAACAAAAATTTAGGAACGCAAAACATAAAAACCTATCAATGTTCAGTTTCACGAGTATAACTGACCCTGAAAATATTTGCACTCAATTTCATTCATACATATGATACATACATACATATAATCACGCCTCTTTCCCCTAGGGGTTGGCAGAGACTACATCTTTCACTACGATCCTGACACACCTCTTTCGCTTCTTTAACATGCATTCATCTTTTTATACATGCTCGTCGGTTTAGAGTACTCTTGACTTGATTTGATCTTTAGAAAAGGCCTCATATCAACGCCATAAATGTAAGAAATAACCAATGCCTATCCATATCAATTTTTCAAGCTGTAAGCTCCCCAAAATATAAAATTAATAAAATGAAATATAAATAAATAAAATATCCCGTTTCACACGGGGCAACGCAAACGTTGTAATCAGGCAACTCTGATAGGCGCAAGGAAAGAGTTTAGATGTATAAAACATGTGCCAAGAGGTCGCGAGGTCCAAAAATGCTCCTTTTGGCAATTCATGGACGAAGGGGCGACGATGGATGGGATGGTACTTGAGTGGCGGGCACGCGCCCAAATGCGTAGCGTGGGAAATCTTATCCTAGATTCACCGGGGGATAGCGCGTTTTATTTAGACAATTACAGCCATAAAAATCTAATAAATATAGATGTTACTGTCGAGGATCTAACAGATTGAAAGAAAAAAATAAGCAGAGCAAACCCATACTTAATAAAAAAAAAACTCTTTTTGAAACATTTTTCCAATATTGTGTTAAAGTTATTAATATGTATAATGCTGTAATAAAGATACTTACTTTTTCTAGTAAAAATTGCTGAATTAGACATTGTAACGGTATTTCTCTAGTTTCCATGTCGAAAAAACGTAAATATTTGCAAAAATTTGTGCGCAGAATGATTGGTTGTTTCACTCTGCAAAGAGCGAATGAAAGGGACCAAATTTTAGGGTTTACAGTCGTTGGACACAGTCGACCAAACTAGCGATCTAACAGACCATAAACAGCTAAGCCATTTCTAGCAGAGGAAGTGTCAGAAAAATCACGTAAGTATTCGTAAAGTAAAAAGCGACTGAGGGATAAATTCATCCAGGGAATGGGCAGCAGCGTTCCCTGTTAAAGCAATACACACACACACGATTGTGACACTAGGAACAGATTAAAAATTGAAAATAGCATAAAGCGGAACCCTTCCACGTTTTGGTCGCATACCAGGGAAAATAGACGGTCGAATGATCCCTCTAGCTTTGGAAAACTAAATTTGCAAGAAGTGGCACAAGAGTTCGCTTCGTTTTTTCAAAGCGTCTTTCGACCGAATGCCCCTCTATTGAATCCTATGACCGCTCTGCATGCCGCCATAAAGACGGCCTCCCGAGATCAATTGTCATCTGATGTGCATTTATCGATAGATTCCGTATCCAGAGTCGATGTGCTTAAAGCTATAAAAAAGCTAAAATCTAAGTACACTCAGGGCCCTGATGGAATCCCTCAGATTATTGTAAGGGACTGTCGTGAGTCACTAACTGACCCGCTTTTACACATAATTAATTTAGCCCTAAAGCAGCGTATATTCCCACATGTTTGGAAAACCTCAAAGGTGCTTCCCATACACAAATCAGGGTCCAAATCTGTTATAGAAAATTACCGTGCAGTGGCCGTCTTATCTGTTTTTGCTAAGGTCATGGAATCTACTCTATACCAGGCTTTTTTGGGTCAAATGAAAGGTTGGTTCTGTGATCAACAACACGGTTTTTTACCGGGACGCTCTACGTGTTCAAATTTGGTAAATTTTACTTCACTAATCTCTGAAAAGCTAGATTGTAGAGAGCAGGTCGATGTAGTTTATTTTGACTACCAAAAGGCATTTGATCAGGTTGATTGTGATGTCCTTTTAAGTAAATTGGCCGTGATTGGTTTTTCTACGGACCTTGTGTACTTTTTTGCCGACTATTTAAGTGATAGACAACAGTTTGTAATGCATGATCGGTGCCAATCCGCATCCTATTTGGTTAATTCTGGGGTTGGTCAAGGTACATGTCTTGGTCCTTTATTATTTCTCATATTAATTAATGATTTGCCTTCCATTGTTAAACACAGCACGTGTCTTATGTTTGCCGACGACGTGAAGTTGGCTAGACCCATAGGGAATATAGTCGATTGCTCTCTTCTTCAGGAGGATATCAATAGTATATGCGCTTGGGGGCAAAAGAACAGCCTCACACTGAATATTAAAAAATGTACTACTATGACATACACCCGTAAAAATAATCCGTTGGTAGCTAACTACACTATTGATGCTTCGACGATAGAGCGCGCCAGTGGCGTGAGGGATCTTGGGACATGGTTTGATACACAGTTAACTTTCCATGACCACATATCTAAAATGTGCGGATCATCTCGCAAATGTCTTGGTTTTGTATTACGGCAGTCAAATTGTTTCCAATCTACTGACATTCCTCGCCTACTTTACAACGCCTTCGTGCGAAGTAAACTTGAATCCAACTCTATGATTTGGAATCCTTTTCACTCCTGCCTCATCTTAGATGTCGAAAAGGTACAGAAATCGTTCGTCCGTTTTCTTTACAGAAAAATATACGGTTTCTATCCCTACCTCTACCCTACGTCTTTCATACTGGGTATGGTGGAGTATCAATCCCTGGAAATCAGGCGAAACCTATCACTACTGAAATATATATTTGAGCTAGTACGTGGTAAGATCCACAACCCATTCTTACTAGATAGAGTAGGATTAAGCGTACCAAGATCGTTTGCAGTCCGACCGTGCAGGCGGGAAGTGTTTGCTGTACCTTCCATGCGGTGTATATCATCAAGATCTGCCCCTATACCGAGAGCGCTTAAACTGATGAATGACATCTCGTTGACAGAGCCGGAGCTCGATATTTTTACGTGCTCTCAAAATAAATTTTTAGCGTCTAGCAGCCGATATCTAGAATCGTTGTCAAAATCGAGCAGCATTGTAGGAGTACACAATGGATAGTTTTAATTGTAAGCTTCTCCTGGAACTAAATTTAACCAAATGTAACTGCTCTGATAAGCAGCTAACTATAATATTGCATGTTTATTATTTTATTGACATTAATTTATTCGACTTTTTTATATATTAACATTAATTTATCTTTTGTATGTAAACTCAATTTGTTAATTTAATGAAGTTACTTCTTTGATAATGATACTTTTTCCTGGCTAACTCTGTACTGTACTTAATTACTTATTGACTCAACATTGTGTGCGCCTGGTTTTTAACTGTAAGCCATATGTGTCGTATTTAATAAATAAATAAATAAATACCTTGCACTGCGCTCGCCAATCCGCTTACCAAAAGTGATAACTATCTCAATACTGTTTGCCGTGTGATGCCGGCATCACCCCATTTCTTTCCCTTGGGAGTCCAAAGAGGCGACTAAGGAACTCGAGGTTGTGTATTGCAATTTTATGCGATGGGTTGACAACCTGTCACTATGGTGATACACAATTTTCTGAATGACCCTCAAATATTTGTCAGACGTGGCGTAACTGTCCATTTTTCGCGGCTGTTTGCGCTCTGCTTAACCCGCAAGGGATTTTAGGTGTGATATATTATGTGAATGTGTGTAGAGCAATACCCCCCAATAGGAGAAAGCCCATGACCAGCAGTAAAAGGTCAGAAATATAATGTAAGAAATAATAAATGCCTAAACATTTCCCGTATCATACGGGGATACGTTCGTAGCATTTCTTTAGTTGTAATCAGGCAACTCTGATAGGCGCACGGAAGGAGCCCAGATGAATAAATCATGAGCCGCTGGGTCCAAAAATACTGCTCCTTTTGGCGATTCATGGTCTGCAATTCAAAGTTCAAAGTTCTTTAATTTAACAGTAAATTTAAGACTATTACAAATATCTTCAGATCTCGTAATAAGAAATTCTTGTAGTCGGAAATCCGAGTAAAATTAATTTCTATTTTTATAAGCGAACCTTCATCAGAGATGTCACAATTATATTGTGTTAAGCCGATTGGGAGATGACCACTAATAAATTTGCAACTGGCATGTGTACCAGTTTTTAGTTAGTGCCACAGGGTCTTATTACAATAAACTTAGATAACCAGCAATGTATGCATAACCGAGCACAGTATTCAGACTAGTGTAAAGAGCCTCATTTGTTCCCTTCCCAATTTTGGGAACTACCGGCACGTGCCGGGTAGATTCAGTCCAATCCGTTCTTCCCAGAACAACTCGTAACAGGCTCGTTGTTTAAACAACCACACAAACTTCGACGGGTGAGCTCTTGCTTCCCACCAACCAGTCAGGTTGGTTTCAAAGCCCCGGGGCTAAAATCGCAGATTCCAGTTTTGAAAAAAAATATATAATAATCTTTAAATATGAAAAGATCTTGTAAACAGTAACAAATCCTACGCAAAGAAGCACAATACAACACCGTAAGAGGCTTTTGGGAAACAATGGACTGCGTAGTTCGACCACAGATAACAATACATTAGGACTCTGCTTAGGGTATTTGCATTTTTAAGCGTGATTACGGTGAGCAGGGCTGGTTAAGTATTAAGTATTTCTTAAACTAGCCGAACGTCGCTACACAGACATGTTGCATGTAGAGCTCGAGTAACGCTTGTCAAGTTGTCACCAATACAATTGCTCTATAACCAACGAAACCAACCCACTACGCACCTGACCAGCCTTTTACGATTCTGATGACGCTTATGTCAAATGTCAATTTGAAAATCGAGTAATATGACATTATAAAACAATAACTAACGAAAAGACTCGAAGGGACTCGAGGGTGTGTATTGCAATTTTAGGCGAAGGGCTGACAATCTGTCACTATGGCGATACACAGTTTTCCGAATGACCCTCGAATGTTTGTCAGACGTGGCGTAAATGTCCGTTTTTTTGCGGCCGTTTACGCTCTGCCTACCCCGCAAGGGATAAAGGCGTGATATGTGTTTGTTTGTTTGTATGTAAAATTTCTGGTTGGGAACGCTGGAAGTGGAAAGAATTTCGTCTCTACAATCTACTTCTCCGGGAAAGCTCCGTGAGTTTATGTTTGTATGTATCAATATCAAATGCTGCAGAGTCTAATGGTTTCAAAGTCTGTGGCCAAGATTAATAAAACAACCCGCTTTTGTGCTCAATTCTAAACGCTCAACAGAATTACAGTTATTTTGCAAAATTAATTCACTACATTACAATGAAAAATTATGATGTTGTTTTCAGGATTTTACTTAAACATTATTCGTAAATTGTTTCTTTAGAAGTAAATAAATAACAATAAATCATTGTTATGATAACAATAGGTACAAAAGACGCGACTCTAATATATTTATATAGCGAACTATCTACGACTACGACTGGGCCGAAGGCGTGGCGGATAGTAACCCTGCTTTCTACGCCGAGGGTCGTGGGTTCGATCCCCACAGATACAAATATTTGAGTTTAGTCTGGGTGTTTCTATATATTATATGTATTTATTAAAAAAACAAAAGTATATAAGTATTAATATCAGTTATCTAGTACCCATAACACAAGCTCTGCTTAGCATGGGGCAAGATGGCGCTGTGTGAATTGTCCAGGACATTTTTTTTTATCTGTACAAATCATCCCCTGGGTATGAATATTTATTTATTTATTTATTTATTTATTTCGTAAACTCAACAGCACATGTTTTATTATTACAATTTGCCTTAAAAACTTCAACAGCCAATAACAGAGTTTAACATATTATATAGACATTTTACGGGTAGTTAGACAAAAAAGTTAAGCAAAAGTAACGGGAACTTATTTTTTAATATATTTTTAACGTTTTTGTTGAAATAAAATAAAATTTAGTTGCATGAATGTTTGTTTTTTTGTATATACCTAAGTAATAATCTGTGAACTACTGAACTGGTTTATAAAAAACTAGCGGCCCGCCCAGCGGTTTCACCCGCTGCTAACTGATTTCCCACGGGAAACAGACCTTCTCCCGATATAAATCATACATAAAAACCATCCTCTTGAATCACACTATCTATAAAAATATATATATATCCAGATCCGTTAAGTGGTTTTGAAGATTTAAGCATACAAACAGACAGGAACAGACGTGGGAAGCGACTTTACTTTATACTATGTAGTGATAATCCGTCTTGGACATGATTTTATTTATGTAATAAAGCAACTATTAAAGATAAATTTCAGGGTTTTTCCCCCAAAGGATGAAAAGGGGGTTAAAGTTTGTATGAAAGTTCGTTGTCTTAAGTGTTTCAAAATTAGTGATTAGACTTATAACACGTGTTTCAGCATATTTCAAATTATAACCTTTAATAGAGGTCAAAAGGGAGTTAAAAGTTTGTATGAAAGTTCGTTTTTTTAAATGAATGTGATCTGTTTCAAAATTTGTGATTAGACTAATAACTTAAAATCATTAAACACGTGTATCAGCATTGTTGACATTTTAACCCTTAAATGTGTTAAAAGTGGGTTAAATGTTTGTATGAAAGTTAGTTTTTTTAAATGAATGTGATCTGTTTCAAAATTTGTGATTAGACTAATAACTTAAAATAATTAAACACGTGTTTCAGCATTTTTGAAATTTTAACCCTTAAATGTGTGAAAAGGGGGTTAAAAGTTTGTATGAAAGTTTTTTATCTTAAATGTGATCTCTTTCAAAATTTCTGATAAGACTCATAACTTAAAATAATGAAATACGTGTTTCAGCATTTTTAAAATTTTAATCCTTAAAGGTGTCAAAAGGGGGTCAAAAGTTTACTACCAGTTGGGATACCCGTTTTCCCATGGGAATGTGACAATTTCCCGGAATAAATTATATTTATAAACCTTCCTATTAAGTTACTCTACCTAATAAAAAAAACCGCATCAAAATCCGTTGGGTAATTCTAAAGATATAAGGAGACACCAAACGGGAAGCGACTTTATTTTATACTATGTAGTGATAATACCGTTCGTAGGATAAATACTATCTGTAGGTCATATTTATGGTTTCAAGAATTAAGAAAGTTTATTTGCAAGAACATAGTTACAAATTAATGATCATAATACAAGTAAGCACATAATGTTTAGCTCGCATGCAAGCGTGCAAATATTCAGGTGTATAATAATAAATGTATGTAATTTTATGCATAGTATCTGAGATAAACAAGTTTTTAGTTAGCCAGCTGTCATCTGAAAATGTAGATCTTATCAAGTACACTCCTGACGCAGATCTAAAACTTCTAAAAACTGATAATAATAATGTAGCATGAATTGGGAAATTAGAACATATATTATTTTGACAGGTAGAAGTGATGTGCAATAGTTGAAGGAAAATGCATAGAAACTAGGGGAAAACTATCAACAAAACGGCTGGCATGCATAGTTTTTGAGATGAACGAGTTTTTAGTTTTCAAATTCAATACAAGAACGTAATATGGCTAGATTCAATACGAGAACGGAACGTAATAGTCTTATGGCTAATATCAATACGAGAACATAGATGATACGGCTTAGTTCAATACGAAGCCGTCATTTTCGTTCTGGAGCCTATTTCAATAAAACAACGTAACGAAGCGTGCGTGGCAACCTGACTATGAATGGATTTGAGTTCCTCTGAAATTCCTGTAAACTTTGGTGTGTATGTGTGTGTAAAATTCTCGCAAACTACTAATTATGTAATCTGTAAAGGCGTCATTTTTTTTTCAATTATCTACTTGGACAATGTAGGCATATAAAAACCGAAAATCTAGCCACTACAAAAAAATATTTAACTAAAATTAAGTTCATAAACGCAATCTTGCAGAACTAATCAATTACTCGTGCCACTTAAAAACCCAGCGAGACGAATGTTTTAATTGAAAATATTAAAAAATTGCAGCATTACCAGAGCGCCAAGTTTTTGTAGCACTCTGTGAAGTAGGGCAATGTTTATCACCATAGCAAGTCTACCTTTAACGTAACTTTGGTTCCGTTTTTCCCCACTACAACTGATTTAAAAACGAAAATATTTGCCTATCCCATGCATGACAAAACAGCGTAATGGCCAAGTCATAAACCCGTTAAACCTTGATGTTTGAGTTTCTCAATTCTTATTAGGCCTCAGACATAATAGTGTAATGGCAGCGAATGCCGACTACTTTCGGTATTTTATAGATTGTACTTCGGAGAGTGTGCTCAAGAGCTTCACGACCTTGTTCCACCAGCTCCCTTCTACCATCGGACATCCAGACGCACCGCCGGATACCATCCGTACCTGGTAGCCATTCCACCAATTCGGACTAAGCGCTTCCAGTCATCATTTATAATGCGCACTGCTAAAGAGTGGAATTAATTACTACCTGCGTCTGTGTTTCCAAACGCATACAACCCTAATCTCTTCAAAGTAAGAGTGAACAGGCTTCTTCTGGGTGAGCTCGCTCCATCTTAGACTCTGTCTCTGTCCTATGACCTAGACTAGAGTCAAGAGCAAACCCATCATTAATAAAAAAAAAAAAACTACATAAAGCAGACGAACGAAAATCGATGGGACCTTCTTAGGACAAATACAAAGAAGAAATTCTAGTAAATTTTTGTGACCTCTTTGACCATTTCAGATATCCCAATCACTGTCATCATAGTTTCGAAATAGAGTATTCGAACCCTTGTACTGAATTCCATATATTGTTGGTTGCTGAGTGCTGTGCTATTAACGAGGCAAAGTTCTAGACCGCAACGGTGTATGATAACGTGAACAGTGTTATACGGGGTGTAAGGGACAGGCCTCCTACTACTTTTCCCTAGGAACATAATTTATGTCAGAAAATGACAAAAAAATATTTGACCTCACATACAAAATCACGATCAGCTGACTGCAATTACTATGAGAAGTAATTTTTATTTTACGTTTCCTGAAATATTTTCTCATGGGACGTTGTTCAGTTTCAAGGTGTGAATGCATCCTATCAGTATTCGAAGGGTTGTCCATTACAGCCTGTATATTATGGCTGAGTGATAGCTATTATTTTGTCTTTTCTTTAGCAGGGCATACTGTTGTCCCTCTTCTTTATCTAGTTTGTTTACATTATTTTAAATGCCTACTTGGACAGAGTA
Source organism: Tuta absoluta (assembly GCA_027580185.1). Taxonomy (NCBI): domain Eukaryota; kingdom Metazoa; phylum Arthropoda; class Insecta; order Lepidoptera; family Gelechiidae; genus Tuta; species Tuta absoluta. The sequence continues at coordinate 2,211,716 of JAQAHW010000019.1, read as the reverse complement.
TAATGTCTGCCATCGACACGCTGCTAAGAAGAAGAAGAAACGTTTCGTTGCATCCCGCTAGTGTGGAATTTTTAAATTCTATAATTTCTTGTTACTCGTAGGCCTTCCACAGTTATGTACGGAACGAACGATGAAGTCGCGTCTGCAAATTGTAACAAACTTCTCTGCGGTTCAATTTGAAAATGGAAGCCACAGATTTAAAGTAGTTAGCGCAATTTGGTTGATGGAATATATTTACTTGATGGAGCTGAATTTTTTAATGGATATGTAGTTTTTAGGTGATTGGAAAATCTAAGGAAAGAAACGAGAAAACATCTAATCTGTACCTATTTAATGAGTACGTAGTAAATTATAGGATATTTGGAAGCTAACTTACAACTACTTATATTGGAATCCTTCAAAAAAGTACTTAGGTAGCCGTGTGATGCCGGCTAAAAATAGCATCACCCCAATTCTGCCCGTGGGTGACGTAAAAAGCGAACCAGCAGTGGACTGTTGTGGCTGTTAATGTAATGTAAAAAAGTAGATAGATCTTACTCACTTTGGTTGAATAACGCTATAAAAGATATTATAACGATTGAATGGCGATCACGGTCTTATGGGGGACGCCTACGTCCAGCAGTGGACTTCTATAGGGATGGTTGTGATGTGATAAAATAATGCTGCAGAAAGAAACACACCGACCTCCGAATTAGGTTATACAGAGTGTAAGGTACAGCCCTCCGTATACTGATAGGCTGCATTCTGATCATGAAACTGAACAACTTCCCATAAGAAAATATTTTAGGTAACATCAAAAAATGTTTGACTTACCACAGTAAATACAAGCAGCTGATTGTTATTTTTATGAGGTCGATTTTTTTGTTGTTTGCTGGCATATGTTTCTAAGAGAAAGTTGTTCAGTTTCATGGTCTGCATGCGGTTGCTATCAGTATTTGCAGGTCTGTCCCTTACACCCCGTATATTATTTTATAATTTGAAGCATCTCATATTAAAAATTCTTCGCTTGTTTGCGGATTTCATCAAATCACATTCTCCTAAAATCAAAAAATTCTGTGGTACTAAGTTGGTATAAAGCACAGGCATCTACATACATATATCACGCCTCGCGGGGAGTACCGTCATACCGTGTGATGCCGGCTTAGAATATCATCACCCCATTTCTTACCCGTGGGAGTTTTAAGAGGCGACTAAGAGACTTGAAGGTGTGTTTTGCAATTTGTGGCGATGGGCTGACAACCTGACACTATGGCGATACTCAATTTTCCGAATGACCCTCAAATGTTTTGTCGGACGACGTGGCGTAAATGACCGTTATTGCGGCTTTTTTCGCTCTGCCTACCCCGCGAGGGATTAAAGGTGTGATATATTAGTGTGTGTGTGTGTGTGTGTGTTGAGGGTCATACAGAAAATTGGGTTTCACCCGCTACCACTCATTTTCCCGGTAATAGTTGTTTTCCTGCGGTAAAAAGTGGCCTATGTGTTATTCCAGGTTATACTCTACCTGTGTTCCAAATTTCATCCAAATCGTTTGAGCGTGTATAGGTACCTAACAAACATACATACACACACACTCACAAACTCTCAGATCTATAATATTAGTACGGATATACTTTTTTCTGTAAATAAATATATTATATTATACATAAAAAACGCCCAGACTAGACACAAATATCTGGAAATTTTACTTTACAAATATTTGTGTCTATTGGGGATCGAACTTACGACCTCAGCTTAGAAGGCAGGGGTACACTCCGCTACGCCATCGGGCCAGTATTGATGTGCTGTTGCTAGTACAGTCTGCAACATAATACGGTGTCCAATCTGATGGTAATCCACTGTCATGTCACGAGGCTGTATTGTATAAGGATTGTAGAGGTCAGGGCATGGTGACAAGCGAAGCGAGTAGCGGAAATGTCTACTCGCCTCGCGGAACTAACGAACCATACATGCATAAGCCTACTGCAGTCCACTGCTGGACGTAGGTCTCCCCCAGGGTACGCTATAGTGCACGATCGCTTGTTTTCGCCATCCAGTCGTATTTTTTAAGTCATCGGTCCACCTGGCCGGAGGTCGTCCAACGCTACGCTTACTTGCCGAGGCGTGGCCTCCACTCGAGGACCCGCTTACTCCAGTGTTCGTCGGTTCTACGACAATAATAATAATATTGAAAGAGCACTACCTTTCACTACCTTGATATTTACGTATGTATTTGTTTGTATTGTATTTGTATATTATGTATTTATATTTATATATTGTATTTGTATTTATAGTTCTATTAGTTTAGCTATATGTATTCATTTGACTATTATCAAATAATTATTTATAATATTGTTTTTTTTTTACTTTGTGTGCAATCTTGTCCCCGCACGTATTTATTTCGTACTTAGTTTTACAGGTTGGCTGGAAGAGATCTCTTAAAAGAGATAAGCTCACCTTTGCGAACTACTTTTAAAACAAAAATTTTTTTTGTTAATGCACAATAAAGAATATAATAATAAAATATTCAATTTCAATTAATTAACTAAAATCGCCATTTGATAAGCATTATGTTCTCACCCCAATGTTCAGCGACCGGTAAAACAAGAGGCCCTATTGTCAAGTCCCCTACCTACAGATACTGCATTACCAGCTTAAATCTGCACCTGATACAACTCAAACCCCACAACACTTCCATACCACCCCATCAAAACTAACAGCAAACGTAACTTTGTACGAAGATACGGCAGGACAAACTTACGCGTGCTGATGGGAAAACGCAGGACAGTGGCAAATGATTTAACAAGTCAGTTTTATAGGTGCAAATGTAAGTTTGTAGACGGTTTCAGTACTGATGGTTAAGCACTCGATGTAGCCTTTATCTTAGATTAAAAAGGGGATGCTTCCCCTAGGGAGTTTGTAACAGGTGTCGAATACCCTTAACAGTTTATTCACCCTAGCGAGGAACTTTTAGCATCATTGATAGATTTTGAGTGGGATAATAAATTGAGTATTCTACCACGGTAGTATTTCTATTTGTCCAACGGTTTAACCTAGGTACATACATCACACAAATCACGCTATTTATTCTTTGGTTCAACCTACATATACACACAAAAATTACGCCTCTTTTCCAGAGGGGTAGGCAGAGATACTTTTGGCTTGTTATACCCTTTTTGTTACTTCTTGTATAAGTTTGAATCATGGCATCATGTAGATAGTAAGGGTGAAAGGAGAGGTTTCAGACGTAATTTTTAGTTCTTATTTTTCTAAATTGGGTCTTCGCCGTTGTTATTGTGTAAGTGTGGTAAGATTAACTTTATAATGTGGCGGCAGTGAAGAAAAATGTAGCGAAAGTAAGAAATAAAAGGAAATTGTTCGATTCGATTTGATATTCCCGTGTTAGGTATATCTACTATTCTGTGAGCATTGAAACGGCAAGCGTCACTATCGCGTTTCAATTAATACGTTAGGTTTTAGGTCAAGACTAAAATAAGAGTATTAACTGAAGATGAGGCTGTATGGTTTTAAGACCTTTGCCTGTCCAATTGACAAAATAGATTCAACGTATATACGGGATGCAAGGGACAGCCATCTGAATACTGATAGGGTGTGTATGCAGACCATGAAACTGAACAACTTTCCCCTAGAAACATATGACAGGAAACGACAAGAATAATCGACATCCCATACAAAATCACAATCAAGGAAGTCGAAATGTATTTGACGTTTCCTAAAATATATTTTCATGCGAAGTTGTTCAATTTAATGGTCTAAATGCACCATATTAGTATTCGAAGTGATGTCCCTTACACCCTGTATAGTAGGTAGGTATGACTACCGAAGTAAACATTGGAATGGGTCCAGCTATAAAATACTCATCAACCAAATTGCCAAGGCAGTATTTTAACGAACGCTACAATACACTGAAATATCCAATTCCTTAGCTTAAATCGTAACAATGAAGCTCGACGTCTAATAAATGCCTTTTTATTGTCATTTCATTGGCTATAGACGGAAGACACTTGAGGACAATGAATCTGATGAAACCGTAGTTATCAGAAATTGTGAATCTAGGGTGAAATTTTTCAAGTGACCGATAGAGAAAACTGAAAAAGGGCTGCTTAAGATAAGGTATAGCTTTCCCTAAGGGATATAGGTCGAAATGTGAATAAAAAATTATGCCTGCTATACAAATTGTCTCGGTGAGCTAGTTAATTTCTTTATAGATAAAGAAAACATTGAAACAATTTAAGTAGATGGTGATAATGCTAACACACAAAAGCACAAATAGAGAGCTCTATTACACGAGCGAATTAGAAAAATGATGGGTTTGTTCATTGGAATAGCGAATGTTCGACTACCGCTCGTGTGAATTTATTGAATTACTAGCGGCCCGCCCAGCGGTTTCACCCGCTGCTAACTGATTTCCCACGGGAAACAGACCTTCTCCCGACATAAATCATACATACATAAAAACCTTCCTCTTGAATCACTCTATCTTTTAAAAAAACTTCATCCAGATCCGTTAAGTAGTTTTGAAGATTTAAGCATACAAACAAACAAACAGACAGGGACAGACGTGAGAAGCGACTTTACTTTAAATTCCGTTTTTATTTATTCCCCAAGGGATGAAAAGGGGTGTTAAAAGTTTTTATGAAAGATCGTTGTCTTAAGTGTGATCCGATTCAAAATTAGTGATTAGACTTATGACTTAAAATAATTAACACGTGTTTCAGCGTATTTGAAATTTTGACCCTTAATAGGGTCAAACGGGGGTTTTAAGTTTGTATGAAAGTTCGTTTTTTTAAATGAATGTGATCTGTTTCAAAATTTGTGGTTAGACTAATAACTTAAAATAATTAAACACGTGTTTCAGCATTTTTGAAATTTTAACCTTTAAATGGGTGAAAAGGGGGTTAAAAGTTTGTATGAAAGTTTTTTATCTTATATGTGATCTGTTTCACTGATTAGACTGATAACTTAAAATAATTAAATACGTGTTTCAGCATTTTTGAAATTTTTATCCTTAAAGGTGTCAAAAGGGGTTTAAAAGTTTACTACCAGTTGGGCTACCCGTTTTCCCATGGGAACGTGACAATTTCCCGGAATAAATTATACTTATAAACCTTCCCCTCAAGTTACTCTATTTAATAAAAAACCCGCATCAAAATCCGTTGGGTAATTCTAAAGATATAAGGAGACACCAAACGGGAAGCGACTTTATTTTATACTATGTAGTGATTTATTGTTGTACTAGCTATTACCCGCGGCGTTGCCCGCATAACCCTCGAGTGGTAATAAAAATTATCTTATGTGTTAATCCATATAACCTTCTATATGTGTGCCAAATTTCATTACAATCACTTCAATAGTTTTGCGTGAATAAGTAACAAACAAATAAACAAAGATACAAACTTTCGCATTCATAATATAAAGTAGGATAGGATGCGTAAAAATTTACAAAATCTAATTAGGTGCTATATAGGAACAAACTGTAAACAAACTGTCGGCATGTGGGTGAATCACCTCATTTCTTTCCCGTGGGTGTCGTAATAGGCGATTAAATTAAGGGACTCAAGGGTTACAGTTGTGTGTGATGGGCTAGCAACCTAATCCTATGGCAATACACAATTTTCTGAATGACCCAAAAATGTTAGTCAGATGTGGCGTAAATGCTCGTTTTTATGACCGTTAACGCTCAGCCCTGTAGCAGAGTGAAAACTCTGCGTCGGCATCCTTTTCCATGTCACCTCTTCTTTTTCGAATTATGTTAAGAATTGGAACGTCGTGCAGACGTATTTTTCTCCCTGACGCACTCAACACCCAGCTTTTCACGAGAAAACATTGATCGTAACAAGATTACCAGTGCCGTTATAGTTCCGTGCTGTGTATAATTATATTTTACTAGGCCATAAGGCCAACATTATCCTTAATTTGTGGAAAAATTGTGTTGTGTGAAAAGGAACCCTCAAAGAGGTACATATATCTATTTATCTACATCCGTTTACCATCATCTACTTAGCTTTTCTTCTTTCACCCACCACACTAACTTTTATATTGTTATTTTAGGGTTCGTCCTTGACGCTCATCAATAAAGTAATGTAAATCTACAGCCTGCTTTTATTTACCTGCGGCCTCCGGGCTACAGCCCCACCCAGCAAAGGATATATGCGTGATATAAATATACTATATATTGGCGGGGCCGATGGCGTAGCGGATAGTACCCCTGCTTGCTACGCCGAGGGTCGTGGGTTCGATCCCCACAAGACACAAATATTTGTTAAGTAATTTTCAGATATTTGTGTTTAGTCTGGGTGTTTCTATGTATTCTATGTATTTATTTACAAAAAAAAAGTATATAAGTATTAATATCAGCTATCTAGTTCCCATAGTACAAGCTTTGCTTAGTTTGGGGCTAGATGGCGCTGTGTGAATTGTCCAGGATATTTATTTATTTATTATACTATATGTATTTATTTTACGCAAAAGGCTTAAATCTGGAAAGCAACAGAAGTCATACAGATAAAATTTCGTATTTCATGTTAAATACATGTTATAATTTATCAGCCTGTTTCTAAACTACCTACTCGTTTATATTCAATCCGTGAATAGCGTAGTTGACTGTATATAAACTTATGCTTTGTTTACAATGTACTATGTATTATGTAGGTAGGTAAGTAACCTAATGTATACAGTTGTTTGCTTTTCCAAATCAACAAAAATAATTTAACAATTTTGCTGCAATTCCCAGAGTATCAGCATTAAATCAAAACTACACTACCTATCTTCTTTTGTGCACTTTTCTCTGTCCGCGAGTGTATCACTGAACAATACACGTCAGTGGCACGGTTTCCTTCTCCCAGCAAGGCCCACTTTTTTCCATTTATTAGCTACTTTTATTAATATATCGGGCATTTATAAGACGTTGGAAACGACAACAATTTTATTCCACATTTTTTTTGCGTTTGTAGGATAGGTATTTAGGGGTAGGTACCTCTACAGATCGAACAAGTCAGTAATTAATTAGGTAATTCATTTTTTTTTTGTCAGCTACAAAGATCCCACAAATTTTTGATTTACTTAATTATTAATTTATTTATTTTTTTATTTAATTGGTGTGCCCTCATTACCATGACGATAGTAAAATTTTCTATAGAAACATAATTGTTAGGTACAAATAAATATGAAAAACATTGGATTATGAATTTATGAAATAAACATAAAAAAAAACAATTAGCTCTATTTCAACTCTTTCATTCATTCATTCTTCTTTTCGTGTTCAAAGACAGTCTTGCCTACGAGTAGGTATGTCTTGAAGGTACTATATACAGGGCGTAAGGGACAGCCCTCCGAATACTAAATTTCTCTTACCATGAAATAATATTTCAGGAAACAAAACAAAAAAAAATTCGTCCTCCCATACAAAATCACGATCAGCTGACTGCAATTATATTTTTATGTTGCCTTTTTTTTATGGGTAGTCGTTTAGTTTTATGGTCTGAATGCACCCTGTCAGTACTCGTATTCGGAGCGCTGTCCCTTACACCCTGTATAAGTACCAAGCTGTAATATCAGGAGCGCCTTGTGTAGCCCAGGTACCAAAATTGTACTAGTTTAGTCTTGTTTTTCATGAAAAATTGGTCTCTTTTATTCGCGCTGCGCCAGAGAGAAACAGCCGGTCACTTTGCGCTGAAATTTTTGCACGTTTAAAATTTTTTTTCGACACAGTAACTAGAGAAATACCGTAATAACGTCTAATTTTGCCATTATTACTACAAAACATATCTAAATTCGGCATGTAAAGCTTAGCTGGAAGATATAAAATAAGGATATCTACCATTTCATGATGAGTGCCGTGTGATGCCGGCTTAGAATAGAATCACCCCATTTCTTTCCCGTGGGAGTCGTAAGAGGCGACTTAGGGACTTGAGGGTGTGTATTGCAAATTTAGGCGATGGGTTGACAACCTGTCACTATGGCGATACACAATTTTCCGAATGACCCTCAAATATATTATGTCAGACGTGGCGTTAATGTTCGTTTTTGCGGCCGTTTACGCTCTGCCTACCCCAAAAGGGATAATAGGCGTGATATATGTGTGTGTATACCATTTGTAGATATTCTAGTCTAATTTAAAACATTTTTATATTTTGTTTATTTAAATTTTATATTTTGGAGTTTTTCTATCAAGTTCAAGTAAAGTTTGTTAAATTGTGTAACTGATAGAATCTGTTATCTGTTACATAGATCCTCGACAATAACACCTATATTTTTTTCAGAATTGTATGGCTGTAATGGTTAAAACAGAAATGGGTACGGTAGTAGGTTGTCTTTTATTTAGGTTTAAGGATTGATTATGTATTTAGTATGATGATAAAAACATTATTAGGTAAGTAGGTAAGCGCTGCTTATGCTAGGACAGTGCTAGGTGCATATCTTCTGTGAAGCAAAGCAACATAGCACCACGAAACTAAAACCGAGGTCTGCAGTTGGCTTCCATTATTGTCAGTGCGGAATAGTGCAAGAGTATTCTTATTGTTGGTAGAGACGAGCTTGCTGCGTTATTTAATTGTATTGCTGTGACTTTTCTTTCAGGCGCAGATTCGCGGAGTACTGCGACTTTTAACTGACTTCAAGGCTATTATATACATTTGCGAATGTCGAATGTCGAGATTGTTTGGGTTCTGAGGGTAAGGGGAAACCTTCCGTTATCAAGCCCTCCCTGAGGAGACCACCAGATGTATTCTTCAGAGATATTTTAAGTTCCAAAATGGTCCAAATATGATATTTTTTGGTTGAAAGGGCTAAGCTTTTTGGTTAAGCGGGGGTTTCAATCGTTTACAAAATGTGTTTGCTATGATAAACAACACATGTAAGTAGGTATTTTAATTATTTCGACTCATGTTCCTAAGGGAACGTTACTAAATAGGAAGGTCAGGTATAGGTACCTATGCACTATCCCGCTTAACTATACTGGTACGTAGTAGCATTATATTATCTGTGACTATACATACTCTTTCTTCTTTCACCCAAAGGTTGCCTGGTAAAAACTGCTACCTCAGCAATAAGGCCGCCTAAATTGCACCATTTTTTTCTATTACTGTACCTATATGTTTCTTTTGTTGTGTTTTGTACATTTAATTAGTAATTTCAAAAACCAGTCGGATCAGATGACTGAAGACTAGACCGCAATTCCTAGGCTTAAAATCGCGAAAACTCTGATTCAAGGGTTCATCGGGTTGTCCGTTGACTCGGGGTTAAACCCGACAAGACAGAACATAGTAGGTAGTCGCTCAACGACTCATTGCCGTCGACTCGACGAAGAAAAAGAACGACTCGTACAGTACTAACATTGACTGCGTTAACTTTTTCCACAGGCGTTGCTTATTATAAAAGTAGTTCAATTTTAACTCTACGAACTGCCGAACAGAAACAAAAAAAAGTAGTGCAAAAGCACAGAAAACTACAGCAATATAAACCGGGTGGCAATGTGCGAGAGACAATTTAAATTCTATTAGACAGCGAAACTTTTGCTTGCTTTTTTCCGTTCTCGTTTCCTATAACAGCGAATTTTAGACGGTGTCGTCGACAAAGTGACGAAAGTTTATTGTGGATATTTTGCGAATTGTTTTAGGATGTAAGTAGGTACAATTGTAGATCTGGAAGTGTAGCAAACTGAAGTGGTAGTGGGCTGGGCACATCTGTCGTAGAACCGACGGACGGAGGACTAAGCGGGTTCTCGAGTGGAGGCCACGCCTCGGCAAGCGTAGCTTTGGACGACCTCCAGTCAAATGGACCGATGACTTAAAAAAGACGGCTGGTAATGACTGGATGGCGAAATCGACACACCATGCCCTATGGCGTAGGTACTCTGGGGGAGGCCTGAGTCGAGCAGTGGATTGCAATTTAGGCTGATGTATGTAGGTACACAGAAGGTAAGTAGGTAGGTATATTCGATTCAGTCCAGAACGTCATTGCAGCCTCCGCTTCCTGACAACCGTGAGTGCAATATTTTCTCGAGTTTGCACAACTATTAGTCATCACAATAAAACAATTTTAAACGGATTTAAGTTGTGCTTATTTTGGATTTTACAATTCCTAAGTTTTCAGCTCTTTAGGTACAGAGCCCGTGGTCACGGATGCCTTAGGTGTTAGACGTCATTATTTAGAATACAAATTATTTTTGTTCTTCCTCCATCTATTTCTTAATTGCCAAGCGTAACGTCCGGGTTCCACGCAAAATCAACCGTGTCATCCGTGACCACGGGCTCTGTAAAGAGCTCGAAACGTAGGAATTGTAAAATCTGAAATAAACACAACTTAAATCCGTTTAAAATTATTTTATTTTGATGTTCATATTGAATGTTTGTCCACTCCACAGTATTCTTTCCCGACCCCCGTTTCCGCACTTGTTTCGCCGACGACGGAGACAAGTTTGAAATTGAAAAGAAAACTAGGAGTAGGTATTCCCGCGAAAGGGAATCCGTTATTCTTGGATGTTATGAATATTTTGATAGCGCCTGTGATTGAACGAGGAGCAATGTTGGAATTGTTATTGCTACTATTTCAATATTGTTGCTTTTTATATTGTTAAGGTGACCGGCATGGTTTTTGCGTAGTAGCCAGACACAGGCACAGCTTACAGACAGAATAGCCTCCTAAAAGTGATGTCACTTAAAATTTAGTAGGTAGGTACTTACGCGTTTTAGGGTTACGTAGTCTTCTACAAATCCTTATCATAATTTATTTCTTCTACTCTATCAGTCTGTCCAGCCGTAAGCCCCGCCTTATTCGTATAACCTTTTCAACTGATGGTTGTGGAGGAGTTTTAAACCTACCATAGAATAAATATGACCGATAGGTACCTTACTTAGGTATTTACTTACCTCCTGTGGAGAGTGTCAGGGACCCAAGTGTTCCGTAGGTACTTTCAGTACCTAATGCGAGATTAGCACAATACAACTAGCACCAAAAGGCTTATTCTTTATTTAATTTATAATTTCATATGAAGTTAATTTCTCTCTGAAACAATCCCGCAACAATTGGCGCAACGAAACGCGCCTGATTTGTCTTTTCTGTCAGGCAACTGACTAAAAAAAGACAGCCCAATTTCATGGAAATATCTCCACTTGGATAAGTAAATGTAACGTGTAGGTATCCCCCAACTTAGACATTGGCAGAATTGACAACATTTCATTTTACGTTAGATACAAAAAATATATATATCGTTTAGGGTGTTTGGGATGCTTATTAAGATATACATATTTTCATAATTTTTTATTCAATCGTTTCTGAAATATTTTGAAAAGATGTGAAAACTTCCAAAGTTAGGATTACCCTGAAAAATACTTTGCTTATAGTAGAAATAACAGACTGAGGCAGCATGGTCTTGGACCTTCCAGAATACACAAAGCAAAAAAGAAACTCAATAGCCATTTAAAAAAAAACAATGACATACACGTGCACTATCTGCCAAGTCAACCAAAACTTCATTCATTCTTAAGTCATCATTTTTTTATAAACATCATATAAGTAGTAGGCAAATGAATTTTGTTTTCAGCAGCTTAGTTGGCACTTTTTAAAATTTGAAATCTCTGATTATGAAGCAAAAAAAAATTAAAGTACCTACTTGCCTTTTATTTAATGATGGGATAAATATCTATTAAAAATATACAAAGGTCTTGTTACAAATCTGAAATGTTGTGGATTTTCCTATGCTGACAGAGGCCATTTATAAAAAATAATTGAATTGAATTATGGATAAATAATGTATTTATTTCTATTATAATTTTCATTGAATAGGTACCATTCATTAAACATATTTTTCTGGAAAGTATCTACCTACCTACATACATCAGAGTAGGTAAGTATGAGTATTTAACAACATTTTGATAGAAAAAACTAAGGAGACAACGTATAACGCCAAAAAAGCGTGGCCTTAACTAAGTATCCAAATAAGAGTCAGTAATTTAGTAATAATAGCATTTATTTGAAAATTAACAGCACTAGATTTCATTTAGGTAAACATATTTATGAACTTACAAAGGTACCTACATATCTTGCTTAATTTGATAGATCAGTTATACCTACGACTATAAATGTAATGAATAAAAAACAGGTGACATTACATACTAAGGTGCTGACGTTTCTAGTTAAGCCGTTACACTACCTACTATTTTTCACTCATTTTTCTCACATTCTATAAGGTAGGTCCTTTTTGACTATGTAGTCTTCCAAGTCCTTTTTTAATAACAAAAGTCAAAAACGTCATCTAAACATGCATGTGCCAGTCTCAAATTCCACCTTCACTTGTAGAGCGTGCGGAAAATTATGCCGCTCCCGTATCGGCTTATACAGCCATTTAAATTTTAATCAAAGCGAGCAAAATGGTCTTCCGTCCATGACCGTTGAAAAGGTAGGTAGTTCGACGATTTAGCAATACAAGCCTTATAAATTATTATTATGTTTTAGCTTGAAAACAGGTAGGTACCTACTTTTCTTGTACCTGTCTTAATGCGTACAACTTATTTGTCTCTAGATTGTTTAATGCCATCATTAACGTTGTCTATTGAATAAGAAAATCCAAAACTTTTTCATTTATGAGTACTTTTTTGTTTGCTAAAAGTGCTCTTTGGACTGTGCCTTTCCATATTTTGTCTCGTAACCAATAACTTTTTCTTAGCAAAAGACTCAAATTCTTTTTCGAATTGAGTCATAGGTGTGTTTTTAACGGTTGTATTATTTTGTTCGTTTATTTTAGCTCTCTTCAACCGTTCTGCATTCAAAATTTCATCAATCCCTATTTCCCAGTCTGGCACAGTTGCAAGCGATGGTTTTGGACTAGTTGGACGACTTACAATAAGTGTTTTAAGGTCATCTTCAAGAATTGTAAAATTTCTGGTAAATATTTTATCAAACGGTGTCTCGCCTTCTGACATTCTTTTATTTAATTCTTTTTGAAGGATGTAACAAGCTATGGCCCACTGCTGGCAATTCATCAATATATCTTTAATGTATTGTGAAAATGGTTCATAATTTTGCATCAAATAAATCTGATCCAGCTGCACAAGATTGATCCCGTTGCTGTTCATGTCATTAAATGCGTTGAGAATTTCTTGCCAAAACATAGCTGTCCATATCTGTTGTGGTGCTCCGAAATCTGAAATGATTTTTAATAACTCCATTGACAGTTCCCACGAGTTGGTTTTCATTAATGGCCTTAGTAAAATGTATTGTGTTTGCTTGTCTAGATATACCAATATGTATTTGAACTTCTTGTCTGGAGAAGGCATTGAAATTATTTCTATAAATACAATTTTATTATAATGAGAATAAACTGCTTGCTTAAACTGCTCTTCGACATCGTCATCGAGTCTTTTCGTTGAGAGCTTAATGCCTTCTTCTTTTATTGAAAAGGATTCTGAATCGTTGGCATGTGGGTATGTTTTTAACATTTTCTGATCATGCAAATCATCTTCATTCTCAAGGTACTGTTTCACTTCAAGATCTTCATAAAATGATGTTTCTTTAAGGAAGTCCGCGTTTTTATACCTGCTCTCCGAATAAAGATCATTAGGTCCATCTTCAAAAATGACCGGTTCCAAAAGCTTAGTTCCAAGATTTTGGTGTTCTGTGTCACCACCATGACTATGTTTCGAAGATTCCGGAACACTAAGTCGGTCATGTTCTGTGAATGTTGCAGAACAACTAGTCGGTGCCTTCCTGAACGTTGCTGGAAGTTTGCGCAGCAAAAATGATGGTGTTGGCGTTTGCGCTTGTTTATTTTTTTTATTCTTGCATACAACACATACAGACAAGTAAATAGAAACTGCCATATCCGGAACATGAACATCAGAATGTAGTTTCCTTAACGCTATCGAAGTCTCTTTAAATGCTCCGTGATTGATTAAGCTGTGAGTAGAATTTATCAAATCAAAGCACATCGAAATATCAATGACCCTCTTTCCTGCAAATTCTCCTTTGTAACACAAGATAGTTACGTTGTCATTGTTAGTTTTGACCTCGTAATTATCAATGAGACGTCTTTGTACATCTGAAAGCGCTCCCAAGGTACCATTGAGCTGTAAAATTCTCTGACCATCACTAATTCTTTTTATAAAATCTTGGATCTGTGCATTAGTGACCAAGGGCTGGTCGTTTGATATCCTGTGGTCCGAAATATGTGCTAAGCACTTTGTCTCAAAGTCTTTTTTAAAGTTTGGTTCATCATTTTTCGTTTTAGTACAGGAAAGAGTGCGCTGTCTCTTATACGTCCTCACTTTTTCAGGTCCTAAAGCAGATAAGGTTTTCACATTGTCCTTCTGAACGCCTTTTCTTTTATTCTCACTGTTGCCGAAATGTGACATATTTGACGACCTTTGCACTTCCAAACACAAAACACCAAAAGATTAGTTTTTAGTTCTATCTATGTAGGTACTTACACAAATGCACTAAGTATTTTCTATTTTCACTGAATTAGGTTATAATTTATTTGTGTTGGTAAACAGCACCACTTTCTTGACTCGGTAGAATATCATAGTAGGTAGGTAGGTATCTACAATCACTCCTCGCAAGTGTAACAAAATAAAATGCGCAACAAACAACAAATAAATGAAATGAATTCAACTAAAAGACGCCATTTTGCGTTCAGTTCGTTTTCACCACTACTGGCGGGACGCAGCGCATGCGTGGCGTGGCCACGTGACTGACACCGTTTTGACATTGACACCGAGCGTGTTTTGAACGTGACGTCACGTTTATGCCACAGTGTAACAAGTGTAGCAGCATAGCGGCAGTTGGTGACTAGAAATAGATAATAAGGTTGTTTTGTTTTTGTTCATACTTATACGTTAATACTACTACTTATAAATATTTCTGATGAGTAGTAGGTACTTAAAGTAGTAATATTTTGTAGTATTGTCGAGGTACCGACTTATTTGTGAACCTAATATTTGTAACAGTGTAGGTATCAATAAATATGCCTTTTCTTATGATTTAGGGTACAATTTTCAGTACCTACCTCAAAATATAGGTTGGGTACCACATGATTGTTATTTGAATGAAAGATTGTATCCTGGTATCTCGATACTTGTAAATTTATTAAACTATATTCTTTTGACATTGGTTGTAATTAATGAACCACAAATTTAACTATATACCATAATACAAAACCTTTTAATTAATATACCTATAAATGCCTTTTGTAGAAAGGTACTTAGGCTAACTATTTGCCTCATTTATAATAGAGACCATAAATCACGACATTTCATAAAAACAACACACCTACCTACAAACGAAAGTACACTATCTCACATTCCACCTACTGAATAAAAATTTACTCTGTGTCATCAAAGCTAACAGAAAGTCAACGTAATCGAGGGAGCGAAAGCAACGGAATATCGCCGACAGGCATTACTAACGCGTGGGAAAGAGATAACTATGTTCACCGTATGTTCTGCATCAACTGAGACGAGATAAAAACATCAATGATAATAATATGAGGATTGAATGAAACCAAAATAATTCAATGCTTGTATTGTACGTAGGTACTGAATGTACGTAGGTAGGTACTTTATGTACCTATCATTTTAACCATAACTTAAATCATACATACATACACATATCACGCCTTTATCCCTTGCGGGATAGGCAGAGCCTTAACGGACGTATAAATACTAAATAAAAAATTATGTTGGTAGGTACCTATCACTTTAGTGACAGGTTGTCAGCATGTCACCTAAAATTGTAATACACATGTAACTCCAGATCACTTATAAATCCTAAAATAAATGTATGTTCTAAAGCATGTAACCCTCGAGTCCTTTAGTCGCCTCTTCGAAATGGGTTGATGCTATTCCACGCCGGCATCACACGGAATAACTTAAATCATATTAATACATTTTATTTTACCTATGTAGTAAGTATAGTTAGGCATAGCATAGGTACTTAGCATGTTATCGTTCAAGTCGTAATTCACGAAAAAAAATACCGCCTTCAAAAGGAGAAAACTAGAAGGTACTAGTCTAGTACTGGAGGTAACTTATTAAGACGGTTGGAAAACTGCTAACAACAGGCAGGCAGGATGCATCGGGTCTTTTGCCGATTCGGTATCGTGTGTGTGTGCTATAAAAAACAAACTTTGGTTGTATCATTAACCTTACCTTTTATAAATATCGACATTCCCATTGATAGGTAGGTAACAATAAAAAGTTTATGAAAGAGGTATGCGAGGACTAGCGTACCTACTGACACATAGGTAAGGTTTAAACATAGTAAGTAATTTAATTTTGCAGACATAATGTCAGGCAGGCCTTTAATGATCAAAATCAACATCCTTAAATGAATCAGGTACGTACCTACAAAATTATTTAAAAATATGATAACGATAGGCATAGGTAGCATGCAGTATATTTACGGTTCGAATTAATAACCTCCTTTTGTTTCGAGAGCGGTTAAAAATGGCCGCGCAGAGACCCTCGGCAGGATAAGAGATGTGAAGCTGTCATGCCACAGAGAGTTATCGATAAACGAAATCGAATAATAACGTTTGGTTCAAATTACTGTGATCCTGTTTCCATTGACTCGACGAAGAAGAAGAATAGGTATGCACAACAAAATATTTTGTACAAGGTGTTGTTGACCTGGGGAATTGGAAAAAGGGAAAAGTTGTTCAGTTTGATTTGATCAGTGATTTGCCTTCCTTCCGGATTGTTACACCCTTTTAGTTACCCCCTGTATTTATCAATATGGTTGTCTGATAGTTCTGACATAGAGGATTATTATCTATTCTTATGGTTCTGATACGGCTTCAACGAAAAAATACCACGAATAATTATTAACGACTTCTAAAAAACGAATATTATCATAGAATTAGCTTTAACATATTGGCTAGTATAGTTTATTTAGTACTAGCGGCCCGCCCAACGGTTTTACCCGCTGCTACAAACCATTTTCCCGAGGGAATAAGATTTTCCCGAAAAGTTGTATGAGCAAAAACAAACTTTTAGAAAAACTCCGCCTTAAAAAAATGCATCAAAGTCCGTGACATAGTTTTAAAGATCTAAGCATAAGTAGTAACATACACATGTGACATGACATGACCCACCCAGGACACCGGTACACGAGAAGAGACTTTATTTTATACTACATAATTATTAAATTAAAGATTTAATTTTCTCATGTTATTGTGTTCAGATTCTAGCAATTACCTATATTTACCAACCTGTATTTTTAATAAAACCATGCCACGAAAAAAGTCCCTCATCTTTTGTGAATAGGTAATGTCAAGTAGGTACCTACCTACATAGTATGTATAAAGTATAATCTCACGAGTGGACAATTAGGTAAGGATTCTTTTTTATTTTATTTATTAAATATTTTTTGCATTTTTCTGCCCCATCATGTCTATGGGATTCCTTTCGCGGCGCGAACTCTAGATATATTAGGTCCTTACATATGAAATTGGCGTTTTGTATGGGAGGAACAAAAAGTCGATTTTTTTTAATATAGTATATTTATTTAATCAAAGTATGAGCCATTGTAATCTATGCACTTTTGCCACCTCATAGGCAGTTCATTGATCCCTTTACTAAAAAAACCATTCGGACGGGAATCAATAAAATCTTTGAAGGCGATTTGGACTGCCCCATCTGAGTTGAATTTTTTCCCTTGCAAGAAGTTATCCAAATTTCGAAAAAATGGTAATCTGTTGGAGCAAGGTCCGGGGAGTACGGTGGATGCCTTAGACATTCCAATTGAAGCTCTTCTAATTTGCTAGCCGTCTGTTGTGCAGTGTGTGGTCTAGCGTTGTCGTGAAGCAACAGTGGCGTAGAGCGATTGACCAACCTCGGTTGTTTAGCAGCTAGCTTTTCCATCATGGTTTGCAATTGCTGACAGTAGACATCTGCCGTAATCGTCTGGCCAGATTTGAGAAAACTGTAATGAACGACACCGGCGCTAGTCCACCAAACGCTTACAAGTAACTTTTTATTGGTCAATTTTCGCTTGGAGCAGGCTTTGGCTGGCTTGCCAGGGTCCAGCCATTGTGATGAGCGCTTCCGATTATCGTAGAGAATCCACTTTTCATCACAGGTAATGATTCGATTTAAAATCCCTTCGTTATTGTGCCGGTCAAGTAATGTAACGCAGCAGTTGACGCGCGTTTGCCGGTTTGCTTCACTCAATTCGTGAGGAACCCACCTTTCAAGTTTTTTAATCTTTCCAATTTGCTTCAAAGTGGATTAAAACAGTTTTATCACTAACACCGAAGCCTGCAGCTAATTCGGACGTGGTTTGCGATGGATCCGCTTCCACCATAGCCTTCAATTCTTCATTATCAACTTAGGTCTCCGGCCGTCCACGGGGCTTGTTTTGCAGGTCGAAATTTCCAGAACGAAAACGTTGGAACCAAAAACGCACTGTGTTTTCTTTTGCGACACAACCGCCATACACATCATTAACCCTTCGAGCCGTTTCCGCAGCACTGGTGCCACGGTGGAACTCGTACTCGTAAATAACGCGATATTTCAAATTTTCCATTTTGTAAATTGAGCGATGCAAACAGAAAAAAGATAAGTAAAAAAACAAATGAATGACGGTTTACGAAACACAACTACATGTGGAAATAGCTGTATAAATTTGAATATCGAATTCCTAACCAAATAGGAGAAATTTGTGATCAAAGTGGCCAGTACGACAAAACGACAATTTCATATGTAAGGACCTAATAGTTAACTAGACACGTTTATGAAGAAATTACACTCTTGTATGCTACTTTATCGTGTTTTCGAAAATATGAATCATTAAAGTTGCGTGCGTTTACCATTATTGGGAATGCTTTCACAAGACAGAAAAAAATAAAAGGTTTTAATTTATCGACATTTCATATATACTGAAAGTGATGCACAACACTATCGTTTTAAATTCCCAAGTTGCCGACATGTCTATCTCGCTTATTCTCACACCATCTCGCTCTGCGACGACCTTGAAATTGGAAGCGCAACGAGTGGTAAAAACACCACTACCAGGACCGATTCTACGCCCGGTTTGCATACTTAGTATAAATACCAGTAAACAAGGACTTTACAAGTACCTACTCCTACGACGTAGAAGTAGGTAGGTAGAGACTATTTCCATGCCTGTAAATAACATATAAACCTTGTCACCTAGTCGGGCGGAGAATGAGCCGGTTACAGAAATCGATGATAATAATCATAATCTTAATACCTACTTTATTGCTTTCACGTGGTATTTACAGGTGATAAATAAGAAAAAAAAAAAGATTCACATATGAAACCCTGTAAGGGCACTGCAAAGACAAAATAATTAATACTAAATAGGTAACTTATTCTAAACCAACACAACATTTTATTCATAGAAATACCTAACTACGAAGGTAAAATTAAGCTGAGACCAAGACCAAAGATTTTTTTGAATAAACAAGCAGAATAGAAAATATTCTCGCGTAGAAAATTAGACAGCTTGTCGTCCTATTCTTTATCTTCTTTTGTGTGGGTCACCGAGCTGACGAACAAATTTCCCATGATAATCTTTTTTTTACAAGAAGGTAATAATAATATAATAAATAAGAATAACTAACTTACCTAAATTTAGAATAAAATCATAAGCTGTTTTTAATAATTAAGTATCTTAGGTACCTACCTACCTACAATATCATCAGAATAATATATTTTTACGTAGCATTTTCCGTGTCTCTCTGCTGGGCAAATGCCTCCTTTCATTTCGGCCACTCTGCTTAGACTCCGGTTTGGTTGCTGATTGCCAGTCAAAGCTAATAATATTATTCAGTTTAAAATCCGTGTAGGTAACCGTGACGAGAATCATCCGCAACTCGCGACAAACAGCAGCTGCATATAGTGCCCTGCCCGTCCTGCCCTAGTGCTATCTTTGTCTCACTTATTAAATTCTCCGAAGGCGTACGATTGAGCCCGAACCTTGGCCCGAACACCCCAAACGTAGACTTCCGCCATGTTTTTATGCCACAGTAAATCATAATGGCAAGTATGTAAACATTCTGGGCGTTTAATGTATGATACGGTGCCCTCTCGTTAGTCGGATAGATCCTAATAGAACCTAATCTCAAGTGAAACTAAATATCGCTTAACTAGATAGTTTAGTCGTAGTCGAAGATAAATTAGTCGCTTTTTACGACACCCATGGATTGAATTGGGGTGATACTATTCTAAGACCGCGTCAAAATTAATGCTAATGAATCAGATATTAAAGTATGTAAGTAGGTAAGTGTTTTTTTAGTGTTTAATTAATTTATATAGTTTCTAATTACTGGGTACCTATATAGCAGCAAGCTGTTACCATTTAGCGGGTAGAGCATGTTAAATTTCTACATTGGTTTTGAAATATATTGCGGTTAAGGTACAATTTTAGGTCATCGCCTTACAATGGTTTAAAATACCACAGTAAATATTTGTATAGGTTTTGCTTAGTACCTACCTTACCTTACCTAGGTACTATGCAAGTACTGGCAAAATATTATAAAAAGACAAGCAAGACACTTCAATGATTCAGAACATTGTGTATTGCTGTAGTAATAGGTTTTCTAAATTACCCTCAAATGTTTGTTAGACGTGCCGTAAATGTTATTTATTGACGGTTTTTTACACTCTGCCTACCTCGCAAGGAATACAGGAGTGATGTATGTACATGCTTTTAATGAAGATTCTGTATAACGACTTAAGCAATAAAGAGATATATATAACAAAATATAAAACAATATAACAAAAACATTTTCAGACTACAACCGTAAAAACGTTCCGTTTGATATACTTACTTTTGCTCTTACTTACACTGTGGTTCCAGTACTGCCAAATGACGCGTTCTGATTGGCGCGGCGGCGGTAGCGACAGTGTTCACCTTGAGAGGAGCGTGGACGCCACGCCGCCGCTCGCTGCCAGTTCAGTTGCGTTGCGTCTCGCTTCGAGGAGAATTAAAACAGAATATTGTGTTGTGTTGTTTTGTTATAAAAAATATGGTAGCCCAATGTGATTTTTCGTTTGTAAGATAATTTTATGTGACACCAGCATCTAATGCGAGTTGCGAGTTTGGTGAACCGTGAGACTTTGCATAGGACTGAGGCTCACCCTTGAAGATAAAAACGGTAACAAGAAAGAACCGCTGCAAGGTAGATGCGTATTTACTGAAATAAGATTTGCTCGACCAAATGGCGTCTCAGCCGTCAAATACTGTCGAAGACAGAAGAATGAAATTCATTTTTGTAAAGAAATCTTTGCAACATGTGAAAGATAATGATCTAGAAGAAGAATGGCCGTGTACATATGAAGCGATAACCAAGTACAAAGAAATTATTTTGGAAGCAAAGGCATTTATGAAAAACGATCCTAATTCTGGGTACCCTACTTATATACATCAACGTGTGACTGAAAGATATGACGTTGACAGAGATACATACCACAAACTTGTTTTAGTAACAAAAAAGTATGGTAAAAAGGTGGTGGATGTATTTTTGTGTTTTGATATTATCAAACTGGCCCACACAACTAGAAAAAACTATCATCAAGACCTAGTCAAAACAATGGATTCTCTAGATCGGATGTATTACATACCAAAGATGGCGGTTGAAATATTTTTATCTGTTTGCACTATTTGCAGTCACCACAACCAAATCAAAGCTACAGCCGTTACAACTTCGCCTGGACCGCCGCCACTAGTAAACATTTTACCGAAACCTGCGCCAAAAATGATGGATGCTAATTTGAAGCGCCCGACATCACCAAAACCCTCATCTCGACTAGAAAATATATTGATGCGGCCGTCGAAAGCACCAAACTCACCAACAATATTTCATGCTAATACCGCAATAACAACTGCTGATGTCAATATAAGTAAGTCCATAGATGTAGCATTGTCGTCGAACTTATCGTTACCAACAGATCATGACAGTGCAGAGCTATTAACAAATACAGAAAAAGAAATAACAGGTGTTCTTAAAACTACGACAGAATATTCGCTACCAGTTCAAATTAATAAGAAAGACTATTCGTTTTTCTCGGCAAGGAGCGGAAATGTTTTCACAGATATTGTTACTTGCACTGAAGCGGACGGTGATTTCAAACATTTACTGATTTATATGGACATATTAACGAACTACATCTTATTACGACCCTTGACTCAAATGGATGAGGAGGAAATTTCGATGGAATTGTTTAAAATATTTGCAGATTTTGGAGTTCCACCAGAATTCCACTGCCCCCCATCTTTGCATATGTTATTCCAAAAAGTTCTTTGCATACTCGAAAATAATTTTGGCGCAAAACAAATAGTACAGAAAATTGTTAAAATAGAGGCTCAAACAAATCAAGACCATCAAAAGCATCTAAGTCGATTGTTGAGTACAGGGCGAAGGGTAAAGAACAGGTTAACATTATGGACTACAAAGGCACTGTGTGACAATTGGGCAGTTGGGTGTTTTGTTGTTCAGCAGAATATGAACACACAGAAGATGTGTATTAATGGTATTTCCAATACCACACCATACGAAAACTTTTTTATCAATCATCGCTCGGAAGTATCAAGCATAAAATTAATTGGTAAAAAGTCAGAAGAGTTACAAAAATACACAACAAAATCAGTTTCAGAAATAACCAGTGCACCTCAAATGGTTGTCAGTGTTCCAGAATATGTTCATAATACTGTAGACACGAACATACAAAGAGATATCATTCAACAAGATACAGATATCAAAGAAGAAACCGATGTGTTAATGCACTTCGAAGAAGAAGAGACTCAAGTGCAATTCCAGAACGCTGAAAACCATAATTCAAGAAACTTACAATTAGAACAATCGAATGTACTTTTAGACACTAATCCGATTGAAAAACATAATTCAACAAGCTTACATATAGAAAAGACATATAAACAGCCAGATGGTGCTATATCAATTGAAAAGAATAGTTCAAAAAGCTTACAAATAGAACAGAGCAATGATCCCTTAGATACATCTTCGATTCAGTTAGACGATGAAGATAGTTTAGATGCCATTCAGGATATAGAAGACAAATTAAACTGTGTGCAAGGTGTTCCAGCAAAGAAACCAAAACAAATTCCTTCCACTCAGTTTGAAAAGAAATTCGAATCGTTTACGAAAGGGATTGATAAACAAAAAAAATTTTTAGCCAAAAAAAGTTATCAAAGACTACGTAAAACCGGTACACACACAAGTACCTCCAAAAATGGTAGTGACAATGGCAACGATTTATCTCCTATGGAAGATGAAGAAGACAATCAGATAAAGAACAACGATTCACAAAAATGTATGGATTATTTTGAATGCCACGTGTGTGGAAGAAGAATGTTTTCCAGCCACGGGAGTACTTTCATTGGGTGCTCACAATGCCGAAAGCACGTTCATTTGATGTGCATGTCAACTACCTTCAAACAGAAGAATCAAAACGTGTGTTTAATTTGTATGTTCAAGGATGATAATAATTCGAAAGATTCTATAGATATTGGCTTTGGAGAGAATGTCAATAGAATTGAATAAAAGAACATTAAAAATATAACTTAAAAATTGATGTTTTTTTTATTATAAATCTAAAAGATTGAGACATTTGTTTTGTTTTGTTTCGTTTGTTAGCGTAGGTAAGTATTATATGTGACATCATAAAGGCACATACCATACAACCATACATAAAGCTGATCCGCAAGATCCGTTTATATTGTGACGAAATAGTATTGATTCTGAATGTGGATGGATGCAGAAGGAGAGGAAGGCCTAACAAAATTAGATGGATTGTTTAAAAGATGATATGAAGCACAAGGATGTAAACGAAGATTCGACAACTGATAGAGATGAATGGAAGGAAAAAAACATGTTGCGCCGACCCCAAATAATTTGGGATAAGGGCAGGCAGATGATGTAAGTATAACGCCATCTTGCGGATTGGTTGCTTTGAAAAATTACTATTGAAATGCGTGTAGGTTCAGTATAATTCAGGGAAGCCAAAATAAATATAGTTTTTTTTACTTTTTAATCACTTTTTGGCCGTTTTAAAAATATTTTTTCTCGTGTACCAGGAGGCCGCCCATTTAAGCTAAGCATTTCTCTAAATAAATTATATATAAGTTATCAGTTTGAAATAAATATATTTACCTACCAAAAGCAAAACAAAACCTAAATTTTGTTTTCTTTTGGCCATGATTTTTTAAATAAGGTTCCTTCGATACTGACTAACCCACCCTTAAGGTGGTTGGAGAGCCCAGTGGCGCCACCAAACAGGAAAAAAGTCCCTGGCTGGGCACGCTCGTCATCTGGAAACCAAATTATCAATGGGAAGTTTTCTAGGGATTCTCGAGTGTCATGTAGAGGGCGCTGAGCTTAATTGAAATAACGTTTCTTTACACCAAAACTGTACCACTTTATAAATTATTCTTTATTTTGTGTTTATTGAATTGTTCTTATTGGTTATTTGTTTACTTACACGAATGACACTCAATATAATAGAAAGACGATGAGTTTATTTTGTAGTAAATCAAACTAACATAATTAATTTGTAACGAACACAGCGTGAAACGGAACCTGTGACAAAACTATGGCTGCCGCCAGCCATATTGAAACGTCAAAATTTCAGTTTAGCACAGCACCCTCTGGTTTGACATTCAGAACTATCAAGAGAACTGTCAACAGAAAAACTCCCATTCGCGGCAATAAATACCTACAAAGGTTATTTAGAATCAATAAGACCTAGTTAAAAACTAGGTAAGCGCTTTAGAGTATCTAATGTCCCTACTTATTGTAATTTTGCTAAAAGTAGCCACTTAAAAAATTATAATCACGGAATACTTACATAACCAAATCGCACAGTTTTTACAAGGTAATATTGATTCTAAATAATCTTTGTAGGTATTTATTGCCGCGAATTGATAGTTTGGTTTCCAGGTGACTAACGTGAGTGATGAGTAGCGTTATGATTTTGTCCTGTTTGGGGGGCGCCACTAGGCTCTCGAACCACCTTAAGCTACGGCACGCGATTAAATTAACACCCTGTTGTATACTTAAGCCGTGTGATGCCGGCTTAGAATCGCATCACCCCATTTCTTTCCCGTGGGAGTCGTAAGAGGCGACTAAGAGACTCGAGGGTGTGTATTGCAATTTTAGGCGATGGGCTGACAACCTGTCACTATAGCGATACACAATATTTCGAATAACCCTCAAACATTTGTCAAATGTGGTGTAAATGGCTGTTCAGTGGTGTAGGCGTGTAAACGTAACAGACAGACAGAGTTAGGTACCTACCTACATAAATATTGGCAACCATTATGTTTAAAATAAAATAAGCCTTTATTGCTATTTAACATTTTTCAAGTTAAACATAGTTACTAACAAATTTAAAAACACAGTTTTTTTTAATAGTTCCCTTTTTCTTATTTTTTTTAATGACTTGTTCATTTTATTATAAAGCTTGTCTTTCGACATAGGCCTCCTCTAAAGATTTTTATTTCGACCTGTCTTTAGCAAAACGGATCCAAGCTGGACCAGGTACTTTAAACTTTTGTAAAGTTTAAGTGTTTATGTAAATCTTTGCCAAACGGGCTGGTCACCGTGGCAAGAAAAGACCACGACCCTCTACAGAATAATAATTAATACATACACATACATACATACATTCACATATCACGCCTATAATCCCTTGCGGGGTAGGCAGAGCGCAAACAGCCGCAAGAAACGGCCATTTACACCACGTCTGACAAATGTTTGAGGGTTATTCGGAATATTCTGTATCGCTATAGTGACAGGTTGTATATATAGGTTATATTATATACCTACTTATACAAACATATATTTATATCTAACTTATATAAAGTAAAATAAAATAAAAAGTTTAAAATATATATACCTACCTACATATATTTTTTCAATAAGGCAAGATATTATTTCTGATTCTAGGCATTTTCTAGTCGTAAAACTAAACAACTTTACTGTAACTTTTATTTGTAAGACAAAACAAATTGTTACTGATGGAATCATTTTGTATCAGAGAAATATTTTCTTATTATTTTAAATGATGATATGATATATGGGGTGTATCAAACAGCCCTCCAAATACTCCTAAAAACATATGTTAGGAAAAAATAAAATATGTTGGGCCTCCCATACAAAATCACAACCAGTGGCCTGTGCTATCATTGAACAACTACAATTCTACAGGCGAAAAAGTGGCAACATCGCGCCAAAATTAATATTTAAATAGAAACATTGATGAATTTTACAACTACAGGCGTTTTTTGAAGCTACAGGTCTACAATTTTACAAGTCACAGCTACAGACACCTGTAGGTTTCCATCGACTAACCATAGGGTAGATTTTGCTTTTAAAAACACAATCGAGCAAGTTTTTACAGGTGTTCATCAAAAGACTTGTAAACTACAACTGTAAAAACTTACAACTTGTGAATAATTTTACAGGTCGTCTGACCTAGGTAATTATTTTACAAGTGCAAGATTTCTGCATAAAAATCTATTCAATATGTTCAAAAGTACTCAAAATGCGTTCCTTGCCAAATTATTTTGCTCGAGGCGTTAAATAAAGCATAACTTTATCGTCAAATGTGGATTATTATTATTAATTCACAACAGTACTATTTTAACGTACTCTATGAATAATATGATTTGAATTTGAAATATTGTTGATTTAATTTTTTTTATTTCCTTTTTATTAAAATAATAATTTTCAGTGCAATGTCTTAAATATTTAGCAAAGTGTTTACATACTTTCACATAATTTAATCTGTGCTATAACATTGACGTTGAATTTGAGTGAATGAAATGAATGAATCGATAGTGTTGTACATCGACTTGTAAAATTTACCTGTAGTCGAGATTTTGGAGCGGTACTGACAATGGTAGCTTTACAAGTGTCTTCATAAAACGCCTGTAACCTGTAAATTGTAACTACAAGTGCGTTACAGGCAGATTTTCGCCTGTAAATGTGGACCTGTACCTGTACAATGATAATACATGGCACAGGTGCCTATGTTATGAAACTACAGGCTACAAGTCTACAGGTGAAATTCTTAGTACATTGCGTATCCGGTTCATATTACTGGTATCATAATGGCTAACCGACTACGCAATAAACATCGAATTGCACCTGTAAAATTGTAGCCTGTAGTTTGATAATATTGGGTACAGCTGACTGCATTTACTTAGGCAAGTAAAAAAAAAGTTTCTGAAGGGAAGTTGTTCAGTTTCATGGTCTCAATGTCCCCCTTTCAGTATTCGGAGGGCTGTCCTTTACACCCTGTATTAAATAAAAATAATATAACTAACATAGTATAGCGTAAATTCTGTAGACTTGACAACACAATTCATTTTCTCATATGACCTGACCTTGCTTGAGTTGTCTTTAAGGTTGCCTCATAGGCTTAGATATGCCTTTTTATCACATTCTTTCTCCACATCATTCTGAAAACACAAAATAAATGTTATAATACAAGATATTTTAAAAGTAATTAAATACAAAAAAAATATGCTCCAAAAATATTGCACTAGCGGGATTTGAAATCACATCTGTTACACGGTGCTAATGCTCTAACCACTAAGCTACAATTACTTCTTAATTGGTAGTAAATTAGTAACCTCTATTATTATTATAGAATACATACCTAATTTTTTATTTGTAAAAAAATACCAGATAGAAATCACCCAGACTCATCACAATTTAAAAAGTAACTTACAATTTGTGCTTTGTGGACTTGTAGGAAACCCATGTCCTTTGGCTTAGTAGGCAGGGGTACTATACACCATGCCATCAGGCCAGTCAAAGGCCTGCGTTGCCTCCCAAACAGTTTTCTAGGCTTCTAGCTAAAAAGTAGGTAATGCTGTATTATATGTTTTGAAGGAGCTAATTGTTTTTTTTTTATTTATTGCCTTATTTGCTTTAAATAAAAAGTTTAATAATTAAAAAAAGAGGATTTATTTCTGATGTAGATTAAGATGTGTCTTTATTAACACATGACTGGTCCGATTTTTTCATATTTGGACCTATTTTTATATAATTCTTGGTGAAAGTTGTCCAGTTTCATAGGTATGTCCCTTGAAATATTTTCATTACTTAAATTGTTTTGCACTCTGCAGCTAGGTACCTATGTCTAGGATTAAAGAATTATTTAAAACAATGGATACTTACTGTTACTAATAAGAATAATAAAAGATAATGTGCGTTACCAATAAAGAATTCCTTTTATCTATTGGGGTACATTTGAGGCATTTGATTCTTGCTAACATGAGTGTTGCTTTCCATTGTCAAATTTCTGAGAATCAGCCTTTATCTAGGTAGATTAAAGAGCTTGTAAGTGATGTTGGCCTGGGAATCGGCTGAAATGTTTTCAATGAGTGGAGCTTATCAATCACCCATCCAAGAGTTCTGTAGACGTCCCACCCCAAGGAAGAAGAAGTTTTGTGGTCAGACGTTGGCCGTAATTGTGTTCTATAGAAGAGCCAGGGGGAGCCCATTGCATAAAAGTGTACTTTCTTTTCTTATGGTTGTTACAACTCTCTTGAACTTGACAGTATCTGACCATCTGAAACAATAATTATGATTTTAAATTTAGGTTAGAGTTTCTAATTTGCATGAATCAATAACACCAATAGTAAGGTTTGCGGGGTCATTCGTCGACACGGTGTCCCACACGACAGAAGTTTAAGTTTATTAGCGATTCTAACCTGTTATTTCGTTGTTTTGGTTAGGGTGCACTTCACTGAAGCAGGGACTAATTACCTCTACTTGACTGGTTTCACTGGTTTTGCATAGCTGGTGGACAGAAAACTTCGAAATCTGTCCGCACACAATCTACAAATGAACAGTAGAATGAGAAAATAAGGGGAACAGAAATCCGAGAAAACAGCTGGGCAACAAATGACAGTTTACATTTTTGTTTCTCTTCCTCCTTTATTATGTATAGGTCTGTGACTATACCGCCGCAACATATATATTTTTTTGATTTTTGCTTTCGTGTTAATACTAGGCGCTCATTATTTCTTAGAATCTTCGATCAACCCGGTCTTCCGTCTCGTAAGCCGCGTTGATCAAATCTTGGAATGGAAAACAGACTCGAAACCTTTGGAACCACATATCTTCATGGTCAAAATTAATACTTTCAGTTCAATCAAATAGCCTACCCTAATTTTCCAGGCTAGATTTTCAAGAACCGCCTAATAATCTAGTTTTATGCTGAGGCTAGGCGTCTAGGCTCCTTATGAATATTCATGCTGTGTCCGAAGGTATTAATTATGCACGGTTTTGCTCGCCGGTCGGTTTTAAGGCCAAGCCAGTAATGTTGAGATTTGGGGACTAAAGAATTTTGAGAAAGTCTCATAAAAGGACTGCAATAAAAATAGGCTATACCTACCTAAGTTGCAAAATCTAAAATTTACTGATTACCCGGCGCATTACCTAAAAGATAGAATTTTCTGTACTTGCCTAGTTAGGTGTGAAAGTACTTTATCATATAGAAATACCAAAGAGAATCTAATAGAACTAGAGAATACTACCTACTGGCACAGCAACTGCAAGTCTTGTCACTGTGGGATAACCAGTATATGAATGACCCGACGAAAGAGTGTGACTGTGTGACTGACTTGTTATATTTCGTACATCAGTTTCTACCTACCTATTTACATGTAGAGTCATAGATAATATACTTACTACTCAGATAGCGATGAACTTCTGTCTCGTATTGTAACGTTCTGAAATATAGAAGAAAATATTAGTTTGAAGGATACTTTATTGATTAACTAGCTTTTACCCGCGACTTCGTCTGCGTTAGATAGTTTTTTTAGAAACAGGTTCAGGTTTAGGTGGGCTCCTGATGGTAAACCTGTTGGTCAACATAAGGTACTTCAGATCCTCTATGTACCTACTTGTGAAAAGAAGCGGCCCATCATACTGAACAACTTTTGTTTTGGAACCATTTCTGTATCTCTAATAGTTTAAGTGGGCTCCTGATCGTACACCTGGTGGTCTACATAAGGTACTCCTTATCCTCAATGTCCTTGTGAAAAGCAGCGGCTCATTATTCATACTGAACAACTTTTGTTTTGGAGCCATGCCTGTATCTCTAATTGTTTAGCTGGGCTCCCAGTGGTACACCTGGTGGTCTATATAAGGTACTCCTTATCCTCAATGTCCTTGTGAAAAGAAGGGGCTCATCATAGGTACTGAACAACTTTTGTTTTGGAACCATGCCTGTATCTCTAATTGTTTAGCTGGGCTCCCGGTGGTACACCTGGTGGTCTACATAATGTACTCCAGATCCTCTATGTCCTTGTGAAACGAAGCAGCCCATCATACTGGCCAACTTTTGTTTTGGAACCATGCCTGTATCTCTATTGGTTTAGCTTGGCTCCTAATGGTACACCTGGTGGTCTACATCTGTACTCCAGACCCTCGAATGGTGATAAAAAGTAGCCTATGTCCGTTCTCGGTATGCTAGCAATCTCTGTGCCAAGTTTCATGAAGATCGGTTAAGCGGTTTGGCCGTGAAAGCGTAGCAGACAGACAGACAGATAGAGTTGGATAAATAAATGCATTCATTCATTCATTCGTTCATAATTCTTCTCGGGGTTGGGACGTCTGCGGAGTTCGGATCAGCTTCTTTATGTGGGAAATATAACTTAAGTAAGTATAAACTTTGGCTTTCCCTTAACTCGTACGTTCTGTCTGAGTGCAGTACAGATTTTAAGCACTAGCCGGAAAGCGCTGAGTGGACGCAAAAATGTTTCATTTTGCCTAGGAGTCCAATTTTAGAACACAATTTCGCATGCGATAGTCTGCACGAGTATAACCACTCGTATTACACTTTCTACCACTTCAGTTTGGTTATATCAAGGGAACTTACCTACCTATGTGTGAATGGATCGCGGATGTGTGAATGTATTTGTAAGGCGTAGAACGTGCGAAATCTATGTTATTAAACTACAGGCTACATACAACTCTACAGGTGAAATTTTTTGTACATTGCGTAGCCGGTTTATATTCCTGGTATCACTAAGGCCAACCGAATTTCACTTGTGAAATGACAGACTTTCCCATGCGAATTGTTTCGTGCCGTGTGATGCCGGCTTAGAATAGTATCACCCTATTTCTTTCCCGTGGGAGTCGTAAGAGGCGACTAAGGGACTTGAGGGTGTGTATTGCAATTTTAGGCGATGGGCTGACAACCTGTCACTATGGCGATACACAATTTTCCGAATGACTCTCAAATATATGTCAGACGTGGCGTAAGTGTTCGTTTTTGCCGTTTATGCTCTGCCTACACTGCAAGGGATAAAAGGCGTGATATGTGTATGTAAGTAAGTAGGTATGTAAATTGTTTCAAAAATGGGACCCCAGGAAATTTAGCAAACGTTTGTGGTACGCGTTTTATTTTGAATGGAGTTGATTTGAAATATTTTTGGTCTACATGGACACCTGGTAGGTAGGTAGGCACCTTTGACGTTTGTTTTGAAGAGAGGGCAGTGCAATATTTGGTTGCCTGAGAGCGCAGCGCAGTTGATATTTGCAATGGCGATATTTCTTTTTTATTATTTTTTAAACTCTTCCCAGGTCACTGGATAGATATCGCTGTGCTTGGTACCTACGTTAACGTAAGGAACGGAATGTCACACATTTTATTTTTTTACTTGAATGTATGAGATCGTGTAACGAAACGTAACTTATAATTTTTATTGCACATCACTCGCATCACAAAAATATTGACTTTCATGGGTTTCCCTGTAGGTATATTAATGATAACCATAACGAAAACAACGTACCTAAATGAGTATAAATTAATAACAAACCGCGAAAAGCGAGGATAGATTTGGAAAGAACAAATTTCTTTTTCATGATTTTTGGCTTTGGTATCTAGCAACTTAGTCAGTTCAATGTCATCTACAGAGTTCTTGGAGACGAAACTTTTTTTTTATTCTCAAAAAAGAACACTCCCTATTACTAGAGCCAGTGGCAAGGTAGAAGAAAAAGCTCTTTAGAACAGAGCAAAATTACACCGTAGGCAGGATTCTAACCTACGACTTTCAGTATCAGTACTAGCGATTCCTCTCTACCCACTGTACTACCGCGGCTTATCCGAATTTGGCAAAACTTACATACATACATACACATACACATATCACGCCTTAATCCTTTGCGGGGTAGGCAGAGCGTAAACGGCCGCAAAAACGAACATTTACGCCACGTCTGACAAATATTTGAGGGTCATTCGGTATCGCCTTAGTGACAGGTTGTCAGCCCATCGCCTAAAATACAATACACACCCTCTGGTCCCTTAGTCGCCTCTTACGACTTCCTCGGGAAGAAATGGGGTGATGCTATTCTAAGCCGGCATCACACGGCACCCGGCATCAAACTTAGCGTATATTAATACCAATAAAGCGTGGTAAGTTTGTTAGTAAAATTCACGTCGCGAAATATTCTTATAGTGTGTCTACGACTCGAAGAACCCTGGATTTTATTAGGATTGTATGAACCTGCCTACTGTTATGCGATATCAAACGCAGGATTACATCCCCCCAACGCTACACTACCACCACTACATTACTAACAATTGTGCGGCAACACAAAACACGGTTAGTGCTCTACACTTACTCTGATTGTAAGAGCGGGGGCTCAGTAAAGGCACGAAACTCATTTTTTTTTACACTAGATATAAAAAATGCTTTAAAAGCTGAACGCCAGGAATTTTGAAAAAGGTTTCAAGTTGAACTCTATCAACTTTGTAGCTGTTCAGTTTTGATACCTACACAGAGCTTAAGATGTCCGATAAATTGCGACATCATGCGACAGCGGGTAATTAAATTGAACGTTATTCACAAATCTAATCTAATGGTAAACAAAATATTGTATTTCGCTAGAATTTGGCCGAAAAATCAAGATTACAAAGTCTTCTTCTACATAAATAAGAAGATTATGTAGGTACTGCCAAGTATAAATAATACGCTTATGTAAGTATTTACTGTATTTTTATGAACGAAAGATTTTGTTTGCTTATTTTTTGTTAAGGTACTTTCTATGAAATATCTGAAACGACTGAACTGAAATAATCATTTTCACATATAGTTTATACTTGCAATTGCACTTGGTGAAACTCCATTGTTATGATTTTGATTCAATCATCAAATTCATCGTTTCACTTATTTTTTATTTTCGTCCCAACCGGTTTCGCTTAAATAAGCATCTTCAGGGGGCAATTACACTTTACGTACTAAAATAAACAATTAAAATACATCGAAAACAGCTCGATACATTTGATTATAGTGGAATAACTTCACTGTTAGAAAACAATTTTTCCTCTATGTTACATACATAGGCTACTTTGACGCGAAAAAGCCCTGTTTTCACGAGAAAACGGGTTCGAGAGGTTGAAACATAACAAAGTAAATAAAGAGGAAAGCTTGGAACTAACATTAGGAAAACTAAAAAACGCCACTTTTGACAGTAAGTACATATTTTCTATGACTGGTCAAGAATGTGTCAATGTCGAGTTTTTATTGGGCGTTTAGGCACATTCGCGCCTGCTGCCATCCTCAATAAGCTTTGAGTTTTCCTCCCAGTTTTCACCCAGTGTGTCACAATCTTTACGCTCGTCTGAGCTTGAAAGTGTAGAACAAAAGATGCAAGGACAAAACGATGAAAAGTACTACAAGATAATAGAGTGGTGTACCTACAGGCAACCGGTATAGGATAGGGATCTGTAGCTTCTCTCTCTCTCTCTCTTCTCTCTTTTCGTGTGGGACACCGAGTCGTCCAACGCCCCAATGAACCCTGGTGTCAGAGTTTTTCAACCGCCTACTACGACTAGTAGGCCGCTGACATGGTTGTGTTACGACCGCCGTTTAAGTAATCATAGACAGCAACCGGAACCGACGGCTTAACGTGCCCTCCGAAGCACGGAACCATTTATTTTCGGACAATCAGTTGGTTCACCCTGCAATGTCCTAACCAGACCGGCAACAAAGTCACAAAGTGATAAATATCAACTTTGTAAGATACCCACCGAGAATCGAACCCGCAACCTTTGCGTCGCAGGCAGTCGCACTACCACTGCGCCACATCGCCGTCGGATCTGTAGCACAAAGTAAGTATTGGCGGTGTCTGTAGGTACATACATAATATATACGTAAACGGGGTGTAGGGACAGCCCTCTGAATACTTATAGGGTGCATGCAGACCATAAAACTCAAAAACTTTCCCATAGGAACATTGTCAGGAAACGACAAAAAATATTGACCTTCCATACAAAATAACGATCAGCTGCCTGCAATTACTATGGGAATTCATTTTTTTTTGACGTGTCCTAAAATACTTTCTCTTGGGAAGTTGTTCAGTAACATTGTCTGAATGCACTCTAAGTATTCGGAGGGCTGTCTCTTACACACTGTATATAAAAAAGAAACAAGCACAAACTATCTGACACTTCCATTTTTTAATTTTATGCCAGATGGCATTGTACTTAGTTGAAATTTTGACAGTTATGTCACTAATACATTTCATCTATACGAGGTGTAAGGGACAGCCCTTCAAATAAATCAGTATTCAGGGGGCTGTCTCTTACACCCTGTATACTTATATAGTGAAGTTTTATTGTCTGAGTATCCTGAAGGCTGTCCCTTACACCCTGTATACTTACATACAATTATATGGGAAATTTTTTTTTGCCTGTTTGATGACGGCTTATAATAGTATCCTCATATTTCTTTCTGGGTGTCGTAAAAGGCGACTAAAGGGACTCGAGGGATACGAGTGTATTGCAATTTAAAGAGATGGCTGACAACCTGTCACTTCACTACACGATACCTTATTTACTGAACGATCCTCAAAATGTTTGTCAGACCCCTATGATAACAACAAATTGCACATAAATCCGCTTGCCAAGCGTGAATAGTACCTATGGCAATGTCCCCCAATAGCGGGAGGCTCATGACCAGCAGGGGATTGTTGGTAATAGGAAATTTTCTAGGGATTCTCGAGTGTTATGTAGAGGGCGCTAAGCTTAATTGAAATAGGTAACGTTTCTTTACACAAAAACTGTACCATTTTATAAATTATTCTTTATTTTGTGTTTATTGAATTGTTCTTAATTTATTATTGGTTATTTGTTTACTTACACGTATGACACTGAATATAATAGCAAGGCGATAAGTTTATTTTGTAGTGAAACGGAACCTGTGACAGAACTATGGCTGCCGCCAGCCATATTGAAACGTCAAAATTTCAGTTTAGCACAGCGCCCTCTGGTTTGACTTACAGAACTATCAAGAGAACTATCAATAGAAAAAACCCCATTGTAACTATTAAAGTATGTAAGTTAAAAGTATTCTTTATCATAAAAAGTTTGTCTACATTGTTACTGTTGCCCCTTATAGTTATTCCGTAAAAAGTACATACACACATACACAAATCACGCCTATAATCCCTTGCGGGGTAGGCAGAGCGTAAACAGCCGCAAAAAACGGCCATTTACACCACGTCTGACAAATGTTTGAGGGTCATTCGGAAAATTGTGTATCGCCATAGTGACAGGTTGTCAGCCCATCGCCTAAATTGCAATACACACCCTCAAGTCCCTTAATCGCCTCTTACGACTCCCACGGGGAAGAAATGGGGTGCTGCTAGCTGGCATCACACGGCACGTAAAAAGTAACTCTGTAAAAATCTTTCAAATCAATCTACTCTCCTGCCCTGGTTATTAAAGGCGCATCAATCTTAAAAAAAAAACTTGCGATATCTTTCATCACTTCATATCGAGGCGTAATAGATGACCTGTCGATACTGGGGGTTAATACCTACCGTGAAACTTAGAAATTGTTGAACATTCCAGAGGGAACTCTACGAAGAAAGAGTGAAGCTATGTGAAACTAGTTTCAATCTGAAAACCAGATATATTGGTACTTTTATTGCCTCTATAAGGTTCTAATGATTTCAGTGCAAAATGTTTTCAGGGTAAGTTCTAGTCGTGAAACTGAACAGTGCTAGTTTGAATTAGCTGTTTTATTCAGTAACGTGGAATGGAGACAAATTTTGAACAACTAGATTTTCTTTTTTATACAGATATTATATGGCCGTGTGGTGCCGGCAGAGTAGAAGAGCACCACCCCATCTCTTCCCGTGGGGGTCGTAAGAAGCGACCGAGGGATAAATCCGACCCAAGCACAACGGTCCTGGAGAGGCCAACTCCACAATTAAACCCGGAACGGGGTCTCCGTCAGGCGCGTGTGACAGAGATCTACCGCGCGGCAGACTCCTGCAGCCGACCTGGCTCCGCACGTCGACATCACTAGTCGTTCCTGCGGATCCAGCCAGGAAGGCCGAGAGGGTGGCGCAGGTCCTGGGCTGCCCTGCGTTTTCCATAATCGCGTCCCAGGCAACGCAGTGTCTGCCTCAGACACTGTTTAAATCGTCTGTCACAGACGTGTGAGGCCAATGATGATTATACGGAGTATACATACATACACATATCACGCCTATAATTCTTTGCGGTAGGCAGAGCGTGAACGGTCGCAAAAAAGGACATTTACGCCACTTCTGACAAATATTTTGTGTATCGCCATAGTGACAGGTTGTCAGCCCATCATCTTCTAAAATTGCAATACACACCCTCAAGTCTCTTAGTCGCCTCTTATGACTCCCACATGCAGATTTTAGAAAACAAATTTGTTCAATAATTGCATCCCTACCTCTGTATGAAAAAAGGTTTTAGTCATTTCTTTTACCTAAGGGAAGTATGTACTTTCTTTTGTCTGGTAGAAATAGCTACTACCTAGCTATAACTACTATGGCCGCCTATATTGTACTCTTTATTTTCTATGTTTTTTGTGCAAAAAAACATGGACAAATGGTAAAGTATACTTATTTATTTCTTACCAGTGGGAGTCGTAAGAGGCGACTAAGGGATTCGAGGGTGTGCACTGCAATTTTAGGCGATGGGCTGACAACCTGTTACAATGGCGATACACAATTTTCAGAATGTCCCTCAAATATTTGTCAGACGTGGCGTTAATGTCCGTTTTTGCGGCCATTTACGCTCTGCCTACCCCGCAAGGGATTATAGGCGTGATATATGTGTATGTAAGTATACTTATGTCTCATTAACTTTCAGCCTATGTAATTAATTATCAACCATCTGTACAGCGAACGATCCGATAATCTTCCATCTCTCACATAAACTTCACATTCTATAGAGTAAATACTGACAGCCACAGGACATCAATTACTGTGTCAGGCAGAGTTTGCTCCTACCATTGGTTTTCACGATACATATTCGTTTGAATATTGAAAATATTTACTCGCAAATAAGTAGTACCTTACAATTCGAGCCAATACTATGCCACAAAACTTAAGATGGTAAATCCGTGTGATGGCGGCTTAGAATAGCATCACCCGATTTATACCCCTTAAATGTTCGTCAGACGTGGCGTAAAAATTTGCGGTCGTTTGCGCTCCGCCTACTCCGAAAGGGATTAAAGGCGTGATTTGTGTGTGTGTGTGTGTGTGTGTGTGTCTGTGTGAGTGTGTGTGTGTGTGTGTGGTCGTAAAAGGCGACTAAGAGACTCTATATTTACATTAAGTTTTGCAATTTTATGCGATGGGCTCACAACCTGTCACTATAGCGATGCATAATTTTGTGAATGACCCTCAAATGGGTTTACGCTCTGCCTAACCCGCAAGGGATACAAGCATGATGTATATTTATGTGTGTAAAAGCCCATAACTTTGGTGGATACTTTTCGCTGGATAGGTGAAGAAATTACTAAATTTGAATTTGTTTCTAATTTCACAGAGATTAGAACCTCAACAATTCAAAATGGCAATCTCGCACGTGGCCATGGTAAGGCCAACAGTGAACAGGGGCTGTATCCTGCTATTTAAAAAGTACTCAGTTGTGTTTCAATAGTGTATCAGTTAGATCGTTTTGGCTGTTTCGTATTCCGCTTACAGTTTGTAATATAGAAAATCGTAATGTAAGCAGAATGACAGTTGAGTGTCGATGGCATTACAATGGCTAAAACATAAGAGAATCGTGGGGCCCTGTTGTGTCTGTTGGTGTTGGTGCTATTTTTCCACAAAATGACGGTAGAACACAACAACTTTTGCTGTGGAGACTGTCAGCTCCTAGGGCTCAGCTTTTCCAGAAGCTTCGCAGATGCTTGCAACGGGCTATGTTATGAAACTACAGGCTTCAAATTTGGTGAAATTCTTAGTACAGTAGATATTTAACATTTCTGGTATCATAATAGGGCCGATTCTACGTTTTATTCATTTTAAGTTTCTAATGCTAAAATCACTAAAATAAAATCCCTAAACTTAGAGGTTTTAAGTGTGGCTATTCCAGAAAAGCCATGTTTTTGGGAAGGTTTTGACAGGAATATAATTTGATTTTGACAATGCTATTTTCACCAAAATTTTGTGTTGCAAATTTAAAAATATATAAAAGTGTTGCAAGAAAACAAATAATTTTTAGACACCACGAAAAAGCATTTTTCTATTATTTGGTAAAATATTTCTTATATTTAACTATAGAAACAGGCCTGTCCCTGTTGAGGCTTTGGAGGAATTTGCTTAACATACCATGCTTGGTAGATGGATTGGCGAGCGCAGTACGCAATAATGCTTTATTGTTTATTTGGTGCATTTTTGTGTAAAATCGCCAAAAAGAGATGAAATTGATAGATTAACATTCGCTCGGTACCACTCTAGAACTTTCCGACCCGGTGCCACTTTAAAACCTTTCAACCCGATGCCAGCCTAGAATATTCTGACCCGGTGCCACTTTAAAACCTTTCAACCCGGTGCCAGCCTAGAACATTCTGATCCGGTGCCACTTTAGATCTTTCCTACCCGGTTACATTCTAGGACCTCCCAACTCAATTGATCCCACTTTAAAACTCTCCTATCTGACCGAAAATCACACAGAAAACTCCAACATTGCAACCATTTCGATTTGTTTTGACAGTACTATTTTTAAGCGGGACCTTTTTAGTGGCCGCTAAGATTAGTAAATTTAATCTTTTTAAATATTTAAATTGCTTAATTTTGCACCTCCTAGAATTGCACTAATCGGCTAAAGCTAAGTTTAATCCTGTCAGTTATTTTTAGAGATTATAATCCTGTCATTTGAGTTTGACAGTTACATGCAGAATAGGAAACGGCTTTAGAAACGTCAAATTAGACTTAGTAATAATAGAAGTGCGTCTGGAATAGGGTCTAGTGGCTATAATCGACAACGCAATGAACGTCAAATTTCACCTGTAAAATTGTAGCCAGCTGTAGTTTGATAATATCGGACACTTGCACTGTTTATGCCTACAGAAAAGTTTAGCCATCCAACGGGGCAATAGTGTTTACCTCGTGAAACCTTTTTTACTTATTGTTTTTGAATAAATAAAGCAAATGGTAGCGGCCTGGACTGCGACGTTGCGCGTTTTTATATCCTCCTTGCGACCCGGATTCCAAGAATTTAATCTCAGGATTGCTTGCTTAGCAGATTTCCATCGGAGAGACATAAAACAAAACGAGCGCCTTAATATCGGGACATCGGGCCGATATCTAGACGATATTGTTATTCGTTCTCAGATTTTCATTTTATTGCGGGTTTTACGGAGCTTATTAAAAGATTTTGCAATTGTTCCAGGGCATTTTCAGATTGATTTTATCAGTAGGTACCGGATTTTATACACTTTTAGGCGGCTCTCCTACTTGCGGTGCGTTTATAGATTTTATTTATTTTATTTTATTTATTGGAGAATACACGGTACATTTGCGTATACAAAAAATAACACATAGGTAGGCTTATATAGATGAACACTAAGACCATAAACGTTTCTCATTGAGACATAAAGATGTCTATGACCTAGACTAGAGTCAAGAGCAAACCCATCATTAATAAAAAAAAAATGTGGATATAACACGATGATGATATAAGATGCGTCTGTCAAACGTCTCGATAGTCCCATGCACCGTAATGCATTGTAGCCGTATTTGTGTGGGAATAACATTGGAGTTCGCTATTCCCTTCCGTCTGGCAGACGCATGCGTTACCAACGTGACGGCGCGTTAAAAATACGCAGCGACGGACGACAAGTGAGAAAACCGCTTTTAACTAGTTGGACTAAGGGGGTGTATAAATGCGCCTTTTTTCTAGTTATGTACTTGAAAAGAACCACAGTCGGACCCCTTGCAGGGAAGGCAGGTTAGGTACCTATTGCCTGCTAGAACTACTTTTACCTACCTAGCTGAGCTGGGCAGTTAAATCAAATCACGTTTGGATTCCTTCAGGGATGGAAAATTACATACACAAGATAAAATCAGCGACTTAAATATTGGGACATCGAACCGATATCGTTTTACAAATTTAATCTAATTGCGGATGTGACCAGGATTTTTATAAGATTTCGCAATTATTTCTTCTGACTTGTACAGTCTCTTGAGATTTATTTTACCTGTAAGGGTCGAAACACGCCTTGATATTAGGGAATGTCGGCTTGACTCAGTATTTTCTTCTTCTTAATATTTTTGAAAACTTGCAAAATTTTCAAGCGCCTGCAGGATTTGAACCTGCGACTTTCGCCATTACTAGTGGCGACGCCGCTTCCATCTGGGCTAAACTTGCAAAATTTTTAATCGCGGGCAGGAACATCTGCGTAATCGTTGGATACTTCGATCAAGTCTGATTTGAACTTCGAACGAGATGGAAGACCGCGTTGCTCGAAGGTTGGACGATTCGGTTTATAGCACAGACAAACAAAAGCACAAACCGGCCAGCCAAAAGTTTAACAAAAAGAGTCAAATCGGGTCGCATAAAAAAATAAAAACAATAAAGGTCATATAAAAAGTTCTCACTATTAGGTACCTATACCTACTGCATACGTAGAATAAAGATTTTTCTTCTTGTCGTGTTGGTACTACGAGTCAACGAACGACCCGATGTTTGAATTAAAAATTATATAAATGACATCAACTGTTCTATACAGGCTGATACTGATAGGGTACATTCAGACCATGAAACTGAACAACTTCGCATTAAAAAAATTAGGTAACATCAAAAAGAATTGTCTTCCCATAGTAAATGCAGTCAGCTGATTGTGATTTTGTATGGGAGGTCGATTTCTTTTTGTCGTGTCCTCACGTATGTTTCCAAGGGAAAGTTGTTCAGTTCCATGGTCTGCATGCACCCTATCAGTATTCGGAGGGCTGTCCCTTACACGCCGTATGTGGTTTGTAACTATTCGCATTGAAGTACCTATGTTTTTTCTATTCTCCTCGATAATATTTTGAAGATTCCTATTTTGTGGAGTTCCGTATAATACGTATTCAAATTATATTCAAACTCATTTAACGCGGTGCAAAACTTTTAACTCGTCCCATTTCTACGTCATAATTACACAAAATTCATATCCTGTCTGAATTACGAAATTACGCCAGTCTTTTGAGTAATTTACGGAATTATGTCACAAATTTACAAATTTCAGGGAAGCGAAGCCCTACTCAAGCGCTTTTTGAAATATTGTGATGTCACATTACATTTTGAATTAATTAGTTCATTACATATATCACGCATTTATTCCTTGCGAGGCAGGCAGAGCGCTAACGGCTGTAAAAATACGGTCGCCATCGCCACGTCAGACAAAGAGGGCCGCTACAGAAAAATCTTGTAAAGTGACAGGTTGTCAGCCTATCGCCTAAAATAATAATACCTACACATAAAACCCTCGAGTTCCTTTAGTCGCCTGTAACGACACCCGCGGGAAAGAATTGGTGTTGACGTGTGAAGCCGGCTTCGAATAGCATTAGTTAAATAAGACCTACAAATTTAGTTTATGTACCTCTGCTATGTGACTTGTTAAGTAAGTGTAACTCACTGAGCCAGCTGTCAGTTGGATTACGCTAAATGTTTAAAAATGACATTATTCTGTTTGCTTAATGAATGGCGTTTCCACATTTCATGATTTCGCCAGTGTCTTAGTAAACAATTAAAAATATAAATTGGCGAGTGCGCCAGTATCAGTAATTAGTGTCCACAGGAGTCCTAATCTCGAAGGACTAGGTACTGTGAATTGCAGT
This sequence comes from Tuta absoluta, assembly GCA_027580185.1. Lineage (NCBI taxonomy): Eukaryota > Metazoa > Arthropoda > Insecta > Lepidoptera > Gelechiidae > Tuta > Tuta absoluta. The sequence goes on along the minus strand of JAQAHW010000019.1, from coordinate 2,169,625 downwards.
GTGAACTAGTAACGTGTTACTGTAATTACTAGAACACGTGCGTGGAACGATTGCTTACATTCGAAAATGATAGTTATCTACATACATACATCAGCCTATTCCAGTCCACTGCTGGACGTAAGCCTCCCCCAGGGTACGCCATAGTGCACGATCCCCCGTATTCGCCATCCAGTCGCTACCAGATAGTTATATGAATCAATTTTATGACCACAAAACTTGATCTTCGCTGTTAGAGCGATCACATATGGAGTGAAGATCAAATTAAAGCATTAAGCCCCAGGCTCCAAATAATCAGACGAATTGGCGCACTATCACTCAAACTATTACTGCACAACCCTAGGATACCTGCCAACCTTCTTTAATTTTATTTATTTGAAAATCACAAGTATTGTAAACGAACAAATCAAAAGAAATATTATCAGACTTCATAAAAACACCACGATTTATTTGACCAACTCCGCATTCACGATGAAAAAACTGCTCTCAAATCCTGTGCAATATCAGAGTCCGTAAAAAAACTACGTGGAAATTTCATAAGTTGGGTAAAAAAAAAACGTGAAAAACTCCGCAGGGATTTATGATAAAACGAGGCAAGTAAGCAGACAGTGATAGTTAAGTGCTTAATGTACCCGGAGAGGACCGGCCTGGCTTGGAAATTGAAATTGGTTAAGGTGCTGTTTCGTGGTTTGCGATTTTAGATTCGGATGAGTTCGAATTCCCTGTTATACAAGGTGAAATTATACTGGTGACCGATAGGGAGAACTTAAGACAGGCTGGTTATAAGGAACAACTTTTCCCAAGAATTAATAAACGTCGATATAAAAAACAAAAATGTGAGACTCCTGCAAAAATCGAAAAAGCTACCGGACGGATATTTGCAAAATAAGAATAAGCGTAAAATATGTGTTACTTTGTCATGATCGTCGTCTTGATAGATACTTTTTTATTTTCTTACATGCTTATTTTATTTAGTTGTAAGGTATTATTTAAGGCGTATTTTTAAAATGAAATCCAATAGACTGCATCGTACGCAGCTGCCATTTTTTTAGGACTGGACTCTTCAACTTGAGCTTCAGACGTTTGAAATCTTCACCTGATTATATATATTACTTACTAGATTTCCGCCCAGCGGTTTCACCCGCTGCCACTCATTTTCCCGTGGTAGTTAATGTTTTCCTGCAGTAAAAAGTAGCCTATGTGTTATTCCAGGCTATACTCTACCTGTGTTTTAAATTTCATCCAAATCCGTCAAGCCATTTGAGCGTGAAGAGGTAACAAACATACATACACACACACACACACACACACACACACACACACACAAACTCTCAGATTTATAAATATTAGTACGGATTTGGCGGAGAACTGGAGCTCACCCGGAGAAATTTTGACAATCAATCCAGCAAAATGTAGGCGGCGTATAACACCATCTTTCGTATTTATTTCTTGAAAAACTACCATTTTAGCTTAATTACTACGTACTGAAAGATTTTTGAGGTAAGCTTGCAATCTCAATGTACTGAAAAAGTAGCGTATGAATGAACTAAACAAACACAATAGATGTTCAGTAAAACAGCTGACATTATCGTTCGAACATTAAAAAATTAAAATGTCTATATAAATGAAAATAAGTAATCGAATAAATGTTAGCGACGGCCGGGGATTGAACCCGGGACCTGTGAAGTACAGTCCCACCCCTCTGCCTACATTAAAATGTATGATTTACGTTGGTAATAGCTAATGTAGAAAATCGCATCTATCATTGCGGCACCTTAAGAAAAGTCTACTTTATGAGAGCTATTCAGTTTTAATATTTTTCAAGCGAAACAAGCTCTAATGGAGAGCGTTTATTATAAAACAGTTTATTAGAACATGTTATTTTATATTAAAATCCAAATGAAACCTTAAAAGATTAATGTAGTTTGTTAAACATCGTATGTCGTATGGTGCCGGCTTAGAATAGCATCACTCTAATTCTCGTGGGTGTCGTAAAAAGCGGCTAAGGGATACCTAATCATCCAGGGAATGGGTAACAGCGTTCCCTGTCTATGCAACATATGCCAATTCGCCCGCCAAGCGTGGTGAGCATGGTATTACCCCACAATAGGGGGAGGCCCATGTCCAGCTGTGGACTGTTGTGGCTGTTAATGTAATTAAAAACTAGCTGGGTGGTTCGCAGGCTGCACGCACGCAGCCCGCGGGGTCATGAATGGTTTGGATATTCTCCGCTGCGGTAAAAAGAAGGCCATGTCCTATTTAACTGTTTTATGTATGATTGTGCCAAATTTAATCAAAATTGGTTCAGTGGTTCAAGCGTGAAAGCGCAGCATAAAGGTAGAGTAACTTTCGAATTTATAATATACTCGCTTTTACCCGCGACTTCGTCCGCGTTAGATAGTTTTTTTAGGCACAGGTTGTTCATAGTAAGTATGACAGTGACATTAGAACAGTTCTTATCTCTACTTTTTAAAGATGACTTGCTTGCTTCTGTTGTTAAAGGGACAATTCAAAATTTGTTATCCGGTGTAGTGCCCTGAGAGATCATTATTTATAACCATTGAATACAAAAGTCAGTAGATAACAAAAAAATCCTCGTTAATACCTTGCCAATGTCCTATCTCAACTTATTCCCATCATACTAAACATCTTTTGTTTTGGAACCATTTCTGTATCTCTAATAGTTTAGGTGGGCTCTTGATGGTACACCTGGTGGTCTACATAGGGTACTCCAGATCCTTAATATCCTTGTGAAAAGAAACAGCCCATCATACTGAACAACTTTTGTTTTAGAACCATGCCTGTATCTCTAAAAGTTTAGCTGGGCTCCTGATGGTACACCTGGTGGTCTACATAAGGTACTCCAGATCCTCAATGTCCTTGTGAAAAGAAGCGGCCCATCATACTGAACAACTTTTGTTTTAGAACCATTTCTGTATCTCTAACACTTTAGCCGGGCTACTGATGGTACACCTGGTGGTCTACATAATGTACTCCAGATCCTCAATGTCCTTGTGAAAAGAAGCGGCCCATCATAATGAACAACTTTTGTTTTAGAACCATGCCTGTATCTCTAATAGTTTAGGTGGGCTCCTGATGGTACACCTGGTGGTCTACATAAGGTACTCCAGATCCTCAATGTCCTTGTGAAAAGAAGCGGCCCATCATACTGAACAACTTTTGTTTTAGAACCATGCCTGTTTCTCTAATAGTTTAGCTGGGCTCCTGATGATACACCTGGTGGTCTACATAAGGTACTCCAGATCCTCAATGTCCTTGTGAAAAGAAGCGGCCCATCATACTGAACAACTTTTATTCTGGAACCATGCCTGTATCTCTAATAGTTTAGGTGGGCTCCTGATGGTACACCTGGGTGGTCTACATAAGGTACTCCAGATCCTCAATGTCCTTGTGAAAAGAAGCGGCCCATCATACTGAACAACTTTTGTTTCGGAACCTTGCCTGTATCTCTAATAGTTTAGGTGGGCTCCTGATGGTACACCTGGTGGTCTACATAAGGTACTCCAGATCCTCAATGTCCTTGTGAAAAGAAGCGGCCCATCATACTGAACAACTTTTGTTTTGGAACCATGCCTGTATCTCAAATAGTTTAGCTTGGCTCCTAGTGGTACACCTGGTGGTCTACATCTGTACTCCAGACCCTCGAATGGTGATAAAAAGTAGCCTTTGTCCGTTCTCGGTATGCTAGCAATCTCTGTGCCAAGTTTCATGAAGATCGGTTCAGTGGTTTGGCCGTGAAAGCGTAGCAGACAGACAGACAGACAGACAGACAGACAGACAGAGTTACTTTCGCATTTATAATATTAGTGTGGATTTTTAATGGTCTCTCAAGTTTTGAGACCGTTGTGAGTCACAACCCTTTTCAATTTTTTTGAGTGGAATTCACGTGGTAATAGCAGTCAACTTGTCCAATAACAGAAAATTGTCCAATAAGCTCTTAGACAACTTACAACCAAATAAATTCGTATTTGTTAGAAATTTCATCATGAGGAAAACATTTACGGCAGACGTGACTGAACTCAGGATGAGTCTCAGATCAAAAAATATCTTAGAAAACGTTTTTTAACAAATTGAATCCATAAAAACTAGTCCCCGACACGTTTAATATATCTGTAGTACACAATAAAAATATCAAACTAGACTCACGAGACTAGACTCTCGAGTGGACGCCAAATTTGTTTGTTGACTTCATCTGCCTGCCCTTATTTTGAATTTGTTTGTGGACTATGCTGGGCAAATCCTGGTAGGCAGGTATTTCAATTACGATAATGTGTGCTATTGAAAATGACTCGTGCTACACAATCACTAGAGTGTGCCAGCCCGTTGGCTTTTGCGTATAAAGGTGTAATCCCGTTGCGGGTGGGTGTTTTGAGGGAAGGTGAGGTTTTAGCAAGGTCATCATGGTATGGCATCCCTGCTTAGATCATACGTCAATGTCTAGGTTTTGAGCCAGTTCTCTGCGTCAGCGTTTAGCAAGGTGTGGCATCGTAAGGTACTGCCCCAACCTTTGCTACGAGTTAGCCCACCTGCCCCACCTGGCCCCACCCTTTGCTACAACCAATATTTTCCACATTGCCCCATTCTGTCCCACCCCACCCTTCCCCACCTTGACCACCCTCAACGGGGACACGGTCACCGAGGACAACGGGGACACACGAAATAGCTTCTTTAATTTTTTAGCACTATAAAGTGATGTATGTCTGATTGCATGTGTATGTGTGAATTGTGTAAGGCTTCCTCAGAGCTCAGGGAATGAAAATCAATATTATAAAACCAAGTGTATTCATTTATGCCAAACGATCGACACAAGTTCCCGGATTCAGGGTCTAAGGTAAACTGGCTATGCGGCCCGTTGCTATCCCAGTCACAGATAGTGGAACGTGCACACTCTGCATATTCAGTTATCGCTACACTTTATGAGTATTCTCTCTACCTTATTTGTCACTCTGAGGAGTGAATGCTTTCAAGTCCGTGGTCCATTAAATTTTAAGAGCGTTTATGCACCAGAATCACGCTGGAGTCAAAATGTATGATTTTCGATTGCCGAAAAAAAGATATATGTTCCGTTTTTGGGAAAGTTATTAACGTCATCTTATTTGAAGATTCACTATCTAAAGATATTGTAACACAAAAAATAAAATATGAAAACACTTTTCACTATACAACTGTTTTTTTACAGGCTATTTTTTAAACTAACAGTCGACGGTCTACGCAGATGCAAGATATTACGAAAATTACTGACGCGAAACTTATAAAAACATTATTTTACAAAAATCTATTAAATTTTTAAGGTATTTTGTTGAAAAAAATTACGGATTATATTCATTTTCATTCAAGAAAAGAACAATCAAAAGAGCCATTTTTGATCATTTTAGCGTGATTTTAATCGCGTTTATTTTGGATCAAATCTGGGATATTTAGTTTTTTCTTGGACTAAATATGTAAAGTCATTCATGTTCTTTAATATTACGTATAAATATATTTTTCAAGTTGTATTTTTATTTTATTACAAATTATTTTATAACAGCTATATAATCGACTCGCGAGCACCCCAGCGCTCAGTACCGGCCGAGGCCTTTTCGAGGTAGGACGTGTGTCGCTTCCGTCACCAAAATCAGGTCCACGTGCCGCGTAAAATATTCAAAGTTTTTAGCGCGACTGAATCATTTTGGTACTTTTAAGTTTTTATTTCTGTACCATAAATAAAAATCTTTGGTGAGTATAAATGATGGAGTTATAACAACATTATAGAAGATTAAACTAAATAGGATTCTCTTGTGTAATACACACATACATACACATATCACGCCTATGATCCCTAGCGGGGTAGGCAGAGCATAAACCGCTGCACGAAACTGACATTTACGCCAAGTCTGACACATTTGAGGGTCATTCGGAAAATTGTGCATCGCCATAGTGACAGGTTGTCAGCCCATCGAATAAAATTGCAATACACACCCTCGAGTCCCTAAGTCGCCTCTTACGACTCCCACGAGCAAGAAATGGGGTGTTGCTTTTTTAAGCCGGCATCACACGGCACGCATGTAATGTTTTCATATATATTTTTTTAAGGTATGGGTAGCAAAAAGCGCTCCTATGTGGGTAATAAAAAGAGAAAAAATACCGTTAATATAGCCAAAGCGAGGGAATGTAAAAAGTAAGTGATATTTTTTAAAATTTTATATTGTTTTATAATGAGATATTTTTTTTACTTCAAATAATATCTTATTGTTGTTTTAGGCAGAAAAATAAAGTTCAAATTTCTCAAAGCCAGGATGTCAATAAGGATACTCTTGTAAGTTTGATATTTGTACTTTCCACTTTAGTTGGACGACGAAGAACTTTTTGGCATAGTGGCTAGTATATCTGCTTTCTGCGCCGAGGTCCCGGTTTCAATTCCCGGTGGTGGATAAAAGTTGATATTTGTTAATTTTTCACCTTGTGTATTTTCCCTAGTCTGGTTAGGACATTGCGAGCATTTGACGACCGGTATGGTGCAGTGGCTAATGTATCTGCTTTCTGCCCCGAGGTCCCGGCGACTAAGGGAAACGAGGGTTTCATGTGTTTTACAAGTATAGGCGACAGGCTGACAACCCGTCACTATAGTAGTAATACATAGTTGTTCCAAATCGGCCTTCAAATATTTGTCAGACGTGGCAATAACGATCATATTTTACGGCCGTTTACGCTCTGTCTACCCCGCAAGGGATAAAGGCGTGTATGTATGTAATAATATTTTTTTTTATAATTTTGATTGAATGATGGACTTATTGATGATGACGGCGTCGTTGAAATTAAATGCCCTAGTTCGGCATTTGGATTAGATGTGGATAAGGCTATCAACCAGAAGAAAATCAAATTTTGGAAGGCGGATGGATCTGTAAATAGACGCCATGACTGGTTTTATCAAATACAGGGACAGCTGCACATCACAAAAAAAATGATTGCACTACTCGCTGTATGTACAGGCAAAGATTTAAAAATGAAGACTGAAAAAATAACTAGAGAGGATACATTTTGGAGTGAAATGGAATAACGATTAGTTAGTTTTTACGTTAAATGTTTTTTTTTCGGAAATCGACGATCCCCGCAAAGCGAGGTCCATGCCATTAAGAAATGATAGATATTAAACTATTATTTGATATCAAATGTTTTTTTTAGTATATCCTGATACTTAATAATCTAATAAATCACTCATTCATTACTATAGACTGCAAAATTTTAAAATAACATATTCCATACTGACCAAAAGCTGGCACAAGTATCAATTAGGTTCAAGCGGTACGGAGCAAACGCGCTCTAACGTAGACGTAAGTGTGCGTGCGAAAGTATATCTGTGTGTGTCAAATTTACCTAACGCGCGGTTCGCGTCTCGTGTATGAATGCTCTTAAGTACTGTCTTACCGAGCACGTAAATACTATTTGGAGAAGAAGGTGCAATGAATGGATGGTTTTATGTTTTTAATCAGGATGTGTGGGTGATTTTAATGAGCTAAGATCTTATTGGTTGAGCTTTTTAATGTAGGGCAGTCTTATTAAGGTAATGTTATTGAAGATGTCTCTAAAATCACCTTATTTTAGGAATCAAACACTCAAGTCTCTAAGTATAGAAAACAGGATTGATAAGCTAAGAAATAGCTTAGAATTTTCTCAGAAAATAAATATCATGCTTGAGTCGAGAACAATCTCTTCAAATTTGAGAGTCAAACTCTTGTCGGTAAAGTAACTTCCAATTTTCCCTTTTCTTTGTTACTGACTTGATACGATATGATATTGACTTTTTCCTTTATCTATCTAGGTATAGGTAAAGTAGGTGCGTCTAGGTCTACCTCTGCATCTCATTCCTTGTACTTTGCCTTCAATAATTTTCTTTACGAAGCTGTCGTGTCGTAACAAGTGGCCAATCATCTTCCCTCTTCTGTTTCCTATGATCTTCAGGAGACAACGTTCTTCCGCAACCAGAGCCAGCACTTCTAGTCTGTCTTCTTCTTTGTCTTACCGATCTTCTCCACCTTTCTCCAGCACCACATCTCAAACGCTTCCAGCTCTCTCTATCCCTTTGCGTTATTGTCCATGTCTCACACCCATATAGCGCTATGCTCCAAATGTAAGTCTTGAGAACAATCTCGGAATAAAATGAATCATCAATGAAATGAAGAGAAATGAAATTAATGTTTTTATGTCTTTTATGTGTTGCTGCTGCCATTTACAGTATGTTTTTCAATGTTTTCTCTTAGTGTGCAGGGTTGCCTGGAAGAGATCGCTTAAAGCGATAAGGCCGCCTTTGCTTATATTGTGTTGTTTTTTTGTTTTTGTATATGTTATGATTATTAATGTGAGCAATAAAGTGTTTCTGTCTGTCTGTCTGTCATCACTTTAGCGGTTATAATAAAATGAAAGCTGTTTATATTTTGTCTCCTTTAACTAGCTTTAAGAATGTCAATAAATACTTGCTTATGTTTCTAGAAATCATCTTAATTCCTAGTTACCGATACTAATAACAGAGGATAGACTGGTGATAAGGAACAATTTTTCCCATAGGTAAAAGAAATTGTCCAAAATATGTATTTTCAGCTTCCATTGTAACTCAAATCAGCTGATCGGCAATTTATATGGGAGGTCTATATTTAGAACGTCAAATTTATGTTCCGTGGAGAAAGTTGTTCCATATCACCAGCCCGTCTTGAGATTACGCTACCGGTCACATATAGTAAAATATTTGATAAAAGCAAATTAATTTTATCCCATACTTAAATAAGAAAACTTGAACATACTCGCTATCTGCAGAGACATCAAATAAAGCTGTAGCTAGTATGCATTATCCGGCCACTGGTTCACAAAGTGCTGCTCAAACACGTCCTAGATGCAATGTGTATTGTGAATATTCCCAGTAAATTTCTAAGATTCCAGGAATATTCGGAATACTCTCCAAGATTTATATTTTTTACTATTGATATTTCCATCTTAGTTTCCTAGGCAAAGTGGTATATAATCACGAGCCAAACCAAACCCTTAAATACAGTTCACTAGTCAAAATGCAATGTGATAATTGTTCGCAGTCTGGCCACCAGTTCCACAAGTGCTGCACAAACATTGGCGTCCTAGATCTCGTCGTGTGTTTGCTGTGTGATACAAACAGTGACGTCACAGCTTAGCTGTGATATAGGTGGAAGCTTATGCTGTGTTTAGTCGTGGTTATGAATGTTCTAGCTATAATGTTTGGCACAAAGTGACAGGATCTGATATAGGCACTTTACCTACCCAACAAGTAATGTGCTCAAAAGAACCAATATTAAACCTACTTACAAAGATTATGAATCAAGCTACAGATATAGCATTCTATTTTATTGTATGTGACATCGTTAAACCTGACACCATAACTTTAAGGCGGTTCTTCCACTTGTCGTCCATTGCTGCGTGTGTTAAACGCATCGTCATCGTATTTGTATGGGAATAAGATCAAAATTCGCAATTTAATTATTTCGCCTGACATACGCATGCGTTATGGTGCATTAAAATAAGCAGTAACAGACGACAAGTGGGGGAACCGCCTAAGATGAGTACCAAGGGCAAAAAACAATGATTGTTTCAGCGTATCAGGCATGTATTGAAGTGGCAGTGGGCTGGTCACATCTGTCGTTTACAAATGGTGGTGGCGTAAAGTTACGTGCTGTGTAATAAACCTGGCCAGCCCCGAGGCAGTGCCTTTATTTTTATTTTATTTTTTTATCCCGCCCGGGCCGGTTTTCTATTAGGACAATACAAAATTGTTATAAAAAGAAGAAAATAGCGTTATGCAAATTTCTTTTTTTTACAATGACCGATCATGACGTCAATAAGTGATAATGCTATCCTACATTGAATAAAGTTATTTCATTTTCATTTTCATTTTTCATTTTGTCGTAGAACCGATAGAATAAACGGCTTCTCCAATGGAGGCCACGCCTTTGCAAGCGTTGTGTTTGTGTTGGATGCATTCCGGCCACAGAGCACCCAATTGCTCGTTCTGTCACCCCTGGCGAGTTCTTTGGTCTGTGATTCCACCAAGAGCTGATCGGCTGAAACCGACGGAGATCGTGCCTTATGGCACCCCTAAGGAATGCTTACGTTGGGACTGCTATAAGCAGACGATAAATGTTGCGCAGTGGTAGTGCCACTGCCTGCGACGCAAAGGTTCCGGGTTCGATTCTCGGTGGGCTACTCACAAAGTCGCGTTGATTGAGCAAATTGAGCCGCGTGGTGCCGGCAGAGTAGAATAGCACCACCTCATCTCTTCCCGTGGGGGTCGTAAGAAGCGACCGAGGGATAAATCCGACCCAAGCACAACGGTCCTGGAGAGGCCAACTCCACAATTAAACCCGGAACGAGGTCTCCGTCAGGCGCGTGTGACAGAGATCTACCGCGCGGCAGACTCCTGCAGCCGACCTGGCTCCGCACGTATCGACTAGTCGTTCCTGCGGATCCAGCCAGGAAGGCCGAGAGGGTGGCGCAGGTCCTGGGCAACCCTGCGTTTTCCATAATTGCGTCCCAGGCAACGCAGTGTCTCAGACACTGATTAAATCGTCTGTCACAGACGTGTGAGGCCAATGATGATGACTCACAAAGTTGATATTTATCTGGTTAAGACATTGCTGGGTGAATCACTTGATTTTCCAATATGAAATGGTTCCGTGCTTCGGAGGGCACGCTAAGCCATCGGTCCCGGTTGCTGTCAATGATTAGTTAGTTAGATGACGGTCGTTACACGACCATTTCAGAAACCTACTACTAGTAGTAGGCGGTTGAAAAACTCTGACACCGGGGTTCACCGTGTCGTTGGACGACTCGGTGTCCCGCACGAAAAGAGAAGAACAGATGTCAATTGTGTGATGTGAGGCATGTAAGTGGCTATTAGACAACTTTAGGACTGTAGTATTATAGAGGTAGTATAATGCTTTATACATACATACATAAATCACGCCTCTTTCCCGGAGGGGTAGGCAGAGACTACTTCCTTCCACTTACTACGATCCTGGCATACTTCTTTCGCCTCCTCCACATTCATCAATCTCTTCATGCATGCTCGTCGGTTTAGGGTACTCTTGACCTGACCTTTCTTTAGCACGTCCCCGATTTGATCAAGGTACGTTCGTCGAGGTCTTCCCCTTCCGACGTTCCCATCCACACTTGCCATATACACCTGTTTCGTTAATCTTCTTTCATTCATCCTCTCTACATGACCAAACCATCTAAGCATACCCTTTTCTACACCAGTCACTACGTCTTCTTTTATACCACAACGTTCCCTTATCACGCTATTCCTTATCCTGTCACTCAATTTTACGTCAATCATACTTCTTAACGCTCTCATTTGTACTGCATTTATTCTACTTTCATGCTTTTTCTGCCATACCCAACTTTCACTCCCATACATAAGTGTCGGAACTAACACCCCTCTATGCACAGCCTTTCTTTATAACCCATAAAAAAACATCTTAAACAGAGCACTGATGTTAACTTTGTGGGTAGGTATTGCGAACGAAGCTTTTTTGATAACGGAGGTCCTTTTAACATAAGTACTCTAAGTTAAAGATGGATTTAATTTATGCCAAAAGTCCAACCTATAAAAGAAAATCACCTCATTAGCATGAAAATCAATGGATTCTCATTTTCATCGGCTAAATCCGTCAGCAATCCAAATACTCGAGTTTCTGTTCAGCACCATTATAAATTCTGTGGTTCCGCTATATCAGCTGGTTCAAACGCGAATATGGAATTTCAATCATGCATTTCGACGAATTAAAAGCATCGGATGGCCACTACGAGATTAATTTGATTAGCAATGTATTGTATAGGGTGATATTTTACTGGTGACCGATAGCGAAATTTCAAGACGGGCTGCTGGTGATAAAGAAGAACTTTCTCCAAGGACAAAAATATTTTTAATTTTTATAGTAGGTAACTCAAATGACCTGATATGTATGTTTTTTGTTTCTTATTTTGACATGTGCTCCTGGGGAATATTGTTCCTTATCACCAGCCCGTCTTGAGTTTTCGCTATCGGTCACTAGTTATATTTTACCACCCAGCACCCTATAGAAGGTACTATTTAATTCAGTGCAAATATTTGAGGGTGAGTTCTACTCTTAAAACTAAACAACTTAATAAACATAGGTTGAAAAAAGAAATTGGACCTCCTATACAGAAATGTTCAAAATATGTGTCACTTTGAATGGGGGTCAATTTTTTTCACTGAGTATAGCTGTTCAGTTTTACAAGAAGAACTCACCCTGAAATATTTGCACTGAATTAAAAAGTACCTTATATATCTACAGCACCCAGCTGTTGACGCCATTACAAGCATAACAGCTGTTTGCAGAACACAGCAAATAGACGAAGTCGCTGCGTTTGAGCTGTGCGCTATTATGAAACTACAGGCTGCAAGTCTACAGGTGAAATTCTCAGTGCATTACGTAGCTGGTTTTGATTCCTGGTATCATAATGGCTAACAGACTACGCAATGAACGTCGAATTTCACCTGTAAAATTGTAGCCTGTAGCTTGATGAAATCGGGCACTGGAAAGGCTGGAATAGATACGACGCTATAGCCTGTAGCCCTCGAAGCCAGACATAACTGGTCCGATTGCGTAGCGGATAGTACCCCTGCCTTCTAAGCCAAGGGTCGTGGTTCGATACCCACAATACACAAATATTTTGAAAAATACAATTTTCAGTTATTTGTGTATAGTCTGGGTGTTTTCTATGTATAATATGTATGTATTTACAAGAAATGAAGTAATAATATAAGCTTTTTAGTTCCTATAGTACAAGCTATGCTTTGGGACTTAATGGCGCTGTGTTGAATGTCCAGGATATTTATTAATTTATTTAAATGTAATTATGTTTTTTTTTATTGATGCTACAGTTATTCTGCCCACAAAAAACTTGCCTCAAAATGAATTCGGATTTATCCAAAAATGCCTTAGACCATTTCTGTTTTCAAAAATTGATATTATTGTAGAGTACTAAATTAAATTCCATCCTAAGTAGATAATGTATCTACCAATCTACTTTATCAACACTCCACTGCTGGTATTCATCTTCATTTCATATGGGTGACCGAGTCTAGGTACGACCCAATGAACCCTGTTGTCAGAGTTTTTCAACCGCCTATCGTGTTTGAACGATTAGTTTCGGCGAGTAGTTTGCAATTTTGTTGAACAATGTTGGTACTCCTGTACTCCTAAACGGTAATGGCAAATTAGTGAACTGTCATGAGCCTGTTCTTTCTTGCTCACAGGAAACACATCATAAGTATTTATGACTTTCTCATACATATATACATACATAAATCACGGCTATATCCCTTACGGGGTAGGCAGAGCGTTAACGGACGTAAAACGGATATTAACACCACGTCTGACAAAAGTTTGAGGGTCAATCAGATAACTGTGTATCACTATAGTGACAGGCTGTCAGCCCATCGCTTAAAATTGTAATACACATCCAACCCTCGAGTCCCTTGTCGCCTCTTACGACTAAACGAAAAGAAAAAATCGGTCTCCCATACAAAATTCCCGATCAGCTGACTAACATTATATGGAAACTCGAAAATTTTATTGCCCAACATTAATGAAAGTTGTTCAGTTTCATTGTCTGATCATGCCTGCAAAGTTTTCGGTACACCGTCCCTTACACCCTGTATATTCGATGCACAAGCTTCAATCAAAACATCAATATCTGTCTCTATCGTAGAATCGGTTGCTTTGGAAACTAACACGAAAACTATATGTACAAGAAATATACAGTACATATAGTGCGGCTGCATACAGTATCTAGCAGTAAATTTGGGTGCTCGCCAAATGCAATGCTCATCCATTATGTTGACTCGGCAGTGCAGGGGGAGAAGTTCGTCTCCATTGTCGGAGACGATACGAGAATGATGACCTAGTTAGAAACTAGCAGGAACATACAAAATTGGTATAAAAAAGAAATAAAATGAGTTCTCTTACAATGTCGGATCATGACGTAAATAAGTGATAGTATTACTGACATGGATTAAAGTAAATTCCATTTCAATTCAGTAGGTTTATCCAAAATATTACTTGTAACGTCGTAACATATCTTCTGTTATGAATTCATCGTTTACAGCAAACTGTGTAAGAAAGAGAATTAAATTGAATTATAATCATGTATATATAAGTTTAAACTCTTTACCACAACAAATACTTGGCCAAATTAAAACTCTATCTTTCTGACGTGATAACTTCTCTGATGAACGCGTCACGCCAGCTGCACTCACGAAAAAGCATAACACACTACGTTCTTCTTGAGCCGACTGTGCAAGCGAGAACGTGGAATAAGCGATAAAGAGGCATTATTGGTCTAATCATTTGGCATGTGATGCATGCAGTTTTCTTATGATATAATCTTACTTTTGACAACAATTCTTATTTTTGTCGTTTTACTCGACCATATGATTCAATTCAACTTACCTGTACAGATACGATAAGTCTTCTAATACTTAAGAACTTTCTGCTTGCCTCTCCATACAAAGATCCAAATGGTGGATACAGTTTTTGTATCATAATAGCTAGCTTATGAAGGTCACCTTACTCACTTCTTACTTTTTAGGTTTTTGGTATCGTTTTTGCTTTTATTTGTAAGCAATCTTAGTCTAGTTTAGCTTTGTTTTAATTGTTATTTGCCCCTTAAATTACCTTTATTTACCGGAATAAATACATACATCACACTATTGCAGTCCACTGCTGGACGTAGGCATTCCTCAGGGTACGCCATAGATATTAGCTCTATACATAGGGGGCCCAAATGTCACCACGCTCTGGGCAGGCGGGTTGTTGACCGCAATGTGTAAATACATTGTTAATTTATTTTATTTCGTTTCACTGACTACGACATTCTTTTACGCTCCATGTCATGTCGTATGTCGCAACAATGGAAACACACCACCCTATATACAGGGTAAATACAGCTCTCCAGAGTGTGCTCTGTGATTGAAGCATGTTACATGTCCGGTGGGGGTCCATTTCCCAAAATGCATGGATTTAGGTTACATACATACCTACATTGATACAAAGTGGTATGTACTGGCTGGGCTAGTGTAGCTCCGATGGAGATTTATGGTTTCGGAACGTTGTTCCGGCTTTTTGGGTCTCGAAAGGGTGGTAAATCTTGACCACGTATAGCTCGTAGTTAGAAATTTTGCCTGGCCCGATGGCGTAGCGGATAGTACCTCTGCCTGCTACGCCGAGGGTCGTGGGTTCGATCCCCAGAAGACACAAATATTTGTTAAGTCATTTTCAGATATTTGTGTTTAGTCTGGGTGTTTCTATGATCAATATGTATTTATTTTCAAAAAAGTATAGAAGTATTAATATCAGCTATTTAGTTCCCATAGTACACGCTTTGATTAGTTTGGGGCTAGATGGCGCTGTGTGGTTTGTTCAGGATATTTATTTATTTATTTTATTTGCGGTGGGTTGGGTTTGCCGTACACTTTGGCCTGAATCGGTGATTAAATTATATGAAAAATTTCATTTTCTTTACAAATGCATTGTCTATGTTGTATAATGGTTATTTCACAACTTCCTTTATAAAAGTTGCGTAAACATTGGAGACGTCAATATATATACAGTTTACTCGACACTTGGAAAAGTTTGCTCGACGGGAAAAGTCTATTGACTGTTCTGCAATCAGTCACTCCGACTGCGTATCAAAACTAAAATGAATAAAAATGCCATCAATTGATATAAAAATTAGTAAAAGTAAGGCCAGCCCGATGAGGCATATTTGACAGCTGTCGTCTGCATACTGAAAGAGATGTTAACAAAGGAAAAGAGACCACTCTGCTATAGCATTATCACGAATCTGACTGCTGTCAAATATAGCTTATTGGAATGGCTGTAAGTACCATTATTGTTGAGTATGAGTAAGTTGAAGTTGAAGTTGTATTATTAGTGTTAGGTATATATAACACAGATATATATTAGTATATTGAGTAAACTTTTGTTTAACTATATTCATTAATTAAATTGTGCACGATTTATCAACCTCACCTTATGCTATCTCTCTACCGTAGGACTGCTGGAAGAGATTTCTTTTTAGAAATAAGTAGTACCTGTTGTGTTGTTTATCTATAATGTAATTGTTTTGTGTTTTGTCTTGTGTGCAATAAACAGTGAAATAAATAAATAAATAAGTTGAAGTACCGTACCTTGCAATGACGTGTGGTGCCGGCTTAGAATAGCATCACCCCATTTTTCCCGTGGGTATCGTAAGAGGCGATTAAGGGACTCCAGGGTAACATGTGTATTGCAGTTTTAGCACAAAGTAAGTATTGGCGGTGGTTTAAGGCAATGGGCTGACAACCTATCATTATAGCGATACACAATTATCCGAATGACTCTCATACCTATATCTGTCAGACGTGTAGAAAATTTCCGTTTTTACGACCGTTAGCGCTCTGCCTACCCCGCAATATAGGCGTGATATATGTATTTATGTATAAAGTACCTTAATAATCGCGAGCACCACTACTAATAATGACCTATTGTTACATAAAATGTGATTAATTCCTTGAAAAATACCCATTTTCACATAATTTGTTTAGAGATTAAACCCAACCCAGCTAACCACAAAAACAGGAAAAATCAACTAATCTTTAAATAAATAAACATTAGATTTATTCATGTTAAGTCCACTGGTTTAAACGCTTGGGTGATTAGATGTATTCGTAAATAATGAATACTTTTAGTATCATAGAGATAATTTTAATATTGTTTTATACCGCTGTCATATCCGATGCTAAATTGGAAGACAAGAATTTTAAACATGAAAAGGTCGGAATTTTTTTACCTTCTTTACTTAGGTAAGTAAGTTGACTATTTCCCGATTTTCAGGTACCTACGCATTTTATTTTACTTATATATACTTTATAAAATAAATTCGCGGTTTACCAAATTCAAATTCAATCGTTTGGCGCCGTAACCGAAGTTTTTCAATTAGCGGAAATTCAATATTAAATTTTTATTAATTACAGGTTTTCATCTCGGCAGAGGTAAGTTACCGTACTAAGCTTTTAAAGTACTCACACATATATCACGCCTATAATCCCTGGCTACCCCGCCAGAGCGTAAACGGCCGCATGAAACGGTAATTTACGCCACGTCTGACAAATATTTGAAGACCATTCGGTATATTGTGTATCGCCATAGCGACTGGTTGTCAGCCCATCGCCTATAACAAATTGTAATACACACCCTCAAGTTCCTTACTCGCCTCTAACTACTCCCAAGGGAAAGAAATAAGGTGATGCTATTCTAAGCCGGCATCACACGGTCTTTAAAGTACAGAGAGTAAATGCTGGAAATATTTTATCAGGGTTTACCCCTTCTAATATTTGCAGTTTTTTTCGGTACAACTTACATATCGTAAGGTAAAAGGCTATTTAGTGTAAGCGACATCTAGGCCGATATTCACTGAATTATATTATTGTATCAGATTTAAATCCGTCGCATGAAATTCATTGCAATGGCGGACAGTTTCAAAAAGATGATACGAATGAAGGTGGAAAAATCAAGTACGATCTCATCAGCGGCAGAATTTATATACATAAATGTGAACTGCATCCCGGTGTGCCAGGAGGTGATACTTACGCGTCCATCTTAAAACGTGCAGGAATTAAAGGACCCTACATGTCACAGATAAAATACGCACATATATATCTAAATCCAAATACTCACGACATTCAAGCAAATGATTTGATAGAATTTGAATTGAAATATCTAGAGCTATCATATCGAGAAGAGCCTTTGATTATGCCTTTTGAAAGAGGACAACCAAAAGATTTGAAATTTTTAGAATCTTTAACGGAGTTAGCTACTTTAGTGGTGGTTAATGCAAAATTGCCATCTCTACCAAAGAATAACAACATATCGCAGTTGACTCTTGAAAATGGGGAATCTTTGGGTAAGTCAATTAAAATTTTTCTAATCTTAATAATACTCATAATTTTTTTTGCATCAAATCTGCTTTCTCGTATTTCAATAACTGTGTTTTCTAGTTCTCCGTCATCATTACATGGAACAAGTACCTTATAGTGCCTAGTCAGTGCACTCAGCAGATATACACTCCTTTTTTTTATGCACTTTATTTGTCACTTTATTGCCGCTTTACCTTTTATGTTATGTACGGCGTAAATTGTCAATACTTTTTGAACTTTTTCATCAAGTTTTTTTTTATACATAATTTTCTATTACAGGTGCAATAGGGGGTTGCAGCAATATTAAAATGATGTTTATAACACAATGGGAAGTATATAAAGATTACTGGTTAGCGTCTTGTCCTAAAATTGAAGACCTACATATAAAATTTACTTCATTCCAGTCCGCTCGCAATATTTTGCGAGGTGCTACGTCTTTAATAAGAATAAAAATCTCGGAATGCAACTTTCAATATTTATCGTTTGATGATCTTTTTGAGAACATGCAAAGATTAGAAGAGCTAGACCTCAGGGACAGTCATATAAGTGTAAGTCGAGAAATAAACTAGAAGTGGGACGTTTAGGCTAGTAATCTTCAACTTCAACAACCACAACAGTCCACTGCTGGACATGCCCCCTTCCCCAATTTGGGAAATAGTTGCAATACTCACCACGCTTGGCACGTGGATTCGCGAGCGCAGTACAGGGTATTAAGTTCACAGGAAACGCTGCTGCACATGTCCTATATCCATCCCTTTGTGACAGTTTACGTCACCCACGGGTAGAAATGGGGTGGTGTGGAGAGCATCCAACGTTTTCCTTGCGAGGCGTGGACTGCATGCGAAATCTTCTTAATTCACCGTCTATATGTTTAGTTCCAAGTCTTCTTATGTCATCATTATGACTGGTAGGACGCACTGATCGAAAGCCTTGCTTTTAAGGTATGGTCGCAATTTTGGCTCAAGGATGTTAAGCATCTTACCAAATACACTAATGATGGGTTTTTTAGGTTAAACAACTAATAAAACATTTATTGCAGCAAATTATACCGGGCGAGATCAAATTACTTTCACTGCAATCATTAATGATGTCGGGATCAGTAGATTGCGAAGATATGAAGTATTTGCTTCGTCAGATACCTAAACTCCGTGTTCTTAACTTGAGAAAAAGTTATATATTAACAAGAAATTATTGTAATTCTACTAACTTTGAAGGTAAGTTAGATTTAAACCCAGTTGTGTCAAGGAATAGAGTGATACATGATGAGTCACATCAGCCTAGCGCAGTCTACTGCTAGATGTAAGCCTCCCTCAGGGTACACCACAAGGCTCTAACTCTCGTTTTTGCCATTCAATCATTACCCATTACCAGCTGCCCTCTACAAGTCAAAAGTTCATCTAGCCTTTACACAATTTGGTCTGGCAGCACAGCACTTCAAATGGCGCGTGATTGTAACAAGGCGAATTCGCGATTTGAGGAGCAACGCGAAGCAAACCTTGACGCTAAGCGCGATTAGTTGAAAACCTATATAACATTTATGTGAACAAATTATAGGAACGGTAATCTCAACTGCCCATATTGCTCCAAGAGTTGACAGAAACCATTTGGCTATACTAGCATTAGTAGTCATCTCCGAGCGCATCACGCACCGCTCTGATTAGGACTTGAAGTTGTCGCTGTAATCAGCTGTAATCGCTCGGAAGGATAATCACCACCACAACATCTTTTCATCTCTAATCTCCTATTTTAGAAACACTAAGTTACGTTTTAATTTATTTAATTTTTACAGGATATTCTGAACTTAAGCAACTTGATTTACGAGAAATTGGAACAGATAATATTAAATGGATCTTTAATTGGATAGAAGATAAAAGTTTTCCAGGTGTCGAAGTAATATTATTGGATGACTTCAAGGAAGACAGTTTTCAGGTAGCTGTAATTTTTAAGTAATATATGATCAGATTTCAAACTTTGAAACACTTCTCGTGTGAAGTATACATACATACATACATACATATAATCACGCCTCTTTCCCGTAGGGGTAGGCAGAGACTACATCTTTCCACTTGCTACGATCCTGACACACCTCTTTCGCTTCTTCAACATGCATCAATCTTTTCATACATGCTCGTCGGTTTAGGGTACTCTTGACCTGACCTTTCTCTAGAACGTCCCCGATCTGATCCAAGTACGTGCGTCTTGGTCTTCCCCTTCCAACGTTCCCATCCACACTCGCCATATACACCTGTTTCGTTAATCTTCTTTCATTCATTCTCTCAATGTGACCAAACCATCTCAGCATTCCTTTTTCTATACCAGTCACTATGTCATCTTTTATACCGCAACGTTCTCTAATCACGCTATTCCTTATCCTGTCACTCAATTTCACTCCTATCATACTTCTTAGCGCTCTCATTTCTACCGCATTTATTCTACTTTCATGCTTTTTCTGCCATACCCAACTTTCACTCCCATACATAAGTGTTGGAACTAACACTCCTCTATGCACAGCCAGACGTGCCTTATTAGACACTGTCTGGCTGTTCATAAAAGTATGCAACGCTCCATTCACCATGTTGCCGGCATTTACCCTCCTTTCAATGTCACTTTCACACTTTCCATCTGATGTAAACTTCGATCCCAAATATACAAACTCTTTCACTTGCTCCACCCTCTCTTCTTCTATCATAATATTACACTCCGTCGTGAAGTATACGTTTATATAAAACTGACAGCGAAAGTCGCAGGTTCAATTCCTGGCTGTGGTATAAATATTTTAAAAGTTATCTACCTCTATATTACATGATCGTATAGCGTGAGGAAATTGGACATAGTAGGTACAAAATGTATGCATTTATATATTTAGCCTATCGCGACATCTTATTCTATGTAAAAATGTTTCATTTTGAACTCCAATAAACATCAACATATTTTCTGCTGTTCAGAACCCCAGACTCATAGTTCTTTTTCACGCAGCTACGCAACTTCATGAGATGGTCCGTTCCCTTGAAAATAAGCATACCTAAAAATAAAATAAATATGATTGACTTTACAAAATCAGACTACGAAACACTGCAAAAATCAAGAGCAAATGTAACGATTGCTGGACCAATACATATAAACTGTGACTGCCAACATAGATATTTAGCACGAGCAATGAGAGAAAACCTTTTGAAATTTTTATTTTATTCAGAAAGACATAGGCTCAGAGGACAAAATAAAGTTATGTGCAAGGATATGAAGGGAAAGAACATTGCTAATACATTTACACAAGAAACGGAATGCAGAAAAGAAAAGTGTGAGAGTCAAAAGAATTGTGTCTGTCGCCGTGTGTGGTTAGCTGATGATACACTAAGCAAAGAAACTGAAGCTAATTGTAAAGACGCGGGCATCAGCAGAATACCTTATGAAGATAAACTAATAAAATTACTAGGGCATAATAACAAAATACAACTTCGAGAAGAAGACATTCCTGACTCACTTATGGTAATTGTTTTAAGAATTTGGTAAAAGAACAATACTTTTTAGCATTATTGTATAATATTTCGTATGTACCTAACTGCTGAAAAATTAATGCTAATTTTATAATCGAATCCCAAAAAGCCTAATTTCAATTTTTTTCAGTACTTGGATCTTACCCAAAACTATATCTCGACAATGTCAGACAGTGTTGCGAGGAAGTTATTTTCTGTAAACAATCGTACTATTTTATTATCTAGCAATCCGATAGTGTGTAACTGCCAGAACAAAGGTTTTATAAACGCCATTCAGACACATCGGGACCAAATACCAGACTATGACAATATAACGTGTGCTGGAGAAGAAAAGTTGAGGCTTCGCGATATAATGGTCAGCAAATTGTGCGAAGTTCAGAATGATATCTACATGGTAGCCTCTTTGATTGCTTTTGGTGTATTGTTAGCGCTAGTGCTACTTATTGCTCTCCTAAATTACCAATATGGGCAAGAAATACGCGTGTTTTTGTACGCCAGAGGATGTTGTCTATTTTGTGTCAAAGAAAACGAAGATGACGAGAGGGCCTATGATGCTTTCGTTTCATTTTGTCATCAAGACGAAGACCTTGTTTACAACGAACTCATCCCTCAGTTGGAAGAACTTGGCTACATATTGTGCATTCATCATCGTGACTGGGTGCCAGGGGAACTCATTCCAACACAAATAATACGATCTATAGAATCTTCTCGTAAAACTATAATAGTCCTGTCGAAAAACTTCGCCTGTTCTTTATGGGGGTCGCTAGAATTTAAGGCAGCGCACGCACGTGCTCTCAAAGATGGAGTCGCAAGAGTTATCCTTATAGTGCTGGATGATGTCATCAACTCGGAGGACCTGGATAGAGATATACGTAGCTACATCCGGACAAACACATACGTGACCTGGAACGATCCCTGGTTTTGGGACAAGATTCGATACGCGATGCGTCGAGCTCGTAGTCAGCGTCGTCGTAGCGATGAAGAACTGAATTTATCAAATAATCCAGGACCTTTACTGTCTCCAGCAACAAGTGTACCCCAAGTCCTTGCACCCAGTTGAATTATAAACTAAAATCTAGTCTTTTTGTCTGTGTATAACTTTTGAGAGAGCATTAGGTTTTTTTTACAGTTCGACGGACGGTTCCCGGGCTCATTGACGCAATCAATGGTATATGAGGAATTTTGAGTGTTATTGTCATTTATACTAATTTGGAATCAGTGAATTTATCCAAGTTGTTTGAACTGGCAATAATTTGAAGCAAAAAAATAGAAAAAATTGAAACTGAGTACCTAAGTACTTAACTTTTTACTTGGAGCAAAAATAGAATACGACGGGTTCCAGGCTGCTTGTATTAACCGCCATTTTTGAAAGATTACTTAAGATCAGTATAATATAGAGATTTCATTTTCAGAAGAAAATCAAAACTGTATCAAATCGAATTATTATAAAAAAACCTCATCTCTATACTTACCATATTTTCCATAGTCTGATTAATTTTTTTCTGACGTAATTATTAACTTAAAAAAATACGCTTTATACAGAATGTCAAATTTTTACTTTTGTTCCATGCTTAACGGGCCTACTTCCATGAAGTGAGGTGAAAACGAGCTACGAGAATGCATTTTATACATAATCTAAGGCACATCACTGTCAACAAAATTTTGTTTTTTAATCTTCAAGATATGAGGAATAAGCCAGGGCAGCGCAAAATCTCATTTTATATTTAATTACGGAGAAATTAAAATTTGAAGTTACCTCTATTTTTCAGTGATGAAGCGTGGCGTAAGAGATTTCCTCCGCCAGTGCTAATCGAACTGTATTGATCTTAGTATGATTATTAGTGGCAATTTCACGTTGAACCCGCCCGGGCGGCTATTTTTTGACAAAACAACTTAGTTATTAAGAAATTTAGCAAAACACTTACTGTTTCCGGCTGCTTTCCTTGGGAATAAAAGGTTTTTGTTTTGATGTGTTTCCTCTGCTGTCAAAACTGACGTGGAATTGATCATAGATAAACGGAATATGATGCAGACGCGACACACTGTACATTTGTTCGATATTTTGACCGTGAAAAAATATTGTAGCTAGAATTTTGCCGTAAAATATATCAACTATCTACAACAACGGCATTCTATCCACTATGGATAATTTTGCCAATGTCAATACTACGTTGATTGATACATCGAACGAAACGCAAAATATGAACCGATTAGACGTAGGTATTAAAAATATTTTTACGATCAAATAATAGGATGACGTGGTTGTTAGTGCAGATTAGTATGAAGTAGTAAGGTTCGATTTATTTGCAACACTAGACGGCGGCACGGCGGCACAAAAGCAGTTTTTTAACCGCGGCGGAAATTTTTAATTGTATATATGGAGCGCTGCGCATACGGTCACCACCAACCACAGTTTTAGGACAAATTATAAGAAAGCAAGTATAATAATCATGTACATGTACTTACGTACATACATACATACACATATCACGCCCATATCTCTTGCAACTTGCGTACCTAGTATACAAAAGTATTATTTATGTAGCAAAAGATTTTTGTCAGATTTCAGTTCAAGAGTGGGATCAATTGTTTCAGAAGGTTTTTAGTGTTATGGGGTAGAAAGATTCTAGAGTGGCACTGGGTCAAGATGTTCAAGCTAGGGTAACACTGGGTTGAAAGGTTCTAGACTTATACCTAGCTGGAAAGTCCTAGAGTGTCACCGACCAAAATGCCAATACAAATGTTAAAATTAATTTCCAGGTAGGTACTTATCATTTCGGGAAGGTCGAGGGTATCATTATCTTAAAGGTTGTAGTCACCCTGGTTCGTTGGTAACACCGAAATATACCAAACACTGTATAGGGCTATAAATCCCTTTTCTAAAAATACCAATTTCAAGACCAAAAATTACAGGATTATCCAGATAGGAATGGATTAAAAACCCTAGTCAAAAAAACAATTAGAAGCACCTTCGATTTTAAAATTTTCTTAGTTACTTTAATAGATATCACCAAAATGTATGATAATTTTTAACTATGAAGCAATTCAACTGGTGTCGGTGATTAAAGGAAAAAGATTGTTAAAGGTGTTCGAAGGTTTGAAAATTTTAAGGCATGCGGCGTCTGATGGTCAACAAATATTGTTCAAAAACTAATGAACGGTGCGAGAATGCGACCGCTATATATTATCATATCATAATATCATACTCGAATATATAATGGCCGTCAATAATTGGTTTTCGCTGTTTATATTTTAAATTTACATCTATGTATACTGATTTATGCAATAAACGTTTAAAATTGAAATTTAACAGTATTAGTTCCGCTTAAGGTGCACGCAATGACGAAAATGACAAAGAAATATCCAAAAAAAGTTTCTTAATGTTGAAGTTCGCAAAAAAATACAAGTACAATACCGGGATGGACAAAAACGAAACAAAAATATGTTCGCGCAAAGTGCGTAACATGATACTGGCCTCTTGCATTTTTAAACCTGAACTAATAAGTTGGCTTTATTTAGTTTAATGACTTTGCTTTTTCTGTAATAACGTTAAACTAAAAAGTTGTAAATATGATTTGAAGATATGTGTTTTGTGAACTGATTAAGCCCTTATTTTTAGATGAATTATTTTCATGTACTGAAAGTGGAAGAATAACAAACCAACAGACAGTACAGTTTATAGAGTTCATAATTAATATGGATACTATGCCTTCAGCTAAGTCTTGGCGAATGGTTCAGCTTATTTCAAAATATGGTCCTTATAATATAATGTAGGTTAATATTCCTTCCAAGTTATAATATCAACTTTGTGATTAGTCCACCGAGAATCGAACCCGGAACCTTTGCGCCGCAGGCAGTCGCACTACCATTGGTCGTCAAGTATTGTATCAGTACCAGTTAGACTAACATTATATGAAATGGTGACACCTCTATAATATACTCTTTGACATGACTTCCGAATTTCATTTGAATTTCGTTCCTTCCGTCGAAGTAGGACTCTTAATGACTTAGCCGCCTAGGATTGTTATTTTTTGCTCAATGTTACAATTTTTTGTTCCTAGCTTAGTGACTGTTGATTTCATAAATTCATTATTATTTCAAACAAAAGCTTAATTATTTAAATACCATCTCAAAAACCCAGCATATGCGACGCAGAAATATTCGCTGCATCCAAATATTGTTTAAAATCTAAATCACAAAAATGGCGATTAATACAAAATAGTTCGGAACTCGTCAAGCCTGATTTAAAAAGTAAAGCAAAGATATATTTTATCAGAAAAAGAAAAAATTTTATGTAATAGATACATTTAAATCTATTAAATAGTACGATTTGCGAAATCGAAACAGTTTCAAGAATGAGCCCGAAACTCGTCGATTATTAAAGAGACTATGCTAAACAATTATTGTGTTATGTCCCTGAAATTGTATTAATTAGGCATAAAATTATCCAGTACCTACATAACGTAAGTAACTTACAAATTTTGATAAAATCAAACCCGAAGAGAAAACTAGCGTTTTATTTATGCAAGCGCCATCTCTGAACAGTTGATTAAAACACTTCAGTAGGTTAGTGTCAGAGAACGATGCGGCGTGCTGCTGAGCTACATTGTACACTAGTTACAGCAACATACTAACAGATGGCGCTTTGAGTGAGGAAGTCATTTTGTCAATAGTTCAAACTTGTCATGAGAGATGGCGTGGTTGATAAAATGCAGGCGTGTTGCAGAGAAGTCGAAGTTTTTGAATTATGTTTTTATACTTGCAATTTGTTAATTGCTGTGTGATGCTAGCTGAAACATCACCCGTGGGTGTTATAAAAAAAACCAAGAAAAAAATAAACAATAAATAGCTAGCCATAGCATAGTTTTCTTGGAAACAAAAGAAGTGGTGCCCAAGTGCCAATAGTCTTTCTTTTTCGTGTGGGTCACCCGATGAACCCTGGTGTCAGAGCTTTACTAAACTGGGTCTGGGTACAAATTTACAAAGTGATAATTATCGGAATATATTTAGGAATAATGGACGCGTCGATACCGCTTCATTATCTGGATTTTTACTATTAAGTTTCTTGAGAGGATTGTGCAGCACACTTTTGTAGAGATATTTTTTTTAAATGTCGACCTGTGTTCCTTGGGGGAAATTGTTTATAGACTTATAGTTTTTAGACTTGCTCACCCCTTAAACTATTTTTTTTTACTTTTTCGGTGGGTGGCTTTCTTCCTTCCACAATAATAATGTAGGTACTTATATTTTTGCCTATGCACTTCTGGTATGCGGCAGACGTGACCTGCTCATATTTAATTTCATTATAGACTAAGAGCCCGTTGACAAAGTCTTACCTCATAAGGTTACCGAACGGAAGTATCTAATAGCGATAGATAATGTTCAGGAGTTCGGAAAAATATTAGATTGACATCCGATATCCGTGCAGATTGATAGCTTTACGCATGCCATTAAAGAAAATATTTTCAAAAATTTGGAGGTGGTATAACAGTCAGACACAACACAACGGTTGTGTAACGACCGCAGTCTAAGTAATCATAGACAACAACCAGGGCCGACGGCTTAACGTGCCCTCCGAAGCACGGAACCAGCTGTCTTTTCGGACATTCAGGTGGTTCACCCTGCAATGTCCTAACCAGACTGGGAACAAATTCACAAAGTGATAAATATCAACTTTGTAAGTGAATCGAGCCCGTAACCTTTGCGTCGCAGATAGTTGCACAACCACTGCGCCACATCGGCCGGCTGCTAGGTCTGGAGCTGGCCAATTTAGCAGGTTTCCAAAGGCTCTTAAGATGGGTAAACGTCATATCAAAAATACCTTCTTTTTAGATGGGTAAACGTTTGAAGTTTAACTGGCTCGATCGTGTAGCGGATAGTACCGTGCCCTGCCGAGGGCCGTGGGTTTGATTCCCACCGGTCACAAATATTTAGTCGTTTTCAGATATTTGTGTTGAGTCTGGGAGTTTTTTATATATATTATTTTATATTTATTAACAAAAAAAGGATATAAGTATCAATATTAGCTATTAGTTCCCATCGTACAAGCTTTGCTTAGTTTGGGACTAGATGACGCTGTGTGAATTGTCCATGATATTTTTTAATTTAATTTAAGTGGTACAGCAGGGCAACGCAATTTTTGGAAATTTTATTAGTTTTTTAACTGAAATAAAATAAAAACTTCCTCGATATCGGATGCTAACCTACTATTTTCCTGACCTCCCGAATATTATTTATCGCAATAATAGCCGTGTGATGCCAGCTTAGAATAGCATCACCCCATTTCTTTCTCTTGAGAGTCGTAAGAGGCGACTAAGCAGTTTCAGGCGATAGGATGACAACCTGTCACTCTGGCGACACACAATTTTTCGAATGACTCTCAAATATTTGTCAGACGTGGCGTAAATGTCCGTTTTTTGCGGCTGTTTTGCGCTCTGCCTACCCTGCAAGGGATTATAGGCGTGATATGTGTATGTATGTGTGTATAAAATACTTACGTTCGGTAACCTTATGAGGAAAGACTGTGTCTTCGGGCGCTTAGTCTATTATTATTACATACAAGTCTTCAGAGATGAACCAAGTTATAAAAATATTTTCAGAGAATGATACGAACAAGAAACATGATATTGTGGTAATAAAAGGAGTGATGTTTTCAATACAGCACTTTTAGGTGAATTATAAACGTCCGGCACTATATTTTCGTTCGTGACAGCTGCCATAAAAATGACAGCTTGCGACAGCCGCGATTCATGCGATGTGTGCTTTGATATTATCTGAATTTTGAAAATTGTGTATCGCCAAAGTTACAGGTTGTCAGCTCATCGCCTAAAATTGCAATACAAATGTAACCCTCGAGTCACTTAGCCGCCTCTTACGACATCCACCGGAAAGAAATGGGGTGATGCTACTCTAAGCAGGCATCACACGGCGCAGTATGTTTTATTTTGTTTTCACTAAGACTTGTGTAACCCACAGACGACCTAATAGGTACTTATATTAATAATTTACTAAATAAAAAGGTACCAACGTAACAAAGCAACAATGGTCGACACATTTTGTGACAACATTATTTCGTGAACTAATGTAATATGGTTTCTTCACCGTGGCTAATTTAAAGTTAACAGACAAAAGACTGTTCAAAATAAAACGAATTAAAAACTGCCGGCCGAAAATTCTAGGGCAAATAGGCGAGTAAAAGGCGGCAGTTTTTAACGGGGTTCCGTAGCATATTATTATTTTTATTTATTTTACATTTTGCTTATTTTAAATTTAAATCGCCTTGAGATCAGAAACAGAATATTAAATGTGGTGCCCACAACAGGGGCAAATATTTTACGAGGCGAAATCACCTATGAAATTGAACAACTTACCCCATGAAACATAGAATAAAATATAGAATAAAATATAGAAATATGAACCTCCCATATAAACTGACTCGGTCGGCTGTTGCATTTTGTATGAGACGTAGGTACAATGTTTTTAATATTTCGACCCATGTTTCATAGCGATTTATGTAAGATGCCGTCTCGCATAAAAATATCTGGCAAAAGCCCTATAAAAATAAGAAGCCAAAAATTTTGGTCAGCTGGCATAAAAAGAATGAAAAGGTATGAGGGAACAGCCATTAACGAAGGCAACAATGTATGTCAAATCGGGCCCTTTTTGTAGGATTACCAACTTATGCCATTAAGCTGGCATGGCTCCTTACCAGGATTATTTGTATATTATACATATATGGGTGAAATTTTACTAAGGACCGATAGCGAAAACTTATTTCGGGCTGGTGATAAAAAACAACTTTCTCCAAGGAACTTAGGTCAAAATATGCCAAAATTATTTTGAGCTTCAATAGTAACCCAAATCAGCTGATCGTTACTTTTGTATGGGAGGTCCAAAATTTTGGTTCATATTTCGACCAATGTTCCTTGTTGAATGTTGTTCCTTATCCCTAACCCGTACTGAGTTTTCGCAATCGGTCGCTGATAAAATGTCATCCTATAACATATCCCAGCGACTAATATCATTAGGTACAGATTGACCGTATCTATACTTAGGCAAAGTAGGTATTTCAAAGAAAATAAATAATATAGATGTAACATTTATTACCCTTTGCCGTGTGATGCCGGCTTAGAATAGCGTCACCCCATTTCTTCCCGTGGGAGTCGTAAGAGGCGACTAAGGAACTCGAGGGTGTGTATTGTATTTAAGGCGATGGGCTGACAACCTATCACTATGGCGATACACAATTTTCCGAATGACCCTCAAATATTTGTCAGACGTGGCGTAAATGTTCGTTTTTGCGGCTGTTTACGCTCTGCCCACCCCGCAAGGGATTAAGGTGTGATATGTGTATGTATGTATTTATACCCTGCGACAAAATGTGAAGTAACGACACTTAGACATACTAAAAAAATAAATTAAATTATTTTCAAAAATCTCGAGAACTATCAGATGGAAAAGTCCCTATTGTTAAATAGTTACATATTTTTTTTGTCAATTTCTACGGAACCATAAAAACGCCATTACACTAGCGACTTAACTGAAATAAATAAGTCATGGAGTGTAAGATTACAGATAACTAACCGTGAAGAGGTCTTACAACGGTAATGTTATTTTTTACCAAGCTATGGTTAATTTATATAAAATGCTTGGTATGACAAGCGGTGAACTGTTTAATGTATGGTCCAAAATTCATGCAAAAAAAGACACGTTGAATAAAACCTATTTTAAGTGGGTTGAATTCAGCTTATAAGCCAAGCCAGGGCTCATCGGGTCGTTGGACGACTCGGTGTCCTAAACGAAAAGAAGAAGAAGCTTGAATACCGAATTTTAAAACACTTACGTGTAAGGCATATTTTTTTTTGAAAACATGCAAAATTTTATAGCGCGGGCAGGATTTGAACCTGTTAGTTTCGCATTACTAGTGGCGACGCCTCTTCCATCTGGGCTACCGCAGCTCGTTCCTTGCCGTTGCCTTAAAGTATATTTTAATGCCAGTAACGCGTGGCACGACTCCATGTACCGGGTTAGTTTTGCAACAAATACCCAGGAAAAAAGAAGCTTATAAGCTTCGAATAGTTAAAATGAATACATTGAATTTTCTATCTTCTTCAGTGCAGAAATATAGAAAGTGAATCACGCGCAGAAAAAGTTATGTGTCAGATTAAAATCAATTCCGAAATAAAAAAGAACTAACTGATGATGATCATGATTCTTCCGACCGATTTCAGCCATGGCGACCACAAAATTTTTTTTAGAAACATCCTAGTCAAAGCGTCGCTGATGCGCTCGGAGATGGCTACTGTAGCCAATTTTTGCTGCGAACTCTCGGTGTACATCAGAATGGCGGGTATAATCTCGAAATAAATTAAGATTAAATGTGTTTTATGTACACTAAATGTTCGTATTTTTACTTAAATATAGACGTCGTACATTTATCCGATGCTTAGAAATAACGATTTCAAAGTGAGCAGCCATCCTGACATGACGCCAGGATGGCGGGTGTATTTTAAACGGGTGCACTAAACCTGACACCATTTGTGCATTTGTGTTTGTGTTTTTTTAATAAATCTAAGCATCGGATAAATGTACAATGTGGATATTTAAGTACAAATACGAACATTTTGTGTACATAAAACACATTTAATCATTCTGATGGACACAACTCTCGTGCGCAATGAGGGCAGGTGAGCTTGCCATTCATATTGTAGTTAATGAATGCTGGACGGGCCTTCACCTCATCACGCTTATCATCGAGGTCTGCTTCTTCTTTTTTTCGGGTCAATGGCAGTCACCCCTTATTACAGCTGTTGTGCCCAATAAGTAGCGACGTCAATGGCATTTTGGTTAGCTTTATACATGGTGTAAAAAAAATAGTTAAGAATATTTTAAGGAGTGAACCAGTATCTGAAACTGAACAACTTTCCCCAAGGAACATAGGTCAAAATATGAAAAAAATAATTGGCCCTCCCATACAAATTATCCCGGCCGGGTAACACACTAAGTATGGGAGGGTCAAATTATTTTTTCATATTTCGACCTATGTTTCTTGGGGAAAGTTGTTCAGTTTCACGTACTGGTTCACCCCTTAAAATATTCTTAGCAATTTTTTTTACACCTTATATAAGTCCTCCTGTGTGCAAGCAGCAGGACAGGTAGGGCATGACATTAGATGTGGCATAGAAGGGCTCCACACTCGCATATGTCACCTTGAGAGAAGCCCCACCCCTTCTGAGCTCTTTACACTTGCTAACACCCGACCGGAGTCTATTTATTCCAAGTAGGTCTGCTTTACACTGCTCTTCAAACTTGCGGATTCGCCTTTTTTCCATCCCTCGCCATTCGGGGCGCTGTGCTGCCAAACCCTCCTATTGAGGGGGCTCCATGTTGCATCGTCTCATGCTTTTGAACATCTTTATAGCACATTCACCATGCACCTGCTCCAGCTCCTGCCGCTGTCGCGAATATGGCTCGAAATACTTCCGCGGAAGTATCATCGCGAGTGAGTGCTCACACACTGCCGTTATACTCTTCTTGCATGAATATGAGTAAGCGGGATAGCAATACATTCCACAATCGTTCGTGCTGCCGTTCCTTAGACTCGCGCACGAACAGCCGACAATCGAGGGAGCACGGGAAGTGGCAGCGGCATGACGAGTAGCAGCGCGAGTAACCTGTTTACACATTCGCGCTGACGCGACGGTCAGGACGTGTTCTAAATGTGAAACTAAACAACTTTTTTTGTAGCATTTTCTGAAAAACGGAAAATATGGCCCGCCCATACAAAATCATTCAGCTACAGTATTTGTGTCGGAGGACCAATTTATTTTCATATTTCGAAAATTGGGACTATTGGAAAAGTTTCATGTCTTGAAAGTATACGCAGTAGTATTATATTATCTGTGACAGTAGTTTCCTTAAAATATTGTATAATATAATACTTAACTACTTAAGTATTTAGTACCAATCACTTCTGGTTTCCAAACTACTTTTACTCGTCAACTGTGGACGACATAATATCTTAGTTAGGTTTGATAACAAAAAAAAAATCAATAACTGGTTCTGAACCCACGATTCGGTTGGTGTTTCTAAGTATTTTCAAGTATTATGTGGGACATTTAGTTGTCGAACGACACGATGAACCCTGGCGTCGGTGAGTATAGCCGTCAACGACCTCGACAGTGGCGCCACATCACAAAAAAAAAGTTTTCTCTTTATACAAACGGTGTATGTTCCTTCGAACAATTGTAAGTTCGTTACTTATCCCAGCCTGATCTGAATTTTAGCTATGGGTCAATAGAAAAATTTCACCCTACAGGGGGTGTAAGGGTAAGTAACAATCCTCCAAATACTGATAGGGTGCAGAAAAAAATTGATGTTTCCTTTTTTTTACTGGAAAATTGTTCAGTTTTATGGTCTAAATGCACCCTATCAATATTCGAAGGGCTGTACCTTACACCCTGTATATGGATATTGATCTAATATACATAGAGACATACAAACACACAACTCATAAACAGCTTTACCGCAACATAACCGCTTATTGAATAATGATTTCACTGTCACTTCACATTAGAAGATAGCCTTATATCTAAACATGCTAATCCAAGCTTAAGACATGTAAGTAGGAAGTAGGAAGGTAATTAATTAAGCCACATGTAGGTATTTAATTATGCAATAGTTGATAAAGATGAATTAAAGACAAAAACATGTTGCCCTGACCCCAAATAAATTGGGATAAGGTACTTAATGTAGGCAAGAGTAAGTGTACGAACTATCAAAAGCTGTATTAGTTTATTTTCATAAATAAAAATAAACAATTGAAAAAAATTAAGCGATGTCCGGGGATTGAACCCGGGACCTGTGGTGTACAACCCCACCGCTCTGCCACTGAGCTACCGGCGGCGCGGCGCCCCACCAAACACTTCAAATTTTCAACCTCTTGATACTCGTCTTGAAGCGACGTCCCGGCCGTCCACGCCCAACTTATCCTCCATAGAAAAAGTTGTTCAGTTTCATGGTCATGCCTGCAAAGTTTTCGGTAAACCGTTCCTTACACCCTGTATTAGTAGTGGGATGTATGATACACAGAGTTATTGTTATAATATTATGAGGCCTTAAAAAACTACAAAATATAAATGTATTTTTAAGTTATCATTTAAAACATATAATAAACTCAAATCGAACTCATGCCGTGCAAACGAAGTCGCGGGTACCAGTTAGTATTAAAATAAAATAATACAGTAATTATATCATCTCAGGTAACTTTGTCGGCAATAAAAACAACAAAAAAAGTAAAGTGAAAGGTACATACCTACCTACACGTACTATTAATTTTGCAGTCTGTTGCGCCATAAAAATAATCATTCAATTGACTTATTTGCCGACGGTATACTTATAAGGTATTTTTTTTCAGATTAATATGTTACGCATTATTACGCCAATAGATGGCCGTCACCGTCGGTCCCGGTTGCTGTTTATGATTACTCAGACGGCCGTCACAACCATGTCAGAGGCTCACTAGTGGTATTAGACGGTTGCACGACTTGGCGTATCATACATATATACATATACATATCACGCCTATTGTCCCTTGCGGAGTAGGCAGAACGTTGAAGGTCGCAAAAAACGGCCTTTTTCGCCACATTTGACAAATATTTGAGGGTCATTTGTAAAATTGTGTATCGCCATGGTGACAGATTGTCAGCCCATCGCCTAAAATTGCAATACAGAACCTCGAGTCCCTAAGTCGCCTCTTACGACTCCCACGGGAAAGAAATGGGGTGATGCTATTCTAAGCCGGCATCACACGGCGGTTTTCTTCTTGTCGTATCATAAGAAAACGTCGACAAGAAGAAAACGACCTTTTTATCCTATTTCTACGGTGGTCATACGATCCGCAGTGTGATGCCGGCATAGAATAGCATCACCCCATTTCCTTCCAGTGGGTATCGTAAGGGGCGATTAAGGGACTCGAGGGTTACATGTGTGTTGCAATGTAGGCGATGGGGTGACAACCTGTCACTATGGTGATACATAATTATCCAACCGTCTGACAAATAAAAAATTGACAGACGTGGCGTTAATGACCGTTTTTACGACTGTTTCAGCTCTGCCTACCCCGCAATGGATAAAGACGTCATATTTATATGTATACGATGCGAGTAATAGATAAATAATTGACCCAGGTAATGGGCTGCAGCGTTTCATATGAATATGATTTGCACTGCGCTCGCCTTCCCGCATTCTAAGCC
Source organism: Tuta absoluta (assembly GCA_027580185.1). Classification (NCBI taxonomy): domain Eukaryota; kingdom Metazoa; phylum Arthropoda; class Insecta; order Lepidoptera; family Gelechiidae; genus Tuta; species Tuta absoluta. The sequence continues at coordinate 2,134,880 of JAQAHW010000019.1, read as the reverse complement.
CCATAAGTTTGGTTAACCTCACAGAGCGGTAGCACATGTATATTTTGATGAAAATATTTATGAAATATTTTACACAATATTTTGCAATGAGTGCCAAACAAAAACCTATTGTTATTCAAATAAACCATTATTTTGAATAAACTTAATAAATGTCTGCCTGTAAATTAAATCAACAATACATTTTGAAAATGCTGTGGTTTGCGTTGTACGCAATTATTGTGTTGGTAATGGTCAGTTTAAATTTAATTACCACGTTGTAGATGGAAATAAAAATTATCATGTATTAAACATGTATATATGCATATTTTAGGCTGTTGTCTTACTTGTCATACGTCGTTGCGTCTGTCAGACGAAATAAAATTGCGATATCCGATTTTATTCCCATACAAAAACGGCTACTGTGAGTTTACTGTGCGTAAAGGATGCGTCTGTCAAACGATTTGAAATATTACAATCTATCTAAACTATATTTTGGCTGTGTGATGCCGGCTTAGAATAGCATCACCCTATTTCTTTCCCGTGGGAGTCGTAAGAGACGACTAAAGGACTCGTGGGTTTGTATTGCAATTTTAGGCCATGGCAACTTGTCACCATGGCGCTACACAATTTTCCGAATGACCCTTGTTTGTCAGACGTGGCGTAAATGTCCGTTTTTTGCGGCAGTTTGCGCTCTGGATAAAATCCTCCCCGCCAGGGATTAAAGGCGTGATTAGTGTGTGTGTAAACTATAATTTTTAAGCTGAATACTACTACGCATTTGGAACATCAATAAAATGTTCAATACCATTATTCATACATAAGCCTCCCTCAGGGTACGCCATAGGGGACGATCATTCGCTACCAGCCGCCTTTTTAAAGTCATCGGTCCACCTGGCCAAAAGTCCGTCGGTTCTACCACAGATGTGCCCAGCCCACTGTCACTTTAGTTTGCTACACTTTCACACTCCGTCTTGTTACATACATACATACATACACGCACATCACGCCCATAATCCCTTGCGCCGCAAAAACGGACACCAACGCCACGTCAGACAAATATTTGAGGGACATTAGGAAAATTGTGTATCGCCATAATGACAGGTTGTCAGCCCATCGCCTAAAATTGCAATACACACCCTCGAGTCCCTTAGTCGCTTCTTACGACTCCCATGGGAAAGAAATGGCGTGATGCTATTCTAAGCCGGCATCACACGGTCTAGTTACTTTGGTCTTTTGGCGGATAGCCTCATTCTGGACTAAAACATCTACGCTGTTTATTAAGTCATAACAGAACCAGTCGCGTAAAATGACTGTGTGTGGTCCACCGCGCCTCTGTGCTTCGGATTCGCCAAACATTCACTCAGATGCAGGCCATTCACTCTTCCGTCCGGTTCACACACTAGGTTTTGTTGTGCTTTTCTAGGGTTCCGTACACAAAGGGGTCAAAACTGGACTCAATTACTGAGACTTGGCTGTATGTTTGTCCGTCCGTCCGTCTGCCACCATATCATAAACCGTAATAGTAATATAAGCTAAAATTTTTATAGATGTTTAAGGCCTAATGATGATGTATTTTTGTAACTGATATAACAACAAGTTCAAATTTTGAATGCTTGCTATCGAGAGCTAAAAAATATATTCTGAGGCTGATTCTCACTAAGATACATTTTCACAGAACACGGATTCCTGTTGCACCTATGTAACACAAATTACAAAAGAAGGGGTTAATTTTTATACATAATATTATACATTTTATTTGACTTGCACTTTGCCGATTTTTCAATAGCAGTAGCTTTTATTAATATACGTATCATAGAACAATCATTGTACCCTAAATTATAACCTATGCGATCTAACGTTAAACGAAAATTTTAAATTTAGATTTGTGCATTTAAATAATATTAAAGTTATCTTTGGTAAACGGTCGTATGTTGATAAACGAAACAATAAAAAAAATGTGTATCGGCATAATGACAGGTATTGTTAAATAAATCATCTTTTCCGTACGCCATGACACAAATGGACTAGTAAACCGATTAAAAAGTCGTATTACAGATTTAACTATCCAAAAGAGTTCAACCCACATGATTTATGTTTTAAAACTGGTTAGTATACTAGTAGCACTTTTAGTAACCCATTAAGAGGGATCAGCTTAAAACTGGTTTTTCATACAGTTCTTTAGTAAAAACCAGTATAGATTGATGCCTTGATTGAGAAGCTGGAAATGTAGGTGTATAATTAATGTCAGACAAAACGTAGTAGGTGCTTATTAAAACTGATAATTTGGTACGATTTGAAAGTGTACTGAATTCAGTTTTTTAAGGTTTCGTAGTCTACAACAAACCCTAATGATTTCGTCAACTGTGTCTGGGCACCGATTCTCTTATTTTTTAATAATTGTCATTCTATTGCTATTATGACTTTCTATACTTCAAACTATTGGCGGAATACGGCCAAAACCTTCCAATTGACACTTTTTTGAATGTCAACTCGGACGCTTTTCTAATATCGGAGTACGGCTCTTTCTTGTCCGTGTGTGTGTATGCCTCGCCTTAATAACTTAGTTGGTTATGCACCTAAAGTACCGCCGTTCCAATAAGTCGTATTTGACAGCTGTCAGATTCGTGATAATACTATGGCGGAGGGTCCAGTTTCCTTTGTTGACATCTCTTTTGGTATGGAGATGACAGCTGTCAAAAACGACTTATTGGAACGGTGGTACTTTAGCTACATACAATTTGGTATAAATATAGATCGTATTGATGCAAATTTAGAAATGTCAACAAAAATTAATAAAATGTTTTTTTTTTATTCCCGTCCCATACACAAGTGAAAGGGGATAATGTTTCTCTTCTACGATATAAGGTTACATTTTAATTAAGTACAATTTTTTCAAGGGTGAGTTCTACCTGTGAAACTTAACAACTTTATATGTATTTCTTTACATAATATAAAATTTATCTTAAAAAACGTAAATGTGTTCTTCAAAACACGACGACGATTACTTAATTCGAAAAAAAAATATGCAAGAAAAAATAAGTATCCCAAAAATGTACTTATAAACCTTGTCAAAGCGAATTAAAGAATAAATAAGTATTTATGCCTACGAAACCCTATAATTTAGCGCGTCCGACACGGTCTTGGCAGGTTTTAATTTATACTGAGAGATATCAGGAGTTATATAAGAAGTTTAAATTAAGCCATATGTTAGGTTAGTACCTACAACTATTAAGTTCTATAATTATAAGTATAATTAGGCGTAAATTATCATTTTTACGGCTGTTTAAGCTCTGCCTACCCCGCAAGGGATTATAGGCGTGATATGTGTATGTATGTATGTATAATGTAATTTATTTTCAAGTTCCCCCTTTTTCTCCTCTTTCATCAACATTGGGTTGTCTGGAAGAGATAATATCTTATAGAGATAAGCTCGCCCTTGTAACAAATTATATTTTTTTACCTCTTGTTTTAATGGTGTACAATAAATAATTTATGTATTATAAACTAGCTGTTACCCGCGGCTTTGCCCGCATACTCATAAAAACTATGCTATGTGTTAATCCATCTTCCCTTCTATATGTGTACCAAATTTCATTACAATCGGTTCAGTAGTTTTTGCGTAAAGAAGTAAGAAACAACCATAAAACTTTTCGCACTAAAAATATTAGTAGGAAATATATATTTAAGTTGATATTTTAGAAGATAGTACACAATTATTGTTGGCGATGAAATAAGGAGTCAGGATGCGTGGATATAAGTTATATTAAAAATCTACAAATTTCACATAAATCGTGGTGGTTTTATCAAAAGGCGATGACAAGACAAAAAAAGAACAGAAAAACATGACAACTAGGAGACAGGTGGTCATTGACAGACTGGTTGCCCCTGGCTGAATTCGCCACCAAAGAGTCTGTCGTTAACATTCCCCACCCCAGTGCTAGCACTCACTCCAAGGGTATAGGAGCCACCCGTGCTGCAGAGCGTCGCCAAGTGTCAGTCCCTGTTCTCACCTCTACCATCCTGATGCGGCCATCCTTGCCAAGAAAGACCTGAGTGACCAACCCCTTTGGCCACGTGTTCCGTGATGAATCAGGATCTACAACCAGAACCAGAACTCCAACTGCCCTTCCAAGAAGAAAATTATTGGGTGTCAAGACTCCATGCTATTGAGCTCAATTGAAACGTGCACTAACGGACGACTATTTACCATGTTCTCCGCCTCGGCCATCAGAGTACTAAGTACTTAATCTCGTGGTGGGCGTTCCTTCAAAATTACCTTTAGTGAAGTTTTTAAACTCCTAATAAGTCTCTCCCATGCCCCACCCCAATGGGGACTAGCAGGAGGAATCAAAGTCCATTTGATACCTCTATTCGTACACTCAGTTTGCAGTGCTTCGGTATCCAGCAGCTCGAATGATGACGTCATAGGAGCGTCTTGCGTCAGCATAACGCATTCTAAAGCTGCTGGGCTGAATAATATCCTCCGGCCACGAAGACTCAGGCTGATGTAAAAACATGGGACCTGTAAACTACTCACTTTCGAAGAAATGATGATCAAATGACTTCCGTGTAGCCAAATCAGCAACGTTCATTTTCGTTGGTATATACCGACATTCCTTTATGCGAGTTAACTCTTCAATTTCACCTAACCGATTTACGACATAACACTTTGTACGTACGCGTGTTGTTTGGATCCAATGTAACACGGTAGTAGAGTCGCACCAAAAATATCTGCGCACGGGTGTGAGCTTTATGTTCCTTTACAATAGTATCGGCCAATCGTGCTGCTAACAAGGCTGCTTGTAGCTCTGCCCGTGGTATAGTTATAGGTTTTAGAGGTAAAACTCTGCACTTACTTGCTATCAGCGCCACCTGTATTTGACCGTCGTTACTAACCCAGCGCCAGTATCCCACCGCAGACATGGCTTTTGCCGATGCGTCGCTGAACATGTGCAGCTGTAAGTCATTGTAACCTGGAACAGCGGGACCGCTAGTAGCGCCTGTAGCCGCTGCTGCGGTTTCGTAGCATTTCGTAGCAGGTGTTATAGACTCTTCGGGCGGACGGACATCGGACTCGGAAGCTGCAATGTCAGTTTTGTTTGCACAAGTAGACATGTGATAGCACCTGGGTATGCGTACCCCTTTAACCGTTTTGAGTAGGTCGATCCATTTGCACCATCTATCATACATTTCATTAGGAATGTAATCATCCCAGCCGATGTTGAGGCGCCATGTATCTTGTAACATAATGCGACCTTGAACCGTAAACGGCGACAAAAATCCCAAAACATCGAAGATTGACATTACAACTCGGAGCATCAAACGTTTGGTTGGCCGTTCTTTTCCCTGTATAACCTTCTCAGGGACTCGTTTCAACGATACATCAAAGGCCAACTGGTCGTCTCCGGGGTACCAAATCATGCCGAGAATTCGCTCACCTTCGCAATGCTGATCAACCTTAAACTTTACGGCAGTAGTACCTAAAGCTTCGTTCGGCACGCTGTTTAAAACTGCGACACTATTGCTCGTCCAATTTCGTATATCGAAACCCCCTTCTTTGTGAATATTTGTTACATTTCTTACCATTTCAATTGCCGTGGGCTCATCAGGAAGGCTATCTATATAGTCATCCATATAATGAGAATGAACTATCGCATCCACAGCAGCCGGTAGCGTCGCTTCGAAGCGCTTCGCATTTTTATCTACACTAATATTATAAAGAGGAAAGATTTGATTGTTTGTTTGTTTGTTTGTTTGTTTGTTTGTTTGTTTGTTTGTTTGCATCGAATAGGCTCCGAAACTACTGGACCGATTTTAAAAATTCTTTCACCATTAGAATCCTACATTATTCCTGATGAACATAGGCTATATTATATATGAGAAAAAAATAGGGATCCGCGTGAAAATTTCGATAATGTAACCCAACGTGTGAAAAATTTACCAAAAAAATATCTTATATCGCGTACGTTGTAGAAATTATTGACAATAGAGCAAAGTGATGTACTACAGTTTAATAGAGGACATCAATATCTATAATAATGTCCGCGATACCATATGTCTAACTATTACAGTTATGCCACAATAACTACTTTTTCATTTAAAAATGTACCAACTACGCCACATTATGCGTACCAGTGTAATGATTACATTTAATCATTACTGTATTAAAGGATGTCAGGGATAGCCCTCCGAATACTAATAGGGTACATGCAGACCATGAAACTGAACAACTTTCCCCTAGGAACATATTTCAGGAAACGTAAAAAAACTGACTTCCCATAGTGAATGCAGTCAGCTGATTGTAATTTTGTATGGAAGGTAATTTTTTTGGCGTTTCCTGACATATGTTTCTAGGGGACAGTTGTCCAGTTTTATGTTTCATGCACCCTATCAGTATTCGAAGGGCTGTCCCTTACTCGGTATAAAAAGACGACAAAAAAAATTAAATAATGCATTAAAGAAATCTACACTAAAATAATACATACACATATCACGCCTATTATCCCTTGCGGGGTAGCCAGAGCGTAAACGGCCGCAAAAACAGACATTTACGCCACGTCTGACATATGTTTGAGGGTCTTTCGGAAAATTGTGTATCGCCATAGTGACAGGTTGTCAGCCCATCGCCTAAAATTGCAATACACACCCTCAAGTCCCTTAGTTGCCTCCTACGACTCCCACGGGAAAGAAATTGGGTGATGCTATTCTAAGCCGGCATCACACTAAAATAATAATTATATATATACATACACATACACATATCTCGCCTATAATCCCTTGCGGAGTAGGCAGAGCGTAAACGGCCGCATAGAACGGACATTTACGCCACGTCTGACAAACATTTGAGGGTCATCCGGAAAATTGTGTATCGCCATAGTGACAGGTTGTCAGCCCATCGCCTTAAATTGCAATACACACCCTCGAGTCCCTTAGACGCTTCTTACGACTCCCACGGGCAAGAAATGGGGTGATGCTATTCAAGCCGGCATCACACGGCACATAATTATATAATCTACACTAATATTAGAAACAGGATTTTATTTATTGTTTGTTTGAATTGAATAGGCTCCGAAACTACTGGACCTATTTAAAAAAATATTTTACCGTTAATTAAAATTGAAATTCTTTATTCAATGTAGGATAGTATTATCACTTATTGACGTCATGAACCGTCATTCTAAAAAAAGAAATTTGTATCACACAATTTTTTTTAACGCCTCCACCATCTGAAAACGATATTTGTTTCAAATTGAAGTCAAGATTTTTAGAATCCTACATTATCCCTGATAAACATAGGCTATATTAAACTGTCTTATTCCCGGGGGGAAATTGTTAGCAGCGGGTGAAACCGCTGGGCGGGCTGCTAGTTCTTAATAAATTGCGCTACGAAGGGCGAGCAGTTAGCCCCAAAGATGAGTGACGTCATTGCGTACGTCTTAATTTGCGCCATCGGGTCACTTCTCCATAGAAACCTCAAAGCGTCTTGGTCCTCGGGGCGAATTTTCACTCTCAGGAACATATCTTTAATGTCACCTGTTACTGCGACTCTATTTTGCCTGAACCGCAGCATTATACCAAACAGCGATGCCAGCAAGTCGGGTCCTGTGAGTAAATAATCATTTAAACTTTTACCTTTTACCAAATCCGCCGCGTCAAAAACCAAGCGAAGTTTTTTCTTGTAGGGGTTGTCTACCCCGAAATGTGACAGGTACCACGTTCGCGGTGAGATCTCTTTCATCTCCTCCTCCTTCAGTTCCCTGGCAAAATCGTTATCTAATAAGTGAATGACTCGTTCCTCATACCTTTTAGCAAAACCTGCGTCCTTCTGCATCTTTTTCCCTATACCTTCTAACCTTTTCGCTGCTCTGTGGTAAGTACCTGGCATCTTACAGTGCTCGTCTTTCCAGGGCAGGCCTACATGCCAGCGTCCATTGATAAGCTCGGAGGTACCTTCAAGGTGAGCGATGGCGCGAGCGTCATCCGCGTTTTGCCGAGGCTTACTTTCTATACCTACATTATCGAGTTTGAACGACCGCCGCACCTCGTCGTGCATGTCCCGCAGCAAAGACTCCTCACTGGATACACCTATAGAATCTGTGACCCCTTCAGATAAAAATAAGGTTGCTTCAGTAGTAAAGCGTCGCCCCCGCTTGCGACAGCTCTGCGGCAAGGGCGCGTTACCGTGCACGCACCAACCTAAGCGAGTGAGTGTAGCAGCTGGCTCGTAAAATGATTTACCTTCTACGTATTGCAAAGGCCTCAAAAGATACAGGTTGTCTTGCCCTATTAACATATCAGGTTTTACATCAGAGGTATATACATTAGCGTTATCATTTAAAAATTTAAGGTGATCGTAATCATTACAATTTATGTACGACAAATTTTGCATCGGTAGGTCTAATTTTTTAACACTGCGCGCTCTCATAGAATACATTTTGCTGTCCATAGTACCCGAAATGTTTATGTTTACAACGTTAGTATCGCACACAAGTTCGCTATCGGACCACGCACCACGTACACGTATTGTCTCTCGCTGGCCACTTAGCCCTGCGCGTTCCGATAGTTCTTCACTAATCATAGAGACAGTCGACCCGCCGTCCAACAAGGCTTTCGCACTTATAACGCCCTTAGGCCCGTGAATGCGAACTGGAACGACTTGCAGTAGTGTTGTGTTACCGCTGACCTTTACATGTGCAACTGTCTCAGCTGCTGGTGGCTCCGTCGGCTGGGATGGCTGTTCAGTCAGTTGTAGAGCGTTTTCGGTGACGTCACGCACGCGAGCACTTGGACCCGTAGTGGAATGCAGCAGCCGGTGGTGGTCTTGACCGCAGTTCTCCATGTCACACACCGGTGACTCGCATGTCACACGGGCGTGACGCGACACCAGGCATCGGAAACACAGGCCGCTTCGCTTAACGAACTCCCATCTCACCTTCCTTAAGGCTCTTTTGAACTTCTTGCAATCTGGAAGCTTGTGAATCAAATTACTACGACAGAACTGGCACGGTATTACAGCTGAGTCATCGGATTGTACAAGTATCGTGTGTGGGCGTTTTTGGGTAACATTTTCAGGGCCCCTATTCATGCAGTATTCGTATTTACCGATTGTGAAAACGCTTGCTGTGACAGCTGTCTTTCTGGCCTCGTCATTCAAAAACTGTGATAGTATTACTAACCTTGGTATTTTCCCTTCAGTGATTAGCTCATAACTATAGTCTGACCATTTAGATACGAGCACAGTAGGCAGTTTGGTAAGCAAGCTAGACACAACAGTGACTCCTTGTAAGTACTCATAGCAGCCTACCGCTCGCACCGCTTCCACAAAGTTCTGTACCTTCACAGCGAAACTCGTAATGTCCCTTTGGTAGTCGTGACATAGTGGTTGTAGCTTTTGAATGTCACGCAGTATCCTATTCATTATACGGTCAGGGTTACCATACTGTAGCTCCAACGTTGACATTATTTTGTCAGGTGACGTGGCGCTGATGAACAAGGCGTTGACCGTATCCTTGGCGGGACCACGAAGACACTTTCTTAATCGCCATAGATTCTCTTTGTCTGAGAATTTGCAAACTTGAGTCGATTCTTGGTATGCTTGCCTGAACTGGAGCCATTCCATTGGGTCGCCGGAGAATTCAGGTAAGTCCTTCGGCGTGCTCAAGCGACTTAGTAGACTATTGTTTGGTGAGCCGTCACTACGGGGAATAGATAGGTCCTTAACTGTAGCGACTAGCATTTGAACAGTGTTGACCAAGCTGGTGACCGTGGCGTCTGCCGCAGGGCCGCTCGCCGGGCCGGGCGCAATCTTAGGCGCGGGCGCGGCGGCGAGGGCGGCGGCGGGCGGAATCTCAACCGTTGGTTTATCCGTTTGTTGTTCTTGCTGCTGTTCTTCTACCCATCGTGCTGTGAAAGTGTGACGGCTTACGCTACTACCTTCGTGTGGACTGCTTCGTTTAGAGTCTACCTCAAGAGCAGCAAGTTTGGCATCCAGTTCCTTTTCAATGAGTGCCATTTTAATTTTCGCCTTTTCCTCTTCGGCCAAAAACTCCAACTGCTTCCTTTGTGCTTCAATGGAAGCGTACGATTTCTTAGAAATCTTACCAGACTTTTTAGTGCCGCTGCTCGACGTCTTGTGCGACTTTCCAGCCACATTTTCCACCTCCACGACGTCATGCGGCTCCGGATCCTGACTATCCTTTTTATCGCTGTCGCTGTTCTTCAGTTGTTCGTGTTCCAACCGCGCCGCTGTACTACGCAATTCCATTATGTGCGGCGGTGGCGTGCTAAACATTTATCCGGCTCGAAGGACCAATTTGTTGGCGATGAAATAAGGAGTCAGGATGCGTGGATATAAGTTATATTAAAAATCTACAAATTTCACATAAATCGTGGTGGTTTTATCAAAAGGCGATGACAAGACAAAAAAAGAACAGAAAAACATGACAACTAGGAGACAGGTGGTCATTGACAGACTGGTTGCCCCTGGCTGAATTCGCCACCAAAGAGTCTGTCGTTAACAATTATTATAGTCGAAAAAAAAGGGTTGCTTTACGGCGACTGCCCATAAAAAAGGACTGTTTTTTTAAGGTTCATGCAAAATGTAGTTATGCAAACTTTTCTATGTTAAGACTTCGAATCCGAAATACCCATTTGTTGATTTATGGATCAAAGTTCAAATATAAAACAGCCAATAAATTGTGAAAACGATCAGAACTCACAATTATCTACTTTAAAACCCTCCGAATACTGATAGGTATTTAGACCATGAAACTGAACAACTTTCCCCTAGGAACACATGTCATGAAACGAAAAAAATATTTCATCTTCCATACAAAATTACGATCAGCTGACTGGCTTTACTGTGGGAAGTTATTTTTTTAAAAGTTTCCTGCCATATGTCCCTAGGAGAAAGTTGTTCAGTTTCATGATCTGAATGCACCCTAAAAGTATTCAGAGGGCTGTCCCATACATTTATAATAATGATTACACACACTCACACACACATACACGTATCACGCCTTTTCCGTTGCGGGTTAGGCGTAAAAATATGCTCACTATCGCCACGTCTGAGGAATATTTGAGGGCCGTTTCAGTAAAATGGTGTATCACTATAGTGACAGGTTGTCCTTAAAATTGTCATACACATGAAACCCTCTCGTCCCTTAGTCACCCGCAGGAAATAAATGGGGTGATGCTATTTTAAGCCAACATTACACAGAATAACGAACACTAAGTCTAGACCAAGTCTATCTGATAGAAGATTTAAACAAACTATCGTACAACGGAACGGAACCCAATCCAAACATCTGGGTGAAAAAACAATCAAAAACCGCACCAATCTGCCCGTGTGCGAAATTAGATCGGAACTAGATCTCTATAGAGCTGTTGATACCGCTCAAGAATGAAATAGTAAAAAAAAATGAAGACTGGTATACATGTAAAACCTGTTTACTTTCTGTTTGTGATAAGAATTAATACCGTTATTTCAATTTTTGCCGTGTGATGCCCGCTTGGAATAGCATCACCCCGATTCTGCGTGTAGGGTCGTAAAAAGCGACTGAAGATTTAACTAGACAATGGGCAGCAGGATTTCCTGTGAATGAAACAGTATACACTGCGCTGACCAATCCGCCTGCCAAACGTGGTGATAATGGCAATACCCCCCAATAGGGGGAGGCCCATGTCCAGCAGTAGACTGTTGTGGCTGTTAATGTCGACGTTTAAAATAAATTAAGGCTTGTCTTCATATAAATAGCAGTTTAGTTCGTTGAAAAGGTGTGCTAATAAGAGAGTAGATAGGTGTTTTTTTTCACCTGCTAGGTATACAGAGTGGTAGGAAAAGTACTGCGTTCCTTTCAAAGAATGAACGACCCCATGAAAATGAAAAACTTGCCCCAGAAAACGTAGGTCGAGATATAAAAAATTATAATACCTCCCATACACCCAGTCTTGGTCGGATGCTACATTTTGTATGGGAGGTCTATTTTTTTCTCATATTTCGCCCTTTGTTTCTTGGGGAACGTTTTTCTCATTCCTTGAAAGGAACGTACTTTTCCTAACACCCTGTATAGGGTGATTTTTTTATTCTGACCCATATAATTATAACTGGTGATAAGGCGCGTGCTTTGTTTTCATTCTTATTTGATTTAAAAGAAGGTTACTCCTACAAACAGAAATATGAATCTTTTTTTTTGTAATTTTGAAATATTCATTATTCCAGCCTGTAAAATTTCCTACTCCCTTTAGTTATCATCAATTAATCGTACGAAAAAAAAACCATACTTATTAAAATACCTAATTTCTTCATTATAAAGCGGAAATAAGTGATTACTAAGCACTGCGGCAGAACGCCGAGGTTTTTGGCGGCAAAGTTAGATCGTTTGATGTATGCCACAGATAAATAAAGGGCGGTTGCCTGACGACGGCCCTTTCAAGGACACGGAATCTGAAATTTATTCTAATTATTTCTTAGAAGTATAAATACTGTGGAAGGGGCATGTCAACAATAATGTCGCCGTTTGCTTTTCTCTTTCATTGAAATCTCAAATTTTTTCTAATCTCATAGACGTAAAACATAGACATAAAAATCTAATAGACGCAACGGATTTTGATGTGTTTTTTCAGAAGAATAGTGTTTCAAGAGACATGCTTGTGTGTATTATACATGCCGAGAAAAGCTCTGATTCCCACAGGAAAAGGGTAAGTAGCGGGTGCATCCGCTAGTCACTCACAATAATGATTACTTAATATACATACATACATACATACATATATCACGCCTTTATCCCTTGCGGGGTAGGCAGAGCGTTAACGACCGCATAAAACGGACATTTACGCCACGTCTGACAAACATTTGAGGGTCATTCGGAAAATTGTGTATCGCCATAGTGACCGGTTGTCAGCCCATCGCCTAAAAATGCAATACACACCCTCGAGTCCCATCGTCGCCTCTTACGACTCCCACGGGAAAGAAATGGGGTGATGCTATTCTAAGCCGGCATCACACGGCTACTTACTTAATATAAAAGGGTAGAAAATAATTTTGAGTATAACTCAAGCTATACCATAATATTAAGGGAAATACAACATGATTGCTGTTCTGAAAGGTCAAGTATTTTTAGTCCAAAAGTGAAATAATGTGTGGTATAGACGTGTGATTCCAGCACAGAATAGCATCACCCCAATTCTTCCTGTGGGTGTCGTAAAAAGCGACCAAGGGATAAATTCGTCTAAGGAATGGGCAGTAGCATTTCCTGTGATTGTAACATCTTGCACTTCGTTTGCCGATCCGCCTGTCAAGCGTGGTGAGTATGTTTACATTTGACAGCCGTTTCTTTTTTTATTATAATATGCGATAGCTTAGCAATAGCAGCGACTTACTAAAAAGCAGCTTTGTATTATAATGTTAAATAATCTTAACTATCCAAGGAATTGTAAGATTTTTAGTTTGTTTAATGGAAAATAATGAAATTTCTGTTTTGATTTGGTCTCAACATTAAGGTTCGAGTAACGTTTCTCGACTACACAAACTAAAAATCTTACAATTCCTTGGATAGTTAAGATTATTTAGTCTTCCGTCTCGTTCCGCGCTTTGATCGAAGGGTACAGTGAATGATAAAATCGAAAGGCAAGCTTTTACTTTAGGGCCGTAAAATCAACTAATTGCACTGCAAAATACAAGCATATTAATTCGGGTCACCTCAGGTTACATGTAAGAAACCATTTCATTTTAAAATAATGACGTAATTTTTTGATTCTATAACATACGATCACTCGAAATTTAGCAAAATTAATAGAAAATGGAACGAAGAGTTAAAAATATGTGCTTCTTTGATAATATATTTACTATCTCCGACTGAGATAAAAATACATTGAGTCATTGCTTTTGATGTATCTAGTTTTATAGTATAAGTTGCTAGTATCGATACCATTTCTATTTTTAATAATTCATTTCTGTCTAATGATCCAAAATGTAAATTATTTGAGAGGGAGAGTTATTGAAGCCCGGGCGTGTTTATATTCATTAGTTTGTCCGTAACTTTGATAACAAACAATCAGATGGTTAGAGATGTTTTTAGATATTTTTGCGGAGTTCAAATTGAATTTGGGAATACTAATAATCACTGGCTGAATTTTTAGTATGCGAAATTCATTAGAAGGAGAAAAATAAATAAATGTATCGAATAATGACCGTGGATAGGGAATAAAATTGCTAATGACAGCTTCAGGCTAGGTGGATGGTTGGTTTTTGCAGGATAACTGGATAAAACTGGATTAGGCTTACCGAGAAATAGGGTCAGTTGAGGGCAATTTGGAGCTGCCTATGTCCAGCAGTGTACAAATACAGAGTGTAAGGGACAACTTCCGAATACGATAGGACGCATTCAGATCATGAAACTGAACCACTTTCCCCTACAATCATGCGTCAGGAAACGACAAAAAAAAATTAAACCTCTCATACAAAATTACAATCAGCTGACTGCATTTACAAAAAAATTCAAGATTCCTAAAATATTTATTAATGGGAAGTTATTCAGTTTTATGATCTGAATGCACCCTTTCAGTACCTATTCAAATGGTTGCCCTTTCACCCTGTATAGGCTGAAAGATAATGTTCAATAGAATGAATGTGTATTTTTATTATTCACTGCTATCATTACATACTTACGTACACATATCACGCCTATAACCCCTTGCGGGGTAGGCAGACCATAAACTGCCGCAAAAAAAAGACATTTACGCGTTGTCTGACAAAAATTTTAAGGGGAAATTCGGAAAATTGGGTATCGCCGTAGTGACAGGTTGATAGCCCATCGCCTAACATTTCAATACACACCCTTGAGTCCCTTAGCCGCCTCTTACGATTCCCACGGGAAAGAAATGGGATGATGCTATTCTAAGCCGGTATTACACGGCAACGTTGCTAACATACCTAGATAAGAGTAGGTGGATCTGGATTTACATATTGGAATGATCTACCTAATGCTACCTTTACATTTAATAATTAAAAATATCCGGTATAGTTTGACTATTTCAATTTAGTGCTTGATAGAAGTTTTGCATTAGGTTCTTACATAAAATAATTATAGCAAAATATGACAGCAAATAATAAATTCAAATGGTGGTTCTACCATACCTAATCTGAGGTTCGTTTTGATATTGTTCATATTTACCAGCCCCTGCGCAGTAGTACGAAGTTAATATCACACGAGAAAATAACATAACAAAACATAACAAAATTCTTTATTGCACATTAAATAAATAATACAACAATAGATAAACACAAATAAAAGAAACAGTACAACCAGGCAGCTTTAATGCTAGGTAGCATTCTCTACCAGGCAACCTTAGGAAGAAAAAAAGAGTGCGACATTGGAAGCGGGATCGTGCAAATATTACCTACGAGCACTAAAATACACAAAATATACTACTTAAACAATTTTACACATTAATACATATATAATAGTGTAAACAAATAATTCTTGGATATATGAGCCTTATATTTTTTTTGTTAATAAGTACATTAATTAAATTATGTATGACTATAAAATGTAATATTTGTTGAAATATAACTAATTGAATTAGGGAATCATTATTTGTAACATCCATGTAATATCTGTTTCATTGATTATATTTCAAGAATGATTTGCTTACCTTAATATTTTAAATATGACACATTATTTCAACGAATCAAGAATAATACTCCGATCAATTTACAATAACCAGTTGTAGCAGCTCTATACACATCCCGTCTCCTTTCTCACCTCACTTTGCCGCGACAATCACTTCCAAACCACTATAAAACTAGTGCATATCGTCTGCAGTTGCTATTACGTCGTTAACTGCCGAACACACCCAAGTGCGTCGACATGAAGACCTTTGTAAGTCCCTGTTCTGTTCTAAATTTGAAATTTTGAAAAGTGCGCGATGTGCCAGTGATAGCGTTTTTGAATTTGGAGTTTATAGTTTTTACGGAAAAGATATTCAAGTGAAGTGGATTCGTTTTTCTGTCGCATTAAATTTTGAAATTGGAAGAATGGATTATTTTGAAATGTGTTTTGGAAGATGATGTGAGTGAAAAGTGAAATGAACCACAGATTGACTGTAATGTAGACTAGCTTATTTGAACTATTGATACATTTTCTAAATACTGAATTCGATGAATTCTGAATTTTCTAATGTTCTCCGTGTCATTTCTATTTTCTGATGCGCTAGTGAAATTTAGTTATTATTTTTATTGTTTTGAATTTGCCTTTTTAATTGATCGGATTCTGTACTTTCAAGTCACTTTTAATCTAGTGCATATCATCTTAAACACTCCCCTGTTCTGCTCTAAATTTGAAATTTAAAAAAGTTCGCTATGTGCCAATGATAGCGTTCGTGTTTTTCAATTTTAGTAGACTTTAAAATGAGAAGCAGGGCGCCTCTTTTAGCCGTTCTTTTTTCGACTACGTTTTAAGTTATTTTCCTTATTTAAAAAGGAGAACACATTTTTAAATTGCTAATCAATCAAACCATTGAAACAAACTGAAACAATGTAGGTACCTACTTACTTATATCAGTTTAGAATACGACAGAAAACCGTCTTTCATTTTCGCGCCACCACCGGCATCGACGTTGCGTTACGGCACCCCCCATATTAACGAAGAGTAGCATAGACGCTGATACATGTGGAGATGCCACTTTTACCATGCTTATGTCCTTATGGACATCACAAAGCAGTCTAAGTTAAGTGTACTTAGAAGGCATTGAGCAAAACTGAAAAAAAAATATTTTCATAGAAGCGTATGTAAATATCCCAATAAAACAATTTTAAACGGATTAAAGTTGTGTTTATACATGAAAATGTGTTGAAACGTCGGGACACAGGTAAATTACTAATATTTACCTAAATACTATCGCGATAGACTCGGTCTAATACTTAAAATGAGTGAAAGTGATCGCGAGTGCTTAAAAAGTTATAAAGTTGTGTTTATTTTGGATTTTACAATTCCTACGTTTCGAGCTCATTACAGTCATCCAACTTAAATTCGTTTAATATTGTTTTATTGGGATGAGTAATAGTTGTGCAAACTCAAGAAAATATTACGTATGTAAATAGATAAAATGACTCGAATGTCAAAATTTAAACTTAAAACAACGCCATCTGTTATGGCATTATAAAAAAGCTCTAGAACTGGTCCTCACTAGCGGCGCATTGCATAAAATTTCGAACCACAAATAGTATCTAAGTCTGGAGTTGTATTTATGAATCACTAGATTTCCGCTCACCCGCTGCCCCTCATTTTCCCGTGGTAATAGTTGTTTTTCCGCGGTACAAAGTAGCCTATGTATTATTCCAGGTTATACTCTACCTGTGTTTTAAATTTCATCCAAATCGGTCAAGCCGTTTGATCGTGAAGAGGTAACAAACATATTATTATACACACAAATTCTCAGATTTATAATATTAATAGTACGGATTAAATCAGTTTACGCATACGATAAACTCAAATCAGGTGTAGTATTCTGTGCATAGAATTCTGTGTCACAACAGTGATAGATAACTTACCGCTGACTTTGACGTTGCGGCACCGCAGTGCCACAGATTATCCAATAGTATGTAGTATATATTATACATACAGAACGATCACTCACCTCCCCGCACCCCAGCCCCCGACCCGCCCTCACCCGAGAAATGTCAAAATACCAGCGGAGAATTAAGTAGAAACTAGCGCTAGGCTTGTTAAATCCTCTTTGGTAGTTACTGTATGTATTCATCAGGTTAGGTATTGAAATCAACCTGCATGCCAACCCTGCACTCACACATCTGTGATCATCAAATGCACATGTAGAAATGACAGTTGTCTTTAAAGATCCCGCTGTATGGAGTGTCCGAGGTGAGGCAGTGCAGTTCTGTGAGAAAGGAAAGAGTGTATTCTGACGTGAGTGGAAGAATGTTTCGAAGTGAAAGGACAATGTGAATGGATTTTGTGCAGTGATTTATTTTATTATTGGTAATGAGTGCTTTAGTGAACATTACGAAAATAATGCTTTAAAGTGTGATGATAAAGTCATTCACTAAAGTACCTACAGTTTTTTGATATAGCTATAAATTACTCTTTGTCGAATTCGTTTCCCTGGTAAATTTTTATCATTCTAATTTGATTGTTACGTCGTCATCGCGTGAAAACCATCTAAACCATTTTAATTTGCCCAGAACGTAAGACTTCCACTGTTGGATAAAGGCCTCTTCCATACTTCACATACAAAATGTTTCAGCCGATCGGGTCAAATTACTATGGAAGGAACTTATATATTTTTTTCATCTTTCGACCTATGTTCTTTGGGGAAAGTTTTTCAGTTTCATAGACTGGTAAATAATTTAACATCCTTTATAAATTGCGATATGACTCGACTGCATTCAATCTATGTCCGCATTTACGTAAATGACCTAATAAACTCAAATACATCAACTTATTACCCAAATAAATAACGCGAGTCAATTTAAGAGTAATAGAATTCCTTACTATGCAATCTTTGCATAAATTATATTTCTTCACAAATTTCAAAATAGCCCAACAGAGCGTGTCGAGACCTAGCAAAGTAACAATACAAGTGATCATTATATCATCGAGATAGAGCAACGGAGTCTCAGACAAAAGGCGATGTATTTCGCTTCCTAGACTATCTCCTTTCAGATCTGGTAATACAATTTTTCTTAGTGGTCTTTTGGTCATTATTGAGAACTTGACAATTTCTTAGTGTTGTTTGTGAAAAATAGTACTTGGGAAATAACTTTATAGAGGTATACCTGCATAAACATTAATTTTATAGAATAATATTTATAATCAATTACAATTAGGTGAAAGAGATGAATCATAAAAGCAGGGATCGGAATCGGTTAGTATTGTTTAAAAATCTGTTTATATTTCGTTTTTAATTAACTGGTTAGTCAAAAATAGGGGTTGGGAAAAAAACGAAACATTTCGCTTTCTGCTACACATAAAGGCGTCATTTTAAACGTTCTTAAAAGCTGAAACAGCTGGTTAAAGCGGTGTCCATGGATTTCCGATGCCGCGGACAAGTGTCACGTCTACTGCATCCTGTCATTTTTAATTTATCGTCGCACTTTTTTGACGCCATATTAGCCGGTTAATTTGGCTCACCAAAACCGAAATTGATTTCTAACTGGTTTTTCAAATAAACCGGTAAAATCTCTGGAATCTAAACGCTAACCGGAATAAATTTCGGTTTAGGGGCAAAGACTGCTGCTACTGGTTTCCAAAAAACATTCGCTTTCCGATCCCTGCATAAAAGTACTGGAACAACTTCAAAGAACATAAGTTGTCTGTCGAAATATGAAAAAGAAAATGTTACACCTCCAACACAAAATGTAACAGAATCAGAATCGTTAAGTTATTATGTTTTGGGTCCCGATATTGATTTATTTTCACGTTTTTATTATCTATCGGCATTTTTGTATCGAAAGTCAAAATTTTCTTTTCGTGTTGTGTCTGTCTGATCCTTATCACCAGCTTGTTTTGAGTTTTCGGTATCGGTATCGGTCACTAGTAAAATTTCATCCCTATTTGTAGTTTAAATACGCAAAATATACTGCAGTCCCTCTAGTGAACAAATAAGCAGAATAAAGTAGATTTTGTAGACATTATTAATACCTACCTACATATAATAAAATAAAACATGTTCACTTAATAATATTCCATTAGATTGGCGCCTAATGGAGAGTGAAAATCGAGCTTACTTACCTACTCGTTTCTCAATTATCCAATTATTTATGAAATGAAACACGAACGACAGATTTCAAACTAAGGAAATAAATACGTTATAATGTTCGGTAATTTTTTGTATTAAATAAAGCTCTATAGAGAGTGTAAAAAATTGCTTAACATATTTCATACATACATAAATCACGTTTAAATCCCTTATTGGGTAGGCAGAGCGTTAACGGCCGTTCAACGGATATTAACACCACGTCTGACAAAAGTTTGAGGGTCAATCAGATAACTGTGTATCACTGTAGTGACAGGTTGTCAGCCCGTTGCCTAAAATTGCAATACACACCCTCGAGTCCCTTAGTCGCCTCTTACGACACCCATGGGTAAGAAATGGGGTGAAGCTATTCTAAGCCGTCATCACACGGCAAATAACATATTTCAAGAGAGCAAAATCTAACCAATCAATGAATATGGTAAAATTTTGGAAAACTTGCAAGTTTTTCTATCGGGGGCAGGATTTGAACCTGGGACTTTCGCCATCACAAGTGGCGACTTTTGCAAGTTTTAAAATTGTATACCGTTAGGTAAGCGTTTTAAAAATTTGGAATTCAATCTGGATGAAATTGGATCTCCGATACAAAATCATTGGCATTCTAAAACCAGTAGGTTGAACATAGTTTCAGGTAGATGAACTCTTATCGAAATAAATACATTCAAAATAAAATGATTAAATAAATACGTTTCCAAATACATAAATAACATAACTTTTTAGTTACAACATGATAAAGCTTTTAATTTAATTAATAATAAAAACACATTGTATTTTGCGGTGGAAATCGAGAAAACGAGAAAAATATCTCCGAACAGACGTTTTGAAAATATCTTATAGAGGGTGTATTTTCCCTAATTTTAGATGTAAATAATCTTGTAGATTTGGCTGACGTAAAATCTGTCAAAACAGATAAGTATAGCAAATATATCTATTATGGATTTATTATGGATTTTATTGGTTATCTTTTAACTTATTTTATAGTACAAATTGTTTTTTATTTATGTAGCCCAAAATTCCCACTGCTGGTGTTTTTTCCTCTTTTTTCTTCCAGATTTCCCTATTCGCTAATTTGAAAATTATATACAATTGCAAAATATAGATTGAAATGCTTTTACCAAAACACAAAATATATTTTTTTCATTCCTTCATTACCTACTCCGAAAGCATATTTTTTAAATTAAATTACTAGAGTATGTGCGTAAAAAGAATAGGCGTGGAAATTGAGGGCGCCACTATGCCTCAGTATGAGAAATGTCATACCAACCTAAAAAAAAATATAGGTCACTTTTTACCCACGCCATTCTCTTTCCGCAAAGACTTAACTTATTATTTTATTGAATGTCAGTTTTTGTTACTCAAATGATGTCATTTATTTAGTAATTTTGATGCGGTTTTTTGGTCAACCGAATTGAGATCTAAATTCGTGTGGGAATGAGAAGATTAGATTGTACTACTTATGTTTTTGTGTCCGTAACTTTTTTTTATGTAACTAAGTGCTTTTTAATGTAATGAATGAATTTATTAAGGCTCAAATTATTTATCGATTGTTATTTATGAATGAAACACTGTATTGTAAATGATATTGTATTTTTGCATGTTCAGAAATAAAGGCTATTTGATTTGATTGAAGTGCTTTTTACGTCATTTTTGTTTTGTATTTGAAACATTACATAAGTTAGATAAACTATATATACATTTAACAGCCACAACAATCGACTACTGGATATGGGCCTTCCCCTATTGGGGGTATTGCCATACCGCTTGGCAAGAGGATTGGCGAGCGCAGTGCAAGATATTGCTTTCACAGGGAACGCTGCTTCCCATTCCTTGGATACATTTAACCCTCAGTCGCTTTTTGCCATAAACAATAGCAATATTTTATAATTATAATATAATGCCAACAATTAATTGTAGGTAGGTACTAGGTATACCACGTCTGACAAATTTTGAGGGTCATTCGGAAAATTGTGTATCGCTATAGTGACAGGTTGTCAGCCCATCGCCTAAAATTTCAATACATACCCTCGAGTCCCTTAGTCGTCTCTTACGACTCCCACGGGAAAGAAATGGGGTGATGCTATTCTAAGCCGGCATCACACGGCAAAGTTATTTTATTGCTGCTAAAAACAAGAAAACATCCTGTATAAGTACCCCTTAGTTTTGAAAAGACGTTGCGTTGGTTTTGGGCGCCGGCCAAATCGCCAAGGAATTATTTTCCATTTTCAAGATGTCAATCTATTCCATTGGAGCATTGACCCTTGAGAACTATTGACATTAAGGCGGCCCTCACACGTACTTCAACATTTTCCGTTTTTACTACGCCTGGTTTTTTAAGAAATCCGATTTTTAGCCGCAAAAGAACAGTGAAGGTATATTTATGCGTTTGGAGTGATAGAATGTGTGTTTGTGCACACCAATGTATCTAACCTTTTATCTCCGAAACTACTGGTACAATTTAAATGTTGTTTTTTAGTTATGGCTTTGCAGTAGATTAGTGCATGCTGATAGATAAGTTCTACGCTATCCGTTTTTATTAAATATAGTCTTAATCGTCGCATGTTTGAAAAAAAATGTTTACTTGTTTTTATTTGATTTTCATTACAATTTGTAACATAACAGTACATTTACCAAAGCGTTATAAATGTTAGTCAATAGCTTAGAATAACTAGTCAAACAAATTCAAAATTAAATTAATATAATAACAATTAATTAAAATTGACATTTCATTCAAGATATAATTTGGTAGGTAGTAGAAAAAATATTTACTTTATTTACAATACTTACTTGTTTGACGAAGAGAGTTTGCGAAATCGCATCCAAAAACCCGAATACCATAACACCCGCTGCCGCATCGAATTGCGGAAGTCACAGGCTGTCACTAGTATGGTGCCACGTATCGCAATATCGTCCGGTGCGTGTGACATTCACTTAAACAAGTCGTGATTTTCACGGTAAATATTTACATAACAAGTATTTTAAGTTCTATGGCAATTGCTTATTTTGTAGTTTTCTTTATAAAAATTAAATAAACGCAATTATTTGTGTTGTTCTATGATCAAAAACATTAAAAAAATCGACGTTATTACAAAAAAGTCAATTACAATCTTAGTCGTTTGACAACGTCAAATCTTACGCGGCTTAATCAATTTTTAAAGAAATAATAAAACTATAACAATAGGTACATTAAACAGCCCATTTAAAGGGTCAAATTATACCAGTTATTCTAAGTAACCGTACCAAAACACCAGTATAAATTGATACCTTAAGGTCGATTCTGATAGTACTTAGTAGGTAGTACTAACAACAGTTCCTTGTTAGTAACTTCTGGTTCAAAAGTAAAAGGGACGAGCCCTTCACTTCTGTTATACTTAAAATATTATTTAAGAGACAGCAGGAAGCCCTTTGCGATTAATGATTATGACTTAAGGTACATTCTGAGCGTAAATTATGTAACACTTATCTTAAGGCGGCATCAGTCGAAACGGACGGCCGATGTGGCGGAGTGGTAGTGCGACTGCCTGCTACGCAAAGGTTCCGGGTTCGATTCTCGGTGGGACACTCACAAAGTTGATATTTATCACTTTGTGAATTTATTCAGGACATTGCAGGGTGAACCAACTGATTGTCCGAAAAGTAATGGTTCCCTGCTTCGGCCGTCGGTCCCGGTTGCTGTCTATGATTACTTAGACGGCGGTCGTAACACAACCATGTCAGAGGCATACTAGTGGTAGTAGGCGGTTGAAAAACTCTGACACCAGCGTTCATCGGGTCGTTGGACGACTCGGTGTCCCACACGAAAAGAGAAGAGATCAGTCGAAAAAAGTAGGTCTCTTTCTTTATCGTTGCGTTAGAGTGATACAGACGATGTATGCTTAAACCTGGAAAACCGAACATTTATTTAATTATTTAAATATAGTTACAAACATTTTATAGAGTAAGCTCATAGATTAATAACTCATTTAATGAGGAAAAACATAAAATAAAATATGAATTGATTGATAACAACCAAATCGTTCAGGTTTTTTGTCTAAAAAACGGTCCAAAAACACAAAATAAGTTCCGCAATTTTTTTCTATCGAGGCATGTTCAATAAATCGTGTTTTGAGTCTCATAGCTTTGTAGAATATATATTGAAGTATTGATAAGAAAAATATCGTCTCATAATAATTTGGGGTATCAAGAAATGTAAAACAAAATTCCGAACACTATCTAACCTTGCACGGTTGATTTCTAAGCCAATTTCACCTTAATAAACACACTTACTGTGATTTGTTTCAGTTTTACAATCATTAGCGAAACTGTCATTTTAATTACTTAATTTCATCTTCTAAGTAGGTATTGATAAACATGTCACACCTTTATCCTTTGCGGGGTAAGCAGAGCGTTGTTACGTCTGACGAATATTTGAGGGCCGTTCAGAATGCGCGTATCGCTATAATGATAAGATGTAATCATAATATCTATAATCGTAACACATATTGAACCTTTGAGTCCCTTGGTCGCTTTTTACGACATCTGCGGGAAAGAAATGGTGTGATGCTATTCTAAGCCGGCATCACACGGCGAGCAGGTAAACTGATGTCATATAAGTATGTTTTTCTAGATGACTATAATGTAGGTATCTTTTTTCTTACTTAAATTTACATTACCTATATTACTATTTTTTCTTAGTGTTAATTAAATGAATATCTACGAAAATCTCCAAATTGTTTTTCGAGATTTCGTTAAAAAAGTTTATTTAAATCTGTACCAAAGTTTACGGTCGGTTACTTTTCTCAAACTAAATGATCAGTGATCTGTAAGAGACAGGTAAAAAATGCCAGCTCTTATTCTAATAATACGAATTTTCAATTGTGTGGTAGTTCAAAGTCCAATTTTCAGGTTCATAGTTTATTGTAATCATTTATTTCTTCCCAAAAAACTTCGATAAGAAAAATAAAACAAAGGGTTTTAAAATCTTACTTTTTAAATCGGACTCACACGCCGAGGGTTCCGTAACATGAACATCAAGCTCTTTAATATGACCCCACTTGAACTATTGAACTCAATTTTCAAATTCCCTACCTACATAATATTTTCTTGAGTTTGCACAACTATTACTCATCACAATGAAACAATTATAAACGAATTTAAATTGTGTTTATTTTGGATTTTACAATTCCTACGTTTCGAGCTCTTTACAGAGCCCGTGGTCACGGATGACTAAGGTGTTAGACGTCATTATTTAGAATATAAATTATTTTCGTACTACCGCCATCTATTTCTTAATTGCCTAGCGTAACGTCCGGGTTCCACGCAAAATGCTGAAACAGTAGGATCTTATGTAGTAGGTCTGACAGTATGTTTGTTTTTTTCTAAAATTGTACTGAAAACCGAAGCTACTTATCAAATTTCATTGTTATAGGTCTACTAGTCCCAATAAATTTTATTTCCTTGATAGGATCAAACACGCGTTTTTGCAGCTAAAACCGCCATATCTTTATTTTGTTATAGGATTAGTAGAATCAGAGACGTAATAAAGTCAGTACAATGACCTGGGCTCGAATTTAGCTAAATAAAAATCGTTTCATTTGTGTGTCGATTGGGTTTCAATTTGATGGTTTCGGTCGTGTCGTATTCTATCAAAGCTTAGAAGCCTGTTTATAGCTTGCCACGATTTTGACATTGTGTACAATTTTTTGCAGTAAATAACAAACAGTGTTCATAGCTTCCTTGACAAAGTACTTTAGGGCTTTTATTTAAATTGCCATCGGCACGATTCGTAGGCGGTTCTCCCGCTACTACATCGTGTATGACACAACAGTCAGTCAGACGAAAAGGAAATTTCGAATTCTCATACAAAACACAGATACCATGCAGTTTGACAGACGCATCCATCAATCCGTCTTAGTGTGGGATTAACCTTATTTCCTAATTAGATTTGATCTATCAACTTAGCACTTATCTTAATTGTAAAAAAAAGCACCATGTAAGTATTTAATATTTTTAGAGATTTTGGAATCTCTGCTAGCTTACCTAACAAAATGTAAAATCTTCTAACTCATTTACGAAATCTACTGAAATTTCTTGAGATAAAGTTTTACATAACTTTACATAAGATTAACAACTACATAACTATCCATTTTGCGGTTAAACTTACATGTAGCCTACTAAGTAGGTATGTAATTTATGCATTTCACAAAGTTACGAGCATGTGTTATGAAATTTTATGAGTTTAATGCATTAGCGTAAAGACTATTTTGCACTAAGTGACGTTATTCTCTATAGCCTACTAACCGGAACTGAATATATGGTTTTATTTACACAAAAGTATATAAGTATAAAGGGACAAATAACATTTAATACTAAGCTAAACTAGACTAAATTTAAGCTAAAAAAAAGTCGTCTAGTGCGCCTCCTACAGTCCGGGCTGACAACCTGTCACTACAGTGATACACAGTTATCTGATTGACCATCAAACTTTTGTCAGACGTGGTGTTAATATCTGTTGAACGGCCGTTAACACTCTGCCTACCCCGTAAGGGATAAAGGCGTGATTTATGTATGTATGTATGTACTTACACCAATATCCTTCAAATTGGAGATAGGTACTTATTCCGTTTATTCCGTCGGGGATTTTATTTGCCATAGAAAATATTTGTATTGTCAGTGTATTAATCGAATGAACATTTAAAAAATACTGAAATGACTGTATAAATTAAATTCTATCACCAATGTATACAGTAAATCCTCATTAATTTAAGTTTGAACAAATATCTTCAAGTACTTTCATCAGTAGATGCTGCCGGTAGTAGATAGTGTTGGTAAACATTCCAAAGCTACTCTGCCAGACAGTTTGAGAGTGAAAGGAACAGTTTTTTTTTCCTGACCGCGGATGCTGTATGTGTTTTTTTTGTCAATTTGGTTTAGTTGCGGTTCTTTGAGCGTGACCTGTTCTGAGATTAGGCAATTTGGAGTTACAAGCTTATTGTTTTAAGCAAAGTGTGAATGTGTGGGTGTGGGAGAGATGAAAGTGAATCTTCACTTTCATCATCTTCATTTTCGTTAAGTATCTACTTAACAGTGTATTGTTCTTTTTAGTTTTGTTTGTTTTATTCGTTAGATTTAAATCAACCTGCATATTTTCTATTTTAAAGATCATCTTTCACTGAATATATTATTCTTAGTAACTGTATCATAAATCTAGTATAAATTAAACTTACATTCTCAAAATTCATAGTTGAATTGTTTAACTTATAAATTATTTCTCTCTTTTCAGTTATGCATATTGGCGTTGGCAGTTGCCTCCACCAAGGCCGGCTACGAATCACACGAACAGACAGACGAGGGTCAAAATAGTTCCCCACATGGGGGATATGACTACTCATCACCAAACCAGCACAGCGGCGGTCAGGGACATGACTTCTCTGGCGTAAGCAGCTTCGGTCAACAAGGGCATGACTTCTCTGGCGCTCAAGGCCACTCAGACGTCACTGGCGCGCAAGCACACAGCTTTGCTGGCGCTCAAGGACACAACTTCGGCGGTGCCCAAGGTCACGATTTTGGAGGATCCCAAGGACACAATTTCGGAGGCTCCCAAGGACACAATTTCGGAGGCTCCCAGGGACACAGCTTTGGCGGAGCTCAAGGTCACAACTTCGGCGCTCAGGGACAACAACAACACTTCGACTTCTCCCTGCCCATTCTGCAACACTTCAACGGTGGTAACCACGGACAGGCCCAGGCTAGAGGATACGATCTCGGGGGTCACGGAGGAGTTTCTTCGTTCAGCGCTCCCAGCGGTCACGGCTTTCAAGGAGGCGACTCTTACCTTCAAGCAGCTCACGATATAGGCATCCAAAGCCACGAAGGAGGTTTTGAAGGTGGTCATTCTGGTGAAGAGAGCCACGATGGTGGTCAGCAAGAGGGCGGTCACGGAGGAAACGGAGGACACCAAGGATTCATTCTCCATGATGGTGGAAACGAGTACGGACATGGTGGTGACGACCAGAACTCAATCCATGACGGCGGTTACGATGGCCACGGTCAGACCTTTGCTGTTGGCGAGCACACTGAAGTCGAAAACCCTGTCAAAATCCCACACTACAAGCACGTTACCTACCCCATCCCTAAGACTGTCCACGTCAGCGTTCCTAAGCCCATCTTAGTCGGTGTGCCCCAGCCTTACCCCGTCAAAGTCCCTGTTCACAAGCCTGTAGCTGTCCCAGTCGAGACTGAGATCTCTATCCCCATCGAGAAAGTGGTTCCCTACCCTGTCGTCAAGCATGTGCCTTACCCCGTTGAGAAGCACGTCCCCATCAAGATTGAGAAGACCGTGACTGTTCACGTCCCTCAACCTTACCCTGTTAAGATTCCAGTGCACAAGACCATCCATCATTATTCCGACTCCCACCACCATTAAATAGGATCTACTTTTGATAGATAGGTATGTTATTTGCGGGTTCAATCACATTATTACCTTTCATGGAATATACTTTTTACTGCATTTTTTTCTATAGTTATAGGGCTGAGTGAGTAAGTAGAAAGTGTTGCTCAAATCAAATATTGCTTTTTGAATTCCCTATCTTTTGACCATTGACGGATTTCTAGATTCTTGATGGGTTTTTATAATTGATCCTTGATCCCTTGATCTTAAGTGGATCCCATAACTTTAAATATATCTTTTGATTTCCGGAGCATTACCGCCTTTGTCCATCTGATGATGCTTCATTGTTACCGTTACTTGTTTAAGTGTATGCTTGTCTTGTTCGTGTGTAAGCTGTGCCTTGTGAGTTGTAAATATACTGTTGTTAACTAATTTTAAGTCATTTTCAACTGTTCATGTTGTAGTTGATTTATTTATTGTACAAACTTGTTGTTTCTGTTGAATAAAAAAACATGTACTGAAACTGTTGTTTGTTTTATCTGCCTGAAGTAAAAAATTAACTATACCTTTTCCCAAGTGATGAAAACTCATCTTTATCATTAACAGCTACAAAGTTGTTGCCTCGTGTTTCCGGCAGCTTTTTTTCGCAGAGACGGCGCTTGAATTAGTTAAGTATAATATTATTTGGTATTTAGATGAACATTGAGTAAATACGACTCGGCTGCTGTCAAAGAGCTGCAGGCCGTCATGACATTTTATTTATCTATAATTATGGAAATCACCGTTGGACTTGGCCTTACTTATTGGAGGGTGTTTGTTATTCGCTTTTCCCACGCTAGGCAGGTGAAGTGGCGGGCGTATTGTTGAGTGTTAACATAGAACGTTGCTGCCCATTCACTAGATTTTTCATTTATCCCTTAGGCATTTATCCTTTTTGTCGTCCGTCAGTATTTTAAATGCACTGTAACTGTAACGCATGCGTGCATCAGACGAAAGAAAATGGCGAATTTCGATCATGTTTCCATAAAAATACGGCTACGGTGCGTTTACCAAACGACTTGACTGACAGACGCATCCGTCACGCACCGTAACGCATCGTTTTTTGGGTAAAATTATTTCCGCCTAGCGGAGCTGATCACCCGTCTGCAAGCTCTGCAGAAGTCCCAACCCGAGAAACGCCTCGTAAACGCACCGTAGCCGTATTGTTATAAGAATTAGATTAAAATTTGCAATTTCCTTTCGCCTGACAGACGCTTGCGTTACGGTGCGTTAAAAATACGCAGCGATGAACGACAAGTAGGATAACCGCCTTAGTTAGTTGTTTACGACAGAAAAATTACGATTATATTGCAAATCACACGGCTATCCCGTGTACAGTCAAGATCAGACTAAGTTAGACAGTTAGGACGCGCAAATAAGACTTACATTGGCAGTTTGAGTGTCTAACCCAGTCTGATCTTGACTGTACTTGTTTGGAGTTCCGTATTGGAAGTTTAAAACAAGAGAAATGTACCAATACTAACTAACAGCATTTTCCCTGTCACTAGCAAGTACAATAAATCCGCTTTGTGTTTCTATAGCCGGTAATAAGTTACATACAATGTGCTACTGTAGAGAACATTAGTAGGTAATTTATACTACGAAACTAAGCAATGAGACTGAAAAGCTACCTCCGTGTAGCAATGCTTCTTCAGGCTAAGTCTTGTCATAGACATGGGCTTAGCGATAAGCGAGGTGAAAAGCATAACATAATTTCTATGTTATGTTATGCGCCGTGTGATTGCCGGCTTAGAATAGCATCACCCCATTTCTTACCCATGGGTGTCGTAAGAGCCGACTAAGGGACTCGAGGGATGTGTATTGCAATTTTAGGCGATGGGCTGACAACCTGTCACTATAGTAATACACAGTTATCTGATTGACCCTCAAGCTTTTGTCAGACGTGGTGTTAATATCCGTTTTACGGCCGTTAACGCTCTGCCTACCCCGTAAGGGATATAGGCGTGATTTATGTATGTATGTATGTATGTATGCATAATTTTTAAATACGTTAAGGGGCGAATTATAGTCAATGGCCAGGCCATTTCTCTCGAGATTACTAGGACAATTATATGCAAATAATTATACCAATGAATTGAGTATATTAATGTATGATACGTAGTATATTTTTAGTGTAAAAAATCCTTCTCTATTCGCGACAAACGTCCTGGCCGCTTTAGGCTAAGCCAGATAATATAATTCTACCCTCAATTATACCAACGATAACCTATAGTGATTTTCTTATGTTTGAAAGTGTCTGATTTATATGAAAAACACAATTCATACCCTGTCAAAACAAGAATAAGGAAATACATACACATTACACATATCACGCCTTTTATCCGTTGCGCAGTAGGCAGAGCGTAAACGGCCGCAAAAAACGGTCATTTACACCACGTTGGACAAATATTTGAGGGTAGTTCGGAAAATTGTGTATCGCCATAGCCATAGTGACACTTTGTCTAAAATTGCAATACACACCATTGAGTCCCTTAGTCGCCTTTTACGACTCCCGCAGGAAAGAAATTGGGTGATACTAATTCTAAGTCGGCATCACATGGCCAAAAAAGGATAACAAAATACGACTTGCAAGCTATTACGACTATTTACGACCCGTCAAATCTGCCTAGTATTAATAAAGATTGTTTAGACGTCACTGCTATCACTTTTGACACGGAAATGAAAGATATAATATAACATTAAGATTTAAAATGTTTTTCCCTTCCGCTTGTTATATTCAAGTTGAATATAACAAGCGGAAGGGAAGTTGAATAATTCAACTCTCTCAACTTTAATTTTTACTGTTTTTATTGTTTGGGAAAAAACCACAGGTAATGGAAATTTTCGTATTGGATGTATTTTTTTAACTATTGTTTTCTTTGACCTTGACTCTGGCAGAATCATCGTCTAATGGCGATGATGGAAGCCAAATAAAGAAAAACGAAAAAAACATTTCCGCATTTCAAGATAAAGCAAAAACAGCAAAAAAATTTGATCAGATGCAGTCGCTGTATGTAGTTGATTTATTTACTTTTATTATGTAACAGATATATTTGACATGATTCGAACAGATCATGTAACTGTCTACAAGTCTGTCATTAATCCTACATTGATATATTGGCGATGTCCTTTCACTATTACTCGTGCAGTGAAAGGGCGAGACAACTTTAGAATCATTTATCGACATTATCTTATCATCGAAAGATTACTTGTGTCATATTTTTCTTGGAATGGCAACACTGACAGCGTGCTACTCTCCCTTTTTACGTCACATCCGCCGATTTGGTGGGGAACTGTCACAGCCATAGCCGATAAGCAGTTTTTAAATCATTCTTAGACTAGTCTTTGCACCAATAACTTGTGCCTTCAGCTCACGTCAGTCAGATTGAATTTCTGTATTTTAAATTAAGTTTATTTAAATAAAACTAAAAGTGATTATTTAAAATAGAAAGTGGTTTTTCTTCAAATCTCAGAAGCGGATTTATCTACGCCCAAAAAGGTATGTGCCATGGTTTTATTCTAATATTATTTGAGTTATTTAAATGCCATTTTTATCTAAATTTTAAGTAACTGTTAAAGAATTGCTATAATTTATTTTCTTTTTCTCATATGAGGGAATCGCTTCAAAATCGTTATGCGTATAAACCATGCGAAATTGCTATCGTTTGATCAGGGCTACTCCCTGATAACGTGTGCAATTTCGTGGTTACTGTGTAGAAGTTTTTTCGGAACTCTTGGCTTGGGCAACTCCCTGGTATTGCTTCCGTTAATTCTTGTACATTCTCGTACCGTTGCTAGACGTAGGATGTTTGATCGAGGCTACTCCTCGATAGCATACATCGTCTGGTTAGGTTATACGTATGCATGAACAAGCGATTTTCTTCGAGGGAGAGGAAGAGAATGAATAAGCATTGCGGATAAATTATATATCTTCGTACAGTTTTCTAAAGTATTAATTAATGGCATTCATTTAACAATCTTGTGACAGCGTCATTAAAAAATATTTTTAAGACCTACTTAAGACATGTATCAGGTTCGATCACGCAAAGAACCCTTCATGATAGGCTAAAGTAAAATAGCTATATATATATATTTATAATAATTATAATAATAAGAATGACACGCTTTGTTTCAATCATTGTGTCATCTAACCTATACATGTATGTAGTATTAATTTTGATAACCGTAATGATTCTCAATATATTCTTTTGCGAATAGTTTTTTCTAATTGATTTGTTACAAAAATATGAATTTATTCATGATTTGAGCGACTATGTTTCTTGCCTATTTTTTATGTAGAGGGTATGTTTCGCACTTATTTAGCGAGTATGTTTCTTGCCTATTTTTATAGTGGGTATGTTTCTCACTTATTTAGCGAGTATGTTTCTCGCCTATGTTTATAGTGAGTATGTTTCTCACTTATTTAGCGAGTATGTTTCTTGCCTATGTTTATAGTGAGTATGTTTCTCACTTATTTAGCGAGTATGTTTCTTGCCTATTTGTATAGTGAGTATGTTTCTCACTTATTCAGCGAGCATGTTTCTCGCGAATGTTTATAGTAGGTATGTACCTAATTAATTCTAGCTAATATGTTTCTGGCTTATTTTTTTTAACGGGTTTGATTCCCGTGTATTTTATTGCTACGTATGTCACAAAATAATATTCAGTTGGGTTTAATTCACTTGATATCATCTGTTAGCTATGATACCACTGACTTATTAAAGACCGTCTTATCATAGATTTCTAGAAGTACCGGTCCTTAATACTCCAATAGTCAATAGAATCGAAAATTTTGAACAGTCAACATATTTATTCTATTAGAAGTCTTTGATTGATATGACGGTGTAAGATATAATCCTTTTTCTTATCATTATTAGTTCTGCATTATATCATAAATAAAACAAACGTTTATAAAATGCTTTATTGAATATTAAATATGTATAAGAATGGTTTCTTGCCGATGATTTTATCGTAATTTCAGATGAC
Organism: Tuta absoluta; assembly: GCA_027580185.1. NCBI lineage: Eukaryota > Metazoa > Arthropoda > Insecta > Lepidoptera > Gelechiidae > Tuta > Tuta absoluta. Next base: position 2,101,741 of record JAQAHW010000019.1, on the reverse strand, counting down.
TTCTGATGATGAGCCTGGCACGCCACCTGGTACTCCCCCTAAGCTGGATCGTGGCAAAAGAAAGCGATCCAAGAAGACTAAGCGCAGGAAGAGAAGGTCCTCTTCCTCATCGTCCAACGGGGATGAGTTTATCCCTCGAAAGGTGCGAAAGACTTCCAGTAAACTTTCAACCAAGTATGTACTAGAATTATTTAAAACGTTCAAAGGAGAGTCTAGCAAAAATTCTTTCTTTAGTAACAATAATCTAAACAATGTTATCCCAGAATATGATCCATCTAATAGGGCTCAAACCATGGAATGCTGGCTGAGAAAAGTGAATGAGTGTGCTTTAATATACGGATGGGATGATAAACAAACAATACATTTTTCCCTACAAAAGTTAGTCGGCTTAGCTAAAAAGTGGTTTGAGGCCTTGCCCACTGTTGTCTATACGTGGAGTGAGTGGCAATCAAAACTTCGGAAGGCATTTCCAAGTGAAGAAAATTTTGGACGCCTCTTAGAGGAAATGTTGAATCGCACTCCACGTACAGATGAGAGTCTTAGGGAATACTTCTATGATAAATTAACCTTATTAAATAGGTGTGAAATCTCAGGAAAGAAAGCAGTTGACTGTATTATACATGGCATTACAGACAGATCTATTCGAAACGGGGCACAAGCTTTGAACTGTACCGAACCTGAAGATTTATTAAATTTTCTCTCGTCTCAAAAAACGCAAATGATACCCAACAGTAAGTTTAGAGACCGGCAACCTCAAAAGTCTATTATTGCTACTAGTTCTAACAATAATGGTAATTCTCATACCACTGGTATTAGATCGTCCTCGGTAGTGTGCTACAACTGCCGTTCTCGTGGTCACCCTTATTATAGGTGTCCCAAGCCGCTACTCAGGTGCAAGCGTTGCCAAAGAATAGGGCATGACAACGACAACTGTAAACTTGAACCTATTCAAGTTGCTAATTCTAGCTCCAATCTTAATGCTAACAATGTTTCAAGGATTAACGCAATCGACACTAATTCTGAATGTTTAGAACACAATAACTACAGTAGTAAACTAAAACTTATCCAGGACGTGAACTCTAACTTCAATTCTAATTCTCATAATACTGAACGTGATAACGGTACTGAACGTAAAATTTTCAGAATCAATACGGTTGATACTAATGCAAAATTTCAAAAGAAGACTATAGTCGATGATTTAACTTACGAATCCTTCATAGATTTTGGAAGTGAGTGTACACTCATGCGTAAAACTGATGCGGAAGTTTTAAAAGGAGTTAGGAAAACTGACAACCTGCCAATTATAAAAGGATTTGGTGAATCGTCAGTCTTACCTCTCTATGAAGTAACGGCTATTGTAAAGATCGATGAAATTGAGGCTCCAATAGACATATTAGTCGTCGATGATAAATATTTAGAATCGTCTATATTAATAGGCCAAAACTTCACGGAATTGCCTTACCTCACAGCTCTCAAAAATTATCGTACTTTAAAATTTTACCTGACTCCATGCCAAGATGAATTTTCCACGGGTGAACCAATAAAGCTTTTCGTGTCATCTCCTGTTGAGGTATCGACAACTAGCGTTATTCCTGTTCGCGTCGACTCAAATTATACCGGAGATGTCTACGTAGATGGTTACATCCGAGTTGAACCAGGCAGAGAATGTCGTCTTTTTCAGGGAGCATACCATATTAACGACGGTATTGGCAATGTAGTTATGTCTAATCTGTCACATTGTCCTGTCACATTAAGTGAGAATAGCTTAATAGCTAGGGCAGTACCGTTCGTGGAGCATGAAGTACGTCAAGTTAATCGAGTCAAGTTAGATGACCCTAGTGTAGAGCCTTTAGACAAAAACGAGATAAAAACCGGACCTGCATTTGATGACAAACAGAAAGATCGACTGTATACCCTTTTGCAGAATTATCGCGATTGTTTTGCAACAAAATTGAGTGAAGTTGGGTGTGTAGCAGGCTTTGAAATGAAAATTGATCTTGTTGACAATAAACCCATTGTATACAGACCCTACCGTTTGTCTTTTTTCGAACGTGAACAAGTGCGTGAAACAATAGATGAATTGCTTCGGAACGATATTATACAGGAGTCTACTTCTGACTATGCGAGTCCTATTTTAATGGTTAAAAAGAAGACTGGAGAAATGAGGCTATGTGTAGATTTCAGAGCGTTAAATAACAAAACAGTCAAAGATCGCTTCCCGCTTCCCCTTATTGACGACCAAGTATCGAATCTTAGTGGTAACAACTTTTTCACAACCCTTGACCTAGCTTCTGGGTACTACCAAATTCAAATGGCCGAAGAAAGTCAGCATCTGACAGGGTTCGTCACACCTGATGGGCATTACGAGTTTAAGAGAATGCCCTTCGGGTTGGCAAATGCACCGGCCGTTTTCCAGAGGCTGATCAACAAAATCCTCGGTAATAGACGCTTTGAATACGCGTTGGCGTATCTTGATGATGTTCTTATACCGGCTCGCGACGTTGAAGAGATGTTTCAGAGACTAGAGGAAGTATTAAAACTTTTCAGAGTGTATGGTCTTACTCTGAAGCTCTCCAAGTGTCGATTTTTTGACACTACTGTTAATTACCTCGGCTATGATATCTCTTCACAAGGTATTCAACCAAGTGAAGCTAAAGTTCTCGCGGTTAAAGAATTTCCAGCTCCACAAAATGTCCATGAAGTTCGCCAATTTCTTGGACTTACTGGATATTTTAGAAAATTCATTAAAGGGTACGGAGAAATAGCCCGACCCTTAACCTCATTACTTAAAAAGGAAACGGCATGGCAGTGGTCTGACTTGCAAAAGCAAGCTTTTAACCTTCTAAAAGAAAGTCTTGTAAGCAGACCAGTGTTGGCTTTATATGACGCCACTTTAGAGACCGAGCTTCATACCGACGCCAGTTCCCTGGGCGTAGGAGGCATACTAATGCAGTGGCAGAGAGATACACACGTTTTGAAACCTGTGTGTTACTTTAGCCGTCAGACAACCCCGGAAGAACGACACTTGCACTCCTACGAACTAGAGACTTTGGCTGTCGTGTGTTCTCTGAAAAAGTTTCGAGTGTACCTATTAGGTATACATTTCAAAATATACACTGACTGTGCGGCTCTTAGGACTACGCTAACCAAAAGAGATCTAGTTCCACGGATAGCAAGGTGGTGGCTACAAATTAGCGAATTCACATTTGATATCGAGTATCGACCCGGTGTGCAAATGGCTCATGTTGACGCCTTAAGCCGAAACACTAAGCTGTCCGTGGAGACAGATGATAATCCCTTGGTAAACGTTTACCATATCGAGAAAGAAAATTGGCTATTGACATTGCAGATTGCAGACCCAGAAATAGAGCGTATTCATAAGCTTCTAAAGCCCGAAAGTGACCCGGAATATACGGACATAAAACAACATTTCGTTGTAAAGAATCACGCAGTTTATAGAAAAGTAGATGACAGGTTGTGCCTAGTAGTTCCACGCTCTGCGAGATGGCAAATTTGTAGGGCAAACCATGATGAAATCGGTCATTTAGGATATACTAAAACTTTAGAGAAAATACAACATCAGTACTGGTTTCCCAAATTACGCAAATTTGTAAAAAAGTACGTTGCAGCTTGCTTGGAATGCGCTTACAATAAAGATAACGCGGCTAAACAAAAGACTGGACATTTGTATCCGATAGAAAAGTATAATATTCCATTTCATACGGTACATATAGACCATTTGGGTCCGTTCGTCAAAAGTAAAGATGGAAATGCGTATATTCTTACTGTTGTTGACGGTTTTACAAAGTACGTATTTGTACGTGCTGTGAGGGATGTTAAGACAAGAACTACTATTAAAGTCTTAGAAAAAATATTTTACGACTTTGGTGTCCCGGCTCGAATAGTATCTGATCGTGGAACAAGTTTCACATCCGTGGCTTTTAAATCTTTTTGTGAAACTCACGGTATTAAGCATATATTAAACGCAGTCGCTTGTCCCAGGGCCAACGGACAGGCCGAGAGATTTAACCAAACCATATTACATTCACTATCTGCACAAAATTCTTTTGGTCACGAAAAGGACTGGGACAAGTGCCTGGGTAAGATTCAGTGGGGCATTAACAATACAGTTAATGCCACCACACAGAAAACTCCGACAGAAGCTATGTTCGGGATCAAAATGCGTGATGCCTTATCAAATAAACTTGATAATAATTCAAATGAAGCTACAAGCACAGATATACAGAAAATTAGAGAAGATGTTTCTAAAAACATAGAAAAAGATCAAATAAAACAAAAAGAAAGGCATGACGCAGATCGATCTCCTGCAATCAAATATGAACTAGGTGATTTGGTTAAAATAGCTAGAAATAATTTCGATAATGACAAAAAAAGCGCCAAGCTTCTGTCTAAGTTTGTAGGTCCATATAAAATAACAGAAGTTCTAGGTAATGACCGATATCGGATAGCCGAAGTACCTGGCTTTAGTAAAAGAGGAAAACCGTACAATACTGTAATAGCTTTTGATAGAATCAGACCTTGGATTCATATAAAAAGTTTAGAACTTCACGATACAGACAAAAGTAGCACAGATGATAATGAATAATTAACTACTTAATTAAATAATTATTTAACTACTTAGAGACTACAGTATTGTTCTGCATTAAGATTTTGTAAAATATGTAATAAATAAAACAAGTATTATACTCTGGTTCACAAAATGTGTTATGTCACTATGTTATAAAATAAGTTAAGTAGGTTATCAATACATTAAATCTGTAAATAAAGAAAAGATTCATTTTAGTTAATTTATGTAAATAGTTAAAAAAAAATACTTTGTGTTATTTAACGTCTAAAATGCAATACAAATAAATAAGTAAGATTATGCACCGTTAGATGTATTGACGTGGTGGATGTGAGATTACTTATATTATCTATTACTATGACTATTTCTAAAATGATTAAGTACATAATTTTGTGTAAATAGTTGACTAAATAATTAAACAGTAATTAATTAAGAATAAAATAGCCGAATGTCATATTTTTATATATTTTTCTAATATTATACATAGTTTGATTAGTCTTCATTGCATAGTAAGTACAGCTGTGTTACATCTATTGTAAGTTAATAAGAGAAATTTGTAAATGGTACATAAATGAGAAAGTAATTAAAAATAGTGTAAATAGTAGATTCAGTCATAAAATGTGTATTCGTGCACCAGGAGGTAGCACGTTGTCGGATGGCCGAATGTCATATTTTTCTTGGAATGGCAACACTGACAGCGTGCTACTCTCCCTTTTTACGTCACATCCGCCGATTTGGTGGGGAACTGTCACAGCCATAGCCGATAAGCAGTTTTTAAATCATTCTTAGACTAGTCTTTGCACCAATAACTTGTGCCTTCAGCTCACGTCAGTCAGATTGAATTTCTGTATTTTAAATTAAGTTTATTTAAATAAAACTAAAAGTGATTATTTAAAATAGAAAGTGGTTTTTCTTCAAACTTGCATGTCAATAAAAATTGAAAGTTTATACATACCTACACATATCACGCCTATAATCCCTTGCGGGGTAGGCAGAGTGTAAAAGGCAGCAAAAACAGTTCATTTACACCACGTCTGACAAATGTTTGAGGGTTATTAAGAAAATTGTGTATTGCCATAGTGACAGGTTGTCAGTCTGTCGCATAAAATTGCAATACACACCCTCGAGTTCCTGAGTCACCTCTTGCGACCCCCAAGGTAAGGAAATGGGGTGATGCTATTCTAAGCCGGCATCACACGGCATACATACATATACACATATAACGCCTATAATCCCTTGCGGGGTAGGCAGAGTGTAAACGGCCGCAAAAACGGTCATTTACTACACCACATCTGACAAATACTTATTTGAGGGTCTTTCTCAAAATTGTGTATTGCCATAGTGACAGGTTGTCAGCCCATCGCCTAAAATTGTAATACACACCCTCAAGTTCCTTAGTCGCCTCTTACGACCCCTAAGATAAGGAAATGGGGTGATACTGATGCTATTCTTAGCCGCCATCACACGGCACGGCATTGAAAGTTATCTTATTTGTTAAATATATCGCGAGTGTCGCTACGCTATAGTACCTATTGCATCCTATAGTTTCATTATAAGTTGACGGCAGGATGAACCAACTGACTGTCCGAAAAGAAATGGTTCCGTGCTTCGGAGGGCACGTTAAGCCGTCGGTTCCAGTTGCTGTCTATGATAACTTAGACGGTGGCCGTAACACAACCATGTCAGTGGCCTGCTAGTGGTAGTAGGCGGTTGAAAAACTGACACCAGGGTTCATCGGGTCGTTGGACGACTTGGTGTCCCACACGAAAAAAGAGATTTAAAGTTATTACCGAACCATACCGAAAATTCAGGACAAGCAGTGCCCGATATTATCAAACTAAAAACTACAATTTTACAGGTGAAATTCTATATTAATTGCGTAGTTGGTTAGCCATTCTGATACCAGGAGTATTAACCGACTACGCAATGTACTAAGAATTTCATCAGTTGTCTTGTAGCCTGTAGTTTCATCACATAAATGATACTTGTGATGTGGAATACCTTTCTCAAACAAATGTTGAATTACGAATGTTTAATATTTAGCGTTGTTATGCTGGGGTAGGTTAGGTATTGGTGACGGTCTATGAATGCGGCGCGGTGCTCGATCGCACGCGTCGCTCTGGGCGTGTGTTGTCCCTTTCTCGCTCGCAGGGCGAGACTGGCGACGCGCGCGCAGACCGCCTGACGGCGCCAACCGGTGGCTTCGGCGCCGCAGCACTCAGTCACTCAAAACCGTTCGGACGGGAGGGTATCGTATTGTGCGGATTTCCCGCCACGCGTTTTGTGATGCCGCGTGTAATGGACGATTCAATTTGAGATCGCGCGTGTTGATGCATCGTATTATTGCGTTTCTCCTGGGTTGTACTGGAATACCAGGCTTAGTGATTGTTGGATGTCTCGACGTCTTCCACGTGAGCGTCGCGTTGAATAGGCATCAGGTGGCCATTTTGGCCCGCGTTTGTACGACCCAAATTCGGGTTGGGTCACGCGTAATGACTAATATCAAAGTGGAATACGAACAGAAGCTGTGAGTGGTTTGACGTGAATAACGCGCCAAGGCTGTAGTGGAATGCTGGGTGTCGATATCTTTTCCACCCAGCCCTGTAAGTACCCACGGAATTCCCCATTTGATCCATTCCCTGAACTTCCTTTCTCCGTTGGGTATTTTATGCATTTGGACCGGCACGTTGACTGTAAGTAGTAAACCTAGTTGTCTTAGTATAAAACTGTTTTCTTCGTGTTAATGGTGTGTTCCCTTTAGTCATATTTGTTGTACCATATCATTGTGACTCCTTAGTACGAATTGCGGAATTCGTGGGGTGATATAATTTGGAGGTACTTACTTAGAATCTAGTGCTAATACGTGTGACGTAACGCCAGATCGGCAGACGGTATTTACTACCGACTCGAGTTATGTAAAGGTTGGAACACATCATTTGCCAATTTCACTCAACTTAGTTAATTAGGTTAAATAGATTTAGGTTCACGTTTGATTCATAGTATGCGCTGATATATTGTGCAGCGTATGTTATTTAGCGCTGCGTAACGCAGCCATTGTCTGCCTCCAGTTGAACTCCTGGTATTTTGTTCGAAATTTACCTGTGTAAATCGCTTCCACTGCGCGAGTTTAGCTTGGAATTAGACAATTTTTGGTAGCAGAGCGTGGTTCAGAAAACCACTAGATTTAAGATTATTTTAGTATAAGATTTTTAATCTACCTACATAAAAAAATATATTTATTGTGATTGTAGTGTGTGCCCTGTGTAGAATATCCTATCGGTAGGATCAGGGCCAATCAATTAGTGAATTGCTTGTTATTATCGTTTTGTTTACCCTTTGCGGATATCCTAACGGTAGGATCAGGGCCGATTGTCTATTATTGTTTTTTATTGTAAGGTTCGGTGTTACTTTGGGTTGGTACCATGGCTCCCACAATTAGACAGCTTCAGGCGAAAATTAGAGCGCACCTAATGTGGTTCGCGACTAAGCAGGCGATGGTCGGTCGCGGGGACCGAGAGGACGCACTCATCGCTTGTGCGCAACGGATTGACGAACGGGTCGCGGAGGTGTTGGATTGCCTCACTGGATGCGAGGAGTTATTTGATGGGACGCCTGATGAGGAGGTCAAACTTACGGTCCGGACGAATGTGACCCAGTGCATGGAGATGGGGCAGGAGATCCAGCAGGCGGCTGCTATGATCACCAGGCGTAGAGCTGGGGAGCCGGACCCACCCCATGGTCCGCGGGGACCGGGGGTGCAAGTGCCCCTGCCGGCTGTGGCGATTCCGGTCTTCCACGGGGACTACACGGATTGGACCCGATTCCAGGATCTGTTTGACAGTGTGATTCATAACCGCACTGACTTGCAGCCGGCATATAAAATGGCACAATTGATGGCCAAGCTGCAAGGTGAGCCCCATGAGCTGGTAAAGCATCTACCAGTCGATGATGCAAGTTACGAGACGGCTCGCGGTTTGCTGATCGAGAGATACAGCAACAAACGTCTCATGATTGACCAACTCCTGGAACAGTGGCTCACCGTGCCGACCATCACACGAGGGACGGACCTCAGGGCCAAGGTCCTCAACCCTGTCTGCGTTGCAGTGAACGCTCTTGAGAGACAGGGGATGCCGGTGTCAGGCTATGATTATATCCTGGTCCACACGTTGTTGCGCCGCCTGCCGAGCGACATGGCCGCTCGTTTTGAACAGTCACACGGAGGTAAGACATCTGATTACCTCCCGACCTTCGAGGAGCTCAAGTCCTTCCTCGAGGCCGAGTGCAGGCGGGTAGATGCCCAATTTGGAGAGTCGCCTCACGCGGAGTCTGCGGCCGCTCGCCGCCCGGAACGGCCGGGTGCACAGGCGCGAGACGGTAAGAGTAGGCCACCCAGGCGATACAATGTCGCTAATTTGGAATCGAGGTGTGCCTACTGCAGAGAGGCGGGGCATCAGGTGACTGCGTGTGAGGAGTTCGCTGCACAGCGGGTGCAGAAACGTCGTGGTGTGGTGCAGCAACGGCGTTGGTGCTTTAGGTGTATGGGGCCGCATCAGGTGCGAGAGTGCCCATCAAGCACCAACTGCAGGTACTGCCAGGGTGCCCACCATCAGCTCCTATGCATGAACCGCAGCGGAGATTACGGAGGCAGAGCTGACGCGGGTCAGCGGACGGAGTCTGCCCTACCTAGACGGGAGCAACGCTCCCCACCCCCTCCAAGGAGGAGTCCTCTTCCACCAGGGTTTCAGGGACGAGGCCAGGGACATCAGCAGGTAATGCCCCCTTCACCACGCGCGAGACAGTCACCACCTCGGCAGCAGGTGCCGGAACAGGGTAGGTGGTCACAGGTCCAAGGTCAGGGGCACCCATCACAAGTACGTGATGCTACGGGCGGGTGCCAATACCAGGGCCAGTACATGCAGTACTCGGCGGGACTGAACAACATGGTGAGGTCTCATGACCCACGCATGCCTCTCCCCTTGGCTGAGCACCCGCGGCTACAGGCGCATCCACGGTACGCGCGCCTGCCGCAGGGTTACTATAGGCGGCCAGCCATGGCGTACAGGACCAGAGGTCCCTATCAGCAGGAGTGGGACCCACTCGAAGGTGTACGGAGAGAGGGGACCCCCCCGCAGGACGCGGACACTCCGCGCTTAGATTCCTACTAGGTAATCGCCGCCTACACGCCAGCTTCGGCCCCCCGGCCAATTACGGTATTGTTGCCTACGGCAATGATTTGGGTATGGGGATACGGTGGCCGCAGCATACAGGTAAGAGCCTTGTTAGATACAGGGGCTCAGGGTTGTATTGTGTCTAGTAAGCTGGTGAGTAGGCTACGCTTAAATATAAGGCCCACAACGGATGGGGCTGTAGGTATTGGAGGTGTAGATGTGCCTGACGTTCGGGGTCAGGTGAACTTCGAGTTCACATTAGGTAATACAGGTACAGGGGTCAGCTATCATGCCTCAGCAGTGGTGCTGGATGAAGTGGTAGGGAAACTTCCTCAGGTTCGGTTACCGTCAACGGTACGAGGGTTAACCACAGGCTTAGAGTTAGCTGATCCTGAATTTGATACTCCTGGTACGGTGGACGTTCTCCTCGGGTCAGACGTCCTCGGGAGATTCTGGTGTGGCAGAAAACGGGTACTTCAGCAAACTGGTTTAGTGGCCGTTGATACCACAGGGGGGTATGTTATTTTTGGCCCAGTTTGGAGACCTCAGGACCTACCAGAGGGCGATACGGTTCTCTATGGTAGTGTGTTGTCGGAGGTGCTGCAGAGGTTTTGGGAGTCTGAGGAGCCACCCACAGCGGATAGACGGAAGCCAGAGGATGACGAGTGCGAGCTGTTCTATCAGTACAACACTGCACGAAGTTCGTCAGGTAGGTTTGTTACCAGGCTGCCATTTCTCCCAAACCGCCCCTCCTTAGGTAGTTCGCGACAGATCGCGGAACGGAGACTACTGGCTATGGAGAGAAAGATGAAACGAGATGCAGCACTTCGGCAGAAGTATATCGAATTCATGAGGGAGTACCTAGAGTTAGGCCACATGTCGGTGTCCAGCATAGATTGGAGGTGTGTCGAGCATTACTATATACCACACCTGGCTGTTTTGAAGTCACCGGAGGCGAAGATACGGGTAGTGTTTGACGGTTCTGCTCCTACATCGAATGGTGTGTCTGTGAACCAGTGTCTGCACGCGGGTCCCAAGTTGAACCGGGACATTGTGGACATCCTCACAGATTTTCGGTTGCACCAAGTAGCGTTCGTCGCAGACGTCAAAATGATGTTTCGCCAAACAATTATACACCCGGATGACCGTCGGTACCAGCTGATTTTGTGGCGTGAGAGCCCTGACGAGCCGATGGTCACTTATGAGCTTAACACGGTAACGTATGGTCTGAAGCCAAGTCCGTTTTTGGCAGTACGCACGCTGCGAGAGTTGGCCGCACAGGAAAGGGTAAGATTCCCTCGAGCCGCAGCAGTACTGGATCGCGACGTCTACGTGGATGACATCTGCACGGGTGCAGATAGCGTGCAACAAGCACTGCTACTACGAGACGAGCTGATCGCGATCATGGAATCAGGAGGTTATGAGTTGCGGAAATGGCTGTCCAGCTGTCCAGAGCTCCTGGCCGGGTTGCCAGGTGAGTTCCAGCAGGACCCGCACCTTTTCGAGAACCCGGACAATCCAAATACGTTGAGCATCCTAGGGGTGCAATATAGGCCAACGCATGATGTCTTTACGTATCAGATCGAGCCAGACCTTTTGCAGAAGACTTGGACGAAGCGTTCGGTATTATCGACGATCGCCAGAACTTTCGATCCTAACGGGTGGATCGCACCGGTGACGTTCATGGCGAAGTGCTTCTTGCAAAGGTTGTGGATAGCAAACTTGGGTTGGGACGACCAGCTCTCCGGAGAGCTGTTGAATGATTGGACCAAGTTTGTGACCACCTTACCAGGGATCGTACGCATCGCCATACCTCGCAAGTTGCTCCCATCGGTGGGATGTAAGGCTACCCTACATGGGTTTTGTGATGCCTCGGAGCGAGGGTACGCGGCAGCTGTCTATTTGCGGACAGTCAGTTCAACGGGAACTGTAGACGTGCGTCTAGTTATGGCCAAGAGTAAGGTGGCTCCGGTTAGGACAAGATGGACCATTCCAAAGTTGGAATTGGCGGGAGCAGCGCTTCTCACGCGCTTGCTACATCATGTCGCTAGTAATCTACGCGGTACCATCAATTTGGATGAAACGGTGTACGCATGGACCGACAGTAGGATAGTTCTGTGCTGGTTACAGACGTCGGTACATACTCTTGAGGTTTTCGTGGCAAATCGGGTGTCACAGATTAAAGGATCGGAAACTCCGTTGGTATGGAGACACGTACCGGGAGAACAGAACCCAGCGGACTGCGCGTCACGGGGATGTGGGGCCCCTGATTTGGTAGGTCACTCACTGTGGTGGGGACCTCAGTGGCTGACTGAGTCACCTGAGAGATGGCCATACAATGAGTGCGGGTCGCCGCTTGGGCCACCTGATCGAGGTTTGCGAGTGAACGTAGGGCAGATCGTACCTAAGCCTAGTGCGGCTTTCTTGCTGGAACGATACAGCTCCCTCGACAAACTTCTAGGGGTGACAGGTTGGATCAAACGGTTCGTGAACAACTGTAGAAAACCTCAAGCAGAACGGAACTTGGCACCTGTCCTCTCGCCTGCGGAGCGGAATGCGGCTCTAAGTTTATTGGTTAGGGTCGTCCAGGCGGAACATTTTGAGGAAGAGGCCAGGCTGCTCAGGGATGGCCGTGGAAAGCTGAAGGGAGGTCTTGTGCGCCTCAACCCGTTCGTAGACGAGCATGGAATGCTCCGGGTTGGAGGTAGACTTCGGAACGCTAACCTGCCCTTTTCAGCACGGCATCCGCTGTTACTCACAAAGAAGGGACCTTTGGTAGAACTTATAGTTAGGGATCGTCACCAGAAAAACTCGCATGCGGGCTGCAATGCACTTTTGGCTATTCTGCAGCGCGAGTTCTATCTTGTCTGGACGACGTACGGTACGGAGCATTGTGTTTCGGTGCTTGCCTTGCTATCGGTTGAAGGCAGCCACAATGCAACCTCAGATGGGAGACCTCCCACCGGACCGGGTGACGGAAGCCTGGACGTTTGCGGGTGTGGGAACGGACTTTGCGGGGCCTTTTATGGTAAAGGCATCACGCCTTCGCAACGCGAAGTCAATCAAGGCGTATTTGTGCGTGTTTGTGTGCCTAGCAACCAAGGCCGTCCACTTGGAACTCGTGGCCGACCTCACTACGGAGGCTTTCTTAGCAGCTTTAGATAGATTTGTGTCGCGAAGAGGGCGACCAGCGCTGATCAGGTCGGACTGTGGTACCAACTTTAAGGGCGCTGATCGATGTATGAAAGAAATTATAACGTTTTTATCGGAAAACGAGGAAGCTATCGGCACGAGCCTCTCCCGTCAGGGCATTAACTGGGTGTTCGATCCACCAGGATGCCCCCACTGGGGTGGTATATTTGAAGCGGTTGTAAAGTCCGCTAAGACGCATTTGATGCGCGTTATAGGTTTAACGATATTAACCTTTGAGGAGCTAGCGACCGTGTTTTGTAAAATTGAGGCCGTTCTCAATTCACGTCCTTTGTGTCCGCTTAGCTCAGATCCGAATGATCTGGAGGCCCTGACACCAGGGCATTTCTTAATTGGCCGACCACTTAACGCCTTGCCAGAATACCCCTACACAGAGGTCAGTAGCAATCGTTTGACGCGTTATGAGTTGCTGCAGCAAATGTCTCAGAATTTTTGGAAGCGATGGTCGCTTGAGTATTTGCACATTCTGCAGCAACGCCTTAAGTGGACGGACAGAACTGAACCCCCTCGCATCGGAGATCTCGTTCTGGTTAAGGATGCCAACCTGCCGCCACTGCGATGGCGCAGAGGGCGCATTCTCAACTTGTTCCCAGGTAGTGATGGCACTCCTCGAGTCGCGACAGTTCAGGTAGGGGATTCAGTTCTTAAGCGAGCAATAGCAACGCTATCTCGTCTCCCCAGTAGTGAATAGGCCTAAGGGATTCGGCCTAGGGCGGGTGAATGTTTAATATTTAGCGTTGTTATGCTGGGGTAGGTTAGGTATTGGTGACGGTCTATGAATGCGGCGCGGTGCTCGATCGCACGCGTCGCTCTGGGCGTGTGTTGTCCCTTTCTCGCTCGCAGGGCGAGACTGGCGACGTGCGCGCAGACCGCCTGACGGCGCCTACCGGTGGCTTCGGCGCCGCAGCACTCAGTCACTCAAAACCGTTCGGACGGGAGGGTATCGTATTGTGCGGATTTCCCGCCACGCGTTTTGTGATGCCGCGTGTAATGGACGATTCAATTTGAGATCGCGCGTGTTGATGCATCGTATTATTGCGTTTCTCCTGGGTTGTACTGGAATGCCAGGCTTAGTGATTGTTGGATGTCTCGACGTCTTCCACGTGAGCGTCGCGTTGAATAGGCATCAGGTGGCCATTTTGGCCCGCGTTTGTACGACCCAAATTCGGGTTGGGTCACGCGTAATGACTAATATCAAAGTGGAATACGAACAGAAGCTGTGAGTGGTTTGACGTGAATAACGCGCCAAGGCTGTAGTGGAATGCTGGGTGTCGATATCTTTTCCACCCAGCCCTGTAAGTACCCACGGAATTCCCCATTTGATCCATTCCCTGAACTTCCTTTCTCCGTTGGGTATTTTATGCATTTGGACCGGCACGTTGACTGTAAGTAGTAAACCTAGTTGTCTTAGTATAAAACTGTTTTCTTCGTGTTAATGGTGTGTTCCCTTTAGTCATATTTGTTGTACCATATCATTGTGACTCCTTAGTACGAATTGCGGAATTCGTGGGGTGATATAATTTGGAGGTACTTACTTAGAATCTAGTGCTAATACGTGTGACGTAACGCCAGATCGGCAGACGGTATTTACTACCGACTCGAGTTATGTAAAGGTTGGAACACATCATTTGCCAATTTCACTCAACTTAGTTAATTAGGTTAAATAGATTTAGGTTCACGTTTGATTCATAGTATGCGCTGATATATTGTGCAGCGTATGTTATTTAGCGCTGCGTAACGCAGCCATTGTCTGCCTCCAGTTGAACTCCTGGTATTTTGCTCGAAATTTACCTGTGTAAATCGCTTCCACTGCGCGAGTTTAGCTTGGAATTAGACAACGAATACATAAATTTCTCAATAGCATAGCAACTCAAATCAGCTGATCGGCGACTTTGGAATTTAAGTTGTTCAGTAAGTGTATGCCGTGTGATGCCGGCTTAGAATAGCATCACCCCATTTCTTACCCATGGGTGTCGTAAAAGGCCACTAAGGGACGCGAGAGATGGATGTGTATTGCAATTTTAGGCGATGGGCTGACAACCTGTCACTATAGTTATACACAGTTATCTGATTGCCCCTCAAACTTTTGTCAGACGTGGTGTTTATATCCGTTTTATGGCCGTTAACGCTCTGCCTACCCCGTATGGGATAATAGGCGTGATTTATCTACCTCGTTTACTTGGTACTCTGAATTTTTGTATTCGGCTACTAGTACGAGTAAGCTCCCTTATTCAACGTAGACACACCCAACACGATGAGCTAAAGCGACGCCTGAAGGATATTAATTATCCCATTTGTGTTGCACCAGAAGGCACGTTACAACCAGTCAGCGACACATTATTGCGTTTATTTCTCGACACACGTCTTCAACTTGGCTCACTTAGGGCCGCCGCAAAGCAAGAGTAGTTTAAGCGAGCGAAAGATCAAACACTTTTGACTAGAAATTTTAAAACAAACTCTTTCGTATTTGCAATAACAGCGACATTGGCTAGAATGACCATTTGGCAATGTTACCTTTATTCCATTTTTTTTTTTTATATTTTTCTATGATGAAAAGTGCTTCAGCTGTCGCTCCCAAAATATACGTTTGGTCTGCGGCAGACCTTAGTGTTTTGTTTTATGTAGCAGACTGTACTATGTAAGCCAGTCAAGAGGTGATAGTGATATGTCTTTACTTGGACAGTAGTACTAGTGATACAGTTTATATTGGTGTAGCTTTTGTATTACCAGTACTAGATATTATCAAACTACAGGCTACAATTTTACCGGTGAAATTCGATGTTCATTGCGTAGTCGGTTAGCCATTATTATACCAGGAATATGAACCGGCTACGCAATGTACTAAAAATTTGACCTGTAGACTTGTAGCCTGTAGTTTTATAACATAGGCACCTGGTTGTGTTGCACTGGCCTCAATTCGGGATGAGTATATATTTTTGACTAAGGTACCTTAAATTAGTGCTGTCAGTTTCCGTCAGATAGGTTTAGAAAATCACTTTTAATTAAAAATTTTTTAATACATAACCAAATCTCACAGTTTTAACAAGGTTATATTGATTATTTATAA
Organism: Tuta absoluta; assembly: GCA_027580185.1. NCBI lineage: Eukaryota > Metazoa > Arthropoda > Insecta > Lepidoptera > Gelechiidae > Tuta > Tuta absoluta. The sequence goes on along the minus strand of JAQAHW010000019.1, from coordinate 2,085,711 downwards.
TCTTTGTAGTCATTTATTGCCGCGATTGACACTTTGGTTTCCAGATGACTAGCGTGTCCAGCCAGAATTTTTCAATATACACTTGCGACATTGGTGGGCAAGGAACGAGCTGCGGTAGCCCAGATGGAAGAGGCGTCGCCACAAGTAATGCTAAAGTCGCAGGTTCAAAACCTGCCCGCGCTTGTAAATTTTGCAAGTTTTCAATTTTTTTTTCCTGTTTGGGGGCGCCACTGGGCTCTCAAACCACCTGAATGTTAAGAACGCGTGGGCGCGTCGCACGACTCCATCTACCGGGTTCGTTTTGCAACTAATACCCAGCGGCAACCATCAATTTGCAAGAAAATAAACTTGTATACCTAACACGGAAGTGTTTTAAAATTTGGTATTCAACGAAAGACATTATTGACTGTAGTGGAGAAATGTTGTATTCAAAACACGTTTCTCTATCAGCACTGAAATTGGTTCTGAATAAGTAATTTGTTGTCAGTTCGTCGTTCCTTTATACGTTCATCCCTTGAACAGGTCATTGCCCTTATCTAAAAGTGATTGGATAGTGAATAGAGTCAATGGCCTTTAAGATCTCAGCCTCTATAGTTTTGTAAACTGTGGTTTGTTAACCTCAAGGGCGGATTGAGACGTATACGCGTGATGTACGCGTGCTAAGAGCGTGTCAGTATTAAAGTCAAACGCGCGTCTTACGCGTTCATCGCGCGTGTCTTCGCGCTTAACTAACCATATACCATTATTATTTTTCTTAAACCTTTCTATGGCGATGAGAAGAATGTTCCTCTCTAAAATTGAACCTTAACTGCAATAGATTTCAAAACCAATGAAAAAATTTGACATGCTCTGCCCGTCAAACCTGTGTTAGAAGACACCGCTGTTTAGAAAACCGGTACGAACGGGATAAAAAAATAAAAAATAACGGCACTGCCAGGTTAATCACACCGCATGTAACTTTATCATCCCATACCATTTTATGCTTACCTAAAGGTGTTCTTAGAACGAACCAAAGTGTGGCAAATTTATCTTTTCTTTCACTTTGTTTTGATATAATTGATGGATAGTGTACATAATTATTCCTAGAGGAAAAAAGTAGAATAATCTCGTTCATAGTTTTGACTTGAACTTTTGTAACTATGAACTTTATCTATGATAGGTACTTTATATACAGTAATGCTCTCATGTGTGTAGAAAGTGTGATGCCGGCTTAAAATAGCATCACCCCAATTCTTCCCCGTGGGAGTCGTAAGAGGCGACTAAGGGACTCAAGGGTGTGTATTGCAATTTTAGGCGGTGGGCTGACAACCTGTCACTATAGCGATACACAATTTTCCAAATGAAAAATTTGTCAGACGTGGTGTAAGTGGCCGTTTTATGCGGCTGTATTGTTTTGTTTACCCCGCAAGGGATTAAAGGCGTGATATGTGTATGTGTATGTTTATTTCAAGAGATGATAAAATAAAAAAAATATTAAGCCAGTTGTTCCACTTGTGATCCGTTGTTTCACCGTAGTCTGTCAAGTGTTTCGACAGACGCATCCGTTAAAACACTGTAGATGTATTTGTAATTCGCAATTTTCTTTCGTCTGACAGGCGCATGCGTTACAGTGCGTTCAAAATACGTAGCGACGGATGACAAGAGGGAGAATATTCTAAAAGCATGAAAATAAAATGTTGTTTTTTTTAAGTCCTAAAATGGGCAATTTACATACATATAATCACGCCTCTTTCCCATAGGGGTAGGCAGAGACTGGGCAATTTGGGCGGCTTAGTGTGAAAAATGTCAAATCGACCTATTTTTGGTTGAGTTTTAAAGCATCATATAGTATTTTATTTGGACCAGGAAAAATATATGTTGTTGTTAATGAACTGTTCTTGATTATTTAATGGACTAAAACACGATTTCTATAACTTTTCTCGATCATAAAAAAATGCAAAGATACGTTAGTTTATGTAAATTTTTCAAGTATTACTCAAAGATTATTTACACTTAAATTTTTTAAAATATGCCAAAATGTAGGAAATTACAAGATGTAAATAAAATAATGGATAGATTTTTTTAATTGTTTTTTAGGATTTTTTGAAACCCTATTATTCCCATTATATAACCAAACGACGCGCGCGCTGCGCTTCAGACGCCCGCCGGGCATCATCGGAGCAGGACCTATGCCATTTTTTCGACCGCGGCGTTCCGCAACTTGCTTTTTTCATCTTGTCGCGTAATATTAATAAGATATGAATTTTCTGACATCAATAAGGTTGGCTGGCGTAGAGATCTCTTCTTAGGAGATAAGTTCGCCTTTGCTCCTAAGTTTTAAATAAGTGTTGTATATTTTTTGACTGTAAATATTTTGTGAATGTGTAAACATTTCGTTAATTTATTGTAAATAAACGTGTACATAGTCTGTAAATAAGTAAAAATGGGAAATAAAAATAAATACAAGAGGGTACCTATATGTCAAAAGCGGAAAGACCGGCAAACAATATCGTAAGTATCTGAGCATAATTCTAACCAATTTTTGACCTACCAAAGTAACTACCTACTATGAAGTAAGTATGTATAGGTATCAAGTTTAGTGAATAGGTAAGTTGACAAAGAATTGTATAGCTGATCTGGGTAACTAAACCAGAAGCAGTTTTAGGTTTAACAACAACAGACAGTAAAATTAAATAGTATTACAACCACAGTATCTAACATTGTACCTACCATTTGATCTAGTGTCATATTTTTAAAAACCTAGTTCATAAACTGTTGCCATGTTAAAAGTAAACATCATAATACATACACAGTAGAAATAAAACCAGTGGTGCAACCACAGTAAAAATCATACGACGACAATGTACGATTTTACATAATGTAATTTTATTATTTATTAGTGAGCCATTCTATAAGTAATTATCAAGTACATACACAGTAAAACAAAATCAGTAGTGCAACCACTGAATTTGTTTGTAATGTAATAGTATATTTAATAAGACGGTAAATATTGTACCGATAACCTTGGCCTTCTAATCCTTGCAGTGCTTCAATACCAAGAGACAAAGGTATTCACATGCAAACAAATTACTAGGTACTGAAAAGTAAGTATAATTTAGTGAAACTGAAAAGGTAAGTCTGTTCAAGATTAGTGTACTTTTTGATGAAAGACGTTCCAGGACTTCAAGCCGTCATGACGATTACCAACTCTGCAAGTTCTGGAGTCACACACATCTCCAAAACAACATAGTCAAACATATCGCAAACTGTGAGGTTGTCCAATCCTACGTTTATCTGGGAGCGCTGATTTCCAACAACGGCGGTTGCATAGACGAGGTAACAAAACGTATGGCGATAACTAGATCCACCATGAGCAAGCTTCATAATATTTGGAAAAATCGCAATATCACGAAAGCCACCAAAACACGACTCGTGAGAGCACTCATATTCCCCGTGTTCCTCTATGCTGCGGAGACGTGGACTTTGCGGGTAATTGAAATGAAGAGGATAGACGCATTGGAAATGTGGTGCTGGAGACGAATGCTTAGAATATCATGGACAGCATTCCCCACTCTTTTCCAATGACTGACGACTGACTGAATGACGGTTCATGACGTCAATAAGTGATATGATAATACTATCCTACATTGAATAAAAAATTTCAATTTCAATTCCACCAATGACTCCATTCTCAAGGAACTGGGCATAAAGCAACGCCTCTCCTCCATCGTGCAAGCTCGCATCTTTACATTCTTTGGACACGTCGCCCGACGCGGGGACATATCTATCGAGCGGCTCGTGGTCCAGGGGAAGGTCGAGGGTGCGCGCCCTCGAGGAAGATCAGACGGAAGCCGCTACACAAGAAGGTTCCGTGACAGAGTGCACCAGAAAAGCAGCCATCCGTGAGGAATAGCGACGGACTGTAAAGCGTGCCACCAACCCGGATTGACGACCACGACCGCTCTGTTAAGAGTTTATCGACGAAGAAGAAGACATCTTCACGCCAATCAACTCTCCAGTCTAATGAGTAAGTTACGAAAATTAAATGTTTTATTGTTCAGCTCATAAACGATTGTTTCTCAATAAGACTTTGAAAGCATTGATGATATTTTTCATATTTATATATAGATTTTCACTTACTTATACATAAATTTTTACTGTAGTTCTATACAGCAGCCTCACCATTTTGATATTACCTCTCAAGCAGAAAAGGCAGATTCAGATAGATATACGTAAGTTACACACTTTAGGACAAAAAATGGAAATGACGATTCTTAATGTTATTTAAATACTGCTCTGTGTGAATATTGATGTTTCAAACATGTTTCAGAGCTTCAAGCTTATGTGATGATCAACCCTTATTGCAAGTTATTGACTCCCATACATTTCCACTTCAATCAACTTCTAAATCTCATAAGTAAGTTACGAAAATTATATGTCAAACTAGTGGCCCGTCAGAGGTTTTACCCGCTGCTGCTCATTTTCCCGTGGGAATATTTGTTATACCGCAGTAAACAGTAGCATATGTGTCATACCAGGTTATACTCTGTATGTGTGTGTACCAAATTTGACCCAAATCCCTCAAGCCGTTTGAGCGTGAAAAGGTAACAAATATACACATACACACTCATTTTCATTCATTCATTCATTAGCCTATTACAGTCCACTGCTGGACGTAGCCTTCCCCCTCGGTACGCCATAAGCATAAGGCATAATCTCCGGTTTTCGCCATTCAGTCGTTAGCAGCCGTCTTTTTTAAGTCATCGGTCTATCTGGATTCTGGCCGGAGGGCGTCCAACGTTACGCTTGCCAAGGCGTGGCCTCCACTCAAGAACCCGCTTACTCCACCGTCCGTCGGTTCTACGACAAATGTGGCAAGCCCACTCCCACTTCAACTTGCTACACTTCCAAAAAATGTCCGTCACTGGTCTTTTTTGCGGATAAGGTAAGTGATGACTGGTAGGACACATTGATTGAACACCATGGTCTTGAGGCATTGTGGCAAAGATGATTCTAGGATATGACGCAGCTTCCCAAATGCCGCCCAGCCAAGCTGCACTCTTCTGGTGCTTTCAACCTCAAAATTGTCTCTACCCAACTGCAATGTTTGCCCAAAGTACACATACTTCTGGACAACTTCAAAGGCTACACCTTCGACGGAGACTGGCTTGGGGATGATTTATTGATTGAATTTGACTTTTGTCTTGTCCAAGTTCATCCTGAGTATGTCTCGAGGCTGCGTTATGACTGGATATCATATTTGCACACACTCTTCACACACACTATATATAATATTAGTACGGGATAGTAAGGATTATTTGTCATTGTCCTTCGATTTTCAATGTTTCGATGATTATAAGTAACTAATGAAAAATTTCAGATGTACCGACGGTGATGATAATGAGGATATTTCCCCTGCTAGTAGAAGCTGAAACCAAGGAAGACGAATTTCAAGCTGTTACGGGACGCCGAATTGTTGATATCAAACATATTTTAAATGAATTACAGGACAAAGCTCATCATAATGAGTTATTCAACTGCGCATTACATAATACTAACATTATTTAAATTTATATCAAAATAATATTACCATTATCAATAAGTATATATACAATAATAAAAAATTAATAATATAAAAACACATCTTCAGTGTTTAATTTTATCAATCCTACAATTGTACCAACATATTTTTCCTAAGTAAATTACGTAAACAATAAAATTATATATATCTTGGGGAGTTATTGACCTACTGCCATAGTTTTGTATACTGTAACGCGCGCGCTCGCTGTGGAAGCTGCGCTTGCCGCCCGGTCCGTACCGCACAGGGTCAAGTGAGTTCACCGCAGACTAGCTCGCGCGATCTTTTCTACGCGACGGGCGGAAGGCCGTAAATGCCTACTTTTCAGCACTAAGCTGCCCTTAAGATATGACAAGGAATTATTTTCATTATTACTTCAAACAAATCAAAAGCATCGCAGTAGAGTTACTGACATATTTCCTTTTTCCAAATTATTCCCAAAAATCAGGGTACTTAAAACGTAAGTTAAATGATTTTGACTTTAACCTCGTTAGTTTATATTTTTCATTTTCGTGCAGTAAAAACATGAAGCAGTTATGCAAAATTATCACACAATAGAAATTACAGCGAAAACATTAAAGAGACAAAGAGAGATCCTTCGCTCTTCATTTTTCTCGTTCCTAGCAAATTATTCTCGTTTTTTGAGAATTCTTTCTTGTGCACAAATTATTCTGTAAGTGCAAGGAAGCTGTGACAATTAATTTCTGAGCGTTTTCTTTAAGGAATGAGTTATTTTTATAGCTTTTCTTTTCACTATAATATAACTATCACTTTATTCAACTTCACCTTTGTTTGGCCAATGATTTTCAGTAGCAAGTTTTTAGTAGCGAAAAGTTTGTGGTTAGAGTTCAGATGGACTTTTTGCTCTATCTGCGAGGCATTGGTTCCATGAGTGTGCCTCGCAGATTTTTATCAAAAGTCTGCCTAGTTATGAAACTACGAGTACAAGTCTACAGGTAAAATTTTTAGTACTTTGCGAAGGTTGTCATATGCACACTTCTATACCTGATCAACCGAAAACTTAAATAGTAGTAGTACATATTATACATACAGAACGGACACTCACCTCCCCGCACCCCAGCCCCCGACCCGCTCTCACCCGTGAAATGTCAAAACACCAGTGGAGAATTATGTAGAAACTAGCGCTAGGCTTGTTACATCCACTTTGGTAGTTACTGTATGTATTCATCAGGTTAGGTATAAAAATCAACCTGCATGCCAACCCTGCACTCACACATATGTGATCAGATCACCCACACATGCACATGTAGAAATGACAGTTGTCTATAAAGAGTGCGCTGTATGGAGTGTCCGAGGTGTGGACTCGGCTTAAATACTAAATACTGAAATGACAGGGCTGAATTCGCCATCCCCAGTTTAGTGTAAAACTGAGCATTTGACATTAAACGACATAATTTTTTATATTCAGCTCTACCAGGGAAGTCATCAGCCCTTATCTGCAAATTCACAATCACAAAACTCGCAGCAGATCGAAATAACCTGATATAAATTTCACTCCCCAATATGTCTCCTCTCACACACATAAACACATATCAGAGCTATCAGTGTGTCAGTGGGAATCCCCTGACTAACGGCGTATTGGCACCGACAGAAGACATTGAGGCCATCAGAGCCATCTAAACATCGGGTTGATAAGTTAATCGTATCTTTGAATGCGTTTCGATATCTGTGCGGCGACAGTTTGGTGACTATTGCGCGGTAAGGATAGGAGGGACATTTAGATGAAAGAGCGATGGGGATGGATAGTTCTGGAGTATCGTGGACCCGTCGGAAAACGCAGCCGTCGGAAAGTCTCCTACCAGATGGATCTTGTAGGCATCCATTGGATTCGGTAAATCCAAAATCGTGATTTATGAAAACATTTGGCTTTGCACACATATTACGCTATAATCCCTTGCTGGGTAGGCACTAGGCAGGCAGAGCGTACACGGGTGTGGAGATATGGTCGCCACGTCTGACAAAAATCGTGTATCACTATAGGGACAGGTTGTCAGCCTGTAGCCTGAAAATGTACACACGAAACCCTCGAGTCCCTTAGTCGCCTCTTACGACACTCGCGGGAAAGATGATGTTATTCTAAGCTGGTATCACACGGCATAAACCGGTATCATTTAGCTTTGCTATGTCCATAAATGAACTGGTAATTTTTTGTTATATACCTACTTAGTTTAGAAAAAAATTGCTTGTAATCTCTGTGGGTTTATTGAAAGAATAAATCGAGCTATCCGTTGCAAATTCGTTGCTAGTATCAACGTAGTCGCAACGTAATATAGAATTGCATTATTTACCGTAACCGTAACAGCTGTTAGTCAAACAACTTCTCGTTGTTTTGTATTACATAACTTTATATTGCATGCTTACTTTTTTTAACGTAAATAAGCGAATAGAATGGTTGACCTGGCTGTAATAAAGTTGAATGTGATCTAGTTGACACCAATACCTGGGTACGTAATAGTGAAAAATTTGCCTTGAGAACTAATGCTTGTACATTTTAGACCATAGTCTTTCAAAAACTGTAGGTTAATGTACTATGGTTTATTTTGCACTTACAGTGCAATATTTTTATAAAAGAAAATAAGAAATTTCTAAACGTTAGAGTCTAGAGGGAATACTTCACCCACAGGTCCCGGGTTCAAGTCCCGACAGACCCTAACATTTTTTTATTTTCTCATTAAAGACATTTTAAAGGATACGCAATCTAGGAAGATACATTTTATGGATGAAACATTTAGTATGGAACCTAAAAATGGAGTAAAAATTTGACATTACTTTAAATTAAAAAATATTTCTAAATAAAACCGTTTAACCGTTTAATGAATTGTTTCCTCATGGTGTTTCTGCCTGATCGCTAAAATATCCATTTGGATAGTCTTTTGCTTCTTCTTTTCGTGTGGGTCGCCGAGTCCATGAACGACCCGATGAACCCTGTTGACAGAGTTTTTTAACCGGCTACTACTAGTAGGCCTCTAACATAGACCGCCGTCTAAGTAATCATAGACAGCAATCGGGACTGACGGCTTTACAAACCCTCCGAAGCATGGAACCATATTTCTTACAAACAATCAGGCCTGCAATATCCTAACCAGACTGCAAACAAATTTACAAACTGAAAAATATCCACCGGGAATAGAACCCGGAACTTTGCGTCGCAGGCAGTCGCATTAACAAGCTGTCGAAATATAATATTTTGTTACCTTTTTACTCGACTGCCCAACCAAAAAAGGTGTGTAATGTATTTAGATTTAATGTACTTATGTTTGTATTTAAATGCAATTCTTTATAAGACTGAAACTTGTTAACCATAACCACTGAACAAATTCGAACGGGAAATGTATCGGAAGAATCCTTACATTGTACCAAGTGTAAGGTTTTATCTCAGAAAGCAGACGTGATTTTTAATTTTTTAAATTTATTATGCTTGTTCACTTTTCACAGTCAATGTACCTGCAAATGCCGTAAATTTCCTAATGTCGCCACCCACTACGTCAACTATATGGCACATTTATAGGCAGCAATGGAATGTACAGAATTTAGATAGTCTGGTAGAAATATATCAGGATTGAAAACAAATTTTGTACGTTACGTTTATTGCATGGTTCAGATGGAAGTAATGATACTGTTATTTCAAGTTTTTGCTGTATGATATCGGGTTTGAATAGCATCACCTCAATTCTAGCCTAGGGATACATTCATTCAGGGAACGGGCAGCAAGGGTTCTCGTGAATGCAACGTCTTTCAGTTCGCTCGCCAATCCGTATGTCAAGCGTGGAAACCCATGTTCATCAGTGGACTGTTGTGCCTGTTGATGTATTAATATTAACGATAGCTGGTAGGTATCTACTGCCTGTAAAGAATGTAAATAATACTGAAACTATTTCAAGGATAAATGACTATGACATTGGGCAATTGGAAATCTTTCCCTAAGGAATATAGGTGGAAATATAAATACAAATATTAACTCAGATGCAAAGGAGTTTTGTGAATTTCCTATGACGCAATTGGTTTTAAACTTTGTCTAATGGCCACTTTGTCCCTACGGCTCGGCAAGCGTAGCGTTGGACGCCTTCCGGAGCAAATGAATGGCTTAAACGGCAAATCGTGGCCTATGGCGTACTCAGGGGAGGCCTACGTCCAGCAGTGGACTACTTTAGACTGATATGATGTATGATGTCCATTAGGTATCCAATCCACTAACGTTATCTCGTCTCGTTGGTCGTAACGTGGCTAAAGGATTAAGAAAAAAAATACATATAAAAGTAATATAATATACATTGTCATGTTAGGTGTTACATGCCGTGAGATTCACCTGGGCAGCCCCAAGGCAGAGCCTTGTTTTGATTTTTTTATCCCGCCCGAGCCGGTTTTCTATCAGGACAAAATAATTGAAAAAAGAAGAAATTTGTGTTAAGTTTAAATTTTTTTTCGAGTGACGGACTAGTACTAGTACTAGACTAATATTTTTTTCATAGGTTGCTACAACATTTCTCATACTGAGACACAGAAGCGCCCTCAATTTCCACGCCTATTCTCTTTCCGCACAAACTCTATGCTTTATTAAATATTAAAAAAGAGAAAAAAAAGTTATAACGCATTTTTCACAAAGAATACATAATATCAGAATCTCGTGTGCAAACACGTATGACTATAACCCTGCCAATATCACAAGGAGAATTCCATAAGGCGTCACATATATCTGCCACTCCAATATTGATGGTATGTGGCCTCCATTCAAATTGCCCATAAAAAACAGACGATGGTGTACACCGTAGGGGAGGGAATGCTTCAAGATATGGCCGTCTACCCAGATGGTGCCAGGAATTAAGGGATGTGAATATTTCTATCGATAACTCTTTTTTTTTGTTAAGGATGGGTTTGCTCTTGACTCTAGTCTAGGTCATAGGACAGAGACAGACACTAAGATGGAGCGAGCTCACCCAGAAGAAGCCTGTTCACTCTAACTTTGAAGAGATTAGGGTTGTATTCGTTTGGAAACACAGACGCAGGTAGTGAACGCATTATAAATGATGACTGGAAGCGCTTAGTCCGAGTTGGTGGAATGGCAACCAGGTATGGATGGTATCCGGCGGTGCGTCTGGATGTCCGATGGTAGCAGGGAGCTGGTGGAACAAGGTCGTGAAGCTATTGAGCACACTCTTCGAAGTACTCGAATAATATCACACATAATGACAAGTCCCTGCTGAAAGTTCCAAATTTCTTCATTCAATCTTAATTTACCAAAGAGCAGTTGTTTTACTTGGGCACTTTTCTGTCGAAACTACCTATACTTTTCCGCCTAAAACTGCCTACATTAGCAGGGATATCAACAAATTGGTTTTGCGAACCTGAATTCAAGTGATGCCACACTTAGGTACTATTATGCTAAGTTACAGTTAGAAACAATTAATTACATTATAATTAACCATTATTAATTATATGCCGTGTGATGCCGGCTATGCCGCGTGATTTCAGCTTAGAACAGCATCGACCCATTTCTTTCACGTGGGTGTCACGTAAGAAGCGACTAAGGGACTTGAGGGTGTGTATTGCAATCTTAGGCGATGGACTGACAACCTGTCACTATGGCGATACACAATTTGCTGAATGACCCTCAAATATTTGTCAGACGTTGCGTAAATGTCCGTTATTTGCGGCCGTTTGGGGTATGCCTACCCCGCGTGATAATATGTGTATGTGTATTATTTAATAAACAGTTTGGAATCTGGATAAAATTATAAATTTGTCCGATTTCCAGATAGTCAAATCAAATCACGCCGTGGCAGTGCAGTACAGATCGTTGTGTGACACTTGACTTGACACAAGCGGGCTTGCGGCACGAGACTCGATGTAGTAGTCGTGTACGTATAAGTCGGTTGGATGTGCGCATGTGTGAGTGCGCAAACCCGGCGTTAGTATGAAGTTAAACTATTACTCCTTTGTTTATGTAATTCATACCATATTTTGTATTATCTTATTTTGACGTCATGATCTATCATTGAAAAAAACAATCAATATTTTGTGTTATCCTCGAAGAAAAGTGGTTTGGACAAGTTAAATATAAAAATAAAGGCACTGTCTAGGGGTTTTCCAAGTTAACCACACGGCATGTAACTTTAAACTTATACTCAAACTGGTGCCTTTTTTTTGAAAATATTATAGTTTTTCATGATTTCGAAAAGCGAAAGCCCTGAAAAACGAAATACGAGAAGGTTTTTATTACTTACTTTAATTTGGTATATTTTATATGATATCTGTTACCATTAAGAGCGATCGCATTCACCAAAAAAGTTTGGAAAGTAGGTATATATTTTATGCACAAAGCTACTTTATTGTATTGTGTTAGAAATGAATTTTGAAATAAAAATCCTTTACAATTTGCTCTCAGCTACAACAATGAGCTTTTAATAAGATAAGATTTTTTGTATTAAGGCGGTTCTCCCAATTGTCGTCCGTCGTTGCGTATTTAAAACGCACCGTAACGCATGCGTCATTCAGATTAAACGCAATTGCGAATTCCGACACATAATAAATAGTAACAGTAATTCCGATTATTCCCATACAAATACGGCTACGGTGGGTTTACAGTGCGTAAGCGTAACGGACGCGTGTGTCAAACGACAGCATTAATGTGAAGATGTTCAAATCCAACATCAGGAAAGTTTGGGGTTATGATCTGGGTGACATAGACAATTTGTAGGGCACAAGATATTTATTTATGTATATAAATTTATATGTATATTTGTCATTATCTATTATCAACTAAGGTGTATTTATTTATTATTTAATATTATTTATGTATATTAGTTAAAGAGTAAGCATTCTTATTATCATTTATTTTATCACCTTTCTAAAGTACCGTAGTTTACCTGCCAATTACATATCCTCTGAGTCTTTCAAAGGTTGACTGGAAGAGATCCCTTTGTGGGATAAGTCCGCTTTTGTGCCTCTTGTTTTATATCATCCTTTACTGATAATGTAAATTTGTTTTGTGGTACAATAAAGTTAATACATACATACATACATACATACTTGACTGACGCCTCTGTTGCGCACCGTAAATCAACCGTAGCCGTATTTGTAGGAATAGGAATACGCAATTTCCTTTCATCTGACAGACGCAAGCGTTATGTTGCGTTAAAAAAACTCGAGAACTGTCAGAAGAAAAGTCTTCTGAATTCCTGCCTATTTGACACATTGTTTATTTTCTTTATTCGCTTGATTAATGTCTTATATACTTCATTGCACATCGTATAAAAGGCGGGCCTAATGCCACGGCTACGCCCGGTTACCATGGCAATCACTCTTTTTTTGTATATTTTCTCTTTGGCCAGTATAAATACTGAAATCTGTCTCTTTATATCTGGGACATCCTTTATCTATAATTATTCTTGAAGCTTATATGAATACCTACCAACTAAACTAAAATATTTTTATTGCGACTAGTACTTAGACTGCTTTCACACATGCAGTTTGCAGTGCCGCTTATGTCACTCTTGTCTTGTAAGACTTTGTATGTACACTTTCACATTGCCTTGCGGCGCGCCGGCGGCGATGGCAAATGTGAAAGGTATTGTCATGAACCATCACTAGTACAGAATAAAGTTGTGTCCCGGTGGGGCGCTGTATATTTACATCTTTAAAACCACGCAACAGATTTCGATGCGGCCGTTAAACAGTCTGCTTACCCCGTAAAGGATAAAGGCTGGGTGTGTGTATGTATTAAATTATGTTTTATAATTAATGTATACCTCGGCAAGCGTAGCGTTGGACAACCTCTGGCCAGATGGACCGATGACTTAAAAAAGGCGGCTGGTAGCGACTGGATGGCGAAAACGAGAGATCGTGCCCTATGGCGTACCCTGGGGGAGGCCTACGTCCAGCAGTGAACTGCAATAAGCTGATGTATGTATGTATTCAATAATAAAATACATACATACGTATACGGCCGCAAAAATGACTGACAAATATTTGAGGGTCATTTGGAAAATTGTGAATAGCCATAGTGACAGGTTGTCAGCCCATCGCCTAAAATTGCAATACACAACCTCGAGTCCCTTTGTCGCTTCTTACGACTCCCACGGGAAAGAAATGGGGTGATGCTATTCTAAGCCAGCATAACACGTCAACAAAATTACAGTGTTATACTAGGTAAGTATATGATTGCGATATACCTAACACATTTTTACGTTCAAATTTACAACTTTTATCAGTTAGGCTCGCTCGTATCATTGTCGCTCGTAAAAAACTCTCGCGTAAGCGTTTTTTCATAACATCGACGAAAGGTTCTGTACATTCGCAACTGTCACTTATTTGTCATCGATTGAATAATGTTTGTTCAATCGATGCAAAGTTCCTGAATAGTCGTCCTGATACCTATGTAATGAAACTACAGGCTACAAGTTTACAGGTGAAATTCTTAGCACATTGCGTAGCCGGTTCATATTCCTGGTATCATAATGGCTAACCGACTACGCAACATCGAATTTCACTTGTAAAATTGTAGCCTGTAGTTTGATAATATCGGTACTGGTAAGGTGAATGATTGCTTGTGTGGCTATGTTCGACACGTTAGATAGGTACTTCAGATCCTCCAGATCTGGATGACAGTATAAACGACTCATCATGCCTTACCACTTTTTCTTTGGAGACTTTTTTGTATATCATATAGTTAAGCTAGGCTCCTGGTAGTCTTCATCAGTTACCAACTCTAAAAGCTTGATGTTCTTGTTACAGCAGAGGCAAACAATCATACTTAACACTAAATTTTAAACTTTCGCGGTTGTTTACGCTATTCATTATTATAATTGAAACGGGTTCTAAGCGACGAGTTATTTTTATTGTGAGTTCCCGATATTTCGACGCTGTTGCAAGCGTCATCAGTTTACCCGTGATCATGACGCTTGACGTCGAAATATCGGGAACTCACAATAAAAATAATTCGTCGGTAAGAACCCATTTAAATTATAATTATGAATAATCACTTAATTTCCTGACTGTATCCCTCGTTAGTACTATTAATTATACGTCTTATTTCCTTTTACCATCTACTACCCTATGTTAAACCTCCTTTTTTGTTTCTTTTATTTAAGTACCTACATTAATATGTTTAATATTCGTTTATAATATTTATGTTCTGTATATATATTGGCAAATCTTTTAGATGTTTAGTTTTTGCGTAAGGTTTACAACTGATCAATTGTCAGTTTCGATCTTTTTCTCTTATTAAAGTTGTAACGTGTAACCCTCCAACTTAGACATTGGCAAAATTGTCTTATGCTGACAGAGGCCATTTATAAAAAAACTAGCAGCCCGCCCAGCGGTTTCACCCGCCGCTAACAATTTCCCTCCGGGAATAAGACAGCCTATGTTCATCAGGGATAATGTAGGATTCTAAAAATCTTGACTTTAATTTGAAACAAATATCGTTTTCTGGCGTAAAGTTACATGCCGTGTGATTAACCTGGCCAGCCCCATGGCAGTGCCTTTATTTATTTATTTTTATCCCGCCCGAGCCGGTTTTCTATTAGGTCATAACAAAATTTTATAAAAAAAAGAAAATTGTGTGATACAAATTTCTTTTTTTAGAATGAGAGTTCATGACGCCAATAAGTGATAATACTATCCTACATTGAATAAAGAATTTCAATTTCAATTAACGGTAATAAAATTTTTGAAATCGGTTCAGTAGTTTCGGAGCCTATTCTATTCAAACAAACAATTAAAAAAAACCTGTTTCTAATATTAGTGTAGATTATATTATGCTATGGCGATATAACCCTCAACGACATATGTCAGACGTGGCGTAAATGTCCGTTTTTTCGGCCATTTAGGATAATAGGCGTGATATGTGTATGTATGTCTTATTTTAGTGTAGATTTTTTTAATGCATTATTTAATGTTTTTTGTCGTCTTTTTTTACCGAGTAAGAGACAGCCCTTCGAATACTGATGCACCCTGCATGAAACATAAAACTGGACAACTTTCTCCTAGAAACATATGTCAGGAAATGCCAAAAAATTACCTTCCATACAAAATCACAATCAGCTGACTGCATTCACTATGGGAAGTCAGTTTTTTTACGTTTCCTGAAATATGTTCCTAGGGAAAAGTTGTTCAGTTTTATGGTCTGCATGTACCCTATCAGTATTCGGAGGGCTATCCCTTACACCCTTTAATACAGTAATGATTAAATGTAATCATTACACTACTGTACGAATATTGTGACGTAGTTTGTACATTTTTAAATGAAAAAGTAGTTATTGTGGCATAACTGTAATAGTTAGATATATGGTACTGCAAACATTATTATAGATATTGATGTCCTCTATAAAACTGTAGTACATCACTTTGCTCTATTGTCAATAATTTCCATAGCGTACGCGATATAAGATATTTTTTTGGTACATTTGCACATTTTTAAATGAAAAAGTAGTTGTTGTGGCATAACTGTAATAGTTAGACATATGGTATTGCGGACATTATTATAGATATTGATGTCCTCTATAAAACTGTACCACATCACTTTGCTCTATTGTCAATATTTTCCACAGCGTACGCGATATAAGATATTTTATTGGTACATTTGCACATTTTTAAATGAAAAAGTAGTTATTGTGGCATAACTGTAATAGTTAGACATATGGTATTGTGGACATTATTATAGATATTGATGTCTTCTATAAAACTGTAGTACATCACTTTGCTCTATTGTCAATAATTTCCACAGCGTACGCGATATAAGATATTTTTTTGGTACATTTTTCACACGTTGGGTTACTTTATCGAAATTTTCACGCGGATCCCTATTTTTTTCTCGTATAAAATATAGCCTATGTTCATCAGGAATAATGTACGATTCTAATGGCAAAAGAATTTTTAAAATCGGTCCAGTAGTTTCGGAGCCTATTCGATGCAAACAAACAAACAAACAAACAAACAAACAAACAAACAAACAAACAAACAATCAAATCTTTCCTCTTTATAATATTAGTGTAGATGTAGATAATTGAATTTAATTAGTGACAGGTTCAGTCGGTATCGGTAAAATGTAATGTCACCAAGTTAGACCTTCTAAAACTGAAAGATAGTGGGTATAATATGTGAATGATTTTTATGTTCAGCGTGTCAGTATTATCAACAAAAAATAAATGAAATTTTGTCACCGATGGTTTCTGATGAAAATGCTAAATCGTGCAATACTAATCAATACAAGCCCTAATCAAATGTTTATTTCCAATTTTATTACAGCATTCTTGTTTTTAAATAGCAATAGTTAATACTCTTTTTTTTTTCAATTTATATTAATGTCTCGATCAGTGCAAGAGCACGAATGGGAACCACAGAACACCAGCGCTGTAATACTCAGTATTACAGCATATTGCTGAGTGGTTACCTTTTTCAATGTACCTACTAATTATCTAGTATTTAAGTTTTAAATGTATTCTAATTTCTGTATTCTAATTTCTAAGTTGTACATTGAAATAAACTTTTTCTATTCTATTCTATTCTATTCAATATATAAAGAGGCAATTCCCTAAAATAATTTTTGCTCACCTCCTGTCTTAACAACTGTGAAAAACTCTTTTCTAACACCGCAGTAGAATCCGCAGTATAATTTATTAGGGTTAAGGTTGTTTAAAAAAAAGGTTTTTATTTAAAACGAAGGGTTGTTTTCATAGGATCCATCTTGGAGTTTTGATGCCCATTTGCTCCAAGCGCGCAGCCGCCAATACTTACTTTGTGTCCAAGGCGTCATATTTTTGGATTTTCACATAAGATATTTCGAGCAATGTGTATGTATACAGTTACAGATAAAACTACCTATGTCGCAATTTTCGCTTCTTATTTTTTTTTTTTTATTTTATTTAACTTTATGCACAAAAATGTACACGGGCAGGCAAAAATGTTCTACATGCCCCAGTCTACCTTAGGGCATGTAGAAAGAGTCAAGGGAGGTGCATTAAATAAAAAAAAAACTGAAAGAAAGGCTTGAATATATATAACTCAGTATTATTTACATGACGCGAAAACTGAACTTCGACAAAAAACATGTCCGACGGAACTAAATTTCGACATATTATTATGTATAATAACAATAAATACTACACATATACGTTTATCATATTATTATATAGCAGCCCGCCCAGCGGTTTCACCCGCCGCTAACAATTTCCCCCCGGGAATAAGACAGTTTAATATAGCCTATGTTCATCAGGGATAATGTAGGGTTCTAAAAATCTTGACTTTAATTTGAAACAAATATCGTTTTCAGATCGTGGTGGCGTAAAGTAACATGCCGTGTGATTAACCTGCTCAGCCCCATTGCAGTGCCTTTATTTATTTATTTTTATCCCGCCCGAGCCAGTTTTCTATTAGGTCATAACAAAATTGTAATAAAAAAAATTGTGTGATACAAATTTCTTTTTTTAGAATGACGGTTCATGACGTCAATAAGTGATAATACTATCCTACATTGATTAAAAAATTTCAATTTCAATTAACGGTAAAAGAATTTTTGAAATCTGTTCAGTAGTTTCGGAGCCTATTCAATTCAAACAAACAATAAAAAATCATGTTTCTAATATTAGTGTAGATTACCTAGTGTAGATTATATTATTATTATTTAAGTGTGATGACGGCTTAGAATAGCATCACCCGATTTCTTTCCCGTGGGAGTCGTAGGAGGCGACTTAGGGACTTGAGGGTGTGTATTGCAATTTTAGGCGATGGGCTGACAACCTGTCACTATGGCGATACACAATTTTCCGAATGACCCTCAAACATATGTCAGACGTGGCGTAAATGTCCGTTTTTGCGGCCGTTTAGGATAATAGGCGTGATATGTGTATGTATGTATTATTTTGGTGTAGATTTTTTAAATGCATTATTTAATATTTTTGTCGTCCTTTTTTATACCGAGTAAGGGACAGTGTGCATGAAACAATACTGATAGGGTGCATGAAACATAAAACTGGACAACTTTCCCCTAGAAACATATGTCAGGAAACGCCTAAAAATGATTTTCCATACAAAATCACAATCAGCTGACTGCATTCACTATGGGAAGTCAGTTTTTTTACGTTTCCTGAAATATGTTCCTAGGGGAAAGTTATTCAGTTTCATGGTCTGCATGTACCCTATCAGTGTTCGGAGGGCTATCCCTTACACCCTTTAATACAGTAATGATTAAATGTAATCATTACACTGGTCCGAATAATGTGGCGTAGTTTGTACATTTTTAAATGGAAAAGTAGTTATTGTGGAATAACTATAATAGTTAGACATATGGTATCGCAAACATTATTATAGATATTGATGTCCTCTATAAAACTGTAGTACATCACTTTGCTCTATTGTCAATAATTTCCACAGCGTACCCGATATAAGAATTTTTTCTGTACATTTGTTAATTTTTAAACAAAAAAGTAGTTATTGTGGCTTAACTGTAATAGTTAGACATATAGTATCGCGGACATTATTATAGATATTAATGTCCTCTATAAAACTGTAGTACATCACTTTGCTCTATTGTCAATAATTTCCACGGCGTACGCGATATAAGATATTTTTTTGGTACATTTTTCACACGTTGGGTTACATTATCGAAATTTTCACGCGGATCCCTATTTTTTTCTGGTATTAAATATAGCCTATGTTCATCAGGAAAAATGCACGATTCTAATGGTGAAAGAATTTTTAAATTCAGGCCAGTAGTTTCGGAGCCTATTCGATGCAAACAAACAAACAAACAATCAAATCTTTCCTCTTTATAATATTAGTGTAGATGTATGCATAGATATCAAGTTTCAAGTTTCAAGTTTCAAGTTTTATTTGCATTACCACATGGTTTCACTACAAAGATCTTAAAATATTACAAGTCCAGCATGTAGCACCTCGCAGAGGCACAGCAAATTCTTTTGGTAGCAACAATCATATCTTTGGTAGCAACAATCTCCTTCTACGTGGTGAAAAATTTTCCTTTCTAAGGTGACCAAGTTTTTTGTAAGTTGTAGAAATACAAATTCGTCCCATTTTCCTCAAATTATACAATCACGGAGGAAAAGCGGTCAAAAAAGTATTTCCTTTGTTTTGACACGAGTAAGCTTTCACAAGGATTTTATTTTGGCGCCATTTAGCTTTGAGAGTGTCTGCAGCCATTAAATATGCAGTCGCCTTCTTATAAAATATACGAAAAATACATGATGTTATCTACAAAGTATTCAGAAATATAATTTTGCGCAAAAATTACGGATCCCTTTATTAGCTAGTCCACATGTAGTTAAGTCGTGCCTTTTATTAGTGATCATAAGTCAATCTATAGAGCAACAGAGCATGCATAGAGCAAACCTGCTAGCGCCATCTAACCAAGAAAACAGGTAGCTAAAAACTTACAAAAGATCATGGGTTATCATAAAGAAAACCTTACACGTCTACAGTAAATACAAGTATGGCGCCCATATGGCCACAGCCAACCAACCACAGACGGTCGTCAAACAATTATGAAAACCTGCAGAACTTTCAATTTATGAAAGCCTGCAAAACTTTCAAGCGTGGGCAGGATTCGAACCTGCAACGTTCGTTATTACAAGTGAAACGGCCTCTTCCATCTTTTGTCTGTTTGGATACCTGTCAGAGTTTCCGTGTCGCCGTTGACCGCAATTTAATCTGATATTTGAGAAAACAGGGCTCCGATTCTCCAATTGTTTGCCATTATAATGCATTGTCAATCAACTGTCATTCTATTCCCATTGTGATTTTCTATACTTCAAACTGTTATCGGAATATGAAACGGCCAAAATTATCCAACTGACACTCTATTAAAAAACGAGGTGCTTTTCAAATAGCGGGATACTTCCCAAGAATTTTGTGGTAAAATTAGCATGCCAGTTTATTACAGGTCATTTGTACCAGCCGGCCAATGCAATCGAACACCTTAGCAACATTTTAAAACATCGTATCGCGGCAATGCATGCGCTCGATTTCCTATGGGAGTTTTTCTATTGACAGTTCTCTTGATAGTTCTGAATGTCAAACCAGAGGGCGCTGTGCTAAACTGAAATTTTGACGTTTCAATATGGCTGGCGTCAGCCATAGTTTTGACATTATTGAGTGTCATACGTGTAAGTAAACAAAGAACCAATAGTAAATTAAGAACAATTCAATAAACACAAAATTAAGAATAATTTATAACGTGGTACAGTTTTTGTGTAAAGGAACGTTATTTCAATTTAGCCTAGCGCCTATCTACATGACACTCGAGAATCCCTAGAAAATTTCCCATTGAAATCCAGCACGCGATGGCCTTTTTCGCATGCGCAATCCCAAAACTGCTATTCTAACCGTGAATTCGAGTAATTCGCAGCAGGGGGCTAACCACAGCAGCACAAGCCGTGAAACATTTTCGATCAATTTTCAAGTCAAAATTCTAATACTTGGGAAATCGAGTTCCAGGTTAGCAGGACCTAAAAATATTAGCCATTTTGGCACCGTGACCTTTATAAGTCATCCCCAAAGGTCACCAAGGTCAATCTGTGTATCTCAATAAATAACAACATCAGTACGGTCGGCAGGCAATGCAATTCAGTGGTCTCGGTTTAATTGCCCCGGGGCGTCGAGTAGGTAATTTGCTGTGATGAATTCTGAGATTGCCGCTTCCAGTGGTTACGAGTAATTATAAATAGATGGCGGAAGCTTCAAATGAATTCAGAGAGATTCGATATTTTACCTACTTTGTCCAAGTAGGTATAATTTAATGTTACGACACGTTACGAGTACTAGTGCTGAGATTGTTAGGGGCTTTGTAGGTACTAAGTTTTTTGTGTTGTTGGTCTACATAGGTACCAAATTTAAGTTTAATAAGTACCCTAACATTTTGACGCTCATCAGTAAGCGAAGGAGTGACGAAATCGGCATATTTTAGATATTAATAAAATCTTATAGATGCAAATAAAACTTTGTTAGTTTAATGAAATTACTATTAACAACATATCTCTAAAAAAAATATCAATCTAGAACATCGAAAACAAAAAATATATGAGGGTTCAAAAAATTAAGCAGCACTTCGCGATAAGGAAAAAGCTTTGCTTGGCTGATCTTGACAGGGGCACGACCGTGCACCGTGCCCACAGATTACAGTGGCAATAGAGTGGCAGTTCAGTGTCACTGGCATCATAATAGCAAAAAAATTGCGAATCGGGACACTGAGTTACAGTTTTTTTCTTTCTGTCGCTGTGGTTGCCCTCTCTATCTAGTTTGTTAACATTCTTCTAAATACCCTATTGGACAGATTATACCTAATAAATTCTGTTATGCTTAGATAAGTGGACGTAAAACGAAAAACTCCTTCATTAAATGCACTAAACAGAACAATTTAGGGAAACTGCACCAGTGTCTGAGCTAAGAACACTATTAGTCCGGTGCGGCTGGCATTGTTTTAGGGCATAACTTACAAAAAATATTGAAATTGAAATTCTTTATTCAATGTAGGATAGTATTATCATATCTCTTATTGACGTCATGAACCGTCATTGTAAAAAAAAGAAATTTGTATCACACAATTTTCTTTTTTTTATAACAATTTTGTAATGTCCTGATAGAAAACCAGCTCGGGCGGGATAAAAAAAATAAAAATAAAAGCACTGCCACGGGGCTGGCCAGGTTAATCACACGGCATGTAACTTTAAGCCACCACCATCTGAAATCGATATTTGTTTCAAATTGAAGTCAAAATTTTTAAATCGTGAAGTTTACATGCGTATAATTAACCGGACCTCCTGAACAGGAAAACCCCCCCAAAAAACCTGCCCAGAAGTGCTCCTACTCTAAATTAACAATTTTACTAGCCCCTCAGCTACCCTAGCTAACTTTGGAATAAAAAAAATGTATAAACCAAAAAAGGCCACACATTTTTTTTTTAATTAGAAGTAGATAAATCTAACAGTTCAACTTCCCCTATTCCACCTATCCCTACTGGCCGATCCCCCCTAGGAGGGAAAAGCGAAATATTTACTTTAAACAATTGAAATTACATCCATGGAGATTTGTAAAATTATGTCAGTTGTAAACTACACGCACGCCCCATTTTGGTATTAAAAATGAGTGCGTGTTTCTTGTGCTGCGCTGGAATTTCAGAACTCCATGCTTCTTTGTCATTAATGTAATCATCTAACTTATAGTAAGCTTTATAACAGTCATAATGTATTCTTGATAACAGACTTAAATTTACTTTCTGATAAACTCAATATATCTTATAAAAATAATATATGCTTATAAATAATAATAATAATGAAATACGAGTATTCTATAAATAAGACTTTATACAGTTTAAAAATCAAGTTTGCATCGTCACCACTGCAAACGGAAGTATTAAAGCATTAACCTAAAATGACACAAAATAATAAAATGGCCAATGGTCAAGAAACTATAAGCCGAGTTTAAAAAGTCTAAAGTAGAAGTTAAAGTTAAAGAAAAAAAACAATACGTGTTTAATATTTTTAGAACATGAAAAGCTAGCCTTACTGGGCTATATTACATATTAGTCCACGTAGAATCCCACAGATGGTGCTGTCATGTGAGATGTGAACGCATTACCGCAAAGTCTAGGATTATGCTTCTGCACATACATACATATTCCTAATTTCATATTGTACCTTACTATACCCATTTAAGAGATTTACATAAAATGGTTATTCGTAGAAACTGCATGGAGATCTAATATACTTATCTTGAATTCGATACAATACTTTATTGCAATATCCAAATAAATTTTAAGATTTATCTTGTGCATACCTAATAACATAGTTACAGCACAATTTTGTCATAGGTACTACTACTTACAAATTTTTACTAGAAAAATGTTTTACCAGAAGTAGTATTACATGTTTAGCTAAGACTGTTAGTGTAAGTTAAAAAAATAATGAATAAACTTATCCATAGTAACTCGTAAATTTTCTCAATGTTTGTCAGACGTGGCGTGAATGATTGTTTTTGTGGCCTACGTTCTGCCTACCACGTGAAGAATATAGGCGTGATGTAGCAGGTATTGTAACTCGACGTGCTACCTGATAGTACATACATAGCTTCATTGAAATAGAGATAAATTGCTAATGTAAATTAATCAGGCGGTGTGCTTGTCGATTCCATCTTTTCGCAAATTCTATTAACTGTTACAAGATTTTGATCTGATCATACACAATTTTTTATTGATATGATGTAGGTTAAATAAGAAAAGTGAATTAAAATGTTCCACCTTTACGTCCCACGGCTTTACCCGCATTTGTTTTTCTGTCGGAATAATATGACTGTTAATTAAAGGTTATTTTTTCACTTGTCATCCGTTGCTGTGTCAAACGACTTGACATACGTATCCGTTACGCACCGGTAACGCACCGTAGCCGTATTAATTAATAAGATCGGACATCGCAATTTCCTTTCGTCTGGCGGATTCATGCGTTGCGGTGCGTATTTCAGATTTAGCTGCAATTTAAGATCACATTAGCTATAAAATATCGGCTGTGATGAGACATAATGGTGAGATGTAGGTATGGAAGAAATATTGCTACCACTACGCTCGTAGACTTGCGCTACGTTGTAGCTTTTTTTATTAATGATGGCTTTGCTCTTGACTCTAGTCTAGGTCATAGGACAGAGACAGAGTCTAAGATGGAGCGAGCTCACCCAGAAGAAGCCTGTTCACTCTTACTTTGAAGAGATTAGGGTTGTATGCGTTTGGAAACACAGACGCAGACGCTACTCATAGCTATAAGATTTTCCATTTCAGTTTTCGTTTCTTATCCTTTTGAATGAAAGACATATACGCTTCGACGGACGTCAAGTGAGAGAACCGCCTAACTGGATACGCCCGGAAAATCATACCACAAAATTGCTCCGCAGTGGGGGGAAAGCAGGACAAACAAACACGCGTTTCCATTTATAATTATTATTAGTATGAAGCAGTATTCTCTATGTTTGTCTACATCTACCTGCTTTTACGCAAGCTTGTTCTAACTCGCGAAGCATCCGAGAGTGTTCACGCGGGAATCTCGGGCGACGTGAGAACGTACTGGCAAAGAACATGCAGATCTCAGAAGGGACACTTCGTTTAAGACCTCTCCTACACCGGTGTTCACCACAAGGTATTAAAATTGTTACATAAATAAAAACCGTTCATAAAATTTAACTTGTTCTACAGTTTATTTGTATCATAAAAGTTATAATGTATGAGTTATTTTGTAGAATGTGAAATTAAAGAACATACAACGAAAGTGAAATTCTTAGAAACATGCATTGAATTCACGTCAAGTTCAAAACCTATTCCAAAACATAACAAAAGTGAGTATTCTATTCTAGGGGTTAAATATTACAATCGCAGCCAAGTTGGTACTATACGGATGCAAGGATTAATACCATTTGTGAAACATCTTAAAACAGGAACTGGGGTGACACGTTGTGAACGATTTCTGATCTTGGTAAATATATGGAGTACCTACATTGTTTACATTTTTATGATTGGACTGACTCATTTTTACGCCATATGGGTCAACGTGTAGTTACACCAACAGGATAATGCCCGAACTGTCTGGTTTTCTGGAAGGTAGCCCCCATAAAAAAAACTCTCTTAAGCTCCTGAGCTGATCTGTCGTTATGTGATAGCATTTTTTTTATTGGATAACCCTTCCATGACGATCAATTATCATGGCGGTAAAAGAAAATTCTTTAATACACACCGCACATGTTATGAGCTGGGCGAAAGCGTAGTGTTTATTTCGCGACGTTATTTTCCACTCCATAATTAATTAATTGTTTAAAAAAATAAGATATTAACCTGTCTTACTACAATACTAGTGTTGTGTTGAACAAACAAATAATTGAACAACATTCAAAGGGAAATGTGCTCGATTATAGTTCCAAAACCGTAAAACAATGTTAAAAAGTCTTTAAGTAATAAGTGCGATCCTCTCTGAAAGTGGTGTGTAACAAGCTATCGCTAGCTGCCATCTTGCTGATTTTTCGCCATAATAGTATTTATGCCGTGTGATGCCGGCTTAGAATAGCATCACCCTATTTCTTACCCATGGGTGTCGTAAGAGGCGACTAAGGGATTTGAGGGTTATGTGTATTGCAATTTTAGGCGATGGGCTGACAACCTGTCACTATAGTGATACACAGTTATCTGATTGACCCTCAAACTTTTGTCAGACGTGGTGTTAATATCCGTTTTACGGCCTATAACGCTCTGCCTACCCTGTAAGGGATATAGACGTTATTTATGTATGTATTATATTTTCCTTTACGTTCATGGACCTTCTGCACTGCACATAGCATAATCTTTGCCATGTGTTACAGTTCCGTGTTACTGAATAGTAATCAGGCTCGCAAGACTTTATCATAATAATATTTACGACGCGAAACGGCGCGTGCAAAGTCATGTACGTGTGTTTTAGCGGCACATCAACCTACCCATTTAAGGGATCAACCTTACCTGGTTTTTCTTATAAATTATATTGGGTGAAATTTTTAAAGTGACCGACACCGAACATTCAGGACGAGTTGGTGATAACGATAAGATACCACTCTCCTAAAAAAAGCATAGGTCGAATATCAAAAAGAAAGAATAGGATGTCCCGTTAAAAATATGCTTACCAGCAGCCCGCCCAGCGGTTTCACCCGCTGTTAACAGTTTTTCCGGCATGAATTTTACCCAAAAACCTTTCTCTTCAACCGCATCGAAATCCGTAGCATATTCTTAAAGATCTTAGCAGACATAGGGACATAAAGACACGGGAAGCGACTTCATTGTATACTATTTAGTGATTAGTGATTAGCCGACCAAGTCAATTTGTATGGCAGGTACAATTTTATTTTTGATTTATTGACTATGTTCCTCAGGGAAAGCTGTTCCTTATCATCAGTCCGTCGTGAGTTTTGGTGTCGGTCACTCGTAAAACTTGTCCCAATTAAAAACATAGGTTGAAGTGATGTTGAAAGTGTGGGATGTACGGGGCGCGTTTTATAACCGCTCTGGGTAGCGGTTGGAAAGTAATATGCCATACTGAAGCACGTACCGGTTGTACTTTTTTTATCAAGGGTTTTGAAAACTCTAAGGATTATGGCCTTTTAAGGCGGGGATATAGCGCGCGCAAGATTTCAGTTTTATTTAGACAATTACAGCCATAAAATTTAAAAAAAAAATGTTAGTGTCGAGTATCTAACAGATAAGATGTACCTATCAGTTACACAATTTGAGAAACTTTAGTCGATGCAAAAAAATACAAAGAAACCTCTATTTATTTATTTTCAATATCTAATGTCTACAAATTTAAAGTTGTTAAAAAATGCTATAGTTAATATACATAAGTTACTCCACCGACAAGAGTTTGACTCTTAAATTTGAAGAAGAAGAAGAATATACATATCGTTTCTAGTACGAATACCTAAATAAGACATTGTAACGGTATTTCTCTAGTTTCTAAGTCGGAAAAACCGTACAATCTCTCGAAAAATTGAGCGCAAAATGAGTGTCTGTTTGTTTCTCTCTGGCGCAGCGCGAATGAAAGGGACAGACTTTTCAGGT
The DNA here is from genome assembly GCA_027580185.1 of Tuta absoluta. Taxonomy (NCBI): domain Eukaryota; kingdom Metazoa; phylum Arthropoda; class Insecta; order Lepidoptera; family Gelechiidae; genus Tuta; species Tuta absoluta. The sequence goes on along the minus strand of JAQAHW010000019.1, from coordinate 2,058,565 downwards.
GAATCAGGGCCTGAAGGATTGGGGACATTATTATTAATAACTATTTATCTCGTCATTTCCAATCGGTCTATTTAATGAGCCTATATATATCATACTAGCTATGTGGTGCCGGCAGAGTAGAATGGCACCACCACATCGAAAAATAAATATATTCAAAAGTACTCAAAATGCGTTCCTTGCCAAATTATTTTGCTCAAGGCGTTAAATAAAACAAAACTTTATCGTCAATTGTAGATAATTATTATTAATTCACAACAGTACTATTGTAACGTACTCTATAATTTTTTACTTCTATTCATTATTTACTTTTAAAAAATCACTCAGGCAACATCTTTTCCTCCTTCAAAAAACAGTTCCCTCTGCAGTCGTATTGGGTCGTACCAACAGTTCTTATTTCTAAGTTAGTTTGTTATTACTAAGCTAGCAACTTATTCCTCTATAATAATTGGTGTTGTATGTTTTAATATTCTATCTTAAGTGAGTAAAATAATCTTAAGTGAGTAAAATAATCTTAAAATAATTCATCATCATCATCATCATATCAACCCACATCTACCCACTGCTGAGTATAGGCCTCTTCTTTTTCTCGCCATCTGCGCCGGTCCTGTGCCTCCCGCATCCACTGTTTGCCAGCAATGGTCGCTAGGTCGTCCGTCCATCTAGCGGGTGGAAAATAATTAATTGAAACTAATTGACATATAATAAGATTATTGATATTATTATTTTTATATTTCTAATAAGTTTTATACTTAATAATACACTTTTGCTGTGTACATCTGGCTTCACGGAAGACCAGTGTTACAGGCAGCTCACTCTGCTTTTGTAACATATGCTGAGTGGAGACTTTTTTTTGTCGCATAAGTACCTACATTTCAGATATCTGTATTGTAGTTTAGTGTCTAATTGAATGTGACTAAAATAAACGTTTTTATCTTATCTTATCAATTGAATCTCTATCAATATGATTTTAATTATAAATATTATCGATTTCATTTTTGTTATTTCCTTTTGATCAAAATAATAATTTTCAGTGTAATGTCTTTTATATTTTGCAGAGTGTTTACATACTTTTACATTATTTAATTTGAGCTATAACATTGACATAGAATTAGAGTAAATGGAATTAATCAATCGATAGTGTTGTACATCGACTTGTAAAATTTACCTGTAGTCAGCTTTACAAGTGTCTTCATAAAACGCCAGTTACCTATAAATTGTAACTACAAGTGCGCTACAGGCAGATTTTCGCCTGTAATGGTGGACCTGTACCTGTACGTTGATTATACACGACACTGGACGTAATCCAAATGTTGCGGGGATAAAGTAAATTAGCTCAAAATGGCCGTTAAACTGAATATCCCAAGCTTATCTCCTGTTCGCCGCAGAGTTTCATCTATCTCGAGCCGGCGTCATGTGGATACAAACCTAATTTCAAATTGCTACTCGGTTGTCAACCTTACCTATCATAGTTATAGGCCAATGTTATTGTTAACTATACTTGATACATATATGTCCAATAACAGGAGTAACGCCAATAGGCAGATGCAGGTACCAGGTGGTGTCGGAAAAAGGGTAACTACCCTGCCTGGCCGGGTGTTGTGGCCAGGAGACCGACTGGTCCACCTGGATAGAATAGTAAGTTGTATTTGCGTTGCGCGGTGAAATACTTCGATACCGCGTTTCAGGCTCTTTGTTTCTATGCCAATCTGTCACGTGGCGCCATCTTGCAGATATGTTAGAACTTTTTGTTGCGTCTTGCTAGCTCGTGAACCACTTTGAGTGAGCTTCTTGTAGTAGCACCATATATACTAGAGGCGTGCCCTGTAGTTTCAATGGCTGCTACAAGTTTCCTTGCTTGCGGGAAAATTTCTTTCCTGATTGTTGAGATAGCTCTCTAAACCCTACTTCAACAATTTCAATGATATAAAAATAAACACATTTTCTGCAACCACATACATTCATACGGTGTTGTATTCACTAGAAACGCTGCTGCCTATTCCCTAGATATATACTGTGTTCGAAAATAATGTTACTTTATAAAAATAATAAAAAAAAACTCTTAAAAGTGAATTACATACAAACAAATTTAAATAAAAAATAAATAGAATCACCTAAAACATATCTGGTAAATCACATTAAAAAAAATCAAAAATTTAAGAATCAAATAAATAACATGAAATTATATTACAATTGAATTTAAGGTAATATCGCATAAAATCTACGATCGAATAATAACATTTGTCCACAAGAAGAGCTTTAAGTTTTGTAGTATACCTCTTCACGCATTTTATAATTTAAAAATTCTACAGGTAACTTGTTCCCTTAGTAGCCTTTTACAACACCCACGGATAGAAATGGGGTAGTGCTATTCTAAGCCGACATCACATGTCATAATTTATAGTTTTTAATTATGCCATCTCTTACCTACTGACACTCTGTATTAGTGCTTTAACAATTTCAATTTCTTTATTGCATTATTGTACACATATCAAATGAGATCTTAAGTAGTAGTTGTCTTCGTGTCTCCAAGACGAATTTCGGTTTCGCCAGCCACATTAAATCACACCAGAATAAAGACCCAAGTTTATAATATACTAGCGGCCCGCCCAGCGGTTTCACCCGCTGCTAACTAATTTCCCACGGGAAACAGACCTTCTCCCGACATAAATCATACATAAAAACCTTCCTCTTGAATCACTCTCTCTTTCAAAAAAACTTCATCCAGATCCGGTAAGTGGTTTTGAAGATTTAAGCATACAAACAAACAAACAGACAGGGACAGACGTGGGAAGCGAGTTTTCTTTAAATTCCGTTTTTTTAATCCCCCAAGGTATGAAAAGAGGGTTAAAAGTTTGTATGAAAGTTCGTTGTCTTAAGTGTGATCCGTTTCAAAATTTGTGCTAAGACTTATGACTAAAAATAACTAAACACGTGTTTCAGCATATTTGAAATTTTAACCCTTAATAGGGTCAAACGGGGGTTTAAAGTTTGTATGAAAGTTCGTTTTTTAAAATGAATTCGATCTGTTTCAAAATTTGTGATTAGACTAATAACTTAAAATAATTAAACACGTGTTTTAGCATTTATGAAATTTTAACCATTAAATGGGTGAAAAGGGGGTTAAAAGTTTGTATGAAAGTTTTTTATCTTAAGTGTAATCTGTTTCAAAATTTCTGATTAGACTCATAACTTAAAATAATTAAATACGTGTTTCAGCATTTTTAAAATTTTAATCCTTAAAGGTGTCAAAAGGGGGTCAAAAGTTTACTACCAGTTGGGCTGCCCGTTTTCCCATGGGAATGTGACAATTTCCAGGAATAAATTATACTTATAAACCTTTCTCTCAAGTTACCCTATATAATAAAAAAAACCGCATCAAAATCCGTTGGGTAATTCTAGAGATATAAGGAGACACCAAACGGGAAGCGACTTTATTTTATACTATGTAGTGATAGGAGTCGCCGTCACCGGACACGGTTTGGACGACATGATGATGATGATGAGTACTTAGTTGTAAAGTATCGTATAATAAATTTATAAATAATAATAATATAAATATAATAATAATAATATAAAACAAATTTTAAACTGTTAAATCATGCTTGTCATCATAACTTAAATCCGTAATAATATTAAATATCTGAGAGTTTGTGTGTGTATGTATGTATGTTTGTTACCTCTTTACGCTCAAACGGCTTAAACAATTTAGATGAAATTTGGAACACAGGTAGAATATAACCTAGAATAACATAAAGGCTACTTTTTACCGCGGGAAAACAACTATTACTACGGGAAAATGAGTGACATCGGGTGAAATCGGTAAGCAGAAATCTAGTAAAATATAAATAGTTTAAAATTTATTTTATTAAATATAAGCTAATAAAATAAATTTTAAACTGTAAAATCACGCTAACTAATACATTTTCACTAAATAAGTACCTAAATTACTATCTTCGGCAGGTACCTACACATAAAATCAAGTCATCGTCATCAATTTCATCATTGTCAAAATCTCCGGCAGTTTATCTAATCGGCTGATAATCAGGCGGCTAGGCCGATAATCGGATGGATTACCCGATAAGCCTGATGCTTTATCGTCCGTGAAGCTAGACTGACAAATGAAGGTTTAGATTTTGGCGTAATTCGTAGTGTATTTGTTCTATTTTGGAGGGCAGTGATTGCAGTGGTGGCGTGTGATGCCGACTTAGAATAGCATCAGTCCATTTCTGCCTGCGGGTTGCATGTGTAGTACAATTTTAGGTGACAGGCTGAGAAAGGCCTTCAAATGTTTGTCAGACGTGGCGATAGCGGCCGTATTGTTACGGCCGTTATTGCCTGGCCTACCCCGCAAGGGAAAGAGGCGTGTTATGTGTATGTATATAACTAACCAATGCGCGCGATTTTACATTAGACTTTTAGGTCTGATATGTTGCCAGAATGGCAGGCTGGCTTGATGATTGTTAGATGACGGAAAAAATGTCCAAATATAATCAAAAGCGACATTTTGCGAAAGGGACATTGTGAGTGAGGGACATTTTGCGAAAGGGACATTGTAAGAAAGGGACGTTTTGCGATGAGTAGACATTTTGCGCAAGGGACATTTTGCGTCTGAAAGCCCTTAGTGTGCTGTCTATCAAGGCTGTGTGGTTGTTGTTTGCGTCGCTGTAACACCATATGAAAAAGAAACATACCTACTCTCAATTTTTTCTTTTCAAAAGACTTATTGTCAGAAATACAACGCGCGCCGCCAATACTTACTTTGTGATGCAACGAAATACGTGACGTAAACGTAGGTACTCCCACTGCTAATTCCGATGCAATTCAATTTATAAACGAGTGACTGACCGATTGCCAATATGTCAAAATGTGTGAAAACGGGTCATTCAATTAACTCATAGCTGAAACCGCGGGGAAAGTAAATAAATCAATCACTGAATACCAAATTTTAAAAACACCTTCCGTGTTAGGTATTAAATTTTTGGAAAAAAGCCCGGGGAGGATTTAAACCTGCATCTTTCGTCGTTACTAGTGACGAAGTCAAACTTTCAAAAGTTTTAATCAATTACGTCATTGGCATATGCCGTGTGATACCGGCTTAGAAAAGCAACACCTAAGTTCTTCCTAAGTGTGCCGTAAAGAGCGACTAAGGGAAAATTATACAGGGAATTGGCAGCAGCTTTCCCTGTGGATGTTACATATTGTATTGCAAGCGAGTCGGCCAAAACCCCGATGAACCCTGGTGTCAGTTTTTAAACCACCTATTAACTACTAGCAGGCCTCTGACGTGGTTATGTAGCGATCACCGTCTTAGTAGTCAATTATAGACAGCAACTGGGGGCGACGGCTCAACGTGCTCTCCGAACCATCTTTATTTTCGAATAATCAGGTTGTTCAGCCTGCAATGTCCAGGAGGCTTTATAGCCTATTTTTTTCATTTTTGTGTTTCATCATTATCATCAACAGTCACGGCAATATTTTTATGGTACCTTATGTACCTACCTAAATAATTTTTTATGACTATTCGCACTTACGTTACAGTGACATACTAGTGCTTATAAATGAAAGTACATACATACATCAGCCTATTGCAGTCCACCGCCCCATCTCCTCAAAAGGTACGCCATAGGGAACAATCTCTTGTTTTCGCCATCCAGTCGCTACAGTGTACCGGTCGGTTGGTCGCTACCAGCCGCCATTTTTGAGTCATCATTCATTCATTTTTATTTTTCATTTTGAAATAAGAAAATGAAATAAGGAATTCCGAAAAGAAACTTACAACGTTGTAAGTGGCTGTGCTAAAATGTCACAAAGTAAGTAGGAACCACTTTGTGGTAAGCATTCTCTTGGAATGCGTAGCGAGCGTGGTATGTCAGACTGGAGCAGGCTAGCTAGTGGGTATTTTCACGACATTACACTTCACAAGGTACTAAGATATAGACAGAAACACTTGATTGTTCACACTAATAATTATAACATAAACAAGAATAAAAATGAACAACACAATGTAAGCAAAGGCGGCCTTATCGCTTCAAGCGATCTCTTCCAGGCAATCCTGCACACTGATAAAACATTGGAAAAACACACTATAAATAGCAGCGGCAACACGTAAAAGACATAAAAATCATTAATTTAACAAATTTAACAAATCTAACTAATTTAACAAAACAATATTAAATGTTCAAGATATTATTTAATGTTTTCAATCAGTTAGTCTAATAATCGTAATTCATTATCACTAGTACGGGTTGTCAATTTAAATGCGTATCAAAGCTTATGAGATAGTTCCGTTTCAATAAACCAGCCCTAAAAAAATCCCAAACAAAAAGATTTTTGGTCTTAAGCGAAATTGTATTTAAATACGTATATTTTCTCGACCCAGGTGCGTCCACGATCAAAACTGAAAAAGACCGTAAAGTGATTTTATGGGCGCCTTCTACACTACAGAAAAGATGTAAAAAATGAATAGAAAATGTAATTAAACTAACTGTCAATAAACAACATTTGACAGGTGCCTCGAAAACAACATGGCCGCCATAAGCAAGCACAATCAACTCGTCCTTAGTTTCACTGTTTGAGTTATAATGCAAAATCTTCTCGTTCGTATTGAAACACTTTGAGTTATAATGCAACACTAACACGAGTTTTCATCGGGTCTTCCGTCAACTCGGTGTCCCACACGACATTAATAGTTGAATAGCAGTAGGTAGGTTAAGAACACGTACCTAAGGAACATTTTGCAAACTTAAGTCAGTAAGTCCATTTAGCTATCTTTACGACTAAGACAGGGCATAAAATCTACATATTATCTGCGTGCGTAGTCACGTGTGCACGAAGTTACGAGTTTCAGCGCCTTAGTAAGAGATTCCCAAACTCCTCTTCCCCTACTTCTTCTTCTTCTCGTGGGGACACCGAGTCGACGAGCGACCTAATAGACCATGGTGTCAGAGTTTTCCAACCGCCTGCTACTACTAGTAGGCCTCTGACATGGTTGTGTGTGTATCGACCGTCGTCATCTTAACTTGTCGTCCGTAGCACGGCGCCAGCTTTCTTTTCGGACCATCAGCTAAAAAAAAATATATAAATATTAATAAATTATATGATTATTAGAATGATTGAAAATTGATAGATATTTATAAAAATAAAATAATTCTTTTTTGTTTGGTTCTGGTATAAAGTAAGCAAAAAATTTCAGAGGATTTTCCACCAAATCTCTAACTTCTAATATTGGAACCTTAAACGCAAGAAAGCTTTAAATCTTTCTTCTCCAAACTTTAAAACTTACAGTCACCAGCGACACTCAAACTCAGGCGTCTGGGACGTGACAGTACCGCTGGAAACCTAATTTGAGCTTCAAAAGAAATCCTAGGTTAGCCGAGTGCATACCTACTTGGGTGGGGTGGGTGTTCCGGTCGCAGAACTATTTTAGAAAACATAAAATAAAATAACTAAAATATTAGGATTTTATTATTACAAATAAAAACGATTCGAGAACATTAATTATTATTATCGTCATTTTATTTTTTGGTGGCGGTACAATTCTTTTGCGATTAAACCGCTTTAGGTCTCCTAGGAGCACAGCTAAACTACCTGTACGAAAAACAGAAATGGCTTCATTGCAAAAGTTGTTCAGCATGATATGTTGCTTCTGCTGACACATGAATTTCGAAGGTCTGGAGTACCTGACGAGTAATACGTACCCAATCGATTCTTGATCTCGATTGCGACAAATTCGATTTGCACGTAAAACCGCTGGTCGGGCCAATAGTTTGGTAAACAATTGAGTTACTCCATTTTATCATTTATTTAAAAATGTTGATCTTTTTTTGTAATTTTCATATAAATATATTATTAAAAAAAAACATTGAAAGAAACTGGTTAAGTACTGGTACGTCGACCCTAGATTACCCGAGTGCATACTTGGATACTTGCTAGTTTAAAAAGTAGGAATTTTTACATTGCAAAGGATTCTACTGAGATTATTCAAGCCTTTCGGAAAGGTAGTTAAAATGTAAATTTGTTTCCGGGTTGTAATTTAACATTTTGGGTGTATGAGATAAGTGTGAGAAGTTAATGAGAAATGGTCTCTAGGGTTATACCTAAATAAAATAAAATAAAAAAATAATACATTTAATCACCAGAAAAACACACGTGTTCACAAAATTTCTTTTCTGCCAAGCTAACAGGGCAGACAAATGTCTCCCCTTTATCTTAATATAATTTTACACAATATAAGTATTAATTATAACAATATTATACTACGAGTAGGTACTACAAGTTTATTAAAACTAACATAAAAATAGATTAGGTACCTATTAATTATAATAAAAGTCTTATTACGACCGATGTGGCGCAGTGGTATTGCGACTGCCTGCGACGCAAAGGATCCGGGTTCGATTCTCGGTGGGACACTCACAAAGTTGATATATTTCACTTTGTGAATTTGTTCGGATATTGCAGGGTGAACCACCTCATTATCCGAAAATAAATGGTTTCGTGCTTCGGAGGGCACGTAAAGCCGTTGTTCCTGGTTGCTGTCTATGATTACTTAGACAGCAGTCGTTACACAACCATGTCAGAGGCCTACTACTAGTATTACGACACCTTTGGGTAAGAAATGGAGTGAAGCTATTCTAAGCCGGCATCATACGGTTAAATGAAAACTTAATTTATTGAAAATTAGAAAGTAAAACTTTGACACCTGTAACTACATTAAATTTTTTACCTTCTAATACGAGCACGATAGGACATACTGTAAATAAGCTTCTGTAGTATATACGTACTTAAAGCTTGGCCAGGGGATTTTCGAAAAATAACGTTTTTATTTAGTTACGAATTTTAATTTATTAGGTCAGCTCATGACGTAAAAAAACGAGAAAAAAAAATCGTCCTCCAATGCAAAGTTCATCACTTTTTATGAGAGGTCGAAATATTTTTCTCGTTTTCATTGGTCCAATATTAGCATTACCTCCGAAACACGGTGCAGGTGTACATAAATTAAGCATGTATAAGCCCTGAAAATCAAAATAAACATACATACTTCAGCCTATATCCCTTCCGGGGTAGACAAAGCGTAAACGGCTGTAAAAACGGACATTTACGTCGCGTTTCACAAACATTTGAGGGTCATTTGCAAAACTGTGTATCGCCATAGTGACAGGTTGTCAGCCCATCGCCTCAAATATGTAAAAAAAGGCAGCTGGTAGTGACTGGATCGCGAAAACAAGTGATTGTGCCCAATCGCGTACCCTGGCGCAGACCTAACAGTGGACTGCAATAGGCTGATCTATGTATGTAAGTCCTGAAAATAAAAATAAAGATGTAATAATAAATCAGCCCATGAAACTGAACAAAGTTCCCCGAGGAACATAGATTGCAATATGAATTTATGAATCGGGAATCTTATACTAGTCGGCTTTTCCGATTAGTCGTCTCTACTAATTAGAGGGAAATTTTCGAGCCTCAACACTTATCATAGGTGGAGTAACTTTCCTTTTACAAAACGAATTGCATGAAAAAGCTTTAACCGTAAATTAAACTAGGTTTAAAAATACCACAGCATCAAACGTCGAGCTCAACGACTGAAATTTACGAAAACTGCAAAAACTCTCCAATAAAACTTTCTCGACGTGCATACGTATGAAGTTGGACAGTTTACCTGCAAAATTATGTTGCGCTAACTGTGATTTGTGTGACTATAACTATTAGTAGCTACTCCATTCGAGTATGATACTCCTAGGTATAGTTACTAGTTATTATTCTGTGTCCTAGGGAACAAAATATAAGGTTACATTTTAATTAAGTACAAATAAGTTAAGGATGACTTCGATACTTGTAAAACTGAACAGTTTTTATAGTAACTTTTTTCGAAATGTGAAAAAAAAGGGGGTTTAGTATGGGGTTACCCCTTTTGTTTAACATGTCAACCGTCCCGCTTGACGCATGAAATACACATGATTCGAAATTTGAAAAAGAGAACAAAACAAAATACAAATGTAGAGGACTTACGTAGGTCTTTAAAACTTTTAGTTGTTTGAGGCAGTAGAAATATGATATAGTACCGCCGCTGAGAGAAGTCGGTTTTGACAGCTGTCAGAATGTTGATAATACTATGGCAGAGAGTCCATTTTCCTTTGTTGACATCTCTTTTGGTATGGAGATGACAGCTGTCAAAACCGACTTCTCTCAGCGGCGGTACTATAGGAGTCCTTATCCTTAGGTTACTGAAACCAAAAGAACGAAGATTATAACAATGTAATGCTCACATGGCAGCTGAATGTCCTGATCAACATCAATGAAATTTTAAGCACTCGAGAGTCTGGAGTTATTGAAGAGGAACACCAAGAGCACTTAACCAAGTTAGTTACGAAAATGTCCCTGTGGGAAAAGTTATTTAGCATTATGTTATGTGCCGCTTCTATTGACTGATAGGCATCCCCTGGGCAGTCTGGAAGTCGCTCAACCGACTCCGGGCTGGTGTAAGGAGATGCCATGTAAACCGGAAAAGGTGGGGTTTCTCAACCAATGATAGGTGCGATTGTGGCGCTCTACAGACAATGTCGCATGTACTGAGCTGCCCAACAAACCCCTGCTTCTGTACATTAAAGGATCTGCAAGAGGCGAACGACAAGGCCATCGCCGTAGCAACACATTGGTCCAAATTACTGTGATCCTGTTTATGATTACTGTTTCCATTGACTCGACGAAGAAGAAGAATCCCTTTATCAAAATAAAGGTCGCGAGCACTACTCGTATCTAGTTTTGTCATGAAATGCCAGCAGATACTTAATTACATACCAACCTTATCGTAACTGCTTTATTCATTCATCCTAGTAGGTCTTTGCAGCAAACATTTTGGGGGTCCAAACTCTGAGTGTCTGAACTGGCCTATTTTTACCGGAGAGTTCCGTACCTACAAAATAACTAGGCAATTGAATACCAAATTTTAAAACACTTCCCGTGTTAGGCATACAAGTTTTGAAAACTTTGCAAAATTTTCAAGCGCGTTCGCATTACTAGTGGCGACGCCTCTTCCATCTGGGCTACCGCAGCTCGTTCCTTGCCTGCCAATTTCGCAAGTGTATTTTAATGCCAGTAACGCGCGGCACGGCTCCATCTACCGGGTTTAGTTTTCAAAACCTGCCCGCGCTTGAAAATTTCGCAAGTTTTCAAAAATTGTATACCTAACACGGGATATGTTTAAAAATTTGGTATTCAGTACTTATTTATGTAATTAATTAAATTTTCATCAATCAAAACAAACCGTAAGTGTTCGATTCCCACTTTATTTTATTCTGCAAATAATACACTCTTATGTGGCAAAACCTTACACTTACAAATATTGTACACACTCATCTCATAGAAAGTTTATACACGTGCCGCTCGATATTACTGTTTTTTCCAGCCACCAAGCCACCTGTGACAGCCGAACAGCTATTCAGCGTCTCTTTGCTATTCCATAAAACTGGAGTGGCAAATTACCGCAATATGTTGCGGTATGTGTGAGAACACCCATTGTGTATGTCTGGCCAGTATCATAAACTGCAGCCCGGCTATATGTCCGGCAGACAGGGGCATTAAATCCTGTACTTTATTAGTATGTCTTCATTTCTGGAGACAGCTACACTATACTTTGTGTGTTGGTTTATTTTCTGTGATTAATTTTGTTGACTCATGCTATGATTTCGTTTGATTTTTTCTTGATTCTAATATTTTGGTTTCATAATACTTTCATACCAACCTCTCTTAGAAATAATGAGGTAATGCCAACAAACTCTTATTTTGATGTAATAGATTGCAAATGCTTTTGACAGTAGAGGTAACCACCACCCTAGTGGTCACAATTTTGGAAATAAAAAAATTAACACTGTCGGTTGTTTTTCCTGAACTCGGCAACTTTAGGCTGGACTTTGAATCTTTTAAATTCAGAGCATATATTTTTAGGATGGGTTCCACTCGTGAAACTGAACATCTCTCCCCAAGGAACAAATATAAATATACGCATTACGGCTACTCCCCTATCCTGTACCCTAAGGTTGCCTGGAAGAAATCGCTACCTAAGCGATAAGGCCGCCTTGTGTACACTTTTTTAATTTATATCTTGTTTTTACTGTATTTCCTGTGTACAATAAAGTATTTTTGAATTGAATTGAACAAAGATCGAAATATAAAAGAAAAGTTGGTCTTTTCATACAAAAATTATCAAAAAATGTGCTACTTTGGCAGGTATTAGGACATTTCTATGTGTTTCATCTTTTGCTCCTTGGTATTAAGTTGTTCTTTATCACCAGCCTCCTAAGCCAGCGTTCTAAGATTTCGTTACAAGATAAAAATAAAATATGTTTATTTTAGTCACATTCAATTAGACACCTAACTAAAATACAGATATCTGAAATGTAGGTACTTATGCGACTAAAAAAGGTCTCCACTCAGCATATGTTACAAGCAGAGTGAGCTGCCTGTAACGCTAGTCTTCCGTGAAGCCAGATGAACACAGGAAAAGTGTTTAAATAAGACATATACGTGCTGGACTACATCTTCGCGAGGCATAAAGCAGGTGCCTTCAAGGATACGCCAAGACTCGGAGTGTACGTGGAGCCGTTGGAGTCGCGCCATTGGGTGGGGTTTAACTCGTTCGTGGTGCGAGTCCCGACAGCTACAGTGAGCGTCTTCACGTCGCCGGAGTTTTGGCCGCAAGGAGTCGTGTTCCGCCGCTTCCGAGGGAAGCTGCCGTTGCCGTCTCCACAATAGTTAGAATAGGTTTAGAATATTATACTGTTAAGTCTATTTAAGTATATTTTTATTGTATAGTATAATTAGTTCATTTAAAATAATAGTTATGTCGGCTATCTGTTTACCTAAGATACAGGAATAATTATTCTTAGTTTAGGAAACAGAAGCCTCATAATTATTTGTATCGTGTTACCTATTTGTAATTAAGTTTATTATTATTACTTAATAAACAATAAACAATTATATAAGATATAACACTTATAAGAAATATAATAATAATCTTATATATATGTCATCGTGGCCCCCAAAATGTTATCGCTCATTTCACTAGTAAAATTTCACCCCATAATCCTTCCTTGAATTCCTAGTCTGCATATCTTGAAACTTCCCATCTTAGTCTTGCAAACGTTTCGAGCCGCTGATGTCTGCAAATCGACCGCAAAGCACAGTTTCAAGTTTGTAGTGTTCCTAACACAGGGCTATTCCTCACTCGTGTAGTAAACAAACTAATATTTCAACTTGGGCTAGGGCATACACTTTAATTGCTCGCGTCTTCTGCGCGATAAAGCACGTCCAGTCAGCGTGTGTATCGCTTCGGATGGTTCACATCAGATAATTAAAAATATGATTACTTACGACGGCGGTCGTAACACAACCATGTCAGAGGCCTACTAGTGGTAGTAGGCGGTTGAAAAACTCTGACACCAGGGTTCATCGGGTCGTTGGATGACTTATCGCGGCGGACGGAAATATGTGCCATGAGAAACCTAATTGCGATCAATATACCTGTCTAATTCGTCCATGTTGAGGTGGCAGCACGATGCTATGAATGATAGCAGAGGTTGGAATCCCGCCTTCGGGAAAAGCTGCCTTTGAAATGTTTAACTTGACACCATTTTTAAAAATTTGTATTTTTGTATATTTTGTTACAGGTCCGTGTATAGTAGTATTATTTTACAAATCCGGGCCTTATCATCAATTTTCTATCACACTAGTAATCTTTCATTGGTAGGTAATCTCGGGCCACTTATAAAGAGAAAATTTTGACATTTGTCAAAAACAAGCTTCAACTATTTACATAAGGTCAATTTATGCAGTATGGATTTTACAGCTGCCAAAATGGGCTTTTAAAAGTAGCCATACTGTAGCAGATATTCTTACGAATAATGTGAAGTTGCTAAAGCGATGCACATCAACCGCGAGCGCGTTATTCAATGTTTCGGGACGATTCTTGGACGATTCATGCAATAGGTATCTGAGATTTTGCAGTGGTAGTGCGTCTGATGCCTGTGATGCAAAGTCTCAGGTTAGATTTTCAACAGTATCAAATATTTAGAATCACGCATTTAAATTTCTGTTCATAGTTTTACGTGTTTCTGTGTATATTGCATCCCGATATTTTGTATGAGAAAAATAAACTATTTTCTTTCTCGTTTTCAGTAGTATTTGTAATACGCCTATGCGCAACAGAGACAACACATATTTTATAACGCGTTATCACTGTCGATATTACAATTTGCTCGTTACTAACCGGCCGTTATAACTATCAATCAAGCAGTATAAATTCACTTATTACAGTAAAACGTGATAATATTCTTGAAAATAACTTTCAAGAACACTTAGATAATAGTGTAAGGTCAATTGTGGTACAAATCTATGCACAAAAAAGTCACTTTTTGCACTAGTATTAGAATATTTACTTAGAGGTGTATGAATGTCGCGTGTACGGCTCAGATCGCTATCGCTCACTCTGGCAATGGAAATATACATTTGCAAAATTTTTAACTGTCCAACTATAACGGCTTATGAAATACAGCCTGGTGACAGACATAAAGCCGAGTCTCAACAATCGGGATCCGTTTAGACCTTTTATGTACGGAAACCAAAAAATAGCAGACAAGACAAGACAAGTGCCGTGTGATGCCGGCTTAGAATAGCATCACCCCATTTCTTTCCCGTGGGAGTCGTAAGAGGCGACTAAGGGACTCGAGGGTGTGCATTGCAATTTTAGGCGATGGGCTGACAACCTGTCACTATGGCGATACACAAATTTTCGATTGACCCTCAAATATTTGTCAGACGTGGCGTAAATGTCAGTTTTTTGCGGCCGTTTATGCTCTGCCTACCCCGAAAAGAATTATAGGCGTGATATGTGGGTGTGTGTGTGTGTAAGACAAGACTCTCTACCTTAACGCACCTAAAGGAAGTACCGAACTTTGACATTGACACATTTTCGACCAATCACAGAAAAAAGGCGAGTGGCGCCATTAGTTATCCAGTTTGCTACCTCAAGGTCATTAGAATTGTCATTATTTCTTGTTCCACTGTCGCATAAACCCGTCCACTCGTACATCCGAGCAGAAGCAGATATAACAGAACAGCGTGCGCCAGAATTAATTAGCCGACTAAAAACTTGGCTCATTTCGCTTAATACCATCCAAGTACAGAGAGCAAGTTGCTCGAGAGATCTTATAGCGAGCTGTTTGCGACAGCTTTCAGTGGAATAGGGAATGTTGTACGTATTAAGAAAAATGGGTATTATTGAATGCATACAATTTCGATGGCACATACGATAAACCACTTCTTTTTATGTTTAATGATTTTTCATTATATTTTCTAGGTACTGGTCCAAGTTACATACTTTTGAAACAAGAACATCTAGCCGTACTAGGCTATTACACCAAGTTCCTACGCTGTATATTCAACAACGATAGACAACACATACATACATATACATATCACGCCTATTATCCCTTGCGAGGTAGGCAGAGCGAAGATGGTCGCAAAAAACTGCAATTTACGCCACGTCTGACAAATATTTGAGTCATTCGAAAAATTGTGTATCGCCATAGTGACAGTTTGTTAGTCTGACAAAATTTTCAGGTGCAATCAGATTACTGTGTATCACTATAGTAACAGGTTGTCAGCCCATCGCCTAAAATTAAAATACACACCCTCGAGTCCCTTAGTCACCTCTTACGACTCCCACGGGAAAAAAATGGAGTGATACTATTCTAAGCCGGCATCACACGACATGACGACGACGTATCACACGAATCTAGCCGCACTGGGCTATTACCACACCTCGGACACTGGCGCTCAAATGTATGAATCAAATGCGTTGCTACGCACACAGTCTAAGCTCGCGTAGGTGAACGCGGACCATGCTTGTGTGTGTGAGACAACATGTCAGGGTTGCCGCCATTTTGCGTTCGCGAATCGGGAATGCAATGTGCGGCAGTATGAAATGACCTTCGTCGTCGCGTCCTTGCTTAGCCGGTGTCTGAGCGTCCTCCGAGCGCGGGTGGGCGGCGCTTGTAGGGGGAGGCAGGGAGTGACCATACTGTACGCTAGTACTATTAATTATACTGTGCTATTACTCCAAGTTCCTACGCTGTATATTCAACAACCATAGACAATATGGTTTATTAAGCAACAAACTTGTGCGGCGAAACTTGCGAACCGCTTCGCAAGTTGCCGGCAGTTCACGACCACGCTTTGTGACATTCTGTATTTATTGAATACGCAACTTAAACTACAGTTTATAATGCGCACTGCTAAAGAGTGGAACTCACTACCTGCGTCTGTGTTTCCAAACGCATACAACCCTAATCTTTTCAAAGTAAGAGTGAACAGGCTTCTTCTGGGTGAGCTCGCTCCATCTTAGACTCTGTCTCTGTCCTATAACCTAGACTACAGTCAAGAGCAAACCCATCATAAATAATGAAAAAATATATATTTTACTTTTGACCGATAGCGAAATCTGAAGACGGGTTGGTGATAAGGAATAACTTTCCCCCAGGAACATAAGTTGGACAAAAATATTTTGAGTTTCCATGTTAACTGAATTCAGCTGCTCGGCAATTTTGTAAGGGAGGGCCAAAATTTCTTGTTGTCATTTTTCCACCTATGTTCTTTGAGAAACCTTGTCACCAGCCCGTCTTGAGTTTTCGCTAAATGAGGTGAAATTTTACTAGTGACCGATTCTGAAAACAGAGTACGAGCTGGTGATAAGGAACAACTTTCCCCAAGGAAACATAGGTTGAAATATGACCAAAATATTTTGAGTTTCCATTGTAACTCAAATTAGCTGATCGGAAATGTTGTATGGGAGGTCATAATTATTATTTTTTCGCCTTCTGTTACTAGGGGAATGTTCTGCTCTATCACCAGCCCGTTATTGGTCATTAGTAAAATTACACCGTAATAACTTTACCTTCTGCGTTTTAAACTCGGGCAACATTTTATTGACCCTTTATACAAACTGACTGTTTTTTACACGACTGTCCAACCAAAAAAAGGAGTGTAATGTTTTTAGAGATCATGCATGTATGTTATGTGCGATTCTTTAAAGGACTGACACTCGTTAACCACTGAACAGTTTCGAATGGGAATTGTATCGGAAGAATCCTTATGTTGTCCCGAATGTCATAGGCCAAAAAAAGCAGTAGTGCTGTTAATTTTTTAACTTTTTTTTGGTTTGTTTAATTTCATATCATTATTAATGAAAATAACTTGAATAAATAAATACACATAAACAGGCTATAGATATATAAAAATAAAATTAAAAAATAATAAATTGAAACACTGTCTAAAAGTTTGACTAACTTTTTTGTAATAAAATCGAAATATTTAATAATTGACATTTACAAATATTTGTGTCTTGTAGGGATCGATGAACCATGTCTCATGACATTTGAATTTTCAAGTCACATCTAGTCATAAGGACCGAGCCGTCACACTGAAGAGGTGTCGTTATCCCTCGGAATGACTTGTTAGAACAAATCCACTCGAGTATTAGTTCAAGGTAGATAAGATGTTGTAGATGTGGTTTGATGAACTTCAAACATGACCTATGTCAACATTATTTAGAACAAGTTTTCCCAAGAGAAGACCTCTTACTTATATCTCTGATTAATTTGCTAAAATTGCTTTCAAATCAACTTTTTTTTTTTAAATTCATGTTACTTAGGTTAAGCTTTTTTTCGCGGGTAATATCAGTAAATATCAGTTATACAATCTGACAAACTGTACTTGATAAAAATATCCAAAGTAACCTCTACTTAAACCTTTGTCAATATTATATGTACAGTTAAGTTATTGTTATTGTTGATGCTATGATTTAGATACCTACCCACTTACATCCTTTCTAGTAAGAATGGCTAAGAAGATAATTATTCTAACGGTGTTTCGTTTTTATGTCGAAAAAACCGTAAAATCTTTTGAGCGCGAAATGATTGGCTTTTTCTCTGTGGTGCATTGCAAATGAAAGGGTACTTTTCAGGTAAAACAGAGCCTTAAGTGATTGACCAAAGTAAGGCCATCCTAATAAGCCCTATTTAACAGCTGTCATCTGCATACTAAAAGACATGTTAACAAACGAAAATTGACCCTATGCCAAAATATTTAATGCTATATTACCACATGGCCGTTAACGCTCTGCCTACCCCGTAAGGGATACAGGCGTGATTTATGTATGTATGTATGTATGTATATTACCACAAATCTGACAGGTGTCAAATGTGGCTTATTAGGATGGCCATACTGTAAGGCCGAAATGGTCCTTGTGTAAACCTCTTTATTGTCCAAAGTCCACCCAATACCAGGAATACCCGGCAGTCACGTTTATGTAACCGCTAACAAGACATCGCAATTAAGCACCTTTGGACGAGTAATGGGTACCTATCAGCAGCGAATCTACCTACCCCTTAAAAAGACCAATTTGATACTACATACACATATCACGCCTATATTCCCTTGCGGGGTAGGCAGAGCGCAAACGGCCGCAAAAAACTGACATTTACGCCACGTCTGACAAATATTTGAGGGTCATTCGGAAAATTGTGTCATGTTTTTGCGGCGCAATTGGCCGCAAAAACTGACATTTACGCCACGTCTGCGACAAATATTTGAGGGTCATTCGGAAAATTGTGAATTGTCATAGTGACAGGTTGTCAGCCCATCGCCTTAAATTGCAATACACACCCTTGAGTACCTAAGTCGCCTCTTACGACTCCCAAGGGAAAGAAATTGGGCGATGCTATTCGACACACACGGCACACGGTAAAATTTGAAAATGGTTGGGTTAAAAGACTTTTTCACCTCTCCAACTTGAAAAGAACAGTTTTGCCGCGTAAATTCGGTGGGTAAAAGTTGTTTTTATCCACTCGATTGAGAAAAGTGATTTGAATTGCGAATATCTTATTTTATCAGAACTGAATCGTGACAATGGCAGCGATGCGTTCTGAAAACTAATTCAGCCAGTTATTTATTTATTTTTGTAAGCGTTTTATTCATATATTATGTAATGTTTCTGAACGAATCTTGAAAAAATCATTTGACGGGAAATTTTATTTTGTCCGAGGCATTCGAGCTGTACAGCCAATTTCCCAAACTTGGCATTGGCAGAATTTTCTCACTGGTAGAGGTGAAAAGTTGTGTGTACCACACGAGAGCAAATTCATTCGCATCTCGTGCTGTTGAATCCCTCACTGAGCTCAGGATACAACTTTTGAATCACTCGCTACGCTTGTGACTCAACTTTAGTATTCTTCACTACCTCGGGATTCAAAATTATCACTCGAAGCAAAAATTACCTTTGCCCTCTTGTTGTACAAATAACTATTATTTTTCCATTTAAGACGAGGAGTGTCTAACCGGGGGAGAGCTTAACTGTACCATTGTATGCCGCACGAAATAAGAATTACAAGGGTGTTTTGAGTGTTAATTTGGAGGTGGATTTGATTTGTCGAGAAACGAGAGAGAATTTATAAATTCACATAAAATATATTATGTCCTTTACAATTCACACAGCGCCATCTAGCCCCAAACTAAGCAAAGCTTGTACTATGGAAACAAGGTAGCTGATATTAATATAATAATTTTGTAAACGAATACATATTATACATAGAAAACACCCAGACTTCACACAAATATCTGAAAATTGACTTGATTAATACTTTGTGTCTTGAGGGGATTGAACCCACGACCTTGAGCGTAGCAGGCAGGGATATTATCAACTACGCTATCGGGTCAGTCCTTCGATAGTTTTCGTGTGGGACACCGAGTCGACAAACGACACGATGATACCTGGTATAATTTTTTGAACCGCCTACTACTACGAGTAGCCCTCTGACATGGTTGTGTATCAACCGCCGTTTAAGTAATCATAGACAGCGACCGAGACCTACGGCTTAACGTGCCCTCCGAAGCACGGAACTATTTCTTTTTCAGACAATGAAGTGGTTCACCCTGCAATTTCCTAACCAGACTGGGAACAAATTCACTAAGTGATAATCAACTTTGTGAGTGACCCAGCGGGATTCGAACCCGAAACCTTTGCGCCGCAGGCTTATCTTTATTATTCTTCTTATATTATAGGTATTATTCATGAGTAATTTTATTTGATAACTATACTTTCTTGATTAATGTCTAGTAATCTAGTTCACTTGGATAACATTTTATAAAATTCATTTTAACGATACCTAAATTTTATTAGGTTTAGATTTCTTATTGTACCTTTCAATAACAGGTTGAAGTCTGCATTCTTCATTTCGTTTGTAGTTTGAAATCTAATTTAAACTCATCAAATCAGCCCAAGAAAGATCTCGGACTTATCTTAATTAAATCTAGAAATATTATCCCATAGTTACTATCAGCAGAATTTAAATCTACCTATTTAAGTTAAGGTTAATATGGACCTTAACATAATACAACATGGCAGGGACCGTTTTCGGTTAGGGTACAGGACTAACCTACCGGTCTAAAATCGGTACCGTTAAACGTTTTTAAAGTTTTACGGAAAAAAGTTATTATGTAGTTTATGTACCGCAACCGAAATAATTTCGATATCAAAAAATGCATTGCGTCTACTAACGGAAGTTCAAAATTGCTGTAGATGTACTTAGAAAACCCTTTTGATAGCGGTTTAGGTATTTTTAAAATAACGATACCGTAAACGATGCAGTTACAGCAAATTTCAGTACTGAAACGTTATTATATCGCAATATTTTGGTATTTACGTTATAAATTCTAGTTTTTTCGTAAAATATGTCGCTGGCCCAAAATTCCACTAAGGATCGGAAAAGTTTGTAACTTTAAGTGATCGTCATAATTATGTAATGGATTATATTGGTAATTAATGGTATTAATTGCATTGGTTTAATTAGCACTCACATTAGCTTTCATAAACGAAAAAAGTTATTGAAAAAATGTAAGCGTCCGCCGGGGATTCATCGCTTCAAGACGAGTATCAAGAGGTTGAAAATTTGGAAGGTTCGGTCGGAGCGCCGGTAACTCACTGGCAGAGCGGTAGGACGGAACTAACATAACATTTCGTAAAAAATATGTTGACAGTACAGACGACTGTGCGACTATAGATGGCAATATTGTGTGAGCAGGAGGCAAATAAGAGGTAACCAAATATATATTTTATCTACACTTGTCTCATAATGATATTTCTTTCAGTATTTTTATGAAATAATGACGCAATTCTACAGGGTTACAAATAATTAACCTTTTTTAATTAATTGATGTAAATATACGTGTAAATTTGAATGCCTTCAAAACGAACATATTCTTAGGATTAGTTTGGTGGCTCAAGTTTCATGCTTTGCCTTTTACTTTTAATCCTACAACCATTTCAAAATTGTTCCGTTTAATCAACAAACGTTTTTCATCGATACCCAAAAATTTGTGATTTTGAATTCGGTCTTATGAAATTAATTTTCAGTACCGTTATTTATGTACCGCTCTTATAGCTCGTCTACAGGATGTTCAATCTAACCAATGATTGGGTAAACCGAAATACTATAAATGACGTGTTGGGTTAACCAAATCACTGTAATTTTGTGGACGAATCAAAATACTGTTAAACTTATTGATAATAGGCCGTGTGATGCCGGCTTAGAATAGCATCACCCCATATCTTGCCCGTGGGAGTCGTAAGAGGCGACTAAGGGACTCGAGGGTGTGTATTGCAATTTTAGGCGATGGGCTGACAACCTGTCACTATAGCGATACACAATATTCCAAATAACCCTCAAACATTTGTCAGACGTGGTGTAAATGGCCGTTTTTTGCGGCTGTTTATGCTCTGCCTACCCCGCAAGGGATTATAGGCGTGATATGTGTGTGTGTGTGTTATTGATAATAGCAGCCCTCTGATTATCTACAAACAAACTGAACATGGTTAGGGCCGTTTCACATCTGGCGCTATATGACGGAACGGAGATCATATCGTCCCTCCCATCACAAACTGACTCAACTAGCATTCAGTAAAATGTTCAGGGCAACCCTTTTGCGGTTTTGGGTTTCAAATTCCACTCCATAACTTTTGATTAGCGCGTGCTATCAGAAAATTAAAAGTATATTTATGTTGAAAAAAAAATCTAGTTTTTTAATCTATTAACCACTATTATCAAATATTTACAATTCTTAATGATTTTTATGACCGAAACAGATGTGACACTTCGTGATAACTTTGTTTTTCTTAGTACGGATACAATTTGTAGTTAAGTCGATCTTTTCTAGTAGATTAACAGATTTTTCTGGGATAACTGAAAGTGAAACTAAAATAAAATAAATACTTATAGTTAGTTCAGAATTTCCTGATTGTTTATCGTTTTTTTTTTACATTTATCTTTATTAAACACTAATTTAATTGAGACAGATTTCTTTTTGAATTCCTATAGCTTTTCTTTCAAATAGGAATATCGAAACTAGTTTAATTATATTTTGAAGGTAGTTCAATAATAACTCAGTAGGGTAATTCGAGGATAGATGGCCATAGTTTTTTTAGATGTCTATTTCTGGCGTGTTGTATGAAACAAAATAACATCGTATTTTTTTTATAATAGTGTATTTCTTTCTTATCAATATGAACACAATTATTTTCAATCAGTCTGCATAAAAGTTCTAAAAATATATTTTTTATTTAACCTTAGTATGGCCATCTCTCCTAATCTACTCAATATAAGATGGCCATAGTGGTTGAGTTAAGATGGCCATATAAGTGTGAGATGGCCATAGGGCCTACATTAAGTTTAATTAGCTCTTTTTGTCTTTTTTCCTTTTCCCTTGCCTTGCTGTGCTTCTATTTTTATTTTGTTGCCGCATGGGTGACACTTATCATCATATTCAGTGCAATTTTCATGCGCCCATCTTTTACATATGCTACACTGGATCCAATCCTCTGTTAGTTCTGTTTTATAATAGTTATCGCCACATCCTACGCAATCATCGACAAAAGATTCGACAGGGGAAGAATCGCCGCTTTCCAACAGTATTGGTTCTTCGTCGTCTTCTGTCTCTGACGATTCTTTTCGCTGCTGGGGTTTCTTTTTTCTTCCAATTTTTTCGCTTGTTTTCTCCTGCTTAATTTTCTTCTTCTCAACCTGCCGTTTTTTATCATCCATCTCAAAAGATTTTGATCGCTTTTGCCCTTTCTTTTTTATTTTGTTATATTCTTCTGTTTTTTCCTGTTTTATATTGATTTTTCCTTTTGTAATTTCAGATTTTGCTCGTGTTTTATTTTTCTTCTCATCATATTCTTTGCGATAGTTAATATGTTCTTCTGACGTTAAAATTGTTGCCACTTGTTTAGCTCGTTTTCTAACTTGGTAGGTTTTCAAAGGTATTGGTGATATTTCGTTTAAAAATTTGGATGGTGTTTCTTTTTCTTCTTCCGTTTGGCTAATAGAGGGACCAGGTTGGTAAGTTACTTCTTCAGGTTTCTGTGCTTTCATGGGGGTGCAAATATATTCTGCGTATTGTACTCTAGATGAACCAGGTTGATACGACTTTTGGGTATTATCCTCAGGTAAAGGAGTGCAGACATTTCATTTTGAGAACAGTTTCTTGAAGAGCGGTCCCTAGATGAACGAATAGGTTGAGCTCCTTCGTACTGTGTATCTGCATCCGCTGAGGCAAAAGCATAATCTGGTACAGCGGATCGATTGAACGGATAAACGCCAGTTGCCTTGAAGCCTGCTATAGCATTTTCATATGTTGCCCCTTTACTCCAAGCTGTCGACAACAATTCTCCGAACTGAAGTCGGGTCAGGCGTCTTCCAGGATTACGCTTTAGCCACATGCGACATGCTTCATAGTAATGTGCTTTAAGTGACTTAAACACTGACCTATCAATTGTTTGGAGATAATGTGTTGTATGACTGGGCAGCGTAAATAAGCAAATATCATTCGCAGCGGCAAATTCTAGCATTTCAACAGAGTTGCAGTGCGATGTATGGCCATCTAGACAAAGTAAAACTTCCAGGTGGCTTTCTTGGTAAAAAATGAGTTTTCAGCCATTCGAAAAATATTGAAGCATAATGTATGCGGATTTTTGGGACATGTAAAGCACTGAGCCAGGTGGCATTCCATCTTGCCATTCTTGTTTTTTATTTTTGCCTTTCATAATGCATGCGGGTGGAACAAATACTCCTTCAGCATTACAACATGCAATCACCGTAATTGTTTCACCCTTTTCGGTAGAAGTAACAGTAGATACTGCTTTTGAACCCTTTTTGGCAAGAACATGACCTGGTCGATTATTCAATTGAAACCCAGATTCATCCATATTAAAAATATGGGATGGTTTGTCAAATAATTCGTATTCTTCCAGCAGGTGATAAAGAATATCATAATAAGCATTAACTTCCTCTCGGTTAAGTGCTTCGCAACGGGCCAAAGAAACACCTTCTGACTTTCGAAAACTTATTTCTGGATTTCTCTTTAAGAATGACTTCAGCCAGACGTAACCTGCTTCCTCTTTGTCTTTATTAAACGAATGATTAAGGTTTAACTGTTCAGCAAAGTAATAGGCGACACTTCTTAAATCTTTTCCAGTTAGCGGGAATGATTTTTCTTGCATTTTTAATATGTGCCGGACCATTCTTTTCTCATTTTCCTCGCCAAACACGGAAGAAGGTCCCATGGGACCTTTTGAGAAGTTTGACGTTTTCAATCTTCTTTCAAGGGTTTTACGTGGAACGCCATACTCAATACCGGCTTGCCGGACTGAGACATTTCTGACCACAACTGCGTCAATCGCATCTAATAGATCTTGCTGAGTCCATTTTCCACGTTCGGTAGATGTGCGCACGTACTGATTAGGCATCTAAAATAACAAAAATGACGTTAAAATTCATCACAAAAAATGGCCATCTCACCTTAAAAAATGTGGGCCATCACTCCTAAAATGTATAGGGGAGATGGCCATAAGTGTTTTTGAATTACATGTAATCAATTTGCGAGAGGTTTTGAGGTTATAATACAAGCTGGAACATGAGCTTCACGTTTCAGTTCAAATTAGAGCAAAAAACAATAAACTTGATATGTAAACCGAATGATCGGTGAACACCCTCAAAGTTTTTATTACTATAACGAAAAATTTATCGGATTTTACTCACTTTTCATATTTGTTTTCGTCCTGGATTCAAACACAGAGTCACCGGCGAAGTAGTTACGTTCAAACTGGCGCAATAAAGTGCTGCCCTCTCTTTATAAAACTTTGAATTTTTTCGACTGGCCATCTCTCCTCTATGGCCATCTACCCTCGATTTACCCTATAGGTACCTAATCACTTTTATTGGTAGTCCCTATAAAACAACCAAAAACTTTTTCTTCTTACAAACAAAACTAATCACTTCTTATTTTCAGATAAGAACGGCTTACTTTTTAAATATTAAAAAGAAATAAGAACTATGTAACAGTCTCGACATCAATGAAAACTACTAAGTACCATGTTACAGCCACAAAATTAGTAAAGATTAGTGAGTAATCTAACATTCTCAAAATTTATGAAAACTACCTAGAAAAATTTTACCTACAATCTCAAATTTGTAAATACTTTTAAGTTCAATGTAACAGTGTCAAGATAAATAAAAACTACTTAGTACTATTTATCAGTCTCAACATCAGTAAAAACTTCTGGGTGCTAGTAAATCTTAAAAATTTTAAACCTGTAACTGACTTCTTCAGGAGGCAATTCGGAAAAGGCGAACAGATAAGAAGTTTTAACTTTCAAGCGAGACCTTGGAACTGATGCGAATTAGATGGGAAACACTAGAGGATGCTTTGCCAGATCCCCAGTCACATAACAAAAAGATCCGAAGTATGGTGAGACATGACCTCCGAAGCTGAAACACTCGCGATTGAGAAAAATCGGGGGTCGAAAGTCTTAACCAAGACACTGGGAAGGAGTCATCTAGCAAAGCTAACTACTTCGAATGGTGTAACTGTCACATCGGTTCCAGAGATTCTCGCTGAAGTTGAGGACTTCTACGGAAATCTGTATGCCTCGCCTGTATGCATGTAAACTAGATGTTTATTTTTGAAATAAACGCTTTATCTATCTATCTATCTATCTACCTCGCCGCATGCGCAGAAACCTCCACCTGACGCGACCACAGACCCCAGAGCTCCACTAACTCGCCACTTTACAGACGATCTCCCGGACGTGGATGTACCTAGACGAAATCGGGGCGGCTCTTAAACAGCTTAAGAATGGAAAGGCTCCCGGTGAAGACGGAGTGGCCTCTGAGATACTTAAGGCTGGAGGAAAACCTGTCCTGGAGGAGCTGAAAAGGCTATTTATTCAACTCTGTTATAGCCAATGGGACAACCCCGAAGGCATGGAGCAGAGTTCTTGTGGTATTGTTTTTCAAGAAAGGAGACAAAACGCTCCTGAAAAAGTATAGGCCGATCACACTTCTGAGCCACGTCGATAAGCTGTTCTCGAGAGTCGTTACGAATCGTTTGGTATTAAGATTTGACGCCTTCCATACACCGGAACATACCGGGTTTCGTCAAGGCTTCAGCACCTTGGACCACATCCATACTGTGCGGCAGGTTATGCAGAAGTCAGAGGAGTATAACAAATCGCTGTGTATGGCCTTTGTGGACTACGAAAAAGCCTTTGACTCCATCGAAACCTGGGCTGTTTTGGAGTCCTTGCAGCGGTGCCAAGTAGATTGGCGATAAGTGGAGGTGCTAAGAAGCCTCTATCAAATGGCAACAATATCCGTTTAAGTACAATACCACTACTGTGTACCTGGTAGAATCGTACATAAGTTGCAGCTTGAGTGTGTATGGTAGAACATTTACTTCATACTTGGATCAAGTTAAATCAATTCAGATAAGATTTTTAAAGATGCTAGTTAGTAGTGAAACTAAACACAAATGCAAGGATTACTACGAACAGCTGTGTTATGAGCAGGTGTGTGGGATACTGCCGGTGCATGAGAAAGTTAAATATCTGATAGCTTTAAAACAATGCAACTGCGATTAGTATAAAATATTGAAACCACTAGTAGATCACTTAGAGCCGATAAGAGACGGGAGTATATTGAACCAAGGAGCTGTAATTATTACGGAGAAAGAACCCTTCGCTTAGTTGTAGTTAGGTTATGTAATACCATTGATATCCTTAATGAAAGTATAAGTAAGCCTGTCCTTAAAACAAAACTTAAAAATAAATTACTTGAGGAGAGTGTACAGCTGTACAGCTGGGCTGGGCAGCATTTGGGAATCATATTTTGGAATCACTCATGCCACAATGCCTCAAGACCAAGGTGTTCGATCAGTGCGTCTTACCAGTCATGACCTATGGAGCCGAGACGTGGAACCTGACAGTTAAACTGGCCCATCGATTACAAATGTCACTCAGAGAGCTATGGAAAGGTGTATGCTCGGTATCTCTGTAATGGATAAAATCCGGAATGAGACTATCCACAAAAATACCAAGTAACGGGCATGGTCTGGAAATGTAGCAAACAGAAGTAGCAGTGGGCTGGGCACATCTGTCATAGAATCGACGGACGATGGAGTAAACGGATGCTTGAGTGGAGGCCACGCCTCGGCAGGTGGACCGATGACTTAAAAAAGGAAGCTGGTAGCGACTGGATGGCGAAAAGGGGGTCGTGCCCTATGGCGTACCCTGGGGGAGGCCTACGTCCAGCAGTGGACTGCAATCGGCTGATGTAGATGTAACTGACTACTTCGCGGCGCTCAGTAGTGGCTTTCCCGGCTACTGTATTAAATTCAGGCCGTAATGATTCTTATGAATTAGTAGATAACAACTAGTTTTTCATAGTTAACTTATTTTAAATAGTCTCAAATGCTTGAAACTAACATATCAATTACACCACTAAATGACTTAAGTTACATACGTCTCTGATAAAAGAGAATAAAAAAATATTTTTTATCGTTACTGATAGTCGTATGATACTTACGTCATTTAGTGAAAATAATAATAAATGATTTTGTAGATGCGACATTTCTAAATATGGTATATCTCAAGAACGGTAATACTGAGAGGTGCGACACTTTGTGACATTATAAAGAATAAAAAATCATATACGTAGGTAGTCTTAACTCAGTTACGCCCTTTATGTCAGTTAAGGCAGTTTGTAATGCGAGGGACGATATTAAGCAGAAAATTAAATATTATCTCATGATGTGGGTTTACGCGACTTACTTGTTTTTATTTTGTAGAGAGTTAATCCCTCTACGTTTCGGCTGCTTACGGCAGCCTTCTTCACGGAGGTCGACAGGTTACATAAACCCGCCCGTCAGCTGAAAGAAGGCTGCCGTAAGCAGCCAAAACGAAGAGGGATAAACTCTGTACAAATTAAAAACAAGTAAGTCGCGTAAACCCACATCATGAGTGATACATGTTCGTTTAATAATAAATATTATCTGATTTGTAATTGAAATAAAGTCCATATATTGGTCTGGTCGCAAAACGGCTCACGCAGACGCGGTTGATGCTGTTTACTCATGCCCGACATACTTAATTGTTTTAGTAGTTCATTAGGAAAGAGAATAGGCGTGGGAAAAAGTGAACTAATATTTTTTTTATAGGTTGCTTTGACATTTCTCATACTGAGACACAGAGGTACACTCAATTTCCAAGCCTATTCTGTTTTTGCACAGAATCTATCAATGGGGAGTTAAACTCAAAATGTATCGCAGAAAGCAACAAGCGCGACTGTGCCTTAACGCACCATTAAAGAAGTAACTGAACTTTAAAATTAGAAACGTTTGACCAATCACATAAAAATGGCGCAGTCGAGAGTGGCGCCATTAGATCCCTGGTTTGCTATTTCAGCGCGCGTCAAATTGCTCTAGATGCGCGCAGGGCGTAAGGCAACGACTATGAATAGAAAACCGCGGTTCGTAAAGGCCTACGTAGATAATTATACATGGTGTAAGGAAAAGAACTGCGTCTTTTTAAGGGATAAAATGAACCAGCCCATGAAACTGAAAAACTTTCCTCAAGGAACAAATTTAGACCTCACATACAACCAGACTTGGTCGGCTGCTACATTTTGTGTAGCTGGTCTAATTTTTTTTTTCATATTTCGAGTTTT
Source organism: Tuta absoluta (assembly GCA_027580185.1). Taxonomy (NCBI): domain Eukaryota; kingdom Metazoa; phylum Arthropoda; class Insecta; order Lepidoptera; family Gelechiidae; genus Tuta; species Tuta absoluta. The sequence goes on along the minus strand of JAQAHW010000019.1, from coordinate 2,029,463 downwards.
GACCTATGTTTCTTGAGAGGAAAATTTTTCAGTTTTATGGGCTGGTTCATTCCTTGAAAGGAAATCATTACTTTTCCTTACAACCTGTATACTATTATACCAAGACGCAGTTACCCTCTACAAGGCGAATGGGATCAAAGCAACCTTAAACGAAAATAAAGTTCAACAATAAAAATAATCTTAAACATATAAATAGTGCCGTGTGGTGCCGGTTTAGAATAGCATCACCCCATTTATTTTCCTTGAAAGTCATAAAAGGCAACTTAGGGACTCAAGGGTGTGTATTGCAATTTTAGGCGATAGGCTGACAACCTGTCACTATGGTGATACACAATTTTCCAAATGATCCTCAAATATTTGTCAGACGTGGCGTAAATGTTAGTTTTTTGCGGCCGTTTACGCTCTGCCTACCCCACAAGGCTGTTGTTTACTGAAATGAACGTATTTTCTTTTATTCTTTCATTATTTTGTAAAACTACTTATGTTAATATAGACCTCATTTAGAATGTGTGGCAGGAACTACTTACATACAGAGTTGCAACCATAATTCTTTTGTGTTTCAACAAAAGATACTAAACTTCCTTTGCGGATAATAACATAAATTATGAGACCCTCTTATCCTGTGTAAAGACTTAAAAATATAAAAAATGTGACATCCGTATAATTCTGCAGCGATCCGCAATGCAGTAAGGCGAATAAATCATGAACTTAAACCAACTTACACATTTAAATGTGGTGCCATTTGCAATACATTTTGTTTTACCATTCGTATATATATTTATTTATTTACTCGCAGTTTCACCCGCTGCTAACCGTTTTCCCGTAGGAAAAACACCTTTTCCTTTCATGAATTATACATTAAAAAGATGCCTGATACAAAAAGCAAAGCAATCCACACAACGCATCCTCGTCTGATGATTTTCTTCGGCGTTATTCGCTATGTTTCTAATGATTTACTTTGTTTCCTGTGGGATTGATAGATTTTCTTGCGGTAAAAATTAGCCTTTGTCCTCTTTGATGTTTCTGTCTATGCTCATGCCATATTGTATCAAAATCGGTTTAGTGGTTTAGGCGTGAAAACGTAACAGACAGACAGAGTTACTTTCGAATTTATTATACTAGTATGGATTAGTATAGATTTGCATGAACTACGAGTATGGAAAGGTCTATGCTCGGTATCTCTATAATGGATAAAATCCGTAAAGAGACTAACCGCAAAAGGACCAAAGTAACGGACATAGTCTGGAAGTGTAGCAAACTGAAGTGGCAGTGGGCTGGGGACATCATTAGAACCGACGGACGGTGGAGTAAACGGGTTCTCGAGTGGAGGCTATGCCTCGGCAAGCGTAGTGTTGGACGACCTCCGGTCAGATGAACCGATGACTTAAAGAAGACGGCTGGTAGCGACTGGATGGCAAAAACGGGAGATCGTGCCCTATGGCGTACTACTGCAATAGGCTGAATTTTCACGAATGCAGTGATAATAAAGATGGTATTATAGTTGTGAATGTTGCTATGTCGATAATGACGGCGCTTGTCATCTTTTTGCTATTGAAGAGAATCGTTGGACTGTCGTCGAGGCAAGATTGACAACTTTTATTATGGGGTCACCTGCGAAATCGCGAAAAAAACAGCTGTTCCATACGTTTTGTTCGAGTAGGTATGATTTTTTCTATGGAGCAGCTGTTTTTTTTTTGCCATTTCGTAGGTGACCCCATAGTAAAAGTTGTTCACAATTATGAGTAGAATCATCCTGTAAAATTTCCTTGCTAAATAAAAAATAACCCTGTATAGCCTACCTATTACCGGCGAATTCCCGACTATGGACCCTTGCCAAATCGGTCAAGGGTCTTAAAGCAGGCAAGTAGTGAACTTAATTACGTAAAAACGTGTGACCTAGGTGTAAGCCAAAAAACTCTACTTACAAAAAAAATTTGAAAAGGTTTAAGCTGTTTGGCAGCGTCAAATTGTATAAGAATTTAATTAAAACACTATCAAATCGCGCGGCTTACTTTTTTTGTAAATACAGGGTGATATTTTACTAGTGAAAACTCTAGAGCGGGCTGGTGAAACAACTTTTTCAAGGAACAAAGGTCGAAATATTAGAAAAAAAAAATATGGATCTCCAATACTAAATTGCTGATCAGCTCATTTGAGTTACTATGCAAGCTTATAATATTTGTGTCTTATTTAGGTCTATATTCCTTAGGAAAAGCTGTTCCTTATCACCAGCCCGTCCTTTTTTACAGTATTGGTCACAAGTAAAATTTACCTTTAGAATAACACATGTAGGTGCAATTTTTTAAAACGAATATTTTGAAGTTCTTACTCTAAACAAATAAACATACATACATTAATCACGCCTATATCACTTACAGGGAAGGCAGAACATTAACGGCCGTAAAACGATATTAACACCACATCTGACAAAAGTTTGAGAGTCAATCAGATAACTATGTATGACTATAGTGACAGGTTGTCAGCCCATCGCTATTGATAGATACATAGATGCTATTCTAAGCCGGCATCACACGGCAAATAAACATAACGGCGTCAAAAAAAGTTATCTTAAGGAAGTAACAGATAATAATCTTATCTTAATGAGCTTTGTATTGTTTCAGAAACCGAACTAAGGACCTCCACAAGACCACAAACGCAATAATTTTGCTACATACTCCACTAAAGCCTGAAGTGAGACAGTTGTCAAAGCTGTACGTACAGTAATTAAGGCTTAATGCTTTCCATTCAGAAACCACAGTAAGTAGATAAGTAAGTAAAACATGTATTTTCCCAAAAATATCTAAAACAAAAATAACAGGAACATTTAAAGTTCATATGAGCAAAGGCATCCGCTAAAAGCTCTTCCAGACAACCTTTTGAGAAAAAGTATAGAAAATAGAACATGGCGAGATAAATGGATAGAAAAGAAATAGTAACTTAAAGAAAGTAAAACAAACAGTAGTGAGACGTCTCGAAGGATCCAGGAATATTTTCATAAAATTCGACAAGTCCTATGTATATATAACTTATATCATGGAAGAATGTTATCCGGTATCGAACAGATAAAATACATAAAATATTAGTGATGCCAATACTGGGCTTTGACATCAACATCAAAAGTCACAACGTTCCACTTCTGGTCATGAGCCTTTGGTTGTCGCCGTCAGGAGACCCTCATAATCATAATTTTACTTTTTGGTATTTTGACACATACACACATCACGTTTTTATCCCCTGTGTGTCAAAACCTTTTTGAAGGCTACAGTTTTCATAAAAAATGGTCCTTTAGTTTTCATCGTCACCTTATTGACAAATACGCGTGTTTTGCGTTAAATTTCAAGACATGACATCACTTCGATATATCGTATTCTTTCTAAACCTTATTGACTGAAAGTGACAGCGCTAGTTTGAGGTAAATTAGGAGAATTTATTGCGTAAATTGAGACCTGCGCTTGGCTATTGTGACAGGATGTCAAATACTTAAGGCGCCAGTGGGAAGATATGAGATATCGCCCCAAATATACTCGTGGGTGTCGTTATAAGCGTCTAAAATATCAATTCTTCCAGGGAAATGGCAGCAGCGTTCCCTGTAAATGCAACACCTTGCACTCCTAAGTATGGCAATAGGGGAAGGCCCACGTCCAGCAGTGGACTGCTATGGCTGTTAATATTGATGTAATTTAAAGCTGTAATCACGCGACTGAACACGACATACTGCGTTATTTCCTTCTACTGGTGCTGAAACCCTCTACGCCGGATACGTCTCTCCGCACATAAGTAATGGAGATTAATGCCTGTCATTAATTGTCAGGTTATAATGAGCCAGTATTACCTTTTCATTTGTTCCTTCCGAAACCACCTAACTAAAACAGCGGCCAAGTTAAAAACTCGAAATAACATAGTTCAGAAGCTTACGGGGACTACATGGGGTGCTACAGCCTCCTCTCTGCGAACAACAGCTCTCTCCCTCGTATATTCTACTGCGGAATACTGCGCCCCCGTGTGGAAGAACAGCGCCCATGTGTCAGAGATTGACACACAGCTCAACCATACAATGAGGCTCATCACAGGCTGCTTAAAGTCAACTCCGACCTACTGGCTACCGGCGCTTAGCAATATTCCACCGCCACACTTGCGCCGCCAAAAAGCCCTCGAACGGGAAATCAAAAAATTTAAGGCTGATGAATCCCTGCCCATATTAAAAGACCTGAACGGGTTCTACACACCACGTCTAAAATCGAGGAATCCACCAGCGCTGCTCGCCCACTGTCAGAATAGCCCAACAGATATTAGGGATAGTTGGCGAAAGGAGTGGGAGTCTGCCCCCCCTTGCGAGTTTTACGACCTGTCGATGACTGAAGCACCTTCCGGCTTCCGGGAACCACGTAGAGTCTGGACGCTACTAAATAGACTGCGCACAGGTGTCGGAAACTGTGGACACCATTGGAAGAAATGGGGATGGTGTGACTCGGCGGCGTGTCCCTGTGGACACCCTGAACAAACAGTTAGGCATATGATGCTGGAGTGTCCTATCACCAAATACACAGGAAAATCTGAGGACTTTGAAACCCTTACGAGTGATGCTGTGGAATACTTAATAGCATGTAATTTAGAAATTTAAGTCGTGATTCGAGAGATCATACAAATGCCATACGATAAATAAATAAATAAATTTGTTGAAAGGATATATTCTGTTGGTTTCTTTTGACGAGTTGATTAGCTTTCATCATGCTCAGCCCAAATCCACCCACTGCAGGCCTCTTCTCTACAGCGCCACTCCTCACGGTCCTGTGCCAGCCTTGTCCAGTGCCGTCCTGATAATCACTCGTCTGTCGCTTCATACTATAACCATTTCATTGGTTTTGAATTTTATCGTGGGTAGTTAAGGTTCAAAATTGTTGTCCGGCTCCCGGTACGTGACAGACAAGCGGTTAACTTGACGATATCGTCGGACCAACGGGCAGCTGGTCTACCCACTGACCTTTTTGCTCCTCTTGGCCACCATTCTGTGACTGCTTTGGTCCACCGATCGTCATCGTCAAGTGTTCCGCCCATTTCCACTTTAGCCTTGTTATTTGCTTACCTACATCTTTGACTTTCGTTTTACGTCGAATTTCGACGTTTGCTGTTATTTAATTTATTCGGACCAGTACTCAGCCAGATGTACTGTGTCGTCAGTGGCATTGTGAAGGTCTTGTGAAGTAATGGGCACGCAGGACAGCTCAATGTGCCATTGTTAAATAGCACGTTCACACGAAGCCAATATGGACAGGGAAATAGTAAGGGAAGTGGGCAGCGCGAATATGTAAACGGGTCACTCGCGCTGCCACTCGTCATGCCGCTGCCACTTCCCGTGCTCCCTCGATTGTCGGCTTTTCGTGCGCGAGTCAAACTTTGACAACGTCAAATCGTATGGAAAGATAATTTAATCTAAATGCGCGTCTATCATTTTTGTAATAACAAGGTAATATAAAAATATTTCATTAGCCATAGGGCTATTATATGTATAGAACGAATTCTTGCCCTTCATTCATCAGCATTAGCTGGTAATCGGCTCGGGAATGTCCATTATACTGCATATGCCATTCTAATTCCCCTGTACACTGCAATTTACCCACATTATGCCTAAACATTTGTATATTAAAGTATGTGCGGAAAGAGAATCAGGCGTGGATAAAAAGGGAACTAAACTTTTTTGTCATAGGTTGCTTTATATTTTTTTTATACTGAGGCATAGGTATCGTGTGATGCCAACTTAGAATAGCATCACCCCATTTCTTTCCCGTGGGGGTCGTAAAAGGCGACTAAGGGACTCGAGGGTGTGTATTGCAATTTTAGGCGATGGGCTGACAACCTGTCACTATAGTGTTATCTGATAAGATAACCCTCAAAATTTTGTCAGACGTGGTGTTAATATCCGTTTTACGGCCGTTAACGCTCTGCCTACCCCGTAAGGGATATAGGCGTGATTTAAGTATGTATGTGAGGCACAGAGGCGCCTTTAATTTCACGCCTATTTTTTCCGCATAGATTCTAAGGTCACTCTAGACACTAGTGTCGTATAATGTATTGTTTTTAGGTACATAATAAACTAGCGTTTCCGCCCGTGGTTTTGTGGTTCTTTTATCAGTCAACAAACATATTAATAACTTTCAAATGCGTGTTTTGTTATTTTAACCAAACACCAACCGCCATGTGAAGGCGGCTTAGAATAGCATCACCCTATTTCTTTCCTTAAATGTCGTAAGAGAACACTGATTCAATCAAAAGTTACTAACAATTTCAGGCGATAGGCTGACAACCTGTTACAAAATACTGATACAAAATTTTCTGAATGACCCTCAAATGTTTGTCAGAATGTCCGTTTTTACGGCCGTTTACCTTTTGCCTTCCCCGCAAGGGATATAGGCGTGAACTCCTCAACAATGCTACAAACATTCCCGTCCAGCCACACGTCAGTCCGTAATTTGAATGTCCTGTTTGCGGTCAACGGAACCGGCCTGTAGGTATCTGAAATGGGCGCTTTATAAATACGTTTCCATATAGCGAAACGCCGTGTTGTGCTAGCTAAGATTAGCATCACCCCACTTTTCCACGTTAATAGTATTTGCTTTGTCTTGTAAGGTAGGCGGCTTGGTTGCTTCAGTTCATTTTCTGAGCGGGTTTACTCTCATTATATATAAATAATATTCAATTTAATTTCTTGATTTTATGGCGTTTTCGTAAAATAATATTTTCTATGCACGCTTTCCACCCCGCTGTTTCACCCGCAGCAATTTTTTATAGGCCCGGATTCTCTATTTTTTTACCCTTGCAATGCCATCGACACGTAACTGTCATTTTATTGACATCGTGATATTCTATACTTCATTCTTCTATTCAACTGTTAGCAGAATACGAAACGCCGAAAACCATGCCACTGACACGCTAAATCTACATCTACATACAACTGAAACTTTTCATTTAGCAGATTTCGGGCCTTGGACAATACAAAACTGTTATAAAAAGAAGAAAATTGTGGTATACTTTTATTTTAACAACTACAGATCAGGACGTCAATAGGTGATATCTTAAATTGAATCTAGTTAATATCATTTCATTAAGGCTTGTACTTCGACGGAATGAACGAAATTCAAATGAAATTCGGAAGTCATGTCAAAGAGTATATTATAGAGGTGTCACCATTTCATATAATGTTAGTCTAACTGGTACTGATACAATACTTGACGACTAATGGTAGTGCGACTGCTTGCGGCGCTAAGGTTCCGGGTTCGATTCTCGGTGGACTACTCACAAAGTTGATATTATAACTTGGAAGGAATATTAACCTACATTATATCATAAGGACCATATTCTGGAATAAGCTGAACCATTCGCCAAGACTTAGCTGAACGCATAGTATACATATTAATTATGAACTGTATAAACTGTACTGTATGTTTGTTTGTTATTCTTCCACTTTCAGTACATGAAAAGAATTGGTCTAAAAATAAGGGCTTATTCAGTTCACAAAACACTTATCTTCATAACATCTCAAATCATATTTACAACTTTTTAGTTTTACGTTATTTCAGAAGAAGCAAAGTCATTAAACTAAATAAAGCCAACTTATTAGTTCAGGTTTAAAAATGCAAGTGGTCAGTATCATGTTACGCACTTTGCGCGAACATATTTTTGTTTTCGTTTTTGTCCATCCTGGTATTGTACATTTTTTTGCGAACTTCGACAGTAAGAAACTTTTTTTGGATATTTCTTTGTCATTTTCGTCATTGCGTGCACCTTAAGCGCAACTAATACTGTTAAATTTCAATTTCAATTTTAAACGTTTATTGCATAAATCAGTATACATAGATGTCAGTTCAAAATATAAATAGCAAAAACCAATTAGCGACGGCCATTATATATTCGAGTATGATATTATGATATGATAATATATAAAATAGCGGTCGCATTCTCGCACCGTTCATTAGTTTTTGAACAATATTTGTTGACCATCAGACAAACACAGAGCCGCATGCCTTAAAAATGTCATACCTTCGAACACCTTTTACAATCTTTTTCCTTTAATCATCGACACCAGTTGAATTGCTTCATAGTTAAAAATTATCATACATTTTGGTGGTATCTATTAAAGTAACTAAGAAAAATTAAAATCGAAGGTGCTTCTAATTGTTTGTTTGACTAAGGTTTTTCCATTCCTATCTGGATAATCCTATAATTTTTGGTCTTGAAATTGGTATTTTTAGAAAAGGGATAGCCCTATACAATGTTTGGTATATTTCGGTGTTACCAACGAACCAGGGTGACCACAACCTTTAATATAATGATACCCTCGACCTTCCCGAAATTATAAGTACCTACCTGGAAATTAATTTTAAAATTAATTTTAACATTAGTATTGGCATTTTGTTCGGTGACACTCTAGGACTTTCCAGCTAGGTATAAGTCTAGAACCTTTCAACCCAGTGTTACCCTAGCATGAACATCTTGACCCAGTGCCACTCTAGAACCTTTCTACCCCATAACACTAAAAACCTTCCGAATCAATTGATCCCACTCTTGAACTGAAATCTGACAAAAATCTTTTACTACATAAATAATACTTTTGTATACTAGGTACGCAAGTTTCAAGAGATATGGGCGTGATATGTGTATGTATGTATGTACGTAAGTACATGTACATAATTATTTTTCTCAAACATGCTAGGAAATGTGTTCATTTCTTTCAAAAAAATAAACCGCGAAGTTTCACATTGTTTGTCACGTCTCAGATCACGCCAGCAAAGTTGTATGGAAATCCTTTGCTGGTGTCCATTCAGATAAATTCGTTATACGCTAAACCAACATAATTTGATTCCAAAATTATCTCGATGACTCTCATAGAAACGGAACGTAATTTTGTATGAAACAGGTAACTAAAGACGAGGCTGTATGATGTGAAGACCCTTGCCTGTCCAGAATTAAAAAAGAAAAGAATGAACTAAACATTTAGTATGGCAGGATATTACGTAATACTGTGCCTTACAGGCGAATATATTTTAAAAAATTACAATTGGTGGGAAAATTGTAAATTTTTATTTGTTTCGTTGTGAGTTGTGGTCGCTAGCTAACTTTTATAAGAAGTACAATCTTTCATTTCCTAGCCTTTTTTTGAGAAAAGCACTATGTAAGCCTCGGGGAAAATTACTTTACTTGACTTGTATATTTGAAGTCCAGCAAAGTCTTATTTTCCATACCTCGACAACAATGTACTAATACTTGCTTTCTTATAATTTGTCCTAAAACTGTGGTTGGTGGTAACCATATGCGCAGCGCTCCATAATATATACATTTAAAAATTTCCGCCGCGGTTAAAAAACTGCTTTTGTGCCGCCGTGTCGCCGTCTAGTGTTGCATATAAATCGAACCTTACTACTTCATACTAATCTGCACTAACAACCACGTCATCCTATTATTTGATTTTTTTTTGCGAACTTGCAAAATTTTCGAGTGCGGGCAGGATTTGAACCTGCGACTTTCGCATTACTAGTGGCGACGCCTCTTCCATCTGGGCTACCGCAGCTCATTTCTTGCCCGCCAATTTTGCAAGTGTATTTTGATGCCAGTAACGCTTGGCATGGCTCCATCTACCGGGTTAGTTTTGCAACTAATAACCGGCGACTCGTTTTGTGTCGAAAATTCGCTTACCTGTATCGATCGCAAATTATTAACGGGCCTACTTCCATGAAGTGAGGTGAAAACGAGCTACGAGAATGCATTTTATACATATTCTAAGGAACATCACTGTCAACAAAATTTTGTTTTTTATTCTTCAAGATATGAGGAATAAGCCAGGGCAGCGCAATATCTCATTTTATATTTATTAACGGAGAAATTAAAATTTGAAGTTACCTCTATTTTTCAGTGATGAAGCGTGGCGTAAGAGATTTCTTCCGCCAGTGCTAATCGAACTGTATTGATCTTAGTATGATTATTAATGGCAATTTCACGTTGAACCCGCCCGGGCGGCTATTTTTTGACAAAACAACTTAGTTATTAAGAAATTTAGCAAAACACTTACTGTTTCCGGCTGCTTTCCTTGGGAGTAAAAGGTTTTTGTTTTGATGTGTTTCCTCTGCTGTCAAAACTGACGTGGAATTGATCATAGATAAACGGAATATGATGCAGACGCGACACACTGTACATTTGTTCGATATTTTGACCGTGAAAAATTATTGTAGCTAGAATTTTGCCGTAAAATATATCAACTATCTACAACAACGGCATTCTATCCGCTATGGATAATTTTGCCAATGTCAATACTACGTTGATTGGTACATCGAACGAAACGCAAAATATGAACCGATTAGACGTAGGTATTAAAAATATTTTTACGATCAAATAATAGGATGACGTGGTTGTTAGTGCAGATTAGTATGAAGTAGTAAGGTTCGATTTATATGCAACACTAGACGGCGACACGGCGGCACAAAAGCAGTTTTTTAACCGCGGCGGAAATTTTTAAATGTATTTATGGAGCGCTGCGCATACGGTCACCACCAACCACAGTTTTAGGACAAATTATAAGAAAGCAAGTATTAGTACATTGTTGTCGAGGTATGGAAAATAAGACTTTGCTGGACGAGTATAGTTTATACATACGAGTATAGTTTATACAAGTCAAGCAAAGTAATTGTCCCCGAGGCTTACATAGTGCTTTTCTCAAAAAAAGGCTAGGAAATGAAAGATTGTACTTCTTATAAAAGTTAGCTAGCGACCACAACACAACGAAACAAATAAAAATTTACAATTTTCCCACCAATTAAATTTTTTTTAAATAAATTCGCCTGTAAGGCACAGTATTACGTAATATTCAGCCATACTAAATGTTTAGTTCATTCTTTTCTTTTTTAATTCTGGACAGGCAAGGGTCTTCACATCATACAGCCTCGTCTTTAGTTACCTGTTTCATACAAAATTACGTTCCGTTTCTATGAGAGTCATCGAGATCAGAGTCATTGAAATCAAATTATGTGGGTTTAGCGTATAACGAATTTATCTTAATGGACACCAGCAAAGGATTTCCATACAACTTTGCTGGCGTGATCTGAGACGTGACAAACAATGTGAAACTTCGCGGTTTCTTTTTTTGAAGAAATGAACACATTTCCTAGCATGTTTGAGAAAAATAATTATGTACATGTACTTACGTACATACACATATCACGCCCATATCTCTTGAAACTTGCGTACCTAGTATACAAAAGTATTATTTATGTAGTAAAAGATTTTTGTCAGATTTCAGTTCAAGAGTGGGATCAATTGATTCGGAAGGGTTTTAGTGTTATGGGGTAGAAAGGTTCTAGAGTGGCACTGGGTCAAGATGTGCATGCTAGCTAGGGTAACACTGGGTTGAAAGGTTCTAGACTTATACCTAGCTGGAAAGTCCTAGAGTGTCACCGAACAAAATGCCAATACTAATGTTAAAATTAATTTCCAGGTAGGTACTTATCATTTCGGGAAGGTCGAGGGTGTCCCTCAAGCTGTAATCCTCACCTATGAAAACTTAACGAAAAGCAATTTTGGTTTTGTCAAAAAATAGTGCTGAAATAGTGACAAATAGTGACATATGCAAGAAAATTAGTGACTTCATATCTCCCAAGATATGGCTATCGTTTGGTGAGGATTACAGATCGAGGCTCACGCTGTAATCCCAACTCTCGTGTGAGCAAACGGTGGGGTATTTTCACTTGGTCTTCATTCCAAAAAATAGTGCCTAATTAGTGACTAATAGTGACAAAAGATGAGAAATAGTCGCTTTATAATTCCGAAGTTATAAAGGCATCTTGGTGAGGATTATACCTAGAGCAATTTTTGCTGTAATCCTCACCTCATTTCTGCTAAACGCTTAGGTCTTTTGACTCAAATTTAGTATCAAAAAATAGTGCTGAAATAGTGTTCTTAAACTGCATTGCTATTTATTTAGTTTATGTAGTAGAAGCAATTAAAAAACCGTAAGAACTTCTCCATACAAAATGGTCAGGTACAGTCGCGAACAATACTTCGTAGAATACAGACTTGATTTTTGCTTTAATTTAGGTTATGTCATTTCTGCCAATATAGGTAGGTATTAACTTAAACATAAGTTTAGCCACTGACATTATTTTGGTCTATTTTATGAGTAGGTATTTTGGTTGACTATTTTTTAACGCCTTGAACTTTTTAACGGTTTTATAACAATTAAGTATTTATATGTACTTATGCTATATCTTTCAGATCAACACAGCGCATTAATTTATCACATCGTATTCTCTTAAGTCTGAAAGCCCTGTTTGGTCGCGCCACCGCTCAAGCCACCGCTAAACAAAACCGGTTTGGCCGAGCCTCGAAAACTGACCGCCGCGCGTGTGAGCGAGAGGGTAGACAATAGTGAAATTATTGCATGCACTTCGCCTGCGTGGTATTTTTTGGTTTCATCACGTTACGCGATATTGAGTATTATGACAATTCAAATATAAAATTTCTTATATAACAAATACGCCCCTTACGATTATTATGAAAAATTAAAATGAAAACGCACGTTTTGAAAATAACAAAAATTATTATTAGGTACTTATAGTATTATACCTTGCCTCGAACGTCGTTAACTATATAAGATTAAATCTATTTAGTGGCCGATAGCAAAAACCCAGGACGGGCTGGTGATAAGGAACAGCTTTCCCCAAGGAACATATGTCGAAATACGAAAAAAAATTGGAGCTCCCATAGTAACCCAAATCAGCTGATCGGCAATTTTGTACGGGAGGTCTAATTTTTTTTTCATGTTTCAACCATATGTTCCTTGGGGAAAGTTGTTCCTTATCACCAGCACGTTCTGGGTTTTCGCTATCGGTCACTGATTAGATTTCACCCTATATACCTACCTACTTTTATTTATTTATGAGTTCAATGAATTTTACCACATAAATATGTTTTTGTTCCATTTTTACCAAACAAGTTAGGTACCTATATCTTTTATGTATTTATTTATGTACTACATAGATACAAACATATATCACACCTTTATCCCTTATGGGTTAGGCAGAGCGTTAACAGCGTTAAAAAAATACGGTCGTTATCATCGCCACGTCTGAGTGATTGAGAAATATTGTGTACTGTCAGATATAAACAAAATACTCGAAGGAAATAAATTTGTTTGATTACGTTCCTACCGACATAACAAACCAGTATTGAGCTTCAAGTACGACAATACGAAGTATTGTTCGCGACTGTACCTGACCATTTTGTATGAAGAAGTTCTTACGGTTTTTTTAATTGCTTCTACTACATAAACTAAATAAATATCAATGCAGTTTAAGAACACTATTTCAGCACTATTTTTTGATACTAAATTTGAGTCAAAAGACCTAAGCGTTTAGCAGAAATGAGGTGAGGATTACAGCAAAAATTGCTCTAGGTATAATCCTCACCAAGATGCCTTTATAACTTCGGAATTATAAAGCGACTATTTCTCATCTTTTGTCACTATTAGTCACTAATTAGGCACTATTTTTTGGAATGTATACCAAGTGAAAATACCCCACCGTTTGCTCACACGAGAGTTGGGATTACAGCGTGAGCCTCGATCTGTAATCCTCACCAAACGATAGCCATATCTTGGGAGATATGAAGTCACTAATTTTCTTGCATATGTCACTATTTGTCACTATTTCAGCACTATTTTTTGACAAAACCAAAATTGCTTTTCGTTAAGTTTTCATAGGTGAGGATTACAGCTTGAGGGACACGGTCGAGGGTATCATTATATTAAAGGTTGTGGTCACCCTGGTTCGTTGGTAACACCGAAATATACCAAACATTGTATAGGGCTATCCCTTTTCTAAAAATACCAATTTCAAGACCAAAAATTATAGGATTATCCAGATAGGAATGGATTAAAAACCTTAGTCAAACAAACAATTAGAAGCACCTTCGATTTTAATTTTTCTTAGTTACTTTAATAGATACCACCAAAATGTATGTTAATTTTTAACAATGAAGCAATTCAACTGGTGTCGGTGATTAAAGGAAAAAGATTGTATAAGGTGTTGGAAGGTATGAAATTTTTAAGGCATGCGGCTCTGTGTTTGTCTGATGGTCAACAAATATTGTTTAAAAACTAATGAACGGTGCGAGAATGCGACCGCTATTTTATATATTATCATATCATAATATCATACTCGAATATATAATGGCCGTCGCTAATTGGTTTTTGCTATTTATATTTTGAACTTACATCTATGTATACTGATTTATGCAATAAACGTTTAAAATTGAAATTGAAATTTAACAGTATTAGTTGCGCTTAAGGTGCACGCAATGACGAAAATGACAAAGAAATATCCAAAAAAAGTTTCTTAATGTCGAAGTTCGCAAAAAAATGTACAATACCAGGATGGACAAAAACGAAACAAAAATATGTTCGCGCAAAGTGCGTAACATGATACTGACCACTTGCATTTTTAAACCTGAACTAATAAGTTGGCTTTATTTAGTTTAATGACTTTGCTTCTTCTGAAATAACGTAAAACTAAAAAGTTGTAAATATGATTTGAGATGTTAAATGAAGATAAGTGTTTTGTGAACTGATTAAGCCCTTATTTTTAGACCAATCCTTTTCATGTACTGAAAGTGGAAGAATAACAAACAAACATACAGTACAGTTTATACAGTTCATAATTAATATGGATACTATGCGTTCAGCTAAGTCTTGGCGAATGGTTCAGCTTATTCCAAAATATGGTCCTTATGATATAATGTAGGTTAATATTTCTTCCAAGTTATAATATCAACTTTGTGAGTAGTCCACCGAGAATCGAACCCGGAACCTTAGCGCCGCAGGCAGTCGCACTACCATTAGTCGTCAAGTATTGTATCAGTACCAGTTAGACTAACATTATATGAAATGGTGACACCTCTATAATATACTCTTTGACATGACTTCCGAATTTCATTTGAATTTCGTTCCTTCCGTCGAAGTACAAGCCTTAAGAGTCCTACTTCGGCGGAAGGAACGAAATTCAAATGAAATTCGGAAGTCATGTCAAAGAGTATATTATAGAGGTGTCACCATTTCATATAATGTTAGTCTAACTGGTACTGATACAATACTTGACGACCAATGGTAGGCGACTGCCTGCGGCGCAAAGGTTCCGGGTTCGATTCTCGGTGGACAATCACAAAGTTGATATTATAACTTGGAAGGAATATGAACCTACATTATACTATAAGGACCATATTTTGAAATAAATCCTTAATAATTATGAACTCTATAAACTGAACGTAACTGTACTGTCTGTTTGTTTGTTATTTTTTCACTTTCAGTAAATGAAAAGAATTCATCTAAAAATAAGGGCATAATCAGTTCACTAAACACTGATCTTCATAACATCTCAAATCATATTTACAACTTTTTAGTTTTACGTTATTTCAGAAGAAGCAAAATCATTAAACTACATAAAGCCAACTAATTAGTTCAGTTTTTTAAATGCAAGTGGCCAGTATCATGTTACGCACTTCGCGCGAACATAATTTTTGTTTTGTTTTTGTCCATCCTGGTATTGTACATTTTTCTTGCGAACTTCGAGAATAAGAAACTTTTTTGATATTTCTTTGTCATTTTCGTCATTGAGAGCACCTTAAGCGCAACTAATACTGTTCAAAATATAAATAACAAAAAACAATTAGCGACGGCCATTTATTCGAGTATGATATTATGATAATGTATAGCGGTCGCATTCTTGCACCGTTCATTAGTTTTTGAACAATATTTGTTGAGCATCAGACGCCGCATGCCTAAAAAATTAATATGGTTGTTCTCATCGACCGCGTTTTTCGTACGTTCCGCTTAAAAAGTGCTGCTTCCTCTGGGACGAGCGTTATAAAATTTTACTTCAAAATATTTCAGCACTTCTCACATATGGTCAAACATTTAATTCATCAAATATGTAGTCATTTTTTTGTAAATTTCCTGTCAAACATGCTTTCTCTCACATCCATGGCATGGTTCTTTGGTACCTTGCGCTAAATAGACTGTTCTAGATCCTAAAATTACAAGTCTATGTCATGTTAAGCCTTCTTATCTTTTAAACAATTATATTTTCTATCTTTTAGCATGTTTTTATTTTCCACAACGGAAGAAACTTTTTTATAAACACGGATTTTTGCGTTGAAGCCCTGAATCAGCCCACAATTACCTCGCGCTACTCTCTCACTCATATATTCATGACGGTAAAAGCTATCTGTCGATTTTACTCACAAATTCGTAGCGGCTAGTAACGCCGACAACGTCGTGGGGGACGCAGGCTCCACTCGCCGCTATATCTTCGATGGCGAGGGTAAGTTTCTCACATTTACGACTTTGTCCAGTACCAACCTCATTTCCATGCTAGTCGATTACCAATTATTCAGTTATTAGGTATTATCGATATTTTTTCTGAGGAATACCTTTGATATGCTTAAAATAAGAGGCGGTACTGTATTAAATTTTAACGAATAGGTTTTTATTAAACTGCAAAATAAGCTTTCGTTCTCATTTCCATGTTCTCTTTTCCATGTCTTTCCATGGTTCGAGATGGCATGGAAATGAGAAAGTGACATGGAAATGAGAGAATGATTAAAATTTTGTAGTCCACAGTTGGACAGAGTTTTTAAATTATGAATATTTATTCTTAAATTAATCCAATGCCTGTTTTAATCGTAAATATGTGAAAGTACGGGTATTTTTCATTATTACCTATTTTTATGAAATGAAAGCTTTTGTAGTTAAATTTATATGTATTTTTACCGAATGTCTCAGAAGGAGGGTTAGAGTTTTTCGGGAGTCTGTCTGTATGTATGACTGTATGTATTATGTATGTGTTTATGTATTATGTATGTATGTATGGGACATGCAATTGCTTTTTCGTTGGTTACAGCCCAAACGGCTAGATGGATATTGACATGTGGGGTGTCATGTGATTCGCAGCGCATCAGCGCGAGTGACATTTGCTACATTTTAAACAAGATACCGCTAAGACGCGGCACTCCCACCCGCTCTCTGATATTTCACCGCCCCGCGCTCGCCCGACTTAGAAGTGGTTAGCATGATGTATAAAGTAGTATAAAGCGCGCGTATCCAGTTGATGACCACTTCAAACTGCTTCCCAGTCGGGCGAGCCTATATTAATATTATGTTGGTACTCTTTTCTATCTTGGCCACAAGTTACTTTAATACAAAGTGTTATAAAACTGTTTGTTGCATTCTGCAGTCGGTCACTATGTAAAGGTTATCAGTATCCACACCCTCATGTTCCCCACGAACATGAGGGTGTGGATACTGATGCTAAATAAATATTTAACTAAGTAAATAAAGCTTATTTTCTTTATATTTCCTACAAATCAAGTAGTGGACATCTCATTTCTATGACAAAAAATAGTGGCCCTCCTTTTTTTATATTTATAGTTGTAATATATTAATTATTTTTACTAAAATACGTTTTTTAAGCTCTAGCAAACATTACTGACTACTTATATATTAAAAAACATTTTTAATTATATTAATATAAAATAAAAGAAAAATTGCCACGGAATTCTCTTATTTCCATGTCCGCAAATAGTGGACATCAAATAACTATGAAACTAGTGGTCCAAGAACCGGGCAATTTCAATCTTGTGTTTGTAATGACGAAAACTTTGATACCGTATATTCAATTATCTAAAAAACTAAATTTGAAAAATGACATGGAAGTGAGAAAATTCCGTGTCATTATGAGAATGACCCATTACATTTTCAAACCTTCGACCACTTCAATTTTTTACCTTTCCAATGTAAAAAAACACCGACACCAGTTGAATTGCTTCATAATTAAAGAAATTATCATACATTTTGGTGATATCTTATAAAGCAACTAAGAAAAATTAAAAATCAAAAGGACTTCTTAATTGTTTTTTTTTTGACAAAGGTTCTTAATCCATTCCTATCTGGATAATCCTGTAATTTTTGGTCTAAAAATTGGTATTTTTAGAAAGGGGATTTATAGGCCTATACAATATTTGGCATATTTCAGTGTTACCAACGAACCAGGGTGACCACAACCTTATAATATAATTGTACCCTCGACCTTCCCGAAATGATAAGTACCTGCAAATTACTTTTAACATTAGTATTGGCATTTTGTTCGGTGACACTCTAGGACTTTCCAACTAGGTATAAGTCTAGAACCTTTCAACCCAGTGCTACTCTGGCAGAACATCTTAACCCAGAGCCACTCTAGAACCTTTCTACCCCATAACACTAAAAACCTTCCGACTCAATGGATCCCACTCTTAAACTGAAATCTGACAAAAATCTAACGACTTTTGTATACTAGGTACGCTAGTTGCAAGATATATGGGCGTGATATGTGAATGTATAATTATGTACGTAAGTAAACATACATAATTATTATACTTGCTTTCTTATAATTTGTCCTTTAACTGTGGTTAGTGGTGACCGTATGCGCAGCGCTCCATATATAGGTACAATTAAAAATTTCCGCCGTGGTTAAAATACTGCTTTTGTGCCGCCGTCTAGTGTTGCATAAGATCAAAAGGTCAAAACAATGTCTGTGCTTAAAAGTAAACTTAAGGCATTAATATTAGGATAAGTTACAAATAAGTAGTTTAACTTAGAAACTAAGTGGTGGAGGGATTAACAATGTTAGTTAGTAGAGTGCAACGCCGACAAACTGCATTAGCAGTTTGGCGTGTTTTAGTATATAAAATCCCTGTATTTTATAAATGAAATAAACGATTTAAAAAATATATATATAAATCGAACCTTACTACTTCATACTAATCTTCACTAACAACCACGTCATCCTATTATTTGATCGTAAAAATTATTTTTTATACCTACGTCTAATCGGTTCATATTTTGCGTTTCGTTCGATGTATCAATCAACGTAGTATTGACATTGGCAAAATTATCCATAGCGGATAGAATGCCGTTGTTGTAGATAGTTGATATATTTTACGGCAAAATTCTAGCTACAATAATTTTTCACGGTCTAAATATCGAACAAATGTACAGTGTGTCGCGTCTGCATCATATTCCGTTTATCTATGATCAATTCCACGTCAGTTTTGACAGCAGAGGAAACACATCAAAACAAAAACCTTTTATTCCCAAGGACAGCAGCCGGAAACAGTAAGTGTTTTGCTAAATTTCTTAATAACTAAGTTGTTTTGTCAAAAAATAGCCGCCCGGGCGGGTTCAACGTGAAATTGCCATTCATAATCATACTAAGATCAATACAGTTCGATTAGCACTGGCGGAGGAAATCTCTTACGCCACGCTTCATCACTGAAAAATAGAGGTAACTTCAAATTTTAATTTCTCCGTAATTAAAAATAAAATGAGATTTTGCGCTGCCCTGGCTTATTCCTCATATCTTGAAGATTAAAAAACAAAATTTTGTTGACAGTAATGTGCCTTAGATTATGTATAAAATGCATTCTCGTAGCTCGTTTTCACCTCACTTCGTGGAAGTAGGCCCGTTAAGACCTAATACTTTTACATATGTCAGTGAAATGAATGGTGCCCTGCGTTGGTTGGATCACTGCGTGACGACAGCTGCTGTAACTGGTGTGGTGAAATCGGCATGGGTGGACAACAACGTTAATTGGTCTGACCATTTTCCAATGTACTTGGAGTGTCAATTAGATATATTTTTAAGTAAGGTTGACACGTCTAATAATTGTTGTAATACTAGTAATAAGAATGTAGTGTGGGGTCACAGAGACCTAGAACAAATAAACGCATACGGAAAATATTGTTATGATAAGTTAAAGAATGTAACGATTTCTAGTCAGTGCAATTTATGTGTAAATTTGTATTGTTTTGAGCATTTTAATATTAACATTATTGACGAATTTTATAATGATACAATTGATATTTTACGTAAGGCTTCTATTTTAAGCTCTGTTTCTCACTGCAATGCGAAGAAGAAAAAGGCGTTCGTGACTGGATGGAACTTTCATGTCAAGGATAGTCACCAAGTCGCTAGGTTTCATTTTCGAAACTGGATATTGTGGGGGAAGCCCTCTTCGGGGATATTTTATGAAAATATGACTCGTAGTCGTAGAGACTTCAAAAGCAATTTGAAATGGTGCCAAAATAATCAGGACCGTATAAAAATGGACATCTTAGCAAAGCACCAAGAACATAAAGATTTTGTCGGATTTTGGAACTCAACAAAAAAGTTAAACTACAAAATGAGCCTACCAGTCAGCGTAGAAAAGGCACAGAGTCCCAAGGAAATAGCTGATACTTTTGCCACACACTTTAAAGCTACACCTTTACCAGCACAGCATGCTCCCGATGTCTGCCCGCCGCCGCGTGCCTCGGAGACAGTCACGTTGCGATTCTCGCCTACTGATGTGGCTAAAGCGCTGAAGAAAATGAAGCGCGGCAAGTCACCTGGACACGACGGCTTAAGCATCGAACACCTGGAGTACGCTAGTGATGAGTTATATAGAGTGCTATCAGAACTCTTCAACCTGTGCCTTAGATTTGGTTATCTACCCAAAGCTCTTATGCGAACTGTAGTTGTTCCAGTCCCGAAGAACAAAACTGGTGACCTTGCATCAGTCGGAAATTATAGACCTATCTCATTAGGAACTGTAATTGGAAAGGTTTTAGAACGTCTTATCCATCCGCACATGATGAAGCCAGTTCGTATTAGTGATGCTCAGTTTGGTTTTCGTGCCGGCGTTTCGACGGATTCGGCTATTTTCTGTCTTAAAAATACAGTAAAATATTACACGAGCAGGGAAACTAGCGTATATGCTTGCTTCCTAGACCTCAGTCGTGCTTTTGATCTAGTAAATTACGATTTGCTGTGGTCAAAACTTACGGCGGCTGGGGTCTCAGATGATATCTTGAATCTGTTGAAGCACTGGTATGGAAATCAAACTAATACAGTTAAGTGGGGCGACACAGAGTCTAGCGTGTTTAGGCTAGACTGTGGTGTACGCCAAGGTGGTCTCACGTCTCCGGACCTGTTCAACATCTACGTGAATGCCCTGATCGAGGAGCTGAGGGACACCAGAATTGGCTGTCACGTGGCGGGTGTTTGCACGAATAACTTAAGCTATGCAGACGATATGGTGTTGCTTAGCCCCTCGATTGCAGGCTTAAGGAAGCTTCTGTCTATTTGTGAGCGGTATGCTACGGAGCATGGCCTCAAATACAATGTTAAAAAAACAGAAATGCTTGTATTCAGGTGTGGAAGGGGTCCGGAGACGGTGCCCTCGGTTTATTTAGATGGAGCTCAGGTGCGAAGAGTGGCTGTGTTCAGGTACCTGGGACACATGCTGACGGAGGACCTCAAAGATGATGATGACATCGAGCGGGAGAGAAGGGCGCTCGCGGTTCGGTGTAACATGCTCGCACGCAGATTCCACAGGTGCACTTCTGACGTAAAGAAAACCCTTTTTCGAGCTTATTGTCAAAATATGTATACGTGTCACCTGTGGTTTGCGTTTAAAAGGCGTTCATACAGTACCATTAGGGTGCAGTATAATGACTCATACCGAACCTTAATGCGTTTGCCGAGATACTGCAGTGCGTCGAGCATGTTCGCTGACGCCCGGATCCCTGACTTCTTCGCTATCATGCGTGCCAGGATTGCCTCGTTTTTGGAGCGAATTGGTTCGTCCCAAAACGACATTGTTCGAGCCATGTATGACTCACTGGACACATCCATCCTTCGTTACTGGATGACTTCGCATTGCAGTGAAAATAAAAAGTAATGTTATGTATAGACTGACCCGGGTGTTTGCAATAGCAAGTTTCTTTTGTACTTGTTTATTAATTATGCCTATGTTATTGTAAATTTTAACAAATTGTTCCTTTATGTTTATTGTTCTTTATGGGTCTAGAGCCTGAAATAAACAACAATTATTAATTCTATCTTTACAGATTGAATGTAGTCTAAGCGATGAAAACCAGCGATAAATTGAGTACCAAATTTTAAAACACTTCCCGTGTTAGGTATACAATTTTTTTTGCGAACTTGCAAAATTTTCGAGTGCGGGCAGGATTTGAACCTGCGACTTTCGCATTACTAGTGGCGACGCCTCTTCCATCTGGGCTACCGCAGCTCATTTCAAAATATTTTATATATATTATATTTATTTATTATAAATAAATATAATATTTCAAAAAAAATTGTATACCTAACACGGGAAGTGTTTTAAAATTTGGTACTCTATTATTTGATCATAAAAATATTTTTAATACCTACGTCTAATCGGTTCATATTTTGCGTTTCGTTCGATGTACCAATCAACGTAGTATTGACATTTGCAAAATTATCCATAGCGGATAGAATGCCGTTGTTGTAGATAGTTGATATATTTTACGGCAAAATTCTAGCTACAATAATTTTTCACGGTCAAAATATCGAACAAATGTACAGTGTGTCGCGTCTGCATCATATTCCGTTTATCTATGATCAATTCCACGTCAGTTTTGACAGCAGAGGAAACACATCAAAACAAAAACCTTTTACTCCCAAGGAAAGCAGCCGGAAACAGTAAGTGTTTTGCTAAATTTCTTAATAACTAAGTTGTTTTGTCAAAAAATAGCCGCCCGGGCGGGTTCAACGTGAAATTGCCATTAATAATCATACTAAGATCAATACAGTTCGATTAGCACTGGCGGAAGAAATCTCTTACGCCACGCTTCATCACTGCAAAATAGAGGTAACTTCAAATTTTAATTTCTCCGTTATTAAATATAAAATGAGATTTTGCGCTGCCCTGGCTTATTCCTCATATCTTGAAGAATAAAAAACAAAATTTTGTTGACAGTGATGTTCCGTAGAATATGTATAAAATGCATTCTCGTAGCTCGTTTTCACCTCACTTCATGGAAGTAGGCCCGTTAATAAGTATCATATCGTGGGAATGGTGAAAGCCAGTAAAAAACTTTAAAACAAATGAAGCTGGCCGGACGGAGGCCGAAATCTCATGTTCAATAAAAAATAAAAATAAGTGCATTAAGTGAATATTCTAAGCGGCCAGTTTACCTAGTTTGAAAATAGTAAATTTTATCGGCTGCCAAATGCCGCCGGTCGACGCGAGATAACCGAATCGGAATGGAAATTGGCGACAGCTGTGTCTATGCAAATGCAGCCGGTCGAAATTTAAATTTGGAATCACCGATTACTGGCTGGTTTGGCTTCCGAGGTATTCACAGATTATGATTTAGAAAGAGCCTGAACTTTAAACACAATTTGTATCACTTTAAAAAGATTTGCAGAAGCGACCCAATCCGGCTTCGACTTTTCCCAACGGAATGGGTTGAATGTACATTTTGAACTCGGATACAGAAAATATACTCTTTTATTCGTTGTAACTTACTTGTTAACTTTGAAAACCTATACCCAAAAGGTATCATCTAATACATTTACTAAGTAATGTAGTTTTAGATTTTTTACATTTCTTTTTAACAGCCGCAGGTAAGAAGCCCTTCAGTGCGGCTCTTTCCGCCACGTGGCTGCCACTTAAGAACCTTCCAACCCTACCGATTTTCATTCTTTGAGCTATTTGCCCCGTTTTGTAATATCTGAACTTACTTTTGAGACGGCTACCTTCTACTAAAATATTCTCTCGAAAAAGTGAATTTCAACTCCCTTTGCAGTG
This sequence comes from Tuta absoluta, assembly GCA_027580185.1. NCBI lineage: Eukaryota > Metazoa > Arthropoda > Insecta > Lepidoptera > Gelechiidae > Tuta > Tuta absoluta. The sequence goes on along the minus strand of JAQAHW010000019.1, from coordinate 2,005,775 downwards.
GACTATTAATTGAGTTGGAAACTGGAGTATAGTAGAAGTTAGTTTAAGGCTTGCCTTTCAAAGAGGACTTGCGACTTACTTACTTATGGGGGGACTTTTGTAAATGTCCTTTTGTTCTATTTTTAAATGCAGGTTCTAATTTTAGAACTATTGTGTCCTCAATTTAGGATAGCAATTCTCTTAACTTACCTCAAACTAGCGCTGTCACTTGTCGTCCTATAGGTTTAAAAAAGATAGGCGATAAAATATCTAAGTCCTGAAATGTATAAAAATGACAATTGATTTTTGCCATTTTTATTGGTTGGTTGCCATTGTTTTCATCGTGTCCTTATCGTGACAGACAACGTGTATGTTGCGTCAATATTTAATACATGACATTACTTTGTTGATATCTTGTATCCTTTTCTAATCTTATTGACGGAAAGTGACAACGCTAATTAAAAGAAAGTTAAGAAAATGTATTTCGACATTGGCAGAATTTCCCTGTTCACAGAAGTCATATTTATAAAATTGAATTTATTAAATTGAGAATGTATTTCTCGAATTGAGGCCATTGTAGGTATAACTTTACTAGGTAGGGTCAAATAATATTGAACGTAAGCAAAGTACATACAAACTTATGTAAATAAAACTTATATCCTGCCTACAACGCTACGGGGCTCTAAAACTAACAAACTAAAATATAAGAATACCCACTAAAAAAATACACCACAAAAACTGCAAGTAAAAATGTCACATGACATTTTCGACTCACCCGGTTGACTGATGGATCCGCCAAGCTGAACAATCTATCTTTTATTTTTCGAACGCTTTATTTTTTTATTTTCCGTGTAGCGTTCTGCAACAAATTCAAAAAGCACTGGCCAGTTGGCCGGCCTGTATGTTCGAGTAAAAATCATGCTATTCATTTTGTTATGTGCCAGTGACAGTGACTTTCGTGTCCTATATTGTTATCTGTTACGATTGTATCACATGTACATAATAATATTGTTGTTGAAATTTGAGTCGTCGAGGGATAGAAATTGGGTCCATAAGTCATTGCTCATATGTAACGTAAACTTATGAGTTTTCCCACTATGGTGGGAAATAGGTATACACAGTCCATTTGAACACCTCAAAGCAAACAGGTTTAATGCCTGTTTAATATTGGAACGTTAAATCAAGATCATACATAAATATTTTACTCGTTTTATTGATGTATTCATATATATTTAAAATATATATAATTTGTATAAATTAATAAATATAAATCTTAAATGTTAAAATATATACATATATACGACGATACAATTAAAATAAACTTAAATACATTTGTATAAATAAACATATATATATATACCTATATCTAGTTTTTATTTATCTATAAACATTCATAGTAGTTACATACTTATTAAATAGGATACCATCTTGCCTCAACTCTCAATTCAAAAAGTTGTTCCTACAGAGGATAACTATTATTGGCTTTTATATAAGTTCAACATACCTTTTTACCTAAATGTAGTTTTAAGCTGTTGTTATCCCAAATAAAGAAAAATATAATAAAATAAATAAATAAGATCGAATGACGTGGTCCTCTTTGCTGAAACCAAGAAACGGTTTTGACGAAGCAAAATGTTTGGAAACAGATTGTACTGTGTCACAGCAATTGGTTATGTATGAACCTGTAGAAGGTTGTAATTTTAGAATAACAGTACAGGATCTACAATATTTCAAGGAGAAGTATTATGAGAAATATGCTAACATACTTACATAATATTTTTCGCTTTGTGTGTAAAAGAGCGTAACGTCCCTACGTCAAAAATGGTTTTGCGTCACTTAATTTAGGAAAAACCCTTTTCACAAATTAAGTTCCAGTTGTTGAGCGAGCCCGTTTTCTTTTTCAAAGTATTGTTTCTGCGAATGGCAATAATGATTTTTTTTTATTAAACAGGGTTGAAGATTTTTCGTAGTAACTCCGGATAATTTTATATTACTAATTAAAATCTTCTTCAAATCTTAAAGTCAAACTCTTTTCGGTGGAGTAACTTCAAATTTTCCCTCTTTTCTGCTAACTAATTAGAATATGGCGTGTTGGGTAAACCAGTCCATAAACTGAACAACTTTTTAACCCAAGGCACATAGAGAATAAGGTTACCCATGCAAAGTGGCCTTACGACGATACTTTTTATTTTTATTTATTGAACTTTATGCACTAAACACATGTTTTCATTTTTTGATTAAAATGTATTGACGAAAGTTGTTCAGTTTCATAGACTGTTTCACCCCTTAAAATATTCGCACCATTTTTTTAAACATCTCATTGTTTTAATGCATATAATATACCAGTGGACTTATGTATCTAAAAAGGAATATTGAAAAACTTTTTAAACTTTGTTATTTTATTTTGCCAAAACACCGTAATTGACTTAACGCAAAAGTAAGCCAACAAAGTGTGCCTTTATTTTCTACAGAAAAAGTTTTAATTACTTTGAGACGAATTCAAAATCTGGCCAAAACTTAAACCCTTAGACTAAATGAAAACTGTCAAAGCAACAACAGCACGCACTGTGTGGCAGGGTTTAAAAAATAAAAGTAGTTTTTAAACGCAGGGTTTAAAAATATCCGATATTTATATAAATTAAAAGATAGTTACAATTACAACCCTTAAAGAGTTGAAAAAAAACCGTATGAAAATCTAGAAATGGACATAAAATAAGCATACAAAGGGACACGGAAAGCGATTTTATTTTATACTTTACATAGTAGAGGTATATAATACGTGATACACTTAATAAATCGGAAACGTATATATTTTTTTGATATTTATCGGATATTATATCAATCAAGCTGGCAACCTATAAATAATTAATTAAATTCTTCGCTAAATGTGTAAATTTTTCAGCATTTACCGTGCTCATACTAAAACACAGAAAATTATGAGCATTAATAAATACCAAAGAACTATATAAATAAGTATTTAATGAATTAAACTGAACCAGGAACAAAGCATAATAAATAAAAATAAATTAAAAACACGACTGCTTTCTGAGCAGAGCCAAGCCTATGACACTCAGGATAATGTAAGGATTCTTACGATACAATTCCTATTCGAATCTGTTCAGTAATTAACGAGTTTCAGCCCTTTAGAGAATGCACATAATATACATACATGAACTCTTAAAACATAACACTCCTTTTTTGGTTGGGCAGTCCTGTAAAAAGTAGGAGCGGATCAAAATCATATTTTTGTGAACATAAAGATAGCGTTTTTTGGAATACAACTAACTAGTAATATCATTACTTTCCATAATGAATTACCGAAGAATGTTGATGTATTAAAATATATATATATTTCATAGGTAATATCACGCGATAAATATCGATGTGTGGTGTTGGATTGTCGAATTAAAACATGTCATCTACATAAGCTATGCATTCGACTGAGTAGAAGTTGTTGCTTAATACGGCGCCTGAGCTCAACAATGCTGACAGGAGCTTTTGCAATAGCTACAGTGCGATTGCAATACGGGCTTCAGTTTTGGGGCCTCGCTTCCGAATAGCGCACGCGCCGAAAAAGCGATTCCAAGAGTGGCAAAAGACATTTCATTTATTTATTTAGGCTCAAGTTAAAAAAGATATTATAAATCTAGCTTGAAAAATTAGATTCTTGGCTTGCTAAATTATGAAAATTCTACCAATTTACCAAACGCTTGTCACATATCTGTAATTTCCTTTCACTTTGATAAGCCCTGTTTCCTTGTCAGCTCCATAATTGCTTTTGACCTTTTGCCGCGTCATTAACGTTCGTTTAAAAATCTTCCTTCAAGGACGAGCAGAGTTTTCGTTCGAACTAAGGGCGATCAGAATGACTTATTATTGCACTTAATGGAGGAAAGTTTTTTTTTTTTTTGACAGGAGTTTGTATTTTTAGGCAAAATTTGTTCGCCGAGGCAAGCTTAGAGGACACCAAGCTGACATTGGACGCCCTCTAGCCAGATGGACGGATGACTTGAAGAGGGCGGCTGGTAAAGAAAGAAAGAAAGAAAAAATATTAATTCAGTTGCAATCAAGTACATACAGGGAGTACATAGCATACACAATATACACTTATTGGCCGTGTGATGTTGGCTTAGAATAGCATCACCCAATTTTTTTCCAATGGGTGTCGTAAGAAGCGACTAAGGGACTTGAGGGTGTGTATTGAAAATTTAGGCGATGGGCTGATAACGGCTGATGTGGCGCAGTGGTTGTGCGACTGCCTGCGACGCGTTCCGGGTTCGATTCTCAGTAAGGCACTAACAAAGTTGATATTTATCACTTTGTGAAGTTTTTAGGCTGAACCACCGAATTATCCGAAAAATAAATGGTTTCGTGCTTTGGAAGACACGTTAAGCCATCGGTCCCGGTTGCTGTCCTTATAGACAACCATATCATAGGCCTGCTACTATTTGCAGGTGGTTGAAAAACTATACACACCAGGGTTCATCGTATCGTTGAACGACTCGGTGTCCTAAAAACGAAAAGAAGAAGAAGAACGTTGACAAACAAGCGAGACACACAGACAATAAATACAGGTTGTACCGTTCAGTCGCGGTTTACTCAACTGCCAGTAACATAGACTCGGGCCACAGAATAACCAATAGTATGTATACGGACACTCACCTCCCCGCACCCCAGCCCCCGACCCGACCTCACCCGAGAAATGTCAAAATACCAGTGGAAAATAAATTAAGAAGAAACTAGCGCTAGGCTTGTTAAATCCTCTTTGGTAGTTACTGTATGTATTCATCAGATTAGGTATTAAAATCAACCTGCATGCTAACTCTGCACTTACACATCTGCGATAACCCACACATGCACATGTGGAAATGACAGTGGTCTATAAGTGTAAGTAAGTAGTGAGTCCGCTGTATGGAGTGTCCGAGGTGTGCCCGGGCCCAAGTTAGTGTCCGGAAGAGTTTCTTGGTTAATATACCAGATTGTTCGCGGTTAAATATACTTGGGAACTTGTGGTTTGAAATTGGACCATTTCTTAGGCGACCATTTCTTACACTATGACGGACTGACGGATGCGTTTGTCAACACCTTGGTCAAACCGCACTGTTACAATGTGCCATGGGATCCGTTTTTTGTGTGACAGACGGATGCGTCAAAAATAATTACGTCCATCAGTCCGAAAGTGGCAAACCCACCTTTGTTTATAAATAAGTACTTAACTTTTAAATTAAATAAAACTTGACTCTGGCGAAATCACAGTGATCACGCCATAAAACAAGAAATTGAATTGAATTAAAACACTTAAGTGTTGGGTACAAACTTTTTGGAGAACTAGTGAAATTGCACCGCAGGCAGGCAGTATTTGAACCAGCGACTTTCGCTTCCACTAGTAGCGAAGCCTCTTCTTAGTGGGCTGCCGCGGTTCAGCTGCCCTTGACGAAATTATACAAGTGAATCTTAATGCCAGCATAATGCCAGTAACGCGTGGCATGGCTCCATCTTCCGCGATAGTTTTGTAACTAATTGCCTCTTACTTAGTTACAAAAGAGAAGTGCCAAGGTGTTCCAACATAGAACGTTACAAATTTCGTAACTACCTATATTGGCAAACTTGATAGGTTCATATAAAACTAAAATATCCTGGGGTGCAATTTGGCTCATTGCTCTGCTTCACTGCGCTCGCCAATCCAACCTGCAAAGCTTGGCACACATAATATCTCGATTATTTAAATTTGGAGTTTCTGATAAGGACTCCCGGCTTATCAGATGTGAATAATTCAAGTGCGGACAAAGCAATTCTCCTTTACATGAATAAGATAACATCTTATTGTTAAACGGCCGATGTGGCGCAGTGGTAGTGCGACTGCCTGCGACGCAATGGTTCCGGGTTCGATTCCCGAAGTTGATATTATTACTTTTCACAAATTAGTTTTCAGTCTGGTTAGGACATTGCAGGCTGAACCACCTGATTGTCCTTGAGAAAGATGGTTCTTTGATTCGGAGGGAAAGTTAAGCCATGGGTCACGGTTGCTGTCTATGATTACTTAGACAGTGGTCGATGCACAACCATGTCAGAGGCCTATGATGTAGGCGGTTGAAAAACTCTAACACCAGGGTTCATCGGGTCGTTTGTCGACTCAGAGTCCCATACGAAAAGAAGAAGATTATTAAATATGTATTGAATGAAGCAACCATTCTGCAAGCGCTTAGCAACCAGTCTAGAGGATACTGTTAAACGAAAATATGTACTATCACTTCGTACCTATAACCCAAATGTATTTTACATACTAATGAAAAAAAAAACGATCAATTGCGAGTCGGATTTGCCCACCGAGGATTCCGTAACATGCACACCAAGCCCTTTCATATTTACTTGAAATACTAGCCTCAATTTTGAAATTTAGTGCTTTTTGGCCCCCTAAAAATAAAAAATAGGATTGTACTTTAAACGAAGCTACTGGCCCAATTTCATAGTTTTAGGTCCACGGGAAGTACTTTGATTCCGTAGAGTAGAAGGGTCCTAAAAACACACGTTTTTCATCATAAACTGCCGTATGTTTTTTAAAATTTAGTAAGGAGCTTGATTTTTTACAGCTATAAGCGGCCGTTTACCTGTGTGAGTATTATGTTTTTAATCCCAATTCATCATTTTACGTGTACGCGAGATCAATGGTCGTGATCGTAACCGACAAAGTGATCCTATTAGGGTTCAATTTTTTAATGTGTTACAGAACCCTTATTATCATTAATTACATACATACATACATCAGCCTATTGCCGTCCACTGCTGGACGTAGGCCTGCCCCAGGATTCGCCATAGGACACGATCTCTCGTTTCCGCCATCCAGTCGCTACCAGCCGCCTTCTTTAAGTCATCGGTCCATCTGGCCGGAGGTCGTCCAACACTACGCTTGCCGAGGCATGGCCTCCACTCGAGAAATCATTAATTTATGTATCAAAATTCCCTATTATAACACTGTAAGCTTCCGCAAGTGGCTTGGTGTAAGAACGCTTCAGCAAGTCTCTCTCTGTGTTCTCGGATGGTATTAAGCAAAATGAGCAAAGTTTTTAGTTGGCTAATTAATTCAGGCGCACGCTATGCGCCTTGCTTTTACTCAGATGTGTCTTGATTAGTTTATGTTGGAGAAGACATGTGTTAGGAAAATGGAGCGAACAATGTTTTCGTGTTACAGACTTGATTTTATTTATTTGTTTGTACATTTATACCTGTGGTCGATATAAGTTAAATCCGAAATTTCAGGACTTATTTGGAGTGCTATTTTAACAACAGAAACATATTTAATTCCCAAATAAGAAAGGGCAGCAGTCGGTGATATGAATATATATTAGGTAATTTGAATCAACCTTGACTTAATATACTGTAGGGTGTTACACGTTATTTTTCTTAATATAATTGAACATATCGCACTCTTAGTAAAATAACGACTTAAATCAAAATTTGGCCAAAATGAGTTTTTGTGAAAAACTGACTTATTAGAGCAGGGCCCACAATATAGACTTTAAAATACAACCCTATCTCTTACACAATAAGGTACAAAATAAGATGAGTCTATATCTTTCCCGCCCCGAACTCCTATCTCTTCAGTCAAATAATGACCGATTTAGTCTTGCGTCTGCGGCTGCGTGCTACGTTTTTGTGAAAAGACGACTGATTTAGAAATGAGTCGTTGTTTTATCAAAAGTTCAGGCGAGTGTAATTGAAAGTTTTTATATAAGAATGACCGATTTAGTGTTTGGTCGTTGTTTTGCAAAATACCTGCGATGTTTGCTTGACTCATTTTAAATTAGGTCTGTATTTTACGAAAATTTTGGAAAAGCTCACTGACCCATTTGGAGATAAGACTGTATCGTTTTGAAAATTTTGTTATTTATATGACTTAACTGAAATTAGGTCTTTGTTGTATTTCTAATGATGAAAATTTCTGGTAACATTTTTAGTTGAGTCTGTGTTTTAGCAAAAATAATGAAATGACTTTGGAATTATTTAAAATTTGACCTGTATTCGACTGATATCATAACATAATTTAACTTATTAACTTGGTGTCTCACTTCTCATTTTATCTTAATCTTCAGGTTTTGTACCGAAAACTATTTACAAATAGGTTTAACGTTTTACTACTCTTGAAATTCAACGAATTTTCTATATTTTTAGTACATTAATTTAATCCTCCGACTGAAAAGTAATTATATTGAACCATAGTTGGAATCATCGGCACCTCGATTGCTGCCGTCAAACTCGACGATAAAACCAAGGCTAAATGTGTACGAACTCGATCTCATCTCCAGCCGCATACCGTAGAGCTCGCCTTGAATCACTACCTCACACGTCTATCGTTTGAAGTGTTTACTACAGAACGTTCTACAAAGAAAAGCACTGAATATCGCCATTTATCTCTTAAACCACTTAAATTTACCTCGTCCATCACATCACAAGCCAAATAAGTGAGTACTAACAGGAGCAGCAGATGGATTAAAATCTTGTCACATTGCAGACTGAATAGGTAGGAAAACTTGAAAAAATTTGCACACGACACGCTACCAAGGTGCCACCTTCACTACAGTTACACAATAAATCTCCTACTAAGAACACGTTTTCGTCGACTAAACGGCCAAATCAGCACGTCGCTTGTCATAACGCCATTATCGTGCGAAGTAACATGGCTGCCACCGTCATCAAAGAGCATGCCGCAAGCCGTTCCCCGTAAGACAGATAGTCACACTGTGCTCACCTTGTTAAAAGACGGTGCAGGGTGTTGAGATCCATACGTTTCGCACGGAATATTGGTAATACAATATGTTGGTAATATCACAAAACGACAGATACCAACTAAATTCAAAGTCACCGATGACGCCCGAAACGTTTGCGACAAATTAGACTTACGATATCGGTAGTGCTAGTGTCATTATCCGTTATTCCAACATAGCCTACCGAGAAGCCCGCACCTGAAACATCCTGAGCCAAACACGGGCGAGAAAGGACGTAATCTATTTCTCACTCAGCAAAATACTCCTCAATTCGATCCTGATCGATTTTCCAAGGCTATAGTTTATCACGTTCTACAGTCAATCGAAAACTTTTTCAATCCAGCATTGTCATTTGTCTATAATGGTAGGCCCGGCCCATCAGCGAACTAATAAGACACAAGAAGTAGTATTCGTTTCCGCTTATAGAAGCCTGACTCTGCCTACCTGCCATTTAGGATCGACGGGATCATCAAATTGAAAACGAAACTGAATGATGCATCTACAATTGAACTAGCTCTAGAAGAATAGGCGACCACAGTCATCGACGGCAATCGTGTGGCACCCCTTTTCAAACGGGTGTTACACCGTCAGCTTCATCACGCGAACCTCGACACGAACATCAATGATATAAGCGAACGCTGAGCTTGTTAATTATTATTGTAATCTGTGGCTGTGCCTGTGACTGACGACGCGTTTCACGCTTCACCGCTACTTTTCTTGCAAAATAAGTAAGACGTCTCCACCGCATTTTGCCACAGTATACCACCCACCCCCTCGTCTGGATCAACGTCATTGCGCACTTTCATATAAGTCTATTTTGAGTCCCTTATCGTCACGCTATTCATCTGGCTCAGCACGCACGCCGTGTATTTTTTGGGATCGCCGCATCGCTCACTAGGCCTGGCGCTCCATCACATGGAAAAAAGTTGGTCCAATATCCACCGAACTACAAGGAACCGCCAGAGAACTCCACCGAGCTATCGTGAGTATAATACAGAAGACAGCTACGATCAAAATAACAGCTTGTGTTTCACAGCCTCTTAATGTCAGGGCCTGGAAAAGCCTAGTGAGTGTTAAGACAGTCTTGTGCAGCTCACTACCGGGCGATCACTTTCAAAAGGAAGTACTCCACACTCTGATCACTGAAAAGAAGTTTATGGTCAACAGGAAACCTCTAACGCACAACTCAATCAACCTAAATAAGCCAAAGTCATTACGCACAATCACTTCGGTACTACTGAGTGTCCTCGTACACGACTCGCTTGTCGTCCCTTTGATAAGATAAGATAAGATAAGATAACATTTATTGATAACTTTGTTACACGTCATTTCATTATACATTAAGGTATCATCAATTCATTAATACACCACATTACAAAATATTAATAATTGAAATATAGCATTACTATACTAGTATAGTGACCTCATCGAGAAAAACACATAAAGAACGTCGCAGTGCCTTGCCGATGTATATTTCACCCAAATACTCAATATTAATATGGATTGATGGAGCCCCACATCAAGCCGCAATGAAAGTCAACAACATCGTGCAGATCGTGGACAACACTCTACCATAAAACACCTGACACCTGGCCACGAGTACGAGCCATCGCTACGTATCACGAAGCAGACAGCAGCGCGAGGAAAGTGGACATCAGAATAAAAAAGAGCATCTGAACGCTAGCAAGTAATAAGTAACATCGGGTAGAAGTGCTGCCGACCAAACCACACTAGCGTACAAATATCTTTGAGTTTAATTTTCTAATTTTCTCTTAATTTTTCTTGTAGAAGTCGTCTCCGTTGCAATGAGAACAGCCACCGCACCATTTATAGTGACCGCGGCGCATTAAAGTTACATTTAAATACGTTTAATCAAAGGGTTCATTGGGTCATTTGTCGACTTGGTGTCCCATATGAATGACAGAAGAAAAAATTATCTTAATAGTTTCATTGTAATAGGACTGTGTTCTGTTGACCATTTGCTAGTCGCTATATCGCGATTTGAATTTGAGTCACATGTTTAAGTTAAAGACTTATTTTTAAATAAATTTAATTTTCTTTTAGCTTTTTAGTAAAATAGTGACTTAATTTAAAATGAGTCGGAGATCTTCATGTTTGATTTGGTAAAACAAAGACCGATTTTAACTTATGTCAATATTTTTTTCAGATTTTTCATGAAATAATGACGCAATTCTAAAGGGTTACAAATAATTAACTTTTTTTAATTAATGGATGTGAATATATGTGTGAATTTTAATGCATTTAAAAGAACATATTCTTAGGATTAGTTAGGTAGTTCAAGTTTCATCCTTTGCCTTTTACTTTTAATTCTACAGCGATTTAAAAATTATTCTGTTTATTCAACAAACGTTTTTCATCGATACCCAAAAATTTGTGTTTTTGGATTAGGTCCTTATTTTATTACGAGTGCGATATTATAAGGTAAGTTTTGACCAATGAGCAAAAATAATTTACAATTAAGCCGTGTGATAGCGACCTTCAATGCGTGTAATGCCGGCTTTGAATAAAATCACCCCATTTTGTCCTGTGGGTTCCGTAGAGGTGACTAATAGACTTGAGTATTGCAATCGTAGATGACAAACTGACAATATGTCCATAAAGTGACACACAATATATCAAAACGGCCCTCAAATGTTTGTCAGACGTGTGTTACGGCCTTTGTCGCTCTGCCTACCCCGGAAGAGATAAAGGCTCGATGAATGTGTATTATTCGTGGAGTCTTTAAATATGAGACATAATTATAATGTATATGAAACATAACTATGTAAATATAGTTATAGAAGTTTTCAAAGCAGTTTCATCACAATACAAGGTTGAGGTCTAGTTTTGATACCATTATAAGACTAATTCATTAAAATAATCTCGCAACTAGCAAGAACTTGCATCTCTTATGCATGAAACGTCCAAGAAAAGCCTCTAAACATTGAGTAACGTCCTTGCGGACAGAATTTGCCAAGCTAAGGCAGGGCCACCATTACCGCATTACACACCTTTTTTTATTCTTAGTTATATTTTAACGGGCTTTTACCGGCAAATTATTTTGATTATGAGCTAGGTGAAAATCCATTTAAAATATTATTAAAAATTGTGAAAATAACCGTGTTAGGAGTTTTTGTTGAGCAGACGTGCAAAATGTGAAGATCTGTTGGCCCTTTGGGTTTTATTTAGTGTGCTTTCTAAGAAAAAAATATATTTTAGATACTCTGTTATTTGAATATTAAGATAATTTTAACGTCGTCACCGTGTTAAAAATAAGCTACTGAATCTTGTCATAATACAATTAATACTAGTGATTTACTATGTTCTTACATACATACATTAACACTCAACCAGACCGCTGGACGTATTTTTTTATAAGCCTTGTCTGTGTCCCACTGCGTACTTACTGCAGCTAAAAAACACTGATTTAATTTACCGTTAATTCAGAGACAAAACGTTATTCAAGAAATGCAACATTTTTTGTCTGAATCTAAAAAATAATGAACCAACTGAAGCCATCCACTTTACCAGTGAACGTGCTTTATCGCCGCGAGGACACAAGCAATTAAACTGTATGCTGAAGATTGAGCTGAAATATTACTTTGTTTATAGTACTACCAGCAGCACAAACAACTCATTCAAGGGATCATTTTATACTGTGTGCCGTGTGATGCCGGCTTAGAATAGCATCACCCCGTTTCTTTCCTGTGGGAGTCGTAAGAGGCGACTAAGGGATTTGAGGGTGTGTATTGCAATTTTAGGCGATGGGCTGACAACCTGTCACTATGGCGATACACAATTTTCCGAATGACCCGCAAATTTATGTCAGACGTGGCGTAAATGTTCGTTTTTGCGGCCGTTTACGCTCTGCCTACCCCGCAAGGGATAAGGCGTGATTTATGTATGTATGTATTTGATACTGGTTTTCCTTTCTTTATAAAGAACCAGAATGAGTTGATCCCGTGTGTAACTCAATCAGTTGCCGAGTGTACGTGTATACAATGTAGCAGCAACGTACCAAAGGATAAGTAAAGTCAGTTGTCGAGTACCAAAGTATAGATTGCGATAGCTTACCTGTGTGACATCAACAGGTGAATGTGTTAGAGGGATTTTAGTCTGTAGTTTTTTTACTGGTGCCATGCGCTAGTGGTTTCCCATATGGACCACTAAGAGTGTTTTGTATATAAAGTTGGCATTTTTTTTAACCAGTCGTTTGGGGTATCAAAAAAAGGGCTTTACGAGACGATTCAAAAAATATATCGCGTTAATATTTTGGGAGGCGTGATGATGAGGCTAGTTTTTTATAGCAGGCCGTTTAACGACTGTAAGGGAAAAGAATAGCTACCCACTTGGTCGCGAGTTGTGACCAGGGGAACGACTGTTCCAACCGGACATGTTTTGAAGTTGTATACATAAGAATAAAAGAAAGGAAGTTAAAGAAATAAAAATAGTGGCAAGACACACATGAAAAATTTGCGGGCTAGGGACGAGCCGCGGTAGCCCAGATGGAAGAGGTGTCGCCACAAGTGATACCGGAACGGAAGTCGCAGATCCTAATCCTGCCTGCGGTAGGAAGTTTTGCAAGGTTTTTAAAATTAATAACACTATATTTGATTACTTACATTAATTTTATTTTTTCAACGTATTAATTCAATTCAATTCATTTATTTCTAATAATCACAAAGATTATCAACAGATTACCTAAAACGATAATGGACATATTACACAATAAATAAATCACAAACAACACATGTACAATCAATAAAAAATGTTATGGGAAATAATTAACATAATAAAATTGACACTAATAAATTCTAAAATCATCTTGTTGTTAATATCAGTCTAGTTTATGAATCATTTTTTATCTTATTAGTTATTTATTTATTTAACCATTTATTGTACACAAAAACATACACAGGAACAATTTACAATGAGACAAGACACAACAGGTTTACTTATTTCTAAATAGAAATTTCTTACAGCAAACCTACATAAGTAAGATTCTATAATTCAAGACGCGGATATTTATGTTATAGATAGACTTATTACATACATACATACATAAATCACGCCTATATCCCTTACGGGGTAGGCAGAGCGTTAACGGCCGTAATACGGATATTAACATTAAGCTTGAGGGTCAATCAGATAACTGTATATCACTATAGTGACAGGTTGTCAGCCCATCGCCTAAAATTGTAATACACATCCCTCGAGTCCCTTAGTCGGCTCTTACGACACCCATGGGTAAGAAATGGGGTGATGCTATTCTAGGCCGGCATCACACGGCACTATAAAGGCTAATAATAGACTTATTAATACATATTTATACGAACTACAGGTAAAAACATGGTAAAAAACGTCTTCCAGTGCGACTCTGAGAGGCACGGTGGCCAACACGGTGTCCTCTTTATCTTATTATAATATTAAAATATGAATGAATTTTGCATATTATCATTGTAATAAAATATTTGTAATGTGTCCAAGACTCTTGAATTACACATAAAATAATGTGCTACGTGAAATCTCTAAAGGTGAGTCTTTAAAAATACCGACTATTTGTAAACAGAGAAAGTTCAAGAATTTCGAATCCCGGGACCAACCGCAGTTGAAATTCGGGACAATCCTTTTCAAAGCCCGATTTCTGAGTTGTGGGTTCTCTTTTTGAGGGTAGGTTTACTTATTTGAAATTTCGTTCTTGAGAAAAGTAATTCGACAGTCGCAAGCTGCGCTTGCCAGCAGGAAGATGTCTCATATCGTGGTAGTTTTTTCATGGTATAACAGTTAAAAAATGCCTGCCTTAGACTTGTTTTGGATTCTTAAAACAGTATTAAAAGGAATTATAAAGTGTAGTGCCGTGTGTTGCCGGCTTAGAATAGCATCACCCCATTTCTTACCCGTGGGAGTCATAAGAGGCGACTAAGGGACTCGAGGGTGTGTATTGCAATTTTAGGCGATGGGCTGACAACCTGTCACTATGGCGATACACAATTTTCAAACTGTCCCTCAAATATTTGTCCATTTTTGCGGTTATTTACGCTCTGCCTACCCCGCAAGGGATAATAGGCGTGATATATGTATGTATGTATAAAGACAAGCATTAGGTATTTGTATTTTAGTAAATCGCCTTACACATTTTCAATGTCCACGATAGCCTTCTGAATACTTATAGGGTGCATGCAAACTAGAGAAAAAACCTCAGAATTCCGAAATTGGGAAAAACCGGAATACTGGAATTACTAGAACGATTTTTTCGGTATATTCGGATAGATAGAAAAAACTGGCAGTTACTCGACCATAACATAAATATACTAATATGTTCCATATATTATATGACAGTATTCGGAGTATGTCCCTTATCTTAATCCTGTAATATTTCTCATTGATACTGCAAATCCGAGGTTTTTAGTAAAGGTTCAAATTTAATTTTTTTTTTTTACGAGTTGGTCGGCGCGCAGCCGCCAATACTTACTTTGTGAGTAGGTTATACCTACAACGCCTAAAAATACTAAAACAACAACTTTGGTAGAACTGGCAAATAAAACTTTCTCAAAATGCAGCCGAACAAAGTTGGTTAGCATTCTATAGGGATGGGAAAAATTACAGTTTATAAGTGAGAATACAAATATAGTTACTTATTAAAGTAACAGTAATTTGATACTTCTGATTTTTAGCCTCTTTGACATATGCTTGGTCTAGCGTTTGGATTTTAATTTAAGAGAATTAACATCTTAAGGGGATTTCTGAGCGTTATTAGCGCCTTATTTATCACTTTAGAAATCATAACTCGATGAAAACGTAGGTAATTGAAATTCTGCTCCTGTCGGATTAAATTACAGGTACTTAAGTATGTTTTACGAATGTCTCATTAGTACAAAATTATTCAAGGTAATTAAAGATGTGCAATATAACCAGCTGTCCTCTTTTTCGGTATCGGTCACTAGTAAAAATCCACCCTAATATTGTTACCTAGTAATGTCACTCGTAGTATCTAGGTAGTATCTAGTCACCTTTTTCCAGCTCTACGATTTACCTTCAGCTTTAATTGTAGTAGGTAATTTGGTCCAAATATTTCGGGGGTCGGCATTCAACGCCTCCGAAATGGCCAATTTGTTTGTACATTGTGTCGTAGAAACTGTTTGCTTTAGTTGCTGTGGCCTAGCAAATATAGTCTGAAACTTTGCCTGTTTTTACACGAATGCCTATGTGGCGCAGTGGTAGTGCGACTGCCTGCTACGCAAAGGTTCCGGGTTTGATTCTCGGTGGGACACTCACAAAGTTGATATTTATCTGGAATCTAATGATATTATGTGGAAGTAAAACCGGACTAATAAAGGATTCCGATGCATTGTTGAGTTATGGGCTTACAACCTTTCACTACTGTGGTACTTACGTAATTTCCAAAACTACGTGGTGATTTTATTTTTATTGGGCTTTGGACCTACCCAGCATAGCTTTAAGAGAGTATACTATGGTTAATTATGCACTCACAGTGATATTATAGTTTCGTAAAAGAACGACGTTTAAGTACCGGCGGGCGCTAATAATTTTTCAATTTCTTATTTCATTTATTATAGGAGTACTTTAAATGTATAGGTCTTTAATAGGTATGTGTCTATACATTGTGATCCCAACCAGTATCTATGTATCTATGTATTTCTAAGATGGAGGATCAAATAACTTAAGCTCCTACAAGACCATCTAGATTCGAGTAATATGCAGATTTTACAGTCAGTTACAAGTCGTAAAGATAGCTAAAAGGACTCATCCTTCGGTTACTACCTGAATAATCATTGAAAATAAATTAAGAGGCTATCTAGACGAGTATGTTGATCTACGTACATAACTAAGGAACATAAGTTGTATCCAAAAACATATTTGACCTTCCGTACAAAATGTGTTAGTTTCTTCTTTTTGTGTAGGAACACCGAGTCGACGAACGACCCGATGAACCCTGTTGTCAGAGTTTCTCAACCGCCTTCTACTACTAGTAGGCCTCTGACATGGTTGTGTAACGACGTCCGTCAGAAATCATAGACAGCAACCGGGACCGACGGCTTAACGTGCGCTCCGAAGCACGGAACCATTTCTTTTCGGACAATCAGTTGGTTCACACTGAAATGTCCTAACCAGACTGGGAACAAATTTAAATTTATGTGATAAATATCACCTTTGAGAGTGCTTCACCGAGAATCACATCTTCAACATCACATCGGCCGTTAGCTGTTAGCTGGCCGAGTCTATTTGTGTACCTACTTGCATAGATTATGTGTGGTTATGTTTGACCTAACTGTCGTGGGGCAAATTTCCCTAGTTTCAGTTTCTATAGGTTGATTGAAATATTGAAATATTTACACCAGACCAGCTATACCACAAAGTAAGTATTGGCGGCTCTATTTTGTGGCTATACCTAATCACTTTTCCATTCTTTTGTTTTTAAATGTTTCTAAATGAACTCTCTTTATTTTCCGATTATCGCCCTGCCTACCTCGAAAAGGATATATGCTTGATGGATGTATGTATTTCCACTTTTTGCAGCAACTCTAATTCAAACAGTAAATACTTAAGAACCATATCAAAATTTTGTTGTGTGTATTGGTGAAGTTAATTTAATTTCTGTCTAACTTTTGCCATTTTATTCATAGATGAACTAGTATTAATTGGTCTATACTTTTATTCATACGTGAACGTATGTCGCCTTTTATGACACTAAATAAATATCCTGTATGATTCGCACAACGCCATCTAGCCCCAAACTAAGCTTGTACTATCGAATATGAAATTTATAAGTATATACACTTTTTGGAAATAAATACATAATATACCCAGAAAAGGCTAAACACAAATATCTGAAATGACTCAACAAATATTTGTGTCTTGTGGGAACGAACCCACGACCCTGGCATATGGGAGTAGGGTTACTATCCGCTACGCCATCGGGCTAGTCAAACTCTTGGTTAGATGGAGTGATGAGAGTTATTCTAAGTCAGTATTACACTGGACGGGACATGGTTTTTCCCGTGTTTTTTGTAGAACAGTTTGCTAAGTGTCTTAAAACTGTAAATGTTTTGTTGATTTTAATCCTAGCTGATGAACAGTTAGTCTTCTCCTGCATCGAGTCAATTGTCTAAACCAGTTGTTACAAGCATACACATATCGCGCCTTAATCTCTTGCGGGGTAGGCAGAGCGTATACGGCCGTAAAATACTGGACACCATCGCCACGTCTGACAGTAATTATGCTTAAACCGTTTCAGGAAAGATCATAGTGATAGATTGTCACCCTGTCGCTTAAAATTGTATTACAAATGAAACCTTCAGGTGCATCTTACGACACCCGCTAGGAAGTAATCGGGTGATGCTATCTTAAGCAGGCATCACACGATACCAGGCGAAACGAGGTGTTACCTTATTTAAATTTAGTTTTGTTGTTTTGCCAATATTTGGCTACGTTAAGTAGTTGGATGGCGCCGTTTGATTAAGCTAGCTGTGTAATTAACCAGCGTTTTTAATCAGTTGGCTGCAACATTACCAATTCTAGTTAACACTTTCATCAATATTTTGCAGTGTATCGTGAAGTTTGATCACTGTCCCGTATTTATTGCGCTCAGGGGACTTCGCGGGAATTGCTTCGTATCGAAACTTCGGGACAGATTTACGACTTTCTTTGATCTCAAAACCAAAGCCCTATTTTATGAAACTAGAGGCTTCAAGTCTACAGATGGAACCCTCTACATTGCGTAGCCGGTTGATATTCCTGGTATCATAATGGCTTACCGATTACGCGATGAACATCGAATTTCCCGTAAAGTTGTAACCTGTAGTTTGATAATTTCGGTAACTTAAGTAACATACAAGGAAACATCTGGAATTACATTTTTCTCATCATAAATTGGAAATCGAAATATTTCAAAAATAAGGTCCTATTAAATTCAGCGCAAATATTTTCAGGGTCATTTCTACTCGTAAAATTAAACAACATTTTCACCTCTCCAGCTTGAAAAGAACAGTTTTGCCGCGTTAATCCAGTGGGCAAAAGTCGTTTTTATTCACGCGATGGAGAAAAGTGATTTGTATTTCGAACATCAAATTTTATCAGAACTAATCGTGACAATGGCGGCAGTTCGTTCTGAAAACAACGTATTGTTCTATTAAATATTTCTGACAATTCTGAATATTGGTACATATTATGTAATATTTCTAAACGAATCCTGAAAAAAATAATTTGACGGGAATTTTAATTTTTCTGAAGCATTTGAGCTGTACAGCCAATTTCCCAAACTTGACAATGGCAGAATTTTCTCACTGGTAGAGGTGAAAAGTTGTATGTACCACACGGGAGCAAATTCATTCTCATCTCATGCTGTTGAATCCCTCACTGAGCTCAGGATACAACTCACTACGCTCGTGATTCAATTTTAGTATCCTTGGCTACCTCGGGATTCAAAATTAACACTCGAAGCAAAAATTACCTTTGCCCTCTTGTTGTACAAATAACTATTTACAATAAACAAAAATTGGACCTCCTATTTGACACACTTTTGAACATTTTTGTATGAGACGTCCACTTTTCATATCCAACTATGTAATTGAGAAAGGTTGATCTCTTTCTCTTTTCGTGTGGGACACCGAGTCTTCCAGCGACCCGATGAACCCTGGTGTCCGAGTTTTTCAACCGCCTACTACCACTAGTAGGCCTCTGACATGGTTGTGTTACAACCGCCGTCTAAGTAATCATAGACAGCAACCGCAGCCGACGGCTTAACGTGTCCTCCGAAGCACGGAACTATTTCTTTTCGGACAATCAGATGGTTCACCCTGCGATGTCCTAACCAGACCGGGGACAAATTCACAAAGTGAAATATATTAACTTTGTGAGTGTCCCACCGAGATTCGAACCCGGATCCTTTGCGTAGCAGGCAGTCGCACTACCACTGCGCCACATCAGCCGTTCGAAAGAAAAGTTGATGAGTTTATCGAATAGAACACACCCTAAAAATCATTGCACTGAATTAAATAGGACCTTATAAATCCACTCTCAGAATTTCGCTAGCTTTTGTCCAAAAACTTTGCTAGTTAAATACCGTATGCAAACCGAAGGAATTAAAAAAGATAAAATTTATTCATGGAGCATAATACCGGTAATCTCGCAGGGGAATTAATTAAATCGTTCTTGGAGAATAATCTCATCTCTCATGGTGATGTTGTAGTCTACCATCCATTAGTAGTAACGTAGCCGAGCCGGTTTTCTATTAGGACAATACAAAATTGTTATAAAAAGAAGAAATTTGCGTAATGCAAATTTCTTTTTTTTACAATGACCGATCATGACGTCAATAAGTGATAATGCTATCCTACATTGAATAAAGTTATTTCTTTTTAATTTTTTTTTCAAAAGCTCTTTAGCTTATTTAGAGTAATTTTGGTAAAGTGTTCATTTTAGGAAGCAAACATTTCGGGAAAGTAGACTGTATGTGCAAAAAGGTTATTTTGGTAATTTTGCAACTTTGAGCATTATAAAATTTTGGTCAATTTGGAGTCATGGTCATTTGTACATCTTGTTCATTACGCTCTGAAAGGCTGAAGGCGGTTACTGGCAGTCGTAAGTATTGGACTGGAATGATGCAGTTTTGACAATTAAAGATAACCTAACAAATTAATTTGAAAAAAGAAAAACTTTACCAGTAGGGTGAGACAACACATCGATATGATTATCTTTTTATAAAGATTTTTGAAATTGTGCGAAGAATCAACTGGCCCGTATTGGTAAGTAACGTTTCCCCGAAAAAACTGCGTACTTATACATAAAACTGATCCTACATTTCAAGTCAACTTATCATCACCGCACTCTTTACATACGGGCTGATACCGATCAAATAGACAGTCTTTTTTTATAAATTGGTACAAAAAGTAAGTATGTACTATTTTGTCTTTTTGACGGTTACAATTTTACATCAAAATAGTCTCAGTGGATGGGAGAGTACTTTCGCATGCAAATACGTACATATCATCATAACTAACTCTTGCAGCTGATATTAACATAATTCCCGGATGAAATGTAAATACTGGGCGGCTGTTTACATGGTTTTTCATATAACGAGCCATATAGGTACAGTCAGGATCGGGCTGGGTTAGACAGTTTGGACTTTGGACCGTTCTTATCCCGTGTGCATATGACTTACATTGGCAGTTTGAGTGTCTAACCGCACCTGAGCTTGACTGTACTTACTGTATACGGGGTGTAAGGGACGGTGTACCGAAAACTTTGCAGGCATGATCAGACCATGAAACTGAACAACTTTTTCTATGGAAGCTATGTTGGTAAACGATAATTTTTTTTCGACCTCCCATACAAAATGCCCGATCAGGTGACTGACTTTCTATGGAAACTCCAAAAAAGAATTTCGTTTCCCAACATAGGCTCCATACTAAAAGTTGTTCAGTTTCATGGTCTGATCACGCCTGCAAAGTTTTCGGTACACCGTCCCTTACACCCTGTATAGACTTTACAATCACGTCTTTCATAAACTTTAAGCCATCGACTACTGTTTTTAACAAAGTTGCACTAAATTGTTGATATCCAGGTTTGGAGTCTACTACTTTTTATTTTTGAGCCGTCGTCGTGAAGAGTATCAAGTCGGTTTCAGAGTTTTTAAACCGTCTATCGCTTTTCAGATAAAGATTTTGGTTGACCCATAGTGGTCAATTTGAATGATACCTACTCTGCTACGGTTGCTACTCTTTTTTTGCTGAATGTTTGGAATAGGTTTTTTCCTCAAACATAGTTACACTACACCACGTTATTATTTTTATTCTTACATACATATATACATACACATATTACGCCCTTACGGGGTAGGCAGAGCGTAAACGGCCGCAAAAAACGGTCATTTACGCCACGTCTGACAAATATTTGATAGACATTTGTATATTGCCATTGTGACAAGTTGACAGCCCATAGCCTAAAATTGCAATACAAGTCCTTTAGTCGTCTCTTTTGACTCCCACAGGAAAGAAACGGGGTGATGCTATTCTAAGCCGGCATCACACGGCTCATTCTTATTTAATTCAATTTCATCATCAAACAATATGTTAGAACACAATCTTCAGTTGTATTTAAACAACCAGAATCATTGCCACCGTATTTACATTTAGGAGAAGTAATTTATCGTGCGCATCTAACACTGTTGACACTCGACTACTCGGGAGTTTGATTTGGTTCCATTTCGCCCCTAAAAAGCCTAATGTAGATGTGTGCGTGTGATATTGACGTTTCTTTATAGCCGCCCATCTGTCTTGGCCGTGCCTGCTAATTAATTTATTTAACTTTATGCAATAAATTTACATAGGCGGACTTTATGCCGAAGGAATGATCTACCAGTCTACCTTAGGGCATGTGAAAATGGGAGAGGCAGGTGCAAAATAAATCCACACTAATATTATAAATGCGAAAGTAACTCTGTCTGTCTGTCTGTCTGTCTGCTACGCTTTCACGGCCAAACCGCTGAACCGATCTTCATGAAACTTGGCACAGAGATTGCTAGCATACCGAGAACGGACATAGACTACTTTTTATCACCATTCGAGGGTCTGGAGTATAGATGTAGACCACCAGGTGTACCACCAGGAGCCCAGCTAAACTATTAGAGATACAGGCATGGTTCCAAAACAAAAGTTGTTCAGTATGATGGGCCGCTTCTTTTCACAAGGACATTGAGGATCTGGAGTACCTTATGTAGACCACCAGGTGTACCACCAGGAGCCCAGCTAAACTATTAGAGATACAGGCATGGTTCCGAAACAAAAGTTGTTCAGTATGATGGGCCGCTTCTTTTCACAAGGACATTGAGGATCTGGAGTACCTTATGTAGACCACCAGGTGTACCATCAGGAGCCCAGCTAAACTATTAGAGATGCAGGTATGGTTCCAAAACAAAAATTGTTTAGTATAATAGGTCGCTTCTTTTCACAAGGACATTGAGGATCTGGAATACCTTATGTAGACCACCAGGTGTACCATCAGGAGCCCAGCTAAACTATTAGAGATACAGGCATGGTTCTAAAACAAAAGTTGTTCGGTATGATGGGCCGCTTTTTTTTACAAGGACATTGAGGACCTGGAGTACCTTATGTCACCAGGTGTACCATCAGGGACCACGTAAACTATTAGAGCTACAGGTATGGTTCCAAAACAGAAGTTTTTCAGTATGATGGGCCGCTTCTTTTCACACGGACGTTGAGGATCTGGAGTACCTTATGTTGACCACCAGGTGTACCATCAGGAGGCCAGCTAAACTATTAGAGATACAGGCATGGTTCCAAAACAAAAGTTGTTCGGTATGATGGGCCGCTTCTTTTCACAAGGACATTGAGGATCTGGAGTACCTTATGTAGACCACCAGGTGTACCATCAGGAGCCCAGATAAACTATTAGAGATACAGGTATGGTTCCAAAACAGAAGTTGTTCAGTATGATGGGCCGCTTCTTTTCACAAGGACATTGAGGATCTGAAGGACCTTATGTAGACCACCAGGTGTACCATCAGGAGCCCAGCTAAACTATTAGAGATACAGGCATGGTTCCAAAACAAAAGTTGTTCAGTATGATGGGCCGCCTCTTTTCACCAGGACATTAAGGATCTGCAGTACATAATGTAGACCACCAGGTGTACCATCAGGAACCCACGTGAACTATTAGAGATACAGAAATGGTTCCAAAACAAAAGTGGTTCAGTATGATGGGCCGCTTCGTTTCACAAGGACATTGAGGATCTGGAGTACCTTATGTAGACCACCAGGTGTACCACCAGGAACCCACGTAAACTATTAGAGATACAGAAATGGTTCCAAAAAAAAAGTTGTTCAGTATGATGGGCCGCTTCTTTTCACAAGGATATTGAGGATCTGGAGTACCTTATGTCACCAGGTGTACCATCAGGAGACCACGTAAACTATTAGAGATACAGAAATGGTTCCGAAACAAAAGTTGTTCATGATGATGGGCCGCTTCTTTTCACAAGGACATTGAGGATCTGGAGTACCGTATGTAGACCATCAGGTCTACCATCAGGAGCCCACCTTATTGGAGATACAGAAATGGTTTCAGAACAAAAGTTGTTCAGTATGATGGGAATAAGTTGAGAAAGGACATTGCCTTCTTTACCGAGGACAGAAAAACAAAAAATGTGGTATATAGAGGTATAAAAATGTATAACAGTAACTTATATTACCTTTTGATCCGTCTAATCTACTTATGCTAACCATTTTAGTGTGCTCAAATCGGCACCTCTGGAGTAAGTACTCTGTTATCTACTGACTTTTGTATTCATTGGTTATAAATATTGATCTCTCAGGCCGGATGGCAAATTTTGAATTGTCCCTTTAACAACAGAAGCAAGCAAATCATCTTTAAACAATACAGATGAGAACTGTTCTAATATCACTGTCACACTTACCATGTATACACATACCTACTTTAGAACTTCTGCCTAAAAAAAAACTATCTAACGCGGACGAAGTCGCGGGTAAAAGCTAGTGAATTTATAAAACCTAAATCAATCTCATTCCGGCCAATACTTAATTCGTGGTAATATAGGGCCCCGTTTTGACCTTTTGGGTAAACAAAACTTTAAAATGTTAGTCTCCATGGAAACATCAAACCAAAGCTTTCTAGGTTGAGTGCCAAAAGCTCAAATCACCTGACCACACAAACAGCCAACTTTGTAGTCTATAAAACAAACTTGCACCCAATAAGTTTAAACCCTAGCCGCAGTCTAGCACTAAAGCTAGACTAAATCCGTGCTCAAACTCGGACAGAGACGTGACGACGGCGATGCAGACTTACTTTAACTAAGTATATCGTGTGTTACAGGATAACAAGTTAAGCTGACAAGGTGTAAAAGTGTCCCTTGTAATGAGTCTATCCTCACACACACACACACACACACACACACATATATCACGCCTTTAATCCTTATCGGGGTAGGCAGAGCGTAAATAGCCGTAAAAAACTGCCATTTACACCACGTCTGACAAATGTTTGAGGGTTATTCGGAATATTGTGTATCGCTACAGTGACAGGTTGTCAGCCCATCGCCTAAAATTGCAATACACACCTTCGAGTCCCTTAGTCGCCTCTTACGACTCCCACGGTAAAGATATGGGGTGATGCTTTTCTAAGTCGGCATCACACGGCAAACTAATATTATGTCTATCCTACTAATGTTATAAATGCAAAAGGTTGTATATTTTTACTTCTTTACGCAAAAACCACTGAACCGATTGTAATAAAATTTGCCACTTAAATAGAAGGTAACATGGATTCACACATAGGATAGTTTTTATCACCACTTATACGGGCAACGTCGTGGGTATCAGCTAGTTGACAATAAATTGAAGCCATAGTGTCGGTTTTGAAAATTACGGAAATATTTTTTTTTACCAAATTACACAAAAAAAATATAGTTGCATCGCAGCACAATTTTAACAATTTTAAGTTCGACTAAAGTTGCCAACGCGGCGCAGCGAGATTCTTTATAAGTACATTGCTTGTTATTTCATAGGTGCCATCATTTCAATAAACTGACGATAACCAGCAATGTATGCCAAATCGAAATTCATTTGCAGGGAAGTGCAGGACTTACCTAGACTAGTGATGTGATTATTTCATCGACTGATGATTACAAAGACTCTTATTATTATTTTTTATTTATTTTTTTGTATACAGGTTGTAAGGAACAGCTCTCCAAATACTGATAGGCATACAGATCATGAAACTGAACAACTTTCCCCTAGAAACATATGTCAGAAAATTCTAAAAAATCAACCTCCCGTACAAAATCATGATCAGCTCACTGCATTTACTGTAGGATTTTTTTTTTTGGACGTTTTTTGGAATATTTTCTTACGGAATTTTTCATAAGAAAATTATCTCAAGCACACTAACAGTATCGGAGGACCCTTACACGCTATACATACATGAACTCTAAAAACATTACACTCCTTGTTTGGTTGGGCAGTCGTGAAAATAAAATTATGTAAAAAAAACTTTTAAAACAAGCTTTTATTTAAGTGCTCTGAAAAGATGAAAATAAAATTTTTAATGACATTAACCACATTAATTTATGACTTTACAGAAATGAAAATATAATAAAAGCTTGTCGCGATGCCTAGAAGAAACTACCTAATTACAGTTAGGTGCGTACCTTATTACAAAATTTCAATCACAAATTGACAAGCTTTTATTATATTTTCATTTCTGTAAAGTCATAAATGAATGTGGTTAATGTCATTCTTAATTTTATTTTCATCTTTTCAGAGCACTTAAATAAAAGCTTGTTTTAAAAGTTTTTTTTACATAATTTTATTTTATATTTTTTAGTTTATGTTACGATAGTTATTGATCAATACGAAAGTCTTTCTATAAAACGGAGAGACCTTCAATAGAAAAACTTAAGGCACGGGGAAAACTAACATAAGGATAAAGTATAATTATCTCTTTTATATTCTATAGAAGTTGGTTGGTACCTACTCCTCCGGCATCCCTAATAGAAGAATTAGCTTGTAATATGTCTTAGTCTTTTCATTTCATTGATGGCGTCATTATTACATGGCCGAGTCCCAGTTAATTTCGAACAGTCTAATTCTTCTATCAGGAGGCCTTCTATTGACGTGACCCTAATTCATGGTGGGCCTACCAACTGCCTATCATGAACGAATTCGTATACAAAATTGCAAGTCCCAGCAGTTGAATATTGAGGAGTTCCATAGTTCGAAGACAACCCTGGATGTAGCGTCTAATTCATTGTGGGCTGTAATAAATACTACCCTGGCCTCTTGAAAAATACGTTTAAAGTAGCGACATCTAGTAGAGAACTAAATTCAATATATGAGAATCAATTCAATACGTTCGATCAGATTCGCTAGTAGTTCAGTACAATGTCGATAGATGGCATCAATCTAAAAGGTTCATCAGATTGGCAAGAGATGGCTCTCAAAGTAAAATATAATTTCAAATGTTAAAGGCACAATTTAGGTGTTTATATACGCATTTTATGTTTGAAATGATTTCTTTCATTTATAATTAAATAATTTACTTTTATTTATAAACTGGTTTAGGCTATGTGTAGTAAAAATAATTTAAATAAATTATGTTTCGAGAATATTCTGATTGCGACAGAAGCGACGCCTGTGGCCTGTGCTATCATTGAACAACTACAATTCTACAGGCGAAAAAGTGGCAACATCGCGCCAAAATTAATATTTAAATAGCAACACTGATGAAAATTACAACTACAGGCGTTTTTTGAAGCTACAGGTCTACAATTTTACAAGTCACAGCTACAGGCACCTGTAGATTTCCAAAGACAAACCATAGGGTAGATTTTGCTTTTAAAAACACAATCGAGCAAGTTTTTACAGGTGTTCATCAAAAGACTTGTAAACTACAACTGTAAAAACTTACAACTTGTGAATAATTTTACAGGTCGTCTGACCTAGGTAATTATTTTACAAGTGCAAGATTTCTGCATAAAAATCTATTCAATATGTTCAAAAGTACTCAAAATGCGTTAATTGCCAAATTATTTTGCTCGAGGCGTTAAATAAAGCAAAACTTTATCGTCAATTGTGGACTATTATTATTAATTCACAACAGTACTATTTTAACGTACTCTATCAATAATATGATTTTAATTAGAAATATTGTTGATTTCATTTTTATAATTTCCTTTTTATTAAAATAATAATTTTCAGTGTAATGTTTTATATATTTAGCTAAGTGTTTACATATTTTCACATTTTTTAATCTGTGCTATAACATTGACGTTGAATTTGAGTGAATGAAATGAATGAATCGATAGTGTTGTACATCGACTTGTAAAATTTACCTGTAGTCGAGATTTTGGAGCGGTACTGACAGTGATAGCTTTACAAGTGTCTTCATAAAACGCCTGTAACTTGTAAATTGTAACTACAAGTGCGTTACAGGCAGATTTCCGCCTGTAAATGTGGACCTGTACCTGTACAATGATAATACATGGCACTGGTGTTGAGTAGCTAAACTAAGATATGTTTACTATTTAGGGATCCGTGGGGTAAGGGTGGAATATAAAAACCTTTAAATAATAAGTAAACATTTAATTTATCTGAGAACAACAACTGGTCGCAGTGGACTACTGTTGGACTTGGTTTTCTCTTTTGGGGAAAATATTTACATTATTTTAAAATAATGGGTTACCAGCAAATCTAAGTCACATACAAAAACATCGGTGTCTCGCATGTATAAAAGAAGAAGATAAAGAATACACTACTAAGCCTGTCTGTTCAGCATATTCGCCAATCAACTTTAAATATTATATCATTGAATATTAGTTGAAAGTAAAATAACCTACTAAAATATCAGTGATAAATGGGAAACACTCATACTAGAACAATCTTGATATTAACAAAGTCTGAGTTTATTGAAGAAAGCTAGATTCTATGATCTTCATAATATCAATTTAACGTTACGACGATATTTGAAAAAAAAGTTAAAATAATTTTATTCTGTACGGAACCCACAATCAAATAAATCTAATATGGATCGAAGATCGAATAATCGAGATCGTTCCAGTTCGTTAGCTCCACCTGGTGTCGAGTAGCGGAATAAGCGGTTATGCCTCAAATGGAGCTGGATTATTCTAGATTTAGACTTTTCGAGAAAATTGTATCTGGACCTTCCGTTTTGAGGGATATATAAGGCCTGGTGTGTCGGCGAAAGGGGAAGTCTGATTTTAATCGGTGAAGTATGCAGATCTAAGAAGAATAGTAGTAAAAGTGGAAGAAAAAGAGGAGTGCAGTGTGAAAGTCCTGACCCTGAGATGCTGCTGGATTGAAGATGGATCTTGTCCCGTGGTCGCTGCGCCTTTGCCCTGGAAAGTGGCTGCTGTGTGTTGGAGTGTGAAGATACATGCTTGGAGCTGTGTTCGTGTGTCTTCTGTGGATATCAGCTGACTGCGAGTTGAGTGGATGACTTTGGAATGCTGTGGGCTGGCCTACTATCTACCTAAACCCAGATAAGTGTAGTTTTCCATCCTAATTCTTATTAGATTGATAGTAAGAAAACATTAAAAATTAGGTACAAAATTATTGCCAAGCGGTTAGGTTTTGCTAATGATTTATAATATTTAGTAGGGGTTAGGTAGGAAATCCTTTTATTGATTCCATCCTATCTCTATTTATCTACCACACCATATAAGTATCAGATTGGACTGGTTATTTCCTAAGTTTTGTCTGTACTTTGTTTCAACAGAAACTTTTTATCATGGAAAACCTTTTGTTGCTAAGGCGACTATGGAATTTATTCCTATGTTCCTGTGTTTTATACATAATTGGAATATGTCCAGCAGTGAAACAACATTATTTATACTTACCAATAATTTGATTTGCTTTGCAAACAAATTACTTATATCTCAGTATTGAGAATGGCAGTGTCCATCAGTGGATTAAATATCTACTAATAAATAAACCTTTTGTTGCTAAGGCGACTATGGAATTAATTTATATGTTCCTGTGTTTTTACTTAATGGGAATTTGTCCAGCAGTGAAACAACATTATTTATACTTACCAATAATTTGATTTACATTGCAATCAAATTACTTACATCTCAATTAATGAGAATGGCGGTGTTCATCAGTGGATTAAATATCTACTTATAAATTGTACTTGCTATTTTATAGTAGTACTTTCATCAGATTATATGGTGGGTAGATAATATACTCCCATCCTAATATCCTACCCTGAAATGGGTTCAGATGTTTAATTTTATTACATCTACATACATTGTTCGAGAAACCTATCATGACTGGCAGAATGATGCCTATGTGAATCTGTGAATACAGAATACTTACCTAAAGACGAATGATTGTCATCAGATGTCATGTGACAGCTATTATCTTCCATCATCAAACCATACCATACTTTTGCGTTCAATATTTCTGTACCAGCATTATGATCTAAGACCAATTATTTGACCACAGGCGGTTATTATGAGATTCATTTTTGCAATAGCCTTCCTCTACTATGGGATTTGCTGATAGCTTTCCCAAACACTCATCTGGCTCGCGATATGAAGCTCATATTATGAAAGGGTCTAGCATAAACTGCATTCCCTAACTAACCTCCGTATGGATCATATTAATTGTAGACAAATGTCTTGTGCAGATTATATCTGAACGTTGGTCTAAGGACCACTACTGAAATATTACCAAAGATACTAGTTGGAATCATGTCATTTGACTGATAACCTAACTTATAATACTTACCTCATCAACCAGACACAATGGTGTCAATTCGGCTGGTCATGAGATTGGCTATACTTATACAAATATTAAATACTAGCTTTTACCCGCGACTTCGTCCGCGTTAGATAGCTTTTTTTGGCACAGGTTCTAAAGTAGATATGTAGAGGTACCTATATACATAATAAATATGACAGTGATATTAGAACAGTCCTTATCTGTACTGTTTAAAAATGACTTCCTTACTTCTGTTGTTAAAGGGACAATTCAAAATTTGCTATCCGGTGTACTGCCCTGAGAGATCAATATTTATAACCATTGAATACAAAAGTCAGTAGATAACAAAAAAATCCTCGGTAAAAAGTTGCCAATGTCCTTTCTCAACTTATTCCCATCATTCTGAACAACTTTTGTTTTGGAACCATTTCTTTATCTCGAATAGTTTAGGTGGGCTCCTGATGGTACACCTGGTGGTCTACATAAGGTACTCCAGATCCTCAATGACCTTGTGAAAAGAAGTGGCCCATCATAATGAACAACTTTTGTTTTAGTACCATGCCTGTACCCCTAATAGTTTAGGTGGGGTCCTGATGGTACACCTGGTGGTCTACATAAGGTACTCCAGATTCTCAATGTCCTTGTGAAAAGAAGCGGCCCATCATACTGAACAACTTTTGTTTTAGAACCATGCCTGTATCTCTAATAGTATAGCTGGGCTCCTTATGGTACACTTGGTGGTCTACATAAGGTACTCCAGATCCTCAATGTCCTTGTGAAAAGTAGCGGCCCATCATACTGAACAACTTTTGTTTTAGAACCATGCCTGTATCTCTAATAGTTTAGCTGGGCTCCTGATGGTACACCTGGTGGTCTACATAAGGTACTCCAGATCCTCAATGTCCTTGTGAAAAGAAGCGGCCCATCATACTGAACAACTTTTGTTTAAGAACCATGCCTGTATCTCTAATAGTTTAGCTGGGCTCCTGATGGTACACCTGGTGGTCTACATAAGGTACTCCAGATCCTCAATGTCCTTGTGAAAAGAAGCGGCCCATCATACTGAACAACTTTTGTTTTAGAACCATGCCTGTATCTCTAATAGTTTAGCTGGGCTCCTGATGGTACACCTGGTGGTCTACATAAGGTACTCCAGATCCTCAATGTCCTTGTGAAAAGAAGCGGCCCATCATACTGAACAACTTTTGTTTCGGAACCATCCCTGTATTTCTAATAGTTTAGCTGGGCTCCTGGTGGTACACCTGATGGTCTACATTTGTACTCCAGACCCTCGAATGGTGATAAAAAGTAGCCTATGTCCGTTCTCGGTATGCTAGCAATCTCTGTGCCAAGTTTCATGAAGATCGGTTTAGTGGTTTGGCCGTGAAAGCGTAGCAGACAGACAGACAGACAGACAGACAGACAGACAGAGTTACTTTCGCATTTATAATATTAGTGTGGATGTTGTTCTATGAACATCTGAATCTATTAGATTCCTAAATACTTCTCCGTGGTGTCTAGTACATCACAGCACCTGTCTGTTGGTGCAATCTGTTCAACCCTGGGTGTCAAAACCCACTATCCAGTTCAGGGAGAACCAAATTAACACAAAATTCAGTTGTGATGTCTGCTCTTTTGGTCGGGTTTGCACCATTGATAGTTGTGCAAGGACGACTAAGGGAAAATGGATATCCATTCTGAATATCTGTAAGGGGTGAGGGTTCTACTTCTCAGGGGCGGAGAGGGGGCCCCGTGAGGCTCATATACCTTTCCCGATCCTGTCCAACCTTTACTCATGTCAGGAAATCCATGTACCTTCTTAAAGAACTGTTTGGGTTACTTATTTTCTATATTAAACACAACGTAATGGGTCCTACCAACTAACTAGACGATCATGCTAATAATTTACATCACGAGCCATTTATTTATATTGTTTTGGGACATTGTTTGAGGTCTGAAACTCCTTCTTCAAGTGTTGGAACTTGAACAAGCCCCATCTTCCATCGATAAATTCATAGCCGCTTTAGTGGGGTTCGTTACATTTGGTGCCGTTGACCGTAGGATACAAAAATCCTAGGGTCTTGAGTACGGATGGGAGGTCACAAACATGGATTTCTTGAGTATTTGGTTGGACGGTGTCGGGCGGTAACGGAGAGTCACGCACGGGTTCCACTTTCTAACACATTTATACACTGTAAAGTTATGGGGGCGATGATTTTCATACAGGTAGGCATCTGTAATATAAAATCTAGCCGAATTCAGGTCTTTTCCAATGATTTTTCTTGTTGATCTTTGTTGCGTTGTATGCGTTCATAAGATAAAAGTCCTTTTGCGCTTTGCAGAAACGTCAAATTTCAAACGAGTTCTTTTTCATCTTTTGATGAACTAAGGGTTTGAAATAAGCATTCCTCGTACAAGAATAACAATAATTTAGTTTATTTTATGCTATCTTTTATGTTGTTTCAATTTTATTCCATGATAAAATAATACAAATAATATCACTGCGGAAATTAGATATCCACGTTTTGAACGCACCTCGTACTTTGACAGATAGTAGGGATGTGCAACTATTAATGGGTTGATAGTCGATAATCGATATTAAGCGGGTTGATATTTGTTCTCGAGTGTTATGTAGATAGCACTGAAGTTATGCAGTTGCGCTATTTTACACTAAAATCAGTGCCACTTTATACATTATTCATTTAATTTTGTGTTTATTGAATTGATGAAAATTTCATTAATTTTAATATGGTGGCGGGACGGTAGGTTTGTTGCGTGGCGGATCAGACTAACAGTAGTTGATTGATTGCGAGCACAATGCGATACGGAACGGAACTTGTGATAGATTTATACCTGTTTCCACTGTCAACCATGTTTGATTTTGCTGATTGCCTGATAGGTATGACGTCAAATTTTCAGTTTAGCAATACGCCTTTTGTATTAAAATTAATGTATCGACTCGGAACTATCTGCAGAAAACTTCAATTTTAATATAAAAAGGATAATCGGTAAAATATTGATATAAATTAAATTTAAACATCTATTTTATTGTTTTCGTGGTAGGTTTTATATCTGAAAATTAACAAATTGTTACCAATCTTTTATTCCGTTACCGAATAAATATCGACTTTTAATCAGAGATGCACAGCACTAGAATAAGTTTGACAGTCATATGGTAGCGGCGTGTTTGAATCGAATGAATGAAAATAAAGTTATATTCACATGTTTTCGTATGAAATTAGGTTCAAAAACTTATTTTCAAGTAATTTATTTAGTGGTTAATAATGTTTTATGTAGGATTCGTGCCCAATATAGTGTTGAAGTTAAAGTATTCGGGTGAAAACATGTGTTCATGTTTTGATTGTGTTAAAAGTGTGTTTTCGGTAGTTTTACAACTTTTCAGTATAAAAGGATTGTTTTTTCGAATATTACGCATCATCTAAAAGATTCAGGTAACATTTAAGCTCTGTTTTAAAGTAGATAAGTTGGCTAAATTTACTAAGAAAAGTTGCTTGATTTAAACTTTAATTAAAAGTGTTTGTTTGCCCACTTTAAAATATAAAAGGTGTCGTATTTAGATAAAGAATCGGATTATACAGTTATCTAGTATCAATGTTGATTACAAAAGTAGTTATTGTTACTCCTAAATTCTCTTGGAATCTTAAATTTGGGCTTGATTCAAGTGTTTATCAATACCTTTAAATTAGATTAATGCATTTTTTTATCATATTATATCCATCCATACATGATTAATTTAAAGATAAAGTAACTATTACCTTTAGTGTGTTATTTTTGTTCGGCTATGGTCAAATCATTACACTACTCTGTATTACTTTTGCAATGATGATACTATGGCATGATTTGTTACGCACAATGGCAAGTTATTCTAACTTTGTTCATCATTGTACAAGGTGATGCTGCCCGCAAGAACACTAAAGGAAATGCATAGAGATATGTATTTCTGAACATTTACCTTTTACAGACTGTACATAAAATGGCCGGAATGGTCTATCACATACTACAAATGACACGATTTGACCGAGGCTGGGTTTAATTTTTATTAAAATTTAAATAACCATCATGTTATGGATGCGAATAGGGCTACTCAAGGAAACTATTTTTACTAGCATTATAATCTTATTTTTATAACGAGATCTCAACTACCTTGAGTTAGGATCTGTTTAAGTCAAATCAAATCACCACTCTGGGTTATTATTTGTAGATAGTCGGCTGGAGGATGTTCTAGTTGTTGGAGCAACGAGGATATTTTCTGCTGGCTCGCTATTGATGATAGCTTTGCAAGCATCTATTCAAAGGGAGACCACGAGCGTGATCTCCTTACATGGCCCCTCTACAGACTTACAAGAGATTGCAATATGTTTCAAACACTTGGTGTTGGTAAACATATCTGCAATCAATAACACACTACAAAAAAACATTTGGATTTGATTTAAACATTATAATTTTAAAATCATATAATTTTAGTTTAAGCTGCAGTAAAATTATTTTGTTTTTCATTATCAATACTATTCATCCAAGTTTTAAACTTTTATTGTTTCAATGAATCAGGCCAAATTTTGGATTCATAAATGTTTCATTATTTAATTTACCTTCACTATCTAGAATTATTTCTTATCTAAATACAACCTGTATTAAACCAGTCATATTTCAAAAAAAAAAAAAATTATGATATTTAAGTAACTACAAATGCTAAGTAGGTATAGACTCATTAACAGTAGGATGTATGTTTAGGTAAATAAATTTCATTTTCTTTTACAACATAGGGTGTAGGTATTAGCACAGAATAATAACTAGTAACTAGCGTTACAGAAGCTTTACTTCGCAATGGTTTTCAAAGAAATATGTACTCAATCTGATAGACAATATGATTTAATTTAGCTCGCGTTCCAGTCAACCACGTGTTCATTTGCAAACCTGCCAAATATTTTTTTGAGGGAATATGAGCCGCGGTCTAGGGTTGCTTACTTCGAGAAACTATTTACGCCATCTAGCGCACAACACGAGCGTTTACTCCTACTTTTGGCGGGCACGCAGCAGGCAGCGACGAGTACGTTCATGTAGTCTAAGACCTAGCAGCATGTATGTATTGTATAATATGCTATACGATTATTGCCGAAGATTTAATTCAATGAAGTAATAAACCTGCAATAGTCCTTGCATCAGGCGGTTGCTGGCTCTGGGTGTACGAGTACTTCTATAGTGCAGACAGAGCAAGTATCCGCTTGATGTACACATCACAACACATTATTTGGTATAAAAAAAGCCTCTGTGCTGTTGGCTTTGGCCCCACACATGCCTCAAAGGACCGGGTCCCTGTGGGCCCGAGATCCGAAAAGAATACCAACATAATAATAATGTAAAGGTTGCCTGGAAGAGATCGCTGCAAGCGATAAGGCCGCCTTTGCTTACTTTTAGTCTTAAGTTTTCTGTATTGTTTTGTTTCTGTTGTGTATGTTGTAAGCAATAAAGTGTTCATCTATCTATCTATCTATAATAATAATAAAATGTATATAGGTACTAATAATAATAATATTATAATGTATACTATTTTTTTTTTCCGTGGGTGTCGTAAAAGGCGACGACGAACAATTTTAGGCGATGGGCTGACAACCTGTCACTATGGCGATTCACAATTTTCTGAATGACCCTAAAATGTTTGTCAGACGTGGCGTAAATGTCCGTTTTTAGCGGTCGTTTACGCTCTGCCTACCCCGCAAGGGATTATAGGCGTGATATATGTATGTATGTATGTTTTCGTCTGTCCATCTTACAAAAAATTGTCGAGAAAGTTGAATAAATATCGCACGCGTGTGACTTCTTTCGCTTGCGGCAGCCCGCTAGATTAGCCCTTTCGCAGTGGCCGGCGCCAGGAGGTATGTTTTCAATACCTACACGCGGAGTGACACAGGCCTGGTATTAGACACATAACATAACAAAACTAGGGTTGAAGGATATTATGGAAGTTTGAAGTATATGGCAGGGATATTCTTATGGACGCATATAAATTTATATTTAAAAATGTTAAGGTATTTATAAACCTAATTGTTGTTCACTATTTTTACAGGTTCTTAAACAGTGTGACCTCACCAGCTTTTGGATTAGGGTTACAGTTTCAGCTGGATTCTATTTTAACACTTGTTAGTTTAACCTATAGTATGCTAGTCATTGTATGTAGTTGAAGTGTGGGTTATGTGAGTTGGGAATAGGGAAGTATTTTCAATTTTAAGTGTACAGGGAGTCATTTGAATGTGGTTTGGGTGTATGAAGTGGAATGGAAGAAGTGTGATGGTAGCACGCCTCTGTTGTGCTTGTTCAGCAGTGAGATATTGTGGCTGTTTTAGTAGTAGTAGACATTTTAGCTGTTTGTGGCAGGATAGCCATTCTTGGAGGATACTTTTATTTCTAGACTTAAAGATTGTGGGGGCGAGAATCTTAAAAATTTGAAAAAATAATAATTTAAACAACCTTGTCTAAGAGTTTAGTAGTCTGGGGGCGAAGTTTCATCTACACAATTATAAAGTGTGCCTGAGCTAAATGTAATTTTAGGATATCAATTTGAATATCATGGCGTAAATTTAAAATGTTCTGTTCAATTTGTGTGTGTCATGAATTATTTTATATGATTAGAATGTAAAATTTGTTTTTCTGAAACTCTGACTAGTTTACTAAGTTTTGTGGTTTGCACCTTTTTGTATATTCTAAACTTTGTCTCCATCCATGCTTGATATAGTTTTGTTCTTTTCTGAAATTCATGTTAGTATTATTATGTCTTTTCATAAAAGGTTCAGGATCAAATCATTTCACAACACTCTGTATTTACTTCTGCAGTGATCTGACTGTGGGACAGGTTGTTAGCACAATATCAATCTGTGCTACGTTATATCTCTGTTCGAGGTATTTCTGCAAGCATAATACTAACAAAGTACCTTTACAGACATCACAAATTTGGTCAAGTTGGCCTATACACACTACATATTTCACGATTTGATCAGAACCATTTCTCTTACATTACTTTTGCTGACTTTATCATATTGTCATGGATGTGAGTAGGGCAAGTATTTGATTAACTTATCTTAATAAACATAATCCATTCTGATTGAGGTCTTAACTACCTTGGGTTAAGATCTGTTTTAAGCCAAATCATTCACTACTCTGACGTTACTGTGGCAGATAATCGGTGAAGGGTCGGCTTGTTGGTTCAGCATCAAGCCTAACTTTCTGCTGATTCGCTGCTTATGGTCGCGCTGCAGGCAAATGATACTAAAGGGGTGGTGCAGAGATGTACTGTCCTGAACATGTACCTCTTACAGACTCAACAAGGAGGTTGCAATAGGTTGCTGATACTTTAGTGTCGGTTAAACTATCTGCAACACAACCTACACACAACAGACTACATATAGATTTGGTTTAAACACTTAGATTCAATTCTTTTCATTATTATTATAAAAATAAAAAAATATATTTCATTATTTAAACAACGTTTGCATAAACAATTTTCTAAGGAACAGTCAGGGTATGCGGGAAAAAATTAATACACTCCTTATAAGGTTTCTTTTTTGATTGACACATGCAGGTTGAATGTAATGACTGGTCAAGTCTCTTGTTTGCATTTGGCGCAGTTTTAATTTTGGTGTAATAGACGAATTCATCTAGTAAGCGTATTATACAGCAGCATTTGGCGTAATAAATGTAAGTGCTTTAGAAAAAGGCGTAGATAAATTTCCTAACTTTGCTTTAATTTTGTTGTATTTGGCGTAACTTGCATATTTGCAGAAGTATTCAACATGTTAATTTTCAATTGCATTTGGCGTATATGATTCATTGCGTGTATTAACAGGTTCTCAAAACTTTTTACACTAGCGTAAAAGGGCTCTTGGCGTAGGTCAGGATAGTAACATTTGGTTCAGGCATACTCAGGACGGGATTCATTAGATGATTGAGATCTGTGGGGGTGGTTATTGGGAAATAAATAAACTTAAAACTCATGGGGGCGACTCGAATTGGTTTTCATAAATGTTTTAACGATTAGAGGATTTTAAAGTTTTGGGGGCGGGAAATTAAATTGGAAATTGTTTAAAATTTTTCTTCGATTTAATAACTAAATCTCATAAAAATTTGGGGGCGAATTGTAATAAATACTACCCTGGCCTCTTGAAAAATACGTTTAAAGTAGCGACATCTAGTAGAGAACTAAATTCAATATATGAGAATCAATTCAATACGTTCGATCAGATTCGCTAGTAGTTCAGTACAATGTCGATAGATGGCATCAATCTAAAAGGTTCATCAGATTGGCAAGAGATGGCTCTCAAAGTAAAATATAATTTCAAATGTTAAAGGCACAATTTAGGTGTTTATATACGCATTTTATGTTTGAAATGATTTCTTTCATTTATAATTAAATAATTTACTTTTATTTATAAACTGGTTTAGGCTATGTGTAGTAAAAATAATTTAAATAAATTATGTTTCGAGAATATTCTGATTGCGACAGAAGCGACGCCTGTGGCCTGTGCTATCATTGAACAACTACAATTCTACAGGCGAAAAAGTGGCAACATCGCGCCAAAATTAATATTTAAATAGCAACACTGATGAAAATTACAACTACAGGCGTTTTTTGAAGCTACAGGTCTACAATTTTACAAGTCACAGCTACAGGCACCTGTAGATTTCCAAAGACAAACCATAGGGTAGATTTTGCTTTTAAAAACACAATCGAGCAAGTTTTTACAGGTGTTCATCAAAAGACTTGTAAACTACAACTGTAAAAACTTACAACTTGTGAATAATTTTACAGGTCGTCTGACCTAGGTAATTATTTTACAAGTGCAAGATTTCTGCATAAAAATCTATTCAATATGTTCAAAAGTACTCAAAATGCGTTAATTGCCAAATTATTTTGCTCGAGGCGTTAAATAAAGCAAAACTTTATCGTCAATTGTGGACTATTATTATTAATTCACAACAGTACTATTTTAACGTACTCTATCAATAATATGATTTTAATTAGAAATATTGTTGATTTCATTTTTATAATTTCCTTTTTATTAAAATAATAATTTTCAGTGTAATGTTTTATATATTTAGCTAAGTGTTTACATATTTTCACATTTTTTAATCTGTGCTATAACATTGACGTTGAATTTGAGTGAATGAAATGAATGAATCGATAGTGTTGTACATCGACTTGTAAAATTTACCTGTAGTCGAGATTTTGGAGCGGTACTGACAGTGATAGCTTTACAAGTGTCTTCATAAAACGCCTGTAACTTGTAAATTGTAACTACAAGTGCGTTACAGGCAGATTTCCGCCTGTAAATGTGGACCTGTACCTGTACAATGATAATACATGGCACTGGTGTTGAGTAGCTAAACTAAGATATGTTTACTATTTAGGGATCCGTGGGGTAAGGGTGGAATATAAAAACCTTTAAATAATAAGTAAACATTTAATTTATCTGAGAACAACAACTGGTCGCAGTGGACTACTGTTGGACTTGGTTTTCTCTTTTGGGGAAAATATTTACATTATTTTAAAATAATGGGTTACCAGCAAATCTAAGTCACATACAAAAACATCGGTGTCTCGCATGTATAAAAGAAGAAGATAAAGAATACACTACTAAGCCTGTCTGTTCAGCATATTCGCCAATCAACTTTAAATATTATATCATTGAATATTAGTTGAACGTAAAATAACCTACTAAAATATCAGTGATAAATGGGAAACACTCATACTAGAACAATCTTGATATTAACAAAGTCTGAGTTTATTGAAGAAAGCTAGATTCTATGATCTTCATAATATCAATTTAACGTTACGACGATATTTGAAAAAAAAGTTAAAATAATTTTATTCTGTACGGAACCCACAATCAAATAAATCTAATATGGATCGAAGATCGAATAATCGAGATCGTTCCAGTTCGTTAGCTCCACCTGGTGTCGAGTAGCGGAATAAGCGGTTATGCCTCAAATGGAGCTGGATTATTCTAGATTTAGACTTTTCGAGAAAATTGTATCTGGACCTTCCGTTTTGAGGGATATATAAGGCCTGGTGTGTCGGCGAAAGGGGAAGTCTGATTTTAATCGGTGAAGTATGCAGATCTAAGAAGAATAGTAGTAAAAGTGGAAGAAAAAGAGGAGTGCAGTGTGAAAGTCCTGACCCTGAGATGCTGCTGGATTGAAGATGGATCTTGTCCCGTGGTCGCTGCGCCTTTGCCCTGGAAAGTGGCTGCTGTGTGTTGGAGTGTGAAGATACATGCTTGGAGCTGTGTTCGTGTGTCTTCTGTGGATATCAGCTGACTGCGAGTTGAGTGGATGACTTTGGAATGCTGTGGGCTGGCCTACTATCTACCTAAACCCAGATAAGTGTAGTTTTCCATCCTAATTCTTATTAGATTGATAGTAAGAAAACATTACAAATTAGGTACAAAATTATTGCCAAGCGGTTAGGTTTTGCTAATGATTTATAATATTTAGTAGGGGTTAGGTAGGAAATCCTTTTATTGATTCCATCCTATCTCTATTTATCTACCACACCATATAAGTATCAGATTGGACTGGTTATTTCCTAAGTTTTGTCTGTACTTTGTTTCAACAGAAACTTTTTATCATGGAAAACCTTTTGTTGCTAAGGCGACTATGGAATTTATTCCTATGTTCCTGTGTTTTATACATAATTGGAATATGTCCAGCAGTGAAACAACATTATTTATACTTACCAATAATTTGATTTGCTTTGCAAACAAATTACTTATATCTCAGTATTGAGAATGGCAGTGTCCATCAGTGGATTAAATATCTACTAATAAATAAACCTTTTGTTGCTAAGGCGACTATGGAATTAATTTATATGTTCCTGTGTTTTTACTTAATGGGAATTTGTCCAGCAGTGAAACAACATTATTTATACTTACCAATAATTTGATTTACATTGCAATCAAATTACTTACATCTCAATTAATGAGAATGGCGGTGTTCATCAGTGGATTAAATATCTACTTATAAATTGTACTTGCTATTTTATAGTAGTACTTTCATCAGATTATATGGTGGGTAGATAATATACTCCCATCCTAATATCCTACCCTGAAATGGGTTCAGATGTTTAATTTTATTACATCTACATACATTGTTCGAGAAACCTATCATGACTGGCAGAATGATGCCTATGTGAATCTGTGAATACAGAATACTTACCTAAAGACGAATGATTGTCATCAGATGTCATGTGACAGCTATTATCTTCCATCATCAAACCATACCATACTTTTGCGTTCAATATTTCTGTACCAGCATTATGATCTAAGACCAATTATTTGACCACAGGCGGTTATTATGAGATTCATTTTTGCAATAGCCTTCCTCTACTATGGGATTTGCTGATAGCTTTCCCAAACACTCATCTGGCTCGCGATATGAAGCTCATATTATGAAAGGGTCTAGCATAAACTGCATTCCCTAACTAACCTCCGTATGGATCATATTAATTGTAGACAAATGTCTTGTGCAGATTATATCTGAACGTTGGTCTAAGGACCACTACTGAAATATTACCAAAGATACTAGTTGGAATCATGTCATTTGACTGATAACCTAACTTATAATACTTACCTCATCAACCAGACACAATGGTGTCAATTCGGCTGGTCATGAGATTGGCTATACTTATACAAATATTAAATACTAGCTTTTACCCGCGACTTCGTCCGCGTTAGATAGCTTTTTTTGGCACAGGTTCTAAAGTAGATATGTAGAGGTACCTATATACATAATAAATATGACAGTGATATTAGAACAGTCCTTATCTGTACTGTTTAAAAATGACTTCCTTACTTCTGTTGTTAAAGGGACAATTCAAAATTTGCTATCCGGTGTACTGCCCTGAGAGATCAATATTTATAACCATTGAATACAAAAGTCAGTAGATAACAAAAAAATCCTCGGTAAAAAGTTGCCAATGTCCTTTCTCAACTTATTCCCATCATTCTGAACAACTTTTGTTTTGGAACCATTTCTTTATCTCGAATAGTTTAGGTGGGCTCCTGATGGTACACCTGGTGGTCTACATAAGGTACTCCAGATCCTCAATGACCTTGTGAAAAGAAGTGGCCCATCATAATGAACAACTTTTGTTTTAGTACCATGCCTGTACCCCTAATAGTTTAGGTGGGGTCCTGATGGTACACCTGGTGGTCTACATAAGGTACTCCAGATTCTCAATGTCCTTGTGAAAAGAAGCGGCCCATCATACTGAACAACTTTTGTTTTAGAACCATGCCTGTATCTCTAATAGTATAGCTGGGCTCCTTATGGTACACTTGGTGGTCTACATAAGGTACTCCAGATCCTCAATGTCCTTGTGAAAAGTAGCGGCCCATCATACTGAACAACTTTTGTTTTAGAACCATGCCTGTATCTCTAATAGTTTAGCTGGGCTCCTGATGGTACACCTGGTGGTCTACATAAGGTACTCCAGATCCTCAATGTCCTTGTGAAAAGAAGCGGCCCATCATACTGAACAACTTTTGTTTAAGAACCATGCCTGTATCTCTAATAGTTTAGCTGGGCTCCTGATGGTACACCTGGTGGTCTACATAAGGTACTCCAGATCCTCAATGTCCTTGTGAAAAGAAGCGGCCCATCATACTGAACAACTTTTGTTTTAGAACCATGCCTGTATCTCTAATAGTTTAGCTGGGCTCCTGATGGTACACCTGGTGGTCTACATAAGGTACTCCAGATCCTCAATGTCCTTGTGAAAAGAAGCGGCCCATCATACTGAACAACTTTTGTTTCGGAACCATCCCTGTATTTCTAATAGTTTAGCTGGGCTCCTGGTGGTACACCTGATGGTCTACATTTGTACTCCAGACCCTCGAATGGTGATAAAAAGTAGCCTATGTCCGTTCTCGGTATGCTAGCAATCTCTGTGCCAAGTTTCATGAAGATCGGTTTAGTGGTTTGGCCGTGAAAGCGTAGCAGACAGACAGACAGACAGACAGACAGACAGACAGAGTTACTTTCGCATTTATAATATTAGTGTGGATGTTGTTCTATGAACATCTGAATCTATTAGATTCCTAAATACTTCTCCGTGGTGTCTAGTACATCACAGCACCTGTCTGTTGGTGCAATCTGTTCAACCCTGGGTGTCAAAACCCACTATCCAGTTCAGGGAGAACCAAATTAACACAAAATTCAGTTGTGATGTCTGCTCTTTTGGTCGGGTTTGCACAATTGATAGTTGTGCAAGGACGACTAAGGGAAAATGGATATCCATTCTGAATATCTGTAAGGGGTGAGGGTTCTACTTCTCAGGGGCGGAGAGGGGGCCCCGTGAGGCTCATATACCTTTCCCGATCCTGTCCAACCTTTACTCATGTCAGGAAATCCATGTACCTTCTTAAAGAACTGTTTGGGTTACTTATTTTCTATATTAAACACAACGTAATGGGTCCTACCAACTAACTAGACGATCATGCTAATAATTTACATCACGAGCCATTTATTTATATTGTTTTGGGACATTGTTTGAGGTCTGATACTCCTTCTTCAAGTGTTGGAACTTGAACAAGCCCCATCTTCCATCGATAAATTCATAGCCGCTTTAGTGGGGTTCGTTACAGGGCCTACCAACTGCCTATAATAAACGAATTCGTATACAAAATTGCAAGTCCCAGCAGTTGAATATTGAGGAGTTCTATAGTTCAAAGACAACCCTGGATGTAGCGTCTAATTCATGGTAGGCCTACCAACTGCCTATAATAAACGAATTCGTATACAAAATTGCAAGTCCCAGCAGTTGAATATTGAGGAGTTCCATAGTTCGAAGACAACCATGGATGTAGCGTCTAATTCATGGTGGGCCTACCAACTGCCTATAATAAACGAATTCGTATACAAAGTTGCAAGTCCCAGCAGTTGAATATTGA
Organism: Tuta absoluta; assembly: GCA_027580185.1. Taxonomy (NCBI): domain Eukaryota; kingdom Metazoa; phylum Arthropoda; class Insecta; order Lepidoptera; family Gelechiidae; genus Tuta; species Tuta absoluta. Next base: position 1,961,798 of record JAQAHW010000019.1, on the reverse strand, counting down.
GGAGTTCCATAGTTCGAAGACAACCCTGGATGTAGCGTCTAATTCATGGTGGGCCTACCAACTGCCTATAATAAACGAATTCGTATACAAAATTTTGTGTCCCAGCTATAAACCGCTGAGGAGATCTCTCGTACGGAGCCGATCCTGGCAGCAGCATCAGGTCAAATTTATGATTAACATGCATTGTCATCGGTTCTGGACCAACATGCACAATTTCAACTCAATCGGATACCGAGAAGTGGTTCAAATTAAACTTGCAAGATTTGCACCGAACAAACATTGTTACTTACTTACTTACTTACTTACTTACTTACTTACTTACTTACTTACATACTTACATACACTGCAAGTTAAATAAAAGCTTTTAACAAAAAGGCGGTTTCCACATGCACCGCACGGCTCTCCGGAGTTTTGCCGGATCCATATTTTTGATAAAAGGATTTCACAAAATCCAATACCTAATGTTGAGGAAAACTAAATGGTGCCACTCTCGACTATGCTACTCGTACTTTCCTGTTAGTAACCGGGGTTCTTACACAAAGTAGTTCTTACCTCGATACTTTTTTTTGTTGAATTGTCCGGTATTTTGACCCAGTTACATGGACCATGATCACGGAACAGTTGTTAATTTATTTATTAGTTGTGTATTTTGAGTTATTATGTGTGACCGCGAAAGTTTAAAACAGTTTCCTGTAAATGATTAAGAACGTGTCATTAACGAAGATTTTGGACTCCTTATTAGCGCGTTTCGGCGCAGTCACGCCAGACGCCATATGCAAAAGGCTTTGAGTTTTTCTCCATATTACGGACAGATTGTTACTTGCTATAGCAATTGCTACTACATAATTCTGAAATAAAACTGTATTCGTTCAAAAACGGAACAACGTCCACAGACAGCGAAACAATAAGACCCGTCATCGGGTATTAACCGCTAGTGTACAGTCGCGAACACAATAACACCGATCGCACCGTCAAGTGGGCTGGAAAGCGATAAGCTTGGATTTATGACGTCACCGCCACGGAACACCGGGCTGGGGGTGGTTTGCGGTTCGAATTACGGACTTGTAAATCGGATAGACTAGTAAGTATTGTCTTTTGGGTATTGAAGTTGGGAAACTACCTATTGAAGCATATTCGGCTGAAATAATTATAATTGCAACTAAAACTTACCATAACTTTCCATTCAATTATTTTATTACAAATCTTTCGTGACAAGTGAAAGTAAAAATCAAAAACATATTTAAAATTAAAACAAACTATACAAAGAAGTAAAACATTATACCTGTTATGGACAGAAAACGACACCTGTCACTCAGTCACAGTAAGTAAGTTTATCTATCGTGTGTCCCACACAGAGATAGAGTTAGATTATTTACATTTCGAGTATAAGTAAATATTTCTAATATGCACCAACCCGATGGCTGATGTGGTGCAGTGGTAGTGCAACTGCCTGCGGCGCAAAGGTTCCGGGTTCTACTCCTGGTGGGGCACTCACAAAGTTGATATATCACTTCGTGAATTTGTTCCCAGTCGAGTTAGGACATTGCAGGCTGAACCACCTGATTGTTCGTAAGAAGATGGTTTCGTGCATCGGAGAGCGCGTCTAGCCATCAGTCCCGGCCTATGGTTACTTAGACGGCGGTCGTTACACAATCATGTCAGAGCCTTACTAGTAGTAGCAGGCGGTTGAAAAACTCTGACACCTGGTTTATCTAGTCATTTGTCGACACGGTGTCCCACACACAAAAAAAAAACAACCAAACCGAAACAGAGATAAACAAAGAAAACAGAGATTAAGTAACTTTGTGCTTACTTTAAACATTTAATTACGAATTCTTGACTATGATAATTTACATACATTGTATTACGCTTATATCTCTAGACAGAGCGTAAACGTTTGAGGCTCGTTCAGAAAATTGTGTAGGTATCACCATACTGACAGGTTGTCAGTCCATGCCTAAAACTACATACACATGTAAGCCTCGAGCCCTTTAGTCGCCTCTTATGAAACCCACGTGAAAAAATGGGGTGATGCTATTCTAAGCCGATGCGTATTATGATTTATTAGCAGCAAAATCATTTTTGCTTGAGCGTGTCTCTATAATGCAGGTTTTCCCATGTCTAATAGATTAATGATCCCAAATTGAGTCAGTGATACGAGGTTTGTCGCTTGACGTTGGTAGTTTCCGCGTCATTAAGTTATATCGATTCCTGAATGGATGGCTTCTTGTTTGAGTATAATAGTTGTGACGCCATGTGATGCTGGCTTAGAATAGCATCTCCCCAATTTTACCCCATGGGTGTTGTAAGAAGCGACGAAGGGATTTCATGTGTATTACAATTTAAGGTGACATGCTAACAACCTTTCGCTATACCGGCACACCATTGGTCTGAAACGTTTCTAAAATATTTGTCAGACGTGGCAATAGCAACTGTTTTTTATGCTACCCTGAAAGGGTTAGAGGCATGACATGTGTATGTATGTTCAATAATTTTCGCTAGAGCGTGAGTGTATAATGTAGGTTTTCCCGTGTCTAATTGATGAATGATCCCAATTTGAGTCAGTGATACGAGGATTGTCGCTTGGTGCTCATAGTTTCCGCGTCATTAAGTTATATTGATTCCTGAATGGGTGGCTTACAGAGCAACAGACGCATTAGTGTGGGAGAGTTTAGTTTGAGTATTCTATTGTGATATTAGGCTCGTAGTTTAAGAAGAGAACTACAAGAAGAAAAACCACTAGAGGTACAATACTACGTGATTCATACCTACGATTTTTCATCGTCTTTTTTAGGTGTCAGTATCTTTGTTGTACTTTTGCTAGTTGAGGTTCAAATTTTTTGGCTTTGGACCCTATTTTTTTGGCCTTATAGTAAATTTAAAAATACCTTATGATTCCACTTAACTTTCATATAAAAAAGCGCTGATGAGCTTAAAAAGTACAAAATCTCGTTTGAAAAGCGCTTAACCAACAACAATCTGTCAAGCATAGGATTGCAATAGGCTGATTTATGTAGAGGTATGTAATCTAGTTGTAGGTTGGTTGCGAGTGCAGCACTGCGCTCGCGAAGGTTTTTCAATATTTTTTCCTATGAAAACATAACACAAATAAACTTTTCACCTCTCCAGCTTGAAAATAACAGTTTTTCCGCGTAAATTCAGTGGGCAAAACTTGTTTTTATCCACTCGATTGAGAAAAGAGATTTGAATTTCGAACATCCTCATTTTATCAGAACTAATGCGGCGGTGCGTTCTGAAAACTATTTCAGCCAGTTATTTATTTATTTTTGTAAGCGGTTTTTCTATTAAATATTTCTGACATTTCTGAATATTGGTACATTTTATGTAATGTTTCTGAACGAATCTTAAAAAAAATAATTTGACGCGAAATTTTATTTTGTCTGAGGCATTCGAGCAGTACAGCCAATTTCCCAAACTTGACATTGGCAGAATTTTCTCTCGTGAAAAGTTGTGTGTACCACACGAGAGCAAATTCATTCGCATCTCGTGCTGTTGAATCCCTCACTGAGCTCAGGATACAACTTTTGAATCACTCGCGTCCTTTGCCCTCTTGTTGTACAAATAACTATTATTATTTTAGAAAGTATTAGTGAAGAGGGATTTTACGAACTTTTTTTTTTTTTTTTTTGATAGATTAATCATTTATTAAAGAAACATTACAAAGTAAATAATTTAATTGGGGCCGTTAAACTTTCAAAGTTTGTCTCGGCACCATTCCGCAACAGACATTTTAAATATAATTTAAATATACTTGAAAATGAAGAATGGAAAATGGAAAGAAGAAGAATGGAAAATGCCTGGTTTGGGATGCCACCTGCACAGATACCCTGGCTCCATCCCATTTAAGCACAACTTCACTGCGAGCTGGTGCCGCCGCTAGCGCTGCCGAAATATTGAAGACAAGGAAATATTCTAGTCTGGGGGAGTTGTTTATCTTTGTTCCCCTGGCGTTTGAAACAATGGGTCCTTGGGGCCCATTAGCTAAAGACTTTATAAAAGATCTTTCAGGGCGTCTCATTGAGGCAACGGGTGACCCAAGAGCTGGCAGTTATTTAGGCCAAAGAATTAGCTTGACCATCCAAAGAGGCAATGCTGCCAGTCTTTTGGGAACTTTGCCTCGGTGTGCCGCTCTGGGAGAAATATTTTATTTATAGAATGTAAGGAAAAAAATAAGTCAATATTTTAAAGTTTAAAATATTTCAGTATTTTAATATTTTAAAAGTAAAAAAAAAAAAAAAAAAAAACTTATGACGAAATAAACAATATACTTGAATAAGAAAAATATGGAATTTGACCATCATCATGATTGCTATAAAAAAAAGTGGTGTCCCTTTCTTGATTGGCCATGATGAGCCATGATCCTGCACTGAAGAAAGGCATACTTACATAGTCTGACTAAGAATGTGAAGTGAAACGTAAAATGCTAGTTTTTACCACGGGAAAATGCATTTTTTTTCATGGAAAATCCTATCAGTGTCATCACAAAGGGATCAACGAAATAACAGGTTTAAGACGAAACAAGATAAAAGATGGCTGCCAGTACCTTTTTAAGACAGTCGTTAAGAATACGATTGGTCGTTAAAATATCGTAACTTGGTCATTACTCGAAAAATATTAGTAGCAATCAAAATTCTAGAGCACTTCAATAATAACTTTATTGAGTTTCTATTGAGCGTATAATATTTGTCCTATTTCCAAAATTTCATTGGTTTTACCTATTTTACGGCTTTGGAACAACCATAAAAGTCCGGGTGATCCCTCGCTCCCCACTCAGCCGACCGGCGTTGCTTTTCAAGGCCCTAGGGCTAAATTCGCAGTTTTAAAACAAATAAAAATAAATATTTTGTTATATAAAGATAAAAGATAAAATTAATTTATTTGCCATCTTAAAAACCAAGTTCACAACTGGTATGCAAATCAGTGTAGGTACAAGTAAAATAATAATAAATGTCTAAAAATATAACATTTCATAACCAATGTGTACAATAGTTTCATTTAGTAATAATAATAATAAAATACATTCGTCATCAATCACTTCAAAAATCAAAAGTCAAAAGTAAAATCAGATTTTAAAACAATATACAAAAAAAAGAAAAACAATTCAAATATAAAATATCACATAGTAGCAGTCGTACAGTTACAATTCATTATAGGTCTTACATAATGTCAAAGAATTCCTTCAGATTGTAGCAAGGATTATCCGATAAAAATATTTTTAAATTGCGCGAAAATTCTCTTTGATTTGGACCATTCCGTAAGCAAAGTGGTAAACTATTGAAAATTTGGAAGCCAATGCAGGGAAAGCTTCTTCTAAAAACTCCGTATTTAAACTTGGGCTGTACAAGTTTGCCTCGGTTTTGTTGTCGACGGTGTTCCTGATTGGCCTCAAGGTGTATATCTTTATTCTCATACATATTCACAGATAGGAAATAAATGTATAGGGAAACCACTGTCATTATTTTTAGTTTTTTAAATATAGGTTTGCAATGTTCTAAAAATGCAGCACTACCTAAAATGCGTATAGCTTTTTTTTGTAGAATTAGTACTGAAGATATAGAAGATGCATTACCCCAAACCTCAAGGCCGTAACGAATAATACTTTCAAAGTAGGAGAAGTATAGTAGCTTGAGTGTGTCATAGTCTACCAGACTTGGCATAGATTTGAGGGAATAACAAGCACTCGCTAGTCTATCCACTTTGCAGTGTGATGACAGCTTCGAATAACATCACACCTATGCCATGTCACTGTATGGTAAAAAAAATAATTATCTCCCACACGAAATAGCCGATCAGCTGGTGAATTTAAATATGGGAGGTAATTTTTTTTTATATCTCAACCTATTTTCCATGGGAAGTTGTTCAGTTGCATGAGCAACTTAGCCTCTTTTAGGCTTACCCGGTACAACTTTTGCTATCTTCTTCTTCTTCTTTTCGTGTGGGACACCGAGTCGTCCAACGACTCGACGCACCCTAGTGTCAGAGTTTTTCAACCGCCTACTACTAGTAGTAGGCCTCTGACGTGGTTGTTTAACGACCGCCGTCTAAGTAATCATAAACAGCAACCGGGACCGACGGCTTAACGTGCCCTCTAAAGCACGGAACCATCTTTCTTACGGATAGTCTGGTGGTTCAGCCTGCAATGTCCTAACCAGACTATGAACAAATTCACAAAGTGTTAAACATAAACTTTTGTGAATGCCCCAATAATAAAGTATAAGTAGTATCTGTAGGTGTTTGCACTCTCTATATCACCCAAAAGTTGCCTGGAAGAGAATGCTGCTTTAACATTAAAGCCGCCTTATTGTACTGTGTTTTGTCTTTGTATTTTTTCTCGATGTTTAGAATATTATTATTATTATGAACTTATAAGAGATACAGATAACGAAGCCTGCTTTTCAAATTTTACTACATTACGTTTTCACTTAAAAAAAATCTTTCTCACTTAAACAATGATGAGACTTTGTAATAATACTAATCTCCAACATAATTTAATATTCTTAGCTCATATAGAACATTCGTATATATATAATGTGCAAACAGTCAGAATTACAAAGCTAAAGCTAGTATACCTAGTTTCAACCGTAGCGTGCCTAATTGCTACCTCGTCAGCTGGATACATAGTGTAATAAGAGCAAAAATAAGTATAGAGGGACTTCTAATTAATACAAAAAAATTACGCACGCACGCTAGAAAAAGAAAAAACCAAAAAAAGACGGCCAAGAGCGAGTTACTGAGGGTTCCGTTACATGCACATCAAGGCTTTTCATAATATGATACACCCCTTGAAAAACAAGCTTCAATTTGAATAAATATATCTTTTGGCCACCTAAAAAAACTTAAAATTGGTTGGTTTATTTCCAAAATGTGTACTTCAAATTCTCTGAATGGAATATTGCACCATGCTCACCAACTGGCCTGCTCAGCGTGGTGAGTGAGGAACATTTCCAACTAAAAATGTTGTGGGTGTTGTTGATTATGATGATCTAAGTATTTTGATTGAGCGTGCAGAAATCTGAGTGAGACGAATTTGTCAAGACTTCAATCTCATTGTTGCTGGTTCCAGCTGAAGCGTTTTGTTGCTCTGGACTGGATCCATAGTGAGAAATGTACCTGCAATTTCACACGAGTTGAATTAGAACGGGTACAGTCATGCTTAGTCTTATCTGTGGAATACTCTTACCCACGGAACTGAATTATTTATAATTTTAAAGTATTTAAAAAATAGTCCCCATAAAATATCTAGCGGTATTTACTAAAAAATTCGGGTCTGTGCGTTTGTTAAGTACCTACGTAGGTGCCCATATGTAGTCTCGATTTTTTAAAGGAATATTATATTGAATACCAAATTTTCATTTTTTTTCATCTTTCATTTGAAAATTTTGAATAAAAAGAAACTGATATTCTGATATGAGTAGTATGTGATAGAATTTATATTTCATGCCACTACCATAGTTGACTGGTTGACCCACACTATAAAATAAGTTCTGTATTTTACAGAAGTATCCTTGTAGAAACACACTTACGTCTCTGAAGAGTTGATTGCAGAGCAAATTGAGAAATCACAAGAGTCAACTGCAAGTGAAGGATGCAATTGTACGTGAAGAGCCAGCCACGTGAAGACGTATACAATTGTATGTTACACTTTGTGTTGTGATTTCTTGATGGAACCATATTCTAGGTAAATTAAAAACTTTTTACTCTAGTTCCGCTAATATATTGTTTTAATTAAATTATAAAGCGTCCGGTTTCGATACAAGATCATCGATCTGACTGCCAACTGAAGTTGTAACAAAACGGCCGCATTATAGTTTAATTTAAAAATATGTTAGTAGAACTAGTGTAAAAAGGTTTTATTTTCCTAAAATTCTATGTGAGTGTAAAAAGTCGTTCAATTTGTTGCTCTCTCTTTGTAACTGTTTGCTTTTTATTCATTTGTATAACCCACTAATCACAATATCTTGCTTATACACCTCGACAAGCGTAGCGTTGGCCATCTGCCGATGACTTAAAAGGCGGCTGGTAGCGACTGGATGGCGAAAACGAGAGATCGTGCACTATGGCGTATCCTGGGGGAGACCGTCTAGCAGTGGACTGCAATAGGCTGATGTATTTATGTGTTTCTTGCTGAAATGACATGTCGATTTTATGGACTGCCGTTAGGTACAGTTGTCTCAAAGTCACGATCTATCTTAGCACTCATGGCAGGCTTTTGTCCAGAAGTGGGCGTTACATGATGATGATGATTTATTGGTGTGTTTTCTTAGTTGATTTACCAAAAGCATGCTGCATGCTGCCTTTGAACATTTGAATAAATTATTTAAATAATATGTAAAATCATGCTGACGTATGCTTGCCTTACTTTCCTTGTCTTAAAACCAACAGTGTGAGACAGGTAAAGGAATAGGGAAGGCACACTAGTCTCAACTGACAGTTGCTTATAAATCATCGGGTCATCCAACTAGTCGGGTGTATTATATAGCGGCGCATATTGCAACGAAATATGAAGCGCGCGCCGCATACTGAATGTGCTGACTACGCTGGATCATGGATGCAACTACTGCTGACGAGGCGACCACCAAATAAACACGATACGTCATACTCGTCATAGAAGATTTGCCAATCAGAAGTCAAGGCCTAAAAACGCGGTTACGAAGTTTGTCAAAGACTAAGCAAAGTCATGGACATGTGCATTCTCCCCATCCTTACCGATGGAGCTCAAACTTGGTCTGTGACTGACATCCAGAAGTCCAGACTCAAGGTCTGCCAACGAAGTATGGAGCGTAGCATACTCGGGGTCAGGCTACTAGACCGAGTCAGAAATACGACGCTGCGATCCCGCACACATATTGTCGATGTAGGTCAAAAGGCAGCATTCTTAAAATGGGATTGGGCTGGTCACATTGCCCGAATGCCCGATGAACTTTGGGCTAAAACATGCACCTAATGAAAAGCGGGCGCGCGGTAGACCTCGAAAGAGATGGAAGGATGACCTTCATGCCCATGACCGAAATTGGATGGAAGAGGCCCAAAATAGGGAAGAATGGAAGAAAGGGAGGGAGGCTTTTGCCCTGCAGTGGGACGACATGGGCTAATAATAAATAAATAAAGCATAAATACAAAATCCTCGTCCTACCAGTTGGGCCGCGGTACCCGAGCTGAACACCTCGCTTGGCGGGAATTCCCCTTTTCCATCATGCAGCATTGAGCCTACTGGCTACAACCCATCAATCTTCCTTACATCTTACACGAGAAAAAGAAGACTCAAATCAATATTTACAACAGTTGTCGTCGCTAGCTCTCCGGCTAGTAGGAAGCAATTGAAGCTCGTGTGATCAGACACTATGCTTTGTTCAACTATTCTGTTGACTGACATTGTGTGCTGAAGTAAATCCATACAACTATGAAACAGAATTACTGTGATTAGAAATGTCTCAGTAACATACTTACATACATACATACAATTACAGCACGTCTATATCCTTTTGCGGGGTAGGCACAGCGAAAACGGCCGTAAAAACTAAAATTTACGCCGAGTTTGACAAACATTTTATGCTACTTGTGTGCGCCTAAAATTGCAATACAGATGTAACCCTGGAGTCCTGTACTCGCCTCCTACGAAACCCATTGAAAAGAAAAAGAACTAAACAAAATCGGGCCTCCCATCAGATGATTTGAGTTACTATTAGATTCAAACACGGTTTCAAAATATTTTTGACATATTTCAACCTATGTTTAATACCAAATTTTAAAACACTTCCCGTGTTAGGTATACAATTATTGAAAACTTGCAAAATTTTCAAGCGCGGGCAGGATTTGAACCTACGACTTTCGCATTACTAGTGGCGACGCCTCTTCCATCTGGGCTACCGCAGCTCATTCCTTGCCCGCCAATTTTGCAAGTGTATTTTAATGCCAGTAACGCGTGGCAAGGCCCCATCTACCGGGTTAGTTTTGCAACTTGTTCTTTGGGGCAAGTTCTTCTTTATCATTTGCCCGTATTGAGATGTCGCTATCGGTCACTAGTAAAATTTCATCCTTTAGTATTTACACTACCTTAATCCATTCACACATACCCTTGACATGAACGAATTTAAATAAAAAAAAGTGTAATGCGAGTTGTCAGATCACTCGTTGCTGCAGACTTTCGCAAGTGAAATTATTTCTAAAATACGCCACCAGCTCCGTGATAGAAGGATCAGCAAATAATTCGTTATCCTAAGCTTTCCGCATGAATACCTTACTGAACTTAATTTCTATTGTGTGTAATCTTTATCAGAAAGACTCTATACTTCAAGTTTATTGAACAAATCTAATCTTTATTCTGTAAGTACCACAATGGCCTCAGTTCTAAATAAATTCTCCTAACTTACCTTAAATTAGCGCTGTCACTTTTCGTCAAATAGGTTTAGAAAAAGATAGTGAAGTCATGTCATGATTAAAAATGTTTATGGGTGCTTCGCCATTTCTAGTCGCCATTGCTTTCATCGCTGCCGCCTTATTTTGACAGATAACACGTATTTTGTGTCAAATCAAAACACATGACATGGTTTAGATATCTCCTATTCATTTCTAAACTACTATTTGACGGAAAGTGACAGTTACTTCTATAGTTAAAGTATTAAATTTTTAACAGAATATCGATGTATCTACAATTGCTTAAATAGTAAAACATGTTTTTTTGTATCCACTTTAAGGTATCTACTCTGTCCAAAAAGCTGCTTAAAAGAATGTAGACAAACTAGACAAGGAGGGACAGGCCCTGCGACAAAAAAGGACAGAAAATAATAGCTGTCACTCAGCCATAGTTACACAATTTACATTAATTTAAATACCTACTTTTGTAGGGGTGACATAGAAAGACCATTCGGCGCGCAGCCGCGAATACTTACTTTGTGGAAAGACCATGAAAATGGCAGAAAATTTTCAATCCTTTTAACAAAACCGTATAAACAATGTTACCTAACAGTTAAAAGCACTTTTCAATACGAAATACCATTAAAATAACAGTGTGGTCGGTTCTCACACATACTGCCTGATTTTGCGATGTTTTGGTGTTCCGCTTGATTCGGTTTTCATGTGATCTACATCTACATCAGCCTATTGCAGTCCACTGCTAAACGTAGGCCTCCCCCAGGGTACACCATTAATGTGATAACTCTTTTTACTCAATATACAACGGCTGCACTCACGAAAAAGGATGACTCATTGTACCGCTGAGCCCGATCGACTGATTAGATCGAGCTGAGCACGGTCGGCCTAACCGGTACATTATCACAAAATTACCGTCTGTCAACCGACTTTATATTACGGATAATTTATTTTCTTTTTTAACGAAAGGATTTTACGAAGGCGTTGCCACTGTGATTTCACCGGTGTAAAGGTTTATTTTTAATAAATTTGGTTTTGGATTTGTGGCGTTTTTATAGCGTTTTAATTGTGACATCGCCAGTGTCAAACCCAAAACAGCAGCAATTTATTTTTATCATCGAAACATTGGTTTCTGTTACATTGAGGCAAGTGTTCCGGTTATAAAGGAACAGAGGAAAAACTATCTGGGAAAAACGGGAAACGGACAGCATACAATGGTTTCTGGATACATACCATAGCAGATATCGTCGCATAAAATTTTCTATCACAGGTCTAAATAAATTGTCTATTTGTATGATAATAATAATAATAATCTGTCCTAGCCGATTTCGGCTACAGCGACTGCTGGACAGGCTCAGCAGCTAGCGTCTCGTTGGTCCGCGCGGTCGTGTGCTCGCATGTGGCTGCTATAGCCAATTTTGGCCTTAAAGGTCCTTGAACATTTCGGACAGGTGAGTACGCCGCCACTATATTGGTACGTTAGTGCCGTTGGTGGTCTGGCTTTTTGCGTCGAGTTCGTCTTTGCGTGATTTTTCAAAGGCGTCGATATTTTGCCTAATAAGACGTCTCCACTCAGGGCGTTTTTTAGCAGTCGATTCCCACGTTAAGGGATCAATGCTGCAATTTTTCATATGCCTCTTAAGTACATCCTTATATCGTAAGAGCTGTCCGCCGTGCTTGCGCTTGCCTTCTTGAAGCTCGCTATAAAAGATGCACTTGCTGTCAATAAACGCTTTATCGTGCGGCACGTGTGCGATTCACATAAAATAACAGTATGGTCGGTTGGAACGTGAAACAATTCGATGTTGAACTTTAACTGACTTTACGAGCTTTAAAAAGTTGCATTTGAAGAGAAATCGGCCATCAACTTCTGATTTGTAGCTATTGGCGATCGTTAATCCTAGTTATTGAGTATTTTATATTGTTTAATACTATGTCTGTCTGTCATATGTATTTCAATATGCTTTTATATCAGGTCTATTTTCCGAATGACTTTCAAATATTGGTCAGACGTAGCGTTTATGTTTGTTTATTATAGGCGTGATATGTGTGTGTATGTCTGTGTTTTCCGTGTAAATAGCATGACACCATTTGTTTCAAGTGGGTGTCGTAGTAGGCGACGACGGGATTTAAGGGTGGCATGTGTATTGCAATTTTTGGGGATGATGGGCTGACAACGATACACATTTTTCCAAACGCCCTCAAATGTTTGTCAAACGTGGCGTAAATGTTACTTTTTTACCGCTGTTTACGCTCTGCCTGCCCCGCAAGGGATATCGGCGTGATATATTATGTGTGTGATGTCTGGAAGTTATTGTTTAAAGCGTTAACGCCATCTATGCTTGTGTAATGTTAAAATGGTTTAGTTCTTGTAAAAGTATACAGAGTCATTTTTTATTCACCCCGGAAATTTTACAGGGTGATTCTACTCATGATTCTGAACAACTTTTACTATGGGTCACCTGCGAAATTGCGAAAAAAAAAACAGCGGCTCAATAGAAAAATTCATACCTACTCGAACAAAATACATGGAACAGCTGGTTTTTTTTTTTTTCGCGATTTCGCAGGTGACCCCATGCCCCGTGGTATAGCGTGAAATGTTACTAGTGGCCGAAAGCGTGTATTCAAGGCGGGTTGGTGATAAGGAACAGCTTTCCCAAAGAAACATAGGTCGAAATACGACAAAAAAAATTGGACCTCCCATACAAAATTGTCGAAGTCAAAATATGTTTGTCCTATTCAAACGGATTTCAACCTATCTATATATATTTTTTTTTATTAATGATGGGTTTGCTCTTGACTCTAGTCTAGGTCATAGGACAGAGACGGAGTCTAAGATGGAGCGAGCTCACCCAGAAGAAGCCTGTTAAGTAAGGCACTGGCACTCCCACACACTGACGAATGTTGTGGAATACATACATACATACACACATCACGCCTATAATCCCTTGCGGGGTAGGCAGAGCGTAAACGGCCGCAAAAAACGGAAATTTACGCCACGTCTGACAAACATTTGAGGGTCATTCAGAAAATTGTGTATCGCCATAGTGACAGGTTGTCAGCCTGTCGCCTAAAATAGTAATACACACCCTCGAGTCCCTTAGTCGCCTCTTACGACTCCCACGGGAAAGAAATGGGGTGATGCTATTCTAAGCCGGCATCACACGGCATGTTGTGGAATGTTGTTCCTTATCACCAGCCCATTCTTAGTTTTCGCTATCGGTCACTAGTATTTCACTTTTTATTTTTAGATTTTATTAATTTTATCCAAACCCAGTATTAATACTATACGACTTATTCTCAAACCGACAATCTTCAATCGAGGGTCATTCTCAGCGGTCTGATTCTATTTCTCTGTCATAAACACGTTTAGCTGACCTGTCGAGATAAACCCAATAAAAGCTATCAAAAGCAAAAGGTCCCGGTATACCTAAAACCATTGTGTCGCACTCGTGATACGATAAATTGCAGGGTTATAACTGGAGATGTCATTCTTATAGTCTACAAATAGTCGGCGACTTGTCGGCTGAGTAGCTGATAAGTCAGCCTTTATAATAATGTTTAATTTTAGTAGGTTTAATAATTTATTTCAACTTATTTTCATTGGCATATATACGTTATTACGTAAACATTAGGATACATTATTATTTTATTTATTGTACTAAATATTCTTGTTTTATTAGCCCAAATTTAATTTTATCATACTAAGTAAGTACACGTCAACTGCCTCACTTTATGCCTTACTACTCACTACCCTAGGTCTGCTGTAAGAGATTTATTTTAGAAGTAGGCTAACCACTTGTGTATTTTGTTCTATATGTTATGTCCTTTGTGTCATATTGTGTACAATAAAAGGTTAAATAAATTGGCAGAAATTCTCTAAAAACGAGCACATACGCGATTTATTTCTCCAAACGTCACCAAGGTAATGATCGGCTTAGCCGACCAGTCGGTCATTTTTGTAGTCAGCGATTAGTCGGTGACTAGTCGGATGATTTTAAGCCGACTAGTTGATACCAGAACCATAGTCGGTGCATCTCTAGTAATAACAATTGTCAACGACGTCTGTCCTCTGTGACGACCCCTGGTGAACCGCTTTTGACCAGCAAATGGTTTTTCGGTTGCAAATAAGATATTCGGGAAATGATAATGTGGAGTCGTGGAATTCAATGTAGGACATTATTTTTAAGATAGACTTCTCATTTAAATTTTTTGCTAAATATTGAACCGACCTCAGTTGCTGTCTATGAATACCTATTTATAATGCTGTCGGCAAACACTCACGTCAGAGGCTTGGGCACCTACTTCTACCTCGTAGTTAGTTAAAAACTTCAACAGCATAATCCCCATAAAAAAAAAGAAGATGGTTAGTTTGCACCACACTGTGTATTCTGAAAGCAAATGTTAAATATCATTTAAACAGTATTTAAACCGCTTCACATATTATACCTCTAAACAAGAAGATTTATCTCGATTTCTCCAGCCTTTCATCAGATCCTGAACTAATGACTATAGAATCATCTGGACAGTGTACCTTTTTAAACAAAAAAATATTTTCCAAAGTAGTCTTTGTCTTTGAGTAATTAGTGAGCCAACATTTGGAAAAAATATTTTAAAAAATCACGACGAATTGAGAACTTCCTCCTTTTATTGAAGTCGGTTAAAATAATTTCTCTCTCAAAACCACTTGTTAACAATACTCTTTAGAAACCTAAAAATATTCCTAGTTTTATATATTCTGGGCACAAAAATGGGAAAAGTACTAAATTACCGAAGGCCAAAAATGTACACATGTAATATCTTTTTATGTTCATCGTAAAAGAGATGACATCTCACCTAGCTCATTATAAGGGTGTCGGAAGGCACAAGAGTGACGATTCGTATGTTAAAAGCTTTTTATTTTTTCAAAAGAAATGCAAACATTGCCTAAAAGAATAAAGAAGGTTACATTACATTAAGTTCAAATATTTTAAGGGTAAGTAATACTCGTAAAACTGAACAACTTTTGCTCAGTATATTGAAAAATAAATTACCCTGCCATACGCAGTGAAATATTTTTACACCTTTTTGTAGAGGAGTGCAAATTTCTTTTTTCGACGAAATATTACTGAGAAAAGATGTTCAGTTTCACGAACAAAACTCAAAGTTATTAATACATAAATATATTCACACATCACGCCCATAATCCCTTACAGGGTAGGCAGAGCGTAAAAGGTCCCAAAAACGGACATTTACGCCACGTCTGACAAATATTTGAGGGTCATTCGGAAAATTGTGCATAGCCATAGTGACAGGTTGTCAGCCCATCGCCTAAAATTGCAATACACACCCTCGAGTCCCTTAGTCGCCTCTTACGACTCCCACGACGAAGTTATAATATTTAGTAATTAATTGCATGTAACCCTATAAAACAAAAAATGTACCAAAATAAGTAAGTTGTTAACTTTCACGTCTATAACACGTCCTGAAAATATTTACCCTCCTCCAGTAGGATCGGATGATTTGATGTATATTGCCCTCAACTCGGCATACCAATTCTCTTATGTTACCTTAAATTAATGCTGTCACTTTCCGTTAAATAGGTTAAGAAAAAGATAGGAGTTATCTATTATCTGTCATTTTAAAAAAAGCCAATGGGTATTTAGCAGTTTTTAGTCAATGTAGTTGTCATCGTTGCCTTATTTTGACATATAAAACGTATTTTTCGTCAAATTATAAGACATGACGAGGCTATAAGATACCTCCTTTCTTCTTCTAAACCTATTTGACGGATAGTGACAGCACTACTTTAAGGTAAGATAAGAGAATTTATATCCCGAATTGAGGCCATTGTCCACTTGTGGAAAACACATTGTGCTAGAACCGCAACAGTTTTGCGTAATTTTTCACCCCCAGCCCAACAGGCAAGTCTACTTACTTGAGACGCCTAGAAAAGGCCTGGAAATCACGTCTCTCCGAGAACAAAAACACCGAGAAATTTAAAACAATATTTTGAGTGTTATTTTGTACCATTGAGACGTTTCTAGGCTGTCGTAATTAAGTAAAAAGTAGATTTAGTTAATTAAAGAGTAGAGGTTTTCGTAATAAACTTACTTAAGTTTTTTTACAACACATTTTACATCTTCAGTTTTGTTTGCAGAGATTTCTTGTTACTACTTTATTATGTGGTAAAAAGCGCAGCAAAATCAGATATACCCTTAAAATCCTGACATTGAAGAAAATAATATCTAGCACAACATAAAACTTCACCTCTAAGCTTTAGCCTCTGAAACAGAGTTCAAACTGCGGCGCGTAAAGATAATATTTTAAAAACCGCTTTAAATATAAAGAACTGAATACAAGGCATCTTTAGCACCAGCCCTGAAATATGTCTAGTACGCCATAGCCTTTTGGCTCATGTTCTGCTCTCGTAAAGTAACCACAACTTTATATTTAGCTCCCAAGAATAGGGTTGGGACGAATTCACAGTAATAGTAGCGTAGAGTAGATATGTTACTATTTCTTATCTGTAAAATTACTACAAGTTGCACTTATTTATAAACAAATGTGTTCAATACAAAGTATACCTATATAATAACTATACAGTGGTGCGTATGGCCGCACGCCAAGCTTATGGGTACCAAATAAACGCCTTGGCCAAATAATCTTCGAAGTATGGTTTGGCCTGTAAAAAAATAACTATTTGTTTTCTTTAAAAGTATAATAGAACTAGATTTGGCTAACCTGCCCAAACAGATAACAAATTTAAAACAATCGGTTCGGGAAAAGGTCGTCGTAAACCCCCAGTGACATCTATAATTTATCTCCCAGTCCTGTGAAAATATTGATTTTTAACAGGGTGTAAAAATATAATTGCAAATTTTTTAAGGGGTGAATTAGTCAAGTAAACTGAACAACTTTCCTCGGGGCAAATAATAGGTCGAAAAAAAAGAGGCCTTCCATACACAATATTCCAGCCGACCATTTTATTTAGGATGTCCAATTTTATGCAAATTTCGACCTATGTACCTTGGGGAAGTTGTTAAGTTGCATGGGCTGGTTCACCCCTTAAAATATTTGCTGCTAATATTTTTACACCTGTATATAATAGGGTGAAGTTTTACGAGTGATTGATAGCGAAATTTCAAGACAAGCTGGTTTTAAGGAACAACTTTCTTCAAGGAACATGGATTGAAATATGACAATAAAATATTTTGAGTTTCCACATTATATCAAATCAGCTGATCGGCAGTTTAGTATCGGAAGTACAATTTTAACTATCGTATTTTGACCTATTTTCCTTGGAGAAAGTTGTTTCTCATCACCAGCCCGTCTTTAGACTTCGCTATCAGTCACTTGTAAAACTTCACTTTTCTCCCCATATTTAAGTTATAACCGTCTCGTTTTTACTCCCATCCCATCCCTAGTAAGCGAGCACCATATACGCGGCGCTCATCTTGATAAAGCAAGCTTTTTCAGGAAGCTGGGTTTGCATTTTATGAGACTGGTTAGCGCTGGCACTCTGGCAGCATTGCTCGTTCAATATTTTTATAATTAAAAATTTACCTTGAGATGTTACTAATACCGCATACATAATTAGTTTACAGTAAAGGTCAAAGGTCAAAGCACAGGTTGAGTTGTGATTATACTAGAAAAAAAATTATCTCGTGTCACCTCATAATGTTCTGATAACAAATTCGAAAATTGTTGTATGAAGATCTGCTTTATGGATTCTGCCTATAGGAATAACTTTTTTTCTTAAACGCTGAAGCATTAAGAGCAAGGATATGTTTTGCTTTTCGATGGCGAATGGAGGCATGAAACGATTTTTTTAAGCACTCGCGATCACTTTCACTTACTATCGCGATAGACCCGGTCTAATACTTAAAATAAATGAAACGAATTCTTCCATGCTAGTTATTATTGAATCTGTGCGAATAATCTAATTTGCCGCGCTATTTCACTAGACCTGTCACTCGTGCCGTGTGGTGTTGTGTGCTTGCCTTTGTTTGTTTTTGTTATTTTACTTGTTGATAGCCGGATTAAAGAACTTTTCCCATATTTTTTTATGGAAGCTGTCAATAAGTAATGAGTACATTTCTGCGCCACTTGAGATCTTAGACGCGGCGTTTGGGTCACCGGTGAGAAGATTTGGAAAAGTCTACAGCTTGTTGATATTTCAGTGTTTTTTTATAGAATATGGATAAAATATTGTATGCAACTGCATATAATAAGTAGGCATTATAAGACAGTTGCAATAACAACTCTTTTATAGATAGGCAATGTGATTGTCAATTCTTTTTCCGCAAAAATTACATACTTAAATAATATTTGGTATTATTGTAAAAGTTGTAATTGTAATTTTTTTTCGACGATTCTCTCGCATCTTAAACCAAACCTCATTATTTTTGGTATTTAGCATTAAAATTTCATAATGCAGGGTGTATTTAATTCGCATTTATCTGTATCATCATAAAACTTTATAGGAGCGGCAGCACCCTCTTTGCGAGACTGAAATTACTTTTCAACCGAAACCACAATCATAAATTTATACTACGTAGGTAACGTACTCGTTGTTACGTAATTCGAAGTAATGTATCGACAAAGATTACAAGGCGTTCTAAAGCAATCTCGTCAGTTTACACAGGTCATGTCATGACACTAGGCGATTTTTGGCCACTTTTTTAAAATTGTAAATTATGTTGTTGATTTTTCATACAATTTGTATAGAAAGCTAAAAGCATGAAGATTTTTTTATTGGGTGTATTTAAACAGTGACGTGGCAAGCATGCCTTTCGCTGCCGGTGCATTGGAGGCAAGGCAATAGCAAGCAATTCATCCAGCTGCCACGGTCTCCGAAACCTCAGAAAAGCGGCCCAGTGGTCATCGAATGACGCAGCCGCAAAGAGTGTTGCAAACCAGCTTATAAGTGAATTTGTGGGGTCAGGTCTGTCAAGGTTGAGGGCAGAGTCGCAGCGGAAATCTGCAGCTTGGTTACAGGCCTTGCCATCTTTACATGTAAGAACTTCTTGATAATGACTCTTTGCCTGTATGTCAACCACATCTATGCATCTGCAGTTACAAAGTTGTGGCTCCAAGTTGTTATCGGTGTTTGGGGAGATAATGCCAACACGCCCTTAAAGACATCGTCTAGTGGGCTTTTTGAATGTGTCTTGCGTGTTAGAGCCACCGGTTGATTGACGCCAAGCTGTGCGCGTGGCTACAAACTGGTCGAAGCACATTTAAACTTTTGTTATCGACACGAAAGACGAAGAAGAAGAGACACCAGGTCTTAGTCGGTCTGGCGGCAAAAGGCCTGACGGTTTAACACGCCACGGTTTGAAACGCCACGTGCATCAACAATGTTGCTGCTTAGCACCTTAGCTGTACAATGAGATCTGCTGCTCAGTTTGCAGCCAAACAGAAAAATTTGAAATACTCTGGTTTGGCAGAGAGCTACTACTTTGTGCCGCTTGCATTTGAGACAATGGGTTGTTGAGGGGTCAGGAGGATCAAACTTTGTCTATGAAATCGGTCGTAGATTTCGAGACTCACTTGACGCCTGCTCCGGATCCTATCTAGTGCAAAATGTTGACCAACGTTAACCAAAAGTTATGAGCATCTTTGCGGTTAGTGTGAACCGTATATCTGATTGATATAGGTTGATTAAAATTTTACATTTCTACTTTGACTATCTGTATCTTCGTCCGCGATTTAAAAAATATATAAATATGAATAACTTTAAAGAATGGGATAAATAAATGAACAAGATAAACAGACAAAATGAAATTAAACTTCCACACCGGCGCTTTATCCATAGCACGTGACGCATTGATTCGAAGTTTTATTTCAATGTATTTTGTTGTAAAAGTTAGCAATGAAGGAGCTACAAAGTTTCATACGTTTAAATCAAAACGTTGTACAATTTTTATACTGACTTTCAAATTTGACATTGTATACGATTATGGAAACAGTCAGGTACATAGAAATATTGACAAAAAATCACAAATACATTGTTGTTAAAAGTTTAGATGGTGTTGAAACGTTTTACAATTTGGATTGTTTAATCAGCATCGTTTCGGATTTTTAAGGCAATATTCTGCTATTATTTTTTAAGTAAACAAATTAAGTATAAATATAAAAAGCTAAACCTACCTCTCCTAGGTTTAGCCCATTACTAGTTACTGTATTAAATAATAATAAATATCTTGCTCATTTTTTACACAAAGCCATCTAGCACCAAAACGTAAATACTTTTTTTCGTAAATAAATACATACAACAACCAGACTCAACACAAATATTTGAACAATAACTTTCAAATACTTGTGCTGTGTGGGGATCGAACCCCCGACCCTCGGCGTAGCAGGCAGGGGTATTATTCACTACGCCATCGAGCCAGTCTACTACCTTCCAGGTTTGAAGTCAAGATTCATTTATGAAATGAAATCGTCACGGTAACAAAAAGGGTAGAAAGAGCTGAAAGGAGGTTGAGGTACTTATGAAACTAAACAACTTTCATCATGGAACATGGATAGAAAAATAAAAAAATCATACTTCCCATAGTACATTTATCAGCAATTTTGTATAGGAGGTTTATATTTTCATTTTATATTTTGACCCATGTTCCATTGTGAAAGTTGTTCAGTTTCCCAAGTACCTTAACCCCTTGTCAGCTTTTCATAATAATTTTGCTACCTCCTGTATACCTACATAACATAACACACTTAACTTGACGACATTCTCGCTTGAGCAAACCGAAACCCAACTCAAATAACCGTGTATCCATCCGAAGGACAATTTGTAATCTGTGTCGAGACTTGCGGGTCCTTCAGAGACCTCCGACCAAATCCACACTACAATTAGAGAAATCATACTTGAGCCAAATTGATTTCTAACCCTCCAGGCAACTGTACAACCATTAATTGGAATGTAATGTAAACTAAATGTTGTGTGGCACAGATGTTGGAATCCCGAGAAATATTGGGTAGACTATTTCATAAGATATAGCTGTGCGCTATGTTATGAAACTACAGGCTAGAGTCTACAGGTGAAATACTTCATATAGGTACTAATATTTCTGGTGTGATAATGGCCAACCGAGTACGCAAACAACGTTGAATTTCACCTGTAACTTAACAAGGCCTGCAACTTCCTACAAGAAACTGGAGAGATTACCAGTTTCTTGGAGGAAGTTGCAGGACTTGTTACTTGTCAATAATAAAAAATAAGACATACTTACTTAAATTTAACTTTATACTTCGAAAAAATAACCAAACCTTGTAATCCGCACACTTTCCAACCAGTGTTTATCATCAAGCTACAAGCTACAATTTTACTGGTGAAATTCAACGTTGTATGCGTACACGGTTAGCCATTATGACACCAGAAATATTAATCGGCTACTCATTGTACTAAGTAATTCACCTGTAGACTTTAGCCTGTAGTTTCATAACATAGTGTACGTTTATCTCGTATAGTATGCATGTATATAGGTATGTATGTAAGTCGTCTCTTACTACTCCCACGGGAAAGAACTGGGGATGCTATACTAAACCGACATTACGCGGCAAATTAAACACAAACTTAGACACCAGGATCATCGGGACGTTCGTTGACTCGGTGTACCACTCGAAAAACAGCGAATTATTTTTTTTATTTCTGTACTTTATAATCAGTTTGTACGTTTCTCTACTGCTAATGTAGGTACAAAATATTTCTTTCATATTTTCTAATAAGTTATATTTATTACGAGAAAAAAATAAGTTTTTATTTTGACATCTCTTATCTGAAATGCAGGTACAAAATATTGATTTCATTATCTAATAAGTATTAATAAGAGAAAAAATAAGTTTTTATTTTGACATCTTTCATCTGAAATGTAGATGTTATGTTATGGTATGTTTACCTCTATGTCACAGTTACCACACATTTCCATTTTTGCAATTTCTATGCTTTGCACTGAGTTGGTACCCGTACCCCTGTACTACTAATGTGTACGTATTCATCGTGTTTGTAAACCGCCGTAAGGGAGTTACACCGAATATAGATAAATCTTTGTTACTCAATTTGCTATGCTCCAATGTATTTTTGCCAATTAGAGACCTAGTTTTTCGATGTTTACCAACGGAAATCACATTACTATTTGTATTTATTTGATATAAATAAGCTTTTTTTGGCATTCCCAAACGACATATTGATTTTTCTAAGTGCACATTTCATAATTTAAAACAATCTACATAGGTAATAGCTGGTATGTTGACACGGCCGGTTAAAGCTCAGTTAATTTGGTTACCTTACATACATATAATCACGCCTCTTTCCCATAGGGGTAGGCAGAGACCATATCTTTCCACTTGCTACGATCCTGACACACTTCTTTCGCTTCTTCAACATGCATCAATCTTTTCATACATGCTCGTCGGTTTACTTGACCTTTCTTTAGAACGTCCCCGATCTGATCCAAGTACGTGCGTCTTGGTCTTCCCCTTCTTACGTTTAATATTATATTATTTTATTATTGCATAATTATAATAAAAAGTTTTTTTAATACACAGCCAAGAATGTTCAAGTTTTAATTTATTTCATACAAATTGGTACAAAGATTTTTAATTTGTCTGTCTCCGGGCCAGTTCTTGAACCATAACTACTCTGTCGTACATAGTCATGTTGTACAAAACAGTGTCGGTCATAATTAGTGTCGTGCCAGTGATGCCTTTCTGCTTCAAATTACAACGACAAAAAATTTCGCGCCGCGTTGAGCGTGGCGCAAGTGCGTTTCCAATTCTGTGTCAAAATACGATAGATGGTTGGTTTCAAGTTGGTTTATTTGAAACTTCGAGCAACACGGTCTTCCGTCCCGTTCCGACCGACGGAAGGCCGTCGTTGCTCGAAGATTTGAAATAGGTATCATGGTGGGTGCCCGCTCATCGATATGTCAGTCTCGTCAAGGCATTTATTACGATTTCTATGCTAAAATGACAAAATGATCAATAGACAAATCCAAAACACGGGCAAATATTTTACCGAGCGAAACTGCCCATGAAACTGGATAACTTTCCCCAAGTAGCAAATTTATTAAAGAAAAATATTATACTTGGTCGGCAAGTACATTTTATGTAACGGGAGGCCCATAATAGTAGTTTATGCAACTGTCATATAATGGGGGTCATTAGAATGCGAGTGTCTGTTTATCACACGAGGCGTAGCCGAGTGTGATAATAGATTGACACGAGCATTCTAATGCCTAATTATATGCAGTTGCATACACTATTTTATCTACACTCTAAAAAATTTACTCAGTTGAATACTTTTCCAAACGTCCGCACCGGCGATTGCAAGGCCCGCTACATGGTCAAATTCAATACGAGAACGTAATATGGCTTAATATGAATTTTTGAAGATTCTTTACTAAAAGTCGTTTAGATGTCGAGTCTCAACAGCAAATAACTAAACAACTGAACAACAACTGAACAACAACTGAACAACACTGAACAACAACTGAACAACAACTGAACAACACTGAACAACTTTGGAATAACATTTGAACAACAACTAATCAACATCTGAACAACATCTGAACAACATCTGAACAACATCTCAACAACTACAGAACAAAAACCTATTAAAACAACTGAACAACATCCGAAAAATTACCGTACAACAACAACTGTCAGGTGCGGCGGAAGATGGCGATTTGAGTATTGGAAAAAAAAACTTCGTTTCATTTCTCAACTTTATCGTATTAAGAGTTTTCTCATTAAGTCATTACGCTTCTGTAATATATAGTAAACCCTAGTTTTTATAGGCAGAATGCATAAAGTACGTCATTATGCATCTGTTTTCGAATTCATAATTCGAACATTATGAGACGAGTGTAGATAAAAAATATTTTTGCCCTTTTTTAGAGAATGTTGTTCAGTTTCATGGGTAGTTTCGTCCCGTAAAATATAAGCCCTTGTTGCAGGCAAAACTCTGTATTCAGGACGCTATTAACAAATTACGTAACGATTAAAATATTGTTGTTCAGAATCCATCCATGTAAACAAATCAGTTCCTAGAATTTCCGAACGATGCAAAAACAAAAAGTGAGAAAAAAACAGAGTGGGAATTTGAGAACTTTATCAGAACTCAAATTGAAGAAATATCGAGAGTTGCCGCTGACAGTGACTTATTACTTGATAGGGGTTGGTTCAATATAAAAGAAAAACGAAAAATACATAACAAAAAAAATATATGAAAAAAATCCTCTCGTCCTGTTGTCCCCGTAAGCCGTGTCCCCGTGAACGGGGACAGCGGTACTTTAATAAAAAAATTGAAAATTAGTCCCGTTGTCCCCGTTAGCCGTGTCTCCGTGAACGGGGACAGCGGTACTTTAATAAAAAATTAAAAATTAGTCCCACTGTCCCCGTTAGCCGTGTCCTCTTGAACGGGGACAGCGGTACTTTAATAAAAAATAAAAAAATTAGTCCCGCTGTCCCCGTTAGCCGTGTCCCCTTGAATGGGGACAGCGGTACTTTAACCATACTCATAACCCAATGCCATAATGACTTTCAAAAAAAATACTATTAACGTGTTATTTTACTAATAGTTGTGGGTATAAAATGTATACCCTCCTTACATCAAATATGTTTTATTAACGATTTTGCATCAATTACCAGTTAGGTATAGTCAATGCAAAATTTTACAAATTTTTTGCCGATTTCCATAATACTAATAATATAATACTAAATATTTTTTCCTGAACTTCCGGTCCGCTTTTGCGACCGATTCAAGAATATAGATTCTTAGATTTGCTTAAAATAAGAATTCCTTAAGGCTTTACGATACGTGAACTGTAGTTTTTCAAGTCAAATTGTTTAAGAAATAAAGAATTTAATCCATAAAGAATCAAAATGGCATTAAAATTAAGGATTCAAACAACAATTTCAGTTGAACAGAACAACATTTTTGTTTACCCCGTTGTAGAAAAATAGTCCCAAAGTGAACCTATTTTTCGCCATATTTTGCAAATTCTCTTGGAAACGGCTTATTTAATCTAGTTCATTCTAACCGACAAAAAAAGGTCTTAAAAATATCAATATTTTGAGTTGAGAGTTTTATTTTTATCGCGCATTATACGCGTGAAAAGTATACTTTTCATCTAAAAATCGGGCGCGAGCGTCCCCTTCCCCCCTCCACCCTCTGTAATCACACGTGATGATAATGACACGTGAAATCTTGACGTCCTATTGTCCCCTTGGTGGTACCTGCGTAATGGGGACAACGGTACAGAAAAATATTGACGTCCCGTTGTCCCCTTGGCGGTATCTGCGTAATGGGGACAACGGTACAGAAAAATATTGACGTCCCGTTGTCCCCTTGGCGGTATCTGCGTAATGGGGACAACGGTACAGAAATATAATAATGTCCCGTTGTCCCCGTAAAGGGGACATGGCCAACGGGGACAACAGTACTAAACGAAAAAAATACTGCACTTACAAACAGAAAAAATATAACTTTCATTTCTGGACGGTGAAGTATAAGCCACGTCTCGACAAGCGTAGCGTTGGACGCTCTCTGGCCAGATGAACCAATATATAGTGTAAGCAAGATTTTTAAACCAGCTTTATTTAGACAATTACACCCATAAAATTCTGAAATAGTACATTTTACAACAAGTGCACAAAACGGACCATTTTCATCCGAGACTTTTAGGCTCGATACAGGTAGAGCGACCGCGCAACCTCGACTCAGCCGCTTTTCGCCAGTTTCTATGAAACTGTATGCAACGATTCATGTGCGGCGTCGCGCGCGCGCTGCCGACTGTCGACTCGGTCGCCGCGCCTCGCCGCCATTGCAAGTTTCTATGCACTCAGTAGCAACGGTTCATGTGGAGCGGACGCGTCGCTGCGCGGAATAGTGTGACAATATGTTCGATACCGAACTCTTCATTAGTTTAATCGAAGAGAGAATGAATGAAAGTATAGTACCTACATCTGTACATACATACCTACATAAGTATTAATTTACTTGTAATTTATTTGTTTGAAGTGGAATTTTATTTTAGATTAACGAAATCCATTTATTATAATATTTATAATATACCTACCTAATTAACTTAGAAAATTACAACAAAATGTTTAAAATGGTATCAAAATCGGTCGTAATTTGTATAAACAATAAAAACAAACAAATTATCAATAGCAAAATACATGTATTTTATTTATCTAACATCTCATATGTAGTCCCACATTTGTCCTGAACTTGTCCCGAAACTGTGGAGAACGCGCGTGCGGCGGACGGCGGCGCGGGCGCTCCACATAAATCGTTCTGCGGCCCGGTCGCGGCCGCCAAAATTTGCTGCCGGGTCGCTGCTGCGCGGCCGCTTCACTTGTATAGACCCTTAGCAGCCCGAGCCGAAGGCGAGGGCTGATAGTAATGTCGAGGTTAAAATGGTTTTGTGGACGAGTTATAAACTCTGCTTTTCACTTTGATTGCGAGGAAATAAAACAATAGTAACGAAAAAACAAGAGCTGTTTCCCGCCGCTTAATTTTTTTTAATCTTACGACATTGGCATTAGGCTTGGGCTGCAGACCTATACAGCCTACTATTTAAGCCGACATAGTGCTATTTCAATTTTTTCATACATATAAAATGAAATAGCACTATGTCGGGCCGATATCGGCGTTCGGGGCAGACGCCCTTTGGCTGTGTATGGCTCATTTTCTTTGCCTTCATTTATGAGTAGATACGTTCTTGCACTTGTGCATAAAATGCGATTTTGTGCAGCCTATATCCTGCACCAATAAGCTCTTTCAGAGCATGAGAAGTGAAAAGATATATGTTATTGTCGAGGATCAGTTCGAAATAGACACAATTTGAAAACTACTCGGTAGACAAAAAAAAATCAAAGTAACCTCTATTTGTACTGTTTTCTAGATAAAATAAAAATTATGCTATAATTTAGATAGTACATAACTTTTCTAGTACGAATACCTAAATAAGATATTCTATCGGTATATAATTATCTAGTTTAGATGTCGGAAAAACTGTAAAATTTCGCGAAAATTTGTGCGCAAAATGAAAGTCTGTTTCTGTCTGGTGCAACTTGAATGAAAGGGACAAACTTTTTAGGTGAATCAGGGCCTTGAAAATGGTGGTTGATATTGAAGTAAAAAAAGTTGTTATAAAAGTAAATAAACTTTCGTATTGCAGTTTACCGCGTACAATAGTAGGTTCAGAGGCAAATGGCGATAATGTCTGTAAACTAATTGGCTTGGAGCTCAATTATAAAACGGTGGTTTCTGAAATTGTGCACGGGATCCTTCAACGACTGGAAGAGTAATTTTGAACATTCGCATGTGATGGTCTGCTACTTGTCATCCATGTGGAAAAACCGCCTAATTGTCCCCGTGTCATGCGTTTAACTACACATATTCCATTCACACATTCCTCTGTCATTAAAAATATGAAATAGTTGAAAGTGTTATAAGTGCGTATGCGAAATCTTATGTCACTATTTAATAAATGCGCCTCATAGTCGTTTACAAAACTACGTGTCAAAACTGTCTGCACATTACCAAAATACATATTATATCAGCCTATTGCAGTCCACTGTATGCGTAATAAAAAAAATATTTATTAAAGAAAAAATATACTTTGGACCACAGACGAAAGACTTCTTTAATGGGTGTCTGTTTAACGGTCATCTTTTCAAGTCTCCGTTTAAATGTCAGACGTTTAATTATAGAACGCAATTTTATTAAGATTGTACGAATTTCTTTGTAACTTTTCGTTCTAAATAATGAAAAGCTTATTACAAATTATAAATTAAGTAAGATACTTTGATGCTATATTTGAAGATATCTCAGCTATTAATTGTTAGAATCTGATATGAAGAATGATTACTGCCCATTTATTAAAACTTGCAATTATAAATGTTTTTAACGAAACGTTGATCATACTGAATAGTACTTATAATTATGTTGGTTAACACCGGGTGTAAGAGACAGCCCTCCAAATAAAGCCCCCTTGAAATATTTTCCAGGAATTTTTATACTTTCCTAGCAAAGACAATCAGTTGATCGTGATTTTGTATGATTAGCCCATTTTTTTGTCATTTTCTGACAAAAAAACACGTACAACGGAGGTGCATCGGAATAGCTGGGTGAGTGGGGATAAAACGGGTTAAATGTCCTTTACAACTGTTTTACCGGTAACTCACAAAGCAGAATATTTTAAATTTTATTTGTCACGATAAATTTAATATCTACAGAGTATGAGGGCCGGTGTACCAAAAACTTTGCAGGCATGATTAGACCGTGAAAGTGACCAACTTTTGGTATGGAGCCTATGTTGGGAAACGAAATTGTTTTTTCGATTTCCCATAGAAAGTCAGACAGCTGATCGGGAATTTGGTATGGGAGGTTGAAATTTTCTCTCATTTACCAACAAATCCTTCTTGAAAAGTTGTTCAGTTTTATAGTCTGATCATGCCTGTAAAGTATTCGGTACACCGTCTCTTACACCCTGTATAGATGTTGTGCCAAAAATCCACAGGCATTTAAAAATATATTTTTTACAAAAAATAAGTGGAACGTCATAAATTTTCCGCGGATAATTTGCGCAAACAATTTTCCTGTTAAATAATTCCGGTGCCATTCATAAGATAAACAAAGTTGAATCACTGTAATAATACGCTTAAAGTAGAAATGTCCAGACTAGTCGGAATACCTGACTAGTTGCCTGATTTTGTAGTTGGCGGCTAGTCGAAAGAGTGATAAGTCTCTGTCTATCTCTTACATATGCCGTTTACGCTCTGCCTACCCCACAAGGGATAATAGGCGTGATGTGTGAATGTATGTTTGTATGTATTATCCTACATTGTATAAAGTTAATTTCATTTCATTTAAATTGTGTAGTCAGTTCGATAGTCAATTAATTTCAATATAGTATTTTAATAATAGTAGCAATCTACACTAAATTTATCAAGAGGAATGATTTGATTGTTTGTTTGAATTGAATAGGCTCCAAAACTACTAGACCGATTTAAAACAATCTTTTACCATTAGAATCTTACATTATCCCTGATGAACATAGGCTATATTAAAATGTCTTGCTACAACGAGAAAACGGTTAGCAGCGGGTAAAACCGCTGGGCCGGCCGTTTTAACTTAAGCAAATAGATGAAATGTATTTTTAGCTCAATTGTCAAAATTTCAACGTAAGATAACACCAATACACGTAATAAAACAAGAATAATAAAAAAAATTACGACTGGTTTCTGAGATAAAGCCTTGCCTATGACACTCGGAATAATGTAAGGATTCTTCCGGTACAATTTCCATTCGAATCTGTTCAGTCGTTAACGAATTTCATTCCTTTAAAGAATCGCACGTATTTGCATAGATACAAACACACATAGAAATATACATACATGAACTCTAAAACATTACACTCCTTTTTGGTTGGGCAGTCGTATAAAAAGTTCGTGAACTGTCAGACAGATAAGTCCGCATTTTAACCCGATTAGTCGGTAGTCGGCTAGTCGGACAACACTATAATCATTGAACCTCTAACTTAAAGGCAATCAAATTCTGTTGTGGCTTTCATATTGCCGGCCGAAAATTTAATTTATTATTATGTTAAATCGCCAGTTGCGTAATTATGTAAATAAATATCGGGAATTTATCGGTTAACCTTTTGTTGATTATTGTACAATCAGCAGCACATAAGCTTTATCATGTATGGAACCAAGTTATACTGTTTTTTTTTCATACATTTACTAAGGGTGACCAGTATTATATTATAAGTTGATCTATTGAGGTGTCCCCGTTCTACATACAAACGAAAAATTTAAGCCTTATTGACTTAAACATGCGATGAAGAGCATTTTAATAACAGATGCTTATGCGAATTGATGAAGGGCAAAATTTTGGCGCAAAACCACTTGTGGTTAGTTTTTCGTCCACAATGAAATCAAACTTATTATTTACAGCAGTAGCTCCATCTATTGGCGTAAAGTGGCTAATCGGTTTCAACGAAATGCCGCCGATCCGAACAAGTCTCAACTATCCATCGTCGCACCGCTTACCTAGCGGCGCGCAGCCGCCAATACTTACTTTGTTTGTGCCATAACGACTTTGGATTGGACAGATAGACGTCTGGAAACCAACCACGATGGAAAAACGTAGTGCGCACAGTAGTCTGTGCGGAAAGAGAATAGGCGTAAGCAAAAAGTGAACTTATATTTATACACGACTGCCCAACCAAAAAAGGGTGTGTATACAGGGTGAAAGGGACAGCTATCCGAATACTTATAGGGTGCATTCAGACAATAAAACTAAACAACATCCCATGAAAAATATTTCAGGAAACGACAAAAAAAAATTGATGTCTCATAGTAATTGCAGTCAACAGATCTTAATTTTGGATGGGAGGTCCAATATTTATTGTCGTTTCCTGACAAATGTTCCTAGGGGAAAGTTGTTAAGTTTCTAAATGCACCCCGTCAGTATTCGGAGGGCTGCCCTTTACACCCCGTATATGTGCGATTCTTTAAAGGACTGAAACTTGTTAACCACTGAACATATTACACAGGGAAAGGTATCGGAAGAATCCTTACATTATCCCGAGTGTTATAGGCTAGGCTTTATCTCATAAAGCAGACGTGTTTTTAATGTTTTTAAGTGTATTATGCTTGTTTAAAGGTTGCTATGACCTTTCTCATACTGAGATACAGAGGCGCATTTAATTTCTACGACTATTATCCTTCCACAGACTCTAGTACAATGATTTATTCCGTGGTGCTGGCCATCCTGGGTACTGTTTGGTCATCCACAAAAAGATTTGATAGCTGACCCAAAGACAAAGCTCCCAGGTTTTGATACTTTATGCTTTCATAAATGAAATAAAATAAGAAATTGAACTCAGTACCTGTGGAGTATCGTCCCACCGCTCTGCCACTGAGCTACCGGCGCGGCGCCACGACCTGTGGCCTCGACCGAACACTTCAAATTTTTAAACTCTTGATACTCGTCTTGAAGCGACGTACAAGCAACATCTAGTGTAAGTTATTGAAACTAATACTATACTATTTTCACCCTAGTTCAAAACTGTGAGTGCAAAATAAACCATAGTACTTTATGCTTAATCAAACTTTACCTCATTATGAGCTCGTTGTACGTACTCTGACCAGCAAGAAATGCGGTCAGATATAAAAGCGGGGTTCGCATGAAAGGGTTGAGGCAAAGCTAAGCAGGCCAGTCGTTTTGTGAGCGTCCGTCCCTCCCCTGGCATCTGCCTACGCGTTAATGAATTAACTTTTGACAATGTGCCTTGCCCTGCCAAAGAATAAGTTGGCAGAAGGGTCACTCACGCTATTTTTATAACTATCAACCTACATTTTAATTTAAGTATTGCTACTTTACATACATACATAAAAGTATCTCCAACGTCATCAGAATTGGCCGTATCATCTAATCTGGTAGGTCTCTTCAATAAAATGTTATTTCAAGATCACAAAACAACCAAGTAACTGTATTGTCAAGTATTTACGAAATATTAGCCTAGACAGGTAAATAATAACACAGTAAGTCCCTCCAAGACGCTTTTAACATGAAAAAATACGAGATTACGCGGATTGATGTTGTCAATCTTGTCCTTACGATTCTCTTCGAAAACAGCAAAGAGACGGCATGCACCAGCATACATATAATAACACTTCTATATCCCTTGCGGAGTAAACAGAGCGTAAACGGCCGTAAAAAAACGTTCCATTCAAATAAACAATATCTAGTGCATCTATAGAGACATTCACGCAGTATTTTTACTTGAGATCATTTGAAACCACAATTGAGAGGCTTACTGTGCTTATTTGTTTGCCCGCGAGTTAAGTAGGTACGAAACTACCACAGAATATTAAGAAACTAAGTGAGCCTTCTGTTTCGGCGCGCCGCGAGCTAAATGTAATTGGTGGTGCCGTCACGAAGTTTAGTGACCGCAGCTGGTCCACGTCATTAAAATATTTGTTAATATTGGTTAAAAGCTTCACACAATGTTTCAAGTCAAGCGGTTTCACATAATTATTTTAAATCATACCGCGTTACCGCTGCGTTTAAAAATATACGTTTTGTTCGATACATGTTGCAAAAATGGTGCTTTGGCGTTAAGAAATTCTATTTTGTACATAAAATGTATATTTTGGATACTGTTTCGGAAGTAAATATCATTAAAAGCGCTTGCGTTGAACATTGTTGCGAATCTTTTCACAAAATCAAGTGAAGAATGAGTGAGGATTTACTCAGGTCTCTTCACAATTGGTAGCGCACTCTAATGGAGTTTGAAAGCATATGGTGGTCATCATTCAAGGACAGTCCTATTTTTTTAAGTAGGTTTGCCAAAGCTGCGTGCATTGTTTAAAACTTTCAGAAGGTCCGGAGCGTAAAAACGTTAACTTTGCAGTGACTCCAACACGCCTTGTTGAAGAATAAATGGTGCGAAAGATGAGGCGTTCTGTTTTCCTTAAATAAGGGTTTTACAAAGCCTGGTTACTTTTGGGCGTTTTTTGTGATCTATTGATATTTTTTCATATAAATTTTGTTAGGCAATAGACCGTACAAACTTACAGGGCGGCTGACTCTAAACGTGAAACTAAACAATTTTTCTTCGTAAGTTTTTTTGTCAAAATACGAAAATGCTTTTTTCCATATAAAATTACTCGGGCAGTAACGAAGTTTGTATGAGAAGGCAAATTTTCCTATTTGAACCATGAATAATTGTTAATTTTCACGTCCAAACACGTCCTGAGAGTTAGTACAGTCAATATCTTAACTATTTATTAATAAGTATGTATTGTTTATAATATATTATATGCAAGTCCCTATCTGTATGATGTGTACACGGTTTTGTCATTCCCTAATATAGTATTTTCTAATTCCACTGTGCAGGTTGGCTGGAAGAGATCTCTTCATAGAAATAAGCTCACCTTTGTGACTACGTTTAATATTCAAATTTATTGTATTAATCTGGTACACAATAAAGAATATATATAACTTAAAAAACTGTACCTAAATGGCAGTAACAAACCTACAAACACTACACGGAAAATATAGTCCCTTAACCCGCTGTATTGCTGTATATTGTATTAACTGGAGAAATTTTTGCCATTATTGGTAATCGTAAATATATTATCGTGTAGGACACCGAGTCATTGAACGACCTCATAAACCCTGATGTCATCATTTTTAAACCTACCATTCCAAGTACGCCAACATACTATGAACAAAATGAACCTGGAAAAGATCTGACCTAATCCTCTAAGTC
Source organism: Tuta absoluta (assembly GCA_027580185.1). Classification (NCBI taxonomy): domain Eukaryota; kingdom Metazoa; phylum Arthropoda; class Insecta; order Lepidoptera; family Gelechiidae; genus Tuta; species Tuta absoluta. Next base: position 1,928,127 of record JAQAHW010000019.1, on the reverse strand, counting down.
CTAATAAATAATATAGAGGTAATTAACTCAATTTCACGTGCTAATGATGTAGATCACCCAGATAATGGTGTCCCTAATTACCTAATCTGATTGAGCATTTAGGCGCTATTGTCTTAGCATTCAGCTGTGCTACACATACATATGTCACGCCCTTAGATAAATAATTGGTTCGCTAGCACTCACGACAGCGAGGACCAGTCTTTCATCTAAGATCACGTCTATTACCCTCGATATATCTGTAGTGTTTGTGAATTTAACCTCTTTCAATTTCCTGTACACTCATTATGTACACTATTCCATAGACATAGGATAATCCAAGGATAAACACTGTGCAGATTTTGTCTTTTCTTTATGACATATTGATTACGCTTTGACACTCTTTTATGTGGTCAATGTTATTTTCAATGTCAAAAATAAACTTCTCATGAATTTTGATATTTTTTTCCTAGTTTTTTACAACTGTTTTTTAAAACTATATAACTCTCCATTACAGAATAGTTTAAAATTATTAGTAATGTTGCGGAACATATAAATAAATGTTTTCATAAAATGGTAAAGGCTAATATTTGGAGTGTAATTATGTGCACAACACTTTTTTGTAAATGCTACAACCTTGTCGGTAAGTAAGTACTTATATTGTGAACAATAATTTCCATGATGCCCATCTAAGACAAGGAGTTTCAAGTAATTTGCTGAGGTCTACACAGAATATACGAGGTGTTCGCTCCACCTGGATGGCGAAAACGTGAGATCATGCCTAAAGGCGTACCCTGGGGGAAGCCTACACGCAGCAGTGGACTGCTATAAGCTGATGTGATGTTTCACCTGGTATGAGGCCAGGCTGATTTTTTTGACGTGTCGACTCTACCCCAGGTCTTTCAGGTCCCGTTGATCTTAAGAAAAGCATCTCAAATTTCTATCCGAAGAAATCGTACAAAACGACTAAGGGATGGATCGAAAAAAATAGTAACAGCGTTTATTTGAAATTCCATACCTGGCACTGCTGAGTACGTATGGCTTGTACCAAAACAAGAACCCCAACAGTGGAAATCGATAACGATATTGTTGTTGTTGATGCAAATAATAAATCTGAATCTGAAGTCAAAGACAAAATTACAGACGCACAAGATAACGACGAGCCGGTCGAACCACAATATCCTCTAGAGAAGAGATCGATTACAAATATCAACTGCGAGCACTTTTCGGCGTATGCTTCCGACTGTGCCATGAATGCAGCAGCAATGTATAACTCAAACAAGAAATCTCCGCCAATGCCAAACAAGATTCATGATTGGTGCAGGTTAGAATATTTTCGAGCCTTAAGGCCTGCTTTCATTGTATACTGGCTTTTTTACCCCAATTTAAATGTCATAGAAACGCTGGATAAAATATTTTATCCAGGAAATGGGCAGCAACGTTTCCTTTTAGTGCAACATCTTGCACCAAGTTCGCCAATCCTTCTGCCAAGCGTGGTGAGTATGGCAATCTCCTTCAACACGGGAAGCCCATATCCAGCAGTGGAATGTTATGGCTGTCATTGTATGTATTCAGTTGTCAAAAGGAACACTTGACAAAAAAGTATTTAATGTGAATGGAAGCAAGTAGTTAGAAAAGCCTAAAAACATTTTGGAACGTGTAAAAGATGAGATGACTAAATAAAAGTGTAAACAAAGATGTGTCGACAGGTAGAGGAACCCAGCTATTCTCACTGTACTATGGTTTATTATGCACTTATATGAATTTAGGAAACATGTAAATTATAAAAAATACTTTAATGTATGAAATTGGAAATAAAATGCCTCCTTCTTACTTTTAAAATAATTATTCACCTACAGAGCTATCAAATACCTGACCAGCTGTGCTATGGATTGGAACACAGACTGCCGTGAAGTTACCGACAGCCATTTCAATGAAGAGAGCCTCAACGGGCATTCATACGTGGTTCACAACATATGCGAAGATAAGGAGTTCATAAACCGTAAGTACGGATATATTGTTTGCTGTTTGAAACTCTAACCCGCGCATCGTAAGGAATAAATTCAGAAAATGGGTCACAGCGTTCCCAGATAATTCTCGTATAACAACCCTGCCAGGCCGCAAACCAAGCCATAGTCATAGTCACCATGACACCTACCTTCAAATAAGATGGTTCATGTTTAGCAGTAGTTGGTGCACGAAAGAAGCCTCCCCGAGCGACGTACATAGCAACGATACGTCCGGCGCACCCTGGGCAACAATCCGCTAAGTCTAAGCGGATTGGCGAATTCTTTCACCACGATGGCAAGTCCACGCCTCCAATCTGACAGCAGTAGTTTGTTTCCGCTGTTATTGAATCAGAAGTCAACATTTAGGGCCTTACCACAAAAAAGTAAGAGATTGTAATTTTTTTCTGTATACAGTTTTATTTTAAACATGCGGTGAATAGCTTCCGCTTTATCAGCTTCTTGTCAAACATTTATTAGGTACGGCCCTTATTTTTCATAAAACAAAAAAATATTTATTTTGTAGGCTACATGAACACATCAGAATGCGTGGCCAATACTTCCGACCAATGGGAGCAGTGCTACACGTCGTTCAAGAGTCTCGTCGATGGATTCAAGAAGAATACAACAACTGACTGGACGCACTACGAGACGCATTTTTATTTGTGCTGGTCAGTTCCTAATATACAGTAAAAAAAAATGACTAAATGATAAATACTTTTACCCTCTTACGTCATCATCATCATCAACAGCCAAAAGACGTACACTGCTAGATAAATGCATTCTGCAGGCACATGCACAGACTGCAATTTGGAACTGATTACATTTGACGGCTAACCGCAACCCCCCAAAGTTCATCGGTCCAAATTTTAAAAGGCAGTCGGGCTCTAGAAATTTCTAAACCCTTTAAGTATTTAATTACTTCACGTCACACATCACATCAGTCTATATCTGTCCACAGGAAACGTCATAAGGCACAATCTCCATTTTCGCTATCCAGTCACTACCAGCCGACCTCTTTAGGTTATTGACCGAAAGGCGTCAAACGTTAAGCTTGCCATGGCGTAGCCTCCACTTGAAAACCAGCTTACTCACTTCTACACTCACTCAAGTTGTAATTTTCTTCAATAAATAACATATTTTCTTTCTAGTGGTCGAGCCAAATTCCGCCGCTGTGTCCTCGATGTCGCGTTCAATAAAACCTACAACTGCTCGTTCCACCAGGCCGTCACACTGCAGAAGTTTTCTGTTATTGTCTCCGAAGGTGACGTTTACCAGGTCAGTGTGTAGTTATATAACCTTGTTCACACACACGCATCAGCTTATGGCAATCCACTGCTGGATGCAGGCCTCATCCTCCAGAGTACACTATCAGATCTCAGATCTCGCGATCCCGTTTTCGTTACCAGCCGTCCTCTTTGATCACAAGAGATCAGTAATATGAACTGATCATCGCTAGGTAGCGTCCTGATGTGTAGTTCCAAACTAAATGCATTTTACGTCGCATCTCGATGTAAATTGACTTTAAAACCCTCTTTGCACTTTACTTTCACAATGCATAACTTAATTTCGTCAGACTCGCTTCTCAGAGCTCTCTTTATTAGCTTTCTCCCATTCCTCACAAACAACAGCAATAGCTTTTCACGGACTCTAGACTACATACATATTTACACACAGCTTAATTAGGTTTTTTTAAAAAGTACCGACCGTCTGACAGGGTTAAAAGAAATCAAAACGAGCAGTATTGCAATAGCTGGAAGCGAAAAGGATAGATTTGAATATATTTTCACAGAAATGGTGTAATTAACTTTGACGTGCACCAACTTTACGTAAAAAAATAATAATGGCGGCGTAGGAGTATTGGAAATTCAGATTTCATTATTTCTCAAGTAACTTGACTACTTGCAGAATTAAAAAACACTACTTTGACTCTGGGCAACGACAAAAGCTAGCGGGACTTGAAGTGGGATCGTTTGTATGGACTAATCTCTGAACAACCTAACAACAACTCTCTCTCTTTTCGTGTGGGACACCGAGTCGTCCGACGACCTGATGAACCCTGGTATCAGAGTTTTTCAACCGCCTACTACCACTAGTAGGCCTCTGACATGGTTGTGTTACGACTGCCGTCTAAGTAATCATAGACAGCAACCGGGACTAACGGCTTAACGAGCCCTCCGAAGCATTTATTTTCGGACAATCAGTTGGTTCACCCTGCAATGTCTTAACCAGACCGGGAACAAATTCACAAAGTGATAAATATCAACTTTGTGAGTGTCCCACCGAGAATCGAACCCGGAACCTTTGCGTCGCAGGCAGTCGCACTACCACTGCGCCACATCGGCCGTCAACAACAACTGAAATCTGTGAATGTATTCTTTAATACGTTTAACGTTGAAATATACCAAACAGTGTTAGAATAAAACATACCTAGATCGATTTATCGCCCCCGAAACCCTGTCCTTCTGCCCCCATGAAAGTCGTTGGAGCCATGTCTGAGCCCCAATCATATAAAAACATAAATCACGCCTTTACCCCTTGGGGGGCAGGCAGAGCGTAAAAAGCACTATAAAACAGATACTTACGCCACGTCTGAAAGATAACAAATCCTACAGATGCTCAATACGTATTTGTTGCTCAGTTTTCCTCGTGTGTATTTGTGTTTATACTTACTTAGTAAAGTAATTACTCAGTGAACGATGTTTGATATACTTTCTCCAACGTTTCAGGATTGTGATTTCAACATGATCTACAACAACTGTCCCGGGGGAGACCCAAGGCCACCACATAACGACCTGGGTCTAATACAACTAGATGATCAAGATTTTAGGGCCCTAGAAGAACAACCTATTTTGCAGTTGGAACAAGAACCTCCAAGAGGTGTAGATATGCCTTTAAATGGTTCTGGCCTAACGAAATATGCCAATTGGTTGTATATGTTACTTGTGATATTTGCAATGTTATATTCGAATATACTATTGTGAGAAACTTATTTATGTTTTATCTTGTGGGTTCATAAAAAACCACCAAAAGACTAAAGTAATAGTTATAGTCTGGAAGTGTAGCAAATTAAAGTGGCAGTAGGTTGGTTACATCTGTCGTAGAACCGACGGACGGTGGAGTAAGCGGGTTCTCGGGTGAAGGCCACATCTCGGCAAGGTTGCACGCCCTCCAGCCAGATGGACCGATGACATAAATAAAGCGGCTGGTAGCGACTGGATGGCGAAAACGGGAGATCGTGCCTTATGGCGTACTTCAGGGGAGGCCTTTGTCCAGCAGTGGACTGCTATAGGCTGATGTAAAAAGCGGATATTTTAAGTCCAAATAAGATTGTAAAATACATAAACCAGTGTGAGATTGGTATTACAGTACAAGTGCCGTGTGATGCCGGCTTCGAACAACATCACCCCATTTCTTTCCTGCAGGTGTTGCAAGAGGTGATTAAGGGACTGTGTTACAATTTAAGCGCCAGAATAGCAACCAGTTACTTTAGTGAAACACGATTTTTCTGAAACGGTCTACAAATATTTTTCAAACGTGGCGATAGCATAAAAATGGGGTGATACTATTCTAACTCGGCATCACACGACCAGTACTGTTGCTTAACATTTTATTTTTTAAGTTCTGGACCCTATCACAGAATAATAACTAGTAACTAGCGTTAACCCTATGAAGCCCCGGGGCTATAAAAATCTACACCTGGTTGTATGTTAGGGAGCAGGAGCCCACTCGGAGAAGTTGCTGTTGCTATCCATAATTACTTAGATGGCAATCAACACACAACCTTGTAAGAGGTCTAATCTTTTAGTTTGCTTAATTTTGCTGACCTATTTTGTTAAAGTCACTTTCGATAGATGTCGCTGAAGATTACCTAAAACGCGCCATTGATATGTTTTCTTGTGAAGTATGCATATTTGTATTTATGACAAAACTACACACGTACACCCTTAACATGTGTTATTATTCATTAGTGATTAGTGAAGTGTATTAGTAGAAAGTTGTAGTTCGCTTTACACATTTTGCTTTTCTAACGATGTAATCGATCAATCAACTGCCAAAAACGGGTAATGAGAAAACTGACATGTTAGTTCGAAAACTTATTTATTACAAGTATATGTATTTAAGCATCAAAATAAAGGACACTGAGTCGACGAACAGCCTGACAAACTCTGGTGCTTAGTAGGTCTTTCTAGAAAACCACTGACGTGGCTGAAAATCGACCGTCATTTCAGTAAATAGGCCGTGTGATGCTGATTTAGAATCCCTGCTACGCCGAAGGTCGTGGGTTCTATTCCCACAAGACACAAATATTTGTTAAGTCATTTTCAGATATTCGTGCTTAGTCTGGGTGTTTCTATGTATTATGTATCTATGTACAAAAAAGTATGTTAGTATTAATATCGGCTATCTAGTTCCCATAGTACAAGCCTTGCTTAGTTTGGGGCTAGATGGCGCTGTGTGAATTGTCCAGGTTATTGTTATTTTTTATAACGATAATATAAAATTGTTAATAAGAAAGAAAATTTTACTATACAAATTTATTTTTTTACAATGACGGATCATGACGTTAATAAGTGGTAATACTATCTTAAATAAAAAAAATATTTTTGAGGTTAATGGTATTTTAATAGTTATTGGTTTTTTAACGATTAATGAATTCATGTTAAATTATATTTTTATGTTCTAATATCTAAAAAATTTCAATGTTAAGTTAAATCATTAATGCTGTTTATAACGCTCAATATCATTTTAAAGATAAACAAAATTTTAAAAATTGATACAAGAGCCACTTTAGTTATAAATAAGTCTTTTAGGTTAGAACTGTGACCACAACGCACGAGCGAGCTTGCTGCGGCGTGGCTGCGGCAGTTGCTGGCGATGTGCCAGAAGTGACAAAGAGCAACACGAAATTGACGTAATTGCAAGGAGGTACGTACGATTGGTCTGTGTTTAAGTCTGGTTTGTACGTCTGGACACTGTACAGACCCGACTACAGTACAGAGTATGGGTTTGTATTTACGCAACCATCCCTTTTACTACGAACAACCAGGTTAAGTTTTTTAAAACTAAACTCAGGTTGCTAGAATAGTAAAGTATACAGGGAGTAACAAAAGAGAATGACAACTTAATTAGGTATTTAATATTTAATTTAATTACATACATACATAAATCACGCCTATATCCCTTCCGGGGAAGGCAGAGCGTTAACGGCCGTTCAACGGATATTAACACCACGTCTGACAAAAGTTTGAGGGTCAATCAGATAACTGTGTATCACTATAGTGACAGGTTGTGAGCCCGTCGCCTAAAATTGCAATACACACCCTCGAGTCCCTTAGTCGCCTTTTACGACACCCATGGGTAAGAAATGGTGTGATGCTATTCTAAGCCGGCATCACACAGCAGTATTATTTTATATTAAATTTATTATTATTAATTTAATTAATGGAGAATAACTTGTTATGAACAAGTATTTAATAATAAAAAAAGATCGAAGTAAAAAAATTAACCACTTTTACAAAAGTCCAATCAGCTGAATTGGGTCATATTTAAATCTTTGTTCCATCGGGAGGTTGTTCAGTTCCATGATTTTTGACCTTCTTTCGGCTTGTTATGCCATTTTTGTTACATCTTCTAAAGCTTTCTTAACCTATATCTTGCTCTTACCACGGAATTACTAATAGTATATATTGTATGTAGAATATTATATTACTTACTACATATACACTCTTACTTAGTTTACCACGTCAAAGGGCTTATTATTAAGATTTGTAAGAGCTTCAATAGGATTACTAGTAGGTTTGTAAAGTTCTATAAGCTTTGACGCTAAGTAAACTATAACTCAAGTAAAATAAATAGTGATCATAAATTTCAAAAACCTTTAATTTCCTGTTTATTATTATTCGACCTAATAACAATAACTCTTTGACCGAACAAACTCACTGGATTTGGACGATTAATATCCCCGATAGCATGTAATTGGATAAGGGTGACTCAACGAACCAAACGGGCCCAAACGGACCCAAACAAGTCATGTAATATCTCAACGAGTGAGGCCGAGAGGGGTCACCTTCGTAGAGCTACGAAATACTGCTACGGCGTAGGTGTTTCGTAGACATATTTATGGCTACGATGTGAAAACAAGTTTGTCCATTAGCAGATCGTAGGTTATTAAAACTTTAGGTAAGGCCGCGCCGCCGCCAATACTTACTTTGTGGTAAGGCACACTCATAAGATAACGTTTTTTAATGATTCATTTATTTTTTCTGCCATCCCGTTATGCTGGTGACATGCAGATAATCAATGTAATCTATTGTTATTACATCAATACCTGAATAATAATTTATTACAGCTGATTATCTGATCATGTTTACACTAAACGCATTAACTCAATCCGATAGTCAGGTAGCCAGTAATGTGCAATTTATCAGATCAGTCACATTATGTCTATGTGTACAGAATTTATCTCATGCATATTTTTTGTCGGCTGATGTGATTACACGTCTCGGCTCCGTAGGTCATGTCATGATAGGTAAGACGCACTAATCGAACACCTTGGTCTTGGGCACTCTTGAGGGATTGTGGCAAAGGTGATTTCAGTATATGACGCAACTTCACAAATCCTGCCCAGCCCAGCTGCTTATAACACAAGATAACGTTTATTGCGACTCAATTGCTGAACTAGGTACTTAAAAAAATCGAGTGATTGAAAATATAGATCTATTTCAATCGCTCTATTTGTATTTGTAATTATGAGATATGCCAAGACTTACATAGAATTTATACAAATAAATACAAAATTCAAATTTTGCGCAGTTGCTCAAAACTTCAAAAGCTTATAAAGAAGGAGACCGACGTTTCAAAATTCAATATACAGGTTTAAGGTATAGCCTTCACAACAACTTTCCCCTTTAAAGATATTACAAGAAACGGATTATTTGTACAGGCAGTTAGCTAATCGTGATTGTTCTTTATGACCATATAATTACATTATGACCATATAATTAATTGTTTAGAAATAGTATATAGCAAGTTATAGAGTTCTTTGTTTTAAAGTTTATTTAAATTGTATTGTATAGTATGGTCATTTTATAAATTAAGAGTTATTGGCTAGCTGTTTGTCTGAGATAAAGGAATTACAATTCTTAGTTTAGGAAATGGTTAGGTCTTATAATTATTTCAGAAAATTATTCCATCTTATCTTATATAGGATAGTTGTTAAGTTTTATCGTTTTGTCTTGATGACACCGTATTAGTATTTGGAGGGATGTCTTTTTCACCCCGTATTTATTTCAAGGAATTTACAAGATTATCCTTTAGAAAAACATATTCTAAAAAAGTTATCTACTTGCTCACCGTACTTGTGTGTTTTGATAACCTTTCTTATTTGTCGGTTAAAAACCTAAAACATTGGATCGCATTTCATTCGAATATGCACAAAAACACCAGAGTTTCCACCCACTTTTAAAAACTCCCAACATTATTTTTAAAATATAATGCAGGAATGTCCCACAAAAACGCTGTAAATTAAACTGGTGGGGTGGAACGACGGAACGACCAAGGTGAATCTCACACGTACCAGACGATACTGCGGTTTCTGACAGCCGCCGTACAAATGTCAACCTACGGTAGCCGCAATTTGAGTCGGAAACATTGCCTTTATAATTATCAGGATTTTGTTGACACACACACATAAGTCACGCCTATATCCCCTACGGGGTAGGCATTTCGTTAACGGCCGTAAAACGGATATTAACACCACGTCTGACAATAGTGTGACGGTCAATGAGATAACTGTGTATCACTATAGTGACAGGTTGCCAGCTCATCGCCTAAAATTGCAATACACATCTAACCCTCGAGTCCCTTAGTCGCCTCTTACGACACTTATAGGTAAGAAATGGGGTGATGCTATTCTTAGCCGGCATCACACTGCAAAACCGCATTTTGTTTAGGATTCCATAAACTACTTTCGTCACAACTTGGATAGGATAAGGGCTGCCGCAGTCTAAACTTATGCTTCTTCTTTTGACACCAAAAGCACTTTATATAGAAATTTGAAAAAGAACCGTACGCAATTGAAATGAAGGTGACATTGACTAGAATGACAAACGCCGCCAGTGGAAACCGGGCGTTTGACATAATATCCAACGTCACCTTTATTTCAATAACCATAGAGTTCGTCATCGGATTTCTAGTGAAAAGTACTTGAGCAGTTGCTTTCAAAAACGGCTGTTACTGTGCGGCAGCCCGGAAAACTCCGGAGTCCAGGCGTTGCGTGTGAGAACCGCCATAATTTCATATAAAAGCCAAATTCTGGATGCAAGCGTCCTGCGGTAGCTCTTATTTGCATGGTATTAAGGCTGGCTTACGGAGGACAAAGCGGCATGGTAAGTTGCTGGCAGAATAATATTTTCTGAACATTATTTCGGATGATAATTTGATATGTACCGTGTGATGCCGGCTTAGAATATGTATAATTTGATTTTTACTCTTATATTTTCTGGACATTACTTTTATACTCTTCTTCTACGATATTAACTCGGGTTTTTCTTTTCGCGTGGGACACCGAGTTGACGAATGTCCCGATGAACCCTGGTGTCAGAGTTTTCAATCGTTTACTACTATTAGTGGGCCTCTGACGCGGGTGTGTTATCATAGACAACAACCAGGATCGACCGTTTAACGTAGGTACCTCACTTGATAGATAGTATAAGATACAGTCTTCTTACGGACTGTCAAGTGGTTTTATATCCTGGACAAATCACACAGCGCCATCTAGCCCTAAACTAAGCATCGCTTGTACTATGGGAACTAAATAGGTGATATTAATACTTATATTATTTTTTGTTGTAAATAATTATATATTATACATTATGAACACCCAGACTAAACACGATAACTAAAAAAATATTTAACAAATATAAGTCTCTTGTGGTGATCGAACCGACGACCCTCGGCGTACCAGGCAGGGGTACTATTCGCTACCCCATCGGGCGAGTTGACATGCTATGTCCTAAACTTCTTAAGAAACTAAACCCACTTGGTCCTTCCTTAGTGATAAAAAAAAATATAACACCTTCTTTCTGACCGGGCGGATCCTGAGACGAATCTCAGATTGCTTCACCAATTGTGCCTAAACGCGCCAATTAGGTGTCAAAAAACTTTACATTAACACATTCTCAACCAATCACGGGAAAATGGCACAGTCGAGTGTAGCGCTATTTATTGAATAAAAGGAAATGAATATCTTGAACATTTCACACAACGCTAACTAACCAATAAGCAAAACTTGACAGGTTTTTGTTGTGTTCTATTGTGTTGTTATCCTTTCAAGTAAATGTAAAAATAATAAATAATAATATGGGAACTAGATAGCTGATATTATACATGAACACTTTTTTGTAAATAAATACATTAGAATACGCCCAAACACGAAAAATATAGTTATGTCTATTGAATGATATATTTCCCAGTTTCCTGAATAAAGCGAGTGTACCAATATTTTTCAAGTTTGGACGTTTTCTATTTATTTAAAAAAAAGTTTTCATGTTTTTTTTTTTATTCATGTGTTGCCTGCCACTGTCGAGGACGTTCACGAGTCCACTCGCCCTTATTATCATTGCCAGTATGTTACCTAACCGCTGCCAGGTACCCAGGTGGTCGGTCGCGATTTCGACACTGCACCCGTAACGAATGGCCGAGTCGTGCAACAGCGCTTAAGTGGCTTACCGGTGGTGCGGGTTTGATTCCTATTTGGCTTTAAAACTGCGACTTTGTATTTGAAAGAACTTAAGTTTACAGTCACTATGGGAACAAGTAAATTTAGCAATAAAACAACGCGACTTCCCAGTAAAGAAAAACAGCTAATACCTTTTTTACTGGGACTCTTTGATTATAGCCATTGGGGCGCGACTGAGTTTATGAATGGTCCTGGAAAGAACAAAGTCTGAATCTACCCGGCAGGTGCTAGAAGTGCCCAAAATGAGGGACCTCCGCGCCCCACGTGCGAAAGGAACTATTATATACTGCTAATTCTAATAAACTGTCAGAAAAACCAGTTTCTTGGTGCTGATAGTACCTACTTTTATTTATGTATATAAATTCATATGTATATTTGTTATTATCTATTATCAACTAGGGTGTATTTATTTATTATTTAATATTATTTATGTATATTAGTTAAAGAGTAAGCTTTCTTATTATCATTTATTTTATTGCCTTTCTAAAGTAACGTAGTTTACCTGCAAAATACATATCCTCTGAGTCTCTCAAAGATTGACTGGAAGGGATCCGTTTGTGGTATAAGTCCGTCCTTGTGCCTCTTGTTTTATTCCATTCTTTGCTGATAATGTACATTTGTTTTGTGGTACAATAACGTTAATACATACATACTTACATACTTTTCAAAATATCGTTTCTTTTTTCAAACGATCTCCAGTGAACTGAAGAGTATTTATAAAATCTAAGGCGGCTCTTCCGTAACGCATGCGTCTGTCAGACGAAAAGATATTGCCGATTTTATTCCAAATACGGCTACGGAGCGTTTTGCGTCTGTCAAACGACTGTAGTTGAATGGAAAATTAAATTCAATTCCTTTCACAATCACTTCTACGATATCATCTTTTTATTTCTTATTCGTAGTAGCCAAGTTAGATGAAGTCCTTACAAATAAACCGAAGGAGAAAAACGTTTTCTTTAGAAATGCATTATGTGTAAAAAGTAAAAGAGTTTAACTTAGAAAAGAAATACAGGATGTAAGGGAAAGCCCTCCGGAATAGGATGCATTAAAACCATGAAGCTGAGCAACATCCCATAAAATATATTTCAGGAAACGCCAAAAAAATTACTTCTCATAGTAAAGGCAAGTTCAGTCATCTTGATTGTTATTATTTTTTCACTACCCTCTAACATAGTTATTTCTACGGTTCGTTTTTATTTACTTTTATAATGCCCGTGGTCAGGTATAATATAAGTTTATTTATGTATTAGTGTATTATTGATATATGTGAATATTTATATATGATAAACGTAATGTGTAGTATTTATTGTATATTGTTATTGTTATTATACATATGTATATATTACTGTGTTATATATATTCAAGCCTTTCTTTAATATTTTTTTTGTTTAATGCACCTGCTTTGACCCTTTCCACATGCCCTAAGGTAGACTGGGAGATAACGCCCTTGGTGTTAAGTCCGCCCGTGTACATTTTTGTGCATAAAGTTTAATAAATAAATAAAGGCATTCAGCTGATGTGAATTATTATTTTCGTTCCCTGACCTATGTCCCTTGGCGAAAGTTGTTCAGTTTCATGGACTGCATGCGTCCTATCAGTATTCAAAGGGATTGTCCCTTACACTCCGTATAGACTAGAATTGGCTACCTTTTACAGCGGGAAATCACCCAATTTCTACTTAAAACATGAGGGAAATACGAAATAAATTAAACATAAATAAATAGCAGCCAGACATTGGCTATTATTTAATTTATTTTTAACTACCACGTTCTCTCTTCTCTCTTCGTGTGGGACACCGAGTCATCCAACGACCCGATGAACCCTGGTGTCAGAGTTTTTCAAACGCCTACTACCACTAGTAGGCCACTGACATGGTTGTGTTTCGACCGCCGTCTAAGTAATCATAGACAACAACCGGGCCCGACGGCTGAACGTGCCCTCCGAAGCACGGAAGCATCTTTTCGGACAGTCAGTTGGTTCACCCTGCAATGTCCTAACCAGACCGGGAACAAATTCACAAAGAGATAAATATCAACTGTGAGTGTCCCACCGAGAATCGAACCCGGAACCTTTGCGTCGCAGGTAGTCGCACTACCCCTGCGCCACATCGGTCGTCAATTACTACGTTAAGGAATGGTTTAGGTAAGGGTACTTAATTTCGTTAAAAGTGAAGTTGTTGAAACTTTTTGGAAACAAACTGATAACAATATTGTACAATCAAAAAACTTTATAAGCTTAGCTTACATTTCCAAAATGTAGAATTCACAAGTACGTAAGCGACTTTAATTTACATACATACGGGTTAGATATGAGATGCAGCTGCGTTTCAGTTTGTAATACTTTGGCGTACATAATCGCTCTGACAGTTGTAGCTAGGGATGTGACATTACGATATAAGAAACAAACAATCTTATTTTCATAATCGATTACTTGTAGTCAGAACAAACATTTATTTGGTAAATAAGCAATTTTTGCTTACATTGTACGCAACTATTGTTTTATTATAACATTACTGAAAAAGGTAAAATAAGCACCAAAAGGCCGAAACAAAGCCTTATTAGGGACAAAATCAATTAAAGCGCGATAAATTTCCCATCTACATGCAATAACCAGAAAATGTATTTCCGTATATTACGAGTACATTAATTTTTTCCTGGACATTTGTTTAAGAAATTGTTTTGCGCTAATAATGTGACCTGTATTTTGAGCGAGTCCGAAAAATTTCATCCATGCAAACAAGAAGCTCAAAAACAACATTTTGAACATTTGAAAAATCGATATTTTATAAATTGATTAATTTAATTTGCATAATCAATTGCTAATACCGAGTTTTTTGAAAAAATAATCGACTGTTTTAATAATTGATTATTTTTTCATATCCCTGGTTGTAACTGTTGTTTGGTTTCGTATGTTGTGCCAACTTTTGCAAGTTTATTTATTTGAGGCGCAAGTTATTGAAAATTTCAGTTCATGAAGTGATACAGTTGTTTCCACTCTAAATTGTTATTGAAGTTCCATTTAATAAATTATGTTTTTAGACCCATGTTCCATGGGGAAAATTATTCAGTTTCATGAGAACTTTGATCTCCTTTGGGCTTGTTATTCCCTATAATGTATATTTATATTAATTTTCATAAATTATCTAAGATTAAGTAAATGTTGTTGTTCATATTCATGTTGAGTTTCATAGACTTATTCACCCCTGAAAATATGTGCAGATTGTTTTAACTCTCACAAATCTAGCTAAGTTACACACAACGCACAGACAGAATTTCGTTTGAGATAAAGTTGATAGCAGACATAGCGCGTACTCGCGCGGTTTTTTGCTCAGCGAGGGCAATTTCAGTTTTATATGCAGTTGGCTTTTGTTCGCGCTGTGAATGGCGCTTATGTGATGCCTAGCTCTATCTGCAAACGAAGTGTTGCCAGCTTCAAAATTATGCACATTTTCTGCGAAAATTTTTTTTGTAAGCTTTATGCCTGTATCTACAAACGAAGTGTTGCCAGCTTCAAAATTATGCATTTTTTCTGCAAAAAAAGTTGTAAGCTGTATCTACAAACGAAGTGTTGCCAAAATCTTAATTATGCACAGTTTTTGCAAAGTTTCTGCTCGCATTTAATCGTCGTGCTGCACGTAAGTTGTTTGTATTTTAGGCGTGTTTAGGATTAGATTTATGAAAACGTTGCAAGTGTGATAAGATTGTTAAAACTTAATAATACATAATGTTGGAAAGCGATAAAATCAGCTAGCTAGTCGTAAATTTTGGTATAGGAGTCTATTTTTTACCTCTAGCCGTTGGTATGGAAGTACCATTGGCTCCATAGCAATATTTTGGTTTGATGGTCTGAACACGCTTACAATTATATCAGTACATCTATATATATTGGTATATAAATAGTAATTTGAAATTGTGCTTTCAAGGCATGACTTTAATTATTCCTTCCAGGAATGATTTTGTTACTACTTATTTGACAATACATACACAATTGTTAAAGGTACATCAAGTTCCAGAGACTGCAAGTTTTATTCTTGTGTTTTTAAAAACTTTACTGAGGTCATAAATTTCAATTCATTTATTTGTGGATGGCAACTTCGGCATAAACGAATATGGATCGTATTTCAGTCGGAATACTTTGGCACGCTAGAAGTTCTGTAGAAGTTAGGTATATTGGTAAGACACCCATACCCACCCTAGCTGCTACAAGTAGGTTAAAAATTTCGTAATGTTATTCCTACACTTAAACAAATTTGGTACCTAAGTACATTTATGCTTTCCAAAGTACTCGTGATAGGAGTATAAAAACGGCCTTGCAAAAATCTTGATCCCTTAAAATGAATGGATAGATGCACACTTTATTGCTTACAACATTCACAAGAAAAACAAAATAATACAGCAAACTTCAAACCAAAGTATGAAAAGGCGGCCTTATCGTTTGCAGTGATCTCTTCCAGGCAACCTTTACCTTAATATGCAAGTAGCAGAATAACCTTGGTCAGTTTTCATAAAACCTGTGGTGTGTCAAAAAGCCAACCAAATTACTTCAAGATTATTACACGTCCAACTTATAAATGTAAATAACTTCGTCCGACCACTGTATACTAAGACCACAGTAAGAAAAATGAAGCAGTTAGATATTTTGGTCTAGAAGGTATTTTGAAATTTAAACGTGCACTGAACCTTTCCACATTCGAATGCGATAAAAAGAAAAAAAAATGAACCTATATCATTTTTATTTTATATGACATAAGCCGGCATTTGTCTGCTATCTCACCTGATGGGAAGTGACGATGCAGACGATGATAGTGCATGCTTGCCTGGATAAGCTTTTCACTCTTGCCTTGAAAAGGCCGAAGTTATAATGTTTTGGAAACAGATCCGCCGGAAAAGCATTCCACTCCTTAGCTGCTCGCATGTCACTCCCTTATTGCAAATAGCAGCAGTCGCGAGTGTGCCTAAAGTCCAATGCGGCGTATCAACGCTGTCACACAGGACACGATACGCTCGCTAATACGTGCAACGCAGCATTAGGCTTAAACACTTCATCAAAAAGTAATCGACTTTTGACATTGACTTATTTTTGACCAATCACACAAAAAAGACACAGTCTAGAGTGGTGTCATTAGCTCTACATTGCAACCTCATTGTCAAAGATGTCCAACTGATTTAATCCTACTGTGACCGAGGGTCTTAAGCTGAGGGTCTCGTTGCATAATTTTGAATAATTGTTGCAAATTTTGGAGAGCACTCCGTGCGTCGGGTCCTGTGGTCTTTCACGGGATTCACGAGAAGTGCTTATATCTGTTGATGAGAATGGAAATCTCAAGCAAATACATTAGGGTGGTTCTCATACGGAGCTGACTGATGTTGCGGTTTTGGAAAGCCAGCAAAGCGGCAAGCAATCAATGGAAAAACCTGGACTGAGCGTGATATACGCACAATGCGATGTCCTGTATGTACCGGGCAAATTTTACAAGTGACCGACATTAAAAAAAGAGAACTAATAAATGAATAAAGGAATAAACCATGTTTTCTTCAGATTTTGGCCAATGTTCCTTGGGGAAAGTTGTGCCTTATTATACTGTCCGTCTTTGCTATCGATCACTAGTAAAATTTCACTTTAAATTATAATGGATACTCTTTCGTGCCCATGCAATTTCATTAAACTACTTTTGTCCATAAAATGGAATCGGTAGAATATCGCAAAACCATGCGGCGCGTATGAATATTATCTTAACTGGAAATCAGAATTAGATATTGTATTTTGGTTTGTGACAGTGTCGAGGGATTTAGAGATTTGAATACATACATACGCATACACACCACACGCCTTTATCCCTTGCGGAGTAGGTTAACAGTCGTAAAAATATGATCGGTTTCGCCACTTCTGACAAATATTTGAAGTTTGTCTGTTTTAGAAAAGTGTATCACAGCAAGATCGCAGACAGGTTGTCACCCTGTCGTCTAAAACTGTAAAACCCTAAACACTCAAGTCGCTTAGCCGCCTCATACGACACTCGCGGGAAGGAGATGGGGTGATGCTATTATAAAGCGGCATCACACGGGAAAGATATCGTATTTTTATTTGCGAGGGATTAGATCTAAAAAATAATTGCATTTCAAAACCTAGTTGCTCTTAGGCTAGATGGAGCAATTAACTTCGGATGAGGAAGTGAAAACAAAGGGTATATCGAGCCGAAAGTAGGTCAAGAAACTCATTAAACTGAACAACATTTGCCATGGAACATAGGTCGAAATATTTTTTAATAATGTAGCTCTATACATAGTTGGGGTGGTATGGGATCTACCTCCTAGCTGTCCACCCCGGGCAACGGCAACACAGGCTTGCCTGTGGATAAGTCCGGCTGAACGATCCCACTAAGCGGTGGAAGTCTCCGTAAGGGGCCGCCTGGCTCGCGACCACCATCCCACCGAAGTCTGGCGCCAAGTAGCTTGCTGCGTTCCGTCAGTGTGAGCTTGCTCCATCTTAGCCTCTGTCTCTATCCTATGACCTAGACTAGAGTCAAGAGCAAACCCATCATTAATAAAAAAAAAAGTTGCCGATCAGCTTGGTAATTTACTATGTGAGGTCCTTTTTTGATATTTTGGCCTATCCATGCGATAAGTTGTTCAGTTTCATTTGCATCTTGACCTGCTTTCTGCTTGTGAAGGGTATACCTTTTTGTGACTCCATGTAAAGAGTGTCCGAGGATAAAGTGCAATTCCGAAATGGGTTCTTTATACTATTGTATTATCCTGTCTTCCATAGTTTAAGTATAAGTATTAGTTTATTATAATATTATATAAATATATATTAGTATATTCATTGTTTTGTTTACACAATTATATATGTATTAATGTGTAAAATTATTTAAGTAGTATATTTTGTGTATTTTAGTGCTCGTAGGTAATATTTGCACTATCCCGCTTCCATTGTCGCACTCTCTTTTTCACCCTAAGGTTGCCTGGTAGAGAATGCTACCTAGCATTAAAGCCACCTGGTTGTACTGTTTCTTTTATTTGTGTTTATCTATTGTTGTATTATTTATTTAATGTGCAAAAAAGAATTTTGTTATGTTTGTTATGTTATGTTATGTTGAACTAGTACATGAAACTGAACAACTATTCTTAGTTAAACATGTTATTAAAATATGACCGGGCTATCAATTTGTATGGTAGGACCAATTATTTGATGTCACCATTTTATTAACTATGACAACTACTTCATTCACTATGACAATTGATTGCATGTTGTACCTAAACCATCTTATTTGTTACGTCCGA
Source organism: Tuta absoluta (assembly GCA_027580185.1). Classification (NCBI taxonomy): domain Eukaryota; kingdom Metazoa; phylum Arthropoda; class Insecta; order Lepidoptera; family Gelechiidae; genus Tuta; species Tuta absoluta. Next base: position 1,909,120 of record JAQAHW010000019.1, on the reverse strand, counting down.
AAAGGACGACTAAGGTTTCAATAGCTGTACGGGTTGTAAGAGACAGCCCTCCAAAAACTGATAGGGTTCATGCAAACCATGAAACTAAACAACTTTCCCCTAGAGACATGTATAAGGAAACGAAAAAAAAATTTCGACCTCTCATACAAAATCACTATCAGCTGATTGCATTTATTATGGGAAGTTCAAATTTTTTTGATGTTTCCTGAAATATCTTCTTATAGAAAGTTGTTCAGTGACATGGTCTTAATGCACCCTTTCAGTGTTCGGAGGGCTGTCCCTTACATCCTGTAAAGTTATTTAAGGTCTTACTAATGTACACAAGGTTATTTGATTTGATCCCGGAATGGCGGCGTGCAATATATACCGCAGATTTAACAAATAATTGGTGCGTGCCTCCAAAGAAAAAACGGAACCCTTATTAGGATTACTTTGCTTGTCCGTCAGTCCGTCTGTCACGACCCTTTATCTCGGCATCGCGTATAAATTAAATTAAAATCAAATACTCAGTTCTAGAACCGTTTCTTGTTGTGAAAAAGCAGAAGCTAGTTTTTAGAAAACATAACGTTAAAAAAAGATACGGTTATGACCTTCTCAAGGATATCAAAATTCATCAGAAATTTGCCATGTAGCTTCGTTTTGAAGTACAAGTTTAGGAAAAATAAATATATTTTTAGGGGCCGATAAAGAACTAGATTAAAAATTGATGTTAGTAGTTCAATTTGGGCATCATATGGGGGCATGATGTGCCTGTTACGGAATCTTTGCTGAGCGAGTCCGACTCGCACTTAACAGTTTTTTTTATATAGCGCTGCAAGTGTCTATATTTCGCCGAAAAATATATTCCTACTTTCATTGTAAAACTATACTAACATATAAATAATTAGTCTTAGCAAGCATTAAAATCTTAGAAGCAATTCATGCTTAAGGATTTCTACTAAGTACTCAGGGTTTGTAATTATAGGTCTTTGAATAAGTTATTTATCTAGTGTTGAATCCTAAGAAACCATTAAGATAGAGAATAAGATTATATTATAGTATCTTGATGAGTACATACTTAGTTCACTTAGGTATACTAAGATGCCGTATACCTAAGAAACCGTACACCTTGGCCGTGTGATGCCGGCTTAGAATAGCATCACCCTTTTTCTTACCCATGGGTGTCGTAAGAGGCGACTAAGGGATTCGAGGGCTATGTGTATTGCAATTTTAGCCGATGGGCTGACAACCTGTCACTATAGTGATACACAGTTATCTGATTGACCCTCAAACGTTTGTCAGACGTGGTGTTAATATCCGTTTTACGGCCTTTAACGCTCTGCCTACCCTGTAAGGGATATAGGCGTGATTAATGTACCTATGTTTGTATGTATACTAAGATAAGATAAGATCAACATATTGCAGTCCATTGCTGGATGTCTAATTCCAAGCTAAACTCCCGCAGTGGAAGCGATTTACACAGGTAAATTTCGAACAAAATACCAGGAGTTCAACTGGAGGCAGACAATGGCTGCGTTACGCAGCGCTAAATAGCATACGCTGCACAATATAGCAGCGCATACTATGAATTAAACGTGAACCTAAATCTATTTAACTTAATTAACTAAGTTGATTGAAATTGGCAAATGATGTGTTCCAACCCTTACATAACTCAAGTCGGTAGTAAATACCGTCTGCCGATCTGGCGTTACGTCACACGTATTAGCACTAGATTATAAGTAAGTACCTCCAAATTATATCACCCCACGAATTCCGCAATTCGTACTAAGGAGTCACAATGATATGGTACAACAAATATGACTAAAGGGAACACACCATTAACACGAATAAACAGGTTTACACTTACAGTCAACGTGCCGGTCCAAATGCATAAAATACCCAACGGAGAAAGGAAGTTCAGGGAATGGATCAAATCGGGATTCCGTGGGTACTTACAGGGCTGGGTGGAAAAGATATCGACACCCAGCATTCCACTACAGCCTTGGCGCGTTATTCACGTCAAACCACTCACAGCTTCTGTTCGTATTCCACTTTGATATTAGTCATTACGCGTGACCCAACCCGAATTTGGGCCGTACAAACGCGGGCCAAAATGGCCACCTGATGCCTATTCAACGCGACGCTCACGTGGAAGACGTCGAGACATCCAACAATCACTAAGCCTGGCATTCCAGTACAACCCAGGAGAAACACAATAATACGATGCATCAACACGCGCGATCTCAAATTGAATCGTCCATTACACGCGGCATCACAAAACGCGTGGCGGGAAATCCGCACAATGCGATACCCTCCTGTCCGAACGGTGTTGAGTGACTGGCAGTGCGGTGCAGAAATCACCGCGTGGCGCCGTCAGGCGGTCTGCGCGCACGTCGCCAGTCTCGCCCTGCGAGCGAGAAAGGGACAACATATGCCCAGAGCGATGCGTGCGAAATCGCGGCGCATTCATAGACCGTCATTAATACCTAACTTACCCCAGCATAGCAACGCTAAATTAAACATTCACCCGCCCTAGGCCGAATCCCTTAGGCCTATTCACTACTGGGGAGACGAGATAGCGTTGCTATTGCTCGCTTAAGAACTGAATCCCCTACCTGAACTGTCGCGACTCGAGGAGTGCCATCACTACCTGGGAACAAGTTGAGAATGCGCCCTCTGCGCCATTGCAGTGGCGGCAGGTTGGCATCCTTAACCAGAACGAGATCTCCGATGCGAGGGGGTTCAGTTCTGTCCGTCCACTTAAGGCGTTGCTGCAGAATGTGCAAATACTCAAGCGACCATCGCTTCCAAAAATTCTGAGACATTTGCTGCAGCAACTCATAACGCGTCAAACGATTGCTACTGACCTCTGTGTAGGGGTACTCTGGCAAGGCGTTAAGTGGTCGGCCAATTAAGAAATGCCCTGGTGTCAGGGCCTCCAGATCATTCGGATCTGAGCTAAGCGGACACAAAGGACGTGAATTGAGAACGGCCTCAATTTTACAAAACACGGTCGCTAGCTCCTCAAAGGTTAATATCGTTAAACCTATAACGCGCATCAAATGCGTCTTAGCGGACTTTACAACCGCTTCAAATATACCACCCCAGTGGGGGCATCCTGGTGGATCGAACACCCAGTTAATGCCCTGACGGGAGAGGCTCGTGCCGATAGCTTCCTCGTTTTCCGATAAAAACGTTATAATTTCCTTCATACATCGATCAGCGCCCTTAAAGTTGGTACCACAGTCCGACCTGATCAGCGCTGGTCGCCCTCTTCGCGACACAAATCTATCTAAAGCTGCTAAGAAAGCCTCCGTAGTGAGGTCGGCCACGAGTTCCAAGTGGACGGCCTTGGTTGCTAGGCACACAAACACGCACAAATACGCCTTGATTGACTTCGCGTTGCGAAGGCGTGATGCCTTTACCATAAAAGGCCCCGCAAAGTCCGTTCCCACACCCGCAAACGTCCAGGCTTCCGTCACCCGGTCCGGTGGGAGGTCTCCCATCTGAGGTTGCATTGTGGCTGCCTTCAACCGATAGCAAGGCAAGCACCGAAACACAATGCTCCGTACCGTACGTCGTCCAGACAAAATCCAAAACTCGCGCTGCAGAATAGCCAAAAGTGCATTGCAGCCCGCATGCGAGTTTTTCTGGTGACGATCCCTAACTATAAGTTCTACCAAAGGTCCCTTCTTTGGGAGTAACAGCGGATGCCGTGCTGAAAAGGGCAGGTTAGCGTTCCGAAGTCTACCTCCAACCCGGAGCATTCCATGCTCGTCCACGAACGGGTTGAGGCGCACAAGACCTCCCTTCAGCTTTCCACGGCCATCCCTGAGCAGCCTGGCCTCTTCCTCAAAATGTTCCGCCTGGACGACCCTAACCAATAAACTTAGAGCCGCATTCCGCTCCGCAGGCGAGAGGACAGGTGCCAAGTTCCGTTCTGCTTGAGGTTTTCTACAGTTGTTCACGAACCGTTTGATCCAACCTGTCACCCCTAGAAGTTTGTCGAGGGAGCTGTATCGTTCCAGCAAGAAAGCCGCACTAGGCTTAGGTACGATCTGCCCTACGTTCACTCGCAAACCTCGATCAGGTGGCCCAAGCGGCGACCCGCACTCATTGTATGGCCATCTCTCAGGTGACTCAGTCAGCCACTGAGGTCCCCACCACAGTGAGTGACCTACCAAATCAGGGGCCCTACATCCCCGTGAGGCGCAGTCCGCTGGGTTCTGTTCTCCCGGTACGTGTCTCCATACCAACGGAGTTTCCGATCCTTTAATCTGTGGCACCCGATTTGCCACGAAAACCTCAAGAGTATGTACCGACGTCTGCAACCAGCACAGAACTATCCTACTGTCGGTCCATGCGTACACCGTTTCATCCAAATTGATGGTACCGCGTAGATTACTAGCGACATGATGTAGCAAGCGCGTGAGAAGCGCTGCTCCCGCCAATTCCAACTTTGGAATGGTCCATCTTGTCCTAACCGGAGCCACCTTACTCTTGGCCATAACTAGACGCACGTCTACAGTTCCCGTTGAACTGACTGTCCGCAAATAGACAGCTGCCGCGTACCCTCGCTCCGAGGCATCACAAAACCCATGTAGGGTAGCCTTACATCCCACCGATGGGAGCAATTTGCGAGGTATGGCGATGCGTACGATCCCTGGTAAGGTGGTCACAAACTTGGTCCAATCATTCAACAGCTCTCCGGAGAGCTGGTCGTCCCAACCCAAGTTTGCTATCCACAACCTTTGCAAGAAGCACTTCGCCATGAACGTCACCGGTGCGATCCACCCGTTAGGATCGAAAGTTCTGGCGATCGTCGATAATACCGAACGCTTCGTCCAAGTCTTCTGCAAAAGGTCTGGCTCGATCTGATACGTAAAGACATCATGCGTTGGCCTATATTGCACCCCTAGGATGCTCAACGTATTTGGATTGTCCGGGTTCTCGAAAAGGTGCGGGTCCTGCTGGAACTCACCTGGCAACCCGGCCAGGAGCTCTGGACAGCTGGACAGCCATTTCCGCAACTCATAACCTCCTGATTCCATGATCGCGATCAGCTCGTCTCGTAGTAGCAGTGCTTGTTGCACGCTATCTGCACCCGTGCAGATGTCATCCACGTAGACGTCGCGATCCAGTACTGCTGCGGCTCGAGGGAATCTTACCCTTTCCTGTGCGGCCAACTCTCGCAGCGTGCGTACTGCCAAAAACGGACTTGGCTTCAGACCATACGTTACCGTGTTAAGCTCATAAGTGACCATCGGCTCGTCAGGGCTCTCACGCCACAAAATCAGCTGGTACCGACGGTCATCCGGGTGTATAATTGTTTGGCGAAACATCATTTTGACGTCTGCGACGAACGCTACTTGGTGCAACCGAAAATCTGTGAGGATGTCCACAATGTCCCGGTTCAACTTGGGACCCGCGTGCAGACACTGGTTCACAGACACACCATTCGATGTAGGAGCAGAACCGTCAAACACTACCCGTATCTTCGCCTCCGGTGACTTCAAAACAGCCAGGTGTGGTATATAGTAATGCTCGACACACCTCCAATCTATGCTGGACACCGACATGTGGCCTAACTTTAGGTACTCCCTCATGAATTCGATATACTTCTGCTTAAGTGCTGCATCTCGCTTCATCTTTCTCTCCATAGCCAGTAGTCTCCGTTCCGCGATCTGTCGCGAACTACCTAAGGAGGGGCGGTTTGGGAGAAATGGCAGCCTGGTAACAAACCTACCTGACGAACTTCGTGCAGTGTTGTACTGATAGAACAGCTCGCACTCGTCATCCTCTGGCTTCCGTCTATCCGCTGTGGGTGGCTCCTCAGACTCCCAAAACCTCTGCAGCACCTCCGACAACACACTACCATAGAGAACCGTATCGCCCTCTGGTAGGTCCTGAGGTCTCCAAACTGGGCCAAAAATAACATACCCCCCTGTGGTATCAACGGCCACTAAACCAGTTTGCTGAAGTACCCGTTTTCTGCCACACCAGAATCTCCCGAGGACGTCTGACCCGAGGAGAACGTCCACCGTACCAGGAGTATCAAATTCAGGATCAGCTAACTCTAAGCCTGTGGTTAACCCTCGTACCGTTGACGGTAACCGAACCTGAGGAAGTTTCCCTACCACATCATCCAGCACCACTGCTGAGGCATGATAGCTGACCCCTGTACCTGTATTACCTAATGTGAACTCGAAGTTCACCTGACCCCGAACGTCAGGCACATCTACACCTCCAATACCTACAGCCCCATCCGTTGTGGGCCTTATATTTAAGCGTAGCCTACTCACCAGCTTACTAGACACAATACAACCCTGAGCCCCTGTATCTAACAAGGCTCTTACCTGTATGCTGCGGCCACCGTATCCCCATACCCAAATCATTGCCGTAGGCAACAATACCGTAATTGGCCGGGGGGCCGAAGCTGGCGTGTAGGCGGCGATTACCTAGCAGGAATCTAAGCGCGGAGTGTCCGCGTCCTGCGGGGGGGTCCCCTCTCTCCGTACACCTTCGAGTGGGTCCCACTCCTGCTGATAGGGACCTCTGGTCCTGTACGCCATGGCTGGCAGCCTATAGTAACCCTGCGGCAGGCGCGCGTACCGTGGATGCGCCTGTAGCCGCGGGTGCTCAGCCAAGGGGAGAGGCATGCGTGGGTCATGAGACCTCACCATGTTGTTCAGTCCCGCCGAGTACTGCATGTACTGGCCCTGGTATTGGCACCCGCCCGTAGCATCACGTACTTGTGATGGGTGCCCCTGACCTTGGACCTGTGACCACCTACCCTGTTCCGGCACCTGCTGCCGAGGTGGTGACTGTCTCGCGCGTGGTGAAGGGGGCATCACCTGCTGATGTCCCTGGCCTCGTCCCTGAAACCCTGGTGGAAGAGGACTCCTCCTTGGAGGGGGTGGGGAGCGTTGCTCCCGTCTAGGTAGGGCAGACTCCGTCCGCTGACCCGCGTCAGCTCTGCCTCCGTAATCTCCGCTGCGGTTCATGCATAGGAGCTGATGGTGGGCACCCTGGCAGTACCTGCAGTTGGTGCTTGATGGGCACTCTCGCACCTGATGCGGCCCCATACACCTAAAGCACCAACGCCGTTGCTGCACCACACCACGACGTTTCTGCACCCGCTGTGCAGCGAACTCCTCACACGCAGTCACCTGATGCCCCGCCTCTCTGCAGTAGGCACACCTCGATTCCAAATTAGCGACATTGTATCGCCTGGGTGGCCTACTCTTACCGTCTCGCGCCTGTGCACCCGGCCGTTCCGGGCGGCGAGCGGCCGCAGACTCCGCGTGAGGCGACTCTCCAAATTGGGCATCTACCCGCCTGCACTCGGCCTCGAGGAAGGACTTGAGCTCCTCGAAGGTCGGGAGGTAATCAGATGTCTTACCTCCGTGTGACTGTTCAAAACGAGCGGCCATGTCGCTCGGCAGGCGGCGCAACAACGTGTGGACCAGGATATAATCATAGCCTGACACCGGCATCCCCTGTCTCTCAAGAGCGTTCACTGCAACGCAGACAGGGTTGAGGACCTTGGCCCTGAGGTCCGTCCCTCGTGTGATGGTCGGCACGGTGAGCCACTGTTCCAGGAGTTGGTCAATCATGAGACGTTTGTTGCTGTATCTCTCGATCAGCAAACCGCGAGCCGTCTCGTAACTTGCATCATCGACTGGTAGATGCTTTACCAGCTCATGGGGCTCACCTTGCAGCTTGGCCATCAATTGTGCCATTTTATATGCCGGCTGCAAGTCAGTGCGGTTATGAATCACACTGTCAAACAGATCCTGGAATCGGGTCCAATCCGTGTAGTCCCCGTGGAAGACCGGAATCGCCACAGCCGGCAGGGGCACTTGCACCCCCGGTCCCCGCGGACCATGGGGTGGGTCCGGCTCCCCAGCCCTACGCCTGGTGATCACAGCAGCCGCCTGCTGGATCTCCTGCCCTATCTCCAGGCACTGGGTCACATTCGCCCGGACCGTAAGTTTGACCTCCTCATCAGGCGTCCCATCAAATAACTCCTCGCATCCAGTGAGGCAATCCAACACCTCCGCGACCCGTTCGTCAATCCGTTGCGCACAAGCGATGAGTGCGTCCTCTCGGTCCCCGCGACCGACCATCGCCTGCTTAGTCGCGAACCAAATTAGGTGCGTTCTAATTTTTGCCTGAAGCTGTGTAATTGTGGGAGCCATGGTACCAACTCAAAGTAACACCGAACCTTACAATAAAAAAAAATAGACAATCGGCCCTGATCCTTCCGTTAGGATATCCGCACAGGGTAAACACAACGATAATAACAAGCAATTCACTAATTGATTGGCCCTGATCCTACCGATAGGATATTCTACACAGGGCACACACTACAATCACAATAAATATATTTTTTTTATGTAGGTAGATTAAAAATCTTATACTAAAATAATCTTAAATCTAGTGGTTTTCTGAACCACGCTCTGCTACCAAAAATTGTCTAATTCCAAGCTAAACTCCCGCAGTGGAAGCGATTTACACAGGTAAATTTCGAACAAAATACCAGGAGTTCAACTGGAGGCAGACAATGGCTGCGTTACGCAGCGCTAAATAGCATACGCTGCACAATATAGCAGCGCATACTATGAATTAAACGTGAACCTAAATCTATTTAACTTAATTAACTAAGTTGATTGAAATTGGCAAATGATGTGTTCCAACCCTTACATAACTCAAGTCGGTAGTAAATACCGTCTGCCGATCTGGCGTTACGTCACACGTATTAGCACTAGATTATAAGTAAGTACCTCCAAATTATATCACCCCACGAATTCCGCAATTCGTACTAAGGAGTCACAATGATATGGTACAACAAATATGACTAAAGGGAACACACCATTAACACGAATAAACAGGTTTACACTTACAGTCAACGTGCCGGTCCAAATGCATAAAATACCCAACGGAGAAAGGAAGTTCAGGGAATGGATCAAATCGGGATTCCGTGGGTACTTACAGGGCTGGGTGGAAAAGATATCGACACCCAGCATTCCACTACAGCCTTGGCGCGTTATTCACGTCAAACCACTCACAGCTTCTGTTCGTATTCCACTTTGATATTAGTCATTACGCGTGACCCAACCCGAATTTGGGCCGTACAAACGCGGGCCAAAATGGCCACCTGATGCCTATTCAACGCGACGCTCACGTGGAAGACGTCGAGACATCCAACAATCACTAAGCCTGGCATTCCAGTACAACCCAGGAGAAACACAATAATACGATGCATCAACACGCGCGATCTCAAATTGAATCGTCCATTACACGCGGCATCACAAAACGCGTGGCGGGAAATCCGCACAATGCGATACCCTCCTGTCCAAACGGTGTTGAGTGACTGGCAGTGCGGTGCAGAAATCACCGCGTGGCGCCGTCAGGCGGTCTGCGCGCACGTCGCCAGTCTCGCCCTGCGAGCGAGAAAGGGACAACATATGCCCAGAGCGATGCGTGCGAAATCGCGGCGCATTCATAGACCGTCATTAATACCTAACTTACCCCAGCATAGCAACGCTAAATTAAACACTGGACGTAGGCCTCCCGGTACGGCTTTTGGCGTTTCGTGTCCACGTTCTAAATCATTATCTTTCTATCGTGTTACATTCCAAAATGGCGTTAGCAAGTATTCTTTTAACCAAGTAGTATCATATACATCAATGGCCACAACGTTCACTGCTGGACATGAGCTTCTCACTATATGGGAGTATTTTCCGTACTCACCACGCACAATGGCAGGCAAATTGGCGAGTGCAGTGCAAGGAAACGTTGCTGAAAGTACTAGATTACGGTTACTTCTTACCATCAGACATATTGTATACTTGTTCACCACTAATAGGTAATACCTATTAAGTATGTTTATACATAAATACTATGTATGTATAAAAATACAGCAGAAGTGAGTCCTATAAATTTGCTATAAGGCGTAATAGTAGAAACTTGCCTAAATTCTTTTATGTTCATATTTAATTTTCTGGCACTTACCTATTTTCGGTAGATTTGTTCCTAAGTCACTTTTGACAACATTTGCCAGGAATGGGGCTATTGTAAGCTGGCATTACACTTCAATACACTTATTCCGATTTCGAAATTAGTAGATTCTTAATTTGAAAACGATGGCTGACAATACTTGGGCATCCAGAGCCATTTCCCGAGTGCCAGACTATAAACCCTGGACTAGAATCTCATTAATGGCTGACCTAAATCGATCTGGCGTAAAGGTCACATCACATCACGCTAACCGAAATGCTGACGTTATTAAGTCAAGGTGCCTGCGAATTTCATTTTGCCACAAATTATGTAAACGGTGCTTGGGGCGCTTTTGTGTTGCACTGATTTGCATTTGGAGCCATTTCGTATGTTGTATGTTTTAGGTGTTTAGACTTCTGGTGTCCATATTGTAAGGTACAATTAATTTTCTACCAAGGTCACAACGTTGGTCAATTTGATAAACTGAATTGCACTCTATGTTTTTTTTATTTGAACATTTGGGAAATCTGAAATTCTGGGAAATAAACACTGTGCACTTTGTACAATTCGGAAAAAGGCATTCTGATCAATGTTTATTATTAAAGCGCTGAATTTTTTGGAAATTGTACATTGTGTACCTAAATTAAACCGGGTTAATAGAAATAACTCGATTCAAAGGTGACGCTGTTCCATTTTCAACGAGTGTGCTACGACCTTTAATGCACCGTTGTATGCCATCGCGTTGTAATTAGTGATAGGGTAAACGTGCCTGTTGTGGTCAGGGTAGTGTTGGTTTGCTAATTTATTTACAGTGGGAAATCGTAATTGCGTTATTCTTCTTTGCAATACTGAATCGTATATTGTATTTTACACTAAAGATGTACTGAAGTATCACCTGCTAGTTAGATGTCGATGGAGAAAACGAAAGATCGTGCCCTATGGCGTACCCTGGGGGAGGCCTACGTCCAGCAGTGGACTGCAATAGGCTGATGTTTGTACTTGTTTAATATGTGCTTAGATACATTCTGCCACTTGCCACCTATTTATATAAATTGCACATTTTTTCAGTTTTAAAACTCTGATTTGGGTTTTGTACAGGGTAAATAAATCAATACGAAAATTGAACGTAACCCCTGTGAAACCAATGTCAAAAACCATAATAGTTATCATTCATCGTTCTTAAAATCTAATAAAATTTTAAAAACCAAGAACCGCAAAAGGGGGAAACCTTTGCCCATCATTAGGACAGTTAAAGCTAACACACACTAATTGGTCCCATCCAAAGTAGCACGTTGTGACGTCAAAGCAAAATATCGTATAACTCGTTTGACTAGGTAAAACTATTTGTACTTAAAATTTAGGAGTTTTAGGTTAGGTAAGGTACAAAATTTGATAAGGGAGACGAAACGCGGGTCGCGTATAAGTCCCGCCGTTTGATAAAGATAATTTAAATAATATCGTCTGTTATAAAACGATAATAAAAACATACCTCGTTGAGGGCTTAGAAAATAAATAACCTATTTTTGAATTGCAAATTAATGCAATTAGCACTTTTTGCTATTCTATCTAAAAGCTACAAACAAATTATGCAAACAAATTACATTAACTACACAATTACTCGCAACAAACAAATCTAAATGGCTGCAAACAGACATTGAATTTGAATGAGAAAATTATGTTTAAATATTTTAGATAAGCTACTTTCAATTAAAACTGATATTCTATTTTGAAACTAATTTTCACGGTCGTGCTCACGCCAAGGCGAGCCTTCGAAATTTAATCGAAGTGCTGCGCAGATTTTTTGATTCCTATTAATTTTGTTTTCCGATGTACTAGCTGATTATCTGGTACATTTGCATTTCATACAATTTTGTGGTATAGAAAAGTGCAAACCGTTTTAACTCAGATGTAGTGATTGATTCCACTGTGCAGGTTGGCTGGAACAGATCTCTTCATAGAAATAAGCTCACCTTTGTGACTACGTTTAATATTCAAATTTATTGTAATAATCTGGTACACAATAAAGAATACAGTATTGAGAATCTTGGGTTGGTGAAGTTATATAGATTGAAAACCTTGGCTCTACTCGAGATCGAATAATCTTTTTCACTATGTTAGCTATGTCTTCGTCTTGGCGACATTTTACATGAGAATACTTTTGGTGGAATTATTATCTTACTCTGATAGGTGATGTAGGGTGCTCTGTATTGCAAAACTGAAACTAATTTAAAGTTTTAGATCGAGGTTTGGAAGCTTTTTTGTGAAATTCGATTATGGAAAACTGTAGATCGATAGCAAAAAACGTTATTGATAATGACACTGGCCAGGTAGTCACGGCGTTGGAGCAAAATGACACGAAATGCAATGAGTTCGACACTCGGAAAAGTTTTGACAAATGTCAACGACTGTTGGCCTCTAATACTGTCGCGACGTTCGTCACGATGTATTAAATAATTATGGCAATACTTAATCTATGAAATGAATTCTGGCTATCTATGGTAAGTTTATAAAAGTTTGCTTGGTTTCCATGTGTTTTTAAAGTAAAGTTATAATTCCCATGTTTGTGTGCATAATAATTAAATGTGTAAGTTTGTAAAAGGCTCCTTTAATTCAAGTAAGTGTTAAACATGAAAGGGCTTTGAATGTTTACTAGGACACGAAGATGTCGAGAGAAGAGACTAGTGTCATTGTAGGAATTGATAAAAGTAGAAAGCTCGGGTAGGCTAGACTTCTACCCGTCTGAGAAGCTTCTGGTACGTTGATGTTCATAATACACCAAATATGGCTTTGGGGGGAGATTATGTCCTGACTCAGTTTGGGAGTCAATATCATGTACAGAGGCCCCTGGTAGGCGAGGTACTTGTCTAGCTTGTTAGCATTTAATAGTAATCGATCATATTGTATGAATTGAGTCTGTGGCCACCTAGACACATGGTGCTTCTTTCCACCCGAGGAAGAGCACTGTGAAGGTGACGCAAAGTACCTTATAGGATAATAGATGTGATGATAAGATTGTCACATGAAGAAGTGTGTTGAACTGTCAAAGTTTATGAAGAGTAATTGGAATTAAGTATTGATGATATTGGAAATAAGTAAAGTTAACTGAAATTGAGTTGTGACATTGCAAATGATGAAACAGTTCTAAGCCCTTTCCCCTATTGACGGAGGCGTTTGCTTGAGGCAGCGTCTCCTTGTGAATTTTTTATTTTTTACAGGCGAGTTCTTCACCCATAATAATATTCTTCAGGAAATCTGTTCATAGTTTGATTCATTAATAATGACAAGAAAGATTCAATCTAACTTGGATTGGGAATAATGCAATAAGGAATTGGGTAAGTTTCTTTCAATTCATCAAACACCAAATAGAGATTATCAATTATATCACATCTTCATTAAACACTCATCCAGATGAATAATAATCTTCAATACAAATACCAATACAATAAATGGGGAGAATATCTCAAAGCTGATTGCATATGGCAGCAGGCGTAAGAGTGCCTAAACGCTTAAATAAAATGAAAGTGAACGTTGATATTGACACGATTTCGACTAATCACAAAAAAGAGAGCACTGCCGACAGTGGCCCCATTCTATTCCAACACATATCGTTTACAGAGATGGTGGTGGCGTAACGTTCCATGCTGTGTGATTAACCTGGCCAGCCCCTAGGCAGTACCTTTATTTTTTCTGTTTATCCCACCCGAGCCGGTTTTCTATTAGGACTATACAAAATTGTTTTATAAAAAGAGAATATTGTGTTATACAATTTTTTTTTCTTACAATGACGGATCATGACGTCAATAAGTGATAATAATTACTATCCTACATTAAATGAAGAATTTCAATTTGAATTAATCATGGAAAAAGGGCACTGCCGACAGTGGCGCCATTCCATCAAACATCTTTAGTTTTTTCCAACACCAACGCTTTTGTGATTGTGAAATTTACAATCAAGCTCAAGTTACTTGTTGGGGAATAGATTGAACTTCTAACGCGGTAGGTTTTCCTCTCAATCTTACTTTACTTCGTGTTAAACTGGTTAAGCCCGTCTGAGAGAGTGGATTTAAGAGTATATTTGTTGTAGCAGTAAGAAAAACATTGCCGTGAACTTTATACCTGAAGGTATTGAAGTAAATATTGGTTGTGTACCGATAATTTTACTCATGACAAACAGGCAGCTGATTAATGGCTGATCCAGAGTATTGTATAGAAAATGAAATTAATTTGTTGTTCTGTTGATTGTCCGATAAAACTATACCTTGCGGAAAATTTATCAGTTTCAGTTTCCTGGTCATATAATCAAAAATGGTATTTTTTTTTTCAATTATTGTGTTATCATTATTTTCCCTCCCCTTATGACCTATATAATAAATCGATTCTAAAGAAACTGTTTTACTTGTGAACAACATAATTTGCTGAAAACTAGCAAGCAATAACATTTAAGGCGATATTTTTTTTATATTGACCAATATCGAAAACTTAAGACGGGCTGATTACAAGGAACGTCCTTCCCAAAAGAACTTAGGAAAAATATTTTGAGTTGCCATAGTAGCTAAATCAGCTGATCAGCAATTATAATGGGAGGTCCAATTATTTTGCTCTCTTTGTATTTTCGAGCAAAAGCATTTTTCTAGATCAGCCTGTTATACAGGTTATTAACATGAGGAGTGAATTTTTTATTTTTTATTTATTGTTATATATTCTGTCCTGAGATGTCTCACTGCTGCACAGAATTATATTTAACTCAACAATTTTTAAGTATTAAGTTAAAATTAATACTATATAATTAAATTTTGAGCTTTGTTCTGGTGCTTTTTTCTTTAACATGTTCACATTACATTTGTAATAGAGTGTTTTTATAAACGTCACTATAATTATATAAAAAAAATCATTATATTTGTTTTAAAAGGTAATGTTGTATTGTAATTTTTTTAATTATTCTACTACCTACCATATAATGTCTTGAATGAAATGTTAATTTTATGTTATTGTTTATAATTGAATTTGTTTGACTAGTTATTTTAAGCTATTAACTAACATTTATTCCGCTTTGGTAAATGTACTGTTATTTTTTGAATTGTAGTAAATGAAAAAATAAAATAATCATTCTCATGTGCCTTCAACTGGCACATTTACCCTACTTCTTACCACATAATCCTCAGCGGAAGCAGTCAGGCCGAGGTGCCTTGCTATTACATTCTTGATGTCAGACTTCTTTTCACTTCAATAGAGTTGAGCTTATAATATGGGGTGGATTTTTTTCAGTGACCGATAGCAAAAACCCAAGAAGGGCTTGTGATAAGAAACAACTTTCCCCAAGAAACACGATGAAGTAAAAAATTAAAAACTGTTCCTCCTATACAAATTTGCCGATCAAATGAGTTGAGTGACTATGGAAACATAAAATATTTTGTCATATTTCTACCTATCTATGTTCCTGGGCAAAAGTTGTTCCTTATCACCAGCCCGTTTTAAGATTATCGGTCACTAGTAAAATTTTACCCTATATTTGACGCAGAGAAACAATGGAATCAGAGATTCTACGGAATTCGTAAGAATACAAGGATTCTGAACATTACTGTTTTCTTTTGAATTATCACTTTATCACTTTTAAAAAGATAATATCAACATTTAATTTGTAGTAAAGTGTTCATGAAGAAAATCGGACAAGTTCAAGTAAGGCCGTACGCTCGCTCACGCGGTTTCACGCGCGGGACGTCCCGCGCGGGCCAGATTTGACAAAACACAAGATTGGCGCCCCGTGACGCGGCCTGCGGTCACCCGCGCCGCGGCTTCAGCAACCCGCGACATAATATAACCCATACGAACACGACGACACTTGCCATATTACAACTACCTAGGCACTATGCGCCTTCTAAATTTGGACGGGTAATAATAATAATGGCGGCGATGTCAGACCGCCGCGCGGATCCCGCGAGACCGCGCGCGGGCTGGCCCGCGCGTGAAACCGCGTAAGCGAGCGTACGGCCTTAGACTTACAAAAAACAGTTTCATCTCTCTCTCTTTTCGTGTGGGACACCGAATCGTCCAAAGACCCGATGAACCCTGGTGTCAAAGTTTTTCAACCGCCGACTACACCATTCAATTAAAATTTATATATTTATTTCGTTAGTTGTATGAGAGCCTCCTTTTATATTTATTATATTCTGCGTTAAGTACTTATGTTCATAAAGCGGCAACAGAAATACGAATAGGTACATCTGTTCAAATATCGACTGTTTAACTAAACAGAGACTCAAAGTTCTTTACCCTAAAATACTAATAAATTATGAGTTGATATCTTACTTGGTAACTTGGGTTGATGTACATATATTGTTAGAGTTATTTTTACTTCAAGAACGGGTTGAGCTTATACAGGTATACGTCGGAGGAATATAGAATATTCAGGACTTCATTTGAATTTCTAGGAATCTTTGCTATTTAGTTTTTTTGTCATTGCTGTGGGCTAGGTATAATCTATCAAGCGTAATTTATTACAGCTTTAGTTGCAATTTTTGTAAGATTAATAACAAAATATGACTTGAATTAATCTCGTTAAAAATTGATTAACCTTTCATAGAAACAACTTTCCTGTCACGTCGTGATTTGCGTCAGTTTGTAGAAGAGGTCAATATCCTTTTTCACAAGATAAAATAAAAACAGGTATATAAGATCTTTTATTGTACGCATTTCTTTTTAAATTACCATTATTTAGATCAGCGCATCGAGAACGAAAGTAATCTCATCCCCAGCAACATAATATAACGCTTCCTACTCGAAAAAAAAAACATGGCTAAAATTTAGAAATATCTTTTCGCGTTGCCTACGAAAAACAGAGGAAAATTTGCCTAAATTAAAGTACAAATTTGGTAACAACACCAAAGTAAGTAACAGTAGGTGTAAAGAGCAGTACTTATAACTTATTTACAGGAATAAGCATAGCACATATTGTGATCTAACAGCGCATCAACAGTACTGAGTATAAAGAACGATGAACCAAAAACTTTGCAGACACGATAAGACCTCGAAACTGATAATTTTTTATATGTCTTTATTATTTTATTATATTTATGGAGTTATCACTCAAAAAAATTACTCAGGTGTTTGGGAATTTTGTGTATGAGGTCGTTTTTTTTTCTCTTTTGCCAAAATAGCCTTTAAGTAAAAGTTGTTTAGTTTCATGGCCTGGGCCCTATGTAATGAAACTACAGGCTGCAAGTTTAGAGGTGAAATTCTTAGTGCATTGCGTAGCCGGTTAATATCCCCGATATCAGAATGGCTAACCAACAATGCATAGAATATCGAATTTCACGTGTAAAATTGAAGCTTGTCGTTTGATATTGATAATATTGGGCACTGATCATGCCTGCAAAGTTTTTCGTACACCGTCTCTTACACGCTGAATCGTGTCTGTGACGTAAGATACGAAACAGATACTGTTCTACTACTAGTAGTAGGCCTCTGATTTGGTTGTGTAACGACTGCCATCTAAGTTATACTCAGCAGTGCTTAACGTGATTATGCTAAGCCTGCATCATCCGTTAAACACTCCCAAAGGCAACAGTGGTTACCTATGTACCTACTGCTGTTTTTTTCGACTGTGCCTTTAACATATTGTATAGCAACACAGAAAGGTGCCCGCGATCTTATCGACATATGTCGCGAGTGTGAACGGATGGTAATAGGAACATGGGCGCGGCAATTTAACTCTGAACGTCTTGGGGCCAGGCAGAGTACAGAGCTCGGATCCTCTTATTTTTTACCCTCGCAATACCAGCGACAATCAACTGACATTTTATTTTCACTGTGATATTCTATACGTTGAACTGTTAGTAGAAAAATAACGCCCAACACCATGCTACTGACACGCTATTTACATACATACATCAGCCTTTTGCATTCCACTGCTGGACGTAGGCCTCCCCCAGGGTTCGCCATAGGGCACGATCTCTCGTTTTCGCCATCCAGTCGCTACCAGCCGCCTTTTTTAAGTCGTCGGTCCATCTGGCCGGAGGTCGTCGATTTGCATACAACTGAAGCAATTTACTTTTAACTGACTTCGGGCCCTGAGATAATACCAAGAGATAGTAATGATTTGGGAAGGAAAAGTTTGTCTGCCAAAGAAATATTGTAATCAGTCAATAATGGTTGCCCTGTAATGCTAGCTTGTAACTGCATCACCCTAATACTACTGGGTTTCGTAAAAAGCGACTAAGGGAAATAATATTTCCTGCCCAATCTGTAGATACATATTATGTATCTACAGATTGGGCAGGAACGTTCCCTGTGAAAGCAATATCTTGCACTGCGCTCGCGAGTCGCCAAGCGTAGTGGTCATTTATGATATGTTAATGTATGCATTTTATTTAGTGAGTCCTTTTTTTAATTAGTACAGACAAGTGATAAAAATTCACCGACACATCCACATCCCTACAATACTGGCAGCATTTTTGTATTGCTAGGCTTAAAATCTTTGAACGACATTTTTGCAAGCTTTAAAATGAATTAGTCATTTGAATGGGTTTTAGATAAATTAATTCACAATAACCCAGAGTGTGAATTGAGTTGCGTTTAAGTTATTTATGACAAAGTATGAAAGTGTAGCAAATTGAAGTGGCAGTGGGCTGGGCTCATCTGTCGTGGAACCGATTGGAGGCCACCCGACTGCAACAAGGCTGATGCATGTACCTATTTTTATGAAAAACGTAAGAAGATTTTTTCATTAGTATAATATTTATTTTATTTCGCTTCTTCAATGGCCACACTAAACGATTTTTTTAAAGCTTCGTATGCGACCTTTATTGTGAATTTCTTGTTACTTACATCAACATCACATAAACTGGAAGAACTGTGAATTTGATATGCGAGTACACAAGTTAATAATCAATATATTTTTAAAAAGCAAGTAATCTTTTTGCTTATTAGTAGTAGTAGTAACTAAGTATCGTGTTAAGGTGGCTACATACGTAGCTATAAATGTCATAGTTTTACATAGTAGACTGTAGATAGTTGAAAATCGTAGTTTAGGAAGAGATTTTCGACTCTCGTGAAGTAAAACTACTACAACACTACTTGATTTTTAGCTATTTTAAAATAACAAGTTTTTATTGCGTAAGTTTTTACTTATAATACTTTTCGCTCAAGACAACCAAAAACGTGGCAAAATCCGACGCCGTCACGCTGACAGATCTGACTAAATCCACAGTCAAATTTTGACGGCCGCCTGTGATTGGCCAGCCGCGGCCATTTTAATCTTCTAGATGTTCTATTGGTTCCTGTCTAATTCCAAGCCAAACTCCCGCAGTGGAAGCGATTTACACAGATAAATTTCGAGCAAAATACCAGGAGTTCAACTGGAGGCAGACAATGGCTGCGTTACGCAGCGCTAAATAACATACGCTGCACAATATAGCAGCGCATACTATGAATTAAACGTGAACCTAAATCTATTTAACCTAATTAACTAAGTTGAGTGAAATTGGCAAATGATGTGTTCCAACCTTTACATAACTCAAGTCGGTAGTAAATACCGTCTGCCGATCTGGCGTTACGTCACACGTATTAGCACTAGATTATAAGTAAGTACCTCCAAATTATATCACCCCACGAATTCCGCAATTCGTACTAAGGAGTCACAATGATATGGTACAACAAATATGACTAAAGGGAACACACCATAAACAGTTTTATACTAAAACAACTAGATTAATCACTTACAGTTAACGCCGGTCCAAATGCATAAAATACCCAACGGAGAAAGGAAGTTCAGGGAATGGATCAAATGGGAATTCCGTGGGTACTTACAGGGCTGGGTGGAAAAGATATCGACACCCAGCATTCCACTACAGCCTTGGCGCGTTATTCACGTCAAACCACTCACAGCTTCTGTTCGTATTCCACTTTGATATTAGTCATTACGCGTGACCCAACCCGAATTTGGGCCGTACAAACGCGGGCCAAAATGGCCACCTGATGCCTATTCAACGCGACGCTCACGTGGAAGACGTCGAGACATCCAACAATCACTAAGCCTGGCATTCCAGTACAACCCAGGAGAAACGCAATAATACGATGCATCAACACGCGCGATCTCAAATTGAATCGTCCATTACACGCGGCATCACAAAACGCGTGGCGGGAAATCCGCACAATACGATACCCTCCCGTCCGAACGGTTTTGAGTGACTGAGCGCGGTGCAGAAATCACCGCTTGGCGCCGTCAGGCGGTCTGCGCGCACGTCGCCAGTCTCGCCCTGCGAGTGAGAAAGGGACAACACACGCCCAGAGCGACGCGTGCGAAATCGCGGCGCATTCATAGACCGTCACTAATACCTAACCTACCCCAGCATAGCAACGCTAAATTAAACATTCACCCGCCCTAGGCCGAATCCCTTAGGCCTATTCACTACTGGGGAGACGAGATAGCGTTGCTATTGCTCGCCTAAGAACTGAATCCCCTACCTGAACTGTCGCGACTCGAGGAGTGCCATCACTACCTGGGAACAAGTTGAGAATGCGCCCTCTGCGCCATCGCAGTGGCGGCAGGTTGGCATCCTTAACCAGAACGAGATCTCCGATGCGAGGGGGTTCAGTTCTGTCCGTCCACTTAAGGCGTTGCTGCAGAATGTGCAAATACTCAAGCGACCATCGCTTCCAAAAATTCTGAGACATTTGCTGCAGCAACTCATAACGCGTCAAACGATTGCTACTGACCTCTGTGTAGGGGTATTCTGGCAAGGCGTTAAGTGGTCGGCCAATTAAGAAATGCCCTGGTGTCAGGGCCTCCAGATCATTCGGATCTGAGCTAAGCGGACACAAAGGACGTGAATTGAGAACGGCCTCAATTTTACAAAACACGGTCGCTAGCTCCTCAAAGGTTAATATCGTTAAACCTATAACGCGCATCAAATGCGTCTTAGCGGACTTTACAACCGCTTCAAATATACCACCCCAGTGGGGGCATCCTGGTGGATCGAACACCCAGTTAATGCCCTGACGGGAGAGGCTCGTGCCGATAGCTTCCTCGTTTTCCGATAAAAACGTTATAATTTCTTTCATACATCGATCAGCGCCCTTAAAGTTGGTACCACAGTCCGACCTGATCAGCGCTGGTCGCCCTCTTCGCGACACAAATCTATCTAAAGCTGCTAAGAAAGCCTCCGTAGTGAGGTCGGCCACGAGTTCCAAGTGGACGGCCTTGGTTGCTAGGCACACAAACACGCACAAATACGCCTTGAATGACTTCGCGTTGCGAAGGCGTGATGCCTTTACCATAAAAGGCCCCGCAAAGTCCGTTCCCACACCCGCAAACGTCCAGGCCTCCGTCACCCGGCCCGGTGGGAGGTCTCCCATCCGAGGCCGCATTGTGGCCGCCCTCAACCGATAGCAAGGCAAGCACCGAAACACAATGCTCCGCACCGTACGTCGTCCAGACAAGATCCAAAACTCGCGCTGCAGAATAGCCAAAGTGCATTGCAGCCCGCATGCGAGCCTTTCTGGTGACGATCCCTAACTATAAGTTCTACCAAAGGTCCCTTCTTTGGGAGCAACAGCGGATGCCGTGCTGAAAAGGGCAGGTTAGCGTTCCGAAGTCTACCTCCAACCCGGAGCATTCCATGCTCGTCCACGAACGGGTTGAGGCGCACAAGACCTCCCTTCAGCTTTCCACGGCCATCCCTGAGCAGCCTGGCCTCTTCCTCAAAATGTTCCGCCTGGACGACCCTAACCAATAAACTTAGAGCCGCATTCCGCTCCGCAGGCGAGAGGACAGGTGCCAAGTTCCGTTCTGCTTGAGGTTTTCTACAGTTGTTCACGAACCGTTTGATCCAACCTGTCACCCCTAGAAGTTTGTCGAGGGAGCTGTATCGTTCCAGCAAGAAAGCCGCACTAGGCTTAGGTACGATCTGCCCTACGTTCACTCGCAAACCTCGATCAGGTGGCCCAAGCGGCGACCCGCACTCATTGTATGGCCATCTCTCAGGTGACTCAGTCAGCCACTGAGGTCCCCACCACAGTGAGTGACCTACCAAATCAGGGGCCCTACATCCCCGTGAGGCGCAGTCCGCTGGGTTCTGTTCTCCCGGTACGTGTCTCCATACCAACGGAGTTTCCGATCCTTTAATCTGTGACACCCGATTTGCCACGAAAACCTCAAGAGTATGTACCGACGTCTGTAACCAGCACAGAACTATCCTACTGTCGGTCCATGCGTACACCGTTTCATCAAAATTGATGGTACCGCGTAGATTACTAGCGACATAATGTAGCAAGCGCGTGAGAAGCGCTGCTCCCGCCAATTCCAACTTTGGAATGGTCCATCTTGTCCTAACCGGAGCCACCTTACTCTTGGCCATAACTAGACGCACGTCTACAGTTCCCGTTGAACTGACTGTCAGCAAATAGACAGCTGCCGCGTACCCTCGCTCCGAGGCATCACAAAACCCATGTAGGGTAGCCTTACATCCCACCGATGGGAGCAACTTGCGAGGTATGGCGATGCGTACGATCCCTGGTAAGGTGGTCACAAACTTGGTCCAATCATTCAACAGCTCTCCGGAGAGCTGGTCGTCCCAACCCAAGTTTGCTATCCACAACCTTTGCAAGAAGCACTTCGCCATGAACGTCACCGGTGCGATCCACCCGTTAGGATCGAAAGTTCTGGCGATCGTCGATAATACCGAACGCTTCGTCCAAGTCTTCTGCATAAGGTCTGGCTCGATCTGATACGTAAAGACATCATGCGTTGGCCTATATTGCACCCCTAGGATGCTCAACGTATTTGAATTGTCCGGGTTCTCGAAAAGGTGCGGGTCCTGCTGGAACTCACCTGGCAACCCGGCCAGGAGCTCTGGACAGCTGGACAGCCATTTCCGCAACTCATAACCTCCTGATTCCATGATCGCGATCAGCTCGTCTCGTAGTAGCAGTGCTTGTTGCACGCTATCTGCACCCGTGCAGATGTCATCCACGTAGACGTCGCGATCCAGTACTGCTGCGGCTCGAGGGAATCTTACCCTTTCCTGTGCGGCCAACTCTCGCAGCGTGCGTACTGCCAAAAACGGACTTGGCTTCAGACCATACGTTACCGTGTTAAGCTCATAAGTGACCATCGGCTCGTCAGGGCTCTCACGCCACAAAATCAGCTGGTACCGACGGTCATCCGGGTGTATAATTGTTTGGCGAAACATCATTTTGACGTCTGCGACGAACGCTACTTGGTGCAACCGAAAATCTGTGAGGATGTCCACAATGTCCCGGTTCAACTTGGGACCCGCGTGCAGACACTGGTTCACAGACACACCATTCGATGTAGGAGCAGAACCGTCAAACACTACCCGTATCTTCGCCTCCGGTGACTTCAAAACAGCCAGGTGTGGTATATAGTAATGCTCGACACACCTCCAATCTATGCTGGACACCGACATGTGGCCTAACTCTAGGTACTCCCTCATGAATTCGATATACTTCTGCCGAAGTGCTGCATCTCGCTTCATCTTTCTCTCCATAGCCAGTAGTCTCCGTTCCGCGATCTGTCGCGAACTACCTAAGGAGGGGCGGTTTGGGAGAAATGGCAGCCTGGTAACAAACCTACCTGACGAACTTCGTGCAGTGTTGTACTGATAGAACAGCTCGCACTCGTCATCCTCTGGCTTCCGTCTATCCGCTGTGGGTGGCTCCTCAGACTCCCAAAACCTCTGCAGCACCTCCGACAACACACTACCATAGAGAACCGTATCGCCCTCTGGTAGGTCCTGAGGTCTCCAAACTGGGCCAAAAATAACATACCCCCCTGTGGTATCAACGGCCACTAAACCAGTTTGCTGAAGTACCCGTTTTCTGCCACACCAGAATCTCCCGAGGACGTCTGACCCGAGGAGAACGTCCACCGTACCAGGAGTATCAAATTCAGGATCAGCTAACTCTAAGCCTGTGGTTAACCCTCGTACCGTTGACGGTAACCGAACCTGAGAAAGTTTCCCTACCACTTCATCCAGCACCACTGCTGAGGCATGATAGCTGACCCCTGTACCTGTATTACCTAATGTGAACTCGAAGTTCACCTGACCCAGAACGTCAGGCACATCTACACCTCCAATACCTACAGCCCCATCCGTTGTGGGCCTTATATTTAAGCGTAGCCTACTCACCAGCTTACTAGACACAATACAACCCTGAGCCCCTGTATCTAACAAGGCTCTTACCTGTATGCTGCGGCCACCGTATCCCCATACCCAAATCATTGCCGTAGGCAACAATACCGTAATTGGCCGGGGGGCCGAAGCTGGCGTGTAGGCGGCGATTACCTAGCAGGAACCTAAGCGCGGAGTGTCCGCGTCCTGCGGGGGGGTCCCCTCTCTCCGTACACCTTCGAGTGGGTCCCACTCCTGCTGATAGGGACCTCTGGTCCTGTACGCCATGGCTGGCAGCCTATAATAACCCTGCGGCAGGCGCGCGTACCGTGGACGCGCCTGTAGCCGCGGGTGCTCAGCCAAGGGGAGAGGCATGCGTGGGTCATGGGAACTCACCATGTTGTTCAGACCCGCCGAGTACTGCATGTACTGACCCTGGTGTTGGCACCCGCCCGTAGCATCACGTACTTGTGATGGGTGCCCCTGACCTTGGACCTGTGACCACCTACCCTGTCCCGGCACCTGCTGCCGAGGTGGTGACTGTCTCGCGCGTGGTGAAGGGGGCATCACCTGCTGATGTCCCTGGCCTCGTCCCTGAAACCCTGGTGGAAGAGGACTCCTCCTTGGAGGGGGTGGGGAGCGTTGCTCCCGTCTAGGTAGGGCAGACTCCGTCCGCTGACCCGCGTCAGCTCTGCCTCCGTAATCTCCGCTGCGGTTCATGCATAGGAGCTGATGGTGGGCACCCTGGCAGTACCTGCAGTTGGTGCTTGATGGGCACTCTCGCACCTGATGCGGCCCCATACACCTAAAGCACCAACGCCGTTGCTGCACCACACCACGACGTTTCTGCACCCGCTGTGCAGCGAACTCCTCACACGCAGTCACCTGATGCCCCGCCTCTCTGCAGTAGGCACACCTCGATTCCAAATTAGCGACATTGTATCGCCTGGGTGGCCTACTCTTACCGTCTCGCGCCTGTGCACCCGGCCGTTCCGGGCGGCGAGCGGCCGCAGACTCCGCGTGAGGCGACTCTCCAAATTGGGCATCTACCCGCCTGCACTCGGCCTCGAGGAAGGACTTGAGCTCCTCGAAGGTCGGGAGGTAATCAGATGTCTTACCTCCGTGTGACTGTTCAAAACGAGCGGCCATGTCGCTCGGCAGGCGGCGCAACAACGTGTGGACCGGGATATAATCATAGCCTGACACCGGCATCCCCTGTCTCTCAAGAGCGTTCACTGCAACGCAGACAGGGTTGAGGACCTTGGCCCTGAGGTCCGTCCCTCGTGTGATGGTCGGCACGGTGAGCCACTGTTCCAGGAGTTGGTCAATCATGAGACGTTTGTTGCTGTATCTCTCGATCAGCAAACCGCGAGCCGTCTCGTAACTTGCATCATCGACTGGTAGATGCTTTACCAGCTCATGGGGCTCACCTTGCAGCTTGGCCATCAATTGTGCCATTTTATATGCCGGCTGCAAGTCAGTGCGGTTATGAATCACACTGTCAAACAGATCCTGGAATCGGGTCCAATCCGTGTAGTCCCCGTGGAAGACCGGAATCGCCACAGCCGGCAGGGGCACTTGCACCCCCGGTCCCCGCGGACCATGGGGTGGGTCCGGCTCCCCAGCTCTACGCCTGGTGATCACAGCAGCCGCCTGCTGGATCTCCTGCCCCATCTCCATGCACTGGGTCACATTCGCCCGGACCGTAAGTTTGACCTCCTCATCAGGCGTCCCATCAAATAACTCCTCGCATCCAGTGAGGCAATCCAACAACTCCGCGACCCGTTCGTCAATCCGTTGCGCACAAGCGATGAGTGCGTCCTCTCGGTCCCCGCGACCGACCATCGCCTGCTTAGTCGCGAACCAAATTAGGTGCGTTCTAATTTTTGCCTGAAGCTGTGTAATTGTGGGAGCCATGGTACCAACCCAAAGTAACACCGAACCTTACAATAAAAAACAATAATAGACAATCGGCCCTGATCCTACCGTTAGGATATCCGCACAGGGTAAACACAACGATAATAACAAGCAATTCACTAATTGATTGGCCCTGATCCTACCGATAGGATATTCTACACAGGGCACACACTACAATCACAATAAATATATTTTTTTATGTAGGTAGATTAAAAAATCTTATACTAAAATAATCTTAAATCTAGTGGTTTTCTGAACCACGCTCTGCTACCAAAAATTGTCTAATTCCAAGCCAAACTCCCGCAGTGGAAGCGATTTACACAGATAAATTTCGAGCAAAATACCAGGAGTTCAACTGGAGGCAGACAATGGCTGCGTTACGCAGCGCTAAATAACATACGCTGCACAATATAGCAGCGCATACTATGAATTAAACGTGAACCTAAATCTATTTAACCTAATTAACTAAGTTGAGTGAAATTGGCAAATGATGTGTTCCAACCTTTACATAACTCAAGTCGGTAGTAAATACCGTCTGCCGATCTGGCGTTACGTCACACGTATTAGCACTAGATTATAAGTAAGTACCTCCAAATTATATCACCCCACGAATTCCGCAATTCGTACTAAGGAGTCACAATGATATGGTACAACAAATATGACTAAAGGGAACACACCATAAACAGTTTTATACTAAAACAACTAGATTAATCACTTACAGTTAACGCCGGTCCAAATGCATAAAATACCCAACGGAGAAAGGAAGTTCAGGGAATGGATCAAATGGGAATTCCGTGGGTACTTACAGGGCTGGGTGGAAAAGATATCGACACCCAGCATTCCACTACAGCCTTGGCGCGTTATTCACGTCAAACCACTCACAGCTTCTGTTCGTATTCCACTTTGATATTAGTCATTACGCGTGACCCAACCCGAATTTGGGCCGTACAAACGCGGGCCAAAATGGCCACCTGATGCCTATTCAACGCGACGCTCACGTGGAAGACGTCGAGACATCCAACAATCACTAAGCCTGGCATTCCAGTACAACCCAGGAGAAACGCAATAATACGATGCATCAACACGCGCGATCTCAAATTGAATCGTCCATTACACGCGGCATCACAAAACGCGTGGCGGGAAATCCGCACAATACGATACCCTCCCGTCCGAACGGTTTTGAGTGACTGAGCGCGGTGCAGAAATCACCGCTTGGCGCCGTCAGGCGGTCTGCGCGCACGTCGCCAGTCTCGCCCTGCGAGTGAGAAAGGGACAACACACGCCCAGAGCGACGCGTGCGAAATCGCGGCGCATTCATAGACCGTCACTAATACCTAACCTACCCCAGCATAGCAACGCTAAATTAAACAGTTCCTTTCAGTTAATTTGCTTTAGTATAGCGCCAAAGCTTCTCATTAGTTCCTAGCATCTTATTTTTGTGGTTAGATGGCGCTAGCAGTTTTTGTTTTTAACACTGTTTAGCAAACTGGGGAACTATTTTTGTCTGTGATTGGTCGAAAATGTGTCAATGTCAAAGTTCAATTGCCTCTTATATTGGTGCGTTTGGGCACAGTAGCTTCTACTGCTATCTGCAATAACCTTTAAGTTTTCCTCTTTATAATATAGGTACGTTAACTAGTTAATAAATCATTAGTTACGATAAAAATAAAATTAATTTGCCTTCCTTGGAGACCTGAAGAAAACGTGTGCATCAAACGTACCTTTATGTTACTGATTAAATGCTGATATCTCTTTTTTATTACTTTTGCACCCGGCTCCATTTACCCAGAGGTAGTCTGTAAGAGATCGCTCTCAACTATACAGCCGCGCATTTTTTCATATTGTGCAATAAAACGTTATTACATATTAACCTTCTTAGAAGGTATTCATGAATTGTTGTTTGCGGGCCGTCTCCTTAAGTTGTGGTGGTTTATTCGTTCAAATAATAAGAAATTTTAAATTATATCCTTCAATATGTATAACGTTGAAAATGAAAGGCAGGTTTAATATATTACAGGTGAGGATAATTTTAAATCAATGGAATATTGTGGTAGTTACATCACTGAGAGATTCTCAGTTTATTCTTAAAAGTTCGTTGCACTGCCTCGACGAGAAATATAAATTATTCTTGTGGAAAGAAAGTTCTACAGAAGTTATGCCTTTTAAAGTGCTTCTGAACTATCGTTTTCCTTCTTTACTCTTTGTCATTTCTACGTCCAATATACGGGGTGTAATTGGACAGCCTTCTGAATACTGAAAGGGTTAAGTCAGACCATGAAAGTAAGCAACTATCTCCTAGAAATATATTATGTCAAGAGTGGGCGAAACTCTCTACCAAATAATGTTGACAGCCGCTGTGGAGCAGTGATAGTGCGACTGCCTGCGACGGAAAGGTTCCGGTTTTGATTCTCGGTGGGCTATCATTTTATTAATTTGTTCCCGGTCTGGTTAGGACATTTTAGGCTGAACCGCCGGATAGTCCGAAAAGAAAGACGGTTCCGTGCTACAGAGGGCGCGTTAAGACGTCGGTTCCGGTTGCTGTCTATGATTACTTCGATTTGATTATTTTCGTAGGCGCTTTAAAAACTCTGACACTAGGGTTCATTAGGCTGTTAGACGACTCGATGTCCCACACGAAAAAAAAATTACAAGTAAACCACAATAACCTACATCATGTCAAGAGCGGTCAACTTCTTTTTAACTTTTAATTGTAAAGGCAGACAGCTAATCGTTAATCTATATTGGAGGTCGAATTTTTGACGCTTCCAGACACATATTCCCAGAGGAAAGTTGTTCAATTTCATAGTCTGCATGCACCCCATTAAGAGTAACTGTAAGTGACAGTCCTCCGAATGGGACAGCCATACCAATTACCCAGTTACACCCCATATAAGACAGATAAAAATAACTCCCACCAACAAATTTACAGAGTCTATTTCTGCTTGATCAAGAACTTTGTTGGTGCGTTTAATATTTAAACCTTTGGCAAAAGTTGTTTCGGGAAGGCCGCGAGTTTTCACCGTTTATGTCATAAAGGGAATTTTTAAGTATTTTTACTCTCCAGACAAAAATTAAGCCGGGTCAGTGGTTTGTAAAGTTTCGCTTTTGAGAAAACTTTTGTTATAAGGTTCTTATAAAACAACGGCACTTACTACCTCTGCTGTTTCTGTCATGACGGACATTGAGTCGATAGTTCTGTGCTTCGGAGGGCTCGTTAAGCCATTGGCCCTTGGTACTTGAACGGTAGTTGTTACTCAACTATGTTAGAGGAATCCGTAGTCCTCTAATATAGTACATACACATACACATATCACGCCTATTATCCCTTTCGGGGTAGGCAGAGCGTAAATGGCCGCAAAATCTGCCATTTACGCCACGTCTGACAAATATTTGAGGGTCATTTGGAAACACAGATCTCTTATATATATGTCCTTCGGAAAATTGTGTATCGCCATAGTGACAGGTTGTCAGCCCATCGCCAAAAATTGCAATACACATCCTGGAGTCCCTTAGTCGGCTCTTACGACTCCCTCGGGAAAGGATATTAACAGCACGTCTGACAAAAGTTTGAGGGTCAATCAGATTACTGTCTATCACTTGAAATATATAAAAATCTTTGAAATTTCACATTACGCCATCTAGCCCCAAACTAAGCTTGTAAATACTCCTTGAACAAGATAGCTGATAATAATACAGAAATACTTTTTAAAATAAATAAATACATAGAAATCACCAGGACTCAACACAAATATTTAAAAAGTAACTTACAAATATTTGCGCTGTGTAGGATCGAACCAACGACCCTCGGCGTAGCAGGCAGGGGTACTATCCACTACGCCATTGGGCCAGTCAATGACTTTAATTACTCAAACTTTAATTATCTTTCTGCGATTCAAAGCTTTTGATCTCATTAAATATTAGTTTATGTATTAGATAGATGATATCTCAAATCTTAATAGAATATCGTAGCAAAGGCAGAATTATTAATTTCTATTTTAAATGTCCCTAGACTGTTCTTAATGATATTTTAAAGATTTTGAACACTCTCATTATTTATTATAGTAATGTTTTTACGTTTACTTTTTTAAGTGGTGCCACTTCACAAAAAATATTTTCTTTATATACAAAAAATCTTTCAGAATGTCCGTTGCTCAAGTTTTTAGTATTAAGTAGCAACTTTAATTACAGCGAATATTTCATTGAGTTTGCAGGTTCTACTAAAAACTTGAACATCGGTCATTCTGATAGATTGTAGAGAAATCTTTTTTCGTGAGGTGGCGCTACTGTCGAGGAGGTTCTAAGCTACAAACATACTCATACACATATCACGCCTACAATCCCTTGCGGGGTACGCAGAGCGTAAACGGCCGCAAAAAAACGGTTATCTACGCCACGTCTGACAAATATTTGAGGGTTATTCGGAAAATTGTGTATCGCCATAGTGACAGGTTGTCAGCCCATCGCCTAAGATTGCTATACACACCCTCAAGTCCCTTAGCTACACTCGCCTTAATAGGCGGTTCTCCCACTTGTCGTCTGTCGTTGCGTTTTTATAACGCAACGAAACGCAAGTGTCAGTCAAAAGAAAGAAAACTGCTCTCCGATTCCGATTATTCCCTTACAAATACGTCCACCGTGTGATGCCGGCTTAGAATAGCATCACCCCATTTCTTGCCCGTGGGTGTCGTAAAAGGCGACGAAGGGACTTGAGGGTGTGTATTGCAATTTTAGGCGATGGGCTGACAACCTGTCACTATGGCGATACACTATTTTCCGAATGACCCTCAAATTTTTGTCAGACGTGGCGTAAATGTCCGTTTTCTGCGGCCGTTTAAGCTCTGCCTACCCCGCAAGGGATTAAGGCGTGATATATGTATGTATGTAAATACGTCCATGGTGCGTTTACGGATGGGTCTGTTAAACGACTTTACAGCCGCATCCATCCTTTCTATTCCAAACAAATTTTTCCCTCCCATGCTAGTATTTTTTTAATTTTACATACATACATACACATATCACGCCTTTATCCCTAGTGGGGTAGGCATAACGTTACAGGCCGTAAAAAAAAGAAAAATGCTTGCGCCACGTTTGACAAATATTTGAGGGCCGTTTTAGGAAAATCGTGTTTTCGTTTCGTTCGTTTTTGTGATTTATACTTTTTTTCTCACTTAAATAAAATGAAACCAAATCATAATTTATTTGCATTAAATGTGGTGAACAGATGTTACACGTTTCAAAAGTTCTAACACATTTAACCAAATACACTGTTTATACATAATAACATTAGCCTATTGCACAATCTCTCGTTTGCGCCATTCAGTCACCATAAACCTTTTATTATTTTTTTATTACAAAATGAGACTAAGCTCACCATCCTACCTACTTTTCTAATTACCTCGTTTCTCATAAACAGGATGTTCATATTTCGCGAGCAATTTCACTTTTATCCAAAGTGTTGGTGCTTTCCAACTCGGAACAAAGTCGCGGCCCACGGGTGCTGTTTATGTTCGCGATAATGAATTAACTTTGCAACATCCTGTATAAACACTGCAACTTGGTAAATAGGTACAGGATGGGTTATATTCTTTTCTCCTTTTGCAAGTACATACATACATGTAGGGGGTGAAATTTCGCTAGTGATTGATGGCAAATACTCTAGCCGGGCTGCTGATAAGAAACAATTTTCGGCAAGGAACATAGGTCGAAATTTATACAAAATAAATATTTGGGCCTCCCAAACAAAATTGTTGTTACTCTGAAAACTCAAAATCATAATCGTTGTGTAACGACCGCCACCGTCTAAGTAATCATAGACAGCAACCGGGACCAGAAACAGACTGGAAACAAATTCACAAAGTGATAAACATCAACTATTGTGAGTGTCCCACCGAGAATCGAACCCTGAACCTTTGCGTTGAGGCAGTTGCACTACCACTGCGCCACATTGGTCGTCACCCTAATTAACACGCCTACATTCCTTGCCCAGCGTAAACTTGTGTATAGGTTGTCAGGGTCAGGTTATTGACTAGTATTGCATTACTCATCAATCACAGAGTACTTTTTAATATATATTATATTACTCATGTAACTCTCGAGTCCCTTAGTTGCCTCTTACGAAGCTACAAAAGACAAATGGGATGATGCTATTCTAAATTCTCAAATATTCGTCAAACGTAGCGATACCGGCAGTAATTGACGGCCGTTAACGATCTGCCTTCCCTGCAAGGGATAAAGGCGTGATGTGTGTGAGAGTATGGTAGAAGTATTAAACACATTTGATCCAATAGAGAAAACCTTGCTTCAGATAGACACCATAAACTTTTGATATTAAATTGTGGCGGCTCTTATTTCATTATTAAACAAATAGAACAATGTTGGGTCTCGAGAGAAATCGGATAAAGGAAATTAACCAGGGTCAATAATATGCAGGATCTGGAGTAGGGTTCAGCGTTTGATTGCTTTGGGGAAACTTTGTCGAAGATCTAACGGAAGTCAGCCTTTTGGCTGCGGCAAAAAACCATTCATCATCAGCTTTGAGACTGGGTTCTTGTATGCCTGAATTAATAACATAGCAGCTCCCTTATTTATTTATTTATTTTATACTTTATTGCACATGGTATAAAAGGCGGGCCTAATGCCACGCGGCATTCTCTACCGGCCAACCAGAGGTAAACAGAGAGAAAAAGACACAGGTGCACTCGGATGTGAAATCATAATAATGCGCGGCATACATACCTACACATATCACGTCTATATTCCCTGCGGGGTCGGCAGAGCGTTTACGGCAGTAAAATACGGTCGCAATCAACACGTCTGACAAATATTCATTTATGAAAATGAGTGCAAAATAAAACCTGTGGTATATGTTAGCGTTGTTTCAGAAAAATCGAGTTTCAATATAGTGACAGGTCGTCAGCTTGCCTCCCAAAATTGGAAAACACATGAAACCTTAAATTCCCTTAGTCGCCTCTTACGACACCCGCTGAACCAATGAGGTGATGCTATTCTTTGCCGGCATCACACGCCAAATCCAGCATCTTACGGCGTGAGATAAAGGTTGTATGGTAGTTATAGCTACCTAGCTAAAAGGCCGCCTACATTGTACTCTTTCTTTTCTATCTGTATATCCTTGCCTATTGCTTTTTGCATTAAAGTATGTTTATGTTAGATTATGTTAAAAATAAAACATCATTCTGGTACTTAGTTTACGTTTAAACACATAGACAAACTACTTAACCCTGCCTGCGGTATAATAAGAAAAAAAGTATAGCTAAGTACTTATTTCCTTTGCCGTGTCAATTCGGGCACACGGAAACAAACTTTACCAGGATCAAAGATAGATCAACGAGAAGACTAAGCAGGTTCACTACTTACCTCTGGTTCAGGCATTGGTACAACAACTTTAACAGCCTCAAAAGTCTACTGCTCGTCACGGGTCTCCCTCTATTAGAGGGGCATTTGCCATACTTACCTCGCTTGGCAGGCGGAGTGGAGAACGTAGTGCAAGGTGCCGCAGATTTTTTTTTAATTTTTTTATTGGATATGGGTTTGCTCTTGACTCTAGTTCATAGGACAGAGACAGAGTCTAACATGGAGCTAGCTCACACAGAAGAAGTCTGTTCACTCTTACTTTGAAGAGATTAGGGTTGTATGCGTTTGGAAACCCAGACGCAGGTAGTGAGTTCCACTCTTTAGCAGTGCGCATTATAAATGATGACTGTAAGCGCTTAGTCCGAATTGGTGGAATGGCAACCAGGTATGGATGATATTCAGGGAACGCAGCTGCCCAAACCCTGGATTTATTCCTTAGTCGTCTTTTTCAACACTCACGGGCAGAAATGGGGTGATGTTATTCTAAGCCAGCACCACGTCGCATACATAAAGGCAAGCCTAAATAACAGCTCAAAAAAACCAAACTGACCAATGGACCACAAAGTGGTGTTAAAATGGTTCCTTTATTTTTCTCTAAGTGGGGTTCCGTCGCCGTATTTGTATGGTCATAAGATTGGAATTCGCAATTTCCTGTCGTTTGACAGACGCATGCGTAACGTTGCGTTAAAAAAACGGAACGATGGACGACAAGTGAGAGAACCGCCTGAAAACAGGCAATTTACTCTGAAAATACTGTAAAACGAAAATTTGTAATGTGGAATTTTACATTCAAATCACGAAAACTTTAAAAGGAAACCAGAACAAAAATAATTCATTTTAATAAAATTAACGGAAGTAGAATTGTTATTGTATTTTTAGGTAACAAGTTTTGTGGCTTTCAAAGTTTTTTTCGTTGCTTATTAATTGCGAGATCAATCAAAGTAGAGTCTTCTTTAAATTTGCTATCAGTGGCAGGAAAAAGCAACTTTCCTTGCAATGTTTACTTGCCCTGAGTTATCCCGAGAAGCTAAATATACACGGGATTCACCAACTTCTCCGCAGAAGTTGCAGCTACAGTAAATCTGAAGGCAACTTTTAGCAAACAGTGGAGACTGATCAAACTACGTGTTTACTGAAATATCGAGCTCAATAAAATGTTGTGAAGAGTAAAGATGTGCTACTTTACTTTCGAATATGCTACGATTCTACATACAGGATGTCTAGTTGCGGATTTATTTGCATTACACACCCTCGAGTCCATTAGTCACTTCTAATGACACCCACGGGCAAGAAATGGGGTTACGCTATTCTAAGCCGGCATCTCACGGCATCACTCGTGGAAGTAGTAAAAAAAACTAAGATACCCAGGGAATGGGCAGCAGCGTTACCTATGAATGTAACATCTTGCACTGCGCTAGCCAACCATGCCAAGCTTGGTGGTTATGGCAATACCCTATCGGGGAAACCCATGTCCATTGACTGCTGTCAACTGTTGTCGTTGATCGTGTTATAAAGGTAAAAGTAGCTTTTTATGTCATAAATTAAGATAGTCACTGGGAATAAATAAAATATAAAGTTGCCATGGAAATTATGACATTATGCCGGCTGCCCCATAAAGAAAAGGGTTCGGATACTTTCGCAGCAGATACCATATTTGGGTTATTACCTATTAAGGTCTCTATATTTGTATTGCGTGTTTTCTTGCCCATGTCTAGCAATGGACTCTTGTGGCTATTAATGTAATGTTAAAAACTCATTTTATAAATTCGTACATCTGTAAGAGTATCCATGCAAATTTAGTTACTAAACAATATTTTATTCTAAATTTGGTACACAGTTTTTCATCCTAACATTGAGTCGCAAAAGCCTCATAGATTTGTCCTCAAACTCAAAATGGATCTTTCTGGCGAAACTAAAGTAACGTTGCAAGGATCCTAGAAGTCAGGGTCTATAATGCATTTGTTGTTTGATCATATACATAGAGTAAAAATCACATAGAGATGACACTCCCGCTCCAGACGCGCTCAAGGTCAATCCGTCTGGCTGTCTCTTAGAGAACAATTCAGTCGGGAGTGCGCTTCGCCGCGGAAACGTTCGTCGTGCGGGTCGAATTTTCATTTTTTGTGAAAAATTTAGCAATGCCGAATTATTGTGGTGTGTATGGCTGCAAAAGTAAGTTTTTTTAATTTGCCTAAAGATGAGCCAAGGTAAGTGATGATTTTACAGTAAATACCTTGGTACCTACCAACCATTCGTTCTTATACGTAATTGTTGTGTGTACTCCTATTTTTACTTACGTAGGTACCTAGTTTCCATTTTCTAATTTAAACTACCTAGGTGCCTAAATCATTGTTAGCTGATAATGATAAATAAGCACATTCGTATCGTAGGTATGTTTTGCACCTATTTTAAAATTCTGTACCTACCTATTAACAATAAAATGGTAAGGTAAGACTTTAAAACGGGTAAATATTTTGTTCCCACGGGAAAACTGTTAGCAGCGGTCGCAACCGCTTGACTGGCCGCTAGTCTGGAATAAAATTATTGGCACGTGACAGCCCCGACTTAAAGCGCGGGAGAGTGCGGGGCGTTACGGGCTGCGGGGGGAAGTAGGTATTTATAGCGCGGCTTTTGGGGCCCAGACAAAGGAGTTTCATTTCTATACGCAGTATTATTATCTATTCTTATGTCATATAGTCCAAAAGTTTCATTAGATGTTTCTACTTAAGAGCAACCAAAATTGAAATGGGTTAATCAGCGAGCCGTGGATATTGAATTTTAAACAGAATTGGCGTTTACTAGTCGCCAATTTTGTTTAAATACGCGAAGAGCGAAAACGCCAATTTTGAGCTGAGTACAAAAAACAAGGCTCCAGTTTGAACTAAGTTTGCGACATGATGGAAGACATGTTTGGAGAAATTATTGAATAAAAACTAAAAACAAATGCTAGTACTTATATACTTTATCAGAAAGTTTTTACTAAAAATGATTATTACAGATTATTTTTCTTACAGTTAAAAATATATCTGCAGCAAGCCATCCTGTACAAAGATACGCGTGTGCCCGATTTCTCTCTGTTGCTTCACAATTCTTCAGAAGATGAGAATCATTCTCCAATCAGATTTGTCAGTCTAGGACCAAAAACAAACAATTATCTTACC
This sequence comes from Tuta absoluta, assembly GCA_027580185.1. Classification (NCBI taxonomy): domain Eukaryota; kingdom Metazoa; phylum Arthropoda; class Insecta; order Lepidoptera; family Gelechiidae; genus Tuta; species Tuta absoluta. Next base: position 1,872,561 of record JAQAHW010000019.1, on the reverse strand, counting down.
TCAATTTGGAAAGGAAAGAGTAAGGAACGTGGGCAGAGCGAGCATGTAAACAGGTTACTCGCGCTTCTGCTACTCGTCATGCCGCTGCCATTTCCCGTGCTTTCGCGAATATCGACTTTGAGAGCGCAAGTCAAACGAGCGACAGCACGAGCTCAAGTTGAGTGCATTGCTATCTCGCTCATTCATATTGGAGCGACAAGAGTAGGTACTTATAACCGCAAATATGTGAACACTTACTCGCGTTAATTCGTCCGCGGAAGCATTTCAAGCAATATTAGCGGTAGCGGCAGGTGCAACAGCAGGTGCATTATGTGAACGTAGGATTAGGACTAAATTAATTAGCAGAGAAGAATCTCCTTGCGTAAGATTAATGGGCTATCCCCGTACCACGCAATGAAAAACGGGATGACGGGGCGAAATGCAACATGGGGCAAACTGGAACATCGTTTATGTGGCAAGTAGTTGGAAAGAAAAGGAATATGTTATGCTATTAGATGTTTGTTTCATGGAGAGTTTGAAAAGGTATGACGTGATTATTGATTTACTAATGTAGGCAAAATATAGCCAATTAAACAATTTTATAAGTTTAAATTAAATACCTAAAATACTTTTTAGAAGCTGTGAACCTGTAGGTATTGGGCTTGGTGTGAAATATAGACAAACCTGTTGAAACATACTATCAAAAGTAATTTTAAAATTATAAATGGATAATCCAACAGCCTGCAATGTCCTAGCCACAGAGTACTTTGATATTATGACTGGAAACAAATTAAGAAAGTGTTGTAACTTGTTTTTATTATTATTATAACTTGTTCATCTTATTTTCATGCAATAATTTTTATGAATGAAAATAATATAGCACTGTAAGTGCGGAATAAACTGTAGTACAATAATTTTTAGTTTGTATATTCAAACGAAGTACCTATTACAAAAATACTAAAAAGTAAGAATTCTATGGTGTCTATTATTTATAATATAATATGGTTTTAACTTTTATATATTTATTTATAAAATACTATTGTATTTATTTAGCTTTATTATTATATTATTTAGGTATATTTCGAACTTATTGTATTACTAAGTATTAATATTATCTTTGCACTTGCCTGTACTTTCCACATGCCCTAAGGTAGACAAGTAGATAATGCCACTGGCATTAAGTCCACCGATGTACAACTTTTTTGTGCATAAAAATCAATAAATTAAAAATAAATAAGAAAATATATTCTACTAACAACAATTACGATTCTATAAACGATTTATTTCATTCAATTTGTAATTCAATAAGCCAGTTACTCTCAATTAATTACGCATAACAGCCCATTTATTTCAGGATAATTTAACTATTACATTTGAGTAAAACAGACGTTCGTTTCCAAGAATTCTACCTGTTGATATAAATGTTCAAACAGGCCGTTACCAGTTATATCTACGAAAATATCGTTCGAATTTAACGTAACAGAAATATCACTTACACAAAGTCACTTTAATTATACAAAATATGTACTATTAATATTTAATTATTTGAACCCTCTTCAATAATAATTATGGCTGCCAAAAATACCTCTTCAATAATACATTAACAAAGTTGCTAAATGGCTAATATCAATTGGCTGTCGTCGCTGGCTAGCCAAATAATTATGATTACGTGCTTTCGATGGTTTTGAAAATAAATTTGAGTTAATGTTGTTGTTTTAAATTGAAAATTTCAAAGATAGTTTGGAATAATCAGTGGTGTTTGACTTGTGTGCCGTGTGATGCATCACTCCATTTCTTACCCGTGGGTGTTGTAAGAGGCGACTAAGGGACTCAAGGGTAACTTATAAGTTAGAAAGTAACTCTGTCGTCTGTTTGCTACGCTTTTGCGCCTTAACCACTGAACCGATTTAGATACAATTTTGCATATATTATTAAGTACCAACAAACAGTTAAAACTTAAAATTAAAACAACAGGTGAACTTGTCTCTTTAAGAGATCCTTTTCAGCCAACATACATATTTTATATCCTAATAACGGACATAGGCTATTTTTTACCTCGGGATTATTTAAGAACTTTGGTTTCCTGTAACTACAGTGACCCGTTTATTATTAGTACGATATTTCTAAAATAAGCTTCAGTATCCGTTTTTCAATCTCGGTTCATAGATTTTTGATAAATTAAGTTCTTATCGAGTTATGGATTTTTGATTGATGAGGTCAGCACTTAGCCTAGGGAGTCTTAAGCTGCCAGTAACTGATTTAACTCGAAAATACGTCCTCTGGGAGTTCATATACATGGTGTAAGGGACAGTCCTCTGAATAGTGATAGGACCATGAAACTGAACAACTTCCCATATGAAAATATTTCAGAAAACGTAATTGTCTTTACTTCCCATAATAAGTGCAGTCATTTGATCGTGATTTTATATGGGAGGTCGATTTTTTTTGTCATTTCCTGTCTTGTGTTCTTAGGGGAAAATTTATCAATCTCATGGTCTGTGATATGAGTGAAATAAATATCAGTATTCGGAGGGTTATCCCTGACGCCCCGTATAACGCCGTGAGAAGGGTTTCTTGTGAAAAATTTAGGTACTACTGTACTAAAGCTATTAGGACTTTTTATACATATTACCCTCTCTGACTAGACTGACTTTCTCACGACTTATTATTATTGGTGTGAAAGTTAAATGTGCTAAAGCTGTTATATCGGTAGCACACTAACCTAACCTACTCTTTTGATGGATCAATTTAGACTGTTATTTTGTAAACTTTATGAAAAACCAATTTAAATTGATTATTTTAAGAGGTAGGTTCATTGTTTGTTCAATATTTGTCAGACGTGGCGAAAATCTACGCTCTGCGTACCCTGCAAGGGATTAAAGGCGTGATATGTGTGTGTTCAACCTTTCTCAAAGAATATAGGTCGAAATAAGAAACAAAAACAAACCTCTTATACAAAAAGGTCCAGCCGGCTTCCGCTTCCGCCGGTTCACCCGCTGCCACTCATTTTCCCGCTGTAATAGTTATTTTCCTGCGGTAAAAAGTAGCTTATGTGTTATTCCAGGTTACACACTACCTGTGTTTCAAATTTCATCTAAACCGGTCAAGCCGATTAAGCGTGAAGAAGGTAACAAACATACATACACACACGGAAACTCTCAGATTTATAATATTAGTAACGATATTTTTTTTTATTTTTATTAATGATGGGTTCGCTCTTGACTCTAGTCCAGGTCATAATAGGACAGAGACAGAGTCTAAGATGGAGCGAGCTCACCCAGAAGAAGCCTGTTAAGGCACTGGCACTCCCGCACACTGACGGAACGCAGCAAGCTACTTGGCGCCAGACTTCAGTTGGATGGTGGTCGCGAGCCAGGCGGCCCCTTACGGAGCCTTCCACCGCTTAGTGGGATCGTTCAGCCGGACTTATCCACAGGCAAGCCTGTGTTGCCGTTGCCCGGGGTGGACCGCTAGGAGGTAGATCCCATACCACCCAAAAATCGACCTATGTTCCTTGGTAAATATTGTTCAGTTTTACAGGCTGTTTAACCCCTTGATACATTAGAAGGTTTTTTTCTGTATATTTTAGCCTTAGATAGGTAGGGTACCCTTTATTCATTCACCGATTCTCACTTTACCTATGACCCTGAAAGGACAAAGGGACATCCTTTTCATTCGCAATTTAGACACGCTTAGACACCAGGTACATTGTATTACAAATTCGCCTTTCATTTGGTAAGCGAAACCGCTTTTGAGAATTGTATTTTCATCAATTTTCACTCTTGAATTGATGAGTTTGATAATAGAACTGAATTATTAATAGTAAATTAATTCTGAAGTCTAAAATTTATGTTCATCATATAATAAATAAGTCGTAAGCAATTTGTGTTGTTTGTGGGTTTGGCGAAATTAAGTACTAATTTTGCAGAAGCATTAATTTCTCACGTTTGAATAATTCAAATTAATCGAATATTAATTTGATATAATTTTCAATGTTCAAGGATACGTAGTAGATCAATTAATTTTCCGGTTGTGTATGGACTACTGACACTTGGGTAAGTAGGTATCGTGTTTGGTATCGTGTCCTAAAATGTATTTAAATGTCATCAATGAATTTCGACGTTTGTCAGCCAATGTGGTGTAGTGGTAGTACGACTATCTGCGACGCAAAGATTCCGGTTTCGATTCTCGGTGACACTCACAAACTAGGTATTTATCACTTTCTGAGTTTGTTCCCAGTCTGGTGAGGACATGGCGTGCTGCACCAACTGATTAAAAGAAAATGGTGATTCTGTGCTTCGAAGGCCACGTCTGACAAGCATTTGAGGGTCATTCAGAAAATTGTGTAGTATTCAGATAATCCATGTATCACCATCATAGTGACAGGTTGTTAGCTTGGCGCCTAAAATTGTAATAAACTTGAAACCATTGAGTCCTTAGTCGCCTCTTACAATAGCTACGTGAAAGAAATGCGGTGATGCTATTTTAAGCCGGCATCACACGGCAAATACGAACGCAATTTTCTACAGATAATCATTCATCTTTTAGTACATCTCTGAGAGGCATGGTGCACAGAACATTAACAGCGTTTGCTTTTTGAAATGTCAGGCTGGTATGCTAAGTCAAGAAGCTGGTAACTCTAAGATCTATTAATTGTTGCCCCTAAGAACCCATACATACATACATCAGCCTATAGCAGTCCACTGCTGGACGTAGGCCTGCCCCAGGGTACGCCATAGGGCGCAATCTCCCGCTTTCGCCATCCAGTCGCTACCAGCCGCCTTCTTTAAGTCATCGGTCCATCTGGCCGGAGGTCGTCCAACGCTACGCTTGCCGAGGCGTGGCCTCCACTCGAGAACCAGTTTACTCCACCGACCAATGTGCCCAGCTCACTGCCATTTCAGTTTGCTAGACTTCCAGACCCATAAGAAGCCATAGTCTCAAACAAAGCCCATAATAAATGTTTTTTTACCGTGGCCAAAAGGCTGATTTCCGTTAGATCTTCGACAAAGTTTCCCCAAAGCAATCAAACGCTGGACCCTACTCCAAGTCCTGTATAATATTGTCCTTGGATTATTTCGTTGGTTTTCCGATTGCTCTCAACCGAACATTGTTCTATTTGAATTATAATGAAAAACCGTAAGGAAGATGGTTCCGTGCTTCGGAGGGCATGTTAAGCCGTTGGTTCCGGTTGCTGTAAATGATTGCTTAGGCAGCGGTCGTTACACAGCCATGTCAGAGGCCTACGGTTGAAAAATTCTGACAACAGGGTTGATCGGGTCGTTGGACGACTTAGTGTCCCACTCGGAAAAATATATTTTTCGTGGAAATCCATTTAAATCGGTACAATGGCGTCCGAATGCTGCAATACCGAAGCGTGATCCAAACTCACCCAAAAACTATGAGTATTTTTTACTAGAGATCAATAACCTTACTTCGGAAAATAAATTATCTTATCTTACCTTGAATTAGTAAGTACTGCAACTTTACGTTGAATAGGAGGAAAAGGTTGGGAGATATATATTAATGTCATGTCTTATTATTTGACGTGAAATACACGTGTGCGTGTCAAAAAGAGACAAAATAAAAAAAATGGCGACCAAATTGACTAAAGGGCGGGGCAGACCAGCTCCGTATGCGTTCCGTATCCAGCTCTCGTCCGTAGTCACGCACGAACTTATGACGTTGTAATGTATGGGACTGTATGAGATGCGGCACACCGCTTGCGTGCAGCACGGAACGGATACGCAACGGATACGCAACGCAAGCGGTGTGCCGTATCTCATACAGTCTCATACATTACAACGTCATAAGTTCGTGCGTGACTACGGACTAGAGCTGGATACGGAACGGATACGGAGCCGGTGTGCCCCGCCCTTAAAAGTTGCAAATTACCGATTGTCATTTTTAAATATGACGGGATTTAGCTAACTCAAATCTTTTTCTAAACTTACTTGACAAAAAGTGACAGCGTTAATTAAAGGTGAGATAACATAACATAACATGAATTATTTATTTCACAAAAAACAGAAGTACAAAAATTTAAAACACAAAATAAAGAAACAGTACAACAAGGCGGCCTTAATGATAGGTAGCATTTTCTGCAAGGCCTTTGGACGATGATAAAGTGCGACCATAAAAGTGTGATATTGCAAATACCTATTACATACAGATATACTACATTACCAATAATACATAAATATTTGTGAACTTAAGCAATTTTTATAGACTACAGAAGATAATTTATTTTCCTGATTGAGGCCAACATTTAGTATTGATACACTGCATAGTATGATAATGTCAGAAAGCGAAAAATATTAACTAAAAAACTTCCAAAACTTATAAATAAGTAAACATATATCTAATAAAAATATTGGCAGTTTTGTAGAAAGGTTTTAATATAATTTTCATATTCAACTTATCTTTTAATACCAAGGTACAAATACAGCAATATAATTACAAATCTAGATCCAAAATTAAACTTAGTCTAGACACGTAGCTGAAAATAGTTATCATACCTATTACATTTATGCAAATCGAGTTACCAGTATAGCTGTGAGCAACGCTCAATCTAGTCTTACAATAAGTATGTATGTTATGTAACAATTTTATTGCACCAAATAAACACACTAGACATAGACATATCACGCCTTTAATCCCTTGCGGGGTAGGCAGAGGAGTTGTCAGCCCATCGCCTAAAATTGCTACACACACCCTCGAGTCCCTTAGTCGCCTCTTACGACTCCCACAGGAAAGAAATGGGTTGATGCTATTCTAAGCCGGCATCACACAGCATGTTGTGACTAAAGATAGCTTTATCGATATTTTAAATTATATTTTTGATAGCAACACTATCTTAACGTCTGTCGACAAAGGTCGTTCTGTACGCTCAATTTCTAGTTTCAAACTCCTTACAAGAACTAGTTACCTACTTCGCATTTACCGACGATGTTACTATCAATGTGATTTAAGGGCATTCCGGAGCGTAACTAGCTCCCTCATAATTTATAAATTCATAACTGGATGAAAGCGTAATTGAATCCGCTACTGTCAAATTTAAGTACAGGTACTTAAATATTTACTGAATGTCGTTTTAGTACCAAAATTATTTAAGATGAAAATCTCTAAAACAACTTAATTACAGACCTTATTTCTAAAAATTTTGCCTTATCACCAGTCTACATTTAATTTATAGTTATATGTCACTAGTACAAATAAGTCACTAGGTCAAGAGTATCCTAAACCGACGAGCATACATGAAGAGATTGATGAATGTAGAGGAGGCGAAAAAAGTATGCCAGGATCGTAGTAAGTGGAAGAAAGTAGCCTCTGCCTACCCCTCCGGGAAAGAGGCGTCATTTATGTATGTATGTACAAATAGGGTAGAACAATCTGAAAGGACGGCAAGGTGCTCATGAAACTGAACAACTTTTCCCATGGAACATACAACGAAATATAAAAATTGCGCCTCCTGTACTAAAATAACCAGCTGATCAGCAATTTTGTTGGTGCGGTTCAGATCTCTTTTCGGCTTGATAGCACAGAGCACCAAAAACGAAATACGCTGTCACCCCTACCGTTCGAAATCTTTCTTCTGTGCCCTGAATAATAGTTTAGCCTACTTTGATATACATATCACTAAACAAAACAATTTCGCTACTAAGTTCTCAATGTCGCCAAAATGCTGTCGTGGCCACAACCACTCCAGAATGCCTAATGTAATTTAATGTAACTAACTACAAGATTGCATGCGCCAACTCACGGACAAGTTAACTTAGTTAGTTTCTCATGCTTTCTCAGTTTCCATTTGATTAAATCCGCCAGGAGCACAGATTTAGTAACTGGAGTAGACGTGCCATTCACAAGGTTTCATGCATGTGTCTAAATATACATACATATATCACGCCTATATCCCTTGTGGAGTGCAGAACGTAAACGACCGTAAAAATGGACATTAACGCCACGTCTGACAAACATTTGAGGGTCATTCAGAATATTTTGTATTACCATAGCAATAGGTCCCTTAGTCGCCTCTTACGACACCCACGGTAAAGAAATGGGGTATCTTATATAAGGGTATCTTAGAGTATACAGGGTGTAAGGGACAGCTCTCCGAATACTATCAGTGTGCTTTCAGTTCAAAATATGAGATAACCTCAAACTCAACTCAACGACCTCCAATGCAAGGTCGCGGTCATTTGATTGACTTTTACAATGGGAGTTCAAAAAGTTTTGACTTGTCCTAAAATATTTTTCTAAGAAATAGTTGTTCGGCTTCATAGTCTGCCTGCACGCTATCGGTATTCAAAAGGCTGATCCTTACACCCTGTATACAACCAAGGTAAAAAGTGCCTGTATCGATCTGTACCGTTGTCCCAAGCGTAAGAAAAGTTCTATATAGTTTAAATATAGAGCTTCAATGAGTAAAAAAAATAACTGAGCCGACAGAAATCTGTAAAACATTTAATGAGTTCTTCTCGATTATCGGGTCACAATTGGCTAACGAAATTATCATGAATTCACATAACACACAGTCAAGCACACTACCACAACCACCCACGGACATGATGGATTTCGATGGTCTTTCAATTCTCGAACCAACCACTGCAGATGAAGTTTCCAAAATTATTGATAACCTAGACGTAAACTCTAGCACGGGTTTAGATGGGATAAGTACAAAGAGTATTAAATGCATTAAACCCTTAATTGTCAATGACCTCACTAAGTGTATTAACAATCTTCTGGCCAAGGGTCATTTTCCAGATGCTTTAAAAATTGCTAAAGTCAGTCCCATCTATAAGTCAGGTTCAAAAACGGATCCGGGCAACTACCGACCAATTTCAGTGCTGCCCGTTCTGTCGAAAATACTCGAAAAAGTTATATACAAACGCCTAGAAGATTACTTAAATTCAATCGAGTTTATCTCAGATCGGCAATTTGGCTTTAGACCGAAAAGTAATACGCTTGCGGCAACCATTGACTTGGTAACCAAAATTAAACACAACATAGACTGCAAAAACATTGTTCTTGGGGTCTTTATTGACCTCAAGAAAGCATTTGACACGGTTAGCCATGAAATCTTACTAGAAAAACTAAAAACAATAAACATAACAGGAAACGCCCTCAAAATGTTAGAATCGTACCTTGCAGGAAGATGCCAAGTATAAAAGCCCCTCTCTGCCTATAACTTTCGGCGTCCCACAAGGATCCATATTGGGACCACTCCTCTTTTTGATTTAAGCGATCGAGTGCGCTTGCTATAAGCAAGCGCACTCGATCGCTTGCTTATAAGGTGTTTACAAAGATGTTGGGAGAGATCGATCGGACAATCACGGCCTATAATTTTAGGCCTTATACATTGGTACAAGGCCTTAAATTCTAATGAACTCCGCTCGTAACAGCACACATGTGTGCTTGAAGTACAATACAAATCTATTGTTGCAAAATTCGACCTGAGCGAAGTGGTTAAGCGCAAATTTGTCGTTACCAACAGCCACAACTGTTATGAGCCACGCCACGGTTACTACCAGGCGGATTGGCAAGGGCAGTGCAAGGTATTGCATTAACAAGGAACACTGCTGCTTTTTTTTCATCCCTTAGGTGCTTTTAAAAACACTTACGTGTAGGATTAAAATCAAAATGAAAAATGTTTATTCAACAGAATTAACCGGCCGATGTGGCGTAGTGGTAGTGTGACTGCCTGCGACGCAAAGGTTCCGGGTTCGGTTCTCGGTGGGACACTCACAAAGCTGATATTTATTACTTTGTGAATTCGTTCCAAGTCTGGTTAGGATTGTAAGCTGAACCAACTGATTGTCCAAAAATAAAGATGGTTCCGTGCTTCGGAGGGAACTTTCAGCCGTTGGTCCCGGTTGCTGTCTATGACTACTTAGACGGCGGTCGTTACACAACCATGTCAGAGGCCTACTACTTATAGTAGGTGGTTGAAAATCTCTGACAGCAGGGTTTATCGGGTCGTTGGACTACTTGATGTAAGAAAAGAAGAAGAACAGAATTAACATTGCAATATAACAAGAGCTATCAAAAACTAGACATTTGTGCCGAAAAGGCCCCAGCTCAGCATGAAATTATTAGCGAAGACTGCTAACGACGCAGATTTTTAGCTGACGCCATTTTTGTTTTCACTAAAGACATGAAAGAAACCTATTATAGGAGCTACATTTGATCCCCTTCTATCAATAATAAAAAAATCATATAAGTATCAATATCAGCTATTAAGTTCCCATAGTACAAGCTTTGCTTTGTTAGAAGTTAGATGGTGCTGTGTGCATTGTCCACGATATTCATACATACATTCTTACATTTACATTCTTAGGCCTGCCCCAGGGTACTTACGCCATAGGGCACGATCTCTCGTTTTCGCCATCCAGTTGCTACCAGCCGCCTTTGTGAAGTCATCGGTCCACCTGGATGAAGGTCAACCAACGCTACGCTTACCGAAGCGTGGCCTCCACTCGAGAACCCGCTTACTCCACCGTCCGTCGGTTCTACGACAGATGTGCCCAGCCCACTGCCACTTCAGTTTTCTACACTTCCAGACAATGTCTGTTACTTTGGTCTTTTTACGGATAGTCTAATTCCAGATTTTTCATTATAGAGATATCGAGCATAGACCTTTCCATAGCTCTTTGAGTGACATGTAGCTGGTGGGCTAGAATACACTATATTTATAAATTAATTAATTTATCGGTAAACCGGGTTCGATTCTTCGTGGAGCACTAACAAAGTGGATATTATTCACTTTGTGAATTTGTTCCCAATCTGGTTAGGACATTGCAGGCTGAACCACCTGATTGTCTGAAAAGAAAGATGGTTCCATGCTTCGGAGGGCACGTTAAGTCGTCGGTCCCGGTTGCTGTCTTAGTCTTCTTTGATTACTTAGACGGCGGTCGTTACACAACCATGGCAGAGGCCTACTTCTAGTAGTAAGCGGTTTAAAACTACACGAAATGTAGGACACTACATTTCGTGTCCTACACGAAATGTAGGACACTGAGAAGTTAATACACGAAATGTAGGAACTTCTCAGTGTCCTACATTTCGTGTAGGACACTGAGAAGTTCATCGGGTCGTTGAACGACTCAGTGTCCTACACGAAATGAAGAAGAAGATCGATAAAACCCTACCCTTGAGGTAATGCTATTGTAAGCCTACATCACACGGCATATTACTCTTAGCTTCGTTCAGCAATGGCTAGATCTGTTTCGCTGGTGTTAGATTTCCTTAGAGGATGGTGACTGGACGTTGCTGGAATTGGAAATACTTAGGTCCAGTTTCAGTGGTCAGCTTGTTCGGTAACAGTGTAATACTGCGTAACTTATACAATACGATACTAACGCTGAATTGGGAAACTCAGTGGATAAGAATATCTGAATTGTACGTTTCCAACTTGATAAAATATTTTCATAATTCTGTGTTTTTGTAAATTGAGAAGTGAATATAATTTTGCCAAGAAAATACTTGACTATGAAAGTTGAATACCTAATCAGTTTTGCACAGTGTTTTTATTCTTGTCTGTCAATTATATCTATCTACCAATTACATTTTCAGTTTCAAGTACAGCAAAAAAGATTTGCCGAGAATAAGCTCGATACCCTATTTTTTATTTTCTATTTCCCTGGCCAGGCTTTATTATAAGCTCTGTTCCACATTCCGCCTCAGATAATAAAATTGATCATAGACGGATCCTTGTAAACAAAATAATATAAAAAAATTCAGCTACTCCTTCTCTGTAATACGACTGCCCAACCAAAAAAGCTTTCTTTTAACACGACTGCCTTACCAAAAAAGACTTATTTTTACACGACTGCCCAACCAAAAAAGGCTTTTTTTATACGACTGCCCAATTTTTAGAGTGTATCTATGTATGTATTACGAATCATGAAACTGAACAACTTTCCCCCAGGAACATATGTCAGGAAACAACAAAAATAATTTGAATAATCTGCCATACAAAATCAGGATCAGCTGCACAGTAGCCACTGCTGCAGCCATTGCGAGTAGATCACACTCCACAAGCTCCTCATGCAACCGACGCGGAGACCCTTCATTTGTTCCCCATTTTAGGAACTACCGGCACGTGCCGGGTAGATTCATTCCAATCAGGGGCGTGCAGCCCATATAGGCACAAAAGCACTGCCTACCCTGATATTTTAATCCACACAAAATTAAAATATTTAATAAAATTACAATTTGAAAAATAAGATACCCATTCGTAAAAAGGAACGTCATTATCAAAACTTTCGCGCCCCTAGCGAACTCGAACATTACCATTGTCAATCGAGCTTAGGCGCCTCGACCGCTGCCTGCTTTTATGAATGAAATGGAGTATTACTACGTGTTTAAACCGGTTCAAACTAGTAGCGCTAACAGGGCTAAACCGACTCCAAAGGTGCTGCTTATTAAAAAAAAAGAAAACAACTGCATACACACGGCGAGTCCCTATACTGCATAGCAGTGTTTTGCACAGCAAAATCATGGCCAACACAGCTATGCATGTCCCAAGGCTGCACGACAGTGGCAATTGTAACTTGATCGCTCGCTTCATTCGCTCCAGGGGGTCACAACTCTAACCTAACCTACTGTATTGAATCTGTGTTGAAAATGATTAGTTTTAATGGGCTTCGCCCCCTAAAGCCCCTTGAAGACAATCTAATGACTGTGTCGTACCGTACACAGTCATGTTGTCCGGCGCAATCGTGTTGTGCATAATCAACGTCGTGCAGTGATGGTTGGTCAAAAATCTAGTAACCATACGCAAAAACCGCGCGCGGGTTGCGGTGCGGGAGGGGCGGTGCGTATAATCCGACCAATTTGTGACAAATTTGTTTTGAACTATTTGCATAATAATGAGGTGCGTTATTGCTTGATAGTATTTTACTTTAGATTTTCATTATGACATTGCAAATTCCTCCATTGTTCTTTACCTGTGTTGTTTATTTTAGGTTAGGTTTTTCCAAGTAAAGTTTTAAAGTTTAATAGTGAAAATGTAGTTCGGTTGGTGTTCTATCATACCTTCTAATGTGCGCGATAAACATTTGTGTTGTGTGTTTACAAAAGTTAAAGTACTGTTTTCAATACCTTAGTTTTAAAGTAGATATTAAGTGTGATAAAATACAGATCACCAACTGGAAATGATGCAAATAAAAAGGTAACAATAGGCACCTAATTGAAAATTTGATTTTGTCAGATTGTTGTGTGCAAACATCGCACGCACCAGACCACCACCGGACAATACTGCGGTTCTTTACATCTTTGGTGACATTCCCCGTACACATGACATCTTGTGACAGCCGCAATTTGATGCGGTAACGTGTACCATGATACCTATCCAAATTTTGTATGGGATCTCGTAAACTATTTTCCCCTAAAAACCGGATACGACAAAACATTGAAAAATATGAGTTTCGTGTGAGAAACGCCTTTGTTTGTACTGCCTACCCAGTCGTGAAACCCTGTGCACGCCACTGATTCCAATACGTTCTTCCCAGAACATCTTGTTAGAGTGTGAACAACCACAAAACTTCTCCGGGTGAGCTCCTGCTCCCCACCACACAGTCAGGTGTAGATTTGAATAGCCCGGTCCAGAACTAAAAAAATAAAATAAAAAATAATTCAAAAATATTTTTTCACATCGTAAGGACGCTAGTGGATGTAGTATTTTAAGGAGCCAAGTGTTTTGAGTTTCAATTTGTTAGTCCCGAGCACTCTATTTTCCATAATTTCTTGATCCAAGCATTGAGGCAGTACACATAATCCCCAACTAATAAAACGATGTACAAGGGTTTTTTCATTGGCCCAGCAAAAGGGTTTGCGGGCTCGTAAAATTATTTAGACATGAAATCCACCTGGGCCCTAGGAATAAGTGACGTAGTAAAAAAATATTGAAGGGATAATAGGTCAGTAGCCGGCCTACGGTTTCGGTTTTAGTACTTTTTTTAGGGTTTTGGATTTGCAAATAAGGCGGTTCTTCCTACACTTACCTCATTGTTGTGGATGACTTTTTTATTAAAAACAAATCAAAAAGCTCCAAAACCAACGTGCCAACTTTCGTGCATAAAAATATTTTATATACACTCGTCTCATAATGTTCGAATTATGAATTCGAAAACAGATGCATAATGACCTACTTTATGCATTCTGCCTATAAAAACTAGGGTTTACTATAAATTACAGAAGCGTAATGACTTAATGAGAAAACTCTTAATACGATAAAGTTGAGAAATGAAACGAAGTTTTTTTTTCCAATACTCAAATCACTATCTTCCGCCGCACCTGACAGTTGTTGTTGTACGGTAATTTTTGGATGTTTTTCAGTTGTTTTAATAGGTTTTTGTTCTGTTGTTGTTCAGATGTTGATTAGTTATTGTTCAGATGTTATTCCGATGTTGTTCAGTTGTTGTTCAGTTGTTGTACAGATGTTGTTCAGTTGTTGTTTCGATGTTGTTCAGTTGTTGTTCAGATGTTGTTCAGTTGTTGTTCAGATGTTGTTCAGTTGTTTAGTTAAGTTATTGTTAAGACTCCACATCTAAACAACTGCTAAAGTATAGATTTTTCAAAAATGCATATCAAGCCATATTACGTTCTCGTATTGAATTTGTCCTTGTATCGGGCCTTGCAATGGCCGGTGCGTACGTTTAGAAAAGTGATTCTGAGTTTTTTTGGAGAGTGTAGATAAAATAGTGTATGCAACTGCTATAATTAGGCATTAGAATGCTCGTGTCAAACTATTATCACACTCGGCTGCGCCTCGTGTGATAAACAGGCACTCGCATTCTAATGACCCCCATTATACGACAGTTGCATAAACTACTATTATAGACTCTAGACCATAAAATTAAGAGATCAACTTTTTACACGACTGCCCATCCAAAAAAGGAGTGTAATGTTTTTAAAGTTCATGTATGTCTGTATAGAAAATATACGCGATTTTTTAAATGACTGAACTCGTTAACCACTGAATAAATTCGAATGGGCACACCACTGGTATGCGGCGATGCGGTTCTTAACTTTAATCGTTTAATCTTGTTTTGTACTGGGTTAGATACTTTGGACTTTGGACCATTCTTATGCCGCGCGCATAAAAAGGTCAAAAAAATTGGCGGTTTGAGTGTGTAACCGCACGTGAGTTTGACTGTACCACACACTGACTTCGCATTTCCGTGCTCGACGGATCCGGACCTCCGGACGGAGGTGCGGTGCGCTTCCCACGGTACGCCTTACTGAAGCTCCGGACACAGAAAAAAACCGTGCGGTAGTCCTCCGCAACCGCATCCGGATTCTCCTACTTCATGTTTCGGACACCGAGTGTGAGGGTCTTCTTAGTAATGCACTAGAAGGGCAACGTAGCCAACCTGTTAATCATTGCAGAGCTCAGCGTAGGCAATCAACGGCACACAATGACACAATAGCATGTCGATCAATGGCGTGCAATGTGTTTGGATCAACACGCATTTCAATTGCTTTGATAAACAGTTTACATAGGCAGAAATATCATTGTTGTCGGTAACTGCATGCACCCTATCAGTATTCGGAGTGCTGTTCCTTACACCCGTATGTTTAGAAGGAACTAAATATAGAACTAATATTTTCTTGAGTTTGCACAACTATTACTATCCATCACCATTAAACGGATTGAAGTTGTGTATAAAATAATTTATATTCTAAATAATTACATCTAACTCCTTAGTCATCCGTGACCACGGGCTCTGTAAAGAGCTTGAACTTAGGAATTGTAAAATCCAAAATAAACACAACTTAAATGCGTTTAACATTGTTTTATTTAAATATACAGGGTATTTTTATTCACCTCGAAAATTTTACAGGGCGATTCTACTCATAGTTCTGAACAACTTTTATTATGGGGTCATCTGCGAAATCACGAAAAATAAAAACAGCTGGTCCATACATTTTGTTCGAGTGGGTATGAATTTTTCTATGGAGCAGCTGTTTTTTTAACCCTGTAGAACTAATCAGTTACCTCGCAGGATAAGGTCAATCGATGAGTACAGCCACATGGCTGGCGCCAGAGTTGTTAGACCGCTTACGATTACCAGTAATTCTGTAACATACAAAATATATAAGCTTATAACAGTCCACTGTTAGACGTAGGTAAGCCTCCCCCAGGGTACGCTATATAAAGCACGATCTCCTGTTCTTGTCATTCTAGGGCGTATAGCGCTACGCTTTTGTAACGCTTGCTATATACAAGCGCTCACAGACAGCAACCGTGACCGACACTTCTAAACGTGCTTGAAAAAGCACAGATCATAATTTTAGGAGTAGGCAGAACGTAAGCGGTCGTAAAAAACGAACACTAACATTCGACGGTCATTCAGAAAATTGTGTACCACCTTAATGACAATGTTGTCAGTCTACCTATCGCTTAAAATTGCAATACACAAGTAACCTTCGAGTCCCTTAGTCACATCTTACCATACCCACGGGAAAAAAAAGGAGTGATGCTTTTCTAAGCCACCATCACGAGGCTCCATGCAAAGTTCCAAGAATTATTGAATTCTAAGAAGATAACTCCTTATAAAGCTTATCAAAACTTTCACTGTTATTTGTTTTCTTGTTTACATCTCAACGAGCTGCAAATCAAATTCAAATTGGTCGTGTGATGCCGGCTTAAAATTGCACTACCCCATTTTATTCCCGCGGGTGTTGACAGTTGTCTATTTATTATAATTTTAGCCGACATGCTGACAACCTGCCACTAAAGTGATATAGTGATACACGCTTTTTCCGAGACGACCCTAGAATATTTGTCAGACGTGGCGATAACGACCGTATTTTACGATATAGACGTGATACATGTATTTATGTATCTCCTTTTCTCTTCTTTTCGTGTGGGATACCGAGTCAACTAACGACCCGATGAATTCCAACGGCCTACTACTATGCCATGGCTGGTGAACGACCACCACCGTCTAAGTTATCACAGACAGCAACCTTAGCGTGCCCTCCGAAACAGGGAACCATCTTTTTTTCAGATAATCAGGTGGGTCAGCCTGCAATGCCCTAACCAAGCTGGAAACAAAATCACAAAGTGATAAATAACAACTTTATGAGTGCCCCACCGAGAATCGAATCCGCAGCAGATAGTCGCCCTACTGCGCCACATCAGCCGCCACGTATCTCCTAAAAAAGCTTATCACAAATTTACTGTTATTTACTTTCTTCGTCTCAGCGAGCTGCAAATCCGCTTATTTCACCGGAATCCTGTCACGACCCATTATCGCGGAGACATTACTCGGCTATCCTCTTAGTGGTATTAATAATTCATCTTCAAGTCTGAGTGGCAAGTACCCCAGTTGTATTCATGTTAATCTTGAAACGTCCCGTTTCTACAATCACTACATTGTTGGTTCAGTACAAATTATTTTAATAGAATATTGTACGGTTGGTATAATCGGCGGTGTGATGCCAGCTTAGAATATCATCACCCCATATCTTGCCCGTGGGAGTCGTAAGAGGAGACTACGGAATTCAAGGGTCTCATGTGTTTCACATCTTTAAGCGGTGCGCTGATAACCTGTCTAATAGTGATACACAGTTCATTAAAATATTTACCTGACTCGGTGGTAATGACCTTTTTATGCGTTACGTTATGCCTATCCCGCAAGGGATAAAAGTGTGATGTTTGTATTTATGTGTTTTGTTGGTAAAATACCACAAATTTAACCTTGCCTAATATCATTATGTCGCCTTTCGGTCGGTGATATGAGATATTCAATAACTTTTACTTAAATTAAACTTATTGTAGTAAATTTGGTTGTAGTAATTGCCGAATCACAATCTTCATTATCGTTAACTATGGGGTAGCAAACTGGAGAATTAGCACGACTCTTGCCTCTGCCTTTTAACTGTGATTTGATTGGTCGAAAATGTGTTAATGTCTTAGTTCATTTTATATTAATAAGTGCATTTAGGCACAATCGCACCTGCTGCCATCTGCAAGAGGCTTTGAGTTTTCTTCCTTATTAAATTTCCACCCTAGTATTGACATGGGTATTGATATGTCGGTCTCTGGCACAAAATAAATATTTGCTGTCAAACGGGCTCGATCTCAGTAGAAACTCGGGGTGAATGGGAATCCAATCATATTCGACATGTAGCCAACGTTTTGCGCCGACTGCCTATCGTTACACGTCTTGAACTTATTAGATTTGTGTTCCATGTGAAAAAGATTTTCACTGATTCGGATAGTTAGGCCGTATGATGCTTGAATAGAATAGCATCACCCCAATTCTATCCAAGTAGCAATGAAAACATGACCAAGTGGGGCTTCTTGGAGGTTTCCTATGTAAACTGTTTGTGTGATGGAGTTCAAACAATGAACCACCTAACATCGTGTCCTGCGTGCCCTAGCACCTGCACGCAGGACGATCTTGTGACAGCGGCTGTCAGCGCTGTCATCGTAGCCAAGTTCTGGGCCTCGACGGTGTAGTGTCTGCCATCGACACGCTAAGAAGTTTCTCTCTGAATACAATATTATTAGCACTGCGCTAGCCGATCGCCTAGCAATCGTGGTGAGTACTTATAGCGAAATCCGTTGTAGTGGCATTGTTGCTGTTAGTGATTAGTGTAGCTGTTAAGGTATAACCCAACGAAGTCAGATCAGTTACATTTAGGTAAAGTGACATCTAGTCGTTTAACGACTCGTAGGTATTTCAATAAAAAAATCGCATTCGCCCTGATTCACCTGAAAAGTTTGTCTTTTTTATTCGCGCTGCACCAGAAAGAAACAGACACTCATTTTTGTTTAAGTTTTCGTAAGATTTCACGGTTTTTTCGACTTAGAAACGAGAGAAATACCGTTACAACGTCTTATTAAGGTATTCGATTTTTTTTAGAATTTTATGGCTGTAATTGTCTGAATAAAATTGGTTTCATAATCTTGCTCGCGATAAATCCTCGCCTTAACAGCCGCGGGGTCAGTTGTAACAGTCACGTGTATGTATTCCGTCCTTCATTGATTCAACTGTATCCAAATTAAGATGAAATTTAGATCATTGTCTGTGGTTCTCATGTAAGAACCTTTACCTATTTTAACTAAGTGTACCTATATGTAATAAAGAATTATCTTATCTATTTATCTTATGTAACCTATTTCTACCATACCCAAACATTTTCATTATGACATGTGTAGGAATACTCAAAGCTTATTGCGGATGGATAAACCTCTCCTACTCTTTGGGGACTACCTCTCTGGTAGAGTGCAACGGGTAGTTATCGATGACTACGTGAGCTCAGATACTTCTATAAATTACGGTGTTCCCCAAGGTAGTATCCTCGGCCCCAGTCTCTTCCTGGTATACATCAATGAGCTGTGCCTTTATCAACCAGCAAATGGTAAGATGTTCACCTTTGCTGACGATACAGCCCTTGTATTCCAGGGAGAGACTTAGGACCAGGTTAAGATTGACTGTGAAACTGAAATACAAAAAATTAACGATTGGCTGCAACTAAACCTACTTTCCCTTAATATAGCGAAATCAAAATTTCTCACATTTTATATTACAAAAAGAACGCAACCACCGTCATCATTTTCTATAAAAGCACATATCTGTAACTATACACATGAAGATTGCTCATGTGAACCTCTTGAGCGCTCTGAAACTTTCAAGTACTTGGGAATTTTAATTGACAATCAACTCACTTGGCACCCTCAGTTAGATCTTGTCAAGTCTAGAGTTAGAAAGCTCATTTGGATTTTCTACTCCCTCAGAAATATTGCACAATTTAAACTCCTTAAAACGATTTACTATGCCCTATGCCAATCTATACTAGCATACTGCATCATAGCGTGGGGAGGTGCTATAAAGACAAAAATGCTTGAGGTCGAACGTGCGCAGCGCTCGGTGCTTAAGGTAATGACACACCACCCTCGAAGGCATCCCACCGATTCACTATACCAGGAGTGTCAAGTACTTACTGTGCGTCAACTTTATATTTTAAGTATCTTAATTTTTCAACATTCATAAATAAGTTATAGCCCTTCCCCACTTGTTTTAAATAGACGATACTATACCGTTTGTAAGAGTACACCCATTAGCACCACATTTGCTTCTCGTTTTGCCGGGTTCCTTGGTCCATATCTATACAACAAGGTTAACAAATGCCTAAATATATACCCGCTATGTAAATTTTACTGCAAATCCACCGTGGCCCGTTGGCTTTTAACTCTAAATTATGATCAAACTGAAAACCTGTTTTATATTATGTCATAATTAATTCAACTTACGAATTGTATTTAATGTGCGTTTTTGTAGATATCAAAAATTGCTAATATCTAATTATTTCAATATTATTGTGTCAAAGCCGAATTGATACCCATAACACAGGATACTCCTAGTTTGGGTGTCTAATACAATTGTACTGTGTGCATGTTTTAATGAATAAACGATTTTTTTTTATGGCAGTAAGCGTGACTAAACGCACCAATAGGAAGTAACTGAACCTTGACATTAACACATTTGCGACCAATCACAGAGAAAAAGCACAGTTGAATATAATACCATTAGTTTTCTACCTATATTTACTTTGACCCACTTCGGTTTAAAATTTAAAACAGAAAAACATCTCATTGTACATTCAAATGAGCTTCCAAGTTATTAATACCTCCGTTGTTCTGTACCAAATCTCTTAACAAACTGAAAACAAGTTGATCCCTGTTTACAGTCCATTTGAAGCCACGGCCCGCGAGCTCTAAGACCGTTTTAATACTTCACAAACAGTGTAGACAACAAAGAAATTATGCGTTGCTGTTTTGAAAGTTTTTGGTAGGTAAATGTTCACACAAAAAATATCGAAGGAACGTACGGTTGAAACATTCTGACACCAAGGTTCACCGGGTAGTTAGATAAATCAGTGTCCCACCCCACATAAAAATAAATTAAAAAACAAATACGAACAACTTTTCTAAAAACGCTAAGCTCAAACAACAGGTCAAAATCTATAGCTTTTATCAAGAAACATAGGTCAACATATGAAAACAAAATCGGCCTCCTAGACAATAGCGTAGTGGATAGAACTCTTGCCTGCTACGCCAAAGGTCGTGGGTTCGATCCCCACAAGACACAAACGTGACTTACTTGTTAATTATTTGGTAGAGAGTATAGCCCTCAAACCTATATCAAGAATGATAGGTACTTGTTCGTTTAATAATACAATGAGGTCAATTCGGGATTTAAATTTTCCATACTTGCCTTAAATTAGTGCTGTCACTTTCCGTCAAATAGGTTCAGAAAAGGATAGAAGATATCGAAGTACTGTCATTTTTAAAAACGTCAAGGGTTTTTTCGCCTTTCCTAGTCAATTTAGTCGCCATTGTTTTGATTGTCGCCTTATTTTGACAGATAACACGTATTTTGTATGAAATTATAAGACATGACACGACTAAAATATCTCCTATCCTTTTCTAAACCTATTTGACGGAAAATGACAGCACTAATTTAAGGCAAGTAAGGAGAATTTATATCCCGAATTGTGGCCAATATATTGTTATGTCAATTTTCAGATATTTGTTGTTTTCTATGTATAGAAATAACAGTAACAGCCACAACAGTCCACTGCTGGACATGGGCCTCCCCCTATTGGGAGGTATTGCCATACTCACCACGCTTGCCAGGCGGATTGGTGAGCGCAGTGGAAGGTTTTGCATTCACAGTAAACGCTGCTACCCATTCATTGGATGATTATCCCTTAGTAGCTTTTCTCGAAACTCGCTAGTATAATTGGGATGATGCTATTCTGCACATTAATATCAGCTATTTAGTTCCCATGGTACAAGCAATGCTTTAGCGTTTGTGGCTAGATGGCGGTGTGTGAATCGTCCAGAATATTTATTCAATTGTTTTGATCAGCTGGTACAAACGTGTTAGGAATACAATTTCATTGGCGGGCAATGAACGAGCTGCGGTAGCCCAGATGAAAGGGGCGTCGTCTCTAGTAATGACGAAAGTCACAGGTTCAAATCCTGCCCGCACTTGAACATTTTGCAAGTTTTCAAAAATGCAAAATTTTAAAATTAATCTATCAATCTTTAAAGATAGAATTGGTCCCCAGGTATTAATTGCAAAACTGACCCGGTGGATGGAGCCGTGCCACGCATTACTGGCATTAAATACACTTGCAAAATTGGCGGGCAAGGAACGAGCTGCGGTAGCCCAGATGGAAGAGGCGTCGTCACTAGTAATTACGAAAGTCGCAGGTTCATATCCTGCCCGCACCTGAAAATTTTGTAAGTTTTCAAAAATACTGAAAGATGTTTCAAATCAAAAGTCCTCTGGGAATAAGTTACACAGAGGACTAGTAATGCTACTGTCAACGAAATGAAACACATCGTGTTTTTGTTTCTTGTTAAATTCACGGTAAACTGAAATGTCGCACGTAATTTAAACAGACAGCATTATATTCAATATTTTCCATTACCCTAAACGTATTTGTCTCGTACGGGGACACAACCGGTTGTTTGTTCAACAAAAGAACGTAAGAAATGTAATGTCTGAAGCAATTTATCTTCCCCTAATGTATAGGTATTTGTTCCGCAAGCCGCCCGGAGATCAATAATTTATGCCCAGACACAGAGTAATAAATAAAAAGTATAGAAAGTTCTGCAAACTATGTGAGGCCAAGAAAAGTGTACTTGATGACTTGGGCCCGAAGTCTGTTAAATAAAAATTGTTTTACTTGTCAATGGTCTATCAGTGTGTTATTTTTGGTTATTTCGTATTCTGCCAACAGTTTGAAGTATAGAAAATCACAGTGGCATCATAATGACAGTGGAGTGTTGTTAAGATTGCAAGAGTAAAAAAATAAGAGAAAATTAACCGATTATTCCAAAATTTTATGTTTTTTTTGTTAAAATCGAATTAATTGAATAAATTATTTTCTTTTCTGAAATTAGTCGATTATTTAAAAACAGTATTTTTGCCTTTAGTTTTGATATGAAAAGGGCTCACTCTGCCTTATATTTTTCTCTGAGTACTCAAACAGTTCTCTATAATGCATAAAGAAGGAAATAGAGAACAAATAAACCGCAAAATCCGCGAGTCCGTCTGTCTAGTCGGTAGTACGAGAATAGTCGCTTGCCAGGAATACGGGACGATCGAAATTATTATAATATCCGCTCTTTTCCTTCTTTAGTTTTTTATGTTTTACATCGTTCCAATTTTTATTTGTTTTTTCTTCTTAAACTATCTATTACGTATCACTCCATTTCTTTCCCGTTGGAGACTAAGGGACTCTAGGGTTACATGTGTATTGCAGTTATAGACGATGGTTTGACAATCTGCCACTATGGCAGTTTGTTCAGACGTGGCGTAAATGTCCTTTTTATGGCTGTTTACACTCTGCCTATATTAAATTTTGCGTGATATATGTATGTCTATTACGTAGTAGAATATAAAATAACGCGTAAAAACACTTCTATATTGTTGATATTTTATTAATATATACACCTATGTTGCGATACTAAAGTTTTCGCCGTAGTCTTTTTCTACGCGATCTCGTAGTGTCCAGCTACGAATTTATTATATTGTGGTTCATTATATAATAAAAACCAATTTTTTATATAAATTTTAATAGTCTACTATTGGACACGGACCTCCTAAATTAGGGGTTTATTGCCATTGTATAATTTAGTAATAAAAATTACCCTGTCCGTCTATGAATTTAATATTGTTAACTTAAAATTCATTATGTAAATAACATTCAAGTCTGTAGAAGACGATACGTTTAGCAGCACTTAGAATATAATAGGGTGAAATTTTACTAGTGACCGATACTAAAATCTCAAGATGGGGATATCACCAGGATAAGGAACAACTTTCTTCGAAGAAATTAGGTTGAAAATGTCAAAAATACATTCAGTTTCCATAGTAACTCAAATGAGCTGATCGGCAATTTTTGTATGGTCTAATTACTGTATTTTTCACATTTTGGCCTATGTTTCATATCACCAGCCCGTCTTCAGTGCTCGCTATCGTTTACTAGTAAAATTTCACCTTATATAATTATGTACGTGCCTACGTATTTAAAGATAAACAGGGTGTAAGGGTATAATGCACGTTATAAGTAGTCTTCCGAATACTTATAACGTGCATTCAGATCATGAAACTGAACAACTACCCGTGAAAAAATATTTCAGGAAACGCAAAAATAATTTGAATTGCCATAGTTATTGCAGTCAGCTGATTTTGATTCTGTATGGGTGGTAATTTTTTCCTGGCATAATTGTATTTCTATGGGAAAGATGTTCAGTTTATTGGTCTCAATGTATCCTCTCAGTGTTCAAAGTGCTGTCTCTAACACCCTGTATACATTTGTCCTGTATTTCCATTTCTGTTCCGTCGTTGTCCACACATGCACTGTGTTTACTATTCTTCTTGCGACGCTGATAGTGTGTACTATACTTGACCTGGTTGCATTGCACTCACCGGTTCTGCATAGAATTCTATCAGACGGCTTTTCTTTATATAATATAACACAAAGAGTTCAATCTTATGCTACATTAATAAGCAAAAATACTTTTTTTATACGGAAATAAACCATTTTAATAAAGTTTTGTTTATTTTGTGTTTAATGATTTGATTTTTTTATTGATTTATGTACATACATTCAATATGACAGGCTGTTTTGTAGCAATCCGCGTCCGTAAACGCACCATAATAGCCGTATATGTATGGGAATAAGACCAGAATTTTCATTTTCCTTTCATGTGCCAAACCAACCGCTACCTACGGTGCGTTTATAATTTTCAGCGACGGCTGATAAGTGGGAGATTCGCCTTACGAACACAATGTGAAACAGAACCTGTGACAAAACTATGGATGCCTCCAGATATATTAAAATTTCTGGCGCTGACCTTAAACTGAAAAGAAAAAAACTCCCATTGGCATGTTTACAAACCTTCCTCATATTTATTTCCTGTCGATCGGCTTTGACGGTATTAAATTAAGAACATGTTAGAAATAGATGAAATTGTCAATGGTGTTTTGAAATCTGATAAAAGTTCATTGAACTTTCATACTAACTGAACTAAAACTGATACATCACGTCAACATTAGCATCTGTTTGTATGAAAGTCCAATGAACTGTTGTCCGAATTTAAAAGGTATCAACATCGACTTCTTACATTAATCTATGTATCAAATATTTATAGAAACATCACTATTTTTTACACGTGCCTAAAGAAATAAATACAATAAACGGAATATTTAACGAAAATCTACTTCAATTCCATTCCCCGTCAGTTTTCATTTATTTGGAACATTTTTCACTGAACATTCAATAATTCTTCATTGCCTTTTGTTTGTGCTAGGGAGGCGACGTAGTATTTAAATTATTTATTTAGTTTTATATCATAAGTTGCCGTGTGATGCCGGGTTATAGCATCACCCCATTTCTTAGCCATGTGTATCGTAAGAGGCGACTAAGGGACTCGAGAATAAGATATGTATTGCAATTTTAGGCAACCTGTCATTAAAGTGATACACAGTTATCTGATTGACCCTCAAACTTTTGTCAGACGTGGTGTTAATATCCGTTTTGTCGTCGTTAACGCTCTGCCTACCCCGTAAGGGATAAAGGCGTGATTTATGTATGTATTTATCTCATAAGAAAGATCAGAGAAGAAAAAGATAAAAAACATTTTAATAGTCGTGTAAATAGGTAGTTCTTTGCTTTGTAAGGCACGCTAACGACGTCGTAGTTACTGTATATGATAACTTAGACGGCGGTCGTTACACAACCATATAAGAGACCCATTAGTCGGTTTAAAAACTCTGACAATACCGTTCATCATGTCAATCGTCCACTCGGTGACCCACACACGTCCCACACGACAGAAGATGTATTATTTTTCATTATTTCAATTTAATTTTATAAGCATTAATAATGGTGAGATTTTTGTGGATAGCACACATATTTGTTTGGAAAATTCGGTATTTCTTATTTAAAAATAATTGATTCTTCAGTGATTGATTGATTCAGAAGTTGAAGGCACTTTCATAATAATTGATAAAATAAATAAAAAGTTACGTGGCCTTAGGCACAAACTACATAAAGAAGTGCGCGCCGAAGGCAGATGGACGGCTTCAAGGAAACGTCAATATCTCACGCACACATATAACGGTTCGGCTTGTTCCCGATATTAACAAAATATGGGCTACAATTTTATATGTAAAACGCGATGTTCATTGCGTAGTCAACCTCAATAAAATGCAACATTCTAACATTAAATTTAGAACTTAGCGTTTTGTAAGATCAAACTATTTCATTTCACTTCAAATACTGTAGAAATGGAGGGGTTTCCTTTCCAATAGCTTATTTATCTTTCGTTTAATAGTACTGCTTTAGGTTAGTACCTTAGTAAATTTAATACCAAATTTTAAAACACTTTCCGTGTTAGGTATACAATTTTTGAAAACTTACAAAATTTTCAAGCGCGGGAAGTATTACTTTCACTATTACTAGTGACGACGCCTCTTCCATCTTGGCCACCGCAATTCGCTCCTTGTCTACAAATTTCAATGGCAAAAGTCGCAGGTTCTGCTGCTGCTGTCCTTCTGTAAATCTTCTGTTCTGTGCCTTTGCGGCGGTAATTAGATATGCTGCGTGTGCGCGTTCCACGATGTGCGACTGGGATAGCGACACGCCGCATAGCCCTTAGACCCCCAACCCGGAAACATGTATCGTTGATTCGGAATTTATACACGTGGTTATCGTAATATTGATTTTCATTTCCTGACCTCTAGAGAAGCCTTACTCACACACATTGTTACACCTTCTTCTGCATACAGTTGTATGTGTTGTATGTAAGAGCACTTGAATAATAAAGTCTTCATAGTATTGCTCAAATATTTCCACATCCCATCACTACATTGTATTCTTCGTTGCAAAATCGTCATCATAAACCAAAATAGAGCTATAAATTTCAATACAGCGCCATATATTTCACTTAGCCCTGATTTGGCTCCGTCAAAGCTGGTAATAAACCGACGACGATATATTTTTACCACAACGGGTAGTAAACTAGCTCTGTATATAAAATGTATGTATATAGGTATTAAAGTCTTCTTTGTAACGTTTGTATCACTTTTCATGAAACGAGAAAGTTTCGGGTATATTTCTCAAAATAAACATTTTTTTGTTTTGTTATTACAACAATAAAAACATGCAAAATTGTTGACCTCTGAATCTTGCTATCATAAGTTAAACACAATCGGATTAAGTAAGTGTAGGATACACTTTTTTCTATTAATGAGTCGTTTAAAAAAGTAGTACATCTTACACAGAACAAACACAAAATAAATTTGGTTTTACGTTTCACAAAAGATAATTTTTAACAAAAAATTTATTATTATAATTATGTGGTAATTTTGCTCTGTGTAACGTTACATACTGTATGTAACACAAAATATTATGTAACAGCAAGTGATACACAAAACAACAAATACTTCTAAGGAAAGGGCGGGGGGACTACCTTTAACGATGCCAACTTTGTCATCCCCAAAGAAAAGTTACAGTAAAACGCATACTTCTTTGTAATTCTGAACTTTTTCTCTCTATACATTCTAAACGTTTTCAAAACCCTCAAACATAAAGCATTTGTACGGTAGAACATGGGTAGAACGCTACAAAAATAATATCGCTGATGAGAACTACGATGTGCTCAGCCAATACTAACAAACCACATAATATAAGGTGTATTCAGTATCTTCAACAAAACATTGAGTAGGGTGAAAACTAGAGATGGGCTTAATGAGGTTTCAAAAAATACAGATATTTGTTCGAATGTTTGGCAATTTAACTAGTAATGTGTAAAACGTGTCAAACGTGGCGTAAAGGCGTAATGTTTGTTTTTCTTACGTCCGTTTACGCTCTGTCTAACCTGCAAGGGATATAGGCGTGATGTGTGTATGCATGTTTTTTGTAGTAATTGTACAAACAAAGTCTAGAAATAGCAGTGGGCCAGTCATTATCTGTCCAAGAATTGTATACTACTCGTAATGGAGGGTGGAGTAAACGGGTTCTCGAGTGGAGGCCACGCTTCGGCAATAATATACATACTTTTTTTTGAAAACTTGCAAAATTTTCAAGCGCGGGCAGGATTTGAACTTGCGTCTTTCGTCATTACTAGTGAAGGTGAAGAAGGAATGAGAAATGTAGAGGGCTAAACACTCTACCAAGTAATAAACAAGTAAGTCGCGTAAATCTACGACACGAATAATGAATACAAAACGAGGTTGTGATACCGGCTTAGAATAGCATCACCTCATTTCATTCCCGTGGGTAAGAGGCGACTAAGAGACTCGAGGGTTACATGTGTAATGCATTTTCAGTCGATGAGCTGACAACCCGTCACTATGGTGTTACTCAATTGTTCTGAACGAACCTCAATCGTTTGTCAGACGTGGTGTAAATATCCGTTTTTACAACTGTCTACGCTCTGCCTGCCATATAAGGGATATAGGCAATGTATGTATGTATGAACGAGAATTTGTCTCATCCCTACTGTACAT
Organism: Tuta absoluta; assembly: GCA_027580185.1. Taxonomy (NCBI): domain Eukaryota; kingdom Metazoa; phylum Arthropoda; class Insecta; order Lepidoptera; family Gelechiidae; genus Tuta; species Tuta absoluta. Next base: position 1,844,032 of record JAQAHW010000019.1, on the reverse strand, counting down.
AAATATCGGAGACTAATAAATGCAAGCACACGTCACGTTATCGTCGCTCCTGAGGTCTTGAAACATGTTAGTATAAGACATTTACGTGTTCTGATTTACATTGTGTGCGCCTTTTTCGTTTATAGCTTGCGGGGTAGGCAGAGCTGTTTATGTCCGTACAATCCTAGTATGATGAAGGTTTCAAATAAAGAAAAGCGTAGAATTCTGTGGTTTAAATAAATGTTGAAAGAAGGCCTAATTGATTTTCTCCATGTGACAATAAACGAAACGGCACAATGAGTTGGGATTATCCAAATTTTATAGATTTGAAATGCCGGTATGAAGAAATTTATACTTAACAAACTTTACTTTACTCTCTCTCTAAGGTCGCTCCTTCATGTCTAGAGGTCGTGGTCATGGTGAGTAAGTCTGGCACGGACAAATTGTCTTCATCGACTTCTATCAGTGGCAATGCTGGCAACATTGTAGAATGTTTTTTTTCCTCGTCCTTCAGCTAGTCGGTGAGCGACCTCTGGATCTTTTGCCTTCCGTGTTTCCCATTATTAATTAATAACTCAACACACGCTATTTTACTCCACAACCATTAATTTGATTGTTTCGCAAACATTGTTTATGAATGCAGTTGGATCAATAGTAAGTCAAAAATTGTCTTCGAATAATCGTGGTGAAAACCTGAATGGAAATATTTTGAACCATTAAGATTATTTCTTTCTTTTGCCTGTTACACCTCAAAATAATTTAGCGTGTTAAACATCTTCAAGTTAACCAAGTATGCCTCCTCCAGGAAATGCTTCAGATTTCCCATTAAATTTCTTGTCGAGATTCAGTATACAAGCCAAACATTTAGCTGATATTAAATGCAATGTACACACCATCCATTTTTGCTCTGACATCGAGCATGTTTGCTTTCCCCCGGCTTCCTCTACCGGCATGGCCACAGAGTAAGCACACCTAGAGATGATATTTACCTACAGTCTGGCTGGCGCTTAGTAAACAACTCAGCTAGGATGTGCACGCGCCTCGCTGCGCGAATGCTCGTCGAGCGAATCACATTTTATATGATCATTTGATTTCTTTGGCGATGTCGATTAACTTTGGTGTTATCGTATATAAAAGTGATTTGAAAAAAATGGCACAGCTTTTTAAGCTAATTAAATCTCTAATTATTCCTGAAAGTTTTCTAAAAAATCTTACATGTATTATATATTATATAATATCAAGTATAGTTACTCTACTGAAAAAAAATATCAGCACACAGCGTAACAGCTTGGTCGGAAGTATGTATTTAAAGCGCGGTTTTTAAGGTTAAGATAAAGAGTGTTATTTCTACACGGTGGTGTAACTATTTTATTCTTTGGCATAGGATAGGTTATGTACACAGGGGAGGTGCAGGAAAATGAAATGAACTTTGAATAGACCTTCTTGATTACTTGCGTGGGTATATTTGGTCATTATATAGGTATGCGATGAACACAAAATATGCTTTTTCACTGTGTCTGATTTTTCCAAACAAAACAAAAGCATCAAAATACATTGCGGCGTCGCCATTGACATTTCTGTTTTTTTAGATATAAACTTAATTGTGCAAGAGACTCGCTTTTTCATCCTGAAGGAAAAATATTAATTTGTGGTTTAATTTCAAATTATGCCTTCATAATTCGTATATTTTTAAAATACCGTGAGTATTGCAATTTTAAGCGATGGGCTGACAACCTGTCACTATGGCGATACACAATTTTCCGAATGACCCTCAATTTTTTGCGGCCGTTTACGCTCTGCCTACCCCACAAGGGATTATAGGCGTGATATATGTATGTATGTACCTTCAGATTCATAATTAAAAGTCAATTTTACGCAAACTTCTTCAGTGACCTTAAAAAATATTCCATTAAAGTAACCAAAAACAGATAAACAAACCTTGTGGCACACATTATATTAATTCATTTAACTCAAAATGTTACTGCGTACGAAATTTAATTTCTTACTTAACATGTCTGCCTTTAGGGTACTGTTTAAACTTAAATATCTTTTGGGACATAAAACGAAAACCTGAAGGCAATTAATTAATTTTCTACAAACTTGTCTAGTTAATTTAAACCGGTAGGATTAATTATATTATGCTCGAAATACGGTGAAATATAGGGTAACATTTTATCCGATAAGAGATAAGTAAGTGACCGATAGCAAAAACTACGGACGGGCAGATGATAAGGAACATAGGTTATAAAATGAAAAAAATAGGCTTCCAATTTTATTACAAAATATACCAGCCGACCAAGTGTGGCAGGATCAATTTTATTTTTGTATTTGGACCTATGTTCCTTGGGGAAAGTTATTTATTATCACTAGCCAGTTTTGAGTTTTCGGTATCGGTCACTGGTTAAATTTTATCCGATATTTTTAACAGTTTCTGTTTTTAATTTTCAAATCCCATAAGGCCGTGATTGTTACGTCTACGCAAAAAAGTCTTTGACCATAATTTTTTTTATTGGGTACCTGTAAGTATGCTGTTCAAAACCTAAAAGAGAGACCCTCTCTAAACCGGGTTGCAAAAAATATTTATGGTAGAAACCGCCATACATTTATTTTATGTAACCTGATTTTCAAGATACGCTGTTTTGTATATACGAGTACAACGAACCATGAGTAAAAGTAAACACGAAATAAAAAACGGGCTAGGTATCTTGAAAAATAGTACAAAAAATTTCGTGTGGTGGATTTGCTTAGAAAATAAAAAAGATTATTTTGATCTTTAAATATTTGTTTTTCATATTTTAAAGGGGTTGCAGATGATGGAAGAGTTTCTCGTATTCAGGTTTTGAACAGCATATTTATTGGTATCTTATCATAAAATTTAAGTTCTCCAACGTCTTTCTTTAGCCTAATGATTCCTTAAGTGGTCACTTATAATTATGTGACAGCCGATTGGTAGTGCGCCTGCCTGCGACGCAAAGGTCCCCGGTTTGAACCCTGGTGGGGCACTCACAGAGTTGATATTATCACTTCAGATAAATCTGGTTGGGACATTGCAGGCTAAACCACCTGATTGTCTCTAAAAAAAATGGTTACGTGCTTCGGAGAGCACGTTAAGCCGTCGGTCCTGGTTGCTGTCTAAGATTACTTAGACAGTGATCGTCACACAATGTCAGAGGCCTACTAATAGTAGTAGGCAGTTGAAAAACTCTGAAAACTGGGTTCATCGGGTCGTTTGTTGACTCGGTGTTCCATACCAAAAAAAAACTCGAAAGTGCTGCTCATGTTACACAGCTTGTGGGCACAAAGTAAGTATTGGCGGCTGCGCGCTGTGGGTGTGTGTAGTTTTGATGTCACATCAAACGTTTCAAAATACTTGTAGACTTCTATTTTTAAAACGTTCATCGTTATTCATGCTACGAAGTGACAGATTTTCTTCCTCAAAAACAAGATTGTCAAAACAGTGCAAGAACTATAAACATGAATGTTACTATGTATGTTTCTATATCGATAGGTATTTAATTATATAAGTAGGATTGTATGTACATATAATTATTATTCTTTACAGCTACTTTTACAGCTATATTTAGTGTCGTAATAAATATATATATATATATATATATATTTATTTTTCAATTACCCGTACCATAGTTTACCTGCGCACACTATGTCCTCTGGATTTCTCAAAGGTTGACTGGGAGAGATCCCTTGATGGGATAAGTCCGCCTTTGTGCCTTACCTTTTCTATTATTTGTGTTTTTCTTTGTGATATTTATTTGGTGCAATAAAGTTATTACATACATACATACATGAATAAAAGTTTCCGAATACACACATACATACACATATCACGCCCATAATCTCTTGCGGGGTAGGCAGAGCGTAAACGGTCGCAATAAACGGATATCTACGCCACGTCTGACAAATATTTGAGGGTCAGTCAGTTGGAAAATAGTGTATCGCCATAGTGACAGGTAACGCCAGCCCATCACCAGCCCATCGCCTAAAATTGCAATACACACCTTCGAGTCCCTTAGTCGGTCCTCTTATGACTAAACGAAATAGGGTGATGTTATTCTAAGCCGGCATCACAAGGCAAGTTTCAGAATTATTAAACTATACCTACCTACATCGTCTATGTATATAGTGGGTATAATGTTTTAGGATATATTTATGTTTTTTGCAGTACGCGGATGATGTAGGAATTGTCATTTTTATTATGAGAGTGATGTAATATGTTATAAGATCAGTGCTAAAAGAGTTAGTATTAAATAAATCTTTGGTTAATATAAAGTTCTGAAAATTTTTGCTGTCATATTGAAACTATCTTTCGTTTTCTACTCTACCATTTTCAGAACAATAACTTCAAGAATCGGAGTCCCGACTGAAATGCTACGTAAGCATTTCATGTGTCACATTCATACTGCAAAATGTTTGGTCTTTTTACTTTGGATATCCTGTTGGAAAAACGAAAAGGACCCGTTTGTTGCCGCTGAAAATATTCACGTTGTTGTGTAGGTCAAATTGTTGAACTTATAGTTTACAATCTTGGTGTGTCCAGTTTAATCAATTAAATAAGTTACTTTTATATATATGGCTGTGCAGTAGCAGAGGTAGGCAGAGCGTAAACGGCCGTAAAAAGGGAAATTTACGACACGTCTGAAAAGTGTTTGAGGGCCATACAGAAAATTGTGTATCGCCTACCATAATGACAAGATATCAGCCTATCGACTTAAATTTCAATTCACATGTAACCCTCAAATTCCTTAATTTTTGACAAGCATGGGAAAAAAATGGGGTAAAGATATTCTAAGCAGGCTTCACACGGCAATTTGGTATGTTAGGTACTTATATTCGATTCAAGTCTTCTCGTTCTGGCTCCCACGTACCTAAACTACCTTATAAATAAATACGTAGGAGTACTTACTAGTTTGTAAAATCCCTGTTATTTCTATATTCTTTGACATACATTTATTTTTTTCATAGGCAAGCAATATTTTTCTCTTTGATCATGCCAATCAAAAATAAAAGGTTCTTCGAAATTACAGGTAGAAACAAATTTCTGGCAGCTGGTAAATACAATAAAGCAACACCCAATTCCTAATCGTGAGTTACGTGAAAGGTGACTAAGGGTACACCTCGGACACTGGCGCTCAAATGTTTGAAACAAACGAGTTGCTACGCACACAGTCTAAGCTCGCGTAGGTGAACGCGGACCATGCTTGTGTGTGTGAGACAACATGTCATGGTTGCCGCCATTTTGCGTTCGCGAATCGGGAATGCAATGTGCGGCAATATGAAATTACCTTCGTCGTCGCGTCCTTGCTAGCAGGTGTCTGAGCGTCCTCCGAGCGCGGGTGGGCGGCGCTTGTAGGGGGAGGCAGGGAGTGACCATACTGTACGCTAGTACTATTAATTATACTGTGCTAAGGGATAAATCCAGGAAATGGGCAGCAGCGTTCCCTGTGAATACGACACCTTGCACTGAGCTCGCCAATCCACCTGCCGAGCGTGGTGAGTATGGCAAATACGCGGAGTATATTCTGCCACGTCAAGCAGTGGGCAGTTGAAATTGAAGTGCGCACGGCACGTTGGATCGCTGTTAAATACTTCTTTGTGATACCATTTTTGTGGGTCGAATGTGAAATTCAAGGTTTTTATTTTTAAGTGTTATTTATATCGATTTTTAAATAACATAGGAAGTGAGTCTTATTTCGACTTGAGATCACGCTTGACTGTTTAAATAATGATCTATAGATATAACATGAGAAATCCCCTGATATTTAAAAGAATAGAAACTTTTACTATGACTGTGTGGCACACATCATTTTCTGTCTTTTTCTCCCGAAAAGCATCATGTTGTCCCTCTTTATCCTGTTTGTTTACATTTTTTTAAGTACCTCTTTGGACACAGTATACGAAAAAATATGAAAAAATAATAATATCGTCTTAATAAAAAGTCGGCTTAGTATCAATTTCATCCCGTATGTTTAAAAACAATTTTCTCATTTTGGACCTAAGTTTCTCGGCGAAATTTGTTTAATTTGACCCTTTGAAATATTCTATATTTTCACACTTGTGGTCGACAATCAATTACCTATTACGTTTATGTCAACGATACTCGATTGGAACTTACAAGCTAATCTGAGAGCAATTACGTGTATAATTGGAAATTCGGCATAATTCAGGACAATCCTCATCATGGTAAGGAAAAAAACTATTTTGGAAATGGCGCATGTTCATGAGATTGACTTTGTTCTAGTGGTTTTTAGCGTTCCGTTTCTCAAAGGAAAACAAACGGAATCACTTGTCTCTCGGATCACTTTGTTGTCGCTCCATCCGCCTATCTATCTGTCACGATCATCTACGGCCGCTTGTAGAAGAACAAAAATAAAGCTTCCTACCGTTGGAAAGGTACGACCGAGTCTACGACTCAAAAACTCACTTTTTTACAGCATAAACTGTAAAAAAGTGAGTTTTTGACACTGTCGAGGGAATCTTCACTTTTAAATATATAATTTGGCAAGTAGCTTTATTATGAAAGACATTTTTGGGAAAAATCATTTTTGTATAATGTGGTGTTTTAGTGGACAAAAAATAATAAAAATTTAAAATTTTTGCTAAACTTTCAAGTGGGCTTTTACGGAATTCTCTGTGGTCCAGTCCGACTCGCGCTTGGCTGGTTTTTAAACGAAAATTATTTGCTCCATTTACCAGGTTTTGTAGCTGATTGAAAACACACGGAGTGCCAACACATCTCATACAACGGAAAATGACATGTGGTTGACAGATATGGGATTGGGTTGAATTAGAATAAGAAGAATTAGTAGATTATGGTGTGTATTGCAGTAATATGACAAAAAAAATCGGTTGTAATCCTAGGAGTTTAGCCAAAAGCCAGAATATGACAAAATCTAGACTTCATTCTGCCATCGGCCTCAATAGATTGCCAAATTCCTAGTGATTTCGGCTGAATTCTTAATTCTAAAGTACCGCCGTTCCAAAAAGTTGTATTTGACAGCTGTCAGATTCATCATAATACCATTGCAGAGGGTCCATTTTCCTTTGTTGACATCTCTTTTAGTATGGAGATGACAGGTGTCAAATACGACTTATTGGAACGGCGGTACTTAAATATATTTGCATGCCTTTCTATGTATTCCCATTCACGCTCATTTTGATAACGCTCAGTTTATTACGTTCCAAAAAGAATTGCCTTAAGCCATGTTGACACTAGTAGGCGGTTAAAAACTCTCGACACCAGAGTACATCGAGTCTTTTGACGACTTGGTGTCCCACACAAATAAGAACAAAAAGACTATCAATAGTGAATTTTCTCAAATTTATTTTGTCCAAGCATACTTTGATAATGACAACTACATGATTCAGACCTAAAAATATTTTTTGAAAGCGCACAATTTCACAAAGTCCCCTCGTGTTTTTTCACATGCATCCATCTGAATGCATCGGTTGCAGCATCCGTCAGGTTTTTGGCTCAGACCGCTGAATGCACGGCGTTTAATTCCAAAAATCCCTTTCAAAATTTAGCTTCAAAGCTTAGTTTTGTCCAGCGCCATTTAAACGCGCCTTTTTTGCGAATTTTGTGACAGTAAAGTTATTCACGTATTTTTTCCTAAATTGTTTTGACGTACAACAACCTGTTACTATGGTGATGCACAGTTTTCCAAATAAATGTCCGTTTTTTGCGCCACGTCTGCTTACCCCCCGCAAGGGATAAAGGTGTGATATATGTATGTATGTTATGATATGACATATAGTGCGCTGCAATCACTGATTGAATGTTTTGTGCTTGTTTTGAGGCTGATATGCTTTTTTTTTCATTAATTTGTAACATACATTTTTTAAACGTACTAGAACATCTTTTGTATAAAATCGGTTTTAAAATCAGTCACAAATCATTATAAGTACTTACGTTGTTCTTAGAAAGGGAAATATGGGATTACTTTTTGTTCTGTGATCTAGGACAGTCAATCGTGTACTGTTATAATTAAGGGAACTTACCATTTGTAAATACGAACTGCATTAGGAGAGAAGCGCTCAAAATTGTGCAGATAACAATATGTAAACGCATAAATGAAAAAAAAATGCTCCTTCCGGGACTTGAAACCGGGACCGTCTCACAACTCTACAACCTGAGTTACCAGTGCCTCGACTGACACTTCCAAATCTTCCATCTCTTGGTGCTCGTCTGAAAGCGACGTATAAGTGACATCTAATATAAGTAATTATAATAACGTATAAAAATAGTTAGTCCACAATTAGAGTAGGAATTCAAACCATGCGATGAAGTTTTGCTCATATAAATGACTTATGGTTTATTATTATGCACTCACAGTACTATATTATTATCATTTAATATAGTGTATACGCAGGACGAAGAAATGTGTGTTTTACTAAAACGTGTAGAGCTTATAAAATTTCTAAAAGGACTTTCTTAAATCAGCACAAGAGTACTTTATGAACAATTAATACAATTTTAATATTTCCAGTAAGTCCGCAAGTTTCATTATTAAGCACTAGAGTAAGGTAATTATTTACAGAATTTCAAGTTTGAAGGACCCTCAGGTAAATTTTACTGACATCCCCCTACAATTCCTTGGATATAAATCGACAACTTTTGCAGACAATTAATTTTCTCTAAGTAAAGAGATAATACTACGTACTAATATTGTGGCAGCAAAGACGAACATTCTATAATATTTTAAAGAAGACACTATAAAAATCAGCTACAGACTTCAAACATATATTATGATCTACCATACACATTGACTTAGTCGCATTGTAGCTTTTGTATAAAAGCTCATTTTTCTAATTTCGAACTATGTTTTGTGGGGAAAATTGTTTAGTTTCGAGAAGTGGTTCACTCTTGTAAATATATGCAGCCTTTTTTTTAAATACTGCACAATATCATTAAATAATAATAGCTTGGTCACTAATTCTTTTTTTTACATGTTATACGAGTATAAGGTCATATTCAATTCAATGAAAGTATATTCAAGGTTTTAGTAACTTTTCAAAATATATACAAAAAAAAACAAAGTAATACATGTTTTAACCATTTCTGTATGTGGGTTCCAAAAATTTTTTTCTTATTCTGAAATAACTTTACCCTTTAAGTGCCCTTTTAGTTACTTCCTGTAAACTGTGGTGCAGTATAATCCTCTTTTGTTTGTATTAAAAGTAATAAACAAAGACATCAAGTTTACGAGTCTCAACTATATTCATTTGACTTCGTAATTAACTTCATTTGTTAAAGTGCGGAGAATAAGGGCAGTTGTATACTGGATGGAGAGTTAAAGTTAAACACTGTTTTAGTCGGAATATGAAACGAATGAACAAATTAACATAAAAAAACAATCTATTGTTTTATATGCAATTTCTAACTTCGAATCAATAGTAAGTATAGGTTACCACGCTGACATAGTAACTATAAATTGACGAATTAACTACGGTTTATTAGGCACTCACAGTGTTTATGAAAATAAAATATTTTTTATAAATGTTTTCAGACAAGTAGCAAGAGATTTAATATTTGGAAGGGTCAGTCGAGTCACCGGTAGCTCAGTTGGTAGAGCAGAGGGACTGTACCCCACGATCCCGGATTCGAGCCCCGCCGGGCGCTAACATTTTGTTAAATCTTATTTTTATTTATAGGTATTCAAGTTTTCTTAATAATGTTTAAATGTAATAGTTATTAGATATAGATTTTAAAAATAATGAGGTACACTATTCAGGCAAATAATTTAGTAAAAATAAATATAAAACTAACTGCATATTATAAATTCATAACCTTCCAATTTTCTTTGCCGTAGACAAGTAATAATTTGAAACTGGAATTATTGAAATGTAAAATCTACAGTACGAGTATGTTTCACATCCTCAGCTTTATATAAACAGCTACTGAACATTGTTTGAACTCTCAAGATGCGACATGTAACTTTCACAAATTTAACCAGTTCAGATATCTAACCTATAGTCACGGAATATTGGACTCTGTTTCAAAGGTATAAGGTTTCTGAGCTGGAATGAAAGAGTGAATGAAACGTTGTACTTTGATACGACAAACGTGGTATAGTTCAGACTTGCTGTCCGGTAAGGTAGGTCTCAATTTTTGAGGTTTATTTTGTATTATGAAAAATTTCCGTGTGATGCCGGCTTAGAATAGGATCTCCCTATTCCTTTCATCTCTTTCATCTGTTTGGCTAAATTCAATCGCTTGGACCCAGTTAATATTGTAAACAGTGTTTTGCCGTGTGATGCCGGCTTAGTCTGCCATGTGATGCCGACTTAGAACAGCAGTACCCCATCTCTTTTCCGCGGTACTCGAGGCATCTCGAGAGTTTCATATGTTTTATAATTTCAGGGGTCAGACTGACAACCTGTCATAATAGAGGCACACGATTTTTCTGCACCGGCTATCAAATATTTGTCAGACGTGACAATGTGACTATTTTTCTTACCGCTGTTAACGCTCTCTGCCTACCCTGCAAGGTATAAAGGCGTGATGTGCGTGTAGAAAATGTATAATGCGATAAATAACCCAGATGACTGTGGTGACTCAAAGTGTTTCTTCCAATCGTTGCTACATTCCGTAGCAAATGCCTACGCCCCGTAGCAAATAGCTACGCTGCAAAGCTACACAATTAAAACGCTCTATAAAGCTTAAATTTTTGTAGAAGCATCATTCACGTTTCGAAGGGAGGAAAAAACTTGGTAAGTGACGTTTAACTTGGTTTAGCTTGGCTTTGCTGAGCGCTAAGCCAGCTCAGCCGAAAGCGATCCACTAGAGCCTGTCTCTTTTTATAACTCCATGTTAAACTCAGGACTTGGGGCTTAAAGTCTTTTCCATTTTTGAATATCCAGTGGAATTCAGTTAGTGTTCAGTCAATAGAAGTGCGGCTTTTGAATGTGAATCTCACACGCGACCGACGATATTGCGGTTGGTGACACCCACCTTACAAATAGCAACCTGTACATACATAAATACATTAACAGCCTCAACAATCCACTACTGGACATGGGCCTCCCCGTATCAAGGGGAATTGCCATACTCACCACGCTTAGCGAGAGTATTGGCGAGCGCAGTGCAGGATGTAGCATTACCTATCAGGGAACGCCGCTGCCTGTTCCCTGTATGTTATTAGCTTTTTCCACACCCACACGTACGGTGATGCTATTTAAAGCCAGCAGTACACGGCAGTCTTTCGCAGCCGAAATTTGATGCGGCAACGTTAACAATGATAGTTGGTCTTTCTGTGGGATTTCGTAAATTCTATTTGTTGAAAAACTCGATCCAGAGAAACACCGAAAAATAATGCGTAGCGTGTAGGAACCACCTTTTGTGAGCGTTTTGTTTGTCATTGTTAGAGAAATAAAGTTTTTGGTGAATATTACAGTTTGCCTACGACCAACGTTGTACGCTATACGCAATCTCGAGTACATTAGAAACGTTAAAAAAATCCGCGAAATTTTACGCCCTTCTGCAGAAGAAAAAACATTTCCAACCTATAAAGTCCTAAAGTGTTACCGTTGTCCGCGGAGAAAATCAAAACCAAACCCATAGATTGTCTCCATTGGCCTTTTCTTTATAATTAAAAAGTCAGACTATTGCAATCCACTTCTGGACGAAAGGCTTCCCTGAGTATGCAATAGGGCACGATCTCTCCTTTTCGCCAACCAGTCGCTACCAGCCGCCTTTTTAAGTAATTGGTGCATCTGCCTCCAGCCTACAGGTCGTCCAACGTTATGCTTGCTGAGACGTGGTCTCCACTTAAGAACCCGCTTACTCCACCGTCCGTCAGTTCTACGACACATGTGGCCAGACCACTGTCACTTCAGTTTGCTACACTTAAAACTATGTCCGTTACTTTGGTCTATTGTAGGATAGTCTTATTCCGCAGTCTGTCTTTTATAGAGATTTCGAACTTAGACTTGTCCATAGCTCTCTGAGTTACATGTAGCCGGTGGGCCAGTTTTACTGTCAAGTTCCACGTTTCGGCTCCGTTGGTCATAACTGGTAGGACGCACTAATGAAATACCTTGGTCTTTAGGGATTGTGGCAAGGGTGATTCCAAAATATGAAGCAACTTCCCAAATGATGCTCTGCCCAACTCATCTGGTGATAAAATATTTGCCAAAGACAACGCAAATACACGTTTCAACCTCATAGATGCATAGTTTCCAATTTTCAATACAAAGTAGCCCCTATTTACAAATGCAATCATAGCAATCAAAATGGCCGCCGAATTATTACTTGACAAAACACGGCTGCACATTTAAAGTTTTTCTACCCAAAGTTTTGCACTCTGTGAGACTACTGCAATAAATTTAATTTTTTATCTAATCGCGACGTACCCACGTTTTGAGACCTCGATGAAATATGGCCGATTAGACAGTCTTGCCAAAACAAAAAAGTTTTTTTTTTAATACGTTTCGTTTCAAGCAGATAATTAGAAAAAACCATAAGTTTTGAGTAATCATCAAAGTCGCCCCGTTTCTCAAAGTCACCCCGTTCTACCGGTATATTTCAACCCTGAAAATAGCATCACCACAATGTCCGTGGCTGTTATAAGAAGCTACTAAGGGATAAATTCATCCAGAAAATGGGTAGCAGTGTTTTTTGATAATGAAACGTCTTGCACTACCTGCCTATCCGCCTGTTCAGCATGGTAAGTATGACAACACATCCCGTCTAGCAGTGGACTATTCTGGATGTTAATATTAGTGTAGAAATATTTAAAGATTTTGACGTTTTGAATGGACATGGGTTTAATGGCAGATTAGGTTAGTGTAGTTAATATATAAGTAATTAAATTTTGTTACTAGAATAACTGTGCTGTGCTTTTCAGCCTTTTTTGTAATGTATCACTCCCGAGGGTCAGCTGGAAGAAATTTCTGCTTAGAAATAAGCTGTACCTGTTGTGTCGTATTTTTTTAATGTTTTGTGTCTTTTCTGTAATGTTTTCGTGTGCAATAAACTGTAAATAAATAAATAAATAGACACGTTAGGGTTATTATATTACGATTGTGCAAAAGCTCGATAAAACATGTTCTCAAAATAGTGTAAAAGCATGTTTCACACCTGCCTAAAGACTTATCTCATAAACTTAAATCACCGAATGAACAAAGGCGGTTCCATTTTCTCATTCCGATACATACAATTTATTACTCAATTAAATCCGCGCCTTTGTTTTCGTGGTTGCGTGGAAACTTTCAACCCTTACGTATAGTTTTACTCGATAGTCTGGAACGTGATAAATAATATCTTTTGGAGAAGAATTAATTATAATTTATATTTTTATTTTCTTGAGTTTGCACAACTTACGTATCACAATAAAACAATTTTAAACGTCAACGCTTTAAAAATCAAAAATAAACACAACTTATATCCGTTACAAATTGTTTTATTGTGATGTATAATTTATGTACATATTTTTTTCTGCAAACGGTTTTCCCCCTTGTGATTTCTGCTTGGAATAGCATCACCCCAGTTCTACTACGAAGAGATAAATACGTCCAGGGAACTGGCAGCAACATTGTATGTGAATGAAACATCGTGCACTGCGCTCGCCAATCGTGGATCAGTGGACTGTTGTGGTTGTTTATGTTAATGCATGTTATCGTTTTCCGCGGAAATAATATTTTTTCCCGGCATGTCTTATACCCTTAAACTTTCCTCTTAAACCATTTTATCCGTTTGAAAAATGCATTGAAATTTGTTGCGTAGTTTAAATACTTAAAGCATTCAACAAAAGGAGCACCGCGGAGACGCGAAAAGAGGTTTTATTTTATCATATATACATACAACTAGCAACAAAAAGGGTACTCATAACACTGAACATTTTTTCCTATGGAACATAGGCTGAAATACGAAAAAGAAATGGATCTCCAATAGTAAATTAACCAGCTGATCGGCAATTTGGGAGGATTGGGAGGTCTTATTTTAAAGTTTTAAGTTTCATGAGTATCTTGACTTTCATTCGGCTTGATATACCCCGTTTTGTTAGTCCTACATATTGATGATGATATGATTAATATTCCTGCCGTTCGGTACATACACGATTTTTTTTCAAATGTAACAGGATTTAAACTATGCTTATGAATACATACATACATACATACATATATCACGCCAATAATCCCTTGCGGGGTAGGCAGAGCATATACGGCCATAAAAAAACGGTCATTTACGCCACGTCTGACAAATGTTTCAGGGTCATCAGATAACTGTGTATCACTATAGTGACTGGTTGCCAGCCCATCGCCCAAAATTGCAATACACACCCTCGAGTCCCTTAGTCGCTTCTTACGACACCCACGGGCAAGAAATGGGGTGATGCTATTCTGAACCAGCATCACACGGAGCCTGCTTATGAATATTTTTTATTATTATTCTCGAGGGTGTGTATTGCAATTTTAGGCGATGGGCTGACAACCTGTCACTATGGCGATGCACAGTTTTACAAATGACCCTCAAATGTTTGTCGGATGTGGCGTAAATGGTAGTTTTTTGCGGCCGTTGCGCTCTGCCTACCCCGCTAGGGACAATAGGCGTGATAATAATATGTGTATGTATGTATGTATGTTATGAATATTATGTTTGCGTACCTGAATTCCAAATTAAATGAAATATTAATAATATTAAAGGTACTTTTTAAAATGACCTTTGTATAAAAATAATTGTAAAATGACACCATTTTGGATGGCGTCAAAACACTATTACATTACTTTTCTGTTTTTCGATTCTAGGTAGGTATGAACACTTTCAAAATCATTTTTTTTACTATTTATGTCCTGTCCAGGGTTTCCAAGGGTGAGGAAAAGAAGAAGGAGTTCGGTTAATTATAAGCATCAAAACAACATCTTTTGAAAATTTTGATTTGAATTTGAAACAAATGTTGCTAACTCGTGATGGCAGCGTAAAGCTGCATGCTGTTTTGTCAACCAGCCAGCAGTATTTTTTTATCCAGCTCGAGCTGGTTTTTTATCACGATGTGTGATGCCGGCTTAGATTAGCATCACCCCATTTCTTTCCCGTGGGAGTCGTGAGAGGCGACTAAGGGACACGAGGGTGTGTATTGCAATTTTAAGCGATGGGCTGACAACCTGTCACTATGGAGATACACAATTTTCCGAATGACCCTCAAATATATGTCAGACGTGGCGTAAATGTCTCTTGTTGCGGCCGTTTGCGCCCTGCCTTCCCCGCAAATGATAATAGGCGTGATATGTGTGTGTGTGTATGTGTTTTGTTTACAAAGACGGATCATGACATCAATATAATTATGATAATAATAATAGGCGATACACAATTTTCCAAATACCTAACCCTCAAATATTTGTCAGACGTGGCGTAAATGTCCGTTTTATGCGGCTGTTTATGCTCTGCCTACCCCGCAAGGGATTATAGGCGTGATATATGTATGTATGTATGTATGTAATAATAATAACCTACATTGATTATAGATATTACGAATTCAAACCTTTGAATTTTTAAGAAAGCATATAGTATTTTTCGAACAATACATTTAAATTTAATATTTGTGGGTAACAATCGCTCAATATTTTGCATATTTTGCACTTTAACTATTTTCAAAGTCAACATTCAAATTTTGATGAAAGATATAAATAAAATTGAATACAGATAACAGAAAAAATATTCGAGTAACCGAATATTGGCAGCCATTTTATTTTTAACAAAGATATCACCCATATTGAGTACCAAATTTAAAAACACTTCCCGTGTTAGGTATACAATTTTTGAAAACTTGCAAAATTTTCGAGTGCGGGCAGGATTTGAACCTGCGACTTTCGCATTACTAGTGGCGACGCCTCTTCCATCTGGGCTACCGCAGCTCATTTCTTGCCCGCCAATTTTGCAAGTGTATTTTAATGCCAGTAACGCTTGGCATGGCTCCATCTACCGGGTTAGTTTTGCAACTAATAACCGGCGACTAATTCTATCTTTACAGATTGAATGTAGTCTAAGCGATGAAAACCAGCGATAAATTGAGTACCAAATTTTAAAACACTTCCCGTGTTAGGTATACAATTTTTGAAAACTTGCAAAATTTTCGAGTGCGGGCAGGATTTGAACCTGCGACTTTCGCATTACTAGTGGCGACGCCTCTTCCATCTGGGCTACCGCAGCTCATTTCTTGCCCGCCAATTTTGCAAGTGTATTTTAATGCCAGTAACGCTTGGCATGGCTCCATCTACCGGGTTAGTTTTGCAACTAATAACCGGCGACTAATTCTATCTTTACAGATTGAATGTAGTCTAAGCGATGAAAACCAGCGATAAATTGAGTACCAAATTTTAAAACACTTCCCGTGTTAGGTATACAATTTTTGAAAACTTGCAAAATTTTCGAGTGCGGGCAGGATTTGAACCTGCGACTTTCGCATTACTAGTGGCGACGCCTCTTCCATCTGGGCTACCGCAGCTCATTTCTTGCCCGCCAAGCAGCTGAGCTGAGCTTGAGCGGCGGTAGCCCAGATGGAAGAGGCGTCGCCACTAGTAATGCGAAAGTCGCAGGTTCAAATCCTGCCCGCACTCGAAAATTTTGCAAGTTTTCAAAAAAAAAAAAAAAAAATATCACCCATATTTCTGAAGTATTCCATTTTTGAAATCATTTTAGGCATTGCACCGGTAAAAGGTACATCGAGCTTATCCCATTGCGAATATTCACCGACTTGTCAATATCAAATTGGATTCGTTGGGTAAAGATGGTGACGAATAAATATTTTCGGCCAGTAAACTAGGTTACCAAATATGATGTTATTATTGTAGCTGTTGTATTACATTCACACTTTGCCTCTATGGGCAGGGAAATAGTAAGTTAAGGGCATGTATTGCTATCTCGCTCACTTGTATTTCTGCGTGAAGAGTACCTATGACGTTGTGTGAACACTAGCTTGCGTTGATACTTCCGCAGAAATACTTCGAGATATAATATATTACAAAAATAATAATAAAATAGAAGAAGAATAATTTAAATTTCAAAGTTTTCTTAGAACTGTAGATTTTCCGCAGTTTCTTTTTCTTATCGTGTTGAATACCGAGGCGAAGAAAAACTCTTATATTTAATCTGTGTATAAACAAAGAATATTTAAAAGTTACTACATGCAAATAAGCAGTTTTTTTTGGAATATAGAGGTATTCAAAAACGATTGCAAATACAACTTTAGTAGTGCAAGGAGTAGTGCTACGAAATTGTTTATTCTCGTTCGCAACTCAGCAAAAATCTGATGTGTAAAGAAAACAAACCGTTTGCTTCCTTGATTACTCACAAGACAGTGTTTCTTATATTGTCTGTGTGCTCATTGTGTATGATGATTGTGTTGTGTATATTTGTAATAGAACCTTCATTTGTGTTTGATTAAGATACTGTAGGTAGTATTTTTGCATTGTTTACATTATTTTTAGTTCCTACTTGGACAGAATATAGATTCAACCGAAACATTTGAATATATCCGTTGGTAGGTACTACTCATACTAGTACTACTTATAGTACTTAGTTATTTTTAGTAACTGTATGAAAAGCCAGTATCAGTTGATCCATTTAATGGTAGACGTACTGCTGATAGTACTTACTTAATTAATCTGATAAATATGACATAGGATTGACATTAATTCAGTTTCAGAATTCTGAATTGTTTGGATATGATATCTGCCAGTATCCGCGCGAGTTGAAATTCCGTAAATGAACGACACGAAACAGTGTTTTTGGACGATTGTAGGTATACAGGGTGTAAGGACGGTGTACAAAAAACTTTGCAGGCATAATAAGGCCATGAAACTGAACAACTTTTACTATTGAGCCTATGTTGGGAAACGAAAATAATTTTTGGAGTTTCCATACAAAGTAAGTTAGCTGATCGGGAGTTTTGTATGGGAGGTAAAAAAAAAATATCATCCATTGAAAAAATTGATCAGTTTGTTATGATCATGCCTGAAAAGTTTTCGACACACCGTCCCCCTTAAACCCCGTATAAAAGAATGTGAACATTGTTAGGCTGAGTCATAGCTATTATTTTCTGTTACAGCATAGCTATTATTTTCTGTGTCTTTAACTAGTTTTTTACTTTCTTTAATTACATTAAAATTCATATTTGCCGTGTGATGCCGGCTTAGAATAGCATCACCCCATTTCTTACCCATGGATGTCGTAAGAGGCGACCAAGGGACTCGAGGGTGTGTATTGAAATTTTAGGCGACAACTGACGACCTGCCACTATAGTGATACACAGTTATCTGATTGACCCTCAAAATTTTTGTCAGACGTTGTGTTAATATCCGTTGTACGGCCGTTGACGCTCTACTTACCCCGTAAGGGATATAGGCGTGATTTATGTGTGTATGTATTAATTACATTAACAGATTGTAATGATACATTTTTCTATATGCTGTTTGTAACTTGAATTTTTTCTCCACCATGCCACCGAAATAATTTTAAAGGATACCAACTTAACATAACCAAAATCTAACTATATATAAAATATACAATGACACAACACAATTTTCCGAAAGACCCTCGGATATTTGTCAAAGGTGGCGTAAATGTCCGTTTTTTCTGGCCGGTTGTAGTACATATGGTACCAGGGGTACTCTAAAAGAACTGAATTATTTTTGTACCCAGCTATATTGTTTTCTTGGCATAAATATGATAGACAATGACTTATTTTATGAGAATAACTTTCAATTTTTAATATGTATTAACTGAGGTAAAAAAAAACTGTTTTTTTGGAGTACCCCTGGTACCTTCTGTACCACAACCGACTGTACATTAACATCACACAAAAACCTATTCATCATAGATATCTGAACATGCTCTGTTTGATACAAATTCTACTTATTTATTCTATTAAGCATTAATATTGAATGAGGAACAAATCTATATGACAGCAGCCAGTAATATTACCCACATCAGCTTTCAACCGTGGAATAGCCGTGGTAAGAATTTCATAATTTCGAATAGCCTTTCCATTTAGTTTAGATAAGGACAACGCTTTCGACCCGCGAGCAAACTAGACAAAATTGCAAAAGTTCTATCGCGGAATCTGCTGAATTGAACTGATATCAAGAAAGTTGAGCTTTTTCATGGATACGTTGCTGATATTGAAGATAGCAGAAAGTAATTTCGTTTGTATTTTCTTTGTTAAAATAAATTGCATAAGATCAATCTAGTATTTTTTTATATTGTCTATTTTTGTTGAGAGTGATCAAAATAAAGTGTACTTCCGTGATCAAATTTAAGTTTACCAAATAATAAAATATCTTGGAGGAGTCATACAGCGCCATCTAGACCCGGCATCACATGCCAAAAATAAAAATAAAATAGCTATAAAAACTAGCTAGCTAATGTATAATATTTTCTGTTTTTTTTTTTCGTAACAATTATACATTAGTTGTATTCACAATAACAAAACCGGGTTAGTAATCAATGCAAATAAAAAGCTTTTAATAGTTCTATTGAACTGGCCACGGTGCGGTTTGTTTAAAGCATCTATTTCAATAACCTAAACGCGAACACCAGTACAAATAAGGAAGCACAATTTATCTACGTCATCACGAATTGCCCGAGAAGAAATATTTAGGATCCCCGAACAGGGGTTAGGGATCAATACGTGTACACAGGGATCAAAAGATGATACACACAGCACAGTTAGGATCACGCCGGATACACGCTCTGTTTACTCGACTTTGTTTACAAATAACCTGACAATCCTTTATTGGGGACAAAGCGGAAAATATTTTTTTCCTTATGGATTCACCAAACAGTGCCTTTGTGTATTTCTCCCACTATACAGGCCAACCCTCCAAATATTAATAGGGTGCATGCTAACCATGAAACTGAACAACTTTCCTTTAGAAACATATATCAGGAAACGACAAAAAAACGACCTCGGAAGAAAACTCGACGTTTCCTGAAATATTTTTGAAGGAAAGTTGTTCAGTTTCATCGTCTGAGTGCATTCTTTCAGTAATCACAGAGCTGCCCCTTACACTCTGTTTAACGGACGCATTTTTGATGCATTAATCTATTAGACAAAAGGAAATTTCGAATTCCCATACAATAAAACGGATACCACAGCACACTGTAACGCATGCGATTTGATTACGGTGCTTGCTTGACAGATGCATCCATCAGTCCGAAATATAATAGTACGGGATTAGCCTAAAACATTGCAATGTAGTGGATCAAAAATGCTCGTAAAAATTTATAATGTATGTATAAAATTAAACCTAGCTAGATCGATTTATCGCCCCTGCATAAAAAAAATTGCATAAATCCGTTAGAGCCGTTTCTGAGATCCCTATCCCTACCAAACATTTTGTAATTATAGTATTTTTGAATTATTTCCCAGCGTAGCTATTCTTGTCAAAAAATAAGAAGGTCACTGTGGATAAACAAGATATAAAGTTGCCATGGAAATTATGACATTATGCCGGCTGCCCCATAAAGAAAAGGGTTCGGATATTTTCGCAGCGGATACCATGTTTGGGTTATTGCCAAATAAGGGTCTTTGTTGCATTTGTATTGCTTGTTTTCTTTTATGGCAATAAAATGAAGGGTTAATAAAGGGTTATTTTAAGGCAGTATGCAAATTTTGCAAGGTGATTCTACTAATGAATACCTATTCTGTCAATAAAATACTGACTAATGCTTATTTTCTTCGTAAGGCAGAAAAATGAACAATATTTACTATCTTGGTGATGGTCCATCGCCAAAATAGCGAAAAAACAAACCGGAACCACTATACTTAATTTTCCTATGTTTATTTAACGTTAAGTTTATTTTATATTACAAAGCTAGTCTACATATAGCTAATTTGTGATATTACAACTTCAATCAGCCTTCAACCTTAGGGTTTTAATTTCAAATCAATATTTTAAGATTGCGAAAATTACCCTGTATTTCACTCACTAGAGTGTTCGACAAAGCCACCTCGCCAATACATTGTTTCTTTGTGGCAATCACTCTGAAGTAAAAGATACGTTTTACTTTACGTCACCCTGAAGTAATCCAAGAAGTTGTACATTATCTAAGTAAATATTTAATTTAAACAGCGTTATCATGGCTGAGTGACAGATACTATTATCTGTTCTTTTCTGTCGCATGCTTCGAGCAACACGGTCTTCCGTCTCGTTCCGACCCGGAAGGGAGGAGCCTTAGCCATTTTACTCCATAGAAATAGTTCAGTCGTTTTTTGCGGGGCGCGGGGGGAGAGGTAGGCAAAGCTGTCACGTTAGTGCTTGACAATATCGATGCTTGACTATCGATGAATTTCAAAAGTGTACTAAGACGCTTGTGTTGTTTTTTTATATTTATTTTTAAAGCAAGTTACATAACAATAAACTTTTAAGTAGTCAAATCATGCCATTTTAGGGGTCCTCTAGTAATTATAAGAACCATGGCCCTTCAAAACGCAATCACCAACCAATAGCTGCTTAACATTTGGTATCTGGATAATCTTCTTTCGTGTGAGACACCAAGCCGTCCAACGACCCGATGAACCCTAGTAGGCCTCTGACATGGTTGTGTTACGACCGCCGTCAAAGTAATCATAGACAGCAACCAGGACCGACGGCTTAACTTGCCCTCCGAAGCACGGAACCATCCCCTTTCAGACTACCACAGAAAGGTAGTTCAGCCTGCAATGTCCTAACAGGTCCGGAAACAAATTCACAAATGGAAAAATAACAACTTTGTGACTGCCCCACCGAGAATTGAACCCGGAACCTTTGCGTCGCAGGCAGTTGCATTACCACTGCGCCACATCACGTTATTGTTGTTTGCCATGGAACTGCAAGGCATCTGCAACGCACATGTGCACCTTTTCCTCAACCTGAAGAACAACATTTGGTTCCAGTTGATAACAACTGTTAGAGAAAGTACGTTTTACTTGTTCCCTAAAAATGTTGAAACGAACAATTAATGTTTTTTCGTTGAGTGATAAACTTATAATTGTAAACGCGTTCGAAGCCGGGCAGTTGCGTAACGCTATTCTGAATGATTTTGACTTGCCGGAATCTACCTTTTACAAAATATAAAAATATTAAGATTTTATAAAACTGCAGTGTGGATATGGAAATATTAAAAGGAACAAAGTTGTTGAATTTCCCGAAGTTGAGAAGTGTCTCTTGATAAAAATATTTCCATAGATGGAATATTGTTAAAATAAAAAAGTAAAATGTTTGCCGAGAAACTGAGAATACGTAAATGATTTCTTTAAATAAATGACAAAATGAGTACACTTTTTATTATGTTTCTCGACTTTCATTCACCTCTTTATATGAGAGATACTATTCCCAAACCTGCATAAGTGACAAACTGGTTTAGTAAAAAACCTCTATGAGCGAGAATAATATTCGGGTCCCTTGAATTCTCGCTTATCCAGGTTCGAAATAGTTCATATAAAACCATGATAACAATTATTTGTCTAATACATGTGATTTAATAATACCCGCCTCCCAAATTTATCGACAAACATTATGACATGAAACGGTAACATCACTATTGTTGCTATCGGCGAGAAGTTGGATTTATCGTGCGACTGATCTGTCATTTGTACGGGCGAGCAGACTATATTTTGCTGAACAAATCCAACAACAATTTTGGAATTTAATATGCGAATTCAGTGTTTAAATGTATTAAATAGCAATAATATGTTAAGAATTTAGTTTCATGTGAAATGTGACACCATCTTTTTGTAAACTTGATGTTCCAGACCTCTTTTTTACAACAAAAAACTGAGCAATTCGGCATTTTTAATATTGCGGCGTTCACATGTGTTCACTTGCACGACTGGACTCGGTTAAGCAAAAAATCTGAACGGAACTGGTTTTTATAAACGCCAATGCTCATTTGGGATTGTACTTTGACAGAGGGGAAATACTTTGTATGCCTACTCCCTTCCGGGACGAAAGGCCGACGTTGCTCGAAGCTCGAAGGTCGCATGACATATTGTTTTGCTTCTTTATCTGTTTTTAGATTCTTTTAAATACCTACTTGGACCGCGGTTTGGTACACGGAATAATGATAAATAATAGTAACTAAACAACGAAATCTACAACTTAGTAGTTATGTTTAAACTTTGCTTAGTAAGTAAGTAAGTAAAAACACTTTATTGCACAAAATAACAAATAAAAATAACAGGATTTTTTAGCTATCATGCGCAAAGGCGGCCATATCTCTACAAACGATCTCTTCCAGCCTAGCTTGCTTGTGATGCCGGCTTGGAATATCGTCACCCCATCTATTTTCGTTTGAGAGTGTTGTTAAAAGCAAGAAAGTGTGTCTTTAATTATTATCCACGATAATAATAATAATATTCTTTATTGCACACAAAAATAACATCGACAAAATAAAATTAAACAAAGACAAATCACAGTACAATAAGGCGGCCTTAATGCTAAAGCAGCATTCTCTTCCAGGCAACCTTTGGGTGATATGGAAAGTGCAAACATATAGCGGGATAGTGCAAACACCTACATATACTACTTATACTGTAATACACTCTAATACATACATAGACAATATAATAAACTTGATAGATACCTGTATAATATTGATAAACTAATACATAATAAAATAATACTTAAACTATACTATGGAAGCGTGGATAATGCGAAATACTCCGAAGGGAAAAATAGATGACAGTATAAATGGAATAGACTTAAATATATTATACTATAGATTAAGATAAATAGTATTTATTTAATGGCGATGGGCTGACAACCTGTTACTTATCATCATATCGTCATCATAAGCAGTTGGCAGTTAAGGCATAAGGCAAAATCTCCCGTTTTCACCATCCAGTTGCTACCAGCCGCCTTTGTTCATTCCTTGGTCCATCTGGCCTAAGAGCGTCCAAAGCCACACTATTTGCTTCACAACTTTCAGAAATCAAATTATTTTTCCGGCTCTTTACACTTTGCCTACCCCACAAGGGATATACTTAGGAGTAATATATGTAAGTCTGTATGTAGTTAGAGTACAGGTTAAAATGTCTATGAGCACTGGATGTTCAGTTGTATTAAAGACGCACTATTGGGGATAGGCCCTTGAGACAAGTTCTGTGAAGTTGTGTGAGATACATCGAAACGTCGTTATAACAACTTGGATTTTGGATTCCTGAGTGTTTGGGGCTTCACATCAAATATTGATACAGTTTCGAAGTACTTGTAACTTGAAACGCTTGCAAGATTTTGATCAAACTACCAACTATTTAAGACTCAATTCCTCTGAAACAAGAATGTATGTTGTAATACACGACAAATTTGTAATTCTTAAATAAAAACACACACATAGACTTAATTCGTTGTGGGGAAAGTAGAGTAAACAGTCGCTAAATACGGTTGCTATCGCTACGTCTGTAAAATATTTGAGGACCATTTCAGAAAAATCATGTATCAACAAAGTCACACGTTGTCAGCCTGTCGCCTAAAATTATAATAATACACCCCTCCCTCGAGTCCTCAAGTCACCTCTTACGATACCCGCGGGAATGAGATGGTGGTAATGCTGTTCTAAGCTGGCATCACACGGCAGCAACAATAAAAACACGGTTTTGTATATTGGCAAGGTCCAAGCAACTGTCTTTATCTTTACAGATTGAATTTAGCCGCACTGATGAAAGCTCGCTGCATTAAGTATTGAGTACTAATTAAAAACACTGAACCGTTTTTGGCAGATAACTTGCAAAAATGTTTGGTAAAAAACAGAGGCACGATTCGAACCTGCAGCCCTCACCGACAATTATAAGTGACACATTTCCACACATACATTTTAAAATATTTTGTAGCTATACACAACATAGCTACGTAAAAAAATATCATTGAACAATACCTACTGCGCCATCCAGCCCCACACTAAGCAAAATTTGTACTATGGGAACTAATATTAATACTTTCATACCTCTATTTTGTAAATAAATAGATATTATAGATAGCAACACCCTGACTAAACACAAACATCTGGAAACGACTTAACTTAATGATGTGTCTTGTGAAGATCGAACCCACGACCCTCGGCATTGCAGGCAGCGGTACTGTCCGCTACGCCATCGGACCGGTTTTTAAAAAGTATTTGAAATCTGATGATAAAACCTTACTTCGATACAGAAATTCTATCGAGTAAATTCAGCAGTCGAAAATCTAGCAAAACTAAATGCAATATTTCAAAACTCACATTCGCGCAAATAAAAAGTTAACAATTTTGTTTCGTATGGATGAAAAAGTATGAAAATACGTGCAATTTCAGCAACAAAATTTCAACATAGAAATTCTTTCAATTACTTCGCAATTTGGCCGAGTTACAAAAACCCTTTCGCCCACTCTTTGTTTTACAGAACAATAGTAGCAGAATCTTTTTGTAAACTGTTGAGAATTTAATTTTGCACATCAAAATTCAGTCGGAGAAATAGTGAGCTCTTAACAATAGTTTTTATTAACGCAGTCACATCTATGTTCTATTTATGTTTTATTTTTATTTTATCTATGGTAATCAACAGTTTATTTTAACATTAGTTACTAACTTAAGATATTATATGACGTATTTGTAAAGCTAATAACATATAACCCCGAAAAGCAGAGTAAATTTTGAGTAAAACTTAGTAAACTATAAGGTGAAATTTAAAAAATAAAAAATCAAGTGTGTAGCCAAGTAAATAAATACGTTTGCACGGGTTTAAAGAATCAGGCGTGCAACTAATAAACTAAACTTAATATGTTAGAGAATAACAAATAAAGCCGAAAAGGTCTGAAAGGATCTCTTGTAAAGAGTCTGTTGACAATAAATTAAAGCCGTAGTGTTGATTTTGATAATTACAAAAAATATTTATTTAAATTCAATTTATTATTCAATTACACAAAAAAATACCTTTGCATCGCAGCACTATTTTGACACATTAAAGTAGAACCACAAGTAAAACTAAAGTTGCCAACGCGGCGCATCAAGATTCGGTACACATTGCTTGTAATTTCATTGGTGTCATCATTTCAATAAACTAAAGATAACTATTTCTGTATGCCAAATCGATATTCATTGGAAGGTAACTATAGTATTGAACAATACTATTGTTGTGATTATTTCATCGAATGATGATGTTCAAGAGTATTATTATTATTGGGTTGTTTTGTATAAACAGCCACAACAATCCTCTGCTGGGTATGGACCTTCACAATGTTGCCAGATGTTGCATTTACAAAGAACGCTGCTCCCCATTTCCTGGAATAGTTCATTTTTTATTTTATTTTTATGACAGTAGAATTGGAGTGATGCTATTCTAAAATAGCATCGCAAGGCATACAAGGAGTAACAAAAAGCCGAAAGGAGGTCAAGGTACTCATGAAACTGAATAACTTTCCCCATGGAGCTAAGGTCGTTATATGGATACAGAATTGGACCTCCCATAGTGAATTTGCATCAGATTATAGGACATGACATGATTTATTTAAGTTCTATCGTTTTTTAAACCTAAAGTGACAGCACAAATTTATGGTAACTAAAGATAATTTATATCCCAAATTAAAACCACTGTCGCTAGAAAAAGTACCTCACCTAAATCTACAGTTTCAGTTTATACTGGATTTTATACAGCCATGCAAAAAAAACACTTGAAGTTGATCCGTTAAATGCTTAACTTGAGATGCTATTGATAGTACCTCGAAAGTAACGCCATCCCAATGAGCCATATCTGACAGCTGTCAGATCTATACATGAAAGAATTACAACAGTGGAAAATGAACCCCCTGCCATAGCTTAAGCACGAATTTAACAGCTGTTATATATGCCTTGTTAGGATGGCCGTACTGTAGCTAGTTTCTCAAGCAACTTTGTCAAAGACTTTGTCAAAGAAAAACGTAAAAGTCACAACTTGGACAGCGGCCAATAGAATGTTTGGTGGAGTTGGTAGAACTGTAGAGGTATTTGGAAGTTTTCAAATTGTTAACGCGTTTGGATCCCTGACTGGGACAATTTTAGTTTATGCATAAGACTGTTAAAACTTATGAGGATATCGCCGTGTAGTGCCAGCTGAAAATAGCATCACCCCAATTTAAGCTGTTGGTGTCGTAAAAAGCGACTTAAAGATGTTTGTTTTTAACAGGCAGCAGCATTGTGAAAAACATATTGAGCTACGCTTGCCAATCGGCCTGCCAAGAGTTGCAGCAAGATTGGAGCTGGAAAGTTAATCCAAATGATTCGTTGATTCCCAAATAGATCTCTGCACCCGTTACAGCCACTGCTTGCTTAATACGGTGAAGCTGTAAGGTCCGTAAAAAAAAGTGTATTGCAGCCTAAAAAAACAATTCACATACATACATACACATATCACGCCTTAAATCCCTTGCGGGGTAGGCAGAGCGTAAACGGCCGAATTTACGCCACGTCTGACATATTTGAGGGTCATTCGGAAAATTGTGTATCACCATAGTGACAGGTTGTCAGCCCATCGCCTAAAATTGCACATACACACCCTCAAGTCTCTTAGTCGCCTATTACGACTCCCACGGGAATGAATTGGGGTGATGCTATTCTAAGCCGGCATCACACGGCCAAAAACAATACTGTTTACTTTTTTGAGACTCTATTGTAAAGTATCACGTCCCAGTACGACGTGCTCTGTATATCACCGGGCTCAAAACCCTTAGATTGAGTCTGCACTATTGGTTTTCTTTATAATACTAAGTCTGCACTATAAAAACACTATAAGCACCGTGTGATGCCGGCTTGGAATAGCATCACCCCATTTCTTCTCCGTGGGAGACGTAAGAGGCGACTAAAGGAATAAAGGGTGTGTATTACTAAGGGACTTAAAGGTGTGTATTACTAAGGGACTTGAAGGTGTGTATGTATTGTACAGAACCACATCCCCGCACGACGTGCTGGATATGGGTTACCGAGCTCAAAACCCTTAGATTGAGTCCCTCTATACGCCTCAATATCGGGTTTTCTTTATAATACTTAGTCTGCATTATATTATCTGATTTGCTGATTTTAGGCGAGTGTACTCGTGAATGACCTTGACAGTAGCGCCATTTTACAAAAAAAATATTCTGATAGATTGTTTGCGTAATTTATCTTTACGCAAACAATCTATCCGAATGTCCATTGCCTAAGATTTTAGTATTATCCTTAAGTAAAATTTGAACCTACAAACTTAATGAAATATTCGCTGCAAGTTATGGCAAAAAGTGCCTAAAAACGGCCATTGTTCTTATAAATTACCATAACTTTAATTACAGAAAATATTACATTGAGTTGGCAGGTTCTGATTTTACTTAAAGATAATTCTAAAAAACATGGGCAACGGACATTCTGATAGATTGTTTTTATAAAGAAAAAATATTTAGTTGTGGAGTGGCGCCACTGTCGAGGTCGTTCACGGGTACACTCGCCTTAAGAAGAGCGGTGACTCCTAACACATGTTTTTTCAACTAAGTAGGATCCATCTGCCCCTGTTGTAATTGTTAAGAACTTAAAATGAATAAAAAACATTATTATTTCAGTTTTCTAGGTACAATAAACACGCTGGCGTTGCAACAGAGTGTAACACAATAGTTAATAATCATACAATACAAATTCAATTAAAATCTCCTTCAAAAGATTTAAATTTTAATCTGAGTAAGGTTGATAATAATAAATAGTATTCAATTCAATATCAATTTTATTATACCTAATTAAAACAATATACTATCAAATATGATTATAAATAATAACTCAAAATTTCATTTTAATGATCAATAAATATTTATCTCGAGTATTTTAAAATGCTAGCATAAATTTAACTGTGAGCAAAATTTATTTACAAGCCCTTAAAACATTTTTTTTTACTTTTAACACGATCAGATAGTTTATTGTATCCTACTAATGCCCTACACTGGGGACTTTTCTTAAATGTTTGTTGTTTTTGTGTGGGGCGGACAAATTTATTTTGCGTAGTTTTCTTTTAAACGTTTAGAATTTATGATAAATTTTCCTTACAAATTTTGAATACAATATTTATAAATAATAAAAATAAAATAAATAAATTATAATATTTATTTACTTTTCACGTTTTACAAGGATTGTAGGTTACAAATATGAAAATGTAGATACACGGGAGTTTAAGCAATTTTTCTATATTAAAATTACGTTTCTTTTGGAGTATAAAAATATTATCAGCATTGGTACTATAGCCAAATAATTATAGCTCTCATCTATGCAAACGCGTAGGGAAAAATGCACTGCCTTATAATAAGCGTTACGTTTCAGAACCAATAAAGCGTGTAATAATAAAATTGTGTCTTGATTTTGTTTAAGTACGTGTTTTTTTCCAAGTGAAGTGAGTGTCAAATTGTTATCCCGAAAAGATCCAACGCGGGTTTTTATCGCTTAGACTACATTTAATCTGTGAAGATAAAATTAGTCGCCAGGTATTCGTTGCAAAACTAACCCGGTAGATGGAGCCCTGCCATGCGTTACTGGCATGAAATATACTTGCAAAATTGGCGAGCAAGGAACGAGCTGCGGTAGCCCAGATGGAAGAGGCGTCGTCACTAGTAATGACGAAAGTTCAAATCCTGCCCGCACTTGAAAACTTTGCATATTTTCAAAATTTTTATACCTAACACGGGCAGTGTTTTAAAAATTGGTATTCAATCAATTTTTTGACTATCTTCCCGAGAATTTAACCCGGAACCTTTCACATCGGCCGTCAGGTAAGCTAGAAATAGGAAACTTCCAGTGACACCATCCTGAGGGATGCGGTATCTGATTGGATCCTAACTAACTCACACGTGCATTCGTTGTAGAGGTCCAGTTCCACGTACTGTGATCTGTTTGATAAGTATAAGTTCCGTATTAAATTCTAATTCAACCGAATGCCTAGGAATTTAGCCATCAGCCGGAATAAGACAAAATCGTAACTTAATTCATTATGCCATCGTCCTAAACAAATCAATGTCCTCATCCTTCTCCAAAATACTGATAGTGTGTATTTAGACAACAGAGTGATTACTAAACCAGATTCGTAAAAGTACTACGGCAGAGGGTACATTTTTCTTTGTTGACATCTCTTTTAGTTCGGAGATGACAGCTGTCAAAAACGACTTATTGGGACGGCGGTACTTAAAGCTACAGACCCAACACATAATTTGACGAGCGAAAATAACTATATCTTATTCAATTAGATATTAGATACAATGAGATATTAGCAAGATGCAAAAGACTGACTGTTTTTATTATTTTCGTACATGTCACCAGTTTCAACTGGCTAAAATGGAATCCCTGCCATTGAAATCCTATAAACCAAACAATTTTAGAAGTAAAGTAAAAATATGTAGTTCTAGCACTTTGTTTAGAACTACTGACGATGTGTTAAAGTATATCGTTGTTTATGACAACTGAATTCTGACGTATAGTAAATGAAACTTGTAACAACCTTCTGATTGGCGATACGAATCCTTTTTCAGCGCATTGATAGAGCATTAGTAAAAAATCATAACCCTCCTTTTTGCTTTGCCGTAGTCGGGTAAAAATAGGGTGAAATGATGTTGTTATTTTAGTTTTGTTTCTATAGCGTGAGTCATAGTTCTGTGATTCAAACCATGAAACTAAAATATTTCGATAAACGACAAAAAATATTATTTACTATTATTAAAGACAATTGATCGTGAATTTGTATGAGAATAATAATAATATAATTATTTATTGCACAAAGTAAGTTTACAAATAAATAAAAAAGAATTTAAAAAAAGTACAACTAGGCGGCCTTCTTTCTATGGTAGCAAGCTCTACCAGGCAACCTTTCGGTGAAAGAAAAGTGCGTTTAGATAAGCGGGATAGTGCATGAAATATACTAATATAACCCTTCCTTTGGCGTACTAATATCGTCAACTGGCGGAAGGACCTATAGGTCCGGGTCATTAACCGGCTCTCAACTGGCGCAAGGACCGATCGGTCCGCGCCGTTCGCGCGTATTTCAAGGACGAATTGAAGCTACCAAACACTCGCTATCCTACTTGCACTTGCAGAAATGTGGTTCCCAATTAGACAGAGAACAAAATGGGAAAAAAAAGTATAAATCTAATTTTCAAAATTACACTGGGGTCTATTCATCAAGTTATTTATATCAAAAAATAGCTTATTTTATCTAGATTTAGAATATATATACAATTAATATAGTATCATACAATTTTCTGGAGAAATCGCAGTAAAACTAAACCTCTATCGGACCCCCCTTAGCGGCCTCCCAGCCCCCCGCCAGGCGCCATTTTGAAAAAACACTTGACATCTGCCAGTATGGCCTTGGACCGATAGGTCCTTGCGCCAGTTGAAGGGTTAAACTACAGAAAGTACTAACATAAACTAGGCAAGTAGTTTTTGACATTATATGTTTGTCATTGTCTGAATGTATGCTGTTAGTATACAGAGGGTTATCTCTTACACCCTGTATAAAAGATACATCTATATTCATTATTAAAACGAATTAATAATTTAGTTCTATTCAATTCAAGTAACGAGTATTGGACAAGACCTCTTTATAAATGTATTGAATTGTAAATATCTCGAAATGTAATTTAAGTCAATTTGCAATATATTAAAGTATTATATTCTATTTGAACTCTAGGGATTAAAATCTACAATAATAGAAGTACGAAGAAAGCTTCTACAAATATTATTACATACATACATAAATCACTTCTCTTTCCCGGAGGGGTAGGCAGAGACTACTTCCTTCCACTTACTACGATCCTGGCATTATTACATAATGATATTATTATATGTTTAATATTTAGCGTTGTTATGCTGGGGTAGGTTAGGTATTGGTGACGGTCTATGAATGCGGCGCGGTGCTCGATCGCACGCGTCGCTCTGGGCGTGTGTTGTCCCTTTCTCACTCGCAGGGCGAGACTGGCGACGTGCGCGCGGGCCGCCTGTAGGCGCCAGGCGGTGATTTCTGCACCGCAGTCAGTCACTCAAAACCGCTCGGACAAGCGTATTGTGTTTTGTACGGATTTCCCGCCACGAGTTTTGCGATGCCGCGTGTAATGGACGATTCAATTTGAGATCGCGCGTGTTGATGCATCGTATTATTGCGGTTCTCCTGGGTTATACTAGAATACCAGGCTTAGTGATTGTTGGATGTCTCGACGTCTTCCATGTGAGCGTCGCGTTGAATAGGCATCAGGTGGCCATTTTGGCCCGCGTTTGTACGACCCAAATTCGGGTTGGGTCACGCGTAATGACTAATATCAAAGTGAAATACGAACAGAAGCTGTGAGTGGTTTGAAGTGAATAACGCGCCAAGGCTGTAGTGGAATGCTGGGTGTCGATATCTTTTCCACCCAGCCCTGTAAGTACCCACGGAATTCCTCTTTGATCCATTCCCTGTACTTCCTTTCTCCGTTGGGTATTTTATGCATTTGGACCGGCACGTGACTGTAAGTGATAAAACTGTTTATTCGTGTTAATGGTGTGTTCCCTTTAGTCATATTTGTTGTACCATATCATTGTGACTCCTTAGTACGAATTGCGGAATTCGTGGGGTGATATAATTTGGAGGTACTTACTTATAATATAGTGCTAATACGTGTGACGTAACGCCAGATCGGCAGACGGTGTTTACTACCGACTTGAGTTATGTAAGGGTTGGAACACATCATTAGCCAATTTCAATCAACTTAGTTAATTAAGTTAAATAGATTTAGGTTCACGTTTAATTCATAGTATGCGCTGATATATTGTGCAGCGTATGCTATTTAGCGCTGCGTAACGCAGCCATTGTCTGCCTCCAGTTGAACTCCTGGTATTTTGCTCGAAATTTACCTGTGTAAATCGCTTCCACTGCGCGAGTTTAGCTTGGAATTAGACAATTTTTGGTAGCAGAGCGTGGTTCAGAAAACCACTAGATTTAAGATTATTTTAGTATAAGATTTTTAATCTACCTACATAAAAAAAATATATTTATTGTGATTGTAGTGTGTGCCCTGTGTAGAATATCCTATCGGTAGGATCAGGGCCAATCAATTAGTGAATTGCTTTATTATCGTTGTGTTTACCCTGTGCGGATATCCTAGCGGTAGGATCAGGGCCGATTGTTTATTATTGTTTTTATTTATTGTAAGGTTCGGTGTTACTTTGAGTTGGTACCATGGCTCCCACAATAACACAGCTTCAGGCAAAAATTAGAACGCACCTAATTTGGTTCGCGACTAAGCAGGCGATGGTCGGTCGCGGGGACCGAGAGGACGCACTCATCGCTTGTGCGCAACGGATTGACGAACGGGTCGCGGAGGTGTTGGATTGCCTCACTGGATGCGAGGAGTTATTTGATGGGACGCCTGATAAGGAGGCCAAACTTATGGTCCGGGCGAATGTGACCCAGTGCCTGGAGATGGGGCAGGAGATCCAGCAGGCGGCTGCTGTGATCACCAGGCGTAGGGCTGGGGAGCCGGACCCATCCCATGGTCCGCGGGGACCGGGGGTGCAAGTGCCCCTGCCGGCTGTGGCTATTCCGGTCTTCCACGGGGACTACACAGATTGGACCCGATTCCAGGATCTGTTTGACAGTGTGATTCATAACCGCACTGACTTGCAGCCGGCATATAAAATGGCACAATTGATGGCCAAGCTGCAAGGTGAGCCCCATGAGCTGGTAAAGCATCTACCAGTCGATGATGCAAGTTACGAGACGGCTCGCGGTTTGCTGATCGAGAGATACAGCAACAAACGTCTCATGATTGACCAACTCCTGGAACAGTGGCTCACCGTGCCGACCATCACACGAGGGACGGACCTCAGGGCCAAGGTCCTCAACCCTGTCTGCGTTGCAGTGAACGCTCTTGAGAGACAGGGGATGCCGGTGTCAGGCTATGATTATATCCTGGTCCACACGTTGTTGCGCCGCCTGCCGAGCGACATGGCCGCTCGTTTTGAACATTCGCACGGAGGTAAGACATCTGATTACCTCCCGACCTTCGAGGAGCTCAAGTCCTTTCTCGAGGCCGAGTGCAGGCGGGTAGATGCCCAATTTGGAGAGTCGCCTCACGCGGAGTCTGCGGCCGCTCGCCGCCCGGAACGGCCGGGTGCACAGGCGCGAGACGGTAAGAGTAGGCCACCCAGGCGATACAACGTCGCTAATTTGGAAACGAGGTGTGCCTACTGCAGAGAGGCGGGGCATCAGGTGACTGCGTGTGAGGAGTTCGCTGCACAGCGGGTGCAGAAACGTCGTGGTGTGGTGCAGCAACGGCGTTGGTGCTTTAGGTGTATGGGGCCGCATCAGGTGCGAGAGTGCCCATCAAGCACCAACTGCAGGTACTGCCAGGGTGCCCACCATCAGCTCCTATGCATGAACCGCAGCGGAGATTACGGAGGCAGAGCTGACGCGGGTCAGCGGACGGAGTCTGCCCTACCTAGACGGGAGCAACGCTCCCCACCCCCTCCAAGGAGGAGTCCTCTTCCACCAGGGTTTCAGGGACGTAGCCAGGGACATCAGCAGGTGATGCCCCCTTCACCACGCGCGAGACAGTCACCACCTCGGCAGCAGGTGCCGGAACGGGGTAGGTGGTCACAGGTCCAAGGTCAGGGGCACCCATCACAAGTACGTGATGCTACGGGCGGGTGCCAACACCAGGGCCAGTACATGCAGTACTCGGCGGGTCTGAACAACATGGTGAGTTCCCATGACCCACGCATGCCTCTCCCCTTGGCTGAGCACCCGCGGCTACACGCGCATCCACGGTACGCGCGCCTGCCGCAGGGTTACTATAGGCTGCCAGCCATGGCGTACAGGACCAGAGGTCCCTATCAGCAGGAGTGGGACCCACTCGAAGGTGTACGGAGAGAGGGGACCCCCCCGCAGGACGCGGACACTCCGCGCTTAGGTTCCTGCTAGGTAATCGCCGCCTACACGCCAGCTTCGGCCCCCCGGCCAATTACGGTATTGTTGCCTACGGCAATGATTTGGGTATGGGGATACGGTGGCCGCAGCATACAGGTAAGAGCCTTGTTAGATACAGGGGCTCAGGGTTGTATTGTGTCTAGTAAGCTGGTGAGTAGGCTACGCTTAAATATAAGGCCCACAACGGATGGGGCTGTAGGTATTGGAGGTGTAGATGTGCCTGACGTTCGGGGTCAGGTGAACTTCGAGTTCACATTAGGTAATACAGGTACAGGGGTCAGCTATCATGCCTCAGCAGTGGTGCTGGATGAAGTGGTAGGGAAACTTCCTCAGGTTCGGTTACCGTCAACGGTACGAGGGTTAACCACAGGCTTAGAGTTAGCTGATCCTGAATTTGATACTCCTGGTACGGTGGACGTTCTCCTCGGGTCAGACGTCCTCGGGAGATTCTGGTGTGGCAGAAAACGGGTACTTCAGCAAACTGGTTTAGTGGCCGTTGATACCACAGGGGGGTATGTTATTTTTGGCCCAGTTTGGAGACCTCAGGACCTACCAGAGGGCGATACGGTTCTCTATGGTAGTGTGTTGTCGGAGGTGCTGCAGAGGTTTTGGGAGTCTGAGGAGCCACCCACAGCGGATAGACGGAAGCCAGAGGATGACGAGTGCGAGCTGTTCTATCAGTACAACACTGCACGAAGTTCGTCAGGTAGGTTTGTTACCAGGCTGCCATTTCTCCCAAACCGCCCCTCCTTAGGTAGTTCGCGACAGATCGCGGAACGGAGACTACTGGCTATGGAGAGAAAGATGAAGCGAGATGCAGCACTTCGGCAGAAGTATATCGAATTCATGAGGGAGTACCTAGAGTTAGGCCACATGTCGGTGTCCAGCATAGATTGGAGGTGTGTCGAGCATTACTATATACCACACCTGGCTGTTTTGAAGTCACCGGAGGCGAAGATACGGGTAGTGTTTGACGGTTCTGCTCCTACATCGAATGGTGTGTCTGTGAACCAGTGTCTGCACGCGGGTCCCAAGTTGAACCGGGACATTGTGGACATCCTCACAGATTTTCGGTTGCACCAAGTAGCGTTCGTCGCAGACGTCAAAATGATGTTTCGCCAAACAATTATACACCCAGATGACCGTCGGTACCAGCTGATTTTGTGGCGTGAGAGCCCTGACGAGCCGATGGTCACTTATGAGCTTAACACGGTAACGTATAGTCTGAAGCCAAGTCCGTTTTTGGCAGTACGCACGCTGCGAGAGTTGGCCGCACAGGAAAGGGTAAGATTCCCTCGGGCCGCAGCAGTACTGGATCGCGACGTCTACGTGGATGACATCTGCACGGGTGCAGATAGCGTGCAACAAGCACTGCTACTACGAGACGAGCTGATCGCGATCATGGAATCAGGAGGTTATGAGTTGCGGAAATGGCTGTCCAGCTGTCCAGAGCTCCTGGCCGGGTTGCCAGGTGAGTTCCAGCAGGACCCGCACCTTTTCGAGAACCCGGACAATCCAAATACGTTGAGCATCCTAGGGGTGCAATATAGGCCAACGCATGATGTCTTTACGTATCAGATCGAGCCAGACCTTTTGCAGAAGACTTGGACGAAGCGTTCGGTATTATCGACGATCGCCAGAACTTTCGATCCTAACGGGTGGATCGCACCGGTGACGTTCATGGCGAAGTGCTTCTTGCAAAGGTTGTGGATAGCAAACTTGGGTTGGGACGACCAGCTCTCCGGAGAGCTGTTGAATGATTGGACCAAGTTTGTGACCACCTTACCAGGGATCGTACGCATCGCCATACCTCGCAAATTGCTCCCATCGGTGGGATGTAAGGCTACCCTACATGGGTTTTGTGATGCCTCGGAGCGAGGGTACGCGGCAGCTGTCTATTTGCGGACAGTCAGTTCAACGGGAACTGTAGACGTGCGTCTAGTTATGGCCAAGAGTAAGGTGGCTCCGGTTAGGACAAGATGGACCATTCCAAAGTTGGAATTGGCGGGAGCAGCGCTTCTCACGCGCTTGCTACATCATGTCGCTAGTAATCTACGCGGTACCATCAATTTGGATGAAACGGTGTACGCATGGACCAACAGTAGGATAGTTCTGTGCTGGTTACAGACGTCGGTACATACTCTTGAGGTTTTCGTGGCAAATCGGGTGTCACAGATTAAAGGATCGGAAACTCCGTTGGTATGGAGACACGTACCGGGAGAACAGAACCCAGCGGACTGCGCCTCACGGGGATGTAGGGCCCCTGATTTGGTAGGTCACTCACTGTGGTGGGGACCTCAGTGGCTGACTGAGTCACCTGAGAGATGGCCATACAATGAGTGCGGGTCGCCGCTTGGGCCACCTGATCGAGGTTTGCGAGTGAACGTAGGGCAGATCGTACCTAAGCCTAGTGCGGCTTTCTTGCTGGAACGATACAGCTCCCTCGACAAACTTCTAGGGGTGACAGGTTGGATCAAACGGTTCGTGAACAACTGTAGAAAACCTCAAGCAGAACGGAACTTGGCACCTGTCCTCTCGCCTGCGGAGCGGAATGCGGCTCTAAGTTTATTGGTTAGGGTCGTCCAGGCGGAACATTTTGAGGAAGAGGCCAGGCTGCTCAGGGATGGCCGTGGAAAGCTGAAGGGAGGTCTTGTGCGCCTCAACCCGTTCGTGGACGAGCATGGAATGCTCCGGGTTGGAGGTAGACTTCGGAACGCTAACCTGCCCTTTTCAGCACGGCATCCGCTGTTACTCCCAAAGAAGGGACCTTTGGTAGAACTTATAGTTAGGGATCGTCACCAGAAAAACTCGCATGCGGGCTGCAATGCACTTTTGGCTATTCTGCAGCGCGAGTTTTGGATCTTGTCTGGACGACGTACGGTACGGAGCATTGTGTTTCGGTGCTTGCCTTGCTATCGGTTGAAGGCAGCCACAATGCAACCTCAGATGGGAGACCTCCCACCGGACCGGGTGACGGAAGCCTGGACGTTTGCGGGTGTGGGAACGGACTTTGCGGGGCCTTTTATGGTAAAGGCATCACGCCTTCGCAACGCGAAGTCAATCAAGGCGTATTTGTGCGTGTTTGTGTGCCTAGCAACCAAGGCCGTCCACTTGGAACTCGTGGCCGACCTCACTACGGAGGCTTTCTTAGCAGCTTTAGATAGATTTGTGTCGCGAAGAGGGCGACCAGCGCTGATCAGGTCGGACTGTGGTACCAACTTTAAGGGCGCTGATCGATGTATGAAAGAAATTATAACGTTTTTATCGGAAAACGAGGAAGCTATCGGCACGAGCCTCTCCCGTCAGGGCATTAACTGGGTGTTCGATCCACCAGGATGCCCCCACTGGGGTGGTATATTTGAAGCGGTTGTAAAGTCCGCTAAGACGCATTTGATGCGCGTTATAGGTTTAACGATATTAACCTTTGAGGAGCTAGCGACGTGTTTTGTAAAATTGAGGCCGTTCTCAATTCACGTCCTTTGTGTCCGCTTAGCTCAGATCCGAATGATCTGGAGGCCCTGACACCAGGGCATTTCTTAATTGGCCGACCACTTAACGCCTTGCCAGAGTACCCCTACACAGAGGTCAGTAGCAATCGTTTGACGCGTTATGAGTTGCTGCAGCAAATGTCTCAGAATTTTTGGAAGCGATGGTCGCTTGAGTATTTGCACATTCTGCAGCAACGCCTTAAGTGGACGGACAGAACTGAACCCCCTCGCATCGGAGATCTCGTTCTGGTTAAGGATGCCAACCTGCCGCCACTGCGATGGCGCAGAGGGCGCATTCTCAACTTGTTCCCAGGTAGTGATGGCACTCCTCGAGTCGCGACAGTTCAGGTAGGGGATTCAGTTCTTAAGCGAGCAATAGCAACGCTATCTCGTCTCCCCAGTAGTGAATAGGCCTAAGGGATTCGGCCTAGGGCGGGTGAATGTTTAATATTTAGCGTTGTTATGCTGGGGTAGGTTAGGTATTGGTGACGGTCTATGAATGCGGCGCGGTGCTCGATCGCACGCGTCGCTCTGGGCGTGTGTTGTCCCTTTCTCACTCGCAGGGCGAGACTGGCGACGTGCGCGCGGGCCGCCTGTAGGCGCCAGGCGGTGATTTCTGCACCGCAGTCAGTCACTCAAAACCGCTCGGACAAGCGTATTGTGTTTTGTACGGATTTCCCGCCACGAGTTTTGCGATGCCGCGTGTAATGGACGATTCAATTTGAGATCGCGCGTGTTGATGCATCGTATTATTGCGGTTCTCCTGGGTTATACTATAATACCAGGCTTAGTGATTGTTGGATGTCTCGACGTCTTCCATGTGAGCGTCGCGTTGAATAGGCATCAGGTGGCCATTTTGGCCCGCGTTTGTACGACCCAAATTCGGGTTGGGTCACGCGTAATGACTAATATCAAAGTGAAATACGAACAGAAGCTGTGAGTGGTTTGAAGTGAATAACGCGCCAAGGCTGTAGTGGAATGCTGGGTGTCGATATCTTTTCCACCCAGCCCTGTAAGTACCCACGGAATTCCTCTTTGATCCATTCCCTGTACTTCCTTTCTCCGTTGGGTATTTTATGCATTTGGACCGGCACGTGACTGTAAGTGATAAAACTGTTTATTCGTGTTAATGGTGTGTTCCCTTTAGTCATATTTGTTGTACCATATCATTGTGACTCCTTAGTACGAATTGCGGAATTCGTGGGGTGATATAATTTGGAGGTACTTACTTATAATATAGTGCTAATACGTGTGACGTAACGCCAGATCGGCAGACGGTGTTTACTACCGACTTGAGTTATGTAAGGGTTGGAACACATCATTAGCCAATTTCAATCAACTTAGTTAATTAAGTTAAATAGATAGAAGTTTTTGCATCCATACACATATCACGCGTTTATCCCTTGCGGGGAAAGGCAGAGCGTTAACAATCGTAAAAATACGGTCGCAATCGCCACGGCTGACAAATATTTTAGGACCGTTTCAGAAATATCGTGTATAACAGGTTATCAGCCTGTCTCCCAAACTTTTAATACACATGAGACCCTCCAGTCCTTTAGTCGCCTCTTGTGCCTGCCGTGAGAAAGAAATTGACAGGTGACAAAATCGTTTAAAAATCTACTAAGGAATGTTTTTGCCAAAACTAGCCCAACTAAAAGTATGAAATTTAAAAGTATTAGATGAAAAAGGCAATGACCGTCTGGCAATAATTACATTTATCACAAAAACTAATGAAACTGTAACTCGATTTTATATCGGTTGAAAAACATCATTGTTAGCATAATAAAATAAAATAAAATAAAATAAATAAATAAGTTTTCAGAATATAACAATTTCAAACGAATTTAAACTGTCATTAATGAAAATAAGAAATTGAAAAAAATATGAAAATAATAAAGCACGGTGAGTAATAATAAAATCATAGTCCATGAATTTAGAATGTTTTGTTTTTTTTTTTTCGTTTTTAGCTCTTCACAGAGTTCGTAGTGTCACGAATGACTAAGGTGTTAGACGTCATTATTTAGAATTTAAATTATATTTGTTCTACCGTTATCTATTACTTCATTGTCTAGCACAACGACCCGGTTCTACGGAGAATGATGTTTCAATTTAAACACAACTTAAATCCATTTTGAATTGCTTTATTGTGAGAAATTGTGATAAGTAATAGTCGTGTAAACTCAAGAAAATATTAATATTAGTTTTATTTGAAGTACTATATCGTAAGTATTTTGTGTCACAGATATTCAATTTAATTACATAGGTAGGTACTATCAGCAGCACAACTATACACTTTCAAGAGATTTCTTTAACTGGTTTTTATACAACTGATAAGAACAACCAGTTTAGATTGACCCCTTTAAGGGACTCCAAAAAGAAATTGGTAAAAAAACGGCCAAGAGCGAGTCAAACACACGCACAAAGGGTTTATATAAAAATAGCGTAAAGAAAACGTTTGTTCATTGAAGTATAAATTGTATTTTATATTTTTGTACTTGTTGTTACAGCGGCAACACAAAAACGATATTTGTGAAAACTTGATTTCTAACAATCACGGTTTATGAGATGAAAGTCTCCATTTCATGTTTCTGACTAAAATCTCTGACTAAAAATATAATCACTTTCTGAAAAACTCTTGACACCAGAATTCACCGTCCATTCGTCCCAAACGAAAAGAGAGAGAGAGAAAAAAATTAACGAAGGATAGAATGATGATACTCTTTTAAATTGTCCATGATTTTACCGCGTAAAATATGTATATCTGTCAATATTAAGCAACGGTTAAAACGGTTAAACGGTTTGCCGTGTGATGCCGGCTTAGAATAGCATCACCCCCTTTCTTGCCCGTGGGAGTCGTAAGAGGCGACTAAGGGACTCGAGGGTGTGTATTGTAATTTTAGGCGATGGGCTGACAACCTGTTACTATGGCTTTACACAATTTTCCGGATGACCCTCAAACGTTTGTCAGATGTGGAGTAAATGTCCGTTTTATGCGGTCGTTTATGCTCTGCCTACCCCGCAAGGGATTATAGGCGTGATATGTGTGTGTGTGTGTGTGGTTAAAAATATGGCGGTTAAACATACAGAGAAATCTACACAATGGCGCGGAAATTATAGACTATTTAAGACAAGAGATGACTGAATTAGTCAATGTCATCTTCTATACTTTTTTAACTATCAAGCGGGAAGCTCAGTGCTTTTTATAATAAGCCATTTTAGTCAGTAACGTGCAATCGAAACGAAAGCCTGGTTACAGACGGACTGACGTACAGATAGACAGACATGCGAAGTTTGGGTACCTACGGAACCCTAAAATGAATCATATATACATATATTAAATCACGCCTATTATCCCTTACTGGGTGGGCAAAGCGTAAATGGCGGTAAAAAACGGACATTTACGCCACGTCTGACAAACATTTGAGGTTCACTTGTAATATTTCTGTATTACCATACTTACAGGTTGTCAGTCCATCGCCCAAATTTGCAATACACACCCTCAAGTCCCTTAATCGCTTCTTACGACACCTAAGGGAAAGAAATGGAGTGATGCTATTCTAAGCCGGCATCACATGGCATGAACACAGTTTTAATAGGCTTTTATACCCTAAGGGTCAGATCAAAACACTCTTATTAAACCTTTTTAAATTCAAACATGCTTCGTCAAAAACTAAGAACAGATACTTACAAGTCATTTATCAGCAACATGCATCGTCAACGGACCTTCAACCTTTTTAGACTGGATATATTTGTACTCAAAGGGTAAAACTAGTATATACTGACTCCTTAAGTGGATACTTCTTCTTCTTTTGGAGTGGGACACCTAGTCTTCCAACGACTCGATGAACCCTGGTGTCAGAGATTTTCAACCGCCTACTACCCGTAATAGGCATCTGACATGATTGTGTAACGGATACTGATATCAAGTCAAATCATTGACGTTTTATTTTAAATGAAAAGACATAATTAGTAAGGCTTGCAATCATCTTTCAGAAACGTCCATTATAATTAATCCTTATTATCGGATTGTGGTTCGGTTACAAGTTAAAACTGTCTCGGCCCTGATCGAAGGGCACGTTCCATTATTTATTATTAAAGGGTTCGAAATTCGAATCTAATTTATAGGTACTTAAGCCGGTTCACCCGCTTCTCGTCCGTCGCAGCGTATATTTAACGCTTCTGTCAGACAAAAATAAATTGCGAATTCCGACCTTATTCCAAGTCAAGTCTTTTGACACACGCATCGTATTTGAACAGGAAGTCAGAATTCGCAATTTCATTTTATCTGACAAACGCATGTTTTTTAGTTCTGGACCCTAGGACTGTGGGAGTCGTAAGAGGCGACTAAGGTACTCGAGGGTGTGTATTGCAATTTTAGGCGATGGGCTGACAACCTGTTACTATGGCGATATACAATTTTCCGAATGACCCTCAAAAATTGTCTGACGTGGCGTAAGTGTCCGTTTTTGCGGCCGCCGATTACGCTCTGCCTACCCCGCAAGGGATTATAGGCGTGATATGTGTATGTATGTACCCTATGATTTTAGCCCTGGGGCTATTAAAATCTTCACTTGACTGTATGGTGAGGAGCAGGAGCTCACCCGGAGAAGTTTTGTGGTTGTTCAAACAACGTGTTACTAGTTGTTCTGGGAAGAACGTACTGGACTAAATCTACCCGGCACGTGCCGGTAGTTCCCAAAGTGGGGAACAAATGAGGGACCTCCGCGCCCCCGCCGGCGGGGGCGTCGGTTGCTTGAGGAGCTTGTGGAGTGTGATCTACTCGCAATGGCTGCAGCAGCGGCTACTGTTGACAAACGCATGCGTTAAAAATACGCAGCGACAGATGGCAAGTGGAAGAACCACGTAAGAAGAACCAAAATAAATTGCGTTTTTTTGGCGTTTTTATTAGTTTCGTTTGATATTAGATAGATGGAATTCAAAGAACAAGAACCAATACAGTTTCTTTGAAGGTACAAAATTAAATAACAACAACTTACGTTTCGCTCACCGCTGACTTTGTAACGTGGCTAAGTCTTCTATCTACAGAAATAATTTCAAATACGTTACATTAGAACTATTAGTCCAGTATTTCGCTTTTTAAGTTTAAAAAATAATTAAGTCGATTATTTTTGGCTTATAGATTCTGGACCATAGGCCTAGCCCTGTTTATTATTTTGTGTCATTTTAGGTAAATGCTAATATGCTTTCGTTGGCAGTGGATAAAAGCGACTCAAACTGGATTAGTACACTGTATTAACTGTCACATTGACAATACTGGTACACTTTACAATGTTTATTTAAATATAAACCCTTAAAAAGAAAAAATAAACCAGCTACAATACATTGAATCGAACATTTACGCAAGCACCACAAATGACACAAAATGTAATGTGTGCTTTACAGACACACATTACGCATTTGTACATTAATTATGCGACTCTACTTTATTTTTACAAGTTATGCCCCCAAATAATGCCAGCCGTATCGGAATATTTCTGACCTCTGTCCTCCATTGTGTAGTTAGAAAATCGGTGAATGTCACGCATTTGCACAAATTGAAATTGCTTTTAAACCTTCATAGTATTTTTTGGAAGGACTTAACAATTTTAGCTCCGGGGCTTTTAAACCTACACCTGACTTTTTGGTGGGAAGCAAGGGCAAACGGAGGAGTTTTTTTGTTTTTCAAATAACCTACCCGTACATAAAATAACTACTCCGAAGCCTAAGCGCACCCATATTCTGAGGGGAAATATGTACAATTTTTGAAAACATGCAAAATTTTTGAAGTGTTTTAAGATTTGGTATTCGAAAGAAGTTCAATTTCTCAGCCTGCATGCACCCTATCAGTATAGGGATGCAAAACTCTGTCAGAGTTTTCATAGGGTTTTTAAGAAGACTCGGTGTCCCACACGAAAAATAAGAAGTATAAGACTTTCTTTTACACCCCTTTTACTTTCTTAATGTTTTTAATCAGACGCACATCAGCTTTAGGGCTCAACTTATACGGATTATTCTTATAAACTGTATTAAATAACATTTTATGTTGATCCCTTAGGCGAGTGTAGTCTTTAACGGTCTCGAAAATGGCGCCAAGACACAAAAATAATATTTTCTCTTTATACTAACAATCTATCAGAATGTCCGATGCTCAAGATTTTAATACTAGCCTTAAGTAAAATTAGAACCTGCAAACTCAATACAAATAGGCAGCGGCATGACGAGTAGCAGCGCGAGTTACCTGTTTACATGCTCGCGTTGCCCATTTGCCTTACTATTTCCCTGCCCATATAGGCAAGTGTGAACGTAATATTATGATGAGCGAGCCCTAAAATGAGGAATTAACAACGTAAAAAAAAACTGAGTGCTTCCCTGGAACCTTTAGCCACTTTCACAGCTGTGAAGTTTTGAGAGGATTTGAAACTTTGCAGTTTTGTTTGTTTTTTCGATGTAGGGAAGTTTTTATGGCAAGTTTTTAATGGTATCAGTATACAAACAAATAACTTTTAACAACACGAAGGTTGTTGTATACAAATTGCCGTGTGGTGCCGGCTTAGAAAAGCATCACCCCAATTCTCGTAAAAAGCGACAAAAGGATAATCATCCAAG
This sequence comes from Tuta absoluta, assembly GCA_027580185.1. NCBI lineage: Eukaryota > Metazoa > Arthropoda > Insecta > Lepidoptera > Gelechiidae > Tuta > Tuta absoluta. The sequence goes on along the minus strand of JAQAHW010000019.1, from coordinate 1,799,055 downwards.
AAATGCAACATCTTGGTCTGCGTTCGCCAATCTGCTTGTCAAGCGTGGTGAGTATGGCAATACCCCCAAATAGGGAGGCCCATGTCCAGCAGTGGTCTGCTGTGGCTGTTAACGTTAAAACTTAGACTTTTGCTTTTTGTTACATACAAACATATCACGCCCATAATCCCTCGTATGGAAGGCAGAGCGTAAACCGCTGCAAAATCGGTCATTTACGCCACGTCTGACAAACTTTTGATCATGTGGAAAATTGTGTATCGCCGTAGGGTTAGGTTGTCAGCCCATCGCCTAAATTACAATACACACCCTCGAGGCCCTTAGTCGCCTCTTACAACACCCACGGGAAAGAAATGGAGTGATGCTATTCTTATCTGGCATCACACGGCACTTGCTTTGGTGATAATTAATCAATGTGAAAAAAAACTGGATTTCTTGACATCTCATTATAAAAAATATTCTTTGCAACATACTTAAATCAAAAGCTGTTACAAAGCAAAAGTTCTCTTAACAAAACGTCAAAACTTGTTACAACAAAACGCTTTTCTTGTTATTGCACTTTCTTGTTAACAATGCAACGGAGAACGCGAGTTTTGAAAACTTTTAAAAGCACGGATTAATGAGGCAGAGAAAAAAAAATCCTTGAGTTATTACTTTTTTCAGAAATGTGTGATTCACCAGTAAAAGCTTTGTAAGGTTAATTTTTTCAGTTTTTATGGAAGTTCTAGTTTTTTTTGCATATTTTCGTCGAGTAATATGAGATTTTCCGTGTGATACCGGCTTAGAAGAACATCACCCCATTTCTTTCCCTCGGAAGTCGTAAGAGGCGACTAAGTGACTCGAGAGTGTGTATTTCAATTATTGTAGGCGATGAGCTGACAACCTGGCCTAAAATTGCAATAAACTTGGGATACAAGTCCTTTAGTCGCCTCTTACGACACTCGCGGTAAAGAAATGGTGTGACAACCTGTCACTATAGTAATACATAATTATCTGAATGTCCTGTTCTAAATGTTATGTTTGTCAGACGTGGCGTAAGTAACGTTATTTCGGCTGTTTACGCTCTGCCTTCCCCACAAGGGATATACGCGTGATTAAGTATGTATGTAATTTATGTAAGGTCACTTCTCCCCTGCAAAGTGGTACTGTCAAGTCGACAACTTTATCTCGAACGCCGTGTTTTGCTCGCGAGCGCAACGCGACTCGTAGATCAAGGAAATTTATGCGCATATAAGCAAAGTTTGCGCTCAAGTTATACGCCACTCCACTCTAAACAGATTGTTTACTTTGTTTTTGTTCAGTGTCAAACATTTTGCTTTAGTTTTGGAACTAACTATCACCTACTTTTAGAGCATAAAATAGAGAATGTACAGAAGGATCACTCGGGTCTTTTTTCGATTATTTCCGCTTTCGGCAAAGTATGTACCTAAACATACAGGGAGTAACAGAAAGGGTATATCAAACCGAAAGGTGCTAATGAAACTGAACAACTTTCCCCATGAAACATGGGTCTAAATAAAAATAAATTTTTTTGTACATTAAAGTTTACGCTCAAGTTATACGCCACTCCACTCTAAACAGATTATTTACTTTGTTTTTGTTCAGTGTCAAACATTGCGCTTTAGTTTTGGAACAAACTATCACCTTCAGAGCTTCGAGTTAGTCATAATGTCGGGGGAAATTTTGCAAGTGACCGATATTGAAAACAGAGAACTGGCTGGTGATAAGGAACAACTTTCCTCAAAGAACATAGGTAGAAATATGTCAAAAATATTTTGAGTTTTCATAATAACACAGATCAGGTGATCGGCAAAATTATGTATGGTAGGCCCTTATTTTTTTAGTTATTTGACCTATATTCTTTACGGAAAGTTGTTCCGTATCACCAGCCCGTCTTGAATTTTTGCTATCGGACACTAGTAAAATTTCACCGTATATAGTGCTAGGTATCATCAGCGGCTCGAGTTAAGGGCGGGGCACACCGGCTCCGTATCCAGCTCTCGTCCGTAGTCACGCACGAACTGATGACGTTGTAATGTTTAGGATTGTATGAGATACGGCACACCGCTTGCGTTTCGTATCCGTTCCGTGCTGCACGCAAGCGGTGTGCCGTATCTCATACAGTCCCATACATTACAACTTCATCAGTTCGTGCGTGACTACGGACGAGAGCTGGATACGGAGCCGGTGTGCCCCGCCCTTTAGTTACTACCTTATGAGAAAAAAGTATACTGTTGTTTGTTTCTCACCAATTATTACAAAGTAATAGTCTAAACAGTAGCTTACGTGACCAATTTAAGGTATCGTATTATTGTGAGTTTAATCTTAATAACTGTATGAAAAACCAGTATAACTTAATCACTTAAGCTGATTACACAAGTCTACTTTGCCCTATGTCAATCACTTCTTACATATTGCATATCGTCATGGGGTGGTTCATCTAAAACTTTCCTTCTAACACTTGAAAGGGCACAACGAGCTGTTCTAAAGGTAATAAGTTTTCGTCCGTTCCTGTATCCTACTAACCTTTTATATAAGTCATGCCAAGTACTAACAGTTCGACAATTATTCATTTTAAGCACTGTACTAAAACAACACGCAGCACTTTCCTATTGCACGGATATAACTAACAAAAGACGTAAAGATATTGTCTGCACACAGAAAACACAAACAAACTTCGCCTTTTCATCGAGATTTTTTTGTGTTCTTAGGACCCAGGCTTTACAATCGACTAAACGCAATTTTAACGATTTACCCTTTAAGTTACACTGAATGTAAAAGGGTACTAAAAGAAGCCTTACCGTTGTTGTCGTATGAGGAAACAGAGAAATTATTGACGGTCTTTTCTTAGACCCTGTAACAGAAGCTATTAGTAAAAAATTCACACACCTAGTTGATAAGTATTAATATTTTAACTGTATTCATCTAGATAATGTAAACATTTTAGGTATTTTATATAATTTATAAAAAAGACGTATTATGTAAGTAATAAATATGACCTTGTTTGCCTGAGATACAGGGTAATCCTAGTTCAGGCTAAATTGTAATATTTAAGTACTTCTAAGTATATTTACTTTATATGTAAATACTGACATTAAGCTTATAAATAAATAAATTATTCTATTCTTATTATTCTTACTTATACAGGTATCTTATAGTATGAGTTTAATCTTAATAACTGTATAAAAACCAGTAGAACTTGATCACTTATATAGTATGTATATGATACAGGTGAATTTTTACTAGTGACTGATTGCGAAAACTAAGAACAGACTTGTGATAAGGAACAACTTTTATTAAAGAACTTAGGTCGAAATACGAAAAAAATTGGACCTTCCATGTGAAATTTCCGATTTAGGTTACCATGAAAGCTCAAAATATTTTTGTCATATTTCGACCTATGTTCCTTGGGGAAAGTTGTTCCTTATCACCAGCCCGTCCTCTTGTTTTTGGTATCGGTCACTAGTATTTCAACTTATATTGATATAGGCATCTAGCCAAGAAATACTGAAAAAAGTATTTTCGCTCATTTGAAGTATTAGACCGGGTCTATCGCGATAGTCTAATACTTAAAATGAGTGAAAGTGATCGCGAGTGCTTAAAAAAATATAAAGTATTTTCGTCTCATTATAAGTAAGTGCGCTTGCATACTTCGATTTTTTTTATACGTTCCATTGGATTTTTAACTAGTAGGTTTAATAATATTTGTTTACTTAAAAATAAAGAGACCCTTTTGCCATAAAAACCATTTAAAAAACAACTGTACTTAGTGGCGAACAAAACGAGCTGCCAATGGAAATAAACCAATAATGAGAGCTAATTGCGTTCGCTTTCCGTTCCCTTTCTTCCTATTGGTCAAGTACTTTCAAATAAATTGTACGGGGTTCTGTCTATCAGTGAAATTCGAATCAACCTATACTGGCTTTTTATACAGTTATCAAAGGTATCCGGTGTAAAATGATCCCTTATACAACTGTTAATCAATACGGCCATCACAGTAAACCATATTTGACAGCTGTCAGATTCGTGCTAATGCTGTGGCAGACGGTCCATTTCACTTTGTTGACATCTCCATCCTCAGTATTTTTTTAAAGATGGCGCTATTTTTGTGGCGCTCAAAACGAGCTGATAATGTAAATAAATCATTTATAAGAGTTGATTGCGATAGCCTGCCATTCCCTTTCGTCCTATTGGTCAAGTTTATTCATAGAATCATCATAGGGTTCTGTGCACCAGAGTAGTGGTTTTTAGCAGTTTAACGATCTGCTTATACTGGTATTTTATACAAGCATTATGAATAAGGAGAAGAAGTTGATTCTTTACAGGCGAGTGTAGCCATGAACGGCCTCAATAGTGGCGCCACTTCACAAAAAAGTTTTATCTTTATACAAATACTTTATCAGAATGTCTGTTGCTCAAGTCACGCTCAACACTCGCCTTAAGACAAATTATTTCAATGTTTTTGAAATCTATTGCGGGTAGTTCAGGTTCAATTTTAGGTGGGAACATACTTCCTATCGCCTTATAAAGGTTGTTAAAGAACCTACATACGCATGCGTCTGTCAGATGAAAGGAAATATCGGAAAATTCAACAATAAGAAGTCATCATCGGCCTCACACGTCTGTAACAGACGATTTAAGCAGTGTCTGAGGCAAGACTTTTCATGGCTGTATAAGCCGATACGGGAGCGGCATAGTTTTCCGCACGCTCTACAAGTGAAGGTGGAATTTGAGACTGGCACATGCATGTTTAGATGACGTTTTTGCCTTTTGTTAGCGAGACTAAGAAGTATCGCAGAGAATAAGAAGTATCGCAGTAAGAAACCCCTAGTATTTTTAATCATTATGTGCGAATGGTTTAAAAAAATAATAGACGAAAAGAAATAGCAAATTCCAATCTTATTTCCATTGAAATACGTTACGCACCGTAGCCGTATTTGTATGGGAATACCAATAGATACGGTACTGTTTACCCTTGATGTCCGTTCTTATGAAAGGGCTTATATCGATAACAACGAACCAACACAACCTTCACAATCAGGTTCTCTTACATACATACATACACACATCACGCCTATAATCCCTTGCGGGGTAGGCAGAGCGCAAACGGACATTTACGCCACGTTTCAGACAAATATTTGAGAGTCATTCGGAAAATTGTGTATCGCCATAGTGACAGGTTGTAACCCCATCGCCTAAGTTTGCAATACACACCCTCAAGTCCCTTAGTCGCCTCTTACGACTCCCACGGTAAAGAAATGGGGTGATGCTATTCTAAGCCAGCGTCACACGGCAAACGGCAGGTTTTCTTAAATAAGATAAATTTCAAACCCGGCACGGATCCCTATTACTCGGCTAATTTTCTATTCCCCCATGGCAGCCATCTTTCAAAACACCACAGATTCGCAATTTCCTCTTTTACTGGCCTTGTAACACTGAACAGATTCTTTGCCCGAAGATTTACCGTTATCCTACCAGATTTTGCTCATCTTTTCTTTTTTTGAATAGAAGTTCTGATTATGAACTTGAGTTTGACGCCATTTGCTTCGCATAAAGTCAGATTATTATTATTGTAGAAAGAACTACCTACATAGTGTTTTTTTAAGTATAAGTACTTATACAACTGTTTTCAGTGAAATAACAGCGTTTCCAGAACGCTTCTACATTACATATTTATTTCTAACTTTTTAAATACCAGATTAACAATCAACCTTTTAGTTTTTATGCAAGAAAATAGGCGTAACTAAAAAACATACACAGATAGACATGAAAACCATCTAAACCATCTACTACAACTGTTTTTGCCAAGTGCTTAGGCGGTACTCCCACCTGTCATCCATCACGGCTTATTTTTAACGCACCGTAACGCATGCGCCTGTCAGACAAAAGAAAATTTCGAATTCCGATCTTATTCCCATACAAATACGGCAACAACGGTGCGTTTACGCTATTTTACAGTGCGTCTGTCATATCGTTTTACAGCGTTTAGTTATATTATAATAGACGTAAAAGTATAGAAATAAAATCGGAATCCGCACTTTCCTTTGGTCTGACAGACGCATGCGTTACGGTGCTTTAAAAATATGCAGCTTAATTTTTTTTACAGAAATAATGAAAAACAACAATTATCATTTTTCTTGTTAAAAGTGTCAGCTGCGAGGAAATAGAAATGTTATTATTCGACGCATTTCAAAAGCTCGACACGGCAACCCAAATAATTTCTGTGTACACCGAGAGTATATCTCCTTATCTATATATCTACATCGATATTGCAAGCTGACGACTGACGACAGCCTTTTACAAAGATATAGAGTTCAGAAATTGCAAACGTCGGTTGCTGTCTATGATTACTTAGAAGGCGTTCGTTATACAATCATGTCAGAGGGTTAGTAAGTAGTTGTAGGATTACAGAGTTCATCGGGTCGTCGGATAACTCGGCACGAAAAAAAAGAAGAATTACAACGATGCGTGAATTTTGAACTGAAGCAATTTATTGTTAAATGACAACTACGAGTGTTATATATAACAGTAACAAGACACACGGTATATTTCGTCTTACGGTATCTCGATATACGGTATGTCGAATACCAAATTTTAAAACATTTCCCGTGTTAGGTATACACTTAATAAAAACTACAAATTATTAATAGCAAGTTTTTAAATTTAGCAACGAAATCGGTATCTCGACAAACGATATCTCGACATACGGTATCTCAATCATTATTATTATAGTCATCATAATAATGAAATAAAGATGACGTTGACGATGATTATAATGAAGATGATGCTGACAATTACGAGAATCCGTATGTTGGGATAATTTGTTACACTGATCGTGATATCAAAATGACGTTAAACACTCCTTACTTTAAAAAAAAAAAATTGACTTCCCTGATGCCCAAATTTAAGTTTCTATGTAAAATAAAAATATTTTTGTTAATTTCATCCTATGTTTCTTGGGGCAAGTTGTTCCGTATCTACGACCAGTCTTGAAATTTCACTATTAGTCACTATTAAAAGTTTACTCCATACAAAGGCACATCTAGTGCATTCAGTCAGTGTATCCATCAATGCAGGGTATCAGTATTCCACTCACGCAGGCTAAGGAAGTGCGACACACAAACGCAATTTGCGTCGGCTGCGTCAGCTCAGTTTGCGCAAACGAACACTGGATTAAGCAGGCTGAGCAGGAAAATTAAGATGGCTTCTACATACATACATAAATCACGCCTATATCCCTTCGGGGTAAGCAGAGCGTTAACGGCCGTAAAACGGATATTAACACCACATCTGACAAAAGTTTGAGGGTCAATCAGATAACTGTGTATCACTATAGTGACAGGTTGTCAGCCCATCGCCTAAAATTGCAATACACAACCCTCGAGTCCCTTAGTCGCTTCTTACGACACCCATGGGTAAGACATGGGATGATGCTATTCTAAGCCGGCATCACACAGATTGAGATGATGAGAAGATGGCTTCTAGATTGGTATATTATTAGCTACGTAACGTGGTAAAAAATATAGCGACTTGGTAAGAAAATTTTGCATAATATCAACGGACATTATCTCAATACTCATACATTCATCAGCCTATAGCAGTCCACGCTGGACTTAGGCCTCCCCCAGGGTACGCCATAGGGCACGATCTTCCATTTTCACCATCCAGTCGCTACCAGCCGCCTTCTTTAAGTCATCGGTCCACCTGGCTGAAGGTCGTTCAACGCTACGTTCAAGACGTGGCCTCCACTCGAGAACCCGTATAACCCAATACTCATAATAATTATGTTATTTATGTTAATACCAGCTGTTACCCGCGGCGTTACCCGCATAACCCTCAAGTGGTGATAAAAACTATCCTATGTGTTAATCCATGTTATATATGTGTGCCAAGTTTTTGTCTAAAATTGCAATTACACATAATTACCCTGAAGACACCCATGGGGAATAAATGCTATTCTATTCCAGCATCACACGGACACACATACCTCTAAATTCAAAAATACGGTTCCTGGTTTTCAGACTACACAACCTCACATATTATCTGCGTCCACATAAAACGTTTCCGTTTATGTGCGTCAGTAATGCACTTCCTGTGTCGTCTGGAGTGGCGAGCGCTGCCACTCTAACGCTCATTTAGACCCGCTAAATAGACGCCTTTTAGACGTCGAGTATATGGCTGGGGCTATGAAAAAATTGCTGTTTATAAAAAAAAAACGCTTTTTTGCAATAAAAATAGATGTAATTTTTGGAAATCTTACAATTTGTCACGCTTGCGTGAGTTAGATCTTCTGTTTCACTTGTTAGATAAAATGTATTTATTTTATTTATTTATTGAACTTTATGCACAACAGTGTAAAAGGGTGGACTTAATGCCAGTGGCATTATCTACCAGTCTACCTTAGGGCATGTGGAAAGTACTGGCAGGTGCAAAAATAATCATAAAAATCGAAATATACCAAAATAATACAGCTAAGTAAATACAATGATATTTTATTAATAAATATATAAATGAAATACATATTATATTATAAATAATAGACTAAATAACATATACCTCATGCATAGACATTTTGAACAAAAAAAAACAAAGGAAAAAAATATTACCGAGTTTTATGAAACAAAATTTTTGATAATTGCATTTCAATATGTGACAGAGACCTACTACGAGCGTCTTAGGATGACTGTAATGGCTGCAAGTAATGCTCACACAACTTGGCCTTAAACACCTGACGACTTCGGGCTTTCCTCAACTCTGGTGGGATTTCATTCCATAATTGGACTGCCTGCATGTATATTATACATAACTAATAGAATATAACTAAAAGAAAGTGACTTGTTTTTTGATCATCCGTGAATTTATAATTACCTTTAAAAAAATTCTTTTTGCTACGAACAAGTCCATTCGTAAAAGTTCCATGTTCCATTATATCAGATTTTGTTTAGATAAATTTGACACTGAACGTTGACTGACGTACAGAGATTAATAGTTTCTAATGTCAATGGTTATTTTGGAGGAAATCATGAAAGAGATTCTTTTAATACTTGGTCAGTTTGACGTTACAGAGGTCAATTGAAGGTTATTTAGTTCTTTGCATCGGGTCCAACGACCCGATGAACCCTGATGTCAGAAGTGGTTGAAATCCATTCAAGCTAATGGTGGGTATTTAGATCCTTGAATCGCTTGACCCACTTCAAGAATACTATTTAATTTATTATGTTATTTATTTTAGGGAATCTTACAGCTATATTAACAAAAAAATGGATCATTTGTTTTAGTACAGTACTGAGCCATTAATAAGGTTCCGCCTGTAAAACGGCCATAGCTCGACTAGTGCTATACAACTTACTGCTTTGCTAAAAACTTAAATGAAAGCAATAAACAAGCAAGAAAGTTGTCAGATAACTAATATCAGATAATTCTTAATGATCACAATAGCGTTTCTCCCACTTATCTTTTTTATTATTTATTATTTTTAACGCACCGGAACGCATCTGTAACGTAAATGCGAATTCCGATCTGATTCCCATTCAAATACCGCTACGGTGCGTTTACTGTCACACGATTTGATATTCACGTACGTTACGCGACACCGTAGCCGTATTTATATGAGAATAAGATCTGAATTCAAAATTTCCTTTTGTCTGACAGCCTTATGTGTTACGGTGCGTTAAATAAATACGCAGCAACGGACGACAAGAATAAGAACCGTCTAATTAATACTGTGACAGGTAAACAAGGCTACGGATGATACATAAAACCAAGATATATTTGGGTTATAACGTGATTTAAAATTTTCCAATAAGATCTTGCCGATCTGCTGCCTATACATACACATCTTTACACTAGCGTGTTTTACTATAGTGATAGGTTGTCAGTCTGTCATTTAAAATTGTACTTGTACACATGAAATCCTTGAGTCAATTAGTCTCCTTTTACGACACCCGCGGAAAAGAAACGTGGTGATGCTATTCTAAGCCAGCATGCTACGACAAAAATTTACAGCTTTTATCACAAGCATATTCCGCCGAGACACATATAAAAAAAGAAAATCATATATTTTAGGGTTACTTGGAATCGAGAAACGACTTCATAAACCCTACTGCGGATAATGTACGGGGCCCTGCATGCCGCCGATATCTCGTATTTAAGATTTATGGACTCTGCAGACGACATCGAGTTGGGACTGGCATCCATCTTATCCCCCTATTCGGGGGCGCGCACAGACCATGTGAACAGAGAAACCTTAAGACAATTTCAGATGTTTTCATCCACAGTCCACTGTTGGACTGCTTACGTAGTCTAGTTTTTCTTTTTTCTTCGTGTGGGACACCTAGTCGACGAACGACCCGATGAACCTTAGTGTCAGAGTTTTTCAACCGCTCTCATACTAGTAGGGCTCTGACGTGGTCGTGTAACGACCGCTGTCTAAGTTATCGTAGACAGCAACCGGGACCGACTGCTTAACGTGCCCTCCGAAGCACGAAACCATCTTTTTACGGGCAATCAGGTAGTTCGGTCTGCAATGTACTCAGTAAACTGGAAACAAATTCACAAAGTGATAATATCAACTTTGTGAGTGTCCTACCGGGAATCGAATCCGGAACCGTTGCGCCGCAGGCAGTCGCATAACCACGGCACCACCGTCCGTGGTTTCGTGGTCTGAGCGTTGGTTTTAAGATACGGCAATCATTGGTTCTACTCTCAGGGGAAACACAAAGTTGACATATGTCAATGCGTGTTCATAGAGTGTGATTATTTTGAAACCCCGAAGTCGGTCAAGCAGTTAGCGATTACTTAGACGGCGGTCTTTACACAATCAACCATCAGCGCATCCATGTTCCTAATTAAAGATCCATTTATCGGGTCGTTGGACGACTCAGTATAGTTGAAAAAAATATGTATATATATTTATAATAACAGTATGAAAACCAGTTAAAGGTTGATCCCTTTACGGGGTAGGTTGATTTGCTGCTGATCCTAGTGATAAGGAGATGGTTTAAAAACTGAAACACAGCAAGTAGGTTAGATTTTCGACTTGTCTTATTTATTCTCAGCACAAAAAACTGCAATGTTACTATATGAAAAAAAAAACGCCTTTATGATTATTGCTATTCCTTTATCATCCTCTAGGTCTGACTACGCTCTCAAATGACAAGCGTTCTTATTTTGTGAGCATGATCTATTGCTCGTTTGTAAGCCATTTTAAAAATATAGTTGTCTCGGGATTACCAATACATTAAGAGGACATTACATCATTTTATGGTGGTGAGTACTTATAAGATTTTAATGTCATTTTGCGGATATTGTTATGATTTTGGCCACATAAACACATCATTGTATAAAATATGATACAAAAAAGTAAAAGAATAAATTCAGTTACTCCTTATTGGTGCGTTAAGGTAAGGTCAAGCTTGCTGCCATCTGCATTCCATCTAATGCTTTTTCCTCCCCATTTCTAATACGAGAGACCAATGGAGACGAAAACTTAAAGTTTATTGCAGATGGCAGCAGGCGCGATTGTACCTAAACGCACCAATAACAAGTAACTGAACTTTGACTTTGACACATTTTCGGCCTATCATAGAAAATGGTTAAATCAAGTGGCTCCATTACCTCAGTTTGCTATCTTATTTTTCTCATTGGTAGTCGGTTGACAATGGCCAAGCTCTATTACATAATCGCATTAGCCTACTTTGCAACTTAGTACCACAACCAACTTTTACTGGGGAAAATTGTAAATCTTGTTTCACAAGGGAGGAAATAAGCTCATTTTTATGAGATCCGGGCTTTGTGAAAAGCCATATTTTAATTAGGATAGTATAGCTTGCAAGAATTGTGATTTACATGGTGATAAGACAAGATGATATAAATGATTTCATTCTTCTTCGTCAAGTCAAAGGTAACATGGTCAAAGTAATTTGGACCAATGTGTTGCTACGGCGCTGGCTTTGTCGTTCACCTTTTGCAGAACCTTCAGTGTACATGAGTAGAGGTTTAAAAACAAAAGACTCGAAAAAATATTTCTTTCGAAAACTAAAAAAAAATTTTGCTTAATAATTATAGAACTTACGAAAAAATTCTAAAGAAACTAGTTTACAAAGCTAAAAAAATTAAAAACATTAATAAACTTAATACATCACACAATAAAATGAAAACAATGTGGCAAATTATAAATCAAACAAATAATAAAAATAACTACCAGATCAAACAAAATATTAAATTAAAAATAAATAATACCTCAGTCACCAATCGAATACAAATAACTAATACACTCAATAACATATTTACACAAATAGGAAATTCCACAAATACATCAGGGAGAAATCAAACTCACACTGTAAACTACATTGAAAACACCCTATACATACAACCAGTAGAGCCCAAGGAAATAAATATAATAATTAAAAACTTAAAAAACAAAATTAGCTATGGCATTGACGAACTGCCACCAGTTTTAATTAAGAAATGTGTAGACATATTAACTTTACCTTACACCTACCTTATAAACCAGTCGCTGACTGAAGGCACTTTTCCGGATTCCCTTAAGGTTTCTGTAGTAAATCCGATCCACAAAAAGGGAGATAAATCAGACCCAAACAATTATCGACCCATTGCACTACTTCCTACTTCAGCAAAAATTTTGAGTCAGTAATGTGTAAAAAGCTTTACAGTTTCTGTGAAAAATACAAAATTTTCGATGATAACCAAAATGGATTCAGGAAAAATCGGTCAACAGCTATGGCAGTTTACAAATACACACAAAACATATTAGATATTCTAAACAGTAAAAAATACGCCGTAGGGGTTATGCTCGATATGAGTAAGGCCTATGACCGTGTAAAATATGACCTTCTCTTAGATAAACTTTATAGTACAGGAGTAAGAGGAATAGCTCATGATTGGATAACTTCATACCTCACAAACCGATCACAGTATGTAGAAATAGAACACACAGATTTTGACACAGGGAAAGTAAAACATGTTCGGTCAGAATTACAGTACCTGAATAACTCTATACCTCAAGGGTCTGTTCTTCGCTGTATATTATTTTTAATATATATTAACGAGCTTCCTAAAGTCTTAGATGAAAAATGCACTCTCTTTGCTGACGATTTGTCTATCGTTTTCTCATGTACTACCATCAGCGAAGCAAAATTAAAACTTCACAGTACGCTAGATAAAGTAAATTCCTGGCTTAAAAATAATAATTTGGAATTAAATGTCACACAAACCAAATTAATGGAATTCAGACCGATACAAAAAAAACCTCTAAATTTAGAATATACATATAAAAACATAAACATTAATACAGTTGACAGTACTATATTATTAGGAATACATTTAGATACTCACCTCACTTGGAAACAGCATATTAATGAATTAACAAAACGTCTTTCATCCCTAGCATATGCAATATCAAAAATTAAAAAACTAACAAACTATAGTTCTGCTCTCAGTGCGTATTATGCATATGTTCACGCTAGAATTAGCTACGGTATATTGATATGGGGAAATAGCACTGCTATCGACGATATTTTTATAAAACAAAAAGTATTTATTCGGATTCTTGGAAATATTAAACAAATTGAATCATGCAAACCTTACTTTCAAAAATTTAAAATATTAACTGTTACTTCTATATACATCCTCGAATGCTGTAAATTTGTACGTAAAAACATACACATGTACTCCCCACACAAGTTAGTCAAAAGAAATAACCGTTATTTAAATCAATTAAAACTCCCGTCTACTACTTTAAGCTTATACAGAAAAGGACCCCATTCAATGGCAATAAATATTTATAATAAAATCCCCAACTATATTAAAAACCAAGAAAAACAAATAAGTTATGAAAACCTTTTAAAAAAATACTTACTAGAAAAAGCGTTTTATAGTTTGAAAGAGTTTTATTATGATAATGATAAGACCAAAGAGTAAATTATATTGTGTAGTTTCTTATATATATCCTTTATTGCATAAAAACAAACGAAAAATGTACAAACAGTGTGAGCAAAGGCTTTTATGAATATAAAGATTATTTTACTATAAAGAAAAAGAGTAACACATATTATGATAATGTTCAATGTTACAAATAGTATATCAATATCTTTGTTAAATAATATGATTGTTGCTACCAAAAGAATTTGCTGTGCCTCTGCGAGGTGCTACATGCTGGACTTGTAATATTTTAAGATCTTTGTAGTGTAACCATGTGGTAATGCAAATAAAAACTTGAAACTTGAAACTTTGTTGGGCAGTACAATAAGTGCGACATTGTCTGTACAGCACCACAATCGTACCTCTCATTGCTTGAGAAACCCTTCCTTTTCCCATTTGCATGAAATCTCCCAACACCAGCCCAAAGTCGGTTAAGCGACTTCCAGACTGCCTGAAGGAGATTGCTACCCAATCGAAGCTTCTTAGTAGGAGGGAAGTGGGATGTTGAAGGCGGGTATAATTTAGTCCACTGCCCAAGTCAGACCTTGGATGGACCATTTCCTCAACAGTGTGGTTAGCTAAGAAATTAGTTTCCACTCTTGAGGCACGACAGAAGCGGGTTATGGTTGAACAGCGTATGTCTTCTTCGTGGTGATGTTAATATAAGGTAAATATGCGTGATAAGTAAGATTACATTTAATTAAGTTACAAATATTTTAAAGTTTTGTTCAACTCGTGGATATAAACAACTTCTATTAGACTTTCATTCGAATTATGAAAAAACAAATTGCGCCCCCTATACAAAACTATTTCACTTTGTGCGAAATGACAATTTTTTATTACATAATAATTCGAAAAAAAAATTCTAATCAAAGTCGTTCAGTTTCTCCCACCCATAAAATATGTGATACCATTTGTCGTATGGTATCGATCGATCTTTATAATCAACAAAGTAAATATATTTTTGTGTGTTTTGGGTGTTGGCACGAACTTCTAGATTCTTCTAGATACTATAAACATTGAAATTTTAGTGAAAACAAGTTAAAGTATTAATACTCATAGGAAACTGTATTAAAAATAATTCAGTCTCTTCCTACAAAGGATTATCTAGAAAGATCCCTGCATTCGACAGCATTGAAGGCTTCAAATAAAGCTATTGTAGAGCGTTCAACAAGACTCAAATACAGCCATTGTACAGCTTTTGTTATGGGTTTCACTGAAACTTCCTTTTGCCTTGCATCTCTATTGGTAAGCTCTCTTTATTCATAGTTCAAACTCTCTTTTAAATATTCTTAACTACAAAATGCATCAAAACATTAACCCTAGATCGGTCGCGTGGGGTCTTTAAAAGCCCTGCAATTAGAAAACTGCGATTTTTTCTTTAATACAGTTATGTAGGTAGTTCGAGATTTTGTGTACCTTTCTGATTAGTATGTACGCCAAAGCCTAGCTATAATTCATCAGTTCACATGCGTGCTTTTGGGAGGTATAGTCGTTGTTTAAGTGCAAAGGCTTTTAAAGACCCCGCGCGACCGCTCGCGTAACAAAAAATATTCGATTTTGTTTGTCGAAAGATAAATATTTTGGTTGTTTTCGTGCAAGAATTGTTTGAAAATGGATGAGAGACAGCAAGAACGTATTATGGGGTGATTGGAGCAGGAAGAGGAGGACATTCTTGGTGGACCAGAGGATGAATGTTGTGATGATGCTGATTGTTGTGCTACTAAAAATTTGGTACTTTTCATTTTCAAAAACTTTATATTTTTTTGGAGGTAACCTTTTCGTTTATTTATTTTTTAGTTACTTTAATAAGAGTTAAAAAGGAAACAATCATATATTTTTTTATATTTAGAAAGTTAAATAAAAATAACAATTCTTTTTCGATTATGGTTTCAAACTACCTGTAATAACTAACATTTTGTAAAAGAACGTGTTTTTTTCTATGATAAATTGTTTTTTTCTACTTTATTTTTTGTATTTTATTGTTAAAGGTATTCCAATTCTGGTAAACAGTACTAAAAAACAAACAATTTATCAAAAATAACTAAATAACGGAATCAAAAATTAGGGGTCCACAAAGACCCCATGCGACCGATTGCGTAAGTTTTCAAGCGCGACTAATCTAGGGTTAAACGGAGTTCTTACTCGATTTTCTTGAAAAGGCTAATATTTCGACCTAGTTGCATGGGCCGTGATACGAAACCAGGAATTGTCTGAAATGTAATACTGTAAAGGCATACCGAAATATTGCGATGTAACGATTTGTTACCGAAATATTCTGGTACTGCATCGTTATCGAAGCGGTTTTCTAAGTACATCTCCTACGATGCCGCAACTTTACTTATAAAGCGGAATGCACATTTCGGGAGCAGTACCGCTAATTAATTTTTTACAGGTACCCCATTATAGTAACCATTTTGGACGAACACAGGAACCTATATTATACCGGTAGCTTATCCTTTTACCTTAACCGAAAACGATCCTTGCACGGAACAGCTTTGTTTTGCGGGTGGTTAGATGGAGTCTTCATATTAATGGTATCATATCTGTATAATCTGTTCCTTCAATTCTGTCGATCACTACCGGCACTCGTTTCAACTACATGTGCCTCTCTCCATAAGGAGGGGATATTAAGGATATTACCACATTGAAAACACTTTGCAAGCGGATTGGCAAACGCTGAACAAGATGTTGCATTACATGGAACGCTGTTTCTTTATTATCACAAAATTATTATTATAATTACAAAAAAATAATAAAAATAGTTCGGTCGTAAGTTAACAAATTCAGTTCAGTTAATTTATTGCAAGTCCCATTAAAACATAACACAGGTAGTACTTAAATAAACTAGGTATACCTACATTTAACGCCCTTCAAGGGCACAGCAGTTTCTAGAGACTTATTAATGAAATTATGAACGATTAAGAATCATATTTTTATTTTAAAACTCATCATTTTGCATTTTGTATCTCTAATTGAATTCATAGTTTTATAAATATTTTGGTTTTATTATCTATTCTTATGGTTTTACTACTTAAATTATAACATGACATAAGTTATTATTTGATAGATTTTCCGTACAATTGTCATATCTCATATAATGAAAAAACACTGTGACTGATCTTTACATAAGGCTGCCCGCACACGTCCGATAATCGGTGACCGATTTTTTGTAGGAGTAAGGCTACCCGCACACGTCAGACTTTTTATAGGACCGATAATCGGGCAGATTTTTCCTCCGATTTTTAAGACCGATTTTGTGACCGACCTAAAGCACACGTCCGTCACTTTGTCTGTTGGTTTCGAGGGAGTAGCACGTCATGGACGGCCGACTGTCGGTGAGTAGTGTGCGTTAACGCATACATTTCCGAGTGTTCCATTTTTCACCGACAATCGGATCGGTCAGGATGCACCGATTTTATTTCTGACCGACTATTTGTAGGCTGTGGGCGTTACACAATTGCAGTCAATACGTTCCATTTTACTCCAACAAAAAATCGGTATCCGATCATCGGACGTGGGCGGGCAGCCTAAAATGGAACGTATTGTGAACAAATTTTTGTGATATCACATTTAGGTTCCATAATGTTAGAAAACAATGACTGACATTATAATTTCATGAGTATTTAGGGTTTTAGGTATTAATTTACCCGACTTTCCAATACTGAAACAAAAACGTGCGGCGGCAGTGCGGTTCGCTGTGACACGAGCTGCACGAGATTCTATAATGTAGTCGTGTACGAATAGGTCGGTCGGGCGTGTGCATGTGTGAGTACACAAAGCATTAGAATGAAGTTAAACTACTGCTCCTTAGTTTATTGTGTCAGAAGTCATAGTTTGCAGCTCAGGCACACATGCTGCATGATGCAGGCGACAGTGTCCGGCATAACTTTTCAGATAACATGCCAGATGCAACGCGCGTAGGTACCTAAGGAGAGCGATGTCGAACTTTCAAAGATAAAATTCTAAGGAACCGTGGACTGGAAGATCGTTGGACTGAAAATCGATTGACGTAACACGGTGTTTTTGTATGCTACTAGCAGTACAGTACATCTACAACCATTAAATGGATAAATTTTTACTGTTTTTTTATAAATTTATTTGACGGCCAATGTGGCGCAGTGGTAGTGCGACTGCCTGACTCGGTGGAGTACTCACAAAGTTGAAATTATTACTTTGTGAGTTTGTTCTCAATTAGGTTCGGACATAGCGGGCTGTATCGTCTGATTGACCGAAAATAAAGATGGTTCCGTGCTTCGGTGGGCACTTAAGCCGTCTACTAGTAGTTAGCGGTTGAAATACTTTGACACCAGATTTTATCGGCTTGTCGGACGACTCGATGTCCCACACGAAAAAGAAGAAGACATTTACTTGGAATATGTAGTATAAATTGATCATTAAATTTGTAGGTTGATACAACTTTAAAAAAATTAATAATGATATTAGTTAGGTTCTTTTTCAAAAGTGGAAATTAAGAAGCGGGATCAATATTTATTTTGTTTGGACCAAAGTTACATAGGAATACTTTTTTGCGTCATTCTCCACAGATTGATAATTAATTCCATCATTTACAAATCAAACGTCAACAATCTCCAATAAACTCGAAATTGAACAATAGCAATGACTCGAAATATCAAATTGCCGACAATTCATTTCCTAAATAATCAATGTAAATTTGCCAAAAACAAAAGGTATTTTCAAAAGTTTTGCGTGGGAATAAACAGAGATTTTAGCCGACTACTAAAAGTGGGTTGTACGTTTACGCGACACAGTCAATTATTCCTACGTGACTCACAAAGCCGAATTTAGATTTAAAGAATTACAAATTGTAGGTATCTGAACCCTTTCTTGGGTTAACCTCATCCATTTAACATAACCACCGTGTGATGTAAGCTTAGAATAGCATCAACCCAAAGCAACCCGTGGGTGTTGTAATAAGCAACTACGAAAAAATGAAACATTAATAGAAAGAGTTAAGCTACGTGAAAGCATTATTTTGCACTGCGCTCGCCAATATGCTTGCCAAACGTGGTGAGTATGGCAACCAGTATGGTGACCAGAGTGGACTGTTGTATGTTTTAAACATAACAACCTTTGCTCTATTCATTTTGGAAAATCGCTAAATATATTGGCATTTTTTCATCGGGTCGTTGGATGACTCGGTGTCCTACACGAAAAGAAGAAAAAAACTAATGCGCTTAAGAACTAAAAATAGTAAAGAATGATAGAACATAAGGTATTTAATTACAAGGCCTCTAGAGTAACGTATATACTTGTTGTCTAAGATACAAGTTTAAATAAAATAATACAGGTAGGCTTCTTTTTTACGTAAATAGTGTTATGGTTATGAAATAAAATAAATTACAGTATTTAATTATATTTTACTGTAATAAAATAAGACACCAACTGTATAACTTTTACTCATTTTCCCAAATGTAGTCGGGTAGTAACTTTTTATACTTTTTTGATACTTGTGGCTTTGCACTGAACAGTCCAATTAATTCTTGAGAATTAGAAATCAGCTTTAAAGCTTGTTTAACAATGTTGATTGATACGAAGAACTTCAACAGATGTAGTTTATTTTACACGATGTTCTTTAGAGGTTTTGTTGAAACATATAAAAATAAGTATTTTCTTTTATTAAATATTCTTTTTTGAATACAGTACCACCGCCGCCGCCAATACTTACTTTGTGACAGTACTTCCTTTCAAATAGCCTTCTTTTTTTATTCTTCCCTAGTTGCTAGATAGATGGCGCTGTACTTGGTACGTTAACGTAGGGAACGGAACGTCACATGATTTTACGATTGTTTCATTTGTATGTATGAGATCGTCAAACGAAACGTAAGTAATCATTGTTACATTACTCGCTTTAGAAATATACCTCTTTTTACTTTCATGGGTTTCCCTGCATATTAACAAAAACTAGAACTAAAACAACGTACAAACGAAACAGAGTATAAATTAATAACAAAGCGCCAAAGAGCGAGGTTAGATTCGGAATGAACAAATAACTTAAAGGTTGACTGGGTGAGATCCCTTAATGGGATAAGTCCGCCTTTGTGCCTTACCCTTTCTGTTATTTGTGTTTTATTTGGTGAAATAAAGTTATTTCATACATACATACCTTTTTTCACTCCTTTTGGCTTTCGCATCTAGTCACGTAGTCAGTTCAACGCCATCTACAAAGTTCTTGGAACACTAAACTTTTTTTTGATATATAAAACTCCCTATAGTAACACAATGATTAGATCCGTCAAGTAAGATTATTGTGCGATGTCATATCGAAATCGAAACGCAGCTTTGACACCTCTTGAAATGACACTTCATGTCATGTCGCTGGGAATGAATCAAGCGAGCAATACTTCATATTGAGCCCTATTTTATTGGCCGTGTGATGCCGGCATAGAATAGCATCACCCCATTTCTTTTCCGTGGGAGTCGTAAGAGGCGACTAAGGGAGTTGAGGTTGTGTATTTCAATGATGTGATGTCAACCTGTCACTATGGCGATACACAATTTTCCGAACTACCCTCCCTTTCAAAGAATTCTCTTGAAAAATATATATATTTTCAGTGTAGCTCAGCGCCATCTATGTACAGTTGAAGATTGGCTAGAAAAATTCTTATTATATTTTCACGCGGAAAAAGCCTCTCAAGGAACATTTAACAGGACAAAGTCGCTAGTTGATTTAACATTCATGAATTCGGTGCCCAAGTGCCATTCGGAGTTACTTAGGAGCCTAAGCTTTGGATTATGCGAAACATGATAATATTCAGGTGGAGTCTGCAAAAGCTTAAGCAGGCCAAAAAATTCATTACCGGTTACAGTTTCACGAATACAGTGAGTACAATAGTTGTGAAATTTCTAGTATCCTACCTGCTTACAGATATGCGAATAATTCATAACATCAATTTCAATTCAATTTATCATCAATCTATAACCAATTTATAACCTTATAATTTATTAAACAAAATAAAATCATTTTTACTAATAAACAAATTGTCAATTTTGCCGTGTGATGCCGGCTTAGAATAGCATCACCCCATTGTTTCCCGTGGGAGTCGTAAGAAGCGACTAAGGGACTCGAGAGTGTGTATTGTAGTTTTATATATATATATTCTTTATTGTGCATTAACAATACAATAATAGTTTTAGGCGATGGGCTGGCAACCTGTCACTAAAGCGATACACAATTTGTCCAATGACCCTCAAATATTTGTCAGACGTGACGTAAATGTTTGTTTTTTGTGGCCGTTTACGCTCTGCCTACCCCGCAAGGGATTACAGGCGTGATATGTGTATGTATGTATGTAATTTGTCAATCGTTTTTTAAATGCTACCTACATATATATTTTTTTTCTTTATATCGTTCGGCAATTTAATTAATATTACAATACACATATGTTTTGTTTTACATTTACGTAATTATATATAAAATAGTGATCTTAATTGTCTAGTTGGAGTAACTGAGAGTTTTTGAAAGTTCATCGGATACAATTTCACAAAGTAACATAAAATCACGTAGAGACAGCTTAAAGGGAGTACTCCTTGTTTTTAGAAAAGGAATTTGCAGCCATCCAAATACCAGTCGTTACATCCAGCACGCTCACACCTCTTCTATAGAACGACAGCCTTATTTATGTCTACCGGATTGCCCCATAATATCAATCTATAACTGACGCAACATAGCCGTGATATGCTGGGCTGCTTCTGTGGAAATCGTTTGACGAATGCGTTTCTGTGCAAAGGCAAATCTGTTTATTTTTGTTACGGTATTTAGTGCTATAATTTCAACACGTGTTTCAAAATGTAATCTGTTGAAACGCTGTTAATACTCAACGCAACTTATGTGTATAACCTAAGTTGTTTAAATTACATTTTCCCAGTATTATCGTGTGAGTTTTCGTTGTAAATATCAGATTCTAAGCTAAAGTCTCTAAACACGTTATAAATAGGAGCAAGTGTTATGTTTCTATCGACTATAGGGTTAATATTTACGTCGCCTCATTGCTTATTTTTTCTATCAACTATCCCGCGATCCTCGCATCTAGCTAGTTTTTAATTTTATTTTAGTAAACCAATCTCTGAAGATTTTGTAAGATTAACCAAAGAAAGACGAGTTTGATCCACATCCATAAATTAATAATGACCAATTGACTATAATCAAAAGAATCTTGCTAGGTGTGAGGCTCGCTGGATGGCTGATAGAACAAATAAGTTATGAAGCGACAAATTTACGTACAAAAGTAGCCAAGGCCCCTTGCTTCATCTCACAGGGCATCTGAAAGCTGCTCCGATGCATCTTCATGCCATGTTGCGTCTCCGTGTGAGCTGAACCTATGTTCGAATTGACTTGAATACCAAATTTTAAAATACTTTCCGTATTAAGTATTCAATTTTTGAAAACTTGCAAAATTTTCAAGCGCGGGCAGGATTTGAACCAGCGACTTGCAGTACCTGCGGTAGTCCAGATAGAAGAGGCGTCGCCACTAGTAATGCGAAAGTCGCAGGTGCAAATCCTGCCCTTCAAATCCAAGTCCAAGTCGAAAAATTTTCATGTTTAAAAAAAACGATATGATAATAATAACCAGTTATAAATTGATGAACACCGCCAGAACTCAACTAAAAAAATCGTACTGTTTGACTTGTGCGACCTTAAACGCGGAACAAGTGATGAAAAGGACGGTTGGCCTAGCCGTTTGGCTAGTGATGCATAGTCTTATTATGACGTAATCGCGTAAAATTATCGTCCGTAAACTGAAAAGATGGATGTTCCCGTTCAGGTAACCGTATGGCAGAAATTGCTCTCCTTTCCGGCCAATTTTGTAGCTTGGCAATATTTATGACCGTAACTTGTCTACAGTTTTAGATTAATCATTGTTCTTTTAGTGTTCATATTTTATGAAGTCGCCGTATTGAACTGATAGAGGGTTAGTTTGGACTAGCTTAGAGATGAAAATAGGTTTGTGAAAATTCATATAACCAAAAACTTATCATCAGCTTCAAGGTGAAAAAAATATGAGGCTATGTTTAAAAGTACAACTATATTATAGTCATCCTTCACCTCTTTGCACCAAAACTAATTCATATTTTCAGCTTAGAATAGCATCACCCCATTTCTTTCCCGTGGGTGTTGTAAGAGATGACTAAGGACACGAGAGTTACACGTGTATTGCAATTTGAGGCGATGGGCTGACCTATCTTTATAGCGGTACACAACTTTCTGAATGACCCTCAAATGTTTGTCTTGATTAATACTCGTATTTGAATAACATTAAAATACTTTACTCCTAAAGTCTTTCTCTTATTTATTATTATTAAATTTAATTTATTTTAAATTTATCATAGCAATACAATATAACTGACATCTGTATGTTTCACGCAAACAAATCATCCAAATGGATGCAGAAGCAAAACCATAACCAACAAATTCAAAACAAAATTTTACCGCAAATATGCCAAAGTAATGAATGGAAACACTAAATTAAACACACTTTATCCATAGAGTACAGGTGAACACATAACACTATAACGTGTTTGTAGCTGTTTTTTTATTGTAGATTCCATCACCGAAATTAAGAGCGCAGTTCCTTCACAAAAGTAACCTGTTTGCTTTCTCTAAAAAAAAAAATTTTGTATTGTTATAAGGTGTTCTGTGCGACCAAGACAAGAAAAAGGTCCAAACACAAAATTTTATAAACAAGGTTAAGTTTTGTCAGTAAAAACTTTGTTGATTGTTTTAAAATGGGGTCATTGGCGAAATCGCAATAATAAGTTGCCTCTCCTCCCTCCCTCGAAGTACCTTTTTAATATTGTATGTAACAGCCAAACAGCTGTTTTTTTATTCGCAATTTTGCAGGTGGTTTCATAGTAAAAGTTGATTATAATCATGAGAAGAATTACGTACTAACTAAAAAAATACTCGTTTAACAAATTGATTCTTATTCATATAAGCGGGAGAATTTCTTGCAATGCATTTAGCAACAGAATTCCAAAAAGAGTCCAAGTCAGGCAAGCCGCCGTTCGTAAAATTAAGCTAAGCCATATCCTAGTGCAATATAGTTTTTAGTTTTACACATGCTACGCCGTTCCCTTATACATTTGGAAAAGATGATTACAAATATATATGTATTGACCGATAAAAGCAAGTACGGTGAAGAATACAAAATATGTCTTTGATTTATATATATTTTTTGAGACGACTGCAATTTGAGCAACGGGGCTTTAAAACCTACACTTGTATGGGTGGTGGGGAGCTAGGGCTTACCCGGAGAAGTTTGTGTGGTTGTTCAAACAACCAGCTCATTTGCATTCTTAGGGCACAACTGTGCTTAAGAGATGTTCTGGGAAGAACTGACTGAAGATGACTGAATTTACTCAATTTACCCGGTTGTAATGCCAGTAGTTTCCCA
The DNA here is from genome assembly GCA_027580185.1 of Tuta absoluta. NCBI lineage: Eukaryota > Metazoa > Arthropoda > Insecta > Lepidoptera > Gelechiidae > Tuta > Tuta absoluta. Next base: position 1,774,702 of record JAQAHW010000019.1, on the reverse strand, counting down.
TTTCTTTGATTTAGATGTGATGACAGATCCTTTGTTTGTTTTCATCCTAAAACACCACCTCCATATATTTGCAATTTTGCATCCAACTGTACAATTCAATACAAACGAGTTACCCAAACTCTATAACTCAGCAATCGTACGAAACACTATGTTGATTGTTGATGCAATAACAATTTATATAGCATTCGCAATGAGGTAGGAAACGGCGTGAAGAGAGCAGCAGTAATTCAATTCAGCACTTGCACTGGACGGACTACTTGTGCATTTCTGAAGTCGAAACAGAATGGATGTATGGATATGGTATTTAAGTATTAAAAATAATAGGATGAGGATTATCATCATCAGCCTACATCCCTGCAGGGCATATGCCTGTTCTTTATTGCGCCAATCTTCGCGGTCCTGTGCCAAACTTATCCATAGAGATCCTGTCTCTTAGTGATATCATCGGACCACCGGGCTTATGGTCTGCCCGCTGACCTTATTGCTCCCCGTGGCCACCACTATGTGACTGCTTTTGTCTACCGTCTGCTTAGTACAGTATAAGGATACACTTGCATGTTCCTTGGAGAAAGTTGTTTCTTGTCATCAGCCCGTATGTTCAGTTTTCAGTATCGGTCACTGGTAAAATTTCACTCTAGGTATATTTATATGTAGGTATGTGGTAAAAGATAGGAAATAATTTTAGACAAAGGCTACGAAAACCCGATTCCGAATCTTCTCCACAAGCTAAACCTACAACGTTGATGTTTATAACTAAACTACTAAACTACCATATCCGAACTATTCTTCTATAGTCAGTGCATATTGCAGATGGCGATCTGTAGTTAAACTTGCTTGTTGGTTTTATCAACGGTAAAGTTAACAAACATTTGGCAGCTCCGAGTTTCGAATTCTGAGTATTGTTAACTGGATATCTTTGAGTCAGGAACGAGTGGTTACAGAATCGTTTTAGTTCAAAGATTTTTGCAACATTACTATTAGTGTTAACCTACTCTACTAAAGAATTCTGAACAACTGGACCAATAGGAAATATATTGATGGATACTACGTAACGTAAATGCTAACACGTCACTGAAATGAAGGCTGTCAGATCACTTATAATATAAGTCTTAAAGCGTCGGTCGAAATTTGGCAAATTTTGATCAATCAAGACACTTAAAACCACTGCATACGTTTGAATTGATCTTGAAGCTTGCACGCGTGCGCTTGCGTACAATTACGACCACGCCGGACTCGTTAAGATTTTTTATTATTACGCTGTGGCATTGCTTGACGGTTGTTATCTTCAACCAACTTCTCCAACAAAGCCTTGACATCCTCCAAACCAAACTATCTTATTAAAATAACAATAAAGACCTGGCTCCTGAAATAGTTTAAGCACAGACAGTCCTTGCTAAACTAAGACAGTCAACTTATCTTGATAACACGAAACGGAACGTAACAGCTTCCTTGGGTGCAGCATTAAGCAGTTTGTGGCGCTTGAAAACGTTTGCGTAAACTGGAACATTTATGGACCGCGACTAACACGCTTTTGCAAATCACCACCGATGTATAGTTTTCATGAAGTGGCATGGTAGATGTGAAACTCATACTAGTTGTCGTCTCAATACTCATGAAACTGAAACCTCACAGTTTCTAACAGTAGTTTGTCTGCATGCTATCTTTATTTTTTTTTCATCTAGGACACTTACATGACAGATGACCCTAAAAGGCGAAATAATCTGTTCATTCACATTGAATTTCACATTTAATTGTTTTCGCATCTTAAAAATGAACTCGTTTCTCACCTTCTAACCGATTAACCTAAAGGCTTCCGGCGTGATTGCATTGGACCATGACCAGCACTGTTTGTGGATGTTGATAATTGAAAAGTTATATAGATTGGAAGCTCATCCATAACTTTATTTCTTAGTAAATATAGGGTTATGTTCAACTTGCGATATAATGTAGTTGTTCTGAATGCACCACTAAGTTTGGAAGGTGTTTTGAGATCGTTAAATAAATCCTTAAGTGTATTTTTAGCATGACCTTCTAAGGAATTTCTTGGCTTTGAGAGTTTTGTCCTTGTTGCAACTGGGGTAAGTTTGATTCTGTTTCGTCTGAGAGCTCTTGAGACGAAACGCGTACCTTATTTATTTACAATATACGTACATATATCACGCAAATAATCCCTTGCGGTATAGGCAGAGTGTAAATGTTACGGCCATTGCCAATACTTTTATTTACGCCATGTCTGACAAACATTTAATGGTAACTCTTAAAATTGTGTATCGACATAGTGGCAGGTTGTCAGCCAATTCCTTACGATTGCGATACAAATTTTACCCTCGAGTCCTTTACTTACTTAGTTTGTTTACTACTTATACCATATTGTTACGAAATTTAAGTTTAATCAATTTTGCATTTGTCAGACTTGGCGTCATATCATGATGATGATGGTGACGCCAAGTCTGACAAACATTTAATGGTCATTCTTAAAATTGTGTATCATCATAGTGGCAGGTTGTTAGCCAATTGCGTACATTTGCAATACAAATGTTACTTTCGAGTCATTAACTTACTTAGTTTGTTTACTACTTATACCATATTGTTACGTAATTTTAGTTTTATCAATTTTGTTTTGTCGTGATAGAAAACCGGCTCAAAAACCGACTACTTTTTATAGTAACATCGATCAGTGCATTTGCACGGAAAAAACTTCATATTGCATTTTAGTGTTTGTGCTATTAAAGTACTTAACCTACGAGTAGTGTAGAAAGTTGAAAGTAACATAAGTATCTGACTGCCCACTTTAATTTTCATGTTGGATTGCGCATGTGAAAAGTATTTCCACCAATAAGAAATAAAACTTTAAGCAGGCAGCTAAAGGCGCGATTGTGTTTTAACGCACCAATAAGAAAATACTCAACTTTTGATTCTTTGAACAATCACACAATCTTCTTCAGGTGAGCCCTAGCTCCCCACCATATAATCAGGCGTAGATTTCAAAGCACCGGGGTAAAATTGCAAAAGTCTAGCCCTAACTCAACTTTGGCATTGACACATTTTCGACAAATCACAGATAAAAGGCACAGTCGAGAGTGGCGCCATTAGTTTTCCAGTTTACTTGCCGATCCCTAACACTAAGTAACCTAAACCCAAATTCACCCATACAAGGCGTGTTCGAAATTTATTTCTGTCTCCATATTTTACCAAAACGCCGGGACGCCTGGCTTATCGCCGGGGTCGAGTTGTAACCTCTCATAACTTATGGAGAGGTCGAAATCTTTTTTAAACATAAAACTCTTTTTTGTGACCCGCGAAGGGACGAAATGACAGCGGGCGGAAGTCGAAGGGTTAAAGCTGAATAAAGTTTTTGAGATAGTGCTGTTGCCAGTTTTCTTAGATATCGAGAGTTTGTAGAGTGCTGAAAATAATATTTCGTATTTCTTATAAATGCCAAAAAGATTTATTTTGATATCTAAATACGTATGGTGCTAGATTACATATCACCACCGTTTGTGCCAATTCGCGAGCAAAATATTTGAGCCAAATAGGTTTAACAAATTCTTGTAATGCACATTTTTCGTTGAAACATATTAATTAAGTTTTCTGTACTATCTGCACTGTCTTGTACTTACGTTTTCTTAAGTACATAGAGTGATTCAAGAGAACTGTATTTTCTTTCGTATAATTCATGCCAGGCAAAGGACTTTTTTCACGGGAAACGGTTTAAGTACAACTAGTGAAACCGCTCTGGGCGGGCTACTAGTACTATATACAGACAGGGTATAAGGGACAGCCCTCCGAAAACTGATAGGGTGCATTCTGACCATGAAACTGAACAACATCCCATAAAAAATATATCAGAAACGTATTTTTTTTTACTTCCTATAGTAGGTAAATGCAGTTAGCTGTTTGTGAATTTGTATGAGAGGTCGATTTATTTGTTCCTGGCATATGTCGTTCCTGAAGCCTGAATCCACCCTATCAGTACTGTACCTTACACCTCGTGTAGTGATGCAGAATTTAGAAACGTTCACACTAGAGTTGGGTCGTTTGTTGACTCGGTAACCCACGATATGAATGAATACAGCAACTCATTATCTCGCTACACGACACAAGGAAAATCCTCACTCTGCCAACATAGCTTGGTACCACGCGAAGTGCGTTATCAGCGTAACCGTCCTCTATTAGGCGTGCTTATCGCGCTTACTGTGCTGAGGAACTTTGCTTATGAGCGAATGAGGTCGAGCCACTCTTATAGCGATAATCACATAAGGTAAAAAAAATAATAATAAGGTAATATATATATATTAGTTGCACTATCCCGCATCAACTACTTTTTAAAAGCTTACTCCTTACTACCTGGTTGCCTGGAAGATATTGCCACCTGAGCAATAAGGCCGCCAATTGTACAATTTTTATTATTAATTCACCTTTTGTTTTTAATATGTTTCTTTTGTGCAATAAAGTATATTGTATTGTAAAAAAATACTTACGAGGTGTCAGTGCGCCTCAATGAGACTACCGGGGACCAGAGAGCTGGTTGCTTCTTTGGCCAGAGCTTAAGTTTGGCCATTCAAAGAGGAAACGTTGCCAGTTTACTGGGGACCATGTCTGATGGGGGCGCACTGGAGGACCTTTTCATAGTTTAGTTTTATGTTAATTATTTCTGTAAATAATTTAATTGAGTTATATTTGTTTAACCATTTAGTAGGTATTCGTTTATATCAAATAAATTTTATTTAATAGCAATTTTAATATCTTAGAGTTTCATCTAGCCCCAAACTAAGCAAAACTTATTCTATGGAAACTATATAGCTAATATTGATACTTATGTCCTTTTTTCTGTAGTAAATACATGAGGTTATAGAAAATACTCAGACTAAACACACACATTTGAAAATCGACTTCACAAAATGTTTGTGTCCTGTAAAGGTCGAACCCAAAACCTTCGGCGTAGCAGGCTGGGTTACTAGCCATCAGGCCATTCAAGTAGGGTGTGATCTACACACAAAACAGAACACCTTACTACCTTTAGAAATATGAAAAATAAAATTGGGCCTGAATACAAAAAACGTAAAATTTCGCAAAAAATTTAAGCGCAATTATGATAAGCTGTTTCTCGCTGGGGCAGCGTGAGTGAAAGGAACCAACTTTTCAAAGCAGCCTTAATTTGCTTTTGAAATTGGCATGCATCAAAATTGCGTGATTAAGATTAGTTATTATCTCTGTTAGGTGAATCATATCATAGGATTATTGGAAATATGTCACAAGCCCGTCTAAGAGTTAACCAGCACGTGAAACTGAACAACGTATCCAAAAAAATAATTTTATGAAATATGAACTGCGTTAATTTTGAGGGATGAACATAGGAATATGAAATAAAATGTAGACCTCCCGTACAAAATGTAGCAGCCGACAAAGTGTGGTTGTATGTGAGGACTAAACTTTTTTTATAATGATCGTTGTACTTTTCCTTACTGGGTTATTAAAAAATTTAAATTGATAAATTTTATTTTACACTTTTGAACTTTTTTATTTCTTCGATGGGATCGTACCATATTGGGTACCAGTAACCGTGTATTGGTGGTGTTAGCTTCTCTGTTGAAAAATATACAAAACATAGAATATTCCAAAGCGCATTTCAGTTCCGAAGTCAGAACATACTTTGCAGAAACTCCACATTTTCCGTCACCGCATTCCCCAGTGCAGGGGTGTAGCTCAAAGTAGCTTGATTGGACAAAGCAACAGAACTTCGGCGGTTCGCACACGTTACGGAAGATATTGCGATTTGTGACACATACGGGGTGTAAGGGACAGCGATCCGAATAGTGATAGGGTGCATGCAGACCATGAAACTGAACAACTTTCCCCTAGAAATATACGTCAGAAAAGTAAAAAAAAAACCTCCCATACAAAATCACAATCAGCAAACTGCTATGGGAAGTATTTTTTTTACGTTTCCCGAAATATTTATGCATGGGAAGTTGTTCAGTTTCATGGCCTGAATGCACCCTATCAGTATTCGGAGAGCTGTACCTTACACCCTGTATACATACATTCGGCCATGGCCGTGTGATGCCGGATTAGAATAGCTTAACCCCATTTCTTCCCCGCATGTGTCGTAAGAGGCGACTGAGTGACTCAATGGTTGCATGACATGTGTATTTCCATTTTAGACGTCAGACTGAGAACTTTTTAAAATAGTCATACATTATTTTCCTGAAACAGCTCTCAAATGTCTGTCAGCAATGGCAAGAACGACCGTATTTTACGGTCAGTTACGCTCTGCCTACCCTACAAAGAATAAAGGCATGATATAGGTGTGTGTGGTAAATAGCATCAGCCTATTGCAGTCTATTGGTGGACGTAGGGTACGCCATAGTGCACAATCTCTCGTTTCCGCCATCCAGTCGCTACCAGCCGCCTTTTTTAAGTCATCGGTCCATCTGGCCGGAAGACGTCCAATGCTACGCTTGCCAAGCGTGGCCTTAACTACCCGCTTACTCCACCGTCCATCAGTCCTACAATAGATGTGTCCAGCCCACTGCCACTTCAGTTTTTTGATAGCCACCCATTCAAATAACAACTCGTGCTAGCCACAATTTTGATGTGACGTTGCTATGATATTTGGTCTTTGTAATTCGTAAATTACTTTCATCATAAAACCGGATCCGGCTAAACACCAAAAAAACATGCGTCGCGTGTGTAAACCGCTTTAGGGACAAATTACCTTTGTCCGATTTCGAGCGAATCCTTAGAAACTTTCGTCAGAGTTTTGATTAAGCGTGGCTTTTGGGTGCTGGAGTTCGAAGAGAAATGGAAATCAAATTTTTAGGAACTTGCATAATTGTAGCTCAGACAGGGTTTGAACTGACGCCTCTACCGACTGGGCTACCGCAGCTCACTTGCCGTTCGTAAAATTTATTACTGCCAAAAACGCGTGGTATGGCTCCATCGACCGGAATACTTTAAAAACGAATTCCCAGTAATTAATTAATTCTTTACAGATAGAATGTAGCCACAACTAAAAATATATATATATTATAAAATTAAATAATTGTATACCCAACACGTTGAAGCGTTTTATAAAGCAATCAAAGGAATCGGAAACTATTCCGTGAGTTTGTTTTAAGATACCAAATATTTAAATAAAATACCTGGGTAAAACAAAATATTTCGGCCTTGAAAGCTATCATATCATCTAGAGACAATAATAAACCTTTCATTATCATATAAAATACATAAAATAGTAAATCAAAGATATTAATTTTTTAATTTTTGAACTGCTACATCTTTGTTAATTACGGTGTTCATCGTTCCGTCTAGACATATCTTCCAAATTTTGCAGAAAGTTTAGGGTTGCCGAGGATACAATCATATATATCACGAGAGGCGTAAAAAGCGACTAACGTTTCATCCAACCAGGAAAAGAGCAACTGCGTTTCCTGTGCATGACATTTTTTTTACAGTGATAATGATAAAAGAGATGCGCCTGAATGTTTTATGTCCCCATTTCTTTCCCATGGGCGTTTTTTTTTTTTATTAATGATGGGTTTGCTTTTGACTCTAGTCTAGGTCTTAGGACAGAGACAGAGTCTAAGATGGAGCGAGCTCACCCAGAAGAAGCCTGTTAAGTGTTAAAGTGTAAGGTGTTAAAAGAAAGCAAATAAAATATCTTGTATCTTGTATCTAAGATACGACTAAGGAACTCGAGGGTTTCATACGTATTGCAATTTAAGGCGATGGGCTGATTTACAATTTTCTGTACGACCCTCAATAGTTTGTCAAAAGTGGCGAGTGTTCGTTCTTTTACGGCTGTTTACGCTTTGCCTACCCCGAAAGGGATATAGGCGTGATGTATGCAGGTGTGTGTTTTTTTTTCATACAAAGGCTGCATAAGTTATTACTTCTCATTTTTAAAACTAGGACACACTTTCCCTTACTAAAAATATGTAGAGGTAAGTTTAGATTCGGAAGCAGTCTTTTTTCATCTTCCCAGCTTTATACAAATAGTAATTAAAAGGGCCAAATAGTAATTAAAATATATCAAGCCGAAAGGAGGTCAAGGTTCTCATTATACTGAACAACTTTCCCTATGATCGATCGAAATATAAAAATATTCAGCCTCCCATTGTAGATAAAGCAGCTGATCGGCAATTATGTATGCTTTATTTTTTTTTTTGTATTTTTCTGACCTTTGTTCTATGGAGAAAAATGTTCAGTTTCCAAAGTACCTTGATCTCTTTTCGGCTTGTTATACCCTTCTTTGTTACTGCCTGTACTTCAAAAAATTAAATTTTTGATTTTCTATAACCTGATAAGTGACAACCCTAGTGGTCTTTTTGTTATGATAAATTATTTTACTCGACTTTCAGATTGCCTTGAGGGTTTTGATACCATAATGAGGAATTATTAATATAAAACAAAGCGCAGCTTTTCAAGAGTTCGTTAACACCAAGGTTCATTTGCTGGAACGCAAAGGTTCCGGGTTCGATTTTCGGTGGGACACATACAAAGTATTACTTTGTGAATTTGTTTCCAGTCTGGTTAGAACATGACAGGGTGAACTACCTGATTTTCCGAAAAGAAAAATGGTTCCGTGTTTCAGACGACACGTTAAGCTGTCGGTCCCGGTTACTATCTATGATTACTTAGATGGCGGTCGTTACACAACCATGTCAAAGGCCTACTACTAGTAGTAAGCGGTTGAAAAACTCTGACACCAGGGTTCATTTTGTCGTTGGACGACACGGTATTCCCTACGAAAAGAGATTTACTAGAATTTCATACAACTATCATTCGTTTTTACGATAATACAAAAAAAATATATATACCTACATATTAAACGGACGACACCTCAATTTGCAATACACATGTAACACTTAAGTCCATAAATCGCCTTTTACGAATCCCACGGGGGAAAAATTAAATTGCTATTCTAAGCCTCACATTGCAAATAATTGGCCCAACTACTTTAATAATAATATAACTTAATATCATCATAACAAAATAGAACTTAAATAAATCTGCAGATTGTGTAGGCAAATTAATGCCATTATAAAATACCTGTTCCATTCAACCCTTGAAAAATCCGCAACTTAAGCAATAAATCGCTTTTACTGTGACTAAACCCTATTCCATAAAGGTCTGTGGTATTCCGGGTCTCTGCCCATTCCCTCTGCGGTTCTCTCACTTGTCGTCTGTCGCTGCGTATTTTCAACGCCCATGCGTCTATTACGGTGCGTAACAGTACGTAAAGGATGTTTGTCCTTTGACAGACGCATCCGTAAACGCAGCGTAGCCTTAAATACAGGGTATTTTTTCAGCACGGAAATTTTGCAGGGTGGTTCTACTCATGATTCTAAACAACTTTTATGGGGTCACCTGCGAAATCGCGATAAAAAAACAGCTGCTCCTTAGAAAAATTCATATATACTCAAACAAAATGATGGAACAACTGTTTTTTTTTTGCGATTTTGTAGGTAACCCCATACTAAAATTTGTTCAGAATCATGAGTAGAATCACCCTGTAAAATTTCCGTGCTGAATAATAAATAACACTGTATAGGAAAATAAGATCTGAATTCGCAATCTCCTTACATTTTACAGACGCATGGATGCGACGCAATTAAAATACGCAGCGACGGACTACAAGTGTGAGAACCGCGTTATTGGTGTTTCTATTTGTTCGTTGAACATACAAACTAATTGTATAACACAATTTAAGTCGAAGTGGCTAAAAGATAAGCGAAGCAAGAAAATGGCATTCACCACATGTAGGCTGAAATGTTATAAGTGACGTACCCTGAAAATCTTAAATAAGCTGATGATAATTTACAATTATTTTATGATCAATTTTCAGCGTAAAACATCGGAGTTTTTCTGATTTTGATTTAAAATTGTACATACATGCAAAACAGTCGCTATCTGACAATTATTTGAGGGCCGTTTCAGAAAATCGAGTATCACTATAGTAACATTGTCAGCTTGCCACCTTAAATTATGACGCATATGAAACCCTCAAGTCCCTTATTCGCTATTTACGACACCCGTGGAAAAGTATGGTAAGAACTAAACTGTCATTGTCAAAACAAAAAAAATGTATTAAACAAATTTCTTCTTTTATAATATAACTTTCAATTCTAATAGAAAACAGGTTCGGAAACTTAGGGCATGTTCCTAAATAATTGATCCTTCATTGCCCTTCATACAAAACCGACATAAACTGACCTGTCACGTCATGAATCGCGTCAGTTTGTATGAGATATCAATGAACTTTTGCTTTGCCCGAGTTTAAAACGCACTTGATTTTATAGGAGTCAGTGAAGCTCGTGAAGCCCAAGCTATATATCATACGGTTGACGTTACATGACATTGAGTTGACAGCTTGCCTGCGATATGCTAACCTGGGAAACTAGCTTCACAAAAAGATTACTGTAGACATCACACAGCGCTGCAGCGCTGGAATGTGACTTTTCTATCTGACAGTTCTCGAGCTTTTTTTATAATGTAATACAAGATGGCTGGATGAATGAAGAAGTTTATTATATTGTCTATGTATGTATTAGAGTGTATTATAGTATAAGTAGTTTAAGTAGGTGTTTGCACTATCCCGCTATATGTTTGCACTTTCCATATCACCCAAAGGTTGCCTGGAAGAGAATGCTGCTTTAGCATTAAGGCCGCCTTATTGTATTGTGGTTTGTCTTTGTTTAATTTTATTTTTCTCGATGTTATTTTTGTGTGCAATAAAGTATATATTTATATTATTATTTTGGCGTTGTGTTAACTTGAAATTTTAGGGAAAAGGGACTAGAGGGTGTGTATTGCAATTTTAGGCGACGGGCTGACAACCTGTCACTATAGTGTTACACATTTATCTTATTGACCCGTAAACTTTTGTCAGACGTGTTGTTAATATCCGTTGAACGGCTGTTAACGCTCTGCCTACCCCGTAAGGGATATCGGCGTGATTTATGTATGTATGTATGTTAACTTGAAATTTTAACATTTTAATATACTTAATCACAATACATCTATTTACATACATTTCTATAGATTTTATTTACTGTTTACCGTCATGATCATACACTCATCCATCACACATCCTGTGTGTTACTAGCGCACTCGCCTATTTTTTGTGTTAGTAATCGTACAGTCAAGATCAGGCTGGGTAAGACAGTTTGGACTTTGGACCGTTTTACCATAAGACTTACATTAGCAGTTTGAGTGCCTAAACGCACGTGAGCTTGACTGTACATGAAACTTTGAGGCTGGCGAAATCACAAAATGTGTAAACGCCAACAAAAATGAAGAACAATATTTTAGATCTCCATTAGTTGCACTTGTTTCTGATTGCATGTCACATCAGATGAATGGAAATTTTGCAAGTTTTCAAAATAAATATAAATATTTTCTCTGTTTTCACACACACACATAACACACCTATAAGCCCTTGCAGGGTAGGCAGAGCAAAACGGCCGCAAAAAAAGGGATATGTACGCCTCGTCCGTGAATCAACTTAGTGGCAGGTTGTCAGCCCATCGCTTAAAATTGCAATACACATGTAACCCTCAAATCCCTTAGTCGCTTTTTACGACACCCACGGGTAAGAAATGGATTGATGCCATTCTAAGCCGACATCCCATATAATAATATCATATCTGTAATACCAAATATCTATCTATATATTATTTTCTCTGTTTTCAGTATCTCACTATTACAATTGAATCTTAAAAATAAACCGCCCAAATCAGACAGTAAGCTATTATTTTTGTCATCATTCCTCTCAAATCAGTCACAAGGCCGTTTTGTCATCTTTCAAGACACACGGTAAGCTCGTTCTACTGAAAAACACGAAAACACTTTTCACCTTTGTCCTTCGCTCGCCTCATGATTGCTGTAAGATAGCAAATTATGCAGAAGACATCAAATGAAGCGGGAACGCGATTATATTGCTCGGAAACTTGGGAAAATTTATACGAAATGTTTGCTTTCTTTCTGGCTAAGGGTTGGTACACATTGGTTATTTGGGCGATATTCGCGTTTGCATATACAGGTAGAAAGAGACAGTTTGGCAAACATTGTACTACTACATACGTACATATTGAAGTCTACTGTAGGACGTAGGCCACCCCCAGGGTACGCCATAGGGCACGATCTCTCGTTTTCGTCATCCAGTCGCTATTAGCCGCCTTTTTTAAGTCGGTCCATCTGGCCGGAGGTCGTCCAACTCTACGCTTGCCGAGGCGCGGCCTCCGCTCTCCGTCGGTTCTACGACAGATGTGCCCTGCCACTTCAGTTTGCTACATATGAAACTTTACCCAAAGAACCTCTGTTGGAAAACAAGCTTTTATTCAACCTAACATACGAAATTTTATGTGATCAGCTGGCTATATAAGCCAACATGTTTTTCGATGAAATTAATTACATTTTATGAATTGATCACTGCCAAATTTTCGGTTCACTGTTCCTAACAAGCACAGTGACTGGCAGAGCATAGTTTATTTTTTTACCGTCTAAGACCTTTCAAATACATTTTTGTTATCAACCTTTTTTAGAATAGCTCTCCGGTGACGTTATGGCGCCGATCTCGACTGTGTTTTATCTCTGATTGGTTAAAAGTGAGTCTATGTCAATGTTCAGTTATTTCTTATTGGTGCGTTAAGGTTTTTGCACCTGCTGCCAACTGCTAGCTTTGAATGTAGTAGTATGGTTTTAATTATGCACTCACAGTGCTTTATTATTTTTATAAATGAAAATAAGAAATTGACAAATGTTAGCGCCCGCTGGGACTTGAACCAGGGACCGTGAGGTACCGTCCCACTGCTCTGCCGACTAAGCTTCCGTCGCTTCGACTGAAACCTCCAAATTTTTAAGGCCTTTTTCAATTGGAGTTTCAATGCAAGCTTTGAGTTTTCCTCTCAATTTCAGAAATCGCTCCGTTCGTAAGCATACCCTCGCCCAGCAAGCAAAATGATCTAAATTAGCATGGCTGTGATTCAGGTTGGCTTGCAATTGTTTATTTGTCGTATAATTTGCCACTCTCCCGTTCCACTGAATTCCATTATTATGTTTGTCGCCGTTTACGTCATTTGTTTTTCGGAAACGTTAATGGAGTTATATTTGTTAGTTCTGAATTGCTTTGTAAAACATATAACATATTTTTTTTCATAAATTAAAATAAGAAATAAGACGCGAACATAAATATTTCATTTTTTATTTTCATTTATAAACAGCAATGCCTTAATTTGAGTAAAAATATGAGTGGATGTAGAAGCGTTATGTAGGTTGTAAGGAAACAGCCTTTCGAATACTGATAGGGTGCATTCAAACCTTGAAACTGCAATGTTTTCGGTACATCATTCGATTATTTCTTGCTGGTAGTTTTGTTTTGAGGATGTGTCGTCACAATTGTTGGTAAATTGTTTAAATGCCTTTGCCTGCACAAAAAAAAGTAAATCACAGACAAGACAAATGCCAGTACAAAACATAATTTCTTCTTCTTACTATGGCAAAAGCATTTTTTGATATTCAGGTTATGAGGCGTGATACAAAAGTCATCAAGAGTAAACATATTTTATGAAATATCTTAGTATTATTAATATACTTTCTTATTGTTTTTATAGGAAGATATTTAAAATAAAGTATAATTCTTGAAATAGTTTTGAGATTTTTCTTGAAATCGACCATGAAAGATGGTCGGATACTGGATACCGACTTCTATGGGCTATGATCGTGTTTGTGTTTTTATTTGCTATTGTATACCTTAATCCATTAATATTATTTGGTAGTTATTTATTCTGTTGACCTCATCGTACTTATAATATAATAACATTTTGATAACACGTGTAACACCAAAATATTGCACGTTCTAACTTTCTCTAACTTTCGGGAAAACCGTCTTACCAATAATGCTGTTACCAGACCGCTTATCAAGCAAACCCGAATGTAGCCACTAGTCGCCAATTATTATTATCGCTGACGATGTAGAAAACCCTCGTTATAACTTTAGGGATGAACAGGTGTGGAGTAAGTAGATCAACAAAATTTGTGACCCCCTATTTGACAAACACTTTAAGTAAAAATTATCTGATTTATAGGTTGGTTTAATTCAGTTCTTAAAATAATTTCAGGTAAGTAAGTAATACACATTTTTACTCCCTGTATGGCACATAGACACGCAATTATTCTGAGAATTAATATCATAATAAAATCTTGACTGGCCCGATGGCGTAGTGGATAGTATGGCTGCCTGCTACGCCGAGGGTTGTGGTTCCGATCCACACACATTAAAAGTATTTTGTAAGATTTTAACAATTACGTCTGTCAAATCAAGTCGAGAACCACCCATTTTAGAATAGCAATTATTAGGAATAATGTTTCATTCTTGGAATGACGTTGTGTGAAGTCTTAAGAATGTGACTACTACCGGAAAAAAAATCTACTCTTACAATACAAGAGAAAATTAATCTTTATATAAAAAAATAAAAACTGAATACCTCCCAATATACTTCGGCTAATTGGATTTGTTGTTCGCTAAAACATAACAACTAAATGTGGGTAAACAGTAGGTAAGTAGGAGTAGGTATTTGGATGTAATGTAATTTCAAGTAGCACCACTTACTTTCAAGGTTTCGTACCTCAAAAGGGAAAAGCGGAACTTTTTTATAGTAGTTTTATAGACCGATGAAAAAAAGTTACAAGGTTCGCTTGTAACTTTTTTTACACTAAATCATGTTTCTTACTTAACGTGAAAAAAAATTAATTACAAAAGACTGTCTAATATTCCAAATAACACACAGAAAAATAATCTCCTAGTGACAAGATCTTAGATTATTAGCCACCTGACTAAATAGTTATCTGAAATAATTTAAATAAGGTAAACTTATTGTTATTAATTTTGCCCCTAAAAGAAAAATGAGGCTAGGTGAAATTGTATAAAATATTGATACTTTGCTTTAAAAAACTGCAAAAAAACTAACTGACTAAGGTATCAATCTATGAATAATTATGTTATTGAGAGACAACCTAAACTTGTAAGAATTTGTACTTAGTTTGTCAATGCCGTTGATAAACTAAGTACAAAGTCGACGGTATTGAAATTGTATGGCTTGTCTTGCACAAAAAATCTGCTATTTGTGTAAAATGTTGCAGAAAAAAGAAATAATTCACAAATTTAAATCATAATAATATCTTAATTTGCCATTAGAGGATATTATGATTAGATGCTATATTGAATTTTACTTAAAACCTCATTTAGGAAAAGGGGTTACCTTGTAAGTGAAAAGTCATGCATTTATTTTGAATTCAATTAATATAACATCAAATGTTTTACATTAATGCCATAACGAATATCTCTTAATAGATACAGGATTTTTATCACAAAATACAGTTTTTCAATAGCTCGAAAAGCATTTTGAAATAGGAATGTTTTGTAAACTGGCAAATTGTCGCCAGTAACGAAATTCTAGTTGGGAAATATAATAGTGTATATTTGACGTGAAACAATTTATTAACGAATCAATCGTACAGATGGGTAAACTGAATGATGACGATGAAGTAAGTGATGCATAAGTTGAAGAGCGACAACACAAGTCGCATACCAGTGGGAATGAACCTCCAGACGGGGTTCTGCAGCCGGCGAGCGTCCAAGTATCGAAGGGTTCTCAGGATCTCAGAAGATTCTTTCTCATCTGAAAACAGATATTAAAACGGAATCTGAAAGAAATAAAAGGGATTTGATGAAGTAATCCCAAAAATGATAAGTGACACTAAATATATAGCGGGAACCTGAGAACTACCACAAAAACCGCGGAATTTTCGATTTGAACCAAATTTTTCTAAATCGTACAGTACTTATCAAGTCATATTTTTTAAAAGACTTTGGTTTGATTTTTTCTCCGGGGCTTCGAAACCTTCCCTACTTAGTTAATAGTTTAGCGCTAATGATTTAGGTTTACACGAATTAATTGTTTTTGATTTGGTAAAGAGTTCAGACCACTACGTTTCAGCTGGTTAAGACAGCTGAGTGTTCAGCAATCACAGTTGACGGGCAGGTGTGTGTGATCTGTCAACCTCCGTGAAAAAGCTGTTCTAACCAGCCGACACGTAGAGGGCCTGACTGATTGGTGAGGAGCAGGAGCTCACCCAGAGAAGTTTGTGTTGTCCACGAAAAGCCCTAAGAACGCGATTGGGCTTTGGAGTTGTTCTGGGAAGAATGGATTGTTCTGAATCCACCCGGCACGTGCCAGATGTAGGCCTAACATCAATTATTTACGACTATTAATGCGTTATATGCACTGTATAGGCTTAGCCTTACCTGCACTCGTAATGAGTCTCTGATTCAAGAGTAATTTGATATCATCCACTTGTGCCTGGACCATTTCAGCGAACACGGAAGTTAATAGTATTTGCACAGCGTTGTGGGAAGCGAACACCACTTGAGTTATGTACGTGAACCATTCTGCCTGTAAGTATACATATTTCTACTTTCTTATAGGTTATTTTAAGTGCCTTCGATCATGGAAATATGAATTTCTTAAAACATTACTTAGTTACATGTTTGGCTCTGTAGAAAAGAGGCTGCAGTAGGTAAATTTAGACTGAGAGAGAATGATGATGAAACATTTTTGGTAATTACGAAAATGTCATCACTAAAAACTGTTTAAAAATTATACTTTTCGTATGACTAACTACAGTTCAATCGATATAACGATCATTCAATTCATACGTTTTAGATCTCGTATGAAATATGAGTATTTCCTATCACTACGTAGATGGCGTCAAAATGACTACGGTACTAGATTCCAAAGCCAATAGTCATGATAAATAAAGAAGTTGTCCTTTCCGAATAATTATATCGTTTTTCGCGCTTTGTTATTAAAAAAGTAATCTGTTTTATTTGTTCGTTATTTTCGTTGTAATTTTTTCAATATGCAGGGTAGTGAATATTTTTGTCATCCTAGTGATGTAACAATGATACGTTTAAAGTTACGTTTCGTTTTACGATCTCATACGTTCAAGTGCAAAAAAAATGAATATGTGACGTTTCGTTCCTTGCGTTAACGTACCAAGCACAGCGCCATCTATCGAGCGACTAGGGAAGAGTTAAAATAAATAAAAAGAAAAACTCCCTATTAAAAACAAATCCTGTACAACTTACATTATTTTTAATATCAACTAACATCAAATATAAAGCTGCAACCATTTTCGGTACTCCAAAAAACAAACCTAAAACCAACTATGCATAATTTATAGGAAAAGTTTAAAAATAAATCGCAGATTACAAGTATTTTTTTACTTAAATAACAAAAACTTACTAAACGATCTGATAATGGCTTTATTTTATCCCAAATATTGGCAATTTGTATGTATGTCTCCGTTATTTTTTTTAGGTCATGTTCTGATTTTACAAAGATTTTTAAATTTTTTACACAAATGTATAAAATAAAATACATGGATAATTGACCTACTTTAATAAAATCAATACTAAATATAGGTAACACATACAAAAAAACAAATATTTCTTTTTTAGGCACAAAAGCTACTGCTTCACGCTTAAAATAAATAAACAATAAAAACAATTTCAAACTTAGCATGAGCACTAAATTAATGTACGATGCAAAAATATAAAATATTAGATCCATTAGATCTAGTTTCATCAAACTTTTAGTGTCGAGCATAAGATTATAAACAGTATATTTTTGAAGTTTTAATATCGAAATGTAAGAAACGAATTCGGTAACCGACTCCCAAAACCAAAAATCTGTATACTTAAACGGTATCATCATGATCACTATGTACGCGATATCCAGCAATATCACTGCATATTTTATAAATGGCCTCAGATTTCGTTTGAGTGCTGCTGCGAAACCAAAATCAACTCCATAAAATAAACAAATCAAAAAGAAATATACAATGCATTGCGGCGACTTAAGCTTTTTATTTGAAACTCGTCTTGATTTAACTTTTATTTCGGGCATTTTATATTTTTCCACGTGCACTTTCCGTCTTGCGTCGACAAAATAATAATTTGAAATAAATTCAAGACCTTTCGTTGGTTTTAAAATTAGTGCTTGGGTTGATGACAAATGCATTCGAAAATTAAACGACAGCACTTTAATTAAGTCTTGTAAATGGAAATGCATTTATTAATTGAACACAAGTAACACGGAACACAAATAAAAAAATATTATTCGTATGACTATCAAATATAATGTTAAGTATTTTTTACTTATTTTTGTTATTCTGTCGTGTAAGACACTGAGTCGACGAACGATCCGATAGGATAGAACCAAAGAATGATGACGATGTAAATTTTATATTTATATATTATTAAAAAGACAAAACGTTGAAATAGATAACATACCTGAATTTTAATATATAGTAACATAAACCAAGAAGTCATCATCAATTTTGGTATACCAAGAAACACTTCCAAAATAATCTGAAAAAGAAGTCACAAATATTTTTTTTATTTAACAATGTAAATAAATTTAAGGACAACACGATTCGTCAAATCACTCACAAAAATCAAAAACCGACCGAACGAACAATCAGAAACTTCACAAAAATAATACAAATTTCTATAAACAATGAACAAAATTACTAATATTAAAACAATCCAAAACAGTTATGAAAATAAACTTTTTCTTAAAACTAAGAATAGAGATTGCTGTGTTTTAGGTAAACAGTTAACGAACATCGCGGAAATTTCTATGGCTTTAAGTTCAACTTACCAAATTATCAGATAGCGGCCTGACCTTATCGCAGAGGTCAGCTATTTTCATGTATTGTTTAACAAATCTGTCCAAATTTATTTCTTTCTGCAATGATGCTTTTAAATATCTGACACGCATATATGTGTAATAAAATATGGACAATTGACCAACAGACACTGTATCTACACCCAAATTTGGAATCATGTAAAATGAATAATAGATCACACCGTATTCATCACAGTAATGACTTGCCGATTTATATTTACAGTTCAAAATCAACAGTATCATTTTCAAAGCTAATATCATCAGAGTGTAGACATTGGATATAACATTTAAAATATTTTTATCTTTGTTAGTCATTGTTATCATTGAACCACTGCTTGTGATGTGATTGTATAACGTATATTTGGTTGTCATTAAGACAGTGAGGCTCAAAATGTATTCTGCAAGATTGTGCCAAAACCATACGTCATTGAACATTAGCGGAACACTCACAAGAGTGACGTAAATCATTGAAATAGTGAATGTTGCAAATCTGGCAAACGGTCGTAGTTTCTTTTCAAAGCAGCAGTAAAACCAAAATCCACACCAAATAGCAGTTGAACGGTTAAAAAGTAATAGATGAGATGTGGAGGTATTTTATCATTTTGCTTTTTGTCAATTTGTGGAGATTCGACGATAACTTTCATTTTGCTGAACGCTGAAGTCGGAAGGTACATGAAGAAATGACTGGTGCGACAACTTTGTCCATTTGTTTTGATATGGAGATGTCATTGCGTTTACAAAGTGTCAGACAGGGTGGTTAATTGCTTCCAAGCAATCAAGAAAATTGGAATGCACAGGTAAATTTCCATGCCGTTATGGCAAATGGCTTAGCTCCGTTATATTTGTACTTATGTCCACTCGAGGTGTTATAACCTAATGGTTGCAATATGTACAAATTGGCAACCATATACCTACCTAAGTATCAGCAATGGGGAAGTCTAACTCAGTAGTTGGAAAAAAGAAGTTGTTATTGTATTCTCACATGGTAACCATAAGTTCTTTAAGAGCAATCAACTAACATTCGCTTGAATCATTTTAAGAAATATTTTGAGTTTCCATAGTAAGTCAAATCAGCTGATGGGCAATTTTGTATGGGAGGTCCAATCTTTTTTCGTATTTCGACAAATGCTCAAATGGGAAATTTGTTCCTTATTGCCGCCCGTTTTGAGATTTCACTGTCACTAGAAAAAATTCACCCTATATAGGTAGAATGTATTTTGAAAATGTGTACCTATATTACACATCCACACACACAATACTGTCAAAATTACTTGAGCCAGATTTACTGAACTGGAAGTTATTGATAAAAAGCGGTCAACCTACTCTGGTTTCTCATACAGGTAGAACAGATGTTGACCCCTGAAAAACAAACTTATCTGGTTTTCCTCCAACACGGTCGTTAGAATTTCATAAGCCGCTAGTAGCCGAGCAAACATTAATATTCATATTCCGCCCTCAGACAGACAAGACACTGTTTGTGGAAGTTTTAGTTGCAGTTTAATTACTTCCCAAGTATTATCTATTACTTTTAGTTCACCGTACATTGCTGTCTTCTCCTTTGTTTCGTAAGTACACCGAGTCAAGGAACGACCTAATGAACTCTGGTGTCAGAGTTTTTCAACCGCCTACTGCTAGTAGTTATCTTCAACATTTGTACGTAGAATCTCATCACACCACACTAACAAATCCTTTCTTACGAAACAAGGAAACAACAATCCTCGTAAATTAATGAGTTTCGCTGCTTCTCTTTTCGCTAACAATATAAATGTTGGTATACAAAGAAAATGGGTAGCAGGTGCGAGATGGTAACCTAAACTTGATTCGCCGATTTATACACACAGGTGAAAACAGTGGAAAATAAACTATATTTTTTTTTAATCTAGATCATTTTAAGCAAGTTATTTCATTATTTCGAAATAATATTATTATTTTCTAAGATGAAAGATTGGTCCTCGCTGTCGCGTGAGCGCTAGCGAACCAATAATTTATCTAAGATTATTTTCTTTTTTTAAATTTTTAATGGTTTGAGGATGTGACGTCACATATAATGGTAAAGTTGTCAAATACCTTTGCCTGTACAAATTACAAGTTAATCATAGACAAGACAAAATGTCAGTTACGAACTTTTTTTCTAACTAGGGCAAAAGTAATTATTCATATTTAGGTTATAAACTTATAGGTAAGGCGTGATACAAAGGTCATTAAGGGCAAAGATATAGCTTAGTATTCATACACTGTTTTTTTATTCTAATCAGTAGATATTTTAAATAAAGTATGATTCGAAATGGTTTTGAATTTTTTATTGAAATCGGCCATTTTAGCGTACTGAATTATCTCCAGAAGATGATTTCACATTTACAACCTAATGGACACGTATAATTGTCGGTCTGTTTATCTCCGTTGGCCGGTAGAAAATGCCAAGTCGCATTTGGCCCTTTTGTATAATGTGCAATAGAGTATAAAAGTAAATAGCCCTGTTGCTTTGAACTTGTTGTATTTTCCACAGGGAACCATCACGGGTGCATTAGCTAGGGTGGTTTCTATGTAACATCTTACAAAACATAACCATAATTATTTATGATGTAGGTTTACGCGACTTACTTTTAAATTATTAGGCTGAGAGTTTCCTTCTACGTCTTCACATAAATGAGAATGAAAATGAAATAACTTTATTCAATGTAGGATAGCATTATCACTTATTGACGTCATGATCGATTAGTGTAAAAAAAAGAAATTTGCATAACGCAATTTTCTTCTTTTTATAACAATTTTGTATTGTCCTAATAGAAAATCGGCTCGGGCTCCTAGGTCGACAGATCATATTGCAAGAAAAAGTAAGTCGCGTAAACCCTCATCATACAAAAGGGATACCTTGTTCGTTTGATAACATTATTATTTAGTTGAATTCAATATAATTTTTATTAGGTATAATTATGCACCCTAGCTTTTTATACGTCCCGAACTTTAAGAACGTCTGTTACCTGCCTCAACCTATCTCCCGAAGAAAATTTACCGGCTCGTTATTTTCTAGTGCCCTCCTCACTCGAGAGCAATTTATATCAGGTTACGTAAATGTAGCTTCATCCCACTCTGACATAAACTACCAATCGGATGGTAGAAAGAGACAGGCTGATATTGATGGCGATGTGAAAATGAAATGTGAATGCATTATCTTCACGGTAATGGTTTAATCCACTTGAAGTCACAAATTCGGGTTTTCGTTGCGTTTATTTTGGATAATGATAACTTATCAAAGTAAAAACATTAATCTATACTCTGTTGAACAGGTTTCAAAGATTTTACTTTAAAAAAATATGATAATATGCCTTGTGATAAAAAGGGAAGTAAATAATAGCTGTTACACTATTACATACTACATTCATTGAAACATCTACTTGTACATAATACCATTCCTTTATTAAACTCTTGTTCTACGTTTGACCTCTATGAGAAACATGTGTGAAAGCTATTAATGTAATTTTGTCTCAAATTGAATTGGATTAATTTCTCAATTTGACCTGGTAGGCCAATCAATCAATCTCAGTATCTTTAATCATTAGTCTACCTAGCTTATGTAACTGTAAGTGTTCACAAATTTGTTTTGTTCGGGAATGCAAATAAAAATTATTACCAGATAAGACCGAAATACGTTTTACTCAAATACACTACTTAGCATTAGATTTTGTACAGTAAAGATTAAAAAGTACTATTTACAAAAAGATACAAAATCATGATGTAGGTTCACACGACTTAAGTTTATAATTTGGTAAAGAGAGTTTAGCCCTTTACGTTTCGGCTGGTTTAGACAGATTTCTTCACGTAGGTCTACCATACTCTCTACTTAATCATAAACAACTAAGTCACGTAAACCATCATAAGTGACAAAGATATAAAATCGTCAAAACATTTAGCTGGTTTTAACTTTTTGATCATCCGTATACTCCCAAAAGACCCACGCGAAATAAGCGGCACCCAACAGTGCAATAATGACACTGAGCAATAGAGCTAGTAGTATGACCACAAGTTCGAGTTCTAAATATTGCACCCAGGAGATATTGGCGGCGGGCGCCCGTAGATGGCGCGCTCCGCCGTGACGCAGCACGTGCTCCGTCCACCACACCGCGCGCTGCAGACCGGACATGGGCTCATCACGCATTATGGATCGAAGGCGAATGATGCTTTTGCGGTAACTGTAAGCAAATATAGTATTCTTAAGAATCTCAGATGTTTATACTCTGGCACGCAAAATATATGTTTTTGTGTTTAAGTAGTTATGTGTAAGATTTGTTCGAGTTTGGCACCTTGTAAGATTATTGTCAGTTTCATTAGGACATGCTAGAATAACTCCATTTTTTCGCTTCTGCTCTACTACTGAGGGTACGCCAAGCGAATGGTGAGGATTGTAAATCTTCGCCAATTCGGGAAGACCCATCGCCAGCAGTAGCCAATTGACATACAGACAAATTAACGCCTTTAACCCTTGCAAGGTAGGCAAGGGTAGGTAAAATACGGTCGCTATCGCCACCTTTTTCAAATATTTAAGGACCGTTTCAGAAAAACCCTGTATCACTGTAGTGACAGGTGGTCAGCGGTTCGCCGAAGATTGTAATGCACATGAAACCCTCGAGTCTCTTAGAAGCCTTTTACGACACCTGCGAGAAAGAAATGGGGTGATACTATATACTATTCTAATAGATACTATTCTATAGATACTATTCTATCCATAGATACTCTTCTATCTATAGATACTATTCTATCTATAGATACTATTCTAAAACGGCATCATAGGGCAGCTCAAACCATTAAAAAATAAATAAAAAACAAAGAAACAAAATATCTTACCTCTTATCATTTAAAACTGTACTAATAGCACTCTCAAAGCCCTCTTCAGTAATGGAGTCAACGTCAACTCGGAGTCCAATGTTATGCTTGACGTACTTTTCAACATTGAACCACTGGTCCCCAAACATAGGTATACCAATAAGTGGAACACCGGCAGAAATAGCTTCATTCGTGGACTGGAGAGCTCCTTGTGTTATGAAGAGTTTGACTTTCGGATGCCCTGGAAGTCAAATAAAAAACAAATTAATTTTTTTTACTTGTAGATATACTCGCATATTTCATTTAAATATTCTTGGATTCATTAACTTTTTATACCAATAACACAAAATTTTTTGTTGGTTGTTTATTTTTTAAGTGATTGTTTACTATTTATATTTTTTATCACGCTAAAGTATACTTCCTGGGTATTGTTTTATACCTTTGTTTCATCTTTGTACAAGCAGAGATTCTAAAAATCCGATTTTTTAATTAAACATATTCTTACATACATGCATACATAAATCACGCCTGTAGCCCTTACGGGGTAGGCAGAGCGTTAACGCCCGTAAAACAGATATTAACACCACGTCTGGCAAAAGTTTGAGGGTCAATCAGATAACTGTGTATCACTATAGTGACAGGTTGTCAGCCCAACATATTCTTATGATAACATTAATTAAACACAAATATAAGACTTCAACTATCGATATAAATAAGCTAACAAGGTGATATGGGTTTTCGCAACTTACTTGTTATTATTGGCAGAGCTTATACCTCTATGTTTCGGCGGTAGCTTTCTTCACGGAGGTCGACAGATCACATACCGCCCGCCCGCCTGTCAGCTGTGATTGCCGAATAAATAACAAGTATGTCGCGTAAACCCACATCATGATTTGTTCGTTTAATAATAAAAAAAGCCTCCAAGGTATTAAAAAAAAAATTGAGAGACTAGACGGTGCGCCAGACGTCACCTAATTTCACGGTTCAACTAAAATTTATATTATAGATAAAGTACTTCACAGACTGTTCAAATTATTATGACATCAAAGATTTTTGGCGTTTGTTGTTACATCTCAAAGTATCTCAAATAACACGACTGAAATATATCTCATAGACCTACCAATAAGTTAGTTATATGTTCATCAGATCATTTTAGTTAGCCATAGTTCATATTAATTTCAAAGAACTTGGATATGATAGATAGATAGATAGATTAATCATTTATTAAAGAAACATTACTTATACTTACTTAAAAGATCCGATTGCGGAAACCACTTTGATATTTTAATGTTTGTTGAACTTGTGTTCAGTTCAACTGCGTTCCATTTCATAAGTATGTTTTGAGGCATCTTTGAAAACACTTTCAACATTGTTTGGACCTTATCAGTCGGTAATATGGTTTCAATGTTGGTCCCCAAATTGACATAAATAACTCCATTTTTGGATTCCTCAAGATAAGATTTTAATTCCTGCAAAAAACATGGGTTGTCTAATTCCAAGCTAAACTCCCGCAGTGGAAGCGATTTACACAGGTAAATTTCGAGCAAAATACCAGGAGTTCAACTGGAGGCAGACAATGGCTGCGTTACGCAGCGCTAAATAACATACGCTGCACAATATAGCAGCGCATACTATGAATTAAACGTGAACCTAAATCTATTTAACCTAATTAACTAAGTTGAGTGAAATTGGCAAATGATGTGTTCCAACCTTTACATAACTCAAGTCGGTAGTAAATACCGTCTGCCGATCTGGCGTTACGTCACACGTATTAGCACTAGATTATAAGTAAGTACCTCCAAATTATATCACCCCACGAATTCCGCAATTCGTACTAAGGAGTCACAATGATATGGTACAACAAATATGACTAAAGGGAACACACCATTAACACGGAGAAACAGTTTTATACTAAAACAACTAGGTTTATCACTTACAGTCAACGCCGGCGCAAATGCATAAATACCCAACGGAGAAAGGAAGTTCAGGGAATGGATCAAATAGGGATTCCGTTGGTACTTACAGGGCTGGGTGGAAAAGATATCGACACCCAGCATTCCACTACAGCCTTGGCGCGTTATTCACTTCAAACCACTCACAGCTTCTGTTCGTATTCCACTTTGATATTAGTCATTACGCGTGACCCAACCCGAATTTGGGCCGTACAAACGCGGGCCATATGGCCACCTGATGCCTATTCAACGCGACGCTCACGTGGAAGACGTCGAGACATCCAACAATCACTAAGCCTGGCATTCCAGTACAACCCAGGAGAAACGCAATAATACGATGCATCAACACGCGCGATCTCAAATTGAATCGTCCATTACACGCGGCATCACAAAACGCGTGGCGGGAAATCCGCACAATACGCGATACCCTCCCGTCCGAACGGTTTTGAGTGACTGATAGTGCGGTGCAGAAATCACCGCTTGGCGCCTACCAGGCGGCCCGCGCGCACGCCGCCACCCTCGCCCCGCGAGCGAGAAAGGGACAACATATGCCCAGAGCGATGCGTGTGAAATCGCGGCGCATTCATAGACCGTCATTAATACCTAACTTACCCCAGCATAGCAACGCTAAATTAAACATTCACCCGCCCTAGGCCGAATCCCTTAGGCCTATTCACTACTGGGGAGACGAGATAGCGTTGCTATTGCTCGCTTAAGAACTGAATCCCCTACCTGAACTGTCGCGACTCGAGGAGTGCCATCACTACCTGGGAACAAGTTGAGAATGCGCCCTCTGCGCCATCGCAGTGGCGGCAGGTTGGCATCCTTAACCAGAACGAGATCTCCGATGCGAGGGGGTTCAGTTCTGTCCGTCCACTTAAGGCGTTGCTGCAGAATGTGCAAATACTCAAGCGACCATCGCTTCCAAAAATTCTGAGACATTTGCTGCAGCAACTCATAACGCGTCAAACGATTGCTACTGACCTCTGTGTAGGGGTACTCTGGCAAGGCGTTAAGTGGTCGGCCAATTAAGAAATGCCCTGGTGTCAGGGCCTCCAGATCATTCGGATCTGAGCTAAGCGGACACAAAGGACGTGAATTGAGAACGGCCTCAATTTTACAAAACACGGTCGCTAGCTCCTCAAAGGTTAATATCGTTAAACCTATAACGCGCATCAAATGCGTCTTAGCGGACTTTACAACCGCTTCAAATATACCACCCCAGTGGGGGCATCCTGGTGGATCGAACACCCAGTTAATGCCCTGACGGGAGAGGCTCGTGCCGATAGCTTCCTCGTTTTCCGATAAAAACGTTATAATTTCTTTCATACATCGATCAGCGCCCTTAAAGTTGGTACCACAGTCCGACCTGATCAGCGCTGGTCGCCCTCTTCGCGACACAAATCTATCTAAAGCTGCTAAGAAAGCCTCCGTAGTGAGGTCGGCCACGAGTTCCAAGTGGACGGCCTTGGTTGCTAGGCACACAAACACGCACAAATACGCCTTGATTGACTTCGCGTTGCGAAGGCGTGATGCCTTTACCATAAAAGGCCCCGCAAAGTCCGTTCCCACACCCGCAAACGTCCAGGCTTCCGTCACCCGGTCCGGTGGGAGGTCTCCCATCTGAGGTTGCATTGTGGCTGCCTTCAACCGATAACAAGGCAAGCACCGAAACACAATGCTCCGTACCGTACGTCGTCCAGACAAGATCCAAAACTCGCGCTGCAGAATAGCCAAAAGTGCATTGCAGCCCGCATGCGAGTTTTTCTGGTGACGATCCCTAACTATAAGTTCTACCAAAGGTCCCTTCTTTGGGAGTAACAGCGGATGCCGTGCTGAAAAGGGCAGGTTAGCGTTCCGAAGTCTACCTCCAACCCGGAGCATTCCATGCTCGTCCACGAACGGGTTGAGGCGCACAAGACCTCCCTTCAGCTTTCCACGGCCATCCCTGAGCAGCCTGGCCTCTTCCTCAAAATGTTCCGCCTGGACGACCCTAACCAATAAACTTAGAGCCGCATTCCGCTCCGCAGGCGAGAGGACAGGTGCCAAGTTCCGTTCTGCTTGAGGTTTTCTACAGTTGTTCACGAACCGTTTGATCCAACCTGTCACCCCTAGAAGTTTGTCGAGGGAGCTGTATCGTTCCAGCAAGAAAGCCGCACTAGGCTTAGGTACGATCTGCCCTACGTTCACTCGCAAACCTCGATCAGGTGGCTCAAGCGGCGACCCGCACTCATTGTATGGCCATCTCTCAGGTGACTCAGTCAGCCACTGAGGTCCCCACCACAGTGAGTGACCTACCAAATCAGGGGGCCCTACATCCCCGTGAGGCGCAGTCCGCTGGGTTCTGTTCTCCCGGTATGTGTCTCCATACCAACGGAGTTTCCGATCCTTTAATCTGTAACACCCGATTTGCCACGAAAACCTCAAGAGTATGTACCGACGTCTGTAACCAGCACAGAACTATCCTACTGTCGGTCCATGCGTACACCGTTTCATCCAAATTGATGGTACCGCGTAGATTACTAGCGACATAATGTAGCAAGCGCGTGAGAAGCGCTGCTCCCGCCAATTCCAACTTTGGAATGGTCCATCTTGTCCTAACCGGAGCCACCTTACTCTTGGCCATAACTAGACGCACGTCTACAGTTCCCGTTGAACTGACTGTCCGCAAATAGACAGCTGCCGCGTACCCTCGCTCCGAGGCATCACAAAACCCATGTAGGGTAGCCTTACATCCCACCGATGGGAGCAACTTGCGAGGTATGGCGATGCGTACGATCCCTGGTAAGGTGGTCACAAACTTGGTCCAATCATTCAACAGCTCTCCGGAGAGCTGGTCGTCCCAACCCAAGTTTGCTATCCACAACCTTTGCAAGAAGCACTTCGCCATGAACGTCACCGGTGCGATCCACCCGTTAGGATCGAAAGTTCTGGCGATCGTCGATAATACCGAACGCTTCGTCCAAGTCTTCTGCAAAAGGTCTGGCTCGATCTGATACGTAAAGACATCATGCGTTGGCCTATATTGCACCCCTAGGATGCTCAACGTATTTGGATTGTCCGGGTTCTCGAAAAGGTGCGGGTCCTGCTGGAACTCACCTGGCAACCCGGCCAGGAGCTCTGGACAGCTGGACAGCCATTTCCGCAACTCATAACCTCCTGATTCCATGATCGCGATCAGCTCGTCTCGTAGTAGCAGTGCTTGTTGCACGCTATCTGCACCCGTGCAGATGTCATCCACGTAGACGTCGCGATCCAGTACTGCTGCGGCTCGAGGGAATCTTACCCTTTCCTGTGCGGCCAACTCTCGCAGCGTGCGTACTGCCAAAAACGGACTTGGCTTCAGACCATACGTTACCGTGTTAAGCTCATAAGTGACCATCGGCTCGTCAGGGCTCTCACGCCACAAAATCAGCTGGTACCGACGGTCATCCGGGTGTATAATTGTTTGGCGAAACATCATTTTGACGTCTGCGACGAACGCTACTTGGTGCAACCGAAAATCTGTGAGGATGTCCACAATGTCCCGGTTCAACTTGGGACCCGCGTGCAGACACTGGTTCACAGACACACCATTCGATGTAGGAGCAGAACCGTCAAACACTACCCGTATCTTCGCCTCCGGTGACTTCAAAACAGCCAGGTGTGGTATATAGTAATGCTCGACACACCTCCAATCTACAGCCCCATCCGTTGTGGGCCTTATATTTAAGCGTAGCCTACTCACCAGCTTACTAGACACAATACAACCCTGAGCCCCTGTATCTAACAAGGCTCTTACCTGTATGCTGCGGCCACCGTATCCCCATACCCAAATCATTGCCGTAGGCAACAATACCGTAATTGGCCGGGGGGCCGAAGCTGGCGTGTAGGCGGCGATTACCTAGCAGGAACCTAAGCGCGGAGTGTCCGCGTCCTGCGGGGGGGTCCCCTCTCTCCGTACACCTTCGAGTGGGTCCCACTCCTGCCGATAGGGACCTCTGGTCCTGTACGCCATGGCTGGCAGCCTATAGTAACCCTGCGGCAGGCGCGCGTACCGTGGATGCGCCTGTAGCCGCGGGTGCTCAGCCAAGGGGAGAGGCATGCGTGGGTCATGGGAACTCACCATGTTGTTCAGACCCGCCGAGTACTGCATGTACTGGCCCTGGTGTTGGCACCCGCCCGTAGCATCACGTACTTGTGATGGGTGCCCCTGACCTTGGACCTGTGACCACCTACCCTGTTCCGGCACCTGCTGCCGAGGTGGTGACTGTCTCGCGCGTGGTGAAGGGGGCATCACCTGCTGATGTCCCTGGCCTCGTCCCTGAAACCCTGGTGGAAGAGGACTCCTCCTTGGAGGGGGTGGGGAGCGTTGCTCCCGTCTAGGTAGGGCAGACTCCGTCCGCTGACCCGCGTCAGCTCTGCCTCCGTAATCTCCGCTGCGGTTCATGCATAGGAGCTGATGGTGGGCACCCTGGCAGTACCTGCAGTTGGTGCTTGATGGGCACTCTCGCACCTGATGCGGCCCCATACACCTAAAGCACCAACGCCGTTGCTGCACCACACCACGGCGTTTCTGCACCCGCTGTGCAGCGAACTCCTCACACGCAGTCACCTGATGCCCCGCCTCTCTGCAGTAGGCACACCTCGATTCCAAATTAGCGACATTGTATCGCCTGGGTGGCCTACTCTTACCGTCTCGCGCCTGTGCACCCGGCCGTTCCGGGCGGCGAGCGGCCGCAGACTCCGCGTGAGGCGACTCTCCAAATTGGGCATCTACCCGCCTGCACTCGGCCTCGAGGAAGGACTTGAGCTCCTCGAAGGTCGGGAGGTAATCAGATGTCTTACCTCCGTGTGACTGTTCAAAACGAGCGGCCATGTCGCTCGGCAGGCGGCGCAACAACGTGTGGACCAGGATATAATCATAGCCTGACACCGGCATCCCCTGTCTCTCAAGAGCGTTCACTGCAACGCAGACAGGGTTGAGGACCTTGGCCCTGAGGTCCGTCCCTCGTGTGATGGTCGGCACGATGAGCCACTGTTCCAGGAGTTGGTCAATCATGAGACGTTTGTTGCTGTATCTCTCGATCAGCAAACCGCGAGCCGTCTCGTAACTTGCATCATCGACTGGTAGATGCTTTACCAGCTCATGGGGCTCACCTTGCAGCTTGGCCATCAATTGTGCCATTTTATATGCCGGCTGCAAGTCAGTGCGGTTATGAATCACACTGTCAAACAGATCCTGGAATCGGGTCCAATCCGTGTAGTCCCCGTGGAAGACCGGAATCGCCACAGCCGGCAGGGGCACTTGCACCCCCGGTCCCCGCGGACCATGGGGTGGGTCCGGCTCCCCAGCTCTACGCCTGGTGATCACAGCAGCCGCCTGCTGGATCTCCTGCCCCATCTCCATGCACTGGGTCACATTCGTCCGGACCGTAAGTTTGACCTCCTCATCAGGCGTCCCATCAAATAACTCCTCGCATCCAGTGAGGCAATCCAACACCTCCGCGACCCGTTCGTCAATCCGTTGCGCACAAGCGATGAGTGCGTCCTCTCGGTCCCCGCGACCGACCATCGCCTGCTTAGTCGCGAACCAAATTAGGTGCGTTCTAATTTTTGCCTGAAGCTGTGTAATTGTGGGAGCCATGGTACCAACTCAAAGTAACACCGAACCTTACAATAAAAAAAAAAAATAGACAATCGGCCCTGATCCTACCGTTAGGATATCCGCACAGGGTAAACACAACGATAATAACAAGCAATTCACTAATTGATTGGCCCTGATCCTACCGATAGGATATTCTACACAGGGCACACACTACAATCACAATAAATATATTTTTTTTTATGTAGGTAGATTAAAAATCTTATACTAAAATAATCTTAAATCTAGTGGTTTTCTGAACCACGCTCTGCTACCAAAAATTGTCTAATTCCAAGCTAAACTCCCGCAGTGGAAGCGATTTACACAGGTAAATTTCGAGCAAAATACCAGGAGTTCAACTGGAGGCAGACAATGGCTGCGTTACGCAGCGCTAAATAACATACGCCGCACAATATAGCAGCGCATACTATGAATTAAACGTGAACCTAAATCTATTTAACTTAATTAACTAAGTTGATTGAAATTGGCTAATGATGTGTTCCAACCTTTACATAACTCAAGTCGGTAGTAAATACCGTCTGCCGATCTGGCGTTACGTCACACGTATTAGCACTAGATTATAAGTAAGTACCTCCAAATTATATCACCCCACGAATTCCGCAATTCGTACTAAGGAGTCACAATGATATGGTACAACAAATATGACTAAAGGGAACACACCATTAACACGGAGAAACAGTTTTATACTAAAACAACTAGGTTTATCACTTACAGTCAACGCCGGCGCAAATGCATAAATACCCAACGGAGAAAGGAAGTTCAGGGAATGGATCAAATAGGGATTCCGTTGGTACTTACAGGGCTGGGTGGAAAAGATATCGACACCCAGCATTCCACTACAGCCTTGGCGCGTTATTCACTTCAAACCACTCACAGCTTCTGTTCGTATTCCACTTTGATATTAGTCATTACGCGTGACCCAACCCGAATTTGGGCCGTACAAACGCGGGCCATATGGCCACCTGATGCCTATTCAACGCGACGCTCACGTGGAAGACGTCGAGACATCCAACAATCACTAAGCCTGGCATTCCAGTACAACCCAGGAGAAACGCAATAATACGATGCATCAACACGCGCGATCTCAAATTGAATCGTCCATTACACGCGGCATCACAAAACGCGTGGCGGGAAATCCGCACAATACGCGATACCCTCCCGTCCGAACGGTTTTGAGTGACTGATAGTGCGGTGCAGAAATCACCGCTTGGCGCCTACCAGGCGGCCCGCGCGCATGCCGCCACCCTCGCCCCGCGAGCGAGAAAGGGACAACATATGCCCAGAGCGATGCGTGCGAAATCGCGGCGCATTCATAGACCGTCATTAATACCTAACTTACCCCAGCATAGCAACGCTAAATTAAACATGGGTTATTTATTTTTTATTCAGTTCGACAAACAGGAAGATGCTAGCTTACTAAGTTGCGTTAAAGCCTTTTTGCTGTATGTAATTATAGGTTCAAAGATTTGTTTTCGTATGTTGATGACCGTTTTTTTTTAAGTAGTAAGTATAAGGTTAGTGAAAAAATAATCATACAGATATTGGTACTGTTATGCTCGGGCTAAGGTCAGGGTCAGTTTACACTTTGTAATGTTCTTAAGCCGCCCAATTTAGCATATGAGTTACAACATCGCTTTATGCGTTTTAACCTGTGAGCTTGGCTGTACAAACAAAATGCGTAGTTCCAAAAGTCTTCTTTAATAATACTGCTCATAAAAGGTTTATTACATATTCATGATGATAAACCGACTTACCTTAGGTAACTCCTTTACGGGGTTTTGATGAATACTCCCCATAAAAACCACGCCTGGAGGAACCGGCCTATTATCCTCCCAAATGGGATGCATATTTAAGAACAACATATCAACGCTATTCCTCAATTCTGCTAACTCTGGCATGTTTGGACCGAAATTCCTTTTCAGCATCTCGTTCTCTAATACTTCTATCTCACTATATAGATCTCTGATAAGAAGCCATTTCCATACGACTGATAGTCTTTCCCAAATACTTAGGTTATACAGTTTTTGGTTCGTCATTTCTGGGTACAGAATGGGATGAGTCGGCGCCCCCATAGCTTCGTAATCTCCTCGCACTGATGTAAACGAACTAATTTGTATCACAGGTGCTTTGAATACATGTGAAAATGCCAAAGTTGGAGCTATCAATGCTTCAACTAAAATCAGGTCAAATTTCTGTTTTTTATCTCTAATGATAGCTCTAACTTCATCGCTCTGGATTTGTTTTTCGAAAATTTCACCGAACAAGCGCAAACTGAACTCTACTTGTGAGTGCAGGTCTTGTCTCTTTCCTGTAGACGTCATGGACATTACTTTGCTCCATATTGTATACGAAACGTCATGAACGTCCACTTCTGTAAGATTTCCCGGTGTTTCACCTTTAGGATACGCTGGGTCTGTTGTGATAACGACCACTTCGTGTCCACGTCTGGCCAACTCTTGGGTCAGCGGACGAAACACTACCTGATGACTTATTGAAGGCGTGGGAAACACTGCTAAAATTCTTGCCGATTCACTCACAAAGTTCATTGAATAGAAACACAGAACTATCAAAATTAATCTTCTCATTTTATATGCAAAACAAATACGTCTATTCGAGTAGGAAGTTGCTAGTGGAATTAACTTGAATCAAGAATAACAAGAAAGATAATTATATTCGTCACAAGACTATAAAAAGAGTTACCATTAGGAGTCCCTTGGAAATTCACAAAGCCGCATAATAACCTTGCCGGAATAGTAATTTTTGTTACCAAGTTTATAATCCGCATATTGGTAAACGAGTTGTGTTCTGGCACACCTATTTACAGTACAGTTAGGAAATTTCTAATTAGTAGAAATACAATACAACCAAAGATTTTCGTACAAAATATTAAAATATTGCGACTTACAATGCGCAAGTATTTTTCAAACCTTTTTAAATTTCTTTCAAACTTTACTTTTAATTATACACTTACTAATACTATATTTTCAGAAAAAGGCTAGTTTAATACACCCTACTGGACTATCTGAATCTATTTCTAGCAAACAATAAAATATTTAAAGAAACAACAATTTGAATACAAATCTCGTCCGGTTATCATCGTCATTGCAAGGTCATCTCGAAACCAGTTTAAGAAAAATCATGTTCGCGTGAGTGACGCATGTTATTAAATTACCATGTTATGTACCTATAAAAATATAATGTTACGTAACTAAGATTGCCGTGTAATGCTGGCTTTGATGCCGTGTAATGCCGGCTTAGAATAACATCACCCCATTTCTTTCCCGTGAGTGTCGTAAAAGGCGACGAAGGGACTCGAGGGTGTGTTTTGCAATTTTAGGCGATGGGCTGACAACCTGTCACTATGGCGATAAACAATTTTCCGAATGACCCTCAAATGTTTGCCAGACGTCGCGTAAATGTCCGTTTTTGCGGCCGTTTACGCTCTGCCTACCCCGAAAAGGATAAAGGCGTGATATATGTATGTATGTATGTAACTAAGATTATGGTGAGTGAAATTATGTTCATTATGTTTTACTAAATAGGTGGACGGGCGTAATAAAAATTTACCTGCCGAATGTTTAGTTCGCAACTTTTCAGAACTAGTTGAAATATATTCCTATGGGCAAATTCTTCAGTTTCATGGTCATACATCCCATAAGTATTCGTTGAGGGCACATTACATGGGGCATTTGCAGGTCACAAATGTTTGTCCGACGTGGCGTAAATGTCCATTGTGCCCAACCAAAAAAGGAGTGTAATGTTATTACTAGAGTATATGTATGTATTTACGTACTCTTTAACCAAGGAACAGATTATAATGGGAAATGTATCGGAAGAATCCTTACATTATCCCGAGTATCATAGGCTAGGCTTTATCTCGGAAAGCAGTCGTGTTCTTTAAATTTTTAATTTATTAAACGCTCTGCCTACCCCGCAAGAGTTAAAGGCTTGACATATGGATGTATACATATGTATTTTGGCTAGAGGTATGGCTGATAATACCCATATACCTCTAGCAATCTCTATACAATGGCTGAACCGTATAAACTAAATTACTATAGGAAATAGATTTTCTCGTTGGCCGCCGCCGATGGCTTCGTTTTTCGCACAAAACCAATTTTTCCAAATGTGATTCTGGCCGATTGAATCTCGAGATTTTTATTGTTGACTAGTTTTCTCCCACACCTTGGTGTTGATGGGCATTACCCTTGGAACCATTTATTTAAATCTTTATTGCACACAAGATAAAACACAGTACATTAACATCTTAGAAAAACGACACAACAGGTTCTTACTAAAAAGAAATCTATACATACAATGTACAACCTTTTGTCTGTATCTATACATACAATACGATTCATGGTTAGTAGCATAGTATTAAGAAACTTAATGCAATATTTTGAGCGAATTTTAATTTGGCCAGACTATTATGAAACATAGGGTGATAACAAAATGTCTCGCTAAACTAGACACGAAGGTTACACAGGCTGATCATTTATCACCGCGATCCGCACTGATGGGCGCGCAATAAACGTCAACTGTAGCGTAAAGATAACACAGCTTCTATACAGGTCATTAATATTTATATCGTTGCGAAAAATTAGGTTCCAGTCGTAAAATAGTACCATGGTTTATTTGGAACCCACAGTGCTATATTTTTTTATTTATGAAAATGAGAAATATAAAAAAATAATGTGCGTCGCTTTGAGACGAGTATCAATAAGTTGAAAACTTGGCAGTGTTCGGTTGATTGCCTTTCAAATCTTCAACAGGCGCATCTGCAAACGCACCTAGCCTTATTGATACGGGAATAAGATTGAAAATCACAAGTTCATTTTGGTTGACTGACGTATGCGTTACGGTGCGTTAAAAATAAACAGCGACGGACGACAAGTGGGGGAAACACCTT
Source organism: Tuta absoluta (assembly GCA_027580185.1). NCBI lineage: Eukaryota > Metazoa > Arthropoda > Insecta > Lepidoptera > Gelechiidae > Tuta > Tuta absoluta. The sequence continues at coordinate 1,738,621 of JAQAHW010000019.1, read as the reverse complement.
AATATTAACCTGCCCCTGTCGAATGTCGATGTTGGATAAACCGCGAAAAACCAAACAGATGATCCTCGATGCCAATTTAATAGCTGAAGCGGGCTTTCGGGCGGGCATCATGAACTTTTATTTTGATGGTATTTCCGTGTCTCATTTAGATAACTGGACTCATGGGGCTAAGATGGCAGCACGACTCTACAAAAGTTCTATACGATTTGACATTACGGCGCGACTTCTACTCTTCGATTGAGTCTTCGCGTTACAAACTGGACATTTTGCCGTAGACGATTATCACTATCAAGACCATGAAGATTTTCATCGGAGGTTTTCACCCACTCAAAAACTGTAGTTTTTTCAAATTTGCTTATTGTGTAATAAGTTTGAAGAAATCACTTAAATGGAAGTAACGTTACACTGTGATTTTGACTTATTTATTCCTTTTCTTTGTATTTTACTATTATAGTCATCATCATCTACAAAAAACTGTGATTTATTATCACGTAATTTTTACGTACCGAATTCGACCTCATTGTTCCTAATCCTAAAAGCCATATTATCAATTTAAATAAAATACCATTTGACACTTGCCAAAAATTTATTCATAGGGTTGCCTAGCTGAACAAAAATTTACTATCGATAACCTGAATATATAGGTACACATATCGTGGTTTTATTCCTTGCGGGGTAGGCAGAGCGTTATCGGCCGTAAAATACGATCGCTATCGCCACGTCTGACAAATATGTAAGGTCCGTTTCAGAAAAATCGTGTATCACAATAGTGACAGGTGGTCAGCCTATCGCCTAAAAATATAATACACATGAAACCCTAGAGTCCATCCGCCGCCTCTTACGATACCCGCAAAAAGAAATAGGATGATGCTATTCTAAACCACGAAGCCTGGAGGAGTTTGGCAGAGCAGTAACTCCTCATGGTTACTGCTCCGTCATTCCTTAGATAAATCATTTATTCACTGACAAGACAGTACATGGCAACATTGCATGACAATACACATTTTTAACACTAATAATAGTTTAGGCATTATTCTAAAAACAGATAAGTAAACGACTAGAGATATTGTGGGGATAATTTGTCGTGCCAAGCACTGCATGTGACAGTAAAAAGGTCCTAACTCAGCATGTTGTCACAGCATGCTGTGACGCTGGTTATTCTGCTAGAACCTTGTGTTAGTGAGTCGACGCTAACGAGACAGAGAGGGCAAATTAGATGTTTGTTGCCCGACTGCGCGAATATGCAAACTTAAGAAACAGCTTAGGCAAGTAAGTAATGTTAATAAATTAGTAAATATTTTTGTAAAGTAAATATATATTTATCGGTATAAGTGTTAGTGTACATGTAGTTGCTGTATTAAATTAATAATAGAAGTATATAAATAGTAGATAAATCAAATAAATGCATGTAAGTTTAAGTCTAGTTTCAGATACAATACGAATTTTCACGTTGAATTTTGTAAAAGGTACATTTTATATTTTATTTTGAATGTTTTAAGTGATTTTGTGTTTCGTATAGGAGGCGGTATGTTGTTCCATATTTTAGCCGCATTGTATTTGAAACTACTGCGAAAAGCAGTGGTTTTATGTCGAGGCATGAGGAGGGGTGGAGCGCAAGTTCGAAGAGTGGTTTTACGAATTGATTGTCGCCAATTTAACTTATCAAATAAGTACTTGGGGGACTGATATTTCGTCACTCCAAACAATAATGCTGCTGTGTACAACTTCTGACGCTCTTGCATTTTTAGTGTGCCTGATGAATGTAGGTAAGGAGTAATATGTGCACGAGGAGGAATTTTGTAACAGTATCTAGCACAGGCGTTCTGAACCCGCTGGATTAGCTTATGAGAGTTAGATGACAAACAAGGGCCGTATACAGTAATTCCATAATTAAGTTTAGACAGTATCAGTGTCTCACACAGTAAGATACGTAGGTCAGTGCTTATATAGTCGCGAATCCTATAAAGTATTTTGAGCCTGTAGAAACAATTTCGTACAGTCTCAGTCAGAAATTTTTCAAAACGCAGTCTACCATCCATCAGTATCCCCAAATTTCTAGCTTCATCAACCCGTTCAATATCGACGCCTAGGATTGAAATTTTTGGGTTACGTGCTTTTGTATTTTCAATTTGTTTAGCGGAGCCAAGAATAAGATATTTAGTTTTAGAAGGGTTAAGGACCAGTTCATTTTTAGCGGACCATGACGCTACTTTGTCTAAATCTTGATTTAAATTATAGACTGCTGTATCAAATTCTGATAATGATATGGGGACATACAACTGCAAATCATCCGCATATATGTGGTAGAGGCTATTTTCAATAACTTTGGTGAGATCAGAGGTATATAGAATAAACAATAATGGCCCAAGAATTGAACCCTGAGGGACACCTCTTGCGACTGAACTCACCTTCGAGGATAAGCTTGTGCCATCCGGCTTATCGATCACTACTTGCTGCGAGCGATTGTTAAGGTAGGAGTCAAACCATTGTACAGTTGAGTCGTGAAAACCATAATAAGACATTTTGGCTAGAAGCATAGTTGTATTTATGGAATCAAAGGCTCTGGAGTAGTCTAACAGTACTAAAATAGTGGCCTTGCCTTTGTCTTGATTTGTTAGCACATTATCGACAACATCGAGTAGAGCTGTAGTCGTGCTGCGGCCTTTCCTGAACCCTGATTGTAATTCAGGTAGTAAAGCGTGTGATTCGCAATATTTCATGAGTTGGTTATAGACGACTTTTTCTAATATTTTAGATAGATATGGAAGCAGGCTTATGGGTCGTAAGTCTTTAACGTTCAGTGGATTGCTATTTTTGGGTATAGGACGCACCAAGGCTGTTTTCCACACAGAAGGGAACTTATGAGAAGTTATTGACCTATTAATAATTGCTGTTATAATGGATAGCGTCTGAGGCAAAGTAAGTAGGATCATGTCTCTGCTTAATTTGTCAGAGCCCTGTGCGTTGGACTTTATGTCAAATAGAATCTTGCTGACAGTGAGTTCAGTTACAGGTTCCAACATAAAGGAAGCTGAAACTGCCTTTACCTGCTGAAAGTATGCAATATCTGAAGCAGAGACACCGACCCCACCCGGAACGTTTAGGAAGTGCGAGTTTATAGCTTCGGGGTCTATAAGATGTTGAGGTAACTCAAAATCTTGCTTAGGATCAGGTAAGACGGTAGACTTAAGGTTTCTCCAGAGAACTATGGGTTTGTTTATATTTTTGTTGATGTTCTGCGCAAAATAAGCCTTACGCTCAGTTAAGAGAGAGATATTTGCGGTTTTTTTTAAGTCCTTATAATACTCTAAATGGCTGTTCAGATTTGTCGCGCGATGTCTTGCTTTTGCTTCGTCACGCTGTTGCATGAGGTAGCGAATATTACTGGTTATCCATGGTGTATTTCTATCTCTGATTACAATTGTCTTTAACGGCGCATGATGATCAAATAATATTTCTAAACGACTATTAAAGGAAGAAACCATATCGTCCACATTTTCTAAGTTCATGATATCCGATAAATCCAAGCACTCTAAGTCAATATTAAAATTAGTCATGTTAATATCTTTTATTGGTCTATGCGTAACCGTTTTGTTAGGAATCTTATTTCTTTTAATTTTGAAATCAGCTGTAATCAGTGCATGCGCGCCAAGGTCTGGTATATGTCGAACATTCACATCTATGACTGTAGCATCTGTGCAGACAAGATCAATTATGGACTCGCTGTGTGACGTAAAATGAGTGGATTGTGTCACGTAGTTTGTTAAACCTGAGCACTGTAAAAAGTCATCCAGCTTCCGGTAGCTACTAGAAAATTTATCATTTACATGAATATTAAAATCTCCCACTAGGATTACTCGGTCAAATTTTGAAAAGTGTGTTAAAGAATCCGCCAGCGCATCAAAAAAGGCGTCTATTGAAGCCCATGGTGGGCGGTAGGCAGTTCCGATCAAAACGTGGTTTTTATTTGTTCGCAATGATACCCACATCTGGTCTACATGGGTCATAGGAGTAGGGTGCGTTTGAGTGCGAACGCTCAGACCTTTTCTAATATAAAACCCTACCCCGCCACCATATAATTTGTCACTGGGTGGACGTGGAATATGTCTTAAATTATAGCCTGGAAGTCTAGGTGCACGAGCCTCCTGACCCAATTGCAACCAGGTCTCATTGATTGCTAGGATGTCTGGGGACACTCGATGGATAGCGACTAAAAGTTCATCGTGCTTAGTGCTTAACGATCCAACATTAAATAGACAAATTTTTAAATTATTTGTTTTAATCATTTAAAATACAAAAGAAAACTGTGATAGACCCAGACAAGCAATGAATGTGGTTATTAATTTCAAGTACATAATAGAGAGAGGGAGGTACTGTGTTTGTAGGCGTAGGTGACAGTGTGAATAATGTAATGATGTTTGATGAAATAGTTTTAATAATGTTCATGGTAAGTAAAAATTTAAAAATGCTGTTCATAATACTGATAATAAAGTTAATGGTGATATTTAAAAATATTGCATGAACACGAAAAATTTGTCCCCTCAAAAGTGTTAATATATCGTAAAAAGTACAAATGGTTTTTACTATAGAATAATAAGAATACTCATAACTACATAATAAGCACAAATTTAAGAAACAAGCTATAATGACTGCTTCTGCTCCGAGTGGACAGTGGTAGATTCATGAAAGACACGGTCAATATCTTCCTGGCTTCGAATCTGTATGACTTTAGAGGTGTCCGTGCGCCTAGTCATAATTTTACCATCCTTGGTCCAGACGTGCTTCCATTTTTGAGGTTTTGCATTGATAGCCGCAGCACGGGTGTTGCGGAACAATATACGGTTATCTTTCGTGAGTCTTTCGTTTACATAAAACTTTTGCGGTGTATGCGGTGGTAGTCCCAAGTCAATCGTGGTGGCATTTCGACGCGTACGTGCTTCTTGTAGGAATTTGCTGCAAAGGGCGTAACGTGTAAGACGCACTACAATGGGCCGTGCACGTGCAATCTTCTTTTCTTGCCCGCCAGCGATATCCACGTTCACTGGTTCTTCGTACGAAACCTGGTTGTCTTTAGGTATAGGGCCCACACGTCCAGCACTAACAATGTCATTTTCAGATATCTGTAGACCAAGTTTTGTAGCCACGCTGATAGCCAAGTGTGCAGGGGATTCACCTTTGAACTCGGGGATGCCAGATATTTCGATATCGTTCAATAATACCGCCTGATCCCGATCATTCAAGTCGTTGCGCAATCGTGTGATAGTATTTTGTAACTCGGGGGTTAGTTTTGAATCACTAGTCATTGTTGACACTTGTGTTTTCAGGACCATATTCTCTTTTTCGAGAACTTTTATTTTAGTTGCTAGGGACTCATATCCGTCCTCGAGTGTGGTAATTTTATTATGAAGAAAATCGGTAGTCTCAGTGAATTCGGATTTCATCACATTAACGGCAGCGTTAACCTCTCGCTTAACTTGAGACATTATATCAGACCTGGCATCATCAAGCTTTTTTAAAATCTCGGCCTTGTTCAGCTCAAGTTCAACTTTGAGGATTTTTCTGAATTGTTCAGAAGATAATGTTATGGATGAAGGCGTACAATTTTGAACACTTGTACGATCGAGTATCGATTGTTCCGCCACTTGCGATTTGTTAACGCCCGTTTCCCATGACATATTCAATGAACCATCTTGAGTTTCATTAGGTTCGCTTTGTCTAGCATTCCGTTGAGTAATGTTGGAGCAACTATGGCAAGTCCAAGACTTTTTCAACTGATCTTCATGTTCTCGGTAGAAAGCAGTTGTCCATTTCAGGCACTGAATATGATAATATTGTTTACACAGACAGCATTCAACCGTAACATCGGACGCCCTCAAGTAAACGTTGCATTTCACACATTTTTCGTTCTTTTCCATGATAGGTAGGTACTGTATTATCTTAGCAGCGCAGGCCGTAAGACGGAATATCGTAGCACACGTAGCAGATTACAAGACTTCGGGACTTCTCGATTAGAATCGTGTGGATTCGCCAAGCGCGACGTAGACCTTTTCGTAGAGGTACATAGGAATACGACGTTGCGTAGTCGTAGCGTTGTAGCACAAGGCGAAGCGTGGCGGGGCGCGGCGGGGCGCTGGCAACCGGTAGTTGATCGGGTCACCTCGGTGTCGCTCGGTAAAGTCCGCGGGCAGCGACGCGACGGCGCACAGGCACAGGTATGCAGGCTCACGCTCGATGATCGATCGCCACAGGTCAAAGTCCAATATTGGTGTTCAAGTTGTTTTCGATAGAAATTGGTCTAGATTAACCAGAATAACCACAAAACGTCACGAGTGAACACAATTTTTACGTTATCGTTCCGTTAAACACAAGACTGTGCAAAAATTTATTATTTTATCGCATAAGTCGAGACGGCAGCTGAGAAAAAATTGCGCGCGCGTCTGCTCTGTACCGCCCCGTCGAGCTCACTTTATTTAAATTGTTGAAATTCACTGCTAACTAAGAATAATAATGGCTTCAATTCGGGATATATTAGAAATAAACTATTCTTCCTTACTTACTTTCTGAAATGAAATATTGAAGAACACCCATTTTTGACTAGGGGTTAGCTTAAAACCAGCAGTGTGCTGTGCCTACACCCATTTCAGTTCATATTGTATATTTGTACTGAATTTATTTATTGTTGTGCCTAAGATGTGATGCGAAATAAATATATTTGTATTTGTATATAAATTCTCTTAACTTAAATTAGTGCTGTCACTTTCTGTAAAATTAGTCTAGAGAAGGATAGGAGATATCTTTGACTTAGATATCTCCTATGCTTTTCTAAACCTATTTGTCTGAAAGTGACAGCATTAATTTAAGATAAGTTAAGAGAATTTATATCCCGAATTGAGGGCGATATTATACTACTCTGAAATAGGTACTTCTTTGAAACTCTGATAATCGATATCGATAGTCTATTGAAAGTTCTATCATCGGTAGCACTACTAAAAATGACGTTACTTACGTTGTCAAATGCTTGGATTGAAGGAAAAAGTTATACAATGGACAAAATGATCATACTATCGAAACTTTGAACAAAAAGTTTAATGTATGAAACGCAGGAGAACTTTCATGGCGGCTTTATCTGTTTCACTTATTTCCGTTTTTTTTCTCTTTTGTTGGCAATAATGTCAACATCATTTGATCTGTGGACTCAGTTCAATCATCAAACAAAGAAATTGTTTTTAAGTTAATATTGTTTATTTTGCTTTGCTTCTTATCAAATAATTTTTAATAAGTAACAAAACCATAGTATTTGGCAAAAGCAAAGGAATAATGAAGTATAGGAAGTGTGAAATTTGTGAATTTGAAACCGAAAGAAAGGATGGACAGAAATGGTATTTCATGGCTCAGTTTCCTCTGGATAAAGAAAGGTAAGTAAAGATAATCATTATAATGCCTAGAATATGACTCATAAACATCGTTATTATAGCAATAAACATTAATTTGAATCAATATGTTTATTTTGCTTAAGAAGTTACTGTTATGTAGTACGACCAAAAATAATATATAATCGATATCGATACCATGCCTTGTCACTTGGCACAATTTATTTTTAATGGAGAATGTTTCTAACATTTCCTTACAACCGAGTTCTGGGTCAGAGTACCTATGTTTTTCGGGGCGGGGGGATATTGGAGTAAACGCTTCTGGGCCCTATGAAACGTCGAAATTTACTATTGGCAAAGCCTCTTCCATCTGCGCTACCGCGGCTCGTCCCCTGCCCGCGTAAGATAAGATACACTTGCAAAGTTCACGGGCAGGGGACGATCCGCGGTAGCCCACATGGATGAGGCGTCGCCACTTGTAAAGGAAAAAGTCGCAGGTTCAAATCATAGCCACGGTTGAAAAAAAATGCGGGTTTTCCAAAATTGTATACATAACACGGGAAGTGTTTTAACAATTTTTAATCAATTAAATGTATTTATTATTTGATAAGATATAATTATATGTTTCAGGTGAAGAAGAAATGTACCGCTATATAGCCCTGAATGAATGGTACAACAAAAAATCTTCGATCTACCCTACAATGAAATTATGTGCAATGATTGAAAATATGGTCAAAGTTTTAGATGAAGAAATAGGACCTACACTAAAAATTGTAGACGATTAAATGCATGGACATGCTTGTATGAACCCCGCCAAACCAGTCGCTCTGTTTTCCTGTGGGAATGGGGTGTGAGATTTTTCTGAAGTGAAAGTATCATCTAAAAAAAATTCGTCTAGTAGTTTTTGCTTGAAACGTGGACAAGCAGACAGATAGAAACAGTAATTTTTTTACTGTTGTTTTAAGACCTATAACTTGAACGGAATTTTAAGTATTCAAACGTACAGTCTTGGTTGAGTTACTGTTTTATTATATTTATTTAGAATTTCACAAAATTAATAATTATTGAAATCCTTTAGCTTGTTTTACTTAGAAAAAAGTCCATTAGTTGTGTTTCGGCAACTTATTGTTATTGAAATATTGAGTTAAAATTGGTTCGATAATATTCAAATACGGGGAGGTTCCGAACGACCGTCTTTCCCGAAAACGCTAAGCTCCACCGGCTAAACTGAACAACTATACCCAAGAAGCATAGGTCAAAAATTAAAAAAAATTACCTTCCATCGAGTATTATTCGGTCAGCTTAATTTTTGTATGGGAGGTACTATTTTTTAATGTTGTCTATCACTTTTGATCCTCGGTGAAAGTTGCTCAGTTTGACGGGCTTAGGGTCTTCGGGAAAGTCGGTTGTTGTCGGAACTTACCTGCTGCTAAATTGCTGAAACATAATTATTATTAGAATAAAAATATTATTTTGAGCTGCCGCGCCGTTTCGGCAGCTACGTTGTCGATATGGATAAATTGCAGGCTGTCGCGTAGCTACACCACTACGTGTGTTCTTTATGTTGGCTATACTAGACTTGACTTGTTTTGTCATGTTGGCAATGATTTGGGAACTGCGTTTTGACGTTTCGCGTCGTTCATTTTTTTTCTTCGGAGTCCCAACTCTTAAAACGCTAGTTCTATAGTTCTATTATATTCTCTTTGAAAATGATTGTAAACAATAAAAACAACAACAAAGAATTAAATTATATTATTTTTGCAATATTCGGTTATATTATGGTCATATACCATTGATTTACAAAATAATATATCTCAAAGTGATCTCAAATCACGTAAATGCTCAATAATATGTAAGTAACTAATAGCACTATTAGGAACTTTGATCTTATTATCAAGTATGGATTTTTTGTGTGATTTCCTCATCTCTCAATTATACCTATCCACCTACTTTACCTATTGATTACATACTTTGTTCACGACTCTTGTATTTTGTGATATTTACAGAGAAAGAAGCTTTACAGGACATAAAAACCTTACTGTTTCATGAATTAATCAATCAGTCATATCATCCTCAGCGTTCACTGCTGGCTTGGATATCTAGTTCTTGTATTGAACGCCACTAAGCATGATCCGCGATGCCCTTTCTACGCGCTTACCTAGCCTGAGCCTATAAATACGTTTTTGGATTCGCGGTTTCGACTCAAGAATATTTCAATCAGCAGTGGTTGTCGGATCTGCTTTGCTAATGAGCTGAGCTCTGTGGATAACTAAGGAAGGTAGGTACTGTTTATCTGCTGTGCTGCGTTTCATACTTCCTATTATATTTACTAGCGATTTTTTTGTGCAGTGATACAATGCCATCAAAACAATGAAACATATTTCTCCTACAGCTACGGTTATTTATTTATTAGCCATGGTTTTATAAGAGTTTATAGTGGGAGTATGGAGAGTCAGACTCTTGTGCATAAATATACAATAACAGTTCGTAAATAACAACATTATTTTTGTCTATTCAGAATACCCTGCCACCATTTCATTTTGTTGTAATCCGCAATAAAGTAATTGAATATTTATCACATGAGGATAAGAATACCTAATGATTCATCAGCTTCAGCAAGCCACTGCTAAAATTCGGCCTCTCTCTCGTGTCATAAATAATAATTTAAGCTGTACAATTGTTTTATTTATTTATGTACCATTTCAGTTAAAATAGAACATAAGCATAAGGCTAACGGTCAAAATAAATGGAAAAATAAGTTTATAGCTTATTCCTGACTGAATACCCTATCCATCCAAGAAATTAGTGGGAACAGTAATGGTTGAAATTATATTTCCTAAAATAAGTCTTTGAGCGTAGCTCGGGATAAGTTTTTGATGATTTTCGGATTCGTTGCCTGTTCAGACAGGGATGTATTGTCTTAAATTAGCGCACAACTGGCGTATATGAGCATAATTACAGGTGCGCGGGGGAAATGGTTTCGTGACTTGCATTGCAGCGTATTAGACCGTAACTATTACTTTTATTAAAGACGCTTCCAAAGGCTAGATGAAGCCTTCCGCTGGTCGAGTCGAAGTTCAGATACTGAAGCTTATTACAGAATCAGTTTAGTATTTGTACTTTACTCTGGACCAGCGGATTTTCAATAAAATACCTTTTTAAAGAGATAAGAATTCCGCCTACCCCGTAAGGGATATAGGCGTGATTGATGTATGTATGTAAGAATTCTAAAGTGAAGGGGTAAGCACCTAGCCTATGGAGGCGTGTTTGAGAAAAAAAAAGATTTACAAAGTGTATTAACTACAAATCGTATCAATAAAGGGACAAAACACACATCGCCATCTAGCCCCAAAATCAACTACGTAACATGTTTAGGAACTCACATTCACCTTCAAATTTTCATACCTATTTTAAAAAAAAATCTGCGCCATCTATTTCCTGTTAAATAAACATGTATAAATAATAAATTTTATACAAAGCAAGTTACGTTTCACGTGTTGGGGTGTGAAATAATATTTTAAATTCTTTCTCACCTACTCCTTTATGTTAAGCTTTATCTCATCTACTTACTTTATTTATTCCCATTTCTTTTTGCCGTTTATGCGCAAATACTGTGTATTCCTAAAATTTAAGTAGTTACCTACGTGCCTGTAGGGCATTATAACAATTAAGAATAAGTAAGTATGAAGCTAATATCTATAGTAAGATAGGGACTATATACAAAGTAAGAGCAAAAAGAATACAAAAGCGGTGATATTATACAATACCTGCTTGGTAGTTGTAAATTTTTTAGTCGGCAACTATAAGTTTAACGTGCCCTCCGAAACACGACAAAGTCCGGCCAATTTGAAACAATCTCATAGTATAATAACTTTGCGTGTCCCGTCCCTCACAATATGATACTAAAATAACTCGAGCTGAGCTTGATTGTACTATCAGCAGTTTTTTGTAGACATTTTGTGTGGAAAAACAGTATTTTATGAACAAAATCACCTCATACGCTATACTAAAATAAATATTTAGACATAAATATTCCGTATTTCTTGAATGCGAACTTGGAGAAACTGCTACGAGATTTCTTATATCTAATTCTATTAATATCTTTTATCTTTGAATCAAATATCTCCTATTTCCTATTTGTCATATTATTAGATACACGATTATGTTTCATGCTTATTTGATACCCTTCTACTTCATAATTGAAATTGTAAGTAATTTTGTAATTTTACTTGTCTTAGAAATTTTAAAATGGCTGCATTTATTCTGAATTTGGGTTTAATAAGTAAGTTTTGCTGCCTTCTATCTACAGCTTTCGAGATCGCGTACAAAGTTATTCTGTCTTCGTTTTTCAAAGATATTTTACTCCGTTAGCCTTCTAATATTTAATTATGAAAGCCAAAAATAAATTCTGGGTTTATCCGGAAATTATTACACTTTGTACAATGACATGCTAAAATTAATAAATTATGCCAATACAATATATTTTTAAGGTCCTACATATTTGTCAAATACATCTATATTAGACAGTCAAATATAATATTATCTTAGAAGTAAAATATGTGTGTAAAATAAATTATTTCTTTTGCAAGAAGTTTTTTAATACCTACCCATGATCCAATTAAATACTTATTATAATACATTTTATGTATCATACTTTCACAAATAATAGTAACGTACCTAATTTGGGTAAAGAAGCGTGGTAAGACCTTTTTCCAACACTGAGACGTGTTGCACATTAAGTAATTCGAAACATGCACATTAAGTAATTTCATATGATACCCCACTTAAACTACTAGCCTCATTGTTATTTAAATTAATTAAACATTATTGAAATGGTTCAAAATTAAGTTTTTTTTTCTTTTACTGGTACTTTGAAACGAAGGTTCTTGCCAAATTTCATAGTTCTACGTCTAAGGGAAGTACCCTATGAATTTTGATAACAAAAACACGAGCTTTTTACAGCATAAAGAATCGTATCCTTTTTAAAGTAAATACATGCATGCATGTTTTTTATATCAAGCAACATTTTTGGTTAAAATAATAAAGACACGCATGTCTTTAATGTAAAATAATACAATAATTATATCAAATATATTGCAACCAATAAATTGAGTTAAGTTTTTATTACTTAATATTTTCATAATCTTAAGGAACTTTTTAATTGTTATAATAAATAATCATTCAGATAATTTTTTCCCGAAAACGAGGTAACTAAAGTTCCCAACAGGAAAAAAAAAGTTAAAAGTAGAAAGTAAATTTAAAAAAGAATGAAAAGCTGCTGAACCCAGTGTATTTATGTTATGTCCTTTTTTTCAAGAGTGTATTTATTTTCTAGTACCTTGTTTAAAAATATTGTAAATTATTAAAACCATCATCATCAGTAATATCCGGTTTTTGTATGGGATTTCGTTATCTCCTTTCGTCTTAAAACTGGATGCGGCAAAATATCCGATAAATAGAAATATCCTGGATATTTCACACAGCGTCATCTTGCCCCAGACTATATGCATAGTTTGTACTATGGGTACTAAATATCTAATATTTGACTAGTGACCGATAGCGAAAACTCAACACTTTTCCCAAGGAAAATAGTTCGAAACATGACAAAATTGAACATAACATACAAATTTCAGATCAGCTGATTTGAGTTACTATAGAAGCTTAAAATATTTTTGATATATTTTGACCTATGTTCCTTGGGGAAAGTTGTTCCTTATCACCAGCCCGTCTATTGTTTTCAGTATCGGTCTCTAGTAAAATTCTATCCTATACCTATACAATTTTGTAAGTAAAAACATATTAGACATGGAAAACACCTAAACTAGACACAAATTGCTGAAAATTAACTTAACAAATATTTTTGTCTTCTGGGGATCGAACCCATAATGGCGTAGCAGGCAGTACGCAGGCGTACTATCCGTTACGCCATCGGGCCAGTGCAATCATGCGGTATACATAAATGAGAACGTACTATACGTTACGAGATGTGCGGTCAAATCGCATGATTGAACCATTGAGCGTTTACACCGCATTTACGTTTAATGAAACATTTTCAGCAATGATGCGTTCCAGGATTATTTCAAAAAGATCACGATTTATTTATTACTAGCTGTTACCCGCTGCGTTGCCCTCATAAGTGGTAATAAAAACTACGCTATGTTAATCCATGTTATTTTCTATGTGTGTGCTAAATTTTGTTACAATCGGCTCAGTAGTTTTTGCGTGAAGAAGTAACAAACAAACAGATATGCGAACTTTCGCGTTTATAATATTTGTAGGATAGGATACTCACCGCATCATTCCATTTTACCGCATTCCATTATATTTCTTTCCCGTGGGAGTCGAAAGAGGCGACTAAGTGGCAATGTAAGGCGATGGGCTGACAACCTGTCACAATGGCGATGCACAATTTTCCAAATAATCCTCAAAGAAGTCGTGTCCTCACTCGCGTTGAAGAAGAAGCATCAACGCGAGTGACACGCTGCCGTCATAGTCTTTCACCAAACGAACGAGCGAACGAATAGTAATGCTTACACTCCTGCTCCTGCCGCTGCCGTGAAGTTTTCACGAAATAATTCCGCGGTAGTATCAATGCGATTGAGTATTCAATTCCATACTACCGGCATACTCTTTTTGCAGCAATACGAGTGAGCGAGATAGCAATACATTCCACTCGAGTTCGTGCTGCGGTTCTTTTGACTTGCGCACGAAAAACCGACACTTGCACGGGAAATAGCAGCGGTATGACGAGTAGCAGCGCGAGTATCCTGTATACGAGTATGTTATCGTAGCATTATAGTTGATATTGCTATTGACGGTTGTTTGCCACATTATACTCAAAACGTTTGGTATGCGGATCAGCGAGCGCAGTGTAACACTTTGCATTGACAGTAACAATCTTGCTTTTACGACATTTACGCCTAGAAATAGGATGGTAAAACAAGCCGTTACCACATAACAAATTGATTAAACTTACATGTTTTTTTATCGTTTTAAAGGTAAATTCCACTGCAGAAATACAAAGGTTTGAAATTCTTAACTGAACTTGTCGGCAAGGATTCACATTTTGACGAATTCTTTTAGCAAGTCTCCAAAAGGATCACTTTATCTTTGGCCAGTATGCAACCTAGCTAAGAACATAATATTTTTGCTTTTATTCTACAGTATTGTACATAAAATTGCAATGCACATTGTGACACTAGAAAGATTGTTAATTTGAGTAGGAGCACTTCTGGGCAGGTTTTTTGGAGGATTTTTCCTGTTCAGGGGTCCGGTTTATTATACGAATGTAAATAACACGCTTTCAAAATCTTGACTTAAATTTGAATCATATGTTGTTTACAGATGGTGGCGGCGTAGTTAACTAGGCCAGCCCCAAGGCAGTGCCTTTATTTTTATTTTTTTACCACACCCGAGCCGGTTTTCTATTAGGGCAATACAAAATTGTTATAAAAATCATGACGTCAATGAGTGATATTACTATCCTACATTGAATAAAGTAATTTCATTTTCATTTCCATTTTTCTTGAGTCCTTTAGTCGCCCTTTATGACACCCATAATAAATGGAGTGATGCTATTCTAAGCCGACACACACACATCAATACTGGTAGGTATAGAATAAATAAATGGTTGGATCATCAACAATTATGATAAGACATTGCAGGTTGTCGTAAAAAAACGCTACGTCAATTTATATGCGAGTGCGTTAAAACCCTGAATTTATCAATGAATATTATTCATTATTTCATTGAATTAGATTTTCAGCCTTTTTTTTAAATGGGGTGTAAAAGACGGTGTACCAAAAACTTTACAAGCATGATCAGACCATGAACCTTAAAAAAAATGGAAGGCTATGTTGGCAAACGATAAAGAAACGGCCTCTCACGCAAAATTCCTGGACTGTCTTTTTATGGTAACTCGAAAAAAATATTTTGTTTTCTAACATGGACTCCATTGTGGAATACCCGGTAAAATAAACGTTCCATTCAAAAACAAAATAATATTTAAAAAAACTCATTAGTTACAAAATACGTTACGCACCGTAAATGCACCGTAGCCGTATTTTAATGAGAATAAGATTGGAATTGAGACAAGTAAGAGAACCGCCTTAAAATTCAAAACAGCTTTTCATGTAGAATCTTTAGTTCCACTGAATTGAAAAGAACCAATTTCAAACCCCCATTCAGCGTATAATGGACCACATTGAAATTGACCGCAAGAACCAATTTCGGATCTAGTTATTAAGTTAACTTTATTCACCAACTGTTGCTGTTTGAAAATTTTACTTGGAAAACTTGCATTTTGTACCGCAATTATTCAATAACCATTTTTTTATTTATTTAGTTATTGTAGGATTTAATTTACACATAAGTATAAGGACAAATAACAATTAATGCTAAGCTAAACTAGACATTTTTATTTTTGTAAGGAATGTAGGTGAGTATAATTTTAGCGATATACACCCTATAAGGGACAGTCCTCCGTGTACTGATAGGGTGCATTCAGAACATTAAACTGATCAATTTTCCCCTAGAAACATATGTCAGGGAACGACAAAAAAATCGACTTCCCATAAAAAACCAACCAGCTGACTGCATTTTCTATGAGAAGCCAAAAATATTTAGACGTTTCCTAAAATATTTTTTATGGAATGTTGTTCAGTTTCATGGTCTGAATGCGGATCAGTATTAGGAGGGCTGTCTCTTCCAACCTGAATATTGTGGTTCATTTCAGTATTCAAAAATCATAGACCCTTAATTTTCAAGAGTATCATGACTTAAAGGTCTTGCAGTCAATTTCCGGCGTGGGAACATACAAAACTTAACCACCTAATTTGATTACTGCTATGTTAGTAGGTCAATGAATTCTGAGATTATTGTCTACAAGTGAGGTAGCATGTAATTACCTTTAACGCATTCTAGCATGTAATGTCGTTTTAGAATAGCATCACCCCATTTCATTCCCGTGGGTGTCGTAAAAGGCGACTAAAGGACTCAAGGATGTCATGAGCATAGCTATTTTAGCTGTCAACATGTCACTATGGCGATACACAATGTTCTAAATGACCCTGAAATGTTTGCCAGGCGTGTTGCAGTTGTCTGTTCAGGATTATTTATGGCCGGTTACGTATGCCCACCCCGCAAGAGATTATAGCCGTGATATATGTATGTATATTGACTCATTCTCAGTATTATTGTTGAATGTACCTACCTCTGAATGTGGCTGTTATACCTCTAGTAGTAGTATCTACTTCCAGATTGCTTTCAATTGTCAATAATTAAAAATAATATACACATATCATTGATTGGTGCCGTGTGATGCTGGATTAGAATAGCATCATCCTATTTCTTTCCCATGGGACTCGTAAGAGACGACTATGGGACTCGAGGGTGTGTATTGCAATTATTGGCGATGGGCTGATAACCTGTCACTATGGCGATACACAATTTTCCGAATGATTCTCAAATATATGTCAGACGTAGCGTAAATATCCGTTTTTGCGGCCGTTTACGCTCTGCCTACCTCGCAAGGGAGTATGTATGTATGTATCATTGAAAGCAGACTATCCCTTTCTTTTAGTAATCATATCAACCGGCCGAAAACAGTGTCTATTTTTCACCAAATTCCCGTTCACTTGTTAACGAGATCCCAAAAAATAACTGACTAGCCGATATTTTCAATAACACAACCCCGTGACACTTTACTACATATTGCTTACAACTCGAATTTAGTATTCTAGTCAGCCAGTGGGTTCCGGATAGTTGCCCGCACACCACGTCACACATAAATCAAAAATCCAATATTTGGGTGGTGACTTGATGAAGAGGATGGCAACACTGATGTTATATACAGGATGTAAGGGACACTGATACGGTGTATTCAGACCATGAAACTGAACAACTTTCCTCATGGAAAATATTTCAGGAAACGTCAAAAAATATTCGACCTCCCATACAAAACCACGAACAGCTAACTGCATTTACTATGGGAAGTCCAAAAATTTTTGACGTTTCCTGAAATATATTTTTTGTAAAGTTTCATAGTCTGCATGAACCCTATCAACATTCTAATTGCTTTCCCTTACACCCTGTATGTCACCCTTCAATACTGCGGTTTTTGATAGCCAGTTAGCCAACAACAGCCTGTGACAACCTTGATATTGCAGGTTTTGACAGACAGTTAACCGATGACAGTCTGTGACATCCTCAATTTGATGCGGCGACGTGTGCATTATATCCGGTTTTTTGTATGGGATTTCGTTAACTCCTTTCGTCATAAAACTGGATGCGGCAAAATATCTGCTAAATAAATAAATAGAAATATCCTGGATATTGCCCCAAACTAAGCATAGTTTGTACTATGGGTACTAAATAGCTAATATTTTGACGTATATTAGGTAGGGTGACATTTCACTAGTGACCGATAGCGAAAACTCAACACTTTTCCCAAGAAAAATAGTTTGAAACATGACAAAATTGAACATAACATACAAATTTCAGATCAGCTGATTTGGGTTACTATAGAAGCTTAAAAAATATTTTATCTACACTGGTCTCATAATGTTCGAATTATGAATTGGAAAACAGATGCATAATGACCTACTTTATGCATTCGGCCTATAAAAACTAGGGTTTACTATAAATTACAGAAGCGTAATGACTTAATGAGAAAACTCTTAATACGATAAAGTTGAGAAATGAAACGAAGTTTTTTTTTCCAATACTCAAATCGCTATCTTCCGCCGCACCTGACAGTTGTTGTTGTACGGTAATTTTTCGGATGTTGTTCAGTTGTTTTAATAGGTTTTTGTTCTGTTGTTGTTGAGATGTTGTTCAGATGTTGTCCAGTTGTTGTTCAGGTGTTGAATAGTTGTTATTCCGATGTTGTTCAGTTGTTGTTCAGTTGTTGTTCAGTTGTTGTTCAGTGTTGTTCAGTGTTGTTCAGTTGTTGTTTAGTTATTTGCTGTCGAGACTCGACATCTAAACAACTGATAGTAAAAAATCTTCAAAAATTCATATCAAGCCATATTACGTTCTCGTATTGAATTCGACCATGTATCGGGCCTTGCAATCGCCGGTGCGGACGTTTGGAAAAGTGTTCAACTGAGTTAATTTTTTAGAGTGTAGATAAAATAGTGTATGCAACTGCATATAATTAGGCATTAGAATGCTCGTGTCAATCTATTATCACACTCGGCTACGTCTCGTGTGATAAACAGACACTCGCATTCTAATGACCCCCATTATATGACAGTTGCATAAACTACTATTTGATATATTTTGACCTACGTTCCTTAAGGAAAGTTGTTCCTTACCACCAGCCCGTCCATGTTTTCATTATCGGTCATTGTGTCAATTTCACCCTATATACTATTTTGTAAGTAAATACATAGAAAACACCCAGACTTAACAGAAAATTTACTTAACAAAATATTTTTGTCTTCTGGGGATCGAACCCACAACGGCGTAGCAGGCAGTACGGAGGCGTACTATCCGCTACGCCATCGGGCCAGTGCAATCATGCGGCGTATGTGAGAACGTACTATACGTTACGAGATGTGCGGTCAAATCGCATGATTGAACCATTGAGCGTTTACACCGCATTTACGTTAAATGAAACATTTTCAGCAATAATGGATTCCAGGATAATTTAAAAAAAGATCACGATTTATTGATTACTAGCTGTTACCCGCAGCGTTACCCGCATAGGCGGTGATAAAAACTATCCCATGTGTTAATCCATGTCATCTTCTATGTGTGTGCCAAATTTTATTACAATCGGTTCAGTAGTTTTTGCGTGAAGAAGTAACAAAAAAACAAATATGCAAACTTTTGTATTTATAATATTAGTAGGATAGGATACTCAACTCACCGCATCATTCTATTACATCGCATTCCATTCTATTTCTTTCCCGTGGGAGTCGAAAGAGGCGACTAAGTGGCAATGTAAGGCGATGGGCTGACAACCTGTCACAATGGCGATGCACAATTTTCCAAATAATCCTCAAAGAAGTCGTGTCCTCACTCGCGTTGAAGAAGAAGCATCAACGCGAGTGACACGCTGCCGTCATAGTCTTTCACCAAACGAACGAGTAAACGATAGTACCTAACGCTACGATCACACTCCTGTTCCTGCCGCTGCCGTGAAGATTGCATGAAATAATTCCGCGGTAGTATCAATGCGATTGAGTATTCAATTCACACACTGCCGTCATACTCTTTTAGCAGCAATACGAGCAAGATAGGAATACATTCTCGAGCTCGTTCAGCCGTTTCTTTGACACGCGCACGCAAAACCGACACTCGCGGGAGCACGGGAAATGGCAGCAGCATGACGAATATCCTCTATACGAGTATGTAATCGTAGCATTATAGTTGATGTTGCTATTGACGGTTTTTTGCCACATAATATTCAAAACGCTTGGTATGCGGATCAGCGAGCGCAGTGTAACATTTTGCATTGACATAAACAATGTTGTCTTTACGACATTCACGCCTAGACATGGGATGGTAAATCAAGCCGTTACCACATAACAATTTGATTAAACCTTCATGTTTTTTATCGTTTTAAAGGTAGTTCCACTGTAGAAATACAAGGATCTGAAATTCTAACGACAAGGATTCACATTTTGACGAATTCTTTTGGCAAGTCTCCAAAAGGGTCACTTTATCTCAGGCCAGTTTGCATTTTGCTTTTATTCTACAGTAGTCTGTTTTAGAAAAAAAGATACATACATACATACACATATCACACTTATAATCCCTTCCGGGTTAGGCAGCGCGTAAACGGCCGCAAAAAACGGACCTTTACGCCACATCTGACTAATAATCGAGGGTCATTCATAAAATTGTGTATCTCCACAGGTTATCAACCCATCGCCTAAAATTACAATTCACACCCTCGAGTGCCTTAGTCACCTCTTATGACTCCCTCGGGAAAGAAATGTGTTACAGTATTGTGTTTAAGAAGAAAAGGTAAATTTTACAAAAAAAAACTGATATTTTACCAGCATTCAAGTGTACATAAGATCGGCAGTGACCCAGTATCCAATTATTTCTTTTGAATTCATATATTTAGTTATTACAAACGAATAAAAAATACTTTATTTTGGGGTGGTATGGGATCTACCTCCTAGTGGTCCACCCCGGGCAACGGCAACACAGGCTTGCCTGTGGATAAGTCCGGCTGAACGATCCCACGTGCGCGGT
Organism: Tuta absoluta; assembly: GCA_027580185.1. Lineage (NCBI taxonomy): Eukaryota > Metazoa > Arthropoda > Insecta > Lepidoptera > Gelechiidae > Tuta > Tuta absoluta. The sequence goes on along the minus strand of JAQAHW010000019.1, from coordinate 1,718,042 downwards.
GGAAGGCTCCGTAAGGGGCCGCCTGGCTCGCGACCACCATCCCACCGAAGTCTGGCGCCAAGTAGCTTGCTGCGTTCCGTCAGTGTGTGGGAGTGCCAGTGCCTTAACAGGCTTCTTCTGGGTGAGCTCGCTCCATCTTAGACTCTGTCTCTGTCCTATGACCTAGACTAGAGTCAAGAGCAAACCCATCACTAATAAAAAAAAAAAAAAAAACTTTTATTTTTATTTAACAAAAATACTTTTATATGGTTAGCAGTAAAATCAATAAGAGGGTTTTATTGTGAGATACTGGGGGAACTTGTGTAAACTTACCTTAATCAAAATCGGTCACGGAATGTTATTATCGATAGCATAAAAAAAGATACACAACCATGTCAGAGTCCTACTAATAGCGGTAACGGTAACGGTTTAAAAACTCTGACACCAGGGATCATCGGTTCGTTAGGTGATTTCATGTCCCACACGAAAAGAAAAAGAAGTATGCTGTTACCAGATAGATTACCACTTACCTATTCATTTTCATCGACTCGATTGTTGATAGATTGTATTCGAATGTATTATGCCTCGCCAAAAATCTACTTCTAGGCCGGTACTATATCAGAAACAAAACAGAAATTTAATTACAAGGGTGACTTTATTTCTATAACATATCTAATCTATTCTTCTTATATTTACTTGTTATATTATCCAAATAAAATCTATATCCGAAGAAATAAAAGAGCCCTCCGAAAAACATTGTCAGAAAATCTTTCAAACATTTTGACGATAAATCACAATAGCAAAGTTTTCCGAAAAAGTTTGTACACGATATCCCAGTATCGTATGAAAGGGCTACGGCACAGAAGTTAAAAACCGATACATACTAAGAAATGACATAGCTAACGTTGATTAATACTTAAAATTATTACTTTGAGATGTGACAAAGTTTCTTCTTTGAATACTGAATAAACTAAAACACAATAAGAAATTTGTATCTTCTGCGCTTAGCTCGATATAAACTCAGTCCAAAGTGCGGAAGTTTTAAGCAAATCTTTTTTTTTATAAGCAAACATCATAACAATCTATTAAAGACCAATGTCCGTTCTTGTTACATATAAAAATAAAATTACAAAAATAAAACATCTCTGCTTTTGTTATTTACAATGGCAACAAAATATATCCATAACACGTGATTCTTCATATCGAGTGGCACACCGAGTTGTCGAATGAACCGATAAGCCTGTTGTCAGAGTTTTTAAACCATCTACTACTTCAAGTTAAGGCCTCTGACATAGTTGTGTAACGACCGCAATCAAATCAGTAAGCATAGACAGCAACAGAGACCAGGATTTAAAGCGCCCGCTGAAACAGAAAGTTTTGCCTGCAATGTCCTAACCAGACTGGAAACAAATCACAAAATTGTGATATCAACTTTGTGAGGGCCCCAGCGGGAATCGAACCCAGAACCTTTGCGCCGCAGGCCGAACAATTCATCACAAAAATAATCTACACTGCACAAGTCACTTACGCCAAGAATGTCAGATACAAGAGAGAAAATGATCTATTTCGTACAACAGACAAACAGCAGTGACGTAACGTTAACGTGAAGAGAAGCAATGTAATTTTTATTTAATTTTCTTCTTTCAACATAACATTCTGTCTTCGCTCTCGAACGAGTATATTCCAACGAGTTTGTCTCTATTCACTTCTATTGCTTTTATATTTCTGTGACCTATATTCAACAATTCCCGTATGATATATTACTTGCCTAAGATAAAACATAAGGGAAGGTGAAATTCTGTTCCAAAAGCAAAATTTTGTTTGGAAAGCGATAAAGGTGTTATCAGAAAGTAAAATAGAAAACAACAATTTTGTTTATAATATAAATATTTGATTTGTAACAGGAACGTGCAGTTATGGCAAAAGGATATGGTTAGCGAGTAAGTAGCTAAGTGAAAACGGTTTATTTAAAGCGGGGATATAGCGCGGCTTAGAATAGCCTCACCCCATTTCTTTCCCGTGGGAGTCGTAAGAATACCGTGTGATGCCGGCTTAGAATAGCATCACTCCATTTCTTTCCCGTGGGAGTCGTAAGAGGCGACCTAAGGACTCGAGGGTGTATATTGCAATTTTAGGCAAGACAACCTGTCACTATGGCGATACACAATTTTCCGAATTACCCTCAAAAATTTGTCATACGTAGCGTAAATGTCCGTTTTTTGCAGCCGTTTACGCTCTGCCTACCCCGTAAGGGATTATAGGGGTGATTTGTGTATGTACGATATAGCGCAAGCAAGAATTTTCAACCAGCGTTTTTAGATAATTACAGCCATAAAATTCTGAAAAAATATACAGGGTCTAAGGGACAGCCCTCCGAACACTGATAGGGTGCAATCAGATCATTAATCTGAATATCATTATATAAAAAATATATTTCAGGAAACGATAATAATTTTTGGACTTCCCATAGTAAATGTAGTCAGCTGATCGTGATTTTGTATGCGAGGTCGAATATTTTTTGTCGTTTCCTGACATATGTTCCTAGGGGAAAGTTGTTCAGTTACATGGTCTGTATGTACCGTATCAGTTCGGAGGGCTGTCCCTTACATCCCGTTTATTACTGTCGAGGATCTAACAGATAACACATACCCATCAGTTACATAATTTGACAAACGGCCAAAGTAACGTCTATTTGTATTTTTTTCAATGTTATATCCACAGTTATAAAGATATTACAAACAAATATGCTGTAATTTAGGTTCATACCGTTTCTAGTACGAACGTATGTCTCTAGTTTCTATGTCGGAAAAACCGTAATATCTCGCAAAAAATTTAGCGCAAAATGAGTGTCTATGGAGAGCGCCTCTGTGCCTCGTTATGAGAAATACCATAGCAACATAATGAAAAAAATATAAGTTCACTTTTTCTCACGCTTAGTCTTTATCCGCACAGACAAGTCACAGTAAAAAAAAAACAATTAATTTCAGTCCTAATCCGTTGCATTATTTTTAAATATGAAATATTTACATTCATTTTGGAACAACTATTAAACTTACTTACCTAGCAGCGGCAAAGGCTGCTTTTTCACAAATAAATATTTTGTTGTTTTGAAAATTGCCTTATTGGACCCTTTCAAACTGTCAAAGTACTTCTGAAATCATTCAAAACACCAAATTAGAGTAGTATCTAGGTACAAGATGTAACTGAAAAACTTTCCCCAAGGATCGAAATATGACAAATAAAATTGGATCCCCATACAAATTGACCCGGTCGACTGTAACATTTTGTACCTATGCGAGGCCAAATATTTTTTTTAAATCCACATTGTAGGCGGTTTTAATTCACTTCAAACATAACTTTTATTTCCTAGTATAGTCTGTGTGATGCCGGCTTAGAATAGCTCCACCTCATTTCTTTCCCGTGGGAGTCGTGAGAGGCGACCAAGGGACTCGAGGGTGTGTATTGCAATTTTAGGCGATGGGCTGACAACCTGTCACTATGGCGATACAATTCTCCGAAAAACCCTCAAATATTTGTCAGACGTGGCGTAAATGTCCGTTTTTTTGCGGCAGTTTACGCTCTGCCTACCCCGAAAGGGATAATAGGCGTGATATGTGTACGCATACAACCCTAATCTCTTCAAAGTAAGAGTGAACAGGCTTCTTCTGGGTGAGCTCGCTCCATCTTAGACTCTGTTTTTGTCCTATGACCTAGAACTAGAGTCAAGAGCAAACCCATCCTTAATAAAAAAAAAGTGTCAGTGAAGAAAGAGAATAGGCGTGGCTAAAATGAACTAATATGTTTTTCATACGTTGCTATCCGCCAATACTTACTTTGTGTTGCTATGATATTTCTCATACTGAGGCACAAAGGCGCCTTCAATGGGAAATTTTCTAGGGATTTTCGAATGTCATGTAGAGGGCGCTGCGCTTAATTGAAATAACGTTTCATTACACGAAAATCTGTACCACTTTATAAATAATTCTTTATTTTATGTTTATTGAATTGTTCTATATTCCATTAAGATTTTTTGTTTACTTATACGAATGACACTCAAAATATAATAACATGACCACAAGTGTCTACAAATCAAAACACAATTAATTAATAACGATCGTAACGTGAAACGGAACCTGTGACAGAACTATGGCTGCCGACAGCTATAATGAAACGTCTAATTTTCAGTTTAGCTTAGCGCTCTCTGGTTGGAAATTCAGAACTATCAACAGAAAAACTCCCATTTCCACGCCTATTTCCTTTCTGCACAGACTCTAGTAGGCTGGTAGATAGACAATGGTTGTCAAATGTCAAATAACTCTATATCACATCATCCAACACGCTTCAATTCGCAATTTGTAGTTCTTATCGCTCATCATAGAGTATTTCATACCAGGTGTAAGGGACGGTGTACCGAAAACTTTGCAGACATGGTCAGACCATGAAGCTGAACAACTTTTTCTACGGAGGCTATGTTGGTAATGAGAAAAAATATCGATCTTCCATACAAAATTCTCTATCAGATTTTTATGGAAACTCGAAAAATTAAATCGTTTTGCATGATAGGCACTAAACAAAAATTTGATCAGTTTCATGGTCCTACTAAGTATTCGGTATACCGTCCCTTACATCCGGTATAAACAGTCACTCACGTGTAAGAATGAGTGGCTCTCGTTAGAAGTAGTATGAGCTCTTGTTTCATTATGAACAACACTCAAACAAATTGAGCAAATAATAAAGTGACTACTTACAAGTATAATAATAACACAAGGAGCTTATTATGACTGTTATATTTTTATGTTACATACATACACACATGTAGGGTGAAATAAACAGAAAACAGAGTACGGGCTGGTAAAAAAAAATGTCTTTTTCGACTTAGTTTCTTAGAAAAGTTGTTTCTTATCACAAACCCGATCTAAGTTTTCGCCGTTGGTCATAAGTTAAATTTCGACCTATATATCACGCTATTATCCTTTACATGGTAGGCAGAGCGTGAAGCGCCACGTCCGACAAACATTTTAGGGTCATTCAGAAAATTGTGTATCCCTATAGCGACAGGTTGTCACCCCATCGCCTATAATTGCAACATAACACGGAAATATACCTTTATTTATGGTACTTTTGTATACAAAGATAATACCTCTATAGTGGTTATGGCAATTTCATTGCCGTTTTTTGTTAAAGTATGGAAGTTGGTACCTACCTAGGAGCAACAGAAAAAGCCGAAAGAAGGTCAAACTACACACACACACATATCACGCCTATAATCCCTTGCGGGGTAAGCAGAGCGTAAACAGCCGCGTAAAACGGCCATTTACACCACGTCTGACAAATATTTGAGGGTTATTTGGAATATTGTGTATCGCTATAGTTACAGGTTGTCAGCCCATCGCCTAAAATTGCAATAAACACCCTCGAGTCCCTTAGTCGCCTCTTACGACTCCCACGGGTAAGATATGGGGTGATGCTATTCTAAGCCGGCATTACACGGCAAACTACTACTCATGAACCTAAACATCATTTCCCATGAAACATAGGTCTTAGAACTTCCCTATAGGTCGAAACATTAAAAATTAAATGTACACTTCATAATATAATATTTTCTTCAGTTTGCACGACTATTACTCATCACAATAAAACAGTTTTAAACAGACTTAAGTTGTGTTTATCTTATAATAAATTAACCATCAATTATGTAGGGGATTTTTTTGTTTCGACCGATGTTCTATGGGGAAAGTTGTTCAGTTTAATGAATACCTTAAACTTCTTCTGGCGTGTTATACTTTTTTGTAAATATATCGTCACTTTAGATTTGTTGTCTTCTTCTTTTAAGAGAAGAGATTTGTTGTAATCGCAATAATTATACAAGACAAAATAACTAGTTTTACGTAAAATATAAGACCGTCTTATTATTTAGTTTTATTAATAGCAATAATTGGAAATTTTAAAGACAACTTGTCAGTATAGATTCCTTTCGTCACCCATGCAAAGTAAAGGAAAGCTAGGTCATCCCCATTAGCCATATTTGGCAGCTGTCATATCCATGGGCGGTGTGATGCCGGCGAACAATAGCATCACCCCATTTCGTTCCCGTGGGAGTCGTAAGAGGCGACTACAGGACTCGATTGCAATTTTAGGCGATGGGCTGACAACTTGTCACCATGGCGTTTGTCAGACGTGGCGTAAATGTCCGTTTTTTGCGGCTCTTTCCGCTCTGTCTACCCCGCAAGGGTTTATAGGCATGATTTGTGTGTGTGTGTCATATCTATACTAAAATAGTTGCTGAACAAGGAAAATGGACCCTCTTGCCATAGAATAAGTACAAATCCGACAGCTGTCATAAATGGCTAATTGGAATGACCGTACTGTAGAGAAATTTCTACTCGTACAATTACCAAATGAAAGATTGCTCTGCTGGAAGCGAAAATTTTGCTACTAGATCTGCGGTTTAAAAGTAGTCTGAAATCCCAAACACTGACGTGATAACGTCTTATAAATCGACGATCGCCACCGGCTGCACTCACCGATTATCATGACTCAATGTAAAGTTCCGCTTGAGATGAACGCGCAATCGAGAACGCGGAAAAACCGATAGAGAGGCCCTACCTTATATGTTTTCAAGTTAAATTATCGTCCATCATAAATCAGGAAACGTCTCCTGGTAGGTAAAGGAGGTGACATTGTTTACTTTATCAATGGGTGGGGTAAGGAGGTCCTGGTAAGTGTAATAAAATTGTAATAAATAGTACTGGGACGAAGTTATTACATTTTTATCGAATTTATTAAAATTAAAAGGTTTTCATAATTTTCATACATGATACTACGGCTTCTTTTTCTGCATACACTCTTTACAGCTGACCCTTCAAGACCCTTTCAGCTTTACTCGTCTTTTTGTAACACCTTGTATACTTTTTTACGGAATCTCTTTCCCCGAATTGCACTTTAAAAATAAAGCCGTCACGTCTGCCCGTTAGTCATGCAGGTACTCACGAACTTCGGACCAATCCCGCCGCCGCAGAGAGAACATGGAAAATTTAAAATCAAATCAAATCCAGCTTCGCAGCTGCTCGGCGAAAAATACATATTCCAATAACCTTCGAGAACATTCCAGCCACGTCCTTCCAGAATGTCAACCGACCAACTGACGGGGGAATTTCATTTCTTTCACAACTGAACATCTGTGCCTCAACGGAACAATGGAGAGAATCGAGTATTCGACGGGCCTGGTTCAAACGATGTGATCGGCTCGATTCGGGATACCGAGCTTGAGCTTAATTTGAGTAATTTAGGCTTGAGTTGGGTTAGACGTTCTGGAGCGGTTTGAGAAGAGATGTTGAGACACGAAAACCTATCAAATAGTATTCGAATATGGGCGGTTCTTTCACTTGTCGTCTGTCGCTGCGTATTTTTTAATGCACCGTATCGCATGCGTCTGTCAGACGAAAGGATATTGTTCTTTATGTCTGTCAAACTCTTGACAGTCGCATCCGTTACGCACCGTAGCCGTATATATATGTAGCTGGCGAACGACAAGAGGACCACCATAAGTATTTATTTATTATTTTTATTTATTTATTTATTTAAAAAAAGACATATAAAGCATCAACTTTACTTCGTGCCGTTAAACCTTAGAAAAGTTTGTGTCGGCACTGCACATTCCTCAGTTATACAAAATAAATATAAGATAAAAAGACAAACCAATTTAAAAGATAACCTAAACTTATAATTATACATTAAATATTACACAGGTTAATTTGGTACCTATGCAATAGTATGCATGGATTGCAAATGGGAGGACCGTCCCTACTCTGCGAAGAAAACTTGTTTACGTCTAAAAGTTAATAACAATAGATATGGGACGTCTCGCTCGCACATGCATCCCATGCGCATGGAGCCCATCGGTCCATCACACTTGCGTAAAAAAGGCATTTTCCTTATACAGAATGAGGCCAAAGAACACCAATATTATTTTTACTTTATTTTTAACTAGAACAATGATCTTTTGGAATAAAATACTTCTTTAAATTGTTTTTAATATTGTTAGGTGTTAACCTGTCTCTTAGCTCGAGTGGAAGGGTATTTATTAACCGTGGAACGATGTAATTCATAGTACGCTCGCCATAAAAGTTATGTGCGCCAAAAGTTTTGATTTTTTTTTGTGTGATTTGCCGTGTCACTTTTTTCCCAGTTTTAAGTTGTAAATTAAATTTAAAATAATTTTCTTTTAGCAATACAAGTTTTATCTTTTCTGAAATGGGCAATACACCGTTCTTTGTAAATATTGCAAGCTCGTCATTTTTTATCTTTTCTTTTATTTTAAACGGTAAGATTATTTTTAATATTCTAATTTGTAGTTTATATATTTTATCTAAGTAGGTTTTAAACGTACGACCGTAACTACTAAGACCATACCCTATAATACTTTCTACTAATGATTTGTACAGTTGTAGTCTTAGATAATATGGCACTTTTCCTTTAATAATATATAATTTAGCCATTATTGCGCGAAGTTTTGTACATAAATTATTGATGTGTGGACCCCAGTTAAATCTGTCATCAATGATAAGTCCTAAATATGTATGCTGAGACACCTGTTCGATTTGCGTACACTTACACTTTGATGGTGACACTGGTAAGTGTAAGCATTCATGATCATGAGCTACTAGCGTAACCGTATCAGATGTATAAATATGGCTTGAGTGAACGTGCATCAACTTGGTCTTATCAGCATTCAGGACCAGACCCACATCATGCGACCACTTGCTCAACAGTGTAAAGTCCTCTTGAAGATATTTCAGAGCAACTCTAATGTCTTTGCTATCAGAGATCAAACAAGTGTCATCAGCAAATTGATAAATAGTGCAGTTTCGGATCACATTATTTAAGTCGTTTACATAGGCTAAGTAGTGTAAGGGCCCTAACACTGATCCCTGTGCTGTACCTTCAGTAACTTCAACCAAATCACTAAACGCACTACCAACCTTGACGCAGTAGTTTCGATTTCTCAGATAGTCCTTACACCAATTAAGCAAGGGTCCCCTAACACCAGTATCATCTAGTTTCTGAATTAATGTTGTATGTCGCAATGTATCGAAGGCCTTACTATAGTCAATAAAGACCATGAGAACATGTTTTTTATCATTAAGTGCCTTATTTACGTAGTCAGTGAAATTTGAGAGCAATTGTGTAGTACTCTTATTTCGCTGAAAGCCGTACTGGTTATTTGATAAAATATTATGGTGGTCATAGTACGTTTGGATTTGCCCGCACACATATTTCTCAAATATTTTATCAATTATGGGCAGTATTGTAATAGGCCGATAATTACCAAATTCTTGTTTCGAGCCTTTTTTGTGAATGGGTCTAACTATTCCCGATTTAAGTTGTGATGGGTACTTTCCAGTAGTTAAACTAGTATTAATTAGATAGGTTAATGCATTCACTATTTTCACGGATATATTTTTTATATCTATGGGCCTTATTCCATCTACACCTGGTGATTTATTGGTTTTTAAGTTGCGTATAATTTTTCCAATAAACTCCGGATGCGCTTTTTTAAAATGTATTGACACATTCACAGGTTTTACATAATTAGAGGTACTTAATAAGGGTATGGTACACTTTGGAATTATATCCTGCACAGCTCTTCGAAACTCGTTAGAAAAACCAGTCGCAATTGATTTTTCACTGGACTTATTTTGGCTAAATGCTTTTAAAATAACGTCATCAAGACATTCAGTAATACGGCCTGATATTCTATTTAATACCTGCCAGACTTTCCTGGGATCTTCCTTACATCCATGAATCTGATTTTTAAAATATTTATTCCTAGACCTTTGTACAATTTTATTTGCTTTGTTCCGTAACTTATTATATTCTAATAACAATACTTTATTATTTGAGTCGTTTTTTAGTTGTATTAGTTTTTCAGCTTTAAGCTTTATTGCGTTATTTACCCCTTTAGTTACCCACTCCTCTTTGTTACGTTTGGAATTATTTATTTTTACTTTAAATTTAGATCTTTCATAGCAATTTGATATTTCTTTATTTATGTAGTTTAGAATATTTGTTGGGCATGTCATAGTGTAAACTGGGTCCCAATTTATGTTTTCTAAAAACGTTTTAAGTTGATTATTATTATAACGAGTTATGTAAATTGGATCATCCTGTATATGATCTAAATTTCCCATGCAGGATACTACTGTTGGTCTATGATCCGCCAGTACCGTACCAAGGGCTGCGCAATAAACATCGCGCGTACGGGATCTTACAAAAATATGATCTATACAGCTTTTTGTGATCTGATCTAATCTTTTTTCTATCCGTGTGTAATCCGTGATACCACATGCCAGCCCGTTAGCGTACATAGTGTTCAAATACTGTTCTTGCAGGCAGTCATACGATTTTAAATTAAAATTGACATCACCCAATACAACTAAGTCATGTACTTGATATTTACTTAAAATACAGCTAAGTTCATTTATAAAACTCTTCTTATTTAAGTGTGGTGGCCTATAGATAGCACATAAATTCACATAATATCCATTTTGTGTTGTGATATTGCTCAAAGTGCATTCAAAGTGGCGAGTTACCGTTTTGACTGGATTAAAATAGTGTTTTTTTAAAACGTAAGTAATTATTCCTCCACCTTTTTGTTTATTTCGTAAATTTGCGTGCATCACATAGCCATCTAGAGTAAACAAACTGCTCAAATATTCAGAAATACCTACTTCTGTTAATATAATAACATCTATTGGATGGGTAGATGTGTCGATGATTTGTTCAATTTTGGAGAAGTTTTTTATAATAGATCTGATGTTAACATGCAAAATTGATAAATTATTGTTACTAACTTTAATTCTTTTCCAGTAGTCATTTAGATTAACGCAATCTTGTAGTTCTAAAATGTTATCCTTAATATCAACCATAAAATAATGTGATGTTATTTTTTTTCCAAACCTTTGTTAAATTAAAGATACCTAAAGCTTAAGAATTAGCCACCATAAGCTTAGTGATGTCACCCTCAGTGTATATACAGAATATCTTCGAGTTTTCTTCTTTCCTGACCAAGATTCTGCCATCCTTGAACCAAATAAATTTGTACGTAGGTTTTAATGACTGCTTAACTTGCCAGAGAAGTTTCTTTTGATTAGGTGTAGCAGCTTCTCTTACATAAATTTGGTCATTAGCAACTTTCTCATCAAGGTCCAAAATTACATCTTTTGCAAAAATCTTCTTGTTTCGTGCAGCCGCCAACCATTCAAATTTGACTTGTTTGTCTTGCATTTTGACAATAAAAGAATCAAGTTTTTTAGGATGGTGAGGTTGGCGTGCTATTTCGACAACTTTTTCACAGCTTACTCCCAGAATGGTTCCTATGGATTTTCTAATTTCTTTCATATTCTCGTTTTTCTTTGTGGGTATGCCGCTTATTTCGATTGTGGTCTCTAATTTCTTCTGTTCAGTCTCCATAATTTTTTGTTCTAAGGCCGCAATTCTATTTTCCATACTTATATTTTTGTTGCACAAATCATAACTCTTCTTTTCAAGGTCTTTTATTTTTTGCTTCGATACCTTAATGTAATCAAGGCAATCTTTGAGTTGGTTGTTTATGAACTCAATAGAATTGTTTACTTCGGCCATTTCTTTCTTGAGAATCTTGTTCATTTCTTTTGTAATCTCCATCATAAACTTCTTCCTATCTATTGTAACAACATCTTTAGCGGTGTCCTCATCGTCATCATCTTCTTGACTGTCATCACCTTCATGTAAAAGGACAGTTGATGATCTACGTGAATCGACACCCTTGCAGTCGTTGCAGGTCCACTCCAGGTTATCCACGGCACGCAGTGCATTGATTTGTTTTTTATTTAAACCAGTGCTTTCAGGCTTGGCATGAACCAATACCTCACACTGGTTACATTTTAAAACAAGGCTTCTTTTGTTAATTGTTTTAGCACACACAGCACAGGTAGCCATTTGTGTGGGTACACCGATATTTGGGCACACAATTTATAACAAAAAGAAAACTAGTAAGTAATGTCTTAGCCGATTGACGTCCGAGTGAGGAATGATATCATATCAGCAATGTCTTACTAAACTTTATGAAAAAGCTTTTACTTGCTTTAAAAATCATGTGAAGTATTAAAAATAGTGACTGAAATTATGAAATAAAGATATTTTCTACAGAATTGATCAAAGGAATAAAATGTCTCAATGCAGAATGAGTAACGAAAATTTCGCTGAAAGATCTGTGTCTATTTTCAGTGTGATATTTTTTTTTATCAAAAGCTAGAATAAGAATCGAGTCCTATGGAAGTATTTCAACAATCTCGGTTCAAACGATGTACGTATTGATGTGATAAAGCCTATTCGAGTTCCGAAATGTGACAGGGAATTAAAAAGATTACAAAAGAGAGCCAGGAGATTCCCCCAACTGGCAATTCTGCCAACTTAGACATTGGCAGAATTGTCCTTTGCTGACAGAGGCCATTTAAAAAAAGAACTGAATTGAATTGAGCCATGAGACGTTTTTTATTTTATGTACGGGACAGCCCTCCTAATCTGATAGGGTGCAAGCAGACCATGAAACTGACCAATTTTTCCCTTAGTAAGAAAACAAAAAAAAATGTTTGGTACCCCATACAAAAACGATCAACTGACTGCATTCACTATGGAAAATCTTTATTTTTTACGTTTCCTGTAATATTTTCTTATGGTTTTTTTTCAGTTTCATAGTCTCAATGCAAAACTATAACAACAGTTTCTACGTAAGACCAGCAACAGAATTTAGCAGTGTTCTCATATATTGTTCACCCTATCATGTTCCAAATGGAATGGCAACGCAATGTTCTAGTATTATTGCATGTGACGTTCAACTTTGTCGAGAATTTTATTCAAAACCGCGCCCGGATGTTTGCCGTGACTCGTGTCACAGCGAAAATGCAACGAATATTGCGGCTTTCTGTTTAACTTTGTGTAGTTTTACTTACATGGTATTTTTCTTGGATCGTTTAGATATAGACAAAACTAATAAGGCTGACACAAAGCGTAGAACGTCGTCTTCATAGAATACCAAATTTTAAAACACTTCCCGTGTTAGGTATAAAATTTTTGAAAACTTGCAAAATTTTTAAGCGTGGGCAGGATTTGAACCTGCGACTTTCGCATTACTAGTGGCGACGCCTCTTTTATCTTACTGCTGTTACTGGTTGTAAAAATATTATATTTTACTTTTCCTAGTCCTGGGCCAGAGACACTTGAGGCTCTCAAAGCTAAGCATCCAGCCCCATCGCGTCCACTGTATTTTCCATCAGAACCTGACAGTTTTTCACCTTTTCTATCCGTGGATGTAGACGCCGTTTCCCTGGCACTAAGTTCTTTTAATAGTGGCTCATCGGGGGGTTTGGATGGTATCAGACCTGCACATCTGAAGGAGTTGACATCTGGTTCGGCTGGGGACTGTGGTCAGCGTTTTCTGGAAAGCTTGACCAGGCTTTGTAATTTTTTGTTGAGTGGTCGGCTGAACGCTAACGCCCTATGCCCTTTTTTGTATGGAGCTGCCTTGTGTGCGCTGACCAAGAAGGACGGGGGAACCAGGCCAATTGCCATTGGCAGTGTATTTCGGCGCCTTACGGCGAAATTGGGCTGTCGTGCAGTAAAGGAGGAAATGGCAACTTATTTACAACCCCACCAATTGGGATTTGGGACCAAGCTGGGGTGCGAAGCAGCCATACATGCCACACGCTCTTTTGTCATGGATCCGACAAACGCTGACTCACTTGTGGTGAAACTAGATTTAAAAAATGCTTTTAATTCCCTGGAAAGGGATTCTCTGCTGAGCGCGGCTAAAGACAAAGTGCCATCTCTGTACCCGTTTCTACTCCAACTTTACGGCTCTCCATCAAACCTCTTTTACGATGAAGCCCCAATCTCGTCACAAGTAGGAGCTCAGCAGGGTGACCCGCTCGGACCACTAGTTTTCAGCCTTGCAATCCAGAGGGTTATTGTCGATCTTCAGTCTCCTTTAAATTTATGGTATCTGGACGACGGCACCATTGAAGGCAGTCCGGGGGAGGTGGAGAGGGATTTGGTGACTTTGGTACCGCGCCTACAGGAACTTGGTTTGGAGATCAACTCATCTAAATGTGAGTTTTATCCTTGCGGCCCTCAGAGTCGATCACAACTTCCCCATTTCCAAACCATTCTTCCTGGACTTAAAGACATGGACGCGACCACTTTTTCGCTGCTGGGTTCACCCATCTTTCCAATGGGAATAGCGGAGGCGTTTGAGGTCAGGGAGCAGATGCTGGGTCTGGCTCGAGATCGCCTTTCGCATTTGTCACCACACGTTGCTCTTGTGCTGCTGAAGATGTGTTTCGCCGTCCCCAAAATAACGTACCTTTTACGTACGACCCCCTCGTGTGTATCCCGCAAACATAGCGTCTTTCGACGACACAATAAAAGATGCCGTCGAAACTATTCTAAACGTTTCCTTGGATGACAGCCAGTGGTGCCAAGCATCTTTGCCGGTTAGGCACGGGGGACTGGGAATACGACGCGCCCGGGACATGGGTTTACCAGCCTTTTTGGCGTCGGCGCATGGAGTAGCGGACCTTGTCACTAGTATTCTACCTACTAATGGTGTCAGGGTGAGCATTCCATTTGCGGCTGATGCTCTTGCGGTCTGGACTACTCGGTTTCCGGGCGAATCGATCCCACACGAGGCTGCCCATCGGCAGCGCTCTTGGGACGACGTTGCTTCTACGGCTATGCTCGAGAAGCTTTTGAGTTCAACTGCTGGAGCGGAGAGGGTGAGGCTGCGGGCAGTGGCTTGTCCGGAATCAGGGGCATGGCTCCATGCTTTGCCATCTCCTCATCTGGGCACATTATTGGACGGAGACTCATTGCGTGTTGCCGTTGCATTACGACTAGGGTGTACGGTGTGTGAACCACATCCTTGCATCTGCGGTCAACTGGTGGGGGAAAGGGGCAATCACGCTTTGAGTTGTTGTCGTTGCTCAGGGAGGTTTCCACGACACCATGCCCTCAACGACCTGATCCGCAGAGCTCTCGTCGCCGCAAACATACCGTGTATGCTTGAGCCTCCCGGATTGAGCCGCTCTGATGGCAAGAGACCTGACGGCTTAACGTTAGTTCCTTGGCAGAAGGGTAAAAGCTTGATCTGGGATGCGACTTGCGTCAACACGACTGCGGCGAGTCATCTTAGCCGCACCGCGCGCGTGGCGGGAGCAGCGGCTGAATCAGCAGCTCTAAGAAAGCACGACAAATATAAAGAGCTCAATGCTTATATATTTGTACCAGTGGCTTTTGAGACGTTGGGTCCCTGGGGTGCGGAAGCGAAGAAATTCATTAAAGAAATTGGCTGCCGAATTAGGGAAAGAGGCGGTGACTCCCGTTCCGGTTCATTCCTAGCGCAAAGTTTGTCCCTGGCTGTACAGCGAGGTAACGCCGCTAGCATCTTGGGATCCTTTGCTCCGGGAATGATCCGGGGTGGTGAATTAGACTTAAGTTAGGGTTAGGTACTTTATTTATTTATTTTTTATTATATGACCACCGACATTGATGGTATGTAATTAAATAAACTTTGTTTTTTTTTCTTTTCAATCTATATTATTAAGAATCAAATTGTTTATTTAAAATATAAATCACACATGTGGGTAAAACGTATCTGGGAAATTTCTGTGAGTGTCGTAAAAAGGCGACTAAGGGATTTGCGAGTTACGTGACATGTGTATTGTAATTTGAGGCAATGTGTTGACAACCTGTTTTTATGCTGATACACACTTTACTGAATGACCAACAACTGTTTTTCCGACGTGGGCTACGTTTTGTCTACTCCGCAAGGGATATAAGCGCGACGTATTCATGTTTTTTTTTTAAATTTTTTGATCTATATTCTTTCTGAAAAATATTTCTCAGTTTTCAGTATCGATCACTAATATTAGGTACTCACTACTAGTTGTAGACAAGAAAAAACCAAGCACCAGGGTTCATCGGGCTTTTTGTCGACTTTTTATCCCACATGACAAGAAGAAGGAAGTACTTACTTATTGGTTACCAGTGAAACAGCCTTTAAAGGTAGAATCATAAAAAACCATCCAATCTTCAAGTGTATTAAGATGGCGCTGAGCTGACCTGAAACAGTTTATTTTCAATCTTCTTCTTCTACGAAACAAAATTTCCTTTGACCAGTATGTAGCTACATTCACAGCGTTTGGAGTGGCTGACCACAGATCTTCAAGCGTGCAGGTGTCGGGACATTATTATTATTTTCATTGAAACGTATGTAAATAGATGCAACTAAACGCAATGCCATCTAGTGTTACGTTATAAAAAAAGCTCAAGAACTGTCATATAGAAAAGTCCCCATCGCAAAAGTAAAAAGGTGTGCGTAAATAAATAATAAATTGATGTCAAATTTGCCGTGTGATGCCGGCGTGGAATAGCATCACCCCATTTCTTTCCCGTGGGAGTCGTAAGAGGCGACTAAGGGACTCGAGGGTGTGTATTGCAATTTTGGGCGATGGGCTGACAACCTGTCACTATGGCGATACACGGTTTTCCCAATGACCCTCAAATGTTTGTCAGATGTGGCGTAAATGTCCGTTTTTGCGGCCGTTTACGCTCTGCCTGCCCCGCAAGGGATTATAGGCGTGATATGTGATATGTGTATGTCAAATTTCCAGCTGTTTTAGACAAAGCCCTGCCGCCGTTTTTGCGTCGAAATTTCACTCGCTGAGCTGGAATTTTACTTTGACATTTCTGGAAAGTCGGTGCCAGCGTTCCAGGAAATGCAACGTTACGGTGAAAGAATATCGAATGAAGTTTCAGACTCAAACTCTTTATGCAACTGGAGGTTGGTCGATTGTTACAAGCAAAAGCGATTTTCTTACTGATTTTGATAAATTAGGTATAATATAAGACAGAATTTAAAAAAAAAAAAAAAATATTAAGAAAAGAGGAAATAAAAGAAAGCTAAATAATAGTAGTAAATTACTAATAGTTACCTAAATACTATCGCGATAGACCCAGTCTAATACTTAAAATGAGTGAAAGTGATCGCGAGTGCTTAATTCGATGCGTTTTGAAAACTATAATTTTACCTATGTTGGGTGATACACATACATATATACATCACGTCTATATTCACGCCACGCCTGACAAACGTTTGGGGAGAATTCAGAAAATTGAGTATTTCTATAGTGACAGATGGTTAGCACATCTCCAAAAATTGCATTACGCATGTAATACGCTCGAGTCATAGTATAAAGAAGTCCCTCAAACAAAATCCGAAGTATGCACGAGTATATTCAAATACCGTCACTATTGATGTTTTTCACAATGAACAATCAACGTATTTTGTTTGATAACACACTTTTATAAATTGTTTAAACTAATGAAATAGAATTACATCGTTCAAAGGCAGATAAAATACCAATTTCTGTGTTTCATAGTTTGCGTATAAAATAATCATCTCCTATAACAAAAATTTCATAAGTCACCATTTTACACCACGCATAAAAAACTTCAGAGTAAAACTTTTTGATTTGATTTTAATGAAAAAATCTTGTGGCAAACCTTTGAAAGGAATCCAGCAGAAACAAAATTGGATTATATTGAAGCCGCAGCAATTTAATAGCATTTCTCTGTTGGTCACAGATTTGCAAATTTCTCTTAAAGCTAGAAATCTCGACAACTTTGTTGATGAAAATCATTGAAAATATAATACAACGACCAATGAGAATGGTTTTCAAAGGAAACACAATCGCGCTTGAAAACTTCTACACATCTAACACGAAGAGTGTGTTTATACTAGTGGTTGTAGTAAGTAAGTAAAAACACTTTATTGCATAAAACTAACAGAAAAATTCATAGCTAATGAGCGTAAAGGCGGCCTTATCGCCACCAGACAACCTTTGGGTGGAGGAAAAAGTATAGGAAAACAGACCAATGCGAGAGTAATAAGAAAAGAAATGGTTACTTGAATAAACGTAATAAATACATAATACAAAACTATACTATAAATAAAGATGTACATCCTATGTTGAACAAACGGAGCAGACTCCCCCTTAGAAATAAGGTGAGAATTTACACCACCTGTATCAGGCCTATTATGACCTACACCAGCGTAACCTTTCATGCGCTAAGCTACCGGGCGCCCTGGTACATGCGGAACGCCAACCTCTACATCGACTTAATCACGTGATCTGTGATATGATAAGTATCTTTGGCACATGGCGCATTGGCATTTTTAGGTGTAAGCTTTTAGACTAGATTTAAATTATGATGCATATAAGTAGTAATCGAAAGCAGTAATGAATATGAACCATATCTTTACCAAAACCCCTAAAACCCTTTCTTGCGCAATGCTACATGCCCTGTACCAGCGGAACGCCAACCTCCGTATCGAGTGATTGGTTTTTTTATTTATCATCATCATCATCAGCCTATTGCAGTCCACTGCTGGACGTAGTAACTAAATTGGAAGTAGACTGGAAATTACATTATAAAGTTATAGATGTCCTAAGAATTAGCATAGTGCTCGTCAAAATATATTATAATAATGAAAACAATTTAAAAATATTCAATAATAGAAAATAATATCAGTAATAAAATATAAAATAAAATTTAAATATTAATATTTAAATAATAGTTACTTTTACAGAATAAAACGATTTATCCAGCATAAGGTTTCTCAGTTGGGTTCGAAACGTTTTGTCAGATGTTTAATTTTTTAATTCGGCAGTAGTTTCTCAGTTTATCAGTTTAGGTCTTACTACCATTCAAGTCTATTTATAGGAAGCGTCTCGTCGCTTCTTTGACAACGCTTCCCATCATAAAAAACCCTCAATTATTGCCGCGTCCAACTACTTCTGCCATCCAACCTCACGGTTCAAACGCCGTCCCATACACGTTCTTTCGTATGATGAAGACGACATCACAGTAGCCGCTGCTGCAGCCATTGCAAGTAGATCATACTGCCAGCGGGGGCGCGGATATCCCTCATTTGACTGGGCTGGTTGTTTGAACAACCACACAAATTTCAAAGCCCCGGGGCTAATATAACAAAGTCCAGAAAAATACCAGAAATTTGCCGTGTGATGCCGGTTTAGAATAGCATCACCCCGTTTATTTCCCGTGGGTGTTGAAAAAGGCGACGAAGAGATTCGAGGGTGTGTATTGCAATTTAAGGGGACAGGCTGACAAACTGTAACTATGGCGATACACAATTTTTCGAATCACCATCAAATGTTTGTCAGACGAGGCGTAAATTTCCGTTTTAGCGGCCGTTTACGCTTTGCCTAACCCGAAAGTGATAAAGGCGTGATATATGTATGTATGTATAAAGAAAAATACCATGTCTTCAAAGCAAACAACGGAAATACTTGATCCTATTATGTATTTACGAAAACTTGCTTTTTCTTTAAAATATTCAGGTGTATAAATTTCTTTTCTTTTGAACTTTCCTAACCGGCTGTGAATTTATGAACTTTTAAAATAAACTCTCGGCTACTTTATCTGTTGGAAGTTTTTAATTTTCCCAAGTAATTTTCTTAACAAATTGCTTGGGAGTACCTGGAGCCAAGTTTTTATCTCTGATGTAGTTTATTTTTGGTGTGTTCGAGATCTGAGATTGGCGGGACGAATAAATGGCAATTTTAGAAAGATTAACAACTTAAAAGTGTTCTTTAAAGAAGTAAAATTAAATGCTTGTGTAGGCAAGTTATTTTTAAGTTTTTGTAGGACCTTTTTCATATGGTGCTATAGTAGGAAAGCATCAACCCCTCCTACGTCTTTTCACACATTTACTTACCTACTTATTACGTTGTCTTATCTTGCAGTTTCCAAGAAGACGTATTCCAAGGCTAGGTACTGTGTCATTGCTCAACAATTCGATACACGATAAAACAAACATACATACATACACATATCATGCTTTTATCCCTTGCGGGGTAGGCAGATCGTTAACGGCCGTAAAATACGACCACTACCGCCGCGTCTGACAAATCTTCGGTAGCAAAGATTGAATGCATATGCTGAAACTTGTAGCTATTTTGTTAACTGTAACTACAGTGACCTGTTAATAACCTTCATTAATCTGTATTCAATTGCGCCTTGAGTATTATTGCAACAAATAACGTTTTTAGCGTGTTCTGATTTTTTACGAAATTAAGGCAACATCTAGCCTAGGGAAAACGCGATACATTGCGGTAGGTGTGATAATTGCTTCATAGTAGCGGCCCGCCAAGTACTTTCACTTGCCCATAGGGAAAAAATTTCCCATCAAACCACTGGATTTTAGACCTTATACACCCGAATCAGATTCCAAAAGTAATGCATAAATTGTGTATGCTCTATCCTACCGAAACAAACTTATAAAAAACTAAACCACGGGAAATGCCGAAAAATATTTCGAAAGTATCGTCTATCCCGTTTAGAGTAGAGTACTATACATTACTCATCATGCTAATAAGGATGGTATGGTATGAGTTATCAAAATGACAAAATGTGTTAATTTGAAAATTTATTCTTTTTGATTAAATTTTGTTTCATAACTATTCATACTTACTTACTTTCTATGCCATGTAATATTTAAGAACACCCATTTTTGACTATGGGTAAGCTAAAACCAGCAGTGTGCTGTGCCTTCACCCATTAAAGCTCATGTTATATATTTGTACTGTATTTATTGATTGTGGTGCCTAAGATGTGATGCGAAATAAATATATTTGTATTTGTAAATCAAAAGAAAACCCACATCGGCTCTTAAATATTTCAGTTATGACAGTTTTTGTATTATGGCTGTCGCGTACCGCAATATTGTCCAGTGAATATCTAATTATTACCCAAAAGTTGCATCTCTATAAATTTTACTGCAATGAAACGAACGAACATTAGGGAATTAACCATGCATCATAGTGCCATTATAAATGTACAATGAATTTGAAATCAGCATCATAATGTAGTGTTTGCATACAGGGTGGTAAGTTTCAACCGACGAGACGGGTTCTGGGTTCGATTACCGTATGGGCACTCCCAAAGTTGATTTTGTCACTTTGTGAATTTGTTTTCAGTCTGGTTAGGACATTGCATGCTGAACCACCTGATTGGCCGTAGGAAAGATTGTTCTGTGCTTCGGAGGGCACGTCAAGCTGTCGATCCCGATTGCTGTCTATGTTCACATAGACGGCGATTGTTACAGAACCATGTCAGAGACCTACAAGGAGAAGAAAGTGGTTGAAAAAATCTGACTTCAGGGTTATCGGGTCGTTTGTCCACGCGGTGTAGGACACAAAAAAAAAGCCTCTCCCAATTAAATTGCCATTTTCACTACGGTTGGCAGGTGGATTGGCAAGCACAGTACAAGGTGCTGTATTCATAAGGAACGCTGCTGTCCATTCCCTGGGTTCATTCCTTAGTCGCCTTTTACGATACCCACGGGTAGAATTGGGATGATGCTATTCTGAATTGAGGTGGTTACAGCCTGGTAAAACTTTTGATAATTATCATTATTATTTTCCGCTATTAGAAAAATCATTTAATCGGCATACCTACTTAATTTTAGGTGTTAATAAATCAGGAAAAGGTCTAAAACTAAGAATCATAAACATACCGAAACGGTTTCAACTCAGCAAAATGTCGGGCTGAAAATCAATCAATTTTCAGTTGTTATAGGTTTGGATATCGCCAAAGTTTACGACTTAAATAACAATTTTATATACTATTAGTCTTATTATTGATAAACAAGGATATCAGTAAAACAACAACAAAATTATAATCAAAATTACATATTCTAGTTTTTGAGTTCCTCATATCATTTCGTCAAAGATTATATTTTCGCTGACGCAAAGCGCGGGAACCCGCTTGCGTCCCGTTCAAAAATATATGATATTAAAATTTATCAAACCACCTACGAACATTCTCCGATTTCCAATATCATCTATCTGGTATTTGCCGTACGAAACGGGGAATAGACTTGAGAATATAATCCTCCCTAGTACTTAAATGCCGAGCGAGTAGAAATCTAATACTAGTTCAAGTAGTCTCAACACGAATATCTTGGGCTAAAATGTTACTCCGTTCTCTAAATCTTACTACGTATGCTAGTGTTCTACGATGAATCATTACATAGTATAAAGTTAAGTCGCTTCCCGCGTACAGACGCGGTCAGACATAGGTACTATATCTGTTTGTATGTATACTTAAATCTTCAAAACCACCCAACGGATCTAGATAGGGATTTTATCAAAAGATAGAGCGATTTAAGAGGAAGTTTTTTATGTATGATTTATGTCAGGAAAAGGTTTGTTTTCCGTGGGAAATTGGTTAGCAGCGGCCGCTAGAATATTCCTCGTTTGATTGTAACTCTGTTGGGGCTGTGCTACAGGCTACTAACAGGATCATAGGAAGCGGATAGCGAATAGCCATCAGATATGGTGGTTAGCTGCGAATATACTGAATAAGCAAACCCCGACCAAGAAGAGGCAGAGTTTGAAGGATCTGGTGAGATATTACTGGGGACAAATATAATTAAGTTCTTTTGGAGTAACCCTTGTACCTTATGAGCTACTACTACAACCGACTTTACATAGATAGTTTGGTAACTATAAAAATTACAAAACATAAATCTATTTTGCTAAAAGGCAGATACGATAAAAGAAGTATATTTCTACAAAATTGGGAACTTATTAAGAGGCTTTCATTGGCTAGGTGCACCCATATCGGTGAAAAATACACAATTCGATGAAAACGTAATTAATGGAAAATCCGCTTCTGAGAGATAGAGGTACATGTTTTTAAATATAATATTTACATAACTCATGCATTGTAAGTATATATCTGACACAAACCGCTTGTGGTAAATGCAATATACTATGGAGGTTTTGAAGCATAGTATGATATGGAAATATAAAATAGAACTGTCATTTTAATGTAGTGGGTGGCGTGTGTAATTCACTCTCATGTAAGAAAAAATTATGTCAAAATCCAGCTGTTCTTTCACTTTTCCGCACACGTTGTACTATTAATACTATAATATCTAGCGAAATCTTACCAACAAGGCTTCCATTTATCAGAGAAAAAAAACACCCGGAAAAAGATACAAGAAAGTTACCAATTTCCTGGCAAACTTAACGACAACTCAAAGAGTTAAAATAAAAAATGGAACAGCCGAATTTTGCAATCATAAGGTATGTTATAAAAAAATAAGGATTGTACTATCTTGAACCTGGAATTGTGGAATACTGTTCCACCGCATTATCTAGTCTTTATAATTATGGTTCAACTACTTAAATCAAAGGACTAATAAAAATATAGCTGTGTTATGACAAAAAAGTCATATTACAAAAAAGTCAGACACGCATTTGGACGCTGGTGTTAAAATTATATCTCGGTACGATTTGACGTTGTAAAACGACTTACACACTGTTTTTTTTGTGGTAAGATCGAAGATGGTCTGTGTTTACATATCTTGCCTACCTCTGTAGCCTATCCGTCAAAACAATGCTAGCCGTAATAGCTGTGAAAACTATACAGGGTGTAAGGGACGGTGTACCGAAAACTTTGCAGGCATGATCAGACCATGAAACTGAACAACTTTTACTATGGAGCCTACGTTGGGAAACGAAATATTTTTTTCGAGTTTCCATAGAAAGTCAGTCAGCTGATCGGGAAATTTGTATGGGAGGTCGAAAAATTTTTTTCGTTTACCAACATAGCTTCCATAGAAAAAGTTGTTCAGTTTCATGGTCTGATCATGCCTGCAAAGTTTTCGGTACACCGTCCCTTACACCCCGTATAGACCCTGCATATTCCGTAGAGTCCTGCGAAATTAGTAATAAAAATAAAATAAAAGCAAAAGAATTAAATGAGATTACAGTCGTAACAGAACTAATGAAACCAGATTTCTTTAACAAATGAGTTGAGAAACTATTTGTATTTTGTTACTTTGTATTTATTGTCATATCCAGGAGCCTCTAGATCCAGGATAAAAAGGCCCCGGCAATTTTCCGGCACTACCTGCTCTCAACAAGGAAAACATAGAGAAAACTGTGAGGTGGCGAAAATAGGGGTACCTATTTCGACGATGTTATACAATCACATAGTACTTGAGCCCCGACAAGCTTGGGACTCATATTAGGATAGAGATTTTCTGGAGACATCAAATTAAGGAATGGAAAACTATGCTTTTTGGCTACTCGGGCCTGTGGTTAAACCTTTTTGGGAAAACTTCTGTTTGAGCTCTGAGATTGTTTTTGGTGCATAATCATAGTATCACTTATTGATGCTGTTCTGACTTTGATAAAAAACCGACAAAAATGTGAACAATACAGAAAATAGGAGATGAGCTTGTAATACAGAACAAAAAATTTGCTTCTTTTCCTTTTATTTTTATGACCGTAATTGGTTTTTTCGGGCTGTTGTTTTTGTAGCATAATAAAACTACCTAAATTATTGACTTTGAACGATACTATTCGGGCCATCCGGTTAAGCCGGCACCACACGGTATTTATTTGTGTATGATCTAAGTTATCATTGACAGCAACCGCAACCAACGTCTTCTTCTTTTTGTGTGGGACACCAAATCGTCCAATGACCCGATTAACCATCGTCTAAGCATGCCCTTCGAAGCACGTGTGTGTTATGCCTCTGACAAGCTTTGTACAGTGACACTAGTGACTGAGGTACTAGGTGAAATGTTCATCACATCATATCAGCCTATAGCAGTCCACTGCTGGACTTAGTCCACCCCAAGGGTACACTTTAAGGCACGATCTCCCGTTTTCCCCCATCAAGTCGCTGCTTTTTCGGTTTCTTAATTTTAAGAGGATGGCCTCTTTAAAATAAGAAACCTGTAAGCCAATCGATACGTCACAAAATACTACACTATTGTGGGATACAGAAAATTATTGCAACTCGCCTACTTTATTCCCAACTTTTTTATCTGAGTTTTTCACTCCTCTTTTCCTGAGAAAGTTCAACTTATTTATCACGGAGTGATTTGTTTCTTCACCACCAAATATTTAAGATAACAGTACCTGCATATATACTGTGACACAAAAGTACTTATGAACTTGAGGCGTACGTACGTAACAATGCACCTACGTAAATCCAGCTCACGACAAATGTAAGACTCAGATAATTATATTGTAATACTAAAAAAGGTTTAGAAAGTTAAGAGCTGCCATACCATGTCTACCAGAGCCATCGCTAAACTTTATGTAGTTTAGTTCAGTTTTTACTCTGAACTGGTAAAAGTATTCGAAAGACGAAATGAGACCGATGCCTCACAGATTCGCATCAGTAGTCCATATGGACGCAGTTTCATCCCAACTGTAGTTAGGCAGATTACCTTACGTGAAGAGCTGAATAGAAAGCGAAACAGTTGCCGACTTATTTTGCAAATTTACTTTTCATCTTTCGAATTCCTTTACCAGTTCGGCGTCAAAACTGAACAGAACTACATAAAGTAATCTGTAGCTTTATTTCTGTTCAACTCCATTAATTTAAGCATTGTTAAGCCGTTACCAGAATAATCCTGGTATACCCGACGAATTCTCCAAGTAGGTGGGTACTAACAATCTTTGAGCTCCTGACAGGCAATCGGTGGGTGCCAGTAATTAATTATCCGTGTATCCAACCCTGTCAGCTCCAATTACCATCTGACCTTAAGGTCGAACACCGGATTCCGCAAGACGCATCCTAGATTAATGTTTCTGCGTCCGGTGATTGAGCTTCAGGGACTGATTTGGTTTTTAAGATCTTATCTTTTCGTGTGGGAGTTCTGGTGTTAGAGTTTTTCAACCGCCTACTACCACTAGTAGGCCAAGTATTTTTATGATAAGGCATACCTACATACCTTCTTAGAGGTTTAGGCAGAGTCTACATCCTCCAAACAGCTACATACAGTTCCGTGCTTCGGAAGGCACGTTAAGCCGTTGTTCCCTGTTAGGCTGTTACTGTCTATGATTACTTAGACGGCAGTCGTTAAACAACCACAACAAAGTAGAAAGTGGTTGAAAAGCTATTGACAAGGTTCATCGGGTAGTTTGTCGTATCGGTGTCCCACACAAAAAGAAAAAGACAAAGATCAGCTACAATTTGTGCATTCTTTTTTTACTCCTTTATTTTCAATAATATTCTTATGCACGCTGATCCGTATAGGGTTCTCCTGACCAGAATTTTCTGCAAGACTTCCCCAATTTGGTTCATGTACGTTCGTCGAGTGAGGTAACAAAAACGTTTCAGTATTCCTGCAAATTGTTTGGCTTCAAGAGGAGGGGTGGTTGAAAGACAATGAAATACGGAGCAAATCTAAGGAAAAGCCAGTGATGTAGGATGTAACACTGTTAAGGATAATAAAATGACCCCTGATTTTATCCACCTGATTTACTGACACAATCAGATCCTAATATTCTCCAAAGTTCAGTACTAACAAGGGTCTGCGAGATTTATTAAGCGAATTGGGAGCGATTTCATTTGCAACAGTAATTTCGTGTTAATTCCTAACTAGATTTGCTGTCTAGGTAGCTGTGTATTTTGGGTGTGTGTACGAATAATATGAAACAAACTATGGGAATGCCACTTGCCAAACCTGCAAGCTACTGTTTTTCAATCTGCCCGTTGATATTATGTGTTTTATCCGCGGTAAAAAGACAGCAACAAAAATAACAGTAATACAAAATTAAAACAAAACTATACTGCGTTTATTGTGGAATGAATAATCATATTATTATAAAGAAACTTTGTGTGTAGCTGACAGTTGCGAGTTATTAGTTACAAGTTTCTCGACATGATTAGTAATTCTAAAATAATCAGGTTATAAAAACGATCTGCTTCTTTTCTTTCTAAATCTTGTCACACTAAACGAAGCACCGAAATTCCATCAGGTTCATAAAATACTGCAAATGATGTCTGGGAAACAGCAAAAACAGGGAACCCTCCTACAGGTAAAAATGGGGCGATGGAGCAATTCTGTCAAGGTTTATTGAGTCCCAATATTCAGAGTCGTTCACTTATTAGACCCACTGCTGATAAGACCCAGTGGGTCCAATTTGGGACATTGCATTGTACTGAACTTGACAACCAGTTACAACAGGTGAACAAAGTAAAGTCCACATTTCAAAATATTCATACAAAATAAGTTATTAACAAACTAGAATTAAAATCATAAAACTCACAACTAAAATGTTGAAAAATTTCCATTAGGATAAGATATTACTTACTAAGTTTTTACATCTGACCCGAACTTTGTTGGATTTTTCACTGTAAATTATTCATTTATTATTATTCTTTGTTTATTTATAGTTAGTAGAATATAATAACCTATTATGTGAGTATTCATTTATTATAATAATTATAACACTTATCAGTTTATTTACGATTTTTTCCAACCCCTGGGGTGTGTTGCCCAACAGCACTGTTGTATGTAGGAAAGTCCACCTTGTCTCCTATCATTCAAATAATCTTGTTGGGGCTGGCCCGCTCTCTGCGCATCAGCGATTTGCACTTTTTTCGCACAGTGGTTTAAAATACCGTCCACATGCGCTTCAAAAAACATTCCTGATACGCTACAGTAGCGGGGCAGCCCCAACGATACCCGGAACGATTAAATCAACTGAATCCGGAGGGTATTGTAGGTGTGTGCAGTATAATTGCAGAACAGACTGCATGTGTAAAGTTATGTGTTAACTTAAAGTCAATTGCCAGGTTCAGAAGGTAAAATTAACAGCCGATGTGGCGCAGTGGTAGTGCGACTCGATTCCCGGTTTTAATAAGCCGTCGGTCCCGGCTGCTGTCTATGATTTGATTACTACCTAGACGACTGTCGTTATAAAACTGTCAGAGGCCTACTAGAAGTAGTCATCATTAGGCCTTAAACATCTTGACAGATGATCTAAACAGCGTTATTTTGTGAGAAGTAGTAGTAGGCGGTTGATGAACTGTGACACCATCGTTCGTCGGGTTGTTAGTCCACTCGGTGTCCCACATGAAAAGAAGAAGAAGGTAAAACACAATGTCACAAGTCAGACCCCCTAAGTCTAGTCGGCAGTGGGTCTATTATGTGAAAGACTCAATATTCGAAGCCATTGGAGCCATCTTGAAATTCTATCTTTCGGAAATAATCGTAAACAGATATGGGAAATTGTTTTACGCTTCAACGGTTTCCCTATTGATGTCCCAATAAAATTATATTTGCTGGGTCCCGATAAAAATGACAAAAAAAACTTGTCTTCTAGGTAGGCATTCTTATTTTCGTGTGGGACACCGAGTTGACGAACGGTGGTCATTGATACTCTGAAAATAGTAGGATTTCCACGCTCCTTTTATACATACACATACACATATCACGCCTATTATCCCTTGCGGGGTAGGCAGAGCGTAAATGGTCGCAAAAACGGTCATTTACGTCACGTCTGACTTATATGTGAGGGTCATTCGGAAAATTGTTTATCGCCATAGGGACAGGTTGTCAGCCCATCGCCTAAAATTGCAATACACACCCTCAAGTCCCTTACTCGCCTCTTACGACTCCCACGGGAAAGAAATGGGGTGATGCTATTCTAAGCCGGCATCACACGGCATGCTACTATAATAAATTCTGCTAAACTGATTTTGATTTCATTAAGAAAACACATAGACAAAGACGGTAAAAGACAGAAAATATTTTTACGAGAAAATAGCTAAATCAACCGTAGCTCATAAGTAGGTACTAAATTAATTAATTTTTTTGAAAAAATAACAAAACATACTTAAACAACATCGGACCTCATACAACAAATAAAACAGATCTCAAACTTGAATTTAACCTTGCGTTCTGCTTAAAATTAACCGGCCAAGTGCAAGTCAGACTCCAGCACGAAGGGTTCCTTACTGTTATTCATAAAAAAAGCCGATTGAAATATTTATTTTATTCTGCTTTTTAGGGTTCCGTACCCAAAGGGTCAAAACGGGATCCTTTTACTGAGACTTCGCTGTGTGTCTGTGCTGTAGAAAGTTTAAATTCTCACAGATTTCTATTACTGCCCTGACAAAAAAATGCAAAAACAATATTGTAAAATAAAAATAGAGGGGATCTCTCAAACAAAAACCGTGTTTCTTTTTTGCTTTGTTTTGTCGATAATGTTTTGAAGGCTGCATATTATTATAAATTATTACAGTTAGACATTATTTTTAAACTTAACATGCGTTATTGTTGCCACTTTATAAATCAGAACAAAAACATTCTTGAGGGAGCAAAACTTTTTCTACATAATGGTACAGAAGCCTTCGCGCGTGATTCACACTCACACTTGGCCAATTTTTAGGATCTGGTATTAAAGTGGCAACAGAAACACGACATCTTACTAAATATTATAATATCTTTTATAAAGAAATTTATAAAAGTTTAATATTTGTTTTTATCTCTCCCAAATGGTTGTCATAGCGGCAACAAAAATACATCATCTGTGTAATTTTAAAATAGCTCGATGAAGTAATAAAAACCCATGGAACCCTTGTAAAACTCAGTAATCTGAATACATGTCTTGATGTGACCTTTGACGCACGGTCCTTACGATAAAACAAGAAAGAGTATTAGGTAGGTACTTATAACTTTGCTCATCGAATATTTATAAGAATATTTAAAGGATGTTTCTAGAATGCCCTTTTATATACTCATAAAGATTAGATTCATTCATTTTTATTTATCAAATTCACAAATCCAGTACTAAAACTAAATAAAATATCAGACGACAATCGTGTTAAGCAAAAATATTTTTTTATCATTTTATTGTATACCTCTACAGTATGTTACCGGCACACTTTTCAAACAACATTCAGCCGTTCCCATACAATTTGCTTGAGTAGGTATTAGGAATCCAACGTAGCCGTATTTATATGGGAATAAGATTGGAATTCGCAATTTTCTGGCGTCTGACAGACGTATGCGTTACATTGCGTTAAAAAAACTGAATGACGGACGACAAGTGAGTGAACCGCCTTAGAAATATATTTATTAACATAAAAAGTCTAAAAAAAATATTTTTAATGCTCGACTCTACAATTTAGCCCCGGGTCTTTAAAATTTACCAATGTGGGGCCTTACCTTTCCTTTTGAGGGGCCAATGTGTCTACAGTAATTTAAAAACGTTGTATAGGAAAATTTTCCACGGCCCATATGGAGTCCAGACTTAGAGTTCTATTTAGAGGGCTATCTGAGAAATAAAATTGATAAAAAATATATTTAACAAGTCATACAAGTTAATCTTTGTACCACACGAAAAGAAGAAAAAGAAAATAATAAATAAGAGTATATAGTTAATATTGAGTTATTTATTTCATAATTTTAAATGTTAGGTTTTAATAACGAGAGAGAATTTAATAAAAAAAAATATTTAGTAGAGAATGTGGTTGACAAGGTCATTATTCAGTACATTACTAGCACTTTTATAAATGATCTCTATTTAAAATAATATTAGCTATTTCAACCACATAAAACTAGTGAAAGACGTATTCGCCCCACCTGGGTTTATTCCGTCTAAAAACACAGATTTAGTATAAATTACATTTACACATAGAAGTTATGCAAAATGCTATGTTACTGTATATAAGTATAAAATTTGGTTAAATTTCCTAATTTCCTATGTATCGTAAGTAATCGCCTACAATGGCGTATATTAATTTTGTTATTTGAATAAATTTGTTTATCTCCGGTTGACCTTACAATTTTTTTTCGAAATTACGCTTCTGAGTGTTTAAATTATATAAAGTTTAATATTTTCCGATTTTGATTGTATCTGTTTTCAAAAGATAAAAATAAATTCGAAAACATCCTGTACTTTGGGAAAAACAAAAAAAAAAACAAACATACTTAACTGGTTTCAATGATTAGTTAGTTTATACCAAGCGTGCGTCGGACGCCAGACATGTCCAAATTATTATACACATTAAAATTATAAAAATTTAAATAGCCACCTATTAAAATTAATCAATCGTTTACATTCTTCGTCATTTGCGGTGTCTTGTGAATCAAAATAACAATATCAAAAGTGAGTGGTTTATAAAATGATAGTGCTAATTATATTGACTGTATGCATAACAACATTGATAGTTGGACTGTATCAGAAAAAAACTAATGCAATATGCACGTCCAACAAGCGACTTGAAGGAAAGGTGGCTGTGGTCACAGGAGGCACAGTTGGCATGGGATTGGAGATTGCAACTGACTTTGCAAAAAGAGGAGCCAAAGTCATCATTGCATGTCCTTTTGAGGAAGAAGGAACTGCTGGAAAAAAAGCAATAATCGAAGCTACAGGCAATAATAAAGTTATCTTCAAATTATTAGATCTGGCATCAACTAGTTCCATCAGAAAATTTGCAGCAGAGATAATTGAAAATGAGAACAGACTAGACATTTTGATAAACAATGCTGGCGTTGGGGGCCCTGTCAATACGAAGTCTTATAACGGCACAAACTTCATAATGCATGTCAACTTCATTGGACATTTTCTTCTGACGATTCTACTTTTACCATTACTAAGGAAAACTGGTACGGAGGCTGAGCCTAGTAGAATAGTAAACACGGCTTCAATAGCTCATTGGCTTGGTACAGTTGACTTTGAAAGTAAGAATAGAGAAGATTTTCTTTATAGATTATTCTGTTACTCAAACAGTAAATTCTCCTGCATGTTGTTCGGTCATGAACTTAGTAAGAAATTAAAAAGTTGCAATGTGGTAGTGAATGCTGTCGATCCAGGTGCAGTTGGAACTGCAATTTTTAATGATTTATTGATTGGTAAATTTATTTCATTTTTATGTAGGCTCTTATTTAAGACAGCACATGAAGGTGCTCAGACCGCATTGCATGTGGCTTTAGATGATGAAGCTGGAAAACTTACAGGACAGTTTTTTAAGAATTGCAAACTCACTCGAGCAAAGAGTTCTGCATACGACGATGATCTGGGTCGAAAACTTTGGGAGGAGTCTGTGAAAATAGTAAAACTGAATACAGAAGAACTAATTAGTTGTGTATTTTAAATTAAGTTGAGTTTATGGTGAAAACGAAAGATCGTTCCCTATGGCGTATCCTCGGGGAGACCTACGTCCAGCACTGGACTGCAATAGACTGATGTTTTAAAAGTTATTAGTTTCAGATGTGTTGATTTATATTCTTTCTAAAAACGGCAAAGTGTAGATCCATCTCTGTACTAAGCTTGTAAAATTTGAACTATTGAGATTATAATAATATTTTTTATTTTAATAAATTGAACAAATATTTATTTAACTGTTTATTGCACATAAGATAAAACACAGAACAATTACATTAAAGAAAAACAACACAATAGGTACTACTTGTTCCTAAATATTTAATGTTTAAATAAACCTCATTAAAAACTTTTTTTCCTCATAACATAGCAAACACAAAAAAGAATTTGTATTTACAAGTCATTGCAATAAAATAAAAGAATATTAACCAACATTATTCAAAAGTACCTTAATTATGTACGCGTAATAGTATGTCACTGGTATAAACAAACAATAGGTTTGCTGACAACGTATTTAAAACGCATTCATTATACGGTGTTATTACAAAAAAGCGCGGAGTGACAGTGTTTCATTTTATTATCCATACGATTTGACGTTGTCAAACAGTTTTAACCATGACAAACTGTCACAACAAGGTATAATTTATGCAGAAGTCAATGAAGTTTCCTCCATAGTTTATTATTATTAATAAAGAATTATATTATCTTATCTTATCTTATAGTGATTCGATACATGATCACTCAGTCATCTCACCACCCTTATTTGTTCACTTGTCATTTTGAACAACTCGGTATTCCGTCTCGTTTACGTAAGGGTACAGAAGGCTACGTTTATCGAAGCCTTGTCCCTAATCTGTTCCCCATTTTGGGAACTACCGGCACGTGCCGGGTGGATTCAGTCCAATCCGTTCTTCCCAGAACAACACAGCTATAAAAACATATCAATTTAAAATTATATCACTACCAATAAATTCTTGCTTTTATCCAAGTTACCTTTTCTATTGTGATTACTCTCGCACTGCTCTGTTTTTCAAAACTTTCTTCTCCACCCAAAGGTTGTCTGGAAGAGATCACTTTTAGCTATAAGGCCGCCTTTGCGCATGATAGCTATGCATTTTGCTGATATTTTTATTTGTTATTTTATGCAATAAAGTGTTTTTACTTACTTACTCATTTCAGCTTTTACTGACGTTATATTAATTCTATAATTCTCCGAATCGTATAAAGCACCTCAAATATAACCATATCAAATCTTGAACAAATAATCTTTCAGAAGTAACAACTTCATACGGCCTTAATTTCCTGTGTCAAACCAAATATTTACATTCTTAATCTAAATACAAACCTTTAATATTATCCGAAACGAAAGGAAAAAGTGTTCTAATTTAGAGCAACGCAAAGCCAAGAGAGATTTAACGGGTCTTTCATTATCTCCAATTTAATTTTGTTAAGCCTTTTCCCGCTTTGGGAACTTTGAGAATAAAAACCCCTGGGGATTGACTCAAACGTTTATACTCAACGAGGTGCGAAAAGAATTCTCGACGAGCCTTTGAAAATGCTTTTCTAATCTACATGGATGACATTTTTGTTTTCATCCTAGATTTAGGAATGCGGATGTGAAACTGTGAAAGTGTAGGCAGTAAAAAGTGCTATGTTGAAAGTGCATTGTGTATGATGTAGAAACTAACAAGTACCTATCTCGTTTTTGACATGTAATTCGCTTATACGAGTCCAGAACAGACGGTTTTCACCTTCTAGGTACAATTTTTAATTAAGATTCTTGATAAGCGTCTGCAAATTTGAATCAAAGCTCGGAGATATTGCAGAAAATCTTCATGGGTCTAAGTGAAATAAGTAGGTGCCTTAAGCTTACCAAAAAACAACGAATTCAACTTATAAAATAATCGCAATCATGCAAATATTACGTCGCATTCTTCAACAGCTATCAAGCTCCGAATCTCTTTGGTATAATTTTCAGAAATGCTCCTACATTTGAATATAATAAATTGTTTGAGAATCCAGTCACGGCTTGGCAAAATTATCACTCTCATTGCTACGGCCAATTTCTTACGTCGGGTTCGGTGGGTAGGCCAGAAGGTATTGAAAAATATATTTATAAAGAATTATTGCGTGGCTAAGCAAGCTTGTTAGATACAAGTACCTCTTGGCTGTGGTCTTTTCTACTTTCTGAAGGTAAACAAATTTTACTGAAGAAGTTGTAGAGGTATACTAGTTACATACATTTTCAAATTTATAATGAGTCTTATTCCTTACTGTCTAAGCATAAACCAGTTTCAATGAATTTAAGATTAATTACAAAATCATTAAATAAAAGTACTGCCTCGGGGCTGGCAAAGTTAATTACACAGCATGTAACGTTACACCAGCACCACAAATAAACGACATTTGTTTGAAAATGCTGTCAAGATTTTGAAAGGTATTATTAAGGCGAGTGTTCTCGTGAACAACCTCGACAGTGGCGCCAATTCACAAAAAATATATATCTTTATACAACCAATCTATCAGCGTATCTGTTCACCAAGTTTTTAGTAAACGCCTTTAATTACATATAATATTTACCCATAACTTTGTACAGAGAATATTTCATTGAGTCTGCAGGTTCTAATTTTACTTGAGGTTAATACTAAAAACTTGGGCAACGGATATGCTGGTAGATTGTTTGCATAAAAAGAAAATATTTTTTGTGG
The DNA here is from genome assembly GCA_027580185.1 of Tuta absoluta. Classification (NCBI taxonomy): domain Eukaryota; kingdom Metazoa; phylum Arthropoda; class Insecta; order Lepidoptera; family Gelechiidae; genus Tuta; species Tuta absoluta. The sequence goes on along the minus strand of JAQAHW010000019.1, from coordinate 1,683,307 downwards.
TGTTTTGTCGCCTTAGCAAGCATGAGCCGGCAATACTTACTTTGTGCTTATGATTAACCGTCCCACTGAATAGGAAAACCCACCGACAAACTGCCCAGAAGTGCTCCTACTGCAAATAAACAACCTTTCTAGGCTCGAAGTTACCGTAACTAATTTGGGAATTAGATAAAATCTGTATAGACCGAAAATGCGTCTAAATAAACAAAATGCAGCAGATAAATGTATCTGTTTCGTCTTACAAAATATTGACTTTTAAATTTAAAATTACACCCACGCGTTAAGGGTTCTTACCTATACACGAAAACAAACCTTTATAAGAGCAATCTAACTTTGTTTACTTTTCATGTTTCGTGGCCCGATCTGGAAAACAAACTTGTAAATCCCCTTCATTTTACACCAGAGGACAAGGGGGAACAAGGTGAAACCGAAAATTGTTTTTGCGAATTGTTTACATTATCTTGAGTGAGAGGTGGAGAGTGTTCTTTCGTGTTTAGAGAACAGATGGAATCTTGAATTAGACAAGCCATGTCGTCTACATATAATCCAACGGTCATAGGTCGTCTACATAGGGCAAAAAGGATAAAGAGAAATATTTTCTCACATACATATTTGAGTTGACAACATCATAGTTAAAAAAATAAAACTATACCTTTAATTTTTACCTATGAAACAGGTTTCGTCCCGAAACCTACTTTAGGCGCCAGTCTTACAAGTCTGTCAAATTGTATTAGCAAGTTAAGAATTCGTAGTTTATAATTATTATTTTATTGTGTTATATACCTATTTAAAGTTTCTTATTTTAAGTTTTAATATTATATGATAAAATGTTTTAAAATAAATGAATTAATTAAATGAAATGTAAATTATTATTCCTAGGTTATGTTTTAATATTATGAGAAAATGTATTATATAATTGAAATAATTAAGTAAATGAAATATAAATTATTATAAGATGAAATAAGACAGATAATTTTTATAGTACTTATATCTATTGAAATTTTAAATTATACCTTTTGTACTTTTCTGTGAGAAAATAAATGAAATTTATTATTATTATTAAAGCAATTCAGTTGAATTACTTGATTTGTATAAAATTTTAGACAACCTCCTAAATCCTGCTTGCGTTAGTAGTGAGTATGGCAATACCGTTTGGTAATGGCCCATGTCCAGCAGTGGACTTTTGTGGGTATTAATCTTGATGCTTGCAATAAACATACAGGTACTGATCACTTATTCGTGAATTTTCCTAAAACCTATGTAAGTACAGTCATCCTATTTAAACAGCTCAAGTTCGGATAGACTTGGATGCATTTAAAAACAAACTAGACGAACATCAAAAACAGTGTCGTGGCAAATCAAAAATTTAACATAAATAACTAAAGTGAACTATAAGTGCTATATAGTGACGAACTTGAACAGTGAATAATAGGATGCAGGCATTATCAGTTGTTTCAACTGCCTGCCTGTTCAAATAAATAATAATAATAATAATAAGACTTTCAAACCGCCAATGTTAGTCTTTTGCGCGCGGCATAAGAACATTCTAAAGTCCTAAATATCTAACTAGCTTGATCTTAACTGAACCATGTTTATTAGTTTGATCATTTGTTTCTCATCATATTTGAATGTTTCTACTTTTAAATCGTCTAAATCCAAATGTTTACCTCCCAAACAGACGCTTCTTTCCTCCGATTTGCAACTGAACACTTTTTAATGACTTTTCGAATTGCAAATTGACTTTCTTCCGTTTTACTTTTTTAACTGGAGTGGAGTTTAACAAGCCGCCAATCGCCTGTTCAGGGTCTGACGGCTACGTGTTTGTTTTTTTTTACTTCAAGTATTCTGCTATTTGAAAAAAATCTCAATTGTGGTCAAATAGAGTGTCAGGTGGATGGTTTTTGCCATTTTGTATTCCGCATCTTGTAATCACAATGGTAATAGAATGACAATTGAGTTTTGACGACATGACAACGACTAAAAATAATCGGGGCCGGGAGACTGAGAATTACTCAGAAATCAGATGCGTGGAGTGTCGTCTCAGATTTTAGATCATATGAGGTATTTTTGTTATCTTACTGTGTGATGCCAGTTGAAGATGGCCTCCTCAATACTACCGGTGGTTGTTGTATAAACCGACTATGGAAGTAATTCATCAAGGGAACGGGTAACTGCATTCCCTGTTAAAGCAGTTTGCGATTGTCAATCCGCTTGCTAAGCATGATGATTATGGCTCCAATAGAAGGAGGGACTCTGTTGAGCAGTGGACTGTTGTAGCTGATAATATTAAATGTTATGTTATGAGATGTGATGTTTGCCGTGTGATGCCAGCTTAGAATAGCATCACCCCATTTATTTCCCTTGGGAGTCGTAAGAGGCAACTAAGGGACTCGAGGGTGTGTATTGCAATTTTAGGCGATGGGCTGACAACCTGTCACTAAGGCGATACACAATTTTCCGGATGACCCTCAAATATTTGTCAGATGTGGCGTAAATGTCCGTTTTTCGCGGCTGCTGTTTGCGCCCTGCCTACCGCCACCAGGATTATAGGTAGGCGTGATATGTGTGTGTGAGTATGTTATCATTTTTAAACTTTTTCGGAAAACCTTCGATGTATAATTACATACATACAATCCGAAACTTTACAACTGAATATACGCAGATGTGTGGGGATGAATCCGTAGAAAGTTTTAATTTGTTTTCAGCATAGCAAACTTAAAATTTGTCTTTTACTTGTTTATATGTTAATGCCGTGTGATGCCGGCTTAGAATAGCATCACCCCATTTCTTTCCCTTGGGAGTCGTAAGAGGCGACTAAAGGACTCGAGGGTGTGTATTGCAATTTTAGGCGATGGGCTGGCAACCTGTCACTATGGCGATACACAATTTTCCGGATGACCCTCAAATATTTGTTAGACGTGGCGTAAATGGCCGTTTACGCTCTCCCTACCCCGCATGGGATTATAGGCGTGATATGTGTATGTATGTATGTGTATATGTTAAAAATGACTGGCTCGATAGCGTTGAGGATAGTATGCCTGCCGAGGGTTGTAGGTTCGATCCCTACAATACACAAAACTTTGTTAAACCAATTTTCAAATACATATTTGTGTGTTTTCTACGCATAATATGGGTATATTTATAAAGAAATAAGTATGTCAGTATAACTATAAACTAACTAGTCCCCTGTAGCTTTGCTTCGTTTTGGTGCCTGATGGCGGGCGCTGTGTGGATGTCCACGATATTTTTTGAGTTTTCATATTACTTCAAATACTTCTTTTTTATAAATATGCTTCATTAATACATTACTTACTTTAAATATTTTGCGAACCCCTTCTTTTTTGTCCTCTAAAATATCATTATAACTTTTTCATGGCTTTCTAACTAAAAGAACAGCTTTCATAGTTCGAAAGACACACCTTTTGTGTGAAAATTATATTTGACACGCGACAACGTAATTTTGATAAGAATCGCGTATTGTACTTACCTATAGATGTTTTCGTTTCTTTTTCAAATAATACCATTACAAAGCTACTGGTTTTGTACGGTTGTTTACCCCACCATGGCTATTAAGGCGGTTCCCCCATTTTTAACGCACCGTAACGCATGCGTCTGTCAGACGATAGAAAATTGAAAATTTCGATCTAATTCTCATACAAAAACGGCTACGCTGTGTTTAAAATTTGCAGCGACGGATAATTAACGTGAGAACCACCTTACGCTACTTTTAACATAACTGCCCAACCAAAATAGGAGTGTAATGCTTTTAGATTTCATGTATGTATGTAAGTATGTATATATGTGCGATTCTTTAAAGGACTGAAACTCCTTAACCACTGAACAGATTTGAGTGGAAATTATATCGGAAGAATCCTAAGATTAATTATGCTTATTCTTTTTACTTTATAGGACTGAAACTCGTTAACCACTGAACAGATTCGAATGGAAATTATATCGGAAGAATCCTTACATTAATTATGCTTGTTCTTCTTACACTAGTTTTGTAAAGTAAATCCGTAGATATTATACGGCAGAAGATTACAGAATAAATAAATTTCTAAGATTTTCTAGAGCCCTGTCATAAATCAAAACAAATATTTTTATTAAATTATTATTTTAAAGTTTTTATTTCACATAGATCGTTAAGGATTGTGGCAGAATCCTTTTGGTCGTATTGTTATTCTCTAGCACTCTAATAAAAACTCTCGCGCGTCTTTTGTGAATTTATCACAGTAGATAGATGGATCAGAAACGTTCCGCAAGAAAATATAATATATTTAACCTCCTTTTTCAAAGAGGTTGCTGGCAGCTATGAAAAAAAAAAACTATTTAAACAGTGCTGTGCAAAGTTTACAGTAAGTAACAGTTTTGATAAAGACGAATTTAAATCCGAAACAAGAATAACTGATAGGAGACAAAAGTGATAGACATAGCCTGGCCGTGTAGCAAATGAAAGTGGTAGTGTAGTAGGCTGGATACTTTCACACATCTGTCATAGAACTACGGCGGGTGACAGAAGTAATGTGAATAAGTTGATGGAATTCAATCTCATTCCAATGTATTTTTTTTATTACTTTACGTACTGAATCCCATTTCTCTTACTGTAGTTGTTACTTGGGTCAAGCCTGAAGGTTTCCGGACCTTCAGATCTTCACAATAACTCCTCGTCTTGTCAAAGGGTCTCTGGTAAACAGATTTACTTTTGAAGAATTTTGTTTATGTTAGGACTGAAATATTTTTGCGTATTTAGTTTGGTGATTGAAGAAATATATTTTTAGTTAAGAGGCATTGAAAGGAAAAGAGAGAAAATATTTTGCTTTGTATTTCAGAATAGTGCGACTTTAAAGACATTTCTAGAAAACACACACACACATCACGCTCATTATCCCTTGCGGTGTAGGCAGAGCGTAAACGCCCGCGAAAACCGACATATACGCCACTTCCGATAAATATTTGAGGGTCCTTCGGGACATTGTGTATCGCAATAGTGACAGGTTGTCAACCCATCGCCTAAAATTACAATAGATACCCTCAGTCACCTCTTACGACTCGGGACGAAATGGGGTGATGCCATTCTAAGCCGGCATCACACGGCCTTCTAGAAAAGCATACAAGAAGTTACAAAAAGGGTATAACAAGACGAAAAGAGGGCAATAGGTGGAAAATAGGTAATAGCTATTTTTCCATGGAAAATAGGTTGAAATATGATCAAAAGTTGGACATCCAGATACCTTCATCAAGATTGGAAATTTTGTATGGGTGATATTTTTTTTCGTATTTCGACCCATGATCCACGGAGAAAAGTTTCATGAATACCTTGCCCTCTTTCCGGCTTGTCATACTATTTTTGTTACTCCCTGTATAATGAAGAGAGCGGTTTATCTGTCCCCATACAGACTTTGAGAATAGCCTCATTTGAGTCCTAGAAGGTACTCCGTAGACTCAACATAATGATTACGTTTATTCCTACAAAGATAAACATTGTTTTTGTTGTATCTACGATTAATACCCAACCAAATTAAATGTTACTTAACCACATCCTTACCGAATAACCGTCCAATAAAATAACCCTCCAAAAAACTATCACAAAAATCGTCAAGCAAACGAATTATAGGCATTAGGCGTACCAGCTTCCATTTCATTTCGGCCGAAAATTTCATTAAGTGGAGCATACTTCCGAATAAACATGGCCGTTCCCTTTTTTCTGGCATATTTATCGGTCCTTATTAAGCGCAAACGGGCCGAAGTTGCCAGCGTAATGATAACAATAGAAAGGAGCAATTCCATTCAGGAGGCGGGGCCCTGAAAATGGCGGGTCTTTGTTCTTGCAATCAAGACCATGCACGTCTTATATTGTAGCATAATTCCAAAATTGTTTTACTTCTCAATGTCCTTATTTGGGGTTAAAACAACATGTTTATTACATTTTGTGGAAATCGTGACGTCAACCCCCAAACCTCTTCGGTTCAATAGCAAGTTGAAATTATTTCGTAGCTCATCACGACGTACTCCATAAATACGTTCTTGTATATTCTTTGACCATCTTTTGCATTTTTACTACTTTGAGGTCTTGCCGTATGGTGCCAGTTTAGAATAACATCACCCCAATTCTACTCGTGGGTGTCGTAAATAGCAACTAAGAGATAATTAGCCTGGGAATGGGCAGCAGCGTTCCCTGTGAATGCAACATCTTGCAGTGCCCTCGCCAATCCGCCTGTCAAGCGTGGTGAGTATGGTAATACCTTATAGGGGGAGGCTCATGTCCAGCAGTAGACTGTTGTGGCTGTTAATGTTAATGTGGTCTTAACTGTACTGGTCTCTAAAAGCATAGGCCCTAGAGGTTTAATGTGAGGTAAAAGTCTAGTGAGGTATTCATACAAGTAATCTCACAAGCATCTCCGGTTACAAACGTAAACGTTTCATTTAGAAGTCCGCCCCAATTTTTTTTGGGATTACTTGTTTTTTTAAATACAATCAAGTAACACAGCTCAAAACTCTCCCGCCCGCTTGGTTTCTGGCCACACCAAACCGGGAACTTTTGGTTAGAAAGTGTCACAGTAATCTTTATTTATAGGAACGGTGTTGTGGCCCCGGATTGGTATCGCTATTGTAACGATGTCTGATTGCAAATTCGGGGTGCAATCACGGAATACAGGGTGTCGGGATAGCCCACTTTAACTGCTTGGGCAAAACTTGGGCGGTAAGGTGCTTTGAGGTAATTCCGACAGAAATTTATAATAAGCCAACTTTTACATTTAATTATTTAAAGATATTTTTACTGTCATTATACTCTATTAAATAATGTAATATTGCAATATATTCCAGTGTCCCACACGATATGAAATAGAAGACTAAAATATAAGATATTGAATAGAATTAGAGTTTTCAGGAGATTCTTCAATAAAACTCAATAATTTGGAGATCGTATGTGTCTATTGTACGTTCGTAGCAAGAAGAAAAAAAGGCAGGGGCTAGCGGGGTACATAGAACATGTAACCTAAAAGACGCCTTCAGTTAAGATGAGAGCAATCGTATCAACATGTAAGTAAAATAGTTAGGTTAACAGTGTTAGGCGAAACAAGAACAGATATAACACAAACATACAAAATCACGCCTTTAATAGAGTATTTAAAATGTGAAGTCATATTTTTGAAAAAGAGGTAGTTACGAAATATTTTGGGATTTTTAAGAAGTTATTCAATATTGAACCGTGCTGCTTCGTCAAAAATTTGGGTTGCTGTTCTGGTTATTACGAATCAACGAAAATGGCAAAAGAACTCTTGAATTAGAAAACTTGACGCTACGCATGCTTTGTTGACAAAACTGACTCACAAATGACGTGCTCAAGAGAATCAAGACGACGGTTTCATTATTGTTTCCAAGAAGAAAATACCACTTAGATTTTTATTAATTTCGGTATATACCCGTTTTCAGAACTCCTCCAATGCACCTTATTTTTTCATTCATATGCTGATTGGAGGTAGTTTTTAATTATTAGGGTCGAATAGTAAATTTATAAACTACTATTAATTAAAAAGTCGGTTTTTAATTAATAGTAGTTTATAAATATATATAGGCGGATTTAAGAGCTAGAATATGGAGGTCTTCCCAATTGTTGTCCACTGCTCTGTCAAACGTTTGACAGACGCATCCATAAACACACCACACCGTAGCCATATTTGTAAGATCGGAATTCGCAATTTCCTTTTGTCTGACGGTCGCATGCGTTATGGTGCGTTAAAAAAAACAAGCGACCTACGACAGGTGGGAAAACAACCAGTGATTTGGCTCTCAAGATCATTATAAGAATAATTTAGGTAGAGATTTAATAAAATTAGATTCATGAGAGCTTTGTAAGAGCCTCGTAAAAGTTCAAAGGGATGTGCTCAAACTAAAGAAACAAACACAAAAAACTGAACTACACACAAATAGGTATAATAGGTTCTGCGTATAAAACAATCAAGGCTTTCGTCGCTAACAATAGGGGCGGACAAGTGGCCCTCTGAGCAACACTGGTAACAAGGATGTAATTAAGTAGTGGAAGTGACAAGAACATACGTTATGGCGCGCCGTGAGAAAAATGGGTATTTTTGGATGCACGCAATGTCGTTGGTAAATACTATATACACCTTATTTATATTTATAAAGATTTTTTATAATGTAATCTTGATTTTGGTTGCAAGAAAACACGATTATTAAAAGTTTGCTCGATAGATTCATTTTTCAAAGTTTGGTTTATTATTTCACTTTTAGCGTTGTGTATAAGTATACTTATGAACATAACAATTAATTTTTGTTAATACGATACGTCTTGTACATTACAAGATTCTTGTGGTACAGTTTTTTAATTACTTGTTTAGGTATATGGCAATCAATTTCCAAAAGAGTGAAAACGTCTAAATATGGTGATTCCGCTCTATTCTCACACACGGGATTTGCCAGTAGTGAGAAAGGGCCGTTTAAAAGTTCGTGGCAGGCCAAATAAAAGGTGTTATTAAATTCAGTGCAAATGTTTTAGGGTAAATTTAACTCGTGATATTATAAAACCTTTCCAAGGAAATATGGGTAGTTATATGAAAAGAACCTCCCTTACAAAAGTTATCAAAAAATAAGTCACTTTGTAGGGGGGTCCAAATTTTTTTATTAATATTCTGCCCATGTTTCTTCAGGAATGTTGTTCAGTTTAACGAGCAATTTTTGCACTGACATAAATAGGACCTTATTATAAACGGATTAACTTTACTTGTCGATGCGTTATTAGTTTTTGCTATAGTCAGGAAGGATTTTTTTGCAAAAATTGGTGAGCAAAAAAGTGTAAAACAATGATCCATTGACACGGTGAGGAAGAAGATAGTTTAAATCCCCGGTCAGGGCAGTAATCTTTAAGAAATTAAGTACATTATTCATATTTCTGTTTAACTATGTTTACGACGCAACAAGACATACTGGGACAATGAGAGTAATCGTGTGTGTAAAAATTATCTAGATATGTCTAACGCCAACCGCACCATGCACTCTCCGCAAATCAACTGAATGGTGTATTGGACTATCATCCACGTTATGTAGTCATCACGTAGCAGTCTCTTCTAGTCTATTTCTTACATCCGTGTAGCCAAGTGGCCCACTAAGACCAAGCCAGAGGCTGACCGTTTTATTATATTTTACAGCTGGCACGTCGCACTTACACGGAAATTGCAATGTCCGCCACTTAAAAAAAATGAGGAAAACTATCGCTGCCTCTTTTATTTAATGTTGTCTTCACATTGATTAAACATTTAATGTAAGTAAGTATCTAATATTTTCTGCTTATTCTGTGTTTGTCTAAACTGATCATTACCCACTGTGTTACTATTCTGTGCCGTCTATTAGGACAATACATTTTTTTTTAATTTTGTAAAGAACAAAAAAGAAAATTGTGTTATATTTTTTTTATATATTTTACAATGACGGGTCATGCATGACGTCAATAAGTAATAGTACTATCCTACATTGAATAAAGTAAATTTCATTTTCAATTTCCCCACCAGTCAGTCAAGTGTATGTTTCATAGCCTCAAGGCTAAATTTACAGAAAAAAAACAGCAGCATATAAAACTTTCGCGGTTGATAACACTATTTATAGTTAAAGATTATTTTTCTAAAGTAGTATTATTTTCATATTTCGTCGATAAGAACCCGTTTTAATTATAGCTATGAATTAAAAAGAAATGTACCTGGAATGTCAAATTTCTTTTGGAGCAAATTGTTAAGCCTTTTGTTTAATTGATCTAACGCTCAGGCTTTTCCTGTCTTAAATGAATTATTAGTTCAACAAAACCCCTTTGAAATAAAGGCACACAGTACCTTCGTCATTTTATAAAACCTTTATAAGCCCTTTAGAATCTTCTTTATTCAACACGTTATGCATACGTGTTTTAATAAAAACAAAGACTCCTTTTAAATTTTGTTTAGTACTGGTCACTGTAGAATATAGTGTCAGTAACGTAACTAGCTAAAAACATGGATATTTCGTATTTTAACATATTTTTGGGGTTGCTGCTAAATGTATAATTCTTCCATTTATCTCTCATCACTTAACTGCTCAGCAGTCATGATTAATTATCCTAAATCACTAGTAACATGATCACACCTTTTTATGAACATTCAAATTTTCTGACAGATATCTTACCAAAAACCACAGACTACAAAAAAACTCCGCGCATGCCACAGCAAATTACGTTTCGTTGCTCTGTGCGAATACCTTTACAATTGTCAGATGAATGTAAACTTAATTTATAAGTGTAGTAAATGTAGACATAGACATACAAAGAACTATTAAACCACAAAAATAATCGTATAAATCTATTCAATATAAAACCAAGTGTAAGAGACGATATGAAAGAATGTGCAGAATAATAACACACACACACACACATATCACGCCGATAATCCATTGCGGGGTAGGCATAGCTTAGACGTCATCATTGCGTAATTTTATTCTACGTCTGACTGTGTATCGTCATAGCAACAGGTTGCCAGCCCATTGCCTTAAATTGCAAAACTACACATCCTCGAGGCCCTTAGTCACCTCTTACGACTTCCACGGGTAAGAAATGGAGTGATGCTATTCTAAACCGGCATAAAACCGGCCCGGGCGGGATAAAAAATATAAATAAAAGCACTGCCTCGGCGCTGGCCAGGTTAATCACAAGGCATGTAACTTTACGCCACCACCATCTGTAAACGACATTTGTTTCAAAATGAAGTCAAGATTTTCAAAGCGTGTTGTTTACATGCGTATCGACGCTTGAAAGGCAAAATGATCTAAGCGACATTTTTGGCCATATTGAGTTATATACATTGTTGGAATTGCCTGATTTTTCTGCGTCGTTTGGTCCTACTCACGTCTCTCTACGACGACTTTTTTGGCGCTTAGATATTTGAGGATTTGCGAATTTCAACAAAAAAAAATAACTAACCGACACAATTTTTGACCTTTTTTTGAAAATTTGGTGGTTGAGTAATTATGTAATGGTAAATTTGTATGTAGATAACTTTTTCCTTTTTGTTCGTAGAATATTTTTGTATCTAGTCAATTTTTCCAGGATCTGGCAAATAAATGTTAGGAGCTTAGTAAATTTTTGCTTCACAAAGGTTTTATTTTTTTTATAACTTAGGTAATTTTTACTTATTTGTTATTTTTTCATTATGGCGTTGGGTTAAAATTGCCTGTTTTTTATTTTATTTATTTATTTACTTCAGCATATATTACCTGCCTAAAAATACAACTGACTGTCGCTTAGTAAATTTTCGCCTGCCGAAAAATGAAACCGATTGTCGCTTGGTCAAGGTTTTACCTGCCGTTTTCAAGTGTGATTTTATTATTTAGACAACATTTACTTCAACGGTCATAATTATCCAATGTTGGTTATTACCAACGGTAGTGTCAAGTCAAGGCGCAAAGAGTATTTTTAACTGCAGTAATTCACATAAAAATGTTGGTTAGACCAGCGGGCGACACGCGCGCAGTCGTTAGCGCAAACATTAAAGTTAGTTTCAAAGTCACTTAAGTACTGTCGCCACCCGAATAGGTCGTATTTGACAATTGTGACCCCCTTTAGGGAAAATTGTGATGTACATGAGCACTAAATGTACGTAGCACTTACGTTTACATACGTAGTATCACTCTTTTTCCGGCGATGAAGACGAAGGTTCTTCACTGTCACTGCTCGTGCTGTCTTCAAACAATCTGATGATAATTTCATTGTCTACATACATACATACATAAGCCTATTGCAGTCCTCTGCTGGACGTAGGCCTCCCCCAGCGTATGCCATAGGGCACGATCTCCCGTTTTCGCTATCCAGTCGCTACCAACCTTTTTAAAGTCATCGGTCCATCTGGCCGGAGGTCGTCCAACACTACACTTGCCGAGGCGCGGCCTCCACTCGAGAACCCGTTTACTCCACCGTCCGTCGGTTTTACGACACATATGCCCAGCCCACTGCCACTTCAGTTTGCTACACTTTCAGACTATGTCCGTTACTTTGGTATTTTTGCGGATAGTCTCATTCCGGATTTTATCTATTATAGAGGTATAGATACCGAGCATAGACCGTTCCATAGCTTTTTAAGTGACTTGTAACCAGTGGGCCAGTTTTACTGTCAGGTTCCACGTCTCGGCTGCATAGGTCATGACTGGCAGGTCTTGAGGCATTGTGGTAAGGGTGATTCCAAAATATGACGCAACTTCCCAAATGCTGCCCAGCCTAGCTGCACTCTTCTGGTGATTTCAGCCTCAAAGTTGTCTCTACCCAGCTGGAAAGTTTTCCCAAGGTACACATACTTCTGGACAACTTCAAGGGCTATACCTTCGACGGAGACCGGCTCGGAGATGATGTGTTCAACACGTCTCGAAGCGACGTTGAGACTGGTCAGCATGTTTTGCAAATCCTGCAGCTATTCAGCCATTATGACTATATCGTCGGCAAAGCGGAGATGTGGGAGATATTCGCCGTTGACGTTGATGCCTAGTCCATCCCACTGCAAAGTCTTAAAGATATCCTCCAGCGAATTGGTGAAGAGTTTCGGGGATATAACGTCACCCTGTCTTACACCTCGGAGTAGTTTGATGGATCCTGTTCTGTGGTTTTGTACTTGGACGGACATCGTTGCCATTTGATAGAGGCTTCTTAGCACCTCCACATATTGCCAATCTACTTGGCACCGCTGCAAGGAGTCCAAAACAGCCCAGAATTCGATGGAGTCGAAGGCCGTTTCGTAGTCCACAAAGCCTTTACACAGCGGTTGGTTATTCTCTTCTGACGTCTGTATAACCTGCCGTAAGGTATGGATGTGGTCCACGGTGAGGAAGCCTTTACAAAACCCGGCCTGTTCTGGTGGCTGGAAGGCGTCGAATCTTAATGCCAAATGATTCGTAATGACTCTCGAGAAAATTTTATAGACGTGGCTCAGAAGTGTGATCGGCCTATAGTTTTTGAGGAGCGTATTATCTACTTTCTTGAAAAACAATGCCACAACACCTCTGCTCCACGCCTTCGGGGGTTTTCCATTGGCTACAAAAGAGTTGAATAGCCTTTTCAGCTCCTCCAGGATAGGTTTTTCTACCAGCCTTAAGTAGCTCAGAGGCCACTCCGTCTATTTCATTGTCTATACAATTATCAGTGCGCACGTCTCTGTCAAATTCGTCGTCAATATTTTTTTGAGTGTGTTTCACCACGTTGGCCCAGTCATCTTTGGTTACTTTTGAACAAGCTTGTTTCAAAAGCTCCAACATCTTTCCCGTGTTAAATGGCGGTTCAGTGTTGTAAGGACCTAAACATCCTAAAACAATTCAAAAATACAGTCAATAATGCAAAAACATATACCTATTCGAGTAACATTGATTTAAATTCGAAGCTAAATGCATGTCTGCAACACATCATGTCCTGAAATTTTTTAAAATTTACAATCATTACAAATACAATCTAACAAAAGTAGTTTTTTTCTACTAGAAACTTACTTATTTAAAGAAAAAATATTGCTGGGGACAAAATTAATTCAGTTATTTGTCTACTTTTAATAATAAAATAACCGACTGAGACCGTAAGTACATAGATAGCTAGATAGCAAATAAATTCGATGGCATTGTATTGGCAATGGTATAGCTGTAGTCGAACCACACGATGGCCGTACTCTAATGCCATTTTGTATTTTAACCATGCTGGCTTGAAAAGTTTCACCAGCCTCACTTATTCTGCTTTCAGCATGCTTTGATCGGCTTCTTTTCGGTGTGGCTGGAGCCAGTTAACAAAATCGGCTTTTTTATTATTTTGGATTGGTGCTCTGTCAATTTACCTCGAGTGGTAAGGTGCATTGTTCATTAAAATTACAGAGGCTCTTCTACGCTGATGAGTAGTCCACGCAACCATTCTGCAAATCTGTCTGCGTCCATTTCTTCATGTTAGTTTTTTTTCGCAAATGCCATCAGACTACCTTCTATAAAACCCTACGCTCCCGAACCCGGCGTGGCATATAATACTGCGACCCCCTTTTCCCGTTGAGCCTTTGATGTCGATTGCGCTGTGTTATCTTTCCAGGTGCTGGATACGGTGTGGTTGGCATTCAGCCACGTTTCATCTAAGAATAAGAAAACTGTTTCTTAATAAAATTATGTCGGTTCGCTCCATGAACACTTTTTTTCTCTGGTTGACTTTTTGATATTGAAACCCCAATTCGCTTAAAATTTGTGATAGTGAAGTCTTGCCACCATGACATAAACTAGGTTCACCTAAGGAATTTAGAAGTTTGGTCCTCGTCGGGTATTTCTTGTTGGTATAATAATTCAAATTCTAATTCTAATTTAAATTCTTTATTTGTTAAACATAATTACTAATAGTTAAAACTATACAAAACAATATATATACGTCTTGTCGTATTGCATCAAAGTTATCAATACCAGTGATGGGATGTGTGGTTATTTTCCTTTTCTTTGCTAACTTTATTTTCTTCAATGCCAGAAGCAGCACATTTTTCTTTGGTTATGCTGGCAACTGTATTGATGCCTATTCCCAAAGCAGCAGCTACGCGCTTAACTTCAACACCAACTCGCGCGCTTGGCTATTTAAAGTCTTCCCTCTACCACGACTGGTAGACTGGTGTAAACTGCCAGCCATGCCGAACTGTCACCAAAGCCATGAAACAGAACAATATAACTGTGTCCGCATAGAAAGCTTAGGTCGTCATGTATAGCAGGAATAGTATCCAGGGTTAATGCCAAGGTTATTCACAAAAGATAAGGTTCACAGAGTCCAAAATGTACGTGGCCAAGTCGTTAAAAACACCAAGAGAAACCAAAATTGTGTTGCCTAGCATTCTTTTATATGCTGACATCAATTTCAAGATAAAATCATATGCAAATAAAGCAGATAATAAATCATTCGGACTATTTTAAATTGGACTTGGAAAACGCGCCCGGTTAAAACATGTTCTAAGATTATAGTAAGTTTCAAAATAGGCACATAGTATGAATATTGCTATAAAATTTATTCCAGATCAGATCAGCCTATTGAAATTCACTGCTGGCCATTTTACAAAATGGTTACCAAGAAGCAAAGAAAAATGTAATACTATGCTATGCTACTTCTGTGTGCCTCAGTGTTGATTTTATAGTGATTAATAAAACTGAAGACAGTTTTATTTACATTCTTGAAGAAAATAATTGATCCAATTTTAGGTGAGAACATCATTTATGACAAATTTACGGTCAAAATAAAATACGAAATTTAGTTTAGGTTGTTTTGACTCAACTTTTAAACAGTCTTAATTTAAGTTAGATAATTTTTACTCGGCAGCAATTTGTTTAAAAAAGCATGTATTAAAATTTTACCTTACCTTTCTTAACCAATAAATTTAATTTAGGTTCTTTTGACTCAACTTTTAAACAGTCTCAATTTAAGTTAGATAATTTTTACTCGGCAGAAAATTGTTTAGAAAAGCATGTATTAAAATTTTACCTTCCCTTTCTTAACTAAACCTTGTCGGTTAGTCAATTTTTCCTGTCGCTACTTTTAGGTAAAATTTGACTAAGCGACACTAACTTTCAAACTAAGCATTATTTTTAATAAATTCATTTACCAATACGTACCTCAAAAAATCATGAAAGATATATCTAAGAACTGCGCAATTATCTTAATCACACGAATTTACACGATTTTTTTTCTAAAATTTCAAACTTAAAACTGCTCTACTGTAAAGTTAGTCGGATGTCGCTTAGATCATTTTGCCTTTCAAGCGTCGGTATAATTATCCGGACCCCCTGAACAGGAAAAATAACAAGACTAACAGTTGGTAGGTACACTATCTACTATAGATGTAGAGGATGGTGGTTGAGCAGGATTCTGGATGCCGAATATTCGGCAAAGCATCTACGTGGTGTTCTCTTTTTTTTTGTGTGGGACAACGAGTCAATGAACGAAACGATGAACTCTGGTGTCAGAGTTTTTCAACCGCCAACCTATTCTAGGTCCACGAAAAGTACCAGTTCTGGGTCCATGAATTTTGAATCTCTAGAGAGAAAGAGAGAGGCCGTTTATTGAAAAACGCGTGTTTTTACAGCAAACACGGCCACATCTTATTTTAAAACGTTTAGTAAGGAAAATCATTTTTTATAACTACAAGTTAATGGTTTTAATTCCAACAACGGTCGGACAACAAGGTGATTCTCTAAGGGATCTTTATT
Organism: Tuta absoluta; assembly: GCA_027580185.1. Taxonomy (NCBI): domain Eukaryota; kingdom Metazoa; phylum Arthropoda; class Insecta; order Lepidoptera; family Gelechiidae; genus Tuta; species Tuta absoluta. Next base: position 1,667,092 of record JAQAHW010000019.1, on the reverse strand, counting down.
TTTCTTTTGAGGTACGGAACCATAAAAATTATGTATCTTTACGAAATGTTTTCAAAACAGGGTAGTTAATTTACTAATTGTGGTTTAATTTGGTCCTGTTCTTGTTTGAGCAATGTGATGGACCTTGACGCAAATTGTACAATTTCATGGGTTAGTAGGTAACATTCACATATTGTTGGTAGGTAACTGTTAATGACAGAGGTATTATGTGGTGCCGGCTAAGCAAGACCCCAATGAATCCCCAATGCTACCCATGGGTGTCATGGGTGTCATGTCATGTAAAAAGCGACAAAGGGATAATCATCCAGGGAATAGGTAGTCCTATGAATTAATATCTTGCACTGAGTGAATAGATATAATGAGTGTATTTATTTAGTAGGTCACTAACAGAGTATACATCAGTTACATACAAAAACCAATATCTTAGTCGTCATGTCTAAATGTTACTATAGTAATAGGCAACGACGGCATGCATTGTACAAAGAGAAAGAGAGTATGGGTAAAAACTGTCACAATTCAAAAACATGTTATTGGGCTAAATAAAAACATTTCAGAAATGAAACAGAAAAGTTTAAAACGATTATAATAAAACTTGATTTAAACTGTTACACCATCCAGACAAAAAGATACAAAGATTAGCATGCATTAACAAAATTTATTTATCATATTTATTTCCTTCTTTCAAGATGGCAGCACAGAGCTCATGAAAGTATTCAGCGAGTCTGAAAATACATCAATATCCTTTATCTTGAACAGCGAGTTGTATTGTCATGAGTCGGTTCATAGGTGAAAAATGCCCATAATTGTCGTCGTAGTGTAATACCACAAAGTAAGTATTGGCGGCGGCGCGCCGATTAATACCCCCCGATAGGGGAGGCCCATGTCTAGAAGTAGACTGTTGTGGCTGATAATGAATGTATGTAATGTTACACTGAAATTTTTAAATAAGTCATTCTGTTAGAAGTCGTTCTAAATATTAAAAGAAAACATATCCAAAAAAAAAAAAACTATTTTGCGGACACAAAGCTCAAAAACTCTCCTCTAAGAAGAATATCACACTTAAACTTACTAACAAACCGAGGCACCTACTTAAAGGTACAGTCTACAAAACCAGCAGACCCACAGAATTATATCGTGTAGACTCAGCAGATAAATCTTTACTTAAAATAATAGTACGGACAGCCCTTCGAATACTGCTAGGTCGCATTCTGACTACGAAACTGAACAACTTCCCATAAAAAAACTGGAAACGTAATTTTTTCTATGACTTACCATAGAAAAGTATCTTCTTCTTCTCTGATCTGATCTGAAAAGTATAGTCAGCTGATTGCGATTTTGTATTGGAGATCGATTTTCTTTTTGTCGTGTCTGACATATGTTCCTAGGGAAAAGTTGTTCAATTTCATGGTCTGCATGCACCCTATTAGTGTACGGAGGGCTGCTCTACACTCCGTATATTTTCCACACCGTATCGCATTCTTCTTAAACCTTGCAATGTCCGTCTAGCTCTCTCCCATAGGAAATCCAAAACTATTTATCTTGTACCTATTCAGTACTATATCTGTGCCACTGTAAGTGAACCCAACTTACTTAGATACCTACCTACCAGCAAAATTATATATTTTTCTTACCATTAATTTTTCTCCTTAAACCCTGCAAAAACGTCTCTCCAGCTATGATCTCCACAGGGAATCCAAAATTATTTACCTTGTACATATTCAGGACTAGATCTGTGAGACTGTAAGTGAGCCCAACTTACCTTAGCTGCACGTAAATCAGACAGACACATAAATTGGACAAAGCGCTTCCTTTTAGCTGGAAGGAAACTAAACTTTATTTTTTATTCTGTGGCTTTTCGCTTAAGATACTCGTTGAGTTAACACTTTGAGGAAAAACTTTACTTGACTTTTACATATCGAGTCTATTTACATATTTTTTGATATATTTATTTAAAGAATACCTCTGAATTCGATAAGATAATACCTCATAATGCCTTATCGATCCGTCTTTCTATTACTTTTATTTTATTTTAGAAGTTATAACCTAAAACTTCATTAATTCTTAATAGATAAAAATAATTCAAATTCTGAAACAAAATTTTTGAGCCGACCGGGCCAGTTTTTAAGGGAGGTCTATTATCTATTTCATATTACTACCTAGATATGTTCCTTGTAAGTACATGGGCTTATTCACCTTTTAAAATATTTACAGCTTATATTTTTATATCCTGTATATGGCGAGATTGTATAAAAACAATAGTTGAAAAATTACTTATTTAGCAAAAATTTGCTTTAAAGTATATTTAATATACTTTTCGTCTGCCGTACTCTTTTACCAGTTCAGCTTAAAAACTGATCGAAATGAACACATACACATATCACGCCTATAATCTCTTGCGGGGTAGGCAGATGGTAAAAAGTCGCAAAAAAACAAAAAAAAAATACGTCACGTCCTAAGAAATATTTGAGAGTCATTCGGAAAATTGTGTATCGCCATAGTGAAAAGTTGTCAGCCCATCGCCTAAAATTGCAATACTTGAGTCCCTTAGTAGCCTCTTACGAATTTCACGGGAAAGAAATATGGTGATGCTATTTTATGCCGGCATCACACGGCTGACTGAACGAAACTACATAGCAATTGAAGACTTTTAACATAAAAGTGAAGACGTTGGTTTCGACAAAATGGAAGTCGCGCGTCGTATGCTTACCGGTCTGTTTAGCTTTTTGTCTGTTAGTAACTTTTGCGTTACTTCCCTACCACCTAGGACCTAGATATAGTAACAACGATAATCCAGGGAGTAACAGTGCTATTTCCAGCAATTCCTTGCGGTAAGCCATATGGAACATTTCCAGGGTAAGAGAGCCATTACGGTATTTACAGCTAAGTCCGACTCTTTGTGGACTCGCCACTATTGTTGGCATCTATTGTAGCGGGGTAGAATAGTGATGTGAGGATATCGATAGGTTTGAAAAACATTTATCGATGATATTGTGTATTTTTTTTAAACTTGCAAAATTTTCAAGCGCGAGCTGGATTTGAACCTGCGACTTTCGCCAATACTAGTGGTGATGCCTCTTCCATCTGGGCTACCGCAGCTCGTCCGTTATCCGTGAATTTTGCAAATGTATCTTAATGCCAGTTGTGAATCTTTGCAACTTGGCATTTGCCAGATTTCAGAATTGTGAATATCTACAATAAAACATAACTTGTTGAATAGAATATATACTTACAGAAAGAACTGGTTGAAAATCGTTATTCTGCTTTGTTAAACAATTTTGTCCCAAATTTATCAAAAAGCTAAATAGTTTTGCACGTCACAAAAATTACAAAAATAATAATACTATTAGTGGTAATACATTAAAACCAAAAAGAACAGCCCGATATGGCATCATTAGTGCATATCCTGCTCAAGATTCTATGTATTATGAAAGAACCACAAACAATAATTATGCCAAATCGGGCTGTTTTTTTTTATAAATCTGTCATCATGTATTATATATATTCTTTATTGCACAAAATACACAGAAAAAATATATATATAATTTTTGTCGCAAAGGCGAGCTTATCTCTAAAGAAGAGATCTCTTCCAGCCAACCCATGTCTTGTGAGAGAATTTAAACTTTTGGGGCAAATAGGCAATACTAAATAAATTTAACAAAATAAATGAATAAATAAGTCTGTAAAATATTTTATCATGCATACAAATAATATATATATATATATATAAACCTACATGGATAGATAAACAAATTGTAATGTAAAAGACATTTAGAAGGAGAGAGAGATGATTAGGCCAATAGGCCGAGTGACGACTGTGAGGAAAAAGGGTAGGTACCCGCCTTCGGGAGCTGTGACCCAGAGGAACGACTGTTCCAACCGGACATGTTTGGAAGTTGTATATATAGCGATCGGTGAAATAACTTCTAAACCGCGTTTCAGGACTTGTATGTGGAGCGCATGCGCGCCGCCACATCACTCCCCCATTTTGGAGTGTCGAAGAATCTGTGTAGCCGTTGATGTCTTGAGGCAGTTGATGCTTCTTCGTGCAGTCAGGCGGTGAGGCTAGCAGGCATGTATCAGTGGTAGAGCAGGCGCCATTGACGAATTTTTAAATTCATCGATATTTTTAACAATGGTTCTATAACAAATCCATCGATAAGCACAGCACTACTTGCCAGGATTTTTATAAAGGCGGATGGAGAAATGGACCATTCCGTTTCGCCCCCGTAATGTCGGCATTGTTAGACTGAGGTAATGAAGTTATAGCTTTCAAAGATGTTATCTCCGCGTGGGATTGGTTTTGAAGCGGGTTTTGTTTTTGCGAAGCGGAAAAGATTCTTGTGGAAGATGTTCATCTATATTTAGTAAGTACTCTTCGGCCACACGAAAAAAAAAGCATGTTCACATGTAATACTACATACATCATGCATGTGCCAGTCTCAAATTCCACCTTCACTTGTAGAGCGTGCGGAAAATTATGCCGCTCCCGTATGGGCTTATACAGCCATGAAAAGTCTTGCTTCAGACACTGATAAAATCGTTTGTCACAGACGTGTGAGGCCAATGATGATGATGATATCACGACCATAGTCCCTTGCGGGGTAGGCAGAGCAAAAATGGCCATGAAAAACGGTAATTTACGCCACGTCTGACAAAAGTACGAGGGTCAATCAGATAACTGTGTATCACTATAGTGACAGGTTGTCAGCCCAACGCCTACAATTGCAATACACATCTTCGAGTCCCTTAGTCGCTTCTTACGACACCCACTGGCAAGAAATGGGGTGATGCTATTCGTAGCCGGCATCACACGGGATATGTAATACTAAACACGATTATGGTGGACATAAAACATGTGAAGGAATATGGTTATACAATTTTTATAGAATTTTTTTGGAAGATAATGGTAAGCATGAAAAATTACAGATAGAGCTAGGACGAAACGTCTTTCGCGCAATGTTCCTCTCCTCAGGCGTGCCTGTTGTGTCTTTTATCTGCTCATAAAACAATACTTTTATGATATCGGATTCCCTACTATACAAGAAGTAACAAAAAGAGTTGAATACTAAATGTTAAAACACTTCCCGTGGAAGGTATACAATTTTATGAACAATTGTATACTAAAACCAGAGCGCTGCGGTAGAACGATTAGACGACGAAAGCAGTTGTTAATAGCTCCTAATAACTAGCTTAGTTACTATTAACTATCAATAGCTCTACAAGCACTCGTTTCTATGAAAAAAATGAAAAAAACGAGGTAGGAGTTTTTGTTTTACAAACACAGTTTTTGACACAAGTGTATGATAAATATTAAACTTATGAAAGTCTTTTTAAATTTACTGCTTTAATCTTGCCGTAAAAGTTTCGCTATGCTGTAACCTCTTGATAACCCCAAGTACCGACGAAGACGACCGATGTGGCGCAGTGGTAGTGCGATTGCCTGCGACGCAAAGGTTCCGGGTTCGATTCTCGGTGGGACACTCACAAAGTTGATATTTATCACTTTGTGAATTTGTTCCCGGTCTGGTTAGGACATTGCAGGGTAAACCAACTGATTGTCCGAAAATAAATGGTTCCGTGCTTCGGAGGGCACGTTAAGCCGTCGGTCCCGATTGCTGTCTATGATTACTTAGACGGCGGTCGTAACACAACAATGTCAGAGACCTACTAGTGGTAGTAGGCGGTTGAAAAACTCTGACACCAGGGTTCATCGGGTCGTTGGATGACTCGGTGTCCCACACGAAAAGAGAGAGAGAGAGGGACCCCAAGTAGCATTTTATATTTTAACCGAACAAACACTAAAATTGTATTTAAGAGAGCAAATACATAGCTTTAGTATTCAATTATAAACTTCATTAGGCTTAAGCACTTAAGCTTATCTCAGGATTCATTACAATTTTCGTTAGAAGATATACCTACACATATTTAAATACTTACTCACTTTTTAAGCTCATTGCACATCCCTTTAAAATGGATGTCCTTACAGTTAATGCCGGCTTAGAATGGCATCACCCCATTTCTTTCCTGTAGGAGTCGTAGGAGGTGACTTAGGGACCCGAGGGTGTGTATTGCAATTTTAGGCGATGGGCTAACAACCCGTCACTATGGCGACACACAATTTTCCTATAACCCTCAAATATTTGTCAGACATGGCGTAAATGTCCGTTCTTGCGACCGTTTACGCTCTTCCTACATTGCAAGGGATATAGACGTGATATGTGTGTGTGTGTCCTTAGAGGTGAATACATTATCAAGGCTCGTTTTCCCCATTTTGGGAGCTAGCCGTAAGCCGATCCGTTCTACCCGGGACAACTCCCAAGCCCAGTTGCGCCCCCACCACACAAAATTCTCTAGTTGATCCCCTAGTCCCCACCAACCAATCAGGTTTTAAGCCCCGGGGCTAAAATTTAAGAGACCAGTCTTAAAAAAAGACAATGCTTTAGTAATTTTATTGACTGTAGATCAGCGTAAAAACTGAATTGAACCACATAAATACTTTAGTTATATTTTTTTTATTTATGATGGGTTTGCTTTTGACTCTAGTCTAGGTCATAGAACAGAGACAGAGTCTAAGATGGAGCGAGCTCACCCAGAAGAAGCCTGTTCACTCTTACTTTGAAGAGATTAGGGTTGTTTGCGTTTGGAAACACAGACGCAGGTAGTGAGTTCCACTCTTTAGCAGTGCGCATTATAAATGATGACTGGAAGCGCTTAGTCCGAATTGGTGAAATGGCAATTTAGTACATATCTCTTAGACCTACCTATTTTATGGATATTTGATATGTCTGCTCTTAGAAGCAATTTCAGGGTGCAAAGGGCAGCCCTTCAAATAATGATAGGTTCCATTCAGATCATAAAAATTAACAACATTCCCATGGAAAAAAATTCTGAAAACGTGAAAAAATGGAATCGATTTTTTATATCGTCTCCTGATATAAGTACTCGTAAATTTATAGGGGAAATTTGTTTAGTTTCATGGTCCGCATGTACACTATCAGTATTTGGAGGGATGTTCCAAACACCCCGTTCACCATTTAAAACTCATAATTGAATTTGAACATGCACAATATAATTTTGGAATGAATCTATATAGAATAAGTAGGTATACAAGGTGTAAAAAAATTTGCTGAGAATATTTTAAGGGGTGAACCAGTACGTGAAACTGAACAACTTTCCCCAAGGAACATAGGTCGAAATATAAAAAAATAATTTGACCCTCCCATACTTAGTGTGTTACCCGGCCGAGATAATTTGTATGGGAGGGCAAATTTTATTTCATATTTCGACCTATGTTCCTTGGGGAAAGTTGTTCAGTTTCACGTACTGGTTCACCCCTTAAAATATTCTCAGCTAATTTTTTTACACCTTATATACGTACGTCCGTAATTTAATGCGTAGGCGTGACATTTATACAAGCATGCGATGACCTTTTCTATTCCTAACAGCACACCACAAATAGAGAAAACAACGTTTCATGATCTTATCTCATTTTATACTTTACCTTGAAAATTGCTTACCACGAACAATGTTTACTTAGGTATAATAATTAGCATAGCTAAGTTTTTAAGTCTGCAGGTACGAGTATTTCTTGCCCTGAAAACAGCAATAAGAATAAAACTCATTGTAGAGGTATTTAACAACGGCGACGTAAGTATACCTAACAAATTGAAGGTTATATTGTAGGTTATGAAGTCAAAACAAACCTTTTCGGTTTATTAAGAAAAAAAGTGTAACTTTTACTCCAAAATTTAAGAGAACGGAGCTTTTAGCTATGTTTATATACGTTATGTACTCTTCTCTTCTTTTCCTCTTTTCGTGTGGGACATCAAGTCGTCCAACGACCCGATGAACCCTGGTGTCAGAGTTTTTCAACCGCCTACTACCACTAGTAGGCTATATAATATATCCGTATTAAAGTTTATCTAAATCATAAGTAGTTATAACTTAGCAATTCTTCTTCTTCTTTTCGTGTGGGACACCGACTCGACAAACGACCCGATGAACACTACTGTCAGAGTTTTTCAACCGCTTTCTGCTACTGGTAGGGCTCTGACATGGTATTTTTTGTTAAATGGATCTACCTTGACCCTTTCCACATGACCTAAGGTAGACTGGTATATAACATTTTGCCGTTAAATCCGCCCATGTACATTTTTGTGCATATAGTTAAATAAACTAAAAGTAAAATTATGTAACGTCTGTCGTCAAAGTAATCATAGACAGCAACTGGCTAAACATGTTTGTACATAATAATACCATGTAACATCTTCTTATACCATGTTTTTGGCAAATAAATAATCTTTATCTTTATCTTTATCTTTAACCGATGACTTACCTTGCCTTGCGAAGCACAAAACCATCTTTCTTTGAGACAACTAGGTGGTTCAGCCTAAAATGTTCAAACCAGATTAGGAACAAATTCACAAAGTGATAATACTCGTATCAACTTCGTGATTGCCCCGTCGGGAACTTAACCCGGAACCTTTGCACCGCAGGCACTTCCACTGCGCCACATCAGCCGTTAATAAATCAGAAAAAAACGACACGCAGAATGCGTCGAACAGAAAAATTTAATAATTTTTTATAGAACCAAAAACATGGAAATGTAAAATATATTTCAATAAAAATAAAACATAAATCACAAAAGTTACGAGATAATCCTCGGAACGCAAAATAAAATGGGAACAACAAAAAAACAACAAAAGGGTATAATGTCGCAACTCTTAAGGCGAGTGTAGTCATGAACAGCCTTGACAGTGGCGCCAGTTCACAAAAAAAAAAAACTTATCTCTAGACAAACAATCTATCAGAATGTCCGTTGCTCAGGTTTTTACTATTTATTAATATTGATTGCAAAATATAAACTAAAATCGGCCACTTTTGGTATAAGTTGCCATAACATTAATATGAGCGAATATTTCATTGAGTTTGTAGGTTTTAATTTTACATATATACATACATATAATACCCCCTCTTTCCCATAGGGGTAGGCATAGACTACATCTTTCCACTTTGCTACGTTCCTGACACACCTCTTTCGCTTCTTAAACATGCATCAATCTTTTCATACATGCTCGTCGGTTTAGGGTACTCTTAACCTGACCTTTCTTTAGAACGTCCCCGATCTGATGCAAGTACGTACGTCTTGGTCTTCCCCTTCCAACGTTCCCATCCACACTCGCCATATACACCTGTTTCTAATTTTTCTTCAGTATAATACTAAAAACTTGTGCAACAGACATTCTGATAGATTGATTGTATAAAGAGAAAAAATAAATCTGTGAAGTGGTGCCATTGTCGAGGCCGCTCACGACTACACTCGCCTTAAAAAGTTTTAAATCGAAGTTAACTTCTAAAGCGGAATCACGACTTGAATAGGAATATACATTTTAGATTTCGTGACATACTGCTAACGGGGAGGGCAACCAAAGCCGGTTCTCCCGCTTGTCGTCTGTCCCTGCGTATTTCTGACGTACAGATACGCTTGCGTTTGTCAGACTAAAGAAATTGATAGTTTATATCTTATTTCCATACAAATAGTCGCTGGTTATTAGTTGCAAACCTAACCCGGTAGATGCAGCTGTGCCACGCGTAACTGGCATTAAGATACACTTGCAAAATCCGCGGGCAAGGGACGAGCTGCGGTAGCCCAGATGGAAGAGGCGTCGCCACTAGTAATGGCGAAAGTTACAGGTTCAAATACTTCTTACTTTTTTTTTACTCCTTAGTGTTTTGAAAATTAGTAATTAAAGGCTACGGTGCGTATACAGATGCGTCTGTCAAATTCTGCCTCGATGGCCTTTAGGCACAAAAAGTCTTCTTTACCAAAAATATCACTTTAACAAAATTACCACTTTTTCATAATGACCATTTTTTTTTACAAAATGACCACTTTTTCATATTGACAACTTCTTTTCCCAAAATGACTGCTTTACCGAAATGACCACTTGATGGCAGTAATCGGGAAATTGGGCCTGATGCCACCTGCAATAAACTTTGCAATTTTTCCTTCCCTTTGCTGTGTTACAACAAATAGCTGTGGTGTGTTCCAAGACTCAAAATCATTAGGGCAAGGGCCACGCCACAACGGATGCCCCACCGACGATATACATACATATACACATATCACGCCTTGAATCCCATACGGGGTAGGCAGAGCGTAATAGTCTTTAAAAACAAACATTTACGCCAAATCTGGCAATATTTGAGGGTCATTCGGAAAATTGTGTATCGCCATAGTGACAGGCTGTCAGCAAATTGCAAAGTCGCCTCTTCCGACTCCCACGGGAAAGAAATGGGGTGATGCTATCGTGTTTATTGCAATTTTCTTTTTTATCTTCATAATTTTCATTATCACTATGGCGTTACACAATTTTCCGAATGACCCTCAAATATTTGTCAGACGTGGCGTAAATGTTAGTTTTTTTCCACCATTTACGCTCTGCCTACCCCGCAAGGGATTATACTCGTGATATGTGTATGTGTTCTTTTATGATGCAAATCATAAAAGAACACATACAATTCAAACAGGTAAAAGATAAAAGCTTTGCATTTTGCATCGTCAGTATGTCTCAAGTACTTTGTTACTGGAATAGAGATTGCTGAACAAAATAAAACCTTGAGTACCGGTAACACTGCTAATCTCCTGAATTAGTCAGACTTCTAAGAAATCGAAGCTGTAAGACGGTTCTCACACTTTTCGTCTGCCGCTGGCTTGTCGCTGCGTTTTTCTGACGCACCGTAACGTATGCATATCTCAGACGAATGAAATAGCGACTTTTAATCTATTACCATACAAAACGGCTACTGTGAATTTACAGTGTGTTGCGAATAAAGCTTTTGATAGCAACATTTGTAAAACCTAAGATTATCTATGAAATAATGTCAATTTCTTCTTCTGTTTCCTTCAACATGTGCAAGATTTTGCTTTAGTGAAAATAATGTAACGTTTTGCGCACAGGGTACGTTTTGCGAATGGTACATTATGCGCCGAAAGGATATATTATTTCTGAAGATTCCTGTCTTTTGAACGATCCAAACCTACAGTCCACGCGGTAAAAACACAGTACGTAACAGGTGCGTCCGTCTAGTTTCGTCAACCTTAGCCGCATTTGTATGTAAAGTTCGGAAGGCGCAAATCTCTTTCGTCTGACAGACGCAAAAAAACTCAGCGACGGCCGACGAGTGGGTAAGCCGCCTAAAAATTTAAGTAAATAAAAGGATGTTTCTACCATTGTGATTTTTGACATTTGACGTCAAGTCCAAGTTTCACCAGTGACGTTTACATTCGATCTGAGTCGTCTTTTATGCACATAAAGTCTTTGATCACTTACATTAAAAGCCACAACACAACTCTGCTGGACATGAGCCTCATCCTATTGAAGGGTATTGACATACCCACATTGCCATACTCACCACGCTTGGCAAAGGGATTGGCGAGCGTAGTGCAAGATATTGTTTTCACAGGGAACGCTGCTGCCTATTTTCTAGAAGAAATATCTAAAGAAATAAAAGATTTAAACTAAAATTATCCTGCAGTAAACAGTCCCCAGATGTCATTGAAAATTGTGTTTCGTTTGAAATCCTCCTCTCTCAGCTCTACTTTAACACCATCCACCTTGAAAGGTCAGGACCAGATTGAGACGAAACATTTTATTCAAAGTTACAATTTGAACGGGTTCTTCTCTTACCGACAATTTTTTATTATTCCGCGACCCGATATTTCGACGCTGTTACAAGCGTCATTTTCTTTTCGTGTGGGACACCGAGTCGTCCAACGACCCGATGAACCCTGGTGTCAGAGTTTTTCAACCGCCTACTACAAGTAGGCCTCTGACATGGTTGTGTTACGACCTCCGTCTAAGTAATCATATACAGCAACCGGGACCGACGGCTTAACGTGCCCTCCGAAGCACGGAACCATTTCTTTTCGGACAATCAGTTGGTTCACCCTGCAATGTCCTAACCAGACCGGGAACAAATTCACAAAGAAATAAATATCGACTTTTATGAGTGTCCCACCGAGAATCGAACCCGGAACCTTTCCGTCGCAGGCAGTCGCACTATCACTGCGCCACATCGGTCGTCACAAGCGTCACGATCAAGGGTAAACTGGTTGTACTGCGGGTGGCTGCTAGGGGCAAACATATCTGTCTACCCTCATTCTTCTTCGTTTTTGTGGAACGCAATCGTCACTTACGGAACTCACTCAAAAGTCGTACCGGCAACACACACTTACTATAATCACATGATTCTGATGACTGTTTGGACATCGGGTACACAAAATCATGAAAATTCGTCGGTACGAACCCTGTAAATTGAAACTATTATTAGCAAACCTGCAGGTTCCTTCAGTGAAACACTCCAATTTTATATTCCAGTTGATTTATTGTATTAAATCCATTACAATGTTACACCACGACCGACGTTAGCACACACACGTTTTTTTCTTTTCTATCTGTCAAAGTGACAGTCCGGCGCTCGCCTGCTATCAGCCTGCTCGCGATCATTCATTCGTTCGCGCGCACAAGCAAACTGCTAACAGACGGCCATTCTGCTACAGGAATGCCCCTATTCCTAATCAACGCTCGGCCATTCAAAGCTGAGTATGGTCCCTCATACCTACTCCAAATTATGCTAAGTATTCATAACAAAATATTAATTAATTAGAAATCCTTACAAAAGTTACATATCACTCTATATACTAACAATAATATAATAAATTAAAATAATGAGTATTATTATTTCGAGCTGATTAGTATTAAGGTACATTTTTGAATCATAAATATATAAAGTAATTATTTATTAACATAATTATAACTTTTATCTTATTAATTATCATAACTGTTCCGTTGTACTTAATTCTTACCAACATTCACTGGATTTAAACTTTTATGCATAAGTATTTAATTTTTGAACCACAGCTCACTGGCATCTATATTGCTACTTTCGGAATACCTTATCTGTCCTTAATTTACGAATTAGCTGCCGTTTGCCACCCTCGGGACACGGTCTGCTATCAAATGGTCACTCGCTGCCGTTTGCCACCCTCGGGACACGGTCTGCTATCAAATGGTCACTCGCTGCCGTTTGCCACCCTCGGGACACGGTCTGCTATCAAATCATCATTCGCTGTCATTTGCAACCTTCGGGGCATGGTCTGTCATTAAGCCATCACTCGCTACCGTTTGCCACCCTGGGGACACGGCCTGCTGGGAGTTGAGGAGACTTTTTCCGTATATATGGCAAACTTTTGTCATCATCATCATACTGTCGGTCGTAATTCCAGTGATTGCCGGTAGTCATATAGTTCCTTCCTTCATTCATCTCATATCTAAGCTGAAAACGTTAAGGATAGGATATTAGGATATTAGGATAAAAGGTTCATATAATATTTATTTAGTTGCAGTTTCCCTCATCACTACTCTCACTGTCCCCGCTTACTGGAGGAGTGGATTGAAACGTAATCCAAGCTTTTAATTGATCGGCTGGATAGATGTTTTTATACTTTTTCATTGCATATCCCTCAATATTTGTCACTTCATATCTATCATTCCCTAGAACTGAAGTTATCTTGAAGGGACCACGAAATCTTGGAGCAAGCTTTTTGCTCTTGCCCTTTTCCGGGTTATGATTGGGAATCATAACAAGATCGCCTTCTTTGAAAAACCTTGTAGGTGCCCTCGTCTTGTCAAATGTTTCTTTCATCTTTTTTTGTTTCTCTTTAATATTCTCGTCTACAGCTTTTCTTATCTCATCTGTATGTTGTTCTTCTTGTTCTGGTAATGCGGATTTTAAGATATTTTCACTTGGTCCAGTCATTCGTTGTCCAAAAACTACTTCCGCTGGAGACTTACCGGTTCCTTTATTAACAGTGTTGTTAAGAGACCACTGTAGTGTAGGTATATTAGTATCCCAGTCCTTTTCGTCGTGATCATGATTCATTGCAGCCAATGAGTTCAAAATAGTTCTATTGTACCTTTCGATTTGCCCGTTGGCTCGGGGCGTTGCGACAGCATTAAGAACATGCTTTATGCCAACGGACAAGACAAAAGTCTTGAACTCATTGGAAGTGAAGCTTGTACCTTGATCCGATATAAGGATTTTGGGACATCCAAAGTTCGCAAAAATATCTCTTAGTACTCTAATTGTAGTCTTTGACTTTGTATTACGAACCGCTCTAATAAATATGAATTTACTAAAACCATCTATTATTGCTAAAATGTAAGTGTTTCCTTGTTTGCTTTTTATAAATGGTCCTAGATGGTCCATGTGCATTGTGTGGAAGATGGTGGAGGTTTTGGGTATAGGGTGCAGGTAGCCCGTCTTTTTCCCCGAAGCCTCTTTATTGTAAGCACAGTTTATGCATGACGACACATATTTTTTAACGAAGCGTTTCATTTTCGGGAACCAATAATCAGCAGAAATCTTTTCTAATGTTTTATCTAATGAAAAATGGCCCGCTTCGTCATGATTCAGCTGACAAATACGCCACCTAGCCCCATGTGGAACCACCCATTTTTGCCCACGCCCTACACGCCTATAAAGTTTGTCATCCCGTAAAATATAGTTATTTCTTATATCTTTGATCTCCTCTTCACCAGTTTCTAAAACAGATTTAATGTGTTTTAGACGAGGGTCTGACATCTGCACTGAGTGAAGCCAATCATTAGTAGAGATGCTCATAATGTCAAATTCTTCAGCGTCATCACCGATTGCAGGTAGGACTGGGTTACGGCTTAGGGCATCAACATGCTGCATACTCTGGCCTGGTCTATATTCTATGGAGAAATTAAACTCTTGTAGCATTAGCCACCATCTAGCAACCTTTGGCAGCAAGTCCCTTTTTGTAAGCGTTGTCCTCAATGCATTGCAGTCGGTAATGACTTTGAACTCTATTCCGATTAAATATATACGAAATTTCTTTAATGAAAACACAACTGCCATGGTCTCCAACTCATGCGAATGCCAAAAGGCCTCTTCTTTGGTCGTTTGTCGACTGTAGTAGGCGACAGGACGCATTGGATCAGTTGGGTTTGCCCTCTGAAGTAACACGCCACCCACGCCGACTTTACTCGCGTCGCAATGAACTTCGGTTTCAAATTCCGGGTTGTATAGAGCGAGAACCGGTCTATTAATCAACTTTGACTTCAATTCTTTGAATGCATTATCTTGCTCGACACCCCAACACCACGGAACATCGTTCTTTGTCAACTTTGTAAGTGGTTTGGCAATTGTGGCAAAATTGTACACAAACCGACGGAAAAAACTTGCTAGTCCTACAAATTGCCGCACTTGATGCACATTGGCAGGTGTAGGAAACTCGGACACTGCCTGAATTTTTTTGTTGCCTGGCCTTAATCCTGATTCTGAAATTTCGTAGCCTAAGTAATCTACTTCTGATTGGAAAAAGGAGCACTTTTTTAGATTAAGTGTTAATCCAGCATCTAGAAGTAATTGCAAAATTTGCTCCAGCTTGACAAATCCGTCTAAAAATGATGTAGCCGTACTGAGTAAGTCGTCCAAATATGGTATCGCTAATTCAAAACGCCTATTCCCTAAAGCTTTATTTATCATATTTTGGAAAACGGCGGGCGCGTTAACGAGGCCGAAGGGCATTCTTGTGTACTCGTAATGCCCGTCAGGCGTTACAAAAGCAGTGAGATGACGTGATGTTTCCGAAACAGGTATTTGGTAGTAGCCTGAGGCCAGATCCAGGCTAGTGAAAAGTGACTTACCACTTAACCGATCGAGCTGGTCATCGATGACTGGCATCGGGTAACTGTCTTTAACTGTCTTTTTGTTAAGAGCCCTATAGTCAACGCAAAGTCGGTACTCTTTATTAGCCTTCTTCACCAGGACTATAGGACTCGCATAAGGAGAATAAGATTCTCTGATAATATCGTTGGTTAAGAGTTCACCCACCATCTGTCTAACCACGGCTCTTTCACTATAAGGAAGTCTGTATGGCTTATATGCTACCGGGGTTTCATCATTTAAGCGTATTGTCATTTCACAAATATTGGTCAAACCCAATTCTTTCAAATTCAAAGCAAAACAATTTCTATATTTATTGAGGAGTGCTAAAAGCTTATCTTTCTCCTCAACTGTAATTTTAGGTCCAACATTCATCATATCCATCGTTATTGGGGCTTTGGCGTCTCCGATGTCAGAATTTGTGTTTTGTAAATTTTCGTGGATAATTGAATTAACCTGAATTTCCTGTAAGTCATCCTCAAATAAATTATTGTTTAATTTTACAGCCCGTGATATAAGTTGGTTTTCGTTAATCGTCAAAGACCCATTACCGATATTTATTAATAGTATTTCTCCCTGTCCATTAGCGAATTTGTATACTCCTTGTAAGAGGCAATACTGACTTCCTTCTTTTAAACAGACACATCCAGGAACAAACAGAACGCCCGTGTATTTTTCATCCTCAAGTTTAACTTGTACCGATTGCAAACCGACAAAGTTAATTTTAGAGGCTATAAGTACTTGTAAGCGCTCTGCATTAGACTCATCACAATAAAGTGTAAGTTGTTTATCCGTTTTGTAGGCCGATACAAAGGGAAGTTCTGTTAAGGTTTGTCCAATGAATACATCAACTTTTATGAGGTTATCAGTAACGACGTAAGCATCCACATCCGCTTTAACTGCATCTACTTCAATACTGACTCTAACCCGACCAAGAGGCAAAACACGATTTAAGCCAAAACCTTTTAAAAGTGGAAGATTAGATTTATCTAAATTTAAATTTTCTTCAATTGCTACTTTTTGCTTAATAAGAGTACACTGACTACCAAAGTCAATGTATCCTGTTCTCTGATGACCATTTAATTTAACTGTCTTAAAGAACTTACCGTCTTCTTTCTCACCCTTAGAAATTTGCAAGATTCTTTTAGTGTCTGTTTTATCACTCCCTGAATTTTTTGTGTCTGATTGTAGTTGTTGTAATTGGGAACCACCTCTAACACAATTGGATGTATCATGTCCCAATCGGAAACATTTTTCACAACGCTTGATTGGTTTTGGACAGGTTTGTACCGTATGACCTTGCTCTGAGCAATTAAAACAGCGTCGCGTATTTCTAAATTTACTATTACTGAATTCTGGCTTTAAAGCAGTCGTAGCTGCGGCAGCAAAACTATTTGAGCGGCCGCTACTATTGTCCCTAGCATCATTTTGTTGGGTCTGTGTTTTCATACTTTGCGGATTCCGTTTATTTAAAAGAACAACTTTCTTTGAGATGCGACGCAGAAAAGTTAGTAGTTGAGAGGGTCTTTTAAAGCTAGAACCCTGCGCATTTAATCTTATGTTGTGATCGAATATGCCATTTATAATGCAGTCGACTGCATTTCTACCTCTGATCCCACACATTTTGACCAACCTAGCTTTATCATGATAGTATTCTTCTAGTGATTCTTCTCTCCTGCTTTTCCGTTCTAACATCTCGTTTAGTCTCTCGGCATAGTTCCTATCATCAGGAAAAGTCTTTAAGATTTTTCTTTGCCATTGACGCCATGTTAGATTTACAGTATGACGCCCCTGATACCACTTTTTAGCGTAGCCTGATAGTTTAGGTATCGCATAATACACTATCTGCTTTTCACTCCAACTGTAAATTTTTGCAGTCTCATTGACCTTTCTTATCCAATCAGCGGCGGACTGTGCGTTTGCGTCTGGGTCAAATTCTGGTATGATATTCTGGGCACCTTCAAATGGTATGTTTTTGGACTTATCATGTAGAAATTTTGCAAAATGCTTGAAAAATCCGTAACTAGTTGCAACGTCATTATCAGATCCCGGTCGAGGTCGCTTTTTCTTTGTAGGTCCTGATTTAGAACGAGACCTACGCCTCCTTCCGCGGGTATCTTTGCGACGTACTTTTTCCCTTGGTCGCCTCTTGTCTTTTGAGTCATTCGATAAGGAGTCCGTATCCATGTTTGCGATGGAAGACTCACTTGAAGAAATCGTAGTCGAGGTAGAACATTGACGGCTTGTAGTTCGCCTTGAGAAGTTCCTACTACGGCGTCGCCGTTTTGGAGAAGGAGACGAACTTTCGGTACTCGAACTACTACTACTATCTAATTCCTTAGTTGATTTACGTCGAGATCGACTACGGTACGTCTCTCTTCGTTTAATGTACCTTCTAGGTACCTTTTTAGCCGTTACTGAACGTTCACGCTTAGACTTTTTTGAACGATAGTGACTCCTGGATCGTCTCGGGACCCTATGCTCATAGCGTAACGGTGGAGTATATGCCGATCTATCAGACATTCTGGTATGGCTTAGTGAAGATCTACGTATTTAGCGGGTTGTCCAAAGAGTAGTATAAATGGTGAAGACTATTATCCGATCAGCAAGGAAAATTGTTAGTTTAGGTAAGGCACAGAAAATAATTAGTGGGGAAGAGACAAAAGAAAGCAAAAAAAAATACAATTAGTAGACTGGAAGCATGTTTTTATCATTAAATGTCACGTTCATTCTTAATATTGTTATTACAGCTTTATGAAGGTAGTTGATTATAAATGTTATTACTATCTAGTTATATATTTGTCACTGAAATAAAAGCACATGTCATGACAATAACATTTTGAAGTGAATAAAACATTTATTTTTTTATATTATTATTAAATGATACACAGCACCACATAACTGCTGCGCAAATGTAGTATGATAAATTTATAGTAGCTATACTGCAACACCAACTATCAGGTACTCTGAAATTACCACCCTCAACTAACCTGTAAACTAATAAATCTATCAACCTGCGTCATTGCATATTACATCTAAGTGACATATTCAATTTTATTGCTCGCACAGGTGAAGATATGCTCAAGTATCGATATGCACGGGTGAAGATATTATCAAGTATCGATATGCACGAGTGCAGATAAGCACAAGGTTGCGCACGAGTGTAAATAAAGACAAGAGCAAATAGTTCGCTGTGTCTACCATAGATGGCGTTGCTTGTTGTGGGTAGATGGCGAACAATCGTCGTATTGGCAATTTGGCATGACATAAATAAAATATCAAGCAATCTAACCTAGTTCATGATGACGAAGATACATAGTTTTCCACTATGTTTACACCATAGAAAAGACAAGAGCTATATATATACATTACTTGATTTGATTTCATCCGGTTAGCAGAGTAGGTCAAACAAAAATAAAATTACAATTACATACCTGAGAAGTTTCTTCAACGTTCTTACCACTTCTGACTATTAGCAAACCTGCAGGTTCCTTCAGTGAAACACTCCAATTTTATATTCCAGTTGATTTATTGTATTAAATCCATTACAATGTTACACCACGACCGACGTTAGCACACACACGTTTTTTTCTTTTCTATCTGTCAAAGTGACAGTCCGGCGCTCGCCTGCTATCAGCCTGCTCGCGATCATTCATTCGTTCGCGCGCACAAGCAAACTGCTAACACTATGAATTGTGTGAAAGTTTAAAATTTTGTGACACGATGTAAGTTCAAGAAATGCCAAAATCACTACTCAATATTTTTTTTGATCATCCATCAGAATAAATGAGTTTTCCCTATAAAATATTTTGCATACCTTAAAAGTTTTCTGATGTCGGAAATAAATAATATGCCGTGTGATGGCCCAATACAACTCGTCGGTGTTTTAAAAAGCGACTGAGGGATACATTTATCCAGAGAACGACCAAGGCATTTCCTGTGAAAGCAATATCCTGCACTGCGCTCGCTAATCCGCTTGCCAAGCGTGGTGAGTATGACAATACCCCCTAATAGGGGGAGGCCCATATCCAGCAGTAGACTGTTGTGGCTGTCAATGTAAAAATATTGCAGTTAACCAATGATCTCATTAGGTACTTATTAAATTTTGGTGCCTCGTGATTCATAAAATTGGAAATTTATGCCTTAAGTTATTTAAATAGGTAACTTTGATTTTCGGTGGCTATTCTCAAGTGTTTCTTTTAAACTCTTCAATTATGATTGTCTTCGCGAACTTCAGCTGTGCTGGTTTGCGAGGGATAAACACAATATAATAGTTTTGATCAATTTTGACAGCTCATAAAAGTCCTCGCTAATATTTAAGTCTAAATCCGTCCCTTTATAGGCAAAAGGGAGGCTTTGCAGGTGAAATTACGCTTTCGGGGTCACAGCACTCCTTAAGAGGTGATTATGAAATGCTTGCCCGAGGAGCGAAAATGTGTAATTTGAATTTGTATTAATGAATACCTTTGAGATAACGAAACTGGGCTACTGATAATTCGGGATTTAGAATGTGTTGTTTGTAAAATGTTTATTTGAATACCATTTAAAATTACAATGAAACAACGATGTGGATCGCATTGGAAGGGAGGCCACGCCTCGGCAAACGTAGCATTGAACGCTCTCCAGCCAGATGGACCGATGACTTAAGCGGCTGGTAGAAAGGTAGGAAAAAGAAAACGGGAGATCCCGCTTATGACGTACCCTGGGGGAGGCAGCAGTCCAGCTTCGACTTCTATAGGCTGATGTAACGATGATGATGAAGCGGAGCCTTTTTCCAGGTTGACTAGGCAATGGCATGGGTTTCGGACAGCGTTTGGTCGCAGGCCCAAAATCACAGTTAATGGAGGCAGCTGAGAAAATTCCATATCCAACAAAATACGCGATATGGCTCTTGATGATTGATGACAAAGTAAGGTAAGGTCTGGTTGACAGTTCTAGGGTGTAACTCAACCCGATTTTCCATGCTGATGTTGTATGCAATATGACAACTTGCCATGAGACTTAAATGGAATTGATTTCATTATCTTTAGTATACCTAACAAGTAAAAGGCAGTACCTAGCACCAATTGGTAGCCAATAGCCAACGTTACGGGAGGCCTAGAAGCAGGCAGTATTTTGTGGACCAGGATCGAGAGCAGTAGAAGAAGAGACATTTTCCCGCCGGTAGTATCTTACATCTCAAGATCACAGCATCCTATTAGCTATACACTGCTGGACGTAGGTCTCCCCCAGCGTAAGCCATAAGGCACGATCAACCAGCCGCCAACTTTAAGTGATCGGTGTATCATACCGGAGGGCGTCTAATGCTACGCCTGGCAACACTTGATAAGAAAAGATCATATTCAAATAGGTACTACGAAATTATGCCACTGAACTTAACGCAAGTGGTTCATCAGATTAATGTACATACATACATATATCACGCCTATTATCCCTTACGGGGTAGGCAGAGCGCAAACGGCTGTAAAAAACGGATATTTACGCCACGTCTGACAAATATTTGTGGGTCCTTTGGAAAATTGTGTATCGACATGATGACAAATTGTCAGCCCATCACCTAAATTTGCTAATGTAATCCAAATTTAGCTAAAAAAAACCTATACAAAACACGTACAAGAAAAAAAGGCCTTATAACTGGGTTGAAGAAACTTATGTAAGAATGTCACCGGTACACAGTAATGTCGTTTAACTTTTAATGAAATCCACACGCTTTGTTTCCAAATCCTTTTAAAGGAATCCAATCCTATTGAAAAGTTTGGTAACTTTCTTTACGTAGGACCTTGGAGTTGAAAATTGGTCTAAGATTGTGAGTAAAAATTATCGTTATTTTACTTACGTTCATACACATACCACACCTTTATACCTTGCTGGATAGGCAGAGCGTTAATGGCCGTAAAAATCCAATCACTATCGCCACGTCTGACAAATATAAGAGGCCGTTTCAAAAAATCCTCATTATCAGTTAGTTTAAAAAACTTGCAAAATGATGGTACAGGCAGGATTCGAACCCATGACTTTCGCTATCGACGTCTAACTGAACTACCCTTGGTGAATTATGGCATTGTTCACTAAAATGTGTGGTAAATTATAAACCTATAACACTGTTGTTAAAAAGAAACAATTTGTGTTTCATCACGAACTTTGATAATATTTTAATTGTACCAAAAATATTTTAAAATTGCAACGATTAAAATACATTAAAAAATATGAGTAAATTTGTAAATCTTTGATATTTTTTGTGCTTTGTGCTACTTTTTATTAGAAAATTTATAGCAGTTTTTAGTGAACCGTGCACAGTGAAAATTTGAGTGAGTATTTCTACTATCAATATTCTGAATCTTTTCCCTTCTGTCCCCCATTCACGCCATGGCCTTCCCCCATCCATCAAGAGTGGTATAATTTAATCTGTAATGATTGATCGCCTAAGAAGCATTGCACACGTGCCGCGCAGTATTGCGCTTTTTGACCGCCAACAAGAAAATAACAGGCTGTGCTAGCCGCACGGCTATGCAGCGTCACATGTCATGATATAAGGCAATTCTATGAGATGTCCTAGTCATAAACACTTTTTTGTTAAGGGCCTGGTTCACCTGAAAAGTTTGTCCCTTTCATTCGCGCTGCGCCAGAAAGAAACACACTAATTTTGAGCACAATATATAGCGAAATTTACGGTTTTTCCGACAAGGAAACTAGAGAAATACCGTTAGAATGTCTTTCTTAGGTATTCGTACTAAAAACGAACAAACAAAAACGTAAAAACTAGATCGAGTAAAGTTTGTCAATTTGTGCGACTAATAGATATAATAATATGTTATCTGGTAGATCCTCGACATTACCTTTTTTTTTCAGAATTTGATGGCTGTAACTGTCCAAATAAAACTGATTTAAATCTGTCTCGCGTTATATCCCCGCTTAACAAATCTTGTTGTCTGGTGGCTTTCGGAAGATGATCTAACGTTAGAAGAAACGATGTATGGCTTGTTCCACGTTCTCGCTTGCACGCTCGCTTCAGGCGGACCGTTAAAAGGAGTCATGATTTTTCGTGCGTGCAGCTGGCAGACCAGCAAAATATCGCAAAGTTGTGCGGTGTGTCTGAGACCGAGCTAAAACTCTCGGTCGCCAATGAATTCTCTCATCGTTCTAATGGTACTGGCAGTTTAAAAAGACGCCATTTGTCATTTTCGTTTGGTGAGCAAAGTTATGAAACTACTTAAGCGATGATCTGAGGCCGTAAATGGCAAAATGGATGTCCTTTGTAAAAAGTTTTCTTTAACCTCAATGTCTCAAGATAGGCACTATTTTTAAAACGAGTACTTTACAGGGTGTAAGGAAAAGTACTGCGTTCCTTTCAAGGGATGAACCAGCCCATGAAACTGAAAACTTTCCTCATGAAACATAGGTCAAAATATTTTAAAAAATATACCTTCCATACAAAATGTGGGTTGGGTCAACCCGCGACCACAATACACAAAACTGTATTGAAACGTCGGGACACAGGTAAATTACTAATATTTACCTAAATATTATCGCGATAGACCCGGTCTAATACTTAAAATGAGTGAAAGTGATCGCGAGTGCTTAAAAAGTTATATTGCCAACCAAGTCTGGTTGTATGTGAGGTCAATTTTTTGTTCATATATCGACCTGTTCCTTAAGGAAAGTTTTTCAGTTTCATGGGCTGGTTCATCTCTTAAAAGGAACGCAGTTCTTTTCCTTACACCCTGTATATGGTGAAATTTTACTACTGACCGATAGCGAAAACTCAAGACGGGCTGGATGGATAAGGAACAATTTTCCCCATGGAACATAGGTCCATACACATGGAACATAGGTCAAATTACGAAAAAAAATGGACCTTTCCCATGCTAATTTACCTTGCATTATATTTCAACCTAATTTATGTTCCTAGGATAACCGTTCATTATCACCAGCCTGTTATTATGCTATCGGTCACAAGTGAAATTTCACTTGATATACAGCCATATTATTAAAAGTCCGGGATTTTTGTGTGTGTGTTTGTCACCTCCTTCACGATTAAACGGTTTAACAGATTTGGATCTGGAATAACACATTATGGGCGTCTTAGTGTGAAAAATGTCGAATCGACCTATTTTTGGTTGAGTTTTAAAGCATCATATATTATTTTATTTGAACCAGAAAAAATATATGTTGTTGTTAATGAACAGTTCTTGATTATTTAATGGACAAAAACACGATATCTATAACTTTTCTCGATCATAAAAAAATGCAAAGATACGTAAGTTTATGACAATTTTTCAAGTATTACTCAAAGATTATTAACACTAAAAAAAATGAAAATATGCCAAAATGTAGGAAATTACAAGATGTAAATAAAATAATGGATAGATTTTTTAAATTGTTTTTTGTGATTTTTTGAAACCCCATTATTCCCATTATATAACCAAACGACGCGCGCGCTGCGCTTCAGACGCCCGCCGGGCATCATCGGAGCAGGACCTATGCCAATTTTTCGACCGCGGCGTTCCGCAACCTGCTTTTTTTATCTTGTCGCGTAATATTAATAAGATATGAATTTTCTGACATCAAATGTGTTGGCTAGAAGAGATCTCTTCTTAAGAGATAAGCTCGCCTTTGCTACTAAGTTTTAAATAAGTGTTGTATATTTTTGACTGTAAATATTTTGTGAATGTGTAAATATTTCGTTAATTTATTGTAAATAAACGTGTACATAGTCTGTAAATAAGTAAAAATGGGAAATAAAAATAAATACAAGAGGGTACCTATATGTCAAAAGCGAAAAGACCGGCAAACAATATCGTAAGTATCTGAACATAATTCTAACCAATTTTTGACCTACCAAAGTAACTACCAACTATGAAGTAAGTATGTATAGGTATAAATTTTAGTGAATAGGTAAGTAGACAAAGAAATTGTATAGCTGATCTGGGTAACTAAACCAGAAGCAGTTTTAGGTTTAACAACAACATACAGTAAAATTAAATAGTATTGCAACCACAGTATCTAACATTGGACCAACCATTTGATCTAGTGTCATTTTATTTATTATGTAGTTCATAAGCTGTTGCCATATTAAAAGTAAACATCATAATACATACATAGTAGAAATGAAACCAGTGGTGCAACCACAGTTCAAATCATACGAAGAGAATGTACGATTTTACATAATGTAATTTTATTATTTATTAGTGAGCCATGCTATAAGTAATTATCAAGTACATACACAGTAAAACAAAATCAGTAGTGCAACCACTGAATTTGTTTGTAATGTAATAGTATATTTAAAATTAGACGGTAAATATTGTACCGATAACCTTGGACTTCTAATCCTTGCAGTGCTTCAATACTAAGAGACAAAGGTATTAGACATGCAAACAAATTACTAGGTACTGAAAAGTAAGTATAATTTAGTGAAACAGAAAAGGTAAGCCTGTTCAAGATTAGTGTACTTTTGATAAAAAGGTTCCAGGACTTCAAGCCGTCATGACGATGACCAACTTTCTCTGCAAGTTCTGGAGTCACATACATCTCCAAAACAACATAGTCAAACATATCGCAAACTGCGAGGTTGTCCAATCCTACGTTTATCTGGGAGCGCTGATTTCCAACAACGGCGGTTGCATAGACGAGGTAAAAAGACGTATGGCGATAACTAGATCCACTATGAGCAAGCTTCATAAGGTTTGGAAAATCGCAATATCACGAAAGCCACCAAAACACGACTCGTGAGAGCACTCATAATCCCCGTGTTCCTCTATGCTGCAGAGACGTGGACTTTGCGGGAAATTGAAAAGAAGAAGATAGACGCACTGGAAATGTGGTGCTGGAGGCGAATGCTTAGAATATCATCGACAGAATTCCCCACCAATGACTCCATTCTCAAGGAACTCAGCCTCTCCTCCATCGTGCAAGCTCGCATCCTTACATTCTTTGGACACGTCGCCCGATGCGGGGACATATCTATCGAGCGGCTCGTGGTCCAAGGGAAGGTCGAGGGTGCGCGCCCTCGAGGAAGATCAGACGGACCAAATTAAAGCTGCTACACAAGAAGGTTCCGTGACGGAGTGCACCAGAAAAGCAGTCATCCGTGAGGAATGGCGACGGATTGTAAAGCGTGCCACCAACCCGGATTGACGACCACGTCCGCTCTGTTAAGAGTGTATTGATGAAGAAGAAGACATCTCCACGCCAATCAACTCTCCAGTCTAATGAGTAAGTTACGAAAATTAAATGTTTTATTGTTCAGCTAATAAACAGTTGTTTTTTAATATGACTTTGAAAGCATTAATGATATTTTTCATATTTATATATAGATTTTCACTTACTTATACATACATTTTTACTGTAGTTCTATACAGCAGCCTCACCATGTAGCTATTACCTCCCAAGCAGAAAAGGCAAGATAGAAATACGTAATTTTATAAACAAAAAGTGGAAATGACGATTCTTAATGTTATTTAAATACTGCTCTGTGTGAATATTGATGTTTCAAACATGTTTCAGAGCTTCAAGCATATGTGATGATCAACCCTTATTGCAAGTTATGGACTCCCATACATTTCCACTTCAATAAACTTCTAAATCTCATAAGTAAGTAACGAAAATTCATTCATTAGCCTATTACAGTCCACTGCTTGACGTAGGCTTCCCCCTCGGTATGCCATAAGGCACGATCTCCCGTTTTCGCCAGTCAGTCGTTACCAGCCGTCTTTTTAAGTCATCGGTCCATCTGGATTCTGGCCGGAGGACGTCTAACGTTACGCTTGCCGAGGAAAGGCCCACTCCCACTTCAGCTTGCTACACTTCCAGAAAATGTCCGTCACTGGTCTTTTTTGCGGATAAGGTAGGTGATGACTGGTAGGACACATTGATCGAACACCATGGTCTTGAGGCATTGTGGCAAAGATGATTCTAGGATATGACGCAGCTTCCCAAATGCCGCCCAGCCCAGCTGCACTCTTCTGGTGCTTTCAACCTCAAAGTTGTCTCTACCCAACTGCAACGTTTGACCAAAGTACACATACTTCAACAACTTTAAAGGCTACACCTTCGACGGAGACTGGCTTGGGGATGATTTGTTGAGTGAATTTGACTTTTGTTTTGTCCGAGTTCATCCCGTGTCTGTTACTTCTCGAGGCTGCCTTAAGACATGGATAGCATTTTTGCACACACTCTTCACACACACTATATATAAAATTAGTACGGATAGTAAGGATTATTTGTCATTGTCCTTCGATTTTCATTGTTTCGATGATTATAAGTAACTAATGAAAAATTTCAGATGTACCGACGGTGATGATATTGAGGTGGATATCTCCCGCTAGTAGAAGCGGAAACCAAAGAAGACGAATTTCAAACTGTTACGGGACGCCATATTTTAAATGAATTACAGGACAAAGCTCATCATAATGAGTTATTCAACTGCACATTACATAATACTAACATTATTTAAATTTATATTTAAATAATATTACTATTATTAATTAGTATATAATTCAATAATTAAAAATTAATAATATAAAAACACATCTTCAATGTTTAATTTTATCAATCCTACAATTGTACCAACATATTTTTCCTAAGTAAATTACGTAAACAATAAAATTATTATCTATATCTTGGGGAGTTATTGACCTACTGCCATAGTTTTGTATACTGTAACGCGTGCGCTCGCTGTGGAAGCTGCGCTTGCCGCCCGGTCCGCACCGCAGGGTCAAGTGAGTTCACCGCAGACTAGCTCGCGCGATCTTTTCTACGCGACGGACGGAAGGCCGTAAATGCCTACTTTTCAGCACTAAGCTGCCCTTATGCTTCTTTTTTCAGCGAAAAACGCGCTGTTCTTACGAGAAAACCGGATAACAGTTGCGGATGAAAAGGGGCGGAAATCTAGTATTTTATTATTTCGACCTATGTTTTTTGGATACATGTTGTTTTGTGAAATTCCAGGTCATATTGAGATTTCAGTATTGGGTTTATATATTCTGTGGTATTGGTCACTAGTAACTTTTTAGTACCTACGCTTTAATAGTAGATCGTATCATTAGGGAGCAATATGATATTTTTATGGCGTGGGCGCTTTTATATACGACTGAAGGAGTGTAATGTTTTTAAGGTTAATGAATGTAAATTAATGTATGTGCGATTCTTTAATGGGCTGCAACTTGTTAACCAGTGAACAGATTCGAATGAGCATTGTATCAGAAGAATCCTGACATTATCCTAATCGTCATATCTTTATCTCAGAAAGCTGTCGTGTTTTTTATTTTATTTATTATGCTTTTTAATTCAGTCTGAAGTGTGGAATTCTATAGTAGAAATCTGAACGTAGTGAGGGATTTAAAGTACCTGCGTCGCCCGCCTATGAGTTAAAAAGCACTTAACAACGACAAGATCAAACAACAACAATATGCAAACACTGAAAAACATTTGAACAACTAAATAACAGCAGTTGTTTACATAATAAATCACGCCTTTATCCCTTACGGGTTAGGCAGAGCGTTAACGGCCGTAAAACGGATATTAACACCACGTCTGACAAACGTTTGAGGGTCAATCAGGTTGTCAGCCCATCGCCTAAAATTGCAATACACGCCCTCGAGTCCCTTAGTCGCCTCTTACGACACCCATGAGTAAGAAATGGGGTGAAAAAACATGTTTGTAAAATTATCAGCCATTCATATTAGAAAAACGTGTGTGTAAGTATTTAAATTATAATATATTTTTGTAATAACCTTAAAACTGTAGGTACCCATAATATTGTCAAAAAAATTAAAATACAGGTTACTTTAGATTTTTTCTACCATGTAAAGTGTTTTATGGCTGTAATTATCTAAATAAATCCGGTTTAAAATTTTGCCCGCGCGCTAAGGCGAACCGAATCGTCCTTTTCAAATACCTATATGGAATGAAAATATTTTTGAAGCTGAAATTATCTTTTCCGTAGCTTAGCTTAGGTTAAGCTTAGAATATAATGTAGGTTCCTAAAATGTTATAAAAGACACACAGACCAAAATGAGACTCATGTTTTTAACTGTTATATTGTCGCTCGTTGTGGTCTGACCTTTCCAAAAACGGGGCTTTTGTATCTCTCAAAAGGAATTAGCGGTTGAATTAATACCGAAAGAAGGATAAATATAATTTGTAAACCCTAAAACGAAGCCCAAAACTCATTAAAATTTTCAGATATCAGCGTGAAATTTTACTAGTGACCGAAATACAGTGTACGGGGTGGTGATAAGGAACAACATTCCCCTACAAAGTCGGAATATGACAAAAATATTTCCAGCTTCCATAATAACTCAAATCAGCTAATCAATTTCGTACGGGAGGTTCAGTTTTTTTCATTTTTCGACTACAGTTATTTAGGGATTGATGTTCCTTATCAACAGCCTCATCTGAGTTTTCGTTACGACACTGAACAACTTCCCATTTTTTTTTTCAGGAAATGTTATTATTTTTTGACTTCTCATCTTCAATTAACGCGGCCTTCGGTACCCGTACCGGAATGAGACGGAAGACGGTTTCTCGAAGCTTCCCATAGTAAATGTAGTCAGCTGATTGTGATTTTTTATATGACGTCCATTTTTTGTCGCTCCTGACATAAAATGTTTTTAGGGGAAAATTTCCTGCCAAAAATAGAGCTGTATACATTTGAAATTACAATTACACCCTGTATACATTTGAAAGCAGGTAAAGATGTAATTATCTCGAACAATATTTTATTTTTGGTTTCTGTATTTTAATGTAGAAAACCTAAGTCAACAACAGGTTGTAGGTAAGTACTATTTGGCATTTTTCTCATCATCAAAATTACAAATATTGCTTTCGTAATTGATATCAATTTTGAGCCTTGACATAAATTCTTTTCATCAATGTAACATAATTTTATTGTTATCTATGATTTGTCGTAGATTTCCCACTCAATATAATCATTACATATTTACGTTTTTATCTAGTCATAATTTTTAATAGACTAGCGTTGTAACCCGCGGTTTCACTCGCGGCTTGGTGTCGAGTTTTCTAATGAGTGAGTTAAAGTTTAGTTGCCTTCACTGTACAAAGAGGGCAAAATATTTTCGTTTGTTTAGATGTAACCGATTAACTCCAAACCACTTACTAATTTAAAACATTCTTGCATAATTAGAAAGTTCAATTATCCCTAGTAATATGAACTAGTTTTTACTACGGGAAAACAAACTGGAGCGGAAAATGAAGTCATTTTCAAATAATCTGAATTCAGCAAGTCATTCCCTTTTATTTATTCTGTGACAGTACACAGAGGGAGTTCTAAATAAAAGAATCTGTCTTAGAAAGAATTGCACTATACAGAGTGTTAGTAAAAATACTGCTTTCCTTTTAGGATAAGAACAAGCCCGTGAAACTGAACAACTTCTCCAAAGAAACACAGGACGAAATATGAAAAAATTGGGCCTCCCTTATAAAATGACTCGATCAGCTGAAATTATTTTTATTGGATACAAATATTTCTTTCATGTTTCGAATTGTCCCTTAAAGTTTTTCAGTTTCACAGGGTTGTTCACATTCTAAGAGGAAGGAAGAAATTTTCCTAACACCGTGTATAAAACTGAATAAAATGTTTTTCGCCACTGGCGATATAAACTCAGAGCTTTACTTTTATGCGTTGGCGCCGCTTAAAAGAGCTTTGAAAAACTTTTCGCGTTGTTTTGATACAAATAGAGCATTTTGAATATAAATGCCGCGCTAAAAACGAGAAGGAGAATTTTAAGGATGTCTTTTCATTGTTACAAATGATTCTGTATTTAAAATGTTTGTTTGTTATTCATAATATACTTCTTTGTTTTATCCATCTTGAAAATAATGATAGTTTTTAAAGACAGTTACCTTTTTCTTGAAGGCATAATTGAGACAGACAGTTTTCCTTTTATACCATAAATTGTAAATTCATATACTGATACATACATACACATACACAAATCACGTCTATTATACTTATATTTATATACATTTAATAATCATAACAGATAAAAAAACTACCTACCTACAGAATCATAAGCAGTTTTTGTACTAATCTTGTGTTTGCTTCACTTTTGACTAGAGTCTGGGTTCCCAAACTGGGTTGGGGGGTAATTACAAATCAGATATTTTATGGGGAGAACGATATAGTAAGAAAAAAAAAACATATCGATGACGCAAAAGTGTAGCTACACTCCTCATGTATTGTGTGAGAAACAGCGTGAAAAATTCATGCTAACTTTGATTGCGACTCTAAATGTGTATGTTGTTCTTGTGTTTGTTATCATCTTGCTACGCTAACAAAACTACGCGTGTAGACCTATTGATCTCGTCGGTGCTGTAGAGAAACAAACTCGCTTCGTCTGCAACATAAAGTGTATGAGTTATTGCTGTTTGGTGACGGCGTGAACGTCAATATCTTCTTAAACTATCAGGGGTAAATTTATATGCGTAATATTTTTTTTGCCAGACTTCAAGTGTACTTAGTTGGCGCTGAATTAAACTGAAAAGGTATCTTTCCTTGTAAATAGATAAAATAAAAATAAAAACTTTATTCAATGTAGGATAGTATTATCACTATTATTGAAGTCAAGATCCGTCATTGTAAAAATAAATAAATTTGTATAACACAATTTTCTTCTGTTATAACAATTTCGTATTGTCCTAATAGAAAACCGACACCGAATAAACCAATTAAATTTATTTATAACTTAATTGACAAAATTTAATTTTAGCACAACGCCATCTGGTATGAAATTATAAAAAAGCTGTCAGGTCGAAAAATTCTCATAATATCATTGAGGTAATTACATCGCAAAGGTTGGCAACCACTGGACTAGTGCATCCCCGTATCTTCTAACGTAAATATTATTATTTTGCTGCCTAATCTAATCTGGCACGCGAGTCCACGGTGAATTGCACACGCACCGAATAGTATTGCGGTTTCTGACAGCCACTAAATAAAACGCATTGCCGTTTGATGCCGGCGTAAAATTGCATCACCCCGTTTATTACCCATAATTAAAGGTTACGAAGGGACTCGAGGGTTACATGTGTATTGCAAATTTTTAGTGGTGGGTTGATAACCTGTCTCTATTGTGATACACAATTTTCCACCTATAATTTAAATAACCTTAAAAATGTTTGTCAGACGTGGCGTTAATGCCCGTTTTTATGGCTGATTCTGCTCTGTCTACCCCGCAAGCCATAGTGGCGTGATGTATGTTATGTATGAACTAAACAAAATAAGAACTTGTTACAACTGAAATCTGATTTAAACTTCATTCGTCAAAGTCCGGATCTGAAAAAACACCATAAAACCATTTGATATGTGTGAGAACCTCTCAATTTAGAGTATGTTTAATTTTCACTTCAATTATTGTAAAGCCTTATCAAGATTTTTAACATTTATCAGTCAGAAATGGTGTGAAGGTTAAAATTACTAGTATTTTATCTATGGAGATAATTGTGTTGACCTAATAATCTTAGATTGTGTAATACGAGTACTCATATTTGTGTCTAGTATAAAATACGGTAAAATCTAGGAGTGAGAATCTATTACTTGTTGAAAGTGGTTCAAAATGTTCAATTTGTGCTTCTGCGTGGCTCTCTTGGGATTCGCTGGTAACATTTATTTATCTATTCGCGTGGCAAAAATGACTGTTCGTGTGCTTTGCCAACTAAAACCACCACTATATTTGTTTAGTTAACAAAAGCTTTTTTTTAACAAAGTAATATGTTTACGACCAAACGGTGAACCCTGAATGACAGTTTACCTACTATGACGGACTGACGGACATAATCTGATGCATCCGTCCAATAAAAAAAAAACGTTGAATACCATTTGGTACTCTTCCCTAGGTCTGCTGTAAGAAATTTCTTATTAGAGATAAGCAGTGCCTGTTGTGTCTGTATTATTTATGTGTTTGTCTCTTTACTGTTCCTGTGTACAATAAATCAAAAATAAAATAAAGTAAATAAAATATAAAAAGGATACCATGGCACACTGTAACGTATGCGATTTGACCAAGGCGTTTAACAGTCGAATTGAAATTAAGAAGCGAACGCCGAGAGTCTTCCTAATGCACTGCCGTGTGACGCTTAACTCGTGTACCTAACTTAAAACAGATATGCTCGAGAAAAACGTGATTGAAGCTAAAATCTGTTTTTCCTCTCTAATTGCTATATATGTCGCGGAAAAATAATGTTTTTTTAGCAAATATCTACGTATTACCGTTAGCTTGAAGGCCGTATACATAATTTTTTTTAATATTTAACATAGAAACAGAAACGACCATTTGAAATTTCGCCGAGCTGAGAATCCCATACAAATCGTGTTACGCGTTGCCGTGTATCTAAGTTACACGCGATCAGCGCGACAGGTTAGGTCAATTATTTGGTTTGTGCGTATCGGCAGTATCTGAAGTTACACGGTATAGGTAAAGTTGGTAACTAAAATAAGGACTCCATTTCTTCGTTGCCTTTTCTCTATCACCCACCCTTCACCCTTTCAAAATGTAAAACGAACATACTTGCCTGTTTTTCTTGCTTACTTCTCCGTCCAAAATAATGGAAACAAACCTGCTCTTTTATCCTCTTGGCACTCCTGTTTCCCTCTTGCATTCTTCTTCTTGCTACTTCATGATTTCCTCTCGCACCTTCTTTCACTTACTTCCTGATTCTGTCTTGTCTCTTTCTTCATGCCGCTTTATGATTTTCCCTTGTTTCTTCCACTCTCACTCTCCTATTGCTCTCTTTCAAAAGATATTGATTGAGATCATTTTATTGTAGAATTTAGAATAATTAAAATAGAAAATCAGTACCGTTTTAAAAACGTTTATTTGTGAATGACACAAAAGTCAAATTAAATCACAGCACCTGATTAGGAACATAACGTATGTCGTGTTTTGTCAATTAGTTAAATTACTTAATTTTCTTTTAATCATTCCTGCTCATTAGCATACTTAGCTTTTATAACTTTTTTATTTATATGTCAATATTTCTATCAAAATCACACTGCTTCATTAATAGGCAATTCTTCATAAAATTTGCGACGGGAAGCAGGCATGCTTGCACAGAGCTTTAATAAATCCTGTTTTTTTGCTGAACTGATTCCTCTTGGCTGTCTCTCGCTTCCCTCTTATCCTTATCATTTATCAAATACGATACAGAACGTTTTAGAGTGGGGAATTCTCTGAAATTTTATTCATCAAACAGCTTTGTTTTGCCTATACCGTGTATCTTTTAAGTAACACGAACCCGGGACGCGCTAATTGCGCTCGCGATTGTCTTGCGTAAATCGTGTAAGTAAGTTACACGCGCGGCGTGAGATAGAATGCTATAAAACACGGAGTTACACGAATTTGGTTCGGCTTAATACCGAAAAAAATTTCATACTAAATATTTTTTCTTTCAAATGCCCCTTATAAATTGGACTCCGAAAAGAGGATTAAGACCTGTTAAGCTTAATTCGTGTAATCAGAGTTACACGAGTTAAGCGTCACACGGCAGTGCAGGATTAGCCTACTTTCGATGTTTTATGAAGAGAGCTGTCTAAGACCAAACACAAAATTATCGACAATATTCCTTTTCCAGCGGCATCCCCAACCCGCAGATTTCCTGGTGACCTGAAGATAGTTGGGGGAGACGACATAGATATCTCCCAGGCTCCGTACCAGGTCTCCATAGTGAAGTATGGCCGACACGCTTGCGGTGGAACCCTGGTGTCGAGCGATCTGATCGTGACCGCAGCACATTGTATAACAGAGTAAGATTGTTTAACAATTATATTTATATATATCCTTTATTGTATAAATTTACAAAGTTTTAACTTAAAATTAAATACAAAGGCGAACTTATCTCTATAAGAGATCTCTTTCAGCCAACCCAATGGGGGTGGAAGAAGGGATAACACGAGAACAAGAAAAATACAATAATAAAAAAATAACAAACTAAAAACTATCTAATACCTAAACGTGATATTACAAATTAACTAATAAATTCTAATATGACAAATATATACCATAATACTTATAAAATATACAATAATAATATAAATATAATAAATCACAAAGATAAAATAAAACCTTTAAGACAAATGAAAATGAAAAATAAAAAATAGAAAATAAAAAATATTGGACTCGGTATCTGTGAAATACGGTACCACTCACCCAGTGGTCCAGAAACTATAACCCAAAAATAAACGACTTTAACATTTGCAGTAGTACAGATTAGTACACGTTGACAAGGACACATTTATTAAGACGCTGGAGTATTTGAATTATAAAAGACACTATTTTAACACATACATACTTATATAAACATATCTCGCCTGTAATCCCTTGCGGTATTGGCGAAGCGTAAGTGGCCGCAAAAAACAGAAATGTATGACACATATTTTGACACATATTTGAGGGTCATTGGGAAAATTGTGTATCGCCATAGTGACTAGTTATCAGCTTAACGTCCAGTATTGCAATACGTACCCTCGAGTCCTTTAGTTGCTTTTTACGGCTCCCACGGAAAATAAATGGGGTGATGCTATTCTAAGCCGGCATCACTATTTTACCACACCGCTCAAATGTATATGTAACACTTAATCAGTTACTATAGAAGAAGATAAAGCTACAGCTTAAATCTTAGAAAGGCTTTGCCTAGGATAGAATGCTTTCAGCCGAAACCTACTTACTGATACTAAAGATAAGTTCTAAGATAGTCTTTTTAAGTAGTGCATTAGGTGTAAAAGCCTCTTTGAGCCGCCGAATTCTGAGATCTTAAAATCTACAGGATAATGCGTAACCAGATACTTATCTGAAAATCTTATGATTTTACTAATGAATTAAAACTAAAAAAGATGATCACATTCATACATACACATTGCACGCCTGTATGTACCCCTTGCAGAGTAGGAAGAGCGTAAACGGCCGTAGAAAAGGAAATTTACTTTACGTCTGACAAACATAAGAAACATTCAGAAAATAGTGACTGGTTGTCAGCGCATCACCTTAAATTTTAATACGCATGTAACCCTCGAGTCCCTTAGTTGCGTCTTATTACACCACGGGAAAGAAATAGGGTGATGCTATTCTAAGCCGACATTACACGGCAATAGTGGTTGTGTGAGCTATGTTTTATTGATTAATTAATAATTTCATTCAATCCGCATCCGTACTAATACACACACACACACACACACACACACATCACGCCTATATCCCTTGCGGGGTAGGCAGAGCGCAAACGACCGCAAAACGGACATTTACGCTACGTCTGACAAATATTTGAGGGTCATTCGAAAAACTGTGCATAGCCGTACTAATATTGTTATAACTAGCTTTTACCCGCGACTTCGTCCGCGTTAGATAGATTTTTTAGGCACAGGTTCTAAAGTAGATATGTATATTCATAGTAAGTATGACAGTGATATTAGAACAGTTTTTATCTCTACTGTTTAAGGGTGAGTTGCTTGCTTCTATTGTTAAAGAAACAATTCAAAATTTGCTATCCGGTGTACTGCCCTGAGAGATCAATATTTATAACCATTGAATACAAAAGTCGGTAGATAACAAAAAAATCCTTGGTAAAAAGTTGCCAATATCCTTTCTCAACTTATTCCCATCATACTGGACAACTTTTGTTTTGGAACCATTTCTGTATCTCTAATAGTTTAGCTGGGCTCCTGATTGTACACCTCGTGGTCTACATAATGTACTCCAGATCCTCTATGTCCTTGTGAAAAGAAGCAGCCCATCATACTGAACAACTTTTGTTTTGGAACCATTCCTGTATCTCTAATAGTTTTGCTGGGCTCTTGATGGTACACCTGGTGGTCTACATAAGGTACTCCAGATCCTCAATGTCCTTGTGAAAAGAAGCAGTCCATCATAGTGAATCACTTTTGTTTTAGAACCATTTCTGTATCTCTAATAGTTTAGGTGGGCTCCTGATGGTACACCTGGTGGTCTACATAAGGTACTCCAGATCCTCAATGTCTTTGTGAAAAGAAGCAGCCCATCATACTGAACAACTTTTGTTTAGGAACCATTTCTGTATCTCTAATAGTTTAGGTGGGCTCCTGATGGTACACCTGGTGGTCTACATAAGGTGTTCCAGATCCTCAATGTCCTTGTGAAAAGAAGCGGCCCATCATACTGAACAACTTTTGTTTGAGAACCATGCCTGTATCTCTAATAGTTTAGACGGGCTCCTGATGGTACACCTGGTGGTCTACATAAGGTACTCCAGATCCTCCATGTCCTTGTGAAAAGAAGCGGCCTATCATACTGAACAACTTTTGTTTTAGAACCATGCCTGTGAAAATGAAAATGAAAATGAAATAACTTTATTCAATGTAGGATAGCATTATCACTTATTGACGTCATGATCGGTCATTGTAAAAAAAAGAAATTTGCATAACGCAATCTTCTTCTTTTTATAACAATTTTGTATTGTCCTAATAGAAAACCGACTCGGGCGGGATAAAAAAAATAAAAATAAAAATAAAGGCACTGCCTCGGGGCTGGCCAGGTTAATCACACAGCACGTAACTTTACGCCACCACCATTTGTAAACGACATTTGTTTCAAATTTTAGTCAAGATTTCCAAAACGTGTTATTAACATGCGTATAATTAACCGGACCCCCTGAACAGGAAAAACCCCCCAAAAAACCTGCCCAGAAGTGCTCCTACTCTAAATTAACAATCTTTCTAGGCCCTAAACTGCCCTAGCTAATTTTGGAAATAACGAATAATATATATGTATAGCCCAAAAATAACTACTTAAAAAAAAAAATATAATAATAACAAAAAATTGCAGTAGATAAATCTACTTGTTTCGTCTAATAAAATATTTACTTTATACAT
Source organism: Tuta absoluta (assembly GCA_027580185.1). Taxonomy (NCBI): domain Eukaryota; kingdom Metazoa; phylum Arthropoda; class Insecta; order Lepidoptera; family Gelechiidae; genus Tuta; species Tuta absoluta. The sequence goes on along the minus strand of JAQAHW010000019.1, from coordinate 1,629,480 downwards.
TTGAATTAAACTCATGGAGATTTATCTTGCATATAGTCTGATATTTCATAATAGCCTTTCTTGTACAATTTTTGTTTAATTACTGGTTTAAATTTATTTAAGGGTAAGTCTTGAATATCTTTAGGAAGTTTGTTATAAAAGCGTATACAATTGCCCTTAAAAGTTTTGCTTACTTTACTAAGCCTGCTCATGTGCATAGCAAGTTGCTCCTTATTTCTAGTGTTAAAATTATGCCTGTCACAATTTTTCTTAAAAGAATCTATATTAATTTTTACGTACACTAGATTTTCGTATATGTACTGTGACACAAATGTCAATATGTTGATTTCTTTAAATTTCTGTCTCAAGGAGACTCGAGGTCCCAATTTATAAATTGAACGAACAGCCCGTTTCTGCAAAACAAATATATTGTTCACATCCGCAGCATGGCCCCATAATAGTAAGCCATAAGACATTAAGCTATGGAAGTAGCTAAAGTAAACTAGTCTTGCAGTGTCTACATCAGTGAGATGTCTTATTTTTTTAACTGCGTATGCTGCTGAACTCAGTCTCTTCGACAATTTCTCAATATGTGGCCCCCATTGGAGCGAGGCGTCCAAAGTTATGCCTAAAAATACAGTTGAGTCCGCAAGGTCCAACTTTTCATCCTTTACCTTAATAATTGTAGAGCTTGGTTTAACATTTGGTAATACAAATTTGATACATTTAGTTTTTTTTTCATTCAATAGTAGGTTATTTACTGTAAACCATTTCACTACATCGGTAATAGCTTTGTTCACGTCATCATAGTTGAGTTGTTGCCTCTTTATCTCTAATAGTTTAGCTGGGCTCCTGGTGGTACACCTGGTGGTCTACATCTGTACTCCAGACCCTCGAATGGTGATAAAAAGTAGCTTATGTCCGTTTTCGGTATGCTAACAATCTCTGTGCCAAGTTGTATAAAGATCGGTTCAGCGGTTTGGCCGTGAAAGCGTAGCAGACAGACAGACAGACAGAGTTACTTTCGCATTTATAATATTAGTGTGGATGTTGTACTAATATTATAATGACTTGTAACCCATCTTCTTGAGAAATACGGTTGTAGGTATTCTTTAGAAGGTAACTCCAAGGCGGTTCTCCTACTTGTTGTTCGTCGCTGCATAACATAACACATCGTATAGTAGCCGTATTTGTATGCGAATATAATAATAAGATCAAAATTTCCAAATTCCTTTCGTCTGAACACACCAACGATAAAAATACGAAGCGACGGACGACAAGTGAGAGACAAGTGCCTTTTTAACACCAGTTCTAAATTTGATAAATTCAAAATTTCATTTCGATAAAAAGGATAAAATAAGCAAAAATTCCTTGTATTTCAAAGTCATAGAAGAAAGTACTTCTGAGTTTATTGCACCCTCTTTATAAGACAAGAGGCTGAAATTTACACAATCTTCTGAAATTCTATTATTTGAAAATTCTTTAAGTGAAAATGGAATTTTTGGCAATTTATATTTTATGTACCCCCGAGTCCCTCAGTCGCCTATTACGATGACAGATACGGGGAAAGAAATGGGGTGATGCTCTTCTAAGTCGACATTACACGGCATAGAATGAAGCATAACGTAGAGGTTAATACCCGATTAAAAAGAAATAGGAATTTTTTATTTTCATCAAACATGGTAGTCAAGACTACATTGGTTTTATTAGATCTCATGTTTCGCCAATATAATTTTATTTGGTACTTTATAATTTCTAAATTTAGAAATTATAAAGGCTTACATTACATTAAAGATTTTTTCTCAAACATGCTAGGAAATGTGTTCATTTCTTTCAAAAAAAGAAAAAGCGAAGTTTCACATTGTTTGTCACGTCTCAGATCACGCCAGCAAAGTTGTATGGAAATCCTTTGCTGGTGTCCATTAAGATAAATTCGTTGTACGCTAAACCCACATAATTTGATTTCAAAATTATCTCGATGACTCTCATAGAAACGGAACGTAATTTTGTATGAAACAGGTAACTAAAGACGAGGCTGTATGATGTGAAGACCCTTGCCTGTCCAGAATTAAAAAAGAAAAGAATGAACTAAACATTTAGTATGGCTGAATATTATGTAATACTGTGCCTTACAGGCGAATTTATTTTAAAAAATTACAATTGGTGGGAAAACTGTAAATTTTTATTTGTTTCGTTGTGTTGTGGTCGCTAGCTAACTTTTATAAGTACAATCTTTCATTTCCTAGCCTTTTTTTGAGAAAAGCACTATGTAAGCCTCGGGGAAAATTACTTTGCTTGACTTGTATAATTGAAGTCCTCGCCTGCGGCTCGGACTTCAAACTATACTCGTCCAGCAAAGTCTTATTTTCCATACCTCGACAACAATGTACTATTGTTATTTATAATAATGCAAGCTACATCCAATACAACGTCAAGAAAACATGATAACGTTATAACAAAAACTCTTACAATAAATTGATTGTTGTTTTAGCCATTTAATATAATTTTGTCGCAAATGTTATAATATTCAGATTTCTTATGTCAATAGGTATTTTATTTTAAATTCTATCACTAATAAACAATAATAAGGCATTAAATGGTATTAAAAATCTACTTTTTAAACCTACATAATTATACAGAATGTTTTTACAAAGTTATACAGCTAAGTACAACGGTATAACCTCAAGATTGCAAACAACTTTTACCTTAGACCTTAGTAAGAAGTGAGGTTTGAGATACAAAAAATAATTTGGACCTGCCATACGAAATTTAGCCAATAACTTAACAATTTATTTTGCTTTGTTTTAGGGGAAAGTTGTAAGATTATGTGGCGGATCTAGTTTTCACGAATTTGCGTGTATTTTTAATAGCAAAATGTTTTTGATTTTTACAGCTATAACACCCACGCCACGCCTCGTGTATTTTCTTTAATTTAGATTACCATAAGGGATGAGGTTATTTTCTTAAGTTGAAAGGTTTTCTTTGTTATGAATATAATACATCAGGGCTTTGAAATCTGCTTCAGGTAAATTCTGCCCACAATTTAACTGAGAAATATTTATATAAAATATTTAAATTTTGGCCTACTCAACATACTCGTAATATCAAAGACTTTCTACGCAAGTTTTCTTTTATAACCATGATCAATAGGGACTTCTCTATGTCATTTCTCGACCATTTTTTACACGACTTCCCCACCCAAAAAAGGGATGTAATGTTAATAGAGTTAATGTATGTATGTATATAGTGCCGAGTGATGCCGGCTTAGAATAGCATCACCCCATTTCCTTACTTTAGGGTGTGTATTGCAACTTTAGGCGATGGGCTGACAACCTGTCACCATGGCGATACGCAATTTTCCGAATGACCCGCAAATATGTAGATAATAGGCGTGATATATGTATGTATGTATGTATATCCACTTGTCTGTCACGTACCGGGGGCCGGACAACAATTTTGAACCTTAACTACCCACAATAAAATTCAAAATTGTTATAGTATGAAGCGACAGACGAGTGATTAAATGTGCGATTCTTTAAAGGCTTGAAACTCGTTAATTACTGAAAAGATTCGAATGGGAATTGCATCGGAAGAATCCTTACATTATCTCGAGTGTCATAGGCAAGGTTTTGTCTCAGAAAGCTTGTAATTTTTTTAATAAATTACGCTTTTATCTTCAGTATGATTCTAAGTCTATGATTTTAATAATACTTTTCAAGCCAGATGGCGTTAAGTTAAGCTGAAATTTTGTCATTTGAATCACAAATACATTTCATCTATTTACTTTCATTTCCTTGGAAATAAACTTTTTTCAGTACACCTTAGCGCCATCTATGTACACTTGAAGCTTCAATTTCTCATTGTATAATTAAATTAAATGCAGGTGAATTCTAACCCCGAGAGAGAGGATAACAGTGATCCTTTTCCACTTCACATTTGTTTGTAGTTGGATGGTAGTTACCACAAACTCCTATGTGATAGACGCTTAATGTGTTTACTTTTACAAGCAATAAATACTGCCAACTAGCTGAGGTGCGCGGATCGGGGTAATACGCGTGCATGCTGATTGGTCAGTAGTCGCGTCATCTCATGAATGACCACTAACTTAACCAATAAGCGTGATTTCACATAAGGAATATACGACTGATGTGTCTAACCTAACCGATAAGCGTAATTTTACATAAGGAATATAAGACTGATGTGTTACCAGAAAGTATTATTATACTAATATTAACTAGAGACACAACTACATGGTATGCCAGGCAATATCATACAAAAAGACTATAACTAAAAGAGTACAATCTGGCAAAAAAAATACTTAACATCTATTTTTTCTCGATGCATGCTTGCAAAAGGGTTTCTTTCCCTTAACAGGCTTCTTCTGGGTGAGCTCGCTCCATCTTAGACTCTGTCTCTGTCCTATGACCTAGACGAGAGTCAAGAGCAAACCCATCATTAATAAAAAATAATTTTTTTTTTATGAAAAACTGAACAACTTTTGACAGCATTACAAATATTTAAAACACAACATTCATCTACACACGCAAACACACCCACAAAGATACACTAAACACACTTTTAGTACTTTGTAGCTATAATTTGTATTTTTTCTCATTTACCAGTAAAATTTTCTTATTGTTTATCATATTAACTAGTCCTGTACTTTACTACTTGGGGGAGACCACTGGACTGAAGACACAAGTCTTTTATTATCGTCAGGTTATTTTAGCGAATAAAAGAGTTTCTTGGAATCACAATGCTTTATATTCGAATAATATTTCCAATACAATTTCTCAATTTTAAGAAAAAGTGAAAAACGCCGCTGTCACATCAAACTCCAAATTCGAATAAACGTCAGTTTTGACTCTCCTCTATGCTCTCCTCGCCCCTCTCCTCCATAGACACAAATGTCTATGCTCACCTCACCTCCGCACCTCACCACGCCTCACCTCTTTGTATTACATCGCTCCACACCACTTCGCTTTACACTGCTCATCTCGCCAGCTAATAGCTCCTCTCCACACCAGCCGTTACAGTCGGCCATCCTGAAACCAATTGCACCGCAATTGGCGCAGGAAAAATCATTAACTTTACAGCAAATAAATAAGGTCATCCCCAGTCAAGACCTCCTCATCCACCACTTTGATCCACTACATTCTTTATCACAATCACCACAGTGTGGCTAACGGGAAGCTTTTATATAGGGAAAGCCAATAAGAGAGAAACCACTGCTTGTATTTACACATTACACCTAACTTTGCTAGCTTAGGTTGATACTCTATCTCCTCTCCAACTGTACTATGATGCTACCCTATCTCCTTTGCAGACTGTATTTACTAAAGTAGCAAATTTTGTTAAAGATATTGCTTATCTCAACTGTATCAACACTATTAAAATAAAAAAATAAAATAAAATAAAATAAAAAAATAAAACTATTACTCCACCCTATCTCATCTCTATTGTTTGTCGTCTGCACCTCTTTCTCTCCACACCGCAGTAATTAAAAATCCTCGCTCACCTCACAAACACATTGCTCAGCTCGTGTGATCATGTCGCCCTCGATTCGGTGTATGGCATCCTCTCCTTTGTTACACACCTTCAAGTATCCTACTCCGTCGTGAACTATAAAACTGGCTAAAGCATAGTGAGTACAGCCATTGCTGTGCTGTCAGTGTCCTGCACACAAGTTTGCTTGCGGCGTGCATGCTACAACCACATTTAATAAGCTGTTGCCCACGGCACCTTCTCTTCAGCTACCTGTACTCCATAACCAGAAACTTAATCACAGGCATCTACGTCATCAAAATTTCTCAAAGGTGTCATTTCAAATATTCGTCAACCTTTCTTGCTTCTTGGAACTGGAAGTTGAAACCTTGATCGGATTGATAATGATCAAAAGCTGACAAGAATCTTTCATATACTTTGTCTGGCGTCGAACATTAAAATGCTTGAGCATTAGCTTGCAGCTCGTCGGGTAAACCCTGTATTATACAAGACACCGCTGCCTGTTTACTTTTCAGACATCGATAGCTCAGAGCCAACTTCTCTTGATAGTATTTAGTCATACTTTCACTGGTCAATTTCTTACGTTGCATCATCTCTTCCAAAATGACTTGTTTACCACTCCTGCCATGTACGTTCATAAGATTAAAATTCAAGTCTCATCATCATAATCATCTGCCTGCCCTTATCCCTACTTATTTGGGATGGACGCAACATGTTTTTTCTTCCATTTATCTCTATCAGCTGTCAAGTCTACGTTTAAACCCTTTAGCTTCAATAAGATTCAAGTCTTTTAAACCAAATGCGTGCCTGACCTTGCAGCTTCGATTGCAAGTTAGAAGATTTCGTTTAATCACTCCAGCTGTAGGTAATATTCCCCCAGTTGTCCAATTTTCTTTATCCAACTCTGAACATTCATTTTCTGGTCTTCCGGGTTAAAATCAACAATTAGTTTAGCGGTATTGAAATTTTCAATGCAATTCGATTCGGTACTGACTGCCTTCCTTATTTAACATAATTTGCAGAGTTGTCAGCGATTTTGTGATCAAGCTTTCCAAATCTGATCATTACTCACATTTTCTGGCTTCTTCTTTTGCCGTACATACCGTCCAGGTTTCTCGCCTGAACCCCCCAACAGAACTTCATAGTGGGCTTGAAATCATCCCGCTTCTGACTATTATCGTCAGGTTATTTTAGCGAATAAAAGAGTTTCTTGGAATCACAATGCTTTATATTCGAATAATATTTCCAATACAATTTCTCAATTTTACGAAAAAGTGAAAAACGCCGCTGTCACATCAAACTCCAAATTCGAATAAACGTTAGTTTTGACTCTCCTCTATGCTCTCCTCGCCTCCTCTCCTCCATAGACACAAATGTCTATGCTCACCTCACCTCCGCACCTCACCACGCCTCACCTCTTTGTATTACATCGCTCCACACCACTTCGCTTTACACTGCTCATCTCGCCAGCTAATAGCTCCTCTCCACACCAGCCGTTACACTTTTATTCCTCTAATTGTAATTTCTTTTTGTACCTTAAATTGTGTGTAAAAAATAAATAATTTTATTTAATATTATTATTTGCCCTTAGTGTGCCATCTATCAGGGCTTTGTACATACATACACATATCACGCCTATCATCTTCATGTATTTGCGGGTCATTCGGATAATTTGTGCATCGCCATAGTGACAGGTTGTCAGCCCATCGCCTAAAATTGCAATACACACCCTCAAGTCCATTAGTCGTCTCTTACGACACCCACGGGAAATAAATGAGGTGATGCTATTCTAAGCCGGCATCACACGGTTTTGTAGTCGGGTAAAAACAGCTGTTATAATAAGGTCGTCGCCTGGATGAGATTGTAGTCATGGTCTCTCGTGGCTTACCGAGATTGTTTATGCATGAGACTACCTACTAGCCAAAGCATTATCAGAGTTAGTTATAAACTGAGAGGGTTTCTGTAGTTAAGAGAGTTGAATAAAAAGTGTTTGTATATAAAGAGTGACATATGCACGTGATCCACTGACTAATATACAGGTGATTCAATTCATTGTCACCTGCAGCGTTTTGTTCATACGCAAACATTTTTTTAGTTTGATTTTGAGATATATCACAGATACGGTAATATCTTGTTACTAGCGTAAACTATACTGGATGGCTCGAATAAGAATAAAGAATAAGAATAAGAATAATTTATTTATAAGCTTAATGTCAGTATTTACATATAAAGTAAATATACTTAGAAGTACTTAAATATTACAATTTAGCCTGAACTAGGATTACCCTGTATCTCAGGCAAACAAGGTCATATTTATTACTTACATAATACGTCTTTTTTATAAATTATATAAAATACCTAAAATGTTTACATTATCTAGATGAATACAGTTAAAATATTAATACTTATCAACTAGGTGTGTGAATTTTTTACTAATAGCTTCTGTTACAGGGTCTAAGAAAAGACCGTCAATAATTTCTCTGTTTCCTCATACGACAACAACTGTAAGGCTTTTTTTAGTACCCTTTTACATAATAGTATAGTGACGTCGAGTACGAAATTCAGCTATCGTATCCGAATCACCCCTGTAGATGATCAACGATTTTTTGTAGTTTCCGAGTCATTCAACTTCAAAGTTGTGTGAGAAAAAATTAACAAGCAGGTTAACTTTTTATTTGTACATTAGTAAGTAAAAATCCTAAATATCATGCTTCAAAATCAAATTTGCCGTGTGATGCCGGCTTAGAATAGCATCACCCCATTTCTTACCCATGGGTGTCGTAAGAGGCGACTAAGGGACTCGAGGGTGTGTATTGCAATTTTAGGCGACGGGCTGACAACCTGTCACTACAGTGATACACAGTTATCTGATTGACCCTCAAATTTTTGTCAGACGTGGTGTTAATATCCGTTGAACGGCCGTTAACGCTCTGCCTACCCCGTAAGGGATATAAGCGTGATTTATGTATGTATGTATGTAAAATCAAAATCAATTAACGGAAGTAAAAAAATATTGTAAAAAGCATGCCTGTTGATTTCTTCAACATAACTTAAAAAGTTGAATAACTCGGAAACTACAATAAAACAATTTAAGGAACAAACCCTATGTATGTATATAGTTTTGTTCGGATATCCCTCAGTATGAGGAATTCAAATTTCATAACTTTTTAAGCACTCGCGATCACTTTCGTTGTGTAATTAATACACATATCACGTGATTATCCTTTGTGGGCTAAGCAAAGCATTAGCGGCCGTAAAAATGCGGTCGCTATCTATGAAATAAACGAGGGCCGTCTTAGAAAAATCGTGTGTTACTATTAGTGACAGATTGTCAGCCTGTCGCGTAAAATTGTAATACACATGACTCCCTTGAGTCCCTTAGTCCTCTTAACGATATCCGCGGAAAAGAAATGGGGTGATGCAATTTCTGATCTGGCATCACATGACACCAAATTATATAATAATAAATATCCTGGACAATTCAGACAGCGCCATCTAGCCCCAAACTAAATAAAGCTTGTACTATGGGAACTATATTAGCTAATACTAAATACTTATATACTTTTTGTATATAAATATATACTATTTATAGAAAACACCCAGAATAAATTGACTCAACAAATATTGGTTTCCTATGGGGATCGAACCCACCACCCTCAGCGTAGCAGGCAGATGTACTATCCGCTATGCCATCTGACCAGTCAATACAAAAGCAATGTAAATAAATAAATAGGTAGGTAGTACAACATTCATCCTTTTAATAGAACCTTTTGTTTCGCCTATTTGCTGTAATATTTCATTTTTAATTGATGTTGTTTGCAGTGCTTTTAAAACCTAGAGCTAGATACTGAGAAAATGAAAACTCGAAATATCCAAATATAAAATCACTTTATCATCGAATATTTCAAAAACTTTTATGAAAACAATCGACCAACAATTTCGTTAAAAACTGACTGTCTGACCCAATATTTTAAAAATTTACCTTTGTGCTGAAAAACTTAATTCATATTCAACATTTCATACAAATGATTGTGGTGTATTTATGGTAATTAAATACATCAAATACTTTAATCAAATATTCGTAAATCTTTCACTTTAATTAAGTAAACCTATCGTAGGGTTTAATTTTTCGTCAATTTTATCCTATTTCATGGACTAAACTTAACCAGATGGATTCTAAACTAACTATAACTAACTTTCTACAATTGTGACATTCTGCCACTTTGTAATTTTTCCACTTTGACATTCTGCCACTTTGTCATTTTGCTATTTTGACATACTGCCACTATGACATTCTGCTTCGTTGTCATTCGGCCTTTTTGACATTTTGCTATTTTGACTTTTAGTTACTTTGACATTCTGACATTTTGACTTATTTGACTTATTTCCAGCACTGAACCGTCCCGCTACCAGATCCGCGTCGGTTCATCCTCCAGCAGCGGCGGTGGCAAACTCTACGCGGTCGGCGAAGTAATCCCAAACAATGACTTCAATTTCTCTGACATGGATTTCGACATCGGCATCCTGTGGCTGTCGAGACCTGTGGAGTTCAACGAGAACGCGACGGCCATTGAGTTGTTTGATGAGCAAGAGGAGGTGCCAGATGGTGAAGATACTATTGTTACTGGATGGGGACATACTCAGGTAGGTTGTGGGATAGGCAGATCGTAAACGCCTGCAAAAACGGACATTTTAAAATATTTTATAATCTTTTAAATTGACTCACAGGCCATGTTTTAGTACCGTCCACAACATTTAATCTGCATTGTAACAATATCCTTGGCAGTGTTAATAAAATTCTAATACGACAGTGAATAATTTTAGGATTAGAGTTACGTTTTTTTAGAAACTAAGCATAAGATTTTGTAACACATTTTTCGCGTAATTTCTTTGATATCTTATTCAACCTCGAAACTCGATGATGAGTAGTTTCAGTATTCGATTATTTTTCTTCACAGGAAGGATCAAATTTCCCGTCTACCTTGCAAATGGTGAAAGTGCCGAAGGTTAGCTATGACAGCTGCAAGAAGTCATACAGTGTCTTGCAGTACGACATTACTGAGAACATGCTCTGTGCTGGTGCGCCTGAAGGAGGAAAGGATGCTTGCCAGGTAAGGAATTGGTTGTTTAAGGCAGGATATACCCTAAAGTGACAGAAATGCTAGTGTCTGAGTAACAAACCCTAGGTCATCTTGGCTCAGGTTTTTTAAATCTGGCAATCATTCTGACCTGCGTTATTCAGTCCAACGACGATTCAAACATTATCATAGTTAAATGGTGTCATAAAACTCTGACAATGTTCGGATTTTGATCTTTGACGTTTAGTTACAACTAGTCTACATAATTATTAATCTGTGAGTAACAAACTTGCCTGAATAACATGTAAGTTTTTATACAAATATTCGGCCAGAATAAAGAACATGTTGTCCATAGTTTCCCCGTCAATATCGGTAGTGCTTATTGCATCCTAATTTATGCCAAATCTACTGTCTTGTCCCACGTGCTTTTAACCTTTTTACGCAATTGGACTTCAAACTTGCGTGTGGTTTAGCACTTTTTCAATGATCTCAAGCGCTAGAATCTAATTGCGCCCTACACCTTTTTCAAACGGCTTTAATAGCAACGGTTTCCTTTCCAGTGAGACATTGGCCTCTATCAAAATTAACCCTTTTTGGGTCCCTATATAGGGTATAGATTTTAAGGTCTCGAAACCGTTACAACTTTGTTTTTCTTGGATACAAATTCTTTTTCTTTTTATAGGGAGACAGTGGCGGCCCTCTCGTCTACAATGGAAAACTGGCTGGAGTGGTATCCTGGGGTCTCGGCTGTGCAAGGCCCCAATACCCAGGAGTTTACGCCAAGATATCTGCGTTCAGACCTTGGCTAGACGAGAAAATCACCGACCTTCGACTGAGACATTTATTTAGGTCTTTTTAAAATGTATTTATATTTAAGGTAAATTATGATGACTGGATATTATGTAAAACTGTGTCAACAATGATTTTTAAAATAATTAAAGTATTTGCTTTGTAGTTGATACAAGGTTCAAAGAACACTAAAGAGTTTCTTTTGTATGATGAAAAACATTAACACGCCTTCAACGTGTGTCCTATTTTTTAGTTAGAAGAAGCCATACATACATCTTTCAAATTTCAATATTGTTGTATTTGATACTTTAATAAACTACAATAAGAGCAACATTATCACGTTAAATAAGTGATTTCAAGAATCAATTTCGTACCTTTGTAGCAAACGTGATTTAATTTGCATCGTGTTTCGTTTCCGCAACACTTGACATATTTAACTCAAGTTTATTTTGGTGTACCACATAATGAATTACGTTTTACTTTTGTTTTGTGATGTAAATATTTTTTCTTCAATTCTTGTTAAAATGGCATGTGTCAACAAAGGTAAAATCTTACAATGAGGTCAATTCGGGATTTAAATTTTCCTTACTTGCCTTAAATTAGTGCTGTCACTTTCCTTCAAATAGGTTTAGAAAAGGCTAGAAGATATCTAAGTCCTGTCATTTTTAAAAACGTCAAGGGTCTTTTCGCCTTTCCTAGTCAATTTAGTCGCCATTGTTTTGATTGTCGCCTTATTTTGACAAATAACACGTATTTTGCATGAAATTATAAGACATGACACGACTAAAATATCTCCTATCCTTTTCTAAACCTATTTAACGGAAAATGACAGCACTAATTTAAGTCAAGTAAGGAGAATGTACATCCCGAATTGTGGCCAGTGTCTAAGTTGGAAGATATATATTATGTTAAAATAAATTGAGTACTCTTATACTAATGTAGGATGACAATTAATAAAAGAGGAGATATATAAAATTTAACTCTCGTTTTACTCAACCAGAAAAAATACTTGTAAAAAAAGAAATGTTTTAAAAAATTTTTGAAAATTTTACATGCAGGTAAAAATCTTAGCATTTTTTTTTACATCCTTTACAAAGCACCACTGCCGATTTCTACCGTTACCAAGGCCGTTACTTATCTATACTCGTGTCAACACCTGATGCGGATACACTTACACTCCCAAAATATTGCTATTTATTCGTCCTTGTGATCTGTGCCGTAATTTTTCTACTTTCTTTTTTCTTTGATAACGTATATGCGCGTGGCATAAAAAGTTCATTTGTTTACAAAGTAGCGTTTAAAAAGTCACTTTAAAACGAAGTATGGAGGATGTAATCCCATTACTAGCTTTATTCTTTCTGTTGGTCCGTTTCCAATTGCATTTTGTTTGCAATTTAAAGCACTTGAATGCATTACAGTGGAACACAGAGAAACAAAGGATCGATTGCACAAACATAATGCGATACTAGATAAACACGGATTTGTTTCTGTATACGAAAGTATTACGTAAGTATCTCAGTAAGTAATAGCAGCGAGCCGGTTTTCTATTAGGACATTACAAAATTGTTATAAAAAAAGAAACTTGTGTGATACAACATTATTTTTTTTTACAATGACGGTTCATGACGTCAATAAGTGATATGATAATACCAATACTATCCTACATTAAAAAAAGAATTCCAATTTCAATTTCACAGTATACCAAGGAGCAGTAGTTTAACTCGAGCACCTTTCCGCTTGAATCTACCTATATTAGCAGGGATGTCAACAAATTGGTTTTGCAAACCCAAATTTAAATGAAGTCACACAAGTCCCAAGTCCTAAGACTCTAATGCTAAATTGCAGTAAAAAAAATGAAACATATTATTATTTAATGAACAGTTAGGTTAGCCGTGTGATGCCGGCTTAGAATAGCATCACCCCATTTCTTACTTATGGGTGTCGTAAGAGACGACTACGGGACTCGAGAATTAGATGTGTATTGCAATTTTAGGAGATGGGCTGACAACCTGTCACTATAGTTATACACAGTTATCTGATTGACCCTCAAACTTTAGTCAGACGTGGTGTTAATATCCGTTTTATGGCCGTTAACGCTCTGCCTACCCCGTAAGTGATAAAGGCGTAATTTATGTACGTATGTATGTAGTTAGGTTTCTAGGTATTAACTTTCCTAATTTCTTGATACTCAAACAAAACGCGCGGCGGCACTGCAGTTCGCTGTGACACTTGCGGCACGAAATTCCATGTAGTAGTCGTGTACGTATAGGTCGGTCAGGCGTGTGTATGTGTGAGTGCGCCAACCGGCCGTTTGTACGAAGTTAAACTACTGCATCTTAGTATATTATGGTATTAGTGTGTAGGGGCACAGTTCGCTTATATGTGTGGGCGGTACCTCGCCATCACACTGTTAACCAGTGGGAATGTAGTTTAAAGATAACGTGCTTACTTTTTCTTTAATAAAAAACCGTATGTAAAATTAAAAAATAAACAAAAGACACATAGGTGAAAATATGAAAAAAAATACACACTTAACAGGCTTCTTTAGGGTGAGCTCGCTCAATCTTAGACTCTGTCTCTATCCTATGACCTAGACTAGAGTCAAGAGAAAACCCATCATTAAAAAAAAATATTAAAAAATTAACCTCCCATACAAAATATTCCAGCGGACCAAGTTAGTTTGTATGGGACGTCCAATATATTTTTGATATTTCGACCTACATTCCATGGGGAAAGTTGTTCAGTTTCATGGGTAATTTCAGCCGGTTAAATATTTGCCCCTGTTGTAGGCCACACATTATGTAGGGTGAAATTGGACTAGAGAACTATTCCTAAAACTCAAGTTGGGCTGGTGACAAGGAATATCTTTTCCCAAGGAACATACGTTGAAACATTAAAAAAACTCTCCCACAGAAATTGACCCGGCCGGCCACCCAACACATTTTATATGGTTGGTTCAAATTTGTTTTCATATTTCAACCTGTTGCTTTAGGAAAGATGATCAGTTTCATTGACTAGTTGATTTCCTTAAATATTTGGAGCTTATTATAACTCAATTTTAGCCCTTATCACTAGCCTGTTGTATTACTTACTTCTTGTTTACTTATTACTTAGATCTCGTTGCATTTAGCAACGGCAGTTCTATACCATTTATACATACATACATAAATCACGCCTATATCCCTGACGGGGTAGGCAGGCGTATTTTATATGAATCTCAATATACGCAAGAAAATGAAGATAACTACAAACACACATTAGAATAGAATGTGCTGCAAAACAAATACTGTACAGACCAAGAATATTACATGCCCCGTTTGCTCTGAGTCATAAAATCTGGGAGGCCACCGGTTCTCAAACATAATAATGCTCAACCCCCCACAATTAAATAACGATCCTTTCTCTCAGTCCAGCCAAAGGGACTAAAATGGTTTACCTTCTTTAAACGCTCGGGTTTTGATTTAAAAAGAATAGATCTGTGTAGTCAAATGCTCATCGAGAATCGGTTACACAAAGCTGAACTAATGTTTATTTCTTTCCAACCGGTAATCCAGAATGCATGAACAGTATTTTGATGTCATTCCTAGCAACACCATTTAGTAAAGGGTCAAAAGACCTGAAAAAATGCCTTATTTGATTTAAAAAGTTTGTGTGTTACATACATGTTTATATCTTTGCCAGCCTTCAGACCCCGTTTCGACAAGCGCTGTCTCTCCTTTCCTTGCACACACGCAGAAAATCCACGCAATAACAAAATTCCTTTCTTCGTAAATTCAAGCTATCCCGGTTTTCGCTTTGCTGATAATTTTATGCTTCGCATTCGTGAATTATCCGAACCCTGGATTTGTGGATTTTCAGCTTCGACATTTTATAAGGCACAGTTTTGGGAGCAATGGTTTTTTATTTCCGTGCCGGTTTTTTATTTCTGGATAGACGTAGAAATTACTTAAATGCAGGTATTGCAATAGTCGTTTTAACTGTAATGGTTCTCAAACTTGTCGTCCGTTGCTGCGTTTTTTTAACGCACCGCAACGCATGTGCCTGTCAGACAGAAGAAAATTGCAACTTCCGATCTTATTGCCATACAAATATGGCCAGTGTGCGCCTACGGTACGTTTACGATCTGTTAAACGTTAAAGATGAAACAAGAACGGAATTCGCATCCGTCTGACAGACGCATGCATTACGGTGCGTTAAACATAAGCAAGAGGTATACGACAAGAGAGAAACCACATTTAGTCCAAGATATCTTTAAACATGGCCAAATTTTTTTTTTTAATATAGCTTCTAAATTCCGATCCTTTGTCACTCAAACATGCAGCTAGTGGACTCAATTCCGAGTCACACCTCTTAGTGGTCCCCACCGATATCTGATGCTTACCAGATTATATCTGCTCGGGAAGGCGCTGTGTCCCTGATAGTTCTTTGTTTCAAAGAGGCAAGAACATTTATTAATGTCAATTCTAGAAAAAGCTTTCCCATTTAAGGTGTTAAATAATAATAATATTCTTTATTATCATCATTCGATGAAATGGTCACATCACTAGTGTAGGTCAGTACTAAACTTCCTTTCCACCGAATTTCGATTTAGCATTAATTGCTGGCTATCTTCAGTTTATTGAAATGATGACACCCATTAAATAACTAGCAATGTATACCAAATTGCGCTGCGCCGCGTTGCCAACTTCAGTTATACTTTAAATTGTCAAAGTAGTGCTGCGATGCAACGATTTTACACCGTAACAGTGTAATTTGATTTAAAAAAATGTTTTTTGTAATTTAAAAAGCAATACTACTATATACATTTTTTGACAATTGGCTCTTTCCATACATACATACATAAATCACGCCTATATCCCTTACGGGGTAGGCAGAGCGTTAACGGCCGTTCAACGGATATTAACACCACGTCTGACAAAAGTTTGAGGGTCAATAAGATAACTGTGTATCACTATAGTGACAGGTTGTCAGCCCGTCGCCTAAAATTGCAATACACACCCTCGATTCCCTTAGTCGCCTCTTACGACACCCATGGGTAAGAAATGGGGTGATGCTATTCTAAGCCGGCATCACACGGCTAGCCAGCATCACACGGCTCTATACAAGGGACCCTTTTAGGCTTTACTTGTTATTCTGTAACACGCGGCATCTACGGTTTGTATGGGACGGTGTGCAGAAAAATTGCAGGCATGATTAGGCCATGAAACTAAACAGCTTTTTCTTTGAAGGCTATGTTGGTCAGCCATTTTTTAAACGATGTCTGAATAATCAGTTAAATCATTGAATTGAGATATTCTACTCAGAATATTGTAGTTTGAGTAGTTTGGGTTGGTATTATCATGTTAAAATTCGTTTAACATGACATACGATACAAACTGTTTGTTTATTTCATTTACAGTTAAACTTTTTGGGTTGTACAGGGTGTAAGGGACAGCTCTCCATGTTATGATATGGTGTATCCTAATTATTCTACTTTGAATGTATGTCAAGAAACGAAAAAAAAAGGACCTTTCGTACAGCATCACGACGATCCGCTGCCTTTATTATGGACAGTCAAATCTTTTTTGACGTTTACTGAAATACATTTCAAGAGGTCTTTTTTCAGATTTATGGTCTAAATGCAGACTATCAGTATGCGGAGGGTTGTCCCTTACACCCTGTATGTAGTATACTACTGTGTATGTTTTTTTACGAGCAGATTTTGGTCAAGTTGTGGATTGTGTGGTATTTGTCTCAAGGATGGATGAATAAATGGTGATATCCATACTATTTGGGATGTAAAGGACAGCCCTCAAAATACGAATAGAGTGTTTTCGGACCATCGTGCGAAAGGCTGACAACCTGTCACAAAGGCTATACAAAATTTTCCGGATGACCCTCAAATATTTGTCAGACGTGGCGTAAATGTCCGTTTTTCGCGGCTATTTGCGCTGTGCCTGCCCCGCAAGGGATTATTAGACGTGATATGTGTATGTATGTATGTATTCAGACCATGAAAATGATGAACTTTCTCATATAAAAATATTTTAGGACAAATGAAATTGTATCTTTATACAATTTCATTTGTCCTAAAGAAAGCTTTTTTTTATGAAGTGGCGCCACTGTTGTGAAGTCGTTGGCGGCTACACTCGTCTTAAGAAAAGCACAAGCTTCTTTTACACTACTGGGCTAAGAATGAAAAATGTCAAAAAAACGTAGTATACGGGGTATTAGGAAAAGAACTAGCTTGTTTTACACTACTCATTCTGTATGTAAAACGTGTTTAAAATTGTTAAAAGCACTGCGTTCCTCACTCTGCTCATTCTGTACTCAAACATCATATTTCCACGGAAAACTGAAAATAGCCGTGTGTGAAACCGCGAGCGGAAGGTTTGCAATTAATCTGCTCTGATTTGTAACTTTCGTAGAATCGAGAACAATTTCCCATAACTTTTAACAGAAGCAAAGTTTAAACTGATTGATTTCGTTACAAAGTTGCTACGTATCATAATAGTTGAGCTTTCTGGGTAGTATCATAACTAAATTGGATTTAGTAGCAAGTTTAAATTATATTATTTGGAGAACGTTAACGAATTTGTAACTCAATAACCATGTTGGTTTTGCTTTATACCCACTGAGCATATTTTTTACAGTTAAGGTTTCTCTTTCTTACTGATGACTTCTACTTTTTAAACTAGATATGAACAGTAACAATATCTTTAAAAATACACTCTTTTTTTTCTTTTCGTGTGGGACAGCGAGTCGTCAAACGACACGATGAACCCTGGTGTCAGAGTTTTTCAACCGCCTACTACTAGTAGCTAGTAGGCCTCTGACATGGTTATTTAACGAGCGCCGTCTAAGTAATCATAGACAGCAACCGGGACCGACGGCTTAACGTGCCCTCCGAAGCACGGAATCATTTATTTTTCGGACAATCAGTTTGTTCACCCTGCAATGTCCTAGCCAGACCGGGAACGAATTAACAAAGGTATAAATATCAGCTTTGTGAGTATCCCACCGAGAATCGAACCCGGCTCCTTTGCGTCGCAGGCAGTCGCACTACCACTGCACCACATCGGCCGTCGTTATTATACTGGTTATTCTTACTAACAATATGAGAAACCTATATAAGTCTGTTGGTCCCTTCAATGGGTAGGTTGATGTACTTCTGACAGAACGGACAAGTCCTACATCTAATTACTGTTGAAGAAGTCAATAAATGTTTCCAAGATAAGGCTGCGAGTCCGAACTTGTTACGAGTTGAGAGATTCCAATCTTAATTCCTGGATAGACGGACCACATTATGTTCAAAACATCTGCAAAGAGCACGAAACTTTGAATAAGAAAATCGACACGACTTAAATGTGTATTTATTATCGAGAGATTCAAATCTTAGGATGTTGTTAGACGGATCACATTAATAATATAGACGCTGTTTCTTTTTAACCATTCCCGGTTAAAGCAGCGATGCCAAGTTTAATCGTGGCGCTCAAAGGTGGTTAGGTGCTAGTGATATCAGGTATAGGTGAAAATTCCTGATAGAATAAAGCATTTAAGCAAGAGTTCTTTATTTGTCACATTGGCCTAGAGGTAAAAGCGTTGCTACTACAGGTATTGATGATCACATATAAGAACCCTGCCTGTCTGTGCTTATTCAAATAATTGGTTCAACTTGCATGAATGTATAACGTTGTCGGCGCCATCTGTCACAACTTTCTTCGGATCACACGATTGGCAAATTTTGATTTAAATTTTTGCTTAAAAGTCATTGAAAGGATTGCTGTTCGTGTGAAGATTTAAGAATATTTGTTTTCTGGGGTTCAGAGTGTTCAAGGCAATGTAATTATACCATCCACCCAAAAATATATACTATAACTATCTACAAGCTACGTTGACTCATCAGCCTACAGAATGTCAAAACTCAAACTGCATGCCGACTGCGTTGTGCTGAAACGTAGTAGTCAGTCTGTCTGTACACTTTCTAAATTGGTCCATGGACGGTATCAACTCGTGTTACAAAAACTGACGTTATATCTACGATCTTTGAACATTTTCTGAACTTAGCGATTATAAGAATTTGTAACAGATAAACCTCTATAGGAATAAGAGAAGAAGTTGTTAGAGAGTTGTAACGGTTGTGGCAAACAAGCAAGAATCAAATTGTCAAAGAAACTTCCTATTATCTTTATCTGGTGACGTCACGCTCTATGTTCTAACCTCGGGTTAAAACTTATTTAATAATACATACTCATCCATACATACATATATTACACAAATATCCCTTGAGGCAGAGCATAAACGGTGCTGAAAAATGGACGTTACATTAACGTCATGTCTCACACACATTTCAGGGCCATTCAGAAAATAGTGTAGCAGGTAACAGGTTCTAAGCCTGTCAACCAAAAATTTCAATACATTGCGTAAAAGGGTTACATCCCTTTAAGACACCCACGGGAAAAAAATGGGGTGATGTTATTCTAAACCAACATCTCACGGCATTAATAATAATACCTAGTCAGAATTATAGCACGTTTACGCTCTATCTACCTTTCCTCCTTGAAGCTCGCTCGTGGAATGCCTTTAGCCTGAAAACCACCAAGAAATCCCGCCTCATAAATTTAAATTTTTCACACCTATTTTAAAAATTCCTTCTTGACGCCCCGAAGGAAAAATATAAGAAAAAAAATGGAGTAAAGTTACCACAAAGTAGTTTTAAAAACTTTGGTTTTAGCTACTCAAGGGAGGAATATTGCGTCCTTTTTTTCTTCAGCCCAATTTTTTCAAAAGTAGGCAGAACAGGACCAATAAATATTTGCCTTAAGAAAACACGTTTCAATTTACTTATCTACTTATTACTTACACTGTAGGCTGAATTAATGAAAAATAAGTAATGAGGTATGCCTTTGATGTGACACAAAGAATATATATTTTTTATCTTATTTAGACTATTGGTGAGAACGTCTGGTTGACGTTATATACAATATGTACTAAAATTACTAAATGACCCATCTGGTGCATATAACTATTTACAAAGTGGGTTACTACTAAGTACCTACTTACATTATAGTCTCGTGTCTGCGATAAAATGTCCTTCGCAGCGATAAGCTGTCTCGTAAGCACTAAAAGGGATTACCTAATTGCTTAATGTCCTTGCATCATTTTCGTAGGAAGGCTGGATATACAGGGTGTAAGGGACAGCCATCAGAATACTTATACAGTGCATTCAGACCATGGAACTGAACAACTTCCCATGAGAAAATATTTCAGGAAATGCAAAAAAACATCTCGTCAAGGCAGTCATCTGACATTGATTTTAAATGGGAGGTTGAAACGTTTTTTGTCGTTTCATGACGTAAATGTTCCTAGGGAAAAGTTGTTCATTGTCATGGTCTGCATGCACCCTATCAGTATTCAGAGTGCTGTCCCTTACACCAATGAATTGACGTATGAATCAAAGATTAAATAATTTTCAGACTAGGCTATTCATACAAATTATTTTTGAACTAGTCTTTTTTTTTTTTTTTAGTTGTGGACCCTACGATTTTTAACCCCGGGGCTTTTAATCTACACCTGACTGTATGTGAGCAGGAGCTCACCCGGAAAAGCTTGTGGTTGTTCAAACGAAGTTTGAGTTGTTCTGGGAAGAACGTATTGGACTGAATCTACCCGGCACGTGCCGGTAGTTCCCAAAGTGGGGAGCAAATGAGGGACCTCCGCGCCCCCGCCGGCGGGGGCGTCGGTTGCTTGAGGAGCTTGTGGAGTGTGATCTACTCGCAATGGCTGCAGCAGTGGCTACTGTGATTTCATCATCTTCTTCCGTAAGGATGTGTCTCGGACGGTGTTTAAAACGCGAGGTTGGATGGGGGAAGTAGTTGGACGCGGCAACTATCAAGGGGTTTTTATGATGGGGAGCATTATCGAAGAAGCGACGAGACGCTTCTTTCATATACGCTTTAATAGTAGGGAGGCCAAAGTCGATGTGGAGGTTGGCGTTACGCATGTACCAGGGCGCCCCGGTAGCTTTGCGCATGAAACGGTTTTGGATGACCTGCAGCATTTTCAGATGTGAATCGAAGGTGTGAGCAAAGGCTACGCTGGCGTAGGTCATAATAGGCCTTACGCAGTTGGTGTAAATTCTCACCTTATTTCTAAGGGAGAGTTTGCTCTTTTTGTTCAACATCGGATGTAATCTGCCCAAAACGAACGCGGCGCGGTCGCGGACTCTCATAATGTGGCTACGGAAGCTAAGTCTTGAGTCGAGGGTGACTCCTAGATATTTGGTCTCGTTGATCCACGGGATGGGTCGGCCGAAAAGCTTTACAGCGGGGACGTTTAATCGGTACGAACCTCTACGAAAGTGCACGGCTGCACTTTTTTCCGGATTTACCTCGATTCTCCATTTACGGAACCAGCTCCCGAGGGAGTCTAGAGCGTTCTGGAGAATCTTAACTAATTTGAAGTGGTTACGGTGGGACGCGTAGATGGCAGTGTCGTCGGCGAACATAGCCAGCTGTGACATGGGCGATTTGGGGATGTCGCTAGTGTATAGCGTGAAAAGTAATGGGGATAGGACGGAGCCCTGAGGGACTCCTGCCTGTATGGTGTGGGGTGAAGACAGAGTGCCTTCCACCTTGTAACGAAAGCTTCGATCCGACAGAAAGTTACGTACTAAAAGCACGATACGATCAGGCACAGCGAGCTGGTGTAGCTTGTATACCAGCCCGTTGTGCCAGACCTTGTCGAAGGCTTTTGCCACGTCGAGAAAAACTGCTCCTGTCGGGGTCGGTTTGGACGAGACATTTTGCTTTAGAGCGATGTGTTCGACAATGCGGTGTACTTGTTGGGTACAAGAGTGCTGTTGTCGAAAGCCAAATTGCTCGTCAGGTATGAGATTGTTGGTCTCTGCGTGGTCACGGAGTCGGGCATAGATCATGCGTTCGTAAAGCTTGGCGAGAGGGTTCAGTAAGCTGATCGGGCGGTAGGAAGTGGGCTCATTCGCCGGTTTACCCGGTTTGTGACTATTGATTACTATTGCTTCCTTCCAGCAAGCTGGAAAGGTGCAACTAGCCATGGCGGCATTCAAAATCAGGGTGAGGCGATTGATCAGGTGATCGGGGAGAATCTTCAGGACACGGTTGAACTAGTCTTTAGACCTACATCTGGTATTTATTCCAGAATTCAACATAGCAGGACCAAAACTATGTAAAAAATCCGTGTGATTATGAACCTAAAGTTTCTCTGATATATTAATGTCCTTTCAGTAAGATATGACTACAATATCCATCTTACAAGCGCATGTGCCGACTTGATTTGGAGTCGATGTGGTTGTTTTCACCGAAATCGATCGAAAAGATCATTATAATCATTATCAGTTCAGTCAAATCCGTTATTTTCAGTTTAGTTCGATCCGTTCTTCCCAGTTCAGTCAAATCTGTTCTTCTCAGAACTACTCCTAAGCTCAGTTACGCCCCAAAAGCACGATTGAGCTGGTGCTTAGAACGACAACAAATTTCTTTTCTACAAATAGTCCAGCCTTTAAAAAAAGTTGGAAGTGTCTTCGTTGTAAGTTAATCCATGAAAAGCTCGTAATTATAACGATAACTGGCCATAAAAATAAGCTAATTTTATGCGATAAAATGAGATAAAAAAGGGGTCAGTAAGTTAATTATAAGGGTCAACCGTGTGTAATTAATACGATTATACTATCTCATCTGGCTGCATCTAAACCCCAAGAATTAGTTTTCTAGTATTTTCCGGTGTGAGTTCATTGTAAACTCTCTCTCAGCCTTATTTAGCTATGTTTAATAACAAAAGCTTTGAGCAATAGAATCGCCAGAGATATTTGGTACCGCTTTAGAATCCCATATAAATCTCCACAGACAGACAAAACTACCTACCTACTGATGATCCACAAAACCAGCTATCTTAAGGCGGTTCTTCCACTTGTCGTCAAAATTCATGTCTGTCTGGCGCAGCGCGAATGAAAGAGACAGACTTTTCAGGTGAATCAGGGCCTTAAGTCATTAGACATACGCATCCATAACGCTCCGTAGCCTATTTGTATGGAAACAAGATTGGAATTTGCGATTTCCTATCGTCGGACTGACGCATGCGTTACACAGCGACGGATGATAAGTGTGAAAACTGTCCGAGGAAGAACTCCGCATCAATAAAGATAAATTTATTTAAAAGCCAACTTTATATTATAATCTGTATTGGTTTTTATGTTTTCAAGGAGTGTTCACTTCGCTAGTAAGGGCAGTGGATCGTATTAAATATGTTGAGCGAGTGAAACCTCGAGACCTTTTTATCCACGAAGTATGATTTAATTACTCAGAACGTGGAGATTAATTTAAGAGCAGTTGCCTAAACAGTGTTTTTAGCATTCCAATAGGAAATAATTAGTTTCATTCTTATCCTCTGATTTACCAGATACAACAATCTATGTACTTTTTTACGCTATCGATGTACAGTCTAGATCAGGCTAGGACAGTTTGGACTTTAGACCGTTCTTATGCCGCGCGCATAAGACTTACATTGGCAGTTTTAGTGTCTAACCGCACGTGAGCTTGACTTTACCATAAAATCAACGTGCGCACGGCGGCGTCAGCATACAATGTCACGATGGTGTCAACACATGGTCAGCGTGACATGGGTGAACAGCGGTGTAAATGTTACACGGGTGAAAAGTGGTGACAGCGTGACACGGGTGAACAACGGTGTAACTGTTACACGGGTGAAAAGTGATGACAGCGTGACACGGGTGAACAACGGTGTA
Source organism: Tuta absoluta (assembly GCA_027580185.1). Taxonomy (NCBI): domain Eukaryota; kingdom Metazoa; phylum Arthropoda; class Insecta; order Lepidoptera; family Gelechiidae; genus Tuta; species Tuta absoluta. The sequence goes on along the minus strand of JAQAHW010000019.1, from coordinate 1,605,369 downwards.
ACTGTTACACGGGTGAAAAGTGGTGTCAGCGTGACACGGGTGAACAGCGGTAACCAGACAGAAGATACCTATACCTTAGACAAGTAGAGTCTGCAGAAAGGTAATGTGCGTGGGATTCAAGAAGGCCTTAATATGCAAAATAACAAAGCAACCCTCTGATAACATATCAGTTTGCTTTTCTCACGTCGATTAAATTTATCTAGATTATTATTTATGTCAAAGAGTATATGAATTTATAATTTAAGTAAGTAAAGAACACATTGGTGGTGTAAACGCAGCATAAGACGCCTTGGATGTCGTTTAGAGTGCGATCGATCACAAGCATCATGTCTGAAATAGATTGCATCGCTTTGTACCCTTGCTCCGATACTTCCAATGTTCGTGTAGAAAACGATTTTGATTAATGCCCCTTTGTATGGAGCGACCGTGCATTAAGATAAAGGCAAAACGTGTATTTCTATATTTTCTTGTAACGGCGAAACAATGCATTGACATGACATGCTATTAGTGTTGCGACTTCGGAGACAAACTCTATTGTTACTTAGAGTATCATCATTATTGAAATCGTTTAAGGCGAGTGTATTCGAGAACGGCCTCGAGAGTGGCGCCACTTCACAAAATAAAATATTTTTTCTTTATACAAACAATCTATCAGAATGTCCGTTGCTCAAGTTGTATTAGGTCCTTACATATGAAATTGGCGTTTTGTATGGGAGGAACAAAAAGTCGATTTTTTTTAATATAGTATATTTATTTAATCAAAGTATGAGCCATTGTAATCTATGCACTTTTGCCATCTCATAGGTAGTTCATTGATCCCTTTACTAAAAAAACCATTCGGACGGGAATCAATAAAATCTTTGAAGGCGATTTGGACTGCCCCATCTGAGTTGAATTTTTTCCCTTGCAAGAAGTTATCCAAATTTCGAAAAAAATGGTAATCTGTTGGAGCAAGGTCCGGGGAGTACGGTGGATGCCTTAGACATTCCAATTGAAGCTCTTCTTATTTGCTAGCCGTCTGTTGTGCAGTGTGTGGTCTAGCGTTGTCGTGAAGCAACAGTGGCGTAGAGCGATTGACCAACCTCGGTTGTTTAGCAGCTAGCTTTTCCATCATGGTTTGCAATTGCTGACAGTAGACATCTGCCGTAATCGTCTGGCCAGATTTGAGAAAACTGTAATGAACGACACCGGCGCTAGTCCACCAAACGCTTACAAGTAACTTTTTATTGGTCAATTTTCGCTTGGAGCAGGCTTTGGCTGGCTTACCAGGGTCCAGCCATTGTGATGAGCGCTTCCGATTATCAAAGAGAATCCATTTTTCATCACAGGTAATGATTCGATTTAAAATCCCTTCGTTATTGTGCCGGTCAAGTAATGTAACGCAGCAGTTGACGCGCGTTTGCCGGTTTGCTTCACTCAATTCGTGAGGAACCCACCTTTCAAGTTTTTTAATCTTTCCAATTTGCTTCAAGTGGATTAAAACAGTTTTATCACTAACACCGAAGCCTGCAGCTAATTCGGACGTGGTTTGCGATGGATCCGCTTCCACAATAGCCTTCAATTCTTCATTATTAACTTGGGTCTCCGGCCGTCCACGGGGCTTGTTTTGCAGGTCGAAATTTCCAGAACGAAAACGTTGGAACCAAAAACGCACTGTGTTTTCTTTTGCGACACAACCGCCATACACATCATTAACCCTTCGAGCCGTTTCCGCAGCACTGGTGCCACGGTGGAACTCGTACTCGTAAATAACGCGATATTTCAAATTTTCCATTTTGTAAATTGAGCGATGCAAACAGAAAAAAGATAAGTAAAAAAACAAATGAATGACGGTTTACGAAACACAACTGGGTTGTTCTCATCGACCGCGTTTTTCGTACGTTCCGCTTAAAAAGTGCTGCTTCCTCTAGGACGAGTGTTATAAAATTTTACTTCAAAATACTTCAGCACTTCTCACATATGGTCAAACATTTAATTCATCAAATATGTGGTCAGTTTTTTGTAAATTTCCTGTCAAACATGCATTCTCTCACATCCATGGCATGGTTCTTTGCTACCTTGCGCTAAATAGACTGTTATAGATCCTAAAATTACAAGTCTATGTCGTGTTAAGATTTCTTATCTTTTAAACAATTATATTTTCTATCTTATAGCATGTTTTTAGTTTCCACAACGGCAGAAACTTTTTTATAAATACGGATTTTAGCGTTGAAGGCCTGAATCAGCCCACAAGTACCTCGCGCTTCTCTCTCACTCATATATTCATGACGGTAAAAGCTATCTGTCGATTTTACTCACGAATTCGTAGCGGCTAGTACCGCCGACAACGTCGTGAGGGACGCAGGCTCCACTCGCCGCTATATCTTCGATGGCGAGGGTAAGTTTCTCACATTTACGACTTTGTCCAGTACCAACCTCATTTCCATGCTAGTCGATTACCAATTATTCAGTTATTAGGTATTATCGATATTTTTTCTGAGGAATACCTTTGATATGCTTAAAATAAGAGGCGGTACTGTATTAAATTTTAACGAATAGGTTTTAATTAAACTGCAAAATAAGCTTTCGTTCTCATTTCCATGTTCTCATTTCCATGTCTTTCCATGGTTCGAGATAGCATGGAAATGAGAAAGTGACATGGAAATGAGAGAATGATTAAAATTTTGCAGTCCACAGTTGGACAAAGTTTAAAATTATGAATATTTATTCTTAAATTAATCCAATGCCTGTTTTAATCGTAAATATGTGGAAGTACGGGTATTTATCATTATTACCTATTTTGATGAAATTAAAGCTTTTGTAGTTAATTTTAAATGTCTTTTTACCGAATGTCTCAGAAGGAGGGTTAAAGTTTTTCGGGAGTCTGTCTGTATGTTTGTATGTATTATGTATGTGTTTATGTATTATGTATGTATGTATGTGGACATGCAATATCTTTTTCGTGGGTTACAGCCCAAACGGCTAGATGGATATTGACATGTGGGGTGTCATGTGATTCGCAGCGCATCAGCGCGAGTGACATTTGCTACATTTTAAACAAGATACCGGTAAGACGCGGCACTCCCACCCGCTCTCTGATATTTCACCGCCCTGCGCTCGCCTCACTTAGAAGCAGTCTGAAGTGGTCATCTACTGGTTATGCGCGCTTTATACTAGTTTAGAGTGCGTTGCGGTTTCGGTAGCCCTAGTTTTGGCACGCACATATATACATGTAGGAGTTTTGCTTCTATGCGGTAGCCATTATTGTGTATTCTTTTCTATAAGAGACATTCTATAGAAAAAAGTGGTTCTATACCAGGTACTGCAAACCCGCGATATCTGCACGCCAATAAAAGTAGTCCATCATGCTAACCACATTTTTCTATAGAATGCCAAGACTAGGGCTACCGAAACCGCAACGCACTCTAAACTAGTATAAAGCGCGCGTATCCAGTTGATGACCACTTCAAACTGCTTCCCAGTCGGCCGAGCCTATATTAATATTAGGTTGGTACTCTTTCCTATCTTGGCCACAAGATACTTTAATACAAAGTGTTATAAAACTGTTTGATGCACTCTGCAGTCGGTCACTATGTAAAAGTTATCAGTATCCACACCCTCATGTTCGTGGAATGCTAAATAAATATTTAACTAAGTAAATAAAGCTTATTTTCTTTATATTTCCTACAAATCAAGTAGTGGACATCTCATTTCCATGACAAAAAATAGTGGCCCTCCTTTTTTTTATATTTTTAATTGTAAAATATTAATTATTTTTACTAAAATACGTTCTTTAAGCTCTAGCAAACATTACTGACACTTATATATTAAAAAACATTTTTAATTATTTTAATATCAAATAAAAGAAAAATAGCCACGGAATTCTCTCATTTCCATGTCCGCAAATAGTGGACATCAAATAACTCTGAAACTAGTGGTCCAAGAACCGGGCAATTTCAATTTAGTGTATGTAATGAGAAAAACTTTGATAACGTGTATTCAATTATCCAAAAAAACTAAATTTGAAAAATGACATGGAAGTGAGAAAATTCCGTGTCATTATGAGAATGACCCAACTACATGTGGAAATGGCTGTGTAAATTTGAATTTCGAATTTCTAACCAAATAGGAGAAATTTGTGATCAAAGTGGCCAGTACGACAAAACGACAATTTCATATGTAAGTACCTAATATTTAGAGTATCATCATCATTGAAATCGTTTAAGGCGAGTGTTCTAGTGAACGGCGTTGACAGTGGCACCACTTCACATTATTTTTTTATCTATATATAAACAATCTATCAGAATATCATATCAGAACTGCAGGAAAAAAGCAGAGAACAAGGGCGTCAGTTGTACCTCTGCTTTGTTGACTTGGAGAAAGCATTCGACAGTGTGCCTCGCGAAGCTCTCTGGATGGTGCTGGAAAAACTAGGTTGCACGGATAAGTTTGTTCGACTTCTAAGACTCCTGCATGACAATATGCAGTGCTGTGTCTCTGTAGATGGTGAACAGTCCGATTTCTTCCCCGTCACCTGTGGGGTGAAACAAGGGTGTGTTCTAGCGCCTACACTGTTCGCCTTATACTTTGTAGTAGTAGTCCAGGAGGTCTTGAATACTGTATCCGAAGGAGTCCGCATCCGATTCCGCACAGATGGCAGTCTTTTCAACTTGGCTAGACTTAGGGCGCGCACTAAGGTTTCGTATGCACTGATTACAGAGATCATGTATGCTGATGACTTGTGCTTTCTTGCGGAATCCCCAGACGGCTTGCAACAGCTGATGTCCGTTTTTCACCAAGCATGCTGCAAATTCGGCCTGAAGATCAGTGTCAAAAAGACGGAAGTAATGTCTCTAGACACACATGGTCGCGAGACACTGGCCATTAAGCTTGGTGAGGATATGCTGAAACAAGTTGATAAGTTCCGTTATCTTGGGAACACTGTAACATCTAAGTGTGACCTTGATGCCGAGATCAACAGCCGAATCAGTGCTGCAGCTGCAGCATTTGGAAAGCTGCGTTCCAAGGTTTTCTGCTCGCACGACCTAAAGTTAGCCACAAAAATATCTGTCTACATGGCGATTGTGCTGCCAAACCTTCTGTACTCCTCCGAGACCTGGTGTGTCTACCGCCACCACATACGTACTCTGGATCGTTTCCACCTTAAATGCCTTCGCACCATCATGAAGATCAGATGGTCCGACCGAGTGCGTAACACCGAAGTTCTGAGACGAGCCAATGTCGGTGGCATTGAAGCCTATCTAATGCGTCGGCAACTTCGATGGTGCGGTCACGTATCCCGGATGGCGGAGGAGAGAGTGGCGAAGCGCATCTTTTATTCTGAACTAGAGGAGGGCAAGCGAAAGCAGGGTGGACAACTCCTCAGATATAAAGATGTTCAAAAGCGCCACATGAAACGTTGCAACATCGAGCCCACTCAATGGGAGGGTCTGGCAGCACAGCGCCCAGAATGGCGCGGGATGGTAAAAAGGCGAATACGCGAGTTTGAGGAGCAGCGCAAAGCAGACCTCGACGCTAAGCGCGATGAGCTGAAAGACCGTCCACCTGCAGCCATTAACTACAATTATGTGAACGGCAAACTCACCTGCCCGCATTGCGCACGAGACTTCATAGCACAAATTGGCTATAGTAGCCATCTCCGAGCGCATCAACGCCTCTTTGATTAGGAGTTGAAGTGGTCGCCATGGCCGAAATCGGTCGGAAAGATCATCATCATCATCATCTATCAGAATGTCCGTTGCTGTTTTAAGTATTATCTTTTAGTAAAATCAGAACCTGCAAACTCAATGAAATATTCGCTTTAATAATATACTTTTATTGCACAAAAAAATAACATTGAGAAAATAGAATTAAACAAAGACAAACCACAGTACAATAAGGCGGCCTTAATGCTAAAGCAGCATTCTCTTTCAGGCAACCTTTGGGTGATATGGAAAATGCAAACATATAGCGGGATAGTGCAAACAGAATATAGTAAGTTATGGCAAAAAACGTTCACTTTTGGTAATCATTGGCATCACTTTAATTACAACGAATGTTTCATTGAGTTTGTAGGTTCTAATTTGACATAAAAATAATACTAAAAACTTGACCATCGGACATTCTAATATATGGTTTTTATGAAGAAAAAAATATTTTTATTTGTTAAATAGCGCCACTGTCGAGGCCATTGGCGATTACACTCGCCTAAAATTCAATTGCTAACCTAGTATGTACTAATAATTTGTTCGTCAGTTTCGTTCAAACTATGGGATTTTCCTTGTCAAAATCCTTGAAAAACCTGTTGTAAAATATTTTTTTAGATATTTCACTCAAACATGGATACATTGTAGTAGATCAATGAAAAAAGTTGGCATTTTTGGTGCAATTATTTGCATCGCGATCACGGAACAACGGAAGTAGCATTTCATGCGCGTGAACGCGTCAAACAAAACATCACACTGTGATGGTTGGCAGAAATAAAAGCCATTTTATATTTTGCATGATTATAATTTATAGTTGGGTGTGGGTGTCGTAAGAGGCGGCAATGAGATTCGAGGGTTAGATGTGTATTGCAATTTTAGGCGATAGGCTAACAACTTTTCACTATAGTGCTACAAAGTTATCTGATTGCCCTCAAAGTTTTGTCAGATGTGATGTTAATATCCGTTTTTTTATTAGGGATGGGTTTGCTCTTGATCCTAGTTTTACGGCCTTTAACGCTCTGCCTACTCCGTAAGGGAAATAGGCGTGTTTTATGTATGTATGTATAATTTATATATTCACGCTTCTTACATTGCAATAAAAATCATCAGCAATTGCAAGCTTTTATAAAGCAGGGACCATAACCGGTTTTGCGGTTAATAATATCATTTAAAAACCTCATGATGTTGGTTTACGCGACTTATTTGTTAATTATTTGGTAGAGAGTTTACACAAAAATACAAGTCTTTCTTTTTCACCCTAAGGTTGCCTGAGAATGCTACCTAGCATTAAGGCCGCCTGGTTGTACTGTTTCTTTTATTTGTGTTTATCTATTGTTGTATTATTTATTTAATGTGCAATAAAGATTTTTGTAATGTTATGTTATGTTAAGTGTTAGGCAATCACAGCTGACTGGCGGGGGTATGTTATCTGTCGACTTCCGTGAAGAAAGCTGCCGTAAGCAGCCAAAACGTAGACGGATAAACTCTCTACCAAATAATTAACAAATAAGTCCCGTAAACCCACATCATAAATAATACAATTTAAAAACCTGTTTAAATTTCTTTATCTACATTCTACACTCGTCTCATAATGTTTGAATTATGAATTCGGAAATTATATAAATTAAACTGCCTATATAAATACGGTTTAGTAGAAATTACAGAAGCGTAATGACTTAATGAGAAGGCTCTTACTACGATAAAGTTGAGAAATGAAACAAAGTTTTTTTGCCAATACTCAAATCGCCATCTTCCGCCCCACCTGACAGTTGTTGTACGGTAACTGTTTGGATGTTGTTCAATTGTTGTTGAGATGTGGTTCAGGTGTTGTACCGATGTTGTTCAGATGTTGTTCAGATGTTGTTCAAATGTTGTTCAGTTGTTTAGTTATTTGATGTTTAGACTCGACATCTGAACAACTTTTAGTATAGATTTTACATTAAGCCATATTCATATTAAGCTATATTACGTTCTCGTATTGAATAAGACCTTGTATCGGGTCTTGCAATGGCCGGTGCGGACATTTTGAAAAGTGTTAAACTGAATTTTATTTGGAGAGTGTAGATAAAATAGGGTATGCAACTGCTATAATTAGGCATTAGAATGCTCGTGTCAAACTATGATCACACTTGGCTTCGCATTCTAATGACCCCCATTATTATGATAGTTGCAAAAACTACTATTTTAAATTAATCGGTTTGTTTGAATAGGTAGTGGTTTGGGATAAAAAACTAAATATTTCAATTAATGGTTGACAAGAAGACAACAATTTGAACGTTCTTTAAACCTGAATCGACAGTTTCAAGTGGCGTCAATTGATCCGCCTATGCCGCAGATAAGTGTCATGTATCACGTGCGACGCAACCTATCCTATTTTTTCTTTTGATATCACTGGTTAATTAACATTGTTATAACATTTACTGGTTAATTAAGTTTACTTAAACTTAAATTTCTTTCGAACCGGTTTGCCAAACACGTTGGTTAAAAACCGGTAACCTGAATCTAAACCAAAATAAATTTCGGTAAAGGAGTAAAGCCCGAGCTAGTTATCAAAAATCCCGATCCCTGCTTTAAAGTAAAAACTAAATTATATCTACGAAGGGCACTTGCAGGAGCTTACTCTCATATGAGCATACTGTATTGTTCTCAGTTTAATTTGTCATATTAGGATTGTCATGGAACAACTATTACATAAAGAAGGTAGGTATGTCTAAACTTGCAGCTATACAGAAGAGCCCGTGCATTAAGGTCGTTCTCATCCGCATGCTCAATTGTCTGCGCGTCGCTCGCTTGCATTGTTTTTCCTTCCATTTTATGCGTCCATGCAATGCAAAAGTGAGCCAAAATTCTAATATCACACTTGTGTTTTGTAAAATACATTAGAAAATAATATCAAAATTTTACACAGAGCTATAAGCCTGTGCGCACTAGCAACTAAATAGTTGGGCGATAGTTGGTTTTCATACATTTCAGAATCGAACAAGTAGGGCGCACACTGTCATATAACTCCATACTGATCTTCTGTCCGATCAAACTATCGCAGAACTATTTTAGTTGCTAGTGCGCTATGGCTCTAAGGCGACAAAAGACAAGCCAAGCAAATTTTTATTTGTAATTTTGTATATCTTCATAGCAATAAATAATTGTATGTTTGTCGAAACTTTCTCGATAATTCTAATAATGTTGTTGACGAAACAATAGTTTTTAGTGAATGGCAGTAAACACTACATTTACAATTCAGCACAAATATCTATTTTCTGAAAATGGAATTTCGTTATTGAATTCCATACACTTTAGTACCTAATTCCAATAAAATACTTGTCAAACACCAGACTAATTGCATATTTTCGCGTGTAGGAATGTGATGTGACCGTTCTCAATTTCAGGCTCTTTTTTGTCTGATTCCTATCCGATGATGTAACTTTTTAAATTTTATTATGTTTCATCTCTAGCGATAATCGCTAGAGATGATAGAGATTTCTAAGTCCACAATCATTTTATGATTATGATCCATTGAACCTCTTATATTCTTATAGGAAAAACATTTCTTTTAAGTTTTATTTTGTTATTCCATACAGTACAAGATGAAGGAGACAATCCATAAAATATAGAGGTAGAAAGGGTGAATAAAGATTATGTTACTGAACAACTTTTCCCTAGAAAGAAATGCCAAGAAACGACCTCCCATACAAAATCACGACCATCTGACTAGCTTTTATGATGCGACGTCATTAGTTATTTAAGTTTCCTGAAATATATTCCCTTTACTACAAAGTAACAATCCCAGCCTGCGCAGTGATAACATGCTGACTTCGCGAAAATGTCTGCGCCCGCCTTTAGAAATACCTTCATCCAGATTTTTAATATAGTCAACCAATTTTAGATACTGACATATGAAAAGTCAGTCAGATTTGTGTTTGTTATACATGTGGCTCTTTGGCTTCTGTAGGAGTTTTGTTGTTGTGCCTCGGTTGGGTTTTTCACATATTGCCTTAGTTGCTGGCCCTTTGTCAAGTCATGCAACAAAATCTACCCGTTGCTCAACCAAAGCCATGTAATTGCCCTAACAAATTATCAACCAAAATTGCTATAAGGTATGTCTCGTATACCTAGTAAGGTTCAGCTGATTCTCCAAGTTTTTCGGTCATCGCACAGTCATCTATCTTCACATTTTGCAAGTCAGGGAAGCCTATTGCTTTTGAGGAGTATTTGTGTAGATGACGTTTTCTTATTTGTGAGATACTTACTGAATTTTTGGACGACTTTCATTAAGTGGATGTAAATCAAGGTAAATATAATCTCGAGAAGAACAAAAATAAATGGCTACCTGCAAATATATGGCGTAAAAAATAATCAAACTGAACAACTTTCCCCATTACACTTTCAACTTTATCACGACTTTATGAGTCAGTACAACTTTAATATCCACTTCTGAAAAGATTTTCTAGATTTTTTAAGCAATTTCTACGTGAAAATATCTACGGCGTTAAAAAAATAAACTCTAAGTCGTTTAAGAACGTCAAATTGAATAGGTCATTTAAACAGCGTCTAAATGCGCGTCTGACTTTTGTTATTACACGGCTAAATTGTTATTACCTGGCTGGCACCTTGTGGCATGAACCGCCAATAGGCTGAAATGAACACAAGATGGCGATACGCCGCTGGCGTGCGGCCAAACACCGCAACATCACCTGAAAACACCTACTGCGAAGCAAACACTCAAATTATTTTGAGTGCTTCGTTTATTCGACTAAGATTTTTTCATTATTTTACAATATTTTAGATCCAAAAGTATGTGTGTGTGTTTGCTACCTCTTCACGATCAAACAGTTTGACGGATTTAGAAGAAATTTAGTGCACGGACATAGTTTAGCCTGGAATAACACATACGCTACATTGTATTGCAATTAAACATGTTTTTCTCACCGAAAAAGCAGTTGCGGATAAAACCGCAGGCCGGACAGCTAGTCTGAAACAATTATGAGCACCTTCTTTGTTTATTTGACTAACAGTCTATGAAGACTAACATTTAACGAAAAATTGTAACACCGTCTCTCTGGTTACATACGAAACTCAAATTAGGTGGCTTGTTTCATCTCTTTTCAGCTAACAATGAAAAATAACATCTGCTAAGTAACAAACCCTGACCCTGTAACTCTTTTGTGTAACGTCACATAATAGTAACATTGTTACCTGAATTACCAAACTGTTCGGTCATTGTTGGAGTTTGATTCAATAATGTTACTTTGTTGAATGAACAAAGACGTAATGTAGCTTTCTCTGTTTTGGATAAAAGTGAAGATTAGAGAAGTCATGCGATTGATAAAGTCATTTAACATGGAATCAATTCTGCGATTCAACATTGATTTCTAAGAATGACTCAATCGGAAACATACTACATTTTACTACGTAGTTGTGATTTCATAAAGTTGAAAATTTTTATTTGCTATGGTAAATCAGAGTGTTAGTAAGTCAGAATATAAAGAATAAAATTATCCTTACAAGCTTTATTAAAATTTTGTATTGAGTAATTTCTTTGTATAGATTAAATGAGATGAATTTAAAAAACTACAATTAAAATGCCATCTGTATACCTGTTGCTCATGAAACCAGTCTTTTTTTCAGTGGTTTCAGGAATAACTTATTAGCTACAAGCACAAGTTGAATACTTAGCCTAAATAGAAATTTCGCTAAAACATGTTAACATGAACATCCCGGAATCTCCAGCCCTTCGCGAATCTATTCAACCGAAACCCATCCCTTTGCATGTAAACATCCGCCCTCGTCTAAAGGGCCATTCTAAACTATGTCGTAACTATAAATCGAAGGCATATACGATTTGTAGTGCGGATGACACCTTGGCCTCATCAAATGCCATCACGGTCGAGCCATAAGGAGGAAAATAGTGGGACAAAGCACGAGAAAAGGCGATTCATGATTTAAAAATGAAATTTATTTTTTGAACTTGGGTTCAGTTGTACAGTTATGTACTTCAAGAGCGTGGAACGCAATGGAGAATTTTCTATCTGACAGTTCCGGAGCTTTAAAATGTCATACCACCAAGTAAGTATTGGCGGCGGCGCGGTCATACTCTGTCATACCAGCAGGGCTAAGATGGCAGCACGACTCTACAAAAGTTCTATACGATTTGACATTACGGCGCGACTTCTAGTCTTCGATTGAGTCTTCGCGTTACAAACTGGACATTTTTCCGTAGACGATTATCACTATCAAGACCATGAAGATTTTCATCGGAGGTTTTCACCCACTCAAAAACTGTAGTTTTTTCAAATTTGCTTATTGTGTAATAAGTTTGAAGAAATCACTTAAATGGAAGTAACGTTACACTGTGATTTTGACTTATTTATTCCTTTTCTTTGTAATTTTACTATTATAGTCATCATCATCTACAAAAAACTGTGATTTATTATCACGTAATATTTACGTACCGAATTCGACCTCATTGTGCCTAATCCTAAAAGCCATATAATCTATTTAAATAAAATACCATTTGACACTTGCCAAAAAGTTATTCATAGGGTTGCCTAGCTGAACAAAAATTTACTATCGATAACCTGAATATATAAATACACATATCGCGGCTTTATTCCTTGCGGGGTAGGCAGAGCGTTATCGGCCGTAAAATACGATCGCTATCGCCACGTCTCACAAATATGTAAGGTCCGTTTTAGAAAAATCGTGTATCACAATAGTGACAGGTTGTCAGCCTATCGCCTAAAAATGTAATACACATAAAACCCTAGAGTCTATCAGCCGCCTCTTACGATACCCGCAAAAATAAATAGGATGATGCTATTCTAAACCGCGGAGCCTGGAGGAGTTTGGCGGAGCAGTAACTCCCCAAGGTTACTGCTCGGTCGTTCCTAAGGGACGTGCCTTAGGAATGAGGCATCGACCGAGAAGAAGAAGATTCTAAACCGGCATTACACGGCAAATCGATAGAGGCGTCGGTAGGACTGATTTCGAAAGTCGCAGGTTCCTGCATTATTTGAGATTTGAGATAATACTTTTATTTATTTAATCAATTATTAGTTATTTTTGTATTACATTTCTTTCACGCGGTGCATGCCGTGTGGTTTTAGAATTTGAATGACAATGCTGCGTCTGAGTGACCTCTTTCGTGGCGCGAACTAATGGGTATTGCAAAAGTAAATCGCCAGTGGAAACAAATCCATCCAATCGTCATCAATAGCTACAACCTTTTCTTATTGAGGCGTACTACGAGTATAATACCACGCTTTGTAGGCGACCCAAATGCAAGGCGTTGCATTCAATAATAATTTGAGAACTGTACTGTTCGTTACTACTGCTGATACTTGCCTTCATTGATTTAAGGACACCTAGAGCTAGAAATAGGTGATCAAATTCCGCCTGGCACTACTTGTAGTTTTTTCCTGCATTTAAATTGTTGAAATTCACTGCTAACTAAGAATAATAATGGCTTCAATTCGGGATATATTAGAAATAAACTATTCTTCCTTACTTACTTTCTATGAAATGAAATATTGAAGAACACCAATTTTTGACTAGGGGTTAGCTTAAAACCAGCAGTGTGCTGTGCCTACACCCATTTCAGCTCATATTGTATATTTGTACTGAATTTATTTATTGTTGTGCCTAAGATGTGATGCGAAATAAATATATTTGTATTTGTATATAAATTCTCTTAACTTAAATTAGTGCTGTCACTTTCTGTAAAATTAGTTTAGAGAAGGATAGGAGATATCTATGACTTAGATATCTCCTATGCTTTTCTAAACCTATTTGTCTGAAAGTGACAGCATTAATTTAAGGTAAGTTAAGAGAATTTATATCCCGAATTGAGGGCGATATTATACTACTCTGAAATAGGTACTACTTTGAAACTCTGATAATCGATATCGATAGTCTATTATATATAGAAAGTTTTCTATCATCGGTAGCACTACTAAAAATGACGTTACTTACGTTGTCAAATGCTTGGATTGAAGGAAAAAGTTATACATAGGACAAAATGATCATACTATCGAAACTTTGAACAAAAAATTTAATGTATGAAACGCAGGAGAACTTTCATGGCGGCTATTATATCTGTTTCACTTATTTCCGTTTTCTTTCTCTTTTGTTGGCAATAATGTCAACATCATTTGATCTGTGGACTCAGTTCAATCATCAAACAAAGAAATTGTTTTTAAGTTAATACTGTTTATTTTGCTTTGCTCCTTATCAAATAATTTTAAATAAGTAACAAAACCATAGTATTTGGCAAAAGCAAAGGAATAATGAAGTATAGGAAGTGTGAAATTTGTGAAATTGAAACCGAAAGAAAGGATGGACAGAAATGGTATTTCATGGCTCAGTTTCCTCTGGATAAAGAAAGGTAAGTTAAGATAATTATAATGATAATGCCTAGAATATGACTCATAAACATCGTTATTATAGCAATAAACATTAATTTGAGTTAATATGTTTATTTAGCATAAGAAGTTACTGTTATGTAGTACGACCAAAAATAATATATAATCGATATCGATACCATGCGTTGTCACTTGGCACAAATTTACTTTTAATGGAGAATGTTTCTAACATTTCCTTACAACCGAGTTCGGGGTCAGAGTACCTATGTTTTTCGGGGCGGGGGGATATTGGAGTAAACGCTTCTGGGCCCTATGAAACGTCGAAATTTACTATTGGCAAAGCCTCTTCCATCTGCGCTACCGCGGCTCGTCCCCTGCCCGCGTAGGATAAGATACACTTGCAAAGTTCACGGGCAGGGGACGATCCGCGGTAGCCCACATGGATGAGGCGTCGCCACTAGTAAAGGAAAAAGTCGCAGGTTCAAATCATAGCCACGGTTGAAAAAAAATGCGGGTTTTCCAAAATTGTATACATAACACGGGAAGTGTTTTAACAATTTTTAATCAATTAAATGTATTTATTTTTTGATAAGATATAATTATATGTTTCAGGTGAAGAAGAAATGTACCGCTATATAGCCCTGAACGAATGGTACAACAAAAAATCTTCGATCTACCCTACAATTAAATTATGTGCAATGATTGAAAATATGGTCAAAGTTTTTGATGAAGAAATAGGACCTACACTAAAAATTGTAGACGATTAAATGCATGGACATGCTTGTATGAACTCCGCCAAACCAGTCGCTCTCTTTTCCTGTGGGAATGGGGTGTGAGATTTTTCTGAAGTAAAAGTATCCTCTAAGTGTTGACCAGTTATACAAAATTTGGTAAAAATTCGTCTAGTAGTTTTTGCTAGAAACGTGGACAAACAGACAGATAGAAACAGTAATTTTTTTACTGTTGTTTTAAGACCTATAACTTGAACGGAATTTTAAGTATTCAAATGTACAGACTTGGTTGAGTTACTGTTTTATTATATTTATTTAGAATTTTACAAAATTAATAATTATTGAAATCCTTTAGCTTGTTTTACTTAGAAAAAAGTCCATTAGTTATGTTTCGGCAACTTATTGTTATTGAAATATTGAGTTAAAATTGTTTCGATAACATTCAAATACGGGGAGGTTCCGAACAACCGTCTTTCCCGAAAACGCTAAGCTCCACCGGCTAAACTGAACAACTATACCCAAGAAGCATAGGTCAAAAATTAAAAAAAAATTACCTTCCATCGAGTATTATTCGGTCAGCTTAATTTTTGTTAGGGAGGTACTACTTTTTAATGTTGTCTATCACTTTTGATCCTCGGTGAAAGTTGCTCAGTTTGACGGGCTTAGGGTCTTCGGGAAAGTCGGTTGTTGTCGGAACTTACCTGCTGCTAAATTGCTGAAACATAATTATTATTAGAATAAAAATATTATTTTGAGCTGCCGCGCCGTTTCGGCAGCTACGTTTTCGATATGGATAAATTGCAGGCTGTCGCGTAGCTACACCACTACGTGTGTTCTTTATATTGGCTATACTAGACTTGACTTGTTTTGTCATGTTGGCAATGATTTGGGAACTGCGTTTTGACGTTTTGCATCGTTCATTTTTTTTCTTCGGAGTCCCAACTCTTAAAACGCTAGTTCTATAGTTCTATTATATTCTCTTTGAAAATGATTGTAAACAATAAAAACAACAACAAAGAAAAAATATATATTATTTTTGCAATATGTGGTTATATAATGGTCATATACCATTGATTTACAAAATTATATATCTAAAAGTGATCTCAAATCACGTAAATGCTCAATAATATGTAAGTAACTAATAGCACTATTAGGAACTTTGATCTTATTATCAAGTATGGATTTTTTGTGTGATTTCCTCATCTCTCAATTATACCTATCCACCTACTTTACCTATTGATTACATACTTTGTTCACGACTCTTGTATTTTGTGATATTTACAGAGAAAGAAGCTTTACAGGACATAAAAACCTTACTGTTTCATGAATTAATCAATCAATCATATCATCCTCAGCGTTCAGTGCTGGCTTGGATATCTAGTTCTTGTATTGAACGCCACTAAGCATGATCCGCGATGCCCTTTCTACGCGCTTACCTAGCCTGAGCCTATAAATACGTTTTTGGATTCGCGGTTTCGACTCAAGAATATTTCAATCAGCAGTGGTTGTCGGATCTGCTTTGCTAATGAGCTGACTAAGGAAGGTAGGTACTGCTTATCTGCTGTGCTGCGTTTCATACTTCCTATTATATTTACTGTCGATTTTTTTGTGCAGTGATGCAATGCCATCAAAACAATGAAACATATTTCTCCTACAGCTACGGTTATTTATTTATTAGCCATGGTTTTATAAGAGTTTATAGTGGGAGTATGGAGAGTCAGACTCTTGTGCATAAATATACAATAACAGTTCGTAAATAACAACATTATTTTTGTCTTTTCAGAATACCCTGCCACCATTTCATTTTGTTGTAATCCGCAATAAAGTAATTGAATATTTATCACATGAGGATAAGAATACCTAATGATTCATCAGCTTCAGCAAGCCTCTGCTAAAATTCGGCCTCTCTCTCGTGTCATAAATAATAATTTAAGCTCTACAATTGTTTTATTTATTTATGTACCATTTCAGTTAAAATAGAACATTTATGGCTAACGGACAAAATAAATGGAAAAATAAGTTAATAGCTTATTCCTGACTGAATACCCTGATGATTTTTGGATTCGTTGCCTGTTAAGACAGGGATGTATTGTCTTAAATTAGCGCACAACTGGCGTTTATGAGCATAATTACAGGTGCGCGGGGGAAATGGTTTCGTGACTTGCATTGCAGCGTATTAGACCGTAACTATTACTTTTATTAAAGACGCTTCCAAAGGCTGGATGAAGCCTTCCGCTGGTCAAGTCGAAGTTCAGATACTGAAGCTTGTTACAGAATCAGTTTAGTATTTGTACTTTACTCTGGACCACCGGTTTTTAATAAAATACCTTCTTATAGAGGTAAGAATTCCGCCTACCCCGTAAGGGATATAGGCGTGATTTATGTATGTATGTAAGAATTCTAAAGTAAAGGGGTAGGCACCTAGCCTATGGAGGCGTGTTTAAGAAAAAAAACTATTTACGAAGTGTATTAACTACAAATCCTATCAATATAGGGATAAAACACACATCGCCATCTAGCCCCAAAGTCAACTACGTAATATGTTTAGGAACTAACATTCACCTTCAAATTTTCATACTGATTTTTAAAAACAATCTGTGCCATCTATTTCCTGTTAAATAAACGGGTATAAATAATAAATTTTATACAAAGCAAGTAACGTTTCATGTGTTGGGGTGTGAAATAATATTTAAAATTCTTTTTCACCTACTCCTTTATGTTAATCTTTATCTCATCTACTTACTTTATTTATTCCCATTTCTTTTTGCCGTTTATGCGCAAATACTGTGTTTTCCTAAAATTTAAGTGGTTACCTACGTGCCTGTAGGGCATTATAACAACTTAGAATAAGTAAGTATGAAGCTAATATCTATAGTTAGATAGGTACTACATACAAAGTAAGAGCAAAAAGAATACTAAAGCGTAGATAATATAGATTACCTGCTTGGTAGTTGTAAATTTTTTATACAGAAACTATAAGTTTAACGTGCCCTCCGAAACACAAAAGTCCGGCGATATGATCACTGATTTAAGCCAAAGCAGACTAGAAATTTAAAAAATATATCTTACCAAATTGGAAACAATCTCATAGTATAATAACTTTGCGTGTCCCGTCCGTGAGGTGAAAATGATACTAAAATAACCCGAGCTGAGCTTGATTGTACTATCAGCAGTTTTTTGTAGACATTTTGTGTAAACAAAAGTTTTTAATGAACAAAATCACCTCATTCGCTATACTAAAATAAATATTTAGACATAAATATTTCGTATTTCTTGAATGCGAACTTGAAGAAACTGCTACGAGATTTCTAATATCTAATTCTATTAATATCTTTTATCTTTGAATCAAATATCTCATATTTCCTATTTGTCATATTATTTGCCGTGTGATGCCGGCTTAGAATAGTATCACCCCATATCTTTCCCATGGGAGTCGTAAGAGGCGACTAAGGGACTCGCGGTATATTGCAATTGGTGCATCGGTGTGTATTGCAATTTTGGGCGATGGGCTGAGAACCTGTCACTATGGCGATACACAATTTTCCAAATGACCCTCAAATATTTGTCAGTCGTGGCGTAAATTTCCGTTTTTTTTCGTCCGTTTACGCTCTGCCTACCCCGCAAGGGATTATAGGCGTGATATGTGTATGCCATATTATAAGATACACGATTATGTTTCATATGCTTAATTGACACCCTTCTACTTCATAATTGAAATTGTAAGTTATGTTTTCGTCTTAGAAATTTAAAAATGGCAGCTTTTATTCTGAATTTGGGTTTAATAAGTAAGTTTTGCTGCCTTCTATCTACAGCCTCCGAGATCGCGTACAAAGTTATTCTGTCTTTGTTTTTCAAAGATATTTTACTCCGTTAGCCTTCTAATATTTAATTATGAAAGCCAAAAAGAAATTCTGGGTTTATCCGGAAATTATTTCACTTTGTACAATGACATGCTAAAATAATTAAGTTATATCAATACAATATATTTCTTAGGTCCTACATATTTGTCAAATACATCTATATTAGACAGTCAAATATAATATTATCTTAGAACTAAAATATGTGTGTAATGTTTGTGTGTAAAATAAATTATTTCTTTTCGCAAGAAGTTTTTTAATACCTACCCATGATTCAATTAAATACTTATTATAAATACATTTTATATATCATACATTTATACATAATAGTAATGTTCCTAATTTGGGTAAAGAAGCGTGGTAAGACCTTTTTCCAACACTGAGACAACATAACGACAAAAAACCGGCCAAGTGCGAGTTGGGTTCCGACCACCGAGGGTTCGAAACATGCACATTTAGTCATTTTATATGATACCCCACTTAAACTACTAGCCTCATTGTTATTTAAATAAATAAAACATTATTTAAACAGTTCAAAATTTAGTATTTTTTTTCTTTAACTGGTACTTCGAAACGAAGGTTCTTGCCAAATTTCATAGTTCTAGGTCTAAGGGAAGTACCCTATGAATTTTGATAACAAAAACACGAGTTTATTACAGCATAAAGAATCGTATCCTTTTTAAAATAAATACATGCATGCATATTTTTGATATCAAGCAACAATTTTGGTTAAAATAATAAAGACACGCATATCTATAATGTAAAATAATACAATAATTATATCAAATATATTGCAACCAATAAATTGAGTTAAGTTTTTATTACTTAAAATTTTCATAATCTTAAGGAACTTTTTAATTGTTATGATAAATAATCATTCAGATATAATTTTTCCGAAAACGAGGTAATTAAAGTTCCCAACAGAAAAAAAGTTAAAAGTAGAAAGTAAATTAAAAAAAGGATGGTAAACTGCTGAACCCAGTGTATGTTATGTCCTTTTTTCAAGAGTGTATTTATTTTCTAGTACCTTGTTTAAAAAAATAGTAAGTTATAAAAACCATCATCATCATTCAAAACAGTATGCAGTTAAATCAAAATTACCGTAAAAATAAGATAACCAAACTAATTGAGATATTTTTTATCTATAAAACTTCGTACACTATGAATATAGAAAGACACACAGGATAAATTGTTTTGCAAGGAAACACTGCAATCCAACGGGATATATCATGAAGTATAATGAGATACTTTAGCCACACTAAAATGTTGACATTCCTCGCATAGATCACTTGAACAATCTTGTCAAGAAATTTGCCCATTGTCGTTTGGCCAGCACAAAGGGCATGGTCTTGCCCCAACAATTAGCAAGAAATTGGACAGAGGTCAGTATCTACAAATAAAAACTCAGTCTCATTATTAAAGTAAGAAGTAATTATTGTAAAGAAGCCCAGCGTTTTCCCGTGAGAATAATACTTTTTCACAGAGTTTATTATAAATAATGATATTAACCTATCTCTTAAATGACTCGATATATAAAAATGCATTAAAATCGGTTGTGAAGTTTGAAAGATCGAAGAATATTTACATAGTGACAAAGAGACAGCGGGAAGCGACGTATGTGTCGAATTGCACTGTTAGTGATGATTTAAAGGTAATGATATTGGAAGTAGCACTAAGTACTTATGAGTTATTACTCACTATAATATGCGTTGGCATACCTTCCCCATTATGCGGGTCAAGATCAACGCGTAAGGTGTCTACGAGATAGCGACCCATATACTTATTTATGCGGAATAGAGATTAAAATTCGCTATTCGGGATAGAAAATGGGTCGCATATATCTCTAATTCTGCCTCTTTGCACCTTACGCGCCTTCCTCTCCTCATAAGTAGTAAGGAAAAAGTTGTATAAAATATAACTTTATAAATTTTTAAGATTCAGATTCATATTCTTTATTCAGCTTTAACAACATCGTCAACAGAGTAAACATAAATTATTCAAACATTTACAATAATTTGATAAATAGCACTCGCAATAAATTCTTTGAATATAGGCAATTTTTAATATTAATATCAATATCAATAAACATAATTTCATTTCATTGAAATCAATAGTACTTACGTCACGATTACCTCGACTTTTATCATTTTATTTTTTGTGATAACTAGAAGACTCGCTTCAGTCTATCGAGTCGCCCAAGCTTAGATAGGAGACTCGAAATGTCAGATTCACTCTATTTGTAACTTCAATTGAAAGTCAGTTGATAATATTCTCTATGGTTTGTATGAGATTTTAGTCCTTTGTGTAACTTTTTGACAACTCGAAGCGACTCGAAGACTATTTTGCCATCTTAGCCCTGCAGTTGGCGTCGTGCTAGTTTTTAATTTTGACATTTGAGTCATAAATATATTTCGTCTATTTACTGCTTCTTCTTTTCGTGTTGGACACCGAGTCGTCCGACGACCCGATGAACCCTGGTGTCAGAGGTTATCAACCGCCTACTACTAGTAGTATGCTTCTGACATCTATTTACTGACGTTTCTATGGAAATAAACTTTTTGAGACTAGCTTTGTGTTATCTTGATTGGCTAAAACATTTTGGTTTTTAGACTAAGGCGGGGAGAAAGTTGTTCAGTTTCATAAGTACCTTGACCTCTTTCGGCCTTTCTTTACCCTTTTTGTTACATACACACATATACATATACATACACATATCACGCCTATAATCCCTTGCGGGGTAGGCAGAGCGTAAACGGACATTTACGCCACGTCTGACAATTTGAGGGTGATTCGGAAAATTGTGTATTGCTATAGTGACAGGTTGTCTGCCCATCGCCTAAAATTGCAATACACACCCTCGAGTCCCTCAGTCGCTTCTTACGACTCCCACGGGAAAGAAATGGGGTGATGCTATTCTAAGCCGGCATCACACGGCAACCCCTTTTTGTTACTCCTGGTTATTACGAAGCAATCTTACCTTATGTTTTTTCTCACCAAATTAAACTCACAACACTATCACGTCAAACAGGTTTTACATAATGTTTCAAAACTTTATCAATCTACCAGACCAGAAAATCCTCCTTCAGTCAATGAACCAGACCAGACACCAAGCCATATCCGGCTTGAGAGTTGGCCAGAAAATGACCGCCCACATAATGTAGGGGCGAGTGACAGAGGAGCTCTAACATCTAGTCATTAGGATCACAGCTCCATCTGACCGACGTAATAGATTGATGGTATACCAACAAGAAGGTCATGTGTGTTGATGGTTTATAAACATAAGGCCGTTGATGGTTAATAAACAAGATGAAAAAATATTAGCTGCAAATATTAAAGTGCCTATTTAGCTTTATTTAAGTCACGTTATTGTATTGTATTTATAGTATTTGTGTTAGATTTTAGGTAATATTTTATTGTTTTATTTTATTTTATATGGGCCTTGTTGCCTGAAATAGGGTTTATTGTATAGTTTATTTAAGTTTATTTGGTTTGTATAGTATAGTAGATTTCATTATAAAATTATAGTAATGTCGGCTATACATTTACCTGAGATACAGGAATTATCATTCTTAGTTCAGGAAATGGACAAGCCACATTACTATTTTGTATAAGTGTACCTATTTGTAATTAAGTTTATTAATAAAGAATTATCTTATCTTATCTTATCTTATTCAAAAGGGTGAACCAGTCCATGAAAATGAACAACTTTCCCTCAGGAACATAGGTTGGTATATGAAAATCAGGGTCAATAGAAATTAACTTCGTCAACTGGTAGATACATCCTTCAAAATTTTTGCCGTTGATTTTTTACACCACAATAAGTACAGTGAGTTACAAAAAGTGAAAAGAAAGCAGAGAAAAGGTCAAAGTACTGATGAAAATGAGTGAAAAGTTATTTCATGGAACTGATAGCGAAGACTTTAGACAGGCTAGGGATAAGGAACAACTTTTCCCACTTTACAGATCAGATGTTTTGAATTAGTACGGAAACAAAATTTTTATTTGTCATATTTCATTCAACTTATGTTCCTTGGGGAAAGTTGTCTTGAGGTTTCGCTATCGGTCACTTGTAAAATTTCACCTTATTTAGCTACCGGCTATGGGAAGTCTAATATTTTATCATATTTTATATTCATAAATGATGACCTTTGTTCCAAGGGGGAGGTTGTTCACCCCTTCGCGCATTTAACTTTGTACAGTAGTGGTTGCTAAAATTTATATGGTAACGAGATTTAACATAACCAAGCTCGATTATGGCAGCTTAGGTGAAAGAAAGGGTTCATGGAAATCACCAGGCCTTCCTACTCCGTAATTGACAAGTTCAAGCTGAGGTATTAGCAAAGTAACTACAATGAGTGTTAAGTACCTAAAGCATTTCAAAATACTTACCTACACGCATGACCAAATTTTTAAAAACGCGTTCCATGTAAGGTACACAATTTTAGAAAACTTGCAATATTTTCTACCGAGAGCAGGATATAAACGCGACTTTTGCCATCACTAGTTGCAACGCCCCTTCTATCTGGGCTATCCATTTCACGCGAAGTTTGGAAGTGTAGGATTTACATGAAAGAATCAACTTGTTCTAGTCTATCTATTACATTTTATTTAATTGAAAGTAATAGTCATTACAATGCTTGTATAAACATTGTTCTTGTGTTGTCTGAAAGTTTTAATAAATTTACGTATCAGGCCCCTATTTTGGGAACTCAAATAGAGATTATTCAATTTCTCGCTTTTAAGTTTGAGGTAATATCTTAAACACAAAGTAGACATACTAGGAGTAAGGTATAACAAGCCGAACGGAAGTCAATGTTCACATAAAACTGAACAACTTTGCCCTTGGAACATAGGTCGAAATATTACGAGAAATTTTTTAATTTACCCCCATAGTAAATTTACCAGCTGATCGGCAAGTACATAGGAGTTCTAATTTCTTTTATGAACAACATTTTTTGTTTCTGCCTATATTCAATGGAAAAAGTTGCTCAGGTTTTTGAGTACGTTGACCTCCTTTCGGTTTGTTACACCCTTTTCCTTACTTCCTGTATATGTACCCACATCAAACACCAAATTTTCCCTTGTGGTTTCTTCTCGAAAATATAAATTTGTCTGCCTCAACACATCTCATAAATTGGTACGTTAGTACATATTCCCACGTATCCGATTCCTTTATTACTTCTACAAAGTCCCGGACTGCTCGCGAACCAAGCAAATCGAATTATACGGGGTGCTCGGTAAATTTAATCTTGCGTGCGAACGCCTAGAGCACATGTGTTGAAATATATAGAACGAGAATATTATGTTCTTGGGCGCTTTTCTGATTTTTCCACGTTCTTTGATCCTGTTTGAGATTTTTTATTTCTTTGAATAAACATCTGTGGGTATTTTTTCTTGAGTGTTAAAATAATAGTGAAAAATTATGATGAACAGCAATATAGTTGCATAGTACCTGCTATGACCATATTCCAAATAATCTTAGCTGCCAGACTAATTAACCCCAAATTTTGAATATAGTTAAGTAGCTTAAAATACACTTGCAAAATTGGCGGGCAAGGAACGAACTGCGATAGCCCAGACGGAAGAGGCGTCGCCACTAGTAATGCGAAAGTCGCAGATCAAATCCTGCCCACAATTTTATCATAGGGTTATCCTCCATTAAGACTGTACCATAGTCAGCAGAAAATAAGCGAGCTGTAATCAATTTTATTTATCCCTCTAAAAACTGCATGTACGAGCGGACAACAGAATGGATAGGTGGACCAGGTAAAATAATATTTTGTGTACCAGTCAGAGATTCTAGTTCCTAGGAAAAACCGTTCTACCGAGCCTCCGGCTATATATTCGCAACTTGTTCCACCCCAAACAAAAACTCAGCTATCTTTCACAAACACGGTACAACAAAATCAACAACTTTTTATTGGCAGTCGCCTTTCCAAAGAGGAGGGAACATGTGGAAACATGTTTTATTCTTCGTGTTGCCGCCATATGTAGGGTAACAAGTTGGGAAACTTTCACAGTTGAGTTCACACAATTTTTATGTGAAAATGAAGGTTGGACATTGTGTTCATCCAAATTTATTAGACCTCTGTCAGTTTGAAGAGGCTAAGATTGATGTATTTCTTGTCATCTTACTTATTAGACTTAGAAAATGAGTTCTGCTGAAAAATAAAAATTGTAATTTTGCAAAGAGGCTTCATTTCTTTGAGAATGTTATCATCACGTTTGATAGGTAGTGTTTTTAATGATTCAGTGACCTAATACATGCTACGTGAGTTGTAGATACTATGCTACTTAGTGTAACTCTGTATTGGTGTTCTACATGGCATTCCCTCATTTTCTAAGGACGCATTAACAAAATAAAATGTGCTGTGAATTTGTATGTGTATGTATGTATTTTGCAAGAATGTATCAATGCGATATACCTAAATAAGAATAGAACGGGATTTGCAGGTTCTCTTGCCCCGCTTGAAGGAGCTGGGACTCGAGGTCAATACAGCCAAGTGCGAATTCTTCCCTTGCGGTCCAGATTCACGCTGTGTGTTTCCTCATTTTGAAAATCTTGTTCCTGGACTGACGGAGTTGAACACCAACAGCTTTTCCCTTCTTGGTTCCCCAATTTTTTCTTCCTCTATTCCGGAAGCTATCTTGGCAAGAGAAAGGCTTCTTCTCGATGCGCAGGAGCGCCTTTCCAAATTGTCGGCTCACATAGCGTTGACCTTGCTACGTGTGTGCTTCGCAGTCCCCAAGCTGATGTATCTGCTTCGTACCGCACCAACTTGGATGTACCCCGATAGCCTCTCCGCTTTTGATGACGTCCTCAAAAACTCGATTGAGTCCATTTTGAACGTGGGCATGAGCGAGGATCAGTGGGCCCAGGCATCTTTACCCATACGGCATGGAGGTCTGGGTGTTCGACGAGCTACGGAGGTGAGTCTCCCGGCTTTCTTAGCGTCGGTTCATGCGGTGTCGAGCCTTGTCACTACTATTCTCCCCAACGGTGACAGGGTGAGCATTCCGCATGGATCCGACGCTATCAGAGCATGGACGTCTCGCTATCAGGGTGAGTCTTTGCCCTCAGATCCCCACTGTCAGCGTGCGTGGGATGAGGTTGGTTGCAAGGCCACATCTTCTCAGCTAGTTTCTGGGGCAGCGGGTTCGGATTTGGCTAGACTACGGGCGGTATCGCGGTCAGAATCCGGGGCGTGGTTGCATGCGCTTCCTTCACCTAACCTGGGAACGCATTTAGACAACGATTCACTGCGTGTGGCGGTGGCCCTTTGCCTTGGCTGCAATGTATGCGAACCCCATCGCTGCATTTGTGGATCCATGGTGGAGGCCAATGGCCATCATGGCTTGAGTTGTTGTCGTTGCGCAGGTAGGTTTCCGCGGCACCACGCTCTCAACGATATCGTTCGAAGGGCCCTTATTTCGGCCAACGTCCCATGCGTACTAGAACCTCCTGGGTTGAGCCGTACTGATGGTAAAAGACCGGATGGTCTGACACTCGTCCCATGGCATAAGGGCAGATGCCTGTTATGGGATGCGACTTGTGTCAGCACTTTTGCTGCTTGTCATCTAGGCCAGACAACCCAGGCAGCTGGGGCGGCTACCGAATCCGCAGCCACAAAGAAGAAGGCTAAGTATACGGACCTCGCCCAGGGGTACGAATTTGTCCCATTGGCGGTGGAAACGGCTGGGAGCTGGTGCTCCGAGGCCAAAGTCTTTGTGAGACAGATAGGACGGCGGATGAGGGAAAAAGGCATGGACCCTCGCTCTGGCTCGTTCCTGGTTCAAAGGTTGTGCGTGCGTGGTAATGCTTGTAGCGTAATGGGCACCTTTGGCCCGGGGGCGTCCTGGGGAGGTATTTTTAAATAAGTTTTATTTTATTTTTATTATTGTAATTAATTTGTTGTATTATGTGACGATATTAATTTAAATAAGAAAATCATATATATCGAAAGCTCAATCCATATTGGCTATAAGAAAAGTTTGAGCCGGAGACATATCGTTTGGATTCTTTGTAACTTGTTGAAGTGATAAAATGGCGGATGTATGCCCGGTTTTTTTGTGTTCCTCAACTCTGATTATATTATAGCCTATATTACGCCTTTCACACAGTAATACATACATACATGACGCCTTTCACACAGGTATTTCATTTCCTTTATAAATTTCTTTATTATTAATTAGATATTTTGGAAACTAACTGCAGATTTTTGTTATAGCTAGGCAATTAAATATAGGGGGAATTTTTGCTAGTGATTGATAGAGAACTTCAAGACGGGCTGGTGATAAGGAACAACTTCTCCTAGGAACAAAGGTGGAAATTTATTTTATTTATTTTCATACTTTATTGCACATTATACAAAAGGCCCTAATAATGCTACGCGGCATTATCTACCAGCAAACCAGAGGGTGAAAAAGAAACGGATGTACTAAAAAAGAAAATGAAAAAAATAATTAAATCAACATGTCTTACTACAATGAAAATAAATACCTACCAAAACATAATTATTATTCATAAAAATTTAACCTATTGCCTTAAAAATTACTTTCAAAAATGGTAATTTATATTAAATAAAAAAAAACTTTCAAGAGTGGCTCATGATGGAAAACTATCATGATTATTTTAAAAATTACTTATTTTATAGAAAGAGTTATTCTATATTCCATTGCAATAAGTTAATGCGACTCCAGGAAATAAAATATGGACAGAAAGCTTGTTTTTTACTTCTGAGTTTGCTTAATGAATACTCACTAATAATACTAGGTATATTTACATTAAACCTATTACAGAAAAATATGATTAAAGTATTTTTTTATTTGTTTCATGCATCAACTATAAATATTGATGTTGCAATAAATATTTTAAACTTGCATTGGACATACTTACTAATGTTTTAATTTATCACGAAAATATCATTTTTTTTTTATTATAATTATTTATTAATCCATTATAAAGTTCTCGCATTGGATTACTAAAAAAAATTAGCAATTCTAGGCGGTAACTTAAACTACTATCTAATACTACAGTCATTTTACACTAAATTCTATAATTTTTTATGTATAAAGCTGCTCTGGTACTGGTAGCCATTGAAGACATTTAAATTGTTGAATGCCCAAATGGAATAAGGCGCTCCCATACAAAGTATCGCAGAGGACTATTTTGAATGACTTAACATTTTGGTAAGTAGGCTAAATAACTTATATTTATATGCATTACAAAACTTTGTATTACATATTTTGTGTAAAAATATGATTTGAAGTTAAAAAAGGTGTTTTTGGATGACTTACTGCAGTTTTTTCTATTTACTCGTTATTCAAACAATCACCTGCATTGTGTTTCTAAAACATTGAACTTTTTTATTTGTTATCGACTGTACAGAATATATACATGTCGGAGATCGATCACACTCTGGTGGGTATTGGCTGAAATCATTTGACAGTTCGCGTTTAGTTAATATTCTTTTCTGGCAACACTTAAATAGGCGATGCGCTTTGTTCGCGCGCTGTTAGCTATCGGCTGTAAGATAGACTGGAGTGACATTAGAGGCGTTGTAGTGCGTTCTCACAATTCATTGTTGGCTGCATTCGTGATGGAGAAACGGAGCTAAAGTGGGCTTTAGAGTAAACAACTTTGACAGTTCCGGTTGGTCTGTCGTTCGGTGTGGTCGTTTCGAAGTTAGGTTTAGAATCTGGTCTTATCTTTGGAATCCTGGAGCGTTTGGAGATACTGTGGTCGTCTAGCGTCGGCGGAGCCCTAGATTCGTATTGCTGTTGGAATATTTGTGGAGATCATGAAGTGTGTGTTGGTTATCGTCGTATTTCCTCGAGGTTGTAGCTGAGGTTGGTGAAATGCAGATTGAACGAGGTTGGTGACAGTTGCTGCTGTGGTCTCTTTGTAGTCCTGCAGGCAGGGGATTCCAATGGTGTTCGGTGTTAAAGGTTAGTGTCAATTGGTATCTTTGGTGTTGTGAAGACACGTTGACGTAGATCAGCGTGTGCTAAGATTCTTAGGTTGGTTTGGTAGATAGGTCGGTTGTAGTACGGTTACACCGTGCCTGACGATGACCTGTCAGGTCGAAACAGCCTCACCGTGGGAATTGACTCCGTAATGATATCGACGTTGTGGTTAATCATTTCAGTGGCTAGCGATAGCATTTGGTGATGCAGTATTCTACAGGGTTCAACAAATATACGCCCACGACGTGTTGTTTTGTATCCTGACATAAGATTGGTTAGATGTGATTATGTAACCCTGTTTTAGCGGCATCCTGATGAATGAATGAATACAATGATGAATGATGAAGTGCAATAATACTTTAATAAATTAAATGTACTTTAAAGTAAATAATAAATTGCTATTAATGGATTAAGTTCCGACCGTCTTTTCATTAGTGAACACATAATACGCATTTTTCATTCTTAAAACCGCTGCAGAAATTGTTAATTAAAAATTTTTCTCCTCTTCTCTCTTTTCGTGTTTAACACATACTAGAGGTACATTTGAGCAGACAATATAAAGTATTTTCTAAATTGTTATTGTTTCTATGCCATTCAGTAATTTGTGGCGAAGATTTGGGTTTCACAGACTCCTTAAATAAAAAGTAAGGCTTTGGGTAAATATAAATACTTTCATCCGCGCTTCTTTAATCTTGATTTATTTTTAAGTATGGCAATTCCATCGGATCGTAGGCCCATGTTGGCCCAGTTGACAGCCAAAGCTGTGTACATACATTTTAACCTGAGAGGCTCATATCATGAGAAGAAATGATAAGTGAATTTGTAGAAAATTTATATATTTTTATTTAAACGCGGCTGGTAGCAACTGGATGGCGAAAACGGTGCCTTATTGCGTACCCTGGTGAAGGTCTGCCGAATGTGATGAATAATTTTAATTGTATTAGAAGTCTAGAAAAAAATGTATTGTGACTATGTTTTTGTCTCTAAATAAATAATTTAATAAACAGAATCAAAAATCTCATGACAAATTTTTATGAACAATAATAAACGTATTAAGTTTCCAAATTCTACTTCTGGCAGATTAATCATAAATATGTGTCATTTGGAGAACAACAATGACAAATGTAGCGCAAAAGTTGTATATCGACAATAGTTGTTTGATTCCATTTGGAATGCAATGAAGTAACTTGTGCTCCAATGGCCGCGCTTTGACGTAGCGGAGAAGCCTTTTTAAGTCCGTCTGTGTTCTTGTGTCCACTGAAATAAACGATAAAACATTCAGGTGTTTGCTCAAAGTTCAAATAAGTACTAATTCTTCTTCTTTTTGTCTGAGACAACGAGTCGATGGACGACCCTGTTAACCTAAGGATCAGTTTATTTACCGCTAATAACTAGAAGGCCTCGGTTATGGTTGTGCTACGAACACCGTCTAAGTAATTATAGACATCAACCGGGAACAACGGCTTGATGTCCCCTCAGAAGCACGGAACCATCTTTCTTACGCACAATCTGGAGGTTCATCCAGCAATGTTCTGACTATACAGAAAACAAATTCACATAGCGATAATATCAACGTTGTGAATACCCAACCGGGAGTTGAACCCGGAACCTTTGCTCCGGAGGCAGTCGCACTAGCACTGCTCCATATTGGCTGAAAACTTGCTTCATAAACGATTTACCTGAAATTGCATCTGAACATAAATGGTCATTCAAAATTAGCTTTAGGCCATCCACTTCAGATTTCAGCAATTCCATAAATATTGCTGGATACGTAACTTGCAGGAACACTTCAATAAAAAATACAATTTGATATACGTACTGCAACCACGGCACCTAAAACAATGATACCTGTTGTAACAAAACTTAACCCTAGCGAAGTTA
The DNA here is from genome assembly GCA_027580185.1 of Tuta absoluta. Lineage (NCBI taxonomy): Eukaryota > Metazoa > Arthropoda > Insecta > Lepidoptera > Gelechiidae > Tuta > Tuta absoluta. The sequence goes on along the minus strand of JAQAHW010000019.1, from coordinate 1,574,893 downwards.
AATAACAAAATGATCAAATGACCGATAAGCTTATTTGGTACTTGTCTATTATTTGTAAGACAGATTCGTACGCCCCTTTTATTTAACAGTTACTGAAATAAAACAAAACATAAAGGAACAAAAGAGTAAAGTTTATAACGCACTTAACGGACAAAATCTTGCATGCGTCTTAACCCTATTCTACCGATAAATAAATAGTGCCCTCAGTCACAAATTAACTATATTATGTAGACTAGCTACCCTCAATTCGAGATATAAACTTTCATATGTTACCCTAAATTAGTGCTGTCAGTTTGCGTCAAATAAGTTCAAAAAGGATAGGTGATATCTAAGTCATGACATGTCTTATAATCTAACGCAAAATACGTGTTATTTGTTACAATAATGCGACGACGAATACAATGGCAACTAAATTTACTTAAAATTGTGAAGAACCCATTGACATTTTTAAATCTCCTATTCATTTCTTAATATATTAAACGGAAATTAACTGGTAATTTCCATAGTTACTTTTTCTGTAATAGTACACTGTAACGGCGCTAGTTCAAGGAAAGATAAGATGCTTTATACCCCGAATTGAGGCCAGCATATCCCTATGACATCCTATTAAATAAGACCCGTCTGCTGTAGCGCACCCCGTACCTGTTAAAACAATAAAATAGGACACAAAACAAATTATGTAACTAGCAAATTCTAAGCCAGGGGCCCCGCCGGTAAACCGCAGAACATAGTATACCCGTGAAAAGACAAACCTCAACGAAGGATTCGAAATGCACTGAGACTAAGTGAAAAAGAATAATTCGGATTAGTATCAATTATACTTAAATGCAAGATAGTTTCGCGCTCGACTCGCTGGGTCTATCGGGGCTGAATCTCTCGAATCTCTATCCTCATATTTCTAAAGTAGGCGAAACCAATTATCCTATTCAAGTCTTTTACGTTATTTCAAATCCTTTTACTATATCTACAATGAACAACTAATGCAAACGCATCTGTTTCTGTTTGTGTAGAGCGCGCGTTCGTGTACGCACTTGGTTGTATATTTTTTGTCAGAATGTCAATTTGACGTCTTATGTTATTTTAAAATTCTAGTTTAGTGTCATGTATGTAACGTTCTTTCTTACACCACTTTAACACCCGTCTGACGGATTGAATTTCCGTCACAATGTATTTTTTTTTATAAAGTTTAATTATTTATTTACTTATGAAAAGAAATGATCTTACTTTCCTTTGTATGTCCATTTGAAACCACCAAAGTACCAGCAAAAATTTTGGGATCCCTGTCAACAGTTGTAGTATCGTCTGCAAAAACATATTTGCATTATTTTGCAAAATTAGTGTCGTTCAGTGAAAAAAAAAACACTGCCTGAATAGGTACGCAATTGATTAGGCAACCAAATTATGACTAAACGACATTCACTAGCCGCAAAGATTATTTAGAATCGATCGTTATGTATGTCGATATCGCGTAAGTGGTCGCTTTTAGCATTATTAGCATGCATTACTAAAGCGCTCTGATTCGGTAAGGTTTTAGTGATTGTCGTTAATTTATAATTTGGTATCCGGATGACCATCGTGTTCAACTAGGATTATTTTTACTGTTTGGGAGCACCACAAGTCTAATGTTTCTTCAGCCAATTGCTACAAAAGAATTTAACTTAGAATTAAGATAACAAAAAGTGAAACACATTATAATATATTATCAAAATGACACCAATAAATTCAGACTTACCAATCTACTGCACATGTTTTTGATTTTTACGTAGTAATAAACTAATTAAACATATTCACTTTCAACAAAATTTACGTGAGTAGCAGAAACTTTAAGAATATCTTTTAAATTACGTACATAACACTTAAAATAAAATAGAATCACACAGTGGGCTACAAAAGTACAACCTAGTCCAAAACCAGCCAATAAAGTGTACAAAAAATAGTATAATATTATTTCGGTAAAAGTAATATCGAGAACACTTGGATGAAAAAAGCAAAATAAGATTAAATAAATAAAAGATTTTGTTATAAATACATTCAAATAGTAAACTGACAGCATTATTTTTAAGATTGCGTCTTCAAATGTGTTGGTTTTGGTCATCTCAAAGATGGGCTTTTGAAGTAAATCACAAAGGTTAAATTGGACAGTCGATAAAGAAATCGAGTATAAAATAAGTTGAAATAAAGAAAAAACATTATATATATTCGGAAAATAAATTATTGTTGCTAAAATCAATAAAATGTTAATCATTGTAGCACAAGACGTTGCAATTTGAGCAACCACACGATATCTTTTCTTAAAGATTCTAGCGTAACCAAAATCGATTCCACACACAAATTGTGATATTAAAAACAATACTCTTAAAAATTTTGGAACGTTTCGTGTTGATTCCTCCATGATTATTTCTTGTATATTATATTTTAGACAGTGCTGTGATTATCATGATCATATTTTGATTTATGAGTGTGCGTGATCTGTTCAAAATCTAATGACCAATCATTATTTTTACATTATAAAACAGAAGAGACAAAAATATTTTTTAAAAGACTTGCTCTAACTCAACGTCTATTATGTTTACAGTCTTACATAAACTAAACAATTAGATATATAAACGCGTATTTGTACAAATTTTATTAACGTTTCCGATATTAATAATGATAATATAAAACAATAAGTAATAGTTTTATCTGAAATTGATGATTTGTTTTTCTCGCTTAATATTTTATATCATTGTTGCCTCAAATAGAATAATATTGTTCCTTAATAAATATTGCTTTAGGTTATCAGTAGCAAACTGAGTCCGTAATGGCAATAACACTGCCCTGTGGGTACTAAAATACCAAAAGCACTCTATTTTTTTTTATTTCACTTTTCATTATTGACTTTTTAATTTTCTTTCAAACAATCTTACCCATTTTTCGCCATCTTATTTAGTTTTGAAGATACAAAAAAAAAATATTATCACTTTGTAAATAATTTTAATGAACCAATTATTGGTTTCTAGTGTGGTCACGAAATTGAAAGCTGAACCACCTGATTTTTTGTAAAAAATAAAGTTCCATGCTTTAGAGGGCACGTTTAGCCGTTGGTCCCGGTTGCTGTCTATCACTAGTAAGATGGTGGTCGGTACACAACCATGTCAGAGCCCTATTACAAGTAGAAGAAGGTGGTTGAAAAACTCTGACGCCAGGGTACATCAAGTCGTTACAAAAGATTGACAATGCTAGTAGTTCTACACAATGGTTTGCAAATTCTACTGGTGGCTGAATTCTAAAAAAATTGAACTTATGCACGTTGATGCTATAAAACTATTTTAACACCAGGAGCTTATGATAAGAATAGGTTAATAAAAAAAACATTTTATATCTAAGGGTAACAGGTAGCGACTGTACCCTGGAGGAGGCCTACGTCCAGCAGTGAATTATTTCCTGATTTTATGATATTTAACAGAAAAACATGTTATGGGTCTCTGTTTTGGTTTCTCCAAATTGATAAACAGGTTTAAAAATCTCATCACAACTTTTAATTTACAGAAATAAACATTTTTAGGGTCATATTTCTACTGCTAGTGGATTTTAACATTACGAGTTCTTAATATAACAACTTGTGCGGAAAATCTTTGTGCAAACAATAAAAAACTAAATTAATATAAATATGGTTTTCCTTCTTTCTACACGACTGCCCAACCAAAAAAGAGTGTAATGTTTTTAGAGTTCATGTATGTATACATGTGCGATTCTTTAAAGGAATGAAACTCGTTAACCACTAAACAGATTCAAAAGAATTCTTACTTTATCCCGAGTGTCATACGCTAGGCTTTATCTCAGAAAATATATTTATAAAATATGTTTTAATTTTTTAAAATGTATTATGCTTATTGTATATACGGTGCTTATGTTTCAATAAATTTTTAATGAATATGAATCACATGACTTAATCATAAATATGTGTCATTTGAAGAACAACAATGACAAATGTAGCGCAAAAGTCGTATATCGACAATAGTTGATGAATTCCATTAGGAATGCAATGAAGTAACTTGTGTTCTAATGGCCGCGCTTTGACGTAGCGAAGGAGCCTTTTTAAGTCCGTCTGCGTTCTTGTGTCCACTGAAATATACAATGAAACATTCAGGTGTTTGCTCAAGGTTAAAATATCAATAAAATACATTTCATTACAATAACAGCCACAACAGTCCACTGCTGGACATGGGCGTCCCACTATAGGGAGTATTGCCATACTCACCACAGGCAATATGTTGCGTTCTAAGGGAAAGCCCATTCCCAGGATAGTTATTTTAATTTACTTTCAACGGCACTCACGAGTACATTTAAGGTGATGCTATTCTAAGCCACACTACACAACAAAAAAACTTTAGACAGAAAAAGATGTGAAAGAGGATATGATTATGGATAAGGATGCCGTGTCGAAGCTGTAGTCTGCGTTAAAGAAAATATTATAAAGTGAAAAAAAGTGTTGAAATTAGCTTCATAAACTATTTACCTGCTATTGCATCTGAACTTAAATGGTCATTCAAAATTAGTTTCAGACCATCCACTTCAGATTTCAGCAGTTCCATAAATATTGCTGGATACGAAACTTGCAGGAATATTTCAATAAAAAATACAATTTGAAACACGTACTGCAACCAAGGCCTCTAAAATATAAGGTTTGTGAATGTGAATATTATTAACTGTTTCTTACTTATAAAGTTCTAACAAAATTGAAAAATCTTCTTACTTTCCTTTGTATATCCATTTGAAACCACCACAGTACCACTAAAAATTTTGGGATTCCTGTCACCAGTTGAAGTGTTGTCTGCAAAATATGATTTTTTATCATTAAGAGGGAAAGTCAGCAACTCTAGCGCTGTTATATATCACTATCTGAATACGTCTTTTTAATCCACTCTCTCCTTTTCACACATCTCTTTCTTTCTCTTTCATACGTTATCATGGAGATCTTACTTCTACATCTTTGGCCATTCCTGCATCTATGTCTGTTTTTAGACATTCCTTATTCAATTCTGAATCTTCACAATAAACAAAGTCTTTAATACTCGTCTTCAATCATCTGTATACATTTTACTGCTCGCTTATACTACAACTTCAATAGTATTCTTTATCAAACTTATTTTAACAGCTTTAACACATAAACTGTTCTATATTCACACTTAATCTTTTCACAACTCGCATATCTTGATACATGGCTCGATAAGCGTAGCGTCGGACATCCTCCTGCCGCGGCCGATGGACCGATCTGGTTGTAACTGGATGGTGAAAACGGGTACCTTGGGAAAAGCAGCAGTCCGTAGTAGACTGCTATAGGCTGATGTTATGTTATGTGACCATATATACACTCACTCACAGTTTTCACTAATATAATAGAATAAATTACAGAGCAGAATGTACGATTAAATGCGAGATAATTAGAGAAAATATACAAAGTGAATAATATTGTTGACCATTGTTAGTTGTAAAGAAAAACTCAAGACGGCATATGACACGAATAAATCTAATTCTGTTCTTGATGACCATGTGCCATCTCAACACATCAGTCCTAAAGTTTTGTATGTATGTATGTATAATCCCTTTATTGTGCATTCTTAAAACTAATACAGAAAACATATATTAAATCAAAAACAAGAAATGACACAAAGGCGGACTTATCCCATTAAGGGATCTCTTCCAGTCAACCCTTGAGAAACTCTGAGGATACGATGTGAGCAGGTAAACTAGAATGAAAAGGTGAACGAAAAGCTATTTTTATACATACTTGGGACCAAACTGAATACAATATTATCTACTTAATAATATACTTCATAAATACGACGTAAATATAATAGACTTACTTACATACTTAATATACCCTACAAATTGTCCGAGTTATCCGACCCAAAACCCCAAACTTTCTTTAGATTAGTTTTAAAACCTAACACATTTTTACTTTTCCTTACATTAGAAGGAATTATAAACAGTTAGGAAGTTTTTATAAACTACTGTGACACTTTTTACGAAAACACTGATATTATCCCCCCAAAAGTAATATCCAAATCACAGTATTAAGATTGAGCACCTTGACATAATCCTATTCTCTCCCTTTCACACGTCTCTATCTTTCCGTTTCATTCGTCATCTACCACAGAGATTGAGGAATCTACCCTAATGAAGGAATGGTCCTACATTATGATATTACCAAGACTTCAAAAAATGTTAAATCAATACTTTAGTACACACTTACCAATCTACTGCACAAGTTTTTGATTTTGCCGTAGTAATAAACTAATAAAACATATTTATTTTCAACAATATTTACGTGAGTAGCAGAAATTTTAAGAATATCTTTTAAATGACGTACGTTACACTTAAAATAGAACAGAATTACACAATGCGCTACAAAAATACAATCTATACCGAAACCAGCCACTAAAGTGTACAAAACATAGTATATTATAGTTTCAAAAACAGTTGCATCGATGACACTTGGATTAAAAAATAATAATAATATAACATAAATTAAAGATTTATTTATGAATGCATGAAAATAGTAAACTGAGAGCATTATTTTTAAGAAAGCATCTTCGAATGTATTGATTTTGGTCATCTCAAAGATGGGCTTTTGAAGTAAATCACAAAGGTTGAATTGGACAGTTGATAATGAAATCGAGTATAAAATGAATTGAGATAAAGCAATACCATTCAACATAACTGGAAAATAAATAAGTAACGCTAGAATTATTATAATGTGGATTATTGTTATACAAAACGTTGCAAATTGAACAACCACACGATATTTTTTCTTAAAGATCCTAGAGTAACCAAAATCGATTCCACATACAAATTGTGATATTAAAAATAAAATTCTCAAAAAATTTGGAACGTTTCGTGTTGATTCCTCCATGATTATTTCTTGTATACTATATTTTAGACAGTGCTGTGATTATCATGATCATCGTTTGATTTATGAGCGTGAGTGATCTGTTGAAATGGTAGACCAATCATTATATTCACGTTATTGACCACAAGCGACAAAATGCTGTCGTATTAACATTAACCGAAAAAAACCTCAATTTTTACGTACGTCTGTAACGTTTTCAGTCTCACATTATCTATCTAAACAGCTAGATATTTAAACGAAGATTTATTAATAATAATAATAATAAAGTTTATTGAGTTAAAAGATTTACAGATCTGCACTTAAAAACTAATCGTTATAATTGTGAACGTATTAGAGTGAACAGGAGTTTTATGCCCCTACATCCCAAACTAAGAAAATTAATTCCTGTATCTTAGGATGTAGTGAAACGACCGCAACGTTACAAATTTATACAAGTTATATGCTTAATATTAATATTTTTATTATAACAATGATAACTTCAAACAATAATAATAATTTTATCTGAAATTTCTGGCTTGATTTTCTCGCAATATAATTTTATAAATCGTTGCATTAAATAGTGCATTATTATTCCTTAATAAATATTGCTTTAAAGGTTATCTTTATAAATGTTTGATAAGAGTGTCATCAGCTGCAAAGAGAATCCGTAATGGCAATAATAGCCCATTTGCATAGAATAATATACGAGGGGCGGCTGATATAAGATCTACTTTGTTAAAGAAAGTTTCGAAATTCGAACTGGCCATTACACAATCATGTTCTTTATTTATTCTTTTTTTTAAATTATGGCGGTCATTTTGTTTTCGCTTGTTTTTTCTTTTTTGGTGCGGCTTTGATTTCACCATGTCGAAAGAAAATTGTAAAATTATAAAATTAGAGCATCGAGCTGTCATTAAATTCCTATGTAAAGAAGGAAATACGCCAACGCAGATCAGAGAGCGCATGTTAAAGGTGTTCGGTGATTCATGTCCTTCTGAGTTTGTTGTAAAGTTTTGGTCGAAGCAATTTAAACATGGCCGGAAGAGCTTGGAAGATGACCCACGTAGTGGAAGGCCAATTTCTGCAGTTACCGCAGATAATGTTGAAAAGGTGAAGAACCTGATACTTGCAGATCGGCGAATCAAACAGTGGGAGATAGCCAGAGATGTGGGCATCAGCAAGGAACGAGTCCATGAAATAATTCACGAACATTTGGGAATGTCCAAGGTGAGCGCGCGCTGGGTACCAAGAATGTTGACCCCCTTTGACAAACAGAAGCGAGTAGAATGTTGTCAGGCGTTTCTAGACCTGGTCAAAGGGAAAGAAGAAGAGACTATCTCTCGAATTGTGACCGGCGATGAAACTTGGATCCGCCAGTGGGATCCCGAAAGCAAACAAGAGTCGATGCAATGGAAGTTTAAGGGAGAAAAGCCGCCGAGGAAGTTCAAGGCCCGACCATCAGCTGGTAAACTAATGGCTACCGTATTTTGGGATGTCGAGGGGATTTTGATGATTGATTATTTGCCGAAAAATACAACAATGAATGCTGAATATTACGCAAACTTGCTTGACCAGCTTCGTGAACAAATTAAGGAAAAGCGAAGGGGCAAACTCAGCAAAGGTGTTCTGATATTACAAGACAATGCTCCTGTACACACAGCCTTAACGGCGAGGTCAGCCCTGACTAAAAACGGCTTCACAGAAATCAACCATCCACCTTATAGTCCAGATCTGGCTCCCTGTGACTATTACTTATTCAAAGATTTAAAGAAAAAAATGAGGGGGCGCAGATTTTCGACGGATGAAGAGATGAAGGCGGCTGTGACTGACCATTTCGACGAACAAAATAAAAATTACTATTTTAAGGGCTTGATGTCACTTATTGACAGATGTCATAAGGGCATTTCAGTTGCAGGAGACTATATAGAAAAATAAATAAAAACTAGCCATCAAAGTCTTTTCTTTCATAGTTAGGTAGATTACTTATCAGCCACCCCTCGTATTATAGTACTAGGGTGTGCCACTGGCACCCTCCCTTTACGTTGAGGTAAATAAAATAAGTATTATGATTTGATTTATTGAAGTAATTTATCATCACCGGGTGGTATGGGATCTACCTCCTAGCGGTCCACCCCGGGCAACGGCAACACAGGGTGCCTGTGGATAAGTCCGGCTGAACGATCCCACCAAGCTGTGGAAGGCTCCGTAAGGGGCCGCCTGGCTCGCGACCACCATCCCACCGAAGTCTGGCGCCAAGTAGCTTGCTGCGTTCCGTCAGTGTGTGGGAGTGCCAGTGCCTTAACAGGCTTCTTCTGGGTGAGCTCGCTCCATCTTAGACTCTGTCTCTGTCCTATGACCTAGACTAGAGTCAAGAGCAAACCCATCATTAATAAAAAAAAAAAAAAAAAAAAATCACTCTACACCACAGAGAAACAAGGCTTGTGTCTCGCTTGCCTTGCGCGCTGCTTCCAGTGGCCAAAGTTATCATTCATCACGTGTAAATGTTATGCCTAAAGTAGCTTGATCGGTCTTCAGTTCTCATAAAAATCATTTAATTAAAAAAACAATAATAATCAAAAAAAAAAGGTGACTAAACAAAATATATAAAAAAAAATCGGCAAAATTCATAATGTATTTAAAACACAAACTGTGAATCAAGATGCACCGCAACCGGGTGAACGATGACGCCCACTGACTCGCTTGTTACAAATGTTTTTCGTAAGGTGTCTCTAGAAGGGGCACGCGCGAGGACGTCTTCTGAGCTCTGTGCCTTAGACAGATTAGACTCCAAATCAATACGTACCTATGTACACATGCTGGTGAATTTTGTTTTAATAATACAGGCTGTATCTTCAAAAGTGAAATACTCAAAAGACTAATGGCAAAAACAATTCTTACTATGCAGTGCAACACAACATATTTTGTATGGGATGTTCATACTTCGTCTCATATCTCGAGCTATGTTCTTTTTAGGAAATTGTTCAGTTTGTTGGGCTGGTTCAACAATTTATAAAAATACCCATTATTTATCTTTTCAGATTGGCTAGTAGCTACACAATTCTACAAATTTTCCGCTACAGAAAGATTTGTAGACTCCAGCAACCGATATCGACTGATGTTTATTTATTTTTGTCTTTTTTCCAATTTGTATACAACGTAAGTATGTTTATTTACACTCGTCTCATAATGTTCGAATTATGAATTCGAAAACAGATGCATAATGACCTACTTTATGCATTCTGCCTATAAAAACTAGGGTTTACTATAAATTACAGAAGCGTAATGACTTAATGAGAAAACTCTAAATACGATAAAGTTGAGAAATGAAACGAAGTTTTTTTTTGGCAATACTCAAATCGCTATCTTCCGCCGCACCTGACAGTTGTTGCTGTACGGTGATTTTTCGGATGTTGTTCAGTTGTTTTAATAGGTTTTTGTTCTGTTGTTGTTGAGATGTTGTTCAGATGTTGTTCAGTTGTTGTTCAGATGTTAATTAGTTGTTGTTCAGATGTTATTCCGATGTTGTTCAGTGTTGTTCAGTGTTGTTCAGTTGTTGTTCAGTTGTTTTTTCAGTTGTTGTTCAGTTGTTGTTCAGTTGTTTAGTTATTTGCTGTTGAGACTCGACATCTAAACAACTGTTAGTAAAGAATCTTCAAAAATTCATATCAAGCCATATTACGTTCTCGTATTGAATTTGACCATGTAGGTATCGGGCCTTGCAATCGCCGGTGCGGACGTTTGGAAAAGTGTTCAACTGAGTTAATTTTTTAGAGTGTAGATAAAATAGTGTATGCAACTGCATATAATTAGGCATTAGAATACTCGTGTCAATCTATTATCACACTCGGCTACGCCTCGTGTGATAAACAGACACTCGCATTCTAATGACCCTCAGTATACGACAGTTGCATAAACTGCTATTTTGTTGCTTTTCAGTTGTCATTTTTGTGCGATTGAAATGTAATTTGTCATTAGCTATACTAGGTATTAAAAATTTAAAGCTATGGCTTTGGCTACGGGTCAAATCGATTCTTTCAGCTTACAGATCAATCGTACCGATTTTCAATAGAATATCTATTTTCAATAGGTACTATACCTTAACTTGCAGCAGCAGTAGCAGCGTTTCGTCTACTGTTATCACTTATTTACTAATACGAGTATAATAATACTTTTGCAAAGCTTAGTCTTTTATGTGGCTCTCACTAAAGAAACGGCATTTTATTGAACAATAAAACTGGAATATTCATATAAACAAATACTATAGGTATATATATCGACTTAGAATATGCCGTGTGATGCCGGCTTAGAATAGCATTACCCCATTTCTTTCCCGTGGGAGCTGTAAAAGGCAACTGAGGGACTTGAGGATGTGTATTGCAATTTTAGGCGATGGGCTGACAACCTATCACTATGGCGATACACAATTTTCCAAATGACCCTCAAATATATGTCAGACTTGGCGTAAATGTCCGTTTTAGCGGCCATGTACCCTCTGCCTACTTCGCAAGGCAAGGGATAATATGCGTGATATATGTATGTATGTATGTGGATTATATCGAATATTTTAGGAAAAGCGACGTACAATCAAACGCAAGGTAATACGAGACTAAGAATTTATTCGATAGTTACAAACTACCCTCATACATAAATATACACCATTCTTCCCCCTCTGTTTCCTTAGCCAACTATGAATAATAACATTGCAGTACAATTTTTAAATCTCTACACTCTCTTCCCTCCCCCATCTTACATGTAAGATTATAAAAGAAGAAAAAAAATTAAAAAATTAGAACACAAGTAAAAAAAAAAAATTATAAGTTAAAATTGCCTATGCAAGCATCCTAGCATTAGGTACGTATGTACATAAACACGTGTCACCAAGCGTAACATGAAGTATAGTAGAACATAGGACTAACAAAAATAAAAACTAATGTCTAAATAATTAAATTTAACAAAAGAAAGTATATCTTTACTGTACATACTCACAATAGTAAAACCAAAGGTCAATCGAATTCAAACCCGTATCTTGTTACCGGCTTCCTCTGTCTTTTAACAGCAGGTGAGGATTCCCAGTTTAGCACAGGGACATTGGATGTCGGCGCGGCACTCGAACTAGCCGTAACAACTACCTCCCTGGCAGGAGAGGGTGACCCAGCAATGGGACACTCAGGTGCAACGACAACTGGCTCAGGATTAAAGTTTTCGTTTTGACTTGGCTGGTCCGTTAATGACGACGAAGACAACAAATCAAATGTGCCATCAATTTGGGTGTCATCTTTACGCAACTGATCAACGTGTTTTTTGAAACATTTATTGTCTTTTTCGATAAAATAAGTTAACGGACCAATCTGATCTCTAACGATACCCCGTTCCCAGGTAAAAGAATTATTTTTGAAACTCTTGAAAAACACTTTGTCACCAACGTTAAAAAATCTGTCACATCCTGCTTTGTGTTCCATTTGTGCCATTTGTTTACGTTTTACTACCTCACTAGTACTTGGCCTCAGCAAATCTAAAGGTGTACGCACATCTCTGCCTAATAATAAATTCACTGGCGTTTTACCGGTTATACTGTGTGGCGTAGAACGGTAAATAAATAAAAAGTCATTCAATGCCTTTTTCAGATCAATATTGTCATGCATAGCTTTTTTAAGACAATATTTAATAACTTTTACGGCATTCTCAGCGGCACCGTTACTACTTGGCTTATACGGTGTAACTGTTACGTGCTTTACGCCCAATCCGTTTAAAAATTCCCTGAATTCCCTACCATTAAAAGGTGGACCATTATCCGAAACCAACTCATTCGGTAATCCAAACTGCCCAAACAGTTTATGCAACTTACTGCAAGTTGATTTGGTCGAAGTGTTTGACACACGAAACGCCTCAATCCACTTTGAGTGGGCATCGATTACAACAAAATAATAAATATTGCCAGCTAATGTAAAGAAATCAGCATGCAAGCGGTACCAGGGCTCCTGCGGCCACTGCCACGGGTGCAAAGAGGAAGCGGGGGGTGAGGGGCGCTCGCGGGCACAAGTCTCACACGCTTTACAAATGCGCTCGATGTCAGAATCGATGCCCGGCCAATACACGTAATTTCTTGCTAAGTTCTTGCATTTAACAATTTCCTGATGGGTCTCATGAATTTGATGCAAAATACGTTTTTTTAAACTGCAAGGAATGATGACACGATGACCATATAAAACACAGTCCTGCTCCACACTTAGATACTGCTTAATCTTAAAATACGGTTGCAAATTATCATCACGGCAATATTGCCAGTTAGTTTTAATTCCCTTTATCACATCTTGCAAAATTTTATCTTTTAATGTTTCTTTCGCAATCTGTTTGTAATTAATGGGTGCGGAAGTCTCAACAAAATTTATGTACGAATCTACCCGACTATGTACTTGTCGCTCAGCTATCGGCATCCGTGATAAACTGTCGGCTACACAGTTTTGTTTAGAACCAACGCACCTGATTACGTAATTATACGCTCCGAGAATAACAGCCCATCTTTGTAAACGGCTCGCTGCCATCAAAGGTATTCCCTTATGTTCGCTGAAAATCGCCGCTAATGGCTTGCAATCTGTCACCAGTGTGAACTCGCGGCCAAATAGATAATCATGAAATTTGGTCACGCCAAAAATTACTGCCAGACCTTCGCGGCAGATCTGAGCATAATTTTTCTCTGCTGTAGATAAGGTACGCGAAGCATGCAGCACGGGTCGGTCGCGGCCGTCGGCGCAGCGCTGTGATAGCACGGCCGCTACTGCATAAGGCGATGCGTCACACGACAGGGTCGTCGGCAGGTCCGGGTTAAAATGAACTAGAACTGGCGCCTTTTCTAATGCATTTTTGGCCTTTACAAACGCATCATCGCACTCCCTGTTCCACAAAAACGATTTTTCCTTTTTTAATAAGTCGTATAAAGGACTTAAGATCGCGCTTAAATTATTTAAAAATTTGCCGTAATAATTTATTAACCCCAAAAACGCGCGTAATTGCTTGGCGCTGATTGGAACCGGAGTTGTTACTATTGCATCAACCTTTTCGATTTCAGTGTGTAACCCTTCCGCATCTATTACGTAACCTAAGTACGATATCGACTTTTGAAAAAAATTACATTTCTCTACGGCGACCCTGAGTCCACTATCTGCCAAAATTTTAAAAACACTTAAAAGTCTCCTCCAGTGATCTAAACTATCTACACCGCTGACCGTCAAATCATCCAAGTAACAAGTAACAAATCTCATTCTAAATAACTTATCCATCATACGTTGAAACTTATTAGGTGCGCATTTAATTCCGAACGGTAATCTATTGTAACAAAACATACCCTGCATTGTTACTATAGTGCATAATTTCCTAGAAGGGTCATCCAATAAAAACTGTAAATACGCACTGCTGAGATCTATTTTACTGAATAATTTACCACCCTGAAGCGAAGCAAAGATATCTTCGATCTTTGGTATCGGATACTTGTCATCTACCAGGGCCGGATTCAGAGTAGTCTTAAAATCGCCGCATAAACGTACCTGCCCATTTTTTTTAAGCACGGGTACCACCGGCGTTCCCCATTCACTCCAGTCTACCGGTGTGATGATGTGCTCATGCTGCAACCTCTGCAGCTCGGCCTCCACGGCGGGGCGCAGCGCGTGCGGCACGGGCCGCGCGCGCCGCCACACCGGCACCGCGTCATCGCGCACTTCTAACGTAATACTCGCTTTATTAAATGTACCTATACCTTTTTCGAACACATTTGGAAACCGTTTGACTAACTCTTTGTCTATATTCCGTCTCGGCGGTACCTCACCCGGGTTGGTATCTAACGAATTTATTTGTGGATATTTATATCCAAACGCTTTCATCCAATTTCGACCAAATAATGAAGGACTGCTTTTACTATTAACAACAACCAAAGGTAAATTAGTAACAATTTTTCCGTTAATATCAACTGTGCAAAGAAACTTACCCTTTGGCTTTACCCTGTCACCCGAATACGCTGTTAACATAGATTTGTACGGCAATAACTTACAATTTTTGAAATATTTGTTAAACACCGAAATAGGAATCACTGTAACCGCGGAACCTGTGTCACCTTCCAACGTAATAGGTACGTTATTAATTTTAACCTCAATGAACCAACGTTGATCGTCACTCGACTCACTATCACTCAGCTGATACACCTCGACCGCGCGGTCGAAGGAGCCGCTCGACTCCCCGTCGGAGTCATCCGCATTTTCACTGATAT
This sequence comes from Tuta absoluta, assembly GCA_027580185.1. Taxonomy (NCBI): domain Eukaryota; kingdom Metazoa; phylum Arthropoda; class Insecta; order Lepidoptera; family Gelechiidae; genus Tuta; species Tuta absoluta. The sequence continues at coordinate 1,559,765 of JAQAHW010000019.1, read as the reverse complement.
GATGCACACGCTGTTGTTTACGCAAACCGCACACCTTAGCTATATGACCTATGACCCCGCACACGTAACAAGCGCTGTCACGGAATGAACAAAACTTGGGGTCATGTCGCCGATCACATCGCGAGCACCGCTGCTGCTGCTGGTGTCGAAATCCGTCATCACCGCCACGACGACGACGCGCAGCCCCGTCACGCGCGGACGCGGGTGCACGCCGTTGGCGCGAGTAGGCGGCGGGGGCGCCGCGCGCGCCGCGCACGGCATACACCGGCTCCGCGTCGCTGCGGAGCGCGCCGGCGGCGGCGGCGGCGGCGGCTGGCCTCGCCTCCCCCGGCATCGAGTCTCGTACGGCTGCCTCCAATGACAGCGCCAGCTCCGTGGTTCGACTGTACGTTAATTTTTCGTCCTCCTCAACTAGAATACGCTGACGAATGCGGTCGCTCGCCAATCCATACACAAACTGGTCGCGTAAATTTTCTTTAAGCGCATCGTTATCTTTGAACTTGCACGGCTTACTGAGTTTCTTGAGTTCCACTAAGTATTCACTGATCGATTGACCCGCTGCTTGTTTACATGCTCGAAAAATCATTCTCTCGGCAATTATGGAGCGTTTCGGAGATAAGTGATCTTCCACTAATTTGACAATTTCCTCGAAACCCGTTTTCTCCGGTTTTTCAGGATAACACAGGTCAACAATCAGATCTAGTGGCTCGGTACCGACGATGGCCACTAAATATCTGGAAAACGCCTCTTCTTCGATTCCGTTAATAGTAAACCACGCCCGCAAACGGCTGACGTAAGTCGACCAATGATCCACATGCAATTTAAACTCCTTTAGACTACTTAGGTCCGGTGCACTTTTCTTGTTCGACATTATAACGACTTTATTCACGTAAATACACAACTTTTAGACACAAACTCGTCGCCAAATGGATTATATCGAATATTTTAGGAAAAGCGACGTACAATCAAACGCAAGGTAATACGAGACTAAGAATTTATTCGATAGTTACAAACTACCCTCATACATAAATATACACCAGTATGTATGTATGTATATATCTATGCCTTGAAACACTTGCATGTTTTTTTGTGACGCTTGCTTCATTATTAAGTGATTGGTTAAATTGGATACATAGGCACAGAATAATAACTAGTTAGAGTTGGGTAGGTTCTGTTCATGACATAACTGACGTCACCTATTCACTGTCAATCAAGACGTCATAGTAAAACTATTGAATGTTTTATTTTTTGTAGTATATTGTTCGACACCTTCTTCTTCGATGAGTACAGGTATCAGAGTTTTTATACTAATATGCCTCTGAGATGGTACAGCAAGCGACGGCTTAACGTGCCCTTCAAAGCACCTGATGATAATACCTCAATTCTTAATCTTTAACAAGATAAATAAGTTTATGCAAATATATCTCACTCACTCACTCACTCACTCACGATTAAAACCATATTATCTACAGCTTATGTAAATGTATACTAATAATTTATAGTTAAGACAGACTATCTCAACAAAAAAATATATATTTTTCGAATGAGTTTGAAAATTTTGTTTTTAGGAGACCACAAAAAATATTGACTTTCATGAAAATTTTCATAGTGTCTTGTGTATGAATAATTTTTTATATCATATTTTTTTGAAGAATTGGAATAAATACGTGATTCCGGCATTCCCGGATATAACAGAAAACACTAAATTGATATGTAAATCAGACGATAAATTTTCGTATCCGGTGCTCACAGAAGATTGTGAGACTGGACTGAAAAATAATGATGTAGTTCGGAACTACACTGCTGCGTAGTTTGGCGGAATTGTGTAAATAAAATAAGACGACGTGCACAAAAAATCTTTATGTCATATTCAAATATTTTAAAATAAGTAGTCGTGGGTTTTAAACTTTAAGTGAGAGTAGTAAGGTTTGAAATCACTGGTACACATGCTGCACCAGGATAGATGAAGCCATAAGTAATACGCAGGTATTTTTGAAACACAGAAATACAGCCGCACATGTTTTATTTATACTTTGTGAAATGGTATAAGGAAAGATTGAATCACGGAAAATTATTGTATTTGTATTCAAGTCATATACATACATACATACATAAATCACGCCTATATCCCTTACGGGGTAGGCAGAGCGTTACCGGCCGTAAAACGGATATTAACACCACGTCTGACAAAAGTTTGAGGGTCAATCAGATAACTGATAATCAAGTCATATGATGCATTGAAAAATACCCATCTATTTCGAGGCAGGCCAATGCTGTTGTTTTAACGGGTTTCCACCAAATCAGTCCGGGAAAAAACTTTTCACTAAGGATGACTAAAACATACTTAGTTTAAATCAGTTCATACACTTAAAAAACACGCGTATCAAAAGGTATGCTCAAGGAATCACAGATCCATAAATCAAAAATTAATATTCAGGAGGCATTATTAAAAGGTTCGATGGCAAAATGAGAATAGTTTGCCAATTGAAATATTTAGTTGGGATCGTGAGTAAGGAATTTTCATTTCGCTCCAACACATTCCATTATAAACTATATTGGTATGATGAGAAGCTTGATCACAAACTATTTAACCGACTTTTTAAAATGTTTCTTTTTCTACATTATTATGTATCAATCAACTGCATTGATAGGTTTTAAAAGATTTATGGTTTGTCCACTTTTAAATTTATTGAATTATTGATGATATGATGAGTTATGTAATATTTTTTTTCTTTTACTAGATAAGATTCGTAATATTAGATTTTTCTCGTCTATACGTAATATAAGGTGAAATTTTACTAGTTAATGAGTGACTGATAGGAAAATCCCAAGACGGGCTGATGAAGGTGAATGAAGGCTGAAGGCTGATGGAGGTGATAAGGAACAACTTTCCCCAAGGAACATTAGGTTGAAATATGACAAAAATATTTTGAGAGAATAGACAAGAACTCAAATCAGCTTATCGTTTTATATGGAAGTAAAAAAAAAATTATCTTGAACTTTGCTCCTTGGGGAAAATTGTTGCTTATCACTAGCCCGTCATAAGTCTATTTTTCACTATGGTGTACTGGTAAAGTTTCTTCCTATATAATAAAACTGTAACGGTACGCTATCTGTACATAGCAAATGCATTGCGCAAATTTTGTAGGTATGGGTTGCCTTTATATCGCCAAAGAATCCAAAACAACGATTTTCGATTTTTTGTCTGTTTGTCTGATTACCTGTGGATTTGTGCACTACCTAACGTGCAAAATCTCTGAAAGTAAGAGCCAGATTTGAATAAAACTTTTTATGATGTATAGCTTCTAAACTAACTTAAGATTTTATTGCAAAATACTTTATACTGCGAGAAAAACATTTATATTCACAAGAAATAGGGTTAAAAGAATAGATTAACAATAACCCCGCTTGACAATTAAAGTTGCGGAACTAAAAATTATTCAGTATAATGGGCCGCTTCTACTGGCACATACTCGTAGAAATTGTGGGTTAAGAGTACTCAATGTGGAACACCAGTAGGGCTAAGATGGCAAAATAGTCTTCGAGTCGCTTCGAGTTGTCAAAAAGTTACACAAAGGACTAAAATCTCATACAAATCATAAAGAATATTATCAACTGACATTCAATTGAAGTTACAAATAGAGTGAATCTGACATTTCCAGTCTCCTATCTAAGCTTGGGCGACTCGATAGACTGAAGAGAGTCTTCTAGTTATCACAAAAAATAATATGATAAAAGTCGAGGTAATCGTGAACGTAAGTAGGTACTATTGATTTCAATGAAATGAAATTATGTTTATTGATATTGATATTAATATTAAAAATTGCCTATATTTAAAGAATTTATTGCAAGTGCTATTTATCAAATTATTGTAAATGTTTGAATAATTTATTTTTACTCTGTTGACGATGTTGTTAAAGCTGAATAAAGATTTTGAATCTGAATCTTACAAATTTATAAAGTTATATGTTATACAACTTTTTCCTTACTACTTAGGAGGAGAGGAAGGCGCGTAAGGTGCAAAGAGACAGAATTAGAGATATATGCGACCCATTTTCTATCCCGGATAGGGAATTTCAATCTCTATTCTGCATAAATAAGTACATACATACATACATACACATATCACGCCTTTAATCCCTTGCGGGGTAGGCAGAGCATAAATGGCCGCATAAAACGGACATTTACGCCACGTCTGACAAACATTTGAGGGTCATCCAGAAAATTGTGTATCGCCATAGTGACAGGTTGTCAGCCCATCGCCTAAACTGCAATACACACCCTCAAGTCCCTAAGTCGCCTCTTACGACTCCCACGGGCAAGAAATAGGGTGATGCTATTCTAGCCGGCATCACACGGTGATGAGGTAAATAAGTATATGGGTCGCTATCTCGTAGACACCTTACGCGTTGATCTTGACCCGCATAATGGGGAAGGTATGCCAACGCATATTATAGTAAGTAATAACTCATAAGTACTTAGGCCTACTGCCAATATCATTACCTTTAAATCAACACTAACAGTGCAATTCAACACATACGTCGCTTCCCGCTGTCTGTTTGTCCCTATGTAAATAATCTTCGATCTTTCAAACTTCACAACCGATTTTAATGCCTTTTTATATATCGAGTCATTTAAGAGATAGGTTAATATTATTATTTATAATAAGCTCTGTGAAAAAGTATTCATCATCATCATTGGCCTCACACGTCTGTGACAGACGATTTAAACAGTGTCTGAGGCAGACATTACGTTGCCTGGGACGTATTATTATCACGGGAAAACGCTGGGCTTCTTTACATTAATTGCTTTATTATCTTGAATAATGAGACTGAGTTTTTATTTTTAGATACTGACCTCTGTGCAATTTCTTGCTAATGGAGGGTACCAGCGTCAGTTGGGACAAGACCATGCCCTTTGTGCTGGCCAAACGACAATGGGAAAATTTCTTGACAAGTTTGTTCAAGTGATCTATGCGAGGAATGTCAACATTTTAGTGTGGCAAAAGTATCTCATTGTACTTCATGATATATCCCGTTGGATTGCAGTGTTTCCTCGCAAAACAATTTATCCTGTGTGTCTTTCTATAAACATAGTGCACGAAGTTTTATAGATAAAAAATATCTCAATTAGTTTGGTTATCTTGTTTTTACGGTAATTTTGATTTAACAGCATACCTACAGTTTTGAATGATCATTCAAATGGCACACGTCGCCGCATCTAATTGAGGCTGTCATCGGTTAACTGTCTGTCAAAAACTGCAATATCAAGGTTGTCACAGGCTGTTGTTGGCTAACTGGCTATCAAAAACCGCAGTATTGAAGGGTGACATACAGGGTGTAAGGGAAAGCAATTGATGACCGCTCATTTCGTAAACCTACCGATATTATTAGCTTAAATCAAACTTTAGTGAACAAGTGGAGCCCCCGAGTAACATTTTAGAAAAAACAACACTTTTATCCCTTTTTATTTAAATAATTTAAAACTGCTCATTCTAAAAGGTCGTAAGTGCATGATGACGTCAGAATACGATTATTAAAATGGTATCACTATAATTCTTGAAAATAATAAAATATAATGGCAATACTGATGATTGAAAGATGATTGGCAGCGACCTTACCATACATTTCCAGGGTTGCCAACCGTACAATACAAGGTTCTTCGTACGAATACGAAACCGTACGACACGCGTGGACAAGTATTCACTTCTGTACGAGGTTTTGGAATTTTTCATAATTTTGCTTGCAAATGCTGATTGCAAACGATTTTACGTATTCAAATGTTTTGATAAAATTTGATGGAAAAGAAGTTTAAAGGCGGAAACATACTATCTGACGCATCCATCAGCCGCGGCTTAAGACAGTGTGCACGGAGTGTCCGCGGACGAAATTCGTCTATGGTCGCGGTCGCGATGATGACGTCGAGCAACGAGTAGGACGAAATTTTTTATTTAACTGTGGCCACATTGTATTGTCTACCAAGAAATTAGATAAAAAGAAGCGTTTACGTGTTTACGTCCACGAAATAAATTAAAAGCGACTCCAGAGTCTAAAGGCCAGTGCACATTGTCTAGGGCATCCGTCCGGCTAGATATCTCTCTCAGAGACTGTGCGTGACTTAGATAGTTTGCAGTTTCACATAAATTACTACACATATTCAAATAAGTCGCGGCTGACGGACGCGGCTGATGGACGCGTCAGATAGGATAGTTCCGCCTTGATTAGGAAGTAAAAAACGTTGCAGAATGGGAGGGTGGAAGGGAAAAGAGAAAGACGAAGACGCACAAACTTTACTCAAATTAAGAAACGGAGAGTCTACGAGTCGTGACTAACGTAACTTTAGTAGAGTCGTGTAGTACTGAGAGGTCAAAACCCCAGCAGGAAAGACACAAGTGTGGGAATACCACACTGCTGGACATGGGCCTCCCCCTATAAGGGGTTATTTGCCATACTCACCACGCTTAGCAGGTGCAATGGCGAGCGCAGTGTAAGGTGTTGTATTCACTGACAACGCTGCTGCCCATTTCCTGGAGTCATCCCTTAGTCGGCTTTTACGACACCCGGGTAGATATTGATAAGCATTTTGTTTTGCCTTTGGCATCTAATCTAGTAACTTAGTCAGTTGGTACTCTTCGGTAGTTACCTACTTGTTGGCGTGTGACATGTCCACACGGCCCGCATCTGGTGTGGCATGTTCATGGCATGTTTCTTAAGCTTCCAGTTCCATATTGGTTCCATAGATTACAACCGGTGCATCGACGCGCGTGCTTCATTTGCGTAGACGTACAAGCCTTAAGTGCTTCAGTACGAAAAAAAAAACCCAGTTGGCAACCCAGCCAACTATGTACTTTGACGTTATTGACAGTTTTGGCGCTCATGATGCGCTTTTTTTTGCAAATTTACGGCTCCAAACGGATGTGTTTTTTTTGCAGGATAATCATCGTATTGTGACGTCACAAGCACGATTTCAGAAAATTGATTATTTTTCCTAGATTTTCAACAGAAATATTTGAAACTTTTTCACTATGAATCTGCAATCAGAAATCTCCGAAATGGTCATAGAAAAAGTGGATATTATGAAATTTGAGCGCTTGTCAATTAGAATGTTGATAGGGTTCATGCAGACTATGAAACTTTACAAAAAATATATTTCAGGAAACGTCAAAAATTTTTGGACTTCCCATTGTAAATGCAGTCTGCAGATCGTGTATTGTATGGGAGGTCGAATATTTTTTGTCGTTTCCAGACATATGTTCCATGAGGAAAGTTGTTCAGTTTCATGGTGTGAATGCACCGTATCAGAATTCGGAGGACTGTCCCTTATACCCTGTATATAACATCAGTGTTGCCATCCTCTTCATCAAGTCACCACCCAAATATTGGATTTTTGATTTATGTGTGACGTGGTGTGCGGGCAACTATCCGGAACCCACTGGCTGACTAGAATACTAAATTCGAGTTGTAAGCAATATGTAGTAAAGTGTCACGGGGTTGTGTTATTGAAAATATCGGCTAGTCAGTTATTTTTTGGGATCTCGTTAACAAGTGAACGGGAATTTGGTGAAAAATAGACACTGTTTTCGGCCGGTTGATATCACTACATAGTATAAAATAAAGTCGCTTCCCGTTTGGTGTCTCCTTATATCTTTAGAATTACACAACGGATTTTGATGCGGTTTTTTTTATTAGATAGAGTAACTTGAGAAGAAGGTTTATAAGTATAATTTATTCCGGGAAATGGTCACGTTCCCATGGGAAAACGGGTAGCCCAACTGGTAGTTATCTTTTGACCCCCTTTTGACACCTTTAAGGATTAAAATTTCAAAAATGCTGAAACACGTATAAAATTATTTCAAGTTATGAGTTTAATCAGAAATTTTGAAACAGATCACATTTAAGATAAAAAACTTTCATACAAACTTTTAACCCCCTTTTCACCCATTTAATGGTTAAAATTTCAAAAATGCTGAAACACGTGTTTAATTATTTTAAATTATTAGTCTAATCATAAATTTTGAAACAGATCACATTCATTTAAAAAAACGAACTTTCATACAAACTTTAAACCCCCGTTTGACCCTATTAAGGGTTAAAATTTCAAATATGCTGAAACACGTGTTTAATTATTTTATGTCATAAGTCTAATCACTAATTTTGAAACGCATTACACTTAAGACAACGATCTTTCATACAAACTTTTAACCCCCTATTCATCCCTTGGGGGATTTAAAAAAAACCGGAATTTAAAGTAAAGTCGCTTCTCACATCTGTCCCTGTCTGTTTGTTTGTTTGTATGCTTAAATCTTAAAAACCACTCAACGGATCTAGATGAAGTTTTTTTAAAAGATAGAGTGATTCAAGAGGAAGGTTTTTATGTATGTATATATGTATGTATGATTTATATCGGGAGAAGGTCTGTTTCCCGTGGGAAATCAGTTAGCAGCAGGTGAAACCGCTGGGCGGGCCGCTAGTGATTACTAAAAGAAAGGGATAGTCTGCTTTCAATGATACATACATACATACTCCCTTGCGAGGTAGGCAGAGCGTAAACGGCCGCAAAAACGGATATTTACGCTACGTCTGACATATATTTGAGAATCATTCGGAAAATTGTGTATCGCCATAGTGACAGGTTATCAGCCCATCGCCAATAATTGCAATACACACCCTCGAGTCCCATAGTCGTCTCTTACGAGTCCCATGGGAAAGAAATAGGATGATGCTATTCTAATCCAGCATCACACGGCACCAATCAATGATATGTGTATATTATTTTTAATTATTGACAATTGAAAGCAATCTGGAAGTAGATACTACTACTAGAGGTATAACAGCCACATTCAGAGGTAGGTACATTCAACAATAATACTGAGAATGAGTCAATATACATACATATATCACGGCTATAATCTCTTGCGGGGTGGGAATACGTAACCGGCCGTAAAAACAGACAACTACAACACGACTGACAAACATTTCAGGGTCATTTAGAACATTGTGTATCGCCATAGTGACATGTTGACAGCTAAAATAGCTATGCACATGACATCCTTGAGTCCTTTAGTCGCCTTTTACGACACCCACTGGAAAGAAATGGGGTGATGCTATTCTAAAACGACATTACATGCTAGAATGCGTTAAAGGTAATTACATGCTACCTCAGTTGTAGACAATAATCTCAGAATTCATTGACCTACTAACATAGCAGTAATCAAATTAGGTGGTTAAGTTTTGTATGTTCCCACGCCATGTAAGTTTAAGTCATGATACTCTTGAAAATTAAGGGTCTATGATTTTTGAATACTGAAATGAACCACAATTTTCAGGTTGGAAGAGACAGCCCTCCTAATACTGATCCGCATTCAGACCATGAAACTGAACAACATTCCATAAAATATATTTTAGGAAACGTCTAAATATTTTTGACTTCTCATAGAAAATGCAGTCAGCTGGTTGGTTATTTATGGGAAGTCGATTTTTTTGTCGTTCCCTGACATATGTTTCTAGGGGAAAATTGATCAGTTTAATGTTCTGAATGCACCCTATCAGTACACGGAGGACTGTCCCTTATAGGGTGTATATCGCTAAAATTATACTCACCTACATTCCTTACAAAAATAAAAATGTCTAGTTTAGTTAGTTTAGCATTAATTGTTATTTGTCCTTATACTTATGTGTAAATTAAATCCTACAATAAATAAAAAAATGGTTATTGAATAATTGCGGTACAAAATGCAAGTTTTCCAAGTAAAATTTTCAAACAGCAACAGTTGGTGAATAAAGTTAACTTAATAACTAGATCCGAAATTGGTTCTTGCGGTCAATTTCAATGTGGTCCATTATACGCTGAATGGGGGTTTGAAATTGGTTCTTTTCAATTCAGTGGAACTAAAGATTCTACATGAAAAGCTGTTTTGAATTTTAAGGCGGTTCTCTTACTTGTCTCAATGTCAATCTTATTCTCATTAAAATATGGCTACGGTGCATTTACGGTGCGTAACGTATTTTGTAACTAATGAGTTTTTTAAAATATTATTTTGTTTTTGAATGGAATACGTTTATTTTACCGGGTATTCCACAATGGAGTCCATGTTAGAAAACAATTTTTTTTTTTTGAGTTACCATAAAGTAAGTTGTTGTTGTAAGTTGTAAGTTGAATATTAATTTCTTTTCTATTTATAGTTTTTGACATTTAATTTGTAATTGTTTTTTAATAATTTATTTAGTTTTGTAGTAATTTATTATTGATTTTTAATTGACATTTAACTTATACAAAATAACTATTAATTGTTTCAATAGATTATTGCATGATTTTTATTTGTATGTAAATTTGACGTAAACATTATCGCCTTGGTGTATAACTGTAATGATATTGATTTGAATAAAATTATATTGAATTGAATATTGAATTGAATAAAAGGACAGTCCAGGAATTTTGCGTGGGAGGCCGTTTTTTTATCGTTTACCAACATAGCCTCCCATTTTTTTCTGATCATGCTTGCAAAGTTTTTGGTACACCGTCTTTTACACCCCATTAATAAAAAAAGGCTGAAAATCGAATTCAATGAAATAATGAATAATATTTATTATTGCCGTGTGATGCCGGTTAAGAATAGCATTTGCCGTGTGATGCCGGTTAAGAATAGCATCACCCCATTTCTTACCCGTGGGAGTCGTAAGAGGCGACTTAGGGACTCGAGGGTGTGTATTGCAATTTTAGGCGATGGGCTGACAACCTGTCACTATGGCGATACACAATTTTCAGAATGTCCCTCAAATATTTGTCAGATGTGGCGTGGCCTACCCCGCAAGGGATTATAGGCGTGATATATGTATGTATGTATGTATGTATGTATGAATAATATTCATTGATAAATTCAGGGTTTTAACCACTCGCATATCAATTGACATAGCGGTTTTTACAACAACCTGCAATGTCATATCATACTCAAGCAATTTGGAAATATGCGGCGGTACTATCTATTTACAGTTGATAATCCACGATTACGATTACGATTTACTTATTCTATACCTACCAGTATTGATGTGTGTGTGTCGGCTTAGAATAGCATCACTCCATTTATGGTGGGTGTCGTAAAAGGCGACTAAGGGACTCAAAAAAAAGGAAATGAAAATTAAATTACTTTATTCAAAGTAGGATAGTATTATCACTTGTTGACGTCATGATTTTTATAACAATTTTGTATTGCCCTAATAGAAAACCGGCTCGGGTGGGGTAAAAAATAAAAATAAAGGCACTGCCTTGGGGCTGGCCTAGTTAATTATAGTTACGCCACCACCATCTGTAAACAACATTTGATTCAAATTTAAGTCAAGATTTTCAAAGCGTGTTATTTACATTCGTATAATAAACCGGACCCCCTGAACAGGAAAAATCCTCCAAAAAACCTGCCCAGAAGTGCTCCTACTCAAATTAACAATCTTTCTAGTGTAACAATGTGCATTGCAATTTTAGGATGGGCTGACAACCTGTCTCCATGGCGATACATAATTTTCTGAATGACCCTCAAATGTTTGTCAGACGTGCAGTACATGCCCGTTTTTCACGGCCGTTTACGCTTTGCCCACATACCTACCAGTGAAATGTATAAAATATATTGGTAGTATGGAATAGTCTCTTTTGTCCAATATTTTTTTTCTTTTAAAAACTTAACCAACAGAACGTAAAATCCAGCAAGGGCTGAAAAATCTGCAAAATGGCCGTTGACCGTTACGTACGTACGTGCCGGCATCTGACCTCACACGCGTGGCATTCTATCATGTGACCCAGAACAGTGGAGTTAAAAGTTTCATGTAGTGTGTTTAGTTTGATTTGTTTAATACAGGGAGTAACAAAACAGTATAATAAGCTGAAAGTAGGTCAAGGTAAACATTCAACTGATCAACTTTCCCCATTAATATAGGTCAAAATATCAAAAAAAATTACCTCCCTTACAAAATTGCCAACCAGCCCGTTTCATATCTTGACCTATGTTCCATTGGGAAAGTTGTTCAGTTTCATGAGTATATACCTATACTATATGAGGACCACTCTTTCCAACTTGTTAACCCTTTTTTGTTACTTCTTGTACATGTGGAATTTGCCATCTCACAGTTCTCTAACTTTTTTATGATTTCAACCAGATGGCGCTATAGAGGTAGTTAACTGAAATTTTGACCCTAACTTTTTTCATCCATTTACCTACATTTCCTAGGAAACAAACTTATTTCAGTATAGCTCAGCGCCATCAATGTACACTTGAAGATTGTCTAGAAATGGCTCAGTCAATAAGTAGAATAAAGATGAACAGTCTGCAAAAGGTCGGCTGACCGTTACGTACGTACGTGCCAGCATCTGACCTGACCACATATGCGTGGCATTCTTGTCGTGTGACGTAGAGCCGTGGATCTCAAAGTTTCAAAGAACATGTTTCTTTTGATTTGTTCAATACGGGATGAATGGAATAGCCCTTCGAATACTGATAGGGTTGCACCCTATCAGGCCATGAAACTGATTAACTTTCCCCGTGGAACATACGTCAGGAAAAGATAATGAAAAATGGAACTCAGCTTTCAGCCTTTATTATGGTAAGCCAAGTTTTTTTCATGTGTCCTGAAATATATTTATATGGAAAAGTTTTCTTTTTTCATAGTCTGAAAGCATTTGGAGGACTGTCGTTGACACCCTGTATTATGTCACACATTCAGACTTATACCTTGTATGTTGCTGTTAGTGCAGCAATAATGTTGTATTTATTATGTCTGATACAACTTAAACTGTTTAATTAGGGAGATACGAAAAAAAAACATTATCATTGATAGGTACTAAACACGGCTTAGCTCAAATTTGCGTCAGCTCTTATAATGAATTTCTAAAACCCCCTTGAAACAATAGTTCAAAACTTTGAGAAACATGTCCTAAGTACTCTACCGCTAGGACTGTACTGTCTACTGCTCGTTTAATTTGAACACTAGGTATGATTATTACATTGTGAACGAGCGTAGGTCGGCCTTGTTAAGTTCTACATAACTAGTAGAAAATTGGAGCCGAGTGCGCTTTACTTTAACCGAATATTTGGCTAACATTGTTTATTCAATTTACTTAGTATTAAAAGATAATATTTATTCAATATCGGATACGTATTGAAACACTTATTTATGGTCGAATAAATGATAAACAGATTGGATATTACTCTACTGACAAGAGCGAGGCTCTTATATTAATGATGATGAAATGATTTTTCATAAAATACACTGATATATGTTCAACAAACATGCGGTTACAGTCAAATAGAGTTTTTAAAATGAAATGGTACATACAGATGTTGCATAATTACAAAATTGATGATTTGATTACAAATGTCAACGTGTTCTTCGCCTTTTCTAGTCAATTTAGTTGCCATTGTTTTCATGTTCGCCTTATTTTGACAGATACCATGCATTTTGCGTCAAATTTAAGACATAGCACAACTAAAATATCTCCTATCCTTTACTTTACCTATTTGACAGAAAGTGACAGCGCAAATTTAAGTAATCTACGAGGTTTTATATCTCGAATTGAGACCATTGTTTTTATAGTGGCCTCATCTTGACAGATAACGCGGATTTTGCGTCAAATTAAAAGAAATGATATGGCTAAGATATCTCTTATCCTTTTCTAAAACTATTTGACGAAAAGTGACAGCGCTAATTTAAGGTAAGCTGTAAGAATTAATATCTCGAATTGAGGCTATTTTTTTCATGCTTTCCTCATCTTGACAGATAACGCAAAATTTTCGTTTAATCAAAAAACTTTACACGGCTAAGATATCTCATATCTTTTTCTTTAACTATTTGACGGAAAGTGACAGCGCTAATTTAAGGTAAGCTAAGATAATTAATATCCCGAATTGAGGCCAGTATTTTTCTTTTACATTTTTAAAGTCGTATTAGACCACGACCTAATAGAAGGCAACAGTATATAATATATAATACAGGCGTAATACGTAGAAGTCCGTCGGGCAACTTCACCGAATGACCATCACAGAAGCCACGAAATGGCACTAACTACGGGTACAACTATGCAGAACTAGACCGTCCCTTTCAGACGGGTTTGAAGTTTGAAGCTCTCATGGTTCACAATATGGATAGTCAACGTCCTTTTGTTGATACTAAACTGCATTGAATGAAAAGTTTTCAGCATTTTCTTTTAAAAACGCTTCCAGAGGCTAAATAAAAATGTTTTAAATAATGAGTAAAGATTCTTTTTGTTTTATTTTATCAATGATGGGTTTGCTCTTGACTATAGTCTAGGTCATAGGACAGAGACAGAGTCTAAGATGGAGCGAGCTCACCCAGAAGAAGCCTGTTCACTCTTACTTTGAAGAGATTAGGGTTGTATGCGTTTGAAAACACAGACGTAGGTAGTGAGTTCCACTCTTTAGCAGTGCGCATTATAAATGATGATAGGAAGCGCTTTTTCCGAATTGGTGGAATTGCAACCACTCAGGTATAGATGGTATCTGCGTCTGGATGTCCGATGGTAGAAGGGAGCTGGTGGAACAAGGTCGTAAAGGAGTAAAAAAGTGAAGATTCCAGTACAGATACATACATACATCAGCCTATTGCAGTCCACTGCTGAACGGAGGCTTCCCCCAGGGATCGCCATAAGGCTCGATGTCTTGTTTTCGCGATCCAGTCGCTACCAGTCGCCTTTTTTAAGTCATCGGTCTATCTGGCCAGCGGTCGTCCAACTCTACGCTTGCCGAGGCGTGGCCTCCACTCGAGATCGTTTACTTATGCATCCATCGGTTTTATGACAGATGTGCCCAGCCTACTACCATTTAAATTTGCTACAGATGCTGAATTTCATTTACAGAATGTTGTATGTATTAGTAAAAAGTGATTCAGTGAACAGGGTAAGATTTAGTATCATTTTTTCAATCTCGGCTCGCGGATATAAGATTAATTACGTTTTTATCCATATATGATTTTTTATGATAAAGGCAGCACCTAACCTAGGGAGGCGTCTTAATAGAGAACATCTTTAAGGTTACCAGACAACAACTCCGACTGAACACGCTATGTAAGGCGTCCCGCGCGCCATCTCTCTAATTGTGCTATTTACCATAGCCATTTATTTGACAACGTCGTCGAATCGTTGTTTACCTAAAGCCATCATAATATTTACCTCATTCAACATTCACGAAAAACAAGTGCCCAATCTGACTCAAGGGAAAGTTTTTCGATACCTACTTACGAAGAGAAAATCATCGACATAGTTCTGCCTTAGAAGTGCCAATTGGTACCTAGATATGATATAACTGTCTACATATCACATTTAAACGAAAGTTATTGTATAAAAAAATATAAATATATAAGTCCTGAAAGAAATAAACCCTCACAAAATAATACGTATCCAGACTGTTAACTGACACAAAGGTTATTTTTTTACAAATAGTTAACTCGAAATGCTGGCTCGCACGTACTCATATTTAACACCAAATTGAGGCGTGCGTATAGTTGTCAACTGACATAATTTCAAACTTACTTATATTCTCATAAGTAGATTTCTTTATTTGACATTCTAAAAGTATTTACTGTGAATCTACTTGAAAATAATAGAAAGTATTGAAGTTCGAAACTAAACATAATATTAATATAGAAAATAGACAGAAAATGCATATTCAATTTCAGCTCATATTTCTGTGCATACAAATAAATATTTTCGCTCTGATATTTTCACGAGTCAACCTCAAATTCTTTTATCCTATTTTACGATAAAGCTGTGTCATATTTGTCACCAAAATTGCATTAAATCACAAATCATGGCACTTTAGGTTTAACAGCCGAAATAGTCCACTGCTAGATATGGCCCTTTTGGTTTTTATTTTACATACTCACCACGCTTGGCAAGCAGATTGGCAAGTGCAGTGCAAGATGTTGCATTCACAGGGAATGCTGCGGCCCATTTCCTGAATAATTATCCCTTAGTTGCTTCTTCTTAGGTGCTACGGAGGGCACGTTAAGACGTTGGTCCCGGTTGTTGTCTATGATTACTTAGACGGCGGTCGTTAGACAACCATGTCAGAGACCCAGGTTGAAAAACCCTGAATCCAGGGTTCATTGGGTCACACGAAAAGAAGAAGATACTACTTAGGAGTATAATTGGGGTGATGCTATTCTAAGCCGGCACCACACGGCAAACCATGGCACATCTACAACCTAATCTATCCAAATTCAGTTGCATTTCCTAAAATTAATGCTTCTTGTGAAGTTGGCTAACGACATTCAGTTAGACCAACATTACGATTCAGTTAAAGTTGCTAACTTCATTAGTGAAGCCGTCAAGACGAAATTACAGTTTAGACGCGCGGATGCTGGGTACAGTTAGCGAAGAAAAAATTGGCTCAAATATCGTCGGCGGTGTACTGTGATAACCACGTAAGTGCTTGAGACCCAAGTTTTCAGGAGAAACAAAACACCTTCTGGTGAAAAAAAATGTATGTAAATTGTATTTCTTTTTAGAAATAAGTAAACCTGTTGTGCCTTGTCTCATTGTAAATTGTTCCTGTGTATGTTTTTGTGTACAATAAAAGGTTAAATAATATGCAGCTTTTTCAAACATGTGATTGATTTAATGTATATACATAGTAATACATGTTATTGCGTTGCGTGAACAATATTTAAATATTTCTTGCCTAAAAGTATTAAACGTGAGTTGCGAGGTTGTGTAAAAAAATATAGTAGTTTTTTACGAGGTTTTCAATAAAACACCATAGTTTTAATCTTCATTAGCAACGTTTTTGCCACCGTAGATGGAAAAAGGATACGATAACCCGAGAATCTAGCCATCTATTCTACTTATATCAGTATATGTAGGGAAAAACTATCTGAGATTGGTATCTTAGATATTATCTAATAATAAACCCCAGATACTGTGAGTGTATTAGTGATAATACAATGAATAAAGTTATTTTTCTCAAACATGCTAGGAAATGTGTTCATTTCTTTCAAAAAAAGAAACCGCGAAGTTTCACATTGTTTGTCACGTCTCAGATCACGCCAGCAAAGTTGTATGGAAATCCTTTGCTGGTGTCCATTAAGATAAATTTGTTATACGCTAAACCCACATAATTTGATTTCAAAATTATCTCGATGACTCTCATAGAAACGGAACGTAATTTTGTATGAAACAGGTAACTAAAGACGAGGCTGTATGATGTGAAGATCCTTGCCTGTCCAGAACTAAAAAAGAAAAGAAT
Source organism: Tuta absoluta (assembly GCA_027580185.1). Lineage (NCBI taxonomy): Eukaryota > Metazoa > Arthropoda > Insecta > Lepidoptera > Gelechiidae > Tuta > Tuta absoluta. The sequence continues at coordinate 1,542,523 of JAQAHW010000019.1, read as the reverse complement.
GAACTAAACATTAAGTATGGCTGAATATTACGTAATACTGTGCCTTACAGGCGAATTTATTTTAAAAAATTACAATTGGTGGGAAAATTGTAAATTTTTATTTGTTTCGTTGTGTTGTGGTCGCTAGCTAACTTTTAAAAGAAGTACAATCTTTCATTTCCTAGCCTTTTTTTGAGAAAAGCACTATGTAAGCCTCGGGGAAAATTACTTTGCTTGACTTGTATAATTGAAGTCCTCGCCTGCGGCTCGGACTTCAAACTTTACTCGTCCAGCAAAGTCTTATTTTCCATACCTCGACAACAATGTACTATTATTTTCATTTTTCATATGTGAAAATTTAAATATCTGACATGGTGCGAATTAGCTCATGAATAAATATTTGCTTTATGTTACTGCTGCTGGTACCTCTTTGTTTCATTATATCCTCTTTTATGAAAAACTTTTTTTTCCGTGAACTAATTGCAAACGCTAGTTGTAGCTGACTGTACTTCGACACATTAGCCTGTAATTGTTACATTCTAGGCTATCCTTGTGCTTGATTTCCTTATTTTCAACGCTGGCTCAGATAGCGCGGGCGGCGGTTATCTTTCTTGTCGTCCGTTACTGCGTCTTTTTACGCACCGTAACGCATGCGTCTGCCCAAGAAAAAATAAATTGCAAATTCTGATCTTATTCCCATAGAAATATGGCTTCGGTGCGTTCCGATGTTTGACGGATGCTTCCGTCAAGTCGTTTGATAGCCATCCCAAAATAAAATCCAAGTTGTTTAAAAGTTTGAAAGAAACATATTGTTGGTATATTTTGTCATAAATAATATCGGCTTAAACACACTTGCAGAATTTCAATGGACCGAAAAAAAAATCTATTTAAAAAATATAACAAAAAGAACAGTCAAAATCCCGCAGCTGAAAATACGAAAATGAGATAAAATTATGATTTAAATGTGCGTGCAAATAGATAGCAAACTAGATACTATAGTGGGGACTTTTCTATCTGACAGTTAAAAGATGGCAGATAAGATATGGCGTTATGCTAAATTGAAATTGTTACATTGAATGCATTCCATTTACATTCGTTTGTATGGAAAGATACTATTTCAGTTAAGCTCAGCGCCATCTTAGTATACTTGAAGATTAGTAGGTAAACTTCCTATTGGTGAAAAATGTGTCATAGTTAATACTGTTACTTCTTATTGGTTCATAAACCCTCGAGTTCCTTAGTCGTATCTTACGGCACCCACGGGAAATAAAAGAGGTGATGCTATTCTTAGCCGGCACCATACGGCTAAGTAGATTATGAATTTAGTAAACGTGACCTCACCCCGTGTCTCAGCATATTCAGTATCACTCGCCCGAAGGGAAATATCCAAGCTACAGCGAATAGAATTCTATTTAGAACATTCCACAAACTTCACCACATTTCTCTAGAACATTCTACTCTACATTTCTGCACGAGGGCGTAACCTAACCTACTTCTTAGGTTGTAGACTAAAGAGGTGTTACTATAGTTCTAAAAGCTAACTTCCAATAAACGAAAAGATCTAAATTGATTTTGTGAACACAATGACAAAAATATAGAACATATTTTTAATGCCGTGTGATGCCGGCTTAAAATAACATCACCCCATTTCTTTCCCGTGGGAGTCTTAAGAGGCAACGAAGGGACTCGAGGGTGTGTATTGCAATTTTATACAAAAGGCTGATAACCTGTCACTATGGCGATACAAAAATTTCCAAATAACCCTCAAATATTTGTCAGACAGACGTGGCGTAAATGTCCGTTTTTTGCGGCCGTCTGGTCCGTTTATCGGCAAGATTAGCCACACAACGAATCCTCGTCTGATGATTTTCTTCGGCGTTACGCGCTGTTTCTTAAGATTTACTTTGTTTCCCGTAGGATTGATAGATTTTCCTGCGGTAAAAAGTAAACGATATCCTTTCTTAAGTTCCTGTATATGCTTATGCCAAATCGTATCTAAATCTGTTTTGTGGTTTACGCGTGAAAACATAACAGACAGTAACTCGCTCTGTTTCTTTCGAATTTATAATATGAAGTATGGATTTGGAAGTTGGTCCCTAACAGAGGTCCAACTATTATTAAATAAATTCGACCTTTGTTGTTAGGCTAAAGATGATCAGATATACCTACTTATTGCGCAAAAAAAATAGGAAAACATCGGTTATTTCTGGGATAATCTTACTTCCGTTCATAGACTGATTAGCCCCGTATAATATTTTCATCATTTTTTCACCTTATATTATTATCTGCGTATCAAATTTTAATATTATTATGACTTTTTATTATAATTGCTATTCTGTAACGTCCCACTGCGCGTAGATATTACGTTATATTAAACTAAACTTTCCAAACTATTGATGGTCTAAAACAAAATTTTATTTTTACAAGAAATTATGTAATAATAATACGTCACACGCCTGTCCGTCTGAAAGCTTCTTTGAAGTCATCCGAAGAGGTCTTTAAATTTTATTGAACATGCACTCTTTGAGATTTATAGCTGATCGTCACGAAATCGTCCCATAAATTTTATTACTTCAAACAAGTTTGAAAACCAATTCGCCAGGTTTTCAAGCGTTGTTGAGATTGTCATCAAACAAAAAAAAACTTTTTTCCAGAAAAACAATGTTTTAAAGTAGATCTTTTAGTTTCTGTTGTCATTGTATCGTTGTTATTTTCGAAAATAAAAGCATCTCAAAGATTCGAATGCTTCCAAAAAATGAATTTAGAATTTATGTACTCTGGCGGTTTCAAAATGAATCAACGTCACCCTGATGACTCTAAAAATGTATGGTATGACTTTGCCTTTTGTGTTTTCCTGGTTGTACTCTACGATTTTAGCCCCGGAGTTTTGCAACGGGGGGCATCTGGAGAAGTTTTTATGGTTTTTTAAACGACCAGATTTAGGAGATTTTTCAGTTATTCTGGGAAGACGGATCGGACTGTATCAAACCGGTTCGTGCCTCTAATTTCCAAAATAAGGAACAAATGATGGACCTCCGCGCCTGTGGTGGCATCGGTTGATGAGCTTGTGTAGTGTGATCTACTTGCAATGGCTGCAGCAGCGGCTACAGTGATATCGTCATCATCATTCGAAAGCTGTGCGCTTAAAACGCGAGGTTCGATGGGAAAAGTAGTTGGACGCGGCCACTCAGAATCGTAAAAAGACCTCGGTAATTACTTAACTACACATTTATAACATCCGTACGTAATGAAAACGGTTAAAAATCCTTTGAAAAATTCTCTCCGCGCAATTTTATATGACTGTTGATGCAAAACGTGCTTTTCACCCTTAAATGTTCAGACTCTTGGTAATGCTTACATAGTAATGAGTACAGCTAGCTCAAAAAGTGAACTTAGGCTCATGGTTTGTTGAAAGGCGGAGCGGTTTTAAACTTTCAATATTAGGCGGTACTCCAACTTGCGTCTGAAATGAAAAAAATTAGATCCTATTCCCATACAAACAAACGACTTGACGTATCCGTTACACACTGTAACAGTGTGCGTTTCCACGCACCAGTAAAAATCAGAATGGCCACATCATATTTTATACTCAACAGATGGTGACTTGACATTGAGTATAACTTTTTGTACGTTTACAGACAAATCTAACAGTACCAAAATTAAAGCTCTAGCATTGCGTAAATTCCGCCAACAAACACTTTTCAATTGGTCACTCGTAATTTTTTTTACCCATTTAAAAAACATCTTTACAAGTAATTTTACAAGAAAACATTAATACATAATTTTTGTACGAAATGTGTACAAAAACATTTTATTCATAATTTTTACGTTTATTTCGTATTTTAGTAGATATTTGACTGTCAAAAAATGAACCAAATTTGCACCAAATAGGGTGACCACACGATTAACGAACGTGGAAGAAGTTGAAAAAAGGTAACGACAGATGGCGTTTTGTAGACATTCTATTGTGGGTGAGGTTCTGTTCTCTCTTTTTCGCGTGGGACGCCTAGTAGACGAACGAATATGCTGATCGGCAATTTTGTATTGGAGGTATAAATATTTTTATCGCATTTCGATATATTTCTTGGAAAAGTTGTTCCTTATCACTAACCCTTCTTGAGTTTCCGCTATCGGTCATTAGTATGGCATAATAAAAACGGCTACGGTATGTTATACGTGTTTTGTATGGGAAAAACATCGGAATTTCCAAGTAATTTTTTTTCACGCCCCTCTCCCCAAGAGAAACATATTTTTTGAATCGCTTTTCTTGTTAATAGTACCACCCTTAGTAACTCTAAAAGCGGGAATATTTCAGAGTAATTAAGATATTAAAGAGGCGAGTGTTTTGAGCCGTTTCTGCATCCATTTGGAAAGGTAAGGGTTTACAGTTTCGTGATTATGCGCGTCTGTTAAGTCCTTATTCTAAGTTTGTTGTAGAATGTGACTAGGGAATTTTCGCGGTACTAAGTACAAATATACGTGGTGTAAGGGACATAGGTCTCCGAACACTGACAGGGTGCATGAAGCAATGAAACTGAACAATATTTCCCTAGGAACGTTTTTTTTTTGTACTTTTGACACAAAATCACGATCAGCTGACTGCAATAACTATGGTAAGTAATGTTTTTCTGTTTCCTGTTGGGGACGTTGTTCAGTTTCATGGTCTAGATTAACCCTTTAAGTATTTGGAGGGCTGTCCCTTACACCCTGTAAAGGGTGAAAACTAATGACAGATAGCGAAAACTCAAGAAGGGTTAGTGATAAGGAACAAGTTTCTCAAGAAATATATCGAAATGCGATAAAAATATTTAGACCTCCAATACAAAATTGCCGATCAGAATATTTGAGTTACTATGAGAACTCAAAATATTTTTGTCATATTTCAACCTCTGTTCCTTGGGGAAAGCTGTGCCTTATCACCAGCCCATCTTGAGATTTCGCTATGGCTCAATAGTAAAATATCACCATATATAGGGCCTCTCTACTACGATCTAAGTACTTAATTAACAATCAACTAATATGAGTTACTATGCGGTAATTTCTTTTTGTTGATTACTACGCGTCATGACGACCGATGTCGCGCAGTGGTAGTGCGACTGCCTGCTACGCAAAGGTTCCGGGTTCGATTCTCGGTGGGACACGTACAAATTTGATATTTATCACTTTGTGAATTTGCTCCCGGTCTGGTTAGGACATTGCAGGCTGAAGCAACTGATTGTCCGAAATTAAATGGTTCCGTGCTTCGGAGGACACGTAGAGCCGTCGGTCCCGGTTGCTGTCTATGATTACTTAGACGGCGGTCGTAACACAACCATGTCAGAGGCCTACTAGTGGTAGTAGGCGGCTGAATAACTCTGACACCAGGGTTCATCGGGTCCCACACGAAAAGAGAAGAGGAGAACTACGTGTCATTATGTATCTTCTTTTCGCCCAACGCTGCATCACGCGGTCACGCCATTATAACTTGTATTTATAAGGTGCTTTCTACAGTCTGTCAGTTAAGATACTTAGGTATGTTTGTGTAAACAAATGAAAACATGTGATTTATTTTCCAAGTTTATACGTACATACTACAGATGTAAATATATTTTCAAAACTGACTTGGTATAATCAAAACATACAAAAGCAGGGTGTAGTTTTTATTTTATGCTGTCTAATACAATAAAAAATAAAAAGGAAAGAAAATTAACAAATACTTAATAAGATTGCAAGAGAATTCGAAAGTATGGGTGGCTGTCAAGAACCGCAATATCGTCCGGCGCGTGTATATCATACATACACAAATCACGCCTATATCCCTTACGGGGTAGGCAGAGCGTTAACGGCCGTAAAACGGATATTAACACCACGTCTGACAAAAGTTTGAGGGTCAATCAGATAGCTGTGTATCACTATAGTGATAGGTTGTCAGCCCATCGCCTAAAATTGCAATACACATCCAACCCTCGAGTCCCTTAGTCGCCTTTTACGACAAAACAAACACTGTACAAAACCAATAGTCCATAGTATGAATATAGCTGTAAGATTTCGTATAAAAATAAATAATAATAACAATAATAATATTATCGTGTACCGTGTGATGCCGGCTTAGAATAGCATCACCCTATTTCTTACCCATGGGTGTAGTAAAAGGCTACTAAGAGACTGTAGGGTTAGATGTGTATTGCAATTTTAGGCGATGGGCTGACAACCTGTCACTATATAGTGATACATAGATATCTGATTGACCCTCAAACTGTCAGACGTAGTGTTATATCCGTTTTACGGCCGTTAACGCTCTGCCTACCCCGTAAGGGATATAGGCGTTTAACAAGTTCAGATACAAATTACTTTGTATTTATAATTTGAACCGCGTCTGAAATATTCTTCAGGGAACAATAAAATTAATTGAACACAGTCAAGTGTAAACGAGTGCTCGTACCTATTATAATCCTACTAATATTATAAATGCGAAAGTTTTGATGTTTGTTTGTTTCTTACTTCTTCTCGCAGAAACTACTGAACCGATTGTAATAAAGTTTGGCACACGTATAGAAGGTAACATGGAATGACACATAAGACAGTTTTTATCACCACTTATGCGGGCTACGCTGCGGGTAACAGCTAGTTTAAACATAAAATATTTATGATTACAAAAAAAAATTGATTCAGTTATTAATTATGTTTAGTAATTACTTTCAATGAGACATTAAAACATTTTCCCGTGGGTATGGTATGTTTTCCCGCGGTTATGAGTAGCCTATGTTATCCTAAATAATACTCTATCAGGGTACAAAATTTCATCCAAATCGGTCAAATTGTTTGAGCGCAAAGCGAAAACACCTACATCAGCCTATTGCAGTCCACTGCTGGACGTAGGCCTCCCCCAGTGTACGCCATAGGGCACGATACTTAAAAACTTTCGGGTTTGTAATTTATTATTCTGGATTCGTTCAATTTGTTTTCAAATATTCTTTTGTTTCCACATCATGTGAGGCTCATTTTGTGACCCAAAAACAACTTTATAAGAAATGCAAGTCAATATTGTGAACAAAACAGATGGCTTACTGAAACGAACAAACTGTTTTCTGCCCAAAACTTGTAATTATGTAATTTATTACATGGCTGAACCGTGGGTGCTTATTACGTCCATATAGGCTGAACTTCATCAAATATTAAATAACAGGCTTGTTTTCCGAGAAGTAATTTTTAATCGCTCTCTTCGATAAATAGACTTAAAAATTTCTTTACCAGTCATTTTGAACCTTGTTCCCCTCATTTTAAGTTTAAAATACTATGCAAAAACTTAACAATGGTACACTAGGGTTGTACTTTCAAGTGTTGTCATATAGCACTACTGCCTATTGGATGTATTAGTACTGCTGCAGCCAAAGTCTAAAACTCGCTTTACACCTAGAGGATGGGTTTGAAATCGGCCTTGTAACCGGCGTTGTGTTTGTAGACTTATCAGCAGCGTATGACACAGTGATCGTGAGAAGACTTCTGTGTAAGGTAACCAAAATTACAAGCGATGTAAATTTTGTGAAGTTTCTAGGTAAGATACTCCACAACCGTCGTGTCCAAATCAACTTGAACACAGAAAAAGCCGATGGAGAAGACAAAAAAACAGGGTTATGTTCTAGCACCACTATTCTTCAACATGTACATTATCAACCAGCCTTTATTACCTAATATGGTTCGTTTCTTGTACGCCGAAGGCACGGAAGTTTGAAGAAGTTAAGTCCAATTTGTCAGCAGATGTCGACACTTTGAGTGGCTTTTATAACAATAATTCACTGAAAGCCAACTCCTCAAAAAGTTAGTCTTGTATTTGCCACCTGAGGAACAGTGTGGTGTGATAAAAGGCTGTGTGATGTCGGCTAAGAATAGCTTCACCCCATTTCTTTCCTGTAAGAGTCGTAAGAGGCGACTAAAGGTTTCGAGGGTGTGTATTGCAATTTTAGGCGATGGGCTAAACTTGTTACTATGGTGATATACAATTTTCCGGATGACCCTCACTGCGTCTGGCTGAGTACTAGTTAGTCCAAATGAATTCAATAACAAAAGCCAATCGACCCGACAAACAAAATATCTGTTCTCCAGTCATTCGATGACCCACTGACGCAACCTACAAATATTACCAAAATTTGTTTCATACATCAATGTTTTTTTAACGTACATACTTAATAATTAATCATGCTTAGTAAAAAAACTCTTAAACATAAAATTCACGAATAAATTACATACTATGGATTTACGTTTCATTAACGGGATGCATGAGAAAAACCAACTATATATGAACCAAAAGTCAAGGTTAAAAAAATATCCCTCCACACACAAAAGTCATCTCACCAAGTATTGTGCCATTTTATATGGGTGGTATTATTATGTTATTTTATTATTTTGTAAGTATGTTTTTTGGGGAAAGTAATTTGCTTTTAAGGGAAAATCGATCGTCTGGAACCACCAAGTTTAAAAACCAAATTTTCCCTTTTTTTTACTCACATCAATCGAAGAGCTAAGCGAGTAAAGGTTCATGAGCCTAGGCTCACAGAAATTGTGGATTGCACATGACTTAAACAAAATCAACAAAAAAAACAACTAAATCCAAAAAATGAGTGTCAGCAGTCCCAATAAAAAAATTCGGTTATGGACTTCAGTCACGGTAGTTTTCGAGCAAAAAATTACATATTAAAGAAAACCCAAGTTCCGTGACTGATATTGTTACTATTACGCAAATAGACGCATATATATTAATTATTATTATAGTATATGTCTTCACACGACTACAAGTAGCACAAATGTACGTGACTTCCTTTCCCCTCATAGAGAATACCGAAACCCTTAAAATAAGTATTAGCTAATGGATAAAGCCCTTAAATTTTCATTAAGGGCCCAATTCGCTGATCCCTTCATTTCGGAATCTTCATAGTTTCAAACCCCTTTGGGTCAAGGTTATTATAGCAGGTTCTAGTTAAATGAGGATCGACTATCACTTGTGTAAAATGGGTTCAGTGAAACTTTAGGTACAAAAACAACCTTTTTGTAACAGCTTTCAAGCCACTTCTGAATCTTCTACTTGAGTGGGACACAGAGGCGTCCAATGACCCGATGAACCCTGGTGTCAGAGTTTTACAACCGCCGCCTACTAGTAGTAGGTCTCTGACATGATTGTGTAACGACGGCCGTCTTAGTAATCATAGACAGCAGCGGCTTAACGTGCCCTCCGAAGCACGGAACCATGCAATAAGAAATAATATAGAACTGTACAACAAAAAACGTGAAAACTGCAATTTCTCTACTAGATATCCTGACAGATTAGTAGCTGTTCCATGTAAAACAACATCTTTTCAAACAAATTGCTTCAATATGTCCGTTAAACTTTTTAATAAACTTCCAACAGCTTTAAAGGACATGCCAACAACTATGTTTAAAAAGAAATTGTATGAATTGTTATGTGAAAATTGTATATAGTATCAATGAATTTATTAATATGGGAATGTAACTGATTATTTAATTTAATTTTGATTTAAATTTAATTTAATTACTGTTATATTTTAATTTATTTTTATTTTTGATTTGATTTTAATGTAATTTTAATTTAATTTTACGATATTATTTAATCGTAATTTAATGTAGCGTCTGACTCATCTTTGCATACCAAAGTGCATATTGGTTGAATATGTGATACTAAATAATATTTACCTACCATCATTGTGAACCATATTTACTGCAAATAAAATTCATTTATCATTTATCTCTCTTTTCGGACAATCAGGTGGTTCAGCCTGCAATGTCCTAACCAGACCGGGACCAAATTCACAAAGTGATAAATATCAACTTTATGACTGTCCCGCCGAGAATCGAACCCGGAACCTTTGCGTCGCAGGTAGTTGCACTATCACTGCGCCACACCAGCCGTCACTAAATAGTATGAAATGAAGTTGCTTTCCGTGTCCCTATGACCCTATGTATGCTTAGCTTAGATCTTTAAAAGTATGCAACGGATTTCAATGCGTTTTTCTTCAATAGATAAAATAGGTATTTCAAGAGGATGGTTTTTATGTATTATTCATGCTGGGAAAAGTTTTCACCCCGTGGGATGACGATTAGCAGCGGGTGAAACCGCTGGGTGGCCCGCTAGTATTTAATAGCAACACGCTACCTATGGCTACAGGTGGTCTCAAAGGATAGTTCTACGCACAAGTAATTAAATTTCCAATTGAACAGCAGTTGCAATAGTAATAGTAATCATGAGGTTCTCAGATTCGAAAATGGTAAGAGAGAACTTTATTTAGTGGCAAAAATCAGAATACCAAAATAAACGGCAATGCTCATACTTGAATTTTACATATAAATCGATCATTTCAATAGGATTCCCGATAAGTTATGAAAGTGATTTGCAAACAAAATGTTTTAGCCGGGAATCAGCTATCTACATGCAGGCTTTTCGATAGATTGAAATAAATATGGATGACGGGCTATTTGATAAAAGGAACCAAGGGAGCTTCGATATGGCTAGTTGGGGTATGGTTCTACTGATAGCGGTTCTACTAACCTACTTATTTCTTTAGCTTTTTATGAATTTCATTAGCAGCGTCTTAAACAATATTATTTACACTCGTCTCATAATGTTCGAATTATGAATTCGAAAACAGTTGTATAAAGACCTACTGTATGCATTCTGCCTATAAAAATTACGGTTAATTAGAAACAACAGAAGCGTAATGACTTAATGAGAAGGCTCTTACTACGATAAAGTTGAGAAATGAAACGAAGTTTTTTTTTTGCCAATACTCAAATCGCCATCGTCCGCTGCAACTGACAGTTGTTGTTGTACGGTAATTGTTCAGTTATTTTCATAGGTTTTTGTTCAGTTATTGATTAGTTGTTGTACCGATAATGTTCAGATGTTGTTCAGTTGTTGTTCAGATGTTGTTCAGTTGTTGTTCAGATGTTGTTCAGTTGTTATTACGATGTTGTGCCGATGTTGTTCATATGTTGTTCAGTTTTTATTCAGTTGTTGTTCAGTTGTTAAGTTATTTGTTGTTCAGACTCGACATCTGAACAACTGTTAATATAGAATTTTCGAAAATTCATATTAAGCCATATTACGTTCTCGTTTTGAATTCGACCTTGTATCGGTCCATGCAATCGCCGGTGCGGACGTTTGGAAAAGTGTATAACTGAGTTTTTTTGCGAAGTGTAGATAAAATAGAGTATGCAATTGCTATAATTATGCATTAGAATGCTCGTGTCAAACTATTTAAACAGACACTCGCATTCTAATTACCCCCATTATACGACAGTTGCATAAACTACTATTATCACATCAAAACAATCGGAAGCTTGACATGGCACAGCAACGTCACAGAGATTCCTTTTTTCTGAGGGAGCAGAATTTTATTTTAATTGAAACCTGAATTGGTTATGGAAATATGAAACACATATTTATTATTAGTTATCCAAACTTACAAATATTTAAACGAACAAAGAAATTTAGACGGAAAATTGTGTATTTCCATAGTGACAGGTTGCCGGCCCATCGCTTAAAATTGCAAATACACACCCTCGAGTCCCTTAGTTGCTTCTTACGACATCCACGGGAAAGAAATGGGGTGATACTATTCTAGGCCGGCACCACACGGCACTCACTTTCACTAAATTTGTGAAATTATCCGTAAAATATGTTTTTTATCTCTGCAGGGGTAAAAGAAGATTCTAGAAGGTGACGCTGACGGTGCACCAAGAGCCCCAAACTGGGTATAAGGTGGGGTGTAATAATTTCAAAAAAATAGTTTGGCCCGGATTAGGGTAATTTAGCTGGTTGACCGGACACCAGTAGCTATCGGACACTGCCCAATTATTTGCGCCGAAGATGAAAACGTTAAGTAAATTATTAGAAAAGTCAGTGTCTTTCAAAACTTTTCGACTATTCCCATCACATTTTAATTAGTTAGCATTATTACTGCTCCAGTGTCTTGTCAATTGGCCTCTTAAAATTTACGACTGCGGTTGTGTGCAAATACAGTGAAAAAATCTTGGAGCAACGCATTTTTTGAGGTAAGTTACAGCGTTGTTTATAATTTATTGGATATAAATATTGACATAGTGTGACTATTAATTATTCTCATTTACGTTAATTTTAATAAAAAACTTGAATTTTTCAATATTTAGCATTAAAATTAGATGTCCGGATAACTAGAAGCAATTTTGGGGGAAATTTAGCAATCGGCCTACAGGTCGATAGCTAGCTGATAACCATTCAATTTACATCCTCTTTTTCATTAAATATTGAAAAGCTTTAGAGGAATTATATAATTTCAAGCGTTCTTATATCCGAAGGCAACGGTTTAGTTAACAGGCGGCCATGCACCTTCATACAATTATTTGAAATAATATATACATATTTATTTAATAATTCTGAAATTGACGGCCGGCAGTTGAACTTGTGCATTTTAGTTATCGGCATAGAGTATACTAATGTAGCCGAGAACCAAAAATCTATGTTTTGGTTTCCGGCCACTGAATTAGGAATACTATTACAATTTATAAGTAAGTAATTTTTTTGTAACAATATTTTTTAAGCTTTCACGAAGCGTAATATTATTTTTTACTTAGTTTTGATTATCAATAATGGTTTATCATGTTTTGAACTATGGCAAAAACATAAGTATTGAATAAAAATTTGTTCATTACTTTACATACATTTCATTTTTTATTGAAAACCAATCCTTACTACAAAGCACTAAGACTTATTTTTCAACGCATTACATGGTGGCCGAAAAGTAGTTGTTTTGACGGGCGATAACTGAATTTTCTGTCCGATAACCCCCAAATTCGCTCATTTCAGATATTTTATTTATTTATTTCTTTTTGAAGCATTTTTTCAATAATAGGGGTTTCTTAACTAAGACTACAATATCCACTGATCTCAAAATCATTTTATACTTTAGTCTCGTCCAAATATTTGATACAAATATATTATCTTCAAGTCAAAAAATCGCAAGAGTGGCCGATAACCCCCTAAATTACCCTATCTTATTTTTTACCAAGGACATAATTTTTTTACCCTTGCGATGCAAGAGACAATCAATTATCATTGTGATATTCTACACTTTAAACTGTTAGCAGAATACAAAACGCTCAAAACCATGCCACTGACACGCTATATATATACAACTGAAACGATTATCGTTTAGCTGACTTCGAGCCCTGATAATATTTCTGCGAGCACTACATGTGAATATAGGATGAAATTTTACTAGTGACCGATAGTGAAATCTCAAGACGAGCTGGTAATAAGGAACAACTTTCCCCAAGGAACATAGTTAGGTTGAAATATGTCAAAAATATTTTGAGATTCCAAATCAGCTGATGCCATTTTTTTCGCATTTCAAACAATGTACCTTGGGTTAAGTTGTTCGTTATCACCAGCACGTCTGGAGTTTTCGTTATCGGTCACAAATAAAATTTATCCTATATTTAAAAAAAAAACATATTGTTTTGCTAGCAAAGGGACCAAACCTTATCGAATAGCCAGGCCAGTATTACCCCAGTTTCCCAAATGTTGCCAATATACGCGTGAAAAATGGCGTCAGAATCTTCTAATGTGTTCATATTGAATCCAAGGCTTGTCTATGCTGAAATAGATAAAAATACGTATGGAAAAGTTTGAGTGAATTAATTTGGAAGGTTGGTTTCGTTGCGGCGGCAAGTAAATTGTTTTCGTTTGGTGTTATTCTTTTCGTTATGTTATGTTCGCACTATGTAAAATTTATTTCAGTAAATAAACAAATAAAAATAAAGTGCCTCTATGAGAAGGAAAATAGTAAGGCAGCGCGAGATTGTAAACTGGTTACTCGATAGGAAACATCTACGCGTCATGTTTCAAAATGACCCTATGTAGTCAATTTAATTGCACTTGCAATTGTTTTAATCGTCGCTTTTTCCATAGATAACGCGTATTTTGACATGACATGACTTAGATATATCCTATCCTTTTCAAAACCTTTTTATCGAAAAATGCAAGCGCTTATTTAGGGTAATTTCTTTCCAAACTAAGGCCTTTGTCCGTAAACAATGTACTATACACAATAGATAATACATATGTCGAAAAAGAAGAAAAGAAGAGACGAAGAGAACACAATTAAAAAAGAGGAGGAGCCTGGTCACACACAGGCATACACGTGCTGTGAACATCAGGATGCCGATAAATCAGGATGACACTGTATAAGGTCCGCTGTAGAAAACAATGAAGAAAGGACCCCAAAACTAATCAACCAGTAACTCTGATGACGCTTAAATCACGACAAATCAACTTACGTCAGGATATGAAATAACACTGAGGAAGTATCACCTTACGTCAGGATACAGAACAAAACGTCGTGGGCGTATACTCGCCGAACCCCATAGAAAACCGCATCACCAAATGCTATCGCTGGCCACTGAAATGATTAACCACAACGTCGATATCATTACGCCGTCAATTTCCACGGTGAGGTTGTTTCGACCTGGCAGGTCATCGTCAGGCACGGTGTAACCGTACTACAACCGACCTGTCTACCAAACCAACCTAATAATCTTTAGACACTCGCTGATCAACATCAACGTGTCTTCACAAAACCACAGATACCGATTGACACCAACCTCTAACACTGAACACCATGAAATCCCCTGCCTGCAGGATAACAAAGAGACCACAGCAGCAATTGTCACCAACCTCGTACAATCTCTGCATTTCACCAACCTTGGCTACAAGTACAACCTCGAGGAAATACGACAATAACCAACACACACTTCATGATCTCCACAAATATTCCACTGGCAATACGAATCTAGGGCTCCGCCATCGCTAGACGACCACAGTTTCTACAAACGCTCCAGGATTCCAAAGATTTTACCAGATTCTAAACTTAACTTCAAAACGACCACATCGAACGACAGACCAACCGGAACTGTCAAAGTTGTTTACTCCATGGCCCATTTGAGTTCCGTTTCTCTATCACGAACGCAGCTAACAATGAATTGTGAGAACGCACTACAACGCCTCTAACGTCACTCCCGTCTATCTTACAGTCGATAGCTAACTGCGCGCAAATAAAGCGCATCGCCTATTTGAGTGTTGCCAACGATTATGCGTTTCGTTTCTGCAAGAATCAAATAGCATTCAAACGGAAGAAAATAATTACAAAACGCGAACTGTCAAATAATTTCAGCCAATACCCACCAGAGTTTGATCAATCTCCGACACATATATGTTAATGATGCTATATCCGCCGGGATATTAATATCAACAGTTCAATAATAAAGTTACTAGAACTGATGCCAGTTACGAACGAATCGTAGTCAAGGCCTATTGGTTTTGCGGAGTGATGCGAACGGTTATTTGTCAATATGTTTGTGGATACCCTCGGCTGGCGTACTGCCAGAAAATGGGATATTCCTTCATATATCTTGCCTTTAACCCTTGCGGGGTAGGCAGAGCGTAAGCGACCGAAAAAACGACCACCTACGCCACGTCTGACAAACATTTGAGGGTCATTCAGATAATTGTGTATCTCTATAGTGACAGGTTGTCAGCCCAGCGCCTAAAATTGCAAAACACACCCTAGAGTCCCGTAGTCGCCTCTCACGACTCCCACGTGCAAAAAATGGGGTGATGCAATGGGTGATGCTATTCTAAGCCGGCATCATTTCTAGCACTTTGTTTCTAGGATGTTAAAGGCACGAATATATAAAGTGAAATTCTACTAGCGACCTGTAGAAAAGAGACAAATTGTACTGGTGATAAAAAACAACTTTCCCCAAGAAACGTATGTCGAAATGCGAAAAATAAATGTTGCCCTCCCATACTAGGTTTAAAGATACTTTATTCTCATTAAAGACATAGTCACTTACATGAGAACAGAAATAAGGTAAGAATAGATATCGTTCGCACTGTACATTAGGAATATAAGTAGCACTTAATAACTAGGTATATAATGGATTTTTACAACGTGCACCCAATACACTTCCTCTCAACAACATAAACGTTTCCTACTTGGTCAGGATAATGTGCTTCGCCAGTTCACTTTTAAATTTGTTATAGGAATCAATAGATTTTATTTCCGACGGTAGGTTATTAAAAGTCTGAGCACCACCGTAAGTAAACATGCGTTTACCGTAGTTCGTTCGGACCTTTGGTAGAACAATGAAACTAGCTCGTCTCATGCTGCGTTTAGACGTGTTTTTTGCTTGGGTAAGTGAAATTGAAGTTTTGATTGATTTGTTTAACATTTTTCTTATTAGAATGCATGTATGGTAGGCGTGAAGTTGTGAGATGTTCATCAGTTTGGTTTCGGCATATACGGTAGTAGTTGGCGTTAAGTATGGGTAGTGAAAAAGCATTTTTATAAGTCTATTTTGAACTGTTTGCAATTCGGAGAGCTTGGTTTTACTTGCGGTGGCCCATATTTCTATTAAGTATATGAGATGTGACTTGACCAAAGAATTATATATGGTCATACTGACTTTTCGAGGAAAGCACCGCACTACACCGCGTAGGGAACCCATGAGGGAACATAGGTGGAATACTAAATTGTCAATCAGCCGTTTTGAGTTGCGATGGTAGTAACTCAAAATATTTTTGTCATATTTCAACCTATGTTCCTCGGGGAAAGTTGTTCCTTATCTCCAGCCCGTCTAGAGTTTTTTTTGTTAATGATGGGTTTGCTCTTGACTCTAGTCTAGGTCATAGGACAGAGACAGAGTCTAAGATGGAGCGAGCTCACCCAGAAGAAGCCTGTTCACTCTTATTTTGAATAGATTAGGGTTGTATGCGTTTGGAAACACAGACGCAGGTAGTGAGTTCCACTCTTTAGCAGTGCGCATTATAACTGGAAGCGCTTAGTCAAATTATAACATGATGACTGGAAGCGCTTAGTCCGAATTGGTGGAATGGCAACCAGGTACGGATGGTATCCGGCGGTGCGCCTAGATGTCCGGTGGTAGAAGGGAGCTGGTAAAACAAGGTCGTGAAGCTCTTGTGCACACTTTTCGAAGTACAATTTTTTGCTATGGGTCACTAATAAAATTTCACCATATAGAAACAAATAGGTTGGTACTGTAACGAGAAAATCAGATCGCTTACATACACATATATCACGCTGTGATCCCTTGCGGGTAGGCAGAGCGTTAGCGGCCGCATAATACAGTTACCATCGCCACTTCTGACAAACATCTGAGGGCTGCTTTGTACAATCCATTAACGCTCTGCCTACCCGGCAAAGGATAAAGGCTTGATATGTGTATGTATATAAAGACGTGATGCCGGCTTAGAATAGCATCACCCCATTTCTTTCCCGTGGGAGTCGTAACAGGCGGCTAAGGGACTTGATTGCGTATTGCAATTTTAGGCGATGGGCTGACAACCTGTCACTATAGCGATACACAATTTTTCGAATGACCCTCAAACAGTTGTTTACGCTCTGCCTACCCCGCAAGGGATTATAGGCGTGATATGTGTATGTATGTATGTATGTGTATATATAAAGACGGTTGATCACAAAAACTGGGTCTTTCTGCATAATGTTATTCTACCCTGGATACATGATGAGTCGATACGAATAAATCCAATAAGTGAAATTGTAAGGCCGGAGGGACCGGCGCAACGGGACCTCATCAAATACGCCCTCTTGGTTAACCCGCAGTGTTGCCAACCCTACAATAAAAAATTTCTTTCTCAGCTTTTATATACGTAGGGTACTATCAAATTCAGTGCAAATCTTTTTCGGGTGAGTTCTAGGGTTTATTTCGAAACTGAACAATTTTGCACAAGAAACATAGGTCGAAATATGTTAAAATAAAACGGGTCTTCCATACTAAAAAAAAAGAGGAGTGTGACTATGTATTGGGAGCCAGTTGTTTTTCGAATTTTTCGCTGATGTTTAGTGGAAAAAGTTGTTCAATTTTACAAAGTAGAACTTACCCTTATAATTTTTGCAGTGAATTTAATGGGACTTTATATTGGACCTCTGGTACACTCTTAGTCTGCAAATTGACAGCGCGCTAGTCAATTACGACGCGTGGGGTTGCGGCTCGGTCTTTTTGGCATTTCATACAAACCTGTCTTTGGAGTGAAGTGAGTACCTTAAATCTTCAGTTTTTCTTATAGCAGATACAATACCATCAATGATTATTTCAAGATATTATAAAAAAATATAAAAATGACAACCAAAAAAACTAGTGGAGGATTAGGGACACAACTGAAAAGGCTGCTTCACTCTTCAAAATCATTGCAGCAAAAATTTTTGCATCCTATTTGAAAAAGTCAAGATTTGTATAATTTCTGGTAAGTAAATTGAAATTAAATTGTCTTGGTTACTATGTTGTTCTATTAATTGCTTCAATAAAATAATGCAAAATATGAAAAAACAAGTAAATTTACAGTTTCTTTTTTAAATACATTGAAATTTTTTGTCTGGAATGGGGTTGGCAACACTGTAAGCCCATTTACTGAATACCTACCGTATTTAATTACCGTTTCTTTGCGGATTCTGTTTATTGTAGATTTCGGCGTGTGAATGCCTTGGATATAAAATATTTTCATAACAAATAAGTAAAAAAAAAACGCAAAACAGTATGATTACAAAAAATAAAGCCGAATAAAAAATCCATTTTGTGATTCCGCGATTCTACGTCGTTTGTTGCACGTCATCATTACATTTCATACAAAGTATAGAACTTACTTATTTGTAACCTATTTAATAGATCAAGATCGCGACAGGCTGACAACTTGTTACTATAGTGATACACGAATTTTCTAAAACAGCCCTCAAAAATTTGTCAGACGTGGTGATAGCGACCGTTTTTTACACCACTGCCCAACCAAAAAAGGAGTGTAATGTTTTTAGAGTTCATATATGTATATATGTTTTTTTTTTTTTTTTTTATTAATGATGGGTTTGCTCTTGACTCTAGTCTAGGTCATAGGACAGAGACAGAGTCTAAGATGGAGCGAGCTCACCCAGAAGAAGCCTGTTAAGGCACTGGTACTCCCACACACTGACGGAACGCAGCAAGCTACTTGGCGCCAGACTTCGGTGGGATGGTGGTCGCGAGCCAGGCGGCCCCTTACGAAGCCTTCCACCGCTTGGTGGGATCGTTCAGCCGGACTTATCCACAGGCAAGCCTGTGTTGCCGTTGCCCGGGGTGGACCGCTAGGAGGTAGATCCCATACCACCCCATATGTGCGATTCTTTAAAGGACTGCAACTCTGTAACCACTGAACAGATTCGAATGGGAATTGTATCGAAAGAATCCTTACATTATCTCGAGTGAGCTAAGGTTTATCTCAGAACGCAATCGTGTTTTTAAATTTTAAAATTGATAATGCTTGTATACGATACATATCAAGACGTCAAATCGCTGGTAGAAGATAGAAAAAAATGGCAATTACTCCACCGACAAGAGCCAAGCTCTTTAATTTGAATGAATGAATGAACGATACATAGGGTATATAAGATAAGTGTTTGTGTATGTATATACGTACGGCCTCCTTCCGTCAGTTGATATCTTCAGGACTGTAAGGGCGAACAGTAGGTACTTCAATAGGCTTTTAGTCTCGCCCTGAGCAGAATAACTAATAGGTTAGGCGGGTTCAATGTATTCCCATCGAACTATTTTCGAGCTTGACAGTAGGTACTTAAACTGGCACAACGTCTTTGCGATTTGAGATCAGAATAAAAATGTAATAAATTGTGCACGTTTTATATGTTTCTCTTCAATCTACTCACTTATTTAGGTCTGCTGCAATAAATTTCTTTCGAAATAATCAGTAGCTGTTGCATTAATTTTCTATATGATCTTTTGTATTGTATTTACTTGTGTACAATACATTGTAAATAAATAAATAAAATATCAGATTCAATCGACTTAAACTTAAATATTTTATTTTTACTATTGTATCTATCGCGATTAAGCTACGCTTATTCCAGAACCATTTGAAAATAGTTTTTCTACAGGATGTAATAAAGGTAATGTAAAAGCACCTACGTGCTTTTTAAAAAAACTGGCTATTTGCGAGTCGGACTCGCTCGTAGAGGGTTCCTTAACATGCACATCAAGCCTTTTCATATGCGATATGACGTCGCATCGTTAAAACATTCGATTCAATTCTTTTATTTTTGACAGAAATGTATGGAAATCCATCGGTAGGTTTTCGATGTGACATCGCATTGCATTTACCTCTATGTGTGAGCAGTCATATACAGGGTGTAAGGGACGGTGTACCGAAAACTTTGCAGACATGATCAGACCATGAAACTGAACAACTTTTACTATAGAGCCTATGTTGTGAAACGATTTTTTTTTTGAGTTTCCATAGAAAGTCAGTCAGCTGATCGGGAATTTTGTATGGGAGGTGAAAAAAAAAAATTCTCGTTTTCCAACAAGGCTTCCATAGAAAAAGTTGTTCATATAGGGTGAAATTTTACTAGTGACCGATACTGAAAACAGAGGACGGACTGGTGATAAGGAACAATTTTCCCCAAGGAACATACGTCGAAATAAGAAAAATTAATTTTACATTTTCATAGTTAACCCAAATCAGCTGTTCGGCAATTTTGTATGGGAGAACAAAATTACTTTTTCGTATTTTGACCTTAGTATATTCCTTGTGAAAAGTTGTTCCTTATCACCAGCCCGTCTTGAGTTTTTACTATCGGTCACTAGTAAAATTTAACCCTATAGTTAATAAACGAATTTATCAGATTAAAAAAAAAATTGCCGTGTGATGCCGGCTCAGAATAGCATCACCCCATTTCTTACCCTTGGGAGTCGTAAGAGGCGACTAAGGGATTTGAGGGTGTATATTGCAATCTTAGGCGATGGGCTGACAATCTGTCACTATGGCGATGCACAATTTTCCGAGTGACCCTCAAATATTTGTCAGACGTGGCGTAAATGTCCGTTTTGCGGCCGTTTGCGCTCTGCCTACCCCGCAAGGGATATAGGCGTGATGTATGTATGTAAAAAATAAATAAATTACCGACCCGGGATTGAATCCTGTGGAATACCGTCTTACCGCTCTGGATACTCCACAAGTCCCGAATTCAATCCCCGGTCGACGCAGAAAATTTTTCAATTTCTTATTTTCATTCGTGAAAATAATAAAAAATAGAACAAGATTAATTTCAGTTCTCTGCCCCTTACCTTGAGAATTTTGGTTTAGATGTCATATTCGGCGATGAAAATACCAAATATACTTATTGCAAAAAGTATCATAGTTGCCTGCACATAGTTGATTATTCTTGAGCATTTCACAGTCTACAATTGGCTGTTTCACATTTATATTATACCACAGTTCCATTGTAATCACTGAATGGGATCCTGGTACAAAGTTCCAATCAGTTATAAATTGCCTGTAGCTGTGGAAAAAAACAGAAACTCAATCTGGAAGCCATCTCGATTCCACAAACTAACGGAAACTTTTCGGAAATGGAAGATAAAAAGACAAAGGCAATTTAGTTTTCGGTTCTTTTCTAAAGCTACCCTCAAAAGATTTCTTTGGAATTTAATTTATTTACTATTATAGTTACTACTACGGTATGTAAAGCTTAGATGGAAGACATAAAATAAGAAAACCATTTTGGAGATTTGTTTGTTCTAATTTAAAATATTCATAAATTTAGTTTAAAGTTTTAGATTACTTTTATTTATGAAAAATACTAAATAACCTTCATTTGACCTTTTGATGCACATACTGAACATGAATGAAACGAGTTTCTTTCATGATCTCATTCAAAATATCCATAGATATTAAAAAATATAAATCCTTGTATGTCAGTCAATGTTCGGTAACAAACTTATGAAAAAAAAATTGCAATTTTTTGGCATCATGCCTGCTTGTTCAATATAACAATTCGGTGCGCGTTGTACTTTAAATTGCCTTTTAAAAAAATACCAATGTGTTTTCTTTTACTCAAAAAATTATGAATTTTATGGAACGGAAAGCTATGTTTAATTTGTAGCCAATTTGCATTGTGGTTGTTCGTTTCATAGATTGTCAAGCAATGACTTCATCAAAAAAAATTATAATTCATTATAAATTAACGTCTGATTAAATAATAAAAAAAACAATTTGTTTTTAGTATGGTTTTGGTTTTTAAACATATTGTAACTTTACACACCAAATTACTTGTCCTAATGAATAAAAATTAATAAACCTAGTAAGATCAAAATGTTCATTACTAATCTACTTCATTTAAAAAAACGCTATGGAAATTAGGAACATTTATAATTTTAGCAATATATATTCATTATTTTAATTTCAATTAAATATTCCAAATCATGAGTCGTAAAATAATTTTATTTACTTAAATCATTAAAATTGTACGTTATTATTATTAATTTAACGGTGATGTTTTCTATTTATAGGAAAATAATTCTAAAACTATTAAAATCCTTTAAACGTAACTTACCTTTGACTTCTTTCTGAGCAAAAATTAATCACACTTTTGCTGGATTGCACCATATCTGTTACGTACAATGACAAGATTGTCCCATAAATGGAACACAATAACATATTAAAGATTCCTGCGAGCCTGTCACAAGCATTTGGTGAAGACGCAATGTCAATTTGATTAGGGTCCGATTAAAGAAGGATTCGAACTTGTGCTGTCACTTCTATCATTTGATTAATTTTGTCGTATTATCTGCATTTTCCCCATAAACATACGAAAGTATCAATAACATAAATCCTTGGTTTTGACGACACTGTTACTACAGACGTCTGTAGCTTATTTTGTCATACTTGTAAATCACCAATCCGTTATAAATCTTTAAAATCCGTTAAAATTATTTTATATAAATTATAAAGAACCACAATAGTATTATACTTTTATGCATTTTCAGATGTTTTGGGCAGCATTCGGGAAGTTTGGAAGAATATTCTGGAATCACCCTTGAAACAATGCCTCGAAACCAAGGTTTTATATCAGTGCGGAGTCCAGACGTGGAACCTGACGGTAAAACTGGTCTACCAGCCACATGTCACTCAGAGAGCTATGGAAAAGTATATGTTTAGTATTTCTATAATGGATAAACTCTGGAATGAGACTACCTGCCAAAGGACCAAGTAACGGACATAGTCCGAAAGTGTGGCAAACTGACGTGCCAGTGGGCTGGGCACATCTGTCGTAGACCCAACAGACGTAAACAGGTTCTTAAGTTAAAGCCGCGTTTCGGCAAGCGTAGCGTTGGAGAGATCAATGATTTATTATTATAATATATATTATTGTTTATGTATTTCTAATGTTTCTTTTGCTTATTATTTTTAAAACTTCTCATTAAAAATTTGTACAGGAAACACAAAACGAAAACTATAAAGGCAAAAATTACAAGTGATCCCGTTACTAGTAAAGCCACAAATTCCAACTCGAAATACTGGCCCCAGGAGGTGTTGGCGGCAGGTGCTCGTAGATGGTGCGCTCCGCCGTGACGCAGCACGTACTCCGTCCACCACACCGCGCGCTGCAAACCGGACATGGGCTCGTCACGCATCAGGGTGTCCAAATTCCTTATGTTTTTACGGTAACTATAAGAACAAAATCATCCCTCTATCACTGAAAGTACCCCACACAGAAATATAAGACAAAAAAAAATACTATATTATTTACCTGTCATCGCCTATGACAGTTGTAACAGCATCTCTGAACTGTTCTTCTGTTAATGTTTCAAAGTCTAGACCCATGCCGATTTTTAAATATTTATATCTCTCTACGTTATACCATTGATCACCTAACATCGGTATACCAATCAAGGGTACACCAGCAGATATTGCTTCATCTGTCGACTGCATACCTCCTTGGGTTACAAACAGTTTGACATTAGGATGTCCTGAAAAAGACGCGAAGTATTTTCTAAATCAGAGTTATAAATTTTTATGATTTTAATTTCGCCTCACAATCATGGAAGGTGATTTATGCAATTAAACAACCCTGCTGCTAAAACTTACTCAATAGATCCGATTGTGGAAACCATTTGCCTATCCTGATATTTAGGCAACGTCCAGGCAGCTCATCTTGGCTCCATTTCCATAAAACGTCGTAGGGTAGTTGACAAAAAACTTTGACGAACATTTGCATAGTGTCTTGAGAAAGAGTAGTTGGATCTGTATTTGTGCCAAAGCTCATGTAAATTATACCATGTACTGACGAGTCTAGGTAGGATTTAATGTCCTGAAAGCATTGAATATCATGAACGAGGACACTCAGACAAAAACCGATCAATCCAATGAAAATTCACTTACATTTGGCAACTCTTTTTGGGGCCTTTTGTGTATGCCCCTCATATACACAACACTTGGCGGAACTGGATAATTTCCTTCAAACACAGGATGAGTATTCAAAAATATCATATCAATATTGTTTTGTAGCTCATTAACATTTGGGACATCGTTTCCAAAATGTTTTTGTAACATTTTATGTTCTTTATCTTCAGTTCCGATAATAACTCTGTGTATTTTGTATTCGTTATACAATTCTCTTAATTTCTCCCAGAATGTTAGGTTATATAATTTTTGCCGAGTAGCAGCAGGATAAAGAATTGGATGAGTGGGAATTCCAACAGCTCCAGAATTGAAAAATAATGGTCCGAGACTACTAGCAAGTATTACCGGAGCCTTTATTAGATGTGTTATTCCTAAAAGTGGTCTTGCAAAAGCTTCCAATATAAGTAAATCAAATTTTCCATCACGAATAACGTCCGAAACTTCTTTTGTTGCGTATTGCAGATCAAGAAGGTTGATTAGAAAGTCGAAAACAGCAACTTGAATTTGATCAATGAATTCATCTTTGCTTCCCCTTTTGAGTGCACCGACCGTATCTTTAATAAACTCATATGACATGTCATGAAGATCAATTTCTGTTAGATTTGGTGGGGTTTTACCTTTTGGAAATGCCGGATCTGCTGTGATCACTATGACTTCATGTCCTCGTTTGGCCAATTGTTGACTCAGCGGTCGAAATGGCTCCTGATGACTTATAGAAGGCGTTGGAATGTAAACGAGAATTCTAGCTCCATTAGAAAAAGTTATGAACGCTACGCAAATAAATGCAGTTAATAGTTTCATATTTCTATTACCAATGATATAATAATGGTTCTTTAAAATGTATTATGTGTATAAAATGATGGTACTATAAAACATATTCAATCCCATTGAGATAATAAATATTGTAATAACAAGCTATTGAGATAACATGGCACTAGGAAATGCTATTGTTTGAGTTGACGTGTTTATTGGCAGTCTCGGTCGCATATCTATACACATCTAATAGGTGTTTGGGATAATGAACCCAAATGGTCAAAATGGGACCGTATTACTGAAAATTATTTGTTTGTCCGTCCGTCTGTCTCCCGGGTGAATCTCATAAGCCATGGTAGTTAGAAAATTCAAATTCACAGATGCTGCCGTATTTCTTTTGCCATTTTAACAACAAACAAAAAAGAAATGAAGTTTTTTATATGTTACGTAACGTGTTTTGTTGCTCTATTTTTTCTATCATAGTTCTCAGGCTAAATTTAATTACGGTAATAGTTAGACAGTTAGATTTTCCGTAGAAAATGTACAAGTGTAATAGTTGCCGTTGTAACAACAAATAATAAAAAATATTAAATTCAATATTAAATGGGCTATTTAGCCGACTATAAAAATGGCCGACTAGCCGATGCACCTCTAAAAATAATTACTGTGTAAGAAACAGACTATCAAATAAGCTAAAAAAGCATACGATTTCCATATATTTATAACTTATCGTACCTAGGCATACCGTATAGTTGCAGCATTGCAGCTAACTATCATTGATAAGAAGAGACTTTCAAGATAATACAAGAATCACTCATCATTGAAGAGGAGTTCCTGGCTAAATCTAATCTAATGCACGTGTTCATAGATCCTATGAACGCAAATGTTATCTATATAACATTTTCTGGTAAAATGTAGCTAAGACAAGAACATAATGCGACGCAACGTCTCCTACGTATGTAATAGTTATTCGAATGGTAATCGAAGCTATACATTAAAACTTTGGGTCGTCAAGCCGGCAAACCTATTTAGTAAAATCACTAACTACAAGGTATCTTCAGAATTTGACCAATAATAATAACCAGCTGACACATGTAGATAATGCAATAGTTGCCCTGAAACTATCCAACACAAAACAGGTGCATGCCAATCCATAGCCCAGACTGACTACAAACATAGACATGACCAAGTTGCTAACGTTATTTACCAAAAACTTGCCTACCAACAAAAAAAATTTACTACTATTAAGCCGTATTATAAGTACTCCCCACAAACTGTACACGGAAGCTCCACAACTAAACTATACTTTTACCGAGCCATCCTTACGGACCGAACGCTACACTACAACTGACCAGACATAAAAATAATTAATAAGACTAATAAAACATGATTTTTGATAGATATTGCTGTCCCCAACACCCACAACCTAGAAACTACGACAGCAGAGAAACTCAAAAAATATGTTGAACTAAAGGAAGAAATCACCAGACTTTGGCACCTTCAGAAAGTCGTTATTGTCCTGATAGTTCCCTCATCATTAGGTGTGATACCTACACAGCTGCACCAGTCTTTTAAACCCAATACCTACCACATTTTGCAGAAAGCAGTCATCCTAAACACTTGTCGCATAGTACGAAAATTCTTACAAAATGATCAGGACCAAGTACTGTCACGGCAAGCTACACTACCCACACAAAGAACGTCATCGCACAACCTAACCCTGACATACATCACACAACGGAATCCACCACAACACAGACTTACCGAAACATAAGAACAACCACACAACCTAATTACACGTATTCTGATAGAGTTTGATATGCACTTGGCTTAGGCCCGTGCATGTCAGTAAAACCAGTCAAAACCGAGAAAAACTAAAGTTTTCTAAAAACAATAATAATAATACAATTCTTTATTGCACAAAGTAAGTTTACAAATAAATAAAAGAGAATGAAAAAAGTACATCTAGGCGGCCTTTTTGCTAAGGTAGCAAGCTCTACCAGGCAACCTTTGGGTGATAGGAAAGTGCGTTTAGGTAAGCGGGATAATGCATGAAGTATACTTACATAAACAACATAAATTAATGTACACGCTAATACATTCATAAGCTATATATATTGTAATAAACTAATAAATAAGCTGGTGTATTAGAGACCAAATTAATATTTGAGGGTTGAAAACGACGAAGTACTGCAAGAAAAATTATGTGTTAGGTGGTATAAGTGCTCTCGCGCTTAGCGTGGATCGCCTTCGCGCAGACACGACCGTGCCGCCAGATTATATTTTAGTCAAACATATATATTACTCATGTCAATTTGCTTGATGATAATTATTGCTTTGCAATTTCCGTATCATTCATTACATATTTTTTTGTATGCGCAAGTTTTATCTCGTCATTTATTTTCAATTTTATTATGATTTTTCTCTTTATTTGTATCCGGCACCGGGAGATAATAATCCTCTAATGATCATTTTAATTAGTCAAATACCTAGAGGTTTCTGTCAAGGCTCAATAATATGCTGAAAATTCATTAAATGAAAATTTTACATGTATGTTATTAAAGTCATGATTTTCCACAACGATAAAAAATTGGTAACATTATGAAAATGTATCTAATAAAAAATATTTCACTAAAGAAGTATGTATGTATGTATGTATGTATAATCTCTTTATTGTGCATTCTTAAAACTAATACAGAAAACATATATTAAATCAAAAACAAGAAATGACACAAAGGCGGACTTATCCCATTAAGGGATCTCTTCCAGTCAACCCTTGAGAAACTCTGAGGATACGATGTGAGCAGGTAAACTAGAATGAAAAGGTGAACGAAAAGCTATTTATATACATACTTGGGACCAAACTGAATACAA
Source organism: Tuta absoluta (assembly GCA_027580185.1). Taxonomy (NCBI): domain Eukaryota; kingdom Metazoa; phylum Arthropoda; class Insecta; order Lepidoptera; family Gelechiidae; genus Tuta; species Tuta absoluta. Next base: position 1,514,628 of record JAQAHW010000019.1, on the reverse strand, counting down.
TATTATCTACTTAATAATATACTACATAAATACGACGTAAATATAATAGACTTACTTACATACTTAATATACCCTACAAATTGTCCGAGTTATCCGACCCAAAACCCCAAACTTTCTTTATGTTAGTTTTAAAACCTAACACATTTTTACTTTTCCTTACATCAGAAGGAATTTGATTCCATAAGCGCGCAGCGCGGACAGTGAATGACTCAGCGTACATCTTAGACGAGCAGACCGATATCCGGAGAGATAAATCGCCGAAGGAACGCAGGCGAGAGCCCGCCTCCACTGTGCGCAACTCAAACCTTTCGCGCAAGTAGATGGGCGCGTTAGGATTGTTAAGCACATTGTACAGGAGGGACAAGATATGCAAATCTCTGCGTTGTCGGATTGGTAACCACCCCAACCGCTCCCTGAACTCGGACACGTGATCGAATTTCCGCAATCCAAAAACGAAACGGATACACTGGTTCTGCAAACGTTCCATTCGATTCAGAAGCTCTTGAGACAGGTCCAGAAACGCCACATCCCCATAATCCAACAAAGGTAGAAGAAGGGCCTGAGCCAGCATAATTTTTGTGTATATGGGGAGGAAGTTTTGTAGCCTCTTGAGCGAATGAAGAGAAGCGTATAACCTTCGGCTAACTTCACTCACCTGATCAGTCCAGGCCAAAGTCTGGTCCATCAAAATACCCAGATTCTTCACCCTTGACGAGTAAGGGATAGGGTTGTTATTGAGAGTAACCTCTGGCACATCTGCTAGGTGTAGCCTGGCAATACGCTGATGACTGCCAATTATAATTGCCTGAGACTTAGCAGCATTTAACAGCAGCCCATGCCTTTTTGCCCAACTGTCAATGGTGGCAAGGTCACGGTTTATCCTGTCTACTGCTTGCGTTAAACTGTCGGGAGATTCAGCTGTATAGATTTGCAAGTCATCAGCGTAAAGATGGTACGATGATGCCAGGCAAGATGTTATTTCGTCAATAAAGACTGAGAACAATAAAGGCGAGAGGACTCCACCCTGAGGCACCCCCGCCCCAATCCTACACCAATCAGAAAGCCTGTCGTTGACTTTTACCCGCTGATAACGGTCCGATAGGTAAGAGTGAAACCAAGCTGCTGTTTCAGGTGCAAGGTTGAGTTTATGGAGCACAGCAAGAAGGATATCACTGTCTACAGTATTAAACGCACTGCTGAAATCAAGCAGTACAAGGACTGTGATTTTACCCTCCTCCATATTAAATCTAATGTCATCAGTAACCTGAACAAGTGCTGAAGTTGTGCTGTGCCCCGCCCGAAAGCCTGACTGAAACTTGTTAAAAAGCAGATAATGGTTCAGGTGATTCGTCAAACGCCGGTGTACGTAATGCTCCAGGACTTTTGACAGTAGCGGTAGAATAGAAATTGGTCGAAATTCTGAGAACGCGTTGGCATTAGACTTCTTAGGTAGTGGAATAACATGAGCATATTTCCAAGCCGTGGGAAAGGTGCCAGTAGAGATAGAGCAGTTAAGAATGTGAGTGATGGCTGGAGCTAAAGTGTCACAAAAAGGAATAATCATATCAAGGCTTAGCCCATCCTCACCCACAGCTCTCGTCTTGATGGATTTGAGAATCTTAACTACCTCGCTCTCCGTCACGTGACCAAGATCAAGCGGCAAGGGTGCCGACAACGGGGCATCCGCAAGCTCCTTAAGAGTTCTCATTTTGACATCTGCAGCCACACAGACCGGGGAAGTACCAAAAAAATTGTTTAGTGCGTCAAGGTCTAGGCTCTGAAACGTATCCTCACGGGCTTTACCAACACCAATTGTTTTTAAAAACTTCCATAGCTTATGGGAAGGACAATCTTCAATCGAAGTGTGAATATGTTGCCGTTTGCTGTTTCTACACATTTTATTGCAGATTTTGCGTAGCTCATGATACGTGTTGATGCTTTCCTCACAAGGGCTATGACGCATCCTGACACGTGCTGCATCTCGCCGGGTCATTAATGACTTGATCTCTGGAGTGAGCCACGGAGCAGGATAGTGCCTAACTCTAACTTCACGCAAAGGGGCATGTTTGTCATAAAGAGACAGGATTAACGTCTGAAAAGCAGCCACTTTACTGTCCACGTCATTACCCTCACTTATAGACTCCCAGTCGGCCTCGGCAAGGTCACTCATGAAAGCCTCCCTGTCGATCTTGCCATAATTGCGGATGAGAATGGTCTTGTGCCTACGTTTAGGGGGTCTAATTTTAAAGGAAGCGTATATAAGATCGTGTGCGGAAAAAGCAGCCGCGTTCATCTGTCCGTGGGTTGCAACCAGCTCTGTGGTAAAAGAAGCGCATGTGCGCCATCACAACCTTATAAAAATTACTTGAAATATTATTTATTATGTCAACTTTTATTATTACTAGTTAGTCAAGGTTCATATGATGGAAGTATGAAAAAAGGGTACCGACTTCACTGCGCCATGGATTTTAATGAAATCTCCTAATGTTTGGTGAGATACTATCAATATACTCTAAGATATACATATCGACTTAGTCGTTCCTGCGGATCCAGCCAGGAAGGCTGAGAGGGTGGCGCAGGTCCTGGGCAGCCCTGCGTTTTCCATAATTGCGTCCCAGGCAACACAGTGTCACAGACGTGTGAGGCCAATGATGACGATGATGACTCTAAGATCAGAGTATAGTAATAGTATCTGGACTTTTTAAAAAGGTGTATTTAAATATTTTATTATGTAAGCCTAAACTGTCCCACTGGCAAAACCGTCGAAGTCGACCGTGCCTATGTTATGAAACTACAGGCTACAAGTCTACAGGTGAAATTCTTAGTACATTGCATAGCCGGTTCATATTCCTGGTATCATAATGGCTAACCAACTACGCAATAAACATCGAATTTTACCTGTAAAATTGTAGCCTGTACTTTGATAATATCGGGTACAGGTCATCCCGCTATCTTTTCTTAGGTCTCCCTCTACGTCGATGTTCGTGTGGGACAAAATCAGTAGCTAGCTTGATCCACCTCTCCGAGTGCATTCGGCATACGTGGCCAGCTCAATCCCACTTAAGCTTTGCAGCCTTCTACGTCGATGATACGAGTTCTGGAGCGGAAGGTCGTGTTTTTGACGCGATCTATCCATTTTACACCTAAAATGCTCCGCTCTACTGCTCTGACATGCCCCTAGTATGAACTTCTGTAAACCGGTCAAGGACCATTGTCTGTGCTCCGTGGGTCAGTATGGGCAGGATACATATGTCGATGAGTTCTGAACATAAATTATTAAAAAAACAACATATTCAGAATTGGTTTTTTTATTTATTAAAGTCGGTATAATATGTATAATACTGCCATGCACGATACATGAACGTGTTAGAAAAAAATATATGATGTGTTTTACACATCTTGTAGTCTAGGTATAAAATAAAATATCGCTTCTTGAAATTGACATTTTGTATGTAATCAGTCAGCTGATATAACATGTTTAAAGTATTACTAAACTTTTAAATATTTAGCTTACAAGTTTACAAGAAACTTTAAAAAATGTTAAGAATAAAATTGTTTTTAATTGGTTTAATGTGCAGTGTAGACATCAATGACTCAGCAAGGATTTTAGCTGTATTTCCAACAGCATCTATAAGCCATCAAGTGGTGTTCCGTCCGCTAACACAAGAGTTGGCCAGGCGTGGACATGAAGTCATTGTGGTCACTCCAGACCCTGCCTTCAAGAAAGGCCAAGCACCAGCAAACCTCACAGAGATCGACGTACATGATATGTCATACGAAGTATTCCGAGAATTTTTAGACCATACAACTGGCAAAGCCAATGATGTGCATAGTCAAATGGAAGTGGCTTGGAACTTAGCACACAAAATATTTCACATGCAAATAAACACTAAGGAATTCAAGAGAATGATTGACGAGAAGCAGCAATTTGATGTTATCATAATAGAAGCTTGGTTGAAACCCGTATTGTTGGTGTCGCATTTTTTCAAAGCCCCAGTGATACAATTCAGTTCCTTAGGTAGAATTTGGAGTATGTATGAAAATTTAGGTGCTCCTGTCCATCCGATTTTGTATCCAGATAGTTTGCGTCAAAGATTATATAATTTAACACTTTGGGAAAAAATAACTGAGCTCTATAGTCATTGGAAATTTAAAATGTTGACGAATAATATTGAAGAAGAACAAGATAATTTTATTAAAAAAACATATGGAGCAGATATTCCTACTCTACATGAACTGAGTAATAATGTAGACATGTTGTTCCTTAACACACATCCGATGTTTGAAGGGAATACGCCATGGCCTCCTGGAATCATCAGCACTTGGGGCATACATCATAAACCTGAGATGCCCTTACCAAAAGTAAGAAACTAAATGTAATTTATTTATGTTTGAACTCATTTTTACTATGCAAATTCGTGTATAAAAATTGGTACTGCGAGAATTTCATAAATGGACAGTTTTATAATGAATATTAAAATTAATGGGTTCTATAATTAAAACAAATCATTACCATACATCACATCAGCAGCAATGAAAACTACTATTCGTAATTTAATAAAAAATACGTAGCAACCGATATTAATGTTTGCCAATTTATTAATTTTCAAGGACCTACAAACTTATTTAAACTCCTCTAAAGGTGGAGTTATTTACATAAGCTTTGGTACCAACGTGGATCCAGCTAATCTTCCCCCAGAAACGATACAAATGTTCGTCAGGGTCTTCTCTAAATTGCCATATGACGTCCTTTGGAAATGGAACCAGGATGTTTTGCCAGGGAAGACTGACAATATCAGGATCAGCAAATGGTTTCCGCAGTCGGATTTATTAAGTAAGTAACTTTTATTAATAAGTGGACAAGTATCGATCATGATGTAGGTCTTCCGCAACATACGACTGGTGAGTGTATGTGATCTGTTGACCTCCGTGACTGTTTTAAGCAGCCGAAATGTAAAAAGCTAAGCTATCTTCCAAATAAATAACATGTAAGTCGTGTAAACCTACATTGTAACTTACTTTTATTTTAAGTCCATTTATGATTTCCAAGTACTAAAGCTTTGATGATAAATTATTTTTTCAAAAGGGTAATAAAGTAGTCCATCAAAACACATTCAAATCCATTTATCACAAATAAACACGGATACGAATAATCCCAAATCAGACAAGATAATGAATAACTGCCTCGAAAAAATGAAGATGGTACCTTTATTTCTTCAACAATTTACAGGGCATCCAAAAGTCAAGCTGTTCATTACTCAAGGTGGTCTACAATCAACAGATGAAGCTATTGTGGCAGGTGTTCCATTGATTGGTATACCAATGTTGGCCGACCAATGGTATAACACTGAAAAATATCTTCACCATGGGATCGGACTCAAATTGGACATAGAAACGATTACGGAAGATATATTTTTTACGGCTATTAAAAAAGTTATTGAAGACGAAAGGTAAACAGAAAACGGACATGATTGATTTTTTAATTCTTAATTTAAGTACACCTATAATTTTATCTGCAAGCCTATGTTTTATTTCAAAAAAAAGGTAGATTGTAGTGATTTAATGGCGAAAATGAATAACCCTGTGGGAGGCCTAAATCCGGTAGTGGACTGCAATTAGCTGATATAATATTATATTTTTTTCTTTTATGAATATTGTACTTGTTTTTTTTCAGCTTTAGTATGAATATAAAAACAATGGGTGCCATTATGCGTGATCAACCCATGACCGGTCTGCAGCGCGCGGTGTGGTGGACGGAGCACGTGTTGCGTCACGGCGGAGCGCGCCATCTACGGGCTCCCGCCGCCAATATCTCCTGGTCGGAGTATTTAGAATTAGAACTCATTGTAGTGGTAGTTTTTTCGTTATTAGCACTTCTTGTTTTAGTTTTTGGTGTTATTCGATTGATTTATAAACTCATTTCAAGTTTATCGGTGGATGATAATAAGAAAAAGTTAAACTAAGTTTTCTTTAGTCTCTTTTTTTGGGAAGGAATGATAACCAGAATATTAAAATTATAACTTGCAGGATTTTAATCAGTCTTGAAACCAAGTAAGTACATGCTTCATACTGTTTGTACAGGTTTTGCTCGGGTCACTCCAAAGAGCCAATTTTGGCAGTTATGAAAATCATTCTACTGGTACCTACATAAGGTCTGTTTTATTTTGTTGACATGTCTTCTAGTATGAGTTTGTAAGCAGCCAAAATTTGCTTATTGGAGTGACCCAAGATTAGTTTGTACCCAGTTATCGGTTCACAGCTGTTAAGTTTAATCATTTTTATGATTAATAATAATAATAATAATTTAATTATAATTTCTTTTATTTCATAATTATACAGTACAGTAGTGACATTTGGGCTGAAACCTTCTTTTAAGTAAATAGATACCTGTGCCAGAAGGTTTCGCTCCTCCATGGTGGTAAGTAAGTACAGTATTTATCATAATAACCAGGTAAACAACAACCGTGACAACAACAAACATATTTAAAAAATAAAAAACATAAAGAAACAATAAAATGTAGTAATTAAACAACTTGAAATGTGTGGGTGTGTGTGTGTGTGTGTACGTGTGTGAACGTGTGTGTGCGTGGGTGTGTGTGCGTGTATATGTTGAGCTAAGTTATGTTCACGGGTTATGTTATATGGTGTAATAATGCCTCAATCTCTTCATAGTTTTTAGTCTTTAGCCATGCTATTAGTATTTTCTTACACTCAAAGGAAGTTTTTGGGTAGATGTTCAACACTCCGTTTATTTTATTATATAAAAATGGAGATAATCTGTCAAATTGTTTTTGAGCAAATGATGTGTTTGCCTTAGGTACTAAAGCCACTCGATTTCTTTTCCTTATATCAGTAGCAGTTGCAATATCGATTGGTAATGATTTATGCTTTTTTAATACAGTCTGCATAATGTATAATTGCCTGATGGTAAGAAGACCACTAATCTGATAGAGTTCATAAGTTGGGAACCTCAGCCTCTTGAAATACATGACCTTTATTAAAGCTCTTTGTGATCTTTCTACCTCCAGCAGGTGTGTTTTTGCAGCCCCTCCCCAAACAGTAAGACAGTAACATATCACAGATTGCCCCAGAGCTATGTACAACTGATTTAGAAGATTTCTAGGTGACTCCTTGCCAGGACTATTATTTTCAGCTTTAGAAGGAACCAAGTGCCTGAGCGTTTTAAATATCCAGGTAAGTTTTCGTTTTTATGTGCAGGCAGATTGAAAATATTACATTTAAAAGAGTTTTTTCCTTGAAATAGTTATAAAACTACAAACTTCAACAGGCATCACAGTCCTCCTGGACATGGGTCTCCCCTATTGGGGGGTAAATGCCATACTCACCACGCTTGGCAGGCGGATTGGCGATCGCAGAACAAGTTGTTATAGATGTTCATAAAGAACGCTGCTGCCCATTCTCCAGATTCATCCCTTAGTCTCTTTTTACGACACCCACGGGCAGAAATAGGGTGATGCTATTCTAAACTGGCACCACAAGGCACGGCAAAGAGTTCTATTTGTTAAAAGTAAAGTTAATTGCTGTGACACATTTGTCAGGCACAAATAGGTCAAATGTAAAATTGATTGAGTTCTGTTTTATTTTTAAGAGAAACACTAGACATATTATGTTTTCAACTGCCCACATGAGAATTAAGATGTACTTCAAGTAAGTATTAAATATTGTAGTTTATTACTGATCAAAACTTGTTAATCGCTCAGTTTTGTCTATTTGTCGTTAAATAATAAAACAAATAGGCGGAAGGTTTTCCCGTCAAAATAAAAACATTTTATTTGTCAGCTAAAAATATTACTTTTCATTAATATTATACGTAAGTACGCCTGATGGCAGCCCCAACGGTATCCGAAATATAATTATTATTACCTTTATTAAAGTTAGAAAGCAACTCACTCACATTAATACTCATTTTAAGTATTAGACCGGGTCTATCGCGATAGTATTTAGGTAAATATTAGTAATTAGTAAATACGTCGGGACACAGGTAAATTACTAATATTTACCTAAATACTATCGCGATAGACCCGGTCTAATACTTAAAATGAGTGAAAGTGATCGCGAGTGCTTAAAAAGTTACACTCACATTAATGTTTAAAGAATTAAGCATACCTAAATCTAATAAACTACATAATTAATAGAATTCCCGTAATCCTCCAAAAAGGTGCATGTGCGGCATTTGCAAAATCCATGAACTAAAAATCTTGCTCATGTTGTACTTTTATTTCAAAACTCTTTTTTCAATTTCTACTCAAAATAATATGTTCACACATCATGTATAACGCCTATATCCATTACGGGAAAAGCAGAGTGTAAACGGCAAGTTGCTTAGAGTGACATGTCAATACATTTTTGCTAGTATTTTTTGCTTTTTGACAAAATGAGGTCCAAAATTCATGCTAATGATAAATTGGATTGGAGTTGGAAAACAGCCGTAAAATATTGTTTGGAAATATCAGAGATCAACGCTAGTAGAAAAAAAAACAATAAAACATTGTGTAAACTAAAGTTTTGCTTGAGTTACATGTCTGGATCAGAAGTATTATTTTATTTTATTGTGTGCATGTTTATTGTGAAAACAAGAACATCGTTAAGGATATTAGTAGCGGTGCCCACTCCGTCAATAAACCATCAAGAACAGTTTTATCCGTTTACGCAAGAATTTGCTAGACGAGACCATGCCGTCATTATACTAATTCTGCTTTTCTAGAAGTAAAAGCACGAGTTAACCTGACAAAATACCTGTCATAATGTGACCTATAGACGAAATCCTATCAAACACTTGTGACATGCAAACAATATGATTTCCTATACATTAATAGAATCAATTTAGGTGCAACATGTTAAACTTGCTAGAATATTTAAGTTAAATAAAAAAGCTTCTTAATAGAAAGCAACATTTTTATATTTTAGGCAAGCTAGCACTCATTCTGTCTCACAAATTTAAAGCTCTTGTCACACTCCTTGATTTGCTATTTCTTATGGTGGGTTTCAACTGTCCACCTACTTTTGCATTTAAGTTTTGTCCAACAAACATTGTATAATCTTAGTCATTGTGAGAAAATAAGATAATTAAAGAACACGGCACTTAAAGCAATTAAAGAACAGCCTTCAGTATGAGTTACTAGTAGGCAAGGTTGCACAGAGGCAAGATAATTTGGTAAAACAAATATATGGACCAGCTACTCCATGTTTCATCATGTGATGCCGGCTTAGAACAGCATCACCCCATTCCTTTCCCGTGGGAGTCGTAAAAGGCGACTAAGAGACTCGAGGGTGTGTATTGCAATTATAGACGATGGGCTGACAACATGTCACTATGGCGATACACAATTTTCCAAATGACCCTCAAATATATGTCAGACGTGGCGTAAATGTCAGTTTTTGCGGCCGTTTACGCTCTGCCTACCCTGCAAGGGTTACTAGGCGTGTTATGTGCTTGTGTGTGTGTACTCCAAGTTTGAACGACCTGAATAATAACATTGCAATGTTATTTCTCAACACGCATCGGATCTCTAAAGGAAACACACTCGTGCCTCCGGCAGTTATTCACATATGGGGTATCAACAATAAACCTGAAAAAACATTGCCAAAGGTAAGACTTGCGGTAATTCTTTTAAGGTAAACATTTTGTTTTCATAGAAATAAAAAGGCTAATTCGTAGAAAAGCGGCATCAATAAGGTGAAACGTAAACTGCTCTCACTTAAAGATGGAATGATGATATCAGGTTAATTATATAATAAAAGCAAAGGACTATTGCAGTCCACTGCTAGCGATAAAGTAAAGGATTAAATTGACACTATCACAAACATATTACATAGTTTATGTTTGACACGTGAGATCTCTTATTCAAAAAAGTTGAATGTCAAGACGAGTGATATTTTCGCAGATGTGTTGTGATTTTGAGTCGATCAAATCCTATTTAACTAATTAGTCTCAATCAATCTACTAATACTTTCATTTTAAAATACCCGCAACCATACTTAAAAGGGTAATAATTTTGTAAACACATTGAAACCACAATATAAACCTATGTAGAAACAAAAATATCTTACAGATTTTTGATTTTTTATTTCAATGACACAGTTGGTTGATATTTTTCTACGCGTATGTTTGCAGAGCTGAACATTTATATTTTAGCTTTGAATACAATGACATTATGCGAATGTCGAAAGATCTGAGGTTAGTGCTTTATATGATATTGATCAATTATTACACAATTACAACAGATAAACAGCTACAACAGTCCACTGCTGGACATAAGCCGCCTCTTTTTGGGGGGTAATGCCATACTCACCACGCTTGGCAAGTCCGGTTTTTGTCACTTGACTCACGAATCAGCCAGAAGATGTCATAAAGTCGTAGTACTGACAACCGATCAAACTTTTTTGAAAAGTAAACTACCTTAATCTAAGATTGATAAGGAAAGATCCTGGTTGCAGTATCTTGAACAGGATCTTGTGTTTTTTGTATTACTGGCAGTTGGTTTTTTTTTTTCAGTGTAGGTAGGAACTCAAATATTATGTTAAGTATATATTAAAAAGAGCTATATTTGTTTCAAGATCTGCGATGATGGTAAATAAGAAAAAATAAATTCGGTTAAAATATATATTACAGACATATTTTCGCCACAAGCATTTAAAATAATTTTGTAAATTTTTTGGAATAATAAAGTACTTAAAATATTATTAAATATAAAATAGCGATGTTATTACCACTAAACAATATACATGGTGTAAAAAAATAAGCTGAAAATATTTTAAGGGGTGAACCAGTACGTGAAACTGAACAACTTTCCCCAAGGAACATAGGTCGAAATAATATGAAAAAAAATTTGCCCTCCCATACAAATTATCCCGGCCGGGTAACACACTAAGTATGGGAGGGTCAAATTATTTGTTCATATTTCGACCTATGTTGTATGGAAAGTTGTTCAGTTTCACGTACTGGTTCACCCCTTAAAATATTCTCAGCTAATTTATTTACACCTTATATTTTTATTCTTGGCACATTAAAATCACAACTCAATAATAATGCGAAGGCAGTGAGTTTCTTATAAAAATAATAAAAAGATTTATTTTTATAAGCTTAAATTGAAAACTCTTCCTACGTTATATTATGTTGGTACGTACATTTCAACCTTGTTTCATGCCAACCACTCATCTCCCAAATTTCTAAATACTCATACTTTTTCAAGCAAGCATGCAAAATTACAGCTCGCCTTTAATTTTAAAACAGTCAAAATATAATAATGTAAAACTTTTCTGTTGTACTTACTAATGTACGATACAACTTAATGATAACGTGCGTTTCGCTGTTTCAATATCTTATATCAGTGACATAATAAACGCGATAAAAAATGGCTGATAAGAAAAATTATGCTTGCATCTCTACGTTTATCATTTATCATACTTCACACAAAGTCTGTTGAACGATAATTTCGTAAATAAAAAAGTTTCTTTTTGTAACGTATATTTGAGTTCACATGCTAAAAGTAAATTATTGTAAGTAAATTTTACAAAAACATGGCGTACGCAGCCGTGTATATACTCTTTACCTTACTATTAACAAGTTGGGTCATTAAAAGTGAATCTGCTAGAATTTTAGCAGTATTTCCAACTCCTTCTTATAGTCACCAAATAGTGTTTCGTCCGTTGACCCACGAATTGGCCAGAAAAGGACATGAAGTCGTTGTTGTTACCACAGATCCAGTTTTTTTTTAAGAAAAACATACCAGGGAACCTCACAGAAATTGATGTGCATGATATTTCGTACGACATTTGGAGGAAAAAGTTTTTAGAAATTCCTACTGGTAAGAAAAGAAACTTACAAGACAACCTCAAAGTAATATACAATATAGTTGGTGAAGTTTTTGATGAGCAGCTCAAAAATACAGAATTCAAGAAGATTATCGATGAGAGGCAACGCTTTGACTTATTGATTCTAGAAGCATGGATCAGACCAACACTAGTTTTGTCGCACATTTTCAAAGCACCAGTGATTCAAATCAGTTCTCTAGGTAGACTTTGGTACAATTACGAAGATCTAGGAGCACCAGTGCATCCATTTTTAAATCCTTTACCTGTGCGACAAAAACTGTATAATCTAACTATTTGGGTGAAAATTAATGAATTGTTTATTGAATGGAAATACAACTCTGTGATGAATGATGTTGAAATGATTTACGATGAATGGATAAAATCAACTTTTGGTCCAGAAACCCCCAAGTTAAAAGAATTAAGTAACAATATTGCAATGTTTTTCAATAATAAACATCCTATTTGGGAAGGAAATAACCCTATACCACCTTCTATAATACATATCTGGGGCATTAATCAAAAACCAGAAAAGCAATTACCGAAGGTATTTACCTCAACTTTTTCCCCAACAGCCTCAAAAGTACACTGCTGGACATGGTCCTCCCTCAATTGAGGGGTATTGCCATACTAACCACGCTTGGTAGCCGGAATTGGAGACCGCAGGGCAAAATGTAGCATTAAAACCCTTAGTCGCTTTTTACATCCAAGGTTAGATTTGGGTGATGCTATTTTAAGCATATTTGGGTTAATTGTGCTATATTTCATTCAAAAAATAGTTGTTTGTTATTTTTTTTATTAATTTTATCAACTATTACTGTAACAGCCACAATATATTATTTTTGTTATTATCTGTTTTTAAGGAGCTGCAAACATACCTTGATTCGTCAAAAGTTGGAGTAATTTACATCAGTTTCGGCACAAACGTAGATACAGCAAAATTGCCCATAGAAACAATACAAGTATTTATAAACGTTTTCTCCAAATTGGAATTCAACGTTCTCTGGAAGTGGAATCAAGATGTTTTACCAGGAAAGTCTGACAATATAAGAATTAGCAAATGGTTTCCACAGTCTGATTTGTTAAGTGAGTATATCGCTTCTATATTGTATTACACATACATCCAAAAATTAAAGGGCTCTCCAACATTTTGAAACCTGATGATCCAAAGGCTATCTAAAAATGTTATCTTAGTATTAACAAAAATGTATAAACGCCATATAAATTGAATAAGCTGGCTTTGGACAACATTATCAATGATAAAACGGTCAATGACATTACAATACATAAATGTTGTTCATATTTCTATCATCCTAAAACACAAGCTTTTATTTTGAGATAGGTTGCAAAATGATAAGATTATTAAAGATAGATTTTAAAGTGTTAAAAAGTAAAATGCTAACCCTTCCTAAATATCCGATAGGACATCCAAACATCAAGTTGTTCATAACGCAAGGAGGGCAGCAGTCCACTGATGAAGCTATTGTAGCTGGTGTACCTTTGATTGGTATTCCAATGTTAAGTGATCAGTGGTACAATGCAGAAAAATACATTCACCATGGAATAGGCAAGAAACTGTTCATAGAATCACTTACTGAAGTTGAACTGAGGGCCACCATTGAAGATGTAATTGGAAATGAAAGGTTTGTAAAGAAATAAATTTTTGGATCTTAAGCTCTTAGGAGCTATTTCGAAGTTAGTTGATGATTTATAAAAGATACCCAAATCCTGGTGAAATGAAATTTGAGGATAGACAGGTGATTGATAACTTGATAAGATTTGATTACCCTTTTCGTGCTTTTGCTTGGGAAAAGTTTTAAGATAACCATATCTATCCGTTAGATTCCATAAAATTGCTGGTAAATTTAATCTTATATTACCTACTCACTAAGCTATGACACTATCATCAGAGACTGTTTTTATTCTTGCAGCTATCGTAAAAATATAAAAAAGTTGAGTGCCTTGATGCATGACGAGCCCATGTCCGGTCTGCAGCGCGCGGTGTGGTGGACGGAGCACGTGCTACGTCACGGCGGAGCGCGCCATCTACGGGCGCCCGCCGCCAACATCTCCTGGTGGGAGTACCTGGAACTTGAGCTTGTAGCTATAACTTTATTTACTATTATTGTTCTTATATTTTTGATTTTAAGTATATTACGACTGCTTCTTAAGTTTGTTTTCAAAGTTTTCATGAAAAAGGATAAATTAAACTGATAATAAACATGTTATCTTAAAACAAAAACTTGAACGTGCGTGGTCATGTAAACTTGTCCGCACTTATTTGCTTGATTTATAAATGCGTAAAAATGTACACTGATCTAACAAATAAAAAGTTTGATACGAGTAGCTGCCATTTTTTTGTTCTCTTTCGGATTCTAACCAGGCCCCGACTCGACAAAGGTAAAGAACAGCCTAAAGATTAGTTAATAATGTGCGGCCAAATTTTAACGTTACTCCCAAAATTTATTTGTATGTCTTCTTCTTCTGCTGCTTTCCAAGGGAAACTTGTATGGCGATTAATATCCTCTTGTTTAAAGTATTTTGCATTGCATGTCGCGGACATATTTTGTTATTGTAAATTTAATTTTTAATTCAATAAAAATATATATTTAATGCTTGGATTGAAGGAAAAAATTATACAATGAACGAAATGATTGTAAACAATAAAAACAATATCCTCTTGTTTATGTAGGTCAGTTAATCTTGCAGAAATGCCAGGACATCGTTGTCGAAGGTAGACGAGATATATACTAATAGTTTAAATTCGATAGTACCTCTGTCTGGTTTTTACGTTTTCACGCCTAAACCACTGAACCCATTTTGATACAATTTGGCATAATCATAGACAGGAATCTAAAAAAGGACATAGGCTATTTACCGCAGGAAAATCTATCAATCCCACGTGAAATTGTAATATCAATATTACGCCGCGCGTACGATGACGCCGGGCACCAGCTAGTCTACCATAAAATCATTTAATAAAGTGAAATTAACTTTATTAAATTTAGGATTGCATTATCACGTATTGCCGTACCTAACCGTATTTTGACTGACCCAATAGCGTAGCGGATAGTACCACTGCCTGCTACGCCGAAGGTCGTGGGTTCGATGACACAACTGTAAGGTAATTTCAGATATTTGTGTTTGTATAAATGTATATAAGTATTCATATCAGCCATCTAGTTTCTTTCACAAGCTTTGCTTAATTTGGGGCTAATTTGTGGTGTAATTTATTAAAAATTTAAATAATAAATTGCGTTTATGTTACATTCAAAATATATTTATTGATGTAGTAGAAAATACTATAAGTATAACGAAATAAACGTCTTAACATAATTTAATTTATCTTAGTTTTTTTTACGGTCAATGGATTACGGTGAAATCTGTAACACGTAAGTAATAAAATAAAAATTAACAAAATAACCACCAATATTGCTAATAATACTATGGACACAAGTTTTAATTCTAAAAACTCCGACCAGGAGATGTTGGCGGCGGGGGCCCGTAGATGGCGCGCTCCGCCGTGACGCAACACGTGCTCCGTCCACCACACCGCGCGCTGCAGACCGGACATGGGCTCGTCACGCATCAGGGCACTCAACTTCTTTATATTTTTACGATAGCTGCAAGAATAAAGGCAGTGTCAGATGATAGCATAGCTTGATATTGTCTCGAAAGCTGCAAACAATTTGAAGCAATTGGATGACATTGCTCACTGACATTTTGGATCTGGCAAGAAGTTAATTAGACCCAAGATTGGTATACGCATTACGCAATATACAAAATACGTATTTAAAAAAGGATAACAGCTGTAATAGTCGGACTCAAATACAAAATGTAAAAAATGGAATTATTTTAAGGACTGAACTAGTCAGTGAAGTTGAAGAACTTTTCCCAAGAAACAAACGTCGATATATAAAAGGGATTTGGATCTCTAATGCAAAGTGTACCAATTCGTATGGGAGATCCAAATTTTTTGTTATATTTCGACTAGGTATGTAATAGATATGAATATTCGGTTACGGACGCGAATACGGATTATTCGATAGTTCCGGATATTGAACAAAATATTCTTCATCAGTTTATTTCGGTTCCGTCCGGCACATTTTATTTTATATATTAAATAGTTTCGGTTACGGAGCTCCTTAACATCCTAGATTTTGATCTGCTCGTATATTTCTCGAGAAAAGTTATTCAGTTTCATAGGCTGGTTCAAACCTTAAAATATTTGAAGCCAATTTATTACTTACACCTTGTTTTATTGTTTTGTTTTTTATATCAAGCATATACGTAGCAGTTGTGTTTTCATAATGAATAAGATTAGATGTATCGACTGAGACTGTAACTGTTCCTTTATTCTCTTGCGTTTTCATGAATCGCACCGTTAAGAAGTTACATTAAAAGTTTTCTTACCTTTCATCATTAATAACTGTTGTTAGAGCATTCTTGAACTTTTCTTCTGTCAGTGTTTCCACATCAAGTTGTACTCCAATCTTTAAATGAACATACTTCTCAGTATTATAGTATTGATCAAGGAGCATCGGTATACCGACCAGCGGCACCCCGGCTGATATGCTTTCGTCTGTTGACTGAAGTCCTCCTTGAGTAACAAACGCTTTAATATTTGGATGCCCTGAAAGACGCAATGTATTATAATTTTGATCACTTTTCACCTCAATACAAGCGTACTACTATGCTTATTTAGTTTAATCTTTAAAATAAAATAATCTTGAAAGTCTATGAATAAACCTCTGCCTGTTAAGTATACTACTTAACATTAGACAGAGTTATTTTGTGCGTGGGAAGACATCACACGTGACAAATTTTATACAGGGTGAAAGGTTATTTGATAAATTCTCTGGAGGGGGTAAGGGAGGTAATTTCTAACAGATTATTCTATAGAACTATGGGACGGAAGTCATTAATATATTTAGGTCTTTTCCTTTTTTGCCGAAATTACGACGGGCCTCAGACAGTAGATTTGGTGCCGCATAGCGCTTTCTCCTTTACAGCTAATTACTTTTAAAGAAACCTTTTTAATGGAAGACTTTTGTTTCCATTCAGTTAGCTGATGAAACAGCAAAGTTTATTTAGTAGGCGATTTTTTCTATCGTGTTTTTTTACAACAAAAGACTATGGTCCTCAAAACTGACGGTCCTTATAATATTATTACTAATGATTTTTGACATAATATATAGTTTCTATAAAAGAATATTGTTCCAAGTGTTTCCTCTCTTAACCTCTCCAGGGAATGAATTGAGTTCCCGTTCATCCTGTATAAGTATTACTCTTAATTAAACTAGGACCATCTTTTGACACGAGGTTCTTACTTAACAAATCAAACTGTGGGAACCATTTTCCAATTTTGATATTTTCACACTTCCCAGGTAATTCATCTTGGTTCCATTTCAACAAAACAGCATAGGGTAATTTACAAAATACATTGACGAATATTGCAATTTTTTCAGGGGAAAGCAATGAAGGATCCACATTAGTCCCAAAACTCATGTAAATAACTCCATGTCTTGAAGAGTCTAAGTAGGTTTTTAAATCCTGAAAAGTATTTTTGTTTCTTTAGTTCATATTGAATAACATCTTAACTAAAAAATATGGAGTTCAGTATATTATCCAAATCCAATAAGAAGTCTCTTTTTTAAGGTAGGAAATACAAAAATGGCTTCAATATGGTTAGTTACTACTTTCATATAAAAAGGCAAGGAGCCGCGAATAACCTTTACCTTTGGCAATTGTTTTTCTGGTTTACTGTGTATTCCCCACATATAAATGACACTTGGGGGTACAGGACGATTATCTTCAAATATTGGGTTTGTATTTAAAAATAACATATCTACATTATCATAAAGTTTATTTAATGCTGGGATATCACTTCCAAAGTGTTTCTGCAACATTCTGTTTTCATGATCTTCCAAGGTAGCGATTACGTTTAGTAATGTAAAGTGCGTATATAGTTCACTAATTTTTTCCCGCAAGGTTAAATTGTACAACCTTTGTCGGCTCCATGGCAGTGGATAAAGAATGGGATGTGTTGGAGCGCCCATCGCCTCCATTACATCAAACGTTGCGCCAACCGAACTCAGTAGGATTACTGGAGCCTTCTGCACATAAGATATTGCTAAAGCTGGTCGAGCAATGGCTTCTATAAAAAGCAGATCATATTTATTTCCAAAAATAGCGTTATGCACTTCTGGGTCACTTAGTTGATTATCAATCACGGGGGTAAACAGTGAATGAGCAAGGCTCGCTTGATTAACAAAATCACTTTTAAAACCTTTTGTAAATTCTTTGAGTGACGAAGATAATAATGGCCCATAGGATATATCGTGAACATCTATTTCTGTTATGTTTGTCGGTGCGTTTCCTTTATAGAACGCTGGGTCTGTAGTAATCACGGTTAAATTGTGTCCTTGTCTGGCAAGTTCTTGAAAAAAGGAACGAAACGGTAGTTGATGACTTATAGAAGGTGTGGGAATATATGCCAAAATATTAGCACAGTCTATTTCCGCTACAAAAGCGACACACGCGACGAAACTTAACAGCCGCATGACTGGTTATCAACTTGATAATTCGAGTGATATTTATTCGTGAATATCACTCCATTATATCATATTTTGATAATACTGTTATCAAAATGTGTATTAGAGTATAAAGTAGTATATTTATGTATGATTACTTAGCCAGCGGTCGTTGCACAACCATGTAAGAGGCCTACTAGTAGTAGTTGGCGGTTGAAAAACTCTGACACCAGGGCTCATCGGGTCGTTGGAAGATTTTTAAGCAAATGACAGCTTGTGATAGACGCACGGCAATGAGGTGTCATGTCTTAAGCCATTATATGCGCCGTTTTTATACAATCTCATACAACTCTTTTCACTAAAAAAACCGGGCAGTAAAATACCGCAAAATAGTTTGGTGTGAAAACTATCAAGCGTGACAATAGTTTTTTTTTTTGTCAATGTTTGTTTAACATTTTCGTCTTTTAAATTATATCTGCTATTAAAGTTTGTTATATGTATATAATTAAGGCTTGATATTAAAGTGGTTATCACAAGCACCACACGAATAGATTAGCAACCTTATGTAGGAAGAGTAAGCAAAAATCAATATAAAAAACATTATTGTGACAAAAAAAACTTGTTCAGGTTGATTCTTTTTCAAATAGGTAGGTCATTATATAATTTA
Source organism: Tuta absoluta (assembly GCA_027580185.1). Lineage (NCBI taxonomy): Eukaryota > Metazoa > Arthropoda > Insecta > Lepidoptera > Gelechiidae > Tuta > Tuta absoluta. The sequence continues at coordinate 1,495,596 of JAQAHW010000019.1, read as the reverse complement.
AATAAAATGTGTCTGACACATAACTTTTTATTTTAATTCTTTTATTTATTTCATAGGGAATTTGTCTGATTTAAATGATTTTATTAATTTAGTGACACTCTTATAATTAAAAGCTGGACAAATATAAAACACGCTAACGGAGCTTCTAGGCCTTGCTAGGCATGAAAAAAGCTATTTTATTATTATCTCTATTAAATGTTCTGTTCTAGTTCCAGTGACATATATATATACTTTTGGCGACAACTGCAATAAAAATACAATATAAGAAAGCAAAATACTTGCATGATTTTAAATACAAAAGAGATGTATGTTCGGTACTTTATTACGTACTTATAATATCTAACTAACTATAACAAATTTCTAAAGCATTTTATATAAAACAAAAACAAAACAATAGACACGAACCAACTAACAATGCGACGAGCAGGAAAAACATTATTTCATAAAAATAATATAATTTTGGTGTACTTTACGACTCATCTATTTTTTTTATTTTCATCCACATTACTTAGAATTCTAGAAACAATTTTATAACATCTTTTTAAAACACTATACACTAAAACAATTACTATTAGTAACGCCATTAATACAATGGACACAAGTTCTAATTCTAAAAACTCTGACCAGGAGATGTTGGCGGCGGGCGCCCGTAGATGGCGCGCTCCGCCGTGACGCAACACGTGCTCCGTCCACCACACCGCGCGCTGCAGACCGGACATAGGCTCATCATGCATAAGCCTCTTAAGTCTTTTGATGTTAAGTCGATAACTAGAAAACCAAAATACGATATAAATTCCAGGGCACTTACTTTTATTACTTCTATTTTTTATCATGTTATTATCCGTGTTACGCCGGCTTAGAATAGCATCAACCCATTTCTTTCCCGTGGGAGTCGTAAAAGGCGACTAAGGGACTTGAGGGTGTGTATTGCAATTTTAGATGATGGGCTGACAACCTGTCTCTATGGCGATAGGTAGGTACACAATTTTCCGGGTGACCCTCAAATATATGTTAGACGTGGGGTGAATGTCCGTTTTTTGCGGCTGTTTGCGCTCTGCCTACCCCGCTAGGGATGATAGGCGTGATATGTGTATGTTTGTATGTATTACCCGAATACTCTTATTTATTTTTTTGTTTTTAACTTTGAAATAAAAATATGATGATATTTTTACCTTTCATTGTTTATCACAGTTTTAATAGCATTATCAAATTTATTTTCCGTGATTGTCTCCAATTCAAGTTTAACTCCTATTTTATGATAAACATATTTCTCCACATTGTACCACTGGTCTCCAAGCATAGGTATACCCAGTAATGGCACTCCAGCTGAGATAGCCTCGTCTGTTGATTGAAGACCACCCTGTGTTATGAACAGCTTAATATTTGGGTGTTCTGAAATAACAAAATAAATTAAAAACACTTAAAAAATATAATCATGGTGAAACAACTTACTGGTAAGTACCTACTAGGTACTATTTTTTTAATTATTGTTTTGAATACAGTATGGGTAGTTTTCACCGACTTCTGTCTCACAAATATAAATCGTATTGTCTATGCCTTGGCAAGAAGACTATACAAATATAAATCGTATTGTCTCTGCCTTGGCAAGAAGACTACACAATTTTTTGTGCTTAGACAGAAATGCTTAAGTTAAACTGCTTTGATCAGTAAAAAATACGTACTGAGAAGGTCAGACTGTGGGAACCATTTGCCAATTCTAATATTTTTCGATTGTCCAGGTAAACTGTCTTTGTCCCATTTCCACAATATGTCATAAGGCAGTTGAGCAAATGTTTTCACAAACATTTGAATCCTTTCAGGAGGTAGTGTAGATGGGTTTGTGTTTGTCCCAAAGCTCATATAAATTACACCATGTTTGGAAGAGTCTAAAAATACCTTAAGGTCCTGAAAATGCAATACAACCTTACCTTATCATTAATGAAATAGGTTTCTAATAACGTAAAAACGTTATCAGAAACCTATGTCATTAATGATAAAGTAAGTTTCTTTAAAAATTTACAGCCACTACAGTATAAAATTATAGCTTTACGATATAAAAATTCACATTTTACATACCTGTGGAATATCTTTGGAAGGTTTTTGGTGTATGCCTCCCATGTAAATAACTGATGGTGGCACAGGAAAATTGCCTTCCCAAATTGGGTGAACATTTAAAAACAGCATATCAATATTTTCACTCAGTTCAGTCACTGTTGGTGTATCAGGCCCGAAATTCCTTTTTAACATCGCATTTTCCTCATTTTCGTGATCATAATAAAGATATTCCACCTGATAGTAGTAATATACAACCCAAAATTTTTCCCATATGGTCAAATTGTATAACCTCTGGTTAAGAATATTGGGATACAAGAGTGGATGAGTCGGACCTCCAACTGATTTGTAATTATCAAACACAGGTCCAAGAGAACTCACTTGAATCACAGGCACTTTATAAACATATGAAAACCCTAAAGCTTGTCTTACACATGCTTCAAGTAATAACAAATCAAATGTTTTTGACTTATCTTTCAAAATTTTTTGCACTTCGGCATTTTGGATTTGTTTCTCCACAATTATAGTAAACAAATCTAGAGCAGTTTTGATTTGATCGTACTGATCATTGCTTTTTCCGGTAGATTTTGCCACAAATTCCGTCCATGTGCTGTAAGACATATCATGCACATCTATTTCTGTAAGATTTGTTGGTGCTTGACCTTTCGGGAACGCAGGATCTGTAGTGATGACGACAACTTCATGACCACGTTTGGCTAATTCTTGAACTAATGGTCGAAAAACTACTTGATGACTTATTGACGGTACTGGAAACACTGCTAGAATTCTTGCCGCATGTGCAAAAACTAAATTTAATAGTAAAGTTATAAACAAATGTAAAAATGACATTATCACACAAAAGTCACTTGTAGACTGTCATCAATAGTACTCAGCATGTGTTTATATCGTATAGTAAACGTTACTAATAACATCTGTAATTGCTATGAGTATAATGATATGGCGGCAAAATAGTCGTCTAATTATTTATCATGACGAAGCTGAAATTGATCTTAGACGTGCTTCAGGCAACAACATACCTCTTTTACGATATCTTGTGTTTTATTACTTGAAGTACTTAATACGTTTTTGTATTTAACGTGTAATCAATACAGTTATTTGTTTGAATATTCATAATTATAATCACAAAGCAAACATGTGCTGTAAATTTGTATTTTATTTGCACTTCTGGTAAAAAAAAAATACCAAATTTACTGGTCCCACACCATATGTTACAACAAAAAATTTACAGTAAGTTCGAACATTGGGACATCTTTGAAAATATCTGTCAATTTGCAAATGTATTATTCTTTTAAAATAGAATTAAATGTTTTTTATTATTGTATCTTCTCCTTTTTGTGAATTCAATATATAGTATAATATATAAAATTCCACATACTATCAAGGAATGAAAAAGGAAAGGAAATTGTCAAAGGCTCAGTTGCATGGAACTCGTAATTATAGTTCAAAAGACTATTATAATGATTCATAATTCTTTACTGAATTCATGTCTTGTGTAGTGAGACAAGTTGATGACTCCAAAATTTGTATAAATATTTTTTTTTATAACCGACAACGCTAAATAAGCAAAGATATTGGAAGAAAACGGATATCGAAATAAACCATTAGTCTCTTAGCATGTCAAAATTTTTTACAAATTTAAGTTATACGAAACACATCAAATAACTATTAAATAAACCAAATAGGTACATTATAATAATTTTATTACAATAGCGAATACACTTTGACTGTTTCGATAGCGTAGTGGGTATAACTCCTGCTTTCATGCCGATTATCGATCCCCATATGACACATTTTACTTTTTGAAAAAAAAAAACAGATTCTAGAGTCAGTACAATGACCTTGTGCTCTGGCCAACTTTGGCTTAAAATGGATTAAGAAGTTCTGACAACATGTTTGCTGATTTACTTATATCCCAGGTATCTGCAAGCCCTCGGAAAACTTCCTCTAATGCACTAGTAAATAGCTTTGGAGACAGAGGGTCACCTTACCTACTGATTCTGAACGATGGACCTGTATTTCTAGTTTGATGACAGCAGTGCTATTAAAATATATAAGTTTGAGTATGCCGATATAATTATGGTCAATATCTTGTTTATGTAGGGCATCAAACATTGCAGTATGGAGTAAACTATCGAAGGCCTTTGCATAGTCTGCAAAGGTTTATGTGTATTTCTATGATCTGATCAATTAATAATGTGTGTGGTTGGTTGTAGAAATACCAGGTCGGAAGCCGGCTTGTTCTGGGGGTTGATGAACGTCTTATTTTCCGGATATGCGACGTTCAGTTATATAAGTATATAATAAAAATATATGAAATAAAGATAAAATATAGGACAAGAAAGCAAAAAATTACAAAACAGGCAGAAATTGCAATAAATTGTACAATGTGCTGCTTTATGGGTTACTAGAGATCTACCAAACGGTTTTACCCCTGATAAAAAGTAGTCTTTGTTTCTTATGGATTTTGTAGCGTATTAATTATTTTTTTAAACGGTCTCTGTTAGTTTCTGGTTTTTTTTTTTGTTTACATTTAAACAAACAAAATTATTTGTTTATAATATTTGATTACCGTTAATTAAATAGCTATATTCCAAACAACCAGGCAATAAGGAAGCAGCAGAAAGTATAAAGATAATTCTTTATCTTTCTCTGGCAAGTTGCTTGATATCTAATCGGTCATGCATACATTATGGCTCAGCATGGCTAGCTTTTCATGTTTCAATATTAAAGTTGTTTATTTTTGGCTTATCGTTTCTAGACCATTGACCGAACCCAATTTTGTGTCATTTTAGATATATGCTAACAAACTCTCGTTTGCAGTAGATAAAATCGACTTAAACTGGGTTTAATTCATGTAACATAGAAAGATACTTACGATTTTATTACAAACTCGATTTACGCCCAGTGGCTTCACCCGCTGCCACTCATTTTCCCATGGTATTAAATGACCTTCTTAATTTAACGCTGGACACTATTTAGCACCGTGGCTTTAAAACCTACACATGACTATAAAATTGATGAAGAAGAAGGGCTCACCGGGAGGATTTTGTGTGGTTGTACAACAACGCGTTAGGAGTTGTTCTGGGAAGAACGCATCGGGCTGAATCTACCCAAAATGGGAAACAAATGAGGGACTCCGTGAGTTTGAAACTCGTGGAGAATGATTCACTCACAATAGCTGCAGCAGCGGCTACGGTGATATAACCTGGGACGGCGATAAAGACGCGAACTTGGATAAAGAGAGGACATGAGAATTCACAAAAGCCGACAGGCCCAAATTTTAAAATAATTTTCTATTTACCTACTTTTAATATAAATATGGATGCATTACTTCACGAGCATCAAGTTCTAAGAATGAAAACAAAAATTAAATTAACTTATCAAATAAAATAAAATAAAATATCTGGGCCTTACGCAATATATTTTTGGTGTACTTTACTACTTATCTAATTCTTTTTATTTTTATGTATAGTTGTTGTTATTCTAGAAACAAACTTATAACATCTTTTTAAAACACTATACACTAAAACAATTCCTATTAGTAACGCCATTAATACTATGGACACAAGTTCTAATTCCAAATACTCTGCCCAGGAGATGTTGGCGGCGGGCGCTCGTAGATGGCGCGCTCCGCCGTGACGCAACACGTGCTCCGTCCACCACACCGCGCGCTGCAGACCGGACATGGGCTCGTCATGCATCAGGGCACTCAACTTCTTTATATTCTTTCGGTACCTAAAGAAGAAATTCATTCTAAGATGTGAACTACAGAATTTCGACAAACAAGATTGATAGAATTTAATAATTAATAGAGGTATAAGAATTCAATAAAATTATTATGATAAAAATATTAAATTGGATTGATCATTACTTTGATTTATTTAAAACTTATAGCTCTGTCTTCATTCAGAGATTCGTTTTAAGGTTACTTATTGAACATTTCAATATGCATTGTGATGTTTATCACTTCAGACGACAACTTGAGGTTTATAATGCCGTGTTGTAAAAAGTTGCATTAGGTACAATTTCCGTCTGCTGATCATAATTATTGGAAAAATATTGGGAGTAACATTTTTCTTACCTATCGTTATCAATAACTTCTTTGATTGCATTAGTTAGTCCTTCTTCAGTCACAGTTTTAATGTCAAGTTTCAGTCCAATTCCATGATGAACATATTTTTCTACATTGTACCATTGATCTCCTAACATTGGTATACCAATTAGTGGTACCCCAGCTACAATAGCTTCGTCAGTAGATTGTAGGCCTCCTTGTGTAATGAATACTTTAACTTTTGGGTGCCCTGTAAATTTTTGAAAGCAATTCATTTAGTCATTTCTTTTAACCGTGATGAACTTTTGAAAAATATGCGATCTAATCGAAAAAATAATTGGGATATATACATTTGGGTTGCATAACTAAATAGACGACAATACAATAAAATATTAACATGAATATTATAAATAAAGAAAATAGAACTATGTTAAAAATTTAAATTTATTATCACACAACAAAAAAAACATTAGAGGGCGGTAGGCCACTCTCTCATACAAATAACGTGAGAACTGACTTTTCGTTGGTTGCATTTTGTTATATGAAGTAATTTATCTGTACTATAATATTATTAGTATGACATTCAATGGTAATAGACAGTGAAGAAAGTACATACTCAACAGATCCGACTGTGGCAACCACTTGCTGATCCTGATGTTTTCTGTCTTGCCTGGTAAAACATCATGGTTCCATTTCCAAAGGATATCGTACGGCAACTTAGAAAATACTCTGATGAACATTTGTAGTTTTTCTGCTGGTAAATTTGCAGGATCCACGTTTGTTCCAAGACTGAAGTAAATTACTCCATATTTTGAGTTGTCTAAGTATGTTTGAATGTCCTGAAAAAGTGTTTAAAGATTACAGTGGTTTTTGGAGACTAATATTGTATCTTTAAATAATCAACAGATGCTGCGTCAAGGTAAATCAGTCGTCGAATTTCAGATTCTTCGAATATGTTACAATGAAAATAGGTATGTTACAAGCATTATTTCTTTACAGCATTTTGTATCCACTCTATTCTTTACCATACAGACATATAATCCTGCCGTTTTTATAATTGTAACATTATTATCTACTATGTAAATTGCAAATATTTATAAATTACTGGTCACTGGCTTTAGTATTTAAAGTTGGTCTGAATAAACACATTTTACTTTTAAAAAATATTAGACTTAAATTGATGTTATATTTTTATTGTGGTGTATTTTTTTCTTGGAGTTCCGGTCTATCTTTACATTTTGTTGTTTTTAATTAATTTACTTTCAAAATATTGCTCTCACAGTTAATATATCTGATCCTTATGCCAATGTTACTTATGATATGGATATGACACCTCAATAACTAATTTTATTGTTGTACAAACATAAGCATTCTAGATTCTAATCCACAACGTTCCAAAATACAAAAATTTATCAATGCTGTCTAAAATCTCGGTGTAGGAATCGAATTTATTAAGTATCTAGCGGCCTCATACGCTGTTAATCGTCTACAGTCATGAATCTGTACATATAAACCTTTATCTTGGTTTATTCTATCTATTAAAAAAAAACTGTATTAAAATCCATTTCGTACTTTTACGACATAGGGACACGGGAAGCGACTTAATTAAATACTATTTCGTGATTTGAATTTTATTTACATGAGACATAATACCTTGCCACTCTAGCCAAACCAATAAATTGTTGTTTATGTGCGACTTGGCGACATATTAATAACCAAATTAACTTAAGACTGGTTAATTCACGCTTGCTTACCTGTGGTAAAGGTTTTTCGGGCTTGTGATGAATGCCCCATGTGTGGATTATCGAAGGAGGCCATGGCATATTGCCTTCCCAGATTGGATGTATGTTCAAAAATAACATGTCTATGTTATTACTTAGTTCCTTGAAACTTGGTGTGTCATGGCCAAACCTTTCTTTCATCCATACGTCTAGCTCTGCGTCGACATCGTCCAACAAGTTTTTGTACTGCCATTCGAGATATAAAATTGATGCTTTTTCCCAAAGGGTTAAATTGTACAATCTTTTGTTTATTACGGAAGGGTATAAGATTGGATGATAAGGGGCGCCTAGATCTTGATAATTAGAGAAAACACTCCCCAAAGAACTAACTTGTATCACTGGAGCTTTAAATATATGAGTCAGCCCTAAGGCTGGTCTGGAACAAGCTTCTAATAACAACAAATCAAATTGTTGCTTTTCGTCAATAATCTTTTTGAATTCGCTAGTCTGAATCTGCTCGTAAAACAACTCAACTAATGTCTTAGACATCTTTTCTATAACACTAAAGTCGTCTTTTGCAGTTCCGTGAGCTATGATTTTTTTTCTCCATATGTCATACGACATGTCATGTATGTCAATCTCTGTTAGGTTTGCTGGTGCCTTTTCTTTTGTGTAAACTGGATCTGTTGTGAGTACAACGACCTCGTGCCCTCGTTTCACCAACTCTAGTGTTAGAGGTCTGAACACCACTTGATGACTTATCGAAGGAGTCGGATATACTGCTAAAATCCTTGCTGATTCATTTGTAACTATCGTGCACAATAAACTAACGAAAATCACAATATATTTAGATGTCATTATTACGAGATTCTATCAACTATTCACAGGTTTAATCTAATTCCAAGCAGAATATAACTATACCACTAGGATATGTAATATCGTTTGAATAATTTTAATCGACTTCGATAACATTTATACTAGTCGTCTATGGCCGTGAAAAAAATGATTATCATTGTAAACAAATACTTATCTACTACAAAACGAGTCTCAAAACCTGTTATGACTTGCGTTTTATCTGGGTTACGATGAGTGGGCATTATTACATCAATTAATAACAGTTTGAGTTCATTGGGTCGTTTGTCGACTCTGTGTCCCCTGCGACAAGAAAAAGAAGTACGAACAGATTTTCTTCTTTGTTGCGTGTCGAAGACGAAACTAAATTTCCTTTGACCAATATGTAGCCACATTAACGAACAGATAACCACGTAACACTACTTATAACGCCGTCAAACTACATTAACATTAACTACAGCACATTGCTGGATATGGTACTATGGGTATTGCCATACTCACCACTTAGCAGGCAGATTGGTGAGCGCAGTGCAAGATTTTGGATTCACAGGAAACCGTCAAACTAATAAGTTTCAAACCATGGCCATTGTCAAGGTTCATGTCATACCTAAATATTTGACTATACCCCAGTAGCCTGACTAAATTCACTTATGATATAATGAAATACCATGAATGTTGTACTATGTTATCTAATACATAAGCCTATATATTCGGGAATTTGCGTTGAGATTTTTTTCTCACTTTTGGTCAAGAACAATGGTTGTGAAAAATGCTTAGGGCCCAATTAATTACAATGTGTTTTGGATTTATTTTATCTTATCTGATAATTAAATTTAAATTATTTAAGAAAGAAGAAAAATTAATTGAACTTTGGTTTGATATACTGGTTAAATATCTGTTTACCCATATTACAGGGAATCCTAGTTTGGGGACCAGGCACATTAATTGTTGTGCAATACCTACCTGCTATCTTATAAACCAAGTTCTAGGTTAATAGTCTAAGGTTGTATGTTGTACATGGCGCATGTTGAAGAAATAATCATTTTTTAAAATAAAGTTAGGTTAGTATTTTTTTTAATAAATAACTTCAAATTTTATTTTTCTTATTCTTTTTTTTTAACATGATCAAGAAGCAAAATTCAGGTTTAATCCGTACTAATATTTTAAATAGTTTGTGTGTGTGTGTGTATGTATGTTACTTCTTTACGCTTAAATTGACCGATTTGGAAGAAATTTGGAACACAGGTAGTGTATAACCTGGAATAACACATAGGCCACTTTTTACCACAGGAAAGCAATTATTCCCACGGGAAAACGAGTGGCAGCGGGTGAAACCGCTAGGCGGAAATCTAGTTATATTATATTTTTTTGGCGTGATAATCTCGTCGGGCGATTGGTCTACTACTTTAGGCACCGTATCTAACTATTAGCTATTACGTTTTACCGTCTAGCTACGTGATATTTTTTCTGATAAGTTTTACTGTTTTCAAGGTCCTAGTAACGCTAAGGCGGTTCTTACACGCACTTGATTATGTTCCGGTGTTTGGATGAATGGAGTTTACGTTATCCTATTTATGTAGTATAGGGTGAAATTTCAGCGAAATCTCTTGCATCAAGGAACATAATTAAGTCGAAAAACTAAAGAAAACTTTGACATCCCATACAAAATAGCCGATTAGCTGATTAGAGTTACTATGAAAACTCAATATTTTTGACATATTTTAACCTATTTTCCTTGAGAAAATTGTTCCTTGTCACCAAACCATCTTGAGTTTTTGCTATCGGTCACTAGTAAAAATTCACCGCATATAACATATAACCCTGTCGTGGTGGCTGTCACTGACCGCAATATTGTTCGGTGCGTGTGCAATTCACGTAACGCTTTACATAATATTGTGATATACGTCAAATATTTTAATGTGTGTAAATACAATTTTATCTTTGGCTGGCAAGCCGGTTGCTTGTAACAACTGATGTCACGCGTAGATATAATGCTTATTGAAAACTTCCCGTGTTACGTATACAATTTTAGAAAGCTTGCAAAATTTTTACAGGATTTGAACCTGCAACCGGTAGGTGGAGCCGTGCCACGCATTACTGGCATAAAGATACACTTGCCAAATTCGCGGGCTTTGGATGAGCCGTGGTAGTACATGTAGATGGCGGGGTTAGTTTTTCTTTCAAAATAACATACATACATACACATATCACGCGTACTATCCCTTGAAGAGTAGGCAGAGCGTAAACGACCGCAAAAACGGACATTTACGCCACGTCTGACATACATTTGAGGGTCATTCGGAAAATTGTGTATCACCATAGTGACAGGTTGTCAGCCCATCGCCTAAAATTGCAATACACACCCTCGAGTCCCTTAGTCGCCTCTTACGACTCCCACGGGAAAGAAATGGGGTGATGCTATTCTAGGCCGGCATCACACAGCAGCTGTATTTTTTTTTTCAAAATAATGTTCATATTAAGTGGATAAGTACTATTAGATTTAATATTTTAAACTACTAGTTCTTGGTATATTACGACGGCGCGCAGAAATGTGGTCAAACTTGCGCAAGCCGAATTAGAACCGGACACACAAGTTTTGCATACGTCAGAGGTTATCTGACAGGTCCTCGTTAAGATCCAGGTAGCACGTGTCAGAATAGTCCAAGATTTGTAGGAAAAGTGTCTGCGCCACCTGTATTTTGCTAACGATATTTAAATGGATACGTAATAAGTAGGTATGTAAAAACTATGTTTTTATTTGGAATTGTTTGTCGTTTTAAACAAATTAAACATTTTAACCTCGTAAGGCCCACGGTTGATTTGGATTAGTAGTAATAGCGACCCAATGTCCTTTTTTTAGGCAACAGCCTTCAGGCCCAGACATTTCGGGTACAAAAAAACTGTGTTAAAGTTATTATACCGGTTTCATCTTTTTAAATGTTACTCATTATTACTAAGAGCATCTCATAGAGTTGAAAATAGGCGAATATTCTATGTCCTAGTTTTAGGACGTTGGGTTGCAATGACTACAGAAAATTCTTATATTTTTATTGTCACATACTTAAATATTTAGATATTTTATATTAAAAATAACAACATTTACTTACTAAAATCTTCTTTATTTATCAAGAGACCAGCAAGAATATATTTTTTGTTCATTATTTAACCAATCATATCTTTTTGTTCATTACTTAACCAAACATATCATATGTCACACCTAACATATATTATTACAAAATCAAAGATGTAATTTATATAGGTAATTTAATATATATATTTAGAAAAATAGTGATCTTAAACATATAATAATATAGGAACTAACAAGGACGGAGTGCCTAGTTATGGAGAGATCAGCTTTTCATATCTTTAACTTAATCTAAATTTAAGTAATAATAAACAGTTACTGGTAACCATAATATTTGTTATTACAAGAAAGTTTAATTTTACTCACATTAAAATTAAATAAATTTTCTTCAAATGAAACTTTAACATAGAATTTAGAAAATTGTTAAGGCACAAAGTGACTAACAAGGAACAAAGTCACTAACAAAGAACAATCTTACACATTACTAAGTCTTTAGTTTACAATAGATCGTCTGTTAACACCTATAATAATTTTACGTTTTGTTTTGTCATCAGTCTTCATTTTACTCACAGTAAATAAACAAAAAATAACACTTACATTAAAAACTATATTTTGGTTCTGATTAGCAGTTTTACCTTTACTAATAGTAAGTCACTTACATGTATTATTATTAGTTGTATCACCAATATACTATATATTCTAAGATTTTGTTCATATTAGCAGTCTTCGTTTTACAGTAAATCAATAAACAATAACAAAATCAAATAATCTAGTATCAAAAATCAACATGATTTAAATGAAAATCTTTATACTTATAGCTAACCTATGACGTGTGAAACATATAAAAACAGTTTCTTTCTTTTGTCAAGCATAAGTACACTTCGCATCTTATGCATATAACAGTAGTTTTCTTAGTACAACCAGGTTTTCTGCACCTATTCTGTGGTTCTCCTGGTGATGGCAGGTGTTGAGCTCCATGAAGTCTCACCTTTTCAGGTGGTAATTGTACTGAAGCTTTGGTGCGTTTAATCAAAGGCTCATCCTCGTCCTCATCATTATTAGATGACTCGGGTTCGGTAGGAACATATGCATCCAGCATCATCTCCGCGATTTCCATTTTAAAGCTCCTGAGTTGTTGAATCTTCTTCACCGGGATTTCTTTCTTCAGTTCATCATTTTTAAACTGAACCCAAGCATTTGTTACTGCCATATCAAACATGTGATCAACAAATCTCACAGTCCATTTTTTGGTACGATATCTGCAGGGGCATACAGCTAGAAGACGATCCGCTAAATCAACGCCACCCATATTAGCGTTGTATTGTTTGACCACTGCAGGTCTAGGGACAGTGACATATTCCTTCCTCCGTTTACACCATCTACGACATGCGTCAATAGTTTCATCAGCTTGTATATTTGATAGGAAAGTCACTGGTTTATTATCCATCCACTTAGTCAGGGCCATATTTTGTTTTTCGTTAACCAAAACTTGGCTGGTGCCTCTGCTCTCTTTTTTCATGTCCTTGTCATCCTTAAGTAAAGGTCGAGCTGTCTTAGGAATGCGATTTTTCATAATTGTACCAGTGCACATCAGACCCCTGTTTTGCAGTTCCGAAACAAGCTTCTCAGTTGTGAAATATCGGTCACAGTAAATAATATGGCCTGGTCGAAGAGTGTCTGCCAAAGTCAACACTGCTTTTTCTCCTAAACCGAAAGAAGAATTTTCGTTCTCAGCATATGTCGTTGAACCCTGGTAAATATGAAAATCACATATTGCACCATCAGGATTAGCCAGGACAAAGGCTTTTAGGCCAACAGGGTTGGGTTTTCCTAATAATAAAACTTATATAGACATGAAATAGTATCATGGTAGTATTCTATTGGAAAACCGGCTCAGCTATAAACACCTAATATGAAGAGTAGTAGTTAATATGACTATAAAGACACAAAGTGCTTTTTAATCTTATTCAAATCTGCGTACTTCATTAATGAGTTCAAAAACACAATGTATGAATTTACATACATTCTCATAACTTATATTTTACTTATTACTACTTACTTGTCTATGTAGTCAATATCTTTTGAAATATTAAATCTATTTTAAATAGTTTCGTCCCTCTGACACCAATCGTGAATGATTTGTGTGACTCTGTTTTCGGTGTGTTTGTACCCCAAGTGATTAGTTTATTTTGTACGCATTAAACAGTACCAAATAAATAGCCGTGTTTTGTGGTATCAGATTCCACATAAATTGTAAAAATAAACGCAAGCTAAGCAAATGAACTACTTAGAATATTATTCAAAATACAAGACACAACGTCCAACTATCACTTTGCATAACTTAGAAAGATAAACAAAGAGAGTAGATACATTATTCTTATTATTCATTTTTTATTTTTATTGTTTGTAATTCGCACACAGTTATGTACTGTTTAATGAATGAATAAATGATGATGACGACATTCAAAGTTTCATGAAACACCTGATCAGGTATATAACTTGAAAACCCACTTCGACAGTTTCACCATTAATAAGAACTAAACAATGTAAGTGGTGTTTAATTAATATTTAGGTGAATGAGATAGAACTTTGACAGAATGATAAAGTTGTAAGACTTTACTTTATATGCTGAATCCACAACATTTCAAAACAAGACCTTTTTTAAAATCAATTGTTTATCGCATCATTAAATAAAAGGAAAATACTTTTTATTTTATTTTGTTTCATAATCAGAGATTTTAAATTTCAAAAGTGCCTTAGTTTAGCTCCAACAACTAAGCTGCTGAAAACAAAATTCATTTGCCTACCACTTATATGACGTTTACAAAAAAAAAATATTGCCATTGACAGCTGAATGACTGAAGTTTTCTCCACGGACCTTTTTCTCTTTGGTTGAATTAGCAGATTGTGCACGTGTCTGTCATTGTTTTTTTTAATGACTATAGTTTTTTTTTACTTTGTGTATTCTGGACAGGGGAAGGTCCAAGACCATGCTGCCTCAATCTTTTTTTCTACTATAATCAAAGGATATTTTCAGGGTAATCCTAACTTTAAAAGTTTTCACATCTTTTCAAAATATTTCAGAAACGATTGCATTAAAAATTATAAAAATATGTGTATCTTTTTAAGCATCCCAAACAATATATATATTTTAGTGTCTAACGTACCGTGTGATGTCGGCTTAGAATAGCATCACACCATTTCTTACCCATGGGTGTCGTAAGAGCCGACTAAGGGAATCGAGGGATGTGTATTGCAATATTAGGTGATGGGCTGACAACCTGTCACTATGGTGATACGCAGTTATCTGATTGACCCTCAAAATTTTGTCAGACGTGGTGTTAATATCCGTTTTACGGCCGTTAACGCTCTGCCTACCCCGTAAGGGATATAGGCGTGATTTACGTATGTATGTATGTATCTAACGTAAATTGTAATGTTGAGGATAAGAACTTCATGTTTACGTCACGCTCTACCTGCACCTATTAAGGCCATACGTGTATTTGTTGAGTAACTTACCAATAGCACTTGTTATGAAAATGACGTAAAATGGGCTTGTGTCTGTAGGTACTAGTCAAACAAGTTACTTTTTAAAAACTGACGTTGTGACGTCACTATGTACTATTAAAAGATTTGAGGGTGGGGTCCAAAGAGTTCGATAGCCAATTCCGTTTAACCGTCGTCTCTAAAAAAGTTATTGGTTCAAATCCCACTCATATTTTTTTTTTAAATTATATATAGATTGTTCTTTTTTGCTTTTTTATGATAAGTTTTCATTTTTTCTATTGTTAAATATTAATTATAATTTGTCATTAAGTCATGACGTGTATGTGTGTAAGATTATTTTCTTGGTCCGTCTGTCCGGGCGTGGTCGACCGCCTGACGATGCTCACGCTCCGAAACTCCCAATGGAAATTATACGGAGCATGGCTTGTTGAATTCTAAATAAGAGTTTGATCCAATTTGAAAATACAGCGATGGTTGTTGAAATACTTACCAATAGCATTTCGGCACGTAATCGGCTTGTGACCTACTAGTCAAACAAACTACATTTTAAACTATATTGGTATGAAAAACTGACGTTGTGACGCTCTAAACAAGGTGTAAAAGACAGCCCTCCGAATACTGATAGGGTGCATTGCGAGGATGTAACTGAACAACTTCCCATACGACAAAAAAAAATTACTTCCCATAGTAAATGCAATCAGCTGGTCGTGGTTTTGTATACGAAGTAGTTTTTTTTGTCGTTTCCTGAATAATGTTTCTAGGGGAAAGTTGTTCAGTTTCATGGTCTGCATGCAGGCTTTCAGTATTCGGAAGGCTGTCCATACACCTTACACCCTGTTTACACTATTAAGAATTCGGATGGCGTCAAAATATAATACTTTTCGAATGTTTTAAGTTAAATAAATTTTAATTTAATATTTTGAAAAACTATGAATGAGAACCATTTATTCTAGTTTTTATCATAATTTGAAATATCTAAATCTCGTATTTTATGAATTATCCCAAGCACACTTCTATTGTGTTACATAACACGAAGAAATCGGAATATTTTGCTTCAATTTTTTTGTACATAAATACATACAATAAACACACTGACGAAACACATATATTATAAAAGTTAACTTATAATTACTTGTGCTGTATGGGGATAGAACCCACGACCCTCGGCGAAGCAGGCAGGGGTATTATCAGCTACATCATTGGACCAGTCAATCGTGTCATGCCAAAAGCTACTAAATGTACTTAGATCGTTTATGAATCTCATTGGACAATAATAATACTTCAATATTGAAATCATGTAAGGCAACCCCAAAATGACGCAAACTATGTAATTTTTACATAATATATTGGGTGCTTATAGGGTGCATTCAGACCATGAAACTGAACAACTTTCCCCTAGTAACATATCCAGGAAACAACAAAAAAATATTCGACCTCCCATACAAAATCACGATTAGTAGACTGCATTTACTTACTATGGGAAGTCCAAAAATTTTTTACGGTTACTGAAATATTTTTTTATGGAAAGTTGTTCAGTTACATGATCTGAATGCATCAGGTATTCAGAAAGCTGTCCCTTAAGGGCGGGGCACACCGGCTCCGTATCCAGCTCTCGTCCGTAGTCACGCACGAACTGATGACGTTGTAATGTATGGGACTGTATGAGATACGGCACACCGCTTGCGTGCAGCACGGAACGGATACGCAACGCAAGCGGTGTGCCGCGTCTCATACAATCCTATACATTACAACGTCATCAGTCCGTGCGTGACTACGGACGAGAGCTGGATACGGAACGCATACGGAGCCGGTCTGCCCCGCCCTTTATACCCCGTATAATAGCAATATCCTTCGGAACTAGGTTTATACCTTGTAATGCCAAAAGCAACTACTTACTTAGATGTTTTATAAAACTCATAATATTTCCATTGAACCATGTAAGGCGACCCCAAAACAATGCAATTTATGGTATTTTCACATATTATAAATTTTCGGTATTTAGCACCGTTCTGAATATTAAGCTTGATATTTTGCAGGAATTTTGCAGTTAATTCGTTTAATCAAGCTTTTGTAGGGTAATAACTTGAAATTACCTGGAATATCGAAATTACTTTGTGTGCTCTTTATTTGAATACACAAACTGTACTTGTTATGTATTATAATAATAACCAATATACTGGACAATTCACACAGCGCTGTCTAGCCCCAAACTAAGCAAAGCTTGTACTATGGGAACTAGTTAACTGATATTAATACTTTTTTTGTTGTAAATACATACATGTTACACATAGAAACACCCAGACTAAACACAAATATCTGAAAATGATTTAACATTGCCGTGTGCTTAGAATTGAGCTTAGAATAGCATCACCCCATTTCTTTACCTCGGGAGTCATAAAAGGTGACTAAGGTACTTGAGGGTGTGTATTGCAATTTTAGGCGATAGGCTGACAACCTGTCAATATGGCGATACACAATTTTCCAAATGACCCTCAAATATTTGTCAATGTTCGTTTTTGTGTCTGTTTACACTCTGCTTCTCCCGCAAGGGATAATAGGCGTGAAATGTGTATGTATGTATGTTATGTTTAATGAAATGTTGTATTTATATTTTCAGCTCTGTGTATTACACATTCATTGTATAATTTGTTTAAATCGATAATATTACGTTTTTAATTACAATTTAAACCCCATCTTTACCTACCAATATTCAATGTGGTAGGTAATTGACTGTAAACACTTTCAGGAAGTATTTTAAATGTGAAACTAAACAATATTTCGTTGAATTCTTTTATGAGTTTAGAAATTAATTACTTCTTATACAAACTTTTTTGCTGCCTGAGAAGGAGCATCACCAAGAGCAACACTTATTTGTACTTCGAAAAAAAAGCTAAAAAAAGTTATTGAGTTTCACGTCAATTCTCAGTCCAAGTAGGTGTTGAAAAGAATGTCAACAAATTAGATAAAGAAGGACAGCATTATACCATGCAAGAACAAAAAATAACCTCCACAGGGTTGTTTAGATTCTTTTGAATACCTACTTTGACAGATTATAGAACACACATAAGAACAAATCATGCACGCTTGAGATGCACTGTTCGGTTGAATGTACCGCTTTGCCGTACCAACTATTGTCTGAACACATTCCTACTGCGCGCATCCGCAGCCTTTAATGAACTTCCAACTGATATTGACCTCATTTTAAGTATTAGACCGGGTCTATCGCGATAGTATTTAGGTAAATATTAGTAATTTACCAGTGTCCCGAAATCTATAATAGATAATTGGATAAACTATTTGTAATTAATTAACAACAGTACTGACATAAAATGGGGAGTTATATTTCTGCCTACAAACTATTGGATAGTTTGGCGGATTTCAGTGTACAAACTTGTGCTGATTTTGAAATAAAAGTTCATGAATTATTATTCCCTAATATTTACCTAAATACTATCGCGATAGACCCGGTCTAATACTTAAAATGAGTGAAAGTGATCGCGAGTCCTTAAAAAGTTATATTGATATTGACCTGTTCTGTACCAGCACGAACTCTTTCAAAAATAAATTTGCAAACAACTTCTTTCTTTGACTGTTTATTTTTTCATTGTTTCTCTCAATGCAAAATTTGTGATTTGCTGTATGTAATTTGTTAATATTTTTCTTAACTCACCATTCTTTTTATATGGTTACTTGCTGGTGGAATATTTTAATTAGCTATAAGCTTATTTTGTTGTATTTAACAACTGTTATTATTCACTCATTATAAGTATTAGACCGGGTCTATCGCGATAGTATTTAGGTAAATATTAGTAATTTACCTGTGTCCCGACGTTTCAATACAGTTTCATGTATTGTGGTCGCGGGTTGACTCAACCCGCGACCACAAAGGAGGTAAATTACTAATATTTACCTAAATACTCTCGCGATAGACCCGGTCTAATACTTAAAATGAGTGAAAGTGATCGCAAGTGCTTAAAATGTTATTATTCAAGCTGTAAGGTTCCCAAAGAAACCAAAAATAAAGTAAAATAAAAATAATAAAATATAAAGTTTGTACAGTGTATTAACTACCTAGTACCTACTAATACACCGTTAGTCACTCTTCTCCATAGAGTAAGAAATATTAACATGGAATGAAAATGCGAATAATTTTTATTTCATTTAATATATTCATACTCAAACTTGAACTTGCAACATTCATGTTTTACATCACAATAAAATTCTGCAATAATTAAAAATATATTTTATTAGTACAAACAATACAATTTCTTCAACTTTAGGCGTATCTGCCACTTTTCGTCCGTCGCTGCGTATTTTTAACGAACCGTAACACACGCGTCTGTCAAGTCGTTTGACAGTATCAATAATCGCACCGTAGTAGACGTAACGTAATTGTGTGGGAATAGGATCGCAATTCGTAATTTCCCTTCGACTGACAGACGCATGCGTTAAGGTGCGTTAGAAATACGCGTCGACGGACGACAAGTGGAAGAACCACCTTAACAGTCCACTGAAATAAAACATAAAGAAATTTTATATTTACTTGTTTCAAATCAAAATAAATTATTGACTTGAAAGATGACTTTTAAAATTTACAAAATTATAACACTTATAAATAGGATCCCTTATACTACAATATTGAAATCTATCTACAGGTGGTATATTTACAATAAAAACAATATACATTATGTAATTTAATTATTTACATAAATTTTAAGTCTATTAAATTAAATTAGAGACGAAGAGGTAATATAAAACTGATTTTTCCATGAAATCTCAAGAATGATAAAATTATTTTCAAAATGTTATACCTCACAGAACTCAAGGGTTTTATGTGTATTACAATTTTAAGGCGACAGGTGACCTGTCACTGTTGTGATACTCGAATTTTCTGAAATTGCTCTCTAAATACTTAACAGACGTGACGATAGACGTGTCTCTGCCTACCCCGAAAGGGATAAAGGCATGATGTGTGTATGCTCTTTTTTTTCCTTTCTTTGTCATTAGTTTGGTCTCTTTAGATATCATATTGTTTTCTAAATAAGTTAAATACACTTTGAAAAACTTGTTTAAAAATAATATTTGGAAAAGAAAAACTATACAATTAGGAAAAAGAATTCAAAACTTCTGCCATGTTATTACAAGAAAAAGTTAGATATGATTTAAGCTGTTTTACAACGTCAAATCGTAGGAAAAATATTTTATATACACTCGTCTCATAATGTTCGAATTATGAATTCGAAAACAGATGCATAATGACCTACTTTATGCATTCTGCCTATAAAAACTAGGGTTTACTATAAATTACAGAAGCGTAATGACTTAATGACAAAACTCTTAATACGATAAAGTTGAGAAATGAAACGAAGTTTTTTTTTCCAATACTCAAATCGCTATCTTCCGCCGCACCTGACAGTTGTTGTTGTACGGTAATTTTTCGGATGTTGTTCAGTTGTTTTAATAGGTTTTTGTTCTGTTGTTGTTCAGATGTTGATTAGTTGTGGTTCAGATGTTATTCCGATGTTGTTCAGTTGTTGTTTCGATGTTGTTCAGTTGTTGTACAGATGTTGTTCAGTTGTTGTTTCGATGTTGTTCAGTTGTTGTTCAGATGTTGTTCAGTTGTTTAGTTAAGTTATTGTTAAGACTCCACATCTAAACAACTGCTAAAGTATAGATTTTTAAAAATTCATATCAAGCCATATTACGTTCTCGTATTGAATTTGTCCTTGTATCGGGCCTTGCAATGGCCGGTGCGTACGTTTAGAAAAGTGTTTCTGAGTTTTTTTGGAGAGTGTAGATAAAATAGTGTATGCAACTGCTATAATTAGTCATTAGAATGCTCGTGTCAAACTATTATCACACTCGGCTGCGCCTCGTGTGATAAACAGACACTCGCATTCTAATGACCCCCATTATACGACAGTTGCATAAACTACTATTATTAAACTGACTGAACAACACCGGATGTGTTAAGAACTATCAGCATTTTATAAACAAAAAAATATATATACGGTAGAAAAACGGCGATGTTTTGCCTTTTAATATAGCACTTGAACATTAACATAGTATTGTACTGTAATGATAGAAACCTGTAATAAGAACACAATATTTTTTCTAGCTCTCAAACCTTTCAATCACTTTTGTATCAAATCATAACTAAATGCAGTATTCCTTAACTAAACATGATAATTTTACAATTGTTGTTTTAGTCTACACCTATTAAGTATACAATGTTTAAAGTTATTTTAGTTTTAGAATTGTTATTATAAATTTCGGACTTGGCAAATGTAGATTGCGATTTTGACTGCTAGATATTGGAACGACTCAAAAATCTAACATTGTACCGCGTAATACAACACGTGAAGCCGATAAGTTGTAAAAAATCAAAAGTGCCCTTGCAAAGAGTCTATAGATAATGAAACTAAGCCGATGTTTCGTTTTTTTTTAATTACAAAAAACTAGTAAAATACCCGATACTGTGAACTGACGATGGGCTGGTGATAAGAAATAGTACTTATTGAACCCTGCCTGGACCCTGCTTCCCCAGGCATCCTATTAGGAAAAAATTTGCAAGTTTTCGAAAATTGTATACCTAACACGGGAAAAGGGGGAAAATTTGGTATTAAATTTATAGCGGGTTTTCATCGCTTAAACTACATTCAATCTGTAAAGATAGAATTAGTAGCTGGGTTGCAAAACTAACCCGTAGATGGAGCCGTGCCACGCGTTACTAGCATTCACTTGCAAATTGGCGGGCAAGGAACGAGTTGCAGTAGCCGTCTATGTAAGAGGCATTGTCACTAGTAATGACTAAAGTCGCAGGTTCAAATCCTACCCGCGCTTGAAAATTATGCAAGTTTTAAAAAATTGTATACCTACCTAACACGGGAAGTGTTTTAAAATTTGGTATTCAATTTATCGCGGATTTTCATTGCTTAGACTACATTCAATCTGTAAAGATAGAATTAGTCGCCGGGTATTAGTTGCAAAACTAACTCGGTAGATGGAGCCGTTCCACGCGTTACTGGCATTAAAATACACTTGCAAAATTGCAAAGAATGAGCTGCGGTAGCCCAGATGGAAGAGGCGTCGTCACTAGTATTGACGAAAGTCGCAGATTCAAATCCTGCCCGCTTTTGAAAATTTTGCAAGTTTTCAAAAAAATACCTATTTGGACTTTGTCAAAAATTTCACAAAAATTATGTGTAGATGTAGAGTTTATAAAGAAAACCGCAAACATAGTCTCCGATCATGTTGGCTAATAGGGAAAAAAATACTGCCTAAAAAAACATAGGCTAAAATCAAAAATACAGTATTGAACACCCAAATTGTACTTTATCTTAAAAATAGTACCAAAATCGCAAACAACACGAGCCGTGAAAACATACCATTATCTAACACTCAATGTATACTACAGGCAGAGGCGCGTCCATTGCGCGCTGAGTATGTGTCAGCTGACGGCCGAAGCAAGCGTAAGCAGCAATGGATGTGAAAACATCGCAGCTCCGCCTCTCTGCATCGCCAGTGGATTTTCCCCTGTGAAAAAAGTAATCTTTGAAATATCTGTGATTTCATTATCTAACTTGGGGTTTACATAATCACGTAATTTTATTTTTGAATAGGAAGTAAGTTTTGGAACATTTGTTTTAATTTTAGAATATCAAAGTATTTGACAAAGCAAAATAATATAAAAATCAGCCAGGGCATGGGCAATAACGTTCCCTGTTAATGCAATATCTTGCACTGCGCTCTCCAATCCGACTGCCAATCTTGGTGAGTATGGAAATACCCTTTGATAAGAGGAGGTCCAAGTCTAGACTGTTGTGGCTGTTAATTTATGTAAAGTTTTCTAGTAATAAAAAAAAAATACTTTGATGTAAATGCATAATTTTAGTGTCTAGAAAACCTAATTTAGTATGGATGGTTTATTTGATTTGATGCGCCTGATATTAAGTTGTGACAACACTAACTAGATTGGAGTAACTACCCTTGAAATAACCACCGAAAATAACAAATTAGCATCAAGATACACGTGCGAAATTCGCGGGCAATGAATAAGCCGCGGTAGTCCAGATAGAAATGGCGTCTACACCAGTGATGGCGAAAGTCGCAGGTTCAAATCTTGCTCGTGGTAGAAAAAATTTGCAAGTTTTGTAAAATTTTTAAAACAAATTAAATTTACAAAACTTATTTTGTTACGGTCGGAACCTTTTCTTTTGGTCGATAAAATTGGTTAACAAAATGGACATCTAATTCAATTAAAAGTTTCAGTGTGTCTTTAAGGAGTACCGTGTAAGGAGCGCCAATGCATGAAATAAAATATCCGACTGGTGAAGGATTTTTATGTTTACGACAGTATGTGTGTATGTATGTGGACAAATTAGTTTTTTTTCACGGGCTACAGCCCAAACAGATACGGATGTTGACTAGACTCAGGTTCGACGGTCCCTACGTACAATCCCATAAGTGATATCACTTTTATTCATTGCTTTCATCTCAGTTTAACGTAGGCTTCCTTCGGCAAAGACAGCGAGGTTTCTAATTTAAGATAAAAATAAAATACGTTTGCTTACAAGTGAAATTAGGCTATAATTACACTTAAAATCGACACCCCTCAACTAAACAATTTGCAGTTTGGGTGGTTTTTAACACAAAAAAGGTAGTTACAAACCACACAAAAACATAATATCTTACACATTACACACTAATATGCCGCGTGGCATTAGGCCCGCCCTTTGTACTTTCTGTGCAATAAAGTTTAATAAATAAATAAATAATATGTTATTGTCTTTAAGAACACAGAATAAATGTCATAATTATACTAATGAAGAGATGAGTGTTTTTTTGTGTGCGGAGGCGCTAGTTTGACGGCACATCCTCTTAATGAAATTATTGTTCAAGTTGAAAGCGAAAGTTTGTTTAATAATAAACTCGCATCTAAGCAGAGTTAATTATAGACTGTGCTGGTTATACTTCAGGCTTGTCTGAAAAACTGACTTTTTCGCAATAAGACCGCCCATATGCACACGTTTTTTTAACCATGATCCGTGTGTTGCCTGCATAGAATAGCATTACCCCATTTTTCTTCCACGGTTTGGCTAAGGGATTCGAGGGTTTGATTATGTATTACAATTTGACTATGGTGATAGGTACACGAATTTTTATGAAACGGCCCAAATATTTGTCAGACGTGGCGTCTGTATTTTATTGCCGTTACGCTTTGCCTACCCCGCAAGGGTTAAAAGCGTGATATGTGTGTACGATGACATATGATAGTATGATGACATAGACACCGAGCTTCCCTCTCTGTCCAAGAGGGTACGATTTTTTAAAGAATGTAAACGAGCAAGATAAAGAGGGCCAACATTACGCCTTGCGACAGAAAAAGACAGAAAATAATAGCTGTCACTCAGCCATAGTAACACTGTTTCAGCTTCAACAGCCACAACAGTCCACTACTGGACATGGGCATCCCACAAAAGATGGGTATTTGCCATGATAATAAATAAAGACACTGTTTACATTCTTTTAAATACCTACTTGGACATGGTATTGGCTTTTTCATAAAGCGGTTTTTGGCCAAATGCATGCAACAATGGCTACCCGCAACCCGATCCTCTGTTTTCGTTTTTTATCATGTCCAAATAAATCAGCCTAAGTTAATAGAGTGAAATTTTACTAGTGACCGATAGCCTAATCTCAAGACTGGGCTGGTAATGAGGAACAACATTCCTCTAGGAATATAAGAATTGAAATATGTCAAAACTAGTTTGAGGTTCCATAGTATACAAATCAGCTGATCGGCAGTTTTGTATAGGAGGCTGGAGGTACAATTTATTATTCGTATTTTGGCCGATGTTCCTTTGGAAAAAGTTGTTCCATATCACCAGCCTGTCTTGAGTTTTCGCTATTGGTTACTAGTAAAATGTCACAACTTTTAAGAACTGCTTTGTAACAAAAAAAAATGGCTGATCTGAGTAGCTTAGCAAACCTTTCACGGAGCGCTCTTCCTTGGACTTAAAAAGTTGTTAAAATTGCGATCTGTATTTATTTTGAAGTCCTCTCTGTCTGGACATACCTCTGAGGACGTGTACAGACACGGCGGAGGCTGCCACGTCTGCAAGCGAGCAGGTGTAGTTTCCCGAATCGTGTCTGTTCGCGTTGGCTATGTCTCCTTGTCTGTACATACCTCTGAGGACGTGTACAGACACGGCGGAGGCTGCCACGTCTGCAAGCGAGCAGGTGTAGTTTCCCGAATCGTGTCTGTTCGCGTTGGCTATGTCTCCTTGTCTGTACATACCTCTGAGGACGTGTACAGACACGGCGGACGCGGCCACGTCTGCCAGCGAGCAGGTGTAGTTTCCCGAGTCGTGTCTGTTCGCGTTGGCTATGTCTCCTTGTCTGTACATACCTTTGAGAACGTGTGCAGCCACGGCGGACGCGGCCACGTCTGCCAGCGAGCAGGTGTAGTTTCCTGAGTCGTGTCTATTCGCGTTGGCTATGTCTCCTTGTCTGTACATACCTCTGAGGACGTGTACAGACACGGCGGAGGCGGCCACGTCTGCAAGCGAGCAAGTGAAGTTTCCTTAGTCATGTCTGTTGGCGTTGGCTATGTCTCTTTGTCTGTACATACCTCTGAGGACGTGTACAGACACGGCGGAGGCGGCCACGTCTGCAAGCGAGCAAGTGAAGTTTCCTTAGTCATGTCTGTTGGCGTTGGCTATGTCTCTTTGTCTGTACATACCTCTGAGGACGTGTACAGACACGGCGGAGGCGGCCACGTCTGCAAGCGAGCAAGTGTAGTTTCCCGAATCGTGTCTGTTCGCGTTGGCTATGTACAACCGCGAGAGGGCGCCGTTTGACGTTGCTTCTGTTTTCACGCTGCAGACAAAAAAAATATATATGATTCACTATTCTAAAACCTTACTTTACTTAATTGTATGTAACTACATAACAAATTTGTAATGAACTAAAATAAAACTGATTTCTCAATAAAGAAACACTGTCTTTTTTGAGTACCAAAAAACTGTCTTTTTTAGTTCGAAGTATACAGGCTGTAAGGGACAGTCTTCTAAATACTGAAAGGGTGCATTCAGACCATAAAGCTGAAAAAGTTTTCTCTAGAATTATATATCGTTTGTCTGTCTAATAAAATCTCACTTAACGTAGGTCAGCAGGAAGAAATTTCTTAGTAGATATAAGTTGTTCTGTTGTGTCGTTATTCTTTGTATGTGTTTCTTTTGTAATGTTTTTGTGTACAATAAACGGTAAATAAGTAAATAAATATTGCAAAATTTTACAAGTGTATGATAACAAAAACTCAAGAGTTGATATTTTGTGTTTACATAGTAACTCAAATCAGCTGATCGACAATTTGGTATGGGAGGTACAAACACGGTACGAGTAGGTACAAATAAAAAGTTTTCGTATTTCGACCTATGTTCCTGAGGGAAAGTTGTTCTATATCACCGACCTGTCTTGAGTTTTTGCTATCGACACTAGTAACATTTCATCCTATATTTTCAAGAAATGACGATTTTTTGAAATCCTAAAGTAAACGCCAGGGCTCCTCCTCTCTGATTTTGTATGGGGGATCATATTATTTTTCAGTTTCCTGACATTATATTCCTATGGGAAAGAAGTTCAATATCATGGTCTGAATGCATCCGGTCAGCCTCGTATACTTCATGACGTCAAAAAATGATAGTATTCTCGTTATATAAAGTTCGTTTCATTTGTCCCATTCCTTCTTAGTCGTAACACTCTTGACAGAGTGGTCGTGGTCATCATGTAGTAGTAGTCGTGCTGTCATCATGCTGAGTGGCCCGCTTGATAGTTCGACGCCATTCTTCTCTCACAGACGCTCTTCTGGTGCACTCGTGAACTGTGCTGTTGGCTGCAGTCTTGATTTGGTCAGTCCATCTCATCGGCGATCTTCCACGAGCTCTGGTGCCTTCAACCTTCCCCTGTACCACTAGGCGTTCGATGGACTCATTGTTACGTCGGGAAATGTGACCAAAGAAGGTTAGGATACGCGTTTGAACTGTAGTCGAAAGGCGCTGTTTGATGTTCAGTTCTTTGAGTATGGATAAGTTTGTGCGAAATTCAGTCCACGACACTCCGAGCATTCTCCTCCAACACCACATCTCCAGAGCGTCTATTTTCTTCCTCTCACTCTCACGAACTGTCCACGTCTCTGAAGCGTAAAGAAAAATAGGAAACACCAATGCTCTGACTAGTCGCATTTTAGTGGTCTTGGTTATGTTTTTGTTTCGCCATATTTTTCTCAGCTTGTCCATAGCGCTTCTCGTTATAGCCATTCGTCGCTTGATTTCATCCACACAACCACCATTGTTAGATATAATTGCTCCCAAGTATATGTAAGACTGAACCACTCCGCAGTTCGCTATGTGTGTGATCTCAGGCGAATTATTTTTAACACGATCTACAACCATAACCTTGGTTTTGGTGCGATTTATCTTCAACCCAAAGTCATGACTGACGCTCTCTATTCGCCCCAGTAGATCTTCCATGAGTTCGGGACTAGTTGCAAACAGGGTTGTGTCATCTGCATATCTTAGATTAGAGATTTTCTTTCCGCCTATTGCAACGCCATCTGTCCAATCTTCAAGGGCAATTCTCATAATCATCTCCGTATATATATTAAATAGCAGAGGTGAAATTATGCATCCTTGACGAACTCCTGCACTAGGGTGAAAATTCCTGGACAAAACTTCATCCGCTCTTACTGATGCAGTTCCATCCTCGTAAAGGCGCCTTAGTAGATGTACAAGGTGTTTTGGTGTCCCCATTTCCAATAGCGATCTCCACAGTACTGGCCACTTAACGGAGTCAAACGCTTTTGAAAAATCTACAAAGCAAATATAAGTCGGCTTGTTGAATTCGCGGACTTTTTCAATGATTTGGCGTACGTTAAAGATTTGTTCACGCGTTCCTTTTCCCTTCACAAAACCGGCCTGTTCCGGAGCAATCTCTTTTGATAAGAATGCTTTGAGACGCTCATTTAGGATATGCAGTAATATTTTACTAGCGTGAGATATTAAAGCGATCAGCCGATAATTACCACAGATCTTTGTTGAGCCTTTTTTGTGTAGAGGGATAAACACAGTGTGTGCCCATTCTTTCGGCCATTTTCCAGTATGCCAGATCTTATTGCATATGGCATGAAGCATTACGACGCCATGTTCGCCCGCAGCCTTGATGACTTCAATCGGGATAACATCCACTCCTGTAGCTTTCCCGTTTTTCAGATGTTTAATCGCGGCTCTAATTTCTTCTTTTAGAATATCTGGTTCTAGTTCGCTTTCTGCGGGTTCGGTCGAGACAAAGTTGGTAGAATTCATGTCCTGAAATAATGCCTGACAATAGTCCTTCCAGGTTTCGGATATTTTGTCTATTTCGGTTACCAGATCACCGTCACCGTTCTCAATAGCCCATGTCTTAGAGGAAAGAGTTTTGGTAAGTGAACGAATTTTCTGATGTAGGTCTCTTGTTTCATATTTGTCTGCATGGGCCTCAATTTCACCGCAATTTCATTTGTCCCATACACCTGTAAATTGTTAATTTTCTTGAGAATTTATGACGAGCAACCAAGCTACTACGACTGTCAAGTCTCATTATGTAACAGCTATTCAAACTATTTACTAAGAAATTCCAATCCACCGACCAGTATCAGACTAAATTCCAACCCATTCAAATGGCACTGTAGAAGGAGACAAGACTAACCTTAATTAACTGATACAACCGAATTTTCTCCAGCTGTCACATTGTATAAATCTTCAGGAAATACGGTACAATGGTTTTGGTTTATCTACGGTGATATTGTTAGTAGGAAGGTTAATTTGAAACAGGTTCACGAAGGTTAATTTGAAATAGTTGAAACTGAGATACAGGTAATAAACTACTTTATTCAAGTAGGTATTTATAATAATGTAAACAGTGTTACTATAGCTGAGTCACGGATAATTTGCTGTCTTTTTTGTCGCATTGCATTTATTTAGTTTAAACATTGATTTAAATACCTACTTGTACAGAGGATATGTCATATTATCATTAAAATCTTTTTATAGATTGTACAGTTGTGTGTACCTATGTTTTCTTTTAAAATCAAATAAATATTTGCAACAATATTTAGGCTGGATACTAAAAGTATTTTGAAAATAACTCTACAATTTCCAAATAAGCATGAAAGAAGAAATTGGATTTCTATTCTAGCTCTGTATTTATATTACCGTGTGATGCCGGCTTTACCGTGTGATGCCGGCTTAGAATAGCATCACCCCATTTCTTACCCATGGGTGTCGTAAGAGCCGACTAAGGGACTCGAGGGATGTGTATTGCAATTTAAGGCGATGGGCTGACAACCTGTCACTATAGTGATACACAGTTATCTGATTGACCCTCAAGCTTTTGTCAGACGTGGTGTTAATATCCGTTTTACGGCCGCTAACGCTCTGCCTACCCCGTGAGGGATATAGGCGTGATTTATGTATGTATGTATGTATGTATTCTAGCTCTGAAATTATTTCCTAAGCGTATCTATGAGAAACCTTTTGAAATATTTTACATCTTCCCGTCATTTTCCTTATAACCCACTAACCACGTAACCTAAATACGTACAACACAACACGCGAGCAATAAATACTTGGCCTGCTATGAAAATATTACCACAAATGTATGATTTATTTCAGCATTTTGTGGCTTATTTATGGCTAAAACTAATATTTCATTTGGAAATCTTAGTATTTCCTTCAGGAAATACATGATAGAGTGTTTAGAGCGGAAAGAAACTTCTGTTACTGTTTCGTCGGCGCCAGGAAGCTTGTTATTTTCAGTCAGTTTTTGAGAATATTTAAAGTTATTAAATAGTCTAAGACCATTTCCATTCCTTGTATCATTTGATACATTTTATCTAAAGCCTGTATACTCTGTCTAAATAGTTATTTAAAATAATGTAAAAAAAACTTGATGTAGAAAGGCAACATTTTGGCCTTGTGAAATAAAAGGACCGGAAATTATATCAGCTATTTAGTCATAGTAAAACTGTTTAAATACTGTTGAATACCTACTAGGACAAAGTATAGGTGCCAGTTTTGTCCAAACATGTCCACAAAATAGCGTTGCAAAGTTAGGTGGCTCCATAGATTAGTTGTATTCCGCTACTGGTCTCTATGATTAATACGGCCGACAGAATATAGGTTCGTTTCTACCCGGGCTACTCCATATTTTAGTTTTAAAACTACCTATTGACTTAATCTTCAGCTTCAAACGATACACTCTAAGTTACTAGATTTGGATTAAAATTTTTGGATTATAAATAAGTAAATATGGGAGAGGCCCATGTCCAGCAGTGGACTTTTGTGGTTGTTCAAGTTGAAGTTGAAATAAATAGTATACAAGAATTGCTCTTCTTCTTTCTTCTTTTCAGCATAATAATGTCCACTATTGCACGAATGCCTTTTGATGCTTCCTTCACTCTAATCTATTAGCGGCGATTCTGGTCCAGGTCGGCCCTGCCGTCTTTGTTTAAAGAATTGCTTAGTTTAAGGTAATAGATAGATTGAATCATTAATTCAGTAGCAAACAGGTTGTTCATAGTATGTAACTCGTAGATAATTAATTATTCATATAATATATATTTAAAGCCTTTATTCTAAGTTGTCACTACATTCAATGTAATAAAGTTTAATGTAAGTTAGGTCAATTATTAAATTTCATGTTCAGTGCAACACAAAATTTGCATTGCATGTATTGCAGTTTTATTAAGGTGCACTTGCTTATCCTTGAACAAAAGGAGGCCCATGTCCACTAGTTGACTGTTGTGGTTGTCAATGATGACGATAGTGATAGTCATCGCTTTTTAAAAATCTTACAAAGTACTACTAAATTAGAAAATTTAACAGTAAAATTATTTTATATTCTTCTTCAGTAACACGCCGTGTGATGCCGGCTTAGAATAGCATCACTCCATTTCTTGCAATAGCGATACACAATTTTTCGAATGACCCTCAAACATTTGTCAGACGTGGTGTAAATGGCCGTTTTTTGCGGCTGTTTGCGCTCTGCCTACCCCGCAAGGGATTATAGGCGTGATATGTGTATGTATGTGTGTTAGTAATATATGTTAGTATTTACTTTCTTATTCAATGAACATTGTTAAAAAGTTTTTAAGAAAATAACTCTAAAGAACGAACTATTGAAGTTACTTCTAAAATACTCCACCTTAAAAAGCTTTTAACAAGAAAGTTGTTTGAAGTTACTCAAACAGGCAAAGAGTATCTTGGTAACTAGTCTCTTATTAAAAATGTATCGCTTAGCTTTCTTCAGCTATTTCGTGGAGGAAATTTTGCAGCCTGAGACAAGGCAAATGCGGCGGACATTTTCTTTTTACAATTTTCCTACTTTAAACAACCATCTAATTTGAGAGCGTGGGTATTTAAGGCCCCATTTTTCCTGAAAAGTTGGTCCCTGACAATCGCGCTGCGCCAGTGAGAAACAGCCAATATTGCGCTCAAATTTTCGCCGGGTTTTACAGTTTTTTCGTCATAGAAACTAGAAAAATACTACTACAACGTCCAATTCAATTAATATCACAATAAAAAGTATGTACCTAAATTATAGCATAAAATATTGGTTATAATTTATAACTTTAAAACTAATTAGAAGTTTCACATACAGGTAACTTTTAAATTAAAGTTAGTCAATTTGTGTAACTGATAATATCTGTAATATCAACAATAAGATATATTTTTTCAGCACTTTATGGCTGTAATAGTCTAAAAATAAAACTGTTTTAACAATCTTGCCCGCTCTCATAGAGTTCAAAAACCAGCATTTATATACAATAGGCGACTGTACTCCAGATAAAATACATGCTTGTGATATTTTAACTATACCTCTATGTGTACTACGTTATAAAAAAATCATCACCGTCACATAGCACCGTCAGCAACGACAAAAGATAAAAAATGTTATCAAAGTAGAAAGAGTATCGCGATAGACACAGTTCAATGACTTTAACGTGCGAAAATAATTGGGAGTGCCTAAGATGAGTGGTGACGCGAAACTAGCGCCACTGCGTGAAAAAATACAAATACATACATACACACACATGTCACGCCTATAATCGCTTGCGGTCTAGGCAGACCGCTAACAGCCGCAAAAAACGGACATTTACGCCACGCCTGCCAAAAATTGAGAGTCATTCGGAAAATTGTGTATTCATGAGGTCATGATATTCTAAGCCAGCACCACACGTATGCAAAGCAAATAATAATATGTTACCAATAGTAAAGGAAATAGTGCCTAAAGAGTTGGAAAGGATCAGTCATTTGCTCAAAAACCTAACCGGTATTAAAAAAAAATATTTAAATAAATATCCTGCACAATTCACACAGCGCCATTTAGCCCCAAACTAAGCAAAGCCTGTACTATGGGAACTAGATAGCTGATATTAATACCTATATACTTTGTTTTGTAAATAAATTCATACTTTAAATAGAAACACCCAGAATAAATACAAATATCTAAAAATGACTTATCAAATATTTGTGTTTTGTGGGGATCGAACCCACGAGCCTCGGCGTAGCAGGCAGGTAATATCTTCTACGACATTGACTTAGTCAGGCTCATTTATTTATTCTTACCTCCCCTATTATTCTAACCTCAAATTCAAACCGACAAATCAACTCAAAAGGAATAGAAATTGCTGGATAATCTGTGGCGCGCCGTTATGCCCGAAGTGCTTGTTTCGCCCCAAGTGGCAAGGATTGAATTATGAGACGGTAACTGTACCTTGTTTGGACAGGAGGGGAAATTCCTAAGAGGTTGTCACACGCGCCGCGCGATATTGCGGAAATTTAAATTCTTTATTCAATGTAGGGTAGTATTATCATATCACTTATTGACGTCATGAACCGTCATTGTAAACAAAAGAAATGTGTATCAAACAATTTTTTTTATAACAATTTTGTAATGGCCTAATAGAAAACCGGCTCAGGTGGGATAAAAAATAAAAATAAAGGCACTGCCACGGGGCTGGCCAGGTTAATCATACGGCATGTAACTTTACGCCACCACCAACTGAAAACGATATTTGTTTCAAATTGAAGTCAAGATTTTTAAAGCGTGTAGTTTACATGCGTATAATTAACCGGACCTCCTGAACAGGAAAAACCCCCCAAAAAAACCTGCCCAGAAGTGAAAGGCGATATTATGGTACCTCCGGGACGTAATGTGTGCTTTCGATACGCTATCGATGTTTATACAAGAAATAACGTTAAAGTCACGCGAAACTTTATAAACCTACGTCATAATTGAAAGCTTTATGGTTCTCACACGCGACGTACAAATTGCGCTTTTTGACAGCCAGCAAGCAAATGCAATTCTGTAAGAGCTGCGCTATACTGCGTGGTGGTAACAAGTGCCATTATATGCGGCATTACTATGCTTCTTCATTCAATCCCTTTCTTCAACAAAATTGAACCGGCAAAATACCGCATAACCAAACGGTGCGTGTGAAAACAACGGCTGCTGTTCAATAATTTACTCTGCTTTCGTTTTCGGTGCCTTTGGCCTATTCGCCATATTCCTCGCAAAATATTTTCGTCTGAAATATATTCACAGACCAGTTGATTCAGGAATTACCGTGAAGATTGGCAAATGAGATAAATGCCAAGCATTATTAATTACCTTTTAAGAACAGTAAGTTCTTAGAATTAACGAGAGAAAGGATACAATAAAGTGATGAAATTACGAAATTATTTTATCGTTATCATTTAATTTAAACTCGCCTCATTTTCGTTTTGAAAACTTTATGATCTGACTGAGACCCTTATCATTTATCTAAGCCGAGGCGTGGCTACCTTTTGTGGAGGGTAAACTGGCCCAGTCTACTTATTCTTTCGTGTGAGACACCAAATCGACGAACGATCCTTTAAACCTTGGGCCTACAAGGAGTACTACTAGTAGGCCTCTGACATGGTTGTGTATCGACCGCCATCTAAGTAATCAATCATATATACAGCAATCGGGACCGACAGCTTAACGTGCCCGCCAAAACACGGAATCATCTCTCTTACGGATAATCAGGTCTTCTTTCGGCCCCGGGGCTGTAAAAACAGACTTTGGAAGTGGTAGGCACCGTAGTCTATTTAGTTGATCAGCCTGCCATTGGAGTCTTACGTGAAATAACGTGCTAATATCATGGGGAAAATTATATTAAATGATAAAATTTTCTTGAGTTTGCACAACTATTACTCATCACAATAAAACAATTTTAAACGGATTGAAGTTGTGTTTATTTTGGATTTTACAATTCCTACGTTTCGAGCTCTTTGTGTGGAACCCGGACGTTATGCTAGGCAATTAAGAAATTCAATTCTAAATAATGACGTCTAACACCTTAGTCATCCGTGACCACGGGCTCTGTAAAGAGCTCGAAACGTAGGAATTGTAAAATCCAAAATAAACACAACTTAAATCCGTTTAAAATTGTTTTATTGTGATGTATAATAAATGATCTTTTGAATGATGATTTCAGACCAAGTTTACTCTACGGTCAATGATGTTGATAATGGGAAGCAAATCTCAAAGCCAAATTCTATCAAAAATAAGTAACTGAACTTTGACATTGACACATTTTCGATATATCACAGAAAAAAGGGACAGTCGATAACGGCGCTATTTGCTTGTCACCTCATGAAGATGTTTAATTAAAGAATGCAAGTTTTTGTTTGAAGATTATGATGCCGAAAAGCTCTATCCAGTAACTTTATTTAGCATTATTTAATTGTTGTGTTTGAAAATGTTTGTTCCTTTATATTTGTGAATCTTTGTAACTATTTGGATTTATTTCTGTTTTTGTTACAATGTTTATAT
This sequence comes from Tuta absoluta, assembly GCA_027580185.1. Lineage (NCBI taxonomy): Eukaryota > Metazoa > Arthropoda > Insecta > Lepidoptera > Gelechiidae > Tuta > Tuta absoluta. The sequence goes on along the minus strand of JAQAHW010000019.1, from coordinate 1,460,408 downwards.
CTTTAATAAATATACAAATAAATGACGGCCGATGTGGCGCAGTGGTAGTGCGACTGCTTGAGACGCAAAGGTTCCGGGTTCGATTCTCGGTGGGACAATCACAAAGTTGATATTTATTACTTTGTGAATTTGTTCCCAGTCTGGTTAGGACATTGCAGGGTGAACCAACTGATTGTCCGAAAATAAATGGTTCCGTGCTTCGGAGGGCACGTTAGGCCGTCGGTCCCGGTTGCTGTCTATGATTACTTAGACGGCGGTCGTAACACAACCACGTCAGAGGCCTACTAGTGGGCGGTTGAAAAACTCTGACACCAGGGTTCATCGGGTCGTCGGATGACTCGGTGTCCCACACGAAAAGAGAAGAGAGAGTGAGATAAATAATTGTTCTTTAGTTGTTCTCACCTGACTCCACCTCGCTTGGTATCATAGTTCAGGAGCCGAGTGCCGTGTTTCCAGTTGACCTGCCTCGTCGGCTGCGGCACTTCGCTCACGACGCATCGCAACTCGATTATGGAGCCCTCTTTGTACAACTTGTCCTGGAGGGGCCTGCCTCGCTCGTCCACGATCTCCACTTTTGGCACTGTTGATAAAAATATTTAAATAAAACATAAATTAATTGTAATTTAACTAAATTACCCAATCGAAACTAACTATACTTTGTCCAAGTAGGATTTGAAAAGAATATAAACAAAGTAGATAACGAGGAATATCATTAAAACAGCCATAATGACATACATATATCACGCCTATATCGCTTGTGGGGTAGGCAGAGCGTAAACAGCCGTAAAATAACGGATATTTACGCCACATCTGACAAATATTTGGTCATTCAGAAAATTGTGTATCATCATAGTGACAGGTTGTCAGCCCATCGCCAAAACTTGCAATACACATGTAACCCTCGAGACCCTTAGTTGCCTCTTACTACACCCACGGGAAATAAATGGGGTGATCCTATTCTAAGCCGGCATCACACGGTATCAATAAATTGTACTCTAACTAAATTACTCAATCGAACCTAACTATACTTTGTTCAAGTAGGAATTGAAAAGATTATAAGCAAACTAGATAAAGAGGGACAACTTTATAACAGCCATAGTGACATTGTTAAAATTCTTTTAAATACCTACGTGTACAAAGTTTAGGTTTAATTTTTAGTTTGTAAACGTTGTTGTATGCGTCTTCTGTGCGCAATCGGTACTTTTACTTTCCAAAAGATGGCGTTATAAGTCTACCGAGCGAAAACTCGGTTAACGTATTTTAATTTAATAGCACAAGAAATCATGGTGTGAACAGAAATGGTTTTGTGATATAAAAAATTACAATTTTTACTATAGCTAAAGATACAGGCACACCTAAAGTTAAGTATTCACGTTCTAAGTCAAGCCAAGACGCTCTCGGATGAGAAAGACGACAAAGACTCATTGTGTGCTATCGTAAGTACCAATATGCGGCATGATCCGGATATATTAAATGTCAAGCAAGGTAGGCCTGGCATTGTACAGTCGGTTGTAGCACATAAGGTACCAGGGGTACTCCAAAAAAACTGAATTATTACTATCCCCAGTTAATACATAATATAAATTTAAACTTATTTTCATAGAAGAAGTCAATTCTTTTCATTTTGTCAAGAAAAAATATTGCTGGGTACAAAAATTATTCTGTTCTTTTGGAGTACCCCTGGTACCTTATGTGCTACAACCGACTGTACATGAGGATATGGCACTGGTGTACCAAAAAGTATGCCAAGTTTGATAAAATTTGGTATTTAATTGGGTTTACATCGCTTAGGCCGCATTCAATCTTTAAAGAAGAAATTAATCACCAGGTATTTGTTACAAAACTACCCGGTAAATGGAGCCCTGCCACGCGCTATTGGCATTGGCCGTGGAAACCCAGATAGAAGAGGCGTCGCCACTAGTGATGGCGAAAATCACAGTCCCAAAAACTTGGTATCTGCTGCTTGGTAGCTCAGAAGCTTTTTTTAAAATTTGTTTGCGAAAGTCTGCTACGAAGTGATCGTATCAAACGGTCTACAAAACTTATTTACTGAAAAATACTCTAATAAATTCACACATACTTTTGAAATTAACAAATTATAGAAAGTAGGAGTGTGATTTGAATGACGTGGGGCCTATTTCAACGGATAATTTCATCTCGTATTATAATAAAAACAAACGTTTTTCTTTCTAAAGCTAGTTTATATATGGATAAAGATTGTACCGGCAGGCGCAACGTAGGACGACCCCCCGCGAGATGGACAGACGATCTGGTCAAGTCCGCGGGGAAATGCTGGATGCAGGCCGCTTCTAATAGGACGAGGTGGAAATATTTAGGGGAGACCTATGTTCAGTAGTGGACGTCCTGTGACTGATATGATGATGATGATGATGATACGGATAGACAGGCCCACGTATTGGGGGGATGCTATGCTAAGCCGGCATAAAACGGCACTTAATTTAAATGTACGAGAACATTTGTGCTGAAAAACTATCCGTGTGTCGAATTCACAGAATTTATACCAAAATATTCGGCGTTATCACTCAATTTTCACGAACATGCTGAAAGTCAAATTAAAATTTGCATATCGAGAAATCATCCAAAAGTTATACTTGTAACGAAATGTTCATCAATATGCATTCAACGATTTCGTCTGATAGTCAGAAATTTCTGTGTATTTTTGTAGATGAAATTCATAAGTGAACCTGATTTTGTCTCCATGAATATATTTCTCGGTCGTTGAAGATACGAGAATTTAAATGGAGCTAAAATAAAATTATGATAACATTACGTAACAAATAAAACTGAAAACATGCCTTGAGCGTGAGATTTAAATATTGAGATTAACATAATATTATTTGTATTTTTTGTTGCTTTTTATTTTAAAAGTAAGAAAATAAAGATGGGACTTGATTTGCTTTGGATATGTTCAGACTCTTTGTAATCTTTATCATTTTAGCCTTCATCCACCTACAGCTGGCTAGGATTGTCCAGGGTTTGATGACAAACTGCACTATTATTACAAATAAGGGACACGGCGCGCATTATCGTTAACCAATATAATTAGTCCATTTGTTTTCTAAGAGAAGAGGTGACCGCCGCTCTGGTTCTTTTCTGGTGAAAATGAAAATGAAAAATGAAAATGAAAAATGAAAAATGAAAATGAAATAACTTTATTCAATGTAGGATAGCATTATTATTTATTGACGTCATGATCGGTCATTGTAAAAAAAAAGAAATTTGCTTTACGCAATTTTCTTCTTTTTATAACAATTTTGTATTTTCCTAATAGAAAACCGGCTCGGGCGGGATAAAAAAAATAAAAATAAAAATAAAGGCACTGCCTCGGGGCTGGCCAGGTTAATTACACAGCACGTAACTTTACGCCACTACCATTTGTAAACGACATTTGTTTCAACGGTGCAAAGGTTGGCATCGCGATTCAACGCGGCAATGCGGCAAGCGTTGTGGGAACCTTTACCCCCGGATCGACAAGGAGCGGGCTTTGTGAGTAGGTAGGTTAAGTTTAGTATTCAGTGTAATTTTTGTATTTTTTGTGACATGACAATGAAATAAAAATCTGTCCTGTATGTAGGAATTAAAAAGAATGTCAGCATTGGCACTGGTACTATGGCTGAGTGACGGCTATTTATTTTCTGTATTTTTATATCGCAGGGCATTTTGTTGTCCTTCTATCTCTATATCTATTTTGTTTACATTCTTTTGAGTACCTACTTAGACAGAGTGTAGCCGCGGGACGACTTACGCTTCTACGCCCAACTTTTGACAACCACTCGGTGTTAAGGGCGGGGCACACCGGCTCCGTATCCGTTCCGTATCCAGCTCTCGTCCGTAGTCACGCACGAACTAATGACGTTGTAATGTATGGGACTGTATGAGATACGGCACACCGCTTGCGTGCAGCACGGAACGGATACGCAACGCAAGCGGTGTGCCGTATCTCATACAGTCCCATATATTACAATGTCATGAGTTCGTGCGTGACTACGGACGAGAGCTGGATACGGAACGGATACGGAGCCGGTGTGCCCCGCCCTTTAAGACTCACCGTATTACTAAAAAAAGTTACACGCCCTTTTAGACAGTGATTAAAATATTTTGTATTCTGTAAGACACTGTCAAGAAGCTTAAACCACGTCTTATGTTTTTAGTAATGATACCTTCTGAATCGTACATAATGAAAATCTAATTATCAGAGGTTTTTATGAATTTCGTTATTTTGCTTAGAAATAATTTTCATTCAAAAGTATTTTGTTTGTTTTTTTTTGCAAACCGTAATTATTTTCAACGCCTTAATAACTCTCTGTCGCGTGCTTATCCAAACTCATTTATCTTGGGCACAAAAACGTGCCCAACAGAAATATTATACGCGATAATGACAAAATAAATCTGAAATTGTTTAACATAATAAATTCTAAGTTATTCAGCATAAAGAACTACTACATTTAAATACCTTTTTGCTATCATGAAGGACAAGTAATTGGAAAAAATGTATAAGCTAAGTATAAGATTCTATTCTAAAGCGCCTTGGAACATCAAACTATGAAATAATAACATACATTCATACACATATCAGAATGAAAAAAAAACTATCACACTCTTTACCCTTGCGAGGTAGGCAGAGTTAAATACGGTCGCTATTGCCACGTCTGACAAATATTTGAGGTTGTCAGCCTGTCGCTTAAAATTGCAATACACATGAAACCCTGGAGTCTCCCTAAGTGTAAGTCGCCTCTAACCCCGAGGTAAAGAAATGGGGTGATACTTTTGTGAGCCGGCATCACACGGCCTAAATTTATAGTCCTTACAAAAGATTTTAGCATACATACATAAATATAATCACGCCTCTTTCCCATAGGGGTAGGCAGAGACTACATCTTTCGACTTGCTATGATCCTGACACACCTCTTTCGCTTTTTTAGTCTTCATAATTATATAATATTGTCCTGTTGAAAAGTCAAACAAGCATCTAGTTTATTTTTAAAAAAATTGTCGAGTCTTTTTGGGCAACTAATCATTGATCAATGCCCATTCGCCTGTAACGAATGTATTCGTAAATATAGGTACTTTAGAATAATTTACTATTGAATCTTATAGCGTTCTTAAAATAACAAAACAGATCCAAATAGTTACCTTTCAAGGCACGAAATGACAGGGTTAGGCAGTTCACCCATTGTATTCCGTCGCTGCGTATTTTTAACGCATCGTTACGCATACGTCTGTCAGACGAAAGGAAATTGCGAATTACGATCTTATGCCCATACAAATACAGCTAAGGTGATTGATGCGGGGCGTTAAAAATACGCAGTGACATACGACAAGTGGAAAAACCGCCTTAATTCGTAAAGGTTCAAACAAATATAAAAAACCGTAACCTCCAATTACAAGGCTACACGTCAACACACGCGATTAAAAATGTTTGCTGTTTGCCCGCTTAACCCTTGTTTACCGGTTTTCTTACACATAAAAAGTGGGTCAGTCCGAAAACACAAACAAAATAAATTAATGGTCAGACCCGCCTTAATTAAGGGTACCTTAGTCCAGAAAGGTGACCATAACGCATGACAATATACTGGGAAAACGACGTAGGCATTTGACTTTTAGGTTGTTTTGTGGAAAGGTGTCCATTTTGATACCTCGTTTGTGGTTATTATAGCCATTGTATATTTTTTTTTACTTTATCACATGTTGTAACGATTCTATGCAAAACACGTTTTATTTTTGATGTCGTATTTAAAAAGACGTAGTGACTGGATAGAAACAGGAATGCTGAGATGGTTTGGTCACATTGAGATAATGAATGAAAGAAGATTAACCAAGTGTATTTGACGAGTGTGGGTGGGAACGTTGGAAGGGGAAGACAAAGACGCACGGACTTGGATCATATCGGGAACGTTCTAAAGAAAGGTCAGGTCAAGACTACCCTTAACCGACGAGCATGTATGAAAATATCGATGCATGTTGAAGAAGCGAAAGAGGTGTGTCAGGATCGAGCAAGTGGAAAGATGTAGTCTCTGCCTACCCCTATGGGAAACAGGCAAGATTATATCTATGTATGTATTTTTTCTTTAACCTACTTACCTAAATAAGGAACATGTTTACAACTGTACAGTTTGTTTGAACTGTTAGATGAGATCTACGACGTGCTACGCTTGTTGCTTCATCGTAGATATCTGAGCTACGATTTGTAGCCAGGTAATGTGTTTTTAATTTTTTAACTTCTGGCTTTAAAACCGACAAGCGGCGATTAACAAAGATATCTCAAACACAAAATAGCATTTGCAAAGGGAAGGTGCAATCATAAACATGGGATTCTGTCGTAAATACGAACAATATTTTTCAAACATAATAGCTTAAATTTTGAAGAATATGGTAAAGCCCATAGTAAACTAATCGGCAATAAGGTAGCAAACTGGCGAGCCAATAGCGCTACTTTTGACTGTGCATTTTTTTATGGTTGGTCGTCTTCATGATTTGAGCCTATAGCGGTCCACTGCTGGATGGTACGCCATAAGACACGATCATCCGTTTACGCAATCCAGTCGTGGCCTTCACTCTAGAACCCGCTTACCCCATAGGTTGCTCATGTGCCCAACCCACTGCTACTTCAGCTTGCTACATTACCAGACTATGTCCATTACCTTGGTCTTTTGGCTTAATCTCATTCCGGCCTTTATCCTTTGGCGAGATCCCGAGTATACAAGGAGTAACACACAAACTGAAAAATGTAATGGAATGGATCATACGTCAAAAAAATGTTGGACCTGCTATATGACATTAATCAGCTGATCACCAATTTTGTATGGGTGGTCCATTTCTTTTTATATTTCGATCCACGTTCCATGTGGAAAGTTTTAAAGTTTCATGAGAGCCTTGACCTTCCTACACAGTAGTGGTACCCTTTTCATAGCTCCCTGTAGACCTTTTCGTGATTGGTCAAAAATATGTCCAAGTCAAAGTTCAGTTATTTACATACATACATAAATCTCGCCTGTATCCCTTACGGGGTAGGCAGAGCGTTAACGGCCGTAAAACGGATATTAAAACCACGTCTGACAAAAGTTTCAGGGTCAATAAGATAACTGTGTATCATCATAGTGACAGGTTGTCGCCCATCGCCTAAAATTGCAATTCACATCTAACCCTCGAGACCCTTAGTCGCCTCTTACGACACCCATAGGTAAGAAATGGGGTGATGCTATTCTAAGCCGGCATCACAGGGCACGGCAGTTATTTCTATTGGTGATTTTAAGCGCAGTCCAACCTGCTGTCATCTGCAATAAGCTTCCGTTTTCCTTCCCAGGTCAGACAACCCATTTATTAAGATAATTAGGAAATGCACATTTGCAGAAAAAACAGTTGAACAATAAGTAGGTTTACGCGACTTACTTGTTCATTATTTGGTAGGACGTGTAGCACTCTACGTTTCGGCTGGTTAAGACAGCATTCTTGACGAAGGTCGACAGATCACATACGCCCGCCCGTCAGCCGTGATTGCCGTACACTGCATTAGTGATACTTGTTCGTTTAATAATAAAATGAGTAGATAGTTAGAACCTTTGAACCTTAATTGGGTCCATCGTCGATATATCTATTAGTAACTCGCTTGATGCCAGTATCCTTTTTTCATTGCCTTTTTCAAGTACCGGAGGAACAAAATAATGTTGTAAAGCTTTTTTATATTAAGTGGTTCAGAATGACCTATTTTTCTGAAAACGTTAAGCCCAACCCGAACTACTTTTCCTTAGGAAATAGGGCAAAATAAAAAGAAATTGCCCACCATAGAAAAATACTCCGTCAGCTGTTTTTTTTGTATGCGAGGTTTAGTTTTATGGCGGTTTTCACACGCACCGCTTGATTTCCCGGTGCTTTGCCATGTCAAGTTTTTCAATGACTGGAGTTTACGCAAGCATATTCAACAACGAAATACCTGCCATGGCACACGTCGCCGCATTGTCATTTGTATGGTTGCTGTCAAGAACCGCAATATTGTCTGGAATGTCTGCGATTCACCTTAATTGCCTTTTTACAACCTCTACGATAGGTAGTAAAAAGTTAGTTTTGAGTAGTTAGGTACTCAAAATTGTTACCTGTTTACGAGCAGTTTAGTTTTTATTTCAATGCTGACAAGTCGTTAAGTGCTTGAAAAAGTTTTTAAATACCATTAAATAGAAGAACTCTTACAAATTACGAAAAATAAAAACAAGTCCGTTGCAGAAAGTTCAATCCTTGAATTTAGAATTTTGTGCATCATAGATTCATTGTCAACAAGTCAAGTTCGAGAAATCACAAATGTCATACAAAACTGCAACTATACTTGCCGCAGTTTAATTATAATCAAACCTTATACTCATATATGTCGCAGTAATATGGTTTAGAAATTTGGTGAATTTCCTAAAAATTTGCTTGAATTCCTAGGTCTGTTTGAATGATGTCATGATTCTGCCAAATTCCTATGGTTTCGGCCGACTTCCTAATTCTGCCATATTACTACGACATAAATAAGCAAGGTCTGAATAATAGGTATGATCATATAAATCTCATCAGCTGGCCTTGGGCGGCTAGACGGGTACGTACATATAGATATATGTATAGGATATGATATAGGGTGAAATTTTACAAGTGATCGTTAGCTAAATCGGACTGGTGATTAGGAACAACTTTCCCCAAGGAATATAGTTCGAAATATGATAAAAATATTTAGACCTTCAATACAAAATTGCCGATCAGCTGATTTGAGTTACTGTGTGAGCTTAAAACATTTTTTCATACTTCTACATATGTTCCTTGGGGAAAGTTGTTCCTTATCACCAACCCGTCCTCTGTTTGGTCACTAGTAAAATATCACCTTAAATGTATATTCATTTCTATTAACCATGTAAGTTTCTTTATTCGTGAGAATAATTCAACCATTATTCTCTACATTCTCTTCCTCTCAAATTATTACTCTAAACAATTTGTCCGCCATTTTGTACATGTTGAACTGTGAGTAACAAAAAGGCGTTATAAGTTATGACTCAAACCGCTCAAACCTCAATAGAGCCACACTAGCTCAGAGTAAGCAATTATACGCGACCGAATCCAAGCCCAGAGTGGAACACGGTACGAGTAATTGAAGCCGGGGGACGGATTATACGGGACGCAGCAAAACAGGGTGACCATGAACAAATTGACGTTTGTAAAAAAATATAACAATAAATGACACAAAAGTATTTTTTAGGAAATTTAAAAGTTTGCCGTTATTTTTCATGATATTTTGCCACCTTTATACGTTAATCAGATTGTCTGGTGACTAGAAATAACGAGTAAACAAAACTAGCGTTATTCTACTCAGAAAGTCATATTCGGAGTAGAATAACTACGAAAAAGAATTTATTAAGAGTGGTAAAATATCAAAGTGGCCAATTGATTGATTTTAGTGTAGGGAAGAAAGTGGGCAAAACATAATTCAAAGATAGAAACAATAAACTTCAGAAGCGGCAACCTACGCATATCTGAACAACGACGCAACACGCAACACACCAAAAATACATAAAAGTGAGCTTTTGTGAGCTATTTGGTACACGTGTATAGAGAGCGTAAGGCAGAGGATGGATTATTTGCAATGATTGAAGGGTGGCCATATTCAACCAAAACTGAGGAAGATAATTGCATAAAAATAAAGTGAAAGTGGCGAAGGTGGGCAGGACGAGGGGCAAAGAGGCAAGACGGACGGTAGATAGAAACAGTCACAGTGTGGTGGCCAGTGGGAGCAAAAAGGTCAGCAAGCAAACCATCAGCCCGTTGCTCCGATGATATCACCAAGTCAACGGGATCTCTATGGATGAGTTTAGCACAGTACTGTGAAGATTGGCGCAATAGAGAAGAGGCCTATGCCCTGCAGTGGGTGGATGTGGGCTGATGAAAGTGTAAGTCAAATTAAACGTGCAACCTATCTTAACAATACTTATTGATTATAATTATATTTAGAATGTGGATATGACCATGCAAGGCATTGAAGTTGTTCTATAAATTTATTTCATCATTAATTGGAACCCAGAGGCATACTGATTAAAAAATCTTGCTAATGAATTTTGAACAGAAAAAACAAACATAATTTGTAATTTTCGTTTACCTACTCGAAATATACCACGTCCTGAATTCTGCTCAAAGCATGGTCAACCTCACCCAGTACACATTCACGCATCATATATCTGTGCAGTAAAAAACTCGGTTCGTCATTCGAACAAGAACTACGCAATAAATTCCGGTAAATTGTCCCGCCCCGACTGGATTTTATGGACCCTCTAACTAAAGGGCTTAGACCGTGGTAAGTGAAGTGGGCTAAACTAAAAGCAGCACACGAGTTACCCATTCAAGGGTTCAACCTATACTGGTAATTTATAATAACTGTATAAAAAATGGATAGTTACCTCTTATTTTTTATTATTTATTTTATATTTTCCCTTTTTTTTTTTTGTAGTAGCTTATAATTGGCTTATGCTAGCTAAAATGATTTATACTGTATAAATTATGCTGTTGGCTCCCCGAACACAATAAAATAAAACAAATTAAAATTATACAGGGTGCTAGAAACAGTGCTGCGTTCGTTTTAAAGCGTAAAATAGACCGTGTAACGGAATTAGGGAAAGTTATCCAAAGAACATAAGTCGAAATTATAATAAAATTGGACCACCCATACATAATTATTTTAGCAACTGATGCTTTTTGTATGGGACGGTTTTTGTTTTTAATTTTTAAACCAATCTGCCTTGATGAAAATAATTCAGTTTCGATGGACTGGTTCAGCCTTTAAAATATCTACAGTTTTTTTTTTTCGTGTAATCTTTAATATTATATATGCACCGGATGGCCTATTTAGTGACGTATCTCAGAGGTATCTGAATCGCCCCCGTAAATGTTCCGCGGATTTTTTAAGTTTCTGAGTTATTTAACTTTTTAAGCATTAAAAATTTCAACTAGCCTCTTTCCTCCTTATTTTTTACATCCGTAAAAGGGGTTTTTGAGTGGTTGTTTTGCAAGCATTACCTCCATGTATTTTTTTAAAGAAAAATAGCCTGCCAGTAAATTTTTTTCCATAGTTAAATTGCTCGGAAACTTCAAAAAATCGAGGATTGGGGTGATTTGGATACCTCTTAGTATAAGACTTTAAATTGTGTCTTTAAACTTCACTATTCGGGCCACCCTGTATGAAAATGTATTGCTTGAGCTTGCTGTCCTTTTTTCCGTTAATCCGTAAACAAATTCCGTTCAACAATCTTGAGTTCCCGGAAGGCACGATCTCGTGAATATTTAACAACAAAAAACAAAGAGACCCATTCCTATGTATGAGAGACGCCATCATGCCAAATGGTAAATAATACATTTCATAGTTTCCCCGGCAGATAATGATGTTTCCGCCGGGGGTTGGGGGGACGAAATCAGGCCATTCACACACGTGCCGCACAGTATTGCGGTATTTGAAACCCAGCAATGACCGCCCACGATGCACGGTGGCGCATGGTTGCGTTTGCTTCCCGTTTACGCGACGGGCTTCTTCCGGAAGTTGACGAATCACAAACTTTTTCTCCTCAGCTGTAAATTGCCCATTTTCTTTGCACAAAAATCATACATGTATACATACACATATCACGCATATATTTGATGCATGGTAGCTAAAACGCCGACAAAAACAGAAAGTCACGTCAGACAAAAATTTGAGGGTCATTCAGAAATTGCAATACACTTGCTATACTAGTCGTCGCTTTCACACTTTTTACGAAACCCGCAGAAAAGAAATGGGATGGTGCTATTTAATGCCGGCATAACACAACAAAGCCCGACAAATAAACGCAAAATTGTACGGCGCGTGTGAGAACCTACCAACTTAGGCAAAAAATAAAAATGTCATGAATATAGTGGTCGGGATCAAGATGCCAGAAGATGCTCGTAAACAAACATTATTTACAACAAATAAGGGCGCTAAAGTCCGTGACTGTTGTCAGAGAGCACTGAAACGTCATGCGCTGTCACCCCTCTGATGTAGCGCAGTGGTAGTGCGACTGCCTGCGTCGCAAAGGTTCCGGGTTCGATTGTCGGTGAGTCACTCAAAATTAAATTTATCACTTTGTGAATATGTTCCCTGACGGGTTAGGACATTGCAGGCTGAACCAACTGATTGTCCAAAAAAGAAATATGGTTCCGTGCTTCGGAGGGCACGTCGGTCGGTCCCGGTTGCTGTCTATTATTACTTAGATGGCGGTCGTTACACAACCATGTCAGAGGCTTACTACTAGTAGTAGGCGATTGAAAAACTCTGACTCTGGTTCATCGGGTCGTTGGATGACTCGGTGTCCCACACGAGAAGAAAAAAAGACCCCTCGCGCAAGTTCTTTGGTCTGTGCTGTTCATGGACGGAATTCTCGATTTGATAGCTTATGCCCTAGCTCAATATAAAACAGATATGGCTTAGACTATGCGCTGCAATATGTCAAAAACTAACAATGTCATCAGACATAATCCACCGTAATCGGGTATTAGATCGGAATTCGCAATTTCCTTTCGCGTGACAAACGCATGCGTTAGAAATACGCAACGAAGAACGACCAACGGGAGAACCGCCTTATATGACAATGGTAGTTTTTGGTATATTGCAATGCATAGCCGTGTGATGCCGGTTTAGAATAGCATCACCCCATTTCTTTCCCTTGGGAGTCGTAAGAGGCAACTAAGGGGCTCAAGGGTGTGTTGCAATTTTAGGCGATGGGCTGGCAACCTGTCACTATGGCGATACACAATTTTCCGCATGACCCTCAAATATTTGTCGTAAATGACTCTTTTTGCGACTGTTTGCGCTCTGCCTACCCCGCAAGGGATTATAGGCGTGATATCAATGTCAATGCCAAGTCTGTTTTACAAGACGATCAATGTGTGATCTGCCACAAATCTTTCAGTTTTTCCAGCCCTCCTGCGAAGATAATCCCTCGATAAAGTAGTTTCAGCAATTTATTTATTATTGTAACCCTCCACTCCCTTGGTCAATACTTTTTTAGGGCTGGACTCTGCAATAGAAGCCCCGGAGCTTTGAAATGTACACCTGACTGTTTGGTGGGGAGCTAGGGCTCACCTAGGGTCGCTTCTTTTTTTTTATTAATGATGGGTTTGCTCTTGACTCAAGTCTAGGTCATAGGACAGAGACAGAATCTAAGATGGAGCAAGCTCACCCAGAAGAATCCTGTTCACTCTTACGACACCTACGGGAAAGAAATGGGGTGATACTATTCTAGGCCGATATTACATGGTAATTAGGTTTTAGTCTCTCTTTTCGTGTGGACCCGATGAACCCTGGTGTCAGAGTTTTTCAACCGCCTACTACCACTAGTAGGCCTCTGACATGGTTGTGTTAGGAACGCCGTCTAAGTAATCATAGACAGCAACCGGGACCGACGGCTTAACGTGCCCTCCGAAGCACGGAAACATTTCTTTTCGGACAATCAGTTGGTTCACCATGCAATGTCCTAACCAGACCGGGAACAAATTCACAAAGTGATAAATATCAACTTTGTGAGTGTCCCACCGAGAATCGAACCCGGAACCTTTGCGTCGCAGGCAGTCGCACTACCACTGCGCCACATCGGCCGGTTTTAGTGATATCTTTTTATTCAATTTTCTGTCTTATTTTTTTTTTCCTTTGCCTTTTTCCCATCGCGCTTGGTAAAAACATTAAGTTTCACGGTTGAAATAATTGATTGAAGTATGCCATATACAACATTTTATATTGCATTATGAATAGAAAGAATAGTTATTCAAAGTCTTTTTTAAAAATGTATGTAACAAACACTTTACTCCCGAACCATGACTCATTCAAAATTGACTTCGAAAACTTTTAGTGGAACGTTCATACGCAATATAGCAAACGATTTATCAAAAACTTGTAATACTAAAGTCGTTACGGCTGGCAACTCTGTGTGTGGGAGGTAATACGTCAAGTCTGAGTTGCCAGACCTTTCCAAACCCTAAGAAAGTACGTACACGGTAGTGCTCGAAGAAGCTACTTTTAGCCGTACATCAGGTTACTTAAGAAAAGTACACATCCATTCAAAGTAGGGTCTTAGTGCTAGTCACAAACAAATTTGTCCCAATTTTAAACTCTTTAATTAAATTCTTGTTTTTTAAACTTTTTAGAGACTTGTACGTACGCCCACTCTATATTTTTAAACGTTATACTGCAGACCATTAGGGTTTTTCAATGCATGGCATGAATTCAGTTGCGCACTAAAATAAAAGACAGTTCTGAATGGAAACGCTTTGTAACTCGCTTAATGTTCTTTATTTCAGACCACCTCAGAGCCAGATAATGTTTAAGAGGTAACCTAACAAACAACCAAAATGAAGCCTTGAAAAACTGGTCGCAATGACACTTAGCGTGCGCTGTAACACAGCTAAATGCACGAAATTTATTAATTCTGTATAGATACCCATTTAAAGAAATATAATAAATAAAATTTACTTTATTCAATGTAGGATAGTACTATCACTTAATGACGTCATGATCTGAACTGTAAAAAAAGAATTTGTATAATATTTATTTTTCTATTTATAACAACTTTGTATTTTCCTGATAGATAACTGACCCGGGCTGGATAAAATTATAATGACAAAGACTCGAGGATGGCCACGTTTATCATACGGCGTGTAACATCAGCACTCCTATACTTGACAAGATACTATTTTGTGTTATGTACTTAGCTAGTTTTTTATTTATTTTATTTATTGAACTTTATGCACAAAACAGTGTACATGGGCGGACTTAATGCCAGTGACATTATCTACCAGTCTACCTTAGGGCATGTGGAAAGTACAAGCAGGTGCAAAAATAATAATAATACTTAGTAATAAAATAAGTTCGAAATTTAACTAAATATAATATAGCTAAATAAATACAATGATAATTTATTAATAAATATATTTAAGTTAAATACATATTATATTATAAATAATAGACTAAATAACAAGTACCTCATGCCATAGACATTTTGAACAATAAAACCAAAGAAAGAAAAATATATTTGACAGAGTTTGTTGAAACAGAATTTCCGATAATTGCATTTCAATATGTGAGAGAAACCTACTACAAGCGTCTTAAGGTGACTGTAATGGCTGCAAATAATGCTCACGCAACTTGGCCTTAAACACCTGACGACTTGGGGCTTTTCTCAACTCTAGAGGGATTTCATTCCATAATTGGACTGCCTGGGACGGGAAGGAGTCACCAAGAAAACCAATATATAAGAGCTTCACGACCTTGTTCCACCAGCTTGTAGCTTCTACCATCGGACATCCAGACGCACCGCCGGATACCATCCATACTTGGTTGCCATTCCACCAATTCGGACTAAGCGCTTCCAGTCATCATTTATAATGCGCACTGCTAAAGAGTGGAACTCACTACCTGCGTCTGTGTTTCCAAACGCATACAACTCTGATCTCTTCAGAGTAAGAGTGAACAGGCTTCTTCTGGGTGAGCTCGCTCCATCTTAGACTCTGTCTCTGTCCTATGACCTAGACTAGAGTCAGGAGCAAAGCCATCATTAACAAAAAAAAAAAGTTCAGTGTATTTTTGTAAAATTTCTAGTTGTGTTTTAGTAAAAGTTGTAGTAGTTAAAATTCATAGTATTGCCATAGTGAATTGTCGTTGTCAGAATTTTTAAAACCTGGTGACAAGATCCGCTGGACAGACCCTAATGACAATGGCAAAAAAATCGGTATAGTAACTGCTCATAAGGTTCCTTCTGAAAAATTTTCTTACTTGATGCAGACCACAAATTAATGGCTCATGAAACACGAGGTCCACATAATAATGTCGTTTGGTTCTTTAAGGGGATTATTCAGCGTTATTTACTCCATTGTTTATCGTATTTTCAGTGTAAGAAAACGAGGGTTTGTACGAATTATGATATGAATACAATTCTCCGCCCAGCTTGTTTAATCTTGTCCTTGAATATGTAGCTAAACAATTATGGGATTTCATTTGTGAAGTAAATAAATAAATAATTGCGTGGAATGAAATAACACTGCCAAACCAAAAATTTCACACGAAATCCACATTTCACATTTTAAAAAAGGCTTTGCGAGTGAAAGTGCCTAAAACCCGTTACTCTTAGTATTAACTGCCATAATTTTAGTTACAGAATAATTAATTGAGTTTGTAGGTTCTTATTTATAATGAAAATACTAAAAACTAAATATGATAAACTAAACGAAATTGTGATAGATAGTATTTAAAGAGTTTTTTTTTTGTGGAGTGGCGCCGTTCACGATACACACGCCTAGTAATAGCGCGTTTTGTACTAAAGTTGGAATAAATGGAAAACATAAGCGATTTTATAAGACTCACCCACAACAGACAGATGCACTCTTCTTACAAGCGGAGGATGAGTCGAGATTTGACACTCGTAGAACCCTTCGTCTCTTTCGCTCACATACTGGATGAGCAGGCGCCAATCGTTGGGGTGTTCAAAGGCCAAAGAGTAGCGAGAGTCTGCTGAGTAAGTGTGTCTGCCGAAGGATAGCAGATGGAGGTCTTCGCCTTTCCGACGGACCCAGGATATCTGGAAGGAAATACAAGATTTGAATCATAAATAATTTAAAAACGCGGCCGAGTCGATAATTGTTGAAACATTCATACGACAGATGTCGCTGTATGTTTTGTAGAACGTGGTATTCACATGATCTCTTGAAAACTTACAACCAAAAAAGTACTAACCGAATTGTATATTATTTATAATGAACTGAAGTGTTAGTAGATAGAAGTAGTTCAGGACTTTTCATAAATAGTAATTATACGTTGATCACATACATACATACACACATACAATAGTGGAGGCCCATGTCCAGCAGTGGACTATTGTGGCTGTTTTTTTTATTCATTAATTTACTCCATAAAGAGACTTGGGGCTAAATTGTTAAACCCTCTACCAATTTACATATTACATACATATTTCACGCCTATATCCCTTTGCAGGATAGGTAGAGCGTACACCGAAGCCTTTTAAAGAATTCCAAACCGACCATGGTAATTTATGGCAAGCTTTCAGCAATCAGGACGAGTGGACCTTTCACCATTAGAATCCTACATTATTCCTAATGAACATAGGCTGTATTAAAATGTCTTGCGGGTGAAACCATCGGGCAGGCCGCTAGTTCAATAATAAATTGGTTTATAATTACTGACGCCTGGCTTAAGAGAAAACTTGATTTCAATAAGCACATCCACCCTTTCTAGGAAATGTACGCGTATTTAATTACCGACTTAATTCAGACGTGCGAACCTAATTAGAATACACGTGTTTCGCAAAAGCTTGAGTTAGACTTGGAAGTCAAGTAGGGCGATGGAAATGAAAACTCACCCAAATATATTTGCACTGAATTGAATGGTACCTTATACGGGGTGTAAGGGACGGTGTACCGAAAACTTTGCAGGCATGATCAGACCATGAAACTCAACAACTTTTTCTATGGAAGCTATGTTGGTAAACGAGAAAAAAAATTTGACCTCCCATACTGGCTGTACTATATGACTGACTTTCTATAGAAACTCAAAAAAAAAAATTCGTTTCCCAACATAGGCTCCATAATAAAAGTTGTTCAGTTCCATGGTCTGATCATGCCTGCAAAGTTTTCGGTACACCGTCCCTTACACCCTGTATACACATAAGGTACCATTCAATTCAGTGCAAATATATTTGGGTGAGTTTTCATTGAAACAAATATCGTTTAAAGATGGTGGCGTAAAGTTACATTACAGATTAACCTGGCCAGCCCCGAAGCAGTGCCTTTATTTTTATTATTTTATCCCGCCCGAGCCGGTTTTAAACCACCCACTAGGCATGGTTGTGCAACGTTCGCTATTTCTAAGTCATCTTCTTTTTTCTTTCTCGTGTAGGACACCGAGTCGTTCAACGACCCGTGGAACCCGGGTGTCAGATTTTTTTTAACCGCCTTCTACTAGTAATAGGCCTCTGACATGGTATATAAGTAATAAAAAACAGCCAACGGGTGCCGTATTCCGCCATTTGAAAATCGTGTCGGTTGTGATTCAATAGAGTTTTAGTTAGATGTCAGTTGGATGTTTTTAGCCGTTTTCGTATTTCACTAACAATTTCAAGGATAGAAAATCACAGTGACAATAGAATGACAGTTGAGCGAGATAAGAGAATCGGGCCTGGGAACGGCTAAATTTATATTTCGAAGCACATATCCATCTTAGGACAATCAGATGATTTAGCCTGCAATGTCCCACTAACCAAACTGACTCCGGGTAAGCCCCACCAATCAGTCAGGTGTTTTTAAAGCCCCGGGGCCAAAATAACACAGCCCTAAAAAAACTGGAAAGAATTTCACTAAGTGATAAATAGGCAAATAATCCAACTTGTGCAGTATCCGCTACAGACTACAATTTTGCAAGTGAAATTCAATGTTCATTGCGTAGTTAGTTAGCCATTATAATACCAGGAATATTCACCGGCTACGCAATGTACTAAGCATTTCATATGTAGACTTGTAGCTTGTAGTTTCAAAACATAAGGCACTGGGATTTGACATTCCAGATTTTACAGATCTTGAGAAAAGACTCAGTCTGTCTTACCATGAAAGCAGTATAAATTTCACTATCGTAGATTCAATACAGCTAAAGAGGGTAAACAAAGGTAACCGTTAATACACCGCAACGCATTACATTGCGGTTCCTGACAGCCACCATACATAATGGCTACAATTTGGGAAAAGAAGAATCTCTTGACTTACCTTAAATTACAGCTGTCACTTTCTGTCAAATAAGTTGAGAAAAAAGAGGAGATGTGTTAATCCTGTCATGTTTCAAAATGTCTAAGGGTTCTTTGCCATTGTTATTAAATGTATTCGCCATTGTTTTAATCTACTCAGTATTTTCATGGATAACTCGTATTTTGCGTCAAATTATTAGACATGACATGACTCATATGACGGGTTGTGACAGCGCTAATTGAGGTTAGTAAAGAAAAATTATTTCCCAAATTGAGGCCCGCCCGTATGACAAACTAGATTTCCGCTCAGCTGTTTCACCCACTCATTTTCCAGTGGTAATACTTGTTTTCCTGCGGTAAAAAGTGGCCTATGTGTTATTCCAGGTTTGACTTAACCTGTGTTCAAAATTTCATCCAAATCAGTCAAGGTAACAAACATACATACACACGGATGTATGTTTGTTACTAATAAAATAAGTACGGATGACTACCTGTTGACAGCTGCAGTTTGATTCAATGACGTATGTCATGATAAGTGGATTTCGTAGATAGTTATGTGATTTCGTAAACAATAATTGTTGAATTGATGAGTTATTACATCGTCATCGTAAGCTTAAGCAATGGCTTAAGCGTAAGACGGCCGATGTGGCGCAGTGGTAGTGCGACTGCCTGCGACGCAAAGGTTCCGGGTTCGATTCTCGGTGGGACACTTACAAAGTTGATATTATTCACTTTGTCAATTTCTTCCCGGTCTGGTTAGGACATTGCAGGGTGAACCACCTGATTATCCGAAAAGAAATGGTTCCGTGCGCTGGAGGGAACGTTAAACCGTCGGTCCCGGTTGCTGACAATGATTACTTAGATGGCGGTCGTTACAAAACCATGTCAGAGGCCTACTACTAGTAGTAGGCGGTTGAAAAACTCTGACACCAGGGTTCATCGTATCGTTGGACGACTCGGTGTCCCACACGAAAAGTGAAATATCGTAAGCTCTTTTGTTCAAAAAAACGGATCCGTAGAAACATGGTGTGTGTTTGTATGAACCGCTTATATGTACGTAACTATGCTAACTATCAACTAAACTATAATATTGATGGGCGTAAAACACACGATAATGCTTGGTTTTCTGGTCTCGCTAACAAAAGGCAAAAACGTCATCTAAACATGCATGTGCCAGTCTCAAATTCCACCTTCACTTGTAGACCGTGCGGAAAATTATGCCGCTCCTGTATCGGCTTATACAGCCATGAAAAGTCTTGCCTCAGACACTGATTAAATCGTCTGTCACAGACGTGTGAGGCCAATGATGATGCTAACTATCTTAGGTGGTTATTGTTAATGATTTTACTATAACATTTTGTACGCTCAGAATCCCCAAAGTGTCTGTTATCATGATAATTATTATTACATTAAGATTCTGATGGTAAACGCGTATTTGATATGCTTTAATTATTACAAAGCAAATTGCATCCGAGCTTCCAAGTTAATTAGATTTTACAAAGCTTTTCGACGTCACTTGCCAGCTAAAGAGATAGATCCACACCGCTCTAAAACTGTTGTTCTTACAATTTACATATTATTCCTTACAATATTTTATCATTATCAAGTTCCAAATAACTTTTTTTTTTACCTCCTGAGTTAGGACCTATATATTTTAAAGAGGATAATGTTAATGTAATGACAAAGTCCGAGAAAACAGCTTAATGAAGAAGTGTTTTTATACGAAACCTGCATGAAGAGTCCCTATAGTTTTATCAAACATAAAGAGGTACGTGAGTCATTGTTCACGTTTCGAATCAGCGGGAAGGAATTA
Source organism: Tuta absoluta (assembly GCA_027580185.1). Taxonomy (NCBI): domain Eukaryota; kingdom Metazoa; phylum Arthropoda; class Insecta; order Lepidoptera; family Gelechiidae; genus Tuta; species Tuta absoluta. The sequence continues at coordinate 1,439,813 of JAQAHW010000019.1, read as the reverse complement.
TCCAAACAAATCCCTTTTGCCCCTTAAGATTAAAAGTCGCATCTGTCGAAGCTTTCGTGAAATGTTGTAACGTATCACTAAGCGAATTGACTTATGATTTTTCGTGGCATTACTGTGAGGTTTATTTAATGTTGTTATGGTTTTTATTCTCTTATGTCTAATTTTTTAAGATGTAGTATAAATCACTATCTATCAAATTGAAAGAAAGAACGATTACTAACTGAGCTGCGCTTCGGGCTTCAAAGTATACCCTTGTTGGTAATCGGTCTTTTTCTTTGCGCGTGAAAAATATACTTTTTTTATACTGTCTACATAGCTTCAAAGTTGGTATCACTACGTTTCTCGAAGATCTTACTATGTTTAACACAGTATAAAACTTAATTGTGTAAAGCTAGAAAAATCATTTGAGGGATTGCAAAATCCAAACTAAAATCCGAGTATTTGTGTGTTTGTTTGTTACCTTTTTACGATGAAGCAATCTGGCGGATTTAAATGAAAATTTATACATTGATAGAGTATAACCTGAAATAACACAAAAAACGGTTTTTACCGAGGCAAAACACGCAGAAAAATCTAAAAACAGCTGCTGGTGAAACCACGTAGTGGAAATTTAACCGAGCTATTCCACAAAAGTAGACGCTGTTTCGATAATTTTTCACAACAACAATTTGATATTGTGTATTGACGTTGTCAAACGACTTAAAATTAATATTTTTTGGTAATATCATCGTAGTAGTTTATAAAAGCTGCGGATACATATAATGGGAACAGTTCCTTGGACCGCTGTGGAATGATGTATTTTGTGAGACAGTGTTACCAAGTCAGCTATTTTGTAGATGGTTTTGGCAACACTTGGAAGCCACTAAAATAGGCTACTTTAGGCGCTCGCGGAAGTGCTTAAAACTGTATCATTATAACAGACTTTAGTGCTTTGTTACTCATTTTAACTTTGCTTATTTAGCTCAGCAAACTATCTATTAAAGGGAACAACTAATATATATGAATTCTTTATTGTACACATTACTACACGAGATGAAAACTTCTTCATCTGCAAAAAATATATTAGTTGCTGGGTATTAGTTGAAAAACTAACCCGGGCGATGGAGCCGTGCCACGCGTTATTGACATTTAAAAAACGTTTGCAAAATTCGCGGGCCAGGAATAAGCCGCGGTAGCCCAGATGGAAGAGGCATCGCCACTGGTGATGGTGAAAGTCACAAGTTCAAATCCTGCCCTCAAGTTCTAAAAAAACTTGCAATAACTTTAGTCTGAGGTGACCCTATCTCTTCCATTTTCTCCCTACACGCGAATATTTCACGAAGTTCGTATGTGAGTTGGCAACACAGACGGGGAAAACCACTCCACCTTGAGGAAAACTGGCAATGAGGTCGCAAACACAGAACTTCAAATTGGAAGATGTTCTAATTGCCCCTTTCGACGATTTAAAAGAGTTACAGATCTCAGAGCTAAGAAATGTCGCAGAGGGAACCCTAAAAAAGACTGGAAAGATAATATATCAAAATACTTTCATTGCATAAAAAAGAGACATACAAAAGGAAAAAAATTCAAACATAGAACAATACAATTCATTACAATAAAGTCTCATAGCTAAATGCAAACCAGGCCAAGTTTAGCAGAAACTTATAAAGGAAATTAGATTCAACGAGTGCTACGACGCAAATAACTACACAAAGAAAAACAAAATACTGCTTTAGTCCATGAAGAGTTTTTTTTTTAAATCTGTATTACAAAGAACATAGCGTGATTTCGTGCGTTAACTTGTGTATGAGCGCGCGCCAAGCCTTATTGTTCCGAGTTTTACATGGCTCAATCTATTTGTCCGTAGGGCTCCATCTGAAATGTTTCTTTTCTCAAAGCTGCAGACCCAATGTACTCCACATTTGGACTTGGAAGTAAAAAGTAAAAAGCTTTTTATTGGCCAAGTTTAGTAGTTAGAAAGATGTATGGCGGCCGGATGCTTTCCGAGGAGAATTGGAATGGCATTTGATAGAATTTAATGGTCAATTGTGAAGAAAGTTGGTGTTTTATTGTGTTATGCTGAAAACAGATTTAAGCTCAGCCTATACCAATATTAGTAGGCTCGAAACAGGAGATCCATATAAAAGCGCAAAAGATTGATGTTAAACTACTTAAATTTCAACAGCCACAACAGTCCACTGCTGTACATGGGTTCCCCTGAGTAGGGGTATTTGTCATTTTCAACACGCTTGGCAGGTAGACTGGCAAGCGCAGTGCAAGATGTTGTATTCACATGAAACGCAGCTGCCCATTCCTTGGATTCGTCCCTTAGTCACCTTTTACGGCACCCATGGCAATCTTTTCGACGAATTTTAGTGCACTTTGATGACGCAATGATACTTACACATGTTAAAGGTTCCGTCAACCTTTAGGTTTCTGTAGAACATTTAACAACACAAATTCGTTGGTAAATAAATTGTTTCTTTCCAAAATTGATCTCTTGTAGCGAAAGTCCCAATTTAATCATCCACTAGCAAATATAAATAGACCATCTACAGGTCTGATTTCTCAATTGCGGAATTTCTTATTATCTGCCGCGTCGTGCCGGCTTAGCATCACCCAATTTCTGCCCAAGGGTGTCGTAAAAAGCGACTAAGGGATGAAACATTTGAAGAGTTTAAAAAGGCAATAAATAATATTTTTATTTTTTTTATCTAGGGAATGTTCTGCAGTGTTCGTGTTCCCTATGTAAATCTATAACACTTTATGCTACGTTCGCCAATCCTGCCAAGCGTGGGGACAATAGCAAATACGCCGAATTGGGGGAGGCATAAGTCTAACAGTGGACTGTAGGGGCTGTTGTATCGTAGCAGAAGTAATTATCTGAATATAACAAAGATTTTCCGCACGACTTTCCTACTTCCTTCAAGTAAAAAGTTCCATGACTGAACTTTCTGTAGATGTGTTTATTTCGTCCTTTATATCCTGTCAACTTGTGTAAAAGTATGGATCTTGTTGAGAGTGTGTTGATGTTGACATCCTCACAACACCGCGCCCTTGCGAACACGTGTCGATGAATTCTTAATGAGGTCGATGTGACGTGTGTCGTCACAGTTTGTGAATAAGTATGTCAGTGAGAGATTTCAGGAGGTGTAACTACCTGGTTGATAAAAAGTATTGACATAATCTCGCGCTACGTCGTCAGGGAAGTCACTAAAGACGGATTGAATATTTTGAATCGGTTCTTCGGGTTGTTTGTCGATTCGTTCTCCAATACGTAATTTTTTGTTTATATAATTAACGCGCAACGTATCAGATACAAATCCCACACTTTCAGCCTAAAGCAGTCTACTACTGGCCGTAGACATCCTACAGAGTACGCCATACGCCCAATCTTCCATTTTCACCATCCGCTACCAGCCACCCTCTTTAAAATTATCGGTCCATCTGGGCGGAGGGCGTTCAAACCATATCCGTTGTACAAACCACGCAATAGCAAAATAGTTGTTTTATGGGCTAGTTTTTGTAGACTTACATCTTCATCATCATCATCATGGAGAAAATCAACATGTTGAAAATCTTCTCGGTCTTGCGCCGCTCTTTTCAGGTTCCTTTCATTTGACAACAACATGTATGAGTACAAGTAATCGCGAGCGCTTAGATAAGTTCTCCCAAAAATATGGTGAATTTAACCCTAAGGATAGAAAATTTAGGTCTCCTTGTCAAGAAGTTAAGTAAATTACAACCGTATAAAGAGAATTAATTGTGTAACAAGTTTAAGAGGTGCTTGACTTCTTGAGTCAAGAGAAAGTTAAGATTCTGAAACAAATTGATGAGTCTTGTCTTAATAATTTATGAATTTGTGGAGTTGTTGAACCTTTGAACAATTTAAACAACGCTTCATTGCTGCCAATTCTTCTTTTCTTGTGCACACTTGAGACTTACTCTGAAATTTTTTGATGGCATGCCTTTTTATAGATGTCGCATGTTTACTTGCTGAAATCGTGACTATTTAGTGGAAGTGAAATTTACATCAACGGCTAGACCCAGAACCCAAAACATTGGACTGGAATCCTGGGACTTTTGCAATCTGCGTCACACCGGCCATCATTTACTGTCGTACCGGCATCTTTTGAGAAAGAAGGATCTACAATTTGATAGTAAAAGTTGTACAATAAACAAGTGAAATATGAGCCCTAAGGTTTCTTACCGTCTTTTCTCCCAAGTCATGCACCCTACAGTGCAGGTGCACGCGGCTCCCCAACTGGGCTGTCACGTTGTTAGTAGACGCGTCATCTTCGAAGAAAGGCAGGGGTTCGGACGTGGTGGTGGAAATGTCTTCATCATCTTCGCCCTCGTAGAGTACGGTGAAAGCCTCGTGCCAGAATGGACCGTTGATTATCTTCTTGTCACCGGTCTTGAAATCTGTGGTAGAATTTTTTTTTTTATATTCACAATTTAAAACAGACACCATCGCCTTAATTTCGTGCAAATCTATACCGGTGTAAGGTACGGTGTACCGAAACCTCATGTATAGTGAGACCACGTAACTGAACAACTTTTACAATGGAGCTTATGTTGGGAAGTAAATAAAAAACTAGTTTGTATAGAAAGTCGGGAATTTAGCACTGTCGGTGGAGTTTTCACCTTTACCAATAAAGCCTACATGAAAAAAGCTGTTCAGCTGCATGGTCTAATTATGCCGGAAAAATTACCGGTGCACCGTCCCATGTTTTTTGTTTAATTTATATATATTTTTTATTATTATGTTAGGGTTGTAATGACCTAAAATGAACCCGGGATCTTTGTGCATAGCACCAAAAACCAATGTCCCATATCGGACATCCTTATAGAAAAACTTTACGATCAAACAATTCATTTAATTGTGATCATTATAAATAAATTGTTGAAACCATTTGTGTATTAAAAACAGGCTGCACAACATAAAGTTCTACGTTTGCTTATTTCAAAGTCTTAACTTTAGCATATTAAATTAAAAACTAGAAACCACAAAGATACTCGCATTTCTCGGTTTGTTTGTTGAACAACTTTGCACATAAAAATTATGTTTAAAGTTCAGCACAGAGCATAAAGTGCTCGCGCCAGAACAGCTATTAAGAAAATTCTCTGATTAAAATGATAACGCGATGCCAGTACTAAAATGGGATATAAATTTTATGTGAAATTCAGTTGGAACTTTGCTTGGTTCCTTGATCAAACTACTTGTGGAAACCTGTAATTGGCTCTTTGTATTTACTTTATAGCTGTATTTGCTTTTCAGTGGTTTGTTTTCCAAATGAAACAAAATAAAATAAATGAATATCTTTGAAGATTCTTATTTATTATAGAAACATTGGGTCTAAGCCTTTTTGCTTTTACCTATCTGAAATCTAAATTTATTTATGCATTTATTATAACGTTGTTAAAAGCTGTACGTATTACCCAACTGCTCCAACCCTTCTGACTGTCACCCTCAAATTAATCCTTTTTTAAAACTTCTGAGTTAAGTACAACATTTTAGAAAACTTGGGCAAGATTTGAACATGGAACCTTCACCATCACTAGTGGCGACGCCTCTGAGCTTCCATCTGGGCTACCACGGCTTATCCATTACCCGCGGCTCATCCTCAGTTCATAAACAGCCTGTTGTGACTATGTCTCTTTTTTGGATTTTGTGAAGTATATTCCTAAGGGACTTTTTTTTCTGATTTCAAAATAAATTAATTTTAAACGGATGAAGTTGTGTTTATTTTGGATATTACAAATCCGTTTTAAATTGTTTTATTGTGATGAGTAATAGTTGTGCAAACTCAAAAAAAAATGTTTTTCAATTTTTACTTTACTACTTTAAATACTCAAAAAGAAACGCGCGGGGCAGTGTGCTTAGCTAAGAAGGGCGTGTGCATGTGTGAGTGCGCAAACCGGACGTTAGTATGAAGTTAAACTGATCCTTGGTATATTATGATTCAGTCCTAATAGGTCAACATGATCTGGTTATAATCTAAACCAGTTTACACTGAACCCCTGTTTCACCTGGTATCTGTGGAGCGATGACGCATAGCGTAGTGGTGACCAGCGAGCAGAACACCAGCAGGGCAGCCCGGGACATGGTTTCAGCGCCACCACCGCGCGGCCGCAGAGCTCATCTGGTCAGACTTCTTAGTACCTGCAACAATATAAGAAAAACTTTCAATATGTACATAAAGTTCGAGCTTTCTTCCTTTGAGCGGTTGACAAAACGTTAACGGCTGTAAAAATACGGTCGCTATTGCCACATACATTGCTTTCACTCCACAGCTGGATGGACATGGACCTCCCGCTAACGGGGCATATTGCCATTTGCTTGGCAAGTGCAGTGCAGTATGTTGCAAAGACAGGAAACGCTGTTGCCCCTTCCCTGGATGATTATCTCTTAGTCGCTGTTTACGACACCCACGGATAGAAATGTAGTGATGCTATTCTAAGCCGGCACCGCACGGCCACGTCTGACAAATATTTGAGGACCGTTAAAAAAATATCGAGTATCACTATAGTTGTTAGCCTGTCGCCTTTATTTTACCCTCACCTCCTACGACACCCGCGGGCAAGGAATAGTGATGCTATCAAGCGGCACTTTACAAAACCACTTATACAAAATATAAATAGGTGGACGGTGGAGTAAGCGAGTTCTTAAGTGGAGGCCACGTCTTGGCACGCGTAGCTTTAGACGCCCTCCGGCCAGATGGAACACAAGATAGACCGCTGACTTGAAAAAGGCGGCTGGTAGCGACTGGATGGCGAAAACGAGTACCTAGGGGAGGCCTACGTTCAGCTGATGTATGTATGTGTACATACTTATGTAAACGAAGGTAAGTGACCGTCATTGCGTGAAAGATAAGCTGATAAAATGTAGTGTGCGGGCCACAGCTTGAAGCATAATAATCGATTGGGTCAGAAAGTTCCAGAATTTCGAATTTTCGAAAGTTCCAGAATTTAGCGCAGCGTGGGCTATGATTATGGGTTGGTATTCTGGTAAAACTTTTATACACAATGGACCATGATGTCTAACTTCAGGCTATCGACATTTTATCCAGGAGGTAATGACTGGCCTGATGGTGTATCGGATAGTACCCCTGCCTGCTACGCCGAGGGTCGTAGGTTCGATCCCCACAAGGCACAAATATTTATTAAGTCATTTTCAGATATATTTGTTTAGTCTGGGTGTTTCCTATGTAAAATGTGTATTCATTTAAAAAATGTATATAAGTATTAATATCAGCTATCTAGTTTCCACAGTACAAGCTCTGCTAGATGGCGCTGTGTGAAATGTCCAAGATATTAATTTTTATATACTGTGGCGGGCAATCGCCACTTGTGGCGCTTAATATTGACTAGCCCCATGGTGTAGTAGAAAGTACCCCTGCCTGCTACGCTAAAGATTGTGGGTTCGAACCCGAAACATTTGCGCAGCAGGCAGTTGCACTACCACTGCGCCACATCAGTCGTTTAAAACTTCGGTAATGTATAATGCAATCAACGTTCAATAAAGTGTGACGACCTAGTTACCAAATATGTTTCCATAGGTATATCACAACAGTTTATTAGGTTTCCATATCTCTTACATAAGTATACATTGCGATATTAACCGTACCTATCGCATTTACCGAAACATTCTATACTCACATTTGGGGATTCTAATCTTATTTATGTGTACCTCATTTTGTATTCAAGGCATAAACGGAACTAATCGAACTTTACAGAAAAAGGTTGCGTGCATCAGTAAACACGTTAAGCCGTCACTTTCGGTTTATATATTTTCCATATTCTGGTGTCCATTATCTTGTAATTTTTTGTATCATCATTTCTCTGGTTGCGTGAAGAGGTTTTAACAGGACACTTTCTTCTGAGCTTGTGGGTATTTGTAACTAATATACCAATTAGTTATCATTAGTAAATAGTATAAAATAAAGTCGCTACCGGTGTTCCTCTGTCCCTATCTTAGATCTTTAAAAGTACGTTACGGATTTTGATGCGGTTATCTTAAGCAGATAGAGTGATTCAAGAGGAAGGTTTCTATGTATTACCTATTCATGCCGGGAAAAGGTCTTTTTTCCGCGAGAAACGGTTAGCAGTGACTGAAACCGCTGGGTGGTCTAGTTGGTTATAATAATGAAAAAATTGGCAATAATCCTAGTGCATCAGAGATTGTCAAAACTGTCGATGATGAAACAGCAGCGAATCTTCGCAAAGCCAACGTCTATACCCCCTTCTAAAACTCCAGTTAGGCAAGCAACGCGTCTGTAAAGTTACTAGCGAACTCGTGTGAGACGAGCAAAGTAGTCCAGTCCATGCATGGAATACACAATGCGGACACACCCCTTGGGTACAAGGATACTGTTAGGGTATGTGATACTTTTCTCACTTTTTCAAGGGACATGATTCGATTTTGTAAACAAAGCTAAAAACGCTTAAGTAAAGAGTTGTGTTGTGTTTCAAATTGTTGAATTGGGCATTCAGCACCCTAGATATAATACTTTTATAATACAGTGAGTAACAAGGCGAAAGAAGGTCAAGGTCATGAAACTTTCTCAAAATAATATGGGTCGAAATAAAAATAATCGGACCAACAATACACATGTACCGATCAGCAGGTTAATTTACTATGGGAGATTCAATTTCTCTTCATGTATCGACCCATGTTTCATGGGGAAAGTTGTTCAGTTTCATTAGTACCTCCACCTCCTGCCGACTTGTTATACCCTTTTTGTTACTACTTGTATAAATATTGTATGTGTCGTGTGATGCCGGCTTAGAACAGCATCACCCCATTTCTTACCCATGGGAGTCGTAAGAGGTGACTAAGGGACTCCGCAATTTCAGGCGATGGGCTGACAACCTATCTCTATGGCTATGCAAAAATTTTCGAATAACCCTCAAATATTTGGCAGACGTGGCGTAAATGTCCGTTTTGTGGTCGTTTGCGCTCCGCCTACCCCGCAAGGGATATAGGCGTGATGTGTGTATGTATGTATGTTGTATAAATATTATTATTTGAATTTCCATTGTAAATAGGAAATTTGATAATGCTTGCAAACTAAACTACTTAATATCAAATTGCTCCAGAATCCCATAAATGGTACTGACACTGAAAAGGCAGTTAGTTTATCAGTTATTGGGTGTTTGGCAGTCAACAAAAAGACCAGTTAGGAACCTCTATCTACTACCACGACTGCTTAGTATGTACGTTATCATGATAAGCGATCTATCCCCCGTTTTTGTTCGTATTCGGCTCCGAAAAGTTTAAACGGGACTGCTCTAATTGCACAAGTTTGGGCGAGATAGCATCGCGATTCTGGTTTCAGTAATCTTTTTTGGACTTTCACTTTTTTCTTTCTAGTATAAAGTGGTTCTTAAGAAATAGGAATTGACTGTGAACCGTCTTACTTAAGAGCTTTAGTTTTCTTGCCTTTCTTCTTAATCTTTTCTCAGTAATTTTATTCGCAGAAAAGAGCTGTAGGATTTTTTAAAGAGTTCAAGGAGGCTTAAGGATGAAACGAGACAGAATTGTGCCAAATCGAAAGCCAATCTCAAGTACGCTCGTTTTGGGAGATGCCTATGTCTAGTTAGTTTGTCTTATCTTAATTGATAACCGATAATAATAATGGATTATGATTTATTATGATTGAAAGCGTTGTGGTTTCAGGCCTGCCTATAGACGAAAAACCTATCAATGTTATTTTACATTTACGAAAGAGTTATTTCGTCTTGCAATAGGCATGTATTCTAAGAGTCTAACGAGCTACTTTTAAAAACGATATTTTGTATAAAAAAGTGATGTTGTGTCGCCACTATACACTATTTAGGAGTGCATCAGAATATAAACTTTTAAAATGCTTCTCATTGTAATAATTCTGATTTTGCGTATTTTGAAAAACAATGAATAAATACTATTCTAATAATGGACACTGATTTTAAACATGCAAGTCTCGTATTTTATTCATTACCCAAAAAGCAACCGTAAAGAATAAATTTTCAAGGGCTCAAACTACTAAATAATCTTGATCCCTTAGTCGATATTCTTTATTATACTTACATACGAGCCAAGGCACAAAATAGTATGTCCGAAGTTTTCCTTTCAAAGCCCGAAGATCCAAATTTGCTGAACAAAGAAACTTGTACCAGCAAGATGCTTTGATTAGTTAGTTAATCGACTGATCAACAACTAAAACATTAATAAAAACTTTGCTAGCGTGTAGGGCGGCCAGGATTCTGAATAAATGAGGACAGTGGCATACTTGCCTTGGAAGTAGTCTTTGCCTAGTGAGGTAGCATATGGGGAATAATGGGTAACTTTTTTTCCAAGTAAGTAGGTATGCTAGTATTTAAAAGAATGGAATTAGTGTATGGCTGAGTGATAGGTATTATTTTCTATCTTTTTCTGTCGCAAGGCATAATGTTGTACCTCTTTATCTAGTTTCTTTACATTCTTTAAGAACAGCCAAGTACGAGTCGGACTCACCTGTCGAGAATTCTGTTACATGCATATAGACCGTTTCATAGTATATCTCACTTAAACCACTTTAATGTTCACTGTTTTTCAACCCCCTAAAAAACAAATTATATCATTTTTTTATATTTTCCTTGATCTTTTCTTCAAAATAAAACTCCTTTCCAAATTTCATCGTTCTAATACCCTTTTAGTTTTGATTCCCTTGAAAGGGTAAAACGTGCGTTTTTTCCAAAAAAAACAGCCGTATTTTTTGTAACATTAAATAACTACATGCAGCCGTGGACTTAAATATTATATGGTTTTAATTTCCCTTCGATATCTCGTGATAGAGGGAGAGATAGACTGACAAGCGGACAACAACGTTATCCTATCATAGTTCCGTTATTTTTATTTTTAGATCGGAACCCTCGCTCTACTTATACAGAGTATAAGTATATTTTTATATTCAAAAAGCAAAGTCTTAGTAAAAACATAATCTAGTTCTATTCACAAACTAAAACATGGCGACCCACAAAGTAAACTTGTATTGCTTTTAGAACTTGCAGACATAATTTAGATTGACTGATAGACAGACTTGCTGAATACATTCTCAATCCATTATCAAGTTTTATTGAAAATAGTCGAGTTATTTGATTAATTAAATGTTTGTTTATCTTCAGACTTTGAGAGGTAAGCAAGTACTTGAGTGGACGCCACGTTTAGTTGGACGCCCTTTAGACAGTTATTTCGATGAATAAAAGAGTGACTTGTAGTATGTTGAAAACGGATGATCGTGCCTTATGGCGTACCTAGGGGAAGATCTACGTCCAGCAGTGGACTGTAAACAATAGGCTGATGTATACGGGGTGTAAGGGACGGTGTACCGAAAACTTTGCAGGCATGATCAGACCATGAAACTGAACAACTTTTTCTATGGAAGCTATGTTGGTAAACGAGATTTTTTTTTCGACCTCCCATACAAAATTCCCGATCAGCTGACTGACTTTCTATGGAAACTCGAAAAAAAAATTCGTTTTCCAACATAGGCTCATAGTAAAAGTTGTTCAGTTTCATGGTCTGATCATGCCTGCAAAGTTTTCGGTACACCGTCCCTTACACCCCGTATATGAATTATGTATTACACAATGATAGAGTAGAGAAGGAGTGATTTAATCGAAAGACAAAATTAGGCAATATCATCGCTGCTTTAGGATTCAAATAAGCACCCTTAGCAAAGATAAGCTTTGCTCTCTTGTTGAACAAATAAAATAACTTTTCTTTGTCGCTAAAATTGGTCATTGCCTAATTTGTTATTGCTTCATATTTTCTATTTTTCAAAATATTGTATATTGTTTTAACTATTGTACCTATCAATCTACATAATTCAAATTTATTTCACCAAATGGTGCCGAGACAAACTTTGAAAGTTTAACAGCCCCCATAAATTGTTAACTTTGTAATGTTACTTTACTAAATTATTCATTGACCAAAAAAAAACATTTCCTCTAGTTTGTAAGAAATTTTGCTTTCGCAACATTTTCTCAGACTTCTTATACTTATCGCACAGATTAGGCATCTTACAGCAATAGAAAGCGACACTTATATTGCACTGTACTGTAACTCTTGGAAATGGAAAATACGATTCCGAGATTTTCGTAGCACTACTGTTGCTCGTAGCTGTTACTACGCGGAATTTACACGAGATTCTACGCCGTAGTAAAAGCGTAGCTGAATTTTGCACCGATATTTTTTTATCGAAAATAATAAATTTAGAATCAAACTCAAGAGGTTTTTAAGAACAGATTATCAATATGCTTAATAATGAAATAAATAAATTTCAAGTTTGATTCGAATGAATGCTGGCGATTAGATGAGTTTCAGCATTCGAGGTAAAATTTTGCTCACTATGGCTAGCTTTTTATGTTTTTAACTTATTAAAGTCGTTTATTTTAGGCTTATAGTTTTTGGGCTATTGGCCGAACGCAATTGATAAATTTGTTTCATGTTAGGTTTAAGCTAACATACTTTCGTTTGCAGTGAATAAAAACAATTATTTCCTGCGGCTGTCGTAAGAGGCGACTAAAGGACTGGAGAGTTTCATGTGCATTACAATATTAGGAAACAGGCTGGCAACCTGTCACTATAGTAATACACGATTTCTCTGAAACAGCCCTCAAATATTTGTCAAACTTGGCGACAGCGACCGTTTTACCCCGCAAAGTATAAAGGCGTGATATGTGTACGTAAGTACAATAACCAGGCATTACATGTCGCCTACATTAAATATCTGCCCGGACAATATAGGGCGGGACAACTAGGACAAAAACCGGGACAAAAAGTGTCCCGTTTGGAAACGTTCCAAACATCACGCTGAATTGGGACGGATTTAAAAAGCTAATGAGGTGAGGGTTTTCATTAATTTTATTGTAATCCCCGATAAGGGTTAATTTGGAGAACGGAATTTTGTGTTTGCTATAGAATTCAATTAGATTTAAGAATTCTGTATTTTGATAAATAAAATAAATTAATCCTACTCTCTCTTTTCGTGTGGGACACCGAGTCGTCTAACGACTACCTACCAATAATATTATACATAAATGCGAAAATTTGTTTGTTTTTTGTTACTTATTCAAGCAAAAACTACTAAACTGATCGTAATGAAATTTGGCACACATATATAAGGTAACATAGATTGACACATAAGATAGTTTTTATGAACACGCAAGCAAAGCCACAGGTATCAGCTAGTATAAATATATATATTTAAAATAAGGTGGATTTTCCACTTGTCGTGCGTCGTTGCGCATGCATCTGTCAGACGACAAGTGGGAAAACCGCCTTAACTGAACACCACACATACACATATCATGATTTTGTCTCTTGCGGGGTAGGCAGAGCGTTAACGACACTAAAATACGTTTGTTATCGCGACGTCTGACAAACTTATGAGGGTAATTCAGAAATTGTGTAACGCCATAGCGGCAGGTTGTCAGTCCATCGCCTTAGATTGCGATATACAAGTAACCCTCGAGTCCCTTTGTCACATCTTACGACACCCACGGGAAAGAAGTGGGGTGATGCTATTCAAAGCCAGCATCACATGGCAAACTAAGATGTCGGTCCTGATGCGTCTAGAAATATTTACATGAATCGCACACGCGTGACCGTGACAGCCATAATACAAACGACTATTCGTAACGGCCGCAATTTGACGCTGCAACGTATTTTTTTCTAGTTCTGGACGCTTCAATTTTTTGCCCCGGTGTTATGAAATCTACCCCTGACTGTATGGTTGGGAGCAGGAGCTCACCCGGAGCAGTTTTGTGGTTGTTCAAACAACCTGCTTAGGAGTTGTTCTGGGAAGAACGGATTGGACTAAATCTACCCGGCACGTGCCGGTAGTTCCCCAAATGGGAAACAAATGAGGGACCTCCGCACCCCCGCCGGCGGAGGCGTCGGTTGCTTGAGACCTGCAACGTATGCTATAATATCTGGTTTTCGTACAAGATTTCGTAAACTTTTTTCGTCAGAAATCCGGACCCAGTAAAACACCAGAATAACCGCCCAACAGCCTAACGGCAGCGTAAGTGTTAAAACGGCTCAACTTTCCCAATCCGGTGCCAAGATTTGCTGAACAAACATTCGTGAATCTGCTCGCTGCCTTCCAAATCCGCAGAGTTGGGTGATACGAGTTGGTTTGCTGCACGAGCTTACCTTAGGGTAGGTGCACACCTTTTAAGAGTGAAGTCACGGATGTGACAATTTGAAGTTATGCCGTGTGCGGTATTAGAAGCCACAACAGTCGGAGAATGTATAAGTAATTCTTAAATACCATTTTTTTAACACTTCCCGTGTTAGATATACAATTTTGAAAAACTTGCCAAATTTTAAAATGCGGACAAGATTTGAACCTGCGACTTTCGTCATTACTAGTGGCGACGCCTCTTCCATCTGGGCTACCACAGCTCGTTCCTTGCCCGCCAATAAGTGTGTGTTAATGCCAGTAACGCGTGGCACGGCTAATTTTATACCAAACACGGGAAGTGTTTTAAAATTTGGTATGCAAGAAGTAATTCTGTTTTCGCTGGAACATTAAATATTAAAAACATAAAAAAAATAGCCTGGCTGCCATACAACAAACGTGATTTTGATACATAATGGCACGGAACCCTTCCTTCACAAGTCCGACTCGCACTTGACTTATTTGTATATTATGCATCAATCACGTTAAAATCATATTTCGAAATGAATCAAGAGTTGATTGACTTACATACACATAGGTACATACACATATACATATCACGCCTATAATCCCTTGCGAGGTAGGTAGAGCGTAAACGGCCGCAAATAACGGATATTTACGCCACGGCTGACAAATATTTGAGAGTTGTTCGGAAAATTGTTATCGCTATAGTGACAGGTTGTCAGACCATCGCCTAAAATTGCAATACACACCCTCGAGTCCTTTAGTCGCCTCTTACGACTCCCACGGGAAAGATATGGGGTGATGCTATTCTAAGCCGGCATCACATGGCAAATGATTTGATTGACTTACCATTCTGTAATTTTATTTTTTCTTCAGAAGATTGTTTAACCTGTAACAAGAAAATATACTTAAATTGAATTTACCAGTCTGCAAAATAGCACTAATTAAATGGATTTCGGTCATTAAGGGCCTGCCTCGAACTTTTGAACGTCCCTTTCCCACTATTGGCAAATCATGTGTGTGAGAACAGAGCGGAATCGCCATATTTAGACGATTTTTCACTCTTTTGGAAATTTCTCGCCAAATAAACAAGTAATAAAAAAACTGTACGACAAGAATCTAGTAATATGCAAGACGTATCGTATTCGCAAAAAAATATGTGTTATTATCATAAGATTGCTATACAAAACGCAAAAAAGTGTAAAAATAGACCAAACTTTAAAAAATAAATCTATCGAGCAAACTTTCTTTAATCGTGTTTTCCTGCGACAAAAATCTAGATAATATAATGAAAACTCATCATACATAAAAATTAAGTGTTTATCGTATCCACCAACAAAATTGCGTGCATCCAAAAATAACCATTTTTCTCACGGCCCGCCCTTAAATGGATTTCGGTCGTTTATTTCAAATTTTAAGGCGGTTCTCCCACTATACCACGTATTTTTAACGCACCATAACGCAAGCTTCTGTACATGTTTGACAGACGCATCCGTAAATTTGCCATGTGATGCCGGCTTAGAGTAGCACTACCCCATATCTTTCCCGTGGGTGTCGTAAGAGGCGACTAAGGGATTCGAGAGTGTGAATTGCAATTATAGGCGATGGGCTGACAACCTGTCACTAAGACGATACACAATTTTGCGAATGACCCTCAAATGTTTATCAGACGTGGCGTAAATGTCCGTTTTTACGGCTGTTTACGCTCTGCCCACCCCGCAAGGGATATAGGCGTGATGTATGTATGTATGTATCCGTAAATGCACCGTAGCGGTTTTGTATGGGAATAAAACGGACGCATCCGTTACGCACCGTAAACCACCGTAGCCGTATTTGTATGGAAATAAGATCGGAATTCGCAATTATTTTTCGTTTGACAGACGCATGCGTTACGGTGCACTAAACGACGGACGACAAGTGGGAGAACTGACCAATATTTTTTTTATAAAAATTATATAAAAAAAACGATTACGATCTTTTTTCTACTCAGTGCATACTTATGATGTGTTTTAGTTTTTAACTAACTTAAATAGCCTGAAAGGCAATTAACTGCATATTTATATACTATCACAAATCCAATGTTATTTAAACTAGAATAATTCCGTTTGTTGAAATCCCTGAGCGGCATAAATCCGCCATTTTGTTCAAAATATATGCTTACAAAATGGCAGATTTCAATAGAAAAGATTTTCTTTGTGAACGGTTTTATTTGGAGGGCTACTTCGTAAAATTTTACTAGCCCCTTCTCGAAAGGGAAAAATCTTCCATTACTCTTTAAAAATTCGACCGAAAATGGCTCTTGATATCGGTAAGTATTCGAATTTGAATAGGAAAGGTTGTAGCTGAAAAAGCGCCTTGGTCCATTTTTTGGGCACAGAAATTGTTATATTTCCTTTTTTATTGTCAAATTCGTTTTTATAACAGCAAGAAAAAAAAGGCTTTGGGATATTGTAGCACATTTTATTCAAGAATATTTTTTCACAATAATTTCTGAAGGGACGCTCGAATTTTTTGCTCCCACCGGATTTCGTCTGTACCTATATGTGGATGATATACCACACCTAGACCTTTTGACTTCTGGGTAACTCCACTCCATCATTGTAAAATACTTTGTGATCTGGAGCCGTATACCGCTATTTGAAAAAGTAACTCAGTTGTACTACAATGGTTTCGGCCGTTTTTTATTCTGATAACAGTTAAAAGTCTAGAAAATCACAATGGCAATAGATAGACAATTCAATTTCGATCACCAGAAATCAAAATAAGAGAATCGGGACTCTGATGTCAGAGCTAAATATGGAACGAAATACAGCTCCGTGCAAACAAAAATAAATTGCAGTTTTTGAATAATAAGATCAAATATGCGCAAAAGGCATACTATCCCATCCACACAAATATTTTAAATCCGAGAGTTTTGGTGTGTGTATGTTAGTTACTTCTTCACGTTCAAGCGGCTTTACAGATTTGGATGAAATTTAGAACACAAATAGAATATAGTTCGGAATACCACATAGGCTACATTTTACCGCGAAAAAACATTCCCACCGGAAAACCTAAGGCAGCTGCGCAGGTGCCGTGGGGCAAAAATTCAGTACAATCTCAATCCGTAACTGAACTATGCGCAAAATATTCCCAATCCTAAACTCAATTCAAATAATCTCCAGAAGAAATCACCAGCATTTTATGTGATTTTAAATTTACCTTTTACTTATTGTATAAACTTTGGGGTATAGGTTAATACCCCCGGGCTAAATCGAAATCTCCCCATCCAATTTTTAAACGCCTGTATTTTCGTGTTGCGTTAAGATAGGAAGGAATGATCGGGTGAAATTTTGCAAGTGACCTATACTGAAAACGGAGGATACAACTTTCCCCAATTAACAAAAGTCGAAATAGGACAAAAACATTTTGAGCTTCCATAGTAACCCAAATCAGCTGATCGGGAATTTTGTTTGTTCCTTATCACCAGCATTTTCATATGTCGAAAAAAATGTTGTTCAGTTTCACGTCTAGAAGACACCCCAAAAAGTACAAACCACAACAGTCCACTGCTGGACATGGCCTTCCCTTTTGGGTGGTACTATACTCATCTCGCTTGCATCAATAGGAAAAGTTCCTGCCCATTTCCTAGATGAATGTATCCCTCAGACGCTTTTTACGACAATCACAGATAGCATTGGGGTGATACTATTCCAAGTTAAGGCAAACACACTGTATCCAGCTGTGAACTGTTGTGGCTATTGTGATAAAACACACACAAACACACACATATCACGCCTTTAATCCCTTTCGGGGTAGGTTAGGCGTAAACGGCGGCAAAAAACGGACATTTACGCCACGTCTGACAAATATTTAAGGGTCATTCGGATAATTGTGTATCGCCATAGTGACAGGTTGTCAGCCCATCCCCAAAAATTGCAATACACACCCTCCACTCCCTTAGTCTCTTCTTACGACTCCCACGGGAAAGAAATAGGGTGATGCTATTCTAAGCCAGCATCACACGGCATGCCAGCGACACACGGAATTGTTGATAATTGGGGCATTATATTGAATGAAAATAACTGTTGGTGCACGATCAAACGGCGTTAATGAACAATAATGTTATTCATGAAAACGACGTTGCCCACAAAATTTTCAGTTCAAAAACTCTGGCTATTTACTTTCCAGAATTAACCATTTGTGGAGAACAATTTCGTGTTTTTGTTTGTGTTTAACGTAGTTTATTTTAGAAACACGTTAGATGTATAATAAACAAGGATTAATAATAACAAGTTTAATAAATGAAAAAAGTAAAAAAAAACGTATATATTCTTTATTATGCATTAACAATACAATAATATTTGTTTTAAAAGTAGTTCACAAAGGTGAGCTTATCTCTATAAAGAGATCTCTTCCAGCCAACCTGTAAAACTAAGTACGAAATAAATACGTGCGGGGACAAATTTCACACAAAGTAAAAAAATAAAATAAATATGATAAATTTTTTTTTTTTTTTAAACGTGACTGCTTTCTGATATAAAGCCTAGCGAATGACACTCGAGATAATGTAAGGATTCTTCCGATTCAATTCCCATTGGAATCTGTACAGTGGTTTACAAGTTGCAGCACTTTAAAGAATCGCACATATATACATACATACATACATGAACTCTTAAAACATTACACTACTTTTTTGGTTTGGTAGTCGTGTAAAAAGGGTATACAAGCCGAATGTCAACGTACTTATGGAATTGAACAACTTTCTCAATGGAACATACGGATTGACGTCCCTCAAGCTGTAATCCTCACCTATGAAAACTTAACGAAAAGCAATTTTGGTTGTGTCAAAAAATAGTGCTGAAATAGTGACAAATAGTGACTTAAGCAAAAAATTAGTGACTTCATATTTCCCAAGATATAGCTATCGTTTGGTGAGGATTACAGATCGAGGCTCAAGCTGTAATCCCCACTCTCGTGTGAGCAAACGGTGGGGTATTTTCACTTGGTCTACATTCCAAAAAATAGTGCCTAATTAGTGACTAATAGTGACAAAAGATGAGAAATAGTCGCTTTATAATTCCGAAGTTATAAAGGCATCTTTGTGAGGATTATACCTATAGCAATTTTTGCTGTAATCCTCACCTCATTTCTGCTAAACGCTTAGGTCTTTTGACTCAAATTTAGTATCAAAAAATAGTGCTGAAATAGTGTTCTTAAACTGCATTGATATTTATTTAGTTTATGTAGTAGAAGCAATAAAAAAAACCGTAAGAACTTCTTCATACAAAATGGTCAGGTACAGTCGCGAACAATACATCGTATTGTGAAGCTCAATATAGAAGGTATGTAAACAAACAAATTGCTTTCTTTCAAGTTTTTCGTTTATATTTATATCTATCAGTTCAGTACAAAAATAAATAGATAAAAATGTATAGTTTGGTATACAATTATAACAAGAAACATATTATGTGGTAAAATACATTAAAGCAAGACTAATCCACTAATTAATAAATTTATGTACATAGTTACCGACGTACGAGTAGTAATATATTAATAAAAATAAGAACCTACCTACAGAAATAAATTTATGCTCCCAAAACTAGTATTTTTCTTTTTCATAAATAATCGTTAGTGGAAGTTATGTAATGGATTACTTTACGGCTCGGCCAAACCGGTTTTGTTTTGGCCGGTGTATATATGTGCCTACACACTTGACTTTTTAGAAATAACATATGGTTACGGCGCCACCGCCGGCAGCTGAATGAACCCAAAAAACCGTTTTGGCCTCGCGCCGCCGTGGCCCACGAGGGTCTATAGTTATTGGTTTGTGTTTGATAAGATAAGTGATAATTGTTAAATAAAAATAAATGAATCTTGCCTATGATGCATTGGCTAACGTTTAATAGAAAAAGGATATAATAATTCAAATAGCATGGACTTATATAATTAAATATTTTACATTTCAACATAACATATGAATATGCTTACTGTGAAGCAATAATGAATCTGTTGAGTTGCTGTTCACAACAATGAAAAATTACAAAATCAATATAAATTTTTATTGCTGTGAATAGCGACTCAATGATGGATTTATTTTATATATTTACAGCTCAAAAATTTTAATTTGGTGTGAATGGTGTTGCCATGTTCTGAATGTCAATTACTTATCTATCACCAGACCACCACACCCCCATTACAAAATCCAGATAGTAATATGTAAGTAGTAATTAGGTTTTGGATCATGACAACCACATCTAATAAAATGTACAAGCTTCGGCTTCCATGTTTTTTAATAGATAGGGCTGCCATAATTAAAAACCTAATACTACTTGCATATGTAAAATTATAGTATTCACTGTATCAAGATACCACGGATACACAGAAATACGCATAAAGAACATGCAGACCAGACCAAAGAGCAGACGTTTAAATTCATCATTCAATTATCTGCCCGGCTGGCCATCCACTGAGTCCAGTTCTAAAAAAAACAGCAAAGTTAGTTAAATTATTTATGTTTATTAAAAAATAATTACAGATGATTCTCTTAGGTAATAATGATATTAACAGTCACAATAATCACAGTTGTTAAGAAATATAACAATATATATAAAATTTCCTAAAAGTATTATTGGCAGTAAATTATAACTCTTAACAAGATTTTTATTTTCTATCATACATAGGATTCATATAATTATTATATAATATTAATGATGCATTTAAAGTTATTGTATATTTTGGTGTGAACATATTATCACTTAAATGTCAACAACTTTCTCCAAAAAAACATTTTAAGATATAAAAAAAAACTTTTTTGACATGTATGTTTTGTGGATATTTTTGTACGATAAATATAATAATATTATTTTTAGCAAAATATAAGAGTAAGTTCTCAGTTTCTAGTTTCACTCAACATAAACAATACAGGTTGATTTATTTTGCTCTCTCAGTGCTATATGAAAATAATAAATTTAGAGCAGTGGGACTGTCCCTACGGTGCTGGTTTCAAGTACCGGCCGGCGCTGACATCTTTTTAATTTCTTATTTTTATTTGTGAAACCTACAGAAAAATCTTAACACAATATTATTTTTTTTTACGAAGGACATTTATAACAAAAACAATATTATGATACAAATTATTTTAAAACAGTTAATACTACAATAATTTTTGGTATAACAATCACAAACATCACATTTAGTTTTACTTACAAGAGTAAATAGTAAAGTAATTAAAGTCAAGTAAAATGGATACTTATATTAAGTTATAGCGTAGTATGTTTTCTTAATTTACCTTATCAAGCAAATAATAAATTACTATAACAATCACAATAATCACATTTGGTTCCCAAGTCTTATGACTAAAATCAATGAATGATATTTTAAAAGAATAGTGGTTTCATAAAAATCGCTCATTGAAAATAAAAGAGAGAAAGAAAAAAAAAACTATTTTAAATAATATTCTATAAAGAACTATACAGTAAAAGCTCCATGTAAATATGAATACAATATTATTTTACGATCAGTCTTTTAAAATTATTGTCTAGAATACGACAATTTAATCAATACCTAGAACTTTTTAAGTACCTAAATAACAATAACTCTAGCCATCACAATGCTAACACCTCAAATACACATAAATTTGTATATACACACACAAATCACGCCTCTATCCCTTGCGGGGCAGGCAGAGCGTCAAATTTGTATATCTAAACTAAAATTGCAATTCCTCAAACCAAAACCAGTTGAGGTTTTTAATATGTCACCGTAGAATAACAAACATCTCTCGATTACAATTTACAATGTATCTCGCGGAATAACAATCCGTCAAAACGTAGTTGTTGAACATTAAAACAGATCACGTTTGTACGTAAATGTTTTGGAAGACTACAATATAAACGATGTTAAACCGTACAAATTGTGATACGATACGCAAGAGTCCGAAACTCACGTCTTGTAGGTTATTAATGTCAAACAAACACATTTTGAGTTTTATTTTATAGAGGTAGTTACTGTAAACTTACGGAAATAATACGAATACTAAAATTATCTCAAAATCACTGTTACTTAAGAAAACAAACTAAATGAAATTAACAAATATAATAACATTGAACCAATCAGAACGCGGGGTCACGATTTTACAGTTCTACTTCGTAATTATTGTAGTCTGCCAAATTTTAGATTAAATCATGATCCGAGTGTATATTATGTTTTATAATATTTCGACTTTGTAATTCGGGGAAATATATTGTAATCTAGCGGTGATGGTTTTACGGTGAGAGATACAGTATGACTGTAAATATTGTAACTTTTTCTTTAAGTTCTTGTATAAATAAGACAATGGGGCATTGTGTTTAAAGAGTTATGACATATTTTTGGTTGCAAATCATCAAAGCAGTTCCACTTTTGTTTTGTAGAGCGATAACATTTAGATTTATAGTGTCCCATATTCCCCATTCCACTAGTATAATCAATGACTGAAAGTAGTTTGTAAGAAATTTCTTTTAATTTGATCTCTTTCGGTATGTTGTTAATATTTTGCGTACTAATATTATTTATTTCGAAAAACAATATGTTTTGTAATTCGTATTCGTATGCAGTTTTACCGCTACATTTATTATTACATGGTCTTTCTTTGTCGTGGATTAAAACTGCATTATTAAGCTCATTAAATCCTTTAGTTGTAATCATTCCAATATCGAGCGGAATATAGCTGCATTTTCTACTTGGTCTTTTATTTACGTCACAATTTGAATCTGTGCAGCTAAGGTGTCGGTCAGCACTGTAAAATCCATAATTCATTAACTCGTCAACAATACGTGTTATATTAGTTTCACAGTCTACGTAGTCTGTATTTTTTGATATTTGGTCTTCATAAATGCCTGACAATATTTTTGAACGTAACGTATAAATATCTTTTGGTACCATATTTGTATTTTTTTTAGTTTTTGTTAATTTATATTGTTTATCAGACTGCTTTTGTTTATTTTTTTTGTTTGTTATCAAACTCTTGATGAGTTTTGAAAGATCATTATTTTGTTTACTAATATGTTCTCTTATATGGGGCCTCTCTAGGTAGGCAACTGACAAACTTTGAATTAAGGAGTCAAATGCGCATGTGTTACCAAAAGTGATATTTGATGAGCCTGCGGTAGATAAGCTTCCGTTTCTTAGTATATGCAATTTGATACGACGATTTATTTTGTTTGTCTTTTTTTTTGTAGTCACGAGACCTCGCCAGTTTTCTATATATTTAGGATTTTCTTTATAAATTGAGTTGTCATAAAACGAGTTATCTATAACTTCTTCTTTATTATCATCATTCATTTCTTCATTTTTATCTATACTCATTTTAATACATTTGTTGTTTTTCGGTTTTATATAATTTTTATCATCACTGTCTAAATTGTTTAGATCGCTTGTAGCCAAGTGAAGCGCGCCTGTTATTAATGAGTGATGTTTAATTACAAACTCATCTACACGGAATTTTGTAGATCCAGTTTTGAAGAAAAGCCTTTTAACATCTTTAAAATAGTTTTCAACGTTAGAGCTGCTAGGAGCGGTATCATTATTGGTGAAAAAGTCGTTCATAACGATTCCCCAAAGGGGCAATTTTTTAAGAAGTCTCAGTAAGGTATATTTTATGTTTGGTAAATAATAAATATTTTCAATATTTGAAATTTGTTCATCGCTCAATTGTTTAATTAGATCTTCTACACTTTCTTGTTTATTATAAAGGGTAGTCAATGGGTTCTCATATTCTGCTATGTTGGACTCTTCCCAAATACTGCAAGCGATTGGTGGATTAGTATAGTCCCGCGTTGTAGGTTTCGGCTGTTCACAAACATTGTCCGAATCTGTACGAGCCGTTATAAACAGCTTTTTTAACGTCTTGATAGAAATCTCGCAGCGTGTTTCTTTTCCATTGATGTCATTGCCGCGGTATTTGTTATTAGCAACAACATATATATGTTTCAATATCGTTTTGATCTCACTGTATGAAGACTTTTTTATCGCTCTTAAACAATTTATATAAAAATTTGTAACTCTTACATCGAGATTTTTGAATATTGTTTGATTATATAAGGTTTTAATAAAATGTGAAGTATCCAATCGTACATAGCAGGTAGGTAATTGCGTAGAATTTTCTTCCAATATTTCAAAACACGTCTGTAAATATTGATTGGTCGATTTAAATTGACAAAAAACTTTTACTACTGCACCCAGTAAACCTGCAGAATCGTCTGTGACAACCTCATTCGGAGGTTTACTATCAGCTAGCCAATTTCGAAGCCAGGCGGCTATTGTTTCCATAGAATGACTTTCAGAAATGAACTGACAAATAGGAACACTACTGTTTACGGTTGTATCCGACATGATGACATAGAGATATATTGGCCCTTGACATTCAAGTGCTAACTGTGTATGTTCGTTGATTACTGGTCGAAGATTTTTATCAAATATAGAACCCGTTGCATCTATGGATAGTCTTATATAATTATTTTCTTTTTGACATTTTTTGTAGTAGTTTATCTGGTTTTCTGTCCAATAACACGTGTAGAATGGTTTAGCTGACACAGTTCTTACAAATTTGTCAAATGGTGGTGTTAGACTCATACACGCAAGTGACAAAATAGGGTTAGAATGAAAATGCTCAGATACTTTATTCTCATGTCTTACTTGCTGCAATGTATGTAATTTTGGCAATATCGAAGGTTCATTTTCGTTTTCAGTCATCAATTCAGCAGCCATATTATATCTTACTGAAACCGCTGACTCGTGTTTTAAAGTTTGTGCCAGTTTTTGTCTGTAGTGTGATCTAATATGGTTTTTTATGTTTACAGAGTGTTTGTAGTTTTTTTGCCAGTTCGTAATTTCACACGTAACTTCAACAAAATTTTCAGTTTTAAGGCAAGAGGAAAGTGAAATATTTGCACGGCATTGTTTACAATAACCTTTGCAGAAGATTTCATAGTCACTCCTAGACCAGTTATTTCTGAAACACCATGTGCAGTCTAGACGTAAAGCTTTCCAAAGCTGTATTTGAATTATGTTTGTCCATTTATTTATTGGTAATCTTCGCCTTGCATTGTATAAGCTGTTTCGAACGTTTTTATCGTTTCTTTTATAAAAGTATTTTTGCGGGCAAATTTCTTTCCACAAAATGATATCCAACAAAAATACATGCATTTTTGTTGTGTATAAATTATTTTCCGGCGACAAAGACGTAACTTGGTCGTTTGTAGCTTTCTCTGATTGGCAGGTATTCAAATCATTGCCGAAAAAAAATGAAAATTTTTTCTTTAAACTCAAGTTGATAGCTCTTATAGACATTTTAAAATGGAGTTTTGATTGTAATTGACTATATACACTGTGATTTACTGGTGGAATGCCTTTACTAAGCGTATCTTTGTATTGTAAGAACACATTCTTTTGGTCTTCCAAAGGAACTTTTGATCTTGGTCCCCTTTTCATTTTATGAGGTAGGTCAAGATAATTTAAAAGTAATATTAAAGAGATCAGATAAGTTAAAACTATCTTAAAAATCATGATGATCATCTATTGGTCATTTTCATATTTTTCACAATAAAACAATTTTAATCGGATTTAAGTTGTGTTTATTTTGGATTTTAACATAACTTAAATCCGTTTAAAATTGTTTTATAGTTGTGAAAACTCAAGAAAATATTATTTTCATATTTATTTATCAATATTATACAGATCAAATAGCAATAGTATGGTATTCGTATGACTTATAATCAAACTTCAGACTTACGCAAACATGATTATGGTTGGTTTGATGGTCAGCTAAACTGATGGTTCGGCTTTATGCGTAGGTTTCCATATTCTTGTTACTGCACACTAGAAAAAAATAAAAAAAGATTTTATCAATTAATTTACTTAGGTTCAAGTAAGGTTAATTGTATTCAGGGGAAATTATATTATCATTATTTTCATTATGTTGGTCAGAAAAGGTATAGTTGACTACCCTCGTTATATGGAAGAATATGTTGGAAAAGTCCTACCCTCTTACCTCTTCCAAGGAATGTATCGAATTACCGTTCACCCGGTATAATGAGTAAGGGTCGAATCATAGTCAGCGGCTCGGCCGCTGCGGCGTGAAATCGTCCAGACTGTTTGTCGGAAATTTGCAAGAAATTGATTGCAACGAATTGTACGTATGAAATA
Organism: Tuta absoluta; assembly: GCA_027580185.1. NCBI lineage: Eukaryota > Metazoa > Arthropoda > Insecta > Lepidoptera > Gelechiidae > Tuta > Tuta absoluta. The sequence goes on along the minus strand of JAQAHW010000019.1, from coordinate 1,413,495 downwards.
AGTAAGCAAATGTGCTATATATACGCAGTATAAACGGTTGCATACATTTCCTTGTAAATTAGTGACGAACGGCCTGTCTGCTTTCGCACCGCAGAGGCCGGGCCGCTGACTATAATCCGAGCCTAAATTTTGTCAGATGACGCTATCTGAAGTTCGGAAATGATTATCTATATGATGCACTTATTTACGTACTACCTATGTAGATAGGTTTGTACGAACTTACTAACAGTTGGATAAACTGATGAAGTTGATCTTACCTTGGTAAGTACTTTTCAACGATATGTTGGTAATCAAGTGACATCGCTTTTTGGCACCAGCATCGGGATATTGTTAGTGCGCTTTTATGATGATCTGTAATAAAATGATGTTAATATATTAGCGAAAATGTGAATTATTCCAATTTACATGTTGGTGATTCCGGCTTAATAGCACAGCACTATCCCAATTCTAATCCTGTGTGTCGTAAAAAGCGATCAAGTTATAAATTCACAGCGTTTCCTGTGAATGTAATCTTGTATTACACTCGCCAATCCACCTGCAAATCATGCATGGTGGGTATTGCAATGAAGTCTACATTAGGTATATTCTTTACACTATTTAATTAGGTTCTACTCTGTTCTCTGTGTGGTTATTCAGCATAGCACCTACAGTCTATAAAATGATGCTTCGAAAGTTAAACTTACCTTGGTAAATCCTTTTGAATCGTCACAAATTTTCCTAATCCTGTGGCATTGTAGGTATTTGGGTATCAGCATCACAATAAAATTAATAATAATATAGCATACATATAAATACTTTATTATTATAAAACCGTTAAAAAAGTTTAAGGCGTTAAATAATAGTCAACCAAAATACCTACTCATAAAATAGGCCAAAATAAGAAAATAATGTCAGTTTCTCAACTTATGTTTAAGTAAATACCTACTACCTATATTGGCAGAAATGACATTACCTGAATTAAAGGAAAAAATCAAGTCTGTATTCTTTGGATTATTTTCTGTATTATATTTATACCTATGTAGAATAGTCGATAAAGTTGTGAAAATTTGTCTTACCTTGGTAATTAAGTAGGTACCTACTAGGTACTATTCAAGTGACATCGCTTTTTGAAACCAGCATCAGGATAAATTATTGTGTTCTGTGTTGATCTGAAATAAATTAGGCATTATTATAACGTAAGTATGTACCTATATCAGTACACTAATAATTAAAGAAATTGATACCTATAATAAAGCAAAAAAAAACAGAGCCTTTTGATTATCTAGGTATATCGTCTGTAAATGTGGATAAATCTTGTCACGATGGACTCCAATTCATTGTTTAATAACTTTTTATTAATAATAAATATTAATTTTACTGTAATACTAAGTTCCCATATACAAAGAAAGAAATTCTCTATTTACTTTAATTTTTTTAAATGAAAATACTAATGATGATAAAGATGAGGTAAAAACATTATTAAAATTAAATATTTTAAAAACCGAAGTATTAATTTACTTACTTGTTTGAATTTTATTATAACGTAAATTAGATCAGTCACTGAGTACATTCGTCAATAAAGTTCACTATAATATTTCAAAAAGGTAGGTACGCCTCTCAATTATATCACACTAAAAAAAGTATTTTTTGGTAACACTTTCCACAAATACATCATCGCTGCTGCTTGCTTTGTTTGTTGTGATGCTAGCAAGATGCTAGCGCGGGAGCGCGTCGTGCCGGCCGGCTAGCCAAATCTAAACCGGTTTAGCGCAGGATTACCAGATACCGATTGTCTTTTCTCGTACTAGCGTTTATAAAAAAATGGAATACTCTTTGTCTAACGTAAAATGTATTAAGTAAGAATGATATTGTGCTAAACAATGAAAAACTAGATTACGTAACTGAAACAGTTTTCTTGGAGATTCGACGCAAATATTCAATGTGACCCTCATTTACTAGCATTGGCTGGTAAGCTTAGCTCTGCGGAATACCTACCTACCCTGTTAGAAAAAGTCGACAATTAACCGATGTTGCTACAGCCAGACTTGTGTATTTTAGTTATTTTCACAGCATGATGCCTATGCTTATTATTATGGGGTCAAGCTAACATAAATACTATCTTTATCATACAGAATAGGGTCATAATATATTAATTGTGGACATTTGTGGAGTCATGAATCGTTTGAAGAAATTGGCATTGTTACGCTTTCTTCGCAGTACATATTTTTGTATGTACGTAAGAATTCTAGCTCCTATTTAAGATCTGATAGTTATGGTTGAAAAGAAAGAAACAAAAATAAATTATGCAGCCACAATCCTTGTACAGAAACTCTGAATTCCGTCGTATTCTCTTAAGTCTGGAAGCCCTGTTTGGTCGCGCCACCGCTCAAGCCGCCGCTAAACAAAACCGGTTTGGCCGAGCCACGAAAACTGCCCGCCGCGCGAGTGAGCGAGAGGGTAGACTAAAGTGAAATTATTGCATGCACTTCGCCTGCGTGGTATTTTTTGGTTTCATCACGTTACGCGATATTGAGTATTATGACAACTCAAATATAAAACTTAAATAACAAATACGCCACTTACGATTATTATAAAATTTAAAATGAAAATGCACGTTATGAAAATAACAAAAATTTATATTTAGGTATAATTAGGTACTTATAGTATTAGTCCTCGCCTCGGACGTCGTTAACTATATAGGGTTAAATCTATTTAGTAACCGATAGCGAAAACCCAGGACGGGCTGGTGATAAGGAACAACTTTCCCCAAGGAACATATTATGGCGAAATATGAAAAAAAATTGGGCCTCCCATAGTAACCCAACTCAACTGATCGGCAATTTTGTATGGGAGGTCTAATTTTTTTTTTCATATTTCGACCTATGTTCCTTGGGGAAAGTTGTTCCTTATCACCAGCCCGTCCTGGGTTTTCGCTATCGGTCACTGATTAGATTTCACCCTATATACCTACTTTCATTTATTTATGAGTTCAATGAATTTTACCACATAAATATGTATTTTGTTCCAAATTTTGACCAAACTAGTTGGGAACCTATATCTTTTTATGTACTTATTTATGTACTACATAGATACAAACATATATCACACTTTTATTCCTAACGGGGAAGGCAGAGCGTTAACAGCCGCAAAAAAATACGGTCGTTATCATCGCCACGTCTGACGAATATTTGAGGGCTGATTTAGAAATATTGTGTACTGTCAGATATAAACAAAATACTTGAAGGAAATAAATTTGTTTGATTACGTACCTACCGACATAACAAACCAGTATTGAGCTTCAAGCACGACAATACGATGTATTGTTCGCGACTGTACCTGACCATTTTGTATGAAGAAGTTCTTACGGTTTTTTTAATTGCCTCTACTACATAAACTAAATAAATATCAATGCAGTTTAAGAACACTATTTCAGCACTATTTTTTGATACTAAATTTGAGTCAAAAGACCTAAGCGTTTAGCAGAAATGAGGTGAGGATTACAGCAAAAATTGCTATAGGTATAATCCTCACCAAGATGCCTTTATAACTTCGGAATTATAAAGCGACTATTTCTCATCTTTTGTCACTATTAGTCACTAATTAGGCACTATTTTTTGGAATGTAGACCAAGTGAAAATACCCCACCGTTTGCTCACACGAGAGTGGGGATTACAGCTTGAGCCTCGATCTGTAATCCTCACCAAACGATAGCTATATCTTGGGAAATATGAAGTCACTAATTTTTTGCTTAAGTCACTATTTGTCACTATTTCAGCACTATTTTTTGACACAACCAAAATTGCTTTTCGTTAAGTTTTCATAGGTGAGGATTACAGCTTGAGGGACACATGGATTGCTCATTTTAATGAGTACCTTGACCTCATTTCGGCTTGTTAAACCCTTTTTGTTACTTCCTGTAGTATATTTACTTACTTATTTTACATTGGAAGTAGATAAAAAATATAAGTAGAAAAAAATGTGATAACTTCGAAAAAATAAAAAGATTTCACTCAGTTGCACCCTTTGAATCAATATTTGCCGGCTAATAATTACAAAGAAAAAGATAAAATCTGGTGTCAATTCAATAATTTCTTTTAACTTTAAATAGCGCTGTCAATTTCCATTCAATAGGTCTTGAAAAGGATAAGATATGATCGCGACTAAAATTATAAGTTGACACAAAATAAGTCAACGATTAAATAGATGGCGACTAAATGACTAGTAGTGATAGCAAAGAAACCATAGACATTCTCACACATTACATGACTAAGATGTATTTTATCGTATTCTAAAACTATTTGACTTCTTCTTCTTTTCGAGTAAGACACCGAGTTGTCCAACGACTCGATAAACTCTGGTGTCAGAGTTTTTCAACTATCTGACGAAAAATGACATCACTGTTTCAACTTAAGAGAAATTATCGAATTGACATCTAAAACAAAAACTTTACAGACTATAAAACTAGGGCTGTGTTCCGCTATTTGAAAAGTGGCTTAATAGTATTGTATTTTGTAGGCGGTTGAAAAACCCTACCACCGGACTTCATCGGGTCGTTGAACGACTCCGTGTCCCACACGAAAATAAGAAACAGTTTCGTCATATTACCTGTATTATTCATCACATTTATATTTGCCGTGTGATGCCGGCTTAGAATAGCATCACCACAATTCTTTCCCGTAAGAGTCGTAAGAGGCGACTAAGGAACTCGAGGGTGTGTATTGCAATTTTAGGCGATGGGCTGACAACCTGTCACTATGGCGATACACAATTTCCCGATTAACCCTCAAATATTTGTCAGACGTGGCGTAAATGTCCGTTTTTTGCGGCCATTTACGCTCTGCCTACACCATTATAGGCGTGATATGTGTATGTATTTTGAAATTGAAATTGAAATATGTAAATGTATTTCAATAGTGTCAGTTTAGTAGTTTTGGCTGTTTTGTACTCCGCTAACAGTTTGAAGTATAGAAAATCATAATGGCAATAGAATGACAATTGACAATGACTAAAAAATTTGAGAATTGGAGCTCTAATCGTCTTCGTTGGCAACCATCTTATCGCACGAAAAAAAGACCCAATTCGGAAACGGAAACGCGGCTAAATGTTTTCATTTCCTTCAACCATGGATTGCTTTTATCTGAGCCAACTCAACCGGCGACGAATCTATATTGATTTTAGAAAAAAGTAGTAAAAGATGTCGGTACTATCAGTAGCTTTATCAATGTACCCATTTAAGGGTTCATAATTTTTAGGTTCTTTATACAGGATATAAGAAGAACCAGTATAATGTTGATCTCTTTTAGGTTGATAAGGGGCTAATACTTCGAATCGCTTTTGATATCATGTTCGGGTCAAAAATAATACTCCTATGGTGCCGGCTTAGAATAATATACTAGATTTCCGCCCACACAAGAAAAGGGTGTGTTCATTTTATTATAAATAATTAACTGAAAATTGCAACCTCTTTAAAGCTTATTTTATTCATCGTATAATACTGTTAAGCAACGTGCCTATAATTTAAGCCAATAGTGTTGCCAACGTACTGTACCCTGGGGTAAGATAACCGTTAATGTACTTGCAGTATTTCGCCGGTTTTCGCCAGTTTTCGCCGGTTCGCACCGCTTCCGTTACGCATTGCGGTATTATGCAGAGTTCTGAATTTAAATTTTTGTCCCCCTTCTACTGCGAATATAGAATTGTTTTTTAATGGCAATGATGATAAATAAATAAATAAATATCCTGGACAACTGTTGTTTCGTAAAACTGACTAATTAGAAAGTAAAGCGTTTATTTATTTATTTCAATAAATGCACAAAAAATACACGGGCAGACTTAACGCCATAGACGTTATCTCCCAGGCTACCTTAGGGCATGTGAAAAGGGGCAAGGCAGGTGCATTAAACAAAAAAACTATAGAAAGGCTTGAATTCGTAACTCAGTACTATGGGCATACGTAAAACAACAATAAATACTACACATATACATTTCTCATACATAAATATTAAATATACATTTGTATCTATAATACACATATACATAAATATATAAATTCATCTTGCACAGCGCTTGCCTACATTGATTCGTTTTCTTCCTTCTCGTGTGGGACACCGAGTTGTCCATGTCCAACGACCCGATGAACCCTGGTGTCAGAGTTTTTCAACCGCTTACTACTAGTTTATGCATTCTATCATTGCACGTTTTAACTTTAACGTAAGTACTTGAAATGAGCAATATTATTTTTGACATGTACAATAAATAAATAATAAGTAGCTCAATAGATGGCCGATGTGATGCAATGGTGCGAGTAATGCGATTGCTTACGACGCAAAGGTTCCAGGTTTGATTTTCGGTGGGAGATTCACAAAGTTGATATTTATCATTTCGTGAACTTGTCAAAAAATATGGTTCCGTGCTTCGGAGGGCACGTTAAGCCGTCGGTCTCTGTTGCTGTCTAATTACTTGGACGGCGGTCGTTACACAACTATGTTAGAGGCCTACTACTGGCAGTAGGTGGTTGAAAAATCACAAAGGTTCATCGGGTCGTTGGACATCTCGGTGTTTTATAACACATACAATATATAGGAGTTTTTATCACCACTCGAGGGTTATGCAGGCAACGCCGCGGGTAACAGCTAATACACTCTAAGATAAAGCCTTTTTTTTCCAATCTTTCTTTTCCACTCAAGTTCTTTGCTGAAAATTTTCCTTTGTCATTTATCATTGTTCAAACATAACCTCTTACATGTACCATCAGCACAACATCTAGTTTCCTCTTAAGGCCTTAAGTATCTTTAAATGCCTAAAAGCGTGTTAATATAAGTCGAATGTTTGAAAAAAACTAGCAATTAAACCAGTAAAGAAAAAAATATAGATTGATTTTCAAGTAACATTTTCGGTTAAATGCAATTGTATTTTTTGTTGTCTTCATTTATAAAAAAACCCAAGTTGAATATAATTTTGCTCATCGATTGCAGATTTTCTTCAAAACAGCTTTAATCATTTAGTTGTCACATACAATTAAAGATATTTACAATATTATTATATTTTTTATTTGTATCTCGCATATTACACATGAAAGGTATTAAAACGCGCGGAAGTTAGTTTCCAAGAAATCTAATTGGGCGTTACTCTCTGACGACGCAGCGGCAATGAAGGGGACAGTCACGTCTACTTAGCGTAATAACAAAAAAAAGTAAAAACAAAAATAACCTACTTAAGTAATCAGCTTAATCCGTTTTTTCATACGACTACTAGGAAGCGCCTAAAATATTGATCTCTTAAATGGGTAACTTGAGGTACTGCTGATAGTACCTACCAGAATGTAACAAATAACTGGATTTGTTGGAGTGATGAAATAATAAAATTCATCGCAATAAAATCTTTGGTGCGCAGTTTGATAAAATGAATGTGGAAAAACATGCGAATAACGAATTCAATAATTTTGACAAACAGCGTAAAACGAAAACGGTAAGTAATTGCCTCAATTCGGGAAATAAAATCATTTAAATTCACTTTCCGTCATATAATTTTTATCTAAGGAAACAAAAAGGAATTATCTACGTCATGTAATATGTCTTACAATTTAACACAAAATGCGCGTTATCTGTCAAAATAAGGTGATAATATAAAATATGGCGGCTAAATTGACTAGCAATGGCGAAGAACCCGTTGTAGTTTTTAAACATGACAGAACTAAGATATCTCATGTCCTTTTCTAAATCTATTTGACGGAAACTGACTGCACAAAATTTAGGAAAGTTAGCAAAGTTATATCCCGAATCGAGGTGAATGTTTTTAACTGAGGATAATTATTTGAATTGGATTCAGTTTGGTTAAAGTTTAGACTCACTTTGAGTGCAATGGAATAGTGTCTTATTATTTTTCAAACGTTGTTCAAATAGAGTACCTATATAAGAGCCTATAGAAGAGACACTCCGGGATTAAATTCAAATGTGTCAAATCATATGGATAGTATCAAAACAATTGAACAATTTTCAACATTTTAATGTTAAGAATAGCTATGAAAGCACTAATTAATATTAGAATATTAACTAATAAAACTTTATCGTATCCTACTCATATAATAAATGCGAAAATTTGTATGTTTGTTTGTTTGATTCTTCTTTACGTTAAAACTACTTAACCGATTGCAATTAAATTCGGCACACATATAGAAGGTAAGATGGATTAACACAAAGGATAGTTTTTATTTTATGCGGGCAACGCCGCGGGTAACAGCTAGTTAAATAATAAAACTTCACTTGTACATGGGGAGTTGACCAATAAACATAATTATCAACTATTTTTGCCGTGTGATGCCGGCTTACAATAGCATCACCCCATTTCTAACCCATGGGTATCGTAAGAGCCGACTAAGGGACCCGAGGGATGTGAATTGCAATTTTAGGCGATGGGCTGACAACTTGTCACTATAGTCGTACACAGTTATCTAGTTGACCCTCAAGCTTTTGTCAGTTATAAATATCCGTTTTATGGTCGTTAACACTCTGCCTACCCCGTAAGGGATAAGGCGTGATTTATGTATGTATGTATGTATCAACTTTTTTTTAATTAGCTTTGAGTGTATTAACAACGTCACCGTAAAAAATCCTGATAACAGGGGTATTCAATAGAGTGTCAGTTGGATGGTTTTGGACGTTTCGTATTAAGCTAAAAGTTTGAAGTAAAAAATAGCAGTGGAAATAAAATTCAATGGCTAAATATTACAGAATCGGGCCCTGTTTAACTTACACAACACGTACAACACACCTACACATCTTAATGCCTCCTACTCACACGTCTCACAGCTCATTAGGAAAGAGGAGAGAGAGGTGAGGTGAGATCTCGTCTGAAAAGCCACAGATATCAGAGTAAAAGTGCAGATACGTGTACATGTAAAGTCGCCGTAGACAACTAAGGGCTGCAGACTAAACGAACGTTTTAGTGAGCAACACCAAGAGCACTTTTCATACAAAGCCTAAAATGAAACGTACGTAATTGAACTTAAGTTGAGATAAGCTAAAGTGACATACGTCGGCTCTAGAATTGTGTTGCTGTTCGGATTCCTTGAGAAAAGTGCTCCAGATGTTGCTCGCAAAAACAGCTTTACTATGCGGCGGCCTGTTCTCTTCTTTTCGTGCGGGACACCGGTTTAGCAAATGAACCGATAAACCCTGTTGTCAGAGTTTGTTAACCACTTACTCATAGTTAACTCAAAGATGTAACGATCGCCGTCTACAACTTAATACAAAAGCTAGGGCCGCGCGTAATTATCGCTAGCTATTTAAATTTCGTAGACTTGCAAAATTTTCTATCGCGGGCAGCATTTGAACTTGCGACATTCAAGACCGCGTGGCCTGGCACCATCAATGGCTTACAAAGGTATTTAGTTAGCAATCGGGCAATACGTACATTATATTAACATTAGGTAACAGCCACAACAGTCCACTGCTTAAGATGGGCCGCCCCCTATTGGAAGGAATACCTCCCAAAAGTGTATTGGCGAGCGCAGTGCAAGATATTGCTATCACATGGAGCGCTGCTGCCCATTCCCTGAATGCATTAATCCCTTAGTCATTGGGGTGATGCTATTCTAAGCACCACTCAGATACTATACTTATAGTTTATCTATTTATTTGAATTTTATACGTATAGCTTGCCGCTGCATTATAATGTTAACCTACTTTTCGTACTGGGTTTAAGGCACAAAAACCCAACCCATTTTTGCATAATACGTTAACACTCTGCATACCACATCCGCTCGCTCTACACTCTATCTAGTATCGTCTTTTTGCACTGTTAAAACCAGGCGGTCAGAAGCCAATTCGAGATAAAATAATAGGTTTCAACTCCCATTACCACCTCCCCGGTTTCTATGCTCTTTGGAAGCCAGCTTGCCTGAAAAAGCATCGCTCCACCTCTACAATAACTCGACTTCGGAGAACTATTAAGCTGCGGGTATAGTGAAAGCGGAAGCCAGTTACTACCAACATACTAGAACCCAATTAAAATACGGATTTATAACAAAATTCCCACGTCTAAACTACACCTAAAAAGTGATATCGTCTGTTTGAATAAACCTTTTAGGCCTACCTAAGCAACTATTAAAAGTAGAGGCATTTGTTCAGTAAGTAAGTTCTTGATGCCTTGTCAATTTACATCAGTCAAATGATTGCCCTCTTTCTTATGCGTTAAATCCGTTAATAGTTTCAATTCGGGAATAAAATTATCTTAACTTCCCTAAATTAGCGCTGTCACTTTCCGTAAAATAAGTTTAGAAAAGAATAGGAGATATCAAAATCGTGTCATGTTCAAAAATGTCACTGGGTTCTTCGGCATTTCTATACAATTTAGTCGCCATTGTTTTCATCGTCGCCTAATTTTGACATATAACGCGTATTTTTCGTCAAATTATAAGACGTGACATGATTTAGATATCTCCTATCCTTTTCTAATACTATTTGACGGAAAGTATCAGCGCAAATTTAACGTAAGTTAACAGAATTTATTGTTCCGAATGGAGGCCATATATGTGTTTTAGTGTAATAATATAATAATATAATTAGGTATGTAACAAGACGCACGTGGATCCATGTGGATCAGATCGGGGACGTTCTAAAGAAAGGTCAGGTCAAGAGTACCCTAAACCGACTAGCATGTATGAAAAGATTGATGCATGTTGAAGAAGTAAAAGAGGTGTGTCAGGATCGTAGTATGTGGAAAGATGTAGTCTCTGCCTACCCCTATGGAAAAGAGGCGTGATTATGTGTATGTAATTAATGTAATACACAGACCTTAAAATTAAGTGTAATTTTATCGCAAAATTTCGCAATTTTTGAAAAAAATAGAAGAAAAGAACTGTTGCTTACCGCTCCTGCTGACACTATAACCACGACCTCTCACGACACCCCAGCGAGAGATAATTTTCTATCCACTTTCGCCACCATTTGTATCACCCACACGGATTTCTCTAACAGGCCACGTCTCCTCACGACAAATCTGAGTTACACTCATGAATATTTCGGCAGTTACACCAAACGTGGAGGTTTTTCAACGGCTGTTAGATTTGTTTCTTTTTCGGGGGTAAATAACTCTTATACGGGTGAACGATAAAATAGATTTGGGGTTGGAACAGTAACAGCTTAGAGCGTGGACGGATGTTTTTAGAATGGAACTGACTTTGAAGATTATCGTTCGAATACAAATTTATTTATCAAAAGAAAGTAACATTAAAGTGTTTATCAACTACAAATAATAAACAAAGTGTTCAAATACAAATTTATTTATCAAAAGAAAGTAACATTAAAGTGCTTATCAAAAGAAAGTAACACTAAAATGTTTATCAACTAGAACACTACATTACAGAAATAATAACAAAAACGGTAGCGTATTTTGTGGTTCCCTCACACTCACAACATGCAGTAAACAGGTTGCATGAGAAATCCATATCCTAAGAATTTTTAATTCAACAATCCAAATCCTAAGAATTTTTAATTAATTTGGGGTGGTATGGGATCTACCTCCTAGCGGTCTACCCCGGGCAACGGCAACACAGGCTTGCCTGTGGATAAGTCCGGCTGAACGATCCCACTAAGCGGTGGAAGGCTCCGTAAGGGGCCGCCTGGCTCGCGCCCACCATCCCACCGAAGTCTGGCGCCAAGTAGCTTGCTGCGTTCCGTCACTGTGTGGGAGTGCCAGTGCCTTAACAGTCTTCTTCTGGGTGAGCTCGCCCCATCTTAGACTCTGTCTATGACCCAGACTAGAGTCAAGAGCAAACCCATCATAAACAAAAAAAAACACAAGAAAAAAACAAATAAGCATATTAAATTTAAATTTAAATCCATACATATGTTGTTATCTATATTAAATTAATATTAACACTATATTTTGTAGTCTTCTTCTTCTTATTTGTAAAGGTTAAAAATATCTAATCTTATTTTTAGTACCCAAGCTTTTTCTGCATTTCTTTTACACGTGTACAAAGAAGTACTAACCTTTTCTTGTAGAGGTTAGAAAAAGCTACGTAGTCGTCACCAACGCCTTTTGAAGCGGAGGAAATTTCCGAGCCACCGGCAACTTTTTCTAGAGCTTGCAAAATTTTATCGTCTCGTATCAAACGGGACCAGAGATTGGATTCAGATATCTAGAACCCTGTCTATTCACCTTTTGCATTATTTCTCAATCGGAAGCCTAGGGTGGGGGCAGGGACGGATTTAGTCAAAGCGGCTACCGATAGAGAATTATATCTCTTTGGCGATAGAGAATTATTTCTCTTTAGCGCTAGAGAATTATTTTTCTTTGGTGATAGAGTTCTATTTAGCCGTAGTCCGAGACGGAAGGAGATTCCCTTAAAGCATTGAGTATGATACTGAAGGAACAATTTTACATTGTAACATTATTTCATATGCGAATAAAGCAATGAAAATTGGATTCATTGCTTATTTTTCCAACAAATTTATTCTTGCCTAGACCTTGACTGAGCTGATGGCGAAGCGGATAGTACCCCTGCCTGCTACGCCGAGGGTCGTAGGTTCGATCCCCACAAGAAACAAATATTTTTTAAGTCATTTACAGATTTTGTTTTTAGTCTGGGTGTTTCTATGTATATTATGTATTTATGAAAAAAAGTATATAAGTATTTATATCAGATATCTATTTCCCATAATACAAGCTTTGCTTAGTTTGGGGCTAGATGGCGGTGTATGAATCGTTCAAGTCTTTTTATTGTAGACAGCGAACTGGGATGATCTTTTTTCCGTTGCCCATCTTTTTTTGCGTTGAATCAGGTTTAACCACCTGCAATGTCCTAAACAATTTGGGAATAATTTCACAAAGTGGTAAATTCGGATACATGGATAGAATAAAATGCGAAACATGTTTGTTTAATATAATTGTCCGAATAAATTACTATTCAATTCTAGTCGGTTTTCTATTAGGACATTACAAAATTGTTATAAAAAAAAAGAAAATTGTGTGATACAAATTTATTTTTTGTACATTGACGGATCATGACGTCAATAAGTGATAATAAATAATAAAGAATATCAATTTCAATTTCATCGAAAACATTTACAATTATTAAAAAGCAAAAAGCTTTTATTTTGTCACACTGTTTATTCTTAGTAACCGTTTCGTATGAGTTTCAGAAGATCCCTTCCATTCAAACATACAAGCAATAGATTTTCGCCTAGTTTGACGACCGCCTTACTTCAATCCTCTTTGATAATGCTTATTGCATGTGGATTCACCGCCAATATGTCTGCAGATAGAAATATAAATTATTTATTTGCTACATGTTATTTTCCAGTGCAGCATTCTGCTTGCTTCACCGTGCGATAGTGACCATGGTCTGCAGATATCCAGCCAAGGTTGGCCAAACTCTATAATACCGGTGTTTGACAATAGAATTGCTGATATCACCCTGAGCCCAGTCCAGCCCTGTGTACAAAGCGCATAGTCCCGTAGTTTAACGAAGTTGACTCAGCACTCGGCTGGCTTCCGCGCGGGTAATCCGCCGGATCTCGGCTGCATTACGTTTGACTTTCTTAAGGCCCTGTTTCACCTGAAAAGTTTGTCCCTATCATTCGTGCTGCGCCAAAAAGAAACAGCCAATCAATTTGCGCTCAAATTTTGCGAGATTTGACGGTTTTTTCGACATAGATACTAGAGAACTATCGTTACAATATCTAATTTGGCCATTCTTACTAGAAAAAGCATGTTAATGCATTATTTGTGAACACTAACTATGGATATAATATTGAAAAGATATGTCAATAGAGGTTACCTTTTTTTTTTTCATCATTATCAAGATTCAGATCATTATCCTCTACAGTAACATATATTTTTTTCTGAATTTTATGGCTGCAATTGCCTAAATAAAAGTGGGTTAAAAATCATGCTTGCGCGGTATCCCCGCCTTAAAACGTATCCCCCGTCGGCTTACGGAGGATTGAGCTCCACTTTGTGTTATTAAGTAATGTGTTTAAATGTAGCCTGCGTCATCCCACTGCTGAGCAAACGCCTCCAGTAATATTGTACTGTCCAGGGGTTCTGCAGGTATGATATGCCTTTTCAAGAACTAGTCCATCTCGTTGCGCCACCAACGTATAAATTATTGTTGATTCGAGAAAGTAGCTTCTTATAACATCAGCCCATCCTCAGTTTTCCTTATCAGCCACTTGTAAACATTTGCCCTTATAATCCGGTTTTCCATACAGCTTATTCAACTTCCTCAAAGCATTATGCAAAAGACTAAGCAATTACCCTTGGTTTTTCCATCCTTCTATACGGAGCTGAGACCCGGACCCTCGAAAAAGCAGACAACAATCATGTTGTTGCATTTAAAATGTGGTGCTGGAGGAAAATGGGGTACAATGGACTGAGCATCAGACTAATAAGGCCATATCATCAAAACTCAAGACTCTGAGACTCACCACCATATATCTGCGAAAAAGTTTCGAACACTTTTGCCAGATTTCCCGAAAGAAATGTGACAATGTTGAAAAGCTACTACTAACGGGCAAAGTTGACGATAAAATACTCAGAGGCAGAAGCGTGACTCGTTGGTCTTATCAGAACCACACAACTTTAGGCACCACAGTATGCAAACCCATTCATACCACCGTTGATAGATCAAAATGGCGTTTTAGGAGGAGTGATGATGATGCCAGTAGGCCGAGTGGCGAGTGTGAGGAAAAGGGTAGCTACCCGCCTGGTCGGCAATTGTGACCAGGGGAACGACTGTTCCAACCGGACATGTTTGGAAGTTGTATATATAGCGATCGGCGGAATAACTTCTATACCGCGTTTCAGGACTTGAATGTGGAGCGTGCCGCCACAGCATCACATAGTCCACGAGAAAATTATTCGACGAGGTCAGGACCCTAAGTATAAAGAACATATGACTAAACGAGGAGGAAGAAAATATAATCAGTAAAGTGCCATAGGTTAAAAGGTAAATGTTTCTCAATAGTTGCACCTGCAGTTGGCTTAGGTTCAAAAATACACGCCAACTCCTTGGTAACGTCTTTGGATCATCGCCAAAGCAATCTCCATTGTGACAGGATAAAAATCTTAATATTTTCACTGAGTTCGTATCATAAATTATTAGCCCACTCCCGAAGCGCAGAAGAAGTCATGAATTTTCGCTTAGGCAAAAGGATTGCTCCTTAAGTGCCAACGCTGCGTTCAGCGGGCTGCACGCGCGAGCTAGATTCGGTAAAATAGAAGAGCTGTGTGACGCGGGAAATATCTCCTATCCTTAACCTATTTGATGGAAAGTGACAGCACTAATTTAAGGTAAGTTAAGATTGAGGCCAATCGTGTCAATTCGGGATATAAATTCTCTTATCTTACCTTAAATTTAGTGCCGTTACTTTCCGTCAAATAGGTTTAGAAAAGGATAGGAGATATTTTAGTCGTGCCATGTCTTATAATTTTATGTAAAATACGTCTTATCTGTCAAAATAAGGCGACGTTATAAACAATGGCGACTAAATTGAATAGAAAAGGCAAAAAAACCATTGACGTTTTCAAAAATGACAGAACTTAGATATCTCCTATCCTTCTCAAAACCTATTTGACGGAAAGTGACAGCACTAATTTAAGGTAAGTTAAGATAACTTATATCCCGAATTGAGGCCAATATCTACCTACCCCACGAATCAACTTATACTTATGAAATACCAGTAAAAGTTGATCCCTCAAAGGGGTAGGTTTATTAGCTTTCTACATATTATTATTATACCAACAACTTGCGTACTAGTAAGACCAAAATCGTATTTTCTCGACTTTGAAGTAGTATTATATATATTTCCATGTTTCTCGCAACTAAGATCTCCTTATATTTGAATTTAATATTTAATTTGATTCTCTAATCCTTGCTAATATTATAAATCTGAGAGTTTGTGTGTGTGTATGTATGTTTGTTACCTATTCACGCCCAAACGGCTTGACCGATTTGGATGAAATTTGAAACACAGATAGAGTATAACCCGGAATAACACATAGGCTACTTTTTACCAAGGGAAAACACCTATTACCACGGGAAAATGAGTGGCAGCGGGTGAAACCGCTGGGCAGGCTGCTAGTTTGTGATATTTTCAATACAAGTCTTCAGTGACTGGCCCTATGGCGTAGTGGATGGTACTCCCCTGTCTGCTACACCTAAGATCGAGGGTTTGATTTCGACATAGAACAAAATGTGAGTAAGATCAAATTAAATTTAGAATCTAGGAAGATTTATGAATAGTTGCCTGGTTACTAAAATTATTTATTACTATAGAGATACACGATTATTTGGAGACGGCTCTCAAATATATGTCAGACGTGGCGATAGCGACTGTATTTTTACGGCTGGTAACGCTCTGCCTACGCTGCAAGGGATAAAGGCATGATGTGTATGTATACACACACACAAATCACGCCTATAACCCCTTGCGGGCTATAACGCCTATCACCGCCATGTCTGACGAACATTTGAGGGTCATTCGGAAAATTGTATATCGTCATAGTGACAAGTTGTCGGCTCATCGCCTAAAATTGCAATACGCACCCTAGTCACCTCTTACAACTCCCACAGGAAAGAAAAGGGGTACTTAATACTATTCTAAGCCGGCATCGCACAGCCTATATGTTTATAACGTTATCAACTTTATGGCGTTTTAGTTTCGCGTAAAACAAACTAACCTACTTATAATCCCATAAAAAATTACGGCCACAGACCACGCGATAAAAGTCTGGACTGGAAATGCCAGCAATATATTGTTATTCTTTTGTAAATCAACATTGCGTGATAAAAAAGGCTTTATTATTAGTTAAATACGGCAATAACCTTGTATTTGAATGATTTCTGTAATAATTTTACTACTGACCTCTTTTACTGTAAGTATTTATTGTAGGAACTATTTACCTATAGTCTGTTAGTTAAGGTACTTTTTCATTTGTAACAAAAATGTACGTTGGTGGTGTTTTATATAACAAGTTTTTACGTACTACAGAGTTTAATATTTAATAATCAATGAAACATACAAAAACAGTATTAGTTTTTATTTAATGCTGTCAAATACAATCAAAATAAAAAATATTAACAAATTGAAAGAATTAAAAAAAAAATACTGGGCTGATGTCGTAGCAGATAGTACCCCTGCTTGCTATGCCGAGGGTCGTAGGTTCGATCCCCACAAGATACAAATATTTGTTAATCCATTTACAGTTATCTGTGTTAGGTCTGGATGTTTTTATGTATGTATTTATTCGAACAGAAACAGAAACAGAAAAGAGCAGAATGTTATATTATATACTGTATGTAAAATATCATAGAATTAAATAGTTTATCTATTTATCTATTTTATTTATTTATTTATTTTATTACACTTTATATAAGTCATAAAATAAGTACATGTATTTTTGGTAGATATATTTATTTAATCATAACATAATCTTTTGTTAGTTTATGTATACTCAATTGTATTTCAATGATTTAAGTAAGTCTTTATTTTTTTCTTCTATCAAGGTAGACAATAGGTTTTGATTATATTTTCGCCATCGGTTCGACACTTCTTGGGATCCGGTAGACGAAATATAATAGAATAGGCTCGACTGAAAAACAGCGTCTAGCTCATCTCGAGATAGACATTATGCTGAGTCGTGACCTTTTCACTGTTGTGCCCTGTTGCATACTTTAATGTAGAGTAGTGTGTAGAGTATAGGTTTGTATCCCGTTATGTATGTAAACATTTAAAAGTGTAACAAACATTGTCTTTACATTTAAGTATGTGCCTTGTCACAATATTTGAATAAATGATTTTTCTTTCTTTCTTTTTTTTTTATTTATTTACAAAAAAATAATATAAGTATTGATATCAGCAATCTAGTTCCCATAGTACAAGATTTGCTTAGTTTGGGGCTAGATGGCGCTGTGTGAATTGTCCAAGATATATATTTGTTTATTAATTTATTTCAATTCTTATCGAGAAAATTATTTATGCACCTGAAACGAAAGCAGTAAATTACAAAATACTTGCTCGAGCCATTATAACGCGGGTGAAAACGTCCAAAAAACAAATATTTACGCCACGCGTAACAAACATTTGAAGGCTCATACTGAAAATTGTGTATCGATATAGCGACACAGGTTATCAGCCCATCTGCAATACACGTGTAACTCTCTCTCTCTCTTAGTCACCTCTTACGACACGCACGGGAAAGAATTGGGGTTATGCTATTCTAAGCCGACATCACTCGGAAGGTACAAACCATTAAATTTAATTTAATTTAGCTTCAAACGGGCTTGAGTTACGTTTCAGGTATTCCTTCTACAAACAGCGTTTTCCTTGAATTAATCTTCTTCTTTGTACATTTAGTACTATTAACTAAATTAATTTGGTCTGAATAAATAGGGTACCTATTTTACTAATTGCCCACGTGTTTAGTTGTGCGAATTTGGCTTTGAACTCCTTTTAAGGCGCAACGAGCTTTGAAGTCTAATATCTGAAAATGTGGTTAACATTATACTCAAATGACTATATTCTGCCTTATAAAATTATTTTATATTATTTTGTCGTGTGATGTTGGCTTAGCATCACCCCATTTCGTAGCCGTTGGTGTTGTAAGAAGCGACTTAAGGAGCTCTAGGATTGGTTACAGAGCTTACAACGTTATACCGAAACCACCTAGCCGACAGTTAAATCGACTGATACTTAATTTTCTGAATGACCCTCAAATGTTTGTTAGTCGTGACGTAAATGTCCGTTTTTGGCGGCCGTTTACGCTCTGCTTGATTAAATGCGTGATGTGTATGCATTTTGTCGTAGAATATCGGCTTAGAATAGCATCACCCCATTTCTTTGCCATGGGTGACGTTAGAGGCGATTAAGGGACCGGAAACATGTAATTACGTTTTGCAATTAAGTTTATTTTGAAGAAAAAAAATATCTCATCTTATGTATATTGCAATTTTAAGCAATGGGCCGACAAACTGTATACTTAATTTTCTGAATGACCCTTAAATGTTTGTCATACATGGCGTAAATGCACGATTTTTGCGGCGGTTTGCGCTCTGTCTACCCTGCAGACATAGGTGTGTAAATTTCAGATAAATTATATCCAGTCCCAGTTTTAGGTAATATAGTTCCAAAGGATAGGTAGGTACTTATTGTAAACAAAGCAATACAGGTTTTTTATTTCTAAGTCTACACACACTACACAGTTTTATATATCCGTACTAATATTATATCTGAGAGTTTGTGTGTGTATGTTTGTTACCTCTTCACGCTCAACCGGCGAGACCGATTTGGATGGAATTTGAAACAAAGGTAGAGTATAACCTGGAATAACACATAAGCCACTTTTTACCACAGGAAAACAACTTTTACCACGGGAAAATGAGTTGCAACGGGTGAAACCGCTGGGTGGCAATTTAGTTTTCAATCAAACAGACAAATTTCCACTCACAAATTATATAAAATACTGAATTTGTTTCTTTTTAATGCCATGCAATATTATGATAGGTAGATTCTTATAAACTATAGTTAATTAAACTCAGACAGCTGCCAAAGTTAATTAAAGAGAGTCTAGCCAGGTAGGTACTGCTAATCTTGAAAACCAACAAAACTAAGTTAATTATATTTTAAAACGCTGTAAAATTCCTACCTTATAGTTACGTAAGTTTTCATTTTTGGCCGTGTGATGCCGGCTTAGAATAGCACTACCCCATTTCTTTCCCGCGGGTGTCGTAAGAGGCATCTAAGGATCTCGAGTTTCATGTGTATTACAATTTCCAGGCGACAAACTGACTTGTCACTATTGTGATACACGATTTTTCAGAAACGGCCCTCAAATATTTGTCAGATGTGGCGATAATGACCATATTTTACGGTCGTTAACGCTCTGTCTCCCCTGCAAGGGATAAAAGTGTGATACTTGTATGTATTCACGTGAATCTACATTTTATGTTTATTGTAAAGACACTTGACAAAAACTCCTAAACCCCTCGCAAAATAAACCGAAAAGAAAGAATTTGGACACAAACCCGCGATCCGGGCTTTTAACATTGGTGAGATTCCGCTGCTTATTTGCACCTATTGTTCTTTTCAGACAACGAATGGCCGCCGTTTATCTCAGGACGAATTTAGTTGGAACTTGCGGCGCACGGAAGGGGACTGACAAGTCGCAAATACTCAACGCGGATTTGACGGGTGATTTTTCTTTCATACAAAAAAATGTTTCATGGAGCAATTTGCTTATCCTGCAGGTATGTGTGTTTATGTAGTATTTTTAACACGCTTTTGCAAGGTCCTCTTTTTGTTAAGAGTTACGTACCTAATAAAATCTTAGAATGATAGTGCATTACAAGTAAAATGTTATTTGTGAAATAACGGGACAAAGTACAAATAATATTTCTTATTTAGTCAAAATTAGTGAAAAGCTCAATTCTACCCTTTTGGTATAAACTACAACGTTGGCTGTTATGCTGGTATAAAAAAAATACAATAAAGTACTTAGAAGTTTTCATATGCCAACAAAAACAAAAAGAAAATAGATATGCACCATATTCACAGGTGTACCTGAGTTTCAAATACTCGTCACCCCTTGAGAACAAGTTGTTATGTTCTATTTGAAATTGATACTCTGTATCCGATCTAGGTCACACGCGAATTTCAATAAAACGAAACAATTTAAGCTGCTGCGACCGGAAAAATGATTCCAACTGTAAAACATGAATCATGTAAAACGCATCCAACATAATTTACATTGATATAAGTTGTATTTATATATTTTTTTATTCGGACTTTTAAGTCCTAAGCTTTAGCCTCCAAAAAAAATTATAAAGAATTCAAACAACATCTAATCTGCAACATGCATCTACGGAACAAATCAGCAACAAGCTTCGTCATGTCGTACATATTATGACAGATATGCGGTATGACAAATTGACGAAAGCATTTTTGACACATGCGTACAAAATGAAATTTCGGATCAAAAAACGGATACCGTGGCATACTGTTACGCTGCGATTAGACGTCAGCATATAATATTTTGTAATTTGAGACAAATTTTATTTTCCTCCTATGGCAATTGATTATTGAACTTAATTACAATGGCAATTAATTTAAATAATAATATTATTTAAAACTGAAGATCCATAACGAACTTGGCATTTTTACACAAAACTTTTGTCATAAGGTAAATCAAATGAACACAGAATTACGCAGAATTGCTATAGCTCTTCCCAAGAGCTCTTGAGATTTAATTCGAGGATAATATTTCAAGTCGTCTCTCGCTCTATTTTTCTCCAAACCTTAAGTGAAAGAAACCTTTTTTGGTGACAAAAAACTGCTCTTCAAGCCACTGAATCTTCGGGAGCGAAAAAGAAATAATTGCAAAGAACGTGTCGGATTTTAAGGATTGAAGCTTAATTTAAACTGTATGCATACATAGCTGCACATCTGCACATAGGGCACATCTGTCGTAGAACCGACGGACGGTGTAGTAAACGGGTTCTCGAGTGGAGGCAACGCCTTGGCAAGCGTAGTGTTGGACGACCTCCTACCAGATAGACCGATAACTTAAAAAAGGCGGCTGGTAGCGACTGGATGGCGAAAACGGGAGATCGTGCCCTATGGCGTACCCTGGGAGAGGCCTACGTCCAGCAATGGACTGCAATAGTATGTATGTACATACAAAGCTTTAACAACCCATGCCTGGACATGGGCCTCCACTTACTGGCTAGCAGATGCGCAGTGCAAGATGTTGCATTCACAGGGAATATAGCTGCCCATTCCCTGGACGACTATCCCTTAGTCGCTTTTTACGACACCCGTGGAAGTAAAATAGGGATGATGCTATTCTACGCCGGCACCTCACGGCGCTAATATTTAAAGGGTATGTTTACCATGTGTTAGCAGTTTTAAAAGATTGTTTTTTCAATGTTTCTCAATCGTAGGTACTATAAGAAGTTTACTCGTACTTTTGAAAATATATTCTGATCTAACACAAATCTTTTCAATAAAATTTAACCAAAACCACTTTTCAAAACTGTATAAATAAACTCTTGGAAAGGGATTATGGAATGTTCAAGTTCCCAGAAATGACTCAATTTGTAATATGACTACAACAAGATATTTGTTACCTTCGGCGGGTTTCCCACTTGTATTTTTAACGCACCGTAACACATGCGTCTGTCAGACGAAAGGAAATTGCGAATTCCGATGTTATTCCCAAACGTGAGTTACGGATGCACTTTAGCCATATCTGTATCGATATAAGATCGGAATTTGCAATTTTCTTTCGTCTGACAGACACATGCGTTACGATGCGTTAAAAATACGCAGCGACGGTCGACAAGCGCGAGGACCGCCAAAATAAACTCTGGGAAAAGGGATTATGGGATGTTCAAGAAACCGAAAGTTCTCGGAAATGACACAAAACATACAGTCGATTGTAGCACTAAGGGTACCAGGGGTTTCAAAAGAACTGAATTATATTTATCCACACACACACACACACACACACACACAAATCACGCTTTTAATCCCTTTCGGGGTAGGCAGAGCGCAAACGGCCACAAAAACGAGCATTTACGCCACGTCCAAAAAACATCTAATGGTCACTCGGAAAATTGTGTATCGCCATAGAGACAGGTTGTCAGCCCATCGCCTGAAATTGCAATAATTATCGTCGAGTCGCTTAGTCGCCTCTTACGACTCCCAAGGGCAAGAAATGGGGTGATGCTATTCTAAGCCGGCATCACGCGGCCACTTTTTTGTCCCCAGCAATATTTTTCTTGAAATGAATGTGTATTAGTAGAAAATAACTTTTTTATGAGAATTAGTTTAAATTTCTAGTATGTACTAACTGGAGATAAAAATAATTTCGTTCGTTTAAAGTACCCCTGGTACCTTATGTGTTACAACCGACTGTACATGACTATTATGATCAGATGTTTGATACGTTTGTGTATTTGTGTTGCGAGTGATAGGTAATCAGGGGGAAGGGCTGATTGTGCCCTACAGGCTGTTTGCTTAGGACGTATTATTAGCAAATCACTAGACAAGCCCTTTATTGGTATGCTCTCGTGTCCCGTAATTAATTTTGAATGCTCTCTAATGGATTGTTGTATTTATAGGTCCTTGTTTGATTAATAGCTTCAGGAATGTGTAAATAAACTAATATAAATATAGATTAAAGTTTCCGCATGCGGTTTCCCGCGCATATTATTTTTCCTACCTGAAACCTAAAAACTTTCAAATACATTCTTCATTAGTTTATCTCTTTAGTCTTATCAACATTTTTGAAACGGATCATATTTAAAAACCATGAATTACCAAACAAACTTTTCGTCTCCTTTTTACCCCTATAAGAGTCAAAATTTTCTCTCTTTTCGAAAATGCTCTCTCTCTTTTCGTGTGAGACACCGAGCCGTTCAACGACCCGATGAACCCTGGTGTCAGAGTTTTTCAACCGCCGACTACAAGTAGTAGGCCTCTGCCATGGTTGTGTTACGACCGCCGTCTAAGTAAAATCATAGACATCGCATATTTGATAACTTTAGCTCCTTAGTTTTAATCCAAAATTTTTTGCTTCAATGGCCCATAATTTTCGTTCAAATCTTTATCCCTTTTTTACCCCTCTGGAGACAATAATCAAAAACCACTTGAACACCTATTGAACAATTTAACTTCATGATCAATAAAGGATTCCTAAACACATGTTTTTTAATTATTGTGAATGAGAGTGACGAAATGGTCGCCAGTTTCATAGTCTAAATATACCCTATCAGTATTCAAATGGTTTCCCCTTACACCCTGAACATAATCGTGTAAAGAAAAGCTATGTGAATTCGTAATATTTATGTCTAGCAATAAGAAAGAAAGCGAGGGTCTCAAAATTCACCCCGAAGCTTCATAAACCGTGGATGTAGTAAAATTTGCCGGGTGGATCATATTATTAGCATATCCCCACGGTCTGGAGTCACGTATTCGCGAAATTCTTCATATTTGCGCATCCCTCCGGACGCCTTACATGTATACATAAAATCACGATATTATCCCTTACGGGGTCGGCAAAGGATCAGTGCCCTTAAGGGCCTGCCTCGAACTTGTACACGTCCCTTTCCCACTAATGGCAAATCTTGTGTGTGAGGACAGAGCGGAATCGCCATATTTAGACGACTTTTTACTCTTTTGGAAATTTCTCGCCAAACAAACAAGTAATCAAATACCTGTACGACAAGAATCTAGTAATATATAAGACGTATAATATTCGCAACAAAAAATAATGTAAAAATAGACCAAACTTTGAACAATAAATCTATCAAGCAAACTTTGTTTAATCGTGTTTTCCTGCGACCAGAATCTAGATAATATAATGAAAAATCATTATAAATAAAAATATGTTGTTTATCGTATTCATTAACAGAATTGCGTGCATCCAAAAATACAAATTTTCTCATTGCGCGCCCTTAACGAGCATAACATAAAAATATTTAAAAACACGACTGCTTTCTAAAAACCTAGCCTATTATGACACTCGGGATAATGTAAAGTTTCATCGCCTATAATTGCCGTAAGCATGCAACCCTCGAGTCTCCTAATCGCCTTTTACAACACCCACGGAAAAGAAATGAGGTGATGCTATTCTAAGTTGGCATCACACGGCAAGAGTAGAGTGTATATAATATAAGTTGTTGCTTTGCATTTAAAGGAATTGCAGCTTCCTTTGTCCAGGATTTTGCCAATATCAACAGATCCCTATGATATTCTACGGCAAACCCAGTGCCCTTTGTTATGTAACTACAGGCTACAAGTCTACAGATAAAAAAATTGGTACATTTCGTAGCCGGTGAATATTCCTGGTATCATAATGGCTAACCGATTACGCGATGAACATGGAATTTCAATTTTAAAATTATAGCCTGTAGTTTGATGACGTATGATGCCGGTTTAGAAGAGCATCGCTCCATTTCTTTCCCGCGATTGTCATAAGAGGCGACAAAGAGACTTGATGGTTACATGTTTATTGCATTTTTAGGCGATGGGCTGACAAGTCACTAAGGCGAAACATGCTTTTCTGAATGACCCTCAGATGTTTTTCAGACGTGAATGTGTTTACGGCCGTCTACGCTCTGCATACCCCACAAGGAATGTAGGCGTGATATATGTATGTATTTTTATATTATCGGGCACAGGTAAACTGTAAAACCACTTTCAACCTCTTATTCCAACGGTATTTTATTTTTACAGTTTATATCGTGTACGCTGGGTTGGATTAAGCTTATTTTCTTTGTCCACTTAGATTTTATTTATACTGCAAGCTGGGAGAAAATACAAAATACTTATTTACTTTAGGGAAAATTGCTTTATTACAACAACAGCAACATTTATGAAGTGAAATTTATGCTTTCGGTGAAGATAAAGCCTTTGCACACAGAGATTATTGAACGTGCAAAAATAAAGTTTTAAAAATGTATATTTACAATTAAAAAATATCCTCAAGTGCTCCGCAACGAGGTACGACCCCAGCCACACTTCGGACACTGGCGCTCAAATGTATGAAACAATCGCGTTGCTACGCACACAGTCTAAGCATGGTCTAAGCTCGCGTAGGTGAACGCGGACCATGCTTGTGTGTGTGCGACAACATGTCAGGGTTGCCGCCATTTTGCGTGCGCGAATCGGGAATGCAATGTGCGGCATTATGAAATGACCTTCGTCGTCGCGTCCTTTCTAGCCGGTGTTTGAACGTACTCCGAGCGCGGGTGGGCGGCGCTTGTAGGAGGAGGCAGGGAGTGACCATACTGTACGCTAGTACTATTAATTATACTGTGCCCCAGCAGACTATCCGCGTTCCTTCTTTGCACACCCAGACTAATACGCTGTGCAAAGAAGAAACCTGCTCTTTGGTCCGACGTTGTCTCGATAAGTTCGTTGGAGTACGCTTTTTAGGCCTTTAGGCGGTCAGTGACCATTTCTTAAAGTGACTTCATCTGGATATCTAGCTAGATACGACCTGTTCTAGATTTGACCACATTTTGTATGCACCACTTCTAATAGAATCCTAGGTACGATACAATGACCGATCATGACGTCAATAAGTGATAATACTATCCTACATTGAATAAAGTTATTTCATTTTTCGATACCTACATCACACGCATAGAACGTATTCAAAGAAAACTTATTAAACATATGTTGTGCTTTCGCATTACACATCAATATCATTACAGTGATTATCACAACCTTTGTAGAAAATTCCACCCCTAGAGATAAAGTGTAGTTTTTGCTGATACAGTCTTCCTCCTTAAAATTTCTTAGTACATTCGGTTGTAGCACATAAGGTACCAGGGGTACTCCAAAAAAACTGAATTATTTTGACACCAGCAATATTATTACTGAAATGAATAATATGTATTAGTAGATAATCACTTCTAAGAGAATACGTTTTAATTTTAGTTATGCTTTAACTGGGAATAAAAATGATTAAGTTCTTTTGGAGTACCCCTGGTACCTTATGTGCTACAACCGACTGTACATTCTTGAAGTGTTTAATTCTTTTGATAATGATAGTTTTTGTTAACTGATTTGTTTCTATTTTTGAGAAACCATAAATGGCTTCATGTTTTAATGTCAACTATAAATTAAGTATATTGTAAGCTGAGGTTTCTCCAAAAAAATAAAAGTTTGTGTGCGTGTGTATGTATGTTTGTTACCTCTTCACGCTCAAACGGCTTGACCGACTTAGATGGAATTCGGAACGCAGGTAGAGTATAACCTGGAAAAACACATAGGCCACTCTTTATCGCGGGAAAGCAACTTTTACCACGGGAAAGTGAGTGGCAGCGGGTGAAACCGGTGGGCGGAAATCTAGTAAAAATATAAAATGAGGCGAACTGAAATTCTTTTTAGGAAAGACCGCACACCAGGACCCCATGAACCCATGGGGAAGGAAAATGTTGCAGTTCCCAATTTCTTCATAAATAAATACTTCGAGCAACACGGTCTTCCGTCTCGTTCCGATCCGGGATGGAAGGCCGTCGTTGCTCGAAGAATAAATAGCACAAAATCTGAAATGTGTGTACATTAATCATAAAATTACCAATTGGCAATTTAAAAAGAACTTTATAACTTATCGTTTATTTCATTAACGGCAGATGTGGCGCAGTAGTAGTGCGACTGCCTGCGACGCAAATGTTCTGGGTTCGATTTTCGGTGGGATACTCACAAAGTTGATATTTATCACTTTTTGAATTTGTTCCCGGTTTGGTTAGGACATAATAGGCTGAACCACCTTATTGTCCATAAGAAAGATGGTTCCGTGCTTTGGAGGGTACGTTAAGCCGTCGGTCCTGGTTGCTGTCTATGCTTAGTTAGACGGCGGTTGTCGTTACACAACCATGTCAGAGGCCTACTACTAGTGTCCCACACGGATAGAGAGTTTATTTAGTAGTTAAATACAGTTTGTACTTAATACATAATAAATAATAAATATATGAGGGCTGCTCCAAAAAAATCTTGTATCACTATTGTGACAGGTTATAACCAGCCACAATGAATTTTCAAGTCTAATTACCGTAAAAGCTTTTGGTAATATTTTACTACCCTAAAATGTGCGGGCGATGCACCTATTACATTAATTTTTTCATACATACGCCTAATCCCTGGCATGGCGTAAACGACCGTATAAAACGAACATTCACGCCCCGTCTGACAGACATTTAAGGGTCGTTTAGAAAATGTTGTATCGCCATAGTGACAGGTTGTCAGCCCATTGTCTACAAATTGCAACAGCAGACTTCCATAAGAACGCATGAATAATAAGTACATAACTGAACTTTGACGTTGACAAGTTTTCGACCAATCACAGAAGAAAGTAAAGTAGAGGTCAGCGTCTTAGTTCCAGCTAATTCATTGGTAAACAATAGGTTTTAGCTAACAAACCTTTATTATTATTATTATTTTTTTTATTAGTGATGGGTTTGCTCTTGACTCTAGTCTAGGTCATAGGACAGAGACAGAGTCTAAGATGGAGCGAGCTCACCCAGAAGAAGCCTGTTAAGGCACTGGCACTCCCACACACTGACGGAACGCAGCAAGCTACTTGGCGCCAGACTTCGGTGGGATGGTGGTCGCGAGCCAGGCGGCCCCTTACGGAGCCTTCCACCGCTTATTGGGATCGTTCAGCCGGACTTATCCACAGGCAAGCCTGTGTTGCCGTTGCCCGGGGTGGACCGCTAGGAGGTAGATCCCATACCACCCCATTATTATTTATTTAATTAATCAATAAGAAACCAAGCCAAGCACTTTTTGCGATTCCAACTTACCAAATGCGTTGCCCGACCCAATTCCCTAAAGAACCATGGTTGTCATCAGCTTTCTCCCGCATTTATATCACAGTAAAGAAGAAAAATATAAAAATCAGACTTGAAATAACTTACTTACAACACCCACTTGACAGAGGTCGGTAAAAATTCTTTTGTACATCTCAAAAACTGCAAACATAAAATAGAAAGAAAGAGGGATGCATTTTCTCATGATTTGTTAGATGCGTTGATACGTGAAAACAGTTCTTGTGTCACTTGACTGCGATTTTTTTTATTTTATGGTAATTTTAATGTTACTTAATAATAGAGACCCTCTTAGGAGCTTAATGGTAAAAAATCAGTTAAATCAAACCACAGATTTCATCAAAATTTAATGTTAAAATTTGAGGTGTCAGTCAACGTGACATTTTGCACCAGTCGGCAGTCAAGTAACGAAGTATTCTTGTGACAAAATTAATAATTAAAATAGAAAAAAAATCACGTTTCCAGCCAGTAACACCACGCAGCCTGGCAGAAAATTTACGCAGCCTGCCAGAGAAACGACACAGCAAGCCTGATACATGACACAGACAGCAAAAGTGATGCCGCAGCCAGCCAGTCAGACATGACTCGACAAAACCAGCCAATGACATGACATAGCGCAAACAGCCGACGCAGAAAAACTACGCAATCAGCTCAATGTAGACTAGAAAAGAATGTAGACTTAATGGTATTGTATCCAGATTCTTAGCTCCCGTTCCATCGAAGTATGTTTTGCTTATTATAATGTAGAACCGTCCGTAATTTAGAACCGTTCCGTGTGAAGCCGTTTTAAAAAGCATCACCCCAATACTACTCGTGGGTAAATTCATTCAGGGAGTTGGCAGCAACAATTCCTATGAAATCAATATCTTGCTATCGATAGCAATAGAGGGAGGTCCATATCCAGCAGTGGACTGTTATAAACCTTATTTCTATAATATGTAACAAATTTAGTTTCATAAAAAAAGAAGCTGTAAATGTATTTATTGTTTACCTACTGTATCCACGTCTACTGTGGCAAACACGCAATACAATCCGCCTTATTTGGCGAAACAACAGTCTAATGAATCACTTTTCGATGTCGTGTTATCCTCCCTATGTCTCGAGATAGGTCTCTGCCAGAATTGCGTCCTTGCGTGTTGGTGGCACGTACATGTTCTGCCAGAATTGTGTCCAGATAACTTGTATGCGTGTTGCTGGCACTAGTTTGTGACTTACGTGACTTGAACGCAATCGTATTTCATTATTACCCGACTACGGCAAAGCAAAAAGGAGGGTTATGATTTTGACCTGTATGTATGTATGTATGTATGTATGTATGTGGAAACGAAAACGTTTGTTCCGTCCTAACTTCTAAACAACTTATCAGAATTTGATAAATGAGGTATCATTTGAAGCGTCTAAACAGTCCGCTGGTTATAGGCTACGTTATGTCACTATACATTACATAGGGCGCCCTCTAGAGCTAAGAATTGAAAAAGTTTATACTACTAGTAATGTCGTGTTGGGTATCAAATGAAAGGGCTTAATAAGTACAGTTCAAAAAAGTAGTTGCCGTGTGATGCTAGCTAAGAATAGCACCACCCCATTTATTTTCCGTGGGTGTCGTATGAGGCGACTACGGGATAACGGGACGCGACGGGTGTCGTATAAGGCGACCAAGGGACACAAGGAGTTCATGTGAAGGTATTACAATTAGGTGACAGCTGACAACCTGTCACTCAAGTGAAACACGATTTTAAGGGTTAACCTATTAGTCTTTGATGACTCAATGCAATTACCACCCGTATCTGCAACTCGTATAGGCGCATATGCCTGAAATTTATGCAGCTGAACCACATTTATGGAGAATGTTCAGTTTCTGTGAATTGGGTCAAAATATGCGACAAGTAAATGACAACAGTTTCGTTGATCTGTTGAACAGCATCAGAGTAGGGAAGTTGACAATGGAGCAATTAGCAACATTAGACACAAGAAGAATTGTAAACGACACAATTGAATACGATGAAATTGTACATTATTTACAACTTTAAAACATGTAGACCAATTTAACAAAATTATGTCAGAGCGCTTGGCATTACGAACAAAAATCTATACGATCAATGCAATAGACACTTCAACAGAGTCTGAAACGTATGGACAAATACCTAAGCAAGAGCACATACCAAACGATCCAAATAGAATAGGCGGTATTATAAAAACTATTCAAATCGGTCGGTCAGCCGTGTGGCAGAGTAGAATAGCACCACCCCATCTCTTCCCGTATCCAGCCAGGAAGGCCGAGAGGTTGGCGCAGGTCCTGGGCAGCCCTGTGTTTTCCATAATTGCGTCCCAGGCAACGCAGTGTCTGTGGAGAGGACACTTCACCCGCGTCACGCGGATACCAACACGGGAAGTGGCAGTGATCGGTTATAAGTCCGCACATATGGGCGTAAGTGCGGGCGCCAGGGGTCGCTTCCGACAGTGGGAGGGTCCATCGTAGGTTGGGCAGCCCCCGACCAATGAGGTACTGTTCCGCTCCGGTGCTGGTTTGCTCTTTTAGGGTGTAGAGAGCACCAGCCTCAACTGGACAATCGGCGCCGTTACATTTTACACCTGTGACTCAAAGGCACAATAGAAACAATTCCCAACACCGCTTATCCATGCGATTTGTAACATGAAATGTCCGTACTATGAGGACAGGCCTCCCTGACCTGTGTAGGCTCTTCTACCCTCCTACTGACGCACAAGATCTGCGTAAAACTGCCATTATCGACGCCGAACTCAACAGACTTAACATTGTTGTTTGTGCCTTACAAGAGACCAGACTCCTTGACGAGAGTTCCTTTCGTGAGACACATTACACATTCTTTTGGAAAGGAAAGGACAGCAGCGCTGTGTGTGAGCATGGTGTAGGCTTGGCTATCCGCAACGATCTCTTAACATCAATAGAGGCTCCTTGCGGCATATAGGAACGCATTATGTTGGTGCGGTTAAATACGAATCATGGATACGTAACACTTATTTCTGCTTACGCACCAACATTATCCTCAACGGATGAAGCCAAAACACAGTTTTATGACCAGCTCGACCAGTCTCTACGCGGGTTAAGACCATCTGACCGCTTATACAATCTGGGCGATTTTAACACACTGGTTGGACAGGACAACGTAGCTTGGCCTGATTGTATAGGTAACCACGGTATAGGGAAGTTAAACGAAAACGGCCAACGTTTATTAGAGCTATGCTCTAAACACCTACTGTGTGTTACCAATACCTACTTCAAAGGCAAATCATCTCGCAAAGTATCCTGGAAACACCCTCGTTCTGGTCACTGGCATCAACTGGACCTTATCCTACCCAAAAAGAAAAATCTCCGCGAGACCTTACACACGCGTACATTTCATAGCGCTGATTGTGACACAGATCACTGCTTGGTGGCTTCGCACGTTGCTATAACTCACAAAAAGATCCACTCGTCCAAACTGCCCGGTAGGAAGAAGATCGATCTTCCCAAAACCAGGGATGATGAGTTTGTCCGAAAGTTTGAAGAGTTGGTACGCGATGAAACTGCCACCTGGAACGTAGACGCTCCTATAGAGGAAGACTGGGGCAAAGTAAAAAATGTTTCTAACAGATGTGGCTGGTACGGCTTTCGGCC
The DNA here is from genome assembly GCA_027580185.1 of Tuta absoluta. NCBI lineage: Eukaryota > Metazoa > Arthropoda > Insecta > Lepidoptera > Gelechiidae > Tuta > Tuta absoluta. Next base: position 1,381,537 of record JAQAHW010000019.1, on the reverse strand, counting down.
ACCAGAAAGTCAAAAACCAGGACTGGTTCGCTGAGAAACTCGAACACATAACACCCCTGCTCGAGTCCAAACGGCAAGCTGCGCTTACTCATCGCCTTAACCCTTCCGAAAAGTTGCGTGTCAATTTAGCGAATGCAAAAGCTGTATTACAACGCACATCACGGTACTTTGCTAATGCATGCTGGACCGAGCTTTGCCAAAGTATCCAATCGTGCGCTGATGTCGAAAATTTTGGTGGTGTGTATGCTGGCAGTAAAAAGGCCCTTGGTAATTTGCCTAAAAAAACAGCCCCCCTTAAAGAAGTGGATGGCACTGTTATTACAGATGCCCAACGCCAACTCGAACGATGGATAGAACATTATATCGGTCTCTATTCGGAACCAGTTAATATAATGCCGGAAGCTGCAGACTGCATGCCAAAACTAGCTACTTGGGCCGAGTTAGATGACCTTCCTACCATAAGGCTGTTAAGCAGCTTAAGACCGGAAAGTATCCTGGAAATGATGGTACCCATGCCGAAATGATCAGGCTCAAGTGCATATTACCCATCCTGCACAATCTGTTGTGTAAATGTTGGGAAGCGGGATATATACCACAAGATATGCGCGATGCTAACATCGTTACCCTATACAAAGGCAAAGGTGACCGCGGTGACTGTAACTGTTATCGTGGTATATCCCTTTTAAGTATAGTAGGTAAATTATTTGCTCGGTTAGTCATATTAACACTCCAGAAACTAGCTAATCGTGTACATCCCGAATCGCAATGTCGATTCCGCGCCCAGCGTTCCACAACAGATATGATCTTTACACTTCGCCAACTTCAGGAAAAGTGTAGAGAGCAGAGAGCACCTCTGTTTGTGCCGTTCGTAGACCTAAACAAAGCCTTCGACACCGTTAGCAGAGAGGGCCTTTACACTGCACTTGTAAACATCGGGTGCCCGCCAAAACTTCTGAGCCTCGTTAAATCCTTCCATATGGACATGAAAAGATCTGTTGTATTTAACGGCAATAAATCCGAGCCGTTCGTAGAGGTGTTCGCCAAGGCTGCATGTTGGCTCCTACCCTATTATGCATGGTCAAACATACATACATACAAAGATAAGATTATGATGAGTGTATTTTGTTTAATTGAGAGATGAGATCTCTTCCCGTGGGGGTCGTTAGAAGCGACCGAGGGATAAATCCGACCCAAGCACAATGGTCCTGGAGAGGCAAACTCCACAATTAAACCCGGAACGGGGTCTCCGTCAGGCGCGTGTGACAAAGATCTACCGCGCGGCAGACTCCTGCAGCCGACCTGGCTCCGCACGTATCGACTAGTCGTTCCTGCGGATCCAGCCAGGAAGGCCGAGAGGGTGGCGCAGGTCCTGGGCAGCCCTGCGTTTTCCATAATTGCGTCCCAGGCAACGCAGTGTCTGCCTCAGACACTGTTTAAATCGTCTGTTACAGACGTGTGAGGCCAATGATGATGATTTTGTTTAATTAACGAGTGATGTTTTAATTGTGAATTGAGCTGCATTTCTATCCAGAAAAAAAAATACATACCAAAGTGTTAAACTTACCTTCAACCCCAAAATAATTAAAATAAAAACCAGTTCAAAAACTAACACCCGACTACTGAGATATCGCGCTTTAAAAAGTAAGAAACAAGAAATCTGGAATATTAACTACAAACAATTTAATATCTATAGTCCACGAAATTTATACGAAGATATGACATATAATTATATATTTAAATGTAAATTTAATAAAAAAATATTGTGGTTTATAGGTGATAGCCGTGGTCGTATGCCACCGCTACTCTAGTACTTAGTAGGTGATATCATAAACTTGCACAACATAATTAGGTAAGGCAAACTGGCATACGTCCACGGCTATCACCTATAAACCACATTATTTTTTTATTAAATTTACATTTAAATATATAATTATATGTCATATCTTCGTATAAATTTCGTGGACTATAGATATTAAATTGTTTGTAGTTAATATTCCAGATTTCTTGTTTCTTACTTTTTAGAGCGCGATATCTCAGTAGTCGGGTGTTAGTTTTTGAACTGGTTTTTATGCAAGTCTGTTTCTGTTGTTTCAAATCAAATCAAAGCATTTATTTCTAAGTAGGAATTTACTTTAGAAAGTTATAATCTTCATAATATAATACATTAAAAGACGAATCCATGACGCACGTACTTGGGTCAGATTGGAGACGTTCTAATAAAAGGTCAGGTCAAGAGTACCCTAAACCGACGAGCATGTATAAAAATATTGATGCATGGTGAAGAAGGGAAAGAGGTGTGTCAGGATCGTAGCAAGTGGAAAGATGTAGTCTCTGCTTACCCCTATGGGAAAGAGGCGTGATTATATGTATGTATGTAAAAAAATTATGTCAAATTTACAGTAATGTAATAAAAATACATGTCAGACTTTAAACCTATGTCAAATTCATTTTTAAATATGATCTATCTATCAACCTCATACATTGTGTTGAATGAAGCAACTGTTGCTTCGGACTAGACGTCTTTATCGATAAGGTAATTTTCTGGCTTGTAAGATGCCTTTAATGCCTTTAAATATAAAGTATTCTTGATTTAAATTGAATATCATTTAACTTTGAAATGTTGTCTGGAATTTTATAAATAATTATGATGAGATTGATGAGTAAAGTGCTTTCTTGTTTCTATATTTTCATGAGCGTTGTGCTCTTGAAAAATTCAAGTTTTAGTTTTAATAAGTGATCTGTTTGTATCTATTTATTGTTATTTGTTTTGTTTTCGACTGTATGTTTCCGAAAGAAACAAAAAAAAATCCAAAACTCACATCAAAAAATTCTGTAGAAACTGCCGTTGCTGGACACTTATTTAAGTAGGTTTGTTGGGTATTAACGATTATAGAGCCCTGATAGACGCCTAAATGTCAATTTCTCCAAGGGCGCGTTCAATCGACCATCTTTCGTAGCTCTTTCGTCGCTCTCTTATACTTTGACAGTTCGTAAATCCGCGTTTTGGAGCGCATGGTAGAAAATTCTCCTGACTGGCGCATGGCGAGCTAAAACGCGGTTTTATGACCTGTCATCGGAGAAAATACCGACTAGGAGAAACAGCATGAACGCGCGCCCCAAGCAAAATATTCTGTTAACTAGCTGAGGTGCGCGGGTCGGGGGCGGGGTAATGCGTGCATTCTGATTGGTCAGTGGTCGCGTCATCTCATCAATGACCACTTACTAACCAATGCGCGCCATTTGATATTAGACTTATAGGTCTGATGTGTTGCCGTTGCCGTGAATATTGTCGAATCACACTTTAAGTAGATAGACCTCAAAACCAAATCGGGGCAACAAAACGTGCCAGCCTAAAAATGCAATTACTATATATGTAATTAATAACACGGTTTGAAAATCTTGACTTAACTTTAAACAAATGTCATTTACAAAAGTTACATGCCGTGTCATTAACCTGGCCAGCCCCGAGGCAGTGCCTTTTTTTATCTTGCCCGTGCCGGTTTTCTGATAGGACAATACAAAATTGTTATAAAAAAAGAAAATTTGTTATATAAATTAATTTTTTTCTTTACAATGACGGATCGTGATGTCATTATGGGATAATACAACCCTACATTGAATAAAGTAATTTCATTTTCATTATAGGTTATACTCTTCCGTAACATAGGTAAACAGTTTCCAAGGTCCAACCTTTTTTGATAACCTGTAATATCAAAGAAGGTAACCTTACCGGGGGGGTAGGTAAGTAACTTTATAAGTAAGTATATTAAGGTTGATACTAGTCAAACACGGTCGTCCTAAGCTAACATCTTGGGAGTTCCAAGGAATTCGCCAGCAAAATTATATTTCCGACAGAAAATCACTTAGAATATCTAAAAATTTCGTGGATGTTATTGAAATAAAAAGTGAGCGAATAGGGAATGGAAACCGGGGTTTCGGAAGTTCGAAAACCGGAATGTCCGATCGATTTTCCCCCTTTAGGTTCGGAAGATCAATTAACCAAAATGAAAGCTTCCCTTTTGGGAAGTAGACATAATTGTCTGTGTTTAAATTGCTGGTCCCACTACGACAACTTCCAAAAATAACAACTTTTGATTCCCATGGAATACTTGCTAAATGGTCAACTTCCCTTCAATTTGGTTAACCCATATATTTTTTAATTCACAAACCTTGCGCGAATTTACAAAAATAAAATAAGATTGATATAAAAGTAATTTTTTATTATGTTTATTCAAGTGTACCAAAACTGAATTCAAAACCGGTATTCCGAAATTAAATAACTAAATAAATTAATATCCCGGACACTAAACACAGCGCTATCCAGCCCCAAACTATGCAAAGCTTGTACCTTGATAACAAGATAGCTGATATTAAACAGAAATACTTTTTTTTGTTAATAAATACCACAATACATAGAAAACGCTCAGCCTCAAAACAAATATTTAAAAAATAACATACAAATACAAGTGCTGTGTGGGGATTGAACGCACGACCCTCGGTTTAGCAAGCAGGGATACATGGGGATACTATCCATGACACCATCGGGCCAGTCAAAATTGAGCTTAAATAACAAAAATTCATAACCGGTTTTGAGATCATTCCGATTTTACATGCCCTAGTAGACCACACTTGTCTACCTTTATATAAAAAGGAGGGCAAAAACAGATTTAATCTTATCATACTTATAAGAATTTCGAGAAAACATACAGTGAATATTATTGCGAGTTTGTAAAAACACATATTATTATTATCACGCCTATATTCGACTGTTCCTATGGCAAAGCGGATAGTACAGTCCGTTGTAGCTCATAAGGTAACGGGGGTATACTAAAAGAACTGTTTTTTTTTGTCCTCAGCAATATTGTTGTCTTGACATGAATATGTATTAGGTATAATAGAAAATGACTTTTTTTATTAGAATTAGTTGAATTTTTAATTTGGTTTTACACACACGTGCATACACATATTACGCCTTGCGGGGTAGGCAGAGCGTAAACGGCCGCAAAAACGGACATTTACGCCACGTCTGACACATATTTGAGGGTCACTCGGATAACTGTGTATCGCCATAGTGACAGGTTGTCAAAATTGCAATACACACCCGCGAGTCTCTTAGTCGCCTCTTACGACTCCCACGGGAAAGAAATGGGGTGATGCTATTCTAATCCGGCATCCCACAGCTAAAGTTACAATTTGCCCGAAGATATAGCGGTCCTAAGTAAACATCTAGGTAAGAGAGTCCACGGTACTCCGTAAGAATTCTCAGAGAACTATAATTCTAAGGGTAAGTAAATAGTTTGGTTCTTGTTTAATTATAATAGATTGCTAAATTGTGGACATATAAGTAGTAGGTAGAAATGAGAATGAGAAGTAGTTAGAGAAAAATAATAGATCTGAGTATTATATTGTACGAAATAAGTGGCTCTATCGACTGAGTCAAACTTAAAAGTTATTTTATTTATGACTAAATTTCCGCCCAGTGGTTTCACCCGCTCCAACTCATTTTCCCGTGGTAATAGTTGTTTTCCTGCGGTAAAAAGTGGCCAATATGTTATTCTAGGTCATACTCTATCTGTGTTCCTAATTTCATCCAAATCAGTCAAGCCGTTAGAGCGTGAAGAGGTAACAAACATACATACAGACACTCTCAGATTTATAATATTACCTCTAGTATGGATAGCTAAATTGTGGACATAGAAGTAGTAGGTAGAAATGAAAATGAGAAGTAGTTAGAGAAGATTGACAGATCTGAGTATTATATTATAGTAAATAAGTACCTCTATCGACAGTCAAACTTCAAAGTTATTTGTTTAAGATTCATTTAACACAAAGGACATAAAATTTTTTTTTGGAGGCTCAGAAACAAGGGAAAACTAATAACAAAACAAAGGTTAATCAATGCGGCTAGGCAAAGCTGTAGGCAAATCTATTTAACTTTTAATAAAAAAGGATTTCTGCTAGAAAATTTTATGGATGTAAGTTTTAGAGGACGGAAAATAATAGCCATCGCTTAGCCATAGTAACACTGTTTACATGCATTTAAGTACTTGGTTAAAGTATCAAAAAGAAAAAATAAAAACCTTTTTACATACTATCGAAAAACTGAAATTCAATGGACTTGTACACATGCGATCACGAGTATTTTTTTTTACAAATGCTTAAGCGAAATGATGATAGCCTACGTAAATCGTCGCAAAAGATATTGAGTATTTAGTCCACAATAAAATCAAGTTCATTTGTTGCAACAGTAGCTCTATCTATTGGTGTAAAGTGGCGAATCGGTTTTAACAAGGGAATCTTATGGTTTACTATATATTTATATCATATTATTGCGAAAATTTTATATCAACACGGGACTTCCCATCGAGTTTTTTTATAAGAATTGTGTCTCGTTTATAGATAAAAGTCCATTTAACATTTGAATGAAAAACATCCCACCTTAAAATAGGTACACTGGAGGTATAGAATATAAAACGTTCCACGCTCAATAAGGTGGAAAAATAATCAGGATAAAATCCTCACGGGTGCTTACACTGCACGCGTGGTATAGTGATTTGCTTTGTTGGTACAATATGAACAGTTTTCGGTACATTGACTTCAATAATAGTAAGTAGTATTTGAAATAATGTTTCTCAATCCAAAGTTAAAATATAACTCGTTTATGTCGAATAAACTTACCTACCTAAATTGATTAGTTTTTTATTTAGGCAACCTATTTATTTTAACTTACTGTTATATATGTCGGGTACATTTACATTTTCTTTTTTTTTTAAGATTAAATGTCATTGGTGTCTAAACCAATTATCTATGGTCGATCATTTATGGGCGGTTGTGTATGACTTATCAGGCTGATCCGCCCGACATCCGTTATAAAATGGCAACACTTATTGCACTGTCAGTTGCAGTTTCTGTCCTTTTCTATCAGTAGTGCCGTCTCAGTTGTCTCTGAGTCGTCGTCATCGCCGGTCGTGCGAACTGATAAAGCGAAATGACGGAACCTAACAACGAAATTCGGGCAGAGATTCAGACAGCAGCGGCGGGACAAACTCCAGCTTCACCAATCTTGAACACACCATCGGGTACCCAAAAGGAATACTGCACGGCAGGTTATGCAGAGCGGCAAGCCGGCGTCGACGGGCGGGCTCCTCCAAAACCGCCTAGAAATATGGATGAGTGGACTAACTTCTTTCGTGGTCTCGCAACGTCGTTTGCGCCCAGAGATCAAGCCGGGTCTTCCAAACAAAACCAGGACAGAAAATTAAAATTCAGTGAGATTTATCTGCCGTCATTTGACCCAGATCAGTGTCAGTTTACTGCAGCTCAATGGTGCGAAGAAATTGACTATCATAAAAATCAAAATTCTTGGACAGACTACGAAACAAGAAATGCAGCGTTTACACATCTTCAAGGAAGAGCGAAAGAGTGGGCTTCACGCATATACCCACAATGTAAGACGTGGGCAGAAATCAAGGAGAAAATTATAAGACAGTTTGCAGCAACAAGGAGATTCCATGACTTGTTCCTGGATATGGTGAACTACACAAGTGATCAGGTGACCTCATACGTCGAGTATTCGTCTACCAAGTTGGCGCTGATCGACCGGCTGGACACTGGTTGGCCAGAGGCGAACAAGATCGAGGTCGTCATCTCTGGAATATCGGATACTCAGGTACGCTCTGAATTGTTAAAGAATACTCCCACAGATTTTGTAGCACTTGAACGGCACCTTAGTATCTATCCCAAAATAAAAAATCTTAAGAGAGGTCTCGATAAAATTTCTGATAGAACCGTTCATAATTCTGATATTTTTCAATCAAAGCGGCAAAAAATATACATGGGTAATCCTCACAATTCCAATCGGCGCTGTCATAAATGTAATAAAATCGGACATCTCGCACGTCATTGCGCCACTAACTCGCAAAATTCGAAGCAAATTGAACCGGAACCGAAACCTTCTACTAGTAAAGATACAAATAGTTCTGCAATTAAGTGTTCATTCTGTAAAAAAGCCGGGCACGTTGAACGCACATGTTTTATGAAACAAAGGATGGAAAAGTCAAAACAACCACAATTAAATGATCCCAACCAGTGCACAAGATCTGTAAATGTGTGCTCCTTGTCAAATTCAGATTTACTCGAAATTAAAATCTCGGACTATAATTTACTAGCGTTGATAGATAATGGGGCTGAGTGTTCCCTCATCCGTAAGAGTATCGCTGATTGCTTACCCCAAAAGAAGGAATTTGCCTTTACACGACTCGTAGGGATCGGATCAGTGCCGTGTTATTCATTCGGAAAAGTAACTACCAATGTTGTACTAAATGACATTCACACGGAGGTCACTTTTATGATTGTAGAATCATCCCAAATGCCCTATGATGTTATTATAGGTAGAGAAGTTTTTAAAAATACGGGTTTGTCACTTGTCATTAACAGTCGTGGCGTGGAGGTAACTCGCGAAGTTTGTGTTAACCTTTCTCAATCACTCGATTCATCCGACAAACATGTTGATACCGATTTAGCAGATAGCACGGACAAGGAGCGTTTAAATTTGATTTTAGATAAGTTTAAGTCAAACTTTGCTTGCGGAAATTCTCAATCTACCGTCAAAACAGGTGAAATGGAAATTAAATTGAAAAATCCAAACAGAATCGTCCAACGTCACCCGTATAGGATGGCGCCTGTGGAGCGCGCTGCCTTACGCGAAATAATAGCTGATCTAGAATCGAAAAACATCGTGCGTGAAAGCTCGTCCCCTTATGCGAGTCCTGCCTTACTCGTCAAAAAAAAAGACGGTTCAGATCGGCTATGCGTTGATTTTAGGGAACTTAATTCCAACACAGTTCGTGACAGTTATCCGTTACCCTTAATAGCGGACCAAATAGACACCTTGGGTCAAGCTCGTTACTTCTCATGCCTAGATATGGCATCTGGGTTTCACCAGATTCCGGTGGCATCTGAATCTGTCGAAAAGACAGCTTTTGTTACGCCTGACGGAATCTGGGAGTACCTAAAGATGCCTTTTGGGTTATGCAATGCCCCAGCGGTCTATCAACGCGCAATAAACAAAGCCCTGAAGGAATTAAGAGACAAAATCTGTCTTGTTTATATGGACGATGTAATCGTATTCTCTAAAACGAAAGAAGAAGCCTTTGCAAACTTGGAAGAGGTTTTAAATGCACTAACGGAGGCCGGTTTTACCCTAAATTGGAAAAAATGCTCCTTCCTGAAAACCTCTGCTGAGTATTTAGGCTATACTATCAGTAACGGCACAGTGAGACCCAACCCCAAGAAAATCGAGGCTCTGGCAAATGTCCCGTTACCCACAAACGTTAAAGAGTTAAGACAATTTAACGGATTGGCAGGGTATTTTCGAAAGTTCGTACCCCGTTTTTCCTCGATAATGGCACCGCTTTACGCATTGACCAAGAAAGACGCTAAGTGGGAATGGAAAGATGAGCATACGAAAGCTCACAAAACTATTATCGAACACCTGACTTCCGAACCCGTCCTGACCATATTTGACGAAAGCAAACCTATCGAGCTGCATACCGACGCTAGCTCAATTGGCTACGGTGCAATTCTTTTTCAGAAATTTGACAATCAATTGCGCGTAGTTGGCTATTTTAGTCAAAGAACAACGGAAGTGGAAAGCAGATATCACAGTTATGAGTTAGAGACTCTAGCTGTGTTTAAAGCATTAAAACACTTTCGCCATTATCTCTTTGGTAGAGAATTTCGAGTGGTCACGGATTGTAACGCCCTAAAAGCGTCACGTCACAAAAAGGAGTTATTACCCCGTGTGTACAGATGGTGGGCTTATATGCAATCATTCACGTTCGAGATCGAATACCGCAAAGGGGAAAGGATTCCACATGCAGACTTTTTGAGTCGTAACCCAGTGGACACAAAGTTAGTCAATCTTACTTGCGTTCGTGATGATTGGTTGATGGCCGAACAAAAACTTGACCCTGAAATTCACAATGTGATTGAATCCATCGAAAACGAAACTCTAGACCCCAAATTAAGATCTACATACGAAGTGAAAAATGGAATATTACACAAAATATTCCAAGTGGACGGTAAGACTTTCCGTCGTGTTATCATCCCAAAAAACTTTCGTTGGCAGATAATTCAGCGATTCCACGATGAATTAAAACATCTTGGCTGGGACAAAACATTAACAAAAATCAGAGAGCATTTTTGGTTTCCACATATGACAAAATGTGTGCGCACCTATGTGGATCGTTGTCTAGTTTGCAAAATTAATAAGAATCCATCGGGCAGGAAACAATCTGCTTTGCACCCCATTGAAAAGGTTGCTGAGCCTTTTCACACGATCCACATAGATACGAGTGGAAAGCTTACAGGTGCTAAACTTTCCAAAGAGTACGTCATAGTAATGATTGACGCTTTTTCAAAATTTTGTCACCTAACCCCGGTTAAAGATTTAACCTCAAAAGCTGCTTGTGGAGCTCTGCGCAATTTTGTGTATCTTTATGGCACACCCAAAAGAATTATTTCAGACCAGGGCACCTCGTTTACTGGTCAGGAATTTCGAGATCTTTGTACTGAGTGGTCCATAGAATTACACGAAATTGCAAGTGGTGTAAGCCGTGCAAACGGGCAAGTTGAACGTTTTATGCCTGTGCTTACGAACTGCTTCACCATAGCAGAAAACCATGAAAAAAAGTCTTGGAAAACAATTGTGGGCGAAGTACAACTGGCTCTTAATTGCACAAAATCTAAGAGTACAGGCAAAAGCCCGTTACAGCTCCTGTATGGCTGTAATAAATGTCCTCCACGTCTAAACGGTCTTATCAGTGAGTTTGACAAATTAGATATTGAAGCTATCAGATCTGAAGCAAAATACAGGATGGACGAACAAGGCCGTAAAGATAAAGCACGGTTTGATGCTAAAAAAGCAAAAATACGACCATTTACTACAAACGACTTGGTTTTGGTACAAAAAAATCCGCGGATAATCAACAAACTGAGCGAAAAATTTTCAGGACCATGTAAAATTCTAGAAGTATGCCTAAATGACCGATACAAAATTGAACCGATCGCAGGGGGTCGACCGCAATATGTCTGTCATGAGCGGTTGCGTTTGTATCCAACATCACCAGAGTTATCAGCGAGCCTAGATTGATGCCATTTATTCTTATAGAGTGCTTTCATCTAAGGTTGATATTTCATGTCGTCTTACAAACTAGATTGTAATCAAGTAAAATAAAAGACCAATTTGTTTTTTTTTAATTTAATAATTTCTATGATTGAATTATTTTTATATTATTTGTCTGAAAGCTGTAAACGCTTTGCCTAAAATCAGTTAATTTAGAGTAAAGTTTTGTTTAATTAAAAGAAAAGCACTTGTTGTTAGACTGAGTAATAAAAGTATAAAATAATTATTGATAATTTAAGTTTGTTTTCAATTTGGTTGAAAGCTTCTACGCTTTGCCAGGGGGTTTGGTTGAAAGCTATTACGCTTTGCCATGGATTTGGTTGAAAGCTACTACGCTTTGCCATGTATTTGGTTGAAAGCTACTACGCTTTGCCGTGGATTTTGGTTGAAAGCTACTACGCTTTGCCGTGGATTATGGTTGAAAGCTTCTACGCTTTGCTTGTATTTTGGCTAAAAGCTTTTACTCTTTGCTTGTGTTTTAGCTGAAAGCTTCTACGCTTTGCTTGTATTTTGGCTAAAAGCTTTTACGCTTTGCTTGTGTTTTAGTTGAAAGCTTCTACGCTTTGCTTGTATTTTGGCTGAAAGCTTTTATACTTTGCTTGTGTTTTAGTTGAAAGCTTTTACGCTTTGCCTGTGTTTATGTTTAAAGATCTTATTTTAACATTCATTTACAGTGATTTTATTTAACAATGCGAGAGCGCATTGATTTTCAGAATGGCCGTGTCGGGTACATTTACATTTTCTTTTTTTTTTAAGATTAAATGTCATTGGTGTCTAAACCAATTATCTATGGTCGATCATTTATGGGCGGTTGTGTATGACTTATCAGGCTGATCCGCCCGACATCCGTTATAAAATGGCAACACTTATTGCACTGTCAGTTGCAGTTTCTGTCCTTTTCTATCAGTAGTGCCGTCTCAGTTGTCTCTGAGTCGTCGTCATCGCCGGTCGTGCGAACTGATAAAGCGAAATGACGGAACCTAACAACGAAATTCGGGCAGAGATTCAGACATATATTTTGAGAGTGTTCTGTTTATCTTTAATTGTTAAGCATATATAAGAATAATATAAATATGTAAAAAGCACTATAAATTTTATTATTATGTTTTAGGTAAATAAATGTAATGAATTCTCCACCATACATAATATTTGCTATTTACACGCTAGATGATGAAGAAGAAGAAGAATGTAATGAATGTTCCATGTTCCATGATCAACCGGCAATGATCGGAAATGGATGAGCCGCGGCAGCCCAGATGGAAGAGGCGTCACCACTAGTGATGGCGACAGTCGCAGGTTCAGATCCTGCCCGCGGTAAACAAAAAATAGTTTTCTAAAATTATGTACCTAACATGGAAGTGATTTAAAAAATTGGAAGGTATTCGGTTCCTTTTTAACATATTTTTTATGGTCACCGTCAATAAGATCCGGTTTTAAATTTTGATTAATTAAATTCTGATTTCGCAAACCGAAAACTCTCAAAAACAGATGTTTTTTAGGCAATTCTCCCACTTGCCATCGGTTGGTGAGTATTTTCAAAGCACCTTAGTCGTATTAGTTTGCCGCCTTATACATACATATATAAATCACGCCTATATCCCTTACGCGGTAGGCAGAGCGTTAACGGCCGTAAAACGGATTTTAACACCATGTCTGACAAAAGCTTGAGGGTCAATCAGGTAACTGTGTATCACTATAGTGACAGGTTGTCAGACCATCGCCTAAAATTGCAATACACATCCCTCGAGTCCCTTAGTCGGCTCTTACGACACCCATGGGTAAGAAATGGGGTGATGCTATTCTAAGCCGGCAATCACACGGCGGACCGCCGTATAAGCTACATAAATTAAGAAAATATTTACATAACTAATAATATGGCCAAACTTAAAATAGATATTTCTATAGAATAACTTAATAATAGTTATTTAACCAAGCAACGCCTCCGAAGTCTGTGAACCCTCCGCTTGAGGCCAAAAACAAACTCTTGCAGACAAAATTTAATTACTTACTCCTGATTAATAACAAGTTTCCGAAAATCTTTCTTATCTGTTTCCACAGGCATTTAATTTGCGAACGGCAGTTGAATTAATTAATCGTTATGAAATATTCATTATTCAAATACAGAAGAAGATTTGAATGGAGAATAGAAAATACTGGATTTGTCCGGGAATTCGGTATACCGGATATTTTTTATAGTCTGTTTTCAAAATATACGAACGGCAAAGGGTCGCGAGGGGCAATACACATGGTATTGCGATGTAAGGGTATGGGCTGACAACTTGTCACTATGGTGATACGCAAACTACTGAATGACCGTCAAATGTTTTTGCGGTCGTTTAAGCTCTGCCTACCCTACAAGGGATATAGGCTTGATATACTCGTTCGTATGTATATAGATTTAAATCATGCAAAATAAATGGTAATTTAGGTGTTTGATAGAGTTTGATTTGCAGATGGAAGGTGAAATATTATATGTTATTATAGTATGCACCCACTGACTCTTGCAAGCCATTATGAAATACAAATCTATTTGTTTTAATGCTAACGAGCAATACTTGTGTATTTTTTTATAACATTTGAGGGTCATTTGGTAAATTATGTATCGCGTGTATAGTTACAGGTTGTCAGCCCATCGCCTAATATTGCAACACACACCCGCGACTCCCATAGTCGCCTCTTACGACACCCACGGGAAGGAAATGAGGTGATGCTATTTTAAACCAGCATCACACGGCAGTAAATCTACATCTTCAAAAGGTATAATACAACAAACTCACATTTCTTACCCATGGGTGTCGTAAGAGGGGACTAAGGGACTCGAGGGTTGGATGTGTACAATTTTAGGCGATGGGCTGACAACTTGTCACTATAGTGTTACACAGTTATCTGATTGACCCTCAAACTTTTGTCAGACGTGGTGTTAATATCCGTTTTACGGCCGTTAACGCACTGCATACCCCGTAAGGGATAGGCGTGATTTATGTATGTATGTAATCTCTTACTCGTTTCAATGTTTTCGATAGTAGTTTCCCATAGTAGTGGCAGGAAGTACAAAGTGCTGACTCTAATCGGATTTTAGGTTTGATCTCATAAACTACATCCCCAGTTGGCCAGTAAATTGTCGGGCAGCGCTCGATGCGGAGAAATAGTAGACAATGGAACTACGAGTATCAGTAAAATACTAGCCTGGCCACGGTTCACGTTGTTATTTACTGCGTATGTATTGTCGAGTCAAATAAATATTAACTCTAAATAGACAATTGATCTTCCTCATTTCGTGCGGGACACCGAATCGTCCAATGACACGCGCCTACTACTACTAGTAGTAGGCCTCTGACATGGTTGTGTTACGACCGCCGTCTAAGTAATCAATAATCATAGACAGCAGGCGAGACCGACGGCTTATCGTGCCCTCCGAAGCACGGGACCATTTCTTTTCGGACAATTTTCACCCTGCAATGTCCTAACCAGACCGGGAACAAATTCGCAAAGTGATAAATACCTATCAACTTTGTGAGAGTCCCACCGAGAATCGAACCCGGAACCTTTGCGTCGCAGGCAGTCGCGTTACCACTGCGCCACATCGGCCGTCAACAGACAATTGATTATTATTGCATACTAGAAAATAATTTCTATTGTATTTTACCAAAGGTTTCTCGTCAAATTGCAAAAGTTTTTATGGGGTGTAATGTAAGGGATTAAAACTGAACAACTGAACAACTTTTCGTTGTGAAAATTGAGTGTTTGCCAAGTTGCAGCAAGCACGCATAGGGTTACCATACCAACCGTCCGGATATCTACACTATTGTCCGGCCAAATGTTTTCGTGGCTTTTGGTAGGCTTTTTACCGAGCCACTTGCATATGGCATTTGCGAATAAAATTAAATAAATCACTATTAGCCATGTAAGCTAACTAAGTATAAGGGACAGTCTCCAATATACGCTTGGACTGAACACACGTCTTTGTCTTTTATTCTTCCCCAACAGCCAACACCGCATATCCTGGCAGGGTCGCCATGCATGCGTATATTGGAGACTGTCCTTTATACATAGTTAGCTTACATGACTAATAATAGGGAGTGATGCGTAACTACATTACACTGGTGTGCACGAGCGCAACGCTCAAATCTTCTGTATTGTGAGATACCGAGTCTTATAACGACTCGATGAATCCTAGAATTTTTCAAACAATTACGCCAATTAATTCCTACAGCCCCGCGTCTTGCTCTTAAAACTGCACAAAGGAAGCAGGTTTTGTTTGAAAATATAAGTCCGGCTTTTAGGGTAAAATGTCCGACTTATTTTAGGACTTGGCAACCCTCACGCGACATGTCTCACTACCGCTTTAAACTGGTAAGAACCAGTAACTTGAAGAGGACACGTATTCTTCACATTTATTTAGTGCACCCTAACGCCTTGTTTCGTAATATTTTAGAATGTATCAGAAATGTATGTGCAAAACGATTGTATGGATTTTTAAAATTGTTGCCTGACGATGAAGTAACGAAACCGGTCGCTTTAAAGCATTTTAATTTAATATTATACTAACTAGTGTAAAAAAGTGTTTTATTACTTAGAATATAAAATGATTGTATTATGAGCTATTAAAACTATTAGATATACTATCTTATTAATATACTTTTGACCTAACGCGAAACATTTACCTTCACCTCGCGGTTTCACACGAAGTTTTTTTTTAATTTTTTCATAGATTGGCACGTTTTCTTAGATTGTGTTTTCTCATAGATTGGCGCTTTATAGTATCCTTAGTGTTATTCCTGCTTATACTCTATCCGTGCGCCAAGTTTCATCCATATTCATAGATGGTTTAGCCAGAAGAGGTTACAAACATACATACACACACACACTTATTCTCGGATTTATAATCTTCTACTTCTTCTTAGCGTGTCGATGGCAGACACTACACCGTCGCGGCCCAGAACTTGGCTACGTTGACAGCGCTGACAGACGCTGTCATTAGATCGTCCTGCGTGCAGGTGCTAGGGCACGCAGGACACGATGTTAGGTGGTTCATTGTTTGAACTGCACCACACAAACAGTTTACATCGGAACCCTCCAAGAAGCCCCACTAGGTCATGTTTTCCTTGCTCCGGCCGGTCTGAGTCCGAAGTCTATTTAAAGATTTCGGATTTATGATTATAAGTTTGGATATAACTTTTCAAGAACTCGCGATCACTTTCACTCATTTTAAGTATAAGACCGGGTCTATCGCGATAGTATTTAGGTAAATATTAGTAATTTACATGTGTCCCGACGTTTCAATACAGTTCCATGTAAATGTCGGGACACAGGTAAATTACTAATATTTACCTAAATACTATCGCGATAGACCCGGTCTAATACTTAAAATGAGTATAAGTTTGGATATTTAATTTTGCCAAAGCCGGTTTTCTATCGGGACAATACTAAATTTACATTAGGTAAAAGAAGATTTTTTTTATTATGACGAATCATGACGACAAAAGGTAATAGTATAGTATAGTACTATACTAAATTAAAATTCAACTCACCCTTTCCATATAATAATATGACATAATTGTCATTCATATGTTACCAGAATTCAGTCAGTTGAACACTTATGTTCAAAAGATACATAATAAATGAGCCAGCACTTTCATCGTATCATCAATCGTAAACTATTTGCGAAATTCGAATTACCAATAAATACAGGAGACGTATTCTGAAACCGTAGAAAATGTGACGTCCAGCGGTTGCACCATCGCGCATTCAATCGATTCACGCCATAGCTGATAAATGGTAAAACGTGGCACATATTTCTAATGAATAATAGCACCAGCAAAAACAGATAAATAGATTTCGACAAGAAAGAAAATGATCGCCTCTTAAATTGTCAATGATTTACGCATTATTATTTAACCGTTTATTGTACACAATATAACATAAAAGACATAACATTTAGAACAATACACAATGACAAAAAAGAAATCTCTTACAGTAGACCTAGAGTTGTGGGAAGGCATAAAGTGATACGCATTCTACACGGTATCTGTAAAAATTGAGTAGCGATTAAAAATACGGCAGTTAAACTTATATGGAAATCTGCGAAATGGCGCTCAAATCATAAACTATTTCAAAGATGACGTGACTAAAATAGTCTATGACATCTACTATTTTTTTCTAAACTTATTTAACGGAAAGTAACAGTGCTATTTTAACGTGGAATCAAGACGATTGTGTAAATGGATTAGAGTTGTAGAATTTGTGTTGTCAGTTATCACTTATATCAGTAATAGGCTGTGTTTCTGCCGTTTCCAAAATACGTTTCCAAATGACTTCATTATCGATTCCATTAATTTGCTGCAATGGAAATAAACCTTTGATTTGGGATTTGACCACAAATTTTAAGCAACGCCATTTATTTTAATGGAGTATTTCGAAGCGGATTTAAATTAAGTCTATTGATGAACGCATTTCCTGCCCATATTAATAAATACAGGAGTCCCTCACATTATGAAACCAACTTTTTAAAGGCCGTTCCGTGAGAAAAAAGGGTATTTTTAAATACACACAATTTCGTTGGGACATAAGAAAAACGTTTTCTTTTTAGTATAACGATTTTTCATTATATTATATAATATTCTGGTCGCAAGAAAATACAATTAAAGAAAGTTTGCTACATAGATTTTTCCAAAGTTTGGTCCGAAGTGTATAGCAATCTTAAGAACATTACACATTATTCTTTGCGAATACGATACGTCTTGTAGTTTACTAGATTCTGGAAGTACAATTTTTTGTTTACTTGTTTTTTGGTGAGAATATTCTAAAGAGTGAAAAATTGTTCTCACACACAGAATTTGCCGTTAGTAAGTTAAGGACGTAAAAGTTCCTTGCAGGTCCTTACATTAAATGTTATTGAAAAATTGAAACCTGTACAAGTATTCGCCAGATTCAAACGAATAGTTTTATTTATATTTCAACGCAATAATAACTTGACAAAACTTTGTGGCTCTTTTAATTTATCCATATTTTTATTTTTCCAAAAACCGTATTCATTGATCAGTTTATTTCATTTCACCAAAGTCAAACAAGGCCCACGTCAGATAAGGCCCGCCCCGAATAAGGCCCGCGCCTATCAACGCCCGATCCCAGTAAACACATAAGTCACGCGCCATTACCCAGGGAATCAATGAAGCTTACAAGAATAAAGGAATTCCACCAATAATCTTATCTATTTTACTTACTATTAATGCCTCATCTGCCCCGGTACACCATGTGTACCCGTCATTTTGAACCATAGGATTTCATTGGTTTTTCAAAACTTATGAAAAAATTCATTTTTAAGCAGAAAATTTGAATAACGTAGAGATGTATTAATAATCTGATATTGTTCGTTAAGGTTATTGCATAACTCAGGATATAATCTTATCAAAAAAAGGTCCAAGAGCCTATTATAAAGAAAAACGTTTAGAAACTAAAGGCCGAAGGCGCATGTGTATAATTGTTTAAATACTAAGAATATTGTACGCTCGAAAGGGCAAACTGTTGATACCATTCGGTACTGTACCACCTGGTAAACACAGTTGACAATAAAGATTTATCTTATCTTATCTTATCTTATCCGAAAGTCTAAAATTGGAACTTTAACCTGCCAAGAAACAGTATTTCCATTAGAATACATACTCACTAGTGATTCCCTTCATAATGAACTATTATTATTATATTATAATTAGCCTATCAGATCCCACTGCTGGGCAAAGGCCTCCCCCGCGGTTTTCCACTTGTTGCGGTCTTGTGCAACCTCGGTCCAATCCTTTAAATGGGCATCGAAATCATCACGCCATCTTTTTCGGGGTCTACCTCTGCGACGAGACCCGCCTTGAGGTACCCAATCTTCCGTGACGATTCTAGCCCATCGATCAGGGTGCATCCTGCAGACATGCCCGGCCCAGTCCCATTTCAACTTGGCAGTTTTGTATCCTACGTCGGTGATGCCCGTCTGAGCTCGAAGTGTAGTGTTCCGAACTCTGTCTGTTCTCTTGACGCCGAGGATACTTCGCTCCATCGCTCTTTGGCAGACCTTGAGTTTGGACTTCTGACCTTCTGTTAGAGACCAGGTTTGAGCACCGTAGGTTAAGACAGGCAGAATACACATGTCAATGAGTTTTCTTTTGAGTGATAAAGGCAGTTCACCCTTCATGAACTGTTTTAACGACCAGAAGCTTTTCCAAGCGTTTTCAATCCGACGATCGATCTCTTTTTCTTGCCTGTTGTCCAACGAAGCAATCTGGCCTAGGTATATATACTCATCGACATAATGTATTGTCTGCTTGTCGACCTGTACCCTATGTTTCGTGCTATTGGTCATCAGTTGGGTCTTTGTCCTGTTCATGTGAAGTCCAACCCTTAGGTCCAACCTCAAGGCTTGCTGCATTCAAACTTTGAAGCATCTCCTCGAGTTCCTGTGCCGTATTAGCAAACAGAACAATGTCGTCGGCGAAACGTAAATTTGTCAATCGTTTTTCGCCGACGACAATGCCTCGTGATTCCCATAGTACAGATAGCTGTTTAAACACTTCCTCCAAGGTGCACGTAAATAGTTTAGGGGAGAGGGGGTCACCCTGTTTCACGCCCTTCTCGATGTCAAATGACGGACCCGAAAGGTGGAGCTTGATGGATGCTGTACTGTGGGTGTAGACTAACTCCAAAAGTTTGACATATGTCTCTTCTATGCCTTGTGTGCGAAGAGCTGAGAATATTGCTGAGTGTGAGAGGCTGTCAAACGCTTTGGCGTAGTCCACGAAAGCTAAGTATAGCGGTGTGTGGAACTCGGTGTGCCTTTCTATTATCAGATTCAGCGTATGTAGGTGGTCAGTAGTAGAGAATGATGGTCGAAAGCCGGCCTGCTCTGGTGGTTGGTGGCGGTCTAGGATTCCAGCAATGCGGTTCTCTACTATCTTGATAAATATTTTGTAAATGTGGGATATAAGACTAATGGGACGATAATTGTTGATATCAGATTTGTCGTCTTTTTTGTGCAGTAGGATAATATTTGAGTGACAGAAATCCTTAGGGATAGACCCCGTAATCAAAATACTATTAAAGAGATTCAATAAATAAGGAATTAGAACAGGCTTTCCCACTTTGAGCGATTCAGTGCTGACACCATCCTCTCCAGGACTTTTCCTATTTTTCATACCCTTCAAAGCTCGAAATATTTCGCCTTCGGTGAAAAGGGGTATAGTATCAGCACAAGAATATGGGTTGGATGGATTATGTGTTGATTGGTTAGAGTTCGAGTATAAGGTTTTATAAAAGTTTGTACATATAGTAAAAACCTTGTCACGGCTAGTCTGTCTCGTTCCGTTGCTGTCTCTCAAACTCGTAATCCATGTTTTTTCTCTTGATATACCCTGTTTGGCGGTGCGTAAGCTGTTATTCGTTTCTAACGCTCTTTGTACAAGTTCTGTATTATATTTTCGTAAATCATACCGAATGTTCCGTTTGACTTCTCTATCGATTTTTCTATAACTGTCTGTGCATTTTTCTGCAGTACATCTGTCTTCAATTAAATTTAATGTTTTCTTTGATAATTTGTTGTTTTTGGTTCTGGACTGTTTTATTTTTCTACTTGCTGTCTTAATACTATCTGTAATATTTTTGTACTGAATTTGAATGTCATGAGTATCTGTTGGTAATGAATCGAAACTGTTTTTTAATTCTAGATTGAATATGTTAACGTTATTTGTGAGAGTATCTAAATCGATTAGTTTAATCTTTGGTCTGAATAGCCGTTGTCTGTGGATCTTAAATTCAAAACGTAGTTTAGCACGCAGAGGTCGGTGATCGGAGCTAAATTTGATATTGTTTATTATACCGACGTCTTTGACAATATGTTTGTTAGATGTGAGAATGTAATCGATTTCGTTACGGGTTTGCGAATCAGGTGAGACCCATGTCCATCGTCGCTGAGGTTTTTTGGTAAAAAAGCTGTTACTAACTGCGAGTCTTTGGCCAAAAGCAAACTGAATTAAGCGAGTACCTCGATCGTTTCGGATGCCGAGGCCGTAAGGCCCTAACACATCGGTATTGTCTTGTTGTTGGCGAATTCCGACCTTGGCGTTGAAATCCCCTAATACGAGATTAAAGGTTCCTTTACACTCGTCGCAAGCTTTATTTAGGGTGTCATAAAAGTCTTCAACCTCATCGTCTTTATGTGTAGATGTTGGTGCGTAGACTTGGATTAGGGTCAGCGTTTTATTTTTGGTAAGTCTGAATTTTATGCCTGCAATTCTGTCTGAATACCCTTTGAATTCAATAATGTTGTTAGTCCATTTTTTTGCTACTAAGAATCCAACTCCATAAAGTCCCTTCGTAGTGCCAAAGTGGTAGAATGTGCCATTGTGCCTATCAACGGTTGATTCTCCCTCTTTTCTGACTTCGGAGAAACCAATTATGTCCCATTTGATGCTCTCTAGTGCGTTGTCAAGTTCCAGCATTCTCTCATCCTTCATTAGCGTTCTTACATTATAGGTTAGAACATTAAGTATATCAGAGTCCGTTATTTCGCAAGCCAAAGTCGTTTGACGGGAGATCGACGTCACCCGGGGATTGTATACGCCCCTGGTCCCAGCGCCAGTCCGACTTCCGTCAGAGCCGGCCCGGTCACTGGGGCCGCCGGGAATTTGGGGCCTGGGCAATGTGTTATGGTTCATTTTGAGGGGGGGGGTTGGGCCAGATTAACCCACCATGCTGGTCCAATGCATTGTTGGTGGGGGGCCAGAGCCTCGTTCGTTTATCAGCAGGATGCACCGCGAGCAGGAGAGGTTGACTTGGGACCCGAGAGTTGTTATTTAGGTCCCCTTACATTAGGTCACCTTTCACATTTCTTTTCATTAATGAACTATTAATGAAAAGAAATGCGAAAGGTGTAAGTAAGTAATATCCCTTCAGCCGGATGTACCCAAAACGCAGTCTTTCTACTTCGTGTTATGCCTAAATGTCATAACATAATACATTAGCTAAATGACTAGTTATTTATAAGCCTATTTATCAGATTGCTCACATACACATATTCTTTATTGCACAAAAATAAAAAGAAAACAGAATATAGGATATATTAAAATAAAGATAGAAAACAGAGCAGAGTGCATAAGTAATAAATATGTATGTATCATGTATGTAAACAACAATAATAAAAAAACACGACTGCTTTCCCATATAAAGCCTAGCCTATGGCACTGGAGATAATGTAAGGATTTTTCTGAAACAATTCCCATTCGAATCTGTTAAGTGGTTGACGAGTTGCAGTACTTTAGAGAATCGCACATATATACATACATACATGAACTCTAAAAACATTACACTCCTTTTTTTGATTAGGCAAACTCACTATTCTGAATTTTAAACCTCCTTACCTGGAACAATCCGATTAGATTATTAATTATAGCGTATCTAGTTATGGCAGAACATACAAAACCTGTTTGAATATCATTTACAAATTACAGCTGAGAATATTGAAAACGATTCAAATTAAGCTGGAATATAAAACAACTACCAGAATATTTCAGCTCTCTCAACTTAGACTCAATCTCTAAAATTAACACACCGCCATCTAGTATGACAGATAGAAAAGTCCCCAGTCGCAATTTCCTTTCGTCTGACAGACGCATGCGTTACGGTGCGTTAAGAATACGACAATAGACGACAAGAGGGAAAACTGCCTAGCTAGGTATCTTAAAACAACTATTTCTAAAATCGTGATAAATCTTTAACTGTTTATTGTATCGGTCACTTCACTGCTAAT
Source organism: Tuta absoluta (assembly GCA_027580185.1). NCBI lineage: Eukaryota > Metazoa > Arthropoda > Insecta > Lepidoptera > Gelechiidae > Tuta > Tuta absoluta. The sequence goes on along the minus strand of JAQAHW010000019.1, from coordinate 1,358,567 downwards.
TTTCTTCGGCAACTGTTATTCAATATTGGCTAAGTTTTCACCGAGTTCTCATAATAATATTATAAACGCGAAAGTTTTTGTGTTTGTTTGTTTGATACTTCTTCACGGAAAAACTACCAAACCAATTGTAGATAAATAGTTGTTTTCCCGCGGTAAAAAGTGGCCTATGTATTATTCCAGGTTAAATTCTACCTGTGTTTTAAATTTCATCCAAATCGGTCAAGCCGTTTAAGCGTGAAGAGGTAAACAACATACATACACACACAAACTCTCAGATTTATAATAGAAGTATTAAGTACGGATTAGGGCAGTACCCTAGCCTATGGGATCTTCTTAATTCATTATTTCACATTCAGTAGAAGGTACCTACTTATTCAAATTCGGTCTCTAGTGATAAGATACAGAATTTCCATGCATTACATTAGTTTAATTTGTCTCGAAAATCCCTTAAGCATCTACTGACAAATTAAATGAATTTACACACAGCATTCTAAATCCTTACTTTCGAACAGATACGTATTTCCTTGGGGAATGAAGGTTAAACCCGGGCTTACACTTTATGGAGTAGCTTTAAGGAGAATAAGGTGTTAATTTTAGAGGAGTGAGTTTCGGTCTGAAACTTAGCATTGAAGTACTATAAGGTGAAGTGGGATTAGAAATCAACCGCACAAGGTTTGATAGTATTACTGTCATCTATTTTTCCCATTGGTGTATTTCGTATTATCCACGCTTCCATAGTAAAGTTTAGTTTATCAATATATAGGTATCTATTAAGTTTATTATATTGTCTATGTATGTATTAGAGTGTATTATAGTATTAGTAGTATATGAAGGTGTTTGCACCTACTCCATATCAGCCAAAGGTTGCCTGGAAGAGAATGCTGCTTTAGCATTAAGGCCGCCTTATTGTACTGTGTTTTGTCTTTGTTTTTTTTTTTTCGATGTAATAAAGTATATTATTAGTATGCGGAATTTTGTATCCTACTTCATGAAAAACAAATTAAGAGACGGTATTTTCCTTAGTAGGTTATACTTCAATGTATATGCTACAAAACTATGGGTTTCTTAACAAAATTTTTCGAAATTGCCTCGATAGAATAAAATCGCAAAGTAAGCTCTAATTTTGATTGAAAATTGAAAACCAAAGATTTTTCCAGGAGCAGTTCTCAGAAAAGGACTAAACCGAGTAAACGAGTAGGTACTTGAATACCAAATTTTAAAACACTTCCCGTGTTAGGTATACAATTATTGAAAACTTGCAAAATTTTCAAGCGCGGGCAGGATTTAAACCTACGACTTTCGCATTACTAGTGGCGACGCCTCTTCCATCTGGGCTACCGCAGCTCATTCCTTGCCCGCAAATTTTGCTAGTGTATTTTAATGCCAGTAACGCGTGGCAAGGCTCCATCTACCGCAAAAACTAACCCGATAGATGGAACCTTGCCACGCGTTACTGGCATTAAAATACACTAGCAAAATTTGCGGGCAAGGAATGAGCTGCGGTAGCCCAGATGGAAGAGGTGTCGCCACTAGAGTAGGTACTTATCGTAGATCCCCTAAAACCTCCACCCACTCAGCCCTACCTATCTCTTGGGATTTTCGCACCTCATAAACGGTATACTGGAAGGATAATGATGATACGCCTTGTAAAATGTTTCGGAGTTTAAAGGATGAAATAAGAAAAGTAAAAATTCTAGAAGTGGCATGCTGACATGTTGATTTCGTAAAATTTTCTTGAGTTTGCACAACTATCACTTATGGATTTTACAAGTCCTACGTCTTACAAAGGAATTGTAAAATCCAAAAAAACACAATTTAAATCCGTTTAAAATTGTTTAATTGTGATATTGTTTTCTTTTTGTATTTTCATTTTCACTTTTTAGTGCAACAGCTTCTTTTTCTCTCTGTTTACAGCAGGTTTGTCGGTAGGGAATGCTGCGTGGCATTAAGCCCGCCTTTTATACGATATGCAATAAAGTAGAAAAATAAATCAATAAGGTACACAAAGCTTACCGATATATTAAAATCACTGTGTGTGATGGTAGTAAGTTGTATTAAATTTTCTGTATATGAAAGAAATAAACTATTAAAATGTTGACATTAACTGGATTACAAAAGCGATTACGTCGGAATACTAAATGAACTGTTTTCAGAATTCATAATTACAATTTATAATAACTTTATTGGTAAACGATGTTTCCGCCGACACGCAGTTTTCATTCAATTGACAGGTCGACCGCAGAATCCACAAATTTTAAACTTTAATAGACCGTGACAAATTGAATCCAGTTCCGCCATATTTAATTAACCGAGATTGCTGGACCGTGTAGAATCGGAATCCGAAATGTGATTGGCATCTTTATTTAAATTGCTGCCGTGATCTAGTGGAATGAACCTTGATCTCAGAATCCGGAGGGCCCTGGTTCTATTCTCTGGACACCCACAAATAAATTGTCAATTTCAATTGCAATTTTTATTGGTTATAACAATGCAGGGTGAACCACCTTTTTATGAAACTACACGCTACAATTCTACAGGTGAAATTCTAAGTACGCGTACACATACATACACATATCACGCCTATAATCCCTTGCGGGGTAGGCAGAGCGTAAACGGCCACAAAAAACGGACATTTACGCCACGTCTGATAAATATTTGAGGGTTATTCGGAAAATTGTGTATCGCCATAGTGACAGGTCGTCAGCTTATGGCCTAAAATTGCAATACACACCCTCGAGTCCCTTAGTTGCCTCTAACAACTCCCACGGGAAAGAAATGGGGTGATGCTATTCTAAGCCAGCGTCACACATTGCAATTTATATTGGTTATGACATTGCAGGGTGATCCACCTTATTATGAAACTGCAGGCTACAAGTCTGCAGGTTAAATTCTTAGTATAATGCGTGGCCGGTTAATATTCGTGTCTGTGTCCCTACATTTCCTTGGAAAGTATTATTTTTTAGTTTTTTTTTAAATTAGGTATTGGTTTGCTCTTGACTCTAGTCTAGGTCATAGGACAGAGACAGAGTCTAAGATGGAGCGAGCTCACCCAGAGAAGCCTGTTCACTCTTACTTTGAAGAGATTAGGGTTGTATGCGTTTGGAAACACAGACCCAGGTAGTGAGTTCCACTCTTTAGCAGTGCGCATTATAAATGATGACTGGAAGCGTTTAGTCCTAATTGGTGGAATGGCAACCAGGTACGGATGGTATCCGGCGGTGCGTCTGGATGTCCGATGGTAGAAGGGAGCTGGTGGAACAAGGTCGTGAAGCTCTTGAGCACACTCTCCGAAGTACCATCTGTAAAAAACCGACAAGCAGGCAACCTTGTGGCGATGTTTCATCGATGTGCACTTGAAGATTGGCTAGAAAACTAATACGAGGACAATTCTGCCAATGTCAAGGATGAAAAATACACGGGTATCATTAAGTATAGCCACTCTAAATAGCCCTGTCTCTCTAAACAATAACGAATAAGACAAAACATAATACTTACTTAGAATACCTAGAAGTATAATGACTACAATAACATACTATGGTCTATTCAAATATACAAAAAAGTAAAAACAAATGTAGAGCTACCTGGAAAGTAATTCAAAGCGAAACAGATGACAAATGGACAAATAATCATATAAAAGAAATCAAACTTAATAACAAATGTATAACTAAACCAACAGAAATAGCATCGACCTTTAATGAACATTTTATTTCTCAGACTAATAAATTAAATTCTAATATAATGATAACTAACTCCAAAAAATCAATTCCGAATTCAATATATTTACAACCAATTAATGAAAATGACATAATAAAAATTATTATGACATTAAATAATACAAATGCTGTAGGACACGATGAAATATGTACCAATGTTATAAAGGCCTGCAAGGAAGAAATTGCTTCAGTTCTGGCGTATTTAATAAACCTTTCCCTTGCAAGTGGAGTATTTCCAGACTTACTAAAGTTGTCGGTCGTTAATCCTTTATACAAATCAGGTGACAGTTTTGACATGAACAACTTTCGTCCTATAACATTGATACCTATTTTTTCAAAAATATTTGAAAAGGTTATGTTTGCAAAGTTAATAAAATTCTTAAATAAATACGAAATTCTAAAACAAGACCAATATGGCTTTCAGAAACAAAAGTCCACCACTCTTGCAGCTTTTCATCTGGTGAATGAAATCTTGCAGAGCACAAATAAGAAACTTTTTACGACAGTGCTCTTTCTAGATATGTCAAAGGCTTTTGACTTTGTCTGTCATAAGCTACTACTAGCCAAACTTGAACATTACGGAATACGGGGCCCGGCCCATAGCTGGTTAACTAGTTATTTACAGGGCAGAGAACAATGTGTTGAAATATCGTCTATGGATTCTAAAAATACTGTACATACACACAGATCTGTGTACAAAGCTAACGAGTTCGGCGTACCACAGGGAAGTGTCTTAGGTCCTTTGTTATTTTTAATTTATATTAATGACCTTCCTGAAGTGACTAATTACAGATCAATTTTATTTGCCGATGACATATCAATTATAGTGACTTCAAATATTAAAAATAATACAATTAATCAACATGAAATTGACATAAATTATACAATCTCATCAATAATAGAATGGTTAAATAAGAATAATTTAAATATTAATATAACTAAAACAAATTTTATAAATTTTAATAATCTGAATTCTAAACTAAACATAAAATATAAAACTGAAAATATTCAACATGCAGAATCTGTGAAATTTCTAGGCATTTTCCTTGACAAAGAATTAAATTGGAAAAAACAAGTAAATCATGTGTGTCAAAAAATAAATCGATTCAGTTTTCCTCTTTATAAACTCGCAAAATCAGCTTCACTGGAAACAGCTATGACAGCATATTTTGGTTATGTACGGTCGGATTCATAAGTGGAGTCATAGTTAGACCACTTGACCGATTGCAATACGGGTTATTATCCTCTGTACTTACTTTACTAACTTACGCACACACGTAAGATTATCGACTGTAAGTAGAAAAGTCCACCTTAAGGCGTAGCATTAAAACTTAAACAGATTACCACCTATAAGCGACATCTATGTAATCTTTGAAATAATTACTCGGTGATAGCCTATTCGCCACCACATCACCACAAAGTATACATCACACTGGTTTGTCTAAAACCGTATTATAGCTATCCTTATTCGTTCACTTGTAGTAAAGCAATAGATTACATATCTTTATTTCGTCGTATTGATCACAAGCTACCGTAGCTTAGCGGTAATAGTTCTTACCTTCTAATCAGAACGGAACCGGGTTCCCATCCGATCTCTGTATGTTGATTAATGTTTTTTTAAATGTTTTTACAATATTTTCTCCAGTAATAATTATTTTATATAATATTGTTCTATATATTCATCTATGTATTATATCTATAAATGTTTATTGTAAATTATGTATCAAAATATTATATCTAAAAACATAAACCTATAATATTGTAATAAAACAAAAAGTAAGGTAAGAAATTATTTTATTGGTAGGTATGGTATCACTTTATGTAAATAACATAATGACATGAATGATAACTTTTGGTAACCATAAGATACGAGTATGTAAAACTACATAAAATACTTGCTGTCGTAATACTTAGTTAATAGTTTTGTTTGAATGATAAAACACAATAGTATGTAAAATGATATTAAGTGTTCATTAGCTGAAACATCGATAGGTAATTATTTATAAGATCATAGGAATGATCCAAATCTTGGATTGAATCTTTCAATAAAGTTATTTAAGTAATAATTTCGTTAGTAATTATTTTATTGTTCTATGTTTAACGATGATGCACTTTCCTCGGAAGTAAAAGTAATTGTAATAATAATAAATCAGTTATTTGCCTACATCTCAAGGTTTAAGCTTAAGTACTCGTTTTCGTAATGAAAAGATATTGAAGCAAGGCCTTAAGATAACTGACTAATAATTATCAATCTTATATAAATATAAATCGATGTTTTAGCATAATTTAATTGCTAATGCTCCACAAATACCTACTGCAATAGTAGGCGGGTAAGCAGGTAAACAGAGGTTGAGTGAGCAACGATTTATCAGGCCCGCTTCGGCATACATTGCTGATTATTTTGTGTATATTCATATATTATAATGAAATACACAAGATAATCAGCAATGTATGCTAGATCGGGTCTGATTGGAATCTTAAGTAAAAATCGCCGCTTACATAATTAGTATTTGGTGTTACCTCCGCTGTTTTCAACAACACTTAATAGACTCGATCAAATAAGTGCATATATCTGTTCCTCTGGTACTCTCCCACACTCCCAGGCAGTGAGCCTCTAAAGCTTCTGTAGTTCTTTCATTGCGCATGTCCCACCTTTGCACCATTAAACCCCATAAATTCTCTATGGGATTTAAGTCCGGAGATTTTGCTGGCCAACGAATAACTTGGATATCTGGGTGCTGGCTAAACCAATTATACACCACGGCAGCTCGATGCACTGGACAATTTATCCTGCACAAATGCAAAACGAGGAACTTCACTAGCAGGATAAACAGTTAAACATTTCGCACCGTCGTCGGTAGCATGCTTTCCTGTAGCATATCAACATAATTAGCGGCAGTTGCACGCCCTCTTTCTTGTGCTACTAATTTGCCTGGACCAGCGGCAGAACCATTTTCTTCATATTGTTACACCATCATCCTCCGCTGTGAATCATTAATAAGACGAGTCGAGTTTTTACGCTACCTTCCTCTTCAAAACGTGTAACCCAACGTTTAACAGTCTTCCACTAAAACAAAGTAGCATTATTAATAAAAAAGTTTATACTAATCGGTTCACAGCTCCCAACATACTATGAGTCAAAGTTTTTAATATTTAAAATACAATTGTAATGAAATAAAACTATACTTACGGCCAGACCAGTCTGATTAGCAATTTGAGTTAAATTAAATCCAATATCATGCAGCGCCACAGATAATTGCAGCGCAACAATACGCTGCTTATCCTGCAAACTGATAATAGTATGCATTTCGAAGAAATAAACACTGAAGTTTAATAAATAAACTTAGGTTAAAAAAAATCACTTAGCACACGCACTTTCTCGCAAACGATCTAGCAACAACTAAAATGTAATTCAAAATTTACTAAATTTTGCTTCATTTGATAAAATAAAAACTAGAACGAAGAAATCGGGATTCGATCCATTGTCTCCACAATAACGGTCAAGAATTTGCTTGACCGCGCTACTGACCACGCTACCGAAGCTAATGATTCATGAAGTGAAATAGTCAATACTACTCAGCCTATTATACAATGGTAGTTCGTCAAATAATAGTATGTTATACGTCATTTGTGTCATTGTGTGAGTGTCGCCGCGGGTGCGAGCGACTTGTTTTCTGAGGTTTGTGTTAACTATGACTCCACTTTAGAACGCGACCGTACAGTCTGTTTTAAAATATGGCTTAATTGTGTGGGGAAACAGCACTGATTGTAATGATGCTTTTATCGCACAGAAAAAATGTATTCGTTCTATATGTTGTGTAGAGCCTTTGCATTCTTGTAAATCACTTTTCAAGAAACTAAATGTACTTCCACTGCCTTGCATGTATATATTCGAAATTGCAAAATTCGTTAAAGAAAACCTGCATTGCTTTAAAAAAACCACTGATATATGTCCCAGAAATACAAGGAATCCGGATAGGCTGGTACTTGGTTTTGTCCCAAAAACGACACGTTTTCAGAAAAACTGTTTTAATATGTGTATTAAAATTTTCAACAAAATTCCATCGCATATCAGGCAATTACCGCCAAAACAATTTAAATTTGAAATGTACAAATGGCTTAGTACGCAGTGTTTCTACTCCGTAAAAGAATACTTAGATTACAAATACTGACTTCGAAGATTTTATATAAAATATTTGTATGCTGTAATTATTTGACATGGCTGATTAGGAGAATCTAAAATTATTTTACCATCTATGTACTGTACCCTAGTCTAAGCAAATAAAGTTATCATTTATAAGAACATAATTAGAAATAATTGTGCGTCCCTTTGAGACCCCCTATCAAGAGGTTGAAAATTTGGAATCGTTCGGTCAAGGCACCGGTAGCTCAGTTGGCAGAGTGGTGGGGCAGTTTTCCACAAGTTCATGGGCGGTGCACACCACCTGCGTATGTGTGTACACGCGCGTGATGACGCTTGTACAGTGACGTTGTGATGTATAGGTCTGTATGAGATATGACACACTGCTTGCATAAGCGTAATGCACGAGGGCCGATGTGGCGCAGTGGTAGTGCGACTGCCTGCGACGCTGCCTGGTAAGGACATTGCAGGGTGAACCAACTGATTGTCCGAAAAGAAATGATTCCGTGCTTCGGAGGGCACGTAAAGCCGTCGGTCCCGGTTGCTGTCTATGATTACTTAGACGGCGGTCGTAACACAACCATGTCAGAGGCCTACTAGTGATAGTAAGCGATTGAAAAACTCTGACACCAGGGTTCATCAGATCGTTGGACGACTCGGTGTCCCACACGAAAAGAAAGAGAGAGAGCGTAATGCACGAAAAATTTAATCTGATCAGATCACGCGCGTGTACACGCATACGGACGCGGTGTGCTCCGGCCTTCAAGCCCAGGCCGACGCAAAAAAATATCAATTTCTTGATTTGATTTACAATTACCTAGAGTGGAGCTGCCATCCGTGAACGAATATAGCGACCAGCTATTGTCTACAGTGTGATAGACACTTGATTTCGACACGGAAATGAGACCAGCCAAGCCACACAGAATGTGCAAATTTGACCTCGATTTTCACAATATGCATAGCATTTGAGACTATTGACAGCTTTGACATTGATACATGAAAATTTCCTGTGAATCATCATAATAAAAAAAGTAAGAGTTTATATTTAGCTATAAACACACTTTTACAATATTTGCTAATTAACATCATAGTTTGTAGGCAAAAAATAATACGGGATGTATGGGACAGCCCTCCGAATACTGATAGGGTACATGCAGACCATGAAACTGTACAACTTTCCCTCTGAATACCTTCTAAATGACAAGCAGCAAAAAATACGTTGCCTACTATAAGGTGGTGTAAGGGACGGTGTACCGAAAACTTTGCAGGCATGATCAGACCATGAAACTGAACAACTTTTCTATGGAAGATAAGTTGGTAAACGAGAATATTTTTTCGACCTCCCATACTGAATTCCCGATCAGCTGAATTACTTTCTATGGAAACTCGAAAAAATAATTCGTTTCCCAACATAGGCTCCATAATAAAAGTTGTTCAGTTTCATGTTCTGATCATGCCTGCAAAGTTTTCGATACACCGTCCCTTACACCCTGTATATTTCTAGGAGAAAGTTGATCAGTTTTATGTTCTGAATGCACTTACACGCGGTGTAGGTATTCGTGATCCTAAGAAAGATTACTGAAACTCGTATTCCTGTCTAGCTAGCTACTCGAGAATGTTCGGCGTCATCATCATTGGCCTCACGCACGCCTCACGCGTCTGTGACAGACGATTTAATCAGTGTCTGAGGCAAGACTTTTATCCTCGTGACGCGGGTGAAGTATCCTCTCCACAGACACTGCGTTGCCTGGGACGCAATTATGGAAAACGCAGGGCTGCCCAGGAACTGCGCCACCCTCTCGGCCTTCCTGGCTGGATCCGCAGGAACGACTAGTCGATACGTGCGGAGCCAGGTCGGCTGCAGGAGTCTGCCGCGCGGTAGATCTCTGTCACACGCGCCTGACGGAGACCCCGTTCCGGGTTTAATTGTGGAGTTGGCCTCTCCAGGACCGTTGTGTTTGGGTCGGTTAATGTTCGGCGTAAAGCCTGCCTAACGTTAGAAGCGTAGAGAATGTCCAGGAAATGTATTAGCGTAGCGCAGATTTATTTCCAATAAAGCTCAAGATGAACGGTTTACAAAAAGAAATAAGGACCTAGACTAGAGTCAAGAGCAAACCCATCACTAATAAAAAAAAAAAAAAATAATATATGCCGTGTGATGCCGGCTTAGAAGGCCGTGTGATGTTGGCTTAGAATAGTATCACCCCATTTCTTTCCCGTGGGAGTCGTAAGAGGTGACTAAAGGACTCGAGGGTGTGTATTGCAATTTTAGACGATGTGCTGACAACCTGTCACTATGGCGATACACAATTTTCCGAATGACCCTCAAATGTTTGTCAGACGTGGTGTAAATGGCCGTTTTTGCGGCCGTATACGTACTGCCTACCCCGCAAGGGATTATAGGCGTATGTATGTGTGTATCTTCTGCAATTTGTAGGAAAACTAGGACGTGCGATTGAGCGTGCGATAGTCAATTGAGTGACATGTCTCATAGTGACAGTTTAACGTAACACAATATACATACGAGTACATATATACACAAATCACGCCTCTTTCCCGGAGGGGTAGGCAGAGACAACTTTATTTCACTTCGATCGTGGCATCTTTCGCCTCTTCTACATTCATCAATCGCATCATGCACGATCGTTGGTTCAGGGTAGTATAATCAATGTAGAGGTACTATGATAAATCAAAAAGTTAACGGCCTAAGTACGTCACTTATGGGCGACCCTGATGATCGTTGTATTTGTATCGTTACAAATGTATCTTCAGAGTGTAAGGGACAGCCCTCCAAATACTGATAGGATGAAACTGAACAATTTTTCATAAAAAAATATTTCAGGGAACGTTAAAAATTATTTGACTTCTCATACTTAATGCAGTAAAACTGATTGTGATTAATTAGTCGATTTTTTTGTCGTTTCCTGACATATGTTTCTAAGGGAAAGTTGTTCAGATTATTTTAGTATTCGGAGGGCCGTCCCTTAAACCCCGAAATATAGAAAATATTTAATCATCATTATTGCAGCCGTGAGAAATCCACTGCTGTATATGTTAGACTATAATAATGTTGTTGATGCCGCATCACCCCAATTAATATTGGATGTCCTAAAAAGCGACTGATGGATTAATTCATCCAGTGAATGGGCAGCAGCGTTGCCAGTGAAAGCAATATATTGCATTGCACTTTTTTTTTAGTGTGGGACACTGAGTCGTCCAACGACCCGAAGAACCCTGGTGTAGGCGGTTGAAAAACCTCGTAGGTAGTAGGCCTCTGATATGGTTGTGTAACGACCGCCGTCTAAGTAATCATAGACAGCAACCGAGACCGACGGCTTAACGTGCCCTCCGAAGCACGCAACTATTTCTTTTCGGACAATCGGGTGGTTCACCCTGCAATGTCCTAACCAGACTGGGAACTAATTCACAAAGTGATAAATATCAACTTTAGTGAGTGTCCCACCGACAATCGAATCCGGGACCTTTGCGTCACAGGCAGTCGCACTACCACTGCGCCACATCGGCCGTCATGCATTGCACTCGCTAATCTGGTTGCCAAGCGTGGTGAGTATGGTAATAGGTGGAGACCCATGTCCAGCAGTGGACTGTTGTGGTATAAATTGTATACCTAACAAGGAGAGTGTTTCAAAATTTGGTATTTAATGTTGTTGTTAATTATTCATATCTTATATTGCCCTCAATTCAGGATATACATTCTCTTATCTTACCTTTAATAATTAGTGCTGTCACTTTCCGTCAAATAGGTTAAGAAAAAGATATGAGATATCTAAGTCCTGGTATGTTTAAAAATGGGTTCTTCGCAATTTCTAGTCAATTTTGTCGCCATTGTTTTCATCGTCGCCTTATTTTGACATATAAGACGAATTTTGCGTCAAATTTTAAGACATGACTAAGATATCTCCTATCCTTTTCTTAACCTATTTGACGGAAAAAGACAGCACTAATTTAAGGTAAATAAAGAGAATTTAAAACCCGAATTCAGGCCATTGTTGCGTTCATAAGGAAGGTACAACTTAAATACTCAAGTATTTTGACGAGCAAGTAAATAAGGATATCTCTCATATAATTTAATACAAAGTCTCACTTTACCGTCGCTTTGAAGACGAGATGAATATTAATGCTGTATTTGCGCCTTACCTGTAATCAAATAACACTGGATTATAAATGTATACTTTGTATTCTGCACAATGTTCATTTAAAAAACATACATGTACATACATTGCACTGGAAATACTAAGACTGACATGAAAATTTATTTATTTTAGTAATTGGTATTTATTAAAATATTATTAAAAAATGTATTTATTTTAAATTTTTTAATAAAGTATTAGTGTGTTTACGTTCACGTAATGCGTTTGCTCTGTATTTTTTAATTTATTTATTTAATAAATATTTTATAAAAGTATTTTTGGGAAAACGAAACCTAGTTGAACCCAGCTTGATCGATTTATCACCCACTAAATACCCTACGTACAAAAATTAATGAAAATTTCGGAAACGTTTTTGAGATCAGGAATATAAATTTATGTCGCGGAAATAACTATCTCAAATTCAGGAATTTTGAAATATGCATGAATGTTTAATTCTACTATCGTCTTTAACCAATCCAAGAATAAGATCAATTCCTAAAGCTGTGTGTGATGATGTGATGTGATGAAAACTAGACATTTCTTATTTGACAAAATCAAATATTCAAAATCTATTTAATTGTTCCGGGGTTAAATGATGACTTATATTTTCCATTAGAATTCAGAAAAGGTGGCCTATGAATTGCATGGATAGTTAATGGAACTTGCCAACGGTTAAAGATTTTTTGAAATTGTTTTAGAAAATGCAACTAAATCTTTAATAATTAATAATAAAGATGTTAATGTGATTGAATTTTTCAATCAAAATGAATTTAAAATATGACAAGATATTTCTTTTTAAACCAATTTTACAGAAAGTGACAGCGCAAAATTAAGGTTAGTTAAGATAATTTATTTCCCGTATTGAGACCTTATCAACTGCCACAACAATCCACTGCTGGACACAGGCCTCCCCCTAATGGAGGGTATTGCCATACCACACCTCGGACACTGTCGCTCAAAATGTATGAAACAAACGCGTTGCTACGCATACAGTCTAAGGTCGCGTAGGTGAACGCGGACCATGCTTGTGTTTGTGAGACAACATGTCAGTTGCCGCCATTTTGCGTTCGCGAATCGGGAATGCCATGTGCGGCAGTATGAAATGACCTTCGTTTACGCATCCTTGCTAGCCAGTGTCTGAGCGTCCTCCGAGCGCGGGTGAGCGGCGCTTGTAGGGGGAGGCAGGGAGTGACCATACTGTACGCTAGTACTATTAATTATACTGTGGCCATACTCCCTATGCTTGTCAAGCAGATTGGTGAGCGCAGTGCAAGGTGTTACATTCACAGGAAACGCTGCTGCCCATTCCCTGGATCGTTATTTTTTTAATCGCTTCTTACGAAACCAATGGGTAGAATTTGGGTGATGCTATTCTAAACTGGCAACACACAGTGAAATCCCAGACAATAGATGAGTAATTGAAGCAAAGCGAAATCGATGAAATTAATTGCATCTATTTCAAATAACGACAGTATATCAGATTACCAGCGTAAATGCGCTTACTGCACACGTAGAATTTAATTAAAATGTTGAAGCTATTCTAAATAGGTAGCTAAAATACGTTTTGTCATTTAAACAAAGCGGATATAAAATTATCTTATCCGTTCAAAAGATGGCGGTTCACGCACTTGTCGTCCGTCTATACCTTTTTTTGACGCAACGTACGTAACGCATGTGTCTATCAGATGAAAGGAAATTGCGAATTCCAATCTTATTCTCATACAAATACAGCTACGGTGGATTTACGGAACGTAACGGAAGCGTGTATCAAACGACTTGACAGACGCACACGTTACAAAAAAAGCCATCCAAACCAAAAATCCAATGAATTAAACATTTTAGATAAGTAAAATTGGAAAATGATCAGTATGAAACCAAATCCATATCTTTCATAATTTCCAGGCAATATAACCAAACAATCATTTAAGTATGTGCGACGCCGTGAAACGCTGTCTTAGAATAGCATCACCCCAATTATACCCGTTGTTGTTGTAAAAAGCGACTAAGGGTTATTAATTCATCCAGGGAATGGACAGCAGCGTCCCCTGTGAATGCAACATTCCGCACTGCGCTCGCCAATCCCCCGAGTATGGCAATAGCCCCGAATAGAGGTAGGAAAATGTTCAGCAGTGGATTTTTGAGACTTTTGATAATGACCTCAATTCGGGCAATAAATTAACTCAACTAAATTTAAATAAGCGCTGTCACTTTCATTCAAATAGGTTTTGAAAAGGATAGGAGATATCTAAATTATGTTTTGTCTTATTTATAATCTGTCAAAATAAGGCGACTATGAAAACAATGGCGACATAATTGACTAGACATTGCGACGAACCCATTGACATTTTTAAACATGACAGGACTTAGATATTGCCTATCCTTTTCTAAACCTATTTGCCGAAAAGAAGCAGTACAAATTTAGGGTAAGTTAAGAGAATTTATATCCCGAACAGAGGGCATTGGGGACTGAATTGACTAGAAGTGGCAAAGAACCCACTGCAATTTTAAACATGACACGTTTTTTTCTGTAGACTTCAATTTTTAGCCCCGGGCTATGAAATCTACAGCTGACTATGGTGGGGAGCAGAAGCTTACCCGGAGAAGTTTTGTGGTTGATCAAACAACCAGCTCAATCGCGCCTGTAGGCCTCCTATTTATATTTTCTAAACTTTTACGTTACGGCGTGACGATCTTGACGCCCATTTACAGGAGTGGATGGTGGTGGCATTAGACCGCAAAGGATAGAAGATTGCGGGGGAGGCCTTTGCCTAGCAGTGGGATCAAGCAGGCTAATTATAAATAAATAAATAAAACTTTTAAAGTAAGTTAAGAGAATTTATTTCCCGAATCGAGGCCAATGTTAATACTTATCGATCAAAACTGTAATTGGATTATTTACTGATCCAACGTGCTGAATTCAATTATATCGTGATTATTATTTCGCCTAACTCGATTATCTGTTACAGGGAAATGTGATTAAAAGTTTATATTAATTAATCCAATTACAACTACGAGTATGTTTAGTATCATGCGAGTAGCTAAGGAGTGGAATGCCTTGCCGGCGGATCTGTTTCCAAAACATTATAACTTAAGCATGCGCCTAGCGAAATCCGACCGCCCAGTGGACCCTCCCATGTTATTTAATAATTTCTTAAAATCTAGAACAAACATTAAAAATCTAAGACAAACAAATTATTGTCCTATATGATAAGTTTATTTTAAGGTACAACAATGAGCTTTTTCTTGTGATTCAAACTTTAAATCAATAAAACGGAAAATGGTGGCCACCGTTTTCCGTTTTAGTGATTTTAAAGACGCACAACAATGTAGAGCTTATTGTTTTACCTTAAAATAAACTTATCGTATAGGACATCAATTTGTCCGTCATAGATTTTTAATGTTTGTTCTAGATTTTAAGAAATTATTAAAAAACATGGGAGGGCGCGACTGGACGGCCGGCGGCTTAAGCCTTTTCACGGCAAGAGTGAATAGGCATTATCTAGGCAAGCATGTACCATCATCGTCTGCATCGTCAGTTACCATCAGGTGAGATAGCGGACAAATGCGGGCCTATTATATATTTTTACAAAAAGTAAAATTAAATGTTTTTATCAAAATATTCAGTGGAAGGATCGTTTTCGGTTAAGGTTTAAGGTACCGGTATAATATCGGTACCGTTATACGTTTTAAAGGTAGACGGAAAAACGATGTTTAATAAGTTAGGGTACCGGTAGAAAAAGGTAGAGAATAGCAGTACCGCTACTGAAATAATTTCGATATCGAAATATACAATGCGCTCTAACAAGCGAAGCTGCAGAATTATAAGAATAAACTAAGAAAACCAGTTTGATAACGATTTAGGTACTGCTAAAATAACAGTAGCGTAAATGGATAGATAACAGAAAATTTCGGTAGGACGTCATACGCTTTACCGTTTCAACCGAAATAATTTCGTTTATACAATCTCTGGTTCAATGAGTTATAAAGTATCTATTTAACTTAAATTACATTTGATAATCTAATAAAATCACCTAACTTCTATGCAGTTTGATAGCGATACAATGCACCCTTACTTACTACTTCTATATACCTACTTTACTTTAAATACCTACATAATATTAATACAGGTATCACTTAATAACTTTCAACTATGGAAACTTATCTAATAAGTATTTTTTTACTTCTTCTTTCGAAACTTATCTAATTAGTATTTTTTTACTTCTTCTTTAAAATATATCTGCTAACTTTATTATCAAACAACAGGGATCTTTTTCGGTTAAGGTACAGTACAAGGTTTAAAGGCAAACGAAAAAAGGTTAATGATATATGTTTTGGTACCGGTAAAAAAAGAGCACTAGCGCCTATTTATTTGGTATGAATTCAATATCTTCTTCTATCGCGCCGATGACAAAAGTTTTTATGTGCCTAGACCAGTGTGTAGCCACGCGGATGGCCTCAATATCGAAAAATACATTGCGCTGTATTCAGCGACGTTGCAGAATGGCAGGATAATTATGTACTTTTAAACCCATTTGATAGCGGTTTCGGGTATCGGTACCATCAATAAATCATTTCGGTATTGCAACATTATGATATCATACCTTTTGTCGTAATAATTTGGAAACAGTCCCTGGATCAGTTACTTACTTTTTGTCATCACTCAATCATGCTATTATCCTTTGCAAGGTAAGCAAAACGTTCTGAACATTTACTTCGTGGTCGGAAGTCATTAAATAACACTATGGTCTTTTTTCATTCATTTAAATTATCTAAGACAGCAAGTAGCCATATTATGAAACTAAAATGACGCGAGAAGGACAAAATTAAAATCACAATAAATATTGTATTTACCTGACAGACGTTATAGAGCAAAGGCGTTAAATTTTCAAAAATAGTTTACCTATCACGGGAAGTTCATTGCAAAAATTTGGTATTCAGTTTATCGCGGGTTTTCATCGCTTAGACTACATTCAATCTGTAAAGATAGAATTAGTCGCCGGGTACCTATTAGTTGCAAAACTAACCCGACAGATGGAGGCGTGCCACGCGTTACTGGCATTAAAATACACTTGCAAAATTGGCGGGCAAGGAACGAGCTGCGGTACCCCAGATGGAAGAGGCGTCGCCACTAGTAGTCGCAGGTTCAAAACCTGCCCGCGCTTAAAATTTTTCAAGTTTTCAAAAATAGTAAATAAATGCTTGCAAGAACTCTTAATGATAATGACATAAAATGTCATCCCATTGACCAAAATCTCAAATTGTAAATCTCACTGAAAGTACGGTGAAATGGGAACTCCCGGCACGTGCCGGGTAGATTCAGTCCAATCCGTTCTTCCCAGAACAACTCGTAAGCCCAGTCGCACTCCAAGGGCGCGATTGAGCTGGTTGTTTGAACAACCACACAAACTTCTCCGGGTAAGCTATAGCTCCCCACTAAGTAGTCAGGTGTAGATTTTAAAGCCCCGGGGCTAAAACTGCAGAGTCACGGTTACACACATATCACGCCTATAATCCCTTGCGGGGTAGGCAGAGCATAAACGGCCGCATAAAACGGACATTTACTCCACGTCTGACAAACATTTGAGGGTCATCCGGAAAATTGTGTAAAGCCATAGTGACAGGTTCTACCGAACAATTTTTATTTTACGACACAAAGAAATGCGATACTACCTATTCACACGGCAAATTTACCTCATCCATTTTATTTTAATACCAAAATGGACATCATTAGGCACAAAATGAGATAAATCCATAATACTATCGTCCATTACTAAATTGTTTACGTTGTGTGTGTCATACATAGAACATAAAAGGCACATTCAATTTGCTTCATGGAAGAAAATACAGCTATTTATCATGTTAGCAGTTACAAACAGGGGCAATTCTTCAAAACTGAAAGCATAATAGAATTGTGTATTATTTTCTTGCAAATCCGAAGGAATGGCTTCTAGCTACATTGCATCTTTGTAGAGTAATTTAATAATTCAATTATTTAGAAAAGTACATCTGCGTCGCAGTGCAGCAATTTTCGTTCTTGTTCTCTCTCTTTTTTGGTCAAAGAGTTTTTCAACGCCGACTACTAGTAGGAGGCCTCTGACATGGTTGTGTAACGACCGCCGTCTAAGTAATCATAGACAGCAACCGGGACCGACGGCTTAACGCGCCCTTCGAAGCACGGAACCATCTCTCCGGACAATCAGATGGTTCAGCCTGCAATATCCTAACCAGACCGGGAACAAATTCTCAAAGTAATAAATATCAACGTGTCCCGCCGAGAATCGAACCCGGAGCCTTTGCGTAGCAGGCAGTCGCACTACCACTGTGCCACATCGGCCGTTCTTGTTGAAAGACGTTGGTTCATGTTGGCTTGGTCACAAATATTAGCAAATATTACATGCCTAATAGTAAGGCTGGATTTCACAGTACCTAAAGAACCGCCGTTCCAATAAGTCAATTTGACAGCTGTCAGATTCGTGATTATTCAATGGCAGAGGGTCTATTTACCTTCATTGACATCTCTTTTAGTATGGAGATGACAGCTGTCAAAAATGACTTTTTGGAACGGCGGTACTTTAGTACAAATACTTCATATTATTCAACGAAATGCAACCTAAAAGGCATGGCTGGTACAGCGTAAAGATTTTTTTAAATGGATATTTCGGCTCTGGAACCATGCTCTTATGAGCCAAACCTCAAAAAATTGCGTAAGGTAGTTTTAAGGTGATACCGCACTTGCGCCACTACTGCAGTGTAGCGGCGCGACATTTTCTTAATTCTAGTCTGAGGAATAGAGAATTGAGTAAACTAGACTGTAAGGGGAGCATCAATGCACGACATTGATTCTACCCGACACTGTTTTGTACAACATGGTTCTGTGAGACACAGTAGTCATCGGTTCAACAAACAAACGCCGCTCTGCTGCAATTCTGTTGCCACTTGCAAATATTCTTGCATTTTCGTTCATACAAATTAGTTTATAGAATTTGACTTGTTTCACAGACTGAACTAAGAAGCAAATTTATTGTAATTCAATATTGTTTTTGGTCAATTTGGTCCAATAATTTCTGAAATTTTTTATATTATTCATTTTCAGGATAATTCCGGAAACCATGGATCAACAAAAGGATCAATGAAGTGATATCAAATGTAAAAATTGCGAATATTATTGGCTTTCGAAATACGCTTAAGACTATGTACTAAAATGCGCACAACATGCGTTTAGAGTACGCATAGAGCCTGCGTACGTTTGAATCCGCTCTAAAACTGATGGTCACCCTAGAAAATTGAACGTAAACCAGTGGGCTAGACGTCGTTAAGCTGTAGTGTAGAATATTATCTTCAACCACTTAGCTGATGAACGTTTAGTGGTTTAGGAGGAGTGATGATGAGGCCAGTAGGCCGAGTGACGACAGTGAGGAAAAGGGTAGCTACCCGCCTGGTCGGCAATTGTGACCAGGGGAACGACTGTTCCAACCGGACATGTTTGGAAGTTGTATATATAGCGATCGGCGGCATAACTTCTATACCGCGTTTCAGGACTTGTATGTGGAGCGCATGCGCGCCGCCACAGTGGTGAAGTTGAATGGCGTCGTTTGACTAACGAGCTAGCTGTGCAATTAAACAGCGTTTTTAACCAGTTGGCTGCGACAAATACACAACCATGCCAGAGGACTACTAGTAGTATGTAGTTGAAAAACTCTGATAACAGGGTTCATCGGGTCGTTCGTCGACTCGGTGTCCCACAAGAAGAAGACGAAGAATGCCATTAACTTTTCTACACTAATATTATAAAGAGGAAAGATTTGATTGTTTGTTTGTTTGTTTGTTTGCATCGAATAGGCTCCGAAACTACTGGCCCGATTTTAAAAATTCTTTCACCATTAGAATCTTACATTATTCCTGATGAACATAGGCTATATTTTATACGAGAAAAAAATAGGGATCCGCGTGAAAACTTCGATAATGTAACCCAACGTGTGAAAAATGTACCAAAAAAATATCTTATATCGCGTACGCTGTGGAAATTATTGACAATAGAGCAAAGTGATGTACTACAGTTTTATAGAAGACATCAATATCTATAATAATGTCCGCGATACCATATGTCTAACTATTACAGTTATGCCACAATAACTACTTTTTCATTTAAAAATGTACCAACTACGCCACATTATTCGTACCAATGTAATGATTACACTTAATCATTACTATATTAAAGGGTGTCAGGGATAGCCCTCAGAATACTGATAGGGTACATGCATACCATGAAACTGAACAACTTTCCCCTAGGAACATATTTCAGGAAACGTAAAAACACTGACTTCCTATAGTGAATGCAGTCAGCTGATTGTGATTTTGTATGGAAGGTAATTTTTTTGGCGTTTCCTGACATATGTTTCTAGGGGAAAGTTGTCCAGTTTTATGTTTCATGCACCCTATCAGTATTCGAAGGGCTGTCCCTTACTCGGTATAAAAAGACGACAAAAAACATTAAATAATGCATTAAAAAAATCTACACTAAAATAATACATACATACATATATCACGCCTATTATCCCTTGCGGGGTAGGCAGAGCGTAAACGGCCGCAAAAACGGACATTTACGCCACGTCTGACATATGTTTGAGGGTCATTCGGAAAATTTTGTATCGCCATAGTGACAGGTTATCAGCCCATCGCCTAAAATTGCAATACACACCCTCAAGTCCCGTAGTCGCCTCCTATGACTCCCACGGGAAAGAAATCGGGTGATGCTAATTCTAAGCCGGCATCACACTAGAAACAGGATTTTATTTATTGTTTGTTTGAATTGAATAGGCCCCGAACTACTGGACCGATTTAAAAAATTCTTTTACCGTTAATTGAAATTGAAATTCTTTATTCAATGTCGGATAGTATTATCACTTATTGACGTCATAAACCGTCATTCTAAAAAAAGAAATTTGTATCACACAATTTTCTTTTTTTTTATTACAATTTCGTTATGACCTAAAAGAAAACCGGCTCGGACGGGATAAAAAATAAAAATATAGGCACTGCCATGGGGCTGGCCAGGTTAATCACACGGCATGTAACTTTACGCCACCACCATCTGAAAACGATATTTGTTTCAAATTGAAGTCAAGATTTTTAGAATCCTACATTATCCCTGATGAACATAGGCTATATTAAACTGTCTTATTCCCGGGGGGAAATTGTTAGCGGCGGGTGAAACCGCTGGGCGGGCTGTTAGTTTTTTTATAAGCAACGGTCTGTTTAATACAAGTAAAAGTCTTGTTTAGGTTAAAACCTAGACTATCGCTCGGAATACCCTTAAACGTCAATATCACCTGGAATATTACAAGAAACAGCTGCATCCTGTATTTCTCACGGTCTTTGTCGGATACCGCCTTTGATCCCCACTTTGATGTTTGCCGCCAAATCGAAGCAAAATACGTGTCGTATTGAGTCTAGTGGCACGGGAAATTGTCTTCCTGTGCTGATATCAGAGTGAAAAGTAAGTTTAAATATCTACAGGTAGATAACTTATATATTCTTATGTATTTAAGATTATTTTATTTGGAATGAACAAACGTGTGTTGCTCTGTAAACCGAACTTTATAACAAACATTAAAAACAAACAATATCTACATTACATGCTCAAACACTTGCTTGGAAAACGAAAGAAACGACATATAAAATCAACTTACTCCACTAAACTAATTTTGAATTAAAATTATCAATTCAATTCAATTTCTTGATTTTATGGCAAACTAAGTATCACCTTAGTATAATAGAGATACTGATTTTATGGCATTTTCATTATGTGATTTCGCCAGTGTCAAGTTTCGATTCATTTTAAACGATTTTCAATGCAATCTCTTGTGTCGTGGCGTTGTCACGTCAGGCATCATTTATCAATGACGTTTCTTTCAGTCAATCGTCAATGCCACAAATTAACTATATGTAGACTAGCTAGTCAATGCCATATGGAGCAGCTATCGGTCAGCTCTACAACCAAAGTTGTATAGTTGTATTTTCTACATATTTATGTCACTTTACCTCTATAGTTTAGTTAACCTGGGTCCTAGCACACAAAGATGAAAATAAACAAGATTCAACTTGTAGACACCTAAAATAAGCCATGTGATGCCGGCTTAGAATAGCATCACACCAATACAGTCCGTGGGTGTCGGAAAAAACGATTGAGGGATAAATTCATCCAGAGAATGGCCGTCAGCGTTCTCTGTGAATGCAATATCTTGCACTGCACTCGATAAACCGCTTGCTAAGCGTCTTGGCAATACAATATGGCAGAACAAATTGCTCATCTTCCAAAGCTGAACAAATTTACTGTTATTTTTTATTTACCCTGGAAATTTTACAGGGCGATTCTACTCATGATTCTGAACAACTTTTATTATGGGGTCACCTTCAAAATCGCGAAAAAATATCTAGCTGTTCCATGTATTTTGTTCGAGTAGGTATGAATTTTTTCTATGGAACAGCTGTTATTTTTTTCGCTATTTCGCAGGTGACCTCGGCCCATACTAAAAGTTGTTCAGAATCATGAGTAGAATCACCCTGTTAAATTTCCGTGGTGAATAAAAAATAACAATAAATAAATATGACAGACAAAATAAACAGTTTATTCTGGCTTCAAATTAATCAAATTAATGTTTATCTATAGAATTCATTTCTCTGAGAGCCTGGACTATCAAGAAAGAGGTCCATATTTGTAAAGGAAATTGACTTCTTGAGGCCAATTTCGTTTTCAATTGCTGGCTGGTGATTACAGAAGCGGTGACTTTGAAACGTATTTTAGGGCCTTAAATATTGTCAGATGCCTTAAATCGCCTTAATAAAAATCAAATGTTAGAATCAGTAAAGAAACATTATAGTGTTTCAGATTGATTTTGAAGCAGCATTTTCAGTTGAATGTAATCGTTTTCTTTTTTGTTATGTTTATCTAGAAATAAACGCTCAAAGTAAACCTAATTTTTTTTTTTTTTTTTTATTAATGATGGGTTTGCTCTTGACTCTAGTCTAGGTCATAGGACAGAGACAGAGTCTAAGATGGAGCGAGCTCACCCAGAAGAAGCCTGTTCACTCTTACTTTGAAGAGATTAGGGTTGTATGCTTTTGGAAACACAGACGCAGGAAGTGAGTTCCACTCTTTAGCAGTGCGCATTATAAATGATGACTGGAAGCGCTTAGTCCGAATTGGTGGAATGGCTACCAGGTACGGATGGTATCCGGCGGTGCGTCTGGATGTCCGATGGTAGAAGGTAGAAGAATTTCTTTAATTAATTGCAAATGTTCTAATAAATATTCATATATTTTGTTTTCATTTTATTTTTATCTCCCATATTAGAAAAGTTTTCAAAAACCCCGAAAATTTGCAAAAGATATGATAAGATGTTTCTCTTTGACGCAGCTGCAATAAAAAGGACAGTCGTTCGCTATACTTATCGCCTTAATTGAAGGTAAAATGAAGTCTCTCGTGACACACCAAATTTACGAACTATTGAACGGTTCCTTAATCACTTCTTATATCATGTGGGACACGACACCAAGTCTACGTTCGACCCGATGAACCCTGATTTTAGAGTTTTTAAACCGCCTTATTATACTACTACGATAGTTGCGTAACGACTGCGGCTAATAGCTCTATATACCTATAGAAAGCAAAAGGATCTCTATACATTACTTACAATAGTATACAAATCACTTCTCTCTCGCTAGGTTTGTAGTCTTATCAAACCTGACATAATTGGATCGTTTAATATAGTTTTATTTTTATGAGCAAAACTTAAGCAAACTCAAGAAAATATTGTTATATGATTCCTTAAATAGTAATGTGCTATTGTTGTACGACAAACGTCTTATATGTTTTCGTTAGCTGTATAAAGACTTTTTAATCAGTTAGATTGTCTTCAATCATAATATAGAATTAAATATCAGAGACCGATAGCGAAAACTCAAAATAAACTGGTAATAAGGAACAACTTTCCCCAAAGAACAAAGGTCGAAATATAAAAAAAGACTAGATCTCCAATACAAAATTTCGAAACAGCTGATTTGGGTTATTATGGAAGCTCAAAACATTTTTGATATATTTCGATCTAAGTTTCTTGGTGTAGTTTGTTCCTCACCAGCCCGTCCGCAGTTTTCAGTATTGGGCACTAGTAAAATTTCACGCTTAATATTAAGGCAAAGAGCTCAAAACGCAGATACTCGCTACTTATAGAGGTACCTCTTCAATAAAATGCGAAACATGATTGTTTAAAATTATTATCTGAAAACATAACTTTTCTCATTTAATGTTATCTAAAATATGCAAAATTAGGAATTATTAAACAGAAAAATTAAAACGAAAGTTTTTATTTTGACGCCATTGTTTACAATGATAGTGACGTCATAATTATGTTTAATTTAGATTCATACAATACACCGTTTTAAAAAGTAGCTCAATTGACTAAGTGTAAGTAGCAAATTGTAAAATCTGAAAATAAACACAACTATAATCTGTTCATAATTGTTTTATTGGGATCAACTAATACTATTTATTCTTAGTAACTTTACTAAATGGTTCCTGAAATAGGTAGTTTGACGTATTGTTCTACGCACAAAGAAATTAAAATTAATTAAAACTTAGTTACCAATTTGACATTTAAAGCACTCAAGGGATCTGACAAAACAAGCATTGATATTGTTTGAGACGTGTAATTATGGTACCTAATTAAAGACGTAGTAGGTAGAGAATAAAAAGGTAATTATGGGTCTGATAAATATATTTCAGTAGTTAAAAAGTATATAGTTAAAAAGCTATTTCAGTATTTTATTTTTTTCATTTCTAGTAAATAAATCCTACGATTTGAACAGTACAAGGATCTATTTCATTTCGAGATGTAACTCAGAAGGATAGCTAATTGCAGAATGTTCCAGTTTCAGAATTATATTCGCCAGTATCTCAGAGCAAAGGAATATTTCAGAGGAAGAAAGAGAGGGAGGGAACATCTAGTTGGAAATAAATTTGGCGTTACGTTAATACTGTTTTAGTGAAAAAGAAAAGGTCCCCCATTTGAGAACTACCGGCATGTACCAGGTAGATTCAGTCCGATCCGTTCTTCTCAGAACAACTCCTAAGGGCTGGTTGTTTAAACAACCACACAAACTTCTCCGGGTGAGCCCCTGCTCCCCATCAAATAGTCAGTTGTAGCTTTCCAAGCCCCGGGGATAAAATTGCAGAGTCCAGTCCTTAAAATAATGGAAAATATAATCATATCTCCCTCCATTTATTATCCCAATGCGTACCATGTTTTGTGCCTTTACAAAATCATGCTGCAGAAGGATTCGGCTTAATTTACAACCCACTGGTTGGTTGATGGGGTTGTTATCAACCCACCGGCCTGATATCAACCCTCTTTGGATATGTTGTCATAGATAGATTTACCGACATCACATACAGTTGACCATGGTTGACAGATATTCAGCCAGCAACGCTAAGTCACCTCAGTAGCGTGTTTCTGACTTTGAAGTTTTGTTTTGGATAGTGGATCCTGAGTAAAAGAAGAAGGATTTCGCAAGTCTCCTATTATTATTTACCCAACACGATTAAGTATTTAAAAATTTTGTGCCCATTCATTTCTGATTGCGACGAGTTTGTCATGGCCTCATTTTCTAGACTTCCCTCTGAATCATTTCCTCGCACTGAGGCCTGGGCTCAAAGGGCTTGAAACGTAATTCCAGAATAGGCGTAATTTCGCTTCCAACCTTCAAAGAGGAGCGTGTCTGAGACAGGGCAGTGGAATTTATGGAGCTGCCCCTGCTGTTTTGTGGTCGGTGCTTTCATACTGGTAAAATAAAATTAACTTTATTCAATGTAAAATATTATTTAATAAACTGAAGTGGCAGTGAGCTGGGCACATCTGTCGTGAAACCGACGGACAGTGGAGTAAATGGCTTCTCAAGTGGAGGTCACGTCTCGGCAAGCGTAGCGTTAGACGACCTCCGGCCAGATGGACCGATGACTTAAAGAAGGCGGCTGGTAGCGACTGGATGACGAAAACGAGAAATCGTACCCTATGGAGTACCCTGGGGGAGGCCTACGTCCAGCAGTGAATTGCAATAGGCTGATGTATGTATGTTATGTAGGATAGTACAATCACTTATTGACGTCATGATCCGTCACAAAAAAAATGTGTAATACAATTTTCTTCTTTTTATAACAATTTCGTCCTGATTGGAACCGGCTCGGGCGGGATATCACTATCACTACATAGTATAAAATCAAGTCGCTTCCCGTTTGGTGTCTCCTTATATCTTTAGAATTACCCAACGTATTTTGATGCGGTTTTTTTTATTAGATAGAGTAACTTGAGAGGAAGGTTTATAAGTATAATTTATTCCGGAAAATTGTCACATTCCCATGGGAAACTGGGTAGCCCAACTGGTAGTAAACTTTTGACCCCCTTTTGACAACTTTAAGGATTTAAATTTCAAAAATGCTGAAACACGTATTTAATTATTTTAAGTTATGAGTCTAATCAGAAATTTTGAAACAGATTACATTTAAGATAGAAAACTTTCATACAAACTTTTAACCCCCTTTTCACCCAGTTAAGGGTTAAAATTTCAAATATGCTGAAACACGTGTTTAATGATTTTAAGTTTTTAGTCTAATCACAAATTTTGAAACAGATCACATTCATTTAAAAAAACGAACTTTCATACAAACTTTTAACCCCCTTTTGACCCTATTAATTGCTTTAATTTAAAATATGCTGAAAGTACTGAAACACGTGTTTAATTATTTTAAGTCATAAGTCTAATCACTAATTTTGAAATGGATCACACTTAAGACAACGAACTTTATACAAAGTTTTATCCCCCTTTTCATCCCATGGGGGATTAAAAAAACGGAATTTTATCTATAATAGTTGCTTTATTACATAAAAAACTTCATGTCCAAGTTTTATCTCTCTAGGTGATCCATTTCGAAATTAGTGATTAGACATATGACTTAAAATAATAAAACACGTGTTTCAGCATTTTTGAAATTTTAATCCTTAAAGGTGTCAAGAGGGGGTCAAAAGTTTACTACCTGTTGGGCTACCCAGTTTCCCATGGGAATGTGACAATTTCCCGGAATAATTTATACTTATAAACCTTCCTCTCAAGTTACTCTATCTAATAAAAAAACGCATCAAAATCCGTTGGGTAATTCTAAAGATATAAAGAGACACCAAACGGCAAGCGACTTTATTTTATACTATTTAGTGATTTTGTCTATACAAAAACGAAATATTTTTACTTTAAATAAGTTATATTGAGACACATTAAAGTCTAATTCATTATTTATAATTAACATACATACATACAAATATCAGCTTATTGCAGTCCGCTGCTGGACGTAGGCCTCTTATCTGGGCTTCATACAAAATGTTATCTACATTCTAGCCAGCAATGCGTTAATGAAGCGAGACGGATTATCACTACATAGTGTAGTGAAGTCGCTTCCCAAGTCTGTCCCTGTCTGTTTGTTTGTTTGCTTAAATCTTCAAAACCACTAAACGGATCTTGATGAAGTTTTTTTAAAAGATAGAGTGATTCAAGAGGATGGTTTTTATGTTTGATTTGTGTCGGGAGAAGGTCTGTTTCCCTTGGGAAATCAGTTAACAGCGGGTGAAACCGCTGGGCGGGTCGCTAGTATCAAAATAAAAATAAAGGCACTGACTCGGGGCAGGCTAGGTTAATCACACGGCAAGTAACTTATTGCCACCACCGGCTCACCTGAACAAGAAAACCCCCCAAAAATCTGCCCAGAAGTGCTCCTACTCTAAATCAACAATCTTTCTGTTCCCTTAGCCACCCTAGCTAATTTTGGAATAAAAAATCGCATTCTCGTTCCAATACATACATATAAGGTCCTATTAAATTCAGTGCAAATATTTTTAGGCTGAGCTCTACTCGTAAAACTGAACAACTTTTCCCAATAAACATAGGTCGAAATACGAAAAATAAAATTGCACCTCTCATACAAAGTGACACTTTTTTTGAACATTGTTGTATGGTAGGTCCAATTTTTTTTTTCATATTTCGACCTATGTTTATTGGGAAAAGTTGTTCAGTTTTACGAGTAGAGCTCAGCCTAAAAATATTTGCACTGAATTTAATAGGACCTTATATACTGGGCATGCTGAACATGTGCCGCCCCTTTTTGGGAGGTATTGCCATACGGTGGATTGGCGAGCGCAGTTCGTTTCAAACTCTTCCACCCTTCTACAACCGTGTGGGATACCGAATCGACAAAACATCCAAATAAATCTGATATGCCCGAGTGTTTCAACTACCTAATACATACATACATATAGATTAGATTAGATTAGATTAGATTTATTTATTTCACAATATCAAATTCATAATTACAGCACTAAAACTAAATAAAAATGTCAGAGGATAATGTGATCGTCAAAAACATTAAATAGAAAAAATAACAATGTCAACGTTCCACAAAAGTAGATTAAAAGTAGGTACAATAAAATTACAAAAGTAAAATGTCAAAAACATTAAGAGAAATAAAAAATCACAGTGAATATGTCAAATTGTAAAATAAAAATGTCAAACCAGTTTAAATAGTACAAAAATAATAAAGGTACTAAAAGTATAAAAAATTAAATAAAAATATTGATGTCAAAAGAATATGTCAATAATAATAAAATAATTAATAAAAATCTATTTTATTAATTTGAAATATTCACTTACGCTATAGTATTCTTTATCCAATAAAAAATCTTTCAGTCGGCGATAAAACGTTTCGTCATGTTGCTCGTTTTTTATATCTGTGGGTAGGTGCTCGTAATAAGTAGGACCCATTACGCGCGGGTTTTTGGTAGCCAGCTCGGTTCTCCGCCGGACTGTGCACAGTTTCCCTACACTGCGAAGATTACGCCCACCACCCGTTCGACGACTAAAGTTTTCTAAATTGTGCCGAACATATTTTATTGTTTCGTATAAATAAAGTGACGACAAGGTCATGATGCCATGCTTTGCGAATAAAGTTCTGCACGATTCTCGAGGCTTTGTCCCTGCTAATATTCGCAACGCACGCTTTTGGAGTACAAAGACCCGTTCACTGTCACAAGAATGGCCCCACAACAATACCCCACACGACATCACCGAATGGAAATGAGCGAAGTAAACTTGGCGCATAACAGTGCTTGAGACCAGTGGACACAATTTTCGGAGTGCATATGCGGCACCGGTCAGTCTAGAACAAAGTGCACCGATGTGTGACTTCCAGTTGAGGTGTGAGTCTAAGGTGAAACCAAGAAACCTACATTCAGCACTCAGCGGTACAGGAGTGGCTACAGACGGTGGTGATCTTAGTAGGCCTGCGGAGAAGAGCATCAGGTTTGATTTTGTTGAGTTCAATATTAACCCATTTGATGTAAACCACTCGAGTAATTGTTCGTGGGTCTTATTTACTTTTGTGCTGAGCTGGTCGTATGTGCGTGCGCTTACTACAACTGTGGTATCATCGGCAAATAATACAGCAAGACCTTCAGATATGGAATGCGCTAAGTCGTTTATAAAAGTCAGAAACAACGTATTTCCTAATGCCGAACCTTGAGGAATCCCAATCGTGAGGTTACCAGCTTGTGATCTGATTTTGCGACCATCAGAAATCACCTGTACGGTCTGCTTTCTGCCCGATAAAAACGAGTGCAATAGTTGGTGAGCGTTGTTTTTGATGCCGTATAATTTTAACTTTTCTAATAGTAGATCTCCCTGAACAACATCAAATGCTTTAGTGAGGTCACAGAATATATCACGCCTTTATCCCTTGCGGGGTAGGCAGAGCGTAAGCGGCCACTTACGTCACGTCTGACAAACGTTTGAGGGTCATTGGGAAAATTGTGTATCGCCATAGTGACAGGTTGTCAGCCCATCGCCTAAAATTGCTATACACACCCTCGAGTCCCTTCGTCGCCTCTTACGACTCCCACGGGTAAGAAATGGAGTGATGCTATTCTAAGCCGGCATCTCACGGCAAATAGGTAAAGTAAAAAATTATGATAAATAGACAGGCATTTTCTTTATACATACATACATACATACATAAATCACGCCTATATCCCTTACGGGGTAGGCAGAGCGTTAACGGCCGTAAAACGGATATTAACACTACGTCTGACAAAAGCTTGAGGGTCAATCAGATAAACGTGTATCACTATAGTGACAGGTTGTCAGCCCATCGCCTAAAATTGTAATACACATTCCTCGAGTCCCTTAGTCGGCTCTTACGACACCCATGGGTAAGAAATGGGGTGATGCTATTCTAGGCCGGCATCACACGGCTTTCTTTATACTTAAGTCATCAAAAGTAAATGAACCAGTGCCCTACAAGTCTATACACTTTTCGCTACCTGTTCATGTTTCTGCTATCATAATGGCTTTGCAATAAACATCGAATTCGCTAACCGAATACGCAATGAACATGGAATTATAACTGTAAAATTGTAGCCTGTAGTTTGATAATATCAGGCACAAATCCCTACTGAAATGCCATTATTTTTTTTGTGACGCCATCCGCGATTCATTCAAAGTCTATAATGATCTCGCGCTGAGTTAATTACATTTTTCCTCAAAAGTCCGACTCGGCGAGTGAATGAGTAAAATGTTCAATCCGGACAAATTCCGGTCACTGTCACAGATGTAACTAGTACAAAGTTTGAATCAAAAATTTATGTGAAACTATTGTTAATAAGGAAGTATAGTATAATGCTAAGTTATTTCTTATGGTGAAAAGGTACCTAAGTACTATAAATTTTATGAAATAACTTTCATTATCAGATGGACGGATGACTTTATAAACGCCTTTTTTATCGTCGTCCATCTGATAGCGACTGGATGGCGAAAACAGGAGATCGTGCCCTATGTACTATTAATTATACTGTGCCTATGGCGTACCCTGGGGGAGGCCTACGTCCAGCAGTGGACTGCAATAGGCTGATGTATGTATGTATGTATACCCTATACATATATCAAGGTAATATCCCTTGCGGGGTAGACAGAGCGTAAAACGACCGTAAAAAAAAAGCCATAAAAAACGACCATTTAGGCCACGTCTGACAAATATTTGTTTTTTTTTTGGAAAATTGTGTATTGCCATAAATGAAAAAATTAAAAAATGAAAATGAAATAACTTTATTCAATGTAGGATAGCATTATCACTTATTGACGTCATGATCGGTCATTGTAAAAAAAAGAAATTTGCATAACGCAATTTTCTTCTTTTTATAACAATTTTGTATTATTGTCCAAATAGAAAACCGGCTCGGGCGGGATAAAAAAATAAAAATAAAAATTAAGGCACTGCCTCGGGGCTGGCCAGGTTAATTACACAGCACGTAACTTTACGCCACCACCATTTGTAAACGACATTTGTTTCAAATTTAGTCAAGATTTCCAAAACGTGTTATATTATAGTAACAAGTTTTCAGCCTATCGCCTGAAATTGCAATACACACCATCGAGTCCCTTAGACGCTCCCACGGGAAAGTGGGTGAGACCTAGCCAGTTAGAGTGTAGATTTCAAAGCCCCGGGGCTAAAATCGAAGAATCCAATAAAAATAGTCCTTGAATAATCTGAATGCCAGCACCGGCTGCATTTTTCGATAAATTGAATCGCAAGACTTGCAGACGGGAAATAAAAATGGTATTTAACTGAAGGGTCATCGGATCTTTTTATTCCATTGAGAGTTAAAAGTAGGTACTTTAAAAGAGTGAAGACAAATATTTAAGGCGGTTCTCCTACTCGTCGTCCGTCGATGCGTATTTTTAACGCACCGTAACGCATGCGTTTGTCATACAAAAGGAAATTATGTCTTCCAATTTTATTCCCAAACAAATACGGCTACGGTGCATGGCGGTGCGTAACGGCTGCGTCTGTCAAGTCGTTTGTACCGTATCCGTATTTTTGTGGGAATAAAATCGGCAATGCCCTCAATACAAATTCTCCTAACTTATCTTAAATTTGTGCTGTCACTTTCCGTCAAGTAGGTTTAGAAAAGGATAGAAAATATCTTAAGTCCTGTCATTTAAAAAAATATCAATGGATTCCTCGCAGTTTCTAGTCAATTAAGTCGCCATTGTTTCATCGTCGCTTTATTTTGACAGTTAACACGTATTTTCGACAAATTATAAGACAAGACATACATACATACATAAATCACGCCTTTATCCCTTACGGGGTAGGCAGAGCGTTAACGTCTGTAAAACGGATAATAACACCACGTCTGACAAAAGCTTGAGGGAATCAGATAACTGTGTATCACTATAGTGACAGGTTGTCAGCCCATCGCCCAAAATTGCAATACACATCCCTCGAGTCCCTTAGTCGGCTCTTACGACACCCATGGGTAAGAAATGGGGTGATGCTATTCTAAGCCGGCATCACACGGCATAAGACAAGACGTGACTAAGATATCTCCTTTCTTCTTCTAAACCTATTTGTCGGAAAGTGACAGCACTAAGTTTAGGTAAGTTAAGAGAATATATAACCCGAGACCCGAATTGAGACCATTATTGTCAATTTCCTTTCGTCTGACAGACTCATTCGTCACGGTGCGTTAAAAATCCGCAGCGACCGACGACAAGTGGCCGCCTAAACCCCTTTCAATTTAAATCTAAAATCGCTTTTGTGATTTAAATCTGAACGCCAAGATTCTGTGCCCTATTTTATGAAACTACAGGCTACAGGTCTAGCATGTCCGAGTTTTTCAACCACCTACTACTACTAGTAGGCCTCTGACATGGTTGTGTGACGACCGCCACCTAAGTAATCATAGACAGCAACCGGGACCGACAGCCTAACGTGCCTTTTGAAGCACTGAACTATCTTTCTTACGTTTCTTTGCCTGTTCTTTTCTTACGTTATTTTCCGCGGTCGTAATTTGCATCGCCGCTGACAAATGGCAAGGTCTAAGTCACGCCCCTATTTTTGGCTAGTAAACAGCTTGGCTTTCTAAAAACAGTAATTTCTAAAAGATAGCGCTTTTAGAAACTGAGATACTATGGTATGCCATATTACCAACCCTATACCAAATTACCTGCTTTTCTGATTACCTCCGTACCCGAATTTACACTACAGGTTTTTCAGTTTAAAAGTCTTCTACTAATAAGTTTAAAAATAATCATGAATCATGCACCATTATTGTTCATTCATGCCGTTCATCACATTGCCGTGTGATGCCGGCCTAGAATAGCATCACCCCATTTCTTAGTCCTGGGTGTTGTAATAGGCGCCTACGGGACTCGAGGGTTAGATGTGTATTGCAATTTTAGGCGATGGGCTGACAACCTGTCACGATAGTAATACACACTACACAGTTATCTGATTGACCCTCAAACTTTTGTCAGACGTGGTGTTAATATCCGTTTTACGGTTGATAACGCTCTGCCTACCCCGTAAGGGATTAAGGCGTGATTTATGTATGTATTGTTCATTCATCACTTAATAGGCCAGCTATAACTAACACTAGCGACACATATTCCAATGAATTCAAAACTCAAATAATTTGGAATTGTTGAATAGAAACCCTGAAAAGAAAGCTGGAATTTACTTCAATAGTCATCCAATACTCCATTGATAGAGAAGTCTATTGGGGAAATATCCTGGCAAATGCAGTTTATTAAGTAGGAAGAGTTGCGCCCGGTTCGTCCCAGTCCCACTTCATCACGATTTTTAACCATCATTATCATCATTGGCCTCACACGTCTGTGACAGACGATTTAATCAGTGTCTGAGGCAAGACTTTTCATGGCTGTATAAGCCGATACGGGAGCGGCATAGTTTTCTGCACGCTCTACAAGTGAAGGTGGAATTTGAGACTGGCACATGCATGTTTAGGTGACGTTTTTGCCTTTTGTTAGTGAGACCAGAAAACCAGGCAACCAGTCTAATAGTCTTAATCCGTGTGCGGGCAGAGTAGAATAGCACCACCCCAAGTCCGTCCGTGGGTATCGTAAGAAGCGATTGAAGGCTTCCGGGAAGTGGGCAGCAGCTCTTTCCGTGTTTGACAACATAATGCGTCCATTTTAACGACTAAAATCTATTACTTAAAATAGCACGGTCCTTTTCTGTAAAATAGACTTGGACAAGGATAGATGAGGATCGCCTCTTAAATTGTCTATGATTGTACGTATTTTTATTTGACGCGGTATCTGTCAAAACTAAGCGTCCATTAAAAATATGGCGGATAAAAATGCAAATACACCTGCGAAATGGCGTGGAAATCATACACTGTTTAAGACATGACATGACAAAATAGTATTTTTTTTTTTTTTTTTGTTAATGATGGGTTTGCTCTTGACTCTAGTCTAGGTCATAGGACAGAGACAGAGTCTAAGATGGAGCGAGCTCTCCCAGAAGAAGCCTGTTCACTCTTACTTTGAAGAGATTAGGGTTGTATGCGTTTGGAAACACAGACGCAGGTAGTGAGTTCCACTCTTTAGCAGTGCGCATTATAAATGATGACTGGAAGCGCTTAGTCCGAATTGGTGGAATGGCAACCTGGTACGGATGGTATCCGGCGGTGCGTCTGGATGTCCGATGGTAGAAGGGAGCTGGTGGAACAAGTTCGTAAAGCTCTTGAGCACACTCTCCGAAGTACAATCTATAAAAAACCGACAAACAGGCAACCTTGCGGCGATGTGCCAGGCTATGTAGCTTGGTGTCCACCAGTTTTATGTCGCCTATGAGCCTCTTGGCCCTGCGTTCCACCGAGTCAAGAGCGGCAAGTTGGTATTTGGCTGAGCCATCCCAAAGGTGACTACAATACTCCATGCAGGAACGGACTTGTGCTTGACATGACATCTTCTATCCTTATCTAAACTTTAACGAAAAGTGGCATTGCTATTTTTAATTAGCCGTTTTAGTCAGTAACGTGGAATCGAGACAAATGAGTCCCAAAAGGAAGATATTGTCAATAATCGAAAACAAAAAAGGCAAATGATCGAACACCTAATACACCGCGATGATTTTATAAACGTTATTAAGTAAGAGAAGATTGAAGGCAAACAAGAAAGAGTAACACCACGGAGAAGTTATTGGGACCAATAAAAAGAGAAGGCAGGTGAGTCAACCAATAGAGATCCAAAGGATATTGTCCGCAGAAGAGACGATTGGTTATCATTACACCGATTTCCGATCTTATTTCCAAACAAATACAGCTACGGTGCGTTCGGAAGTCACAGCTGACGGACGGGCGTATGTGATCTGTCGACTTGCGTGAAGATGACTGTCTTAACCAACCGAAACGCAGAGGGCTTAACTATTTACTAAATAAGGCGCGTAAACCTACACAAAGAGACAAAGATTTTTAAGAGGCCGTACATGAAATTGCGATGGGCGAAAGTAGGTAATTAGCATTAGAACGCGTCATCGTGCAGCCGAGCGGCGGCGATATGCAGACCCAGCGGCGGACGGCAGCGTATAGTTCGATCAATCAGTTTTGATCCTATTTATAGTTTTTGTGGCAATTGTATGAAAAAGTTTAAAATTATTGCGTACCTACTAAGAATTTTGGGATTTGTGGAATGTTATCGAAACTAATTAATTACCGACTACTATTCAGGGGTGTGCCCATGTACCACCATCTTTTTTTCGCTTAACAGCGCCGAATTTATATTTATTGCCTACTAGCTTTTTCCCCGCGACTTCGTCCGCGTTAGATAGTTTTTTTTGGCAGAAGTTCTAAAGTAGGTACCTATGTGTATTCATAGTAAGTGTGACAGTGATATTAGAACAGTTGTTATCTCTACTGTTTAGAGATAACTTGCTTGCTTCTGTTGTTAAAGTGACAATTCAAGATTTGCTATCCGGCCTGAGAGACCAATATTTATAAAAATTGAATATAAAAGTCAGTAGATAACAGAGTACTTACTCCAGGGGTGCCGATTTGAGAACACTAAAATGGTCAGCATAAGTAGATAAGACAGATAAAAAGGTATTTTAAGTTACTGTAATACATTTTTATATACCACATTTTTTGTTTTTCTGTATTTTGCGAAAACAAAGATTTTGTGGGTTTGACACTCGTGAGTCTGCCCTCACGTGTATGCCCGTTCGGGTAGCCGCACCCTGTCGCGCCCTCCCCCTCCGCCCAGCATCGCCGCCAAAGAGCGCGCGCCGCGCCGCGCCGGATCGGCCGGTGCGCGCGGCCGCGGTCATAAGACCGGGCATTATTTATTATGCTGTGTATTTTCAATACACAGCAACTAAATAAATAATCGCGAATTTCTATTTTACTCCCTTACACTTACAAAATACGCCGCATCGGACGTCAAATGTGATCCCCGACTTAACGTGTTATGTGGATGATACTTTTCAGTTCAGAACATGGTAACGTATCACCTAAGTAGATATGCCTAATTACAATGAAGGTAGTGCATACGATGCAAACGGCGGCGGCACAGCAGTATTTTTCAGTAATGATAAAAAATCCTCGGTAAAAGTAGGCAATGTCCTTTCTCAAGTTATTCCCATCATACTGAACATATTTTGTTTTGGAACCATTTCTGTATCTCCAATAGTTTAGGTGGGCTCCTGATGGTAGACCTGGTGGTCTACATAAGGTACTCCAGATCCTCAAATGTTCTTGTAAAAAGAAGCGGCCCATCATACTGAACAACTTTTGTTTTAGGACCATGCCTGTATCTCTAATAGTTTAGCTTGGCTCCTGATGGTACACCTGGTGGTCTACATCTATACTCCAGACCCTCGAATGGTGATAATAAATAGCCTATGTCCGTTCTCGGTGTGCTAGCAATCTCTGTGCCAAGTTTCATGAAGATCGTTTCAGCGGTTTGGCCGTGAAAGCGTAGCAGACAGACAGACAGACCGAGTTACTTTCGCATTTATAATATTAGTGTGGATAGTGTGGATAGTTAAATCTGTAATGTATCATTATAGTCCGTTAAAATGGCCATTTATTTGCAAAATCCCGAAATTTCAAGTTATTTATACTCTAATAGGAAGTAAAATCACAATATCTAGTTCAATTAATTTAATCAATCATAAATTAATACCGCACTGAAAAAAATACTTGCAGGATCAAAAAGTATCGGTCGCACTATAATTCCGCCTGTGACGCGTGATCTACTGTCCTCTACGCGCGCGATCGACACACATTCGTAATTTTGTATGTGTGCGTGAGTGTGACGCTGCAGGATACACGTCCTTCTCCCAAGAGCGCGGCGCGCGGTCTGCCGAAACAGCTTTTTTTTTTTTTTTTTTTTTTAGTTGTGGACCCTACGATTTTTAGCCCCGGGGCTTTTAATCTACACCTGACTGTATGGTGGGGAGCAGGAGCTCACCCGGAAAAGCTTGTGGTTGTTCAAACAACCAGCTCAATCGCGCCCTTGGGGCGCGATTGGGCTTACGAGTTGTTCTGGGGAGAACGTATTGGACTGAATCTACCCGGCACGTGCCGGTAGTTCCCAAAGTGGGGAGCAAATGAGGGACCTCCGCGCCCCCGCCGGCGGGGGCGTCGGTTGCTTGAGGAGCTTGTGGAGTGTGATCTACTTGCAATGGCTGCAGCAGTGGCTACTGTGATTTCATCATCTTCTTCCGTAAGGATGTGTCTCGGACGGTGTTTAAAACGCGATGTTGGATGGGGGAAGTAGTTGGACGCGGCAACTATCAAGGGGTTTTTATGATGGGGAGCATTATCGAAGAAGCGACGAGACGCTTCTTTCATATACGCTTTAATGGTAGGGAGGCCTAAGTCGATGTGGAGGTTGGCGTTACGCATGTACCAGGGCGCCCCGGTAGCTTTGCGCATGAAACGGTTTTGGATGACCTGCAGCATTTTCAGATGTAAATCGAAGGTGTGAGCAAAGGCTACGCTGGCGTAGGTCATAATAGGCCTTACGCAGGTGGTGTAAATTCTCACCTTATTTCTAAGGGAGAGTTTGCTCTTTTTGTTCAACATCGGATGTAATCTGCCCAAAACGAACGCGGCGCGGTCGCGGACTCTCAAAATGTGGCTACGGAAGCTAAGTCTTGAGTCGAGGGTGACTCCTAGATATTTGGTCTCGTTGACCCACGGGATGGGTCGGCCGAAAAGCTTTACAGCGGGGACGTTTAATCGGTACGAACCTCTACGAAAGTGCACGGCTGCACTTTTTTCCGGATTTACCTCGATTCTCCATTTACGGAACCAGCTCCCGAGGGAGTCTAGAGCGTTCTGGAGAATCCTAACTAATTTTAAGTGGTTACGGTGGGACGCGTAGATGGCAGTGTCGTCGGCGAACATAGCCAGCTGTGACATGGGTGATTTGGGGATGTCGCTAGTGTATAGCGTGAAAAGTAATGGGGATAGGACGGAGCCCTGAGGGACTCCTGCCTGTATGGTGTGGGGTGAAGACAGAGTGCCTTCCACCCTGTAACGAAAGCTTCGATCCGACAGAAAGTTACGTACTAAAAGCACGAGACGATCAGGCACAGCGAGCTGGTGTAGCTTGTATACCAGCCCGTTGTGCCAGACCTTGTCGAAGGCTTTCGCCACGTCGAGAAAGACGTGTTCGACAATGCGGTGTACTTGTTGGGTACAAGAGTGCTGTTGTCGAAAGCCAAATTGCTCGTCAGGTATGAGATTGTTGGTCTCTGCGTGGTGACGGATGCCGAAACAGCATTTGCGCTCCCGTATATAATTGATAATTCCGGAGAACTTTAAAATATTCGATAAATTTCATAAAATACATATTTGCAATTTTTTTTATAGCTAATGTGTTAGCATGAATCTATTTTTCAATGTGTAAATAGATTTTTTTAATAACGTGTTGTATTGTACTAGAAATCCGACGCTGTATACGTTTAAAATTTCTTCAAAGTAGGGCCATTTTACTGCAGTTTTTCTTTGAATTTTTGAATTAAATTACTAAAAACTCCTCGGCCAATTTTTAGCACTTTTCAATGTCTTTATTGCTGTATACTTTATAAACCACTCCATATTTTAAAATTCATGTAAAC
This sequence comes from Tuta absoluta, assembly GCA_027580185.1. Classification (NCBI taxonomy): domain Eukaryota; kingdom Metazoa; phylum Arthropoda; class Insecta; order Lepidoptera; family Gelechiidae; genus Tuta; species Tuta absoluta. Next base: position 1,319,543 of record JAQAHW010000019.1, on the reverse strand, counting down.
AATAATGATACGAACGTCACGCATCGAAAACAATTAAAACACGTCTCAGGTTATTAACTATTAAACAAACTGAACAATCAAAATCAATAATTTGTCTGAGCCAATTTTTAGATATTGAATTAATCTTCAATAAAACATATCATAACACATTGTTACTTATTCTGTTTTTTTAAACGAGGTCCTACAGAATTGAAGAAACAAGACAAAATTACTCAAAACTATGTACGGCCTCTTAATAGCTTTGCTTTGTGATTTGGGGTGGTATGGGATCTACCTCCTAGCGGTCCACCCCGGGCAACGGCAACACAGGCTTGCCTGTGGATAAGTCCGGCTGAACGATCCCACCAAGCGGTGGAAGGCTCCGTAAGGAGCTGCCTGGCTCGCGACCACCATCCCACCGAAGTCTGGCGCCAAGTAGCTTGCTGCGTTCCGTCAGTGTGTGGGAGTGCCAGTGCCTTAACAGGCTTCTTCTGGGTGAGCTCGCTCCATCTTAGACTCTGTCTCTGTCCTATGACCTAGACTAGAGTCAAGAGCAAACCCATCATTAATAAAAAAATAAAAAAAAAATCTTCTTTTATTTTTCTTGTGGGACACCGTGTTGAACCCTGGTGTCTGAGTTTTCCAACCGCGTACTACAAGTAATAGGCCTCTGACATGGTTGTGTAACGACCACCGTCTAAGTAACTGAACCCGGAACCTTTGCGTCGCAAGCAGTACCACTTCGCCACATCGGCATTTGTGATGAATTGGTACTATGGTAAACCGGGCCTTACTCTGAATAGGTACTACAGATGGAACCGATGCACGTTGAAACAAAATACCTAAATTCTATTCACTCAGCGGGTTAGGCGATGTTGATGTATTCAGAAATACTAGTTTCTCTCTGTTTGTTTATATTTTTCCCAGTATATCTATCATTAAAATAATATTTTGTTGGTATCCAACTTTAACAGCCTCAAAAGTCCACTGTTGGACATGGGCCTCCCGCAATCGGGTGGTATTTGCCATACTCACCACGCTTCGCAGGTGGATTGGCGAGCGCAGTGCAAGGTATTGTATTCACAGGTAACGCTGCTGCTCATTCCCTGGGTTCATACCTTAGTCGCTCATTGCGACACCCACGTGTGGAAATGGGGTGATGCTATTCTAAGCCGGCACCACACGGCAATTTTTGGGTACAAAATACTATCAATGTAGTAGCAAACTAGGGAACTAGAGGCGCTACGATTGACTGCGCCTTTGTTCTGTGATTGGTCGCAAATAAGTCAATGTCATAGTTCAGTTACTTATTATTGGTGCGTTTAGGCACAGTCGTGCCTGCTACCATCTGAAATAAGCTTTCTTTTTTTTTTTTTATTAATGATGGGTTTGCTCTTGACTCTAGTCTAGGTCATAGGACAGAGACAGAGTCTAAGATGGAGCGAGCTCACCCAGAAGAAGCCTGTTCACTCTTACTTTGAAGAGATTAGGGTTGTATGCTTTTGGAAACACAGACGCAGGAAGTGAGTTCCACTCTTTAGCAGTGCGCATTATAAATGATGACTGGAAGCGCTTAGTCCGAATTGGTGGAATGGCTACCAGGTACGGATGGTATCCGGCGGTGCGTCTGGATGTCCGATGGTAGAAGGGAGCTGGTGGAACAAGGTCGTGAAGCTCTTGAGCACACTCTCCGAAGTACAATCTATAAAAAACCGACAAGCAGGCAACCTTGTGGCGATGTGCCAGGCTATGTAGCTTGGTGTCCACCAGTTTTATGTCGCCTATGAGCCTCTTGGCCCTGCGTTCCACCGAGTCAAGAGCGGCAAGTTGGTATTTGGCTGAGCCATCCCAAAGGTGACTGCAATACTCCATGCAGGATCGGACTTGTGCTTTGTAAAGAGTTAAAAGCTGTCCAGGCGTAAAGTATCGCTTCACTCTATTCAGGACGCCCAGCTTTTTCGCCGACGTCTGAGCCTTGTACTCGATGGTCGCGCCGAAGTTTAGATTTGATGTCAACTCCATGCCTAGAAGCTCAAGCCTGTCAGTGACTGGGACAGATGTACCCCGAAAAGTAGGTGTCTAGTCGAAAGGACTCCTTTTTGCAGTGAAAAGACACGCCTGTGTTTTGGTGGCATTGAATGAGACCAGATTGTCGTCGCCCCATTGGGAGACAAGACTTAAGGTCAGATCTGTTCGCTCTACCATGGCCTTTCTTAACGAACGTATTTCATCCCCACTGGTCCCTGCACCTGTCAAGTATCTCTCTGAAACGGTACTATCATCTGCGTATCCAACAATACCATGCCGAAGGAGGTCATTGATGTGCAGCAGGAAAAGAGTTGCAGAGAGAACAGACCCCTGAGGAACTCCGGCATCAATGGCCATAAGGTCAGAGGAGCAGCCGTCAACGACTACTCTGATGGACCGTTCACTAAGGAAGTCTGAAATCCAAGTACAAAAATCAGCTGGGATGCCATAAGCAGGAAGCTTGCTGAGCAGACTTGCATGCCAGACCCTGTCAAAGGCCTTCGAGATATCGAGTGAAACGGCAAGTGCTTCGCCGTTTTTCTCGATGGCTTCGCCCCAGCAGTGCGTGACATACACAAGAAGATCACCAGTAGACCGCCCTCGGCGAAAGCCATATTGATGGTCACTGAGAAGATCATTGTCTTCAAGGTAGGTCAGCAACTTACTGTTAAGTACCCTCTCCATGACCTTGCATAGGATGGAGGTAATGGCAATTGGACGGTAATGGGCAGGGTCGGCACGGTCGCCCTTTTTGGGAACTGGTTGCACATTAGCAAGCTTCCAGGCCCCCGGCACCGTTCTTTCTTTAAGAGAGAGGCGGAACAAGCGTGTCAGCACAGGAGACAGTTCAGGCGCACAAATAGTCTTAATACTCTCGCTAGTATGCCATCAGGTCCGCTGGCCTTGTTCACGTCTAGACTGCACAATACTCTTCGAACCTCTTTAATGTGTACTGCGATCTCCGACATCGAAGAATCGCAACGAGGTACAGTAGGTGGTTGCTTGGAGCCAGCGTCCAGACGTGAGCATAAGTTCAAGAAGCAAGCTGGGGTCTGTGTGTATGTCCGCGATGACATTTGTTGTCGTCGTCTCCGTTGCTTTGAGAAATCGGGTTTTTCTGCCATTTGGCTACTGGAGGACTCTGGCGTGGAGAAAACTCTATATGTCGGCGTCTACCGATCGCACAGCGGTGACCAGGAGACGACAGCGCTTTTCAATTACCTCGTTGAAACGACAGACGTAGCACAGCAAAGATACCCGACAGCGAAGCTAACTTTTCTGGGGGACTTTAATGCCCACCATAAGGAGTGGTTGTTCCCGTTCCAGAAAACTGACCATGCTGGGCTAGAGGCGCGCAAGTTTGCATTATCGCTAGATCTGACCCAGCTGGTGAATGTAGCTACGCGGATACCGGATATCGACGGCCATACACCCAATTGCTTGGACTTGCTGCTGACAACTGATCCAGACAGTCATTCAGTTTCGGTCTCAGCTCCGCTGGGAACGTCCGACCACTGTCTGGTGAAATCCGTATCGACCTGCTCTCCTCTCGATGACAGCCCCAGGGGCACGAGGCGAGTTTGGAGATACGAGTTTGGAGATACGAGTCAGCAGATTGGGAAGAGATGCGGCACTTCTTTGCATCTTACCCGTGGCGTTAAGTGTGCTTCTCTTCGCGTGACCCCTCGTGTTGTGCAGATGCGGTTGCGGACGTGATTCGGCAGGGGATGGAATATTTTATTCCATTTTCCGACATCCCGCTCGGTCACAAAGCCCAGCCTTGGTTTAACGCAGAATGCGCCCAAGCTGAGGCGCGTAAAGAATCGGCATACCAAGCTTGGGTCAAGGCTCGCGACTGCAAATTAAGAGCACGTAGGGTTCGCGCGAAGAAAAGAACCTTCAACTCTGCCACCAAGTCCTGCAAACGGGTTTTACGTAAGGCACGTTTTGACCATGTCGGACGAATAGGTGCCAAACTAGCATCACACCCTCCGGGTAGTAAAAAGTTTTGGTCCCTGTCCAAAGCGGTTGAAACTAATTTCTGTCGTCCAACCTTACCTCCAATGCTGAAACCTGATGGATCGCTGGCTCACTCTGCAAGTGAGAAAGCAAATTTGTTTGCTTCCTTGTTTGCAAGCAACTCACGTCTTCTTTTTCTTCCCATTGAATTTACTTGCATAATACCTTTAAAATCATCAAAATTTAAACGGCTATTACACTAGTCGGAATACCGTCCACGATTTTGCATACCTACATTGCTGATTATGAAATGGGTGTCATTACAATAAAATTAAGATAAACTAGCAATGTATGCCGAACGGAGCACGGTATTTAGACTAGTGTTATAGCCGTTTTACAGCCACACTCCACTGTTGGTCTCTATGTCGCAGTTTATTAGTAACTTTGCTCCCACGCTTGGCGAGTACAGTGCAAGACAACTGAATAATAGTACTAGATTCATGGGTAGAAACGGGGCGATGCTTTTATAATCTATTTGAAAAAGGCAACACACAAAAAACATATTAAACGGATTTTCTTTTCGTGTGGGTCACCGAGTCGTCGAATGACCAGATAAAGCTTATAATGTGTCATAGTTTTTCAGCCGCCTACTACTACTATTCAGCTTCTGACATGGTTGTGTAACGATAGCCGTCTAAGTTATACGGGGTGTAAGGGACAGCGCTCCGAATACTGATAGGATGCATGCAGACCATGAAACTGAACAACTTTTCCCTAGAAACATATGTCAGGAAACGACAAAAAATTCAACTGACTGCTTTTACTATGGGAAGTAATTTTTTTTGACGTTTCCTGAAATTTTATTTATGGGAAGTTGTTCTGTTTTATGGTCTGAATGCACCCTATCTGTATAAGGAGAGCTGTCCCTTACACCCTGTATATCATAGACAGCACGAGGACCGTGCCCTCCCAAGCACGGAACTATATTTCACACACACACACACACACACACACACACACACACATCACGCCTATAATCCCTTGCGGGGTAGGCAGAGCGTAAACAGCCGCAAAAAACTGCCATTTACACCACGTCTGACTAATGTTTGAGGGTTATTCGGAATATTGTGTATCGCTATAGTGACAGGTTGTCAGCCTATCGCCTAAAATTGCAATACACACCCTCGAGTCATCTATATTTCACAACACCAAAAATTCATGGATATTATTTGCATAATTTCCATGTCATGCCTGCTTAGCAAAGCGTCACCCAAATTCTACTCGTAGGTGTTGTAAACATAAATTCATCCAGGGAATGGATAATGTGCATGCAAGATTTTGCACTGCGCTCGCCATTCCGCAATGGCATATGGCAATACCCCTCAATAGGGGGAAGCCCATGTCCAGCAATGGACTGTTGTAGCTGTTGATGTGTAATGTGTAATTTGCATTCTTAATCAATATTGGCTAAACTTCTTTGCACACACTAATCGAATTTGCAAAATTTTCGAATTTTGAGTATTTAAGTTTTTGGCAAATACAGAATCTTTAATTATCAATTAAATGGATAATACCATATTACATAATGTCCCAAAAATAAGTTTACACTTATGTCATATGTTTTAAACAAAAAATCTTTAATCTTATAATAAATGGATTATATCATATACAGGCTGTCCCAAAAATGAGTTTCCCGTTTATAAAGCCAGCTACACGCAATCCACAGCAGTAATATATTTGTCACTGTCCGCCTGTCTGCAACGCCGTGAAGAATGGCCTACGGGGATGACAAAAACGATGTCGTTAAAAAATACTCGGTTTTTTGTGAAAACTCTGAGAAGATTGTTAAAAGAGTAAGCGGATTCCCTTGAAATAATAAAATAGATATACATATAAATATACGGGGTGAAATTTTACTAGTGAGTGATAGCAGAAACTCAAGACGGGCTGGTGATAAGGAACAACTTTCTCCAAGGAACTTAGGTCGAAAGATGAAAAGAAAAATTGTGCTTCCATAGTCACCCTAATCTGCTGATCGGCAAATTTGTATGAGAGGACCAAATTCCTTTTTTTTCATATTCCGACCGTTATTCCTCGAGGAAAGTTGTTCCTTATCACCAGCCCGTCTTGAAATTTCGCTGTCGGTCACTAGTAAAATTTCATTCTGTAAATATTTTGGACATATCATACAGCGCCATCTAGCCCCAAACCAAGCGAAGCTTGTACTATGGGAATTAGATAGCTGATATACTTTTTGCAAATAAATACATAGAAAACACCTAGTCTCAACAGAAATATTTGAAAAGTAAGTTACAAATACTTGTGCTGTGTGGGGATCGAACATACGACCCGGCGTAGCAGGCAGGGGGCACTATCCCCTACGCCATCGGGCCAGACAAAGATGATAGAGACTTGCAAAATTTGTCTAAAATTGTAATTTTTTATTTCTGTTTCCCTGAAGACTATCATTTATTGTCAAATTAGTCTTTGTAAAGTTGTATTTCAATAGAGTGTGAGTTGGATGGTTTGAGTCGTTTTGTATTTTGCTAAGGCGCTGAAGTATAGAATATCACAGTGGCAATAGAATGACAATTGAGTTTCAATGTTATAAAAATGACATAAAAATAAGATCGGAGCCCTAGATTAATGATTTAATTTATGTTATGGAGGTAAATTGTTGTTCCTGTGTATGTTCTTGTGTACTATAAATGGTTAAATAAATAAATAAAATAAGTAAATACATACATACATATATACACATATCACGCCTTTAATTCCTTGTGGGGTAGGCAGAGCGCAAACAGCCGCAAAAAACGGTCATTTACGCCACGGCTGACAAATATTTGATGGTCATTCGGAAAACTGTGTATCGCCATAGTGACAGGTTGTCAGCCCATCGCCTAAAATTGCAATACACACTCTCGTGCCCCTTAGTCGCCTCTTACGACTCCCACGGGAAAGAAATGGGGTGATGCTATTCTAAGCCGGCATCATACGGTAAATACAGGGAGTAACCAAAAGGGCATAACAAGCTGAAAGAAGGTCAAGGTAAAACTGAACAACATCCTCCATGGAACATACACAACCCGCCAATACTTACTTTGTGGAACATAGGTCAAAATATCAAAAAAAAAGAGAAATAGACCTCCCATACTAAATTAAAATTTTGTATGGGAGCAATTGTTTTTATATTTCGACCCATGTTTTAAATTCTTTATTGGATAGATAATATTATTTATTTATGTATGCATCTATTTATTTATGTAGGTTTATGTTCTTTTTATTATATTATGTTAAATTATTAAGTACTTTGTATTTTTGTTTATTACTTCTTATGTATTGTATACCTTTAGTGAGAACTTTACGTACGATTATATTTAGTTTTTTTTTGTCTCTTTCTGTTTATTTTTTGGTTGGCCGGTAGAGAATGCCGCGTGGCATTACGGTACCCTACCCTTTGTACTTTTTATTTTATTTTTTATTAATGATGGGTTTGCTCTTGACTCTAGTCTAGGTCATAGGACAGAGACAGAGTCTAAGATGGAGCGAGCTCACCCAGAAGAAGCATGTTCACTTTTACTTTGAAGAGATTAGGGTTATATGCGTTTGGAAACACAGACGCAGGTAGTGAGTTCCACTCTTTAGCAGGTACTCATAAAACTTACTTACCTTTACTTTCTGTGCAATAAAGTTAAATAAATAAATAATAATACAACCAATTCAGCCTCTCTAATATGTCGTTCACTATGGCGAATAGCACATATGTGCCATTATCGCCTTATTGCGGTTCATTACAACCACCATTCAAATGACAACCTATGACAGCCGTAATTTTCATGCGCCAACATTTGCCGTAGTCACAGAATCCATGGTATCTGGCATCTGTATAGGATTCAGTAAATTCCGACTCGATGAATAAAAAGTTAATTCCTTTCGTCTGACAACCGGATCCGAAAAACATCGAAAAAATATGCAGTAAGATTTTTCAGACAGACATCACTTTTCAAAAATAGATCAATTCATCTCACATTACCAGGTACGTGCTAAGAATGAGAAAGGATCTTTTCACGGGAATGGCAATAAAAAGGTTGAACATTTAACGATGAGAATCCGAAGACACAGTACATAATACAGGCTAAAGCAGTAGTAGTGACACTTCATACAAATGGTGAGAAAGTCACTCACACAGACGCATGACGGTACAGCGGCATCTCACCGATTCTTGGCGTTAGTCGGAGTTACTAAGACGGCGGTCGTAACACAACCATGTCAGAGGCCTACTACTAGTAGTAGGCGGTTGAAAAACTCTGACACCAGGGTTCTTCGGGTCGTTGTACGACTCAGTGTCCCACACGAAAAAAAATACGATTCAATAAATGACTGTAAGTTTAAGTACTAAGTTTCAACGTAGTATTTATTGTACAATTTTATTATACGTACGGTCGGATTCATAAGTGGAGTCATAGTTAGACCACTTGACAGAATGCAATACGGGTTATTATCCTCTGTACTTACTTTACTAACTTACGCACACACGTAAGATTATCGACTGTAAGTAGAAAAGTCCACCTTAAGGCGTAGCATTAAAACTTAAACAGATTACCACCTATAAGCGACATCTATGTAATCTTTGAAATAATTACTCGGTGATAGCCTATTCGCCACTACATCACCACAAAGTATACATCACACTGGTTTGTCTAAAACTGTTTATAGTTATCCTTATTCGTTCACTTGTAGTAAAGCAATAGATTACATATCTTTATTTCGTCGTATTGATCACAAGCTACCGTAGCTTAGCGGTAATAGTTCTTACCTTCTAATCAGAACGGAACCGGGTTCCCATCCGATCTCTGTATGTTGAATAATGTTTTTTAAATGTTTTTACCATATTTTCTCCAGTAATAATTATTTTATATAATATTTTTCAATAAATTCATCTATGTATTATATCTATAAATGTTTATTGTAAATTATGTATCAAAATATTATATCTAAAAACATAAACCTATAATATTGTAATAAAACAAAAAGTAAGGTAAGAAATTATTTTATTGGTAGGTATGGTATCACTTTATGTAAATAACAAAATGACATGAATGAGATCTTTTGGTAACCATAAGATACGACCGAGTATGTAAAACTACATAAAATACTTGCTGTCGTAATACTTAGTTAATAGTTTTGTTTGAATGATAAAACACAATATTATGTAAAATGATATTAAGTGTTCATTAGCTGAAACATCGATAGGTAATTATTTATAAGATCATAGGAATGATCCAAATCTTAGATTGAATCTTTCAATAAAGTTATTTAAGTAATAATTTCGTTAGTAATTATTTTATTGTTCTATGTTTAACGATGATGCACTTTCCTCGGAAGTAAAAGTAATTGTAATAATAATAAATCAGTTATTTGCCTACATCTCAAGGTTTAAGCTTAAGTACTCGTTTTCGTAATGAAAAGATATTGAAGCAAGGCCTTAAGATAACTGACTAATAATGATCAATCTTATATAAATATATATCGATGTTTTAGCATAATTTAATTGCTAATGTAATGCTCCACAAATACCTACTGCAATAGTAGGCGGGTAAGCAGGTAAACAGAGGTTGAGTGAGCAACGATTTATCGGGCCCGCTTCGGCATACATTGCTGATTATTTTGTGTATATTCATATTCAATTCAATTCAATTCAAAGCCATTTATTCCCAATTCATTATAAATATTATTTAGATATTACAATTCATTAAATCATTAAATTATAGTCAATATATTTTTTTAAATCTATCTCTTAAATATTTCATTTTAATAACTTTACAATTTTTAACCTTATTTACATTATGAGTGCACTGGTAGAAATATTAGTATATATTTCATAAACATATTTACTTATCATCTATCGATCTATAACTAATAACTTATTAATTTGTACTTAAATTAGGCACCCATTTTAGGGTGAAGGCCTCCTCCATCAGCTTCCATTGGTCTCGGTCCATGGCCAGCCTTGTCCACGTCCCTCCCGCCACAGCCTGGATGTCATCTCTCCAGCGCGCGCGGGGTCGTCCACGCGGGCGAGCGTGGTCGCGCGGGTACCAGTGCAGCACGCGACTGCTCCAGCGCTCGTCCGTGGCGCGAGCGGCGTGGCCAGCCCATCTCCACTTCAGCTTGCAAGCAAGCTCTGCGGCGTCCATCACTTGCGTCTTTTTGCGGATCGTTGAGTTTCGCTGTTGATCCCGAAGTCTTATGCCAAGCATGCTCCTTTCAGTAGCTCTTTGAAAGACCTGGAGTTTGGTTATAACTTGCCGTGTAAGAGCCCAGGTTTGGCATCCATATAATAGTGTCGGTAAGATTGTAGAGTCCATTGCTTTCCTTTTTAAAGAGATTGGAAGTTTAGATTTGAATATATATTTCATAGACCAGTACTTGTTCCACGCTATTTTGATTCTTCGGTCTACTTCTTTCAGCGTGTGGTCCATGAAAGATATCTTTTGGCCCAGATATACATACTGCTTGACATACTCAATAGTCTTTTGTTCTACTTGTATTCGAATTTCATTGCTGTTGGTCATAATACATGTCTTATTCGTGTTCATATAAAGTCCGCAATTTTGACTTTCTTTATCCAGTGTTGTGAGCATGTAGAGTAGGTCTTTGTGGTTTTCGGTGAGCAGGACAATGTCGTCTGCAAATCTGAGGTGGTTTAAGCGCTCTCCATTAATATTTATTCCAAGGCCTTCCCAATCTAGTCTCGAAAATATGTGTTCTAGGAGCGCTATGAACAAGTTTGGCGAAACGGGGTCTCCTTGTCTTACTCCTCTTTCTACGTCAAACGGCATGCCAAGGCGTTCCAACTTTACCGTTGCTCTACTTTTATTGTATATAGTCCACAAAATCTTTATGTACGTTCCTTCGACTCCCTGTTCTTCGAGGCTTTCCCAGAGCGCTTTATGTGATATTGAATCGAAGGCTTTCGAATAATCTATAAAGGCAATGTAGAGTGGCATCTTGTATTCTGTGTAACGCTCTATCACTTGCGATAGTGTAAATATGTGGTCGATTGTACTATATTTGGGTCTAAATCCAGCCTGTTCTTTTGGTTGTTTAGATTCCAAGTTCTTTTTGAGCCTTCTAAGTAGAATATTAGTAAATAATTTGTAGACAGATTGCAAGAGGCTGATAGGACGGTAATTTCCTATATCCAGAGGGTTTCCTTTCTTGTAGATAAGTGTAATTATAGCATTTTCCCATTCTTCTGGTATATAGGCACTATACAAGATGTCATTAAATATTTTTGTAATCACTGGCGTTAGTGGATCGGATACGGCCTTTAACATGTCGTTCGTTACACCGTCTTGTCCTGGGCTTTTAGATGTTTTGAGGGATTTTATACTTTCTCTAACTTCGCTTTCTATAATAGGTTGTACTCCTTCGTTGTTTTGGGAGCATTTTGGTATGTAGTTTAGGTTTTTGTTTATGTCACTGTACAGTTCTCTATAAAAGTTTGTAGCTATATCTATAATTTTGTCTCTATCAGTGAATTTTTTTTCCGTCTCTTCCTGTTAGTCCAATTATCCATTCTTTTCCTGGGTTGAGAGTTTTATCTGCTCTTTTAATTGAGCCTCTCTTTTTTAGTTCTTGCTCTATTATTTTATATTGTTGCTGTTGTTTGCCTTTCTTGATTTCTTTTCTGATTTTTCTATATAGTTTATTTAATCTTTTTTTCTCTTTTTTATTTCTTTTTCTTAAATTTTTAAGTTGCTCTCTTTCTTCTATGTATTGGTTCAGTCTGCGCGTAAATATTGTTTCATATAGGTTTTTATTATTATTGTTTCTGATTGGTAATTCTTTGACGCAGACATTTATATTGTTTATTGTGTTTGCGTAAGATTCTTGCAGGGACTTATTTGCATCTAAGTTTTGAGGCTCCTTTTTCATCAGCTCTATGAAGTGGTTCTTGATACATTCTTTCTCTATTTGGGTGAACTCTGAGCATCTTAGGTTAAATGATTTTCTGCACTTTTTCATGTTAGTTTTAAAGTTGCATACCGCTCGGATTAACCTGTGATCTGTAGAGAAAGTTGTGTTTATTACTTGTACGTTTGTTATAACCCTGATATTCTTTGTGAGGATAAAGTCAATCTCGTTTCGTGTTGCTCCATCGGGGGATAGCCATGTCCATCTCTGTTTCGGTTTTTTCTTAAAAAATGTATTGCTTACATAGAGTTGGTTTTCTAGGCAGAAATTTATTAGCATATCTCCACGTCCATTTCTCTCTCCATATCCCCATTTTCCAAGAGTTTTTCCATCTTCAGGTTGCGGTTGTCCGATTTTGGCATTAAAGTCTCCAATTATCAGAGTATCATCACTGCTATTTTGTAGAGCCGTTACTAGGTTATCATAGAAGGTTTGTATTTCGGATTCTGAACTTGCAGCTGTGGGTGCGTATGCTTCTATTATGGTAAGCATTTTATTTTCTGTTTTCAAGTCTAGTCTAGCAACTCTATCTGATATAGGTTTAAAGCTGTTTATGTATTTTTTAAGTTCATTTTTTACCATAAATCCCACTCCATTGGTACCTCCTTTGAAGCCATAATACATAAGGACGTAGTCTTTATACTCTATTATTTTTGTTCCTTCTCTTTTTATTTCCGATAGTCCTATGATATCCCATTTTATGTTTTTCAGCGCATGTTCAAGTTCTGTTTGTCTACATGATCCAATTAAAGATCGAATATTAAAGCTTCCGATTTGTAGAGTTTTAGTGATGGAGGGTTTCGGTCTACTGCTCCCTCGGAGACCAGCCGTACAGGGAGAGCTGTAATTATTCATATTTTTTATATTTGCCGGGGCGTTAAATTTTGGAGGGGGCCATTTTAACTGCTAGTTATCGGCGTCACCTGAGTGTGAAGAGTTGTTATTTTCTTTATTGTAATTAGTTATGGGACTAAAGAAGGTTTTAAGCGTTGTATTTTTTGTTTGGTTTTCTATTGCTGTATGTTGTTTTTTAACTGTTGTCGAAAGTAATTGTTCAGGTGGGGAACTAGGCTTTCGTTTGTTGTTCCGAGTCCCCTGCGTTTCTGACCTTGACTCAAGACTTGTTTGGTCTCTTAAATGCTTTTTATTTAGTGTTACAATTTTGTCATATTTTAATATAACATTTTCCCCTTTCTCTTTTCGATCTTTAAGCTCTTTTTGCAGTTCTTTTCTTTTCAGTAAAACTTTTTGGGAAAAGTCTTCCTTTATATAAATATTTGTACCTTTCAATATATAGCTCTTTCTTAGTACTTGAATTTTCCGCTCCATGCTGTAAAATGTCACAACCACAGGTCTGATTTTATCACTTTTTCTCCCCATTCTTTGAACCTGATCTATATCTTGTTTTTGACATGGTGTTTTCATTTTAATATTGAAAATTTGCAAAATATTTTCTTGCAGTTCTTTGTAGTTTTTCTCTTCTTCTTTTATACCAAATAAAATAATATTTTTTCTTTTTGACTGTTGTTCTAGCCTGTCTATAATGTTTTGTTGCTCTTCAATTTTCTTTTCCAGATTCTGTGTTCTGATTTCCAAGCTGTTGAATTTTTCATTAATATTGTTATTAATTTCTTGTATAATTTCTTTCTTCATATTTGCCATTTCTTCCTTCTGGTTTGCCATATCTTGTTGTATTTTTTGAAACATATTTTTAATATCATCCATCATGACTTAATTTTTTTTTTTTATTTTTTTTTTTATTTTAGTGCCCTCTGTTGGCAAGTAGAAAAAGCTTTCTTCAAAGGGTTTGAGTATATGCCTTGATTTGGTTCTGCCACTCGGCAACAGATGGCGCTCAAAATAATTTCGCGTGAGAATATGAATGACTTTGCGATTGGTGAGTCATATAACGGCCAATATAGGATGGTATTTTAGGTTATTTCCACTCATATTATGGAGTTGGTATCTTTTACTCACGGTTAAATCGTCTTGATGGATATTGTAAACGCCGGAAATAAATTTGTAGCACTGTTTTAAAATTTCGCTTGATTACACTGTTTCAAATGTCAAAGTCCGTTATTGTAATTTTTACGAATTTCTTCTTAATCACTTATAGTTCACTTAGGATAACGTTTGTCTTTATATATTAGCCACTTTTGGATAGATTTATTTATAGATTTAACAGTTTTTTAAGGTTTTATAATATTCTGAGATATGCAAACACAGAGTCGATGCCAACTCGAGCACAGCAGCGCCCTCTACTATTCATATATTATATTCATATATTATAATGAAATACACAAGATAATCAGCAATGTATGCTAGATCGGGTCTGATTGGAATCTTAAGTAAAAATCGCCGCTTACATAATTAGTATTTGGTGTTACCTCCGCTGTTTTCAACAACACTTAATAGACTCGATCAAATAAGTGCATATATCTGTTCTTCTGGTACTCTCCCACACTCCCAGGCAGTGAGCCTCTAAAGCTTCTGTAGTTCTTTCATTGCGCATGTCCCACCTTTGCACCATTAAACCCCATAAATTCTCTATGGGATTTAAGTCCGGAGATTTTGCTGGCCAACGAATAACTTGGATATCTGGGTGCTGGCTAAACCAATTATTCACCACGGCAGCTCGATGCACTGGACAATTTATCCTGGACAAATGCAAAACGAGGAACTTCACTAGCAGGATAAACAGTTAAACATTTCGCACCGTCGGCGTCGTCGGTAGCATGCTTTCCTGTAGCATATCAACATAATTAGCGGCAGTTGCACGCCCTGTTTCTTGTGCTACTAATTCGCCTGGACCAGCGGCAGAACCATTTTCTTCATATTGTTACACCATCATCCTCAGCTGTGAATCATTAATAAGACGAGTCGAGTTTTTACGCTACCTTCCTCTTCAAAATGTGTAACCCAACGTTTAACAGTCTTCCACTAAAACAAAGTAGCATTATTAATAAAAAAGTTTATACTAATCGGTTCACAGCTACCAACATACTATGAGTCAAAGTTTTTAATATTCAAAATACAATTGTAATGAAATAAAACTATACTTACGGCCAGACCAGTCTGATTAGCAATTTGAGTTAAATTGAATCCAATATCATGCAGCGCCACAGATAATTGCAGCGCAACAATACGCTGCTTATCCTGCAAACTGATAATAGTATGCATTTCGAAGAAATAAACACTGAAGTTTAATAAATAAACTTAGGTTAAAAAAAATCACTTAGCACACGCACTATCTCGCAAACGATCTAGCAACAACTAAAATGTAATTCAAAATTTACTAAATTTTGCTATATTTGATAAAATAAAAATTACAACTAAGATAGCGGGATTCGATCCATTGTCTCCACAATAACGGTCAAGAATTTGCTTGACCGCGCTACTGACCACGCTACCGAAGCTATGATTCATGTAGTGAAATAGTCAATACTACTCAGCCTATTATACAATGGTAGTTCGTCAAATAATAGTATGTTATACGTCATTTGTGTCATTGTGTGAGTGTAGCCGCGGGTGCGAGCGACTTGTTTTCTGAGGTTTGTGTTAACTATGACTCCACTTTAGAACGCGACCGTACATAATACTGAGCTTAATATTCTTAAGCCTTGCCTTCTATATTTTTTCTTTTTAGTTTAATGCACCTTCCTTGATACTTTCCACATGCCCTAAGGTAGACTGGGGAGAACGCCTTTGGCGTTAAGTCCGCCCGTTCAAATTTTTGTACATAAATTTATATAAATAAATATAAAAAATGTGGCGTTTTCCCGCATTAAAAACTTCCTTTTAAACTTTCTAAAGGTAAATACCGAAACCGAAAAACCGAAAGTTCACACTTTGAAATTGAAGTATAGTATTATCACTTTTTGACGTCATGAACCGTCATTGTAAAAAAAAGAAATTTGTATCACACAATTTTCTTTTTTTCTAATTATATAATTTTGCCGTGTGATGCCGGCTTAGAATAGCATCACCCCATTTCTTTCCCGTGGGAGTCGTAAGAGGCGACTTAGGGACTCGAGGGCGTGTATTGCAATTTTAGGCGATGGGCTGACAACCTGTCACTATGGCGATACACAATTTTCCGAATAACCCTCAAATATTTGTCAGACGTAGCGTAAATGTTCGTTTATTGCGGTTGTTTACGCTCTGCCTACCCCGTATGGGATTATAGGCGTGATATATGTATGTATGTATATAATTTTCTTTATTCATCCTTTACAATTCAACTGACAATAACTTAGTTATACCCAGAAACGGATCAAGATTTGCTAAAAGTAGGTGGTCATCTTCTTCTCAGGAACGAGTCGAGTTTCGCTACTGCTTCAGCCTACATGTACTGTGGATAAAGATCCCTAACATTTTACGATGAGAGCCCGAACGTCCCACTCGATATTGTCAGTGCGGTCACCGTTTCAGCGGCCAGCCTCAGCAATTCATCTTATTGGGCCACAGAACAAACGATATGGAAAGAATAAGTTTTTAGCCTCGAAAACGAAATTTAGCTCCAACGCCTCCAACAAGTTCTAATTAGTTTATTATACGTAGATAACTAGATAGAAAGATAGATCTTCCGATCGTCGATCGAAATAATATCAGCGGCACTTCATCCGATCCATATCCATACTTATACAGCGTATAATAGACAGCCTGCTAAATACTGATAGGGTGCATTCAGACCTTGAAATGACCATAGTAAATGCAGTCAGCTGATTGTGATTATGTACATGAGAAGTCGTTATTTTATCGTTTCCTGATATATGTTTCTTCTGGAAAGTTAGTCAGTTTCATGGTCCGCATGCACCCTATCAGTCTTTGGAAGGCTGTACCTTACACCCCGTATAATAATCATATATCTATCAACCTACACATAAACATCATGAAGGAATCAACTCGTCTAAATCATGAAATGGCCAAAACTATCCAACTATTGACAAGTAAAACGAAAGTTTATTTAACTTGAAGCTAGTTAACGCTGAGTGTCTAGTCTAGGGATATTTACTTATTTATTTTGGGCTATGATCCTGTCCGCTGTTTTAGCAGCCTCTGTTTACAATTCGCAGTTGTCCGTCTAATGTTCACGGCGAAAGAATGACGTCTCGAAATTCCGTGCCGAAAACTCCTCTCATTTCCTTTCCATTTTCTTAACGATGTCTTTTTCGCTTTTGACACGAAGAAAAGTTACAGAATCTTTGAATAGTAATAATAAAATTAGTAATGTGGTTTATGCACCATTTTTATTTATTTATTACGAAAATCAAAAGTATGATCCAGATATATCAAATGTCAACTGTAGTAATAAAATTCGTCAATGAATATTTTGTTCTGATGTTAAATGGTTCTCCAACTTGTCGTCTAGTAACGCATGCGTCTGTCAGACGAAAGCAAATTCTGAAGTTATTCCTTGACAAGTATGGCTACGGTAAGTTTATCCTTATGGTGCATTAAAAATACGCAGCGACAGATGACAAATGTGAGAACCGCCTTACAGTCATTCGAAATCTACGCACACTGAAAACGCTCCATACAAAACTGTGACTTATACCGGTAAAGTATATTGTGATTATTGTATTTCGCCGTATGATGCTGGCTTAGAATGGCATCACCCCATTTCTTACCCGTGGGTGTCGTAAGAGGCGACTAAGGGACTCGAGGGTTAAATGTGTATTGCAATTTTAGGCGATAGGCTGACAACCTGTCACTATAGTGATACACAGTTATCGAAGTGACCCTCAAACTTTTGTCAGACGTGGTGTTAATATCCGTTTTACGGCGTTTAACGCTCTGCCTACCCCGTAAGGGATATAGGCGTGATTTACGTATGTATTTCACCTTCAATATCCTGAAATGCTCAAGACTGCATCTCCACCAAATCAATTTATACATTAATACAAGCACAAACTAACAAATCAAGATCATCATTTTGAAATGGTTTATTTGGAAAACCGTGTCCTGATCCTCTTATTTTTAGCTATTGTAGTGCCATCAACACTCAACTGACATTCTACTTTTTTGTATTTCAAACTATTAGCGGAATAAGCAACGGCCAAAACCATTTAACTTAAAACCACATTTGTGTTTTTTATATAGCGTAATACGACCCCTGATGTATTTTCGTATAATGAGATCAAAAGTAGAACTTTTGCAACTTCATTCATGCCTTTACGTCGTAGACACCGTAGCATTATGCTACGTCGTAGCAAACAACGAGCTATTTCAAAATTACTCTAACGAAATATTGTTTTTTAAAAATTTTGTAGCTATCAAAATAATAAACAAATCTGGAAAACATCAAACATTTTAAAAAGTTCAAATGTACTTCTTAAAAAAAATTACCTCACATACAACCAGACTAGGTCGTCGGCTGCTACACATTGTATGGGAGACTTAATGTTTTTTTTAATGTTTCGATCTATGTTTCTTGGCGAAAGTTTTTTAGTTTCATGGGCGGGTTCCTTGAAATGAACGCAGTTATTTCGCCTTACACCCTGTATATCTAAGAACATGCACCAATCAAACCCAGACCCGTCACTTAAAACCTCATCTTACAATTTGACTAGTATGGAGATAAATGGTAAAAAGAGTTTTCATAATATCCTTTATTACCTCCATAAAATTAATTAACAATCTGATTATATAAATAAACCATCAAAACATATACAGATACCACGCCTTTATCCCTTGCAGGGTAGGGTTAGCGTTAACGGCAGTGAAAAAACGGTATACGGTTGCTATCGCCACGTCTGATAGATATTTGAGGGCCTTTTCAGAAAAAAACGTGTATTACTATAGCGACAGGTTGTCAGTCTGTCGCCTGAAATTGTAATACAAACCGCAAACAACACAAACATGAAAGAATTGGGGTGATGCTCTTCTAAGCATCACACGGCATCAAGAATCAAGATCAAACATAAGTATTTGTTCAATTTGAAACTGTATTTGAAACAACGAGAATGTTGCCATGTCCAAACCGGAATGTTTCTACTCCAAAGTGTCACCCGAAATTGAGATGTCAATACTGCAACGTACAACACTCGGTATCGCTTGACAAAGTAACGATCGGACACGACCTTATTTCAAGTAAACAGGATCTTAAGGCGAGTGTATTCGTGAACGGAACAGTGGCACCACAAAAATACTCTTTATACAAACAATCTATGATAATATAAGCGGTGGAAGGCTCCGTAAGGGGCCGCCTGGCTCGCGACCACCATCCCACCAAAGTCTGGCGCCAAATAGCTTGCTGCGTTCCGTCAGTGTGTGGGAGTGCCAGTGCCTTAACAGGGTGCTTCTGGGTGAGCTCGCTCCATCTTAGACTCCGTCTCTGTCCTATGACTTAGACTTATCATTAATGAAAAAAAAAAAGTAGAGCAAGTATTTTGTATTGTCCATATGTAAAATTTGATTAGAATTTGGCCGTGTGATACCGGTTTAGAATGGCATCACCCCATTTCTTACCCATGAGTCTTGTAAGAGGTGACTAAGGGACTCGAGGGTTAGATGTGTATTGCAATTTTAGGCGATAGGCTGACAACCTGTCACTATAGTGATACACTGTTAACTGATTGACCCTCGAACTTTTGTCAGGCGTGGTGTTAATATCCGTTAACGCTCTGCCTACCCCGAAAGGGATATAGGCGTGATTTATGTATGTATGTAGGATCTTAAGGCGAGTGTAGTCGTGAACGGAATCAACAGTGGCTCCACTTCACAATAAATACTCTTTATACAAACAATCTATGAGAATGTCCGTTGCGCAAGTTTTAGTATTTATTTATTTATTCCATTTATAAAAACATTTGTGTCGGAAATCACATAGGCTTTACATATTGCAATTTTACATAAAAAATTATACATTTTAACAATTTATAAAAATAATGTTCAATATTTTTCAATATTGTCCATATGTAAAATTTTAACCTACAAACTTAATGAAATATTCGCTGTAATTAAAATTATAGCAAAAAAAGCCTAAACACGGTCACTTTTGGTATAAACTGCCTTTTTTTTGTGAAGTAGCGCCACTGTCAGTACACTCGCCTTTAAACTATGGCGTGAAATTTTACTAGTGACCGATAGCGAAATCTCAAGACGGGCTGGGGTGACAAGGAACAACTTTGTCCTAGGTACATGGTTTGAATTATAATAAAAATGTTTTGAGTTTCCATAGTAACTCAAATCAGCTGATCGGGAATTTTGTATGTCCAAATTTTTTGTAATTTTGACATAATATTTTCCTTGGGGAAAGTTGTTCCTTATCACCAGCGTGTCTTGAGTTTTCTATATCGGTCACTAGTAGAATTTCACCCTATAAAGTGATATCCCTCAAATATTAATCAGACGTGGCGATATATTTTTACGGCCGTTATCGCTCTGCCTACCCTGCAAAGGATATAGACGTGATTTATGTAAGTATGTACGCAAAATAAGCAGGGTGATTCATCATGTATCAGTACATACATGAAATTTAAAAACATAACACTCCTTTTTTGGTTGGGCACTCGTGTGAAAACAACTCTGTATGCTACTTTAAGGCGAATGTAGTCGTGAATGACCTCCACAATGGCACGACTTAAAAAAAATACAATCTATCAGAATGTCCGCAGCTCAAGTTTTTAGGATTATCGTCAAGTAAAATTAGAACCTGCATAGGTTCTCAATGAAATATTCGCTGTAATTAAAGTTATTGCAATTAATACCAAAAGTGGCCGTTTTTAGAAACTTCTTGTCATAACTTTAACTACATCGAATTCTTCTTGGTCTGAGTTTGCAGGGTCTTATTTTACTCAAGGATAATACTAAAAACTTGAGCAACGAACATTCTAATAGATTGTTTGTATAAAGAGTTTTTTTAAAGTGGTGCCACTGTCGAGGCCGTTCACGACTGCACTCGCCTTAAGACCCGGTATAGTTTGAACAAAGTGACGGGTAACGGCAGGAAGCAACCGACACCAGTATTGCTCGCTTTCGTGGCACGGCGCCAAACCAAGCAATTGAGCATGTAGGGGACGGACTCAGAGATGAATTACAAAATCGCGATCTTATACTGGGAGTCACAAGCCGAATGGACTACTTTCCCCATGAAACTTGAGTCGAAATATTAGAAAGTTATTGGACCTCCCAAACGAAATTGCCGATCAGCTGGTTAGTTTACTAAAGGAGTTATTTTTTTAATATTTTGAACTATGTTCCATGGGGAAAGTTGACTAACGTCGCACGGCGCCAATCCAAGCAATTGAGCATGTAGGGGACGGACTCGGGGAAGAATTGCAAAATCACGATTTTATACAAGGAGGAACAAAAAAAGGTATAACAAACCGAAAGGAGGTTTAACATTCTCCCTGAAACTTGGGTCGAAATATTAAACAATACCTAGTTGGACCACCCATTGAAAATTGATTTTATTTGATTCGGAAATTCTTCTTTTGCGGGTAAATCACATGTATGATGTACAAATTTGACATACTTCCTGGTAAACTTGAGTAACAGGCACTCAACGAATTGAGTTATTGACTGAAACACTTAATATTGCACTGATTTCCACCGAAAAGCCTTCATTTAGTACCAAATTTTAAAACACTTCCCGTGTTAGGTATACAATTTTTGAAAACTTGCTAAATTTTCAAGCGCGGGCAGGATTTGAACCTGCGACTTTCGCATTACTAGTGGCGACGCCTCTTCTATCTGGGCTACCGCAGCTCATTTCTTGCCCGCCAATTTTGCAAGTGTATTTTAATGCCAGTAACGTTTGGCATGGCTCCATCTACCGGGTTAGTTTTGCAACTAATAACCGGCGACTAATTCTATCTTTACAGATTGAATGTAGTCTAAGCGATGAAAACCAGCGATAAGTTGAGTACCAAATTTTAAAACACTTCCCGTGTTAGGTATACAATTTTTGAAAACTTGCAAAATTTTCAAGCGCGGGCAGGATTTGAACCTGCGACTTTCGCATTACTAGTGGCGACGCCTCTTCCATCTGGGCTACCGCAGCTCATTTCTTGCCCGCCAATTTTGCAAGTGTATTTTAATGCCAGTAACGCTTGGCATGGCTCCATCTACCGGGTTAGTTTTGCAACTAATAACCGGCGACTAATTCTATCTTTACAGATTGAATGTAGTCTAAGCGATGAAAACCAGCGATAAATTGAGTACCAAATTTTAAAACACTTCCCGTGTTAGGTATACAATTTTTTATTTTTGAGCCTTCATTTATCTTATACCTAGTAGTAGTGCAACCGCTTCTTACCGTTCTCCAAGGTTTTTTAAGCGGTAAAAAGTAGCCTACACATTATTCCAGATTATACATTATATGTGTCCGATTTCATTCAAATACATCAATCCATTTGAATGTGAAAATGTAACCAACACACACACACACACACAAACTTTTGGATATATAATATTAGTATAGTGTCTTACTGAATGCACCCCTGTCAGTATTCGTATCGAGTTTTTCCTGTATCGCTCGAAACCCACTGCACTGATTTCTACAGTTGCTAAGTCGTTCAACATTGCCCCATTTAGCTTATATGCTCACTGAATGCGCCTCTGTCAGTATTCGTTCCGCATTTTTTTTATCCCCCTACTGCACTTATTTCTTGAGTTGCTAATATTGCGCTGTTTTCAGACGCAGTCTTTATTTTTCTTATTTTAGCTCCCAATGGTATTACCCGCAGCATATCCCGTAGAAATCAGGTATTTTCCCGTTGTAAAAAGTAGACTATGTCACTCTACATCTTCTCACCTAACTATACACAAAAAATTATAACATGAAATCGCAAAATAATAAGAACCTACTTCATAGAATCGGAGTTCAGTCAGGTGTAGGTTTCAAAGCCCCGGGGCTAAAATCGAAGAAAAATAAATAAACACACTTTCCCACACGTATTTTCCTGTTTTGCTCGAGAACTACATACAGCACAGATTTGTTGAGTTGCTAAGTCACTCAATATTACACTACTTATTTTGTGCAATGCAATTATAATAAGGGTATAGTAAACCTAAACTGACCTGTCACGTCATGATTTGTGTCAGTTTGTGTGAGGGATCACGGGTCAAATGCCCTTTTTCATGATATTAAATTATACATACTTACATACATACATCACGCCTATATCCCTTGCGGGGTAGGCAGAGCGTAAATGGCCGTAAAAAACGGACATATATGCCGCGTCTGACATACATTTGAGGGTCATTCGCAAGATTGTGTATCGCGAATATTAAATCATCTAGTTAAAAATGGAAATAAGAATTTAAATTTTTAGTCTATGTAATCACAATCATGTTACAAACTAATACATGGTTAAACTTAACTAACTCAACAAAATTACTTATAGAAAAATAGTGCGCTTTCTTAATTAATTTAAGAAAATCATAAAAGCGTGACACATGATTTTCAAATTTCGAACTGTTCCGCATATGTTCTTTCATTGATACCCAACCTAGTAGGTACATTTTTAAATAAATAAGTACAAATTTAAATATCGAACTACTTACGAGTATTTGTGCGCTTTCGACCGAACAACCCAGATCAACCGAAAACCTCTACTCGAGTTCTTAAGTTCATAAGAAAAATAACTATCGAATACCATCAAATTCAAATTTCGAATTCTTCTTGCGCTTCAAACCAAACCAAGAGCCGAGAGAGTGACCGAGAACCATTTTGATTGCTCAAGTTGGACATTTTGCTTTTCCATTTCGACCACAGCTAGCTGTCGTAGTTCATTTATTAAATCCTAGGTCCTGGAATCCTCTTTGACTTAGATTAGTCAAAGGACAGAATATTCGAATCTAGAGCATAGGGTAGACTATCGAGAAATGTTTTGATTGGAAAATTAGGTGAAAATAACAGAAGCATATACCCACAGCGCATACAACAATCTTGACATGTGTTTTGCAGCGCGCAGAAATAAAATTATAATCGACACTGGCTTTTACGAAAACAAAAATATAAATATAAATGTGTGCCGTGTGATGCCGGCTTAGAATAGCATCACCCCATTTCTTGCCCGTGGGAGTCGTAAGAAGCGTCTAAGGGACTCGAGGGTATGTATTGCAATTTTAGGCGCCGGGCTGACAACCTGTCACTATGGCGATACACAATTTTCCGAATGAACCTCAAATGTTTGTCAGACGTGGCGTAAATGTCCGTTCTATGCGGCCGTTTACGCTCTGCCTACCCCGCAAGGGATTATAGGCATGATATGTGTATGTGTGTATGTAAAATTATAAATTAAAGCTGTATGTAGTTTCTATTAATTTCTTTTATTTTAATGCCTTTTTAGTTCTCTTCTCATATTTAAGAGCATCGCTCTTGTCGGTGGAGTTTCCGCCAGTTTTCACTGTCTTCTGCCTTCTCCTTAACTTTCCTGTACGATATGACTATTGCTTTTTTCTTTTATTTGATTTAAATAACTCCTTCTTGGTCTTCCTCTTTTTCTATCAATCTTTTCCTCAACAATCGTTTTGAATAACTGATCATGTCGTATCAGGTGTTCTATCATGTTTCCCTTCTATTATCTATTGTATTGAGTAATCTTCTTTTCTCTTTTACAAGCTGAAGAACTTTCTCGTTCGTCTTCCTTTCTTCTTATCCTTATTTCAGCTTATCATCTCCATTGTTTTTATGTTACATATTGTATATTGCCAGTATCAATATGCTAATAATAATACAATCTAATCTTACTTCCAGCAGTGGACTGGAATAAGCTGATATGTGTATGAAATAGAATCTAATAAATTGCACTACAATGTTATTTCAAACAACAACTATCTGGTCTCCGTTCAGTTTTCAAATTATAACTGTCGAAGTGTCGAAGGGAGTTTGTTAATACAAAACTTCGATAGGTACATTGATGATGTTTTGATGAAAACCAGTGTCGAAAAAATTTATTGTTTTTACTATTGGTACAAAATATATTTTCTCTGTTATATTAGAAATTACATACATACATCACGCTTATATCCCTTGCGAGGTAGGCAGAGCTTACACGGCCGTTCATTCAAATTTAAGAGCTTGGCTCTTATCGGTGGAGTAATTGCCATTTTTTTCTATCTTCTGCCAGCGACTTGACCTCTTGATAAGAACTATAATTTACGCCACGTCTGACAAATATTTGAATGTCATTCATAAAGTTGTAAAAATCATCACAGTGACAGGTTGTCAGCCCATTGCCTGAAGTTGCAATACACATAATATTAATCCTCGAATTCCTTAATCGCCTCTTACGACAATCATGGGATATAAATGGGGTGATGCTATTCCAAGCCAACATCACAAGGTAAAACATTTTAAACATAGTTGAGTATACAAGTACGTTCAACCGTTGCCCTCTCTCGAACTCATAGTGCAATAAATTTGGTCCGGTGACTTTGTTACCGACAGTTTGAGTTTCATGTTAGTTTTAGGACAGTTTTGAAAACCAAATTTGAATCTATGTTCCTCATGAATCACAAAGGCGGCTCACATATACAGGGTGTAACGGAAAAGGTATATCAAGCGGAAAGTGGCAGAACGTATAGGTGATGTGGAACCTTTGTGTGAAGTACAACTCCGGAAAACGTTAAATTTTAAAATTCCGGAAATAACATTTGTAACCTAGTATGCTACGCTAGTACAAATTATTAATTATATATTAAAGATTTTGATGCCCTCACAATTCCCTCAAAAGCCTCAGAATGTTCACTTTCTACATTTTCTGAGAGCCTGGTAGGTCTCAATACAAACTGACAATACCGTTCTGCGCATCCAAAGTCGCGCATGCGTCCCCCGCTCTACCACTTAAGGTGCAAGTTCGTGTATTGCGTCTTATCGCAGCCGCACCTGGCCGATAACATGCGAATAACTCGCATGGTCGAGCGATGCGACTAAAGTCTTAGTATGAAGTTAATTGCGCCGAGTTCGAGCTGTGTGTGCGCGATGAACAAACACACTACCTTACACAGTCAAGCTCACGTCCAACACTCTGACCGCTAATGTAAGTCTTAATTAATAAAGAACGGTCCAAAGTCCAAACTGTCTAACCTAGCCCGAGATTGACCGTACCTACCTTTAAGGTACATCGCGGCCGACCACATGCGACTAACGTGCGCAGCCGATGCAACTATTGTCGCTTCGCCAATGCAACAATATCCGCGTTAATCGCATGTCGTCAGCCGTAATGAACGAACTTGCACCTTCAACCAAACGAGAAAGTTTGGGGTTTTCTACAACACTAAAGTAAATAAAACAAGCTTTGAAACTTATCTTTTAATAAAAATTGAAGTATAAAGCGTAGAAGTATCCTACACTGTCCGCAAATTTTCAAGAAATACACAGTCAGAACAGCTTTCTGATATTTCGTCTTGCGTGCTTGCTTATTTATGTATTCTTCTCCTTCTACTTCTTGCGTCTGGAACAAACCACGGTTTAGAAGGCCACGCAGGACAAAGCAGCTCAATTTGTTTTGATACTCAAGTCTGCTACAACTGGTCTGTTGTTTATTGTCCTTGTAAAATTTGGTCACCGAACAAACATGTTGCCGTCACTTTCACCAACACAGATCGTCGCTAGATTTTATTTGTGTATTTTTGAAAAAGCAATATGTTCTACTAAATAAATTTGCTATTTACAATTTCTTGATTTTATTGCGTTTTTATTATTTTCCACCAAAGCTTCACAAAAAAGTCAAACGTGACAGGTATCAATATGTATTTTTATCACATTGCTTTTTATCTATGGGATGCAGGAGCCATACTTTTTGCTGAAAAGTTATTTTGTTGATCTTTCTAAGAATATGAAATCCTAGTACATTTTCACTGCCTGCTGGTTTTCTTGACTCGCTTGGCTCAAACTTGTGTTCACTTGATTTTCTGCGCTCTTGGTAATTCAAGCTTCGCGGGTAGACTTTGTACTTACTCGCGCAGCCAGCGTTTAGCTGAGATGATGATGATGAGTGTCTTCGCCCTGAGCGTACGTCAGGGGCCCGTTTCACAAAGCTAATCAGAAGGCGTGTTGGCCATACATTTTTGTACCGTACACTATGCGCAGTTCTCGTTAGACGCGCCATGCAGCCGCATGCAGCACACGTGTTTTTTGGTATTCTTTTGGTACAAAATATCTAATCCAGGAATACTTAAATCAACAACTTCCGGATCGAAACGTCTAACAGAACTCGGTTTGCCGCATTACTGGTTCGTCACACATAAAAACGAGACCTGATTCGTCACAAAGCTACATTATTCTTTAAAAAATCTTAGCCCCGTTCCGTCACCACTTTCGTCATTCAAAATCTACCTAATGGTAGTATTCCAATTTGGGCAGTCGGGACCCTGCTCTGTAAAGATTTGTATGGGACGCTTACTGATGAGCGCGACTGTGCAGCACGGCCGGGTGGCGTAGCTTGCTCGTGACCTCCAGCAGCGACGCCAAACCTGCCTCGGAAGCAGAACGTAAGCGCCGCTCGCTTATCACATCACGGCAATCAAAATTGCTTCCGTTTGACGTTTATGCCGTGTGGTGCTGGCTTAGTTTTGAATCACCCCATTTCTAAGGCTACTAAGGTATTTATTGGATTCATCCAGGGAATGGGCAGCTGCGTTCCCTAAACTGCGTTCGCCATTCCGCATGCTGTTGTTAAATTGAAAAATTCTGATCAAATCAGACCCATGAACCTGTCGCCATCCGTCATCATCATCACAGCACTATGTGAGGTGGCTACGCGTGTCGCTTGTCGTCACGTCCGCTTGTCGCTTCATTCTCGCGCAGAACCACTATGGTTCCACCTAGTGCGAACATACCTTCATATCGTTCATCCTGAATATTAGGAAAGCAATTTCCTTGCCTACAAACCATAACCAACCTACTACCTACGTAGTCTCCTTAGTAGTCTCTGACTTACCTACTACCATAAACTTAGTTGCTTAGAATCTTTATGATTTTGACCACGAAAATTTTGACTGTTTGTCAGCTGGTTCGTCATGTCACGTGTCACGTGAAGACTATTGTTGAAAATAAAAACCATTGAAAACACGTGTTATTTACCAAGAATACATGGCGATTAAGAGTATTTAAGTTTTGAACCCATTTTGGAAAGTGAATTTTGACAAAAAAATATTGTTTTAATACCAGGAAAACATAAACGACTTTAAGTTTTGAAAGTGAATTGTGCCATAGCAAGTGCGAGTCGGACTCGCGCACGAAGGGTACCGTACCATTATTTACTTGCAAAAAAAACACGTGTTTTGTATGGCAGCCCCCATAAATATTTATTTTATTAAATTTTTTGGTATTTGTTCTTATAGCAGCAACAGAAATACAACATCTGTAAAAATGTCAACCGTCTAACTTTCGCGGTTTATGAGATACAGCCTCCATACAAGTTTTTTAGTATAGGAGCCCCCTTAAATATTTACTTTATTCTAATTTTTAGTATTTGTTGTTGTAGCGGCAATAGAAATACATCATCCGTGAAAATTTCAACTGTCTAGGTATAACGGTTCCAGAGATACAGCCTCGTAACTGTAGGACGGACAGACGGACAGCCAAGCCTCAGTAATAGGGTTTTCGTTATTACCCTTTGGGTACGGAACCCTAAAAATATAATTGTTGACATTGCCATTTCATGGGTAATACCAGGGAAACATAAACATACTGAGAAGACTATGTTCATTGCTGCTTTTAAGTGTTGTGTTTGTTGCAAATCCTTTTGAGAAACTCCAATGTATAAGATCTGCGAGGAAGCATATTTAATAGGAGGTGGCATGACTTATTTCACTCTTTGCAGGTGAGGGTTGTGAGGAGCTACTTTAGTGATGGGAAAATATTTGTTTGGGGAACTGGTAACCTTTTTTTTGATAATGTTACTTTTTTAGATGAGTGAATTAACCATTACAAACCACGCTAATGCATTTAAAATGGACGTCCAAAGCCCACATTTCTCGCTTGTTATACCCCTTCCGTTACACCCTGTATACGTATTATTTACTTTGTGACAACCGTTTCTCAGTTCTCTATAACTGCCTTGTCTAGCGGTATTAACATTAGTCTCTGATTCAGAGATCTTAGTTTGCAAGCTGAACCACCTGATTGTCCGAAGAGATAGACGGTTGCGTGCTTCGGAGAGCACATTCAGCCTATGAATTACGGTTGCAGTCTATGAAATTTAACATTGTTACACAACAATGTTAGAGGTTGAAAAGTTTTAAAATTTTGTAGACATTGGCCTCTGTTCGGGATATAAGTTTTCTTATCTTACCTTATATTAGTGCTGTCACTTTCTGTCAAATAGGTTTAGACAAGGATAGGAGATATTTTAGTCATGTCTTATAATTTGTCAAAATAAGTAATACGTGTTATCTGTCAAAATAAGGCGACGATGAAAACAATGGCGACTAAATTGACTAGAAATTGCAAAGAACCCAGTGTCATTTAAAACATGACATGACTAAGATATCTTCTCTCATTTTCTTAACCTATTTGCCGGAAAATGACAGCACCAATTTAAAGAGAATTTACATGCCAAATTGAAGCCTTTACTTATCTTAATTTAGTGCTGCCACTTTCCTTCAAATAGGTCTAGAAAAGGATGGGAGATATCTTTGTCATGACATGTCCTATAATTTGACGCAAAATATGTGTTATCTGTCAAAATTATGCGACGATGAAAACAATGCCGACTAAATTGACCTGGAACTGCGAAGCAGCCATTGACATTTTTAAACATGACAGGACTTAAATATCCCTTTCTAAACCTATATGATGGAAAGTAACAGCACTTATTTAAGGTAAGTTAAAAGAATTTTTATCCTGAATTGAGGCCAATGTTAACAAAATTACTCATACAAAATTGCTAAGTTTTTGGTACACCATCCCTTACACCCCCGTTTGTCAAGGTCCTATTAAATTCAGTGCAAATATTTTTTGATTGAGTACTACTTTTAAAACTGATCATCTTTCCCATTATACATAGGACAAAATATTAAAAAAAACAGTATTGGTGAACAATACAAACATGATCATAAAATGAGACACTTTGTATGGGAAAACCATATGTTTCTCTTTTAAGTTTCGACCTATGTTTATTGAGAAAAGTTGTTCTGTTTTACCAGTAGAACTCAGCCTAAGATATGAAAAAATGTTTAACCTCCCATACAAAGTGATAATTTATTTTCGATGTGGGTTCAAATTTTGATTTAGACAGACAGAAACACTTTATTGCTCACATTAATAACTATAACATATACAAGAACAAAAACAAACAACATATAAGCAAAGGCAACCCTTTGGCCTTTGTTTTTAAAAAGTTGTTCAGTTTCACGAGAAGAACTCACCCTATAAATATTTGCACTGAATTTACTTGTACCGTATATTCCCAGCTGCCGCTCTCGAGTCTAACTCTATTTGAGAACTCGATAACTGCAATACATTGAACTAGTAATATTGTTACGAATAGGGCATGTCAAATCGGTAGTTCCTCAAAACCGGTTTTCTTCTTCTTCTTCTTCTTTTCGTGTAGGACACCGAGTGAACCCTGGTGTCGATAGTTTTTCAACCGCCTACTACTCGTGTGATGCCGGCTTAGAATAGCATCATCCTATTGCTTTCCCGTGGGAGTCGTAAGAGGCGACTAAGGGAGTCGAGGGTGTGTATTGAAATTTTAAGCGATGGGCTGACAACCAGTCATTATGGCGATACACAATTTTCCGAATGACCCTCAAATATTTGTCAGACGTGGCGTAAATATCTGTTTTTTGCGGTCGTTTACGCTTTGCCTATTCCGCAAGGGATTAAGGCGTGATATGTTTATGTATTTTCATTTATTTATTTATTTACAAGAGAAACACATACAAATAAAAAAAAAATAACGACACAACAGGACAGCCTATTTCTACTAGGAAATTTCTTCCAGCTGACCTACGCAAAGTGAGACTTTATAAGACAGGCATGTATGTGTATTTACTACTCGTAGTAGGCCTCTGATAATTGGTTCTGTAACGACCGCCGTTGAAGTAACCATATACAATACACTAATCGGTACCGACGGCTTTGAGTTTCAATATTAGAGTTCACTTCCGTAATTCCGGATTTGATAAGGTATAATAAACTTACTAAAATATATTTCGGATCAATATATTTTTTTATGACGTGATGTGCCGTGTGATGCCGGCTTAGAATAGCTTCACCCCATTTCTTTCCCGTGGGTGTCGTAAGAGACAACTAAAGGACTCAAGGGCTGACAACCTGTACTGTACTACTG
Source organism: Tuta absoluta (assembly GCA_027580185.1). NCBI lineage: Eukaryota > Metazoa > Arthropoda > Insecta > Lepidoptera > Gelechiidae > Tuta > Tuta absoluta. Next base: position 1,288,347 of record JAQAHW010000019.1, on the reverse strand, counting down.
TGGTATCCAACTGTGTTATCCAACTGTGTTATTTTCAATGGTTATGCCCAGAAAAAAAATGGAAAGTCCGGTTTTTTCAAAATACCGGAATTCCGGTTTGTATTTCCTAGTTACGAGCGTACAAATAGACCATAGGTCATACCTACCTAGATATTCGTATTTCAAACTGGGTCTGACGGAACTAGATACAAGATACACACCAATGCCTATGTATTTTGAAAAGTTAACCTAGCCAGCCCCGAGGCAGTGCCTTTATTTTTATATACATACATATATCACGCCGTTATCCCTTGCGGGGTAGGTAGAGCGTAAACGGCCGCAAAAAAACGAACATTTACGCCACGTCTGACAAACATTTGAGGGTCATTCGGAAAATTGTGTATCGCCATAGTGACAGGTTGTCAGCCCATCGCCTAAAATTGCAATACAAACCCTCGAGTCCCGAGGGGTGATGCTATTCTAAGCCGGCATCACACGGCAAATTTATTTATTTTTTTATATCCCGCCCAAGCCGGTTTTCTATTAGGACAATCCAAAGTTCAATTGAATAGACTCCGAAAAGAAAAGACCGATTAAAAAAATATTTGACCATTACAATCGTACATTATCCCTGATGAACATAGGCTATATTAACATGTCCTATTCCCGCGGGAAAACGGCAAGCGGCGGCATCATAATCACAAAAAGGACTTGGTTTCACACCGTGTGATGCCAGTTTAGAATAGCATCACCACATCACATTTCTTACGAGACGACTAAGGGACACGAGGGTTAGATGTGTATTACAATTTTAGGCAATAGGCTGACAACCTGTCACTATAGTGATACACAGTTATCTGATTGATCCTCAAACTTTTGTCAGACGTGGTGTTAATATCCGTTTTACGCCCGTTAACGCTCTGTCTACCCCGTAAGGGATATCTAGGCATGACTTATCTATCTATTTATCTATCTTTCACACCAAAACATCTAATGAGTAACTAATGGCGCCTTTCCTTTGCATGATTGGTCAAAATTGTGTCAAAGGCGAAAAATTTGGTTACCTTTTTCTTATTGGTGCGTATAGGCACTGTCGCGCCTGCAGCCATCTGCAATAAGCTTTGAGATTTATCTCCTCATTTTTTTCTGATTTCGACCCATGTTTGTATTTCTTTATACAGGGTGTAAGTGACGGTGTACCGAAAACATTGCAGGCATTATAGATCAGACCACGAAACTTATGATACTTATACATAGTGTAAAAAAAATAGCTGAGAATATTTTAAGGGATAAACCAGTACGTGAAACTGAACAACTTTCCCCAAGAAACATAGGTCGGAATATGAAAATATATATAGGTATATATATATATATATATATATACAAATTAGCCCGTCCGGGTAACACACTTAGTATGTGAGGGCCAAATTATTTTTTCATATACCGTCCTATGTTCCTTGGGGAAAGTTGTTCAGTTTCACGAACTGGTTCACCCCTTAAAATATTCTCAGCTAATTTTTTTACACCTTATATATAAACTTACGATATACTATCCTACATTGAATACAGTCATTTTATTTTCGTTTTCATTATGGAGCCAATGTTAGGAAACAAAAAATATCGAATTACCATAGAAAGTTAGTCAGCTGAATGGAAATCTAGAATGGGAGGTCGATTTTTTATTTTTTCCCAACATAGCCCCATAGAAAAAGTTGTTCAGTTTTATGATGCCTGCAAAGTTTTCGGTACTCCATCCCTTGCACCCCGTAAATTCATTCACAGAAGCGACTTCATTTGTCCAAAGAAGTGATTCTTGATCACATTTTTGCCGTCACTACATCTCATCCCAAATAAGTCTTAGAGATGACGTAAGCCGCTTACTTATAGGCCGGGATCCGTGCACCACAGGAGGAAGGATAACCAGTACAATAACATAACATGTATTATGATTTTATACATACATACGCACACACACATATAATCTCTTGCGGGTAGGCAGAGCGTAAAAATGGACACTTATGCTACGTCTGAAAAATATTTAAGGGTCATTCGGAATATTGTGAACTTAAAAAGTTAAAAAAATGATAGCGGCAGCGGTCTGGACTTAAACCCGAGACCGTAGTCAAGGCGCCACCGGTAGCTCAGTTGGTGGAGCAGTGTGACGGTACTCTACTGGCCCAGGTTTAAGTCTCAGCCGCTTTTCAATGTATTCTTAATTTATGACGATATCATAGCATAGTTCGTTTTTACAAAAAATCACAAATAAACAGAAATACAACATATTCGTAGAAATGACCGAAACTGCACATCACATACATACCTGGTACGTGGTACGTTAGTATGTAAATTTATTCTCACTTGTATGATTACTTAAGTATATTTTTATTATACCTGCTCAAGACACTTCTAAAGGTATAACTGGTTATATTAACAAAACCGTCCCTGTGTCGGTATCTTTTGAAAGTCGTATCGTAAATGTATGCCAATGAGATATTATGTATTATATTTTCTCTTTGTATCCTTGAGCTTGATATTTGATGGTTTGACTAACGTAGTTCTAAGAAAATTATATTTTTTTATTATTAAGGATGGGTTTGCTCTTGACTCAAGTCTAGGTCATAGGACAGAGACAGAGTCTAAGATGGAGCGAGCTCACCCAGATGAAGCCTGTTCACTCTTACTTTGAAGAGATTAGGGTTGTATGCGTTTGGAAACACAGACGCAGGTAGTGAGTTCCACCCTTAGAAAATGATACAATTTGGATCTCGTCCTGGCATTATACAGTCAAGACACATTACTGCTCCTTTTTTCTACTGTGTCTCTAGCTGGAGGGAATCTTCTCAGAAAAATCCTGTCAATTCGAGATATTTGGCTGGCTCTGCCTATTAGGTTTGTTCGAATGTCGAGTAGGCGGGTACTTACTTATGAAATACGGACCAAACGAAAATATATGAAGAGGTTAAGAAATTCTGCTTTAATACGTAAATAAGTTGCCGTGTGATGTCTTCACCCAGTTTCTTTCCCTGTCGTACGACGCGACTAAGGTACTCTAGGGAAACATGTGTATTGCAATCTTAGGCGATGGGCTGACAACCCGTCACTCTGGAAATACACAATTTTCTGAATGACCCTCAAATATTTGTCAGACGTGGCGTAAATGTCCGTTTTCACGATCGTTTATGCTCTGCCTACCCTGCAAGGGATGTTTGCGTGATGTATGTAAATTCAAGTCCTACACAAACGTACAGCGTTAAACAAAAATGTGTTCAGGTATTTTTAAAAGTATGGTTTTCACCAATCAATTCTATTGGTGTTTAACAATTAGACTAAATACCTAATCTCCAAATAGTTTCTTTTTAACAATCTAAATCATATCGTGCAAGAAAACATTATACCGTGAGACGGATATTTGAGAGCAGAAAATGATAGATACCACTTCTGTACGGAAGGGCAATTTTTTCATATATCAATTTTCGTTTTGTTTCATGGATTTTTACACACATACATACATACATTAATCACGCCGAAATCCCTTACGGGGTAGGCAGAGCGTTAACGGCCGTAAAAGAGATATTAACACCACTTCTGACAAAAGTTTACAATCAGATCTTTTTTATTTTTTATTTATTTATTATTAAAATGTACAGTGAACAGGTAAAACCTAAAAATACTGAACAGATAACTTTCTATCACTATTGTGACAGGTTGCCAGCCCATCGCCTTAAATTGCAATTCACATCTAACCCTCGAGTCCCTTAGTCGCCTCTTGCGACACCCATGCGTAAGAAATGGGGTGATGCTATTCTAAGCCGGCATCACATGGATTTTTACACCCCTTAAAATATTTGCCTTATTGGTCAGTGTTATTATTTATGTTAGTACGTACTAAATAATTGAGAGTGAGAACAGGCATACAGCCGTAACTAAATACCTAAAACGCGATCCGCACATTATAATACCACAAACAGATGGACACAACAAAACGACGCCTGACGTTATATCCCTCAGACTAAGGATAATTTTCAGAGACAGCTCTTTATTAAACAGAAAAGGCATGAAGCCATGAATGGCTTCCCATAGCACAGTGAAATCTAGTTTGAGGGGGCCAGGCAAACATGTCATTGGAGTTCACCTGGTACTTTATGTGCTACAACCGACTGTACCTTGTAAGGTACAAGTAAGTAAGTAAATACTCTTCATTACACACGAATATAGGATAATTTAAAAAAAACAAAAATCTTCATCTAAAGTGCGCAAATGCGGTTCTATCGCTTAAAACGATCTTCCAGACAACCTTTGGGTAAGAAAAACAGAGCAGTGCATGAGAGTTATAGAATTAAAGCTATACATAACTTTATTTTATTTTTAATAACTAATCGCAATCAGATTCAAGTCAAACTCAAATCAAATTATTTCAATAGTACCCTAATCTAATAAATAAATAAATCTAGAATATAATAGAAGAGGCAAAAGAAGTATGCAAGGATCGTAGAAAGTGAAAGACAGTAGTCTCTGCCTTGCCCTTCAGTAAAGAATCGTGATTTCATCATCATCATCATTGGCCTCACACGTCTGTGACAGACGTGTGAGGTTAAGATTAATATAATCAGACTTGGTACACGTTAAATTACAACTAAATTTTCAATACTTTTTATCGAAATTTAGAAGATTGTATATGTGTCCTGTCACGGTCGCCAACTTCGATGTAGGGGCCTAGGGTGCCTAACATCGAAAGTAAACTCGTACTACAAATTTCAGTAGTTTTATTTTCTCGATAAAATTATACAAATCAAAATTGAACAACTGGAGTGCGATGTATGCCAAAGGAGAAAAATGAGAGAGGGTCGCAGTTAGAGCGCGAGCCTTATATATGACCGTCGCGGGGGGCGGCTGAGGCGGAGGGTGGTTCTTCCACAGTATGCGTGCTAGGGGCGCGAACATCCTCCCCCCCGTTGGAAGCTTCCGCTTGCAACAGGCAAATCTTGGAAAGCGCACGCCGTACGATGCCCCTGGCTGTCTGTATGTCTGCAACTCTTGGGATGCCGTCTGCACCGGGGAAGAGCCGTGCCACACGGCCCATGCGCCACTGGAGAGGTGATGTGTTGTCCTCTTTGAGAAGCACCATGTCACCAGGTTGTAAGTCTCTGCAACGAATACGCCATTTGATTCTCTGTTGCAGTTCAGATATGTACTCTGACTGCCAGCGCCGCCAGAAGTGTTGTCTAGCTTGTTCAATCCGCAGGTAGCGATCCAGGCGCAGAGGGTTTTTGTCTTCTAGCGGCGGCGTTGGCAGCGAGGTTAGCGGTCTGCCTATGAGAAAGTGTCCCGGGGTTAAAGGGGTAAAATCATGAGGTGAGGTAGAGAGGGGACACAGGGGTCGGCTATTTAGGATAGCCTCTACTTGTGTGAATATCGTCGACAATTCCTCGAATGTAAAATGTCTGTCACCTAATATTCTTTTTAAATGGTACTTTGCTGCCTTAATGTCTGCCTCTGCTAGACCATTAAAGTTGGGAGCATAAACTGGACAGAATCTGAATTCTATATTTTCGTTACTTGCATTCTCGACAATAAAATCTGAATTTTGTCTTAAAAAAGTACTTAACTCGTTTGATACTGCCACGAAATTTCTGCCATTATCGCAGAAAATTTGCCGGGGCTTGCCTCTGCGAGAAGTGAACCTTTGCAATGTCAACATGAAAGCTTTACCAGACAACTCACTCACCGCCTCGAGGTGGACGCACTTTGACCTGAAACATATGAATAGACAAAGATATGCCTTTGTTATGCGGCATCCTCTCGTTTTTCTGTCGGTGATCATAAAGGGGCCTCCAAAGTCAGCTGAAACAGTGGCGAACGGAACATCAGGCGACAAACGCTCCATGGGTAGATTACCCATGATATTTTGCAGAGGTCGAGCACTCATACGACGACATTTGACGCAACTGCGAGCAGTGCGCCGAGCTAGGTCTCTGCCACCAACTGGCCAGAAGCGATCTCGAATTGAAGCTAGTAGGAGTTGTGGTCCAGCATGCAGTAATCTGTTATGTTCTTGAGCGAATAAAAGCCTCGTGAAGTGGTGTTTTGCATGTAAAAGAATTGGATGTTTCTTATCATAATCATACTCAGATGCCGAAATCCGGCCCCCTACCCTTAAGACATTTTGGGAGCTCAAGTAAGGACTGAGTGAAGCAATGAGTGATTTAGGTTTGAGTTGTGCTTGCCTTTTTAGGGTGTTTATTTCTTGTGAAAATGAGTCTCGTTGTGACAGCTTGACTAGATGAGTGAATGCGGTATCTAGCTCTAGCACTTGCAAAGGACCAGAATTACGACTTTGGGAATTTTTACAGTTGTGAATAAAACGGCACACGTAAGCCGTGACTCGTTGTAAAAAAGTCAACTTGGAATATCTTGTCATGTCTATGCATGGAGTTATTGGTTCTGTGGTAACCGTGATGTGAACTTTTAGCTCTGGAAGTGGGTCAATTTTACTAGAATTGAGAGAAGGCCACTGCGCTTCAGGTTGGGTAAGAAATTGAGGACCATGCCACCAAAGAGAAAAATCTTGAATTTGATGTGGATCTATACCACGGGAAGCAATGTCCGCTGGATTTAGCGCAGTGGGAACATGCCGGAACGATGAACTTTCTGTTAGTTCATTGATTTGACTAACCCTATTGCAAACCCATAGTTTGAGTCTAGAGGGTTCAGTAGCAAGCCAGCCCAATACGATGCTAGAGTCGGACCAGAAGTAAGTACCACTTATCTGTCTTCGCAGAGCATCTCTGACAGAACGCACGAGACGGGCGGCCAGCAGCGCGCCGCTCAACTCCAAACGCGGGATGGTGAGTGTTTGCTTGGATGGCGCAACTCTAGCCTTAGCACAGAAGAGGCGGACGGCTACATTACCAGCTTGATTGACTGACTTGACGTAAACGCATTCAGAATATGCAGCTTGGGAGGCGTCGCTGAAAGCGTGAAGCTCCACTGAAACAGGAAAATCTCCTATTACATTTCTTGGAATGGATATTTCATTGATAGATTCTAGGTTATCTATAAAACGTCTCCATGACTTTTGGACATCAGCGGGCACCACAGAATCCCAATCTACCTTTTGGGTCCAAAGTCTTTGCATGAGAATCTTTGGTTTTATTGTAACCGGACTAAGAATGCCCAGGGGATCAAAGATTTGAAATGTCTGGGAAAGTATAGATCGCTTGGTCACACTAGTATTATCTTGAGCTTGTATGGAAATGGGAAATTGTAAGGTATCTATGTTTGGATTCCAGTTTAGGCCGAGAGTGTGACATGATTGACTTAAAGCGAGATTAGACTCACATTTTTCAGCAATACTATCTACCAATGCCTTAGAGTTAGTTCTGAACTTCCGCAAGACAAAACAACCAGCAACCAGTGCCTTGGATACAGAATCCTGAATTTGAAATAAACTGGACTCGCTCTCGCATCCTGTAATCAAGTCATCGACATAAAAATCGTTCTGCAAAATTGTTTTGACGTGCGGTTCTTGACATTCTTCGCCCAACTGCCAAAGGCATCTTGTACTGAGATAACTAGCACTTGCAAACCCATAGGTGACTGTGTTTAATCTATAAGTTTTTAATGACTCAGATGGATCTGTGCGCCACAGTATTAATTGAAGGTCACGATCTAACTCGTTTACTTGAATTTGACGATACATTTTCTCGATATCGCCTGTCAGCACATATTTGTACTGCCTGAATCGAACTAGAATATTGAATAGCGAATCTTGAATGTTAGGACCGATCATTTGAATGTCATTGATTGATAGCCCTGACCTTGTGCGATGAGATGCGTCGTAAACTACGCGACATTTAGTAGACTCTGAATGTTCTCGTAGTACAGGGTGGTGTGGAACAAAATATGAATTTTCAGGTATTGATACGCTGGACTCAGACATGTGACCTAAGTCCTCGTACTCTTTCATGAAAGCGCAATACAACTCTTTCAAAGCTGGTTGACGCTTGAATCGTTTTTCAAGATTGAGAAATCGCTGTTTAGCGACAAAATAAGAATTACCTAGGCAGTCAGGGGTGTCTATCAATGGAAGTCGAACAGAGAACCTACCATCTTTGAGACGAATGGTGTGTGTCATGAAGTGTTTCTCACATGGATTGTCTGAGTCTACCCGTGCTTGTGTAGGCTCCTGCTTCACTGGCAGTTCCTCGAGCTCCCAGAACTTGCTCATCTTGTGGTCCAAACGCTCGATAGCTGAAAGGTTACAGTTAATTTTCATTTTAGAATGTGCTTCTGTATTTATATTGAAGCGTGGTGAACCGGGAATGATCCATCCCAATTTAGAGCTATGCAGGGTAGGTAGGCCTTTACCTAAGGGAAGTTGCTGAGGATTTAGTAGATCCCAGAACAAATCAAGACCTATTATCATATCTACCTTGCCTGGTGTGTGAAAATTAGGATCTGCTAAGGTAATATCACTTGGAATCTGTATGTTTTTTACATTCAGATAATACTTTGGTATTAAATCTGTGAGCTCGGGCAATGCTAAGCAGGACATCATGACACTGAACGGACTGCATCTAGACTCTAAGGTTAGTGTACATGATTCTGGAACTATGTCCTTGAGAACTATGTTGCCGATACCTACTATGGTAGTAGATTCGAGCCGATGTGAAACTAATTGAAGTCGTTCCTTCAAACTGGTAGTGATGAGTGAAGATGTGCTTCCACAGTCCAAGGCTGCCCTGACTGTTTCAGCTCGCCTTGTTACTGGATTTATGACATTTACTAGTGCTGTGGACAGATTACCTTGATTATTGGAATCTATAGACAAACTTGTACTAGAAAGAGCCACTTGATGGGAGCTGCTGGTGCTTGTGTTACTTGTGGTGTTTTCTGTGTTACTAGCGTGTGCAGTAAGCGATTGTGTGTCTTCTGTGTGTAGCATTGTATTATGACGTAATTGACAGACTCTACAGCTACTTAACTTGCATGTACTTGCATTGTGACTGCCGCTCCTGAGACAGTTGAGACAGAGACCCAGGGCTGTCACCTGCTTGATTCGCTCATGGACATTCTTGGACGAGAAAGAAGGACAGTCATAAATCCTATGCTTCCCACTGCATATGAAACAGCCTTGATTCCCTTGGCTAAGCTGCTTATCTACTTGACTGGAGTGTTGGTTCGCTTGATTGAACTGTCTATTCACTTGGCTGGATTGTTTAACTGGAATGGCTGTAAAAACATTGAACGTTTTAGGCTTCTGGAATTTATTTGTATTAATAGTGCTTGGATTATTGTGGTTTGATGCTGAGGAAGAGTGAGCCTTGTCTTGGCGAAGTCTATTAACAGATTCTAGAACATCTGCACGACCCTTGAGAAAGTCATAAAACTCGTCTAAAGTGGGCATCTCACTGCTAGCAAGGCCATTGCGATGCTCTTCCCATTTTAAACTTGTACTTGAATCTAGCTTGGAGGACATTATGTGAATAATTAATGTGTCCCATTCAGAAGTGGGTTGCCCCAGGTTTTGTAACGCACGTAAATTCTTGGTTACATGGTCCACTAGAAACCTGAGTGACTTGTCTGATTCCCTAGTCATAGGATCAATTTTGAATAAGGAGTTTAAATGATTAGTTATTAACTGGCGCTTGTTATTGTACCTCTTGCAAAGTAAAGACCAGGCTTCAGCGTAATTCTTGTCAGAAATTTCGAGGTTAGAAATAACTCGAGCTGCCTCCCCCTCAAGGTAAGAGCACAAATAGTGAAACTTGTGAATTGGCTTTATTTTTTCATTTTTATGCACGAGTGAATCGAAAGTATCGTGAAAATTGAGCCACTTGAAATACGTACCATCAAAATTAGGTATTTTAATTACTGGGAGGCGGAAGCCTACATCATTATTTCCACAATTATGAGAGGCGCAATTGTGCTCTTGCTTCACGCCTGCATTTTCTGAATTGCTTGGTTTAGGCTGGGGATTCGTACCCAACAGTATCTCAGCGCATGCTATATTCTCGTGAAATCTTGTCTCAAAATTATCACGTATTTCCAACTCCTCGTCTAACTTATCCGCGTTTAAAATCTCAATACGACACTGCAAGTCGTCAAAATCACTAAACAATTTATTGAAACCTTTTAATTGAGAATATAATTTGCAATATTCGTGGGCTGACAAGCCATCTTCGGTTTTGATTGAGTTTAGATAGCCATTAAACTTGGTTATCCTACCTTTAATAGACTTGCGTTTGGCAATAAGTTCATCCATACCCGCAGGGTTAGACATTTTCGAGGCACTTAACTATTTCACTAGCTAAAAAACTACTTTGTAACTAGATTTCTATAATTGTGAGATTTTAAATTGTACAACACGTTGAAAACACGTCTATTCTAATTGAATGAAACGCAAAGTGAGGGTGGAATCTATCTCTCGATGCGGCAACCGTTACCATTACCTGCACGCTTCGCACGCGCACACCTTGCGCTTGCGCTATTTCACTCGCACGAATTGGAATGTTAGGTTAAGCCTTAAACTTGAATAGATGGTCTAGTTAGTTATTTGACCTACTTATTATAAATTTGTAGGTAATAGAAAGAAATGGAACTAAGTTTACGTTAGGTATGACTACGCTAGCTTAATATGAATGCTAAGTAATATTTTACTTGTATGCTTGAATAAATGTTAGTAAAGAATGAAAATCTTAGAAATAAAATGAAACTAATAAGCAATGGCAAAACTCGTACCGTCCGCTGGTAATACGCAGGCTCCGTAATCTAATATAGGTACCTACAACACTTATAAATACACTTACTAGTATACTTGATGCTAGCTAGCGGGCAAAGTGAGTTGCGTTTGCTTGCCGTGAGACCTGAGTTGGACTGTCTCGTGTGCCGGTAATTAAGCTGGCTCCCACGCCCTTCAGGCCGAAAAATCTAGATTAACGGTCGAAATAGGCGTGGTGGTGGTACTTCCCCAGGTGGGCCTTGCACCACAGAACCCTACCACCTTTTGATTTAACTAGTTCGCACAATATTGCTCGCGTTTAACGCTAATGGCAGTTAACTAGCTACCTACTTGATAATGTGCACTGGATTGACAGTAATGTAGCGGGCTCTTTGAAGCTAACTAGAAATTATACGAATAAGAATTAGACACTAGAGATTATTGCCTAACTGATATTCACAAGTAGAGGTTGGAAAAATAGAAAGGAATAAAAAGGATGGGCTCACGTTCCTTGGCTTTCCGCGATGAACCTCGCCGTCGCTTGCCACGTCCTGGTGCGCTGATCTTGACGGTATATTCAGATTGGTTCCCGGGAAACGCTCGTTTTTGGCTAGAGTTTTCTAGGGATTTGGTACTTGCGACAAACAGTCTCTCAGATTCTTCTCTAGAAGGTGGAAGAATGCCTTGCTGTCCTCCAAACTTGCGATTCGGCACGCGAAGTGACGGTAGGAGTGCGTGTCACGATGGCGGGACCGCGCGGTGCGAGGCTTCAAAGTACTGGGTTGCGGAGCGTTGGAATCTTCTCGATCTTGTTACTTGTGTGATGGTGCCTTGCTCCCTGCTTGCGAGACCTTTAGGCGTTTCTAGACCTAAGGTCCGGGGAAAGGCCACGTGTTTCGGCTGTGTCCGAAGCTTGCAGCAGCCGAAGTCCTGTCATAGGTCGCCAACTTCGATGTAGGGGCCTAGGGTGCCTAACATCGAAAGTAAACTCGTACTACAAATTTCAGTAGTTTTATTTTCTCGATAAAATTATACAAATCAAAATTGAACAACTGGAGTGCGATGTATGCCAAAGGAGAAAAATGAGAGAGGGTCGCAGTTAGAGCGCGAGCCTTATATATGACCGTCGCGGGGGGCGGCTGAGGCGGAGGGTGGTTCTTCCACAGTATGCGTGCTAGGGGCGCGAACAAAGATACTTAGCCGAATACTGGTAAAAAGAAGTTTGCTAAAGGCTGATGTGATGTGATGGTTCTATACACGGATTTTAATTTGTCGTCTAGTACTCATACTTATTAAAGTAATATTTATATTTTGTGTTTCAGTTGTTTCAGCGCGCACCAAATCTTATTGAGGCAAGTTTTTACACGACTGCCCAACCAAAAAAGAAGTGTAATGATTTATTACAGTTCATGTATGCATGCCGTGTGATGCCGGCGTAGAATAGCATCACCCCATTTCTTACCCATGGGTGTCGTAAGAGGCGACTACGGGACTCGAGGGTTAGATGTGTATTGCAATTTTAGGCGATGGGCTGACAACCTGTCACTATAGTGATACACAGTTATCTGATTGACCCTCAAACTGTCAGACGTGGTGTTAATATCCGTTTTACGGCCGTTAACGCTCTGCCTACCCCGTAAGGGATATAGGCGTGATTTATGTGTGTATGTATGTATGTATGTATGTATGCATGTACGATTCTTTAAAGTGCTGCAACTCGTTCACCACTGAACAGATTCGATTGGTAATTGTATCGAAAGAATCCTTACATTATCCCGAGTGTCATAGGCTAGGCTTTATCTCAGAAAGCAGTCGTGTTATTATTAATTTGTATTTATTACACGTAAAGCTTGTACAGTCAAGATCAGGCTTGGCTGACACTCAAACTGCGAATGTAAGTCTTATGCGCGTGACATAAGAACGGTCCAATGTCCAAACTGTCGAACCCAGTCTGATCTTGACTGTACACATCTTATTTTCTGTTTTCCCTCTGAAATCGTTTGTTGCTCTGAAATGACAACCGACACAGTAATTTTAAAAGGCCGTTCCCAACTCGCGTTTGTCACCAAAACGTCCTCTTTCGCGTCACATAACTCCTGCCTGGCGGGGTCGAATTTGGTACGCTTCCAACGTATGCCAACTATGCCGTGTCAATGTACGAAAACTGCCATGAGTTACCTATTTCATACATACACATATGACGCCTATAATCCCTTGCGGGGTAGGCAGAGCGTAAACGGCTGCAAAAAACGGACATTCTGGTCTGTTCTGACAAATATTTGAGGGTTATTCGGAAAATTGTGTATCGCCATAGAGACAGGTTGTCAACCCATCGCCTGAAATTTCAATACACACCCTGGAGTCCTTTAGTCGCCTCTTACGACTCCCACGGGCAAGAAATGGGGTGATGCTATTCTAAGCCGGCATCACACGGCATATTACCTATTTACGGGATCAATTGACACTAGTTATCTATACAGCTATTAAAAATGACTAAGAAAGCTGCACAATATACTAAAAAATTCTGCTGTAGACTTGTAGCCTATACATTCATTTCACGCCATCAATAGTGCATGATTCAAAATGTTACTGGAAACAACCTTTGCTTCTACGTAGTCAAGATTTTTTATAAAACGGCCAAGTGTGAGTGGGACTCGCTCAGAGAGGGTTTCGTATCAGGTACATTAAGCCATTTTATGATAACCCACATTAACTACTAGGTACTAACTTCAATTTTAAACAGGATCTTTTTCGGCCTACAAAAAAAGAACTTATTTTTGAGATATTTTTGCACCTATATTTGTCAAAATGGCGATCGACAATCTCTGAATGACCTTCAAATGTTTGTAAAACGTGTTGTAAATGTTCCTGTTTAATGGACGTTTATAAAATGCCTACCCCGCAAGGCATTTAGGCGTGATACATAAATATGTAGAATTTAGACCCGCTTTTAAATATTTCACTTTCCCAGAGCAAAATGTGGATAAAATGAACTTTTCGTATCGCAAAATTGCAGGTGGGAAATACTCCGTTATAAGTGTTGAGAAGAATGGCGTTATAACAACTCTTAAAATGCATCTGAACTCTTAAATTTTGCGAGAGAAATGGCGCTGAGACTCAGCTCCGGTTCACCACGGTCCCGGTTCGTCACACTCAATCTTCCTCTTCTTTTCGTGTGGGACACCGATTCGTCTAATGACTCGATGAACCCTAGTGTCAGAGTTTTTAAAACGCCTACTACTAGTAGTAGGCCGTTGACATGGTTGAGTGAAGACCGCCGTCTAAGTAATCAGAGACAGCAACCGGAACCGACGGCTTAACGTGCCCTCTGAAGCATGGAACCATCGCCTTTTCGGTCAACTTTTGTTAGTGCCCCACCGAGAATCGATCTCGGAACCTTTGCATTGCAAGCAGTCGCACTACCACTGCCGCGCCACATTGGTTGTCCTAATTAAATTTGTGTAACGAACAGGGTTTGTAGCTGACCGGCGCGGCGGTTGTCACGAGCGATTCATTTTTTTTTGTGTGACGAACAGGGAATGTGGCCAACCGGGAACTCGACACTGAGCGTGCAAGCGAGTTCCCGCAATAATATTTTCTAAGCAAGCGGTTGTGTGAAGTTTTATTTCTTGACTTATAGCGTTTTATGCTTCGCGAGCAAATTTGCTAGTGGGTTATAAAGTTAAATTCAATTCAAGCGTAATACCAAATTTTTAAACATTTCTCGTGTTAGGTTATAGGTACTATTATTTTTCCTTGCATAATTTTCTACCGCGGGTAGGATTTGAACATGCGACTTTTGCCATCACTAGTTGCGATGCCTCTTCCATCTGGGCTACCGCGGCTCTTCCCTTTTTGCCGAATTTGCGAATTTTGCCAGCGTATCTTTATGCCAATGACGCGTGGCACGGCTCCATCGATTGGGTTAGTTTTGCAACTAATACCCAGCGACTAATCAATTCTATACAGATTGAATCTAGTCTAAGCGTAGAAAACCCACAATAAATTGAATACCAAATTTTAAAACACTTCCACACACTAGAACATTTTGCAAGGTTTCAAAATTTGTATACCTAACAACAACGTAAAATAGTGATAAGGCCTTGGTAACCAGTATCCCGTGTAATGCTGACTCAGAATAGCATCATCCTATTTCTTCCCTATGTCGACGAAGAGACGTTGCATGTGTATTGCAATTTTAGGCGATGGGCTGACACCCTGTCATTATAGCGAAACATAATGTTCTGAATGCCCCCATTTGTTTGTCAGACGTGGCGTAAATATTCGTTTTTTATGATCGTTTACGCTCTGCCTACCCCGCAAGGGATATAGGCGTGAAAAAATCGTGGTAGTAGGTACATAGCTATCAGCATTTCCTCCAGATTTTATTATTGGAAACATCATACCGTATTTTATGAGGAAGTTGCCGAAATCTTCGTGTCATATTTTCAGGTTCATTATTTATTTTTATTTACGCAAGCATATTGCTTTCTTACATCAGAGGCTGTTGAGTTATTCATTTCCTATGCCTTTTATGTAGGAAAAAAGTTTATGTCGTATCTTTTATAGGTTTTTTAGATAATGTTTTATAAAATTATCAAAATATGTGTGTCACTTTGTATGGGAGGTCCTATGTTCCTTGGGGAAACTTGTTTCTTATCACCAGCCCGTCTTGAGTTTTTGTTATCAGTCACTAGTAAAATCTCGCCCTATATACAATTTAGTAGGTACCTACCTACTGAAGTTCTCAGATGTTTAATTATAAAGGGTGCAAGGAAATTAACTACACGAGGTGATTTGTTTAAGAATCGTAAGTAAATAACTACTTATTAGACTTTGACTATATAGCCTGGCAAAATTCTTTCAAAAATATAACTCTAGTACCTGAACCAGGAACCTATTACTTAAATGTGCTACTTTTTTTTTATCTACACTCGACTCATAATGTTCGAATTAAGAACTCGAAAACAGTTGTATAAAGACCTGCTTTATGCAGTCTGCTTATAGAAATTAAAGTTTCATAGGAATAACAGAAGCGTAATGTCTTAATGAGAAGGCTCTTAATTCGATAAAGTTGAAAAATGAAATGAAGGTTTTTTTGCCAATACTCATATCGCCATCTTCCGCCGCACATGTCAGTTGTTGTTGTACGGTAATTGTTCGGTTGTTGTTCATTTGTTTTATTATATTGTTGTTCAAGTGTTACTTTATTTTTTTTTATTAAACAACTTTCGGAGATAATTCAAACGTGGTACCTACTAGGAACTCATTACATGGCGTTAAAATTTACAAGGAAACAGAAATTGATTTCGCTAACGTAAGTTGTTTGGTTTTACTGATAAATATCAAGAACCCAAAAATTGCGGTGTTTCGGCAACAAGCGGAGTAATTTGAGAGGAAATTCAAAAAAATTTATCATTTCCTGAAAGGTTACCGATGATGCAGATTCAGTTACTATCCATCTTAAAAGCAAATAAGTAGGTACATTTTCTTGTCATTGAAATGCCACCGAAACTCATTCGTCTTTCTATTGCCATTCTGATTTTCTATATTTCAAACTGTTATCGGAAAACGAAACGGTCAAAACCATCCAACTGACACACTATTGAAACAGAATTGAGACGTTTTTCAAATAGCGAAATACGGCCCCAATTCGCTGTGACTATGACACGAGTATTCTATGTAGTAGTCGTGTATTTAAAAGTTGGTCATACATCCCTTGCGGGGTAGGCAGAGCGTTAGCGATCGAAAATTTTGATCATTTACACCACGTCTCACATAACATTTGTGGGTCATTCAGCAAATTGTTTATCACCATAGCGACAGGTTGCCAGCCCATAGCCTAAAATTGCAATAAACATGTAACACTCAAGTCCCTTAGTCGCCTCTTAAGACCACGGGAAAGAAATGGGGTGATGCTATTCTAAGCCGGCATCACACTGTGACGGCAATAACCCTGTATTATGTACGCAATTAATCAGTCCAGAAACTACAGATAATTTAACAGGAGAAATTCGTTACGCCATTACTATACCAGGAATATTAACCGGCTACGCAATGTACCTACTAAGAATTTAACCTGTAAACTTGTAGCCTGTAGTTTTATATACAGGGTTTAAGGGACAGTCCTCCGCTTAACTATACGGTGCATACAGACCATGAAACTGAACAACTTTCCCCTAGGAACATATGTCAGGGAACGACAACAATTTTAGACCTTGCATACATGTATTTGTAAGTTTATATTATAGTTTTGTATTTATTGCTTTTATCCAAGTTAACTTTTCTATTCTGATTGCTCTCGCACTTCTCTGTTTTTCAAAACTTTCTCCTCCACCCAAAGGTTGTCTGGAAGAGATCGCTTGCAGCGATAAGGCCGCCTTTGCGCATGATATCTATGCATTTTCATTATATTTTTATAT
Organism: Tuta absoluta; assembly: GCA_027580185.1. Taxonomy (NCBI): domain Eukaryota; kingdom Metazoa; phylum Arthropoda; class Insecta; order Lepidoptera; family Gelechiidae; genus Tuta; species Tuta absoluta. The sequence continues at coordinate 1,271,226 of JAQAHW010000019.1, read as the reverse complement.
GTTATTTTGTGCAATAAAGTGTTTTACTTACCGACTTACTTACTTACATAATCAAGATCAGCTGACTGCACTTACTATGGAAAGTCAAAATTTTTTGCATGTTTCCTGAAATATTTTTTCATATATAGTTGTTCAGTTTTATGGTCTGATTGCACCCTATCAGTATTCGGAGGGCTGTCCTTTACACCGTGTATATAGGGCACTGTTTTCTTAATAAGACGATGTAATTAACTCGACAATAAATAGCCTACTAAAGGCACCAATAATATTGTTCAATACAATACATTTAATTAAGATTACAGGTGGGTCCACACTGGGTCTTTCGGCAGGGTTGTCAATACTAACATCTTAGTCTTCTTTTTTGTGTGGGACACCAAATCGGCCAACGACCTGATGAACCTTGACGTCTGATTTAATGTCTCTGACATGGTTGTGTAACTACCGCTGTCTGAGTAATAAATAAAACAAAAAATGGATTTACGAGGGGTGCACTGTAAATTGCGTGAATCAAGAAAGTGATACAACTGTTATAGAGGCAAACATATTATTTTTTTAATATATATTTCCGTTAAATGGTGACACTTATCCATTGGATGGAATTACGACAAGTTTCTTGATTTGATAAGTTCGACAAGAATTTAGTATTATACAAGCTGTTACAAAATAACGCAAAAATAATAATATTCTTTATTTTGATCAGTCGATGAAATAATAACAACACTACTCTAGGTCAGTACTACACTTCCATTCCAACAAATTTCGATTTGGCATACATTTCTGGTTATTCTTCAGTTCATTAAAATGATTACACCCATGAAATAACAAGCAATGTATATCGAATCTCGCTGCGCCGCGTTGGCAACTTCAGTAGAACTTTGAACTGTCAAAGTAGTGCTGCGATGCAACGATAATTTTTTCGAATAATTTGATATAAAAATAGAATTTTCGTAATTTTAAAAATCGACGCTACGGCTTGAAGTTTTTGACAATAGACTCTTTACAAGGATCCCTTTTACACCTTCTCGGCTTTACTTGTTATTCTGTAACACGCGGTATTTATTTATTATTTATAATTATATTAGTTATTTTTGTACATACGCAATGTATTGTTTCCCGCAATTATCAGTGCACCCCTCGTACAAACAAAAGATAAATTACTCACCTACAGAAAATTGATTGCTAATCCAAAATAAAGTTATAAAATAACAATATATATTTTTATCAGTAGTCCATATGGACGCAGTTTCATACCAACTGTAGTAAGGCAGATTACCTAAACCGATGAGCTTAATAGAAAGCGAAACAGTTGCCGCCTTATTTGCAAATATTATACTTTTCGTCTTTCGTATTCCTTTACCAGTTCAGCGTTAAAACTGAACTAAACTACATAAAAATAACTATTTGTTTATTTATAGAGTAGAATTTTCATTGGACGTAGCAACCCTGTTTACAAGATATACTCAACCGAAGATAGCACAATATAGGGTTGAACATATAAATTGTATCCATTGTTGGAACTCGGTAGCTTCCACAGCATGACCCTAAATTATAACAAACCTACAATTTCCGTGTAATATTTGTTTATACATTTTTTTACAAAATTTAATATCCTGTTGAACAGCCAATCGACTGCTGGACGTGGGCCTCCTCCAATTGAGGGGTATTACTTACCACGCTTGGCAGGTGGATTGGCGAGCGCAGTGCAAAGTGTTTTACTCATAGGGAACGCTGCTGCCCATTCCCTGTATTCATCCCTAAGGGTCGGATTATAGTGAGCGGCCAGGCCATTTCTTGCGGGATTACGAAGATAATATGAACAACAAATCTTTTATTTTTCTTGTGGGATACCGAGTCGTCCAACGACCCGATGAACCCTGGTGTCGAGAGTTTTTCAACCACCTACTACTAGAAGTAGGCCTCTGAAATGGTTGTGTAACGACCGCCATCTAAGTAATAATAGACAGCAACCGGGGCCGATGGCTTAACGTGCCCTCCGTAGCACGGAACCATCTTTCTTTTCGGACAGTCAGGTGGTTCGGCCTTCAATGTCCTAACCAGACAGGGAACAAATTCTTCAACTTTGTAAGTGCCCCACCGAGAAACGAACCCGGAAACTTTGCGTCGCAGGCAGTCGCACTACCTCTGCGCCACATCGGCCGTCTGCGCAATAAATTTAATTAGTTGAGTAAATTAATGTATGATACGCATTATTATTCGTTGTTTTTTTTTTTAGATTCCCTAAGAGACGCTCAACCTTTTACGATATCACATAGACATACATACACATATCACGCCTATTATCACATGCGGGGTAGGCAGAGCGTACACGGCCGCAAAAACGGACATTTACGCCGCGTCTGACATATATTTGAGGCTCATTTGGAAAATTGTGTATCGCCATAGTGACAGGTTGTCAGCCCATCGCCTACAATTGCAATACACACCCTCAAGTCCCTTAGTCGCCTCTTACGACTCCCACGGGAAAGAAATGGGGTGATGCTATTCTAAGCCGGCATCACACGGCATTTTTACGACATCCACGAGTAGAAATGGGCTTATGGTAATCTTGTCCAACACACGGCAAATTTCTGCTATTTCTGAACATTTTCGTAAAAAATCCCTTCAAATCTGATATGTTTTTAATAAAATAACACTTTGAAATGAATATTTTACGGGTAAAATATAATTCTTACAAAATAAAATAGTCCAATCTTTTGAAAAGATTTTCGATTACATTAGAGGGAAAAGTATTCAAAAGAAAATTTCATTTATAAACGCCTTTATGCCTCGAAATGTTGGAATACAAGTTTTTTAGGATCAGTTAGCACTGAAGCCGTACGATGACGGCTTAGCATCACCCCATTTCTTTTAAGAGGCGACTGCTAGACTCGAAGGTTATTTTAGCCGACAATCTGTGACTACACGAATACACGATTTTTCTGAAACGGCCCTAAAATATTTAAAAGCGCCAAAGCGTGCGTGATTTCAATTGCAAATAGTTAGAATTTCAAGCTCCTGATTCTTAGTTTAACATGAAATATTTACATTTATGCAGCTATAAAGCCCACCGAATATACTTACTTAAAATGTTTTTTATACTCACTTCGTTTATTTTGGAATGACTAATCATGTAAACATACTTTGCATGTAACTGACAGTTGCGAGCTGTCAGTTACCTATATACAAAGTTTGTTTACAGAACATACAAAATAAAAAAATATTTATTACCGGAAACACAAGAAAGACAACATAACAGAGGGGCAGTATAAAAGTACTCTGTTGTGGCAGTGGACCCCGCACTAGGCGTACCTGTATCGCGGGAGACCGAAATGTTTATACAATCATATTACTTACTGGATTTCCGCCCAGCGATTTCACTCGCTGCCACTCATTTTCCCGTGGTAATAGTTGTTTTTCCGCGATAAAAAGTAGCCTATGTGTTATTCCGGGTTATACTCTACCTGTGTTCCAAATTTCATCCAAATTGGTCATGCCGTTTGAGCGTGAAGAGGTAACAAACATATACACACACAAACTCTTAGATTTTTAATAATAGTTCGGATTCTAAACGAGAAGATCAAGATTACATACATGATTAGTCATTCTTAAATGAATGGAGATACTAACCTTTATTACGTCATACTACTTAATCAAGAAAGAGGCTTATTCAGTGAGGCTGATTTGACTATAAGAATTGCAAATAAATGTCTTTTGAAATTGCTCAATTTAATGTACCCAATTGCTGATGAAAGGTAATGTTCAAATACCCACAGCTTTCAGTTTTCTTACACTTTTTGCTAACATGCTGAAAAATGCTATGAGGCTGATTATAATTCATATAATACCTTCTATACTATTTCTTTTCGTGTGGGACAGCAAGTCATGAAACCTGGAGTTTTTCAACTGTGGAGCAATGTTTTCAACCTTTTCATTCAGTATTATGCGACAGTTTAAATAAAAAATATGGTTGAATTAAACAATAGCTAAATCAATTTTCTAATATAACTACCCATTAGTTATTTTATCTACACTCGTCTCATAATATTCCAAAATTAGATGACATAAAAAGTTGTTACTTAACAACAGAATAGCAGCTGAACAAAACCTGAAAAACAATTGAATTTTCAAAATTTCACATGAATCCATAAGTTCTTGTATTGGACCTTGCAATCGCGGTGCGGAGGTTTAGAAAAGTGTAAGTATTACCTACTGAGTTTTTTTGTAGAGTGTTAATAAAATAGTGTAGGTATATGTATAATAATTAGGAATTAGAATGCTCGTGTCAAACTATTATCACACAAGGCAATGCCCCCATTAATTGACTACCATTAGGTAGTTTATGCAACTAATTATGAGAATAAAGGTTTGTCGGGCTTACCCAGTATGTATTTAGCAAACTCTCATGAAGTCATGATACCGTACCTGAAACGAAAACAATATGTAAAGTTTAGATTTAAAATATACATACATATATCACGCATATATCCCTTGCGGTGTAGGCAGATTGTAAACTACAGTAAAAACGAAAATTTACGCCACGAACATTTGAAGATCATTCATAGATCATTCAAGAAGACAGCAACCGGGACCGATGGCTTAACGTGCCTTCCGAAGCACGGAACCATTTCTTTTCGGACAATCAGGTGGTTCAGCCTGCAATGTCCTAACCAGACTGGAAACAAATTGACAAAGTGATAAATATGAACTTTGCGAGTGTCCCACCGAGAATCGAACCCGGAACCTTTGCGTAGCAGCACAGTATAATTAATAGTACTAGCGTACAGTATGGTCACTCGTAGGGGGCTACAAGCGCCGCCCACCCGCGCTCGGAGGACGCTCAGACACCGGCTAGCAAGGACGCGACGACGAAGGTCATATTTCATACTGCCGCACATTGCATTCCCGACTCGCGAACGCAAAATGGCGGTAACCCTGACATGTTGTCTCACACACACAAGCATGGTCCGCGTTCACCTACGCGAGCTTAGACTGTGTGCTTAGCAACGCATTTGATTCATACATTTGAGCGCCAGTGTCAGAGGTGTGGTAGCAGGCAGTCGCACTACCACTGCGCCGCATCGGCCGACAACTTCTACTACTAAGCTTTAGTGGACATGAATAACAATGTAGCCAGCCATTTCTTCTAAATTTTGTATTTGTTCTGAGTCCAAATATATCCGCAATAAGTCTCATGGTTGTTGGTCTATTATGCGTCAAGTGGGATGGTTGCCTAAGTAAATCAACCTCTCCTGTTAAGGCAGCCATCTCACTAGGCGCATATATATTTTTTTTAATTATATATCTATAATGATATTTTCTTGAGTTTGCACAACTATTACTCATCTTAATAAAACAAGTTTAAACGGATTTATGTTGTAATTTAATAATTAATTAATTTACTAATTTTTTTTTATTGTGATAACTATAATGTTACACCAGCCTGTAGCCATTATGAAGTTTTTGCTTCGTAGCCATTTTCGCATCTCTTATAGTTTAACTGGGCGTATGTTGGTTAAAATTTCCGCTTAGTCGTATTTTACGTGAGAATAAGCATTTTTCAAAAGTAGCCCATATGTTAAGTTGGCATAAAAGCTTTACATCACAAAAAAACATTCAAATCTGCCCTTTGGTTTTGGAGATTAGCGTGCACAAACCCACATATAAACAGGCAAAAGTATAAAAATCGATGTTTTGAGTTCAATTGCGATTATACTCGTAAAGCAATAGTTGAACCTCATAATTTTTTTTGTATAGTTTTACCCATCAGTAAATATGTATGTTTAATAAATAAAGAATTTGTATAATACATTCTGCATTTATTTGCCATGTACAGACAACGAAACGATACAATTATATTACATGTAACACACACATACACGCAAAATCAGACCGCACACGTTAAAGTTACGTACATAATTTGCAAACACATTATTAAAAATGATAAAACAATAAACAATGATAAACCGTGTGATGCCGGCTTAGAATAGCATCACCCCATTTCTTGCCCGTGGGAGTCGTATGAGGCGACTAAGGGACTCGAGGTTGTGTATTGTAATTTTAGGCGACGGGCTGACAACCTGTCACTATAGCGATACAAAATTTTCCGGATGACCCTCAAATGTTTGACGTTTTATGCGGCCGTTTATGCTCTACTTGCCCCGCAAGGGATTATAGGCGTGATATGTGTATGTATGTATGTGTATGAAACAATATAATGTAGTATTTGTTTTTCGCAAGGCATTCTTCTCACTGAACGCGAGACAGTAATTCAGTCTAAGCTGGCTCTTTCTAAAAGATCGGATAAGCCCCATAATTTTCTTTTTAGGGTTCCTTACCCAAAAGGTCAAAATGGGACCCTCTCGTCACCAGGCTGTATCTCAAAATCATACATACATATATCACGCCTGTAATCCCTAACGGGGTAGGCAGAGCGTAAACGGCAGTAAAATACGGACATTTACGCCACGTCTGACAAACATTTGAGGGTCATTTAGAATATTGTGTATCACCATAGTGACAGGTTGTCAGCCCATCGCCTAAATTTGAAATACACACCCTCAAGTCCCTTTGTCGCTTCTTACGACACCCACGGGAAAGAAATGGGGTGATGCTATTCGAAGCCGGCATCACACGGCTCAAAATCATATACCGTGATAAATATAATGTGATACGTGATGTGACACCACAATTTTCAGAAGCTGTATACGTCACTGGTTCTTTGCTTCCTTCACAATAAATCTACCTAATTTAAAAATACACATTATTATAATGTAATAAAATACACCATTATTCTAATTACGGAGCTGAAAATAATGGAAAAGCTGATAATTAATTAGAGAATGATGGATTTTCCGACATAATACTCATGAAAATATCTCATTATTTCCTTGTTACGGAATTAAAAATTTAAGGCGACACCGATTTTTTTTGTGGAACAGTTTATTTTACTAGGTGTTTACACAAAACCTGCCTCAGAAGTAGGGTTAAGTTTTTAGGTGTCGGGACAACCAAAAGTATGTTCGGAGTTTTTTTTTTTTTTTTTTTTTAAACAAGTAGTGAGATAATGGTTGAGAGGTATATTGGATTACGCCTAGATTCATGGGAATTTATTTAGCTGCCAAAAAGCTGCACTTTCTATAAAAACTTACTTGGTTGGCTGGCTATGCTGGCTGGAGGTCCTATTTTTGTTATAATACACATATCACGCCTATAATCCCTTGCGGGGTAGGCAGAGCGTAAACGGCCGCAAAAAACGGACATTTTATGCCACGTCTGACAAATGATTGAGGGTTATTCAGAGAATTGTGTATCGCCATAGTGACAGATTGTCAGCCCATCGCCTAATATTGCAATACACACCCTCGAGTCCCTCTGTCGCCTCTTACGACTCCCACGGGAAAGAAATGGGATGTTGCTATTCTAAGTCGGCATCACACGGCACATTTCTTGTTATAATAGTATTTAAAAAAAATATCTAAATAAATGGTTTTATCTGTCAGTAAGCTGAAGCTAACCATTATGATTGCCATAACTTTAATTACAGCGAATATTTCATTGAGTTTGTTTATTCTAATTTTACTTAAGGATAATACTCGAGCAATGGACATTCTGATATGTTGTTCGTACAAAAAGATTTTTTTCTGAAGTGGCGCCACTGTTGAGGCTATTCACGACTACACTCGCCTTAAGGATTTTTTTAACAATTTGATTGTCTCGTTACAAGTAAAAATTGCCTGGAAGAGGTCGTTGCAAACGATAAGGCCACCTTTTAAGTTTTAAGTTTTCTGTATGGTTTTGTTCATTTTGTATATGTTGTAAGCAATAAAGTGTTTATCGATCTATCTGACGAATGAGGAAAATACAGGATGTACTGATAGATGAAACTGAATAACTTTCTCCTAGGAACAAAATATGTCAGGTAAAGACAAAAAAAAATTACCTCCCATATATAATTTTTTGGCGTTTCCTTGAAAACTTTCTCATGGGAAGTTGTTCAGTCTCATGGTCTGAATGCACCCTGTATGTATTCGAAGGACTGCCCCTCACACCCTGTATTTATCCGTACTAATATTATAAATCTGAGAGTTTGTGTGTGTGTATGTTTGTTACCTCGCTCAAACGGCTTGCCCGATTTAAATGAAATTTGTAGCACAGGTAGAGTATAACCCGGAACACACTTTTTACCGCGGGAAAATAACCATTACCACGGGAAAATGAGTGGCGGAAATCTAGTATTTACATAAACAGAAGCTGTCTTTGATGAAGCTTTAATAAAAAAAGCCGATCAAAAGTCCGCGATCAAATTCAAATTAAATCACAGGAAATATAACATTTCCAATCAATTTGGAGGACATTTTTAATGAATCGGAAAATGGGAGGAATGTAATTTTTTTTTGTAAGTCACTTTTTTCTTCTTCTCAATAACGAGTTTCAAAATATCCCGACATTACAATAATGGCCGTAGTTTTGCATAGTATTGGATAGAAAGTTCGTTTTGGGAAAGTTTATAAGTAACTTTAAGGAATAAGTAACTTTCCCAAAAAAAGGATTGAACCTCTGAAATGTTAACAATAACGCTTCAGTAACAGCATTTACGCAAGTCTAGTTGTTTTTTTTCTGAAACAGTCCCTTTTTTGCGCCTGACTGGAGTTGTGACTGCCGCGATGGCGTAGCAGATAGTACCCTTGCCTGCTACGCCATGAGGCGTGGGTTCGACCCCTACAAGACACAAATATTTGTTAAGTCATTTTCAGATATTTTTTAGTCTGGGTGTTTCTATGTGTATTATGTATTTATTTACAAAAAAACGATTTAAAAAAAATCAGATATCTAGTTCCCATAGTAGAAGCTTAAGCATAGTTGGGGCTAGGTGGCGCTGTGTGAATTTTCCAGGACATTTATTTATTATTAGTTCGGCTGAATATTATTAGACGTAATATTCTGATAAAAGATGAAAAAGTCTGAGTGAGTTGTATTCGATTTATAACTGGAAGAAACTTGGCCTAACTTTGATAAGTCAATAATAACATTTGCAAAGTGACTTGTAAAGTTTTAAGACATTATGTTCTTCATTCCTATTATAATGTTACCGATGTATCTTAATAACTTTGTTTTGAAAAATCAAGAGTTTTCATATTATCGGCAAGCGTAGCGTTGGACGTATCACCGTCTTGAATTTTCGCTATCGGTCACCCTATATACCCATTTGCTGGTGTACTAAAATAAAATGTTGCTACGGAGAAGCACGGCCAAGTTGCTTGAATGTAAAACTCTATAGTTCCATGACCACGGCACGGTGTGAACATACCCTTATACCTCCGTAGACGACGGCCGATGTGGCGTAGTGGTGGTGCGACTGCCTGCGACGCAAAGGTTCCGGGTTCGATTCTCGGTGATACACTCACAAAATTGATATTTATCACTTTGTGAATTGGTTCCCGGTTAGGACATTGCAAGGTGAACCACCTGATTGTCCGAAAAGTATTGGTTCCGTGCTTCGGAGAGCACGTTAAGCCGTCGGTGCCGGTTGCTGTCTATGATTACTTAGACGGCGGTCGTTACACAACCATATCAGAGGCTACTAGTAGTAGGCGGTTGAAAAACTCTGACACCAGGGTGTCCCACACGAAAAAGAAGACCTCAGTACACAATAATTATTTCCGAGTATACTTACTAAAATAATAATAAACAGTTATTGTTGATAATTGTAAAAAAATTAGGCTCTGAATCATAACTGATATTAAAAGTGGGAATGTGTGTTTTTTTGCTCTTTTCTCCCATTATTTTGTATAATTATTTGAGTGGCTGGACATTGAAATAGGCTTCTTGTTACCGCAGGAAAACATCTGGTTCCAACGGGGAAAAAAGACCGAGATACGGAAAGCTAGTTTTTAAATAAAATGTATACGAAGGTTTATGGTAAAATTAGATCTTTATCGCTAATTATTATACCAAATTTTCCTCCCGAGAAGGGACGATAAACTTTGTAGCAGCAAACGCCTGAGGCTTCTTAGCGAATTACCTCTTTAACATAGTAATATCGTAATAATATCCTCAATTTAGATTACCCCTAGACCAAAATAGCAGCAGATGAGTCACAAGTTTTTATTTTTTTATTAATGATGGGTTTGCTCTTGACTCTAGTCTTGGTCATAGGACAGAGACAGAGTCTAAGATGGAGCAAACTCACCCAGAAGAAGCCTGTTAAGGCACTGGCATTCCCACACACTGACGGAACGCAGCAAGCTACTTGGCGCCAGACTTCGGTGGGATGGTGGTCGCGAGCCAGGCGGCCCCTTACGGAGCCTTCCACCGCTTAGTGGGATCGTTCAGCCGGACTTATCCACAGGCAAGCCTGTGTTGCCGTTGCCCGGGCTCCACCGCTAGGAGGTAGATCCCATACCACCCCAAAGTTCCCCAAGTTGGAACTGAGAGGCGGTTCTCTCGATTGTCGTCGTGTCGTTCCGTTTTGTTAACGCAACGTAACGCATGCGTCTGTCAGACGTTTTAAGTTAAATCTATAGACACAAATAAATTTGCGCCATCACGTTAAAATTTGCTAATTCTACATACATACATAAATCACGCCTATATCCTTTACGGGGTAGGCAGAGCGTTAACGGCCGTAAAACGGATATTAAAACCACGTCTGACAAAAGCTTGAGGGTCAATCAGATAACTGTGTATCACTATAGTGACAGGTTGTCAGCCCATCGCCTAAAATTGCAATACACATCCCTCGAGTCCCTTGGTCGGCTCTTACGACACCCATGGGTAAGAAATGGGGTGATGCTATTCTAAGCCGGCATCACACAGCTAATTCTGTAGGCGCATTGTCAGCTGTCTGTAATTTTTCTTGCATTTATTCCAATTTTGTATTGTTCTCGAATGGAAATTGCTAATTCCGATCTTATTCCCATACAAATACGGCTACGGTGGGTTTTACGGTGCGTTTACGGAGGCATCTGTCAAAGTTTGACTCACATAAAGACCTGCTTTGTATGCACAACTATTTCCGAAATTACAATCCGAATAGGAGACAAGTGTAGATACAACTATTCAAATTGTTTACAGTGCTATTTCTTCCATTAATTTTAACAGACACCCTTTTATTTATTCAACTTACCTCATTATCTTCAAATATTTTGAGCTTGCTTAGTAACCCCAATTCAGCTGATCGGCAATTTTGTATGGGAGGTCCAATTTTATTTTTCATATTTCGACCCTTGTTCCTTGGGGAAAGTTATTCCTTATCACCAGCCCGACTTGAGATTTCACTATCGGTCACTAGCAAAATTTCATCCAATATATTTTTTGTTTACAGTGCTCTATCTTCCATTCATTTAATCAGACACCCTTTCATTTATTCAACTTACTTACCTTATTATTTTCTAGGTTACACTGAACTGACTGCAAAGGCAAGGCTCGGGGCAGAGCTCGGGCAGAGACGAACAAAAAGATGGCGGTATTGTCCCCGGCACAATAAGACGAGTGCCACGCTGAATTGGGTCAAATATAGTCACAGGGGTGACTATAGTTACCTACTTTAACTTAGATGTGAGTGTGATGCCGACTTAGAATAGCATCACCCCATTCCTTTCCCGTTTGGGAGTCGTAAGAGGCGACTAAGGGACTCGAAGGTGTGTTTTGCTATTTTAGGCGAAAGGCTGACAACCTGTCACTATGAAGAAATACAATTTTCCGAATTACCCTTAAATATTTGTGAGACGTAAATGGCCGTATTTTCCGTCTGTTTACGCTCTGCCTACCCCGTAAGAATTAAACTATTCAGTTTATTAAAACCTTTAAAACTTTTTATTTGTACCACAAAACAGAACAAAAGAATAGGTAGCTACAAGTGGGTCATACAACCTATACATTTCGGGTAATTGTACAGAAAAGAAATTCAATCAATATAAAGAGTAACCATCACAGTATCTGAGTGTTCTACTATCCAATTACAACAAAACAGTTCAGATATGTATCATAATATCTATCTGAGTGATCTACTACCTACCCAATTACAACAAGACAGTTTAGGTATAACATTTTCTTGTAAAAAACCGTCGTGACAGACAGTCTGCAGTGTGTGAACATATCATGGATGACCCCACCCATTATGTCAGGTTCGATAAGGCAGCAATCCTAGCGAGAGAGAAAAGATTCATCCCTAGGAAAGTACGGGAAGCCATAAAAATTCAAAAACATCCGAATTCGACTGGGTGGGGATAGTAGGGAATCTCATCAACTTGAACTCCGCTGATTACACAGCGGAAGAACCAGATCAAACATACTGTAAGGCCTACTACACAAGATACGGTTTCAGCATTTTGCGTGGAACCGGGACGTTACGTTACGTAGAACAAAAATAATTAATATTCTAAATAATAACGTCTAACACCTTAGTCATCCATGACCACGGGCTCTATAAGAGGTCGAAACGTGGGAATTGTAAAATCTAAAATAAACACAACTTAAATCCGTTTTTTTTATTATTGAGATTAGTTTAGGTATATGTCAGTATTATGTGGCGAGGGACAGTCTCAGTATACGCTAGCACCCGGAGTTACTCAGCACTGGTTTTCAGACTGTTCTTCTTACATTTTGCCTTAAACAAATTGCATAGGCGCCCTTATTCCCATACATTAAAAAAATTGTTTAGGTATAATAATGGCCTCAATTCGGGATATAAGTAAATTATCTTAACTTACCTTAAATTAGTGCTGTCACTTTCCGTCAAATAGATTTAGAAAAGGATACGAGTTACTCGTATTTTAGTCATGTCATGTCTTGTAATTTGAGAGAAAATACGTGTTATCTGTCAAAGTAAGGTGACGATAAAAAACAATGGCGACTAAAATGACTAGAAACTGCGAAGAACCCATTGATATTTTTAAATATGACAGGACTAAAATATTTCTTATCCCTTTCCATTTTGACAGAAAGTGACAGCACAAATTTAAGTTCAGAGAATTTATATTTCGAATTGAGGCCATTATGTGTATAAATAGAACATTATTTTTACACATTACAACAAAACTAAATGTGACTTACATTTACAAGGTTAAATCACCAATCCAGTAACACAAGACATGTCATGACATGACTGCAGTCTAAAAGATAGACTGCAGTCTATCTTTGAGACTGCAAACTGACAAACACTGACAAACATTTGAGAGTATGTATGTATGTATTAAATTTATTGTACCACAAAACAATTTTACAATTTAAATTATCAGTAAAGGATGGAATAAAACAAGAGGCACAAAGGCGGACTTATCCCACAAAGGGATCTCTTCCAGTCAACCTTCGAGAGACTCAAGAGAATATGTAATTTGCAGAAATTTGAGAGTCAGTCAGAAACGTTAGAAAGTTGTATATCACCAATCGCCATGGTAACAGGTTGCATACCGGCTAAAATTGAAGAAGTGGGTAAAACCGGTGAGCGGGGCCGCTGGTACCTAATAAACTCGGTATAATCCTTACTTTACACCTAAGTTACTACTTGTGTTGAGGAGTTGCCAGCTTTATGTCGTACAAAAGTTACGCGGTTCTCACACTGGTCGTTCGTTGCTACGTTTTTTCAACGCACCGTAACGCATGCGTCTAAACAGAAAATCAAATCAAATCAAATGCTTTTATTGCGGCCAATGTGGCGCAGTAATAGTGCGACTGCCTGCGACGCAAAGGTTCCGTGCTCGATTCTCGATCGGGTACTAAAAAAATTTGATGTTTATCACTTTGTCAATTTGTTCCCAGCCTGGTTAGGAATTGCAGGCTGAACCACCTGGTTCACCGAAAAGAAAGATGGTTTCGTGCTTCGGAGAGCACGCTAAGCCGTCGGTCCCGGTTGCTGTCTGTGATTACTAAGATGGCGGTCGTTCGACAACCATGTCAAAGGCCTACTACTAATAGTAGGCGGTTACAAAACTCCTACACCAGGGTTCAATGGGTCGTTGGACGTCACGGTGTCCCACACGAGAAGAAGAGGATTGTATTAGTTACAAAATTATCAAAATTTAATGTCAGAAAATACGCAGGGACGGATGACAAGTGGGTGAACCGTCTTACAAGTTGACACATAAACTAACGGATTTATATGTGAAGTTTTCACCACAATGTACTAGAGTATTGTGTGGTCTTCTCTTCATTATGTTTTGTATCTGTTGTTCAGTCCTTCTCCTTGCATATAAACATGTTACTTTCTTATTATATAGTTTTTTATTTAGGTAAACAAAATTGACATAACGGGACATATAACATTTAATACTTCTTCTTCTTTTCGTGTCGGACACCGAATCGTCCAACGACCCGATGAACCCTGGTGTCGAGCTGACAGACGCATTCGTAACGGTACCTTCAAAATACGCAGATTATATACTTATTATTAGCATTTGTTTATTTGAAATTATAATATATTTTATATATTCAGCTGTTAGTCTTCCTATAAACAATAAAACAAAAATATGTTTATCAAAGTCTGAGGCTCGTTCCGATTTTCTGCTTAGTTACATAAAGGCGCGTTCCAATTCGTGGAATGTAGTCCGTAGATACCTGAGTGTAACAGGGCCCCAACGCGTCTGGAATAGAGAATAGGTTTGCAGCTTGGAATTTACGTATAATTCTGTATCGTCAGGCTGAATCTAGGAAAGGCTTACGATACTATACATACATACACCTACGGGGTGTAAGCGACAGCCCTCCAAATACGGGTAGGGTGCATGCAGACCATTAAACTGAACAACTTTTTCCTAGGAACATATGTACATAATATGTCAGGAAACGACAAAATATATTCGATCTCCTATACAAAATCACGATCAGCTGACTGCAATTACTATGGGAAGGTAATTTTTTTTAAGTTCCCTGAAATATTTTCTCATGGAAAGTTGTTGAGTTCCATGGTCTAAATGCACTCTATAAGTATTCGAAGGGCTGTCCCTACACCCTGTATATAAGGCCACTCCCTTAACCTAATCCGTTCCCACTCAAATACCAATGTCGCTTATCATTATCACTTTTTAACAAATCGCATTGTAAATGTGTGGAATAAACTCCCTGCTGGTGTTCTTTCTGCGCCGTCAGTGAACTCTTTTAAAAATAGACTGGACTGGTAAATAAAATTATGTAAAAAAAACTTTTAAAACAAGCTTTTATTTAAGTGCTCTGAAAAGATGAAAATAAAATTTTGAATGACATTAACCACATTCATTTATGACTTTACAGAAATGAAAATATAATAAAAGCTTGTCGCGATGCCTAGAAGAAACTACCTAATTACAGTTAGGTGCGTACCTTATTACAAAATTTCAATCACAAATTGAAAGTTTCGCGACAAGCTTTTATTATATTTTCATTTCTGTAAAGTCATAAATGAATGTGGTTAATGTCATTCAAAATTTTATTTTCATCTTTTCAGAGCACTTAAATAAAAGCTTGTTTTAAAAGTTTTTTTTACATAATTTTATTTTATATTTTTTAGTTTATGTTACGATAGTTATTGATCAATACGAAAGTCTTTCTATAAAACGGAGAGACCTTCAATAGAAAAACTTAAGGCACGGGGAAAACTAACATTAGGATAAAGTATAGTTTTATAGTTTTAAATGTGTTTTCTTTCTTTCTTTCTATTTATGAAATCGTATCAATAATTAATGTTCAGCAAATTTTGTAATTACCTGTAGTTTTAAGTTAACTGCTACACCCTTACAGGGTACATGTACCTATCTAGCCTATTTTGTCACACCTTATACTTGTACATGAATGCTGATAAATGCTACCTGGTACCTACTCCTCCGGCATCCCTAATAGAAGAATTAGCTTGTAATGTCTTAGTCTTTTCATTTCATTGATGGCGTCATTATTACATGGCCGAGTCCCAGTTAATTTCGAACAGTCTAATTCTTCTATCAGGAGGCCTTCTATTGACGTGGCCCTAATTCATGGTGGGCCTACCAACTGCCTATCATGAACGAATTCGTATACAAAATTGCAAGTCCCAGCAGTTGAATATTGAGGAGTTCCATAGTTCGAAGACAACCCTGGATGTAGCGTCTAATTCATGGTGGGCCTACCAACTGCCTATAATAAACGAATTCGTATACAAAATTGCAAGTCCCAGCAGTTGAATATTGAGGAGTTCCATAGTTCGAAGACAACCCTGGATGTAGCGTCTAATTCATGGTGGGCCTACCAACTGCCTATAAAAAACGAATTCGTATACAAAATTGCAAGTCCCAGCAGTTGAATATTGAGGAGTTCCATAGTTCGAAGACAACCCTGGATGTAGCGTCTAATTCATGGTAGGCCTACCAACTGCCTATAATAAACGAATTCGTATACAAAATTGCAAGTCCCAGCAGTTGAATATTGAGGAGTTCCATAGTTCGAAGACAACCCTGGATGTAGCGTCTAATTCATGGTGGGCCTACCAACTGCCTATAATAAACGAATTCGTATACAAAATTTTGTGTCCCAGCTATAAACCACTGAGGAGATCTCTCGTACGGAGCCGATCCTGGCAGCAGCATCAGGTCAAATTTATGATTAACATGCATTGTCATCGGTTCTGGACCAACATGCAAAATTTCAACTCAATCGGATACCGAGAAGTGGTTCAAATTAAACTTGCAAGATTTGCACCGAACAAACATTGTTACTTACTTACATACACTGCAAGTTAAATAAAAGCTTTTAAAAAGGACATTTGCGCCACGTTTGACAAATATTTGAGGGTCATTCAGAAAATTTTATATCACCATAGTGGCAGGTTATCAGCCCATCGTCTAAAATTGCAAGAAACAAGTAACCCTCGAGTCCCTTAGGATACGATTATTTCCAAAATACTGCACAAATAATCGAGACAGTGTCGTGTGACGCCGACTTAGAATAGCATCACCCCATTTCTTTCCCGTGGGAGTCGTAAGAGGCGACGAAGGGACTCGAGGGTGTGTATTGCAATTTTAGGCGATAGGCTGACAACCTGTCACTATGGCGATACACAATTTTCCGGATTACCCTTAAATATTTGTCAGACGAGGCGTAAATGTTTGTTTTTTGCGGCAAAACTGTTTTGTGCCGTGTGGTGTTGGCTTAGAATAGCATCACCCCAGTTCTACCCAAGGGTGTCATGAAAAGCGACTAAAGACAGTCCTCCACGGAACGGCAGCAGCGTAATTTAATTATTAAATGATTGCAAAAACCGATGGATTCTGATTTTAGAACATGATGAGGTAGTGCTGTATCAAGACAAAACACGATTAAATAAAAAACTCTTGGTAGAGAAAAAACAAAGTCTTTTCCTTCTTTAAAAGAATAGATTTTACTTTACTTTACGACACTTAATGTTACCCGATGGTGTATATAAATAGATATTTGTACATCAAGGGAGCAAAGTTTATTTCGAGTTTCTAATTTTGAATACGAGGTAGAGAAAGGAGGATAGAGAAGGGAGGATAGATTCGGAAAGAAGAAAGATTTTACAATTCCTACGTTCCGAGCTCTTTACAGACTGAACAGAACTAAACTGACAGAATCAACAAACTGTCATCAGTGACCACGGGCTCTGTAAAGAGCTCGAAACGTAGGAATTGTAAAATCCAAAATAAACACAATTCCGTTTAAAATTGTCTTATTGTGATCTAGTAACGTAGTCAGTTGAACGCCATCTACAGAGTTCTTGCAAATCAAAACTTTTCTTAAATTATGTTAAAGAATCTCCTTAGTAGTAGCTCTATTCTCAATATGTAGTTCAACAACGGGAAGTTTTCTAGACAATCCTCAAGTGTACTTAGATGGCGCTGAGTTAAACTGAAAAAGTTTATTTCCATAGTAATGTACTTAAATAGATTAAATGTATTCAAGGCTTAAATGTCAAAATTCAACTTAGCACAACGCCAAGATCAGTAGGTAGAAAAGTAAATATTTTGTTATTATGAGAATTTCCAGTAGGTATCCTGTTTCTGAAATATTCTTATGCATAAAAACTGCCGTAAGATGCCGGCTTAGAATGCCGTGTGATGCCGGCTTAGAATAGCATCACCTCAATTCTTGCCCGTGGGAGTCGTAAGAGGCGACTAAGGGACTCGAGGGTGTGTATTAAAATTTTAGGCGATGGGCTGACAACCTGTCACTATAGTTATACAAAATTATCTGAATGACCCTCAAATATTTGTCAGACGTAGCGTAAGTGACAGTTTTTTCGGTCGTTTACGCTCTGCCTACCCCGCAAAGGATATAGGCGAGATATATGTATGAAAAAAACTGTAGCTTTCCACTTTGAGTACTGTTCGTAATTAAAATAATTATATCAGTCCCCAACATAACTAGAATTTAATTAAGTATACGAATTATTTCATCGGAACCAATCAATTGGATATAATTAATCTGTATTCGAAGAACTGTAATATTTGTGGCTCGGGTGGTTTACACACGTGCCGCATGATTTTGCGGTATTTTACTGGTTTAGTGTTATTCTTCCTCTATTCGTGTGGGACATCGAATCGTCAACGACCCGATGAAGACTGGTGTCAGAGTTTTTCAACCGCCGACTACTAGAAGGCCTCCGACATGGTTGTGTAACGATCACCGTCTAAGTAATCATAGACAGCAACCGGGACCGACGGCTAAACGTGCCCTCCGAAGCACGGAACCATCTCTCTTTTCGGACAATCAGGTAATTCAGCCTGCAATGTCCTAAACAGACCGGGAACAAATTTACACAATGATAAATATCAACTTTATGAGTGTCCCGCCGATAATTGAACCCGGAACCTTTGCGTCGCACGCAGTCGCACTACCACTGCGCCACATCGGCTGTCGTTTGGTGTTATTGACGAAAAGAGTTGTATCAAACCGCAGTTAACCGCACACACGACGCCTCTAACAGATTGAAATTTGCTTGCTGGCTGACAGAAACCGCAATATCGAGTGGCGTGTGTGCATCATGTAATAGTCATGGCTTAGTTAGACAGGTTTTGTTATAATCCAAATTGATTTCCATGAAACTACTTTGTTAATTAGTTTAACCTGTAAGGAAGGACTGAATTTATTATAATCTAACGTAAGAAATTGATTTTTTTTTTAGCGACGGCCGAGGATTGAACCCGAGACCTGTGGAGTACCGTCGTACCGTCCCACCGCTCTGCCACTGAGCTACCGGCGCCCTAGCCGTCACAAAAAAAAAAACATTTCTTAGTTTCGTTCTTCAATATTTTACGTATTCCTTTGACACACATATCACGCCTATAATTCCTTGCGGGGTAGGCAGAGCGTAAAACAGCCGCCATAAACAGACATTTACGCCACGTCCGACAAATATTTGGAGGTCATTCGGAAAATTGTGTATCGCCATAGTGTCTAATTCCAAGCTAAACTCCCGCAGTGGAAGCGATTTACACAGGTAAATTTCGAACAAAATACCAGGAGTTCAACTGGAGGCAGACAATGGCTGCGTTACGCAGCGCTAAATAGCATACGCTGCACAATATAGCAGCGCATACTATGAATTAAACGTGAACCTAAATCTATTTAACTTAATTAACTAAGTTGATTGAAATTGGCAAATGATGTGTTCCAACCCTTACATAACTCAAGTCGGTAGTAAATACCGTCTGCCGATCTGGCGTTACGTCACACGTATTAGCACTAGATTATAAGTAAGTACCTCCAAATTATATCACCCCACGAATTCCGCAATTCGTACTAAGGAGTCACAATGATATGGTACAACAAATATGACTAAAGGGAACACACCATTAACACGAATAAACAGTTTTATCACTTACAGTCACGTGCCGGCGCAAATGCATAAATACCCAACGGAGAAAGGAAGTTCAGGGAATGGATCAAATAGGAATTCCGTTGGTACTTACAGGGCTGGGTGGAAAAGATATCGACACCCAGCATTCCACTACAGCCTTGGCGCGTTATTCACTTCAAACCACTCACAGCTTCTGTTCGTATTCCACTTTGATATCAGTCATTACGCGTGACCCAACCCGAATTTGGGTCGTACAAACGCGAGCCGATATGGCCACTTGATGCCTATTCAACGCGACGCTCACGTGGAAGACGTCGAGACATCCAACAATCACTAAGCCTGGTATTCCAGTATAACCCAGGAGAACCGCAATAATACGATGCATCAACACGCGCGATCTCAAATTGAATCGTCCATTACACGCGGCATCACAAAACGCGTGGCGGGAAATCCGTACAAAAACACAATACGTTCTCGTCCGAACGGTTTTGAGTGACTGAGTGCGGTGCAGAAATCACCGCTTGGCGCCGTCAGGCGGTCTGCGCGCACGTCGCCAGTCTCGCCCTGCGAGTGAGAAAGGGACAACACACGCCCAGAGCGACGCGTGCGATCGAGCACCGCGCCGCATTCATAACAACG
Organism: Tuta absoluta; assembly: GCA_027580185.1. Classification (NCBI taxonomy): domain Eukaryota; kingdom Metazoa; phylum Arthropoda; class Insecta; order Lepidoptera; family Gelechiidae; genus Tuta; species Tuta absoluta. The sequence continues at coordinate 1,250,828 of JAQAHW010000019.1, read as the reverse complement.
CTAAATATTAAACACATAGCGTCCATCGCCTAAAATTGCAATACTCACCCTCTAGTCCCTTAGTCGCCTCTAACGACTCCCACGGGAAAGAAATGGGGTGATGCTATTCTAGACCAGTATCACACGGAAAGTCACGTCATATAGACACTGCGGAAAGAGAATATGCGTGGGCGAAAATGAACTAATCATTTTTCATAGGTTGCTATGATATTTCTCATACTGAGTTACAGAGGCACCCTCAAATCTCACGCAAGTTCTTTTCCGCACAGACTATAACATAATTTTTATGCAAAATTACGTTTCATAACGTTTTAAAAAGTAGCTTATTTGGCTTGTCAGACAAGTTGCCAAGTGTGGAAACAAGACAGGTATTCTGTCTAAGCACGAATTGAACATGTCTGTCCGTCCAAAGTTTCCACCTTAGACTGTCAGTGAGCTAAGAACTGGGTCGAACACTGCCTTAAGTTGCAACTGTTGCAAGCTAGTACAATCTCAAGCTCAGAGCAAATAAAGCGGTTCAGAGGGAGTCTTATGCACAAGTTCCACCAATTCGGACTAAGCGCTTCCAGTCATCATTTATAATGCGCACTGCTAAAGAGTGGAACTCACTACCTGCGTCTGTGTTTTCAAACGCATACAACCCCAATGTCTTCAAAGTAAACAGGCTTCTTCTGGGTGAGCTCGCTCCATCTTAGACTCTGTCTCTGTCCTATGACCTAGACTAGAGTCAAGAGCAAACCCATCATTAATATAAAAAAAAAGTAAAACTTCAGCTATGAAAACTCATCGCATTCAGAGTTGACGTGTGCTAATTACTTTCCCTTTTATGAACCCTGTTTCAGAGTTATTTTAAACAACTGCTACCAGTTTAGGCCTCTAACGGTGGTTGCGGTTAGGTGATGGTTGTCGACGTGTGCTAAACACAATAAAACTGAACAAAAACTCGTTATAGTCTGTGAAACTATTATAAAGGGCTTTATGTTTGATTAAAGTAGTATGTATACTTTTGTACCTACAAAAAAACAAGCGTTTTAAGTCAGATTGCGACGAGTTTTTAGGGTTGGTTGTATACAATTACGTATGTATTTACTGTATTGTACCACAAAACAAATTTACAATAACTGTAAAGAATAGAATAAAACAAGAGGCATAAAGGTGGAATATCCCACACAGAGATCTCTTAAAGTCAACATTTGAGAGACTTAGAGTAAACTGCGGAACTTTAGACTGGTAATGAATGATATGAAAGCTTACTCTATAACTAATATCTAATATACATAAATGAGTACACCCTTGTTAATAATATACAAATATACCTACATATAAATATCATGAGCCCTACAAATAGTCAATGTCACCCAGATCATAACCCCATAAATATTTCCTAGATCTGAGGCAACTTCAGTCAGTCGCTGAAATGTCGCCTTGAAGACGGATAGCAACTTACTCAGTATAAAACTGTGTTGGAAAATTTACCTGTAGTAGACCATTTCAGCTCATGTTGTCCATATGCACTGTATTTATCGCTTGTATACCTAATAATATGTGGTGCGAAATAAATATATTTGTACTAGCTGTTACCCACGGCGTTGCCCGCATAACCCTTAAGTGGTGATAAAAACTATCCTATGTATTAATCCATTTTACCTTCTATATGTGTGCCAAATTTCATTACAATCGGTCCAGTAGTTTTTGCGTGAAGAAGTAACACAAACATACATACTTTCGCATTCATAATATTAGTAGGATTTGTACTTAGGCAGCGTAATTCGCAAGGCCGACTTGAGTATAGAGAAGTTATCCATCCAACCAGTGTGTGGATTTTAGTAGTACTCGTATACTATTGTACATAATAATAAAATTGTGTTTTCAAACGCGTTAAGTCAGATTGCGACGAGTTTATATGGCTTCATTGTGGTTGTACACAATTACCTTTAAATTATTTCCTAGATCTGAGGCAACTTTTCAGTCACTCGCTAGAGTGTCGCGTTGAACACGAATAACTACTTACTCGGTGTAAAACTGTGTCGTGAAGTTTACCTGTGTTACACATACATATATACATCAGCCTATTGCAGTCCACTGCTGGACGTAGGCACAGTATAATTAATAGTACTAGCGTACAGTATGGTCACTCCCTGCCTCCCCCTACAAGCGCCGCCCACCCGCGCTCGGAGGACGCTCAGACACCGGCTAGCAAGGACGCGACGACGAAGGTCATTTCATACTGCCGCACATTGCATTCCCGATTCGCGAACGCAAAATGACGGCAACCCTGACATGTTGTCTCACACACACAAGCATGGTCCGCGTTCACCTACGCGAGCTTAGACTGTGTGCGTGTGCGTAACAACGCGTTTGTTTCATACATTTGAGCGCCAGTGTCCGAGGTGTGATGTAGGCCTCCCCCAGGACCGTGCCCAGGATACGCCATAGGGCACGATCTCTCGTTTTCGCCATCCAGTCGCTACCAGCCGCCTTTTTTAAGTCATCGGTCTATCTGGCCGGAGGTCGTCCAACGCTACGCTTTCCGAAGCGTGGCCTCAACTTGAGAATAGAATTCATCATAATTTCGTATCGTCCAACGACACGATGAACCCTACTACTAGTAGTAGGCCTCTGGCATGGTTATGTAACGACCGCCGTCTAAGTTATCATAGACAGCAACCGGGACCGACGGCTTAACGTGCCCTCCGAAGCACGGAACCATTTTTTTTCGGACAGTCAGGTGGTTCACCCTGCAATGTCCTAACCAGACCGGGAACAAATTCACAAAGTGATCAATATCAACTTTGTGAGTGTCCCACCGAGAATCGAACACGGAACCACTGCGCCACATCGGCCGTCAATAGAATTAGAAAATAAAATTATCGTAACAATATTGAATCAGTAAACTCCATAAATCATTTTAACTGGTTTGTTTTCCTAATTTGTTGACATAACCTACGAGAATTAGTTTGTTTAGGCAGCTTATTAGTCTGCTTGTTTGTCTAATACAAATACTATATAATATAAGGTTACGAGGAAAAACTGAACTGTTAGAGGCAAATAGGAAAAGTAAATTTCACACTATATACAGGGTGTAAGGGCGACCCCTCCTTAAACTTATAGGGTTCATCATTATCATCATTGGCCTCACACGTCTGTGACAGACGATTTAATCAGTGTCTGAGGCAACTATTATATATTCTGTGTCTGAGGCAAGACTTTAAAGGCTGTATAAGCCGATACGGGAGCGGCATAATTTTCTGCATGCTCTTCAAGTGAAGGTGGAATTGCATACCATGAAACTGAACAACTTTCCCCTAGGAACATATATCAGGAAAAGACAAAATAAATCGAAATCACAATCAGCTAACTGAATTTACTATGGGAAGTTGTTCAGTTTCATGGTCTGATTGCACCCTATCAATATTCGGAGGGCTGTCCGTTACACCCTGTATATGTACACTAGCGGCCCGCCCAGCGGTTTCACCCGCTGCTAACCGTCCGGAACTTTCTTAAAATTGTATACTTAACACGGGAAATGTTTTAAAAACATGGTTTTAAATTTATCGCGGGTTTTTATCACTTAGACTACATTTAATACAGAATGTATTAGTTGCTAGGTATTAGTTGCAAAACTAACCCGGTAGATGGAGCCGTGCCACGCGTGATTGGCATCAAGACAAAACTTGCAAATTTCACGGTCGTGGGACGAGCTGTGGCAGCCCAGATAGGAAGAGGCGTCGCCACTAGTGCTGGCGAAAGTCGCAGGTTCAAATCCTGCCCGCTGTAGAAAACTTTGCAAGTTTTCTTAAATTCTATACCTAACACGGGAAGTGTTTTCAAAATTTGGTATTCACTATCGGTATTGTGATTTTGACATTGTTTTAGAAATAAAACATCTTTGTACCTAATACGCAGTACAAATAAAAAAATGTTTGACTGATCTACGGCTACTGTCACATAACTATCTTTATTGCTTTCATTTAAGTTTTTAGTTTCATTTTCATTTTCATTTTCAGTATTATATGTATAATACACATACATACACATACACATATCACGCCTATAATCCCTTGCGGGGTAGGCAGAGCGTAAACGGCCGCAAGAAACGGACCTTTATGCCACGTCTGACAAATATTTGAGGGTTATACGGAAAATTGTGTATTGCCATAGTGACAGGTTGTCAGCCCATCGCCTAAAATTGCAATACACACCCTTGAGTACCTCAGTCGCCTCTTACGACTCCCACGGGAAAGAAATGGGGTAATGCTATTCTAAGCCGGCATCACACAGCAAATATATTATATAATCTGTGGTATTAGTGTCGAGCTATAGTCGTTTTATAGACGGAACCTTGTTAAGTTGTTAATGGCTTAGTACTGTATTATAAAACTAATAGTCCATTTTTGTTCATAATTATAGCCTAAAAAAAAGAAAAAAAAATATTATCGAGTTGTAAAGAGTTTTTGGTTGAAAAGTTATTTAAATGCTTGCCACGTAATTCATTGTGGCTGGAATTCACAAACCGTTTTTCTTTTGTAGCCGTGTAATAGAATTGATTTGATTTGGAGTTACAGCGAGTGCGAATTGTTTTACAGTCATTGTTGTGAACCGGGTTTTTTTCTATAGGGTAATAATGACTTGTTGATTAAGATGATACCGCGCCTCGGACGGCACGTTAATCCGTCGGTCCTGGTTGCTGTCTATGATAACTTAGACGGCGATCGCTACAAAACCAGTAGGCCTCTGACATGGTTGTGTAACGACCGCCGTCTTAGTAATTACTAAGACGGCGGTCTTAGTACGTTATTGTCTATATTAATAATAGACAACAACGGGGACCGACGGCAAAACGTGCCCTCCGAAGCACGGAACTATCTTTTTTTTCGGACGTTTAGGTGGTTCAGCCAGCAATGTCCTAACCAAACTAAAAACGAAATCAAAAAATGATAATAATATAAAATATCATAGACAATTCACGCAGCTTCATCTAGCCTCAAACTAAGCAAAGCTTGTACCTACTATGGGAACGAGATAGCTGATATTAATACCTTCTAATATACTTTTTTCGTAAATAAATACCACCCACGACCCTCGGCGTAGCAGGCAAGTCTACTATCCGCTACGCCAGCTATATATTACGCCTATATCCCTTGCGGGGTACGCAGTGCGTTGACGGCCGTAAAATACGGTCGCTATTGCCACGTCTGACAAATATTTAAGGGTGAAGAAAATTGTGTATCACCACAGTGACAGCTTGTCAGCTCATCGCCAGAAAGTGCCGTGTGATGCCGGCTGAGCCGTATGATGGCGGCTTAGAATAGCATCACCCCATTTCTTTCCCGTGGGAGTCGTAAAAGGCGACTGAGGGACTCAAGGGTGTGTATTGCAATCTTAGGCGATGGGCTGACAACCTGTCACTATGGTGATACACAATTTTCCGAATGACCCTCAAATATATGTCAAATGTGGCGTAAATGTCCGTTTTTGCTGCCGTTTACGCTCTGCCTACCTCGCAAGGGATAAGAGGCGTGATATGTATGTGTGTACGATTAAATTCCAATGCTCATAACCCTCGAGTTTCTTAGTCGCCTCTTACGACGCCCACGGGAAAGAAACGGGGTGATGCTATCCTAAGCCGGCATCACACGGCAAAAGTGAAATTCTAAAGTTCGAAAGTCGAAATTCATTTAACGTGTGATGCTGGCTTTGAATAGCATCACCCCATTTCTTTCCCGTGGGAGTCGTAAGAGGTGACTAAGGAACTTGAGGGTTTGTATTGCGATTTTGGGCGATGGGCTGACAACCTGTCACTATGGCGATACACAATTTTCTGAATGACCCTCAAATATATATCATATGTTTTTGCGGCCGTTTAGGCTCTGCCTACCCCGCAACGGATAAGAGGCTTGATTTATGTATGTACTAGATTTCCGCCCAGCGCTTTTCACCCGCTTCCACTCATTTTCCCGTGGTAATAGTGGTTTTCCCGCAGTAAAAAGTTGCCAATGTGTTATTCCGGGTTATACTCTAACTGTGTTCTTAATTTCATCCAAATCGGTCAAGCCGTTTGAGCGTGAATAGGTAACAAACATACATACACACACACATACTCTCAGATTAATAATATTAGTACGGACGGATGTATGTTTTAAAGCAACAAGTTAACACATGCCGTGTGATGCCGGCTTAGAATAGCATCACCCCATTCCTTTCCTGTGTGTGTGTGTGTGTGTACGACGCCCACGGGAATGAAATGGGGTGATGCTATCCTAAGCCGGTATCACACGGCAAAAGTGAAATTCTCTTCACTGGCTGACCTGACACTAGCCTAGTTGGCATGAGTTAGTATCCTATGAAATAAAAAAAGACGGTCCGGAGCGTACATTTCACTGTGAGACCGATTCCTTTTTTTTACGGTTCTGCATAGTGTCAGTTAGCTTTTTTTGCTTTTTCATGCTGTTTGAATTTGTACTACCACTACGGCCTAAACTTTCATGTTTCAAAAATATTAAAGTTATTGCTTGAGTTATTGGCATTAAGATACACTTGCATAAATAAATTGTAGAAGTAAGTTCTTATTTTAAATGTTACCCCCGTTTATTTAAATCTTACGTTCATACATACATATTTACTTTATTTAACACTAGCGGCCTGAAACCGCTAGGTTCACTCGCCGCTAACTGTTTTCCCGCAGAAATAAGACATTTTAAAATAGCCTATGTTCATCAGGAATAATGTAGGATTTTAATGGTAAATGATTTCTTTTTATCGGTCCAGTAGTTTCGGAGCCTATTCAATTCAAACAAACAATCAAATCGGTCCTCCTTATAATATTAGTGTAGATGTAGATGTAGAATATTATTATTACTTATTGCCGTCATGATCCGTCATTGTAAAAAAAAAATTATATAACACAATTTTCTTTTTTCACAACAATTTTGTATTATCCTAAGAGAAAACCGGGATTAAAAAAATAAAAATAAAGGCACTGCCTCGGGGCTGGCCAGGTTAAACAAAAGGCATGTAACTTTACACCATCCATCCCCATTTAAAAAGGACATTTGTTTCAAATTGAAGTCAAGATTTCCAAAGCGTGAGTACACTGCTGCCAATTCCCTGGATGAATTCACTTTAACAACACCCACGGTAGTACTGGGGTGATGCTATTCTAAGCCAGCATCACATGTCGGGAAGGTAATCTCTCTCTTTTCTTCTCTTTTCGTGTGGGACACGGATCGTCTAACGACCCGGTGAACCCTGGTGGTAGGTACCTAGTTATATACTTAAAGAAAATATATACGCCAACATGACTAACCCTAGATGTAGAGTTTGTAAAAGGGTTTTTGTTTATTTGGGTAATATACAGTCTAAAATGAAACAAGTAACATAAACATAAAGAAACAATAAATAAATAAAAATGTTTTATTTCAGATATTCATCCATAATTATATTAGTAACAAATTCCTTAAACAACTATGTTAGGAACATAAAGCACTTTGCTCATCAATCGGTTAGTGGAGATATTGAGAAACTTAGTCCGATACGGCTGGCATGTTTTCAGGGCATAACTTATAAAAATTCTAAAGTCGCTGATTTTTTTAACGATTGCGTTATGTGTTTCCGTAAAGCACATATTGCATTTTGTGTCATTTTTGGCGCTTGCATACATTTTTGATTCAATGTATGGTAGCTCGTTTATTAAATTAAATCTTTGAGTGTCTATAAATTAATTATTAATATAAAATATCCCAGTATTGTCAATGTGAGAGTTAATACAGTGTAGAAACCTAGTTTGAGTCGTTTTTATCCACTGCAAACAAAAGTAAGGTAGCATATACCTATAATGACACAACATAATAAATTGGGTTCGGCCAATGGTCCAGAAACTTTAAGCCAAAAATAAACGAATTTAATATTTTTGCAACCTGAAAAGCTAGCCATACTGGGCTAACTTGGCTATTGAGATCTGACATATTTTTAACATGCTTTCGTTTTGGCGATATTTTACATGATTTTTTTATTGGGATTCCCTATTATCAAAAAACAATGCGGTTATCTGCTGTCAATTTCGTTAAACTCAATCATCATAATCTTCTTCTTCTTCTTCTTCTTCTTCTTCTTCTTCTTCTTCTTCTTCTTCTTCTTCTGAGATTTCTGGTGAATCTAGCGTTTCGTAGGTGGTGGATTCCATGTTTGATGTGCTGGTGGGAGTGGTGGCTGCACCAGTGGCACTTAATGTGTTGGTTTCAAGGACTTTCGTCTTCGCCAATTCCTTTACCAAGGTCCTCAACGATTCCATCTTCTCCTGCAGCGTCGCGTTGACAGCTGAAATCATTTGTTCAATTTCATCCGTTTTTACGTTGGTGGTGATTTCTTCGATCTCTTCTTCCATTTTTTGCTCTCTCGTATTCATGTAATGAAGTTCCGTATCAATGTCTTGAATCTTATCACTTGCGCGGTAGATTCCATCATTTATCTCTACGAACTCGTAATCAAAGTTCTTTAATTTATTTTCATGCTCGTTAAGTTTATTTTTAACATCAGTTATTGCTTGATTTACCAGCTCGTTTGCTCGCTCATCTATATCTTGATCTCGTCTTTGAACTATCAAGTTCATTTGTTCAAATGTGTTTTTCAGTAATTTAATTTCCTCTCCAAATCTATTTGTTGCCAGCTGACAGTCCTGTAAACTGTTTTCTATGGATAGGATCTTTATATGCACTCTGCCCATTTCGTCACGGACCAACGCATTGTCACTTTTGACGTAGACAAAGAGCCATACTATGGAGGCGACGGAAATTACGCCTGTAAAGAAAGTGATTGCTGAAGCGGTCCAGAAGATGGACGCTGAAACCTGCCGGTCAGTCGCGTCGCTGCCGACATCGTTTGGCATGCCGTTCTCAATAAAATCTTTTTCTATGCTCTTTGAGAAATTGTTAATCTTCGTCTCATTAACAGTCTGCACTTCATTCTCCATTTCGCTTATCATTGCTTTCACTCGCACTATTAAAAGTTCACTTTCAGTACTTGCTGCTCGTGGTTTTTTTTATGTTTTAACAGTATTACAATTTATAACAACGCAAAAATCACTCTCTCTGGCAAAATACCTCAGTGATATGAATTGAATTGTATAAAGCGATACGCCGATTTTAATTTAGTTGTTATCGAAATTTGTAGACTTCATTGGAAACAAAGATAATATAAGTCAAGGTCTCTTATCGTTTGACCCTATATTGCTTACCTTATAAAAAAATGCTTCTGTGAATTGCTATCATACTAATTGAGCCGTCACTGAGGCTGATTAGGTATGTTCCTGGTAAAATTCATGATTGGGTTATCTGATTGACCCTCGAACTTTTGTCAGACGTGGCGTAAATTACCGTTTTTTGCGGCCGTTTATGCTCTGCCTATCCCGCGGGGGACTATGGGCGTGATATGTGTGTGTGTGTGTGTGTGTGTGTATGGGTTATTCGAAGGCCAAAAGGAGGTTCATTTTTGTGGATTGACGAGCGCATGTCAAGTTGTTGCATTCATAGGGAACGCTAAATACAAAATGATGTCCATTCCCTGGATGATTATCCTTTAATCACATTTTGCAAACCTACTCTATGTAAGTGTGATGCCGGCTTAGAATAGCATCTCCCCATTTCTTTCCCGTGGGAGTCTATGGCGATACACGATTTTCTAAATAATCCTCAAATATTTGTCAAACGTGGCGTAAATGTTCGTTTTTTGCGGCCGTTTACAATAGGCGTGATATGTGTATGTATATATGTATGTACTCTATGTATGGAAAGTATTTTCACTTGTAAAAAAGTACCGTTGACAAAAAAGAAATCGGAACGAACAGACCTATACTGCAGTCCAACTAACTTTTTATTATTGGTTGTTTTAGTGCTGGTTCTGGCACTACTACTGGTTTATGTAGTTTTCAAACAGTATGGCCATCCCAATAAGCCATTTTTGACAGATGTCAGCTTCTATGGTGGAGGGTACATTTTCCTTTGTTCACATCTCTTCTGTTAGTTTGGACATCTGTCAAATATGACTTAATGGGATGGCCTATCTTTAGTTTTGTTTGTGTAACATGCTTGTGGCCAGTTTGTAGTCTCGAAACACTAGTTCAAAAACGTACTGACTTTTACTTTAAGCCCATACTGTGGGAATCTGAATGGAACTTTTTTATTTGAAAATGGTGGTACGGATGCAGTTTTTGCATAATCTTATAAAGGCATCAAGGGCTAATAAAACTTGGAGTTTTCGACCTTGCCGTGTGATGCCGGCTTAGAATAGCATCACCCCCTTTCTTGCCCTTGGGAGTCGTAAGAGGCGACGAAGTGACTCGAGGGATGTGTATTGCAATTTAGGCGATGGGCTGACAACCTATCACTATGGTGATACACACATTTCTGAATGACCATCTACTGTTTGTAAGACGTGGCGTAAATGTTCGTAATTTACGTCCATTTACGCTCTACCTACCCCGCAAGGTGTATAGGCATGAAATATGTATGTATATATATGTTTTCGACCTTGAGAGTGCATAGCGCTGGACGCCATGTTGAATTGAGAGATATTTTCGCTATTTGAAAAGTATTTATACTTTTTAAAAAGCAAATTAAAGAGCATGCAGCTATTGAAATGTTTTATGAGCATCGCAGGCTAAATTCTGCCATATGATCAAAATATAATAGAAATCGAGAATTTGAATACCTTAACTGAATGTTACGAACTAAACTATTTTTTATTTATTTTTTAGACCTCGCGTAATCGAGTCGTCAGGATTTTGAAAGTTTTCTCGGACAAAAAGGGAAAGAAATGGAGTGATGCTATTTTAAGCCGACATCACATGGCATTGCGAAACACAGTGATGCTAAGCTTATGTTCCCGCACATTAGTTGGCGTGTGTGATCCGCAATGATAGATTGCAACTTAAGATGGAAGTTATACAATGTTGACTGTCAAAAAAAGCGCCTGTCAAATGGTGCATCGCAAACTAAGATTGTTGATTTAATGAGTATTGTTTAACTCAAAGGAACTTAACTGAAATCTATGAAAAACACTAAATTCTAATAGGTGCCGTAACACTTAATTAGAACATGTGACGGCTCATGCAAAATCGTATGATATTAGACACGTCAAAATCAATTAAGAGCTGTCACTTAAATTTGACAGTTACCATACCTCGCGCGACTTCGATTTTCTCTTTACCCAATGTCAAAACTTATGATATGATAAAATCCATACAATTTGACACGTCGGAGGTCTAATTCAAAAAATCAAATAATTTTAGTGCAAAAAATCAATTTGTTACTACTAGTCTGTCTAAGGTGCGTAACGTAATGCACGCAAAATTCGGTATGCCGGATGTTTTTTTTAGGTTTCTTTTGAAAATATAGGTCATTCTACAAAAATCATTAATACAACAATTAAAAACACAAAAAAAAGAAAGAGTACAACATGCTAGATAGCATTCTCTCCATTCCATGCCCCTTGTATGCTTGGGATCTTTAAAAGTACGCAACCGATTTTGATACGTTTTTTTTTAATAGATAGAGTGATCCAGGGGGCAGGTTTCAGGTTGTACCTTTTACCGCGAAAAGCTTCGTTCATTCAGGAAAACGGATAGGTGCGGGTCAAACCGCTGGGCGGGTCGCTAGTATAATTCTCGTAATGGTTTTGAGATTTTTCTTGAATGCCAAATTAGTTACACACACACACACACATTCATTCCTTCAAATTTAAGAGCTTGGCTCTTGTCGATAGAGTAGGTAATTGCCATTTTTTTTATTTCTTCTGCCAGCGACTTGCTTGACCTCTTGATATGACAAGGCATTAATCTTCTCCTTTACTTGAGTGAAGAATGTACATCATTGAAAGAAAGGTCGAAGGAAAGACAGGAAACACACACACATATTACGCCCATCATCCTTTGTGGGGTAGTCAGAGCGTAAACGGCACACAAACGGCGCACAAACGGACACTTACGCCACGTCAGACAAATATTTGAGGGTCATTCGGAAAATTATGTATCGCCATAGTGACAGGTTGTCAGCCGATCGCCTAAAATTGCAATACACACCCTCGAGTCCCTCAGTCGCCTCTTACGACTCCCATGTGAAAGAAATGGGGTGATTCTATTCTAAGCCGGCAAACACGAAAAATTACGTTGCTTTGACCTATATTTATTCTAATGTATTCGGTCTTGTTGTACTACATTCATATTGTGTTTACCAGTGTTTACGATATTGTTATATTTCTACCTACATTTTTACGCTCGAACTCAAAAAATGGGTGGTATCGGATCTACCTCCTAGCGGTCCACCCCGGGCAACGGCAACACAGGCTTGCCTGTGGATAAGTCCGGCTGAACGATCCCACTAAGCGGTGGAAGGCTCCGTAAGGGGCCGCCTGGCTCGCGACCACCATCCCACCAAAGTCTGGCGCCAAGTAGCTTGCTGCGTTCCGTCAGTGTGTGGGAGTGCCAGTGCCTTAACAGGCTTCTTCTGGGTGAGCTCGCTCCATCCTAGACTCTGTCTCTGTCCTATGACCTAGACTAGAGTCAAGAGCAAACCCATCATTAATAAAAAAAAAGTGTTTTGTATTTTAAATATTATATCCTCATGTAAGTGAATTTAGGCAATTCTTTTTGAGAATGAAATGTCTTTAAACCTTAATTAGTTACAGCGGCCATATTAGCTGAAGAATGCTCATAGAACTGGGTTTATTGTCTTTATCCGCTATAGCCAAGCCCAATCACGCCCAGTGGCCGGCCGGTTGCCAAATGACGTCATTAAATTGAAGTACTTCTGAGGAAAAGAACCATCTTCAGATCTTATGTTTTTGCCACGTTTTTGCATAGATCGTTACGTCATAATTCTTCACATATACATACATATATCACGGCTATAGTCCCTTACGGGGTAGGCAGAGCGTAAACGCTATAATGTATCACCATAGTGACAGGTTGCCAGCCCATCGCCTAAATTTGCAATACACACCCTCAAGTCCCTAAGTCGCTTCTTACGACACCCACGGGAAAGAAATGGGGTGATGCTATTCAAAGCCGGCATCACACGGCCACTGATGGCCACTTTACATATACGGGGTGTAAGGGACAGCCCTCCGAATACTTATGAATGCATCCATACCATGAAAGTGTACAACTTTCCCCTCGGAACATATGTCAGGAAACGACAAAAAACACGACCTTCCATTAAAAATTACGATCAGCTTACTAAGAGAGATTTTTTTCATACCGTTCCTGAAATATTTATAGGGAAGTTGTTCAGTTTGATGGTCTGAATGCAAGTATTCGGAGGTATACTTAACACTCTGTATATATATCACCCTTATGCGGGGTAGGCAGAACGTAAAAGGCCGTAAACGAATATTAAACCAACGCCAATAATTGAGGGTCATTCAATCATTTTTAAATATAATTTAACAAACTTATGAACTACCAACGGGATGCAATATTTTTTTTTATTCTTTAAATGGAAGTTGAAATTACGTTAACGTTTTTCTTACGCATTTCTCGTAATACATACAAAAAAAAATATGATATCATTTAGATACATACCTTTTCTAGTAAGAATACCTAAATTAGACATAGCAACGGTGTTTTTCTAGTTTCTATGTCGGAAAAACTGTAAAATCTCACGAAAATTTGAGCTCAAAATGATTATCTGTTTAAAGGGATATTTTTTCAGGTGTATCAGGGCCTTAATCACTGCCTAAAAATAATAAAGTGTTATTTATTATATTGCTGCACGATGCCGGCTTAGAATAGCATTGCCCCAATCCTACCCGTAAAGCATAACTGTATACACAGACAATAAGGTACATAATATAAGATCATTTAAAATTGAGTGTAAATATTTTAAAGGTGATTTCTACTCGTGAAACTGAACAACTTTCAAAATGAACAAAGGTCGAAATATGAAAAAAAAATTCATCCTATAAGTGAAAACTTTCGCGGTCATTATGACTCAAAATAATAAAACGGGGTTCTAAATTTCGGACAATTCAATAAAAATAAGTATTGCGGTAAAAACCCCATTTTAAAATTTTCATTCATAAAGTAACACATTTTTAGATTTTTTTTATACGGGTGGTTATTTTTTTTTATATTTCGTCCTATGTGCCACGGGGTAAGTTGTTTAGTTTCACGATTAGAACTCACTGTAAAAATATTGACACTGAATTCAAAGTGACCTTACACAGACTTACTAAGCTAGGGTACTCTAATCGATTTGCAAATGTCACTGATATAAATAGGGAAATTATTTTGGACTGTACGCAAAGTTTGAAAAGTGACCGACTTGACAGACGCATCCGTTACGTACCTTAACGGACCTTAGCCGTATTTGTCCTTAGAATACGATCAGAATTCGCATTGCATTGTCTGTCAAGTCGTTTAACAGCCGCATCCGTTAACACACCTTAGCCGTATTTGTATGGTAATAAGATCAGAACTCGCAATTTCCTTTCGTCTGACGCATGCATTACAGTGCGTTAAAAGTACGCAGCGACGGAATATAAGTAGGAAAACCACTATAGTTGTAGTTTTTGTGGAATATGCACCAAAATATTTATCTTTATAAGAATCTTTTAGTCCAGCCAATGTTTCTAGTTTCAATAGATAAAAAGAATAGGCTGAATCACCAAAGAAAGTATATTTTAAGTACATAGAAGAAATTCAGCACAGCACAGGTTCACCTAGTTTGGACTCCTATCTCCCTTTCAATTAAACAACCATGAATTTATACACTTTAACAAATGCAATAACTTAATTTAATTACTCATTGTATATATTTTTTATCACATAATGTATTTTTATGTGAAATAAAAATAATTCGATTTATTTAGTGTGTATCCTACCTACTTGTCACTATTACTATTTATCAGAATAATTTGAATCTATTTGAATTAATTTGAAAATGAAGTATCGGCATGATTTAATTTTAATGCTCGAACATAACTGTAATGTAATTTTACTTATAAATCCTTAATTGCAGGTGCAATTATAATATAAAACACGATATTGAAATTTGATAGCAAATTTCATCGGGTCGTTCATTGACTCGGTGAACGACACGAAAAGAAAAAGAAGCCAATTTTTCAATCATTCTTTTTATTTTACTCATGATCGTAAGACCACTCGGCTAGCCGAGAAAGACTAGCTTCGCATGTTTTAAAAATAATAGATTCGTTTTTTTTTTGCTTATAGTTTCTGGATCATTGGCCGAACCCAATTTTTATATTGTGTCATTTAAGGTTTATGTTTGTAGTGGATAAAAACGACTTAACCTTGGTTTTTACGTTGTGTAAACTGTCACATAGACAATACTGGTATATTTGATTAAATAGGCATTTAAAATTAATTTAATTTAATCGAAAATGTACGCAAGCGTGGCATGCTACAAAATGTCATTACGTGTAATATGGTTTTATTATGCACTGCTATATTATTTCCATAAATGATAATAAGAAATTGAAAAATGTCCCGGGTTCAAGTCCCGGCGGGCGCTAACATTTTTTTCAATTTCTTATTTTCGTATATGTAATTATGTGCTTTACACACATACCACAATCGTACAAAAAACTTACTTCTTCAGTTTTTTTTAAAATATCAGCCGTACTGCACTACGCGTTCCACCCGAAAAAAAGATCAAATTCGTTCTTTTTTTTTGCGTGGCCCTTATGTAACTGTAGCTTTTTCTTATTGAAATCTGTTTATTAAAAAAATAATTATTTGTTTAATTTAGTATAGTAAATTATAAAAGTAGTCCTGAATCTAGACTATGGTATTGTTCGTTGTAATAATTTCGGTATTTTGAAACTCAGTGAAAATACTTTCAAAGCGTGTTGTAAGCGTGAAACATTTTTAATAAAAATAATTTAAAAATATTTGGGTGTGCTATAACTTTTTTTATCATAAAACAAATCACTTTAGATAAGACGGCAATATTTTCCACATAACCTGTACATCTCATTAAAAATTCTAATCATATTTCACTGTTCGACTTATTAAAGTTACCACTCACCTTTCAGAAGCAAATCATGCACAAAAACTTTTTTTAAACTGAACTGCACAACTTTCACGCACTTTAATCCTTAAATTATCCCAAAAGCTATAACTTTTTTTTTACTTACTAAACACTCAATCCACTATTACACTTAGCACTTACACTAAATCTAAAAAGAATCTCTTAGTAATTTTTGTTCCGTGTATCTTACGAATTAAAATCGTCCAAGGGGCGTAGAGGGTGGCTACGCGCGGGTGCTACGGGCGTGGAGCTACGACTGCTCGTAGCGGATGCGTAGCGCATCGCAGCGGCCTCTAGCGGCCGATAGAGGCGACACAGTTTTGAGTAAAAGTCGAATCTCTTATCAGATTCCTTTGATTGTAATTAGTAACTTGCAGGGTAGAAAGAGATTGGTGAGTGCAGTGCAAGGTGTTGTATTCACAGGGAACTCTGCTGCCAAAGCTCCGTATTCACACCGTTTACGACATCTACTGGTAGAATAAGGGTGTATTTTATGCCGCTTAGTAACAAGATGTAATATTGAGGTGATGCTATTCTAAGCCGCTTAATAACAACCTTTAAGGTAGGAAAATACCCTCTTCTTATTCAAATTATTCGAAAGGCCACAATTGACGCCTTCAGAATCGTGAATAGAAGGTAATTTACGAACTAAAAATAGCTCCCGTTTGAATTGAAGTAGAGTCGTGAGACTAGCGCCACTTGACTTAAAAATAATTATGTTTTTAGAATTGTGTATATAAAATTAACAATGCCAAAATAGCTTTCAAATTCCACTTAAGATTGAATTGGAAAAAAAATAAGAATGTTATCGTCAGCTAATTTACGAGCCAAAAATAGCTTAAACTTCGAATTGTAAGCGTGTAGTATTGCCACACTAGCGCTACTTAACGCAAAAAACTATCCGCTGTATGCAATTAAAGTTACAGAAAATAATACCAAAACGGCCGTTTTTAGCAAAATTTCTCTGAGACAGCGAATATTTAATTGATTTTAGGTTCAAATTTAATTTTTAGGTACTTAATAAAAAAACTGTGGTCAAATGACATTCTTGAATAGGAATAGTTGAATAGCATCACCCCAATTCTAGCTTTCCCCACCAATGGTGTAGGGTGTAGTTAAAAATACTCTAATTCATTTGATAAAGTTCGGCATTATTAATTATTGTCAGTAAAACTCCGCACGCGCGAACCCATAAATGGCACGGTCGCCATGTAGGGTGTAGTGTTGGGGAGACGAATGATACCAACAGATGCGTGAGTAAGACTGAATATATTGTCAAACCAATCTAAGATTATACATACATAATAGGCAAATTAATAGATCATACCTTATAGCTATATTTACTACACTACAATGGAACCAAATAGCCAATATATATTAGTGGTGTGCCGTGGGAGTCGTAAGAAGCGACTAAGGGACTCGAGGGTGTGTATTGCAATTTTATTCGATGGGCTGACAACCTGTCACTATGGCGATACACAATTTTCCGGATGACCCTCAAATGTTTTTTCAGACGTGGCGTAAATGTCCGTTCTATGCGGCCGTTTACGCTCTGCATACCCCGCAAGGGATTACTGGCGTGATATGTGTATGTATGTGTATATTAGTGGTGAGTCTGACAATAGAAACTCCTCCATACGGAGAGGCCCGTGTCCAGCGATGGTCTATTGTGACTGGGCATGAAATGTTATCATAGAGTGTTTTTTTAAGTGGCGCTAGTTTTACGTCACAACCCATTTTAAGACATTTTATAAATAAAATGGTTAACACTCAAATTAAATATTCACGGTGTAATTAAGGGCAGGATTTATAAGCGAAGAACTAACTCTCCGTTTCCCGGTTTCACTTGTGATTTAATGTACTTAATGTGTATTTTTATCTGCGATTGATATAATTCGGTACTTTCATGAGTACATACATACATACACATATCACGCCTATAATCCCTTGCGGGGTAGGCAGAGCGTAAACAGCCGCAAAAACGGCCATTTACACCACGTCTGACAAATATTTGAGGGTTATTCGGAATATTGTGTATCGCTATAGTGACAGGTTGTCAGCCCATCGCCTAAAATTACAATACACTCCCTCGAGTCCCTTAGTCGCCTCTTACGACGTCCACCGGAAATAAATGGGGTGATGCTATTCTAAGCTGGCATCGCAAGGCAAAGCCGGCATCGTACCTAGTTGTTAAAACGCGTAACATGTTTGTTTACACGTTTTATTACTATTGAATACCAAATATTTAAAACCCTTTCGTGTTAGGTATACATTTTTAGGAAACTTGCCTAATTTTCAAACACGGGCACGGGCAGGATTTGAACCTGCGATCTTCGCCATCACTGGTGTACATGTAATAATCCAGTGCCCGCTAATTTTGCAAGTGTATCTTGATGCTAATAATGCGAGGCATAGCTCCATGTTAGTTTTGAAACTAATACCCAGCGAGTAATTCATTCTTTAACCCGGTAGATGGAGCCTTGCCCCACGTTATAGGCATCAAACACACACACATACATATCACGCCTATAATCCATTGCGGGGTAGGCAAAGCGTCAACGGCCGCAAAAACGGTCATTTACGTCTGACATAAGTTTGAGGGTTATTCGGAAAATTGTGTATCGCCATAGTGACAGGTTGTCAGCCCATCGCCTAAAATTTGCAATACACTCCCTCGAGTCCCTTAGTCGCCTTTTACGACGTCCACCGGAAATAAATGGGGTGATGCTATTCTAAGCAGGTATCGCACGACTCCCACAGAACACAAATATTTTTTAAATCAATCTTAAAATATTTGTGTTTAGTGTGGGTGTTTTCATGTACAATAAGTATTGATTTCCAAAAATAGAATATTTATATGCTCATAAGTATTAATATCAGCTATCTAGTTCCCATAGTACAAGCTTAATTTAGTTTGAGGCTAGAGAGCTGAGGGATATTTATTTATTTATTCCTTTCTAAATGTTTGAAGATCTTTACAAAATTTTAGAAGTATAGCAAACTGAAGTGTCAGTGGGCTGGGCGCATCTGTCGTAGAACCGACGGTCAGTGCAGTAAGCGGGTTTTCGAGTGAAGGCCACGCCTCGGCAAGCGTAGCGTTGGACGCCCTCCGGCCAGATAGACCGATGACTTAAAAAAGGCGGCTGGTAGCGACTGGATGCCAAACACAAGAGATCGTGCCCTATGGCATACCCTGGGGGAGGCCTACGTCCAGCAGTGGACTGCAAAAGGCTGCTGGATGAGGAATTTCATCAACTTGGACTCCGCTGATTACACAGAGGAAGTACCAGATCTAACATACTGTAAGACCTACTCCACAAGATACGGTTTCAGCATTCTGCGTGGAACCAGTAAGTTACGCTAGGCAATTAAGAAATAGATGGCGGTAGAACAAATGTAGATTGAATTAGATAGCAAGGTATTTAGCTTCTTCCGCACTTATGATGGCTAGTAATGCAGCTAGTTGAATGCACCACGCGTACGACCGCAAGTTAATGCAAATGCACAAGCGATGCACTTTACTCGCACTACTTCCACCGTATTACACTCTACACGTGTTTCGCCCCTCCACGGAGCATCATCAGGAGATGTTCGACAGTCGAGTTCCGAGCACTGACTGAGTCTCAGAGTAAGTGCGGAAGAAGCTAAATACCTTGCTATCTAATTCAATCAAGATGGACTTCCGCAAAGTAACGCCTGATACAATTACTTACTTAGAACAAATGTAATTTATGACATACACATATCACGCGAATTATCCCTTGCGGGGTAGGCAGAGCATAAACGGCCGCATAAAACGGACATTTACGCCACGTCTGACAAACATTTGAGGGTCATTCGGAAAATTGTGTATCGCTATAGTGCCAGGTTGTCAGCCCACCGCCTAAAATTACAATACACACCCTCGAGTCCCTTAGTCGCCTGATGCTATTCTAAGCCGGCATCACACGGTAATTTATATTCTTAATAATGACGTCTAACACCTTAGTCATCCGTGACCACAAGCTCTTATAGAGCTCGAAACGTATAAATTGTAAAAATCCAAAATAAACACAACTTAAATCCGTTTTAAATTGTTTTAGTGTCATGCAAAAGGCTTATGTGTGTATGAATGTAATTGTTTGAAAATCTAATAAAACTAGTGTTCATAAATAGGTATGTCGATGTGCACCAGATTTATGACAACCGCATTACGGTAAAGGTCAGGAACACTACGCTATAGGTCACAGCGGACGTGCTTACACCTGTCAAGGTAGACGTGAGGCATTGCAAGGATGCTTGCTGCAATATATACAGGATGTTATAATATTAAATGTAAATATTTTAAGAGGTAAAGTAGCCTTTTTAACTGAACAACTTTTCTTATGGAACATAGGTCGATATATGTAAAAAATTTGGACCTCAAATTGACCCGGACGGTAGGAACATTTTGTATAGGATTTTCGATTTATTTAAAGTTGTCCAGTTTCATAGACTGGTTCACCCCTTGGAATATATGCAGTAATTTTTTACACCTTATACTTATGTAGTTACTTATTTGCCGTGTGATGCCGGCTTAAAATAGCATCACCCCATTTCTTACCCATGGGTGCCGTAAGAGGCGACTAAGGGACTCGAGGGTAAGATGTGTATTGCAATTTTAGTCGATGGGCTGACAACCTGTCACTATAGTCATACACAGTTATCTGATTGACCCTCAAGCTTTTGTCAGACGTGGTGTTAATATCCGTTTTACGGCCGTTAACGCTCTGCGTACCCCGTAAGGGCTAAAGGCGTGAATTATGTATGTATGTATAATTTAATATTAACTGCAAATATTTTAAGAGGTAAAGTAGCCTATTTAACTGAACAACTTTTCTTATGGAACAGGGTCGATATATGTAAAAAATTTGGACCTCAAATTGACCCGGACGGTAGGAACATTTTGTATAGGATTTTCGATTGATTTAAAGTTGTCCAGTTTCATAGACTGGTTCACCCCTTGGAATATATGCAGTTATTTTTTACACCTTATACTTATGTAGTTATTATTTGCCGTGTGATGCCGGCTTAGAGTAGCATCACCCCGTTTCTTCCCGTGGGAGTCGTAAGAGGCGACTAAGGGACCCGAGGGTGTGTATTGAAATTTTAGGCGATGGGCTGACAACCGTACTTACTTCCAGGCTGGTATGGGAGCGAAAGAAAAACGTAGAATTTACCAGCTGCCTCTCATCCCGGGCATACTGTAGAAGGCAGTAAAAGGACTAAGAGCCAACATTAATGCAGAATGTCACTGCATACCTGCCAACCCGTTCTAGACAAGCGTGGTGGGTTACTGTCTACTCCCCTCTACTCATATGAATGAACACATCCACAACACGGCCGCAAGTGCCCGGCGCCTCCGGCGGTGGCGTAGTCGCTGACGGTAGGCAAAACCACCCCGGAGCATGGGGTGCGAAGAATCCCCGGGTGAGATCTCTTACCCGTCAAACGACCCAGGCTAATCATAAAATGGACTTCGAACTAAATGTATTATCCTACAATATACAAACTTTAAGGACGGAAGAAGGTGAAGATACTCTTGAGCGTGAAGATACTATCTTTTTCCATAACGGCATTGCTGGTGGACAATATGGAGTAGGTTTTCTAGTTGCCAAGCGCTGGAAAAGCAACATAGACGAATTTGTAGCCTACTCACAAAGATTAGCATTGTTGAAGTTCCGTATAAATGAAAGGGAAACATTAACCATAGCTCAAGTGTATGCACCAACGTCAGACCATGCCGACGCAGAAGTCGAAGCATTCTACGACCTCTTAAATAAAGCCCTTGACGAACATCGTGGAACTTGGAACCTAGTACTAAGCGATTTTAACGCTAAAGTTGGTATAAGGCAAATTTTGGACGACGAGCATTTAGTCGGACCACATGGCCTAGGTGTTCGTAATGAACGTGGAGTAAGACTCCTGCAATTTGCTTTTGGACAAGGTTTGCACCTAGGAAACAGTTTCTTTTACAAAAAGCCACATAGGAGATGGACCTGGGTGTCACCCAATGGCATTACAAAAAACGAAATTGACTACGTTCTTACTTCCAACATGCACATCGTTAAAAATATAGAAGTAATAAACAATATTAGTTTTAGTTCAGACCATAGACCACTACGAACAAAAATAACCTTTAACAAGAAAATTTTAAGAAAAATACAATTCAAGGCTAAAATTAGGAAAGTAAGTAAATTAGACCTTATTGATAATGCTGATCAATTTAACATTGACCTAAAAAACTCTTTTGCGGCTTTACCATTAGAGGAAGGGAATATGGAAGATGTACAGAAGCAATACCAGAATATAGAAAAATGTATCAGTGATGCAAGTGCCAAAATCAGAAGAACAAATATCAAAATTAAAAAGCTTTCAAATGTTTCCCTAGACCTTATCAAGAAAAGGCAAGACAGTAAAAATAGTGCTACGAATGAAGAATATAGAATCATAGATAAGAAAGTAAAGCGAAGTATCAGAAAAGACATGAGAACACATAACAAAAGACTAATAGAAACAGCATTAGAGACAAACAGGTCGCTAAGAGTTGCAAGGCAGGGAATCACGAAAGGTAAAAGCTGGATTACAAGGCTAAAAGACAGCAACGGGGTACAACAAGGAAACCGGGATAAAATCATGGAGATAAGCACAACATTTTACAAAAATCTTTATTCAGACGGCGGCTCTCCGATAAACTTTACCAACTATGAGTACAACGAGACTATCCCACTCATCACAGAATTAGAAGTTCAACAAGCATTGCGCAGATTGAAATTCAATAAAAGTCCAGGTGAGGATGGAATCACGACCGACGCTCTAAAAATCGGAGAACCGACGCTCCTACCTTATTTAAAATCCCTGTTCAATAGTATATTGAATCAGGAAAGTTACCAGATAAATTATGCCACTCTAACATCGTTTTGCTACACAAAAAAGGCGACAAAACCGACATCAATAACTATCGTCCAATTAGCCTTGTATCGCATATATATAAAGTACTTATCAAAATTATTGAACGTCGCATTGGGGGTAAATTAGATATCCATCAGCCCCCTGAGCAGGCTGGATTCCGACCCGGTCTTTCCACCACTGACCACCTGCATACGCTCAACCAACTCATTGAGAAACACCACGAGTTCAATATGCCGCTTTACCTCGCTTTCGTCGATTATTCAAAGGCCTTCGACAGTTTGCGCCATTCGGCTATGTTTGACGCCCTTCAAAACCAAGAAATAGACAAAATCTACATAGATCTCCTTAAAATCATATACTCCAACAGCACAGCTTCCATTAAATTAGAAAATACTGGTCCATCTTTCAAAATTACTAAAGGCGTCAAACAAGGCGACCCTCTCTCCCCCAAACTTTTTACCAGTGCCTTAGAAGAGGTCTTCCGAAGGCTGGCTGACGGTTGGAATGGACGAGGTGTTGATGTCGGCGGAAGGATGCTGACTAATCTTCGTTTTGCCGACGACATTATCCTGTTCTCTAAAACTGCATCAGAACTACAAACAATGCTACAAGACCTAAGCTCGGCGAGTCTTGGGGCGGGACTAATGATGAATATGTCAAAGACCAAACTTATGACAAATAGCACGAAGTACAGAGTGATGGTGGACAATGGGAGAATGGAATATGTCGATGAGTATTTATATCTGGGCCAAATAGTCTCTTTCCAGGCGAGACAAGACAAAGAAGTTACTCGACGCACCGAAAACGCCTGGAAGAGCTATTGGTCCATGAAAGAACATATGAAAAGCGATTTACCACTCTCGCTGAAACGGAAACTCATGAACATATGCATTCTCCCAATCCTCACTTACGGTGCTCAGACTTGGTCTTTGACGGAAGCACAAAGGTCCAGCCTCAAGATTTGCCAGCGAGCAATGGAACGCAGTATGTTAGGCCTTGTAGTGTGTAGTGAAGTATTAGCATAAGGTAAACTATTGTGTCAGCACTTTCCGTTTATTATATACGTTTTGCGCCACATGCTCGTGGCTGTTCGCTTCCGTACGTTGACCAATATACAACAGTGTTTATTATAATGTAGTGTTTGTTTTCTACAACCCTTTGGAGCTACCCCTACACCAACACCATCACTACACACCACTGGCGACCACGGTACAACCGTACATGGCGACCCTGCCAGGATGTACCGTCCCGTCGCCGTTACGGTACAATAGATGAGATATTGACGCTAAAGCTTCGCTAAGATTGCTACGCTAGGGGTTGAATCCCGTAGGACAAGTTAAACAACCGAATTGCTTGAGTGACTATTGACCCATCGCTACAACAACCCCCAGGTACTTTTCACGTCCCAAATTGAGACGTTTTTGAATCAGCCTAACGTGAGTAAACAAACCTCAAACGAGCTTAAGCGCCTTTATGACACCTCTACCGAATGTATTCACGCTATTCATAACCTAGGTGTGGATACTACCACCTGGGACCCCCTTTTGGTTCATTTATTAACAAAAAAATTAGATATCGAAACTTATACAGCATACAAAGAAGCGCGTAAGTCTCCCAGGGATCTAGCGTCCTTAGATGAACTAATGAGTTTTCTCGAGAGTAAATTCATTGCCCTTGAGCCGACTCATAAGAGAGAGAAGGAGAATTCAGCCGTAGCTAAGCCAGCTCCATTCTATCGTCCAAGACCAGCTTCAGCGTTCCAGCCTAAACCAGCTCTACAATATCAGCCTAAGCCACATTTCATGCAAAATGGTTACAATAAAATTCCATCGAAAACATATCAAGCTGCTTTTACATCCGCTGGAAAGTGTCCACTATGCAATTCAGTACACGAGCTCTTCAAATGCCCCAGGTACGAAAACATGCCAGCGGAAACAAGATTGAGAACAGTTGAGAAACTTCAATTATGTCGAAATTGCCTTTTTAAACATGCAAATAATAACCCATGCCACTATCCGTGCAACGCGCGTAATGGAGCTGGCAACATGGTACATGGCAACCCTGCGTGTTGTCGACGTCCCGTCGATGCAGCGAGCCTAGAAATTCTGGAGGTAACGGGAAGAATGAAGTTGCGCATATGACATGATGACGACGTGTGTCTTTAGGGGTAGCGTCCATATGAGGAATGAAGATGAAATGGAGATAGTAATGCAGTAAGAAAAATTAAGGCAATCAGGAGCAGCACTGCGAGATTTTGAGCAAACAATTTGTCTACGTGTGATGATGCATTATCCAGGAATACCCTAGAAAATTATAGGAAAAGACGGATTACGACCAACTACAGTTCGGAAATTATAAAAAGTGAAAAATAAGTGCGAAAATAATACAAAAATCTAGTGGAAAACGTGTGATATACGTAAAAGTGATGCGTCGGCATAACGTGACTTGCGCGCGGCACGGCAATGAACTGGACTTTGATATATAGTATGAATGAATATTGCGTATAATTTTAGTAAGTATATTTTTAGGATTTATGGGTACTTTTAAAGAATACATAGAATCATTTAAGGAAAATCATAAGGATTTAAGTTATATTAGAAATAGTATATGTCAGTTAGGACCGTCTAGGAGACACGGTAGAAATTTTGAAAGTAAAATAAATGAAGCTAAAGAAATACACTGCTTATATTTAATAAATAAGAAAAATTTGGAAGAACACTATCAAATTTTAGGTTCAGAAGTAGATGTGTGTAATTTAATTGAGAAAGAATATTCAAAGATATTAAAATACGAGGAAGAATATTTACTATCGAAAAATAAAGAAGAAGCCGTAGAAATGTCGGACAAATTTTGTTTAAAAACGGCAACAAGCCTTTTGCCTAAAACCAGTGGTGACGAAGGCACCACTGAAGACTTGATAGATGCTATTGAATTGTACTCGTCAATGCTCAATGATGATGGTAAGAAGTTGCTCATAAACTTTGTTTTAAAAACACGAATAACTTCAAACATAAAAATGCGTTTGTCTGCAACATACACTAGTGTGGACAGTCTTATCGAGGACATGCGCACCCATTTGCTAACGCGAAAGTCAGACACTGCCCTTCAGTCAAAGTTGCAAATGTCTAGGCAAGGTGATAGGTCAGTGAGAGAGTTTGGCCAGGAAATTGAAAGTTTGTTTGCAGATTTGACTATTTCCCAGGCGGAAGGCAAGGACGACGCGTACAAGATCCTGCGGCCTCTGAACGAGCGGAACGCTATCAAGCGGTTTGCCGAAGGTTTGCGTAGCCAGCGTATCGGCACTATCGTTGCGGCGCGAAATTTAACTTCTTTAAAAGAAGCGATTCGCGTAGCTGAGGATGAGTCGCGCGATGCAGAAACTCATCCCATTATGAGTTTTGGCAATAGAGGTTTTACACAGCAAAACTCTTACAGTTACAGGTCATCTGGTCGCAGTCGTAGATATTCAGGAGCTCGTGGTCGAGGATTTCTACGTGACAATTACCGTAATACCCAAAATACCAACTTTAGCTACAACAGGCATGGCGGTGCACCGAGTGCGCGGGGCGCGGGGCGCAGCGGCTTCCGTGTCGCAGGCGCTGGTCGCGGCGGCAGCGGCGCCGGAGCGTCCAATAGTGCAGGTAAGCAGTTTCGCGGCACTCGAACATTTTATAAGCGTGGACATAGATATGGGTCAATGAACCACTATGATCAACGCGATGCTCAGGAGGCAAACGATGAGCATATGAATTTAGATAAGTTTTTTCGTTAATAGTAATGAAGAAAAAATTATATTAGCTTGTAATAGCATAAACTGGGTAAATTTAAGAGTAGAAAATTTAAATATTGAGTGGTTAGTCGATACTGGCGCGTCATTATCAGCAATTAAGTTCGAAATTTTAAGTAAACTTTGTAACGTTAAGATTTATGAGAGTAAGATTAGGATATACGGAGTAAGTGGAAGTTTAACTTCGGAAGGACATGTGTTCCTCAAGTTACAATACAAAGGACACATTTTTGAACACAAGTTTCATGTCTTTAAAAACTTGATATGTAGAGCTTCAGGCATACTAGGTCAAGATTTTATGAAAAAACATAAGGGTATCGCGAACTATGAAAATGATACCTTTACTCTCAAAACAAAACATTGCCCGGTAACTCTACCGTTGCATTTTTATAATGAGTCATTCGTGATAACACCGCGTTGCGAAGTATTGAAGTACGTACCTAGTAGAGTCGATTACGACTGTGTCATTTTACCAAAAGAGATACAGGATGGTGTTTTTATTGCAAGTACCGTAGTGAGCCCTAAAAATTGTAAAATACCCGTGAGAATTTTAAACACGACTAATAAAGAAGTAGAGTTAGATTTAAATAGTATAACAGTTGATAAGTTGTCTGAATATCAGTATGGAAGTTTTGATAAATCGGAACGTAACGTAGAAAGAGTAAAGGAGTTGTTCAAAATACTTAAGTTAGGAACTTATTTGAATGATGAGGAACAAATTGCTATGGAACAAATATGTGCCAAGTTCCCGGATATTTTTCACATGCCAGGGGATAAGTTGAGTATGACTAATGTTTATGAACAGTCCATTCGGTTAAAAGATAATGTCAACCCTGTATACAGCAAACAGTATCGTATTCCTAAAGCACAGAAAGAGGAGTTAAATAGGCAAATAGACGAGATGTTAAAGGACAACATTATTGAGGAAACGAGTAGTGAGTGGTCTAGTCCTTTGCTGTTGGTCCCTAAAAAACTAGATCGTGACGGCAAGCGGAAGTGGCGCGTTGTCATAGACTACAGGCGGCTAAACGAAACAATTCAGGATGATAAATTCCCACTCCCTAACATTACTGATGTGTTAGAGTCTTTAAGTGGAGCTATTTATTTCAGTCATTGCGATTTATCACAAAGCTATTACCAATGTTCACTAGCTAAAGAAAGTCGAGAATATACCGCATTCACAACTGATAAAGGACAATATCAGATGACTAGATTACCCATGGGATTAAAAATCAGTCCATCGGCATTTAGTAGGTTAATGACCGTTGCTATGTCAGGTCTGAATTATGAAAGATGTTTAGTATATCTAGACGATTTGATTATTTTTGGCAGAAATCTACAAGAGCATAATTCTAATTTGATGACAGTATTTACTCGATTAAGAAAAGTTAATCTGAAACTTAATCCAGCTAAATGTGAATTTTTGAAAAAGCAGATTCTATATTTAGGACACGTTATTTCATCTGAAGGAATTTTACCCGACCCAGAGAAAATACATGCTATTGAGAAATACCCGACCCCATCGTCAAGTGATGACGTCAAGCGTTTTGTAGCTATGGCTAACTATTATAGAAAGTTTATTCAAAATTTTGCTTGTATAGTTTTACCACTAAATAAATTGAGTCGGAAAGGAGTAAAATTCGAATGGACAACTGAATGCCAAGCATCTTTTGAATATTTGAAAAATGCTTTGGCTAACCCACCTGTCCTAGATTACCCAGATTTTACAGAGAAAAATCAGTTTACACTAACTACTGATTCTTCAGGATTTGCGATTGGTAGTGTTTTGTGTAATTCAAATGGAAGACCAATCGCTTACGCAAGCAGAAATTTAAACAAAGCTGAACTAAATTACGCGACAATAGAGAAAGAACTTTTGGCAATAGTTTGGTCAGTAAAATATTTTAGGCCTTACTTGTTTGGAAAGAAGTTTATTATCAAAACGGATCACAAACCTTTGATTTATTTATTTGGTATGAAAGATCCGAGTAGCCGTTTAACAAAATTTCGATTAAGACTTGAAGAATATAACTTTGAAGTAGAGTATGTGAGAGGAAGCGAGAATGTTGTTGCGGATGCTTTGTCGAGAGTGATTATTACGTCAGATGAGTTGAGAGGGATGAATGAAAATGTGATGAATGTTATTACTAGAGCACAAGCGAAAAGAATGAATGATATTAGTAATAAGGACAAGGATTTGACTAGAAATAACTCAAAACCTTTTACCACTGACAGGCCTGTACACCCTAAAGTGGTAGAAGTACTTAAAAAACAAGACGATGATATAGAATTATCAGTTTTATCGGATTATAATCTGCGCAGATTAATAAAAGAAAAGAGAAATTTGATCAAAATGACAAATAATGGAAGAATAGTTTATATTGAAAAGAATAAGACAATACTTGTTGGTCGATCTTCTTTATCAGCAAATACGCGAGACGTTTTGTTGAAGGAACTGACTGATTTTAGTAAACAATACGATATACAAGAAATAGTTATGATTAAAACTAAATCTATTAAGGAATTTTGTGAATGGCTAGCTAGATATGTAAGTAAATGTAAAAAATGGAAAGGTCCAAGGATATGTATTATAAAAGACGTACATAGAGTTTATGGTAATGATGAGAAAACAGTTGTAATGAATGATTTTCATATTTTGCCTACCAGTGGTCATGTAGGTATTCGAAGAATGGTAAACAATTTGAAACGATATTATTATTGGCCATCAATGGAAAAGGATGTTAAGGAATACGTTGAAAAATGCGACAAATGTCAGAAGCAGAAATATACTTCCATCACCAAGGAACCACTTGCAGTAACAACAACAGCGTCGACAGCGATGGAAAAAGTTTTTCTTGATATAGTTGGTCCAATTGATAAAGATGATGATAGGAACTGTTATATTTTGACGTTACAGTGAGAGTTGACTAAATACGTGGAGGCATACCCACTTAAAGGTAAGTCTACAGTTGAAGTTGCCAGAGCATTTGCTGAAAACTTTATTTTAAGGTATGGTATACCTAGGGAAATCGCAACTGACCGAGGGACAGAGTTTATTTCGAGTACAATGGCAGAGCTATGTAAAATTTTAAATATCAACCAAATTATGTCAACAGCTTACCACCATCAGAGTATTGGATCTTTAGAGAATTCACACAAGGTATTAGGAGCATACTTACGTATACAGACCGAAAATCATCCGTCAAATTGGAGTTCATGGGTACAGTATTGGTGTTTCTCATACAACACTACTGTACACACGAGCACCAAGTACACTCCTTTCGAACTAGTGTTCGGACAAGTCTGTAGGCTTCCTAATAATTTATGTACAAATGTAGATCCACTGTATAACCACGATAACTATGCATTAGAGTTTAAATTTAGATTGCAGAGAGCTCAAAATGATGCAAGGAAGAATTTACTTATGTCAAAAAATACAAGAAAAATTTATTATGATAAGTCAATCAACCCTATTTTGTACAAACCCGGCGATTCATTGTTATTAAAAAATGAGACAGGCAGCAAACTCGATCAGCTGTACTTAGGACCGTACACTGTAATTAGAGACTCAGCACCTAATGTTGTAATTGATATCAATGGTAAACATGTAACTGTTCATAAAAATAGAACAAAACTGTATCGATAGTAATTATTATTTTATTTGTATTTGTAGTAAAAAATTAACCTTTTCTGTTTAATTTTTTATAAATTTTTAGGGGGATGATGTAGTGTGTAGTGAAGTATTAGCATAAGGTAAACTATTGTGTCAGCACTTTCCGTTTATTATATACGTTTTGCGCCACATGCTCGTGGCTGTTCGCTTCCGTACGTTGACCAATATACAACAGTGTTTATTATAATGTAGTGTTTGTTTTCTACAACCCTTTGGAGCTACCCCTACACCAACACCATCACTACACACCACTGGCGATCACGGTACAACCGTACAGCCTGAAACGGATTGATCGGGTCAGGAATACCATACTGCGCTCTAAAACAAAAATATCTGACGTAGCCCGAACAGCAGCCAAGCTAAAGTGGGACTGGGCCGGCCACGTATGCCGCATGCCAGAAGAGCTGTGGGCAAAATCATCTACTTTGTGGAAGCCACCCACCGCAAAAAGACGCCGCGGCAGACCCCGTCGTAGATGGCGCGACGATTTCACACGAAATTTCTCACGAAACTGGCATGCGGAAGCCCAAAATAGAGATGGATGGAAGAAGAAGAGGGAGGCCTTTGCCCAGCAGTGGGATGGTGTGGGCTAGACAAGACAAGACAAGGCTGACAACCTGTCACTATAGTGATACTCAATTTTCCGAATGACCCTCAAACATTTGTCAGACGTGGTGTAAATGGCCTTTTTTGCGGCTGTTTACGCTCTGCCTACCCCGCAAGGGATAATAGGCGTGATATGTGTATGTGTGTGTATGTATGTATACTTATGTAGAGTTGTAGGGGCAGTCTGGAATAACGGATCTGAATTTTACCGAGAAGTTCATAAAACCTAATGACATCAGCCTATGGCAGTCTACTGCTGGACATCTCCATGGATGTAATTTCAATTGTATAAAGTATTTTTTTTAAGATGATTTTTTTTTATAATTTTATCATTTTTGGGCTATACATTTTTTTTGCAAAATTAGCTAGGTTAGCTTAGGGGCTAGTAAGATTATAAATTTAGAGTAATCGAGCACTTCTGGACAGGTTTCTTGGGGGGTTTTTCCTGTTCAGGGGGTCCGGTTAATTATACGCATGTAAATAATATGCTTTGAAAATCTTACCTTCAATTTGAAACAAATATCTTTTTCAGATGGTGGTGGCGTAAAGTTACATGCCGTGTGATTAACATGGCCACCCCGGGGCAGTGCCTTTATTTATATATTTTTATCCCGCCCGAGCCGGGTTTCTATTAGGAAATTACAAAACTGTTATAAAAAATAAATATTTTTTTAATTCACAATGATGGATCATGACGTCAATAAGTATCCTACATTGAATAAAGAATTTAAATTTACAACATAAGGCACCATCTCCCGTATTTGCCTGAACACTAATTTAATAATCACAAACAGGGTGGTGCTGGGTAAGAACAGCACCACCTTATTTCTAAACGTGATTGTCGTAAAGGGCCAATAAGAGATGAATACTCTAAAGGTGGTTTGGAAGAAATTGCTACCCTCGTAATAAGGCCACCAGTTGTACAACAACAGTGCTTTTTTGTACAATGCAATTTTAATCAAAGGAATGAATAAGTACGTACAACACTTTTTACTGCGCTCGCCAAGCGTAATAATAAGTATGTACTCTGTCCAAGCAATAATAGCTGTTACTCGACCATATTTTCGAGCTCTCTATTTACCCAATGGTTGGCCGGTAGAGAATGCTGCGAAGCATTAGGCCCGCCATTTGTACGTTTTGTAGAATAAAGTTTTATAAAATAAAATAAAATAAATTTAACCCGGTAGATGGAGCCATGCCACGCGTTACTGGCATTAAGATACACTTGCAAAAATTCGCCGACAAGGAACGAGCTGCGATAGCCTAGATGGAAGAGGCGTCGCCACTAGTAATGGCGAAAGTCGCAGGTTCAAATCCTGCCCGCCATTGAAAATTATGCAAGTTATCAAAAAAAATATCATATTAACACTGTGTGTTTTGAATATTTTAATACCTACTTAGACAAAGTAAAAGGTAAGTACAAGGTGACCTAAATTAGCATACCTCTCTTCGTAAACAGATTAGTTATTAGTTTGATCTAATGACGTTTTGGCAAAAGCAAACATAATCAAACTGCTCGAATAAACACGAAAACATAAATAGGGTAATTAAGAGAACTCATTTGAAAATAATGAAAACTAACTTAGAGGTATCAAAATGTTATTACTAAACTACGGTATCAGCAACACCTAAATCTACCACTTCTAAAAACCAGTATAGCGGCCGTAAAACAAATATTTATGCCACGTTTGACCAACATTTGAGAGTCATTCAGAAAATTGTGTATCACCATCCATAGTGACAGCTTGTCAGCCCATCACATGTAACCCTCGAGTCCCCTAGTGGCCTCCTAACTCCTACGACACCCACAGGAAATAAATGGGGTGATGAATTTGACGTGGGATGCCGGCTTCGAATAGCATCACCCCATTTCTTTCCGGTGGGAGTCGTAAGAGGCGACTAAGGGACTTGAGGGTGTGTTTTGCAATTTTAGGCGAAGGGCTGACAACCTGTCACTATGACGATACACAATTTTCCGAATGACCCGCTCAATCATTTGTCAGACGTGGCATAAATGTCAGTTTCTTGTGGCCGTTTACGCTCTGCCTACCCCGCAAGGGATTATAGGCGTGATATGTTTATGTAAATAGCCGTTATATACACATATCACGTTACATTACAAAATATGTAAATAGTTTGTCGGACGTGGTGTAAATAGCCGTTTTTTGCGACCGTTTACGCTCTGCCAACCCCGCAAGGGATTATAGGCGTGATATGTGTATGTATGTATGAAGGCAGTCTTGATTTTAGAATTTGGTCACTAGCTCCTAGCTCCAATAAGTCCCATCTGTTGAAACAAACCACTCAATAGTGTATAACTATGCATAGTAAGTAGATACTAAATTAATTACATTATACAATCAAAATATCCTCCCGGATACAGTTCAAGAAAACTTTGACCCATTTCCGGAAACGTAGGGAGTTTATAACAATATTACAGACAAGCCTCTTCTTTTGGTGTGGGACACAGAGATGCCGAAAGACCCGATGAACCATGATGTCAGTATTTGAACTACCCACTTATACCTACTATACAGGGTGTAAGGGACGGTGTACCGAAAACTTTGCAGGCATGATCAGACCATGAAACTGAACAACTTTTATTATGGAGCCGCTATGGTGGGACACGATTTTTTTTTTCGAGTTTCCATGGAAAGTCAGTCAGCTGATCGGGATTTTTTTATGGTAGGTCGAAAAAAAAATCTCGTTTACCAACATATCTTCCAAGTTGTTCAGTTTCATGGTCAGATCATGCCTGCAAAGTTTTCGGTACACCGTCCCTTACACCCTGTGTTACTATTTATGTAGTATAATAGTAAGTAGATAATATTGTATTCAGTATGGTCTCAAGTATTATAAATAGCTTTTCGTTTACCTTTTCATTCTAGTTTACCTGCCCACATCGTATCCTCAGAGTTTCTCAAGGGTTGACTGGAAGAGATCCTTTAATGGAATAAGTCCGCCTTTGTGCCATTTCTTGTTTTTGATTTAATATGTGTTTCCTGTATTAGTTATAAGAATGCACAATAAATAGATTATTCATACATACCTATAGACATCTGACATGGTTGTGTGAAGACCGCTGTCAGAGTAATTATGTGCAGCAAACAGAACTGATAGTTTTGAATGAAATACTGTATTCTTAAAATAATACATAGCCCCACAAAACCACTTTTTGAGGTTTGTCTGTTTAGCGTGCCCTTCGAATCACCGTCCTTATTACGATAGACAACTGTCGACTGCTAAACATGGGTCCCTCACTAATGAGAGGATTTTGCTGTACGTACCTACTCTCCAAGTTTGACGGGCGGATTGGCAAACACAATGCAAAGTAGACATTACTTCCGCCCGACTAACTGATTGCTTACCTCCTTTCTTTTTTTTTGTGTAAGAGACTATTATCTCTTCACATCAGCCTTTCGCTGTCCACTGCTAGGTACGCCATAAAGTTCTATCTCCCGTTTTAGTCATACAATCACTACCGCCGCTCTCTTCCTTATATCTTATCTTATATCTCTTCCATTCGCGTTCACGCAGCCGTTTTTTTGACTCGCGCACTAAAAGCCAACATTCGCGGGAGCACGAGAAGTGGCAGTGGCATGACGAGTAGCAGCGCGAGTATATTGTTTACATACTCGCGCTTCCCTTACTATTTCCCTGCTCATATTGTGTGAACGTGATGCCGCGAGCTCCCTCGATTGTTGGTTTTTCGTGTGGAAGTCTGTAGGTATTGGATTGAAGAATGTATTGCTAATACGCTCACTCGTATTTCTTCGAGAAGAGTATGACGGCAGTGTGTGGATACTCGCGTTGATACTTCCACGGAAGTATTTCGAGCAATATTCGCGGTAGCGGCAGGAGCAGGTGCATAGTGTTAACATAGCATGACATTAGAATCATGCACGAGTCTCGTCAAAATGGCGGCGGTGATATAATCGCACTATCAACCGGGTTAGGTTTATGGGGTGTGATAATTTATTGTTATTAGTCCAAGCTGCATGCGTGCGCTTTGCCACGTCGACAGTTTAGTATGGTTTAGTGGTCATTTGTACCACCAGTATTGTTAACACTATTAATCTAAATCTATACTAGTCTATACTAATATATTTAATATATTATAAATTCGAAAGTAACTCTGTATGTCTGTTACGTTTTCACGCCTAAACCACTGAACCGATTTTGATACGATTTGGCATAAGCATAGATAGGAATCTAAGAAAGGACATAAAATACTTTTTACCGCAGGAAAACAACTATTACCACGGGAAAATGAGTGGCAGCGGGTGAAACTCTAATATATTATACCTCTAAATTCAAAAGTAACTCTGTCTGTCTGTTACGTTTTCACGCCTAAACCACTGCACCGATTTTGATAAGATTTGGCATAGGCATAGACAGGAACTTAAGAAAGGACATAGACTACTTTTTACCGCAGGAAAATTTATCAATCCGACGGGAAATTGTTATATATTGATATCTAATTTACGCCGCGCGTACAAAGACGCCGGGCACCAGCTAGTTTATATATTACTAAGATATCAGGCTCAAATTCCACCTTCACTTGTAGACCGTGTGGAAAATTATGCCGCTCCCATATCGGCTTATACAGCCATGAAAAGTCTTGCCTCAGACACTGATTAAATCGTCTGTCACAGACGTGTGAGGCCAATGATGATGATGATGATGATGATCTTGGAGATCATTCCCGCCGACGACGTGTCATAAGAAGTTACTACGGAATTTGACAACATGTCAACCTGTCACTATGGTGATAAGTGGTAAGTAGGTAACCGTTGAAAGTCTATGTAAAATGAAGTTTAATTATTAAGTATATAAATTATGGCCTTGTGATGCCGGCTTAGAATAGCATTACCCCATTCCTTTCCCGTGGGTGTCGTAAGAAGCGACTAAGGGACTCGAGGGTGTGTATTGCAAATTTAGGCGATTGGCTGACAACCTGTCACTATGGTAATACATAATATTCTAAATGACCCTCAAATGTTTGTCAGACGTGTCGTAAATGTCCGTTTTATACAGCCGTTTACGCTCTGCCTGCCCTGTAAGGGTGTAAGGGAATAGGCGTGAGATATATAAATGTGTGTATAAATTATAACAGACTTACCCAGCAAGAGATATTGGTATGATAAGGACCTGTGTGTATTTATATCTATATTTTTTAATGATTTCTACCTAAATGTTGCCGAAAGGAACCACATTTATTCAAAACCCTGTAGAAAATTTCCAATGTTTTCTGTGCGTAGCGTCATTACATTAGGTTACGACCGATGTGGCGCAGTGCTAGTGCGACTGCCTACGACGCAAAGGTTCCGGGTTCGATTCTCGGTGTGACACTCACAAAAGTTGATATATATCTCTTTGTGAATTTGTTCCCGGTCTAGTTAGGACATTGCAGGGTGAACCAACTGATTGTCCGAAAATAAATGGTTCCGTGCTTCGAAGGGCACGTTAAGCCGTCGGTCCCGGTTGCTGTCTATGATTACTTAGACGGCGGTCGTAACACAACCATGTCAGAGGCCTACTAGTGGTAGTAGGCGGTTGAAAAAACTCTGACACCAGGGTTTATCGGGTCGTAGGATGACTCGGTGTTCCACACGAAAAGAGAGAGAGAATTAGGTAGGTAGAGATACATTCATAGCATACTCAGTCTAAATTACCACAAATGTGGACGGGCGTCGGTTACAGTAAATTATATCACACCATAAAACTAATCCGGATAATGGAAGGATTTAACGGCATTTTGATGACAATATCCGGATGTGTTTACAGTACCTAGTCCGGTCCGGTAGTAAGCGGCGCCATTATGCTTTAAATGTTGTGCCGCGATAGATGATTTTCATAAAAACACTAGATTTCCGCCCAGCAGTTTCACCCGCTGTCACTCATTTTCCCGTGGTAATAGTTGTTTTCCCGCGGTAAAATGTGGCCCTTTGTGTTATGTGGAATGGAAATTCGGGGATGATGATTGAGATGTATAATTATACAGATGAAAGACCCTGAATATTTTATTTTATTTTGATAGGAAAACCAACAGCGAACATAACAACGTACTTAAAAACTATAGAAACAAACAGCCAATTATAGGTTTCCACAGATAGACATATAAATTAGTGGGACAATAAACGTACCTACCTAGTACCTAGGGGAAAGGGGGGTAAGACGGGGTGGCGGGCAAGACGGGGTATTCGCTTTAAATCAAAAACTAACTGACCAATCACGATCTATCTACTGCATTTTGACGCGCCGCCATGATATCTACTAGTGAGCAAAGTGACAGCACGGTGAAACCACGCGTTAAATTTTGTTTGCAAAAATATTGTTTTTGGCAAGTTCTTGATCAATTTTTACAGTTTGTTTGAGACGTGCCTCTGCCTAACCTACTTGCAATCGAATGACGTGATTTTTTTAATGGGTGTGCCAATAATTATTCTAACAGGTGAGTATTTGTTTATTTGTGTTTTGCAAGCCGTTTTTTACTTATGTTTTTTTTAGTTTAATTTGGCCGAAAGGGGCAACAGGGGGTACCGTATACCCCATCATGCCCTCTATGAAATTACATGCGTAGCGGTCTTTATCATGTTACTTAAAATGTATTTATTTAGTTACAGAATGGTAAAAACTTATATTTAAAACAAACAGAGAAGAATGGTCCATAGAAGCAATGAAAAATGGAGTGAAAGCTGTGGAAGAAGGGATATATGTTAGCAGCGACGGCATTTTCTGTCCCAAAAACAGATTTGGAAAGAAAAGTTAATGTTGTTCCAGAAAACCTACGAGTAAATATAGAAAGCACATGACATTTTTATGAAAAACTTCTCGCGTGACTAAAACACGAGGCCAGATTGCTATTATTACTGCATCACCATGTAAAAATGAAATTGAGGAGGCAATTCAAAAGAAAAAGCTTGCAGAAAAAGACAGACAGAAGAAAAAGAAATAAGAGAATGTAAGAATGCGCAAAAGGCTGCTAATAGAAAGAGAAGATTAACCAAAAAGAAAAAAGTAACGAAACCTTAAGTATCCGAGGAGAATAGTGACAGTGATGTTTAAAACACTCCCTGTTTATACTGTGACGGACGTTATTTTTTGAGTCTAACGAAGGTTGGGTTGCTTGTTCAGCTTGTGATGAATGGGTTCACTGCAGCTGTACCGATGTACACACCGGTGGACGAAGACGAAGATTTATCGCTCAAATACGAGTTTTGTCAACAATAATATGTTAATAATTTCGATACCCCATCTCGCCCCTTAGGAGTACCCCGGCTTACCCCACCCTAGGGGCAAGACGGGGTACTCCTAAGGGGCGAGATGGGGTATCGAAATTATTATCGCCCCTTAGGAGTACCCCGGCTTACCCCACCCTAGGGGCAAGACGGGGTGATGGGACTTTTTCTACATTTTGATCGTATTATACTTAATTACCAAACCTATGTTCCTAAAACTATGAAAATATTAAAGACTGATTACCAAACGTAATAATTAAAACAAGAATGTTTATCAAACCTTAAAACTGACAGTTTTATTGAGCTTCAAACGTTAAGTACCCCGGCTTGCCCCCCTTTCCCGTGTGGAGGGAAACAGAATAGCGAAACGGGACAACACTTACCTGAAACTACATTCAGGGCCTGTTCTCAATAGTTATCTTCGGAGGGACTCCAGGGTGTGTATTGCAATTTTAGGCGATGGGCTGACAACCTATCACTATGGCGATACACAATTTTCCGAATAACACTCAAATATTTGTCAGACCCTGGTGTAAATGTTTTTTACAACCCCGCAAGGGATATGTGTAGGTATGTGTGTGTGAATTAATGAGTTAAAGAGAAGCTCTCGATAAAAATTTGTTGCCCTATAGCGCTGGATAGGAAAATGTTCATAACGAAATAAATAGCCCGAAAATAAATAAAGCATCTTAACTACGCTTCCATTACATAGTAAATAGAATAAAATAAGTCAAACTCATTAATATAAATAAACGCCTCAATTCGGGGAATCAACTCTCTTAACTAACCTACAATTTGCGCTGTCACTTTCCGTCGAAAAGGTTTAGAAAAAGATTTCAGAGTCCTGCCATGTTATAAATGTCAATGAGTTCTTCGGCATGTCTAGTGAATTTAGTCGCTGTTGGCCCCATTTCGAGAAATAAATTCTCCTAACTTACCTCAAATAAGCGCTGTCATTATTCTCCAAATATGTTTAGAAAAAGTTATCCGATTTCTGTCATGTCTTAGAATTTTACGCATAATAAGCATTAAGTATCTATCAAAGTAAGGCGACGATCAAAACAATGGCGACTTACCTGACTAGAAATAGCGAAGATCCCATTGATATCTTTTAAACATGACATGACTTCGATGTCTGCTATCCTTTTCTTAATTTATTTGACGGAAAGTGACAGCGCTAATTTGAGGTAAGATAAGAAAATGTATTTCCAGAATTAATGTCTTGTTTATCGTCGCCTCATTTTGACAGATAACCCGTATTCTGCGTTAAATTACACCCGGTTTCACCCGCTGCCGTTGTACCGCGGGAATAAGACATTTTAATATAGCCTATGTTCATTAGGGATAATGTAGGATTCTAATGGTAAAAGATTATTTTAATCGGTCTAGTAGTTTCGGAGCCTATTCAATTCAAACAAACAAACAATCAAATCTTTCCAGTGCATAACATAGTGTATTTATTTGAACAGATAACACTACATTTCCGACCAGCGGTTTCACCAGCTGTCACTCATTTTCTAGTGGTAATTGTTGTTTTCCCGTGGTAAAAAGTAGCCTATGTGTTATTCCGGGTTATACTCTATCTGTGTTCCAAATTTCATCCAAATCGGTCAAGCCGTTGGAGCGTGAAGAGGTAACAAACATAATATACATACACACCCACACACATACTCAGATTTATAATGTAAGTACGGATTATATGACTCAGACATCTCCTATCCTTTTCTAAACCTATTTGACGGAAAGTGACAGCGCTAATTTACGGTAAGTTAAGAGAGTTAATTTCTCGAATTGAGACCAAAGTGTCCTATCTTTCTAGTTCACACATTGAAGCCCTGACCTTAATTTGAGTGTTTACAAGCATTCCGATATTTATCATATCAGTCACAAACACAACTCAATACCAAACACATCGCATTTATAGCACAAGATGTACTTCAATCGTTTATTTTTCTTTTTATTCACAATTATTCTACAAAGCGAAGTAAATAGTTATAACCTGTACGACGGCAAAGATTTCGGCGCGCGAATGTCTTATAGAGAAGTGAAAAAGCATGGTCTACTATTCTTCGTAAGACAAGAGACAGTCGTATTCGAGTATCCCCGTGGAACTAATATCACTGGGATAGCTATAAGTGATATTTCAGAGAACAAACTTGGAATACCAAGGATTTTGGAAGGCGGCGTTGGGCACAGTTTTGTGAAGATTCATTTGGAAAGCGAAAGGAGTAGTGGGTTGA
The DNA here is from genome assembly GCA_027580185.1 of Tuta absoluta. Classification (NCBI taxonomy): domain Eukaryota; kingdom Metazoa; phylum Arthropoda; class Insecta; order Lepidoptera; family Gelechiidae; genus Tuta; species Tuta absoluta. The sequence continues at coordinate 1,210,308 of JAQAHW010000019.1, read as the reverse complement.
GGTTTATCATCGAAATATACGCATCGTCTTTTAAAGTGGATTTTGTGGAGGATAATAATATTCGTGTGTGAATTAGCCGTGTTTAATACTAAGGTGTAATAATATACTTTGTAAATTTTAAATTACAATTTTTTATATCTTAGTTTGATTCTGACTGAATAATTTAATGGAAAAATTGGTAGAATTGAGCCGCCGTACGGCCTAATCCTTGTCGCCACTTGCTAGAGCGAAAAACGAATTTTCAAGCTATACTTGAACCAAGTAAGGATTTAAAAGAATGTAAACAAAGTACATAAAAAGGGACAACATTATGCGGCAGACAGAGACAGAAAATAATACGTCATTCAGTCATAGGTACACATTATTATAAATGCCTACTTGGATAAAGTAGATTTACGTAAGGCCCAAGGACATGTAAGGCCATTTCCGCCATATTTGAGATCTGTCAGTTGCATACAAGAGATGTCAACAAAGGAAAATGAACCCTCTGCCATTACCACGAACCTGACAGCTGTCAAATATGGCTTCATAGATCTTAATAGAACATTATCATAAAATAAAATAACATACGAATCATATTTTGTTTAACAATAAGTATTTATTTATAATTCCATACTCAGTTACTCCACTCTATATTACAAGCAATAGTCACATTACAAGTCGAAATGCAAAATGATTCAAATATCCTAGAAATTAAGGTTCAAAGTTAAATGCTTGAAGCCATCCTTAAGCATTCAACAATGTTTGCGAGTAGCCAATACTTCTATGGTTGTTTCAAATAGATATTTAAAAGAATGTAAACAATCTCGCTGTGTTTGGCTGTGTGATGCCGGCTTAGAATAGCATCACCCCATTTCTTTCCCATGGGAGTCGTAACAGGCGACTAAAGGACTCGAGGGTGTGTATTGCAATTTTAGGCGATGGGCTGACAACCTGTCCCTATGATGATACACAATTTTTCGAATAACCCTCAAATGTTTGTCAGGCGTGGCGAGAATGTCCGAATTACAGGCGTGATGTGTGTGTGTATGTGTAAACAGTGATGCCGGGTTAGAATAGCATCACCCCAGTTCTTTCCCACGGGTGTCGTTGGAGGCACTCGAGGGTTTAATGTGTATTACAATTTTAGGCGACAGGCTGGCAACCTGTCACTATAGTGTAACAAAATTTTTCTGTAACGTCTGTGTTACCGTTTTTTACGGCCGTTAACGCTCTGCGTACGCCGCAACCGCAAGGGATAAAGGCGTGATACGTGTGTGTAAACATTTTTACTATGAGTGAGTGTCAGCTATTGTTTTCCGTCCGTGTCTGTCGCAGGGTATAATGTATTCCCTCTTTATCTTCCTTGTTTACATTCTTTTATATACCGACTTGGCCCGAGTAAAATAAATCGAAATAAAAATTATACTTTAACAGAAACTTCAGGGTTATTTTTGGGTATCACTTACTAAGTTAGTTCTGCCACTTTTAGGCTAATAAAATAACAGAAAATTTTCGTACCTTATTTCATTCTACTAAATTAAACTTATTTTTGCTGCCATGAAAACAATTATCTTGCGTAGTTTAACCTATCAGCCTAAAATTGACAATGAACACCATCCAAAAATAAATCGTAATTCTTGCTTTATTACGACAAATTATTATTGAGCTATCCAACAATTCTAAAACAGTTTAAAACAGAGGCATATTATCTACTATGTCCAAACATGAAATGACAATACGGCCATCCAAAAAGGCCATATGTGACAGCTGTCAGATTCGTGCTAAAGTAATTGCAGAGCGTCTATTTTCCTTTGTTGACCCCACTTTTAGTATAGAATTGACACCTGTCAAACATGGCTTATTGGGATGGTCTAACTTAAATTACGTTGCTTTAAGCTAACACAAACTTACCTAACATGTATTTTTACAATACTAACTATAGACCAAGTAGGTATTTAAAAGAATAGATAAAGACAACATAATAGTTTGTGACAGATGAAGGCAGAAAATAATAGCTGTCACTCAATCACACTGGGATTGTTACTTTTAAATACCTATTTGAAACAAGTACATGAAATGTACCAATTCAGAAATAATACGGACACATTTTTTGAAATAAAAAAAATCACTGCTTCATTGATTTGACATACATACATATCACGCCTTTATCCCTTACGGGGTAGGCAGAGCGTAAACGGCCGCAATTAACGGACATTTACGCCACGTCTGACAAACATTTGAGGGTCATTCGGAAAATTGTGTATCGCCATAGTGACAGGTTGTCAGCCCATTGCCTAAAATTACAATACACACCCTCAAGTCCCTCAGTTGCCTCTTACAACTCCCACGGGAAAGAAATGGGGTGATGCTATTCTAAGCCGGCATCACACGGCGACATTTATTTATGTTTATGCATTTATTTATGTTATGGATATAATTCCTCTAGAAACCTATGTCATGCTTCTGAAAGGCTGTACTAGGCTGTAATCAATTTGGAATACATGCAACACTGGTATAAAAAACCTGTTTTGTGATTGGTCAATATTTGGGAATGTTGCCAGTATCTTATTTATAACATGTTATAGCTACATAGCCCTTTAAAAAAATAGAGTACTTAAATAAAATAAATAAATTATTTTTTTATGTTGGCAATAATTAGTTTTTTTTTTTATATATTTCGACTACAATATAATAAAAATATGGACCTCCTATTCATGTTGGACTAGACCGCGTGAAAATGTGAGGTTATTTGTTTTTTATACTTCGACTTATGTTCTTAATGTTCTTTGGGGAAAATTGTTCAGTTTCATAGGGTGAACCCTTGACGGGATTGTGACATAATATTACCAGTAACACTGTATTATTTGTATGACAAGGAATATTAAATCTGTAAATCTTACCAAAACAATATATTTAAATTTATAAAATAAATATATTGCAAGGAAAAACTTTTGCTCGAAATTTTATTCTAATAAAATGAACTATCTGGCTTGTTTAACTTGCATTAAAAGTCATCCCAATAAACCATATTTGACAGCTGTAAGTTCCATACTAAAAGAGATGTCAACAAAGGTAATTGCACCTAATACCTTAGCATTAACACGTTTGATAGCTGTCAAATATGGATTATTAGGACGACCATACTGTACATTATGTGCCACAGACATAAAAAAGTAGCACTTATGTTGATAACATCGAAGTACGCACACCTTACTAAATATTTAGGTAAAATATTTCAATGGGTGAACTAAGTCATAAAAACAAACCACTTTCTACAATTAATAAGAAAATTATCAAAAATTGTGTCAACATCATCATCAACAGTCTACTCACATACAGTCATACAGTCCACTGCTGGACATGGGCCATTCTTTATTGGAGGGTATTTGCACTTAACTAACTAACCACGCCTTAAACACAAAAAAAAATTATGTTACTTCATTATTCCTTGCAAAGAGTTGTTCAGTTTCATGAGCTTTTTCGCACCTTGAAATATTTCGACCAACTTATTTTACATCTTGTATTTCATAAAACAATTTCTTATTCTTTAAACAAACAAATATTTCTATAGTTTGATCGTATATTGGAATCATTTTACTATCCTACCAACTACGCCAAATAATATACTATGGCGCTTAATTTGATATCTACAATATTAATTCAATTTTAGCATAACATAAAACAATCAAGGGGTTATCATTTCTTCGCCATATGCCCGTCTTGAATTAGCGCTGTCACTTTCAGTATTTTTTAATAATTTAGGTTGCAAGATTTTCTTCCACATCGCTTTTTTGCAATCTTTTATCGCCAAGTTACTGATGGAATTAACCGAAATATACCCAAAAATGACACATTAATATTGTATGAAGAGCTGATTATTTTGAAGAATATAACCTATTTTAATTTTATTTTTTTCTAATTCTCATTGAATTCTTTTTAACCTGAAGTGACAGTGCTAATAAAAATCTTACTATTAAAACTGACATCACAAGACAATTGTCCATTTCTCAATCAAAAATTATGCCGTCAATCATCCCTGTCGACTATGACACGGAGTCAACCTACGACCCGATCAACCAATGTCCTACAAAACTCACCCTTAAGTTCCGCATAAAGTCTATTCCAGTCTATTCATCGTACACCTCATACACACATTTGAAAGTGCAGTACTTTCCCATGTGAATCGTAACCTGATTTCATTGTTTCAACACTCGATAGTGAAGTGTGAATTCTACGTTGGACTTCCATATGAAGTGTCGCACTGTGCGTAGGTCCATGTTTGGGTCTAGGACCTGAAAAAAAAGTTATTTTGCTGTTAAATGTTGACGTTGAATAAAAATATTATTGTTATAAAGATAACATCGATTATTATTTAAAAACCCTGTCTGTACAAACAATGTACAGTCGGTTGTAGCACATAAGGTACCAGGGGTACTCCAAAAGAACTGAATTATTTTTGTCCCAAGTTAATACCTAATTAGAATAAAATTTATTCTCATAAAAGAAGTCATTTTCTACTGGTACATATTCATGTCAAGAAAAAAATATTGCGAGGGACAAATATAATTCAGTTCTTTTGGAGTACCTCTGGTATGGTGATGGTGACTGTACATGTAATTTTTAGTGAACAATACAGAAAACTTGGAATGGGACTATATTTTCGGCAAAGCGGCGATGTGTAAGATATTCGCTGTTGACGTTGATGCCTAGTCCATCCACTGCAGTCTTAAGAAATTCTCTAGCACATTGGTGAAGAATTTCGGGGATATAACGTCACCCTGTCTAACACCTCGGAGGCACATGACCCGCGTAGTTGGCGAAAATAAGAAGAGGCCTTTACTCAGCAGTGGGTAGTTGTGGGCTGATATGATGATGAAGATGAAAGATGTATGCGACTATAGACGGCAATATTTTATTAGCGAGAGGCAAATAGGACGCCCGCCATTTATGATTCGTTTCTTTATTGAATCAAGTTATACCAAATCTTTTTGGGCTTTGAAACAGACACCTGACTGGTTGATGGGAAGTAAGGGCTCACCCGGAAAAGATTTTGTGGTTGTTCAAACAGCCAGCCAAAAAGCCGGCTAAAAAAGAACGATTTGACTGTGGAAGAACGGTTCTGACTGAGAAAGAACTGATCCAACTGAGGGCGAACGAATCGGACTAAGGTTGAAATGATCGGACTGAGAATTTATTTATTTGAGCAATTACGGTTCGGATTGAGGTAGAAATGATCGGACTGAGAAAGAACGGTTAGGACTGAGGTAGAACTGATCGGACTGAGGAAGAACGGATCGGACTGAGGAAGAACAGATATGACTAAGGTAGAAATGATCGGACTGAGAAAAAACGGATCGGACTGAGGAAGAACAGATATGACTAAGGAAGAACGGATTGGACTGAAGTGAACCATTGTAACTATTTAAGAAGAAGTTGAAGTTGACTGCATATATGAAAGCCTAAAAAACATACCTGATCACAGCACAAAAGCTCCACTTTCTCTTCAGGCGCATCTCCTGCACTATCCTCCTGCCCCGTTCGGCCCCCAGTGCTGGAACCGTTCACGTCCCCCCCACCGACTATCTTTTCGACCACGTGTTCAGCTACCTTACGGCATTGGATAAAATCGTTGGCTACTAGACGGTCCTGAAATTAAGTAAAGATTATTTTAAAGACATGTTAAAAAGGATAAGATGACCTCAGAAGCTTTTCGACCAGATGGACCGATGACTTAAAGAAAAAAAGATTGCGAAATCGAGAGATCATGCCTTATGGCGTATCCTGGGGAGACCTACGTCCAGCAGAGGACTGTTATAGGCTGATATGATGATGTGATGTGATCTCAGTTCAAAGATTAAGTAACAAAATAAAAATCTAAGCATATGAATTAATCTTCTGGCCATTTCTTACTGCTGAAAGTGACTGCCGTATCTTTACCTAGGGATTTGAAGTTTCTTTTAAACTGAACCCTGCACTTGACAAATGTCCACAAATATAAAGTTCATAAAATGCTAAGTGAATAGCTGATGACTTTCATACCAAGACTTAACATCTTCAGTAACTGACTGTAAATAGCTAACCGATTTTTAAAGCATCTTCAGTAACTGACTGTATATAGCTAACCGATTTTTTAAGCATCTTCAGTAACTGACTGTATAACTAACCGATTTTTAAAGTTAATAGCCCTGCGTACAGACAGGCCGAGAAGCCTCGCCCGCGGCCCGCCTCGCGAGGTATGCGCCGAACCGCGCGGTTGGTGTGGACGTGCCGTGACCGAGCCTAACGGTGTCGAAAAAACGGTTTGCTCAAAGGCGCCCCAGTCATTTGCCGCCCGCGGTTGTGTGGACGGTACATTTTTTGTTGTTATCACACATATCGTACATTCTTTGCACTGCTCGGCCGAGGCTGCCTCGGTGTTTCATTTTATCCAAACAAACTTGCCTCACCCGCATATGAGCGTTTGCCTGGCGAGGCGGGCCGCAGGCGAGGAGGCGAGGCTTATTTGGAAGCGGCTATTGAAATAATACATGACGGGGTGCGGTGGACAGTTATAGGTTGATGTGAATGATTGTCCTATTTTATGACATGGGTGTTTTTTCTTATATTTAATGTTACCTTCTTCTGTCGATCTTGTTTGCTGAGGCAGCTGGAATGTGGCAGCAGGTAGAACGGCAACTTGTTTAACTTAGGCGCTGCCATTTCTATGGCTACGTCCACTACCCATGAAGGAACGGTTTCCATTAGGAGATTGCTTTCAGTTTCTCCGCCTGCATCGCCAACCTGTAATAGAGTGGATGAGTTTTTAAACTTGACTCAAGAGCACAATGTCCTGCTAGTGTATAAATACATTTTCAATTTCAATTGCCTTTTATTACTTAATGTTTTTTTTTTACAATCTTTGCATGCAATTTATAATTATAATTCATTTACATTATATTAAGTAATTACAACAATAAATAAATATATTTTTTTTATCAGATTAAATGATTTTTTTTTTTTCACTATTAATGTCTCATTATCATGCTTTTGTGAATGTGCTTAGACATTGGTTCATTCAGTCTGCCTGACCGGCATAGGCCTCCTCCATTTTCTTCCTATAATCTATAAATACATAATAATCATTATTATTGGGACCCACGGTTTAGCGCGCCATCTGAAGTCGAGAACCATCATAGTTCTCATATCATAGTTATTATTTGGGTACTTCAATCTTTCTTCCCTCCTTTGTCAAATGAAAACAATATTAAAAAAACTTAAAATAACAAAAAACTCGAAACTAAATTGCATTAGATCGAAAGTCATACATAAAATACATAGCAAATTTTATTTAAGACAGCTTTATTTTGTCCAGAAAAAAATCTGTTTGTATCAAAGTCTGAGAGTAAATAAAGCAGAATCAAGACATGTTATACCTAGGTAGAAATCTAATGTTGATAAAATCTTGTGTTTTTTAAAAGATTAGTAGCACTTGAAAAATATTTGAAGACTTTTTGATTTGCCTGAACTAATCTGCAAAACATAAAGATAAGAATATTTACTAGAAAAAGTTTGTTTCACTCACCTGAAGCCTGTAAAGTGTCCTACCACCAACTTCACTGAAGATCAGCGGTGTGTGTAACGGCACACTGAAGAAATTGTTCCCGATGACCTTCTGTCCCGATTCATTCACCCTATTCGGGTGATTCCAATGTTCTAGTAATGCTTGAAGTAAAAGTGCACCAAAGTTGACTTTTTGATCGTTTTCTGTCATCAAGCCAGCTTCTTTAGCGCTCACCCATGCGCTCAAACAGTCAGTCTCGTCTTGCCCTAAATGTATCGTCAGCATACCAGTCTTCAAGTCAACGTTGAACCAATTAGGAACGTAAACCATTTTGAATCTCTTTTTGACTTCTTCTTCGTAATCAACTTCTCCTAAGTCTTCTAATTTGCAAGCTTTGAGTACATCGTATAGTGCTACTTTGTTCTCTGTGTCTTTTGTTATGATGTGTCGTTTATCGTTCAATACTGTGTAATGTTTGATAGCTGGTCCGCCAGGGATGTGATGAATCGGTTGAGTTTGGTATACGTTAGAAGTGTTATAGTTAATGTTGTTTGAATTATACATGTCAGAGCTTAAAGAATTTAAAGGTGGCAGCTTCCAGCATCTTACGTCGGATTCCGAAGTTGAAACCCAGATTCCTTGCTGATCCGCAGTGAAACATAGTTTTAGGATTGGTGCAGTCTCTTCGCATACAATCATGAAGTTATCGGGATTTCTCAATTCAGTAATAATGACTAGTCTGTCTCTACCTCCAGATATAATATGTGTGAAGTTTTCTGTTGCTAATAACGCCCATACGGCTTCAGAATGGACTCGTATTGTTGACACACATCTTTGTTGTGACAAGGACCATAGCTTTATGGTCCCATCAGAACTTCCAGACACACATTGAGACCCGTCGCGACTCACAACTAGTGCTTTCACGTTATCAGCATGTCCCTTCAATTTCATTAGTCTAGAGCAGTTTCTGGGGTCCCAAACTCGCAAAACTTTCTCCGTAGACCCACTGACAAGTATTGTACCAGGTGGGTTCATAGCAAGACTGTAAATTGACTCCTTATTGCCGACAAGACTAGACGTAGTAACTGTGTTATTGCTGGCAGTCAAAGCAGTGAGTGTATTGACATCCCATAGGAAGATTGCTCTGTCCAGGCCGGCGCTGGCGACTTGTTCTTTATCCTTCGCGTACGCTAACGTACGCACGTAGTCCTTATGCGTTCGCAGAGTTGACATGCAGAAGCCTTTCGGAGCATTCCATACTTTGACAGTCGTATCCGAAGACGCGCTAATAAGATTTTTCCCGCCGCAGCAGAGAACGATATCGTTTACCCAGTCGGTGTGGTGTTCCATGCTCTGGATGTACCTGTCCTGGATACCGGTTCCCGTCTGCCAGACGCGGATAATCCCGTCTCGCCCGGCGGAGTACAGCCTCCCTTGAATGGGATCAAGTTGCAGCGAGCTAACGCCATTTTTATGCCGCCTTTCTTCCTCGTCACGGATCACGAACGAAACTTGTGTTTTTTTACGCATGTTGGAGCCCATTTTCCGACATTTTAAACTGTAATTAAATTTTTATTTAGCAAAAACTAGGTTTTGTTTCGGAATATTTCGGATTCGCTTGACGTTTTTATGTTTTCCTTTCTATAAAAATATATTGACGCAAGACGGTCGAGCTTTGTGCACTTTGATTGGTTGATATTCATACAAAAATTCCAGAAACATCCAATCAGATCAAGTAATGTACGAATAGAAAACAAATATATATGACCGCGTTCAGTAAAAATATATTAGGGATGCGTTCAAATGCAATTTCAGAACGAATTTCTGGAATTTTTGAACGATTGCTAATATTTTTGACGTTAGCTGTCATCGAAATATAACCTAAAAGTTGTATAATTTCATGAAAACATCAAGTTTTCTTCGTTATTTACCAACAATATGAGTGGAAGACTCGTAATTCGAGCAGTCCAGTACACATTTCAACGCAACTCATCTTTGACGTGCAATGTTTTGTCAAAAAACCGTGTATATTTAAGTGTTTTCAATGCAAACTTTGCGACGAAAGTTGAACCCGATCTAATCGAGAAAAAACACTGTAACATTGGTACCATAGGGCATGTGGATCACGGGAAGACCACACTTACTGCTGCCATCACAAAAGTACTGGCTAAAGATGGCCTGGCCCAGTATGTCTCATATGATGAGATTGACAGAGCTCCGGAAGAAAAAGCCAGAGGTTTGTTAGTGTAGTCCTTCATATTGATTCATATCTATACTTTATTGAATTATTTGAAGAGGGAGAACCCGAACAGAACAGAACCCCAGTGGTTTTCCTCATAAAACTGTGAAGTGTTTCGTCTTTCGTTGTTCCCCATTTTTTCCATGTTCATTGCAGGTATTACGATAAACGCTGCACACGTCGGCTACAGCACGAAAGTACGTCACTACGCCCACACAGACTGCCCCGGTCACGCTGACTACGTCCGGAACATGATCTCCGGAGCATCTCAGATGGATGCCGCCGTACTTGTAGTAGCAGCCAATGATGGGCCAATGCCGCAGACCAGGGAACACTTGTTACTCGCCAAACAAGTGGGGATACAGTACATATTGGTGTACATCAATAAAGCTGATTTGGTTGATAATGAAGTAGGTATTACAAGGAACCTTTAAAACCTTCCTGCCTACCATCTTGAGGACTTATTATCAGCAGAGATTTGAATGTTGTGGATGTGTGAAAAATGGCCTACACATTTAAAAATTTTAAGTTTTAAAAATATTTTTGTTTTTAAATATCTGTGTGATTTAGGCAAGCTTATTATTGTAAAACCTATTGAAGGCATATCAATATACACTTTGATAGTATTTTGCCATCACATCCAGAAATTGTTTGCACTAATTTTGTCAATTGATCTTTATAAAAAATCACTCATTCACACATACATTTATCAGTTTATTTGCAGTCTACTGCTGGAATGAATTAACATTGCCAGCATTTTAAAACTGGCAAATTATTAAAGTGTCTGATAGTTTGGTAGTAATTTAGGTATTTAGTGAAAGAGTATTAGTTATTTAAATTATAACAAGCATGTTTTTTTACAGTTTGAAATTTATTTTATTAGCTTATTTTATATATTTATTGTAATGACGTAAATATTTAATTCATTAAATTATTCCTGCCCTGCTTGTTGCTATGCCCTTATGCAGGGTTATTGTACAATACTTTACAACAACTTTACAACCTCATTTATATGTGTACAATAATGCAATAAAGAAATTGAATATACAAAAACTGTATACAAAAAGTGCTGTACACAATTGTATTAAATCTACATATTTGAATAAGACTACTATTAATTTCAGTTGCTGGAACTAGTAGAAATAGAAATGAGGGAGCTGTTATCAGATTTTGGCTACGATGGCAACACAGTCCCAATGATATGCGGTTCAGCTCTGAAGGCTTTGAATGGTGAAGAGAGTGAATATGGTAAGAACCTTGAATTATTGAAACTGCATGGATACATAGCTATACTCTGTCAAAGTAGGTTATTAACTTAACCATACATACTCTTTCTTTTTTCACCCAAAGGTTGGTAGAAATTGCTACCTCAGCAATAAGGCCGTGTAACTAAAATCTCCCTAAGCCTATAGTAATTAATAAATGAAGCTATTATGTATGGCCAAAGAACATATATTGTGATCGTCTAGATTTCTGTCTACGTTGTGGTTTTTTTAATCGTATTAGAGGATTGTAGGCTTCTATTATTTAACAAATTGCTGAAATGTAACAAAACATAAAGGAACACAATAATAAGTTTAAGAAAGATGCAACTTAGCTGGAAATATCCCGGATGTTTCAGGCACTCGCGCATGTCTGGTTCCGTCCTCGTGGTCCTTCCTTCTAGCTCTGGATATAGTAGGTACCTGTATTATGAGAGAAGAAAAGTGGACACAATTTGACTGTAGATCTGTAGCTGCACCATGTCTCACGTGCTGTAAAAGAATGGACTCAAATTCCAGGGAATAGGAAAGATATGTTTTGATTGAGACTTTAAGTCTAAAAAGGACCTAGCAGCTAAGAATTTTATGGACCTCCCAACACACCATATAGTCCACCCAGCACGCAAAACCTTGAAAGTTTAACCCTAACCAACTTTACCTACTCTTTCTAACTTCCAAACCTTCACGCTAACATTTCGATCACCTTAGATCACAAAACCTTTCACAAACTTTTCATTCATACTCATTTTCACACACCTTTCACGCTTAATTTACCTATGGTCTGCAAACCTTAGATTTCCACCTGTGACGGCGGCTACGTTTGGGCTTCTTAATAACATATAAAAATTCAAGTATGCACTTAAGTGATACCTATAATAACATACTGCACTGCACTTTCAGTTTGTCCAGGAACGCTAAGTCCTAGGTCCGTTAGCCGTGACTGTGTAGTTACATAGGCCACATGCATAGGTCAGTAATCATATATCACTAAGTCACCCAGATGTGTTCCTATTCGCTTGTTCTGTATAGCTCCATAACCAACGGCTACTTCGTCCTGATTATGACAATTATACATTTGTAATGAGTGTTTGTAAGTGTAACGCGGACGAATGATTTTAAAATTATAATATAAAATATTTATAAAGAAAACCTCTTTAATGTTCCGTACTTCTTTTTATTGTGTAAGCACCAAACATGAAAGAGTAATAACGAATGTAGTTTATTTTTCTAATAAAATAAAACATTTCATACATCATTCACACTTCTAATATGCACTTCACAAGTCATTCGCCTAACCCTAGTCTACGAATAAAATAGTACACCCCTATAACATTCTAACCACGACGCCCGTCGGTCGCTCCGCTTTCCGTACCTATTGAAACAATAAAATATGACACAACACTAAGCTGATAACTAGCAACTTCTAAGCCCGGAGCCCCGCCGCCAGTCGTCCGCCGAACAGTATCCCTGCGAAAGGAAAAACCCTAACGAAAGACTAGAAGCTCGCCGAGACTCTGAGAAAAGAAAAATTAGGATTAGTAAACACTTTCACCTTTATGCAAGATAGTTGCGCGCGCGTCTATCTCGCTGGGCCACTCGGGGCTAACTTCCCAAATCTCTATCCTTACATATCTAATACAAGGATACCAAAAAAACGTATTCAGTCCTTTAATCAATATCAAACCCTATTACTATTATTTTAACTACCGATGCAATCGCATCTGTTTTGTGTCAAAGAGGCGTCCGTTTTTTGCACATGGTTCCCTTTTTTTGTAAAGAATGTCCTTATGACTTTGTATCAAACTACTTATTTTTAAAATCATGATTTCATCATAACACGTAATGCATTTTCTGATTTTATAAACTGTACGGGTTAAATATCCGTTACAGCCGCCTAAATTGTACCGACTTTTTTTAATGTTTGGTATCTGTTTGTTTTGTTGTGTTTTGTACAAATAAAGAATATTGTTTTGTATTGTTATTAAAAGAATGTAAGGAAACTAGTTAAAGAATGACAACCATCTAATTAGCCTATATTAGCCCACTGCTGGACAAAAAACTATTCGAATTTGGCTATAGAGCCCAGCATGTTAGGATAAACCCTAACATGCTGCCACCACACAAGTAACAAGTTGGTAAACATAAGGTAATTAGTTTACATTATTTTTTATAACTGCTTGGACAAAGCTTAATAGACTTTATCTCTCTTTATCTACACTCGTCTCATAATGTTCGAATTATGAATTCGAAAACAGTTGTATAAAAACCTACTTTATGCATTATGCCTATATAAATTACGGTTAAATCGAGATTACGGAAGCGTAATGACTTAATGAGAAGGCTCTTACTATGATAAGTTGAGAAATGAAACAAAGTTTTTTTTTTGGCAATACTCAAATTGCCATCTTCCGCCGCACCTGACAGTTGTTTTTGTACGGTAATTGATCGGATGTTGTTCAGTTGTATTAATAGGTGTTTAAAACAACTGAACAACAACATCAACTGAACAACATCTGAAAAACAACTGAACAACATCTGATCAGCATCAAATCAACAACTAAACAACAACTGAATCACATCTAATCAACAATATCTGAGCAACAACCTAAAAAAAGCAACTGAACAACAATCGAAAAACAACCGAAGATGTTGCATACATACATACCATTAAACTGAACAACTTTCCCCAAAGAACATATGTCAGGAAACGACAAAAAATATTCGACCACCCATACAAAATCACAATCAGCTGACTACATTTACTATGGGAAGTCCAAAAAAAATTAATGTTTCCTGAAATTTTTTCATGTAAAGTTGTTTAGTTACATGGTCTGAATGCTCCTATCAGTATACGGAGGGCTGTCCCTTACACCCTGTATATATATTTGACTGATTGAAGGTGATATGGAGGGCAGTACTAATTTTGATACTTCACACTGAAAACTTAGTCTAATATTTATATTTTAAACTACTTAAACACTCTCTTTATTGATGTTTCAGGAGCACCATCAATTCGCAATTTACTCGACACTATGGACAAATACATACCACCAATAGTGAGGGACGTAAAATCACCATTCCTTATGCCCATAGACAACGCGTTCACAGTCCCTGGCAGAGGGACCGTGGTTGTTGGTACGATAAAACGAGGCATCATGAAGAGGAACGATGATGCCGATTTAATGGGCTTCGGTTATAATATCAAGACAACCTTGTCCGATATACAGATATTCAAGAAAAGTGTTCAAGAAGTAAGGATTTTTTTGTCGTCTTTTACATACATACATACATACATTCACATATCACGCCTATAATGCCTTGCGGGGTAGTCAGAGTGTAAACCGCCGCAAAAAACGGCCATTTACACCACGTCTGACAAATGTTTGAGGGTCATTCGGAAAATTGTGTATCGCTATAGTGACAGGTTGTCAGCCCATCGCCTAAAATTTTAATACACACCCTCGAGTCCCTTAGTCGCTTCTTACGACTCCCACGGGAAAGAAATGGGGTGATGCTATTCTAAGCCGGCATCACACGGCATCGTCTTTTACGTTGTGATTATTGCTTTGATGAGCTACGCCTTCATTTTGCTAATAAAGCTAGCTCGTCGTAATAGGTGCCGTGTGATGCTGGCTTAGAATAGCATCACCCCAATACAACCCGTGGGTGTCGTAAAAAGCGACTGAGGGATAAATTTATCCTAGTCCCGTGTGATGCTGGCTTAGAATAGCACTACCCCAATACAACCCGTGGATGTCGTAAAAAGCGACTGAGGGATAAATTCATCCTAGCCCCGTGTGATGCTGGCTTAGAATAGCACCACCCCAGTCAAGCCGTGGATGTCGTAAAAAGCGACTGAGGGATAAATTCATCCTAGTCCCGTGTGATGCTGGCTTAGAATAGCACTACCTTAATACAACCCGTGGGTGTCATAAAAAGCGACTGAGGGATAAATTCATCCTTGTCCCATGTGATGCTGGCTTAGATTAGCACCACCCCAATACAACCCGTGGGTGTCGTAAAAAGCGACTGAGGGATAAATTCATCCTAGTCCCGTGTGATGCTGGCTTAGAATACTACTACCTTAATACAACCCGTGGGTATCGTAGAAAGCGACTGAGGGATAAATTCATCCTAGTCCCGTGTGATGCTGGCTTAGAATAGCACTACCTTAATACAACCCGTGGGTGTCGTAAAAAGCGACTGAGGGATAAATTCATCCTAGTCCCGTGTGATGCTGGCTTAGAATAGCACTACCTTAATACAACCCGTGGGTGTCGTAAAAAGCGACTGAGGGATAAATTCATCCTAGTGGCGTGTCATGCTGGCTTAGAATAGCACTACCCCCATACAACTCGTGGGTGTCGTAAAAAGCGACTGAGGGATAAATTCATCCTAGTCCCGTGTGATGCTGGCTTAGAATAGCACAACCCCAATACAACCCGTGGGTGTCGTAAAAAGCGACTGAGGGATAAATTCATCCTAGTCCCGTGTGATGCTGGCTTAGAATAGCACAACCCCAATACAACCCGTGGGTGTCGTAAAAAGCGACTGAGGAATAAATTCATCCTAGTCCCGTGTGATGCTGGCTTAGAATAGCACTACCCCAATACAACCCGTGGATGTCGTAAAAAGCGACTGAAGGATAAATTCATCCTTGTCCCATGTGATGCTGGCTTAGAATAGCACCACCCCAATACAACCCGTGGGTGTCGTAAAAAGCGACTAAAGGATACCTAAATTCATCCTTGTCCCGTGTGATGCTGGCTTAAAAAAGCACCACCCCAGTAAACCCGTGGGTGTCGTATAAAGCGACTGAGGTAAAAATTCATGTAGGTCATGGGCAGCAGCGTTCCCTGTGAAAGCAATATCTTGCACTGCGCTCGCCAATCGACTTGCCAAGCGTGGTGAGTATGGCAAATCCCTAAAGTAGGTGCAGGCCCATGTCCAGCAGTGGACTGTTGTGGCTGTTAATGTAAGATTGGTGTTTACACCAACACAATGCATAATATGGCAAGCGAAACAAGCTCGTAGTTTTACGTGAAAATAATTGAGAGGGTTGCTAAGCTGCGCTACTCCCACGAAACACAATTTTTTAATATCCTGGTCAATTTACATAGCGCCATCTAGCCCTAAACTAAGTAAAGATTGTACTTTTGGAACTAGATAGCTGATATTAATACTTAAATACTTTTTTTAATAAAGTCATATTAAACATAGGAACCCAGACTAAACACATACATAAATGACGCCTATATTACGTGGTAGGCAGAGTTAATTAAACGGATATTAACACCAGGTTTGGCAAAAGTTTGAAGGTCAATCAGATAACTGTGTATGACTATAGTGACAGGTTGTCAGCCCGTCGCCTAAAATTGCAGTACACATCTAACCATCAAGTCCCTTAGTCGCCTCTTACGACATCCTTGGGTAAGAAATGGGGTGATGCTATTCTAAGCCGGCATCACATGACAAAACACAAATACTTAAAAATGGTCCTAACCTGTCACTATAGTGATACACAGTTATCTGATTGTTCCTCAAACTTTTGTGTTTTACGGCCGTTGCACTGCCTACCACGTTAAGCATATAGGCGTGATTTATGTATGTTATAAAGCAACAAGTAAACACAGACTGCTCACGCACAGGCGATGGCTGGCGACAACGTAGGCGTACTGCTTCGCGGCATGAAGATGAAGTCAGTGGAGACTGGCATGCTCCTCTGCGCGGCCAAGAGCTTCGAACTGAGCAACCATTACAAGGCCAAGATCTACTTCTTGACGAGAAGCGAGGGCGGACGGAAGAAGCCGGTATTCTCGAAGTATGCACAGCAAATGTTTAGCGGGACGTGGAATATCGCGTGCAGAATTGATTTGGGTGAGTCACAGTCTGTTGCATAATGTCTTTTTGCGATATGTGTCATTTTGCGACATGTGACATTTTGCGACATGTGACATTTTGCGACTTATGTCATCTTACGACTTGTGTCATTTTGCGATATGTGACATTTTGCGACATGTGACATTTTGCGACATGTGACATTTTGCGACATGTGATTTTTTGGAACTTGTGTCGCTATTTGACTCATTTTGCAACTTGTACTTAACATTAATTAGGTACCGGTAGGTACATACCTAACTCACACATCAATGATATTTTGTTATTAAAAATCGCAACAGTACTACAAAACAGTCAAAAATCTGTTTATACTGTTTTCGGATTCGAACTAACGCCATCGACTTATGTTAGTTTGGATTAATTTTTTAACGTATGTCTTTGCAGTGCCTTAACAGGGTTTCAAATGGAAAATATACAGGGTGTAAGCAAAAGTGTACGGAAAACTTTACTGGCAATGTATGTCAGTCACGAAACTAAATAACTTAATTATGGAGCCTATGTCGAGGAATAAAAAATCGAGCTACCATAGATAGTAAATAAAGAAACTCGTTTACCAACATAGCCTCCATAGCAAAAGTTGTTCAGATTAATGAACTGATCATGCCTGTAAAGTTTTCTGTACGCCGTCCCTTACACTCCGTATTTACATATTTACCACATGAAAGCAAAGATTAGTCTATAATAAACATCCTGAACGTATAAAGTCTCTTCCCGACAATAATTATTTTATGACGTCAAATATTTACTTATTAAAAACTGCCCATATGATTTGAATTACTTTTTAAAATTAGACTTAATTAAATAGTATTTTTTTTTATTTAGGATGGGTTTGCTCTTGACTCTAGTCTAGGTCATAGGGCAGAGACAGAGTCTAAGATGGAGCGAGCTCACCCAGAAGAAGCCTGTTCACTCTTAGTTTGAAGAGATTAGGGTTGTATGCGTTTGAAAACACAGACGCAGGTAGTGAGTCCCACTCTTTAGCAGTGCGCATTATAAATGATGACTGGATGATATGATACTGTTAACTCCATTTCCAGATCCAGAGGTCCACATGATGATGCCAGGTGACCACGGAGAGGTGTACCTCACACTGCTGCAAGGCATGGTGATGACCCAAGGTCAACCGTTCACCATCAGGGAGAACAATGTGACAGTAGCCACGGGAATCATCACCGAACATCTACCCTCGATTGACGTGCCTAAAGGGAAGCTGGGAAAAGTTGTTATGAGATACGATTGATTTATTAAGTGATAAATTGAAAATTGTGTATATTTATGGTAAATAAATATTGTACTTACGTAAGTGAAAGACTGTTTTTGTCAATTATAATATCTAATAATAAATATCCTATACGTTTCACACAGCGCCATCTAGCCCCAAACTAAGCGTAGCTTGTACTATGGGAACGAGATAGCTGAAATTATTACATATCGTCGGCTGGCAGTGAAAACCACGTAAAGGCAAAAGCAACAATTTTACAGGAGACAGTAAAAACCGTCTGGTGAAAAAAATTGTATGAACGGAAGAAACAAGTTCTGTTGTTTTATGACAACCAAATGTGTATATTTCAATCGGTAGTAGAAACACAGAAAATCTAATAGCGAAAATAGATTAAAACGGAGTTACGAGGAATTCATACTGATAAGGTTATGGCGTACTATCAAATACGAGGTTTGACGACATAAAACAATAAGATTTACAGCGGTTACCGTTGCGTTTGCTACCACAGCAGCTTTACCGACGCTGCCTATTTATTCGTTGCCTCCAAACCTTCAACGTGAGCCGGTTATTTAAGCAGCAAGACCTCGCTACACTATATACTAGCGCCGTCTCACGTCGCGAAGCCCTGAATGCTGTCAAAGAGAGAACAGCTGCCATGGCGCCTTTGCAAAAAAGGGAAAGGATCTTCCTCCTTCTCCACTTCACCTCACAGACACCTCCGCCGTGAATTCACTCAGTTTCGGCAGTCATAGCATACCCAGCAGGATCTTTCACACCCCGGAAACTGACCAACTGCTAAAAAGAAACCGCTGATAGTAGCGGACTACCGGTTTAGGTTTCGATTCGATAACCTAATCTAACAGGACACAACACCTGAGAGAGCTCAAGCAGGCCTTCGGATAATCGTGGACAGTTACGCCGTATAGACTTGCCTGGCAAAACGAGGATAAATTCTGAATATACTAGAGTCATTTCACGGCACTGAAAGGCATCGATACCGGAAACAGGCGTCCAAAAGCGGCCCTTAAAGACTGCTAACACATTGCCGGAGGAAATAATAATGGAACTGCTGACCACCCTGAGCTACGAAGTGATACTTACTTGCGGCAAATCAAGGCGCGTGGAGGACACCTAGTCGTTCTGCATGCCCGGCCTGTAGATTGAGATATAGCGTGGATGGGAGTACCAGAACAGCCAAGTGCCTCCGCTGCCAGCAGTTCTAGTACATCTAGAGGAACTGTCACCGCAAGCTCGCCTGCGTAAAGTGCAGGGAGCAGCATACCTACTGCTTGCTAACTCGTGTAAGCAGCCGACCACCTTCCACAACGTGGCGACGCGTCTCTCGCCAATTACACCGAATCATGCCGCGAAGGACTAAACCGATAAGAGAGCACAACTCCACTCACAAATCCCATCGATGTTGACAGAAAGGAGGCTGCACTGCTGGAAAATATAAATACGGCTGGTTCTGTCTTGGCAGCTGCCTCTAAACTAATGCAACCGATGAAGACGAAGCGGAAGCGGACGAGACTCGCGCCAGCAGGACAAGAAAACTCCGAGACGGCCACGACAAGAGCCAACTAACGGCCTGCAGTAGGCGTCCCTTTGTGGTATTCCTTACGGAATTATGCCGAAGTGTCAGCGGGATCCATGACAAAAGAGTTAAAAACATCCGCCCCTGAAGAAGCCAGAAAGGCTCTTATCAATAATTACTTTAACTGAGGTACGGACGCTTCAAGCATCGTCAAAAGGAGCCATTGCGATCTGATCTCATCCTACGGCTAGGCCCTTGCTGTTGAAAGCAAGCTGGAGTTTCTTCTACTCAGATAAGGCTTCATAAGGCACTGTTAATTAGGCCCACAGCTCTGCTGTCCATATCCACTACTGCTCGTCGCAAAGTTAGGATCGTGGGCCCCTTCACTTTTATATCTGGCACCCGCGCTACATTTATAGGACAAAGCAACATGTGCCTCTCCAGCTCTCCACTTCATTTCAAGGAGGATAATGTATGCCATCACTGTAACAACCACAGGATATCTTAGTTAGATGTCGTTGGCTGATGGACACTAGGGAATCACCCGACTGCACTGCTTCGACCTCACCACAGTGCAAAAGTGGACCTACTCACCCAAGAAGTACAGACTCAGCAGCCTATGTGACACCCCCGAGGACCCTCGTGCCTTTGAAGGAAGTGAGTTGAATTAACGGCCAGGTGGCCAGCCTAAGTTAGGTAGCGCAATGCAACATATTGATTGATCACCTTTATGATACTCACGGGTACAAACAAGGTGATGCTTCCAAGCCCGCACCACACGGCGCTCTAGTAACTTTATCTCCTAAGTGTTATAATGGAATTATACAATAACGAAAACCTCGCCAAAGTTTATATTACAATGCTTTTTAATGTTCAGTAGTAACAATGAAAAACTTGCAACCGCACATGCGAGATTATTATACTCTTTCTTTAATAAAATATACTTGTAAAAGTAATTACGTGTTTTTCGCAACATCCTAGAACTCATCGTAAAACACGGCTAAGCAAATGCGAGGTTTTACTCGACTAAATATGTATATCGATCGATACCGAGGTTCTCATTTTCATCGATAGAAGGTGTTCCCAGTATCGCAGCCCTGCCTACGTTCGTCGTAAATGTGCGTTACGAGCTTTTCTTCCCAAAAATAAAATAAAAGAAAAATCATGAATTTGTGCTTTACGAGGTTTTCACTGCCGGGCGACGATATATACTTTTTTTTGTAAATAAATACATAATATACTTGCTTTTCTATCTGTATGTCCATTTCTTGTTTTTGTGCAATAAAGTATATTTATGTTATGTTATGTTATACATAGAAAACACCCAGACTAAACACAAAGATCTGAAATATTTACTTTACTAATATTTGTGTCATGTGGGGATCGAACCCACGACCCTCGGCGTAGAAAGCAGGGGTACCATCCGCTATGCCATCGGGCCAGTCTACCAACCTTCATACTTACTAATAGAAAAACAAATTATTTGAGCATAAGTCACGAGATAAGGAAACGATTAAATTTGCTTCCTTTTCAAAAACTTACAAGTCCACATGATGATGCCAGGCGACCACGGAGAGGTGTACCTCACGCTGCTACAAGGCATGGTGATGACCCAAGGTCAACCGTTCACCGTCAGGGAGAACAATGTGACAGTAGCCACGGGAATCATCACCGAACATCTACCCTCGATTGACGTGCCTAAAGGGAAGCTGGGAAAAGTTGTTATGAGATACGATTGATTTATTTGGTGATAAATTGTAAATTGTGTATATTTGTAGTAAATATTGTACTTACGTAAGTGAAAGATTGTTTTTGTCAATTAGCCAACCTAGAACCTACCCTACCTACTAATAGAAAAAAATTGAGCATGGGTCACAAACTCACGATACGAGGAAACGATTAAAATTTGCTTCTCTTTTCAAAGACTTTTTAACATTATTTTTGACAATTCTACCAACCTAATAGAAGAAAAATATTTGATACCTCTACTTTCCGAACACAGAACCAATCACTGGCATTTTTATTACTAAATTACTATGAAAGACAAGTTTTTGTCTGTGCTGTAAATTGTGTATATTTGTAGTTAATAAATAGTGTACCTACGTAAGTAAAAGACTGTTTTTGTCAATTGTACCAACCCTCCTACCTTCTAATACAAGAAAAATATTCACGAGATAAAGAAACGATTAAATTTGCTTCCTTTTCAAAAACTTGGAAATCCACATGATGATGCCAGGTGACCACGGCGAGGTGTACCTCACTCTGCTACAAGGCATGGTGATGACCCAAGGTCAACCGTTCACCATCAGGGAGAACAATGTGACAGAAGCCACGGGAATCATCACCGAACATCTACCCTCGATTGACGTGCCTAAAGGGAAGCTGGGCAAAGTAGTTATGAGATACGATTGATTTATTAGGTGATAAATTGTAAATTGTGTATATTTGTAGTAAATATTGTACTTACGTAAGTGAAAGACAATTTTTGACAATTTTACCAACCCTCCTACCTACTAATAGAAGAAAATGTATATATTTCACGATGTATGCCGTGTGATTCCGGCTTCGAATAGCATCACCAAATTTCCTTACCTTAGGAGTCGTAAAAGGCGACTAAGGGACTCGAGGGTGTGTCTTGCAATTCTAGGCGATGGGCTGACAACCTGTCACTATGGCGATACACAATTTTCCGCTTGGCTATTAAATATTTGTCAGACGCGCTCTGCCTACCGCGCAAGGGATTATAGGCGTGATATGTGTGTTTGTATGTATGTGTAAATTGTGTATATTTGTAGTAAATAAATATTGCACTTACGTAAGTGAAAGACTGTTTTTGTCAATTCTACCAACCTTCCTACCTACTAATAGAAGAAAAATTAAATATTTGAGCATAGGTCACGAGATAAGGAAACGATTAAATTTACTTCTCTTTAAAAAATCTTTTTTAACATTATTGAATGCTTCAAAGGTAGTATCTCGTAATAAAAAATGGAATGATAAAGAACAGTATTCAGCAATGCATTTAAATACTTCTTGATATGATTTCCACTTTTTTTGTTTTGTGTGGGACACCGAGTAGAAAAACGATCCGATGAACTCTGGTATCAGTTTTTCAACAGCCTACTACTACTACTAGCAGGCCTCTGACATGACCGCCGTCTAATTAATCATAGACAGCAACGGGGAACTCCGGTTCAAAGTGCCCTCCAAGGCACGGCACCATCTTTCTTACGGACAAGCAGGTGGTTCAGCCTGCAATGTCCTAACGAGACTGGAAACAAATTCACAAAGTGATAATATCAACTTTGTGAGTGCCCCACAAAGAATCGAACCCGGGACACACTACGTTGCACTACCACTGCGCCACAGCAGCCGTATTTCTACTATAGAAGCTATTGTTGTTTGGCTAATCAGCAGTGAGTACAAGGTGGCCAATAATTAACGAACTGTTGTATTGTGTGCCTACAGAACAGTTATTTAAAAAGTATAGTACATTTAAAAAATTAAAAGCACGACTGCTTTCTGAGATAAAGCCTAGCCTATGACACTCGGGATAATGTAAGGATTCTTCCGATACAATTCCCATTCGAATCTGTTCAATGGTAAACGAGTTTCAGTCCTTTAGAGAATCGCACATATTAACATACATTTTTTTTTTTACTAATGATGGGTTTGCTCTTGACTCTAGTCTAGGTCATAGGACAGAGACAGAGTCTAAGATGGAGCGAGCTCACCCAGAAGAAGCCTGTTAAGGCACTGGCACTCCCACACACTGACGGAACGGAGGTGGCTACTTGGCGCCAGACTTCGGTGGGATGGTGGTCGCGAGCCAGGCGGCCCCTTACGGAGCCTTCCACCGCGCACGTGGGATCGTTCAGCCGGACTTATCCACAGGCAAGCCTGTGTTGCCGTTGCCCGACATACATGAACTCTAAAAACATTACACTGATTTTTTGGATGGGCAGTCGTGTAAAAATTAAAAGCAAATTTAATTAAAATACGGTTACGAATAAAACTTCAAACATTTATTTCATTATATATTTTTTGTCAGAAGGTAATTAATACAGTGCCAAAACAGTAACAAAACATTAGTAAGTAAGAAAAAATATATCTGCATCTAGCATTAACTACTGAATATCTGATAATAAACAATACCCTATGTTTGATAGGAGGACAACATTTAACACTTATTTCACAATGTTTGAACGAGACAGTTGGCATAGACTATTTATTTAAATTAATAAAGGACACGAGGCATTTTTGGCTAAACTTTTTGTGTAAATTACTTTCGATTAACATGTGCAGTTTGATTACAATTATAAGCTCATTATGTAAATTTTATGCATGACAGATAAAATATTCTAAATGTGTTTCGAAATCTGTTCAGTCTAGCATTTAAAATTGTTCCTTTATGAATTTCGTGATATTTCATTTCTGAATAAAAAGTTTCATTTTTAAAACTATGAACCACACAAATTCTGTGTAAAGTTGGAGGGTATATTAAATATATTTGAATACAAAAGTCTGCTGTCCCGTGTCCTTTTTTGAACTAGAAAACACCGATCACCTAATGGATATTAAAATTTTGCTACTATTATTTTCGTGAGGTTGAGTGCAAAAGTAAAAAAATAAAATATTAAAAGAGTATTATTTCAATTTAGTACATTTTATTCAATGTACTTATGGATACAGATTTATCGTCTGTGAGTTGTAAGTGATCTTAGGATACTAAAATTTAGAATATCACAAACTCAATAGTATTAAAGTAAGACTAGAAGCATGAAATCTGAGTGTATTTTTAGAATTTTATATTAAACTTTTGCACTAAACCCCACATAATACTGCACAGAGCAGTTGTCTAAGTGTCCGTGGTTCCGACGCGAATACCCGTACCTAGTATTATAAAGCTACAGGTTACAAGTGTATAGCTGAAATTCGATGTAGGTACAGTCAAGCTCAAGTGCTGTTAGACACTCAAACTGCCAATGTAAGTCTTAAGCGCGATAAGAACGGTCCAAATTCCAGACTGTCTAACCCAGCTTTATCTTGACTGTACATTGCGTAGCTGGTAAGCCATTATGACATTTAATTGAGCTGAAAATTGTAATTTATAAAGACGACTCAATGTACATTGCGGGGTCGGCGAGCCAATTCTATACCAAGAACAAAATTATCCTTACAAGCATTGTAAATCGAATTGTCATTGTAAATTACAATTGTCAGCTTTATGAAATGACCCCCAGGAAAATTTACTGATTATAAAATAAGCTAGGAATTTTACTTGTAGCCTGTAGTTTTATAGTACGGGGCACTTCTATATCAGTCTGACATGCCGTGAAACTAACGTACATTTAATCATTAATCATATTACGTACATGAATCTAACATGAAGATACTGAAGACATTGTCAAAATATTTAATTACTATTAAGTATATTATTTTTTTATAATTTTTATTATAAACTTGGTAGCCTGGTAACGTTGAAATGTATTAGTCGATTATTCCGATTTCAACGATAGAAGTTTTCTTGAAGTTGTTTTTCAGAATCGAATTAACAAACAGCAATAAATAAGCGCACGACAGAGCGCTAGTCAAGTTCTTACAGATGGCACGCATTAATACTTCAATCAGGCAAATATATTTTATTTTAGAATTTCTTTGCTGATGCCATGCGAACACTAAGACATGTCCATGTTTTAATATAATTACTAATTCATTTATTGATATTCTGTGTTATATTATAGTATATGATCTGACTTATACATTTCAATGTAACCAGCGTCCCATATAATTCAATCTATGTAAAATGCTATAGGTACTCAGCGAGTGAAGTGAGCTACACTTACATATTACACAATAATCCTTGGTCCGAATGCGATAGCAACTTGGCATCTTAAGAAATACTATTTAGCTTCATTAACAAACATTGTTTTCGAAAAACATTTTTTTAGTGTATTTTAACTTCGATATTGCACATCTCGTATTGTAATAAGTCTTTGTAAAGGACACTAATTTGTGATGTGTAAATATTAATAAATTATAAAATAATTTGCCTAAATATACATCGAAATAAATGTGTTTAGAAATAAACATTAGGTATGAATAAACTTAAACATTGCAAAATTGAGGCATATTCACTACTTATCAACTGGCTTTACTTTCAATACATTCCGAAAACACTGAACCAATCACTGGTATTTTTCTTTCTAAATTACTAAGAAAGACAATTTTTACCTATACTAATATTTATTTTAGAATATTTATGCATAAGATAAAACACTAGCGCTAAAAGTCATCCCTGTGGGACGCAACGTATCTCGTGAGATGCACAATATCAAATCCACACTAGCACACCATTACAACAATTCGCAATACCACGGAATTAAGTTTTAATAAGCTCATAAAATTCGATATTCACCACAGACAGTATATTTTGTATAAAGGACGTTTGAGCGAGTGTGGTCGACGGTATCAAAAGCTTAATCAAACTCTAGAAGACTTGGTTTACACGAACAATTTCAAATATACATTTAAGGCAGAACATCATTCTTAATATCTAACAGACCACCTCCAATCATATTGAAGAATCTCAGATACTTCAGGGGTATTTCTACAGAACCGAAGATGAGCAGAGATGTACGAATTGACTACGTATTTTAGATATAGTGTATAACTTTATCGCATTAAGTGGTTCAGTAACGTGTTTGTATTGTTTTTTTATTTAGAAAAATTAAAGAATAAAACGACCAAGAACATA
This sequence comes from Tuta absoluta, assembly GCA_027580185.1. NCBI lineage: Eukaryota > Metazoa > Arthropoda > Insecta > Lepidoptera > Gelechiidae > Tuta > Tuta absoluta. The sequence continues at coordinate 1,183,874 of JAQAHW010000019.1, read as the reverse complement.
GTTTAAAAAAAGCTCAATGCGAAACTTGACTCGAATAATATGCCATACGATCAAATTTATAAACAGAGAAACGGAAATATTCATTCGTCGATTCATCACTCATCTCAGCTTTAGTCGAAAATTACCCAACAAGTCTTCTAGCTTCACTATCATAATTGTACTATTAATATTTTCTCGCAACATCTCATTTCATTTTTAAAATCACATCTATAAAACACGCTCGCTCAAGCGCGCCCTCTTTAAGTATCTTAAAACATCTAATATTTGTTTAAAACTGACAGATCCAAAGTTTATAAGATACAGGACTAGCGAATATTTCATTCAACTATTATAAAAACAGTGTGCGCCTACAAAGCTTTGCTTAACACAATAATAACAAGAAACAATGACAAACAGAATGCAAAATTATCAATATGTCCATGGGCTTTATTGGCAGTGCCTCTTAAAACGAAAAATGCGAGGATACAAGCTTATACAGACATATCTAAAAATTCATTGGTGTTACACAATAACATGATAACGAATAAATTATGCATTATTAATCGGAACTACAAAGTTATTATACAGGTAGACCACAAAGTCCGTATGCATTTATAATATGTCAAACGGCGGATAACTATCACTGATTATATATTTGGCTAAATGTATTGAGACTTCAAAATTCATTTTAGGATATTAATAAAAAAGTGAGGTGATATAATATATCCCATTACATCAGCCGTTATAACGTTCCGTAAATGTCACTTACAACTTAAAATAACATACAACGTAGAAAATACATTATTGGTGTTGAAGAAAAAATGTAGTATAGCACCACAGTTAAAATTAATATTACGTATGCATAAGAATGGCGCGTCATCCGGCACACTATTGGACACCAACAGATACAAACTTAACTCATCGTGCATTTGAGTAATACTTGTGTACTTACACAGTACCTAAAAACACTTAACACTATAAAAATATTTTAGAAATTCTCACTTACATCAAAGAGGAACTGGCAAAATAAATCCTGTATTTTTCCATTGTAACATTCCAACTCGCCGCGAAATAGAAAAACCAGATTTGGTCCTCGCGTATAAAAATTCATGATGCCATTCCTTTAAACTGGACAGACCTATTCACTGCATATTGACGGTATAGCAAAAATATGATTCTTTCCATATTTTGATACATTTCATATCAAGAGTAAGTACGTTTGCTTTACATATTCTTGGTCATACTATTTCGTAATAGCATATTACTAGATGCTTATCAAAGTATGATAATTCATGTGAAAAATGTATCAAATATGGACCAATCCAAAAATATTAGTAGACTATCACTAAACAAATGGCTCAAAATATAATCAAATCCACTAAATACCCAATAGAAAAAATCCGCACATGTTACGGCAAAACCTCTTCGAAGCAATGTTAAAATTAAAAATAATAAGAGTAAGATAAAAAACCGTGGTGGTAGACCTAGCTCGATGGCGAGTATCACAATGTACCGTGGGAAGCAGGTCCACCTGTAGTTCATTCGATTCAATAGTCTCGCGTCCAGTGTAACTGCCGGTACGCGCTTGTACGTGCATAGAGGTCAAGTACGCTGGTCGCGACTCTATCTAAACGAATAAGCTTCACCCACTAGACTGTACGTTAACAGGGCTACCGACCGTTATTGTCCACTCATTCCGTTATAAATACTAACTTGCAACTAATATAAAACCTTTAGCCTTAAAAACTTCCACCCTACGTCACTTTAGTATCAAAAACAGTGATTAAATTTTATTAGAATAGAGTATTTTGTGCACACGATGCGAATTACAATAGCCCCGAAGGACCTAACGGCTTATAAGACACCAACTTCCATATACTAACCGTCACCTATTTAACCCTAAAAGGACTGACACATCGATTACTCTAAACGGTTACTTTGTTCTAAACGAGAATTCTTGAAACCACGCGGTTATATTAAGACATGTAACTATTAGATTCGTACTATAAGCTTTAGGGCCGTATCCACCTATAATCTAAGGGCCATATCCACCTAATGGCAAAGGCTCGTAACTACACAACTAGCATCAGTTAAAATAGATAAAAAACCAACTACGATACACAATCTTGCAGGATTTAACTATCTAAACAGTGAATGAATTTCTCTACTATTTTTTTCTTGTTCATATCAACATTTTTTTTAATAAATATTCATCCGTAATAAATTATTATCAAATTCGATAAAGCTCTAAGATTGATCCACATTCACATAAATTAATTATCAGGATAAGTCTGAGTGCGAAGCATCAGATACAGTTATTTTACGGAGGAACTGTCAATAAATATCTAAATTTACTTGTAGAGGGTTCCCCTTTATAGACAACTATTGGTTACAACATCAAGATAGCGTTGAGGCTATTGCCAACCAAAATAAATAATAAGAGAATCATATTCCAGTCTTGCTATCGGTTTAAACCTTGACTACAGTACGGCCAGCCCAATAAACGTGCTAATTCTCCATTTTTCTTTGTTGCGATCTCTTTTAGTGTGGAATTGACAGCTGTCATATCGGCTTATTGAGGTGGCCTCACTTTAATTCTAACATAAATCAACTAGCTGAATCCACTAGCGGTGTCACAAGTATTTTGTACGTTCAGGATTTTTCGATCAACACAGTTTCATTAACAAAGTTTCACCGTTTAGACCCCCCGAGTCGAAACAGCTTTACGTACGAAAATATTTTTTTCTGTGTTGTCTTTATCCACTAAATATCAAATCTAAAACATTGACTAATTTATAAACAAAACGAAAAAAAAAAAACAACAATAGCTTTATGATACTCATGCAATTTACTAACTACAAATCTAGCGTTCATTATGTTATCTTAGGTATTAAATATTCATGCAAAATCGTTCGATCCAAAGTGGTGCCACGCTAAGACTATTCAAAACTTTTTTTTTACTTTGGCTGAATTTTAATTAAAATTGACAGCATTCAAATCGGCACATAGCCAGCCGTTGATATAAAATTATCATTTGGAGACAATCTTTTTGGGACACCCTTTATTAGTTCAAACAAAAATAAATTATTTATACCCTTAAGAGCATAGCACGACTTTCCAAAAAGCGCTACCAAAATCTATTTAAGTATTTAGTTTATTCAATGAAAAACAAATTAATTTTAGACATTTTGTTTAAACTAGCACCGTGTCTTAGTGTTGAATTCGACTTTTTATTTTGCAATAGAAATCGATAGCGCATTAAAAGATCGCATTCGCAAGAAATCACTGATAGGAAATTTTAGAATCGCTTCATTTACAATGTAATGGGAGTTTTTCTGTTGATAGTTCTGAATGTCAAACCAGAGGGCACTGTGCTAAACTGAAAATTTGACGTTTCGATATGGCTGGCGGCAGCCATAGTTTTGTCTCAGGTTCCGTTTCACGTTGTGTTCGTTAATAATTTATTTATTTTAGTTTGATTTGCTACATAATCAACTTGTCGTCTTGCTATTATATTGAGTGTCATTCATGTAAGCAAACAAAAAATCTATAAGAAATTTAGAAAGATTACATAAATACAAAATAAAGAATATTTTGTAAAGTGGTATAGATTTTCATGTAAAGGAACGTTATTTCAATTAAGCTGAGCGCCCTCTACATGACAGTCGAGAATCTCTAGAAAATTTCCCATTATAACTGACCTATGACATTGACACATTTCCGACCAATCACAGAAAAGGCACAGTCGAGAGTGGCGCCATTAGTTACCTCATTACCCACTTAAGCGTTCATTGTTGGTTATAAATTAAGTACTGAATAGATTTGGTATTATATTTTTTTAGACATTTTCACGTATAACATAGGCATTAGGACTAAGTAAAGGACATTTTTTTTATTATAATTAGGTTATATCACACGTATTCTTACAAAGATATGCTGTTTTAAGCGTTGGTCATATAGAAATTCTGAAATAACTATTTTGTATGTACGTAATAATTATATTAGCATTTAGGATTAACTTATGAAATAATATTCAAGTATATGTTTGTTGAGGAGATATAACTATAAAGATTGGTAAGTTTTTGGATATTTAAAATGCAGGGCAAGCTTATACTATGCGAAAATTCCAACTGGCATGGACGGAAGGAACGATATATTTGAGCTAACACAATTTTTTGCGCTTCCATTTTATTTACTGAGCTTTTTTTTAACTTTAGGGCATTGCTTTTTATAAGTAATTCACTTAGATACTGCGTGTATCGAACATGGAGGTCAAGTTACGCTGACCACTACTGTACAAATAAGGTCCTTTGTTGACATCTCTTTTAATATTTTTTTTTAAATATCCTGGACTATTCACTCAGCGCCATCTAGTCCCAAACAAAGCAAAGCTTGTACTATGGGAACTAGATAGCTGATAATAATACTTTTTTTAAATAAGTACATAATATACATAGAAACACCCAGATTAAACACAAATATCTGAAAATGACTTAACAAATATTTGTGTCTTGTGGGAATCGAACCCACGACTCTTGGCGTAGCAGGCAGGGGTACTATCCGCTACGCCATCATCGGCCCAGTCATCATGGACCATGACATCATGGATCATCAGTATGGAACATGACAGCTGTAAAATATGGTTTATTGGGACGGCGTACCTATTTCTAACTGAACGAGCTATACCGATGCCTACATTACTTTTATTTACATTTTTAACCCTTTTTTCACTTTTCCGAATAATAAATAAATACCAAATTGGTAATGTTACGATTGGAATTAATCAATCACGAAAAGAAAAATAAATAAACGTTTTTGTTGCTAGAATTCAAGATAATTTTGTCCCTGTTGAGAAAACATTTCTGATGCCGAAGCAATGCCCAATCAAAAAAATCTAGTTTAAGAGAAGCTAGTTGCGGCAATTTTATATAGTTATGGAGTAAAACGTATACCAGAAAAACTTTACTATTTATTGAACTAAACAACTTAATACTTGAAACATAGTTCGAGAAATATTATCACCTTTCGTAACTTTAAAAGCCAGGAAGGGAAATGAAAAATAAAGTTGTTCAGTTCAATTCAATAGCTTTTGTAAGCCAGCAGATTACGTTAATCTATTCAAAATTCATTTACTTAATTGTAAAAAAATATTTTTTCCTAAAACGAAGCTCGACCGTCACAAAACCTCGGAAATTTATTTCATTTAAATACATTTATTTGTAAATAAATCTGTGTCAAATTCGAACTAATAATAAATAAAACAATTTTCAACAAATAATATTGATTATACTGAAAAGTGGCCATTTAATTTTTGGTTTATATCTAAATAAGAACTATACTAATCTAAAAAAACGGTGAAATATACACGCAAAAGATTAAAAGGGGTCGTCCACAAAATGACACGCTATTTTTTTTGGTTTTGCACTCCTATCGTAATATGGAAGTAACGCCATTTTAGTATGAAAGAAAACACCTGGTCAGACCCCTCCCCACTCCAAATTGTGTTAAGTAATTTAAGGACGACTCCTAAACCAGAAAAACATCAACTTTCGTCATTATTAACAATTTCTGAAAAAAAAAAAACTAACATTGTAATTGCAAATGTGACCACGTTTCAGTACCTCTAATCAAAAGCAAAATATACACAAATGCACTAATAATTTTGCTACTGTGCAAACAAAATTAGCTAACTGTAGGTATAAACAAATTCATTTAATAAAAATAAAACAAATATAATAAGTATAGCAGCCTGAATACTGGAGATAGCCGCGCGAAAATTTGTTAAAAATCAATGCAAGAATCAAGACAATTGACAAACAGAGGTAAATAGTTACTATATGGCAACAATGGAAAAAGTGTGGCCCAGATAGACATTTGTACTACGTTCAGATAATTCAAACACTCAAAAGTGTAAAATTGTGCACATGTTCAAAAATATTTTGTAAAATATATTGAGCTACAACGCCAGAATTGTTCCGTACTGTTTGTACTTAGAACAGTTTAGCATCTGGTATTGCAACTTACTATTATTAATTAGGTGCATTATAAAAAAAATATTATACAAGTAATCTTCTAAAATCGTAAAAACTTTCACAATGTTAACAGATCATTCTTTATTTTAGCGAATCGAGGGATACATGTGTCTTGCAATTTTAAGCGATGGACTGACAACCTGTTACTACGGTGATACACAATTTTCTGAATGACCCTCAAATGTTTCGCAGACGTGGCTTATGTCAGTTTTTACGGCCATTTACGCTCTGCTTACCCCGCAAGGGTTATAAGCGTGATATAAAATGTATCTTTTTATTCTTTATTTTACTGTGCTAAAGTGGATACAGCTCGCAACATGCCAACCTTGATGTTTAAATAAATTTAGCAATAAAAAAATATTAGCAATCAGTGCGAGATAATTTGAACGTAGTACAAATCTTTTTATCTCGCCCTAAGTCAACAAGTCAGAATATAATTAGGACAAGAAACAACTAACGACTAAAATTTGCTAAAAAACTAAACATTTTATTGTGCTACAAATAATTTGTTAAGACGTTGGATAAATCTTTGACTACATGCTAAAAATATTCTATGTTCGAATTGATTGTACTAATATTTTTTATAGGAAGCATAATTCAATGGGGTTGGTTAATAAGTGTTAGTTTTCGAATAATTTAGAGGTATTAACGAAACTGTTTTTTACATAATTCTTTATAAAGCAAATAAATTTACTATAAATATATAAACGTCAACACTGTTTACTATTATGAAAATATGATATTATGTAATTTGAAAATACTTTTTATATTTAACTTTGAAAATGTATATTCTTTTCCGATGAACCTGGTGTCAGAGTTTTTCAACCGCCTACTAGTAGAGTAGGCCTCTGACATGCTTGTATATCGACCGCCGTCTAAGTAATCAAATACAGCAACCGGGCCCGACGGCTTAGCGTGCCGTCCGAAGCACGGAACCATCTTTCAAAGAAACCCCAAATCCCATATTCGAAAAGAGGTTACTTTAAAACCAACCCCATAATTTTCTAGCATCGCACGGAATGGCCTAACAAATTAATAAATACTATTTCATAATTGTAACTGTAGGAAATGCATGCCATGCGTAAGGTATTAAACTTAAGGCGAGTGTAGCCGGGAACGACCTCGACAGTAGCGCCACTTAACAAAAAATATATTTTCTCTTTATACAAACAATCTATCAGAATATCCGTTGCCCAAGTTTTTGGTATAATCCATAAGTTAAATTAGAATCTGCAAACACAATGTAATAGTCGCTGCAAAAAAAGTGTCTAAAAACGGCCACTTTTAGTATTAAGTGCCATAACTAAGTATAATTACAGTGAATATTTAATTGAGTTTGTAGATTTTAATTTTACTTAAGAAAAATACTAAAAACTTGGATACCTAACGAATATTCTGATAGATTGTTTGTATAAAGAGATTTGTTTGTGAAGTGGCGCCACTGTAAGGTCGTTCACTGATACACTCACATTAAGGCGGCGCCGACCGCAGTCTTTATACCAGTGAACTAAAACCACAATATACCAAGGAAAGTTTAACTCTACTCGTTAGTATGAAGTTAAACTACTGTTCCTTGGTATTATGTGCTAAAACCTAGAAAATCAACGGTCAACAACAAGACTATAGTTGCATACGAGATTTTTCTGAAACGGCCCTTAAATATTTGTCAGAGGTTGCGATAGTGACCGTATTTTACGGCCGTTAGCGCTCTGCCTACCCCGCTACGGAGAAAGGCTTGATATGTGTATGTATGTAACATAAACACTTCGTATTTTGTACGCGACGACATTGCAGTTATTACCGTTGTTTTTGTATATTTCTAATCGCAAATGTGGTAAGGTCTATGGACATAATATTGAAAAGTCTTCATACATTTCAAGATCTATTATGATATGAGAATACTATTATCTGAAATCTTATAACTTCAGAAGGAAATAATAAATTAGTATTTTATTAATTGTGAGTTCTTTCTGGGACGCCCTGTTTTATAAAAGTCACAAAACAATATGTCACAAGATAAAGAGAGTTAATAATTTATTAACATGCACAAGTTCGATCAAATACGATACCACACTTGCGATTTATCACAATAAACTGCAAAAGTAGACTGAATGTATTAACGAGAAAAAGGCACTACCGCGAATACTAAATAAAAACTTATAGCCGTTTAATTCATTATAATATAAGTGAGCGTAAGTCAACTATGTCGATAAGGCAAACATTTATGATATACATAGGTGTTAAAAAAAAAACAAAAATTAATCACAAATAATAACGATTTTTAACGTTCTCCTTAAAACTAACACGGAAGATTGTTTTAATAACTATTCGTATTTTGGTTTCATTCCACCATAAGAGGTTGATCAGAATTTGTGCACCAAACGAAAAATTATGTATTTTTAATTAAAGCGTTTATAAGCAGCTCTTTATATATTCGTAAGAAATGTAACACGTTTTAAAGTTGATACGCACTGAACAACTTTATGAAATAACCTGACCAGAACTTTCTGCAAAGTTGTTCAGTTCATAATAAAAACGCCATTCACCCTAGTTACTTCGAAGTAAATGAGCATTCAATATTAGACATGCACAAATAAATTTTCACTAAAATTAACTAAGCTAATACGAGAGGAACTGACTAATAATTTATGTATCAAATCTACGTTTTGGCCGTACTATAGAACACAAGTGCTTTATCTAAATATTCGTACCGTAACCAACCCTGTGTGACGGCATTTCACAAATCGAAGCCCAATTTGCCATATTGCGACATATCGTAGTTTTAAGTGTGGTAGAACCTTATTGGACACACTGTATTAGGTATTAAGGACATTTATTGTTACTTTAAGTAAAATAGGTTTTTAGTGAGTACTTTTGTTTTAGTCAGAAAACTGCAGCAATTGTCGCAATCGTAGATTCGTATTCTAAATGCTAATGTTTTTTTTAAAATGTCATGTGTCAGTCTAGCATTCGGTTTGAGAAATACCGCACTCGGCACAAATAATAAAAACTATGAATTGACGTAAAACTAGCCGACCCCACTAGACGAACACCAAACCATACACAATCAATTCCATATACCACCGTCACTATATAAGCCTAAACGCACTAACTATCAAAATTCATTGAAAAAAAATTAACACGAAATAAATAAAAAAAACTGATACACTTACACTCTAATAGTTCATTACTTCATTTTATATACTTTCTTGTTATTTGCACGAAACGTGATAAATAGGGTGTTTTCAGATCGATTGTTGAAAATAAACTCATTAAAGTTGTCATTGTTTAGAAAATGGCAACATTTAATGAGAAAATTATTCGATTCAATCGTTGAAAATAACACTCTGTATTAAAATAGTGTCAACTAGTACGTAGAAACATCACATTTTATTAAGAAACGTTTTGTTCTGGTGTGAGCGAGATATATTTATATTTTTGGTTTTGTTCAGTCAGTGTGTGTTTTTTTTACACTAGTCAGATGCCCATTGACTAGAATGTAGATTTCTAGAACATCAATCTTTTGAGACAACATTGCATAATGGCGCGTATTCACTTGGAAGCATATGCTTTGGAACATTATTTCGAAACGAGTTCCCGAGTATTGCACGACAGAATCGCGGCGATTTCTGTATCAGATAGACCAGGAACGGTAATGAAACTTTGATAACATAATATGCGGACCAGATTTTGGCTTTCGGATTTTGATATGTGTTGTTGTAACTTCTGACTTTAATTTCACTGATGTTGCCAGCTTATATAATGGTTTTTCTGGCTATATACATGTTCCCGATACATTTGAGAATTCAATCATTTTTTTGATTCAAAATTCGCTGCCATTTGGTCGCGCATCACTCGTGAACTTATTTAAAACAAGGTTGCGAAATACGTCGCAAAACAAATATTTCCAAATGTATACGCGCCTTTACTTTTATATTTCGAATAACTTTCCCTTTAATAGAAATTGGACTAGTTTTTATTTAAGTACTTCATTTCGCTCACACCAAACAAATATATTTTGGCAAGTTATATTAGAAAACTAGCCAAATTGAATTAAGGAATCAACATCGATATAATAAGATAGATGACGTTGTATTTTTCGCCGAAACCAAAATAATGGTTTTAATTTTGAAAGAGCAAATGTTTTGATAAAATATAATTAACCAGTTTAATTCCAACTGTAGTAAGGCGGATTACCTTACCTGAAGAGCTGAATCGAAAGCGAAACAGTTGTCGACTTATTTTGCAAATATACTTTACGTCTTTCGTACGTACTTAGTACAATTTTACCAGTTCAATTTAAAAATTTAACTAAACTTCATAATATATAGTAAGCCTGTTGTTGTTTACTTTAGGCTTTTAAAGTGAAACGACTGAACTGACTAGTTTTTTTTAATAAAAGGGTAGTTTTAAAGTTTTCAAAACAAAACAACGCCATCTATCTAAATATTTAGCTATTCCTATAAACCATTTCGTCACACAGACGGGAAATACATTTAATACTTTGTTATAATATCCAGCCAAGCACGATTACGTGAACGCAAGTTCAACTGGCATACAAACTAACCTACACACGTCTATATGTATTAGATATACTTTTTTTATTATAATAATTGTGGTCTCCATTATACCTGTAAAGTCTTTCCATTACGAATACACTTTTGAAGAAGTTTAAGGACTTATTTGTAAAGTCATGGACATTTTTCAATGTGTACTCACATTAATCGTCAAAAATTGAACTCTGTAATATTTGTCTCATATACAGAATAGTAAGCAAGGGATAGGCCTACAACTCAACTTTTCAGTCTAACACCAATTCTAATACTTTTGACAAATAATGCAAGCAATTGTCTCAATTTCATATTACTGACTAAAACGGCTGATTAAAAATAGCACTGTCACTTTTCGTTAAATAAGTTTAGAAAAGGATAGTAGACGTCATAGACGATTTTAGTCATGTCATTTCTTAAATAGTCTTTAATTTTTTTGGAACCACCATATCTTTAATTGCCGCTTAATTATGACAGATAAACGCGTAAAATCATAGACAATTAAGAGGCGATAATGTTCTATCCTTGTCTAAGTGTCAGTTCTATTTTTAGTTAGAAAATTTAGTCGGTAACATGAAATTGAGACTAATATGTACCAACTATTAATTATCATCAAGAATTACTTTAAATGCACAGATAAAAAGTGCTCGTAAATTCAGTAGAATATTTCTGTTGATATGATATATATTTCTCTTTTAGAAATTGCAACGATCCCTCATTTAGAAATTTCTAGAATCCTGTTTTATCCTATTTCAAATATACTCCATTTTAGGTCTATTTAGACGTTTAAGTAACTAGGCGAAGACGGACCATACCTTATTTAGGAATGTATTTTTCAATTTTCAATCGTAAATTTGACTTTAAGAATCATATAAAATGGCAATAAGAATTTTAATAGTGCCTTTGATGTATTGTGACATCAGGAGTATATATTAAAAGTCTGAAACTAAATGCCAATTTCAGCATCAAATTTATCAAAAATCATGAAAACTTTTGTGCACCTTTGCTCAAATAGCCACACTCTGAATTTTTGGACTTAAATAGAATGCCGTATCACTTACATGTGATAGAATGAAAAAGAAAAAAAGACAGACTTTTAGCTGATTCCTACAAGGTGTAATTAAGAAAATTGAAAACGAGGTTATAAAAACTGATAACTTTTTGGGACACCCTGTCGGTACATACATAGATCTTAAAAATAGTTTGTGCGGGAATCAAATTGTCTTATAGCGTATGTGGCATTTTGAAATGTCAGGAGCGGGTAGTTGGCAAATACGTTAGGTATATTAAATGTGTAAAATTTAGAATAAGGTAAGCTAAATGGGCGTCAAATGCAACGGCTTTAACGTACATAAAAAGGTTTAAAAGATTCGTATAGTGTTTTGACGTAAGATTGATATTTTCAGGAATATTTAAAATTAGATTATTTGGACTTTTTGAGACGATTTTTTTCAGGTTAGCACAATAAGTTTTAAAAGCACGCTGTGTAGTAAAATAGTTAAAGCTTAAAAGGTTTTCTCCTCAAAATATCAATCCTTGGTCGCCATATTTAAAAACTGCGTTTCGAGTGAACGATTAAAAGGTATAAATGCCGTAGGAAAAACACATCGTCTACGTAAGGCTTGTATAAATTTCGACTTCCATTAGTTAGGAAGATAGAGAAAAATAATAGAGGGTGCCTTGGAACGTCTTTTCCGAGTATATTGTATTCCAAAAACGATAAGCTTGACCCGGTAAACTGAACAATTTTATCCAGTAATTTAAAAGTAGTTTAAAATGGACCACCTACACAAAAAAAAAACAACTGACCGAGTAATTTTCTATGGGGGGTCATTGTTTTTAATATTTTGACCTTTGTTTCTTGGGGAAAGTTGTTAAAACGGATTATGCTTAGCGTTTCAGGGAAAATCTGTCGTTCGGAACCACCCTGTATAGTAAATAAATATATTTTTCATTTCATTATATGGTTTATAGCAGAATCATTATATGATCTATATCATTTTTCCCTGTCTTCCCGAATAAAATTGAAATTGTAAAATTCTTGATTACACTCATTTTCAGGTAACTTTTTTAAGCCTCGGAGAATCTAGAACGAGCTAGACGTAGAACACCTTATTTATCTAAACAGACACATTAAAATGGCCTAGAAATTTCTAAAATTACCTAGAAATATCCAGAAATGCAAATGCCCAGAAACAACTGAAAGAAACCCGAATTCACAGGATATATCCGGATATAGCTGAGAAGTTCTAGACGTTACCGGTGATATACAGAAATTACAGGAAATATTCAGAAATTGCTAGAATCATCCAAAACTTCAGAAGAACATCTAGAAATTGCAAGAAATATTCATAAACCTCCGAAAATTTTCAGACTCTAGAAATTACCAGAAATAACTGGAATAAACTAGGAATAATTTGTCAAAATTGGTTTTTAAGCTCTTTGGCCAGGCAGTACGGGTGTCGGTTATGCTTAAATTAATACCTCTGGATAAATAGCTTGATATATCTAGAAATTTCCAATAATCTCTTGAAATATCTGGAATACTCTAGAAAAGTCCTGTAAAAACCAATTTTTTGTTCATCTGTATTACGGTTGTCGCTTACGCATAAATCTATAGTCGTACCTCTGGAAAATTGTAAGTAATCTCTGGAATATTCTAGAAAAATCCAGTAAAAACCAGTTTTTAGTTTATCGGCCCTGTAGCCAAATAATAGGGGTGTCGGTTAGGCATAAACCTGGTGTCGTACCTTTGGTTCTTCTGGTAGAAATCGTTGCGTTGCACTTTCCTGTAGTTCTGCGTTCGGCGCTGGTTGTTCTTGTTATCCGACTTGTCTGTTTGTTTGTTCGCAGATGGTGTTTTGTTGTTGTTCGTCTCTAAGTTTGTTTCGTTCTTTGTTATTTCGTTGGGTGTTTTGTTCTGAAAGTGTTGTTACTTTTGTTATTATAAGACAGAAAAGCTATAAATCACAAGTGTGATCAATAATTAATGCTATTTTAAGCCGTGTGATGCCGGCGTATAATAGCATCACCCCTTTTCTTTCCCGTGGGAGTCGTAAGAGGCAACTAAAGGACTCGAGGGTGTGTATTGCAATTTTAGGCGATGGGCTGACAACCTGTCACTAAAGCAGTCCACTGTTTTTTGCATGACCCTCAAGTATTTGTCTGACGTAGCGTGAATGTCAGTTGCGGCATTTTACGCTCTGCCTACCCCGCTAGGGATTATAGGTGTGATATTTGTATGTATGTACATACATACATACATACATAAATCACGCCTCTTTCCCGGAGGGGTAGGCAGAGACTACTTCCTTCCACTTACTACGATCCTGGCATACTTCTTTCGCCTCCTCCACATTCATCAATCTCTTCATGCATGCTCGTCGGTTTAGGGTACTCTTGACCTGACCTGACTGTATGTATGTATGTGATCAATAATTTATGTTAAAGAATATTATTCTAAACAGTTTGCTAATAATTTCAATCAATTGTACGCTACAAAAGGCTGCGTTTACACCGTTCGATGATCAGATAGCAAAAGATTCGAAAAATCTAGTTCTTTTATTTCGTAACAAGTGTTGTTTTTTTTGCCATGCGATGTCGGCTTAGGATAGCATCACCCCATTACTTTCCCGTGGGTGTCGTAAGAGGCGGCTAAGGGACTCGAGGGTGTGTATTGGTTGTGTGGTTGGTTGATACACAATTTTCCCGAAATACACTCAAATATTTGCCAGACGTGGCGTAAATGTCCGTTTTTGCGGCAGTTTACGCTCTGCCTACCCCGCAAGAGATTATGGGTGAAATAGAAATTCTTTATTTGCTAAAAATGTGGTGCTATAAAGATATTACAGGAAATATATTTGTATCGCACATTTTACCAGAATCTGACACGCAAAATTAAAATATAAATTGATAATGCATCATGTCATCATCGTGGGTGTCGTAAGCAGCGACTAAGGGACTCGAGGGTGTGTATTGCAAATTTAGGCGATGGGCTGACAACCTGTCACTATGGTGATACACAATATTCTAAATGACCCTCAAGTGTTTGTCAGAAGTGGCGTAAATGTCCATAGTTTACAGCCGTTTACGCTCTGCCTACCCCGCAAGCAGGGTTGGCACGATTAAAACAATTTGTTTAAAACATGTGTTTTATACAGTGTAGGTGTTTTAAAACATTGTTTAAAACATGTTTTAGACAATGTTTCAAACGTTATGAAAAAAACATAGTTTAAAAATTATAATAATCGTAATTTTTTTTCATATTTTTTATATTCAATCAACCTAAAACATTTTTTTCTAATATAATTGAAGTAGTTTTTTACGTGTACGATTTTTTATAAGTACTATAACATAATCAAAAAGAAAATCCGCTCTATTTATACACTCTATCGGTAAAGTCCCCCGAGGAAATCCCAGGACTTTCCCGTAATGCATGATCATTTGATATATGTTTTGGGTATTCCCCTTATTTTATGAGAAGTTTAGATGTTTCCCTTACTTAAAATGAACGTCTGAACATACAAAATGCATTTAAGTAAGATCGATTTTTGTCATGCAGTTTTATATTAGTTTCAAAGTGAATTATAACAGGCTTAATTAATTAAGAATAAATAATAACTAATGATGAAAAAAAAAACACCTGTTTTAAACATTTTGAACTGTTTGATTTATAAAATTTGAAAAAGAACAGTTTTTTTTTCAACCCTGCCCGCAAGGGATTATAGGCGTGGTATGTATGTATGTAATGCATCATATTTACATGTGTGTGTGTGTGTGATGTGTATGTGATGTTTTTTTACCTCCTTAGCGTCATGACCGGTAATCTTGGCGTCACCCTTGGGGCTGCACGCGGCCTCCTGTTTGCTTCCCGGCGCCGCTTGACACGTGGCGTGTGTGGATTCAGTCTGCAAGTTACATGCCTTGTGGTTAAGCTGGGCCCGGATTATTTATGTATTTATTATTGCTATGCCAGCGAAACTCCACTGTCATTGTATTGCCACTGTGATTTTCAATACTTAACTGTTGGCAGAATACGAAATGACCAAAACTTGTTTAACTGACAGGTACACACAACTGAAACGATTTTTATTTAGCCCTGGCCAGGGCTAAATAAAGTCTTCTTTGGGCTTCGAGGCAGTGCCTTTATTTTTATTTTTTTATCCCGCCTTATTACCGTTCATGAGATACGGCCTCCGAACTATTATAGACAAAATCAAGCCACAAAATTATTATTATTTTGTATGGCACAACAATTGTAAACAACAATTTTAAAGGTATTTTTTTTAAGCGGCAACGGAAATACGGCATCTGCGATAATTACAACTTCCTAACTATCTCAGTTTATGAGATACAGCCTGGTGACAAGACAGACGGACAGCCGAGTCTCAGTAATAGGATCCCATTTTCACCATATTAATTATTTATTGTACACATTAATACTTAATTGGTCCATGTTAATACAATAGGTGAAAAACTTAAAATTAGTTACAACGGCGAACTTATTTCTATAAGAAATCTCTTCCAGCCAACCCAATGGAGATGAAAGAGGAGAAAAAGCGGGAACTTGAAAATAAATTAAATTATGTACTTACGATTATTGAACTTAACTACAAAACAACCTAAACTACAAAAGTATACAAATACACAAATAAAATACGATAATACACTACTACATAAATAAATATATATTTTAAATATATTATTATTATTAAATAATATATTCAAAGACGACTTCAGAAAGTGATAAATTAATAACATATTTATAACTTATGTACCTATATATATTATAATTGTGATAAAAAGTGCTCTTTTATCTTTTTCTTGAAAGAATCAATAGAAGGTACTATGGTTTTATTTTGCACTCACAGTGCTATATTACTTTCATAAATGAAAATAAGAAATTGAAAAAATGTCAGCGCCCGCCGGGACTTGAACCCGGGAATTCAAGTCCCGGCGGGCGCTGACATTTTTTCAATTTCTTATTTTCATTTATGAAAGTAAAATAGCACTGTGAGTGCAAAATAAAACCATAGTACATTTAATTAAGCAAAGCTTCATCGCATGGTTCGAATTTCACTCTTAAGTGGACTGACCATAGTATTAGTTTCAAATAACTTATACTAGATGTCGCTTGTCGTCGCTTCGAGACGAGTACCAAGAGGTTGAAGATTTCGTCGGCTTACGTCGGGGCGCCGGTAGCTCAGTTGGCAGAGCAGTGGAACGGTACTCCACGGTCCCGGGTTCAAGTCCCGGCGGGCGCTGACATTTTTTCAATTTCTTATTTTCATTTATGAATCAATAGAAGGACTATCCTGAATTTCTCTGGGAAGCTTATTCCACATCTGTATGGCTCGGGCCCCTCCAGATGACCCCATTTAGCTACGGAGCCCTAAAGTCTATACCCACTCTAACCTGTAGGTTGTTCACCGCTGGGGTCGGCGAGTGCACGGGCGAGGGAGCGAGCGCCACGGTCAGGGTCAGGTCGCACCACATCGCGCAGCGAGCACGCCGCGCGCACACACCTAACTGTTTCACTGCACTCGCCAACTGGAGAATCGCTGGAAGACAATCGATTTTTATTAGTAACCTACATACATACACATATCACGCTTAATATCGGCCACAAAAAAAGGCAATTTACGCCACGTCTGACAATTTTTTGTCGATTTTCATTAGTAACCTACATACATACACATATCACGCTTATTATCGGCCACAAAAAAGGCAATTTACGCCACGTCTGACAATTTTTTGTCGATTTTCATTAGTAACCTACATACATACACATATCACGCTTATTATCGGCCACAAAAAAGGCAATTTACGCCACGTCTGACAAATTTTTGTCGATTTTCATTAGTAACCTACATACATACACATATCACGCTTATTATCGGCCACAAAAAAGGCAATTTACGCCACGTCTGACAAATTTTTGTCGATTTTCATTAGTAACCTACATACATACACATATCACGCTTATTATCGGCCACAAAAAAAGGCAATTTACGCCACGTCTGACAAATTTTTGACGATTTTCATTAGTAACCTACATACATACACATATCACGCTTATTATCGGCCACAAAAAAAGGCAATTTACGCCACGTCTGACATATTTTTGTAGGTCATTCGTAAAATTGTGTATCGCCATAGTGACAGGGTGTCAGCCCATCGCCTAGAATAGCAATACACACCTTAGAGTCCCTTAGTCGCGTGTTACGACTCTGAAGGGGAAATGGGGAGATGCTATATTCTAAGCCGGCATCACACGGCAACATTTAAATTTAAAAAATTATAAGTAAAATTTGTGATAAATGTAGACAACAGCAGAGTGCAAGAGTGATAAATACATACATACATACATATACATATATCACGCCTTTATCCCTTGCGATAAATAGAGAGACATAAAGCATTTAGGCTGCCCGCACACGTCCGACTTTTTATAGGACCGATAATCGGGCAGATTTTTCCTCCGATTTTTAAGACCGATTTTGTGACCGACTCAAAGCACACGTCCGTCACTTTGTCTGTTGGTTTCGAGGGAGTAGCACGTCATGGACGGCCGACTGTCGGTGAGTAGTGTGCGTTAACGCATACATTTCCGAGTGTTCCATTTTTCACCGACAATTGGATCGGTCGGGATGCACCGATTTTATTTCTGACCGGCTATTTGTAGGATGTGGGCGTTACACTATTGCAATCAATACGTTCCATTTTACTCCTACAAAAAATCGGTCACCGATTATCGGACGTGTGCGGGCAGCCTTAATTAAATCAAAGCTACACTTACGATCCTGCATGTATCGCTGGTTGTTATGCACATGCGGCGCTAGCTCGCGGCGCCGCGCCGCCTGCACCGCCGCCACCGCACTGCGCCACGACAACATCGCACTCTCCACCTCGCTGTGTGGAGCGCTGCAAACGAAAATGATAGTGGAAATTACTCACAGATTGTATACGGAACTTATGTATATACGTAATCACAACAAGCATAATAAATATAGTAGTTTATGCAACTGTCGTATAATGGGGGTCATTAGAATGCGAGTGTCTGTTTATCACACGAGGCGTAGCCGAGTGTGATAATAGATTGACACGAGCATTCTAATGCCTAATTATATGCAGTTGCATACACTATTTTATCTACACTCTAAAAAATTTACTCAGTTGAACACTTTTCCAAACGTCCGCACCTGCGATTGCAAGGCCCGATACATGGTCAAATTCAATACGAGAAGTCGAGAACGTAATATGGCTTGATATGAATTTTTGAAGATTCTTTACTAACAGTTGTTTAGATGTCGAGTCTCAACAGCAAATAACTAAACAACTGAACAACAACTGAACAACACTGAACAACAACTGAACAACAACTGAACAACACTGAACACCATCTGAATAACATCTAATCAACATCTGAACAACAACTGAACAACATCTCAACAACAACAGAACAAAAACCTTTTAAAACAACTGAACAACATCCGAAAAATGACCGTACAACAACAACTGTCAGGTGCGGTGGAAGATAGCGATTTGAGTATTGGAAAAAAAAAACTTCGTTTCATTTCTCAACTTTATCGTAATAAGAGTTTTCTCATTAAGTCATTACGCTTCTGTAATTTATAGTAAACCCTAGTTTTTATAGGCAGAATGCATAAAGTAGGTCATTATGCATCTGTTTTTGAATTCATAATTCGAACATTATGAGACGAGTGTAGATAAATAAATAAAAAATACGACTGTTTTCTGAGCTAAAGCCTAGCCTATGACACTAGGGATAATGTAATGATTCTTCCGATAAAATTCCCTCAGTGGTTAACGAGATGCAGCACTTTATTAAATAATCGCATTTACATATAATAACTCTAAAAACATTACACTCATTTTTTGTTCGTGTAAAAAACGTGAATTACTTCTTCATACTCACACACATTCACATTTAATTCCAATTCACGTTCATAAATTCACAATTCATGAGTTTCACCTGAATTTAAAAGTGTGAAAGTCTAGAATTTAAAAGTACAATTTGTGTGAAAGACACACATCTTACACGCATACTCTAATTTGCGCATAATATATTCAATATGTATTTTGCGGGTTCGACCACCCTATATTTTTCTTTACTGACCTTCTTTTCTAAAACTCTTATCTCTGATATAATCTTTACCTCAAGCATTTCTACGAAAATAACTTTTAAATCAAAATAACTTGATTCAAAAGAGTTGCTGAAATGTCAGCAAGATTCTTGACGTCATCTCGCCGGGTCAATCCCGTCCTTTTTTTCTTCGTTGGTCACATTGTCTTGACCCCTTTTCAGATTTATTATTAAGATTACTTACATTTCAGCAAGATTCTTGACATCCTCTCTCCAGCCGCTGGGGTTAACACCGTCCTTTTTTTCTTCGTTGGCCACATTCTCTTGACCCCTTTTCAGATTTATTATTAAGATTACTTACATTTCAGCAAGATTCTTGACATCCTCTCTCCAGCCACTGGGGTCAACACCATCCTTTTTTTCTTCGTTGGCCACATTCTCTTGACCTCGTTTCAGATTTATTATCAATATTACTTACATTTCAGCAAGATTCTTGACATCATCTCTCCAGCCGCTGGGGTCAAACGTGGCCGGGTCAATCCCGTCATTTTTTTCTTCGTTGGCCACATTCTCTTGACCCCGTTTCAGTACCGTGATCTTAGCGTCGTCAGATTTGTTCGGTTTCTTGTTTTGCGCTACGCACACACTTGCGCGAAGTGTTTCCATCTTGCCCATCAGTGTTAACACCTGGAAAGAATTGCGTTGTTGTTATTGGCATACATATTACATACATAAATACATACATAAATGACGCCTATATCCCCATACATACATAAATCACGCCTATATCCCTTACGGGGTAGGCAGAGCGTTAACAGCCGTAAAACGGATATTAACACCACGTCTGACAAAAGTTTGAGGGTCAATCAGATAACTGTGTATCACTACAGCGAAAGGTTGTCAGCCCGTCGCCTAAAACTGCAATACACACCCTTAAGTCCCTTAGTCGCCTCTTACGACACCCATGAGTAAGAAATGGGGTGATGCTATTCTAGGCCGGTATCACACGGCATCGGCATACATATTATGTTATATCATATTATGTTATTATATTATTCTTTGTACGTGTTTCTCTTGTAATGTTTTTGTGTACAATAAATGGAAAATAAATAATAAATAAATAAATACATAGAAAAAGGGCATTGGCGTTAATTGAAGTATTGTTTTTACGATTCCTGAAAAGATATACCTAGGGGAAAGTTGTTCAGTTTATTACTCAGTGCACCCTATGGTATTTGGAGAGCTTTCCCTTGTCTAATAGTTGTTGTCGTATGAGGATACAGATAAATTATTGACAATACTTTCCTGAACCTCATAACAGTAGCTATTAATCTATGTTCACAATATGCCCTATGGCGTACCCTGGGGAAGGCCTACGTCCAGCAGTGGACTGCAATGGGCTGATGTATGTATGTATGTATAGTCGTTTATAGCACATAAGGTACCAGATGTATCTATATGTATTAGAAGAAAATGACTTCTTTTATGAGAATAAGTTTTCCGTGTGATGCTGGTTTAGAATAGCATTACCCCATTTCCTGCTCGTGGGAGTCGTGAGAGGCGACTTAGGGACTCGAGGGTGTGTATTGCAATTTTAAGCGATGGGCTGACAACCTGTCTCTATGGCGATACACGATTTTCCGGATGACCCTCAAATGTTTGTCAGACGTGGCGCAAATGTCCGTTTCATGCGGCCGTTTATGCTCTGCCTACCCCGCAAGGGATTCTAGGCGTATTTTTGCGAACTTGCAAAATTTTCGAGTGCGGGCAGGAAAATTTTGCAAGTTCGCAAAAATTGTATACCTAACACGGGAAGTGTTTTAAAATTTGGTACTCGATTCTAGTTGTGATATGTGTATGTGTATGTATGTATAAGTTTAAATTTTTATCATGCATTAACTGGAAATAGAATTAATTCAGTTCTATTGGAGTACCCCTGGTATCTTATGTGCTACAACCGATTGTACACTATGCACCTGCTCCTGCTCCTGCCGCTGTCGCGAATATTGGTCGAGATACTTACGCGGAAGTATCATCGCCAGTGAGTGTTCACACACTGCCGTCATACTCTTCTCGCACCAATACGAGTGAGCGAGATAGGTTCCTTTGACTCGCGTACGAGGCGCCGACACTCGCGGGAGCACGGGAAGTGGCAGCGACATGACGAGTAGCAGCACGAGTAACCTGTTTACTTCCCTTACTATTTTCCTGCCCATAGCTCGAATATTTTAACTGTATTTACTGAATAGTGCAAATGTTTAAGGTATTTTATATAACGACAACGCGGCATTAGTTACAATAATGTACACCTGGTTCATAAGTATGTAATACTAGCTGTTACCCGCGGCTTTGCCTGCGTACTCATAGGAAATAAAAATAACAATGACCTGTGTATTGTGTGCCTCTCCCTCTTTCTTTCCCTCCCCAAAGTTTCGCATTTAAAATATTAGTAGGATTTTTACTGTATTCACTGGATAATGCAAATGTTTTAGGTATCCTATAACGGCCCTGGCTCACCTTGGTGTGTTCCCTGAGCATGTCCACTGTCAGCCTGTCTACCCTGCTGGGGCAGGGCGGTAGTCGCGGCACAGGGATGGAGTTGGAACTGCTGACGGCCCTGCCGGGATACGCTAGCGCAAGTCTCGCCTCCGTGCGTTTCCGCTCGCGCTCCAACTGGCGCCACTGCTCGTAGCACGCGTCGAGGCGCGCGTGTAGGATACCTGACGATGTTGCTGCGCCTCTGTAGAATAAATATTTACATTTGTTGACTAAAAATGCATTTTTCCCTAGAAAATGCAAGCCATCAAGGTATTATTAAATATACTTTTTCTTATGTGCCATTTAAAAGTTATGTATTAAAAGTTAATATTTGTTATTATAATATTCTTTATTGCACAAAAAATACACAGAAAAAATATATGTACAATTTTTGTCGCAAAGGCGAGCTTATCTCTAAAGAAGAGATCTCTTCCAGCCAACCCATATCTTGTGAGTTATTGCATTAGTTACAAGATTTTAGATATAATTAATTAATTATGGCTCTCTCTCATAATGTTGCTGTGCCCTAACAGGGTGTCTTTGTACGGGTATATACTGTTCTGCACATTGTGTGACATTGTATTACTTACATCTATGTATACGAGGCGGTTTTCTATTAGGACAATACAAAATTGTTATAAAAAAAAGAAAATTGTGTTATGAAAATTTCTTTTTTTTACAATGACCGATCATGACGTCAATTAGTGATAATACTATCCTACATTGAATAAAGTTTTTTCATTTTCACTGATTTATGCAATAAACGATTGAAATTGAAGTGGTTTTTGAGGCTTGCTAATATACATACCTCATATTCCTCATAGCGTAGAAAGGTGCTAATAGTGGCAGATCTAACATGGGTGATGGCAACACTGGCGGCGGTACGGGCGGACTTGGCCCTAATAATGCGCCAAGACCTGGAAACAAAAACAATTATTCAAAAAAAGTCATTCCCCATATGCCGTGTGATGCCGGCCTAGAATAGCATCACCCTATTTCTTACCCATGGGTGTTAAGAGGCGACTACGGGACTCGAGGATCAGATGTGTATTGCAATTTTAGGTGATGTGCTATGTGCTAACAACCTTTCACTATAGTGATACGCAGTTCCGATCTGATTGCCCCTCAAACTTTTGTCAGACGTGGTGTTATAGTACCGCCGCCGAGAGAAGTCGATTTTGACAGCTGTCAGATTCGTGATAATACTATGGCAGAGGGTCCATTTTCCTTTGTTGACATCTCTTTTACTATGGAGATGACATCTGTCAAAACCGACTTCTCTCGGCGGCGGTACTATAATGTCCGTTTTACGGCCGTTAACGCTCTGCCAGCCCCGTAAGGGATAAAGGCGTGATTTATGTATGTATTCCCCATAATTTATTACTAGCGGCCTGCCCAGTGGTTTCACCCGCTGCTAACTGTTTTCCCGCGGGAATAAGAAATTTAAATATAGCTTATGTTCATCAGGGATAATGTAGGATTGTAATGGTAAAAGATTTTTTTAATCGGTCCTGTAGTTTCGGAGCCTATTCAATTCAAACAAACAATCAAATCTATCCTTTTTATAATATAAGTGTATATGTGAACTATCTATCTTTGGCTTGCTTTCACGATTTAAAGGTCCCGGGTTCAATTCCTGGCGTTCGGCACTCAATTGTAAATGTTTCCGTAGTTTGGAGTAAACCGTTTAGCGGTCATCCCGTCTATGGAGTATCTACGATAACTAAGATGACCATTCTTACACGACAATTTTCGAAAGAGAACCTTAGAAGAGAGAATAAATACCAGAATATTGAATCGTTCTTCGATTTTTCGTTCGTTCGTTCGTTCTTTTATACAATATCAAATAAAGAAACAAGCACTTTCATATATCATGAATGACAATAAGAAAATGATTGTTTTGGCGTCGGCCGGAGGGTTGGAGTACCGTCCCACCGCTATGCCACTGAGCTACCGGTGCCTCGACCGAAAACTTCAAAATTTTCAACCTCTTGATACTCGTCTTAAACCGACGTACAAGCGACATCTAGTGTTAGTAACATTGAAACAAGCATTGTTTAAAGTTAAAAAATAATAAATACATACACATATCACGCCTATAATCCCTTGCGGGGTAGGCAGAGCGAAAACGCAAAAAATGGACATTTACACCACGTCTGACAAATATTTGAGGGTTGTGTATCACCATAGTGACAAGTTGTCAGCCCATCGCCTAAAATTGCAATATACACCCTCGAGTCCCTTAGTCGCCTTTTACGACTCCCACGGGAAAGAAATAGGGTGATGCCATTCGAAGCATCACACGGCAACAATAATCAATAAATTTAACAATAATCTTCTTGTAAATCCCAAAAGATATCTTTAAAAAAGCTCAGTTGATTAGTTTTGATACTTACCGAGATTGAACGGAGCGTTTTCGTGCAAAAAAGAGACGTCGACGTTCAACTGATTAGGCGGGGGTCGATTCCGCATCAGCAGGCTCATTTGCCTCGCCAACTCCTGATTCTGACGCATCATAGCTTGCTGCATATTATTCGAGCCATTCTCGAAGTTTCTCTGCTGATCGTTGATTCCGTTCGGTGGCATCTGGTTACGCATGTAATCGTGACTGAAGCCGTTCGGCTTGAAATTCATCGAATTCGGAGCCGAAACTGGCGTCTGATTTGAAAAATCGAAGTTCTGATTCATTTGCCGGTCGTTCATCATCATTTCGTTTAAGTAGAACTCTCCGTTGAAGTTTTTCGGTGGGTTCTGGAAGTTTCGATTGAAGAACATCTTTTGTTCCTGCATTTTGTTGAAGTCTTCGTTTTGGTAATGGCCGTTCATTTCTGGTCGGAACTCTGCGCTACTCGGCATCTCGTCTCGACGGTCTAACGACAGATTCAGCTGGTTTAAGTACGTGAGGATATCAGCTGTTTCCTGCGAGCTCTGGTCCTTTGGAAAGGTGTTGTCGAATTTATTAGGAAACCTCTGCCCGTTGAAAGATTCGAAGTTGTTGTAATTCATTTCCAAGTTAAGGCTGTTTGGTCTGTTGAAATTGTTTGCGAACATGTTGCTTTCGGGCATGGAGTTTCTTTGGCTGGGCTCGAAGAAATTGTAGAATTTCTCGTCGAATTTGTTCGGGTTTGTGAACTGAGCGCCGCCTATCTCCTGAGCGGCCAGTCTTAGTAAGTTTAGCTGCTCGGGGCTGACATCTGTGGACGCGTCTACGGAGTCGACGCCAAGCAAACCGACGTCGTTTTCATTGTAATTGACGAAACCGTTTCCGAAACCGTTCTGTACGTTATAGTTGAAACCGTTCTGTTCGTTTTGGAAGTTGAACATGTTGTTTTGATACGTCGAGTTGTAGTTAGGTGGTGCGAATGTACCATCGCTTTTCGGGTACTGGTTCGGTATGCTGTTTAAAGTTTTTTCCGGTGGTTGTACAGAGCTGGAAGGAGGAAAATGCATATTCAAAAACATGAATATAATTAGAATAGCAGCTCGTAGAGTTAAAGGTCTTAGCCTTATGTGTGGGTAATCGACAAACTAGAGATTTGAAGGTCGCGATTGGGCTGCTTGTTTGAAAAATCTTCTACGGATAAGCCCTAAGAGTGAATAGGCATTATCTAAGCAAGCATGTACCATCTTCGTCTGCATCGTTACTTACCATCAGGTGAGATAGCAGACAAAATGCGGGCCTATTATATATTTAAAAAAAGAACACCACCAATAAGTCAGCTGTATGTTTCAAAGCGAAAATTGAAGACACCATTCTTTAAAGAAAATACAGATACCCCCCGCTAGCCAGTCCTGCAATTTATCTTATCCGCTATTCGCCTTTACGACGCTACAACAGTATATTAACCTGCAAAATGGGCTCCGCCCATGCCCAAAATTGGGACAATCCAGGCATAATCCAGGCTGATAAAAAAAGTGAAACCAACCTGTTCCCTTCTGTAGGTCCGGTCTCATCGAGGATCTTGGTGATGAGGTCACGGACCATCGAGTTCTCTTCCATAATGCGTTCCGACTGGAATCAAATAATATGAGCACTTTACTCGAAATCTTCCTCAACATGTTACGCCGACTCTAAGAATTGGGATAAAGTCAGAGAGAGATATAGGCTGATCATTCCCGAAAAGTTTTC
Source organism: Tuta absoluta (assembly GCA_027580185.1). Lineage (NCBI taxonomy): Eukaryota > Metazoa > Arthropoda > Insecta > Lepidoptera > Gelechiidae > Tuta > Tuta absoluta. The sequence continues at coordinate 1,157,540 of JAQAHW010000019.1, read as the reverse complement.
CGTGTGATGCCGGCTTAGAATAGCATTACCCCATTTCTTGCTCGTGGGAGTCGTAAGAGGCGACTAAGGGACTCGAGGGTGTGTATTGCAATTTTAGGCGATGGGCTGACAACCTGCCACGCTGCCACTATGGCGATACACAATTTTCCGGATGACCCTCAAATGTTTGTCAGACGTGGCGCAAATGTCCGTTTTATGCGGCCGTTTATGCTCTGCTAAAGGGATTATAGGCGTGATATGTGTATTTGTAGAGATATAGGTAGCGGTTTTTCCCGCTGCTTAGCGTTATCCCGTGGGAATATGACCTTTTCCCAGCGTTTAATATACATATAGGGTGAAATTTTACTACTGATTGATAGCGAAATCTCAGGAGAGGCTGGTGATAAGGAACAACTTTTCGCAAGGAATATTTAGGTTGAAATATGACAAAAATCTTTTAGTTTCAAATTCAAATAAGCTGATCGGCAATTTTGTACGGTGGGCCCAAATTCATCCCATTTCTTTTCCGCGGGCACAGATTACGCACATCTACAGACGACACTCCCGCCCCAGAGGCGTTCAAGGTCGTTATATTTGCCTACCGCCTACCTGGCGCTTAGCGAGCAACTCAGGTAGGGTGCGTGCGCGCCTCTCTGCGTAAATGATCGTCGCGCGGGCCGCATTTTATATTATCATTTTTTTTTGTTTTTTTGATTTACTTTGGTGTTTTCGTATCTAAAATTGACTCGAACAAATGCAGTTCTTCAGCATATTGAACCTAAAATTACTCCTAATTATTAATAGTTTAGTTCAGCAGATATCTAAAGACCCTGCTTGAAAACATCTAATAACATTTGTAGTGATAGAATAAAATTATCAGCACATGACAGCCCTGGTTTATGTCGCTGGAATCCGCACGGCGTAGCAGGCTGAGGGTATTTAAAGCGCGGCTTTTGGGGTCCAGATTAAAGCGCTTAATTTGTACACGTTAGTGTTATTATTTATTCTATACCGCGGGTTTCGTATGAGGCGAAGGGACTCGAGGGCTACATGTGTATTGCAAATTTAAGCGATGGGCTGACAATGTGTCACTATGGCAATACATATTTTTCTGAATAACCCTGAAATCTTTGTCAGACATGGCGTAAATGTTAGTTTTTTACGGCCTTACACCCTGGCTACCCCGCAAGGTATATAGGCTTGATGTATGTATGTGTTAAAGCATGGTTGTTTATAAGGCTTTTAAAGGGGCACTAGGCAATCTTAAACTGAACCATTTCAGTATTAATAAACTGTATTGAAATAAAATAAAAGTTTAATCTGTCTGGTCAGTGATTAATTAAGTAAATGCTAAATCCTCAAACCAATTTTAAAACAAACTTGGTAAATTTATAACAAACAAGTAAACCAACAATGCCTGCACTTAAGCTATTCTTTAGCTTAGCGGAAAAGTTGTTATGTTTACACATGTGTTTTTTGGTAAATAAAGCTTTGCTTAGTTTGGGGCTAGATGGTGCTGTGTGAAATGTCCAAGATATTGATCATGTATTTATTTTACGGAAAACTGAATACAGGGAACCAACAGCCTGCCTGCTAATAAATAATAATAATACAGCTAGTGACAGGTTGTTGGGGAGTAGAGACCCCATGGACCCTAGTATAAATAGACCCCAAGAGTATAGACTGGCCATGTCCCAGGAATTTAAAAGAGTATCAACATAACAATTATAATATTTCAAAGTAATGGGTAATATTTCCTTGACTGTGCACAACTATTACTCATCACAGACAAGTGCCCCAAACATAATGACTTATGTTATGTAAAATATCTAATATGTGAATATGCCCATGCACTAATCATTGTCATTTACTGAAATAGTGTTCTCTGCTAGACACAGGCCTCCACAAGGGTATGCCATAAGGCACAATCCCATGTCTTAAGGCATGTGTACACCATCCAGTTACTACCAGCCACCCTCTTTAAGTCATTAGTAAATCTGGTTGGAGGAATTGTATAGTCAAAGTAATTAATACATATAAATGAATACAGCTACAAAATCCACTACAGTCCTCTGCTGGACATGGGCCTCCCGCTATTGGGGGTATTTGGCGAGCGCAGTGAAAGGTGCTAATTAGGATGATTTGACATGTATAGAATATGATGTAATCGATTTAATTTGACATTTAATTTAATTATTTTTAATAGTGAGTGATTGAATTTATTTTATTGTTATTATTTTGTTTGTATGCCTGTTGGCGGACCTCAGTGTACTCTCTACCTATGTTTACATCTTTTATAACCTGTGTGTCACAATAAATAAGTTTGTATTTGTATTTTTGTGTTTTGCTATAGATGTTTACAGAGAATGCTGCTGCCCTTTCCCTAGATTCATACCCTAGTGGCCTCTTATGACACCCATGGGTAGAAATGGGGTGATGCTATTCTAAGCCAGCAGCACACAGTCAGATGTATATGAATAAATAAATGAATAATTAATGGTTCAGCAAGGCGGTATCCAAACCATAAAGAGAGACAGGATTAACTGCATTATATGTTTACTTTACTATATCAGTAGGTAGCTTTGATTCTGGTATAACAATAAAGGGTAAAAGTCTTAAAGAACCCCCTTATAATGTAAATTTTACAAAGCAATGCAACAAGACCGTGAGGTAAAACACACAAACAAACAAAAATAATAGAAACTCAAAGGGTACACTTAAGCATATTGCTAATCTAGAAATAAGAAAATCTAGTTGGATTCCAGTAAGAAAAGAAGAAACAGCATTTTATAATGTGTTTACTGTTACCATAACTGCTTCGTAACTTTGTCCTCCAACGCACAATCTACATAATTCTAAAAATATTGTGTGCATACTTTGAATGTCATCATTCACCTTATGTATAATTTGGAGAAATGTTATTGAATTTTTCACCACAAACGCGAGGTCTTTCCAAACATGTTTTGGAGGGAAACATAAGTTGGCGGTGAAAACATGCACTTTTCACTGTTATTTTGGCGATTATTCCGGGATTTTGGGTCAGGTTGACAGCTCGATTTGGACATTTACAGCACCAAGAAAATGGCACAACTTTACACAACATACGCGCTTACCTGGTCAGGTTCATTTTCGACGGATTTGTACGCATTACTTATGTGGCATAAATCACTGAAGGCCATTTAAATTAAAAATTATTCTTTGCCACGGCACATATAAACTGCTAAGCCATTTTTTCATTGACCTACATGTGTATAAATACGTGCTACACTCGCGCAGTGTCAAACTTTTTTATTTACTTTTGAACATGGATAGAAGATTTTTAAGCCAAAAGTTTAATCAAGTTTTTAGTTATACCAACATTATTATTAGGGTTTGAAATCATGTTTAGGACTTTAATTTTACAAAAATACATAAGGTTTCTGGATGAAACAACAGAAAATAGAGTTCAGTTTATTAAATTGAAACTGTACTGCAGGAAACACACTCCTTTTTCCTTTTTCTGCGTTTCGTTCATGCTCACTCGATCACAGTGACAGGACAGTAGTGCCCTCTGGAGGCCTTTTATTTTATTCTATGATAACCTTGATGATTACATTACATGTCATGTAGTAAAAGGGCAGGGATAGAAAAATATTTAAAAAAAAATGAAAAAAAACGACGATATAAAAGTGTCTTATATTTTTTTATAGTAGGATAAAAAGGACCTCCCATACAATAAGGGGTAAAAAATATATTACTTTGTATGGGAGGTCCATTTAGTTTTTCATATTTAAGAAAAAAATAGATATTCAGTTTCAAGAGTAGAACTCGCCCTTAAACCTTAGTACATAATCAAATGTAAGCTTATATCCCGTATCGCCATATCCCTTATTTGTGACCGTACCGTTGATCTTACGTAGGTTTAACATTATTAGATTTAAAAAAAACGAAATTTAAGCAAAGTGATTTATTAGCAAGGCTTTCACAAAAAGCTTAAATAGGTATAGTGATTCTAACTACAAGTAACTTTTCCTTATTTGTCCATAGTTGTAATCCAACTCACAAAAATATCTTCACATCAAAGAAATAAGCCATTAACTCTACGATATGAAAAACTTACGAACATGTAAAAATAACTGGACAAATTTATATCAATCTTTCACTCTTACATTCTACCTGTTGCCATTTTATTTATCCATTCCACATCATACAAAAATATTCTTAGAATGCTAAGTAGACACTTGCGGATGCCATCACAGATACATAAACATAAGCTGTAGCACTTTTTAAATAAGTCTCTCATTAAATACTTTGATTGTTAGATAGAGCTAAACACAATTTTCATTATATTCAAATGTGAGTTTTGGTTATTTTGTGACAATAAGTCTGTCTTCTGAAAAATTAAAGATCATGACATTTCAAAATTTAAAACCGGATACAAAACAAAGTAAGTAGGATACTTCATTGTAACACAAAACAACAATCATACAGATACAGTGTACAACAAAGGCGGCTTTATTGCTAGTATAGCAATTTCTTCCAGTGAAAAGATGAGAAACAGAAATAAAAAATCGGATCTCAGAATTTTAAGCACATAACTGCTCCCTATCCCTTATGCAAAGTTACAAAATGTATTCTTATGTACTAAGATTGCACACTTGTTACAGACATTGATGCGAAAATAGCTCATTTTTATTTTACTTTATACTGTCTTATACAGACTAGACAATTTTGGTTTTCAAGCTTGTGACGCTACATGTTGGAATGTCGATAAATAAGTTAATAGTATCTTAGAGCATTATACACGGATAAAAAGGATATAACAAACAAACAAACTTTCCCCATGGATAATAAGTAAAAAAATTAGACCTCCTATACAAAAGTGCCGATCTGCTGGTTACTATGGGAGGTCCAATTTTTTTCTATTGTTCTATGGAGAAAGTTGTTCAGTTTCAGTAACTTGACGTCCTTTCGGCTTGTTATACTGTTTTTGTTACTCTCTGTATAAGCAAGCTATAGATTGCTTGTATCGCTAGACCGTCGTGTCCAGTGTGAACAATGGTTCCATACATATTTGTTCAAAAATATAGCCTCAATAGTGTTGTCACTGTCCTTTTGCTACTGATTGACAGAGACGGATAGTTGTGTTCGTACTCGTGCCACCCGTTCATACTTAGCAAGGCTGACTCTTTAGCTTGCTTATACATAAACACTCTAAAGTTAATATTCAATTGCGCTTTTGAAATCCTTTGGTAGCTGTTGGTGTTTACCGCACAACTCCCAAGCCTTGAAGTCATCGCAGGAGCGAAGGTGTTCCGTGTAAAACTCCACCCCTCGTACAAATGGTAACATCATCTCCTCGTGAATGATTTCTGACAGCCGGTGTATGAATGCAATGTTCTTCGCCAGAGTGTCCTTGATTTTGGTGGCAAGTGGACGCTCAGTGCATTGCACTATATCCAACTGAAGAAGAAAATATTCACTTAAGGATCATGAAAAATACATGACTAACATAACTAAAACTAAACCAGAGAGATAAGCCTCAATTTGAGATAACAATTCTCCCAACTACCTTAAATTAGATAGGAGATACCTAGTCCTATCATGTGTAAAAATGTCCGCCATTTATAATCAATTTATTCCTTCATTTAATCGTAGCCTAATTTTGACAGTTACCCCGCATTTTGCGTCAAACTGTAAGACATGACAGAACTTAGATCTCCTTTCCTTTTCTAAACCTATTTGACCAAAAGTGACAGCGCTTATCTAAGATAAGTTAAGAGAAATTTTATCCAGAATTGTGGCCATAATCAGGTTAGATAACACACGTTTGACGCTATCTTTAATGGCATGAGAATTTATATTCTGAATTGTGGACTTAATCAGGTAAGATCAAACATGTTTAACGCCATCTTGTTTGGCATCGTAAGTTAAATTATAATAGCAGTAACATTGCAGCTTGTAACTTTTGCCTTATTATTAGATAGTTTTTGTGTTAGAAAGTTGCAAACTTTGCTCCATAGACTTGCAGTTGTAGAACATGCTTTATCTTACCTATTCAACATATCTTTGAAAGCTACTGTTATCTGTAAAAAAGCTTTTTATACCTTGTCAAAATAGGTATTCAAAAGAATGTAAACAGTGTTACTATGGTTGCGTGACACTATTATTTTCTGTCATATTTTCGTATATGTAATGCAAAGATAGTGTTGTCTCTCTTTATCTACTTTGTTTCTTCTTTTCATCATAATAATGTCCACTGTTGGACGAATGCCTCTTGATGCTTCCTCCACTTGTTAACATAATTTTAAATACCTACTTGGACAGAGTATGGTTAAAATGAGTTATCACTACCTTTTCCTCAGTGGCATTGGACTGCAAACCAAGATAAGCATTCAGGCAGTCTGATAAAGATTTCACAGTGTCAGGAAATTTGCCTGTTTTATTCTTTGTGATTATTATATCACCAACCTGAAAAATAAAATAAAATAAGGTATTAAAATGAAGTTTATAAAATAAGACTAATGAGGGTGCATATTAATTCGGGAATATTCGTTTAGCAACATGTTTGGAAATAAATTCCAGAGTGTTATGCAACAAAACTGCAACCATTTTTGAATCGGGAACATGTATATAATACAAAAATATGTCTGCAACTTGTATCTGGTACATTTTTTTTATTCGCAATAAATAGTTGTCACCGTTTTGTAGTGCAAATAATGTTGCTAAACATATCACCAAACAAATGTTACCATACATGCTTATAAATTTAATATGGCAAGTTAAACTTTTAATTATTTGTTGATGAAGTTCATTGATTGAAAAAAGTAAAATCATTACAGCAACACTTCATACCTGAGTATCAAACACTGAGTTGAGTTTCACACCATGCTTGTGATGTAAGCAATCAGAAATTTTTCGGCAGTCATGCACAATCTTTTTAGGTTCGGCACTCTCCAATAATTCCTTTAAACCGGCGTCAAAAGCATGGTACTGCATCACTTGAGTATCAAAAATGTAGATTTGGTGCGGCGTCGACAAAACTAAGAAAGGCAGCTTGCACTTCCGACCCATAGTTGCACCGTCAGAGCTGAGTCCAACGTAACTATACTGTTTCAAGTCATCGATAGCTGAGTGGAAACTGTTGTCCACCTGATTTATGAGAATATATGTCTTAGATACCTTTACAATTTCCTCACATTCCTTTTCAGTGATTTTCAACTGCACAACTTTAGCTGTATCCTGTAGTTTGACAATTTCACATACTTCGGAATCATAGTAATGGCAGACACCTTCATATTTCACACCTTGTGATGCTTCTTTGACATTGTACAAGGAAATTTTGGACATGTCCTCGGTTATATTGAAGAAGTTACCTTCAACAACTTCCGAGTCTTTTGTGTGGATTTGTAGAAGTTCCCCTTTCAAGTACTTGGCCATTGTGACTGTTATATTAATCTGTTTTTTTCTTGTGGGACACCGAGTTGACAAACCACCCGATGAACTCTGTGTCAGAGTACGTAAGTAAGCTTAGTCCTTCTTAACTGGTTTAGGAGGTGTCCTTTCGGCCTCGTAATACGCCTGGTAGATGTACAGTCCTAACGCAATATGAAGTACTAAGACAGCGACCACGGCAGAGTAAACACTGCTTGTCATAGGCTCTAACTTAAGGAGCCCATCGAATATAACACTTTTCACGAAGAAGAAAGATAGCACGGGAATGCTAATAACACACAAACAGTACTTTACTACCGTTGTGAACACCTGAAAATCTGGTAGTTCCTGCAACAAAGAATTAGAGTCTGCATAATATAGTTAGTTAATCTGTGGAAATAGGTTAGTTCATAGGAAAACTGAACCAAATAAAAAAAACTAAGAAGGGAAAAGAACAAAAGCGCAGAAAAAGATAATAATTCAAATGAGGATAAGCAACTAGCCAGTAAACAGAAGATAGGAAGAATGAAGAGGTGGTGTATCAGAACGCCACCAGTTTATCGAATTTCTGGTAAGTGCTGGTGAAAACTGATGATAAGATTTAAAAGTACTCACATTTGCTCTCCCTTCAATCATTATAGGACGGAAACTAAATGAAAATAAACAAAATAAAAGGAAAAAGTCGGCGAAACACGGTACTTCATAAATCGATCAATGACAACGAATAAATGACATGATAGGGATCCCATCCCTAAAACGACAAATTGGTCAAATACTGAAAAATACCTGTGCAGTTCTGCCAAATTCAAAATAATTCTTAACTTAAAAATATGCTTACTATTATCACAAAACTTGTGTATTTTGCCTTTCAATCAATTTCATATTCATCTATCTATTAGGAGACTGAAATCAGCTCAAATTAAATAACTAATTCTCAGTTATTATGGCCTTTGTCTATGTAGGAAAAAGCAAGAATAGACACAAATGGCAACACTTAGATTTTTTTTATAGGTACCAGGTTTTGTGTGATGGCTACTAGTTTATTGGCTCGTTTTCGTTTCGTTGCGTTTTAAAGACCTGGTTCCACCACATGCGTGTGCGTGACGAATGCAGCATGTGCATCGCGTGTAACCAAGCCTTTATTTTTATAGATACTAGTATCAGGATCAGGCAAGCATCAGCGGAACTTTACTATGGGAAAACTTGCCCTAAACTTAAATAAATAAAAATTAATGGATCTGTAGGTATGGTGGGTCCACTAGCTTTGATTATTTTATATTCATCCTTATCCATTGGGACGCAGTGGGAGCCTCCTGGGACCAAGCAAAAACCACGGCGCAGAACAGGGAGGAATGGAAGAAGCTCTCCAGGGCCCTGTGTACCATCGGGGTACCATAGGACAACAACACACACACACACACACACACACATCATTATCCATTGGTACTTGCGAAGATCGGTGGATTATTTATTATAGATCAAGTAAGTACCTACTTACCTACCAAAATATGGTCATTTACTTACTTCCTAGTGCTCGCGGAACCTGAATCGCGGCATCACACACAGCAAAATCCCACCAGCTCACTTCATCACATTAGGCTATAGCAGCTATCCACAGCTGGACGTAGGCCTCCCACATCAGGGTACGCCGTAAGACTGTAAGACACGATCTCCTCTTTTCGCCATCATCAGTCTGTAGAAGTACCTACCTAATCAACTAAATCAACTTTTGTGGTGTAGCGGGAGTGATTCTGATTGTGCAAGTAGGCAAAATAGTTTCGGCATGGCCATAGCCAAAGAATACTATACTCACTGGGCCATAGCAAACAAACACTTACAACTTGGGAATAACCTGTCATCCAAATCATTTGTGCAACAACTAGCAGACATAAAGATTAAACAATTAGGTGTACGGTAAGTGTAAGTGATTTATATGATATAAATTTATAACTGCTACAACCTCTGAAAAACTGTAAAAATATCGCAATGACGCAATGCCCTTACGGTGTTCTGTAAAACGCCTTCGGTTATTATAAAATAAATGTTAATACTCACCCACAACATGCTGTTTATTTTCACAGAGGTAAAATAATTTTAACTAACCAAAAACTTTCTGTCAATAATTTTTCACTCAACAAACTAATTTGACTTTTTCCCGCGTCTTGCGTTTTGTTGTTGTGTTTGATGTTTACTTATTTCTGTCGAGGGTCGCGCTACGAAAAAAACGAACAGACAATAATAATTACAGTGTTCCCGCTAGATGGCGTTGCCTATCGTTTTGATTACTGATTTGATTAGGTTTTATTTTTTCAAATAAATAGTTAAATATTAAGTTATTTATACAAAATACCTACCTACACATGAGATCAAAAGCTAAAAAAATTAACATATTATACGTTAAAAATGCAGATACAGATAAATAGCAGAATGCATAATCTCGTCAATCGCAAAGCTTTAAAGCAAATGTATTTATAATCGTCACATACGTAACTACGACCAATGCAAGATTAGAATTTAATTAAATACCTACACACTCTATACACCCCGTGCGCACAGAGCATGGAAATGATTCAGAGCGAATCCTACATACCTAGGATGCTGGAGTAAGTTGTCTAATGTCACATTCGGACTATGCAATGATAGGCAGGGAAATAGTAAGGGACGTGGGCAGCACGAGCATGTAAACAGGTTACTCGCGCTGCTTCCTCGAATGTCGGCTTTTCGTGCGCGAGTCTAAGAAACGCAGCACGAACAAGAATGAAATGTATTGCTATCTCGCTTACTCATATTGGCGCGAGAAGGGTATGACGGCAGTGTGTGAACACCCACTCGCGTTGATACTTCTGCGGAAGTATATCGAGCAATATTCGCGACAGCGGCAGAAGCAGGAGCATGTGCATGGTGTGAAAGTGCTATAAGATGAATCACTTTTATTCAAACCCTTGTGACTTTTTACAGTGAGGCTCAATAAAAAAAGTTACGAAATAGTGGTGTAGGTACCAGTTTGATTGACTTTATAAATGCATTATGCATGATGATTTAAAAGCCGTAAGTAATTTATGTTTTTATCCTTTAGTTAGTTACTTTACCACCAGGTCTGATTGCGCCGAGTTTGTTATGACTTCACTTTGTTCGTGAAGTGTTTCGAAAACGTTTTTCTTGCTCTGAGCTCATGCCATACAAATTGCATGGTATCCACACATTAGCCGATATAAGTCGGTAATGGAAGTAAAATTGATGCTGTACGTGTGACATTACTACGGTTCCGGTCTCATATTAGCATAAAACATACATTAGTAAAACGTGGCATTAGAAAATGCGCAGAAAATGCAACGTGATTGTAGGTTTAAGCTATATGCAAAAAATGCATACGGAAATGAAGGTATTATTAGGATTCCGTACTCGAAGGGTGAAAACGGGACCCTATTACTGAGACTCGGTTGTCTGTCTGTCACCAGATTGTACCTAGGTACCTATCTTTTAAACCGTGATAGGAACTGACTAATACAGCTAGAAAGGGAAGGAGAAACTATCAAAATTGAAAAAGGTGTGCGCCAAGGGGACCCTTTATCTCCTAAACTTTTTTCAGCCGTCCTAGAAGAGGTTTTTAAACAAATGAATTGGGGAGAGTATGGCATTAATATAAACGGGGAGAGGCTGACCAATTTGAGATTTGCCGATGATGTAATTCTCTTTGCTAATAACCCAAAACATCTGCAAGAAATGATAATAGACCTAGAAAAACATAGCAAGCAAGTGGGGCTGGAAATAAATGCAACAAAAACTAATGCAATGACAAATAGATCAGAAGATTTTCTTAGGCTAAACAACAATCAGACAATAAAATATGCTAAGAACTACACATATTTGGGCCAGATTATTTCAACCGAAGACATAACTAACAAAGAAATAGAAACTCGCGTAGAAAAGGCTTGGAAGCAATATTGGTCGCAAAAAGAAATAATGAAGGATAAAAAAATAAGCACAAAGGTGAAAGGAAAACTATTTAATACATGCATACTACCTGTCCTAACATATGGGTGTCAGACGTGGGCACTAAACAAAAAACATATAAAGAAACTAAGTACATGTCAACATGGTATGGAGAGAAGCATGACAGGCATACGCAAAATAGAAAAAATTAACCACAAATTCATAAGAAAACAAACAAAAACACAGGAGGTGACAATCAAGGTTAAAACATTAAAATGGCGATGGGCGGGTCACACAGCAAGAGGACAAGACAAATGGAGTAAATCTATACTTTCCTGGTGCCCAAGAGAAAATAAAAGAAGAAGAGGGAGACAAAAAAGGAGATGGGAAGACGAGATAGTTAAACTAGGAGGCAGGACATGGACCAGATTAGCACAAGATAGAAAGGAATGGAAAAGGTTGGAGGAGGCCTTTGCTGTAGAGCAAACAGATACAGCCAGTGGAGAAGAATGAAATGTGAAAATGAACCAAATAATATTATGAAATAACAATGAATCTTTAATTATCATTCAAAGTATTTAGAAATTATTTATTGTAACTTAAATCTGAATAAAGGCTAATAATAATAATAATAATAACCCCCCCAAGGGAGTAAACCTTGCCGCGGTGGGGGGGCTTAAGGAGAAGAGGAACTATAACTTAAGTAAGTCTGAAGACCTAGATTGAATACCCACTCAAAATAGGCACTTTGCATAAATAACCTAATGTAATCGAAGGTAACCTTCTCCGAACGAATTACTCCCACCCAAAACCCTCATGGAGCACAGTAATCGAAAATATAATCTTCGGCCGCTACCCGGGGGTCGCCGGGGCGCATCTGGAGCCGGTGCTGGATGCTTCAGTTTACGGGACACCGGTGACGAGGAGTTGAGCAGGCGGACTCCCGTTACACAATATGCTACAGCCGGACGTCGGGAGTTGAGCAGGCGGGCTCACGACGAAGATGCGACAGCCGAATCTTCGGGCGATGATACAAGATCACTATTTTCATCCATCCCTTCAACTCGCCCCTCATATATGACTAGGCGAACATCAACCTTGTCAACATCAAGCACGCTCGCTGGTGTTGTGCAAGAAGTCAATTCTGACTTGGAACTTGCACCCACCTCGAGCGCTACTACCACTCGCAGGCGATGGACACCTGAAATGAACATGTTCATACTGCGCACCTATCTTCAACTTACTGAACTTGATACTGATACCAAAACATACCTAGAACCGTTACATTTAAAATTTATTGAAAGATATCCAGACATGGAAGCAAGCCGACAGCGTATAGGTGACCAACGTAGGGCCATCATTCGCAATAAATTACTCCCGAAAAGCACAATAGACCAAATTTACAAAGATGTAAAAGAAGAATTAGATAATTTTAGAAAAAGTGTTCCCAATCTAAATAACACACATGCATCAATATCCTCTTATTCTTACTCAACTCACTCACAGCCATTTACTTCAAGCACTCTACTCAACACACACCCCTCTCAAAATACAACCAGGATGAGATGGACCACTGAATACAATGAAACGATTATGCGAGCATACTATAAACTAACACATTTAGGTACAAATAGAACTACTTACCGAAAACCACTACATGACGCCTTTGTAGCTACGTTCCCATCACTTTCACATGTAACTGAACAACGAGTATCCGATCAGTTAAGGGCGATCATAAACAACAAATATATAAGCGACGATAGATTGCATATAATAAAACAGCAAGTAGCAGACGAACTTTCACTAGATATCTCTACATCAAATGGTGACAATAATAACGAGATCTTTGTATCTGAGGAACCTAACCTAGAGAGAACTGAAACCACATTTCTAAATGACATTGAACTTATTATCCCAGACGAACCCATAACTAACCAGCAAACTATTAAGAGAGACTTACGAATAGATGAAACTTTTAAGCAAACATATGAATATTTTAAAAATACAGACCCTACAGCCAGATGCTTTATACCCAAACAAAAAACATCAAAAAAACTTGCAGCAATAGTAGATTATTTAAATAAAGTAACGCTGCCTGAAAATGTAAATTTAGAAACAGATTTTAACACCTTACAAATAAACATATACTGTGCAGCATGGACAGCTGCTAAAATAAATGGCGCCAAAATCAATCTAGAACCCATTGATAGATCTCGACCAGCTCAAAAAGTGAACAAACCTCATTGGGAAAGACGATTAGAACGGCGATTGGAAGATTTGCGTACAAAAATTTCCAGACTGACACATTTCATTAATGGAACTAGAAGCTTACAACTAACACGACAAGTAGACGAAATAATAGAGCAATATAAAATTCACTCAGTACACGAAGAGCAAAACACACAACTCACACACACACTGGACACACTCAAACAAAAACTTGCAGTTATTACAGGACGGCTCCGCAGATATAAAGCGTGTACATTAAGAAAACAGCAGAATAACAAATTTAAAAACAATGAAAGACAGTTTTACCGGAATCTAAGACAAGACACAACCAACACTCAAGACTCTAGCATTCCAAACCATACAGATGACATCCCAGACCCTGAAGATCTCCGTACTTTTTGGGCTGGAATATGGGAACAACCAGTTCAACATAACACAGACGCTGAGTGGATACAAATAGAAACAGAACACCATAACACAACTACCCAAATGATATTTGAACACATTCCTATAGATACATTTCAAAAAGTTTTACGCAATCTACACAACTGGAAGGCACCAGGGTCGGACAATATACACAGTTACTGGTATAAAAAATTTACAAGCATAAACGGATACTTACACAATTATTTAAATATGTTCATTGAAGACCCGAGCCTAATACCATCTTACATAACTGTTGGAACCACATTTATGATATCGAAAGACCGCAACGAGCCATCTAATCCTGCAAAATACAGACCAATTACTTGCTGACAAACCCTTTACAAAATTCTTACAGCCTGCATATCAGAACTTATATATAAACACGTAGACGACAATAATATTCTAGCTGAGCAGCAAAAAGGGTGCCGAAAATTCAGCCAAGGCTGTAAAGAGCAGCTTGTTATTGATTCAGTAATTCTAAAACAGGTACAAAAAACTAAATCCGACTTATATAGCATGTACATTGATTACAGAAAAGCGTACGACTCAGTCCCTCATTCTTGGTTATTAGAAATACTTAATATCTACAAAATACACCCAAAAATTATTAATCTTTTAAAGACCACCATGGAAAACTGGATAACAAAACTTAAACTAACGACTTCTACGAAAACAATTGAAACTGAACCGATTAAAATTCAACGAGGCATATTCCAGGGGGACGCACTTAGTCCGTTGTGGTTCTGTCTTGCTTTGAACCCCCTCTCCAACATACTTAATTCCACCCCATTAGGATACCAGCTAACTTACGCAGAAAACGAAAGGCAGACTGACAGACGACAAACCATAAACCATCTCCTTTATATGGACGACATAAAACTATATGCAGACAATGAAGAACAGCTGTACCAATTAGCCAATTTGACAGAATTATTTACATGCGATATAAAGATGGAGTTTGGCATCGATAAATGCAAAATTAATTCAATCAGAACGGGACAGAGTTATAAACACAATTATACCTTAGAGTCTGGGGAAAACATAGAATCATTAGATGAACAGGAAACGTATAAATACTTAGGATACCAGCAATCACTACAAATACATTACAAAGAAACTAAAGAAAAACTAAAACAGCTATTTCGACATAGACTAAACTCCATATTAAAAACACAACTATACTCCCGAAACACTTTTAAAGCAATCAACACCTATGCCATACCTATCCTCACCTACTCCTTTGGCATAATTAATTGGACAAAAACTGACTTAAAGGCTTTACAACGGACAATAAATACAACACTGACCAAATTCCGGAAACATCATCCACGATCCTGTCTGCAACGACTGACACTACCTAGAAAGGAAGGAGGGAGAGGACTCATTGACATAACCAACTTACACAACAGACAGATTATAACTCTCAGAAAATACTTCTTCAACAAAACAGAATCATCCACTCTCCATAAAGCAATAACACAGAATGACCATAAAACAACACCGTTAAACCTCTCTGACAACACACCGCAAAATAACGAACTACTAATAGACGACAAAACTAAAACTGCTGAATGGGCTAGAAAGTCTTTGCACGGAAGACATCACCATGATCTGAACCATACTAATGTCGACAAAGAGGCGTCGAACGCATGGCTCACCCATGGTGGTTTGTTTCCGGAGACTGAAGGCTTCATTATAGCAATACAAGATCAGGTAATTGAAACTAAAAACTACCAAAAACACATCACTAAAACCCTAACTTCTGACACATGTAGAAAATGCAATAGTTGCCCTGAGACCATTCAACACATAACCAGTGCATGCAAATCCATAGCCCAGACTGACTATAAACACAGACATGACCAGGTAGCAAACGTTATCCACCAAAAACTTGCCTATCAAAAAGACTTGATTAAATCTATTCAACCATATTACAAGTACAACCCTGAAAGTGTATTAGAAAACTCAACTACCAAACTCTATTTTGACCGTGCCATTCTCACTGACCGTACAATACATTACAATAGACCCGACATTACGTTAATAGACAAGACTACCAAAACCGGATATTTGATAGACATTGCTGTTCCTAACACTCATAACCTACAAACCACAATAGCTGAAAAACTCTCTAAATATGTAGAACTAAAAGATGAAATAACCAGAATATGGCACCTCCAAAAAGTTACTATAGTCCCAATTGTACTATCGTCGACAGGTGTCATCCCAAGACAGCTCCACCAGTCACTTAAAACACTAAACCTCCCACCTAACACATATCATCTTCTACAAAAGGCAGTTATTTTAAACACATGTCGCATTGTCCGTAAATTTTTGCAAATCGAACAAGGCACAAGGCCTATAGCCCAAGCAGTCACACTCACAACATCACAATCAACCTCATCTCAAGATATACAGAACACACCTACCGCGCCATCTGACCCGCAGAACAACCTGAATTCGCGTCCTGATATGCACTTGGCCTAGGCCCGTGTTCATCAGTAAACCCGGTGAAAGCCGTGAAAAGAAAGCCTTTACTTATAAATAATAATAATAATAAAAAGGAACTGACTTGAAATCTTCACAAATGCCCTATTTCAACAAATACAAAAAGAGAATAAAATTAAGGGGGTCTCTCATAAAAAAAAGTTTTTTATGCAATTTCTATTTCTATACATAGGTAATGGTACGGACCCTTTCGTACGCGAGTTCAACTTGCTCTTAGCCAATATTTTTCAATGTCTAGGAATTAGTTCTATGGGTTAGCTTGTCAAGATTTTCTTGTAAGTATGTCATACATCATACATATATCCGTAAAAGTCTACGTTATCTATCATCACATCATAGACAGGAAATGAGACCGACGGCTTTACGTGCCTTCTAAGGCTCAGAACCATATTTTTGAAACCAAAATTTAACGTGTTTACCGAAGTACGGAACCATATGCCACGTTGGTACCTTAAATAGCCTGGTAGGTAACTCAAAATGCTGCTTAAAGTACATGTATACTTGACTGGCCAATTAATAAGTTTTAATCAATGCAAATAGACCAACCCACGCATAATCTAAGTAATGAATTCATTAGTCATACTTACAGAGCTGCGGGGTAGGTACAGCATTAGATATTACAGCGTAGATCCGGTCATAACTCGTAATGTCTAGTACAACGGCTCTCTAAGTAAAGCCGTGTGTCCACCTACTAGGATTAGAGTACAGACATCGCAATGATCCACGTTTGACAGCAGTCAGATTCGTGCTAATGTTATTGCAGATGGTTTATTTTCCTTTGATGACATTCTCTTTTAATATGGATATGAGTGATGTCAAATATAGATTCAATAATTTCAGTAGTCTTACTTACAGAGCTGCGGGGTAGGTACAGCATTAGGTATTATAGCGAAGATCCGGTCATAACTCGTAATGTCTAGTACGACGGCTCTATAAGTAAAGCTACGATTTTCTTCAATGAATTCATTAGTCATACTTCCAGAGCTGTGCCATATTTAAAGCGGGTGTGATGCCGCAAGTTTCACCTACCTACTGATTAAGAAACACGATAGCTCAGTGGTCTCTTTCTTTTCGTGTGAGACACTGGGTCATCCAACGACCCGATTAACCCTGGTGTTAATGTTTTTAACCGCATACTAGTACTACTACTAGTAGTAGGCCTCTGACATGGTTGTGTACCGACCGCCATCTAAGCAATCATACTTAGACAGCAACCGGGACTAACGTGCCCTCCGAAGCATGGAACCATCTTTCTTTTCGGATCAGCCTGCAATGTCATAACCAGCCTGAGAACAAAACAAAGTGATAAATATCAACACTGTGAGTCTTCCACCGAGAATCGAACCCGGAACCTAAAACTAAAACCTGGAAAGCCAGTCGCACTACCACTGCGCCACATGGGCCGTCGGCTCAGTGGTAAGACGTGGTTTTTAACCCAGCTTAGATATGTGTTTGTTTCCTATATTCTCTTCTAAGTAGAGTAGCTTTAGAATAGATCCTGTCACGTGGACACGGCACCATAAGGACTTCATTACAGGTTCAATGACGGAAGCTATCAACTGAACTAGGAATTAAATCAGAATATGATTGATGCCTCCGTGATGAGTCTCGCTCGAGTATTATC
Organism: Tuta absoluta; assembly: GCA_027580185.1. Lineage (NCBI taxonomy): Eukaryota > Metazoa > Arthropoda > Insecta > Lepidoptera > Gelechiidae > Tuta > Tuta absoluta. Next base: position 1,139,428 of record JAQAHW010000019.1, on the reverse strand, counting down.
TACCAACGCAGCAATCGGTACGCATTTAAGTACTTTTCCTAGGAATAGTAAATTATCAAGTATACTTAGTATAGTTAGTGATAATTTTAGCTTAAGTACCTACATAAATTTTTACAAGTTCGTCAGTCCGCCTGGTAGGCGTAGCTTTTGTCTTTTTTGACAGTCTTAGAGTATATAAGTACCTATATACAGGCCGGATGGAAGGGGCAGCTCTCCATCCACCCTGTATATAATCCAATCGAATACTGATATGGTGCGTGCAGGCAATCCATTATACTAAACAGCTTTCCCCTTGAAACATAAGTCAGGAAACGAAAAATAGCATTCGACCTCCCATTTAAAATCTGATGCTGCCCTTACTATGGGAGAGTCAATTTATATTTTACGTTTCCTGAAATATATTTTTCAGGGAAAGTTGTTCAGTTTTATGGTCTGAATGCCTCGGTATTCGGAAGGCTGTCCCGTACGCCCCGTTTACCTATGCAATGAAAGTCAATAATAAAACAACACAACCTCAATTTGTTTGGTTTATTTTGTGCTTTTAAATAAACAACTAATTGCATCTAGGTACAACATACAATTATACACAAAAGTTGACTACCTACAGCATTATTAATTAATAATTATCAAGATAACGATTAAGAAATAAAATAATGCAAGCTATCGAAATAATGGGCATTTATCTAACGCTATATCTTTATTAAATACTTAATTATAAATAGTATCTACATACTACATTCTAATTGTATGCTCTTCATATCACAGTATTAGATACATAAAGATCTAATTTACTCACTTTTGCACAAAGTTTTATCTAAATCAATCTAATAATTTACAAAATAATTTAAACTTACAGCTAATGGAATGGACACGATGATTGAACACTAAAGACTATTTTTATAAATTATTATGGCGACAAGGCTGTATGCATAAATGTAGGCATAATATAAATGTATCTTTTGCCATTTATTTTAAAAAACTTCGACTAGAGAATGAGCGCGTAAATTAATTTCCCGCCTTTATTTCCGCGCCGGCTGATTCTGTGAAACAGTCGTTCGAATTGGAAACGCCGCTTTGAACGGAACAGTAACTGGCTGGTGAACTTCTGTTGCTAAGGTTCTTCTCTTGAGTTTGATAGTCGACCATACTGCCGCTCGGTTGTCGAAGAAAATTTTGGAATCCGATCGGCGATGAGTGCACAATTTTGTCCGGTTTTTTCAACAGCTCCTCTATGGAGTACGGATTTTTCTTCTTCTCTTTTTCATTTTGCGATTTGCTCTCATTCTCTTCAGTGTCAGGTCGGTCCGTGCTGTCATCGCTTGCTTCGACGGAGATATGTTCGGAGTTTTCGGATTTGACTTCATCCGTGCTAATTCTGTTGAGTAGATCGTTATGCAGAAGATACGGCGGAAAGTTTTTCGTGTCGTATGGCATCATGATTCTTTGCCAGGGTGAAATGGGGTATGGTTTTAGGAGGCCCTGCGCTTGCATTTGATTGGTGAGAAGCCAGGAGGTGGCGAGTCGTCTGTCGTAGAGGTGGCTGGGTTCTGTGGGGGGAGGAACTCTGATGGCAGAGTGCGCGAAGTACGGACTGGTTGGGTGGGAGACCGGCGTCGGTGGTAGAGTTGTTTTCATTGACATGTACTCCATCACGTTTGGTGGTAGCTCTGGTTGAGGATAGGGCTCTGTAACAAAAGCATTAAAATAGGTAAGTAAGTATCTAAGTAATATTGTACCCAAATGCTTTTTTTTATAATGGCAACAATCAACCCTAGTTTAGCCAGGGGGCATTCCTGCCAGTGTCTATTGGTTGGGGCTTAGTACTCGATCGTCTCAGAATAAGGACTTTCCGAGTGCAAACTTTTTAAATGGTTTTAATTTCGCATCGATTTCCGCAACAATAAAAATTAATGTCATCCGGCAGACTAATTTCGAAGATCGTTTCCTTTTCGAGTAAACTCGAGTTACAACCGGCCATTATCTACACTTGCAACCCGGAGACAGAATCAGTTGACAACGTTGGTACTAACTCATTTACAGGCTGTACCAATGTGTGTACCATTGCGTCCATTTGCTGAAGTAATAAAAAAGTAAAAATATGGACTCTACAAACGTTCAAATCGAAAAACAAATAAAGTTTAAAACAATAACTCGTGTTCTATTGCGAGTAAAGTGTTCGTAAATATACACCAATTATGCTGGTACTGGTTCATCCACACTAATCCACACTAATATTATAAATGCGAAAGTAACTCTGTCTGTCTGTCTGTCTGTCTGCTACGCTTTCACGGCCAAACCGCTGATCCGATCTTCATGAAACTTGGCACAGAGATTGCTTGCATACCGAGAACGGACATAGGGTACTTTTTATCACCATTCGTGGGTCTGGAGTATAGATGTAGACCACCAGGTGTACCACCAGGAGCCCAGCTAAACTATTAGAGATACAGGCATGGTTCTAAAACAAAATTTGTTCAGTATGATGGGCCGCTTTTTTTCACAAGGACATTGGGGATCTGGAGTACCTTATGTAGACCACCAGGTGTACCACCAGGAGCCCAGCTAAACTATTAGAGATACAGGCATGGTTCCAAAACAAAAAATGTTTAGTATGATAGGCCGCTTCTTTTCACAAGGACATTGGGTCTCTGGAGTACCTTATGTAGACCACCAGGTGTACCACCAGGAGCCCAGCTAAACTATTAGAGATACAGGCATGGTTCCAAAACAAAAAATGTTCATTATGATAGGCCGCTTCTTTTTACAAGGACATTGGGGCTCTGGAGTACCTTATGTAGACCACCAGGTGTACCACCAGGAGCCCAGCACAACTATTAGAGATACAGGCATGGTTTCAAAACAAAAGTTGTTCAGTATGATGGGCCGCTTCTTTTCACAAGGACATTGAGGATCTGGAGTACCTTATGTAGACCAACAGGTCTACCATCAGGAGCCCACCTAAACTATTGGAGATACAGAAATGGTTCCAAAACAAAAGTTGTTCAGTATGATGGGCCGCTTCTTTTCACAAGGACATTGGGGATCTGGAGTACCTTATGTAGACCACCAGGTCTACCATCAGGAGCCCACCTAAACTATTAGAGATACCGGCATGGTTCTAAAACAAAAGTTGTCCAGTATGATGGGAATAAGTTGAGAAAGGACATTGCCTACTTTTTACCGAGGATTTTTTTGTTATCTACTGACTTTTGTATTCAATGGTTTTAAATATTGATCTCTCAGGGCAGTACACCGGATAGCAAGTTTTGAATTGTCCCTTTAACAACAGAAGCAAGCATGTCATCTTTAAACAGTAGAGATAAGAACTGTTCTAAAATCACTGTCATACTTACTAGGAATATACCTCTACATATCTTCTTTAGAACCTGTGCCTAAAAAAACTATCTAACGCGGACGAAGTCGCGGGTAAAAGCTAGTAAAATATATGGTTGACGTATGCATGCTCTGTACCCGGGTAAGGTACATGTTTTCAATCGTTTATCTTTTGGTCACCTATAATCACTAGAAATCGGTCAACTTTTACAAGGAGTAACAAATAGTGTATACTAAACCGAAAGTAGGTTAACATACCTACTCATGAAACTGAACAACATTCCCCAAATATTTAAAAAATGAGGACCTACCATACAAAATTGCCCTTTAGCTGGTGAATTTACTATGGGAACAGCGAGACCGAAATATTTTTTTTTATGGTATGTTCTATGGCGAAAGTTGTTCAGTTAGTAAAACAAGTACCTATTTTGACATCATTTCGTCTTGTTACTATTTTGTACTTCTTCTATCTAACGAAAATGAATTAAAAATGAGATAATAGAAAGCCTTCCATTTATTTCTGATCTCAAAATAGGTAATTTTACATTCATTTTATTCATGATTTTTTCATATTTTTACATACATACATATATCACGCCTATATCCCTTGCGGGGTAGGCAGAGCGTAACCGGCCGAAAAAATGGCCACTTACGCCACGTCTGACAAACATTTGAGGGTCATTCAGACAATTGTGTATCACTATAGTGACAGGTTGTCAGCCCATCACCTAAAATTGCAATACACACACTCAAGTCCCTTAGTCGCGCTTCTTACGACTCCCGCGGGCAAGAAATGGGGTAATGCTATTCTAAGCCGGCATCACACGGCATATTTTTCATTTGTTTATTTACGTAGGTATAGGTATACTAATATGTAAATGGCAGCTGAGTGACAAGTTGACTCAGTACCTAACTACCTACCTACTTACTCAATACCTCGATCGCAATCATAATTTAATATTAATCTACACTAAATCATAATAACTGACGAAAAAACTTGTCACTACCCATTAAACCTCGATTACTATAATTAAATAAAAAACAACATTATAATAAATATGTATGTCGCTTCCTCACACCTGCTGATCTAGGAATGCCCGTCCGCTCTAAGTGCGCGGTTTTGACATCTTTTGCTTTGTTTTTAAATTGCTGTTGATTTACCGCCTTTGTTCTACATTGTAATGTCGGCGATTAAGTTATGTTTGTTTTGGCTGTGTTTTAATTTAGTTTTATGTTTTGAACAATTAATTTTATGTTGAAAGAACTACATTATGACGACAGTCCCATTCGCAATCATGTGTAATATCTTGTTGAATAAACTAGGACACATACCACGCCTTTATCCCTTGCGGGGTAGGCAGAGCGTTAACGGCAGTAAAAATACGGTCGCCACCACGTCTGACAAATATTTAAGGGCCGTTTCAAAAGAATCGTGTATCACTAATAGTGACAAGCTGTCAGCCTTAAATTGTACACACAAAACCCCGGAAGTCCCAAAGACGCTACTTACGACAACCACGGGAAAGAAATAGGGTGATGCTAAGCCGGCATCACACGGCATATCGGTTGTCCTTAGGGTCCTAATGCCCGAATGTATGTCACTTTGAATGCATCCTTATTCTGATTTTACACGGGAACTTACCACGCCTTCTAGGAGGTTCCAGGCCAGTGTACTGTTTCTCAAAATCCGATTTACACTTGAAACCGAAGGTTATTAATATGAGGTCCGCACACTCTAGCGCTCAGAAGCCGCTCGAGGATCTCTGACGCAAGAAATCCAAGAGTGGTTCTCCTTCTAACAAGCGCCGGAAGATATCATAGTGACTTAAATAGAACCTTACCATGCCCCCTGGGTGGCTCATCGTCGCTCCACGCCAGTCCATCCTTCCTTAGAATCATGTTCACTGATGAAATGGACGGCATGGAATGAGGACCTGACTCTCAGAAGTCGCTCAAGGATCTCATACGCAAGTAATCCTAGATTCTCTTTCCAACTAGCGCCGGAATATATTATAGTGACTTGAGTAGAATCTTACCATGCCCTCTGGGTGGCTCATCGCCACTCCACGTTAGCCCACTGTTCCTTAGAATCCTGTTCACTGAGGAAACAGACGGTATGGAGTGAGGCTCACACACTTTGGCGCTCAGAAGTCGCTCACATATCTCTGACGCAAGAAATCCTAAGTTCACCTTCAGAAGATATTATAGTGACTTGAATAGATCCTTACCATGCCCCCTGGGTGGCTCATCGTCGCTCCAAGCCAGCCCACTGTTCCTTAGGATCCTGTTCACTGAGGAGACAGACGGTATGGAGTGAGGCTCACACACTCTGGCGCTCAGAAGACGCTCACGAATCTCCCAAGCGAACATCCCCGGGTTCTCCTGCTTCAGGCGAAGAATCTTCTTGACCACTGTCGGGGTTGCGACTTGCTGAAAAGATAGAGAAGCCGTGTTTAAATAGATAATTTAAGCGACACAATTCTGTTCAGTGTTAAAGTGATAGTTTCGCAGACTATCGTTTGTGTTTTGGAATTAAAAACAATTATTTTATTCAGTGTAAAAGTTTTTGATTACATTAAAGTGTGTACCAATTAAGCTACAATGAACAGTTTTGAGCCAGTAATAAAAGCAAAACTTTAGACCTACATTTTCATCATATTGTTATGATATGAAACTACTATTTCATTTGACTCGAACAATATTCCATATTCGATTTGACACATCCAGAATAAGACTTTGCAAAGATGAATTCTTTTAGCATGGCCTATTTACTCGTACCCTCTTCTATATAAGTGGGAAAGAGACAGGTACAGTTAATTAAATTCAAGGGAGGGCACGTCAATAGCAGGGGAGGATTGAAAGGGGATGGGATAAGTCTATTGGACATCGCTTCCCTTCGAGTAGTCTTTGTAAGGTTAAATGGGTGCCTGTTATACAAAAGGAACTTGGAGATTGATATTACATAGTACCTACGTAATAGATGTATTGAAAGTTTGTCAAGGCAGTTCTCCCACTCATCGTCCGTCACTGCGTATTTTTAACGCATGCGTCTGTCAGACGGGAGGAAATTGCGAATTCCGATCTTATTCCCATACAAATACGGCTAAGTTGCGTTTACGGATGCGTATGTCAAACGACTTGAACAACACAAATCCCAAAATAGGTTTTATTTATTTGGGCTGAAACTGATGCAGCCGTGCAAACTGACACAACCATAAACTAAGAAAAGGGAAATTATTAAAAAAAATTAATTTGAAGATACATAATTGATAATTCATTCGGACAAATTAAAATAAACCTGCATTAAAAACGTTATTTCAATCGGTTCTATCTTCCATCGGTTTTTAGTAGCCGAGCAATTTCGAAAACCGAACTGTCCAAAGATAATCTGTTCGATTCGATGCAGCTACTAAACAATTATGTAACCGAAAACAGAAATCCATTATCTATTCCTTTGATGCTCCCAAAAAAAGTAACTTCCTCACGAAAAAATAATTATACGATTTTAAAATAGACTGTCAAAGTTAATGTGTAAATAGTAGTCTTAAGGATTAGGTGTGGAGGAACGTCCCACCTCAACCAAGGCGTCAATTTTAGCGGCAAACCCGTTATTACGCCATTAGACGATCGATATCCTATTGAACGGTTAATTTCACAGCGCCATCTTTTTCTTTTTACTTTTTAATCTGAGGGTGCGTTTCGTTCCGCACCTATAATTACGGTGATGCGTTCTGATGTTCACGTCATAATATTTTTGTAAAGAACGCTTACAATTGATTGTCCGTTTTATAGGTTGACGTGAGAGCTGCAATTAATGTATCAGAAATCTGTTTCGGTTCAAGCTTCTATAGAAACCGGATACATTCGCTGTGCATCATCAACTTTATAACTTCTGGAGTATTTAAAAATCAAATTTTAATCAACGCTTACCCGATATTTTGATTAATAAAACACTAACGAATGCTCGATGTTATCTAGCCAATTTGCACGTGTGTAAAAACACGATTTTCCGTTGTTTATTAGTGTAGGAATTTTCATTATATCGCTCTATATCTTTACTACACTTCACCAAAAGCAATATTGTGAAATGAAAGTCTGTGCGAATCGCCAGGTGGCGCGAGTAATGACTTGGCTTTACCGCTTTTTGTCGTCAAGTCCCGTACTTCCCTTTTCATTGTATGGGAAGGGAGAGTCCTCGTGTTACAAAAAAGGAGGATTTACTGATTACTCGCTATGAAGTCCCCTGATTTTCGTACACGTTGTATGGTTGGCATGGGACTTCGTTGGGGGCCAAGGGAGTTTTCCTCATTAGTTGTTTGAGTCGAGTACTCGTATCTTTGAATATCAAATTGGTAGCCGCGGATTTTTATCTTTGATAACCTTTACAATAGCGTGAGAAATCGCTTCTGTTTTTGATGATTAGTTTTTGTAAAGGTTTGATCTAGACCTACCTAACATACCTACGTTTAATCCAAATTGATAGATTTGAAAACGCAATAGGTACTAAGAGATCATGATCGCTATAACCACTTCTGACAAATATTTGAGGGACTAAAATTGTAATCCACATGAAACCCTCGAGTTCCCTATTCGCTTGTTGCATACAACCTACACGGGAAAAAACTTTAGTGATGCTATTCGAAGCCTGCATCAAACGGTTGCAACATCTATAATTTACTAAATGTTAACCGCGGCTTTGCCCGCGTACTCATAAAAACTATCCTATGTGTTAATCCATGTTACCCTCTATATGTGTGCCAAATTTCATTACAATCGGTTCAAGAAGTAACAAACAAACAAACGCAAACTTTCGCATTTATAATATTAGTAGGATTATTTTATTTTCTTAACAAATCGAATGAAACTTTCATGATTTTCCATTCTTCATGACTGGCCGCTTAGCCGTTAGAATTGAAGATTGTGCTTACCGACTCGGATTAACTCGGTTTTGCAATAGCAAATTTTTATGATTTTCAAATCTGTGCCTCGAATTTTGTTATTCTATGCGAGGTATCAGAGAACTGCCAATTGAATGTAACGTGTAGAGAAACACGATGGTGACTTTGCGCGGTGAACATAAAAGATCAAAAAGATTTTATATAAAGCATTGATTTTAAAATGTGCAAGAAGTATTATTCTTACTTTACCTACGTAGGTAGCTACAAAATCTTTTTCGTGTAGGTACTTAATGTTTAATACGACAATTCTTAGATACTACATATTATACCAAACCGTAATAAATGATCACAACCAAAACTCGCATAAAACCTCTTTTGAATAACGAATCAAAACGCGCTTAACCTGCAAACATTAAAGTAAAGAGGGCGCAAGTTCTACTTTTTGTTGAACGTAAGTTATTATAATAAAAGACCGAATCGTAACTTGAAAAGCAACTTAGCGAGATAAGTTAACAGTATGTTTCCAGCATAAATCGGGCGCGTATCGCGGTAGTCACATTCTTGGGACTAGGGTTGACAGTTGACGAAAATTGCACCGCAGCAGGTAAGATTTAAATTTGCGACTTTCGCTATCACTAGCAGCGACGTCTCTACCGACAGGGCAACCGCGGATCAGCGAACCTTGGCGAAATTATGCAAGCGTAACTTAATGCCAGAACACAATGCGTGGCATGGCTCCATTCGGCACCATTACGAAATAAGCAATTAATCACGGGAAGCCGTTGAAATTCAAAAACATCCATATTTTAACAGAGATACTGAATGGGGAATCTCATCAACTTAGACTCCGCTAATTACACAGCAGAAGAACCATTTCCAACAAACTGTAAGACCTACTTACTACATAAGATACGGTTTCAGCATTCTGCGTGGACCCGGGACGTTACGCTAGGCAATTAAGAAATAGATAGCGTGGCGGTAGAACAAAAATAATTTTCATTCTAAATAATGACGTCTAACACCTTAGTCATCCATGACCACAAGCTCTGTAAAGAGCTCGAAACGTAGAAATTATAAAATTCAAAATAAACACAACTTAAATCCCTTTAAAATTGTTTTATTGAGTATTATGCACGAGTTCAAATTCAGGCAGCAGTCTAAATAGACATACCTTTAAGTCATTTATTTACCTACCGCCATCGATGACTGAAATATTTTTCACATACGCTTTAATGGGAGTTTTTCTGTTGACAGTTCTGTTGATAGTTCTGAATGTCAAACCAGAGTGCGCTGTGCTAAACTGAAATTTTGACGTTTCAATATGGCTGGCAGCAGCCGTAGTTTTGTCACAGGTTCCGTTTTACGTTGTGTTCATTACTAATTAATTATGTTAGTTTGATTTACTACAATAGTAGTTTATGCAACTGTCATATAATGGGGGTCATTAGAGTGCGAGTGTCTGTTTATCACACGAGGCGTAGCCGAGTGTGATAATAGATTGACACGAGCATTCTAATGCCTAATTATATGCAGTTGCATACACTATTTTATCTACACTTTAAAAAATTAACTCAGTTGAACACTTTTCCAAACGTCCGCACCGGCGATTGCAAGGCCCGATACATGGTCAAATTCAATACGAGAACGTAATATTGCTTGATATGAATTTTTGAAGATTCTTTACTAACAGTTGTTTAGATGTCGAGTGTCAACAGCAAATAACTAAACAACTGAACAACAACTGAACAACACTGAACAACAACTGAACAACAACTGAAAAGACAACTAAACAACAACTGAACAACATCGGAATAACATCTGAACAACAACTAATCAACAACTGAACAACATCTCAACAACAACAGAACAAAAACCTATTAAAACAACTGAACAACATCCGAAAAATTCCCGTACAACAACAACTGTCAGGTGCAACGGAAGATAGCGATTTGAGTATTGGCAAAAAAAAACTTCGTTTCATTTCTCAACTTTATCGTATTAAGAGTTTTCTCATTAAGTCATTACGCTTCTGTAATTTATAGTAAACCCTAGTTTTTATGGGCAGAATGCATAAAGTAGGTCATTATGCAACTGTTTTCGAATTCATAATTCGAACATTATGAGACGAGTGTAAATAAAATTAACTTAACGCCTTGCTATTATATTGAGTGTCATTCGTGTAAGTAAACAAAATCCAATTATAAATTTAGAACAATTCAATAAACACAAAATAAAGAATAATTTATAAAGTGGTACAGTTTTTGAGTAAAGAAACGTTATTTCAATTAAGCTCAGCGCCCTCTATTTGACACTCGGGAATCCCTAGAAAATTTCCCATTCAACTATTAAAATGATCCACCGTTTGATGGCAGCCCTGGCAGCGCGCGCGCAATGCCGTTGCTCGCGTCGCGACGCTTTTTGCGCGCGCATCCATCATCCCTGACACATCCAATATCGGTTTTTGCGCGTCGCCACGCAATAACCCAACTCGGCGGCGCGAGATGGCGTTGTAACTGTGCGACGCGTGGACGATTAGTTTCTTATTACCGATTTCTATTAGACTTTCCAGCCTTCCTGATGGGGTGAGGCATAATTTGCGGGGCGTGCGACCCGTTGCTTTAATGACAGATTGATTCGATATTAATATGAGGAAGACAAGTGGCTCGGCCGTCGCTAATGTAGCAAGGTGCTCTAGGATTTTTTTAAAGGATATGGGCCAAGTTAAAACCATGTAGTTTTTTTGATGCGGGTCCTGCAGGAAGCGTAGTTCTGACATTTTAGCTGCATCCGAGTAATTAAGCGAGATTTTTAGCTTTTTCATCGAATCCATTCGTGTCGTCTCCTCTTTAAAACTTATTGCTTAAAGCTGTTTTAATGTTAATAGCATTTTGATTGATATTTTATTTACTGTAAGCTAAAAACGTGCTTCTGTCTAGTCTAATAGCTACCTTCACTTAGAGTGGTGAATTTAATTGCTTATACAAATTAGGACTCTACATAAAATGTGAAAATGAAAAATGTGGCTGTGTGATGCTGGCTTAGAATAGCATCACCCCATTTTTTTATCGTGGGAGTCGTAAGAGACGACTGAAGGACTCGAGAGTGTGTATCGCAATTTTAGGGAATGGGCATTTTCCGAATGACCCTCAAATGTTTGTCAGACGTGGCGTAAATGTCGTTTGCACTCTGCCTACCCCGCAAGGGATTATAGGCGTTATTTGTGTGTGTGTGTGTGTGTGTGTGTATAAAATGTGTGCTAACAGCAGCGTTTTAATCTTGATGGAAAACATATCATTATGTTTATAGTAAGAACCTATTGCAATAGTCGAATTTTTCAAGTCGTTTTTCGTAGTTTTCGCAAGTTTGTGCGAGACACGCAACGCAACAAATTTTAATGCATGATTAATGACACATGCCATGAGTTTTCTGTACTACCTGTCAATCACCATGGTAGCTATATCTATAGTCTATAGTTAGAAGGTATTCGTTGACCATGGAAAAGTATTTTTTTATTGAAAGGGTAGTTGCAGTAGACTCTACCATAGATAGAATTCTATCCGTTTTTTGAAGAACGCATAATCGAAACTGTGTGCTGCCGGCTTAGAATAGCATCACCCCATGTCAATCCCGCGGGTGTCGTAAGAGGCGACTAGGGGACTCGAGGGTTTCATGTGTATTAAAATTTTAGGTAACAGGCTGACAACCTGTCACGATAGTGATACACTCTACCCCCAAATATTTGTCAGACCTGGCGATAGCGGCCGTATTTTTAAGGGCATTAAAGCTCTGCCTGCCTACCCTGCTAGGGATAAAGGCGTGATTTGTGTACGTGAATCGATGTCAATGTGCAATAATCGAACAAATTTTTTGTAACAACAAAAGGGATAGTGCCCAAGGAATTATTTCAGATGGCTGCTAGTGCGACTTAGCCTACTAATGGAAACTTTATAGTCAGTCTCCAAGTGTACAAAGATGGCGCTATGCTAAACGAAACGAAAGCGAAATGTAAGTAAATAGATGATATGAATTTGTGACTCAAATGTAAAAAATTCAACATTACGAATTAGCTCCAGAACTGTTAGATAAAAAAGTCCCACAAAAGTCCCCATTAGAACTAACTGAACTTCGACATTGTCACATTTCCGACCGATCACAGAAAAAAGGTACAGTCGAGAGTGGCGCCATTAGTTCCCGAGTTTGTTACTTCATTGGACCAACTTTTTCATTAACATACATACATGCATAAATCACCCCTATATCCCTTACGGAATAGGCAGAGCCTACCCCTCAAGGGATTAACGGCCGTAAAACGGATATTAACACCACGTCTGACAAAAGTGTCAATCAGATAACTATAGTGACTGGTGTATCACTATAGTGACATAGTAAAATTGCAATACAAAACTAGCCCTCGAGTCCCTTAGTCGTCTCTTACGACACCCATGGGTAAGAAATGGGCTGATGATATGCTAAGCCGGCATCACACGGCATTTTCATTAACAAAAGTGATAATATCCAAGGAATTGCCACCAGCATTCAAGGTTGCCGGAAACACCAGGGTGAAGGTTGCCAGTGATTGCCGCCAGGATGACATACTGGTTTGGATCAGGTATTTATTTGCCCAATTATGACATGCCTGCAGCTATACTTGCGGAAACTGTAATGTCTTTAAGTTTCCCATGGTAATAATATCGGTAATGTACAAGTATCTTTATTGGATACCAAAATAATGTTGAGTGTTGTGTTTGCCGTGATAAGCCGGCTTAGAATAGCATCACCACATTTCTTACCCGTGGGACCCGTAAGAGGCGACTTAGGAACTCGAGGGTGTGTTTTGCAATTTTAGGCGATGCGCTGACAACCTGTCATTATAGTGATACACAATTTTCGCGCTCAATTTTTACGCTCTGCTCCATTTAGGTACCTATATTTTGTTCAATTCCCAAAATGTCTGGCGCTTTAAAACTGTCCATTGCCCACAATCTATGTTTTTCCAGCATACCATACTATTTATTTTCGTGGTTATTAGGTAAGTTACTCCTATAAGTTATTAAGATGCACTAGTTTTATACGCTATCTAATTGTTTTCTAGAAAACATATCATTCGTTTTTAGGGTTTCGTAGTCTATTACAAAACCTTATCATTTCGTAAACTCTGTCTGACTAACTGTCAGTCTGTTTGTCTGTCTGTCCGGTCTGTGCATTTGTAGTTATGCCCTGCCTTACTACGTTAGTTTTGTAGACAGCACAATATCTAATTTTTGCAGTGCATTGAAACTTGGTGCAAAGGCAGATCGTATTGACGCGAATTTAGAAAAAACTATACCTATAAAAATATTGACTACAACACCACCACAAATAGGTACTGAAAATGGAAAATTTTAAAAAAGATATTGGAAAATACAGTTCTATCTGTAAAAACTATGTCGAAAATTGTAGCACTTATAGGAATATCGGGAAAAAGCTCCTTTTCGAAACTGTAAAGGTAAAATGATCCTTATTTTATATTAAAACTACGAAACCCTGTATTTGTGTGTGTCCGAATGGCTAGTTTTAATCCTGTTTATAAAACGTTCATGACTATATCTTTCAGATATGAATAATGCCGCCTTAGCTTTGATGTTCATAATGAAACGGTGATCGTTCCACAGGATTCCAGAGGATTTGCCATGATAGTGGTCGATTTACGACGGGGTTTCAATATGTCAAATAATGTATGGAGGATTATTTACGATCGTGGAACGTGGATTTGTAGCTTTATTGCTGATAAATTCAGGTGATTCACGTTTTCTTTTCGTGAAGGACACCAAGTCCTCAAACGACCCAATGTAAGTTAAACTCGTGTTTCAACGGAACCCTTTAATAGAGCGCATCTGACGCGCTCTTAACCGCTTTTTTATTTAAAAAATTACAGATGCGCAATTTTTACCACTTCATCTTAGGTCAATTACGAGCAATGGATTTATTTCGTGAGGTCTCCAGGATTTTATGACGTTCTAAATATTATGTTATGTGTAATATGATATTGCTAGTATTATTGCCGGCTTATGAAGTAAAGCCCCATATAAACGAGCGGCATAAAATCGCTTAATATTGCGGATTTCTAAATGACGTTTACGCTCATACATGCCGACGAGTCAATCCTTTGATAGTGTGATCCGGCTTTATCAGTGTTGCCATCTATGGAACAGTAATAGGTGCTGAATAGAAAGCGAAACAGTTGTCGTCTTATTTTGCAAATATACTTTTCGTCTTTCGTATTCATTTACCAGTTCAGCGTAAAAACTGAACTAATTAAATTTAAAGTTTAGCGATTGCCCCGCTCGGGTACAAGAAGCTTATCGTAGAGGACGAAACTCATACACGAGTTGTCGTAAGACACTCATGAGACCGATGCCTCGCAGTACAGCACCAGTAGTCCATATGGACGCAGTTTCAGAACTATAGGTATTAAATATAAAATTTTAAATCATAAAACTGTAAGAAACTTGCAAAATTAAAATCCTGCCTGTGCGTTAGAACATTTTGCAAGTTTTCCATAACTATAGGTATTATGTATTATCGTAAAATGAGACGTTATGAGACGTTATTGACGTGGTAGTGTGACTGCCTGCGCCGCAAAGGTTCCGGGTTCGATTCTCGGTGGGAAACTCGAAAAGTTGATATTATTCGCTTTTCTGAACTTGATCTCGGTCTGGTTAGGACATTACAGGGTGAATCCTGATTGTCCGAAAATAAAGAAGGTTCCGTTCTTCGGAGGGCACGTTAAGCCATCGGTCATTGAAAAACAAACTTACACCCTGTATTTTGATTATATGCATGCCGCATTTTGTGTAATCAAAATATATAAAAAATTCAGTTAAACATTTTACCTCACACGCATCAATTCGGTGGAATTATTTCCGACACTGCTCCGAAATCGTTATTTTTTGCTCTTTAAAGCATAATGTAGATGTCCCCACCGAAATTCCCGTGTCCCCCGTGTTATTAAGGTCCCGCCCGTCAGATAGCGGCGGCGATAGGTGACAGCCTTGGGGCAAGGGAGGTTTCAGAGGGAACTCTACGAACCACCAAATTTTAGCAAGTCGTAGTTAGATAGGTTAATTTAATCTTTTCCTTTACTGTTAATAAACTTTTATTTGGTAAAAAAAGGCGTAGTTTATCAATAACTAAAACTACTTCACAGTGGAGATACGTCTGTTTTTTAAAACATACTGAACCGATTCTAATGTTTTTTTTTGTCACTGCTACAATTTTCATTTTTTTTCGAGGAAGAACATTATACAACTCTAAAACTTTGCACACTTGCTCAAAAGCCTTCAGAGTCCAACACTCAAATTAATTAAAATACCTACTCAGTGGTTTCATACCTCCTTTTTGGAAGGCGTTTATATGTATAGCAATCAGACTTGCCGTCCGCTACAACAAAGTTTATACCCAAAAACCCGCTGTACTCCATATGAATTAGTTCTATATTTGTTCTATCTAAATATATGTAACATATAATTTGTTCCGTCCTAGTTTTTCGAAAAATATACTTTGAAGAGTATCGTTAGCCAGCGATGTACTCACAAAATACTCTGTGTAGATAAATAAGAATTAACTAGGTAATTAGTTCTATATTTGGTCTATCTAAATATACAGGGTGTAAGGGACGGTGTACCGAAAACTTTGCAGGCATGATCAGACCATGAAATTGAACAACTTTTACTATGGAGCCTATGTTGGGAAATACAATTTTTTTTTCGTGTTTCCATAGAAAGTCAGTCAACTGATCTGGAATTTTGTATGGGAGGTCGAAAAAAAATTCTCGTTTACCAACATAACTTCCATAGAAAAAGTTGTTCAGTTTCATGGTCTGATCATGCCTGCAAAGTTTTCGGTGCACCGTCCCTTACACCTCGTATATCAAGTTCATTACATTTCAATTTGGTTTTCTTAAAAATTATTGAAATTAAAAAGACTTCTTTTTTATTTGACCTAAGTAGTATGTGTTAAACGCGCGCCAAATCTGAGTGCGACAAGATTTCTGTGGCTTCATTTTGGCAGCCGTTGCTTCTGAAACTTTTCTTGATCTGCGCCGACAGACAGGTGTGTGTAGCTCCCAGCCAGCAAACGGCACTGACCAATCGACCCATTACTGTTACAAATTACCACGATCACAACCGCGATTGTGTAGGAAACCTAATTAGAACAATTTTGAATTTCGAATCTTTTAAGATTCGATTGAAAATGTTTGCTTTTTTCTAACCGGCCATTACTTTTTCTGATCAGAACGAAAGGATATCGCTTATCGGCAAAAAGTTTGAGATAACGTTTGGTCACTTTTATCTAATACTAGCTTTGTGGTTGCCGATAATATTAAAAGATTGAAACTCGATATTATTTTACAGATAAACATTTCAAATTGATACTGAACTATTGTCATAAGCAATTTGATACTCTTGAAATTATTAATGACGTAAGAGTCTGTGCTAAGGTGCGGAAGAAAAATAGGCGTCGGCAAAAAGTAAACTAATATTTTTTTCATAGGTTACTATGACATTCCTCATACTGAGGCACAGAGGCGCCCATAATTTCCACGTCTATTCTCTTTCGGCACAGACTCTACAAGCCTTTGATTTATAGAAGTAAAATAAACAAGTGTGCCCGATTGCTTCAGAATCAGAAAAACATTCAATCTAAGTCGACGTCGATGATGAAAATTTTAGCAAAAAGGGCGAATATAAATGTCATCTGATTCCCAGCAAGCATTTGATGTTGACATCAATGATTTGCAAGTTTTGAAATCGCCCGCCATTTTTAACGGCCATCTTGGATTAGATCATTACTGAACGATGCTGAAGCACCCTTAATCTCAGATTGCATCATGATGTGGATCATCAAGATGTTGTGGTATGCCGTCATACCCCATAGTAAGCCCACCCCAATAAGCTATTTTTGACAGCTATCATCTTCTTCAAATTTAAGAGTCAAACTCTTGTCGGTGGAGTAACTTCCAATCTTCTCTCCTCTCCTATCATCTACATACTAAAATATATATTAAAAAAAATGGACCCTCTGCCAAACTATGCCAAATATAGCTTACTAGCTGTTACCCGCAGCGTTGCTCGCATAAAATAAAATCTATCCTGTGTGTTAATCCATGTAACCTTCTATGTGTGCCAAATTTCATTACAATCGGTTTAGTAGCGTTTGCATAAAGCAGAAACAAACAAACATACAAAATTTCGTATTTATTTACTTCATTGGAATGGCAATACTGGCAAAATCGGACTTCATTGTAAATTTTTTTTCAGCATCAGAAATTTGTCCTTTAATTTCATATTTAGTTTGTCTCTTTGGAAGCGATTTTAATTTTTAATTTTGTTAAAATATTTGTTTATAACAGAAACAATGTTGCCAGCTCAATTAAAACACCAGCTAGTGTCGCCAGCTTTGAATATTTAATGAGGTTATTGTTTGACGAAGCTGTTAATGTTTCTGTGGCATGTCACAACAATATGGCGATGTTTATCGACGTTTTTCAATAATATGTCGTATACAATTAAGCTGTTTAAATACACGGAAGTCGATATTTTGTTATTTGCTTATGATAGTCCAACGATAAACTAATTAGTGGTAAAGTGAGGCAATTTTTGCTGCATTTGTACATGCACATTTTTTTACATAAAAGCAAAATTTGTATATTCAAACAACAACTCTACGTTTCCACAGAACTACAAAGATTGAATTACTAAAATAGCGCTTAGAACAAAAATCTTTACTAGAAACTTGTGTTCAATTGTCTAGGAGATGCTGTCACCAGCCATATCGATTATCGATAAAATTTAATTGAATACGAACCAGTACTAAGCGCACCAAAAAATCCCAATAATAAAACAACAAAAAAGTAACAACAAATTTTTGTCGGATGCGTACCGTGGGATTTCAACCCATCGTTCGCAACCCCATGAAACCGAAATAAAAACACATAAAAAATATATTCAGATCTAATAGAGATACGACAAATGAGCGTTCAGGGGACACAGGTATGACACCCCCTCTGACCGCCTGTTGACCCCCTGAGTCCTGACCACATTCAGAATATTAACATGTTATTAAACGAACGTGCTATTTAGATAAACTGTAGCACGGACTGCCCGGAAATGAGGGTGGTTTCGATTGTCACGCCAGGGGCGTACTCAGTGTGACATAAAGGGGCGCTACAGTTTTTCAGGAGTATAAACATAAGTTGCTTTGGCTTAATAAATAGCATCTATTTTAATTAAAAATACTACCTGTAAAGTCATTTATATGATTTTAAGATGAATGTGTAATAAATCTTTCAAAGTTTTTATTCAATCACTCGAGACTAAAAACCTAAGCGATACTCAATTTTCTGAGTGACCCTCATATTTTTGTTGTTAATGTTCCTTTATATGATTGCTTACAATATAATTATACAGTTTTTCAGTTTCAGTTAACTAGTTTTATGCTACCTATGTTGAAATGCAAACAAGTAAGCATGTAAAGCAATTTACACTTGAAATACAGTTAAAATTGTTCAAACTTTTGATGCAGTGCACGGTAAATTTAAGTATTATTATCATAATCGATATTTTTAATCTGTAATAAATGATTGAGCAAGGACTGAATTTATTAATTATTAGATAAGTAAAGGTAAAAATAATAAAAAAATGTGTTTTAGTTTTTGGTTCTTTTATTTATGAATTGAATTGTATACTATCCTGAAACGGCAGGAGCTTGTTAATCGTGGACAGATAAAATAAAAATAATTATTTTTCCTTAAGTAAAGTCTTACTGTCAGTCATACTAAGTCCGTCCCAACACTTGGATGGTATTTAATTGGCCGATACACCGCCATTATTTTATATAATTGTGAACATTGTCAGTACTATCGTGTCGTTACTGTGTTACATGATCGACACGTTTTAATTGTGCACTAACACGAAAAACACGGTCGAAACACGGTGTTTAGTTAATGCTTCACGAGTGTTTACTAAAACATATTAATGCTGCTTTTCTAGGCAATTAGCTATTGGATATCGCTCGGTATTTTTTATTGGTATCCATCAACAGTCAGATCTTGATCAAAAGACTATTAAAAGGATGTTTAAAACACGTTTGACTGCTATAGCTCTGTTTGTTTGTTTGGCTGCATAGTTGCAATACTTTGCGTTAAGTTTTGTTTAAGTATTTTACCTGATTTTTGCTTGAACAATAAAAAAAACATATGTGACTAGATATCGTTTTCTAAATAATCTTAAATTGCATGCGGAGATAGATAGATTGGTATTTGTTGTTTTTTGTTTGTTTAAGTAGTTTATTATTTTCATTTGCACTAATACTATAGCTGTAGGTAGAATTGTTTTTGTAAATCTTTTTCTATTGTATAATATTTTTTCTTTTCAAGATGTTAGCTATCTGTTTCCCTGAGATACAGGAATTTATTATCTTAGTTCAGGAAATAGGAACGCCTCATAATTATTATTTTGCATAGGTGTACCTACATATAAGTAAGTTTATTGAATAAAAAATTGTCTCATCTTATAGAGATTATAAATTTGATTATAACTTTTTAAGCACTTGCGATCACTTTCACTCATTTTAAGTATTAGACCGGGTCTATCGCGATAGTTTTTAGGTAAATTACTAATATTTACCTATATACTACCTAAATTACTATATTTACCTAAATACTATCGCGATAGACCCGGTCTAATACTTAAAATATTATAGTTAATATTATATTTAGTATTAGACCGGGTCTATCGCGATAGTATTTAGGTAAATTACTAATATTTACCTAAATACTATCGCGATAGACCTAGTGTAATACTTAAAATGAGTATAAATTAGATTATTTAAAGATTATGAAAGTCATAAAAATATTCCCCTCCTATGCATTAAATGAACTTTATGACATACGCACTGAAATATCTATATAGATAAGAATTCTATCTGAAGTGAAATGAAAGCCTCACCTATCCAGCGACCAGAATAGCAAAAGCTCAAAGGGTCCAACCCGTGCTCTTTATGACAGCGAATGAGTGTCACAAACACAATATCACGTTATACCTGTCATCACAAGACTACAACCCGGCACATAATGCCCGGTTTAAGTATAACTCGTCACAACGGTGTGTGAAATTCGCATCGACTCGTGAGCATGCTAATTGAGACTTTGCTGAGATTGCGTTTGGAGTATTGAGATATGTACCGTCGACGACTTCAATGATACATACATACATCACGCCTATATCCCTTACGGGGTAGGCAGAGCGTTAACGGCCGTAAAACTTATATTAACACCACGTCTGACGAAAGTTTGAGGGTCAATCAGATAATTGTTTATTACTATGGTGACAGGTTGTCAGCCCGTCGCCTAAAATTGCAATACACATATAACCCTCGAGTCCGGTAGTCGCCTCTTACGACACCTATGGGTATGAAATGGGGTGATGCTATTCTAGGCCGGCATCACACGACACAAATTCAATGATAGAAACGCAAAAGATTCGTGGCATTACAAATCACATACAGTAAGAAATTCTAACTAAACCTACTACAATCTTGAAAAAAAATAACGCTGTGTTGAAATGAGGCACTTCGTAACACTTATTAAGTAATTCTGCTGACTCAGCGACCAAAAATGCATCTTAGCCTGTAAAACAACCTTTCTCAACAAATCTTTGTCCATCGCCACCTCTCGCCGGTTGTTGACTTGAAGATCACGCAGATCTCCTTCTATCCACCATGAAAAATTGATCTGTTTCTATATTTTTATCACCATATTCCCATGGCTACTTGATCAATCAAAAACATCAAAATTCCGTGATAACCCACAGTTAACCGTCGATTTACAAACCATTTCTATGCGCCCCCAACCGGCAACAATTAAAGCAACGATTACAATCAAGTAGACACAGACGCCGTTTGATGGCTGAACATTTAAATGCTTCTGAGAGACGCCGATTTAGAAAAAGCGTATCGAATACAAATAATAGCGGATCAAAGAAACATTAATTTCTTTGCTGTTCTGGGTTGCCAAGCGGATCTAAAGAATGTATAGTTGGAAAGTGCCTAGCGCCTATATATTCCATCAATAAGAGTGTTGAAGAAACTAGTGCTTTTAAAGATTTTTTTATAGGCCTACGAACTAAATTTCCTTAAAATATCAACAAACGAAAACGCGTCATATCCGCGTCTCGAATTATAGAATTTCACTTAATGTAGGTTTGCTGTAAGAAATTTCTTTTTAGAAATAAGGAAACCTGTTGTGTCTTGTCTTATTGTAAATTGTTCCTGTGTATGTTTTTGTGTACAATAAATGGTTAAATAAATGAAAAAGAGAAGCTGAAAGTTACACGAGTATACAAAGGGAAGTGAAAATAACTAGTCATGGTAGGCTTATACAGCCTCCCTAAAAACTTTAAAGGCAACTTAGTGACAAGACTTAGACATTTTTGCTACTACACTTACTATTTTCATTGGATCTTTGCGCTAATGCAAATGGCACAATGCCTTCTAGTTCATACATAAAACCTATATACTAACAGTAAATATTTGGTTCGTATAAACTGACCGTTCGTTATACGTACGATTCCCACAGGGCGATTCGACACGGTCGAGTTACGATTCGCGCCGAACCGCGTCGAGAGGTGTTACCGATAATTGTGGCAATACAAATAATTGCGAAATAGACCTGCCCATCGATATAATTGGTCGGGTATGCCAAAATAGAGATAGTTGTTCTATTTTGATGATTCGCTTTTCAAAGCTTTAGAGTGTATGAACTTCGAATCAAATCAAGTAAAACACATTCTTTGATAGAATATAACTGGAATTTGGTAGAGTTCATCTAGGCGAATATTTAATCCTAAAGTACTCAGACAACCAGATATCTAGATAAGACCACTTAAAAATTGTAATGGAATTAAAGAAAATATAGTTAATTCAGGGTATCGTTCAATTAAATAAATCAGTAAGAATATTTGCATTTCTGTAAGTATTTTTTATCAAATGACTAATAAATACTCATGAAATAGCAATTTAGAGGGCTAAGTAAATTAAAACCATATTATATTGTCCGCAGAAATTATAAATTTATCCGCTTGAATCCAAACCGCAAATGACTGCGCAAAAAAATAAATTATCCGAGACATTTTATTCGAAGACATTATTTTCATGTTCCATCCCGAGCCGGTTTTCTATTAGGACAATACAAAATTGTTATAAAAAGAAGAAGATTGCGTTATGCAAATTTCTTTTTTTTACAATGACCGATCATGACGTCAATAAGTGATAATGCTATCCTACATTGAATAAAGTTATTTCATTTTCATTTTCATTTCATTTTTTCATTTTCATCCATATAAAGTCAAGGTGCCCGACGTATGGATTTAACCTTTGTAAAAACCTATAAGAGCGAAGGTTTCAAATTATCCAATCATGAATTCAAACGATTTTCCGCCACAATCGATACCATAATTATTTGTGCATTCATGTTTCTTTAAATATTTTGTTCGTTTAATTGTTTTGGTTGCAGAATGATAGCGCGGACAATGGAAGATATTGTATGGGTTAATTCATGGTAAATCCCTTAATATACCGTAGTAAACAATTTGTTAAATAATTGTAGGGTTATGTTTTGATGAGGTTGTTTAAGGCGCCTCCATAGATTTGGTTAGATGCTTTACATTTAACGTCATTGCTGGTTTTAGCTAGACTCGTTTTAAATTGAAGGTAAACAGAAGTCGAATTTTGTCCGCAGCCTCAGCATGCGTCACGCGAGAAAACTCGCGCGACTCCGGTGCGCGAGTTTCGACCCGCGAGCGATTTGTCGCGGTCAGCCACACCCACACACATGCATTACCTCCGCGACTTCTATATTTCTTCCTCTCGCGGGAGACAAAGCTGGGCTGCCAAGGTTAAAAACAATTGTATTATTTCATGTGCAACACTGTTTTCATTCGGTCAGTCGGAACCTAAAAACACCTTTTTTGACGTAAAACTTGTCGTTGGAAACTGTCAAAAAAATGGGCTGCCACAATATGGCCACAATGCGCAACAAATTATGTGCACTAAATAATAAGCGTCAAATAATAAATATAAATATAAAATCTGAACTGAGCCCGTCTACCAGCCCCAGCAGAGGGTGGAGATGACAAAGGAGTTGGCAAAGCAAAAGCTGCGGGAGACGACTGAGCTGCTGAAGTTGGCCGAGCTGCAGCACGACGTGCAGGAATCGGCAGAATTGCAAATTCAATCGAAAATGCAGGTAAGGTAGTAGACAGCCGATGTGGTGCAGTGGTAGTGCGACTGCCTGTGACGCAAAAGTTCCGGGTTTCATTCTCGGTGGGGCACTCACAAAGTTGATATTTTCTATATATTATTTTGTCCGAAAAGAAAGATGGTTCCGTGCTTCGGAGGGCACGTTATGCCGTCGGTCCCGGTTCATGTAATAACTTTGGCGGCGGTCGTTATACAACCACGTCAAAGTCATACTACTTGTAGTAGTAAAAACTCACACCAGGGTTCATCGAGTCGTTGGATGACTCGGTGTCCCAAACAAGAAGAAGAAGTACAATGCTGTTCGATGAATGCGAATTTGACCCTATTGATGCTTATCGAAACTTTTCTACCCTTGATGTTAACAGTTAGAGTTTGATGACCTTGATGTTAAGAGATTTTGCTATCACTAGAACGATCAAGAATTGGAAAGGAGCCGTTACAAGGAGTTACGTGGCGGTTGCAAGGAGCGCCAAACGGGATTATCCACCGCCATGTCAAGATGCCGGGACAGGTCGAACTTCTGACATGTTTCTCCGTAATTGAACGACTAAGTCGGCTGGGTCTTTGAGCTTTTTCGGATCAGAACCACTGACCAAGATTTCCCCAGGAAGGCGCAGGGTCTTACCATACAGAAATTCAGCTCTTGACGCCTTCAGATCTTCTTTGAAAACACAACGTTTCCCCAAAAGAACAAAAGTTTTAAGCTGATTTAAGCTACCGGTGGACACTTTCGTATGTGCTTTGTGTCGAATATAGCTAGGGCATGGCGGTATTGTCAATTTTTCAATACCGGTATTTTTTCGGTACTGACATTTCAAATACCGGTATACCGGTATTTCGGTATTTTTCAGGTATTTTATTTATTTAATCGAATTTATATAGTTTTTGTTTTAGATTCACTTAATCTTCCTAATTATGAACATTTATAGTAATATGACGTTCCCAAAAAGTAAATTTTATAAATTTCGTAATATCTAGCACTACAAAGTTATTTCATTTTCATTTTCATTTTACAAATAATAAAAACTAACTACGCTGGCTCAGTAACCCAAAAATCCCAAAATGGATCTTGGCCATCGAAATGAGCTTCTGCCACTGTCCTGATAAAAAGGTGGCCCTGGGCAGTCTCCACCATGTCTCTCCAGTACCATGTAAGCTCTTTTAACTCCCCGATGCTCTCCCATTCTTTCTACGTGGCCGAGCCAGCGATGTTGGTGAGCCTTTGTGTCTCCGATAATGTTCTTCGGCATTATTCCTCAGTCGCCACCCGCCATCATCGTCCTTGGTGGGGTCCAGAATCTTTCGGAGGACTTTTCGTTCAGCGACAAACAGTTTATTTTATTCTTTTAGAGTTAGTGTCCCAGCTTCACAGACGTACATTAAAATAGGTCTATGGGGTCTTTCTTCAGCACCGTAAAAATCATTGTCTTGGCCTAAAATATGCACATCTTGCTATAATGAGGAACAGTATTTTTTATATGGTTAGTACGACTATTAATACGATTGGAGAAGCATAAAAAAAATATAGGGATATTACACTTTTTTATAAAAAATATAAATGCCCCCCAAATTGATGCTCTCTGGCGTGTCCAAAAGTCGACTTACTACATTCATGGGTATTTATTTCGATAATTATTTATGATACGAATTTGTGACGATGTTCACAGACCTTCTATATATTCTAGTTCAACTACAATTAATAAATATTTAATCATACTTATAACAGTTTAGCGAGTTAGAGAATAACGAAATTAAAGTTATGAGTTTAATTTCTCTGGTGAGATTTTTTTAAACTTGTTTTTCTCTGGAACTATAAGTGAAAAACGAGGGCCAAAGGTATCATTTATTATCTTTTGAGATATATTTTCAATATCCATAGGTATTGTTTCAATTAATATAAAATTCAAATTCGCCAGAGAAATCACGTGAATTCGAATGGTCCGAAGAAATACCCTATGATTGTATTTTATATTATACGGATCTTTGTACTTTTACTAAGAATAATTGGAGATCATCACCTTATAAAGTGATGCGCTGCACCGCAAGGTGTTCTGTACGTGGATCTCGATTTCATTCTCCCGGCTGTTAGTTTCAGTCACAGTACACCCTAGATATTTGAATTTCCATTCACCCTTATACGTAGTATTTCCAACATGCAGGTCTCGCGAGGGACGCGTGAGTTTATGTTTTGTCGCATTTGGAGACAACAAAAATACAAATTTATTTTCAACTTGATTTAACATAAAACAAAATGCATCTAATGGTAAACACCACCAGTGCGTTTTACTAGCCATGACCTACAGAGCCGAGACATAGAACCTGGAGGTAAAACTGTTGAACATAGGACACTCCCAGGGTACGCCAAACGATGATATGACAAAAGAACAGATATCTTTCGTTAGAATAATATAAAAAATAAATATTTTTATTCACAAGTTCCTAATAATTTAAAAGATATTTTATTCATCACAAATATTATGTCCTAAAACCACAAAGGTATCCGCGGGCGCACGGAGTACCTCATTTGTGCCTTCCTTTGAGCGGTACTGGGTAGTTTTAGTCTAATCCATTTTTCCCGGAGCTCCTAAGCCCAGTTTTGTCCTGGTCTCGCGATTGTGGGTTGATTTTGTTGGGATAGTGGGCGGGTTGTTTGAACCACACGCACTACTTCCAAGTGAACCCTTGCTCTTCACCAAATAGGTTTAGTTTTCAAGGCCCCGGGGTCATCGGCTTAGGGAGCTTACCCTTCATTACAAGAACCAGTACAAAACCTGATCCAGATTTAAATAGAATTTAGGAATACTCCAAATAGGGCACTAATTATGATCCAAGTACAAAATATAGTCTCAAATTCCTTAAAATCTATAAAGTTTATTCATAAATAGGAAAAAACTATTCTCAACACTGTTATATTTTTGTTTCTACATATACCGGAATACCGGTATTCAGTCATCTAATACCGGTATTAGAAATCTCCAAAATTCGCCGGTATTGCCGGTTTTTCGGTATTACCGAATACCGGTATCCATGCCCTAAATATAGCCATCTTATTTCTCTCTGCATAACAAACGCTGCGTAAATCCTATTCACAACAGAAAATGCAACACAAAATAGTACGTAAAAAATTTGCAGACCCTTGATAATGTCGTCAAATATTTACTGCACAAAATCGGTGAGTGTTTTTATTTGCGCAATATTTGTTGCGTATTGTGCGCACTTCAAAGCTTATTTATGTGATCTGTGCTGTGCTTCAAAGTGAGTTTGAAGGAAAGTGCATACTTTTTATTGTGAAAACATAATAAAGAAGAGAGAATTTTCAAGTTCTTATTTAAAATAATGTCTGCAATGACGCCAGTGTAAGTTTCTTATTATTACTAAGGTAGAAGATGCATTCATGTATGACTACTTCGGCTAAACTAAGTTGAGACCCACGCGACTAAACACGTGAATAAAGCAAATTAAAACGAATGTAATATTAATTCATGATTTCAGGGTAAGAAGCACTGCAGCCTAAATAAAATAGTTGGTGTAGTATGCGGATTATTCCGCTCGTAATTATACTGGAAGCATGTGAGTACCTACTAACTACCCAATAAGTTAAAAGTAAAGAGAAATATCTTGTTTTTGTTCCTATTATGTGACTATAAGTAACATGAGAGTCTTGTACCCCTACAGCAGACATTAGGTTATTTAAGATTTTGTGACATGGGTTGTAGACCTGGTAGTGGTAATTAATGCCTTTTGCAACCCCGCTAGGGATATAAGCTGTAGGCATGATGTGTGTTAGTAATAATGGTTATTCCTTTTAATTGTTTCAGGTTCTGACTCAGAGTGAAGTGCAGCATATTGGGTGTCAATGCCTATTACCCAGGGAGGGTGCACAACACCTTCATATGGCATCACTCTGTGATAAAAACTGAAAAGAGAAGGCTTAATGACTGCTAATGTGATGTTATACTAAGCTGATGATGACCAAACATGTACCTGCTTAAATATGAAATATCGGGTGAAATTGTACTAGTGACCGATAGTGAAAACTCTTCAGGCTGGTGATAAGGAACAACTTTCCCCTAGAAACATATGCCAAAATAAGAAAAAGAAATTCGACCTCCCATATAAAATTTCCTATCAGCTGATTTGAGTTAGGTACCATGGAATCTCAAAATATTTTTGTCTTATTTCCACCAATGTACAGTCGATTGTAGCACATCAGGTACCAGGGGTAATCCAAAAGAGCTGAATTATTTTAACTCCCAGTTGATACATAAAATTTTTTTTACTTATTATCATAAAAGAAGTCATTTTCTACTAATACATCTTGATGTTAAGATAACTGGTACCTTATGTGCTACAACCAACTGTACCTTGGAAAATGTAGTTCCTTATCACCAGCCCATACTCTGTTATCAGTATCGGTCACTTGTAAAATTTCACTATTTTTGGGTTGAATTGCAGTTTAAAGAGGAGGTAGAATATGATCAAGATAACACCACCAACAGACAGAGCCATCTCCTGGCTGTTTAAGATTGGGCCATGCAAGACGCAAATAAATAATAAGGAAATACTTTTAAATTTAATAAAAATATCATTATTTGTTATATCATCTGTTTTATTCATAATGTCACAATGCTACATAAAATGCATTACAATTCACATTAACTGATTCGACAACCATAATTCCGATTATACAATAACACTATATTCATAATCAGACCAAGTATTTGACTCTTCAGCAAACCTTCAATAGGCATCTCATTCAGCAGTCACATTACATTTATGAGGTAGTGGAATCTGATACCCAACAACTATAAATTATAAATGCCTGAAACTCCATCTCCTAAGCGAGGCTCCAATTTATTATTATTATTATTTATAGGACAGGCAGCAATACATGCTGATAGGTCCTTGCAGTGTTGGTTTTGTTAATTAATGTCTTTTAATTATATTTGATCACACACACACGCGCATGTTATTGTTTTCAATTTCACTCCAATCGGTTTGTTGATCCTGAAAACTCATTTTTTTCTAGTAAGGATCCGGTCTTGGTAGCTTTATTGGGGACCTATGGTTTTTACCGTCGGGTTGGTGTTGTAAAGGGTGCACTTTAAAACTTCTTTTATTTTCCTAAACAAAACTGTTTACGAAACGAAAATAAATAAACACAGATGAATAATGTACTAGTTCGTAAAGTAGTTACAATCATTACAATCGCTGGCTGGGAAACATTGATAATGCACAACACGATTATGCCCAACAATGTTATGAATATGTACGAAACAGGCATTGGATCGTCTTGGATAACCGGCCCCTTCGAGCAACGACGGCCTTCCGTCTCGGAAGGGAGTAGGCATACAAAGTATTTCCCCTCTGTCAAAGTACAAGCCCAAATGGGCATTGGCGTTCATAAAAACCAGTTCCGTTCAGATTTCTTCCTAGACCGAGTCCAGTCGTGCAAGTGAACACATGTGAACGCCGCAATATTAAAAATGCCGAATTGCTCAGTTTTTTGCTGTAAAAAGAGGTCTGGAACATCAAGTTTACAAAAAGATGGTGTCACTTTTTGTAAAAAGAGGTCTGGAGAACACTGAATTCGCATATTTAATTCTAAAATAGTTGTTGGATTTGTTCATCAACATCTGGTCCGCTCGCCCGACAAATTACAGATTGGTCGCACGATAAATCCGACTTCTCGCCGATAGCAACAATAGTCTCTCTCTCTTTTCGTGTGGGACACCGAGTCGTCCAACGACCCGTTGAACCC
This sequence comes from Tuta absoluta, assembly GCA_027580185.1. Lineage (NCBI taxonomy): Eukaryota > Metazoa > Arthropoda > Insecta > Lepidoptera > Gelechiidae > Tuta > Tuta absoluta. The sequence continues at coordinate 1,110,139 of JAQAHW010000019.1, read as the reverse complement.
TGATGTCAGCGTTTTTCAACCGCCTACCACTAGTAGTAGGCCACTGACATGGTTGTGTAACGGCCGCCGTCTAAGTAATCATAGACAGCAACCGGGACCGACGGCTTAACGTGCCCTCGGAAGCACGGAACCATTTCTTTTCGGACAATCAGGTGGTTCATCCTGCAATGTCCTAACCAGACCGGGAACAAATTCACAAAGTGATAAATATCAACTTTGTGAGTGTCCCACCGAGAATCGAACCCGGAACCTTTGCGTCGCAGGCAGTCGCACTACCACTGCGCCACATCGGCCGTCAACAATAGTGATGTTACGGTTTCATGTCATAATGTTTGTCGATAAATTTGGGAGGCGGGTATTATTTAATCACATGTATTAGACAAATAATTGTTATCATGGTTTTATATGAACTATGTCGAACCTGGATAAGCGAGAATTCAAGGGACCCGAATATTATTCTCGCTCATAGAGGTTTTTTACTAAACCAGTTTGTCACTTATGCAGGTTTGACAGTAGTATCTCTCATATATAGAGGTGAATGAAAGTCGAGAAACATAATAAAAAGTGTACACATTTTGTCATTTATTTAAAGAAATCATTTACGTATTCTCGGTTTCTCGGCAAACATTTAACTTTTTTCTTTTAACAATATTCCATCTATGGAAATATTTTTATCAAGAGTTTGTTTAATCCATTCTATGAGACACTTCTCAACTTCGGGAAATTCAACAACTTTGTCTCTTTTAATATTTCCATGTCCTTTCGCACACTGCAGTTTTATAAAATCTTTATTTTTTTATATTTTGTAAAAGGTAGATTCCGGCAAGTCAAAATAATTCAGAATAGCGTTACGCGACTGCCCGGCTTCGAACGCGTTTACAATTTTAAGTTTATCACTCAACGAAAAAACTTTAATTGTTCGTTTCAAAATTTTTAGGGCACAAGTAAAACGAACTTTCTCCAACAGTAGTTATCAACTGGAACCAAATGTTGTTCTTCAGGTAGAGGAATAGGCGCACAATTGTGCGTTGCAGATGCCTTGCACAGTACCATCGAAAACAACAATAACGTGATGTGGCGCAGTGGTAATGCGACTGCCTGCGACGCAAAGTTTATTTTTATTATGTGAAGCTATGACAGTACCGTAGCTTAGCTTTGAACTGCTTTCTAGTCGCATACATATTATTATAATTGCGGGCATGTCGGCCATGATTATGCTGTGCCTTACACGGTTATGCATTATATGGACTCAACTGTTGTCGCTATGCGACCCGCGATATAACTCGCGGTAGGGGAGACAAAAAGATTCACACCGCCACAAATTAGTCTCCGGCAGCAACATGCACCACCTCCGCGATTCATAAGTCGATAAAATATCTACCTCTCGCGGGAGACAAAGCTGGGTTGCTAAGTTAGAAAAACACTTGTATTATTTAATGTGCAACACTGTTTTCATTCGGTCAGTTTGAACCAAAAAACACCTTTTTCAAGGTTTAAAAAAAAACTCGTCGTCGGCAACTGACGGCACCGTTGCCAACCGTACGATAAATTATCGTATTTGTACGTTAATTTGAGGTTGTGTATAAAATAATTTCAATACTACGTACGATATTTTTTGAATCCGTACAATAATAATTCGTTTTGTGTTCGATTGTATTTGACATTATTATAATTAATTCATACTTATTTGGCCTGAGAATTATGTTACATCCTATTTTAGCTTTCATGTATTGAAGATTTGCATGCTAATCGTTAGTTGGCAATTCATTATTGTACCTATAAGAAAACCTGTTACCACCTTATTTACAAATGTTTTAAGCAAATAAAGTATCTTGATATTTTTGACCAAATTTGTATGGGTTTTGTTTATTACGATTTTCGTGGTGCCAAGTTGACGGGCGATATGCTGAGAAACTTCTATCAAATAGCAACGATGTCCCTTTAAGTCTAGACTAGAAAACAAAATCCATCCAAATACACCAGGGTGTAAGACAGTTTATCCCTCAGCCGGTCTCTGTCGAAGATGCAGCCCCGTACTTCTTGAAGTTGCCCAAGTATGTGCAAACATTGCAGTTGGTTATATACAACTTATAGGCTGAAATCACCATCTCTTTCTCTGGACACTAAAATGTGCGTATAATCAATGGTCCTCCCATACTAAAAGTGTACCATAATTTAGGGCGTTTGTGCACTACAAGGAATTTTACTGTCCGGCATTTCGATTTTTTACGGTCCGGTGTGGCATGAAAAAACCGATGAATTGGCTTGTGCACTTGCCCGTCTTTACTCGGATCAGGGAAGTGAGGGGAAGGGAAGGGCCACCAACGCGTGCGACACATGCGCCCGCCTCCCCCGCCCCCGCTGATGAATATCACGGATGCAGTGCACAAGCATAAACACGTTTTTCATTGCTGTCATCTCGGACCGAAAAAAACCATCCGGAATAGGGAAAAGTGAAATGTCGAACAGTAAAATTACGTATAGTGCACAAGCTAGTATTAAGATTAATGGCGTGCCATACCGGACCGTAAAAAAGGAAGTGTCTATACAGCGGGGCGCCCTGCCATATAGTCTATAAGTCTATGGCGCAGGGCGCCCAGTTGCGTAGCTCTTTCAAAGTGAACGAGCTATTCGCCGGGGCAATCTGTCACTTTGATATTGACAGGTGATTTTCAGGTTATGTTTCAAAGTTTTTTTGATGTTTGTTTGGATCTTTTTGGCGGTTGTAACTTGTTTGTGTGGCTTGGAGCATAAAACAATTGTGATAGTGAGATCTTAATATGGAAAGCAACGTCTTAAGAGGTGATTGTGGTGACTTGAGAGGTGTACAGTTTAATTCTTATGAAAAACTTTCTCTGTTCATTAAAGAATATAAAAGTAAGAATTATGTTCAACTGAACAGGTCTTATGCAAAGAAACTTAATGCTCCAAGTGTCCTAAAGAAAATCATTTATACCAATAATGCCCTCGAGTACTGACAGTGGTAGTTTACAAGTGTCTTCATAAAACGCCTGTAACCTGTAAATTGTAACTACAAGTGCGCTACAGGCAGATTTTCACCTGTCAATGTGGACCTGTACCTGTACAATGAGATTACATGGCACAGTTGTATGTTTTATTGTATGCAAATAAATACTATTATGATATGATACAAGTTTAATTTTATTTACCTGATTAGATATATATGTTGAACTAGCAGCCCACCCGCTGCTTACTGATTTCCCACGGGAAACAGACCTTTTCCCGACATAAATCATACATAAAAACTTACATCGAGGTCCACTTGGTGGAAGATTTAAGCATACATACAGACATTGGGACAGACGCGGAAAGCGAGTTTACTTTATACTATGTAGTAGTGATGATGCAAGCGAGAACAACCAAACAAACATAGGCTCACTGCACAAATCAAGTATTTTTAATTTCTGATATGTTATATTGTTGAAATAATATTGGACGACTCGGTGTCCCACACGAAAAGAGAGTGTTGAATTAATAACCTTCTTCATCAGACGTTTATTCAAAAAAGGTAAATTTTACTAAGGTGGAACATGAGTACCGGCAGATAGTTATTCACAGGTAGGTAAGCGTTATATAAAGGCGCGCCCCGCCATATAGTCTAAATTACTACTTGGCAGGGCGCGCCCCGCTATATAGTCTAAATTACTACTTGGCAGGGCGCCCCGCTGTATAGACACTTCCCGTAAAAAATCGGAATGCCGGACAGTAAAATTCCTTGTAGTGCACTAACGCCCTTAGATGGTGAAATCCGATAATTCTGAAATCAAGAGTTGGCAACACTCTGACAATACAATGGCGTGTGTAAACTTCAAACTTACTTTGTTTGGAAATCACATGGTCATGTGGAAATCCAATAATGAAGAATAATTATAATAAAAGGAAAGTGTGAAAAAATTAAAAGAAAGAGAATTAAGTAAAACAATATATGCAAATACGCCAATGTAAGTTTCTTATTATTACTCGGGTAGGTGTAGTCGTTTTGCAGTGACTACTTCGGAAAAACTTATATTGACTATGTTGGAGTTGTGGAAGTCCTGTTGTGGTAACGATCATGTCGAAGAGCCGGCACTCTAAAGTCTCATTGCTTATGTTTTGAGCTCACCTCACGCGACAAAACAAAAATCGGGTCAGAGTATACTTTCGTGCGGCTACCACGTGAATAAAACCAAGTAAAAGTAATGAAGTACTTATTCATGATTGCAGGGTAAAAAGCACCGTAGCCTAAATGAAATTTCAGCTGGATTATATGGCTGCATGCAGATTTTGTCACTCGTAATTATACTGGCCCACTGGCTTCAGAGAGAAACTATTGGACACTCATTGGCAATGGGACACTCTCAAAAGAGCGCTGGCTGAGCTAGGGCCTGATACATCGGTTAAGCATGTGAGTAAGCTTGCGGAAGCTTGGCTTCCTATTATGTGACTTCAGGGAATAAACTACTAATAAATATATTGTGTAGCCGTGTGATGCCAGCCTAGAATAGCATCATCCCATTTCTTACCTATAGGTGTCGTAAGAGGCGACTACGGGACTCGAGGGTTAGATGTGTATTGCAATTTTAGGTGATGGGCTGACAACCTGTCACTATAGTAATACACAGATATCTGATTGACCCTCAAACTTTTGTCAGACTTGGTGTTAATATCCGTTTTACGGCCGTTAACGCTTTGCCTACCCCACAAGGGATATAGGCCTGATTTATGTTTGTTTGTTTGTTAATAAATATATAAGTATATAATTTTGATTGTAAGTTTATTTAGGTATATTTAATCTATTCGTGTGTAGGTTTATTTTATCTAATTATATTCCATGCCTAATCCGCCTGTCAAACAAAGTATCACTTTACGTAGGTCAGCTGGAAGAAATTTCTTAGTAGAATCAAGTTTTCCTGTTGTGTTCTTATTCTTTGTATGTGTTTCTCTTGTAATGTTTTAGTGTATATTAAACGGTAAATAAGATTTTGTGACATTGGTTGTAGTTTCCTGGTAGCGGTAATTACTGCCTCTTGCAACCCAGCAAAGGATATGTGCTGTAGGCATGATGATATGTGTGTATATATATATATATATATGTATATATATATATATAATGGTTATTACTTTTGATTGTTTCAGGTTTGTGACTCAGAGTGCCGCATACTGGGTGTCAATGCCCGTTACCCAGGGAGGGTGCATGACACATTCATTTGGCATCACTCTGTAATAAAAACTGAAATGAGGAGGCTTTATGATAGCAGAGTTGGACAGAACTTTTTATTGGTATGTTTAATGAAATGCATTGTTATGTGATGATAATTATTATTTAACATGTAAGCTGCTTTTGTGATATTATACTAAGCTGATAATGACTAATCATGTACCTACTTTAATATGTAATATATTTTTAGGGTAGAGTTGCAGTTTGAAGAGGAGGTACAAAATGACCCAGATTACACCACCAAAGATCTCCTCATCGATTGATTGGGCCAAGCGAGATGCAGAAAAATAATTGGAACATATTTTTATTATCAATAAATAATATCATTAAATCATATCATCTATTTTATTCTTAAGTAATGACACGATGTTACATAAAACGCATAACAACTCACATTAACTGATGTGACCTTCATCAGTCAAAAATACTGTAGGTAAGTAATCATGACATAATATAAGCATTTGACTCTTCAGCAAACCTTCAATAGTTACCTCATGCAACAACCACATTAGAGCCTTGTAGTGGAACCTGAGACTCTAAAACTATATGATAATTTCCTTCAAGTGAGCTGAAACTCCATCTTGAGCGAGGCTCCCAGTACTCACTTAGCTGCTCCACCAAGTAGGTACCTACTCTCCCATCAGATTGATGAATCTGAATATCTATATTGTTATTCCATATCAGGTAGGTCGCATTTATATATCTGTATCCCTAGATCGCTTAGGTATCTTTCCTTTCCTCCCTTGACTCATTCATCTTAAGGATGTAGTTGTTTTAAAGGCACAGACATGCTGAAAGCAAGTAAACATACTCGAATGTTTAAAAGATCAATTTTGAATAGGTACATAATAAAAGCTTTTGTATGGAAGCCCACTATAACCCATTTTTCCAGTATGAATTCGGAGAACGGTTTTTACCGTTGGGTAGATGTTGTGAAGGGTCCACATCAAAACGTCGTTTATTTTTCTCTAAAAGAAAACCCTTAAAAATAAGATACTTTAAATAATGGTTTTATAATGAAATTGAGGTGAAACCCTAAGCGGGCCGCTAGAATTAATTTGATTTGATATTCGTCAAGTACTTACTTCCTATCGCAATATTGGTAATAAATAATATACACCATTAAAATTGTTAAATTCGTAGTTAAACTGTGATCGTAACCGTTGTCGCTACGAAAATACATGGAAGACTAAACTCGCGCTTCTAAGTCTACAGCGAAACGTCAAACGTAGACTTAAATTGGTGCGCATCTTACCGGCTGTAGATAAATTGTCTTTAGTCAAGACTTGTTTCACACTCGCGGCCCTCTCGCGGGGTGCATTTTAACATCTATAGACAAAACTCGCTCTGACGTCATCAGCGTAGACATATGTCGCAGTCGCGGTGCGCGTGTTAAGCTTGGGAAGACTTAACTCGCGCTTCTAACTCTACAGCGAAACGTCAAATGTAGACTAAAGTTGGTGCGCATCTTACCGACCGTAGATAAATTGTCTATGGTCTGGACTTGTTTCGCACTCGCGGCCCTCTCGCGGGGCGCATATTAGCACCTATAGAAAAAACTCGCTCTGACGTCACTAGCGTAGAGATATGTCGCAGTCGCGGTGCGCGTGCTAGCACTGCAGGTAATATATAATCCAGTTTATTAGATCAAAATAGTTGAGTTTCTAATTGTAATTTAGTTTGCATTTTATAAATGAAGTTTTAAGTATCCGAGTTTAAACACACGGACGGCATAGACATTGCTCAGTTCAGGAAATGTGGAAGAAGACTAAGCAGTAAGACCTTATAATTAAAAATAATTGAGTAGGCTCATAATAATCAAAAATAATTTAATTCCGTAGCTTAAAAAATAGCTAATAAATAATCTTAGCTTACGGCGTCTCCAGCATCACACGCGTAGTTAGTGCCGCGATGCCACTTCCGCCCATGTCATTTCATAGAACATAAACTGTTTTAAACTTAATGACTCAAATTGATCATGGCCCATGCAACTGGGCTGAAACGTCGGACAATCCACAACATTTCATTTTACGTTAGATACAAAAGATATATATATCGTTTAGAGTGTTTGGGATGCTTATTAAGATACACATATTTTCATAATTTTTAATGCAATCGTTCGTGAAATATTTTGAAAAGTTGTAAAAACTTCCAAAGTTAGGATTACCATGAAAAAATCCTTTGCTTATAGTAGAAAAAAAAACAGTGGAGAAAACTTATTTATTTATTTATTTAACTGTTTATTGCACACAAGATAAAACACAGAACAATTACATTAAAGAAAAACAACACAACAGGTACTACTTATTTCTAAAAAGAAATCTCTTCCAGCAGTCCTACGGTAGAGAGATAGCATAAGGTAAGGCTGATAAATCGTGCACAATTTAATTAATGAATATAGTTAAATAAAAGTTTACTCAATATACTAATATATATCTATATTATATATACCTAACACTAATAATAAATATAAATACGACTAATACGAACTAATTAGACAGTGAAAGGTAATGCTCTTTTACTCTTTTCTTGAAGACTGAGAGTGAAGGGCTGTCACGTACTGTGTGAGGGAGGGAGTTCCACAATCTGGCCGCATGCACAGTGAAAGAATAACTGTAGAAGTCGGAGTGGTGGATCGGAATTGAAAGAATGGACCTTACATGTGAGCGACAAGGCTTGTCCTGTGGTCGGGAAAAGCCTAGTTGTTGGAACTAAACTATCACTTTTTAAAATTTAAAATGTCTGATTATGAAACAAAATAAAATAAAAAGTACTTGCCCTTTATTTAATGATGCTATAAACTATCTATTAAAAATATAATAGAGTCTTGTTAGAAATTTGAAATGTTGTCCATTCAACAAAAACAAGTATCGCGGTAAGAACCCCGTTTCAGTATTTCGAGTCATAGACAACATATACCTAAGATCACTTCTTCTTTTCCAGTAGGACAGATACGTGAGGCGCGTTGAGGACAAGTGCAGCCAGTTTGCACTTCCATGATCAATCAAATCTTACTCAGTGGTTGCGCATCTTTATCGCAGTCTGTTGGCCCCAGGGTGCAGGCAGAATGAAGCCGCGATGCAGCAAATAGCCAACGGCCCGGCATTGCAAATAGCCGTCGGCTATTTCCGGAATAAAACGACTTTTTATATCACTTTTTACTCCACTTTTTATTTTTGTTATCTTGCATCTTTGTTGGGCTGCAAATGGAATTTGCAGTGATAAAAATATTAAATTCACATTTATAATTCACCCCTTTTAGTAGGTTAAGTAAATGTAGATAATTAATATGCACTTTTTAAACATCTACTCCACCCAAATCCTTTTCATGTTCTTTGCAAAGGTTCTCGAAAATTCAAGTACTTATCTCATAAATTAAAATTAAATGTTCTCGTAAGGTATAGCTGTTTGCATTTGTAGGACTATGCCTAATTTTATTACAAATTTCAAAAGTTACGCTTCCTTACGCCAATAGATGGCGTTAAATATCTGGGGGTTTTAGCTTTCTAGCAGTAGTGTACAGTTTTCTTCCTCGTAACCTTGTTGGCGCTCCTTTTTGGGGCCCATCCTTATTCATTGCTAGCGATATTAAAACACGCTAAATTGTAAACTTTGAATCAAAGTCCAATTACAAGTCCTTAAGGCGAGTGTAGTCGTTAACGGCCTCGACAGTGGTACCACACGATTCACAAAAAATATATATTTATAGGTACATACAATTTATCAGAATGTCCGTTAAAGTTTCAAGTATTATCCCTGAGTAAAATAAGAACCCGCAAACTCAATTAAATATTCGCTGCAATTAAAGTTATAAAAAAAAGTAACTAAAAACGGCCACTTTTGGTATTAATTGCCATAACTTTAATAACAGCCAATATTTTATTGAGTTTTCAGGTTATAATTATAACTTAACTCAAGGATAATACTAAAAACTTGGGCAACGGATATTCTGATAGATTGTTTGTATAAAGAGAAAACTTTTTGTTTTGTTACGTGGCGCCACTGTCGAGGTCGATGACGGCTACACTCGTTTTAAAGAACTGTACACTCTGTACCATCAGGTGCATCATCTCGAATGACATATTTAAGGGATCAACTTATACTGATTTTTCATTCAAGCAATAATTATTAACCAGTTTACATCTCTCGAATGTGTAACTCGAAGCGCTACATACAACATTACAATACGTATGTTCTTATAGCTTATCGATCGGTGCATCGACTGTGACACAGAATCAAGCTGCATGTGCTTGTATTTGTTACAGGTCTTCGTGACCGGGGTACTAACTGTGGATTCACGCCGCCGGCCTTGGCTGTACCGAGCGCTAGTTCTTGTCAAGTGGCTCCAATTTCTGTTGAATATTTAGGAGGCTGATAGAGCAATTATAAGAGCCGTAGTTCTTTAGTGCCTTGACATTGACACCTACAATTAAAGACCAAAGTTTGATAGAAGTATAAATTATTCTTATAAATAAAAATAAAAATTGAAAAAATGTTAGCGCCCGCCGGGACTTGAACCTGGGACCGTGGGGTACCGTCCCACTGCTCTGCTAACTGAGCTACCGGCGGCGCCTCGACTGACACTTCCAAAATTTCAATACACCCTATATTGGAACTCATCTTCAAGTGACGTAAACAGGGACCGGGGGTTCAAGTAGTCAAGGGCAGGCGCTAACATATTTTCAATTTCTTATTTTCATTTATGAAAATAATATAGCACTGTGAGTGCTTAATAAACCATAGTACGTATAAATTATTGTTGATACTGCAGTCGATCACTGAAAATAACTTTACATACTTAGCCAACCCAAAGATTTAGAGGCATCTTTTTGCAAGTAACTGTCTCTATGGTTTCTTGACAAATTAACGCAATAAAGTCCAGCACAGGGACGGAACATTAGGAAAGATTATAAAGATTATAAATGTACTTACATGATAACACGAAACCTAAAAATCCATTTCATTCCAACTTCGCGAGCCAACACGGGAGTCAAGTTTATCCTTTAGGAGATTCTATTCGGTATTCGGAAACTTAGAAAACCGCACGGCTCAATCCTAAAACCTGACATTTCGTATGCATCAAAACCGGAAAGCGGCTTAGGTGGAACTATGTTGCGCAGCACAGGGGCGGATCCAGAACTCTGGTGTCAGAGGTTGCTTAAATGCTTACCACTGACATTGAATTTCTAAATCACATGAGTAAGTCTTAAATTTTTAAACAAACAATTTTTAAGAATGCATCAGCACGGTAGGTTCGAATCCCGCTAGTGTAAAATTTTTGGATACATACATTTTGTAAACACTAGCATATTTTTAAGAATTTGAAAAATTGCACCGCAATCAGGGTTTGAACATGCAATTTTTGGTATTGATCGCACTGCGCTGCGGTGCAATTTTTCAAATTCTTAAAAATGTGCTTGTGTTTACAAGAAAATATGTAACCAAAAATTTTACACTAGCGGGATTCGAACCTACCGTGCTGATGCACTAATCACTAAGCTATCGTGTGTTTCATCTCGATCGGTGAAATTAGTGGAATCTATTAAATCGTCAATGTGGCATGGTACGCCGCCGAAGGCCGTAGGTTTGAATCTTGGTGTTATAATTGGTATCTATTTCTTGTCTGTTAATATCTTGAGTAATAAAAAGTTAAAAAAGATATGATAGGTACCTACCTACTTATTTCTAAAACGTGTGATGCCGGTGACGGTAGAATAGCATCACCCAATTTCTTACTCATGGGTGTCGTAAGAGGCGACTACGGGACACGAGGGTTAGATGTGTATTGCAATTTTAGGCGACGGGTTGACAACCTGTCACTATAGTGATACAGAGTCTGAGATCTGATTGACCCTAAAACTTTTGTCAGACGTGATGTTTCTATCCGTTTTACGGTCGTTATCGCTTTGCCTACCCCGTAAGGGGTATAATAAGTGTGATTTATATATGTATGTATGTTATTTCTAAAAGGAAACAAACCCTTTTTACCTACTTGGTTTGGCGAGGCAAACACACACAACCCCTTGCGTCTACGTACGCTTATGAGATTATTTCGGGCGTTGAATAGTTTCCCAAAGGGTTTCAAATGCTTGCGAGTTAGGGCATCAGTTGTTAAAGTTCAGCTACTAGATTATTAACGGAGCCTACCTCCATCACACGTCTATTCTATATCCGTCCTTACCAACCTTTGGCTTTTGACCTGCTTCTGGACACAAACATAGTTAGCATCAACCTACACACTAGCCTACCGCGTCTCAGTTTTACATCCAATTTCAATTACTCAGTTGTCACATGGGACTAAAGGTCGAAACTCTCCTGCTAACATCAAAGATTTTCCGTTGTCTTGTGATGTTTGAGAATAGAATAGACATTCAAAGATCTAACGATCCAGGTACCTACGCTGAGCGATAACAATTTTTTTTTAAACTCAACATTCTATTAAAATACAGACTCAAAAACTAACGCAAATTTGTATGTAGTTTTATTTATAGGCCTACAGCTTGAACTAAAAAATGAGAAGACTATTGAGTCGAAATGTCGAAACTGTTTATAATGAATTTTACTGTGTACCTACCAAGCAATCTATGCACATAATATCTAGTGAACAACCTTTTCGGTAGAAACCAAATTATGTTTGTTCAACAGTTCAACAATGAGGGTTGCATGCTGTTCAAATAAAAGTTAATCTGGTATTTTAGGTATGGTATTTAGGAATTGCGAACTATTTATCTTGTTTTTGAATTGCGTTAATAAATTAAACTATCGATCATCCGTAATTTATTTTAATCAGGCCAGAATTTCCGATGAAACATTATCTCGTAATTTAAAGTTAATTAAATAAACATTTTGGTAACATACGTCAAAGTTAATTACGTAGTGGATGGAATTTCGCTGTTTTCTGGGAAACCGTGCCAATTTTGACATTCCAAGTTTGGACGTAAATTGTAACATCAATTAATTAAATGATGCTATTTCGATGTGAAATTTCGATAAATACTTGATTTGGAACCGGGAGGTATTTTAAAGTTGATACGTTCCTACAGTCCTACCAAATCAAAATATTTCATTACCGTAACTCTAAGTAAAAACAAGCTTGAAAAAAATTAAAACAAAAAATACAAAGAGACAAAGTGAACTATGTATTAACAGTGTAGTGTGATGCAGGCACTATCAGTTGTTACAACTGCCTGCCTGATCGAATATAGTAAAAACAATAATAAAACTACACGTGAGATTGAGCACCTCAAATTCGTGAATCTAGTTTTCTTTTCTACACTCGCTACCTAATACAGTATTGAGCTTACGTGTTGAAAACCTCTTAAACCCCATACTTACGATATTGCATTCGGAACAGCACACGGAATGCAAAATAAGCAAAACCGTGCCTCTGTAATGCGGAAAAAATCTAAACTGAATCCGGTCCTGAGTGCATACTTGTATGAAGGCCCGGATAAGGCAGGTGCAAGGCGATGATAACGCGTACGATGTTTGCCCGGTATCCGGTATATCAGCCGGATATACCCGGCCAGATCGGCTACACTTACCGTGTATATTCTCAATACCAGATTGGCCCGGTTGATGCCTTGATTTGAATCGAGATTTGTATGGCTTTTGTATCCGAGATGATCCTTTGTTGTACGATGCAGGCTGCCGCGTCTATTGTGGCAGCAGTTTCATGGCCCATATATTGTTCTAAGGTTTTATGTCGCAAATAATGTCGTTTTGGTGGAGATTCATCTTCGATGTAAAGTTAAAAGGGTATAGACTTAGTTACATGCGTGAAAGGGCGAAATTAATTGCTAATTAGAAAATTGGACGAGGGAAGGTTGGAGGATCCTTGAAATATGTCGTCAATATAGTAAATTAACTATCATCCCATAAATTATGTCTACCCTGTTAGAGCAGCTAGAGTTTATATCCATAAACTTAATTTTCTACGCCGTTACTACCGTAGCTGTCTGTAGTTGCCGCGTAGCAAACGTTCTACGCATCGTGTCGCAAAGATCTTTCAAATTTCTAATGCTTTACCTTAGGTATTTATAGGTTAAGAAGATTGCGAAACGTACCTACACCACTCATTTTAAGTATTAGACCGGGTCTATCGATATAATATTTACCTAAATACTATCGCGATAGACCCGGTCTAATACTTAAAATGAGTGAAAGTGATCGCGAGTGCTTAATAGTAGTTTATCTACACTCGTCTCATAATGTTCGAATTATGAATTCGAAAACAGATGCATAATGACCTACTTTATGCATTCTGCCTATAAAAACTAGGGTTTACTTTAAATTACAGAAGCGTAATGACTTAATGAGAAAACGCTTAATACGATAAAGTTGAGAAATGAAACGAAGTTCTTTTTTCCAATATTCAAATCGCTATCTTCCGCCGCACCTGACAGTTGTTGTTGTACGGTAATTTTTCGGATGTTATTCAGTTGTTTTAATAGGTTTTTGTTCTGTTGTTGTTGAGATGTTGTTCAGATGTTGTTCAGATGTTGTTCAGTTGTTGTTCAGATGTTGATTAGTTGTTGTTCAGATGTTATTCCGATGTTGTTCAGTGTTGTTCAGTTGTTGTTCAGATGTTGTTCAGTTGTTTTTCAGATGTTGTTCCGATGTTGTTCAGATGTTGTTCAGTTGTTGTTCAGATGTTGTTCAGTTGTTGTTCAGATGTTGTTCAGTTGTTGTTCAGTTGTTTAGGTAAGTGACTCCACATCTAAACAACTGCTAAATTACAGAATTTTCAAAAATTCATATCAAGCCATATTACGTTCTCGTATTGAATTTGTCCTTGTATCGGGCCTTGCAATGGCCGGTGCGTACGTTTAGAAAAGTGTTTCTAAGTTTTTTTTGGAGAGTGTAGATAAAATAGTGTATGCAACTGCTATAATTAGGCATTAGAATGCTCGTGTCAAACTATTATCACACTCGGCTGCGCCTCGTGTGATAAACAGACACTCGCATTCTAATGACCCCCATTATACGACAGTTGCATAAACTACTATTATGCAACTGTCATATAATGGGGGTCATTAGAATGCGAGTGTCTGTTTATCACGTTATAGATTGACACGAGCATTCTAATGCCTAATTATATGCAGTTGCATACACAATTTTATCTACACTCTAAAAAATTTACTCAGTTGAACACTTTTCCAAACGTCCGCACCGGCGATTGCAAGGCCCGATACATGGTCAAATTCAATACGAGAACGTAATATGGCTTGATATGAATTTTTGAAGATTCTTTACTAAAAGTTGTTTAGATGTCGAGTCTCAACAGCAAATAACTAAACAACTGAACAACACTGAACAACATCGGAATAACATCTGAACAACAACTAATCAACATCTGAACAACAACTGAACAACATCTGAACAACATCTCAACAACAACAGAACAAAAACCTATTAAAACAACTGAACAACATCCGAAAAATTACCGTACAACAACAACTGTCAGGTGCGGCTGAAGATGGCGATTTGAGTATTGGAAAAAAAACTTCGTTTCATTTCTCAACTTTATCGTATTAAGAGTTTTCTCATTAAGTCATTACGCTTCTGTAATTTATAGTAAACCCTAGTTTTTATAGGCAGAATGCATAAAGTAGGTCATTATGCATCTGTTTTCGAATTCATAATTCGAACATTATGAGACGAGTGTAGATAAAAAGTTATATGTACCTACACCACTTTTCCGAATGTCGTTTTTTTGCCATGGTGAGATAATATAAAATAATCTATAAAATTATTTAACTTTTCAGAGAAATTTTAGATTCAGCTGGCTTAATTAGCCCGAAACGATCCCGCCAAATTCCCCACTCAGACAGAACGGCAGACGATTCAGCCTGTTAAGAGATCCACTAAGAAGTAACAATTGAACGAAACGGTCGCATTACGCGGAGTCGGCAACGCGCTAAATAAGTAGAAATCACAATTGGCAAGCAACTGTGCTCCGACGACCGTCAGCACATTAACTAGACGTGATACAGTAAATCGACGTGGCCCAGAGAAAGTTCTTTAGCACAGAGACGGACCAAGGGCGTGTTAGGGGGCGGCATTTTTAAAATCAGTTAAATGAAGGCGCTATTTTTTATTCAACACAATTAAGTATAAATGATGTTTGAATCAAAAAATTAGCTACATAATAAAGACGCGATACAGAGAATCAATGAGACTTTGTCTTATATTGGATAGGTTTTCTTTAAGTAGTTGTTACCCGCAGCTTTGCCTGCGTACTCATTAACAATGACCTGAGTATTGTTTTATGTGCATTATGCACAAGTCTTCTCCCCGTATAGGGTTGAATAACGCTGAACGCCGAACGCTTTATTATTTTAAAGATTCGAATAAGTAGTACTAAATTTTAAGCAAAAAAATGACAGACGGCTGATGTGGCGCAGCGGTAGTGCGACTGCCTGCGACGCAAAGGTTCCGGGTTCGATTCTCGGTGGGACACACTCACAAAGTTGATATTTATCACTTTGTAAATTTGTTCCCGGTCTGGTTAGGACATTGCAGGGTGAACCAACTGATTGTCCGAAAAGAAATGGTTCCGTGCTTCGGAGGGCACGTTAATCCGTCGGTCCCGGTTGCTGTCTATGATTACTTAGACGGCGGTCGTTACACAACCATGTCAGAGGCCTACTACTAGTAGTATGCGGTTTAAAAACACTGAGACCAGGGTTCATCGTGTCGTTGGACGACTCGATGTCCCACACGAAAAAAGAGAGATCTAATTTATCCATGATTGATTATCAAACACAGCACATTTAGGTCAGTTTCGAGTACGTAGCAAATTTTTTATGGTCAAATGAATAATCGATATTTATTTTAATTGGGCAATTCAAACATTGAAAAATTTAATACGGCCCTCAAACAATACTAGTACATATATTATAAAAGTCGCAAGCAAAGATACTCCGCGCGCAATGTAGACTATCTATGTTGCTTGCACGTAGGTAACTCATTACATCAAAGTTACATTACTTTACTAACTCCTCTGGCTCAGCTACCTAAACTGAGCTATAATGAGCTCATTTACTGAGTCCCATCCTGCACAAGCGCTGTCAGTAATTGGCTTAAAGGTAGAGCAGCGCAGTTTAGCCCCCTATCTCCTTCTAGCAGTTTAAAAAATATTAGAAATATTGTTACCCATTCTGAATTACCTTCGTACGACCCTGGCGCCAGAGGTTCGGATTACGGGCACCGAATGAAAACGGCCTGCTAATGAGAATCGCAAGTTAATTGCCGCTCCCCGCACGCCGCACCCCGCCTCACGCCCACTATTCAGCGAAGGGTGCTGATAAAAGCACAATGCTGCGCGTTAAACAACTCCCAAATGAAAGAAACCGCTCCAAGAGGAATGCTAAGTAGGGTACCTACTGGGTACTCCAGCGGCCGCCTCAAGAGCGGTCTAATTGAGAGTTATTACTGCCAACTGTTATAAAAATCGTTAGGGTGACTGCAGACAACGGGAACAATTCGTCCAACTTTATAATAAATAGAACCCGAACTGTCTGTCTACGATAACGGGGAATATGTCATCGGGTCGTTCATCAACTTATCCCACTCGAGTAGGTTGTTAAAAGAGCAAAATCTTTTGTTTTTCCATTATTATTAATCAATTAGCTGTATCGTAATTTTTCGACACAGAACAACGGCGTAACTACAAGAAAATTATATTTCACACATAACAGCCCCCGGCGACGACGGTGGACGAGAAACGATAATGACCTTACAAAATGTTTACGTAAGGAATTGGCATTAGCAATGTTTGGCAAATACGGCCCGCGACCGACCAAACCCTGCGTGTGACAGGAAATCTAATAACCCAGAACGAGTACGCCGAATAAATTTCTTGCACACTCGCCTCCATTCGGCCCTTTTTGGAATTCCGTATGTCTAACGCGTTTGTTTTTTATCAGTTTAGGACACCAAACGGTTTCGGTGGCGCAGGTTTCCGATTCTATCTCATTTCCTTTCAAATCTTTCCTGTCCTTTAAAAGTTTTTATGGCGTTATTCGTTTTACGCGAATTCCCTGGGACTTGTTTGATTCGATTTGTGTTTTCAGCTTTCTCAGTGGCTTTTCAGAGGATGTTTTTAAAAAAAATATCTTCCTTATAACTTGTTTTAAAACTTGAATTTTAAACGTGTAGCCAGATTGAAAATCGTCGAAGAAAATTGAGAAAAATATAGATGTTACCTGCTAGGTATGTGGTATTTTGTTATTAAATAATAGGTATTTTTACAACTAAAAACAAATTAGAAACTGTTTACTTTGTTTGTCACCCATTATGTATGTCGTATATTTTTGACATCTAAGCAATGTTCTCATTTTAATTGGATCAAACCAAGGATTTTACGAGTAGTCCCACGTTGTAGGAGTAGTATGAGTACCTACTAGTTCCATGGATCAAAAATATACCTCTGTCTACTTGCTACAGTGAAAGTTACCCTTAAAGAACCTTTAAACATAACCGTTTAAATAGGTAAATACCTAACGGGAAACACAGACTCCTTGGGTGACAGAGTCGCAGCAGACAAATGGGTATCGAGTAGGGAGAGGACCGCGGCCACCGCAGGGCTGGCGTCGCATGCCTCACCCCACGTGTGTAATTCATTCACGTCTGGTGAGGTGACCAGTGGGTGCCGTGGGTGAGCGGCTACCGAACCGTGTCGATCCTTATACAGAATATAGAAACAGCACTAAAGAAATCATCTACAATGTCCTCTTGACTTTTTGGTTGTAAGGTACGTATGTCACAGAAAATAAACGATGCTAATGCTAACCAAACGTACTTACTGACTTACTGCGGCGGCTCAGTGACCCAAAGAGGATCTTGGCCTCCGACACCAGAAGTCGCCAGCTGTCTCGGTCTTGAGCTGTCGTTCGCCAGTCAGGTTGCTGGAGCTGTCAACCAAACGTACGAAATAATAAAATCATAACATGTTGCTTCATAATGAATCTATTTTGCCTCATTTTATCATATGAACATGAACGTTTTTACGGCAGCCGCGTAGTCACATTCACAGTCACGTTGACACTGAGATGATACTAAGTAAAGATGAATCCCATTTCGGCTGCGTAGATTTGACAGCATACATCGACAGCATGGTGTCGCGGTACGGATACGGACCCTGGAGTGAAACCCCGCGTCCCGTCGTCTTGGAGTGCACCGAACCTAAAGGCAGACAATAAGTCGACCTGATACTAACCTAAACAGTCAATAAATGAGATATCCAACGTAAAACGCTCATTGTTCATCCAAAGTGAAAACTGAATGCATCAACTCGAATTCATTTGGCGTAGCGCGTAGCACATGCTACGCTCGTTACATAGGGTTACAACCAAGCTACACCGAAGCTCATCGTAGCAGATTATGTCTACAAAACAAATCCTACGAACATAAAATACACGGCCGGTCAAACGGGAACACAAATGGACACAAAAGCTTCCAGAACAAACCACATCACTGATAAAATAAATAGGTAAGTCGTATTAAATAAAAAATCATTTCTCGTTGCCGCGATGGCATAATATCCCAGCGAAACAATGTTGATAAAAGAATTTCTGTGTTCCCGAAATGACGTGTCCCTTGATCGTAACTCATCCCAGCCTCATATTACTTTCATATGTTACTCGGTTTATACGTAACTTGGCCGTATGCGCCAGACGACGACAAAAACCAAAAATGATATGTCATCTTCGTACTCGAGACGAACTTTCGGCGGGAATTCTGGGAGGAACATAACATACTGCCTCTCGGTCCTCGGCTGAAGGGTCGTTATCTCCGAGTGCGGAATTTGAGACACATTCTTATACGTTGCCCGGACAGGACAGAGCGCCAGATATTTTAGAGATACCAGAGAGATGCTAGACTAACGCCGGACGCGACTATAATAGGTATGTATGTATGTGGGCATGTTGATAAGTACGCGATTTACATGACCATGTTGATTTTAAGCTCATCTCGGGTACCTTATTATTTATTTATTTATTTACCGTTTATTGTACACAAAAACATTACAAGAGACACACATACAAATAATAACGAGACAACAGGACAACTTATTTCTACTACGAAATTTCTTACGAATGACGTACGAAAAGTGAGACTTTGTAAGGCAGGCGGATTAAGCTCGCACAATAGAATATAATATAAAAAAATAACACGATTAGATTTAATATACCTAAATAAACTTACAATCAAAGATATACCTTATGTATAAATTGAACCTTAAAAAATACGTTTATATTTATGCGGTCGTTTGCGCTCTGCCTTCCCCGCAAGATATATAGGCGTGATGTGTGCATGTATGTATGTACATTTACCTATTTTTACATATACCTACTTACAAATTTATACGACCACAACACATACAACTGTTTTGAAACGTCGGGACACAGGTAAATTACTAATATTTACCTAAATACTATCGCGATAGACCCGGTCTAATACTTAAAATGTACAAATATATAGTCTTGAAAACGACAATAAAAGGTAGTATTCTTTTGCTCTGTTCTTAAAGATAGCAATGGAAGGACTGTCTCGAACAGTGACTATTTAGATAGGTACTATTTAAAAACAAACAATCCAATGGGAAATTTTCTAGAGATTCTCGAGTGTCATGTAGAGGGCGCTCAGCATAATTGAAATAACGTTTCTTTACATGAAAATCTGTACCACTTTACAAAATATTCTTTATTTTGTATTTATGTAATCTCTAAATTTCTTCTAGTTTTTTTATTTGCTTACTTGAATGACACTCAATTTAATAAATAGCAAGACGACAAGTTTATTTTGTAGCAAATCAAACTAAAATAAATAAATTAGTAACTAACACAACGTGAAACGGAACCTGAGACAAAACTATGGCTGCCGCCACCATATTGAAACGTCAAATTTTCAGTTTAGCGCAGTGCCCTCTCGTTTGACATTCAGAACTCTCAACAGAAAATCTCCTATTGGGATTCGTATTCATGAGCATAACGCATAGGCTCATAAAGCCGGGCGACAGAAACAAGGAAGATGCTTGGACAAAGTAGATTTGATTTTGATCATAGCGTGACTGATCAAAGCGCACTTCAGCTCGCGTTATTGTTTTATCTAATTAATAACAACATAAAAAGACAAAAGTTATAATATACATAAACTTAGATTTTGAGTTTTATCTTACTAGCGGCCCGCCCCGCGGTTTCACCCGCTACTAACCGTTTTCCCGCAAGAAAAAGACCTTTTCCCGGCATGAATTATACATAAAAATCTTACTCTTGAATCACTCTATCTATTAAAGAAAACCGCATCAAAATCCGTTTCGTACTTTTAAAGAACTTAGAAAACACGCTAATACTTTGTGACATAGTGACCACAAATTAACTTTATGTAGACTTTATAGTCCATTTTATTATACTACTAGCAGCCCGTCCCGGCTTCGCACGGGTGGACAAATTATTTATCCTTACCTACAGCTACTATTATTTACCTACCTACACTTTTTTATTGACTAAAAGCTTTTTTTTGTTATACATTATTTTATGTTTATTATCGTCTTTTTTTATACGGGGTGTAAGGAACAGCCCTCCGATCCGAATACTGATAGGGTGCATGCAACATGAAACTGAAAAACTTTCCCCTAGAAACATAATATGTCCAGAAACGCCAAAAAAACGACCTTACATACAAAATCACAACCAGCTGACTGTATTCACTATGGAAACAATTTTCTTTTTACGTTTCCTGAAATATATTCTTAGAGGAAAGTTGTTCAGTTCCATGGTCTACATTTTTTTATTTATTTATTGTGAAGATATTACAATAATTTACTTTACATGCACACTATCAGTATTCGGAGAGCTGTCCCTTACACCCTTTATTACAATCATGATTAAATATGATTATTACTCTGGTACGAATTATGTGGTGTAGTTTGTACCGGCGCTGTTGCAATCATGCAATATGAAACTGAACAACTTTCCTCTAGAAACATATGTCCAGAAACGCCAAAAAAATCGACCTTCCATTCAAAATCACAATCAGCTGACTGTATTTACTACGGGAAGTCAATTTTCTTTTTACGTTTCCTGATATATGTTCCTAGAGAAAAGTTGTTCAGTTTCATGGTCTACATGCACCCAACAGTATTCGGAGATCTGTCCTTTACACCCTTTATTACATTCATGATTAAATATGATTATTACTCTGGTACGAATTATGTGACGTAGTTTGTACCGGCGCGACGTTACTATTGCACATTTTTAAATGAAAAAGTATTGTGGCATTACTGAAATAGTTTGACATGTTATAGCTTTTGCGCACATTGTTATAGATATTGATGTCTTCTATCTGTAGTACATCAATTCGCTCTATTGTCCATAATTTCCACAGCGTACGCGATATAAGATTTTTTAGGTACATTTTTACACATTGGGTTACATTATCGAAATTTTCACGCGGACCCCTATGTTTTTTTTGTATTAAATATAACTTTTTTTTCATCGGGAATAATGTATAATTCTTATGGTAAAAACATTTTTGAAATCGGTCCAGTAGTCTCGGAGCCTATTCAATTCAAACAAACAATCAAATCTTATAGGTTGCATGCAGCATGAAACTGAACAACTTTCCCCGAGATACATATGTCCAGAAACGCCAAAGAAATCGACCTTCCATACTAAATCACTATCACTTGACTGTAGGTATTCACTATGGGAAGTCAATTTTCTTTTTACGTTTCCGGAAATATGTTCCTAGGGGAAAGTTGTTCAGTTTCATGGTCTACATGCACCCTATTAGTATTCGGAGAGCTGTCCCTTAGACCCTTTAATACACTCATGATTAAGTATGATTATTACTCTGGTGTACTAATAATGTGGCGTAGTTTGTACTGGTGCGACGTTACTATTGCCTATTTTTAAATAAAAAGTAGTTATTGTGGCATAACTGTAATAGTTAGACATATGGTATCCCAGACATTATTATAGATATTGATGTCCTCTATAAAACTGTAGTACATCACTTTGCTCTATTGTCAATAATTTCCACAGCGTACGCGATATAAGTTTTTATTTGGTATATTTCTCACTCATTGGGTTAGATTATCGAAATTTTCACGCGGATCCCTATTTTTTTCTCGTAATAAATATAGCCTATGTTCATAAGGAATAATGTAGGATTCTAATGGTAAAAGAATTTTTTAAATCGGTCCAGTAGTTTCGGAGCCTATTCAATGCAAACAAACAAACAAACAAACAAACAATCAAAATCTTTCCTCTTTATAATATTAGTGTAGATGTAGATAGCCTTTATAATTTTTCTTTACCTTCTATAGTAAATGCAGTCAGCTGATTGTGATTTTATATAGGAGGACGTAGGTTTTTTTGACGTTTCCTGACATATTATGCTGTTAAGTTTCATGGTCTGTATGCACTCGGAGGGCTGTCACTTATACCCCGTATAAATAAATATTTAATACATTAACCTTCCTCTCATCTAGGTTCATCGGGTAGTTCAGTTCGTCGATTTAGGATTTATGGCACTTCGGGAGGGCGGCGGCGGCCAAAAATTTACAGAGCCATCTATTGCAAACGTCTCGAAGCACTTTAGTCGCTTGCTCGCTTAGCACGACACATTCAAATACTCCGCCCGCTTCGTCAGTGCTTCCTTATTTATATGTAAATTCCAAGTAGATGTCGCTAGTTAACTAAAATTTTCCATTTGTGGAAGTGAGATGAAAGATGCGCAGTGTAATTCGTTATACTTGAGTGCGAATGAGACGAAAGACTCTGGATTATGATGACGCAAAATTACGAAACAAACGAACGAAGGACAAGTCAAAATACGAAGTCAAATCAAAAGGGAGGAACGAAACGAAACGATATCATTTTTCCTTGGGCTAACCGTGTTTTGGGCTGTGCTGAAGAAAATTTATTATGGCTAGTGGTTCCTACGATGATAACTGTGATGTGTCGGCTATTTTCTTCGATTTAGATAATACTTTAATTCAGACACGAAAGGGCGACAGTAGGGCCTGCAATAAGGTTGGTAATATTTTTAACATCCATTGACATTGGCCACGGTCACGAAAGTTCGGAACGTACGTTGTGCGCGCGCTGTCATCCTCGAGTTTTCTACGTCGTCGATTTGGTTTGGTTGCTTTGCTTGCTTTTTTGCACTGCACACTACCACCGCGGTGAACTGTATTCCAGTGTGTTTATAAATATAGTTGGAGAACGCGAGCTCGGCGTCCAGATTTAGATATTTTGGAAGAGAACTCGTGCTAATTATAACCGTGATGTAGATCGAGCGGCGTCGGCGCGATTCAACTCTACTCTCAGTGGAGCGCGAACTGCTGTTCCTCGTGTTCGCATCGTGTGATTTGTGATAATGGGTGACATATCGGAACCAATACAAAAATGCGTTCTCATACTCAAGACGGCGAAGAGCGACACGGAGAAATTCGCCGCACTCTTCATGGTAACCAAACTGGTGAAGAGCAAAGACTGCAACTCCGCAGCCAAGAAGGCTTTGTTTGAAGCGATTGGATTCAAGTTCTTGAAGAAGTTATTGTCGGCCAACGGTCTAGGAGATGACTGCCCGCCGTCCGTCTACAAGTCTGTGGCTCTTTCTATCCTCACGTGTTTCTGCAATGATCCCGAACTGGCCACTCACCCTGAGATGCTGGCCAACATACCAGTATTCCTGGATATAGTACAAACATCAGACAATGATGACTATGATGATAACCTCATTATTATTAGTGAAGCATACACATGCCTGCAATGCATAGCCGAACATGAGGCTGGGCAAAAAGCTCTCATTGAAGTTGGTGCTATTACTAAGATGTCAGAGATTTACTCTCACCAGAGCTTTCAGACAGATGAAGCTCTCAATATTCTTGTTAAATTAGTGAGTAGATATGGCCCCGTGGCTTGGGGATCCGATCCTAAGCCGTTCCATGCACTGGTCAACAAAATTGCATTGGACTTTGCTACAGATCAATCTGAAAGAAAGTTTGAATTGGCCACAATTCTCAGTGCTTTACTTTACAGCTGCAATAAAACAACAGTATTGCCTGGAGCCTCGGAAGAAACATGGCCTCAGAGCATTTACCGAGCCCTACATGATATTCTTACAAGTAAAATTGGTAAAAATCAAAGAGATCCCGCTATAAAGTTAGCGGCCAACATTGTTGACCTTCTTGGATGTGAGTGGTGCTTCAACGACGAAGAAAACCCAAAGAAATTCTTCCTTTTGCTCTTACAACTGTGCGCAATTGAGATCAGAATGCAACTTGAAGACAGGAGTTTCAAACAAGCCTATGCAAACTGTGACCTAGTCACTGCTTGTTTTATTGTAATAGAACTATCTGTTAACTACATGGCCACTGACCAATTAGATTTGGAGCAAAAAGAGAAACAGTCAGTGTACACAAGCCTCAAAGGTGCTTTCAATGGCATTGTATCAATCCTAACTAAGGTTTCTAATGATAAGAACAGAGACAAACTTCCAGATGCTGAAAAGGTGTTTATTTGTGCTATGATCAGATGCCTTGTAGCATGGATTGCACAGGAGACCACAGCTATGAGGGATCAAATCTATGCTTTACTACCGTTTATATTCTCACTTGCCAATGATTCTTTCCATGCATTCAGAGCTAGAAAACTACAAGAAAAGAGCAATTCTGAGGGAGCATCCACAGGTTCTGAACCTTCACTACTGGGTCAAATTGACTTATTACGCCTTATGTTACCTGCTTTGTGCCATCTAGTTGTTGAAGATAAAGCAAGAGATATTGTGCTAAATTTGAAACAAGAAGATATCTTGTATGAAGCTATGAATTTCCATTGGTCCATTGTTCACTACAAGAAACCTCCTGTACCTAAGTCAGAAAGGTTGAAAGTTAAAACTCAGCCAGAGCCAGAACTAGATCCCCAACTTCTAGAAGATATGAAGGACTCAAGAGCAGCTATGGTTAGCCTGTGTAATATTTTCATGAACATTACTGCATTAGCACCCAAGGTGGTTGAAAGCAGCATGACATTCAACACTCTACTTAAGTTTGTATTTAATAACCTCCCAGAACTAAAAAATATTCCTGACAATCTTGTCCTTCATGGGCATCTAGCAGTCCTGGGATTGCTGCTACTTAAGCTTCAGGCTAACAAAGTGAAGAAGAATGATTTCTCAATCTGCAGATACATTCAATCTACTATCAGATTCCTATGGGATGCATACAACATTGATGAGTCAAATGACCCTGAAACAATAGTGGTATCACTGTCTTACAAGGAGCACTGGAATGAAATAGCAGATTTGTGGTTCCTTGGCATGCAAACCATGAGTGGAGTACTACAGCAAGTACCATGGATATCTGAGTTTGCCATTGAGAGTGGTTGGGCTGAGGGTATCACAGAAATGCTTGTAAAGGTTAAAGTTGGAACCCTACAGCCAAATGTCAGATCAGCATTTGAGGACTTCCTATGTAGATTGGTGGATGCAAACCCTGATGTTATCCCAGTTATGAAAAAAGCAGGTGCACTCAAAATGTGCAGGAACCACCGATTAATGGAATTAGGCAAGAAATTGTTTGGAGATTAATTCTTAATTTGCTTAGTTTTGTATTGAGTAACTTACTTATAATTTTTGACATATATTTTTGTATTTTGAAATGTACTTATTAATTTTTAATGCATATAAAAATATCTATAGAACAAGTTACATAACACCAAAAATGAGAACTTATAGTGACCATAGTTGCCTGTATTCATAAATTAATGTTAAGTAAATAAGATATGTCTTCTATAAAATAAAATTGTGTAAAATGAAAAGTACAGCTATTTTTTTACAAATGTCTAGGTAAACAAGACGAAAATATTTAGCTTATGCCAAGTTAACACAGACTGATCGTGAATTTCATTTTTGGGATGGGACAACTCATCTGACCAGCTCTAAAAATTACTAATAGATCATATTAACACTAGATAGTGTTCAGTTCTATTCAGATACTGTTACAAATAATATAGGTAATCGCCCTAAAGTTGGAAAGTAATCAATTGAAAGAGATAGTAGTTTGGTCAAAGATAATGCAAATAGGTGTCGGTTTTCGTTCGCGAAGCCGTGCCAAGCGGCAGGTGAGTGAACGGCGAGAGGGAACCAGGGCGTCAACCCCGGCTATTCCCGGACAGCACAGATACTTGGACACTTCCTTGTACACATAACAAGACAAAATGTCGCCTCGCATATCTAAAAACGACGTAAAACCATACGATAGATGATATTCCACGGCTGGTTTTAGATAGTCACATTTTGTTGCGCACGTTGTTTTGTTTAGACAACGTGACCTAAGCCTTTTCTGAACTCTGTATTATGCAGCGATAAACTGTACAAATAGTAGTGCGTTGTTTCAACGTCTTGAATGAGCGGCCTACGCATTACATGTTATCTTTAGTTTATTAGGCAAATTCGTAAATAATTACCTAACGATGAGTAATATGTAGGAATATTTTAACAATCACACAATCTTCTAATCGATGTTTTTAACAAAAACTTACATTGATGTTTTTTCTGAGGGAGGGAAACCGACGTTTGTAGACGAGTTATTTCTACCTGCTAGAAATGTATTGCTCTTTCAGCTTGTGGAGATTTTGCAACAAGAGTACGGGCTGCCCCAAGATGTTGCTGTGGACAGTGCAACCAGTTTCCTACGAGCGTTTCGCGCCCGCCCCGACGACGACTCCTACACACTTGAGGAGTGGCCCGCACACCTCTGGAGAAACTGTCTCCCGAAGAACTACAGACATGTTGCCAGTAAGTAGACTTCACTGTCTCCCCAAAGAGAATATAATAGAACTAGCTGTCTCCCGAAGAACTACAGACATGTTGCCAGTAAGTAGACTTAACTGTCTCCCCAAAGAGAATATAATAGAACTAGCTGTCTCCCGAAGAACTACAGACATGTTGCCAGTAAGTAGACTTAACTGTCTCCCCAAAGAGAATATAATAGAACTAGCAGTCTCCCGAAGAACTACAGACATGTTGCCTGTAAGTAGACTTAGGCTCAATTTTACTGTAGACAGTGCAACCAGTTTCCTACGATCCGCGCCGCCTCGACTAATTTATAGAAGAAAGACAGGATATCAAACCAATGTCAGCACTGGATTTCTAGTCCCTATTTTTTTGAAAATTACATGAAATGCGTACATAAGAATCGTCGCTATTGTCTACCGTAGTGCCAATTTTTTCCGTCGCTCTCATTCTTCGGTGATGTTCTGTCAACACTAATAAAAGGCTATGCCAACAACACCCACCGAAACTAGTGAAACATCTCTCGACACGTTTTGGCACTTATCTTGATCTAAGTCTCGACGGACAAATATAGAAAAATCTTACGCACGAGGTCTTTTGTGCATAATTCAAGTCAGCTAGCTGCGGTTTGGGGTAAAACCTTAACAATTACCTACAGTCGAAATTACAGCTAGCTCGTTACAACTTCGGGAAAATATTGTTGTAGACTTGGCTGCCAGCCCAGAATATCATCGCGTACATTAGCAACAAACGACGAAAAGTACTCTTCCAAGGAGGCACAGTAACACAAAACGTAAACACAACTGTGTTTCTCTCAATTAGCATAAAGTTAATGATGTACCTACGCTCAAGTATTTTGTTAGGTGTAGGTAGGTAGGTCTACCTCTGCCTCTCTTTC
This sequence comes from Tuta absoluta, assembly GCA_027580185.1. Lineage (NCBI taxonomy): Eukaryota > Metazoa > Arthropoda > Insecta > Lepidoptera > Gelechiidae > Tuta > Tuta absoluta. The sequence continues at coordinate 1,082,213 of JAQAHW010000019.1, read as the reverse complement.
TCTCTTTTCTTGTACTTTGCCTTCAAGATACAGAAATGCAATATTGTGTCGTATCAGGAGGTCATGTCACTAACTTTACAGCAGAGAAGAGGGAAAATTTGAAGTTACTCCACCGACAAGAGATTGGCTCTTAAATTTGAAGAAAAAGGTAGGTAGGTAGGAAGTAGATTCTTCTTTTGGACACCTGTGCCATAAAAATTAACGAAGGCACATATTTAAGGGCGCGTCACGTCAAATTTAACAATGCCGTGCGGTAAACCGCTGGTATGTAAAATTCTTCCCCGAATGGTAGTGGTGGTTGAGTAGGTACCGAAAGTACCTTCCATCTGGATGCCAATCAATATTTTTTTTTCAAAATTATGCGAAAGTAGAAATTAAACTGCACCGAACGATGTAAACAAATGTTATATCCAAGATTAATTCTGGAACGGCAACAAGCGTTTCTCCAGCGTATATTTCCATCGCTTGCGTAAACAGTTGCTTCATCGTAGGGAGTGTGGGCGGCCAAAGTCCAAACACGAGAAGCTATTATAGCCCTCAATTCTTAGAGACATAACACAGCTGTCATTTTGTCTGGTGAAGTTACGTTTAATTATTTAAATCAAGCGATAATGAAAATGTAGGTCTGTAGTAATGTTTTCCGTGTGATGCCGGCTTAGAATAGCATCACCCCATTTCTTTCCCGTTTCCCGTGGGAGTCGTAAGAGGCGACTGAGGGACTCGAGGGTGTGTATTGCAATTTAAGGCGATGGGCTGACAACCCGTCACTATGGCGATACACAGTTTTCCGAATGACCCTCAAATATTTGTCAGACGTGCTGTAAATTGCCGTTTTTGCTGCCGTTCACGCTCTGCCTACCCCGCGGGGGATAATAGGCGTGATATGGGTACGTGTAGGTCTATAGTAGCCCAGTAGTACTGCGAAATATAACGGATTAAAATTGATCAAATCAAACTCGCTTTCAGATGCATTTAGCGGGTGCAGTTTTTCTATGACTACTTATTTAAGACTGGAATAAATGTTCAGAATTAGCTTAGAAAGGTTTACAGTAGAATCGAGTAGGATAACACGCAGAATTAAAAATATGAATGAAAACGCGGATATTATTATAAAAAAGTGTTGTTGTTTACTAACTCATCGAAGCCATTTCTAAAAATGTTTCATATTATACTTCCCTTTCCTATTTTTCAATAGTTTGTCCCTTCTATTTTCAGGAAGCATATCGGCCGAATGGTTAAAATTAAGATTTCAATATTTGGCTCTAACGCCTGAAGTAATACATCTGTTAGAAACGCTGAGGTACGTAGAGCGACATTTTGTACGAGAAAACTTTGTTATGCAGAAATATTTACGAATCAGACACTATTTTATGTCCGTTCGCTATGAATATTTCTTCATGATACTATATTTATACATTACATAAATTTATGTTTACATTTTGATACTTCAAGGTAATTTCTTCGCTTTTTGTTTGTACAGTTGATAATCTAACATTGTTACGTAAATTGTTGATGAATATGTTTTGAAATGTAACAGAGCAAAGAAATTATCTGATGATGATTTTAGCGAATTTCAGACCTTGCTCTCAATTCATAAACCCTTGAAACTATTCTCGGCCTCACTTGTTTTGATAATTATTTCAGAAAACATAATATTTTAGACTACTTCAAAAAAAATTATCAAATGTGAAAGTTTTGAAGATTTGTGAATGAGGCTATCTATCTATCTGAAAAACACGACTAGTGCATGGTCTTATGTGGTCAACTAAAATTGTACTGTTTTTCTTTATGTTTAGACACCTCCATTACCTACCTGGCCATTGTTGGTACATATGTGCCAACATTACATAGTCGCACCGTCATCATTAGTAATTCATTTCTTTCCAGCCATTGGATGCATGCTGCCACATAAAACTATGGATATCAGTATACACTGATTTATCGAATTATCATCAAAAAGCCAGCGTCAACGTGATGTGAAGGCATTTTACAAGTTTTTAAACAGCCCCTTTTTAGTCGATTGAAAGAAAATAACAAAGGGTATGCCTTCGCCACAGTTGGGCTGGCTTTCCGCGCATGTTGCTAATAAATGACTTGTTTTTCAACAGTTCAGTTGTTGCTCATCGAGTGACTAAACTCGGGGCGCCGCGTGCGCAACACTTAGGTTTGAATTGTATTTATAAAATGTATGGGGGAGTACATCGAGGAGAAGGTAACGATTACCTCACTTTAATGAACCAATAGAGATAGTTGTTTGTAACCTTTTTGCAACTACATTTGAAAGTGATTGGCAAATCTATCCAAGTTCTAAGATCTTGACTGTTTTAAACAATAGTTGACTGGCAAGTCTCTAATTCATGCCATTCGTATAGTAAATTATCACCATTGGTTCTTACAAACTCAATAATCAGTGCCATTTTGATACGCAAGCTTCGACACGGAGGTTATCTAATCATTTCCTCCAATTTCCACTTAATGAGATCGTCTTATTTTTTGCTTACTAGTATGATCGAAATGGCACTGAACTAGTTATAAGATTGGTTTCGTGTATAATTTATATCAAATGTAAATTATATGTGAAATAACTCATATATCATTTCAGTTCACAAAATGCTCTTGCACGGAGTGGAATAGTTTGAGACATGCGTATTAACAGTTCGCTTAGCGCGATGCGTGCAATGTTTCGTGTGCAAGATCATTTCGCTTGTGTATGTCATGTGCTGAGTTCCAGCATGGCCTGGAGCCGACAATAACCGAGGGTTGGTCGATGAATGAAACAGGGAGGATTACCTACTGGGTCTGATCACGAACGGGCCTTCGCGCGCCCAGTGGCAGAAGATCGAACTGCTCGGCCTCCGCAAGTACTTCGACTGTGTGCTGGTGTCCGGGGACTTGCCCTGGGAGAAGCCCGACCAGCACATCTTCCTGGAGGCCTGCAAGCTGCTCAACGTCGAGCCGCGCACCTGCATCATGGTCGGAGATAAACTCGAGACTGATATCATAGTGAGTAAACCCTCTAATCGAGGCGATTCCTTGAGTTATACGAGATCTGCGGCTGAACGTTCAATGCAAGTGACTTACATCAATCATAAGCAGCTTACTTGAGCTCTGTCTGAAATGGATCCTAAATAAAGCAGTTGGCGGACACTTATCCGGATGTAGATACGGCTTTAAATAGATGTCCAATTAAAATTGACACCTGCTTATTGATTGAATGTACCGACATGCGACATGTATGGATGGTATTGGCAACAAACATCAGCTGTCGCTTTAGAATGCTTTGATATTTTGGGGATCATATTTGAAAGGTAAGTAAGTAGTTGGTATTACGTTTTTGGCAGTTGTGGCTATAAGAATTTGTATATTATTTTGATGTGTTTTCTTTATAGTGTCATGGTCATTTTAGTTAGTTTTTCTAACAAGTGTGTCGTTTTCATCATACGAACATTCAAGTTTTACGACTGTAGTTTTACACTTTAGGAACAACTTAATAATCTGAGGCTACCTGCAATGCTGATTTAAAATTTGTACAAATTGGCGCGATATGACAGCAATTTTGTGCTAATAGTCGATAGCTAGATTGTCGACTAAGAACAGATTGGAAGAAAGTTGAGCTGCCAGCTGAGGATTATAGGATAGGAGAATAGATTTAGATCAGTTCACTGACTTCGCTGTGAACAATTTGCTTGCGCGTTACAGACACTTCGTTTTTTTTTTTTTTTTTTTTTTAATGATGGGTTTGCTCTTGACTCTAGTCTAGGTCATAGGACAGAGACAGAGTCTAAGATGGAGCGAGCTCACCCAGAACAAGCCTGTTAAGGCACTGGCACTCCCACACACTGACGGAACGCAGCAAGCTACTTGGCGCCAGGCTTCGGTAGGATGGTGGTCGCGAGCCAGGCGGCCCCTTACGGAGCCTTCCACCGCTTGGTGGGATCGTTCAGCCGGACTTATCCACAGGCAAGCCTGTATTGCCGTTGCCCAGGGTGGACCGCTAGGAGGTAGATCCCATACCACCCCAACCGAAACATAGATTCTGATGAATTTATGAATTGAGCGCTATATAAGACATATGTTGGGACTTGTTTGTAGCGCGAAGATGCACTACAAGAACCTGTCATAATTTATAAAAAAAGTTGCAGTCTTAAGTATCATTATTTACGTATCCAAAAAAGAAAAGGATAGATTTTCAGTCACTAAAAGCAATATAAAATATTTCAGGGCGGCAAGTTAGCTGAACTAGGCGGTACAGTTTGGATCCCGCTACAGAAAGACGAAGAGGCGTCAGATCTTCCCGACTTCACCATTGACACCGTGACAGAGCTGCCAGAGGTGTTGCCAAACTCGCCCAAACTAAGGCGATGCAAGGCAGAGTGCTGAGTGCCATATAAAGCCATTATGAATCATGGTTGTGTAAGTTAATGCTTTTGCCATGTCTGATTGCCAGCCAACATTTTGCACTATATCTCAGGGTGTAAGCGTAAATAATGGGTGACAAATGTACTGTCCATTTTGTAATTAGTCACTAAAAGCTATAATTATAAAGGTACAAGCACAAAGAGTTATATTCCCGTTTATAAAGTACATTTTGACTTTACAAATCAATCATTCAGACAAGACAAAAATATTAGCCTTTAATTTATTCACTATACTTGGGATTTATTTTACGAAGGCAATTGCTTGAAACAGTTTTTAGCATAAATAAGGAAATTTCGTTTGAACGTGAAGCTGAGGTAGATTACGTGGATTTTTCATTTTAGAGAACAAACTATGTTTAAAAAAATGCCTTCAGCTCAACAGTTAACTGAGCTTTATTTATGGATCTTAAATTTACGATATTTCGGGCAGTATTTAAAAAGTACAAGGAGTTATTTATTTCTGTATGCAACAATTATTTTGCATAGGTTAAGTCCATTTTCTTAGGTAAGGCAAACTACAAACTATTTTTATGGCTATTTTTCTTAGTTACCAAAATCTCCAGATTAGAATAGCTTCGTAAAATATTAATTTTAATCTAAGTACAGACAGGTACAGATTTATTTTTTGAATGATATTGAACTCTTATTTGGACAGTACAATTCCTTAGCAATTTTTTGTTATTCCTGTCAAAAAGAAAATAAAAGCGTAATTATATGATATCTCTCTCTTTGTGACAGAAATAGATAAGAATTAGTATCAAAGAAATGTCCTGCCAAAATTGAGAGCATCGTATCATATTTGAATAGATTTAAGTATCATATTTCTAGGATATAGATGAGGGTTAAGTGCAGCAGAGCACCTATTTTTGTCCGAAGTCCTACTTTTTTATAGTTTTTAATAAATGTGTAAGAAAAATATTATATTTCTTTGGTTTTGATTGGTTGTATTTTAAAGTCATCTTTTAAATAGACTGCTTTTGTGATACCTATCAATAAGTAGTTTTTAATGAAAACTATTATCCTTAAGGACAATATTATTCTATACATATAGACCTGTAGCTTTGGTAACAAAGTCTTACAAATACTATTTCTTACTTAGTTATTAATGGTTATTGTGAGTATTGTAGAAAAAATTAAAATATTGAACTACCTGTAACTAGTAGGCATGTAAATAAATAATTCTATTTTTTGTTTAATGCAGACTAATTCACAAGTAAGAAGTTTTATTTTGACTATGGATTTTTAAGTCTTGTTAAAACTTAGTTAATTGTAGGATGGTAGTGTAAGGGTGACTTTAGACCGTTAAAAAGGTCGCAACAAAATAAAACTTATGAGAATTATTGTGAGAAAGTTTGTGTTTTATGTAATCCGTTTTCTCTTGCAGTCTTTTTTTTCGTTTGTTGAACGGCTTAACGGGTGACAAAGTGGGTGACAATGAAAAGTTCTAATTACTGTTTTGTACATAGACAAAAAACATTCTTAAATTATGATATCCATTCCGAATTATTGAAAGCTGTTAGTGCAAGTATTTAAATGTGTTTGTGACTACATCAAAAACTTTGCTATAGTTGTATTGTGGATGAAGTAGAAATGACAGAGAGTAATATTGTAATACAAAATTTAAACACTTATATCATTTTTGACAAAATAAAAAGGGTACTTAGGTAAAATTGTTTTTTTTTTTAAGGTAGCGGTAGTAAATTCTTTGTGAGTTGAGAGTATTTAGTAGAAAGTGGTCAACAGACATGTATGAAGTTTACAAAATAGGATCAAAATGTGTATAGTCCAGAAAAAGTAAAATAACATTAATGTGTTGAATGAAAAAGCGCCACTTGGTAGATAATATGTTCTTTGTAAATAAGCGTGTATACTGTAGGGATATAAGAGATAATCTATTTTCATCTTTTAGTATGATATCAAACTGTGAAAAATTAAATCAAGTATAATATTTTTCTAAATAGGTCCTATTTTTGTCACTGATGCTTGTTCATTCAATAAAGTTCTTAAATTTCGTTAAATGATGGTTTTAGTAGCTATTACCAATTTCCTTTCCTTTTTTTAAACACAATAATTCACTTACCTTTTACTGGTAGGTAGGATATTTCACTCAAACCAGTTTCTGAATTCTTCTATTTACTATATTAATAATATCTATACATACATACAAATATCTACAAGCAATGGTAGTTGACTAAGCAGTTCTTAACATTTTAGCTTCTCTTCTTTCCTGTAACATTTTCTTTTGATCTTCTACTATTTTTTTCCTCTCTTCTAGAAACTCTCCATACTCCTGGAATTATACAAAGAAACATTTTATAATAAAGATATAAACACTTTATTAAAATAAAAAACCAGTATGAAAAACTGTTTTAAATAAGTGCTTATTAGCCAGACTCCCCTGCTAAGGGTTTAAACACCCAAAAAAAATATATAACAAATAATATTTTAGAATAGCATGAAGCATTCCATTAATTTCTGGGAAATCTGGGTTAAGTATCAACCTAAAAAATGTGCATCAACATGAGAATTGTATCATCAAGGAAAAGTAAAGTTTTCATGAACCTGGAAGTACTGATTCACTTGTAACAAACCTTCATTCAAGGCTCAGGTGCTTTTTATTTACCTTAGGGTCCAAGTCCCGAACAACTTCAATACCACAAGTTCTGGCAGTAGCTATTAGCATAGTGCAAATCTCCTTCAATGGCCTCCATTCTAAAGGAGGATCCTGGGACTTTATCACTGCTATTTCATAGATGTGCTTTAGAGTTATTTTGCCTGAAGTTTCTTTTACTGAAAATGAAAATTCTAGAATGAGAATCTGCTAATGATAATTCTGTTGAAAGCTGTTAGCAAGCCTTAAACAACCAACTTGTGTATATATTTTAGTAACTAGTTTCAAGAAGTAAGGGGCCTTATAAAAAAATGCCTATTGATTGACTCACAAATAAGACTATGCCAAAAGTTTTATTTTACAAACTATAATGTAGCATTGGCATTGAAGAGGTTTTTATTATACTGTTACTTTATATGTATATAGAGTGAATTTTTGATTCCCTGAAGAACCAATGCCAGATACTTACCAGGCTCCATGGCTCCTCTACCTATTCCAGCCGCCTGTTTCAAGAAGTACGACGCTGGAGGCTGATGGATCACGAGTTGGTAAGACCTGTCTGGGTTCACCTTGACTCTGGTAGGTAGAGGAATTCCTTGCTTGATGTTGGCAGTTTTCTCATTGAAGTCTTTACAAAACGCTGCTATGTTGATGTTACGCTGCAAAAATATATAATATTTTGTATGATTTAGCAGCACTAAAATTAATTTTGGGGTGCACTTAGGGGGACTGGTGTTCAGCAAAATGTTTTGAGGTTATGTTTACATAAAATGACTGGGCACTTCTTGTACAAGTTACCGTGTAATGAGCACTTACTTGACCAAGCATAGGACCTAAAGGCGGCCCAGCTGCTGCCATTCCAGCTGGAATATTGGTACGCAGCTTTGAAGAATGGTCGATTTTGTCGGCCACTTTCTTCATGGATTTTAATCTTGCGACTGACTTAGACATTTTGTGATAACGGTGCAATGGATTAGTAAACTTCTGTTGTTTTCAATACAACAACACTAGTAATTTACAACAATAAGTAAAATCGGGATGTCCATGTCGCTGGCTCCCCAAAGTATATATTTTTCAAAGCTGAGAGGCTCAAACGTTTGTGACGAATGGATGGACTCTTATTTTAAGACTGGTTTTCAATGTGACGCTACCTAGACTGAGATCTCAAGTCAAAAAATTTGGGGAGCCAGCGACATGCTTTTAGGTTAGAATTTCAGAGAAATCATCAGATTACTTGTTAACGGCGCAATGTGCCAAAATGATGGCTATGCCAAAGAAATGTGACGGAATATGTGACAGCTACAAGCACATTCAATAGCTATGTGACTCAACTGGAGCTGAGAAATAAGCCATGGAATGTTTCCAACCCATGTCGCTGGCTCCCCCAAAAACGGGCATCCGAAATCTCTGCAAGTATCACCTAAAACTACTAACCAAAGAGGAATTCTCGATCGTAATGTAGTAAATACACGTTATTCAAACAATCTCCTCTAGAATCAGCTTCGTTTTTGCGAAAACACAACATTTGTTTTTGTATGAATACAAGGGTGACTACATCGTTCAACCCTTTTTGGGACAGTTTCAGAAACTCATGGTTTCATGATTTCCGTACAGATTATACTAAATATTACCTTGAACAATGTCCGCAAAGGGCTCTTAGTGTTGATATTGTGCTGGTACTATTAGCAGCACATCAACTTACCTATTTAAGGTACTTAGATTTTGACGGTATTTCATACAACTACTAAGTATAATCACCAATTAAAATACAACATATGAAAAAAAAAACAATATTTACTAGGTTTATTATTATAACATTTAGAGTAAAAAATCATTGCAGTATGCCAATATGCTTGTATACACATTGTTCGTTCGGGAGAAATCGTCACCGGCGCGGCTGGCTACTTATCGGGAGCACATCGGAAGTCGCTTTCATTTGCGTCGAAAAGAGATCTTCATGGATAGGTCCGAATGTACCTATATTTATGAATTTACATTATGATGCGACCGGTTTCATTGCACCATCGTCAGGAAGTAACCACTTAAAATAAAACTGGTTACCACCTGAAGACAGATTAACGAAACAAAAAATATGTAATTAAAAAGTACTACCACGAGCCCATCAGGTAACACAACCAGTCGTATTATAATTTGATTTTATTAATATTTTAGAGGAACTACTGCAATCAGTTTTAATTTACCTATCATATGATCATTTTAATCAACTAGGCATTTGTTGAGAGTGAATGTACAGTCAGTTATAGCACATAAGGTACCAGGGGTACTCTAAAAGGGCTGAATCATTTTTGTCCTTAGCAATATTTTTTTCTTGACATGAATATGTTTTAGTAGAAAATTACCTCTTTTATGAGAATAAGTTTAAATTTTGATTATTTAATAACTGGAGATAAAAATAATTCAGTTCTTTTGGAGTATCCCTGTTACCTTATGTGCTACAACCGACTGTACCTACATACATGTTGTACAGACTGTAAAAATGTAACAACGCTACAGTTTTATGAGATTAAACGATATTTATTTATTAATTATAGGAATCAATTCAAGCGAGGCCTTTTTATGAACATTATTTAAGGTAATACTTAGTGTAATTTGTACGGAAATAATGAAACCACAAGTTCCTGAAACTGTCCCAAAAAGGGTTGAACGATGTAGTCACCCTTATATTCATACAAAAACAAATGTTGTGTTTTCGCAAAAACGAAGCTGATTCTAGAGGAGATTGTTTGAATAACGTGTATTTACTACATTACGATCGAGAATTCCTCTTTGGTTAGTAGTTTTAGGTGATACTTGCAGAGATTTCGGATGCCGGTTTTTTGGGGAGCCAGCGACATGGGTTGGAAACATTCCATGGCTTATTTCTCAGCTCCAGTTGAGTCACATAGCTATTGAATGTGCTTGTAGCTGTCACATATTCCGTCACATTTCTTTGGCATAGCCATCATTTTGGCACATTGCGCCGTTAACAAGTAATCTGATGATTTCTCTGAAATTCTAACCTAAAAGCATGTCGCTGGCTCCCCAAATTTTTTGACCTGAGATCTCAGTCTAGGTAGCGTCACATTGAAAACCAGTCTTAAAATAAGAGTCCATCCATTCGTCACAAACGTTTGAGCCTCTCAGCTTTGAAAAATATATACTTTGGGGAGCCAGCGACATGGACATAAATCGGGATAGCACCTCCAAAAATATTTGACATTTTTCGGGTTTTCTGACACAATTCTCAGCAAAATCAAAAATAAAGAAAGGTTAGTAGATTTATCTTTTTACTCACAAATTGATTCAGTTCGAAACAATGCCACTAAAGCGCATTTAGTGTTGTAAAAACCGGTAATTTACCTAAATCGATTAAAAAGTTAAAATCGAGAGAAAATTAATCGATTATGACGTTTTGCGTAGATTTGTCAGTAGTGTCATCATCAACGCATTTTGCGAGTCTTTTTTGTGATTTGTGAAAAGAAAATTCATAAATTATTGGGTATTTTAGCGTAAAATTTCTAATTACCTTGTTTAATTAGATAGTGTTAATAGTTTTTATACTATGATTTTTATAATAAGCTTAACCGTTTGTGGGTTCCTCATGTAAATATGCTTGGAAGTTGTAAATAAATAAGTAGTGTTCGTCATTATGTGGTCGTTTTTCTCTCGCGATCCTACGAAGGACTTCCCGTACGAGGTCGGAGATCCTGTCCGGGGGCTGGAAGACAGGAGTGTGTGGACATTGCACAAGGGGAAGAAAAGGGGCACCCAAGATGAGGTGTCCATATTCTTATTCGATGTTCAGAAGAGTTCAGAGACGTTATTTGACATAGCAAAAGCCTCGCTGAAAAAGCTGAAGACAATGAGACACCCTAGTCTTTTACATTACTTAGATAGCTGTGAAACTGAGAAATTTTTGTATGTAGCTACAGAGTATGTGGAGCCTCTGGCTACTCACATTGAGGATATGAGGCTAGAAGGTGCTCAGAGAGAGCTATTCCTTGCGTGGGGCATATTCCAAATAACTGTAAGTATTTGTACTGACCATAAAGTCCATAGTATCATTGACCCACATTTCCACAAGTGGGTGTGATTCTTTTAACCAACAGCAATTAAATTAATTTCTCACAATCAATCTGTAATGTAATAAGCAATATTTACTTTATCATTGCTATAAAACAGTTTTAAACGGATTTGAGCTGTGTTAATTTTGGATTTTATAATTCCTATGTTTTAAGCTCTTTATGGGTTTTTGGTCGAGGATGTCAGTAATCAGTAACACATAAAATCCAAAATAAACACAACTTAAATCAAGTATGTTACACTTTGTGTTGTGGTTTCTTAAGGGAATAATTTGGATTCTAGGTAAATTAAAAACTTTTTACACTAGTTCCACTATTATATTTTTAAATTAAACTATGAAGGGACCAGTTTCATTACTACATCATGAGGCATCAACTCATATGGTAATAGTTGTACAAACTCAAAATATGATTTATTATTGGTTATCTTAAACTTCTTAACTACTCCGCTCTTAACAGCACACATGTGTCCTTGAAGTACAATACAAATCTATTGTTGCAAAATTCGACCTGAGCGAAGTGGTTAACAATAATTCATATTACATTTCTTTTTACCATTTTTTTCTTCTCAGAGAGCATTATCATTCTTAAACAATGATGGAAACATGAGGCACAATAATGTCTGCTTCTACTCTGTCTTTGTCACACTGGCTGGAGAATGGAAACTAGGAGGCTATGAGTTCTTGACCTCAAGTGGGCAGGAGGGCTCCTACACAATACCTATGAAGATATTACCAGCATTAGAAATATATGATCCACCGGAGAAAAAGGATCCAAGTAAACTAAAAGCTGTTACTAAATGGTAAGTGTCCCAAAGTAGTCTATCTACGTAAAAATTTCCAACCATTAATTATTATTACCAAACTATATTGAGGGTTGAATATTTTTACAACTGTAGAATGATTACAAAACATCAAATGCCACAAACATCTTTTTATGTTCTCAAATTCAGTTCAACAGACATGTGGGGCCTTGGATGTCTAATCTGGGAGGCGTTTAACGGACCCTTGAAGAACCAGCCAGCTCTTAAAACTGTGGACCACATTCCAAAGCAGCTCTGCACATTATATTGTGAACTAGTCAGTGCCAACCCTGCTTCTAGGCCAAATCCTGCTGATATTATTGCTAGGTGAGTCTTTAACTTCATACAACTTTTTTACTTAAAAAACATACTAACTTACTTAATATTGATATAAAGACAATCAATTCATTTTTGTTACCTTAAATTTACAACATGACTCTCATAGATGTAAATATTAAAAAGTTTACTTTATTTCTGATATGTGTACTGTTCTTTCAAAAAGGAAGTTTGAATTACCTAAATACAAACCTCTTAAACAATAAAAAATTTATACATTTTCATAGAGTGCTCTAAAGTGTACATCCGTCCATTCATGCACAAAAAAGGGAAATTAAAAAACAGTTTTTTTCCATAGGTGTCGCAAAATGGGTGGCTACTTTAAAAATGACTTGATAGACACGATGCTGTTTCTAGAAGAAATCCAAATCAAGGACAAAATTGAGAAGGGGAAGTTCTTCTCTACCCTCAATGCCTACTTGGACAACTTCCCAGAAGCTGTCTGCGTGCACAAGATACTGCCCCAGCTGTTGACTGCTTTCCATTATGGTGATGCGGGCTCAGCTGTTTTAGCCCCTATGTTCAAGGTAAGATTGAATGTTTTAATTTTTCTGTATATGAGTAGAGAAAAATTTAAATTATGCCTGAGCTGGTGATTCAACCTGATTTGAAAGTATACTCATATTTTTACACAACTGCCCAACCACAAAAGGAGTGTAATATTTTTAGAGTTCATATGTATGTATGTAGATATGTGTGATTCTGTAAACTGCTGCAACTCATTAAACCACTGAACAGGAAACATCAAATGGGAATTGTATCGGAAGAATCCTTACATTATCCCGAGTGTCATAGGATAGGCTTTATCTCAGAAAGCAGTCAGGTTTTTAATATTGTAAAATTATTTTGCTTGTTTACTATAACATAGTAGTGTTAACTGAAGATACTTACATGTATCAAATATTAAGCCTTGAGAACATTCATGATTATGTTTGTATTTTAAGAACCATGAGATTCGCGTACACGAAAACATCCTGTTGCTTGCATTCCACTTCCTTTTCACACAATGGCAAGAGTATTCTTAACATAATACTACATATACTGTATAACAAGTCATGTTATACGATCTATCTTAGGGTAAGCACGCGCGCTCACAACAGCCTGAAAAATGCAAGGTTCATCGTTAGATTTATTTCTAGAAACTATATCAACGGCTATGATTTCGGCCGACTAGTTGACTACCGACTACATGGTCGGCTCAGACAATCATTACTTCGGTAGCGTTTCAGAAAAGAAAATGACGTTGTGCACGTTTTTTGAGCCTTTTTACTAATTTTAAAAGTTGTGGTTTGATTTTAAACATACCTCAATATTACTGTTTAAATCTAATTACTATATTCAATTCGATGTCGTTATTACAGCCGACTAATTGGCTATTCAGCCGACTATAAAAATGGTTCACTTGTCGGCTTTCCCGACTCTACTAGAAACGTTAGTTCTCTGCACATACTAATGAAAACTTCCCTTTCTGGAACTTGTACCCTCTTCTTTACTATGTTTCGAGGAAGTCCGGAGGTATTAGTAGATCTGGAAGGCTCAATTTACAATGTGGCAGCAGTGCTGCACTGCACAGTATTGTTATTAACAAAAGGCTTTTTGTCCTCTTTGCCCCACGGTCCCCCGGTTTCGACCGCGAAACGCAAGAACAGGTAGTTGGAAATTCGATGCGATTTGCCCAAAAACTAATATTATATTTCAGCTCAGCAAACTGCTGGATGACCCCGAGTACCAGAAGCAGATAGTGCCGTGTGTAGTGAAACTGTTCGCGTCCAACGACCGCACCACGCGCTCCAGGTTGCTGCAACAGCTGGACCAGTTCATCATGCATCTGCAGAACTCTACTGTAAGTTTTTGTTTAAGACTTTCGCGCTTTGTACACATTATTATGGTTTAATCGGATTTTATACTCGTAATATAGATCCGATCAAACCATAATATGTCTACTGTTAGTATGATTGATCGACCCAACTAATAGGAGTTTAAGGTACGATTTTATTTCGAGGCGATCTCCTCATATACATATCTAGGCCTGGAATGAGCTGCGTGACTATATTATATCAAAAATCTTTACTTGTTTCTGATAAAACTGAATAAACCCTATGCTAGTCTCTCTTCTGTGATTATCTAAGCCTGGCGGAAGTGCCGCCATTGCGTTCCACGATCTGTGCCCGAAATTATCAAACTACAGGCTACAAATTTACAGGTGAAATTCGATGCTCTTTCCATAGTCGATTAGTAGTAATGAGTGGTCCCAGGAACATTAACCGGCTACTCTATGCACTAAGAATTTCACTTCTAGACTTGTAGCCTGTAGCTTCATAACTTAACATCAATGTGCCTTAAAACCATACTTTCTTTCCCCAGGTGAACGACCAAATATTCCCTCAAGTTGTCCACGGCTTCCTAGACACAAACCCCATCATCCGAGAGCAGACGGTCAAGTCGATAGTCCACCTCGCGCCTAAACTCAACTACAACAATTTAAACGTGGAGGTGCTAAGGCATTTTGCCAGGCTGCAATCTAAGGATGATCAAGGAGGCATCAGGTGAGGAAATCTTTAATATTCGTTATTGGTAAAACGTTTAAAAACAATTTCAAAAAACTTTAATCTGGGTACATTTCGATATACACAAAGACGACCATTAGCAATGGCTTTGACCAGTTTGGTGTAGTGTGGAAGCAGTGGGAGTACCTAGACTCCCACTGCTTCACCAAAAAATCTGTGTAGAAAGAAGCAGCTCTAGAATAGCTTAAAAATGCGTATGTTTTTGTTATTTTTTCATACTACAATTTAAAAAGAAACAGTGCTTAGCTAGATTTAGCGCGTATTATTTTTACAACATGAAATACTATGTTCCACTACATAAATTATGATGTTATGCTTAAAGCCGTAAAACTTAGTATTTTGTCGTAAAGCTAACTTTCATTACTTGTTTTACAGAACGAATACAACAGTATGCCTCGGCAAAATAGCAGCTCACTTACATCCGCAAATCCGACAAAAAGTTTTAGTGTCAGCGTTCGTTCGGGCCACGAAAGATGCGTTTCCACCCGCGAGGCAAGCGGGCGTGCTAGCTCTGGCGGCCACTCAGCAGTACTTCCTGCTGAACGAGGTGGCGCTCAGAGTGTTGCCCGCGTTGTGTCCGCTCACTGCTGACCCGGAAAAACAGGTCCGTAATAAATACTATAAAACCTTTTTCAATGAGATCTCATGGTGCTTACGACTTTTTCTCATTGATAGAGGTTCATCACTTACCCAGTTTCCTAATTAGCCAGGTTGGAATTACCTCATTTATAGAGGTTCTCACTTACAGAGTCCAACGTTAAACAATTCATCATTTAAAGAGGTCAAAGAAAATTACCCAATTCGCCCGTGAGGTAGAGACGTGTGTATTGAAAATCCCACTTATAGAGGTCTTAATTAAAAATGTCTTATCTATAGAGGTCAGCGATTATTATAAAACTGAAACTTCTACTGATAGACAAAGACGGATGTATAGGAGCTGGGAAAATATGTATACATATACAATCATTGTCTCAATTCCAGAGGTTATTAAGCTATTTGAGAAAAAAAAAACAGATAATAAGGTAAATTTGATGCAAGTGCCGGGACCTAGTTGAGTATATCAGTTGAAGAGGTTTCTCACTTATACAGGTCCCAGTTAACCAGGTTTTACTGTAATGGGCTTACCATTACAGAACCAATCAATGGTAAAATGTGTCATAGGGCATTCATTTCGGTCACGAAACAAGCGTTTCCACCCGCGAGGCAAGCGGGCGTGCTGGTCATAATCATAACTTTACTGTCCGGGAGTTACAGCCTGTTAAAGCAGCTCTTATAAGTTTACATGTTTTTTTTATCAATCTAATGTATTATTCTGTTTCGTTATTAGAGCCCAATTGACTGTTGGCACACCATCCAATTGAACCTATGATGTTGATGATAAACTATGGGCATTGGCATTTTTGTGTCAATGAACTATCATTGCCCAAATATACTGTTCTTCCTCCAGTTCTTAATAAGGTTTAGTGCGAAATCATTCGCATCATTCAAATCACGTGTTTGTAGTTGGGCAAGTAGCAATTTCATGATATCACGGACTTAACGTTGTTTTAACAATACAACTATGCGATAAGCCAATAACCTAGTAATCTAAGTACTTCTTCGCCAGGTTCGAGACGCGGCATTTAGAACGATAAAGGGCTTCCTTGGAAAACTAGAGAAAGTGTCAGAAGATCCGAGTCTCAGAGAAGGAATGGGTATGTCAAATATTTATCTATTTGCAAAGGCAAACGTTTTGCATCGTTTATAGACACCGTAATCGGCAATCACCGAAGACGTACATTTTTATAAAGAACTTCAAAAAAGAGAGACACAACAGTCCACCGCTGGCCATGGGCCTACCCCTATTGAAGGTAAGTGTAACACACCACGTTTGACAGGCAGATTGGCAAGCGCAGTGCATATGTTGCACTCACAGAAAATACTGTTGCCCGTTGTCACGGGTAGCGATGAGGTGATGCTATTCTAACCTGACTGGGCCGATGGCGTAGCAGATAGTACACCTGCCTGCTACGCCGTGGGTCGTGGGTTCGATCACAAGACACAAATATTTTGTTAAATAATTTTCAGATATTTGTGTTTGGTCTGGGTGTTTCTATGTATAATATGTAAATATTTACAGAAAAAAAGAGTATATAAGTATTATCAGCTATCTAGTTCCCATAGTATAAGCTTTGCTTAGTTTGGGGCTAGATGGCGCTGTGTGAATTGTCCAGGATATTTATTTAACCCGGCACAAGCGGGATCACTAAGGGCATCCTTATTCTGTTTTGACAGAGGCGGACGTCCACACGGCGACACCGTCGCTTAGCAACGCGGCGGCCACGTGGGCCGGCTGGGCGGTGACCGCTGTGACCGCCAAGTTCTACCGCTCGCATTCGGACACGGCGCGCGTGCAACACCCCTCCAAGTCCTCGCTCTCCAAACCAGGATCGCTAGGTAACGTATTCGCAAATTACAACCGTAGGAACAATCTTGACTGTTGTGTTGGTTAATGTTTAGATAATCGGAGCTGTGCTGGGTGATTGATGAATGATGGAAGCTTCTGTCATTTGAATTCCTGAAAATCCCCCAGGGCACTGCAGGGAAAATGAGGGTGTTACCACCTTCGCTGGAAAACCTTGAGCTGTCTTGTAACTCGAGACTTTACTTAGTCAAACTTTACCTTGAAGCTGTTGTCTTATAATAAATAGGCCAGGTGTGTTTATTCGAACTTCCTGACTGTTTTGGGAAAGTCGATGCTTCACTGGAAAAATCCAGATTGTTTATATAATTGGAGCTGTGCTGGGTGATCGGTGAATGAAGAAAAATTCTGTTATTTGAATTCCTGAAGATCCTCTAGGCCACTGCAGCTACTAGCTTTCTTGTAACTCGAGACTTTTTACTTAGTCAAACTTTATCTTGAAGCGGTTGTCTTATAATAAACTAGCGGCCCGCCCAGCAATTTCGCCCGCTGCTAACCGATTTCTCGCGAGAAACCGACCTTCTCCCGACATAAAACATACATAAAAACCTTCCTCTTAAATCACTCCATCTTTAAAAAAAATACCCAGGTCAGTTGGGTGGTTTTGAAGATTTATGCATGCATACAAACAGACATAGGGACCGACGCGGGAAGCGACTTTTCACCTCTCCAGCTTGAAAATAACAGTTTTGCCGCGTAAATTCAGTGGGCAAAACTCGTTTTTATCCACTCGATTGAGAAAAGTGATTTGAATTTCGAACATCCTCATTTTATCAGAAATAATGCGGCGGTGCGTTCTGAAAACTGTTTCAACCAGTTATTTATTTATTTTTGTAAGCGGTTTTCCTATTAAATATTTCTGACATTTCTGAATATTGGTACATATTATGTAATATTTCTGAACGAATCTTGAAAAAAACTAATTTGACGGGAATTTTCATTTTGTCTGAGGCATTCGAGCAGTACAGCCAATTTCCCAAACTTGACATTGGCAGAATTTTCTTACTGGTAGAGGTGAAAAGTTGTGTGTACCACACGAGAGCAAATTCATTCGCATCTCGTGCTGTTGAAACCCTCACTGAGCTCAGGATACAACTTTTGAATCACTCGCTACGCTCGTGATTCAATTTTAGTGTCCTTCGCTACCTCGGGATTCAAAATTAGCACTCGAAGCAAGAATTACCTTTGCCCTCTTGTTGTACAAATAACTATTACTTTATACTATGTAGTTAAAAATAGGCCAAGTGTGTTATTCTTTGCGTGTCGAAGAAAAAACTAAATTTCCTTTGACCAGTATGTAGCCACATTAACAGCGTTTGGAGTGGCTGCCCACAGATCTTCAAGCGTGCAGGTGCCAAGTGTGTTTATTCTAACTTCTATTTCAGAACAACCGTCATCAAGCAGTATGTCGACAACTACGTCATCGGTGACCTCGATGACGTCACTGGAGCACAGCGAGTCAGCCTCGGACTACGACCCCGACCATTGGGACATGGCGTGGGGCGAGATCGACTCCAGTGCAGGTATTTTGAACCATCCCTCCTTACCAACCAGCTACAGAAATTGGCCTTCGGCTGATAGTTGGACTCTCACCACACCTCAAACACTCTATACAGCGAACTCTTTATAGACAAGTGTCATTTCTACATGTGCGTGTGTTATCACTGATGTGTGAGTGCAGGGTTCGCATGCAGGTTGATTTCAATACATAACCTGATGAATACATACAGTAACTACCAAAGAGTATGTAACAAGCCTTGCGCTTGTTTCTACTTAATTCTCCAGTGGCTTTTTGACATATCTCGGGTGAGGGCGAGTTGGGGGCTGGGGTGCGGAGAGGTGAGTGTCCGTTCTGTATGTATAATATATACTACATACTATTAGTTATTCTGTGCTCTCACGGCAACCAAAACTTATGTGACTAATATCTGGACAATGTTAGCGATTGTCAATTTTTAAATGGCATCGATAATATAAATGGCATATCGGACAACAATAATATCGACCTCTTTGACGACAAAGTTAACATAAGTGACCTCTATGTCGACAACGACAACTTTCGTGACCTCGATGACGGGACAACAAGATCGGCTCCATTGCAGGTATTTTGAACTAACTTTTTAACGATTGTCACATCGACAAAGTTTTGTAACGTAATTCTGTGACAGTTACTAACATTAAGCATCTTTATAAGTGGCCTCTTGGACTACTAAGGTAACACCTGTAACCTCTTATGTGCCTCTATGTCAACAAGTATGTCATGAATAGTCTCAATGACGTCATTTGAGCACACTGAATCTGCCTCAGACCAACCCTGGGACATAAAGTTGGGAGAGTATCATTGGACTATTGTGGTTATTGGTTCAAATCAATAGGTACAATAGCCCACCACTCGAAGGGCCTCTCCCGTTGTGGAATATTGTAATAGTTACCACGGTTAGCAGGTTGGCGAGCGCTATGCATGACTTTGCATTGACAGGGAACGCCGCTGCCCATTCTCTGACTAATTTCATCCCTTGATAGTTTTTGCGACCACCACTTTTTGCAGTTACTTGCAAAAATAGGCTAAAATTAGGTGCTTTGCTAGGGGTACGTGCAAAACTTTCCACACGTCTATATAGTGCAACAGCTTTATTAGTGACCTCTATGACCAAAATGATAACATCATTTACGTGTGTAATGACAAGTATGGCATGAGTGACCTCTTTGACGACAACGATAACACCAATCACTGGCCACAAAAAAGACTTTTATATTTGTGGAAAAATATTAATTTAATGCATTAATAAAATATACATGTTTAAATATCACTAACAGACTTTTCTATTATGAAAATATCCTCATTCCACAGCTACTGGTCACGATCTGTAAAAGAAATTGCGTTTATTAATTTACGATTAAAAGATATTGAAATAATGAAAAATGGTTTTAGGTATTTTCTATGCAAAAATACGTTGAGTTTTTGAGGGTGTGTCGTGGACACACGGTAGCTCAGTCGGAATAAGAGCGCCGCAGACGTGGTTTCAGATCCCACAAGTGTAAAAATATGTTTCTAATATTTTCATATTTCTACAGTCGGTGTACAAAACTCATTCATGAAAAAAAATTTTTACGTCAATCATTATTTTTTGATAAGTTTTCTACACCGACTATCAGTATTCTTTTAAATGGGTAATTAATTGAGTAGATATAACATTCGTGTTGTCAGGCACGGGCGCGAGCGTCAAGTCCCCGCCCAGCAGCGGCAGCGCGCAGGCCACGCCCGGACTTGCGGCTTTATGTGAAGATGATAACGACGACTGGGACAATGACGAGTGGGGCACTTTGCAGGAACAACCGGTAAGATCATTGGATACACAAATACGGGGTGTAAAGGACGCAGCCCTCCGTATACTGATAGGGTGCATGCAGACCATGAAACTGAACAACTTTCCCCTGGGAACCTATGTCAGGAAACGACAACAAATATTTGACCTCCCATACAAAATCAAGATCAGCTGACTGCAATTACTATGGGAAGTAATTTTTTTTTGGCGTTTCTTGAAATATTTTTTCATGGGAAGTTGTTCAGTTTCATTGTCTGAATGCACCCTATAAATATTCGGATGGCTGTCCCTTACACCCTGTAAATTAATTTGCTCAAGCAGAAATAGGAGGCCATTGGAAACTTAGAACAATTCTCAATGGACTGACGCGACAAAACACAACCTTAGTGCGAGACAGCACCGTGACGCCGTGCCTACTTCCGAGATTGTGTGTTACCTTACTACTATTATAATAAGGAATCTTAAATTTTATCCCCTACAGTCAGCTCAAGCAGAACTAGCGAGTCCATCAAAAACATGAAACTACTCACAATGGACAGATGTGACCGCCTCAGTAAACAAACCGATCGCAAGCGCAACCTTCGTGCGAGGCAATACCGCGCCCGTCTTCTACTGCCATTACCACAATATACCAAGGAACAGTAGTTTAACTCGAGCACCTTTCCGCTAGAATCTACCTTTCAGCAGATGTCTACACGTTGGTTTTGCGAATTCGAATTTAAGTGATGTCACACTTAGGTAACAAATTGCTAAGTTACAGTAAGAAAACAATGAATTACTTTATTATTTAATGAATAGTTAGGTGTCTAGATATTATTTTTTCTGATTTCTTGATACTCAAACAAAAACGTACGGCGGTAGTACAGTTCGCTGTGACACGAGCGGCACGAGATTGTGCTGTAGTAGTCGTGTACGTATAGGTCGGTCGGGACGTGTGTAGGTGCGAAAACCGGGCGTTACTATGAAGTTAAACTACTGTCATCACATATCACGCCTATAGTCCTTTGCGGAGTAAACGGCCGCAAAAAACGGACATTTACGCCACGTTTGACCAATGTTTGAGGGTCATTCGATCCCATTCCATCGCCTCAAATTGCATTACACACTCGAGTCCCTTAGTCGCTTTTTACGACACCCACGGGAAAGAAATGGGGTGATACTTTTCTAAGCCGGCATCACACGGCATACTGTTCCTTGGTATATAGTGCTATTACTTTGTATTACAATAAAGAATGTCGTATTTTATATCCAAACAGTCGGCCCAAGCCGAGCTAGCGAGTCCATCGGAAACATGGAACAACTCGCAATGGTCGGATGCGTCAGTGAACAGGCCCAATGCGACGTTCGTGCGAGGCAACACCGTGCCTGCCGCGGCGCAGCACCGCCTTGCCGCGCAGCAGCACAGCAACGACTCGCTCGGCGGCTGGGAGGACGGGGAGTTCGAGCCCATCGAAGAGGATGTAGATGGTCAGTCAAATAATTAATTAATATCCTGGACAATACACACAGCACCATCAGGCCTAAACTAAGCAAACCTTGTACTATGACTAGATAGCTGATATTAATACATATATACTTACTTATTTTTGTAAATAAATACATATTATACACAGAAACCTGGCGTACCCTGGGGGAGGCCTACGTCCAGCAGTGGACTGCAATAGGCTGATGTTTGTATACACAGAAACACTCAGACTAAACACAAATATCTGAAAATGACAAATATATTTATGTCTTGTGGGGACCGAACCCACGTCCCTCGGCGTAGCATGCAGAGGTACTATCCGCTACGCCATCGGCCCGGTCAGTGATTGATTAGAGTCGAGGACGCGTTGCACTACTCATTTCACGTACAAAGTATTACAAAAGCAAAATAGTGCTATAATATTTTTCCACTAAAGAATCGATGGACAAGTGAAGTAAAAAATTTAGAAGTTTCCAAACCAGAATGAAGAAGGCAACACGCATTTTTTTCCAGCTACTTTCTAATAAATTAATTATTATTATGTTGGTACTCTTTCGAGTCTAGAATTATTATTATTACCTTATAAATGATTACAAAAGTTTTGAATACTTTTGTTGATAATTGAGTAACAAATTTATTATGCTAGTCATGTTATTAGAAATACTTACATAATAACATTCACTTCGGATCATACACACGGATCATATCGAATCTTTTTAATTAATTAAGGGGACGTTCGGACCCGGAACGATTCGAGGCGATATTTTTGACGTCTAATGTTTTGGTATTTATATGTTTTGATAAATAATCATGACGAGATTTAAAAATAACATTATTTTGTAAAGAGAGTGGTCTATTTTTTCACAAACGGTTAATTTCAGAATGAGCTCGGGGGCCACTAAGTGCATTAAACTTCGATTCTACTGCACCACCCGTCTCATTCATAAAGGTACATAACAATTTAGACACTCCAAAGCTTATACAACACTTTTTTTAATATGTATCTAGTTACCAAAGATACCATATAAATTTTTAAGGAGTGACTTTGCAGCAAACAATTTATATCGCCTTCGTAAAATGGTTCGCTATATTTTACTCAATTAAGTACTTATTTTTGTTCTTGCTTTATCCGTAGAGTTGGTAATAAATAAGTTTTATGCCCGTTTGTTTTTAGTTCCGATCGCGTACAACTTGTATTTGCTAGCTTCTTTTAAATATTACAAAAAATACTTACAATGAATGATACTAAAAAGTTTACTCGTGTTTCTAACTCTAGCTTTATTCCTTCATCCCATAGTTTTTGTATGCCCGGCCATGAGTGCGAGTGAAGCGAATTTCGTTGCGAAGTTTATAAACGCTTATATGATTGATTAGCATAATTTACAGAAATATTTCTAGAGCTCTTACATATTCAGCGGCGCCGAACCAGCGTCCAAACATTTGCTTCGCAATTCGAATCACCGTGCAGCGTGGCTAGCCTTTTAGCCGCCTTTTTCCATTAACAATAAAACGCGTTCCACAGAAAACAACGCGTCAAAAATGGAAGAGATGCGAAGGAAACGCGAGGAGCGTAAACTGCAGAGGCAGCGGGAAATGGAGGCGAGACGCAACGCGCGCGGCCAGGGACCCATGAAGCTCGGCACCAAGGTCGCGCCGCCGCCCCTCTAGGCGCACTAGGACTACACGAGGCCAGTACATCCACATTATGTAACTTCATTTTATCACTGTCTAGTGATTTTGTGCGTATCTCTTTAAACGTGTAGGTCTGGAGGACTTTAACGTAAAGATTTGATTATCTACCCGATGAATGGTGCGGAAATCTGTTTCGCAGATTGGACTTATGATGACTCTTAACATCAAGTACGAAAATGAGCATAAAAAACCAAAATTATAGATAGTGGTAAATAATAATGAGCGTTTACTATTTATTCGCTATTAAAACGGATAGAATTCGGATGAAAAACTGATGAACACGAATCGTATTTTATAGTTGTCAATGAAAATATTAAAGTAATTATTCAACCATTTCAAAATAGAATCAATAAAATATTTTGTTCATAATTTTCTCTACAAATTATTCCATTCAAATGTATACCACACTTTTATATTCCAAACGAATTTGAATTAAATATCTGATATAATTAATTTTCCTATAAGAACTTTTATTTTTCTAGCTTAAAAAAAATCACGCGTTATAATATCATGCACAATATTTGTTATAAGGAAATAAATGTATGTAATGAAATCTGTGAAAATGAATTTCAGTGCTTTAAGTGTGAAAGCAAGTTGTAATGTGTTAAATAAATCAATTTCCTAGAATATTTTATGCTCTTATGTTTTAGAACTGAAAAGAACTTCCATGTGGGTAAGTCATTTCATAATTTTCACCTATGATACGTTAAAATGCTGAATTCGCCAAAATAAATACTTTGTGAATCAAAAAATATCGTGAGATTGCTCAAAGTGTTTCGTATAATAAGACCTTGATATACAATAGTTATTTGACTATATATCTGATTGTACATCTTACGATTTTTATGAAACAAGAGACAATTGAGCGGTGGTTTTAGCATTGGCTGTTAGGCGTTTTGCCCTCTATTGCATATCAGGTCAAAATTCGTCAAAGATGTACATTTATATTTGGGAACAAGTTGTTTTACATGCACCAAGTAACGCGCTCAAGTGAGACTAGATGAGTAAGCAAAGCATCTTAATTATTAAAATTAAAACAAAAAATATACTCTTGCAAAAGTTGTTCTAATGGTACCTTGCAGTAACTCTACTGTTACTGCTTATATTATTGTTTAAAAGTTGAATACAGTAAGAACTAGTCGTATATTATTTCCATGCTGGACTGCTGCCTACCCATTATATGTATTCTCAAGAAGAACTTGGCGTACTGTTTCTATGTGATTTAGAAAAGTATTTAGGCTTCCCCTTAGAAACAGTGGGACATTTTGAAATTGTGACATTGTGTAACGTTTATTATATATGGATGTCTGAAAAAATCTGAATATACTTTGATATGGATAAGTATAATTATCATGTTATACGTACCTGGTAAACTCCAATGATGTATTAGAGAAAAAAACTTGCTACAAAATCAAAAAGCTGCCATCACTGTATTTCTTCCTTGCTTTTCTCGAGCGAAACAAATTTTGGAAAAGGAGATGGTCTGATAAGATGATATATTTGGGGCCGTCTACAAGGGTCCATGGTATAGATAGGTATTTATTGTCGTTTGTCATGTTTTTCTCTAATTTGTAAGTACGTGTATATTTGATATGGGATTGTGTGCAATCGCGATATGAGAGGTCTGTTTTTAGAGGGGTGGTAAGAGAACTTGACATTGTACGAAATCATCGTTTTATTATTGGTTAATGAAAGTTTAGAAACTTTGAAATCAGAAGTCGCATTTCTGTTTTCGTCTGTACACTCCTTCAAACTTTTTCGCGATTTCCAGTAATGTTTTACAAAATTCTACAATTACAAGTTCTTGACGCCAATTTCTATAATCCCTCTATAATGAAAGACTTTGTGTGTTTTATATGATTATTAAATCGTAGGTCTAATGTAATGATTAACTACTAGACTGATATGGTCTATGAATTTTACTGATTGTCACGTTATCTATATTTTTCCTTTACTTTGAAAATTATATTAAAACGCCCCTTTTTAGGGTTCCGTGGAAAAAGGCGGCTACTTGAAAAAACGTTGAACTTTTGTTAGTGGCATATTTTAAAACATATTCTTCTCTAATCCTAAGTACCTGCGTAATTTACAGAGCGTATTGAGGCCTTGGAATTTGATAGTCTGAATGACAGCCAATCACAAAAACTGTGCTTTTGTTAATTGTATGGTCAGTGCTTGGACTTTGTACCTAATTAATCATTTTTCGAACTAAAGGAATTGAATCATACGAATGACTAAGGAGCTCTAATTAAACACAGTGTACTATGTCCCAAGAACTTATTAGATATCTGAATCTATGCTAGGGAAAATCGTATTGGATAGATTAAATCTAAATACTTTAGTCTTAAAAAAAATCACAAAATTTTCTGATACATTAATTAATTAATTATGTATGTACACTTCCCGGTATACATATTTTGAAAACTTTCAAAATTTTCAAGCGTGCAGTATTTGAACCTGCGACTTCCGTCATTACTAGTGAGTACGCTTCTTCCATCTGGGCTACCGGAGCTCGTTCCTTGCCCGCCAAGAACGAGCAGCGGTAGCCCAGATCAAATTCTGCCCAAACTTGAAATTTTGCAAGTTTTCAAAAATTACATTGTACTTATTATTTAGTAATTTAGTCACAGACGCCAACCTGCCAGTCATAAAGGTATTTTTTTTATTCTATACGGCCAACAGGTTTCTGATGTGTTCATATTTAATGTTACCGCCTTGAGAATAAAAATGTAGTATTTTACTTGACTGCCTTAGTAGGAGGGTTATGTTTTCCGGGAGTATGTATGTGGACAAGTAAACAACCTAAACGGCTAGACGGATGTTGACATGTTAGGTGTTAGATTGACACTGACACATTATGGTGGATTTTAATCTTTTTATTTTTGACGAGCCGCAGTCGGCTTTTTTTTAAAGTAATTAGCTTATTTTTTGGTAGCTTTCCACGTCAAGATACAGTTAAACCGAGTTTCCATTAGGTAAGATCTGGTATGCAAGTGTGACGTCAAACTGGTATACAGGTTAAAACTCAAAAATAGTTTACCCATTACTAAACTGTACTAATAAATGCATGTATTTTGAATGTTATTAGTGTTATTACATTAGAATGATTTGTAAAATATTTTATTTATGCATAGCTTTGAAATGTGAAACACGATTTTTCCGAAACGGCCCTCAAATATTTGTCAGACTTGGCGAGAGCGACCGTATTTTACGGCCGTTAGGGATAAGGTATAATGGCGTGATATGTGTGTGTTGAATGTATGATAAAACGACAAACCAAAGTATCGTGGGAACTAAAGGAGTGGTCTGAAATTAAATTTAAAATGTGTTAAGATGGTGTATAATCGCTTGATTCATTTCATTTTAGAAGCGATTTTTTATGCATCATGTTAAGAAAACAGTGCACACATGTATGAGGTGTAAGAACCCAATCACTAATGATCGCAGTACTATAACAGTACCTATTTCAATGTCTAAGGGCCACCGCACACCCTCGGACGTTTTCTGTAGTAAAAAGAAAATTTAACTTAATTGATAAAAATAAACTATACGTAAACGGCTGTCATGGTCGCCAAAGCTGGAGCAGTTTTTCATTCCAGCCAAATGTAAAGTTGATTGGACAGTTTTTTTTAATTTTACTACTGGAAACGTCCGAATGCAATAATATACCATAAACCATTAACAGTGTGTTGTTTTTTGCTTCTACAGTGAACTGAGTCTTGGCAGTTTACTGGAAAAATAAGCCTAAAAAGCATTTAAAACTTATTTTCCAGAAAACTTCTGCGAGTTGATTTTAGGGAATATGTGTGGTAAACGAAATTCTTATTCTATCTGCTATTAAAATTTACACTTCTGTAAATAAAAGTTTTAAAAAAGTTATGTGATTTTATTGTATCAATTAGTCTTAAATGGAAATAGATTCGTAGAGAAAAATCTGAATGATTTCCTATAAATAAAACAAAGAAAGAATGTTAGACACAGTTTTATTATTCTTACTTTGTTAGTTACATTTTTACATACATCAATGAATGAAGCTAAAGCTTGGCGAATAAGTACTGCCCGCAAAATAAGTTAAACAAATTCGCAACATAACATCATAACTTGTTAGTTAAATTATATTTTAAACAGCTTTAACGAATTAATAATAAAATGATGACTATACATTGAATACTACTTTTATAGCTATATGCGTAGCAAATATACAAACTAATAATTATGTGCTAGGACACCCAAAATCAATTAGTCACCCCATCAAACGTAGAATTCACTATCTATTTTATAATCATTTAAAAATCTATTTCGAGAGGAGAGGAATTAAAAACTTGAATCCCTTTCTATATCCAACACATTTTTATTTAAATTCGAAACCAATAAAAACAGATGAAAGTGAACATCTACTGTTGATGGATAGAAAAATTGACCCTGCTACTGTAAACACGGCAAGCAGAAATCATATCACACACACTACAAGCAAAATAAAATATATTTTTTTCAAATTCAAATAAACACAACCATATAAAAAATTACGTCTCTTTTGAGGACGAAATAGTATATTATTACATTAAACTTTCAAAGAACACTCTTTATTTATAATTATAAAAATACTTCATATACAGGCGAGTATTTCTAATGGTGCTTAGGACTTTCAACGGAATGACCTGTGCCTGATATTATCAAAACTACAGGCTACAATTTTACATGTGAAATTCGATGTTCATTGCGTAGTCGGTTAGCCTAATGATACCAGGAATATTAACCAGCTACGCAATGTATTCAGAAATTCACCTGTAGACTCGCGGCGGCGGTCGATTATAATTCAAACCTCTCTTATACAGGACACTAAAGTACCGCCGCGCCGTTCCAATAAGTCGTAATTAATAGCTGTCTGATTCGTGATTATACTATGGCAGATGTGATTATACCATTTTCCTTTGTTCACATCTCTTTTAGTATGGAGATGACAGCTGTCAAATAGGACTTATTTGAATGGCGGTACTTAATTCGATGAATGACATAAAAATAATACAAAAATAGAAATGAATGCTTTATGACGTGGTGCGTAGATGGCAGGTACTCGTAGTGAGGCGATGTAGCGGCGCGTATGAAGCCTGCTGTGGCGGCGTACTTACAGTTTGGAGCGCAGGTCGGACGTCCCGGCGGCTAATTGTCAGGAGGGATCGTCGAATCTGCAAAGAAAACAAGTGGAATTAGGCCTGCCGCAGACCAAACGCACGTTTTTCACTTTTCATAAGAATCAAAAAAGAACTGTACGTAATTGAAATAAAGATGAAATCGTCTAGAATGATAAACGCCGCCGCCGTCGGGCGACCGTGAGAGCCGTTTGTCATTCTAGCCAATGTCACCATTATTTCAATTCGATAGGGTTATTTTTCGAATTTCTGATCATTAAAGTTCCAATCATCATGTTCGTTAGCTAGTTAGTTGATACACATATTAGATCACATAATAGTTTTTATTCGATACTGGAGCATGCATAAAGTGAAAGTGGTTTTTTGTTTTTTAATAATTAAGTACCTTGTTATTCTTGAATCTTTTGATGTGCGTTTGATAAAAATCTTAAGCCCGGCGTGTGATCAGTTTCTAATAAATATTAATTTTAAAAATCATCAATCGTGTCATATATTTTCCGTTGCCGGCATGCAATACGAACCTCATATTCATGGCATTAGAGTTGCCGGCCTCCATTTTGTAGCCGAGGGTCTCGTAGAACTTGATCAGCTTGTCCTTGCAGTCCAGCGACATCTTGTAGCAGCCCAGCTCTTGAGCCAGCAGCGATACTGTCACTACGATCCTGGATTTCGAAAATGTGTATTTAGTGACACGTTCAACACATAACATTACATACATTAACAGCCACAATAGTGCAATTACGCAATTGGGAATAGGGGAGGCCCTACGTTCGACACAATTGGGATGATAAACCAATAGATTCTAAGGTATAGTACATACATACATACATATATCACACCAATTATTCCTTGCGGGGTATGCAGAGCGTAAACGGCCGCAAAAAACTGACATTTACCACGCCTGAAGTTCATCCGGAAAATTGTGTATCGCCATAGTAACAGGTTGTCAGCCAATCGCCTAAAATTCCAATACACACCCTCAAGTCTCTTAGTCGACTCCCACGGGAAAGCAATGGGATGATGCTATTCTAAGCCGGCATTACACGGTATCACATCTAATATGGTATTTAAACCTATCCAATAGAGATATTTAAACCTGTTTTGTCATAGTTTTAGCACAGGATCTATTAATCTGATACCATGAGTGGTTTTCAACACTGTGGCGCAGTGGTAGTGCGACTGCCTGCGACGCAAAGGTTTCGGGTTCGATTCTCGGTGGGACACTCACAAAGTTGATATTTATCACTTTGTGAATTTGTTCCCGGTCTGGTTAGGACATTGCAGGGTGAACCAACTGATTGTCCGAAAAAAAAATGGTTCCGTGCTTCGGAGGGCACGTTAAGCCGTCGGTCCCGGTTGCTGTATATGATTACTTAGACGGCAGTCGTAACACAACCATTTCAGAGGCCTACTAGTGGTAGTAGGCGGTTGAAAAACTGACAACAGGGTTCATCGGGTCATTGAACGACTCGGTGTCCCACACGAAAAAGAAAGAAAGAAGAATACTCACAATTTTCCTAGCTGCTTTCCTCGGTAAGTGTCGTTTACGACTACGTCTTCTAAGCGGCCGCGCTGTAAATAAAATAATAATATTGGATTTGTCTGTCTGTATTCCTTGAAAATTATTTCTAGAGCAGGGTAGGCGGAGCGCTTATGGATTATCAGTGGAACAATTATTTCATTTGGGGATGACTGTTCCTTTTTGTCTGCTGTCTGCTCGTCTGCGTAGGTATTCAGATTTATCGCCATTTTTAACCTAATTTTGGTTTAGGTGGGAACAAAATTTCTTCCAATGGGAAGCAGACCAACACGCTACTTGCGTAGGTACCTATCGTATTGTATTGCCATGGTGATAGATTAGCTAGGAACTCACGTAAGAGCAGTTGTGTATGAATTTCTGTTCGACGGTGAGCGTGGCGGCGCCAATCAGTTTGTTGATACGGGTGTCCTCTATCACGGTCACGAAGTACCCGCCTGAAGCCTTCATTGACGTGAAGCGTTCTGAAAAATATCATTGTCACTTTGATGGTGGAAACGACGACTCATGTGGCGCAGTGGCCGTGCGTCGGCCTTGAGGCTTGGCTTTTGAACCAAGTTCGATTCCCGGCAAGGTAAACCTGGGCACAGATAATATAATACACCCGGGTAGATACTAATTTGAATGATGAATTTAAATCACAGTTCTCTGACTAAGGTGTTCGTTACGTGATTCTGTGCATATCGATGGCACGTATAGTATCTGTTAATGACCGGATCCGACATCTTAAAGTGCCCTCCGAAATACGGAAAGCGAACATTTTATAAAACACGCATCTACCTATAGGTAGGTAGGTAATTTATTAATAATTATTGTTTGTTAGATATTAATCATCATATCAGAAATGGAAAGATTAATATTTAATTCTGTAATAATAGTGTTGTTTCAAGTAGATCAGGTTAGGTTATAGATTGGTTATCTATTTCGCGCAGTTTCTAAAATGTTCATGTGTTTTTTATTCATGTTTTGAGTAGAAATAAAAGTACATGAATGCAAGTGAAGTCCGTGATACGTGATCCCATGGTTTCTTATAGTAGAGGAGCCGAACTAGGGTCGACCTTCACCCATTTGTTATATGGATTAAAAGAGTTTCATATTGTTGTTAGTACTAGCTGCTGCCCGCGACTTCGTACACAAGGTGTAGCGACTTGTGAGTGTAGTTTAAAAAATAAATAACATGCATAGATGCATGTACATTTTTTTTTTAATTACACTCGATTTGACTGACTTTGTTTTAAAGAAACTACTAAATATAGTAGGCGGCAAAATTAATTGTCATTTTTGCATGATCTCCGCCAAACCAGTTACCTACTGTGTTTTCTTGTGGAAATGAGAGATTTTTCTGAATTAAAAAGTACCCTAGATGTTGACCCGAGTACAAATCGATCATTATATAAATGACAGTGGGCAAAATTGTATGGAACTTGGTCCAAGAACCTCCACTATTGAGACTTATTGGAAATGGAAGAGCACACTTATCAGATTATCTGAGACAAGTATTACCGAAATCTGCACCGGGATTTTTTTTTTATAGTCACTTGAAGTTACTATAAAAATATTCTTAAAAAATGATTTTAACAGGAGCGTGATATTTATTTTGACAGATTTTATTGATATTGCGTGTCTCTCGAATGTGCCACAATGTAAACTCCATGTAACGACACTCCACATAACGACAAACTCCCCAAAACATTCAAATAACATGACTTTGGTTTGAAAAAAGTGGTCCAAGACCTTCCACTGTTGAGACTTATTTGAAATGGAAGTACATACTTGTCTGTGACACATTAATATTGATATTGCGTGTCAGTCGAATGTAAAACAGTGTAAATTCCATGTAACGACACTCCACTCCATATAACGTCAAACTCCCCAAAACATTCAAATAACATGACTTTGGTTTGAAAAAAGTTGGCCAAGACCTTCCATTGTTGAAACTTATTGGAAGTGGAAGTACATACTTGTCTGTGACATATTAACATTGATATTAGGTGTCAGTCGAATGTAATATAGATATAGATATGTATTACTTATAGCACACACAGTATATACTTTCATATCCATTAAGTCTCAACAGTAGAGGTTCTGAGGCCACTTTTTCCAAACCAAAATCATGTTATTTGAATGTATTTGTGAGTTTTGTATTATGTGGAGTGTCGTTTTATGCAGTTTACACTGTGTTACATTCGACTGACACGCAATCTCAATATTAATGTGTCACAGACAAGTATGTACTTCCATTTCCAATAAGTCTCAACAGTGGCAGGTCTTGGACCACTTTTTTTAAACCAAAGTCATGTTATTTGAATGTTTTGGGGAGTTTGACGTTATGTGGAGTGTCGTTTCATAGAGTTAAGATTGTTTTACATTCGAGAGTCACGCAATGTCACTATAAATGTGTCAAGAGAAATTGCACGCTCCACTCAAAATTATTTTTGAGAATATTTTTATGGTCACTCTAAGTGACTATAAAAAAAAAAACCGCAGCCGATTTCGATAAAACTTGTCTCGAATAATCTGACAAGTATGTACTTCCATTTCCAATTAGTCTCAACAGTGGAGGTTCTTGGACCACTTTTTCAAACCATGTTATTTGAATGTTTTTGTGAGTTTTTTATTATGTGGAGTATCGTTTCATGGAGTTTACACTGAATTACATTCGACTGACACGAAATATCAATATAAATGTGTCACAGACAAGTATGTACTTCCATTTCCAATAAGTCTTAAAAGTGGAGGTTCTTGGACCACTTTTTTCAAACCAAAGTCATGTTATTTGAATGTTTTGGGGAGTTTGACTTTATGTGGAGTGTCGTTACATGGAGTTTACATTGTGGCACATTGGAGAGACACGCAATATCAATAAAATCTTTCAAAATAAATAGCTCGCTCCAGTTAAAATAATTTTTGAACAATATTTTTATAGTATCTTCAAGTGACTATCAAAAAAAAATCCCAGTCTAGATTTCGGTAATACTTGTCTCGGATAATCTGATAAGTGTGTTCTTCCATTTCCAATAAGTCTCAATGGTGGAGGTTCTTGGACCACTTTTGCCCACTGTCCTTTGGTAGAAGTTGGTCCATCCAAGATAATTCTTTTTTAGCTATTATTTTGCGATCTATTACTTGAACTGAATTAGAAGAAAAAATATTCTTTTAAACTACAGACTTGGTTGAGTTAATCCCTCTTGTCGGGATATATCTGATAGACATAATCCTGCCCAGTTCCACTTCAGCCTGGCGTACTTAAAGAAAAAAACAGAATTACCTACCATTGTCTGGACCGGATTTTATTAGGTGTAGGCAACCCATTCGGAATATATTGTCTAATATGCTAACTGCAATATTAAAACACTTTTCATCCATTTAAGATTGATGAAGGTGGACCTTAGTTCGGCTCTTTGACAATAGTTCATGAATTAGAAGATGAAAGGATATGTCAGGAGTGTAAGATTTCGATCCCATCAACCCATTCTTACCTATGATTTTTTTAGAATTTAAAATCAATTAATGTATTTATAATAAACGTTTCTGGATGTGCAGCAGGCCTTTGATAAGGTATGGCAGGTGCTACCACGCAACATGTAGGTATCTTCTACTGAAGTTCTACATTGAAAATCGCATCTTCTTAGAGCCAATGACACGAACTTTAAATTACTATGAAATAAAAGCAGGAGTCCCGCAGGGTTCGGTATTGGGACCAGCACTCTATATCATATTTACAGCCGACGTACCTGAGTCGGACTCTGTAATGACAGCTACTTTTGCAGATGATACTGCAGTACTAACATCTGTGGATCTCGATGTAGCCTCAAGCACCCTACAAGCACATCTAGATAAAGTATGTGTGGATGAAATCTAAAAGATCAAAGCTAGTGCCTCTAAGTCAACTAAAAAAAACTGCTTATGGGTGACCAATCGCATGTTGACTACTTAATAGGAAAAACTAATAATAATAATAACTAGGAAATATGTATCAAGAATCGCGAATAATATCGCACGCAAGGGGAAACCAGTTGTAAAGGTCATTATCAGAATACTGGGTGCCGACAAACAGCTTGTTACGAAGGTCAGCTAGTTAAATGCCATTGCTGATATGAAAGGATTGCAAATGAGCCCTGATTTACAAATTTTGAAGATATGAATCGCCAATGCATTCCACAAAACTAATTTTTTTGTAATCTTTTATTAAAAATGGAGTAGAAATATAAAAGTTTTTTTTTTAGAAAATGAAGTGAAAATTAACAAAGACATTGTTACAAGAATTTTTCCATTCATTATAGAAATATGAGGAAATATGTAACAAGGAATTTTTATGAATCTGCATACCTTAAGTAATTCTGATTGCATGCCTTATTTAATTATGCTAATGCTAATCATCAATTAGCATTAAATACTTACATAATTTGAATAGTTATTAAGTACATGATCAATGAGGTGTGGATTGAGTAATTGGGAGCCTTAAATAATGAAATATTTTATTTTTTATACATGAAATATTTAGCAAAGTAATATAATTTTTAAAATCCATAGGAATTTTGTGGGAAATATGAGTCCTGCCTCTAAAGATAAAAATTTATATCTTACAAAACAGCATTGTTAAGTAACTTACATACTATCAAACTGTCAGCCGCACTTAAAGTGTTCAGTTACATACATACATACACATATCACGCCTGTAATCCCTTGCGGGGTAGGCAGAGCGTAAACGGCCGCAAACACGGACATTTACGCCACGTCTGACAAACATTTGAGGGTCATCCGGAAAATTGTGTATCGCCATAGTGACAGGTTGTCAGCCCATAGCCTAAAATTGCAATACACACCCTCGAGTCCCTTAGATGCTTTTTATGACTCCCACGGGTAATAAATGGGGTGATGCTATTCTAAGCCGGCATTACACTGCAGGAAATATAGCTCCAAATGATATTATTATTATTACCAGTCTGTAGTGTCCCACTGCTGGGCAAAGCAGGCCACCCTTTTCTTCAAATAATATCTAATAATTTGATATTTATAACCACTATAAATTAAATTACCATCAAACTGTTTCCTGGAGACATGGCCAACACTGGTCAGCTGGCTGAGCAGCTGTAGGAAGCCCTTGTCGTAGTCTGCGCGTTGCAGCGGCCGCACCACCATCCAGCTCTCCCCAGGGTTAGCAGCGCTGATCTTGGGTTTGAACACTGCCGGACTCTTGTTGAAGTCTAGCCGTTGCAGAATCTCTGGCGGATACAGGTACTCAGATTCTTTGTCCTGATAGATAGTAAAATTATTAGATATTAGTTCATGCATAGCAACGACTGTCCACTACTGTACATGGGCTTCCACTATTCGAGGATATTTGCCATTCTCACCACACTTAAAAAGCAAGCACAGGAGAAGGCCGAAGACTCATACAAAGAGGATATATTATGTACTTACCATATTGGAGTTATGTTTCTCCATACCCATCTTATTCACAAATAAGTAACTTGTCCAAAGTCAGGGCAAGATGTTAATTGTTTATAATTAATACCACTACATTCTAAGTTAACACCAGGGTATCAACAACGTGTTTGATAATACGTGGCCGTAAAAATCGAAAAATTATATCAGAGAAAAGTGAAAGTTAACCACACACTAGACCGGCTCAATGTCAACTGGTGTGGTTTATTTTTACAATAGAAGTGTGTAGGTTTAAATAAGAAAGAGAAGTATTTTACAGATTTAGAGAGGTCAGTGAGATTTAGAGATAATTTGTATTTAGTTGTCTCTTTTCAATTCAAGTTTTAATAGCGTT
This sequence comes from Tuta absoluta, assembly GCA_027580185.1. NCBI lineage: Eukaryota > Metazoa > Arthropoda > Insecta > Lepidoptera > Gelechiidae > Tuta > Tuta absoluta. Next base: position 1,045,984 of record JAQAHW010000019.1, on the reverse strand, counting down.
GCAAACTGTTCACAAAAGCATTTTTTGACGTAAATAGGGTTGGCCAATCGTTACTTTCTTGTTGAAATATTTTGAATCGATTTTTTTCTCATACAAGTATGAATCGATTCTCCAAAACCAAGTGTATACAATTACAATATGAACTTTCTTCAGATGTTTTTAAAGTTTAAAATTAGTTTAAACATGCGCATCAGCTGTTGAAATGTCATTTTGGGATTGAGGTTATAATTTTAATATTAATTTTACAGAACAAGTAATATACGAAAATCAATGTTATTTAATAATTTCGGTGCAAATGTAATGAAAAGTGTTTCCTTTATTGCGTGAGCTAAGTAGTTTAAAATGGCATTATGTAAAAATCGTGCTTTCATTAATTTAGTTTCTCACTGTCGTCAATATTCACATTTAAATAGAACTTTAAATAAAAGCTTGTTGTTAGAGTATATTCCAACTTCGCAAGTGTTTGCTCATCGAGGGCTTTTCTGGGAAAAGGACAGAAAGGGTGGCTACAATACTGCACTGAAAATTTCGAATTTGGAGCACTTGAAATATGGATTCAAAGAGCTCAAGCAAGAATTCAAGCTGCTGGGTCAAGAGATAAAGGAACTTATTGAAACAGATCCTTTGCTTGTCGCCAGACCAGGTACTTATCGCTAGTAATAGTAAAAAATACTTTTTCCTATATAAGTTACAAAAATCATTTCTACTACAAACTCTTCATTAGCCTTAATAATCAATATACAGGCACAGGGTTTTGATTATTAAGGCTAATGAAGAGTATATCTAGCAATCAATACTCTAATAATAACCAACAAATTGATCCAAGATGATGTTAAGAAGCAATGTGAGGACACTAAATAAATAGGCACCTACTGATTGGTGCTTTTAAAATCAACAGCATTTTAAATTACTATTTATGTAATGATACTCATTAAAGAAGTCATATAGTAAATTCATACAGTAATATACATACATATCACGCCTATAATTCCTTGCGGGGTAGGCAGAGCGTAAATGGCCGCAAAAACGGACATTTACGCCACGTCTGACAAATATTTGAGGTACATTCTGAAAATTGTGTATCGCCATAGTGACAGGTTGTCAGCCCATCGCCTAAAATTGCAATACACACCCTCGAGTCCCTTAGTCGCCTCTTAGGACTCCCACGGGTAAGAAATGGGGTGATGCTATTCTAAGCCGGCATCACACAGCAGATACAGTAATATTATTATTTATTATTATTATTTATTTGAACAGGCAGGCAGTTGAAACAACTGATAATGCCTGCATCATATTCACTGTTCAAGTTTGTCAGTATATAGCACTTAAAGTTCACTTTAATTATTAATGTTAAGTTTGTTGATTTGCCACTACACTGTTTTTGATGTTTGTCTAGTTTGTAATACTAAAAACATATACAATTTCAATTAACTGTACCAAATACCAGCATAATTTACCTACTCCAAAAAAAAACTTGTAGTTAAATAGTAGCTTGGTAGAATACCAAATTTTAAAACACTTCCCATGTTAGGTATTAAATTTTTTAACACGTCCAAAATTTTCAAGTGCGGGCGGGTTTTGTCATTACTAGTGGCGATGCCTCTTCCATCTGGGCTACTGCAGCTCTTTCCTTGCCTGTGAATTTTGCAAGTGTATTTTATGCCAGTAACATGTGGAACCGCTCTATCTACTGGGTTAGTTTTTCAACTAATACTCAGCTCTAATTCATTCTTTACAGATTGAATGTAGTCTCAGCGTTGAAAACCTGTGATAAATTGAATTCCAAATTTTAAAACACTTCCCATGCTAGATTAAAAATTTTTGAAAAAAAACTCTACATAAGAAACCCACATTTTGAATAATCTTCGGAAGGGGGGAGGGGGTTAAAGAAAATCTCACGAAATCTCACCTAGGGGGAAGGGAGGGACCTACAAGTGGGTAGTTAGTTGCAGGACTAGTTTTTTTTTCCTTTTTATATATGTATAAAATAGGAGTTGCATTGCATTGCTATATTATAAAACATTCAAACGAGGCGTTAGACGAAATTTTTAATTTTTATTCTGTTTACTTGTTTTGACTGCTAACTATCTACTATTTAACAGTTTTTCTTTTTACCCCTTTTCGTCGTAGGTACTATGAAAATTACCTTTCAATAGGTTGCCCAGCAAAGATGCCCCTCAGATGTTGAACCCCCCCTCTTTTCTCTAGCCGTCAAAAATGCAATAAGTGCACTAGCACTAGCTAATAGATAATTTGTGAAGTGCACCGACGAATAGCCAAAATTCACAGGGAAATGTCTATACAGCGGGGCGCCCTGCCATATAGTGATTTAATCTATGTAGCAGGGGGCACTGTCATATAGCGTTTTGTCTGTGAATGGGAGTTTTTCTGTCGACAGTTCTGTTGATAGTTCTGAATGTCAAACCAGAGGGCGCTGTGCTAAACTGAAATTTTGACGTTTCAATATGGCTAGCATCAGCCATATTTTTGTCACAGGTTCCGTTTCACGTAGTGTTCGTTACAAATTAATTATGTTTGTTTGATTTACTACAAAACAAACTTATCGCCGTGCTATTACCTTTATTGACTGTAATTCGTGTAAGTAAACAAATAACCAATAATAAATTTAGAACAATACAATAAACACAAAATAAAGAATAATTTATAAAGTGGTACAGTTTTTGTGTAAAGAAACGTTATTTCAATTAATCTCAGCGCCCTCTACATGACACTCGAGAATCCCTAGAAAATTTCCCATTGGCTACTCATCGGTGCTCTTATTGCGCCTTGTTAAGTCTGTGGGCTGATCCATCTTATTAATGGTCTGTAAGAAATATGGTTCCGTTCTTCGGAGAGCACGTTAAACTGTCAGTCCCAGTTGGTTTATTATGTCTTTGACTATATGTTTGACTATATGCAAGGGGGAGCCCCGCCATATAGACACTTCCGTCAAAAAAGGCCTCTTTGTTTTACCGGTTTTTTACCCTACAGGTAAAATCGATTTGCGATTTCGATACAACACTATTTGACAAGTGTCAATAAAAAAACTTTTCAAAAATATCCGTTGAAATCGTTGAGCCGAGATTATTTTTGCTTTTTGGACATTTTATTTCTTTGTGGAATTCAGAATTAGACAGAAACTTGTGGGCTTTGACATTTTAGAAGCTGTATATTGTTTTACATACGTGTATTGAAACAAAGCATAGTATTGAAGTAACTTAGAAGACGAATGTTTTCTAACACTGTGTCAAATACTTCGGGTTTTTCTCCACTACCGGTCACAGGCAGCGAGAAAAGCAACCTGAAGAATATTTATCAGAAGTTCCAGAGTTTCCTGGGCCGCACGAGTGACACAAACAATAATCTACAAGAAGGAACTATGTCGGGTGGCACGGTGGCTTCGGACGATAGTTTTACAACTCCCGTGTCGTCGGTAGCGGATCTGTTGACGATGTCCCCCGGTCGGCCTAAGGATCACATCGACCAGCCTAACATGACCGGTGACCTGCTCACCGGCGCCGAGTTCGACAGCATCTGCGATGTGACTATGCACGAGGTACCCATGTACGACGATATGTACATCGACGCGACCAGCTTAGACTATCTAGTGAAGTGTGCCGAATCAAACCGCAACCAAACCATGGTGGACCGAGGAAAGGAGAGCCTTTTCGTCAAGTTCGACCCACTGTATGCCCGACAACAAGCCATGAACAGAACTGATTCAGGAACTGACTCAGTTGAGTGTGACATTGGATACGAAACTGGTAGCTCTGCGTCGGTGCTTGCTGATAGCCATGTTGCATCTCCAAAGCACTCAGTGTCTGTTGGGTCTGTACTCAGTAACAATAAACCTATGCAAGTGGTGCCTCCAGTTGTCAATGATGGCCCGAAAGGCAACATCACTCAGACAAGGTCCACACCTGTTCTTGTACGCAGCTTGTCAGCCATACTAGCACCTACTCAACAGGTGGCAACAGAGAAACTGATCAGTTTTCCTGGAAGCACCCCTCCTACCGCTGCCCCTCGCAGTCCAAGGTACACTGCACCACAGGTTGATCGTCTTCATTCATTGAGAATCATACTTCAAAAACAAGATTATGAAATTATGCAGCTGACTCAAGAGAATAGGGACCTTAAGTCATCTTTGCAGGAATTAGAGTACAGATATTCTCAGACAGTTGAAGACCTAGAATCAAAAATCAAGAGATTATCAGACGAAAGGGACCATTTGTTAGATAGAGAAAATAAATTGATTCAACAAGTGAATGAAAAAATTATGAGCAATAAGCAAATGAGTATTGTAATGGAAGAATATGAGAAGACCATTTCTTCTCTCATTGGTGAGCAGCAGCAAGAAAAACTACTTTACCAGGATATAGAAGAGAAATTAACATCTGAGAGAGACCAGGCCTTAAACCATCTGTCTAGTATGGAAAGCTCTTTCAATGACCTCCTTGCAAAATATGAAAAGTGCAAGAGTATCATAATGGAAGCCAAGGACCGAGAAAAGGTTTATGACCAAAAAATAACTGAATATGAATCTGGAATGAAAAAATTTGAGAAGTTGTACAATGACCTTAAGCATATCACTACTGAATCCCTTAACAAAGCTAATGAAACATTGGAGTCTACTAGGAAAAACTTTACTGTAGAAATTATGAAATTAAATGCATCTATCAAGAAACATGAGATCACAATAGCATCTTTGCAGGAAACATTGAATCAAAAGACAAGAGATAATGAAGAGTTGACTAGAATATGCGACCAGCTCATTAATGAAGTCCGTTGATGGTTTCACTTTTTAATTTTTCCCTAGTGGTGCTCTTTCTTCTAAAAGAAAAGTATTGGATATATCCTGCTTATCTTCTAAATTCTTACTGTGATGAATCTCATTATTTAAACCTTTTATTTCATTGTGATCTGTTAGTATTGTTTATGTAATTTTACCTTTAGGAAACCTGACTGACTGTCTAACAATGACTTTTAAATTTAATAATTTTAGTACCATATTCAAGATTTTGACGAATTTAATAAATTTCTTGAGTGTTTGGTTAATGATTTTTGGTTTTAGGGGACATTTTATTTTCTTTAGTAATCATAACATAGTGTGTATATCAGTGCCATTAGATTTAACAACTATTGTAAACACATTACATAATTATGCTACTTTAAAAATGATTAGTATTGTACCTTATCTTGTTGGTAATGATAATTCTGTAGGAAAACTAAACTAATTTTTAAATACTAATATTAGGACAGCTTAAATTGCTGAGTTAAGCTTATACTATACATAATTTTGACTAAACAAAATTAGGGAATATTTTAAACAAGAAACTTGTAAGTTTTTTGGTGGACTTTTAGTTTTAGATTAGTTATGGATGAAACAGAAATTAACTTCAGAATTATGTATGGTGTCATTGTATGAGATTGCTTTATCAATAAAATTCTGTATAAAATTGCATTGGTTTATTTTTAAGACAACAAAGTTATTCTATAAATATTTCTTATAAATGATTGCCAGTAAAAAAATGCTAGTTAATTAAATCTAAGATAAAATGTGAACAAAATAGTGTTAACTGTCTTTTCGTAGCCAGTTACGAAAGGGCACGAAGGAAGCTAAACATACTCCTCGTAATAATGCTGAAGAAAATAGAAAAAACCTGGAGGTAAACTGAACGTTAAAAATGTAGCCTTTTTTTTGTATTAATGCTGGGTTTGCTCTTGACTGTAGTCTCTAGGTTATAGGCCTTATATAAAATTTAAATATTTTTAAAACACAATACACATCTCGTATCTCTAACCAAATTCGCCTTTGTATTTTAAAATCGTAACGATGTGTCTAATTTCAGGCGAAATCGATCTCCTATGGCTCTTCAACGGTCCAGATACGATAGACAAGTTCGTGACGACTTCTGACAGTGACCATCGCGAAGGCTACAGCCGGTGTTCGTTGGACATGAGCAGCTCCGGGCGCGCGCACTTCCACGGCTATCTGGACACGAGGGTGCCGAAAGACGGAAGGATAAAGAAGGCTGGATATTGTGGGATGCGGTCCAAAAGAATTCGAGTAAGTCAAAAGATTGGTGAACGCGTATTTAGAAAATCATTTAATTTAGTTTATGGTGAAAAACTGGTCAGTTCGTCCAATTTAACAGGACATCCCAAATATACTATCTTCATCTTCCGGAGAGTTTGCCTTATTCGAACAAACGATGTGGCGTAGTTGTGTAATGTATCTGTCTGCATTGATAACCTTGGTTTATGGCGGGATTGATTGCCGGCCGGGGTCGATATTTGCATTATTTTTAAAATGAAATTCTCTCGGTTCTGGTTATATTTTGTGCTAGTTTCTGTTAAGGGACTCCGATACAGAGGGTCCTAATGGAGTCATGAGTATGTTCGCGTACTTATATCGTCTTGTTATGACCAAATCTAATTTCTGCTGTTACCTACAGAAAGCATTCAAACGCGAGTCCACTTTCAACTGGCACCTATACAACACCTTGGTGTTGAAAGTGCGCGGCGATGGAAGGTCCTACCTGCTCAACGTCTCCTGTGAGGGCTACTACGATATCACCTGGAACGATATTTATCACTACGCGCTGTATACACGAGGCGGGCCGTACTGGCAGATTGCTAAGGTAATTAGCTGCTTCTTATTTCCATGAAGTTCTATTCTGGTTTGCTATTTCAGGTCAGGGGCAGGACATACCTATTGTAAAAGGCGGTCTCGAGATGGACCTCGCCAGATAAACTCAAAAGTGTTATTCGATTACGTTCGTTAACCAACCCCGCAATACTCGCAGATAATTTTAAGAACTCGGTATCATTTCTCCTTTATGAATGCAATAATCTGATATAATGTTACTGGACGGTATCTTCTTCTTCTCGGTCGATGCCTCATTCCTGAGGGACGTGACCATGGGGAGCTACTGCTCCGCCAAACTCCTCCGGTATCAAAGAGACGTAATTGTGATATAGTAGAAATCCTATTGAATTAACTAATTACTCGTCTGGGTAGGTCTTAGGGGTAGATACTCATTTGTTATTGTAGTCAAATACGAATGCGAAATCAAATTTCGATTTAATCAAAATGCTTCCTGTTCAAAAACACTTTTCTTATCGTGAACAAGGCACTAATCGAACTTTTCCAATGTTATTAGAAGAATAAATCTAACGTTTAGGGTACAGTCGCTCATATAACATAAGGTAACAGGCATTTTAAGTGGTATTAAACGAACACTACGGGTGTGCCTTGTGTGAAAGAGGCTAACTATTTCACGCCTTGGCTCAGCAGGTCCGTGGTGTAATGGTCTAACTGCTCGGTCAAAACCACGTTCGAGGTTCGATCCTCGGGTTGTGATAGCGTTTGTTTTTCTTTTTTGTGTATTATTTTTAAACATGTTTTGTTGTATTATGTTTTTGTCGGTAGCTGGTGACTCCAGGGATATAAAAAATAAGGCGTTAGTATATTTTAACTACAATGAGAAAGCTTTATAAGCTTTCTTATAAAACATGAGGTGTTAACTAAGTAATGATAGTATGATAAGTGTGAGCACGGAGCTAAATTACAGAAAAAGATTATTTGTATGAAAGTAGCGACATCTGGTGATCAGTAATAGTAACACGATGTTATACCTGAGCTGATATGGTATAGATGTTTCTAACGTATTAACGGGCAGTATAGGTAGACCTACCTATACCTAAAAATATCGCCTAAAAATTAAAAATATGTAATACCTGTTTTTTACATTTATTGCTAGGCAGGTTTTTATACGTATTTATTGGTAATCTTATTTAATCATTACGATATCATCTTTTAAAACATAATACATATACAAATTAAAATAGAAATAAATAAAAGTGAACAATAAATTGAAAGTATTTATTTATTTACAACGTTTGTTTACAGCCTCATATAGGTGCTATGCTTGGTAACAATATAGGTAGGTATATCTATCTTATCTTAGACAGGTTTAAAACAACGATTTAAATAACTTAGTTTACAACTGCTTCCTTTGATTAGCTAGCACACAGTGAATAAACATGTATAGTTTAATACAATAACATCACTTTGGCGCTTATTTAAGAATGAGTTGCACAGCTATTATACTCGTAATTTTGTCATCCATCTCAGGGTAAAGAAATGTTTTCAGAAGGAACTTTACGACCAACCAAAATGAAACTACCGATGTATAAAAACTTATTCATTCATATATAATGCACGCTCAAATACAAATAAAAGCTCATTTTTTTAAAGTATAAATCTCGTGCATTTTTAGTGCATCAAATTATATTTGAGCGTTTTTCTTGGCTTCGCTCCGGTTATTTGTAGGGTTCCCTCTGATATTTTTAATACATTTAGGTTAAACAAACTTAATAATGTGGTCTGTAAAATAACAAAAATACTCCCTGGCAAATCGAATTCTACCCTGACAATGTCTATACAAGGCCATTTTTTTTGCCGGTTTGTATGTTTTGAACCCTATTGCATGCAAATCTTTGAGCACGGTTTGCACAGATATACCATGTGCAATTGCTGTTTCCTTTGTTGATGCAAATGGATTCGCAGTGTGCTTTGCAATTACATCCCGATGGCGGCGTGCAGACTGAGGAGCAAACATCTTGGGGGCAAAACCAGGCTTAATACGTTGAACATCTCCAGTGTCACTATGACGCTGAATCCACAATATTACGGCTTTCCTCTGCAAATAAATAAATCCTAAATTAGAAGAATGATCCTACAAAGTTGTCTTCCTACCATTTAACATTTATTGAAACCTAATATTAAAATACATACATTGTAGGTTACTATTAAAATGCCATGTGATGCCGGCTTAGAATATCATCACCCCATTTCTTACCCATGGGTGTCGTAAGAGGCGACTAAGGGACTCGAGGGTTAGATGTGTATTGCAATTTTAGGCGATGCGCTGACAACCTGTCACTTTAGTGATACACAGTTATCTGAATGACCCTGAAACTTTTGTCAGACGCGGTGTTTATATCCGTTTTATGGCCGTTAACGCTCTGCCTACCTCGTAAGGGATATAGGCGTGATTTATGTATGTATGTATTAAAATGAGGATTTTAATGACGTAACACAATATTTTACTTACCGAAATATTAAATTTACGAGCGATTGCACTAATTGACATTTGCTGTTCATGTAACACCACAATTTCAGCCTTCATAAAAACTGATAAATTATGCATTTTGATAAAAATTGATAAAATTCTGTTAGAATTCAAAAAACACTGTTGTCGCTTCCAAAGTAAACGTTTAATAGTAAAGAAACGAATTCATTCAAGCTGAACTGGTTATTTATAAGTAATTTTTATTGGCTACCCGCAATTTTATACCAGACTCGCGGTATATTCAACCATATCTAATCTGACTATCTATGACGCGCTATTTTATTGATAAGCTTGTAGCAACCAGTTAGAAATTTAAACGTTCTACGTAACAAGCATCTGGTCTAGGGGCTTCGCTGTCAGATACAACGCAGCATAGCCACGGTTCGAATCTCGGCCTGCGCCAGAGTGTCATATTTTTATGTTAAAATTTTAGTTCCTAAGTGAATGATTGCGAGTTCGATTATACTTCATATTTGGCTTGCGAAAAAGTTTCCAGCAAGTAATTTAAACAGGTTTAAGTGACGTATGCAACGCTAGTAGATTCCGGACTAGCTCAGTGCTGCCACCAAGTTTAAATATTGGCGAAGAGTTTGATGTGGTGGTATGTGGTTGTAATTTTATAGTTAGTGTCGCTAGTGGTGCCATATTTGTGTTGAATAGAGAACAAATTCCTTTGATACTTCGCATATGCATGCCTGTTACCTTAAGTGGTATGAGAGACTGTACATAATTCATCGTAACTTCCAAATATGAACAGATAAAGACATGAAAGCTAAGCTGATAAACCCATCTCATTGGCTAAATGGCTAACTACATACACACATACATACACATATCACGCCTATAATCCCTTGCGGGGTAGGCAGAGCGTAAACGGCGACCGCAAAAACGGACATTTACGCCACGTCAGACAATTTTTGAGGGTCATTCGGAAAATTGTGTATCGTTATAGTGACCGGTTGTCAGCCCATCGCCTAAAATTGCAATACACACCCTCAAGTCCCTTATTAATGGCTAACTATATGAGCTTAACTTCATTATCATAAAAATAACTTTCTATTTTTCAGATCCCCTTCTCCAAGTTTATTTTGGGCTCGAAGGGGCGGCTGCAGGACAAACAGGTGCGGATGCGGACGGACCGCGTCACCCATTTCGGCATCTCGTGCGGCGACAAAATAGACGGCCCTTTTAGTTTAGAAATAGAATATGTTGGTAAGTCCTTTCGACATTTCCGGCAGTCGTTTGAAACTTGGGTACGTACTTGGCTATATTTTCTAACTAGCAAACTGCCCAGCCAGTGAATTAGCCCGCTGCTAACCGTTTACCGTTTAGGAATATATAAAAACATCTGTTCCGCCGTAAAATCTAGAAACCACTCCGTCCGATCCTATCCACCGTTTTCTGCAGTATTGATTTTGCCGAGAGCAAAATAATACATAATTGTTTGTTGCAGGTCTCGAGTTCGATCCAACGCACGAAGAAGAATTCGCTTACGAAATGTATAAAACAGATAAATATATAGTTGGAGTGTAAATATTAGCATGTAATTTAAATGTTGATTAGTTTTAATAAAAAATAATTAAGAAAATATACCTTGTATTATTTTTCCTATAAATGAAAATGAATAATTGAAAATATGTTAGTGTCGGCCGGGGATTGAAGTATTGAACCGTCCCACACAGGTCCACGCTTACGTCCGGGGTTCAATCGCCGGCGGACGCTTACATTCATTTCATTTCTCATTTTTATTTATGAAAATAATATAGCACTGTGAGTGTGTGAGAAAGAAGATAAACCATGGTACTTTTATTGTACGAGCCAACTCGAACATCTTGGTCAGCTATCAAGTTCATACACATTCGGTTAATGACTTTGCTTACGATTAATTATTGCCAAAACTGCTAGATATGCTGTGCTTCTAATAAACCAGACTCATCCAACACCTCGTCGTCTCACTATCTCTACCCAGAGCTCGGCAGCCTCCACCGCACAAGGTTCCTTAGTGTGCAGGCTCTGCCGCCATGGCTTTCCCCTCTACATTTTTGTTTTAATAATTTTATTAGGCTGAAATAAAAAACTTTAATAATAAATAAATAATAATGGCTTTAGATAATTATATACTTTGCTCAGGTGGGCAATAGAACCAAATAACTTTCCAGAAATGTATTGATGTAAGAAAATTATTCTCCTGCATATCCTGATACATCTATCAACGAACCAAAGTGCATATAACCACTTACCTTCTTCAGCTAACCATTCATAGTTGTTCATCAGTTTTCAGAGCATGCTGTATATAGAGTATTGTATCCGAATGTAGCCTGGTGAGGTCACGTGTATCCGATTTTTGACCATTTAACGCGATTTAACGCTTTTATTACTTCCGTTTAAAAAGAGATAAAAGGCACATCCATACATGCTTTTTTAATATCTCTATCTCTTTCTGTCGTAGCGCTGCTTGAAAAAACGCGCGTCTCAAGTGCATTCGTGTCAGTTTTGACAATTGGAAAATCCGAGGCCACTGATGTCATCAACGCATATTTCCCAATTTTTCGTTTCCTATGTTTATTTAATTATAATTACAGAAGTGAAACAAACTTAAACCGTTACTGAATCCAGGATCGTATTTCGCTGGCATTACAGGAAAGGATTATTGTTGAGAAACCTTGAGGTGCGTTATCATAAGCTACTAAAAGAGAGCAAACGCAATAAATTCTTTATGTCCATATTAGTTCCAGTGTGCGTGGGTTGTTGACCAATTCTGTGCGTGAATTCCATTGCCACTTCTTTTAATTCTTACGACGGACTCATCTGAAAAGCTGCGATGCTAATCAACCTACAGAAAACTGGTCTATAATAGTAATCTAATTATGTATATGTATGTACTCATGACCAATATCACTAAAGATTGATTCATTCTTATTTTCCAGGAAAGAACATGTGCTTAAAAATTATCAAGGAAGCATAGATTTTGGGAAAAGTGTATTTGTTTTCAGTACCATGTCAGGTACAGAGCAAAATATAGTGAACTCTTTGCAACAGTTATCAGTTCAACCCGGCAACAGTGCTCATACCGAGAAACCGACGCAGGTAGTCTCCCCAGCTGTAAAAAGCCAGCCCTCTGCTGCTAAAGTTACTCCAGTGAAAGTGAACACAGTTTCACCTGCAATCGCTACCATTGACAGGCTTCTGTCTCTTGGTGCAAACATCCCTCCTCCTCCGCCAGTGATAACACGCCAGTCAGACATGGACCCCCACACAGTGGAACAGTTACGAGCTGTAAAAGAACTTCTCACAGCACAAGAGGAGGAGGCGGAAAACTTACGAGATCTGAACCGAGAATTACGAGATCGCCTTGAAGAATGTGAAACCAAAATCAAAAAGTTAAATGAACAAAATGAGGAATATGCAGAAAAAGAGAAGGCTCTCTCCCAACGTGTGGCAGAAAAAGTGAAAAACAATAAACAAATGAGTGTGGTTATGGAAGAGTATGAGAGAACTATCTCTTCACTCATTGGAGAGCGTGAGACAGAGGGTAAAAGATGGAACGAAGAGAAGTCTACTCTTGTGCAAGAAAGAGATGAAGCAGCATCTCACCTGGCTTCCATGGAACATGCATTCAATGATGTCCATACAAAGTATGAGAGGTGTAAAGTTATCATCCAAGGGTATAAAAGCAATGAAGAAACACTCAAAAGAACAGTTGAAGAAAATACTGATGCTATACAGAAACTAGAAGCACGGTATGAAACATTACGGCAGCATGCCATGCAGCAGTTAAACAAGGCCAATGCAGAACTGGATGCTGTGAAGAAAGCTCACCAGGCAGAGATTCTCAAACTGAATGCCATGCTGAAAAAGAGTGAAGTGCATGCATCTTCATTGCAAGAGTCACTGGCGCAGAAAATCAAAGATAATGAAGAGCTGACCGCCATTTGTGACGAACTAATTAACAAGGTGGGTTAATTTATTGCTAAGCTTAACATTATTATAACTAACCAGCATTTTATATACCAAGATTATATTAAGCTGTAATAAAATCCTATTGTTCAGATAAGCTACAATATCTAGATACTGTTTTATATCTTATTGATAATAATGAGGTTGATTAATATTGTTTGTCTTTATGTGTATTTGCAACAGTTGTCCGTTGGATTTTTTGTAGATTCTTTACCAATAAGCTGTAAAACAGTCCCAAAAAACCAGTTGTGTTGTTATGTTACCAATTGTGAAATTAACAATACTATTAATATTATTATGTATAGTTTCCAACTTGTAAAGATTATTTTGTGCAGTTAATGTATCTCATTTACTTTTATTTTTGTACAATTTTTAGTTAGATGGTTAGCCTTAAGATTTTTAAGTTCTTATGACATTTTTGAACAGTTTATATATTTATATTCCAGAACAGAAAATATATTTGTATTAATACTTTCAGTATTCAATTGTGTTGGTGCCTGTAAAAAAGAAATATTATTTTCTGAAAATATTTTACATCACAATACATAATAATTGCAAAGATTGCAATATTTAGTAATCATTGTACCTATATATACTTGTCCAAAGATTTTGATGTCAATGTGGAGCTCAGTACAATAGTTATTTATTATTTGAGGAAGTAAGGAAAGTATCTCATTGGCCAATCTAACTGGTAACACCTGATATATCAGAATGGAGACCTTTATGATTGTTTTTTTTTTTCAAGGAAAACATTATAAACATTGGAAAAGCTGGTTTTTTATAAATTCCTAAGGCCTCACACACAGGTTATTTCCTAGAGCTGAGTAAGATATTAAGATTTACCTGTAAAAGATTAATATAGTTACATGCTTACAGGTAAGACTTCATAACTAGCTGCCATATTTGATTTTAAAATATCATTTTTGCATTAAATTTTAAATGATAAAAATGTCTGTATGTACTTGTATTTTAGTATAGTAAACTAATTCTAATTGTCATGTATAAGTGCTAATTTCTATTACATCGACAGGCATTATAAAGTTGTTATCTGAAGTAATCTGGGCAATGGTTTTGTTTTTCTAGTCTTTTGAAATTATTAAGTAGGTGGGCTGCAATCTTCTTATGGGATTATAATTCTGCCGCCTGTGTTGGGTATTGTAGCACAATTAATATGCCCTAATGCATATTTAAAGGATCAGAACTTTGTAATCCAATTAAAGCAAACAGAAAATGTTGCTTTGAAAACAGTTTGTCAATCTAGAATTGTTTTAACTATGAATATGAAAGTAATAATAGTAGCACTTTTGTAAGAGTAGATCTAAAGCTGCATATTCATCATGGCTTTGCTCTTGCTCCTAAAAGTATTGCAAACTAAATAAAAAACCACTGCTAAAATCCTCTCCCACAATCAACAAAAGTAGGTATTGTTAATTAAGAAAACAGGCAATTGTTTATTGTAACATTGTTATCATTTTATTTTATTATTAAAAATAATGTGCCTTGAAATTTTCACATCCAAAAAGTCCATTTATTGTTACCAATTTTCACATTGTTGGAACAGTGGTTAAAACACGAAAGATTATCCATAATCTTTTGTGATCAAATGTGTGTTGAGTATGAAAGTATGTTAATAAATTAAAATTAAAAAACCGAATTAACAAGCTACTAAGACTAAACAAAATAGTATTATCCCAGAACGATAACGAATCGACATTCCACAACTTTATTTTTGTATACATTTTATGAGTGAAAACACCTTACCCTTCATCCTAACTAAAAATGAACATAGCTACTACCAATTAAAATTATAACACAAATTTTTCAAGTCTCATTCTATATCTCCTCTAACGGAAATAATTATAATTTTGCCTCTTTAGTTCTAAGCATAATTTTGTAATATTAATACATATTTTTTGTATAGTTATTAATTAAAATTCGTATGAATTGCCTACAATTTATGTGAATAAAATTAGTAATAAATTGATTCCACATTTGTATAATTATGGTTTTTATTTCATTTGTAATCCTCGGAGGAAGCTCATAAAAGCAACTCAAAACCTCTCGTGAAACTTATAAGGATTTGCCAACTTTTTTTAAATGTAGTAAAAAATAGTTTTTTATACAGTCATCTCATAGGGTCTATACAGGTGAAGCGGCCGCGCAGCAGCGACCCGGCAGCAAATTTTGGCGGCCGCGACCGGGCCGCAGAACGATTTATGTGGAGCGCCCGCGCCGCCGTCCGCCGCACGCGCGTTCTCCACAGTCGGGACAAGTTCAGGACAAATGTGGGACTCATATTATGAGATGTTAGATAAATAAAATACATGTATTTTGCTATTGATAATTTGTTTGTTTTTATTGTTTATACAAATTACGACCGATTTTGATACCATTTTAAACATTTTATTGTAATTTTCTAAGTTAGTTAGGTAGGTATATTATAAATATTATAATAAAAGGATTTCGTTAATCTAAAATAAAATTCCACTTCAAACAAATAAATTACAAGTAAATTAATACTTATGTAGGTATGTATGTACGGTCGGATTCATAAGTGGAGTCATAGTTAGACTACGAGACAGATTGCAATACGGGTTATTATCCTCTGTACTTACTTTACTAACTTACGCACACACGTAAGATTATCGACTGTAAGTAGAAAAGTCCACCTTAAGGCGTAGCATTAAAACTTAAACAGATTACCACCAATAAGCGACATCTATGTAATCTTTGAAATAATTACTCGGTGATAGCCTATTCGCCACCACATCACCACAAAGTATACATCACACTGGTTTGTCTAAAACTGTATTATAGTTATCCTTATTCGTTCATTTGTAGTAAAGCAATAGATTACATATCTTTATTTCGTCGTTTTGATCACAAGCAACCGTAGCTTAGCGGTAATAGTTCTTACCTTCTAATCAGAACGGAACCGGGTTCCCATCCGATCTCTGTATGTTGATTAATGTTTTTTTAAATGTTTTTATCATATTTTCTCCAGTAACCATTATTTTATATAATATTTTTCTATATATTCATCTATGTATTATATCTATAAATGTTTATTGTAAATTATGTATCAAAATATTATATCTAAAAACATAAACCTATAATTATTGTAATAAAACAAAAAGTAAGGTAAGAAATTATTTTATTGGTAGGTATGGTATAACTTTATGTAAATAACATAATGACATGAATGAGAACTTTTGGTAACCATACGATACGAGTATGTAAAACTACATAAAATACTTGCTGTCGTAATACTTAGTTAATAGTTTTGTTTGAATGATAAAACACAATATTATGTAAAATGATATTAAGTGTTCATTAGCTGAAACATCGATAGGTAATTATTTATAAGATCATAGGAATGATCCAAATCTTGGATTGAATCTTTCAATAAAGTTATTTAAGTAATAATTTCGTTAGTAATTATTTTATTGTTCTATGTTTAACGATGATGCACTTTCCTCGGAAGTAAAAGTAATTGTAATAATAATAAATCAGTTATTTGCCTACATCTCAAGGTTTAAGCTTAAGTACTCGTTTTCGTAATGAAAAGATATTGAAGCAAGGCCTTAAGATAACTGACTAATAATGATCAATCTTATATAAATATATATCGATGTTTTAGCATAATTCAATTGCTAATGTAATGCTCCACAAATACCTACTACTGCAATAGTAGGCGGGTAAGCAGGTAAACAGAGGTTGAGTGAGCAACGATTTATCGGGCCCGCTTCGGCATACATTGCTGATTATTTTGTGTATATTCATATATTGTAATGAAATACACAAGATAATCCGCAATGTATGCTAGATCGGGTCAGATTGAAATCTTAAGTAAAAATCGCCGCTTACATAATTAGTATTTGGTGTTACCTCCGCTGTTTTCAACAACACTTAATAAACACTTATTAGACTCGACCAAATAAGTGCATATATCTGTTCCTCTGGTACTCTCCCACACTCCCAGGCAGTGAGCCTCTAAAGCTTCTGTAGTTCTTTCATTGCGCATGTCCCACCTTTGCACCATTAAACCCCATAAATTCTCTATGGGATTTAAGTCCGGAGATTTTGCTGGCCAACGAATAACTTGGATATCTGGGTGCTGGCTAAACCAATTATTCACCACGGCAGCTCGATGCACTGGACAATTTATCCTGGACAAATGCAAAACGAGGAACTTCACTAGCAGGATAAACAGTTAAACATTTCGCACCGTCGTCGGTAGCATGCTTTCCTGTAGCATATCAACATAATTAGCGGCAGTTGCACGCCCTGTTTCTTGTGCTACTAATTCGTCTGGACCAGCGGCAGAACCATTTTCTTCATATTGTTACACCATCATCCTCCGCTGTGAATCATTAATAAGACGAGTCGAGTTTTTACGCTACCTTCCTCTTCAAAACGTGTAACCCAACGTTTAACAGTCTTCCACTAAAACAAAGTAGCATTATTAATAAAAAAGTTTATACTAATAAAATCGGTTCACAGCTACCAACATACTATGAGTCAAAGTTTTTAATATTTAAAATACAATTGTAATGAAATAAAACTATACTTACGGCCAGACCAGTCTGATTAGCAATTTGAGTTAAATTAAATCCAATATCATGCAGCGCCACAGATAATTGCAGCGCAACAATACGCTGCCTATCCTGCAAACTGTTATTAGTATGCATTTCGAAGAAATAAACACTGAAGTTTAATAAATAAACTTAGGTTAAAAAAAACACTTAGCACACGCACTATCTCGCAAACGATCTAGCAACAACTAAAATGTAATTCAAAATTTACAAAATTTTGCTTCATTTGATAAAATAAAAACTACAACGAAGATATCGGGATTCGAACCATTGTCTCCACAATAACGGTCAAGAATTTGCTTGACCGCGCTACTGACCAAGCTACCGAAGCTAATGATTCATGTAGTGAAATAGTCAATACTACTCAGCCTATTATACAATGGTAGTTCGTCAAATTATAGTATGTTATACGTCATTTGTGTCATTGTGTGAGTGTCGCCGCGGGTGCGAGCGACTTGTTTTCTGAGGTTTGTGTTAACTATGACTCCACTTTTGAATGCGACCGTACAGATGTAGGTACTATACTTTCATTCATTCTCTCTTCGTTTAAACTAATGAAGAGTTCGGTATCGAACATATTGTCACACTATTCCGCGCAGCGACGCGTCCGCTCCACATGAACCGTTGCTACTGAGTGCATAGAAACTTGCAATGGCGGCGAGGCGCGGCGACCGAGTCGACAGTCGGCAGCGCGCGCGCGTCGCCGCACATGAATCGTTGCATACAGTTTCATAGAAACTGGCGAAAAGCGGCTGAGTCGAGGTTGCGCGGTCGCTCTACCTGTATCGAGCCATAATGTTCTGTGCACGCCGCCAATTTTTAGTTCGCTCATAATTCACTTAGATTCTACGGTGGCGCTAGTAGTATAAATGAAGGGGCCACCTTCGTTGTTCACAGATGGCGTTCTTCTCCACGCCAGTGAGAGTATAGTATTCTTTGGTTCTGTCTAGTTACTAGTGATTATTCTGTGGTTCTGTGCCAATCTTCGAGCACGGGTCGGAACGAGACGGAAGACCGTGTTGCTCGAAGGTGCCAATACTTGTCGCTATCTTTCTTTTGTATTGAATTTGACGTATCATTGGACCATATGACCTTGCAATCGCCGGTAAATAAGTTTGGAAAAGTGTATTAGTCTTCTTCTTTTCGTGTGGAACACTGAGTCGTCCAACAACCCGATGAACCCTGGTCAGAGTTTTACAACCGCCTACTACCAGTAGTAGGCCTCTGACATCATCGTTGTGTAACGACAGCAACCGGGACCGACGACGGCTTAACGTGCCGTCCGAAGCACGGAATCTTATTTCTTTTCGGACAATCAGGTGGTTCAATTCTGCAATGTCCTAACCAGACTGGGAACAAATTCACAATGTGATAAACATCAACTATTATGAGTGCCCCACCGAGAATCGAACCCGGAACTATTGCGTCGCAGGCAGTCGCACTACCACTGCGCCATATTGGCCGTGTGAAAAAGGAAAATAAGAAATTGAAAAAAGAATAATTATAATAAGCCATAATACATTTAAGTGTATTAGTGGTATTATCTACCCACGTCTTATAATGTTACGAATATAAACTCGAAAACAGTTGTATCAATACCTGCTACGCATTCTGCATAAAGAAATTACGCTGAAGTGTATTATTGTCTAATGAATGATATTACGTATCAGCCTTAAAGGCACTCCTTTCGATAAAATGAAGAAATAAAACGAGGTATTTTTTGCCAATATTCAAATCGCAATCTTCCGCCGCACCTGTCTAATGTAAATGTGCGGTTGTTGTTGAGATGTTCCGCTGTTCCGATGTTGTTCACTTAATGACTCGACATATGAACAACTGCTGAAGCATAGTTTTAAAAATATGAATGAGTGTAGATAACATTGCGTACAAACTACTATTTTTTGGAGGGTGCAGATAAAAATAGTGAACGTATGCATCTGCATATAATTATGAGCTAGTTGTCTGTTTAACGCGAGCATTCTTTCCTAATGTATGTGGAATTCCAATTTATCTCTCTATACATTTAGTATCTAATTTAACCTATGAAAAATAACAAATTTCACTGTCAGTCATGTTATTTTTCAAGTTATATTTAAAAACTAAGCATATTTGCTGCAAAAGAGTTTGTTTTTTCTAAAGAATAAAGGCGTTTGACCGTTTTTGTTCAACGTTTTGTATGGACGGTAGACCAAGTGCAGTCCAACATTGAGTTTTCGACTTATCGTGCATCCTCGATCAACGCGGCCCCGGTCGGAACGAGACGGAAGACCGCGTTGCTCGAAGTCGTGTGCATCGTGCATAATGTTCGTTTTAGACCAATAAAAGTCTGATATTTTACATACTGTGTCTTGATTGTGCTGTCATGACAAATGATGACAAAGTTTAAGAATTAACACATTTCGATGCTAAATACATAGGAACATTTTGATGCAAAATTTTAAATTTAAAATCCGCGTGTCAGTTGATAATTTGTATACAGGGTGTATATAAATTAACACACTATATAAATTATCGACTATCCGCGTAGTTCCTTGTTGACTCAGTGTCCGAAAAGAGAGAATCATTAAAATCAATTGAACAATAATACATGCTTTATTTTTATTTACAATATGTTACTCTTATAATATTTTGTTCGAGACACAAAATATACCGCGGAAGACTACAAACAGGGTGTGTGTTGCGTCCACTGTTCCAAACGATCACGACTTTTTCTTCAAGAACTTGTATGTGTCCTTACTAACTACGTAGCTGAGCGCTGATAGAATAGTGGTGGTTGCTGTGACGCCCACAAGCGCGTGCATAGCCGGGTGGTCGACGAAACCAAACACTGGAGACGCGAGCGTTGTGCCCACCTGAAAAGATTACGAAGTATGTGTCGTTAGCACCATCTACTATACTGAAGCGTCACTTATCTGTTTTATTTTAGTGTTGCCACTCGTGTCCCACACGAAAGAAAGACTTGCAGGAAATACGAATTTAACCCAGCAGGTGAAGCCACTGCGCAGACAGGTTCCTTTGCGCCACTTGTGACCCGATTATCTTCATATCAATCAGAAAAACGAAATTTATTTTCGATCTCTTCTCTCTTCTCGTGTGGGACACCGAGTCATCCAACGACCCGATGAACCCTGGTGTCAGAGTTTCAACCGCCTACTACCACTAGTAGGCCTCTGACATG
Source organism: Tuta absoluta (assembly GCA_027580185.1). Lineage (NCBI taxonomy): Eukaryota > Metazoa > Arthropoda > Insecta > Lepidoptera > Gelechiidae > Tuta > Tuta absoluta. Next base: position 1,025,117 of record JAQAHW010000019.1, on the reverse strand, counting down.
GTTGTGTTACGATTACGACCGACGTCTAAGTAATCATAGACAGCAACCGGGACCGACGGCTTAACGTGCCCTCCGAAGCACAGAACCATTTCTTTTTCGGACAATCAGTTGGTTCAGCCTGCAAGTTCTAACCAGACTGGGAACAAATTCACAAAGAGATAAATATCAACTTTTGTGAGTGTCCCACCGAGAATCGAACACGGAACCTTTGCGTCGCAGGCAGTCGCACTACCACTGCGCCACAACGGTCGTCGTCGGTGTTTTATTTTAGTTTTGCCACTCGTGTCCCACACGAAAGAAATACGAATTTAACCCAGCAGGTGAAGCCACTGGGCAGACAGGTTCCTTTGCGCCACTAGTGACCAGATTATCTTCACATCAATCAGAAAAACGAAATTTATTTCGTTAAAATACATACTTACATACATACATAAATCACGTCTATATCCCTTACGGGGTAAGCAGAGATTTAACGGCCGTAAACCGGATATTAACACCACGTCTGACAAAAGTTTGAGGGTCAATCAGATAATAGTGACAGGTTGTCAGCCTATCGCCTAAAATTGCAATACACATCTAACCCTCGAGTAGCTTAGTCGCCTCTTACGACACCCATGGGTAAAAAATGGGGCGATGCTATTCTAAGCCGGCATCACCCGGCAATACATTTGTATTTATGGTTTCAATACTTTATTAAAGTAAGGCCAACCCAATAAGCCATATTTGACAGCAAAAGAAAATGGACCCCAAAATGGATGCCATAGCATTAGCACAAATCTTACAGCTCACAAATATGGTTTTAAGAAAAAGCAGAAGCAGACAAAAAATTTGACACACTTCTTTAGGTCTGCTGGAAGAAATTTCTTTAGAAATAAGCAGTACCATTTTTATCTTCTATATGATCTGTGTTTTGTATTTTCTTGTGTACAATAAATTGTTATATAAACTTTCTGAAAGGACATTCACTGTTAACTTGCCAAGTTAAGAGAGAATGTCCTTTCAGCTTTACGCAACTTACTAAAACTAGTTGGATGGCTGTGTTGACTTTACTGATGAATGTGGGTGCTAGTTGTGCTGTGGCATATGTTACATCAAAGTATCGGCTCAGAGTTTTCTGAAAATAAACAAAATATCCATCACTTGAGACGCATGAAGTAATTTTGTCTTATTGATAAGTAAACTGTTATTTTGAATTTAGGTTATTGCACATTGAACCCTGGCAAAAATACTATCCCTGATAAAAACGTGATAAGAACTCTTAATATAGCTCTTTTGCTCTACATACATGCGCAATAAAATACTTCATATTCACATCAGTTTTCAGTATTTTAATACTCACTGGCGGAGGCAGACTGACATATCTTATGACAAAAGCGGCAATAACAAGTAGGACATCTCGGGACACAATCAACAGAGTCAGTTCCAATGGTATGAGTTTCTGCATTGTGAGGGTGACAAAGAGGGTTGCTACGAGGATTTTGTCTGCCATTGGATCGAGGAAGGAGCCCATCACTGAGGACTGTCCTTTCCACCGCCTTGCTATCCATCCATCTAACTAGAAATTAAGACAAAAAAAAATTAATAAAAAAAAATTTTTATTACATTTTATGCAGTGTTTTAGAAACCAGCACAAGGGAATAAAAGCAATTTGAAATTACTGTGGAAAGCAGGTTAAACTACCAGCCTGTGGTGTCAACAAATTGTTATATTTTGGTAGGCTTTGGTTGGTTCTCATGTAATTACTTTTGCTTCAGACTACATTGTATATTCGGTTTTATCATGTACTACAACATAAAAAAGGAATAAATGTTCTGTTCAAGTTGAAATAAAATAACTTACTAAATCTGTGACTCCTGCAAAAGCCATCAGTCCTAAGGCCAAGCTGTAGTTGTCTTGTAGGATAACATGACCCACATAAGGAGACATTGCTATTCTTGTAACACATAGCAAGTTTGGTATTGTAAATGGATTATCTCTCTGAAGAAATAAAAAATATATTATGTTTATACATTTAGACTTGTGTGAAGCAGTGCAGGTGTGGACAAATGGGGAAACTTATGTTAGAGCCTAAGAACCACTTTTCCTAAGCCACAGGAGTAAATACAAATAAGAACCTAATATTGTACACATACACATACACATATCACGCCCATAATCCCTTGCGGGTTAGGCAGAGCGTAAATGGTTGCAAAAAACGGACATTTATGCCACGTCTAACAAATATGAGGGTCATTCGGAAAATTGTGTAAAAAAGGAAATTTAAGAAAATATTGAATAATACCTCTACAACTGTATCAAATTTGCTCCTAACTTTGGCTTTTGTTTCTAGAATATCTTTAATGAGATGATCTTTAGTTTCCCTGAGTTTCTGTTCGGTGACATCCCGTTGATGCTTGATATCTCTCACAATCTCCTCCCCACGCTGCCGAATTCTATGCTCTGTGTCTTTCAGCTGCACTTTCTTGTGTTCCAGCACTTCTTTAATAGATTCAGATTTTTTTTCACATTGAAGGAAATCTTTCTTAATATCTGAATAGTAAATAAGAGACAGAGCTGGTCCATACACAGGAGCTTTTACTGTTGGCAGCCTTTTAGTAAGTAACGTTATGTATTGCCGCACGAGTGCATTATCGCACCTTTTGCCCGCATGTTGCTGGCTGCTGCACAAGTTGGGAATCTGTTTCAGACAGCGGTTTAGAATTCGCATTACTGCACTATGGGATTACAAATTAGGTTACGAGTTTACTGAGTGTTTCTAGTAAATAATGTAGTATGTAAACTTATTTTGTTTTATAGCTGAGGCAAATACTTAAATTTTTATTTATTTGCTAATCACGGCATCTCAAAATTTTATCAAAATAACTTGCCCGACGACCACATAACCTGATAGTGAGTGACGTTAAATTACCGTTCATAAATTATGGTGGATGTGAAAAATATTAATTTGAATATACATTTTTGCTGCTCTTAAACTACGTAGAAATGTTTCTTTGTATTTTAAGGCATTTTTATGGTAGCATTGTAGTGACTAATAAGCTTGTTATTTATAAATCTCGAAATGAATTTTATCCAAATATAATTAATAAAATATATTATGACATCGTGCATAAACGCAAGTATAATGTCAAATTGACAAACACATTTTTAAAGTTGCCATTTTACCCTGAATTTTATGAGTTAATATTTTTTATAATGTTATTGGTTACAAAATAAAAACTCGGAATTTTCATGAACAAAGAAGAACTATTGTAATTTTTGACATTCTACTTATCCAGATTCAAACTAAATAAATAAATCTGCGACAAATGATTGGTTCGCTAGCGTTCCGAGCGATAGCGCGAACCAATCTATCATGTCAGAAATTAATATTAATTTTAAAAGCACATAAAATGATTATGATTAAAATAATGTCATCGTTTTTTGCTTTAAAAAAAGTGTTTGTCTTAACACTTACTTGGTAACACTTAATTTGTATTTGTCATTTGTGTAGTTTGTGATCATTGTGATGATCGTCTCCAAATAATAAATAAAAATATTTTCTTGTGTAACGAACGTCTTTTCTCTAGATTCTGATTGCTTTTAACATTTACAGTCGGTGTTTCGTTGACTATATAAAACAATTAAAAAATCCCGACGGTGATGGCATGAATGAGGTAAGTTTGGATTGGTCATTGTTTTGTTATTTAGTTCAATTTCACATCTTTACTTTATTAGTTAAACAGGAACTTGTCCTTCTCACTGAGATGTAATGTATCCAAACAAATCAGAAATATTCCATCATATGTTGATTCTAAGTCCCATCTTTGCTATTTTTCGCATTTTGCTTTGTGCTGATTTCTAAAACATTTTGGCAGAGATTTTCCAATTGCATAGTTGTATCAAACAGAACTACCTACTCACTGTTCACGCATTTGAAAATTACTTCTTTTGCTATTCAGAATATGGAGAATATGTATGTTAGAAATACTAGTTACGTATTTTATAATTTATCCTTCTTGTAGGTAGGAACTAGAAAGTGTTTAATAACTTATTGGTTTCCATCTATAGGTAGTGTTTGCTTCTACTGTTGTCCTAGAAAACATCGTCCTTTATCATGTCACTATGTCATTAATTTTAACATTATCAAATCAGCACTTCCATAATTATGTATTTAATATTTGCTGCCCAACAGTTTTATCTGATTGATTAATAACTGTCCTAATATTTATCCATTGGCAAATGCAATGCTTATTTTCTAATGTAATATTGATTTTTAAAATATCTATTGAGAGTTATAATATCTAAGTTATTGAAAAAATAATATACCTACCTAGCTTACCATTCTTATTTTAATGTTTTAGTCAGAGTTCACCCTTCAAAAGTAGATGACAAAAATTTTAATCCAATATTCTTCAAAGTCTTTTTTTCAATATAATTACATTTTTATTGTTTATAGTGCGCTAATAACAGCCCATTTCATTCTTGGTACTTTTGGGGTATGATGCACCGAGGCCGGATAGGCATTTTCAAAAAAAGTATTTTCAGTTGGACCACATATAAAGCCTACTTCCTTAGCAATTTTGGCTCAGGATGCACTTGATCTGAGTTACAGTTGTTTTACTAAACCTAGATCTTAGATGAAACTGGGCATAACTCAGCCTAGATGCGTCTTAGCGCAAAATACAAATTACAAAAAGTTTTTGTATTAGCTTAAAATCTTTCCAGACCAGGCCCAAAATTTTATTTTGTACAATATCTTTTTTTTTCGAAATCTATAGGGCCCTAAAGCATATAGTTCAGCACTCCCTTCCCACCCAGAAAAGTATACTTTGGTCAATGGATTACTAGACGTAATATAATTTCTTTATTGTGTATTGCAAAATAATATGTTTATCTACTTAGGAACATTAATTCCTGTTGGTACATTTAGTTTATCTGTGACCTGGCCAGCTTATGACTAACATTGTATGATAAACAACATCTGACATAATTTATTTATCAGCATGTTTATTTTCAAGGTAATTGCTGCTGGCCTATTCATAGGGTCAGTTCTGTAATGCATATGCATCAGAAAGTTTATTGCTATGTTTTCACTGTATAATCTTAATTTCCAACCTTAACAATAAACATAACTTAATTAATTTCAGCTAAGCTGTAGGCCATAGATAGATACAACCTACTGGAGAACAAAATACATTATAATTTTAAAAGAGATAAAGGTTATAGTGAAATAAAAAATTATCTTCTTTTTAGGAATCAAGATGAAGGAAGAAGAACTAAAATATACCTTGCGGCTCTTAGATGATTTAAATGAGGAAATCTTTGAGGTAAGTCCCCAAATATGAACATAATTCTTTTCTTTTTCAGTTATAAAACATGTTCATACATCACATTAATCTTTTACAGGAAGTGCTACAATTTTTCTATGACATTGAAGAATCAAAACCTTTGAAAGAATTATCAAGCAACACTCTTAATTTTTTCAAACAAAACTTAAAACCAAATCCTGTGACTACATCATGCATACTTCAGTTTCTTCAAAAACACATTTCTGATAAAACTGCATTAGACAAAATACAGACAATTTATCTTACTATTCTAAGAGATGAAATATCAGAGTCTAGTTTTACAGATAGATTGATAACCCTGGTTTCATTAGTAAGATGGGAGGAAAGCTTTGTGCCACAGTTTATCGAAAGAATATTAAAACCAATATCAGAAGAAACCTACAGACAATATAGAAAACAAATTCTTATTAGCCTCGTGCCCCACGACAAACCGGAGCTCCTGAGAGTTACTTCCGAATTTATTCAAAAGAATGAACCACAAAAGGAATTTAAATTGACGCCCGAGTATATGCTAGAGTTGTGCTACCAAGATAAAACACACTGGCTTCTAAAAGCGGCTGAAGTCTACAAACACCAGCTTCACGACCTGAAGAATGTAACTTTTAAAATTAATAATTTTACTAAACAGATACTCATTATGGTATTGATAGATTTGACGAACAGCCCGGAAACTTACGATCTACCTTCATTGGTTCATCAACTGTCTAATATATTTTCAATACTCGATACTTACACCACGGCGGATGAACAGTTGCAGTTTTACATTACTGAAGTAAAAAGGGAACTCACATTAATAAAGTTTTGTTTGGAGAATAACTGCAAGATCATGACTACATCGATATTTAGCCAGATATTGACGCAGAGCGCCTTAGCGGTGATATCGCAAGTGTGCACGCTGTCTAGAGTAGATAGATATAAAGTCTCGAGACTTCTTAACTCCAATAACGATTACATTAATGATTTGACGAACATAAGTAAAAAGCAAGGACTGAAAAAGCAAGAAACATGTGGTGTGAACTGGGATATAACAACGTACAACAGCTACTGTGCGATCACAACGATAATAGACACGATCGTAAATTCGGCAGAGGGTTCAGAAAACCCTCTAGAGACGACATCTTCTCTAGACGAGATCAAGAGACTCGTCCTGTCGATCCAACCCATCCAGTGTTGCGTTGAAGTCATAGAAAATGTATTCTCTTGCCTTTTCTTAAGGTACGAGTATTTTTCATGTCAAGAACACAATCAAGAGTATCCCTGCGGTGGAGGAGCACACTCGGAATGTTCGTATTTCTATTCAAAGAAACAAACGAAGTCTCCAAAAAGCATCAAAAGTATGGGCTCTGGTTTTATGTGCAACTCTTTGACGACGCAAGCTCTGCTGAACACTCTAAAATTATGTTTAGAGAAATTAGAGACGAACATTAACGCGGATAAAACCGACCCAAATGTCATTGCGAGACTAAAAAAGTTAGTTAAAATAGTCAACCATTCAGTTTGGAAACTGCAGTTAGTTTCCAGCTTATCGCCAGACCCAAGTCCTCTTCAGTTAAAACTTTGCCTGGACTATGTCGAAGTGGACGCGAGTAGTGAAGATGAAGACCGAGAATTGGACCTTAAAGTTACGAGGAAGAAGCCAAAAGCAAGAAGAAGACATACAAACTCTAAACCTGATTATGACCAAGTGATGCTTGCTTCTACTATTTCAGCTACTGATGATGGTATGTTCTTGAAAGAATTTCGACTGTAGTTTTAATTTAGTAGTGCAATATCTAAATTTTGTGTTTAATTTCAGTGTACACTGCGACGAAAGGGAATAATATAGACTTCATTTCTATCATGCTCGCCAAGCCGAACTGTTTGGTAGCGCTGGCGCTCTACCACAATGATTTCTTGAAGGCAAACCAGATTCTGGAGGTACGTAATTCGTAAAATATAAAAACTTAAATATAATATGGATTTTTATTGTTTTTATTTACATTTTTATAACAGTTAAATGATCTTAATCAAATGTTCGAACTCTAGGTATGCTCGTCTTTCTTCTTGCGTAGGCTTATACAACACGTGACCTGTTCGAGTTTTTTGTATACCGGGTGGGTTCTGTATCAAGTAATCTTTGGCTCTCTTAATAGTACGTCTTGGTTTGAACTTATCACAGCATAAACAGCAACAACACCATCCTGAAATAACAGCATTTTGAATAGGAATTAATGTGTAACAGCTTTCTTTCGTGATGAGTTCTCACACGCAAGGTATCAGTTCAAATTAATGTATTATGGAATGGTCGAAATTCTTTGCGTTGAGATTCCAACGTTGATTACGTTTTATATTATCAAATTTAGGGATTTTAATACTATGCAATTCATAGCACCTTTGATGCACCACAGTGGCACTGCTACAGCCAAATACACCAGGGCCAATATATTTAATATTTTCCACGTTTTCGTCCAAAGTTTTTCCTTAGGGTACTTTTCTCTGTAGTTAACGAACAACCGTTGCAAATCTGACAATCTGTTTACGACTGCCGATCTATTACTGCCCTTATCTGGAGACATTACCCACTTCAGATAGAACATGAGATCTTGTTCAACTGCAAATAAGTATCAATTTACATATTCGTGTTTATCAAATCGAACAAAGGACGGCAGCCCAGCCTCGCGTAGAGGGCGTGATTGAGGTTGTTGTAGAGAAAAATACAAATACTACTTCCGAATAAGCCCTCTAGCTCTTCACCATATAATAGTACGGTGAACACCGTACACAAACCGTATGTTCCAGAAATATAGGGTGATATTTTACTAGTGACCGAAAGCGGAAACTGAGATCGGGCTGGTGTTAAGAAACAACTTACCTAAGGAACATAGGTCGAAATAAGAAAAAAAGTTGGACCTCCTGTAGAAAATTGCCGACTAGCTGAATTGAGTTCATAAGGAAGCTATGGAAGCTCAAAATATTTTTGTCTCATTTCGATCTATGGGCCTTGGGGAAAGTTGTTTCTTATCACCAGCCCGTACTATTTCCAGTATCGGTCACTAGTAAAATTTCACCCGATATACTTCTGTTCCTGAACAGGCTATCCATAGAGTTGTATCATATTTAGATTACATTTAAATTAACAAGGTATACGAATGGAAAATTGTACCAATATTATGAAAATATAAAACTATGTTTTTGCAACATAACGTTTATTTGAGTAATGCAAACTACCTATAGCGAATGAATAATATGCCTTGCGCGTAGTTGAAATGTAACACAGGCTATTAATTATCAAACCTGCTTTAGGATGATACGTATTGTTCTGTTGCTCTTCGTATAACAGCTCATCGTAATATTCTCGTAAGCTTTGCTCGTAATCGTAGGCCTTCATTTTGATACCACCTCGTCTATTCATTCTGTGAGCTGATGTCTGGGAAATAAATCGTGGCAAGTCAGGTTTTGGCATCTACATAATAAGTAACATTAGCAATGTGATATCACTCTATCACACTACTTTAGGGAAGAAAATTTTTTTTTTGTTTGTATGTAATTTATATAAATGAGAAATCTGCGTAATCCATAAGTAACATTTATGTACTCCAAACGCGCGTACGCTCAAAAGGTGGGCCGGTAAAGTAGTGCACAATTTGCAAGCGAGCACTTCTTTCCCACAGTGCGTGGCTGGCCGCTAAACTGTTAACATGACCAAGTACGGGCTAACAAATAAGGCTGAATTCAATAGATTATGGTGAGGTTCGTTATGATATTTTGAATCAGGCGGACGCAATGAATCTATAAATCGCTATGTATGACTGTATAGTTCAGTAGGTGACAAAATTTTAGCGTAATTTTGTATGAGGCGCTAAATCTAGGGTTGTTGTAGATCAATGACTCCAAACAAACAACGCATCGCACAAGTGTTTTAAAGACCTAGATAAAAATAAACAATTCTATTTACATGGAACATAGTTGTGTATAAGTTTAGCATAATAATGCCATAATTTCCGCGCCAATTGTGTTGGCGCGTAGGTACATGACGAGTCATTAACCCACCGATATACTCAGCTGTTCCGTCTGCTCAATAATACGATAAGGCTATCGTAAATTTGCCTAGCGACACGCGAGAATGGAAGTACACTTATTAGGTATGCACGTGTAGGAATTAGATTTATGTGAAATGATCTATGCACGTATGAGCATGAGATTTTAGCCGATTTTGCGGTGGCTAAAAGTGAGGCCAGTTGGCCGGGTGATGATGTAGAGAAAGGGGTATAGCTACCCGTCTTGCCACTTTGCTTGCGCGTTTTAGGTGCTACGTGATTATTTCGAGATAAAACGAATAGCATATTTTTTTTTATTTTTTTTATTAATTATGGGTTTGCTCTTGACTCTAGTCTAGGTCATAGGACAGAGACAGAGTCTAAGATGGAGCGAGCTCACCCAGAAGAAGCCTGTTCACTCTTACTTTGAAGAGATTAGGGTTGTATGCTTTTGGAAACACAGACGCAGGAAGTGAGTTCCACTCTTTAGCAGTGCGCATTATAAATGATGACTGGAAGCGCTTAGTCCGAATTGGTGGAATGGCTACCAGGTACGGATGGTATCCGGCGGTGCGTCTGGATGTCCGATGGTAGAAGGGAGCTGGTGGAACAAGGTCGTGAAGCTCTTGAGCACACTCTCCGAAGTACAATCTATAAAATACCGACAAGCAGGCAACCTTGCGGCGATGTGCCAGGCTATGTAGCTTGGTGTCCACCAGTTTTATGTCGCCTATGAGCCTCTTGGCCCTGCGTTCCACCGAGTCAAGAGCGGCAAGTTGGTATTTGGCTGAGCCATCCCAAAGGTGACTGCAATACTCCATGCAGGATCGGACTTGTGCTTTGTAAAGAGTTAAAAGCTGTCCAGGCGTAAAGTATCGCTTCACTCTATTCAGGACGCCCAGCTTTTTAGCCGCCGTCTGAGCCTTGTACTCAATGGTCGCGCCGAAGTTTAGATTTGATGTCAACTCCATGCCTAGAAGCTCAAGCCTGTCAGTGACTGGGACAGATGTACCCCGAAAAGTAGGTGTCCAGTCGAAAGGACTCCTTTTTGCAGTGAAAAGACACGCCTGTGTTTTGGTGGCATTGAATGAGACCAGATTGTCGTCGCCCCATTGGGAGACAAGACTTAAGGTCAGATCTGTTCGCTCTACCATGGCCTTTCTTAACGAACGTATTATGTATATGTCTCAACTCAATTCATACCAATGTAACAATCTTTCTTTCCTTTGCTATGTTAAATAACAATGCTAAGTTAGCTCATTAGAGAACGGTTATGAAAACACACTAGTTGAAAGCCTGTAACGTTGCTTTGTCTATCTTAAAGTCCCCAAGCGGTTTCACCTGCTGCTGCAAGTTTTTCCGTATCAAATACCTACGTCTTTTTTCCGGAGTCGGCAGAGCAGAGAAAACTCTAGATCAACGGCATATTTTGATTTTGTGTTCATGTAGCGTTCGCTATGTTAGATTTGCTCTATTACTTAGTAAGTAAGTATTTCTAAGTAAATAATGCATATTAACCTTATTTCTGTGGACAGTTTCTTTGTAAGGCTTCTCAGTACTGGCAGTGCCTTTGGATGCGATTTTCTTGGTTGTAGGTAAAATAATCATATTACGAAATTCGTACCAATACCCCGGTGTCTTGGAAGTTTTACTGTACTCCTTACTTGCTAGTCTGTAAAAATAGGTCATATACTTTAAGTACTTTACTTTACTAAGCTCCAATATTATCATGATTTCTGATCCCACAGTAATGTTCTCTTGTGATGGTCAACATCGCGTGGAACCTTCATACTGGCCAAGTGTCGAATACTAACCAGAAGATCTACAATTTCTACCGATAGTGGAAATAAATAAACATACCTACCCATATACACATATCACGCTTTTATCTCTTGCGGGGTAGGCAGAGCGTAAACGGTCGTAAAAACGAACACGTCATTCAGAAAATTGTGTATCGCCATAGTGACAGGTTGTCAGCCCATCGCGTAAAATTGCAATGCCTTCACATGTATCCATCGAGTCCCTTAGTCGCGTCTTACGACACCCACGGAAAAGAAAAGGGAAGATGCCATTCTAAGCCGACATCACACGGCAGATTCTAAGCCGACATTACACGGCAGAATAGATATACATAATAGTAATATTTACAAGTTTAGTCTGTAAAACGTCTTTTCATTATCATCACTAGAAAACTGCTGAAGCTGTTGTTTATCTATCATCTCTAAATCCTTCTTTCGCAAAGCCTTATCAATCTTGAAATACGCGCTATTTTCAAACCGATGATTATAAGAATCTTGAAGAATAAAACAGTAGAGTTCGTTCATATATAACGCCCATAAAAGGAAGTGAACTATCATCTAATCCTAAATCTTGGTAGGTACATGATAGCCCAGTGAACGTAAATAAATTCCACGTATTTTGCATTTTTTTGATAATATTTACAATGCTTGCATTATCATGACGTGTATGACAACCAAAAACAAACAGTTATTTGTCTTTGCCAAAAGAGTTATCTTTTGATATTAATAAAACCGGGGATAGAAACTATCTGGTTAACACTTTTTTTATTGCCTTGAGGCCCGCTTAATGTTGCTTCCACCTAAAGCACTACAGTCTACTACTGCACATGGGCCTACCCCTATTGGGAGGGTATTACAATACTCGCCACGCTTGTCTGGCGGGTAGGCGGCTTGGCGCAGGGAAATATGTTGCATTCACAGGGACTGCATGCTGCCCATTCCCTTTACAAATTTATCTCTTAGTCGCTTTTAACAATTTGTAGATACTTATACAGATAGTTTGTAGATACTTTATTTTGTAGGTTTTATGTATATTCATAAATAAAAATAAGAAATTGATAAAATATAGCACTGTGAGTGCAAAATAAACAATATAGTACTTTATGTATATTGTGTCAACAGTTGTTGGTTTTCCCAAATAAATAAAATAGATACTTACCTATATATGAAGTGTAATATACCTATTACCTAATAAAATAAATATGAATTTATAAATAGGTGTCTACCTACTTATTCCGCAAGTTCCGTCTACATTCTGATAACAATAAATCATATTACTTGCCTATGTTATAATAGCACTTTATCTTTCCCACTTAGAGTCTAGACATATCATAATCGATATTTTTATTTCTAGATGTTTGACCTGGCGGATTCCGAAATTGCGACCGAAGTAACATTTACAGAGCAGCTTCGAAATCTTGTCGCTAAAATTAAGAATATAATTTACTACAAAGGTGACACAAGATATCCTTCTAAAGAATTATCAGCACTGTCCGTGGTGTCTACAGAAGTTATGGGCTTGGTTGATGGATTTCTGGCAGCTAATAGAGCTCCAAACTCGTTTGATATTATAGAGCTTGAAGCTCGACATCCACATTTGCAACTGTACAGTCACCAAAATGCCCCCTTCATCAATGCTGTCGATATCCTCCTCAGCAGTGGGCTAAACCGAGAGATCACCTACGGACTCATAAATGTAGTCGAAAGAAAACTTTCTGAAGTTAGAAACTGCACAGACGTAGCCGGCGTGAAAAAGACGAACTACATCAGATTCGTTGAAGACATCGCGAGCGTCACCTTTGAAATATTTGGAAACACCGAAAAGTCCTTTGACTTCGTTGACAACGTCTGCGGCCTTATCACCGATTGTAGGATACCTATAAAACACAAGGAATTTTGCAAACTCAACCAGCTTTCGAAAGAAATGAGGCAATCATGCGAGGATCTTGCTGACGTAGTAAATCTGAATGGGGAAACCGTGGTTGATCAAAATCTCTTGCAAAAATACCACCAGATCTACATGAACGTTGTGGCAGCGTCTGACAAAGATATCTGCAATATCAGCGAGGTATGTCGAAACGGAAACAAAAAAATGCGCATACATTATTTGAGAATGTGCTACATCTATTGCAAGACTGTATCTCAGCTAGAACAAGAGGAACGTTTAACTGAGACAAGCAATGAATCTCCATACTTCTCAGTCCTTGACAAACCTTTACATGACATATTCGGCAATATGATCAACAACAAAGAACTGCCAATAACATATCTCGAGCCGATATGTAAGAAGTTAAACGTTAATCTCATTCCGAAACTTATCTTAAACTTCTGTCCATCGATTCCTCTGGTGGGTCCATATAAAGAGGCGACAGAAGAAAACTTCAACAATTTGTTGCAAGCTGTATATGACTTTACAAATCCTGAGGAGAATTTGTTTTTAGATCCTGAAGCTAACTTTGCTCCTTTGCCTCGAGGACCAGACACACAGTGTCTAACCTACATTGTTCTACACAACTGGGTGCTGGCTCATATTATAAAGAAAATACATATATCGCCCAACGAAAACAGTCTGCAGCAAAGTATGGATGCAAGAACGAAATGCCTCAACAACTATATGGAGTTGGACCGATTCAACAACACCAAAGTCTTATTTGGAGGCAACAAATATTTGGCATCTCTTCATTCGACGATTGATTTAGACAGACTATTCCTATACCTGCCGCAACTTATAGAAGTGGGGAAGATATTAAAGTGCCTTAACATTATAGACTCTCTATCTGAAAGACAGCTGATGTGCAGCGCAAACTTAATGAACTTGCGAGATTTGATCCTCTTTAAGTTGTCAACTAACCCTAAAATATTGAATAACTGGAAGTACTGTCAATACCTGAAATGCTCAGAGCTGAAAGTGGATCTGATTTTGAATAATCTTAGCAGTTGGCCTGCTGAAGCTACTATTGAAGTGTTGGATTATTTGAGGTTCCTTCTTGACCAGGATGTTCTCGATGACGGACTATACGAAAGGTGTTCCGATTGGATGGTCAAAATACCCCTATACGATCAGGTATGGTATTTCGGCGTTTAATGTTAAACTGTATTTGATAGTAAATAGTATGATACGGAATATAAATGTATTTTTATTTCATTTCTTTCAGATATCGTCAATAATGGGTGTGAACCATTGGTACACAGTCTACGAAAAGTCGATTGAAAATCCAGAAAATATTATTGAAGTGCTCATGGATAGTCAACAAGTAAGAAAATATAACTTGCATTTACTTACCTACAAATTACACTTATTTTTTTCTAACTTTAAAGTACTTAATGTATTTTTAATTACAGTTCAAACTCTGCCTGGAATGGGCAGATGTCCACGAGGTTTCAGAAAATATGAAGAACTTAATAGTAATGAATCTCTTGCGTCAACTTTTCGAATACACCAACCAAGCGACGCCGGACTTAGTAAAGGAACTGTTAACGCGCCTTCCCACGATGCAAGCAATGGATTTGATTCAAGAAGAAATGTCCAAAGTGCGCAACGTCGAGATACTTCAAGTATGCGTCGATTTTATTTCGGAAAACTCGTGCGATTGGAAATGTTTCGAGAACATCAAAATCGGACTGCAAATAATGATGGAAATCGACACTAATTTAAGAAGTGCTTTTTGGGAAATAATAGAAAAGCCATTGCTTATGATCGAGTTGTTTTTGATGAACGCAAAACTGGACGTATTGACGAACATAATCAACAAGATATCACCTAGTCTGAAAAAGGATCCGACCGGCGACAATCTTTACTACAACATCAAATCCATTGAAAGTTTGGTCATATCTAGAAACGCGGTGGACGCTTTGCTGAGATTTTACGCTGAGAAAGCTTTAGACATGAAGAATCCGAGAAACCGTTGCTCCACTCCGCCGAAACCATCGAACGATTCTCTGATGTTGTCCATAGACTCTATAAACATAGAGTCGGCGACGAAGCCGTTCGTGATGCCGGAGCAAGTGCCGACCAAGGAGCAGTGGGCGGCGGACTACTCCACCGACAGGTGCATGTTGTGCCACACGTCCATCTTCTCCATGATCATGAGGCGGCATCACTGCAGGCGGTGCGGCCGACTGGTGTGCCATGTGTGCTCCAGTCATAGGATGCAGGTAACTTACATATTTACCTAGTTTTTTTAGTGTGTTTGTTGTTTGTGGAAAAGGAATGGGAAAGGTGTTTGCCCAGCAAATAAGTGCCCAGTGAACTAGACAATAAAACTGTACATCTTTGTCTGAGAAATTACCAGGGTTTATAATGAAAATAAGTATTTAGTTCTCTCATACAAAGTTCAGCTGCTTATCGAGCTAGTTTGTACCTATAACCACCAATAACAGTTTAATTCCATAACTCACTGTATTTTCTAATCTAATGGTGTTATATAAGCCCTGGAAGCTGTTTTCACTGACTCACTGACATTTACATTCTACATCAGGTGCCGACGTACCCAAGCGGCGTAAAATTCCGCGTGTGCGACGATTGCTACACGCAAACTATGCACAAGAAGTCCACGAGCGAGCAGGACGCCATGATGATGAGCAGCACATCCGACTCCGCGGCCAGTGGCGCCACCTGCATGGACTGGTAAAATTGAAGCATTTATATCATGAAACCCTTGTATCATAGACATAGACATTTATTTATTCACTAATAATAGCACATAAAGAAGCACTTAGTTTAGATTAAATATTACAGTAAAGAAGACAAACTTATGTACTATACCTACTAGTGAAATGGTTCTGTTCTGACTCACCTCAACTCGGTAAAATCCGTAACGCTAATATTCTGTCAAAACCACTGCATGAGGCGGCATTAACACAAATCAATCTTTAATCTTTGTCGATACCAATAATTAACTCGCCGTGTGATGCCGGCTCAGAAAAGGATCACCCCATTTCTCTTGCTGTAATTTTTTTTAATCAACAGCCTAACAACTCTTTACAAATGTACTTGATATATTTTGTCTTAATTATAACGACGGCTTTTACGGCCGCTTACGTCAGAATCTACCTACATTAGAAGGGATGTCAACAAAATGACTGACCCGATGGCGTAGCGGATAGTACCCCTGCCTGCTACGCCAAGGGTCGTGGGTTCGATCCCCACATGACACAAATATTTGTCAAGCTACTTTCAGATATTTGTGTTTAGTCTGGGTGTTTTCTACATATAATATGTATTTATTTACAAAAAAAGTATATAAGTATTAATATCACTTATTTCTTATTTAGTTCCCATAGTACAAGCTTTGCTTAGTTTGGGGCTAGATGGCGCTGTGTTAATTGTCCAGAATATTTATTTATTATATTTGTTTTTGCGAACCCGAATTTAAGTGATGTCACACTTATATACCATAATGCTAAGTTATAGTAAGGAAACAATGAATTACATAATTATTTAATGAATAGTTAGATTTTTAGGTATTAGTTTTCAAATCAAACTACTGCTACTTGGTATATTGTGCTAACGTTCTGCCTACCTCGCAAGGCATATAGGCGTTATTTGTGTGGGTCTATAAAATTATTTATCTCCTACAGGTGCCTCTCCACCAACGCGAGAAAGAATGAAGCCGTCAGGACGGAGTTCAGTTACGAGTTTACGCCGAATGTAACGCTCTGTTTGTCTATCATGAAGATGCATTCTATCAATTTGGATTATCCTCGGTAAGCTATGAACTTGTTAGGAACGTATGAACTAATAATAAGAAAAGTTTTTTGTAGTATATAAAAAAACATAGCACGTTAAAGTTTATTGAATGCTGTTTTTTGTTTTGTTTGTGTTATCCGTAACTAATGGTCAATTATGTAGAAGTAATATTGGAAAACCTTGTTCAATATTTTCTTATGTCATAGCGCAATTTTTGCGCCTCTTTACTGGCACAGCAATACTAATGAATGGAAGATGCGCAGATCATAATTAGACAACTGACAATCCCTGAGTAACGCAAACTTATTGTTAAGATGGAAAACGCCTTATTCTCACGAAAACAGGTACCAGCAGGTGACAAATAAAGAATGAGAACAAACGTTCTGTAAATATTAAAATAAAACTAACGTTTTGTCTTAGCTTACAATACCACTGCACTTCTTTACTACTTACTAGACTAGTGTTCACTAGTTATCCTATTTAGTATAAATGACTGTATCCTTATCAACATTGTTCTATTGCAGTTTCCTTCTAGACCGCAGCGATGAAATAGCTCGGGAGCTATCAAGCGGCGGCGACGCGCGCCTGCTGGTGCGAGCGCGCCGCTCGTTGCTGCTCGCGGCCGCTGAGTTGTACTGCAGGACTCCACAGGAGAAGTAAGCTAACTATGATGTAGCGATGAAATAGCTCGGGAGCTATCAAGCGGCGGCGACGCGCGCCTGCTGGTGCGAGCGCGCCGCTCGTTGCTGCTCGCGGCCGCTGAGTTGTACTGCAGGACTCCACAGGAGAAGTAAGCTAACTATGATGTAGCGATGAAATAGCTCGGGAGCTATCAAGCGGCGGCGACGCGCGCCTGCTGGTGCGAGCGCGCCGCTCGTTGCTGCTCGCGGCCGCTGAGTTGTACTGCAGGACTCCACAGGAGAAGTAAGCTAACTATGATGTAGCGATGAAATAGCTCGGGAGCTATCAAGCGGCGGCGACGCGCGCCTGCTGGTGCGAGCGCGCCGCTCGTTGCTGCTCGCGGCCGCTGAGTTGTACTGCAGGACTCCACATGAGAAGTAAGCTAACTATGATGTAGCGATGAAATAGCTCGGGAGCTATCAAGCGGCGGCGACGCGCGCCTGCTGGTGCGAGCGCGCCGCTCGTTGCTGCTCGCGGCCGCTGAGTTGTACTGCAGGACTCCACAGGAGAAGTAAGCTAACTATGATGTAGCGATGAAATAGCTCGGGAGCTATCAAGCGGCGGCTACGAAGTACTCGGCCACAACCGTCTATTACAGGACTTGGGCCTTCCTCCTTCAGGGGGATTTGTATACTTACCACGCTTGGCAGGCGGATTGGCGAGCACAGTGCAAGATGTTATATTCACAGGGAATGCTGCTGCCCGTTCCCTTGACGATTATCCCTTAACCGCTTGTCTGTCACGTACCGGGAGCCGGACAACAATTTTGAACCTTAACTACCCACAATAAAATTCAAAACCAATGAAATTGTTATAGTATGAAGCGACAGACGAGTGATTAATATAATAAAAATACACTATAATGAATTCTTAACTTGTTTATACAATTTGAACAGACTTATGAGACTGGCGCTTAAACTGTATCTTAAGTCACCAGGTGCCTATGTTATGTAACTACAGGCTATAAATCTACAAGTGAAATTCTTAGTACATTGTGTAGCTGGTTCATATTCCTGGTATCTTAATGGCTAACTAAATGACTACGCAATGAACATCGAATTTCACCTGTAAAATTGTAGCCTGTAGTTTGATAATATCGGGTACAGGTGCCCATTCTAACACGGTTTGAAATATATGGTAAAAAAACATCTTCTTGTCATGCTTAAATATTTATCCTCAAGTAGAACACAGCTTTCTGAAATTGAAATTCTTTATTCAATGTAGGATAGTATTATCATATCACTTATTGACGTCATGAACCGTCATTGTAAAAAAAGAAATTTGTATCCCACAACTTTCTTTTTTTTATAACAATTTTGTAATGTCCTAATAGAAAACCGGCTCGGGCGGGATAAAAAAATAAAAATAAAAATCAAAGCACTGCCACAGGGCTGGCCAGGTTAATCACACGGCATGTAACTTTACGCCACCACCATCTGAAAACAATATTTGTTTCAAATTGAAGGCAAGATTTTTAAAGCGTGTAGTTTACATGCGTATAATTAATCGGACCTCCTGAACAGGAAAAACCCCCCAAAAACCTGCCCAGAAGTGCTCCTACTCTAAATTAACAATCGTACTAGCCCCTACGCTACCCTAGCTAATTCTGTAAGTTTCTATTTTACAGCAAACTCTGTTTGGTTATCATTATAATCTGTGACCAATGTAACTTTGTCAGTGGTAGCGGTGCGTTGCGCGTGGCGGAGACGGGCGCGGAGCACGCGATGCGGTGCCTCGCGCACGCGGACGCCATGGCCACGCTGGTCAAGCACCAGGCGCAGCATCTCGTGCCGAGGCAAGGAGCACATCCCAGTAAGTAATGAGACACTAAGGCGAGTGCAGCCGTCAACAACCTCGACAGTGGCGCCACTTCACAAAAACGAAGATTTCTCTTTATAACAATCTATCAGTATATCCGTTGCCCAATTTTTTTGTATTATCCTTAAGTAAAATTAGAACCTGCAAAACCAATGAAATATTCGCTGCAATTAAAGTTATCCTTTACTGCGTCCTCTCCAATCCTAATACTCCTCCCTACCTTAAAGAGCGATTTGTCTTTCACTCATCAACCCTTGCTCGCAATCTGCGAGCCAGTGACAGTCTTACGCTCAATATTCCTCCGCACAAGACCGACTTCTACGCAAAGTCTTTCACAGTGCGAGCAATCAAGCTGTGGAATTCTTTGCCTGAAGTCGTTCAGCGGGCTCCATCCGTAACAACATTTAAAAATCGGGTAAAAACACATTTCTTGTCAGAAATTGTTGTATAGAAACTTATCCCTCTAACATTGTGCTGAACTGTTATCTGTCTCTTATCTTTGTTTATTATTTATCTAGATTGGCTATCTATATATCCTATCTGCCATAGTTAAGTTTATATTTATTAGTCTATTTAAGCTTATTTATTAGTTTATTATAATATATATAGCTTATGAATGTATTAGTGTGTACATTAATTTATGTAGTTTATGTTAGTATATGTCATGCACTATCCCGCTTATCTAAACGCACTTTCCTTTCACCCAAAGGTTGCCTGGTAGAGCTTGCTACCATAGCAAGAAGGCCGCCTAGTTGTACTTTTTTTTTCATTCTTTTTTATTTATTTGTAAACTTACTTTGTGCAATAAAGAATTATTATTATTATTATGGAAAAAGTACCTAAAAACGACCACGTTGCGATAACTTTAATTACGGTGAATATTTTATTGAGTTTGCATGTTCTAATTTTACTTATGGATAATACTAAAGGCAACGGATATTCTGATAGATTGTGCGTATAAAGAGAAAATATTGTTTTTGTGAAATGGCGCCACTGTCTAGGTCGTTCACGGGTACACTCGCTTTAATAAGAATTTGTGCCATGTGATGCCGGGTTAGAATAACATCATCCCATCGCTTTCCCGTGGGAGTCGTAACTGGCGACTAAGGGACTCGAGGGTGTGTATTGCAACTTTAGGCGATGGGCTGGCAAGCTATCACTATGGCGATACACAGTTTTTCGAATGACCCTCAAATATTTGTCAGACGTGGCGTAATTGTCCGTTCCTTGCGGCCATTTGCGCTCTGCCAACCCCGCAAGGGACTATAGGCGTGATATGTGTGTGATTAATTTATTTTGACCCAAGTATTACGAGTGTACAGTCGGTTGTATTACATAAGTACTGGGGACACAATAATTTAGTTCTTTTGGAGCACCACTGGTATGTGCTACAACTGACTGAATATTATGATTTGTAACTTTAGTTCGACTGAAGTAAAAAAATATGCTGAACAGTACCTTAAATTATGCTTAGTACATACATGCACATACACATATCACGCTTTTAATCCCTTGCCAGGTAAACAGAGCGTTAACGACCGTACGGACCGATACGGTCATTTTCGCCACTTTGAGGGTGATTAAAAAAATGTGTATTGCCATAGAAACAGGTTGTTAGGCCCATCGCCTATAACTGCAATACACATGTAACCCTCGAGTCCCTTAGTCGCCTCTTACGACACCCACGGGAAAGAAGTAGTGTGATGCTATTCTAAGTCATTATCACACTGCTTAGAAATACAAGTACATAATAACTTAAGTGCCACTTAAGAAAAAATAATATGCTGAATACTTTTATCTACTTAAAATAATATACTTTCAAGGCCTTCCTTATACTTCAAAATCCAATCTTAGGTACAGGGTTTTTTACTGGACCAAGTAAACAGTATTTTAACACCTTAAAATTTTTCCGAATTTTACATTTACATATTTTAAAAATACTACTGGATTAGCCCTTATTACACAGAATACATTAATATTATATAGCATAAGTATTACTATTATCTGTTCTATAAATTTGATAAAACTCAGAGTAAAACTAGCCGCAAAAAACGTACACTTTTCATTGGCCAATTTATTTGAAAACTCTATTTTTATGATTCCGGTTACGGGTCTCGATTATTTCACATCTGTTTTTCATATTTACTATTTCCATTTACAGGTCAAATAGTCCGATCCCTGTTGGAAGCTGAAAAATGGGAGTTAGCGCTCGAGATAGCCACAAAATCTGGCCTACCTAGGAACAGCGTGTTAGCCGCGTGGGGCAAAGGTATGGACACCATTTTTGATAATAAAATTTATTTTTATTGTTTTTTTATGACTTAACGTTTTATATTAATTATTGTTTATGTGATATTTGTATTTATTTATTTAACTCTTTATTGCACACACGATAAAACACAGGACAATAACATTTAAGAAAAACAGCACAACAGGTACTACTTATTTCTTAAAAGAAATCTCTTCCAGCAGTCCTACAATAGAGAGATAGCATAAGGTGAGGCTGATAAATCGTGCACAATGTTAGTATATATTAAAACATATGATACAACAAAAATAAAATAAACATTTGTGTTTTGTCAGATAATGATAGCTTGTGTGATATGCATACAACCATTTTAGTTTATATTGCTTATTTGGATTGTATGTATTAAGTATTTACTGAATCTTACTTTCAGTATATTTTCGAGTCTAATGTTGTGCGAAATAAATGTTTATATTTTCTAGCGTGCCTGAAGGCTGGCTGCTTCCGACTAGCGAGAGAGAAGTTCAGCCATTGCTTCAAGAATTCCATGAACTACATGGAGGTGGATGATTGTGAATACGGGAGGGAGGCGCGGGAAGTGTCTGAGCAGCATTTGGTCAACAAGAGGTTGCAGGGCTTGAGGTTAGTTTGCTGATATTGTCTCCACTTTAAATTATGTTCTTTTACATATTTTTGCGTCAACAACCCGTGAATATAAGGTGTAAAAAAATTAGCTGAGAATATTTTAAGGGGTGAACCAGTACGTGAAACTGAACAACTTTCCCCAAGGAACACAGGTCGAAATATGAAAAAATAATTTGACCCTCCCATACTTAGTGTGTTACCCGGCCGGGATAAGTTGTATGGGAGGGCCAATATTTTTCTTCATATTTCGACCTGTGTTCCTTGGGGAAAGTTGTTCAGTTTCACGTACTGGTTCACCCCTTAAAATATTCTCAGCAAATTTTTTTACACCATATATAATGCGCAATGCGCAAGGAATGTTGTTCAAAATAAAATGTACAGACTGGGCAGGAATATGTGATATTATTGTGATTTGCAAAAAATCAGTTACTGTATGGAGGTCTCCGATTGCGTGTTAATAAGTAATATAATTAAAATCAAGGCATAACGTGCCCTTTGAAACATCTGAACCGCAGGTGAACAATGTAGATAAGACACGAATACACTTTAATGCACAGATTAATTTATTCAACCAAGCAAAACAATTCTATGTGACTGATTTTTGCCTGACTGTGACACGGATCATCACTGCCCTATAGTATCGAACTTCAGACTACAATTTTACTTGTGAAATACGACGTTCATTGCGTAACTAGGAATATTAACCGACTACGCAATCAACGAAGAATTTCACCAGTAGACTTGTAGCCTATAGTTTCATAACATAGGGCAATGGTCGTTCGCCGAGTCAGTGTTGTGCACCATAAAAAGTAAGTAAAAACTCTTTATTACACACAAATACAGGATAATTAAAAACAGAAAATCTTAATCTAAAGTGCGCAAAGGCGGTCTTATCGCTGAAAGCGATTTCTCTCAGACAACTAATGGTTAGAGAAAACTGGTAAAGAAAACAGAGCAGTGCATTAGAATTATAGAATTAAAATTCAATTTATACATAAATAATATAATAATTCATACATACAATTTTTATTAAGTATATTAAATATAAAGATAAATAAATACACGTACATATACATACATATAAACATACTTATATAAATATATACACATTCATACACTTTATGGACACATAGACAAATTAGTGGATATAATTAAATTATTCATACAATAAAGCATTAGTTTTATAAAACAAGTAATAAGTACCTATAAAACAAGTAAAAAGGTTGTCTATTTAAATATGTGCAGGTATTCAGAGCGGACAAGCTCGATATCAAGTACCGCGTCGGACGGCAGGCCGCGCTCCAATCCGCCGCTACTCAATGAGATCGTCAGCATACTGGAGGACATGAACTACACCGTCAACCAACAACTACTCACCAAGGCAGAGAACATGAAGGTAACGGACAAACACACACATATACATCTTATTTTATAGTAGAGTTTATGTTCTGGTTAAGCAAAAGTGGTAGTTTTTAGCACATTTCTGAGATATTGTTTGTATAAAGAGAAAATAGCGCCACTGTCGATGGCTTTTACGAGTACACTCGCCTTATGTTTTAATAAGTTTATTTAAGTCTGAGGAAGAGCGGGGCCTTATAATTTCTAATACCAGTATTACATACTTAAAAGATGTGCACCAAAACATGTGTACTGTAATCTTATTTTGTGAATGAAATAAATCCATTTTGTTATTGTAATGGTTGAATTACGGTCCGCGTTTCATCGCAGAATAAATCGTTACATAGAGGTATATTTCTTTGTAAGCTCGCGACGAGCGACGTGGCTACCGTTGTCGCTACTAATTAGTTTTTTATTATTTGTAAATTAGGGACTTGTTACATACTCCGTCCTACTACTAAGCTAAGGAGTGGAATGCCTTGCCGGCGGATCTGTTTAACAACAACATTATAACACGGGCCTTTTCTAGACAAGAGTGAATAGGCATTATGAAGGCAAGCATGTACCATTATCGTCTGCATCGTCACCTACCATCAGGTGAGATAGCAGACCAATGCGGGCATATTTTATATATAAAAAAGAAACTTCTTCAACTTCAACTGCCACAACAGCCCACTGCCGCCCAGGCGGATTGGCGAGCGCATTGCAAGGTGTTATATTCACAGGGAACGCGGCTGCCTATTCCCTGGATTCATCGCATAGTCGCCTTTTACGACACCCACGGGTAGTAATAGGGCCGGCACCACACGGCTTATACTAGGTATTGAAACAAAATAGCCAACCATAAAAATAAATATATTTAAAAGTGAGCTCGCTTACGATTTTAGACTGTATTTTTAATCACCTTTCAGAATATATACATATATATATTCCTGTTCGTTACACGATATTGTATCTGTATAATTTAACTTAAACTCTAAAAACAAAACCTTTGCCCTCTCTTCCAGTCAACCAACGAAAAATTAATAACAATGAACACGAGTAAAAAGAAGATTCCTTTGGCCGAACCAGCCCTAAATATAATGCACACTTTGGCCAGCGTCAAGAAAATCAAACAGGGAGATTACAGCGACTTCCAAACGGCCACAGTGCAGCCAAGAAAAAGCCTCGCACAAAATTTACTTAAAAGAAACAATAACCCTGAATCAAAAATCGACCATACAACAAAAAAACTAGACCCGTTCTTTTATAAAGAATGTGTATTCTATTTAAGCAATTACGGATCTCATTATGCTAATATAGCGTTTTATATGAAGCACAGTAATTTGACTGAAGTGATAAGGTATTGTTACGATAATATGGTGGATAAGGAGACGTTCACTGATGCTGTTTATATGGAGTGCCTGAAGAAGGACAAAGTTGAGGATTTGCTGAAAGCAATGACGGATATGGACAGCACTTTGGACATGTGGACGGTGAGTCAATATTTAATAGGTAACCATGGTAACATGCTGCTTTTTACTCTTATTTTCACCTTCAGTCTTCGGGTATAATGATTGCATTGCACATGTTCCTTGAGGCGATTAAAGATTGACGGTAAATATTGACATACATGGTAAAGCTCAGTTTGCTGGTAACTTCGGAACTTATTTTCATGTTAATGTTCTAAACTAAAAACGTTTGATTTCTTGCCTTAAGGCCTAAGTTGCTACAGCGTAATTTTAAACCTACCCTCTCTTAAAGTTCAAAACCTCTGAAAAAAAACACATAACTAGAACGGGAATACTTAAATAAGATTCTCGTATCGTACAGGACTACATAATGCACATATGCCGCACGCTCGAAATGAGCAAACGCCTCGACGCACTGTACCACCTACAATGCGGCAGCGGGCAGCACGCGCGCGCCTCCGCGACCTGCGCCCTGCTGTACTCACGGCCAGTGTCGCCATCTAGCGGCAACAAGCCGTTCGCGACGCTACACGCGCGGCAGCACCACCTCACGGCCGCACTGCTACACCTCGGACAGTGCGTGCCAACCACCACACAGCCCAGTGAGTAATAAGACATTTTAAAAACTAATACTCTTACTCCCTACTTGATTTCCTGGACACACAAGGACATTCAGACCTGAGAACATACATCTCAGCGTGTCACATAACATGACCTATAGGAGACTTACATACCCCTAAGGGGACTTATACACATCGCAGTGTGCCACAAACACCCCAGAATGCCACACATACGAGTACGCCATACATACCCCTATCCCCGAAAGGAGCTTACACACATCTCAACGTAGCACACTTACCCCTGCCTCCGGAAGAGAAAAAAATAAAAATAGTTTATTTTAGGAAGAGTTATCTTATTTAATGAAACTTGAGGCTGAAAGTAGCTAGTTACACTCGTCGTGTCGGGAGTGACTCGCCACTTTCCTTTTGAACACCTTAGAAAATAAGCAAAAGTAGGTAGTTAGGTACACAGTAATGTTCCTAAGCACAGAACAATAGATATTTAAAAATAAAACTACATTTTTCTGGTTAGGTTGTTAGGCTTTTGAACATAAATCTATTTACGTTTCAGAACCAAACACACCAAAATCCCTCAACTTTCATATCGACAAGACGACACTTGACAACCTGATGAGCACGATGTCTCGCCAAATCGAAGTCGCCAAGTATCTCGCCGAGTGCGAAGCCAACGGTCGACTGACTGATAAAGTACTGAATGACGTCATCCCTGTGCAAGGGAGAAGGGAAGAGGTTGATCATAGACCTCTGACATTGTTCGGCTCTAACACGGATAAAATAAAGCTGGTAGCTGTCATCTTGGCTTGCGGACAGACGGTTGAGACTGGCTTCGCCTTGGCTTTCAAGTAAGTTGAAAAATAAGTGTTTAAGAAATGGTTTCGATATTCACTCCCTTAAGTAAGTCGTACGTAAGTCATTGTTATGTAGAATGTTATGGCTGCCGTTTCTTAACCATGATCACGTTTACGGAAAGGCAATCTTGATACTTTTGACTATTATCATCATAAAGTGCTTCCAATAAAACTAAACGAACTACTGGACATGGTTCTCCCTGTATTGGGGAGTGTTTGCCATTATATTATACTCTCCACGCTTGGCAACCGAATTGGCGAGCGCAGTTCACAGGAAACGTTGCTACCGATTTTCTCGACATCATGACATCCACGGGCGCACATGGGATGATGCTATTCTAAGCCGGCAACCTATCTCCTACTACTATAACAGCCAACACATGTAATTTTTTTACAAGATTCGACGACCGATGTGGCTCAGTGGCAGTGCGACTGCATGCGACGCAAAGCTTCCGGGTTCGACTCTCGGTGGGTCACTCACAAAGTTGATATTTATCACTTTGTGAATTTGTTCTCAGTCTGGCTCGGACATTGCAGACTGAACCACCTGATTGTCTGAAAGGAACGATGGTACTGTGCTTCGGCCCCGGTTGCTGTCTATGATTACTTAGACGCCGGTCGTTACACAACCATGTCAGAGCCCTACTACTAGTAGTAGGCGGTAGGTTTCGCAATCTGAGAGACCGGTCATTTGGCTATTCTTCAAATCCCCGTGTATCTTCCAACTCGATATTGGCAGAATTGTCCCTGTTGGCAGAAGCCATATTTAAAAAATGTAATCGAATTGAATGACCCGGTGTCACACACAAAAAAGAAAAGACAAGACTAACATTTTTCAGGATAACAACGGAGCACAAGCTGGACTCCATGATCATCTACACGCACGTCGCCAAGTATCTGGTGCAAGTGGACCGCTTCATGGAGGTGAAGGCTTTAGCGAAGTGCATACGAGCGTCCAAGGAGACTGCTGCGAGGTATTTACTTACAAGATAGATAGATAGATAGATGAACACTTTATTGCTTACAACATACACAACAGAAACAAAACAATACAGAAAACTTAGTAAGCAAACCTAGTAAGCCTAGTAAGCAAAGGCGGCCTTATCGCTTACAGCGATCTCTTCCAGGCAACCTTTACATTAAAATAGAGACAAAAATGAAAAAAATTGCAAGTAGTTGCAAAAGCTAATTATCAGTAAAATGTATAAATGTAATAACAACAAGCTTATTAAAATAAAAAAAATTAAAACACTACTGCTTTCTGAGACAAAGCCTAGCATAAGATACTCGGGATAATGTAAGGATTCTTCCGATACAATTCCCATTCGAATCTGTTCAGTGGTTAACAACTTTCCGTCCTTTAAATAATCGCACATATATACATTCATACATGAAGTCTAAAAACATACACTCCTTTTTTTGTTGGGCAGTAACTCCCCTATAAAATCGCCGACCTGATTTACTATGGGAGGTCCATTTTTTTCATATTTCGATCTAAACTGCATGGGAAAAGTTATTCAGTTTAAATATTAGGTCCTTACATATGAAATTGGCGTTTTGTATGGGAGGAACAAAAAGTCGATTTTTTTTAATATAGTATATTTATTTAATCAAAGTATGAGCCATTGTAATGTATGCACTTTTGCCATCTCATAGGTAGTTCATTGATCCCTTTACTAAAAAAACCATTCGGACGGGAATCAATAAAATCTTTGAAGGCGATTTGCATGCGATTTGGACTGCCCCATCTGAGTTGAATTTTTTCCCTTGCAAGAAGTTATCCAAATTTCGAAAAAAATGGTAATCTGTTGGAGCAAGGTCCGGGGAGTACGGTGGATGCCTTAGACATTCCAATTGAAGCTCTTCTAATTTGCTAGCCGTCTGTTGTGCAGTGTGTGGTCTAGCGTTGTCGTGAAGCAACAGTGGCGTAGAGCGATTGACCAACCTCGGTTGTTTAGCAGCTAGCTTTTCCATCATGGTTTGCAATTGCTGACAGTAGACATCTGCCGTAATCGTCTGGCCAGATTTGAGAAAACTGTAATGAACGACACCGGCGCTAGTCCACCAAACGCTTACAAGTAACTTTTTATTGGTCAATTTTCGCTTGGAGCAGGCTTTGGCTGGCTTGCCAGGGTCCAGCCATTGCGATGAGCGCTTCCGATTATCGTAGAGAATCCACTTTTCATCACAGGTAATGATTCGATTTAAAATCCCTTCGTTATTGTGCCGGTCAAGTAATGTAACGCAGCAGTTGACGTGCGTTTGCCGGTTTGCTTCACTCAATTCGTGAGGAACCCACCTTTCAAGTTTTTTAATTTTTTCTAATTTGCTTCAAGTGGATTAAAACAGTTTTATCACTAACACCGAAGCCTGCAGCTAATTCGGACGTGGTTTGCGATGGATCCGCTTCCACAATAGCCTTCAATTCTTCATTATCAACTTGGGTCTCCGGCCGTCCACGGGGCTTGTTTTGCAGGTCGAAATTTCCAGAACGAAAACGTTGGAACCAAAAACGCACTGTGTTTTCTTTTGCGACACAACCGCCATACACATCATTAACCCTTCGAGCCGTTTCCGCAGCACTGGTGCCACGGTGGAACTCGTACTCGTAAATAACGCGATATTTCAAATTTTCCATTTTGTAAATTGAGCGATGCAAACAGAAAAAAGATAAGTAAAAAAACAAATGAATGACGGTTTACGAAACACAACTACATGTGGAAATAGCTGTATAAACTTGAATTTCGAATTCCTAACCAAATAGGAGAAATTTGTGATCAAAGTGGCCAGTACGACAAAACGACAATTTCATATGTAAGGACCTAATAAATAAATAAATATCCTGCACAATTCACACATCGCCGTCTAGTCCCAAACTAAGCAAAGCTTGTACTATGGGAACAAAATAGCTAATATTAATACGTATACTTATACCTACTTTTTTGTAAATAAATACATAATATACATAGAAACACCCAGACTAAACACAAATATTTGAAAATGACTTAACAAATATTTCCCTGTGGGGATCGAACCGACGACCCTCGGCTTAGCAGGCAGGGGTACCAGTTTCATAAGTACCTTGACCTTCTTTCTTGGCTTGTTATACCCATTATGAATGCGTGTTTGCAGTCTGATGAGCGACCAAGTGCTGGAGGCGGGCGTGGGCGCGGTGGTGGCGCGGTGCGAGGCGCGCGGACAGCTGCACGACGAGATGGCGGAGCTGCTCATCTGCGACGTGCACAGCGTCACCATCAAGGTACCAGGGCTGGTCGGCGCGCGGCGGGGTGACGCAATACGTCTGCAAAATACATCTACAAAATCTATAATGAGTAACGCTCCCCAACAGCACTATGTTGCGTCATATTTTTCCTACCGCACATACCACACAAACACACACTTTCTGTAACTTCCTTCTGCTTAGGTACTTTAATTAACTAAGAGAGCAGGGAGAGAATGAAAATCAGCGCTGCGCGACGCCTTCATGGCACGTGTCGGCATAGGCTGAGCCTTTTTCTTTTGGCAAATATGTATTAGATCAATAATATGTTTATTGTTGTTAAATAATGTGTTTTTTTGTCAATAAATAATTTTCTTATGTCTCTAACTGTCTGTAATATTTTTACTATTTTTGCGCGTAAAGACAAGCAAGGTTTGTATCCTACTAGTCAAACGAGCTACTTTTTAAAACGATATTTCGTATGAAAAACTGATGTTGGGACGTCACTATAAACTTTTTAGGATGGCGTCAAAAAATAAACTTTTAATTGTTTCTCAGTAAATCAATCTTACCCAGCATGATTTGAAAAAAGATGAACTATTCGACTTTTGATACTGATTTTGAACATCCAAGTCTCGTATTTCATTAAATATCCAAGACACAGCCCTAATTAGTGTTCCTGTTATGATGTGAAACAGCGAGCGAGCTTTGCTCGAAATACGTATTGATTGCCTTACTTTTATTTGTTACACAACTATGTCAGAGGCCTGCTACTAGTATTAGGCGGTTGAAAAACTCTGACAACAGGGTTCATCGTGTCGTTGGACGACTCGGTGTCCCACATGAAAAGAAAGAGAGAGTTTTGTGAAACAATTCTACTTCTACCTACTCTGATACTAATTTAAAGTGAAAAAACTTCTCTCACTTCGCTCGCATTTATGTCAACATCACTTATTTTTACCAGCTTTACACACATATTCCCTCTACCCCAGATCTCGTGTTACCTGGCGTGCCGCAACGTGCAAAGCGCGTACATCCTGGCGGCGCGGCACGAGCGCACGAAGGAGCTGCGCCGCGTGCTGCAGGAGGCCGAGCGGCTCAACAACCACACCGTGCGCGCCGCCGCGCTCAAGCGCCTCGCCACCAACACCTCGCACTCGTGACTTAAACACATATCGCTTACCGCATAATACGTCTGTTATACGGGGTGTACCGAAAACTTTGCAGGCATGATCAGACCATGAAAGTGAACAACTTTTTCTATGGTAGATATTTTGGTAAACGAGAAAAAAAATTCAACCTCCCATACTAAACTCCCAATCAGCTGACTGACTTAGTATGGAAAGTCGAAAAAAAAATCGTTTCCCAACATAGGTTCCATAGTAAAGTTGTTCAGTTTCATGGTCTGAACATGCCTGCAAAGTTTTCGGTACACTGTCCCTTACAGCCTGTATAGGGTGAAATGTGACCAATATCTAAATCTTAGCATGGGTTGCTGATAAGAGACAACTTTCCCCAAGGAATATATGTCCAAATGTAACCAAGTAAAAATGCCAAATTACAAGAAACACATTTCAACCTATTTTCTTTGGGGTAAGTTGTTTCTTATCACCAGCTCGTACCATATTTTCGATATCAGTCACTAGTAAAATTTCACCCTGTATTTAAATATTTAAAGATTTTTTTTGTAATACATGCGAAACGGCGGCGTCTGTTAGTTTTAGTTTGATGAGTTGCGAAATGATATATTTTATGATTGTTCGTTTAATGCATTAGTGATCGAAATTTTTGTTTTATATGTGTCTTATTAAACTAAAATAGTGAACGGCTAATTGTAATCACAAGATAACCTAAGGTGTACACTAGACACTGTGAAAAACCCTAGCTAGTTTTATGATATTAACATATTGATTTTGAATCTGACAATATATAGAGCCAAAACTAAAGAATAAAATTTATATTTGTTTTGATGATTGATGTGTATAAATGTGATTTAGTAATGTGCAATATATATTTTTCTAATACCTTTAGGCCGTACGCTCGCTTACGCGGTTTCACGCGCGGGCCAGCCCGCGCGTGAGGCCGCGCGCGGGCTCGCGGGATCCGCACGGCGGTCTGACATGGCCGCCATTATTACCCGTCCAAATTTAGAAGGCGCATAGTGCCTAGGTAGTTGTAATATGGCAAGTGTCGTCGTGTTCGTACGGGTTATATTATGTCGCGGGTTGCTGAAGCCGCGGCGCGGGTGACCGCAGGCCGCGTCACGGGGCGCCAATCTTGTGTTTTGTCAAATCTGGCCCGCGCGGGACGTCCCGCGCGTGAAACCGCGTGAGCGAGCGTACGGCCTAAATGTGATATTGATATAGTTATAATACAAATAATCATAAATATTGACTGACTGAGCTTATGTAAGTTGTAATGATAAAACATTGTTTAGATTATCTAAACAAAATCATACTCATTTATTTTTACTGTTAGTTATTTAATCTAATCATGGTTAATCCAGTATTAAAATAATTTGACTATGTTGATGCATTGGAAAATATCAGATGCATACCTGCCTGCCTATCCTTTATTAATTAATTAAGTTAATATTTTGTTATAATAAAAATACTAATATACTTCCGAGAAAAAATATGCTGTTGGACTTGTGATATACATTTTAATTTGTTTATCTCTAAAAAACTATATTTGTTACCAAATACCTATAACATTAAAAGATTAACAAAATATTACAACTTAAGTTTAATTTCATTTTATGGAAATTGCAAAAAGAACACAATCTTGGACAGTATTTTTAATTTTAAAAATGCTTATAACTTAAATATAACAGATATAAAAATCGGGTTCATTGGACAGATGGTCAACGACTAAACTGCACTGCTTCACTAGCAACCGCAGACAAGACCAACTCTTCATCCTCCAGGAGAAGAGCACAGTTCAATGGACCTGGTCCTGGGCTAGGACGCCAAGGTGGTACACAAACTTCACACTTTGTTCAAAACACTTGTGCACTTATAGTATTCAGTCTCTTGACTCATTGCCACACATCAGCAGTGTTACTGAGTTGCCATTGCTTTTTTCTTAGGTTTTTTCAAACGTTTCAACCCATTTACGCTGGTTTTGAGCAGATTAGAATATGCTGTGCTAAACTTTTCCACATCCTGTTGCTCTACAACTGTAGAAATTTTTTTGCTACTTGATTGTGCCCGAATCAAGCATTTGTACTCTGGATTTTTGACAGCCGGGGTTCCGTCTCGTGCGTGCGGCTTAGTACGACCATCATCTGGAATAAACGGTAAAATTCATAAAGAGTTCATTTACATTCAAAAATTATTACAACCTAAAAACAAGGGAATGACATTGAATAAAACTTACATCTTTTCATAGTCATTGTGACCGAACCAGCGGCACGAGCCTTTTGAAAAAGTTTCGTCAGCTCCATCAAGAACTAAAATGAATAAATAATTAATAAAAACCGAAATATTCAGACGAAATGCGGCTAAGATACGACAAAATTGAAATGTACCTCATCATTATTCAATAACACCATATTTGCGGAAGATGAGGATTATTTAAAAGAAATTATCTTAAGTATTTTTAAATGCTATTGTATGTTACAAAGAATTATCACTAATTTCATGAATAAAATAAATTATAAATCGTTTCTATACAATCCACGTTGACTGACGTGACGTTTTTTTGTTGACGTTAGAGAAGTAATTTGTGAAGTCGGTCACGAAATTAAACTCACGTATTTATCGATTTAAAATTCGATTTTATTCATTATTTTATGATGCAATTAACATCTTCTTCACATCAAAATTCTGATCGAAACAAACACAAATCGACAATTTGATATAGTTTAACATAATATAACCTTACAATGAGTGAAGCTAACTTCATAAATGCAAACAATTACCATTGCCAAGCGCCTGCAATAAAACGCTGAGCAAAATGCTTAACTATAATGTTAAGCTAGAAATTCTAGCAAAAACATATAAAAAAATCTTTCCTACGACTTCAACTTGAACCATGCTTTGAATTTGAAACAAATATTAGTCTTACATTTCTCTACACTTTCAAATTTGAACTTTTTGCGCCGTAACTTGCACAAGAACATCTTACTACGAGTAGGTAGGTATATCATTATTATTATAATAGGTAGCAAGGCAGACGATTGTCAGTTTAATGCCAGACTGCGAATCTGCCGGTAGCTTTGTTACTGTAGATACTCGTTTATTTACATTAGTCGTCGCAATCGTTGTCGCTTCCATAATCAGCGATGTCGAATCAAGGTAAGAACGTTTATGCCTACCTATCTATCTACTCACAAATCTTCATACTTACCGTAGCGTAATTGTACTTTTCGGTGAGGCCTTCCATAATCGAGCGAATGAGGTCAAAGTTAGTGAAAGTTATTAGTATATCAACAAACTTGTTGTGTTGACATTCATCACCACTTCATTGCTCCCATTAAACACGCGAGTTTCTTTTCGGCTTACATTTTCGATATTCATCAAGTCTGTCGTTAAAGTAGGTGTATCTAAGGTGTCTATTTCTGCTAACGGCTAAGTCCACCACCGGGTGCCTTGATAGTCCAGTTTCACGGAAGTACTTTTTATCAAGGTCTACCTACTTTCGCGATAGCCAACTAAGTTGCAAAACATCAATGTACCTACATGAAAATACGGACCCCTATTTTTTAGAAACGCGGGATTATGCCCCGATGGTGCGGCGGGAGGTCTTCAGATAAAAAATATATATATATTTTTAAGTACGATGAGATGATGTATGACTCAAGTCGTCGACATTCGATCTACACTACATTCGTCGGTCGTTATTTCTATCTCATAATAATTAATTATCAAATTACAGTTCAGTACGCGACGGCAGCCGTAGCCACGGTTGGAGCTCTTGGCGGGGCCTACTACGCATACAGCCTGTACAAGGACCACCAGGAGCGCGCGAGGATCCCCACGCAATGGACAAAGGTCGGCACCCTCTCCGATATGTACGCGTACCCGGTGAAATCCGTCGGACCCGTCGTACTCGAGACCGCTGAGGTGTCTGTGCTGGGGCTGAAAGATGGCTGGCTTCGAGACAGGTTGGTTTGGTATGGTAGCTTTGAGTTCGTTCTTCCTAAGGGCGTGTCTCCAGCGCATGTTTATTTCCGAACAAAAGACAAACACATCGCTACTTTGCGGCGTAGCCCTAGCCACATTACTATCCTACATTGAATAAAGTAATTTCATTTTTCACAGAATAAATGATAGTGACCCTAGAAACATTGCTATGGGTATGTGTTGTTTTCAGCGAGCGATGGAAAACAATGTTCTTGTCTTTTGTTTCGAAAAAGACACGCAAAGGACACGCGGTAACTCATTGACTTGACCATGAATGAGATCACACTAAGAATTACCAGTTTAACTAGAGGATTGACTTCTCTGTTTCCAGAGTCCTGATGGTAGTCGACGAGAAAATGAACTTCGTAACGGCTCGTGCATACCCCGAGCTGCTAACAGTGCAGCCAATAGTGCGCAACTCCGTGCTCACGCTCAAGCACAGCGAACAGGAAGACGTGCATGTTAATTTGGCAGAGGTCTGTACCTACCTACACGACCACCCCATATACCCTCTTACTTGACACCATCCAGACCCATCTGACTCCTACTGGACTCGACAACTAATTGATAAGTTTCTGACGGATGGCCACATGAAAAGGACATCGTCCTGATTTTAGACAACCCGCCTCTAGCACACTCACTTTATTATTTACTAATATCATTTGAATTGGAACCTCTTGCGTGAACGATAATTACCCTTTTCAACTTACTACAACTAGCAACGGTCCATATTTTTTTTGTTTCAGGTGGCGGCGCTACAGGAAACGAAGACGGCCACCGTTTGGGGTGTACAGGTACCTGTGTACGACTGCGGCTACGAACCTTCAGAATGGTTCTCCAGGTAGGTAGGAGATAGATAGACAGACTGCTTGACGGAAAGATGGTCGATTTGATCTTGTGAACAAAGGAATACCTACGTATTTGGGTAGATTTTGTTACAGTGAACTCGTAAAATAAACGCAATGTTTGTTTACCACCTATTCTTATCTTATCAAGAGAGTCGAGCGCGAGTTGTACTCTCGAGAATGCATACCTACCAAACAATGTAAAGTTTTAACTAGTAATTCATCATCAATCAATAAGTACAATCTAGGTAATATACAGAAAAAGTTGTGTTAGGAAAAGTACCTACAGTTATCTACACTCGTCTCATAATGTTCGAATTATGAATTCGAAAACAGATGCATAATGACCTACTTTAAGCATTCTGCCTATAAAAACTAGGGTTTACTTTAAATTACAGAAGTGAGAAAACGCTTAATACGATAAAGTTGAGAAATGAAACGAAGTTTTTTTTTCCAATATTCAAATCGCTATCTTCCCCCGCACCTGACAGTTGTTGTTGTACGGTAATTTTTCGGATGTTATTCAGTTGTTTTAATAGGTTTTTGTTCTGTTGTTGTTGAGATGTTGTTCAGATGTTGTTCAGTTGTTGTTCAGATGTTGATTAGTTGTTGTTCAGATGTTATTCCGATGTTATTCAGTGTTGTTCAGTTGTTGTTCAGATATTGTTCAGTTGATTTTCAGATGTTGTTCCGATGTTGTTCAGATGTTGTTCAGTTGTTGTTCAGATGTTGTTCAGTTGTTGTTCAGATGTTGTTCAGTTGTTTAGGTAAGTCACTCCACATCTAAACAACTGCTCAATTACAGAATCTTCAAAAATTCATATCAAGCCATATTACGTTCTCGTATTGAATTTGTCCTTGTATCGGGCCTTGCAATGGCCGGTGCGTACGTTTAGAAAAGTGTTTCTAAGTTTTTTTTGGAGAGTGTAGATAAAATAGTGTATGCAACTGCTATAATTAGGCATTAGAATGCTCGTGTCAAACTATTATCACACTCGGCTGCGCCTCGTGTGATAAACAGACACTCGCATTCTAATGACCCCCATTATACGACAGTTGCATAAACTACTATTATCTACACTCGTCTCATAATGTTCGAATTATGAATTCAAAAACAGATGCATAATGACCTACTTTATGTATTCTGCCTATAAAAACTAGGGATTACTATAAATTACAGAAGCGTAATGACTTAATGAGAAAACGCTTAATACGATAAAGTTGAGAAATGAAACGAAGTTTTTTTTCCAATTCTCAAATCGCTATCTTCCGCCGCACCTGACAGTTGTTGATGTACGGTAATTTTTCGGATGTTGTTCAATTTTTTTAATAGGTTTTTGTTCTGTTGTTGTTGAGATGTTGTTCAGTTGTTGTTTAGATGTTGATTCGTTGTTGTTCAGATGTTATTCCGATGTTGTTCAGTTGTTGTTCAGTTGTTTAGTTATTTGCTGTTGAGACTCGACATCTAAACAACTGTTAGTAAAGAATCTTCAAAAATTCATATCAAGCCATATTACGTTCTCGTATTGAATTTGACCATGTATCGGGCCGTGTGCGGTGCGGACGTTTGGAAAAGTGTTCAGCTGAGTAAATATTTTTGAGTGTAGATAAAATAGTGTATGCAACTGCTATAATTAGGCATTAGAATGCTCGTGTCAAACTATTATCACACTCGGCTGCGCCTCGTGTGATAAACAGACACTCGCATTATAATGACCCCCACTATATGACAGTTGCATAAACTACTATTAGGTATATAACAAATAGTGTTTAAAAATACTTCTTTTATATTAATTTACACATAATTTTTATTAAATTGACATAGCGAGTCGTTACAGTCAAGTACAGCTCGGACGATTGTATATCGTTGTAGATTTACGTGTAATAAGCTCTACATTGGTGCAACCGCAGCTAAACTTGACTGTAACGACGCTGTTACAGTCAAGTTTAGCTGTCGCGTTCCGACCTAGGGTTGAATAATTTAATAAAAAGTTTTTTGTAAAATATATTTTATAATATGTATTTTCTAAATTATTTTCTTAAAAACCCTTTCTTATTCCTCCTAAATAATGCGTGTTTTAAAGGACTGCAGTACTTTTCCAAACGCTCTGTATACCTACTATTAGTACCTAGTATTTTTTCAACTATATCAACCTGTCACCAAGTGGGTCTCACTCATCGCAACGCAGAATTGGGCCTGCACTGAGCTGGCCATTTCTATGGCAGCTTCTCAGTTCATGCTTCTCTTACTTATTGTTTTTACCTATGCAAATCTACTTGCCCACGTACAGTAGTATCATGTATGTAGTATTATATTATATGTGCCTACGTGTAATTTCAGGCTTCTAGCTAAAACGAGCAACACTCTCCGGCTGGTGTACTACGCATCTCAAAACAGCCGCGTGCTCCGACCATCCGCAAACCCCTTCTACAGGTTCACCAAGAAAGATACGGTAAAGAATTCTTAATGATTCTTACTCATCTCCACTTGCATTCCCACACGACACGACGACGGAACACTGATAGCTGATTGGTTGGTGTCGGACTCCGGTGTGAGGGCTTTTGTAGCTAGCTTGGTGTTATCCACAGAAAATATTTAATGTTTTGCATGTAGAAAAAATCAGTCGAATTCTTCCAACTCTTCTTGTGCTTCTTACATACATACACATATCATGCCTATAATCCCTTGCGGGGTAGGCA
The DNA here is from genome assembly GCA_027580185.1 of Tuta absoluta. NCBI lineage: Eukaryota > Metazoa > Arthropoda > Insecta > Lepidoptera > Gelechiidae > Tuta > Tuta absoluta. The sequence goes on along the minus strand of JAQAHW010000019.1, from coordinate 986,728 downwards.
GAGCATAAATGGCCGCATAAAACGGACATTTACGCCACGTCTGACAAACATTTGAGGGTCATCCGGAAAATCGTGTATCGCCATAGTGAGAGATTGTCAGCCCATCGCCTAAAACTGCTATACACACCCTCGCGTCCCTTAGTCGCTTCTTACGACTCAAAGAAATGGGGTGATGCTATTCTAAGCTGGCATCACACTTGCGTGAATTAATAACAAACTTGTTTCGTTTAAAAATGTCTAAAATAATTTATTTTCTTCTGTCGGGTGGGATACCGAGTCGATGAACGACCCGATGAACCATGGTGGCAGTTTTTCGGCCCTCTACTACTACTACATAGCAGGCCTCTGACATGGTTGTGTCACAACCGCAGTCTAAATTATCAATTATCATAAATCAAGAACCGGGAAGGACGCCTAACGTGCGTCCGCTAATTCATTTCAATCATCTAGGATTACTCTTGTCACTTTCTGCTTACGCATTTCGTTTTTTTGTAACCATCCTTCTATTTCTAGGGCGCTTTCCCAGACGAAGTAGCTTACAACCTGATCAACCAAGCATCAGTGGACGAGCTGAACACGCGCTTGGCCGACTGTCAGGTGACGCACCGCAACTTCAGACCCAACTTCGTGCTGCAGGGGGCGAAGCCCTACGACGAGGACAACTGGAAGTTCGTCAAGATTGGGGAACATGTGTTCGAGATCATCAAGCCTTGCACTAGGTAATTATAAATTTTTTGTTGACCCCATTTAATTGTACTTATGTAGGTATTATTAGTGATAGGACGATGATAATGTAATTTTTTCGATTTCAGGTGCATAATGACGACCATAGATCCTGAGACTGGAGTCCGAAACACGAGAGCTGAACCTTTGGAGACTTTGAAGAGGTAATCATGTTAACGTATCCTTTGAAACGTAACAGTCGACTTGTGGCGCCCTCACCTGTTATAAATTAATTTCTTAAAATCCAGACTGTTTAATTTAGCGTTGCTATGCTGGGGTAGGTTAGGTATTAGTGACGGTCTATGAATGCGGCGCGGTGCTCGATCGCACGCGTCGCTCTGGGCGTGTGTTGTCCCTTTCTCGCTCGCAGGGCGAGACTGGCGACGTGCGCGCAGACCGCCTGACGGCGCCAACCGGTGGCTTCGGCGCCGCAGCACTCAGTCACTCAAAACCGTTCGGACGGGAGGGTATCGCATTGTGCGGATTTCCGCCACGCGTTTTGTGATGCCGCGTGTAATGGACGATTCAATTTGAGATCGCGCGTGTTGATGCATCGTATTATTGCGTTTCTCCTGGGTTGTACTGGAATGCCAGGCTTAGTGATTGTTGGATGTCTCGACGTCTTCCACGTGAGCGTCGCGTTGAATAGGCATCAGGTGGCCATTTTGGCCCGCGTTTGTACGGCCCAAATTCGGGTTGGGTCACGCGTAATGACTAATATCAAAGTGGAATACGAACAGAAGCTGTGAGTGGTTTGACGTGAATAACGCGCCATGGCTGTAGTGGAATGCTGGGTGTCGATATCTTTTCCACCCAGCCCTGTAAGTACCCACGGAATCCCGATTTGATCCATTCCCTGAACTTCCTTTCTCCGTTGGGTATTTTATGCATTTGGACCGGCACGTTGACTGTAAGTGTAAACCTGGTTGTTTAGTATAAAACTGTATTCGTGTTAATGGTGTGTTCCCTTTAGTCATATTTGTTGTACCATATCATTGTGACTCCTTAGTACGAATTGCGGAATTCGTGGGGTGATATAATTTGGAGGTACTTACTTATAATCTAGTGCTAATACGTGTGACGTAACGCCAGATCGGCAGACGGTATTTACTACCGACTTGAGTTATGTAAGGGTTGGAACACATCATTTGCCAATTTCAATCAACTTAGTTAATTAAGTTAAATAGATTTAGGTTCACGTTTAATTCATAGTATGCGCTGCTATATTGTGCAGCGTATGCTATTTAGCGCTGCGTAACGCAGCCATTGTCTGCCTCCAGTTGAACTCCTGGTATTTTGTTCGAAATTTACCTGTGTAAATCGCTTCCACTGCGGGAGTTTAGCTTGGAATTAGACAATTTTTGGTAGCAGAGCGTGGTTCAGAAAACCACTAGATTTAAGATTATTTTAGTATAAGATTTTTAATCTACCTACATAAAAAAAAAAATATATTTATTGTGGTTGTAGTGTGTGCCCTGTGTAGAATATCCTATCGGTAGGATCAGGGCCAATCAATTAGTGAATTGCTTGTTATTATCGTTGTGTTTACCCTGTGCGGATATCCTAACGGTAGGATCAGGGCCGATTGTCTATTATTTTTTTTATTGTAAGGTTCGGTGTTACTTTGAGTTGGTACCATGGCTCCCACAATAACACAGCTTCAGGCAAAAATTAGAACGCACCTAATTTGGTTCGCGACTAAGCAGGCGATGGTCGGTCGCGGGGACCGAGAGGACGCACTCATCGCTTGTGCGCAACGGATTGACGAACGGGTCGCGGAGGTGTTGGATTGCCTCACTGGATGCGAGGAGTTATTTGATGGGACGCCTGATGAGGAGGTCAAACTTACGGTCCGGATGAATGTGACCCAGTGCCTGGAGATGGGGCAGGAGATCCAGCAGGCGGCTGCTGTGATCACCAGGCGTAGAGCTGGGGAGCCGGACCCACCCCATGGTCCGCGGGGACCGGGGGTGCAAGTGCCCCTGCCGGCTGTGGCGATTCCGGTCTTCCACGGGGACTACACGGATTGGACCCGATTCCAGGATCTGTTTGACAGTGTGATTCATAACCGCACTGACTTGCAGCCGGCATATAAAATGGCACAATTGATGGCCAAGCTGCAAGGTGAGCCCCATGAGCTGGTAAAGCATCTACCAGTCGATGATGCAAGTTACGAGACGGCTCGCGGTTTGCTGATCGAGAGATACAGCAACAAACGTCTCATGATTGACCAACTCCTGGAACAGTGGCTCACCGTGCCGACCATCACACGAGGGACGGACCTCAGGGCCAAGGTCCTTAACCCTGTCTGCGTTGCAGTGAACGCTCTTGAGAGACAGGGGATGCCGGTGTCAGGCTATGATTATATCCTGGTCCACACGTTGTTGCGCCGCCTGCCGAGCGACATGGCCGCTCGTTTTGAACAGTCACACGGAGGTAAGACATCTGATTACCTCCCGACCTTCGAGGAGCTCAAGTCCTTCCTCGAGGCCGAGTGCAGGCGGGTAGATGCCCAATTTGGAGAGTCGCCTCACGCGGAGTCTGCGGCCGCTCGCCGCCCGGAACGGCCGGGTGCACAGGCGCGAGACGGTAAGAGTAGGCCACCCAGGCGATACAATGTCGCTAATTTGGAATCAAGGTGTGCCTACTGCAGAGAGGCGGGGCATCAGGTGACTGCGTGTGAGGAGTTCGCTGCACAGCGGGTGCAGAAACGTCGTGGTGTGGTGCAGCAACGGCGTTGGTGCTTTAGGTGTATGGGGCCGCATCAGGTGCGAGAGTGCCCATCAAGAAGCAACTGCAGGTACTGCCAGGGTGCCCACCATCAGCTCCTATGCATGAACCGCAGCGGAGATTACGGAGGCAGAGCTGACGCGGGTCAGCGGACGGAGTCTGCCCTACCTAGACGGGAGCAACGCTCCCCACCCCCTCCAAGGAGGAGTCCTCTTCCACCAGGGTTTCAGGGACGAGGCCAGGGACATCAGCAGGTGATGCCCCCTTCACCACGCGCGAGACAGTCACCACCTCGGCAGCAGGTGCCGGGACAGGGTAGGTGGTCACAGGTCCAAGGTCAGGGGCACCCATCACAGATACGTGATGCTACGGGCGGGTGCCAATACCAGGGCCAGTACATGCAGTACTCGGCGGGACTGAACAACATGGTGAGGTCTCATGACCCACGCATGCCTCTCCCCTTGGCTGAGCACCCGCGGCTACAGGCGCATCCACGGTACGCGCGCCTGCCGCAGGGTTACTATAGGCTGCCAGCCATGGCGTACAGGACCAGAGGTCCCTATCAGCAGGAGTGGGACCCACTCGAAGGTGTACGGAGAGAGGGGACCCCCCCGCAGGACGCGGACACTCCGCGCTTAGATTCCTGCTAGGTAAACGCCGCCTACACGCCAGCTTCGGCCCCCCGGCTAATTACGGTATTGTTGCCTACGGCAATGATTTGGGTATGGGGATCGGTGGCCGCAGCATACAGGTAAGAGCCTTGTTAGATACAGGGGCTCAGGGTTGTATTGTGTCTAGTAAGCTGGTGAGTAGGCTACGCTTAAATATAAGGCCCACAACGGATGGGGCTGTAGGTATTGGAGGTGTAGATGTGCCTGACGTTCGGGGTCAGGTGAGCTTCGAGTTCACATTAGGTAATACAGGTACAGGGGTCAGCTATCATGCCTCAGCAGTGGTGCTGGATGAAGTGGTAGGGAAACTTCCTCAGGTTCGGTTACCGTCAACGGTACGAGGGTTAACCACAGGCTTAGAGTTAGCTGATCCTGAATTTGATACTCCTGGTACGGTGGACGTTCTCCTCGGGTCAGACGTCCTCGGGAGATTCTGGTGCGGCAGAAAACGGGTACTTCAGCAAACTGGTTTAGTGGCCGTTGATACCACAGGGGGGTATGTTATTTTTGGCCCAGTTTGGAGACCTCAGGACCTACCAGAGGGCGATACGGTTCTCTATGGTAGTGTGTTGTCGGAGGTGCTGCAGAGGTTTTGGGAGTCTGAGGAGCCACCCACAGCGGATAGACGGAAGCCAGAGGATGACGAGTGCGAGCTGTTCTATCAGTACAACACTGCACGAAGTTCGTCAGGTAGGTTTGTTACCAGGCTGCCATTTCTCCCAAACCGCCCCTCCTTAGGTAGTTCGCGACAGATCGCGGAACGGAGACTACTGGCTATGGAGAGAAAGATGAAGCGAGATGCAGCACTTCGGCAGAAGTATATCGAATTCATGAGGGAGTACCTAGAGTTAGGCCACATGTCGGTGTCCAGCATAGATTGGAGGTGTGTCGAGCATTACTATATACCACACCTGGCTGTTTTGAAGTCACCGGAGGCGAAGATACGGGTAGTGTTTGACGGTTCTGCTCCTACATCGAATGGTGTGTCTGTGAACCAGTGTCTGCACGCGGGTCCCAAGTTGAACCGGGACATTGTGGACATCCTCACAGATTTTCGGTTGCACCAAGTAGCGTTCGTCGCAGACGTCAAAATGATGTTTCGCCAAACAATTATACACCCGGATGACCGTCGGTACCAGCTGATTTTGTGGCGTGAGAGCCCTGACGAGCCGATGGTCACTTATGAGCTTAACACGGTAACGTATGGTCTGAAGCCAAGTCCGTTTTTGGCAGTACGCACGCTGCGAGAGTTGGCCGCACAGGAAAGGGTAAGATTCCCTCGAGCCGCAGCAGTACTGGATCGCGACGTCTACGTGGATGACATCTGCACGGGTGCAGATAGCGTGCAACAAGCACTGCTACTACGAGACGAGCTGATCGCGATCATGGAATCAGGAGGTTATGAGTTGCGGAAATGGCTGTCCAGCTGTCCAGAGCTCCTGGCCGGGTTGCCAGGTGAGTTCCAGCAGGACCCGCACCTTTTCGAGAACCCGGACAATCCAAATACGTTGAGCATCCTAGGGGTGCAATATAGGCCAACGCATGATGTCTTTACATATCAGATCGAGCCAGACCTTTTGCAGAAGACTTGGACGAAGCGTTCGGTATTATCGACGATCGCCAGAACTTTCGATCCTAACGGGTGGATCGCACCGGTGACGTTCATGGCGAAGTGCTTCTTGCAAAGGTTGTGGATAGCAAACTTGGGTTGGGACGACCAGCTCTCCGGAGAGCTGTTGAATGATTGGACCAAGTTTGTGACCACCTTACCAGGGATCGTACGCATCGCCATACCTCGCAAGTTGCTCCCATCGGTGGGATGTAAGGCTACCCTACATGGGTTTTGTGATGCCTCGGAGCGAGGGTACGCGGCAGCTGTCTATTTGCGGACAGTCAGTTCAACGGGAACTGTAGACGTGCGTCTAGTTATGGCCAAGAGTAAGGTGGCTCCGGTTAGGACAAGATGGACCATTCCAAAGTTGGAATTGGCGGGAGCAGCGCTTCTCACGCGCTTGCTACATCATGTCGCTAGTAATCTACGCGGTACCATCACTTTGGATGAAACGGTGTACGCATGGACCGACAGTAGGATAGTTCTGTGCTGGTTACAGACGTCGGTACATACTCTTGAGGTTTTCGTGGCAAATCGGGTGTCACAGATTAAAGGATCGGAAACTCCGTTGGTATGGAGACACGTACCGGGAGAACAGAACCCAGCGGACTGCGCCTCACGGGGATGTAGGGCCCCTGATTTGGTAGGTCACTCACTGTGGTGGGGACCTCAGTGGCTGACTGAGTCACCTGAGAGATGGCCATACAATGAGTGCGGGTCGCCGCTTGGGCCACCTGATCGAGGTTTGCGAGTGAACGTAGGGCAGATCGTACCTAAGCCTAGTGCGGCTTTCTTGCTGGAACGATACAGCTCCCTCGACAAACTTCTAGGGGTGAGAGGTTGGATCAAACGGTTCGTGAACAACTGTAGAAAACCTCAAGCAGAACGGAACTTGGCACCTGTCCTCTCGCCTGCGGAGCGGAATGCGGCTCTAAGTTTATTGGTTAGGGTCGTCCAGGCGGAACATTTTGAGGAAGAGGTCAGGCTGCTCAGGGATGGCCGTGGAAAGCTGAAGGGAGGTCTTGTGCGCCTCAACCCGTTCGTGGACGAGCATGGAATGCTCCGGGTTGGAGGTAGACTTCGGAACGCTAACCTGCCCTTTTCAGCACGGCATCCGCTGTTACTCCCAAAGAAGGGACCTTTGGTAGAACTTATAGTTAGGGATCGTCACCAGAAAAACTCGCATGCGGGCTGCAATGCACTTTTGGCTATTCTGCAGCGCGAGTTTTGGATCTTGTCTGGACGACGTACGGTACGGAGCATTGTGTTTCGGTGCTTGCCTTGCTATCGGTTGAAGGCAGCCACAATGCAACCTCAGATGGGAGACCTCCCACCGGACCGGGTGACGGAAGCCTGGACGTTTGCGGGTGTGGGAACGGACTTTGCGGGGCCTTTTATGGTAAAGGCATCACGCCTTCGCAACGCGAAGTCAATCAAGGCGTATTTGTGCGTGTTTGTGTGCCTAGCAACCAAGGCCGTCCACTTGGAGCTCGTGGCCGACCTCACTACGGAGGCTTTCTTAGCAGCTTTAGATAGATTTGTGTCGCGAAGAGGGCGACCAGCGCTGATCAGGTCGGACTGTGGTACCAACTTTAAGGGCGCTGATCGATGTATGAAAGAAATTATAACGTTTTTATCGGAAAACGAGGAAGCTATCGGCACGAGCCTCTCCCGTCAGGGCATTAACTGGGTGTTCGATCCACCAGGATGCCCCCACTGGGGTGGTATATTTGAAGCGGTTGTAAAGTCCGCTAAGACGCATTTGATGCGCGTTATAGGTTTAACGATATTAACCTTTGAGGAGCTAGCGACCGTGTTTTGTAAAATTGAGGCCGTTCTCAATTCACGTCCTTTGTGTCCGCTTAGCTCAGATCCGAATGATCTGGAGGCCCTGACACCAGGGCATTTCTTAATTGGCCGACCACTTAACGCCTTGCCAGAATACCCCTACACAGAGGTCAGTAGCAATCGTTTGACGCGTTATGAGTTGCTGCAGCAAATGTCTCAGAATTTTTGGAAGCGATGGTCGCTTGAGTATTTGCACATTCTGCAGCAACGCCTTAAGGGGACGGACAGAACTGAACCCCCTCGCATCGGAGATCTCGTTCTGGTTAAGGATGCCAACCTGCCGCCACTGCGATGGCGCAGAGGGCGCATTCTCAACTTGTTCCCAGGTAGTGATGGCACTCCTCGAGTCGCGACAGTTCAGGTAGGGGATTCAGTTCTTAAGCGAGCAATAGCAACGCTATCTCGTCTCCCCAGTAGTGAATAGGCCTAAGGGATTCGGCCTAGGGCGGGTGAATGTTTAATTTAGCGTTGCTATGCTGGGGTAGGTTAGGTATTAGTGACGGTCTATGAATGCGGCGCGGTGCTCGATCGCACGCGTCGCTCTGGGCGTGTGTTGTCCCTTTCTCGCTCGCAGGGCGAGACTGGCGACGTGCGCGCAGACCGCCTGACGGCGCCAACCGGTGGCTTCGGCGCCGCAGCACTCAGTCACTCAAAACCGTTCGGACGGGAGAGTATCGCATTGTGCGGATTTCCGCCACGCGTTTTGTGATGCCGCGTGTAATGGACGATTCAATTTGAGATCGCGCGTGTTGATGCATCGTATTATTGCGTTTCTCCTGGGTTGTACTGGAATGCCAGGCTTAGTGATTGTTGGATGTCTCGACGTCTTCCACGTGAGCGTCGCGTTGAATAGGCATCAGGTGGCCATTTTGGCCCGCGTTTGTACGGCCCAAATTCGGGTTGGGTCACGCGTAATGACTAATATCAAAGTGGAATACGAACAGAAGCTGTGAGTGGTTTGACGTGAATAACGCGCCATGGCTGTAGTGGAATGCTGGGTGTCGATATCTTTTCCACCCAGCCCTGTAAGTACCCACGGAATCCCGATTTGATCCATTCCCTGAACTTCCTTTCTCCGTTGGGTATTTTATGCATTTGGACCGGCACGTTGACTGTAAGTGTAAACCTGGTTGTTTAGTATAAAACTGTATTCGTGTTAATGGTGTGTTCCCTTTAGTCATATTTGTTGTACCATATCATTGTGACTCCTTAGTACGAATTGCGGAATTCGTGGGGTGATATAATTTGGAGGTACTTACTTATAATCTAGTGCTAATACGTGTGACGTAACGCCAGATCGGCAGACGGTATTTACTACCGACTTGAGTTATGTAAGGGTTGGAACACATCATTTGCCAATTTCAATCAACTTAGTTAATTAAGTTAAATAGATTTAGGTTCACGTTTAATTCATAGTATGCGCTGCTATATTGTGCAGCGTATGCTATTTAGCGCTGCGTAACGCAGCCATTGTCTGCCTCCAGTTGAACTCCTGGTATTTTGTTCGAAATTTACCTGTGTAAATCGCTTCCACTGCGGGAGTTTAGCTTGGAATTAGACACAGACCATATACCTAAAATCTACGCCGGACAAATTGAATCTTATATGGGTTACGACGCGCGCTGGTTCTGTTTTTATTTGTACCTTATCAAAGGGCAGGGCGTTATCGTGTGTCAACTGGTCACGGCCGATTGTAGGAAATGATTGATGAAAGGCGCAATAATTTCATGTAGAAAATCTGCAGATATGAAGTTTACGGGCTGCCGCAGACCAAACGTACGTTTTTGCGAGCGACAGCTCGAGCATTTTTCGTAGAAATTCAAAAGAGCCGTACGCATTAGAAACCCGAAAAGGAACTATCGTTATTGAAATGAAGGTGACATCGCCTAGAATGACAAACGCCGCCGGTTGCCGTCGGGCGACCGTGAGAGCCGTTTGTCATTCTCTACAATGTCACCTTCATTTCAATAACGATAGAGTTCTTTTTCGGGTTTCTAGTGAAAAGTGCTCGAGCCGTCGCTCGCAATAACTGCTCTTGCTCTGCGGCGGCCCTAAAGCATATTAGCGTCAGTTTGCTCCGTGCGCAGCGCGATGTCCCGCGGCGTCTCTTGAATTTTAGTCGAGCGAATCAAGTTTATGACAAGAAGACACATTTGATTGAGAAAATCAAAGTTGTTGAAGTGGCGAGATGCACCAAAGTGGATATAAATAAAGCTAGCGTAGTGCACCAATAAAACTAGTGTATTCTATGATCCTGTGTGATGTTACTCATTCTGCGCAAAACGAGATAATTTGATGCTACGCGTTCGGGTAATCGATTTGTACTGATGCTTATGTCCTCTATTGCAACGAGTTATATGCGTCCGCCATTTACATCTTTTTTTTGTGTGGGACACTGAGTTGATGATCGACCTGATGAACCCATGTGTCAGGAGTTTTTGAACCGTAGTAGGCCATTTATATGTAAACTTGCGACGTAGCGTCCTGGCCAAAGAATACTATTCTCACTGAGTCCTGGCCACCGGGAGCTGGCTGACGAATATAATTCGAGCTTGTTTATTTTTTTTCAGCTACCGTCAAATAAGCAACCCGGTGGAGCGCAAGTCGGGCGGGAGTTCCCCGCGCATGGGGCTGCAGATGGCGCTGCGCTCGCCCCCCGGCGGCAGGGTCAAGCTCAGCGACGCAGTATACGTAGCTTAGTTATCATATTTTTCTATACCAGTTTTTTACTGTACAAACTTTCAGGGCGTGTTCTAGACGTGAAACTGAACTTCTTTTCTGCGTAATACTCTTACTCAATATGAAAAAATATAAACAACCTTTATTCATTTTTAGAATAAAATATTCTAGTTATGTAAATATTATGTTCAGTTTCACGCCTAGAACACGCCTTGAAAGTTTATAGCAATTTCCATGTAGAACCAGGATATTTTATAAGAATATTTTGTAACAGTTAAGTTTTAAACTTCCGAGGTTGTTTACACTATTCATAGTTTTAATATAAAGGAGTTCAATTGTCGGTATTTTGTTACAGTCATATTTTAAATAAATCTGTCTTCCAATAAACTTTTCATTGGCATTACCTATGCATGAGAAGGAAAAAAACATTGCCAAAAAGAAAGACAGCTTCGTAAAATTAGTCTTATATTGAAGGCTTGTAAAAGTCATATATCTCATTTAAAAATAAGAATTTAAATGCAGGCACTTATAAAAGGCGTATTCAAATGCATTCGGCCAGTCATTTTATTGACCTGATCATGGACTACCAGCAGCCGCGCGAAGATACACACAGCCTTGGAAACTTCGTACATTATGAAATCGTATGCGTCATATCGTCGCTTATATAACAACACCGCGCAAGTCGATTTTTAACGGTTTTTATGTTTTGATGTCGTTGGATAGAGCGTTTTCGTGCGGTTTTGTCGACCAATCACATTCTTTACTTTTCCGCCAATAAGAGCATGGAATTCAAACAATTGTAACACCGCCCAAGTCAGTTGGCGCCAAAACACCGCGCAAGTCTTTATACCGCCATATGTTGTATTCAAATGCGTACGATCTGCCCGGCCACAGACAGCTTGTTCTCGTGGCTGTTGTTGAGGAGCAGGCGGGCGAAGGTGCCGCCGCCCTCGCCCTTGCTGAGCCGCTCGGGGTTCACGGCCACGCTGCCGGCGACCTCCTGCAATGACGAGCAGGCCAGAGATCAGGCACAGAATACTTATTTGTACAACAAGAGAGTAAAGTTATTTTTTTTTTTTTTTTTTATTAATGATGGGTTTGCTCTTGACTCTAGTCTGGGTCATAGGACAGAGACAGAGTCTAAGATGGAGCGAGCTCACCCAGAAGAAGCCTGTTAAGGCACTGGCACTCCCACACACTGACGGAACGCAGCAAGCTACTTGGCGCCAGACTTCGGTGGGATGGTGGTCGCGAGCCAGGCGGCCCCTTGCGGAGCCTTCCACCGCGCACGTGGGATCGTTCAGCCGGACTTATCCACAGGCAAGCCTGTGTTGCCGTTGCCCGGGGTGGACCGCTAGGAGGTAGATCCCATACCACCCCATTTTTGCTTCGAGTGCAAATTTTTAATGCCGAGGTTTCTGGGAGGAGGAGCTGGACATCCTGAATAGAGTGAAGCGATACTTTACGCCTGGACAGCTTTTAACTTTTTACAAAGCACAAGTCCGATCCTGCATGGAGTATTGCAGTCACCTTTGGCTCAGCCAAATACCAACTTGCCGCTCTTGACTCGGTGGAACGTAGGGCCAAGAGGCTCATAGGCGACATAAAACTGGTGGACATCAAGCTACATAGCCTGGCACATCGCCGCAAGGTTGGCTGCTTGTCGGTTTTATACAGATTGTACTTCGGAGAGTGTGCTCAAGAGCTTCACGACCTTGTTCCACCAGCTCTCTTCTAACATCGGACTTCTAGACGCACCGCCGGAAACCATCCATACCTGGTTGCCATTCCACCAATTAACTTGTCACGAGGGCAGGCAGCTAAGAGTTATGAATTACCTTGAAGAAGCAGCGGAAGTGTCCGGGCAGCACGAGCACGTGCGGCGTGTGCGGCAGCTGCGCGTGCGCCGCCCACAGCGCCGCGTCCACTGCTGGACAGGTGTGGCCCGCGCCCGCCCCCGCCCCCGCGCCCGCCCCTCCGCACAGCGGGTAGTAGCACTGCTGGGAGATGAGATGGCAGGCCAGGCGGGCCAGTTTGTCGCCGCCGCAGCCCCTGACACACGGACAAAAGATTAAATTACTTCATAAAGCTAAACGAAAAAATTGCTGGAAGCGTTTCCAAAACGGGGTCAGTGGTATATGGTGGTATGTATGAATGTGTAGCACGTAGCACGATGTATGTGAGGAAGCCCATAGAACTGAAGAAGCTAACAATGACGAACTAGTACTTCATTTGTATTTTATAATCACCCTTTCCTATATATCAATTTTTGTTTTTGTATTGACATAAGATATGTAATTTATTTATTTATTTTTACAAGTTTATTTTTAATATCTCGACCAATATATTTGCAGTGCCCTCAAAAGGGCGTCATGTGTAATACGCTCATGTAAAATGACCTTAAGAATTACCATGTCATAGCCCCTCCGTTTCTATCATAAATGAATTATGATAGAAACGGAGGTGCAAGTTTCGGTTAACTATTTCGCTTTTGTGATCAATCTATCATAGAGTATGCACACCGAGAGTCGACACTCCCGCCCCAGACGCGCTCAGTTTGCCTACCGTCTGGCTGTCGGCGGCGCTTCGCGAACTACTAAGCTAGAATACGACCGCCTCGCTGCGTGAACACTGAACACTCGTCGCGCGGTCCGCATTGTATATGATCCATCATCGTCTGCATCGTCACTTACCATCAGGTGAGATAGCGGACAAATGCGGGCCTATTTTATATTTAAAAAAAAACTAACTAACTAATGAACTCATCAGTGATGTTGATTTACTTTGGCGTGTTCCTATGTAGAAGTGACTCGAAAAAATGTCATAGCTTTTTCGGCTTATTAAACTGAAAATTATCCCTAAAAACTTTTTAAAAAGTTTAAATTCTTCTGGAATCAAATTATCACCAACTGGAGTCCGCGCGACGCAACCGTCTAAGGGGGAAAACAGGTATTTAAAGCGCCGCTTTTGGTACCTAGACAGAGGAGTTTCATTTATACGTGGTAGTGCTAATTATTTATAATTTATTCATGCTATTATTTATAAACGTACTTACAGTGAGATCTCCTCCTGGCTGAGCTGCATGAGCACGTCAGTACTGGTCACCCCGACCAGCACTCCGTTGATGCTTAGGGTGCTGGGGTCCGGTATGAAGTGTATGTTGGGATGTTTGCGGCGCGTGGCGTAGGGCGGCGTCGGGTACATGTTGATGTGAAACGCGTCTTTTTGGCTCGACGCTATGTAGATCTTTGTGAATGGACTATGGGGATAAAACGAACACTAGATAAATAAAATAATAATAATAATAAAATTCTTTATTGAACATATAAAAAGCACAAAATAGAGAATGTACAGAAGGATCACTCGGCCCTTTTTTCGATTATTTCCGCTTTCGGCGAGAGCTGCCACAGTTTTCTTACCGATTTTATTTAATGGAGTAGGTACCTAAACTTACAGGGAGTAACAGAAAGGCTATATCAAGCCGAAAGGTGCTCATGAAACTGAACAATTTTCCCCATTTCCCCACTTTAACCTCCTTTTGGCTCGATAGACCCTTTTGATACTCCCTGTATTTACATTACGTATACTACCTACATGGCACAATTATTATGAAATGAGGAATGACGAGTAGATCTGATCTGCTCTGGGGCTGTTGAGACTGAGCATCACCCCATTTCTTTCCCGTGGGAGTCGTAAAAGGCAACTAAGGGACTTGAGGGTGTGTATTGCAATTTTAGGCGATGGGCTGGCAACCTGTCTCTATGGCGATACACAATTTTTCGAATGACCCTCAAATTTTTGACAGAAGTTGCGTAAATATCCGTTTTTGCAGCCGTTTACGCTCTGCCTAACCCGCAAGGGATAATAGATGTGATATGTGTTTGTATGTATGTACATCAAAAATGAAAATTTTGCCTTTATATGTAGAAACTCAAATCATATTATAAATATACTGATTAGAGTTAAATCTTGTTTGTTCTTTTATGAAAGCAAGTTTTTATTTAAGTTGGTACAAAATAACTTTGTACAAATCACATCGTATACAAACGCGGTTGACACTCGACTACAAGTGTGTTTGGATTGGTTTGGATTTCCTTGTAAACGGCGGCGTGTCAAATTGTGGAGAGTTTCGTGACGTTTGCTTGAAGTGAGCTCTCTGTATTCGGCGCGCAGCCGCCAATACTTACTTTGTGTAAAAAGCAAATAACATCCTAAACATAGAAATATGTGAAGTAGGTACAACAAGGCGGCCTTCTTGCTATGGCAGCATAAATATATATAATCATTTGGGATACCGAGTCGACGAGCCATCTAATGAACCTTAAGTACACTTTTTAACAGTCTACTAGGTAGCTAGTCTTTTTCTATAAACATAAAAAAGTTCCTATAGTAGGCATCTGATGTGGTTGTGTGTCTGCCATCTAGGTAATCAATCATACACAGGAGCCGGAACTGACAGCTTAACGTGCCCTCTGTACCACGAAACCATCACTTTTTATGGATTAACAAATATCAACTCCAACTCACCAAGTAGTGCTAATCTCTCCTAAGCTATTATCTACCAGTTTCTCAAAGAACACCTTCATAAGTCTCGGCCAAAGAATTACTATGGTCTGTTTTTATAAACTTGCAAATTTTTCAAGCGCGGGCATGATTTGAACCTGCGACTTTCGCCATTACTAGTGGCGACGCCTCTTCCACCTGGGCTACCGCGGCTCGTCCCTTGCCCGCGAATTTACAAGTGTATCTTAAGCATCACTGTCTGCGTCTAGGATGGGTCCTGACAGGAGTACCATTGTGCTATGCTGAAGACGACGAGATCCTTCAGCGGCTCGAAGGCAATTCAATGAATTCACAAAACCAAGTCACTCAATATTAAAAACATTGCGCAACAAACATCTAAGATATTACACTAAATTTTAATCTTTCGCGGTTGTTTGCACTTTTCATAATAATTTAATAATTAAAAAAATCCGTTTAACTTATAATTATAAATAATCTAAGATATTACTCACCAAGTGGTGCTCAATTCCCCTAAACTATCCATTAGCTTCTCAAAGAACGCCTTGTAAGTCTCGGCCATGGAATTATCCTTGACTTTATCGTGGTCCGCGTCGAGGAAGGGTCCTGTCAGGATCACCACATGCGGCCGGTGCTGCGTGATGTAGACCACCAGGTCCTTGAGGGGCTCGAAGGCCAAGTTGTCTGAAGTGGTGTACGGACCCGCCGCTACCACTAGCGACATTGTGCCTGTTGGAGAAAGTTGGTTGGTTGTAATCCAGCTGTTCCATACATTTTGTTCGAGTAGGTATGAATTTTTCAATGGAGCAGGTGTTTTTTTTGCGATTTCGCAGGTGACCCCATAATAAGGCCGAGAGCATCGTTAAGCGGATC
Organism: Tuta absoluta; assembly: GCA_027580185.1. Taxonomy (NCBI): domain Eukaryota; kingdom Metazoa; phylum Arthropoda; class Insecta; order Lepidoptera; family Gelechiidae; genus Tuta; species Tuta absoluta. The sequence continues at coordinate 971,071 of JAQAHW010000019.1, read as the reverse complement.
CGCGCCCGCCACCCGCGCGCGGTTTACGCGGCGGACGAGACCCGTCACGGCAACCGCTTCACGATGCGGCGCCAGTATTAATTTGCGTTTCTGGGGTACAGTCGTGTCGCGCGCGCGCTTTGTTCGGTACAAAGTTGTAAAATGGAGGCATTACTGCTTTATTACATAAATCAACGTCAACGCAAAATACCGCTTTCGAGCCCTTATTGCGAGTCAAGGTTCGTTAGTGGGGAATTTGCCACAAAATTTTCCAAACTAAGAGCGGACCCAAGGAGATTTCTATATATTTTAAAATGTCATGTACGACTTTTGATGAACTTTTCGCCAAATTGGAACCATTTTTTGAAGGTTCGTATACCATAAAACTAAATTTTCTTTCGAGATTACTCATCCGCCGCGTGCGATAAGCTTCACGATGCGGCGCTGAATAAAACCAACCGCGCGCGGGAGCCGCCGGGCGGATGGAGGGGCGGTCGACGAACGCCGTGCGGTCGAACGCGCCACGATGCTGCGCTATAGAAACTGAACCGCGGCGCGGGTGGCGGGCGCGGATCCGCTTAACGATGCTCTCGGCCTAAAAGTTGTTCAGAATCATGAGTAGAATCACCCTGTAAAATTTCCGGGGTGAATAAAAAATATTACCCTGTTATAAATTGAATGGTGTTTCGAAACTGTAAATGAAATTGGTCAGATATGATTTGCTTTAATTTGCATTTTGCTTGTTGTAGCTGTTTTTCAGTGGTTTTTAAGGCGAGTGTACCCGTGAACCACATCGACAGTGGCGCCACTTCACAATAAAAATACTATCTCTTTCCTTTATACAAAACAACTATCAAGTTTTTTGTATTATCCATAAGTAAAATTAGAACCTGCAATCTCAATTAGAGATTTGAAGCCACCCATAAAAAGTATGTGGCTGTGTAACGAACGATGGGTATGTAATCATGAACAGCAACAGAACCATTGGCTTATCTTACTGATATGGCTCTTAGCGATAAGGCCTTTGCGCATATTTAGTTTGATTATATTCTATATTCTGTTTTCTATTTCTAATTGTGCAATATAGTGTTATAACTTACTTATCCTGCTCTTAGAAACGGTTTTACATTTATCAGTTTAATTAAAATTACAGTAAGAAGCACTGATGGACGGAGGCCACGCCTCGGCAAGCGTACAACATACAAGATACTTTATTTGCTTAAAACGTTTGTAAATAAGGTGGTAGCAGGTTTTCATAATAGTACATTGTTGTCGAGGTATGGAAAATAAGACTTTGCTGGACGAGTATAGTTTGAAGTCCGAGCCGCAGGCGAGGACTTCAATTATACAAGTCAAGCAAAGTAATTTTCCCCGAGGCTTACATAGTGCTTTTCTCAAAAAAAGGCTAGGAAATGAAAGATTGCACTTCTTATAAAAGTTAGCTAGCGACCACAACACAACGAAACAAATAAAAATTTACAATTTTCCCACCAATTGTAATTTTTTAAAATAAATTCGCCTGTAAGGCACAGTATTACGTAATATTCAGCCATACTAAAGGGCGGGGCAGACCGGCTCCGTATCCGTTCCGTATCCAGCTCTCGTCCGTAGTCACGCACGAACTTATGACGTTGTAATGTATGGGACTGAATGAGATACGGCATACCGCTTGCGTGCAGCACGGAACGGATACGCAACGGATACGCAACGCAAGCGGTGTGCCGTATCTCATACAGTCCCATACATTACAACGTCATAAGTTCGTGCGTGACTACGGACAGGAGCTGGATACGGAACGGATACGGAGCCGGTGTGCCCTGCCCTTAAATGTTTAGTTCATTCTTTTCTTTTTTAATTCTGGACAGGCAAGGGTCTTCACATCATACAGCCTCGTCTTTAGTTACATGTTTCATACAAAATTACGTTCCGTTTCTATGAGAGTCATCGAGATAATTTTAAAATCAAATTATGTGGGTTTAGCGTATAACAAATTTATCTTAATGGACACCAGCAAAGGATTTCCATACAACTTTGCTGGCGTGATCTGAGACGTGACAAACAATGTGAAACTTCGCGGTTTCTTTTTTTGAAAGAAATGAACACATTTCCTAGCATGTTTGAGAAAAGGTACATTAATGTCTTGCCAACTTACGATTAGCATGCAAATCTTCTATACATGAAAGCTAAAATAGTAGTGTAAGTAAAATAGTAAGCGTAGCGTTGGACGCCCTCCGGTTAGATGGATCGATGACCTACGTGGGAGACTGTAGTTCGTGCCTTGGTGCGTACCCTGGGGGACGCCTACGTCCAGCAGTGGAACTATAGGTTGATGTGATGTAATAACAAAAAAGTGACCTCTCAATGTGTGTATCATATCGCGTGCGTGGTCGGGGGCAGGTCGCGCCGCGTCTGCGTGTACCTCCTGCGCGAGGAACCGGTCCCCGCGCGGGTTGCAGCCGCGCGCGACCACCACCTGCCCGGGGAACAGGGAGTACTGCTTCACGCTGCAGGTGGAAAATACATCGTCAAAGTTATCAGCTATTTTATTCCCATAGTACAATGCTTAGTTTGGGGCTAGATGGCGCTGTGTGAAATGTTCAGGATATTTATTCAAATATATTGCAGAGCTGCAATAGTTAGCTTTATCCAGGACTGGGGTATAAGGAACAGCCCTCTGAATACTGACGGTATGCTAATAGGTTGCATGCAGACTACAGACCAAACTCCGCGCGCGCGACAAGGAAAGACGGTCTTAACAACCCTTCCCTAGGAACATATGTCAGAAAACGAAAATAATAATCGACCATAATACAAAATTACGATCAGCTGACTGATTTTATTACAAAAAGTCAATTTTTATTTCGATGTTTCCTGAAATATATTCTCTTAGGGAAATGTTGTTCAGTTTTATCGTCTGCATGCACTTACACCGTGTATATATATTTGTGTAGTTACTTGTCAATATCCATAGGTACGGCTTGGCTGAGCGAGTCTTGCCACGTGCCCTGCAGCACCACGCACTTAGAGTTGAGTCGAGCGTCCGCGTCGCACTCTATACGACCGCATACGTACACTTCTGTCTGCAAATAGAGAAGGCCTATCAACATTTATAATGCGCACTGCTAAAGAGTAAAACTCACTACCTGTGTCTGTGTTTCCAAACGCATACAACCCTAATCTCTTCAAAGTAAGAGTGAACAGGCTTCTTCTGGGTGAGCTCGCTCCATCTTAGACCCTGTCTGTCCTATGACCTAGACTAGAGTCAAGAGCAAAGCCATAATTAATTTTAAAAAAGCCTATGACTTTATTATGTTGGACTGTGAAATATTAAAGCTACATAAATACATCCAAATCATTTATCCCTTGCGGAGAAGGCATAGCGTAAACAGCTGTAAAAAACGGACAATTACGCGGATAATTATTCAGGGAATCGGCAGCAGCTTTGCATGTACACTACTTGCTCTGCGCTCGCCAATCCGCCTGCCAAGCGTGGTGAGTAAGGCAATACCCCAATAGGACCGAACATGGGCTAGCAACTATGAACTACTCATAGCCATTAAATAACCACGACAGAATTCCAAAAAATTAGGGAAAGTAAGTACAATTTAGAAACTTCACACTATTGACACTAGATACATCAATGATTGTTGTGCCTGGTAATGTTGACGTAAATGACAAACATTTGAGGGTCATTTAGAAAAATCGTGTATCACTATGGTGACAGTTTGTCAGCCCAGTGCCTAAAATTGCAAAACACTTGTATCCCTCGAGTCCGCCTCAGTCGCCTCCTACGACACCCACGGAAATGAAATGGGATGATGCTATTCTAAGCCGGCGTCACACGGCAAAAACTAAGAAATGGAGTAAAATGCACTCATTGCTGTATTTTATGGAAAGAGCATTAATTGAGTACCTATCTGTTAACATCTGTGGAAGCATGTAGTGGACATATTGTGTCTAGTTGTTTGGCTAAAGGCATTTTTGGGAACATAGATTCCGGGGCATTGTTGTTTGAGCGATCGGGCGTAGCGCAAGGATCAAATGACCTGTCAACATTTCTTGGTTTTGGTACTTCGCAAGTCCTGACCTAAATGTTTAAATTAATTTGAGCTAATAGCCCACAGTCGATTTTCACAATAAAACAATTTTAAACGGATTTAAGTAGTGTTTATTTTGGATTTTACAATTCCTGCGTTTAAATCAGTTTATTTTTTTTATTGTGATGATGAGTAATAGTTGTGTGTGCAAACTCAAGAAAATATTAAATCAGATTTTCATTTCATGACGATATACCGGGTGGCCCGATAGTGACGTCCAAGGAATAAACTTAAATACCTTATACTAAGTAAGGAGTATACGAATCAGCCCCATGTTGCGAGATTTTTTGTAGTTTCAGAGTGATTCAACATTTAAAGTTATATAGGGAACATTCTACTGGGCGGCTGTTTTGCTTCTTTTTTGTACGCTAGAAAATGCAAACCATGAAGATTATGCCACAGAAACAAACACTCGAAAAGCCATAATGCTAGGAAAAAAAGGGAAAACAGCCTGAAATGAAATCTTCCCATACAACTTTGAAAGTTGATTAACTCGGAAACTTTCAAAAATCGCGGAACATACATGCGGGTGATTCAAATACCCGTTAGCTTAAGGTATTCAAATTTTGTCTTAGTATAACATCACTATACGGGCCACCTAAGTTGTAACTAGAATAAAAACAAGGTGTGAACGAGCCCATGAAACTGAAAAACTCTCCCCAAGGAACAAAGGGTCCAAATACGAAAAGGGATTTGACCCTACTCCCATACAAAATGTGGATAGCTAACGTTATTACTACTTTACACTAATAAGAGACATCAAGAGGTGTATTTTTAAATTCTGTGCAGTAAAACATGTCATACAAGAGGTAAGTTGCTCAGTTGTTGCAGTCTGGCGTTCGCGAAATTAATTTCTACATACACATATCACACCTAATATCCCTTGCGGTGAAGGCAGAGCGTAAACGGCCGCAAAAACGGACATTTATGCCACGTCTGTCTGACTTTAATTTCTATTGATACAAAAATGAAGCAATGCACATTACCTGCGTTTTATGTCGAACAGAAACCGTTTCTTTGATGTCCGCCTTCTTCATGATACACTGAGACACGTAGTTGATATGATTGTCGTATGTACTCGCCTTTTCATGGAGAAGTTCAAAACCAATCCTGGGAAAAACACAGTGCTCTCACTTTCATTAGGTAGGAAAGTAACTAACTAAATGCTTTTATGAGTCTACTATGTATTTATATTGGTCGACTTGGAATTGTTGAACCTGATTAGATTGTGTTATGATTACGACTAGACATGCACCGACTAGTCAGCCATTTTATGCTCGTTAATTAGTCGGCTGTAATACGACATTGCAGTTTAATATAATAATTCATTTCATTTAATTCTGCCCGAAATGAAATCACAACTGTTTTAATTGCCAGAAAGACTAAAAACGTGCAGAGACGCGATTTCTTTTTCCAAACATCATAATAGTAATGATCGGCTCAGCCGACTGGTCGGCCGGTTTTGTACCTAGTCGGCGACTAATATTTTTAAGCAGATTAGTCGGCTAGTCGTCCATAACTGTCCATAACCATAGGCGGAGCATCTCTTTTTATGACTTATCAAAGTCAGGGTACAATCGGTACTAAACCACGATGCGTTGCTTAGTTTACTTGTGAGTTGTGCATGATTATGTCTTGGAGCGAGCGGTAGGCGGCAAATCATACTTACTTGGCCTATTACTTTTCGGGTCAGCGGCTGTCAAGTTGACCTTGAGGTTAAATTAAGTATGCGAGTCTCTCTAGGCTCTCTGTCTCCGATGGTTTCTAGAAGCTTCTCGTCAGCGTAGAACACCACTGTACCCTGGTATATCTGTATAAGAAGGCTGGATGCCTACAAGTATACTTACTTGGCCTTCGTGTATAAGTCGCCGTCTTCGTTAGGTACTTGCGTAATACTGAGGTTGAGTATATCAGTCGGTCCATTAGGGTTGCCGATAGCTTCCAGAAGCTTTTCGTCGCCGTAGGACAGCACTACCGTGCCCTGGTTTGTTCTTGATGTGTATTTTGCGGAATGATTACTGGAAAAGAATTAAGCTGTTTTGTTTTTTGAGTGTGATTTACTAGGAAAAAAAGTAAGAATCCTCTTAAAAAAGATTTTAATTTTTGCAGGGCCACTAGAAAATTCGAGGATGTGACGCTGAGACGGAGCATCAGTGAACCCAGTACAGTACCACATACTGGGAATAGGGTGGAATGATTCCCACATGAGGAACTGATTAGATCACCCCATCCGCGAGCCACAACCAGATAGTAATTTGAGCAAGATCAGCCATAAAAATTGCATGATGGTAGCTAATAACATCGTATCTTGGGTTCACCGACAGCTCGTGTTAAACTTACATGGTGGGCGAATATGTTGCTGGACACAACTCATTTTGAGCTGGATTTGTTTCTTCTTTGATTTTCGCTCTCTGAAATTAGATGAAGTATAAATTTAAGACTTTATTTTCTTAGGACTGGACTATTTCAAAAATAAAAATAGTAATTTTATGTCCTAAAGTAAATACAAACTGCTATATGTTCACCTTAGGATCTTCCTTGCAGGTCTATTAGCTATTACAGAACTAGTGAAAAATCAGTTGGCAGTAGTAAGGGAGCTTTATTTTTCTAAAGTAGTTAATCAACCTGCAAGAAATAATACAGTAATTTTGTTCTAAAGTAGGTAAATACAAACTGCTATATGTTCCCCTAAGCATCTTCCTTACAGAACTAGCTATTGCAGAAATTGAAAATCAGTTTGCAGTGCCCTTGTGGGAGCAGATTCTCAGCAAAGATTAAGCATTTTACTGATGTGACTTTGAATTAATTCATAAATTAATAAATATTAACTTAAATACATATATGAAATAGATCATTCCATGAAGATATTGGCTACTTTATTATAATATACAGGGTGTAAGGGACAGCCCTCCGAATACTGATAGAGTGCATGTAGACCATGAAAGTGAACAACTTTCCTCTAGGAACATATTATGTCAGGAATCAACAAAAAATGATCGACCTTCCGTACAAAATCACGATCAGCGACTGCATTTACTATGGGAAGTCCAAATTCTTGACGTGTCCTGAAATATTTTCTTATGGAAAGTTGTTCAGTTCCATGGTCTGAATGCACACTATCAGTATTCGGAGGGCTGTCCCTTACGCCCTGTATATGTGTGTAAAATGTATAGATTTTACATTCAGGGTGTAACAGACAGCCCTCCAATTACTGAAAGGGGGCATGCAGACCATGATACTGAACCACTTTCCCCTAACAAAATAATTATGACAGGAATCCTCAAAATATGATATTAAGATCAGCTGACTGCCTTTACCATGGGAAGTAATTTTTATTTAAATCTGAAATATATTCTTAGGGGAAAGTTGTTCAGTTTTGTGGTCAGGCTGAATTCACCCTTTAAGTATTTGGTGGCCAGTCCTTTAAAATTTTATTAATAGCTTTAGGTTCTACATATGTAAATGCTCCCATTCACATCACAAAAATTACAATGTTGGTGGTTTGATAGGATGCTGCAAATCATGTTACACATGAAAAACAATAAATTAGATAATAAATAAGTAAGTGTATTTACAAAAGCTTGCTTTCTTTATAAATTATAACATAACATGTTGCACTAAAACTGAGGGTACAAATAAAAACATGCTGGTAAAAATTAAACTTGTGGCATCAAATTCTTTAGAACTGAGGAGAATGAGTTGATGGCTGCAGACGAGTATGGATCTAGTCATGAATTGTAACCAACATGAACCAGAAGCAAACTCGCCCACAAATATCATCAAGCAAAACAAAATCCAAGCAAAATTTTATCAGAAAATACAGCTTCTACATAACCGCAAAATGGTTCTTCTTCCAGATTTCATTTGGAGAATGATCTACAAGCACTCAATGAGTGTAGATCTAGTCACAGCTAAGCAATGCGAACCAAGACCTACACCCACTGAGCACAAGTAGGCTTAAGGCTTCAATAACAACACTAGCAGGAACAGGAATGTGCTTGCTAACAAATAACTACAAAAAAAAACAACACAAAAACATAACAAAATATAGTTTTTAACAATGCAAAACTTCATAACCTAAAAATATGCCTATATAGCACTTACCTTGGGAGTGGTTGCCATGTAATTCGACAGGACATCATTATCTGGCCTGGTCATTAAGGTTTATTATTATCATAACAGAAAACATAACCTGTAAAATTATTCACAACAGACAAGGCATTTGCATAAAAAACATAGTGGCTATGTCATGTAATCATGTAACACGTATTTAAATATACAAGTAGGGAATTACAGCCTCGTACAATAAGTTTCACGAAATAAAATAGGCGTCAGAAAGTGGTAAACGGACACGTGTGAGACGCGAATTGAAAGGATACTGAGTGGAAATAGGAGCCCCATACACCTTCAAACTCGAGCCGGTAGTAGATCTAACCGCATCTTTGGCGGGCGCAGTAAGGCGGCGCTTGGAAAATTCCTTTCTCACAAGCACATCTAGGTTCTCGAGGTCCGGCGCAGCGCCATTCAAGTTTGTCAAGCTGAATGCCATCCATTGTTCAGTAAAAGTTTCCGCGTCAACGTCGTTTTCTTGACACAAACGCACACCTTAGAGAAAAAAATGGGTAAGATTGATTAGTGAAACAACCTTGAACATTCATTTTACGGTTGAAGTTAGACCGGCAACATTAGTGTTTATTCCTATCCATATCAAGCGAACACCTTAGCTACTTACAAAACAAAGAACTTACATTTAGCTATCACTTCTCCTGATACTTCTATGCCTAACAGTTGAAATTGCTCAGTCACTGATTCTTCGGAAGCCATTTTCTTTAAAATAAAGTGTGTGAAGCAAGCAAAAGACCGCCAATCAAAAAGTTTGCGTCAAAGTTTAATTCAGGGTTGCTATTTTTGAACAATAAAAATACCACAGTATTCTTTTGAAATAAAAGCATTAAGGTATTTTAGAACAGATTAAAAAGTTACGCTTCTCTATGCCAACAGATGGCGTTAAACATCTAGGGGCACAGAATAACCAATAGTATGTAGTATATATTATAGCAAGTTCACATGCTCCTGCTCCTGCCGCTGTCGCGAATATTGCTCGATATACTTCCGCGGAAGAACCATCAACAACGCGAGTGAGTGTTTAGACACTGCAATTATACTCTTCTCGCACCAATATGAGTGAGCGAGATAGCAATACATTCCACACGCGTTCGTGCTGCCATTAATTTTCGACTCGCGCACGAAAAGCCGACACAGGTCGTCCGATGTGCTCCTGATTAGATAAGTCGCCGGCCGCGCCGCTGACGATTTCTCCCGAACGACAACGACAACAATGAGATCGTGTATACAAGACAAGCATACTACAATGATTTTGTACCATAAATGTTATAATAATAAACCGAGGTAAATATTGTTTGTTTTTTTTTTTTTCATATATTGTATTTTAATTGCTGATTATACGTAGAAGTTGTATGAAATTAATTAAGAAGTTGATTAAAATCTAATGACCTTGAATAGGTAAGTTGATGTGCTGCTAATAGTACCAGCACAATATAAACACTAAGAGCCCTTCGCGGACGTTGTTCAAGTTAATATTTAGTATAATCTGTACGGAAATCATTAAACCACAAGTTCCTGAAACTGTCCCAAAAAGGATTGAACGATGTAGTCACCCTTATATTCATACAAAAACAAATGTCGTGTGTTTTCTCAAAAACGAAGCTGATTCTAGAGGAGATTGTTTGAAGAACGAGTATTGAATACATTAGGATCGATAATTCCTGTTTGGTTAGTAGTTTTAGGTGATATTTGCAAAGATTTCGGATTCCGTTTTTTTAGGGAGTCAGCGACATGGGTTGGAAACATTCCATGGCTTATTTCTCAGCTCCAGTTGAGTCACAGGCCTACTAGTGGTAGTAGGCGGTTGAAAAAACTCTGACACCAGGGTTCATCGGGTCGTTGGACGACTCGGTGTCCCACTCGAAAAGAGAGAGAGTTGAGTCACAAAGCTTGATGTGCTTGTAGCTGTCACATATTTCGTCACATTTCTTTGGCATAGCCATCATTTTGGCACATTGCGCCGTTAACAAGTAATCTGATGATTTCTCTGAAATTCTAACCTAAAAACATGTCGCTGGCTCCTCATTTTTTGACCTGAGATCTCAGTCTAAGTAGCGTCACATTTAAAACCAGTCATAAAATAAGAGTCCATCCAATCGTCACAAACGTTTGAGCCTCTCAGCTTTGAAAATATATACTATTAGCGGCCCGCCCAGCGGTTTCACCCGCTGCTACTTACTAGTTTTCCCGTAGAAATCGGATCTTTGCCCGCAGTAATAGGTTCTTCACTTCTTTACTCCGTTCCAGCAGAAGTGACTCAACAGGAGCATGTGCCAGCAAAAGCGACCCATCATCTGCTTCAGGTACTCCAGACCCTCGATGACCATGTACCAGCAAAAGCAGCCCGTCATGCTAAACAACTATTGCTATCAAGCCATTATCGTATCTCATATAGTTTAGCAGTGCTCCTGGTGCCTACCATCACGTACTCCAGACCCTCAATCACCAAGTGCCAACAAAAGCAGCCCGTCATGATAAACATCTTTTACTTTAAAAATATTACCGTATCTCCTATAGTTTAGATGGGATGCTGGTGGTCTGCATCAGGTACTCCAGATCCACGATAACCATGTGTCAGTAGAAGCGCCCCGTCACACAGTGGATTTATATTGAATATTAGTGGACTTAGGCTTTAGTGGGAACCAAAGTTGAAATAACGACCTGATTTTTTTTTGTATGACAGATTACACGATTACAAACCACTTTTACTCTTTGTATTTTTTTCGTAAAACGTTTAGTTTTTGAGATAAAAAAATATAAAGATAAAATTGTATGGAGAAAAACAAAAAACATTTTTTTTCTCAAAATGTTTGAATTTGTACGTATTTTGGCGGTATAGACAAACAAGATCACGTTATAACGAACATAAAAAAAATCAACCAGGTGCGGTGAAGTGCGGCAGAGCGAGATAAGTTGAGTTTTTCAAAACTTATTTTTAATTCCTTTTTGTCAATTTCGGAGTTTAATTATTTTAACAAAAACAACATGTTTACTTGTTTACAGGCTTAATCCTGTTCTTAAACATACTTTACATTTGCTACGTGATATTACACGCATCAACACAAAAAAGTAGTAAATAATGCAGACCCAGCTTATAGAATTTGAGAAACTTGTAATTTTAGCAAAAATCTATTCATTTTTATATTTTCATAGTAAATTTCACACTTGTAGTGCGTAACCAAACGCAAAAGTGCTTACATATCGAACAAAATTTGTAAAAAAAAGGAATTAAAAATTAGTTTTGAAAAACTCAACTTATCTCGCTCTGCCGCACTTCACCGCACCTGGTTGATTTTTTTTTATGTTCGTTATAACGTGATCTTGTTTGTCTATACCGCCAAAATACGTACAAATTCAAACATTTTGAGAAAAAAAATGATTTTTGTTTTTCTCCATACAATTTTTTCTTTATATTTTTTTATCTCAAAACCTAAACGTTTTACGAAAAAAATACAAAGAGTAAAAGTGGTTTGTAATCGTGTAATCTGTCATACAAAAAAAAAATCAGGTCGTTATTCCAACTTTGGTTCCCACTAAAGCCTAAGTCCACTAATATTCAATATAAATCCACTGTGGTCATGCTTAACAACTTTTGCTATTAAGCCATTTTCGTATTTCTTATAGTGCTGTGCTCCTGGTGCCCTCTATCAGGTACTCCAGATCCTCAAGTGCTGACAAAAATAAGTCCAAGTCCGTTTTCAATATACCACCAATATCAGTGCCAAATTTCACGAAGATCGCTAAATCGGTTTGGCTAATTTGGGTAATATCCGCTATATTTCCCGCTTTTCCTGCTTATAACCGTTTTCCTGTGGGAATGAGAAATTTTCCCGTATTTAAAAGTAGCCTATGTTACTCAGGAATGTTGTAGCTTTCTAATGGTGAAAGAATTATGCAAATCGGTCTAGTAGTTTCGGAGTTTATCGATTACATACAAACAAACAAAAAAACAAATCTTTCCTCTTTATTATATTAGTGTAGATGTAATGTAAATGGGGTGCCAGCGACATGGTCATGAAATAACGTTTATTTACTTATTATTATTATTATTTGATGGTGGCAGAGCCACTGGCGCCACAACTCTATTGTAGAGTCGTATTTTGCCATCTAAGTAAGGGTGTCGTAAGAACCGACTAAGGGACTCGAGGAATGTGTATTGCAATTTTAGGCGATGGGCTGACAACCTGTCACTATAGTGATACACAATTATCTAATTGACCCTCAAACTTCTGTCAGATGTGGTGTTAATATCCGTTTTACGGCCGTTAACGCTCTGCCTACCCCGTAAGGGATATAGGCGTGATTTATGTATGTATGTATGTATGTAAGTAAGGTTAGTTTTGTAGGTTAAAAGTCGTAAGTCAGTAAGGTATGTGGCATTACGCCGAGGGAGAGTCCACAACACAGAGAACCTAGTCTTAAGACTAGGGGCTGTGTTGCGCAGTTTGTGTAGCAACAGAAAACTGATTGTGTAAAATTTTCTGCACCATGTAGTGATCCGCTCGTCACTATTACACAATATATATATGCCTTAATTACAATTTCCTATTTAATGTTCAGTTTAAGAATAGTTATTTCTTAAAACACTATCAGATTTATTCACCAAACACTCAAATAAACAAGAAAATCTACATCCGCCATTACGGAAAAGCAACGAACGAATCACGCTATGTCGCTGGCAGCCCATAATATCATTGAATTCATAGGTAGCTTCACATTGAAAACCAATCTTAAAATAAGAGTCCATCCATTCGTCACAAACGTTTGAGCCTCTCAGCTTTGAAAAATATATACTATGGGGTGCCAGCGACAAAGACATGCTCTCGCCAGATATATATTGATACGACCAAAAAAAAACAGTTTAGCACAGCGCCCTCCGGTTTGACATTCAGAACTATCCACAAAACTGATATTATTTTAATGGCAACCCTGTAAAAAACACGCGCACTTGCACCATCTAGCGTAAAACAAACGTATTTGTAAATAAACGTACGTATAATATGCTACTTGCAGGTGCTACTAGATGGCAGTGCTTGACAACAAGTTTTTATCGTGCATTGTTGAAGGTATCCACTTCTGCCTTCACGTACCTTTTGTACTTTTGAAGAGATTTCGTATGAGCCAATCTTCAAAAATAATTTCTTTAGACCAAGAGTTTTCAATCCTCGGATGGTTGGGCCAAGTGAAAGAAGGCAACATCGAGAGTACTTAGGGGGCAGATTTATTTTGTTTAACATTAAGTGGGGTAGTGGGGTATCATTGAATATAAAATAATGGGAGTCCGGAGTTTGTTTGAAAGATGCCGTGTGATGCCAGCCTAGAATAGCATTACCCCATTTCTTACCCATGGGTGTCGTAATAGCCGACTAAGGGATTCGAGGGATGTGTTTTACAATTTTAGGCGATGGGCTGACAACCTGTCACTATAGTGATACACAGTATCTGATTGACCCTCAAGCTTTTGTCAGACGTGGTGTTAATATCCGTTTTACGGCCGTTAACGCTCTGCCTACCCCGTAAGGTATATATGCGTGATTTATGTATGTCTGTATGTTGTTTGAAAGAGAAAATCATAATAAAACTTAATTTTACGTCTAACTTAGGGTGGAACCTTAGTGGAGCTCGCAGATTGGTGATCAGCTACACTCATTGAAACCATTCCACCTTATTCCCTTGATCATAAAACTTAACTTACTTTTTTTAAATTAATAAATTTATTGTACAGGGTGAGTCACAATTTATTGGGAAATGATTCTTTGTTTACATACTAAGATTGTTTGTTGTGTGTAATGAAATGACCACAGATTATATAAGGATACCTTCTTTAACACACAATAGCAACCACATGCTGCTGTCCAACTTTGTCAGTGCAGCAACCGCACCCATCTTTGAAAATGAAAATGAAAAAATGAAAATGAAATAACTTTATTCAATGTAGGATAGCATTATCACTTATTGACGTCATGATTGGTCATTGTAAAAAAAAGAAATTTGCATAACGCAATTTTCTTCTCTTTATAACAATTTTGTATTGTCCTAATAGAAAACTGGCTCGGGCGGGATAAAAAAATAAAAATAAAGGCACTGCCTCGGGGCTGGCCAGGTTAATTACACAGCACGTAACTTTACGCCACCACCATTTGTAAACGATATTTGTTTCAAATTTTAGTCAAGATTTCCAAAGTGTGTTATTTACATGCGTATAATTGACCGGACCCCCTGAACAGGAAAAACCCCCCAAAAAACCTGCCCAGAAGTGCTCCTACTCTAAATTAACAATCTTTCTAGGCCCTAAGCTGCCCTAGCTAGGGCTTTGGGTTGCAAGCTGTCAATTTTGACATTGCTGCTGCTGCTCGGACAAAGATTATAGCTTGATTTATGATATACTAATCTACATATTAACATCAAATTGGGAACACCTCCATTAATATCAGGTAGATTTAAAAAAAGCTTCCCTACCCTTTTCATTTCCAGTAGGTAATAAATAAAATCATGTTTACAAATAACATCATTTATTAACAAATTACGTTCGTTGAACATGAATATGAAACTTACAAGATGGCATTGACTGTACCTCAGCTGTTACTACACTGTTGATGCATAAGTTTGCAAGTCCCCCTCTAATCAGTCCACATGTGTAGGCCACGTACTGAAAGATAAATCAAGATTGAGTAACTAAACAGACAAAACTTTAAAAAATAATAATAAAAATATGTTATATATAAATTATAACAATAATTTGTCAACCCTTTCCAAACTAAAGAAGAAATAAAATTGGTAAGCTAGGAGAAGTTCCTTACTCTTGGGGCATATTCCAAATATTGATGACCATTTGAGAAATGAGTGAGAAACCGGAATGCATTATCTTGGAGCACATATACACCCTGATGGTTCGTACGCAGGTTGTCTATCTGTTTCTTGTAAATACATGTCCAGAAATCAGTGCAGATAAACTTCATGGTATCCAGTTCATCTTTGAATCTTGGCCATTCTCTTGTCAGTCTCTCCATAATTTTGTAACCAGCAGCAAATCCAATGTATTCTACAACTGATAAGTCTACTTCCTGAAATTAAAGACTAGTTTTCATTCTGGTGTATTAAGTAACTACAAGTTATAAATTACAATGGGGATTTACTCACCTTCTTGTCATTAGTTTCCTTTGACTGTTCTAAGGAATAGTTAATGATTTCCGAGTGGAGCAAATCAAACACAATTTCGTCAGCCATTTCAATCTATTATTCTGATCTGAATCAGATCTGAAATCTGATAAATAAATAATTATAGAACTGCACTCGAAATGAACCTTACAACGCTGCCTACAACCAACTAAGCGCAAATTGCACTATTTCCAGTCAAAGTGAAAATGCAATAAGGGGTGAAACATCTCAACTCCAAAAAACCCAATGTACTTCTTGACTCTTCGTCATAACTACTTTGAGCCATTTTTGGAATAAAAAAGCGCACAAATGACATATAGGAACAAAACTAATATTGCCGTTTTCATAAATAGTGCGAAGTTGTGGTAGAAATTAGCCCGTCAAACACAACACATCATAAGACCACTATTGAGCGAAAGAGAATATGCATCACATTGATCTACAACAACCCTAGATTACGCGCGTACGCTCAAAAGGTGGGCCGGTAAAGTAGTGCACAATTTGCAAGCGAGCACTTCTTTCCCACAGTGCGTGGCTGGCCGCTAAACTGTTAACATGACCAAGTACGGGCTAACAAATAAGGCTCAATTCAATAGATTATGGTGAGGTTCGTTGTGATATTTTGAATCAGGCGGACGCAATGAATCTATAAATCACTATGTATGACTGTATAGTTCAGTAGGTGACAAAATTTTAGCGTAATTTTGTATGAGGCGCTAAATCTAGGGTTGTTGTAGATCAATGATGCATCACGAAAAAAGCGAGCTTGACTAGACTGCACGTTAAAAAAGGCGCATATGCGAGGGAATCAAGCTCTAAATTAATGTAAAAAATGTAAAGCGAGGAGCCACATTGCGCCAACCGAATATAACAAATTGCGAGCGAAGCAAGCTCGACATATTACGTTAAAAGAGCTTAGCAAGGAAGGAGACGCAATGCGCTTCACGATTATTAATCGAAACTTTACATCAAAAAGGAAATAGAGGAGGCACCCTGGAAATATAGATCAACTTCTATCTTTTACCTTCAAACTTCTTGGGAGCCACTCTGCACCACAGCAACATAATGCCTAAAAACTTATGATGGGCTACTTTCTGTTGGTATATACTAGACACCGCTCCGAGAACGTTGATGCCTGAACGATAACCTGGATTATTCTTAGTGGCCTTTTACGAAATCCGCGGGTAGAAATGGTAAAATGCTATTCTAAGCCACGCGGCCATCTAAGCCGGCATCACGCGCCTCATTCTAAAATTTAGCATATACATTTTAAATGCTTCATAAATTCAGCGAAATGATGTTCGCGGGATCATTTCGGTAGCATCTTTAATAAAAATTGACCATGCCAGCGACGCCACATCGATGACGTCTTTTGTACTGCGGCGGCGCGGGCGCGGACCTCTATGTGGTATGAAGGTAGCCTAAGTTAAGTGTACAAAAATTTTGCCAAACCTAGAGTAGTCAGAGATTTCGTATAAATGTCGCAGTCAACTGGTTAAAAATGCTGTTCAAATGCACAGCTAGCTCCTTCATCAAACAACGCCATTCAACCACATAACTAGTTGTGTAATTGAATTTTGGCGCAATTAAAACATTCAACACAGCAACTAAACGAAAATCCGCTGTTTGATTGAATGAGTACGTTTATCGGACACTGCGGCGATAGTGTGGTTTTGTTTTCAAGTTGGCGTCAGCCGCACGAAATTACTGATCGTATTTTGTTATTTTATGGTGAAATAATATTTAAACAGTTGATTTCCGTGGAGTTTTCCGATTAAGCATGATGGAGGCACATACAGGCGACCCAAATAACCTGAAATTTAAACTCTGCGAGCATATAAAATTAATTATTAAGGTAATTTTTGTTGTTTTTTCACGAAAATTGAGCCATCAAATGTTTATTATACTAGCACAATCGCCAAAAAGCATAGTTTATAACGTAAAAATCCGTCGCGTAATTTCAATACAGTGATGTTAACGTACAAACTATGAGACTGTTGGGGAGACTGGGGTACTTCTGAATGGGCTATAACTTTACGTATGTATATGGTGTTTTATTTTTTTCACCCGACCACCTCAGAAAGAGGGTTATGTTTTCAAGAGTTTGTTCGTACTGTTTGGCTGGCGTCATCTCTCTGGCTAGCTGAGGCGTCACATTGGCTGGCTGCCCCATTTCTCTGGCTAGTTAAGGCATCGCTCTGGCTGGCTGTTTCATCCCTCTGGCTGGCTGAGGCATCACTTTGGTTGGTGATGCTGCTTCTCTAGTTAACTGCGTCATCTCTGGCTGGCTGAGACGTCAGTCGGGCTGGATGCGTGATCTCTTTTGCTGGCTGCGTTATTTCCTTGGGTGGCTAAGGCGTCACTCTGTCTGGCAGGGTCATCTCTTACCGGCTGCATCATCTTTCTGACTGGATGAGACGTCACTGAGGCTGGGTGCGTCATCTCTGTGGCTAGCTAAGGCGTCACCTTTCTGGCTGCGTCATTTCTCTGTATGACTGAGAACTCACTCTGGCTGCCTGCGTCGTCTTTCTGGCAGGAGTTTCTATTTTGCCAATAACCTCTTTATTGAACACATGGTCTGCACGAATGACTTTGTTCTAAAACAAGCACGACATGCGTAGAACAATCATAGAGTACGTATACAGTACGCATAGAGCCCCTGCAAATTGCAAATTGAACGTTAACCAGTGGGCTAGGCGTCGTTAAGCTGTGGTGTAGAAAGTTGTCTTCAACAACTTAGCTGATGAACGTTTAGTGCTGTAGTTGAATGACGTTGTTTGACTAACGAGCTTGCTGTGCAATTGAACAGCGTTTTTAACCAGTTGGCTGCGACATACATATACGGACTTGTAGTTAGAAGCCAAGTTAGCAGCAAAACTGTAGGTGTATCAGGTTTTTCGAAATCACACACTAAATCTTTTGAACAGAGAGAACAGAGAGTGGAAGTTTGGTGACTATATCGGATATATTTTATATTGTATGGGATTGTATTTCTCTCTACAAAATAAGACCTCCTTGACTCTGTCCAATGACCCTAGACTAGAGTAAAGAGCAAACACATCCTTAATAAAAAATAAATACTTCCACCAAAACAGTAATCTTATTCATCTGTGACCAAAACCATATGTCCACATTGTCCACGCCAGTGAGTAAAGTATTCTTTGATTCATGTAAAAGGTAGCCAAGATGAGAGCATAAATGACTATCTCTATAAAAATAACATCAGATCAGATCACAAGAAGAATTAAATTTCTGAATCAACATACTCCTACTCCGCCAACCAATACTTGGCTCTCCTTGATAACTGATATCATATTATAGGGTAAGCCAGATATCAGCAGATATACAGTGTGTCCCGCGATAAAGTGCAACCCCGAAAAGGGGTGAATCTAGACCTAAAATTATCGATAAAAAAAATACTTAAAAAATTTAGAAAAAATTATTTAATTTTTTATTGGTGATTAAAGATTTTTATTTTTTATTAGGACCCTGTGTACTAAAATGTCAATTTCTTCCAAACTACTGGCTCTTTTTCATTGAAATAAAAATAATTATTTAGCCTAACACTTAGCAGTAATAATGACTTGATAAATAGCTCGCTAAAAAGTAATTACAATGTCTTAAACTTAATTTTTGAAAAAAAACGCTGCTTTTTTGAGTGCCTTTTTTTTCTATTTCACTTAATTTGTAAAAAAATACCCCCGAAAACCATAGCATTTTATGACATATTATTATTCTTCACTACTTTAGCTTTCAAATAAAAAAAAATGAACATTCTAACTCAAGAAACAACCTCGCTATGAAAAGTTAAAGTGGACTCCTAATTTACCCATAATTATATTAGCATTTCGGTAGCAACCCTTTTTTTTGTTATTGATGCAATAAATCATCAGTACTGATCAGAAAAAATGAAAATTGTGTATGTTTTATCTGATTAAAGTGTTTTTACAGATTAAAAGTGTCATTGTCATTAAAAACAGTTTTTTATTTATTGCATGAAAAAAAGGGGTCAGCTTTAAAATTTCATAGCGAGGTTGTTTCTTGAGTTAGAATGTTCATTTTTTTTTATTTGAAAGCTAAAGTAGTAAAGAATAATAATATGTCATAAAATGCCATGGTTTTCGGGGGTATTTTTTTACAAATTTAGTGAAATGGAAAAAAAAGCACTAAAAAAAGCAGCATTTTTTTTCAAAAATTAAGTTTAAGACATTGTAATTACTTTTTAGCGAGCTATTTATCATGTCATTATTACTGACAAGTGTTAGGCTAAATAATTATTTTTATTTTAATGAAAAAGAGCCAGTAGTTTGGAAGAAATTGACTTTTTAGTACACAGGGTCCTAATAAAAAATAAAAATCTTTAATCACCAATAAAAAATTAAATAATTTTTTCTAAATTTTTTAAGTATTTTTTTTATCGGTAATTTTAGGTCTAGTTTCACCCCTTTTCGGGGTTGCACTTTATCGCGGGACACACTGTATATTATCGTCTTGGCTACATCTTACATGAAAATCAACTTGCTTTGCATTTCGTTTTGGTAGTTTTATATCTTTGGTAATAGCAACTCACTCAAAAAGTAAAAAACGCATACATAAATAAATAAAGATGGCGGATTCTTCATAGCGCCAGTGAGTATAGTATTCTTTGCTTCATAGTGCAGTGTTGATCTCATTGTAATTCAACGTTCTGTGTACTGTAATCGTAGTTAGAAGTGTCATATTCGAGTTTAATATCAAGTGCTGGTGATTTCATCGCGTATAGATATCAATATAGTGATTCTGGGTTCAATAAGTACCATAAAAATGGAAGTAAATGTCGCTGACATAAAAGATGGCGATCAGACGCAACCTTCTTTGGATCAAGCGCCATCTGTTGTGGATACTCCCAATCTTAAATTAGACGGGAGTGGAAAAAAGAAGAGGCGGCGCGGGAAATCCAAACGCAAAATTATGAAACCCTTTGTAAAAGCGCCCTGGCAAGATAGACGGAAAAATGATAAAACCAAGAGAAACAACCGTTTTCGTAAAATTGTTCTGAATAAAACACACGCACCTTTCAATAATAATCAATTTTTAATGGAAATACATAAACCGGAACCTGATAACAACTTCAATAAAACTCCAGCTCGCACTCGTGATTCTAGTTTCAGTATTGATTCGGAGGATAACTATTTTTTCTCTCTACCAGAAGATGAAGAAGAATATTTAACGAAAGAGTTTTCTAGCGTTTACGAAGATGCTCAAAGTGAACGTCTTTCCAATATGTCAAAGAATGAACTTATTCAAGAATACCTTTTACTTGAAGCTAAGTATGATAATCTCATGAAAAGGACTGAGCGGTCGAAACCAAGAATTACTGAAGAGGACAAAGACATTGCAGATAAGGAAACATCTTTGACAGATAAAGAGAACAGCATGTTGACAGATAGAGATACTTCAGCAACATCAAATGAGTCAAGCACCTTGGATGAAGACAATATTGATGCAGTAATGCGTCATGTAAAAGAGCAAGAAAACCAAATTCGGGAGTTACAAGTTGCAAATGAACAGCTCAGGGTTGAAAATGAAGCCCTAAGAAAAAGGACACAGGGCTCTTCAAGTGAAGACTCAGAGAGTGACAGCTCAACCTCATCTGGCAGCAGCAGTAGCAGCAGCTCAAGTTGCAGCATGAGTCCTAAAACTGAACTCCAGACAGAGATGAATGGTGATTTGCCTGTTGAATCTCATAATGGCCAAAATGGTGTTTTGGATGACACTGAAAACTCATACCCTCTGGTCAATGGTTTTCATAGTCCTAGTGAATAAGGATTTAAAATGTAAGGTATTATTAGAACTAAGTTGATTACTATAGTTATGATTAATTTTTAAACAGCAATTTAAAACCTCTATCCTACCCCCTGCCTATATTTATTTACTGATTTTTTTATTTAGCTCTCAGCAGTAATAGTATTCATTCAAGGTACTCATACACTCATTTTAGTATAATGGACTAAAATCAAGCTAACCTTTATATGCAGGATAAATAATTTATCTATACTCAACATACCTACAATATCTGTCTATGCATTTAGTTACTTGCCTGTTAATTTTATTAGTTTGTAAATATCCTTTTATTGTACAAAAATACTTTGACACTGTAGAAATGTATCTGTGAGATCTCAACAAAATTAGAGTTAGAAAAAAGTTCTGTGATATCCCTGTGGATATTTTGATTGTAGTAATGTTTTTATAGCAAACTAAATATTCCAATTAGATCTCACTTTTATGTTATTACAGTGGGATTTATTAGCTTAAAGTAAGTAAGCAAGTGTATATGTATGAATGAAGAGTATAAGTATATAATTTATTTAGCCATTTGGAAATAAGATTGTTTATGGTTATTGTTGTTTGTTAATATAAGTTATTCTTCAAAGTTTCATTCATGCAAACCAAATTAAATCTATGATAGAGAAGTAGGTTTAGAAAACAACCTTGTTCTTACAAAATTGTTGCAAGATGCGCATTTAGACACTGTTTGAATTAATTTTCTATATTATTTGACATTGTCAAACAATGTAGATAATGCCCTCAATTTCAGGTTATAAATTCTCTTCTCTTATTAGTGCTGTCACTTTTCATCAAATAGGTTTAGAAAAGCATAGGAGATGTGTTAGTCATGTCATGTCTTACACTATACAAAATATGTGCTACCTGTCACAATTAGGCGACAATGAAAACAATGGCAACTAAATTGACTAGAAATTGTGAAGATCTCCTATACTTTTTTAACCCTATGTGACGGAAAGTGACAGCAGTAATTTAAGGTAACTTAAGAAAATATACATCTCAAATTCAGGGCACAGTGTGACTTTTTTTTGTAATAAGACCTTAAATGATTGACAGTGTACCTACCTGTGTATGTGTATAGCTGAGGAATGAGGATAGTTTAAATTAGAGTAATTAATCTTGTTTTAAGAAATGGGAAGTGTGACTATGCTCTAAGATTAAGTTCACATTCCAAACATGGATCACATTTTCATCACACACAGAACAGTTTATGTAAGGTCTGAGAGCAAAAAGGCCCTCATTTAATAGTAGATTGAAAGCTTCCTATTTCTTAGCTTATACCAGTGTCAAGAGGTGGCCTATTTGATACAAGGAAATGAACAGTTTTTGAAAAAGTCCAATTCTTTTACTGAGGAATTGAACAATCACAAAGTTTGCCACAGACCAAACATAAGGTTTTGTAAAAAGAAAACTGTACATATTTGAAAGAAAAGTGACATTGCTAAAAAATGACAAATGCCACCGGTCGTAAAAACTGCTTTTTGCTCTGCGGCCCTTATAAGTCATAATGTAGTCATAACATAATAGTCACATGTAATTTTAATTGAACTACTAAGTCAAATCGGTCACATCTGAATGGTTTCTAGTGTTAACTATCAATATTAATAACCCATTATAACAAGATTTTTTGTAAAAGTTCAAGCATATATTATATACCATTATTTCTAAAGGTTTACAGGGTCACAACACATGTGGTTCCAAAAGTTGTCGCCTCTCTAGAGGCTATTTAATTAATTGTTTAAATTATTTATAGAGGTAATGTGTTTTGGCCCAGTGAGTCTAGGAGACTCTTGGTACATAGAATGATATAGCACACACATTGTATGTAAGTATTATATTAAGGATTATACACAATATTATCCAGATATTTGTATTAATTATTCACTCCTATTTCTTTTTAACTTTTGATTCTGGAGCATTAGGATTTGTGCCTTTATAAAATTGCTTCAGTAAATCCATAGATTTGTCAGCTAATAAATTTCCTGTTAGTAAATAGCTATGGTCATAAAATTTGCTGAAATCCAAAACTGTTGCTCCACCAAATCGGTCATTGGCACATCCATAAACTACTTCTCGTATGTTGAGGTTATGAAGAGCTGCTGCACACATAATACATGGTTCCACAGTGACATAAGCACTGATATCTTTGAAGAATGTATTATGATCAATATTATTTGTTTTACAGTGCTCAAGTGTGATATCTATACAGTTGATTTCGGCATGCCGTGTGGGGTTGCGCGTGATGTTGACAGTGTTTCTAGACTCTGCTACTATTGCACCATTGTATACAAATACACATCCAACAGGAACTTCTCGTGCAGTGAGGGCTTCATTTGCCAACTCGAGTGCCCTTGTCATGAAGTCTACCATTGTAGCCACTTTGTTTGATGGACGAAAGAAATAAAGGTTGTTTATTTTTTTGTAAACGACATTGTATGCTGCAAAGAATCGTAATTATTACGTAAATATTTTTAGAATTCACCACTACAGATCACTAGGTAATAGTATAATAGAGATCAGTGACTAGGTTATATTATATCAAAGAGTATAAAAGAACTAGCGTTTTATTATATGACCACAACACCGACCGAGTTTTATTTACCAGCTTCTTGCCGACCACTTATCCTACCGATATCACACACAGACTACTATTCAACGTAACGAAAGTGGTTATATGCTCTTTGCTACTATTATGATTTAAGAATAGGAATAAACCTTAATTTATAATCAGATAAACCTTAATTTATAATCAGATAGACTAAACTGACAGCTAAGAACAGCCTTATTTTTTTTAAATGTTGCCAGCGTAAGTCTAGTGTTGTGGTTTGACTCATTCATTGTATTCATTGAACTGTTGTGAGATGATTCCTCGATGGAGTTTTATTTGTAAATAAATATGCATAATAAATACTTGACTCTCGGTCACGTAAAAGAGTATATATACGTTACTTTACGTTTATACACAACTTTTCGTTTTGTTCAAAGAAATTAACAATGAATAGTATTGTAATTTAAAATGTAAGGTTGAATACTTTACTACTTATGTTATCATTTGCGTCCAAATAAACATTTGTAGTGACCTTGGTTGTAGCCAAGAAAACTAAAGGGTGGGGCAGACCGGCTCCGTATCCGTTCCGTATCTAGCTCTCGTCCGTAGTCACGCACGAACTTATGACGTTGTAATGTATGGGACTGTATGAGATACGGCACACCACACTCCGTGCAGCACGGAACGGATACGCAACGCAAGCGGTGTGCCGTATCTCATACAGTCCCATACATTACAACTTCATAAGTTCGTGCGTGACTACGGACGAGAGCTGGATACGGAACGCATACGGAGCCGGTCTGCCCCGCCCATAACCGCTAAGAAGCGACACTCGTTCCCCTCTCTGGCATTTACCCCGCCCCGCTTTGTACGAATGGCGAATGTTGTCCCCCGTGTTTCTTTGAATGGATATTTTGTTACTTTATAGCGGTCGGCCTATAGTAACAAAAGATCCATTAAAAAAGCTTACCAAAAAAAGCTGTCGATGAGCTCGCTGCATCTTACGGTGTCACCATCTTAAGACTGCCCCCTTACCACTGTGAGCTGAATCCCATAGAATTAGTATGGGCACAGGTTAAGGGGCATGTCGCCAGAAATAATAAAAGTTTTAAAATGGCCGACTTGAAACAATTAATCAATGAAGGGCTGCAGATGGTGACACCGCAACGGTGGTAGAGTTGTATTGATCATGTTATAAAGGAAGAGAGCAAAATGATGCAGCTGGACCACCTCATGGATGACGTTACAGAAAGCTTTATAATTAACTAGCAGCCCGCCCAGCGGTTTCACCCGCTGCTAACAATTTCCCCCCGGTTATAAGACAGTTTAATATAGCCTATGTTCATCAGGGATAATGTAGGATTCTAAAAATCTTGACTTCAATTTGAAACAAATATCGTTTTCAAATGGTGGTGGCGTAAAGTTACATGCCGTGTGATTAACTTGGCCAGCCCCATGGCAGTGCCTTAATTTATATTTTTTTTATCCCGCCCGAGCCGGTTTTATATTAGGTCATAGCAAAATTGTAATAAAAAAAGAAAATTGTGTGATAAAAAATTCTTTTTTTAGAATGACGGTCATGACGTCAATAGTTTCGGAGCCTATTCAATTCTATCAGACAATTAAAAAAATCCTGTATCTTATATTAGTTTAGATTATATTATTATTATTTTAGTGTAATGCCGGCTTAGAATAGCATCACCCGATTTCTTTCCCGTGGGAGTCGTAGGAGGTGACTAAGGGACTTGAGGGTGTGTATTGCAATTTTAGGCGATGGGCTGACAACCTGTCACTATGGCGATACACAATTTTCCGAATGACCCTCAAACATATGTCAGACGTGGCGTAAATGTCCATTTTTGCGGCCGTTTACGCTCTGCCTACCCCGCAAGGGATAATAGGCGTGATATGTGTATGTATGTATTTATTTTAGTGTAGATTTTTTTAATGCATTATTTAATGTTTTTTGTCCTCTTTTTTTATACCGAGTAAGGGACAGCCCTTCGAATACTGATGGGGTGCAACATACAACTGGACAACTTTCCATACATACATACATACACATATCCCGCCTATCATCCCCTGCGGGGTAGGCAGAGCGTAAACAGTCGCAAAAACGGACATTTACGCCACGTCTGACAAACATTTGAGGGTAATTCGGAAAATTGTGTATCGCCATAGTGACAGGTTGTCAGCCCATCGCCTAAAATTGCAATAAACACCCTCGAGTCCCTTAGTCGCCTCTTACGACTCCCACGGGAGAGATATGGGGTGATGCTATTCTAACCCGGCATCACACGGCATAGATATGGGGTGATGCTATTCTAAGCCGGCATCACACGACAACTTTCCCCTAGAAACATAAGTCAGGAAACGCCAAAAAATTACCCTCCATACAAAATCACAATCAGCTGACTGCATTCAGTATGGGAAGTTAGTTTTTTTACATTTCCTGAAATATGTGCCTAGGGGAAAGTTGTTCAGTTTCATGGTCTGCATGTACCCTATCAGTATTCGGAGGGCTATCCCTTACACCCTTTAATACAGTAATGATTAAATGTAATCGTTACACTGGTACGAATAATGTGGCGTAGATTGTACATTTTTAAATGAAAAGGTAGTTATTGTGGCATAACTGTAATAGTTAGACATATGGTATCGCGGACATTATTATAGATATTGATGTCCTCTATAAAACTGTAGTACATATTTTTGCTCTATTGTCAATAATTTCCACAGCGTACGCGATATTAGATATTTTTTTGGTACATTTTTCACACGTTGGGTTACATTATCGAAATTTTCACGCGGATCCCTATTTTTTTCTCGTATAAAATATAGCCTATGTTCATCAGGAATAATGTAGGATTCTTATGGTAAAAAAATTTTTAAAATCGGGCCAGTAGTTTCGGAGCCTATTCGATGCAAACAAACAAACAAACAAACAAACAAACAAACAATCAAATCTTTCCTCTTTATAATATTAGTGTAGATGTAGATGTCACAGACTCAGACTCTGATACGGATTCATCACAAATAAATAGTGATTAAGAGATTTTTTCGATTTCTTTATTTTTACATTTACTTTTTCCACCAGATTTAAAAAAATGGGTAGGTAGCTTAAATAGAAGACCGTAACATTAACCCATAATATGGTAAACAAATTTTATAACTTAATTTGCTGCTATGGTGAACCTGGTAAATAAATTCAAATCCTCTGACGATAACAACAAAAACGTATGTTGTCGGTCATCAGACAAGAAATAAACATTAAGTTAGTTTGTTTAGAAAAAAGTAGTATGTTAGTCTTTTAGGCGAATTTATTTATGAAAATTGAAATTAACAAAATTTATTTTCAAAAAGATTCAATCACACCATTCGAATCATGATCATTAGGGTACAACACTATTTTATTTTTATTTTTAAATACAATAACGTGGCAACCCACCAAATGTAATTTTAGTCTATCTGATTATAAAACAAGGTTTAGACTAAACTGACAGCTAAGAACGGTGCGCCGCCACAGCATGCAAAGTTTTTCGTGTAACCTTTTTTAGTGTCAACGTTTTGTCAAACAAAACGCGGCGGGCTATGACGGTGACGAGAAAAACTGGGTAGGTAATTGCAGTGACATCAAAAACTGGGAGTATCCTTTTTTGTCCGCTCCGTTTTTCATGTCTGGTGTACTTTTTTGTCTGCTTAAGCGCGCCATTTCTTTCCCGTGGGAGTAGTAAGAGGCGACGAAGGGACTCGAGGGTGTGTATGTTATCAGCTTTCAACACCTGGTTTTCTGTCAATGACCTTCGGTTGAACGCTCAAAAGACGAATGCGATCCTATTTAAATCAACAGTGGCTAATCGGGACACAATTCAGGTGTCTTTGGATAGTCAGAAAGTTGAATTTGTGGAGCAAGTAAAGTTTTTGGGCGTTTACATTGATTCCTTATTGAACTGGAAACCAGAGTTGAGCGCGTTGGAAGGCTCAATCAGCTCGTCATGCTATGCGTTAAGGAGCCTTAGAGAAATACTAACGGTGGAACAGTTAAGGTCAGTTTATTTTGCACTTATTGAATCAAAACTTCGATATAGTGTCAAACAATGGGGAAACGGTTACAAATATAACATGACCAAAGCATTCACAGCACAGAAAAGAGCCGTTAGAACAATTGCCCGTATACCTCCATGGGAACATTGTAGAGAATATTTTAAAAAATATAAAATTTTGACAGTTCCAAGCCTTTACATTTTGATAGTTTTGGTTCACCTGGTTAAACACAGACATGTCTTTGAATCAGACGACGAAATGCAGTTGCGAATAAGTACCAGAAGGAAAGATTTGAACCACAAAATAATACCACGTCTTAATATTGCCAGATACTGCCCATATTATCAAGCTGTTGAACTGTTTAATAGACTGCCGAATGATATGAAAGTAATAACAAGTGTCAACATTTTTAGGAATAAATTGAAATGTATGTTATTGGAAAAGAATTGTTATGGAGTTGAAGAATTTTAATATCATTTATATAATTTATAGAGTTAGGACAATTAATTATTTTATTATTATTTTGACAATTTAATGTGTTAATTATTTATTTAGAGACATCATGTATTGTTTGAAATGTATTTTTAATAGTGAGTAAGGATGATTATTTTCGCACACAGTTGTACCTGTTTTAAGAATAAAGATATGATGATGTATAGCAAATTTAGGCGATGGGCTGACAACCTGTCACTATAGCGATACACAATTTTCCGAATGACCCTCAAACGTTTGTCAGACGTGGCGTAAATGTCCGTTTTTTGCGGCCGTTTACGCTCTGCCTACCCCGCAAGGGATAAAGGCGTGATATATGTATGTATGTTAAGCGCGTAAATAGCATCTTAGTAGAGGGACGGAGGGAGCGACTTAGTCTTCAAACCAGACCACCGTAGCAGTATTTCTGGATATGGAGAAGGCGTTCGACCGCGTATGGCACCCGGGCTTGGTTTTTAAGCTGTCCACATCTACGACTCCTCGGCGAGTCGTTAATATCGTGGCCACCTTCCTAGAGAATAGGCGCTTCCAGGTGGCAGTGGAAGACGCCCTCTCCCAAGTCCGAAGGATTGCTGCTGGAGTCCCCCAAGCCAAGGTAGGTGTCTGTCTCCGGTATGCTACGCCAGGTACACGGATGACATCCCGGTTGAGGGCGGCACTAAGCTGGCGCTGCCGATGACGCTGCATTTTTCTCCGTGTCCCTCAACATGAGGCACGCGGTCTGGAAAATGCAGTTAGCTTTGGACGTCCTTCCAGCCTGGCTGGCAAAATGGAGATTGACGGTCAACGTGGGGAAGACCCAAGCGATCATCGTGGAGCGTGGTCGAAGAGATCCCCCTAAACTGAAGCTTGAAGGACAAGAGATCGGGTGGTCCGCACAGGCTATATACCTAGGCGTGACCAAAGACCGAAACCTGTCCATGGTCCAGCACGTGAAGAATGTGATCGGGCAAGCGGGGGCTGCCACTGCTTTGCTCCGACCCATTCTACGCTCGAGACTCCCGTTGCGCATGAAACTAGGCATGTACAAGGCGTACATCCGCTACGGCATGGTACGCGTTGGTCTCTGAGACCAACCGCCAAAGATTGCGGGCCCAGCAGTCCAAGGCGTTGCGAGCCATCGCCGACGCGCCAAGGTTCGTCCGCAACGAAGTCATTCGGAGGGAACTGAAAGTCGAGACCTTGGATGAGTTCGTCTCCAAGCTCTCGACTGGGATGTTCGCGCGCGCTGGCCGGTCAGATTTCGGGCACCTTCGAAATCTGGCCCCATACCACGCGCGCCCAGCTCGCTGTGGTGGAAGAGCTCGCGGAGGATACTGACGTACCGGACTGACCTTGGTCGCCGGCTGGTAGTGTGCTGTCACCTTGATAGCGCTCACCAGTCGGCGGCCCCCACTAGATTGACCCCTAACAAGACCCTACTTTGACTCCTGCCGGCTGAGCGGGTCCGTTCCGGGCTAAGCTCGCCGGCCAAACCGGATGTTACATTTCGCCGCCAGGCTGGAAGGCACTCACTGGGCCTCCTTGAACAGGGTCCCACCCGGTGGGTGACTCGCCGGCGGTGCACCAGACAAGACTGCGGCCGGTTCTGTCCGGCCGCGCTTCGACCGTTAATTGACTCTTCGGGCCGTGGCGAAGTGTTCCCACACTCACCACGGCCCCCAACCCCGTGACCCGGTTGAGACCACGCCCAGGAGGCTCTGCCTCGATAGCGTCTCCACGACGGCCTAACGGCCGTCGAGAAGAAAACCTGATGATGACGAAATCCGACTCAGTAGGTTTAGGTTAGGTTAGAGTTGTGACCCCCTGGAGCGAACGAAATGAGCGACCGAGAGGCGAAATCATTATAAATTATGTTATAATATATTTTTACATTACAACAAACCAACAAAAAGCGCGCCAATTAAAATATGAAACGAACGGTTCCTGACCTCACTTGACCTGCTGTCAATATTTTGATGGTTCAAAGGGTATTATAGCTCCAATTTTTTGCGTTTACCTATTAAATATGGCAGTGTAAAATTGTTGCGGCTATTGCCCTGACGTAGAAAAAGTTGACATACATGGACACGACCCGCTAAGAACAGCCTTATTTTTTTAAAATGTTGCCAGCGTAAGTCTAGTGTTGTGGTTTGACTCATTCATTTTATTCATTGAACTGTTGTGAGATGATTCCTCGATGGAGTTTCATTTGTAAATAAATATGCATAATAAATACTTGACTCTCGGTCACGTAAAAGAGTATATATACGTTACTTTACGTTTATACACAACTTTTCGTTTTGTTCAAAGAAATTAACACTGAATTTGCAATTTAAAATGTAAGGTTGAATACTTTACTAGGTACTTATATTCTCATTTGCGTTCAAATAAACATTTGTATGACGTGTGACTTTGGTTGTAGCCAAGAAAACTAACCGCTAAGAAGCGACACTCGTTCCCCTCTCTGGCATTTACCCCGCCCCGCTTTGTACGAATGGCGAATGTTGTCCCCCGTGTTTCTTTGAATGGATATTTTGTTACTTTAAAGACTGCTCCCTTACCACTGTTAGCTGAATCCCATAGAATGAGTATGGGCACAGGTTAAGGGGCATGTCGCCAGATATGATAAAAGTTTGAAAATGGCCGACTTGAAACAATTAATCAATGAAGGGCTGCAGATGGTGACACCGCAACGGTGGTCGAGTTGTATTGATCATGTTATAAAGGAAGAGAGCAAAATGATGCAACTCGACCACCTCATTGATGACGTTACAGAAAGCTCTCAGACTCTGATACGGATTCATCACAAATAAATAGTGATGAAGAGAAGTTTTCGTTTGTTTTATTTTTACATTTACTTACCTTTTTCACCAGATTTAAAAAAATGGGTAGGTAGCTTAAATAGAAGACTGTAACATTAACCCATTCATATGGTAAACAAATTTTATAACTTAATTTGCTGCTGTGGTGAACCTGGTAAATAAATTCAAATCCTCTGACGATAACAACAAAAACGTATTGTTGTCGGACATCAGACAGGAAATAAACATGAAGTTAGTTTGTTTAGAAAAAAGTAATATGTTAGTCTTTTAGGCGAATTTATTAATGAAAATTGAAATGGGAGTTTTTCTATTGACAGTTCTCTTGATAGTTCTGAATGTCAAACCAGAGGGCGTTGTGCTAAACTGAAATTTTGACGTTTCAATATGGCTGGCGTCAGCCATAGTTTTGTCACAAGTTCCGTTTCACGTTGTGTTCGTTACCAATTAATTATGTTTGTTTGATTTAATACAAAATAAACTTATCGCCTTGTTATTATATTGAGTGTCATTCGTGTAAGTAAACAAATAACCAATAATACATCTATAACAATTCAATAAACACAAAAAAAAGAATCTACACTAATATTATAAAGAGGAAAGATTTGATTGTTTGTTTGTTTGCATCGAATAGGCTCCGAAACTACTGTCCCGATTTAAAAAATTCTTTCACCATTAGAATCCTACATTATTCCTGATTAACATAGGCTATATTTTATACGAGAAAAAAATAGGGATCCGCGTGAAAATTTCGATAATGTAACCCAACGTGTGAAAAATTTACCAAAAAAATATCTTATATCGCGTACGCTGTGGAAATTATTGACAATAGAGCAAAGTGATGTACTACAGTTTTATAGAGGACATCAATATCTATAAAAATGTCCGCGATACCATATGTCTAACTATTACAGTTATGCCACAATAACTACTTTTTCATTTAAAAATGTACAAACTACGCCACATTATTCGTTCCAGTGTAATGATTACATTTAATCATTACTGTATTAAAGGGTGTCAGGGATAGCCCTCCAAATACTGATAGGGTACATGCAGACCATGAAACTGAACAACTCTCCCCTAGGAACATATTTCAGGTAACGTAAAAAAACTGACTTCCCATTGTGAATGCAGTCAGCTGATTGTGATTTTGTATGGCATTTCCTGACATATGTTTCTAGGGGAAAGTTGTCCAGTTTTATGTTTCATGCACCCTATCAGTATTCGAAGGGCTGTCCCTTACTCGGTATAAAAAAGTCGACAAAAAACATTAAATAATGCATTAAAAAAATCTACACTAAAATAATACATAAGTACATACACATATCACGCCTATTATCCCTTGCGGGGTAGGCAGAGCGTAAACGGCCGCTAAAACGGACATTTACGCCACGTCTGACATATGTTTGAGGGTCATTCAGAAAATTGTGTATCGCCATAGTGACAGGTTGTCAGCCCATCGCCTAAAATTGCAATGCACATCCTCAAGTCCCATAGTCGCCTCCTACGACTTCCACGGGAAAGAAATCGGGTGATGCTATTCTAAGCCGGCATTACACTCAAATATTAATAATATAATCTACACTAATATTAGAAACATTTTTTTTTATTGTTTGTTTGAATTTAATAGGCTCCGAAACTACTGGACCGATTTAAAAAATCTTTCACCGTTAATTGAAATTAAAATTCTTTATTCAATGTAAGATGGTATGATCACTTATTAACGTCATTAACCGTCATTCGAAAAAAAGAAATTTCTATCACACAATTTTCTTATTTATTATTACAATTTTGTTATGGCCTAATAGAAAACCGGCTCGCGCGGGATAAAATAAAAAATAAAAATGAAAAGAAAGGCACTGCTAAGGGGCTGGCCAGGTTAATCACACGTCATGTAATTTGCCACCACCACCATCTGAAAACGATATTTGTTTCAAATTGAAGTCAATATTTTTAGAATCCTACATTATCCCTGATGAACATAGGCTATACTTATTAAACTGTCTTTTTCCGGGGAGGAAATTGTTAGCGGCGGGTGAAACCGCTGGGCGGGCTGCTAGTAATTTATAAAGTGGTACAGATTTTGTGTAAAGAAACGTTATTTCAATTAAGCTTGGCGCCCTCTACATGACACTTGAGAATCCCTAGAAAATTTCCCGGGAGTTTTTCTATTGACAGTTCTCTTGATAGTTTTGAATGTCAAACCAGAGGGCGCTGTGCTAAACTGAAATTTTGACGTTTCAATATGGCTGGCGCCAGCCATAGTTTTGTCACAAGTTCCATTTCACGTTGTGTTCGTTACCAATTAATTATGTTTGTTTGATTTAATACAAAATAAACTTATCGCCTTGCTATTACATTGAGTGTCATTCGTGTAAGTAAACAAATAACCAATAATACATCTATAACAATTCAATAAACACTAAATAAAGAATAATTTATAAAGTGGTACAGATTTTGTGTAAAGAAACGTTATTTCAATTAAGCTTGGCGCCCTCTACATGACACTCGAGAATCCCTAGAAAATTTCCCATTAACAAAATTAATTTTCAAAAAGATTCAATCACACTATTCGAATCATGATCATAAGGGTACAACACTATTTTATTTTTATTTTTAAATACAATAACGTGGCAACCCACCAAATGTCATTTTAGTCTATCTGATTATAAAATATCAAAAGTTACTAGTTTGGAATCTGGTCTTTTTAGCCGTACATATAGGGAGGGATAATGCCTGGTTTTCTGGTATCGCTAACAAAAGGCAAAAACCACATGTCCATGTCGCTGGCTCCCCAAAGTATATATTTTTCAAAGCTGAGAGGCTCAAACGTTTGTGACGAATGGATGGACTCTTATTTTAAGACTGGTTTTCAATGTGACGCTACCTAGACTGAGATCTCGGGTCAAAAAATTTGGGGAGCCAGCGACATGCTTTTAGGTTAGAATTTCAGAGAAATCATCAGATTACTTGTTAACGGCGCAATGTGCCAAAATGATGGCTATGCCAAAGAAATGTGACGGAATATGTGACAGCTACAAGCACATTCAATAGCTATGTGACTCAACTGGAGCTGAGAAATAAGCCATGGAATGTTTCCAACCCATGTCGCTGGCTCCCCAAAAAACCGGCATCTGAAATCTCTGCAAGTATGACCTAAAACTACTAACCAAAGAGGAATTCTAGATCGTAATGTAGTAAGGACTCGTTCTTCAAACAATCTCCTCTAGAATCAGCTTCGTTTTTGAGAAAACACAACATTTGTTTTTGTATGAATATAAGGGTGACTACATCGTTCAACCCCTTTTGGGACAGTTTCAGGAACTTATGGTTTCATGATTTCCGTACAGACTATACTAAATATTACCTTAAATAATGTTAAGAAAAGGCCTCGCTTGAATCGATTCCTATAATCAATAAATAAATATCGTTTAATCTCATAAAAGTGTAGCGTAGTTACATTTTACAGTCTATACAACATGTATGGTAGTAGGTACAGTCGGTTGTAGCACATAAGGTAACAGGAATACTCCAAAAGAACTGAATAATTTTTATCTCCAGTAATTAAATAATCAAAATTTAAACTTATTCTCATAAAAGAAGAAATTTTCTACTAAAACATATTCATGTCAAGAAAAAAATATTGCTTTCGACAAAAATGATTCAGCCCTTTTGGAGTACCCCTGGTACCTTACGTGCTATAACCGACTGTACATTCACTCTCAATAAATGCCTAGTTGATTGAGATGATGATATGATAGGTAAATTAAAACTGATTACAGTAGTTCCACTAAAATATTTATAAAATCAAATTATAATACGACTGGTTGTGTTACCTGATGGGCTCGTGGTAGTACTTTTTAATTAATTTTTTTTTGTTTTGTTAATCTGTCTTCAGGTAGTAACCAGTTTTTTTAAAGTAGTTACTTCCTGACGATGGTGCAATGAAACCGGTCGCATCATAATGTAAATTCATAAATATAGGTACATTCGGACCTACCTATCCATGAAGAACTCTTTTCGACGCAAATGAAAGGGACTTCCGATGTGCTCCCGATAAGTCGCCGGCCGCACCGGTGACGATTTCTCCCGAACGACAACAATGAGATCGTGTATACAAGCATATTGGCATACTACAATGATTTTGTACTAAAAATGTTATAATAATAAACCGTGGTAAATATTGTTTTTTTTTCATATGTTGTATTTTAATTGCTGATTATACTTAGTAGTTGTATGAAATACCGTCAAAATCTAAGTACCTTAAATAGGTAAGTTGATGTGCTGCTATTAGAACCAGCACAATATAAACACTAAGAGCCCTTCGCGGAGACTGTTCAAGGTAATATTTAGTATAATCTGTACGGAAACCGTTAAACCATGAGTTTCTGAAACTGTCCCAAAAAGGGTTGAACGATGTAGTCACCCTTATATTCATACAAAAACAAATGTTGTGTTTTCTCAAAAACGAAGCTGATTCTAGAGGAGATTGTTTGAAGAACGAGTCCTTACTACATTACGATCTAGAATTCCTCTTTGGTTAGTAGTTTTAGGTCATACTTGCAGAGATTTCGGATGCCGGTTTTTTGGGGAGCCAGCGACATGGGTTGGAAACATTCCATGGCTTATTTCTCAGCTCCAGTTGAGTCACATAGCTATTGAATGTGCTTGTAGCTGTCACATATTCCGTCACATTTCTTTGGCATAGCCATCATTTTGGCACATTGCGCCGTTAACAAGTAATCTGATGATTTCTCTGAAATTCTAACCTAAAAGCATGTCGCTGGCTCCCCAAATTTTTTGACCCGAGATCTCAGTCTAGGTAGCGTCACATTGAAAACCAGTCTTAAAATAAGAGTCCATCCATTCGTCACAAACGTTTGAGCCTCTCAGCTTTGAAAAATATATACTTTGGGGAGCCAGCGACATGGACATAAAACCACATCTAAACATGCATGTGCCAGTCTCAAACTCCACCTTCACTTGTAGAGCGTGCGGAAAACTATGCCGCTGCCGTATCGGCTATACAGCCATGAAAAGTCTTGCCTCAGACACTGATTAAATCGTCTGTCACAGACGTGTGAGCTTTAGGACATATTATACCTATATAAGAGATCTGTGCGTGTGAGGCCAATGATGATGATGACACCACCATACACCACAATCCACTAGTTATTTCCTTTATATACAAAGTTCATTGACCCTTGATCTGAACAAGTGTCGGAAGTAATATTTTTTTTTCTTCAGCAGTTCTTGGACCTGCTGCTGTGGTCTAATTTTTCGTTTTCGATATTAACGTTTTCTACGATAGAAAATGTTTTGTTTGTGCATGATTAATAGGTACAATTTAATATAAGGTACCACATAGAAGTCTAATCTGGCTTCTGATAATACTTCATGAGATCTAGTTTTTTTAATATATCCATTGCTTTCTGGTTCCAGTTGTTGTTGTTTACTGCTCTAGGACTTGGATGGGGCAAGTAAAGAACCTGCAAAAAACATATATTAAGTATCTATAAATATCTTACACGAGGAAACATTCAAAGAGAATATAATAGAACTAGCGTTTTAAGAGTTGGGACTCCGAAGAAAAAAAATGAACGACGCAAAATGTCAAAACGCAGTTCCCAAATCATTGCCAACATGTCAAAACAAGTCAATTCTAGTATAGCCAACATAAAGAACACACGTAGTGATGTACCTACGCGACAGCCTGCAATTTATCGATATCGACAACGTAGCTGCCGAAACGGTGCGGCAGCTCAAAATAATATTTTTATTTTTATAATAATTATGTTTCAGCAATTTAGCAGGTAAGTTCCGAACAACCGACTTTTCCGAAGACCCTCAGCTAAACCCGTCAAACTTAGCAACTTTCCCCGAGGATCAAAAGTGATAGACAACATAAAAAAAATTACCTCCCATACAAAAATTAAGCTGACCGAATAATACTCTATGGGAGGTAATTTTTTTAAAGTTTTGACATATGCTTCTTGGGGAAAGTTGTTCAGTTTAGCCGGTGGAGCTTAGCGTTTTCGGGAAAGTCGGTCGTTCGGAACCTCCCCGTATTTGAATATTATCGAAACAATTTTAACTCAATATTTCAATAACAATAAGTTGCCGAAACATAATTAATGGACTTTTTTTCTAAGTAAAACAAGCTAAAGGATTTCAATAATTATTACTTTTGTAAAATTCTAAATAAATATAATAAAACAGTAAGTCAACCAAGTGTGTACATTTGAATACTTAAAATTCCGTTCAAGTTATAGGTCTCAAAACAATAGTAAAAAAAATACTATATCTATCTGTCTGTTTTTCCACGTTTCAAGCAAAAACTACTAGACGAATTTTTACCAAATTTTGTATAACTGGTCATTAGAGGATACTTTTTACTTCAAAAAAGTCCCACACACCCCATTCCCACAGGAAAACAGAGCAACTGGTTTGGCGGAGTTCATACAAGCATGTCCATGCATTTAATCGTCTACTATTATTAGTGAGGTCCTTTTTATTCATCAAAAACTTTGACCATATTTTCAATCATTGCACATAATTTGATTGTAGGGTAGATCGAAGACTTTTTCTTGTACCATTCGTTTAGGACTATATATCGGTACATTTATTCTTCACCTGAAACATATAATAATATCTTATCAAATAATAAATACATTTAATTTAATACCAAACTGTTAAAACACTTCCCGTGTTATGTATACAATTTTGGAAAGCCCGCTTTTTTTCAACTGTGGCCATGATATGAATCTGCGACTTTTTCCTTTACTAGTGGCGACGCCTCATCTATGTGGGCTACCGCGGATAGTCCCCTGCCCGTGAACTTTGAAAGTGTATCTTATCTTACGCGGGCAGGGTACGAGCCGCGGTAGCGCAGATGGAAAAGGCTTTGCAAATGGTAAATCTCGACGTTTCATAGGGCCCAGAAGCGTTTACTCCAATATCCCCCCGCCCCGAAAAACATAGGTACTCTAACCCAGAACTCGGTTGTAAGGAAATGTTAGAAACATTCTCCATTAAAAAGAAATTTGTGACAAGTGACAACGCATTGTATCGATATCGATTATACATTATTTTTGGTCGCACTATATAACAGCAACTTCTTCAACTAAATAATAATATCAACTCAAATCAATGTTTATTGCTATAATTACGATGTTTATGAGTCATATTCCAAGCATTATAATGATTATCTTTACTAACCTTTCTTCATCCAGAGGAAACTGAGCCATGAAATGCCGTTTCTGTCCATTCTTTCTTGCGGCTTTTAATCCACAAATTTCACATTTCCTACACTTCATTATTCCTTGGTTTAGCCAAATACTAAAGTTTAGTCACTTTTGAAAATGAAACAAAGCAAAATAAACTAGGAACTTGAAAATAATTTCACAAACAACAATTACTTTGTTTTAACAAACTTGAACTGCCAAATTATGTCCACAGATCAACAGATCAAATGATGTTGACATTATTGACAAACAAAAGAGAAAGAAAACGGAAATGAGTGAAACAGATATAGCCGCCATGAAAA
Organism: Tuta absoluta; assembly: GCA_027580185.1. Classification (NCBI taxonomy): domain Eukaryota; kingdom Metazoa; phylum Arthropoda; class Insecta; order Lepidoptera; family Gelechiidae; genus Tuta; species Tuta absoluta. The sequence goes on along the minus strand of JAQAHW010000019.1, from coordinate 932,455 downwards.
TGCTATTGCGTTTCATACATTAATTTTTTTGTTTGAAGTTTCGATAGACTGGAAACATTTTTGTTTGTTTTTGTTCTATCCAATCACTCTAGCACAATAAAAATAATTATCCAACATTATAAAGTACATTATTGTGAACATGGAATAAAATAAAAAATTGATGAGAAATGAGAAGCTGAAATTTGCAAAGGTTTTAAGAGCAATCATTAAATACAGGCAAACAAATGAGTAAGTCATTAAAAATAAACTGGTATCTTTTAAAATAGTGTTCTTCGTCTTATCATATCAATTCTGTTTTTTTCGATTAGATGTGTTGATACCAGTTGTCAGCCATATAGGCAAATTGTCTGTGGCTTCGTACAGATCCTTTGCTAGACTATTTGTTCACCATAATACCTCAATAGAGCTTCCGGACAGGTATTTCTGGGTGGCTTTCTGTGCTCTTGTTTCACAAAACTTTCCTATTGCCACAACTGTTCTTACTTCATACAGCTCAAGGACCTTTATAAAGACTGGGTCACAGATATTAAACAATTCTTCCATTTCTGAGGTCTGGAAAAAAGGGCATGCTAATTAAGTGGTTCTCTAAAAACCAAAAATAAACAAGCAGTAATTTTGTTTCTAAATAATATGTAGATAGCTTTTTAGTAACTTCTTATAAACTTGATTTGTCAACTTGGTCCGACTGGCCGATGGTGCAGTGGGTAGTACTTCTGGCTGCCACTCACTCACTCTAAGGTTTGTTTATGGTCTCGGTTTTTTTCTACATATAATAATGTATTTTTTTACAAAAAAGTACAACATTTTGTATATTTTAGTCTTGTTCCCATCATAGCACAAGTTTTGCTTAGTTTGGGGCTAGATTGCACTGTGTGTTGCATTCAAGGATATTTGTTTATTTACCTCCCATGGCAAGGGATAATGGCCTGATTACTAGGAAAGAAAACTCACCTTGAAATCTCCTGGAGTGAGATTACAACCATTGCTTTTCATCCATTGCACCGGCATGTAATTGTAGATAAAGCTTGTTTCAAAGAACTTTTCAGGAGTTCTACAGATATCTTTGAATAGCCCCCAGAACCGCTTTCCGCTGACCTGAAATTTGAAACAAAAAGCTTTTAATTTTACACAGATAGATAAACAATGGTCAAGGCAATGATAAAAAAAATATATGAGAGCTCTAGGTCTGCTGCAGACCAAACATACATTCTGGTGAGCAACAGCTTTAGCACTTTTAATAGGCATTCAAAAAAGAGCAATATGTATAGTTGTAATATTCGTCGAAATTTTATGTATACTTATTAGTTGAAATAAAGGTCTCATAACAATCCAGACTTTCAAGATAAAGGAAGGTGGTACTAATGATGTACGTAGGTAAAAATGGTACCTACCTCTGTTCTAGTACAATCAAAGCCTTTTACAGGCCTCGCAGGTATTTCATGAGGAGGTTTATCAACAGGACCTTCTATGCCCAGCCAGTCCCTTACTGAACCTATTTCTCCAAAGGGTACCTGTGAAAAAAGAACTGTATATTCAAATTGGCTAGTATATTTTAGATATAAGTAGGTAGGCACCCATTTAGATGTACTTACACCAGTCTGAGACATGCCCCATGGTCCAGGATTCATGCCAAAATACATCACAGATTTCTTTGTGTTGCAATATTTCTTGATATACATTTCAAAGGTGCGCCTCGCATATATGGTGGGATTGTATACACATTTTACCGTAGACGGCAATATTAGATGATCCAATGAGATATTTAATTCATCAATGATGTGAAGAAAGTCGTCGTAAAGTTTGTTCGTATCCCCGGTATTTTTTGTGAAGTCTTCGGAGATAGTATTTGCTTCAGCATTAAAAAAGCTAGATACTACTTCACACTCCATTACAAAAATATGAGCACTTTATTTATATCCTCTTTGATGAGCACGTTATTATTAAAAACAAACAAACGGTACCTACCTAAATCATTAAATTATCATCCAACATCCGGTTGGAGTCTGTTCTGTTGTGTTCACAGGGGTACGTTCAACGTGCTCCGGTTAAGATAACCATAGCTTAACATTTAAACCAACGCACCTTTGGCGAAGTGAATGAACGAAAGACAGTTGTGGTTAGATGAGTATATGTCATCAAATTAGCGATTTCTTAAGATTTGGTGCTTTGTCTGGTGTCCCTCAAGCTGTAATCCTCACCTATGAAAACTTAACGAAAAGCAATTTTGGTTTTGTCAAAAAATAGTGCTGAAATAGTGACAAATAGTGACATATGCAAGAAAATTAGTGACTTCATATTTCCCAAGATATGGCTATCGTTTGGTGAGGATTACAGATCGAGGCTCACGCTGTAATCCCAACTCTCGTGTGAGCAAACGGTGGGGTATTTTCACTTGGTCTACATTCCAAAAAATAGTGCCTAATTAGTGACTAATAGTGACAAAAGATGAGAAATAGTCGCTTTATAATTCCAAAGTTATAAAGGCATATTTGTGAGGATTATACCTATAGCAATTTTTGCTGTAATCCTCACCTCATTTCTGCTAAACGCTTAGGTCTTTTGACTCAAATTTAGTATCAAAAAATAGTGCTGAAATAGTGTTCTTAAACTGCATTGATTTTTATTTAGTTTATGTAGTAGAAGCAATTAAAAAAACCGTAAGAACTTCTTCATACAAAATGGTCAGGTACAGTCGCGAACAATACTTCGTATTGTCGTACTTGAAGCTCAATACTGGTTTGTTATGTCGGTAGGAACGTAATCAAACAAATTTATTTCCTTCAAGTATTTTGTTTATATCTGACAGTACACAATATTTCTCAATCAGTCAGACGTGGCGATGATAACGACCGTATTTTTTGCGGCTGTTAACGCTCTGCCTAACCCGTAAGGGATAAAGGTGTGATATATGTTTGTATCTATGTAGTACATAAATAAATACATAAAAGATATAGGTACCTAACTTGTTTGGTAAAAATGGAACAAAAAACATATTTATGTTGTAAAATTCATTGAACTCATAAATAAATGAAAGTAGGTATAAAGGGTGAAATCTAATCAGTGACCGATAGGGAAAACCCAGGACGGGCTGGTGATAAGGAACAACTTTCCCCAAGGAACATAGGTCGAAACATGAAAAAAAAATTAGACCTCCCGTACAAAAGTGCCGATCAGCTGATTTGGGTTACTATGGGAGTTCCAATTTTTTTTCATATTTCGACATATGTTCCTTGGGGAAAGTTGTTCCTTATCACCAGCCCGTCCTGGGTTTTCGCTATCGGTCACTAAATAGATTTAACCCTATATAGTTAACGACGTTCGAGGCGAAGATTAATACTATAAGTACCTAATTATACCTAAATAATATTTTTTGTTATATTTAAAACGTGCGTTTTTATTTTAATTTTTCATAATAATCGTAAGTGGCGTATTTGTTATTTAAAAAATTTTATATTTGAGTTGTCATAATACTCAATATCGCGTAACGTGATGAAACCAAAAAATACCACGCAGGCGAAGTGCATGCAATAATTTCACTATTGTCTACCCTCTCGCTCACACGCGCGGCGCTCAGTTTTCGAGGCTCGGCCAAACCGGTTTTGTTTAGCGGTGGCGCGACCAAACAGGGCTTTCAGACTTAAGAGAATACGATGTGATAAATTAATGCGATGTGTTGATCTGAATACTTTATTGTTATAAAACCGTTAAAAAGTTCAAGGCGTTAAAAAATAGTCAACCAAAATACCTACTCATAAAATAGACCAAAATAATGTCAGTGGCTCAACTTATGTTTAAGTTAATACCTACCTATATTGGCAGAAATGACATTACCTAAATTAAAGCAAAAATCAAGTCTGTATTCTACGAAGTATTGTTCGCGACTGTACCTGACCATTTTGTATGGAGAAGTTCTTACGGTTTTTTTAATTGCTTCTACTACATAAACTAAATAAATATCAATGCAGTTTAAGAACACTATTTCAGCACTATTTTTGATACTAAATTTGAGTCAAAAGACCTAAGTGTTTAGCAGAAATGAGGTGAGGATTACAGCAAAAATTGCTATAGGTATAATCCTCACAAAGATGCCTTTATAACTTCGGAATTATAAAGCGACTATTTCTCATCTTTTGTCACTATTAGTCACTAATTAGGCACTATTTTTTGGAATGTAGACCAAGTGAAAATACCCCACCGTTTGCTCACACGAGAGTTGGGATTACAGCGTGAGCCTCGATCTGTAATCCTCACCAAACGATAGCCATATCTTGGGAAATATGAAGTCACTAATTTTCTTGCATATGTCACTATTTGTCACTATTTCAGCACTATTTTTTGACAAAACCAAAATTGCCTTTCGGTAAGTTTTCATAGGTGAGGATTACAGCTTGAGGGACACCTTTGTCTGTTCTTATTTTCGTAAATAAAAACTTATTGAAGAATAATTTAATGTGCAACACGATAAACAACAGAAAATAAATCACCAAGACACTAGTTAACACTATGCACCAGTCAAACAGATGTTTGGCGAAATTTTGTTTCAGTTGAGAGGTTGAGAAATGGGAGTTTTTCTATTGACAGTTCTCTTGATAGTTTTGAATGTCAAACCAGAGGGCGCTGTGCTAAACTGAAATTTTGACGTATCAATATGGCTGGCGTCAGCCATAGTTTTGTCACAGGTTCCGTTTCACGTTGTGTTCGTTACAAATTAATTAGGTATGTTTGTTTGATTAAATACAAAATAAACTTATCGCCTTGCTATTATATTGAGTGTCATTCGTGTAAGTAAACAAATAACCAATAATACATCTAAAACAATTCAATAAACACAAAATAAAGAATAATTTATAAAGTGGTACAGATTTTGTGTAAAGAAACGTTATTTCAATTAAGCTTGGCGCCCTCTACATGGCACTCGAGAATCCCTAGAAAATTTCCCATTGTATCTGACTGACGTGTGCGCATGAACGGGGTAGGATAAGCAGAAATTTTGTCCTGACAGGCGCTGAAACGCGGTTTTACTGTGCTTTGTCTGTTCTTATTTTCATAAATAAAAACTTGTCTTGTCTTGTCTTGTCTAGCCCACACCATCCCACAGCTGGGCAAAGGCCTCCCTCTTCTTCTTCCATCCATCTCTATTTTGGGCTTCCGCATGCCAGTTTCGTGAGAAATTGTCCAACTCGTCGCGCCATCTACGACGGGGTCTGCCGCGGCGTCTTTTTGCGGTGGGTGGCTTCCACAAAGTAGATGATTTTGCCCACAGCTCATCTGGCATGCGGCATACGTGGCCGGCCCAGTCCCACTTTAGCTTGGCTGCTGTTCGGGCTACGTCAGATATTTTTGTTCTAGAGCGCAGTATGGTATTCCTGACCCGATCAATCCGTTTCAGGCCTAACATACTGCGTTCCATTGCTCGCTGGCAAATCTATAGATCGATGAAAAAATAAAAACTTATTGAAGAATAATTTAAAGTGCACCAAAAAGGCAACCACTCAGCATTGTGCTGTAGCATAATATAAATACTACCGCCGGTCTTCCGTGGTACCCTATTATGCGCACAGCACCAGCGAGTAATAAAAAGTTATATATTAACAATTTTAGAACATAACAAAATGGACAACTAAAATAAAATAAAGTGACTATGCCTCTATGCCTTTTTATGAACAAAAGACAGGAAATAAAGAGTAAAATTATTTGAATGAACAGTTTACAGTGTTTAAATTAAGTTAAAGTTACATACATACATATATCACGCCTTTATCCCTTGCGGGGTAGGCAGAGCGTTAACGGCCGCAAAAAACGGACATTTACGCCACGTCTGACAAACATTTGAGGGTCATTCGGAAAAATGTGTATCGCCATAGTGACAGGTTGTCAGCCTATCGCCTAAAAATGCAATACACACCCTCGAGTCCCATCGTCGCCTCTTACGACTCCCACGGGAAAGAAATGGGGTGATGCTATTCTAAGCCGGCATCACACGGCAAAGTTAAAGTTATCTTTTTTTAATTTGACACTATAAAACGACTATTAATCGAATTAGTACAGTATTGATTTTTCAGAAGATAAAGTTTTAACTGTTTTTTTGAATGTATAAAAAGATGTAGAGTTCAACATTTCGTAGCAGCATATAATATATGCTGCAACGAAATACTATTATATACCATGCAGTGGCAGTGATCAGACGTGTTTTTTTGCAATTTAAATTTTACTTAAATCATAAACAACAAATTCGAAACTGTGTTAACATTCCGCATAGTCAGCACGTGATAATTATGCAAGTGTAATAGAGCGATAATGTACTTATGTGTTTTATACATACGTGTGAGATATACCACGACCAACCATGTTAGATCCTGACATTGAGCTTGTGACCACTTCAGAAATAGACCGCTGGATTAACGAAGTACAAAGAAGCCTGGATGAAATCTGCAGTATCAGCAATGAATCGATGAAAAAATTAGAGTCAGACCAGAAACTTCGTATCAATACCCAAAGTAAGAAAATCCTGTGTGGAATAGCGCAATTGGCTGTGAAATATCAATCAATAAAATATAAATATATGCTTACCAATAATGAACTTAGTAATAGAGATGAAGAAATAGAAATCGCCTCGCAAATTAAAGATTTAAAACAATGTATGAAGTCGTCCCCGATTCCCGCACACTTTTGCTGACACAGTCAAGACAAGATATAATTCGGTCGTTCGCCCCACACCGCAAGCAGCAGCATTACTATCTATCCTGCAAATAAGGATAAGTCAAGTGAAGATACCAGAAAATTAGTAAAATCACTTATCAAGCCTGAAGAACACGAGTTGCACATTCGTGGAGTAAGAGGAACCAAAAACGGAGGAGTAATAATTAGCACAGACAGAAAAGATGATTTAGAAAACATTAAAAAATCTGAAAACTTCAGAACATCTCGACTGACTATTGAAATGACCGCCAAGAAAAGGCCAAAAATAATTTCGCTCGGTGTGCCCTCAAATATTGCCGCATTTATGAGCAAAATATTGCCGATAAATGCCTAAGTTTAACAAAGGAAAGTGCCTTCAGCTCAATCAGGCTCAGCCATAAATCTTGGAAGAAGAAAGCTGCATCCTATAACTTCATTTTAGAAGTCACAGCTGAAATAAGAAAAGTGCTCATACAGCAGAGGCGAGTATTTATCAACTGTGAAGGATTTCAGACTTGTGACCAGATGCTACAAATGTCAGTAATATGGTCACTCATCGAACTTTTGCAAGGACGACAACCCCACTTGCGGCTACTGTGGATCTATCAGAATTACAGGTGCATAGTGTAATTTAGTTTTTTGGTGATAAACAGTTGTTTAGCGTGTTGCACTTTAAATTTTACTTTCTTAAGTTTCGATTTACAAAATAAAAACAGTCAAAGCGGTAAGTCTTTAGAAATCCCTTAAGTGATGACATCTGTCTTTCGTTCATTTACTTCGCCAAACCTTCCTTCAGAGGCGTGTTAGTTAAAATTTTAAACTAAGGTTATCTTATCCGGAGCACGTTGAACGTAACCCAGCACACTGTGCCACTAGTTTGATAAATGGATTAGAAATGACTTAACTTTTTAAAAGTTTTTATTTAGTAAATCAAGTAATAAAAAATATATATTATATTTAATTATTACTATAATGTTTAGTATTAAATAATTTTAATTCTTGTATGCTATCTTGTGATGGCAAATTATGGAGAACTGTATCCAATGAACCTGTTATCTTTATTTTATACTAGCGGCCCGCCCAGCGGTTTCACCCGCTGCTTACTGATTTCCCACGGGAAACAGACTTTCTCCCGACATAAATCATACATAAAAACCTTCCTCTTGAGTCACTCTATCTTTTAAGAAAACTTCATCCAGATCCGTTAAGTGGTTTTGAAGATACATACAAACAAACAAACAGACAGGGACAGACGTGGGAAGCGACTTTACTTTAAATTCCGTTTTTTTTCATCCCCCAAGAGATGAAAAGGGGGTTAAAAGTTTATATGAAAGTTCGTTGTCTTAAGTGTGATCCGTTTCAAAATTAGTAATTAAATTTATGACTTAAAATAAATAAACCCGTGTTTAGGCATATTTGAAATTTTCACCCTTAATAGGGTCCAACGGGGGTTAAAAGTTTGTATGAAAGTTCGTTTTTTTAAATGAATGTGATCTGTTTCAAAATTTGTGGTTAGACTAATAACTAAAAATAATTCAACACGTGTTTCAGCATTTTTGAAATTTTAACCATTAAATGGGTGAAAAGGGGGTTAAAAGTTTGTATGAAAGTTTTTTCTCTTAAATGTGATCTGTTTCAAAATTTCTGATTAGACTCATAACTTAAAATAATTAAATACGTGTTTCAGCATTTTTGAAATTTTAATCCTTAAAGGTGTCAAAAGGGGGTCAAAAGTTGACTACCAGTTGGGCTACCCGTTTTCTAATGGGAATGTGACAATTTCCCGGAATAAATTATACTTATAAACCTTCCTCTTAAGTTACTCTATCTAATAAAAAAAACCGCATCAAAATCCGTTGGGTACTTCTGAAGATATAAGGAGACACCAAACGGGAAGCGACTTCATTTTATACTATGTAGTGACTATATCCATAATTACAAATAAAGTACTGAGTGACAGAACCCTCGGTGGGCGAGTCTGATTCGCACAATTAGACCAGTTTAATAAAAATATGATTACCACCTATCAGTATAAAATAATCAGAAACAAAGTAATAAATTGATGCGCAGACTTATTGTTATATTATAAATAATACACAAGAACTTTAGGAGAGTCATATCACACCGTCAATACTTACTTTGTGGTCATATGCACAGCAGTGGGCTAAACCATGCTGATGAAGAAGAAGAAGAACCTACACAAGTTAACAAAGCTGATGCAAGGACATAATAAAACAATGGAATTTTACTTATAACAAGAATCTTATAATAAAAATAAAAATCTACAATTCAAATGGAATCACTGCACGGGTTCTGGTTGTTGTGTGAGCAGTAGGCCGAATCGCTTCTTGATTGTTATCCTCTGTCTCGAGTACTTGTCTTCCGGAGAAAATCGGGCTGTAAGCATACATGCTTATAAATTTTTATGTCTCACAACAGTTTTAAACAGATTAAAGTTATGTTCAGAGATTCAAGAGCTTGAAATGCTGGAATTGTAAAATCCAAAATAAACACAACTTAAATCTGTACAGCTTTATTACGATGTGATAAGGTTGTGCTAACTTACAAAATTCTCATCTTGTATTTTATAATTTTACTACATGGTTGGACGTGGATGTCATACAAATAGTCTATTCTATCTATCTACACAGGTCTATTTGACCAAATGTTTCTAGCTGCCACTTGCCACAGCTACAGCTTGCTGATGAAATAGGAGGTATATTATTAAATTATAATTCATGAGCTTAAATTTAGTGCTCAAGAAGCTATTTTAAATACACAATTTAGTATTCTTCTATTTGAGTGAGACACAGAGTCACTTAGATTCTACGATTCAAGTGAGACACAGAAGCGTCCAACGACCGGATGCACCCTGGTTTCAGGTTTTCAACTGTCTGACATGGTTGTGTAACAACCATCGTCAAAGTAAATGTAGACTGCAACCGGGACCGACGGCTTAGCGTGTTTTGGGAAGCACGGAACCATCTTTCTTTTCGGACAATCAGATGGTTCAGCCTGTGAAGTCTTAACTAGACTGGGAACAAATATACAAAGTAATAAATATCAACTTTGTGAGTGCCCCACCGAGAAATAGACCCGGAACCTTAGCGTCTCAGGCAGTCGCACTACCACTTATCCACATCATCCGTCGACCGTATTATATGATGTTTTTAGAGCTCTTGGGTTGAAGTACCTAGGTATTGTAACTGTTTGCCTTTTTGGTAAAGAAATAAAAGAGTAATTACCTGGATGAGCAGATAGCGTGGGTTTTCCAAACGGGTCTATAGTCTGTAATACAAAATAAGAACATATAATACATAATACTTAAAAATGCACGAAATAATCATAACATGTGAGTGTTGGAGGTTATGATTATGAGAGAAATAATTTATTACCGATAAAGTGTATTGTCTGTCACCATTTTCGTTAAGATAATATCTTAAATACATGTTGATTATACTACAGAAATTCGTAAATAGACTGAAATAACTATGACAACAGCACGCGACAAACAAAAACCCCACAGCACTTTTTGACGAAAGATCAGGGTTGCCAGATGCCAGCGAGGCGTAGTCGCCCGATTTAAAATCTGAAGTAGCCCAAATCGCCCAAACTATTTTTAGTTGGGCTATTTGTCGCCAAATCATCTGAATCTGTTTTTCAATGCGACATTTTGGCGTTCAAAAGTAATGTACATCACCAGCATCAGCAGATCACCAACATGAACACGCCCATTGCTGGACATATATTGATTATAGGCCGATTGCATCCTACGGCTCAATGCAACCCTTACATGGTTCTCAGTCCACTTAGCAGGAGAATGACTCCCTCATGGTGGTCAGATCCAACGGGGTGTCTGCCTCATCTTCCTTGCAAGGAGGTCCAGAGGCAGGACTTTGAGGATGAGTGGTGGATGTGGACAGCTGTATGCAACTTCAGCCTGTGCTGGATAGCACCTCACTAAGCAGGCTTATCTGGATCCAATAGCCTCCAGTTCACCCACAACGGCAAGAACCGCACAATAGAACCAAATCATGTCCTGGAGGTTCTTGTTAATGATGCTTGCACGACAGCTCCACTGTGGAAGCAAGGGATAAGGTTTAACGTGCCTGGTTAGAGCTCATCCACTAGTCGCCCAACATAATTTGGAGATAGCCCAATCGGCGACAGGTCGCCAATTGGGGTTTTCTTGTCGCCGCTCGAGGCTCTCGAGTAGCCCAATTGGCGACAAATCGCCCAATCTGGCAACACTGCGAAAGATGATGATGAATGTCCACAGATGACATTATATGTACCTTAACTTTACAACAACAGGATTTTGCACAGCATAATACTGGCCGACATAGCTATGTACAACCCAAGCATGCACGAAAGTGGCAATAGAATCAACACAATGTCGCCAGCATACCCCTTTATCAACAATCTACACCCCGTATTAAATAACGATGTTTTCTTACTGTAACTTAAAATAATGTGTAAATGTGACATCACTTAAATTCGGGTTCGCAAAACCAATTGGTGGGCATCCTTAATAATAAGAGTAGTTTCAAGTGAAAAGGTGCTCGAGTTGAACTACTGCTCCTTGGTATATTGTAACACAAACATCGAAGACATCACGTGACCATTGTCAAATCTACTGGTTGTGATGTGATCTAAGAAATGAGGCACGGTAGTAACCACTTTCCCAACACCCCGTGCGGGTTGCATGCCTTTTCTGCCTACTGGCATTTTTTCCTGTCACATGCCATATTTTTATAAATAAATATTGTCTTGATATAAAATCGGCTCGGGCGGAAAAAAAAGGGAATTTTTAATTGCACCTCTTATAACAATTTATGTAAAAGAAACTTCTCTACTAAAAACCCTTCTGCTTACCAAATTAACAACTGCATTAAAAATTTACTACGTAATTACCTGAACACGTTCTTCAATCAACATTATTAACTAAATCAAAATCCGATGGCCTTTTCTACTTTGTTCACTTCAAAAAGCTGGCCACAATCACAAATATATAGATTGTCAAACAAAAAATCACACCATACATCAAAAATACTGATTTGCACACGAAATTATCCAATCGTATAACGCAATTTCAATAATCGATAGCTAAACCTGCATAAGAATAATCCATGTTTATATTGTCAAATTAAATCCACTTATTTACTACTCGGGTAACTAAAACTCATATCACCTAACTTTAATTATTATTATGCATCTGTATTATTTAAAAAATATTTTGGCGCGCTTTATTAGTTCGCGGGCACACAGGGTTCAGCACTCGGCGCTCACGCTTGTTGCATTGCGCTCGCTCGGCGCGAGTGTGAGAGAGACCGAGTGATGTCATTGATTGCAGCACTTCGAACACAGCGCATAGTCGCGTACATTTGTTATTGTTTACATTCATTTGATTAGTTTAATTGCTCGAGTATTAATTCAAAATTAGTTACGTTATTGGTGAAATATAAAAGTTTGTGCGTTCTTTGGGTGTTTTTTTCGACGTTTTAATGGATTAGTAAAATGGAGTTAGACCGATCATTATTAGAAGCCAGCGGCAGCAGTTGTCGTACCCAAAATAAAGAAAATGTTCCAGTTTATCGTTCAGATGAAAGCGAAGAAGAAGAGCAGCCATCTGCCAAAAAGAAGAAGTCAAAAGGCAAAGAGTATGTTTTGATTAAAAGCAAGACCAGCCCTAATCATTAAATAGAATCCTTTTTATATGTTGTTATAAAAAAAATGTTAGCTATTGAGCTACTTATCTCATTGTTTCGCTTTGATTATTGCATGATAAGAAAGAGTACACTTTGTTGATTTATAGTGAACTTAATTAGAAAAATATGACTGTATAATGGTGTTTCATTTAGAAAAACTCTTGTTATCATAATAATAAGAGTTACACATATCACGCCTATAATAAAACGGCCGCAAAAACGAACTTTCACGCCACGTCCGACATACATTTAATGGTCATTCGGAAAATTGTGTATCGCCATAGTGACAGATTGTCAGCCCATCGCCTAAAATTGCAATACACACCCTCAAGTCCCTTAGTCGCCTCTTACGACTCCCACGGGCAAGAAATGGGGTGATACTATTCTAAGCCGGCATCACACGGCAATCTAATAAAAGAGATTTCAATATTTTGTTGCTCTTGAAAAGTTAATAGATTTGCTCTCAGTTATTAGGTAATCATTCAGTGATATAGTTTTGCTGAAAATATCAAACAGTTTAGCACTTTCAATTAATTAAGTATGCAAATATAGTGTGCAGTTCAGTATTTTCGACAGAAAAAAAGGGGTTTACAATGATATGTTAAAAAAATAAGAGTAAAGGTACTGCGTCGGGGCTGGCCAGGTTTATCACACGTCATGTAACTTAACGCCACCACCACCACCAGTACACGACATATGTTTCAAATCGAAATCATGATTTTTAAAAGGTGTTATTTACATGTATAAAATTATTGCAAGTGCAAGTCTTTCTACGTCCTATAACACAATTTTCTTCTTTTTACAACAATTGTGTGATGCCCTTAATAGAAAACCAGCTCGGGTGGAATAAAAAAATAAAATTAAAGGCACTTCCTCGAGCTGACCAGGTTAATCACACGGCGTGTAACTTTACGCCAGCACCATCTGAAAACAAAATTTTGAGAGTGTGGATGAACGGAAGAAGTTAAGCTCAAGATATAATAGTTTTATTCTGTCTTAATTGTATATGTGGCCCCCATTGGAGCGATGCTTCCAAAATTTTACCTACAAATACAGTTGAGTCTGCAAGGTTCAACTTTTCATCCTTTACCATGTGCTTGGCTAAAATTTGGAAAATCATTATTTTTCCATTTAGTTTCCTTTCCTTCAATGGTAGGTTAATTACTTTTTATAATTTTTACTACTTTGGTTATAGCGTTGTTCACGTCATCAATGTCATCATAGTTGAGTTGTTACCTCTTTTCCTCGTACAAAACTATTTCATGTTTTTTTATACTCAATTTAAATAATTAATATACAGTGTGTAATGGACAACCCTGAGAATACCGATAGATGCATTCAGACTAGTGGTATATTATAAGTCTATGATTCAGACCATGAAACCAAACAACTTTCTATTAAAAATATTTCAGGGAACGTCAAATTTGGTTGCACGCTTTTATGAACAGCCAGAAAGTCTGTGATAAGGCTCGTCTGGCTGTGCATAGAGGGGTGTTAGTTCCGACACTTATGTATGGGAGTGAAAGTTAGGTATGGCAGAAAAAACATGAAAGTAGAATAAATGCAGTACAAATGAGAGCGTTAAGAAGTATGATTGACGTAAAATTGAGTGACAGGATAAAGAATTGCGTGATAAGGGAACGTTGTGGTATAAAAGAAGATATAGTGACTGGTGTAGAAAAGGGTATGCTTAGATGGTTTGGTCATGTAGAGAGGATGAATGAAAGAAGATTAACGAAACAGGTGTATATGGCAAGTGTGGATGGGAACGTCGGAAGGGGAAGACCTCGACGAACGTACCTCGATCAAATCGGGAACGTGCTAAAGAAAGGTCAGGTCAAGAGTACCCTAAACCGACGAGCATGCATGAAGAGATTGATGAATGTGGAGGAGGCGAAAGAAGTATGCCAGGATCGTAGTAAGTGGAAGGAAGTAGTCTCTGCCTACCCCTCCGGGAAAGAGGCGTGATTTATGTATGTATGTATGTCAAATTTGAAACTGTTTTAAAATTTCGCGGTCCCACATAATAACTCGAAATACTGAAACGGGGTTTTTAACGCGATACTTATTTTTGTTGAATTGTCTGATATTTCAACCCAGGTGCAAAGGCCATGATCATGGAACAACTGGGTCGAAATAAAATTCAACAAAAATAAGTATCGCGGTTAGAAGTATGAACGCCTTTTTCAGTATTTTATTATTAAACGAACAAGTATCACTGATTATGTGAATTTACGCGACTTACTTTTCAGTATTTCGAGTTATATCGTCAAAACTTGTTTCTAGGGGAATGTTGTTCAGTTTTATTGTCTGAATGCATCGTACCAGTATTCGGAAAGCTATCCCTTACACTCCATATGAAAGAAACAAAAGAGGACCAAGAAACGGACGCAGTGGAACACCTTTGCTAATTTTTGATTTAAATAATCTTTGACCATTGACGTCAAACTTTTGCTTTCTATTGTTTATCCAAAAGTCTTATACGCCGTATTGATGTAGCTTTCTTACAAGGGTATCATGATGAACACAATCAAACGCCATGTATAAATCACAAAACACAACTATTGCATCATGAGATCCCTTCCTGGCATCGATTATTTAATCAATGAGAATAATTTTACATACTTGTAAAACTAACTGGATGTTCTTCAATATAATTTTATCTTCTTTTTCACCTCATTCACTATGATGTGACCTTGTTTTGATTCCAATAACACGCCTGTACATTATTTGTCCGGGCTAGTTATTTAATACGAGCTACTGTATGATTGCTGTGTCGTATCCAGTCATGTTTTACAAAACATTGTAGGGCGTAATCGTGCTGTGCAATATCAATGCCGTGCAGTGATGGTTCTCACTCTTTTTTTTATTGTTAGAGGTTCTCCGGCCTGGATACTAGTCTTTTTGGCTGTCCCAGTGTTTCTAGTCGACAGTGTTGCTAGCCTCTGACTTAGATTTTTCCCTCCTTTATCCTAAAAATAGTCGGATGTCCATATCTTAGTGACGACAATGCCGCCCGAGACGCGCTTAAGGTCATTTTATAAGCCTACCGTCTGTGGCGTATTTAATGAAAGTAATCATAAGAACCGTGTGATGCCGGCTTAGAATAGCATCACCCCATATCTTTCCCGTGGGAGTCGTAAGAGGCGACTAAGGGACTCGAGGGTGTGTATTGCAATTTTAGGCGATGGGCTGACAACCTGTCACTATAGCGATACACAATATTCCAAATAACCCTCAAACATTTGTCGGACGTGGTGTAAATGGCCGTTTACGCTCTGCTTACCCCGCAAGGGATTATAGGCGTGATGTGTGTATGTGTATGTGTATGTATGTATGTATCATAAGAAATATTAGCTTTATTTAACTTTAAAAACAATACTTGAAAATTATCTAGATAGAAAGAATGAAGTCAATCACTTCATTGTTTACTATCGTCATCCGTCCTGTCTGTGGTTGAAAAATTAGGAGGGAATCCGGCCTATTCGAATGTTTTGAATTACTTTGATAAAAGTTTTATAGACGGGGGAAACTAAGCTGATAGGCCGATAATGGGAGTTTTTCTGTTGACAGTTCTGTTGATAGTTCAGAATGTCAAACCAGAGGGCGCTGTGCTAAACTGAAATTTTGACGTTTCAATATGGCTGGCGTCAGGCAGAGTTTTGTCACAGGTTCCGTTTCACGTTGTGTTCGTTACAAACTAATTATGTTACTTTGATTTACTACAAAATAAACTTATCGCCTTGCTATTTTATTCAGTGTCATACATGAAAAGAAACAAATAACCAATAATAAATTTAGAACAATTCAATAAACATCAAATAAAGAAAAAAATATGTGGTACAGTTTTTGTGTAAAGAAACGTTATTTCAATTAAGCTCAGCGCCCTCTACATGACACTCGAGAATCCCTAGAAAATTTCCCATTGCCCAAATCACTCTTATCATTATCACCCTTCTTATGCAAAAGTATTATGTTGGAATGACATACATTTTGTGGAATGGGAGTTTTTCTGTTGACAGTTTTGTTGATAGTTCTGAATGTCAAACTAGAGGGCGCTGTGCTAAACTGAAACATTGACGCGTCAATATGGCTGGCGGCAGCCATATTTTGTCACAGGTTCCGTTTCACGTTGTATTCGTTACAAATTAATTATGTTAGTTTGATTTACTACAAAATAAACTTATCGCCTTGCTACTATATTGAGTGAATTTGAGTGTCATTCGTGTAAGTAAACAAATTACCCATAATACATTTAGAACAATTCAATTAACACAAAATAATGAATAATTTTTAAAGTGGTAGAGTTTTTATGTAAAGAAACGTTATATTATCAATTAAGCTCAGCGCCCTCTACATGACACTCAAGAATCCCAAGAAAATTTCCCATTGCGCCTGTTATAAGAATTAAATTAAATAAGTTGGTAAGGTGGTTAAGTAGCATTGGCTCTCCTTTTTTTAAGCTTTCTGTTGTCACGCCGTCCTCGCCAGGGCTTCTATTTTTGTGAACTTCATGTTTGGTGATAACGGGTATGCTGTCAGGATAATGGTAGGCAGTCATCGGGATTTTACTCTTTTTTTTTTTTTTATTAATGATGGGTTTGCTCTTGACTCTAGTCTAGGTCATAGGACAGAGACAGAGTCTAAGATGGAGCGAGCTCACCCAGAAGAAGCCTGTTCACTCTTACTTTGAAGAGATTAGGGTTGTATGCTTTTGGAAACACAGACGCAGGAAGTGAGTTCCACTCTTTAGCAGTGCGCATTATAAATGATGACTGGAAGCGCTTAGTCCGAATTGGTGGAATGGCTACCAGGTACGGATGGTATCCGGCGGTGCGTCTGGATGTCCGATGGTAGAAGGGAGCTGGTGGAACAAGGTCGTGAAGCTCTTGAGCACACTCTCCGAAGTACAATCTATAAAATACCGACAAGCAGGCAACCTTGCGGCGATGTGCCAGGCTATGTAGCTTGGTGTCCACCAGTTTTATGTCGCCTATGAGCCTCTTGGCCCTGCGTTCCACCGAGTCAAGAGCGGCAAGTTGGTATTTGGCTGAGCCATCCCAAAGGTGACTGCAATACTCCATGCAGGATCGGACTTGTGCTTTGTAAAGAGTTAAAAGCTGTCCAGGCGTAAAGTATCGCTTCACTCTATTCAGGACGCCCAGCTTTTTAGCCGCCGTCTGAGCCTTGTACTCGATGGTCGCGCCGAAGTTTAGATTTGATGTCAACTCCATGCCTAGAAGCTCAAGCCTGTCAGTGACTGGGACAGATGTACCCCGAAAAGTAGGTGTCCAGTCGAAAGGACTCCTTTTTGCAGTGAAAAGACACGCCTGTGTTTTGGTGGCATTGAATGAGACCAGATTGTCGTCGCCCCATTGGGAGACAAGACTTAAGGTCAGATCTGTTCGCTCTACCATGGCCTTTCTTAACGAACGTATTTCATCCCCACTGGTCCCTGCACCTGTCAAGTATCTCTCTGAAACGGTACTATCATCTGCGTATCCAACAATACCATGCCGAAGGAGGTCATTGATGTGCAGCAGGAAAAGAGTTGCAGAGAGAACAGACCCCTGAGGAACTCCGGCATCAATGGCCATTAGGTCAGAGGAGCAGCCGTCAACGACTACTCTGATGGACCGTTCACTAAGGAAGTCTGAAATCCAAGTACAAAAATCAGCTGGGATGCCATAAGCAGGAAGCTTGCTGAGCAGACTTGCATGCCAGACCCTGTCAAAGGCCTTCGAGATATCGAGTGAAACGGCAAGTGCTTCGCCGTTTTTCTCGATGGCTTCGCCCCAGCAGTGCGTGACATACACAAGAAGATCACCAGTAGACCGCCCCCGGCGAAAGCCATATTGACGGTCACTGAGAAGATCATTGTCTTCAAGGTAGGTCAGCAACTTACTGTTAAGTACTCTCTCCATGACCTTGCATAGGATGGAGGTAATGGCAATTGGACGGTAATGGGCAGGGTCGGCACGGTCGCCCTTTTTGGGAACTGGTTGCACATTACCAAGCTTCCAGGCCCCCGGCACCGTTCTTTCTTTAAGAGAGAGGCGGAACAAGCGTGTCAGCACAGGAGACAGTTCAGGCGCACATAGTCTTAATACTCTCGCTGGTATGCCATCAGGTCCGCTGGCCTTGTTCACGTCTAGACTGCACAATACTCTTCGAACCTCTTTAATGTGTACTGCGATCTCCGACATCGAAGAATCGCAACGAGGTACAGTAGGTGGTTGTTTGGAGCCAGCGTCCAGACGTGAGTTGCTTGCAAACAAGGAAGCAAACAAATTTGCTTTCTCACTTGCAGAGTGAGCCAGCGATCCATCAGGTTTCAGCATTGGAGGTAAGGTTGGACGACAGAAATTAGTTTCAACCGCTTTGGACAGGGACCAAAACTTTTTACTACCCGGAGGGTGTGATGCTAGTTTGGCCCCTATTCGTCCGACATGGTCAAAACGTGCCTTACGTAAAACCCGTTTGCAGGACTTAGTGGCAGAGTTGAAGGTTCTTTTCTTCGCGCGAACCCTACGTGCTCTTAATTTGCAGTCGCGAGCCTTGACCCAAGCTTGTTATGCCGATTCTTTACGCGCCTCAGCTTGGGCGCATTCTGCGTTAAACCAAGGCTGGGCTTTGTGACCGAGCGGGATGTCGGAGAATGGAATAAAATATTCCATCCCCTGCCGAATCACGTCCGCAACCGCATCTGCACAACACGAGGGGTCACGCGAAGAGAAGCACACTTGACGCCACGGGTAAGATGCAAAGAAGTGCCGCATCTCTTCCCAATCTGCTGACTCGTATCTCCAAACTCGCCTCGTGCCCCTGGGGCTGTCATCGAGAGGAGAGCAGGTCGATACGGATTTCACCAGACAGTGGTCGGACGTTCCCAGCGGAGCTGAGACCGAAACTGAATGACTGTCTGGATCAGTTGTCAGCAGCAAGTCCAAGCAATTGGGTGTATGGCCGTCGATATCCGGTATCCGCGTAGCCACATTCACCAGCTGGGTCAGATCTAGCGATAATGCAAACTTGCGCGCCTCTAGCCCAGCATGGTCAGTTTTCTGGAACGGGAACAGCCACTCCTTATGGTGGACATTAAAGTCCCCCAGAAAAGTTAGCTTCGCTGTCGGGTATCTTTGCTGTGCTACGTCTGTCGTTTCAACGAGGTAATTGAAAAGCGCTGTCGTCTCCTGGTCACCGCTGTGCGATCGGTAGACGCCGACATATAGAGTTTTCTCCACGCCAGAGTCCTCCAGTAGCCAAATGGCAGAAAAACCCGATTTCTCAAAGCAACGGAGACGACGACAACAAATGTCATCGCGGACATACACACAGACCCCAGCTTGCTTCTTGAACTTATGCTCAAGAGAGTAACCCGGGTAGTTGAGGTACGCCACGTCCGACGGTGTTGTTATCTTCGTCTCCGTTAGGAAGAACAGGTGCGGCTTCTCGGTCTCAAGGTGGTGATGGACCGGATCGAGATTGGAGTGCAACCCTCGGATGTTAGTGAGGTGCACTTTTTTTGGGAGGAAGTGCAGCCGTTGTATAAACCTATTCTTCTTTTTTACTTTTTTCATAATTTGAGAGTTTGTGGGGAAAAAGTTGAAATTGTCGAGGCGCATTTCAGTTAACCACTGGAACACTAGAGCTTAACCGACCTATGGGAAACTCATTTGGAGACTGCGGGGACGCCCGAACCCCCCCGAATATGGCCACCGGGTCCTCCCATCCAGTCGCCAGCTGGCACGGTGGAGCATATCGGGATTTTTCGCGAGTTGGCGGGGCAGCCTTTGGCACGTGGCTGGCGTGCTACTTGGGCCCCCTACTGACTGCGGTCGGCCAACGGCTGGCACCGTGCTTCGGATCCCGCTACCCTCCAGAATGGGTTACCCGGTACAGTATCGCCCAGAGTCCAAGACCGGTTCTGAATAGCGCAACTGACATCCTCCAATTCCCCCAAAGGCACTGGCACTCCCACACACTGACGGAACGCAGCAAGCTACTTGGCGCCAGACTTCGGTGGGATGGTGGTCGCGAGCCAGGCGGCCCCTTACGGAGCCTTCCACCGCTTGGTGGGATCGTTCAGCCGGACTTATCCACAGGCAAGCCTGTGTTGCCGTTGCCCGGGGTGGACCGCTAGGAGGTAGATCCCATACCATCCCATACCACTCTTTGAAGGATCTGAGTATAAATTACTGTAGAATTTTATGCAAATATCGTCGATTTTGTCCCTACTTCCTTGTTTTGTTCCAGTTCCATCTCATAAGCTAGTCAACCACGCTTTGCCTGCTGACACACCACTCTGTGCTGTTCTGAGAGAGGTTCTTTTTTCTAAATCTGCCTTTGCCATGTGATTTTTAATGTTTCGAATATCTTTTCTAATATTTCATTTGGTGATTTTATCTATTTCTCTATATCGTTCAGTGTCTTTCTCTTCTTGCTCTCTCTTGTTATTAAATTCATTCTCTTGCAGGACAATTTCTAGAAGAATGTTTTTCTAGAAGTAGTATTATTGTAATAGACTAAGATATCTGTGATCTAGTTTATAATTATAATGCTTACATGTTTTGCTAAGAATGTCAGTTTAAGTTTAAAAATAAATAAAATTGTAATACAAACCTCGTGTCCCTTAGTTGCCTCTTTCAGCTACTACGGGAAAAAGTGGGGTGATGCTTTTCTAAGCCGGCATCACACGGCAAATTTTGGGGTAATAAAGTAGGGTAGGGTAGTAGACAATGAACCGGGTTTTTGTTAAATGCCCACAACTTTTTAAACAAAAGTCCTATAAATATAATTTTTACATGAAATGACTCGTAGATTAATTAAGAAACTCAATTTAGCAATCAAAACATCGTAACAGAAAGTTTAATAATAAAAACACATTTTATTTTAAAAAGTGCTAATTGGTTTACTGTATCCACCTATGCGGGCACAGTTAACCGGGGGGGTAGGATACATAGAACCATGTAGTATACTGTGAACCATCTAATAAATTTTTCATGTATAAGATTGTAATTTAGATGAATTAAAACAAACAAATAAATGTATTATGTTTATTATGGCATGTCTTATCGTATTCTAAGAATTGTGACTACTTACTACTAACCTAATAATAAATGTAATCAATCCAATATTTTCACAGTGCTGTCCCTAACTGACAAAGCACAAATTAAACATAATTGTTGACAAATATTATAAAATGACTTTAAATTCTTATATATGATGGAAAAACAATAGAAAGTTATGCATTAGACAACTAACACAATATTATTAATGCTATCTGTGAAAAAAATTGAGGGAATAAATAATTAAATATTTAATAGGTAAATGAAACCAGTCCTTCCATTTAATCAAATTAAACAGCCTTTTTCTGACGCTGGTAACAAACAAAAACATCATCTTCTTTGCAAAAATAACAAAACTAAATGATTATTAATGGCATAACATTATTGCCTTTAATGGAAAAGAAAACAATCATAAAATGAACCGGTTCATTGTCAACTTCAAAATAATGGCTCTCTGTTTCCGGACCACCCTTTTAAAAATTTTAGGTTATGCAGGTCGCGTGCCAAGCGTGCTATTCGAATAGAAATATTGCCAAAAGAAGCGTAAAACACGAAAGAATCTACACAATAACTGCAAAATATGCTAAAACCTCCTGAAATAATGTAATACAAAAAGTAATTACCTGATTTTTTTTTACTTTTTATGCACAAAAACACAAAAATAGGAATTGCGCAGGATTCCGTGTCGCGAGCTCGACGGTGACTGGAGAGGAACGCGCGGGGTAACGGGCGGCTTTGTATGTGTGAGTTGCACGGTTTGGCATTGTCGCATTCTGCGTCTACCTGCGGTGGCTCTCTGTCGCCGCTTGGTTCATTGTCTACTACCCTACCCTAAGCTGGCAATATTACTTATGTCAATGAACCATAAAAACTAGCTTCCATTTCAGTAAAAAAACACAAATGTAAAAATCTTTTCTACGGTTGTATCGCTACATAACGAAATGCTAAGTCCATTCCTGCATTTATACTGTTACTGTCATCATATCATACTGTAAATACAGCAATTAATAACATGTTCGTCTTAATTTACACCTGATAACTAATTGCTGTGTTGCCTGTTTGTTTTTGTTGTGGTGCATGTACTGTGACTTCTATTCTGTAATATCAGCTTGCATTTTATTGCTTTGGCAGGCGCATTTGTTCATAATTTGCAGTGCATGCAGTCCTGTACAAAGCTATGTGTGTATGCGCATTCGAACTATCACAGCGGTTAAGTATTCTTTTTCGTGTTCTGCCGAGCGAGGATGTTTGGGCTTTAGCTGTTTTCTTTCTTGATTAATCTGCTGAATAGCTATGAAATGTGTTCTTTGAATGAAGAAGTGGTTCGCGGCATCGTCACTAAAGCTGGAGCGCCTGTCATATTTAAAGGATTTGTCAAAAATTGGCCGTTATGCAAGTGGGACGTGCAGGCATGGTGTGCAGCATTTGGAGATAAAGAGATACCATTCCGTTGCATGAAGAAGAACACTGTCAGCGATGAGCCATGCTGGGAAAGGCGATGTGATGAAAGAATAATGACATTCAAGAAATTTTTAGATGGGTTAGATAATAATGAAGAGTGGATGTATTTCGACTATAAGTATTTGCATCAGTGGTTTAGCGGAGAGTCTGATGTTTGTAAGGTAGGTGAACTACTTTATGATAGACCAGCTTAGATAGTGATAGGGCACAGCAATACAATAGCTATTTTTAATAACATAGTTCTAGCACATTTTTTTATTTTAAGTAAAGTAGCCTTATGGCTGCTATGTTTATTGCAGGGTGTATCTTGGAAACAGTTTGGATATGCAGCCAAAGGAGCAGCTGACAGCACTCTGTGGGTGGGCAGTAGCGGGGCTCACACACCCTGCCATCAGGATACCTATGGAGTCAATATTGTTGCCCAACTCTATGGAAAGTAAGATTTTTCTTAAGATTTAAAGTGGCTTTCCACAAAAAATTTAAAAGGTTTAAATGGCAAATTATGATTATTGTCAGATATATATATTAATGGTGCAGATTACCTTGGTGAAATAAACATTGTTCTGCTGTACCTTTTAATTTAAAGTTAATAAATGTAGTAAGGTTGCTTTGCAAATAAATTTTTTAATGTATTTTCAGGAAGCGATGGATTTTGTTTCCTCCCGAGACTGGTGGCCTGAAACCCACACGAGTACCATATGAAGAGTCCAGTGTCTACAGTGAATTAAATTTCTATTGCCCCTCTAATTTGGATGCATTTAATGGTATGTACTAAAACATAAATCTAAGAAGAAGGAAAGATTTGAATGTTTGTTTGAAATGAATAGGCTGCAAAACTAATGGACTGATTAAAAAAAAACTTTTTTCATTAGAATCCTACATGATTCCTGATGAACATAGGTTATATGAAAAGTCTTTTTCTTGGATTGGATAACTAGATACAGGCAACCAACAGTTGTCTCAACTGCCAGCCTGCTAATAAATAATAATTATATATTTCTCTATATGTATCAATGTTAAGTAATCTCTGCTAAAGGTATAATGTTAAACGTTTGTCAGGAATAGCAGGCGGTCGGCTGGTGGAGGTGTCGGCAGGCGACGCGCTGCTGGTGCCGCGCGGCTGGTGGCATTACGTGCAAAATACCGACAAGCTCAACATATCGCTCAACATGTGGCTGCCTCATGTAAGCACATCATATTCCCCAGTGATAAAACAAAAAAAACTTCAGGCAAATGATAGGTATATTGATAGGGTTTATTTTATTTATTTTTCTAAACTTACATTTACAGACAAGCCAACATGTTTGGCTAGTACATGTTTAAATAGTTAATAATAATTATTATTAACTAAGATCTAAATCTACTATGCTACTTCTTGTAAAAGTAATTTCCAAGTAATGTCCTGCAGATGCTGAAAACTTGGGTGGGTAAAATAATGTATTAGTATAATGATTAATGTGAGCAATAAAGTGTTTCTGTCGGTCTGTGAAATTTGCTAGTGACCGATAGGTACCAAAAACTCAGGATGGGCTGATGATAAGGAACAACTTTCTCCATGTAACATAAGGTGTAATTTAAAGCAAAATGGCTCTCCCATAAGCATACCAGCTGGTCTAGTCGATTTGAATGGCAGTTATTTTTTTAATAGACTGATTTTGTTTCTTATCACTTATCGCCTGTACTGAGTTATGGCTGTATAGGTAAATTTTTACACAACATTATTATTTTGATCGTCTTTATGTCGCAGTTCATAAAAGTTAAAAATACAATAAAATACAGCCATTTATACGATTTTATAAATTTGATCGTATTGTGTTGTTTAATCATGAATCCTTGGTAAAAGTTTTAGATAATCTTGGACCAGCATTTGGCCACTCTGTCTCCACGATATAGTAACAATCTTAATGCTTCGTTCACACTATGCCCCTGCCGCTGACGCGAATATTGCTTAAAATACTTCCGCAGAACTATTAACGCGAGAGAGTGTTCACACACAGCCGTCATACTCTTCTCGCAGCAATACGAGTGAGCGAGATAGCAATGGATTCCAATCGCGTTCGTACTGTCGTTACTTTGACTTGCGCACGAAAAGCCGACACTCACGGTAACTGGCAGTGGCATGACGAGTAGCAGCGCGAGTAACCTGTTCACATACTCGCGCTGCCCATACAATTTTTCCCTTTCCATATAGGCATAGTTTGAATGTGCTATAATATTAAAAACAGTATTTGTTTTCTCTGATTTCTTCCTTACCTTGTATTTATTTATCTGTTTCAGGAGAAAGACAGTTCGGCGCAAGTTTCGGAGGCGCTCATCAAAATACTCGTTGCTCAAATCTGCAAAGACTTACCGCAGGAAACTGCGAAACTAATAGTGAATCCAAATGAGGTTCGTATTTTTTTTCTACATTAAACAATCGTATGTTGTCTGTACTATTTTGTCCTTAGCCTCTGTGGTGTAAAATTTGAATAGCATCAACCCGTTTCCAACAGTAGGTGGCGTAAAAAGCGACTAAGGAATTTTAATTATCCAGGAAATGGGCAGCAGCGTTCCCTATAATTGTAACATATTGCAATGCGCTCGCCGACCCACCTGCCAACCGTAGTGAGTATGGCCTATACACTCCAAAAGAGGGAGGCACATGTCAGCAGTGGACTGTTGTGGCTGTTGATGAAGTATAGTATTTAGTATTCTTGTTTTATTAGCCTAAATTTATTTTTATCATACTGAGTAAGTTGTACGCGTCAACTGCCCCACTTTATGCCTTCTTACTACCCTGGGTCTGCTGGAAGAGATTTCTTTTTGGAAGCTGACCTGTTGTGTATTGATCTATATGTTATGTCCTTTGTGTTATATTGTGTACAATAAACGGTTAAGTAAATAAATAAATAACGGAAGATGATTCTTAGATTGTAGCTGAGATAAAAAAAGAACTTAGGACATTCCATGTTGCAAAAATATCCTTGTCACGATTCAAGTTAAGAACCCACAACTGAATCTCTAATATATCTATAACTTTAGTTGTATCGCATGACTAGTTATATTATCCTCATTAAATGATGTCCTTATTGGTGCACAATGCGTCCTCTTGCCACTGAGCTAAGCTCTCAAAGGTCGCGGTCGGGTGATACGAGAATAACTGATGTCATGTTTATTTCTGAAACATTAGCAACGTTGTTCCTTTACCATGATTAAATGTTTAACGATTGATCTGTTCGTTATGTTACTCCGACTAAATTAGTCTGACGCTTACTTATTGGGTACATATCCAAGTGTTCGAATTTATAATTCCGACGTGCCGAATAACTTAGAAGAATAAATGGGACTCAAACAAAATTGCCACCTGTTTTGTCATAAGTTCATAACTGAACAATTTATTTGAACAGGTGACTCGGCTTGCGATTTCCCACAGCAAATATACCATAAGCGGCTATTCTGGCGGCTCGTTCTCATGAAATGAAATGTTGATAAACATTGATTATTGGTTGTAGTAGGGCCGCCAAGAGACCACTGATTTGACAGCCTATATTCAGAAGTGGACTTTGAAAGAGCTGGACGTTCAGAAAATCGATATTCAAGAAAGAGGGCGTTCAAGAAAATGGACGATTTGTGAAATAGACCCGACGGACCGACTGGACATTTCGGTAACAACCTCTTGTTTGCTATTGGGTAAACTGCTAGACGCCGAGCTGTAGTAGGAGGATGGTCGCAAGCCAGGCACCGCCCGGTGAAACTGACCGTTGCTTAAGTGGCGTCGCTTAACTATAACCAAAGCTTATTAAACTACAACATTATGGAGGGTCCTCACGGCAGCACCCCATGCAGCTGGTGCTAACTCACTATTCATTTTTGTTTCAGGACGATTTGCAAGACACTCCGCTGGCAGTATTATTTCTGCAACTAGAAACAGTCGCGAACGCACATCTGGACAGTAGACGCAAGGCGCGCCGAGCCAAGCGGCAGAAAACCTGCGACGACGAGGGTACGGTCGCTACCAGCGAACAGTTCGACTTGAAAACACTACTCGAAAATGACGCGAACAATCTAGAATTAGCTCAGAGTATTACGAGTGAAGATCTGATCAATATAATCAAAGGGAATTTGAGGGTGTACAGTACAGCGCCGGGGGTGGGCGAAGATGAGGCCGATGGTATCACGTCGAGGCTCGATCTGACCAAAGCGCTGATCGACGCGTTCAGCCAGAACAATGTCATAGAACTTGTGAAGCAAAACCTTTTGGCTCGAATGAGCTAGACATTTTACTGGGATGATAGGTATAACGTTTTGAAGTTTTCTTATGTAGGTAAGTGCAATAATATGTTGAAAATAAATATTACTGTTTGAGAATGGTACTGCATGAAGATGCCAGAATTATGAATAAGTCTTAGAAAGGCTGACATTTCATTCGATTATATTACTTAAGTTTAATCAATTATGCAATATTAAAAATGCTCACTTTCAGAAAACTCCTTATTGTGATTGATTGGAATAATTATTGGACAACGTTCAATGTGCCTTGACAAACTCCCAAATGAAATTATATATTCCTAAAATTGATTGTTATATTCCAATCGTATTCTGTTTCATAAATTGTATTTATAAATGAATGTTTAATTTAAAACGTGACATTATGCGTGGGCCGCCGCAAAGGAAGAGCAGTTCTCGCGAGGGATAGCTCGAGCACTTATGACTAGGAATTTGAAAAGAAACTCTGGCTAGATTGAAAAACGGCTCTCACAGTCGCCGGTTATTCTAGGCAATGTTACCTTTATTTTGAATTACGTACGGTTCTTTTTTGATTTTCTATAAAAAAATCTCGAGCTGTCGGTCTGCGGCAGCCTTAACATGATATTTATGACATTTCGGGAATATTGCATTGTACACCACATTATTTAGATGTTGGCAGGAATCTATGCACTCATGAGTGCTGCCGTGATTTTATCAAATGACTGACTGTTTTTGTTTAATAGTATTTTATAGGTAAATAAAAGTCAATAGTGCACCAATTAATGTTTTTTATTTGATTCGATATCAAAGTTCACTATTTGATAATTGATAGTTTTTAGTAGAAAGTTACAAAAATAAGATCCAAGCATATAAGATGATACGATATTTGAATGATATTTTCATATCGTATACATTTCTACCAAGGAGCAATGTGCGTAATTATTTAACAATATCAATTTGTGCTAAATTGAGTTAATTTGGAAAAAACATACAGTGCTAAAAACTTTAACAACTTTCTTTAGTGACCTTTTGTAAAATACGCTTTTGTATAATAACGAAAAAACATTGGTCGTCCCGTAGTAGTCGGGCTGAAACAATTTTTTCCAGAAATGTAAATACAATAATCTAGTTACAAAGAAAAGTATATATAGAACACGCCCCGAAAGTTTGTAAGTAGGTATACTTAATCACCTAATAGGTACATTGTATTTAGTGATGTAAACTGATGCCGCTTTCGCCATTGCAGAATAGCATCACCCCGTTTATATTCTTGGGTGTCGTAATATTTTGCGATGGGCATCATCGACGGAATTGCGAGCGTTAAATTTGTTATCGATTAGCTCAAAAAAAGATTTGGTACCCGATATTGTTCTGAGTTCAACCAATCGGAAGATAGTTTTGAGAAACGAATATTTCTCCACGACCGCACATCTTATTCGGTGGTCTGGTTAAACGGTCTATATTATTGTGATATTCTGAACACATTATCTCTTCTTCCTCTTTTGATACGTCAGGATCTTCCGCAGATTTTGTATTCCTTCGTCTATGTTTAGGAGTTTGACTGCTCGATATAGGACCAACTAACAATTGTTTCTTTTTTAAGAAGCTCATAGCTCCTTTAGTCTTTTGATATTTGAACTTATTAAAAGATGTAAGTGATGGATCAAATCCGCCCTGCAATACTTGTTGTCGGACATCTAAATCTTCTATTCTTGTACAAGGTCGGATTTTATTTTTCACGTTACTCTTACGAGATTTGTCTTCTTCTATAACAGTGGCTAATTTTCTTTTTCTGAACTTAGGAAAGTTGTAAATGGTGTTAGTGCTACGTTTCACTTCTTCCTGCGATTTCTTTATTTTAGTATGTTTGTTGCTTTTGAACCAAGTATATATCACACTGTTTGCTTTTGAGCCAGCTTTTTTCAGTTGTATTTCTTTTTCTTCGTGATCGTGGCCTGATTGTTTTCCATTCATTATTATATCCGTTTCGCTGAATACCGAGTCAGAACTATTAAATCCCTTCTTCATACTAAACAATATCTCGAGTGAAGATTTCTCATTGAAGTCTTTTTTAGGAAATCTTGATTGTTCTGCCTTATGATTAGATGATTTTTCAGGAATCACTGATACCGATAATGATGTCGTATTTTTTGAACTTTTAGATTGCGAGGTCGAAGCTTTACTTCTAGATTTCACGATCTTTGATGTTAATTTATTCTTGGAATGCTTACTCGATGCGAATAAATTGGAAGATAGTAAATTAGAGGACGACGACTTTGCTTTAAGCGATTTTTGGTGCACTATCGATTGCTTTTGCTCTACACCTCCTTTTTGAAGTTCGACAATAGGTTGTTTATGCCGAACTGAAGATGGCTTGTGTTCTGCATTAGCTTTCTTTTGACCAGAAGTTGATGGCTTATGTCGAACTGAAGATGACTTGTGTTCTACATTAGCTTTCTTTTGATCAGTACTTGATGGTTTACGTTGAACTGAAGATGACTTGTGTTCTACATTAGCTTTCTTTTGATCAGTACTTGATGGTTTACGTTGAACTGAAGATGACTTGTGTTCTACATTAGCTTTCTTTTGATCAGTACTTGATGGTTTATGTCGAACTGAAGATGGCTTGTGTTCTACATTAGCTTTCTTTTGATCAGAAGTTGATGGTTTATGTCGAACTGAAGATGACTTGTGTTCAACATAAGCTTTTTTTTGATCATTATCTTTCTTTTGATCAGTACTTGATGGTTTATGTCGAACTGAAGATGGCTTGTGTTCTACATTAGCTTTCTTTTGATCAGAAGTTGATGGTTTATGTCGAACTGAAGATGACTTGTGTTCAACATAAGCTTTTTTTTTATCAGAAGTTGATGGTTTATGTCGAACTAAAGATGGCTTGTGTTCTACATTAGCTTTTTTTTGATCAGTTATCGACGGTTTGTTTTCTGTGACTGCTTTCCTTCGTTCAGAAGTGGATGGTTTAGGATGAAATAATGTGAACTTGTTATCCACAGCCTTTGTTTTTGCGGTGAGTAGTTTCGTGGATGTTGTGGGTTGAGTAAACGTATTGTAATATTTTGAAAGCTTAGCCAACATTTTCTCAGACTTTTTCTCGGACATACTTTTATTGTATTTTAAGTAAAATGAAAACAAATCAGGCCTGATGCTAGACAAACAGACATCTGTTTTGTCCTATAAGATTTTTAAGACCGATTATTAATCATTCTTACTTGTTCTTTTATGTATAAAACTACGTCCTATGTTTATGGGTAGGTAAGAAATTATAAGATACATTCTTATTGCTTCTATATTATTTCTTTTGGAGTCTGTTTAGCTTTAGGATAGCCGAATGAAGAGATGATACTATTACATGCATTGCGAAAGTATCCTTTTACACGTTTGACGAAACGATCTCCAGCCTTATTCGTCCTATGCTTTCTTTGTAAATTTATCACATTCACCAAAGAAACCGATAGATCTAATGGTAATTTAATTTTGGAGGTATTGAATATGACTTTTTGATAGGGGGCATTTATGGCCAATCTCGCGAAGTTTTGATCCCTGTAATCGCCTAAACAGCAACAACACGACCATAACATCGGTCCCCAAATTTCGTACCAGTTTTTCTTGACAGATTGGGAAAAAACTTTTCCTGAGGGGCTGTTATGATGCGTGCTCAGTGTTAAGATTGCTACACTTTCTTTGACTTCTTCATCAGCTGATAAAATAGAATCGGGATACGATATATCAGAAAATTGGGTACTAGAATGCTTCTTCAAACTATTTATTACCACAGTAAGTGGTATTTCGTCTAGTTTTTCCGTGCTACAAGATAGCTTGCTAGTGCAAATTCTTTTTGGGGGCGGATCTACTTTACTCTCCAAAAACTCACGTTTTATGCCAGCGGTAGTTTTAGTCATCTCATTTTGTTCTTTCTTTATAGCTATAAATTGATTAGACGGTTTACACTTATCGTAAACTTCGTTTGTACGGTATATTGAATTCACTTCAAATTCTTGACCAGATAATTGCTGTCTATTTTTATTTTTGTTATATTTGTCCAAATTGTTAGAGCGAAATATTCCCATTGTATTTAGTGGGTCTTTTGGTTTTTCGCTTTTAATGTTGGTTGGCTCGCTTGATTAAATTTAATTTAGTAGTGCATAAAATATGAATTCACTAATGATTTTTTGTTGTGGTATTTTCTAAAATAGCTAGTCTACATATAGGTATTTGTGTTCTAAAACGTCTAAAACCAGAGGACCACAGAGTACTTAAGTATTATCTGTGGACTTACATTTCGCAGAGCATATAATATACAGGTGTCCCGTATAGTGATTTCCAAAGACAAAATTTGAACACCGTGATTTTTTGTATTTTTCCGAGAATCAACTTTTAAAGTTAAAACAAACAAACACAATTAATGCCCATAAAAACTTCTTCCAGAGCGGTGCACCGAGGCAGAGTACCCAAAATGCTGGCAACATTACCTCTCTGTATTGCCAAACTTATTCTTTGAGCGAAATAACTGCCAGCTCTCGGGTCACCCAAAGCCTCGATAAGCCGCCCCGAAATGTCTTCTAAGAAAGCCTTGGCAGCCGGGCCCCAGGGCAGGGGCCCATTGTCTCGACGGCAAAAGGCACAAATGTATAAACATCCCCCAGACTCGAGTATTTCCTCCTTTTTAAAATCTCCGCTGCACTTGCAGCACCACCTGTTATAACAGAAGTCGCGCCTAAATGGGAGGGAGCCACTTTTAAAGTTGTATGGGAAAAGGTCTGACAGGCCACCATTTCCTTCTTTTGTTATTATTTCTGTTGTAAGCGTTTTCGAGCAGCTGTTTTTGTAGCATATTCTTCATGATTAGTTATTTCCACTGTACAACAAAAATGAATATCTCCCAGTAGAATTTCCCCTTTAAAAGTTTAATCCCGGAACTTATTTTATTTACTTATTTTTATACTTTGTTG
Organism: Tuta absoluta; assembly: GCA_027580185.1. NCBI lineage: Eukaryota > Metazoa > Arthropoda > Insecta > Lepidoptera > Gelechiidae > Tuta > Tuta absoluta. Next base: position 900,343 of record JAQAHW010000019.1, on the reverse strand, counting down.
CACATCGTACCTACTCAAGGCGGGCGCCACTTCACACGAAAAAAATCATATCTCTCAATGCAAACACCAGAATGTTCTTTGCACAAAATTAAAACCTGCTTATGCTATAATATAACATGTTTGCGTTTTAGCAATCCAATTTGAGAGTGATATTTTAAAATGGTCTTCACTTCAAAGTATTTTTCCTACAAGGTTATAAATTAATTAATTAATGAATGAAATGAATTAGTAATAGGTTATTAGTTGCAAAACTAACCCGGTAGATGGAGCCATGCCAAGCGTTACTGGCATTAAAATACACTTGCAAGCCCAGATGGAAGAGGCGTCGCCACTAGTAATGCGAAAGTCGCAGGTTCAAATCCTGCCCGCGCTTGAAAATTTTGCAAGTTTTCAAATATTTTCAAAAATAGTAATAGGTACTTATCTTCTTCAAAAAGAGTCAATCTAATGTCGGCCTTTTCTTGTTTGCCGTGTGATGCCGGCTTAGAATAGCATCACCCTATTTCTTTCCCATGGGTGTCGTAAGAGGCGACCAAAGGACTCGAGGGTTAGATGTGTATTGCAATTTTAGGCGATGGGCTGACAACCTGTCACTATCTATAGTGATACATAGTTATTTGATTGACCCTCAAACTTTTATCAGACGTGGTGTTAATATCCGTTTTACGGCCTTTAACGCTCTGCCTACCCCGTAAGGGATAAAGGCGTGATTTATGTATGTGTATGTATGTAATCTCTTGTCGATGCAGAAACTTCCAATTTCCCCTGTTCTCTGCTTGTGACTTGACCTCCTGATACGACACGACATTGACTTTAACCTGTGCTTTAACCTTTATCTGGGTAATGAAGGTGTTAGGACTATGTTTACCTCTGCCTCTCATTCCTTGGATTTTGCCTTCAATAATGTTCTTTATGAAGTTGTCGTGTCGAAGCAAGCGGCCAATCATCTCCTCTCTGCTATTATCTATGGTCTTCAGGAGACAACGTTCTTCCGCACTCAGAGCCAGCACTTCTACGTTTGTCTTCTTCTGTGTCCAACTGATTTTCTCCATTCTTCTCTAGCACCATATCTCAAACGCTTCCAACACAAAGTAAGTATTGGCGGCGGCGCGGTACTTCCAATCTCTCTCTATCCCTTTGCGTCATAGTCCATGTCTCACACCTATACCACAGAATATATAATAGTACTCCTATACAGCGCTATGCTCCTAATAAGACTCTTTATAAGACGTTTCCGGACTCGTCTCGCCATGAAATTAGAAATATGTTTTTTACTGTGAAAGGCTTTCTTGGCATAGTAGTTACTTGTTAGGTACATGGTTTGATGCACTTGATAGAGCACAAAGCACCATTTGAAATATTTACATAAGCGCTTGATAAATGAAAGGCAGTTTATCCAATTGGTGTTGTGTTTTATTTGATAAATTAACAATTGTTACAATAAATGAAAGTACAAAAAGTGTGAATTATACTGATGTAACTAGTTTTTTTTCTAGGATTTTTTTTAGAAATATGAAAGAACATGGACCTCTCATAAAAAAAAGGTGCAAAAAATAATTCACTGTGTATGGGAGGTCTAAACATAGGTACCTAGGTATATTTTCATATCAACTCAACCTTAATATTATTTGTAGTTCATTAAATGTAACCTCATAGTCCTTATATGATTATAATATATGATGGTAGGTCTGTAGGTACATTTCCTATTCTTACATATAAGTAAAATTGCGTGTTTTGTTTAGCGTGGAGCTGGCAAAAATTCGAGTCAGCGTAATTAGCGTAATGGTGACTTAGCCGGTAAATAGCTTTTTTTTAATAGTAACAAGCGGAACTAGCTCTAGAGTCTGGCTAGGCTTTTAACTATTTACTTCTTGAAGGGGAATTCTGGATGGTTTTCGACGCCTTGAAAGAAACTGAAGTCTACGATACGCCCCGCCTCGCCGCGGTCCAGCGCACACAGCTCCGCCATCTCGGATTCGCTCAGCTCGAAGTCCCACAGCGATAGGTTCTGGAAACGGAAACAAATTTTAGGTTGTATTCTTGTTGTCCCCGGTGACGGTGTCCCCGTTGAGGATGGGGCAAGTTGTAGAAGAGGGTGGGGCAAGGTAGGATAAGGTAGGGCAGGTGGGGCAGGTAGAGCAAGTCGTGGCAGAGGGTGGGGCAGTACCTTACCAAGTCACACCTTTCACCTTGTACCCTTACCTACCCTAAACCTAAACATACAGTCACCGGGGACACCGGGAATGCACCAAATTTGTTGAGTAATGTTACTAAGGCTTGCATGACTATAATTTGGCTGTTACCTTGACTGCCCACGGCCCAGATGACTCGATATCTATAAACAGCACATTATTATTGCTGTTTTAAGGCACCGTAGCTCCTAAACCGATCCCAAGGCCTGCTCGTATTCTTGGCCTGCTTGTTAAGGACTGTAAACCTGCATGTGGAAGATTATTGACCCTGATGGGGAGCATATAGGTACCTGCTTGATACGGTCGGGGTTGGTACTCTTGGGTATGACGGCGATGCCGCGCTGCAGCGTGTGCCGCAGCAGCACCTGCGCCGGGGACCGCCCATGTTGCTGCGCTATGCGGACCACCTCCGGGATGCTTTGTAGCTCAGGGTATTCGCGTCTACAATCAAACGATACATGCTTATTTAGTTCTTGTTTTGAAGATATTATTACACGTAAATTTTGTGTCATGCTTTGTTTAGGACATAAACGTATAGCAACATCTAAGTAAATAAGTAAGTAAAAACTCTTTTTTACACACAAACAGGATAATTAAAAACAGAAAATCTTAATCTCAAGTGCGCAAAGGCGGTCTTATCGCTGAAAACGATCTCTTCCAGACAACCTTTGGGTAGAGGAAACAGAAAACAGAGCAGTGCATTAGAATTAAAGTGCATCTAAGTTGTGTATGAAGGCATGTGATTCAAGCGGGAGTGTAAATGATGTGCGCCACTACTAGACTTATGCAAGTAAGTTCGCCTTGAACTAAGCAGCGATGACGTTTACACTAGACACAAGGATTAAGCTTACCCCGTAGCCGCAGCCAAGTTGAGGGCGAGTGCTCTGGAGCCAAGCGGGGAGTAAGCCACCATAGGCACTTTGAGACGCTTGGCGGCTGCAGCCAGATCTGCCTGCTGGCACAACAAGTGCACCTCCACCTGCAGATACGTGTACACAATAAACAAGCATAATAAATAAATAAAAATTAAAAACGCGACTGCTTTCTGAGATAAAGCCTATAGCCTATGACACTCGGGATAGTAAGGATTCTTCCGATACAATTCAAATTCCCAATCTGTTCAGTAATTAACGAGTTGCAGTCCTTTAAAGAATCGCACATATATACTTACATACATACATGAACTCTAAAAACATTACACTCCTTTTTTGGTTGGGCAGTCGTGTAACAAGACGGATGAATAGGTATAATCGAAAAAGTGATAAATTACTGAAGATGTTTTTGAACCAGTACTAAAATTGGATGGACACTCACAAATTCATTGAACCTACCCTCTATCTTCTAAAATATCTAAATTGATGGAGTTTGGAGATTTGGGGCTCTTATACTGAAAACCGAGAATCCTAGCCATGGACCCGAACAGGAGAAGTTCTAGACTTGTCGATCTGTATTGTCTTCAAATCACGTCAAACAGCAATGTTGTTCCACGTAAGTTACGGGCGAACCAAGTCGTTATCTGCATCACCACTCGTTGAAGGACTTACACTCTTAAACAAAATAATGACTAACACAGATGTTGATATATTAGCGTCAAATGAGAGCAGATTCCTAGCATCAGCAGGACAATTTCTAGAAGAATGTTTTACTAGAAGTAGTATTATTGTAATAGACATAAGATACCTATCTGTGATCTAGTTATTAATCATATCATAATGCTTACATGTTTGGCTATGACTGTCAGTGTAAGTTTAAAATAAATAAATAAAAGATTTCATTAATTCTGACCTGCAAGCAGGCAGGGCGCTCTATCCTGCATAGTCTCTCCAGCTGATCCGCGTTCAAGTTAGACACGCCCACGTGACGAACCCGACCCGACGCCTTCAGTTCAACCACTGTCTGAAAAAATAACGTTTTGGTGTTGGCTTAGCGCTGTTATTCCTTTCAAAATTTAAACATCTAAGCTATATCTAAGTACAAGAAGATGTCGAATGTGCGCACTGAACACTGTTGACACCCGACTACTCGCGTATTCGAGGCGGTCCAGTTTCGCCAGGAAGCGGCTTGCAGCTGTGTGCAAGAGCGTATTGACACGTTTCGCAAGAAGACTGAGCAGACAAAACACCAGATGTAATGGTAATTTAAAAGTTGGTAAAAGTACGAATGCCAATATTGTATACTTTTATATGTAAAGTACCTATTGGTCCATGGTACCTATGATTTGTCATCGTAAGTACGAACGAGTACATGTACTATGGTTTTATTACACACTCACAGTGCTATGTTATTTTCAAAAATGAAGATAAGAAATTGAAAAAAATGTTAGCGCCCGCCGGGACTTGAACCCGAAACCGGGATGGACAGAGCAGTGGGGCGGTACCCCACGGTCCCGGGTTTTAGTTCCGGCGGGCGCTAACATTTTTTTCAAATTAAGTAGTATATAGTATAGTATTTATCGCATACATTTTCATTTAAGATTGCACCTGTTATTTGTTGTATTGTTATCCCGGCTTTAGTAGGTTAAGACGGTTTAGATACCGTTGAAGTCATTTTGTGTCATATTGCGTTGCGAAAGCTGAATAAAAATATGGTAGGTACATAGTGTTGAACGCCTTTCGAAGGTATGTTTACACGTTTGGAAAAACGTTTCTCAGCATCATTCATTTTACATTTTCTTTGTAAATGTTTCACACTCATCAAAGAATCGGCATATTGAAGTAGATACGAAAGAGAAGATACACATTCCCTTTCTGATTATATGCGTCATAGCAACAGCATAACAGCAGCGGTACCCAAGTAGCGAAAGCCTTCTTCCTTACAGGTGAGCTAGTTCTGCTACTGACAGGCTGATTGCTAGTTACTCCTTGCTACAAGACTGGTTACTCGTGCTACTTATTTTTGGGAGAGCGAGTCTATTTTACTCTTCGAATGCTTATTTTCTATACCAGCTAACGGTATTTGTAAATTTTAGAAGACTAGACTTCTTATAAATCTCTGATCGGTATAATGTGTTTAATATCAATGATGGCTTGATCAGCAAACCGCCGGACTTTTTTTATTTTAGTTATATTTATCTAATTTGTCAATTCGAAATATACCCATTGCTGTAAACTTTCTTTGTGGTTAATTTTCGGCTTGTTCCTTGTTGTTGGCTAAGTTGATTTTTGGTGTAATAAAGTATTGCATTTTGTATAGTTTTATAACACCGGGGATTATAGGCATGATATATACATAACACAATAACTAATTAATTATTAAGTTGAAGTTTAACAACATCAATAAAAAATATTACCAACCAGATTTTGTTGTAATGCTGTTGGTCACAATATTTTCTTAAGAGAGTCAAAGAGTATTTTTACTCTCACTAATTTACCTGCCAAAGTGCCAGTAAATCAGTGGAGTGGTCCACCTTCATAGAGCCATCAGGGTTCTTAGGCTGCAGATCGCCGGGCACGTGCTGGAAGGCAAACGGCGTGTGTATGAGGTACAGGTCGACGTACTCCAAACCCAAGTCACGGAGTGAAGAGTCGAAATACTCCTGCACTAGTTCTGGACGGTTACCTGTAATCAAATGCAGGTATTTATTTACTTTAAATCTATTGGTATGACCAAGGCTAATGAGACTCGATGGATCTTTAAAAGTTCCTTGATCTGACTAGAGGAACTCTATTCAGTACATCTAAACTAAACCTTCTTTTCTCTAGATGTATCTATAGCTAGCCAAGCTGTATTGTTGCAACCGACTGCTGCAGCCATTGCGCGAGTACTTCACACTCCACAAGCTCTTTAAGCAACCGACCTCCGGCTCATATGTTCCCCATTTTGGGAACTACCGGCATGTTCTGGGTAGATTCAATCCGATCCGTTCATCCGAGAACAACTCCTAAGACCAGTCGCGCCCCAATGGCGCGATTGGGCTGGTTGTTTTGAAGAATCACAAAACTCTTCCGGCTGAACCCTTGCTCCCCACCAAATAGTCAGGCGAAGGTTTCAAAGCCCCGGGACTGAAATCATAGAATCCTTAAAAAAAGCTGTAACCGCTTCCTTCCTAACCTCCAGGTGGCAATTTAGTGACGACAAACAGGTCCTTCCTGCGGGCTGGGTCGTCGCCGATCCACCGCTTGAGCGCGCGCCCCAAGGTTGCTTCGTTCTCGTACGCCCGAGCCGTGTCGAAGTGCCTGTAGCCGGCCTCCAGCGCCGCGGCGACTGCTGCCTCCAGTACTTCATCAGATGCCTGGAGAACGGATATAATTTTATTTATTATTATTGTGGGACACTGGACAAGGCTGGCACAGGACCGTGAGCGTTTAGAGAAGAGGCCAGCAGTGGGTGGATGTGGGCTGAGGATGATAATGATGATTTTACCACAAATATATAGTTGTAACAGGCATGCAACTATATACGCACATAATTAAAATTTCAGAAAAATATAATACTGTTTATCTTAGTGAATTCCGTCATCGATCTCGTATATATCCGGTCGGATTCTCCTGTCTGGTGAGAAGTCACAGATGTTACTTTGTATTTAGCATCGATCAACGCGGCCTCTCCGGGTCGGAACGGGACAGAAACAGAAGACCGCGCGAGACAGAATCACACCGCCTCAAAGGTATTGAGGCTAATAGGCTAGGCCGTCATTATTATCAAATTAACTTCGAAAATCAGTTATATACTGAGACTTTTCATCATACAACCACAGATGAATAAGATAATGTACTAGGGTACAGATAGGAATCGGACCAATCACAGGCGGAGACGCTAATTATAGTTCCATTAAATCAAGTGCATGTCGCTAGTGTGCTCATAGAAAGAGACAGGTATATATAATGCTATCTCTTACCACCTGCTAGTGTTGCTAGTGATGTGCCACTACTATCGATATGCATACCACGCTATTCACTTAGTGAACTTGAAATAAAACTATGTAAGATTTGTTAATTAGTTTATTAACTGTTACATATATCTAGACACGCGGTAAGCGTGTAATATAACAATGTTTTTTTTTATTATTGAAAAGAAACACAGTCTTATTCTCTGTTAAATATTACAACTTACGTAAAGATTTGTTTGCATGTTAAAACTATCCAAGGCAAATTTTATAGCATTGTAGAATCGAAGTTGGCTATATTTTACTAATGAATGCGAAACGATCCTATACCTGAATAAATTAATTTCAGAAGTGTCTACTCAACATGGCAACCATTTTACATATCACTACTTTTGTGGGTTGTATGATGAACTTAGCTTTCAACGTTCACATTTATGTTTTTGGTGGGAAAAAAGTATACTTTGCCTAAGATTTTTTTACATGATATTTAAAATGAAATTGACAACCAAAGATCTCTGAAGAAATACTTTGTTGACTTACATTTAAATTAAATAGTCCCATATTTCACTCAAAGACTCCAGGGTTGTGATCTAGTTACGTAAGGAAGGAACAGTGATAATTTTTTGGTGACCTTGCCTATCATGTGTCACGCACGTATTTCATATTTTTAACAACTTTATAGCATCTTCATCTCCAAAACTCAACGTGGCCGTTGTTGACTGCAACAGGAGTACGCATTTTTCCCTTGCATCAAAGCTCCTTTTTGAGGAATGTACACTGTCGAAAAGTTTATTATAGAATAGTAGCAGAGCAGCGGTGTTACTCATCGTCGAATATTCGTCATTTTTCGCAGCTTAAAAGAAAAATAAATAATTAGTAGGTACCATTAATTTGTAAAGTGGCTGGAATAGACTAAAATAAGTAAAGCAGTGTTAATTTCTAATTGACTACATTATATTCCGTATTTTAAAGTAGCGTATTATGGCGTTGTCAAAACATCGATAGTCGATAATTTTTAGGACATCCCTATTTTTCATACTTTTGTACTTCTGTTAAAAATAAATATTATTATTTGAAACAAAGATGATGATTTGAATGAAACACGAATTTAATACCCTGACCAAAGTAGACAGAAGAATATAGACAGAAACCTACTTACTTTTTCCATTTGGAAAACCACTGCTAATTTCTGCCGCCGTAAATAAAGTTTGCTGGGCAGTCAAGGAATTCAGGCGATCGTTTTCGTAAAATTGACGCTCGAAACGGTTGTTACAAACTTTTTTTCTTGATTATTCATTAAAATTAAGTGAATTTAAATATTTACTGTTGATTTTATTCAGCCACAAAGTCCGCCGGCTTGGCGGTCGCGGAAAATTATGCATTTTGACGCCACTATTGCTTTTGGTTGAACAATTAGGTACGCAACATTTCATTACACCAATTTTAAACAAATTTTGACGTAATTTATCTGATTTAACAAAAGAAATAGCACACAATAAGAAACTGCAAGTAACTTTCACCGCGATAAAATTTCATACCACAGATAACTAGTAGGCGTCGTCTGACAGTTCGTCAAACGTCATTGCATTGAACACTAGCGCTGCCTTCTTGAGATCCATGTACTACGACCTGGTAAAAGTGATTATGAACTCTATGACCAAACTATTAATGATTAAAATTGAGTGAGGTAGATAATGTCCCCCGATTCTAGTATGGCGATTCAATAGCGTGCATACAACTCCAACCTCATGCCACAGATCTCTTATATATATGTCCTAAAGCCTCATGCTAGAAAAAACTATCTTCTCACTCATACTATAGAGTACCTATTTAAAAAAATACAAAAGTGTAGGTACTTGCTGTCAAAGAGGTTACAAATAAAACTCTTGCTGTCTATGTCAATATTTTGCTACAACTAAACTAAAAATTATGTAAACCTAAAAATTATAAATGATTCAGTTACTACATCACTTTCTGACAAACATGTTTGATGAACTCTTTTACAAACAACCTGAGTTATAGGAGGCGTACCCGAATCTTGTACCCGATCAACATGTGAGATCATGTAAAATGAATCCAGAACCTCCGTTAAATCCACCTGAAAATACGCGTAAATCCATTCAGGACAATTTAATACAAGAAGATATTCAGAATATAATAAATCAGCGAAGAAGCATTTCAGTATCATCGCAATACAGTATCCAAAGTGCACAACAAAATGATACTGACGTAATTAGTAGCGCAGAGAAAGCAGGTGGTTTAGAAGGATTAGTTGAACCTGCAAAATATGCTAGCTCACTGACTCGAGCTACGCCGCAGAGCAACCACATTCTTAAAAAGAGCAGTATAGTGGCCACATCATTACCCGGTATTGAAATAAATTATGGTTATTCGACAAATCAAGATCAGTCGAATAAAAAAGACCATACAATAAATGAAGGAGTCGCCCCCAATCAACAAAATGGTCAGGCAAATGATGAAGTACTTGTCACTCCACAACCAAAAGAACCATCAAAAAATCACGGAGTATGTTTGAAATGCGGTCATTATCCAAAACCTGAAAGATGTAAAGAATGTGGCCAATCTATTATACCAGCGCCAAAAAGATGCACTGGTTGTGGCCAAATTTTACCAGAAACTTGCAGTTCATGTGGTCAAATTGTTCCGTCCGAGTGGTTATGGCGGGAACGATCAGATTATAATCGCTCCCTAGACCGCCATTTCGGTTATGGGTACTACGATAAGTGGTCTTACGAAAACGCGCTATGTCGGGCCACTACTTCTCGTAAGTTATCTAAATCCAGCGGCGATTACGACGATAGCAACGGCAGCCACTGCAGCTGCAATTCAACTGAATATGCCCCCAACGTGAATGCGAAGCCCTGCGTCATTGCTGACTCGGCCACGGCACTCCATAAATCTAAATGGACAACGTTCAAGCGGTATTTTCGGCGTGTAGGAAGAAAGGCACGATCCACATTACATATCACATTCATGTAAATAAAACAACGCTTTAAGACACGACTGGTGAGGCGCAGAAATAAAGCCAAACGTGAAGAGATTCAGGTGAGGGACCGACAGGCTATCAAATGTTGGCAGTAAGGGCCGCAATAAAATTGGTGTGTACCAGTTGGTACATAAATAAGTATTCAGTATATTCTTACGGTGTTTGTAATAGAATTGATCTTATAAAAGTGTTCTTTTTTCAGCTGTGATAAACATTACAGGTACTTATTTAATTATGTCGATCGTAACGACTAATATATAGGCATTCCAAGTTAGTGATACTTGGACGGAAATCAATAACCTTTCAAATAATAGATAGTTTTTTTTTAATTGAGTTTTTCAACCATCGTCATTACATTTAATTCATTTTTGCAAACGTTTTCAGATTATAAAGTTTATTAACTATTTATTCTACAATTTTACATCTTGGCGGCACGGTTTAACGTATAGTCATTAAACTTAACTATTGAATAGGTGTAGGCACTTGTCCTTGAAACGTGACTTGTAACTATCGATTGTTGATTAAATTTAGACATTTAATAGTTAAGAATCGATAGTCACAAGGTAGTAGGCAGATTACTAAATTGAGGAGTGGATGTCGGTAACAATAAACAATCTTCCGCGAAAACAAACACACATACATACATAAATCACGCCTGTATCCCTTACGGAGTAGGCAGAGCGTTTACGGCCGTAAACGGATATTAACACCACTACTGAAAAAGTTTGAGGGTCAATCAGATAACTGTGTATCACCATAGTGACAGGTTGTCATCCCATTGCCTAAAATTGCAATTCACATCTAACCCTCGAGTCCCCTAGTCGCCTCTTACGACACTCGTGGGTAAGAAATGGGGTGATGCTATTCTAAGCCGGCATCACACGGCCGAAAACAAAATATTTATATAATACTCAGTTTTAAAACAAATACATACAGTAAACTCAGAACTTACCTGCCAAGTCCCAAAGCCGATCATCGGCATACGATCACCATTATCTAACTCGAAATACTGCATTGTCGACATTTTATTTGAATCCTTACAAAATTCAAACACAAGAGGCCTAATATACGGTGTTAAGCGGTCGCCGAACTGCGAGACTGCACTGTGGCTTATAGCGTTGAAAGCCGATGCGGTGCCTTAATTAAGCACGTAGTTCGCCGTCGTCGTCGGTGCAGTAACTGTCAAGTAACTGTGGGAAGTAAGTGGCGACGACGACGTGGCTGTGACGTAGTTGTTGCAGCCTTGATTTGGTCGCGGCTGTGGAAGCAAGCCGCCAGCCATTTGCAGTTACCGGTTTCAAACTTGATGCATTACCGGCTCGATAAAAATCCCTTAAAATGTTTTGCAGTAATTTGTGTTGGAATAAACGTTTTAATTCACATTTCATTTAGCAAAAACTTTCCAATTATCAAGCCATTCTTTTGACCATTATTCAGCTGGACTGGCAACGCATCTGCACTCATCATTATCATTGCATCCGATCTGGTACCGCAGACGACCGCAGTGGCCGGTTCACATTTTGTTAACTACAAATTCACAACCTCAATCGGTAGTAGTTTCTTTATATGGGACAATAACACAATGTGCCTCTTCACGAGATGTTAATCGGTTAATGACATTGCTACTGCAAATATAATGCAATTCTTAAACTAACTATGAACCGATTAGAAATTGTGATGTAGTGTGTTATCGTTATTGTAGATATATACGTGTATTTAAAATGTTTAAATTTAGAAGAAAATGCCTTCGGTATAAACATTTTAATAAAAGAGCCAGAGAAAAAGGGAGCATAACTAATTTTAGAATTCTTAAAATAAGTAGATTAGTAGTGAAAATATATTACTGTTTATTGCCCCGTTATAGAATTATTTACACAAAAATATCATCTTATCTGCAGAATACAAAGAAATAATTAACCAGAGAAAGCCCAAACAATTAACAATGAGATAATAAAATAAACTCATTTCCCCACGGCCTCGGAGATGACCAAAACTAATGAAATTATAATGTACCTTTAAATCCGCTAAACCGTATCAGGTTACACTTTGTTATGAGTTACAAATTAATTTTCCCACATACCCTTAAAGTAATAAGCGGGTATCTATACTTATTATTCATTGGTAATGATATCCATTGTGTGTAAACAGTATCAATTTCCTATTGAAATGGGGCCGCATGAATGGGGCGACGTCATAACACTCGTATGCGCATTGGTGCGTGCGGCACCAAGATCACACCCGCAGATAACATAAACTTAAGGGATATTATGTGGTTCCATCCCTTCTGCTTTCGAGGCGTGGTTTATGGTAAACCCTCCCTCTGTATCGCGAATATTTTAAGGGTAGCAAACTGCTTAGAATGATTCAGTATACAAAATGGACGTGTCGTCGGTCCAGTCCGGTTCCAAGTGCAGTTCTGACTTTAGTATAGAGAGGATACTGAGTGACCACGCCACAGTTCGGGGAACGAGTGCTGATGCTGAGGCTCCAAGTTGGCTATGCTGCACGAGATATCAGCCGCCACGAATACCAAGTTAGTGTTTTTCCTATTAAAATACATAATACAAGCGAAACAATATAAATCCAACAATCAAGTAATATGACGGTTAGCCTATTAATAAATTATATAGCGTTTATCCCGGTGCAACCGCATTGAGAGCCGATGAGACGCAGTGGTATAGTGCGCCTGCCTGCGACGCAAAGGTTCTAAGTTCAAATCCCAGTGAGGCACCCACAAAGTTGTCATTTATCACTGTGTGAATTTTTCCCAGTCTGGTTAGGACATTGCAGGCTGAACCACCTGATCTGATTGTCCGTAAGAAAGATGGATCCATGTTTCGGACGGCACGCTAAGCTGTCCGTCCCGGTTGCTGTCTATGATTACTAAGACGGTCGCTGTCCCACAACCATGTCAGAGGACTCGTAGTAGTAGGCGGTTGAAAAACTCTGACACCAGGGTTAATATGGTCACACGAAAAAAGAAAAAGACACTTCAACCGCATGATTTTTGTTTAAATCCCAATTACCAATGACTGTTATGCCTAATCGGTAAAACGATTAACTAAATGACGTGCTTACCTAGTTCATCGCATCATTCAATTGTGTGGTAGGTATATTTCATAATCATTATTCACTATTAAATTTGTTGATCAGCGTTTTTTATTTGAATTCATACCAACGATGGTTCTTAAAAATATGCAACTGCAATTAAAGTGAAGCAGGTACTTGTAAAATAATACTTAAAAGTAAAACAATTTAAAAATTAAGTACTACTTGAAGTAATAGATGTAAAGTGAGAGTGCGTTTATGTCTTTTATCTACACTCGTCTCATAATGTTCGAATTATGAATTCGAAAACAGATGCATAATGACCTACTTTATGCATTCTGCCTATAAAAACTAGGTTTTACTATAAATTACAGAAGCTGACTTAATGAGAAAACTCTTAATACGATAAAGTTGAGAAATGAAACGAAGTTTTTTTTTGCCAATACTCTTATTGCCAACTTCCGCCGCACCTGTCAATTGTTGATGTATGGTAATGTTGCGTTTGTTTTATTAGGTTTTTGTTGAGATGTTGTTTAGTTGTTGTTCAGATGTTGTTTATTTGTTGTACCGTTGTTGTTCAGTTGTTGTACATATGTTGTTCAGTTGTTGTTCCGATTTTGTTTCGATGTTGTTCAGTTGTTGTTCAGATGTTGTTCAGTTGTTTAGGTAAGTCACTCCACATCTAAACAACTGCTAAATTACAGAATTTTCAAAAATTCATATTAAGCCATATTACGTTCTCGTATTGAATTTGACCTTGTATCGAGCCTTGCAATGGCCGGTGCGTACGTTTAGAAAAGTGATACTGAGTTTTTTTTTGAGAGTGTAGATAAAATAGTGTATGCAACTGCTATAATTAGGCATTAGAATGCTCGTGTCAAACTATTATCACACTCGGCTGCGCCTCGTGTGATAAACAGACACTCGCATTCTAATGACCCCCATTATACGACAGTTGCATAAACTACTATTATAAGGGCATAAACTATATTGCATAGCAGGACCCCTGTGCCTGCGTAAATTCAAATTAATAAATGTTGAATCATACAACATTACATATTATACTTACATAATCCTTTTGTTGTTTGTCCTTTCGGCTAATTTCAACGCAATCTGCTATACAAAGGTTTGTGAACAGTTTTAATTATAAAGGTGAATGTAAATAGGTAAAGAAGTAAAGAAATACGAATTAAAAAACAAACGCAGTCGCAGGTTTAAATCCTGCCCGCGCTTGAAAATTTTGCATGTTTTCAAAAATTTTATATCTAACACGGTAAGTGTTTTAAAATTTGGTATTCAAATACTATACTAAAAAGTAGGTACCTTTTAAGTAATAAATATATTAGTGTTAAATAATATAATAATGTCGAAAGTACCGTATTCACTCTACTACTATGTTGAACTACTTACAATGCGAAGTAGATTGCGTTGATGTCTTTTATATGAACGACCAGGACGACATAGGGTTTTTTCGTAGCAGGTTGGTTATTGGCCTAAAATTATATTGTTATTTAAATAGTGCGTTAGATAGTTACATTATCCACGTAGACATAATATTAAAAGCGACTAAACGATACAATTTGTACTGCCAGGAATATCGAGCAGCAACGCCTGCCGGGCGCGTCGCTCGGGCCGGCACGCGCGGGTGCCATTCACCGCGGCGCAGGCGGCGGCACTAGAGGCGGCGTACTCGCGCGCCCCGTACCTCGCGCCGCCAGCCTTGCGGGCTCTCGCCGCGGCACTGCAGCTGCGCGACGATCGGGTAGGTTTCCTGGTCAATGTGCTAAGGATCGAGCAGGATCGCCTGCCAGCACCATTGCCAGGGCAAACACCAGCACGCACGCCGAACTGGTGTGCCGTTTATCGCAGCGCACAACGCCTGTGTGGCAATTGAGTGTGTTTGTTTCCTGGTCCATGATTTGTTTTTATTATGTTGGCAATCGGCTAGTTTAGGTATCCATGTTTAACAAAGTAGCAACTGGCTACGTCATCTCGTCGCTTAATCTTTCAGTGAGAATTTTTTACAAGCATGAGGTTTTTCAATTTTGTTATCTTTCAATACACCATTTCTATTCAAATATATAATTATGACCAGTACCATGACTGAATTTTTTGGAAGTTCTCATCTGCATTTTATGTTACAGATAAAAATTTGGTTCCAAAACCGGCGCGCTCGCGAACGAAGAGAGAAATGTGTTAACATTGCGCCGCCACGAGCTGTGACCCTACCTCCAACGACCACACATGTGACCATGATGTCCACGAGATCCTGGACGTCAAACGCGACCCAACAATCAACGCAATACGCACGACAGCTTATATCAGATGGCAGTCGGAATGGATCTTTCAGCGCTGAATCAGACGAAGACAAGGAAACTGATCGGCTCGACACGCCCTTGGATGTGGAGACGGTTGAATGAGAATGGCGTCGCGTGCAGTCAACTGTTAACTACGACAGACGATTTGGTTGTGACTAGCTGAATTTAGTGTGAAATGAACAATAGTGCTTTATGGAGCACTTCCGAGTTATTCATTGAAGGTTCAACATAAATAGAAAAATATTTGTATCTTCCAGTTTACCAATCATACAGCTATTAAGAATAAGGCACTGCTGATAATACCTAATTACCTGACTAACATTAGAATAGTCAGTGTCTTAGCAGTACGTATCTAGGTACGCTACACTTCTGTAAATTGTCTACTATAATACCTATAGCCTCTCTAAACTTTAAGTTATATTAAGTAGGATATAGATAACTTAAAATAGTAGTTATAATGGACTTTTGTGTTATTCTGTGATATTTTTAATAAATTACACAAATTGTAACGAACATGTGCCCGTGTATCAATAGTCAAACCTCAACAAATCTTTACAACGACTAGAACAACAAAAGTGTAAATTCATTTTCAATATATGTTCAACAAACCATAGACACGGTGATTTAAATAAAGTCGGCATTTTTAAATTGAGCCCTTACTTAAAGTCCCATACATAGTTGATGGTATCAGTAGCCGCAGAACTTTTGGGGAATGGGGACACACGCTCCGCTGCCTCCAATCGCATTTGTCAGTGCCGTGAGAGGAGCCATTGTGTTACACAATGCACAAAATAATTATACGCTATATTACCAGTTGTCGTGGAGATTAACTTTGTAATCTATACGGTAAACTGTTAAGCTTGCACATGTTAGTATTCTGCTCCAACAGTTTAGGTTGTTTCTTCACTTCACTAAATAAAATGAAGTCGATTCCCTTATATTATATGCTAAGATCTTTAAAAGTACGCAACGGATTTTAATGCTATTTAGAAGATAGAGGGATTTAAGAGGAAAGTTTTTATATATAGTTCATGCCGGGAAATGCTATTTGTACTTGTACCGCGGGAAAACAGTAAGGACGGGCCGCTAGTTTTAGATAAACAAGGTGTCAATGAGAAGGTAACAGACATTTATCATATACTTAGTACAATGACAGGGTCTTTGGCGGACGAGGGTAAATATTTTCAGGGCGTGTTTTAAACGTGATCCTGAACAACTTTTCATAATACTTAAAAAATAAAAACGAATTATAAAAAAAATATGAGGTCTCCCGTGGCTTGTTGCTGCTCGAGTGATTAAGTATGTGCGGACACATTTTTTATTCCTATTCTGAAAAAAAATAATTTGTTCAGTTTTTTTTTTTAGTTCTGGGCACTATGGTTTTAACCCCGGGGCTATTTAAATCTACACCTGACTGTATGGTGGGGAGCAGGAGCTCACCCGGAGAAGTCTTTTGGCTGTTCAAACAACGTTGGGCTTACGAGTTGTTCTGGGAAGAACGTATTGGACTGAATCTACCCGGCACGTGCCGGTAGTTCCCGATAGGGAACAAAATGAGGGAGAACACGCTCTGAAAATATTTGACCTCTCCGCCAAACACCCTTTTAAGTATTCAGAAATCATTTAGAGCTGTAAGGTTCACGATATCTAACGTAGGTACCACGCATAATACGGAATCGTTAGCCAGTTTTGGGCTTGTGTGAGGTGTCCACTAATGCATTTTTTATCTTATAAATTATAATTTAGTACGTGTCACTCAGAGAGCTATGGAAAGGTATGCTCGGTATCGAGATAAAACCCGGAATGAGACTATCTGCAAAAAGACCAAAGGAACAGACATAGTCTGGAAGTAAACCAAGCTGAAGTGGTAGTAGGATGGGCACATCTGTCGTAGAACCGATGGACGGTGGAGTAAGCGGGTTCTCGCGTCGAGGCTACGCCTTAGCAAACGTAGCGTTGGACGATCTCCGGTCAGATAGACCGATGACTTTAAAAAGGCGGCTGGTAGCGACTGGATTGCAAAAACGAGAGATCGTGCCTTATGGCGTATTCTGGGGGAGGCCCACAGAGCAGATACCAGTGTACTGCAATAGGCTGACGTATGTACAAAAACCCTCAAGGGTTATGTGTATTATGTTAACAAAGTACATAGGTATTTATTCTCACGGTAAGCGTGGGCAGGAAACAAGGTGTAGTAATGGATGAATGAAAGAGTATTCTTAATTGGTCTTTATTTATTTATGAAAAACATTGTTATCAGATATGATATTTTACAATAGATACACGAACTATACAAGGCTGCCTACCAAGAATGTCGCTGTCCTGAATTATTTAAATATTAATATTTCTATAGAACTTGCTAAATAGCTTGCCGTGTGATGCCTAGAATAGCATCACCCCATTTCTTACTTATGGCTGTCGTAGGAGGCGACTACGGGACCCGAGGATTAGATGTGAATTGCAATTTTAGGCGATGGGCTGACAACCTGTCTCAATAGTGATATACAGTTATCTGATAGACCCTCAAACTTTTGTCAGACGTGGAGTTAATATCCGTTTTACAGCCGTTTATACTCTGCCTATCCCGTAAGGGATAGAGGCGTGATTTATGTATGTGTGTAACTTGTTAAAGCAATACATTTCTACATTTCAGACTCGTCTCTTTTTCTACTAAGTGGCCAAACCACGGCCAAACTAATGATAACTAGTTAGATAAAAAGAAGCTAAAACTGGGTACATTAGAACTATTTAGAACATTAGTGACCTGTAGGTACCGATGTGCCGGAATCACACAACACAGGGCAATGAACTTGCTGAAGGAGAGATTATTTCAACTGATATTAATAAGTCCGATGTCCGGTCGAATAACCTCTTGTATTTCGTATTTTGTTTATCGGTCGCCGAGCGTTTAAGATAAAATAGTTCAGGGAATTCTGCTGCCGCGATTCATAAATATTTATACAATAATTTTCCAGTTCGCGGACTTTTATTATTCTCCCGTGAGATATATTATTTCAATTATTATTAAGTTTGAATATAACGTTTAGGTTTCAAACGGCTAATTACAGTTGATATATTTTTATCAACCCCGCTTTTAAAAACAGCAATTTTCATTTATTCAATAAAAGTTCATCCTTCGCAATCTCTGCTTCAAAAATCAAAGGTCTCTAGGTAACAGGTCAAAAAGGACTTATTCGGGGAACTTTGTAAATATTCGTGTGTGTCATGTGATGCCGGCTTCGAACAGCATTACCCCATTTCTATCTCGCAGGTGTCGTAAGAGGCGACTTAGGACTTGAGAATTTCATGTGTATTACAAAAATTTTAGGCGACATGCTGAAAACCTGTCACTTGAGTGTTACACGCTTTTTCTGAAACGGCCCTCAAATATTTGTCAGGCGTGGCGATAGCGACCGGCGACCGTATTTTACGGTCGTTAACGCTTTGCCTACCCCGCATGGGATAAGGGCGTGATGTGTGTGTATATGTGTTGTAAATATCGCCAACGGTTTGTACTTAGAAGGTCAAGTTGTTTACAATAAATATTATGCTCACAATACATATTATCGAATATCTTTTCATTTACGGTAAACAAACATGATTTAATACTAAAGTTAATAGGTACAAATCCGTTTTAAATGCAAATGACAGGTACTTAAAAGTATGTAAAATTATTATTACAAATGGTGTCTAATATTCATAATTAAGATTATGCCTTGGTTAAAGACAAAAACAGTTAAGAGAGTCTGTAAACTACACAGTAGTTAATTTAGTATGTAGGCACATCTCTTTTTTTATTTTTTAGTTAACTTTAAATTGGTAGTTGTCATCTTGTCTTTTTACCTTACAGATATAATATAACTTAACGGCGGGCGTGATCACGGCGTGAATAGTGATGTTTTGGGTTATTTTGCGACTATTTCCCAGCATTAATTGAGTTCCACATGAAATACGTACAAGTATGGCGTTTAGCTCGTGAAAGAATTTTATTAAACACTACCACTTTTGCACTTTTCTATCATCCAAAGGTTGCCTGGTTACCTTATCAGTTATATTTTGTACTTTTTCACGTATAACTTATTTTTGTACGTCTTTCTCTGTCATTTGGCAAAAAAGATTTTTATTGGCCTCAATTCGGGAAAGAAATTCTTTTATCTTAAATTAGCGCTGGCACTTTCCGGCAAAAGGTTTAGAAAAGGATAGGAGATATCTAAGTTTTGTTTAAAAATATCAATGGGTTCTTGGGCATTGTCAATTTATTCGCCATTGTTTTCATCGTCGCCTTATTATGGCAGGATAACGCGTATTTTTCGTTAAATTATAAGACACAACATGACTTAGATATCTTCTAACCTTTTCTAAAACTATGTGGCGGAAAGTGACAGCGCTACATTAAGGTAAGTTAAGAGTTTTGTTTCCCGATTTGAGGCCAATTGTTATACAATCCGTGATCACGCGTGACCGAACTATTATCTAGCTACGTGGTGTTGACGTTGACGGCTCGTAAGCTGTCCGTGAGCTCGCTGGAGTCGTCGACCTGCTGGTCAGGCTGCTCAGGCTGGTTGGTGGACTTACTCAGGATCTCGTAGTGAGCCGCCTCTTCCTTCGGGGGACTCGTCTCGTCCAGGCTGTACCTGTTAGGAATACAGCGAGTTGTAGATTGTGGATATGTGAGTGTGGCTTACATTGATCAAAATAGTTTTAAATGTAGATGATCGATAATCACGTTTACTTAGGTATTGAACGTACTCCGCCAAAAAGATCTGCTTTGATCTGGATATACTGAACAACATTTTACGTGTAATAATTCATAAATCTCTCTCTCTCTCTCTCTCACACACACACACACACACACTCACCAGAATTGCTGGATTTAGATAAGTTTGTAGTACTAGTTACCGCCTACCTTGCCTAGGATGGGGATTTGGGGAGAGTCTTGTTATTCGTAATACAGGACAGGTCTCCTAGTACAGACACCAGTCCCTCGCATAGTTATTATTACATGTACTTGTTTAGATTTATCTTTTAAATTTATGTATTCTGTGTGAGAGAAGAAATGAAGTTTAAAATATTAATAGCTATGAGTCGTTTACTAGCGCACATTTTAAACTATCAACAACTGCTAGCGGTGACCCCGTGAGGCAGAATTTGGCCAAGTGCATCCGCCGGCCGCATGCACCCAATTAACCGCACGTTGTCCAAAAACAAGCGATTGCATGAGTACCAAATCGTATCAATCATGTGTCATTGCAGTGTTTCGCGTTACTACTTTAAATTTCTGATAAGAGAGCTAGTGGGAAAACTGTCTGGTTAGAACCTGATTTTGCTGGATGACACCGAATGTGCGATCGATAACAATTACAGCATACGACTACAATAACGTGATTTGGTTATCTCGGCAAGATGCGAAAGCGAATTCATCGTACTTTACAAACGAGAAAGTTAAGCCATTTCATTCATTCATTTATTCTTCAGTCGTAGCGTCAGGGTCAGTTAGATTTGGTTCGCCCGTGGCAATGATTTTCAAGGAGTGTGATCTATCATACGGATAGAACAACAGCGTTGGTGTTATGTTTCAGAATACTAAATCTAAGTACAAACTTGCCGCCAGCTAGTCATAGGCACGTTATCGTAGGTAAAAGCATTATGCGCGTGGCTAGCGTGTGGCGTGGTGTGCTAGTGACGTCACAGAGAGGTGTACTCACCCGCACGCGCGGAAGAACGCCTGCGCGGAGGGGTTGTGCGTGAGCGCGGTGAGGCGCACGTAGCGCATGCGCGTGGCTAGCATGTGGCGTGGCGTGCTAGTGACGTCACAGAGAGGTGTACTCACCCGCACGCGCGGAAGAACGCCTGCGCGGAGGGGTTGTGCGTGAGCGCGGTGAGGCGCACGTAGCGCATGCGCGTGGCTAGCGTGTGGCGTGGCGTGCTAGTGACGTCACAGAGAGGTGTACTCACCCGCACGCGCGGAAGAACGCCTGCGCGGAGGGGTTGTGCGTGAGCGCGGTGAGGCGCACGTAGCGCATGCGCGTGGCTAGCGTGTGGCGTGGCGTGCTAGTGACGTCACAGAGAGGTGTACTCACCCGCACGCGCGGAAGAACGCCTGCGCGGAGGGGTTGTGCGTGAGCGCGGTGAGGCGCACGTAGCGCATGCGCGTGGCTAGCGTGTGGCGTGGCGTGCTAGTGACGTCACAGAGAGGTGTACTCACCCGCACGCGCGGAAGAACGCCTGCGCGGAGGGGTTGTGCGTGAGCGCGGTGAGGCGCACGTAGCGCATGCGCGTGGCTAGCGTGTGGCGTGGCGTGCTAGTGACGTCACAGAGAGGTGTACTCACCCGCACGCGCGGAAGAACGCCTGCGCGGAGGGGTTGTGCGTGAGCGCGGTGAGGCGCACGTAGCGCATGCGCGTGGCTAGCGTGTGGCGTGGCGTGCTAGTGACGTCACAGAGAGGTGTACTCACCCGCACGCGCGGAAGAACGCCTGCGCGGAGGGGTTGTGCGTGAGCGCGGTGAGGCGCACGTAGCGTATGCGCGTGGCTAGCGTGTGGCGTGGCGTGCTAGTGACGTCACAGAGGTGTACTCACCCGCACGCGCGGAAGAAAGCCTGCGCGGAGGGATTGTGCGTAAGCGCGGTGAGACGCACGTAGCGCATGCGCGTGGCGTGCGCCAGCCTCTCCAGCACGCTCAGCACGCGCTGGCCGAGCCCGCGCCGCCGCCCTTCAGCCTCCACCTGCACTTCGTAGCTGCAACAAAACGAATTCACATGAAACACTTCTACCCACGGGATATCGTGCCTTAAGGCATGTCCTGGGGCCTAGGTCCAACAGTGGACTGTCATAGGCTGAAGTAATGTGACTTTTACTCAACATTTACTTACATTTAGGATTGTAGTTGAAACTGATTGCCTACATGCCTTCTACTAAGCACAAAGACAACAACAACGAATACCATCGTCGAGTTGAATAAACTTTCATGTAATTTTATGTAACTTTATATCATACAACGTTGCTGTTATTTTCCTGATAACCAAATTACAATACCCCAGCTTTATCTCTAAACAGGGCAAGTACTCTTACACTTGATACTTATTCAGTTGTAATTACTTCGTTGATTCTATCATACCTACATAAGTAGATAGTATATAATTTTCATTGCCTTGTTCCTTATTGATAAGTATAATAGCAGACAAATGTGTTTTCTTCTTCTTGTGTGCTAATTTATAATAAATACATGAATTTATGTAAGTATCGGCAGTTAGAAAAATAATGGAATAAGGGTATTATTTCCGAAAGTAGTAGTATAAAATTGTACCAATTTTTCTTAAGTGCCGTGTGATGCCGGATTAGAATAGCATCACCCCTGTTCTTTCCCGTGGGAGTCGTAAGAGGCGACCAAGGAGACGATGAGCTGACAACCTGTCACTATGGCGATACACAATTTTCCAAATGACTCTCAAATATTTGTCAGATGTGGTGTAAAGGTACGTTTTTTCCGGCCGTTTACGCACTGCCTACCCCGCAAGGGATTATAGGCGTGATATGTTTGTGTGTGTGTTTCTAAAGCTGTTGTACAACTTTGCGTCTTTGTTCAATCCTTTGACTGAGGAAAACAAACATTTTCACATCATTTAAATACCTACTGAGGGTCAGATCAATGAGAAGCACGCTTCGAGACATAATCTACCTACTGCTGGCTTATAACCGGACACAGTTATCATTCCAGCCTGTCAAAATGCGATACACAATAAAAATTAATTGGTTGCAAAAAAAATATCTATGCACTATGCTCCCGCTAGTTATTATTAAATGCATGTAATCGTGTAGGTATAAAAAAGGTTAATATTTTTTTGCAGTTTCGATATCAATTGATTGGGAATATTGGGACAGCTAATTAACGTTTCTGTTGCCAGCCTCACCGTATCTACGTACCACACTAATTGACTAAAGAGTTACCTAATTATAATTCATTCATATTCACATTTGTAGTAGACGTAGAAAAATACTATGCAATTGTAGGCGTGTGCTGATTAAAAGGTGACGCGTAGGTTTTTGCTACGAAACTAAACAGCGTTTATAACATTAATATACTATACTCGTATGTACATACGCTCAACTAGCCTAATTATTTTAGATGTTTTGGCAAATTTTCAATTCAAAATAAATAAAAAAGACAAATTAAAACAGGACGCGTTCTCACTACTACGTAGTATAGTAGGTATATCCGTACATACATACTTCACGCCTATATATCATGCGGGGTAGGCACAGCGTAAACGGCCGTACAAACGGTCATTAATGTCCCGTCTGACAAACATTCCGAAAATTGTGTATCATCATCATAGTGACAAATTTTCAGCCTATCGGATAAATTTGCAATACACATGTAACCCTCGAGTCCCTCATCTTACGACACCCATGGGAAAGAAATGGGGTGATGCCATGCTAAGTGGATATCACACAGCGGCATCACACAATAAAGGTTATTCGGAATATTGTGTATCGCTATAGTGACAGGTTGTCAGCCCATCACCTAAAATTGCAATACACACCCTCAAGTCCCTAAGTCGTCTTTTACGACTCCCAAGGGAAAGATATGGGGTGATGCTATTTTAAGCAGGCATCACACGGCAAATTCGTAAATTTCTAAATCCACATTAATAAATCCAATGACCTTAGCAACTTGCTCGGCGTTTAGTGTAATTTTTATCGAAGCTAGAAAATGTACCTACTTATACCACAATATAGCAGTCATTGATAATAAAACTAATGTTATACGTACTATTATTGCACACTGTCATCTTCTTATGATCTAATTTGTAATCTTTGTAGACATAAATTAGATAATCCAAACGATCTGTGACAAGACCTAGTTAGTATTCTGCGTAATACAATGACTAATTAGTTAAAATTACAGTGAAAACCTAATAAAATAATTAACAATATTTTTTTCAATGTTATAAACAGGTGTTTCAAAATATTTACACTACGTTTGTCTGTTAGACTACAAAGAACTTTCCAAGGGACACCTGTTCCATTTTTTTGGAAGTTTTTCTATTTTTTCCTGCGTAAACATAAAGACAAACTCCTTAGACAGGCTGTGGTATATGGGATTTGCATTGCACCTGTATAGCATAAACTGTTTTAAACTATCAGACCCAATTCCAGGCGCGCTTTTAAAATTACTAAAATTAATTTGATGTTTCTAAAGCCGTTTCCTATTCTGCACGCAATGTCAAATTCAAAAAAAAGTTATCTTTCCAGCCTGTCAAAATGCGATACACAATAAAAATTAATTGGTAGCAAAAAAAATATCTATGCACTATGCTCCCGCTAGTTATTATTAAATGCATGTAATCGTGTAGGTATAAAAAGGTTAATATTTTATTGCAGTTTCGATATCAATTAAACTAAGCTTTACTCGATTAGTGCATTTCTAGGAGGTGCGAAATTTTGCAATTTAAATATTTAAAACGATTAATAAATATAAATTTTAGTGGCCACTAAAAAGATCCAGCTTAAAAGAAATGTACTGTCAAAACAAATCAAAATGGTTGGGAGGTCCTAGAGTGTCACCGGGTAGGAAAGATCTAGAGTGGTACCGGGATGACAGGTTGTAAAGTAGCACCGGGTCGGATAGTTCTAGAAATGTACCGTCCGAATGCTAATCATCAAATTTCATGCATTTTTGGCATTTTTACATAAAAATGCACAAAAAGCATTAAAATATTTTTGCGTTCTGCGCTCGCCAATCCACCTACCAAGCATGGTGTGTTTCGCAAATACCCCCCAAGCCCCAACAGGGACAGGCCTGTTGCTATAGTTAAATATAAGAATTATTTTACCTAAATACCAAACGCAAGGAAAAATGCATTTTAGTGGTGTATAAAAGAATATTTCTTTCCATGCAACACCTTTATATTTTTTAAAATTTGCAACAATAAATCAAATTATAATCTTGTCAAAAACTTTCCAAAACAAGGTTTTTGTGGAATAGATATACTCAAAACCTCTAAGTTTAGAGATTTAAATTTAGTTATTTTAGCTTTAGAAACTTAAAATGATTAAAACGTAGAATTGGGACCAATGTTAGTTAAATTTCAAGTACTAGTCTAATCGTTTTTAGTTTTTGGCGTGTACCTAGGTACTCTCTAGGCCTAGCTAGGCGTACACGAGTACTACGAGGGCCGCGCGGGAGTAGTTTGGGTAATCTAAGCTCGCGTCAGTGAGATGTTCAGTCCGAGGGCGATGACTAACCTCTATCTATATCTACTCGTATTGAAGTGTACACGGACACGGGTCACGACACGACATGCCATGCGGACGATTCGTGTTTAGAGGTTGCGGTTACTCTTACGTTCTTTTCTTTTTCTTATCACGTTGGTATGTTAGGGTGCGTTTAGACACGGTAATTAAGTCTAGATAAGTATGCTTCATTCAAAAATTACAACTTTTACAATTTATCCATCCAACAAGCATAATAAATTAAAAATTTTAAAAACACCGACTGCTTTCTGAGATTAAACCTAGCTGACACTCGGGATAATGTAAGGATTCTTTCGATACAATTCCCATTCGAATTTGTTCAGTGGTTTACGAGTTTTAGTCCTTTAAAGGCAGTGGACAGGCCTTTATTCAAGCGCAAATATTATTTTGCTTTGTATTTTATCAATAAGAAGAAAAGATTCAAATTAATTAGACAGTTTGCAACACGATTTTATATAGCTTTTATTCATTTGCTTACTAGTTGATTAGTATTCATGATTTATTAGTTGAAAAATCAGCTGTTACGTTTCTATTTAAGCAGAAACTGAACATCACGCCAGGTCTTATTTTATGTTATGGAGACAATTACTCAGCTGATTGCAAAGTATTTATTTGAAAATTGATAGATTACCTTTCATAAATAAGGATTCGGTTTTATTGTTTTTAATTTGTAAATAAAATTCCACCATGATGCTTAGACCAGAATAGAAAAGATTTCTTGTGTCGTGTGTAAGTATGGTAATAAGTAATAATATTTTCACAGAAATCGTAAATTATATGCTGTACGAAACCTTAGAGTTAAGGATTTAGGCCAAGTGCACGAGAATAATATTTTAGAACGCGCTCTACGTGCCCTTCTTGCGTTTTTAGGTTCTGTTCTCAAAGAAGTATACTTCTACTTATTCAATAGTTCAGTTAAATCTTTATAAAATACCGGCTATAAGGGTCGGTGAAACGAAAACTTTGCAGACATAATCAGACCATGAAACTGAACAACTTTTCCCATGGAGCATGGGAGCAATAAACTACATCTACAAAAGAACCGATCGGCTGACTGGGGCTTTTTATGCGATATGTTTTTTTTTGTATCCAATCAGAATTCTCCAATATAATCATAAAGATAAGAAATAAGAAGAAAAATGTTTTACCTGTATAATTGTGCCTTTACCTAGCAACATAGTTTTGTGGTTCAAACGAGGGCAATTCACACCGGTTTGTTATTCTATATGGGCACTGCACTTTTAGTATCTCCAATAATATATGTCATGTCCAGAGGTCGTATCCAATAACATCCAAAACGAGGAACAAATAAAAAGAGTCATCGTTTTAACAACCACGGAGCAAAAATCGAGGTGTTTTGTATTCTTTGTTTAAAAACTAAATTTAATCCTAACGACTCATGTTTTCACGAGTTGACCGCGTGGTGAGTGGTGCGTGTGCGCAGTTGCAGTACGCTGCATCGACAGCACCAGTCACACACCGAGTGCGCCGTGGAGACAGTCGCTTGAGGGAAGCTGTGTCGGCCACAGGGGTCTGAGTGGAGTGACTGTAGGGGAAGGGCACTTTCACTCCGGCTAGATAGACGTGGTGTGAATCCGGGTGACGTCGCGTTATCAGCGGCTCGTGGCGGGTGGTGGTATCGATACCGTCTGCGTCGTACGGCCGGGAGCTGCGTGTGCGCAAACTATCGCGAGCGGCAGAGAGATGCAGGCGGTGGTGTGGCTGGTGATGTGCTTAGCGGCCGCGGCGCCGGCGGCGGACGCGGCGAGGATCTTGGCCGTGTTGCCGACCAACACTCGCAGCCATTACGCCATGTATGGCCGGCTCATCGAAGCACTTGCCAGGAAGGACCATCAAATGACCATTATATCACATTTTCCAATGGTATGTATTAACCCATAGATTTTCTGTTACGTTGTTTTATATGAAAAAACTTTAGTATCCAGATAAACTGACATAGAAAAATAATCTTCTTCAGTTGCTCTAAAATTGTCGGCCTAGTCCTTAAATTAATAATATTCGGTACATAAACATTTTTTAATTCGTGTGAATATACCGCTTCATGTAAGAGAAAATAAATGGTTAAAACACTTTTTATTGTTTTCATAAAAGACACGGGTTGCGCGGCGTCTGCGTGATTATGAAAGCTCCTGATAGAAGCATTAACTGAGCGAGATAAACTTAACCTTTTAACTAATAGTTAATCGATACATTAGCTAATCATTTTAAATTCTACATGCTTAAGTTATATACGTTATTTCAAGAAGAATAAAGAAAGTGTAAAAATAGACGGTCGAATTCGAAACAAAATAGTGGAACATGAATTTGATAGGCGCTAAATCTACTTAAATTCAATTAAAAATGGTATGGAACTTATATACCCGGCAATATTTATTTTAAGCATCATATCCGACACAAATCTAAAACATGATGAATTTATATTTTTAGAAAATTGGATAGTACTATTATTTATTCTGTGCCTCTACGAATGAAAAGCTACCAGGCGACAATACTGATAATTGTATTTTTAGTTAAATCTGACACACGAGTGTGTTGGTCTTGCATTTTTTCTTGATGGTAAGCGATATCATCATCATTTACAATTACCAACTGCTAACCGATTTCCCATGGGAATAAGATATTTATCCGTGTTTAATTCGGCCCACCAAAACACCCACTTATCAGACTATTTCCTATGGCATCCTAAGTTACTCAGGGCAGGAATGATCTTAAAAGATATCATAGCTTATCTTTTAGCTTTCTATAAATGAAACAATTGTTTAAATTTGTTCCAGTTGGTACATTTGATACGTATATACAATATTTTTATATGATCAAATGAACTACTCAAGTTCGTTATACGCATCTTTCAATTTCATTTATTGGGAGTCAGTAAAGTTTAGTACATAATGTTATCTTTCTGACTGATTTGTTATTGTCCGATGGTCAGTCAGGATCTGATTATGTGATCCTAGAGAAATTAAGGAAAAATCGGAGCAAAGGCTAAGTTAGAGAGAGAGAGAAGGTAAGGTTAGAGATTGCATAATATTCCTATTCTTAATATTATGCAATCTGAGTATTACTCGATCAGAAGTAATTATTACGTGCTTTATAATTAGGCACAGTTATAGGTGAACTTAAATTGTCGTATCGGTTTTCTTTCATTCACCTACCTAACCTAAGATAAACAATTAAGGTGATTGCACGCATGCAACGAATAACATGATGAATAGTTTCACTAGGTGAACTTAAGGGCATAGATAACTATTTGAGTGCATACATATACTTGAATATTAAATAATCAGTAAACATGTTTTTCATGTTTTTTTTGGTCTAGTGCGAGCCGGACTCGCGCAACGAAGGCTTCCGTACCATTATTTATAAAAATGGCAGTAAAATCACGATTGTTGTATGGGATTCCCCTTTCAAATTTATTTTCGTTTTTGTTGTGTTAGCGGTAACATGTTCTGTAAAAATTTCAATTGTCTTGTAATAACCGATCATGAGATACAGCCTTTTTCCTCTGTTGATACTCATACCTATAACCACCTATAACACAGAAAAAAAAATCTGTATTGGAGCCCCCTATATTTTTTACTGTATTATTAGTTTTAGTATTTGTTGTCGCAATAACACAGGCAACAGAATTGCGGCGTCTGTGAAAATTTTAACTTTTTAACTAACACGGTTTATGAGATAGATTCGGCCGGTGAGGTGATGCCATTTTTATACATTATGGCACGGATTTGCACTTGACCGTCTTTTTAGTAGTTCTTTTGTATGGAAAGACGGCATTCATTCTTACTTCACCGTGTCCTATGTTTCGGAAAGTCATTCAGTCCTCGGTCTCACCTTCACTTCAGTAAATAGCTTTGTTTTTGCGAACTCGTAAAAAAGAACTATAGGTAGGTTAGGTGTCTAGATTGTAACTTATTTCACATGATCTCAGGGGTACAGAGTTGAGAGATTGGTTCATTAGAATTATTCAAGTTCAATACCCGTTCATATCCACGATAATGTTACTGACCCTTTATCTACCAATTTGTTTTTTCTTACGCGTTAAACGCCAAAAAAAACTAAAACGTGGTAACTGTTTAGTAAAAGAATCTTTGGGTGAATGACTTTATATCTGGAAGTGACGCTTAAATAAATCACGTTCGCCGAAAATGAAGATCACTACATATGAAATCAACGCAACGTATTTTGCAATATGCAAAAGCGAAATATGCAATAATGAAGCAAAGGTATAACAATACTCACGGCTTAATGTCTCGCAAATGTTATTTTCACACACTCTAAAATATAAATGTTTGATTCAATCAAGCACTTGTTTTAAAACGAGCAAAGGAAATGCAGCGATTAATTAGTGTTTCACATCATTATCAGGCTTAGAACAGCATCATCCCATTCCTTTCCCATAGGTCTCGTAAAAGGCAACTATAGTCTGATACGGCTGGCATTTTTTGAGGGCATATCTTACAAAAATTTGAAAGTTAGTTATTTTGTCTGTAAAGCAAATATTACATTTTCATAAATGTTCGATTCAATGTATGGTAGCTCATATAATAAATTATTTTTTTAAGTATCTTAAATTGAATTTGTAATATAAAATATACCAGTATTGTCAATGTCACAGTTAACACAATGTAAAAAACCCAGTCTAAGTTGGGTTCATCCAGTGCAAATGAAAGTATGTTAGCAAACACCTAAAATCACAAATTAATTAATTGGGTTCACAATATCCTGATATACCTAACCCATTATAGTTCTTATGTTCCATATCGACGTAGGTCTCCCTACCATTAATGAAGCTTCTTGTCGCTTCCTCGGCAACGCTCCCCATTATAAAACCCCCTGAATAGTTGCCGCTTCCAACTACTTCCCCTATCCAGCCTCACGTTTTAAACGCCGTCCCAGACACGTCCTTTCAGATAATGATGACGACATCGCCGTAGCCGCTGCTCCAGCCATTACAAGTAGATCACACTCCACAAGTCCTTAAGCAACCGACGACGCCCCCGCCGGCGGGGGCGCGGAGGTCCCTCATTTGTTCCCCATTTTGGGAACTACCGGCACGTGCCGGGTAGATTCAGTCCAATCCGTTCTTCCCAGTACAACTGGTTATTTGAACAACCACACTAACTTCTCCGGGCGAGCTCCAGTTCCCCACCAAAAAGTCAGGTGTAGATTTCAAGGCCCCGGGACTAAAATTTTAGAGTCCAGCACCAAAAAAATGAAGTTCTTTATGCATTAGGCAAAATTGGTATATATGCAGATTTACCTCAATGACATATCAATGAACACAAATTCATGTCAGAGGTCAATAAACGGCCAGATTTCGCGTTGCTAATCTCACACATAACATTCGTTGGTATTGACAAGGTCGGCCGTAAGTCAGCCGGTCATCCATTCTTGCTATGTTTACGAGATGTAAACTTTTATTAAATATATCTTAGACATTTCACACAGCGCCATCTAGCCCCAAACTAAGCAAAGCATGTTCTATGGGAACTAGATAGCTGATATAATACATACACAATTTTATAGTAAATAAATACAAACAATAAATAGATAACACCCAGACTCAACACAAATATTTTAAAAGTAACTTACAAATACTTGTGTGTTGTGTGGGGCGAACCCACGACCCTCGGCGTAGCAGGCAGGGGTACTATGCATTACGCAATCGGGCCAGACTAGTATATTAAGTTTGGGTTTGTGGCGAAATCATAATAATTTGTACGGTGCGTCTGCGTGTTCTGTCGCGTTTTTGGCTTCCTAGTTAACATATAATGTTGAAAAAATTTGACTGCAATCGACTTATCAAATAACGATTAATTGATTCAGAATTCGCATCACATACATATATTTAATAACAAAATTACGTCTACCATATCTTTAGCGGAGTAGGTAGAGCGTCAGAGGTTCTTAAAGTAAAATTAGAACCCAATGAAATATTCTCTGTAATTAGCCTTTTTAGGCACTTTTTGCCATAACTTTAATAACATCGAATATTTCATTGAGTTAGGATCTAATTTTAATTAAGGATAATACTCAAAACTTGAGCAACGAACATTCTGGTACATTGTTTGTATAAAGAGAAAATATTTTATTTGTGGAGTGGCGCCAATTGTAAATAATCTTTGTGGCTAGTGATTGTAGTTTATTCATAATTTGGTTTCCCAATCCCAATTGGGATCCCGCGTATTCAGTGAATTACTTAACTGAGCGGCACTAGTGTCACTGACGTTTTTACTTAACTATTTATTTGATTATAATTTCTAGTAGGTATTTGTTGTTATAGCGGCAACAGAAATACATTATCTGGGAAAATTTCAACTGGCTAACTAACAAGGTTTATGATATACAGCCTGGTGACAGACTAAAAGACGGACAGACTGCCGAGTCTCAGTAACAAGGTCCCGTTTCGACCCCTAGAGTACGGAACCCTAAAAATGATCGACTTTGTTTACATGCAAAAATTAAGAAGCTGGTAAATGATAATATTGATTGCCCGAAATGATCTACCACATCTATATGTACTGACATAGGTTTCGAATTCGGGGCTTTTTGATCAAATTAAATTGTAATACGTAACGAAATATGTCTGCAAGGGCTACACGCCCTCTCACCTCAGCTGTCTGCTACGCACGCTGCGTTATCGCAAGACGCACGCGCCGGATACACTAGATACCTACTTGCGGCGGCTTTTGCCTCTGATCAGCCTTCCGCGCTGCTAAAATGTGATAAGAAGTATTCTGATAGAATCTGTAATTACATTTTTGTTTTCTATTGTTACAGAAAAACCCACCGCCAAATGTAGAGACGATAAGTTTAGCTGGGACCATCCCAGAGATCACAAACAATTTGACGCGACAGAATCAATCACTGAAGCCCAGTTTCGTGGTCAACCTAGAAAACATAATGAAGGAATGCTTGCAAGCGTGCGAAACAGTCTCCCGACTCCCTGCCGTCAAAGCGCTTCTCAACTCGACGATCGCTTTCGACTTAGTTATAGTTGAAGTGTTCGGTAGCGAATGTTTCCTTCCGCTCGGCGAAAGATTCCAAGCGCCAGTGGTGGGACTCCTATCGAGTGTGCCCTTGCCCTGGGTGAATGAGCAACTGGGTAACCCAGAAGCCACGTCCTACGTGCCAGCCTATATGATGGGCTTCGGTCAACGTATGAATCTTTGGGAGAGATTCGCAAACACAATTTCTGTGCTATGGGCAAAAATGTTATACAAGTACAAATCGCAGATTCCTTCACAGGTAAGCATAAATAATGACGGAAAGCTTGATTTAATGAAATGGAGTGGTTGACATCTAAAGGTGGTAACTGGTTTTCTAATTTTTTTGCAGGTTATAGCAGACCGTCTCTTTGGAGCTGGACCTAACCTAGAAGATTTGGCAAAGAACTACAGTTTGGTGCTCTCAAACAGTCATTTCAGCATAAACGAGGTCCGGCCTGTGGTACCAGCTATGGTGGAAGTTGGAGGACTGCATTTAGACAACTCACAAAAACTCTCTAACGTAAGTTCAGATATGCAGCAAAGCAACTAATAATTTTGTACTCAACGTCATGGGTCTGGACCAGTATTCCACTATTTGAAAACTGTGTTAGTTGTGTATCGATTAATGTATAATCAGTTTTGGTTTTGGCCACTTTGCCCATAAGGTACGAGTCAAAGTGCGCCATAGTAGCAACATAATGGCAGTCGTATGTTGTTGAAATTGCAATGGTAAAAAATAAGAGGGGCTCTAACCCGGTCCAATATATTATCTATAAAAAGAAGAGTTAAAAGTTCCATTTGCATTAATTGCTTGACAATTGAATTGTTTACGTCGATTGTTTGTTGCACATTATCTGGTAGCTTCATTAGTGTTGTCACGAGCTGTTGGTACGTCTCGGGTGGTCCGTGAGTAACAAACACTCGTCCGATACGGTTATCGCATATCGCCAGGCGGAATGCACTTCTGCCCTATCGCACAAGCCGAGTCAGTGGGTCACCTCGGTATTGTCTCAGTCTAAGGGCCGTTTTATAAGCCTTTCGAGGGTTTTTTTGTAGTGTGCAGCGAGTGACATTTAGCAATTAAACTACTTTTCGCTCAAGCCGAAGTAAATAAGTAATCTGCTTGTCACCTCAGTTGAATTTATCTTAACGGGGAAGTACCATTCGGTGGTGAGCGCGAGAATATTCTGCGCAAACTAGGTAGTTAACAGAGTCTCGAACTCAGGCTGAAATGTTCTAATCTAACTGATGCATTTCTCAATCTTACAAAATAAAAAATTTAGATATGTCAAAATGTCTTCTTGAGAATCGAACCAAGGGCCTACTTCTTCTTCTTCTTTTCGGGTCAATAGCAGTCAACCCGTGATTACAGCTGTTGTGCCTACTGAGACCAAAACGTACTGACACTTCGCCGGCTTTAGTTACTACGAATGCAGCCGCAACGGTACGTTGCCATGAGCGGTGTGTCTGTAGAGAGCCTTATATTATAATTTGTCTTCGAACGCTTCAATCTATGCGTGCGATAGCTGTGATAATGTTACATAATGCAAGTCTACACATGATGCTGTCAGCCTGGTTAGACCTTCTGGAATGTCACTGAATATAAACAAGGAAACGTTTACTAATTAGTTAATTGAAGACCTTCGTTGCAGAAATTCAATGCTGACACCTTGACATTGTTATCACTTGTTTATTGGAGTAAACGCATAAACAAACAACATTAATATAATCATGTTAAGTAATGTTGCAAAAATTTCAAACAAAAGTAAGGTAACAAAATAATAATTAAAAGCGGACACATTAAGAAGATAAAATGCCAATGCTCATGGGAGCTTCGCGAAGAAGCATTTCCATTTCCGTTGGAAACCATTTGCTATTATTTCTACTTGAGTACTCATAATAACAAGTGGCCAAAACACTTGTTTTCTAGGTGTACTACCGATAACAGCCGGGTTTAAGTATCTTGGAGCTAGTTGTTATACAATCAATTGTCACTGTTAATTTTATCCATCCAAAGAATTGTTAACTGACTCTGTGGTCTAATTCTGAGCCTGATGTCTATATGTTCGCGATTCTTGTTTCATCGCAACAATATTAAAAAAAATAGAGAGCGAGTGTTTGCGTTCAAAGAGATACTTAGCATTTTGCATCGGTCGCAACGAGCCCTCTCCAATAAACGGTAAAACTTGTATAATTTACTTCTTATATGGAAATACGTTTGTATTGACCCAGATTAGGACTTCAGAACTTCAATTGGGAATTTGCGTATCTCCGCCGACCCAGGACCTAAGACCCTTTTGACTCACGCCCGCGCGATAGTGTCAAATGAATCAATACGACTTTGCCGAATCACACACTTGCTCTCATTCGCGTAATCACCTAATTTCTCGGACAAAGGTTTGTAAACAATCTACGACCTATTTTGTCCGCACTTTATATTTTTTGTGGAACATCCGTTAAGCTTATTAGTAATTGAACTGCTATACAAAACTTTAGACAGTTGAAAAATGAAGCGACACTTATCTTAAGCCTTTATTTTATTAGTCTTCTGCTGATTATGGCTATTCTCTGTTAGCCAGCCTCATCCAGTTTTTCCAGTCATCCTGAGAAAATCATCGTTCTATCTATTCTAAGGGACTACTTTTTTGTGTCAGCAGCTGTCTGTTCTCTTTTCAATATTGAAAATTTCAATATTGAAAAGCAGTTACTTTTTAATATATAATAAAAGCACTGTTGCTTTGCTCTTACGTTTTTATCCCTGAGAACATTCTATTTCTCACGCTGAAACAATTTATTTGAAGAATATGGATAAGATATGTACTTAATCTTATCGTCCATACCTAACCATTAAGTAAATTTTTGGCGTATCGCGTGCAGGAAAAATGCTAACGAGTTTTTAATTGAAGTAGCTATTTTAACTACAATCTTATATAGTCATGATAATTTTTCTTGTCCTAATAATTTTATCCTGTAGGTAGGTAATGGGTTTGAACTTGATAGCAGATATGGCTGTCTCAACTACGAAGATAGAGCAAGCTCAGCTATAAACCAAAAGTGGTACCGGCGTTCCCATACAGATGCTGAACACGCAGCTAGTGGTTTGGCACCAGACTTCGATGGTTAGGTGGTTGTAGAGAGGGGGATTACGAAGGCTACCATGCTTTAATGGGATCCTTTGATTGGGAAAGAGTTAATACCATTACGCTAGTATCCAATATTATAAATTTTCTAGAGTTTCCCAATTTAGTAGGGTACCCTAGACTATAACTTTATTTTCATAGATGTTTTCATTTGTTTATCCAGGAAATGAAAACATTACTGGACTCGTCACCAGAGGGCGTGATCTACTGGAGTTTCGGTTCCATGTCGCGCATAGAGACTATACCCAGTGAGAAGCTGGCGCAGATCTTCGAGGCTCTATCAAGGATGAGCCAGACGGTGCTCATCAAGATGAACAGAGGCATGCTGGCGAGGAACCTCACGGTGCCCGACAATGTCTACACGATGGATTGGATACCGCAGTACGCTACACTCTGTAAGTATTTTATTGCCAACTTATGGAAGAACAACTTGTGCCGTGTGATGTCGGCTTAGAATAGCGTCACCCCATTTCTGTCCCGTGGGAGTCGTAAGAGGCGACTAAGGGACTCGAGGGTGTGTATTGCAATTTTAGGCGATGGGCTGACAACCTGTCACTATGGCGATACACAATTTTCCGAATGAACCTCAAATATATGTCAGACGTGGCGTAAATGTCCGTTCTTGCGGCCTTTTTCGCTCTGCCTACCCCGTAAGGGATAATAGGCGTGATATATGTGTATGTATGTAAGAAGACATACATTCAGCATGCCGACGTGTTAATAATTTTTTAGCCCCGCGAAAGATTAAAAGGAACGTATTGCAGATTCAGAACGGATCTTGAATGTCCTTCTGTCGTGTTTTGGGACGCTGAGTCGACGATCGACCTGATGAACCCTGGTGTCAGTTTTTTTTTGAGAATTTATTTTACATTTCTTGCTAAATTCAAGGACTAGCTGATACCCCAACTAACTATGATTTTGAATGTTCCAGGCCATCCAAACGTCAAACTGTTCATCGGTCACGGAGGCCTACTAGGGACACAAGAAGCAGTGGCCTGCGGAGTGCCCATGCTGATGGTGCCCCTGTACGCGGACCAGGCCCTCAACGCGCACGCCATGACGGACCGGGGTGTGGCGCGCACGCATATGCTCAAAGAGGGAGACGCCGATACTTGGACAGAGGCTATGCAAGACCTGCTTAGAAATCCAACGTAAGTACAGACGCTAACTAACTTCGCAGGCTTGGTTAACCGGAATATAGGTATCATGGTCTCTGAAACGAGGTTTTTCCGCTGATCTCTGTCCTGGGCCGCCTCCTGCTAGTACTTTAGTTAATGGTCATATTTTATTATTTCAAAAGATAACTATGAAGTCACTAACTTACTTCATACCTTAAATGCCTTGTATGATTTGGGAACTCTGGAATCTGTGGTTTTTGATTTTGTTATTCTTAATTTATCTCAACGTCTCCTTTATGTCTGAACGGGCACCTCGCATCGCATAAGCAGTGATAAGAGGGCAATTTTAATCAGTGGGCGACCACAAAGTTAATGGACTGATTAATGTCGTCGGCGGCGATAACCCGTCGATCCGAAGACCGGCCTAAACTATGACAAGTGTTTTAGAGATACAATCATAATGCGCCACGAGCAAAGCAAAGTAAACGCAAATCTTTATTGCATTTTGCATCATGTCTTATGATTAGAGGGACTGATAGAGCTGAATGAGCAAAAGTATTCTAGATCACATGTCTCGATATTGAAGTAAAGCTTTAGATTTGCAACATTGGCGTTATTTGTATTAGATTTACGTTTGAGTAGTTTTATCGTAATACGGGTCACAACGTATCGAAACAAGGAAGACAGTGCAAATCTAATCATAATACTTTGTCAATTACAGGTACAAAGAAAACGCTTTAAAACTGAGAGATGTATTCCTCGACCGACCCATGCCGCCTCTAGACACAGGAGTCTACTGGATAGAGTATGTCATACGACACAAGGGCGCGAGGCATCTACGTTCGCCAGCCTTAGACCTACCTCTGACACAATACCTATTACTAGATGTAGTAGCCCTAAGCTTAGCTGCAACTATTATGACAATATTCATCCTACACACTTTATTTCGTTACCTATGCACTCGCTGCATCAAGTGGTGGGCCAAACAGAAAACAAGAATTAGCAGAGAGAAATTATCTGGAAAGAACATTAGTCTATTCTTATGCCTTCTCATGGTGAGAAGTTTGAGATTAACAAGCTATCTCACACATATGTTACTCTTTGGTAAGTCCAAATAATACAAACCTGTCCTGGCAGCTTTGCATAAATGAAAAAACTGCTTTCAGGAATTCGAACCAACCCCACCCCTCATAGACATTTTTATTTTACTTTCTTTTAATTGTGAAATAGAGATAAAGATTACTCACATTTGTAAATGAATAGGAAACCAACAAACAAGGCAACTTGACTAGTGTTTAGGACTTAGTAATAAACAATTGTATTATAAATAAATATAGGTGTAAATATTTTGATGTGTAAGATATTTATGAGAATAAATGTTGTGATAAATCTTGGTTTTTTATCTTTCTAGCTAGGTACATGCCATAAAGCTTTTATATATATACTAACCTACTGGTTTTGCTCCCCTATCTATACTTTTTATGATGAAAATTTGAAATATTATTAGTTATAGACAATAATCTTTGTGATTTCGGTGTGGTGCCGGCTTAGAATAGCATCACCCTTTTTTTCCCGTGGGAGTCGTAAGAGGTGACTGAGGGATTTGAGGGTGTTTATTGCAATTGGGGAGTTACATATGTATTGCAATTCTAGGCGATGGGCTGACCTGTCACTATGGCGATACACAATTTTCCGAATGACCCTCAATGTCCCGTTTTTGCGGCCGTTTACGCTCTGCCTACCCTGCATGGGATAATAGGCGTGATATGTGTATGTATGTATCTTTGTGATGGGCAGAGTAGTGAGAAAAAGAAATTTCACTTGAATTTTTGATCAATAAAGCCTACTCACTACTCATCCTTTGCTCAACAAGTTTGCTTAAAAAGTCAGGCACAATAAATAATGGTTTATCTGTTCAAAAATTTCAAAACATTTTAATATTTAAAATCATTTAAAAGATAAGTCAGTGCAGTAAAGGTGCCTTATTGCTATGGTTGAAACCATCAGCCAACCTTTGGGTGTTAGGAAGACGCAATATATTCAAGAACTCACCAATATAACACGGGTTCTCCAAAGTCCATATCAAAGCGGAAGTGTGAGAAAGCGAGAAGAGTGCCGCTCTTCTCTTTGGCTATGAGGTACCATGCCGTATCATCTGTCATCTCCTCCACCTTGCGGTCCCGGTTCCAGCCCCAAGCACATGTTTCATATCTGTAAGCGTAAAGTTAAGATAACTAGGAATAGTAGAATAGGTAGAGTACCTTTGTTAAACTTATGTAAGTAACAATATATTCAAATGAATGGAATGGTCAGTATTGAGTTTGGAACAATAACTTTGAAACTACCAGCAGGCTGATAGTACAGACAGGTAACAGATTCAAATGAAATGATTTAAGAAAAGGCCACCCTAAACTTGTTTTACCAACTGCATTATGATGAAGACTAACCTGTATAGGAAAAAACAAGTATGTATCTGAGTAATATGCAAGATTTTAAAGGTTAAAACTTACAAGGTTTTCATGTTCCGTTCAGTCAAATCAATAGCCCATTCCAAGACATTTTTCTTTAGGTCCGAGACCTTCTGTATGTACATATCCACTTCTAGATCCTTATTGTGATAGACCAGCAGCTCTTTGCACAGAGAAGCAATGTCAGTCAGCTTGTTAGCAGAAGTTACATAGTTCATGCCATCAGCTATACGACGCTGCTCCAGTTTTCTTGCCTGACGCTTTTCTTTGTTTTTGTTCGCTGAACCTGCAGCTTTTTTCTGGAAGTGCAGAATTCAGGCGAGCGGTAAGAAAATAAACAAATGATTGGTGCTAGCAATGTGATACATGGAAACGAGATGATTAAATGTACGAATTACGTCATATATAAATAATATTTAAATGCCGCATACTTACACCCATGTTTATGATATAAATATTATTCAGAAAAAGTCGAAAATGTGATTATTTTGTAATTTATATAGCTGGAAGAAAGATCGGCGGGAATAACAATGTGATATGATAACAATGTTTTCAATGCTTGTACTTTGTTTTCTATGCAGTCTTCTATTATATACTCTCCGTACAGTATTACATGATTGGTTGATAATAAAAATGTGACAGCAGTTCAGCCAATAGAAATAGTGCAAAAATTAAATATTTAAAAAAATCCAAAGAGAACAGACGTAGCTTTTACCTTGACAGTAGAAAAGCTGCGTTCATTGGTAAAAAGAAACTGCGAAATTAAAATACGCTGACAAAGTACAATACTTTTGGTTTAAAAACCTCTGCCTTTTGCTATAATATTTTTACACCAAGTGTGCCACAACGCTAAACCAAAATGAAACGTTTTTCTGTTGAAGAGGTAAATTACTATTTACAACAATACAAACTAAGTTTTTTGACTTTGAAACTTCAGGAACGCATCAGGAGGAAGTATGTCCTTGTGACCTTCACCCGCGAAATTCAAAATTACGTCACTCAAAAACACTCAAAAATCAATAAGTTCGATAGAGCCGGTAATTTTATTTCGCCGAAAACTTGTGGTTTGGCAAACAAACCTAATAAATTCCTGGCATTACTGTAGCTGTATTTTTCTGAACGCGTTTGGACCATTGCCAAGCTCTACGAACTGACAAGGATATTTTCACAGCTGAAATTTATGCACTGCGGAATAGTACAAGTAGCCTCTGGGTTGCGTTTCTTTTCTAGGAAAAGTAGACTTATTTTTCAAAGTAATAAGCCCATGCCTAAAATTTCCCGGATTATGAAACACATACGGCTTTCTCAGACTGACGACTTGATGCCCACAGTGGGCTTGGGCACATGGCAGGTTTGCGTCTTTAATTGATCAGCTATAGAAGTTCAAGATCATATTATTCTGGGGTATTTAGGGCCTCCGCAGCGTCACGCACGCGTTTATCATGGTGTAGGCTATTTATTGGAAGAGCAAAAATCTCGATACGTGTACGCACGTGAATATAGCGTGGAGTATAAAATTACGCTGGACACCCAGACTTTACTTTGATACTTAGCAACGTTAGCTCAGCTATCCTCAGGCGACGACGGTGCGTTACTCTTATTACACTGCCTAACCAAAAAAGTAGTGTAATGTTGTTGGAGCTCGTGTATGTATGTGTATATGCGCGATTATTTAAAGTTCTACAACTTGTTAACCACTTAAAGTTGTATCGGAAGAATCCTTATATTATTATCCCGAGTGTCGTAGGCTAGGCTTTATTTCAGAAAGCAGTCGTGTTTTCAAATTTTTAATTTAATATGCTTGTTTGGTTATTTTTTCAGGCACCAGCTGAAGTGATAGAGACGGTGGTCTATAAGGCTTTAGATTTAGGTTACCGACACATCGATACAGCTTTCAACTATAATAATGAGGAGGCTATTGGTAACGCTGTTAAGAAATGGATCGACGATGGGAAAGGGACGAGAAAAGATTTATTTATTACTACAAAAGTAAGTATAAGGTATAAGGCCGCCTACACTAATGAACTCACCTTAAAAATATATGCATTGAAATTAATAGGACCTAGGCCAGGGAATAACATTGCTCATATGGGTACCTACTTATACCTAATGGACTTCTCGATTCTTTCGCCTCAATCGACCTTAATCTCGGTTTGTTCTTCAGCCAACGGTTTCATAATGTATGATATCCGTCGGATACCATCCATACCTAGTTGCCATTCCACCAACTCGGACTAAGCGCTTCCAGTCATCATATATTTATAATGCGCACTGCTGAAGA
The DNA here is from genome assembly GCA_027580185.1 of Tuta absoluta. NCBI lineage: Eukaryota > Metazoa > Arthropoda > Insecta > Lepidoptera > Gelechiidae > Tuta > Tuta absoluta. Next base: position 858,680 of record JAQAHW010000019.1, on the reverse strand, counting down.
GTGGAACTCACTACCTGCGTCTGTGTTTCCAAACGCATACAACCCTAATCTTTTCAAAGTAAGAGTGAACAGGCTTCTTCTGGGTGAGCTCGCTCCATCTTAGACTCTGTCTCTGTCCTATGACCTAGACTAGAGTCAAGAGCAAACCCATACTTAATAAAATAAAAAAATTTAATTCCAGCTACCACACGTAGGAAACCGCGCGTCGGACGTGCGGAAGTTCCTGCAACTGCAGCTGAGTCGGCTGAAGACGGAGTATGTGGACCTGTACCTTATCCACGTGCCATTCGCCTTCCACTGCAACCCGGAGACCCTGACGCCCGTGGTGCTGCCGGGCGGCGAGTACGAGCTCGATAAGGAGACCAATCACATTATGACATGGAAGGTGGGTGTTCCATTAGGTCAAGAAACTGTTACTTTTTAAATCTTGGTTGAGCGTATAGACTACAGATGTTACAGAAAGAACCCAAAACCTTTTGAGCTTATCCACCTATAAAACTGAACTACTTCTGACTTACCCTTTGCAGAAAATACAAATTGACTTCAGTCAGCTAATGATCCTCTACTGGTTTGAAAAATCTAATAATTATTCGAGCCCTTAAAGCCTCTTTAGTCTCGACTTAAACTGGCACTACTGATTTCTACATAATTATGGCTGTCGTAAAAGACGACCAAGGTATGCATCCAGGGAATGGGCAGCAGCGTTTACTGTGAATACAACTCCTTACACTACCCTCGCTAATCAAAGTATGTCAAGTACCCCTCAATAAGGGAAGGCTCCTGTCATGGCTGATGATGATGATGAAGATTTTTTTCGTGCGATACGTTTTTGCAGGTGATGGAACAATGCAAAAGCGACGGCTTGATCCGTAACTTGGGCTTGTCCAACTTCAACGAGGAGCAGATCGCGAGGATCATGAAGTCTGCAGCAGTGAAGCCGCAAGTGCTGCAGGTGGAACTCCACGCCTACTTCCAGCAGATGGAGCTGCGCAAGTTCTGCTCAGAGAATAATATCGTAGTGACAGCGTACGCGCCTCTGGGCAGCCCTGGCGCGAAGGACCACTTCGTTACCAAGTATAACTATAAGTAAGTATAAATAAATAAATGGTGCCGTGTGATGCCGGCTTAGAATAGCATCACTCCATTTCTTACCCATGGGTGTCGTAAGAGGCGACTAAGGGACTCGAGGGTTAGATGTGTATTGCAATTTTAGGCGATAGGCTGACAACCTGTCACTAAAGTGATACACAGTTATCTGATTGACCCTTAAACTTTTGTCAGACGTGGTGTTAATATCCGTTTTACGCCCTTTAACGCTCTGCCTACCCCGTAAGGGATATAGGCATGTTATATGTGTAAGTATAAATAAAGATAGATAAGTAATATCCTGGTAATTTACATAGGGGAACTATCCGTTATGCCATCGGGCCAGTCTATATTACAAGTTTAGACAAAATAACAACAGCATTATTAATTGCCTCTTCTTCTTCAAATTTAAGAGTCAAACTCTTGTCGGTGGAGTAACTTTCAATCTTCTCTCCTCTCCGCCAGTGACTTGACCTCTTGATACGACACGACATTGACTTTTTCCTTTATCTGGGTAAAGTAAGTGCGTCTAGGTCTACCTCTGCCTCTCTTTCCTTCCACCTTCCCTTCAATAATGTTCTTAATGAAGCTGTCGTGTCGTAGCAAGTGGCCAATCATCTTCCCTCTCCTGTTTTCTATGGTCTTCAGAAGACAACGCTCTTCCGCTACCAGTGCCAGCACTTCTACGTTTGTCTTCTTCTCTGTCCAACTGATCTTTTCCATCCTTCTCCAACACCACATCTCAAACGCTTCCAACCTCTCTCTATCTCTTTGCGTCATCGTCCACGTCTCACACCCATATAACGCTATGCTCTAAATGTATGTCTTTATAAGACGTTTCCTAACTCGTTTGGCTATTTTTGCGATAAAAAGGTGTTTTTTATTATGGAAGGCTCTTTTGGCCATTACAATTCTTGAGACAATATCCGGAGTGCATCTTGAGTCGTTTTTTTTTTTTTTTTTTTTTTTATTAATGATGGGTTTGCTCTTGACTCTAGTCTAGGTCATAGGACAGAGACAGAGTCTAAGATGGAGCGAGCTCACCCAGAAGAAGCCTGTTCACTCTTACTTTGAAGAGATTAGGGTTGTATGCTTTTGGAAACACAGACGCAGGAAGTGAGTTCCACTCTTTAGCAGTGCGCATTATAAATGATGACTGGAAGCGCTTAGTCCGAATTGGTGGAATGGCTACCAGGTACGGATGGTATCCGGCGGTGCGTCTGGATGTCCGATGGTAGAAGGGAGCTGGTGGAACAAGGTCGTGAAGCTCTTGAGCACACTCTCCGAAGTACAATCTATAAAATACCGACAAGCAGGCAACCTTGCGGCGATGTGCCAGGCTATGTAGCTTGGTGTCCACCAGTTTTATGTCGCCTATGAGCCTCCTGGCCCTGCGTTCCACCGAGTCAAGAGCGGCAAGTTGGTATTTGGCTGAGCCATCCCAAAGGTGACTGCAATACTCCATGCAGGATCGGACTTGTGCTTTGTAAAGAGTTAAAAGCTGTCCAGGCGTAAAGTATCGCTTCACTCTATTCAGGACGCCCAGCTTTTTAGCCGCCGTCTGAGCCTTGTACTCGATGGTCGCGCCGAAGTTTAGATTTGATGTCAACTCCATGCCTAGAAGCTCAAGCCTGTCAGTGACTGGGACAGATGTACCCCGAAAAGTAGGTGTCCAGTCGAAAGGACTCCTTTTTGCAGTGAAAAGACACGCCTGTGTTTTGGTGGCATTGAATGAGACCAGATTGTCGTCGCCCCATTGGGAGACAAGACTTAAGGTCAGATCTGTTCGCTCTACCATGGCCTTTCTTAACGAACGTATTTCATCCCCACTGGTCCCTGCACCTGTCAAGTATCTCTCTGAAACGGTACTATCATCTGCGTATCCAACAATACCATGCCGAAGGAGGTCATTGATGTGCAGCAGGAAAAGAGTTGCAGAGAGAACAGACCCCTGAGGAACTCCGGCATCAATTGCCATTAGGTCAGAGGAGCAGCCGTCAACGACTACTCTGATGGACCGTTCACTAAGGAAGTCTGAAATCCAAGTACAAAAATCAGCTGGGATGCCATAAGCAGGAAGCTTGCTGAGCAGACTTGCATGCCAGACCCTGTCAAAGGCCTTCGAGATATCGAGTGAAACGGCAAGTGCTTCGCCGTTTTTCTCGATGGCTTCGCCCCAGCAGTGCGTGACATACACAAGAAGATCACCAGTAGACCGCCCCCGGCGAAAGCCATATTGACGGTCACTGAGAAGATCATTGTCTTCAAGGTAGGTCAGCAACTTACTGTTAAGTACCCTCTCCATGACCTTGCATAGGATGGAGGTAATGGCAATTGGACGGTAATGAGCAGGGTCGGCACGGTCGCCCTTTTTGGGAACTGGTTGCACATTAGCAAGCTTCCAGGCCCCCGGCACCGTTCTTTCTTTAAGAGAGAGGCGGAACAAGCGTGTCAGCACAGGAGACAGTTCAGGCGCACATAGTCTTAATACTCTCGCTGGTATGCCATCAGGTCCGCTGGCCTTGTTCACGTCTAGACTGCACAATACTCTTCGAACCTCTTTAATGTGTACTGCGATCTCCGACATCGAAGAATCGCAACGAGGTACAGTAGGTGGTTGTTTGGAGCCAGCGTCCAGACGTGAGTTGCTTGCAAACAAGGAAGCAAACAAATTTGCTTTCTCACTTGCAGAGTGAGCCAGCGATCCATCAGGTTTCAGCATTGGAGGTAAGGTTGGACGACAGAAATTAGTTTCAACCGCTTTGGACAGGGACCAAAACTTTTTACTACCCGGAGGGTGTGATGCTAGTTTGGCCCCTATTCGTCCGACATGGTCAAAACGTGCCTTACGTAATACCCGTTTGCAGGACTTAGTGGCAGAGTTGAAGGTTCTTTTCTTCGCGCGAACCCTACGTGCTCTTAATTTGCAGTCGCGAGCCTTGACCCAAGCTTGGTATGCCGATTCTTTACGCGCCTCAGCTTGGGCGCATTCTGCGTTAAACCAAGGCTGGGCTTTGTGACCGAGCGGGATGTCGGAGAATGGAATAAAATATTCCATCCCCTGCCGAATCACGTCCGCAACCGCATCTGCACAACACGAGGGGTCACGCGAGGAGAAGCACACTTGACGCCACGGGTAAGATGCAAAGAAGTGCCGCATCTCTTCCCAATCTGCTGACTCGTATCTCCAAACTCGCCTCGTGCCCCTGGGGCTGTCATCGAGAGGAGAGCAGGTCGATACGGATTTCACCAGACAGTGGTCGGACGTTCCCAGCGGAGCTGAGACCGAAACTGAATGACTGTCTGGATCAGTTGTCAGCAGCAAGTCCAAGCAATTGGGTGTATGGCCGTCGATATCCGGTATCCGCGTAGCTACATTCACCAGCTAGGTCAGATCTAGCGATAATGCAAACTTGCGCGCCTCTAGCCCAGCATGGTCAGTTTTCTGGAACGGGAACAACCACTCCTTATGGTGGGCATTAAAGTCCCCCAGAAAAGTTAGCTTCGCTGTCGGGTATCTTTGCTGTGCTACGTCTGTCGTTTCAACGAGGTAATTGAAAAGCGCTGTCGTCTCTTGGTCACCGCTGTGCGATCGGTAGACGCCGACATATAGAGTTTTCTCCACGCCAGAGTCCTCCAGTAGCCAAATGGCAGAAAAACCCGATTTCTCAAAGCAACGGAGACGACGACAACAAATGTCATCGCGGACATACACACAGACCCCAGCTTGCTTCTTGAACTTATGCTCAAGAGAGTAACCCGGGTAGTTGAGGTACGCCACGTCCGACGGTGTTGTTATCTTCGTCTCCGTTAGGAAGAACAGGTGCGGCTTCTCGGTCTCAAGGTGGTGATGGACCGGATCGAGATTGGAGTGCAACCCTCGGATGTTAGTGAGGTGCACTTTTTTTGGGAGGAAGTGCAGCCGTTGTATAAACCTATTCTTCTTTTTTACTTTTTTCATAATTTGAGAGTTTGTGGGGGAAAAGTTGTATTGTCGAGGCGCATTTCAGTTAACCACTGGAACACTAGAGCTTAAACGACCTATGGGAAACTCATTTGGAGACTGCGGGGACGCCCGAACCCCCCCGAATATGGCCACCGGGTCCTCCCATCCAGTCGCCAGCTGGCACGGTGGAGCATATCGGGATTTTTCGCGAGTTGGCGGGGCAGCCTTTGGCACGTGGCTGGCGTGCTACTTGGGCCCCCTACTGACTGCGGTCGGCCAACGGCTGGCACCGTGCTTCGGATCCCGCTACCCTCCAGAATGAGTTACCCGGTACAGTATCGCCCAGAGTCCAAGACCGGTTCTGAATAGCGCAACTGACATCCTCCAATTCCCCCAAAGGCACTGCCACTCCCACACACTGACGGAACGCAGCAAGCTACTTGGCGCCAGACTTCGGTGGGATGGTGGTCGCGAGCCAGGCGGCCCCTTACGGAGCCTTCCACCGCTTGGTGGGATCGTTCAGCCGGACTTATCCACAGGCAAGCCTGTGTTGCCGTTGCCCGGGGTGGACCGCTAGGAGGTAGATCCCATACCACCCCACACTACCCAAATATCTGAAACTAGTTACATTTTCTATTGGAATATTGTTTAAGTGAATTTGGCTATTGGGTAGAGTGCCTTTTTTTGAAGTTACCATTGTTTTTGTTTAACTATATTTATTTTTAGTCCAATTTGTTTAAATATGTTATCCATTGACTCAATTAATTCTTGTAGTTGTGAACTTGTTACTGCGAATGCCGCTATATCATCCGCAAATCGGATAAATTGGATTTTTTCCCCATTAAATTTGATCCCCCCTTTATCTGCAGCTGATATCTGTCTGATGGCACATTCTATAAATATATTAAATATTAAGGGTGAGAGTGGACATCCTTGTCTGACGCCTTGTCTTATCTTTGCTGTACCCTTTTCGTCCCCTACTTCTACTATTGTTTCCTGTTCTCTATATAGTTCATAAATTATTCGTCTGTCCCTGTAATCAAGTCCAGCTTCCTTCAGCACTCTCATCATTATCCTCCAATCCACTTTGTCGAACGCTTTTTCTAGATCGATAAAAGCGATGTGGGTATCAAGGCTTAGTTCCATTCTTCTGTCTACGACTAGTCTTAGCGCTAAAATTGCCTCTCTGGTGCCTTTATTCTGCCTAAATCCATATTGATCTTGTCCGACGGTGTTTTCTGCAATTGTTCTTAAGCGATTTTGAATAATTTTTAAAAGTATCTTGGATGCTTGCGAAATTAAACTAAGTGTCCTATGCTCCTCACATTTCAGTGTATTTAGTTTTTTAGGCAATGTTACTGTTTTACTAATTTTGAAATCTATTGGTAACTGTCCTGTATTATACATCTCCTTTGTGATTTCAAATATTATATCTAGTATAGGTTCACAGGTAGCATATTTGATCATCTCTATATATATTCGATCCTCTCCAGCTGCTTTACCATTTTGAATGCTTTTCAAAGCTCTATCAAACTCTGATCTGAGAAAAGCTGGGCCCAAATCTTCTTCCTGCACCGTATGTTCCTGTTCTAGATCATCATTATTCAGGCCTACACCTTGGTATAGCTCTTCTATGTATCGCTTCCATCGTTCTAGAATATCGTAATTATTAATAAGTATTCTACCCTCTTCATCTAGAATTGTAGTGCTTTTAGTTTTATGTACTTTATTTAAATCTCTTATAGCATTATAAGCTTTATCCATCTGTCCTTGATTCATGTATTGTTCTATTCTTTCACATAACTGTATAACGAATAAATTTCACATATTAGAAGAACTTACAGATAGCCAACAGGAATTACAAGCCTTATGCCTCACTGAAACATGGATCACTGCATCAAAAATAGATATTCTGAAATTAGATGGTTTTGTTGTTGCAGCATCGTATTGTAGAAGAAATTATGAGAAGGGTGGAACTTGTATATTTTTAAAAAACGGTATAGACTACTTAGAATTGAGTGATATAGCTAACTTGTCAGTAGAATTTATATTTGAAACGTGTGCAGTAGAAATACCTTCATTGAATTTACTACTCGTAACAGTATATTGGCCAAATAGTACGAGAGAACCGGATATATTTTTTGATTCTCTAGACAAACTTTTAAATGTGCTAATTGCTAAGTACAGTAAAAGAAACGTAATTTTGGGAGGAGATTTAAATGTTGATGTCCTGATACAATGTCCACTTTCTACAAAACTACTTAACGTTAGCAAAAGTTTTAACTTCCAACAGAATATTTCTGAACCTACGAGAATTACTGAAACAACGTCAAAATGCCTGGACGTTATATTTACGAATTTTGATAGATCGTCCTTCTCGACATCAGTTCATGAATACGGTATATCTGACCACAAAGGAACTGTGATCATATTGCATACTAAAACCAATACAAAAAAAAGTTACAACACAACAAAGCGTATATTTAATGAAAATAACATCATCAAATTCAAAAGTGAACTGCAAAACCTTGACTGGAATAATAATTATTTCACAAGATAAAAATATAAACGAAAATTTTAAATTATTCCATAATGCAATTACAAAAATATTAAATCGAGCTATACCTATTGTAAACTTTAAAATTAAACAAAACAGATGTAAAAAAACCTGGCTGACACGAGGCATACGAACCGCATGCAAACATAAGCGTGAGCTTAAAATATTTATATCACAATTTCAAGACCCCATTTTAATAGATTACTATAAAAGATATGAAAAAGAACTTAAAAAAACAGTAGTTACGTCAAGAAGAATTCAATGCATTAAAAGAATAAAAACTTCCAAAAATATAATAAAAACTACTTGGCAGATTATAAAAGAAAACACAAATAAATTAAGTTCTAAACAAATAAAAAACATACAAATTAAACTTCAAGATAAACTTATAAAAGACCCTCAGGAAGTAGCAGAAGCTTTGAATAAATATTTCGCAACTATAGGATCAAACAATACAACTCACTGTCCCCAAGGTAAACCTATCACAAATTTCAGCGAAAAGACAATGTATCTAACTCCAGTAACTACAATTGAAATCAATAATATTCTAAATAAACTAAAACCTAAAAAAAGTTACGGATTTGATGACATCCCACCATTTCTTATTAAACGCTGTGCAAATGAATTGACATTCCCCCTATCGATGCTTATCAACCAATCGTTTATTGAAGGAACCTTCCCAAATTTATTAAAGATAGCTGTAATTAAACCTATTCCAAAAAAAGGTGATCTAAGCAACCCAAGTCAATACAGACCTATTGCAATGTTGTCGAGTTTTTCCAAAGTTTATGAGACTGCAATGGCGAACCGAATTAACTCTTTCTGTGAAAAATTTGATTTATTGGATCAGAATCAATACGGATTTCGCAAACTTCGCTCCACGACCCTCGCAGTGTACGCTTTCATGCAGCAAGTACTAGAAATAATCAACGATAAAAAGTATGCGGTAGGGGTACTATTAGATATGAGTAAAGCATACGACAGAGTCTCACATAAGATACTTTTAGATAAACTGTATGGAATAGGTATTCGGGGTATTGCATTACAATGGTTACAATCTTACTTAAAGAATCGCGAACAGTTTGTTGAAATAGACAATTATGATTCTCAAGCAGGATCATTACACAAAGTTAGATCAGGAAAAGCCTATTTGGCCCATTCAATCCCACAAGGTAGTGTACTGGGTTGCTTGTTATTTCTAATATATATCAATGATTTACCGAAATTAAATTATAGTCATAACTTAAAATGCACTTTATATGCGGATGATATTTCAATAGTATTACCAATTACTGATGATAAATATCTTAACAATGCTTTAACATATAATTTACAGTTAATAGACGATTGGCTTAAGCACCATAATCTTGAGATAAATTTTTCAAAAACTAATATAATAAACTTTAAACCGCATCAAAAAATCTCATTGCCTATCAATTTTAACTACAATAATACCCAAATTGAATGTGTTAGTAACTGTAAACTTTTAGGCATACAAATCGATACGAATGTAACTTGGAAAGTACACGTAGAAACCATTGCAGGGAAACTGAGTAGATTCACCTATGCATTGTACGAATTGAAAAAGACATCAAACCTTAATACTGCAATGAGTGCCTATTATGCATACGCACATGCCTGGTTACAGTATGGCATCATCTTATGGGGCAATTGTACAGATACAATTAATCTTCTTACTCTTCAAAAGAAGTGCGTACGCATAATAGTTAACATCAAGCAGACGGAAAGTTGCAGGCCTCACTTCAAAGAACTTAAAATACTCACTCTAACGTCACTGTATATATTAGAAATTTCTAAATTCGTTCGACAGAATTTTCATCTTTTTACCCAGGCAAAGGACACGTACACACAACCCAGGTATTTACGAAATAAAAATAAATTAGCATTACCGATACTAAATTTAGAAATGTATAAAAAAAGTACGTATGTCATGGGCATAAAAATATATAATAAACTACCCAAAGATATTGTTACAGAACAAACATATTCAAAATTTGCAATTAGTTTAAAAACATATTTAATTCAGAAATGTTACTATACGTTACAAGAATTTTTTGAAGAACATTGTTGAAAGACATTGATAAGGAAGTTCCTATTAGATTAATAATAATTATAGTATATCATAAAATATATGAAAAATGATTTGTTATTTGTCATTAATGTTATGTTAGTATAGAATAAGTTATTTAGTATTAATTATTTTGTCTTTGCAGTGCCCTTACAGGGTTTCATATGTGAAACTTTTTTTTCCTTATTTACCACCTGTAAAAACCATGTGAAAGCAATAAAGAATTATGATTATGATTATGTATGATATCCTTTTGTTTCCTGTCTCTACATTTTGTTGTAATTTGGTTTGTTAGTTTTTTGTACTGCTCTATACTACTATTGTCGTTTTTGTTTCTTATCAATCGCCTTTCTAACATGAATTGCCTAAACCCACTAAAATGGGAATTTTGTAAGGTATTATGAACAAGGCAAGGCAAGATGCCATTCTAAGCCGGCATTGCGGCTTAGAATAGCATCACTCCATTTCTTTTCCTTGGGAGTCGTAAGGGGCGACTAAGGGATTTGAGGGTGTGTATTGCAATTTTTGGCGATGGACTGACAACCGTGTGATGCCGGCCTAGAATAGCCGTGTGATGCCGGCCTAGAATAGCATCACCCCATTTCTTACCTATGGGTGTCGTAAAAAGCGACTACGGGACTCGAGGGTTAGATGTGTATTGCAATTTTAGGCGATGGGCTGACAACCTGTCTCTATAGTAATACACAGTTATCTGATTGATCCTCAAACTTTTGTCAGACGTGGTGTTAATATCCGTTCTACGGCCGTTAACACTCTGCCTACCCCGTAAGGGATATAGGTGTGATTTATGTATGTATGTGACTGACAACCTGTCACCATGGCCATACACAATTTTTCGAATGACTCTCAAATATTTGTCAGATGTGGCGTAAATGACCGTTTTTTGCGGCTGTTTTGCGTGATATGTGTATGAACAAGGGAATTTTCTGATTCTGACGAACAGAGTTGAACATTCTGATGAACAGGGTGGATCAATCTGATGAATTAATTAGGTACATACATATATCACGCCTTTATCCCTTGCGGGGTAGGCAGAGCGTAAACGACCGAAAAAACGGCCACTTACGCCACGTCTGACAAACGTTTGAGGGTCATTCGGAAAATTGTGTATCGCCATACTGACAGGTTGTCAGCCCATCGCCTAAAATTGCTATACACACCCTCGAGTCCCTTCGTCGCCTCTTACGACTCCCACGGGTAAGAAATGGAGTGATGCTATTCTAAGCCGGCATCACACGGCAGCACCTAATCACAAATTAATTAGGTGGCTCATACTTATCATTTTTTTTTCTAGTCCCGATGTGTTCCCGGACTTGCTCGGTCACCCCGACGTGAGGGAGATAGCCGACAGCCACCAGAGAACCACGGCGCAAGTCCTTCTCAACTATTTAGTCGCTCAGAAGGTCGTGGTTATACCGAAAAGTACTTCCGAACACAGACTGAAAGTAAGCACTACACAATTTTCATAGCGTATTATTTGATCATTATCCACCGTACTTTTGCGAAGAGATCCGGTTTGATTCCCAGCTAGGGTCTATATTTACATGATGAATTTAAATTTGTGGCTAGATCCATAGACCTGAATTTAAATCTGAGAATAGATTCATAAACCATCCTACTAATATTATAAATGCGAAAGTTTGTATGTTTGTTTGTTACTTATTCACGCAAAAACTACTGAACTGATTATAATGAAATTTGGCACACATATAGAATGTAACATGTATTAACACATAGGAAAGTTTTTATCACTACTTATGCGGCAACGCAGCGGGTATCAGCTAGTACACTATATTTTAAAGCTAAATCCGAGTGGGTTCGTGTAGGTTTATCTATAGCACCGAGATATAGAAAATCCAGTGGGCTTATAAGCGTGATTGTTTGTTAATTATTTATTTCGCTTTACTTTTTCTTTCAGGAAAATATGGACATATATGATTTTGAGTTGACGGCTCCGGAGATGAATCGTTTAAAGAAATTGGACAAGGGCGAAAAGGGGCGTATCTTCAACTTCTTGTTCTGGAGAGGCGTCGAGAATCACCCGGAGTACCCGTTCAAACAACACACTACTAATATCGAAGAGAAGAATTAATGAAACTCCACATATCATAGAAAATGTCTCTCTACTCTTTCTATTCGTAAGGTGCGAACATGGTGCGAGTGAGTTAGCAATAATAGTTCATGCAAGTAAGATATCTTTGTTTTAAAACTGCTCATAATCTAGTCATGCTATAATGAAATATATTTATTTTTGTTGTAAATAATTTTAACAACATCAGTTTAACTGATAGAATTTATTTATGGTGCTCAGAGCATTAGGTTGCTGTTATTAAAAATTATAGTTTTCGAAATAAAGAACCGACTTTAATTTTTTGTAGTAAAACTTTAATATTCAATTTTACTGATTAAAAATGGGTTTACTTATCAATTAACATTACATTCGAGTTCTTAATTTTAAATATAAAAATAACAAGTAGAGAAGGGAAGTAGAATACCTCAAGAACGAGATATAAGTATCATCTTTCGGTTAAACAACTATTGATGGTTATGATCGTTCCGGACGTTGCTTACACGCAATAACATCGCCGCCCTTCTTTAGAGACAACAAATCACGATAATCTGTAAAGCATCTTCCTTTGCAAGCGATGCTGTAGCTCTCCCCGGCGGATCATGGTGTGGATGACCTTGATGATGGACCTCTCAGGATACTTCTGTCGGAGGAAGTCCTGGATGATAGTCTGCTCGGAAACTTGCGAGCCCACAGCGAACCGGCGCTTGAGCTGCTTCTCGATGCGGGAGAGGATCTCGTGGTCTTCTTCCGTTGTGAAACCTTCCGCGCCTGAAAAATACGGGCAATAGTCAATTCTGAAATGGCGCACTAATCAGATGCACAGGGTATAGAATATTCTGACCAGGTGTAACATTCTGATGAACAGAGTGTAACATTCTGATGAACAGGGTGTAACATTCTGATGAACAGGGTGTAACATTCTGATGAACAGGGTGTAACATTCTGATGAACAGGGTGTAACATTCTGATGAACAGGGTGTAACATTCTGATGAACAGGATTTAACATTCTGATGAACAGGGTGTAACATTCTGATAAACAGGGTGAAACATTCTGATGAACAGGGTGTAACATTCAGATGAACAGAGTGTAACAAACATTCTGATGAACAGGGTGTAACATTCTGATGAACAGGGTGTAACATTCTGATGAACAGAGTGTAACAAACATTCTGATGAACAGGGTGTAACATTCTGATAAACAGGGTGTAACATTCTGATGAACAGAGTGTAACAAACATTCTGATGAACAGAGTATAACATTCTGATAAACAGGGTTGAAGTTTACACGATCAACAGGTAGAACGTTCTTAGAAAAAGGTAGAATATCCATCCACATATGGTAAAACATTCTGACAAGGTGGACGAATTTTCAATAGGAGAATGGGTTGAATATTCTAATGTATGTATGTATGTATTAACAGTATTGTACCACAAAACAAATTTACATTATCAGTAAAGGATCGAATAAAACAAGAGGCACAAAGGCGGACTTATCCCACACAGGGATCTCTTTCAGACAACCTTTGAGAGACTTAAGAGTATATGTAATTTGCAGGTAAACTACGGTACTATAGAATGGTAAAAAAACAAATGATAATAAGAAAGCTTACTCTTTATCTAATATACATAAATAATATTAAATAATAATAACGTATCGTACCGGCTAGGGTGCCGGTCATGGCGGCGTCCAGGGTGGACACCTGGAACAGCCGCAAGGCCTCCGTCACGTGCGCCTCCGTAGCGAACGGCTGCAGCTGCATTTTAGCGAGAGATTCTGATATGCGGATTACCGCTTCTAGTTGTCTGCAATTAATGAGAGAAGAACTGTGATTGTAACAATATTAAAGCGAGATACTAACTAGAGATAGCAAGAGTATTGGAGTCTTATCTAGTAGACACGCTCCGTGAGAAATATAAGTACTTTTGCACATACGATAATATCTTCTTTTTATGTATAATATTTTTTTTTTATTTTATCTAGATTCTGGTCGCAGGAAAACACGATTATAGAAAGTTTGCTCGATAGATTTATTTTCCAAAGTTTGGTCTGTTTTTACACTTTTTTTTTGTTTACTTGGCGAGAAATTTATCAAAACAGTGAATAATCGTCAAAACACGACGATTCCGCTATGTTCTCACACACATTATTTGCCGTTAGTAAGAAAGGGACGTTTACAAGTTCACGACAGGCATTCAATAGATAACATTCCATTTAACAAAGATGGACACCACAGTTTTATTTTATAAAGGGTTATTTTTTATTCACCCCGGAAATTTTACAGGGTGATTCTACTCATGATTCTGAACAACTTTTATTATGGGGTCACCTGCGAAATCGCGAAAAATAAAACAGCTGCTCCGTAGAAAAAATCATATCTACTCGAACAAAATGTATGGAAAAGCTGTTTTTTTTCGCGATTTCGCAGGTGACCCCATAATAAAAGTTGTTCAGAATCATTAGTAGAATCGCCCTGTAAAATTTCCGAGGTGAATAAAAAATAAGCCTGTATATCGGGCCACGTACCTCACAGTGATAGGTATCGACAGCCTCTTATCGGCCTGTCGCTCATGCTGCGAGGCGCCGCTCCTCATCAGGACGTATCTAGCTTGCAGGCGCTGCGCCGCGCTGGCGGAGAGACGGGGCCCGCAGCGCGCGCGGCAGTACGCGGAGTACCGGCGCAGCAGCGACACCGGCAGCTCCCCGGCGGAGCTCTCGCGCTCGGCGCTGTCGCCGCCCATGTGCACCGAGATTATGTGCTTGGCGAGCGTCTGGGAACAAGTTTTTTTTTTCATTTATTTTGCTCTTGATGAATACATAAAACATTACATGACGTCACTAAACCCGAAAAGGTTTGTCTTGACTTCAGGCTTCCCAGCTAATAATTTATAATATAATATAGAAACATACAAAAAAAAAGTCTAGTCTATAGTCATTGGCGTTACATGAAATATATACGAAAACAAGACTGTACAAGGCTGAGTCTATTTTATTTTGTAACAGAATTTACTTTTCGTAATGTCGGCTTAGAAAATCATCACCTCTCTCTCCCGTGATGTAAGTGGTAATTAAAGGACTCGAGGGTTACATGTGTATTGAAATTTTAGGCGATGAGCTGACAACCTGTCACTGTGATGATACACAATTTTCTGAATGACACTCAATCGTTTGTTAGTCGTGGCATAAATGTTCGTTTTACGGCCGTTTACGCTCTGCCTACTTACGCAAGGCGTGATATATGTTTCGACTCGACGATCTCACAGACAAACCTCGAATAGTGGTTTGGTGAGGTTATGTATTAGTTTTAATAATAATAAATAAATTCAATTCAACTCAATGTAGCAGAACTTGTAACCCAGAAGTTTTTGTTGGTGCCTTGAAAACGATAAAATAACTCACAATGTCCCTGCCCTCGTTGTGTTCATCCTTGACTATGAAGATCATGTCGAAACGCGAGAGTATAGTCGGCATGAAGTCGATGTTGTCATCAGCTTTGGTGTCGTCCCACCGGCCGAACACCGAGTTAGCGGCCGCCAGCACTGAGCAGCGGGAGTTCAGTGTCGTCGTTATGCCAGCCTGCGAGGTAAACAACCATAATCAATAAAAAAAAAAAACTTTTGCCGTGTGATGCCGGTTTAGAATAGCATCACCCCATTTCTGACCCATGGGTGTCGTAAGAGACGACTAAGGGACTCGAGCGTGTGTATTGCAATTTTAGGCGACGGGCTGACAACCTGTCACTATAGTGATACACAGTTATCTGATTGACTCTCAAACTTTTGTTACACATGGTGTTATAATCCGTTGAACGGCCGTTAACGCTCTGCCTACCCCGTAAGGGATATAGGCGTATGTATGTAAATAAAAACACTACTGCTTTCTGAGACTTAGCCTATGACACTCGGGATAATGTAAGGATTCTTCCGATACAATTCCCATTCGAATCTGTTCAGCGGTTAACGAGTTGCAGTCCTTTAAAGAATCGCACATATTCACATACATCCATGGACTCTATAAAACATAACATATTTTGGTTGGGCAGTGGTGTAAAAATAATTCAAATGTGTTCATGACGCGTTCTTTTGCGTAATTGAAAAATCAAAACTGACAAATACAAAGCAACAAGAATATGCCGGTAAAATACAGATAATTATTTGAATTGAAATTCGCGGGTCAAATTCAACTCAACTCCATCTTTCTCGCCCAATTCCACCTGTTCTATTGAGTTGTTTAATTACCTTGATTATTTGAGAAGTAGGGGTTGGTCCTGAGAGACCAACAGCCACTGCGACCTTCGCAGATCTATTGTAGCTAGCCCTTTCTTTTTAAATTACCTCATCCAGTCGGGCCAACTTAAGAGTCCTACTTCGACGGAAGGAACGAAATTCAAATGAAATTCGGAAGTCATGTCAAAGAGTATATTATAGAGGTGTCACCATTTCATATAATGTTAGTCTAACTGGTACTGACTGATACAATACTTGACGACCAATGGTAGTGCGACTGCCTGCGGCGCAAAGGTTCCGGGTTCGATTCTCGGTGGACTAATCACAAAGTTGATATTATAACTTGGAAGGAATATTAACCTACATTATATTATAAGGACCATATTTTGAAATAAGCTGAACCATTCGCCAAGACTTAGCTGAAGGCATAGTATCCATATTAATTATGAACTCTATAAACTGTACTGTCTGTTTGTTTGTTATTCTTCCACTTTCAGTACATGAAAATAATTCATCTAAAAATAAGGGCTTAATCAGTTCACAAAACACATATCTTCAAATCATATTTACAACTTTTTAGTTTAACGTTATTACAGAAAAAGCAAAGTCATTAAACTAAATAAAGCCAACTTATTAGTTCAGGTTTAAAAATGCAAGTGGCCAGTATCATGTTACGCACTTTGCGCGACATATTTTTGTTTCGTTTTTGTCCATCCCGGTATTGCACTTGTATTTTTTTGCGAACTTCAACATTAAGAAACTTTTTTTGGATATTTCTTTGTCATTTTCGTCATTGCGTGCACGTTAAGCGCAACTAATACTGTTAAATTTCAATTTCAATTTTAAACGTTTATTGCATAAATCAGTATACATAGATGTAAATTCAAATATAAACAGCGAAAACCAATTATTGACGGCCATTATATATTCGAGTATGATATTATGATAATATATAGCGGTCGCATTCTCGAACCGTTCATTAGTTTTTGAACAATATTTGTTGACCATCAGACGCCGCATGCCTTAAAATTTTCAAACCTTCGAACACCTTTAACAATCTTTTTCCTTTAATCACCGACACCAGTTGAATTGCTTCATAGTTAAAAATTATCATACATTTTGGTGATATCTATTAAAGTAACTAAGAAAATTTTAAAATCGAAGGTGCTTCTAATTGTTTTTTTGACTAGGGTTTTTAATCAATTCCTATCTGGATAATCCTGTAATTTTTGGTCTTAAAATTGGTATTTTTAGAAAAGGGATTTATAGCCCTATACAGTGCTTGGTATATTTCGGTGTTACCAACGAACCAGGGTGACTACAACCTTTAAGATAATGATACCCTCGACCTTCCCAAAATGATAAGTACCTACCTGGAAATTAATTTTAACATTTGTATTGGCATTTTGGTCGGTGACACTCTAGGACTTTCCAGCTAGGTATAAGTCTAGAACCTTTCAACCCAGTGTTACCCTAGCTTGAACATCTTGACCCAGTGCCACTCTTGAACCTTTCTACCCCATAACACTAAAAACCTTCCGAATCAATTGATCCCACTCTTGAACTGAAATCTGACAAAAATCTTTTACTACATAAATAATACTTTTGTATACTAGGTACGCAAGTTGCAAGAGATATGGGCGTGATATGTGTATGTATGTATGTACGTAAGTACATGTAGGTACATGATTATTATACTTGCTTTCTTATAATTTGTCCTTAAACTGTGGTTGGTGGTGACCGTATGCGCAGCGCTCCATATATACAATTAAAAATTTCCGCCGCGGTAAAAAGCTGCTTTTGTGCCGCCGTGCCGCCGTCTAGTGTTGCATATAAATCGAACCTTACTACTTCATACTAATCTGCACTAACAACCACGTCATCCTATTATTTGATCGTAAAAATATTTTTAATACCTACGTCTAATCGGTTCATATTTTGCGTTTCGTTCGATGTATCAATCAACGTAGTATTGACATTGGCAAAATTATCCATAGCGCATAGAATGCCGTTGTTGTAGATAGTTGATATATTTTACGGCAAAATTCTAGCTACAATAATTTTTCACGGTCAAAATATCGAACAAATGTACAGTGTGTCGCGTCTGCATCATATTCCGTTTATCAATGATCAATTCCACGTCAGTTTTGACAGCAGAGGAAACACATCAAAACAAAAACCTTTTATTCCCAAGGAAAGCAGCCGGAAACAGTAAGTGTTTTGCTAAATTTCTTAATAACTAAGTTGTTTTGTCAAAAAATAGCCGCCCGGGCGGGTTCAACGTGAAATTGCCATTAATAATCATACTAAGATCAATACAGTTCGATTAGCACTGGCGGAGGAAATCTCTTACGCCACGCTTCATCACTGAAAAATAGAGGTAACTTCAAATTTTAATTTCTCCGTAATTAAATATAAAATGAGATTTTGCGCTGCCCTGGCTTATTCCTCATATCTTGAAGATTAAAAAACAAAATTTTGTTGACAGTGATGTGCCTTAGATTATGTATAAAATGCATTCTCGTAGCTCGTTTTCACCTCACTTCATGGAAGTAGGCCCGTTAAGGAAGGCCACTACTTGTTTGGGGTTAAGAGACTGGACCTCTTTCGGGGACAACAAGGGGCCACCCGTAGTCCGCCTAGAGTTACCTTAGCAATGGATATAGTTTGTTGTTCCATAGCCTCGTGTATGGCCACCCGGTCGTCCTCTCGCATCTTGTCGAACTCGTCGATGCAGACGACGCCGCCGTCCGCCAGCACCATGGCGCCGCCCTCCATCACGAAGTTGCGCTGCAGAGTATCAACCATCCATCATAGTTAGTCACAACAATGGACTCGATTTCAACCAAGCTTGATTTACAATACAAATTCTTTATTTACAACAATAGTACGATAGATAAACAGAACTGGACCATTGACAAGTTTTCACCTATGGTAATTTTAGTACTTAAGGAACATAATTACTAATAAGTAAAACTTTAAACAATTATGAGGCTTAACTATTTTCTAAACTAAGAATAGTAATTCTTGTGTCATTGGTAAACAGTTTACCAACATTGAATTGAAATTGTTCTAAATAATAAATTATAAAAATAAAATACGACTATACTATTAAAATAAACTTAAATACACTATTAAAAAATGGTTGAATTAATGTCATTTTTTCTTTTTTTCGATTGATTGGATGCTTGGAATTGGATTTGCTTGTTATAGCTACAAAGTGGGTCAGGAAAGATGCTGCCAGAAGCAATATCAGTAAATTATAAGAAAGGCAGAATACGTTTCTTTTTTGCAAGTGCTATTAATATGATAAAATGTTATTTGTTTCTGGCTGACTGATCCAAATCTAAATTTGATACCTATTCTCTGGTCTGTTTTAGGATGAAATTAATTGAATATTGCTGTTCCTGCCGGTTTTACCGCACCTTGTTTTATTAAATTCCATTAGAACATTTATATGATATCACAATGAAATAAACCTCTGATAAGTAGATACTTACACTGCCCGGGTCTCTGATGACGGAGGCGGTGAGTCCGGCGGCGCTGGAGCCCTTGCCCGAGGTGTACACTCCGATCGGCGACACGCGCTCCACGAACTTGAGGAGTTGCGACTTGGCCGTGCCGGGGTCGCCGAGCAGCAGGATGTTGATGTCCCCTCTGCGGGTCAGCCCGTCCGGGAGCTTCTTGCGGGATCCTGCCGGATTAAATATACATAGCATTTATAAAGAAACAGTTAAAGAACAAGGCTCATGAAAACTCTTTAAATAGCGTATTTAAAAAACAAGTGTAAGTAAATCGTTCTTTTTGTCAAGTTTTATTTAAGTTGTCTTAAGCTAAAGGAATATAAGTTTAGTCCACAAAAACTCTTCATAAACAAAGCTCTGCTGAGTAGGAAAATATAACTTATTTTAATAGTCTGACTTTAAGGTAGGCAATTGGAACTATAAAACAATATGCTTTATTGCACAAAAAGAACAAATAATTACAAAAATAAGACAAAAAGACGAGGTCAATGTAAGTCATCGAAACTTTGAAAGACTAGACCCGCTTAGTACAACTCAAGTACCTACCTATATACATACATATTATACAGAATAACCCTTGCAGAAAGTGCGCTGCCTACGGGCCCACGGCCCTAAAAGGAAACAGGCGTTTACGTCACATTTGGTATCATTCAGAAAATTGTGTATCGCTATAATGACAGGTTGTCACCCCGTCGCCTGAAATTGCATTACACATTTGACCCTCGAGTCCCTTAGATGCCTCTTGCATCCACGGGAAAGAAATGGGGTGATGCTATTATGACTCAGGTAACTGCTACGTACCTCCAAACAACAAGCAAGCAATTGCTTTCTTCATATCGACGGCTCCGAATATACTGGGCGCGATCGACTTGGCTATCCTCTCATATATATCCGGGGATGCTGCCAGCCTGCGGAACTGCTCCTCCTCTTCAGCCGTGAAGGGGGTCAGGCCCCCCGTGACCCCCTCTTCGGTGGTGAGCCCCACGGCGCGCAGGTAGGATGAGCGAACCCCCACCGAGCCCTTGTCGCCGCCTCGCTAAACGTAATGGACATTTACGATGAGATAAGAGTTAAAATAAGACTAAGGTTTATTTTGCATTCCCAGGTCCCCAGTTTCAATCCCCGGCCTACGCTATACGCTTTTTTTCCTAAATGAAAATAAGACTTGTTTTTCTTATAACCTAAAATAAATAAACGTAATAAGAAATAAGATGTCCAGCCAGAGGCAGTTAATAAAGTAGTTTTCAAGCCTACTATTTGCATTGTTTTCACCACAGGTTGTCTTGTTTTATAAAATATTTATATCATCTTAATCATAAATTGATTGATCAACCATGTTATGAATTACTAGAATGCTTTTAAACTGTAGCTGTAAATATAATTTGTGTGGTAATTAATTATGGACTATTTTACAGATAACGCTTATTATGAATAAAACTCTGGTTTTGTCAATAATTTTTAATATTATTACATACAAATAACTCTTACTTAAACATGATACAAAAATATAACCAAGTAAAGATTAAAATAAATCATAATAAAAGTATTCAAAATTATATCATACACTTGCAATTTCTATCATCTTGTCTACACTACATATCTTTTCTCTGGGTTTGCCTTTTTTCTTGCCCTCTTCAGTCTCATACTGATCTATCCTTTCCCAGCCCTTCCAGTCAACTATGTGTGTGTTCAACAACTTTTTCACCTCTTCAAATCCACCTTTACTTTCCTGCTTACTGCTTTTGATATCTTCAACCATTAACTTAGCTACTTGGAATGCATTACCCATAGTATGTAAAATAACTCCGACTGGTCCTGTACCAAGCCAGCCAGCTGCATACACTTTACCCTTGCCCATTTCTGCATCAAAAACTTTTCCCCTTTCATTTGCAACAAATCCATTTGGAGCAAAAACTAAATCTTTATCAACATTAACACTTTTGTATCCAATACTTCTAAATGCTAAACTACATTCTATTATCTCTTTTTCATCAGTAGGTACACATCGTTGTTCTTCTATTTTGTCTCCAACAAGTTTGTTGCAAATAAATTCAACACCTGTAACCTTTTTCTGTTCATTCAATATGAATTTCTGTGGACTTCTGAAGAAAACAGGTCTGAAATGTCTTACACTGATGTATTCGGATGGAGTATGGTTCTCATTTAATGATTTCAACATTAGTTCAGTCAGTCTTTTTCTAGGTCTTTGTAAATCATTGACTATTTCACTAACACCGGTAAATTGTTCAGGTCTCCAGATAGTTTTACTATTTTCAATTTTAAGCTGCTCTCTAAGCTCTTTGATAGTAAATGCCACTTGCAAAGGGCCACGCCTTCCAACTAAATATAAATCTTTTATTTTTGACTCTGCCAAAGCACTTAGTGCATGTTCTGTGATGTCTGTTGTCTTCAACTTATCAATGGGACTGAGAAGTATTCTAGCAACATCCAAAGCGACATTACCTTGTCCTAAAATAGCTGCAGTGGGACCAGATAGATCAACTTTTAAATCCTTGTCACTTGGTAGGCCATTGTACCAGCCAACAAAGTTCCGAGCTGCAATAATATTTTTGCCATTTTCATTTTCAATACCAAGATTTCTATCTTCTTCAGCGCCGTAAGTCAGAAGCACCGCATCATAATGTTGTCTTAACTGTGACAGTGTAATATGTTGACCCAAAACGATGTTTCCATAGAAGTTCACATTTGCTTTTTGTGCTACTTTAGTGAACTGATTTATGCAGTTTTTGACTTCTGGATGGTCGGGGGCGACACCGTACCGTATTAGGCCAAAAGGAACCGGCAGTTTCTCCAGTATATCGATGTTGACATTGTCTAAGTGTTTGGTGAGATGCATCGCGGCGTAGAACCCCGCCGGTCCTGCCCCGACGATACAAACACGCGGAATAACTTTCGGGGCGGTACAGAACATTCTCGACGCCATTTTTATCACATTTGGACTCATCTTAAAAGAAATTATAATTTATAATTCGCCTAAAGACGCCAGCAACATAATGCGATAACCTCATTGCTTACATCAGCTGTGAACTGTCAATGTCAAGACTAGTGATGTGTCAAATCGTAGTCAAATCAACGACACTTATCGATGATTAAAAATCGATATTTAAAATCGATAGGTGCAATATTTTTTTTGGGTTTTGTATTTTATTTAATCACGATAAAAAAAAATACGAAATTTGAATTATTGCACGTCTACGCAAGTTGGAAAAAAAAAACAATTGTTAAAAGGACTTGAGGGTGTTGATAGTGGTATGCTCTACTGTGCTCTACCATGTGCACTAAGCTCTATGTGGAGAGCTGTGCAATGCCAGTGACCCAACCAACCACCATACTCAATTTCAATCCACCCTACAAAATGTTAATTTTATAGAGACTCACAAAAACTTACCCCAAACTTGGCAATCTTCTTGATGGAGTAGATGCCGAGCACCGAGACGCGCGCGCCGGGCGCCACTCGCTCACATAGCGTGCGGTCGCAGTACACCGTCAGGTGCCGCGGCATTTCTCCTTGAGGGATACTCTCTGGAGTCTCTTGAAGCTTCAATACCTGATAATGCGATTATCAGATCATGAGTGCCATGAAATTAAGACATGGTTTCTAAATATCACATCATACCAAACTCAGTGGTCATATAAGATGTCTTTCTTTTTTACAAGGAAACTTTAAGGAACAGGTCAGCTAAAATAATTTGATAAAACAGGATCTTTACCTGATAATCAATGCACTTGCATTTGTCTGGAATAATAAAGTATGGATCCAGTGGACATTTTGGACGACCAGCTTGTTCACTGAAATTAAAACAGGTTTTATAGACAGTATTACAAGTTTACTGAAACAAATATTGAAAAAGTCATTCAAGTACCAAGAATAAAAAAGAAACTTACGTGTTACACTTCCTAGGCATAACATAGCCTTCTAAGCCAGGTTTGACAGGCAGGTTGGGAATGATGTTGCGACAAGAGCGGCACTGGATGGAGATCTTAGTAGCTTTGGCTTTGATGCCTGAAGCTGATATCACTATGCCAGGGATCTTCACCAGGCGGGATACAGTTTCTGACTGAAAAGTGAATGAGTTATTATAACAACTTGCCTGTTGATAGCAGACACTAAATAAGATTGACTCCAAATATTGCTAGATATGACCAAGCAGAGTGCAGAGCATATAAGGTACTATTCAATACAGTGCAATTTTTTTCTAGGGTGAGTTCTAATCGTAAAACTGATGCAACTTTTTCAATAAACATATTATGACAAAATTTGAAAAAATAAAATTGACCTTCCATAAAAATATTTGTACTGAGAAAATAAAAGCAACATAAAATCTTGTGGAGTACTGGCCAACAGATGGTGGCAAGGGTGTCAAAAGTAATTTTTTAATAGACAGAATAAACATAAATAGTACTATAGTGTAATGAAATGTTTGCGATCACTTACCTTAAGTTCTCTTAGATTGGAAGCATGTGCATCAGAAGAGAGTAGGACTTGTATATCTTCAACCTTCTCCTCTCCTTCTGGCCGAGGAGCTGTGAGCTCATCAGCCAGCTGGCAACAAAAATTGAATGTTGGTTAAATTATATCAAATTGCAAAATCATCTTTTTCTGACAGTATTAAGGTGGTTTGAGTGCCCTGTGGTACCCCCAAACAGGAAAAAAATCCCTGGCTGGACATGCTAGTCATCTGGAAATCAAAGTATCAATTGTGCAATTTGGTAATGTATTCCAAAAATGTGGATTTGTTTTTGTTTAGGGGCGCCACTGGGCTCTCAAACCACCTTTAATAGAACTTCAAGATGAAATTATTGTACTCTGGTAATTTATATGTGAACATTATTTCTGATCAGTTTCGGACATTAACCGCAACCTTCCTCGCAATTAAAAGTGTAACACGTTGAATGCCATTCGCGCACCTTGTTTTTAACCTACTTAAAAAAACAGGAGGTTTTTTAGAAAACTTGCATAATTTTCTGTTCCAGGTGAGATTTGAACTTGCTGCTTTCGCTATCAGTCAGTATCAGTATCACGCCTCTTCCATGTGGGCTAACACGGCTCAATCGTTGCCTGCGAAATTATGCAAGTGTATCTTAATGCTAATAACATCTGGCATGGCTCCAACTACCAAAAGAATTCCAAGCATAATTTAGCAGGCAACAATTGAGTCCACCCGCGGTAGCCCAGATGAAAGAGGCGTCGCTAGTGATAGCGAAAGTCACAGGTTCAAATCCTGCCTGAGGTAGAAAATTGTGCACGTTTTCAATTATTATTTACACAACTTTACAATTTAGTATTCAAAACAGGACGTTCTCATTTAATCGGACTCTTTGTTTTTTTTTATGTTGGTATTTGAACTGAACAAACATGTAGGTAGAAAAGGGTAAATGAACCGAACCACTTAACCTTTTTTGGAAGGCGCCTAGAGAGTTTTGAAGATTTTATATTTTTTGATAAGTTATCTCCCAGGTTCTCGCGTTGAAGTCGGTACAGTTTTTTTTTTACTTTGATACATATTATTTTGCTATTTTTATTTTGTTTGATCTTTCGAAGTCGACTTCAGTTGATTAAGTAGTCTGTGGTCTGGGTTGATTTAATTAGCGATAGCACTTATTAATGTGCAAACGTAAAAAAACTTTAGTGACAAAAATAGCTATCAATTATCAGAAGGTGAATAAACCACCATCAAATGAACGGCAAATTGATTGTGAACAGATATTTATTTTATTTTTTGTGATTTATTGTACACAGGAACTGTAAAAAGACCGTGGTTCGGTTCATTTACACTCTGGTAGAAAAAACAAGTAACTACGCTTAAATCTATGCTAAAATTTACAGTAATTATTGGTTTTTGTGCTTGTGAACTATAAAAATTGCCTAGGACAGAGAGTCCAGTACCTATTGTGGTACTTACGTCCTTAGCTGCTTCCTCTAAAATGGGTAAGTGTTCTGTAGGCTTTTTGTACAGTTTCTCGGCTAACACCTCGTCGAAACTGGACAAGTCTTCGATGTTTATTTCCACCCAGTACTGGCCCAGGTTATAGTTACGTTTCAGAGCATCTCTACAACAGAAAACAATGAATTAAAGCCCAGATCTCATTAATATGTATAAGTAGAAGAAATTGAGCGAAAATTTACCTGTATTTATAATTGAAATTCCCAGCATGGAACTGACGAATGAACTCTTTGAACTTCTTCTTTACAGCTTGTAGGTTAACTTGGTCTTGTGACTGATTCTCCTCTACTCCAAAATTATCCGAGAAGAATACACCAGGATCATCAAAACCTTCCATTGTTTATCAGAAATAACTGTATGTTCCTTTAAAAACTAACTAAAAACACTGAACTTCACTCTTTTCGCCTTTTGCTCAAGCGACAAGCGTTGTGTTTAGAAATTTTGGCGCGTAATTTTGACAGTGACAGCCAGATCCTGACCATAGACAAAAACTGCAAGTAAAGGTCGTTTCACACCCCTTTTCGACGCTGCGTTCTGACGATTAAGCGGGCTTAGAGCACGGGTAGTGACGGAATCATTTATATCGGGCATGTATCCGAATACAAAAAAGGCTCCAAATTCAAATTTTGTTCTGTTGCCATTGGCCATTGCCATAGCCACCGTTGTTGTTTTGTTTGCTAATAATTTGCAAAATAAAGTCACAATAAAGTGGCGCGCGTATCTTGCGCGCATATTTTTAACACTATTTACCTAATTTTAATAATGATTATTTTGGTAAACATGCGATCAGATTTCGAAATAAAATCAATTCATTATTGCTGAATCAACATGGGCGATGTGAGTATCCCGAGTTGCACAACTTTTACTAACTGTAAATTGCTATCTTACGTAACAGTGCACTGCCTAATACACGATTATACAAAGATGCATATATACCTAGATAAATGATTGGTTCGTCCGAGCGACAGCGAGGACCAATCTCTCATCTAATCATATATATTACAATTTCGTTTGAGAATCGGTTCTTAGATTTCCTACTCAATTCTATAATTAGAGCGTCGTCACTAGCTTGTGAGGAGATGTTGTGCTCAGGGCTCAGCTCTCCTGGGCCAGAGAGCCAATTTCTAAGGAGAGAATTGGCCTTGCACTTGGAGAGCTCCTCATTCTCAGTTTCATTCTACTGAACGTGCTTTTATATTTTTATAAATTTGCCCGCCTTACATCAATTTTATAAAGTCACAGAATCCGTACAACCCAACCCAATCATATGCCAAGCAAGAAGTATTTCGAAAGCATAAAAAATCTCATGTCTGGGTTGCGGTTATCCCTTCGGCCGCCTACGAAACAAGAGCTCATCTAGCGTGCATCGCCTAATTTTATTTATTTTCTTTACTTTTACAATAATTTCAGAAAAAAGAAGAAGACACCGTAGACACTCGTCTAGAGTTTCTTTCGGAATATCTCCTAAAAACACTGAAACAAAAAATAGATAAATGGAACAAACTCATTGCTGGAGAAGAGCGGGTAAGTTTTAAGCAGGTTTTGCTTATTATAATGTGCTACGAATTTGCTACGGAGACCGCTACGCGCTACAAAAGACATCAACGCGACAGAGACTTTTCACGGATACATTTTGAAACAGACTGTCCTCAAAAATGGTGTCATAGTAAAATCTATCTTTCATCCCATCCATCGTCTATTTAAATAAAATATAGATGGGCTATTACAAGATGTTCCACTTTAATGTGATTACCTTTTCGCGTCAACGTTTTCAATATTCACGTAGTTTCCACTCATAACGTACCATTTTAACCCATTTCAGATCTATATTTTATCATCATCAACCACATTGTAAAGCGACTCCACTGTTTCCGGTGCTATCGTCTATTACATTTATTTACTTATTCAATTCTTGATTTATCTCTCCAGCACCTGCTATTCAGATTCTTCGATACGCCCACGCAGCCTATCATTGTATTCCGCATGAACATGGCGGGCGCGTTGAGCTGCAGCTTCACATTTCCGGCTGTTACCAAAAGCAAAATAGTGTACTTCTTGAGAGACGCGGAAGAGAAAATCACACAAGCCAACTTTCGTAAGGTACAGGCAGCTACAAGCATTTACATGCTTTATTTTAATAGCTAGTCTGCCTGGTATAGCTAATTTGTGTATTTTAAGCTCAAATACCAAGCGGCCGGTGTGCGGAGTCAGTCAGAGCATGAGTCCGTAACCACATTTCGAAAGACACTCAATATCTACGAAAATTTAAAGTTCTAATGGATGTATAGCTAGATTGATACATGA
Organism: Tuta absoluta; assembly: GCA_027580185.1. Classification (NCBI taxonomy): domain Eukaryota; kingdom Metazoa; phylum Arthropoda; class Insecta; order Lepidoptera; family Gelechiidae; genus Tuta; species Tuta absoluta. The sequence goes on along the minus strand of JAQAHW010000019.1, from coordinate 830,891 downwards.
ATTCAATATGCAACAAAAAATCTTGAAATTAATTTTTCAAATAAAAATGTTAAAGACTAAATGTGCAGCAAATATTACGCGCCAATTGACTAGTGTCACCTGAGAACAGGACGGATATATGAAATTTGCCTAAGTGTGACAAGGAATAGATATATTGTCTGGCACAATCTTTGTCATCACGAAAACAATTGTTTCATATTTTTTCGTTTGAACAATTTTTGTCGCATAATGTGCGGCACGAAATTTATGTATGAATTATTTTTTATATATTTACAGAAATTAGAAATTAGAAATTATTTATTTGCAAGAATACATGGTATTTCATCATAAATAATGAGATCTTATTTTACATTCCAGTGCAGTATTCTGCTTGCTTCAAGCGTGCAAATTAAAATATATTGATATATACAATTTTCAATGTCAAGTTTTTAGGGTACATAAAAATTAATTGATTATAAAATGTCAAAAGTCTAATAATAATATAAAAATGAAAAGTAAATTAAATACACGAAAAATTACAATGTCGAGTTATTCAGTTACATAAAAATTAAAATTAATCGATTATAAAATGTCAAATGTCTAAAATAAATTAAATACATGAAAAAAGAATTACAAAAGGATAAAAGTGTCAAACATTATTCAAATATTCCCCTACGCTATAGAAACAATTCGTCAGTAACCAGTCAAATAATTTTGTTTTAAATACATTTATACAATTAGTTAATTTAATGTCAATTGGAAGTTTGTTATAAATTGAAATGCCACAGTAGGCCGCTGTAAGACATCGGCCTGCCACTGTTTTGGGTATTGTCATACAGACTCACCACGCTTGGCTAGCGGATTGGCGAGCACAGTACAAGATATTGCTATCACAGGGAACGCTGCTGCCCATTCCTTGGATGAATTTATCCCTTAGTTGCTTTTGACGCCACCCACGGGTTGTATTTGGGTTAACCTATTCTAAGCCGGCATCACTATGAGTGTGTTCGTGTTATTTCAATCTAGATACATTAAATTTTCTATTTACTGCGACAATGTTCGTACATTTGGGCTTATAATGTCAACAAGCATAATAAATAAAGAAAATAAAAACACAGACAGCTTTCTGAGATTAAGCCTAGCACATGACACTCGGGATAATGTCAGAATTCTTCCGATACAATTCCCATTAGAATCTGTTCAGTGGTTAACGAGTTTGTCCTTTGAAGAATCGCACATATATACATACAAACATACATACATGAACTATAAAATAAAAAACATGACACTCCTTTTTTGGTTGGGCACACCCACCAACCACCCATGGTACTACCAACCTCTCAGTCATCAGGACCGCGTAAGACCGAAACAACGGGACTTCACAGGGGACTTGAGCACATCCTGCGAAAATGCCGTCTGTCCCTACAAATATCGCTTGTGTCCCTTTAGTGCATTCTCCCCTTTCTGGGGCTGCACACCACATGACGGACTTCCCTTCTACTCTCGCTCGCTTTTGGTTGGGCAGTCGTGTAAAAATAAAACGATAAATGATTTGGTACCTTAGATCACGACAATGGGCGAGATGTCGCCAAACGTGCTGGCCGACATCGCTGTACTCGCGAACGATGTGATCGGCCCGATGCTGTGCAACCCTCAAAACCAGAAGGGCTGGCCGAAGATTGTCAGATATGACATGCAGAAGCACGTGACTGACCTCAGAAGCTTGTTACATCAGGTTAGTGGCAAATGTTAGACAACTGTATGAACAAGCATGATAAATTTTATCTACACTCGTCTCATAATGTTCGAATTATGAACTCGAAAACAGTTGCATAAAGACCTACTTTATGTATTCTGCCTATAGAAAATACAGTTTTATAGAAATTAAAGAAGCATAATGACTTAATGAGAAAACTCTAACTACGATAAAGTTGAGAAATGAAACGAAGTTTTTTTGGCAATACTTAAATCGCCATCTTCCGCCGCACCTGACAGTTGTTGTTGTACGTAAATTTTTCGGATGTTGTTTTAATAGGTTTTTGTTCTGTTGTAGTTTAGATGTTGTTCAGTTGTTGTTCAGATGGTGATCAGTTGTTTAGATGTTGTTCAGTTGTTATTCCGATGTTGTTCAGATGTTATTCAGTGTTGTTCAGTTGTTTAGTTATTTGTTGTTCAGACTCGACATCTAAACCACTGTTAGTGTAGAATTTTAAAAAATTCTTATAAAGTCATATTACGTTCTTGTATTGAATTTGACCATGTGTCGGGCCTTGCAATCGCCGGTGCGGACGTTTGGAAAAGTGTTAAACTGAGTTTTTTTTCTGAGAGTGTAGATAAAATAGTGTATACAACTGCTATAATTAGGCATTATACAGACACTCGCATTCTAATGACCCCCATTATATGACAGTTGCTTAAACTACTACAAAAACACGTTTGTTTTCTGAGATAAAGCCTATCACTCGAGATAATGTAAGGTTTCTTCTGATACAATTCCCGATTCTGTTCAGTGGTTAATGACTTGCACTATTTAACACCCTAAAAACATTACACTTCTTTTTTTGGTTGGGCAGTCTTGTAAAAACTAACTGTAAATCCAGCAGTTTCAAGAAAATAAGGATTTTATCGTAAAAGTAGCTTTATTTTCGTTCTACGATTGCTGAAAGTCGAGTAGAGTAGTTTCAATTTTATATGTGTAGTGTACAATTTGTACATCAATAAAACATACTGTAAATGATTCTTGGCTTCTTTACAGCTAAAAGGAGAGATGGCCGGCCACGTCATGCTAGCAATGCCTCAAGGTGTTGAGGATATATATTATGCTGAAACTAAACTGAAAGAAAGGTATAATTATATATTTTATGTCCTTAGCAAATTAATAATACTACTTGGACACCTACAAACTGAAACTTCAGAATCTGAACCTTATCCTAAATAAATACTTACAATTTGCTATTTATTTCACAGCAACGGAGAAGACGTAGATTTATTTTTAAAATCAAATATAGAAGGTATGGTAATTCAGTGGTCAAAACAGATCCAGGATTTGCTGGCAGAAACCTCTCTTATAGGTCAGACAGTCGAACTTTACATACTAATTATAATAGCACGTTCACACCATGCACCTGCTTTTGCTCCTGCCGCTGTCGCGAATGTTGCTCGAAATACTTCCGTGGAAGTATCGTGGAAGTTCACACACTGCAGTCATACTTTTCTCGCACCAATATGTGTGAGCGAGATAGCAATACATTCCACTAGAGTTCGTGTTGCCGTTTCTTTGAATCGCGCACGAAAAGCCGGCAATCGACACGGGAATCGGCACGGGAAGTGGCAGCGGCATGACGAGTAGCAGCGCGAGTAACCTGTTTACATACTCGCGCTGCCCACTTCCCTTACTATTTCTCTCCCTGCCCATATTAGCATTGTGTGAACGTGCTATAACATGACGTTGTACATACAACAATAGCATTTCGTATTAGATAGATGAAATACAATTCTTGGGTGCAATGGCGATGTGATGAGACGGACCATCTAATGACTAAAATGTAAATACAAAGAATATAAAGCTGAAAATCTCCGTTACTTCCGATTTTCAGCAAGTTTTGGCCTATGGTTTATTTTACAGTCAGAATGCTATGCTAAGAAATAGTTTTTTTTTGCGTCGGCCGGGCGGAGTTAGGGTTGGGTCGGTTCTCCACAAGTTCCGCGATCAATCCCCGGCCGACGCTTACATTTTTTCAATTCCTTATTTTTTATTTAAGTTTTAGCCACTATAGCATTGACTTATATTCTTTTTATCGTCTCAATTGTACATACCTTTAAAATTACTTCAATGTTTATCATTAGTAATAGACATCTGCGAAAACCCAAATACCTAACTCATTTTCATCTGTAAGTAGCACATTACAATACCCTACCTACCGATAACGCCTAATTGGGCATACATTGCTGGTTGTCCTTGAGTTTATTGTAACGACTCCCGAAAAGACCAGCAATATATATCGTCTATCGGCAGAGTGTAATAGCCACGACATGGTACTTTTATAGTGTATACCTATCTGTACTTTGTAATCATACTTTGCATTCATGATCATGGTGATCACACTCAGATTTTTTCCATGTAAATAATTCGATTCACGATGTAAACAATCAACCAAAATATTAATGGTGTGAATCAGCCCATGAAACTGATCAAACCCATTTAGAAACTTAGATCTGGTTTATACTTAGAAATATTGATGGCATTTTTTTATTATTTTATAAAATGGATAAAGACAAAAAAGTTTACTCTGATGCCCTAATCTTGCAGCATACCAAAGGCAGAAGTTCCCCCTGCCGATGGCGGATATAAATTTCTACGCGCAGCGCTTGCGCAACGTGGAAGGGATATATTCACAACTACGAGACCCTCGCGTCAAACGAATGGCGCAGTTCCTGCAAGACACCAACAGCGTCTATTTCAAATGCTTCAAAACTATGCTCACCAACGTCGTGGCTGGTAAAGCTTTAATATTTATTATCTTACGCTTACCTTGAAATAGATTCTGTATTATACTTGTATCGTATATTTACTCGTATATTACGATCTACCCCTCGAACTTTTCAATTTATATCAACGGTAAAACTCTAGTGCTTTACCTACATTCAGAATGATTTATCTGTTTTGAGAGTATTTGCAAGGATTTTCGACTGCTTGAATGCAATTTTGTTTTACTTATTTATCAATTTTCATCTATCAATTTTCTGCCTACTTATCAATTTTCATTTGTTTACGATTCAAACTGTCTGAAATCAATATTAACAACATTAGAAACAGTTTAAAAATAAACGATCTCGAGTTCAACTTACAAAAAATTTAGAAAGTTGTATACGAGCAACAAGCGAAAACGAAAAATAATAAACTTAAATAATCTTGTCGTAATCTATTAACGTATTTTTTTATTCAGCTGTGATAGAATGCCGCGATATTTACGTATATCAGCGCCCTCTCATCGGGCATTTCGAAAACTTCGAAGCAACAGACTTTGCTGATGCCAAGCCATTGATTAGACCATTGCTCCACTGTATCGGTATGCTGTGGGGGCAGTCCAGATATTATTGCAGTGTGGAGAAGCTTATACGTAAGTATTACAACTACCGTACCGTTGCCGTGTGGTGCCTTAGGGTGCGTCTCCATTCAGACGGAGCAGAACGGAGCCCAGCGATGCATGAATTGACCATTCACAAACCTTGAAATCTCCGCTCCGCAGCAGTAGGCTCCGCTGGACTCTGCTCCGCGCTGCACCGCCTCAATGAAGACGCACCTTTACAATAGTATCTAATATATATTACCCCTATTTACCAGCAAGTATTGTAAAAGTCGACTGAGGGATGAATCCTGCGAACGGGCAGTTTCTTTGTGAGTAAAAATAACATCTTGCACTGCGCTCAACAACTCGCTTGCTATGCGTAATGAGTATCGCCAATTCCCGCGTTCCTACGGATGGAGGGCCCATGTCGGTCTATTCCTGTACAGAATAATGACTAAAAGGGCAGTAAGGACAATTTAGGACCCTGGAGTACCTCTGAGAAGGTACCTAATTTGTTGAAACTTACTGTCTTTATATAAATTTTTCTTTGTAGCACTCCTGCGTGAAGTATGTAATCTAGTGATCCAACAATGCACAAGCTCGATCGACCCGCCATCGATATTTCAAGGAGAGCCAGACGAACAGCTCGCGAAACTGAAGAAAGCCATTCACATTTTAGATCATTTCATGTATGTTTCTTTGTTTATTTAAATTTAAAGTTTCGTGTATGTATCTTTGTTTTTTTAAATGCCTTGTCAATTCTATCTATGTCTGACCAATTCCATCCTTTATTAGTACCTTATATTCCGCGTTTCATAGCCTATCTATCTTGAAAGCTAACTTAAGAAGTCCTAAACCACGCTATGTGTTTGATAAAGTTTTCTTATTCTTCTTAGAAGTTCTGTGGTTACGAAAAAGTTTCTACAGGCGAAGCAACTACACAAATTCCTATTTTTTCAGAGAAACGTATGAAATGAATCGTGATAAGATTCATACCTTCTTCGCGCCGGGCGTGATGCCTCTAAATTGGTCGTTCGACTTCAATCGCGTGTTCATGCGCTTCAACGAGTACAAGAAGCGCCTGCACATGATTGAGGAGATGCTTGAAGTCACCGTCGCTCTCCTCAAGCTGGAGAAGGTGGAGTTCAGTGGGCTCAGAGGGAAGGTGCTCAGCAATGAGTGTTTGAAGGTAGGTCGGTTTACTTAAGTCGGATAGCAACGACTTCAACCGCGAGGCATGGATCTAGTGCACCTGATTGAGGAGATACTGGAGGTCACCGTCACTCTCCTAAAGCTGTAGAAGGTCGAGTTCAGTGGGCTCAGGAGGAAGGTGATTAGCAACAAGTGTTTGAAGGTAGGATCGGTTTATTTAAGTCGGATAGCAACGACTACAACCGCGAAGCATGAAGATGATGCACCTGATTGAGGAGATGCTCGAAGTCACCGTCGCTCTCCTCAAGCTGGAGAAGGTGGAGTTCAGTGGGCTCAGGGGGAAGGTGCTCAGTAATGAGTGTTTGAAGGTAGGTCGGTTTACTTAAGTCAATCGGTAAAGACTACAACCGCGAAGCATGAAGATGATGCCCCTGATTGAGGAGATGATCGAAGTCACCGTCGCTCTCCTAAAGCTGGAGAAGGTGGAGTTCAGTGGGCTTAGAGGGAATTTGCTCAGTAATGAGTGTTTGAAGGTAGGATCGGTTTACTTGAGTCAATCGGTAAAGATTCCAGCCGCAAAGCATGAAGATGATGCACATGATTGAGGAGAACCTTGAAGTGACCGTTGCTCTCCTCAAGCTGGAGAAGGTGGAGTTCAGTGGGCTCAGGGGGAAAGTGCTCAGCAATGAGTGTTTGAAGGTAGGATCGGTTTATTTAAGTCGGATAGCAATGACTTCAACCGCGAAGCATGGAGCTAGTGCACCTGATTGAGGAGATACTGGAGGTCACCGTCGCTCTCCTCAAGCTGGAGAAGGTGGAGTTCAGTGGGCTCAGGGGGAAGGTGCTCAGCAATGAGTGTTTGAAGGTAGGATCGGTTTACTTAAGTCAATCGGTAAAGACTACAACCGCGAAGCATGAAGATGATGCCCCTGATTGAGGAGATGATCGAAGTCACCGTCGCTCTCCTAAAGCTGGAGAAGGTGGAGTTCAGTGGGCTTAGAGGGAATTTGCTCAGTAATGAGTGTTTGAAGGTAGGATCGGTTTACTTGAGTCAATCGGTAAAGATTCCAGCCGCAAAGCATGAAGATGATGCACATGATTGAGGAGAACCTTGAAGTGACCGTTGCTCTCCTCAAGCTGGAGAAGGTGGAGTTCAGTGGGCTCAGGGGGAAAGGGCTCAGTAATGAGTGTTTGAAGGTAGGGTCGGTTTACTTAAGTCGGATAGCAACGACTTCAATCGCGAGGCATCGAGCTAGTGCACCTGATTGAGGAGATACTGGAGGTCACCGTCACTCTCCTCAAGCTGGAGAAGGTGGAGTTCAGTGGGCTTAGAGGGAATTTGCTCAGTAATGAGTGTTTGAAGGTAGGATCGGTTTACTTGAGTCAATCGGTAAAGACTACAACCGCGAAGCATGAAGATGATGCACCTGATTGAGGAGATACTGGAGGTCACCGTCGCTCTCCTCAAGCTGGAGAAGGTGGAGTTCAGTGGGCTCAGGGGGAAGGTGCTCAGCAATGAGTGTTTGAAGGTAGGGTCGGTTTACTTAAGTCGGATAGCAACGACTTCAACCGCGAAGCATGGAGCTAGTGCACCTGATTGAGGAGATACTGGAGGTCACCGTCGCTCTCCTCAAGCTGGAGAAGGTGGAGTTCAGTGGGCTTAGAGGGAATTTGCTCAGTAATGAGTGTTTGAAGGTAGGATCGGTTTACTTGAGTCAATCGGTAAAGACTACAACCGCGAAGCATGAAGATGATGCACCTGATTGAGGAGATACTGGAGGTCACCGTCGCTCTCCTCAAGCTGGAGAAGGTGGAGTTCAGTGGGCTCAGGGGGAAGGTGCTCAGCAATGAGTGTTTGAAGGTAGGGTCGGTTTACTTAAGTCGGATAGCAACGACTTCAACCGCGAAGCATGGAGCTAGTGCACCTGATTGAGGAGATACTGGAGGTCACCGTCGCTCTCCTCAAGCTGGAGAAGGTGGAGTTCAGTGGGCTTAGAGGGAATTTGCTCAGTAATGAGTGTTTGAAGGTAGGATCGGTTTACTTGAGTCAATCGGTAAAGACTACAACCGCGAAGCATGAAGATGATGCACCTGATTGAGGAGATACTGGAGGTCACCGTCGCTCTCCTCAAGCTGGAGAAGGTGGAGTTCAGTGGGCTCAGGGGGAAGGTGCTCAGCAATGAGTGTTTGAAGGTAGGGTCGGTTTACTTAAGTCGGATAGCAACGACTTCAACCGCGAAGCATGGAGCTAGTGCACCTGATTGAGGAGATACTGGAGGTCACCGTCGCTCTCCTCAAGCTGGAGAAGGTGGAGTTCAGAGGGCTCAGGGGGAAGGTGCTCAGCAATGAGTGTTTGAAGGTAGGATCGGTCTACTTGAGTCAATCGGTAAAGACTACAACCGCGAAGCATGAAGATGATGCACATGATTGAAGAGAACCTTGAAGTGACCGTCGCTCTCCTCAAGCTGGAGAAGGTGGAGTTCAGTGGGCTCAGGGGGAAGGTGCTCAGCAATGAGTGTTTGAAGGTAGGATCGGTCTACTTGAGTCAATCGGTAAAGGCTTCAACCGCGAAGCATGAAGATGATGCACATGATTGAGGAGAACCTTGAAGTGACCTTTGCTCTCCTCAAGCTGGAGAAGGTGGAGTTCAGTGGGCTCAGAGGGAAGGTGCTCAGCAATGAGTGTTTGAAGGTAGGATCGGTTTATTTAAGTCGGATAGCAATGCCTTCAACCGCAAAGTATGGAGCTAGTGCACCTAATTGAGGAGATACTGGAGGTCACCGTCGCTCTCCTCAAGCTGGATAAGGTCGAGTTCAGTGGGCTCAGGGGGAAGGTGATCAGCAACAAGTGTTTGAAGGTAAGATCGGTTTTCTTAAGTCATTGAGATATAAGACATACTCAAAAACTGCTTGTTATTCACTGTATCATGTGGATTTGGCTTAGGATATACTAAAGTATAATTTTTATGATCCTTAGTTACTGAAACAATTAATTGTGTAAATAATTAGTTGTGCAAACTCAAGAAAATACTTAATTAATTTTAGTTACTCGAAGAATACACAGTTGCGTACCAAGAACTTGGGAATATTGCATACGACCCAGCCGACCCTGAGGACCCGACGTTCTTAGCAGATCGCGAAAAGTTTATGAAATATGTCAATGAAGATGTAATGGACCAACTTGCCACGCTTTTTGCCCAAGGCCTTGACGATTGTCATAGTCTGGATCACTTCTATAAGGTAAACTGATTCTTTTTTCTATTTTATTTATGACGCTAACGAATAGCTAAAAACCTGTTGTGTGTTAACTTAGCCCATGTAAATGCATTACTTTCGTTTCACGACTTGTAGAAAAACTAAAAAGTACTTTTCTTCATACTCATTGATCAAAACAATCACAATTTACGCGAAAACATTTGAGCTTTTCTTTAAAGCCTTATAATTGACATGCAATGCACACAAAGGCAATGTTTTAAACTTTCGCGGTCACACATAATAACTCAAAATTCTGAATCGGGTATTAGAACGTGATTTTTTTTAATGGGTACTTATACATTATATAAACCTTCCAGTTCTTCCAAGTGATCGGTGATTTATTCCACCGCGATCCCGTCAACTCTAGTTTGGCTGCCAAGTTGCCGAAACTACTGAAAATGACAGCGGATAATTTGGATAACGTCAAGAGTATTTACGATGAAGAGATGCGTGTAAGCTGAAATTTAGTTTTATACTAGTACTTACTTCAAAGGAATCTAAACTAATTTGGTCCCTTATCAAAATATTTTAAAACTCGAAACGGATAAATTTAATTTATGATTATTGTTAATTTATTTCATTATATTTAAGCATTTGCGATTACACAGAACACAGAAAAAGTAAAGCATACAGGTACAACAGAACTGCACTGCTTATCTCTATTAAAATTTCGTACACCAGACCTTTTACCAAGGGTAATATTTAACGAAATGCGGATAAGACATACACAAAATATATAAAAAATATTAACTAACTGTAGTACACATATTTAAAATAAATCGTCCTACGAAACAAACAGTATACAGGGTGTAAAGGACAGCCCTTCGAATACTGATAGGGTGCATATATATGTAGACCATGAAACTGAACAACTTCCCATAAAAATATATTTCAAGAAACGATTTTTTTTTGACTTCCCATATTGTCGGCTGATTGTGATATTGATGTATGGGAGGTCGATTTTTTTGTCGTTTCCTGACATATGTTTCCTGGGGAAAGTTGTTCAGTTTCGTGGTCTTTATGCTGCCTATCAGTAAATAAATAAATACGGATTAATTTAAGAGAGAAAGATATTGTTCTTTAAATTGTCATTTAGATTGGGACATTTATGAAATATTTTTTGCAGAAATTTGCCAAAGTCAAAGGTACAGAGCGGCCCATGGTAGACCCGTTCTTGCCTCCGGTGGCTGGCATCCTGTGGTGGATCCACAAGCTTCGCCAGCAGATCACCAAACCCATGACTGACTTTATCACTTTTGAGAACCCGTGAGTATCATGGCTATCGCACGCTCATAGGGTTGTAAAGGGAACAGCATTACTACTCTTATTATTTATATGCATGGTGTCATCCACACCTACCCGCTCAATGCCGAGGTGACACTCAGCCAATCGCGATTGCTAGGGCTCATCATCAATCCGCTTACGTCCTTTCGTAAAAAACTATTAACTTATGATGATTATTATAGGCGCAGCAACTCGTGCTCCCTATAAACTTCCCCGAAGTTTCGGAGTGTTTTGGCAAATTATGTCATGTGTTTCCTTGTAGGAGAATAATTAAAAAGAAATGATATGGCTCGCCGTAGCCACGTTTTATTAAAGAGTTGCAAATTTTCGACAAATTTTATAAACATTTATCATTATCATCATCATAATTTTCAGCCATTCGTTGTCTATTCTTGAACAAGCCTCTTATACTAGGCGATCTTGTTCGCCATGTCATCCACCTATCTTCTGGATGGACGGACCCGAGATCTGTTATTCATGCGGGGTCTCCATTCCAGTAATCGTCTTGTCCATCTATCTGTGCTCTTGCGTGCTATGTGACCAATCCATCTCCACACAACTCTTCTTTGTCTCCTGATTTCGATATTAGTTTTGCGGACGCGCAAAGAGATTACCAGCATTGCTCGATAACAGTAGGAGATCACAAACGTTTCCTTTACAACACATTTACGAACAGTTTGACGGTAATTTCGCTCAGTCTGTTTCAAACTACGCTCCAATCCAACAGCATTGTGGAGTCAGAAGAAGCTAGCAATATAAAACATAAGCACAACGAGATGTTGAGTTACTTGCAAGCTTTGGAGGACAAGCAGTTCAAGGCGTGGTGTGCGACCGTGCCGCAGTTGTGCAAGACTCTGCTCACCCAGAACCTTATTTATAGAGAACCGCCATTCTTCAGGAACAACTTTAGCCCCGATGTATGTGCTTTAAAGTTTTATTTGGTTAAGTTAAAGAGAAGAAGATATTTAATACGATAAAATCTGCCACTCACTAATAATTTTGGTGGAAAAACGACTCTAGTTTCGGAACAGTCTGTGGTCCCTTGTTACGAGTGAGGAAACATTTTGCCGTATTAAATACTTAGTGATGGCTCACTTTAGTTTTAATTACTTCACATAATACTTTCTTGAATTCGAACAACTATAACAATAAAACAATAATAAAAAAAAGTCATCTTATAAATAACCTTCTTACAACTTACCAGTAAAAGTTGTTTTATTAGATTATTTGTACCCTTTTCTATTTATTACCAACACGGAAAATAATACAAGAAAAACCAACACATAGAAATGTACAAATCGTCAGCCTTACATCCAATATTCTAGAAAAGATTATTTGCGGGAATATTTATTGCATTTTTTTCAGTTGGAGATGTTGCTAAGAGAAATCAAGTACTTGATGTATTTGGACAAGCAAGGCATACCAAACGAAGGCTTAGATTTATTTAATCGGAATGAAAAGTTGCAGGTAAATTCAATGTCGCAAATTTTACTATACCGTATTCTGAAAGATCTACATAAGATACCCAGTACATAATCACCCTCCGTTCTATCAAATGAATGAATGGTCTGAAGTCCAAACTGTCTAACTCATTGACTAGATATGAATACGTTTTTGTTTTCTGTACACGTCACAAAGATCACTCAGAATGACCCACAAAAGAGCATACATACATACATATATATATCACGCCTATAATCCCTTGCGGGGTAGGCAGAGCGTAAACTGCCGCATAAAATGGACATTTACGCCACGTCTGACAAATATTTGAGGGTCATTCGGAAAATTGTGTATCGCTATAGTGACAGGTTGTCAGCCCGTCGACTAAAATTGCAATACAAGTCCCTAAGTCGCCTCTTACGACTCCCACGGGCACGAAATGGGGTGATGCTATTCTTAGCCGGCAACACACGGCAAACACAGACGACAAAAGAGCACTACTGACATTTCTATGCACAACAGAACACAGCAAAGATGCCGCGCTGTTCCGCTGCAGTACAGTACCGCGGAGCTCTAGTGCGGTTCTACCTTCAGGCGCCTACCTCCGATACTATGCTATGGTAGTTCGCAAACCATGCGGCCATATAAGTTCGTCTACCATTTATTACCGCTGTTTTCAGTACGATCTGAACCGCCTGAACCGTGCCATTGGCTGGTACAACGAAATCCGTGAAGGCAGCCACGAGACAGAGGTGGCTCTTATCGAGAAAGAGATCGGACTGATCGACCAACTGCTCGGCCAGGGAGTCGATCATTACACCTGGAATGATGACTGTAAGCTTTAACCACAAACCTTGATTCTATTGCCTCTTCGTAATACCTATTACGATATAGAAACGTAGTTCAAAAGTGTGTTGTGTTTACAAATCTGATTGGTGTAAAATCTCACATAAACTGTGCTATTTATTTAAAATAGTTTTAATAATACATTGTTTATTGTCTACTGTCAATGTTAGTGAATTATATTTGAAGAATTTGAAATTATAATGAACTTCATGTAAATTGATAAAAAATAGCGAAAAGGAAATACCAGCGCTAGTATCTCAATGTTGGAAGAATGGAAAATAGACACGTCACGATTAATACAATCACAAACATTAGAAATATTTCTAGTCAAATCACAAGTTTTGTATTGGCGGGAGCACCAATCCTCTATTTTGTGGTAGACTGCAATGGAGCAACAGGTAGTAACACCATCGCTTCAGTCTCGTAAATGCCATTTAAACAAGCAAATAATCTCACCGACAGTCACTGATTGGATGGCGGAGGTTTACCAAGCGATCAACACGCTTCAGGAGCGCGTGCTAACCGCCCAAAATAATGTGAAGAAAGGCCTAAACAACATTGCAAATTGGGGAGATATTCCGCTACATAACCGCAAGGAGAACCCCGACAAGCTAGAACTGCTGGATATACCCAACAGGTGGCCGAATTTCGTAAAAAGGTATGTGATGCTGATAATCCAGAGATCTTATGGTAAACTTGCAAATTATAATTACCTCCTTGCTGCTGCTGTAGTGGTGCTGCTAAAATTCTACAGAAGGTACTACGCAGTTAAGTCGAGTGTACTCGTTAACTACCTCGACAGTGGCGCCACTTAAAAAAATCTCTATACAAACAATCTATCAAAATGTGCGTTCCCAAGTTTTTAGTATTATCCATCAGATAAATGAGAACCTTCAAACTCAATGAAATATTCAATATAATTAAAGTTATGGCAATTAAATACCAAAAGTGGAAAAAGTGCCTAACTTTTTGCACAGTTATACGAAGCTGTATATAAGCTGCAAGCCAATTCGCTACGGGCTTCATGCTATGCGAATTTTCTACGCAATACTAAAGACATCAACGTTGACGCTTTCAATATTTATTTTTTTACCAATTTGCAAAGATGGCTAGACTACTTTTAGCTACTTTATAAATGAGAATGTTTTTTTTTACTGGATATCGGATTAATATTAAAAGTTATCTTATCATTTTCAGAAGAAACAGTATTCTCAACTCACACAGAGAGTTCGAAGATATCCTTGAAGAGAACTATAACCTTTACTTCAATGTTAAGAATGAAGAAGACGTATGTTTTTTACTGTTTTCATACTTAAATAGTCGTAATATTATAATGTAGGTAACAGAAGAATTTTAAATTTTATGCGTTGTATAATAAAGCAGCTTTTGATTCTCGTTTAGCTGCAAATAACGCATAACCACAAGACGATCACTATTGTTATGGTTTTCTCAATTTTAAACAGTATTAAGGTATTATTACAAAATCATTGGTACTGTGAGGTGGGTGAGGGGATAATTTAGCAGTTACATTGATCGTATACAGGAAGAAGAAAAGGAAGAGGAACTAGAGGAAGTAGACGAAGCCACAATGGATGACGAGGAGAAAGCAGCTCGCGCCAAGAAGCTCATAGAAATTGAAGAGCGGAAGATAAAACGTCGTCTGGAGAAAGAAGAAAAACACAGAATTAAAGAGGAAGCGGAGGCGATCAAACAAGAAAGGCGCGCTCTTAGAAAAGCGAAAATTGATATCAAAGCTGCGGAAAAAGCTGAGCGACAGCAACGTAGAGACGCGGGTATGACTTACAGTATTCTTTACTAGCGGCCTGCTCAGCGTTTTCTCTTGCTGCTTACCGTTTTCCCATGGGAATATGACATTTTCCTGGCATGTATTTATAACATATAAACTTTCCCCTATTAAAACCGTTGCGAGGTTTAGAATAATTAACAGTGTCCATGACAGACGCAAAAAGTGACTTCATGTTATATTTGATTATTATTAACAGCCACAATAGTTTACTGCTAACGGTTACCTTACACAAAGTTCACGTGCAGACAGAAAATTCCGAGATGCTATACTAACCCGACACCGTATATGCTATACTTGCTTCTTTTAATATCCGTTAGGTAAAAACATGGAAAGAAGGTTGGTTGGCCTTGTTTGACGACCAAATGAATTGACATATTATAGATTATAGTTGATCTATACACGCTAAGTCAACGATATTGAATCTGGGGTAGAGTTCAAAGGACCGCAATGAGGAGTAGTTAGTTAGTCAGTCAAAACTTAGCAGGATTTTTAAAAACTTGCTAAATTTTCAAGAGCGGGCAGAATTTGAACCTGCGACTTTCATCATTACTAGTGACGACGCCTCTTCCATCTGGTTTTCATAATTGTGTACCAAACACGAGAAGTTTTTAAAAATTTGGTATTCACTTTGCAGGATAAATCTACTCATGATTTCTGTACTATTATGCAATCTCCGAAATCGCAAAATAAGACAGCACTTCCATGGTCGAGAAGATATTTTTTTATTTTATCAAACAGTTGATTTTCTTTTCACGATTTCGTAGATGACTCCATAGTAAATAGTTGCTTATAATTATAAGTAGAATCACCCTGTAAAGTTTGCGTACTGAATAAAAAAACCCTGTATATTCTCAATAATGAGCGAGCGGTAATGTGACATTACTTATTACTTTTAGGTGAAGAAGTAGAATCACCTGATGAAGCGGAAGAGGAGGTGACAGATCCAGAAGAGTTGGCTGACATCATAGCCGAGCAGAAGGAAAAGGAGGAGACAGAGTTCCGGGCTGAGCGCTGGCCTAACTACGTCAAATACGTTGACGGACTTGTAAGTTACGTCGTCATCTTGCGGGTAATACAAAAAAGTCTGCTGTGCTCTTTGTTTCCTTTCTCTGTCCAGATAACTGTGCTAGTTTGAGAGCCAATAATAACAATTTTGAATTGCTTTTTCGTGTGTTTAAAAGAACCATGCCATTAAAATTCTTATTTCATATTAATTTAAAACTTTACTAGGTATCAAAACAAATAATGAAGGCTATAGAAACAAGTTTAAACCTATATGAAGCACAAACAAACGTGGAAAAAGGACCGAATGCGCCATTTATGCTGGTTACAGCAGAATTGAAAGATCCAGGTAAATTATTTAAGCATTTTTTGTTTATTATTCACATCATGTAATGATATTAGTTAGGCATACGGCATTCGCTATATAGCAAGAAGATCAATTTACAATACCAATATTCCACATCAAACAATATTTTTTGTGGTGGTTTGTGTTTGGTAAGTAGCGTTTACCTTTTATTAGGCCACTTTTCTGTAATGCTTTTTACTATCCCACGGGTAATCAAGCCCCCTTGCCAAAGTGTCTTGCACACCTTAATCTCGTGATTCGCTTATCTACATCTCATGCCTAGTGGAAACTCTGTTTTAGTAATACATACTTACTTTGACAGATATCTGCTTCTCTCCATCGTTGGAGTTGGAGGAGCCAGACGGGCTGTACGACACGTTCACGGAAATGATGAAGGATATGTTCCTTCAAGCTACACTCTTCCCCAGGATTGATCCTAAAGTTGTGCCCATTCGTTCATATGAGGGTATGTCTATGTATTAAACCAACATCGACAACGACGATTTTAAGTAATGCTATCTATTTTTCTTGTACTTGTCTGGCAATCCGGACAAAAATCATTGCTAGGTTTATCTACACTAATATTATAAAGAGGAAAGATTTGATTGTTTGTTTGTTTGTTTGTTTGTTTGTTTGTTTGTTTGTTTGCATCGAATAGGCTCCGAAACTACTGGCCCGATTTGAAAAATTCTTTCACCATTAGAATCCTACATTATTCCTGATGAACATAGGCTATATTTTATACGAGAAAAAAATAGGGATCCGCGTGAAAATTTCGATAATGTAACCCAACGTGTGAAAAATGTACCAAAAAAATATCTTATATCGCGTACGCTGTGGAAATTATTGACAATAGAGCAAAGTGATGTACTACAGTTTTATAGTGGACATCAATATCTATAATAATGTCCGCGATACTATATGTCTAACTATTACAGTTATGCCACAATAACTACTTTTTCATTTAAAAATGTACCAACTACGCCACATTATTCGTACCAGTAGTGTAATGATTACATTTAATCATTACTGTATTAAAGGGTGTCAGGGATAGTCCTCAGAATACTAATAGGGTACATGCAGACCATGAAACTGAACAACTTTCCCCTAGGAACATATTTCAGGAAACGTAAAAAAACTGACTTCCCATAGTGAATGCAGTCAGCTGATTGTGATTTTGTATGGAAGGTAATTTTTTTGGCGTTTCCTGACATATGTTTCTAGGGGAAAGTTGTCCAGTTTTATGTTTCATGCAACCTATCAGTATTCGAAGGGCTGTCCCTTACTCGGTATAAAAAGACGACAAAAAACATTAAATAATGCATTTAAAAAAATCTACACTAAAATAATACATACATACACATGTGATATGTGGCCTTAATAGGCAAGGGATAATTCCCTTGCGGGGTAGGCAGAGCGTAAACGGCCGCAAAAACGGACATTTACGCCACGTCTGACATATGTTTGAGGGTCATTCGGAAAATTGTGTATCGCCATAGTGACAGGTTGTCAGCACATCGCCTAAAAGTGCAATACACACCCTCAAGTCCCTTAGTCGCCTCCTACGACTCCCACGGAAAAGAAATCGGGTGACGCTATTCTAAGCCGGCATCACACTAAAATAATAATTATATAATCTACACTAATATTAGAAACAAGAGTTTTTTGATTTTTTTTTAATTGCTCCGAAACTACTGGACCGATTTAAAAAATTCTTTTACCGTTGATTTAAATTGAAATTCTTTACTCAATGTAGGATAGTATTATCACTTATTGACGTCATGAATCGTCATTCTAAAAAAAGAAATTTGTAGAACACAATTTTTTTTTTTTACTATTTTGTTATGACCTAATAGAAAACCGGCTCGAGCGGGATAAAAAAATTAAAAATATAGGCACTGCCATGGGGCTGGCCAGGTTAATCACACGGCATGTAACTTTACGCCACCACCATCTGAAAACGATATTTGTTTCAAATTGAAGTCAAGATTTTTAGATTCTTACATTATCCCTGATGAACATAGGCTATATTAAACTGTCTTATTCCCGGGGGAAAATTGTTAGCGGCGGGTGAAACCGCTGGGCGGGCTGCTAGTGATAGAATATAACAGGATCTGGACTATGATTTGGAAAATGTTACAGTTTATAGCAGGAGCCAGAATTTGAGAGTACGCTGTTTCGGATTATTAATTGGAAATTTTCGGACAAATCTTGGCTATTACAGTGGGAAATATTTGAAATATGGCACCAAGGGCTCATAAATATAGTTAGCGATAAATTTTCTAATACTAACATTTTCTAATACTTACTCAATTATTTCCTATTGAAGATGACATAGCGGAGGAAAATGATTTAATTGACCAGTACCACGACCTACAGCAAAGAGTCCAAGAAGGCATAAACAATATCATTGATTATGCATCGGTAAGCTGTTTTATAGATTGTTATAATAATTAATAAAACCTATGAGACAATCTTCACCAGAAACAAAATAACATTGAAGAACGGCAATTTGTTTTAAAATATTTGTATAAGTATACGTGTTTTTCACACCAGCTCAGATGACCGACGGGAAATTAAACGCAGTATAGTATAGGTCTGAAATTCATAGATCGGGTCAGATATACTATACTGCATCAGAGCGATATATCATGAAATTAAATTCTCTGAATATTTATTTTATCTCACGGAGACTGTGACGTTAGGAAAAGGGAAAGAGAGAGCAGTAAATTTAAAGTAGTAGTAGTTGGGCACTGTGTTCGTTCACCGGGTTGTTCGTCGGCTCGGCGACCCACACAGCTAGAAGAATAAGTAGGTAGGGATTATAACAACATTTTTGCTATGGAAAAAAACATGGGGAAAAAAGACCAAGTAGCAATTGACTAGTATCCTTTTTCGTATTTTGTTTTAATTATAAATAATCACCACTTTCTATGCCCAAAATTAGGTTTATTGCATTCTGTTTCCCAAAATACGTCGAAGACTCTACGCCTCGGTACAACTAACAATTTATGGCCTTTAATATAGAAACCGCTCTTTATAATTCGTTCTCTGACGTTACTTTTGGTGTCCAGCTTTACACGAAGTACTCTCCACTATGGCTGGAAGACCGTCAGGAGGTGTTGCAAGGCTTCCTTAAGTATGGCGTGATCATGTCACCCGAGGAGTTCGACAAATACCAGTTCGAGAACAATACTGAACCACCTGAGAAAAAACCCACCCTTGAAGAGTATAAAAAACAGGTAAAGAACAACCGTTCTTTGTTAGATATGATATTCATGGTCATGAATATGAACAAATTGTACTATGCAGCCAATTGCGAAATCGTGAAAAAATTGCTGTCTTAAATTATTTTATGGCCCTCTACCAAAATATATGTAGAGACGATTTTTTCTTGATTTCGCAAGTAAGCCCCATTGTAAAAGTTGTATATAATCATTAAGTAGAATCACCCTGCAACGTTTGCTTACCGACCAAACAATAACCCTGCTTCTGTCGTGTTTAAAACTATTAATGAATTATATTTCATTTGACACCCTGCACATTCATATACTTGACTTGTGGTTTCTCAATGACGTCATTTCTGCGGGTGAAAACCACTAAACAGGTTGTCTCCCACTTTTCTAGAGTTTTATAAACATACTAAATGCTACCAGTATGATGATTGATGATCCGCAGAATTTTGATAGAATTTTAGTTTGAGCTACAAGCTGGACTAGACTCTATAGTGAGGTTTAGTGACACTTTTTTAGATAGGTATTCTTCTTGGTATTTGTAACAGATTTTGAAATACAACGCTATGTACAAAGAGGTGGAAGAATTGCCATCGACGTACCTGGCCAACGGTTGGCTTCAGCTTGACGTGAAGAAGCTGAATCAGTCGATCATGAACATCATTTGCAAGTGGAGCAACCTGTTCAAGGAGAATCTTAAGGAGCAAGTGCACAAGAGGTAAGCGTGGAAAATATGCACCCATAGACCGCCTGCATGGATCGGATAACGTACAGTGAGCGACTTGGCCAGATTTTTTCTCGCGAGATTACAAAGACATGAGCAACGAATTATACGAGTATGAATTATTTGAAAAAAAAAATGTAAGATACGTACGTTGCATAATACGTTTTAGCGATGCAGCGGCTGAGCCGCTCGATATAATTCGAACCTATTGGTAAAAGCGTGCCAGCTTCTTTTTTTACGTAGGTTACGCCATGAGTTAAATATACTGGCATCTTCCCCTTGATTTTTGGGTTTCGGACTACAGAAGGCTTTGTTAAATATTATTTTTTAGCGAAGCGAGAAAGAAAACAACTTTTGAATTTGAGGCTAATCGTTCGAAAGGGCTTGATGTGAATGTTACCGAACCGTCAGTGGGGAAATCCAACTCGCACTTGTCTGTTTTTCTGTGTATCTTGCCCATAGTGTTACAAAAATGCGATGCCTTTACGAGGCCTTGTAGCACGGCTTCACCTTACTGATAGAAATGCGACTAGCATACATGCCTGCGTAGCACGTGCATACTGAAGCAAGAAACTTAACTATTTTACAAAACTAAAGTATGAACTTTTTAAATTGCTCAGCCTGAACGATCTTGAAGATTTTATCAAGTACGCGACCAAGGAGCTCAGTGTAGAACTGGGTGAGGAAGACTACGAGGCTCTATTGAAAGTGATGGGAGTATTGGGAGAAGTGCGAGCTAAGATGGACGCCAATACCGACCAAATGTTTGAACCACTTAGAGATATAATGTACATGCTCAAAGAATTTGGTGTCGACTTCCCGGAGGAAACATACGATCAGGTAAGTTGTCCGATAATTTATTTGAGTTTTCAGGCCCCTGTTTTCAAATTTTCCATTTACAAATTAGTTTATTACAAACTAATGGTGGAAAATTCACATATTTGTTAACTGTCGTTACAATTTTATATATTTCTATTCAAAACGGGCCTGGTGTTATTTTATTTGGGTCGTTACTTTATAATATTTTTGAAAACTAATAGTGATATATCTAACGTGTTAATATAACCGTGCCTTACAATTTTCCTGCTAACATTGTTCGGGATTAGATGGAGGATAGAGACAACCATAAATATTCTGTGCATACGCTGGTAAGCAAGTTTACAACGCATAGAATATTAAAACTAAAAGGCTTTATTCAAACAATTAGAATGTTCTGAAACCGTTGATTTTGCTGTGTGATGGTAGCGCGTTGTTACTTCCCTACTTACCTTGTAAAGCTACAGAAAGTTTTCAACTCCGAGGATTTGCTATTCCATTATGACTTCTAAAGGTTCTATTTTCATTGTATAGCTGGATACGTTGCCCGAGAAATGGCGCAGCCTGGTAAAGCTAGCAACAGTGATGAAGAACAATGTTGCGCCGCTGCAGGCTGCGCAGGCGGCGCTCAACGCCAAGCGGGTCGCGCTCATCAACCTACGCCTCACCATGTACCGCGACCAATTCCGCCTAAAAGACGTTCGTAATTTATTTACAAATTACTATTACTAGCCAAAAGATCAAACTTGCCTTTCATAGTTACGTAGAAACTACGTAGAGACTCTCTTTCTTCTTCTCTCTTCTCGTAGAGACTCTCTCTTCTCTTCTCTTAAACTTAACTACCGTGATTTATTTTTAGTCGTAGAATAGCATTCTTTTAGAAATGTACCGCAAGTCTACTGACCTCGATATCCGCCCCTGAACAAAATCTTCGTTAAGCTCTCAGTGGGCGCTACGTCACGCAAGAGATCTACAGTCAAATTCTTTTCAGGTCTTTTTGGAATCATGCAAGGACTCCGCTTACCGTCAAATGGACAAGATAAACCTCGAGTTAAAAGAATTCGAGGATGTTATCGACAACTTGAAGCGAGCGTGTAGTCTGTTCGACATACAACCGCCGGATGAGAAGAACTTGAAGGCTTGCCGGCGCGAGTTGAAGCTCATCAAGGTATCGTAGACTTAAGAATTGACATGCTTGCAAATGAAGGACAGCGTTTTAAATATAAGACATGCAGAAACATGTGCAACCGGAGCTTTGATTTTGACATTATGAGGTGATTTTTTTCTATTGTCCTATTCACGCCAGTTTAGATTCCTACATGTCATCTTGCTTTCAAAAATCAAATTAAATGGAAGGAAATACTATAAAGCTTAGTTTGCAGGGGATTTAAGTTTTACCCCATGATTGCGGGGACATAAATGCCATAAAAACAACAATTAAGGCTTGGAGTTACTAACTATTCCATTAGCGAGTCAATTTCCTCGGCTCTACAATACTATACTAAGAAAATACAAACCTAATTTGCATTGCAGCAACTATGGGACTACTATTTCCTGGTGATGGGAACGATTGAGTACTGGAAGAAGTCTCCGTGGAAGAAGATAGACGCAGACGGCATGGACCAGGAGTGCAAGAAGTTCACCAAGGAACTCCGACAGCTAGACAAGGACATGAGAAACTGGTGACTTGATTAATTAAACCCCATACTTTATAAATGTGAAATAAGTGTCCTGCATCACGGACACCACAAAGGATTGTTGGAATTTTGCATGAAAACACGTCATGAGGCGTTGAGGCGCGGCGGGTTGATTCTTGGGTGTGGAAAGCTAACAGAATTTTTATATAAGGTGAAATTTTTCTAGTGACCGATAGCAAAAACTCAAGCCCTGGGCTGGTGATAAGGAACAACTTTCCACAAGAGCATAGGCCAAAATACGAAAAAAAAAGGGCCTCCCATACTAAATTGCCCATCAGCTGTTTCGGATTACTATGGAACTCATCCTTTTTTGGTATTGCTCTTATGTTCCTAGGGCAAATATGGTCCTCATAACCAGACCGTCGTCTGTTTTTAGTATCGGTCACGAGTAAAATTTTACCCTTTATCAATTAGGTTATCTGTATATCATATGTTTATATGGTATGATCAAAACTAACTTGTAGCTTTGCATGTTGTAGTTAATTTTTTACACATTTGAAAAAAATAATTATATGTGATTGCATGATGGTTCGTTTAAACAGGGAGCCGTACCCAGCGGTAGAAGCTGTGATAAAGAATTTGATGACCGCCTTGCGAGCCGTCACTGACTTACAGAATCCGGCCATCAAAGATAGACATTGGCTCGAGCTGATGATGGCTACCAAAGTAAGTCTCACTCCAGATCTTAAGGAAAATATGACAGTTACAGTAAATTAAATTTGGAGTATAATATTTTTTTTATTTCAATACAACCGAAAAATTATCCCGAAATTGAAAAGAGTAATTTTTCTCTCCCTTATGAGAATTAGAAACTCCCTTAGCCTATTCGTATCTTTCATATAAAATCTGCCTAATTTTATCTGAATTCATATCTAAAACAATAACTACACAGGTGAAATTCGATATAAACGACAACACAACACTGGCAGACTTATTAGCCCTCAACCTTCACAAGTATGAGGAAGAAGTGAAAACTATTGTTGATAAGTCGGTCAAAGAAGCCGCTATGGAGAAGACACTCAAGTAAGAGCTCTTTTTTTAAATAAAATATTATGCTATGTGTTATTTTTAGCATATAATATGTGTGTTCAGCTTAGAAACCCTTGATTCGGATGAAAAAGATCTCTTTTATTCGGAAAAAGAAAGTTTTTTGTACATTTGTTGACCACAGGGAACTGGAGGCGACATGGGCAACAATGGAGTTTGATTACATGAAACATGATCGAACCGGTATTACTATACCGAAACCCAGCGAAGAGCTAGTTGAGATTCTCGAAGATAACCAGGTACAGTTTTGTGAATTATGTGGTATTAGCGTCGTAGCACGTTGCTACGAGTTTGAGTAATGTTGCTAGGTCGTAGTGCGTTGCTACGTTATTCCTATTTCATCTCGACCCTGCCCTTATCCCAATTGATTCGGGGTCGGCCGGCGCAACATGATTTGTATTTCCTATGGTATGTAGTGGCTTGATAAAAAACCAATTCTATGCTTAAAGGCTCACCCAACCGTTGCCTAGCATAGCTTGGCAATATTATAACGAATATATTTTATAATATAAAAGATGCAGACAATTATACTGCAATGAAAACCAAATTATGTGTTTTAGAATCAAGTGCAAAACATGCTTTCATCAAAGTTCGTCGGTTACTACGAGGACGAAGTGAATGAGTGGGCCAAGAAGCTGGGCATGGCTGACTCGGTCATCGACCTCTGGTTCGAAGTGCAGCGCAAGTGGCAGTACCTTGAGAGCATATTCGTCGGCTCAGACGATATACGATCTCAGCTGCCGGAGGATTCCAAGAGATTCGATAAAATTGATAAAGATTTCAAGGTAAGAAGTCAACTTGTGCAACCATGCGTATTTTTTGTATATGTTAAGTACTTTTATATGTTACTATATGAGTATCAGGGACTCGTGGAAACTAGCTGCGCATAGAGTACTAAAACAGTGTGTGTAGTTTAACACCTTTTTTACGCATTGTTTTAGTTTTTATTTCGTGGATTATTATATTTGGTATTTAACGTCTGCTATAAAAAACAAGAACCCTGCTGCTTACTGTTATCTCGTGGGGATGAATCGCTATATTATTATACATTATAACACGCATCAAAATACGTTGCGTAGTTTTAAAGATCTAAGCAGGGACATACACAGGAAATGATGAATTTATGATAAAAGCTTCAACAATATTACGCTTATTATTCTAATAGGAACTCCTAAAAGACATTGCTCAAACGCCAAATGTAATAAAAGCAACCAACAAGCCAGGCTTGCTGGAGGATCTGGAACAACTGATGAAGGACTTGAACCTGTGCGAAAAGGCGCTTAATGACTACCTCGAGACCAAACGACTTGCGTATCCTCGCTTCTATTTCGTCTCTTCTGCTGATTTACTGGGTAAGAAAAAAATTACACATAAAATTATTTTTTCTTGCTCATCTAATCAGCAAATGTATTCTTAATTAGATTTTTATCTGACGCTACAACGCTTGTTGTGTTCCATCGTTATATAGGAATGCCAGTGGCTTCTGGGTGAGCTTGCTTCATTTTCGACTTTGTCCTTATTTGGCTCTAGATCTCACCCAGAAAGGGGCCCAGCAATAAATATTCTTAATGAATTTATCCTCCTCCTTTTAGACATCTTGTCCAACGGCAATAATCCACCTGCGGTATGTCGACATTTGACGAAGTTATACGACAATCTTGCGGTGCTGGTGTTCCCTAAAGGAGGGGGCAAACTTGCTTTTGAAATGATTTCCAAGGAAAACGAAGAACATGTGCCTTTCAAAGCACCTTGCTGCGATTGCTCCGGAAAGGTAACAACTGATTAATAAACTTTTTAAGAATACTATCGGTATCCGGTGATAGAGCGTGCTCGTTCGTATAGCTTAAGTTAGACATTCACACTATGACCACGCATGCCGACATTCGATGGCAGTAAAAGCGAGTTTTAAAATGTTTCGATGTCTGTAGGTGGAAGTATGGTTGAACCGAGTGACGGACTGCATGCGGTATACTTTGCGAGATATATTCGAACATGCCGTGAAGTCGTTTGAGAACAAGCCGCGTGATGAGTGGGTGTTCGACTGGCCGGCGCAGCCCGCGCTTGTCGGCACACAGATCTGGTGGACCACTGAGACTAACCAAGCCTTCGCCAAACTAGAAGAAGGTAAACATAATGAAATAAATACGTCACTCGTTCGTAAACCTTAATGCTTTGCAAGAAATCTTCCCATGATCAGGATAAAATGTGTATGATATTTTACATTACGGTTTTATCAAATATGACTATAAGTTAAAAGGTTAACCACCATAAACTTGACTGGTGGAGCTACGCCTCCACATATGGAATAGTCAACAATCTCATCACATAAACTAACTTAGAATAATGTATGCAGGTTACGAGGCAGCATTAAAAGACTACCAGAAGAAACAGATCCAGCTGCTAAACGCTTTGATCGTGCTGCTACTGACTGACTTGTCAGTCGGGGACCGGCAGAAGATCATGACAATCTGTACCATCGACGTACACTCGCGAGATGTTGTCGCCAAGCTCATTGTCGCTAAGGTCGAAAACTCCAACGCCTTTCAGTGGCAAAGTCAGCTCAGGTAAGATTTTTAGGAAATCAGACCTTAATTTAACAGCAGACATCGTTAGTCTACATGATATGTTAGAAAAAGACGAAGACGATTATCTCAGTACTTTTGTTCTATGGTACATTCACATTATTTGAAAAACTCAAGCAATTTGCATTTAGTAAAAATATAACCTTTTCAAACACCAGGCATCGCTGGGATTACGATAAGAACACGTGTTATGCCAACATTTGCGACGCACAGTTCCTTTACGATTATGAATACCTGGGCAACACGCCTCGTCTGGTCATCACACCGCTGACTGATCGATGCTACATCACATTAACTCAGGTAAGTAAGGATTTCTGGCAAAGGTAGTAGGTAATTCTTCGTGAAACTGACTCTTTTAAGCCTGTAAGCTAATCAGCCGATAAGTATGCAAAGAACTTTACAAGAATGCACAAACAAGACCATAAATCAACTGTAAATTTTTCGAAGTCTAGTCTGGTGTCGGAGGCCAAGATCCTCTTTGGGTCACTGAGCCACCGCAGTAAGTAAGTAAGTAGTAAGTCTTAACACATTCGATTTTGCCTTTTCTTCTTCTTCTGACCAGCCTTTGCCTTTTACAACTTCACACAAGTTAATTCAAAGATATCCGCCCAGGCCCGCTGAAAGATTCACCTATTTTCGTATAGAGTCTTCACTTAGTGATGGGCGGAGCGCCCGCGGGCCCAGCGGGGACTGGCAAGACGGAGACCACGAAGGACTTGGGGCGCGCGCTCGGCATCATGGTGTATGTCTTCAACTGCTCCGAGCAGATGGACTACAAGTCTTGCGGGAATATCTACAAAGGTACGAATGGTACATAGGTACATAAGTATACTCATATATAATCAATGTTGAAAAACTGGTTGCGAACGGAATGGGAAGTAGGGTCACTTTATTCAATATATTAACATACTAGCGGTTTCACCTGCTGCTAATTCCCGCGGGGGAAAGGATCTTTTCCCGGCATGAATTATAAGTAAACACCTTCCTCTTGAATCATTTTATCTACTCGTACTACAGAAAACCGCATCATAATCCGTTGCGTACTTTTAAAAATCTATTCATACATAAGATAGCGACTTTATTTTATACTATTTAGTGATTAATGCTGAATGAGATGTTTCCAAGTGGGAAACAATAAATATGATTCGAATTGCCTCTTGTTATTCCGTCAAATCTCTTCCCCTGTCAGTAAACAAGTCATAAGGAAGGTAGTGTTGAATGAGAAAATGGTGCAAGAAAAACTTAAATCATATAACTGGTCGCAATTGTTAAATATTATGTGTCCAATTTTACTATATCAGCAACAATTTTCTACATTTAATAATATATATGAACAAAGTAAAACTGAGATAAAAGTGAGAGAAAAAAGAATAACACAGCCATGGGTAACCAGAGAACTATACCACTTGCTCATAATGCGAGATATGCTGTTTCGCACGTGGAAAACGTCACCGAATAATAGTAATAAACGATTAGAGTATACCAGGTTCCGCAATAGAGTAAACAAGTTAATTAATACTACTAAGAATAACTACAGGCAAAAAGAAATAAGTACTTGTAAAGGGGACTATAGAAAAATATGGTCGTATATAAATAATTGGATAGGTAGGGTTAAGGGAAGTCTAGATAGCGTAATTAAGAAGTACTTAGGTAAACAAAATAGTTTGTACAATATTTGTTGCGATTTCGCTAAAACTTTTACAAAAGAGATATTAAATATAAAGCATGTGTGTAAGTCGAAGTTTTTGGATAGGAAACAATATGTAAAGGAAAGTAATATTTCATTCAGATTAACAAAAGTAAGCGCAAAATGTGTAGAAAAGGTTATTAGTAATTTAAGTTTAGAAAAAGCCCCCGGCTTGGACAAAATTAGAGCTAAGGATATAAAATATATAAACAAAGATATAAGTCCAATATTGTCACACTTTATAAACATATCATTGTCAACTGGATTATACCCGGATATGTTAAAAAAAGCTGTTATTAGACCAATATATAAAAATTGAAGCCATTATAACTACGCAAATTATAGGCCAATTGCCATTTTGTCCACTATAAACAAAATTGTTGAAAAAGTTATCGTAGGTCAAATTAGCGGGTTTTTAGAGCGTCACAATGTCATAACCGACTGCCAGCACGGGTTCAGGAGAGGCCGAAGCACGGACACCGCATTGTCACAATTTGCGGAGGTGATCAATGAAAGCCTCAACGATGGAAAGCAAGTTCTAGCTCTTTTCATAGATTACAAAAAGGCTTTTGACACTTTGGACCACGATGTGCTGCTGCAGGCCATGGTAGAATGTGGCATTGGTGGACCCACTAATCTATGGTTCAAAAACTATTTATCTAACCGGACTATACGCACTGTGATCGACGGAATAGAAGGAGAGGAGGCGCGCGTTACGCTCAGCGTGCCGACCGGCTCTGTGTACGGCCCGGTCGGGTATACTATGTTAGTGAATAGTGTAGTTAACGTGGTACATAAGTGTACAGTTTTTATGTATGCTGATGACATGTGCCTATTATACGCTTCACATAATATACCTACTTGAAGCTCGCTCCGTGGTACAAAACGACTTTGA
Organism: Tuta absoluta; assembly: GCA_027580185.1. NCBI lineage: Eukaryota > Metazoa > Arthropoda > Insecta > Lepidoptera > Gelechiidae > Tuta > Tuta absoluta. The sequence continues at coordinate 802,031 of JAQAHW010000019.1, read as the reverse complement.
CAATATCGTGAAATGGGCGCATGACAGCGGCATCATAATAAACACAACCAAAACACAATGTCTACGAATATTTTCCCCTCACAATAGACTAGTGAAAACCATTAGCAACTCACAGTTAGGCATAATTGGTCATACCTACGCATGTTTACATAGAAATAAAATAGCTTGCAACTGCGATAACTTAGTATTTGTAAGCAGATATAAATACTTAGGTCTTTTGGTTGATCAAAATTTCAACTTTAAATTGCATATTACTGAGCTTTGTAATAAGTTAAGATCAATACTGGGCAAGTTTTACCAACTGAAATCCATAGTCAGCAAAAAGACGTTGAGAATAGTGTATTATGCATTAGCAGACTCCCTTATAACCTATGGCTTAAGTATTTATGGTTGTACTTTCAATACATATTTAAAGGACGTTAAAAATCTACAAGTAAGAATCATTAAATATTTAGTAGACAAACAAACAAAGAAGGAATGCAAGCAGAATTATGACTCATTGTTTTCAGTTTGTAGAATTCTCCCAGTACATCTTAGGGTTAAATACCTATTGGCACTTAAACATTACTATGTCGATAATTATAAAACTAGCAAATGTAACAAGTGGAACACAAGTAGTATGAGAAGGGGCAGACTGATTGTACCAAGGGTAAGGAACTATTATGGCAGAAGGCTTAATAAATTCATTGTTCCTAAATTATTTAATGAAATTGAGTGGTTGAACCTAAAACCTAAACTATGTTTAGGGGGCTTCAAAGACAAACTTAAAAATTCATTGTTAGATTCTTAGGTTACATGTAATATATGTTATAAGATAAAAATATAATACCGTAAGTTTCTAATAGGCCTAGTAAATAAGTAGATAACGTAAGTATCTTGGTAAGTTATAGTGCGTAGGTGCACAGTTCGCTTGTGTGTGTGAGCGGTAACTCGCCAACAAACTGTTAACCAGTTTGGCGGGAAATTAGTTTTAAGTAAATGTACCTATTCCAATAAAAAAAAAAAAAAACATGAGATGTTTCCAAGTGGGAAACAATAAACCACCATCCCACCGAAGTCTGGCGCCAAGTAGCTTGCTGCGTTCCGTCAGTGTGTGGGAGTGCCAGTGCCTTAACAGGCTTCTTCTGGGTGAGCTCGCTCCATCTTAGACTCTGTCTCTGTCCTATGACCTAGACTAGAGTCAAGAGCAAACCCATCATTAATAAAAACAAAAAACAAAATATGATTCGAATTGCCTCTTGTTATTCCGTCAATTACCTCCTTTCGTAAACCGGGTAAATTCTAGGTTTGGCGCAAACCGGCGCTTGGGGTTGCTTTGACGAGTTCAACCGCATTTCGGTGGAGGTGCTGTCCGTAGTGTCGGTCCAGGTGAAGTCGGTGCTGGACGCCATCAAAGCCAAGAAGAAGAAGTTCGACTTCATGGGGGAGTACATCGTGCTGATTCCCACTATTGGCATGTTCATCACTATGAACCCTGGTTACGCTGGGCGCACTGAGTTGCCGGAGAATCTCAAAGCTCTTTTTAGGTAAGTTTTCCTTCTGAGTTTATTGGGTTTTCGTACTTTTTATTTAATTTAATTAATGGTTTATTAACATTCTGCTACACGCGTAATGATTGGCACGGCAAGGAATCTCAACCATCACTAGTAAATCTGAGTAGTACCTTCACATTTTTATCACCGCTTCATTCCACTACACCCCTCTTCATCACACTGACCACCTTCTGTCTGCTGATCTGGAACTCTAATATCCGTATTATTGCAGACCATGTGCCATGGTAGTGCCTGACTTCGAGTTGATCAGTGAGATCATGTTAGTGGCCGAGGGCTTCCAGGAGGCTCGTCTTCTAGCCCGCAAGTTCATCACGCTTTACACGCTGTGTAAAGAGTTGCTCTCTAAACAAGACCACTACGATTGGGGACTTAGGGCCATCAAGTCTGTACTTGTCGTTGCTGGGTCTTTGAAGGTGAGATTAGTAGTAGTAAGTAGGTTGTTCTCGCATTATCACTGTGACTGGATCAAATTATTCAATCTCTGCGAATTCTACGCACCAGTAGAAGGTGCAGATAAAATGTACCTGATACCGCTTTATTCCAGCGAGGAGATCGCTACCGACCAGAAGACCAGGTATTAATGCGAGCCCTACGAGATTTCAACGTCCCAAAGATCGTGACTGACGACACACCTGTATTCATGGGCTTGATTGGAGATTTGTTCCCCGCTCTCGATGTGCCTAGGAAACGTGACCTGGATTTCGAGAAGAGCTGCATTGATGCAGCTACCTCCATGAAACTGCAGCCTGAACCGGGATTTATTTTAAAGGTACTGTATCTTTATATAATACAAAACCAGTAGAATATAGCGTTTAAGGGGCAGCATTCTCGAATAACTAACGTTGTTAAATTTCAGATGGTTCAATTAGTGGAATTGTTTGCTGTGCGACACTCTGTCTTTATCATCGGGTTTGCTGGCACGGGGAAAAGTATGGTCTGGCAGTGCCTTCACAAGACTTATGCTTTGCTTAAAAAGAAACCTTATTACAATGACTTAGATCCCAAAGTAAGTAACAACTCTCCATACCAGTCAAAGCAAAATGATAAGGCAGTCATTTTCTTTGCTGGGGTACTATAGCATAACAGTGAGTTAACCATAAAAAAATTGAGTATTGTCGGTTATTCTTGTTAACCTAATAAAACCGCACATGTGTGTGACAGTTTGCACAATACAGGACATATGCACATGAGGGTGTATAGCAGAAATTCCGAAAATACGCTTTATTTTAGGTGTTGATAATTTAAACTCTTCAATTTGCTTAATGTGATATTTCTTTCATAGGCAGTGACAAATGACGAGCTGTTCGGTATAATCAACCCTGCGACTCGAGAGTGGAAGGACGGTCTGTTTTCCGTGATAATGCGTGACATGGCTAACATGACCGGTGATGGACCCAAGTGGATCGTTCTCGACGGAGATATTGACCCTATGTGGATTGAGAGTCTGAACACGCTTATGGACGATAACAAGGTAATAGAAAACTTATTGTTCCATTGGGGGAATGGCCGCCACGCACCGAAGAGCTCAGCGTGCGATATCGTCCTAACAGATGGACCGAAAATCTTGCAACCGTTGAATATAGTAAACCTTAAGGCCGCGGTCTAGTGAAGCGTTTGGGGAGATTTATGTCAAGCAGTGAGCGTTCTTACGGCTGTCAAAGATGGACATTAATAATGAGAAAGCAAATTGTGTTGATCATCTCGTAATGTTCTAATAGGCGAGTTTGTGTTCATGGATGCTTTTGGATATTTTTTTTTATGCAATACTTACTCGTTGGGCAGGTTCTAACGCTGGCCAGTAACGAGCGTATTGCCCTGACCAAGATGATGCGACTGTTGTTTGAAATCGCCAACTTGCGAACTGCAACTCCAGCCACTGTCTCGCGCGCCGGAATCCTCTATATCAACCCGCAAGATCTTGGATGGAATCCGTGAGTATCGTGGTTCTAACCTCTATTTACAGCTCATTGAAGTAAATTGTGAAATATTGAAATGGAATAGAGGGAATCTCTAACATCTTAATATGTCTGCTAGATTTGTGGCTTCATGGATTGAGACTACTCGCGATGACGAGACGGAGAAAGCGATCTTGACTGTGCTGTTCGACAAATACATCCCTTCACTGTTGGAATCCTGCAAGAAGTACAAACGCATCACGCCGTTAACTGAACTGCAGCAGATCCAGCTAACATGCTACTTGCTGGAGTGTTTCCTTACCAAGAGCAATTTGCCAAGTGACTGTCCTAAAGAATGGTAACGTTTTCTATTTCATTAAGTTTTAGTTTCTAATCTTCCCAAGAAGTTGCTATTTTAATAATCTTTTTCGTTGCTGTCATCGTGACTATAAATTGTACAACGCTGTTTCTCTGATTTGATGTTTCGCTAATGAGTCTGGCTAGTTTCGTAAATTTAGTATAGCATCACCCCATTGACGAGACATTGCTTGCAGTGTTCTTACTTTGCCACTGTATATATAGATGGATGTCTGATTGACTGAATTTTTGAGTACCTGCTCTATCTGCTCAGGTATGAACTCTACTTCGCCTTTTGCATCGTATGGGGCTTTGGGTCAGCGTTGTTCCAAGATCAAATAGTGGACTGGAGGAACGAGTTCAGCAAGTGGTTTTGCAACGAATTCAAATCAGTCAGGTTCCCTTCCACTGGCAACGTGTTCAGTTTCTTCATCGACCCTGAAACAAAGAAATTTCTGCCGTGGTCTGAGAAAGTGGAATCTTTCGAATTGGACCCAGATCTACCTTTACAGGTTAGTGCCCATGCCCTTGCCCATGTTACTAAACCTTTAATTTATTCAGTACAAAGATAGACTTTAATAAACGAATATTCTTAGTCATGCCTGGTGTCGACCTCGGAAACCACTCGAGCAAAATTCTTCATGGACATGCTGATCGGGAAGGAGAAGCCGGTGATGCTGGTGGGATGCGCCGGCAGTGGCAAGACCGTCAGCGTGACTGCCAAGCTAAGCTCGCTGTCGGAATCTTATGCTGTTGCCAATGTGCCGCTTAACTTTTACACTTCTTCTGGTAAGAGTATCAAACCTTCTTATGACAAAACGTATCAATGGCTAAGTAAGATATACTTACTACTAAATACTTAGGGTTTTAAGTGATTATTTAAGTAATAAATAGATTAACAGCAACTTGCTTATGATTATTTACACAGAGATGATTCAGAAAATATTGGAAAAGCCTTTGGAGAAGAAGTCTGGTCGCAACTTCGGCCCACCCGGGAACAAATTAATGATCTACTTCGTCGACGACATGAACATGCCCGAAGTAGACAAGTATTACACGGTGCAGGCGCATACTCTCATACGACAGTACATCAACTATAAACACTGGTAAATTTAAGCTGTTAGATTCTCATGACCATTTTGCATTGCACTCACTGTAGGGTTTGCGACACTATTATTTTTACTTTACTATGAAAAGTTATTAAAGTATAAACACTTCATGAATATTACTCCGCTTGCAGCGATATTGCTACTACAGTGTCCGATTTGACTTTGACGATATGTACAAGGTGGTTATGTGCTGCGAACTGCGCGTAATGCAAGTAATTGCATGTGTTGCGGCATTCATATGTATCATCTTCTACGCTATATAACTAAACTGCAAAACTAAATGTTTTTTATGATATTTTCGATCCAGGTATGACAGACAAAAGCTGTCGCTAAAGGACATTTCGAACTGTATGTTTGTGTCGTGCATGAACCCCACAGCTGGTTCTTTCACCATCGACCCTCGGCTGCAGCGACACTTCTGCACTTTTGCTGTCAGGTTTGTAGCATTTCTTATAAGATGGATAGCCGTTGTAATTTCATAGACTTCATTGGATAGATGTTGCGTAAAACGGCCAGTACTGCGGAATTTCCTTAAATTATTCAGTTTATTTATCCAGCTCACTGCTTTCCTTAAATCTAAAAACTTCCACAAACAATGTCAACAGTTTCCCGGGCCACGACGCGTGTTTCCACATCTATAAAGAAATCCTTAAGCAGCACTTGGCTCCAGCTCACAACAAGTTCTCGTTGAATGTACAGCGGTACTGCGAGCCGCTAGTTTTGTGCGCGCTCGCCATGCACTCTAAACTGGCAACCACCTTCCTGCCCACTGCTATCAAGTTCCACTACATCTTCAACTTGCGAGATCTTTCTAACATATTCCAGGTATTTAACAGTTATCAAACCTTCTATCTTTTATTGTAAATTATTTTCCTACAGTAAAGATTCGTATTATTAGTGTTCTATTTCTTTTCGTTTGCCCAAGTTTAGTTAACATTTAGTGGGGTGTCCACTGTTAAGCGATATAATCAGGTTAAATTTTCCTTTATCAGGGCATCCTGTTTACTACGGGCGATGCAATCAAGAATCAATCGGAGTTAATTCGGCTGTGGTTGCACGAGGCCACTCGAGTGTACTCGGATAAGTTAGTCGATCAAAATGATATTGACACCTTCCAGAAACTTATTGTCGATACCATAAAAAAGAACTGTGAGGTAAGTTCATCTTCATTATGCTTTGGTCGTTTTATAATTATCTTCATTGTTTTGGATATATTTTTCTTTTCTAGGTACGTACTAATAAATACATATTTTTTGACAATTAGATAGCCACATTATCGCTGGCCGCAAGTATATTAACTAATATTGTTTTCTTTGATCGTGACCTTGATTTTAGGAATACGAAGAGAACACCGTATTTGAACAGCCATTGATTTACTGCCACTTTGCGGAGGGCGTTGGGGATCCGAAGTATTTTCCCATCCGCGGCTGGCCACAGCTCAAGAAACTGCTGGATGAGTCACTGTCTGCTTACAATGATCTTGTAGCCACTATGAACCTTGTGCTTTTCGAAGACGCCATGTACCATATCTGCAGGTATTACTGGATAATCTTGAAAATTTTAAATAGATGATAGGCGTGATAGGCCTGTGCCAGATAATTATGTCATTGTCGAGACTACCAGAAACACAACAATCTGCACCATATTTTGTATTAGGTCCTTACATATGAAATTGGCGTTTTGTATGGGAGGAACAAAGAGTCGTTTTTTTTTAACATAGTATATTTATTTAATCAAAGTATGAGCCATTGTAATCTATGCACTTTTGCCATCTCATAGGTAGTTCATTGATCCCTTTACTAAAAAAACCATTCGGACGGGAATCAATAAAATCTTTGAAGGCGATTTGGACTGCCCCATCTGAGTTGAATTTTTTCCCTTGCAAGAAGTTATCCAAATTTCGAAAAAATTGGTAATCTGTTGGAGCAAAGGTCCGGGGAGTACGGTGGATGCCTTAGACATTCCAATTGAAGCTCTTCTAATTTGCTAGCCGTCTGTTGTGCAGTGTGTGGTCTAGCGTTGTCGTGAAGCAACAGTGGCGTAGAGCGATTGACCAACCTCGGTTGTTTAGCAGCTAGCTTTTCCATCATGGTTTGCAATTGCTGACAGTAGACATCTGCCGTAATCGTCTGGCCAGATTTGAGAAAACTGTAATGAACGACACCGGCGCTAGTCCACCAAACGCTTACAAGTAACTTTTTATTGGTCAATTTTCGCTTGGAGCAGGCTTTGGCTGGCTTGCCAGGGTCCAGCCATTGCGATGAGCGCTTCCGATTATCGTAGAGAATCCACTTTTCATCACATGTAATGATTCGATTTAAAATCCCTTCGTTATTGTGCCGGTCAAGTAATGTAACGCAGCAGTTGACGCGCGTTTGCCGGTTTGCTTCACTCAATTCGTGAGGAACCCACCTTTCAAGTTTTTTAATCTTTCCAATTTGCTTCAAGTGGATTAAAACAGTTTTATCACTAACACCGAAGCCTGCAGCTAATTCGGACGTGGTTTGCGATGGATCCACTTCCACAATAGCCTTCAATTCTTCATTATCAACTTGGGTCTCCGGCCGTCCACCGGGCTTGTTTTGCAGGTCGAAATTTCCAGAACGAAAACGTTGGAACAAAAACGCACTGTGTTTTCTTTTGCGACACAACCGCCATACACATCATTAACCCTTCGAGCCGTTTCCGCAGCACTGGTGCCACGGTGGAACTCGTACTCGTAAATAACGCGATATTTCAAATTTTCCATTTTGTAAATTGAGCGATGCAAACAGAAAAAAGATAAGTAAAAAAACAAATGAATGACGGTTTACGAAACACAACTACATGTGGAAATAGCTGTATAAATTTGAATTTCGAATTCCTAACCAAATAGGAGAAATTTGTGATCAAAGTGGCCAGTACGACAAAACGACAATTTCATATGTAAGTACCTAATATTATATGTGCCTAAGAATTGGATAGTAATGCCCTGATATACTTAGCGAGTAGAGTACCGATCACCAGTCTCATTACGTGTGTTACTGTCACCGAAGCAAACATTTATGTTCAGGGTCAACCGCATCCTGGAGGCTCCACGTGGCAACGCACTGCTAGTTGGCGTGGGTGGTTTCGGCAAACAGTCCCTGTCAAGACTCTCCTCATTTATATCCTCACTGGAGGTGTTCCAGATCCAACTGCGGAAGGGTTATGGAATCACTGATCTTAAAGCTGACTTAGGTATTACTCCATTCATATATTTTGACAGGGTATTGTTTAGCAGAGCACCGACGAATCAAGGATATTGGCCCATCAAAAAAAATCAAAAAAATCAAAAATATTTATTGTCTATAACAAACTTAATGTTAGTAGCTAGGTAATGGAGTCTCCTTTTAAGCAAGAAGTATGCCTGTATCAGGAGGCTCCGCTCTTCTATGCCAGACGATAGACTTATTTGATATATATAAGACATACAGTTTAGTTAATAAACATATGTATACAAAATTTAAGAAATTGCAAAGGAATGTGAATGTGTTATATTGAGTCTAAATGTAGATATATAAATAAAAGCTTGTAACATAGTGAATAGATGTAGATAATTAGATATACAGATACATTTATATATATGTATATATACTTATGTATGTGTAGATGACTCTTCTAAATGTTAAGTAGTTGCTCACATGTGTCGTAACTTAGATGCTTTAACCAGGTGACAAGAGTAGATTTACATTCATGGTAAGATTTACTATATATTTGTAGTTCTTTGTTAATTTTATTATAAAGGCACACCTCGGACACTGGCGCTCAAATGTATGAATCAAACGCGTTGCTACGCACACAGTCTAAGCTCGCGTAGGTGAACGCGGACCATGCTTGTGTGTGTGAGACAACATGTCAGGGTTGCCGCCATTTGGCGTTCGCGAATCGGGAATGCAATGTGCGGCAGTATGAAATGACCTTCGTTTACGCATCTTTGCTAGCCGGTGTCTGAGCGTCCTCCGAGCGCGGGTGGGCGGCGCTTGTAGGGGGAGGCAGGGAGTGACCATACTGTACGCTAGTACTATTAATTATACTGTGATAAAGGTATGCCTTTGGATTGATTTAATCTTATGTTACATGTTATGAAAAACTATAAATGAGAATAATTCTGTTTTTGGACACTGATTTTAAGCATCCAAGTCTCGTATTTTATTAATTACCCAGGACACAAATATTTTTATCGAGAATATTGTAGCTAGCCTAATTTAAATCTCGATGATCCTATGATTTCCTGTCTTGGTCGTTAATGTATTGTTGCTTTTCTATAGCGGGTCTGTACATCAAGGCTGGGCTGAAGTCTATTGGCTGCGTGTTCCTAATGACGGACGCTCAGGTGGCCGAGGAAAGGTTCTTGGTGCTAATCAACGACCTGCTGGCGTCGGGCGAAATCCCCGACTTATTTGCTGACGACGAGCTTGAGAACGTCATCAATGGCGTGCGAGGAGAGGTGAGTTCTTGATACACGAAATTTTAGACTTCCAATGAAAGCGCCGTTTCCCCGTTAGGAGAAATTTTAGAAGACACTCAACCTCATCCATACCAAATATAAGCTGTTGTTCTGTCTGTATAGTATGGAGAAGCTGTACCTGTATAGTGATACCAGATTATTGTAGCATAATTTTTACATTATCGGTTAGGATAAGAAGATACACCTAGTTAAAATAAAATATCAACCCAAGTTTAGACTAGCTAAAGGACTTTATTTGAAGGTTTATGTATACGATACTAGATAACTAAATACCGGAAGATATATTTATTTATTTATTTATTTAACCATTTATTGTACACAAAAACATACACAGGAACAATTTACAATGAGACAAGACACAACAGTGAATTTATCAAAAAGTTAATTTAAGTTTGTCATTAAAAAACATGTTATACTTAGAGCTTACTAATTGTGAATCTACTTGGAAATATAGGTTTTGAAGTTTAATCGTCTTTCTTCACGCGTGAAGAATATACTATTATTGCACAGTAAGAAACAAAATAAAATATGGTTCTTTTTTCCCTCTGGTTGGCCGGTAGATAATCCGCGTTGCATTTGACCCACTTTTTGTACGATATGTGTATGTAATAATAAAATAAATTTATAAGTAATACAAAGATATAAACAAAGAATACCACAAACAAACAAGAGAAAAAGGAATAACAAACTGATTTTTTCATGTGCAGACTAAAGCAAGTGGTGTTCCCGATACTAGAGAAAATTGCTGGCGTTTCTTCATAAACCGCGTCAGAACAATGCTAAAGGTTTGTTACATATTCCATGCCATGATTAGTAGGTAAGCACATTAAAAATAAACCACTGAACTAAGTCGACCTGGCGGTAGGTTTGTGCTTGAAATTGTATTTTTTTTATTATAAGTCTAATATTATAAGTAAAGTATTCCACTACAGGACAAAGGCCTCCCTTCCATTGTTTCCTGTCTTGTGCTACCTCTATCCAGTTATTGGCGTGGGCATCTAGTTCGTCTCTTCATCAATTTTCCCTTTACGCAATACTCCTTATCTATTTAAAAAGCTCAAATAAAAGAAAAGTCTGACATTTCAATCTACGAGTATATTGACGATGTTGCTGCCTGCCTGTCTAGGTGGTGCTGTGTTTCTCGCCGGTGGGCGCGACGCTGCGTATACGAGCGCGCAAGTTCCCGTCGCTCGTCAACTGCACGTCCATCGACTGGTTCCACGAGTGGCCGAAGGAGGCTTTGCGATCTGTGTCACGAAGGTTCATCGCCGAAGTTAAATCTCTCCCGGTACTCGCCAATCCATCCATTTTGTATGATAAGTTTTGTCATGTTTTAAATGGCTTAAACTTTGAATGTTGTCGATCGACAACCACACACAATGACATACTTAAACGTGTGAGGGGTCGTGCCAAATAAGGTGTTGCGATAGTATATTAATATTATCTAAGTATAAAACATTTTCAGGTGAATTTAGTGGAGTCTGTATCAGATTTCATGTCTCACGTTCACTCAAGTGTGAACGTTATGTCTGCCGTTTATTTCCAAAACGAGCGTCGCTATAACTATACGACGCCGAAGACTTTCTTGGAACAAATCATGTTGTATGGGAAATTACTCGATGAAAAGACGAAGAATTTGAAAGTAATGGTTTCTAGACTTGAAAACGGACTGGAGAAGTTACTGCAGTGCTCTGCAGATGTCGCAGTGTTAAAGGTATGTAAGGCAAATATTTGATTCATAAACCTCGGCAACTCAGGTTTGGTCTACAGTTGTACCTACTAAGTGTCATGTTGCAGGTAACTCTAGCAGAACAAGAAGTCATATTGAAGATAAAAAACAAGGCTGCCGAATCACTGATCGAAGTAGTCGGTGCTGAAAGTGAAAAAGTTTCCAAAGAAAAGGCATTCGGTAAGCTATTGTTCTTAAGGTGTCTCCCAAAGCATGCTATTAAAGTAGTTGTGTGTGTTTTCTAATACAGTTGTCACCCACAGCCGCCGAAGAGGAGAAAAAGGTAAAGGTTATTGAAGAAGACGTGACGATAAAGGCAAAGATATGCGCGGATGATCTAGCAAAAGCAGAACCTGCATTGATGGCGGCGCAGGAGGCGTTGAACACACTTAATAAGAACAACTTGACTGAGCTGAAGTCTTTCGGCTCTCCGCCCGAGGCCGTCGTTAGTGTCTGCGCTGCTGTTTTGGTGCTCTTCGCGAAGAAGGGGAAAATCCCTAAGGATAGATCCTGGAAGGCTTGCAAGGTACTAAATGTTGGAGATATTATGTTTTTATCTATAGGTATGTCTTTATGACCCTAATTTTATTTCGTCCAATTTTCAGATACTTATGGGTAAAGTGGATCAATTCTTGAACGACTTGATCTACTATGACAAAGAAAATATCCACCCTGACGTTATCAAGGTATGAATAAGTAATTGAATTATCGAATTGTTTAAAACATCTTAATATTGTTAGCTTAATTTATTTTTATGTCCATAAAAGCTGGTGAACTTTTCTTAAAAATTAAATCCTTTTAGGCGGTTATGCCGTACATCAAGGACAAAGATTTCAACCCGCAATTCATCCAAGCGAAGTCAGCGGCTGCGGCCGGGCTGTGTTCGTGGGTGATCAACATTGTCAAGTTCTACGACGTGTATGTTGTGGTGGAGCCCAAGCGGCGCGCGCTCAACGCCGCCAACGCTGAACTGAAAGCCGCTAGGGATAAGCTACAGATGCTCAATGATCAGCTCAAGGTTAGCCTTTACGTAAAAAAAGTAAGATAGTACTTACTAGAAATGGTTGTTGGCTGGAGATGTGAATTTCCTCTTCATTAAGAAGAGTACCTAGGTTTACAAAGAAAATATTAGGTTGCAAGTGTGCAAAGGAATAAATACAAAAGTGGCGTGAAAAGTACTACTTTACAAATAAAGGCTCTTTTTGCGGTGTTAAGGAATTGGAAGAAAAGCTGGGTGTGCTGATGGCGGCGTTCCAGGATGCTGTGAACGAGAAGATGAAGTGTCAAAAGGAGGCTGACGCTACCAACGCTGCGATCGATCTCGCCAACCGACTCGTCAATGGTCTAGCCTCGGAGAAGATTCGGTGCGTCTGTCTACTATTACCTTAATATTGTGTTCACCTCCAGGTCTTTATACAAAGATTTGAGAGTATAAGCCCAGCAGGCTATTCAAAGACACCGGTTTATCAGCGATTCGTTGATTCGATTCACACAACATGAGTGAACCTAGGAATTCACCACTTGAAAAAAATTGGAAGAAACGAATTAAGTAATACTTTTAAAGCATTCCTTGCAGGAACAAAAAATGCAGCAATGTAAATAATATGAAACTTTTTCTTTTATCATTTATGTGCAGTTGGTCTCAGACCGTTGTAGATCTTAAAGAATCTGGTTCTCTTCTACCTGGTGACGTGCTTCTGGTAACAGCCTTCATTTCGTACGTGGGCTGCTTCATGCGGCGCTATCGTATCTTGCTCATGCAAGAAAACTGGGTTCCAGCTCTAGAAAAAACAAATGTAAGTTTCTTTATTCTTGTAAAGTGAAAATTGAGACGGAGTGTCAAAAAAAATAATATTAATATCTACTTAAACCCTCTTTTGTAGCCGAAAATCGCAATGACCCCAGGACTGGACCCCCTGTCGATGTTGACGGATGACGCGCAGGTCGCGACGTGGAACAATGAGGGTCTACCCACAGATACCATGAGTACGGAGAATGCTACCATTCTTACCAATTCTGCGCGGTGGCCGCTCATGATTGATCCGCAACTGTTAGTATGCTGTAGTAGCTGACGTATTTGCATAAGTAGTCATAGTAGTTTAGTAGAGTGTCGATCGAAACTCTATACCTACTATCCAGTGGGCTCACCCAGATGTTCAGATAGATACCTTATAAAAAGCATCTTTATAATGATAAGAATATCTAAATTATCGTTGTGACATACTATCAACATATTTTGCAGTTGAGATTACGTTACTTTAAAACCGAGTAGACTCAGGAAATGCCACGTTGATATTTTGTAACTCGTTCGGCTCCGAACTTGGTTAGAGCTTTGGAAATGGTTGATAATTTTGTTATTTGGTTTGGACTAAGGTGGTTGAGTATGGTAATTTCAATAAATAATTTTGTATTTATATATTCGTAAAACGCAGGCAAGGAATAAAATGGATAAAAAATCGATACGGCAACGCGTTAATCGTGATTCGACTGACGCAACGCAATTACTTGGATCGTATCGAGCGAGCCATCCCGAACGGGGATACTGTTCTGCTTGAAAACATCGGAGAAAGCGTGGACGCTGTGTTGGAGCCGCTGCTAGGCCGTGTGCTTATCCGGAAAGGAAAAATTCTTAAGGTTAGAGGTTTCTCCCATCAATATTTTTTTCGTACACAGCAGTTTTAAAGATAATATGCTCACATTCGGATGAGAGGCAATACTTAAGCGGGCTAAATCCAAGCAGTAGATAGTAATGCTTGAAAACAATACTTAGTGTCAGAGCTACAGAAAACTAGAGTTTCTTTGATAACGCTGGTCTACTTTTCGCCAAAGCAAATAAAATCTATGATAATAGCAAATCCCTAAATTATATCATAATATTGTTGGTATATCTAGATCGGTGACCGAGAAATCGACTACAACCCAGCGTTCCGGTTTATAATGCAGACGAAGCTGGCCAATCCACACTACCAGCCCGAGATGCAGGCGCAATGCACGCTTATCAACTTCACCGTCACACGAGACGGGTAAGTTTTTGGGTTGTATCGTACAATAGGGAAACCTTCGAATTCGATCATCCAAATGGTCCCTTGGTCCAAGATTAATTTGACACCTTAAAGAAGCTCTAATACATTCTATTTGAAATCAGTTTGGAAGAGCAGCTGTTGGGCGAAGTAGTAAAATGCGAGCGACCAGATCTGGAAGAGCTGCGTGTGGGACTAACCAAGCAGCAAAATGACTTCAAGATCACCCTAAAGTCTCTGGAAGATGACCTCTTGAGGCGATTGGCGACAGCTGGACCGGATATTCTCAGCGACGCGGCACTCGTCATCAATCTTGAGAACACCAAAAAGACTGCTGCAGATATTGCTGTAAAAGTAGCTGAGGGAAAGGTTACCGCCGTCAAGATAGACGACGCGAGAGAAAAATATCGGTGAGCACATACACACCTATAGGTAATATGTATTCGCTAGGTAACGTTTTTGTATTTCCTCAATCGTCTGTCTTGCGTTCCTAGACCTGCCGGATCAAGAGCGTCACTGCTTTACTTCATCCTAAACGACTTGAACAAGATCAACCCGATATACCAGTTCTCTCTGAAGGCCTACACGGTGGTGTTCAAAGATGCACTGTTTAAGGCTCCGCAAGCTGAAGAGCTGGAAGTGCGCGTGAAGAACCTGCTGGAGAGCATCACGTTTCAGGTGTATGTGTACACTGCGCGCGCGTTGTTCGAGAAGGACAAGCTTGTCTTCCTGTTCCTAATCGCTCTGCAGGTATACAAATAGTTTGCTATAAATTCTAAAGGCTTACATATCTTGATTTCTTTGATCCCTCTACTAGCTATGTTATGTCACACATCTTTTTGTGCTTCTAGGAGGGGTTCCTTTGTTTGAACCTATCTCATCTGCATGTTGTTAGTTTATACATATTCGATATTAGGTATTGATTCTGATATAGGTGCTGCAAGTTGAAGGCAAGATAGCTCAAAATGAATTGGACTTCCTCCTGAAGTACGCGGTGGCACCAGAGCCGTCTCCATACACTTGGCTCTCCAATAACGGCTACGGTGGTATTCTCAATCTCGCCAAGATGGATGCCTTCGAGAATATTGATAAGGACATTGAAGGAGGGGCCAAGAGGTAAACAATAGTGATTGTGTTAAACAACAGTATCTTAAAAGAAGATTCGGCGACGGTTCTTATTGATCATTGCAAGTTGCAGTGCTGGTGCCTTTGTTTAGTTATTTCGTGATTTTATTTAAAAGAATCTGTCAAAAATATGACGTGTATTGTATAACTCTTAACATATCATAAATTGCTGGCGACTTTTCTCAGATGGCAGAAGTATACAGATGGTGAAGCTCCTGAAAGAGACAAGCTTCCCGGAGAATGGAAGAATAAGTCACCATTGCAGCGAGTGTGTATCATCCGAGCGCTTAGACCTGACAGGATTTCTTACGCTGCTAAGTGAGTAATATATTTCAACTGCCGCTAATTTAATGCAGGGCAATACTGTAATATTTATTCCCAAAACAGCCGTAGACTTTTTATATTATGTGGTTTTACTTTAAAATTCACGACAAGCATTAAATAAATTTGTGCTTATCAATAATAATGCTTTGCACATGCTTTTGCAGTGCACTATGCGAAGAAGTTTTGGGATCACGATTTGTCGAGGCTCGTTCACCGTCACTTGAGAAATCTTATGAAGAAGCGACTCCCACAACGGCAATGTTCTTTATTTTATCCCCTGGTGTTGACCCTCTAAAGGTATGGTTTAAGATCTGCATAACACGTACTAAAAATCCTTTCATCATTCTTTTATAATTCATAAAATTATTTTTTAATAGGAATTGGAAAAGCTCGGCCGTAAGGTTGGGTACACAACAGACAAAAAGAACTTCCACATCGTGTCACTAGGGCAAGGTCAGGAAGTCGTAGCCGAGGACGCCATGGGCCTCGCCTCTGCTCAAGGCGACTGGGTCATCCTGCAGAATGTCCATCTGGTGGCCAAGTGGCTGCCCACGCTGGAAAAGAAACAGGAAGAGGCTTTTGAGAATCCTCATCCTAAGTTCAGGTGACTTTTGATACCTATACTGGGTGAACCGGTAAAAGACAATATTTAAATGCGTTATACTGAGACTGAGAGGTGTCCGAATCAACCCCACGTATGTGCTGCGATTTCTTGTAGTTTCCGAGTTTTTCAACTCAGCTCTAAATTTGTAAGGGACTGTTTTGTATGCGGCGCTGGGGCAAGTACAAACAACGGCTGCTCGTAGCACACTGGCGTTTATTGTATAATAGTATAACTTATATGGGCAGGCGCAGCTACCCTCTATGCACATACCTATCATTTCCCCCCCCCTATTTTACAAATACCTATTACTTAAAAAACCTTCTAAAGTCTATGTTAGCCGTGCGTCTTTTTGGCCTTTCTTCCACTTCTGAGCGAGCTTCTTGAAAATCAGGCTCACTATCATCATCTGTGGTGTCTGTGGCCGGTGTGACAGTCCGCTCCATCTCGCTTCCTTCAGTATCCAGCTGCGGTGAGATGGCCTGTCGGCGGTGCGTCTTAGCAACATCCGCAACCTGCAGCGACTCGTCCGTCTCTGACGCTGAGCTAGCTAACTCAGCACAGCTTTGATTTTGGCTCTCCGAATCCGTTGGAAATGTTGATGGAACGAGTGGTAGTTGTGTCGAGGACTGTGGAGGCGATGTCATCAACGGCGGTGTTAAGGGCGACAGTGGTAGTTGCGGCGTTGTCGACGGTGTCAGCGGCGACTGCGGTGGCGGCGGCGACGGCGGCGGTGGTGGCGGCGGCGGCGGTGGCGGCGGCGACGGCGGCGGTGGCGACGGTAAGTGCGGTAAGTCTTTTTGCGTACCCTTGTCTTTTATGATTTGATTTTTATGTCTATTAACTTGTTCCATAGTTTTACTATCTTTAATTAAATATACCACTTTTCCTAATCTTTTGACTACAATTCCCTTCACCCAACTAAATTGATTTTTGTTCACATATTTTTTATATAATACTAATTCACCTTCCGTAAAGTACGTTACTTTAGCACTCGATTTTTTATTCACTGGCAAAGACTGAGAACCGCCATTATTATTACTCACGTTTGTCGATGGTGAATGCGACTGTGACGTCATTTCATTCTCGGTAATTAAGTCTAACCTACATCTTAATTTCCTTCCGAATACACTTTGTGCCGGGGATAAGCCAGTGGTCGAATGAACCGAATTTCTATAGTCCATTAAATATCTCGTAAGTGCCAAACGTTTCTCTGACTCATTCTTTTTCCCATACAAAGTCGATTTAATACCTTTTTTTACTATTTTAACAAAGCTTTCAGCTTGTCCGTTGCTCGCTGGGTGATAAACCGGTGACGTTATATGCGTAATGCCATTACCTAAACAAAATTGAGCAAACTCCCGTGAACAAAAACTTGTGCCATTGTCACTAACTATGTACTTTGGTAGCCCATACTTAGAAACAAAATCACATAGCTTACCGATAACAGAACTTGAGCTTGTAGAGGTATTCATATCATATACTTCTACCCATTTACTCTTTGCGTCCACAATTACTAAGTAGGTATGACCGTTAATAGGGCCCAAGAAATCGAGATTTAAACGTTCGAATACTTTTGCGGGGGGGTTCCACGGGGCGGGGGGAGCGCGCGCGGGTGACGGCCGTAGTTGTAAACAAACATCACACGTACCTATCATAGTTTCTATTTGTTCATCGATACCGGGAAACCAAAACCTGGACCGAGCCTCAGCTTTAGTCTTTACAATGCCCAAGTGCGACGTATGCAACTCTTGTAAAACTTTTTTGCGTAACTTTTCAGGGATAACAACCTTATGACCTCTCATAACACAACCGTTTTCCAATGCTAATTGCGACCTGCACATGTGGTATGGTTTTAACTTTTCGTCCGTAACATTTTTCTGCCATCCCTGTAATATAAACTTAGAAACTTGTTGCAAAACCGAATCATTATTAGTTTCTTTACGTAACTCTTCACTAGTTATAGGCAAGCCGTCGTCTAACACGAAACAAACATACGCCGGTCGATCGGTGATAGCCGTATAGTCTCCGTATGCGCTGTCCTGCTCATTGCCCGCACTCCCCGAAACTGGTTCCGGCAAACTCGCGCGTGATAGATAATCTGCGCTGTTATCAGCGCTACGGATATATTCTATGCTATAGTTATAGGCACTTAGGAACATAGCGTATCTTTGCAGGCGGTTAGCCGAGACTTCGGGGATGCCTTTATGAGGACCAAATATCGATATTAATGGTTTGTGATCTGTCCTTAAAATAAACGGCTTCGACCTACCGTACAAATATTGATGGAAGCGCCGCACCCCATAAATAATAGCGGTCGCTTCTTTTTGAATTTGCGAATATCGTTTTTCCGCGGCATTTAAAGTGCGTGATGCAAAACAGATAGGTCGCTCAATACCTTTATCATCAGGCTGTGATAAAATAGAGCCAAGACCGTTGGGGGACGCATCAACAGTTAAAATTAATTTTGCGTTCGCGTTGTAATGAGCCAACACTGTATCGGAAGTAAGTATCTGTTTAATACTGCTAAATGCTTTTGTATGAACATCGGTCCACGCCCATTTTGTTCCTTTTTTTAACAAATCGTATAAGGGGCTCAAAATTGCTGAGGCGTTCGGTACGAAACATCGGTAATAATTAACTAATCCTAAAAAAGATTGTAATTGACTCACATTTGTAGGTGCCGGTGCCTCCGTCACGGCTTTTACTTTTTCAGGCGATTTTTTGAGACCATGTTTATTTATTACATATCCTAAATAACATATTTCCTTTTTGAAAAACTCACATTTTTCACGCTGAAGAGTCAAACCCGCGTCCTCCAACCTTTGTAAAACAGTTTTCAGTCTTTCAGTGTGTTCGTTGCGATCTTTCCCTGTGACTAGTACATCATCAAGCAAACACAATACCCCATCAAGCCCTGAAAGTATACACTCCATTGCGCGCTGAAAAATAGCTGGCGCGCATGATAATCCGAACACAAGTCTAGTGTATTTAAAAAGACCACGATGCGTGTTTATGCAGGTTATTTTTTGTGATTCATCATCTAGAACAAACTGATTATAAGCCATTGATAAATCCAGTTTTGTGAATTCCTGCCCGCCGTGCAACTTGGAGAACAATTCATTGACCGTAGGTAACGGATATTGATCTACCAAAAGTTGTTTATTAATGGTAACCGAGTAATCCGCACAAAGCCTAACTGATCCATTCTTTTTTAAAACTGGCACAATTGGTGACGCATAATCAGCATAATCGACAGGCTCGAGAACTCCCAACTGCACCAGCCTATCTATTTCCTTGCCGACGGCATCACGCAATGCAAACGCTATTGGCCGCGGCTTGAAAAACACTGGTTTGACACCATCTTTCAAGATAAGTTTGATTTTATATTTATTAAATTTGCCTAGTTTATTTGAAAACAAAACTGAAAATCGTTTTTGCAGTTGTGGCACAGTTTCGGCGGCCTCATTACAATAATTTACCTGTACTAACTGTAAATCGAAAGCGGATATGAAATCCCTACCTAGTAAAGGTGGACCGCCGTGTCGGATGACGTAACCATTTAGCTCATTAGTTTGTCCTGCGTATTCAATAGTCAATCGGGCAGTACCTATACAACATAACCTCTCGCCCGAATAGGTCATTAACCGTTTCGATGTTTTTGACAATGGTATATTTTTGAAATGCATTTTATACACGTATTCTGATAATACGGTCACTGCGGAACCACTATCGACTTCGAATTGTAACTTTAACCCATTCACCTTTACAGTTTCAACCATTGGCTTTCCCTGATCTGAACGAATACTGTAAACATATAACAACTCACCGTCATCATCGCTTTCACCATCGACACTTACGTAGTTCACTTTATCCTTGCGATCCTTGGCGTTATCCTTGCACATCCTACGTAGGTGTCCTTTCTTGAAGCAACGCTTACAAGAGTAGTTTGAAAAACGGCATTCTGACGATTTGTGTGAATAATAACCGCAAATTTGACAACGCTCCTTCGATCCCTGGATTTTAAACAGCTGATTTTCAGTTGACGATCCGGGCGCAACTGTGACGGCGGACGCCGCGCTGGCTCGCGCGCACCTGATGCTCTCAGCTAGCTCGACGGCGCTTGCCAGGGTCAACTCCGACAATTCCTGCGCATACAGCTTCTCCTTTTCTGCGCTGGCCAGCATGCCCATTACGAACCGGTCACGCAACGCTTCTTCTACGTTCAAGAAACTGCAGTTTGTCGTAAGTCCGCGGAGCCGAGCTGCCCACTGTGGGTACGACTCGCCTGGCTGTTGTACCGCCGTGTAAAAATTATGACGGTCCACGAATCCAACACGCTTGGGGGTGAAATGAGCGTCCAAAAGTGATAAAATATCCGCATATGGCACCTCCTAAATGTCCTTAGGCTGCGCTAGATCGGCAGCCAATTGATAGGCTCGGCGAGTGCACTAAGCAAAACCGCTTTTCTTTTGCTCCCGGTCGCATCTTTCGTTTCCGTTATGTCGTTTGCCAAAAACCATTGCGACAAACGTCCTTTATACGTCTGCCACGATTGTATATTGTGATCAAAAATGGTTAAAATCCCAATTTGAGCCATTTTTCTCTGCACATGTGGGTATTCTCGTCGTCACTGTTTTGTATGCGGCGCTGGGGCAAGTACAAACAACGGCTGCTCGTAGCACACTGGCGTTTATTGTATAATAGTATAACTTATATGGGCAGGCGCAGCTACCCTCTATGCACATACCTATCAGGGACAAAACGACTGGCAATATTTTATATATATTTTTGTGTGTTCCGCTCGGAAACCCCTATACCCCAGAAGTTAAAAAAATAAAAATTCTTGCCTGTCGAATTGTTTTAATACATCTTAACAGTTGAGTAGCTCGGAAACTACAATAATTCGCGAAACATACGTGGGGGTGATTTGTATAGGGCATTTAAATTTTGCCTTTAGACGTCACTCTCTGGTCCACCCTGTATGTAAGACAAGTTTCAAGGTTTTTGTTGGCAGGTGTTTTGGAACCAATGATTTGAGCTTTGTAACGGTCTGGTGCCGTCTTTCCGGAAAAGACATAGTATCCTTGCAGGAGCTAATCATAATGACTAAAGAAGAGCGATGACATAAATGTTTCCAAGCAGTTGATAACTCAATCGCAAAATTCCGATTGAAATTCTGAGCAAAAATCGTTGTGTGTTTGTGTGTGAGGCAGATTATTCATGAGCGCGGAGCCGGCACCAGCCCCAGAGTACCACATCATCCCGCAGGGCGTGCTGGAGTCAGCCGTCAAGATCACCAACGAACCTCCCACGGGCATGTGGGCGAACTTACACAAGGTTTATAGATACAAATTTTATTTGTCTTGCCCTGAAACATATACTTACCTACTGTAGAGAGTAAATCAAAAAGTGCCAAAGTACATTGAAGAAAGGGACCTCTCTTGCGAGTGATACATAGTGCTTTATAAAACAACTGCGGGTTAATTTGTAACAACCGAGGGATCGTTTACAGCCGGGGGGTATGTTATAACAGCCACAGGGTAAATTGTGACAACCAAGGGGTCAGTTTTAACAGCCATGAGGTCAGTTGTAAAAACCTCAGTCAGTTGTTAACTCTTCGGGGTGAACTGTGCCATCCACGGGGTCGGTTATAATAGCCGTGGGGTAAGTTGTAACGGCCGTGGGGTAAGTTGTAACAGCCAAGGGGTAAGTAAGTTGTAAAATCCTCGGAGTCAATTGTAATTGTCTCGCGGTCCGTTGTAACAGTCATGGTGTAAGTTGTCCCTGTAAAATTAGCGGGGAGAAAGTGATATCAACTACAGGGAGAAAATGATTTGTATGGTTTATTCCTTCCCGCTTAATTGCACCGTGAACAATGACTTACGTACATCTCTATCAAATATAGAGCTATGAGTAACTTTCTATGCAGGTGAAATATACATATTTTTAGGGGTGCACCAGCACATTAAACTGAACACGGAACATGGAAATATGAAAAAAGAAAATAAACCTCACAAACTTTGTTTGTATGTTACGTTTTGAGAGAACATTTTTTAATGAATTTGAAGCTTCCTTAGTAACTCGAATAAGCTAATCGGCAATTTTGTTTGGGAGGTCCAATTATTTTTTCTTATTTCGACCGATGTTTCTTGGGAAGGATGCTCCTTATTATCAGCCCGATGTAAGTTTTCGCTATCGGTCACTTGTAAAATTTCACTCTATACTTCTCTATAAAGTATCAGCAATTCTGTAGAATCTGGTTCATATGAACCGATGAAATGCCGATCCCTATACCCATTTCATGTGCACAAAGCCTAAGAATCAAATTCCCTGTATGTAAGATCTTTATTTCAACCACAAAGGTTTGCTCTAGGACCCAATGCCACAGATAACTGACACACTTGCTAATATTTGCAGTCGCTTGATAACTTCAACCAAGAGACATTGGAGATGTGCAGCAAAGAAGCGGAGTTTAAATCTGTGTTGTTTGCGCTCTGTTATTTCCACGCCGTGGTCGCAGAAAGGCGAAAGTTCGGTCCACAGGGATGGAACAGGTAAAACCTGCCTACTCTTATTGATTGCCATACTTCTTATTCAGGGATCTCTTTTATCCATCTGACAAAGTTATGTCTACAAGTATATAACGGAACTACCACAAAGATTTTCCAAAGGGATTCCTACTTTCATCTAACATTTTTTGCAAAACTACAGTGAGAATCAACTGGTGTCCTTACAACCAACCGTTTAGTCCGTGATGCTATTGCCCAAAATAAATGCTACAAGAGTATAGTTTTTCCGTACAGAGGGTATCCATTCAACTTCGGTGACTTGACGATCTGTGTGTACGTGCTGTTCAACTACTTAGAAGCCAACCCTCGCGTGCCGTGGGAAGACTTGCGCTACTTGTTCGGCGAGATCATGTATGGCGGTCACATCACCGACGACTGGGACCGCCGCCTCTGCCGCACCTTCCTACTCGAGTACATGCAGGCTGAGCTTGTGAGTTGGTCGTATTTTTCTAGTTTGTTATTTGTAGGGTATGTACAAAGTCAAAGCGATTGAATTGGACTTTACTACCATTGTTCTTCTGGTTGCTTTTCTAATTCCTTGAAATTTTTAGCTCTTGTAGCTTTACTGGCATTGTGTATTTGCCAGGTTGATGGCGAGTGTCAATTAGCTCCTGGCTTCACGTCTCCCCCGAACTCTGACTACGCGGGCTATCACGCGTACATCGATGACTTCCTACCCGACGAGTCACCGTATTTATACGGGCTGCATCCTAACGCTGAAATTGGGTACCTCACGACCGTCTCTCAGAGACTTGCTAAGGTTTGTGTAATAATAATGGACGCTACTAGTCCAGACAAAGAAGCAGTCTGTAAATAGCGGTGGTCACCTAAGCAAGACCTAAGTGTGAGAGAAAAACATGGTCGTCTAATATTTTTGTGAAGCATAGGTAACTTCAAAGCGCTATTTTCAGATTTTGACCGACTACACCTGCTTCATGATAGGTCAGTGAAAAAAAACCATTTAATATTACGTGTTTGTAGGTTGTGTACGAAATGCAACCTCGGGACGCAGGAGCGGCAGCCGGTGGTGGAACAAGCAAGGAAGAAACTGTACGTATACTGTCTGGTCTTATCTAACTTTCAGCTTGAAGAATCTTTTTTCATCTATTTCAAACTATTATTTAACCTGATCCTATAAGACGATTCAAGTTCCATTTAGCTGTGAAGTAAAATTACGAGACTTCTATTATAGGTACGCGGAATTTTAGACGACATAATGGATAGAGTACCGGAGCCGTTCAATTTGGCTGAGTTAATGGCGAAGGTAGAAGAGCTGACGCCCTACACCATCGTGGCGCTGCAGGAGTGCGAGCGCATGAACCGGCTCATGGGGGAGATCCGGCGATCGCTCAAGGAACTTGAACTTGGTCTCAAGGTAACTAACTCCATTGACTCATACATACATATATCACGCCTATAATCCCTTACGGGGTAGGCAGAGCATAAACGGCCGTAAAAAACGGTTATTTACGTCACGTCTGACAAACATTTGAGGGTCATTCAGAAAATTATGTATCGCTATAGTGAGAGGTTGTCAGCTCATCGCCTAAAATTGCAATACACACCCTCGATTCCCTTAGTCGCTTCTTACGACACCCACGGGAAAGATGTGGGATGATGCTATTCTAAGCCGGCACCACACGGCATTGACCTTGACTCACTGACCCAAAATGGATCTTGCCTTCAGAAATAAGTGCTTACCACTGATACATGTCCTGCGTCACCACCTGCCAGTTGTTGTCAGCTGGTCACAAGGGACGATAAACAAATTACTCAACCTTAGACTTATTTCTAGACACTAAAAGGTGGTTTAAAGATCGAAGCGGTAATTATCAGGAAGCACCTTAACTATTTACTATAGAAATAAAAGATGCATCTCTTTTTCTTTTCTATGATCATCACCTCATCATCATCATCAAGTTTCAGCGTATCGTTAATTTTCTAATAGGGTGAGCTAACGATAAGCAGCCTAATGGAAGATCTAATGGAGGGGCTATTTATGGACAATGTCCCGGAACTATGGACCAAACTTGCGTATCCTAGTTTGCTGGGTCTTTCCGCTTGGTTCTCCGACCTCTGTCTTCGTCTCGTTGAACTTGAAGCCTGGTCTGGAGACTTTAACGTGAGTTATTTGTGTAACTGGTTTTAATGTTTTAAATATGTGTACAGTCGGTTGTAGCACATAAGGTACCAGGGGTACTCCAAAAGTACTACATTATTTTTGTCCTGTAATATTTTTTTCTTGACTTTAATATGTATTCGTAGAATATGACTTCTTTCATGAGGATAAGTTTAAATTTTTATTATGTATTAACTGGGTATAAAAATAATTCAGTTCATTTGGAGTACCCACCTTATGTGCTACAACCGACTGTACATATACCCTTACGCCCGTAATTGGGGTCCTATGTCTATGTGCTGCCTTCAGTTGACTTCATAGTCTTTCATAATATTAATTGGTTGTTTAATAGGTATGCGAGTTTTTCCGTATGTTACTTTAACCATTGCTATGCAGCTACCGCCGGCGGTATGGCTGGGTGGTTTCTTCAACCCCCAGTCTTTCCTGACGGCCATCATGCAGCAGACGGCGCGTAAGAACGAGTGGCCGCTCGACAAGATGTGCCTCAACTGTGATGTTACCAAGAAAACAAGAACTGATTTCACGTAAGCTGTTTGAAAGTCAATATAATTAAGCCGTGTTGTGCCGGCAGAGTAGAATAGCACCACCCCATCTCTTCCCGTGGGGGTCGTAAGAAGCGACCGAGGGATAAATTCGACCCAAGCACAACGGTCCTGGAGAGGCCACCTCCACAATTAAACCCGGAACGGGGTCTCCGTCAGGCGCGTATGACAGAAATCTACCGCGCGGCAGACTCCTGCAGCCGACCTGGCTCCGCACGTATCGACTAGTCGTTCCTGCGAATCCAGCCAAGAAAGCCGAGAGGATGGCGCAGGTCCTGGGCAGCCCTGCGTTTTCCATAATTGCGTCCCAGGCAACGCAGTGTCTTTGGAGAGGACACTTCACCCGCGTCACGCGGATAAAAGTCTTGACTCAGACACCGATTAAATCGTCTGTCACAGACGCGTGAGGCCAATGATGATGATAATTAGTAGGAAGTACTTTGGTAAATTTCATATGAAAGGGGAACACAAGGACTACTTATGTTAACATAACAGTTGCAAACCGTAACGTCAGACAGGAGAGGCTCTACGAATACATATGAAAGCTAGCGGATCGCCACAGAATTTCATATTAACCATGAATCAAATTGTATAGTATTCTCGCCATGTACCAAAATCGAAGAAGACCCCTTTAACTTGATACCTTACTAGCTGTTACCCGCGACGTTGCCCGCATAACCCTCAAGTGGTAAAATAAAAACTATCCTATGTGTTAATCCATGTTACCTTCAGTAGTTTTTGCGTGAAGATGTAACAAACAAACACAAAAACTTTCGCATTTATAATATTACTAGATTTCCGCCCAGCGGTTTCACCCGTTGCCATTCATTTTCTCGTGGTAATAGTTGTTTTCCTGCGGTAAAAAGTGGCCTATATGTTATTCCAGGTTATACTCTACCTGTGTTCCAAATTTCATCTAAATCGGTCAAACTGTTTAAGCGTAAACAGGTAACATACATACACACACACACACAAACTCTCAGATATTAGTGCGGATTAGTAGGATACACGGCAACTACATGAATTTGTGCAGATCACCACCTCGCGAAGGTGCGAACATCTGCGGGCTGTACATGGAGGGCGCGCGCTGGGACACGGGCTCGGGCGGCATCGTGGAGTCGCGCATGATGGAGCTCTTCCCCGTCATGCCCGTCATCTACGTGAAGGCTGTCACGCAGGACAAGCAGGAGACGCGCAACGTGTACGAGTGCCCCGTCTACAAGATCAGGTCAGTTGGTAAAAAAACAACTATTAAACAAAACATTGTTGTGATTCTGACAAGATTTCAGGTGTCAAGGTACAGGCAAAAAGTATCTAATAGCCATCATAGTACATATATCTTCGTGCGTGTCTAATGCGCATGTTTTTTTTTTTTTTTCAAACAAAAGACAAACAGACAAATTGGCGATATATATTTTCTATATGATTTGTATGCCGAGACCGATGAAAAGCAATATTTTTGACAAAGGTTTGGAAAAAGACACGCGCAGGAGGCGCAGCTTTTGAATATCCGGAAAATAGGACCAAAACTATAGAAGTACGCAATGAATTCGTGAAGAGTGCAAATAACGAGTGTGATATTTTGCCAGCTTGACGTGTTTAGTGACCTCTCACGATGTTTCTATTGGTTTAACGTCGTTACAGAATGCGCGGCCCCACCTATGTGTGGACGTTCAACTTGAAAACGAAAGACAAACCCACTCGCTGGACGCTGGGAGGCGTAGCTCTCTTGCTCGGCGTCTAAATGTAAAAAAAGTTCTATTTGTCTAAATATTACATAGATATTATTCTTTAGATGATACTTATTTTATGCTAATTTATTATTTAGAACTAAATATTGTTGTTACGAATTTTGTTTGTAATGTAATTTGAATAAGATATTTATGACTTTGGTGTTAATTTATGTAGGTAGTTACTAACCAATATGTTGAAGTTCCGAATTCAAATAATTTTCAAGATGATTTACGTAAGTTTTTGGAAATACATAGTAATTTGTTAATAAATATAGGTAGTTACTACCAAAATATTTGTTGCGAGTCAGAATTTATTTAATTTTCAGGCTTACTTACATAGTTTTGGAATTAAATAGTTTCGTTTCTAAGACAGTTTTTTTATTTAAGATCCAATAAAGTACCTCTACAGGTCATCATGTAATCTCGACTTGATGGTTCCTGAGTGTAGGTAGTAAAAAACTATATTATTATTATTATTATCATTATACTAGCATACCGAAAAACTATAATATACGGATAATCACAATATTACATAATAAATTCCGACAATATCAGCGCCTGGTCAATGCTTTTTTGGTGACAAGGTTTCTTCCGCGACGGTTGTAGCTGAAGCCCATGCTCCTTCATCTCTTGCAACGAGTACGTCCGGTTCAGCTTCTTGAATTTAGTACCACTCTGAGGATTCTCAAAAGATTTTAATCTTCTATAGTCTTGCAAATGGAGATACTTCTTATAACTCGATGTAACAACATCCATTGAACTTGTTTTGCTGCCTCCGCAGTAACTACTTTCAGGTTCCGCAGTCGAATCCAAGTCGTCTAAACTCTTGAAATCGGATATAATTTCCTGTACTGATATGTTCGATGGGTGACGAGATGTTGATGGTTTCGACGGAACATGAGGAGTATCAATTGACAAAAGATGATTGTGAACAGTCTGCAGAAAAGACAGAAAACATATTACAGAGATTCTTCCTAAGTATAAGTATCAAAGCTCGTAGTATGAAACACTTGTATGCTACTTCGAGCTGCCTTACCTTTGTGACTTTCATCAATCCAAGCCATTGTTCATCTTTTAAAATCGGTTCTTGCATATCTTTAGCGGATCGCAAACAGGTCATCAAGTTCTTTATTGTAACGTCTATTACTGCATACGGTTCCCTGTTCAAATAATTGATTTTTATTGGAAATACCTATAGATATGTCGCCTACATCTCCTTCAGGATGTGAAATATCATCAACAGTCTAAAAATTCATTTGTTATTACCCCACGTAACTACAAATGTCAGGAAAGTCAGTTAAGTAATTAATCGCCGAATATAATATAACGGAATAAAATTCCACTTACCAGGATTTCACATCCTTATCAAGTTTTCGTAGATCCTTGGTGAAACTTTTGCACTCCTCGTTCATAGCATCAATATCCATCTTCATCCAAGGTAATGCTTTCCATGAGTCGATCGTGCCCATCACTAGAAAATAGTAATCCCACAATTGCTGAAATAAAAAAGGTAAAAGTACTTTAATTCATCAAATCAGTTGTCAAAAATATCAGAGACGTGTTAATCTGACAGAAAGGGTACCTGGCCTTGGTTCAAAGAATCAAATAGTAAAAACGAATAGTACCTTTATGAGCTTAAGTTCGCTCCTGCAAGCTATCAAGCATTTCTCATCCGGTGTCTGTACCTCAAACAAGCTACATGAATGTTTCAAATTCTGGATGTGACTCTCCATGTCTATCAGCTCGCGGTACACTTGATCCATTTGTGTGTATGGTTCTCTACAACTAATCTGGAACATCTAACAAAATCGGAATACACTATGATGTCAGAATTTATGTTTAGCAAATTTTCAGTACAGTTTTCGGTGTAATACCAATACACATACTTCCTTGTTCCTGAACTGCTCACGGTACGTGGCCAGGCGCTGGTTAACCTGCGAGCACCGCTTGGCTACGAGTGATGCACGGGCAGTCTTCAGCGGCGCTATAGTGTGTTCCATTTTAGTCGCCTGCTTCACCAAGCTACACCACTTCTCAGGCACCCTGTCCAGCTTAACAAACGTAAGTAATCCTTATTGATACTTTGACGTTGATTATCAAAACTAAATCAAATTAGTTTACATACCTGTTCATAAGTTTCTTCAGAAAGCTCGACCTCGTATTCCTCGAGTAAGTCTATGATATCCCGAATCGGCTTGACGATCTCATCAGTGCCTATGTCTACCTTTGAGTGAACATCATTAAGCATGCCCATAACCCTCAGCAAACCATCGTAGTCCCCTTCCACTAGCTCTACAGCCAACGCCTCAAATGCATGGTTGATAAAGGCCTCCAAATTTTCCAGCCTAAACAAATTAACAACAATAAGAACAAGTGGAATAGCCTAATTCGGAAGATGTACTGTAAACCTTATTTCATCCCAAAATATCCGATCAACTACATATTAGAAGGCCTAAAAGAAACCCAATTAAAAAATCAATTTTCGACTAATATCATGATCGATCACAGGTAATTATAATTATACTTACGTACTACTTAACTGTACTTCATCGTTGTGGTATGTGGTACCTATATGCTATAAGGCATGTATACTAGAACTAGAACTGTACCTTGCGTGCACTTGTTCCTTGAGATCCATCTTGTAAAGATTGCTCCATTTGCAGATTATGTTCATGATGGCTTGGTTGAGCCTTGTCAAATCCAGATTCAGCCATCCGTTGGCCAAGTACGATGTCGGTAGTGCAACCACTCCTTCATACATTGCGATGCAGTTCTCGACCTATCGGTAAGACGTTTTCATTTAGTCATAAGTATACTAACGTGCAATGTCCATGGCAGAACTTTTGAAAGTTTCTACAGACCTCTTTTTGATAATCTTCAAGTGTTGGTTTTTGTTCTGGCGGTTCAGTGCCATTCTCAAGTTCATATTTGGCTATTTCTTCGGGTGATATGTACTTTCCGAATTTTTTGAAAACTTGCAGTACGTCTTGGCGATCTTTTTGCCATAAATGCGCGAACTTCTCGTATTTCTATATTTCATACAAAAACGAAGAGCGGTTATAATTTGGATAATTTCTACTATTAATGGAGTAGATATCCTTTCAGATGCTGAAGGTGAAATAACGCTAGCCGCTGCTGCAGCTATTGCGAGTAGATTACACTCCTCAAACTCTTCAAGCAACCGACGTCCCTCATGTGTGCCTTTTTTGGGAATTACCGGCATGTACCGAGGAGATTCAGTCCGACCCGTTCTTCCTAGAACTCTTCCTAAGCCCAGTTTAAGAACTGGTTGTTTGGACAACAACACTACTAAGTTCGGGTGAGCCTTTGTTCCCCCACCAAGCCAACCGGCGTAGATTTCAACGCCCCGGGGCCAAAATCGTAGTCACAAAAACTAAACAAGTAATATATGCGCTTACCGACACATAATCGATAATATTGGCGATGCTGCTCTCAATTCGTCTCAATATTCCATTGTACATTTTAGTGATTGCAGTCTCATTTACAACATCATCTGAAAGTATTACAATGCTCACATACTCAATGCGAAACAGCCTGGCAGAGATTACAACTAAAAAGTTGTCATCAGAAAGAGCTATAGTTTCGTACCTTCGTAAGACAATAAAGGCACTACCTCATGGTCAATTCTGGGAAAATACTTGGCTTGCAGGAATATGTCTTTCATCATCTCATTCAACATATTGTAGAGGCCGTCAGGTTCATTAATATCCAGGGAGGGAGACAAGTGTATGTCTGTAAACATGCATCTATTTATAATCGTGATACCTAGCACGTGCTATTCCATTACATTTTTAAAACGCAGCAAATGTCCTAATCACAACTAGGTGCAGAAATAATTTTAATAAGTCACATTCATTTAATAAACTAAATTAGTCACTTAAATTATAGTAAGACTAACTTGCTTTAAAAATACTCAAGAGGCAGTTAAAATAAGTAACTCATATTTACCTCTATTACTACACTTTACCTGGATCTCTCAGTTCAGCTATAACATTGATCACTGGTATGCCAGGCCCCATCTTCACATTCATTTGCAGTTCAAGTAACTCTAAATTATTCTTGATCGCTTTCATAATTTGCGAAGACACCTGGTAATTATATAACATATTGGCAGTGAAGAAAATTGTCTTAATATACCTTACATTAGCGCTATCATTTTCCGTCAAATGGGTATAGCAAAAGATAGGAGATATTTAAGTCCTGACATGTTTCATAATGTCAGTATTCGTTCTTTGACACTTCTAGTCAATTTAATCGCCATTGTTTTCATCGTCGCCTCATTTTGACAGATAACTCTTATTTTGCGTCAAATAATAAGAAATGACTTAGATATCTTCTATCCTATTCTAAACCTATCTGATGAAAAGTGGCAGCACAAATTTAAGGTTAGTTCAGATAATTTATTTCCTGAATTGAGAGGCCACTATATTTGTTTTACTTCTCTGCTAAGCTTACCAATCTATCAACGTTTTTGACATATTTTGACCACTGCTCAACATCGACTTCAACTTGTCTTGCAGGTTTGGATATTGCTGTTCCATTCATGACCGGTAAATCCACCTCCTGATTTACCAATGCAGTACTTTCTTCCATTTTCTGAAATTTACAAGCTTTACGGCAGAGTCGCTTGATTGCTTCAGATTGTATGCCGATGTGCTGACGCTCTTGTGCCTCTAGCTGATTTTGAATACGCCAATTTTCTATCTCTTGCAGCTTCGAAAAGTGCATTGCCTTCAAATCATCGTCTACGATCTCCTCGTCTGCTTCGTTAAGTGGGACCTCCTCTTCTTTGTCCTAAATATTATTTGTTAATTAAACCTTCTTCTTTAAAGGGTTTTTCGGGTCGTTGGACGACTCGGTGTCCCACACGAAAAGAGAAAGAGAGATAAAACCTGTTTTTCCGACTATTAGTGTTTAAAGTAAAAAAAAGTCTTACGTTATCCTCGTCTTCCAAGTTGAAGAAAAGCTTGGAGTTATCTTTTAGAATGTCCTGAAACTCTTTATGACTTTCAAGGATTTTCTTACGTCTGAAAATTTAAGTTTATTATTGCTCAAAAATAATCTAACGTTTAAAAACTTATAGGCCATAAATATTTGATACATACCTAACAACAAGATTATCGTGTATTTTGCTGAAATCGAGGAGGTTTTCAGTATTGTACAGCGGTTCATCAGCCCAGGCTGCGATGTCAAATAGTCCACGTCGTATGTTACTTTGCGCTGTCAGTACACGCTGCTGCAGGTCGTTAGTTGCGGTGTACACTCGAGATATCCATTCTGTAACTTCATAATAATATTTATGGATAAGCTTAGGATGTGCTTTCTGTCAACAGAAAATGTACTTCGGAAAATATCCTTACAGTCGTCATTCCAGGTCAATTCTTTGACGCCACGGTGAAGCAGCTGGTTAATCACATTGATCTCCTTCTCGACCAAAGCAATCTCTGTCTCGTGGCTATCTTTACATATGGCATTATACCAGTCGATGGAGCAATTCAAAACGCTCAAATTGGTCTGGTGAAAGATAATAATATGGTTGCAAGGTCATCTAAATTGATTTAATGAAATACTTTCCGGATATATATATTTTTTACCAACACATCACAAGAATAGCCTCACCTGTAACTCTTCGTTCCTAGTGTACAATTCTAAACCTTGAAGCGGTACACCTTGTTTATTTAAGAGTTTCATGTATTTGATTTCACGTAATAGCATCATCAACTGTAAAATATATCGTTATTGCCTTTACCAAGATTAGCAAGATACATCACCATATGAATCTAGTACCGAACTAAACATGATTATAAGCACTAACCTCAGGGCTAAAGTTGTGTCGGATGAAGAGTGGATCTTGGTAAATCAGATTCTTAGATAAATTTTCTCTACAGATTTTTGGTATAGCTTCAATCCACTCTAGGAACAGCTTGTCTTCTAGCGCGTTTAAATTCCCCATAATATCTCTGTGTTTCTTTTTCATGTGCATAACGCTCTCTGTCTCTATAATTCTGCAAAGACATGTGCTCACTTAGATTAGATCTAAGAAGATATTTTTTCTGTTGGCCGTGTATTTGATAACATCACTTGTTTATCGTTCATCCCTGAAGACAATTCTTTTGGGAGTTGACATTAAACCACAGGATTTAACTTACAGATCCTCAATATTGAGAAACTCGTCCATTGGTACAGTGATCCTTTGTCGCAACTGACTGATCCACCACAACATGCTGGCCACGGGAGGCAAATGTGAGTTGACTATGCGCCTTTCTAAGTCGTAGCCCTCTTTAGAATTCTATTCAAAATAACAAAAAACATATATAAAGCAGTAAGGCTCGTTAGACTTGTTGATATATTAGGTAGTTATTCGTCGACTTGCTTACCTGCTTCTCTTCGTCACATATATCTTTGACAGCATCCAAATTGTTGAGCATTAGATCTAGCAGTTTTTGTAGCTTCGGCTGCAACTCTGCTTTGATTATAGGGTGGTGAATCAGATCGCCTATTACTTTCAAGAACTGTAAGAAACCACGTCATTAATATTTTTTGCAACACATTGCTTGATATCGAGGTATTATTTCAAGGACGTAGACGTTCAAGGACTAAGATTTTAAAGGAAGTAGACTTAAAAAAATGGACTTTGAAGGAAAAAGATGTAACGGACTGAGTGAAGTGAGTGGTAATTAAACTTAAAGTGCCGAGAGGTCATAAACCTTGAAAATATCTTCTAGATGTTGGCACTCATCAAGTGCTTGGGTAAAGGGAGATGCAAGCTGATTGTCAATATCCTTTAGATTCTTCACATGATTCTCATAGTCCACACAAAATCTATTATCCTCTGGGTCCGCAGGATTGTAAGAGATGCTGCCCAAGTTCTGGTAATCTAGCAAATATTTCTCCATTATCTGCGAATAATTTAAAGCATGTTACTCTTCTCTGGGCTTAAAAGGAAATTAAAACAATTGGCCAAAACAAACCTGCAAACACTCGTTGGTGAGAATCTTGCCCTTGTTGCTACTGAACTGCACTTTTTCCAAATTGAAAATCTCAACAGCTGATTCAAGGATATCTTCGATCATGTAGAGGCGCTCTATGTACACGCTCAGTCGTGCAAACACTGGCTCAAAGTCGAATGCCCAGCAGACTGGTTTTACGCCTAGTGGAAATAGTGAGGGTACTTCGCTTCGCACAAACTCAAAAGTTTGCCTAGAAGATGAAAAAAATATAATAAACTTAGTGGCCTTTACTGCGGACTATATCAAGGATTCATCAAATAAATGTATACTGACATAAAATACTTGAGCATGGAGAGTGCTTCTCTTATTTTCAGCAGTTGCTCATCAGGTTTTCCCTTGAAGATTGTCGGCGGGTCGATCGAGCTCGTACACTGCTTAATAACTAGATTGCAAATTTTCTGCAGAAGAGCTGTCGATAAGACATAGCGTTATTAAATGCATGTAGTGACTACTTTGTGAAACTTCATGATGTTTTCGTAAAATAATACTTACGTATTAGTTTTTTCACGTAGCAAAAATGTCTACACTGTGACCATAACAACCCCACGCAATGCAGCATCACACTGATGAGAGGCTTTGCTTCAAAAAAGTCAGTTGCTTCAAAATTCTTAAAATGTTTTACTAAGGGACTCTGATATACACAGATGTCGCGACACTCCACAATGGCTGTAAATCATTAATAATAAATCAGACTACGAATCACCTACTGGGAATCTAGAAAGTTGCTCCATAGAGCACATTAAATACTTTACCAGTCACAACATTGATAAGCAATGTTTTAAAACAGTCCATATAAACACTGTTGGCTTTCTCTAAGTACAGCACCATGCGTCGAACGCGCGGGTCTCGCAGTTGCATATAGATGCCTTCCAAGTTGACCAAGCGTTGTTGATAAAAATTGATTTCATCTAACGGCAATGATTTTTTTTGTTGTTTGCACCCTGCAAAGTCAATAATATTTCCCTAATAATATTGAGATTTATCGTGTTATCCTTATTTTATCTTAATCAAATCAAATAAAATAAACCTGCAGTATAAGAATCTTGTTGCAAGAAGTCGTATATCTGCCTGGCCCATTTTATGACAGCGCCTTCTATATTCGTTTTAAGCTGTACGTCTATATTTGTCCTGTAATTTTCAGAAAAATGTGTATTATTCCAAAGCTTAAAAATTTTAGACGAGTTAAAAGGTCGGGGTATCCCTCTACCATCAAGGTACGTACAAATATTCCTGAGATTCCATGAAGTCACAATCCTCTACTCCTGTTGGCATTGGCAACACCACTTCTGTTGTCAAGTCTCCTCTTACCTGTGAAAAGTTTGCCATGGGCTATAAAAATGCTGATTTTGGTCGACTATTTCCACTAATCGAGTAAAATTCGGCCTTTCGAAATCTACCGTTTTACAGGTCGCAGACCATGAATATACATGTTACATGTGACATTTGTCGAGCTGGTTCGTGTTGTCGTGTAGTATTAACGATAAAAAATACTAACCAGGTGCATGAGACTCCTAAGATGGTCGATGTGTTTGATTATGTCGTGTTTAATTATATTGGGCCAGTCTTTTTGGTTCTGAGGATTGCACAGCATTGGGCAGAACACCTCATTAGAAAGGAGGCAGATGTCCAGCAGTGCATCCGATGACATCTCACATAAAGAAATCATCTGCAAAATTTAGCAAAGCAAAGTGTAGTACAATAAAAAAAATTACGTTTGATTAGTTGTAATGTAATAACGACTTACCTTGTGAAAATTATTCACAGTAATTTTCTCTTCCTGATTTCTGATGCAACATACAAATTTGTTTTTGTTATCTGCTGGTAAGACGAGACTGCAACTCAGTTTTCCCGCTGAATTGATAAATAAGAATATAACCGGATGGGTACGTGTATCGAAGAATCTGAATAATAATAGCTGCAACGACAATAACAGTAAGTTATTTTATTACCTTAGATTAAAGATTGGTACTTGCTGTCGCTGGCGAACAAATCATTTATCTACGTTTGTTACCGTTAGATTGTGACAATTATACCAGTTGCAGTAACTAGAGGGTCCAATATTCGATTCCCGCTAGTAATGGGTACTAGCTATCGTTGAGTCAAGATTTATTTTCAATTTCAATTTCAAAGATTTATTTTATACGTGTTCGTTCCATACGCACTCCTCTTAATACTCCCGAAGGCACAGAGACGCCGGATTTACTTTAAAAAGAAAGCAGCATATGCTACGGGTATGGCGCTTTTGGGTGCCTCGCGCACTAAACCCGAAAAAATATTAGATTACGACCAACAATTTTTTTTATTGGGTTTACAAGGCCTTCAAGGTGTTTATTGTGTATAATAGCGTACAAATATTTAATCAAAAACTTTACAAAGGGTTTACTTCTGGTGTGTGATAGAGGCGTCAAAAGGTGCGCTTGCTTCGCTCGCCATTTTCATTTAAATGAATCAATTGCTACAAAGTTTCATTCGCTATTGCTTGCGATACATGACTAATACACCTATGCCTCATGTTTATCGGTTAGCTTTTATTTAGTATCTTTCTCGACTCTGCCAGCGACGTAAGAGTTACGGGTCTAAACAGTTCGCAAACTTGTGTCTGCCGGTGACACTTTATGCCCTTTATATTTTTATTTGCAGTTGGTGTTATTTTATTGACAGGGGTGTACAATCATGTTCAATCAACGAATTGAACAGGTGTTGCGTTGTAATTGTGAAGGCCTAAAGGACCTCACACAAGAATTTGCTACAGGCCCAGCGTGGACTTAATCCGGCACTTGGAGTAGACGCCATCGCATCAGTCTGATCGGTGTTTTTTCGGTTCATACTTTATGGTTATTATGTTTTCTAATAATTACCTTATCGTTGCTAGACATAAATTTATTCCATTTATCGATTTTCTGATTAAATGTTCGCAGTAAGTATTCGCCGAGAAATTCCAGACGTATGTCCACAATGTTTTCTTTAATAATCTAAAAATTTAAACAGATTGCTGATCGGGAAAAGTAATCAATAAAAACTTTTGTCAAGTACGAATAAATTAGTCGGATAACGTTACTTACATCAGCCATGATTTTTTATAGTTAATATGATCTGAAGCGACAACAAAACTTAATTCACTTATAGTACCTATGTAAACTAAACTAAACCAAGCAACTACTATTGGGCATTATGCCACAATCATGCTTCTATACTCTAAGCGTCCTCAAGAACAGAACCAAAAGTTTGTTTCTTAGATACAATATCAGCGTGGCGTCTGTTGTGGTGGTAGCGTAGCAACTAAGATCATTGACCTTTTCGCTTTTTGGGGAACGATGTGTGTTCGATATAACTTTTGGGAAATCCTCATAGATACGAATTATAATATTGTATTGCATACAAGTTTGAAATATTATGTTTGTATCTGATAAATCAAGTTCTACTTCATATAAATAAAATGAAGCATAACGTAGCAACTTGATGCTTGTAGCCGTAGCTAGCAATGCTACATGCATAGAGTACGTTGCTACATGGCTACGGTGCTACGTCATGCTACACGTCTTACAAAAGACATCAACGCGATTTCGCGCAATCGAATTAATATTCTGAAACTACATTACATTACATGAATACAATTGAAAGCAAACATTAAATTAATTGTTTTAATATTTTATTTAAAAAATCTACATCATTTGAATATATTTTATTATAAGTAATTTATTATTTGTGCAAAAATGGACGGAATTCGTTACAACTTTATTGTGCAAACAATGCTAGGGCTTAGTAGGAAGACTACAAAAAATTTAACACGTTGGTAAATATTGATAACAATGTAGTTCATGATATCATATGTCGTTCGTATATCTGATGCTCAAAATATATATTATTTGACTGTACATTTACACTTATATAAAAATATCTTTTGAATAGATTCGTGTCCTGTCCGACTGATTTGATTCGCTGTAGTAAATAAATTTTACATATCATCTTGTCTAGAAGAATACATTTTAAAATTCATAAAATATAATCTGGCAGTGAGTGATGCATCACAAATATCTTGGTAGCTCTTTGAACTGAATATTCGATTTAGCCACTTCGTACATTCTTTGCGCTAGTCGGTGAAACGTTGTCGTTATCCGAGGGAGGTTCTGAACCTTTAACAGTGAACGTGACGTAATATCTCTTGTTTTTATCCAACTTCTCCGCTGGTAGAGCAATCAGCTGCCTTTCGGAGCCGTGTGACACTTCTAGAGTGACGTGGGCCTTGCCCGGTGGGGGCTTAGAATTTATTTTTGGTAGGAACCCTTTTGATTTAGTGCTAGGGCCCGCAGTGGCAGGTTTCGGCATCGTATGATGATCCCATTTATACGGTACTGAAAAAGATAATTGTATTGTAATTTGTAAAACTAAAGGTTAAACACAACTTTGGAACAATCTTCCTAAGGCAGTCCAGGACTGTCCTTCTTTATCGTCTTTCAAAAGAAGGTTGAAAGAGCATTACCTTTCACTACATTGATATTTACGTATGTATTTGTATGTTTTGTATTTGTATACTATGTATTTATATTTATATATTGTATTTGTATTTATAGTTCTATTAGTTTAGGTATGTGTATTTATTTGACTTTTATCAAATAATTATTTATCATATTGTATTTTTCTTTAACTTTGTGTGCAATCTTGTCCCCGCACGTATTTATTTCTTACTAAGTTTTACAGGTTGGCTGGAAGAGATCTCTTTATAGAGATAAGCTCACCTTTGTGAACTACTTTTAAGACAATAACTATTGTATTGTTAATGCACAATAAAGAATATAAACAAAAGGTTTTTATAGATGAAAACTTACTGTAAGCAGAACATGGAATACCAGTATAGGCGTGGACAGCATGGAAACAGCGATGAGTTTTGCTGGTACATAGACATGGATTATCTGGTACGCTGCTCATCTTGTAAAGTTCACTTTCTCCATAATCAAAGTCTACTGGTTTTATCGGCAAATTATCAAGATGCTTTTTGCCACTTTTTTGTAACTTCCGTAGATTTTCGTACAAGAATTTCTCAAAGCTGCTAAAAGAATAGTCTGGCTTGTTGTATGGTCCAAGACCAACGTTAGATAAACTGGATTTGTTATATTCGTCGATGGCTCTTTTGATTAGCACTGCCTCGTTTGCTTTGCTGGTTCTTATTTGCAATCGCTTTAGTTCCAACAGATGCTGGAAAATCTTCCGTTCACAGTAGTACCTGTAATATAATAAATATTAAATTTGTCATTTAGGTGACTCGGGCACAAATTACTGAAACGGTGCCCGGGGCGTCCAGTGCATTGTCATGAAATAAAAAATAATGTAGGTTAAATTAGTTATTCAACTTGCCTTCTCATATTGGTTTGAATTCGCTGAGTAACTGACTTCATATCAACTGCATGTTTATCTCCAGGTTTCCTCACAGGAATTCGACTATCAAACTTTGCTGAATATCTTCCACTAGCATTTCGTTGCTGGTAGTACGCTGCAAGTCGAGGACTCATAATACGACGTTGTATAGCTCTAGGACTAGGTTCAAATCCCGAATCCATCAACCCACTTGATTCATATCCTCTTTCTGAATTTTCACTTTTGGATCGAATAGTTGTTCTACTTTTGGTTCGACCTTTCTTTCGAAAACGTTTTCTTCGGCCATTAGCCTCTGAATGACTGTACAATTCATTATCACTTACACTAGGAATTCTACCATAGACGTTATCTTTCACTGTCCTTTCATCGGCAAACGCTTCGTCTCTTTCATCTTCTAAGAAGGTACCTTCAATCTTTGAAGGCTTTTTTAGTATTCCAGGGCTGCCTATATCTGGCGCACTCGCTACATCGGATAGAACTTTGTAACTTTCAGTTTCATATATGCTACCCTTCCTACTACCGATAAGACTATCTTTAGAAGTTTTTCTGGACCGTATTGGTGATGACTGTGAAAGGGGTAAATTTACATCTGATTGTTCAGATAGTGTTTCCATTATAACTTGTTGCACAGCGCGATCAGTTGGTGTAACATTTCCACCAATTATCGTTACAAGACCTCTTTCGATGCTTTGGGCTACTTCACTACTACTACCAGTAGTCGATGCATATTCTTTTCTTTTATCTTCTGAGCTCATCGTAGTACTGCTACTGTCTTTTTGTAAATTATTAGGGATCTGGTCATCTGTTTCTGTATGAGTAACTTCTTCACCCATTGGGTGATCGGAAAGCTTGTCCGAGTCCTTGCTTTCAAATATTTGATCTTTATTAGCAAACGATACTGAACTACTTTTATCTCGTTCAATTTGTTCATTAGCACCTGTTTCTTGATGATCATCTGAAGTTTCTTTATCTTCGTAAGAGGCTTGCCCTGGTCCGGATAGTACTTGGAATGACTTTCTTCTTTTTCTTTCCAAAGTTGAAGTGATATCTGTTGGAGTCACTATTTTTTCTGCACTTTCAGGTTCTTGTGACGAATTTTTTGAATCTTTAGTGATTTCTTCAGTTTCCGGTGTACATTGATTTTCTGTTGCAACCGATTTAGCTACATCTCTTTCTGTGATAGTTTCTTTATTTTCAATAGATTTTGCTCCTTGTTTTTCTTCCACATTAGTTATAGTATCACCAGCAGTTTCAGAATCAGGAACTTTTTCCGTTTCTAACAACTTTTCAACAGAACTTTCCATCTCCTTAGTGTCATCGGTGAGACGAGATTGTTCCGTTTCTTTTTCTTCTATTAAATCTTTATGGGTTACCGTTAAATTTGCAGTTTCTATAGACACGTTGTTAGATGAATCAACTGTTACATGAATTTCAGAATTACCTTGTTGACTAGATTCACGTTCCATATGTATTTGTGCTTCAGTAACTATCATATTTGTTTTAACTGAAAGAGTATCAGTTTCCGTTTCACTTTGAGTTTTGGTTTTGACTAATTGATTATTTTCTTTGTCTGATTCAAGTTTTTTAGCACTTGACACAGCATTCTCTTCCGCATTTGCTAAATTATCACCCATACTACTTGGGCTTAGTGCATTTTCCGCTCCTTTGTATTTGATTATGTTAACACTTTGTTTTTCATCATCATTTTCTATATGAATAGAAGTTTTTTTTCCCCTTCGTTTTGTACTACGTCTCTCTGTTGATTCAGAACTACTGCTTTCAGAAGTAGAACTGGTCTTTCTTTTACTTCTTTTCCTGTGTCGTTTGCTTTTCTTTTTTTCTGAATAATCTTCCGATCCTGAACTTTCTGATCCAGAATGATAGTAGCTGTGATGTTTCACGCTACTTTTACTTCGCCTAGTCTCTCTAGGTTCACTTTTAGATCTGTTTTTCTTCGTACCTTTACGGTGCTTCCTATCGTGAGAACGATCTCGAGAATGACCATCAAGTTCACTGTCATAGCCATCGCTAAAACTTTTTTTGGGCTCCATCAACCTTTTCCTACGATCTTGATATCGGTCTGAGTGTTTATTTTCGGATCTTTTTCTTGATTTTCTATCTATGGAAGATGAGCTGCTTGATACACTTTCATGTTTATCTTTAATACGTCTTCGCTCCGGTATAGGACTGGAAAGCTCCACCACTTCCCGTTTCTCTATCCTTATCCTATCTCGAACATCAATTTTAGTACTAGTTACTCTACGAGTAGGTAACGCTGTTATTGGGGCACCATCGATTATAATTTGTGTGTTTGCTAGTTTTGAAGCTGGAAGCCCGCCATGCATTTGCAAATACTTCGCAGTAGATCTGTGACCTCTGACTGTTGCGCAATCTAAGGGTGTTATTGGTTCATTTTTGGAAGATCTCGCGACAGGATTCACTTCAGCTCCACGGTCTAAAAGGAGACGACATAAATCGGCATTGTCAGTAGCCGCTGCGATGTGTAGAGGTGTACGACCCTCGTGGTTAGTTGCATTGACTTGTGAGGGTCTACCATCTAAAAGCCATTTGACTAGTTCGCGACGTCCGGATGATACTGCTTCATGTAAAGGGAGATCACCTTTAGAATTCCTGAGCCATAAATTTGCTCCTCTAGCACCTGTAACAAAAACATACGTGTTATTATCTCCAGCGCTTAAAAAAAAACTTAAGTTTAAACAATTTACCAAGAATTCTTATGGTTTCAATTTGCCCTTTGGCAGCAGCAGTGTGAGCAGGACTGCGCCCCCTCCTATCCTGCCTGTGAGAGTCACTTCCATGCTGCAAGAGCGCGGCAGTCGCGTCAGCGTGTCCGAGAGCAGCAGCATAGTGTAGTGGTGTGCAGCCGTGCGAGTCAACTACATCGACACGCGCCCCGCACAGCCCTACCAGCGTCTCTAGCGCCTCGGTGTGGCCTCTAGCTGCCGCGCAGTGAAGTGCTGTTAAACCGTCTCTGTAGAAAATAATATTTTTAGCGGTAAATTTATGGTCGTTTAAGAAATTACTAAAGGAGTCAGGTAAGATATACTTGTGTGCACATTTACCTGTCAGAATCGTCGACTCTGGCACCAGCTTGATGCAGTGCGAGCACAGCAGCAGCAGACCCAGCTGACGCAGCCCACAGCAATGGCGTGCGCCCATCTGCATCACGCACTTCCACTTGCGCTCCACCTTCTTTGATGAGCGCTCTAAGGACTTCCAAGGCAGCACCCCTTGTCTGTTAATATGTAAAAAAAAGGTTATAAATTATATGACAACCTGTCACTATGGTGATACAGAGTTATCTTATTGACCCTCA
Organism: Tuta absoluta; assembly: GCA_027580185.1. Taxonomy (NCBI): domain Eukaryota; kingdom Metazoa; phylum Arthropoda; class Insecta; order Lepidoptera; family Gelechiidae; genus Tuta; species Tuta absoluta. The sequence goes on along the minus strand of JAQAHW010000019.1, from coordinate 759,101 downwards.
AACTTTTGTCGGACGTGGTGTTAATATCCGTTTTACTGCCGTTAACGCTCTGCCTACCCCGTAAGGGATACAGGTGTGATTTATATATGTACTAGCGGCCCGCCCAGCGGTTTCACCCGCTACTAACTGATTTCCCACGGGAAACAGACCTTCTCCCGACATAACTCATACATAAAAACCTTCCTCTTGAATCACTCTTTTTTTTAATCCCCCAAGGGATGAAAAGGGGGTTAAAAGTTCGTATGACAGTTCGTTGTCTTAAGTGTGAGTGATTAGACTTATAACTTCAAATAATTAAACACGTGTTTCAGCATATTTGAAATTTTAACCCTTAATAGGGTCAAAAGGGTGTTAAAAGTTTGTATGAAAGTTCGTTTTTTTAAATGAATGGGATCTGTTTCAAAATTTGTGATTAGACTAATAACTTAAAATAATTAAACACATGTTTCAGCATTTTTGAAATTTTAACACTTAAATGGGTGAAAAGGGGGTTAAAAGTTTGTATGAAAGTTTTTTATCTTAAATGTGATCTGTTTCAAAATTTCTGATTAGACTCAAAACTTAAAATAATTAAATACGTGTTTCAGCATTTTTGAAATTTTAATCCTTAAAGGTGTCAAAAGGGGGTCAAAAGTTTACTACCAGTTGGGATACCCGTTTTCCCATGGGAATGTGACAATTTCCCGGAATAATTTATTCTTTTAAACCTTCCTCTCAAGTTACTCTATCTAATAAAAAAAACCGCATCAAAATCCGTTGGGTAATTCTAAAGATATAAGGAGACACCAAACGGAAAGCGACTTTATTTTATACTATGTAGTGATGTATGTATTATATTGCTGAGACGCCTGTCAAGTTTATGGCTGGGTTTATCACACTGAGTACCAAAAAGGCTAGATGACATTTTATCTTGGGCAATTTACCTGGTGGTCGGTATTGGCGGGTGCTCCACACATCTGCGCGGCGTAGTGTAGCGGATAGCCGCCGTGCTGGTCTGGAGTGGCAGCGTCAGCACCAGCCGCTAGCACCGCTCGCAAAGCACCCACCTCGCCACACACTGAAAAATCACATTATTTCTATGAGTGTATAAATCATTATACCATTAGCTGTCTCACGCATTTTATGGCGATCGGTATGAGTAAAATCACCCTGCAAAGTTTGCGACTGATAGAATATTGCTGAAGTAAGTATATAGAAACTATCAAATTCTACTATAATATTATGAATTTTGCATGATGATGAATAATTTAGAAACTACGAACTTTTTTATTGAGAGCAAGGTCAAGGTTTCTTTTCAAGTTGTACGTAAATAACGAGTCATCACTCTTGACCTCAGCTCGACTGCCAACGTGAATAATACATGGCATCATTAGTCCAACGCAACCTTTTCAGGCTGGTTCTTAAGAGTCCTAGATATACGCGATACGGCTATAGACGTCAGTTCAAGGCCCGACCTTGCCTAGCGGTCAATACCGACCGGACACCCCACAACCCCCCAAATCCACTATACTGCCTCACAACACCTCTCCTCATGCCTAAAGTTAGGTTATACGCAATCAAAATCTACTTTGTTCAAATTAAAACCTTGGAACCATGACGTGTTTTTGTAGGTTTCCTAACAACGTACTTGTAGATAATTTCTGCGAATATGTACTACTTTCTCGCGTGTTGAATTGCAGATTAGAGCAAACTTAAATACGGTGTGCCATTTAAGCAAGTTTTAATCTACACGAAGCACACACGATGTGACATTTTATTAGGTGGCAGTTTAATTTAAACCCTCATTGTCAACTGGACCCTACCGTAGTATTTTCTAGTCGTAGCTATTTTTGATCGACTTAAATAACTACGTTTCTCTTCTTTAGCAAATTGCAATGAATTTACTATGCAAAACAGCAGTTTTAAAAATAAACTGACTTGAAAGGAAGGAACCTAAAGGTCGTCTTTACAGTCGGACATCCGTTTTCCCTGCCGCCGGACGCCGGACGCCACATACGCCCTTGGGGCTGCTTCCACACCACGTACATATGCCTAATGTCACCATGCATCACACCACCATACAAGGTCAAAGGCTAACAACAGACACGATGTTCTATCAATGACAACATAAATTAAGATATGGTCGTAAGTTTTGTTAAATATGAAACCTTGATACGACGCCGAGGTTCACCTAGCTAGATATGCTTGTGAAATTTGAGTTCGGTTATCGCCAAAGAAATTAAAGAAGGGATGTATTATTTAGAATGCCTAGGTTAAAAATAAGCAAACCAGAACTATGGCAAGAGCTCAAAAAATATTTTTCAGGATTGCAAATGCAATCTCGATTATTTTACCGACGACGGCATTCTTATAAATATATATTCTTTGCATGTCAATGGCTTTAATTTGACTACTATAGAACTGATGTATTATGTAATTTTTCAGTCAGATACGATCTTTCTGTCAATATGTGGTGAAAGGTGGAGGTAAAGCAAATCAACTATCGTTGCGTGCGACCGCGACGTGGCAATACCGCACCCGAAGTCACGCCGGATAGATAACGGCTCTATCCGTCTACACATGCATGCCTCTATGCCAACCTTGGCAAATTTACCTCCTTGGAGCTCTTACTGATATACTCCTGGATACGAGTAAGTAGGGTATGATCGATAGTTTCCAACCCACCTCAATTTTTTTTATCGAGTAGAAGGATCAAACTCAACAATTTTGTTAACAAATGCAAGATGATAGCCAGAATCAAGTCAGAAAATCTAATTATGATGTACATTTATTTGTGGTGCTAACCGTCGTTGAAGTTACTCGTAAATCCAGCTGTGAACAAAGTATGGAGAGTATGGACAAGCGGCGCAAAACTGTATCTGGATTGACTAACTGTATGAACTGACCTGTAGCCCAATGTACAACGGTGTGGTGTTCATCGTCCCTGGCGTTGACGTTGGCTCCAGCAGCCAGCAGGGTCTGCACGAGCGGCACGTTGCCGTGGACGACTGCCAGATGGAGCGGCGTGAGGCCGTCGGCGTCGCGCGCGTCGGCCAGCGTCGGCGCCGCCATCAGCACGCGGTCCGCGCACGTCGCGCGCGCAGCCTGCGACGCGCCCGCGCCGCTCGACGCGCAGTAGTGCAGCGCACAACGCAACCCGCGATCACGCACGCGCACTGATGATGGCTGTTGAAAACATTATACCTGTGACGTAACATATCCCAACACTTTGAACTATGTTCAACTTGCGATATCTTAGGTTGACGTAACATATCCCAACACTTTGAACTATGTTCAACTTGCGATATCTTAGGTTGACGTAACATATTCCAACACTTTGAACCATCAACTTGCGATATCTAACGTTTTAAGTTTTAGCACTCGTGAACTTTTTGGTCAAACAGACTATATATACGTGCGTACCTTTAGATAGTTAAAGTATTTTTTCGTTACCTAAGTAAATGGGACATAACATTCTTACATGACTAACATGTGTAAATAAATAGAGTACTAAGTTAGTAAATATAGGTACCTACTTTCTCGTACATTTTCCTAGCCTAGAAATGAGTAACGACTATGATTAATGACTGTTTTAACATGCATATGTTCTAAGGAGTCTATAGTTTGTAAAATGTTAATGGAATACTCGTAAGTGACATGAACAAAGGGTTTCCCGATGATTTATGAGTGCACGGGCCATAAATTTAACTTATTTTCATATGTTCGTTTTAATGGCTGCATGCAAGTAGGTACACAGTATTGTAAAAAAAACGACGCTAAAGATATGTGGATCTGTTTCTATAGACAAACTGAGAATGAACCCTTCTGAATGAATATTTAACAAGGTAAACAACACGTGCCGATAGTATAATAGTCGTCACTGAAGTGTTGGAGCTTCATTTGTGTAGCCGCTCTACCAATCGCGGGCTCCGAGGCTCTAGTCGCTAGTTCCTCGCCTATTGATTGACCCCCGATCCTCACCCCGCTTCAGCTGCATTTCCTTGAAAGCTTTCACTTTGAATATCCAAAGAAACATTCCAGCTAATTTGCCTTTGTTAAAATAACTCAAACGGATTTCTCCGGATTTTGTAATTTATTCATGCAATTGTGAAGATACAGATTATTTTGATAAATGCTTGTTGTCATGCTACAGTGATTCATGGTGATGCCGGTGTGAAAATATTAGCCAAGCGATTATAGTGAGCGCGTTGTTTACACGCGAAAGAGGTGATGGTCGAGTAGGAGTACAGTAACATCGCGTGTTCGATCCCTCGTGAAAGCAGCCCGCGAACCACCCGAACGAGGCTTTTCTCCTCAATGCTTCCGTAATCGCGAACTGCACGTGATATAAATGCACGTTGCATTTATGAAACATCCAACAGTTTGAACCATCGTTTATTGGGCCAAACCGGAATGTGCTTTCATGCGATGAAAATGCAATTTAATTTCCTGAAATTCTCTAATGCTTTGAAATGATTAATGATATCGTCGATTCCATGCGTGAATGGGGATGACGAACTCACATCCTTATTGAGTATGTCGACGACAGCTTTGTAGTCGGCCTGCTGGCACGCGTACATGAGCGGCGTGCAGCCCTGCGGCAGCGGCGCGCTCACATCCTCGCCCTTAGAGCCCTCCACCTTCTCGCGCTTTATCTTGGAGCTCTTGTCGAGGAAGTCGCCGTTACGCCGGTTGTTCGGCTTCTTGAGAATGCTCGGGATGGGCTCGCCCCGGCCGCTGGTGGCGCGCTTGTCCATAACAGAGGTTTAGAATGTTGACGCGGTTGAGCGGTGCTGCGGTGTAGTGGATAGACTATTGTAGCGGGCGGCGGCAGCGGCATGAGCGCGCTGGGGCGGGCGGGCGCGGAGGGCGCGGGCCACCGACTGGCCGCTAGCCGCCGGCCGCCCCGGTGCCCGCTGGCCGCCACCCGCACGCAACTCCCGCCCAATGCCCGACCACCTAACGACGCCTAATCTTTATTAACATATTGCGCAAAAGCAGGTCACTTTTACGAATAACCGACAAAACATAATTGATATCATGCTCAAGTCTCAACTCTTTCCATTAAATGTACATAATAGAAATATAAAAGGAGTTTTATGTTAGGTTATTTATGTAAGCACCGGTGTCAATAGAAAATACAGTACCTTGAGTTGCCTACATTACATATTTAACTGATAATGATTAAAGTATAGTAGGTACTATTTTTAAGAATGTATGAAATGCTTTTTTGGCGAAAAGTGGAAGATGGCTAGTTTTCTTAATAATAATAATAGTTCATAATGTGTTAATTCTTCTTTTTCGGAATCTTCTTTAAAGCAAAATGATTCACTTATTAATCTACATAAGAAAGTGTTCAGGTGAATAATATATGAGTGGCCATAACAGTGACCGATGGCCGGCGGCGGACTGCTCTGATCACGAAATACCAAAGTTGAGTCAAGTGAAGTCAACATGACGCATTAATATGTTAAAGCTGAATGTAGAGTTTCTAAAAGAACAACATTAGGCTACCATTAAATAGTAGCTAAGCACTCTTTTAATTGTTTCTTAGAATCGTATTTGACATTGAATTCAATCTTTTTCTCTAAAAATACACATAAAATCGCTTAAAATACTTAAGTTTAGTGTCAGTGTAATAATTCCTCATACTCTCTGTCAATTCATCGTATCCTGAGATCTGTCCCTTGCACCCCGTATATTTATCTGTCTACAGAAGAACTTCACAAACTTCGCAAATATTAAATACGAGAAGCTAACTTTTGGCGGCCCTACTTTAAATAAAGTGTTGTTGAATGCGTGCTTCTAGCATGACGTAATCCCGTACCCCAACACCACCCCTACGTCTGCTACAGCTGATCGTAATCGCGCTAACATAATTTACGTCGCGCCCGCAGATCCTGATGATTTCGCGCGTTGATTAGTGCCTGATGAAACTTTCAAGGCAAAACAACTTTAATGGTATGCACTCTCTCTACCGAAGCTCCACTCATTGTAACGGATTTTCGTTATTTCGAGACTCTATTGTGTATGACAATTTTCTGAAGGCGTGGTGTGGTGTGATGCCAGATAAGAATAGCACCACCCCAATTCTACCTCTGGCTGTCGTAAAAGCAGCAGCGTTCTCTGTGTTTGCAAAATGTTGTACAACGCTCAACAATTCGCGTGCCAAGTGAGTATGGCAATACCCCCTAATAGAGAGACACACGTCCAGCTTTGGACTATTTTTTGTGGCTGTGTCTGTATGTAGGTAAATTTATATTTTTCGATTTTTCATATTATTGTGTTGATATACTTCTCAGCTCTACGTGAGTGAAGTCCGCTAACTTATTTGTTATTCGGTTCATGTTTAATTCATTTATAACAGGAAAAAATAATTATTTTGTTTGAAATCGCCAATTGTGTTTTCCTGTGCGTTGCATTGGCAGTAGATAGTATTAAATTAACATAATATGTTGTAATTATATAACATTAGAATCTTGTTATTCCCGGAACTTTGAGTCGATATCAATGGAACGTCACACTAAAGTACCTACTTACTTATTACGTTTTTGTTAATTTATCTTTATTAGTTAGTTTTCCAAATCGCAAGAAAATATTTAGGTATATTTAGGTTGTAGGTCCTGATATGACCGGCCCCGGCCTGGACCCTGTTCAGCAGTTGACTGTTTTGGCTGTTATAGTAGTAAGTTTAGGAGGTTGTAGTAGGGCCTAAGCCTAACGGTCCTTATACAATATTGAGCATCGCCAAACCGCGTCTTTCGTATTTCGTTACGTATTTCAAAACCCTCACGCAACCTTCACAATGGCCCACTTGTTCCGTCGGGAAACAAAATTAAGGAACCGTTCTCACGTTTGTAGTAAAACATTGCCCCTTAGGTAAGGAATGACCCAGTGCCCTCAATAGTCGCACTTATCACGACTGGCGAAGGGCTCGAACTAAATTGTCAATTAAAGTAGCCAACCACTTTTACATTTTTATTACTTGTTTTGAGTTAATGTGACAGCGTGGTAGGAAGGAAGTTGACGGTCCTTTATTAAATTATCCTCCTTTATTAATTTATTTAATCTTAATACGTAAATTAAAAATTTGGCTTAACCATTTATCCTTTCTTTGAACTGAAGTCAATATGGTTTGAACGGCAGCGTTATTGTTGCAGCTGTTTCCAAAACAAAAACAAAAGTTATAAATCTTATTGAACTGCTTTTATTGAAGTAGCATTTGTCACCATACAAAATTTTGATATACTTATAATAATATGACATAAGCCTGCGGGCGGTAGCCCAGATGGAAGAGGCGTCGCGACTAGTAATGGCGAAAGTCGCAGGTTCACATACTGCCCGCGCTTGATATTTTGAAAATTTTCGAAATTTGTATAGGTACCTAACACGGGAAGTGTTTTATAATTTGGTATTCAATGATATAAGTCGTGTCCGAGTGAAAAAGGATCAAATCCTCTTTCATCTCCACTGCGTTGGCTGGAAGAGATTTAGAAATAAGCTCGCCCTTGTAACTAATTTTAAGTTTTTACCTCTTGTGTTGTGTACAATAAATTATTCATAAAGAGACTTAGGTAGTTTCACGTTTCACGTTTATTGTATTACTAGCTTTTACCCGCGACTTCGTCCGCGTTAGATAGTTTTTTTTTTAGGCAGAAGTTCTAAAGTAGGTATGTGTATACATAGTAAGTGTGACAGTGATATTAGAACAGTTCTTATCTCTACTGTTTAAAGATGACTTGCTTGCTTCTGTTGTTAAAGGGACAATTCAAAATTTGCTATCCGGCCTGAGAGATCAATATTTATAACCAATGAATACAAAAGTCAGTAGATAACAGAGTACTTACTCCAGAGGTGCCGATTTGAGCACACTAAAATGGTTAGCATAAGTAGATTAGACAGATCAAAAGGTAATATAAGTTACTGTTATACATTTTTATACCTCTATATACCACATTTTTTGTTTTTCTGTCCTCGGTAAAGAAGGCAATGTCCTTTCTCAACTTATTCCCATCATACTGAACAACTTTTGTTCTGAAACCATTTCTGTATCTCCAATAAGGTGGGCTCCTGATGGTAGACCTGATGGTCTACATACGGTACTCCAGATCCTCAATGTCCTTGTGAAAAGAAGCGGCCCATCATCATGAACAACTTTGGTTTCGGAACCATTTCTGTATCTCTAATAGTTTACGTGGTCTCCTGATGGTACACCTGGTGACATAAGGTACTCCAGATCCTCAATATCCTTGTGAAAAGAAGCGGCCCATCATACTGAACAACTTTTTTTTTTGGAACCATTTCTGTATCTCTAATAGTTTACGTGGGTTCCTGGTGGTACACCTGGTGGTCTACATAAGGTACTCCAGATCCTCAATGTCCTTGTGAAACGAAGCGGCCCATCATACTGAACCACTTTTGTTTTGGAACCATTTCTGTATCTCTAATAGTTCACGTGGGTTCCTGATGGTACACCTGGTGGTCTACATTATGTACTGCAGATCCTTAATGTCCTGGTGAAAAGAGGCGGCCCATCATACTGAACAACTTTTGTTTTGGAACCATGCCTGTATCTCTAATAGTTTAGCTGGGCTCCTGATGGTACACCTGGTGGTCTACATAAGGTACTTCAGATCCTCAATGTCCTTGTGAAAAGAAGCGGCCCATCATACTGAACAACTTCTGTTTTGGAACCATACCTGTATCTCTAATAGTTTATCTGGGCTCCTGATGGTACACCTGGTGGTCTACATAAGGTACTCCAGATCCTCAATGTCCTTGTGAAAAGAAGCGGCCCATCATACCGAACAACTTTTGTTTTGGAACCATGCCTGTATCTCTAATAGTTTAGCTGGCCTCCTGATGGTACACCTGGTGGTCAACATAAGGTACTCCAGATCCTCAACGTCCGTGTGAAAAGAAGCGGCCCATCATACTGAAAAACTTCTGTTTTGGAACCATACCTGTAGCTCTAATAGTTTACGTGGTCCCTGATGGTACACCTGGTGACATAAGGTACTCCAGGTCCTCAATGTCCTTGTAAAAAAAAGCGGCCCATCATACCGAACAACTTTTGTTTTAGAACCATGCCTGTATCTCTAATAGTTTAGCTGGGCTCCTGATGGTACACCTGGTGGTCTACATAAGGTATTCCAGATCCTCAATGTCCTTGTGAAAAGAAGCGACCTATTATACTAAACAACTTTTGTTTTGGAACCATACCTGCATCTCTAAAAGTTTAGCTGGGCTCCTGATGGTACACCTGGTGGTCTACATAAGGTACTCCAGATCCTCAATGTCCTTGTGAAAAGAAGCGGCCCATCATACTGAACAACTTTTGTTTCGGAACCATGCCTGTATCTCTAATAGTTTAGCTGGGCTCCTGGTGGTACACCTGGTGGTCTACATAAGGTACTCCAGATCCTCAATGTCCTTGTGAAAAGAAGCGGCCCATCATACTGAACAACTTTTGTTTTGGAACCATGCCTGTATCTCTAATAGTTTAGCTGGGCTCCTGGTGGTACACCTGGTGGTCTACATCTATACTCCAGACCCTCGAATGGTGATAAAAAGTAGTCTATGTCCGTTCTCGGTATGCTAGCAATCTCTGTGCCAAGTTTCATGAAGATCGGTTCAGCGGTTTGGCCGTGAAAGCGTAGCAGACAGACAGACAGACAGACAGACAGACAGAGTTACTTTCGCATTTATAATATTAGTGTGGATTATTAAAGTATGGAGACTGTGTCATCGATTTTCTGCCTAGTCCGAGTTACCTAGACCATTAAAAGATTAAAATAAGTAGATAAAAAATATGTAGAGTATTGGGAAGTAGGGCGCGCCCCGACCCCGCTCTCTTTCCTAGCGTTTGCTCAACGTAAGCCTGTCAGCGGTTTGACAGTCTCGTTGGCTGGTGAGGGTTATACATGCGGGCAGGGTTTCCCGATTATGCAGCAAAAAAGTGATTAATCGGCATTTTGAAATTACGTTGATAAATACTGGAAGCTTATCTTAATGCAGTTTGCCATCTACTGGTTCAGTGGCTTTGGAGTTTATCAGTAAAGATAAACTGAGACCATAACGATAAATAAATATGCAGACATATTTACTATAAATGAGTAGGTAGGTACGATAGGTACTTTCTAAAATTTGTAGTCTATTATAATCATTCGAAAAAAATCTGACGGCTGATGTGGCCCAGTGGTAGTGCGACTGCCTGCGGCGCAAAGGTTCCGGGTTCGCTTCTCGTTGGTGCACTTACAAAGTGGATATTTATCACTTTGTGAATTTGTTCTCAGTCTGGTTAGGATATTGCAGGCTGAACCACCTGATTGTCCGAAAAGAAAGATGGTTCCGTGCTTCGGAGGGCACGTTAAGCCGTCGGTCCCGGTTGCTGTCTATGATTACTACATGGCGGTCGTTGCACAGCCATGTCAGAGGCCTACTAAGTAGTAGTAGGTGGTTGAGAAACTCTGACACCAGGGTTCATCGTGTCCCACACGAAGAGAAGATTTGAATAAATTATATAAAATCTAGATTGAACAGTGACAGTTCAGCCAGTGTTATTATTTTTTGTGGTTGCCGTACCTTTGTTAAACGTACTATATATTTATTCCATTATTTTAGTTTCTTCTGCATAACCTGTAAATCTGCCTTGTAACGTCTAGCTTTCTTCATATTATGTAATAAATTATGTAAATCTGAAGTATATCCTCAAGCTGGGCACGGGGTTTCGTGGCACGAATTCCTTCGGCTATCGCTGCTAACATATCGTGCTAACTACTTGTTTGTGCTCAAAACGGCTGGGCTTGCACGATTGTACTATAATTTCTGCAATTCGGATTCATTAACTTCACTTACACTAGAAAGTTCTAACTTTGGCAATTAATTAATTAGGTACTTATTCTTTATGTCAAAATCCTCCTATCCCCACTGACTGACTGACTGACTCATTCATCAAAGCACAGCCTGAACTACTAATGCTAAAAACATTAAATTGTGGCAGTACTTAGGTTTATTCTACTACAAAACCATCGACTGAGAAATTATTTATGGAATTTTAATCCTTATAGCGGTAAAAATAGGGTAAAATGTTTGTATGAAAGTGGTCTTTGAAGCGATCTGTTTCAAAATTTGAGATTCGATTAAGAAACTTAATAAAACACGTGTTTCAGGATTTCCTAAAATTTTACTACTGAATGAGTGTCTACGCTCGTAGGCTAGACATATTAATATAATTTAGATTTTTATATATTTTTGAGATGTATCCTCTGTAATATTGATTTATTTAAATTAGGCCCTTCTGGCGTTACCTTATCTACATTCGTATGACCGCTCCATATAGGGTGTTAACCAATAGCGTTTCTTTACGTGTATGATTTTGTATCTGGTAGGGATCGCCTTGTGCTGTTCATTTTGTATAATGACACCTATTTCTATGACTTTAAGGTCTAGTTTATATTCATTCCAGTTCAACTGGTCAAAGTCACCTTCCGATACATTCTCTCTACTACCGACTGTCGCCTAAAGCACTTGTCCAAATTGTCAATTCATAATTTTGAAAAGAAATAATAATTTTATATATTATCCAAAAATCATCTTTTACTTCACTTGTTCCCGTAGCGAACAATGAGTCTTATTTCTTTTCCCAATTTTAGCCCCTATAGGGGTAAAAAGGACGTAAAAAGTGTGATCTGTTTCAAAATTTTAGTTTATTTGTGTTTTAAAGAACCTAATTCAAAGTTTTTAATAGGTTTGTCGGGCTGTTTGTTGAGTCGGTGTTCCGTACGAAAAAGATAAAAAAAACACTGCGTATATTCAATTGTGTCTATGATCCCTGCAAGCTGCGGTGTAGCAAGCGTAGACAAAACCGAAAATCTCTTTTACGATTATCTCATGGTAAAGCTCTCCTGCGACGATTGGATTAACTAATTAGATATAAATATATTCATAAGATGAAACTGCCTGCATACTACTAGTAACTTCTAAACTGTAGCAAACTGTAGGTAGTTTAGTACCTAATGTTTACATTAATAGAATTGATAGCTATAAACGATAAAATAGTCATTTTCCTTTATTGTCATCGAATAGGTAATACAGTTCTTTATATGGCGAGACCTTGGCCGGCTCACCCTCCATTCGATTGGATATCGGTACATCTAGCTGTTACTTCATGAAGGTTACAAAGCTTTTGTTAATGTCATTATTTGCACGTATTCGAACTAGGACGTCACCGGTTTATGCTCAGAATTCGAAGGAAACTATGCCAAAGCATATTGATGGGAAGTTAGATTTCGGTCAGGCGGTAATATGGCTGGCGAAGGTCGCAGCTGATCTTAGATTAGCTAGCGGCAGCTGACGGTGGCGGTGGCGCGGCGCTGGTCAGTTCTATGTGGGTCAACGATCATTCGGCCGCAAGCTCGCGATTAAATGAAAATTACTACTTTTAACAAGTACTCCTAGTAAGAATATTGGCTAATTCAGGATATTTATAAGGGCTAGGTTTAGGTATCATTTTTCTTTAAAGGTTAGTCAGGTTCATTGTTTCGTTAAATTATTCTACGGATAAGATTTTGGAAATAATTTAAGAAGATTTAAAAATAATTAAGTTAGTACCTTTAGTAAAAAATTAAGAATACATTCGAAAACACGCAACACAAAAACACATAGTTAACATTGTCTTCAATCTATGAAGACATTATTCTCTTCATAGAGATAAGTACGTTTAATAAATAAAATTTACTTTAATAAATTAGTACTTACACAATAAACTATTTTGAATTAAACGTTTAAGGACTGGTAAGTAAGTCAATCCAAATTAATTTCAGAAGATTCGATAGTTTCAATAGCTAAGAACTTCGGTTCCTTGATATTTAGCGCCGGTTGCATTGTTCTTGAATTGCTTAGATACAGCAAATTACTAATTGTTTACAATTAAATGTAATTTTGATTCATAAAGTGTTGTTTTATCTCATCTTTACATATACATAACCTAGCTATGTTATGGTACTTATTAAAGTTTATTGCTTTCCAACTCACCTATAAAAAACATGACGAAGCCAGCTAGGAACGTGCTGCTCACAATACATTTGCATTCAACCTTAACCTACAGCACTCCACTATCCGATGAGTCTACGCCATTGCTACACTACTATCTACTACTTGACTATAATGCCTGTTTACAAAATACGATTAATTTTAACTACCGCATCAAATAAAGATAAGTTACGCGCGACCATCGTGTCTGATGGAATAATTAGTAAATAAAACTGTATGACAGAATATCGTGGTATTCGACAACGGTCGCCATGGAGACCGGTTGGACGCCCCGGTGGTGCCGCGGTGGTGGAGTGGTGCTGTGGTGGTGCCACACCGTGCAAGGTTGCCGAGGTGTTGAGGGGTGCATCCCCCAAACTCCAATTAGTCAAATGAATATTGATCAGCTTTAGATTGTGTATGCAAGATAGCAGGTTGATGTGGTTTGGATTATTTGATGACTAATGTGGCGCGTTGTCTGTGTGTGTGTGTCTGCCTACGACTGATCAGAGGTCCCGGGTTCGATTCCCGACCGGGGTAGATGTTAAAATCATGAATATAATATGTTCTCGTTCCTCGGCGCTGTTTCTCTGCATAATCAACACACGATACATGGAATCCTAGTGACGATAATGAGTATATTGGTATTGTGATGAATAAAATACGAATATACTAATGACAAGAATATTTTTTAACTAAAAATTATGTATTAATACAGAGAAACACATTTGCCGTTAACACTCCTTCTGCTGCCAGAGGGACACTCTGGGAGAGATGGCGGTGGAGTCGGTCTCGGTTCACCAAAACGCGCCTCCAGGTTCAACCTGACGCAGCCGACCACTAGCGTCGTGGCGTTGACGCCCAGCGCTGCGGCGATAGGAAACAAGTGCTCGCAGGGTTTGATGGACCCCAGGCGCTCGCACTTGCCGTTCCATTGCACGAAGTCGTCCACTACACACGGGTTCTTCACGCACACGGGGATGACCGACTCCGAAGGCAGAATTAGGTAGTTCCCGTCAGTACAGGGTCCCTTTTTGAAGGCTGACCAGCATTTGTCTGATGGCGGGTGGTATATATGTGCTGAAAAAAAACAGATTTGGTAAATATACGTTAATAACTTATTTATTCTATGTGCTGGAGTTAAGTTCCTTGGCTGGAGTAGATAGAATGCCTTACCTGGCCTGCAGTCGCAGATCCAGTCGTCCTTCTGATCACCTGGGTAATACAGCTCATTTTCAGGACATGTGGCCGGCAGGTACACCGGTTTACGATTCTAGGAAACAGAATGAGAATGATTTTAGCATGAGAAAATAAACAAATAAATACTTATTGTCGAACGATTTTCGCAATTAAGAAGATATGTGTTAACACTTTGATTTAATCTATAAAAAAGACGTGTTTTACATTTCTTACAAATACCTAAACAAAGGATCATGTAACTTAATCAATCAAGGTATTCAATTTTAAAAATAAAATTGTTGATTATATCATAAAGATATATCTTCATAGTCTCGATGACCTCTATTAGGATATAATTGACGTTGTTGTGTTAACGGTTGCTTATTTTTCTTTTTTTAACGACAATAAGATAACTACGTAATTAGATCGAACACGTACAACTTATCTTACATTTGTTAAGTAGTAAGAACTGTGGTTGAAAGCTTTAGATAAAATAAAGAGTATAAAATAAATAATAATATGTTGTTTTGTTCAATTTACCTCTCTGTTGGCCAGGTTTGGGTTTTCCTCAACCTCAGGGAAGCCGATCGCGTTGATCTCAGTTTTGCTTCTTGCCGCACTGTTATTTGCAACTAACGTCATGCCAATCAACAAAAACACAAACAAACTATTCACAGACATTTTAATTATTATTTTTAAATGGAGTTACGTATCGAAATCACTAAAGTATGATAAAATGTAGCGTCGTCGGTCCTGTCTAACGACTTACTATAACATGTTTTATAATGCGAGTAGCTGACGTCGGAGTACGAGAGCAACTAATGGCACATGCCACTGATACGACACAAGACCGACCGAAGATGACCCTACTACGTCATCCCAAACAAATCAAAACAAGTTTGAAAAAAACTTGGTATGATTATCTGCACGCCGAAGTGAGGCGAAGTGTCGAGGAAAATCCGCAAGGGGCGCTAGGGCTCCTGGCTCCGGGAGTCCGAGAACATACATATTTTTATTCGTTTCATTTCATGGTTGAAACTTACGTAGATACCTACCTACCTATATATTATCATCTCATCTCTGATGTGATGGATTCTTGTTTTCGTATGGGACATCGAGTCGTCCAACGACCCGGTTTCAGAGTTTAAACCGCTTGCTACTAGAAGTAGGCCTCAAACATGGTTGTGTAACGACCGCCGTCTATGTAATCATAGACAGCAACCGGGACCGACGGCTTAACATGCCCTCCGAAGCACGTAACCATCTTTCTTTTCGGGCGTGGTTCAGCCTGCAATTTCCTTACCAGACTAAGAACAAATTGGGTGGGGCACTCACAAAGTTGATATTTATCACTTTGTGAGTCCCCCACCCACCGTTAATCGAACCCAGAACCTTTGCGTCGCAGGCATTCGCACTACCACTGCGCCACATCGGCCGCCATGGATGTGATGATAAACTTATTTGCATCGCGTATAGTGGCGGAAGTTTCGTGTCTATGAGACTCAAAAATAACAACTATCGCGGAAAATCTTCGATGCAAACATTACGATATGCCGCGACTGCACTTTGGAGGTGTGTTTGAATGCTATCTGGCAGACTACCAGCATTTGAATCATATTCTAGGAGCAGAGGGCAATGGGGAGCAAGAGAAGATAATAGGTATATCTGAAATGAAGTAATAAAAACAAACATTTATTGGCTCGTGATACCCAGCTTGTTTAATGTGTTTTGAATGAATGAAAATCCGATTTCACATCACAGACTACGACGAGTGTGAAACTCCTAGTTCTATCGAATCTACTCAAATGAAATATATTTAATAATGGATTCATCATTTATTATTACCATAGAAAAAATAACAGTACTAGGGTCTATTAGTAAAAGTGTCGAGTGTTCAGGCCCCAGAATAAACAAATAATCCACTTGTTTTAGACTGGCGCACGCGATATCTTTCTACTGATTCAAAAATAGACTTCCTCACCTAGTAGGTACTCTTGCTCGGAACCACCGAACCACGGAACCAGCTCAGAACAGATCTGATATCCGCAGTGGGGCTCATGACTCAGAGTTAGTAGAAACTCTTAACCTCTGGACAAGTTTTAGTAGACATTTTCTTTAGATTATGTTCGATTGAGCGTTTAGCTATGCCTACCATCGTTTAGGTAAAAGATACTCAGTTACTGCTATACCTACCTGCATAGATATTACATTAGCTACTTATGACTTGGGCGGCCCCCAAATAATTGGGATAAGGGCAGGCAGGCAGATGATGATGATGGGTGGCTGGGCTTACGAGACGGCTGCACTACATATCGATGTATACCTATAATCAGTGAGATCACTCTTGCTACATTCTGGCTTTTCCAAGGTTCTCTCTTCACATGTCTCTGATCTGAGCATACGTATGACTAAACACATTTTCACTACCATTACTGACTTCATATCAACACAAAAAACGTGACAAATAATACACGCAATGTACAGCATTTTTACGCGCTTTTGAAACACAATCTAATGTTTTTGTAGTTCGAGCAAGTGAGAACGATGATATTGACTGCTACTGTTTTTTGTCTCTTTCGAACGTATTATTTATAAAGATAAAAAAACTCGTCTGTTTACGTCAACATTCGTAGCGTTGTACCCAAAAAAATCGTACAAATTTTATCGATAAAACTGTTTAAAATTATTCTGCAAAATTGAGCTAAAATGCACTTAAGAATATAGGTTGTATTTATTTCTTGTTTTGTCACCAAATTTCTTTCAAAATAATTAATTTTATTCGAAGATAGCACATGCATGTACCACAAAATTTTACATAACGATTTTAAATCGATATTTCAAGCAAAGAAGTCTCATCGATTTGCGAAACCTGTCATCTAGCCATCGGGTGAGTCTATTCGATGCGAATGCGAAATGAAATGTCAAAAATGGGAGTGAAAACTCAGAAGAAAACAATGTGAAATTACCGAAATTTTCATTCAGAGAATGGAAAATATTTGCGTTATGAGTGTGTAATATCATCTCCGAAATGTTTACTAAGAAATCCCATCAGGATGTTAAGAAATCTTCTGTTAAAATACAGGATTCTAAAAAGGATTCTGCCACCAGGCTAAAGCATCTGAAAATTGTCCTGGGTAAGCTATTTTTTGGTTTTTATGCTGAATTCATTAATGGTTTAGGTTTTTGAGTCACCTATGCATTGTTTTAAAGTTGGTTTCTTGACTTACTAGCAACATTCCACAAAAGATGCTAATGAGTTAAAATAACTGTAGTTAGTGCGTCGCGACTTACTTCTGTTTATTGTACGAACAAGAAGAGGTTCCCAGGTGTTTATAGCAATTTTATACATTCTATCAATTGCTTTTTACTGCTCCCTTGAAAATAGACATTATTAATCAGGCACTATGTAAGAAAATCACTGATAATTACATGTAATTGCTCCTCATGCATATGCTTAATGTAAGTTGTCATTATCTGCCTCACAGAACATTATGACTCCGATGAAGCTAAGAACTACTTTGAAGCAAACTTCAGCCATGTATATTTTATATTGTATGATAATTTCATACAAGCCGAGAATAATCTCCGTCAAAGAGGTATGTACACTTATATATATAATGTGTTGTTCTAAAATAAAGAATGCTGTGATAAATAGTACCTACATTAACTTATGACTCTATTCTACATTAATAAAAATTTAAAAGAGTTATGAATGCTTCATTGTTTGAAATAGCAACTAAGAAGCATGAATAAATTGTTGGGTAATGGATCTGCACCTCTTTAATTAAGCCCTCTTTTGTAATATTACTTTCTCGTCCCTAAATGTATAGTATGCACTGTAAGAGTTTTATATTAAATGTAAATTTGTCTGTTCCTGTGCTACAGAACTTCCGTTCCATCTTGGTGAGTGTTGGGTGCCTCGGCACATCACAGATCACATGCACTATATTACATTCTCTTCCTCATTCCTTGCCTGGCATATGATTCATTTTTTATGGTTTTCCTGTTAACTATTAAAATTTACCTGTACATAGAGGTGTTGGTTATTTTTTACTATTTAATTTTGAAATTATATTAGTCTGTTGCCTCAGTGCTTATTTGTTCTATAGACCATCTAGCTATCCTAACACCTAGCTAGATTTTTTTATTAATAGTTACCTGGTCATTGTTGATTTTTGGATGTGAACACAATATTCTTAAATTAGTGCTTATTTGGTTTGACAGCAATTAGTTTCTTCTTCTTCTTCTTCAATCTGTTGCCACCCAATGCTGAGTTTACTATAATCAAAAGAAACTTACTATGTGCAAATATCACTAGATGGTTAATAGAACCAATAAGCACAGAAGCGAGGAGTTAGATATATATGGACCTGCAACCAGAACTCTGGCACAGTTTAGTTGCATTTTTTTATAAATGTCTAGGATAGTTACTATGACATAATGCCAAGGTACTGTTCCAACAATATAAACAGTCTAAAATAGGTTTGTTTTTATCTGTTAATTGTTCAGTACGCTTATAATTTTGTTAAGATTATCTAAACAGCCATCCAACACTGGTATGATAAAATCTCTTTAGATTAGCTACCTGACATTGGATTACTTAATCATGCCTATCACCTGCACTCATTACATTCAGAGAGCATAAACATAAATAATTCATGCATGATGTAGATAAATATTCATGTATAACTATAGTAATACTTAATACAGTATCTACAGCTATATGCTTCAGTCTGATCCTGGAAAATATACAAGAGATGAATTTGTTTTATATTTTGAACCAATAGTCCTTACAGTTTAAGTTGCATTTAGTTGTTACTTTGTGGGTGTAAATTGACTTGGTTTAACAACTACATACATACATTCTATTATATAACTTATGTAGCTTTAAAGAAATGGTGAATGGTAGATAGGCATGGGACGGGTAAATAGGCAGGCATTTATGGCGCATCTATATGATCTATAACATCCTCATTATTCAGTATATATTTAGTGTAGAAGTTATCTTTTTAGTTATTATTTTTGTACATACAACTAACATTTACCAAATACAATTGCTTTTTGATAGAAAATGTCATTAACCCAGTACCTATCGTTATTTAATGACTACATCATTCACCTACTTACTAATATCAGTCCCATCATAAAATCATTATTGCATGAGTTTTATTTTTATTGGTTTGTCATTGATTACTATTATCCCATTTTAGTCCACAAAGCTGGAAAAGAGGAATTGGAAGGAGCTCTCTCTCTTCTTGAAAAAGTATTATGTCTCCTGCCAGAGTTGATTAGTAAGAGATGGCAACTCCACTCTCTGACCAGGATATTCTCGAAACTTCTCCATAGCGGGAACTCACAGAAATTGAGAGCTGAAGCAATAAGGTACTGCAATCGTAAATATTGTATTTCAATTTAAATCCAGGCTAGACTATCACCTGTTAACAAAATAGTTACAATTTTGTAGGTACTTTTTGCTGTGGTATCAAGCCCTTGGAGATAATGCTCCTCCCGAAGTGCACAAGATGTTCGCATCGCTCGTGCCGGGCCTGCCCGAGTGCGCGCAGCCCGCCTCCTCCCCTCACAAGGGCCGACACGAGATCATCGTCAACCCTCAAGACACCAGCAACTTCAACATGGAGGACATCATGCAACATCCAAATTTCAACGCTGACAACGCCAAGAAAGTGGTCGTTGAACAAACGCCCACAGGCATTATGGGAAAAATTGCGAATGTTTCTGCATCAATATTCCATGACACGAACGCTTTGAACCCGGTACAAAGTGTCGAGATACAGCCGCTACTGCCGCCTAGCGGGAGCGAGAAACCCGTTGACAACGAAACCAAGTATTTCTTTGAGATTCTACTGGACGGCATGGCTCCATCAGTGACGAAAGTTCTCTGGAAAGACAGATCTCACGCAAAAGCGATGAGAAGTTTCGCT
Organism: Tuta absoluta; assembly: GCA_027580185.1. Taxonomy (NCBI): domain Eukaryota; kingdom Metazoa; phylum Arthropoda; class Insecta; order Lepidoptera; family Gelechiidae; genus Tuta; species Tuta absoluta. The sequence continues at coordinate 738,969 of JAQAHW010000019.1, read as the reverse complement.
TTTCTGTTAGAGAAATTCAAGATTTATTATTTACCGATAATTTGTCCTCAGTTTAATTACAAGAATTCTCTATACAAGCCAAATCTTGGTAAGTACCTGAAAACACATACTTTAAAAACATTAAACAAAACTGTGTTGTCATTGTAACAACTTGTATCTCTGTTTCACTTGTGTATGAGTTAAGAATAATAATTATACGCTCTCATACTTTCTGTACAACTTCCAGAGTTACCGGTGCAGCACAACATTTTAGAAGACGACTACGTAGCCTGCCGAGTGATTCTCATCAAGTGGGTGGCGAGCTTCGCCCACTTCATGAAGAAGCAAGGCAGCGACGGCGGACAGCCGTCCTCGATGACCAGCACGGGGTCCCACGTGGCGCACTCCGGCACGCCCACGCCCCACGTGTCCATGCACCACGAGGAGGAGACCTCGTTCACCGTGGGACACCCGTCCGACTCCAGCAGGGCCTCGTCGCACGACTCCAACACGCCGCACCCTAGTTTGGAGTCAGGTTTGTTGCTCTTCAATGACCAGTGCCAGGTTTAGGTGTAGGTAACAGAACAGGTTCCATATACTCTGGCAATCATAGCCGGCCATCTGTTCGCTATATTTTCTTACTATATTTGAACTTACACTTACTTCCATAGTGTGAAAAGTTACGCTTGCTTTGCTCATGAAACGCGTTATACTTAATTCTTCTGTATCTGCGGGAAATTGGCAGATTCCGTGATCTAGATAGAAGACAGGTAGGCTGGATTAACTGGCGGATGACAAACCAAGCGGATTGTTTTTTCCCAGTCTAACGTCTAGTGTACCCACTACTGATATTTTTTATAGGTTTTGAACATAAAGTGTGGGTAGTAAGGTTCAAAATGACTGGTACACATGCTGTACTGTAGATATGCCTTAGATAGATAAACACTTTATTGCTTACAACAGAAACAAAACAGAAAACATAAAACCAGAAGTAAGCAAAGGCTTGCAGCGATGTCTTCTAGGCAACCTTTACAATAAAAAGAGACAATTTAAGCACTCGCGATCACTTTCACTCATTTTAAGTATTAGACCGGGTCTATCGCGATAGTATTTAGGTAGGTGGTCGCGGAGTCAACTCGCGACCACAATACATGAAACTGTATTGAAACGTCGAGTCACCGGTAAATTACTATTACCTAAATACTATCGCGATAGACCCGGTCTAATACTTACGTTTGCTATATTGCAGGCTCGGGCACGTACGAGGAGCTGAGCGCGGAGCTGGTGGCGCGCGACGTGCTGTGCTGCTGGTCGCGCGAGCACGTGGACTTCAGCGTGGAGGTGCTGCGGCAGGCCTTCCTGCTGCCCTTCGTGCACGCGCCCGCCCAGCGCCGCGTCATCGCGCTCTACAAGGACTGGATCCAGCTCAACGTCAGTATCAGACAAAATACTATATACATACACATCAAACATAAGTACAATAAAGCAAATATTACACTTGTTGGTATGTATAATACCTCTACAAAAAAGAAACATTATACTTGTTTCTGAAAACTTGCAAAATTTTCAAGCGCGGGCAGGATTTGAACCTGCGACTTTCGCATTACTAGTGGCGACGCCTCTTCCATCTGGGCTACCGCAGCTCATTTCTTGCCCGCCAATTTTGCAAGTGTATTTTAATGCCAGTAACGCTTGGCATGGCTCCATCTACCGGGTTAGTTTTGCAACTAATGACCGGTGACTAATTCTATCTTTACAGATTGAATGTAGTCTAAGCGATGAAAACCAGCGATAAATTGAGTACCAAATTTTAAAACACTTCCCGTGTTAGGTATACAATTTCTGAAAACTTGCAAAATTTTCAAGCGCGGGCAGGATTTGAACCTGCGACTTTCGCATTACTAGTGGCGACGCCTCTTCCATCTGGGCTACCGCAGCTTAATTGGCGGGCAAGAAATTGGCGGGCAAGAAATGAGCTGCGGTAGCCCAGATGGAAGAGGCGTCGCCACTAGTAATGCGAAAGTCGCAGGTTCAAATCCTGCCCGCGCTTGAAAATTTTGCAAGTTTTCAGAAATTGTATACCTAACACGGGAAGTGTTTTAAAATTTGGTACTCAATTTATCGCTGGTTTTCATCGCTTAGACTACATTCAATCTGTAAAGATAGAATTAGTCACCGGTCATTAGTTGCAAAACTAACCCGGTAGATGGAGCCATGCCAAGCGTTACTGGCATTAAAATACACTTGCAAAATTGGCGGGCAAGAAATGAGCTGCGGTAGCCCAGATGGAAGAGGCGTCGCCGTCGAAGTGTTTTAAAATTTGGTACTCAATTACACTTGTTGGTATGTATAATACCTCTACAACACAGAAATATTACATTTGTTGGTATACATATATTTAAAAGTTACTTTTTTAGGTTTTGTACCATTTCCGAATTAGGTGGCTACCTCAATTATTTAAATAACCAATAAATGTATAATTAATGTCGTACAGCCACAGCCGTTCACTGCAGGACATGGTCTTTCCTCTATTGGAGGGTATTGCCCCATTATTACGCCTGGCAAGCTTTGCTTTCACAGGATGATGATGCCCATTCCCTGGGTAACTTTATCCCTGATTCGCTTTTTATGACACCCATGTGATGTATTGGGGTGATGTAATTCTAAGCCGGCATCACACGGCAAATATTATTTATCTTCTAATATTTTCACACGAGTTTAATTTGAAGTCACGACACGGTGAACTGAGCTGGTTATATAACTATCATGTAAGTGTTGTGATTGATGAGAAAGTTTTTCAGTTCTGATGGAAGTGTAACCTTGATAATTTGTTTTCACCCAGGTGGCAGAAATCCCGCCGTTCTTAGTGGAAAACACATACGAGCAACAACTGGCGGGCGGCGGAGGCAGCGAGCCGCCCGTGCCGCCGCGGCGCCTGCGCAACGACTCCTATATCGGCGCCGTGAACCGAGACAACGTCATGGTGCGAGCTGGCCTGCAGGTAAGGGGGAATGGTAGTTGAAGGTGGTTGTGGTCAAACCAAGATAAATCAACTTTGGTTACGAATCAAAGTTAATGTGTTGTTACCTACGCTTCAAACTAAAAGCAGGATTACTGAATGAAGTTATCGAACACTAATCTTTGTACACACATTCCGCCGGTCACCGGGCTTATGACGACCGACAATCTGTCGCGATTCGTAGTAAACTCAGTCTGATTCGTGACCATGAAGCGTATTACTGTTTCGAAATGCCGATGTAACAAAAAACAACAACATCAAATCCAGCATCTACAGATTCTATTTACACTTTTCTTCCAGAACGTGTTGAAGGTGTTCATGACGCAAGCGGCGAACGTGTTCCTAGCGTCGCCGTCGCCGGTGGCGCCGCCCGGCGCGCTCAGCCAGCAGCAGCTGCTGGAGGAGCAGACGGACACCTGCAAGCGAGTGCTCAACATCTACCGCTACATGGTGATGCACGTCGCCATGGACGCCGGCTCTTGGTGAGCTACACTCAACGACAGACCAACATTGCTACATTTTTCTAAAGCGGTCTTCAAAAATACCACACCTGTTGCTGCATACATTTATTAGTACTTTAGTTCCGGTTTACGTTGAACTGGTAAAAGAGTACCGAAGTATGAAAGACGAAAAGTAAATTTTCAAAGTAAGTAGGCAACTGTTTCGCATTCGATTCAGCTCTTCTGATTCAGAAGTGTCCCGAAGATTGTTGGAATTTGAAACTGCGTCGAATCTCGCAGATTCGCACCAGTACTCCGTATGGACGCAGTTTCTTATTTTATATCATAGTGCAAAATATTTCATTAAAGCGTTTTAAAAAACGACTAACGCCATTTATGGATAAACAACAAATCTGTTTCATATTAAACTTTTAGTAGGTTAAAAAGTTGTAATGAAGCGCACATTTGTCGACTGCGAACCAACCGGACAAGTGGGAGTCGATAACCTCCAGTGCAAGCTAACAGTTCATTAAAAATAAATCATCATTTTAAGAGGGTAAAGGGACGGAGGTTGGCACATGCCCAGCAGTGGACTATTGTAGCTGTTAATGTAAGAGAGTGACAGAAATAGCTTAGATTAGTGTAGGCTAGAATCGCGGCCTGCAAATGTCTTACGAAGCTATAAGATTTGTTATAATTATCAAACTTCAACAGGGAACAATTGCTGCTAGTGCTGCTGCAGATAACATCGTTAGTTCTGACGAAGGTGCCACCAAAGAGAAAACAGGAAACCCTTGGTAAGTGCCGCCTTATTTCTACTTTCGACTAACTTTTTCAACTAGTATGCTCTGGTTGAGTGAAAATCTAGAAACTGTGTTAATTTGAACAATGAAGAAACAAACCATATTTTGTCTTATGGTTATTTATTCAGGACATTTAGCTTCAAACAATGCGGTAATACATTTGCGTTCCGACAAAATCCGATATCTAAAAAAACTAGTCTCAAAAGTTTATCATTACAAGAACCGATATGTGTGTGATTGGGCAATAGGTTGGAATAGCAGCAGGCGCGACTGTATCTTAACGCACTAATAACAAGTAACTGAACTTTTGTCGTAAAAGGCGACTAAGGGACTTGAGGGTGTGTATTGTAAATTTAGGCGATAGGCTGACAACCTGTCACTATGGCGATACAAAATTTTCCGAATGACCCTCAAATATATGCCAGACGTGGCGTAAATGTCCGTTTTGGCGGCCGTTTACGCTCTGTCTACCCCGTGACATTGACTCTTTCTCGACCGATTACAGAGAAAAGGCACAGTCAATAGTGGCGCCATTCGCCCCCCAGTTTGCTACCTCTTTCATGCACCGCGAGGCTTCGCTCCGACTCAACTAAATCCTGCTTGTTAGATAATAAAAGACAGCATAGTTCCCAGAATCGGATCCTGTCTGGGAAAAAATGCAACAAAAAACCTTGTCCTTTGCCAGGTGGTTTCCTAGCTCCGGCGCTGTTCCAAACGCTGATCGTGACGTGGATCAAGGCGAACCTGAACGTGTCCGTAAAGCAGGAGCTGTGGCACAACTTCATGGAGCTGCTCACGCGGCTCACGCACTGGGAGGACCTCATCAAGGAGTGGGCGGTGAGGGGGACACCTACCTTAGTTGCATTGATAAAAATCTGACCTAGCATGTGACATTATTGATAGAACTTTGGAATAAAGAAAGTGGTATGATTCCGGAATACGCGGAAGATAAAATAAGTTTTAAACAAACTCAATTAAAAATATGGAATCCACTCTTTCGTTAATCGTGGTGCAGCTGACGATTTGTCTCTATGTTCACATGGCGTAAATGTCATTTACGGTTTTTACTGCCGTTTACGCTATGCCCACCCTATGCTATGCAAGGGATATAGACGTGATATATTCATGTAACAAAACGCTATATGACAGTGCGCCCTGCTACATAGATTAAATCACTATATGGCAGGGCGCCCCGCTGTATAGACACTTCCATTTAGTATCATACCATCGAGCTCTTTTATTTGTAATAGAATAACATTTAAATTCGTGTTACTCGAATTGCAACTCTGATATTAATAATAATTAACTATTATTCAAGAAAACCATGGAAACACTGACCCGCGTGTTGGCCCGTCACGTATACTCGCTGGACTTGACGGAATCATCTTCCGGGGGTGGGGGCGGGGGCGGGGGCGACATGCGCGCGGGGGGGCGGGGCGCGCGCCGCCTCCCCCCCGCGCCCGCGCCGCTGCCCCGCCCGCAGCCCCGCGACCAGCACCCAGCCGCGCACAGTGTCGACTCCAGGACGCCGGGTGAGTGTGTGACATACACTGTACTACTGTATCAGTTCACTGAAACATCATCAAGGGACTGGGTTGAGTTGCGCAGGGGGGCAAACTGCAAGGAAGGCAGACTGCATTGATTTATTTTAAAAAGATTTATTTTATGCCGAATGGGAAGGAAAACTCAAAGCTTGACATTTTGTCCATAGAATTAAAACATAGAGATGGGACAGTAATGTAAAATATATCGATAAAAATGTCTTTACGCTACCCATGTACAACAATATTTAATTATAATCCATTTTTTAATACGGCTTATTTGACAAAATCATCGAATAGTTGATTAATAAATACTCAGATTAATCAAATAGTGATGAAGATTAGGGTAGTGTTTCCGGGTGGGGGTTGTTGTGTGGTTAGCTGGGTCTAGTAATAAGGGGGAATGTTTGAGTTTAAAAATGAGGAATTGTATGGGAAGGAATAGAGTTAGTTGGTATATTTAAATAAAATTAAAACATATGCACAATACAATTGCATCTAGAAACATTGACAGCACTATTTTTGTTAGATTTAGTACCATTCGCCAAAGGTAGAAGGCGCTTCAAAAACGGCCTATAAAGAACTGTAATTTTGAAAGGCATCGTTAGTCCAGCGTACTTGTTTTATAGAGGCTAGTAGTCCCGCAGCAACTACTAGTCACGCACGACATTAATTTGTGGGTAATTTAGTTGTTGTGTCACAGGCAAGTCCCCGAAGTCGCACGAGTCCCACCCGCGCAAGGAGGGCGGCGCGCGCCGACAGCTGCAGCGGTGTCGGAGCGACCCGCATCTACACAAACACGCGCACGCACACGCACACGTACACACGCATACAGGTATGATAAACTTCTTGCTATGTTCACATAATTCTGTGGTTCACACCTTGCTCCTGCTCCACCGCTGCTGCGAATATTACCCGAAATAATTCCGCGGAAGTATCAACGCGAGTGAGCGTTCACACACTGCCGTCATACTCTCGCAACAATACGAGTGAGCGAGATAGCGATGCAGTCCACTCGCGCTCGTGCTGCCGGTCCTTTAACTCGCGTACGAAAAGCCGACACTCGCGGGAACACAGGTAGTGGCAGCGGCATGACGAGCAGCAGCGCGAGTAACCTGTTAACATGCTCGTGTTGCCCACTTCCCGGCAGCCGGCCTTTGTGAAGGCGGCATTAGAAACGAAGCATAAACGCTGACGGTTTGCCCGCTGCTAATGTACTAGTTGCTGGGCGTAAATATTTCTTAGCATACATTTTCTTGACACTTTTGACAACGACCGACACAAATATCGACCTAGTGACCGATACTGAAAACAGAGGACGGCCCAAGGAACATAGGTAGAAATACGACAAAAATGTTGAGCTTCCATAGTAACCCAAATCAGCTCATCGGCAATTTACTATGGGAGGTCCAAATTTTTTATCATACATATTCGGCCTATGTTTCTTGGGACAAATTGTTCCTCACCAGACCGTCGTGAGTTTTCGCTATCGATCACTATACTAAACGCCATCCCTCGCTGCGAACTCGGTCGTAAATCATTATCAGACTAGGGTTGTGCATTAGCGGCGCGGGCGCAAGGCCGGTATCGATAAAATCATGAGTCATCAGGGACAGGTTTATGCAAGTCAACAAATTACTTACTCATAACATTACATTGCAGTGAGTCATTTGTTTTTAAACTTTCTCGCTTGATACTTACCAATAGAGCTTAGTCAATTAAGTACTTATAAGTAAACTACAAAGTAATATTCAATCATTAATTCTTTCTGTCAGTTACATACAAAAATTACACTATCGATAACACTTATCGATAGCAATAATACGCAGCACTACTGCTGCCCATAAGGCCAGTGAGTGCGAAAGGGAGCGAAAGTATCGTGGCGCCGCTCCGATGATTTACGACCAAGTTCGCAGCGAGGGATGGCGTTTAGTATAGTAAAATTTCACCCTATATTTGAGAACTTCTCAAATTACAAACTGCAATCCTAGCTTAGCAATAAGTTATAGTTATAGTTATAGTTGCAAAACTAACCCGGTAGATGGAGCCATGCCAAGCGTTACTGGCATTAAAATACACTTGCAAAATTGGCGGGCAAGAAATGAGCTGCGGTAGCCCAGATGGAAGAGGCGTCGCCACTAGTAATGCGAAAGTCGCAGGTTCAAATCCTGCCCGCACTCGAAAATTTTGCAAGTTTTCAAAAATTGTATACCTAACACGGGAAGTTTTTTAAAATTTGGTACTCAAGTAATAGTTACTATTTACTATATTTATTTGGTTAATAATGCTTAATTATTAATCGGAAATAATTACAAGGCTGAAATCATCAGTCAGTCAGCGATTTACAAGTATTTTTATTTCATTCGCACGCTATTTCTTGAGGTGATATTTTGTGATAATGATGTGGTTGAAGAAGTTGTTTGTTCCTACAGCAGACGAAGCCAAAGAGCAAGTGAACCATAAGCCGAGGAGGTGGTACTCGCTTGACTCGCTGCGGACGCAGCATCATGACGAGAGGGATTCAGCTAGCGGTAAGTGATACTTTTATAACCCTATAATTTGTTTTTTCTTTCCGGGATAAATGTTATATATTCCAATTTAAGACACCTATAAAAATGTTGTTATAATATGAAGTTTACTAGTGGTAAAAGAAGATTCAAATTTGGCAGGAGATTTAGAGATTAGCTCAAAAAGTGAGATTAATAAATATCTCAATTGCTCGGCTACCCTTTCTGACCAAGCAAACTATAGCATTTAGTTTACAAGGTAAGGTAAGGTAAAGTTGCCTGGTAGAAAATGCTACCTAGCATTAAGGCTCCCTTGTTGTACTGTTTCTTTTCCTATTGTATTATTCCTATTTTTGTGAATTGTGTTTTGGTATGCTTTGTTGTGTAAGCTTCAGTTACATGAAGTACTTGTTTATTTCAAAACCTGTTATTGTAAAGTCGACCTACTGTGTGTTTGTTACAGTATCGCGGTCGCCGTCGCCCGCGCCCTCCAGCGGCGTGGAGAGCAGCTCCATCAAAGACTCGCCGCTGCAGATCGACCTCGGGTCGGACGGCGGGAACGTCGGTAAGTTCCTCAGCAAAAGCTTAAGGCGGCGCCGACCGTCCAGTGATTTCTTAAAATCTAGAACAGATATCAAAAATCTAAGACGGACAAATTGTTGTCCTATACGGTAAGTTTATTTTAAGGTACATCAATAAGTTTTATATTGTTATGAGTCTTTAAAATCACTAAAACGGAAAACGGTGGCCACTATTTTCCGTTTTAATGATTTGAAATTTAAAACACAAGTAAAAGCTCATTGTTGTATTATTAACTTATCGTTTAGAGCAACAATTTCTCCGTTTTAGATTTCTCTGTGCGAAAAGAGAATAGACGTGGAAATTGAGGGCGCCTCTGTGCCTATAAAAATTCTTAGTTCAACCACGTATATTCTCTTTTTGCACATCTAATTCAGTATTGCAGTCCAAATTGAGTATCAATAGTGGCATTATCTGTTGTTTGTATGTCTCTGTATCTGTTGTCTTAAGTCAAAATCGATTACGTCTGAATAATCGTAAAAACTAGAAGTGTGCGTGGGATGGTGATGTGCTAGCCTCCTTTGGGCATAGAGGTGTGAGGCATGGTAATATATGTTAGAATGGTATGGTAATGTGTGTAAGAAGCCCACAATAAATTATAATGTTCGCACAATATGCGTCAAAAATTATTCTAACGAAAATGTGCAGCAATATTCGCGTCATGATAATATTGTGCCAGACAATCTGTCTATCCTTGTCACACTTAGGCATAATTCATATTTCTGTACTGCTCTCAGATGATACTCGTCAATTGACGCGTAATATTTGGTGCACATTCTGTGTTGAACATTTTCATTTGTACAATTTTTGGCGCATATTGTGCGCACCCAACTATTTTCCATCTTTAGAAAACTTGAAAAAATTTTCTAACGTGGGCAGGATTTTAACCAGCGACTATCGCTATCACTAGTAGCGACACCTCTTTCATCTGGGCTACCGCGGCTCATACATTGCCTGCGATATTTTGCTAATATCCTAAGTCAAAATCGCGTCATAGTATGTATGTATGAATGAATGAGTCTATTAATTTTTATCGATGTGTACGCAGAGTGGTCAGAAAACGACAGCGGTGAAATGCGGTCAGTGGGCGGGGCTTTAGGCGGGGCGGGGGGCGGTGACGAGGCCGGCGCGGGGGCGGGGGTGGGCGTGGTGCTGGGCGGCACGGCGCGCGGCTGGCTGCCGGACGTGGCGGCGGTGCTGTGGCGGCGCATGCTGGCCGCGCTCGGCGACCCCAACCACCTGCGCGAGCCGCACGCGCACGCCACGCTCTACAACTACCTCATACACCTCAACCAGACGCTGCTTAAGGTATGTTGCTATTCTTAGACTGGACCGATGACGTACCGGATAGTACCCCTGCCTGCTACGCCAATGGGTTCGATCCAAACAAGACACAAATATTTGTTAAGTCATTTTCAGATATGTGATATGTAGTTTCTATGTATAATATGTATTGATTTACAAAAAAGTATTTATGTATTAATATCAGCTATCTAGTTCCCATAGTACAAGCTTTGCTTAGTTTGGGGCTAGATGGTGCGGTGCTGTGTGAATTGTCCAGGAATATTTATTTAATTAGGTACGTTCTAGAGTCCGCGCAACGAAAGTAGTCCCCACTGGCATTCAAAGTGAATGTAATGTCTAGCGCTATAGAATGTTAGTGTGATTCCAGATTACAGACTAACATTCTATGGCGCTAGAAATAATAATGCACATGTACTTTTGTTCATTATTTCTCAGGACACTCTAGCGCGAATTCTAGTTATTGGCCGTTTCAGACAAGTACTAGAGCAAGCGTTTTTGCACAATATAGGTACCAAGGAGCAGTAGTTTATTACCTCGAGCACTTTTCCGCCTGAAACTACCTACATTAGCAGGGATGTCAACAAATTGGTTTTGCGAACCCGAATTTAAGTGATGTCACTCTTAGGTACCATAATGCTAAGTTACAGTAAAAACAATGAATTACTTTATTATTTAATGAGTAGTTAAGTTTAGAGTTATTAATTATTATAAACTCATATATAATCAAACAAAAACGCACGGCGGCAGTGCGGTTCGCTGTGACACGAGCGGCACGAGATTCTATGTAGTAGTCGTGTACGTATAGGTCGATCGGGCGTGTGTATGCGTGAGTGCGTAAAACAGGCGTTTTTATGGAGTTAAACCACTGCTCCTTGGTATATTGTGGTTTTTGCAACAAACGCCAATCCTAATTGAATTGGTGTAAGGACGTCGCTGATGTTAACGTATATCGGGTGAAATTTTACTAGTCACGGTTTGGGGTCGATTTGCATAAAATTATAAGTCATATTTGTATTACGCATATGTTATATAGTCATAATTATTCAAAGTCATAAAAACAACACGCATAACCCTTGTACCATAAATTACCAACTCATAATGTCTATAAGCATAGAGATAACTAGGCATATTATTCATTAGCATGACAATAACTAGGCATATTATTCGTTGGCATTATTTTAAAAACATGTTCGCGGCTTGGGCCACCCCCGCCGCACCATAACCTATTATGAAGAAAACATTATGAAAAATAACAAATATACGACTCAAAACTAGTCTAAATAAAATAGGTGAAAATAATAGTATGACTTTCAATACAGTATGACATATAAACAAACATTATGCCAAACAAATAGTATGACAAATAATAATAATAAATAATACTTAATATGACAAAGAATTTTATGCAAACCGAGATATGCCAAAGTATATTAGGAACTTCAACAATATGCAAAACGACGGTATCCCACTAGTCACTGGTACTGAAAACAGAGGACGAGGTGATGAGGAACAACTTTTCTTAAGGAACATAGGTCGAAATATGACAAAAATATTTTGAGCTTCCATTCTAACCCAAATCAGCTGAGGTCCAATTTTTTTTTTCATATTTCGACCAGTGTTCCTTGGGGAAAGTTGTTCCTTATCATTATCACCAGCCCACGTCTAGAGTTTTTGCTTTCGGTCAAAAGTAAGATTTCACCCTGTATTTATTTTATTTCACATATAAAGTACACATAATAGCATTACACTTGAACCACAAATGACCCAGTATATTTTAACAGTATCCTATAAATACTATGCTGCTAGCTAAAGAAAATTACGTAAGAACATGTCCAAAATAAAACTTCGATGCACCGTTTTTTATTATACAGGGTTATTTTTTATTCACCCCGGAAATTTTACAGGGTGAATCTACTCATAATTCTGAACAACTTTTATTATGGGGTCACCTGCGAAATCGCGGAAAAAAAACCAGCTGTTCCATAAATTTTGTTCGAGTAGGTATCAACTTTTCTATGGAGCAGCTGTTTTTTTTCTCGCGATTTTGCATGTGACCCCATAATAATAGTTGTTCAGAATCATGACTAGAATCACCCTGTAAAATTTCCGGGGTGAATAAAAAATAACCCTGTAATTGTAAGACTCGGAAGTAGGTACTATAATTAAAAAAACACAGAAATGGATCGTGTTCATTTCATATTTATTTAATATTTTTTTGAGTTTGCACTACTATTACGCATAAAAAACGGATTTATGTTGTTTATTTTGGAATACAAACACAACTTAAATCCGTTTAAAATTGTTATATTGTCATATTTGTGCCGTGTGTTGCCGGCTTACAATAGCATTACCCCATTTTTTGCCCGTGGGAGTCGTAAGAGGCGACTAAGGGACTCGAGGGAGTGTATTGTAATTTAGGCGATGGGCTAATAACCTGTCACAATGGCGATACACAATTTTCCGAATGACCAAACATTAAAAAAAAAGAAATTGATGTGGCGTAAATGTCCGTTTTTTGCGTCCGTTTATGCTCTGCCTACCCCGAAAGGGATCAAAGGCGTGATATATGTGTGTGTTTATTTACTTGAGTTTTTCACATATTTTATCTCTGCGTAAAACAAGATGTTAAAACATCTTTGCATTTAAACCAAAAATATATAATCAAAACACATATTCTTGAAGAGAGTCTTATCAGTATGTAGTTGAAATAGCGAGACGAAATTTGCTACGCTTGGGACGTACATGCCTGGTAGGTTTATTAATTTCAATAGCAGTGTTTGCTCAAACGTAGTTCTTTCATCGTTGCTTTCATCCATCAAATATAGTGTTATTTATTAACAATTGTATTAACAACTGTTCAAATAGTCACCCACAAAACTCACCAACCTACGGCTACGTAATGAAAACCGTGTCATTCGATACTTGTACGGGCATCTGTTAATTTTTATCGCAAATATGTCACTCACGGCGACTTATCGAGCGATATCTGGCAGGAGGCTGGGCATTACACCCGACACTACGGCCATTCGCTACACAGCATTCGATATATTGTTTTGTTATTGTTTTCGTGTAAATATTCCATTCTTTTGTCCTGGTAATTAACTGTAAAGTCGACAAATGACTTCCTAGACTAGTCAGTTTTACATGGTGTTACTGAAAGTGTGCGAGCTGTTGAACTGCAAGGCGTTTAAGGAATGCCAATGCGAAAGAAGAGCAGGAAAAAGGAGGCTTCTAAGGAGACGGAGGAAGAAGGAGGTAGTGGTAGTATAATTTCTAAGTCGTGGGTTTTCGTTTCGGAGGTCGTGAATCAAACTATAAACAACTAAATCCTTAGGGTTATAAATAATCTCTTATATGATATTTTCTTCAGATTTAAAAGATTGGTTTGGTAAAAAGACAGTTAACTAATCAAATGAGATGAATCCGCGCATTAAAGGACACGTTAATGGTTACTGTACGGTTGTTATCAATTATCATAGTTACCCATGTGGCTGTTCAAAAGCATTCCTACTAGAAGATGAGCCATACTATTTCAAAATCCCCGCCGCGTATGTATGATATTGAGACAATAAAAACACGTGGGTATAACAAAATAATGATGACAGTGAGGTAAGCGTGATTGACGACGCAATGTTTTTCGCAATCTGCGAGATTTCTATGGCGGCGCTAGAAAGTATAGTATAGTTCAAGGTTGCACAATGTTTGGCTATTATGGTTACCGTCTCAGTAGTGCCATGGCGTTTCAGCTGCTGGACGCATTGTTTGTGCATAGGAAAACTTTGAGCAAAGACGATGTGCAGGACTTTTTAAATAAACAGGTATTTTTTCTGTTTTGTGATGGGACGTGTTTTACTGGTCCGTTTTTTTATATTCACGTTAATTTTTTTACACACCAAAAACAGTTAAAATAATAACACAAACACAACATCAAACAAAGTTTTCCTCAATTGTCATCAACTACATAGCCCCAATTTTATCCTTGTCCAAAGGATAATAGGATTTCTGATTAACCTCAATTCCACATACCAGGATAGGTTTTTATTGTTTTTTTAAGAAGCAGCATAAATCATAACTTTAATTGTTCGCTGCATAATCATTCCTGAAATCTTCACGCCGTGATATTGACTGCGATTATTAGGCCTTTGACAATCTGCCTACCTTGCAAGAGATATAGGCCCAATTTAAGTATATACTTATAATGTACTATGATTTTATTATGCACTCACAGTGCTTAATTATTTTCCCGGGTTCAAGTTCCGGCGGACGCTGACATTTTATCAATTTCTTATTTTCAGTTATATACTTATACTTTACCGTGGAAAATAATTGTTATTGTAATAGGTATGCCATCTTCGAACTGAATAATGTTATTATAATGATCTAATGTTATTGAATGTTTTGTTTACCTGCCGCGCAATACACACGATGAAAACAATGAATCTTGTGTCACGCCAGTACATATTTGCTACCTTTTCGATCATGCTTGGTGCCACAGTGTCAGTTTACGGTCAGGTGAAGAATAAGGTCGGTTTTCTATTACCCATTATTAGAAACCTTTTGTGATGTTTCTGAAATATGGTAACAGCCATCTTCAATTTATTTTGTCGAGTCGAAAAACGGTCAGTTGGCCAAACCCTGATGTCAGTGCGAGTTCAATAATTAGTGAAACCTTTAGAGGCGGTTCAACATGCCTTCCAAACCCAAGAAAACCAGTCAAACATTTGTTTCTTTTATAGCTGTTAATGAAGTCGCTGGTGTTGATTATTTGTTTATTTTTTTATTTAGATGAAAGAGAAAACGGGGTTAACTTGGGGTTCACGGGATTTTAAGTTGACTTTAGTTTTTGATAACATATAATTACATATCAAAATATGTAGCGTTTAAACCCGAGGTTGTTACAGTATGTGTGTTTGTGTTTGCAGATAAGTGCGAACCAGACGCTGAATGGCAACACGGAGATCCACGTGCCCTTCAACCTGGTGGCGGGATGGTGTCTAGAAGCAGAGTCGCTGCCGCCCACACACAGGTCAGTCTAACATACCACGACAAACTAAAACAGCCACAACAGTCTACTGCTGAACGTTGGCCCCTCGTGTTTGCCATACTCATCACGCTTGGCAGGTGGACTGGCGAGCGCAGTGTAAGGTGTTGTATTCACAAAGAACGTCGAACGTAGTCGGTTTTTACAACACCCACGGGTAGATAGGACGATCACGCGGCAAATTTAAAACAGCGATATGGATAAGCACTTTTATTTTTGTTAAAGTGTTTCTCTGATAAATGCGAGAGATTTTCATGTTTTGAACAAAAACATGAATAAAATTGGTAATTGTTGGTTTGAATGGTCTTGTAGTCACTATTAACAGAGGTGGGAAATCCATTCTGGTTTTGCTAGACCTAGACATATTCCATCTTTTGACTGACACAAGAACGATTCATTGGTATTTCGTTATTTGTTGATACTGTGTACAGCAAATACTTGTAATTTTGCATGGTGTTTACTTTTGTGCAGGGCTGGGAAGCTGCTGGCTCTCCGACTGCTGTGCGAGTCGACGCAGGCCGTGGGGCCGGGCGCGCCCTCCGCCTGCAACAACCGCCTACATTTAGCGCATTTGAACCTCTACCAACGTGCATTACACCATGGTGAATATTTTACGTCCTGAATAGAGATAACTTTTATCTATACATATGTTTAATATGACGGCGGAGACCACAGGAAAATGGTATGTCTCAGGGAACCGTCCTAGCACCCCTACTATTCAACATACATACTTATATACAAACGTCCAGCCCAATGTTATGTTAACGTTATGTAAGAGACGCCCTGTATATTAAGTCTTATGTTCTTAAGAACCTCAAAACAATAGAGGTACAGACTGTATGACCCGAAATAAAACTGCTCCTTTGCTAGCTGTTTTTCAAACAGTAGCCTCATTAACTGTTGTTCTTAATACACTATTGCAAAACTTGCTATTCTAGATAAATCATATCTAAAAATTACATTGAAATTTTTTATCCAGGTCTAACCGGCGAAGATCGTTCAGTAGTGGACGTGTTGGTAGAATACGCGGCTCCGAGATACCTCTCTCTGGCATTGGACGGCTACTCGCTACTGCTACTAGACTTCGTTCACGCGTCCACCGTCGTGCTCAACTCCTCGGACATGGGGCCATCGGTATGTGACCCTCAATTTGAATACAGACTGTTTATTTCAATTTCCAGGATTATGCCCTGCCCTGGTCTCACTGGTAAGGACGGTTCCTGGTTTGTTTTCTGAGGGGAGGGCACAAAGTGTACATGGTCAAAAAGACAGGAAGAAGCCATCTCAAATAATTGCGGAAATAGGTTATTAACAGAGCTATGTTTTCCAAACAATATACTTGTTCTATGGTTTTATAATGTACTTACAGTGCAATAAATAAAAAAAAAATTGCGCCCGCCGGAACTTGAACCCGGGACCGTGGGGTGAACTGCTCTGCCAACTGAGCTACTGGCGCCCCGACTGACATTTCCCAATTTTTCAATATCTTGGTATTCGTCTTAAAGCTACATACAAGCGACATCTAAGATAAGTTATTGTAACGAATACTCAGCCGGTAGCTTAGTTGGCAGATCAGTGGGACGGTATCCCACGTTCCTGGGTTCAAGTCCTGCGGGCGCTAACATATGTTCAATTTCTTATTTTCATTAATCAAAATATACTTGTTTTGCAAAGACATGCACGGAGATACTTTGTTTGGTTACTGAGATATGAAATGCATATATAGAAAGAGGCATTTTTACCTATTACATCACGCGACCACTTCCCTAAAAGAAGGAGTCCTACAGTGGCCTGTCATTACTACGTATATTTGGAAATTTTGTACTAGTTATTGCTATAGTAAACCTACTAAATTATGTAAGCAGGACTCTTGTGGCTGTTGATTGATATAAAAACAACAGTAAATATAACGTTGTGATTTCAGTGTCCCAGAACGGCAGCCGTCACGTTCCTGGGCTCACTCCTGGCGCTGCCTGACGAGCTGATGAGCGCTCCCATGCTGCAGCCCTACCCTCATCAGTACAACACCGTCTCCTGTCCTGATCTCAAGGTAACTGATCTAGTTTTTCGAGTGCGGCTGGACTCCCGCTCTACCAACCTAGCTACTGGACTCCTAGCCATAGTTGCGTAATAGGCTATCTCTAAATTTGCTGGTTATCGGTGGCGAAGGATAACATGTTATATTTGTTATGTCATCTCAGACCAATTTTTGGTTCTCCTTACCTTGGTGAGACTAGGTAACTTTCACTATTTCTGTTCATTTTATACTTAATTTTTTTTTGACCTACGTTGTCCATCTTCATTGTAAATATATCTATCCACTTATTTTTTATTTAATAGCTAGTAGCTACAGATGTTAAACTTAATCACATATACAGCTACAGCATACTTTTGCAATAGCATAACATTTCGCCGTGGTTGATAAGAAAATCATTACGCATAGCGGCGATAGAAATGCTTTACTCTAGAAACCGATAGCAAAATCAAAATAATTGGCTAACAATTTAAACTTGACTCGAATATTTCATAAACAATTTGTAGGTAGTCCTATGTGTATATTCTAACTAGTTTTTTATACTGGATGTAAGATACTGTGTACAGAAAACTTTGCCGGCTTGATCAAACTAGTAGTTTTATATTTAAGTATTATTAATTTATTTCCGTTTGATGCCGGCTTAGAATAGCATCACCCCATTTCATTCCCGTGGGTGTTTTAAAAGGCGACGAAGGGACTCGAGGGTGTGTATTGAAATTTTAGGCGATGGGCTGACAACCCTACGCCAACAACTATGGCGATACACAATTTTCCGAATAACCGTCCAATGTTTGTCAGACGTGGTGTAAATGTTAGTTTTTTTGCTGTTTACGCTCTGCCTACCCCGCAAGGGATAAAGGCGTGATATATGTATGTAATTTATTTCTGTTTACATTAGAATATGCATATTATTATAAGTAAGTTTATTTTAGTAAGCATTTGTGTAGTTATATTTAAGGAATTATTTGTATGTTATACATGGTGTAAAAAAATTAGCTAAGAATATTTTAAGGGGTGAACCAGTACGTGAAACTGAACAACTTTCCCCAAGGAACATAGGTCGAAATATGAAAAAAAAATTGGCCCTCCCATACAAATGATCCCGGCCGGGTAACACACTAAGTATGGGAGGGTCAAATTATTTTTTCATATTTCGACCTATGTTCCTTGGGGAAAGTTGTTCAGTTTCACGTACTGGTTCACCCCTTAAAATATTCTTAGCTAATTTTTTTACACCTTATATAATTATTTCGTAGTAGCATAATTTGTTATTTTCTATTATTATGATTTCACACCCGTGTCTTTTTCTCTCTGTTTTCCCTCTGGTTGGCCGGTAGAGAATGCCACGTGGCATTAGGCCCACCTTTTGTACTATGTGCAATAAAGTATTAAAATAAAAAATAAAATACAAGACCATGAAACTGAACGACTTTTACTATTGAGTCTATGTTGGGATAAAAAATAAAAACAAACTATTGATTTTCCGTAAAATGTAGTTAGCTGATCGAAAATTTTGTATGGAAGGCCAATATTGTTTTTCTTGTTTACTAGCGTAGCCTCCATAGACGTTGTTCAGTTATATGGTCCGGTCATGCCTGCAGAGTTTTCAGTACACCGTCACTTACACCCCGTATATGATTCAATTCAATTTCTTTATTGCATTATTGTACACATATAAATGAGGTCTTAAGTAGTAGTTATAAAGTATCGATTCATATACGACTGCTTATTTTTCCTAATTGCGTTCAGGAGCACGTGTTGAACATCGTGGTGCGCGTGTGTCGTCGCGAGGGCTCGGCGAGCGCGCGCACAGCCGGCGCGTGCGCGCTGGCCGCACACTGCGCTCACCTGCTCGCCACCAGGACGCGCTGCGACCGCCTGCCGAGCTACGTTACCTGCCTGCTGCAGATGCTCATGGTTAATAATAATAAATTAACTACCCGGCCTCTGTTCTTTCTCCCATTCTCCCTCCTATCCTTCTTTCCATCCTCACTCGTTTTTTCTTTCCTCCCTTTCTTGTATCTTTTTTTTTCTTTCTTTTTCTCTTTTATCCATTCCTTTCTTTCACCCTTTGTTACTTCCTTCCCTTCCCTTCCTTCTCTCCATCCTTCGTTACTTCTTTCCTTTTCCCTTCTTTCTTCCCACCCTTTGTTACTTCTTCCCTTCATCACTTCTTCCCTTCCACCCTTCGTTACTTCTTCCCTTTATCCCTTCCTTCCGTCCACCCTACATTCGTTCCTTCCTTTATCCCACACTTCGTTACTTCCTTCCTTTTTTGCTTCTTTCCTCCCTCCATTCGTTACTTCCCACCTTTACCCCTTCTTTTCTTTCTACTTACCTTCTTATCTTCATTGTTTTATAATTTTTTATGATAATGAATAAAAAGTGATGCACGATATTTAAATTATATATTTTCGCTGCAGATGAAGAATAGAAACATAGCAAAAGTAGTGAGCGACGCCATATTGATGCTGGCTGACTACACGGATCGAATCGTGGAACAATATCCCGGTTTAGCTGGTAAGTTTTATCCTTCTTTCATAAATTATTTGACAGATTTTTAACATAAAATTTATTTAATTGTTTTCTTTGCACAGGTAAAATAATCAAATGGATATGCGCGTGCCTCGCCCAAATATCCACGAGCAGTAATCGTGACTCGGTGAAACCCTTAGCTGGGTCGTTACTGCTTTGCCTTGCGGAGTACGCGGTGCGCTGTGGACCCGCGCAACTTAGTTCGACAGACGAACAACAAACTACGCTTTTGTGCATATTCAAGGTGCGAGCCAGTCATATATGTTTTTTAATATTATCACACTTACTTGGACGGTTAGACGAACTAAGCTACCAATAAATGACTATATAACCATGTTTTTTACTGCTAGGTGGTTTGAATACCAAATATTAAAATAAACGCTAGGGGGTTTGTTTGATCGTACAAAGTTCTTTGATATTGTATAGTATTTATGTTTAGCAGCTAAACTCGTTGACTCATTCATAGCATAACAGAGACTAAACTTTAATTAGAGCAACAGACCTAACCCAAGGTTACCATAGGGCATAGCCCAGAATATAAATAAAAGAAATGAATTATAAGAAAAAAAATATATTCATTACTGAAATCTGTACAAAAATATGTTCTACTTTAAATTGTGTAGTAAAACCTACAAACTAAAAGGGCCACTCGAAAACCGTCCTTATTATCAATCAATCACTGATCACTGTGGTTGTTGGTGTTGTCCCCCTGGCCGATGTGCGACTGCGGCTTGAACCCGTCGGTGTCGGCGGTGTAACTGACAGAGTACGTGAGCCCGTCCGGCGCTACGTGGCGGCATTCTATGCCGGCATCACACGGCACTTGATTAGTTTGTTTGATCGTACAAAGTTCTTTGATATGGTATAGTATTTATGTTTAGCAGCTAAACTCGTTGACTCATTCATAGCATAACAGAGACTAAACTTTAATTAGAGCAACAGACCTAACCCAAGGTTACCATAGGGCATAGCCCAGAATATAAATAAAAGAAATGAATTATAAGAAAAAAAATATATTCATTACTGAAATCTGTACAAAAATATGTTCTACTTTAAATTGTGTAGTAAAACCTACAAACTAAAAGGGCCACTCGAAAACCGTCCTTATTATCAATCAATCACTGATCACTGTGGTTGTTGGTGTTGTCCCCCTGGCCGATGTGCGACTGCGGCTTGAACCCGTCGGTGTCGGCGGTGTAACTGACAGAGTACGTGAGCCCGTCCGGCGCTACGTGGCGGCATTCTATGCCGGCATCACACGGCACTTGATTAGTTTGTTTGATCGTACAAAGTTCTTTGATATGGTATAGTATTTATGTTTAGCAGCTAAACTCGTTGACTCATTCATAGCATAACAGAGACTAAACTTTAATTAGAGCAACAGACCTAACCCAAGGTTACCATAGGGCATAAGCCCAGAATATAAATAATAGAAATGAATTATAAGAAAAAAATATATTCATTACTGAAATCTGTACAAAAATATGTTCTACTTTAAATTGTGTAGTAAAACCTACAAACTAAAAGGGCCACTCGAAAACCGGCCTTATTATCAATCAATCACTGATCACTGTGGTTGTTGGTGTTGTTCCCCCTGGCCGATGTGCGACTGCGGCTTGAACCCGTCGGTGTCGGCGGTGTAACTGACAGAGTACGTGAGCCCGTCCGGCGCCACGTAGCTGTAGCTGCCGCTCACCTCGATCGCCTGCAGGTCCTCGCTCACTTGCTTCAGCGAGCCTTGCTCTTGGCGGGAGGTGCCGTCGCTCGTTTGGAACCTAATGGATGAAAATCTATTCAGTTGCGTGTGGAATGTAACAACTGTCGAGTGCCATTTGTATTAACTGGTCTTATTCTGAAATTCCCATGGGAAATCTAGCAGCTTTCATAACTAAAAACTCATGTAATGACTCAAAACACTAAAACGGGGATCTTACCGCGATACATAAACGTAAACATAAATATACTTTATTGCACAAAAACAAGAAATGGACATACAGATAGAAAAGAAAGAGTACAATATAGGCGGCCTTATAGCTAGGTAGCTATTTCTACCAGACAACTTTAGGGTAAAGGAGAGTAGATTTGAGATGCGGGATAGTGCTTAGTGATACTTGATTTTCTTGAAGTGAAAGTACTCGTATCACCATCGTTATGTGACCACGAAAGCTTAAAACAGTTCTCATGTGTTTTCGATTTGCATCGCCAGAATCTATTCACTGGTAAAAAATACTTTTAATCGTGATTATCGCTGCGTCACCTACTGAAATTCAGAATTTACAGAATACTTACTCGAGCACCAAAACTACTCGTACGTGAATGAACACTTAACTTATAACAACTCTGAAATATGTTATTAATAAACCTCAAGGCAAACGGTACTCACGAGAAGTTGTAGCCATCCGGGCTCACGTTGGAATCGTGGTTGACGATGTAGACCGCCTGCTGGTCCTGGGCTGCCTCCTGCGGCCGTGGAGCTGCTAGTGCCACGGCTAGCCCGGCGAGGGTGCAGAGGATCTAAACAAATTCATACCCTCAAATATATATTTTTTGAGCCGTGCCACGCGTTACTGGCATTAAAATACACTTGCAAAATTGCGGGCAAGGAATGAGCTGCGGTAGCCCAGATGGAAGAGGCGTCGCCACTAGTAATGCGAAAGTCGCAGGTTCAAATCCTGCCCGCGCTTGAAGTTTTAAAAAGTTGTAGTAGTATACCTAACACGGGAAGTGTTTTAAAATTTGGTATTCACCCTCAAATATTTACAATACGAAACAATAATAAAAGCTGAAAATATTTCAAGGCGTGAATTAGTCCATGAAACTGAACAACTTTACCTTAGGAACAAAGATTGAATTAAAATAAAAAAGTTATGATCTCTCTTACAAAATGTGTCACCCCGATGTTGAAATATTTTTAGTATTTTTTTAACTCATTAACAACTATCTCTTTGCGTGTGGGACACCGAATCGTCAACGACCCGATGAACCCTGGTGTCAGAGTTTTTCAACCGCCTACTACTAGTAGTAGGCCTCTGACATGGTTGTGTAACGACAGCCGTCTAAGTAATTAGCAACTCAAATAAGTACTTACAATTTTGTGCATTTTGATGTAAATGTATTTTTTTACTAAGGTATATTACTAATGCGTATCACCACACGACTGTACATATCGGATCCCGCGCCGCCGTTTTAAATGCAAACACCGATCTGTGACAAAATCTTTCTCCATAGATTCGGCGGCGAAATGCGTAACAGAGGTGCTAAGTGTTTCAGCCGACGGCCTACTTATACTTGCATAGTGCAAATGTTGGTGACCACATAGATGTATGATTGCAAATATCTAGTAGTAGTAATAAAATCGTAATACGTCGTATGTGATAATTTGCCAAGGTTAAACAAGGAAAAAGACATATAACTTTTTATGCACTCGCGATCACTTTTACTCATTTTAAGTATTAGACCGGGTCTATCGCGATAGTATTTAGATAAATATTAGTAATTTACCTGTGTCCCGACGTTCAATACAGTTTCATGTACTGTGGTCGCGGGTTGTGCCGTGTGATGCCGGCTTAGAATAGCATCACCCCATTTCCTTCCCGTGGGTGTCGTAAGAGGCGACTAAGGGCCACGAGGGTATGTATTGCAATTTTAGGCGATAGGCTGACAACCTGTCACTATGGCGATACACAATTTTCCGAAAGACCCTCATATTTGTCAGACGTGGCGTAACTATCCGTTTTTTGCGGCCGTTTATGCTCTGCCTAACCCGAAAGGGATTATAGGCGTGATATGTGTGTGTGTGTGTGTGTGTGTGTGTGTGTGGTCGCGGGTTGACGCGATAGACCCGGTCTCACTAAAAATACTGATCTGAGTATGAGTGACTTGGGTAAAGTAAAATAAACAATGTACTCAAATCTAACAACAAAAAAGCCCAAAATATTCGAGGCAATAAAGTACAGTATGCTGCCCGATGCTGCAGTTATCCGACTAGTCGACTACTCATCGACTGCAAAAATAGCCGAGTAGTTGACTCTCATGTTTAGTCGGCTGAGTTTGGAGAAACGAAATCTTTACATAAATAACGGTACAAATCATTTTGTTTTAGGTGTTATATGCAGTAATGCGAGGCACCAGCGGAGCTGACATTGAGGGTCTGTCTTTGCCTGTGGACGAGGACTTTGACCCTAATATTCAGCTGGACAACCTCGGCCCCAAATCGTCACCAGCTTCTACCATTGATGTCAAACTTTGGGCTCAAACGGTAGGTTTTAATATTGGGTGAAATTTTACTAGTGACTTGCTAGTGACCAT
Source organism: Tuta absoluta (assembly GCA_027580185.1). Classification (NCBI taxonomy): domain Eukaryota; kingdom Metazoa; phylum Arthropoda; class Insecta; order Lepidoptera; family Gelechiidae; genus Tuta; species Tuta absoluta. The sequence goes on along the minus strand of JAQAHW010000019.1, from coordinate 714,877 downwards.
AACGAAATATCAAGACCAGCTGGTGACAAGGAACAATTTTCTTTATGAAACATAACTTGAAAAAAAAAAGGGTTTTCAAAGTTATTCAAATCAGTAGACTGGCAAATCCCGTCTTGAGTTTGCACTGGCGGTCACAAGAAACTTTTTATCCTATATTTTTAGCTGTAATATGCTCTGGGAAGAACAGAAATGAAGATGAGTGTTTTCTTACCATAAAATAACCAAAGCCAAAGTGGGTTTGATCTACTCAAATTTATCTTATTGATGACAGCTGTCTTAAATTTTGTAACTAAATTTGTTCTTGTTTTTGTCACGACTGGATGATTTTGGCATGTCTCGCTTCATGATGTGTACATGATATTATTTCCAGATATGCACCCAACTCGTACTATTCCTGGGCCACTGGCCGCTGTGGGCGGGCTGTCAGCTATCATCGAGCGTGTGCGAGCACCATGACACCGGGCTCGGCTCGGAGCTGGGCCCGGCCGTGCTGAGCGCGCCGCATGTTCAGCTGCTGAGGCTCAGCGACAGCACGCTCGCGTCGCTCGTGCAGCTGCCCGCGCTGCAGCCCGCCGCCGCCGCTACCACGCCGGGTAAGTTTCAAAGATATATTTTCAAACAAACCGTTAGCTGCCACAATTTCCGAGCACTAGCATTGGTAAAGCCGATCCCGTATTGCTGCCATTAATATGTTACTTCCTTAGAAGTTAAGAGAAAACTGCTAAAGAGTGGAACTCACTACCTGCGTCCAAACGTAAACCTTAATATCTTCAAAGTAAGAGTGAACAGGCTTCTTCTGGGTGAGCTCGCTCCATCTTAGACTGTCTCTGTCCTATGACCTAGACTAGAGTCAAAACAAAACCCATCATTAATAAAAAAAACTCAGTTAAGGCTTTGTTGCTAATGGTATCAATTTCCTAAGAACCGGTGTCTAAAAGCGACGCCACTTGCTCGCAGCACTACCATTGCGTTGTTGCAAGTTTAATTCAATTTAATGAACAAAATACATTGTGCAGCAACGAAGATCACTCGAAAATCTAAAGACCAAATCGCGTAGCTTTTCATCCAGTAAAATCTCTTTACATAATATTTTATTTCTGTAGGGCTAGCGACATCAGATAGACAAGTGCGGATATTACTGCGAGACATCGCCGGTAAAGCTTGCTGGGACGCGTCGGCTCTGTACTACGATCCCTCCGGCAGCGCTGCACAGACATTGGAGCCTCTGCCTTTACCCGACTAGTAAATATCGTCTCAACACTAAGCAAAAGTAAAAACAAATCAACCAAATTAGTCCATCGTGATTTAGTTTCAACGTCGATTCATATTTTGTGACTGCATACTACTCAGTGAATATTACTATAAATATAATACTCCTGGCCAGGGCCGTGTGATGCCGGATTAGAATAGCATCACCCCATTTCTTTCCCGTGGGAGTCGTAAGAGGCGCTAAGGGACCCGAGGGTGTGTATTTCAATTTAAGGCAATGAGCTGATAAACTGTCACTATGACGATACGCAATTTTACGAATTACACTCAAATATTTGTCGGTTTTTTGCGGCCGTTTACGCTCTGCCTAACCCTCTAGGGATTTTTGGCGTGTGCGATACAAATTTATTTATTTTATAATGACGGATCATGACGTAAATAAGTGATAATACTATCCTACATTGAATAAAGAATTTCAATTTCGTGATATGATATGTGTAGGTATAATACCCCTTTTTTAGACGGGCAATCATGTCAGAATAGGAAATACAATTTTAATGAGGGTTTTTATTCTTTTAGCGTGGACAGCCCAAGAGACAACACGTTATCATCATTACCACCTCCACTTCCGCCTGATCTTCTTCCGGATTATAAAAATAATCCTCCCGATAAACATCAATTGGATCACGTAAGTAATTTAAATAGACACCACTTATTTTTCAGGTCATGTCTCTACCACAGCCACAGCAGTGCTGAAGGAAGTTTATATTCTTCTTGCCGTGTGGGATTACAAGTCGGTGAACGACCCAACGAACCCTGGCTGTAGAGATTTTAAACAGCATTTTACTACAAGACTTCTAAGACAGCTTATTCAGCTTTATTTATAAAATATAACGCATATTTCATAAATAAATCTTAAATCAATTTATCCCATTCTCTATTTTTGTCGATAATTCTTTACCATATAACCATTTATTGTGCAGGTGCTAGCGTACATCGGTCACACGTCGCCAGAAGTGGTCTGCGGAAGACGTTTAGACGAGGCCGGGCCTTCGCCCCTGCCTCCGGGGGCGGAGGACGAGTTGGTAGCTGCGTTGGTGGCGCACCGCAACGCCGAGAGACACTACTTGGCTAACAGAGACAGGTAAATCCCGGCATCTTCACCAAGTGCAATCACACACCCACATACGTATGTGTGTACTCTTTTTATGGGTACAACTCTTGGTACAATGTAAGAATCTAAATTCTTGAGATTCCTAACTGCAACATAACAAAGACAATTGATTGTAATCCGTACTAATATTATAAATCTGAGAGTTTGTGTGTCTGTATGTATGTTTGTTACCTCTTCACTCTCAAACGGCTTGACCGATTTGGATGAAATTTGGAATACAGGTACAATAAGTATAACCTGGAATAACACAAAGGCTAAGCGCGCTAACCTAAAGCTAACCGCGCGAAAACAACTATAACCACGAGAAAATTAGTGGTAGCGGGTGAAACTGCTAGGCGGAAATCTAGTAAAATATAAAAAGTACTGAATCACCCCAATAATCAACTTAGCTAAGCCTGCGCCACTATTATAGGAGTGGAGCCGCGGAGTACGAGTTGGTAAAGCATCGGAGGTGCATCCAGCATCTCCACCGAGTGCAAATATACGTTACTATAAATATGTATTCAATGCGACTCTCCAATCAGTTGCTGTAATTTTATTAGTGACCGAAAACTACGGACGGGCTGGTAATGGAACATAAGTAGAAAAAGGTTGGACGTACAAATTGACATGGTCGGCTGGTACATTTTGTAAGTAAGTAAGTAAGTAAAAAAAGTTTGTATGAGGTGATTCAAATTAATTTGTCTTATTGAGACCTATGTTCCTTAGGGAAAGTTGTTCCTGATGATGGAAAGTTGTTCCATGTCCTATATCACATTTTTGTGTTTCGTAGCGAGGAGGAGGTGGAGCAGGTGGAGTGGTGCGGTGGGGCGGCGCCGGCTCCCTTCGAGCAGTGTCGGCTGCTGGCGGCGCAGCTGGGCACGCTGGCGCCCGCGCGCCGCACGCACGCGCACCTGCTCAAGCGCACCGACAGGCTGCTCAGGGAACTCAGGAACCTCGACGCTCAAAGGTATATACTGGATTTGTTATCAGAATGAACAATTACATTGAAGAATTTTCGTGTTCAAACTTTAAAACTTTTCATAATGAATACTTTTAGAATATCAAATAAATAAATCTAATTAATTTTGACAAAAACCACTTGTACTCGTTTCACAGTTTTATTGCGGGGTAACCCGACCGGTTTCGCTCACATGAGCATTTTCAAGGATTTTACAAAACACAAATCATTATTCAAGAAAGAACATCACATCCACTAAATTATAATTATTTACATACTTATTTGTTGTATCTGTGTGATAAATAAATCTACTTAGGAGTAAATAAGTTACCCTCGAAGTTTTAAAAAAAATTGTTATGAAAAGGGTGACGGCTGAAAACCAATGTCAACAGTGTTGTCTTGTGCAACACTTTGACAATAACTGAGTCCGTCGCCTTTTGCCATAATATATATAACTATTGTGTTAATTTTTAATATAATGAAATGTAATGTTATATGTTATTGGTAATAAACGATTTTTATTATTTATTTATTAAGTTTAAAATAATGACAGTTGTAAACTCCGCACACGCTTACGCTCATTTTGAATACCGAATTGGTGTTAAATTGGCGCTGGAATTACAGAGCTCTTATAAAACTTTATAACAATACTTTATTCAAGTTCTTAGCGACTAATACCTAGAGCTCAAAGCAATAATTATTCGTCGGTAAGAACTCGTCAAATTATAACTACTATGTATTCAGAATTTTCGATTTGAAATCCAACGTTTGACTGCGTTCGAGCGTGCATCAGCATCAAGTACTGGCTTCCTTCGTCATGAAAATTTTAATTCAAACCATCCCAACCTGACATTATGTCAGTCTCTTCATTAGTTATTTATTTCGTACTCACTATGAAGTCTTCAACGCTTATTCATTGTGAAGTTCAACGTTTTAACATTGTAAAGAGCAAGATAAGTGACAAAAAACTCGGTCTAATTTCAATAACGTTGTTTCAGATGTCGAGAAACGCATAAAGTAGCCGTAATTTATGTGGGGAAGGGACAGGAGAATAGAAACGAGATATTATCGAACCGATGCGGCAGCCCGGCCTACGAAGCATTCCTTGCTGCGTTAGCGTGGGAGGTAACTACGTTTTTTTTATACGTGTTTTCAAAATAACTAGCTTAAATCAAGAGTAGAGTCAATGATGCCGTGTGATGCCGTAGCATAAATAGCATCATCCCATTTCTTCCCCGTGGGTGTCGTAAGAGGCGACGAAGGGACTCGAGGGATTGCAATTTTAGCCGATGGGCTGACAACCTGTGACTATGTTTATACACAATCTTCTCAATGGCCTTCTGAAATGTTTGTCAGCCGTGGCGTAAATGTGCGATTTTTACGGCCGTTTACGCTCTGCATACCCTGCAAGGAATATAGGCGTAATGTATGTATATACAGGGTGTAAATGACTCTTTATAATCTCCCTCCGAATACTTATAGGGTGCATTCAGACCATGAAACTGAAGAATTTCCCATAAGAAAATATTTCTTCGTTTTTTGTAGTAATCGGTTTTTCCTAGGTGGAGTTGGAAAGCCACGTCGGTTTCGCGGGCGGGCTGCGGTCGGGCGGCGGCGGCGGCACCAGCGCGCCCTACATCGCCACTCTAACCTTAGAAGCATTGTTCCATGTGGCCACGAGAATGCCTGCGGACACGCCTGACGCTATACTAAACAAGGTACTGTAACATTTATTTTATATCTAGCGTACTAGATCCCACTGCTGGGCAAATGCCTCCACCGCGGTTTTCCACTTCTTTCGGTCCAAAGCCAAATTTAAAAAATGATTCTACTTAATTTCATTTGGAACGTAACAATAGCTATCAAAAATATAAACTTAAAAATAAAACAGTTTCTAATATAACAAAAGCTATCAAAAGTTGTACATTTATGCCAAAAAGGCTCCAGCTCAGCATGAAGTCATTAGCAAAGACTGCTATTCGCTGATTTTCAGCTGCCCATTTTTGTTTTTTCGCTAAGAATATGAAAGAAAACTAACGAGCTAACACTTATTGCGTTCTTATTTTTATTTCACTTCTGACCTGTTTGTGGAAAACGAGATGTTGATATTAACGTACAAAGAAGCGTACTTCTGTTGGTGTCCATGTCATAACACTTTGGTTAAGATAATTCCAGTGAGGGCTTAATGAGCCACATCATATTTTTTCTACATGAAAATCACATGGGTAGGGACAAAGGTGTGTAGTGAGCAACACGAACATGTAAACAGGTTACTCGCGCTGCTACTCGTCATGCCGCTGCCACTTCCCGTGCTCCCTAGTGTCAGCTTTTCGTGCGGTAGTTAAAAGACTAGCAGCATGAGCGGAAGTGGAATATATAGCTCTCTCGCTCACTCCTTCGTTTGGTATCAAAGTATGAAGGCAGTGTAAACACTCACCCGATTAGAGACTTTCGCAGAAGTATTTCAGGAAAATTGAATACCAAATACCACTTCCCGTGTTAGGTATATATACACTTTTTGAAAACATGCAAAATTTTCAAGCGCGGGCAGGACATGAACCTGCGATTTTCGTCATTACTAGTGACGACGCCTCTTCCATCTGGGCTACCGCAGCTCGTTCCTTGCCCGCCAATTACCAGGACCAGGAGCGAGATCGTAGCATAAAATGAATCGTGTTTGTTGTACCTACAGACTCGTCACCTGGGCAACGACGAGGTGCACGTGGTATGGAGCGAGCACTGGCGCCCCTACAAGCGCGACACGCTGCCGACACAGTTCTGCGACGTGCTGATAGCGCTGTACCCGCTGCCCGGCGGGCTGCTGCGCGTCACCGTCTCCAGGAAACCTGACGTCAGTAAAGCATTCACGCCTTTTTTTACACGACTGCCTAACCTAAAACGGAGTCACAGAATAACCAATAGTATGTGGATATATTACACATACAGAACGGACACTTACCTCCTCACACCCCAGCCCCCGATCCGCTCTCACCCGAGATATGTCAAAATACCAGTGGAGAATTAAGTAGAAACTAGCGCTAGGCTTATTAAATCCTCTTTGGTAGTTACTGTATGTATTCATCAGGTTAGGTATAAAAATAAACCTGCATAACCCTGCACTCACACATCTGTGATCAGATCACCCACACACGCACGCACATGTAGAAATGACAGTTGTCTTTATAGAGTCCGCTATATGGAGTGTCCGAGGTGTGACGGAGTGTAATGTTTTTAGAGTTTGTATATATGTGCGATTCTTTAGAGGGCTGGAACTCGTTTATCACTGAACAGATTCGAATGGGAATTGTATCGGAAGAATCCTTATTTCATTATCTCAAGAGTCTTATGCTAGGCTTTATTTCAGAAAGCAGTCGTGTTTTTAAATTGTTCATTATTATGCTCGTTAGCCATAAATAATTATGTTATAAAAACTTACGACTGCGGCCGGGGATGAATGTTTTGTTTGAACAAGTACAACAAAATAAAATTGAAAATAAATATTATGAAAATACACATATCACTATTTTATCCCTTGCGGGGTAGGCAGAGCGTTAACGACCATAAAAAGACGTTCGCTATCGCCACGTCTGACAAATATTTGAGGACTGTTGCATAAAACCGTTTAACAGTATAGTGACAGGTTGTCAGCCTGTCGCCTTATATTATAATAGTCCCTTAGTCGCCTCAGAAAAAAAGAGAACGACACCCGCAGAAAAAAAGAGGTAATGCTATTCTAAGCCGGCATCACACAGCTTATGAAAGACGATTACGAAAATGAACTTGTTTTGTTCTGGGAATTATGCGCTTTTCTACCGCACTTGTTTATCATACAGAATCACTTTCAGGTGGGCGTATTCGGACCGTTATGGGAGGAGATGGTAGTCCGTGTGTCGTGCGCGGCCGCCCTGGTGCGCGGCGCGGCGTTCGCGGGGGGCCGCGCCGTCAGAGCCACCATGCCCCTGTACCAGCACGCGTATAGCGAGCGAGCCAGGTGTCTGGATAACCTGGTGCACCATCACACGTTGCCGGCGACGTTTGAGACCTTCGTGGAGAGGATCCGCGAGCCCATACCGAGCAATCACACGCAACAACTCACTGCAGGTAAAAGAGATTCATGAAAATTCGAGTCGACGCTTTTATCCACCGAGCTATCGTGTGCTCAATCCACCAGGGCAAACATTTAAGCATCTTAGTAACGTAAAGGTTTTCTTTTTATTTTTGCCTGGTTACACTGATCAGATCAATTAATATTTGTGAACCTACAAACGTGCTCCAAACGAATTTACAAATGGTGTCAATCCGGTAATTTCTCTGAACTTAAAATAGCGCTGTTACTTTCCGTCAAATAGGTTTAGAAAAGGATAGTAGATATGTCATGTTAAAAAAAATCTATGGTTTCTTCGCCATTCTAGCCATTTATTAGCCATCTTTTTAATCGTCGCTTATTTTTAACAGTTAACGGGCATTTTTGACAAATCATAAGACAATTTTAGTTGCGATCATATCCTATTCTTTCCTCAATCTCTTTGACAGAAATTGGCAGCGCTGAACGTAATTTAACAATCTTTAAATTTTGTACTTTCCTTCCAGAACAACAAGGCAGCGGTCGGCTGGCAGCCGCTTTGCTCGACCACGGCGCGTCGGGCTGGGGCGCCCCCAGCGAGGCGCACGCCGTGTCGCCGCGCCCCGCCAAGCGCCTCGGCCCCTTCAAGCGCCCCCTCACCACGCACGCCGCCCCGCACACCGCCCCGCCGGCCGGACAACCCGCCCCGTTCCCGAGGCGAAACCGATGAGCGAAACAAGATAATCTACTAGGGTAAAGTCGATCTTCTTAACTGTCAGACGATATTGCCAGTTTGAAGGTTGAGGAATATCGATTTATATGTGAAAGAAAGTACTTTGTCAAAGAATGTGTGAACGTGTCGAAAATTGTATTATAAAATGTTGTTATAAATGCTATATCATCATTTTAGATGTCAGCAGATAATGGTGTCGATTCGGGCGAACATGTTCCTTAGCTAATTATTGGTCACTCTAAATTCCTGCCACATTTTAAAAATGAGAAAATATAGAATTTATAAAACCCGTGGAAAAAAGCAAAAGCAAGCTGATTCTCGGAATAAGAAGAGTAAGTAACTAATGTTCGCCTCAATTAATGCCAGCGGATTTGTTAACCTTTAAACTGGACATTTTATCCGACATTGAAGCAAGAAGATTTTTTATCTATTTTTGTAGTGGAATAAGCGTAGCTGGATTCCGAAAAGTATTAAAGCCAAGATAAGCTAGAAATATTTGCTGAATTAATTCCGTGGTGCGGTTATATTAGTTTAATTATAAGAATCAAGCTGTAATGCAACACAAGTTTAAAAATAATAACTAACAAACATGTTTCATTCATATACAATGATCCTTTCAGGGTACTGCAAAATTAAAGAATATCTGTTCTTTGCATATTTTTGATTATTTTATTGCCCTGTTGGTTTGCACTAAGTATAGACAGCTCTAAGATTATTTTAATATTGAAGAATGATTCATTTGCTATCAAACCTCTTAATTCGTCCATTGTGAGATTTAAAAACTCCAGACTTAATTTCATGTACTTAACTTTTTTTTATAAGGAACTTATTATCTTGCATTTAAACTGATGACAAAAGTTTGTAAAGTGCAGACCGTAATCAACAACTGTATTTTAAAGTTAATATATCTTTGTGCAAGATTAACTTATTTTTTACAAGAGGAAACTTATAATAAAATAATATTATTAGGCACATTACGTTTTCGATTTTACAAACTTTAATCATTATGGTAATGACTCTGTAAATATGTAATCTAGTTGTAGAGCTTTAACTGTTGTATGTTTAAATAACTATTTTAATAGTATTTATTTGCACATTGAGATTTCCTATAAGTTTTATGTTATAATTTGCTTGTTGAGTGTCAATCTGCTTAAGGTACGGGATACCTTTCATGTTGAATTCAAAATTTCATGAAACTGATGATAGTCAGGGCTGCACGATATTTTATGAACAAGAATATCTATTTTTATGTAGATTAGGACCATTGGTGCTTTTGAAATTTAAATCATAATCTTACATTCCAATGAGGTAGGTTAAATTAAATTGAAACCTCTTATCAACCCTTGAGATTATGAAGTAACTGTTAAATTAGCACAATTAATTATAATTTATATTTTTATTTGCATTTACCTATTTTTAGTCATATCTCAGCTAATCAAATGCATTCCATAACTGATTCTGGATTTAATTTACTTAGTCTCAGTGATTGTATCTTTGTTATTTATTAAACTGTCTTTTGTTTTCACTTTTAATTTTAATCAGTATTTTAATATATGTTAAGACTGACACAAGATTATGTATTGAAATCACTAAGTATTAAATTGTTAAATCATTATTAATTTAATGTGGTGGTATTACAGCTAATTTATTAAAAACTTTCGTATTGGCCCAATTAAACCATGGCTTCAAAGTTGTCACTTGTATTATTATGATGAATAGTAATCCGAATATTAACCCACATTGTAATGTAACCAAATTTTATATTTAAAGCAATAAAAAGTAAAGTTTTGTTAAACTTTTATGCCTTGTCTAATTTTTTCCATAATTTAAATTCCACCTTTATAAGATATGAACAACAAATAATTATAACCCAGTAAAGTAATAAAAGTTATTTATTACATTTATGACTTAGGAAGCTTATACATTCCACCTTGTAACACTAGTTGATGAGTTCGTACTTTTGTATCCAAAAACTGTCTAAGCTCTTGTAGACTACACTCAGTACCTGGAGCTTGCGATGCAAACATCTTCAACATCTGGTGGATGCGATCCAAAGGCAATGAGTCTAAGTTTGTTAACATCCCTACAATATAAGACCAGAATACTTGCAGCTCTCCTTCCCTTTGGTCATGTGCTGATGCCATAGCACTCTCAGTCTCATCATCTTCACATATCATCTCCTGTACTTGGTTTGTGGATACTTGGGATTTATTAGCATCTGCTCCCTCTATTAGAACAAAATGGTCAGGAGTTTTCTCAGAAATCAGACCCATTGATTGCCAATAAGTTATCTTTCTCCGCAATACAGTTATTGGTACCTTCATGACCTGATGGAGTTCATCTAGTGTCCACTCTGGCTTCTTTTCAAAATGCATAATCAGGGTGGCATTAAATGGTGAGACTGTCAAATTGAGCTTCTTTTCTCCAATCTCTATTTGTATATTTACATTGCCAAGGTGAGGTTTCCAACTCAGTGTCCTATTTCCCTTGAGTGCCTCAAATGATTTTGTGTATGCTTCCAACTGTTGTTTTATTTCATCTGGTAATTCTAAACTTTCGTCTTTGAAAGGTGGCCAAAATTGAGCTGATAATATCATAGCATTTGAAGTAAACTTCTTATTTAATTCTTCAAAGTTGTTGTCTTGATGTATCAAAGAGTTTATTCTTTTAGAATCTGATATGTCCTTGAGCATGACCTCACAAAAGTGTAATTGAGACTCTCCAAACCTCAACTTTAGCAACTCCAAATATCTGATTTCCTTCTCAGTATTTATCACACTTTGGGCCAATAATCTATCTGCTAACAGGGTTCTGTACTCATTCACAAACAGTTCTTTGCTGCCATAAACATTGACAAGCATGGATATTATATCACTGGCTTTTCTGTCATTTGAATTGACCTTAGGATCTGCATCCACTGGGTCAGGATTCCATTCATCCCAATCCTCTTTCTCAGCATCTCCATCACCATCCCCTGTGAACTTGGCAAGCTCTTCAGCCAACTCACTTCCAGCCCCATCTTCTGTCAAGCTGCTGACCACACTGCGGACTGTATCTTCTCTATTTCTCAAATAGTTTCTTACAGGTTTTGTGACAGTCTCCAGAATCACCCCAGAAGGATCTAAGTGCCTCAAAGCTCTTATTGTAGAAACATATGCAGTCAAAATATCTGGTGTGTTCACCCCAGGATGTAATAATCTAGTCTCCAATGCTGTCTGCAACTTTTTGCATAAGGTAGCTCTCAAATCAGTTTTCTCTAAACACAATTTTATATCATCTACTGCTGGTTGGGAGTCAGGATACTCAATTATGATATTGAACAGCTGATCAATCCTTAGTCTGGTGTAACTATGATACAAGTAATAGCTTAGCTTTTGTTTGAACTTTGCAATACTGTTTTGGATGTTTCTATCATCAGGGGGAGGTTTAGATGACCCAGCACAGTATATTCTGGTTAACCAGGACATAACAGTGGTTTCCAGCCACTTTTCAAGGAATGCAATATGAGAGACATCAAATGTTCCAGTGCATAGTTTTTGTATGTGCGCTTCAATCCTCATTTGAATAAAGTTTGTGAGTACTTGGCCTGTTAGCCTCTCCAGCAGCTGGAGTTCCATGAGTTTTCGATTTGTATCGTGAAACACCTTCACAATGTAAGCACAGTTACATTCAGAATACTCATTCCAGCAACCTGAGCACATAACATCTTCCCCCATATCAGAACTATCATTCTCATTATCAAACACATTGAATGACAATTTATAAAAATGATTTATAATCACATGAAAGTCTAATGGTAGTTGAGAAAGCAGAGTAGCTCGTAACAGCTGCTTGAACCCAGGTATAACATCTTTTTCACCATATATTGGCTTGTTGTCACTACAACAGTTGTTCAGCGCAGAGAGTCTACGTAACATGGCTGAGAAATTCGATACTGATTCATACAAATCATTTACAGCTGACTTGAACAATTGAAAGCCCTTTATTTCTTCATCAACTTTGGTAAATTTAGCCCAGAAGAGCGGGGCTACATGCTGGCGGAGGTATTTTTCTATGTGGATAAGGACTAGGTCACGTATCCTAGCTTGAACTCCCAGATTAATGATAATTTGTTGGATTTCTTCGAATTCAGCATTGGTGCAGTCGCTAAAAATTGTATCATTGAGTATGGGAAAGGCGTAGTTTATTTTGTTCCAATATATTTTCAAGTCACCTTTTTTATGCGCCATACCTGATAATTACTTCATTAACACCCACTAAACACCGATACAATGAAGAAAGACGAATAATAATTAAAATATCTTGGAAATCAAAAATATTATCGGTCAGTCGTTTTTGAGAGGTTGCTTTGTTTTTATTAATTTGTTGCCATTTTTTTAATATTTAAAAGTACTATTATTTTGGTTTATATTTTCAGAAAATTATATCGTTGTGTACGAATTTGATTGTTTTTGAATATTTTCATTGTTTATTCTTACTAAGAAACTATTTTTATCAGGACTGTCGTCGTCGGTACAATGGATAAGAATGTATTTACCAAAAGTGTAAAAATCAAAGTAAATATAACAGTAAAGTAAACGTAGAATTGGCAACACTAATTCATATGTCAAAACGCGCTTTTCCTACCCCGTTTTGTTCCAAGCAATCCGTAAAACAGAGAAAGAAAAATTATTTCAAAAAGGAATCCTTTTTTTTCTTCATCTCTATTACCACTTGTTGCTGTTGCTGTGACACTTCAAACAAAAGTTGTTTATGCGAGATATAAGAGATCTGTGTATGCGAGCGCGAGATTGTTTGTGTGTTTGTTTATCTCATTCGTTTTTCTCCGTGTTTTCTTCATGCCCTAAATGAATAGTATTCTGAATCGTGTCTGGAGGAACTCTTTACTCTATCAGCTTCCAAAAATGGCCAACCTGCCTCCGCGCAAAGCCTCATCCGCAAGCAGCAAAAGTTCTAAACAACAAGATGCGACACCATTGCGCATATTGCTGCAAATGGGATTTCCAAAACACCGGGCGTAAGTTTATTTTCTAAATAATATCAAGACTTTATTTGCTAGATTACTGCACCTTTAATCTTGGAACTAAACTTGTAGAGTTAGATTTCTGGTTCTTTACGAAGTTGATAATACAACGCAAACAATTCTTTCAAAACATTATTCGTGTTCAGTCTAAAGGCCCTAGCCGCGACCGGCAACCGCAGTGTTCAGCTGGCGTCAGACTGGCTGCTGACCCACGTAAACGACGCCTTCATCGACGCGGAAGAGCCTCGCGAGTATGTCCTGTATGCCAGCCCAGTTGGGACCCTGCTGGCTCAGTTGGTAGACTTCTGGGAGAAATCTAAGAAAATATGTGGCTGGAACGGCGCACACAACTACCCGCCTCACATTACACTAGTCTCATTCTTCAAGGTGAAAATAAGATTTTGAAAAAATACAATTTTTCCTGAAGGATTTTGTTTGTTTTAATAAATTGAATGCTCTCAGGCTCCTGATGACACGTCACTGCAGCTTGGCAAAGCTCTCAAGCATGTGGTAGAGAATATAGGTAGCCCTCCATCAGTTCCCCTCAAGCTGGAGCCCTATGTCTCTCACAACTTCATGGGTCTCTTCATCTCGGAAGAACATGCCAATTACTTGAAAAAAATTGCTCTTCAATATGTCAAAGAAGTCTCTTCCCTTTGTAAGTATAAACACTTTCTTTTCTACACTTTTTTTAAATTAAAATTTTTCTTATGCCTATATTGGGTCTATTATAAATCTTATTGGCAAAAATCCTATCCAATTGGAGCATGTGGTTGCACTTAATATGTTCCTTTTGTGTTTTAGAAACATTTATAAATGGTTTACCTATTATGCAACTTTTGTATCAGTATATTTTTTAACCTTATCCCCCAAATATTGAATTCACAATCATCAGTAAATTTTTACACACAGTTTTTGGAACCAGTGACTAGGATATATAGGATATTGATAAAGTTTTAAAATGTACTTGTCACACAGTGGGTGTGTCGCTGGATACATATGAACATTTGAATGCCCTGGGGACATGCTTTCCTTGGTGCGCCATGCAACAAGAAAAACCTATTAAATGTAAGACTAATGGTGTAGTAGGCAAATTAGTTGCATTGTGAGTTCATGTATTTTATATTATGGCTCACCATTAAAATCATTTATTAGATCATTTTATATTTTGCTCTCCATATGCTACTTGCATTCCATATCTGTGTCCATATTTAGAATAAAAGATCATGTAAAAATTGTATATATACTCTAGTTGAATCAGACACCTATTTCTTGTTAGACCTATTTATAAAAGACATGTTTTTTCAGTCTTCACACACCACAGCTAAAAAATTGATTTCATATCCTATTATTTTATTGCTTAAGTCTATCACATCATTGTTACTTTACACTAAATAGTTAATCTTACTTTCTGTCGCTTTATAGGCTAGTTATGGATGGTGTTGCGCTTGGCTCTATGAGGTAAATCTTCTTTAGTCATTCTAGTGCTTGCTTGATATAGAAGTATATTTCCAATTTAAAGATGCATTAAGCATGTTCTAAAAATAAAATGAAACAGCATTTTCTAGCTTTACACATCGCTTAGCAGGGCTTATAATTCAGAGTGTAAAATGTTTAATTATTGTTTATGGTATCTAAATTATACAGTAAGGTAGATCAACCCTGGATGCTAATCCCACCCGCCTTCTTCTAAGTTGGTAGACTCTTAGCAGAGTATTCGTCGTCGTTAACACTGCACTACAAGAGTAAATGGTTCTATGTAGGTTTGATCTATGAGTAAAAAAAGATATTTAATATTAAAAAGGCGATTGTAATACTTACTTTTGCCATTTAATGGTTAACTTTTTATGTAAAATAGCGGTAAGCCTAGAAGCTCAGACGAAGTGTCTGCACATGACGCTGGCGTACCACTTCGCGGCGGAGTCGTTCAGCACGCTGCAGACGCTGGTGGAGCAGCTGGAGCCGTGTGACTGCCCTGGCTGGGAGCTGCGGCTCTACTCGCGTGACCCTCGCCTGGCACACCATCAGGTGACTATACATACATAAATCACGCCTATATCCCTTACGGGGTAGGCAGAGCGTTAACAGCCGTAAAACGGATATTAACACCACGTCTGAAAAAACTTTGAGGGTCAATCAGATAACTGTGTACTACTATAGTGACAGGTTGTCAGTCCATCGTCTAAAATTCCAATACACATCTAACCCTCGAGTCCCGTAGTTGCCTCTTACGACACCCATAGGTAAGAAATAGGGTGATGCTATACTATGCCGGCATCACACGGCTAATCATCTGACTATAATTTTTTATATTTAGTTAACATAAACACAGGTTTTGACCAACTGCTTACTGCTTAACCAACTGTCTCACATCTGACGATAATGACTAAAACTTTAAGCAGGATTTAATGATTTCCTCTTCTATCAATCATGAATCATTCGTAAATTTTGGTCAGGTGTACAAAGTGATTCAGGACTACGAATCGAAGGCGAGCGACGAGCTGGAACTAGTTATGGGTGACTACGTATACATTGAGCAGAAAGACCTGGATGCCTCGCCCGACGGCTGGGTGCACGGCACTTCTTGGCTCACAGGTAATTAAAAATATCAAATTGTAAAACACCCGGGTTAGGTATTCCATTTTTTAAAACTTGCAAAATGATCCTGCCCGCGCTTGAAAATTTTGCAAGTTTTCAAAAAAAGGTAATTATTAATTCAGTTATTTCCAGTATCTTTTTCTCAAGTCTGTGACAACAAGTCGAGAAACGACACGATGAAAACATTTGTCAGAGTGATTGTGTAACAATCGCCACTTAAGTAATCATAGGCAGCAAAGACGACCGACGCGACGGCTTAACGTGTCCTCTGAAGCACGAAAAAAAAAACTTTACCAGCAATAAATTGACTCGAACCTGGGACCTCTTGAGAACAACGCTCAGACTACTAAACCACTGAGGCAGTTATCCACTTCCATTCCGTATTACTACATGTAAATCCTTCGTCTTGTTCAAACTATTTCTAACATTCTATCACGTAATTGTTATCAACGAGATCAACATATGGTTGTATTGTATGGTTCTACATCACACGCATGTAACGTTTACAATTCGCTCTGATAACGTAAGACCTTACGCGTGACCGCCGGTAACGAAACTATGGCGTATTGACATTAGTTCTCGTGTAGCTGGTAATACAGTAGCGCCCAAAATACACTCATGATAACTTCTCACTTTACGTCATATATTAGACTTTACCCTGTATTTGTGTTTCGTTTTATCGTGTTGTTATTATCAATATCAGTTGGAAGAAAGTCAGCGCGATAGTGGGTTCAAAATGAGTGTTGTGATGCAACGTGTGCTAAACTTGGCACCCCGCTGTAGAGGTAAGTGATCGCTGGCGAAGGTCTTGGTCAAACAAACAGTCAAGAATATTTTTTTTTACATACGTACATAAATCACGCCTATATCCAGGCAGAGCGTTAACGGCCGTAAAACGGATATTAATACCACGTCTGACATAAGTTTGAGGGTCAATCAGATAACTGTGTGTCATGACTGGTTGTCAGCCTATCGCCTAAAATTGCAATACACATCTAACCCTCGAGTCCCTTAGGCGCCTCTTACGACACCGATGGGTAAGAAATGGGATGATGCCATTCTAAGCCGGCATCACACGGCCTTAATATATTTTTATACTTAGTGGTAAACTTTGTATTAAAACTTTTGATAGTTTTAAAGAAAGGTAGGTTACGCTTGTGGTACAGCTACAGTTTACGTATGGTGAATGAATTATTCAGGTGTTTTGAAAAATCTTCGTCTGTTTCCCGAGGCTAATGTATGCCTGATACAAAAGATAACATCAAGGACACAACATATGTTATCTGATATCTCATGCTGAACTACTGATTAATGTGTTTTAGTACAGACTATTTTTAATTTAAATCTCGTTATCTAGCACAATAGGTGAGGTGACGTGAAGAAAATATATTACCTTTATTATAGCTCTTTACATTATCATTGTTATCGTGCAACGAACGAAGAGTAACCTCATAGCTTAGGCCAAGAAAGGTTGTTAATTTGGGGTATGACCACTTCTGGCCAGGTTTTTGTAGGGTTTACCTGTTCAGAGGGTCCGGTTAATAATACCTACGCATGTAAATAACACCTTTTGAAAATCTTGACTTCAATTCGAAACAAATGTCGTTTACTGATGGAGGTGGCGTAAAGTTACATGCTGTGTGATTAACCTGGCCAGTACCTTTATTTTTATTTTTTTTATCCCGCTCGAATCGGTTTTCTGTCAGGTCAGGACAATACAAAATTGTTATAAAAGAACACGGTGTTACACTTTTTTTTTACAATCACGGTACATGAGGGCAAGATTGCATGGCACGATTCGGCAAACAATGCTATCAGTGAACCATGATATCGACGAATAAAACTTTCGGAAATTAATTTTTACGTGGAAAGGTTTTTCGATATACCGTTCTGAGCTCATAAGAGATAGTACTATCACTTCATTTGATTTAAGTTAATCCAGTCATACAATTATGTTGGAGGGTATGTGGTTGTGTAAATATGGAAATTACAGACGTTGCCAGTACTTATAAGATATTATCATCACAAACAAGTATCCAGACTTCCTCCCTCCACTGAAGTTGGAGACAGCAGTTTCATTCAACAGTTTCAACACGATAGTATAATATGTTTGACATACAGAACGGATATTACGAATACATCAACTTCTATTACATTGCTTCTGTAGAAATACTTCGGAAGGAGTCATATCATGTGTGTTGTTTGAGCTAAAAAGTAGATTCAAATATCTGTTTTCGACTTCCATTCATTTCATTCATTCATTCATGTCATTCTCCCACTATGACGGACTGACGGACTTATTTTTGAAGCGTCCGACGTAAATCTCAAGGAAATTTCGAATTCACATACAAAAAACGAATACCATGGCACAATGTAATATGCGATTTGACCAAGGTGTTTGACAGACCCATCCGTGATTCAGTCATAGTGTGAGTTTCGCCAACACGTAAGAGTTAGGGAATGAAAACGAGTTTGAGTTTTTAGCCTTTATGGAGTGATAAGCAAGAGTCCAAAACTCGGGTACTTTTCTAATTGCCAGGAGGCAATCCTAAAGCTATTTCTGAATTGAAAAGGTGTCCCTTCCATATCGTCTTGTCTATAATCACTTATTTAATCTTCTCCTTTTCGCGTGGGACACTTATTTAATGGAATATAAGAGATCAACCAACAATCATTTTATACACTTACCTTACCTTATTGTGTACCTACAGATTAATCTCTTTTAACCGTATACATACATACGTCAGCCTATTGCAGTCCACTGCTGGACGTAGGCCTCCCCCAGGGTACGCCATAGAGCACGATCTCCGCGTTTTCGCCATCCAGTCGCTACCAGCCGCCTTCTTTAAATCATCTGTCCGGAGGTCGTCCAACACTACGCTTGCCGAGGCGTGGCCTCCACTCGAGAACTCGCTTACTCTACCAACGTCGGTTCTACGACAAATGTGCCGAGCCCACTGCCACTTCAGTTCGCTACACTTCCAGACTATGTCCGTTACTTTGGTCTTTTTGCGGATAGTCTCATTCCGGATAGTCTCATTTCAACTGTATGCAGTTTAATAAATCATTAACAAAAAAGAACATCTTACCTGCGAGTAATCTTGTTAGGGATATCCTACATACATACATATATCACGCCTTTATCCCTTGCGGGGTAGGCAGAGCGTTAACGACCGCATAAAACGGACATTTACGCCACGTCTGACAAACATTTGAGGGTCATTCGGAAAATTGTGTATCGCCATAGTGACCGGTTGTCAGCCCATCGCCTAAAAATGCAATACACACCCTCGAGTCCCATCGTCGCCTCTTACGACTCCCACGGGAAAGAAATGGGGTGATGCTATTCTAAGCCGGCATCACACGGCTAACCTACTAATATTATAAATGCGAAAGTTTGTTTGTTTGATACTTCTTCACGTAAAAACGAATGAACCGAGTGTAATGAAATATGACATACTTAGAAGGTAACATAGATAGAAGGTTTTTATCACTACTTATGCGGGCAACGCCGCGGGTAACAGCTAGTATGAAATAACTTGGACGGTGACTTTATTTTTTTATAATCTGCATCTTTTTACGTAAATGTTTTATTTATTATTTGACTGGCGTCTAAAATGTTTACCAAATATAAAAAAAATAGGATCGACATTGTTTTTCGATTATCGAATTTGTATAAATAGAAATGCAGTAACGGTTTCTGATTTCCATGAATTACAATAAAATAAAACAAAAATCGACTGCGGCTGGGGCTCGGTTGGTAGAGCGTTGGAAATGAACCCTATGGTCGCGAGTTCAAGCTTTGAGGCAACAGAATAATTTTACGATTTCTTGTTCTTATTTATGGATTTAATTTTTACCTACCCTCATACATTAACCCGTAATTTTTTCTACAATCTATCCATGCTATTCTATAACCCAAGTCGAGGTTGGTAGTCGTGATCCCATTCGTCAAACAGGGGCAAGTGGTCAAACAGGTACACGTAGGTAGGTGTTAGTGAAAGTGATTTGTGTTGTAGCACTCGCCGCAATAGGGAGTTTAAAGTGGAATGCATAGGACAGGCATCAGTCGGTTAGTGGCCATTTAAATACAAGCTTAGACAAAAATAGTGATGGAAGTTAACGGAGAACCTAGAAGATTTATCGCTGTATTTGTACTTTTGCTGGGTAGGTATACAAAATAAGTGAACGATAGTGTTGCCTTTAGCTTTAAGTTATCGATTGGATTGTTATATTGTTTTTAATTTTTGGAAACTGTGGAATATGCTAATGAATTCGAGTTACTCTTTTTATGCCTCACTTCTCGGAAATCTACTGTAACGTGTGTGTAGGTAACTAACACCCATCATTAGTAGTTTTAGTATAACTTACGATTGTCTAATTTTAGTTGGCAAAGTGAGAAGGTATGTTGGTATATTTTACACACGGAACAGTGTAGGTTTGATCCTATTTCTTACACGAGTAAGAACTTTTTTTACCTTAAGGGTTTTATAGGGTTTGTAAGTGCTTTAGGTAACCTTATTGTGAGAAGTTCACTGTCGGAACTAAATACTGGATCAGTCTCTATAAACGACCTACAGTTATTAGCTGTGTCAGCAAACTGATAAAGCAAAACTAATTATTCACATAAAGATAGCGATCGCATGAAAATAAGTAATAGATAAGATAAGACAACGTTACGGTGACGTCCAAAGGTAACAGATGTGTGTGTGTGACTAATTTGAATGATGCAGCAAAATGTATGCTTATATTGTGTGTGTGCTAATGTGTTTTTTGCTATCGTTCAGGGGTGAGCGGCTTCCTGCCAGCAGTGTACACCCAGCGGACGGCGGAGTCGGACGCGTGGACACTGCACCGCGCGGTATCACTACACGCGACTAACAACAAAAATAACAGTGAGTGGTACCGTTGGAGTTTTATTTATAAGTCAGGATTTTCCTTAGTGATTTAAGTATTAATGAATTCATTTATTGTCCGTAGTCTTAACCAGTCTTTACTAGGTTGTGTTACCGGTATAGCGGCAAGTACAGTAAGTACAGTTTTAGGATTTCACCGGTAACTGCCTAAACATTACATTCGCTCAAAAACGTATTATACTTATTAAATAACACCGCAAACACTTGCACTATATGTCTACAAGAATGAGCGAAAAAAAATGCATGGAATGGAATTGAAGCAAAGCCGACAACCGCATCTCGGTACAACCTTGAATGCCAAACGGACCATTATTCAAGTTCAAGGACAAACAAATACCGTTACACGCTTTATTGTCTGAGGAGTTTTAATAATACTCGTTATTGCCCAATCTATATAAAGTATTTTTTGTATTCTATATATATAAAGTATACCTGCCTAATTACCTAATAGTAATCATACGATGAACAATGGATATGTATTGTTTGCCGTATCATTAGCTTGTATTCTGCTTTGACGGGATATTTCACATTACACTGATTAATTTACAAATCTCTAGCTAGTCTAGTAGATTTACAACGTTGTCAAAATTATTATTTCTTTACCTGAACTACCTACATTGCTTGCTAATCTACATTGTATTTGTCTAATCTACACACGACCCGAATATACGTCCGGTAGAAAAAAATTTGAAGCTTTGTTGTAGATTGAAAACATGTCACACGACCTCGATGTTTTCAAAATAATATACCTACCCTACCCGGAAGTGTAATATAACTAATATACAAAGCATTACCCCTTTACATGAGAATGCTGGGGTAAACGTCTGTCCCTGGATGGCGGTAAAGTAGGAAATAATATCATATATACAATAATGGGTACACCGGTTTCAAAGTAAAATTTTACAGATGTTCACACGATTTTCTGACGTTCATGTCGCAGTTCTGAAATCAGTCACCTAAAAGATTTGGACAAAATTGCGGATCAGCTGATTTGAGTTACACTCAGTATATTTCTGTCAAATTTCCACTTATGTTCCTTGAGGAAAGTTGTTCCTTTTTACCAGCCTGTCTTGAGATTTCGCTATCGGGTACTAGTAAAATTTCATCCTATATAAACTAACAAGCAACACATTAACAATATCGATCAAAAATTAAACATTTCTGCCGAAAGGCCCTAGCTCGGCATGAAGTTATTAGCAAAGACTGCTTATGACGCTGATTTTCTTTTGACACCATTTTTATTCCGCTAAATGCATGAATAAAAACTGAAGAGCTAACACTTTGATCTACTTCTGTAACAAAATTTCACACCACAGCTAAAACAACGAGTAACTAAATACAGGTATTGGAAAAGTATAGCACTGTGCTGACAACGTCACCATCCACTGTCCACTGCGCTGCCACTACATTCAACACTCATGTTAGAAACAAAATAAGTGTATAGGTACATAGAACACAAAATAAATAAATATATATGTATTATACAACACAAAATATATATTTATCATACAGGGTATAAGGGACAGCCCACCGAATACTTATAGGGAGTATTCAGAACAACTTCCCATAAAAACATAATGCAGCAAAAGAAATTGACCTCCCACAGTAAATGCAGTCGGCTCATTGTGATTTTGTATGGGAGGTCCATTATTTTTTGTCGTTTCCTGATATATGTTTCTAGGGGAAAGTTGTTCAGTTTCATCGTCTGCAAGCACGGTACCCTATTATTATTCAGATTAATATAAATAGATGTATAGAAAACAGATATGTGTAGAAAAGAAACCTCCTGATAAAGACATTATTTTAGGACCATTAAATGTTTTTAAAGGAAAAAAATACTGGTGTTTACGAAAAATATGTTAATTTTCACAATAAAACAATTTTAAACGGATTTAAGTTACGTTTATTTGACCACGGGCTCTGTAAAGAGCTCGAAACGTAGGAATTGTAAAATCCAAAATAAACACAACTTAAATCCGTTTAAAATTGATTTATGTGATGAGTAAAGGGCGGGGCAGACCGGCTCCGTATGCGTTCCGTATCCAGCTCTCGTCCGTAGTCACGCACGAACTGATGACGTTGTAATGTATAGGATTGTATGAGATACGGCACACCGCTTGCGTTGCGTATCCGTTCCGTGCAGCACGCAAGCGGTGTGCCGTATCTCATACAGTCCCATATATTACAACGTCATCAGTTCGTGCGTGACTACGGACGAGAGCTGGATACGGAGGCGGTGTGCCCCGCCCTTAATAGTTGTGCAAACTCAAGAAAATATTACTTATATTAATTTTGAAGGTATGGACAGCAAGTCAGAATCGGAATCCGAGTCCAGCAAGCAGCAGCCGGTGGAGGTGACGTTCCCCTACGAGGACGCGCACGAGCTCGCGCGGGACAAGTCCATGGAGATCTACCGCGAGTGGAACAAGTACTGGCTCAGCATCAAGGAGCACACCAACAAGGGGTACATGGAGTTTAAACAAGGTCTGTATGGACCTCATTGTTTTTGCCATATGTGTATAACACTTAAAACCGTAAGGAGAACCGAACTGAACCGTACTGGAAGAGATCACTTTGTGTTGTAGTGTACCAACATCTACCATGAGTAGCATAATATAAGTAACATATGAATAATAATGTAATATAAGTAACATATGTGATGGTTTGGTCACATTGAAAGAATGAATGAAAGAAGATTAACGAAACAGGTGTATATGGCGAGTGTGGATGGGAACGTTGGAAGGGGAAGACCAAGACGCACGTACTTGGATCAGATCGGGGACGTTCTAGAGAAAGGTCAGGTCAAGAGTACCCTAAACCGACGAGCATGTATGATGCATGTTGGAGAAGCGAAAGAGGTGTGTCAGGATCATAGTAAGTGGAAAGATGTAGTCTCTGCCTACTCCTATGGGAAAGAGGCGTGATTATATGTTACTTATACATACATGTATAAGTAACATACTAAATAAGTAATAGGTATACACAGGGCTCTGGTTGATACCTATGTTGTTAGGAGCTAGGATTTTAGGAATAAATCCGCACTTGAAGTAAATAGTCGTGTAAGCAGTTGACTGTTGTGGCTGGTAATGTAATGTGATTATTTTATTTTACAGGACATCCAACAGATTGGAATGTATACCAGCCTGGTGCGGAAGACAAAGTAAGGATCAAATGTTTCATACAATTGGTACAACATGGAAAATAAAATAAGCGAAATGGAATAACTTTTCCGAGTGAACCTCAAATATTTGTTAGACGTGGCTTAAATGACCGTTTTATGCGGCTGTTCACGCTCTGCCTACCCCGCAAGAGATGAATAACAACACAAAAGTGTAATTTAAAGCATCGTATCGAAAAACCTTTAAATCGATACCCAAACCAAATATGTTTATTAATTATTGAACCAAATGAAACGGTAACGGTGACGACCGATGTGGCGCAGTGGTAGTGCGACCCGGTTGCTGTCTATGATTACTTAGACGGCGGTCGTTACACAACCATGTCAGAGGCCTACTACTAGTAGTCGGCGGTTGAAAAACTCTGACACCAGGGTTCATCGGGTCGTTGGACGACTCGGTGTCCCACACGAAAAGAAAAGAGAAGAGTGCGACTGCCTGCGACGCAAAGGTTCCGGGTTCGATTCTCGGTGGGACATTCACAAAGTTGATATTTATCACTTTGTGAATTTGTTCCCGGTCTGGTTAAGACATTTCAGGCTGAACCACCTGATTGTCTGAAAAATAATCGGTTCCGTGCTTCGGAGGGCACGTGAAGCCGTCGGTCCCGGTTGCTGTCTATGATAACTTAAATCGTAAATAACGTCATTACACAACCATGTCAGAGGCCTACTACTAGTAGTAGGCGGTTGAAAAACTCTGACACCAGGGTTCATCGGGTCGTTGGACGACTCGGTGCCCCACACGAAAAGAGAGAATTATTGAACCAAGAATAGAACACCAAACGTCGGTTGTTTTTCGTCACCCAAGGTTGTCTGTTTGTTGCAGGCCAGCAGGGAGGGGTCGGGTCCGCAAGGGCGCTGGTTCCTCGCGCTGCGGCACGGCGAGCGCGTCGACCTCACCTACGGGCCCAGCTGGGTACCCAACAGCTTCGACGACAGCGGCAGATACGTGCGCAAGGACCTCAATTTGCCCTTGGTCTTGGGGGAGAGGTCAGTAGCAACGTTATATGCGGTCAGGGCCAGTGTCGCAGCAGTCATTATTAAACTATTAGAGTATGTATGGCTAAGGCGACGCACATCTCAGCGTGCGACACAAACCTCTACCCCTAAAGGGGGCTTTCACAAGTTAATTTTTATTAAGGATGGGTTTGCTCTTGACTCTAGTCTAGGTCATAGGACAGAGACAGAGTCTAAGATGGAGCGAGCTCACCCAGAAGAAGCCTGTTCACTCTTACTTTGAAGAGATTAGAGTTGTATGCGTTTGGAAACACAGACGCAGGTAGTGAGTTCCACTCTGTAGCAGTGCGCATTATAAATGGTGACTGAAAGCGCTTAGTCCGAATTGGTGGAATGGCAACCAGGTATGGATGGTATCCGGCGGTGCGTCTGGGTGTCCGATGGTTATTTCAAGGCTATCCATTTCAACTGGTTACCGTTTCATTTGGTTCAAGTTGATCGATAATTGAACCCTATGCTAAAACCCTGTACTTTGCGCTTTATAAGAATTTTGCGCGCACCCACTGCAATAAAAATATTCGCAAGACGATCAGGTGCCTATGTTATGAAACTACAGGCTACAAGTCTACAGATGGAATTCTAAGTACATTGCGTAGCCGGTTAATATTTCTGGCATCGTAATGGCTAACCGACTACGCAATGAACATCGAATTTCACCTGTAAAATTGTAGCCTGTAGTTTGATAATATCAGGTACAGGTAGCGACCCCTTGACCGACCGGCTCGCCGGCCAATAATAGGCCGTATATGATATGAGTGACACATAGGTATCAAACTTATGTGAAAGCCGAATGGAGGAACCCTTTTAATAAGTATACTGGTTTGAAGAGGTTTTGATAGCCTTTAAAATAGCGCTTCAAAAAGTCTTTCCAATTGGTTTTGGCTAGATACGAATAGAGAGAGTAAACCCATCTGTAAAACCCAATCAATAACCCCTGAAAGGCTTACCAGTACTGTCCCAGCTTTAAATAGACAGTTGTGTGTCGCTGGAAGTACTATGCTTAAAAAGATGTAACAATCAACCATGGACATCCCAGCCAAACGTCAAACATCGTTTCCAGACAAACGCTCTGTAAAACATCTAGTTATAATGTACTCTTGGCCCGAAGCAAAAGTACAGACATTGCAATTATACCCGATTGATTACATTCCTCTTAATAAATACAGCGACATGTATTTTTACTGATATTCTTTATCAAACTGAAGGTTATTTCTGGTTATATCTCAATATCAAAATTAATATTGTTTGTCAATATCGTTTATCTAGCCGGTGCCCATGATCGTGGCATTCCAAGAAAAGTAAAGATTACACATTGGATTATATCGTTGTAATCACTGATTAAATGTTATGCACTTCAAAGGAAAATTTTATTTATTTGTTGTTACACGTCTGATATGCTCTGCAGTCAAGGCCAACACAATTTTGTTCTACTTTTCTCGAACTATAATATGGCGCAAGGGTAGTGCCTGCTTGTTTGATTTCTGCCCTAATTTAAGTCTTTGAAACCTACCTGACTGATTGGTGGGGAGCACGAGCTTACCCGAAGAACTTTGTGTGGTCGTTCAAACAACCAGCTAAATCGCACCATTGGGGTGCGACTGGACTTAAGATAAAGAGTTGTTTTGGGAAGAATGGATCGGACTGAACTTATTGAAAGATTTAAAATGTCATACAACAAAACGTGTTTACATGGTACACTAAACAAAATCCCCCAGGTTTCAGGGTGTTGATTGACACATTTTTTCAAGGATTTAAAATCAAGATGTTGTTACAGAGCCGGCGGCAGTGCGTCGTACGACAAAGATTCACCACTGACCCGAGTGGGGCGGCTGCAGGCGTACCTAGTGGGCGAGGCGCTGCGTGACGCGGGGTACAGCGTCAAGCATGTGTACGCGTCAGCCGCGCTGCGCTGCGTGGAGACTGCGCATGAATTCATACAGGGTAACGGTCTAACATTTAGGGAAAAAAATAGTCTTTTAAAGCTTCAAATTGTTTTTAGACAGCTATCATGAATTTTTTTTTTTTTAATTCTTTTTACGCCAATTAAGATTCCTACATGCTGTCAAAAATCAAATAAACGCTTGGAAAAACTATAGATACGTTCATATGCCTATAATCATGCCGTGTGATTAACCTGGCCAACCCGAAGGCAGAGCCTTTATTTTAATTTTATTATCCCGTCCAAGCCGGTTTCCTCTTAGGACAATTCAAATCTATTATAAAAACAAGAAAATTGTCTTTTACATCGACGGATCCAGGATCCATGACGTCAATAAGTGATAAATTATAATTTGAATAAAGTTAATTTAATTTTATAACCAAAACAAATCGTCGCGCTCGCTTTTATTTACTTACTCATTTAAAATATTGCAGGTCTGGCGGATCCGTCGCTGAAGGTGCGCGTGGAGCCCGGCCTGTTCGAGCTGAAGGCGTGGCACACGAAGGGCCTCGCGCCCTTCATGACGCCGCACGAACTGCACAGGGCGGGCTACAGGGTTGACCTCGAGTTAGTTGCCTTTACTACTTTTATATTAACTCAAGGAATATAAAATCCTAAAAGAAATCAGTCGTGAAACCAGACAACTTTCCAAAAACGAAATAGTACAAAAATACATTGGAACTCTCATACCAAATAATTTGATAGCTGGTAGGATTACAGAGGTTAATCTTGTCTCATGCTTCGAATATTGTACCTTCAGACCTTGAGAAAGTTGTTCAGTTGTATAAAGATCTTGATATTCTTCCCCTTTTTGTTACATCTTGTATTAAAGTTGCTGTCAAATAAAAAGTTTAATTTGACATGCTCGTTGTCATCGTCAAGAGTTTATCTTATTTATCGATTCTTCAAATCCCCGTTGTTTTTCCAACCTCGATATTGGCTAAATTGTCCCTGTTGACAGAATCCTTAGGCCGTACGCTCGCTCACGCGGTTTCACGCGCGGGACGGCCCGCGCGGGCCAGATTTGACAGAACACAAGATTGGCGCCCCGTGACGCGGCCTGCGGTCACCCGCGCCGCGGCTTCAGCAACCCGCGACAAAATATAACCCGTACGAACACGACGACACTTGCCATATTACAACTACCTAGGCACTATGCGCCTTCTAAATTTGGACGGGTAATAATGGCGGCGATGTCAGACCGCCGCGCGGATCCCGCGAAACCGCGCGCGGCCTCACGCGCGGGCTGGCCCGCGCGTGAAACCGCGTGAGCGAGCGTACGGCCTTATATAATTTAATTGTTTTAATTTCGTTGTTTGATTCCAGCTACAAACCATACGTAGAAGTGGACACGAGTAATATCACCGAGAATATAAATGAATTCTACGAGAGAAATAGGAAAGTGATGCACTCCGCCGTCAAGGACACTGAAGCCGAAGGTATACAAACATGTTATAACACTGCTTTGTACACAGCTCCATACAGAATGTTACACACATGATCAGCACTTTCTTGCGTTGCATACAAAGAAAAATTTCCACGATCGTCAGTTATCGCTTCGGTAACTTTGCTCAAAAATTACGTAGCACTGTGAAATCTTAAGGCCCAACGCTGCCTTGAGCGGCGTGCAAGCTCGGGCCGCCCGCGTACGTTGACATTATGACCCGTCCGAATTTAGAGGGTGCATTGTGCCCCAGTAGCTGTAATACGGCAAGATGTCGTTGTGTTCGTATGGGTTGTACTATCCATGTCCGCGCCGCGTGTTAGCCGACGCGCATCACACAGCGCTGCTTTTGCATTTTGCCAAATCTAGCAGCCCGCACGTGCTGCCCGCTCGGCAAAGCGTTAGGGCTAAAGCTGAACTTTTGCATTTTTACACAACTGCCCAACCAAAAAAGGAGTGTAATATTTTTAAAGTTCATGTATGTATGTATATGTGCGATTCTTTAAAGGACTGAAACTCGTTAGCCACTGAACAGATTCGAATGGGAATTGTATTGGAAGAATCCTTACATTATCATGAGTGTCATAGGCCAGGCTTTATCTCAGAAAGCAGTCATGTTTTTAAATTTATTATTATATAAGATGTAAAAAATTAGCTGAGAATATTTTAAGGGGTGAACCAGTACGTGAAACTGAACAACTTTCCCCAAGGAACATAGGTCGAAATATGAAAAAATAATTTGACCCTCCCATACTTAGTGTGTTACCCGGCCGGGATAATTTGTATGGGAGGGCCAATTTTTTTTTCATATTTCGACCTATGTTCCTTGGGGAAAGTTGTTTAGTTTCACGTACTGGTTCACCCCTTAAAATATACTCAGCTAATTTTTTTACACCATGTATATCTGTGTTGTATTATTATGTAATAAGCGTATTGTTTGGCAGGCGGCAATGTAATATTCGTTGGTCACGCGGCAACACTGGACATGATGGCCGTCGCGCTGCAGCGGCTCGCGCAGCCGGCGCGCGCGCTCGCCACAGACTACGAGATCTTCCACAACCTGGTGCGGGTTCCCTACTGCGCACTGGGGGCGGTGCGCGACAACCCCTGGCGGGTAGTGGCGCCGCCGGTGCCGCCCTCCATCAACTCCTCCTCCGGCCGGTTCGACTGGAGAGACCTCAAGGAGGTCAAACTGTAGATAAGAGTTTCCTAATTAGATGTTATAATAAGAATAAGCATGTGCCGTTGTTTCAATTCCGTGAGTTTGAGCTCCCATACTCTCGAGTGAAGTAGACCTGTGTGTAAAGAGCTGGACAAGTTTAAAAATAAAATTCTATGAAAATTTATAAATACGAGTAACATTCCTAATCTGTTTTTATAAAAAAAAAAAAAAATTGCAACATTATTGTCAATCTAGTCAGAACAGAAACTGATGTGAAAAGCACGTTATACTTACCTATTTTAATTATTAATTTTCACCAATATAACCCTATATCACGTATTACAACTGGAAAATTTCATGTCTATAAATTAAGATAAAATAATTAATAGTGAAATACTTAATTCTGTACCTGTATGTTCGTTGTGACTTTGTGAGTGACTATTAGACTGATTAGAATATCTCAGAGATTTCAAAGAGATGTGAAAATGTATGCTATGATAAAATATATTGATAATTTTAACTTATCATGTTTTGTTTATCTACCAGAACTCCTAATACATACACATACATATCACGCCTATAATGCCTTGCGGGGTAGGCAGAGCGTAAAGGACCGCAAAAACGGAAATTTCCGCCACGTCTGACAAATATTTGAGAATCCGATAAATTGTGTATCCCCATAGTGACAGGTTGTCAGTAAATCGCCTAAAATTGCAATACACACCCCTCTTGACGCAAAATGACTGATTTGTCCTATTTGGAAATAATGTCCGATTCGCACATTGTCCGAGTCGCACGAGGTCCGAATCGCACATTGTCCGAGTCGCACAAGGTCCGAGTCGCACATTGTCCGATTCGCAAAATGCCCGATTGTGCACACAAGTGTTCACATCAGGTACTCCTGTCAAGGGATACAAAGCGGTAAAATTACTTTCGTAACGTTACGTAAAATACGATATTTTACGGTAAAATATAAGATTGGGTAAAAAACGGATTAAAATACTACGGGGCGGCGCGAGACAGTCTGTTTGTCGGCAGGGCAGCGCAAAAAGTGCCTAAAAACGGCCACTTTTGGTATTAATTAATTGACATAACTTTGATTACAGCCAATTTATCATTGAGTTTAAGGCCGTACGCTCGCTTACGCGGTTTCACGCCGCAGGCCGCGCGCGGTCTCGCGGGATCCGCGCGGCGGTCTGACATCGCCGCCATTATTACCCGTCCAAATTTAGAAGGCGCATAGTGCCTAGGTAGTTTTAATATGGCAAGTGTCGTCGTGTTCGTACGGGTTATATTATGTCGCGGGTTGCTGAAGCCGCGGCGCGGGTGACCGCAGGCCGCGTCACGGGGCGCCAATCTTGTGTTTTGTCAAATCTGGCCCGCGCGTGAAACCGCGTGAGCGAGCGTACGGCCTAAAGGTTCTAACTTTACTTACGGATAATACTTGAGCAATGGACATTCGACATAGATTTTTTTATAAAGAGATTTTTTTTTGTGAATTGGCGCCACTGTCGAGGTTGTTTACGAGTACACTCGCCTTAATCAAACTACCAAAGTTAATTTCTACACTGCCTAGTAACTAAACTAACAGGCAACGTGTCAACTGCATAATTTCATATTACCATTTCCATAAGTAGCCGGTAATGTTACCGTAATTAATATAAATTACCGTAAAATATAAGTATTTTACCCGCGTTTTCGGTAAAATAGGATTTCCGAATAGGACATTATGCGAATCGGACATTTTGCGTCAAGAGGTACACACCCTCGAGTCCTTTAGTCGCCTCTTACGACTCCCACGGGAAGGAAATGAGGTGCTAATCTAAGCCGGCATCACACAGCATCCTGGCATCAAACGCCTAATAAGAAACGATTAATTTCATGTAATTTTATTCATTCACATAAAATAATCGGAAACATTACAAGTACTTATAACACGTAGATGGTACTTTGATATGACTAGATAAAACATATGTTGGCAAGTTAACAGAGAATGTGCCTGTGGACATTTAATTATTATAAATTGATCTTCTAATACAAACAACAAATGTAAATAAACATTGAGCTATTATTACTGAGTTAAAAACATCAAGATAATAAAGATCCTTTTACAATGCTCTGATCTAATATTATTTGAGCTAACATACTCGTTACCTGCCCTTAAAAATGCAATAAATACATCACTTCCAATACAAAAATGCACATCTTCATAAATATTTGGTAAAAGTTTAACAATCTTAACAATAACATTCACATAATTATTTCTTTTGTCCATTACAGACTAATGACACGACCAGGGATCGTTTTCGGTTAAGGTACAGGGTTAAGCTACCGATATAATAACGGTACTGGTAAACGATTTACAGGTAGAAAAACGATTACCATTACATTGAAATAGGTTCCGATGCCGATAAAAAATTGCACTAGCGCTGTATTAAGCGACGTTGCATAATCGTAGGAAATGTACTTAGAAAACGTTTTAAAATATCATTACCGTGAGCGGTGCAGTAATGAAAAATTTTGGTACCGAAACGTTATGAAATAGCAATATTTGGGAATGACGTCATACTCTTTACCGTTTTAACCGAAATAATTTCGGTTATACAATCCCTGGACTCGACAGCCAATAAGGTTATCGATTATGTCTCTCTCATATGCTAACTTTCCCACTCAAGTGAAAGATAAATCAATAGCACTTTCAAAATCTCATATCATTAGTCTCTAATGACTCTTGAAATTGGCACTCGCGATTCTAGAGACTTTACACCACTCTTAATTCGTTTAGTCGAGATCTCTTAAAAATTACAACCAAGTTCATCTTATACTAATTTCACTTAGCTAAAGTATAATTCATTTTCTCAGCTAGCACCTCTTCTACGATCTTTTGTATCATTTGTCGGTCTTCCGCTTTAAGATCTTCTGGTTTCGTTTTATCATCATATATTTTTCTATCTATAAGTCTTGCTATAACCTCCTCGACTATTTTGTCAATATTTTCATTTGTGCGATTTATTGTATCCGTATCGGTTTCCTCGGCGGTCTCAAAGACTTCATCACCTTCAAGGTTTGTTTGAGGTGTGTTTTCTTTAACAATTTCTTCTTTCGTATTTACATCCTGCTCTTCATTTTCGGGTAAAACTAGATTTTCCTCTTCAGCACTTTCGGGTATATCTCCTCTGCCATCTTTCTCATTTTCAACCTCAACGTTTTCAATAATATTTTCAGATAGTTCTTCTGCAATATGCTTATGGCGCTTCATAATTTCTTTCAACTTTTCTTTGGCTGAAGCCACCACTTCCTTTCGAGTTTCAGATTTTATTTTCTCAATAGCTTTCTTTTTCCTTTGCTTTCTTAACAACTTAAGGTCATCTATTGCTTTTTTCATCTTAGGTAGGTTTTCAAATTCCTGATCGGGGTCAGGTTCAATTTGTTCTATTTCGTCATCCTCGTCTGTTACAACTGTCACTGGAGGTTGTGTGGGTACGCCATCCTTGGTGTCTTCAATGTCATCATTATCATCATCCATAAATTCTTGCTGCTTTTGTAGTTCAGCTTGCTCTTTCTCGTAGATTTCATTAGCAAAATCGGTTAGACTGATTTCTTCTTCAGGTGTATCAGGGGCAAAATCTATCACTACATTATCAACATCAATACCTCTCATGACTCTAAAGTTCTTCTTTTCCAATATAAACAAAGCCGGTTTAGTCTTAATTTTGATCGGAGGCAAGAGTTTATAATTGCCAGCGATTTGATGAAATGATTCGACGTGATCCAATATCTCATGTGTGCGTGCGAAGGACTTCATTACGGGAGAGTATTTGCTCTTGGCTTCGATGATTAAGTGCGTGTAGCGCATGAGCTGGCGGTCGTCGAGGTTCTCCGTCTTGTTGTACACCCAGTGGTTGTGGATCTGCGTGAAGCGCGTGACGCCGGTCTGCGCGGCCAGGTTGCTGATGTGCACGTGCACGTGGGGCTCATCCTTCAACAGCTTGTGGAACCTGCCAGAGTTAACAAGTATCTAACTGAACTTTTTCCGTCGGGTTGTAATTTATTATTTAAAAGCTGGAGTATAGAGAACTATACTGTCTGAAGGACTCATGTTCTGTACTTTTTCCTGCTTAGTATTTCAAAATTCTACCCTAGAAGGGTTTCAAGTATATCTATAGTATATCTAAGAGTAGTTGAGGAGTTACATCAGGACCTTTATACAACTAAGGCAGAAGAACCTGATTCGCCAAACATTAGAAGATCCTAGAGCAAAACCTACAAAACAAAAATGGGAAGAACTACCATTTATAATAGAAGATAAGGCGGGAGGATGTAAGGTGGACCAAACCAGTGGGCAGACCATCGGCTCGATGGTCAGATGATATAATATCGGCTATATGGAAAGGTTGGATGCGTGTGGCACAGGATCTAAGAGAATGGCGCAATAAAGAAGAGGCCTATGTCCAGTAGTGGGCTAATATAGGCTAATTAGATAGATAAATAGAAGTGTTTAGGGGGGCCCTACTAGGGCTTCAAACTTAGGAGCTACAACGTGTTTTGCAATAGTTACCTTGTAATTGCTACTCCACCGGGGTAGTTGGTCATCGCCACCATGGTGAAGGCGACAGTCATAGCAATGTTAGCGGCGATGATCACGACCACGCCAGTGAATAACAGCTCGTAGATTGGGGCTTTGGAGCGTCGCACGAATCTACAATACAAGTATATAAGAAACGCATTAGTACGTGGTAAACCTTAATTTATAATCAGATAGACTAAACTGACAGCTAAGAACAGCCTTATTTTTTTTAAATGTTGCCAGCGTAAGTCTAGTGTTGTGGTTTGACTCATTCATTTTATTCATTGAACTGTTGTGAGATGATTTCTCGATGGAGTTATATTTGTAAATAAATATGCATAATAAATACTTGACTCTCGGTCACGTAAAAGAGTAAATATACGTTACTTTACGTTTATACGCAACTTTTCGTTTTGTTGCAAGAAATCAACAATGAATAGTATTGTAATTTAAAATGTAAGGTTGAGTACTTTACTACTTATGTTCTCATTTGCGTTCAATTAAACATTTGCAGTGACCTTGGTTGTAGCTATGAAAACTAACCGCTAAGAAGCGACACTCGTTCCCCTCTCTGGCATTTACCCCGCCCCACTTTTTACGAATGGCGCTTGCTGTCCCCTGTGTTTCTTTGAATGTATATTTTGTTACTTTAAAGCGGTCGGCCTATAGTAATAAAAGATCAAAAGAAGATGACGGAGGTAGGTACATGAGTTCCGATATTTTACTATGGAGACTATCAACGTGACCTTTTTGTCTTTATATTCAATTCACTTACTTTACTTATTTCTGTAAAAACCATAATACATAGTGGTATCTTTATTTAGTACAAATAAGATCGGAATATGTGATGTTGTCTATACATTTTTCAAGGTTAGGTATATGTCTAGCTATTAATTGTATAAAATATCACTACTATGATACATACATACATACCATGAAACTGAACAACTTTCCGTATGAAAATATTTCAGCTGCAGTTGGTGTGGTGTGTCACTAGTATCACTCTGCTATAACTAATTTTGTGGTGTGTCACTAGTATTACTCTGCTATAACTAATTTTGTGGTGTGTCACTAGTACCACTCTGCTAAACATGTTAGTGTGGTGCGTCACTTGTATCACTCTACTATAACTGTTGGTGTGAGAAACTGGTTTTAGAGCGCAATGCAAATTTTTTTTATTTGTTTTATTTTTACATTTACCTTTTCCACCAGATAAAAAAAATGGGTAGATAGCTTAAATAGAAGACTGTATCATTAACCCATATGGTAAACAAATTTTATAACTTAATTTGCTGCTGTGGTGAACCTGGTAAATAAATTCAAATCCTCTGACAATAACAACAAAAACATATTGTTGTCGGTCATCAACATCAGACAGGAAATAAACGTGAAGTTAGTTTGTTTAGAAAAAAGTAGTATGTTAGTCTTTTAGGCGAATTTATTAATGAAAATTGAAATTAACAAAAATTATTTTTAAAAAGATTCAATCACACTATTCGAATCATGATCATTTGGGTACAACACTATTTATTTTTTATTTTTAAATACAATAATGTGGCAACCCACCAAATGTCATTTTAGTCTATCTGATTATAAATCAAGGTTTAGATACTATTATTATTGTTATTCTTTATTAATGGCGTTTCCACATTCTGATTTCGCACAGTCTTAAGTTATAAACGATTACAAAATATATAAATTGGCGAGTGCACCAGTGTCAGTAGTTGCAATTCCAGCGCTCGCGCTGGGTGACGGTACTCTTTACAGACTGAAATAGCTACATTTAATTATTATATTCTCTTCATAGTTTTAAACAAGGTCCTCAGAAATCTGACCCAATTTTCAGCTATTACATAGCAAAAGAGATGATGTTTTATTATGTGAGGAATATCTGAATTAAGATATAAACAAATTGAAGTATGAACTACATGTTAACAAAACAGGTAAAGGGGTAAGCTTAAAACGAGCAGTGTGCTCTGCCTATGCCCATTTCAGCTTATGTTGTCTATTTGTACTGTATAATATATTTGTATTTGTAGATGTACTTACATGTATGAGCAGGCGGCGGCCGACGCGGCATTCAGCAGCGGGAACACGTAGATGATGAATCTGAGCTCTTTGTGCGGCAGGAAAGAGTATAGCAGGATGTAGGTGACGGCCGGAGCCACCACGCTAGCCAGCCGGCGCTCCAGGTACACCCCCACGGGCGCGAGCACTAGGCTCGGGCCTAGCCCGCGGGGCAGAGCTGAGTAGATGTACCATAGGAATGGAGAGGTCTGTGTTTATAGTTAAAGAATCATGATCAACGCAAACAAACGAATGTTTTTCTCATTTTACTAGAAAAAGGGATTACAAATATACCATGCTTTTTTAAAACATACCAATAATGATAGAATGATACACTTACAAAGATTGACTAAATGTTTAGAATGGAAACAGACCCATTTATTGAGGTTTACATTGTAAACACAATAAATCTGTGAATCATTTCTGTTGTATAGCTGCAAAAGGTGAATAGAATTGTTTTACAAACAAACATACAAATAAAAATCTTCCAACCTTAAAACACTCGCGATAGGTAGGTAGGTATTTTTCGCGCAAATTAGGTGTTATCAGCAGAGACAAACAAAAATCGACCAAGTCAGAGTCAGAATCGTGCACAAAAGGTTCCATACCATTATGTAAAAAAAATGGTTAAGTGCGAGTCGCCCACCGAGGCTTCCATAACATGTATGGTAACCCATACTCACCTACCCCACTTGAACTACTAGACTCAATTTTGAAATTTTGCTATTCTTATTGGGCCCATAAAAAAATTACATAAAATCAAAACGTTTTTTTTTTGCCTAAGTATACTTCAAAACAAAGTGTTAAGAGTTAAATTTCATGGCTCTGATCCACGGGAGGTATCCTATGAATTTTGATTCCCTTGAGTGGGTCAAAAACACGCGACTTTACAGCGTAAACTCTTATAACTAAACCATTTTTATTACATTATGTTAAGCGTTTGATTTTTTACAACTACAATCATCTGTAGACTTGAGTAAATGGTTTTAATTTTAAGTTGATATCTCTATACATTTCCTAGATTGTAACAGGCAGACGGACGGATGGACAACAAAGTGATCCTATAAGGGTGAAATCTGTATGTCAAAATGGGAACCGATTTTGAGGTACGGAACTCTAAAATTGCTTTAAAGTCACTTTTGTTTTATGGGAGCCTCCTCAGTAACAGTGTCCTGTTTTGACCCTTTGGGTTCAGAACATTAAAAATCAAATATTTACTTTCATTTTTATAAATAATATTAAGAATTTTTAAACTATATTTTGCAAAAATTATAAAAGGATACACCCCAATTGGAGCTCTTGTTGAGTATAGTGTTGTACCAGAACACTTCTGCTTCGGGCCAGAGTAGTCTCCTCCAGAATATAGAGTCTACAATCACAGTAAGAGCCACCAGACCTATACCAGCTGGTATCACTATTTTTATCAATCTGAAATTGAGAAAAGTATCAGTATTAAAAAAACACATTTTTAAACACAAAACCATAACAGGGTAGAGGCTGGCTTATTATTATCAAATTCAGTAATTAAAATACAAAAAATCACTTGTTATAACACCTGGTCCACTTTAAGCATTTTTAGTAGCGGTGGGTAACTCACGAATGAACGAATGAAAAGAGCGCGCTCTTTACAAAAAGCTCACTCACTCTTGCGTTCAGTGCAATTCATATTAGATCTTGCGCTCTTAATGCGCTCCTAGCGCTCTTCAGCTCTTTTCACCCGCCCGAGAGATCGCGAACGAATGCGACGCAAAGCGAGCGATCAACGAGGACAGATGCATACGTTACTTTGTCATGAAAGAGTAAGAGCGCTATAGTGCTCGATGTGCGGCGCCAAGCAGGCGACTCGCGAGTCTCGCGACGCTTTCCCGCGGTTTTGGCACATTTGATTTTTGTGTTTTTGGATTGTGGCTGAAATTTGGTTACGTAAATAAATGAATTCAATAATAAAAGTTTTCTATAACTTTTGTTTGGATGAGTGATGAATTGACGATTGTTGTAAAGGTAATTAATTTAAGAAATAAATAAGTCGCGCGGGCGCGAGCTTCACCTTGACCTTCGACTATTATTTCATTACGATTTTTGTGTATTTACTATTATTTTATAAAGTAAAACTTTAATTCATTCCGCCTGTTAATCATAAGATCGCTAACTCAAATCAGTCACTCGTAGATACGCTAGCTCTATTAGCTAAAACACATCCTAAAGATCAAAATACTCCGCTGAGCGAAAAGAGTTACTGAGCGCAAAGAGTGATGCACATCTTTAAGTACCAAAGATTCAAATCGCTCTGCTCTTTTAAGTGAGTTGTTTTTCCCACTACTAATTTTTAGCAAAATCACTAGACATTTTTAAATGCTTCAAACTTTCAACTTACTCTTTGATATAAATTTTCTTGAAATGCAAGTCAATGATGAGAAACAACCCAAAAAGCATTGCAAGCTCTGCCCTGAAGATAACTATTGAAGCTCCTGCTGATATTATAAACTGTTTGTATTTTCCACTTAGCCAGCCATCAAATGCTATTAGTACTGAAAATAAAAAATAGGTTATTTATAAAATTAAATAAGCAAATGCAATTTTTTTTGTATCTAAAGTAAATGGTTTTGGAAATTTGGAAGCACCAGTATTTCAGTTAGTAGTGGGACGGTACCCCCTGGTCCGGGGTTCAAGTCATGGCCGGTACTTACATTTTTTTAAATTTCTTATTCTCATTTATGAAAGTAATATCGAACAAGTAAATTAATAAAACATCATTAATAAAAAAAAGTAAGTGCATAATAAAAATTATAGTACATAGGTAATTTGATTTAGTTTTGCTTTTCATCATAATTATAATCATAATCTTTATTGCGAATCATCTATTTTTTGGATTACATACCCTTTGATTTGATTACCCTGCATGTGTGATTTATTTAGTTAGCAGTAGGGAGATACAATTTTTTTTATTGCATGCTATATTTCATTTTCATAAAACTTTTATGATTTTTTATTTATAACTATTTTCAACACCAATGGTTTTC
Organism: Tuta absoluta; assembly: GCA_027580185.1. Classification (NCBI taxonomy): domain Eukaryota; kingdom Metazoa; phylum Arthropoda; class Insecta; order Lepidoptera; family Gelechiidae; genus Tuta; species Tuta absoluta. Next base: position 675,827 of record JAQAHW010000019.1, on the reverse strand, counting down.
ATAGATTCATTAAATAAATAATCACCGAGAACATAAGTACACATGAGGTATTTAGTAATAATAGGCCTCACAAACACTTCATAGGATCAATTAGGGCCCAAGATTGGAAATGTTGCTAACATAAAGATAAATTAAAAATAAATGTAATAATGACTAAAAAGGTATTAAATAGAGACTAGTATAATATATAATAACTAATATATAATATAACTTACCTAGAGGTAAAACCATGATATTTGGTAAAGGCCGGCTCATGTAGAACATGAAGTGGTATTGTGAGACTGTGATAAGTGTGAACCACCAGGAAAAGGTGCTGCCATACTGCTTCTGCAGGGTACTTCGTAGTCGGCTCCAGGCCACTATAACTGTCAGTGATAAGGCCAATCGCACTGGAAAATTTAAGGATGTTCTACATGATTAGGCTTCGTCATAATTATTGAACGAAAAAAGAAAACTTATAAGTAAATCATGTATTTAAAAGTTATTTATTGACTGCATAGGAAATTGGCAATCCAGTCATAAAAATAGCTAGCCGTGTGATGGCGGCTTAGAATACCATCACCCCATTTCTTACCTATGGGTGTCGTAAGAGGCGACTAAGGGACTCGAGGGTGTGTATTGCAATTTTAGGCGATGGGCTGACAACCTGTCACTATAGCGATACACAGTTATCTGATTGACCCTCAAACTTTTGTCAGACGTGGTGTAAATATCCGTTTTACGGCCGTTAACGCTCTGCCTACCCCGTAAGGGATATAGGCGTGATTTATGTATGTATGTATGTATGTAGTCATAAAAATGATTAGGGAAACCACAATAAACATACCAACATATTGCGTCCAAAACTTGTTTATTCCGAGTAGATGCAGAAGTCCTGCTATAGGCGCACAAACTGTCGAAATAAACAAAGGGCCGATGAAACTCCTCGGCACTACTCCCGGGAACTCATTGTGATCGTACTGGAAAAAAATAGATCATAAATACTACGCGAGTATGCCACTTTCAATCCAAAATTAGATTTTTCCTACCTGAGTTAGGTTATGCCTATGATACAGAATATCGTGTATAGCTTGCACGTTAAAACTCTCTTCTACTTTTGTAAATGGACACAGTAAAACGTGAAAGCTTGCAACAATATACAGTAATTGAACCATTTTGAACAAATTCAATTACATCGGTAAAGAAAATAATCAACCCATTCTTAGCAGTAACGTCAAGCACAGACTAATATAGTGATACGATACGTACGTTCAATTTGACATTAACTAGTGTTGGGAAAAGGGGGGGTTAAGGGAGTTGGGTGTACATTTGTACATGGGCTGTGCCTCCGCTGCCGGTACCGGTTTCCAAAAAAAGCAGGACGGGAACCGAGACGAAACAAAAAGTGGGCTCTATGACTAGATTAAGAAAAAAAGGGTAATCTACGGACGGGTACTTTTGTTGTTTGGGGGGAAACGGTGTGAAATAGTACATTACGCCAGGCCGAGTATAAAGCAATTTCTGGTGGAGTGGCATTGGAAGGCCGAGACGAAGTCGAGGCCTTCTAAAGTAAACGAGACCAGAAATTGTTATTTCGGCCGTGGATTGTACAATACTTTTCTCTCATTTGCAAGAAAATATCAATAATAATACAGTAATTTTAGAAAATAATTAATTTCTTATGAAAGAAAGAATTATGGAGCGACACTTAATTCATGTTGAAAGTTATGTTACAGTTTGTACAATTAGCTAAAAAATGGAACACGCGCGGTATAAGTGTTCCTGAACATGGTATTGTGTACCATAAAACACCTATGCTCCGTTTATTTAAGGATGACCAATAATGTAAACAAACTTTGTATGTAAATGACAGCTCGCAACTGTCAGTTACATCTGCATCTGGCATCTAAAAATTTGACTAAAATATATAGTAATAAACATACATGTATAATTCATTATAAAATATTTATTAAAGAAAATAAATGATTTGTAATGAAAATTATTTTATGAAACTTTACTTCTTTACTACCTAATTTATTGCATAAACTATCTTCTTTCCAGTTAATATAATTTTATTATGTACCTTTTTTACTATTTGCTATGCACATTTATAAATATACACGTATTATAATCTAAAGAAAGCATACGTGCATATTGAACATGCTAACTGCAGTACTACCTAAGACGTATGTACCTACTAACTACAACAACTGTAGTATAGTATTGTACCTTAGTACCAGGTTCCGGAAGCCGTCACTGTAACCGGTACCGGCAACTGTCCTGGGAGCCGGAACCGGCAACTGTCCTGGATGCCGGTACCGGCAGCGGAGGCACAGCCTTTGTACATGTCGCAGTTTTTGGCCAAAAGCCGGATTATGGTAAAATCGTAGACTTCATTCGACCATCATCCTAAGTAGATCTAGGATTTCGGCCATAATCCTAGGATTTTGACCGAAATCCTGGATCTACGTAGTAATATGGTAAAACGAAGGCTTCAGAACACTTCTTATAAATTTTGTAGTGACTATACACATACGTACATAAATACTTGCGGAGTATGCAGAGTTTTAATGGCCATAAACAATTTTGAGGGCTATTTTAGATAAAACGTGAATGACTATAGAAAAATAAAATGGTAATACAAATGAAAACTTCCATCCGTTAGTCGCTTCTGGGTATCGTACCCGCGGGAAAGAATAGGGGTGATGCTATTTTAAGCCATCATTACACGGAATAGTGACTATCGCCATGCATTACTATTTGTCTTTACTTTAATTTGTATTCTTATTATGCTTTTGGAGAGAAAAATAAGAACTTAAGAAAATTTTATGAAACAAAATAAAAGATAACAAAAATATTTATAATAATCAAATCAGTCTTTTATTTTTATTGATTCCAGATAGAATGTACTAATCACTATTATTATTAGGTATCTAGTCTCAATATAAAAATTAACCATTTTTCATAAACATTTAAGTGATACATTTGTATGCCTCAGAGGCGGAATATAGTTTAAGGATTTTACATATAATATAAGACCATTATTGTACCTATATTCAAACAAATAAAGAACTTTGAACTTTGAACTAACCTCTTCTAACTATGATATGTATAACAAACATTAAATAATTCGTTTTTCTGTCATTAACATAAACTTTTGAGTATCATTTCTTTCATTAAAGATTTTTCAAGTAGAAAAAACAATATTTTTTAGATAATCACATAAATAAGTAACTGTTTATAATATTATTAGATGAGTAATAAAATAAACATTTGGGTGTCTTCTCTTTTACAAAATAAACAAGGTAAACAGAACCTCCTGTTATCATTTGCATCACCTAGAATCTAAATAAAGATTATGAATGATAGATATAAACACTTTTCTTTTTTTTAAATAAATCAGTATTTTTGGAAAGAAAAATAATTTCACATAAACAAAAAATAACATATTATTGTTCCCTCCCCGCTCATAGATTCCCTTGAATCGCGATTAATGCCATAATACTAAACAGATCCAGGATTTCGACCAAAAACCTAGGATTATGGCCGAAATCCTGGATCTGCTTAGGACGATGGTCGAATGTAGTCTAAAATTTTGCCATAATCCGGCTTTTGGCCGAAATCCTAGGATTTCGGCCGAAATCCTAATTCTGCCATAATACTACGACATACATATATATATATTTTTTTTTTAATGGCAATAATCAACCCTTTAGTTAGGGGATATTCCTGCCAACGTCTAGTGAAAAACAAGAAAGAACAATCAAAGAGCTATATCGTGAAAGTTTAAATATATACACAGACACTTTATATACAACTTATTACATAAACACAATATACTACAAGTATTTACAGGTAATTGCGCTTTGTGATCAATCAAAATATTATACAAGCTTAACGAATTAAATTTATTACAAACGAACAAAATATGAGTAATGTCCCCATTACCCAAACCACATTCGCATTCCCCAGTATCGAAAATCCCCAATTTAGACAAATGCATTGGGGTACAACAATGCCCCAACCGCATTCTGGAAATAATTGATGTATTTCTTTTATTTACAATATATTTTGAAAACCATGGACGAGTTTGTAGTGTAGGCTGTAAGATTTTATAAATTTGCCCTTTTCAGGGTTCGACCATTTATCCTGCCAATTTTGTAAAAGAAGGGCTCTAGTACACGGAAGTAAATCTTGGATATATACAGACTTATTATTGCTATTTCCTTGAGCAGTTGCCAATTTGGCCAATCTATCTGCAGTTTCATTACCTTGGACCCCTGAGTGACCAGGGATCCAAGCCAATGTAACATTTAAATTTCGATTGTTACAAATTAGCAACTTACTCTTGATTTCAAGCGTCACAGGGGAAACTGAATTTCTAATTAAAGGATTTGCTACAGACTGAAGACAACTTAAAGAATCAGACAAAATCAACGAATTGTGGTAACCCTTTAAAATAATATAATTGACACATTCTAGTATAGCAAGAGCCTCTGCAGTATAATTTGTTACCACAGAAGGATACTTGAAAAGTTTGAAGTACCCAGTGTTGTTATGCACGAATGCAGCACCAACTCCTTCACCCATGACAGGTTGAAGCGTTTTTGATGCATCCGTATAAAACACCTGGGCATCAGAAAAGTTCGATTGGATAAATTGATTAACAAGATCGTTAGCGACAATAGATTGCTTCGCAACTCCAATATCTAAACGAATTTTAGGTGAAGAGACAACAACATCATACTCTACATGAAATAGCGGATGACAATTGTATGTTTTTAATGAATCCCAATATTCTGAAAGTTTTTCGTAACTTTTTATTATGTGGGGGACCTCTTTATGGGCCCAGTAACTGTTATTTGACTCAATGTAGTTTTTTAAAATTTTAATCTTCGGTATAAGAGGGTGACTCGTAAATTGACTTATTTTAAAAACATAATTATCTGATAGGAACTGCCGTCGTAAATGCAGTGGAGGATCACAGCATTCAACTTGCATTGCATTTATTGGCGTCGATTTCATAGCACCAATGACCAAGCGGAGACTTTTAGACTGGACCATAAGAATAGATAATAATACTGCGTATAGAAACGAAACTCCTTTGTCTGGGCCCCAAAAGCCGCGCTTTAAATACCTACTTCCCCCCGCAGCCCGTAACGCCCCGCACTCTCCGGCGCTTTAAGTCGGGGCTGTCACGTGCCAATAATTTTATTCCAGACTAGCGGCCAGTCAAGCGGTTGCGACCGCTGCTAACAGTTTTCCTGTGGGAACAAAATATTTACCCGTTTTAAAGTCTTACCTTACCATGTTATTGTTAATAGGTAGGTACAAAAATTTTAAAATAGGTGCAAAACATGCCTACGATACGAATGTGCTTATTTATCATTATCAGCTAACAATGACTTAGGCACCTAGGTAGTTTAAATTAGAAAATGGAAACTAGGTACCTACGTAAGTAAAAATAGGAGTACACACAACAATTACGTATAATAACGAATGGTAGGTACCTAGGTATTTACTGTAAAATCATCACTTACTTTGGCTCATCTTTAGGCAAATTAAAAAACTTAGATGCGGAGTCTTCCTCGCATCACTTTTGAAGCCATACACACCACAATAATTCGGCATTGCTAAATTTTTCACATAAAATTAAAATTCGAACCGCACGACGAACGTTTTCGCGGCGAAGCGCACTCCCGACTGAATTGTTCTCTAAGAGACAGCCAGACGGATTGACCTTGAGCGCGTCTGGAGCGGGAGTGTCATCTCTATGTGATTTCTACTCTATGACTGGACCAAGTCCAGCTTCTTCAAAGCCCCTTTATTTGCTGGAACCAGTAAAAAGGTACCATAGTCCAGAATACTTCGAATTAGAGCATTGTAAACCAATCTTAAAGATGAAGGGTGGGCTCCCCACCACACACCCGACAAGGCTCTCAACACAGAAATACGTTTTTCACATTTGGCCACCAGGTAGTTTACGTGAGCAACACCGTTTAGTTTGGTATCGAATTTTTTCCCCAGAAACATCACTTCATTTTCAATAGGAATAGCTATATCATTAATTGATATGTTAACTACTGGGACTGACCTTTTACGGGTAAAGACAATAGCTGAACATTTGAGAGGAGATAAAGATAGTTGGTGGTTGACCATCCATAGCTGTAAGCGATTTAGATCAGCTTGTAAAGTAGCAACTGCTTCATCGGTAGATTTGTGACTTGAATATATAAGTAGATCATCCGCATACTGTAATATGTTACTTCCGATAATTACCTCATCTAAATCCCTGGTGTACACGTCATATAGTAATGGACTTAAAACAGAGCCCTGGGGAACCCCTTTCCACACCGTTCTTGAACTTTCATTTACACCCGCGTGACGAATCGAGAGGGTTCTGCCCTTATATAAATTAAACAGGAAGTTAACGAACTTCAATGGGAAATTTATTGCAGATAACTTTTGTTTTAATGTTATTAAATCAACATGATCATACGCAGAGCTAACATCTAAAAAAGCCGCTGCCACGATTTCCTTTTTTGTGAATGCTAACTGTACATCCGCCGTTAAAATAGAATGATTGTCTATCACACTTTTACCTTTTCTAAACCCATACTGAGAGGTAGATAGTAAGTTATTGTGCTCCAAGTGCCATTCCAGTCTATTTTTTATAAGGTGTTCTGTCAATTTGCTCAATGTGGAAGCCAACACAACGGGTCTATATGAAGATGGAAATTGAGGATCTTTATTTGGTTTCAATAGTGGGAATATCAGTTGGTGCTTCCAGGTTGGAGGAATAACCCCAGTCTCAACTACTGTGTTAACAATATCAAGGAAAAATAATTTAGTAGAAACAGATGAATTGACAATAAAAGAATACGGAATACCATCTGCGCCCGGTGCTGAATCCGACACCCTTTTTAAGACCCAATTCAATTCTTGCAAATTGAATGTTTCATTTAAGTAGCCTGTATTCGAAGATGTATATACAAAAGGCATATGATTTAAAGATGGCACAAAATCAGGTGCGAGTGAACAAAAAAATGATGGAACCCAATCTACAGAGAAGGAAGAGACAGACCGAGCCTTCAGGGAAGACCTATAACAACGAACACTACTCCAAACAACAGTCAGAGGAGTGCTCGGTGAGATGGATCCACAAAAACTCTTCCATCCCTTACGCTTCTTCTTTTGCAAAAGACGTTTAGCAGCAGCTTCATAATTCCTAAACTGATTAAAAGTAGATAAATCAACGTAATCATGCACGAGCAACTCCATGTTATTTCTTTTCTTTACCGCTTCTGTGCATTGTTTGTTCCACCATGGCGGGGAAGCAATTTTATTACTGGCAATTTTTTTTGTTTCAAATGTATTATCTGCTGACACTTTGATATATGAAGTCAGGTGATTATAATCTTCAAGAACATTATCAGAAACTGCTGAAATCCCCCTTATTTTATCATCCAACGACGCAGAAAAAGTATCCCACAAAGTATTAGAGGTACATTTATCAGGTAATTTATATTTTAATAAAGGCGGTAATGGTTGTACACAGCTCTTGTTTGATTTCGGATACCTCAAAATTATTGGATAATGATCACTGCCATAAGACAAATTTAAAATTTCCCATGTAATAAGAGACAATAGACTAGGAGAACATACAGAAAGATCAACATAACTTCGAGCTTGACCCGGTACAGGTCGACGAGTTGGACACCCAGTATTTAGCACACCAAGATTTAAATCATCTAACATATCTGCAACACGAATTCCAAAAAAGTCATCCCGGGGCGCACCCCATGAACAATGATGAGCATTAAGGTCCCCCAAAATGACAACAGGACTTTGCAAGCCTTCAACAACACTTTTTAATATTGGAATTACTGTAATGTCTTTTTCAGATATATACACCGACACATAAGTAACGCCAGCTACTAACGCAGCAACTACATCTAAATTTGCGTTGTTATGCAAAGGTAAATTTATTTGTTTAAAAAAATAATTTTGTTTTATGAGGAGAGCAGCTCCTCCATAACCATCCCTCCGATCAGTCCTGAGAATGTTGAAACCTGGAACCCTATACAAGGATCCAGGTTCCAACCAAGTCTCAGAAATGGCCAAGATAGACGGTTTAAACTTGTTAATAAGAAAAATTAATTCAGACTGTTTAGATCGAATGCTTCTGGGGTTCCACTGGATTAGACAATCCATGATTTAGATCAAGAATGGCAACTGAGATGGAGTTAATGAGTGATAGGGCAACGTTGTACGGTAAAGAAGAATTAAGGACGATATTAACTAACTGAGATAGCAGGTCCTGTAATGAACAGGCCTGAGAACCAATTTCTACATCAGGAAGTTCTGGAGTTTTAAAGCCACAACCATTGACTGGCATGGGTTCTTTGAAAGAATTAATTAAATTTTTGTGCGATGTTTGGTCATAGCCTTGAGTTGACGCTGGTTTTTTAATTTTTGATGGAGTTGTGATAGTTTTCTTATTCCAAACTTTTCTGTTTTCAGTGGATTCCACCAGAACAGAAGCATTTGGGGAAGAAGGCCTGCCAACAACTTCTGAAAACAATGGTTTTGAGTTTGGTATTATTTTAGAAGCTTCTAGATATGACTCGTTATTCTCTGACATGTATTTTTTTATCTCTGCTTGCCTCAAGAACTCCGGACAAATTTTCGAAGTGGCTTGGTGATCCCCTGAACAATTGACACATGAAAAAATTGTAACTACACATGCTCCAGCGGCATGTTCTTCGCCACACTTTGAGCACCTGGGCTTACTACGACACTTGTCTTGAGTGTGTCCAAATCTGCAACAGCGATGACACTGAATTGTTGGCAAAATGTATTTTTGCACGGGAAGTGCTGAATAGAAGGCGTAAACTCGAGAAGGAAGTCGCTGACCGTCGAAAGTCAAAGTGACTGTTTGCGTTGGGACCCATTCAACAACACCTGAAGCAGAAACTGTTTTACGGTTCATACGACGAGAACGTAAAATTTCCCCGTAACCCTCAGGGACTTTGATGTTTTCTATTATGTCTTCGGGCGTCCAGCTCTCTGGTACGCCTTTTACGATGCCCATACGACACACATTGAATATTGGAATTGAAGCTTGGTACTTTTTTTGGCCAGCAAGAACCTCGTCTAATACAAAAAGGTTTGCTTCTTTCCAAGACCCAAACGAAATTGACAAACGGTTGCGCCCTATCCTTTTTACTCCATTTTCAATAATATTTTTCATGCCTTGTTTGAATAAAAAGTACGAAAAATCAAGAGGATGCAGAGTTGCCCCCCTCTTACCTTCTTCTTCTGCAAATTGTACATGAACAATATACGGGCCGGGGTCTTTGGGATCATAAAGCGCCCTAAAAACATTTTTTTTTTATATTCGGTTCTTTTTCACAAGTCTGGTGTTTTGTTTGATTTATATCAATAATTTCCTCTTGGTCCATTGGGGTAATACTAACCTGTTTTTGATGGCTTTTGTCCATTGGGGTAGAATTAATATTAACCTGTTTTTGTAAGGGAATGGTCTTATTATCTTTCAATTGAATCTGTTTAGGATCTACGAATACGTATTTGACGCTTTTGTTGTGTTTTTTATTTTTGAAGGATTTCATTGAAAAACTTGATAAGCCACATCCGCGGTCATCACTGTTTTCATTTTTTTTTGCAGCCGCCACTAAAAGATCAAGCGCTGGAGACGAAGAAACTAGTAGTGGGAAAAACAACTCACTTAAAAGAGCAGAGCGATTTGAATCTTTGGTACTTAAAGATGTGCATCACTCTTTGCGCTCAGTAACTCTTTTCGCTCAGCGGAGTATTTATGTCCATGTCGCTGGCTCCCCAAAGTATATATTTTTCAAAGCTGAGATGCTCAAACGTTTGTGACGAATGGATGGACTCTTATTTTAAGACTGGTTTTCAATGTGACGCTACCTAGACTGAGATCTCAGGTCAAAAAATTTGGGGAGCCAGCGACATGCTTTTAGGTTAGAATTTCAGAGAAATCATCAAATTGCTGGTTAACGGCGCAATGTGCCAAAATGATGGCTATGCCAAAGAAATGTGACGGAATATGTGACAGCTACAAGCACATTCAATAGCTATGTGACTCAACTGGAGCTGAGAAATAAGCCATGGAATGTTTCCAACCCATGTCGCTGGCTCCCCAAAATACTGGCATCCGAAATATTTGCAAATACCACCTAAAAATACTAACCAAAGAGGAATTCTCGATCGTAATGTAGTAAATACACGTTCTTCAAACAATCTCCTCTAGAATCAGCTTCGTTTTTGAGAAAACACAACATTTGTTTTTGTATGAATATAAGGGTGACTACATCGTTCAACCCTTTTTGGGACAGTTTCAGGAACTTATGGTTTCATGTTTTCCGTACAGATTATACTAAATATTACCTTGAACAATGTCCGCGAAGGGCTCTTAGTGTTTATATTGTGCTGGTACTATTAGCAGCACATCAACTTACCTATTTAAGGCACTTAGATTTTGACGGTATTTCATACAACTACTAAGTATAATCAGCAATTAAAATACAACATATGAAAAAAACAAAACAATATTTACCACGGTTTATTATTATAACATTTATAGAACAAAATCATTGTAATATGCCAATATGCTTGTATACACGATCTCATTGTTGTCGTTCGGGAGAAATCGGTACCGGCGCGGCCGGCGACTTACCGGGAGCACATCGGAAGTCCCTTTCATTTGCGTCGAAAAGAGATCTTCATGGATAGGTCCGCATGTACCTATATTTATGAATTTACATTATGATGCGACCGGTTTCATTGCACCATCGTCAGGAAGTAACTACTTAAAAAAAACTGAAAAAAACTTACTACCTGAAGACAGATTAACGAAACAAAAAAATATGTAATTAAAAAGTACTACCACGAGCCCATCAGGTAACACAACCAGTCGTATTATAATTTGATTTTATTAATATTTTAGTGGAACTCCTGTAATCAGTTTTAATTTACCTATCATATGATCATCTCAATCAACTAGGCATTTGTCGAGAGTGAATGTACAGTTGGTTATAGCACATAAGGTACCAGGGGTACTCCAAAAGGGCTGAATCATTTTTGTCCTTAGCAATATTTTTTCTTGACATGAATATGTTTTAGTAGAAAATTACTTCTTTTATGAGAATAAGTTTAAATTTTGATTATTTAATAACTGGAGATAAAAATAATTCAGTTCTTTTGGAGTATCCCTGTTACCTTATGTGCTACAACCGACTGTACCTACATACATGTTGTACAAACTGTAAAAATGTAACAACGCTACAGTTTTATGAGATTAAACGATATTTATTTATTAATTATAGGAATCAATTCAAGCGAGGCCTTTTCTTAACATTATTTAAGGTAATATTTAGTATAATCTGTACGGAAATCATGAAACCATAAGTTCCTGAAACTGTCCCAAAAAGGGTTGAACGATGTAGTCACCCGTATATTCATACAAAAACAAATGTTGTGTTTTCTCAAAAACGAAGCAGATTCTAGAGGAGATTGTTTGAAGAACGTGTATTTACTACATTACGATCGAGAATTCCTCTTTGGTTAGTAGTTTTAGGTGGTATTTGCAAATATTTCGGATGCCGGTATTTTGGGGAGCCAGCGACATGGGTTGGAAACATTCCATGGCTTATTTCTCAGCTCCAGTTGAGTCACATAGCTATTGAATGTGCTTGTAGCTGTCACATATTCCGTCACATTTCTTTGGCATAGCCATCATTTTGGCACATTGCGCCGTTAACAAGTAATTTGATGATTTCTCTGAAATTCTAACCTAAAAGCATGTCGCTGGCTCCCCAAATTTTTTGACCTGAGATCTCAGTCTAGGTAGCGTCACATTGAAAACCAGTCTTAAAATAAGAGTCCATCCATTCGTCACAAACGTTTGAGCCTCTCAGCTTTGAAAAATATATACTTTGGGGAGCCAGCGACATGGACATGAGTATTTTGATCTTTAGGATGTGTTTTAGCTAATAGAGCTAGCGTATCTACGAGTGACTGATTTGAGTTAGCGATCTTATGATTAACAGGCGGAATGAATTAAAGTTTTACTTTATAAAATAATAGTAAATACACAAAAATCGTAATGAAATAATAGTCGAAGGTCAAGGTGAAGCTCGCGCCCGCGCGACTTATTTATTTCTTAAATTAATTACCTTTAAAACAATCGTCAATTCATCACTCATCCAAACAAAAGTTATAGAAAACTTTTATTATTGAATTCATTTATTTACGTAACCAAATTTCAGCCACAATCCAAAAACACAAAAATCAAATGTGCCAAAACCGCGGGAAAGCGTCGCGAGACTCGCGAGTCGCCTGCTTGGCGCCGCACATCGAGCACTATAGCGCTCTTACTCTTTCATGACAAAGTAACGTATGCATCTGTCCTCGTTGATCGCTCGCTTTGCGTCGCATTCGTTCGCGATCTCTCGGGCGGGTGAAAAGAGCTGAAGAGCGCTAGGAGCGCATTAAGAGCGCAAGATCTAATATGAATTGCACTGAACGCAAGAGTGAGTGAGCTTTTTGTAAAGAGCGCGCTCTTTTCATTCGTTCATTCGTGAGTTACCCACCGCTAGAAGAAACATCTGGGGGCCTTGCAGGGATTCCGGACGCCCTCTCTATGGAGGGGTCCATTTTCGCCGAAACGGCGCAGAAAAGTTACAAAAACTTACCCTATTTGAAGAAATACCAACTATACACTATATTTACACTAATTAAAATAACAAATAAGGCTATTTACTACAAAATAATAATAAAAATTAAATTGTGAAAATTTTTCGATGTTTGCTGTTTTCCCGCCCTGGTCCAATTTGTACATTTAATTAAAAGGAAAATGTATTGCGTTTGCTGAGCCCTTGAAATCAAAATAATATTTTTTTGTATTTCACAAGTTTAGTTGAAATGGACTCGGTTGATTGAATACAATGGGAGTTTTTCTATTGACAGTTCTCTTGATAGTTCTGAAAGTCAAACCAGAGGGCGCTGTGCATGGACGTATTATTTAAACAGGACTGATAACTGTTGCAGAAAAAACGAGCCGAGCGAGACCGCACACACCGAGGCCTTTCGTCTCTTTCTAATAGGACATCAATATTTTGTATTACAATGAGCTTAAAGATAGGGAAATTTACATACATACGATTCACTTGGACAACCTCGAACACAACATTTTTTCACCACTTTGAGTGAGAAATTTCGTCAAATACTGATTTTAAGTAATAAATTAGGAATGTAATTTTTTGTCGCTAAAGTTTAAACTTACCGCCAAAATTCAATCTTAAAGGGATACCATAAGAAAATTATTTGATTAATAGTTTTTACATAATTAAAATTAATCAGTGTATAATTTTATGATTTCCAACATGTTTTTGATATAACTGACGCAAGTTGTTTTATTATATTACTTTATTATAATTATATTTGACAAAAATAAGTTAGGCAAAATTTTATCTCCAGTAATTTTCTACACTGGCAATATGAAAGAACGAGACACACAGCCTCTCTACGTGCTATCTCTCTCGGCTCGGATTAGCTTCTGGGAAAGACTTAATGTAAAATAGACCATATTTCAGTACCAATAAAGTTACTATTCGTAAATAACTGTTTTTGAAGTTATCAGTCCTGTTTAAATAATACGTCCATGGCGCTGTGCTAAACTGAAATTTTGACGTTTCAATATGGCTGGCGTCAGCCATAGTTTTGTCACAGGTTCCGTTTCACGTTATGTTCGTTACAAATTAATTATGTTAAGTTTGATTTACTACAAAATAAACTTATCGTCTTGCTATTATATTGAGTGTCATACGTGTCAGTAAACAAATAACCAATAATAAATTAAGAACAATTCAATAAACACAAAATAAAGAATAATTAATAAAGTTTTACAGTTTTTGTGTAAAGAAACGTTATTTCAATTTAGCTTACCGCCCTCTACATGACACTCGAGAATCCCTAGAAAATTTCCCATTTATAAAAAGTTTTTAGGAACGTTGCTTACGTTTCGTAGTTGCTAGTAAATTATGGGGACAGGAAATCAAATCTTCAGGTGCGTGTTATTAACGAAAATCGGATATTATTTTTGTCTTTATACCGTAAAAACATATGATTCTATCAGTTTAAAATGAAATTATTAATTTTTATGTGAATTTAATTTAATTTCCTTAATTTAATTTTATAGTACGTAGTAAGCGATAAAACGCAACTAAACGTAATTTTGACAACAACTCAACAATGGTGGAATGGGATAGATTTGTTCTGTGACATTTTTGAGGCAATTTTCGTTTTCTGAGACGAAAAATATCAATAATGTATATACTTTCACTGGAAATGGTAGCTGCGATACTATCGCTATAGTATATCCTTAAATCTCCATTTTAAACAACAAGAATGTGTGATGTTTGCTCGGAGTTTTCGCAGCTTTTGGTTAATTGTAAGTTACATTGTTTCGAAATTTTGAGGACCATTCGCTTTCACATGGTCATTTCTGAGTGAAAATTGGTCAGCATATTGTTAAATAATGTTTAAACCTATGTAGCTACTAACGACGACGAGTTATCAGTTTGTTTACATGTTGTGATCGCAGGTGAGGCGAGGCTAACCGACGATGTGTTCCAATATCCCACTATAAGCCAGGCGGAGCTAGAAATCGTACTCAACTATATCATTTCATGGCCACAAAGGTAATACTAGCCGCGTTTATCAATATGTTCAAATATGGCAAAATATTTTCTTATTTTTAACAACCAGTCTTTGTGCTTTCACATCAAGATAGACATGATTGTGACAGTAAGCCCCTTTAGGCTCAGCTGTTGTATTGTTTTGATTTTCAGGTCTAATAAGAAATGGCTTCAGTAGATTACAGTTTTTAGATGCATATTTAAATAATGAGTACAATACAAAATATGCAAAAGCTACATATTTGTTATAGTTTTTTTATGGTGAATGATAGTAACTAACCATTTTACATCTATCTGTTTTAGACAGTGTATGTGCTGTTATCGGGATGTGAAGAACTTTGAAAGATTCTATCTTGTAGTGCAGAGTGTACTCTGTTTGTCTGTTTGCCAACTGAAACATCTCAAAGATGAATTAGTTGAGGCTGCTAAACTATTGCCCGAAGAAGAAGATCAGCAAGAGAAATCACCTGGATCCTCTAGCCCGTCCAAGAATGAAGAGAACAATGAGAACCCAACAACATCAGAAACTGAACCTAAACCTCCTGAGCCAACTGAGCCTTCAAAGGAGGATTCAACGACTAAAGAAAAAAAACCAAAAGATGAAGAGGAACACTGGCCGATGCAGCAAAAAGAAAAGCTTATGCACATAGTTTCAAAAATATTCTTACTTAATTTCCCTTTATACCTAGCTTGCAAACATTCAGCCCTCAGTAGGTTAGATGACCTATCGGCGCAAGAAATATCAAATCTAAGCTCTTACTGTGATCTACATGATACAGAGATACCTGCATACTTGCTTCGTAATGTCAGTTTATTTTGCAAGCTTGGCGGGGTATGTGCTATGACCTCTGTTTTTGAACATGCAACACCTAGTACACTACCCCTGTCTATGGCACATGCAATAGTGGCAGCTGTTGGCAACCTAAAGCTATGGTTAAACTTTAGAGCAGTTGCACAGCTTTTTATGCCATTGAGAAGTCAAATCCTGAAGTACATGTGCAATTTAGAGGACAAGGACTTGAGGGTACCAGCTGTTAAAAGCATGGCAGGTATGTATCTTTTAATGTTAATTGATATCAACATTTATGTACTCCCCAGCAGTATTACTTGGCTTGTTTAATGAAAATAGTTTGATAAAAGGCTAAATTACTTCCAGTAGTTTCATGAAATAACTTGCCAACACATCGCACCATATTAAACTGTATGTTATTTTTGCAGACTTCATGTGGGGAGCTGCAAAAGAGCCACTAGATGCACCCTTAGCTTTAGACGTTGATGGCCTCCAACTGGCCTTCAAGTACTTCAATAGCAGCACACTGACAATGCGATTGGCTGGAGTAGCACAGATCAATGCGTTAATAGCAGCTCACAGTGAACTCTGTGCAGGGGAACCCACAGTCGATCCAGAGTTGGCAGGACAAAATCTCGCCACATGTTTGACGTTCTACAATATTATCGAACATCTATTTGGGCCTAATCTACATGTTGAGGTAAGCTACAATTTCAATTATAAATGGTGGTTTGTGAAGTAAGCTTTGAATGCAAGAGGTATGAAAGCAGTCTCAGATTTTAATAATTATGTGTATTTTTAATCAAAGTTATACCTTTTCTAGGTGATAAAACAGTCGCACATGATTCTCAAGTTCCTGGCGGTGGAAGGTCGCGTCACGCCGGAGCACATCGAGCTCGTGTGGGCGGCTGCGCAACTTAAACACTGCGGCAGACAGGTGACCGTATTTCCTTCTTTTTTTATTTAACATAGTCTATAAACAAATTTGCAGGAAAGAAAATATATTCATGTCATCCAGGCTGGAGTACCTTAGTACCATTCTTTAATTCATAATTTTATTCATAACGACACCTATCACGAGCGAAGAGAGCTCAACTTTTCACGGCACTAGAGGATGAATAGTGTAAACACTACCTGCTAATGCAATCTATCTCGAGAATGACACGTATTGCGACAAAAGCGAACTCTACTTTTCACAATGCAAAGGTTCGAGGAGCCTAAATACTGCCCGCTAGTGCAAAACATCTCGAACATGACACGTATTCCGAGCGATGCAAGCTCGATTTTTCACTGAGCACTGCGCGCTAGTGTAAAACTCGCGAACGACACTTTACGCTTCAAATCGACTATGCCATGTGATGCCGGCTTAGATTAGCATCACCCCATTTCTTTCCCGTGGGAGTCGTAAAAGGCGACTAAGGGACTCGAGGGCGTGTATTGAAATTTTAGGCGATGGGCTGACAACCTACACAACATACATTAGACTCGTAGTCTACACATACATACATACACATATCACGCCTATAATCCTTGCGGCGTAGACAGAGCGTAAACGGCCGCAAAAACGGACATTTACGCCACGTTTGACAAATATTTGAGGGTCAGTCGGAAAATTGTGTATCGCCATAGTGACAGGTTGTCAGCCCATCGCCTAAAATTGCAATACACGCCCTCCAGTAAGTATATAGCGAAGTACAAAAAGACGCCCTGAACCCGCAGATGATTCCCAATGACCCCCCGAAATCATTGTGACCACCACTGGACAAAGGCTACGCGGCTACGCCTACTTAGTAAGAGAAAAAAGAATAAATTTAATATTAAATAATTGTTTTTTAAACTTTTCTTCTTGTTCTTAGGTGTATGACCTGCTTCCGGGGTTTATCCGCGCACTGGCGCCGAAACCCTGTGCACACCTCTACAGCCTGCTGTGCGCGCTGCCGCCTAAAGAACATACGGAACAGGTCAGCATGATAATACATAATACTACCTATTTGTGTTACAGTATGCTTTCATTCTCGCTAACAACAGGCAAAAACGTCATCTAAACATGCATGTGCCAGCCTCAAATTCCACCTTCAAATTTACCACAAATAAACTATATGTAGACTAGAAATTTACCGAAAACAATGCCGCTCCCGTATCGGCTTATACAGCCATGAAAAGTCTTGCCTCAGACACTGATTAAATCGTCTGTCACAGATGTGTGAGTGAGGCCAATGATGATGCTTTCATTCGTGTTTTTGTTGGTACTGCTGTGCGAATTGGTTTGTGTTTTGAGAATTAAATACATTTTTAGTCAGTATATTATAGTATATATATTTACGTGTTTGTTGGTTTTGTTAAATATAAACATGTTATGTAGAAAGTTTTATTTTATGCATGAGACTATTATTTAAAGTTTAATGCTCTGCCTACCCCGCAAGGGATTAAAGGCGTGATATGTGTTTGTGTATATGATAACCAAGTATTTCACCTGGTCACGAGCTATGTTTAAACCTACCTGGCTTGTACATCATTCTTTATGCGATAAACCAAATATACTCAGAACAAGGTAATGATTATGAGAGAACCCTAGAATAGAGTAATCATAATAAAGCCATGATGCGATGATTGATTGCGATGAGTGTTTCATGATTTTACTGTAGTTGATTATAGTGGTCCTTTCTCTGAGAATAAATTTCGATTCCTTGAGTTTGTATTTGTATACTGGCACTTTTAGTGCATCATACATTGTCAAAAATAGAATCTGCTAATGTCACCGACTAGTGGCTAGAGCAAGGGCTATAGTCTGTGCGGCAAAAAAGAATCGGCGTGTGATTTGGGGGCGCCTCTGTGCCTCAGTATGAGAAATGTCATAGCAACATTAGCAACCTGTAAAAAATTATTAGTTCACTATCGCCCACGCCTATTCTCTTTTCGCACAGACTCTACTAAGCTAGAGCAGCATTAGCACGGTACGCCGAGTGTTATAGAATCGAATCCCGCTCGTGTCTATATTGTGATATCCATTTTTCAGAGTTTATACCTAGCATCGGCACTGATGCGCGCGATGTGGTCCCGCGGGGGCGTGGGCGCGAGCGCTGGCGCCGGGACTCCGCCCCCGCTGCCTGACGATCCCCCGCTGCGGCAACCCCCGCCCGTCTGCAAACCCATACATAATTCTTCTTCAGAGAATAGTGTCAGTATGGATCAGACCAACAGTGATGATGATCCTGTAAGTATCATTTTACCGTTACACCTGGTAAGATTTGTTAGCTTCCGGATCATGTATACTATCTAAATTGGATGATATTTTCAGTGCGAGGAGTTGAGCACATCTGGCGAAGAGGCCGGCCCCACGCCCAGAAAGCAAAGCAAGCACCAACGGGAGCTAAACGGTCAGTTTTATAGACGTGATAATTTAGAATTTAAAACCTTTACAGCAGCGATCACCATAAAATCAAAAATCAAAATCAAATAATTTATTTCTAAGTAGGAATTTACAAGATTCTCTTTCAGAAAGTCATATCTAGGTACTTAACATAATACATAAAAAAAAGAATAGTAAACTTACAGTAATGTAAAAAACAAATACATGTCAAAGTTAAACCTATGTCAATGTTATTAAATCTATGTCAAATTGAAGTTTAAATATGATATGTCTATCTACCTGATACATTGTGTTGGAGCTACAGTTGGTACTGACCAGACGTCTTTATCTGTAAGATAATTTTCTGGCTTGTAATATGCCTTTGAACATAAAATATTCTTGATTTTTGTTTTGAATTGATTATCATTCATCTGTAAAATTTCGTCTGGTATTTTATTATAGTAACGTATACAGTTCCCCATACATGATTTTCTGACCTTACTTAATCTGGTTTGCGGCTGTACAATTTTATTTTTATTTCTTGTGTTTTGACAATGAATATCAGTGTTTCTTAAATATGAATTAGAATTCTTACGCACATACATTATGTTATCAAAAACGTACTGCGAAGGAAGCGTAAGAATGCCTATTTCTTTAAACAATTCTCTTAAGGAATCACGACCTCGCAATTTATATATAGCTCTTAT
The DNA here is from genome assembly GCA_027580185.1 of Tuta absoluta. Taxonomy (NCBI): domain Eukaryota; kingdom Metazoa; phylum Arthropoda; class Insecta; order Lepidoptera; family Gelechiidae; genus Tuta; species Tuta absoluta. Next base: position 656,261 of record JAQAHW010000019.1, on the reverse strand, counting down.
AGCCCTTTTTTGTAACACAAATATAGTTTTAATGTTAGCGGCTTGACCCCATACTAATAATCCATAGGACATTATACTGTGAAAATAACTAAAATACACAAGCCTGGCTGTAGCGATATCGGTCAACTGTCGGATTTTTCGAACAGCGTATGCCGCAGAGCTAAGTTTACCAGCCAATGCTAGTATTTGAGGGTCCCATTGAATATTTGCGTCGAGTGTGATTCCCAAGAAAACTGTTTCAGTTACGTAATCTAGTTTTTCATTATTAAGAACAACATCATGTTTAATACTTTTTACATTAGGAAGAGAGAATTTAATACATTTAGTTTTCTTAGAATTTAATACTAAATTATTAGACGTAAACCATTTATGAATTTGATCAAGTGCAAAATTCACTTCGTTAATATTTTTAGCCTTTCTGTCCACTTTAAATATTAAAGAGGTATCATCTGCAAAAAGAACTATCTTGGCCAGATTCTGTACCATGAAGGGCAAGTCATTTATGTACACCAAAAACAGGAACGGTCCTAAAATTGATCCTTGGGGTACACCAATTTTGACTGTAGATCCCAGTGACTTCGCACCATTTATCTGGACTGTTTGCGTTCTACCTACAAGATAGGATTCAACCAAATCGAGCGCTTTTCCTCTTATCCCGTAATGGTCAAGTTTTAACAATAGTGTCTCATGATCAACGCAGTCAAATGCTTTGGATAAATCGCAGAACACCCCTATCACATCCTGCGATTCCTCCCAAGCATTGTATATATGTTCTAGAAGCTTGACAGCAGCGTCGGTTGTCGAACGCCCTTTGGTGAAGCCGAATTGTTGATCATGTAGTAATTTGTTTAAATTGAAATGTAGGAGCATTTGATTTAGTATAATTTTCTCAAAGACTTTACTCAAAACCGGTAGTACAGACACTGGTCTAAAGTTACTGGGATCCGTTTTATCCCCAGCTTTAAAAAGAGGTATGACTTTACTGTGTTTCATGAGATCAGGAAATATACCATGATCAATACAAGCGTTAAATATACTGGCTAAGTATGGTGCTAATGTATCTATTAAAGAATTACATAGTTTTACTGACATGCCCCATAAATCCTCTGTTGTTTTTGATTTTATATTTTTAAAAGTTTTTATTATTAGATTTGCATTGATGTGCCTAAACTCAAATCCCTTTGCACATGTCTGGACATTCGTTTTTAAAAGAGCTGACGCAATGACAGGCGAAGAATTAAGAAACTCAGTAGTTTTAAATGGTATATTACTGAAAAAGGTTTCAAACTCTTTAGCTATCTCGGTGTCTTTAGTAACAATACCCTGAGTAGTCTTTAAGGAATGTGATTTCTCAATTGGTTTAGTTCTACCAGTTTCTGAATTAACAACTTTCCAAACGGTTTTAATAACATTTTCAGCTGAGTAAATTTTATTTTTGGTGTAAATAGCTTTAGCTTGTAAACAAACATTTTTGAAAATTTTCGAATATTTTTTAACATGTTCAACAAAAGTTTCACTGTGATTATAAGACTTTTCGTCATACAGCTCGAATAATTTACTCCTACTTGTTCGAATACCTACAGTTGCCCAGTCACTGAATTTAAATTTAGGATTAATTGTTACTTTCTTTACTTTGAATTTGTCTTCAAATTCATCACGTAGCGTTAAAAAAAGTTTTGTATAAAAGTTATTTGGATTATTAGTATCATAGTCTAGAACTGGTAGTTTTTCTGATAGTGCGTCATGGAGTTTTTCTACTTGGTTGGAATTTATGATTCTTTTACTAATAACAATCTTTTCATCCCTAGGACGACATGGGAAAAGCACAGATTGTCCATTGTGGTCTGATTTGCAACAATTTACTATTTCTTGGTCTGAATAGCCACAATCACAGTAAATATTGTCTAAACAAGTAGCTGTGGTTGCAGTTATTCGAGTAGGTTCTTTAAATATGTTATTAAGGTTAAATGATTTAAACAAACTGACAAACTGACTTCTGAACGTAACATTTTCTAATATATTTATATTGAAATCTCCACAGACTATATGAAATTTATTCTTTGATTTTAGCAATATCTTTAAAACATCTTCCATGATGCGTTCAAAACTCTCATAGTTACTATTTTTAGGGGGCCTGTATACGCACACTATAATATGTTTCTCCAACTCAACGCACGACAGTTCACACACACATTCACTCGAAAGTCCAACAATATCTTTTCGTTCTTTATCCTTTATATTTTTGTTCACAAGTATAAGCGTGCCTCCACGAGTAGTGGACTTTCGATTGAAGGCACTGACTATTTCATAGTTTTCGTAATTTATGAGCATTTCATAATCTTTCAGCCAATGCTCTGAAATACATAAAATGTCACATTTTCTTGACTCCAGGAACAACTCAATCTCAAGTTCTTTGCCGGGAAAGCCCTGAATATTCTGATGAATAGGTATTCTAACTATTATAGAGATATGTTGTTTTTCAGCCGAACAAAACTGGTTGCGCGAAGGAGAAGAACTTACGAAGAAGGAATGCGCTACGCTCAAGTCATGTCAAAAGTAAGTGATTTTGAGTTATAATTAGTAACAAGGAGGGTTCTAGCCTCAATTCTAGTCTAAGGTTTTGGAGCTAAGCGGTAGGACTATTGAAACTAACTTCTTTTAGCCCATTATAGAATTTATTCTAGTTTTGACTGTTGCAGACTAGCATTTCAACAAGTGCCGCGTAGAATTGAATGAAGCGAGCCTGACTTCTTGGATTGTTTATAAGATTTTAATTCATATATATAAGGTGTAAAAAAATTTGTTGAGAATACTTTAAGGGGTGAACCAGTACGTGAAACTGAACAACTTTTCCCAAGGAACATAGATCGAAATATGAAAAAATAATTTGATCCTCCCATACTTAGTGTGTTACCCGGCCGGGATAATTTGTATGGGAGGGCCAATTTTTTTTCATATTTCAACCTATGTTCCTTGGGGAAAGTTGTTCAGTTTCACGTACTGGTTCACCCCTTAAAATATTCTCAGCTATTTTTTTTACACCATGTATATAATGTTGTTTATCTGTAGACGCGTAAAGCGGGGCGGCAGCAGCGGCAGCTCGGGCAGTGGGGGCGAGGAGCTGGTGCGCCCGCGCAAGAAGAAGCTCTACAAGAAGCGACACAAGCCCACCAAGGCGCGCCACTTCCGTAAGTCCGCGTCCGGGAATACTAGTTAAATAAGCGGTTATGTTCCTGTATTAAAGACTACATGTCTTGTTTTATCATACTACTTCTGTCGAGAACTATCGAACGACATCCCAATTTATTTAGGATCGGTGCAACATGTTTTTTTCCAATCATCTCTATCAGCTTTCAAATCTTCGTTTACACCCTTTTGATTCATATCCGCCGTGTGATGCCGGCTTAGAATGGCCTCACCCCGTATCTTACCCATGGGTGTCGTAAGAGGCGACTAAGGGACTCGAGGGTGTGTATTGCAATTTTAGGCGACGGGCTGACAACCTGTCACTATAGAAATACACAGTTGTCTGATTGACCCTCAAACTTTTGTCAGACGTGGTGTTAATATCCGTTGAACGGCCGTTAACACTCTGCCTACCCCGTAAGGGATATAGGCGTGATTTATGTATGTATGTATGTATGATTTTCATCCCTCCTCATAACATGCCCGTACCACGATAAACGACTACTCCTCATCTTTTCTGTAACTGGCACTACTTTCGAACTTCCTTCATTGTACTCATTCCATATTTTACCTATTCTTGTCACACCGCATATACATCTTTATTTAATTAAATTGAGAAGTAATCTTTTCAGTAAATTAATTGTTTCTGCGTTTTTCAGCTGCTTTATTAATAGTTTTTTATGCCAGGCAGGATAAACTACTTAGTGTTTCGTTTGAACCAGATCAAACCACATACATGTTTTGACATGGCAATTACCGACACTTCACGAAATACTCTTATGAATTATACTTTTTGTTCAGTGACAGGCCCTGCCCAGCTAAAGACTGCAGAGCTGGCGGAGTCAGTGTCTGAAGTGGAGGAGGAATCCTCCGGAAGCGACACCGCCCACTGCCAGCTGCTCTGCGATAATGTCGATGCCAGGTACAAACAATTGCTTTTCTGATTCCGAATTAGCGTATTTTATTAACAGATTGCATCATTAAAGGATTTAGTAGGACTTGATTATAATGCTTATAAATAAACTGGGAATAATAACAGACAGTGATTTATATAAATACTAGATTTCCGCCCAGCGGTTTCACCCGCTGCTACTCATTTTCCCGTTGTAATAGTTGTTTTCCTGCGGTAAAAAGTGGCCTATGTGATATTCCAGGTTATACTCTACCTGTGTTCTAAGTTTCATCCAAATCGGTCAAGCCGTTTGAGCGTGAAGAGGTAACAAACATACATACACACACACAAACTCGCAGATTTATAATATTAGTACGGATGATTTTGGTTTATTTTCTTTGCTTTTTAGAACTTTATCTTTGAGTGTTGGAAACTTGAGACCTCTTCAAGGTTCATACCATTTTTTTGTGTAAATGATAATTTTGTATGTGTCGTGTGATGCTGGACATAGAATAGCATCACCCAATTTCTATCCCGTGGCTGTCGTAAGAGGCGATTAGGGGACTCGAACGTTGCATGTGTATTGCAGTTTTAGGCGATAGGCGGACAACAATGGTGATACACATTTGTTCGACATGACATGACATGACATTTATGTCAGACGTGGCATAAATTTCAGTTTACGCTCTGCCAACCACGCTTGGGATATAGTATGTATGTGTATGTAAGAGATATGTATGTATGTTTGCCGTGTGATGCCGGCTTAGAATAGCATCACCCCATTCCTTACCTATGGGTGTCGTAAGAGGCGACTAAGGGACTCGACGGTTAGATGTGTTTTGCAATTTTAGACGATGGGCTGACAACCTGTCACTTAAGTGATACACACTCAAACTTTTGTCAGACGTGGTGTTAATATCCGTTTTACGGCCGTTAACGCTCTGCTTACCCCGTAAGGGATATAGGCGTGATTTATGTATGTATGATTGTTTCCCAGGCGTCTAATGGAGCTCCGCCTCATGGAGAGCTACAAGCGCCGCGGCGCCGCGCCTCCTGGAGAAGAAGAGGAAGGCAGCGCCTCGTCCGCTGTGTCCACTCATTCCCACAGACATCTGCCGGATCTTGACGAGGATGATTCAGCGTGCGAGGAGGAGTTGGCCAGGCTTGCGGCTCAGGTACCAATCACCTTACCACAATATAGATATACTAACATCTTCTTATATGGAATTTTTATTTTAACACGCGTTCAACACTTGTCTATTTTTTTGTGCATTGGCTATAATAATCTGATCCTTCCCGTCATAGCAACTGAGTAACTGTAATACCACAGAATATATAATAGTACTAACGTACAGAAGAATCACTCCCTAAGAAATTACATGTTTAGGTATAAATTAATACCTACGCTCGGTGTACCCAACCGCTCACAAACAAAATTGAAACTTATGAACGCGCGCGAACGCTCAATCTCCCTTGCGCATCGCAGTTTTATGACTGAGCCGCCGGCGAACTCCAAGGGTTGTAACTTGTCATCATGTTATTCGTGAATGAAGATTTTTTGTTATTGATTTTGCTATAATATCTTATTTGTTCACTTAATCTACGGAAGGAATTATTAATGACTGCTGTTTATATAGAAAAACAATTAATTATTCTTGTGTCTAACTGTTCTTTGTATCGAGTGGGACACCGAGTCGACGACCCGATCGATTTTTTAACGAATCAACGTACTAAAACACAGAAAAAAAACAAGTAAGTGTGCGCGCGAGCAGCACGTGCGTGCGAACAGTGCGGTGGCTAGCGGCACACTGGCGGTCTGGCGACGACAAGTGACAACCCGCGGAGATTAGTCCCCGTAGGGAACCCGCCGGCGGAACATACCTAATTCGTGGAGTGAGACCCCCCTGGTAATACCAGACAGTTTCTAGTGCCATTAACCTGATGTTGGTCGGTTATTTGAAAAATTAAGTAACATATTACGATTTTATTATCAAACGAACAAGTATCACTCATAATGTAGGTTTACGCGACTTACTTGTTTATGATTTAGTAGAGAGTTTATTCCTCTACTTTTCGGCTGGTTAAGAGAGCCTTCATCACGGAGGTGTAGAAAAAAATAGTGTGTTCGACTGTTGAAAGGGTTGCACTTAAACAAAATTGCATTTATCATCCCCAGGCGCAATGCCTCACCGAGTACCAAACTCAAAGCGCTCTCGCGGGCGCGCTAGAAGGCAAGCGGGTGCGGGCGACCTCACCGGCGGGGGGCGGAGCGCCCGGGGCTCCCGCGCTGCCCTTCAACGTGGACGACGTGTGCCGCCCGGGGAACACGCTGCTGTGGGACCTGCTGCAGGACGGGAACATTGTGAGTCGGTTGACAACAACGACACGACATTCATATATTTTTGATTTTCAGGTTTGGTTATTTAAGACGAGTGTACTCGTGAATGGCCTCGACTATGGCGCCACCTCACAAAAAAAAATCTCTTTATACAAACAATCTATCAGAATGTCCGATGCTCAAGTTTTTAGTATTATCCTTAAGTCAAATTAGAACCTACAAACTCAACGAAATATTCGCTGTAATTAGAGTGTGTGGCCGCTATCTATCGAGGCCGTTCACGGCTACACACGCTTTAAACGAGACTTATCGGGATAGTTTTTAGGTAAAATTATGCAATTTACCTAAATCTCAAAAATAAATTCGAAAAAAGCCGAAAAGCTATCGCGATGAGACTCGTTTAAATAACCAAAATGTGTAAAAATAATCGCGAAATGCTTATTCTACAATTATATTTTTATTCTATTTCTATAAAGGTCATTAAAACAACAGGAGTCCCTGTTTCCAGAATCTGGAAGAAATACATCGTAATATCAGATTTGGAACTCCAAAACGGAATGCTGGACCATTTGCACTTTCAATTTTATTACTGAGTCAATAGTACTGATCAATTTTCCTGCATACTTATATATTTTCGTGTAAAGAAGAATTATTTGATTTCAGGAACAACTGGGCGAGGGTTTAGCACTAGAAGCGGAGAAAGCTCTGTGTGCGTTGCTCTGCTTTAGCACAGACAAGTTTATCAGGATAAAGTTTATCGAAGGCTGTCTTGACAACTTGGCGAATCACAGGTATGCTTATTTCTTCTTCTTTTCGCGTGAGACCCCGGGTCGTAAGATACAGGAATTCTCATTCTTAGTTTAGGAAATGGTCAAGCCTCATAACTATTTTATTAATTGTACCTATTTGAAATTAATAAAGAATCATCTTATTTACCTGTAATCTTTATTGTAGGTCCGTCGCTGTTTCGTTACGGTTATTGCCCAAGTTATTCTCGTCTTTTCAACAACTTCGTGGCATGGATATGCATCAGGTATGTGACGATAGCATTTTAAATAAGATTGTTGAGTACTAAATTTTTAAAACACTTCCCGTGTTAGGTTTACAAGTTTTCTAAAATAAAATTGTTGTTAACAAGTTAATACAGAATGCTTATTGTTTTTTTGGAAATTGTAGAACATATATCACTAAAGAATGCTTCCATATTGATTTAATGATCGTCAAGAAAACTTGCCAAACATCCCAAATCAGATTTCACTGAACTCGTAAATAATGTTAACGTTTTTAGGTGGTAATGTGGGCGGAGCGTGAACGCGGCATGATGCGTCTGTTCCTCGAAGACCTCCGTCACTACATGACCACGCCCCGGTCCGCGGGGGGCGGGAACAGCGCGGGGGCGGGGCCTCCCACCGACGCGCAACATTACGCGCACATCACTGAACTAACCGTCCGCCTACACTTCTTGACAGCTATCTTCTCGCCGGTCGGATCGCCGCAGAATTTCAGGTACCTCTACTATTTTCTCTGATTGGTTGTTGCGCTGGCGTGTTGAAATTTTGTCTATTTACTTTGAATATATAGGGTCCTATTAAATTCAGTGCAATTACATTTAGGGTGAGTTCTACTCGTAAAACCAACAATACTCGAAAAATAAATAATTGGACCTCTCCTACGAAGTGACACATATTTTGATCATTTTTGTATGGGTGGTCCACGTTTGAGCTGCCGTGTTATGCCGGCTTAGAATAGCTTCACCCCATTTCTTTCCCGTGGGGGTCGTAAGAGGCGACTAAGGGACTCGAGGGTGTGTATTGCAATTTTAGGCGATGGGCTGACAACCTGTCACTATAGTGATACACAGTTATCTAATTGACCCTCAAAATTTTGTCAGACGTGGTGGTTCATATCTGTTTTACGGCCGTTAACGCTCTGCCTACCCCGTAAGGGATATAGGCGTGATTTATGTATGTATGTATGTAGGTCCACGTTTCTTTTTCATATTTCGACCGGTGTTTAGTGTGAAAAGTTGTTCAGTTTTACAAGTAAAACTCACCGTAAAAATATTTGCATTGAATTTATTTCGAGGTGCATTTTTTCATAAGTACATTATCGTCAATATTTCTATTTTTCTTTTTTGTGATCTTCGAATTGCTTTTCACCAGATTAACTGTGGAGCAAGTGGAAGAACTGTGGCAATGCCTGGTGGTGCGAGGGTCTGGCGAGTGCGCCGACTGTCTGTACTCGTGGCTTTTGTCACATACCAAATCGCCGGAACAACACGCGCTTGGCCTGGACGCGCTACGGTTTCTATACGTGGAAAAGATGCCTACGCTGGACCCTCAGGTACGTCATCTGCTTTCAGACGTTTTGTTTTTCGAAGGAACTCTTTATCTAGGGGAAACGATTTGCTTTTATTATATGGCATCCACGTTTCGGTGCTCTGTAATGGCGTTATATTCTTTTTAACATTGAATCTTGAAGAACATACTGGATACTTTCAAACACCTGTTTGAAACAAATGAAATCAAATAGAATTTCAATAAGCAAGAAATAAAATAACCCAAAACATGGGTTTGTGCCTGACAAACTACGTTGGCGGGAAAACAAATTACATAGTTTATGTGATCTTATCTATGTTACTTAACTCTAGCGTTAAAATTTTGACACAATCAACTAAAAGGTATCTGTAGAATACTCGTTATATAATACTAGTATTTATGACTATTCTTGTCGTGGCCGTGGCTTCGAAACTTTAGTATTTCTTGTAAAGTTGTCAGAAACCATCAAATTCATTTTGATATTTTCTTCTACAGACGATAAGCATAATGGGTCTCAGCCTGTACCAGCAACTGTGCAACTTGGCGCGCATGGCGCTCGGCACGGGGGACACGAGGGACATCGCGCACCCACACACGCTCGCCATGGACCATCTGTGGAAGATCGCGCTCAGAGCCAACAGCACAGGTGACATACTACACTAGTATAAGCGTAATGGGTCTCAGCCTGTACCAGCAACTGTGCAACCTGGTGCGCATGGCGCTCGGCACGGGGGACACGAGGGACATCGCGCACCCACACACGCTCGCCATGGACCATCTGTGGAAGATCGCGCTCAGAGCCAACAGCACAGGTGACATACTACACTAGTATAAGCGTAATGGGTCTCAGCCTGTACCAGCAACTGTGCAACCTGGTGCGCATGGCGCTCGGCACGGGGGACACGAGGGACATCGCGCACCCACACACGCTCGCCATGGACCATCTGTGGAAGATCGCGCTCAGAGCCAACAGCACAGGTGACATACTACACTAGTATAAGCGTAATGGGTCTCAGCCTGTACCAGCAACTGTGCAACCTGGTGCGCATGGCGCTCGGCACGGGGGACACGAGGGACATCGCGCACCCACACACGCTCGCCATGGACCATCTGTGGAAGATCGCGCTCAGAGCCAACAGCACAGGTGACATACTACACTAGTATAAGCGTAATGGGTCTCAGCCTGTACCAGCAACTGTGCAACCTGGTGCGCATGGCGCTCGGCACGGGGGACACGAGGGACATCGCGCACCCACACACGCTCGCCATGGACCATCTGTGGAAGATCGCGCTCAGAGCCAACAGCACAGGTGACATACTACACTAGTATAAGCGTAATGGGTCTCAGCCTGTACCAGCAACTGTGCAACCTGGTGCGCATGGCGCTCGGCACGGGGGACACGAGGGACATCGCGCACCCACACACGCTCGCCATGGACCATCTGTGGAAGATCGCGCTCAGAGCCAACAGCACAGGTGACATACTACACTAGTATAAGCGTAATGGGTCTCAGCCTGTACCAGCAACTGTGCAACCTGGTGCGCATGGCGCTCGGCACGGGGGACACGAGGGACATCGCGCACCCACACACGCTCGCCATGGACCATCTGTGGAAGATCGCGCTCAGAGCCAACAGCACAGGTGACATACTACACTAGTATAAGCGTAATGGGTCTCAGCCTGTACCAGCAACTGTGCAACCTGGTGCGCATGGCGCTCGGCACGGGGGACACGAGGGACATCGCGCACCCACACACGCTCGCCATGGACCATCTGTGGAAGATCGCGCTCAGAGCCAACAGCACAGGTGACATACTACACTAGTATAAGCGTAATGGGTCTCAGCCTGTACCAGCAACTGTGCAACCTGGTGCGCATGGCGCTCGGCACGGGGGACACGAGGGACATCGCGCACCCACACACGCTCGCCATGGACCATCTGTGGAAGATCGCGCTCAGAGCCAACAGCACAGGTGACATACTACACTAGTATAAGCGTAATGGGTCTCAGCCTGTACCAGCAACTGTGCAACCTGGTGCGCATGGCGCTCGGCACGGGGGACACGAGGGACATCGCGCACCCACACACGCTCGCCATGGACCATCTGTGGAAGATCGCGCTCAGAGCCAACAGCACAGGTGACATACTACACTAGTATAAGCGTAATGGGTCTCAGCCTGTACCAGCAACTGTGCAACCTGGTGCGCATGGCGCTCGGCACGGGGGACACGAGGGACATCGCGCACCCACACACGCTCGCCATGGACCATCTGTGGAAGATCGCGCTCAGAGCCAACAGCACAGGTGACATACTACACTAGTATAAGCGTAATGGGTCTCAGCCTGTACCAGCAACTGTGCAACCTGGTGCGCATGGCGCTCGGCACGGGGGACACGAGGGACATCGCGCACCCACACACGCTCGCCATGGACCATCTGTGGAAGATCGCGCTCAGAGCCAACAGCACAGGTGACATACTACACTAGTATAAGCGTAATGGGTCTCAGCCTGTACCAGCAACTGTGCAACCTGGTGCGCATGGCGCTCGGCACGGGGGACACGAGGGACATCGCGCACCCACACACGCTCGCCATGGACCATCTGTGGAAGATCGCGCTCAGAGCCAACAGCACAGGTGACATACTACACTAGTATAAGCGTAATGGGTCTCAGCCTGTACCAGCAACTGTGCAACCTGGTGCGCATGGCGCTCGGCACGGGGGACACGAGGGACATCGCGCACCCACACACGCTCGCCATGGACCATCTGTGGAAGATCGCGCTCAGAGCCAACAGCACAGGTGACATACTACACTAGTATAAGCGTAATGGGTCTCAGTCTGTACCAGCAATTGTGCAACTTGGCGCGCATGGCGCTCGGCACGGGGGACACGAGGGACATCGCGCACCCACACACGCTCGCCATGGACCATCTGTGGAAGATCGCGCTCAGAGCCAACAGCACAGGTGACATACTACACTAGTATAAGCGTAATGGGTCTCAGTCTGTACCAGCAATTGTGCAACTTGGCGCGCATGGCGCTCGGCACGGGGGACACGAGGGACATCGCGCACCCACACACGCTCGCCATGGACCATCTGTGGAAGATCGCGCTCAGAGCCAACAGCACAGGTGACATACTACACTAGTATAAGCGTAATGGGTCTCAGTCTGTACCAGCAATTGTGCAACTTGGCGCGCATGGCGCTCGGCACGGGGGACACGAGGGACATCGCGCACCCACACACGCTCGCCATGGACCATCTGTGGAAGATCGCGCTCAGAGCCAACAGCACAGGTGACATACTACACTAGTATAAGCGTAATGGGTCTCAGTCTGTACCAGCAATTGTGCAACTTGGCGCGCATGGCGCTCGGCACGGGGGACACGAGGGACATCGCGCACCCACACACGCTCGCCATGGACCATCTGTGGAAGATCGCGCTCAGAGCCAACAGCACAGGTGACATACTACACTAGTATAAGCATAATGGAGCTAATCTAGTATATAGGGTGAAATTTTACTAGTGACCGATAGCAGAAACTGAAGACGAGCTGTGAGGAATAACTTCCCTCAAAGAACTACGGTCGAAATACGAAAAATATTTTTGTCATATTTAAAACTATGTTCCTTGGAGAAAGTTGTTCCTTATCACCAGAGACCGTCTTGAAATTTCACTATCGGTAAATAGTAAAATTTTACCCTATATATTGGTTCATACGGTATTCTTGAAACTAGAAATACTGAACTTGCGACAGATCAGTTGGTTAGAGCAAGGGGCAAATCAGCGAGTTCAAACTTCGCTCTCATGAAAATACTCGTACCTATGTTTGACTCGCATATTGATTTGTTGATGTTTGGTGTAGGTATGAATACTAAATGTACAGTTGGTTGTAGCACATAAGGTACCAGGGCTACTCCAAAAGAACTAAATTATTTTTCCAGTTAACACATAATAAAAATTTAAACTTATTCTAATAAAACAAGTAATTTTCTACTTATACATACTCATGTCAAGAAAAAAATATTGCTGGGACAAAAATAATTTAGTTCTTTTGGAGTACCTCTGGTATCTTATGTGCTCCAACCGACTGTACACTAAACAATAGTAATAATTACTTTTTATCTTACGTAGCCATCATTCCATCTCTTTCTCTCAATACTAAGCCATTAACAAGTTAACACAGAATAATCAAAGTTCACTATCTACCCCACCAGACGTGTCAATGGGAGCGATCCAGTACTTAAACAGCTACTACATGGGCCAGCAGCTGCAGCAGGAAGACGACTTCGTCTCCAAGTGCATGTTCCACCTGTCCTCGGCTGCAGAGAGGCTCATCAGCAAGCAGAACGAAGAGGCAAGCGCTGGTGAAGAAGCGAAGGAAGAGAAAGTGGTCGATAAGAAGAACATATATGAGCATATGACGGAGGAGGCCGCGCTGCAGTGCATACAGAGAGCGCTTCTGTTGTTGAAGACTCATTTGGATACATTCAAAAGAAGGTAGGATATTGTTATGTTTAATTCATACATACATATATCACGCCTTTATCCCTTGAGCGTAAACGGCCGTAAAAAAACGAACATTTACGCCACGTCCGACAAACATTCGAGGGCCATTCGAAAAACTGTGTATCTCCATAGTGACAGGTTGTCAGCCAATCGCCTAAAATTGCAATACACACCCTCAAGTCCCTTCGTTGCCTTTTACGCCACCCACAGGAAAGAAATGGGGTGATGCTATTCTAAGCCGGCATAACACGGCATTGTTATGATTAATTACGTCACAATTTTGTTACGTAATATATAATATAGGGGAAATTTCACTAGTGACCGAAAGCGAAATCTCGAAATGGGCTGCTAATAAGAAATAACTTTTCTTAAGGAACATAGGTCAAAATACAAAAAAAATATATTTGGATCTCCTAAACAAAATTGCCGATCGACTAAGTAATTTGAGTTGTTATGGAAACTCAAAATTATATTTGTCTTATTTCAACCTATCTTATTTGGAGAAAGTTGTTCTTTATCACCAGCCCGTTTTGAGCTTTCGCTCTTGTTCACATGTAAAATTTCATCCTATATAATTATATGCTACTTGTTTTTACCAGAAAAACCCGCAAAGTGAAAATACTTAGCTAGAGGTGTTCTCGATAACATGGTGATTGTTTCTTCTTGTTGTTGGTGGTGTAGAAATGATAAGAATTTGGTAGCTTTTTACGTATATTGAAGAAATATAAAAAAACAATGTTGTTTGATCGACGGTCTAGTTCGTATTGTCAATGCGAGGCGCTTGCGGCCGTCCGCTGGCTGCCGGACCCCCCGCACCCCTCTCTCGTCTCCTCTGTCGCCTTGTCATCATGAACATCCTCCCCCCCCTCGAACACGTCAGAGTTTCGAGCAGGAAAATCGAAGAGGTCTGATGAAGGTAGCAGCGGACAAATCTTGCTCATAGCACGACGCACGACTCCCTTGGCAGTGTTGACATCGGCGACTCTTGACACTCCATCAGGTCCCGGGAACAGTTTATGAATGCGGCCTATGCGCCATTGCAGTGGAGGCAGGTTGTCATCCTTGAGAATAACCATGTCTCCTTCTTGAAGCCCTCTCTGGTCCAACTTCCATTTTGTACGCTGTTGCATTTCGGCCAGATATTCACGACGCCATCTCTGCCAAAAGTGTTGACGTACGTATTCGATGTACTGGTATCTGTTGAGGCGGTTCACGTTGACATCAACTAATGCTGGTGATGGTATCGAAGTGAGTGCTCTTCCGATGAGGAAGTGGCCCGGAGTTAAGGGACTTAAGTCGTTTACATCTGTGGATAGAGGGGTCAACGGTCGGGAATTTAGGATCGCTTCAATTTGTGTAAATAAAGTGGATAACTCCTCAAAAGTTAAGTGTTTTTTACCTAAGATCCTAGTTAAATGGAACTTTGCAGACTTTACGCCTGCTTCCCAAAGCCCACCGAAATGTGGGGCGTAAGCGGGTGAAAATACGAAATTTATGCTTTCTTGGGCACCGGCGTTGGAAATATCTTCATTGTTGGATTGCAGAAAGTTTGCCAATTCGTTGTTTGCACCTACAAAATTTGTACCGTTGTCGCAGTATAGCTCAATCGGTTTGCCTCTGCGTGAAACGAATCGCCTAGTGCAAAGCATAAACACATCTGTTGTGAGATCGCTTGCAACTTCTAAATGCAATGCCTTGGTTGCCAAGCATACAAACAGGCACAAATAACATTTACTTATACGACATCCGCGTGTCTTACGGTCCGTAATATAGAAGGGACCAGCAAAGTCAACACCGCTCACTTGGAAAGGAAGACTTGGAGTTACCCTAGCTGAAGGTAAGTTCCCCATTATTCGATTAATATTTTTAGCTTTTAAGATTCTGCAGCGAATGCAGTTGTTTACTACTTTTCTTGCTAGAATCTTCCCTCTTAGAGGCCAGAAGCATTCTCTAATGTTACTCAATAATAACTGTGGTCCACAATGTAAAAGATTTTTATGTTCTTGCATGAATAGTAGTTTAGTAAAATGATGATTAGATTCTAATAAAACCGGATGTTTCTTTGAATAATTTTCAGGTGACTGCTGGATACGACCACCTACGCGAAGGATGTTAGTATCAACTTCTATAAATGGACTGAGAGATAAAATATGTGATTTGCTCGGTAAGGTTTTGTTACTTGATAAAATAGAAATTTCATTTGGAAAACATTCGGCTTGGTGTAATTTTATTAATTTATTTAATGACATTTCTAATTCATTGCAGGTTAAAGGACCAGTTCTTTTACGATCTTTATGACGCAAATTATAAGTGAAACGCATGACGTAGGCGAGTACTCTTTGCAAGGTAAGTAACTTCGAGTATCTTTCGAAATTTATTACTTTGTTTGTTTGTTTTGTCGTAGATTTATTAGTAGATATATTGCATTTTGTAGAATGTAGATTAGTGTTTGTTAGTTTAGTAGCTGTAGTTTTGTATTGTTTAATAGATGTAGTTTTGTTTTGCTTAGTAGGTTTAGGACAGTCCTTTCTTTCAGGTACCTCAACAATTGGAACAATGTTTTGTGGCCAGTTTTCTGGTTCGTTTTGTAAAAACATTGGTCCATTCCACCAAAGTGATGCTTTGGTGATAGTTTTGGGATCCAAACCTCTCGAAGCTAAGTCGGCAGGATTCTCCTGACCTGGCACATGTCTCCATAGATTGACTGAAGTTAGGCCTTGTATCTCACTTACACGATTTGCTACGAATGTTTGGAGCTCGCTAGGTTCCGAAGACAACCAACTTAGTAAGACAGATGAATCTGTCCAATAAAATTTGTCTGAAATGTTACAGCGCAGAGCCTGTAAGACTTTAGAAGATAATCGAGCAGCCAGTTGGGCTGCGCAAAGCTCTAGACGGGGTATGGATATAGATTTCAAAGGAGCTACCTTTGTTTTAGCACAGAGTAATCTAACCAAGATGTTTCCATGTTTGTCAATTGACCTGATGTATATACAGGCGGCATAAGCAATTTGCGACGCATCTGAGAATGAATGAAGCTCTATTTTGACTGGTCTATTAATATTTACACATCTCGGAACTCGTATTGTGGAGAGGGCGTTCAAACTCATGACAAAATTATTCCACATTTTTTCTAACTCGGATGGGACAGGGTCGTCCCACTCTAACTTCGTGAGCCACAATTTTTGCAGAATAATCTTGGGAGTGATTGTGCATAAACCAAGCAATCCTAAAGGGTCAAACAATTTAGCTGAGCTTGATAGGATTGTTCTTTTAGTCACTTTCTCTGGAGCTTCGATATCAACAGGAAATTGGAAAACGTCATTTGTAGGATCCCATTTTAACCCCAGTGCACTTGATTGAGAACTCAGATTAAGTTCTGTCGCTAATGGAGTTGCAACATTGGAATTATCTTTGAAAATCGATGGAGCATTTGTTCGGAATTTACGCAAAGGAAAACACGCTGAATTTAATATGTTAGTTACTGAACTGACTATTTGATGTAATTCTTTTTTTGTTTCAGCACCAGACAAGAAATCATCTACGTAAAAATTTTCTCTAATTAGTTGTGATATTTTAGGATCAGAACACTCTTTAGATAACTGAACTAAGCATCTGGTGCTTAGAAACGGCGCTGATGCAGTACCGTAAGTGACAGTGTTCAATTCAAATATTTTGATTGGTGAGAATTCGTCTTCACGCCATAAAATCATTTGTAGGTTGCGTTGGGTTGGATCTAATAGTATTTGGCGGTACATTTTTTCCACATCCCCGGTTACTGCATACCTATGTTGTCGGAACCTAAGAAGAATCGAAAACAAATCATCTTGAACGACTGGACCTACATATTGAATATCGTTAAACGATTTTCCATTTTTTGTTTTTGCGGCAGCATCGAAAACGACCCTGATTTTAGTTGTCTCACTATGTTCTTTTATGACTGCTTGATGAGGCAAGTAATTTCCGAAATGTGGTTTGGTTATAACTTCACTCATATGTCCTAATGTTTCATACTCTTTTAAGAATTTGTTGTATTCCTCTCTGAGGATAGGTTTGCGTCGTAGTTTTCTTTCAACTTGGAATAATCTTTTTTCAGCAGTATCGTAAGAATCGCCTAATGCCTCTGGAGGCTCCCGCAATGGAATCTGCACGCAAAACCTGCCTCCATCTACCCGTTTTGTAGTTTTAGTGAATAATTGTTCGCAATACTCATCATCCTTAGATTCAAATTTAGTAGGAGGCAAATCATCTAACTCCCAGAATTTTGTTAATTGATGTTTGATTTCTTGACTGAAGTTACAAAAAAATCGATTTGGTTTCGAGTCGTCATTCCTGCCCATGGGACCACCTACAATCCAACCTAGTTTTGTTTCTTTCAAAATAGGTAGATTTGGTCCCATCTTAATCATACCATTTTCAATAAGATCCCAGAATATGTCACCTCCTAGCAGCAGATCTACTTCACTTGGACGGTTAAATTCTGGGTCAGCTAAGACTATATCGCTAGGAATATTGAATTTATGAATAGGTATTGGCCTGTTAGGTAAATTGTCTGTAATGACAGGTAAGACGTAGCACTTTACTGAAGTTGTGTATGAGCTGTTAATTGATTTAATTGTTATTTTGCAATGGTTTGTTATATTTATTATTTTGTTATTTATGCCAGAGATACAATGTATAGCATTTTGATGCTTAGGTAGTCCAAGTCGCAGTTGAGCTGATTCGGTTATTAAGGACGACTGGCTTCCATTGTCCAGTACCGCCCGTAAAATGAATGCTTTGTTATCGTGTATAAGTTGAACTAATGCTGTAGAAAGGAAAGTTTGTGGTGAAGAAAGAGCTGCCATAGAAATAGACGTCGAAGGATCCTCGTTTGGTTTTAAATCATAACTGTTGCATAGTGTGGGATTTATAGTAATAAGCGTAGCAGTAGTAGCAGCATTTGATTGTTGTTGATTAGATTGTGTTTGTTGTTGTTGATTTATATACTGCTGTGCCCTTTGTTGCTCTTTATTTGACTGTTGTTGCATTGTTTGTTGATCTAAGACTTGTTGTTGTTGTGTTGTTGTATTGGATGTTTGTTGTTGTTGAATACTTTGCCTGTGTAATAATGTATTATGTTTTCTGCTACAGATTCGACAGCCACTCAATCGGCACTGAAAAGACTGATGCCCAGCCCGTAAACAATTGGAACAGATTTTCCATTGATAAACCTTAGCACTCCGGTCCTCAACTGGCAAAGCTTTGAATTTGACACAATCGTACAGATTGTGATCTTGTGTACAAAGTATGCAATTTTTTTTATAATTTGTGGCGTTTCTGGTAGCAGCAATAAATGTTTTTGAATTATTTAAACTTTGGCGTCTCTCATTTTTATTATTCGCAACTGACAATGCAGAAGAAGAACCTTGATTAACAGTTTCTAAGACCTCTGCTCGTTGACGCAAGAAAGAATAAAAAATATCTAATGTAGGAGATTCATTGCCCCGAAACTCTTCCCACTTTCTCAAGGTAACGGTGTCTAACTTCGTGGAAGCCATATAAATTATTAGTGTATCCCACTCATCAGTTTTTTCACCTAATACCTTTAAAGCACTTAAATTTTTTGATAGTGTATCAATTAAGTTACGTATACCTTTATCTGACTCCTTATTCATTTGTTCAATTGAAAATAAACATTTTAAATGTTCATTTGTTAATAAACGTTTATTGTCGTATCTTTCACACAATAATGACCAAGCGATGGGGTAGTTATTGGCAGAAACGGTGACAGAGCTGATAACTTGACTTGCTGAACCTTCAAGGTAAGATTTCAAATAATGAAATTTACTAACATTATCAATTTTATCAGAATTGTGAATCAAAGCTAGATACATGTCACGGAATTCCAACCATTTGTTTGATTTTCCATCAAACGATGGAATTTTAATCGGTGGTAATCTTAAGTTGTTGTGAGTGCAGTCAGAATGGTTATGATTACCTTCTCCTTCGTTCCCACTCCCCTGCCACAAGTCTAGAAGTGCCTGAGCTTGAGCAAATAAGGAATATATTTTATTTTCGGTTATTTCCCTTTCTTCGAGCTGCTTCTCGCTATCTACCTCGTCTAACTGTTCTATGTTTGTCTGAATTTCCTCAAAAGAATATGAAATATCTTGAAGTTTTGTTATGCGCATGGATAGTTCATTGATTTTAAGTTTAGTTACTGTATCAGGTGGTATTATAAGCAAAGGCATTAAAAACTTTTCAAATAACGTAATACGACCGCGAACTGAGCTTCTTTGTTTTGCTAATTCTTTAAACACACTCATCTTGTAGGTGCAAACAATATAACGCAGTTAAAATACAATATAGTTACTTACAATTGAACTGCAAATAATTTCCAACAATAAACATAACCTTACTTTAACTTGAATACACGAATTAAACTGCCGATACATTAACAAGCGTAGCGGTAATCGTCCGACCGGTAGGCGCCCGGTGCCGTGAGTCACGCTCGCTAGCGCGTGCCGTGCAGTGGACTATTGCTGCGGAAATCGCTCCGCTTATCACGCAGTTTCACCCGCTGTCGCGGAAATTCACTGGAAATATGTGGAAAACGTTATATTTAGAATATATGACTATGATAATGATCTATTTAAATGTTAGAAAGGTTGGAAATTAAAAGTTCAAGTTCCTACAAAACAAGCTGGGGTAGATATGGATGAATTAAACAATATTGTAGGAAATTCTTACGGAAATTACGTGAAATTATGCGAATCAGCTAAGGAAATCACGAAATGGGTGTATATAATGAGATTTAGGGACGTATTTACCACGAAATTGAAGTTTTTATAGGAAATTTGAGATTTTTATTTTGTAAAGAAGGTACTTAGTTAACACTTTGCACAAAGAATATCCACTTTAAATACGCAAATGCAAGCAGGAAAAAGACGGAAATCAAGGAAAATAGGAATGGGCGCACTTCCCTGTTATTTGTTACAGCATTGTTTCAGCCTTTCCCTCAGGATTGATCAGGATGAATCCGCCTTCCTTTGTTGTTGTCGTTTTAGGATTTCGCCTTGTTTTCCCGCAAATCACATCACGTCGGGGTCACCAAAATGTTTCTTCTTGTTGTTGGTGGTGTAGAAATGATAAGAATTTGGTAGCTTTTTACGTATATTGAAGAAATATAAAAAAACAATGTTGTTTGATCGACGGTCTAGTTCGTATTGTCAATGCGAGGCGCTTGCGGCCGTCCGCTGGCTGCCGGACCCCCCGCACCCCTCTCTCGTCTCCTCTGTCGCCTTGTCATCATGAACAGTGATATACTTATATGCTAAGTATTACAATAGTGTTTGTGGATTTATCATAGGATATTTTAAGAAATGCCTATCAGTGGTCGTCTACCTGACACATCAACTTACATCTTACAGATACGCGTACCACCTGCGTCGCTGGGCGCTCGCGGAGTCGGGCGCCTGGGAAGGTGCTATGGGGCCGGGCAGTGTGCGGCTCACCCTGCAACCGGCCGGGGCGGGCCCGCGCGCCTCCATCACATTGCATCAGTCAGATTTAGTGGCCCATTTGAGGGCACACGTGCACGTCTGGTGGGAGAAACAGGTATTGATTGAATGATAAAGTTTATTTAGGGCTAAATCAGTGGTAAACATTTTATTCAGACCTCTTGTTGCTCAAAGAGCATTCATCCCGTCAAGATATTTTGAAGGTATCCTTGAATAGTGAGTAGTTAAAATATTGGATTTTTTGATAAGACTGAATAGTGGGTAAATGGCTGGGAGCGTCCATACAACGGCAGCATCTATCGTAGGCAAATAGATTACATGGACCTTAAGTTTATAGAAGAAAATAGATGATGAGAAATTATGAAAACAAGTATATTTCGTTCTGCAGATACAGGGAGAAGAAGGTGTAACAGCGCTGTCAACAGATGGTCCGCTGCGAATGATCACCCAGGGGCAGGAGCTCACGATAGACTACGATGAGCGGACACTCTACGACATGGGGTTTAAAGACAATCAGGTAAGCGGGTGCACTTATGTTAGTGTAGCCTGTTAATAACATTGAACTTCGCGATACAGTCAAGTTATTTGTTATTTATCAGTGTGTTCAAATCTTTGAGGATAGCTTACTTCGGTCAATAGGTCGAAAGGTCAATGTTTACATGCCAAACCTTGAAACCATTTTCCGTTGCAAGTGTTTCTGTGATTAATTAGTTACTTTTCAAAAGTATTAGTATTTCGTTCTTAGTTTGAGGGACAAAATAACTGTCACCAACCGATATCATACTTCTGGGTCCGAACCTCGTTTTCTTGCTAGAGCGTTGTGCAGCAGTTGATGTTCAGTTTATTTTAGTTGTTTAGGCACAAAATCAAACCAGTCCGTCACAAAACTGGTTCGGCATGTTAATTTGTGGTGTCCTGGTTTACCTTGTGACATGTTTCCCCCAGCTGGTATTCGTGTCAGTGGGCGTGGGCGGGCGGGGCGCGTGGGCGGAGTGGCCGTCCGCGCAGCCGGCCCCGCTGCGCACCAGGCTGCCGACGCTACTGCTGCTGGATCCTACCTACTTCCACCAGCTGTTCACCCTGATGCAGGCGCTGGGGCAGATGAAGGAACCGGGGACCAATGGGGTAAGATGTGGCTGAGAAGTAAAACACCGCCGCGTCGTGCCGGCTTAGAGTAGCATCACCCCATTTCTGCCCGTGGGTGTCGTAAAAGGCGGCTAAGGGATGAATCCAGAGAATGGGCAGCAGCGTTCCCTATCAATACAACACCTTGCACTGCGCTCTATAATCCGCCTGCCAAGCGTGGTGAGTATGGCAAATACCTCCCAATTGGGAGATGCCCATTTCCAGCAGTGGACTTGAGTGGCTGTTGAAGTTGAAGTTGAGAAGTAAAACTGAGGACTTGCGGTCTTTTTCTTGTGATTAGACGATTTTTATAAAAACCAGAGTTTGACTTTGTTGGGTTATTTAAGCTCACTCGTACTTGACGCGATATGCAACTAGCTTTGCGTCATTTTCCTAATTTCTATGCAGTTTTTGACAGTTTCGGAATTAGCTGATATTCAGTCAATGTAGTTTTGGATGTCGCACCACACAGCTTCCGCGGGTGAAGCATTGCTCCCCACCAATAGTTAGGTGTATGTTTTATGACCCCGGGGCCGCGACAATAGTGTCCATTCCTAAAAAAACTGTTTCACTCATCTCTGGAATGGTTTTATTGAAACAAAATAAAATACATTTTCTAAAATTTTATCTCAGTAAATGAATCGAATCTCTGTTTTGCCTAATTTAGCCAAATACATTTCAGGAACACGTAGCACACACGAAGGCTCAGCTCCTATCCCGTCGAGTGTGGGACATCCTGCAAGCTGTGCCACTCAACCCTACGCTGCTAGAGGCTTTCCAAAACCCCATAGAGAACAAACTACCAGAACTGCTTGACCCCAATAGCCCGCAGAAACTCATGTATTCGCTACACATTATTGACAAGCTGAGCTCAACGAATAATGGTGGTCCGAATGTGAAGGAAGTGTCGACGGATAAGAACGAACCAGATAAAGATGGCGGGGAGAATTGGAATGAGCTGTTTATTAAGAAAGGAGGGTTAAGGTTGCTGTACGATATTATGATGTCAGGTGAGACTGTATGCTTGTATTTTTATATATTTTATTTGCAAACTAAACTTTCTAATCTACTTTTTAAATCAGGAATACACTCTCTTATTCTTCGATCTGAACTGTCCTATAAAAGAGTCCTTATAAAGTTTACCCAAATAATGCTCCCGCAGTACTTAATAAATAAACGCAGTTCTTATTTCGTTTCTTAGTGCGCAATTTTCGTGTTAAAACGCAATTTATTCTGAACTGTAGTTATTTAGTGTATAGTCGGACTTGATGTTTTAAATTGGCGCCTGGTATCCGGGGCTATTTCTTGTCGGTCAGACTCTACATCCCATTTTAAACAATAGAAATGCTTAACTTGCTGTGTGATGCCAGCTTAGAATAGCATCACCCCATTTCTTTCCCGTGTGAGTCGTAAGAGGCGACTAAGGGACTCATGGGTGTGTATTGTAATTTTAGGCGATGGGCTGACAACCTGTCACTATGGCGATACACAGTTTTCCGAATGACCTTCAAATATTTGTCAGACGTGGCGTAAATGTCCGTTTTTTGCGGCTGTTTACGCTCTATAACTTTTTAAGCACTCGCGATCACTTTCACTCATTTTAAGTATTAGCACAGAATAATAACTAGTATGGTATTAGACCGGGTCTATCGCGATAGTATTTAGGTAAATATTAGTAATTTACCTGTGTCCCGATGGTTCAACACAGTTTCATGTATTGTGGTCGCGGGTTGACTCAAGGGTTTCATGTTTACGCTCTGTGTTTAATTTAGCGTTGCTATGCTGGGGTAAGTTAGGTATTAATGACGGTCTATGAATGCGCCGCGATTTCGCACGCATCGCTCTGGGCATATGTTGTCCCTTTCTCGCTCGCGGGGCGAGGGTGGCGGCATGCGCGCGGGTCGCCTGGTAGGCGCCAAGCGGTGATTTCTGCACCGCGGTCAGTCACTCAAAACCGTTCGGACGAGAACGTATTGTGTTTTGTACGGATTTCCCGCCACGCGTTTTGTGATGCCGCGTGTAATGGACGATTCAATTTGAGATCGCGCGTGTTGATGCATCGTATTATTGCGGTTCTCCTGGGTTATACTAGAATACCAGGCTTAGTGATTGTTGGATGTCTCGACGTCTTCCACGTGAGCGTCGCGTTGAATAGGCATCAAGTGGCCATATCGGCTCGCGTTTTGTACGGCCCTAGTTCGTGTTGGGTCACGCGTAATGACTAATAACAAAGTGGAATACGAACAGAAGCTGTGAGTGGTTTGACGTGAATAACGCGCCAAGGCTGTAGTGGAATGCTGGGTGTCGAAATCTTTTCCACCCAGCCCTGTAAGTACCCACGGAATCCCCATTTGATCCATTCCCTGAACTTCCTTTCTCCGTTGGGTATTTTATGCATTTGGACCGGCACGTTGACTGTAAGTGGTAAACCTAGTTGTCTTAGTATAAAACTGTTTTCTTCGTGTTAATGGTGTGTTCCCTTTAGTCATATTTGTTGTACCATATCATTGTGACTCCTTAGTACGAATTGCGGAATTCGTGGGGTGATATAATTTGGAGGTACTTACTTAGAATCTAGTGCTAATACGTGTGACGTAACGCCAGATCGGCAGACGGTATTTACTACCGACTCGAGTTATGTAAAGGTTGGAACACATCATTTGCCAATTTCACTCAACTTAGTTAATTAGGTTAAATAGATTTAGGTTCACGTTTGATTCATAGTATGCGCTGATATATTGTGCAGCGTATGTTATTTAGCGCTGCGTAACGCAGCCATTGTCTGCCTCCAGTTGAACTCCTGGTATTTTGCTCGAAATTTACCTGTGTAAATCGCTTCCACTGCGCGAGTTTAGCTTGGAATTAGACAATTTTTGGTAGCAGAGCGTGGTTCAGAAAACCACTAGATTTAAGATTATTTTAGTATAAGATTTTTAATCTACCTACATAAAAAAAAATATATATTTATTGTGATTGTAGTGTGTGCCCTGTGTAGAATATCCTATCGGTAGGATCAGGGCCAATCAATTAGTGAATTGCTTTATTATCGTTGTGTTTACCCTGTGCGGATATCCTAACGGTAGGATCAGGGCCGATTGTCTATTATTGTTTTTTATTGTAAGGTTCGGTGTTACTTTGGGTTGGTACCATGGCTCCCACAATTAGGCAGCTTCAGGCGAAAATTAGAGCGCACCTAATGTGGTTCGCGACTAAGCAGGCGATGGTCGGTCGCGGGGACCGAGAGGACGCACTCATCGCTTGTGCGCAACGGATTGACGAACGGGTCGCGGAGGTGTTGGATTGCCTCACTGGATGCGAGGAGTTATTTGATGGGACGCCTGATGAGGAGGTCAAACTTACGGTCCGGACGAATGTGACCCAGTGCCTGGAGATAGGGCAGGAGATCCAGCAGGCGGCTGCTGTGATCACCAGGCGTAGGGCTGGGGAGCCGGACCCACCCCATGGTCCGCGGGGACCGGGGGTGCAAGTGCCCCTGCCGGCTGTGGCGATTCCGGTCTTCCACGGGGACTACACGGATTGGACCCGATTCCAGGATCTGTTTGACAGTGTGATTCATAACCGCACTGACTTGCAGCCGGCATATCAAATGGCACAATTGATGGCCAAGCTGCAAGGTGAGCCCCATGAGCTGGTAAAGCATCTACCAGTCGATGATGCAAGTTACGAGACGGCTCGCGGTTTGCTGATCGAGAGATACAGCAACAAACGTCTCATGATTGACCAACTCCTGGAACAGTGGCTCACCGTGCCGACCATCACACGAGGGACGGACCTCAGGGCCAAGGTCCTCAACCCTGTCTGCGTTGCAGTGAACGCTCTTGAGAGACAGGGGATGCCGGTGTCAGGCTATGATTATATCCTGGTCCACACGTTGTTGCGCCGCCTGCCGAGCGACATGGCCGCTCGTTTTGAACAGTCACACGGAGGTAAGACATCTGATTACCTCCCGACCTTCGAGGAGCTCAAGTCCTTCCTCGAGGCCGAGTGCAGGCGGGTAGATGCCCAATTTGGAGAGTCGCCTCACGCGGAGTCTGCGGCCGCTCGCCGCCCGGAACGGCCGGGTGCACAGGCGCGAGACGGTAAGAGTAGGCCACCCAGGCGATACAATGTCGCTAATTTGGAATCGAGGTGTGCCTACTGCAGAGAGGCGGGGCATCAGGTGACTGCGTGTGAGGAGTTCGCTGCACAGCGGGTGCAGAAACGTCGTGGTGTGGTGCAGCAACGGCGTTGGTGCTTTAGGTGTATGGGGCCGCATCAGGTGCGAGAGTGCCCATCAAGCACCAACTGCAGGTACTGCCAGGGTGCCCACCATCAGCTCCTATGCATGAACCGCAGCGGAGATTACGGAGGCAGAGCTGACGCGGGTCAGCGGACGGAGTCTGCCCTACCTAGACGGGAGCAACGCTCCCCACCCCCTCCAAGGAGGAGTCCTCTTCCACCAGGGTTTCAGGGACGAGGCCAGGGACATCAGCAGGTGATGCCCCCTTCACCACGCGCGAGACAGTCACCACCTCGGCAGCAGGTGCCGGAACGGGGTAGGTGGTCACAGGTCCAAGGTCAGGGGCACCCATCACAAGTACGTGATGCTACGGGCGGGTGCCAACACCAGGGCCAGTACATGCAGTACTCGGCGGGTCTGAACAACATGGCGAGTTCCCATGACCCACGCATGCCTCTCCCCTTGGCTGAGCACCCGCGGCTACAGGCGCATCCACGGTACGCGCGCCTGCCGCAGGGTTATTATAGGCTGCCAGCCATGGCGTACAGGACCAGAGGTCCCTATCAGCAGGAGTGGGACCCACTCGAAGGTGTACGGAGAGAGGGGACCCCCCCGCAGGACGCGGACACTCCGCGCTTAGGTTCCTGCTAGGTAATCGCCGCCTACACGCCAGCTTCGGCCCCCCGGCCAATTACGGTATTGTTGCCTACGGCAATGATTTGGGTATGGGGATACGGTGGCCGCAGCATACAGGTAAGAGCCTTGTTAGATACAGGGGCTCAGGGTTGTATTGTGTCTAGTAAGCTGGTGAGTAGGCTACGCTTAAATATAAGGCCCACAACGGATGGGGCTGTAGGTATTGGAGGTGTAGATGTGCCTGACGTTCGGGGTCAGGTGAGCTTCGAGTTCACATTAGGTAATACAGGTACAGGGGTCAGCTATCATGCCTCAGCAGTGGTGCTGGATGATGTGGTAGGGAAACTTCCTCAGGTTCGGTTACCGTCAACGGTACGAGGGTTAACCACAGGCTTAGAGCTAGCTGATCCTGACTTTGATACTCCTGGTACGGTGGACGTTCTCCTCGGGTCAGACGTCCTCGGGAGATTCTGGTGTGGCAGAAAACGGGTACTTCAGCAAACTGGTTTAGTGGCCGTTGATACCACAGGGGGGTATGTTATTTTTGGCCCAGTTTGGAGACCTCAGGACCTACCAGAGGGCGATACGGTTCTCTATGGTAGTGTGTTGTCGGAGGTGCTGCAGAGGTTTTGGGAGTCTGAGGAGCCACCCACAGCGGATAGACGGAAGCCAGAGGATGACGAGTGCGAGCTGTTCTATCAGTACAACACTGCACGAAGTTCGTCAGGTAGGTTTGTTACCAGGCTGCCATTTCTCCCAAACCGCCCCTCCTTAGGTAGTTCGCGACAGATCGCGGAACGGAGACTACTGGCTATGGAGAGAAAGATGAAGCGAGATGCAGCACTTCGGCAGAAGTATATCGAATTCATGAGGGAGTACCTAGAGTTAGGCCACATGTCGGTGTCCAGCATAGATTGGAGGTGTGTCGAGCATTACTATATACCACACCTGGCTGTTTTGAAGTCACCGGAGGCGAAGATACGGGTAGTGTTTGACGGTTCTGCTCCTACATCGAATGGTGTGTCTGTGAACCAGTGTCTGCACGCGGGTCCCAAGTTGAACCGGGACATTGTGGACATCCTCACAGATTTTCGGTTGCACCAAGTAGCGTTCGTCGCAGACGTCAAAATGATGTTCCGCCAAACAATTATACACCCGGATGACCGTCGGTACCAGCTGATTTTGTGGCGTGAGAGCCCTGACGAGCCGATGGTCACTTATGAGCTTAACACGGTAACGTATGGTCTGAAGCCAAGTCCGTTTTTGGCAGTACGCACGCTGCGAGAGTTGGCCGCACAGGAAAGGGTAAGATTCCCTCGGGCCGCAGCAGTACTGGATCGCGACGTCTACGTGGATGACATCTGCACGGGTGCAGATAGCGTGCAACAAGCACTGCTACTACGAGACGAGCTGATCGCGATCATGGAATCAGGAGGTTATGAGTTGCGGAAATGGCTGTCCAGCTGTCCAGAGCTCCTGGCCGGGTTGCCAGGTGAGTTCCAGCAGGACCCGCACCTTTTCGAGAACCCGGACAATCCAAATACGTTGAGCATCCTAGGGGTGCAATATAGGCCAACGCATGATGTCTTTACGTATCAGATCGAGCCAGACCTTTTGCAGAAGACTTGGACGAAGCGTTCGGTATTATCGACGATCGCCAGAACTTTCGATCCTAACGGGTGGATCGCACCGGTGACGTTCATGGCGAAGTGCTTCTTGCAAAGGTTGTGGATAGCAAACTTGGGTTGGGACGACCAGCTCTCCGGAGAGCTGTTGTATGATTGGACCAAGTTTGTGACCACCTTACCAGGGATCGTACGCATCGCCATACCTCGCAAGTTGCTCCCATCGGTGGGATGTAAGGCTACCCTACATGGGTTTTGTGATGCCTCGGAGCGAGGGTACGCGGCAGCTGTCTATTTGCGGACAGTCAGTTCAACGGGAACTGTAGACGTGCGTCTAGTTATGGCCAAGAGTAAGGTGGCTCCGGTTAGGACAAGATGGACCATTCCAAAGTTGGAATTGGCGGGAGCAGCGCTTCTCACGCGCTTGCTACATCATGTCGCTAGTAATCTACGCGGTACCATCAATTTGGATGAAACGGTGTACGCATGGACCGACAGTAGGATAGTTCTGTGCTGGTTACAGACGTCGGTACATACTCTTGAGGTTTTGGTGGCAAATCGGGTGTCACAGATTAAAGGATCGGAAACTCCGTTGGTATGGAGACACGTACCGGGAGAACAGAACCCAGCGGACTGCGCCTCACGGGGATGTAGGGCCCCTGATTTGGTAGGTCACTCACTGTGGTGGGGACCTCAGTGGCTGACTGAGTCACCTGAGAGATGGCCATACAATGAGTGCGGGTCGCCGCTTGGGCCACCTGATCGAGGTTTGCGAGTGAACGTAGGGCAGATCGTACCTAAGCCTAGTGCGGCTTTCTTGCTGGAACGATACAGCTCCCTCGACAAACTTCTAGGGGTGACAGGTTGGATCAAACGGTTCGTGAACAACTGTAGAAAACCTCAAGCAGAACGGAACTTGGCACCTGTCCTCTCGCCTGCGGAGCGGAATGCGGCTCTAAGTTTATTGGTTAGGGTCGTCCAGGCGGAACATTTTGAGGAAGAGGTCAGGCTGCTCAGGGATGGCCGTGGAAAGCTAAAGGGAGGTCTTGTGCGCCTCAACCCGTTCGTGGACGAGCATGGAATGCTCCGGGTTGGAGGTAGACTTCGGAACGCTAACCTGCCCTTTTCAGCACGGCATCCGCTGTTACTCCCAAAGAAGGGACCTTTGGTAGAACTTATAGTTAGGGATCGTCACCAGAAAAACTCGCATGCGGGCTGCAATGCACTTTTGGCTATTCTGCAGCGCGAGTTTTGGATCTTGTCTGGACGACGTACGGTACGGAGCATTGTGTTTCGGTGCTTGCCTTGCTATCGGTTGAAGGCAGCCACAATGCAACCTCAGATGGGAGACCTCCCACCGGACCGGGTGACGGAAGCCTGGACGTTTGCGGGTGTGGGAACGGACTTTGCGGGGCCTTTTATGGTAAAGGCATCACGCCTTCGCAACGCGAAGTCAATCAAGGCGTATTTGTGCGTGTTTGTGTGCCTAGCAACCAAGGCCGTCCACTTGGAACTCGTGGCCGACCTCACTACGGAGGCTTTCTTAGCAGCTTTAGATAGATTTGTGTCGCGAAGAGGGCGACCAGCGCTGATCAGGTCGGACTGTGGTACCAACTTTAAGGGCGCTGATCGATGTATGAAAGAAATTATAACGTTTTTATCGGAAAACGAGGAAGCTATCGGCACGAGCCTCTCCCGTCAGGGCATTAACTGGGTGTTCGATCCACCAGGATGCCCCCACTGGGGTGGTATATTTGAAGCGGTTGTAAAGTCCGCTAAGACGCATTTGATGCGCGTTATAGGTTTAACGATATTAACCTTTGAGGAGCTAGCGACCGTGTTTTGTAAAATTGAGGCCGTTCTCAATTCACGTCCTTTGTGTCCGCTTAGCTCAGATCCAAATGATCTGGAGGCCCTGACACCAGGGCATTTCTTAATTGGCCGACCACTTAACGCCTTGCCAGAATACCTCAGAATTTTTGGAAGCGATGGTCGCTTGAGTATTTGCACATTCTGCAGCAACGCCTTAAGTGGACGGACAGAACTGAACCCCCTCGCATCGGAGATCTCGTTCTGGTTAAGGATGCCAACCTGCCGCCACTGCGATGGCGCAGAGGGCGCATTCTCAACTTGTTCCCAGGTAGTGATGGCACTCCTCGAGTCGCGACAGTTCAGGTAGGGGATTCAGTTCTTAAGCGAGCAATAGCAACGCTATCTCGTCTCCCCAGTAGTGAATAGGCCTAAGGGATTCGGCCTAGGGCGGGTGAATGTTTAATTTAGCGTTGCTATGCTGGGGTAAGTTAGGTATTAATGACGGTCTATGAATGCGCCGCGATTTCGCACGCATCGCTCTGGGCATATGTTGTCCCTTTCTCGCTCGCGGGGCGAGGGTGGCGGCATGCGCGCGGGTCGCCTGGTAGGCGCCAAGCGGTGATTTCTGCACCGCGGTCAGTCACTCAAAACCGTTCGGACGAGAACGTATTGTGTTTTGTACGGATTTCCCGCCACGCGTTTTGTGATGCCGCGTGTAATGGACGATTCAATTTGAGATCGCGCGTGTTGATGCATCGTATTATTGCGGTTCTCCTGGGTTATACTAGAATACCAGGCTTAGTGATTGTTGGATGTCTCGACGTCTTCCACGTGAGCGTCGCGTTGAATAGGCATCAAGTGGCCATATCGGCTCCATTTGTACGGCCCTAGTTCGTGTTGGGTCACGCGTAATGACTAATAACAAAGTGGAATACGAACAGAAGCTGTGAGTGGTTTGACGTGAATAACGCGCCAAGGCTGTAGTGGAATGCTGGGTGTCGAAATCTTTTCCACCCAGCCCTGTAAGTACCCACGGAATCCCCATTTGATCCATTCCCTGAACTTCCTTTCTCCGTTGGGTATTTTATGCATTTGGACCGGCACGTTGACTGTAAGTGGTAAACCTAGTTGTCTTAGTATAAAACTGTTTTCTTCGTGTTAATGGTGTGTTCCCTTTAGTCATATTTGTTGTACCATATCATTGTGACTCCTTAGTACGAATTGCGGAATTCGTGGGGTGATATAATTTGGAGGTACTTACTTAGAATCTAGTGCTAATACGTGTGACGTAACGCCAGATCGGCAGACGGTATTTACTACCGACTCGAGTTATGTAAAGGTTGGAACACATCATTTGCCAATTTCACTCAACTTAGTTAATTAGGTTAAATAGATTTAGGTTCACGTTTGATTCATAGTATGCGCTGATATATTGTGCAGCGTATGTTATTTAGCGCTGCGTAACGCAGCCATTGTCTGCCTCCAGTTGAACTCCTGGTATTTTGCTCGAAATTTACCTGTGTAAATCGCTTCCACTGCGCGAGTTTAGCTTGGAATTAGACACTCTGCCTACCCCGCAAGGGATGAAGTATATGTGTGTATGTATGTATGAAATGCTTAACTTATCTTTTTATCATCAATGGCTCCTGCACATTCTGCCGCTGCGCTTGTCGAAGGATGCAAGAAGCAAGCCCTGATAGATTGCGCGTATTGTTGCAGGAGGCTTACAACGAAGCGATGACAGCGAGTGGAGACAAGACTGTTTAGCGTTACTATTACAACTTCTCTGTCGGATCGGCACGTTGCCGTCTGCAGACCCCGCTCAAACGCCTAAATTACATCCGGTAAGTTCACTTACGGCAAGCGTAGCGTAGCGTTGGACGCCCTCCGGCCTGATTGCCCGATGACTTTGAAAAGGCGGCTGTAATTGACTAGGATGACAAAATAGAGAGATAGTGCCCTGGGGGAGACCTGTGTCCAGCAGTGGACTGCAAAAAGCTGATGTATGTATGTTGTTCTCTTAAAGATAATTTTAATTGTTGCTTTATCAAAAATTATGAAAAAAGTCAGTGGACGATAATATAAAAACTTGTGTAAATTACATGTTTTACTAGCTTTTACCCACGGCGTTGCCCGCAAAAGTGATGATAAAAACTATCCTATGTGTTAATCCATGTTACCTTCTATATTTGTACCACATTTCATTACAATCGGTTCAGTAGTTTTTGCGTGAAGAAGTATGAAACAGACATACAAATTTTCGCATTTATAATATTAGCGGGATTACGATTATGTTACCATTAGTTCCGTGCTTTCTTAGCTCGTGCTGACACTCTTTGAAACATAAAATGACAAAATAGCAAAAAAGGCGTTTACTAGAACTGAGACCAACGTAGAAAGCTATTTTTAGGTTAGGTTAATATTTGTAATGTGATCTTGTGTTTGCAGTCCTTACTATCTCTGATGAGCGTCGAGGAGACGACGGAGCGGTTGATCTCAATACTATGCGAAGCTGCGACTGTCAAAGAGCCCACCACTTACAAGACTGGCTTTTGGGGAAGAGCACAGGTATTTATTCCACAATGATAGATACGATTTAACTTGTCATTGGAAGTATTTTGCTCCTTTTAAATTCTAAGTAGACTTTCTTTCGATTGAATTTAAGACGAAAAAAGTTGCTAAGATGTTATGCGGTCGCTTATTATGTCTTAAAATACAAGAAGTACACATACACGAAATAACAAAAAGTACAGACAATTAAAACAAAAATCCCCTTGGTCCCGGTTGCTGTCTATGACTACTCCGTGCTTCGGAGGGCACGTTAAGCCGTCGGTCCCGGTTTCTGTCTATGATTACTCAGACGGCGGTCGTTACACAACCATGTCAGTGGCCTACTTCAGTAGAAGGTTGTTGAAAAACTCTGACATGTCGTTGGACGACCCGGTGTCCCACACGAAAAGAAAGAAGAACACAAGATTATCGTAGTAGAATCCCGTGTTTAATATTTAGAGACTTTTAATCCACTTCGCGTCGCTGGAGTAGTAAGTAAAAGGATGAAGTAACTAGCGACCACAACGAAAATTTAACATCGACAAAAAACGGACACCAAGAAAGAGTTGTAATACACATGATGTCCGTACTTTGGTATTGATCTGCGGTCGTCTGCAGACGTACTAGAGATTCGCATAATATAGAATGCTATTAAATTCAGTTTAAATATTTATTTATTTTTTACTGTTTATTGTACACAATATTACACAAAGGACATAACATATAGAACAATACACAACAGGTCAGCTTATTTTTTAGTTTTAGGGTGAGTTCTTCTCGTGAAACTGAACAACTTTCCCCGAGGAATATAAGTCGAAATATTTTTTATTATATAGGAGTTCAATTTTCACCGATGTTCGACCTATTTACCTTGGAGAAAATATTATATTTAATAAAATATTATATTATTATTATATACAAAAATTTATGTATTGTATTATTATTATATTATGTTAATAGGTTTATGTTTATTGTGCACCCCTCCCGCATTACGGCTACTCCCCTATCCTGTACTCTAAGGTTGCCTGGAAGAAATCGCTACCTAAGCGATAAGGCCGCCTTGTGTACACTTTTTTTAATTTATATCTTGTTTTTACTGTATTTCCTGTGTACAATAAAGTATTTTTGAATTGAATTGAGAAAAATTGTTTTGTTTCACGAGTAGAGCTCACCATTTTTTTTTGCAATAAATTTAATAGCACCTTATAATTGTTTTTAATAGTAGTTTATGCAACTGTGGTATAATGGGGGTCATTAGAATGCGAGTGTCTGTTTATCACACGAGGCGCAGCCGAGTGTGATAATAGATTGACACGAGCATTCTTATGCCTAATTATATGCAGTTGCATACACTATTTTATCTACACTCTAAAAAATTTACCCAGTTAAACACTTTTCCAACCGTCCGCACCGGCGATTGCAAGGCCCGATACATGGTCAAATTCAATACGAGAACGTAATATGGCTTGATATGAATTTTCGAAAATTCTTTACTAACAGTTGTTTACATGTCGAGTCTCAACAACAAATGTCTAAACAACTGAACAACAACTGAACAATAACTGAACAACAACTGCACAACACTGAACAACATCAGAATAACAACTGAACAACATCTTAACAACTGCTCAACATCTAAATAACATCGGTACAACAACTAAACAACATCTGAACAACAACTGAACAACATCTGAACAACATCTCAACAACAACAGAACAAAAACCGAAAAAAACATCCGAAAAATTACCGTAGAACAACAACTGTCAGGTGCGGCGGAAGATGGCGATTTGAGTATTGGCAAAAAAAAAAATTCGTTTCATTTCTCAACTTTATCGTAGTTAGAGTTTTCTCATTAAGTCATTACGCTTCTGTAATTTATAGTAAACCCTAGTTTTTATAGGCAGAATGCATAAAGTAGGTCATTATGCAACTGTTTTCGAATTCATAATTCGAACATTATGAGACGAGTGTAGATAAAAGCTTTTATTTAACTTGCAGTGTATGTAAGTATGTAAGTAAGTAAGTAAGTAACAATGTTTGTTCGGTGCAAATCTTGCAAGTTTAATTTGAACCACTTCTCGGTATCCGATTGAGTTGAAATTTTGCATGTTGGTCCAGAACCGATGACAATGCATGTGAATCATAAATTTGACCTGATGCTGCTGCCAGGATCGGCTCCGTACGAGAGATCTCCTCAGCGGTTTATAGCTGGGACACAAAATTTTGTATACGAATTCGTTTATTATAGGCAGTTGGTAGGCCCACCATGAATTAGACGCTACATCCAGGGTTGTCTTCGAACTATGGAACTCCTCAATATTCAACTGCTGGGACTTGCAATTTTGTATACGAATTCGTTTATTATAGGCAGTTGGTAGGCCTACCATGAATTAGACGCTACATCCAGGGTTGTCTTCGAACTATGGAACTCCTCAATATTCAACTGCTGGGACTTGCAATTTTGTATACGAATTCGTTCATGATAGGCAGTTGGTAAGCCCACCATGAATTAGGGTCACGTCAATAGAAGGCCTCCTGATAGAAGAATTAGACTGTTCAAAATTAACTGGGACTCGGCCATGTAATAATGACGCCATCAATGAAATGAAAAGACTAAGACATATTACAAGCTAATTCTTCTATTAGGGATGCCAGAGGAGTAGGCACCAACCTACTTCTATAGAATATAAAAGAGATAATTATACTTTATCCTAATGTTAGTTTTCCCCGTGCCTTAAGTTTTTCTATTGAAGGTCTCTCCGTTTTATAGAAAGACTTTCGTACTGATCAATAACTATCGTAACATAAACTAAAAAATATAAAATAAAATTATGTAAAAAAAACTTTTAAAACCAGCTTTTATTAGTGCTCTGAAAAGATGAAAATAAAATTTTGAATGACATTAACCACATTCATTTATGACTTTACAGAAATGAAAATATAATAAAAGCTTGTCGCGAAACTTTCAATTTGTGATTGAAATTTTGTAATAAGGTACGCACCTAACTGTAATTAGGTGGTTTCTTCTAGGCATCGCGACAAGCTTTTATTGTATTTTCATTTCTGTAAAGTCATAAATGAATGTGGTTAATGTCATTCAAAATTTTATTTTCATCTTTTCAGAGCACTAATAAAAGCTG
Source organism: Tuta absoluta (assembly GCA_027580185.1). Taxonomy (NCBI): domain Eukaryota; kingdom Metazoa; phylum Arthropoda; class Insecta; order Lepidoptera; family Gelechiidae; genus Tuta; species Tuta absoluta. The sequence continues at coordinate 620,380 of JAQAHW010000019.1, read as the reverse complement.
GTTTTAAAAGTTTTTTTTACATAATTTTTTTTTTTTTGAGGTGGTGCAACACGCAATGCGAATGTGCGTGTGGTGGGCGCGAGGCGGCGGCGACGCGGTGGCGCTCGCATGGTCGCTACGACGCGCCGCGCCAAGGTTACTTCTCGATGACGCTGATCCAGCTGTAAGTAGTCTTATAATTCAACTAGCACATTCGTTGAATTAGTACACCATACAAAATGAGCAGAGGTTTGAAACGTTCCGTTTTAATTTTGATGTATAATACGAATACTAAATTTTTGAAACATTTCCCGTGTTAGGTTTAATTTGTTTTGACTTAGACTTCATTCAATCTTTTAAAAAATTAGTCACAAAACTAACACAGTAGATGGAGCTGTGCCACGCGTTATTGGCATTTAGATACACTTGCAAAATTGGACGAGCATTGGCATTGGACGAGCTGCGGTAGCCCAGATGGAAGAGGCGTCGCCACTAGTAGTCGAAAGTCGCAGGTTCAAATCTTGCCCGCGCTTGAAACTTTTGCAAGTTAAAAACAAATTTTAATACGATTTCCATTTACGGCACGTTTTCTGGTTGATTCCATCAAAGACGTATTGCAAAGCACGACATAAAATTTGTATGTTGGTTGCCGCATACTTAAGTCTTATTATGTTGTATCAGGTCCGTCGTGAGGCCGGTAGCGCGCTATACCGACTGTGCGCGGGCGGGGAGGTGGCCGTTCTCGCGCCTTTACTGCAGCTGCTACTGGAACACTTGCCGAGAGCGGCGGACATGCGGCCGCACCATCCACATCATCATCATCACCATCATGAGGTATACAACCTTACTAATCAAATACAACTGCTGCAAAAGCACATGTGCAACCCTTTTTCTGAGCGAGATAATTACAACAGTATTCCCTTTAGAACCAAAAATATTTTACGAAATAAAGCGTCTCACAGGTAACGAATAACAACTTTCCATCCCTGGACGACAATTTACTTGTAGCCCGTGACAAGCAGCCTAGCCGCCGACGTATTTGGGTATTTGACTGGATAAATAATACAATTACAATGGAAAAGTTGTACGCTTTATAACTATTTTCCTAAAATATTTTAGACTTTGAAACTGCGTTTATACGGAACACGATAACATTCTTGTACCTAAGCATAGCAGCTGCTTTTAAAATTTATATAAAAGTTAGTGTTTTGACGCCTGCCAAATTAGTGAAATATGATGTCATAATTTTATATTATCAACAACATTTGATTTAAACAGTAGCTTATTTGAGCAGTCAGTCAAGTACCTAATCGAACCGTGCCATGAGCCTACACGAGCGCTTTCTTTGCTCGACGATTCTCACTCTAAACTTCACGAATTATTCTGAAAGTAACTAATGTTAATATCAACCAACGAAGGTTGTATTGATGCAGGTGGGGCACCATCACGCGGAGGAAGGCAAGGAGCCCTACGGGCCGGCGTGCAGGGACTACTTCTGGCTGGTGTGCAGGCTCATCGATGGACTGCCCGAAGACCTGTTCAAAGGTAAGCTCATGTATAGCATAACGTATACATTTTAAAACAAACTCATTTGGGGTAGATTTATGCAACCGACAGCCGGAGTGGGAACATTTGGTACAGTAAAGACAGAGGCCAGAGCTAAGTGATAAACTGCATCTGCAAGGTTCGGAAATACTCGTGAGGTAAATAAAACGCTACGGTCGAATTAACAAACGAACCTGTCTCATATGAATCAAACGTATCCATTTAGATTTAGCAAATAATACTTTCTTTCTTTTGTTAAGTATGGGTTTGTTCTTGACTCTAGTCTAGGTCATAGGACAGAGACAGAGGAGCGAGAGTAAGATGGAGCGAGCTCACCCAGAAGAAGCCTGTTCACTCTTACTTTGAAGAGATTAGGGTTGTATGCGTTTGGAAACACAGACGCAGGTAGTGAATACAATACTATAGCTAAAGTGTCCCAAAATAGAACGAACATATTTGCAAATCAACAAATTATTCTGAATATTAATTATTTGACAGAGGGCGCAACATCAGAAGACAGCGGCGCACCGGACCTCAACGAGTTATGCGAACAAATACGCTCGTCGCTGGAGAAACGAGAGATCATCGAGAAACGCTCCGAGCCCTGCGCGCCGGACGACGGACTGTACGGACAACTGAGTCTACTCACGCACCTGCTCAAACACCCGCTCCGGTTCAAGACTTCCGAGCAGGGCACTCGCACGCTCGAGATGGTAAGATATGTCTACATACTTCCATATCTAAGTGATGTAAGTTGTCTGTGATGAAAAACTGTATAGACAACTGAGACTACTCAAACACCTGCTCAGGTTTAAAACGTCGCACTCGCACGCACCAGATGGTGAGACGTGACTGGCAAAACTATGTTTTCTTATGTAACCTGTTTGGTGTTCCACTGTAGGCCAAATACAATTTCAATTTTATTAAAGGTGAAACAATATAAGAAAATAATATTTTGAGCTTCCATAGTGAATCAAATCAGCTGATCAGCAATTGTGTGCGGGAAGTCCAATTTTTTTTCATATGTAGGTAGACCTATGTTCCTTGGAGAAAGTTGTTTCTCATCACCAGCCCGATCTGAGCTTTCGCCATCGGTCACTTGTAAAAATGCACCCTATATTTCAACATGGTTACATACTGGTGTTCTTAGAAAAAAATTGTTCCGCCTGTCTTGTAAAAGTCTCACTTTCTGTAGGTCAGTAGGAAGAAATTTCTTAGTAGAAATAAGTTGTCCTGTTGTGTCGTCATTCTTTGTATATTATGTCTTTTGTAATGTTTCTTGTGTGTAATAAATGGTTAATAATAATAAAAAATTACATTCACACTGCATAAAGACTGCACTCATCATCATTGGCCTCACACGTCTGTGACAGACGATTTAATCAGTGTCTGAGACACTGCGTTGCCTGGGACGCAATTATGGAAAACGCAAACGCAAGGCTGCCCAGGACCTGCGCCACCCTCTCGGCCTTCCTGGCTGGATCCGCAGGAACGACTAGTCGATACGTGCGGAGCCAGGTCGGCTGCAGGAGTCTGCCGCGCGGTAGATCTCTGTCACACGCGCCCCCAGGAGACCCCGTTCCGGGTTTAATTGTGGAGTTGGCCTCTCCAGGACCGTTGTGCTTGGATCGGATTTATCCCTCGGTCGCTTCTTACGACCCCCACGGGAAGAGATGGGGTGGCGCTATTCTACTCTGTATCTGTAAGTAACCTACATAGGAAGTAAACTGAATCTTTTCGCTTATTTGGTCATATTTCTTTCAGGTATTCGGTTTCCTATTTGACGTGCCGAACCCTGAACATCGCAACCTGCCCAAATGCAAGTCACAAAAGTCTCGCGCGGCGGCGTACGACTTGCTGGTGGAGCTGGTTCGTGGCGCGCCGGACAACTACATGGTGCTACACAATAAACTGATGGAACATCACAAACCTGGTAAGTGACATGTCTTCACACATTCTGATTGGCCCGATATCATAGTGGAAAGTACCCCTGCCTGCTACGACGAAGGTCGTGGGTTCGATCCCCACACAGCACAAGTATTTGTAAGTTACTTTTAAAATATTTGTGTTGAGTCTGGGTGTTTTTATTTATTGTATGTATTATTTACAAAAAAAGAAAGTATTTGTGTATTAGGTATATCAGCTAGCTTATTTCCATTGTGCAATCTTTGCTTAGTTTGGGGCTAGATGGCGCTTTGTGAAATGTCCAAGATATTTATTTGATTATTTTATTTATTTTTCTTTTCCGGAGGTGGTCTGTCAGATATTTAATGGCCGTTTTAGAAAAATCGAAAATCACAATAGTAACAGGTTGTCAGTCTATCGCTTAACATATGAAACCCTAGAGTCCCTTAATCACCTTGTTCTCTCTTTGAAATAAAAGTTGTATGTTACATATTGCGTGTATACGTAGGTCCCCACGCGGCGTACCCGTGGGACTACTGGCCGGCGGAGGAGTCTCGCTCGGAGTGCGGCTACGTGGGGCTGACGAACCTCGGCGCCACCTGCTACATGGCGTCGTGCATGCAGCACCTGTACATGATGCCGGGCACGCGCGCCGCCATCCTAGCCGCCGACGCGCTCGCCAGCCGCCACCAGCCCACGCTCACGGAGATGCAGCGCATGTTCGCCTACCTCATGGTGAGTGCTGCACACGCGCGCCGCCATCCTCGCGGCCGACGCGCTCGCCAGCCGCCACCAGCCCACGCTCACGGAGATGCAGCGCATGTTCGCCTACCTCATGGTGAGTGCTGCACACGCGCGCCGCCATCCTCGCGGCCGACGCGCTCGCCAGCCGCCACCAGCCCACGCTCACGGAGATGCAGCGCATGTTCGCCTACCTCATGGTGAGTGTTGCACACGCGCGCCGCCATCCTCGCGGCCGACGCGCTCGCCAGCCGCCACCAGCCCACGCTCACGGAGATGCAGCGCATGTTCGCCTACCTCATGGTGAGTGTTGCACACGCGCGCCGCCATCCTCGCGGCCGACGCGCTCGCCAGCCGCCACCAGCCCACGCTCACGGAGATGCAGCGCATGTTCGCCTACCTCATGGTGAGTGTTGCACACGCGCGCCGCCATCCTCGCGGCCGACGCGCTCGCCAGCCGCCACCAGCCCACGCTCACGGAGATGCAGCGCATGTTCGCCTACCTCATGGTGAGTGTTGCACACGCGCGCCGCCATCCTCGCGGCCGACGCGCTCGCCAGCCGCCACCAGCCCACGCTCACGGAGATGCAGCGCATGTTCGCCTACCTCATGGTGAGTGTTGCACACGCGCGCCGCCATCCTCGCGGCCGACGCGCTCGCCAGCCGCCACCAGCCCACGCTCACGGAGATGCAGCGCATGTTCGCCTACCTCATGGTGAGTGTTGCACACGCGCGCCGCCATCCTCGCGGCCGACGCGCTCGCCAGCCGCCACCAGCCCACGCTCACGGAGATGCAGCGCATGTTCGCCTACCTCATGGTGAGTGTTGCACACGCGCGCCGCCATCCTCGCGGCCGACGCGCTCGCCAGCCGCCACCAGCCCACGCTCACGGAGATGCAGCGCATGTTCGCCTACCTCATGGTGAGTGTTGCACACGCGCGCCGCCATCCTCGCGGCCGACGCGCTCGCCAGCCGCCACCAGCCCACGCTCACGGAGATGCAGCGCATGTTCGCCTACCTCATGGTGAGTGTTGCACACGCGCGCCGCCATCCTCGCGGCCGACGCGCTCGCCAGCCGCCACCAGCCCACGCTCACGGAGATGCAGCGCATGTTCGCCTACCTCATGGTGAGTGTTGCACACGCGCGCCGCCATCCTCGCGGCCGACGCGCTCGCCAGCCGCCACCAGCCCACGCTCACGGAGATGCAGCGCATGTTCGCCTACCTCATGGTGAGTGTTGCACACGCGCGCCGCCATCCTCGCGGCCGACGCGCTCGCCAGCCGCCACCAGCCCACGCTCACGGAGATGCAGCGCATGTTCGCCTACCTCATGGTGAGTGTTGCACACGCGCGCCGCCATCCTCGCGGCCGACGCGCTCGCCAGCCGCCACCAGCCCACGCTCACGGAGATGCAGCGCATGTTCGCCTACCTCATGGTGAGTGTTGCACACGCGCGCCGCCATCCTCGCGGCCGACGCGCTCGCCAGCCGCCACCAGCCCACGCTCACGGAGATGCAGCGCATGTTCGCCTACCTCATGGTGAGTGTTGCACACGCGCGCCGCCATCCTCGCGGCCGACGCGCTCGCCAGCCGCCACCAGCCCACGCTCACGGAGATGCAGCGCATGTTCGCCTACCTCATGGTGAGTGTTGCACACGCGCGCCGCCATCCTCGCGGCCGACGCGCTCGCCAGCCGCCACCAGCCCACGCTCACGGAGATGCAGCGCATGTTCGCCTACCTCATGGTGAGTGTTGCACACTGCACACGGCAGGGGCGCTGCACAATCTGCGATACAAAATGTGCAGTAAATATTACGTGTGAATTGACGAATGTCTTCTGAGAGCTGGACAGAAATATAAAATTCGCCTATTTTCGTTTGAAAAATTGTTGTCGCATATTGTGCGCCCCGGGGGCCTACAAGTCTTTGCGTGCGAACTCATTGAGTATGATTCTTGCGCTGGCTTTCGATCAGATAAAGCACTGTGAAAGTTTGCAACGATTCTATCGCCAGCTGAGCTGAGATGTGTTGTTCTTTTGTCCAGTTGATCAGAGATGTGCGAATCTCTACGGAGACTACCGATCTAAGCTGGGTACTTTTAAAAACTTTGAAGAAATCTGAATTGTTAAATGTAAATTCATGCCTCGCACACAGATGTTGGGTCTTGTTACGAGAAATGCGTTAAGCCTCCTTCGGGGGCCGGGTGTGGAACGCTCACTAGTGTGTAGTCTTCGCCTCAGAATATGTTTAGTACGCGGAGATTGTGTAGTTACATGCCGTGTGATTAACCTGGCCAGCCCGAGGCAGTGCCTTTATGTTTATTGATTTATCCCGCCCGAGCTGGTTTTCTATTAGGACAATACAAAATTGTTTTAAAGAAAAGAAAATTGTGTTATATTTTTTTACAATAACGGACCATGACGTCAATAAGTGATAATACTATTCTACATTTAATAATTTCATTTTTCATTTGTGAGTCATTCGTCTATGTTTCAAGCAATACACAATCCTATCGTCCCAACTCCCAATATGATAACAATTTCGTTACGCAGGAGAGCGAACGCAAAGCGTACAACCCGCGCAGCTTCTGCAAAGTGTACCAAATGGACCACCAGCCGCTGAATACCGGGGAGCAGAAGGACATGGCGGAGTTCTTCATCGACCTGGTGTCCAAGCTCGAGGAGATGACGCCGGAGCTCAAGAAGCTCGTCAAGACGCTTTTCTGCGGCGTGCTCAGCAACAACGTCGTCTCCTTGGTAAGACTTTTGCTTTCCTTATTTTACCAGTGAATAGCACGAAAGTCGAGATAAGACTCAAAATATGACAAACCATTCGAAAGAAAAGGATAGGATATTGTTAATCAATCCGATAAACGCTTAAGGGTGATCTAAAAAAACTTAGCATACGATCTAAAAATCGACTAACGATTAAAAAATCAACCAACGACCCAGAAGTCGACAACTCGAAAGTTGGTAAACAAAATATAAGTAACGGATGACCACAGACTGCAATAAGGGCTTGGAATTGTTGTGAAAAATAGAAATTTCAATACAACTATCATTTCTTTAATTTCGATTCATGCGTTGCCAGTATTATTGCCACATTTAATTATAAATCATTTATTGTTCGTCATTACAGGTAGGTAAAAAAGATCACAGTTTAATGTATTATTTAGCATCTCTGCAATGTACCTTGCGGCATACGAAGATTTAATTACGCATAAAATTACAAATTCACAAATATATTTTATGAAAATAATGCTTTATCTAGATGTTATTATACCGTTTATGTCAAGTTTTATATAAATTTAATTAAGGAAACTGTACGTCTATAATGATAAGGTTACACTGTATTACATATTACTATATATGACTGTTTTGTTTCTTATAAAAAATAAATAAAATATAATGAGTAAGTATTATAATACGTGGTTGTTTCTCCAGGATTGTCCGCACGTATCGCGAACATTGGAAGAGTTCTACACGGTGCGTTGTCAGGTGGCGGACATGCGCAACCTGCACCAGAGCCTAGACGAGGTGACGGTGAAGGACACGCTAGAGGGAGACAACTGCTACACGTGCTCGCAGTGCGCCGCTAAAGTGCGAGCGGAGAAACGGTCAGTTATGCTACCGGCTTTTAAGACGTCAAAAAAAATCTTTAACATTTAAAGCCTTAATTACATAGGTATTGGTGTCTCTATTTAAGCAAAAATAGCCTGTGTTTAGAGACACCTCTCGTCTATAACAATAATTACAAATAAGTGAAGGCCGACGGTAACATATCAAGATATATAAAGTTTTATATGCATCATTTAAAGTTTGTCTGAGGTGAAGAATGAAGATACAAAATCAGTCGTTTTCACCAAATATCTGTCGGCTATTTTAGAAACGATTGATGTGATAGATTGCTATGTCAACTCGTCGTCGTAAAAGTCCCTTATTCGCCTCTTACGTGATACACGAGGCAGAAATGGGTTGATGCTATTCCAAGCCGGCATCACATGGCAAACTGGTATCACAAATTTTTAAGTGTAAGCTTACTTGTTTATTATTTGGCAGAGAGTTTAGCCCTCTGCGTTTCTACTCTCTCTTAAATGATAAACAAGTAAGTGCCAACACTATGTTGAGCGGACAACAGCAGCGTGCTGGATTTGGCAAAAAAACAAGAGCAGCGCTGTGTGACGCGCGTCGCTCAGTCCGTGCCGCTAACACGCGGCGCCAGCCCGCACGACATCTTGCCTATTACAGCTACTTGGGGCACGATACGCCTTCTAAATTCGGTCGATTTATAATGTCAAGCCGCGCGGCCCCACGCGCTCAAGGCAGCGTTGGGCCTAAGTCGCATAAACTTACATAAAGAAGTACTTGTTTGATAGGATATGATTTGTTTCCGTAAAATGATTCTCAAGTTATTTTTATTTTATTTTATAAAACTTTATTGCACAAAACGTACAAATGGCGGGCCTAATGCCTCGTAGCATTCTCGACCGGCCAACCATAGGGTAAACAGAGAGCTGGAACGAGTAAGTTATGCCCGTTATCAGTGTTTTATTTCTAACCAAAATAACATTGATTATTCACAAGTATTCTATGTTAACTTGTCACTTACATTCTTATTCATCCATAGGGCGTGTTTCAAGAAACTCCCTCGGATACTGTGCTTCAACACGATGCGGTACACGTTCAACATGCTGACGATGCTCAAGGAGAAGGTGAACACGCACTTCTCGTTCCCCATGAGGCTCGACATGTCCGGATACGTGGAGAAGCATCTCATGCCCGCGCAGTATCAAGGTGTGTGTGTATACATTTATTGCATTTCAGATTTCTCGGAGTCTGGCGTCAAATAACTTTAGTATTATTTTTATTAATAGACTAGCTGTTACTGTTACATACATACATAAATCACGCCTATATCCCTTACGGGATAGGCAGAGCGTTAACGGCCGTAAAACGGATAATAACACCATGTCTGACAAAAGTTTGAGGGTCATTCGGAAATTTGTGTATCGCCAGTGACAGATTGTCAGCTTATCGCCTAAAATTGCAATACACACCCTCGAGTCCCTTAGTCGCCTCTTACGACTCCCACGCTAAAGGGGTAATGCTATTCTAAGCCGGCATCACGCGGCAATTTTTGTTGAATTACGACTTCAATAAATTGGTATGTTCGTCCGTTGTGTTGGGAATGCAAATGCTTTTTTTAGTTTTTGGGTTACAGCTCACCTATCGTTGAAATTGTCTCAGCCTTGGTCAAGTGCAACCTTAAAAAAGCATTAATATCGTAATCAAACTAAAATAATTATCAAAAAGTCTTTGATTATTCTGTTTTATAGTTATATTAAAAGAATAGTAGATGGGTTGTTTGTTTTACCTTTTGGTACTTCATTTTACAGAAGAGAAAAGAAAACAAGAAGAAGCAAAGAAAGATGGCGAGAGCAGTACAAACGAAGATACCGAAGAGGAGGAACACTATGAGTAAGTTTGTCTATGGCCTAGTCTCTTAGAGCTTGAGTTGAAAATACCAATTGCAGAACCACCAAACTATTCGCCGTAGTGACATAGACTGCGCTCCCTGCTGGGTACAGAGGAATTGAAGTAAATTGGTCCATGGTACACTGCTTGACAAAGAAGAGTACAATAATAAATACTCAAAGTCTAGCAAATTACGTTTGTACATACACACATCACGCCTATATCCCTTAATGGGTAAAAGGGGTAGGCAAAGCGTAAACGGCTGTAAAAACGAACATTTACATAATAAAGAAAATTGTGTATTGCCTTAATGATAGGTTGTCAGCCCATCGCCTAAAATTGCAATACAAATGTAACCTCGAGTCTTTTAGTCGCCTCTTACGGGAAAGAAATGGGTTGATGATATTCTTCTTCTTCGTCGAGTCGAAATGGTAACTAAATGAGATTGGACCAGTGTTTGGCCACAGCCACAGCTGTTGGGTTCGCCTCTTTTAGGTCCTGGTGAGAGCAAGGCTGCGGACAGTTGGGGCAGCATAGAAGGTGGTCCATGGTTTGGACGTCGCCACAATCGCACTTATCGTCGGATGAAAAACCCCTATGATATTCTAAGCCGACATCACACGGCATAATATACAGGGTGTAAGGGACAGCCCTCCGAATACCAGTAACGTGCATTCTGACCATGAAACTGAACAACTTCTCATAAAAAAACTAAAAATTATTTTTTGACTTCCCATAAGAAATGCAGTCAGCTGATTGTGATTTTGTATGGGAGGTCAATCTTTTTGTGTCGTTTCCTGACCTATGTTTCTAGTGGAAAGTTGTTCAGTTTTATTGCCGGTATGCACCCTATCAGTATTCGGAGGTGTCTCTTAAACCCCGTATTTGTACCCTATATCAAACTGTTGGTAATTGTCGCCAGCTACGAGCTGATAGGCGTGACTGTGCACACGGGCACGGCGGACGGCGGCCACTACTACTCGTTCATCCGCGACCGCGAGCACCCGCAGCCCGACCGCTGGCTGCTGTTCAACGACGCCGAGGTCAAGCCCTTCGATCCCGCGCACATCGCTGCAGAGTGCTTCGGCGGAGAGATGACTGTGAGTGGAGTAGTTTTTTGTTAATTGAAGAATAAACTTACAAACAACATAATTCTTTTTACTCACTGAACTCAATCTTAAACGTTGATTAAGCTACAAACAAAAAACAATTTAGAAACAATTTTTTAGAAGTGTGAAAAAAATAAAATGCGGTGAAGTTCATTGTCTAGCACGTTCACACCATGCACCTGCTCCTGCTCCTGCCGTTGCTCGAAGCGGAAGTATCAACGCGATTGAGTGTTTACAAACTGCCTGCAAACTCTTCTCGCATCATTACGACTGAGCGAGATAGCAATATATTCCACACGCATTCGTGCTGCCGTTCCTTTGACTCGCGCACGAAAAGCCGACAATCGAGAAAGCACGGGAAGTGGCAGCGGCATGACGAGTGGCAGCGCGAGTAACCTGTTTACATATTCGCGCTGCCCACTTCACTTACTATTTCCCTTCCCATATTGGCATCGTGTGAACGTATTGCACGATGAGAGGGAAAAATTCATCGGTACTGTTCCTTGCTCCTAAAAGATTATTCATGACTCTACATTGTTGCAGAGTAAAACATACGACTCAGTGACGGACAAGTTCATGGACTTCTCGTTCGAGAAGACGAATAGTGCGTACATGTTGTTCTACGAGCTGACGACGCCCAGGCCGCATCGGGGGTCCGACAGCGGGCAGCAGGAAGAAGCACAGGTATTAACACAATGTTTGCATAAAAGCTCTAATTTAGGGCAAAGGTGAACGAGATTGTCGAAGCGAATTATTAAAGATGCACCGACTATGGTTTTAGCCGACAACCAACTAATCGGCATACAATCAGCCGACTAATTGCCGACTACAAAAATGGCCGATTAGTCAGCTAAGCTGATCATAACTTTGGTGACGCTTGGGAGAAGAAAATCGCTTGTATACGCCTTTCAAGCCCTTTGATACTAGATGTTTTTAATTATCATATAAAAATTCAATGTCGTTATTACAGCTGATTTGGCTTTTCAGTCGACTATTTGTTGACTGCAAAACTGGCCGACTAGTCGGTGCATCTGTACAAATTATCCATGAAACGTACTCAGTGAGAATGAGTGTCTTATAAATTCTTCTAACTGCAAAACTTGCAAACACGTGAAGCAACCGTGGAGCTTTCGTCATGAATCAGTTGTATGGTCTTGCAGTATGGCGAAACTTAAATAATACGCATCAGTGTATCTAACAGCCTGTGCGAAAAAAGAACCAGCGTGAGATTTTGGTGCGCCTTTGTGCCTCAATATGATAACTCTAGGCTGCCTATTTTCAGCTTTTAACCTTTGCTATTTTCATGACGAGTCATGTTTTCCACAGTCATCAACGGCAGACGAGAATCCAACGTCAGCGGTTGAGAGCCGAGGCAGCGAAGCTTCGAGCCCTAGTATCAAGCTGCCGCCAGACCTGCTCAAGTGGATCTGGGACGACAACATGCAGTTCCTTCACGACAAAAACATATTCCAGCACGCGTATTTTACGTCAGTTTTCATACACTTAAAAATTATGCCATTTATCTCTTTATTTTTTAATAGCGGCCTGCCTAGCGGTTTCACCCGCTGATAACCGTTTTCCCGCGGAAATAAGACATTTTTCAATCGGTCCAGTAGTTTCGGAGGCTATTCAATTCAAACAAACAATCAAATCTATCCTCTTTATAATATTAGTGTAGATTGTAGTAAGGAGAAAAGGAGGCGCATGGTGCCGCTTCAGAAAATTTACCAAGAATGAATGAATGAATTTATCAAGAAGAAATAGGCCAACAACTAGATTTTTTTGAAGTTGACATCTTACTTTGACAAACTGGCACCCAAAATTATCTGTCCTTCTTATGCTTCCCCTATACTATAAAGTCGTCCCTGTCTAGAGTCTGTACGGAAAGAGAATAGGCGTGGGCAAAAAGTGAACTAACAATTTTTCATTGGTTGCTATGACATTTCTTATACTGAGGCACAGCGGCGCCCTCAATTCCACGCCTTTTCTCTTTCCGTACAGACTCTGTAACGATGTGTGTGTAAGGCTTCTCTAGGGGCCAGGAAATGAAAATCAATATTACGATAACTACACGATACAACTTTCCGGGTTGGGGGTCTAAGGGCAACTGGCTAATCTGGCTATGCGGCGTGTCGCTATCCCAGTCGCACATCGTGGAACGCGCACACGCAGCATATCCAGTTACCGCCCCAACTCTATCTAGTGGGATACCGTCGTTTTGCATATTGTTGAAGTTCCTAATACATATACTTTGGCATATCTCGGTTTGCATAAAATTCTTTGTCATACTATTTGTTTGGCATAATGTTTGTATGTCATACTGCATTGAAAGTCATACTATTATTTTCACCTATTTTATTTTAGACTAGTTTTGAGTTGCATATTTGTTATTTTTCATAATATTTTTCTTCATAACAGGTTATGGTGCGGCGGGGGTGGCATGTTTTTAAAATAATGCCAACGAATAATAATGTATAATCTCTTGCTATATTTCAGTATCTTTAAGAAGATGATGATGTCTTGTTGAATGATAGATGGTAATCTTGAATAATGTAGTTTATTTTCCTTGTTATAATGTGACAATCGATAATAACTTGATAATATTAACGAAAGCGAGTGCACGATGCGCTTGTATGACGTGAACTGATTTATACATTACATAGGTAAAAAGTAAATTAGCTGATTAAGACTGTGCGGTCGTACGAGACCGTACATCTTCCCGGGGCAGAAAGGAAAGATAAAATTAAGATAAAAATATTAATAAATTACACAAATTCAAAGAATAATTAATGTTAATAAAAATTAAATGTTTCGTTAAACAGAATCTTCATTGAAATCGAATTTTCTTTGGATAGGGCTCGTAGACTTGTCTTTTAGCCTCTTGGTGTTTGTGCCGGCCGCGCCTGTTGCTGGTCCCGCGCGCACGCTGCTGTGTAGTTGGTCTTCTCGAAGCGTCGACACTCTCGCGGATCGCAAGGCAGGCTCTGGTGGTGCTACCGTCATCTCTATGACTTCTCCTGGATCAGTTCTACTGGTTTGACTTATCTTCCATTTACATTGAAAGCGCTTGATTGCGACAATGATACCTACGATCGCTATAATGCAGAATAGCACGTATATCATTGCGTAATGGTGGATGTCATGAAAACTGACGTCATGAGTTAATACTGCGCTGTCTTTTAAATTCTTTATCCTGTTTTGAATAACAGTTGTTTCTTGTTCTAGCTCCAGATGCGTCTTGTTATTTATGAGGAAATGCGGGATAGTTATGTTGATCATGTGGTTGATAGGTGAGATAGTAATTGGAGATAGTAAATCAGCAGTAATCTGTACCTCGCTTGTGTGAGGTTTATGGGTATGTATAGTAAACTCTTCTGTTTTGATAAGGCAGCCATAATCAACCGTCATAAGGCCGGCTCCAGACAGCTGATGTGCTGTCATACGATCCTCACACATTGTTTTCACGTTACAACTATTGCAACAAAAATAGATATATGTATTCATAGCATAGCTCTCTTGCCACTTGTTTTTACATTTATTGATGGTATATTGACAATCTTGTTTGTCCATTATACATAGATTTTTATCGTCCTTGATGTGATATTCTGGTTGCTTGCTATGACAAAGGTATGAAGATATCTGTGTATAACAGGCTCTGACATCCATTTCAGACATGGGTATAAAAGTGTCTTTCTTCATGTTCATTGCTATGAAATCTGATACGGGTAGTAAATTGATTACATTTGTTTCTTGCATTTTGGGTATCGAATATATTTTCAGGATCTCATAAGTGTCTCGGCTGATTAGTGGTATCTTAATCTCAAAAATTAGATATTCTCGCATCATTCTTGTTTTGATATTAAGCAAGTTGTATAATTTTCGCAGGTCGGAGTGAATGTTATCCACAGGTAAGGCGACATCTTTTGGAAGTTGACTTGATATAGTACTAAGCTCGTCGATCAGCTGTTCCGGCGTTAACAGGTGCAGGTTAAATCGCCCTTGATATATGTCTGTTACAGTGTCTATTAATGCATTCTGAGTTTCTCGTAGATTGTGGAGTACATTGCTTGCTATAAGGGCTCCTATAGTAAAATCTGAAATGGCGCCGTTTTCTTGTGTGGCGTACTTTACTTGTTTTAGAGTATTTTGCAACGTAATCAAATGTTGATTTATCGTTTTATGTTGTTGGTTCATAATGAATTCAGTTCTCTTCAATAAATTGTTCTCGGCTTCTACAATGGATGTTTGATTTTTCCAAAGCTGTACTATGTGGTTTTCGTTTTCTCTCAGCATGCTTATATCTTTCTTGTACTGTTCGGCGAAACTCTCGTCTAATACACCGAATAGGCTGTTGGCAAGGTAGCCCACTCCGTTGATAAGGCCGCGTCGGGCGCGTGTTCTCGTAGTGCGCTCGCCCATGTGCTGAGTCAACAGCAGCTGATTGTAGTAGTCGAGTTCAGTGTAGCCGTGACGTAGCTGGAGTAAAATTGCATTGCAGTGTGATAGATCTTGTATCGTTTTGCATGACGTATCGAGTGCTTCAATGTACTTGTGGAGTGCCGTATTTCCTTGCCAATAAGGTTCCATTTTATAGTATACAACTAGTTTCCATTCGTCTTTGATGAGAAGCATGTTTGCAACTTTGTCAAAGTATAAAGTTTGGTTTTCTCTAAACTTGGTGATATTTACATAGGCTTCGGTGCTTGATATTATGGTCATGAAAAACAATAAAGATGAGAATAAGGTGCTAAAACATGGCTTCTTGTTGGTTCCCTTGTTAGTTTTCTTGTTCGTTTTCACATTTTCAGTTTTCATGTCTCTTGTAAGATTTTCATCTGGGGCCGTATCTTGTTCATGTCCGGTCAACAAGGATAGCTTGACGATAGGGCGTTTTATGTATCCGCTCTTTGTTTTCAGGGTTACAACTCGAGTGTAACCATCTTTTCCTGGATGCAGCTCTATTACTCTGGCCATAATCCACTTGCCTGGAGGGAGATTGTCATCGTGTACGAGAACCACATCGTTGATGTTTATATTGTTGTGTGGTTGCCTCCATTTTGACCTTGTTGTCAGCTGAGACAAGTATTCAGTACGCCAGCGATTCCAAATATCATGATTTATTTTTTGGACTAGCGACCAGCGAGTTCGCTGATCTTTTTCTGTTTCGACGATTGTTAATACTGGTCCACTTGAAAGGAAATGTGATGGAGTCAAATAATCAAGGTCCTCTGGGTCTTCCGATATAGCACAAAGTGGTCTTGAATTCATTATAGCTTCGATTTGACAAATTATTGTTGAAAATTCCTCATAAGTCAGACGTGTTTCACCGACTACTCTCTTTAGGTGGAATTTGAAGCTTTTGACTGCGGCTTCCCAGAGGCCGCCTGCTGATGGCCATGAAGGTGCGTTGAAATGGAACTTGATTTCCATATCTGTTATTTCATTCATAAACTCGTCATTAAATATCTGTTGAAGCTCTTGGTACTCTTGTTGTAGTACACGGCTTGCTCCCACAAAGTTACGCCCATTATCGCAGTACATGTGCGCTGGTTTCCCTCTTCGGTTGGACATTCTTCCTAGCGCTGCTAAGAATGATGAGGTAGTTAGGTCACCGACCAGTTCAAGATGGACGGCCTTTGTGACCATGCAAACGAAGACTGCCACATATCCTTTTGTCGTCTTTATCCCACGACCCTTGTTGGCCTTGAGGAATACATGTCCGGTAAAATCACACCCTGTATGTTTAAACGGGGTGGAAGTGGGGTTAACTCTGGCTCCAGGTAGGTCAGCCATTATCTGTTGTTGCAGGTTTGGTTTTTGCTTTTTACAAATCACGCATTGGTGAATATATTTTTTCGTAGTTCTATTGCCACTTAGCACCCAGTATTTTTGCCTAATGAAAGCCAGCGTGACCCTAGCTCCACCATGTAATGTAAGTAGGTGAGCTTGGTTTATTATCAAGTCCGTCAAACGGTGATTTTGAGGTAAGATAATCGGGTTTTTCATATCAGGATTGATGTTTGCGTTACGCAGCCTCCCTGATACACGAAGAATTTTATAATCATCTAGGTAAGGGGTGAGGCTTAAGATTCTGCTCTTGTTTGCAATCTTTTTATTTTCTTGTAAGCATTCTATTTCTTGTTTGAAAACTTCTTGTTGTACTTGTTTGATGATGATTTCTTTAGCTTCTCGTATTTCTGACAATTGTAGCCATGAAGTTTGTTTTCTTTCTTGTTTTTTGGTTATGAATCGGCGAACCCAGGCTAGTACGCGTACAATCTTGGTGAATGAGCTGTACTTGTTTAACAGTCGATCAACAATACTGTCTTGGGCTCTGTAGTCTGTGGTTACGATGTTTACTTGTTTCTCTTTTTTCATTTCTTCATTAGTTATGTAAACTTTATCAATCTGTTTATTAGTTTGTTTGTTTTGTAGCAGTGCAGGTCCCCACCACCACAAGGTATGATTTCTGGCTGGCTGTAAGACCTCTGCTAGCGCTGTCAGCGGGGTTTTCTGATGACTTGACATAGTGCCAGCAGTCGGCTGGCATGATATTTGTAATTTTTCGAACTCGGTGGCTCACGAACGGCTTCCAGCGGTCTGGGTTTCCTTGTAACCAACCCAAAACTGCAGTAGAGTCAATCCAGCCGTAGGTCTTGATATTTTGGTTCGGTGACAGGGCTTGTAGAACTTTTTCCATGAGTTTGGACAGAAGAAGGGCCCCACTAAGTTCCAATCTTGGTAGTGAGACTTCTTTGCTAGATGGGACCAATCTGGATTTTCCGACAAGTAGATTAATTTCAGTTTGACCTGATTTGATTATCTTGCTATAAATGACGCAAGCGTAGGCTTTAAGTGACGCGTCGCTATATCCGTGTAATTCAAGTGTGCATGTGACGTCAGTTGTGCCGAACCATCGAGGAATTTCTATCTTATTTATGTTTTCGATATCAGCCTTGATTTTTTGCCATTCCGTGTTAATGTCCTCAGGGAGCTTGTCATCCCATTCTAGGTTCGCTTTCCACACTTGTTGGAAAAGCAGCTTCAACTTAGTCGATAAGGGTGTCAACCACCCTAACGGGTCGAATAATTTGGATATTTCTGACAACAAAGATCGTTTAGTGTCATCCTTGGTTTTGTCGTTACTGATTCTTGATTTGAATAGGAAAACATCTTGATCTGGATTCCATATTAGACCAAGTGTTTTTGTGGATTCAGCTTGTTTGAAATTAAAGCTTTCGCCTTGGTTGTCTGTGTCTTGCAATAACTCTCGATAATTAGAATTCCATTTTCTCAGGTTGAATCCACCGGTTTTCATCATGTTGATAAGGTCTTCTTTCAATTGTTTTGCTGATTCTACTGAATGTGTCCCGTGTAGTAAATCATCCATATAGAAGTAGTTTTTGACAACTTGCGCAGCTTCAGGGTAGGTTCTTTGTTCGTCTTCGGCCAACTGCTGCAGTGTCATCATTGCCAAAAATGGTGCGGCCTTGGTGCCGTAAGTAACAGTTGTAAGCTGATACTCTCGCAACAAATCATGAGGGCTGTCTCTCCAGACGATTTTTTGTAATCCTTGGTCAATGTCTTGAACCCCTATTTGCCTGAACATTTTTTCTATGTCGGCAATGAAAGCTACTTTATATTGTCGCCAGCTCAATATAATTTCCATAAGATCTTTTTGTAGGTTAGGCCCTTTGCACATGCAGTCATTGAGGCTAGTACCCGATGACGTAATCTCTGCTCCATTAAAAACGACGCGATGCTTAGTAGTTGTTGATTCCTCGCGCTGTACGCAAAAATGAGTGAAGTAACACTCAGGTATCGTTTTACCGCCGGCGAGCTTCATATGGCCTAGTTTTTCATACTCGTGCATAAATAATTTATATTCTTTTTCTAGTTCCTTGTTTTTACTGAACTTTTTCTCCAAATTAAAGAACTGTGCGACAGCTTTCTTTTTAGATTGACCCAACTCGTTGATGTCGGACGTCAAAGGAATTCGAACTTTATATCTTCCGTCTTTCGACCTTGTTGTCGTTGACTTGTAGAATTCGACACACTTGCTATCTTCGTCCGTAAAAGTTGAGTTTTCAGGTATATCTTCAATTTCCCAGAACTTGTGTATTTCATCAGTGTTATTTAAAATTACGTTGCATTGAAGACTTTGCATATTTTGTATCTCGCCGAACAATATCCAACCGAGTCTTGTTTGTTGTGCAATCGTAACTACTTCGTCAGCTACTTTATACATTCCTTGTTGAATTATAGTTGCATAAACTCGGGCGCTAAGTAAAATATCAATTGGTTGGCGAATATTGAATTGGGGATCGGCAAGTTGAATGGTTTCTATAAAACTCCATGTTGGTTTTGAGAAAGAGCAGTTTGGCAAATCATTTGTTAAACTCTTAATGATGTAAACTTCAGTATTGAATGTGAAGTTTTCGGTACTTGATTGACATGTTAGTTTCATCTTTCCGGTACATATGTTGTCCTTGGTGCCAATGCCGGTGATGATGCCTCTACACTTCTGGCGAGGTAAATGCAATAGTTGTGCGATATTGGATTTAAGCAATGAAACTTGTGAGCCAGGGTCGATTAGAGCTCGTAGGGTTACGTATTCTCCATCAGCGGCTTGAACTTTTATTATGGCGGTTGCTAAGAGGGTTTCTGACTCATCATCTTCCTGTGCCACGTAGGAGTGGTGCTCACCGCGCTTTGTATTATCAGCGCTTACTTGATAAGATATTGATTTGGAGGGTGCTGTGTTATTTCCCTTTACGTATGCTTCATGCAGCAATGTATTGTGAATTTCATTGCATCCTTGAACTCGGCAGCGATTTTTTGATGTACATGGCTGGCCGTTGTGACTAAACAGGCAACAGCTGCAAAAATTCAACTGTGCAATTTTCTGTCGCCTTTGGATTGGCGTGAGTTCTGCAAATTGTTTGCAATAATAAATTCGATGTTCGTCACTATTGCAAATTGTGCATTTTATTTTAGGTGTTATTTGCTTGTAACTTGGTTGCGAAATAGCCTTGTTGCTCGTGTATTTAAAGTTGTATGACCTTTCTTGTTTGTATGATGTCGTAGGCTGCGCCGAAGATTTTTGCTGATAATTTTCTTGTTTCCGTCGGGCTGATTCCATAGAGGTGAATTTGTTTTCCATGTAATTTAGAAATTCACTCAAGCTTGGTAGTTCCCTTGGCTCCTTTAATGACTCTAGGTAATCATTGTGGGTTTCAGCATCTAATTTCTGTACTAAAATATGTACTAGAATTGGATCCCAGGTATCAATGTTTACACCCAGGTTCTTGATGGCGTTTAAACATTCAGATGTGACGTCATGAATGCGTTTTATATTGTTCGATGTAGCTTGTTGCATCGCTGGGAGGTTCATAAGGGTGTTTAGATGCGTGGTAAATATGAGTTTTTTATTATTATATCTGTGGTTCAGGATTTCCCAACTTGTGCGATAATTTTCCGAACTAATCTGTAGATGCTGTATTAAACGCTCAGCTTCTCCCCTCAGCTTGCTCTTGAGGAACTGTAGTTTTTAAGCATTCGATAAGGAAGGGTTGTTATGTATAGCTTCAGTAAACAGGTCCTTAAATGATACCCACTGCTGATAATTGCCACTAAATATGGGTATGTCGAGTTGTGGAGTGGATTTCTCTCGGTGTGCCACTGACCACATCTTGCTATTTATAGCTCTTTTCATGATATTAAATTTTTGTTCATGTTCAGTGAATCTGGCTTCATATTGCTTGTTGGTACCACCCAGTTCACTGTCGATCTCCCAGTGCATAGAATCTATAACGTTCCATCGGGTCTGAAGGTTTCTTAGACAATCTTCAAACTCCCATTTCTCTTTGATGGCTTCTGGGTTAATGTTGGATACAGTTCTAGCGAAGGCCTTAAAATTGCTTAATTGTTTTTTCATCATCTCGTCTAACTTGCTGTTGGTGCCGGTATTACTGAAATTGGAACCCTTGTTGCGCTCGTTGTTATCATCTCCGTCATTAACGGGGTTTTTCTTCTCACTCGCATTTTCATTGTCATCGCTAGGTGGGTGTCGCCTTAAATACTCTTTTTCAATAATTGCTTTTATTCTTAAGTAATCGGCTCTTGTTTCTTCATACAAATCGTTGGTAAAGTATTCATGATTTTCAGGCAATATTTCCAATAACTGTATGTGAACGTCTGAAAATTTCTGCCACAACGAATCTAGCTTATTGAAACGTTTCTTGTAATGGTCAGGAGTTTGTCGGTCTTCACCATCTTTGTTGAAGTTGACTAAAATTCGCTCTAGTTCATGTTGAACAGTAACTTGATTGGTTAAGAGTGGTTCTATCTTTTCCATGATAGCTTGTTGTATTCAAAAACTTGTTATATGAATTTAAAGTCTTGTTAATAAAATCTTGTTAAATATACTTGTTAAAATATCTGTCTTGCCCCAGCAGTCAAGTGGGAATCGCAAGATAGCTTGTTATTTAGGTACCTGCTTGTTGTTTTGTTCCAAATAATTTTAATGTGCACTTGTAGTCCTTGGTAGTCCTTGGTGACTTGAGATAGTCCTTGTTTACTATGCTTGTTGACTTGATGAAAATATCCTCCAGGACAATGTTTCCTTAGCTTGCTGGTTCTCGATAGTAGGTATAGCGCCTAGTGTGTTCAAAAGTGATTGGTGCGCACTTTCACTTATAAACACAAAATTCACCACACTTGGTTGTAAAGAAGTAAAAGCACTTGGTTGCGTTGCTAATTTCCTTCTTCACTTGGTCTTGTTCAGTGTCCTCGTAATCCTCCGTTTGGTTTTTTGCGCCTTCTAAACTCGTCTGGTGAGACCCGCTGGTGGGAGGCCAG
The DNA here is from genome assembly GCA_027580185.1 of Tuta absoluta. NCBI lineage: Eukaryota > Metazoa > Arthropoda > Insecta > Lepidoptera > Gelechiidae > Tuta > Tuta absoluta. The sequence goes on along the minus strand of JAQAHW010000019.1, from coordinate 598,768 downwards.
AGAGCCGATTCGCCCCGCACGGAATTCACAAGTGACACGTTGATATTCGAAGGACCATTAGATGTATAATCTCTTGCTATATTTCAGTATCTTTAAGAAGATGATGATGTCTTGTTGAATGATAGATGGTAATCTTGAATAATGTAGTTTATTTTCCTTGTTATAATGTGACAATCGATAATAACTTGATAATATTAACGAAAGCGAGTGCACGATGCGCTTGTATGACGTGAACTGATTTATACATTACATAGGTAAAAAGTAAATTAGCTGATTAAGACTGTGCGGTCGTACGAGACCGTACATATGCCTAGTTATTTTTATGCTTATGAATAATATGCCTAGTTATCTCTATGCTTATAGACATTATGACTTAGTAATTTATGCTACAAGGATTATGCGTGTTGTTTTTATGACTTTGAATAATTATGACTATAAAACATATGCGTAATACAAATATGACTTGAAATTTAATGCAAACCGACCCCAAACCCTATCTAGTTTGTGTACATTCTGTCCGAGGCGATGATGTGTCACGCAAGTTGTAACGTGCCGCAGGTTCATGGGTCAGATGTGCAGCTCGGTGCCGCAGTCGCTGCTGACGCTGCGGCCCGAGATCACGGAGGTGGCGGCCAGGTTGTCCACGTCGTTCTTCATTGAAACCTTCATACACGCCAAAGAAAAGGTTAGTGCTGAATGTCTTACAGATTCATGGTCTTGACTTTGCAATATCCAAAAAAGGGAAATATCCAGACAAAAAGACAACACATCACAGAGTACCGAAATGTCGTGTAACACCTGAGTTCTTAAGTCTGTGAGATTTATGTTCAAAACACAGAACTACGACTAAAGCTAGCTTTAGTTGTAGTTCTGTGGTTCAAGATACTAAAGCGGGATTCTTTTAATACAGTTTAGATTTGTGTTTCAGCGGGTCTCTGTAAAAATCCAATAATTTTTACTTCTTTTGTATTTTATATATAATATTCTTTATTGCACAAAATACACAGAAAAGATATATATAATTTTTGTCGCAAAGGCTAGCTTATCTCTAATGCAAGAGATCTCTTCCAGCCAACCCATGTCTTGTGAGATAATTTAAAATTTTGGGGCAAATAGGTAATACGAAATGAATTTAACAAAATAAATGAACATCTAACTCTGTAAAATATTATAACATGCATATATATATCATGAATAGATAAACAAACTTACATAAATACTATAATAATACATAAATATTTCAAGGTATATTTCAAGTTCAAGTTACGTCACCATCATATGACTATCATTGGGCTAGAACTCATGCAACTACCGAATGTATTTTCAAAGCCTTTGCTCATTCATTCGTTCAATTAAAAAAAAACTCATTCACACTTATCATACGATAGTTACTATACAATAAGTTCATCTTGTCCAGCCAACGATGGTGTCATGGGTGGAGCTGGTGACGAAGCAGTTCAACGCTTCGGCGGCGGCGTCCGAGTGGTTCCTGGGGCACATGGCGCACGACACCTGGTGGCCCATGCAGGTGCTCATCAAGTGCCCCAACCAGATGGTGCGCCAGATGTTCCAGAGGCTATGCATGCACGTCATACAGAGGCTGCGGTGAGTCGTACAAACAAGTGTATTTTTTTTGAAAACTTTCAAAATTATCAAGCGCGGACAGGATTTGAACCTGCGACTTTCGTATTACAAGTGACGACACCACTACCATCCGGGCTACCGCAGCTCGTACCTTGCCCGCCAATTTTGCAAGAGTATTTTAATGCCAGTAACGCGTGGCACGGCTTCATCTACCGGGTTAGTTTTGCAACTTATACCCGGCGACTAATTCTATCTTTACAGATTGAATGTAGCCTAAGCGATGAAAAGCCGCGATAAATTGAACACCAAATTTTAAAACACTTCCCGTGTTAAATTGTCCCTATACAATTTCAAAGTGTATTTATTTACAAGTGATTTTTATTAACGTTGACTGGATATCGTCCCTGTATCATATGTATTTTACTTCATGAAACTGTTCTTTATATACAGGGTGTAAGAGACAGCCCTCCAATACTGATAGGGGTGTATCTAGACCAGGAAACTTTACCCTCGGACAAATTTTTATAATAATAAAAATGGCCCTGTGATGTCGGTTTGAATAGCATCATCTCATTTTTTACCCGCTGGTGTCGTAAGAGGTGACTCGAGGGTTACATGTGTATTGCAATACACATTGGCATTATGGCGATACACATTTTTTTGAATAAGCCTTGAATATTTATCAGACGTGGCATAAATATTGGTTTTTTACTTTCGTGTACGCTCTGCATGCCCCGATATGGATAAAGATGTGATATAATGTAGGATAAATTACAGGAATCGTAAAAAAACTCCTTTTCGTAGTATACGCAGTCAGCTGATCGTGATTTTTTGTGAGAGGTCGAATTTTGATAGTCGTTTATTGACAGATTCAAATGGCAAAGTTATTCAATTTCATGGTCTGCATCCACCCTATTAGTATTCGGAGAGCTGTCCCTTACATTACACCCCGCATAAAATTCACCGATCAAGCTGGATTATCTAAAACTCGAAGCAAAAATAGCCGACGTACTCGAAAGCCGCAACAGAATTCGACAAACAATCTGAAATTCAATCAGCAACCCGAGTGCTACTTTTGGGCCGCTGTTCGAGTTTCGTTTTGTTTGCTAGACAAACTGCGAGTAAACAGAGGACCTGATACATCAAAAGTCGGCCAAATATTTGAACTACCAAACAGGCGACCTTCTTTTTTGCCATTAGCTTGTAGCCAGGCCTACATTACTCCATCTAGGTCAAGAGTTTCACCCCCACTGAATGCCTACTGAGGACTGCACTTCCATGTTTTTTGGTGTATTAAAAATGTGAATAAGCGTAGAAATTTGCTCATTTTAATGAGAGTAATGTATCTGTTACGTACGTTAGTAACTATTACCACAATTTAACAAGGAGTTTGTAGTTTAACTCGAGCACCTTTTCGCTTGAAACTACCTACAGAAGGATTTTTTTTTTTGTTATCAAATGTAAACTGTACTTTGCCTGTGTGTTCCTTTGTGAAATAAACAATTATTATTATTATTATAAGGGATGTTAACAAATTGGTTTTAGGAACCCGAATTAAGTGATGTCACAATAAGGTACCATAATGTTAAGTTACAGTAAGAAAACAATGAATTGAATTATTATTTAATGAGTTGTTAGGATTCTAGGTATTACTTTTTCCGATTTCTTGATGCATAAACAAAAATGTGCGGCGGCAGTACAGTTCGCTGTGACACGAGCGGCAAGAGATTCTATGTAGTAGTCGTGCACGTATAGGTCGGTCGGGCGTGTGCGTGTGTGAGTGCACAAACCGGGCGTTAGTATGAAGTTAAACTACTGCTCCTTGGTATATTGTGCTATTACCCTAATCTGTGATGTAGCTCACATTTGACTAACTTCCTTAATATGCACCAAATTAATGTCCGTATTCCATTTCAGATCTAGTCATTGTGCTCTATACCTACAAGGTATGGAGGAGGAGAGCGAAGATACGAGCAAGTTAGGTGAAACCAGCTGTGTTACTAGATTTATAAGGATGCTGTTGTCACTGGTAAGTGTACCTTAGTTTCCTAAGTATACGGTAAAATGAGACATTTCAAAGAAAATATTCAGTTGAAAAATATTACATTCCGAATTGAATGTCGCGGATTAACCAAAAATTTAAACGCGTCGTCGTGAAAATTATGTAACACAGCATGCATTCTACGAAAATCCGGGCAAAGGGTCCAAACGGGATCCTCTCAGTCAGACTTGGCTGTCCGTCTGTCTGTCACCAGGCTGTATCTTATGAATCGTGATAGGTAGAGAGTTGAAATGTTCACTAATGCCGTATTTCTGTTGCCTCTATAGCAACAAATAAAAAAAAAAAACAAAATTAAGGGGGTCTCCCATTAAAAAAAATACATTTTTGTCTAGAATGGTTACGAGGCTGTATGTCATGAACGTTAATAGTCAGACAGTTAAAATACTAAAATACAAAATAATATAATCAATATAATTATTTGAGGGGGCTGCCATACAACAAACGGGATCTTATGCCACTTTGATACAAAATAGTACGGGGAACCCTTCCTGCTCGAGTCCGAATTGCACTGGAACGATTTAACAAAATTTATTAATATGTTTTAGTTTACATTATTGTTGTTTTTACACTAAAAAAAGAGTGTAATGTTTTTAGAGTTCATGTATGTATGTTTGTATGTACGTATGTATGTATATATGTGCGATTCTTTAAAGGACTGAAACTCGTTAACCGCTGAACAGATTCGAACATTATCTCGAGTGTCAAAGGCTAGGCTTCGTGAAAGAAAGCAGTCGTGTTTTTAAATTTATAAATTATGTTTGTTATCAGATGGAAAGCGGTGCGCGGCAACATTCACGCAATTTGACGGAGTACTTCAGCCTGCTGTACGAGTTCAGCAAAATGGGGGAGGAGGAGGGACGCTTCCTGCTCAGGATCAACGCCATCTCCAAGATGATCAGCTTCTACTTGGGACACAATACCAATACGGTCAGTATCTATTAAACTAGACTAAACTTAAGCACAGTATAGTTAATAGTACTACCGTACAGTACGGTCACTCCCTGCCTCCCCCTACAAGCGCCGCCCACCCGCGCTCGGAGGACGCTCAGACACCGGCTAGCAAAGGACGCGACGACGAAGGTCATTTCATACTGCCGCACATTGCATTCCCGATTCGCGAACGCAAAATGGCGGCAACCCTGACATGTTGTCTCACACACACATGCATGGTCCGCGTTCACCTACGCGAGCTTAGACTGTGTGCGAAGCAATGCGTTTGATTCATACATTTTAGCGCCAGTGTCCGAGGTGTGACTTAAGACTGGCTGGTGATAAGTAACAACTTTCCCCAAGGGACATTGGTCGAAATACGAATAAAATATTTACCTGATTGCCGATCAGGTGATTTGAGTTACTATGAAAACCCAAAAAATGTTTGTCCTATTTTGATCTATGTTCCTTTGGGAAAAGTTGTTCCTTGTCAACAGCCAGTCTTGAGATTTCGCTATCATTCACATGTCAAGGCCCAGATATCACACATGTATGCGTGGCGAACAAAGTGTTGAGAAACTTTCAAGTTATTTTTGGCAATTACGTTATAAATACGGTAACAGTGCCGCTTTGAATGCAATCGTAATAGACTGATGCATTAATTGCACTATGCTTACGCGTTTTGTTACACTACCAGAAACATGCGTCTTTTAACCATGTCTGTTCGCACAGAGAACTGCTTCGTATTATATCATCGTTTATCTTTTACATCAGGTGGAATCTCCAACGGAGGAGGCGTCAGGCAGCGGCAGCGGGAGCGGCAACACAGAGAGTTCGGGGGACAAGCTACGCCCCGGAGCCCTAGACAAGATGGTGGCGTTAGTCGCGGGGCTGGCAGAGCGGTCGAGGGACTCCAGCGGACACCTCGCGCTGGCGCCGTGTGACGCGCGCGCGCTCATACACGCCAAGGTCAGTATAGACAACTATCTCTTCGGGAAAACTAATAGGATTGTGGCCGAGCTTCTTTTTAAAACGATATTTTGAATTAAAAGCTGATGTCACTATACACTATTTCGGAGTGCGCCAAAAATAAGCTTTAAAATTGTAAAAAAAAAACTACACTGCATGTTTTAAAATGAAGAATAAGAACTATTCTACTTCTGGACTCTGATTTTTAACATCAATGTCTTGTTTGTTATTATTTACTAAGAATACAGCCTTATTGAAACCATCACTCCATAACTACGATCCCATCAATTGCCATGTTCATCGATCGCTTAACTGTGACAGTGGTTTGAACCGAAGAACCCTGGTCTGACTTATCTGTGGTCTGAACCTGGGATTAATGGCCGCAGTTTGTGCCTCACTTGCATGATAAAACGATTTTCGTATAACGCGGCTGAGATTCGAAAAATAAATTAATGCACGAACAAGGTCTAACCCTTTTTTAGCACTCGCGATCACTTTCACTCATTTTAAGTATTAGACCGGGTCTATCGCGATAGTATTAAGGTACCCGCGACCACAATACATGAAACTGTATTGAAACGTCGGGACACAGGTAAATTATTAATATTTACCTAAATACTATCGCGATAGACCCGGTCTAATACTTAAAATAAAGGTCTAACCCGGCGTAGGTAAACCTCATTGCCTATAACACCGTTAACCTTGCCCGTCTATATGTATGCAGGGTTTCCCGTTCATCCAGCAGCAGACGCGCGACTGCCTGAACCTGCAGCAGACGCGCGGGCTGGTGTTCGTGCTGAGCCGCTGGAACGAGCCGCTCGCTGCCAAGATCGTGCAGATGATCTTCCACGCCATCGCCAAACATGCAGAGGTAATATTATACAAGGTTGAGTCAGTACGGAACCTTTGTACGACTACTAACTTGTGTGCATTGAGGCCCGAAGCGCAGCGTAAACTCTCTTTAGTAATCGGTCTCTTTCTTCGCGCGTTAAGAATTACGCGCGTACTATTTCAAGCCGTTGACGCTATGTCAACTCTGCAAAGCGTGTCCTTGTGTGACAGTATTCTTGTCAGAACGCAAACTTTGCAAGGTGATTCTAAGAGTGACAGTTGATAATCACATCATCGCCCGAGCTGAGACTTGTGTTCTGTTGATATCAGAAGTGGGATACTTATATATTTTTCCACAGAACTGCAGTCCGTTCTTCAAGCTGCTCACGCTACTAGTGGAAGGCAGCGGTTGTGGCGCGGGGGCGACCGGCGGGCTGCCTTGCTTCACGCAGCTAGTGGTCGCGCGGCTGTGGGACGCGGCGGACGTGTGCCCGCACGCCGCGCTAGAGTGGCTCGCGCTGCAGGTAACCATTTATAAATGTGGCTTCAAAACACACGCTTCCGGGCTTCTGTTGAGCATTATGGCTGCTGACGAGCGGGACATTTTCAGCTTCCAACACATAAATTCTTTCCAAATATAAATTACAACCTGGATTAGTAGAGTGGTTACACCAAGCATGCATGATCTCTTTTCCCTACAATCAAAGGGTAGACGTTTCCCCTTGTGTCTCTTGTTTTAATCCATCCTTTACTGTTATTGTAAAGTTTTGTGGTTAAATGAAAATAATACATGCATACATCCTGCTCGCGCTTGAAAATTTATCAAGTTTTCAAACATACAAATATCTTGAATAATATATGGGAATTTTGAATAACGTATTTTAATCACCTTGTTACAATGTGACAATCGATATAACTAGCGAGTGCACGATGCGCTTGTATAACGTGAATTGATTTTGACAATACATAGGTAAAAAATAAATAAGCTGATTATGACTATGCGGTCTTACGAGACCGTACTATGCTTTTTAGAACTCAACTTTACGCAATCATTTATACTTTTTACTACTATAAGCACGTCGTGCCGTGTGATGCCGGCTTGGAATAGCATCACCCCATATCTTTTCTAAGGGTGTTGTAAGGCGATTAAGGACTCGAGGGTTTCATGTCTTGCAATTCTTGGCGACAGGGTGACTACCTGTCACTATAGTGATACACGATTTTTCTGAAACGGTTCTCAAATATTTGTCAGACGTAGCGATAGCGACCGTATTTTTACGGCCGTTAACGCTCTTTCTACCCTGCAAGGGATAAAGGCGTGATGTGTAATTTAACTGTATGGTACGACAGGTGCCACGCAACAAAGCAGCGCACGCGTGGGCGCTACGCACAGCCGATCGCTGGGTGGAGCAACAGTTGCTGGCGGCGTCGGCGGCGCGGGTGCGCGCGGCGGCGGCGCTGCTGCTGGTGGCGCTGGTGCCGTCGCAGCACTTCCGCGCGGGGTACGCGCGCGCCCGCCCGCAGCCCGCGCCCCACCATCTCGCCAAGCTGCCAGATACTGCGCATCACACGCTGCACCAGGTATACCAGCTGATATTATAAGCCAAAAAAGGTACGGCCGATGTGGCGCAGTGGTAATGCGACTGCCTGCAACGCAAAGGTTCCGGGTTCAATTCTCGGTGGGACACTCACTAAGTCGATATTTATCACTTTGTGAATTTGCAGAGTGAACCACCTGATTGTCCGAAAAGAAATGGTTCCGTGCTTCGGCGGGCACGTTAAGCCGTTGGTCCCGGTTGCTGTCTATGATTAGACGGCGGTTGTCACCATATCAGAGGCCTACTACTAGTATCAGCGGCGGTTGAAAAACTCTGACACCAGGGATTATCGTGTCGTTGGACTACGCGGTGTCCCATACCAAGAGAGAAAGAGAGAGAAGTCCTTAATTTTTTAAGCCTACATAACCGAGTTGACGAACGACACGGTGTCCCACACGAAAATGAAGAAGTAGAAAAGGTGGCTTTGGTGGGAAAAAAACCGACTAAAAAAATACGGGAGATGACGTTTCTTGTAAAATAAATCAATATGAAATTGAAATATGAAAAAATTAAAACGTTGAAGTCATTTCTGAAATCTTGATAATAAATAAATATAGTAATATTATTATTAATATATATTTATTATTATGTATAGTAATATTGCTTGTTCAAAGGTATTAGGTAGTTAGATAGATAGATAAACCTTTACAGTTAGAGGCAAGAATGCAAGAGTAAAAAAATGCATATTCTTGGACTTCTAAGAGGTATAAAAAAACTGAAACTATTTCAATTAGTGAACCATGTCATAAGGACAATAGTCTTCACAAATCTGAAGAACTTTTCACAAGGATAATACGCCTAAATGTGAATAAAAATTACACATATAATTTTTCTTCATATAGGCCTGTCTTTTCAGGGGAAGGACATTCAGTTTCCCAAGCTGGCTCACTCTTTGAAATGTTGCCAGCATTTTACACAGGCTCTATAGTATTTACTTCTACGATACCAATGTGGTGTTTACTCGTCAGGTGTATACGATGCTCCTGGGTAAACTGAAGGCGGCGCGCAAGTACACGGATATCGCGGTGCACGGCACCATGAAGCTCACAGCCTACTTCGGCGTCATGTCCTACTGCGTCGTCGGCAGGGTAGAAAAACTCATGGTAAGTCTAGTTAAAAGTAGGTATTCTGTTAAAATAATGTTGGTTTTAAGTTTGTGTACGCTGCTGCGAAAATGGTGCAATAACAAAACGTTGTGACGTCACTAGACACTATTTCCAAAATTTTTAATTGTTTCTACACACATACATACACACACATCCCGCCCACATCCCTTGCGAGGTGGGCAGAGCGCAAACGTCTGTAAAAAAACAAGCATTTACGCCACGTCTGACAAACATTTGAGAATCATCACAATAGTGACAGGTTGTCAGCCTATCGCGTAATATTGCAATACACATGTAACCCTCGCGTTAATTAATTCGCTTTTCTAAGTCGGCATCACACGGCATAAATAGTTTTTCAGTTAAATAAATCTTATCTTGCATATTTTGAACATCGATAAAATAAGACTATTCTACTTTTGGACACTTATTTTAAACATTCAAGTCTCGTATTTTATTAGGTACCCAGGACACAACTCCCCCGAACGTCTACTCACAGTTACTTCCTTGAACGTCGACCTCATTGACCCTCCTCCTTCTTGAAGGCCACTTCCCTAAACTTCCACATCCCAGAAAGACATGATCTTAAATCCTAACATGTGTTTTACAGTCTTATACAGAGAGTAAGAGAGAGCCATCCGAATACTGATAAGGTGCATGCAGACCATAAAACTGAACAACTTTTCCCTAGGAATAAATGTCAGGAAACGACAAAAAAAAAAAAATTACCTCTTATACAAAATCAAGATCTGACTGCAATTATTACGGGAAGTCTAAACTTTTATGGCGTTTTCTGCAAAAATTTGAAGTTGTTCAGTATCATGGTCTGAATACATCCTATAAGTATTCGGAGGCCTTACAGCCTGTACATAAATGTGAATGAACTTGATATATTTTAATTGTGCAGTTCGGGCAATACTTCAACGACCTATGGGATCTGTACCACCCGGCGATATCGGAGCCGTCGGTGGCCGTCCACCCGAACAAGCAAGCTCTGCTGACGTTCTGGCACGCCGTCTGCGTCGACTGCCCCGAGAACGTGCAGCTCGCCGTCTCCCACCAGCGCCTGGCCAAGCACATCGCCTTCAACTACATACTGTGAGTGGATAGTGTTACAAGGATAATGGGTGTACTTCTATAGTGCAGACAGAGCGAGTATCCGCTTGACGCGATCATGACGTCAATAAGTGATAATGCTATCCTACATTGAATAAAGTTATTCCCAGGTCCCTGTGGGCCCGAGATTCGAAAGAATACCAACATAATAATAAATCATTTATTTGCCATTAAACAAGGTACATAACAAGATGAAATTAGATATAAAATAAATCCGCTTGTTTAGCCATATAATAGCATGCAAATGTCCACATTAAATTACAACATTCATAATCAAAACCTTAAAACATAATTCAAAACTTAAAACAAAAGAAAACACAATGTCAGTACAAGATATAAACCATGGCATTGTGAGTCAAATAATTAAAATATGTAATAAAATAAATCAATAATGTCAAAATACCCTAATAAAATCCACACTAATATTATAAATGCGAAAGTAACTCTGTCTGTCTGTCTGTCTGTCTGTCTGTCTGCTACGCTTTCACGGCCAAACCGCTGAACCAATTTTCATGAAACTTGGCACAGAGATTGCTAGCATACCGAGAACGGACATAGGCTACTTTTTATCACCATTCGAGGGTCTGGAGTATAGATGTAGACCACCAGGTGTACCACCAGGAGCCCAGCTAAACTATTAGAGATACAGGCATGGTTCCAAAACAAAAGTTGTTCAGTATGATGGGCCGCTTCTTTTCACAAGGACATTGAGGATCTGGAGTACCCTATGTAGACCACCAGGTCTACCATCAGCAGCCCACCTAAACTATTGGAGATACAGAAATGGTTCCAAAACAAAAGTTGTTCAGTATGATGGGCCGCTTCTTTTCACCAGGACGTTGGGGATCTGGAGTACCTTATGTAGACCACCAGGTGTACCACCAGGAGCCCAGCTAAACTATTAGAGATATAGGCATGGTTCCAAAACAAAAGTTGTTCAGTATGATGGGCCGCTTCTTTTCACAAGGACATTGGGGATCTGGAGTACCTTTTGTAGACCACCAGGTGTACCACCAGGAGCCCAGCTAAACTATTAGAGATACAGGCATCATTCCAAAACAAAAGTTGTACAGTATGATGGGCCGCTTCTTTTCACAAGGACATTGAGGATCTGGAGTACCCTATGTAGACCACCAGGTCTACCATCAGCAGCCCACCTAAACTATTGGAGATACAGAAATGGTTCCAAAACAAAAGTTGTTCAGTATGATGGGCCGCTTCTTTTCACAAGGACATTGGGGATCTGGAGTACCTTATGTAGACCTCCAGGAGCCCAGCTAAACTATTAGAGATACAGGCATCATTCCAATACAAAAGTTGTTCAGTATGATGGGCCACTTCTTTTAACAAGGACATTGAAGATCTGGAGTACCTTATGCAGAACACCAGGTCTAACATCAGGAGCCCACCTAAACTATTGGAGATACAGAAATGGTTCCAGAACAAAAGTTGTTCAGTATGATGGGAATAAGTTGAGAAAGGACATTGCCTTCTTTGCCGAGGACAGAAAAACAAAAAATGTGGTATAGAGGTATAAAAATGTATCACAGTAACTTAAATTACCTTTTTATCTGTCTTATCTACTTATGCTGACTATTTAAGTGTGCTCAAATCGGCACCTCTGGAGTAAGTACTGTGTTATCTACTGACTTTGGTAGTCAATGGTTATAAATATTGATCTCTCAGGCCGGATAGCAAATTTTGAATTGTCCCTTTAACAACAGAAGCAAGCAAGTCATCTTTAAACAGTAGAGATAAGAACTGTTCTAATATCACTGTCACACTGACTATGAATACACATACCTACTTTAGAACTTCTACCTAAAAAAACTATCTAACGCGGACGAAGTCGCGGGTAAAAGCTAGTAAAATAATAAAAACGAATGAGAAGGTTTTAAAAAATAACCGAGTAAGTAAAAGATAACCGAGTAATGCTGCAATAACGAAAGAAGTAGTGTCGAATAAGTGTTACTTAATTCAGTTAGATTTTTCTGGTACCTCGTCCCATTATTTATTGAAAATAAATCGTCATACTCGATTAGCAAATAGCATAGCTTCGACTTTACGCAAACCAGATAACTCGCGGGACGCGGGGCAAAGAGCAGGTGGGAGCGGAAAACTTGTAAGAGTTGGTCTGGTAGAGCTGCGGTAGCCCAGATGGAAGACGCGTCGCCACTAATAATGGCTAAAGACGCAGGTTCAAGTCCCCCCCGCGCTTGAAATTTTTTGCAGGTTTTCAAAAAAATTGTATTCCACACGGGAAGTGTTTTAAAATTTGGTATTCTACGTGTGTATCGATACCCCACCTACTTCTTGCCCCGCGGGCGTCCCTCGAGTTATCTGGTTTGCCTATATGTAATACTATTTCCTGTTATATTTCGATCTCCTACAAGATGGCGCAAAAAAGTCATCGTGTTTGTTTGCTCATATTTTGCAAACTAATTAAGTGTAAGTTACTGTCACAGAGCACCGAACCGTCATGCGCGTCACCCCGAGTTCTTTCGTCCGTGACGACTGTAATGTCATGCATGCTTGTTATTTCAGCGCGGACCACGAGGACGGCGAGGTGGTCGCGTACAACCGCGCGATGCTGCCGCCGTACTACGCGCTGCTGCGGCTGTGCTGCCGGCGGTCGGCCGCGTTCGCGCGCGCGCTCGCCATGCACCAGAACATACACTGGGCGTTCCGGAACATCGCGCCGCACGCGCATCTGTACCCGGCCGCCGCGGACGAGCTGCTCAAGTTAGTGTTGCCAGTTTAGCGCCAGCGCTGCGTCGAACGGGCTGAGCAGCGTAATACAAGGAACCGAAGTCACGCAGCGCTGCTCTTGTATTTTGCCGAATCTAGAACGGTCTTGGCGCTTAGGACATATTTAAGGGGCATTCCACGAAGACTATAACTTTGTCGGATATGTGACGTGTATGGGTTGCACCTACCTATGTTTATTATTATGCCCAGCTACACCACTCGAAGAAGGTGCTTTTTAAACACTTCAGTCTTTCAATCCCTTCAGTTAATTTTAATACCGTATTTGCGATATCTTGTGTGTCTTACACGGAATAATTAGGGGGTCACGAACCCGACATTTTCCTGGAATGACCCCCTTAGAGATGACCCCCTTAGCAGAGTCAGGAGGAGCGGCCTGACTCGTGCAACAACAGCTGATTTTCATTCTTTGTTGAAGATTTCACGCTTTGTACACATTATCAGGTCGTTAAAAACATAAACTGATTTGTATGTCACGAAAATGCAGCTGGCTGAAGTATTTAAATTATTTGTATTGATTAATAGGATCACCCTGTCTTAATGCCTAAAAATAACTCGTTATTTTTTCACAGACTTGCTCGAATACTGGCGGCTCGCGGAGGCAACAGCAACAGCAGTAACAGTAGCGGCAACGGCAGCAACAGCAACAACGGCAACAGCAGCACCGCCACCACAGACAACACCGACAACCGGGAAGCGGCCGCCTTCAGACGGAGCACACTCTCCGCGTACCTACAGGGTACGAACCTAGGGTTCTGATCTAAGTACTACAAATTAAGAAAAAATTTACATAGACTGCATTTTTTATGAGAGCCCAGTCCGCAATTTCATACACATATCACGCCTAAATCCCTTGCGGGATAGGCGACCGTAAATAACGAACATTTACATTACATTTGAGGATCATACAGAAAATTGCAACCGCTTTATACCGTTGTTCCGTGAGAATAATATATTTTAGCTTGATAAAAAGAAGCCTAATGTTACTCAGTGATGTTGTAATGGTGACAGAATTTTTGATATTGATCCAATGGTTTGGGAGTTTTTCAATGACATACAAACAAACAATATCTCCTATTCTTCATAATATTAGTATACATTCGGGCTTAAAACAATCTAGTAGAAAACTTTGTATTTCCGTAGAAAGCAGTGAAAGTCAGTCTTCTCACTCGCTCGCCGCGTGACGTTTCACTCAATAATATTTTTAAGATTTATTCATTAAAATCTATGGAAATCAACGAAACCAACGTGATAATTAAACAGTGTCAAGAAACCTCATCAAGCATAAGTGAAGACAACGCCACATCTTTACTAGTGAATACCTAAATAAATAATAAATTTTAAAACACTTCCCGTGTTAGGTATACAATTGTTGAAAACTTGTAAAATTTCCAAGCGCGAGCCGGATTTGAACCCGCGTCTTACGCCATTACTAGAGGCGACGCCTCTTCCATCTGGGCTACCGCAGCTCGTCTCTTGCCCGCCATTTTTTCAGGTGTATCTTAATGCCAGGACGCGTCGCACGGCTCCACCTATCGGGTTGGTTTTGCAACTTATACCCAGCCACTAATTCATTCTTTACCTATTGAATGTAGTCTTAGCGATGAAAACCCATGCCACGCGTAACTGGCATTACGACTTGCAAAATTCGCAAGCAAGAGACGAGCTGCGTTAGCCCAGATGAAAAGGCGTCGCCACTAGTAATGGCGAAAGTCGCAAGTTCAAATCCTGCCCGCCCATAAAAAAAATTGCATAAATACTTTACTAGTCTTTGTCGTTCTAGGTTTGAATGGGCGGACGTGCTGGACCACGCTCATATCCGCGTTTTGTACACTAGTGGAGAACGAAGATGATAGACTGTACGTGGTGTACAACGGAGGACTGCAGATGACCTTTGAGGTGAGTGAAGGTCAACATTCGCTGGGGCGTGCGTCGACTCGGTGTCACACAACAATGCCGGACACAAAAACAATGACGGACAAGCTAGTCTTGGAGTAATCCTCAAACTTTGTCCCATCGTCATTATATGGCAATCGAAGGACTTTTTGAGAAATTGATGCTGAGCGTAGACGGATTATAAGTTGGGCCTTACAATAGTAAGCATATTGTCCACCAGGCCCAAAAACAAGATAAAGACAATTTTAAATGTGAACTGTACAAAGGCGGTCTTTGGCTGACGGTGATTTCCGCAACCTTTGCTAACATTATCAGCCACAACAGTCCACTGCGGGACATGAGCCTCTTTCTATTAGGAGGTGTTGCCATACTTTGCGAGATATTGCATTCACAGGGAACGCTGCTGCCCATTCCCTGGATGATTATCCCTTAGTTGCTTTTTTCGACACCCTCGAGAAGAATTGGGGTGATGATATTTCAAGTCGGCACCACACGGAAAATTGCAAAGATAATGTACATATAAGGAGGTGTTGCCATACTTTGCGAGATATTGCATTCACAGGGAACGCTGCTGCCCATTCCCTGGATGATTATCCCTTAGTTGCTTATTACGACACCCTCGAGAAGAATTGGGGTGATGATATTTCAAGTCGGCACCACACGGAAAATTGCAATGATAATGTACATATAATATTTTCTTGAATTTGCACAACTATTACACATCACAATAAAGCAATTTACAACGGATTTAACTAAAACGAAACGTAGGAATGGTAAAATCCAAAATAAACACAACTTCTTAAATCCGTTTCAAATAGTTTAATTGTGATAATGTACTACACTCTAAAATATAAATATTACACTCTTAAAGCCTTATGCTGAGCGGATATTTTAATAATTAGTTATAAATTTATGTACCTTCAATATTTGGTAACATATAATCATTTTTCGTTCAAATAAAATAAAATTTTCATAAAATATACCTTATGAGATACCTTATTGTTACCGTGTTTTAGTTTTAATAAATAGTTATAAATTTATGTACCTTCCAATATTTGGTAACGAATAATCATTTTTCTTTCAAATAAAATACAATTTTCATAATATATACCTTATGAGATACCTTATTGTTACCGTGTTTTAGTTTTAATTATTAGTTATAAATGTATGTACCTTTAATATTTGGTAACATATAATCATTTTTCTTTCAAATAAAATACAATTTTCATAAAATATACCTTATGAGTGTTTTAGTTTTAATAATTAGTTATAAATTTATGTACCTTCAATATTTGGTAACAAATAATCATTTTTCTTTCAAATAAAATTTCCAGGCTCTACACAGTCTTCACGCGGTATACGTGGAGGGCGGCGGCGGAGGCGGGGGCGTGCGCGGGGAGCTCACCGCAGCCCTGCGCTGGGCGCGGACGCTGTGCAGGACGCTGCGCACCAAGCGCGAGCCCAAGGAGGCGCGCGCGCTCCTGCTCTCGTGCAAAGACTGGCCGGAGTGCGCCCGGAGGTTGCTCACGGTGCTCAACTTGCAGCGGCACGCGCATACCTGCCTACACGCGTTAGGTAACTACATATCTTTAGTGTATTTAGTATTTTAGTCGCAGGATGTATATAGGAATTAGTACATATATGGCGGGTGACAGGAGTGATGCCATTAGGCAGAATGGAGGGTTCCAGGTGGTGTCGGGAAAAGGGTAGCTACCCGCCTGGCCGGGTTTTGTGGCCAGGGGACCGACTGATCCACCTGGATAGAATTGGAAGTTGTATATATGCGTTGCGCGGTAAAACACTTCGATATCGCGTTTCAGGCTCTTTGTTCTGTCACGTGGCGCCATCTTGCAGGTATGTTAGAACTTCTGTTGCGTCTTGCTTGCTCGTGAACCACTTGGAGTGAGCTTCTTGTCGTAGCTCCCAGCCCAGAGGTCGCTACACATACATACATAAATCACGTCTTTATCCCTCGCGGGGTAGGCAGAGCGCAAACGGCCGCAAAAAAAGGACATTTACGCCACATCTGACAAACACTTGAGGGTCAATCGGAAAACTGCGTATCGCCATAGTGACAGGTTGTCAGCCCATCGCCTAAAATTGCAATAAGTAGTAAGTAAATATCTTTAGTGCATTTACTATTTTAGTTACAGGATGTTTATAGGAATTTATAGATTGAATTAGTTGCCGTGTGATGCCGGCATAGAATAGCATCACCCTATTTCTTTCCCTTAGGAGTCGTAAAAGGCGACTAACGGACTCGAGGGTGTGTATTGCAATTTTAGGCGATAGGCTGACAACCTGTCACTGGCGATACACAAATTTCCGAATGACCTTCAAACATTTGTCAGACGTGGCGTAAATGTCCGTTTTTGCGGCCGTTTACGCTATGCCTACCCCCCCAAGTTATTATAGGCATGATATGTGTGTGTGTATAGATTGAATCACAGTTATAAGTTAAACAGATATGTTATTGTCATCTTGAATAGATTATGATAACAATGCGACATAAAAGAGAATTTAAAGAGTTTACTTTTGTGAACAACCTCATAATTATTATTTATTATTATTATTTTGAGCCAGACATGTCCCACTGCAAGGCAAAGGCCTCCCTCTGTTTCTTCCATTTATCCCTATCATGGGCCGACTCCACCCAGTTTTGGGCGTGGACGTGTAACTCATCTTTCCACCTTTTTCTTGGACGACCACGTGCCCGTTTTGCGTTGGGAGGGACCCAAGTAGTTGTTATCTTTGCCCATAGTGCAGCAGGCATTCTGGCAACATGTCCAGCCCGAAGGCAGCTAATCTCAAGGCAGCACATCTCAACCTCATAATACTAAACTTTAATTGTACACAGGTGTCCTCCGAGAGCTAGTTCTGATCGGCGGCGGGGCAGCCCTCGGCGCCATAGTGCCCCTCGCGGCCGGGGCGCACTGCGCGGCGCGCTCGGCCCGCGGCGCGCGGGGTGCGCGGGTGACGCGGCGCGGCTCGCACGCCGGCCGGGGCGCTTCGCCCTCGCCCGCCGCGCCGCCCGTCTCGCCCGCGCCGCCGCTCGCGCCCGTTTACAGACCTTATCATAAGTTTATTGGTAAGATAGCTTTGTTTTTTACTGTCTGATTTAAATGCTGTTTCAAAAAAGGGTTTCATGCTTCGGACCTAATACACAGCATTCGAAGAGCTTAGACTGCCACCAATTCACCAACCACAAAACTACCTTCGAGTAGGTATATATTGCCCTCAACTCGAGATATAAATTCTCTTAACTTACCTTAAATTAGTGCTGTCACTTTCCGACAAATAAGTTTCGAAAAGGATGGGAGATATCTTAGTCCTGTCAAGTTTAAAAAAGTCAATGGGTTCTTCGCCATTTTTAGTCAATTTAGTCGCCATGGTTTTACTGGTCCCTTATTTTGGCAAACATGTATGATAAACGTCAAATTATAAGATATGACAGAACTTTGATATCTCCTATCTTTTTCTAAACCTATACCTGTCGTCTGTGGGGTAGGCTCTCAACAAAATAATCAGGTGCAAGTTAAGGGGGATCAAACCTTAAGTGTTCCAGACTTATTAACAAAACTGACTGAAGAAATTTGTCCGTCTGTCTATTATCATCACGTCAGCCTAAAGCAGTCGACTGCTGGATGTAAACCTCCCTCTGGGTACGTCATTAGGCTCGATCTCCTGTTTTCGCTATCTTGGCGCTACTAGCCGCCATCTATAATTCATGGGCCTATCTGTGTACGGCTATAACTTTGTAGCTACCTACGTCACCTACAATTCATCGACTGCGTACGCGAGTATCTACCTAATCGAGCGCAAATGCAAGGCGATTTAACGCTACCTACAAGCTTATCGTCGTGCGTTCTACATGGAAATTAGGAACCTACGCGTGTGACGTCTATCAAGCAACTACAGACAGGCTTACAAGCAAGCGCCTTGCATTTGCGCTTGATTAGGAAGATACTCGCGTACGCAGTCGATGAATGTTGTAGGTGACGTAGGTAGCTACAACTTAATGTATGTTGTTTGCAGACACGTGTTGCCGCGTGGCGCGCGCCGCCCGCTGCATGTCCGAGCAGCTGGTGCTGCTGTCGGCTCTGTGCGCGCTGGAGGCCGCCCCGCTGCGCTTCAACCACTTCCCCGCGTTCTGGCGGGACGTGGCCGCCGAGCCGGTAAGTGCAGTGCAGCCGCCCGCTGCATGTCCGAGCAGCTGGTGCTGCTGTCGGCTCTGTGCGCGCTGGAGGCCGCCCCGCTGCGCTTCAACCACTTCCCCGCGTTCTGGCGGGACGTGGCCGCCGAGCCGGTAAGTGCAGTGCAGCCGCCCGCTGCATGTCCGAGCAGCTGGTGCTGCTGTCGGCTCTGTGCGCGCTGGAGGCCGCCCCGCTGCGCTTCAACCACTTCCCCGCGTTCTGGCGGGACGTGGCCGCCGAGCCGGTAAGTGCAGTGCAGCCGCCCGCTGCATGTCCGAGCAGCTGGTGCTGCTGTCGGCTCTGTGCGCGCTGGAGGCCGCCCCGCTGCGCTTCAACCACTTCCCCGCGTTCTGGCGGGACGTGGCCGCCGAGCCGGTAAGTGCAGTGCAGCCGCCCGCTGCATGTCCGAGCAGCTGGTGCTGCTGTCGGCTCTGTGCGCGCTGGAGGCCGCCCCGCTGCGCTTCAACCACTTCCCCGCGTTCTGGCGGGACGTGGCCGCCGAGCCGGTAAGTGCAGTGCAGCCGCGCGCTGCATGTCCGAGCAGCTGGTGCTGCTGTCGGCTCTGTGCGCGCTGGAGGCCGCCCCGCTGCGCTTCAACCACTTCCCCGCGTTCTGGCGGGACGTGGCCGCCGAGCCGGTAAGTGCAGTGCAGCCGCCCGCTGCATGTCCGAGCAGCTGGTGCTGCTGTCGGCTCTGTGCGCGCTGGAGGCCGCCCCGCTGCGCTTCAACCACTTCCCCGCGTTCTGGCGGGACGTGGCCGCCGAGCCGGTAAGTGCAGTGCAGCCGCCCGCTGCATGTCCGAGCAGCTGGTGCTGCTGTCGGCTCTGTGCGCGCTGGAGGCCGCCCCGCTGCGCTTCAACCACTTCCCCGCGTTCTGGCGGGACGTGGCCGCCGAGCCGGTAAGTGCAGTGCAGCCGCCCGCTGCATGTCCGAGCAGCTGGTGCTGCTGTCGGCTCTGTGCGCGCTGGAGGCCGCCCCGCTGCGCTTCAACCACTTCCCCGCGTTCTGGCGGGACGTGGCCGCCGAGCCGGTAAGTGCAGTGCAGCCGCCCGCTGCATGTCCGAGCAGCTGGTGCTGCTGTCGGCTCTGTGCGCGCTGGAGGCCGCCCCGCTGCGCTTCAACCACTTCCCCGCGTTCTGGCGGGACGTGGCCGCCGAGCCGGTAAGTGCAGTGCAGCCGCCCGCTGCATGTCCGAGCAGCTGGTGCTGCTGTCGGCTCTGTGCGCGCTGGAGGCCGCCCCGCTGCGCTTCAACCACTTCCCCGCGTTCTGGCGGGACGTGGCCGCCGAGCCGGTAAGTGCAGTGCAGCCGCGCGCTGCATGTCCGAGCAGCTGGTGCTGCTGTCGGCTCTGTGCGCGCTGGAGGCCGCCCCGCTGCGCTTCAACCACTTCCCCGCGTTCTGGCGGGACGTGGCCGCCGAGCCGGTAAGTGCAGTGCAGCCGCGCGCTGCATGTCCGAGCAGCTGGTGCTGCTGTCGGCTCTGTGCGCGCTGGAGGCCGCCCCGCTGCGCTTCAACCACTTCCCCGCGTTCTGGCGGGACGTGGCCGCCGAGCCGGTAAGTGCAGTGCAGCCGCGCGCTGCATGTCCGAGCAGCTGGTGCTGCTGTCGGCTCTGTGCGCGCTGGAGGCCGCCCCGCTGCGCTTCAACCACTTCCCCGCGTTCTGGCGGGACGTGGCCGCCGAGCCGGTAAGTGCAGTGCAGCCGCGCGCTGCATGTCCGAGCAGCTGGTGCTGCTGTCGGCTCTGTGCGCGCTGGAGGCCGCCCCGCTGCGCTTCAACCACTTCCCCGCGTTCTGGCGGGACGTGGCCGCCGAGCCGGTAAGTGCAGTGCAGCCGCGCGCTGCATGTCCGAGCAGCTGGTGCTGCTGTCGGCTCTGTGCGCGCTGGAGGCCGCCCCGCTGCGCTTCAACCACTTCCCCGCGTTCTGGCGGGACGTGGCCGCCGAGCCGGTAAGTGCAGTGCAGCCGCCCGCTGCATGTCCGAGCAGCTGGTGCTGCTGTCGGCTCTGTGCGCGCTGGAGGCCGCCCCGCTGCGCTTCAACCACTTCCCCGCGTTCTGGCGGGACGTGGCCGCCGAGCCGGTAAGTGCAGTGCAGCCGCGCGCTGCATGTCCGAGCAGCTGGTGCTGGACATAGGTCTGCCACGAGCGCTTTAATAAACCGCGATTTTAAAACGACTGCATCCAAAGACTGCCCGTAATCTTTACAAGGTTGTGGGTGGGTCCACCTGATAGAAAGCATTCTGCGTTATTTATTTTTCCGTAAGGCACCTATTCCAAAATTTCCCAACTCCGTCGATCGCCAGTTTGGATGATTTTCGTCAGCTTCTTATAAGGAAAGAAATGTTTTACGAGTTCTCTACTATTTCATTTTTAAACAAACAAGTAACACTAATGTTGGAGGTTTACAATACTTACTTGTAAATTATTTGGTAGAACGTTTAGCTCTTTACGTTTCGGGTGGTTAAGAGGTCGACAGATCACATACGGCCGCCGCCCGCCCGTCAGCTGTGATTGCCGAGCTCTGCGGGCCGCGGCTTGCTGCGCTCGCACCGAGACGGTAGGTGGCGCTTCAGTAGCCGCAGTTAATGGCTCTTGCGGTGGTTGCGGTTGATCTCTACTAAATAATTAACAAGTAAGCCGCGTTACTAAGGGACTCAAGGGTGTGTATTTTAGGCGATGGGCTGACGACCTGTCTCTAGGGCGATACACAATTTTCCGAATGACCCTCAAATATTTGTCAGACATGGCGTAAATGGCCGTTTTTTGCGGGCGTCTACGCTCCGCCTACCACGCAAGGGATAATACACGTGATATGTGTGTGTGTATGAAGCTACGTTAACCTACATTATGAGTTCTTTACAGTTTTTTTTAATCTCTACTATTTATTTTCCAGGCTGATTCGAAGCTAGAAGAGATGTTATTGGGGTGCAGCATGGTCACGGAGTACGTGGACGCAGTTCTACTCGACGAGCGGGAGTCTCTAGAGGACCCCATCATATTCTCATTCATGCAGCATTATTATCCTAAGGTACAATATAATAGGATTTGTTTTTTTTTCGCAAAATACCTTATTGTAATTACCAAAATAATCTAACCAAACCAGCTAACGGGATACTTATTCATATCTCTTTCTTAAATGAGTAAAAGATACAGCAAATATGCAGTTGCAATTTTTTCTGAAGTTCCGTCCTTTAGATTTACGTGGTTTTACACTCAAAACCATGCTATGATTTCGTATCGTGAAATTTTATTGAAATACATTACATCCCTGTTCCTCACGTTTTGCTTTCATTCTATCTCAGTTAAGCGGTGGAGCGGCCGGCGCGGCTGGCACATTAGAAGCGTTAGCCGAAGAACTGTGCAGCATATCAACAAGAGCGCCTTTGAATTCCCTGCTCGGTCTCGTTCGGGCGCTGCTCATACTGGCGTCAAGGGGCAGAGTGCCTCCCGCCGCCGCCCGCGCCATGCAGCGCGCGGCGACAACCATACAGCAGCGATTGCACCAGCCACAAGGTCAGTAATCCAGCAGGTTCGAGACGGAAGCATGTGGGTGAGCTGGAGCTTACGGGGCAGAAACGGAAGCTCATGGGTCAGAAACGGGGGTGTCTGAAAACGAAGCTTTGAAGTCAGAAACGGAAGCTCACAAGTTAAATCCTCAAGAAAGAGGTCACTCATTTGTTCCCCACTTTGGGAACTACCGGCACGTGCCGGGTAGATTCAGTCCAATACGTTCTTCCCAGAACAACTTGTAACAACCAACAAATTTTCCGGGTGAGCTCCTGCTTCCCACCATACGGTCAGGTGTAGATTAAAAGCCCCGGGGCTCATATCGTAGGGTCCACAACTAAAAAAAAAATTAAAAAAATAACAAGTTAAATATTTAAGCGTACCTACTGGTTAGGAACTTATGGGTTTCAGAAACGAAAGCTAATGGAAAAACTGAAGCTTACGGGTTAGAAGCGGAAGCTTACGTATTAGAAACGGTTGCTTTCGTATTAGGAACGGAAGTGAGGTATTAGCAACGGGAGCAAACGGGTTAGAAACGGAAGCAATGGGTCAGAAACGTTAAACCAAAGGTAGAGGTCTGTGTTAAAAATGGTAGAACGCAGGTCAGAAACTGGAAGAAACATATCGGAAACGATTGTTCACAGGTACGTAATAGCTCCAATATCTTACAATAGCGCTATTTTTGGTGACATGTATTTCCCATTTTTTACTTAGATAATGTTTTTCTAACAGAGGAAGACACATCCGAGCCGGAGACGCCTCGCGAGCCGCCGGCGGAGGCGCCGCGCTGCCACACGCCCGAGGGCAGCTCCGGGGAGGAGCACCCGGACGAACCGACCGGGTCAGCCGACGAATCCGGCGACGAGTCGTCCCGCGCGCGCCCGCCCGCGCCCGAGCCGCGCGCCGCGCTCACGCAGGCTGTCACTGATCTCGCTGCTGCGGCGGCTGCGGCACTCGCCGGACAGGACACCTAGAACCGGCTCAGGGAGGACGACGAGCGGTGCCAGCTGATCTGACTTTTGATCGTGTGAGTGACGTATAACCCCGATTTGATAGCTGTCGGATTGGTAGAAAGGTGGTAACAACTCTTCTCATAAATTGCTTCTAATTTCTTAATCATAATCCTTCCATTCTGATGATGTATTAAGTAAATTAATGGTTTTAATAAGAGAACGATTGGCATCACCTATTGTTTTCCGTGCCGTGTATTCCAATCTTAACGCTGAAGATTTATTTTAATTGTCAACAAGGAACAATTGAACTTTTACGATAGCAATACCATGACTCTGACAGCTGGCAAATCGAGCTTTTTATATTTGCTCAACTGTACTGTTTTTATTTTCGACTACTCGTTTGATGAAGCAAAAACGTAGCGGTGTTGCGATATGGACCCGATTTTGTATTAGTTTTGTATACACCGACGTCCGCTCGAACGAGATCGTGAAGAGCTGACGATTCAAGGAGACTCGTGAAAGGCTGATCGATTAGACTGTAAGATAATCAGTAAACACCGCAGGCTTAGATTGATGGATGAGTGAGGTTTGACATGGAATCTTTATAACGATCGAAGCGTGAAATTAATATCAACAATGCTTTTCATACATAATCTATATTTGACATTCATAATTCTAGAATTAAATAAAGTTCAAAAATATTCTCGATGTTTTCGCGATTATTATTATGTAAAATACATATAAAATTTGTGATTGTTATCATTTTTGATATTAATAACAGTGATTTGTGTAAATTCTTATTTCAATGTTGTAAAGTTGCCCTTGTATAAAAAGAGAATTAGTTATTAAATTAATATACTGGCAAAATTTAATAAAGTGTACGCATCTCATCCGGTATATTTTATGTGATAGCCTCTTGACGTCGCAACGAAGTCTACATTCCATATGTATTTCCTTTGTCACGCAGATACACACAATATACTAAGATTTTGGGAGTTTCTATCCAACAACCTTTAAAGTAGGTCTGGTATTATATTATTTTAGAAATGCCCAAAATCTTTGACGTTTATACATCAGCAAATATTCGATACTTGTTTGTAGTGATATTAAATAATTATTATTGGAGACTGTGCATTGGCAGCATAAACCTGCGGTTATGAAAATGCTGTACCACTTCAAATCACTATTGAATGTTTCCATATCTGAATTATTTTCCGACTTGTTTTGTGAATCTCTTAAATATCAACGAATTATTACGTCCTGTGCCATGTATTATCATTGTACAGGTACAGGTCCACATTTACAGGCGAAAATCTGCATGTAGCACACTTGTAGTTACAATTTACAGGTTACAGGCGTTTTATGAAGACACTTGTAAAGCTACCATTGTCAGTACCGCGCCAAAATCTCGACTACAGTGGCCTGTGCTATCATTGAACAACTACAATTCTACAGGCGAAAAAGTGGCAACATCGCGCCAAAATTAATATTTAAATAGCAACACGGATGAAAATTACAACTACAGGCGTTTTTTGAAGCTACAGGTCTACAATTTTACAAGTCACAGCTACAGGCACCTGTAGATTTCCATCGACAAACCATAGGGTAGATTTTGCTTTTAAAAACACAATCGAGCAAGTTTTTACAGGTGTTCATCAAAAGACTTGTAAACTACAACTGTAAAAACTTACAACTTGTGAATAATTTTACTGGTCGTCTGACCTAGGTAATTATTTTACAAGTGCAAGATTTCTGCCTAAAAATCTATTCAAAATGTTCAAAAGTACTCAAAACACGTTCCTTGCCAAATTATTTTGCTCGAGGCGTTAAATAAAGCAAAACTTTATCGTCAATTGTGGATTATTATTATTAATTCACAACAGTACTTTTTTAACGTACTCTATCAATAATATGATTTTAATTAGAAATATTGTTGATTTCATATAGTTGATTTCATTTTTGTAATTTCCTTTTTATTAAAATAATAATTTTCAGTTTAATGTCTTATATATTTAGCAAAGTGTTTACATAGTATCTCTATATAGTTTGTGTTACATACTTTCACATTATTATCTGTGCTATAACATTGACGTCGAATTTGAGTGAATGAAATGAATGAATCGATAGTGTTGTACATCGACTTGTAAAATTTACCTGTAGTCGAGATTTTGGAGCGGTACTGACAATGGTAGCTTTACAAGTGTCTTCATAAAACACCTGTAACCTGTAAATTGTAACTACAAGTGCGCTACAGGCAGATTTTCGCCTGTAAATGTGGACCTGTACCTGTACAATGATAATACATGGCACGTAAATTTTACAAGTCGATGTACAACACTATCGATTCATTCATTTCATTCACTCAAATTCGACGTCAATGTTATAGCACAGATTAAATAATGTGAGATTATGTAAACACTTTGCTAAATATATAAGACATTACACTGAAAAATATTATTTAAAAAAAAGGAAATTACAAAAATGAAATCAACAATGTTTCTAATTAAAATCATATTATTGATAGAGTACGTTAAAATAGTACTGTTGTGAATAATAATCCACAATTGACGATAAAGTTTTGCTTTATTTAACGCCTCGAGCAAAATAATTTAGCAAGGAACGCGTTTTGAGTACTTTTGAGCATATTGAATAGATTTTCATGCAGAAATCTTGCACTTGTAAAATAATTATCTAGGTCAGACGACCTGTAAAATTATTCACAAGTTGTACGTTTTTACAGTTGTAGTTTACAAGTCTTTTGATGAACACCTGTAAAAACATGCTCGATTGTGTTTTAAAAGCAAAATCTACCCTATGGTTTGTCGATGGAAATCTACAGGTGCCTGTAGCTGTGACTTGTAAAATTGTAGACCTGTAGCTTCAAAAAACGCCTGTAGTTGTAATTTTCATCAGTGTTGCTATTTAAATATTAATTTTGGCGCGATGTTGCCACTTTTTCGCCTGTAGAATTGTAGTTGTTCAATGATAGCACAGGCCACTGGAATAAAGGCGCCTACAACTTTGAACATCATAAAAATATATTATAATATTCAACGGCCGTCCAAGGCTTTTAGATTCCTTGGTTTCTTGGCTAGGCGAGTACATATCTGTGTTTATTAGAAAGACATTCGACGCTCTCTGACAACGCCAACAGCTGAAAAATACGAAATTGAATTGACCACATTTCAACAAGCATTATCTTTCTATATTTTAATAGTTGGCGGTGTTACTGAGCGTCGTATGGTTCAGGTTAAGACATTCGTATTATAATTATATTCGTCAGCTGCCGCCGGCAGTCATGGGGTGTGCAAGAAAGAGGCTCTTAATATGCATATTTTTGAAGAATTTAATCCGAAAGAAGGCACTGTACGCCGCCATATACTGAATCGGAATAACTGAAAATTTGACAACTGATCCGACAACGTCAATGGTGGCGTAAAACGCCATCTTTTGAATAAGTTTCTTCAAAAAACGCTGATTCGAGCCTAATATTTGTCCTGACTTCGTTGCAGTTGGACTGATGAGGGAAATGTAGGTTTGACGTGCCGTAAGAAAGTCGCCTGTTGCAAACATTTATTTTGGTTATTCTTGTGTAATGTTTTATGGCAACTTTTTAAGCAGTATGTTTTGTTATTTTCTACAAATAAGGCGAAAAAGATTGAACCGATCTAATTATTACATTAAAAATTGTGTATTGTTGCTAGTTAATGAAGCAATGGTTGTATGATTGGTCTTTTTGTGTAAATTCATGGTTTACAGGAAAAGACTGAAACATTAATAACATAGATACAGATAGTACAACAAACATTGAAAGATTTTTTCAATCTAAGACAAATTTTTACTCACTGCTCAATACATTATAACTTAAGATCTTTTGACAAGAATATAATGAATAGAACCCAACACAACACATATTACTCGCAGCTTTAGGTGACACGTGTCCATTTTATAATATTAGTCACTGAGCATGCACATGCAGTTTACGTGTAGGCTGTCTACATCATACATCACAAGTTTTTAGAATTTTAAGGCATCAAGGGGGCCGTAAATGTTGTATGTTGTTCACAAATAGTATAATTAAAATTGTAATCTTTGTATTTGTCCAGTGTTACACTTACAATATCTGTAGCTATCTACCTATAGGTGCATGTGAACTTTCCCTCTTGAATAAATAGCAATAATGAATTAATAATCTTACGAATTAAATCCTAAATAGAATCTTTTTCATAATTGTGTACTTTATTCAATATAGTACGGTTGTTAACGATTGAGACATTTTGATAGTATGTAATTGTGTTATTTTGTTGTGATCGGAGAGCAGTCAGCAGTCACTGGACAGTTTTATAAAAGGGGTGGTGCTATCAAATTGGTTTGAGTGACTGGTTATGGCGACAAAATGTATATTTGATTTTGTCATGTTTTTAGAGCTTATTAATATATACACCTTAATAATTATAAACTATGCTGTAACTATCTTTTATTATTTTTAAGACTATTTTATTTTAAGTTTCTCAATGAAATGTGGTGTTACTGTGAGTGTTTATTTTTGGCAGTGCATCAGTGTACCCCATTTCATAATATGGCTTATAATATATATCATAAGATAAATGTTTGTGTATTATAATCTTTCTATGTTTCTGGAACCAGAGTTTCAGTCGAATTTAACTGTGTTATTTAATTTGTGAAAATTAATTAAAATACTGTAAATCGGACTGGAAAGCCAAAGTAAACAGTATTTTATAAACTCCTGCATTTTTATTTATTTTTAGTAACATAAAGACAAAATAACATAACATGATAAAATATGAAATAATAATTTACATTTTAGTTTTAAACTGGCTAACTTTACTTCTAATTTCAAATGGAAACTGATCCTGAGACTTGTTAACACAGTCCAAACAATATGTCTTGCTATAAAACACACTGCAAGTTTTGCTGAGACAAATTTGTTTTTCACATAAGTGGCAATCAGCACCTAGAACCAAAATCTCTCCCTTTCCAGGGGGACTAAAGGGATCTTTCATGATATAACTGGGGTACTTTAAAATAACATTGCGAGAGAATGGAGGATTGGTGCCCATGTAATTTGCTTTCTCATTCATGGTACATGATGAGCATTTGAAGTCATAGGTTGTTTGAACCACTTCTTCTTTGTCCTTTGTCTTCTCCATTCTTCTGAAACAAATTACACAATAATAATTATGATTAATAATAAAACAAAAATGGTATAATAATATATAAAAATTACATACATAAAACAATTGTTGATTTATTCTGCTTTAACTGAGGTTACTTTTTCTTTAGGTGCTTCTAGAGGCCACCAGCTAGGTTTAATAATTCTAGCAGAGCAATCCCCAATGATTAAGGATTTAGCTTCTAAAGCCTCTTTGATTCTTACTAAACCAAGCCCGTACTTATGTATGCAGCCTTTTAACTTCCCTAAGTTTGATTTAGGATCTTCAGCATTTCTTATTACAGTATCTTTCTCCAATTTTTTAATTTCTGTGTCAAACTTGATAGACATAAGCCTCTTTCTGATAACACCAGTATGGTAGACTCGTGCTGTTAGCTCTTGCCCGATGTAACATCCTTTGTGGAAGCTCACCCCATGTAGATAATCACAATTAGCCTCTAGAGGGAAACATGACCCTGATGGTAATTCCTCAGGGCCTTCACCAACACCTAATTTATATCTTAAATATTTGTAATGATCTTCATTACCAAGTTTTACTTCACTTTCTGGTGCTACATTATTAAATATTTCATCTGCAGAAATTGATGGTGAAGTTAAAATTCTACAACCTAACTCTGCAAGGCGGGGATCTTTAAAAACATTGATAGAATTATTTGTATCAATTTTGTCAGCAGGCAGATTGTTTTTTGGTGATAATAGAGCCCAAACAAAGAGTGTTTTTACCATATCTTCAACATTTACCCTTTGTTTAAGCTTGAACAGTTTAAAATATTTCTTTAAGGTAGGTATGACAGTTTCATCGCATTCTACAAGGAAGCTCTCGTCATTTTCCCACTTGTATATGAGTGAATCGTACATCACCCTGCCCTTATTGTTGAGGAACATTGCATACATTGACTTAGCATGATCATCAAAGTGCCTCATATCGTTAGTCATCAGCCCTTGAAGGAAGTTTGGTGCATCCTTTCCGTAAACTTTCAACAATTTTCTACTGTTCAGCGGCACTAAAACTGAGGTTTCAATAATCTTGCCAGAGTTAACATTACAATAGAATCGGTGATTGTTGTGTTTCAAACGCAAGTGTTTGAATATCTTAGAAACATTCATTTTGATGTTCTTAGCTTCTTTAGACCGTTGTTGTTAATAATTTAAATAAATAACAATGCAAAGTATTAAATATTTACATTTCACATTCACTTGATTGCGTCGGATAACCTCACTCTCACTAGAAATTTATTTAATACAGTTTGGAGCTGCCTTTTTTGAAAACCACATTTGATGAGAAAATCACAGACTCCACGGCACCTCCACGGAAATTTAATTAAATATCCTTTTTTTTATGCACAGACGGTTCTATACAGAGCTTAGCAGAGCATATAAACACTGGATCTATTATTTTTGAGTGAGAAGCACAGTGAGAAGTGAGAAGAGATCTGTGTAAGTGACAATCAGCTGATGAGTTTTTTCTTTGTTTTTTTTTTAATATATATATTTGTCCATTAGACAGGCAAGGTTTTAAACCATAAAGCCTCGCCATAAACTCTCTTCTTTAGTCTTAACGTCATATTTAAACGATCTTCAATTTCTATATGCCCAACTATATGCCAGCAAAGATTTCCCATTAATTTAAAAAAAATTGTATTGATCGCGGTTCCGTATCTCGTATGTAATGATTTTGCGGGTGGTCATCTAATTTTTTCCTATGAAATTAATTAACTTGACATATTTCTAGCTACACAGATAACTTTGTAAAAATGTATAGGCTAGGCTTCTGTAAGCACAGTATTTATTAACTTTTTCAAATATGTTATATTATGTTTTTAAGTATCAGGTGAATGAGGCTTCTAGCTTTTGTTATTATATTACAAGATTGTCTCAAAGTTAAAAAGAGAACAGCGTTAAAAAGAGAACGAAAATACGTCTTTTTATATTTTACCTACGAATTTTACTTTTTTGTATGGAATATACCAAAATTTGATTCAGAAATGAATAGTCGGTCCTTGGTTTATCAGAAAATGATATATTATTGTAAGTCTCATCAACACACGTTTAAGACATTTATTGTATAGAATCTAATACAGAATGTTTTACTACTCGAAAATTTGTGTGTAACATTAACCGTTGCAATTTTAAGCGACGGGCTGACAACCTGTCACTATAGTGATACACAGTTTCTGATTGACCCTCAAACTTTTGTCAGACGTGGTGTTAATATCCGTTGAACGGCCGTTAACGCTCTGCCTACCCCGTAAGGGATATAGGCGTGATTTATGTATGTATGTATGTAACATTAACCGTTTTTGAATAAAAGCAGAAAAACCGAAAGTAGGGACATAAAAATGGGGGGAAGAGGGGGGAAACATTCATTTGACAGCTTGTTCCGCCTGAAAACTACAAGCATACCAAGTTTCATGCTTGCTTCCGGATGGGACCATAGCTTCATACAAAGTCGTAATTAAGGAGCCGTACTAACAGAATTATTTGGTCAGATAACAAACAACAGCCAACAGCATAGTTAATTTGTGAGCCTATGTGAGTTTGGCGAGAGAGCAATTAAAAACGTCAATCCTAGTTGCAATTTCTACTACTGCTACAATTAAAGGAGCGAATTTTAATATATTTGTCCGACACCTAGGCAGTGCGAATGTTTCATTGCGAGGCGCTAATCTAAGCGCTTATTAGAGGGTTGAAGAATTTACCACAGAATACTTTCCACACATCCAACCTACTGTATCCAGTCATTCCCAACACAAACAATGTGGGATACATTAGAGGATAAAACGGAGAAGTGCCATACTGTCTAAAATAAATGTATCTTACGAATTTATTCCGCAGCTTTTCAAGCATTTCATTATAATTATATTAAAGAGTCAGTTGGGAGGTTTTGGCCGTTTCTTAATAGTTTGAAGGATAGAAAATCAATTGAGTTCTGAAAGCACTACAATGACTAAAAAAACAGTATCCTATTTTTATAAAAATGTTTACTCCTAATTGCAGAAAACACCCAACCGCTACGAAGTGAATGAATGAATTAATTTATTATTCCTACGCTTTTTTCTCTTCGTATTTTATTCAGGTAAATATAGGCAATCTGAACCTTTGATCAACGCGGTCTTCCGTACATATAAATAAGAGATCTGTGCTTCCGTACCCGTAAAAGAAAGTGACAGAAGACAGCGTTCACAGATGAATAAGATAAACAGCGTTTATCGAAGATATAAACTAACTTGACTTAAATTCGTGTCTTAGAGCTCTTTAGTAAAAACCTTTTTGGGAATCCAAT
Source organism: Tuta absoluta (assembly GCA_027580185.1). Taxonomy (NCBI): domain Eukaryota; kingdom Metazoa; phylum Arthropoda; class Insecta; order Lepidoptera; family Gelechiidae; genus Tuta; species Tuta absoluta. The sequence goes on along the minus strand of JAQAHW010000019.1, from coordinate 566,785 downwards.
GGCGGCCAGAGGCCTGACAGTTGACGGAAGGAGTTTGAACGAGTATTACGATTTGACAAATTCTTAATTTAAATATTTGTCATTTTCCGCGAAATATCCAAGAAAAATTTTACGAATTATTTTGCGAATTATGTAATCAACATCAAATATCAAATTAAGGTGTTATTCCGTATTTAAAACTTATTATAATTCATCGGCATTAACTGAAATGTATCGCTTACAAAATTTATTTAATCGTCTTCTAACTTATAAAAGAAACATTTTCACCGTGCGTCACTATGCCAAAGAAGTAAGATTTGGCCCTGATGTGCGATCAATCATGCTCCAAGGTGTAGATATTCTTGCTGACGCAGTGGCCGTTACAATGGGTCCTAAAGGTCGAAATGTAATCTTAGAACAAGCGTTTGGACCTCCAAAAATAACAAAGGATGGAGTAACCGTTGCCAAAGGTATAGAGTTAACAGATAAGTTTCAAAATATTGGTGCAAAATTAGTTCAAAATGTAGCAAAGAAAACAAATGAAGAGGCTGGAGATGGGACTACAACAGCAACGGTGTTGGCCAGAGCTATTGCAAGGGAAGGATTTGACAATATTTCTAGAGGGGCTAATCCCATTGAGATAAGAAAAGGCGTAATGTTGGCAGTTGAAAGTGTACAAAAGACACTCTCTGATATGTCTAGAGCAGTAAGTACTCCAGAAGATATTGAGCAAGTGGCTACTATATCAGCAAATTATGACAGAAGTATTGGCAAGCTTATTGCTAATGCCATGAGTAGAGTAGGAAAAGATGGAGTAATTACTGTGAAGGATGGTAAAACCTTGGAAGATGAAATTGAAATAATAGAGGGTATGAAATTTGATCGCGGTTACATTTCTCCTTATTTTATTAATTCCAATAAAGGACCGAGAGTCGAATACAAAGATGCGCTAGTTCTGTTCTCACAGAAAAAAATCTTCACAATTCAACAAATTCTACCAGCGTTGGAAATTGCAAACAGTGAAAAGAAGCCCCTTGTAATTATTGCCGAAGAATTCGATGGAGAACCACTAACTACTTTAGTAGTAAACAAACTGAAGATAGGATTGCCGGTGGTCGCTGTCAAGGCGCCTGGTTTCGGAGATCATAGGAAACAAACATTAATTGATATGGCCATTGCTACGGGAGGAGCTGTATTTGAAGATGATATGGATTTAATCAGACTTGAGGACTGCATGCTTGAAAGTCTTGGAAAAGTTGGTGAAGTTATAGTTACAAAGGATTCAACCCTTTTACTAAAAGGAAAAGGGGAAAGGAGTGACATCCAACAGAGGATTGAACAAATCAAAGATGATCTTGAGAATACCAACAGTGATTTAGATAAGTTGCGACTAGTAGAACGCATTGGAAGATTACAAAATGGCGTTGCTGTTTTGATGATTGGTGGATGCAGTGAAGTTGAAGTGAATGAAAGAAAAGATCGAGTCAACGATGCTCTTAACGCCACTCGCGCTGCTATAGAAGAAGGCATTGTACCTGGTGGAGGAACAGCACTACTTAAGTGTATACCCTTACTTAATAGACTAAAAGGAGCTAACTCTGACCAAGATACCGGAATCAAAGTAATAAAAAAAGCGTTACGAACACCATGTTCAACAATAGCCAGCAATGCTGGATTGGATGGCGCCGTGGTAGTATCTAAAATAGAAAACATGAGGGGAGATTTTGGGTACGATGCTCTGAATAACGAGTACGTTGACATGATAGAAAAAGGTATTATAGATCCTACCAAAGTAGTAAGACGAGCGTTGACCGATGCTAGTGGAGTTGCGTCCTTATTGACTACAGCTGAAGCTGTTATATGTGATTTACCAGAAAAAGAAAAAATCCCGATTACATCTACCCCAAGACCAAATATTGAGGTAGACTATTAGTATGTTTTCTGTTGGTTAGTGTTGTGATTTATGTTGTGAGTGAATAAATGATTGTTTAATTTTACATCATAACTTTATCATTTACAGACATGCTGCGATTGATTGCGAACTTTGTAGCGAAACCTATAATAGTAGTTTATGCAAATGTCATATAATAGAGGCCATTTGAATGCGAGTGTCTGATAATACTTTGTCACGAGCATTGTAATGCCTAATTACATGTAGTTGCATACACTGTTTTATCTATAATCTACAAAAAATAACTCGGCAATAGACTTTTCTAAATTGCAAAGTCCAATACAAGGTCAAATTCATTACGAGAACATAATATGGCTTCATGTAAATTTTTGAAAATTCCGTACTTCAGCAGTTACTGAACAATAACTTAACTAAACAACAGGAAACAGGAACTACATCCGAACAACAACTACACAACATCGAAACAACAACAAAACGACATCTGAACAACATTTGAACCTATATATAAAGTGCTTATGATTTGAACAGTAACGGAGAAACAACACGGAAACAATTTAATAAAACACAAACTGAACCACAACCGAACAGGTGCCGCGGAATATGTCGATTTGAGTATTGGCAAAAGTGTTTCATTTCTCAATTTTATCGAAATAAGAGCCTTCGCATTTAGACATTACGCATCTGTAAACTGTAAATTTCTATAGGCAAAATGCATAAAGCAGTTTTCGAGTTCATAACTCGAACATTATGAGCCGAGTGTAAATAAAATACTACACGAGTGAGGAATTTTTTTCACCTCCTAATATATCTCCTAATATATCGTAGGTACGTGATGTTTAACGGTATTTGCGCTATTTAGGGTATATGATCTTTGTCATCCTGCAACAGAAAATTTAAAAATCAGTGTCTGGAGAAATGAAACGAAGTTTTTTTGTGCCATCATACAAATCGCCATATTCCGCGGCACCTTTCAGATGTTGTTGTTCGGTTGTTGTGTAGTTGTTTTATTCTCTTTCATCAAAATTCAATTTTTTCGCTCCTTCCACCAAGGTACAAGCCTGTTTTGAAAACAGAAGTGTGACAATCATGACTCCTCAAAAGAAACGCATGAACTAAGTCCCAACTTATGCCCTCATCCAACAAACATATTCCCTTCCCGAATTCTCGGACTCGAAGTTAAAGTACGGTGATAACGACGAGGGACCATTTGTTGTCCCTGGTAGGTCTCTTTATTAAAATGGTATTTCAAGATCACAATCTGTATTATTCAACCAAGTAACTTTGTAGTCAAGTATTTACAAAGTAACAGCCTAGATAGGTGGAGAATAACACAGTTCCTCCTTCCAAGACGCCTTTAACACGAAGCAATATGAGATTACGTGGATTTAGAGAAATCTCCCTACGAATCCGTCGCCACGAATCAAGCGCAAGTGAAGCGCTGTCAAAGTCTTTCAGATGAAAATAATCAGCGTATTATTCGAGGCGACGGATCTCCCTAGTTCCGTGTAATCTTGCATTGTTTCATATTAAAAGCGTCTTGGAAGGACTAACTGTGTTATTCGTTACCTGTCTAGGCTAATATTTCGTGAATAATAATAATATAATAATAATAATATTCTTTATTGCACACAAAAATAACATCGACAAAATAAAATTAAACAAAGACAAATCACAGTACAATAAGGCGGCCTTAATGCTAAAGCAGCATTCTCTTCCAGGCAACCTTTGGGTGATATGGAAAGTGCAAACATATAGCGGGATAGTGCAAACACCTACATATACTACTTATACTGTAATACACTCTAATACATACATAGACAATATAATAAACTTGATAGATACCTGTATAATATCGATAAACTAATACATAATAAAATAATACTTACAACTATACAATAGACCCGATTCCACGTTTTAATCATTTTAAGTTTCTAATGCTAAAATCACTAAAATAAAATCCCTAAACTTAGAGGTTTTAAGTGTGGCTATTCCACAAAAGCCATGTTTATGACAGGACTATAATTTGATTTTGACAATGCTAATTTTTACCAAAATTTAGTGTTGCAAATTCAAAAATATATAAAAGTGTTGCAAGAAAACAAATATTTTTTATACACCACGAAAAAGCATTTTCTATTATTTGGTAAAATATTTCTTATATTTAACTATAGAAACAGGCCTGTCCCTGTTGAGGCTTTGGGGAAAATGCTTAACACACCATGCTTGGTAGATGGATTGACGAGCGCAGTACGCAATAATGCTTTAATGTTTATTTGGTGCATTTTTGTGTAAAATCGCCAAAAAGAGATGAAATTGATAGATAAACATTCGTTCGGTACCACTCTAGAACTTTCCGACCAGGTGCCACTTTAAAACCTTTCAACCCGGTGCTAGCCTAGAATATTCTGACCCGGTGCCACTTCAAAACCTTTCAACCCGGTGCCAGACTAAAACATTCTGATCCGGTGCCACTTTAGATCTTTCTTACCCGCTGACACTCTAGGACCTCCTAACTCAATTGATCCCACTTTAGAACTCTCCTATCTGACCGAAAATCACACAGAAAACTCCAACATTGCAAACGTTTCGATTTGTTTTGACAGTACTATTTTTAAGCGGGACCTTTTTAGTGGACGCTAAGATTAGTAAATTTAATCTTGTTAAATATTTAAATTGCTTAATTTTGCACCTCCTAGAATTGCACTAATCGGCTAAAGTTAAGTTTAATCCTGTCAGTTATTTTTAGAGATTATAATCCTGTCATTTGAGTTTGACAGTTACATGCAGAATAGGAAACGGCTTTAGAAACGTCAAATTAGACTTAGTAATAATATAAGTGCGTCTGGAATAGGGTCTTATGGAAGCGTGGATAATGCGAAATACTCCGAAGGGAAAAATAGGGAATACTTGATTATAAAAAGTTACTTGGTTGATTTGTGATCTTGAAATTAAATTTTTTTGAAGAGACCTACCAGTTTAGATGATATGGCCAATTCTGATGACGTTGGAGAAACGTTTAACGCCGTATCTCCACCACCATCAGGATTGGCCATATCGTCTTATCGAGTGAGTAAGTTCAATCAAACGATATTTCAGGATCACAAGCTGTATTATTCGATCAAAAAGCTTTGTAACCAAATCTTAACAAGTAACAGCCTAGATAGGTGAAACATTTTGCCCTTTTCTGGCGTTTTTAAATAATCAGAGATTACGTGGAACTATAGAGATTTGTCAAATAAAAAAAAATTATGAATGCTTCTTACGCCAATTAATTCCTGGACAATTCTCTTCTTGCTGAACATAATTACAAGGCCATCATGCCAAACTTTCATCTCACACGCATGGGCGTCGTCGTTAGGAACATTTCTGTCGACTGGTCCATAGAAGAATTTCTTTCTTCACTTGAGTGTTCCAACTCTTCCCGAGCCATTAAGGCTTGGCGAGTGAATCGGAAACATATAAAGGACCGTAGAGCTGAGTGGTTACCTATCCAGAGAGTGGTTATAACATTCCTTGGGCAAAATTAACCTGAATAGTACGGGTCCTATTCGGTAAGTACGATACCATCTGGCAGAAAGCATGAAATTTGGTACATATGTAGCTTACAGATGTGTGCTTCAGGAAAAGAAGGGAACCAGATCCAGGCGCCCCTGGTTCCCCCCCTTCTCCCCCCTTTTATGCCCCAATTTTCAGTTTTTCGGATTTTTATTCAAAACGACTAAAGATAGAAGAAAACCGTCAAGACAAAAAATATTCCTTATAAAATTGTCTATATACCAGTCTTTGGAAGTATGTTGATACGATTTATAGTTTTCAAGATATGCTTTCATTTATTTTATTATTGCAAGAAATAATGCCTATAATATTAAGATGACACCATAAGCGAGCTCCCACGGAGTTGATGGGATGGGGTGGGAGATTTCAGGTGGAAGGAGGGAATAGGAGGGGGGGAGGGCGCGCGTTGTGTGTTATGTATGTATTATATGAATATATTATATATATGTTATCATTAAATGTTATTATATTTTGCGAATGCATTGGTATAACGAACGTATTGGTGCTAGGTTTTGAGTGATAAAGTAAAACATAAGTCTAGGATATTAATTTCTTACCCTACCAGATCCTTTCGTCCCGATTGCTGAGAGCTTGCCACCTGGCCATAATTTGCCATGGTCGGTTGGGAAATCTTTAAATAGACCTCGGACTCAGACCGGCCGGAGAAGCAAGGAAAACATGACCAAGTGGGGCTTCTTGAAGGTTTCCGATGTAAACTGTTTGTGTGATGGAGTTCAAACAATGAACCACCTAACATCGTGTCCTGCGTGCCCTAGCACCTGCACGCAGGACGATCTTATGACAGCGTCTCTCAGCGCTGTCATCGTAGCCAAGTTCTGGGCCGTGACGGTGTAGTGTCTGCCATCGACACGCCAAGAAGAAGATTAATTTATAACATATTAATTCAATTAAAATCACAATTGTCTCCTACGCACTTACAAAGGCCAGTACAAGGAAGCCCTGACTTCCTGTTTTGGCACCGACCCCTACTGCAGGTGGTCAATTCCTTTAGGGAGGCTCCTGTTACTTTCATTGTGGTCCATAATGGAGACCAGAAATCATTTTCTTTTCTCCAACCCTAATCTTCGAAACTGGGATATTCTGGATTATGTATGAAACTCTGACCCCAGGTGAAGCCGGCTAGGAAAGACGCCCTTTTTGTGTGCTCTAAAAGAGCACTTGACGTGGGTGGTAACCTATCCATGGCCCGTCCCTTAACAAATCATATCAGCACAGAATACCCATATGTTTAAAAACAAACTTGATTAACACTTAAAAATATAAAATGGAAAGAGATAAAGTGAACTATGAACAGTGTGATACAGGCACCATCAGTTGAACTGCCTGCCTGATAAAATATAATAAATAAGGCTTTCCTTGCTTCATTAAGATCTTTGCTTCACATGTCTTATCATATGTAAAGACAACATACCTCGACAAAAGATCCAAATGATGGGTTTTAATTGCTTTTACAGGCTGTGATAATTCTTTGAAGGTTTTTGTGGCTTCAGGGAACGATTTCAAAATGACTTCTTTCCTTTTCTACTTAAACCAGTATCACAGCCTGCAAACGCATGAAAAAATAGAATCCCACTGCATACTTCTGGCCCGAGTGAATTAGCCAGGTCATGGATAGCGATGTTACGTGTAGCTTTTCCGACCCCAAAACAGATCCAAAATTCTTTCAAACAGCAATGACGACTACATCTGTATCCACAGTTCTTTCCAAAACCTTGGTATGACCGTGCTGCACAGCATGATAAATATGGAGGAGAATTCGGGAATCAGCTTCTTCTTACTTCGAGTACAGGGAAGCTACGTCTGTGCCGTCATTACGTAGAACATTTTCGCCTTTTGTTGATAAAATTGTCCTTTTGTCATATTGAACTTGCTGGAGCCCATCAGATAGGAAATTAAAATGTTCTATTTTATTGTCAGAACAGCGAAGAAATTTTTACCAGTTTTTTGGTAGCTTTCCTGCCGCTGTGACCCTTTGTCGAAGTCCTTCTCCTCTCTTTTCTCTGGTAGTATTCTTCAAGCTGTCCTCTTTGTACACGTCAAAAATTACATGAATTCTGTTCCCTTTTTGGTTCCTTTACATAATACATATATATTCGAACGTTATATTGGTATCTCCAGAAGTGACATGAATATTTTCATTTTAATATCATACCTAACTTACATACATATACACATATCACGCCTGTAATCCCTTGCGGGGTATGCAGAGCGTAAACGGCCGCAAAAAACGAACATTTGCGCCACGTCTGACAAATATTTGAGGGTCATTGGACAAATTGTGTATCGCTTTAGTGACAGGTTGTCAGCCCATCGCCTAAAACTGCAATACACACCCTCGAGTCCCTTAGTCGCCTCTTACGACTCCCACGGGAAAAAAATGGGGTTACTAACTTACCTACTTAATAAAATAAAATTATATCCACGTGCCGTGTCCCAGTGGTCTCGTGCCGCCCCTACGTGTATGCTTAATTCTTCAAAACTACGCAACGGATTTGTATGCGGTTTTTGTTGATAGCTGAAGAGTGTCAAGACGGAAGGTTTGTATAAAATACATGCCAAAACAAAGTCTTATTAAGCAGAAAAACGGTAAGCAGCGGGTGAGATCGCTAGATGGGCCGCTAATTCTCACAAAATTGGAGTAAATGTAAGCATATCTTGAAAACTATAAGATCTATCAACATACACTCAAAGACTGTTATATAGATAATTTTATAAGGAATATTTGTTTTCTTGGTGGTTTTCTCCTTTCTTCATCCGTTTTCAATAAAAATAAAAATAACTGAAAATTGGGACATAAAAGGGGGGGTAAGGGGGGGAAACAGGGGGGCCTCGACGTGGTTCCCTTCGTTTATTGAAACACATATATGAAAGCAACATACATGCCAAGTTTCATGCTTTCTGCCAGATGGTATCATACCTCCATACAAAGTCACAAATTGGGACCCGGACTAGAAAAGGTGTTTTGTTGTTATACATCGCTCCCTGTGGGCTTAAATACTCTCCCGACAATTCAATGTAACCGTTGTTGTCGATTTGGTCATTTACAAGATAAATGTCGCTCAAATCCCCGGTGTTTTAAGTGCTGCTAGTGCTGCGAATCACACACAGGTGATAATTGTATAGTCAGAGGCAATGACTTATCATATCTATTTTGTTCTGGTCCTCACTGTGCCACAAGTCCCAATTGCCCTGAGCATATGAGACAATAATCCATAAAAATTGTTATGTCTGACGAGAATGTTCCCTACTTAGAAGCTTCTTTTCGCTCCGGCCGTAACTTTGCTTTAAAATTTCTTAGACTCAATGGATAAGCCCTTTTCTTATAGCGCACTTTCGTCTGTGCTTTCTCATCTTTAAGATTCTACTCCAGGGATTGATGGCATTCCGTATACATTTATAAAAAATGTCTCAAATCCTCAATTAAATTCAATTCAAAAATACTTTATTGTACACAGGAAATACAGTAAAAACAAGATATAAATTAAAAAAAGTGTACACAAGGCGGCCTTATCGCTTAGGTAGCGATTTCTTTCAGGCAACCTTAGGGTACAGGATAGGAGAGTAGCTCGGAAGGCCGTCGTTGCTCGAAGTTCCGACCCGGAGGGCCGTCGTTGCTCGAAGAATTGGACAGTTCACGGGCTTCAGAGTTCACGTCTTGTGCTTGTGTAAAAGGTATGTTAATTTAGATAGATAGATAAGATAAAGATAAGATAATATAATTCTTTATTAAAAAACTTAATTTCAAATAGGTACACTTATTTAAAATAGTGATGGGGCTTGACCATTTCCTAAACTGAGAATTCCTGTATCTAGGTAAATGGATAGGCGACACAACTATTATTCCATAGTGAAATCGACTATACAATAAAATATAAATAAACTATACAATATTTTCATACCTCATCATTACATACTACATCATGGATACAATTTATTAGTGTACGAACGTGTCCTAATTAATTAATATTACAAAATTTATTGCAAAAACAGCATATCTTCGGACGTGACGCAAATAAAATACCTATTTGATAGATAGATAGATCATTTATTGAAGATACATTACAAAATAAACAATTTAATTGGGGCCGTTAAACTTTCAAAGTTGGTCTCCCGCACAGACATTTTAAATATATAGGTTGGTAGGTAAATAATCAAAATAGTATTACAAAATTTCAGAGTTATACAAAAACTAAGCAATACAACATGGATAATTTTAAACCTTCCATCAAAAATCTTATCGTACACATATGTACTTCCCTCTAACATATTATTCTAAAACCCTTTAAATTATTTTACCACAATTAAACTACCCTGTTAGCTAAATTTGTTGCGACAAATATATACAAAATTTCCACTAATATGTAACATATTTTTAATCTCATGCGCAGCAAATATTCTATTGTTACAGTAGCTATATTATTCTTGCCCAAAATATACTAACGTTACACATTTTTTCCAAATTGATACACAAAGTATCTAATACGAATCTTAAAATCGTTCCCATATTTTAAACAGTTTTGTACAACGTTTATCTTACTCAAATAAATGTTTTTGAAGAACTAATACACGTGCGCGGTGCGACGTTGCCTGCATTCTAGAGTTTGTTTATTTCTACTTTTGTTAAAGCTCCTAAGAGGTTGTGTTTAAACATATCACGCCTATAATCCCTTGCAGGGTAGCAAAGTGCAAACGGCCGCAAAAACGGACATTCACGCCATATCTGACAAATATTGGAGGGTCATTTGGAAAATTGACATAGTGACAGGTGTCAGCCCATCGCCTAAAATTGCAATATACACTCTGGAGTCCCTTAGTCACCTCTTACGACTCCCATGGGAAAGAAATGGGGTGATGCTATTCTATGCCGGGCTCATACGGAAAGAGGTTGTGTTTACTTGTTTTAAATGAGCAATGTTGTGTTTTAATTAGGAATTATATCAAACAAAACAGTTTCAAGTGTTTTTAATTTGGAGCCAGAACAATTACCACTTCAAACAGAAAAATAAGGTAATATTCCCGTGTATTGTTCTGAAAGTGAATCTGAAACGGAAGAACCATCTGTTAAAAAGAAGAGAAGTGCAGGTAAATCTTGAGTATTGGTGTCAAGTTACGAAAATGTTCAGGAAAGGGGAAAGTTGGTGTATGATACATAGAAGTCAAATCTCCGGTCGTGTTTAACACTGCTTGAGCAACTTTTTTAAACAAGTATAAGTCCCAAAGAGCTTTTATTATTTACTTCAAGGAAGAATGGGCAATACAAAACCCGAATTGGTACCTAGGCGAGCCAGAAGGATCTCCATCTACAATGCACTCGAAGCTTTCAATGGGAGCATAAATGATAGCCACACCCGTGAAGAACGACTTCCACTTTTCCGATTTCGTGCGGTTGTTTTTGGTATAATCAAGCAGTGGTCCGAAAATTTTAAAATGGAATCATTTTCAAAAACACCATTGATAGAACTGCACGATTGCACATATGCTTACCCATGGGCAAAATGATCAAAAAAGTAATATAACGACGCAACAAAAAACTTACTTTATCGAAAGTTCCACATATAGTAACGTCAAAACGGGCAAAATTGGGAGACATTTAATGACTTCAAGAAATGTGCCTTTACTCACTGGAAAGTTGTCTTGCCTAACAACAATTGTAACTGGATAAATGATGAGTGTAGCTGCCACAATTTTTATAAAAATTATAAATGTAAACACGTTACCGGACTTGCAATCAGGCTAAATTGCGTAGCACCACCAGTTGAAGCCAAAAACATAGCTAACGGCGAAAAAAGAAATCGGGGGCGTCCTTCCTAGGCAAAACGCGGTTTATTAGTATAATAATATTTAAAAAACTGAACTGATTATGTGTAATGACAACTTCAACATTGTAATAGTAAAGACTTTTGTTATCATTTTGATTTATTTTGGTTTAAGACTGATCTGTACAAAATATCTATTTAAATTAGCATTACACTTTATTAGGTAGTAAGTTGTAATATATAAAACTACATTGTGATTTAATTGGTGTCCGATTTAAATATACTTTGCAGTACATTGTTTGAAGTTAAACTTTAATAAAAAGTGTTCCTTCAATAAATTAGATGCATTATTAGTTTTACATATTTGCAACAGTCATTAAATAGGATCTCATTAAGAAATATTTATGTGAGCATATTTTTGTGCACAATCAGTATTTTTGATGGAACAATGGGAAAAATTGATGGAAAAAACGAGAATAAATTGAGGTACAGTTAAATACCATCCATACAACATTAGGTCACGCCCAAACTTAGCGAAAACGAAAGGTATATTGTATATTTTTGAAAACTTGCATAATTTCTTATATTGTATATCTACGCAATCACAACGCAGGCGCATCACACATGACTACCTTCCGGCGGCAAATTCTTTAGCTACAGCGGCGTAGTCAACTACGGTTCTGCTGAATATGCTGCAGGTCATCCAAAACCGGGCCGCCCTGTTACGTGCGGAACGCACTCTCAATCTCCACGTCGACTTAGGTCTCCCTACCGTTAAAGCGTATATGAAGGAAGCATTTCGTCGCTTCTTCGACAACGCACGCCATCATAAAAACCTCTTGATAGTTGCCGCGTCCAACTACTTCCCCCCATCCAACCTCGCGTTTTAAACACTGTCCGAGACACACACGTTTTTTCGGAAGAAGATGATGAAATCACAGTAGCCACTGCTGCAGCCATTGCGAGTAGATCACACTCCACAAGCTCCTCAAGCAACCGATGCCCCCGCCGGCGGGGGCGCCGCGGAGGTCCCTCATTTGTTCCCCACTTTGGGAACTACCGGCACGTGCCGGGTAGATTCAGTCCAATACGTTCATCCCAGAACAACTCGTAAGCCCAATCGCGCCGCAAGGGCTGGTTGTTTGAACAACCACAAAACTTCTCCAGGTGAGCTCCTGCTCCCCACTATACAGTCAGGTGTAGATTTTCATAGCCCCGGGGATAAAATCATAGGGTCCAGAACTTAAAAAAAATGTCAGCTACGGTAATAATACATACATACATAAAATCACGTCTCTTTCACATAGGGGTAGGCAGAGACTTCGATCTTTGTTTAGGAGTTGCATTGAAGTGAGAAAAGCGACACATAGCTAAGCTGTTATCAGTAATGTCAGCATGAGCAATTGCAGCCAAGATCCCCTCAGACTTTAATTTTACGAATGGTCCAGTTCCAAGCATCTTTTCGAAGCTAGACGGGTAGGAACTGATATCGCTGACATCATTCCATGCTGAGCAAGAAGATGTAGATACTCCGTAATGTATTCATTATAGGGCTCAATTATGTGGTTTATATCACCTGCTTACATCACGTTTGCTTTTGCTTTAAGAGATGTTATTGTATTATTTAGGGACTCAACAATGTATTTGAATTTGCAAATGAAGGGGATCTATACACAGACAAACGGTAGAACAAAGGTATCAGAAATTTCAACTATCAGGCCCTTCGAGCAACGACGGCCTTCCGGGTCCCTATAAGGCCCAATAAGATTAGGCTCCGCCTAGCTCTATAAGTTTAGGCTCTTAGCATACAGGTTGCCATTTATCACTAACACACACGGATATACCTCCACATTTATTTAGATACTTGCCTTGCTATTATTGTTGGAGCGAGCAGTACCCAGGTATTTGGCCAAACGTATTTCTTTCAAGGCATTTGTGTATAGAGAAAGAAATGGGGTGATGCTATTCTAAGCCGGCATCACACGGCGAATAGTATAATAATTAGGCCAATTATATTGGTACGATTACTAAGACACTTCTTAGTTTAGGAAATAGTTCAGCGTTAAGCATCATAATTGTTTTTGTATCGTTTTACCTATTAGTACCTTATTATGATTATTAAATGAAGAATAAGAATTTAAATGAGCCCGTCGCGTCGTATGGATTGCTTAGGGCGTGTAGATTCAGAAGCCAGTAAGGGCGTGTTTTAGAAGCTTGGCTCTACTTGAGAGCTTTTTCACAGAGAAAAGCCTTAAGTTCTCGTCTTGGCGACAACTCGGCCTTATTTATTGTAGTGCTTGCTGACTATTTTAAAGTGAATATAATTCTATCCCATATTACACTTCTCGTGCTGCTATTGACGCGGCATAATCACAGACCTAAACCTGTAGAAAAAAAAACTTCTGATAGTGACATTGACAGAACTATCATTGGCGCGAAAATCAGGATCTGTTTTGTTGTGCGGGCCGAGTACTTACTTATTTTTGTGCAGGCCTCTCTTTTTCTTTTATACATAAATTTTAAATAAATGGCGTGCTTTTGATAGTGTAAATATTGGTGCGTGTGTTGAAAGTAAATGCAAACATAGTTTACAAGTAATATAAGTTTTATCTTATGATTTGCTCGCAACAAACAGAGGCAATCAAGTAAACTATGGGGGGTGGCGATTCCGATGGATCACCAGGTCCAGAATCCAATTCTAGTGCAGATGAATCTGATCAGATGATTGTGTCCCAAGGTAATTCAGAAAATGAAGATGTTTTGGGTCATAAAAACCATAACCCCAAAAGCGATACTGCTCCATACAATTTCGAGCTAAGCGGCGAGGAGGAAGCAATAGTTCGTTCAAATAGACGGATTCAGCTCATGTCTGACAGCGATGGAGAGTCTGCAAATCAAAATGCAGTGATTAAACAATATCATGGTAAATTACCTAGTGATACTGAGTCTAGATCAAGTATATCCAGCTCCCAGGACTCTAGAAACAAGAGGCTCAAAAGTAGTCTACTGAAATCACGAATACGTAAAATCTCTTCAAGTGATGATGACAGTGAAAAAGAGTCAAAATCAAACAATCCTTGTTCTCAGAACATGGTAAATAATAGGTATAAAAGTACCCTACAGAAGTCACCAAAACACAAAAGATTTTCAAGTGAGATGGATTCTGACCCTGATATACATAATAAAGCTTCAAGCGACAATGAAGTTGAAGAGGAATCCAGAATAAAAAATAAAAGGAACAAACTGAAACAAAAGTTTCAAAATATGCATTCAAAAAAGAACAAAAAAGCAGCAATAACAGAATATGATCAAGACAATGTGCTTCACGAGGACAGAAGCTCTGGTGATGAAGCTTCAGTGGAAAAAATTAAACAGGTTTGATTTTTCTAAATAATTTACTATTATTTCAATTTGCGAACTACACATTCTAGAAGTAGAACACTTTCTGTTAATGCAGCATAAAATTATTCTTTTTAAGAATATGTTTATTCCTCTTATGTGTCATGTTCATGTCTATGGGAATGTCTTTGATGTACGAGTAAAAACACTGATCATTTTGTAAACAGATATTTAAATTCATAAGAAAACATACCAGGGAGAAACTTTATGATGATAAAAACAAATCTAGGAATGCATAAGGCAGATACCTCTACAACTGTGCCATATAAGTTGTCTATAATCAACTCAATTATAATTTTACACCTTATTTTATTAGTTATTTTTGAACAGATTATTAAACAAGGGACAGTGAAGTTGGATACCCTGAGTACCCTGTACGATCCAGACACATCTGATGAAGAGAACAGTGCTCCTAGTAAGAATAATTCTGTCCCAAAGAAGGCAAGGAAATCAACCATACTCACTTCGCCTAAGCATCAAAGGGTTTGTTACTTGTTTATATGTATTTATGTATTTAAAGTTCTGCAGAATTTTAGGTCATCTTTAATAGTCACTAGTGGAAAGCAATTTTGTAAGATAAAATATTTAGTGGCTGACTTGACAATTTCTTCTGTAACAAACTGACTTTATATTACAACAGTAACTTAAAGCTTGCTATAAAATATTATAATGATAATTCAGATTGAGTGAGCAAAATACCAAATCTTAAATGCTTAAGCACTGTTCTCTCTAAACTGTTCATTACACAGATGTCAGCAAAACAAGCAATGGAAAACATGCAGAAGATCAAAAGTGAGTCGAACCGCATGTTGCGAGAGAAGGAGGTGTCACTGCCATATCACAGGCCAAAGGCATTGACTTTAAAGGATATCATGAGCAGACAGAGGGCAGCTGTAACGCCTGATGGCAAAGCCTTGCCTATCAAAATGAATAATGAACAGTTGAAGCATTATGTGTAAGTGTAGTAACAAAAATTATTTTGCTAGATATTATTAATTTAAAATAAATGTTTTGGAAAGAAGTCATATGTAGCCATTTTTCCTGTTTAAAGGTATTTTGTTTTATGTCAGTCAAGCATCTCATATTTAAGAGTTCATTAGTCTTGTCTGTGGAGTAACTACTAGTTGTTTCTATCTTCCCCCTTCTTATTGACCTCCTTGTACAATATGACCATTATTTCTCCTTCACTAGATCTAAATCACTCCTTGGCCTTCCTCTCCCTGACTTTCCTTTGATAATAGTTTTGAGAAGTTGCTAATGTGATATTTTCTCGAGTTTGCACAACTATTACTCATCACAATTAAACAATTTTAAATGGAACTTAAGAGTTGTAAAATTCAAAATAAATACAACTTAAATCCATTTCAAATTTTTTCATTTCCGTGTGATGCCGGCTGGGAATAGCATCACCCCATTTCTTTCCCGTGGGAGTCGTAAGAGGCGACTAAGGGACTCGAGGGTGTGTATTGCAATTTTAGGCGATGGGCTGACAACCTGTCACTATGGCGATACACAATTCTCCGAATGACCCTCAAATATTTGTCAGATGTGGCGTAAATGTCCGTTTTTTGCGGCTGTTTACGCTCTGCCTACCCCGCAAGGGATTATAGGCGTGATATGTGTATGTATGTGTGTAAATTCCAGGGATATACTTGAACAAAGACAAAAAGAAGTAATAGAATTGTGCAAAAGTGATACAGAAGAAGAAGTTGAAAATACTGACATTCATGAAGAGAAACTTCCTGCAATATCTTCTCTAGATAATATATCAAGGGATGATAACATGTCTGCGCCAGAGATTCAAACAAAAATCAATGCAGATGAAGATCTGGTGAATTCAGATAAAGCTTTACCTGAGAAATGCACTGCAAATGAAGTCATAAACACAGAAAATCTCAGCTCAGATGAAAATCCATCTATTGATAATACGAACGCTATTCAAGATGTTTCTTTTAAAGAAGTAGAAAAAGAATTAAATATTCACGAAATCATACCCAAAACTAACGATCTAGAACCAATGATAGGAGATATTCATATGGATGACTCCATTAGTGATAATCAAAAAAGTAAATCAATGGATGAAAATAATTCTATGGAAATTTCGTTAGTTTATAATGATTCTGTGGAAGAAGTAAATCATATTGATACTGATAAGGTTGAAGATGCAGCTGGTGTGAATGAAAGTTTGCCAAAAGATAATGTTATTGATACTGAAAATAAAATTATTGAAGGGGAAGACAATGTAAATGAAAATTTCTGTCGTGAAAAACCAGCTAGTGGGGTGGAAAGTCAATTCATATCATTACATTACGATACTGAAAAATCTGATATTAATATAGATAATGTAAATGATGTAAAAAACAATGTGCTTGAAAAAATATCTGAGCAGCAAACTAAGGAAAGCCATAATATCAGTGAACCTGAATTGGGAACTGAAGAGATAGACAATAATGTATTTTCTGATGATGAAATGAACATGGATGACATTGATGCTTTAATAGAAAATGCTGAAATTGCCCTGAGTAAGCCATTTTAGATTTTAATTTATTTTATAAGTGAAGTTATCTACTTCTAATGGTACAACCTAATAACTTAATTTCAGGTCAAACAAACTGTTTAAATGTAAACTCTCCCATGCTTATCAAAGAGCCAATGCCATTAACAGGAACACCCAAACTAACTGGTGCTCCTGGCATGGTGATTGATTTAGATGGAACTGATCCTACAGTTCCAAAAAAGCTCTCTGGAGTTGAGCTGCTGAAAGAAAGATTTGTCTATTTTAATAAACTTAAAACACCGGAGGAACAAGAAAGGGAAAGAGAAAGAAGGTGTGTGAATTGTTTTTAAATGAATGAATTCAAAGCTACATAACTCATAAACTTTAATATCTGCGCTTTTTTGCTCTACAGGATTAAGCCAGGCATGCAACATTTAAAATTGAAACTGGAATTAGAAGAACAAATAGCTGAACAGCGGTCCTTGGAGTGGGCTAGACGTTTAAAAGAAGAGAAAACCCACCAAAAAGAATTAAGTGCCCTACGAGGCGAAGGGTCGGATGCTGAAGACGATATCGATACAATCGAGGCGAAATTAGAGGAAAAAGAGGAGAAAACAAAGAAACAAGATGTTGACAAAGAAAGTAGTTCCGAAAGCGAGGAAGAGGAAGAAGTATTGGAAGAAGAACTTGTAGATAAGCCAAGAAAACGCAATCCCATGGTTGACGATGAGGCAGAAGAGTCGGACTGTGACAATGAAAGTGAAAGTGAGAAACACCACCTTGAAGAAAACAATGATAATGATGATGATGCAGATAATGAAGCTGATGATAGTGAAGAAGAATCGAGTGAGGAATCGGAGGAAGAAGAAGAAGAAGCAAAAGACGACCAACAAAATAAACCCAAGAAGGGTCGAATTCTGAAAGCTTTTGAAGATTCTGATGATGAGGAAGCAATAAAAAAAGTTGATGATGTCCCCGTTAATATAAATGGTGGAATGCAGAAAACTAAAAATAACTCTGACGCTGATAAACAAGTTATTAAGCCCACCCAAGGTAGGAGCACTGTAAAATGACGCAGTTTGTTACTTGGTAGTAGTTTTCTTTCATGTTATCATATGTAATTGTATATTTTACAGATGATGAACTACATTTGGCACAGAAATCTGTTTCTGAAGATCTTTTTACCAGTCAAGGAAGCAGTGTCGTTAACAGTGATATTAGCAAGCTTACTAATAATGCTATCGACAAGAGTTTTGAAGACAAACCACTAGGAACTCAAACATTTTCCATTTTGGAGACTACTACAGAAAATACGCATACAGATTTTCCTTTGCCAGATACTTTATCAGTACCGCCGGATACTCAAGCCTATAATGATAATGATGAAGTAGGTATTCGGTTGTAAAGATGTTTGATCGTATTATTTTCCTTCTCATTAATAACCTTAATAATCCTTTTCTAGAATTTGGACGCTGTCGTAGGAATGTGTTCTGGAAGCTTTTCGCAGACTCAGAATTTAGTACCACAGTCTCAGATCTCAGCCGAAGGTTCGGCATCGCTAGCTATAGGTGAAGACGTATTAGCTTTATGTACTGGCCAGTTATCTCAAGAAGGCAGCCAGAACAAAGAAACATCTCTGAAAGAGAAAACAACAGATCAAATAGACGTTGACGTAGAAGAGACTGTAAAAGACGTTATTGAAGATACAGCTAATAAAAAAACTCAAAATAATGTTGAACCCGTCAGAACGGGCATTTCCAAAGAAGGTGAAAGCATTGGAGTGAGAAAGACTGCAGAGGACCCTAACCTCAAGTCGATTTTAGACGAATTAAACGACCCTGAATTCGACTCCCCCACAGTAATTAAATATTTTGCAAGTAATGATAGTCAAGGCAAAGAAAACAAACAAAGCATTGCAAATGCTCAGTTCAAGAAGAAGTTCGTGATTGATTCTGACGAAGAAGATAAAGAACAAGAAACAAATGCCAAGAAAAAGAAAAAGATAAAAAGAAAGAAATTGGAGCAAAGAGCATTACAGATTTCTGGTAACTTAAGCTATACTAATGAACTTTACATAATTTTTCTGCTTGTGCTATTTTAAATTGGTATGTATTTTTTCAGATGATGAAGATGAAGCAGAAGATGAAGAGGAAGAATACGAGTCAGAACTAGAAGAAGACGAGGGACAAAGAATAGTCGAATACGATTCCGAAGAAAATGAGGTAAGCTTTATTGAAATCATTTAACAATAGACACATACATATATCACGCCTATTATCCCTTGCGGGGTAGGCAGAGCGTAAACGGCCGCAAAAACTGACATTTACGCCACGCCTGACATATATTTGAGGGTCACTCGGAAAATTATGTATCGCTATAGTGACAGGTTGTCAGCCCATCGCCTAAAATTGCAATACACACCCTCAAGTCCCTGAGTCGCCTCTTACGACTCCCACGGGAAAGAAGAGGGGTGATGCTATTCTAAGCCGGCATCACACTGCACAACAACTGAGATCAGTGATAATTTTTATCGTAAACAAAATGTCGATAACTCGATAATAAATGTTCACAATAAGCAAATGCTGTGGTTGATTGGTTGCTTTACATATCTGTATGTGTGTGTGCACAGCACACTGCCGACGTTTTTTAGTCTTGGATATAACTTGAAGCTTCCGTTATACAAATAAAATCTGTCTTAGGCGTTATTTTGGCCACGTATAAATGCACATTATATCATTGCTTCGATTGCCTTTATTTCACATCTTCAGGTGATAGTGGAACACCAGCAGCCTAAGAAGAAGCGCAAACTCGCTTAATAAAAGGCGTTCTTTTGTGACCTTCTGCGTCTACAACAACACGGTAAGACAGATATATCAGACAGAATAAGGCAGAGTTCTACCGACCTCAGAAAGATGACAAGGGAGATAAAAGATAAATGGTGGTTACGAAAAGCAGAGTACCTGCAGTGGCTCTCGGATACAAACCAAGTTGGTTTGTATCAAGGTCGGTAGAACTCTGCCTTATTCTGTCTGATATATCTGTCTTACCGTGTTGTTGTAGACGCAGAAGGTCACAAAAAACCAACTTGGTTTGTATCCGAGAGCCACTGCAGGTACTCTGCTTTTCGTAACCACCATTTATCTTTTATCTCCCTTGTCATCTTTCTGAGGTCGGTAGAACTCTGCCTTATTCTGTCTGATAAATCTGTCTTACCGTGTTGTTGTAGACGCAGAAGGTCACGGTGTTGTTTGAGCGCTTTACTAAGTATCTCGTCACTCTCATCAAACCAGTCTTCGTGGATACGCTTTTTAAACCCTAAGGTATTTGTTCCAACTTCAACAATCTGAGAAGTGACGGAATTCCAACTGGTGGTCAAATCACCGTCGCCGATGTTAGACGATAATTTATTGGAAAGAACCATAGAAAGTGTTTGCTGATACTCCGTCCGTACCTTTTTGTCTGCGAGCCTCTCAACATTAATACCGGAGGGTTTTGCTCGGCAGGATCGGCGTGGCCGATGCAGACGAAGCCTCAGCTTTGTAATTATAAGTCGATGGTCCGACCAGCAGTGAGCACCTCGCATAGCGCGTGTGATATGGACTTGGGAGATATGTTTTTGCCGAACGATCGCATAATCAATGAGATGCCAATGTTTCGACCTTGGATGCATCCAGGTGGTTTTGTACTTTGCTGGTAGTCGGAAGCGTGTGTTGGTGATGGTTAGGTCAAATTGAGCACACAGACTTAGCAATAATTGACCGTTTGAGTTCATATTGCCAATTCCATGTCTCCCCAAGACCCCTGGCCACGCTTCATAAGGAGAATATACTACCAGAAACCCAGTTTGGCTTCCGTCCTAAAAGAGGAACATGTGAAGCTGTCTTCTGTGTACGACAGCTGCAAGAGAAGAGCCGTGAACAAGGTCGACCGTTGTTTCTTTGTTTTGTCGACTTAGAAAAAGCTTTTGACTGTGTTCCTCGTGAAGCCCTGTGGATCATACTGGAAAAGGTGGGTTGCCCGGCGAAATTTGTGCGTTTGATTCGACTACTGCACGATGGCATGACGTGCTGTGTATCTGCAAATGGAGAACAATCTGATTTCTTTCCCGTAAGCTGTGGTGTCAAGCAAGGCTGTGTTCTTGCACCCACACTATTTGCCATCTATTTTGCAGCGGTGGTCAGCGAAACGTTACAAAAAGTACCTTCTGGGATCCATATTCGCTTCCGAACTGATGGTATGCTTTTCAACCTAGCCAGGCTGAAAGCCCGCACTAAAGTGACATATAAAATGATTACCGAGATTATGTATGCGGATGACTTATGCTTTTTAGCTGAGTCTCCTACTTCTCTACAAGAGTTGATGACTGGTCTTGACGAGGCGTGCACCAAGTTCGGTCTGAAAATAAGCGTTAGTATGACGGAAGTCATGACTACAGGCTTGCACACAGACGAACATTGATCTACAACAACCCTAGATTACGCGCGTACGCTCAAAAGGTGGGCCGGTAAAGTAGTGCACAATTTGCAAGCGAGCACTTCTTTCCCACAGTACGTGGCTGGCCGCAAAACTGTTAACATGACCAAGTACGGGCTAACAAATAAGGCTGAATTCAATAGATTATGGTGAGGTTCGTTGTGATATTTTGAATCAGGCGGACGCAATGAATCTATAAATCGCTATGTATGACTGTATAGTTCAGTAGGTGACAAAATCTTAGCGTAATTTTGTATGAGGCGCTAAATCTAGGGTTGTTGTAGATCAATGCAGACGAACCTCTGAGAATCTGTGTCGGTCAAGATGTCCTAAAGCGTGTAGAGAAGTTCAAGTACCTGGGAAGCACAATTACATCACAATGTGACCTTGAAGCCGAAATAAATAGCAGGATAGGTGCTGCTTCAGCATCTTACGGCAAACTCCGCTCCAAAGTCTTTCGCTCACATGATCTCAAACTGGAAACAAAAATCTCAGTTTACCGAGCCATCGTACTACCTAGTCTGCTATACGGTTCAGAAACTTGGTGTCTTTACCGCAGAAACATAAAGACACTAGATCAATTTCACCTCCGATGTCTGCGGGACATCATGAACATCCACTGGACGGACCGCATCAGAAATACTGAAGTTCTTCGACGCGCTAAGATCTGCGGTATTGAAGCTTATCTGATGCGGCGTCAGCTAAGGTGGTGTGGTCATGTGTTCCGCATGCCCGATGAACGTATAGCTAAGTGCATCTTTTATAGCGAGCTTCAAGAAGGCAAGCGCAAGCACGGCGGACAGCTCTTACGATATAAGGATGTACTTAAGAGGCATATGAAAAATTGCAGCATTGATCCCTTAACGTGGGAATCGACTGCTAAAAAACGCCCTGAGTGGAGACGTCTTATTAGGCAAAATATCGACGCCTTTGAAAAATCACGCAAAGACGAACTCGACGCAAAAAGAGACGAGTTAAAAGCCAGACCACCAACGGCACTAACGTACCAATATAGTGGCGGCGTACTCACCTGTCCGAAATGTTCAAGGACCTTTAAGGCCAAAATTGGCTATAGCAGCCACATGCGAGCACACGACCGCGCGGACCAACGAGACGCTAGCTGCTGAGCCTGTCCAGCAGTCGCTGTAGCCGAAATCGGCTAGGACAGATTATTATTATTATCTTTTGGCCACGTATGAAGATGCACATGATTAGGCACCATTGGTTCGATTGTTTATTTCACATCTTCAGGTGATAGTGGAACACCAGCAGCCTAAGAAGAAGCGCAAACTCGCTTAATAAAAGGCGTTCTTTTGGCCACGTATGAAGATGCACATGATTAGGCACCATTGGTTCGATTGTTTATTTCACATCTTCAGGTGATAGTGGAACACCAGCAGCCTAAGAAGAAGCGCAAACTCGCTTGATAAAAGGCGTTCTTTTGGCCACGTATAAATGCACATGATTAGGTATCATTGGTTCGATTGTTTATTTCACATCTTCAGGTGATAGTGGAACACCAGCAGCCTAAGAAGAAGCGCAAACTCGCTTAATAAAAGGCGTTCTTTTGGCCACGTATGAAGATGCACATGATTAGGCACCATTGGTTCGATTGTTTATTTCACATCTTCAGGTGATAGTGGAACACCAGCAGCCTAAGAAGAAGCGCAAACTCGCTTAATAAAAGGCGTTCTTTTGGCCACGTATAAATGCACATGATTAGGTATCATTGGTTCGATTGTTTATTTCACATCTTCAGGTGAT
The DNA here is from genome assembly GCA_027580185.1 of Tuta absoluta. NCBI lineage: Eukaryota > Metazoa > Arthropoda > Insecta > Lepidoptera > Gelechiidae > Tuta > Tuta absoluta. Next base: position 543,429 of record JAQAHW010000019.1, on the reverse strand, counting down.
AGTGGAACACCAGCAGCCTAAGAAGAAGCGCAAACTCGCTTAATAAAAGGCGTTCTTTTGGCCACGTATAAATGCACATGATTAGGTATCATTGGTTCGATTGTTTATTTCACATCTTCAGGTGATAGTGGAACACCAGCAGCCTAAGAAGAAGCGCAAACTCGCTTAATAAAAGGCGTTCTTTTGGCCACGTATAAATGCACATGATTAGGTATCATTGGTTCGATTGTTTATTTCACATCTTCAGGTGATAGTGGAACACCAGCAGCCTAAGAAGAAGCGCAAACTCGCTTAATAAAAGGCGTTCTTTTGGCCACGTATGAAGATGCACATGATTAGGCACCATTGGTTCGATTGTTTATTTCACATCTTCAGGTGATAGTGGAACACCAGCAGCCTAAGAAGAAGCGCAAACTCGCTTAATAAAAGGCGTTCTTTTGGCCACGTATGAAGATGCACATGATTAGGCACCATTGGTTCGATTGTTTATTTCACATCTTCAGGTGATAGTGGAACACCAGCAGCCTAAGAAGAAGCGCAAACTCGCTTAATAAAAGGCGTTCTTTTGGCCACGTATAAATGCACATGATTAGGTATCATTGGTTCGATTGTTTATTTCACATCTTCAGGTGATAGTGGAACACCAGCAGCCTAAGAAGAAGCGCAAACTCGCTTAATAAAAGGCGTTCTTTTGGCCACGTATAAATGCACATGATTAGGCACCATTGGTTCGATTGTTTATTTCACATCTTCAGGTGATAGTGGAACACCAGCAGCCTAAGAAGAAGCGCAAACTCGCTTAATAAAAGGCGTTCTTTTGGCCACGTATGAAGATGCACATGATTAGGCACCATTGGTTCGATTGTTTATTTCACATCTTCAGGTGATAGTGGAACACCAGCAGCCTAAGAAGAAGCGCAGACTCGGCGATTTCTTCGAGCAGGAGGCGGAGTTGACGTCCGAGGACGAGTGGGTCGGCTCGGGGGACGAGGATGAGGCCGGGCTGGACCGCATGGAGCGGGAGGCGGGGGACGATGATACCTTCAACGAGAAACAGCTGCAGAGGGAGCTTGGACAGATACACATGTAAGTTAAACTGTACGTCTCTAGTCTACTGGCAGGGGGGTCTCACTCCACGGTTTAGGTATGTTCCGCCGGCGGGTTCCCTACGGGGACTAATCTCCGCGGGTTGTCACTTGTCGTCGCCAGACCGCCAGTGTGCCGCTAGCCGCCGCACTGTTCGCACGCACGTGCTGCTCGCGCGCACACTTACTTGATTTTTTTCTGTGTTTTAGTACGTTTATTCGTTAAAAAATGTCCCACTCGATACAAAGAACAGTTAGACACAAGAATAATTAATTGTTTTTCTATATAAACAGTAGTCATTAATAATTTCGTTTAGGTTTATAAATATTTACAAATCTTACAATTCCTTCCGTAGATTAAATGAACAAATAAGATATTATAGCAAAATCAATAACAAAAAATCTTCGTGCACGAATAACATGATGACAAGTTACAACCCTTGGAGTTCGCCGGCGGCTCAGTCATAAAACTGCGATGCGCAAGGGAGATTGAGCGTTCGCGCGCGTTCATAAGTTTCAATTTTGTTTGTGAGCGGTTGGGTACACCGAGCGTAGGTATTAATTTATACCTAAACATGTAATTTCTTAGGGAGTGATTCATCTGTACGTTAGTACTATTATATATTCTGTGCTACTGGGCAGGTTTTTTAGGAGGGTTTTTCCTGTTCAGGGGGTCCGATTAATTATACGCATGTAATTTAACTATATTCATTCCTAGGAAGTACGGGGAAGCTATAGAAATTCAAAAACATCCGAATTTCAACAGAGATACTGGATGGGGAATCTCATCAACTTGGACTCCGCTGATTACACAGCAGAAGAACCAGATCCAACATACTGTAAGACCTACTACACAAGATACGGTTTCAGCATTTTGTGTGGAACCCGGACGTTACGCTAGGCAATTAAGAAATAGATGGCGGTAGAACAAAAATAATTTATATTCTAAATAATGACGTCTAACACCGTAGGAATTGTAAAATCCAAAATAAACACAACTTAAATCCGTTTAAAATTGTTTTTTTTTTGATGAGTAATAGTTGTGCAAACTCCAGAAAACATTATACGCATGTAACAAACACGCATTAAAAATCTCGACTTCCATTTGAAACAGATGTCGTTTACAGATGGTGGTGGCGTAAAGTTACATGCCGTGTAATTAACCTGGCCAGCCCCGAGGCAGTGCCTTTATTTTTATTTTTTTATCCCGCCCGAGCCGGTTTTCTATTAGGACAATACAAAAATGTAATAAAAAAAAGAAAATTTTGCAATGACGGATCATGACGTCCATAAGTGATAATGCTATCCTACATTGAATAAAGTAATTTTATTTTCATTTTCATTTAAAGATAAGCTCGCCTGTTGTTTTAATTTTAAGTTTCAACTGTATGTTTACTTGTTTCGTTACAATAAAGGATATATATAAATAACTGTAGCTTGAGAAGTCCGGTTTAGACTGCTGGTTGTTTACTCAACTTAAAACTGTACATTTTTAAAACTCTCACGAGACATGGGTTGGCTGGATTATATCTCTCTCTCTCTTAATATTTATTCTGAGTATTATTTTTTTTGCATTAAATAATATATTATATTGTTTTCTTTTAGTCTATTTAAGAGAGTAGCTTGTCTAGTCTTGATGTCTTGAGTAACTGTCTTTTTCTGTTTCCAGGCGCGACGTTCTAGACCAAGACAAGCGCGAAGTGAGAATAATCCAAGAGCTGCTTTTCGAAGATGGGGACCTGGGCGGCGGCTCTCGGCAGAGGAAATTCCGATGGAGAAACGCTGGTATGGACAATATTTCAGACGTGTCTCTTCCTTCCCCTATTCCTTATCTTCTTCCAAGTGTTGTGAAGTGAGGATAATCCATAATCCTTTAAAGACGGGGGACTTGGGCGGCTCTCGGCAGAGAAAATCTCGATGGAAAAACGCTGAGATAGACAATATTTCAGATGGGAGTCTTCCTTCCCATTTTGTGTAAGTAGGCTAGCGCGCAGAAAGAATAATCCAGAAATTGCTCTTAGAAAACGGAGACCTTGGCGGCGGCTCTCGGCAGTACCGCTGGCCAAGCTCTGGTATGGAATAGACTTATTCCTGATTTTCTTCTTCTACAAATGAGTCAATGAGTGGAACAACAAAACTGGTTCAGATTCTCAAGTCTCCTATAGACACCTATAGCCGTGCACTTTTAACTATTGAATGGGCAGTTTAAAAAGTTTCAAGAAATGTTTAATCCAGTATATATGTAGATAAATAATTTTGAATCACACGTTTTATTTTTGTAAACAATTCTTGGCCGAAACAGTTTGCCATTCCTAATGAAAAACAGCAAATCAATGCTATCGGAATGTATCTTAAGGCCCAACGCTCTGTTGAGCGTTTACTCACGCGTCCGCATTTAGAAGGCGCATCGTGCCTAAGTTGCTGTAATACGGCAAGGTGGCGTGTTGGTGGCCCGTTGCGCGGGCTGGGTGACCCGCGTCACGCAGCGCTGTTCTTATATTTTGCCGAATCTAGCACTTAACAAACCGTCATTATTTCTGTAGATGGAGAGGAAGAGACCGGCACATTGAACGACGAACTTGCGGACACGCAAGAGGAAGAGTTTGAATCTGAGGAACAATGGAGGAAGCAGCGTCACGAGAGAGAAATGTTCCTCAAGACACTGGTAAGCTGACTTACCAGTTACTTACTGTTCAAATAGGATACTAGTCTGTGCACACCGCGTGTCCAAAGATGCAGGTTTCATGATTTTCAGCGGCTATTTAATAATGAGCTTCATACACATACATACATACACCACGCCATTATCCCTTGCGGAGCGCCAACAACCTCGAAAAACGGACATTTACGCCACTTCTGACAAATATTTGAGGGTCATCTGGAAAATAGTGTATCGCTTTAGTGACAGGTTGTCAGCCCATCGCCTAAAATGGCAATACACACCCTCGAGTCTCTTAGTCGCCTCTTACGACTCCCAAGGGAAAGAAATGGGGTGATGCTATTAAGCCGGCATCACACAGAGCGTTAACGTCCGTAATAATACGGTCGCTATCGTCACGTCTGACACATATTCCGCGGCCGTTTCATAGTGATGGATTTTCAGCCTGTCGCCTATAAATTGTAACACACATGAAACCTCCGAGCTGCTTAGTCGCCTCTTACGACACCTGCAAGAAAGAAATGGAGTGATGCTTCAAGCCGGCACCACACGGCATAATGAACTTATTTGTCATTATAACAAGTTCATTATGCCGTGTCATGCCGGCTTAGCATTACCCCATTTCTTACCCATGGGTGTCGTAAGAGGCGACTAAGGGACTCGAGGGTTAGATGTGTGTTGCAATTTTAGGCGATGGGCTGACAACCTGTCGCTATAGTGATACACAGTTATCTGATTGACTCTCAAACCTTTGTCAGACGTGGTGTTAATAAGCGTTTTACGGCCGTTAACGCTCTGCCTACCCCGTAAGAGATATAGGCGTGATTTATGTATGTATGTATGTCTGTCATTATAACAAACCCAACACTATTGAAATTGGAGTTGGCAAGACTTTGACGCGTTGCGCGCCAGCTGATTCTTCTCTTGATAGATTCTAGGAAAGGTAACGTGCGGTATCCAATTTGCTTATACTTGCGATCTATTTTAAAAGTTCTTTGGGTCACGCCATTCTAATTTTACTAGTGACCGATAACAAAAACTCAAGACGGGCTGGTGATAAGGAACAACTTTCCCCAAGGAACATAAAGCGGATATAAATGAAAAACAATGGTCCTCGCATACAAAATTGTCGAACAGTTGATTTGGGTTACTATGGAAGCTCAATTATTTCCTCATATTTCGACCTATGTTCCTTGGGAAAAGTTGTTCCTTATCACCAGCCCGTCCTATGTTTTCAGTATCGGTCACTACACAAATTACACCTGATATTTTTTACGTGTTTTCCGTTTCTCAAGTGGTCACCTTTTCAGAAAGAACAGGAGGAACCAGATCACCTGGACATCACCATGACACGAACGTCGATCATCAAAGCGAACTTATCAAAGACCTCATCGAATGTATTCGTGGACGTGGACACGAGCATTGAAGACATACAGCCTCCCGCGCTCGACAAGAAGACAGTGTCTGCTAAAGACATCCCCAGCCCTAAGAAGCCATTTTCTATGTTCTCGGTAATGAGGAAAACTGTTTTTGGTGCCTTGGATAAGATAAGATTATTCTTTATAAATAAAAAAATTACTTGGACATTTCACACAGCGCCATCCAGCCCCAAACTAAGCAAAACTTGTACTATGGGAACTAGATAGCTGATACTATATTACTTATATACTTTTTTTTTTTTGTAAATAAATACATATTATAAATAGAAACACCCAGACTAAACAAACACAAATATCTGATAATGACTTATCAAATATTTGTGTCAAATATCTGATAATGACTTATCAAATATTTGTGTCATGTGGGGATCGAACCCACGACCCTAGGCGTAGCAGGCAGTGGTACTATCCGCTACGCCATCGGCTCAGTCATTATATAAACTAAACTTAATTACAAATAAGTACACTTATATGAAATAATTATGAGACTTAGCCATTTCCTAAACTAAGAATTAGGATAGGATAGGATATACTATCCTTTTATTTCATATAAGTGTACTAATTTGTAATTAAGTTTAGTTTATATAATGACTGAGCCGATGGCGTAGCGGATAGTACCACTGAATTAATATACAATGACGGCCGATGTGGCGCAGTGGTAGTGCGACTGGCTCCGGGTTTGATCCCCGGTCGGGCACTCACATACATACATACATATATCACGCCTTTATCCCTTTTGGGGTAGGCAGAGCGTAAACGGCCGCAAAAAACGGACATTTACGCCACGTCTGACAAACATTTGAGGGTCACTCACAATGTTGATATTTTCACTTTGTGAATTTGTTTCCAGTCTGGTTGGGACATTACAGGCTAAACCAACTGATTGTCCGTAAAACAGATGGTTCCGTGCTTCAGAGGGCACGTTAAGCTGTTGGTCCTGGTTGCTGTCTATGATTACTTAGACGGCAAACGATACACAACCATGTCGGGTACTACTGTACTGGTAGAAGGCGGTTGATAAACCCTGACACCGTCGTTGGTCGACTCGGTGTCCCACACGAAAAGATGAAGAAGAATGTACAAAGAACTCCTCCCAGATTTGAAAACAAGTATTTCCGCCGGGAATCGAACTTATCCATTTATCGACTTATCGTTTGAGCTAACGTTATAATATGACTATAATTCGTTAAGTTGCGTTTTCGTAAATAGTTATTATACCTTAACTCAAAATTAAATAAAATTAAAAATGATTAGCAAGTTCTTAAATTTAGGAGTCAGTTTCTTATTTTGGTGGAGTGATTTCCAATTTTCTCTTTACATCTTACGACGAAAGTAAATACCATGTGTATATTTTCCGTTTGCAGCAAAACTACCACGGCTCCCTTCTGACGCGCGGGCGCGGCGCTCTGGCTCGCCTGGCCGCACTCGCCACGCCGCTCGCCAACGACGACGACACGTACAAAGTCGCCAACCTGAAGCCCACCAACAAGAGGAACTTCGTGTTCGCTAGTATTGATGCGCCAGCTCCAGAGGATGATGAACCTAAGGTAATATTGGTACTCGCCACGCCGCTTGCCAACCTACAGCCCGGGTTGTACGAGGCTAGTCTGTGCGGAAACAGAATAGTTGTGGAAATTGAGGGCATTCTGTGCCTCAGTATGCGAAATATCATTGCAGCCTTTGGCAAAAATTTCACGTCATGACATTAAAACACACCTCTTTTAAACATAAAAATATGAAATTGAAAAAGAAAATTGCGCCCGCCGGGACTTGAACCTGGAACCATAGCACATCCTTATTAGTAATGTTTAATTGTGCTATACAATACAATCTTTCTAATACTTGTCACACTTACACAAGTTTTATATTTCTGTCCTGGTCTCAGATGGCACTCGTCAATCGACACGTAATATTTTGCTGCACATTTAGTGTTGGAATATTTTCGTTTGATTTTTTACTTTTTGCCCACGCTTATTCTCTTCCCGCACAGCTCCACCAAAGTTTCTCAACGGGAAATGTACATAGTTGTTAAACAATCCCATGAAACTCAATGTGATAATTTGTGTAGCTATATTCATATTTCAACTTATGTTCCTTGGATATAGTTGTTCAATCTAATTCACATATTAATGTTTTAGGTGAATAAACGCAAGGCTGAGGGCAACGTTGGCACACCGAGACTTGTAAAGAAACTGAGGACTGAAGATAAACAAAAACTATCCAAATCAAGCTTATTAGATCATATAAACATATAGTTATTCTTATTAGTAGTTTTTATTATAAGACTTTGTATATTACTTATTTTAGTTTTAGACAAGAAACAATATTGTAGATAAGTTAGCGAGATAAGTTAATAAATTAAACGTAGGTAATTTAAGTCTCGTTAAAATATGTAAGTTTTTATTTAGTTAAACGTATATTTTATAAATAAATAATTTAAGATTTATAACTTTGTTTTATTATAAAGAAAAATATGCAATTTAAAGTCAAGTAAAAGTGAAAGTTCTGAAGGTAGCTGGACCTCGCCGATACTTTTTTACAGTGGACTGCACCCGCGATGTCCCTGAAAAAGCTTGGCTTCCCTATACTGAGCGTAAACTCGTATCGGGACATTTATTTAGCTTAATTTAGGACAATACGGCACACTTTTAGTAAAATTGCAAACTATCGTATACTCAAGCACAGAATAATAACTAGTAACTAGCGTTAACTCAAGTGTTTCAAGTAATCACCCTATTCATTATTCTTCTCTGCTACGCTCGTAGACAGGGAGCTACGCTAATCCCCAAACCGCCAAAACAATCAAAAGTTTTGAAATCATGAAACGTCATTTCCGGTATTATTGCTAGTAAAAAAATTGATAAAGAAGGTATTATAGTCACAAAAATTAGATTAAAAGTTGAGAGGATAATAAACACGAACATTTAGAATCGAAACTGTATTATAGGGATCAGATTTGATGGTAAGTTAGTAGTAAAAAATGTGTGAGAAGAAATAAAATTGAAATGATTGCATTTATAGGGTATTTATCCCGAGGAAAAATGGTAATACTATTGGAAGTTCCGAATGATGGCAGCATTGACGTTTCCGTTATTGATCTCCCTCTTTCTTTTGTTAAATTCGTCTATCTCTTTTCCTCTTCGACCAATCGCAAACTGCGTCTGCCAGTTCGCCGGCCGGCTGCTTGTGTGGTGTTCCCTTCTGATTTTTTTCAATCAATGCTCGATTTTGTGGTGTGAGGTGATATCGTAGCGTGAAATAATTCTAGTCAAATAAATTATTAAGAAGTCTTCGTGAACTACAATTTTAAAGGTTGTACGGGGCAAATAAAATGGCCAACGACAACAAAGAAATTGGTGACATCGTGAAGAAATGCAAAATTCTGTTGTTGGATATTGAAGGGACAACGACTTCGATCAGCTTTGTTAAGGTAGGTCCTAATTAATTACCGGCCGGTGCGTGCTTTACCATGCATTGGAGAATTTCCGCGTATTTTGTAACATAATACCATATACTTCAAGCGTACGGTACCGCGAGATTCCCGGCTGTTGGGCAGAATAAAATGGTCGCAATTTGGGATTCTCAATATGGAGGACGGATTCAAAATGGTACCCATTTGTGCCCCACTTGCATTGTCTGCACAACTGATATTTTTTGCACACGTGTTGGTTGCAATGTCTTTTCAAAATCGCCTTACTTTGCTACGTAAAAATTGTGTCTGTTGCCCCGAGTTATGATTGTGGGCGTTCGACGTATTTTCGCAGATTTACACATCTATAGGTGAACATTCATACAATCTACAGTCTCTCAAAATGTATAGCATGCGGTATAGCGATCGGCAGACACGGGAGTTTCTCGTCGGGAGGCAAGTGTGCTACGCCGGCAAGAACAGCTGTTCCGAGCAGCTGGTCTGTAAAAAATGTGGAACAGTTATCTGTCCGTTATCGATAGGCGTCAAGACCACATAGGCCGTCCTTGTCACACCCGTGATGGATTCATTAAAATATGACAGAGATGAGAAATTACTGGGCTCTTTTCAATTTGTCGAGTTATATTATGTTGGTAGCATTGACCATTGATTGACTGCACTGAATGCTTCTATGAAGTTTTTACAATATTTTTTACTACATTTTTATCAGTTAAGTGTATTTATAGTAACTTTCGAAAGTAAAATGGTTTGTTGGTCATATAATGATAAGATGATGGGTGCATTGACCTGTAAGCATTGCAATAACAAGGTGCAATGACCTACAAAGCCGAAATAAAAATTTCAAGGGTCTTTAAGTTTTAAGTATTCAGCAGGGAGTAAAATTGAACCTGTCTGATGATTTGATTACAATTGAATTATAAAGGTATCAACTTATGTTGACTAGCCTGTGACTGGCACTATTTTCTTCCTACCCTGTAAAGAATATAGATTTTATTCAATTCTACCCACTTAAAACATGGGTCCAACAGAGTATAGTTTTCTTTATGTAGATGTAAGAGTACTGTTTTGCAAAAATTGATGTTTGTTCCTGTCTGCCTTAATTTAACTATGATGAAAACAGAATGAATGAACTTGCATTTTGTTTTTTCTTTTTGGTTACTGCAGTTGGGTTTTTTGGGTTGTCTGGTTCTAGCATTTCATATCTCTGTAACAAAACAAGATTTTGAATTGCCTGACTTTCCAAAAAAAAATATTTTTTGGAAAAACATGGCTGTGCAAAACTTTCACAAGTTTTTAAGATAGCTGCTTTGTGCATAATGTGCTCCAGTTAGGCATGTTTTGATAAAACATAATTTTTTAAAGTCTTATTCAAGCCCCTAAGATAAAAGATAGCTTAAAGCAGCTATCTGACTAATGGCTGTATTTTACATAATATAGAGAATTGTATATAGGTAGTTTAAAAAGGTTTTTATATTTATCTTTTCCTCATATCAATATGGATGAGCTGTCGCTGTGTTTTTACAGTCAATCAATGATACAAAATTTGCGCTCTATCCCGCTAATTTTGGGTGATGAGATGATGTATCAGATAAACATGCAAAGAGCAGCATATAAGAAAGTTAGCTGGGTTTTACGATTTTGAAATTTAATATATGAAGCTGGAAGTATAAGTATTTTACAGAACTCAGCTATAGGTATATGTTGGCTGGTACCTACAAATTTGATTTATTATATATCTAAAGATGACCTTTTCATTCACACGGTAAGTGTTTTAGCAATCTACATTTTAAGGGTTTGGTCTGGTCTGGTTCTCTAGTATTTCATATATCTGTAACCAAACGATATATCAACATGGGTGATTTATTTAATACCGTGTGATATCGGCTTAGAATAGCATCACCCCATTTCTTACCCATGGGTGTCGTCAGAGGCGACTGAGGGACTCGAGGGTTAGATGTAGAGGGCTGAGCATTTAGCAGCGTCACTAAATACTTCGCGCACACTGTTTTTTCGCAATAGTAATAATGCAGCTTACATACATTTACAAACATCAGCCCATTGCAGTCCACTGCGAGATATAGGCCTCCCCCAGGGTACGCCATAGGGCACGATCTCTCGTTTTCGCCAGCCAGTCGCTACCAGCCGCCTTTTTTAAGTCCTCGGTCCATCTGGCCAGAGGTCGTCCAACGCTACGCCTGCTGAGGCGTGGCCTCCACTCAAGAACCCGCTTACTCCACCGTCCATCGGTTCTACGACAGATGTGCCCAGCACACTGCCACTTCTGTTTGCTACAATTCCAGACTATGTCTGTTACTTTGGTGTTTTTTTTGGATAGTCTCATTCCGGATTTTATCCATTATAGAGATACCAAGCATAGACCTTTCGAATTATGCGGCTTAATAAAGGGTAAATAAAGTATAACGTAACGCTACAGGTATTAAATAATAGCGGTACCGCAATTGCTTAGGGTACTGTCCGTCTGTCGAGACCCTTTATATCGGGAACGCGTAGAGATATCGAGTTCAAATTTAATCCATATACCTACATAGCTCTACGGCAGTTTGTGATAGTAAAAATCAAGCTCTTGAGTGAAAAAAGATACGGCCGATTATGCAATAAAAAACGAGTGTTTATGATCCTTTTTAATTGAATCAAATTTCAGTGTGTGGACATAGATCTATAAAATTTGGCAAGTAGCTTCGTTTTGAAGTCCCGAGTTTAGGAAAAATTCCATAAAAATGTTTTTTTAAGGAGGCGAAAAAGACCAAATTATATGTAACGGTCTGATGTTACGGAACCCTTTGTAGGCGAGTCTGACTTGCAATTGGCCGGTGTTTTACCGGTACCTGTCTTTACCACAATCTATTTCCATCTACCTTTAAAACGTAGACCGGTACCATTATTATACCGGTAGCACAGCCGGTAGCTTAACCCTATACCTTAACCAAAAACGATCTCTGGTGTTAGTAGTTATTTCTTATGTGGCTGCATTTAATAACAAATCTTAATTCAGCTAAACCTAAACCAAAAAGAATCACTCAAATCAGTCCAGTAGTTTTTGATGATGATAATGATAAGGCTAAGGAGAAGAAGAGTCTAGTGCTGTTTGAGAAATGTAGTTAGGTGTAATTGATAACCTGTTCTCTTTTAAAGTCTGTTAAAAAGCTGCGACGCAAAGATTCCGGGTTCGATTCCGGGTGGGGCAATCAGAAAGCTGATATTATCACTTTGTGAATTTGTTTCTAGTCTAGTTAGGAAATAGCGGGCTAAATAACCTGATTGTCCGTAAAAAAGATGCATGTGGGTCCTGGTTGCTGTCTATGATTACTATACGGCGGCGGTTGTTACACAACCATGTCAGAGGTAGGGAATGCAATCTCGGGCCGAGATTGGCAACTCGAGATCTCGTTCGAGATCTCAGGGTTCGAGATTGACCAACTCGAGATCTCGTTGAATTATTGGTCGAGATTTCGAGATCGAGATTTTTGTAGTAACGTCCTCAAACACTTGGTACGAATTCTTCTTTGACATATTTATATTTCACATTGAAAACTATCTAATATAGAATAATACTGAATGTAATTAGTTATTGTATAGATGAATAATAACTTTCACTCGAAAACACGAAATGCACAGTGACGAAAATGCGAGTAAGTAAACAATAAACAAACTATTGGGATTGGTCGGTCGCATCGCGTCAATCCCCCGTCCCGTACCCCCCGCAACGCACCCGCTCTATAGGTATCGACTGCTAGGTCCTGCCGCCGGCAAACGCCAGACACTGCGCGGACGCACATCAATGAACACGTCAATGCCTTACGCAAGCTCATTCTCGAAATCTCGAAAATCTCGATGAATTTTTTCGAGATCTCGAATGATTTTTCTGAGACGAGATCGCCTTTTTCGAGATCTCGATCTCGAAAAATTGCTCGAGATCTTGGGGATTTCGAGATCTCGCGAGATCGAGATTGCATTCCCTAGACTCAGAGGCCTACTAGTAGTAGTAAGGTTGAAAAGCTCTGACACCAGGGCTCATCGGGTTCTTCGTCGAATCTGTATCGCAAACGGAAAAACTAGGATAAATAAATAACTATCCTGACAAGCTTAACTGCAAATGAAAAAAGGGTAGAAGATTTTCACTTTCTTCTTTGGGCATACTGTTTTGGTCAGTTAAAGGGACAACTTATAAAATCCTATTATAGAACCTGGTCAGTACAAGATAAGACAAGACAAGGCAATCTATCAAAAGTTTATTGCAGTCTTACGGGATTTCCATTTGCATTTTATGTTTTATAGCATCACTCCATTTCTTTCCCGTTGGAGTCGTAAGAGGCGAATAAGGGACTTGAGGGTGTGTATTGCAATTGTAGGCGATGGGCTGACAACCTGTCACTATGGCGATACACAATTTTCCGAATGTCCCTCAAATATATGTCAGACGTGGCGTAAATGTCCATTTTTGTGGCCGTTTACGCTCTGCCTACCCCGCATGGGATAATAGGCGTGATATGTGTATGTATGTATTTTATGTCAAATTCTGAGATCTCCGTTTTTATGTAGAGGCAGTTTCAGGCTGTGTTCTCTTCTCACCCACCCACCCTGTCTCTTCTTAAGGGGAGCAGGGGACGGTATTTATAAAATGTGATATCATGCATTCTCTGATCCGTGGTCTTAGCGAGACATGACGATTCCCGTCTGAAAAAGTAGGACCTTATCAGGTAGTGGCTTAGTTTAGTAGCTTGGACTAGGTAACTCATACGTACCTTTCTCTTATTACTGTTTTTAACTATTGGCTGTGAATCATCACTAGCATTCCACCACTAGACTTTCGTTTTCGCAGGCTACGAATAACGTCTCATTTAGTAGTTACCCAGGTTCCTTTCGAAACGATGCGATTCGTAATTATGTGTGGCCATCGTACGAGCAGAATGTACGTCGGTACTAAAGTATCTGTTGGTATGTAGATATAGCAGGGAAAATCGATAGGGAGATCTAGTAGTTATGAATTCAAGCGAATTTGTATCGTATTTCCTCTTAAGGTTTATTGCCTCTGCCATGCTGCCGCCTTTCTTAGAATATCCGCAGAAGTGAGTTTAGCCAGGTAAAGATTTTTTTTTCCTTTTTATTAACATTTGGATTAGTTGTAGTCTTGATTTCGCTATGTTCTGTTTTCATTGAATTCTCATACAAATCCAAGATTCTCTTGGTTACGCAGAACTTCAACGGCTTTAAGATTGGTGTTCGATAGAATTGACAAACGTTCAGGATTATTTTAGAATGTATTACTGTGTAACTGGTTTTCAGCCTTTCAACCATCTGATGTTTTAATCACCTCTGACACTATGTCGATATCTTACACGAGAAACACTCAGGTTTTCACCAAAGAATGGACAAAAGAAAGTCGATTCCAGTAGTTTTCTAATTATCCAGTTTTTAAGGTTTTGATAGATTCGCTCTATCACGGAGAGCGCATACACGGTTATTGTAAGTGTTGTAACTAAGAATGTGCTATGCACGTCGCAGTTAGCTCGATGGAAGTCAAGTGCATAAAAAACAAAGTAAAGTAAAACAAGTCTCAAGTGAGTAATGTTTTCCTCTGTCGTCCTTGAAACCGAGCACTCGGCCCATAACTATAATAAGCATGTGTAGACAAATTGTATCAGTCGTTTATGTCGCCTATACCATGGACATAAATTGTAGATGAAAACGTAATAAGTTCAATGAATGAGGGGCGCACAAAAACGAAACGGTCGAGCTCAAAAAGGGGAGCAACTTTTTGCAATGTCTGCTTTTTAATTGCGTCCTTGAATCCATGTGCGTTGTTGCATAGATGCGCCTTTGTGATAGTGGGCGAAAAGGGATCGCGTGCGTATTATTACTGGGGCTTCGTTATTTAGTTTGTGCTTGTTTGAGACACCAGCAACGTACCGGCTAGGTTGAGTACTAGAAGATCTTCAAAAAAAATCGAGACGTTCTTCTTCTTTTCGCGTGAGACATTGTTATTTTCCTTATCCTGATAGGCATGTATTGTAAATAAATCACTTTGGAAAATCTCATGTTGGTAAAGGTAGGTCATTGATACAGGAATGTGAGGTAGGCACATTTCCATACGGTAAAATCTAAGGTAGGATCCAAGATGATTGACATCTTAGAACAGTTATGATGATAGCCACAATTACCTGCGGCTTGAATGGCACGTAAAACTGACAAGGCCACAGAGAATGAGAGTGCAAAAAATACGGGGTTTTTGCATTGTCTCGCGGCCTATATGCGTAGTCGAGGCTGCAGGCAGGCGGCGGCGCCGGGCTAGCCGGTTTGGACGGCCCCAGTTCGTTCACCTACCTCGCCTTGTAGACGACGGTAGTTTCACCAGCCAGCCTAGCCGATATCTTCATAATATAGCGAAAATGTCTGAGATAGTTTCGCTATATGTATTTAAAGGATTGATTAGGCTAGATATGACAATGGCTATTGTGAGGCATGTGAATTGGTTAGGTACGTAGGCTGAAAGTTCAAACCAAATATACATATCGCAGTTCAATTAAAAAACAAAACTGTATTGCTTTTTGTTGGCCCTGATGGTCTTAACTAAGCATAAATCTGTACTCCCATGTTCGATTTAATAACTCGACCGTAGACGTGTCAAAAACACGGTATTTCTAAAAGTTTTAGGTAACTACAAGTTTTGCTTTCTGATTGCGCCTCCTAGGATCCGTGATTTAAAACGTTTGTGGGTCATAGTGGACTGTAACATCTCTTTAAGGGGATTACATAGGCTAAGTGCTGCCCCCATCACTTAAAAATTCATAACATTCACAATTATCGAAATAATAGAACTGCAAGTGAACCGACCAAAAGATGCCTAAACCCACATGTAGTTAACCTTAAAAAAGTTTCCTGCGATCACAATCAAAAAATTTAAAACGGATTTAAGTTGTTTATTTTGGATTTTACAATTTCTACGGGATAAGTACGGGGAGCCATCGAAATTCAAAAATATCCGAATTTTAAGAGAGATACTAGGTGGGGAATCTCATCAACTTGGACTCCGCTGATTACACAGCGGAAGAACCAGATCCAACATACTGTAAGACCTACTACACAAGATACGGTTTCAGCATTTTGCGTGGAACCGGGACGTTACGCTAGGCAATAAAGAAATTGATGGCGGTAGAACAAAAATAATATTAGTTACGTCTAACACCTTAGACATCCGTGACCACGGGCTCTGTAAAGAGCTCGAAACGTAGAAATTGTAAAATGCAAAACCCAACTTAAATCCGTTTAAAATTGTTTTATTGTGATGAGTAATAGATGTGCAAACTCAAGAAAATATTAGTTTCCTGCGAGCTATTTTTTTGGATTTGCCATCTTGATTTTCCTCGTCGTGTATTTTCTACGATACGAAGTATTCCCAAAGATTTAAGAAATCGGAATTCCAGTAATTTATTCATAAGCAATCAAATCACAATTAACTTGGTTTCCTTATTGTTTCAGGACAAGCTTTTCCCGTATGCCGAAGAAAACGTGAAACAGTTCCTAGACAGCCAGTGGGAGTCCGACGCCGTGAAGGATGTGGTGGTGGCTCTGCGCAAGCTGTCCGTCGAGGACAAGGAGGGCAGCGTCGAGGGCGTCGTCGTCATTCCTGGGGAGGTGAGACATTTGCCGAGGTGTAATCTGTAAAGAATGTATTAGCCGCTGGGTATTATAGCACGTTCACACGATGCCAATATGGGCAGGGAAATAGTAATGGAAGTGAGTGGGCAGCGCGAATATGTGAACAGGTTACTTGCGCTGCTACTCGTCATACCGCTGTCACTTCCCGTGCTCCCTCGATTGTCGGTTTTTCTTGCGCGAGTCAAGGAACGGTAGCACGAACGCTTGTGGAATGTATAGGTATCCCGCTCACTCATATTGATGCGAGAAGAGTATTTCGGCAGTGTCTGAACACATACTCGCGATAATACTTTCGCGGAAGTATTTCGAGCAATATTCGCGACAGCGGCAGGAACAGGTGTATGGTGTGAACGTGCTAGTTGCAAAACTGATTCGGTAGATGAAGCCTTGCCACGCGTTAATGGCATCAAGATACTCTTGCAATATTCGCGGGCAATTGATGAGCCGCGGCAGCAAAAATGGAAGAGTTGTTGCCACTAATGATGGCGAAAGTCGCAGGTTCGAATCCTGCTCGCGGTAGAAACTTTTGCAAGTCTTCTACAACTGTATACCTAACACTGGAAGTGTTTTAAAAATTTGTAATTAGATTTTTGCGATATTAAAAAAGCGAGTCTTGGTGTTATAGCTGAAGGCTGCTGCTCTTAATCTACGGCCATGCCACACCAGTCTGGGCATGTGGCTCTTGCTGTTGCTCATTCTCAGATATTTCTCCGTCTGAGTGTACTGCAGCTATGTAGCTAGGTAAAAGAGGTGGGATGCTAAATGAGGTTCGACTGCTAGGTGCAGTGCAAATTGTTGCCCCTAAACCAATTTATTTTTACAGAGACTGTTTGATATGCCTTTATTGGTTTATATTTTTGTTTAAATGCTACCAAATACTGCTCTTTTGAGTAAATAATGCCAAATATTTTCAATAGATTTAGGGCAGTATTCCTGGCGATTTACCAAGTCCATCAACTGAGGTTCGTAACTATCGGTTGCGGCAGCCGAGAACTGCAATAATCTGGATTGAAACCAAACATTGCCGATTTTAGTTCTTCGCTATAAAATAAAATACGTTTACACCCTCACATTTGGAATCTGAAAGAAACTCAGAGCACATCCTAATTGGATGAATTAAATATAATTTTATAATTTCTTATAATTTGATTGAATGTAGAGCGATGAAAACCCGCGATAAATTTAATTACAAATTTTAAAACACTTCCCGTGTTAAATATAAAATTTTTGAAAATTTGCAAATTTTCAAGCGCGGGCAGGATTTGAACCTGCGACTTTCGCATTACTAGTGGCGACGCCTCTTCCATCTGGGCTACCGCAGCTTGATTCTTGCTCTCCAATTTTAAACCAATAATCTATTTATCTAATTAATTTGAATATTTAGTAACTCACTAGTGTGAAAAGAGCTCGGAATTTCAAGCGCCCATTCAATTATTATTGATATCTAAAATGATTAATAATTTCGTAACATGCGAGTACTTTGTTGTTACCAGTAAAATAATACGTACTTAGTAGATTTGATAATCAGGTCAGGACGTTGAAGTGGGTCAATGTATATTTAGACACAAATAATTGTACTGTCAGTCTTGTGTATCTCTAATTAATTTACGAGTTTTAGAATTACATCAGAAGTTAGCAATACACATTACAAAGATAAGGTTGATACTCTCTGTAGTGATGGGCAGTAACCATTTGTGGGTTAATGTTCTTACTGTTTCACTCACGAAAAAAAGAAATAGAGAAGAGATCGCTACTTAAACTTTACGATGTATAAAATCAGCTTGTTGCATACTGCAGGCTTAGGTTAGAGTGAATGACGAGTAAAACCGAACCGAATTTGCAACTTCATTTTCAAAACTCGTTTAATTCCAGGATGCGACTAAAGAGGACCAGATCGAGGGTCTAGTGAACAACGTGAAGTGGCAGATGTCATCTGACCGCAAGGCGGGGCCGCTCAAACAGCTGCAGGGGCTCATCTGGAAGCAGGGCTACGACAACGGGGACATCAAGGGACAGTATGTCACACTTGGTATTTATTACATCTAATGCCACACAATGCGTCTATGAGAAGGAGAGGAAAGGGAAGTAGGCAACGCGAGTATGTAAACAGGTTACTCGCGCTGCTCCTCGTCATGCCGCTCTGCCACTTTCTGTGTTCCCGCTTTGTGCGCGAGTTAAAATAGCGGCAGCTCGAATGCGAGTGGATTATATTGTTATCTCGCTCACTCGTGTTGCTGCGAGAAGAGTACGACGTCTGTGTGTGTGCGGAGGTATCAACACTCACTCGTGTTGATACCTCCGCGGAAGTATTTCAGACAATATTCGCGACAGCGGCAGGAGCAGGAGCATGGTATGAACGTAGCATAAGATAGAACAGTGGTCTGGTGAAGTGATAGATGTCCTCTGACCGCAAGGTGGGGCCGCTCAAACAATTGCAGGGGCTCATCTGGACGCAGGAATACAAAAAGGGACAGTATGTGATAATTGATGAACTTCATTCTTTGCAACCATTTTCCCTGCTTTGCTGTAGTGGCGAGGAGTTTTGTTACCAAACGAAATCACTCAGGAGTCAGTGCCGATTACTAATGATCCGTCTCTTATTCAAAAACACGCTCACATTCGTAGCCCCCCACTATGTCAGGGTACCATGGACGTTACTTAACATGCATAGAACCACTCACAACACCCTATCCAGATACAAATATTTTCCCCGGCTACGTATCGAACCTCGTTCCTTTTTTCTACAGATTGACCTTCTATCGGTCGTAATTTAGAAAATATTTATAACTGCGTTTTTCCATTTTACAGTGTCTACGACGACGTATCCGCCGCCCTCGAAGCGTGGCACTCCGCCGACGGGCAAAAAGTCTACATCTACTCGTCAGGCTCAGTCCAGGCGCAGAAGATGCTCTTCGGACAATCCTCGGCCGGTGACCTGCTGAAATTCATCGATGGACACTTCGATACAGCAGTGGGCGCCAAGCAGGAAGCTGCCAGCTACACCAATATTGTGGAGAAGATCGGCTGCAAGGCTGACGAGATTCTGTTCCTGACTGATATTGTCAAAGGTGAGTTTCTATATATACTTGTCTAAGATGCTTTTCGGACAGTTATCAGTTGGTGAATTGCTGAAATTTATCGATGGACACTCGATGCAGCAGTGAGCGCCAAGCAGGAGGCCGTCACTTATAACAATATTGAAGAGAATACTGTTTTTGACTGATATTTTCAAAGAGAAAAAGACGCTATAAATTGCGGACCTTCAATGAGTGCCCAAACACAACCGCGTTGCGTAAAAAAAAATTGTCGACTTCACTTGTTTATTAGCTTTAATCTTAATTAATTTGTTTTGGCGTCAACTTTAACCCCGGGCCTGTTCAAGAAAACCTGGTACTCTATTCCAGAGGCGGAAGCGGCCCGCACCGCCGGCCTGCACGCAGCGCTAGTGAGCCGCGAGGGCAACGCGCCGCTGCCTGCCGAGGCCGCGGCCGCCTTCCCCGTGCTGCACAGCCTCGCCGGGCTCACCGTCTCCAACAAGCGCAAGCCGGACCCGCAGGTGCCCCGATCATAACAATAGCTTTTGGATGCAGCGTCGTCTCAGCAGCCGTGCGAATTGTAAACCCAAACCACGGAATAACCAATAGTATGTAGGATATATCATACATACAGAACGGACACTCACCTCCCCGCACCCCAGCCCCCGACCCGCCCTCAACCGAGAAATGTTATAAAACCAGTGGAGAAATAAGCAGAAACTAGCGCTAAGCTTGTTAAATCCTCTTTGGTAGTTACTATATGTATTCATCAGGTTAGGTATAAAAATGAACCTGCTTGCCAACCCTGCACTCACACATCTGTGATCACCCACAAATGCACATGTAGAAATGACAGTTGTCTATAAAGAGTCCGCTGTATGGAGTGCCCGAGTTGTGCCCAAACCGTCAATGTTCGCCGAGCGCGCTGTACATATCTTTAGTTTGCAATTCGCTCTGCCGTAACTCACTCAAAGCACTGTTGTCTGATTTACGTTTACGATATCTATCTAGAACATATTGTTTTTGTTTATACTTTGCACGTATGTTTTACCTATGTAAATAGTATTGCCACTCTTGCCTTAGCATGAACTGTGTAGTTTTTAAAGCTATTTTTGTATGTTTGCCGGGTGTAAGGAAGGGTGTTCTGGAAACGTTCCGTAAGGCAAATTTTCAAGTTTCATGAACTAATCCCGCCTGCAATGTTTACGTTACACCGTCTCTTACATCTTGTATGTAGAAGTAAAGCAATATAATATCTGTAAAATTATGTGGTCTTAGCTGGTTTTTTGTGCACAAAACGTTATTATGTTTTTGACGGGATTTTTACTAAAATAATAAAATATTTCGAAGTGGTGGTGGTTCGCACGTTCCATCAAAAATATAATTTTGGTGAAAACCGCCTTCTTAACAAGTAAGTAGCTAACATGTATTTTATGCTAAGTAAATTGGTTGTTTTGTAGTAGGTTATAATAAAAATTCTGAATAACTTTCATAGATATAAATTTGCATTGGTGGCGGTAAAATTGATGTACGGGTCGAGATCCATTTAAATTGAACAGTGGACTTCAGAATTACTAGAAGCTTTCTTTTGGTGAATGGTTATTTCAAAAATTATTTGCTCGTAAGTGTGGCATCTGAATTGTTCACATGATGGTTTCTTTATTGGTTAAAGTAAATCTGAAATAAATATACAAATCTAGAATATAAAAAGTGTTTCTTTGAATAAATCGCTTATTTACGACTCCCTCTCAAGTAATAAGCCAAATGTAAGTTACTGTTTACATTGAAATCGTTTTGAAACTTGCACTATTAAAACTTTTTAATGATCTTTTGTTGACATTTTCAGGAGGAAGTACCAGCAGCTAAAATTCTGAAGACTGATGTCGAAAATGACGTAAAGACCACTGAAACTGAGAAACTTGAAGAAGTGGCTAAAGAAACTGCTGAAGCAGCAAAAATGGAGGTGGAGGAAACAGCTACTCCTCCAGAAGAGATCAAACCGGTGGTTAAAGAACAGGTCATCGTAGAGGAACTTAACTCGAACGATGCTACATCTGTCACCTCAGTGATCGATGTGGAGCCCGCTACGGTAGAAATGCCTAAAGATGAGGAGAAAGATGCAAAGACTGATGAGAAAGAGACTGAAAAAGAAACTCCCGAAGAATCTAAGCCGACCGAACCACCGGCAAAAACTGAGCCTGTTGTAGTCATGGAAGTGGAAGAGGTTACGGACAAACCCATTCCTGATGTGGCACAAATTATCGAAGATGTCGTACCTATCGTTGAGGAACCTGACAACCAAGAGGAAATGGAGGAACTCAAAAACGTCGGTGATGTTCTCGAAAAGGAATGCGATGATATTCTAGCCAAAGTAAACGATGTTACCAACCTCGAAAATATCACAATAAAGCCGATGCTCAATTCGATCGCCGAAGAAACTATGGAAACCGATAATACAGACTCGAACGATATTGTCGATAGAATTTTAGACACAGAATTAGATCTTGAAATGAAAAATGATGTAATAGATCCGAGTGCGGTCACGGAGATGGCTGAAGAGCCGAAGACTGAAGTTGATGAGAAGAAAAGTATCCAGGAAGAAAATACAGTAATTGATGAAGTAAAGAAAGATGTAGAAAAGGAAGAAATAGTCACAGAAAAGAAAGAAGAAAAAGAGGTAACGGACACAAAGAAAAACGAAGCGACCACAGAAAAGAAAGAAACTGAAGAAATAGTCACAGAAAGTAGTCCTGTCGAAACAGAAGGTAAGGACACAAAAGTCGATGACGCACAAACTAAAGAGTCACAAGTAGATGTAAGTTCAACCGAAGCAGAAAAACCTGTACAAACAAAAGAAAGCGAGACAACAGACACCATTCCTGCGGAAGTCAAACCCGCAGAAGTAGAAGCCGCACAAGAAACGACCCCAGCACAGCCGGAAGAAGCACCATCCACAGACAAACCCACAGAAACCGCACCGGAAGTGAGCAAAATCGAGGAAGAGCCGCAACTTAACGGAACCGCTGCCAACGGGGACGCTAAACCAACCAACGGTGACGCTAAACCAACCAACGGCGACGCTAAACCAACCAACGGCGACGTTAAAGACGCGGCTATGAATGGAGACGCCAGCAAAGATGACCTTAGCGCGCGACTTGCAGACGATACTGTTGAGAATGGCAAGGTCAACGGCGCGAACGGAGATTCTGTGGAAGAGCACGGTCAGGGCGACTGCAAGGTGGACGACATCAAAGTGAAGTCCGTGAGCAAGGACGAGCCGCGCGGCGACCCCATAGAGCAGCCCACAGAAGCGTAAGGTACTGAGGTAAGTTTCATGTTTATTTATCTACACTCTTGTCGTAATGTTCGAATTATGAACACGACAACGGTTGTATAAAGAGCTGCTTTATGCATTCTGCCTATAGAAAGTACAGTTTCTTCTCAAACGCCTAAGCGTAATGTCTAAATGAGGAGACTCTAAATTCGATAAAATGGAGAAATAAACCGATTTTTTTTTTGCCAATACTCAAATCGCCATCATCCGCCGCACTTGTCAAATGTTGTTGTTGTTCGGTTGTTGTTCAGTTGTTTTATTAGGTTGTTCAGTTGTTGTTGAATTTTGTTTAGCTGTTGTTGTTCATTTATTGTTCAGATGTTGTTCAGTTCTTGTTCAGATGTTATTCAGTCGTTTTTCAGCTGTTGTTCCGATGTTGTTTAGTTGTGGTTCAATTGTTGAATCGATATCTATGCATCTGATCATTTGTTAAGTATAGAATGTTCAATTTTTTTTTTAATTACGTTCTCGTGTTAAATTTCACCTTGTATTGGACCTTTCAATCACGGGTAATAACCTACCTATATTATAAAATTTTATAATTATACCGTAACACATAAAAAAGAGATTAATACATATTGAAAGAGAAGCGAGCCCGACTTAAACTGGTGGTATGGTGCAAGTAGCATTAAAGGAGAGTGAAAAGAGGCACCACACTGACACGAAACTTATTGCGAGCCCGACTTCCCACGTTGGAATTAAATTGGCGCGACCAGCACCATGGATAGAGAGAGAGGCAACAAAAGACATGAAAATAAATATTACTTATTCACTTGCTGACACGGCATAAAATGTATATAAAGTTATTATAATATGTCAAAAATATAAATAATCAGTAAATGAACAATGTCAACAATTAAAAAATATACATATATTTTAAGTTCATTTGTGTCACGGTTTAAAAAAATAATTAAATTGTTCAAGCTAAAGGTATAAATTAATTAATTCAATTGTATAGCAAAAAGAATCCGAAAGATTGGCTTTCGATATAGATTTAGATAGCAAGGTATTTAGCTTCTTCCGCACTTATGATGGCTAGTAATGCAGCTAGTTGAATGCACCACGCGTACGACCGCAAGTTAATGCAAATGCACAAGCGATGCACTTTACTCGCACTACTTCCACCGTTTTACACTCTACACGTGTTTCGCCCCTCCACGGAGCATCATCAGGAGATCTTCGACAGTCGAGTTCCGAGCACTGACTGACGCGTAAAGTGACGTGTGGAAGTAGTGCGAGTAAAGTGCATCGCTTGTGCATTTGCATTAACTTGCGGTCGTACGCGTGGTGCATTCAACTAGCTGCATAACTAGCCATCATAAGTGCGGAAGAAGCTAAATACCTTTCTATCTAATTCAATCAAGATGGACTTCCGCAAAGTAACGCCTGATACAATTACTTACCTTATACTATTTGTGTGTTCCAGGCCTCGTGCAGACGGGACGGGTAGCGGGCGGGAGGGAGGGAGGGGCTATGAGTTGGCTCACATCACAGGATTGACAAGACTGAGGGTGCTTCCACGCATCGTCATCACTTCCTAGTTTATACGAGTATTGTAATATTGAACTTTACTGTGTACCGCCGGCGGGGACGGTGCGGGCTGCCAGCTACGGATAACATCATATCGGGTGCCGACAACATTACTTGAT
The DNA here is from genome assembly GCA_027580185.1 of Tuta absoluta. Lineage (NCBI taxonomy): Eukaryota > Metazoa > Arthropoda > Insecta > Lepidoptera > Gelechiidae > Tuta > Tuta absoluta. The sequence continues at coordinate 519,121 of JAQAHW010000019.1, read as the reverse complement.
ACTTCAAGCGGTGAACCAGCCAATGTAACTGGACAGCTTTTCCAAAGATAACAAATAGACTTCCCATACCACGTTTTGATCGACATCCGAGTGATTTTTTGTACCCTTAGGAAGTCTAAACTAACTTTTTTAATATTACGCTTTCTTTATCTTGGGGAAAGTTTATCAATTTCGTGAGCTGGTTTACACGTTTGAGTGTCTGTAGCAATATAGCATTTTTTTAACATCCTTTATAACATTGCGTGCTCCAACGTGGAACCATCACGTAACAAAGCCTGAACATCTGGTCACTTTTTAGAAACTTTTAAGAACTAGGTCCCTGCGTTCGTTCTGCGTATTGTTTTTAATAGCGTTCTATAAAAATCAAGAACAAGTTTAATACATCTTAGTTTCCTGACACTCAAGAATCGTAGTACTCCAAATGGTACTTAATCGTACATCAAAGTTTCTTCCAATAAATATTTCATTTCAGTGGTCATATCATAAGATTGTTTTTTGTTCACGATATCATAGATTTGGAGACTAGTAATGGCCCTAATCTAGAACATGACAATACAACCCAAAATAATAGTCTTCCATTGCTTGATTACTTCTAGAGCGTGCCAAATAACATTCTTGTAAACGATTTCTACTTAAATCTGAGGCGATCTCTTTAAGGTGGGTCGAGAGCCCAGTAGCGCCCCCAAACAGGAAATCGCGTCCCTGCCTGGACACGCTAGTCACCTGGAAACCAATTTACCAATTCGCGGCAATAAATATCCAATGGTTATTTAAAATCAATTTTTGTCATTTTGCTAATAGTGGTCACTTTTAGCATTTTTGGAATACATAACCAAAACGCACAGATTTTAAAAGGTTATATTGATTCTCAATAATCTTTGTAGTTATTTATTGCCGCGAATCGATACTTTGGTTTCCAGATGACTAGCATATCCAGCCAGGGATTTCTTTCCTGTTTGAGGGCGCCACTGGGCTCTCGGACCACCGATAAAAATATGCGATAGCCATGAATTACAATGAGAAGTATTCTGGTAGCCCACACCTGTCGTCGCATCTTTTCGTATTTTGAATAAGGTAAGTTTTATTCGTAAGAAATAACTGTAATGTGATTCTTAATTATCGTACGTATAACTCGATTTTTCTTGACTTTCATCCACTGCCACACCTGCGCTCGTCCAGAGTTGAGGGGCGTGTTTATTGTGATATTGTCATGAGATGAAGACTGTGTGATAATTAAACTAGTGCCACCGAGAGACGCCTGGCTTGGATGCTAACATTCGTTATAATTTCCAAACATGATATTTTAAGTCCTCGATTCTGACATGATACATTGTTTGCTAAATTTTGGTATTCTAGTTCTTTTTTTAAATAAGTAATTGTTACGAGATTATAAAATCTACGGCTGCTATTTTGTTACTTAAAAATGATTGAATGAAGTGATCTTTACACAAAATCATGCAGTGCTCTCCCCATTATTTAAGGACATAAATGACGTATCACGTCTCTTTCTTTTACATAACAAAGTTACAGGAATAACTGTAAATTAACAAAGGAAATGATCTGCAGAATCGAGACCGGTAAAGTCTAAAAAAAATGTGATAATTTATTCTCAATGCCAAGACCGGCGAATCTCTGTGACGCTATATTAGTGATTGTAAGGGCTGTGGATTCGGAATTCGGTCGCAAAGGGAACATGTAAATAATTGCATATCTATAACTTCCAAAGGAAGTGTATATCAACCGATTGTATTGTTTCGTACTGTGTATGCACCTTTATATTGAGCACAAGTTAGACTACCCTTAGTAATGTAAGGCTGGTTGGGCTGATTCCTCGACGATTGCTCTTTGTGGTTTGTTCGAGAAGGCAGCACGCATTGGTTCCTATAAAGAAATTTGAATTTATGTCTTCTAGGTATTATTTTAATTATTTGTCTATTATTCACTGACAATTTTATATTTTAGTTACGGAACAAATTAGAATTTTGTTTATTAGCTAGTCGTATCGTAATCTCGACTTAATTTGTATTTAGCAGTATTTAAGTATTCCATTGACTGATTTGTTTTATTGTCTATTTTCGTAATGGTATTCCTACTACTTTATCGTTTAATTTTTATCTTCTGCTTTAACAATTATAGTAATTATAAATGTAAGGGACGGTGTGCGTACGAATTTGCCCCCAACTCTGGATGAAAGCACAAGAGTTTCTAGACTGATTTTTACTGATCTGAACTTGTTTGATACTTAGCCATTATTTCGGGTCACATCAGAAACTTCCTCCTTTTTGTATTTTGATTTATTGATCAGTACTTAGTTTTTAATGTATCAATTGAAACTGCCAACTAGTGCCAAGTAATGAAATGTTGCAAGTAATTTAACTGCGTCTCAGACTTTAGCAGTGACTCGTAATAACGGCTGGATGAATATGAATAATTAATGAATTTTCTTTGTAAAAATTTAACAATTTTCGAAAGCAATTGAAATGTATTAATTTTAATTGTCATTAAATATATTGGATGTAGAATTTTTGATTATATTTTTATTTTTATATATCTATCAAATAAATCAAGTGAAATTTTATTAATGACCGATACTGAAATCAGAGAACGGCCTGGTGAAAAGGAACAACTGTCCACAAGGGACATAGTCGAAATATTACTAAGATATTTTGAGCATCTATAGTAGCCAAATCAGCTGACTGGCAATTTTTTATGGGAAGTCCAATTATTATTTTCATTATTCCGCCTATGTTCCATGGGAAAAGTTGTTACTCATCACCAGCCCGTCTTGAGTTTTCTCTATCGGTCACTAGTAAAATTTCATCATAAATATGCACTGAAGCTGAAGAAGCTGTACGTACAAAACCAATTCTTACACAAATCATGCCTTTACTTGAAAGGAACGTAAAGCTGTTCGCGTATCGAGGTTCAATTTCTTTGTTTTTTCATTGTTTGCCAATTTAAGGAAGATTTTAAAGAAGCAAAACGTCAATTTTGTAATATGTCAAAGTAAGGAACGTTATATTATTATGAAAAAGGAAGAAGACTTAGAACTTGGAAATAGAAAAGTTGGTTCAAGAGCGCAAAACTGCGCTGGCTCAGCCACGTGGAGCGGACGGAAGAGGGCCGTGTCTCGTGTCGTGCAGTGCAGGCAGGAAGGCATACTGACGATGGGCAAGACACCGGTCGCAGGCCCCAGGTGCCGTTAGTTTCACGACCTGTAAGTATAATTCAGTCTGTAATGATCATCCAACCCCTTTCCCCTGTGATCAACCTTACGTACAAGCCCGCGCGAGGTGCACGTGTTTTATCTTGGAGAGATGCAGAACAAATGTCGCTTAATTCGCCATCAAGCAGGAAAATTCCGCTCAAGTAGTTTGGAAGATAGGAGCCGGAGCTCGCGCGGTCGGTGGGTGACGTCAACTCGCTCGCGCAGCGCTTGTGAATCACGCGCCGATGCGATGTGTCACCGCGCCCGCTGCTTGCTAGTTGCGCCTGCGCAGCGCTGTTTACGATCGCCAAGCGACACAGATAATGAGCGGTTCTCAGAACGGTGCTGTTTTGTTTGACTCTACGACGGCCCCGGCCGTGCTACGAAGCTTATCAATCACGCTCTGAATATGCGGGTCGATTGGTTGCTGTATCTCATCTTCGACCTAAGCTGTACTGTAGGTACCTAGCAACTGTTATGTCTTCAAGTTTTATTGAAACTTCATGTTTCCAGGTTTTACTTTCTTCAATCTACCTAAATCTTTATGAATACTTATCCTTATTGTTCAAAGAAAACTAGAAGTACTTTACTTACTTTCGACCGAATGTACCTATTTTTACACGACGACTGCCCAAGGAGTGTAATGTTCACAGATTCGAATGGGTGTATCGGAAGAATCCTTTCAGTATCCCGAGTGTCAAAGGCAAGGTTTTATCTCAGAAAGCAGTCGTGTTTTTTAATATTTTTAGTATGGTTGTTACATGATTCTTACCCAGTTGTTCAGTTAGTTAGGAATGGACAACGAAGACCTGTGGTGTAGCAACTATCAACTCTGCGACCGGTAGTGCGCTGGCTGGCGGCTTGTATTTTATGTAACTTGTTGCTCCGGGCACCGGGTGGCGAGGCGGCGCGGCCTCGCGCTGCTTACGCCACGGTACCGCTCGACGTTGCCGCGCGGATCGAATCCGCGGCAAACCATTGTGTAGCGAATTCATTTTGTGGAAAACTAAACTGGTTTCCTACTGCTACGATAGTTGGATTGTATGCTATTGTCGATTTAATTAATTAAATTTCCCCAACTCCGCAAAGTTTAAGCACCTGGATATAGATGCACCAACCAAATATTATGTACGTAGCTACGTACTTTTACATACGTACCTACCTATTATACATAAATGTTTTAACATTATATGGTTCTCATGTCGATCTATTGTATATTTTTTTCTAAAGAAGTGAGAAAGCTACCAGAATCTATACGAATAGATAATTAAACCTACCGGAAAATAATACTAAATTACTCCGCGCCAACGCTAGATGGCGACACACAACAATAATTGAGATTCTACGAGAAAATGCAACAGGAAAATACGCAATCAGGCAGAGTTCTCCTATCTTCAGTAGGCACTGTTAATGCTTGCAGTAGCTCGAACAAATAAAGGAAATAATATTTATTGGGAGGTAGGTACCTAGTCCATAAGCTAAGCCTAAGCACTACAGCAAAACACTAGCTAGAACTGGTAGAGTAGTTACTTACTCTACTCTACCAGTTCCTCTACTCTACCAGTTCTAGCTACTGTTTTCTGCAGTCAATAAAAACATTAAAATATTCAATATCGTAGCTGGTGCTTTGGTGACAGCAGGAAAAAACAAATTCGCTAGTCTAGTGTTCTTGTGTTCCTGGCATCGCATCGCCGGCATTGGCTCAGCTGTTGTAAACATGTTTATGAAGCGGCGGCCGGCGCGCTGAGGCGGCGCGGCGGCGGTGACACTGTGACACCGAGCGACTGCTGGCTTCTACGTAAATATGAATATCAAGCAGTCTTACATGCCTGCCCATAGTTCATACGAATAGGTTCTTATATTTTTGTTAACAAACCAAATCTGGTGTTTTATTATCCAAGTTTATACACAGAAGAGGGTTTTATAGGTATATAGGTTTTAAATAAAGTGGACTAATTTCTTGCTTTTTAATGCCTTGTAATTTAATTAAGAGAACAGAATTAAAACAAAATCTATAGTTTCGACTTCACTAAATTTCGAATAACGGAAGTGCGACACCACGAAATTGCGAATACTATCCTAAAGTGCGATTAAATGTAAGTTCAAAAGAATGCAAGTGCAACTGAATGTTAGTGCGACTTAATACAAGTGCGACTGAATACAAGTGTGACTGAATACAAGTAGGACTGAATACAAGTGGGACTGAATACAAGTGTGACGAAACACTGCTGCCCATTCTATAGATTCATTCCTAAGTCCAACTTTCAGACACCCACGGGTAGGAAAAGGGTGGCTAACCTTCACCGGCATTACACGGCTAAACAATGACTTGAACCAGGAGAATCGAACCAAAATAGTAGGTAGTCATATTATATTTTTATGCGATTGGGATAATAGTTTAACGCGAGCATGCTTATGCCTAATTATATGCAGTTGCATACACAATTCATCTACACTCTACAAAAATAAAATCTACTTACCTAAACTCAGTAATATACTTTTCCAAATCTCTGCACCAGCGATTACAAGGTCCAATACGAGGTCAAATACTCAAAGTTATGGTTTTCCATGGTGACCATGCCAGGGAAATGCACACCAAATTCAATACAATACAAGAACGTAGCTTGATGTCAAATATTGAAAATTCAATAAAGTTGAAACTGCGTCCATCCATATGGACTACTGGTGCGAATCTGCGAGGTATCGGTCTGAGTGTCTTACGCCAACTAGTGTATGTGTTTCGTCCTCTACGTTAAGCTCCTTGTACCCGAGCGGGGCTAAACCTAAACTTTAAGTAGTTTTTACACTGAACTGGTAAAAGAGTACGAAAGACGAAAAGTATATTTGCTAAATAAGTCAACAACTGTTTCGCTTTCGATGCAGCTCTTCAGGTAAGGTGATCTGCATAACCGGACAAGCGTGAGGTAAGGTAATCTGCCTTACTGGACGAGCGTGAGGTAAGGCAGATTACCTTACCTGAAAAGCTGAATCTTACAGCTGAATTTTACAAGTGTGACTACCTAAGGGTTTAACAAGTAGGTACTTCTTACGACCTAGGAGTACGTACTAGTTCCATGACTAGGTATACCTACCTACCACAAAATAAAGTATTGGCGCCCAAGGCAGATAGACGGCTACAAGGAAACATCAAACAAACTGAGATAGATACGCACACATCTACACGCCGCTGTTAACAGGCGAACCAGTTCATCCTGTACCCGATATTATCAAACTACAGGCTACAATTTTACAGGTGAAATTCGATGTTCATTGCGTAGACGGTTAGCCATTATGATACCAGGAATATGAACCGGCTACGCAATGTACTAAAAATTTCACCTGTAGACTTGTAGCCTGTAGTTTCATAACACAGGCACCTGGTATCGCAAGTAGTCGAGTGTCAACACTGTCAACAGACAGCTAGGTGCGCACGGGAAAATGACCTCGCGAAAATACAAATTGAATTGCAGTGTCTTTGGCTGTTTAAATACGTCTGAACAGAGTGGACTATCATTTTTCAAGATCCCGGATAATATTGAAAGGTAAGAAAAGCACTTGAGGCTGTTCCAAACAACAAGTAAACATCGATATACATTCGCTGGTTACCTACCTACCACAGAACACAGTGGTTGCTACGATTTGCCTGCTCCTTTGTCTATCCACTAGCCGTGCATGATCTGATCATTCATTAATTCCGGTTGAAAAACTCTGACACTAGGGTTCATCGGGTCGTTGGACGACTCGGTGTCCCACACGAAAAGAAAGAAGATTAATTCCGTACAGCCACAACAGTCCACTGCTGGACATGGGCCTCCCCCCTATTGGGGTGATTGGCATACTCCCCTCGCTTGGCAGGCGGATTGTTGATGCAAGATGTTACATTCACAGGAAACGTTCCTGACCATTCCCTGGATAATTATCTCTTAGTCCCTTTTTACGACACCCACGAGTAGAATTGGAGAAAATGAAAATGAAATAACTTTATTCAATGTAGGATAGCATTATCACTTATTGACGTCATGATCGGTCATTGTAAAAAAAAGAAATTTGCATAACGCAATCTTCTTCTTTTTATAACAATTTTGTATTGTCCTAATCGAAAACCGGCTCGGGCGGGATAAAAAAAATAAAAATAAAAATAAAGGCACTGCCTCGGGGCTGGCCAGGTTAATCACACAGCACGTAACTTTACGCCACCACCATTTGTAAACGACATTTGTTTCAAAATGGAGAAATGCTATTCTACACCATACGGCCGAATAACGGATTAATTCCGTATTCTACCACAAAATAGTAAAACTCCTACCTAGCAAAGATGACTAAAATCATTCATAAAATCTCTAACAGAGATAGACACCTCGTATCATTTCAGCAAGCAATATTTATGTTATTATTCCCCATGTAGTTTCAGGTATATAACAGCCACAACAGTCCACTGCTGACATACTCATAATCATAACGCATAAAATAGATAGCTGTGTAGTTTCTGCAAAACACGATTGAAAAATTCTTGACTTCGATTTTTGTTAGGCACTTCGTAAACGCATCGCTCCAACTAAAATACAAGTTCTACTTGCAGAACTAACATAGTAGGTATGCACCGAGTAGTTCGTTACTCCGTCCGCAGTACCCTTACTGCGTCCTTGCGCGACCCTACGCCCTCCCGCCCTTGCGTCCTGCGGGCTGCGGCCTGCCCTTGCCTTGCACACCCTTCGTAGGGCTGTGCTACGGAAAACATTTTAGTCACACAAATTCTTAGCATCCATTCTAGTGTTAATTTTACAGAAAGTAATATTATAAGAAGTAAGTTTTTTAAAGCAAAAAAGGTATAATTTAGACATTGCCCTGCATAATCCTTCCATTCTTATTATCACAATCTAAGTAGATTGGTAAGGTGTTTCTAAACTCCCATAAACCGCAGTAGGTAATCTAGGCGGGCAGCTACAGTTAGTATTATTTTGTCTAGGTACTTACTTGAAAATAAGTAAATCGCCTAAAGTTAACTCAGGTTTAACAAGATCCCATCCCAACTCTTATTAAAAGTAGCCCAGTGCCCACGTAAACACGCTTTTTTTGTAAAATAAAGTAGTAATTTCAGAATTTTCGATAACGTACCCCTAAGTGGTGTCTATAGAGATAACTATTGTAACTCTAGCTAGAATTGTTTTAGACATTATGCAAAAGATCACGTGGCCCACATAAAATGTAGAGTATCTATCTACTACCTATAAACTTTTTAGAACCTATAAACTTATCTTCGAAAATGCTTACTTGTGAAAAACTTATTTCAGTCGTTTTCTTGGGTTTTCTCATACCCATTTCTCTAATGAAAGACCGTCGGCTGCGAGGTTTTCGACCGTTTTCCTTGTAAACAAATGACCCATAACATTTACCGGAAAAATGTTTTCTGCGTCCCAATTTAACAATGTGTATGAATTTTCGTAGGACTGAGTGAACATGATGGGATGACTACAATTAAAACATTATCATAATCATTTGCTTGCTCGCTCATATCCCAATTTATATTTAGGTTCGGCGAAAACATGTTTATAATCCTACTTAGATTACCTGTTACTAGAAACATTTATAGGTAATCTAGCAAAAGAAATGATTGCTACATCTAGAGTCTGCAGTTTACAGTTTTGCATCAGCCATCACCTTCGTCATGGGCAATGTCTTTAAACCACTGTCTTTATTCTATTTCCAAGCATTAAAAAAAACGCGCCGCAGTAGAGTCTAGTTGCACCTCTGTTGGACGTGGAGTCATCGCCTTTCTCCAGCGTCGCTGGCTGCTGGTGTAATGGCGGCTGGGTCAGTCCCACAAACTCCCAAGCTTTCTAATTTTCGGCAGCCGGCGGCAGCGAGCTCGACCCGATTCCACCTTCCACTCTAACCTTGTTGTGCGTAACGCGGTACGATAGATCGTTGATTGATTCAGTTTTTGGCGCAGTCCTTCCGGAATAGGTTTATATTTTAGAATGATTTGAAAAGTCTGAAGGGTTGTTCTGAAATGCCTTGACACGACCAGGGTAATTGTCGTTAAGTTTTTTCTGTAGGTAGGTGAAACCCCACTGACCTCATTCTATCATAATTGTGATAGGTACCCCAATTTTCAGCCCGTTACTTGATACGCAGGCAGTATGGCGCAAAATTTGCTGCGTTAAATAAGTCGCAGGGAAACGATGAAATCAGGATTTCCACGGATTTCCTAGGGATACGACGGAATCCTGGGAGAAGAGGGAATGGATCGAACATTCCGTCGACTTACTAAAAAAAGTAATATGACGGAAAGCGGCGAGTAAGGGACTCGAGGGTTACATGTGTATTGCAATTTTAGGCATTAGGCTGACAACCTGTCACTATGGTGATTCCGTTTTTCTGAATGACCATCAAAATTATTGTCAGACGTGGCGTAAATGTTAGTTTTAATAGCCGTTTACCCTCTTCCTATCCCCCAAGGGATATGAGCGAGCGTGATATTTGTATGTATGTAAATAACGGAAATTGCGATATCAAGTGAAACCATGGAAAGGTACTGTTGATATAAAAATTCATTGCACTCTTTTACTTCTTGTGTCGTGTGCGGCACCGAGTAGACGAACAACCCTATGAATCCTGCCTGCCCGCCTGCTTCTACTAGTATATCTCTGACATAGTTTTATGAGGCCATTACAGGTTTTTATAAAGCAAGTTGTTTCCGTGCTTCCGAGGGCACGCTTAGTGTGTCCTGGTTGCTGCCTATGACTACTTGGACAAAAGCCCTTCCATTCTGTGAACATTTTTGAACTTCAAAATCATATTGAATAGTTGCTACTAGTTCCCACACGACAAAAGAAGTAGAAAAGTTCAAAGAGTTTTTATATCAACAGAAGGTACCTATCCATCATATAGTTTGAAATGATGGATAAATTGCAATTTCTGTCATTACACTACATTTTTCAGTGAGACGAAGTAATGGTCGTTCTATTCTATCGTCATCCGGGACTCCTTCGTATCCCTAGGAAATCCGTGGAATTCCTTATTCCCTAGTTTACCTGCGACATATATTTTTTTTGAAACCGAATTTGTAGCACTCTCCACGAACGTTCATATCGGCCAACCCGCTACCACGGTACTTACTCTGTCACAGCCGGTCGATCGTTGGTAACTAGTTTCAACAAAAAAAAAATGTTTATTCAATCGATCGTAGTCAGCAGTCACCAAAAATAAAAACAGCCACATGAGTAGTAAAGTATATGAGCGGGGGATAGAAAATATTTTGAAAATCGTTTTCTTCAAGCTTTTTTATTAGTCGGATTCGAATTGATCAAGAAGACCTTGTAAATATTGATCCTTGTGCGCAGTTCTTGAGAAATGCTTGCATTTTTGTGATATATTTTAGTTTATAAAAGTCTTTACATAAACTTCATGTCTTTATATGAAGCACTATGTCATGAACCTCATCATCATCGTGTCATCTTTCCCAACAGCTGTTAGATGTCCACTTCTGGTCTGATGACCATCAGCTTTTCGCGTCACTGTTAACTAAGTCTTTTCCTTGGTCGTTCCACACAAATGTTGACGTACGGTAGTTAGGTACCTACCTACCTACGTTAGTTTAGAAGAAAAATTATTATTCTTTTTGCAGATTCTACCTAGATATCTGATAACATCTTTGGATAATATACCTAATCAAAAAATTCTAAATCATTAGTTTTTGAATCAAGCAGAAGAACTGCTTGCGTAGCAATTGCTACGCTGTAGCAAAAAGTGTTTTTCTTCAAACCTACAACAATGTTACTGACAGTAGGTAACGAAAGAGTCACTGGAATAAAAGCTCTAAATTATAAATTATTATTTTATTGAAACTACGTAGGTACTCCGAGCACCGTGGTACGGAGGCGGGTGTTTTTGTGATGCGATCACAAACCGGTCGGCGCGGCCATAGCGCTGCCGTCGAGCAATGACGACCATTGCCGAGTGCCGTGGCCCGGTCGGTCGCCGCTGACCGTACCTACCTAAATGTCGAATCACTGCTTACTCTGCATTTCGATTAAACTATAATGTTGATGCTAAAAATAGCATTTGTTGTTGCTTAATATATTGCTGTCATCAGAACTTTTCTTAGTAGCTTACAGTTCAGCAGTCATCAAAACCTTTTTTAGTTGCTTTCAGTTCAGTTCTTACGTTCTAATTTGAGTCCTAGTTCTTGCTGATGCTGAGTCTTAATTATGGCGACTGCTACGGCATATTTGTTCTGTGAAATTCCCATGTTGAGGAGTCCTTTGTTGTCGTGCTGGTGGAATGCAAGAGCGCCTGGCGATGGTAGTGCGGTAACGGTACAGCGGTAGGCCCTCGTCGAGTGATTGTACGAGCCCTGGCCTCAAGGTGGAGCAGTTGAGCTGGTCCTGTATTCAATTTTTATACCTACTCCGCCAGTATGTTGGTACTTACCCAGTACAGAAGCATACAACAGTAGAGTCTTGCTGACTAGGTAATTTCATACAAATGTTTTGTTTCTGTTCCATAGAGATAGGAACCAGTAGGTATGCTTGCTTGGGTGCACCATTAAATATAAGATAAATACAGATAGGTACCCACCTATCTCTATACATATTATTATAAGTAGTAATACCTAGTGTTTGTCTCCCATCCGTAGAATAGTACCTACCCCGATAGCATTACCCTTGCGCAGAACAAACAAACTGTCGGTTTATTCAAAATCTTAAGAATGTTGTTTTTTTTTACTTCAGAAACTCACGTAACAAATCACTATAATAGGTACTTTTTAAAACACACGTTGTGCCGTTTCTTTAGTATTGATTTGTTAATAAGAGTGGTGTGTCACATCACATCACTTAATAAAGTAATTAGTGAAAAATATCTATAGTTCTTCAGATTAACCAACCTTGTTCATTTGGACTTACCAATTTGCATATACAGGGTGGCCCGTATAGTAATGTGCAAAAAGACAAACTTGGAATGTCTTAAACTAAAGGGCGGGGCACACCGGCTCCGTATCCGTTCCGTATCCAGCTCTCGTCCGTAGTCACGCACAAACTTATGACGTTGTAATGTATGGGACTGTATGAGATACGGCACACCGCTTGCGTGCAGCACGGAACGGTTACGCAACGCAAGCGGTGTGCCGTATCTCATACAGTCCTATACATTACAACGTCATCAGTTCGTGCGTGACTACGGACGAGAGCTGGATACGGAACGCATACGGAGCTGGTGTGCCCCGCCCTTTAGGGGTATCTGATGTCAATAAAAAAAGCCTGCCAGTAGAATTTTCCCACACAACTTTTAAAGTTGAATAACTCCAAAAAATCACGGAACATGCATGGGTGATTTAGATACCATACCACTCAGTAGAAGGCATTCAAATTTTGTCCCGAGTTGGATGTCACTATTCGGGCCACCCTGTATATTATTCTACCGCCAACGCGCAAGACAGATGGCGCGCTACGAACAAACATCATACAAACATAGCAATTCGATCACGCACACATCTACACACAGCTTACAAGCAAATGGGGCAAAGTGAGACATACGATTAGTCCGGTCCGGTGTCGCGAGCGGTCGGTGCGCAGCGCGCGGTAAAATGACTTCTCGCAAATACAAATCCAATTGCTGTGTGTTTAGTTGTCCAAATACAACGGACAATTGTGATTTGTCATTTTTCAGGACCCCGCAAGATGTCGAAAGGTAAGTTAAGCTCACTCTTCTCAATATTGTGCACGAAGCATGCTTAGTGTGTCGTGTGTATCTGACTGTAATGCGTACTTAGTCAGTCAGTGCGCACCCATACAGATGACTCACTTCATAGTCTTCGTACTACGTACAACGCTAAACGAGCACGTTTTCCAAGGATCTCACAGAAAAAAAAAACCGAGTCAGACTCGCGCACGGAAGGTTCCGTACGCGTACTATTTACCATAGAAATTGCAAAATGACTTCGGTTATTGTCTGGGAGCCTCCTTAAATATCTATTGTTCCCAAAGAGTTATAAAGGGAATTGGCCATCTCTCTGGTATATTTTTCGTAAAAATTTTGCTGAAAAACACGTTTTTTCGAGAGCCACTTTCAAGTCCAAGAGTCCTCAGTTTTCGAATAGTATTTAGTTATTTAGTATTAATACATAAATGGTAACGAACAAACTAAGAGTGGATCTAAAAACAGGTAAGTACACATTGTTATTGTAAATTACCATTATAGTACAAATATAATTCCACAATAAAATATGGGATCACCTGACTGATTTACCAGCAAGACCACTACAAGAAATTATAAAAGCAATAGCAAAGGTTGTTTTTACTGCGGTGATAAGTACATCATATTCCCACGGGAAAACGAAAAGGTTTGAAAAATTCTACTTCCTACCTTTAATTTACCTATCTACTTGAAGAATTATGGTAAAACCATGCTCCACATAAGTGTAGGATCTTACCTGCCTTGACTTACCGCGTGTTTATTATCCAAACGGCAAACGAAAATAGTCTCATTTTTACAGTGTAGACGGTCTATTACGATTTCTCGTATTATCGACTATTCTCGAGGTTTATTCTCGGTAACTTAACCTAAAGATTTCCTGGGAATTATCCACTCTAGAGTTCCTGGGAACCCTGATCAGTACGTAACTACTTACGACTTGGTTCTTTATAAAAGACACAGGGACAAAGGAGGCTAAATACTTTTTAATTTCCAGGTTTTCTGGTTAGGTGTAGCGGCAACAGAAATTAATAAAATGTGGTAATTTCGTACGGTTTATGAGGTACAGTTCGGTGACAGATAGACTGACAGACAGCCGAATCTCAGTAACAGGGTCCCGTTTTGACCCTTGGGGTACAGAACCCTAAAAAAAGATTTCCACGCACAATTTAATAGATTTTCATTGTAATTATTGGCTCATATCTAGCAGTGGACTATTATCGCTGTTAAAGTTTTACTTATAGTAGCAGTGAGCCCTCTGTAGACTTCTTTATTCAGTAGTTGTATGTTCACGCACACAACGACGCCGCAGCCGTGACGTGACGTGCTCCGCGCGCGGTGGCCGGTGTCAACCGGTGGTGTCGTCGTCTCGGCGTGGCCTAGGCGCGGCGCCGACGTGTCGTGCGAGCGAGACGGATGACGGTCCCACGGGATGGTCCACTCAGAAAGAGCTATGCGCCGTCTTACTCACGCACACATTGATGTACGTGTACGGAGTTCTCAAGCAAAGTGGAAGGCCAGTTCAGTCAGGGTGTTGCGCGCAAATGTTCGTCACTCACAGATAAAATGAACACTACGCGAAGGTATTACGCTTGCAGCGTGTTCGGTTGTTTGAATACGACTCATAGTTGTGATTACTCGTTCTTTTCGCTTCCAAACGAAGTTGAAAGGTAGGTAAAATTAAAACATCTGAATTAATCTGTAGGTAGGTATATCTGAAATCAAATTGGGCTGTACTCGAGGGCTGTGCTGTATTTTAATGTAAGTAGGTAGGTATCTGCTACTATTTGAATCTTTGAATCTTTGATTGTCCGAAAGAAAGATAGTTCCGCGCTTTAGAAGGCACGTTAATCCGTTTGTCCCGGTTGCTGTCTATGATTACTTAGACGGCGAGGAGGTCGTTTACACAACCATTTCAGCGGTCTACTACTAGTAGTAGGCGGTTGAAAAATGACAACAGGGTTCATCGGGTTGCTGAAAGACTTGGTGTCCCACACGAAATAGTATTTCCTACATGTAGGAACTACGTCGGTACTGTAATATTCCAACCGCGCCACGAAAGTATCGAAAGGAGTCCCGCGGTCGTGGCGTTTTATTTCTGTTTAATTTCTGCCTAAAGTTACTTACTACTTGGAGAGTTAAGCTACTGATATAATATCGGTGCCGGTAGGTATACGTTTAAAAGGTAGACGGAAATAAGGTTATGGTACCGGTATAAAATAGCGGTACCGCTACCAAAATAATCAATACATTGCGCTCTATTAAGCGTCATTGCGGAATCGTAGGATATATATAAAAAACCCTTTTGATAGCAGTTTAGCTTTGATACCCTTAGAAATAATGGTACCGTAAACGTTATGATATCGAATTATTTCGGTATGACGTCATACATTTTACCATTACATCCCTGCTTCAGCCACCGCGAGGTATTCCATTAGATTCTGTCTGTCACTAAGTGCGCATACATTCATACACATATCACGCCTAGTATCCCTTGCGGGGTAGGCAGAGCGTTAACGGACATTTACGTCACGTGTGACATATATTTGAGGGTCATTCGGGAAATTGTGTATCGGCATAGTGACGGGTTGTCAACCGATCACCTAAAATTGCAATACACACCATCAAGTCCCTAAGTCGTCTCTCACGACACTTAAAAGAAAATAAATGGGGTGATGCTATTCTAAGCCGGCATCACACGGCACGTAGGTGCGAATATCACTACATAGTCGCTACATAGTATAAAATAAAGTCGCTTCCCGTTTGGTGTCTCCTTATATCTTTAGAATTACCCAGCGGATTTTGATGCGGTTTTTTTATTAGATAGAATAACTTGAGGGGAAGGTTTATAAGTATAATTAATTCCGGGAAATTGACACATTCCCATGGGAAAACGGGTAGCCCAACTGGTAGTAAACTTTTAACCCCTTTTTGACACCTTTAAGGATTAAAATTTCAAAAATGCTGAAACATGTATTTAATTATTTTAAGTTATGAGTCTAATCAGAAATTTTGAATCATATCACTTTTAAAATAAAAAACTTTCATACAAACTTTTAACCCCCTTTTCACCCATTTAAGGGTTAAAATTTCAAAAATGCTGAAACACGTGTTTAATAATTTTAAGTTATTAGTCTAATCACAAATCTTGAAACAGATCACATTCATTTTAAAAAACGAACTTTCATACAAACTTTCAACCCCCTTTTGACCCTATTAAGGGTTAAAATTTCAAATAATCTAAAAAAAATGACGCATTAAAATCCGTTGGGTAATTCTGAACAGATGAGGAGACACCAAACGGGAAGCGACTTAATTTTATTCTATGTAGTGATGATACAATTCTAGCGTCCACCTCCGTCAATGGCCAATGCATCTTGCCAATACAGTCTTTAAATTACCTCTTATCTGGGCTTCATACACAATTTTATCTACATCCAATGCGTTAATGAAGCGAGACGGATTATCACTACATAGTACCTATACAGTAAAGTCGCTTCCCACGTCTGTCCCTGTCTGTTTGATTGTATGCTTAAATCTTCAAAACCACTAAATGGATCTGGATGAATTTTTTTTAAAAACATAAAATGATTTAAGAGGGAGGTTTTATGTATGATTTATGTCGGGAGAAGGTCTGTTTCCCGTGGAAAATCAGTTAGCAGCGGGTGAAACCGCTGGGCGGGCCGCTAGTATAAAATAAAGTCGCTTCCCGGTTGGTGTCTCCTTATATCTTTAGAATTACCCAACGGATTTTGATGCGGTTTTTTTTATTAGATAGAGTAACTTGAGAGGAAGGTTTATAAGTATAATTTATTCTGAGAAATTGTCACATTCCCATGGGAAAACGGGTAGCCCAACTGGTAGTAAACTTTTGACCCCCTTTTGACACCTTTAAGGATTAAAATTTCAAAAATGCTGAAACACGTATTTATTTATTTTAAGTTATGAGTCCAATCAGAAATTTTGAAACAGATCACATTTAAGATAAAAAACTTTCATACAAACTTTTAACCCGCTTTTCACCCATTTTAAGGTTAAAATTTCAAAAATGCTGAAACACGTGTTTAATTATTTTAAATTATTAGTCTCATCACAAATTTTGAAACAGATCACATTCATTTAAAAAAACGAACTTTCATACAAACTTTAAACCCCCGTTTGACCCTATTAAGGGTTAAAATTTCAAATATGCTGAAACACGTGTTTAATTATTTTAAGTCATAAGTCTAATCACTAATATTTTGAAACGGATCACACTTAAGACAACGAACTGTCATACAAACTTTTAACCCCCTTTTCATCCCTTGAGGGATAAAAAAAACCGGAATTTAAAGTAAAGTCGCTTCCCACCGTCTGTCCCTGTCTGTTTGTGTGTTTGTATGCTTAAATCTTCAAAACCACTAAACGGATCTGGATGAAGTTTTTTTAAAAGATTAAGAAAGAATGCCGTGTCATGCCGGCTTAGAATAGCATCACACCATTTCTTACCCATGGGTGTCGTAAGAGGCGACTAAGGGACTCGAGGGTGTGTATTGCAATTTTAGGCTACGGGCTGACAACCTGTCACTATAGTGATACACAGTTATCTAAATGACCCTCAAACTTTTGTCAGACGTGGTGTTAATATCCGTTTTACGGCCGTTAACGCTCTGCCTACCCCGTAAGGGATAAAGGCGTGATTTATGTATGTATGTATGTATTAAGAAAGAAGAGTGATTGAGGAAGGTTTTTATGTATGTATGTATGTATGATTTATGTCGGGAGAAGGTCTGTTTTCCGTGGGAAATTAGTTAGCAGCGGGTGAAACCGCTGGGCGGGCCGCTAGTTTATAAATAAGCAGAACATCAACCTACCCATTTAAGAGATCAATGTAACGCTGGTTTTCTTAACAACTGTATGGAGAACCAGAATATGTTGATCCCTGCCGGCGCGCCGCCGTGAGAAAATTGGGTATTTTTGGATGCACGCAATATACGATAAGCACCTTACTTTTATGTATAATGATTTTTCATTATATTATCTCGATTGTTGTCGTAGGAAAACACGATTAAAGAAAGTTAGCAAGATAGATTTAATTTTCAAAGTTTGGTCTATTTTTACAATTTTTTGCGTAGTGTATAGCGATCTTATGAACATTACACATAATTTTTTGGGAAAACGATACGTCTTGGACATTACTAAATTCTTGTTGTAATTTTTTTTGATTATTTGTTTATTTGTCGAGAAATTTCCAAAAGAGTGAAAAATCGTCTAAATATGTCGATTCCGCTCTGTTCTCACCTCACACACAGGATTTGCCATTAGTGGGAAAGGGATGTTTATAAGTTCGAGGCAGACCCTTAATGTTAGATTGATGTATTGTTGATAGGTCATCATCATCATCATCATCATCATTGGCCTCATACGTCTGTGACAGACGATTTAATCAGTGTCTGAGGCAAGACTTTTCATGGCTGTATAAGCCGATACGGGAGCGGCATAATTTTCCGCACGCTCTACAAGTGAAGGTGGAATTTGAGACTGGCACATGCATGTTTAGATGACGTTTTTGCCTTTTGTTAGCGAGACCAGAAAACCAGGCATTATCATGTATTTTACGTCCATCAAACACACGCTTACGCCATTCGTCCCTATCCTCAGCAAGCTTCTCCCAGCTTTGATGGTCAATGTTAAACGCAGCCATGTCCCGCTTGGCGCAATCTTTGAAACGCAGCATAGGTAGGCTGATAGGCAGTAGGCAGTACCTATTAAGCTATTTAGGGTAGGAAAGGAAATCTACCTAGTTACCTGCTTAGTATTTTCTCCGTGCGACTCTTTTAATAGCGTTGACCCTGGTATGGACAATTCAACGGTAATGCTACTACATAAACTGAACAACTTTAATTTTTCTTTTTGAAATCTCGTACAAATCGACTCAATCGGCTGGTACATTTGACTTTGTATGGGAGGCCTAACTTTTTCATATTGAAAATTTTATTAAGAAAAGTTGTTCAGTTCCATGTGACTGGTTCACCTCATTTCAGGATTGAGTGCGATCCCGGGACACACTGTGTATTCAAGCTAGCTCTGTATTTTTGACAATGGGTTTTAGTAGGTTATTCGTGTAAAACTATAGCGTGCATCTTGCAAGCGCTGTTTTTTCGATTCCTGAAAATTCAACAGCGGAGTACCTAGGTCCCCAACTAAACTTTGAAATGGCGACCCTAGATAAAAATTACAGAGCTGCTAGCTTGAATAGAGTAAGTAGGTACTTGGTAGGTAGGTACACTTTATTTTGTCAAGACCCTTTCCAACAATTTGTTAATCACGATCAATTGCCACTTATAGTGCTTACCAATAAGATCAGGTCAACCAACCCCTTCCATAGCTAGTTAGTTAGGTACTGAAATGAAAATGAAAATGAAGAAACTTTTTTTTTTCAATTTCCTTTTTAATTTTCATTTCAGTACCTAAATAACTAGCTACGGAAGGGGTTGGTTGACCTGATCACCACTTTATATACTGTGAAAAAGTCTTAATTTATATAACTCAGTATAAACAGTTTTTTTTTGTTTCAGACGAAACTTATGGCTCCATTTAATGGATCGAGAAGATATAGCAAACAAATCGTCAACACATTTCAGAGTTTGTGAAGCCCACTTCGAACCTCAGTCAATAATAAAGAATGCACAGCGAAGCGTCTTAAAAAAAAATGCTTTGCCTAAACTTCTGCTTCCTACCAAAAGATTTCACAATAAAGAATCACAAGCTACTGTGGAAATTGGTAATTCATATACACAAACTGTAGTTTTTTGGCGTGAACGTGGGGTACAGACTCCACTTTATCTTTCCAATTCCCTAAAAAGACAGCTAAAATCCGAGAATATTGAGAGACCGAAAAGACCAAACAAAGAAAGGGATATCAATCAGTTTAATAGTTTATGTGACAAATTTCTTACTAAAAACTTATCGGAAGTTGTAAAAGAACAAGCTAAATTCAAAAGTCATTTTCCTGGAAACAGATACAGCACAGATTACAAAATATTTTGTCTAAATCTGTATAATACAAGCCCACAGGCGTACAATTTGATAAGTGAAACTTTACTTAACACGCCGGGTAAAGGTACACTCAAGCGAATGAAGACTTCAGTTTTGCCAATCACTACAGAAGTCAATAGCCATATTATGGGAGTTCTCAAAAGTAAAGCTACGGGTATGGCTGACGAAGACCGACACTGTACCCTTGCTATAGATTTAATGAGCCTAAAAACAAATCTTTTTTACAATATTATAGGAGACAAAATTATTGGCTTTCATGAAATTGATGGAATACAATCCCCAGAACCAGCAAAATATGCCTTAGTGGCAATGATTCATGGAATTTTCACCAATTACAACCAGGCTGTTGGATATGCATTATTATCAGAGTGTAAAAAATATCAACAGGTATTGGAGTGGACAGATAACCTAATCAGGAAGCTGTTTGAAATAGGTCTCAAAGTACGAGTTTTAGTAACGAATACGAGTTCAGACTTCATAAATAGCGCCCTAGAAAGACAAGTCACCATTGAAACTCCATATTTTTTCATAGACTCCCATAAGATATTTTATATCTTTAATGCTTCACACCTAATGAAATCTGTGCGCAATAACCTGATGAAGTACAATTTCCATTTTGGTGACTATGTAGCAAAATGGGATCACATCATAGATTTTTACGAGAAAGATAAAGCTCAAAAACCGAGGTTAGCCCCAAAGTTAACGGACAGTCACATCAAACCGGGAAGTCTTGGAATACTGAAGGTACCATTGGTTGTGCAGTTGCTAAGTGCTACGGTGGCATCAGGTATGTCAAAATACAGGGATTCTGGTGGAATCGATTCAACGGCAGAAGGCACAATAAAGCTGATCTCAATTATGAATAACTTATTCGACTTTTTGAATTCATCTGCTGCTATCGGCTCTACCGAATACCAGCACGCATTCTGCGGCACAAAAGATCAGACTTACTTTCTCAAGGAAATGGTAGGATTCTTTGCAACACTGCAATTAATTTGTCCAGAAACGGGTAAAGACATTACTTCGAAAGTCAATTTTGTGGAAGGATTCCAAATAACCTTAAATTCTATTTCGCTGTTATTCGAGGAACTGAAATCAGAAGGATTCTCTTACTTAGCGACGCGACATCTGAACCAGGACTGCTTGGAGAACTTTTTGGGCAGAGTACGCATCGTCTATTCCAGCAAAGAACCAACCAGTAAGCAATTCGTGTCGGGATTTCGGAGACACGTCTTTATTCCAACAATCAAACACTCTAAACATGTCATCTGCAGCGATGATTTATCAGTGACTTTGCTTGAAGGCAGCAATTTGTATGCTGTTAGCTACGACCAAAAGTCAACTTCTGGTGAGGTACTAGCAAATGTTCCTGATGATGATGATGTAAAACAGCAAGAAAACACCAACAGTCTAATGATACCAATGGAGGATTACAATGCAATTGAATTGCCCGAAAAAGATGCATTAATGTACACATGTGCATATTTATTAGAAAAATGCTTTGAACAGCATAAAGATTGCAGTCTTTTTGAATCATATATAAAATCGGCAAATAATCCTTCGAATATCTTACCAGATTCGACATTTGTTCGTTACTTAAATTATTGCAAAGCTGGGGGAAGTGGTTTGTCTATCATACCACACGATAGTTTTTTGGAATTTGTTGAGGCCATGGAAAGAAACTTTGTATCATTTTTTGAAAATTCATTTAGAAATTGCGAAGTACTGAAGAAACTTTTGCAAGAAGTTCAAAACATATCTTTTCCAATGCCATGTAAATGTTTCCCTATTAATTATTTGAAAAAATTATATCTTAGAATGCGAATTTTCCACACATTAAAGCACAATAATGAAGCTTTCAAGCAAAGTGAAAATGGAAACAAATATTTTTCAGTCCCTAGTTTGTTGTAAACAGCTTCTAATTTTTCGATGCCATTACTGAAACTGTGAGAAAGAAAGAAGAGAATAAATTTGCATCACTACACAGCACTTGTTTTATTTACCTACAATACGTAGGAAAGTACAAATTGATTAGACGTATTATGTATGAATGTAATATTTAAAACACTCTCTACCCAAAATTTAAGACTCAAACCTTAAACTAAGTAGGTAATCATTTTATTTTCCTCAAAAATGTTTTATTCTGATCAACATAATTATTGTCGCAATAAAACGAGTGAGAAAAGGGCGGGAAATTTTCCCTCGCCGCCGCCATGTTGGTTGGATTGCGTTCCATTATGCGCTGCGCGCGCTCTCAACACGATGACGGCGGCGGCGCGCCACGTGCGTCGCACATCTGCCGGGCCCTCACCCTCGCTGCTGGCACATTTCTCATCGACGAAGTGCGCACCCGAGCGTTCACTGTCATAGTACGCTCAACGCACACATACATTTGCACAAGCTTTTAAGAAAACAGAAGGTATTCCAGTTCCACTACCACTGAAAACTGTATCATTGACGATATGATCTACTTACGTAAAACGTGTCTTATAGGTGAGACGTGGGGAAGTAGTCTACCCGCCAGTTGTAAGTTTTCGGCGAAGTTTAAGTTCGTAGGTACTCATTCATTTTTCACTGACACACAATGTATAATTTACGTCATTGTGTGCCAGTAAAAATATGGGGTGTATAAAGTAAGTACCTAAGCTGATTTGATTTCCAAAACTTACATAACAACTTACTAGCTTTTACCCAACGGAAGCCACGGTTAACTTTCGTTCTAAAAACCAGCCAGCTTATTTGGCGTGCAAAGCATCGAACAAACAGTCGGGTAGAATAGTAACTCCGGGACTTTCTACCTGCTACATGATACCACCCACCTACCCAAGTCCTGAATCACCCTTTGATTGTTGCAGGCAGGTATACGATTCTTGGTCGGGGATGTTACCAATGCAAGCGATCTGCCTGGCTGGTTGACGTTAGACGTGCGGAATTTAAAAAGAGGTTGGAAGGCCTGCGTTTCCTAAGGCATTACTAGTTTACTCCTGTTACTAAACCGTCTCTATCTACCAAAATAACTCGGTAGCTGGAGGCGTCAGAATTTTCCGCCCGAAAGCCTTAGTTTTCTAATTCCTCTCTAATAAACGTCTTTAAATTCGAAATTTACCGGAGAATAACAGAAACGCTCTAATAAAACCGATATTAAAGGCGGGTAGAGCCGCGCGGCGCATGCGTGTAGCTCTCCCTCTCCCCTCTTATTACGCACTCTATTTAGGGGGCGCGGTACAAAGACCGGCCTATCTATTTTGGTCTCACAGAATATTGCCATAGACAAAGTTATTCGATTTGGAACTGTTTTGAATCGATGTTTAAATAATATGGCGGTATAGTGGCGGTTTAAATGGCGCGGTTTGGCGGGAAAAATAGAGTTGTACGAAAGAGCCGGCTCAGCTAAAACAAAACATTGGAAACATCACTCCGATGATAATCAATGACTATACTATGGAAATTTACTATACTTCACACATTCCAGTACCTACCTACTCATTCATTGGTTAACTACCTTACCTCAAAGTTATTGTAGCTATTATTAATACATACATATATCACGCCTATTATCCCTTGCGGCCGGCAGAGCATAAACGGCCGTAAAAATGGACATTTACGCCACGTCTGACAAACATTTGAGGGCCGTTCGGAAAATTGGGTATCGCCATAGTGACAGGTTGTCAGCCCATCGCCTAAAATTGCAATACACACCCTCAAGTCCCTTAGGACTACGACTCCCGCGGGAAAGAAATGGGATGATGCTATTCTAAGCCGGCATCACACGGCAAGCTAGACAAGCGGCTATTCAAATTTATTCAACTAGGTGGTGTGGGACATCGAATCAACGAACGACCCTAAACCGCCTACTACCTCCTGCTCTACCTACCCCGTGGGCGAGGGCTCGGGGCGCTTCCGCTTGTGCCTGAACTTTACATCCTCCCCCGCTACTTTGGCTGGAAGAGTTTTAATGTAAAGACCTCCACTCCAGCTAAGTAATTATAAAGAGTACGGCAACGGCAAGTCGTCCGATCATGAGATTTTACTGCTGTGCTGATTGCATTTATAGTACCATCGCCGAGAGAAGTCGGTTTTGACAGTATTTGTGTAGGTATATTTTAGGAATGATATGTATGTTATATATTTATATTTATTTCATAGTAGTTCAATTTGTTATTTTCCATTATTTTGATTTCACACCCGAGTGCACCCGTGTATTTTTCTCTCTGTTTACCTTCTGGTTGGCCGGTAGAGAATGCCGCGTGGCATTAGGCCCGCCTTTTGTACCATGTGCAATAAAGTATAAAATAAATAAATAAATAAATACAGCTGTCATCTCCATACTAAAAGAGATGTCAACAAAGGAAAATAGACCCTCTGCCATAGTATTATCACGAATATGACAGCTGTCAAATACGACTTCTCTCGGCAGCGGTACTATAGAGATACAAAATCGGTCATCGATGATAAAAATAGTTTGATGCGAAGAATGCACAAAAAATTCTACTATCATACTTACCTAATTCATTAGGTAAGTATGATTTTAAAATATGTTTGTTTCTCTTACACAATTTTCCGAATGTCCCTCAAATAGTTGTCAGACGTGGCGTAGAAGTCCGTTTAGGCGGCCGTTTACGCTCTGCCTACCCCGCAAGGGATTATAGGCGAGATACGTCTGTGTGTGTGTGTGTGTGTTTCTTCTTATCACCCATACGGCAGTGATAACAACAATGAATAATCGAAGTGTTTCATTCATGCCTTCGTAACTTTTCGTGTGAGCAGGAAAATGTGGCGGCCTCTACCGGAAACGGGCAGAAGTTCCGAGGCGAATGCCCGCCAAGCCGCCAACTCGCCAACCCGCCATCGCTATGCAGAATTGAATCAACTTAAGCAAAATGCAGGACCTATTAGGACTACAAATTTAATTTTCAGCTGCATAGTTGCATGATTTACAAAGGTTTTATTGAACTTCCCTTTTGCCTTTCGTAAAACAGTCCTAGTCTTTTCAGTAAATTTTACCACAGACTAGGGTGAAAATGTTTCGTAAATAATCTAAGTATCTTACGCAAATGAAACAACGAAATGGCACTGAAAGTTTGTGGATAATTTGCAATCGAGTCTTTGATGAGAAGCAAGACTGAGCTGAAATTTGGAATTTCTGTTTTGGTTAATTTTCAAAGGACGAATTTTCTCGGAAATGGCCATTGGACTTGATGTTGTTGGGCTTGTTTGTGACACCCCTTGTCACTCACGACGCCCACTAATAGACTCTAGTAGGTACCTATACTACTTATCCACCTACCTATCTACAGGATAAGGTTTATAAAACTTAAATAAAAATTGTCTTCTTAAGTTACTGTTTACTTGATATTTACTCTGTATTTAAACTTTTTAATGAATAAAAAAATAAAAATTAACTAAATACCAGTTAGGTACAACCCACCTACTTATTGTGCTAGCGGTAAACGACGGTGCAAGTAAAACTTGAACTACGAAAATATTAACAATTAGTATTTGCTTGTTGGTATAAAAAAATGTAGTAGGTGCAATGTGTGAAGAGAATGAAGAATCCGATTTTATTATTTATTAGGTAAAACATTTACATAAAATTAATATTATCGTAGTTGTTTTGTTGCTACAGCAGTCCACTGCTGGACATGGGCCTCCGCCTATAGGTATCTATAGGTTTCTCAAATACAATGACTACTACCAAAAATCAAAGTAACAAGGTGAGATAACTTAGGGAGGTAATGTTAAGTAATAACTTACTTTTTTTATTAAGGATGGGTTTGCTCTTGACTCTAGTCTAGGTCATAGGACAGAGACAGAGTCTAAGATGGAGCGAGCTCACCCAGAAGAAGCCTGTTCACTCTTACTTTGAAGAGATTAGGGTTGTATGCGTTTGGAAACACAGACGCAGGTAGTGAGTTCCACTCTTTAGCAGTGCGCATTATAAATGATGACTGGAAGCGTTTAGTCCAATTTTGTGGAAAGGCAACCAGGTATTACTTATGTTTAGCAGACATAAAGAAAGACTGCAAAATCACGTTTTATCAAACCCGAATGCATCGAGATCCCTCGATCGTGATCATTGACTCGAATTGACTGCAACGATGAGTCGGCAGTCCGGCGGCCGGTGCCGGTCACTAACTGACTCACTCTGGGAAAACACACCGAGGATGGCTTTGTGCTGTGAAGATCGTACTGATATACAGGGTGTAAGGGACAGCCCCCCGACTACTGATAAGGTGCATGCTGACTATGAAACTGAACAACTTTCCTCTAGGAATATATTGCAGGAAACGACAAAAAGTCGTCCTCGACATCCCATTCAAAATCACCATCAGCTGACTGCATATTTACTATGGAAGGTCAATTTTTTTACCATACTTGAAATATTTTTAACGGGTAGTTGTTCAGTTTCATGGTCTGAATGCACCCTATAAGTATTCGGCAGGCTGTCCCTTACACCCTATTAGAATTGTATATATTGCTCTCTATTTGAACAGGGTATATCTTTAGCTAATAGTATCGTGTGGAGCATAGAGTTGACAAACGACCCGATAAACCCGATGTCATAGTTATCCACCGCCAATTAGGGTTACGCTAGTATCATAAGATCATTGATATAAGGTAATCAATAGGCCTCTGGCGAGGTTGTGTCATAAAACATCAACCATAATAAAAGTAATCAAAGATGAACCTGGACCGACGGCATAACGTGCCCTCCGAAGCATACCTGGAAAGATGAGTCGACAGCCAAGCGGCAAGTGTCCGGTCACTTACTAACTACTCACTGACTCACTTTGAGAAAAATTACACAGCGAATGGTGTTGCGTTGTGGAGAACGGTATAGATAGTAAGGACATTGGCTCGATAGTGCTCTGCCTACCTCGTAATGGATAAATAAAGGCAAAAAATGGAAAAAGTTACCAATGTGTTATTTCAGGTACTCTACCTGTGTTTCAAATTTCATCTAAATGGGTCAAGCCGATTGAGTGTGAAGAGGTAACAAACATTTAAACATACCCACACACACAAACTCTCAGATTTATAATATAAGTACGAATTATACCTACGTTTAAAAATATTTTGATTAATAAACAAATATTTGTAATTTTGTCTTTCTTACGTCATTGATGATTATCCATAGGACTAAGCGAGCTATGCCAGCCTAGCCTATGTGACAGGTGTCCAAATTACTCCAAATTAACAGCGATACCTACATAATTGTAGAGATGTGCTACGGCGCTACGTAGAACGCGGTAAACTAAACAACATAAAATAAATGTCAATAGATTTCGTAGAACTTATTTCGTAACGTTATTCTACGATGTGCATGGCATGACGTGCTGTTTTTGTTCTATGTCTACTAAACGTTATTTTATGATCAGAAATTAATTTCATATTTCTTATTTATTTCTATCGAACAGTTTAGATAACTGTTAGATTTCCTTGAAGATTATGAGTATTGTGAAATTCAGTTTCATATAGAAATAGTAGGCAAGGATCTAGCATGCGATGCGGCGACGCAAGCTCTGTGGCGTGTATGTTAATTTTGAGCAATCTGCATCCAATCTGTGCTTGCAAATTATTTAAGGTGGTCCATACAGTCTATAAGGTGGACGCCACTCTATGTACGAGTAGATATGTTCATGTAGGTGACTGACAGGAGGGTAGGATTACTCTTTGAAAGTCGGTGCTGTACATCCAATAGGTACATATACTCAAGGATTGCACTAGTGCTTTAAAAATGACTACTGATTATAAACCTAAAATAAAAAACGATAACTCAAAGTAGTTTCTGAAACGGGGTTCCTACCGCGATACTTATTTTGGTTAAACTGTCAGATATTTCGACCCAGTTGCATGGGCCATGACCACGGAACAACTAATGTTTCCCCTTTCCCTGAACCCTGTTTCAGTATTTTGGATTATTATGAGTATGAGTAACCGCCAAAGTTCAAAACAGTTTTAAAAACGATAGTTCTTAGGTACCAAACCAAAAATCGCGGAAGTTTATAATCTGTAAGGATGAATTTAGTGACGCAAAATGTTTACCAGGGTTCATCGTGTCGATCGTAAACTCGGTGCCCGTGCCCCACAGGAAAAGTGGCACAACGTTTTTAGGTTATTCAAGTTCTGTTAGCAAGGCTCTTCTAATCGATACAGTCAGTCCAATTCACTGTAGGTAGAGCCTTTATTTAAATTTTAAATATAAGGATTTTAAAAGCATCAGCCTGAAACCTCCTAAAAGTCTTTTAAAAGCGGGCGAAATAAGCCAGCCTGAAAATTTTTTCTGTTCTAAGCACGGTATTGATAGGAATAGATCGCAGTAGAAGAAGGATATATTCTATTCTGGTTTTATTAGCCTAAATTATGTTTTTTTTAACTAGTCTGATCTGTGTCCTATTGCAGAGCAAAAGGCTATTATTGTATATATATAATAAATAATTTATATCTTATGTAGAAGTTGTACACGTCATCTGTCTCATACTTTGCCTTCTCACTAACCTAGGTCTGCTGAAGGAGATTGTTTTTAGAAATAAGCCGATCTGTTGCATATGTTTTATATGCTTTTTGTATTATATTGTGTAAAATAAACGCTTAAATAAATAAATAAGGATATGATTTTGTTATGGTTTCCTTATATTGTAATTCTTAAAGTACTCCTCTTACGATTATCTATTATCATGCTGGAAAGAAATTATGAGGCTGCTAAGAAAGTAACTAAAAATATTTATTGCACCGCATATTAATCTAGACACGTAGCAGGATAATCTTAAGTGTATACAAAAATCACGCCTAAATCCCTGGCGAGGTAGGCAGAGCGCAAACGGCCGTAAAAGCGGTCAATTACGGCACGTCTGACTAACAGTTGAGGTTCGTTCAGAAAATTGTCTATTACCATAGTGGTTCAGGTTCTTTAAAATTGCAATACACTACCTATGAGCCCCCTAGCTACCCCTTACGGGGCATCCACGTGAAAGAATTGGGTTGATCCCATTCCAAGCTCGCATCACACGGCAAATATAATCATACAATAACATTGCCTTATTGTTTATCGGTAACACTGAAATGTACTATAATAATTTATAACCACGAATGATGACGATAAAAGGAACGTGACTGCCTATCCAAATACTACAGAAACGTCGCAGAGAGAAGAGAGCAAGGCGCCAATTTTACAAGGACGTAGCGTTGGCTTTGAACTGAACATTATACGGTTGGCCTTCAACACTTAGCATAGCATGCCAGTTTCAAAGTGAAACAACCTTTTTTATCTTAGACCACTTTAGAAAACTATTGTTGGCAGCCATTACGATAAAGACCAGAAAAAACTTATATTTCAATCGAAGTCATCAAAGATCGTCGATCGGTGGCTATTAATTTCAAAACTCTTCGTTATCTGACTTCTAGAATATTTGCACAGATCCTGTTCATTCAATACGAAAGTAGATTAACAGTGACTGGTCAGAGACGAGAAAACATAAAAACAAAATCGCCCTGAGGGAACTCAATGTAGGCAAAGTGTACCATACGTCGTTACCTTGGACCGTCTAGCGTTTTTCAGTATTTTAGACCGATTTCATGACGAGTGAGTAATTAAACTCGTCAGCTTGCATTGTAGCTAATATTTTCAAGAAACGTTGTGGAATTCTCCGTCCAGTATATATCGTTATCATCGGTTCTTATCAACTTATCAGCACTATCACTGCCTTTGTACTATCTTCCTGGGTTTTTCTGCCGCGCATTTGATAATGCTTACTCTCTTAGTGCCAATGCTGCCAAGAATAAAAAAATAAATGTTAGGTGAATGTAGACCATTTTCCTTTTTAGTTTCACGGGGCAGATATGACAGGCTGACAAGGCAAACACCGATACTCGCGCGAAAACTAAGATGGGGCTGAAACTAAATACATAAGCGTGTACCTATACCAAATTGTCTTCGTCACATTGAGACAAACTTTTGTACGGCTCATTGTCTACGGTACGGCTTATGGTAGGTCATTTCTTTTTGAGGTAGTTACAAATAAATAAACTGAAATTAAGATTCGACAATCTGTAGCAGTTTGGCTATGGCATGGTGTAAGTATTCTATGGAAGTAGGATGAGCTAGGTACACAAAATAGAGAATTTTCAGAAGGAGAGCTCGCCTTCTTTTTTATTATTGATGCCTACTCTGTTAGGGTTGCTGTTGTTTTCTTATTGAATGTTTGGAATGGGTTACCTAGGTTCAGCATAGTTAACCTGCGTTGAATATACCACGTACCTGGGTAATTTAAATAATGTAAGGAGAAAAAAAATATATATATTTTAACCTGAGCTAAATCGCAAGCGCAACCTACCTTACCTTATGTAGGTACTTTAACAACAAACAAGCGATAAAATTTAAGCTAATAAACCTCTCCACTTCTACTAGTTTGAAATTAAATTAAATGTTTTATCAAACAAAACGGTAAGTTCTGAATCGATATACTATTCAATAGTATCCCGGATCTTCAAAAATTTAAAAATACAATCTTCAGTTGTATTAAACAAACAGAACAGAAATACTGGAACCATATTTACTTAAGCAAGATGTCATTTACCGTGCGCAACGAACGCTGTTGACACTCGACTACTTGCGATGCCAGGGCCGACCGGTTTCGCTCGTAAACGTCGGTATGTAGATGTGTGCGTGAGATATGTACGTTTCCTTGTAGCCGTCCATCTATCTTGGGCGCGCCAGCGAATACTTTTGTGCTAGTTAGCAGGCTGAAAGCCCCTATCCTCACTAGAGCGCTACAGCAAGACATCCATTGCTGTTTGACGTTCAAACCTGTGACACACTCGTGAAATAAAATTAGCAATGGAGCGGTTACTGAGAAAGTCGTCGCACAAGCTAGACTCAATCCACGAGGAAAATGCATCAAAACAAAATGTAGAACTAAATGAAACGCCACGTCTTTTTATTGCCCGGGAAAGTGAAATAGTCTTGCTAGCATACTCAAAGGACTAGTTTCAGGAAAACTGCTGCTCATAAGAAAAAAATTCAGTACTTATTTGCGAGATTTTTAGAGACAAACAATTTTATTAGAAATGTTATGAACTTATGAGGTTCCCGTACTTTTGGATAGGTATAAGCAAGAGGTAAGGTAGGTAGGTTGATTGAATAGGTTACCTTTGGACACTTTTTAATAACTTCGCAAGTCGTTCTACTGTAGAGTCAAGTCAAAACGTCAAGACTGCGTATGGCGGGAAACAGTTACCTTGCCGCAACGCGACCTCGCTTGCCGGCGCCATCTGTGCAACTCTAGCGGCAACTCCACAACTGTTCTTTGTTCGAGATAGCAGGTACTGGCTGGCAAGAGGCATGCATGCTATACTCATTGCGTGTGCAATAAACACTCTTTTGCATGGCTAGCAGCTACATGAACCATGCTTATCCTAGTTGTACACTTGGCACTACTCAAGTGTACAGGACCAGTCCTGCGGCGGATTTTGATGGGAAATCGTCTCCAAGAAGGAGGAAAGTAATTAAAGTCAATATTATAAAAAGTTCGTGCAGTGGTAGAGTAAGCCGCCAGCAGGATAAAGAAAAAAAAACCAAGGCGTCACTTTGGGTGCCAATCTACCAAGCATTCTGATGCTACTAGAACTGACGAGACCCTTAAAGACGTAGTACCTACCTACTTAGTAACTACTAAGGTGTATACTTACCTAGTCAAACGCCCTTATCGTAAGGGTATGGTAAGGGTGGAAAAAAGAGAGCCCTTGATTTGTACTTGTACGAAGATCCGACTTATTTGAGGTGTAATTATAAGTAATTCAATTACTTATTTATTACCTAAGTAGGTACTTACGTAATGAATGAGGTACCTACCTAGGTACGTTTTTATAAAATGTAATTATGAATAACCAACAATTAGAGTTTTGACTCTACTTACCCTACGTAAGTTAGGTAAGTACCCACCTACCTACCTTGCTAACTCAGGTATTTTAATTTTGAATACACAAGTAGATAATATGCTATTTGCTACCTACCTACCTTTACCGCTATATTAGTCAAAAAATTCGTGCGAGTGCGTATGAAATGTAGGTACTTATGTATAAAACCGAACAATTCATGCCATAACAATTTTGTAATAAGCTCTACCAGTCCCAACTCCCAGTAAATTCAATATTGCTGCATAGCTGCAAAAATCGAGCATGTATTTTGCTTTGATAAATAAATGCAAAATAGTCCGAAACGAGGCTAGCGCGCGATCTCATTATTTCGCTGATCATACGCCCGAAGTTTTTCGCGGGAAAACCGTGGAAACCATCGCGGTACACTCACGACATCTATGAAAGCGCCCGCAAACTTCAGCGCGCTGAAATGCGTTCACAATCTTTATTATCGGCAGTAATACGAATTTAGTTCTTGCCCTACAAAAAGCGTTTCTCCTTTCATAATAATAAGAATACGTCGAGTTGTGTCGGTTGCTTGGCGCGCGATGTGGCTCCGTGGCTCGATACACGCGAACGAGGCGCGGCGTGGCTGTGTGCGGGGGCGTCCGGCTGTGTGCGTGGGTCGTCGCCGCCTCCACTCCCTGCGCCTTCCTCCCCCTCGAACGCCCGAGCCCGAATGTAGCTTTCTGTTCACTTATATAACGACATACATATATACGCGCGGTAAATAATATACACTGTGAATAGCGAGCTATGTGCTGCCACCTAGCGTTCGCTCTCCTCTAAGCCACAGAGTATCAATGGTGTGCTTTCTGATTTTCCTTTTTCTTGCCTTGGACATGAAAAGCAGCATCGTCCAAGGGTTCCTTTTATTAGGTTTCGTTACGTCGTCGTTTCATGAAGTTATTTTTCGGTTTGTATCCTGTTAGTCTGTTCAGTCACGTCGTCGTAGTGTTCTAGGTTTAACTAAACGAAAAATAAACAATTGTGAATAAACTATACATCCTGAAAGAATAATAATATTGGCGTGAGTAAATAAATAAATATATATCCCTCCTTTGAGGCAGTCGGGTAGACAGGAATCAAATCAAACATCTTACGCGCGTATAAAATGTGAAAAATGTGTATCGCGTTGATGTCTTTTGTGTGATAAGATAACTTTAATAATTACGTAATCAATAGACAACATTTATGGAATTTATGAATTATTATGAAGGTGCTGAAGAGTTACGTCACTGGCTACGTTTACTCAATAAGTTTTTGAAGCTAGGATAGGTATCGTAAGTATTTGCTCTATTGTTCAATAGCTAGGTACGAACCTAAAATAATAGAGCATTAATAACAACATGTAAATTAAAGGAGCAAAATATTTGTGACAAAAGATAAGTAGGTACTGTATGCGTGCTCTGTGACATCGTCAGTGTTGCCAGCAGCGACCGATGACCGTAGTTGCTCGCGAGCATGCCCAGGAGGTTAATTTTTATATCAGTAGAAATCCGATATCACACGCGCAGCACGTCCACGATTGATAACACAGCACGCAGCACAAGGTCTGCTACTGAAAGACATTCATGAACGAAATCGTGTAGTATATTAACGCTTTATACTACTTGCAGACAAGCAGGTGCATGCGAAATCAAAATTCTTCTATTCTGCAACAACCGGTTTTATAGCTCGTATTATACTTTCTACTACCCGAATGTGTTCATGTCAAGGGATGTATGAATAGAATAGCGTAGTAGAACATCTGAACGTGGGATACGAGCAGATTTTCCGCGAACCATGGCACACTTTTGCATGCGAAATCAAATTCCTGATTCAAAAATACGCCTGCAATGCCAAGCTGGACGCGCTACGAGCGGAATGTTGAGCCGTGCGACTTGAGCAGACAGAGCCCTCCTAGGCAGCTCTGCGACGCCGCCGCCGCCGCCAGTGCCATCTATTGAATTTACGGTTAAACTCAACTTTTAGTGGTTGGGTGGGTTGTCTTGGTGAATCGTTGCGCGGCGAAGGTAGAATTTTGCCTTTGTTTATGATTCTGATTGGAATTATCGTTTTAAGCTAGTTTTGAGTATGTGAGCGATGTGATTAGATGAATTGTGCTATATGAGACATCAACTTATCATGTTTCTTATATTACCTACAGTATGTCGAAGAAACGTTGCAGGCAGTAGAAATTACGTATCTACGGCACTTGGCGCGGCGCGCCTATTCAGATGGCACCCATTTTTTTAAAGTGACTATAGTTTTAGCCCCGGGACTATCAAACCTACCACTGACTATTGTTGGGGAGCACGGATTCACCCGGAGGTATTAGAGTGGTTGTTCAAACCCATGGGGCGCGGCTGGGCCTAAATTCCTCTGGGAAGAACGGATCGGACTCAGCTGGGCTTAGTTGTTCTGGGAAAAACGGATCGTACAGTACCCGAGGAACGGATCGGAGGGATAAAAAGAACGGATTGCTCTGAGGGGAAGAACGGATCGGACGGAACGGGAAGAACGGACCGGACTGATCATAGTAGGTTAGTAGATTACACTACACCTCAAAGATATAAAAAAAAAACCTAGCTAGAATTCCGCGCACGGATTTTCGTATAAATGGTTAATTGTAATACGGTTAGCTAATCTTAAAAGATGTTAGTTTAGTTCGAAAATTGCGAAAGTAAGCCTTCTGAAAGGCTCTCCGTTTTGTGTCTACGACCAAGGAAAGATTCCCAAGCAGCGAACCGTGACGCGACGGCCCGTTCGAACCTAACGTCTGGCTGGCCGCCATCTTTGATTTTGTCATTGTTTAATTGAAAATTATAATTTTGCTTGGTTTATTAGGTTTCAGCATACAATATGTAAACAAAGGATTAACCAACACGAAATGAGCAAACCAAACATTCCATAATTTAATCCTCGTTGCTTGAAGAAAGTTGTTCAGTTTTAAGAGTGCCTTCGCCTCATATCAGGTTGTTATTTTTATTGTACTTTTTTGTATTATGTTATGCCCTAAAGGGGGAAATCAGCCTTCAGTAATGTTTTTTCAGGCCCATCAGATTATCACAAAGCCTCGTTTTTTGTAAACACAAACACGTTGTTCATTAACGTTAGTGAAACTACCAAGTATTGGATAGCGTAGGTTCCATATATCATTCTCTCTTTCGCTCCAATATGTTACGGTAATTGAAAGAAAGGGACAGTGAGTGATATATGACACAGAACACGAGAAATATTGCTGAATATTTGTAGAGATGACTTCAATAACTATAATAAATCTATTTAAGTAACTGTTTTGTACTTATCTTTACTTACTTTAGTTGTAGGACACTTGTATCCAGAGGAACGCTTAACGAATTGAAATATTTTTGTCGCTAGTAAAAAAATAAATAAAATATTATGCATACTTATTAGAAGTCATTTTCTAATAGAATATCATACTTAGAACATATTCGTTTCAAGAAAAAGAAAACTGCTTGGGACAAAAATTATTCAGTTCTTTTGGAGTGCTTCTGGATACTTATACGCTACAACCGACCGTACATAGTATTAATACGAATAAAAATAATTTGTTAACTACGATTTTTAATACTCTTTCATTCAATGTCACACTTTAGCTATTGGACTACTTTTTACCGCGGGAATACGATTTATTTTGACAAAAAAGGACTAGTCGTCATATTGGTAGTAATTTATCATACATACCTTATACATGGTTGATATCAATATGATCTCATTGTTTTATTTACATACATACACTCCTACATAGATAGATGTAGATTTAAGGTTAAGTCTGTTACTATAATAATGTTCTTCAAATAAATAAATAGTCACGGTGACGGAATGGCGACTGTCCTATCCTAGGTGAATTAAACCTTCAGTAGGCAGACGCAGACCACCTGTCTGGTGGTTCACCACATGATGGCAGTAATGTGACAGAACTGGATGAGGGAGTCAAAGATCTTAATGGTGTGAGAAAGAAGCTTATGCCCAGCAGTAAGTAGGCTGAGTTTGGGACTTAAATGATAATTTTTAGAAATTAAATGTCATAATAAAAAAATATTACAGTCAGTGGCAGATCTACTGCTTATTTTTTTCAACGCTGTGGGCCTGCGGTCAGTACTTGTTCTAGCGTCAAAATCGGCGTCGTGGCGCAGTTGGCAGAGTGCCTGCCAGCATGCAACTGGCGGGTTCCAGGTTCACTTCCCGGCTGCAGCCGGCTAGGGCAGTATGGATGGATGGACTGATGAAAAAATACTTTAAGTAAGTACAGGCACTTATCAACAGGGTGGATATAGGCTTGTTGGGAATTTGGAATAGCTAGCTCCTATGTTACAACTTTACTACCTACAACTACAACCAATTCTTCTTCTTTGTCGACTTCAACCAATACATTTACGAAAATTCACGCATGGATAGATTATTAATTAATGTACAATATATTATCTAGAAGTCTTGGGTTTATTAAATGAACTAAACTCTTTTTACGGACTACAAACTGAGCAATCGTGAACTTGCCCACCTGTTTACCATGTTTGCTTTCTACGATCGTTTATTTTTTCCGTTACTGTCAAACTACTGGCGAACTTTGCGTGTTTTTCCCGTGCTGTGTAAGTAAGTGGGTAGTTCGATTGTTTGCCAACTCTGAGTAAATCCTGAAACTTGCATACAGAGTCTTACTATGAAATTTATCATAAACTTTCATGCTTGTTTTAATAATTTCGATCGATGTGTTGGGATCGGAACGTTTTTAGATATGCAGCCACGCAACGGAAAGCGCAGTGTGGGAGGTAAGTCCTCCTACTAGGTAGACGACCTTGTAAGGGTTGCTTGCTGTTGTAGTCGGCTCAAATTCGCAGTCTCTACGCCGCCGCCACCGGTTGTTGATAAAAATTATTACTAGATTGGATCTGTGTCGGTATCCTTTTGAGTTATCGTCTCTTCGCACTCCGCAAATACTTCATTTGTGCTCTTAGTTACTTAGCTTTGTTAATAATATTGTTACGCATTAAAAAACTTGTCTTAATCGACTTTAATTACTTAATTCATTTATAATGTAGAGTCGAACGAAACGATTGCTTGTTTTGTAGCTACATGATAACTGCGAAGCAAACTATACAAAACTTAAAACATGCATTATCATATCATACACCACTAGCTACAAATAAATGAAATTTATAAATTGACGATTCGATGAACGCCATCTGTTATGAAACTGAAAAAATTAATCCGAACTGTCGACAGAAATTTATCCCATACTATTCAACGAATCGAGACTCAGGATAGAGACCCTTTATAGCGACGAAACCTCATCATAGCGTTTTCAATCGTGGCTGAAAAACGTGAATACATTGCGTCTGCAGCTCACAAGGTTGAGAGTGCGTTGACACGCAACATGCATTGTATAACGACATTTTTTTCCCGCTTGACTCTACCTCGCCGCTGACGACTTTCTCTACCACCGCTCTTGTTCGATTCTTCTTTGTTATGGTAGTAAGTTTTTTAAACTATATTAGTAACGTAAAATTGTTTATTATCAAAAATTACATTAAGTTGGTATATTTACGTTAAAGAACCTAAGTAAGTAACAAATTAAAAAAAAAAATTTAAAAAGGCAAAACGTATGGGTACTAAACTGACACGTTGCAAAACTTTTTTACTTACAAAACTTAGGCAGCCTATAGATAAATACAATGTCTTAATTATTTCAGTATATCAAAGAAGGAATGCGGAGTGTATTGTAGTGGGGCTCTCCTAACTCCTAACCTCCCATCAATGACTCCACCATGACCCTAAGACCCCGGTCGGATGCGCCAACCGTGACTCCCAGCGCCCAGTCAGCTGTGCCCACACGCTCCGCCAATCTAGACCCTACGCCCCCATCCTAACGTCCTATATGCATCGTTATCACCCAGCTGATAAGACGCGCCGACGACCCGATCAAAACATACACTCGAATATGACCTAGCGCTCGCTCGTAGCCGTCAGCGCACTCAGAAAACATGCGACCCGAACGCCCGCATTTATTACAATTAACCAACATTCAGAAGGAAAGACCACATTTTGCATGACAAATCCAAAGACGCAATATCGTTGATGAAAAAGAGGCGTTATTTCAGAATACCTATTTTGGAATTTCAGGGCCGAAATCAACTTCATAACAATTAACGATACGACCCCCGCCTCTAAATTCCTCGCCCCGAGCGTGCCCGCTATACGTGGCGATACGACGCCTTCGCATAGATAGAATAGAGAGCGGTTTCGGAACGCACCCGTAGAGCGGGCGGCGGCGACGGCGGGGCGGCGCGGGCGGCGGGGGCAGGCGTGCGCGCGGCTGTGTGCCGTCAGCGACACGCACACAGCCGCGCCGCCGGTGAGCGCTGTTCACCGCACTCTGTGAGCGCAAACAACCATCTATAAGGCCACGCTATAGCTGACGGAGGGACGGGCCGCGCCTCAAGCCGATTGCTGTTCTGTATTTTTCCTTATGTGGCGCTCTTCTTTGTAACGGACTTGAGGCCATGTTTTTTTTAAAGTGTTCCTTTTTTCTGCCATAATTCTTCTAACATTGTGGTAGACGGTTATAGAAGTTTGTCATTTTACGTATCTAAAGCGATGAATTATTAAAAAAAAACCTTATAAGTCTACAGTCTAGTTCATCAATTATAAGGTGAAAACGTTTAAATTTAATCAATCAAAACGTAAAGTAGTATTGGTTTTTTCACGTGCGTGTCTAGTTAAATGAACACGTTATCTTATGAATGAAACGTAACAAACATGTGTAGAAAATTTTTGTCTTATTTATTCAAAAAATTGAGTTAAGGCTTTTCTCTCATTCTTATATCTCAGGAGTTCCTATACAAAAACGAATATCTAATAGGCACACTGTAATGCATGTGTTCTGACCAAGGTGTTTGACATACGCATGCGTCAGTTCATCATAGTGTGGGATTCACCATTCACCACGCTCGGGTTACACAACATAATAATCGAGCCATCAGAGACTAATTATTTTGTTTAAATCGCTGCTTCAAAGCTAGCTAGGTTGACACACTATGTGAAATTGTGCATTTCAACGTGTCCACAAAGAAAAAGGAACATTTTTAACCGGGCCATTTTAAACTTGATATTATTGTGTTGTTCTATTGTTACAGAAGTCCGATGAAGAGAATACTTATATATACAAAGTAAATTGTTACTATCATTTTGTTTAGGTGCGGGATTTTGTGCACATATCAGTTTTTCGCTAAAGTTGGTCGTGGTTTATAAAGAAGCTGGTAATATACCTAATTTTAATAGGTTTGACTACTCACAAGAGCTACTTTATCGGAAAGCTCTCATAACCAGTTTTGAATTTCCGATATTGAAGCTAAATACCGGAATTCCGGTTCCAATCCCGGTTTTGGTAGCCTTCAATAAACTTGTGACATTGTCTTATAAATTTTTCATTTTATATAGAGTCGGTACTTTAACGTATCAACTTAGGTATTTTGTGTCAAAATGCCTGCAAAGAGGGTGAGGTGAAGCCAAAATATATTCTTTTGAAATGGTTTCGCCTCCGTAAAGATCAAATCCACAAAAAAAACCGGTTGGAATGATTTTAAAACTCTGTGCACCGGAATTGATATGTCTGCAAAATCACAATGCACCATATGTATATTTTGAAAAAGTAGAATGAGAACACAAAACACCAAATTTCGTATTTTATATACACAGAAAAGAACCCAATTGTAAAAGGCGATGCTGGAATATATTTTGTGAAATTAGATGTAGATATACCCACACGAAACAACTCTTGATCATTGGGATTAAATAAAATAATAATATTTAGTGCGCTAATGGATAACTATCCTAACCTTTAACTGTTTGTATTGTGATGTCTCACTTCCTTAAGTTATCTGAAAGAATTTATAGATGGAAATATTATAATTAAATTAAATTAAAATAAATAATATATATAAATTAGTTGTGTTTGTGATATATTTATTTCTGTCTTGTGTCTTTTCTGTTACGTTTTTGTGAGCCGTAAACTGTAAAATAAATAAATAAACTTTAAACAGATAGAGTTCACAAATATTTTTTGGTGAAAAATATTTCCGTTTTGATTAAGTACGTTATATAATTGATAAATCAAGTAATTTTGAACAAAATTAGAACGCTTTAGGAGTGTAAGTTTTTTGTTAAGAAAAATATTTTTTTCTATACTTGAGGCCCGAGACACACCCCTCACCCCTTCAAGGAAAGCTTGCCTTGTACTTTATATTTTAACAAAAGAACCAATTCAATAACCCCTTCTACGAGTGTAAAAATCGTAAACTAAACTCCCCATACAAACTAAATACCAAAACTGTGAATCGGCTTGAGGCGCGGCTCGTCCGGTATATTTCCGACATAATACCGCTGCGTCGAGCGATTACTACTATATATTCTATATACATTTAATAGCTATACAGGCGCGCATAGAACTGGCCGTACTTATGTGAGCGCTACGGAGGGAACGCTTTCAGCGTAGCAGCGCTACACTTCTTGATATCGTCTAGCGGTAGATGGTCTTGCAGCGCTTAAGCGCAGTGCTGTCTCGAGGCCCGGCTTATTATTATCGTAGATTGGCGTCGGCGCAACTACACGGCGTTAGAAGGACGTTCCGTTTTAAATATCAGGTTTTATTATTATGAAGAGCGGCGCAGCGGAGTGCGGACGGTGGCGGCGGCGGCGGCGGCTTGGTGGACGGTTGCGTGCGATAACATTTGACATTCGTAATTACTCGAGCGCGGACTGTGGCGCAGGCGAGGCCAGCTCGGGCTCCGCGGACATTCCGAGTCCGTGGCACCGTGGGGCCGCCGGACAAAGAGGTCGAACGTTGCGTCAGCGGCCGTCGCCGCTCGGCGCGGCGCTCAGCACTCGCACGCCGCGCGCGGTGTGACAATCGCCGCTACGCCGTCGCCGCGCCGCCGCCGCACCGCCGCCGCCGGCGCTCCGCCGACCGTCACGCGCCCACATTTCACATACACTGCCGAAATATACGCTAGCCTTGTAGACTTGTTGACTATTTCCAAACATACCTACTCCTAGCTACGCTTCCGTCTATTGCTGGCTTTGAACGCTAGTATGGTCTGAAACGAACGACTATTTCATTAACACTTCAAAACATTATGCAAATATTGGTAACAAATAGGGAATGTCACTGGATAGAATATGTTTTGTATTAGCCACGCGAAATATTTCATATTTGACTCTACATTTAGCAAGCTTTACGTATAATTTTTCAATAATTATTAGTAAAGGTATAGGGATTTCAAAGCCAATAAAACTCAAAACCGTAAATGCAAATATCTATTCCCATTTGTACGCGACCTCTCAAATCTCTGTTTACTAAATCCAAAAATTCCTGCCGGCTAATGAGTCCAAAATCCGTGCTCGGTGCGGGCGAGGGATTGTCTACCTTATCTCGTGCGCGTAGGGTCCTCGGAGGTCGGGCACGTCAGCAGCTACAGCTAATGTCAAAGAGCAAGAGGGAGATAACGTGTTGAGGAAAACAGCGATACGAAGAATCGAAAGGAGTAGGTACCTACTGAGGAGTAGAATCGCGCGATTCGCGCGAAACGGGGACTTTCGTGAATTGTCTGTCAGTTGATTTTGACAGCTCGCGGGGGCGCTACGTACGACGTAGGTAGGTAAAGTGTTGCGAATGTTGCGATCTAGGACATAGGTAGTCTGTGTGTCTCTTTCACAGTCACAGCACTAGTGTCTCTTGTAGTAGGATCGTTTAACTTAACTAAACTACCCACCTTACCTACTACAGTACAGAAGGTGCGGTACGATGGAAATATGTACTAACCAAATGATGAACACGATAATTAAAAACCACTATAAAAATAAATATGAAATGACTATACTTACCTAGAGTTCCAGACTTAAGATCCAAAAGTTGTTCATTTAGAAGTAGAGTCTTTCTCAATGAAAAAATAAAATTAAATATAAGTAAGTAAATCAAACAAAAACATCCTAGTTTATATTCATATGTACGAAAAACAAAACGCTAAACATACTTATTCTTATTTTTGTATCAAAAAAACAGGAACCAAAACATCTAGAAGCTACGCTCAGAACCGGGCGGCTATTTCGATAACGCTCTACATAGCTGGCTGGCTTGACGTTTATTGATATGGCCCGCTTGTTGCGAGAAATGGAACGCGAAATTGGGGCTACGGATGCGGACCGCAGTAATCAGAATTTGAAAATGGAACACACCATAGGGAGAAGAAGACATGCCACGCTACTGTCTCACAGTGCATAATCACATCATATCATTACATTCATTAACCAACGGCCAATGTGGCGCAGTGGTAGTGGGTTCCGGGTTCGACTCTCAGTAGGTCACTCACAAGTTGATATTTATCACTTTGTGACTTTGTTCCCAGTCTGGTTAGAACAGGCGCGGTCACAGCCCTCAGTTTCGGGGGGGGTCATCGTGGCCGGCGGCTGACCCAAACCTTGGAATTACGGCGAAACCATTTTTTTTAATAGTAGGAAAGGATTCGGCAGGCGCGGATCCAAGGTTTGGCTTAAGGGCATTTTGAGTACCTACCTACCTATTTACAATTTTGAAATGTCAAAATTTCAGTTTAGCACAGCGCTCTCTGGTTTGACATTTAGAACTATCAACAGAACTGAGAACAGAAAAACTCCCATTGCGAGCGAAGCGAGCCCGACTTTTCACGTTTAAACTGGTGTAGTGCAAGCATCACTAAGGGAGAGTGTAAGAAGCACAACAACAAAACAACACTTATTGCGAGCGAAGCGAGCCCGACTTTTCACGTTTAAACTGGTGTAGTGCAAGCATCACTAAGGGAGAGTGTAAGAAGCACAACAACAAAACAACACTTATTGCGAGCGAAGCGAGCCCGACTTTTCACGTTTAAACTGGTGTAGTGCAAGCATCACTAAGGGAGAGTGTAAGAAGCACAACAACAAAACAACACTTATTGCGAGCGAAGCGAGCCCGACTTTTCACGTTTAAACTGGTGTAGTGCAAGCATCACTAAGGGAGAGTGTAAGAAGCACAACAACAAAACAACACTTATTGCGAGCGAAGCGAGCCCGACTTTTCACGTTTAAACTGGTGTAGTGCAAGCATCACTAAGGGAGAGTGTAAGAAGCACAACAACAAAACAACACTTATTGCGAGCGAAGCGAGCCCGACTTTTCTCGTTTAAACTGGCGTAGTGCAAGCATCACTAAGGGAGAGTGTAAGAGGCACGAAACCAAAACAACACTCATTGCGAGCGGAGCGAGCCTGACTTTTTACGTTTAGACTGGTGTAGTGCAAGCATTATTTAAGGAGATTAGTAGAGGCGCCCCATCAATACAAAACGAATTGCGAGCGATGCGAGTTCGACTTTTTACGTTAAAATAGATAATAGATAGGATACCAGAACTGTGAAGTTACGTGACGAGTGAGGTGATGTGATGAGCTATTTTCCTTGAATCTCGGAAAAATTGGGTGAAGCCGGTGAAAGGCGGTTCAGGGCAGTTTCTTTTTTTTATTAGGTTTCGGGGGGGGGTCATGACCCCAATGACCCCCCCCCTGTGACCGCGCCTGGGTTAGAACATTGCAGGCTGAACCACCTGATTGTTCGAAAAGAAAGATGGTACCGTGCTTCGGAGGGCACGTAAGCCGTCGGTCCCGGTTGCTATCTATGATTACTTAGATGGCGGTCGTTACACAACCATGGGACTTCCACTAGTAGTAGGCGGTTGAAAAACTGACACCAGAGTTCATCAGGTCGTTGGATGACTTGGTGTCCCACACGAAAAGAAGATGCATTTACCACATTCGTACTAGACACTAGCCATTGTGTTAGTAACAAACTAGCTTGAAGTTCGATCATAAACTAATTTTCCAAACAGTTTAGATTTTTTTTATTTAGTGTAACCAGTATCGGTTCATCCCACAAATTATGCCTCGATAACACATACACACATACATACACACATCACGCCTATATCCCTTGCGGGGTAGGCAGAGCGCAAAGGACCGCAAAACGGACATTTAGGTACGCCACGTCTGACGAATATTTGAGGGTCATTCGAAAAATTGTGCATAGCCACGATAAAGACTAGTAAAACTACTGTTAACTTTACGAAGAAAGTTATAATAAAAACTCAGTAATCTAAAATATGTATAAATATTGTAAACCATGTGATGCCGGCTTAGAATAGCACTATTCCATTTCTATACCGTGAGTGTCGTAGGAGGCGACTAAGGGACTCGATGGTTTCATGTGTAGTGTATTACAATTTTAGGTAACAGGTTGACTGACAACCTGTCACTGTAATGAGTCATACACGATTTTTCTGAAACTGCCCTCAAATATTTGTCAGACGCGGTGATGGCGACCGCATTTTACGGCCGTTTACTCTCTGTCTACCCCGCAAG
Source organism: Tuta absoluta (assembly GCA_027580185.1). Lineage (NCBI taxonomy): Eukaryota > Metazoa > Arthropoda > Insecta > Lepidoptera > Gelechiidae > Tuta > Tuta absoluta. Next base: position 474,842 of record JAQAHW010000019.1, on the reverse strand, counting down.
GGATAAAGTCGTGATATCTGTATGTATGTATAAATACTTAAAAATATCTAATGATATTAAGAACTATTTCTATAATTTTTCTTCAAATTTAAAGCTTACGAAGTAAAACTAAATCTGCATAAGTAACGTCAGTAAAGTAGCACCTCGAGCTACCAATTTAAAAGATCAGCTGATTCTGGACTACCATAATAACTGTACGAGAGACCAGTATAAAGTATAATATGGATAGTACAATAAAATTACTAGTGCTCCACCAACTCACTCGTCATCGCAGCACCTAGTTACGAACTAGTATACTTTATGTAACATTTATTCAACTTTGCAAATCGGCACAACTAGTATTTTTTTCTGATCAGCTATCTATTAAATCACTGCAAAGCTCATTGGCACACTTTTTGGTTTAAATAAAACTCTAGTATTTCAATTAAATTGCAGTATAATAATAAAAAAGGCGGCTGGTAGCGACTGGATGGCAAAAACGAGAGATCGTGCCCTATGGCGTACTCTGGGGGAGGCCTACGTCCAGCAGTGGACTGCAATAGGGTGAAGTATGTATGAAGTATAAGTTTTGCCGTGTGATGCCAGCTTAGAATAGCATCACCCCATTCCCGTGGATGCCGTAATGGGCGACTAAGGGACTTGAGAGTTATATCGGGTGAAAAGACGGGCTGGTGATAAGGAACAACTTTCCCTAAGGAAAATAGGTCGAAGTAAAATTTCACGCTATACGTGTATTGCAATTTTAGGTGTTGGGCTGACAACCTGTCACTATGTGGATACACATTTAATGAATGTGTATCCACATAGTGACTCATACCCGATTGAGTATATGTATATACTTAATCGGGACCCATAAATGTCCGTTTACGCTCTGACTACTCCGCAAAGGATATAGCCGTGAAACAGGTATGTATAATATTATGTGTAAAAATTGTGCTATAGTTATTAGTTACCATTAGGTTTCAAATGAAAATTTTGAAGAATATAATGAAAAACGATGCATTGTGGTTCCAGGTTAAAATAACACTGTCCTATTTATATTTGTGTATGTCCCGGAAGGTGGCAATAGGATACATTCCTTGTGAATACAACATCTTGCATTGCGCTCGCCAATCCAGGGAGTCCCAGGCAGCTCCAGTAGCTGGTCTGTTTTGGATTTTTACATTAACAGCCGCAACAGACTACTGCTGGTCATGGGCTTCCCTCTATCGAAGGGCATTGCCGTACTCACCACGGTTAGCAGTCGGATTGGCGAGCGCAGTATATTGAATTCGCAAGAAACGCTAATGCTCGTTCCCTAGATAAATTTATACCTTAGTCGCTTTAATGACACACGGTAGAATTGGGATGATACTACTCTTAAGCCATCACACGGCAATTCTTTTGGATGTTAAATATGATTTTATTTTCATTTATGAATATAAAATATTTAATATCTTAGGAATGTAGAGCTATTATCAAATCTGTGCTTCAACAGGGTATGTCACCTATTCCCATTATATTCAGTCATTAGTGTTCTACATGCTCATTAATCGTTAAATGCACATAGCTCATTTCAGAGGTCCATAATCCGTCAGTGATACGCCTATATATACACACGGCACGCACATTATATACAAACGCATGTACTATATGGGGTATAATACATGTAGGTAGGTATACAGTGAGACACTACGCAGTAGTCAGTGAAAATTCGACGTTGTTGTGATGGTGGAAAGTCTATAAGTATTGGATTTGCCGAAAATGTTTTTAACTAATGAAATGAACCACTGAACAACTTTTTCCAAGAATGGAACATAGATCATTCGACAACCGATATGTATAGTCATGTTGTAATATAATTTTCTGCTTATTCATTGTATGCAAGTCTTTGAACAAACCTAAAAAATTAAGATAATATTTTCTTGAGTTTGCACAACTATTACTCATCACAATAAAACAATTATAAAAGGATTTAAATTGTGTTTATTTTAGATTTTACAATTCTAAACAATTCCTATTAATTTATTTCCTATATAACATAGAGTCATCTGTGCTGTGACCACGAGCTTTGTAAAGAGCTCGAAATGTAGGAATTGTAAATCCAAAATAAACACAACTAAAATCCGTTAAAATTGTTTTATTGTGAAAAATAAAGATTTACAGCATACATTTACCTACACCATACTTCATACTACGGACACTTTACAGTATGTAATCTTCAGCTATCATGATGGCATTATGGGTACTCGTGTGGCAACAGCGACCATGGTATGCTAGTAATTTGATAGCGGAATTACTGAAGCCACATGGTAGGTATGGTAACCACTTGTAGCCGTTAAAAAAAGCTCTACTGTAAGGCCATTCAAATAAGCCATATTTGACAGCTGCCATCTCCACACTAAAAGTAATGTCAACAATGGAAAATGGACCTTCTGCCATAGCATTAGCATGAATCTGACAGCTGTCAAATACGGCTTATTGGGATGGCCTTACTTTAGTATCGGGTACGTGAGGGTTTTCTTGACACAATCATGTTAAAGAAGGATACGACGGAAAAAGATCGTGTGGTGCAACACCTTATTTCTACCCGTGGGTGTCGTAAAAGGCGACTAAGGGATGAATCCGAGAAATAGTGGGGTGGTATGGGATCTACCTCCTAGCGGTCCACCCCGGGCAACGGCAACACAGGCTTGCCTGTGGATAAGTCCGGCTGAACGATCCCACTTAGCGGTGGAAGGCTCCGTAAGGGGCCGCCTGGCTCGCGACCACCATCCCACCGAAGTCTGGCGCCAAGTAGCTTGCTGCGTTCCGTCAGTGTGTGGGAGTGCCAGTGCCTTAACAGGCTTCTTCTGGGTGAGCTCGCTCCATCTTAGACTCTGTCTCTGTCCTATGACCTAGACTAGAGTCAAGAACAAACCCATCACTAATAAAAAAAAAAAAAAAAAAAATAGGCAGCAGCGTTCCTTATGGTGAACATTTATTACACCTTACACTGCGCTCGCTAATCCGCCTACCAAGCGAGGTGAGTATGACAATAGCGGGAGGTCCATGTCCAACAGTAAATTGTTGTGCCTGTTAATAACTGAAGTAGGCCGAAAATAGTAAGTAATGAAATGATGGCAATATTTTTAATGATAATGATTATGATAATTCTGCAGCAGAACACATAATATTTCAACTGGATTAAGCTGGTGAGTAGGGTCCAACATGTTTCGGGAAACACAGGCTAAAAATGGAAGCAAGTAAGAAAGCATGGTCAATTAGCCAAATTCTTCCTAATTAGCAAACATAAATCGTATCATGGGATAACGTAAATGTTAAGACTTCTGTGTTTAAAGACACAAATTATAAGAGACAGAAAAAAAAGGAAAAAAATATGAAAGTTTTCTAATAGGCAAATCAACCCATGAAACTAATCAAGTACATCCGAGGAATATTGATAAAAAATAACAAACCGACCGAGCCATTTGTATAAGTGTCATATTTATTACGACATATTGTTCCTTATGGAATGTTCTTTAGTTTCACGGGCTGGTTAACCCCGTAAAAGAATTTAAGGCGAGTATAGTTCTGAAGGGCCTTGACAGTGGAAAAAAGTACCTGAGAACGGTTACCATAACTTTAATTAATATAGCGAATATTTTATTGAGTTTGCATGTTCTAATTTTACTGAAGGATAATACTAAAAACTTGGGCAACGGACTTTTACATTCTGATAGATTGTTTGTATAAAGAGATTTTTTTTTCTGTGAAGTGGCGCCACTGTCGAAGTCGTTCCCGGGTACACTCGCCTTGTATTACTTTCGATAGGTACTTACATATATACCTACGTTTACATTATTTTCTGCTCGCATCGCAACCACGTGAGTGCAAGTACGTAAGCTCGCGAGTAGGCTACTACGTTCCGCTGTACGCAGCAGTCTCATCGTTGATTAGAGTTGATTAGTGGACAACTCGACACTTTGTTGCACTGGCACTGGAGTAGGACGACGATGACCCATCTGGCAATTTCTATTGCTGGCAATGACGTGAGCTTCTACTGCCTTCTACTTTTGTAATGACTTTAACGATGACAGACGCGGCTTAATGATTTTGACGACAATTAGGTAGGCGCACATGGTAAATGATAGATATGGTTTGATATACAAAATAAATGGTAAATAGTGCTTTACATATCCTTACTTTAATCATACTTACATAAGGACATACTATCTTCTGATATAGGAAATATTTGAACCATGTGAAATGAGTTTTTATTGCAACGCGTCGAAATATCTGAGACTCCACAAATTGTGGACCACAATCCTTACAAGGTCATCAGTCCACCTGTCAGGAGGCAGTCCCACGCTGCGCTTTCTGATGCGTAAAGCTCAAAACCGGAAGTAAATGCATAAATAAGTGCGTCAATGCCCTTAATTCGGGATATAAATTCTCTTAACTTACCCTTAATAAGTGCTGTTACTTTCCGTCAAATAGGTTTAGAAAAAGATAGGACATATCTAAGTACTGTCATATTTAAAAATGACAATGGGTTCTTCGCCATTTCTAGTCAATTAAGTCGCCATTGTTTTCATCGTCATATTTTGACATAACATGACTACAATGCTCTCAATACATATTTTCTTAACTTACCTTTATTTAGTGCTGTCACTTTTTGTCAAATAGGTTTACAAAAGGATAGGAGATATCGGTAGTCCTGTCATGTTTAAAAATGACAATGGGTTCTTTTCTTCGACATTTCTAGTCAATTAAGTCGCCTTTGTTTTCATCGTCGTATTTTGACAGATAAAACGTATTTTGCGACATGACATGACTAAAACATCTCCCATCCTATTCTAAACATATCTGACGGATGGTGACAGCACAAATTTACGGAAAGTCAAGACAATTTATATCCCGAATTGAGGCCTGTCAAAGGTGATCTGCAGTGTAGTGGCCACCTGCACCTGAGGGTCACCGAGTAGCTGCTACATTTCTTCATGCTCCAGCGCATAATGAGGGAGAACCCTTGGGTGACTGGCCGGCCGACCCAAGCTGCAAGCACTGGCCATCAGTACTTATATTATAAATCTGAGAGTTCGTGTGTGTGTATGTATGATTGTTACCTCTTCACGCTTAAACGGCTTGACCGATTTGGATGAAATTCGGTAGAGCCACCATAGGCCATTTTACCGCAGGAAATCAATTATTACAACGGAAAAATGAGTGGTCAAGTGGTAATAAAGAAGGTCAAGGCATTACTTATACTTGTAAAATACTTATTTATTTTCAGCGGGAAGAAAGTGATTGCCAAATGTTAGGTCCGATTAAATTCAGTGCAATTATTTTCAGGGTGAGTTCTACTCGTAATACTGAACAACTTTTCCCAAGGAACATAGATCGAAATATGTCAACATTTTAACTTTCCATACAATCAATAAAAAAAATACACTCTGTAAATAAAAGAAAATATATATAGGTAATATCAGCTATCTAACTCCTATAGTACAAGCTTTGCTTAGTTTGGGGCTAGATGACGCTGTGTTAATTGTCCACGATATTTATTAATTTATTTTATATTAGACTAGCAGCCCGCCCAGCGGTTTCACCCGCTGCTAACAATTTCCCCCCGGTTATAAGACAGTTTAATACAGTCTATGTTCATCAGGGATAATGTAGGATTCTAAAAATCTTGACTTCAATTTGAAACAAATATCGTGTTCAGATGGTGGTGGCGTAAAAGTACATGCCGTGTGATTAACCTGGCCAGCCCCATGGCAGTGCCTAAATTTTTATTTTTTTTATCCCGCCCTATTTTCTATTAGGTCATAACAAAATTGTAATGAAAAAAGAAAATTGTGTGATACAAATTTCTTTTTTTAGAATGACGGTCATGACGTCAATAGTTTCGGAGCCTATCCAATTCAAACACACAATTAAAAAAATCCTGTTTCTAATATTAGTGTAGATTATATTGTTATTATTTTAGTGTAATGCCGGCTTAGAATAGCATCACCCGATTTCACAGTCATAAAACAAAAACTTACGCCACGTCTCACAAACATTTGAGTGTAGTTTAGAAAATTGTGTATCGCTATAGTGACAGGTTGTCAGCCCATCGCCTAAAATTGCAATACAAACCCTCGAGTCCCTTAGTCGCCCCTTACGACTCCCACGGGAAAGATATGGGGTGATGCTATTCTAAGCCGTCATCACACGGCATAGATATGGGGTGATGCTATTCTAAGCCCGCATCACACGACAACTTTCCCCTAGAAACATATGTCAGGAAACGCCAAGAAAATGACCTTTCATACAAAATCACAATCAGCTGACTGCATTCACTATGGGAAGTCAGTTTTTTTTACGTTTCCTGAAATATGTTCCTAGGGGAAAGTTGATCAGTTTCATGGTCTGCATGTATCCTATCAGTATTCGGAGGGCTATCCCTTACACCCTTTAATACAGTAATGATTAAATGTAATCATTACACTGGTACGAATAATGTGGCGTAGATTGTAAAATATTAAATGAAAAAGTAGTTATTGTGGCATAACTGTAATAGTTAGACATATGGTATCGCGGACATTATTGTAGATATTAATGTCCTCTATAAAACTGTAGTACATCACTTTGCTCTATTGTCAATAATTTCCACAGCGTACGCGATATAAGATATTTTTTTGGTACATTTTTCACACGTTGGGTTACATTATCGAAATTTTCACGCGGATCCCTATTTTTTCTCGTATAAAATATAGCCTATGTTCATCAGGATTAATGTAGGATTCTAATGGTGAAAGAATTTTTAAAATCGGGCCAGTAGTTTCGGAGCCTATTCGATGCAAACAAACAAACAAACAAACAATCAAATCTTTCCTCTTTATAATATTATTAGTGTAGATGTGCGTTTAACTGTGTAAGTATTTACCCTTTATTTATTTATACCCTTTATTTTATTTTAAATGTATTAACACTTTATTTTTCTTTTACTGTTGAATGTATGTGTGTGTTGTTAATTATGCAATAAACGTTCAATCTATCTATCTATCTATCTAGATAATATTATATTTGCTTGAGGAAACTTACTTCTGTTTTACGAGTAGAACTCGCCCTAAAAATATTTGCACTGAATTTAATAGGACCTTAATAATACCTTATATTATGTAGTTGGTTCACATAACTCTTACACCCAGATTATAGTTTTACTTACGTCATCAGCCAATAGGTACAAGATCTTCAAAGTTGTTGTTTAATGATGAAGTTACCTAAGGTGGAAAGCCAAAGGTGAGTTTTGGCCGCCAATTTTAAATCATGACGTCACAATAAGGGCTACGAAAGGCAGGTAGTTACGTCGTCAGTATAGATAATAATTTACGTAAGTTAAAGCTCTGATTCACCTGAAAAGTGTGTCCCTTTCATTCGCACTGCGCTAGAGACAAACAGACACTCATTTTGCGCTTAATTTTCAATTTTACGGTTTTTCCGCCATAGAAACTAGAGATAATTATACTGATAGAATGTCTAATTTAGGTATTCCTACTAGAAAAGATCAAAATTATAGCATATTTTTTATTGTAATAACTTTAAAACGGTAGTCAAAATTGTGAAAAAGTGTTTCAAATAGATTGTGACTTTTTTCTATCAAGTAAAGAGTTTTAGGGTCTTAATTGTCTAAATAAAACCGGTTTAAAAATCTTGCTCGCGCTTTAATTAGATTTTTTTATACATAAAACTGACACAGTCCAAAAACTGAATACTTATTGGTAGTTATAGGGAACGATTTTGGAAAAGGTATAAAATAATTTAACTTATGCTCCAGGAAAATATTCAATTCCTGTGGGAAATACGGTACAGATAGATAACCCATTCGGGAATTTCAAGAACCCTAGCTTAGGAGGAAATATACTGAAATCATGCCTTTATCCCTTGCAGGGTAGGCAGAGAGTAAACGGCCGTAAAAATGGACATTTAATAATGACAAACATTTGAGGATCATTAAAAAAAATGTGTATCGCATGTAACCCTCTAGTCCCTTTGTCACATCATACGAGATCCACGGTAAAGATATGGGGAAAGCGATAGTATTAGGTGTTTTTTTTTAGAATTTCTGATGTAGTTGACAGTCCGAGTTGTAGTTTCGAACTCTATCTAGATATTTCAACTTAGCTTTTACAATGAAATGATAGACTTACCTACTATAATGACTTTCATTCATTCATTATTTTTCATAACCGGCCGGCAACGTTAGTATTATTCTAAGTCTATGCTGGCCGGTTTAATCAAATCACCATTGAAGCCGGCAAGGTGACGTCATCCATTGCCAGTGGAACACTAGTGTACGACAATGGCTGTGACGTGGCGTGTTGCCGCACGGCAGGAAAACGCCAGCAATAAACCGACTTGGAAATAGTATGCAATCCTAGTTTATTATTATTAGAGAGAGGTAAAATAAGAGAGGACGCAAGCTGGAAATAGAATTCGATAAATAAAGGAATGCCGTGTGGTGCTGGCTGAGAATAGCATCACCCCAATTGTACGCGTGGGTGTCGTAAATCATAAATCAATCAATCTGTTAATGTATGTAAATGTAATGTAAAGAAAGGACAGTCGTAATCCTAAGATATGTGGTGAATGTCAAAAATACCTATATGCTAGCTCTATGGAATCAATATCTGATACACAAGTGTTTACTTATTCGGATTATTTTATGTATAAAAAACAACATAATGGAAAGAAAACTTCCTCAGGATTTGAAGGAAGATAGTACAAAGTTATTGCCATGAAAAAATCTACGGTTTTTCATCACATCATGCAAATTTCATACAAATATCCCTTACACTGCAAATTGTACTTAGCGACCTGGTTTTCTAACACACGCCTAAAGGGTAAAGAGACACCAGTCAGAAGTCAGTCACGGTCAGCTGAGAAGTCAGCAGTTTGTGGAAGTGCAGCCAGGTCTCCACCGATCAGAAGTGAGCCGCACTCAGGTGAGTAGTCAGCGTTTTGTAGAAGTGCATGCTTCGCGAAATGTGGCACTCTGGTGGCACTGTGCCGTGTGCGCGGGCGCCGGCTGCCTGGAATGCATGGCAGGGTCGGAGTCAGGGAGGATCTGAAGGTCATCCCATAGACTCACTCGATTACGAACCGACACTGTGACTGCGGAGCACTTGATAAGGCCCTTTTACAATTAAGGCCCAATCCTGCCCGCGCTTAAAAAATTTGCAAGTTTTGTATACCTAACACGGGAAGTGTTTTAATGTTTGGTATTCCTTTCCAATGGCGTCAATAGCAGCTGACAGATATGGGGAATCTGCGCTAATTCACACCTGAACCAAAAAACTGACGAAAAATACTTGACGCGACTCAATAAATAGTAGGTCCAATCAAAATCTATCACTATTACCTACCTTCATTTCGTACTACATTTCGGTAGAGAAGCCGGCAGAAATTTACAGATAAACATAAAAAAACGGTAGCAGAACGGATAAGTATGAACTAGGAAATACTAGTTATCTAAATCTGTAGGTGTTTGCACTATCCCGCTTATATTTTTGCACTCTCCATATCACCCAAACGTTGCCTGGAAAAGAATGCTATTTTAGCATTAAGGCTGCCTTATTATACTGTGTTTTTTTATTGTATTTTTTTCCAATGTTTTGGGTGCAATAAAGTATATTATTATGAAAAAATTCAAAGTTTAAGTTTTGTAAACCTATTGATAAGTATGTAAGCCTGCATAAATACACCTGCCAGGCTGCGTGCGTCCCTGTGCACGTTGCATGCGACGGCACAACCTGCTGCCGCGCCACGCACGATGCACCTTGCGCTAACTACGCGCATATCGCCTCCACAGACCACTACACTTTATTTATACCGCTTTATATGCTCCTCTTGCCGGCTAGTAGCTAGACTTGACGCACCGATCGTTCTGAAACCGAAAACCCTTCGTATATCACTTTTTGTGCGCTCCAAACGCTGCTGCATGCCGTTTTTACTGCGTTTCGGTTTCCTTTACGTAAGTTAGAATGAGTTTTCTGTTTCCATATTTATTCGCCAAATGAAAAAATTACAAAGAGCCCGATACTCATGCACTGTTGCAAACACGGTAAGAAAAACAAAATTATTAGCGCACCTACTAGGTTATTTGTAAAATCTATGATAACTACAAGAAGTAAGAATCAATGATCAGATAGGAAAGAAGTTGCTCAGACTAAAATACAGAGGGCACACAGATGTCGCCCGCCTAGCAACCTTCAGCAAAGGTCCTTACCCTCTCCGTCGTTTTCATTTAGCCAAAATACAGCATGAAAACCGTACTGCAAAAAAACTCTTACGTAGTCCGGTCTCGCCCACTTGCATCAATCGAATTTGCTCGGTCACCGCGATAAGAAACGTTGTTTTTCGAGATAATTTATGTACCTACCCAAAGTCACGCCTTGCGGAGTACGCAGAGAGTTAAAAGCCTAAGAAACGTACAGAATCACCACGCTTGCTAATCGAGTAGAATAATTTTTGAAATCATGTGATCATCGCATCGCTGTAGTACCGTAACCATAGGTAAGTGTCTGTCGATAATTTATCACGTATCTATGTCAGCCCCTTGATGCTCCGCCTAAACTGAAACCATTTAGAGCATTCTACGTACGATGATACTTTTATCGTTCCGATCAAGCAACTATCCATTTGTTTTTCAAACGACAACAAAAGAGCGACCACCACGCCACGTTCTGCATTAAGCTGCACGAAATTCATGATATTTTCATGCTGGAAAATGGTGATAATAGGGTAGACAGTTTAAAATTGGCGCTGCGAATGAGTTTCCCGGGTGTGCACGAGCGGCAACTGTATCGATCGGGGCGAGCGCCATTGCTGCCGGCGCGGGGGCTTGCCGTTGCTGCGTGCTAACTACACGCGGCATGGAACGCGACCAAACGAACTCTCTTTTGTCAGAAGGTGATTTGCAAAGCGCACATAACACGGTAAGGGCGTAGTCGCTCGACAGCCAAGTGGCGCACTCTCGTGAGAGATGAACGAACAGATAAATTCTACGGACCATGCGATATGGCGACTGTTTATGTTTAAGAGATGCTTTGCTGCGTCTGTTTGGTTATTTTTGGGAGTGAGAAGTACGAGAGCAGTAATGTATAGTGTTCACTGCGCTGTGTTCGTGGAATGGTAGTAGGAGCGTGGTGAGAGGGGCAGGGTCGCAGAGCTAGTGCGGCCTCGCGGCCCTCTCAGCGCCCGCCACCACCGCCGCAACGCAAATCGTTGAAATCAAAACTTTCACGCTACGAGAGCTCTACGAAGTTTTACTGCTACGAACTTCCTGCTACGCGACCGTAGCGCGCCGTACTCAAAACTTTGTTCAAAGCTTTTTTATTTGTCACTTTCTGTTATCAGTCGGACGGAAAGTTTAGCTCTTTGTGTATCGTCTTAGCGTTCATATTCCAGTAGTGCCAGTTCTTATCAACAAGTACAAACGCAGTATCGCCAACTCGGCGAGTTTATAATAAGTATGACGGACGACTGCAAATTCGCAAAATATTGTCATCTTCTCTGAAGTAAGTGTTAGATTTCCTGCTACCAAGTAGAACCTCAATCAGAATATTTTCTAAAAATAAATATCCATCCCAAGTTTACTTTGGCGCATCCTTTGGAAAAACCTAGTATACATTAACTTGGAGGATATCGCAGAATTTTGAAGTATATAGTCTTTCTATGTGTAGTATGCAACACTAAACTATGCATATAGAGTGTTACGATAACGATAGGATAAATGAAACCATATCATTTTAAAAAATCCGAATGACTGAAATTTTGACTGGATCGGATCGCACCTATTTTGAATTCTTAATGTTTAGAAAACTTCAATAGTTTATTAAGCCCAAGACTGAATAGTACGTAAGACCCAGTATGTTGAGATGACGTTGGGTGCTGGGTGCCTGGGTGCCGGGTGGTGCTGGGTATCTCCAACATTCCTGAGGCCCGGTATCGGTGCGGGTACGTGGGTAGGTAGCGTTATTGTGCCGGCACAGCTCCGACCGGCCAGCCACTACCGTCAGAGGTTTTGTTGTTCGTGGAAGCGGGGGCTGCCAGGCGTAGCCGGTTCGGAAATAACAAAATATTGAATTTATACTCTGGTAAACAAGTTTTTCGACACTGGTTTCATGTGGTTACGTGAATTTAATTCATCAACGTTAATTTGCAGGCGAATAAATCCTTCCGGACCATAAAGTTGAATTCCCATTAAGTTGATAATGTGGAATTAAGAAGAGTAGCTGTCAAGGGTTAACTTAATTCGCGAATTGACAAAACTATGTAAAGTGACATAGCTGATTTCAGTAATTTGATTTGACATCATTTAGATATGTCTCCTAGGTGCATCTCTCTTTCGTTGGACAAACATCTCATTGAACAGTGGAACAGTATCTACTCCGTCCTTTGCGGCTACAGGTGACTTATTTAGGTATATGATAATATTTTGTCTATTTTGCAGGTTGCTGCTGTTGTAAATACATATTCATCGTGGCAAACCCAGTAGGCTGGCAACGCTGCCGATGGAAACGAGTCGCAGGTGGGCGCGAGTGTTGCCGAGCTCAGCCGAAGCGCTTTCCAAGCAAGAAGGGCGTAAGCGGACCGCCGCCGCCTCGCCTCGCCCGCCGCCGCCTGCCTTGCGCTCGCCAGTGCCAGTCAGCGCTCGGCTACCACCCCGCTACCACGCGAGTGACGGCCGGCTGTGACGCTTCTGACAGTTACTGTTATCGTGATCGTGTGATGTTTTCGTATCGGAACTATGGTGTATCCCCATGAAAATGTGGAGTGATTTCCAGGTAAGCAAAGCTTATTAACTCATTGTGTATTACTTTATTGTCACTTTAGAATGTTTCTCTGATAATAACCAAATCGGACTTGTTTCACCGACTTGGTCTTCAATATTTCCCTTCTAACCTGAGTTCAGTTATGTAAAATGTGGATTGAAGAACTCAAAATCAAGTCAAGTATTGAGATAACTAAATAAGTTTGCGTGTTTTTGACTTAGCTCATTTTGCGATTTTGACATTATACAATTTTTCAGTGAAATCGAAAATTTACAATAAAATTATAACGTTACTTATGCATAGAATACCAGCTTTCAATGTGAGTTGAAGTAAGTTTAGAGTTTGTTAAGAGCTACGTGTCGTTTTGTGTTTTACTGTTGGCCGGTCGGTAGACACTTTAATATTTTAAGTAAATTTTTTGACACTCTTTAATATCTACCCTCAATTTAAATACAGCAGTCTTAATATACTCAATTTCCTATATTTAAATGTAGACATATCTGTTTTATATAAGTTTTAGTACAAGTTTATCCCACTTTAGATATTTAGCATGGGAATTTTATCTTGGCTTTACCTTTGGTTTTACTGCATAGCCAGACTTGTTGTCTTGAGACTAATGAGTTCTGGCAGATTTTTACTATGTTTGTGTACATAAATTTTGCGACCTATTTGATGCTCTTACATTCGCATAGTGATAGATAATTGTGTTTAACATTAGTTAATAAGTTCTTCAACCCTTTGCCTTTTAAGAATAGATTTTTCAAGTGCATCAAAAAGTTTGTAAAGTTGCGCGCCTTTTTTCGAATGTGACAGCTCGGCGCGTTTCCGGCGATCTGTCAAACGCCATGTGATAGATAGAAGGGCGCAATCGGCGGAGTTTTAAATCAAAGAGCGCGGTATTCTCGATAAAGTGCGCTCGAGGCGAGCGAGACCGACGACTCGGCGGGCCGCGCGTCACAAATACGCTTTCTGCGTCCCGCTCTAGCACGTAACAGCGTCTCGCTCGCACACTGCCTGTTTTTGTGTCGGAGCGGGTTTTTTGTGAGGCGGCGAGGCTACGGCGCCGTTCGCTCGCTCGACTCGACTCCCCACATTAATTATATCGTCGAGTTGGCCAGCGCGAACGCGAACGCGCAATACTTTCTATATTCTTGATATAACGTTTAGAATTTGCGTTGTTTTCGTTCGGATTGAGCATGAGTAGAGTATGAAAAGTAGAAGCTGAGCGCGAGTAGTGCAAGAGGTAGTGGGCTGCGGGTAGGCGCTAGGCGGCATCTAGGGGCGCGTTGCCATGGCGACGGCTGGGGCGCCCCGCCCAGGCCCTCGCTCCACTCCAGTTATTGAGAATAACTCCTCGCTAGGATCGCCAATGGCGAGTCCACTCCATACAGCACTCGTCTTTTTCCTCCCGCCGGCGATACTGCCTTTTACTATTTGTACCTGCACTAAGCCTCATTAGCCATCTTTTCTAGCTAGCCTGGCTGCTAATACCATTGCTGGACCCACACTATGAGACTTATAACTACAAAGGAAATGAGTAGTAGTTCTCTTCAAACTAACTGGATAGTTAATCATCTAGATTAAAATGGGATTTTTCTAAGTAAAATCCAGAAACGACTGAAATGGCAGAAAACGCCTTTTTACATTACAAAGAACTAAATCACATATCTGTATTATTCGGCGCGCATATCCGTTGATATCATTTGATAACTCATCAAGGTGCTTGATAAGCAATTAGGCGATAAGAACAATATTTACTTTGTGGCTGCGAAATATGCAAACAAAAAACACAAAGAAACTCACGCTACGTACTTTTCGGGCCCCGATACAAAAGAGTTCAACGCGCTCCCGCTGTAATGTCATTTGCAAATATCTGGAAAAAGAAGTTTTTCAGACCAGAATATTATACATATTATAGAGAAAAAATTATTATGTATGATACAGAGCATAGTTAATAATAATAATAAATAAAATGTAAGTAAATAAATTGCGGAATAGCTTTGCGCGTTTGATAATAAACCATCTAGAGCATTAGGAATAGAAAAAAATTTGCGATACCTACCTACATAATTTTCCCAATTTGTAATATCAGCACATCAATCATTTTAAGTATTAGACCGGGTCTATCGCGATAGTATTTAGGTAAATATTAGTAATTTACTGTATTGAAACGTCGGGACACAGGTAAATTACTAATATTTACCTAAATACTATCGCGATAGACCCGGTCTAATACTTAAAATGAGTGAAAGTGATCGCGAGTGCTTGAAAAGTTATTCAGCACATCAACATTGAGGGATCTACCAATTTTGGTTACTCTTAATAAGATATGTATGGATTTTGACCCCCAATAATTTGCATCTTAAGGTGTTGATTACCTACAAAAATATTTCGTATCATTGGGACTGCCCCTCTGCAACTGATTACTTTTTCGATTTGTACTGAGTATAAACTTTATAAAAAAAAAACTGTCGCTCCGTAGGCAGGCATAGCCTCCGAAAGCTAATTAATAATACTTTGTATGACCTATTGTTGGTTACGGTTTAGGCAGGGTCATTGCCCCTGAATCAAAACATAGTTTAATTAATTAGGCACGACACGTTGCTTCAGCCTACAATTGCGCGTGCAACATGTAGCTAGGTAGGTGTGTAGGTTATGTACAAGTGTGTACCTAATGTACGCTGCAGTCCATGTTATAGGTTAAATACATACGTAGAATTCCATTATATTTATACCTAGGTAGGTAACCAGGGCAAATAATCAATACTTATCTCGAATGATAGGGTGTCAATAGGGAAATTTTGTGCTTGCTTGGTAACATTTTTCAAATTAAAATTATATTAGGCTTTACCTACCATCGTTTTTTCATCTTTAAAAGTTGTATGTTCTATTTTCTAATAGGTGCTCATTCTTAAGGTTCAACTAAAGGTCGTACATGTTGAAAACTCAGTCCTTTTATAATAGAGCATTTACCTTATCTATATTTACTGACGAAACTTAAAAGTTACGCTTCATCATCCTGACTGGACAGTTTTGAGGGTTGAAATGAAATCGTCTCACAAACCCCTTGATAGGCCGTCAAAATTTGGAGTAATTTAGACATATTGCTTTACATTCAGCTTATCAGAGTGGATGGAGTAGATAGATTTCTGTTTTTTTACTATATAAACGTTTCTGCAGAAAACACTAAACCACTTTCTTTCATTATGATTGTTTCATTCCACTTCATAAAAAACCACCGTCAAACACTGCACCGTAGACCAAGCCATACTAAACACACACGCCTATATCGGATGTTGTCGTTACAGCTGACGCGATAAGATAAACTAAACCACGCGGAAGAAAGCCGCGAAAACAATCAAAATGCACAAACGTGCAGCCTCACGTGCGTGTTCTCAAATCGCATCTCGTCATAACATAACCGCTTTTATTACACAGTTGTTACCTTGTTCGCATCGTAAACATCCCCGCCACGTGGTAAATCACTAGTAAACACATAAACAAATGAATGAATTAGCCATACCGGCGCATATCGGCCGACCGGAGACATGCTTTAATTGGTTATGCTAATGTAACTATGATAATTATGTAAAGCATTATGAATGTTTTGACATTCATGCTAACTAACAATTATGTGCCCATTGTGGTCCTCAATGAACTTGAAAGACAAATAATGTGGGGCATCGACTGCATTCAATAGGCCACCTGTTTACAACAAGCGTAAACCGCTCCCAAAGTCAGGTGTGTGCCGAATTGTATATGGGCGATCATATTTTTATTGCCGGTGGGTTACCGGCTGTTTATTTTCCTTTTTTGCTGCATATTTTATTACCTTCAAATAACGACACAAGGGTTCTTCTGTTGTAAATTGTTTCTATTGTAACACTTATTTAGTCCGATCAAAGTCCTTGTTTCTGTTAATTGTATTTTAATTAGTGACATTTGTTAATTACTCATCGTTATTTGTTGTGTCGTTAGCATAGTTCTTTTGTTCTGGCCTTCAATACTTAGTAGAAACTATCAGAAAAGTACATATTCTAGTCTCATAAGCTTATAGCCATTACCTATGGATCACAAACAAATTGATCGCTGTTGAAACTCCGCCGCCCGCCCAATATACGGCATTAGCAAACTGTCCTCTACCCGCTCTAATATACTTCCATGGTTTCAATGCCAGTGGCCCAATTACCTCTGCCAATAAACAATAATATATGAGTCGTTGAACCCACTTTCGCGTGTATGCCTGTGTAAACATTGCATCTACAAGTAAAACACGCGCCGCCGCCCCGCGACGCCAATAATTTATGTAAATCTACGTCATTCCGCGCAGTGATGTTTTTATTAAAAGCATTCTTGTTTTGGAGGTCAAGTTCGGGTCGCGAAAGTTTACAACTACAATTCTTTTAAAAGTGTCGCGATGCGTCGTTGTGTCAGCTGTGAGCCGCGATCGAGCGCGCGCTGTACTCTGCTGTGACATCTGTCGATACCAACTTTCTTTGTAAAGATGCCAACATTTTCCTCGCTCGTTGGAATCTTTCGATACAGTGAACATTGTCAGATATTATCAACAAACATAAATATTTTTCAACTAGAGGCGGAATACAATATTTTGAGAGCGATGATTAGACATTACGAGATTACAATCGCATAATGAATGGGCCGAACATAAAACACTTGTGTTTACAAATGATGCTTTACTACAGACATGTAGCGTAAATACTGCTTATAATTATGATAATAGCTTTTATTAATAGGACTACAAATCTATTTCGTAGGTAGCCGCCATTAATCACTTATGATTTTATGAATGAAGGTTGTTATTATGCGGTCAACGATATCGGAGTGATGTTAACAAGTTAACGTCATTTTATAATCATATCATAAGCTCATAAATAAACATGGTGACGTATGGCGGGATCAGTCGGAAACGCGTGGCAAGTGTGCTGTGTGAGTGAGGAGGCGAGACGCAGGCGCCGGCGCACGTAAACGGTGCGTAATTACGTAACAATGTTTTGACATTCAACAACAACGACACATTTAGCGCGGCCATTAAGTGGATCAATGAACTTGAGCCGTTGTTCAATGTTACGCAACGATCGGCGTTTGAGCGAGATTAATGCGCGCGGATTATGGCACGCGATACATTTCAATTTACGTTCCGTTTCATTCATGAGTCGAGATAATGACGACGTGCTCGTTCCGGTCGTTTGTTTGCCTGTCGACGGCTCACGTACACTTTACATACTCGATCTGCCGCAATTTATTGAGGGCCGCCGATTTGCGAAGAGCACACGTCTGTCTGTGTATGCTCGCTCACTACTCACTAGTGCTCACGCGACACGCACCGCTATTTTTTATCAGATTGCAGGGCAACCGACTGTCCTTCTGATTCACGTGTACTTCTAAGTGCAAGAGAAAATACATCGAGATATGATTTTTCAAACGTGCTTAGACTGATAAATGCAGGTTCTTTTAATTCACGTGCATTTCACAGAACAACGCGCAAGAACAAACTCATGGGGCTATGACATCTTCCATGTTCTTACCCTGGTAACATTGTGGACTTGGCTAACTGTTACAAATTTGTGGAAGCCAACATTGCAAGTGCAAAGTCAAAGCGGCTTTCCCGTTCGAAGTTTCCTGGAACAATAACATTAGCCGTAAGCACAAACATGTGGCAGAAGCTCGTATACAAGTAGCTAGTACTTTAGCAGCAAGTTTGAGCATAAGACGAGGGGTAAGGGGTACGTCTTCACCCATTGACGGTTGAAGCTCCCGCGACACTTTCACTGCTCCGTTATTGCAGTTACTACGCGCCTACTGCACCGTCCGGGCAAAGGAAGGGGGAAGGGGGCCACCCCATTGCATTCACCCCTACCTACCTACGTACGTACCCGCGCAGGGCTCTCAAATAAGGGTGCATGATGTTCAAAATTTAAGAACATCATATATCTTTTGAGCGCTTTAAATCATTCCAAGAGTTCTGTAATCAGTTACCCCTCGACTCTTAATCATCGCTATTGAAGTCACGATTAGATTTTAAGAAACTATTCAAGCAGTTACCTGCATGAGAAAATTTACAGCGGTTGAAATAACACGGCGATGAATTGAATAATAGAGTTGTACGTCTCGTTTCGGAAGGACGAACGATAACAATCGAAGGTTGGGAAACACCGCGGTGCAGGTTAGCAATGCGTCTATCGGCGATCGTATCCAAGTCTAGACGGGCGGCAGGCGGCAGTCGAACTGGGACAATGTCAGCCGAGGGCTTGTAGTGCTGTGTACTATTCGACTGCTATTATTTGCGCGACCACGTGTGCGGTGACAAGCTGACAAGTGTAGTCGTGACTCGCCGCCGGAAGTTTAGTAAACATTGTCGGCCTTGTCCCAACACTCTCTACCTATAGCTGCACCCTGCTGGCTAGTCACGCACTAATGTCGATAGCGATATCGACTCTCAGTTTTATGAATGGAAATGATTGCGTCTCGATCGAGCGTGATAATCGCTAGGATGAACAGGCCTACGCCGAGTTGTGGTTTCATTAGTACGCCGGTGTCAGATCGGTGTACACCGTTATCGCTTTCTGAATACAAGAGGAAAATCGGTTTTGTTTTCTGTTGCGACCATGGCAATTTCATAAGCATCTACTAATTTGAAAAAAAAATCTCTTGAAGTAGTTAAGGATTTATTTCTGCAGCGTATTTAAAAAAGAGGCTTCTGAACAAAGTTAGCAATTATTAAGAAGAATTAAAGGAAATATGTATAAGCTGATATCGTAAGAATATCGCCAGCACGTCCCTTCCCTACGGCGGCGGCTAGCGTCGGGCGCCGGGCTGCGGCTTGCTCGCAACTATCCGCTGATTGATGGCCGATAGATACCACACCCGCTCGACATTGAACCCGTCCGTCCCACCACTAAATATATCTACCCACTAGTACCCACTTCCGCCCGTGACGTTGCTCTGACGTAGCGCCTACGTCACACATTTACATTCTTTTGTTTACACTATAAACTCTATTTACATTTGTATTGTTTGGGGTCGACGCCTTATCTTTTTATTGCTTTATGGCCCGTTTAGGGCTACCTGTGCCTGTGTCACTGCCGCATGCCGGTCGTGCACGTCAATCTGTCTCGTCTCAAGTCTTAATAGTTAATACACCTGTCTGTAAGGTCGGTGTTGTCTCAGCTGCGGTTTGACATAATACGATACTGAAAATTATGCAGTATTGTTAAAAAATTACAGCGAGTCTACTGGGTGCCAATGACGTGGTTCAATATACAAATGTTTCAGTCTTGAGCGGGTTGGTAGAACCGATAGAACAGCAACGTAAAAGTCATAGAATTATTGTTAGTAGAGTTTCTAGAGAAGACTCCCGGGACTAATCTTCTAAGTGCGTATTTGGGGAGAGGGGGGCAAGCGCGGGCGCGGGGGTTCATTAAAAATTCATTCTTATTTGGAGGCCGCAATCAACCGTGAGGGGAGGCCGGGAGAGGTCGCGTTCGTTTCGCTCCTTTATCTAGTATCGAGATTTATTAGTTCGCCATCCAAGGAATTCTCTTTGCTCTCTTTACCTAGAGCAAACAAATTAAATAACGCACAATTTCAAAGAAGTCTTTCAGCTTTGAATTACTAGGAATGTCCTGTAAAGCAGCAAAAGGAATGTCTATTTCCACAGCGGGAAGCCAATTTTATTTGCATTTCCTCCCACATTCAGCTGAAATGTAAAAGGACACCTTTATACAGAAGAGGCTTCATAAGAGCTCTGAATAATCTAGGTAGGTACAACCTGTGGCACTGAAGTCACTAACCTAATAGGACAGTCATTTATTAATAAGCACGACGTCACATCTACATCACAATAGTTTTTTCTGTAATTGGATAATTACAGTAATGTAGAGTGTGTGGGTTTGGATACATCTACCCCGGGGCGTTGGGGGTGGCGAGGGATGCCCCACTCTCCCCCACGCCTCCCATCGCCAACAAACGTTACCATTTGTATCTGGTAGTCAACTCACCGCGCAATGAAAAAAAATATAGAAAAAATATTTTTATAAAAATATACTTAATAAAAACATCGTTTAGCCAACAGTACTAATTACTACTACATGGTCTTCAGTACGTTCACCTCAATAATGTGTAAACACATAGTAGCATAAAAACATAATAATAAAATATTCATTCACGCCAGCCATTAAATTGCTCTTAATTTTTATTAGCGCGAAGCTTATCATAATATTTCGTAATCGTTACGGGTAACTAACCTATCTTACTATATGTACATACGATTTATATTGTAAGTATCAAGGTCAGGATGACGCGTGGTTTACGGTAATGTGTTAATCAAATCAAACAATGTAAAATTTTGCACGCAAGTAAACAATTATTATTATATGACAACAAATGGTTCTACTTACTTAAATAATGAAATGCAGAAGGATAAAGATTTTTTGTACATCTTTACAGAGCTTCAATTTTAAGAAGTTGAGAGAAGAATAAAGTTGATTCAAATTTGATCAACTCTTCGGATTAGAGTTTCTTTAGAAAAAATACTGGCCGAAAAGTTTCGATACCTATAACAAACAAAACTGCACGTAGGTAAACAATTATTATATAACAATAAATGGTTCTACTTAAATAATGAAATGCAGAAGGATAAAGATTTTTTGTACATCTTTTCAGAGCTTCAATTTTAAGAAGTTGAGAGAAGAAAAAAATTGATGCAAATTTGATCAACTCTTCGGATTAGAGTTTTTTTTAGAAAAAATACTGGCCGAAAAGTTTCGAACCTACAACAACCAAAACACATTTTCTCGTTCGAACCTCTTGGTAGGGGATATGAAGAGGGTTGCTGCCCCCGGCCCTCCCCCTCGCCCTAATCCCCTCTAGACCCCTCCTCGTGACGTCACAACTTACAGGTTTTTTGGCAATGAAAAAATTATATAAAGCTTGGGAAATCATACCTACTGCAGTTTTTTTATGCGACGCGTCAACGACTTTTGTAGGTCAATGTGGCGATTAATCTTTTTTGCTGTTCGGTTTTGCTGAAGTTTATGTAAAGCTTGTAAGGAATCTTAAGTCTAGTGCTTATCAACTACGAACTATTTCATAACGTTGGGCTTATACGACAATCGTAGAGCCCTTGTTTTGAATACACTTACATTAAATTATGATCAAACAATGAGTCAAGATGTGATGATACGACAGACAGACAGACGCATATTTCAAAGACACACCTCTTTAGCCGATACCGCCTGCTGTGTCGTTTATAAAGAAGCCATTTATAAGCAGAACATCGAGGCGTTTAATTGATATGTGATATGATCGGCCATAAACAAGATGCGATACATATTTTTCCAATAACGATCCTAAACAGGTTTGTGAATGGGATGCGTGCGGGGTGCGGGTAGCACGCATCAATCCGAGATCAGCTGATCGGTGGCCTTTCCTTTTCATCTCGCACTTTATGTAATTAATGAGTCGCCACAGGCGGCGCCGCGCGCCTGCCCGCCCTCGTGGCGTGGCGTGGCGCTCCGGTACTCCCGACTAAACTAACTTCTAAACTTTGTTGCCTTAGGGCCGCCACACTCTTCGCTAACCTCATATTGTGAATGAACCGATTCTAAATCATCTTTATTATCATCACAAGACGCGGTCACTCAGCGAGCAATTTATTTATTAGCTCATGTCTCTCGAATGTGAATGCGTTTTTTTTTCTGCACAATCCGAGCTGTTATGCCTTCTTGTTATGATCGCGTGGGCACGAGCCGAGTTATGTCATGTGCCGTTAACAATGGCGATTTTCGCTCGTAACCAATCAACAATGACAACTGCAATGGACCGCAGTAAAGAATTGTGTTTGAGAGGCGCCCGGCCTTTGTCAAACCGCACTCACCTAAACAGGTGCCGCTTTGTGAAGCATTATCTCAAGTGTTCACTTGTCAAAGAGCATTCATACAGCAGCCCGCATTCACAGCGAGGTGCCCGTATACGAATCAATTACGAAATTGGTAAACGCCCATAATCCTCGACCCTGCAGCAGATATCTCAGTTTTTAGGGCGAATACAATTATTTTTTTACCGCACTGCGTGCAGTCACTTTCTGAAGGTGTTGGGTAAGAGAACGTGTCGAGAGGGGCCGCCGCCTATCGGGCCGGGTATTTCTCATGCAGTGTTGCAACCAGCATGTAGTAAGACTCTGTATCGAGCGCGGTGAGCGGCTGGCACGGCGAGGCTGCCCCGCAGCGCGCTGGCACGTCAGCAGCACGCGTGCACTGCGCGTGTGTGGGTGACGACAACACGCCACTTTCTCCATACTTTCGTCGCCGCTGCGCTAAAAAACGTAGCGCAACTAGACGACGACTTCTATTAATATAACATACGATGCGGCGTCGCACGCTCTACAGCGCGAAACGATACGAAATGATTGTTTTCTACGTGCGAGCCACGCTCGCCGACCCACCAGACGCTGACTGACACCGACTCTCCCTCAGATTTCAAACGACACTCGGATCCGTCTATCGTAGCACGCTCTACGATATTTGCATTGTTTGTTTGCGGTCGGTATTTATGTACAATCAGCCGTTAAAACAATGTCAGTTCGGAAATGATTATTGAGGACGTTTGTCGAGAGCCGTCGTGAGTAAATGGCAACGGTAATAGATACTGCAAATATAGCCCAGCCAGCTACGATGGAGGCGCAGTTCACCGGCCCAGGATTTTAAATAGTTTACTCAGACGACGGTCATTTGCGTTTTAATTCGCACAGAAACATCGAACAAGTAAAACCCATTGCGATCGCGCGCCTGTCTAATTAAGCTCTGTCATAGACTCTTCGAAGGCTCTATTACGAGCTCGAGCCGCCTCCGAACTTAGAACGGACTATAACACATTTGGTATTCAATCAACGGCGTTCGGCATCGAAGAGTGGATCCTATGCAGGGGCAGTAAGGTTGATATTCGTTGGACGGAGGGAAATTCAGCTCGGTCGGTGTGACAATTACGGCGATGCGGCCCGCCCGCCCGCGCCGCCGCAATCGATAGGCCTGCGCGGGGGCGGGGGCGGGCGCGGGGCGCGGGCGGGGCGCGCCGTACGACATTACTTATGCAAAGCACCAGCAGGCGATGGCCGCGGCTGCGGCACGCACCACCGCCGACCGCCGACACTGCTAGCTCTAGCACCAATAATTGACCTTAAGTAAATATCGATTAATCGATCCGACACCCCTCGACTGGGCACTCGCCTTAATCCAGCCTGAATACTGTTTCAGGCTGTAACAATCCAACGGGCCGATAACGCGAAACTTCTCTTTCATCAGGGATCGGGATATTACAAAGCGCGGAGGAAAGTTAGAAAGGGCCCCTAATCTGCAAGTTGGCAATAGCCTAACAGAACCCATTACTGAATACGGACCCTTTGTGCTGCACCCCCTCGAACGGCCCTCGCTCTGCAGGAAGGGTCGCCCCTGACTTTTGTCTCGGCTGCGTTCGACTTCGCCGTATTTAGATACATTATTTTATATGGGGAACACTGAGGGGTGATCATCCTACCCAGCCAGTACAAGCAGCATCAGTTCTGTTCACTGAAGTATAACATCGATTTTAAATGTTCATACTTTTGGAGCATTTTAGGATATTTGAATCCAAAAAACACGCATCAGATACACAGAAGACAAAAGAGAGTGGCAAAAATCAGGGAGCCGGCATGTCATTGGACTGGCTAAGCTCATGAAAAAGCGCCGCGTCGCCCTTACTCAGCGAGCTTACTTTCCGAGCTTTCGCGATAAAGTTTGCGCGCGAAAACTCATTCCCGCGCTTTACAACCTACGAGTTTCCTCGGCGGCGGCGGCGAGGGGAGAGGGGGGCTATATTATATGTAGTACCTACTCCCCCTCCCCTGTTGTACATAATGTGCTCTGAACAAGGGAGCCACATTACAGACTCGCACTCGAGCGCGACTACACGACAGCCCACGCTTCGTGTTACAGCGTTATAGGATTACGTTTTTAAATGAAAAACTGAAAATTGGAGTTGCGATGATGATGCCCTTTGTTTTCTAGCAATGTTAATGGAATTTTGCAATATATTTAGAAATTACACACCGCAATTTTATACGAACTGACTCTACATAGATAAATAGGGAAGTTTTATGTGTATTGAATAATGCCTAATGTGCCTCAGCATCTAAGGCTTTGTCAGGTCATTTTCAGGTCGGAGTATTGATGAGATTTACGTAAAAACACCAGGGTTCATCGGGTCGTTCGTCGACTCGCTGTCACACACGAAAAAGAAGAAGAATTTTCATTTTCTTAAGGTACTTACCTACCTATCAAATTTAAATCACGGCACATCCAGATCGTTATCTGGCGCTGGTAATGTCAAAATAAAACGCCATACTCGCGGTAATCGCTCCGAGTTGCGAGTGTATCGCTCGTATCGCGCTTATCACAGCCTTATCAGCCTTCAAGGTGACGCCACTACTGGAACGATTGCCAGTACGTAGATATCAACCAAGTGTTTCAATTTCTTTGCATTTTTGTTACACAACGTTTTAAAGAAAAAAATTACCTAGCGAAACGCTAAAGGGTTAGGTATTGTTTCGTTTGCGCATTAACTTGGATGAGTCTACGATGAATGCTCCTATACTGAAACCACACTGTATCTTTAAAATGGCGCAAGAAAACAATCCAATCTCAAACTTGTAAATTGAGAAAGAAAAACAAAACTTTTCCGGTGGTTCCACATGTTGCGCGTGAACCCGGCAATTATGTATAATGTGTCGAAGGCCACGTGCTCGGTTGACGTTAACAAAGTTTCCCGATGCGGAGAAAACTTTGTGACATGTGAGTGGTAGATACTTACAATATGTGCCCCCCGCTCCCCACCCGCCCCCGCTCCGCTTCGTGACTCAGCGGCGCCCTAGCGCGACGTCGCCCCGTCTACCCCCATGGAAAATTTATACCCACCCTCTATCCAAGAATTTTACTACCCGCCGAATCCAACCTTATACCACTCTAATACAAGGCATTTTCCTTCGCTTCCGAGGTCCAAGACAAAGAACCGCCGGCAATTTTGTCGAAAACAAACCGTAACTTCAGGGGATATAGTTCGTAATTTATGTTGCGTTGTGACTCACGTGCTACGAAACCGCTACGGTGACGTCACGGGCTCGTAGGCGAACGTGAGGGCGGCCGCGGCGCAAATTCGCATGAAATTATTAAATACATACCTATCTATATCTACAGCTTTCCTGTAGAACGTTCTATCTTTATATCGTTGATCGTACGTATGCCAGTCGGCAGGCGACGTTTTATCTGAAGCGGAATCCGCTGACAAAGCACAAAAGAAATAGGAACGCTAGAAGTTCTCAGAATCCAACTAGTCGGGTTACGAAAATCAACAACAGCGACGCTCGCTCCCGGCTCTCTCCCTAATTCCCTGGCTGGCGCGAGGTGGCTCGTCTCGAGAGCGTGTGCTCTCTCATCTCCTTAATTCGTCCTTCGCCGCAGCCCCCTTAATTCTCCCTCCGGCGGTGGCTCTGGCGGGTGGGGGCGCTCTCTCTTGTTAACCCGAGTTTGCCCCCCTTATTTATGCCCGGGCGGGCGCCGAGCGGGCGTCGGGCGGCAGCGGGCGGTGGGTGGCGGGGGCGCTATATCGACGTGAAGCCGCGTCTATGTGGTGGTGAATTAAGAGCGAGTCGGCTTTCATTTTGCTAAAGCTGGCACGCTCGTGTGCCCGCCTTTCAGCCGCGACGTCGTCGGTGTGCGCTGCACGCTCCGACCGCGCTCGACTCTAAGGCAAGGAAATAAAGTTCTGAACCCCTCGCTGCCCGCCTTTTCTGTTTTATAACTTCAGAGGGCGAGAGGAGGCGGTGGAGTTTGCGAGTGGAAGGACTTTTTTGACGTACGTTTTTTATGTTTTACTCGGTTAGGGTTCGCTAAGATAACGACGTCTCGCGAGGGTGAAAAGCTCTCTCGTAGGAGAGACATGTTACACTGCGTTTTGTAGGAAAAAAGAGTATGCGGCTACGGCAGAACAGAACTGGGAGATGTAACTTTACACGTTATTCGAATAGCGTTGCTTTGTTCTTGTGCTTCGTAAGGCTTAGTTAGTTACCTATGAGTAGATAGACAAAGAAGAATCTGACAGGCACGAATAGACAGAGACTGAGGAGGCAGATTTCACAGACGATTTTCCGAAGTTTGTCTGTGTATGTAAGGGCAGGAGGAGTGGGTGGCTAAGTCTACGCACAACGTCTTCAGAGAAAGTGAAATTTAGCACAAGTTCGGAGAAATACAACTCTGCTTGATACCTCCCTCCCCCAGAGTCCTTGGGGGTGGCAGTCGGCAAGCGCGGCTTATAACAATTAAGTTTATTCGCTCGCAGGTTTCTTACTTTTGTAGAAAAATTAGTCAAAAGTTTTCACAGTTGAACTTGGAACTTTGGTTTCTTACAAAACTTCTTTTGCTGCGTATGTCGGACACTTAGAAACTTGCAACAATGGAAATTAGCAGATTAGGAATGAAAGTTCTTAAATATTAGAAGATTCAATCCTCAGATGAAATAGTTGACTAGTAATATCTAGACTCATGACATGGAACAACAAATCGGAAAGCAACTGCAGGCAAGTTGTTGGATTTCCTTTGTAAAATTGTGCAAATTTCCCAAGCGTGCTTAGGAGTCATTTGTAGTCAGCGCTGGCAGTCTAGCGGCTAGCATGTGTCGGGTGAAAAATCGCAGCAGCGGCAGCGACGGCTGCTGCTGTCACGGTTGAACGACCTTTGTTAAGGTGTCGCTTTCGGGCAGGTTATTTAGTGCGGGGTGGGCCAGGGCTGCGGCAGGTGGCGCCCCCTGCCAGCCCCGGGTCGCCAGGCAACGGCAACTGGGTCACTCCGGGCCTGCCCCCACCAATTATGTACACGCTCGTTACCGGACACGCGTTTTTCAATCACATCCATATTTAATTGGGCATCACCAAGCTGAAAATGTGTTTGATTTGAACCGCCATGTTTTACGGGGAACTTTATTTGAATTTCGTAATGCAGCCGTTTTTGGTCGATTCATTTAATCTCGATTGCTATTGAAATTTGGGTAATAGGTACGGCTAATGATCCCAATTCAATACCTCGTATACAGAATCTGAACTGAACTAAAGAGATCATCCACATAGACCCCACAAGTCACAAGCTCGCCGTTTAGGTTTTCAGTTCAGAAGTTTTGGGTGTGCCTTTAAATACGCAAGAAAGTCTTTTGATTATTTTTGCAGGAAGTATGCTCTCAATCTTTGGGATAGCGCAATCAGACAGCACTCGCGTATCTAGCGAGAGCCTTGCGGAGTTGGGAACGCGTCCGCGGGCACTAAATCGTCTTCCGGAACTTCTTACAAGACGAAACCTGTGCCCTAACTTGTTGCATGGATGCACCGCGGGGGGTGGCGCGGGGTGGGGCGCGGACCGCGGGGGGCGTCTTCATAGTGAATGGGCGCGAGATGTCGTGGCCGGCAGCCACGTGCGAGTATGTAGATGCCGCCATTGATAACCGTGACCTCGCCCTTATCGCCTGTCGATGACGCCCGCGTATATTCCCAGCTTCCCTTAAAACCGACTCTATTTTAAGGGGCTACGGCTGGGCCTGTGGCAGCGCCTGTGTTGGTTAAGTTGAATTAGATACTGTGGTCTAATATGGTTAACATGTTGAACACGAACAGCTGTTGTATCGCCATTTATACCCTTTTCCTCGTACCTACTTATTATGTGTAGAGATTAGAGATATCGCTGGAGATGTTACGTTGCTTTGCTATACCTCATTTTCTGAACCCTTGCTGCCGCCCAGGCTTATTGTGAACCACGAGATTATAAAGCCTACTATGTATTTGTAAACAGAGAAATAATCGTAGACAGCATGTACGAGCAATAATCGTACATAGGTTTTAGCTGACGCTGCGGTCAGAATGTGGCCGCCGCGTGTAACTTTGTAATTATATACATACATACATACATAAATCACGCCTATATCCCTTACGGGGTAGGCAGAGCGTTAACGGCCGTTCAACGGACATTAACACCACGTCTGACAAAAGTTTGAGGGTCAATCAGATAACTGTGTATCACTATAGTGACAGGTTGTCAGCCCGTCGCCTAAAATTGCAATACACACCCTCGAGTCCCTTAGTCGCCTCTTACGACACCCATGGGTAAGAAGTGGGGTGATGCTATTCTAAGCCGGTATCACACGGCAAAGCCGGTATCACACGGCAAGCCGGTATCACACGGCAAAGCCGGTATCACACGGCAAAGCCGGTATCACACGGCAAGCCGGTATCACACGGCAATGTAATTATATTAGTGTGCAATAAACCATGGACGAAACAAGTTGTCTGTTTAACTTAACTCAACAACCTAACTAAATAATCTAAATATTGTACATTCAAAACAACTATAACAACATACGAGTCTGCAAACTGCGGCTCGTACACAGCAGTTACGTGTTCAGTTCAGATAGAATGCAATGCAAATCCTTGCACATCGAACAAGGCTCGTGCCCTTGGCATAACGGGGCCGTTAGTGCACGTCGTGGACAATTAGCATTTAGCTCGGCGCGAGCAAGTGCAGCCTTGACATTGGCCGCCCTAATGTCGCATCGATTGTCGGAATGCGAACAAAACATCTCCGCCGGCAAATAATAATAGTGTCGAACATGAATGAACACATTAGCGAGCGGCGCGGGCGCGGGCGGCGTCGTCGCCGAGTCATTACGCTCCCCATTAATCACTGCAACAATCGGCCGATATCTCGCTATTTACAAACGCGGGGAGCACGTGCTCGCTCGTACTACGCCGGGTGTATTGACCCATTTAGATAGCTCGACCTTCGCGCGGCCATTGTAAGCGAAAAACATAAAAATAAGTTTTATTGCGGCGTCGTCGTTATGCGTATCGCTGCGGCGGGGCCTGCCCGTCACGCCGCCACCGCGCCGCGCCGCCCAACAGCTGATCGCTACGTGACATTTTTATTTTATTCTCTCTCTTCCGGGGATTCTCGGAGATACGTGCGGGTGACGTCATTATCCGAGTTGCCCGGCCCTTGATTTATTATCAGTGGTGTACTCGCTCGCGTCGGCTTGCGGGGATTTATAAGCGCATCGCAAGCGCCCGTCAGTCCAACGATGTCGGTGTCCAACATGGACTTCGTGAACCTGTCGTGTCAGGTGTCCAGGCACATAAGCTTACTTATTATGCTAGTGAATTCCCAGG
Organism: Tuta absoluta; assembly: GCA_027580185.1. Taxonomy (NCBI): domain Eukaryota; kingdom Metazoa; phylum Arthropoda; class Insecta; order Lepidoptera; family Gelechiidae; genus Tuta; species Tuta absoluta. The sequence continues at coordinate 444,809 of JAQAHW010000019.1, read as the reverse complement.
GAGTTAAATGGAATAGAGCTACAAACATGACGTTTAAAGAAGCGACGTCCAGAGCTAGGTACCTACTCTATTTTTGATGGTCAATATGTCTTGATTTAATATATCAGCTATCTGAAAATAGGTTCAAATTATTCATTGTTTAAACATATACTTGTTACCAAAAAGACGAACCAGCATCTTGCTTAAAATCATAACGCATTTTCTTACATTTCATCTTTCAGTATTGTTCACCGCCATGCACAATCAAACATGCTGAAAATCTTTCTGTCCGTAGCGAAGTAAACATAGCGAATATCTTGGAAGGTGATCGTCAGAACGCAAACAAGAGAATACTCAAGAATTCACATGTCTGTTATTCTCGGCGCGGGTAGTTCGGGCAATACGTTCCATTTGTAGAGGCGTCGGCCGACATTCCGCGCGTTTGAGGAGCGGTGCGTCATCTCAGCTCGCGCTCGCAGCTACAAAAACTACAATTTTCCCTTTCATTGCATCGAGAGCACACACTCGACCAACTCATCATAATAAACGAATAGCGCCACGTCTCGCACGCGCCTGCACACTGTAAACAATGCGTTTCGGGAATTCCCTCCCTTTTTGTGCAGGAACACATTCCTGGGGATTCCTTTTGTTTGGTTTTACGGTTTGCTTATTCATTTTTTCTTGTTAGCCGTCACCTTGAAGTCCTTTTACTGTGGACACTGCGACTTAACGGTGTCTACTTTTACTTAACACGCTGCGTAAGCTTTTTTGTGAGTCTTTTTAGAAACGACTCTACAATTAGAGTGATTCTTCACGGCCCTTACGAACAGGTTAAGTACCTTTTAAACCAAACGATTCAGTAGAGTTACACTTTAACTGGATCGCTTATCGACCACATCAAAACGGTTTTAACGAGCAGCCATCGATAAATTCAATATTTAATCCTCCAGACCGTAACAAGTTATACAGAAGCTAGCAGAAAATCATAAACGATCAAAGATATTGTTAAAATCAATCCCATAGCGCTGGCAGTAGCCAGAGGCGTGAAATAAAAAGCTCGACAGAAGCACGGCACGAAGCTGCGCGAGCGACGGGCCACCAAACAGGATGTGGGACTGGTTGTGGCGCACACAGCGACGCGGTGCGCGTACGCACGCAGCGAGCAGCCGCACACACTCGCGCTCGGCCTCGCCACCGCCGCCGCTCACGGAAACGTGCGTGCCAGCGGCGCCGCCTGCCGCGCCGCCTGCCCTGCCGACCAGCCGACGCTCCACGCTGCCTTCATGCTTGCGTTGCGTTATTCACTAGCAAATACCTTTGTTACGGAAAACTGGGCAGCCGTAGAGAGGTTTCCTCAAAATATATTCGCAAAAGTAGCCCTTGTAGAGCCGATGCAAGCAATTTTAATTTAATTCTCGATGACTGGCATGAACAGAGGACATTAAATGCAAATTGACAGTCAACAGTCAATAAAACAAATATTGAATCAGACGAGACAACTTCTAAAGTCCTTCTTTGACATTGCCTCGCACAATGTAGAGTCGAGCAAGGGACTTAAAAGATCCAACAAAAGATCACCTGTTCAGGCACAAAGTCAATGCGTATAAAAGGAGTCAGGTGTTACCGGAATCGGGCAGATCGCTAATCTGGCGCTATAAACAAGCCAACCACCAGGCCAATGCTGAGATGAATGAAATTACCCGCTACGATCACGTGCTCTATTGTTATTGTACTAAAAAGGAGCGTTAATGGTTAATCGGTCATTGATCGCGAGCTGATATTGAGTTATAAGCTCGCCAGGGTGTTATGGATTTTTAATAAATAGTTGAAAAACTGACCAAACCTTACCTTCTGAACGGATGTAGGTATTAGGTAGGTCGAGCCAAAAATATTCTTCGTAAAATTCTCTACGTCATCGTTTGCTATAGTGTATCTTAAAATGCTGTTTCTAAAAACTTATATGGAATAAAACCAATGCATAGTCTAAAACAGAATAACACCGGCATCACGTACTGTCATGTATTCTGGCTTCATAATGCAGAGTATTCTGCACACCCCAGCTAGCTACCCCGCTTTATAGTTGGCTATACTATAATATAAAACGGTCGTCTGTGTCGGCCGTAGGTAGCTGTAGCGCTAGAGAAGCGGACGGCCGCCGCTCGCTACGCGATGTTATTACGTGCGCGCTTGTGTGCGAACGCTGCACGTGCACGGCACACAGCCGCACCGCCCCCCGCTCGCCCCGCTCTACCCCGCGCGCCCGCCGACATGGTTTAGCGCGCTGTGAGGCAATGCCGCGCCGCCATCTATTCGGGCTCCACAATGCCATAGAAAGTCTCCGTTCGACTCGCCTCGCCGACCGAACTTTTCCTACCGTCGTCGTCGCCGGCGAGAGGAGCTATTATTGCACCGACTACGCCGCACCGTAGAGTACCACTCGGTACCTATGCTATGCGAATGCATAGAGGATTCTTTATGGTAGTAATTTTGAATAAGCAGTAACTCCTCGCCTCTTCGCTAGAGCGAAGCGGTACGGTTATAAAATGCCGCATATCCGAGACTAGCGATAAAATAAACGTCAGACGTTTCCAAGTTTCGAACGGAGAGAACGAGCGACGCGCTGCGCATCAGAAAAAGAACTTTACGACAAGATTAGAAAGAGCGAGCGGAGCGGCAACGTCGCGCAGCCGCGTTCCTGAGGCGCGGAGCGGCAACGTCGAATGCCAACGTCATTTAAATTTATTTTCATGAGCGCCAGCGCTGGCGACGAAGACTCTACATACACGACCGTTCGTACGCCGCGTGATACCAATGGAGCTTGGTGAAATCATCTACATATTTGTGCATTTTTGAGCCGACACTTCGCACTAAAGTAATAATTTTGCTGAGAGCGGGATTGGTCAGTAGAATGTAGAGTCAGGGCTCGTTGGTTCGTTGGCTTTCGTGTACAATGGAGTGGCACGTTTTCCGCACAGCGATAAAGGGGTGACGCAAAGTGATTATTTGCAGCGTTGCGATGAGTGGCCACGGCGCGGCGGCGTCGGTGCGGCGCGCTGACTCAACACCGACCGACGGTGCCGATGCCTCGTACCGACCACTCTTTGTCCCACGGCTCCGTTTCGGAATAAACATTCATTCTTATAACAAACTCTGCGCACTGTTATTAAAATACAGAAATCTTTTGAGCTGGTTACGATTATAGATATGCGAATTACGTAATTTAACGTCACACTTAATCACTAGGAAAGGAACACATGTTAGGTAGGTATTATTTTTTTGCAATGGTAGAGTATTTTTAATTTAAGGTTAGATATAGTATAAGGCAAACACGTTAGTTCTGGGCAGGCCAGGCGTGTGCCAAAGCCGGGTAATTGTCGCGGCAGGTGCCGGAGCATCTGCCTGCCTGCTGGACTTGGACTGAGACCATTTCATTATACATAAGCCGCAAAATGCGACCACATTGCGACTGGCTTCATAAGTGCATACGTCGCCCTTCTACTTTGAAAAATTCCCCGACGTTGCTAAATCAGCCGGCAATGGAGAATGTAGAGTCTGGACCCAAGGGTGAAAATTAAAAAGCTATCTAGGCAGGTATCTATCGTTTGCACGTCCGCCGTTTATTCAGCAGGCAACACCATTGCAGCTGCTGTTGGTACTTAGTTTTGTATTTAAGACCAAAATAAACGAAAGTCTAGTCGGATAGTTTTCTTCAATATAGTATGTTATCAATTTGTGATGTGTGAAACAACGACACCAAAACATTATCAAAATCATGTAGAGTTCCGATAGCTTTCTTCATTGTGGAAAAGAATTGACGACAATTCTTAAAAGTACCTGCTGAGATAAAATAGAAGACCCAGAATTGAGATCCCCAGTCCCCAGGTAGGTATCTTCTTGATGAGAAAAAAGGACAAGACAGGCTCTCTTCAAGATCTTTGACAATATCGTACGAGTCTCTATTGAGTCCAAAGTCTTTTGTCAGAATATATTTCGCATCGATTCCGTAAAGCAAAGAATGCGCTTAAACAGCCGGGTCGGTAAATCCCATGGCTGCATTACAGGGCACGAAATATCTTTACCTGAGCAGCCCCAGCCGGGGACTGCGCCCCAGGAGCGCATTGTGTCCCAAAAAAACTGAGAAGGGTCGGCGCACAATAGCCCAGGTAGGGCCACATGCCGCCCGTATGACGGAGCCCCTTGTTCCCCTTCGAAACAGCCGCTAGGGCTCTGAATACCATACGGACCGGCGGCGGGACGGGATTTACGCGCAGAATATTTACGTCTATTTATAACACCCATCGGTTAAGGGTGTTCTAACAGAACAATTGATCCAACTAGATAAAATAAAGACCTCCCTTTTATTCCTTTCCTTGTTTTATAACGAAATATTGAATAAGCCAATAAATATAACCCAATTTTCTTAGAGTTTTCCAAAGAGCGTACTGCAGTCTCGCGTGGTTCGCCGCTTACGGTACTTTCATCGGTCGGCCTGGTCGCGCCTCGCGCCTCGCGCCTCGTCGCACCACCGACCGGTGCGGTGTTTCGGTGCCAGTCAACCACTCAACCCACACACCATTGTGATTGATATCTTCCGTGAATCAGACGTCCAGGAATTATTATTCGAATATGCATTACTTGACTTGGACTTGAGTTCTTCAATTTATCCACAAATTTGATCTTAAAAGTTCCATTATGTTTCAAGGTCCCATTAAGTTTAAGCTAAAAGTCAATGACTTGCAAAAGTTAGGTGACGGTCTTATCATAATTAAGAAATAGAAGCTAGTGCGAATAGTCGGTCAGCGCTTGGCGCGACATGACCTCGCGCTGGCCTCGCAGCCAAGGCACGAAATAATGAGCGGCAACGGTTACTAACAGAGACATTTGTGTTGCGTTGCAGGGCTCGGGCGGCGGGTGCGGCGCCAAGCGGCGCGCCGGCTCCCCGTGCGAGGGCGGCGGCAAAGTCGCGCGCTGGGAGGACTCAATAGCGAGGCTCGAGGCTGTGGCCGCCGGCGCCGGCGGCGGAGACTGCTGGCGAGCCGAGGACGAGGAGCGGCGTGCATGCCGCCGGCGATGGTGCGGCGGCTGGTGCGGTGCGCACGACACTATCCGCGCCGAGAACGGCAAGTCGTACCTGGAGCTCGGCGGCGCCGCGGCGCGCGCCTGCTGCGACGGCCGCGCTGCCGGCCGCTGCGCTTCTCGCCGTTGCTACCGCGAGAGGCGGCTAAAGATGATGAACTTATGTGCGTTAAAGTTGGCGCGATTTCGCCAAACTGCGGACCCTTCGCTAAGGCGATCAGTGTTAGTGTGCAATACTCTGCGCGGCATCGAACGCGAAATGGAGCGCGAGAGTGCCGAGGAGGCGCCGTTCGAGCCCGCGTGCGTTGCGAACGGCGCGGCGCGCTGCGAGCTGCTGTCGGCGCGCGACCCGGCCGCCGGCCGCGCCACGCCCTTCCCCGCGCCGCCGCAGCCGGACCGCGACTCCGGCTACGGCGACGAGGAGCAGCGCACCATCGACTGGGGCTCGGTGCTGAGCCTGTCGTCCCGGTCGGCGTTAGATCCCCCCGAAGACACTTGGCCCGACGATTGGGGCTGGAGCGAGGACAGTTTCGTGCGGCTGCTGGTGCCGACGAGTTAGTGCACGGCGCGCGGGCCGGAGTCGCCCGCGCCCCCTTGAGCGCCTGTGATACGCCCGCGGCGGCGGCGGCGGAGGCTCGCGCCGCCAGGTGAGGCGGCGCCGCGCGGCTCGGCTGACAGCGGCCGCGCGGCTTCTCTAGTCGGGCGCCGCGCCCGTCCGCCCGCCCAGCGCCCGCCCGCGCCCGCGCGGCGCACGCGCCGGACCCGCGGCGGCGGCGCGACGCTACACGCAGTCAGTAGTTAGTATTATGTAATTGCTAAAGGGAAGGTGCTAGCTTCGGACGAGACGCAGGACTTTATATGCGAGCCGAGTTATTTTTGATAGTTTTATTTCTTTAAGTGAATTCCAAACCGAAACTGGGAGTGACTTAGCTAATGACGTTATTATCGTTTAAATTAAACTCAGGTGTTTGAAATTTTTGTTGAAATTATTGTGTAATTAATTAATTAGGTAAAATACTATATTTATTGTTTCGTTGAGGAAGAAAAGTGATAGTTTAAAATTATTTCTGTCTTGGTATTTCCAGTCTTTGTATCTGAACAACGAGCGTGACACTGAGTGGGTTATGTTTATAAGAGACATCCCATTCGTGGAAGTGTGATCTTTTTTACTTACGTGTAAAGATGTAATTTAACGAATTTCTAAGATTTTTACCTCCGCTGTATATTTAAGTTACGGTAATGAAATGGCGAACTATAGAAAGAGCACACCTCTCACGAATACGATCTCACAGTACATACGTCGACTGAAGCGTGGACATGTGCGCGGGCGCAGGCCTGGACGCTACTGAACAAACAATTAAAAAAGTATTTGTAAGTACTTAATGTGAACTTTCATTTATGTCGCATCCATCAAAAATCTGGATGTCAATTATGAAGCCTTGCCAGCTGCGACTTTGAAAGTTCATCAGCAGAAATCGTACCCTCGATCAATTGGAATTTGTAACATGACTGACCGCTGTAGTAATTGACTATTGTACTTAAATCTTTGCATCGGAATTGCTTACCACAGCTCTGTCCATTGGGTGCCCTCTAATCTACAGACCGATTTACTCTAGCTTAAGAACTTTTATTTACCTAAGTATAAATGAACAAACCATCAACTTGTATTTATTGATATAAACAGTGACTTTACAGTTCCTATGTGTAATGAAAGTAAACTAATAGTGAAAATTGTAATTTAGTTGCAGCGTTTAACTATAGTTTTGTACCGAAGCTGTGATTAGAGGCACCCGACAAATTACTGTAGAATTTTCTCGCTTGTCTCTGTAACATGATCGATTTCTTAATATTCTTATACTTAATTGTAAAACAATTGAATGAAACGCATTGCGATTTGAAACATTGTAAACATAAGCAAAATATTGCACTTTGCGTTTGCTGATGTGAGAGATCTAGTCAAGAGAGCTGGAAATGAATGTTGAAATGGAACGCAGGGTTCTTTTGAGGTTCGGTATAGTAGCGAATGATACGTTCCTCCATCAGCAGCGTTGGATGCACTAAACGTGTGAAACGAAACGCGTCGAGCTTAGTTGGCGACGCTGCGGCCTCATGTGACCATCGCTACCACAGGCAAAACTGACGATGTCCACTGACTGAATATTTTAATTTCCCGACTGAATTTGCACTTGAATGATTTCATTTTGTCTCTGGCAGCGAATAGCTGCTACCTGCCGCAGTGTCGCTACCGTTTCACGACACTACACACTTCAATTCGATCACGCAAACCTCGGAATTGGGACTGCACGGACCAACATACCTACTAGCACGACCTCTAATAGAGCAAAGTACAAATTTCAATAAAATAAGATGCGTTAGTGCTCCGGCATGTTTGTCCACCGTTGTCAATTACTCAAATATTTGAATTGTGATTCGGTAGCTAATGAGAGAAAACTCTATGTTCTTAAATTTAGTGTACATATTATATACGGAGTTGGGCATTAAGGCGCGAGTCTCGTAGCCGCTGTAAATATATAATGTAAAGTAATAATTTTCTATATGGATGTCGATGTGAGTAGCCGCTCGCCACCGCGGCGAACCGCCCGACCGCGCGTTGGCGCGGCCGCAGTCGCCAATCTATCAGTCACCACCTCTATTCTGTCCAAACACTCAAAGTACATACAGATTTACGAGTTACATATTATAATGCATTTTAATATACTTAAGATGTCACAAAATTATATCGCCAGTACAGATTTATTACCTGCGAACAACGTTTAGTTATAATTTTTGAGTTGTGAACTCGGATGATGTTTGGATTCAGCTCAATTTTAATTTTATGATTTAGCTTTTCTATAGACGTTTTCGTTGAACATGTCCGTATGGTTGGTTGTGATGGTTTACTTAAGTAATTTAGTACTAGTCGGCGAACCCGGCGTATCTTAATGTTTACTACACTTTTGTACTATTCTGAGTCATGTTTCACATTTCCGACAGAGTGCGTGACCTTAGCCAATCAATATTTGAGATCATTGTACTTAATGGATTTATTGTTTGAGATTTGCTGACATTATAATCTTGTCCATTATTTTAAGTTAATTACTCGCCGAACACTGTGTCGGAAATGCGAAACATCAATGCTTGCAATCATGTACAAACTATATGAACAATCCTCTCATCCTGTCATTTTCATAAAATAGTCAGGTAATTGTATAAATTGTCATTAAAATTCTCATCACGTTCAGCGTTTTGAACTGTATTTTCATATCTTCAGTGTAAAATTTTGTATAAATCGTAAGTGGTTGACGCTACATAAAATTGTGAATACTCTTGGATGTGAGTGTCTGTTTTGAACTGCGACTTGCCATATTCTGTTAACCTTACCTGTACGCGCGCCGGTGCGGGGCTGGGTATCAGGCCCGGGTCCGACCGGCCGCGGGATGTGTTGTGACCTCAGCAATAATTGTTATCATTATCACCGTAGACTCCTTGTAAATCCGTCTTGTCACGTCGCGAGCGTTTCAAAGAAAGGCTCGCGACAAATTCATACGTAACTTTATGATTACATTAATTAAGTGTAAATCCTTAGTGTTTTTCATTGCCATTGGTTACCAAAAATGACAGGATTTTATTGAAACATTGTGAATAAGATGAACTCTCATTAGAAAATTGTAGAACAAGCATTGGATCGCTCACTCGCACATCGAATTGTTACACGTTCCTGTTACGAGTTATTCAAACAAATGCTTCTGCAATTGTCTAATGAAAGATTATATAACTGTAATATATTATTGTTTAAGCTGTTGTGTCGAAAATAACAAGAACAGGAATAATTTTGTGAAACAATGGCACAAAAAATGAACATAAATATTATATATATTATAGAAACAGAAAACGTGGCTATAAGAGCAATTTTTATAATAAATATTTACTGTTGAAGAACCTTAGACTTTCATTTAGATTTCAAGAATAAACCCTCAGAAATTAAAAAGAAACAAAATACACAAAATATTAGTATAAACCCAAATAAATTACAACATAAATAAAATCCACACACACAATCTATTCAACCACAACACCACCTCATCCAAAAAAAAAGACACCAGACTGATCTTCAGAAGGACGTATTCAAACAGCTTTATGAGGTATGTGCGATACGATTCCATCCTTAGACCAGACACAAAAATGAACAAAAAGGCAAAAAGGTCTATCAACAATTCTACAGTCTACCTATCCAGGATCCACAAACAGGTGGAAGGTCCTACTGCAAAGGTCTACAAGTGGAAGTTCTATAAAGCTATGGGCACCTAAACCTACTTAAACTGTGCCATTATTATAGATACTATCACACACCTTGTGTTTCAGGGATCAATACAAATAGATGTTGCTGATATTCCCCGACCCAAAAACGATTTTGAAAATGAAATTACTTTATTCAATGTAGGACAGTATTATCACTTATTGACGTCATGATTCGTCATTGTTCAAAAATAAATTTGTATAACATAATTTTCTTTTCTTTTGTATTGTCCTTAAACCCGGCTCGGGCGGGATAAAAAACTAAAATAAAGGCACTACCTCGGTGCTAGCCAGGTTAATCACACGGCCTGTAACTTTACTCCACCACCACTATTACAAGACGAAAGATCCATATACAATCGTACGTATCCAGGATAATCAAGCGCTTAGTATACCATACTTCGAAGGCCATCCAGTCCTATGAAGCAAAATATTCGTCGCTATAGACACTTGTGTTTATATGATGTCGTTCTTCGAATAACGGATGCCGTCGGCGAACGGTGACTCACGTTCAGAGGTTAGTTGACTAAAGTAAGGCCATCCGAATAAGCTATATTTGACAGCTGTCAGTTCCATACTAAAAAGATGCTAACATGGAAAAATGGTCCCTCTACCATAGCATTAGCACGAAGCTGACAGCTGTCAAAGATGGCTTATTCGGATGGCCGTACTGTAACTCCAACTCAATAGCTATCATGGTATTTGACACATGGGTTAGTGGATGAATGAACGAACGGTTAGTAAACTTAGTAGTTCTCAAAATACTAAATCTAAGAGGAAAAAAGTGGAAACGTTTGCAAAATTAGGAACAGGTTTAAATTTGTAATGTACCTAGCATATATTCGTGATTTCATTTTTCGTGGATAATATCACGCTTACGCGTCGTACGTATCCTCTTTACATCCAGTGTTTCTTAGGTATACTAGCTGTAAATAGGAATATACTAACTTGAAATCAATAATGAATAGTTTGTTACAAATTAAATACGTCATCGTCCTCCTGCGCTAGTACCTTTAGCTGATGTTGATATGATACATACACATATAACGCCTACAATCCCTTGCGGGGTAGACAGAGTCCAAACGGCTGCAAGAAACGGACATTTAAGCCACTTTTGACAAATGTTTGAGGGTCATTCAAAAATTGTTTATCGCCATAGTAACAGGTTGTCTGCCCACCGCCTAAAATTGAAATACACACCCTCGAGTCCCTTAGTCGCCTCTTACGACTTCCAAGGGAACGAAATGGGGTGATGCTATTCCAAGCCGGCATCACACGGCATTCTAAGCCGGCATCACACGGCATGTTGATATGATTAGTTAACATAACTACGGATCAATAAATTTGTGTAACGCGTTGATGTCTTTCGTATGGGTTTTTCAAAAACTGTATAAGATATGGTTGTCTGACCACAAGCTCATATGAAATGATTGATATAAAAGAGAAATATATACAGCTTTGTGAACTAGAAATAAAGCATTAAGGCGAGTGTAGCCATCAACGACCTCGACGGTGGCGCCACTTCACAAAAACAGGTTATCTCTTTATACAAACAATCTATCAGAATTTCCGATACCCAAGTTTTTAGTATTATCCTAAAGTAAAATTAGAACCTGCAAACACAATAAAGTATTCGCTGTAATTAAAGTTATGGCAATTTATTTGGTATAAAGTGGCCGTTTATACTCTTTTCTTTTTACACAACTTTATTAAATATTTCATTAACTTTGCAGTTTCAAATTTTACTTTAGGATAAAACTAAAAACTTGGGCATTGGACATTTTGATAGATTGTTTGCATTAAGAGAAAACTTTTTTTGTTAATTGTCGCCACCGTCGAGGTCTTGACGGCTGCACTCGCCTTGAAGGAGTGTGCCACATAGAAAGCCAAGCCAATCTGTCCCTCACATGCGTTTAATAAGTGTTGTAAAAAATAAAATAAAAAGTCTCACAATTTCTTCCTTGGCGTCAGGAGCTATTGTTAAGAGTCAGTTTGGATGCCATGCAGCGTCCTCTTGTGCTTCCACATGTCACCAGAACGTCTGCAGGAAATACAAGGTAAGATAATATTAGTTCTGCACGTAAGGCAGTAGTAAGTAGCTGAGGTAAGTAGGCAATATTTCCCACTTCGTGAATTTGTTCCCAGTCTGGTTAGGACATTGCAGGCTGAACCATCTATAAGTCTAAACATAAAGATGGTTTCATGCTTCGGAAGGCACGTTAAGCCGTCGGTCCCGGTTGCTGTCTATGATTACTTAGATGGCAGTCGTTACACAACCATGTTTGATTCCTACTACTAGTAGCAGGCGGTTGAAAAACTCTGACACCAGGGTGCATCAAGTCGATGGACGTATCTGTGTCCCACTCGAAAAGGAGAAGAAATAGAAGAAGTTGGTTAGAAGGTGACAGTTTCTACGTGAGAGGAAGATGCCCATCTGTGTAACATTTACAACTAAGCAGAACTGCAGAGGTGCTCGCACACCCGTTTCAGTCTTGGTATATCCTCATAATCACAAAAAAAACTACACATGACTCATGAAATCTATAAAGATTGGCTATCGATACCAAAGAACTTGAATGTAGCTTGCTTAGTGTCAGACATTTTGCGGTAGGTACTTAACAGGAAAAATACCTAAGCATATACTTTTTACACTGGATCACAGCTGGATATTTATTTTTAACCAACTTAGTTTCGACATTTCTTGAAGTAAATTAGGAAAACGAAGGGTGAGGTTGCGAAAAGTAAAATAAAAGTTAAGAAAGAACATTTCTTAAAACAGCCTGCGCTAAAAAAAAGATCGAATAGAGTAATCTCGGAGAGGTATTTGGGAATATCTGTGGAAACCAAAAACCTAAAGTTCATAATGTCGGAATGATTTGTAAATATCTACCCAATTTTGAACTATCATAGATGGAGCTAGCACCTACATGTTGGTCTGTCAGGATGACAAGTCAACGTATCGGTTGACAGCAATACGTAAGTTACGTGGAGTTGCGTTACGTAACGCATTATGTCGAATCGTTGTTTACCCATTCAACTTTTCGTTTTAAATTCGGACTTTTTTCATACTGATGTTGAATTGTCTTATGTCTTTGAAGGTGACAAAATTCAATTAAAAAACTCGATGGTTGGAAACCCGTGTTGATGTAGCATTTTCGCAAAATAATAAAAACTAATTGCAAACTGTAAGTTTCCCTTGTTAAAACCGATTCGCCACTTTACGCGAATAGATGGAGCTACTGCTGCAAAAAATGAGATTGATTTTTTGTGGACGAAACACTCTGTATCTTTTAACCATATGTAGTTTTGCGCCAAATTTACGTGGGTCTTCATCAATTCGCATGATCATTTGTTGAAAAAAAAAATGCTCCTCATCGCATGTTCAAGTCCATTAAATTTCAGTTTTTCGTAGGTATGTATGTAAAACGGTCCGCCTTTAAAGGATGGTGCAAGTGTGCAGGCAGCGTACCGTGCTCTCCGAAGCAATGCTCACCTGAAGGCGGTACCGCACACGTCACACTCATGAGGCTTCTCTCCCGTGTGTATGAGTGTGTGGACAGTCCGCGCGTACGGGCGGCGGAACGCTGCTCCACAGATATCACAACGGTAGGGCCTGAATGTGGACAAATAAAAAATTTATAAAAGAGACACGCTACAGCTAGGTGAAAATATTATAAAGCGTGATCCTGTAACATTCAAAAAATAAATTAATGAAAATCCAAAGTGTTAATAAAAAATATATAGTTGTAGTCAAGTTCAAGCTGGGTTGGACAGTTTGGACTTTGGATCGTTTTCTTATACAATACAGCGCGCATAAGACTTAACTTACAGTAGCAGTTTGACTGTCTAACCGCACGTCAGCTTGACTTTTACTTAAATTGGGTGAAATTTTACTATTGACTGATAGCAAAAACTCAAGACGCACTGGTGATAAGGAACAACTTTTCCTAAGAAACGTAGGGATTAATAAAAATTACTTACCATACAAATTGCTATTCGGCTGATTTGAGTAACTATGGAAGCTCAACAAATTTTTGTTATATTTCGACTTATGTTCCCTGGGGAAAATTGATCCTTATCATTATCACCAGCCCGCTCTCTGTTTTCAGCATCGGTCACTAGTAAAATTTCACCCCAAAATATGAAGTTAATTATAGATATTTTTTAAATTTTGATGTTTTAGATTGATTAAACACGTTGTACATTATGTTCATCAATCTGTACATCAATTCGAGTATTAATGCAAAGAACCGTAAACTAATTTTCATGAGGCATGAGGTCTATGTAGAAAAATTACTGGGTTATCAAACACGTTATAAAAAACCTTACTTACTTTTATTATCTGCAACTCAAATGGTAGGTTTCTTTAACCTACGAATTGTGGCAAGAATCTCTGCTAAACTCAATAAAAGCAACACATATCCCTTAACCATCTATTTTACAGCCTGAATCTTAATACTCCTACCTATTTAAATGCTCAAATATAAGTAAAGTATCACTCGTAATGAGTTCTATACCACTTGAATACGGGATACAGGTTTTCTGGGTCCAATAATGGGACATGGAAATATCCTGGGCTTATGGACGCGGGAACCGGTCGCCATTGGTTCTCTGCTCAGTGCAAAGAAATTATAAGAGGTGCTCTACCAACGACAAGCATGAAGGCATGAAAATTCATCTAAATAGATTTCATGCGCGATTGACTTCTTAGTTTAGTCAGTGTTTAATTTAGCGTTGCTATGCTGGGGTAAGTTAGGTATTAATGACGGTCTATGAATACGCCGCGATGCTCGCCCGCACGCATCGCTCTGGGCATATGTTGTCCCTTTCTCGCTCGCGGGGCGAGGGTGGCGGCGTGCGCGCGGGCCGCCTGGTAGGCGCCAAGCGGTGATTTCTGCACCGCACTATCAGTCACTCAAAACCGTTCGGACGGGAGGGTATCGCGTATTGTGCGGATTTCCCGCCACGCGTTTTGTGATGCCGCGTGTAATGGACGATTCAATTTGAGATCGCGCGTGTTGATGCATCGTATTATTGCGTTTCTCCTGGGTTGTACTGGAATGCCAGGCTTAGTGATTGTTGGATGTCTCGACGTCTTCCACGTGAGCGTCGCGTTGAATAGGCATCAGGTGGCCATATTGGCCCGCGTTTTGTACGGCCTAAATTCGTGTTGGGTCACGCGTAATGACTAATATCAAAGTGGAATACGAACAGAAGCTGTGAGTGGTTTGAAGTGAATAACGCGCCAAGGCTGTAGTGGAATGCTGGGTGTCGATATCTTTTCCACACAGCCCTGTAAGTACCCACGGAATCCCTATTTGATCCATTCCCTGAACTTCCTTTCTCCGTTGGGTATTTTATGCATTTGGACCGGCGACGTGACTGTAAGTGGAACCTAGTTGTTTTAGTATAAAACTGTTTCTTCGTGTTAATGGTGTGTTCCCTTTAGTCATATTTGTTGTACCATTATCATTGTGACTCCTTAGTACGAATTGCGGAATTCGTGGGGTGATATAATTTGGAGGTACTTACTTATAATCTAGTGCTTATACGTGTGACGTAACGCCAGATCGGCAGACGGTATTTACTACAGAATTGAGTTATGTAAAGGTCAGAACACATCATTTGCCAATTTCACTCAACTTAGTTAATTAAGTTAAATAGATTTAGGTTCACGTTTAATTCATAGTATGTGCTGCTATATTGTGCAGCGTATGCTATTTAGCGCTGCGTAACGCGGCCATTGTCTGCCTTCAGTTGAACTCCTGGTATTTTACTAGAAATTTACCTGTGTAAATCGCTTCCACTGCGGGAGTTTAGCTTGGAATTAGACAATTTTTGGTAGCAGAGCGTGGTTCAGAAAACCACTAGATTTAAGATTATTTTAGTATAAGATTTTTAATCTACCTACATAAAAAAATATATTTATTGTGATTGTAGTGTGTGCCCTGTGTAGAATATCCTATCGGTAGGATCAGGGCCAATCAATTAGTGAATTGCTTGTTATTATCGTTGTGTTTACCCTGTGCGGATATCCTAACGGTAGGATCAGGGCCGATTGTCTATTATTTTTTTTTATTGTAAGGTTCGGTGTTACTTTGAGTTGGTACCATGGCTCCCACAATTACACAGCTTCAGGCAAAAATTAGAACGCACCTAATGTGGTTCGCGACTAAGCAGGCGATGGTCGGTCGCGGGGACCGAGAGGACGCACTCATCGCTTGTGCGCAACGGATTGACGAACGGGTCGCGGAGGTGTTGGATTGCCTCACTGGATGCGAGGAGTTATTTGATGGGACGCCTGATGAGGAGGTCAAACTTACGGTCCGGGCGAATGTGACCCAGTGCCTGGAGATAGGGCAGGAGATCCAGCAGGCGGCTGCTGTGATCACCAGGCGTAGGGCTGGGGAGCCGGACCCACCCCATGGTCCGCGGGGACCGGGGGTGCAAGTGCCCCTGCCGGCTGTGGCGATTCCGGTCTTCCACGGGGACTACACGGATTGGACCCGATTCCAGGATCTGTTTGACAGTGTGATTCATAACCGCACTGACTTGCAGCCGGCATATAAATGGCACAATTGATGGCCAAGCTGCAAGGTGAGCCCCATGAGCTGGTAAAGCATCTACCAGTCGATGATGCAAGTTACGAGACGGCTCGCGGTTTGCTGATCGAGAGATACAGCAACAAACGTCTCATGATTGACCAACTCCTGGAACAGTGGCTCACCGTGCCGACCATCACACGAGGGACGGACCTCAGGGCCAAGGTCCTCAACCCTGTCTGCGTTGCAGTGAACGCTCTTGAGAGACAGGGGATGCCGGTGTCAGGCTATGATTATATCCTGGTCCACACGTTGTTGCGCCGCCTGCCGAGCGACATGGCCGCTCGTTTTGAACAGTCACACGGAGGTAAGACATCTGATTACCTCCCGACCTTCGAGGAGCTCAAGTCCTTCCTCGAGGCCGAGTGCAGGCGGGTAGATGCCCAATTTGGAGAGTCGCCTCACGCGGAGTCTGCGGCCGCTCGCCGCCCGGAACGGCCGGGTGCACAGGCGCGAGACGGTAAGAGTAGGCCACCCAGGCGATACAATGTCGCTAATTTGGAATCGAGGTGTGCCTACTGCAGAGAGGCGGGGCATCAGGTGACTGCGTGTGAGGAGTTCGCTGCACAGCGGGTGCAGAAACGTCGTGGTGTGGTGCAGCAACGGCGTTGGTGCTTTAGGTGTATGGGGCCGCATCAGGTGCGAGAGTGCCCATCAAGCACCAACTGCAGGTACTGCCAGGGTGCCCACCATCAGCTCCTATGCATGAACCGCAGCGGAGATTACGGAGGCAGAGCTGACGCGGGTCAGCGGACGGAGTCTGCCCTACCTAGACGGGAGCAACGCTCCCCACCCCCTCCAAGGAGGAGTCCTCTTCCACCAGGGTTTCAGGGACGAGGCCAGGGACATCAGCAGGTGATGCCCCCTTCACCACGCGTGAGACAGTCACCACCTCGGCAGCAGGTGCCGGAACAGGGTAGGTGGTCACAGGTCCAAGGTCAGGGGCACCCATCACAAGTACGTGATGCTACGGGCGGGTGCCAACACCAGGGCCAGTACATGCAGTACTCGGCGGGTCTGAACAACATGGTGAGTTCCCATGACCCACGCATGCCTCTCCCCTTGGCTGAGCACCCGCGGCTACAGGCGCATCCACGGTACGCGCGCCTGCCGCAGGGTTACTATAGGCTGCCAGCCATGGCGTACAGGACCAGAGGTCCCTATCAGCAGGAGTGGGACCCACTCGAAGGTGTACGGAGAGAGGGGACCCCCACGCAGGACGCGGACACTCCGCGCTTAGGTTCCTGCTAGGTAATCGCCGCCTACACGCCAGCTTCGGCCCCCCGGCCAATTACGGTATTGTTGCCTACGGCAATGATTTGGGTATGGGGATACGGTGGCCGCAGCATACAGGTAAGAGCCTTGTTAGATACAGGGGCTCAGGGTTGTATTGTGTCTAGTAAGCTGGTGAGTAGGCTACGCTTAAATATAAGGCCCACAACGGATGGGGCTGTAGGTATTGGAGGTGTAGATGTGCCTGACGTTCGGGGTCAGGTGAACTTCGAGTTCACATTAGGTAATACAGGTACAGGGGTCAGCTATCATGCCTCAGCAGTGGTGCTGGATGAAGTGGTAGGGAAACTTCCTCAGGTTCGGTTACCGTCAACGGTACGAGGGTTAACCACAGGCTTAGAGTTAGCTGATCCTGAATTTGATACTCCTGGTACGGTGGACGTTCTCCTCGGATCAGACGTCCTCGGGAGATTCTGGTGTGGCAAAAAACGGGTACTTCAGCAAACTGGTTTAGTGGCCGTTGATACCACAGGGGGGTATGTTATTTTTGGCCCAGTTTGGAGACCTCAGGACCTACCAGAGGGCGATACGGTTCTCTATGGTAGTGTGTTGTCGGAGGTGCTGCAGAGGTTTTGGGAGTCTGAGGAGCCACCTACAGCGGATAGACGGAAGCCAGAGGATGACGAGTGCGAGCTGTTCTATCAGTACAACACTGCACGAAGT
This sequence comes from Tuta absoluta, assembly GCA_027580185.1. Classification (NCBI taxonomy): domain Eukaryota; kingdom Metazoa; phylum Arthropoda; class Insecta; order Lepidoptera; family Gelechiidae; genus Tuta; species Tuta absoluta. The sequence continues at coordinate 426,900 of JAQAHW010000019.1, read as the reverse complement.
TCGTCAGGTAGGTTTGTTACCAGGCTGCCATTTCTCCCAAACCGCCCCTCCTTAGGTAGTTCGCGACAGATCGCGGAACGGAGACTACTGGCTATGGAGAGAAAGATGAAGCGAGATGCAGCACTTCGGCAGAAGTATATCGAATTCATGAGGGAGTACCTAGAGTTAGGCCACATGTCGGTGTCCAGCATAGATTGGAGGTGTGTCGAGCATTACTATATACCACACCTGGCTGTTTTGAAGTCACCGGAGGCGAAGATACGGGTAGTGTTTGACGGTTCTGCTCCTACATCGAATGGTGTGTCTGTGAACCAGTGTCTGCACGCGGGTCCCAAGTTGAACCGGGACATTGTGGACATCCTCACAGATTTTCGGTTGCACCAAGTAGCGTTCGTCGCAGACGTCAAAATGATGTTTCGCCAAACAATTATACACCCGGATGACCGTCGGTACCAGCTGATTTTGTGGCGTGAGAGCCCTGACGAGCCGATGGTCACTTATGAGCTTAACACGGTAACGTATGGTCTGAAGCCAAGTCCGTTTTTGGCAGTACGCACGCTGCGAGAGTTGGCCGCACAGGAAAGGGTAAAATTCCCTCGAGCCGCAGCAGTACTGGATCGCGACGTCTACGTGGATGACATCTGCACGGGTGCAGATAGCGTGCAACAAGCACTGCTACTACGAGACGAGCAGATCGCGATCATGGAATCAGGAGGTTATGAGTTGCGGAAATGGCTGTCCAGCTGTCCAGAGCTCCTGGCCGGGTTGCCAGGTGAGTTCCAGCAGGACCCGCACCTTTTCGAGAACCCGGACAATCCAAATACGTTGAGCATCCTAGGGGTGCAATATAGGCCAACGCATGATGTCTTTACGTATCAGATCGAGCCAGACCTTTTGCAGAAGACTTGGACGAAGCGTTCGGTATTATCGACGATCGCCAGAACTTTCGATCCTAACGGGTGGATCGCACCGGTGACGTTCATGGCGAAGTGCTTCTTGCAAAGGTTGTGGATAGCAAACTTGGGTTGGGACGACCAGCTCTCCGGAGAGCTGTTGAATGATTGGACCAAGTTTGTGACCACCTTACCAGGGATCGTACGCATCGCCATACCTCGCAAGTTGCTCCCATCGGTGGGATGTAAGGCTACCCTACATGGGTTTTGTGATGCCTCGGAGCGAGGGTACGCGGCAGCTGTCTATTTGCGGACAGTCAGTTCAACGGGAACTGTAGACGTGCGTCTAGTTATGGCCAAGAGTAAGGTGGCTCCGGTTAGGACAAGATGGACCATTCCAAAGTTGGAATTGGCGGGAGCAGCGCTTCTCACGCGCTTGCTACATTATGTCGCTAGTAATCTACGCGGTACCATCAATTTGGATGAAACGGTGTACGCATGGACCGACAGTAGGATAGTTCTGTGCTGGTTACAGACGTCGGTACATACTCTTGAGGTTTTCGTGGCAAATCGGGTGTCACAGATTAAAGGATCGGAAACTCCGTTGGTATGGAGACACGTACCGGGAGAACAGAACCCAGCGGACTGCGCCTCACGGGGATGTAGGGCCCCTGATTTGGTAGGTCACTCACTGTGGTGGGGACCTCAGTGGCTGACTGAGTCACCTGAGAGATGGCCATACAATGAGTGCGGGTCGCCGCTTGGGCCACCTGATCGAGGTTTGCGAGTGAACGTAGGGCAGATCGTACCTAAGCCTAGTGCGGCTTTCTTGCTGGAACGATACAGCTCCCTCGACAAACTTCTAGGGGTGACAGGTTGGATCAAACGGTTCGTGAACAACTGTAGAAAACCTCAAGCAGAACGGAACTTGGCACCTGTCCTCTCGCCTGCGGAGCGGAATGCGGCTCTAAGTTTATTGGTTAGGGTCGTCCAGGCGGAAAATTTTGAGGAAGAGGCCAGGCTGCTCAGGGATGGCCGTGGAAAGCTGAAGGGAGGTCTTGTGCGCCTCAACCCGTTCGTGGACGAGCATGGAATGCTCCGGGTTGGAGGTAGACTTCGGAACGCTAACCTGCCCTTTTCAGCACGGCATCCGCTGTTACTCCCAAAGAAGGGACCTTTGGTAGAACTTATAGTTAGGGATCGTCACCAGAAAAACTCGCATGCGGGCTGCAATGCACTTTTGGCTATTCTGCAGCGCGAGTTTTGGATCTTGTCTGGACGACGTACGGTACGGAGCATTGTGTTTCGGTGCTTGCCTTGCTATCGGTTGAAGGCAGCCACAATGCAACCTCAGATGGGAGACCTCCCACCGGACCGGGTGACGGAAACCTGGACGTTTGCGGGTGTGGGAACGGACTTTGCGGGGCCTTTTATGGTAAAGGCATCACGCCTTCGCAACGCGAAGTCAATCAAGGCGTATTTGTGCGTGTTTGTGTGCCTAGCAACCAAGGCCGTCCACTTGGAACTCGTGGCCGACCTCACTACGGAGGCTTTCTTAGCAGCTTTAGATAGATTTGTGTCGCGAAGAGGGCGACCAGCGCTGATCAGGTCGGACTGTGGTACCAACTTTAAGGGCGCTGATCGATGTATGAAAGAAATTATAACGTTTTTATCGGAAAACGAGGAAGCTATCGGCACGAGCCTCTCCCGTCAGGGCATTAACTGGGTGTTCGATCCACCAGGATGCCCCCACTGGAGTGGTATATTTGAAGCGGTTGTAAAGTCCGCTAAGACGCATTTGATGCGCGTTATAGGTTTAACGATATTAACCTTTGAGGAGCTAGCGACCGTGTTTTGTAAAATTGAGGCCGTTCTCAATTCACGTCCTTTGTGTCCGCTTAGCTCAGATCCGAATGATCTGGAGGCCCTGACACCAGGGCATTTCTTAATTGGCCGACCACTTAACGCCTTGCCAGAGTACCCCTACACAGAGGTCAGTAGCAATCGTTTGACGCGTTATGAGTTGCTGCAGCAAATGTCTCAGAATTTTTGGAAGCGATGGTCGCTTGAGTATTTGCACATTCTGCAGCAACGCCTTAAGTGGACGGACAGAACTGAACCCCCTCGCATCGGAGATCTCGTTCTGGTTAAGGATGCCAACCTGCCGCCACTGCGATGGCGCAGAGGGCGCATTCTCAACTTGTTCCCAGGTAGTGATGGCACTCCTCGAGTCGCGACAGTTCAGGTAGGGGATTCAGTTCTTAAGCGAGCAATAGCAACGCTATCTCGTCTCCCCAGTAGTGAATAGGCCTAAGGGATTCGGCCTAGGGCGGGTGAATGTTTAATTTAGCGTTGCTATGCTGGGGTAAGTTAGGTATTAATGACGGTCTATGAATACGCCGCGATGCTCGCCCGCACGCATCGCTCTGGGCATATGTTGTCCCTTTCTCGCTCGCGGGGCGAGGGTGGCGGCGTGCGCGCGGGCCGCCTGGTAGGCGCCAAGCGGTGATTTCTGCACCGCACTATCAGTCACTCAAAACCGTTCGGACGGGAGGGTATCGCGTATTGTGCGGATTTCCCGCCACGCGTTTTGTGATGCCGCGTGTAATGGACGATTCAATTTGAGATCGCGCGTGTTGATGCATCGTATTATTGCGTTTCTCCTGGGTTGTACTGGAATGCCAGGCTTAGTGATTGTTGGATGTCTCGACGTCTTCCACGTGAGCGTCGCGTTGAATAGGCATCAGGTGGCCATATTGGCCCGCGTTTTGTACGGCCTAAATTCGTGTTGGGTCACGCGTAATGACTAATATCAAAGTGGAATACGAACAGAAGCTGTGAGTGGTTTGAAGTGAATAACGCGCCAAGGCTGTAGTGGAATGCTGGGTGTCGATATCTTTTCCACACAGCCCTGTAAGTACCCACGGAATCCCTATTTGATCCATTCCCTGAACTTCCTTTCTCCGTTGGGTATTTTATGCATTTGGACCGGCGACGTGACTGTAAGTGGAACCTAGTTGTTTTAGTATAAAACTGTTTCTTCGTGTTAATGGTGTGTTCCCTTTAGTCATATTTGTTGTACCATTATCATTGTGACTCCTTAGTACGAATTGCGGAATTCGTGGGGTGATATAATTTGGAGGTACTTACTTATAATCTAGTGCTTATACGTGTGACGTAACGCCAGATCGGCAGACGGTATTTACTACAGAATTGAGTTATGTAAAGGTCAGAACACATCATTTGCCAATTTCACTCAACTTAGTTAATTAAGTTAAATAGATTTAGGTTCACGTTTAATTCATAGTATGCGCTGCTATATTGTGCAGCGTATGCTATTTAGCGCTGCGTAACGCGGCCATTGTCTGCCTTCAGTTGAACTCCTGGTATTTTACTAGAAATTTACCTGTGTAAATCGCTTCCACTGCGGGAGTTTAGCTTGGAATTAGACAGTCAGAAAAAGCCCACCGCTAACAAAGAGAAAAATAATTACTGCTCAATTTTATTTTGATGTTTAAGTTTTAATTTAGTTTATTGAATCAGTACATTCCTACAAACACAGCATTTTGTTGGAACCGTGATTTCTAACTTGGAAACTCACAAATGTGACAAAGTTCTAACTCTAGTGTGCATGTGATTATTTGAGGCTCGTAGCTCCATCTGTACAAACTTCACGGAACCAAAGATGCTTACTATTGCCGCTAGAGGCATTGGTACTAAGGTTTTGCTTTGGGTTTGGGAAATGTAAAACTTACGATATGAGCAACTATGACCACGATCATCCATTAACGGGCCTACTCCCATGAAGTGAGGTGAAAACGAGCTACGAGAATGCATTTTATACATATTCTAAGGAACATCACTGTCAACAAAATTTTGTTTTTTATTCTTCAAGATATGAGGAATAAGCCAGGGCAGCGCAAAATCTCATTTTATATTTAATAACGGAGAAATTAAAATTTGAAGTTACCTCTATTTTTCAGTGATGAAGCGTGGCGTAAGAGATTTCTTCCGCCAGTGCTAATCGAACTGTATTGATCTTAGTATGATTATTAATGGCAATTTCACGTTGAACCCGCCGGGGCGGCTATTTTTTGACAAAACAACTTAGTTATTAAGAAATTTAGCAAAACACTTACTGTTTCCGGCTGCTTTCCTTGGGAGTAAAAGGTTTTTGTTTTGATGTGTTTCCTCTGCTGTCAAAACTGACGTGGAATTGATCATAGATAAACGGAATATGATGCAGACGCGACACACTGTACATTTGTTCGATATTTTGACCGTGAAAAATTATTGTAGCTAGAATTTTGCCGTAAAATATATCAACTATCTACAACAACGGCATTCTATCCGCTATGGATAATTTTGCCAATGTCAATACTACGTTGATTGGTACATCGAACGAAACGCAAAATATGAACCGATTAGACGTAGGTATTAAAAATATTTTTACGATCAAATAATAGGATGACGTGGTTGTTAGTGCAGATTAGTATGAAGTAGTAAGGTTCGATTTATATGCAACACTAGACGGCGACACGGCGGCACAAAAGCAGTTTTTTAACCGCGGCGGAAATTTTTAAATGTATATATATGGAGCGCTGCGCATACGGTTTACCAACCACAGTTTTAGGACAAATTATAAGAAAGCAAGTATTAGTACATTGTTGTCTAGGTATGGAAAATAAGACTTTGCTGGACGAGTATGTTTGAAGTCCTCGCCTGCGGCTCGGACTTCAATAATACAAGTCAAGCAAAGTAATTTTCCCCGAGGCTTACATAGTGCTTTTCTCAAAAAAAGGCTAGGAAATGAAAGATTGTACTTCTTATAAAAGTTAGCTAGCGACCACAACACAACGAAACAAATAGAAATTTTCAATTTTCCCACCAATTGTAATTTTTTAAAATAAATTCGCCTGTAAGGCACAGTATTACGTAATATTCTGCCATACCAATGTTTAGTTCATTCTTTTCTTTTTTAATTCTGGACAGGCAAGGGTCTTCACATCATACAGCCTCGTCTTTAGTTACCTGTTTCATACAAAATTACGTTCCATTTCTATGAGAGTCATCGAGATAATTTTGAAATCAAATTATGTGGGTTTAGCGAATAACGTATTTATCTTCATGGACACCAGCAAAGGATTTCCATACAACTTTGCTGGCGTGATCTGAGACGTGACAAACAATGTGAAACTTCGCGGTTTCTTTTTTTGAAAGAAATGAACACATTTCCTAGCATGTTTGAGAAAAATAATTAAGTACATGTACTTACGTACATACATACATACACATATCACGCCCATATCTCTTGAAATTTGCGTACCTAGTATACAAAAGTATCATTTATGTAGTAAAAGATTTTTGTCAGATTTCAGTTCAAGAGTGGGATCAATTGATTCGGAAGGTTTATAGTGTTATGGGGTAGAAAGGTTCTAGAGTGGCACTGGGTCAAGATGTTCATGCTAGGGTAACACTGGGTTGAAAGGTTCTAGACTTATACCCAGCTGGAAAGTCCTAGAGTGTCACCGAACAAAATGACAATACTAATGTAAAAATAAATTTCCAGGTAGGTACTTATCATTTCGGGAAGGTCGAGGGTATCATTATATTAAAGGTTGTGGTCACCCTGGTTCGTTGGTAACACCGAAATATACCGAACATTGTATAGGGCTATAAATCCCTTTTCTAAAAATACCAATTTCAAGACCAAAAATTATAGGATTATCCAGATAGGAATGGATTAAAAACCTTAGTCAAACAAACAATTAGAAGCACCTTCGATTTTAATTTTTCTTAGTTACTTTAATAGATACCACCAAAATGTATGATCATTTTTAACTATGAAGCAATTCAACTGGTGTCGGTGATTAAAGGAAAAAGATTGTAAAAGGTGTTCGAAGGTATGAAATTTTTAAGGCATGCGGCTCTGTGTTTGTCTGATGGTCAACAAATATTGTTCAAAAACTAATGAACGGTGCGAGAATGCGACCGCTATTTTATATATTATCATATCATAATATCATACTCGAATATATAATGGCCGTCGCTAATTGGTTTTTGCTATTTATATTTTGAACTTACATCTATGTATACTGATTTATGCAATAAACGTTTAAAATTGATATTGAAATTTAACAGTATTAGTTGCGCTTAAGGTGCACGCAATGACGAAAATGACAAAGAAATATCCAAAAAAAGTTTCTTAATGTCGAAGTTCTCAAAAAAATGTACAATACCAGGATGGACAAAAACGAAACAAAAATATGTTCGCGCAAAGTGCGTAACATGATACTGACCACTTGCATTTTTAAACCTGAACTAATAAGTTGGCTTTATTTTGTTTAATGACTTTGCTTCTTCTGCAATAACGTAAAACTAAAAAGTTGTAAATATGATTTGAGATTTTATGAAGATAAGTGTTTTGTGAACTGATTAAGCCCTTATTTTTAGACCAATTCTTTTCATGTACTGAAAGTGGAAGAATAACAAACAAACATACAGTACAGTTTATACAGTTCATAATTAATATGGATACTATGCGTTCAGCTAAGTCTTGGCGAATGGTTCAGCTTATTCCAAAATATGGTCCTTATGATATAATGTAGGTTAATATTCCTTCCAAGTTATAATATCAACTTTGTGAGTAGTCCACCGAGAATCGAACCCGGAACCTTAGCGCCGCAGGCAGTCGCACTACCATTAGTCGTCAAGTATTGTATCAGTACCAGTTAGACTAACATTATATGAAATGGTGACACCTCTATAATATACTCTTTGACATGACTTCCGAATTTCATTTGAATTTCGTTCCTTCCGTCGAAGTACAAGCCTTAACGACGTGGAAAAAGTCGGGAAATCGGATGTTTTATATTTTGTTAAAATCTTAAAATGAAAAGAGCTGATAATAATTAAATTGCCCTTAGGAACAAAGCACAAAATATTATGATTACCACCCATAAATACGTAAAAATAATTTTTATCTAATCTTGTTCTCTAGGGAAAAGTGTTTTGTTTCATGGGTTGCTGGGTGCTGTTGCTGGTTCACAGTCACAGAGACCACGGACCTAGCAAGGCGCGGAGCAAGCGTGATGCAAAACTAGTTGTTCTGTGTTGGTTCACCGCTCGAAATGTTATCGAAGCTTTTTACACCTTAATTTTTTCTCAGGAAAGTGTACTAGGATAAGTGTAATTCTTGAACAGGCAGTATGAAGGAGGAGAAAGGAGCTACTACTGCAGGTACCTCTGGTCGGTGTGTATCCTGGCGTGCTCTCTGAGGCGCGCGGCGGCCGTGAACGTCTTGGGGCATGCGGCGCAGGCGAACGGGCGCTCCCCCGTGTGCGTGCGACGGTGGTCGTCGCGCTCCACCTGACAACCAGATCATAAAGTGCATCACGGTCATATCACGGAAAGTTTACATTTCAGATTTCGCTGCTACTGAACACTGCGATAAGCGGAAACCAAAAGTAGCGCCATTTGCATACCTACTCCAGTTATCCGGCCAAACAGAATTGAGAGATATCTTCGATTTGGTAGAGCTTGAATGTGCAACTTTTAAACTGGTGGTAGGAAATTTTAACTGAACAAAGTGTATAAAATAAATAAAGTAAAATAATTGGACTTAAAAGTCTTTCCCACGTCTTTTCTTTATATTACAGCTACGAGTATAGTAGCGATTGGATGGGGGAGGCATACGTCCAGCAGGGGACTGCAATAGGCAGCAGATGTATGTATGTATGTATGTATGTACAGCTATAGTTTAGTTGTGTCTGTCTAGTACTGTCTAATAAACAGTTAGCGTTGCCATTTAAACGTAGGTAGCTAAACTAAGTAGGAATAACAACTTACAATATTTTTCTACATTAGCAATTTATAAAATATAGAAAAAGCTTGCCAGGAAATGGCATAAGTAAAGATGGTTGGCGGAACCGATTGTAAGTGGTATAAGAACGTGCATTCCCACCTCCATGGGAACACCAGTTTATTGCTGTTTAATTGAGCGAGCGATGCAATGCGAGCTGTTTTTTTTAAAGCCATGCAAGCTTTTAAAGGTGCTTTTACTATCAGTGTACCTACTTACGTTTGTGCTTTTGAACACTGCTAGGCAAGGTGCATTGCCATTTCTAATGCACATGAACTACCAGGAGGAGAAATAGAAGGTGGATGGTTATACAAGCATTAAAGATAGATTCGAAATCTAATTACGTAAATAATATACAGGGTGTAACGGATAGCCCTCCGAATACTGACAGGGTGTATTCAGACCATGAAACTGAGCAACATTTCATATTATAAATTCCTTTTGTACATGCAGTCAGCTCTTTGTCGTTTCCTGACATATGTTTCTAGGGGAAAGTTGTTCAGTTTCATATCAGTATTCGGAGGGCTGCCCCTTGCACCCTGTATATGCTTCGCAATGAGTTTTGCGGAGAAAGCATAACTAAAAAATAGGAGTAGATGTACCAAGTTCAGACCAAGTCACATGACATATTTAGTATTGAATGCACTCGATGTTATATATTCTGTGGACTGTGTCTGTCGGATTCTTTTGATAGTGCGGCCTTCGGAAGAGTACTCATATGCTCTCACCTTGACCTTGAAGGCCTTCGGACAGAGGTCGCAGGGGTAGGGGCGCTCCCCCGTGTGCATGCGCATGTGGATGGCCAGGTGGCCCGACTGGTTGAAGCGACGCCCGCACACTCGGCAAGGATAGCCCTGGTAAACCAATAGGAAGAAATGAGGAAATAAGCTTAATGCTGGGCTGGGAACATCCTCTTACTAGAAACAAGCGCCACATAGTTCGCTGTTGTTGTTCCTTCAATTAAAGTTATTTAGAAATTATAGTTATGAAAACTTTTCTTAACGGGTAAAAAAATTTTCGACAACCATTTATTTTGATCTTTGATCTAAGGATTTAGTTTCATTTGTATCCTCTTCGTTTTAATGATTTTTTAACTTGAGTTTAACATTTGATTTCAAATAGAAGATCCGATTGAAGGAGATTTGATTTCATAACACTCAGGCAATTACACCCATTACACAAGAAAGATTTTGTTTCGGCAGATGGGCAACTGGAAAATTTTGACGGAAAAAATATAGTAAGAAAGCCTTTTAATACATTATAAGCAAAACTGTTGTTTCCCATATAAATGACAATTTTTTTGAGCAAGAAGTGCCAGATTTTGCAAGGTACATTTGGAGATGGAAGGACACAAAGCAAGAACTAGAATTCCGTGACAAATTGAAGTAACTGTAGGACTAGGAAATCTACTCACGGGCTTAGACACCTTGTGCATCTTCTTATGCGTGTGTAGGGCGCACATGGAGCCGAGGACCTTGTCGCAGTCCTCGCAGACGTAGGCCATCAGCGGAGCGCCCGGCGGCCTATCCTCGCCACGTTTGTGACGATATAACTCCCTAAAAAAGTTACAACATCCCCTAAAAAAATATTGTCTGGTTGCGATAAAAACCAAAGTCAATCGGTCAGGGCGCACAGTTTGATAGCACTAAAACAGTCTTCGGCAGCCAAAAGAAGGCTTTACTGCCAAAAGAGCTCTACAGTATGTTAGTAGATGTATACAGTCTTACCTTGCAGTAGCAAATAGCTGGTTACAAGACCCGCAGTTCCACATCTTGTTGCTGGCGCCAGTATAAGTCCTCGCGGCTCTTCTGGTCCTGGGCTGGTGGCAGTCTATGGCGTGAAGTTTCAGCTCTTCTACCGTACCACACTGCTTATTGCATCTATCGCACGGAAACAGCAATTCGGAGGATTGCGGCATCTCTGTGGTGCTTGTGACCTGTTAAGTAGTATATGCTTAAGATGCAGTGTAACTATGCCGCATCGAGTTTAGTCCTATAGGCAGGGTCATAATCGGAGGTTTTTTTAAAATGGTTATGATACGTATAATGCGACTCTATCTACATGGGTAAACAGCGATTCCAATACAGTGTTCTTAGATACGTAGCAGGGAAGACGGTGGCTTGAATAACCTGATAAACTTATTCAAACGAGCTCCAAACGCACCAACCAAATTGCTTCATGAATAATATAGAAATACTGACGTAGATAAGATACACTCACCAACTGCTCGTTGGAATAGCTGGTGTCCATGTCAACATAGCAATTCAGCCGGTGTCTGTCCAGAGCGTCCCCGTCAGAGAAGAGGCCGCTGCAGAAGTCGCACACGTACATCGTGTTCAGCCTCTTGTACGACACGCTGCCTTTGCCCGTTCCATCATTACAGCAAAGTTGTTCTTTTGAAAATGACAAAGAAAATGAGACTTGAAAACCATCTTCTCTATTTAGAAAACTAAGAAAGTTTTCTATCTCAAGCAGGATTAGCTCCGGTAGCCCAGTGAATTAGAGGCGTTGCTAGTACCTACTGGTAGCGAAAGTAGCAGGTAGTCCTGCTTGCAGCAGAATAACAAACAAACAAGTTTTCTAAAATCATTTACCCAACACGATTAGGTCTTTTAAAAATTTGGTGTTCTACTTGTAAACTTTTGGTCCTTCGAGCCGGATGTAAACAGCGAGCGATCTATAATGTTACAGAATTACTGTTATTATTTTTTTAAATAAGCAATATTTACCACTAGGTTCGACTTCCAGAGCAGTAGACAAGACTCGCTGGCAGACAGAACAAACAAGCCAGTCAGCCTCGAAGTCTAAACTGCTTGTGGTTGCTGCTAGAAAATAAACGGCTGTTTTAATACAAGAACTTGTACTACTGTTTTTTCTATGTTATTCTTGTATTATTACCTTCTGCTTGTATAACAACGTCTTTAACAGGCAACAGTAAGCTTTGATTATTCTCTGAAGAAGTTTCGAAGGAAGCATGCACCAGTATCGTGTGGTCGAGCAGGTCAGCGTCCGTAGTGAATATATCATGGCAAATAACACACGAATGTAGAGCCAATATGTCCGGACCGTTGTTGTCTGGATCCTGAAAAGTTACGCTATTATTAAAAATGTTATTAAAATAAGAGCGCCTTTCATACATATAAAAGCAAAGTCGAAACCTTATTGCTATCAGTTGAAGTTTGTAGCGGCAGTAAAAACTGATTGACTGTGTTTTCATCTAACAATGTGGGCTCGTAGTTGTTGAACAAATTATCCGTAGATTGGACTATGTAGTGTTCAGTAGTAGTTTGTGTATTATTTGTACTGTGTATGTCTAAAAATGCTGCGTTTTCAATGTTGAAGAATCGCCCGGAATCATTAGACTGAAAAGAGAGTTGGTTTTCGACACTGGTGATCATTTGCTCGGTAACTTCGGCTAGGCTCTTGCTTGCGATATGATCTGCCGAAGTTGAACTATTTAGAAGATCATCTGGATTGTAGTGATCTCCGAGTGTGTCTGATAAATCTTTGTATGGAAAGTCTGGAGGATCGAACATCATATTCGTTGCGGGAATCTGTAAAGAGATAATTATTCGTTTTATTCCTATAATACGTAATTAATTAGTACTCGGACAACATTTCCGAACGAATAATTGTATATTTTTGAACGTATCGCAATGAATTGACAGATGTCAATTTGAGTTTGAAGTTTGTATTGTTGGTAAACGCTTGCGGTGTATTTTCATGTTTTTCTCAAATAATAATTGATATAAAGCTGTAAAAATGAAAATGGACGTTGCACCTTCGGGTGAGAAGTCTGATAAACCTAAATTACCCCAACCAACGCTTGCACAAATCAATGCAGACAGGATAACTCAGGTTAGTGAGGTTATCGCATGTATTTCACAATGTTAGCCAATTTTTTACGAATAACTTAAGATTTAGGCACGTAAAAGAGGCTGCTACATTATAGACCATCATAAAACAGCCATTCTATTTCATTGACCTAACCTAGCGCTAATTCAGCTTCGCGCTTAATTCTAACCTAAAGTTGTCGAGAACTCATCACAATAAACTTGTCGAGAATTTAAATGACGCCTATTTAAGACTTGATGCGTCCGCAGTGGACAGGCAATGAAACCAATTACTATCCTTTTACTTATAATTTATTAACTTATTCTACTCCTTTTACTTATTACAGTGGGCACTATGGGCTAACTATATAGTTGCCTGACTCCATCATTTAACAGAAAAATCCATGATTAATCAGCAACAACTCATATAGTTATACTCCTTTTTGGGTACCATTTTTGCCATAGCCAGTACCCACCTCAGAGAGCTCAGTGCAAGGGAAGCTCTGCTGCCCATTCACTGGATTTGTTCCTTAGTAACATTTAACCACACCCAAGGGTATAAATGATGTAATGCTAAAAGTTATCCGGTCGTGTAAAATTTTAACTTCTTTTGTTGATTTCTCTCTCTCTTTTCGTGTGGGACACCGAGTCGTCCAACGACCCGATGATTGTTTGTTGATAAAACTGATGTATACAGTTTAGTTCTTATACTTTGAATTCCTTTTAAAGTCTACCTGTTTAGTTATATGACATGAATTTGCACAATACATTTTATAAAAAGTCAGTTGCTTTACTTCTTGTGTCTTTGACTTATAATCTAAGGCTTTTAATGGAGTAAATAAACTTAAGTAGGCAATCAGGACTAGTTACTCAAAGTATAGTAAGTCATATGAGGAATGTGTCTATTGTCTTGTGATTTTATGAAATGTAGTAGTAGTTAAATGGACTTGTACTAAATTTACTGAAAACATGACTAACTAAAAACTACACAGTATCAACATCCTGCCATGCATCCCATGCATTTATAATTGAACAAAACTCTGTCCATCCAATTTATACATAGTTCATGTTGGCTACAAGCTTGACCTTTGTAATTTCCCATTTTTTACAAGCAGCCTACTGGTATTTATTTAACTACTTATTAATATCCAAATCTATGTAACACTCCATATTGAATTACTAGTAAAATCAACATGGTTCTGTTTACAGCTCGCTAACCAATACTGGTCACCGCAAACCAAGGACAACCACTTACCCTATGATGCCTCGATCGTGGAACAAATATACCAAATGGAGATTCTTGGAAATAAGTAAGTAAAATCAAACAATAATTATGTGATATGCATAAAGCATTCACTATCAAGGCTTCCAGAGCCTAACTGATTGAAACAAGTGAACAAATCAGGGTCAACGGCCTCATAGATTCAGGGCATTGACCTATTTTTTTACTTTTTCAATCCACATTTTGCAAAGTGGACTGCAATGTTCCATTTAAAATTACTTTTAATTTATGGAATGGTTAGAAAGTTTAGAAATTTAATAAAAAAGCTATGTCCTAATTAATAGAAAAATATATAGTTTACTAACTTTTAACAAATCATTAATTAGGCTAGGGTTGAAAAATATGGGGGTAACAAGTTGTTTTAATACTGGCAAGCTTAAAGTGACTATGCTTTTTAATGTGTATTTTAGACTGATAAAAATTGTACTTACATAAAAATTGAACCAAAAAGTTACAATATAATCAAAAACTTAGTTAATCATAGGTACTAGTTAAAGCGAATATTATAATGGAAATGAATACATTATTGATAGATGATACATGTTAAAAAATACTGGTGACTTTCTGATATATTTTTCAATGTCCAAGATGCTTTGAGTTAGGATAAATACTGAAAGCTATGATGTACTAAGCTGTAAGTATACCAAGGGGGAACTAAGGGTGACTTAAGGTTAGGTTGAAATACATATAATAATAACCAAGGTATTAATGTTCTGGTCTATGTCCCTTAGTTCAGGTTTGTGGGCTGTTTCACCCCTTGAAATATTTTTATCAATTTTTACATCCCTGTAATCTTTCGCTTGACTCCCGTTCTAATCTTCTGCTTCACTCCGATTCTAATCTTCTGCTATACATTTTTTTACTTATGTTACCCTCAGTTTCGCGGTGCGGCGTATCATGATGCTGGAGTTCTCGCAGTACCTGGAGAACTACTTGTGGCCGCACTACAGCGAGCAGGCGACGCACGCACACATGATGTCCATCATCGTCATGCTCAACGAGAAGTTCCGAGAACGGGTGCCAGCCTGGCAGGTGCGTTTTACTGATCCCCAGTAGATAGTATGAGAATCGCTGTGGATTAAGATAAACGCTGTTTTGAAGGGCTACGATAGTCGAATCAACGGTCGGACGATCGGAAAGACATGGAAACCCATCCCATACATTCTATTAAGGCGAGTGTACCCGTGAACGACCTCGACAGTGGCGCCACTTCACAAAAAAAAATATTTATACAAACAATCTATTAGAATATCCGTTGCCCAACTATTGAGTAAAATTAGAACCTGGAAACTCAAAAGCTATAGCAATTAATACCAAAAGTGGCCGTTTTAGGCACTTTTTAATTGCAGCGAATATTTCATTGAGTTTGCAGGTTCTACTTAAAGATAATACTAAAAACTTGTGCTACGGATATTCTGATAGATTGTTTGTATAAAGATAAAACTCTTTTTTTGTAAAGTGGCGCCACTGTCGAGGTCGTTGACGGCTACACTCGCCTTAAAAAAATCGGTTGAAAAAAAAAGGAATGCAGCATGCCTGGACTATTAACGAATGTTTGACAAAATCTGCAAAAAAGCAACGATACCGCCTAATGTCCTTGTGTAGCCGTCAATCGTTCTAAGAAACCATATACAATGAAATGTGTAAACAAGAAACTTGCTTGCCAGAGTCCATTTTTACCTTGCATCACTTCAAACATATGCACATAGTCCGTTTTGTCAACTGTTCTGATCTTGACTGTACAATTCCTTCGCAGGCCTTCCTCAAGAAGCCCGAGCACTTCCCGGCGTTCTTCGAGCAGGTCCTCCGAGCGAGCGTAGCGGAGGACCACACCAGCAGAAACATGCGCGAGCAGACCGCCCTGCTGCTGTTCCTGAACCATTGCTTCGGCAGTATGGAGGTCCAGCTCTGCAGGGACCAGGTCAAGAGGCTGGTCTCGCTCAGCATGTGGATCAGTCTGCAGGAAGGTACAACCGCAATCACAAAAATTTCTTTGCATTGTAGGAAAATCGTTATATATCTTACCTTTTTATCCGAAGTTGAATGCTTAAATTAATCCTTAAAGCTGTTTCATTTCATAGTTCCTTGGGCTACTTTTTACCTCAATAAATCGTGTAGCAGCGTGCAAAATCGTTTGCCTAAAATCTGTTATAGACGCAAAAATTCAATGAAACTTTGTTTTAAGTTATACTAAAAAATTATTAACTATTAATGCCATGTAATGCCGGCTTAGAAAAGCATCACCCCATTTCTTGCTCGTGGGAGTCGTAAGAGGCGTCTAAGGGACTCGAGGGTGTATTGCAATTTTAGGCGATGGGCTGACAACCTGTCACTACGGCGATACACAATTTTCCGAATTACCCTCAAATATTTGTCAGACGTGTTGAAAATGGTTGTTTTTGCGACCGTTTACGCTCTGCCTACCCCGCAAGGGATTATAGGCGTGATATATGTATGTATGTATTATTGAACGCTTTAATAAAATCTTTAAAGCTATCTCATTCCATAGTTCCTTGGCCTACTTTTCACAGCGAGAAGTCAGGTAACAGCGAGTAAAATCGCTAGGCTGGTCGCAAATGTGTAATAAAAGTTAGTCTGCAACAAATTCATTTAAATTCAGTTTTAAATTATGCTGAAAAAACTTTCTTTTGGCACACAGGTCGCAGGAATCAAGAGTTCAAAGCGGTGCCGAAATGGCGCAAGTACTGGCGAGCTATCCAGAAGAAAGACAAGCCGGAACTGCTGGAGAAGCTGAACTGGGAGCGCCGCTACCTGCAGCGGCTCATGATCAAGTTCATGCGCATTTTGGAGACCATTCCCGAGACCGGGGACATCAACTTGCAGACTGTCAGGTGAGGAATACTTTCTAGCCAATTTACTGTATTATTCGAAAGTGAAAATACGGTGTAAGGAATGGTGTACCAAAAACTTTGAAGACCATGAAACTGTACAACTTTGAATATTGAGCCTATGTTGAAAAACGTTTTTTTTTTTCGAATTTCCATAGAAACTCAGTCAGCTGATCGGGAATTTTGTATGGGAGGACGAAGATAATTTCTCGTTTACCAATATAGCCTCCGTAGAAAAGTTGACCAATTTCAGTCTGATCATGCCTGCAATGTTTTCGTCCCCCTCACACCCCATCTAACCATTGATCCATTGAATTGGCAAATATGAAAACAAAAATTTTGTTTTCTCCCAAAGACAAAGCAGTATTACACAATAACAATTTGACCACACTAAAAGAGAGGTCTCTCCGAACCAGAACCTTCAGCCATAATAGATCTGCACAGGTGCCAGTGGCTGTTGGTCTTTTAGGACCGATCCCTAGTTACTAGAACCTTAGATGGAGTCGCTGGTTAGGTCTGTGTTTAGATTTTCTCTCTCATTTTCCCGTAGTATCAATTTTGAGGAGTGCGAGTGAAGCAAGTGCAAACGATTTCTAGGGATCTCAAAAAAAATCTCGAATCTATTTAAATAATCTTCGATCGTTGTTGCAACAGATACTGCGAGCGGTTCCTGGAGCTGATGATCGACCTGGAGGCGCTGCTGCCGACGCGGCGCTTCTTCAACACGGTGCTGGACGACTGCCACCTGGTGGTGCGCTGCCAGCTGAGCGCCCTCACGCGCCGCGAGGAGGGGCAGCTGTTCCTGCAGGTGAGTACTCCTGGGTTACTGTACTGTCTTCATGATTAGGGCCTTACGGCGAGTGATCGTGAACGACCTCGACAGTGGCGCGCCACTTCAAAAAAAAGTATTTTCGTTTTATACAAACAATCCTTTTTTTTACACTTGCGATATTGTGCGGGCAGGATTTGAACCTGCGAGTTTCGCATTACTAGTGGCGACGCCTCTTCCATCTGGGCTACCGCTTCAGCTCCACCTCGTTCCTTGCCCGCCAATTTTGCAAGTGTATTTTAATGCTAGTGACGCGCGACAATCTATCAGAATGTCCGTTGTCCAAGTTGTTAAAGTTATGGCAATTAATACCAAAAGTCGCCGTTTTTGGGCATTTTTGCCATAACTTTAACTGCAGAGAATATTTCATTAAGTTTACAGGGTTTAATTTTACTTAAGGATAATACTAAAAACTTGGGCAACGGATATTCTGCTAGATTGTTTGTATTAAGAGAAACTATTTTTTTGTAGTGACACCACTGTCGAGGCAATTCACGGCTACACTAGCTTAACAAGTCAAGTTTTTCAATTTCTTATTTTCATTTATGAAAGTAATATAGCACTGTGAGTGCAAAATAAAAACCATAGTACAAGTTTTGTCCTATTTGTGAAATATAGACGCGATAATATAGATCTTCTTCATCATGTCACTGAATAAGATGGTCAATTAAATTATATTTTTCCAATATTTGGCTACGGCTACCCCATTGTCGTAGGCTCGTAAGCTTCCATAGGTGACTGTGGTTCCGTACCCCAGTCAATGGGACATCTGATCTTTTCGCCTCTATTACCAACCTCTTGTACCAAAGAATACATGATGTAAGCTAGTGAAAATATAGGAGCCATGGTGCCGGCATGGCGTAGACACGTGGGCCGGCAATTCTTCTTTTGCTGCTTCCATATTATTCGGGTACATTTTCATTTGGACAGAAGATATCTACCCCAGCGTTTATGCCTAATTCTTCTAGTTGATCTGGTAGAATATTTATAACTAGTGACCACCTTCAAATGTAGTTATTCTTTTGATATTTCTGGTTTTTTTTACCAGTATGACATTATGCTATACAGCTCTTTCACGTTTTTTAACTTCAACATTTCAAAACTATGACATTTAGAATCCCTTTTTTCAAGTTTTTGTCCCGATGATATTATAATAAATACAAAAATATGGATAAAGATCTATTTCAGGAACATGCGCTTGAAATAAAAATCATTTTCCAGATCCTTAAGTTTATTCAAATTCATAAATCCAATAGAAAATTTCAGTATAAAATTAAATGCTTGTTTCGTACTTGCTAAATTAGTTTTACTTAAAAACTATATTTGGAATAGATCAAAATAAATTCATAAGTTATTAGAAAATTATATAGTAATAGGCTGATTAGTTGTTAATATAACAGAGCGACTTAATATATTGTCTTTTATAATTAAAGCAAGCATCATTCAAACCACAACAGTCACTAACCACGCAAAAAGCTGCATTATAATTTCATAGCTGCATTACAATTTTAAAAAGGACGGATGCTATACAGGCTACCTTTCTCTCATAAATCAATCCAAATCCATCCCTATCCGTTTTTCGTTCTGATAGTTACATCTTACTTAAGTTTTACTTATGTTCAAAAAAAGATAAAATTGTGCTCCATTCCACATTTCACAACAAGTGCAAGTTTTAAACTAGTTAAGTATCCTTTGTGAGCACTCAAATTTTAATTATCACAAAACAAATGCAAAGTCAAATAACTGTTCAGATCTTATAAAATAGGATAAGCTATTTTAATAGCCTTCGTCAATCCATAACCATCGAATTCCATTCTTTTCTATCAAAGCATGTTCTATATTTCTTTCCGTAAGACACATAGCAAGGCACATATAATTTTCATTCACTGATTTGTACAATATCACTAATCCTAAAAGCTATAGGTAATATGTTAAACATTTAAATTCATCCATCATATTTCTACCAGCACACTACCCCATCCAACAACTTCAATGTTTTCGTCCATCATCACAGTAATTTAACTACTAATGATTCGATTACTACTATTTCTATTCTACTTGTGCTTTTTTGTGAAATTGATTTGATAATGTCTTGTGAAAGTGTCAATGTATTATAAAAGAGTATTTGAGATTCGGTTGGTTGTCATAAATTCGTTATTACATATAGTTACCCCCGTTCATATGAGTCATTTCGTCTCCCCAGTCGCCGGTAGGCACCGGCTCCGCGTAACAACAGCTTTTTCTCAACAAGAAAGTGACATGCGACTGCCTCACCACGCACACATAGAATATGAGTATAGCTTGAAGTAGGTTGACCACAATGTGCGCGTATATCAACCCGTCGAAGTTTAGCCATGACAGCATGAGGAACAACCACGATACTGACATTATCAGAAACATCTGCAGGAACAAGTCGAAACTGAAATAAAGAGAACATTCCATTAAAATTATTTCGATGACCAATTGATATTATAATAAAAAAAAGAATTAGGTAATCCAGTGACTAAAACATGTCTTCTTTTCTTATGCCATAACATAAGTAGGAAAAAGAAATTGTCTTTCTCTTTAAGATTTTCTTACCATCCCTTGAGTTTGTAATGAATCCTTCCGTAAATATTAATCCTCTTGATGACTTTCAGAGTTGTTATATAGAAGAAAATGTTGAATATTATAGTGAATGCGATGGGCGTAAAGAATATTGCGATCCCGAGCCAACCTGAAACAAATTAATACACTCCGTTCTTGAACAATTTTTTACCTCTCTCCGGGCATAATTTGACATTCACAATAGGCCACTAACATAACTAAATACCACTTTTATTTTTGAAAAATATATAATTTATGTATGCTACGAACTCATTCTGTTAGGAAAGTAATAGTGTCTCTACTTGAACAACGTTCAAAGTAACTTGTTTATTGCAAGGATAAAAATATTTACAAATTCTAAGTTTCCATACCAATAGTCTCCTGTTCAACATCATCCATTAATATTGAGGACGAGAACTGTTTCGCCATCTTTCTGTTTGGGTTAGTTCCAGTGTCGAGTAGGAAGTGTGCACAGATTGCCAACGCGGCCATGATGGTCACTGTAGACCACACTACTGCCGAGTAGTAGCAATACTTGCGCACGTCTGTCACTCGGAGAAACACATTTCTTGACCTATTAAAAAAAAAACTTAATTGCATAAAGTACACAGAAAATTTTAAAACTACACTTTGTAGTAAAGGCGAATTTATCTCTAAATAAGAGATTCCTTCCAGCCAACCTATGTGTTGTGAGAGAGATTAAAATTTTTGGGCAATAAGGAATAAAATTATAAATTTAACTTAATAAATAATACCTAACTTTCAAAACTAATACAGTAAAATCATCATATACACAAATATTGTGTAAAGCACATCTTAAGACCCTAAAAGATAGTCTTTACTGTCCTGTGCTAAGACTGGCTCACTTCCTATTCTGTCCATTTTACCAAAAATTTCACCCTAAATATATTGTTAATGCAAAAAGCTATGAATGTAGAAGCATCAACCCAATAATAGAATATAAACATTTGTACTGTAAAAAAATGTTTAAAAAATAATTTAAACTTACTTGAAAGTCTTCCAAATGTAGAATCCAAAACTGTTAAGCCAGAAGAAAGCACCCAATAGGCTGATATACAAAATTATATCTGAAACATTAATGTCCATATCATTGATGTACAATGTGTACTCAAGAATCTGAATTCATTAAGCATATTGCAGTCATTAAAATCTTACCTGTGATCATAAAACTGATGTGATTACTGAACTCAGTAAATATCCTGACAAGGTCAGCTGCCTGTGCCACTATTAGGCATATGTTCATGGTTGTTATAATGTTTCCAGCTAAATCTCTCAATGTGGGCAGCACAAAGTATATTATAGCAACTAACAGAAATAAGATCATGGCTAGTGCATGAAATATCGGATTGAGAACCTTTTTTAGCAGGAAATCTGCATCTCTCCAGTTGATTTCTACTTCAGGTACACAGACAAGAGCATAATCCACTACAATTGTAGCGTTTAATACTATCTGAAAAAATACAGACTTGTTTAAGTTAAGTTATGGCTGACACAGTAAATAGTTTGAAATGCATTAATTCATACAAGTATCACCATTTGCCAACACTATAACACTCAGGAATAATGTAGACTTAATTGCGAAAGAATTTTAAAAATTGGTCCAGTAGAAACTCTTGTTTATATTATAATAGAATGTTAGGTTAACTCAACATTCTAGTAGATACATCAATTTCAATGCAAGTACATAAATGCATTTCAAACCCAACAAAATGATAATAGCTTATCTCTTGTCTAAACAACTGAATCAAGCTTTTATTCTACTCAATGTTATCTAGAGTGGCTTCCTCTCACAAAAGATTATTGTTCTTTGTTACTTCATACTAATCTAAAAATATCTTAATACCTTATCCATGCAGTACTTGTCATGGTCATAGATAAAAGAGATAGGTTCCTCTTCTACAGGTATCAGTATGTTCTCATGTAAACTGGTTATTTGGGGCTCCTGTTTTGTGCTGTCCACATGCTTGTGATGAATTAGATGCCGGAGACGGCCATCAACTAGCAAGTTTAACCTATAAAATAACAATTAAATATCATATTATTAGCCTTTTGCTGCTACTAAGCAAAGACCTTCCATTTATCTCTATGCCATTATATCCACCAGTCTTTATGGTAGGAATTAAAAAAGATTTAATTTTAGTTTTTTAGTTGAGGTTAGACAAAGTTGATGACAGAGAAAGTGACCCAGTAGCTCAACAAGGGACTGGCTTTGCCAAACAATTCAGACCCAATAGGTTAGCATAGGCAGTTTTATCACAAACATGCAATACATTTGACTTACTCATCTTCAGATTTGTCTAAAAAATATATTGGCGTTTGCTCTCTTCTATGGCAGTTAGGAATGCCATGGACAAAGCGGTAGTGATCCACTTTTGCATCATTTCCATCTTCGGTTTTAAACTTTGGTATCCATGCAGCTGTAAGCATTAAGAATAGTTATTATTATAATTTTGAGGCAGTGCACATCACAATTCTACCATTTTTCCTTATCTTGAGCTTCCTTTATCAAGTTTTGGGCTTGCAGAAAGGGTTTATAAACAAATAACACATTGACTACACTTTGTTGCCTTCAACATGAATGAATATGCTCATTATTGATGACTAATGTATACACATGGAGATAATAAATCTGCATATATCACATGAAAGGAAGTACTTATTAATTCAAAGTACCTACTCTGGTTGTAAAGCTCCAACAGCCTGCACACGGAGTCGACCATGAGCTCGTTATCCTCGCAGCATTTGTTGATCTTCACTGCGTTTTGTTGTTCGGAAACCTCGTTCAGATCTACATCGGCGATTTCCGCTAGCAAAGTGCACGGCAATAGCCATAATACAGTCAATATAAGACGCATTTTCTTTAGAATTACTTCACTCTCTACATCACAAGCTTATCTTAATTTGCGGAAACTACAAGGCACTTGTGTTTTTTATAAAATAATAAAATAATTCATTTTCAACCACTTTTGCGCTCGACTTCCTCGCTACTCGTTTGACGGACGAATGACAGTATTTTTTTTAATAACAATCGGACGGTGACAGGTGCGCGTTTTCGATAAACGGTTAGTGCGCTATTGCTATTGGGGAAAAAATTGTTTTGTGGTCGTCGATTTAAAATATTGAATTCTTGCTTTCATAGCGTCTTCTTATTCTTCTTTTCTTGAATAGTCTTCTAATCTAATATCTTCGTGTTCGCCTACTACTAGTAGTATACATGGTTGTGTAACGACCACCGTCTGAGTAATGGGACATACTTATTATTATTATACACGATCTAATATCTTTGGTTCTGTTCTGTGCCTTTGTTCTATTATTGTTCATTTGTTGTCGTTCACGGCCCGTATTCTCTTATTTTTTTTACATTGCAAATGATGCGGCCAGCGACACTCAAGTGTAATTTTATTGTCCTCGTGATATTTTATATACGAAAAGCTACAAAACCATGCCACTGACACGCCATCTACATAACTGTCTACATAACTGAAAAGATTTTCATTTAGCAGACTTCGGGCCCAGATGTTGTTCGATATTAATTAATCAGATGTTCAGTTGTTTTGTTAAGTTGTTGTTGTTAAGATGTTTTCCAATTATTGTTCAGTTCTTATTTAGTTGCTGTGCAGCTGTTCTTCAGTTGTTTTATTAAGTTGCTGTTCAGTTTCTAATTCGATATCTAAAGTTTTTTTTTTTACATTAAACCATAATTGAATTCGACCCTGTATTAGACATTGCAATCGCCTGTGCAGACATTTGGAAATGTGTATTAGCGAGTTTTTTGTAGAGTGTAGATAAAATAGTTAAAATGATTTTAATTAAACTTGGCGCGACTTCTAAGTTAGAAAAATCCTATATCAATCCAATTGTCAAATCACACTTCCTACTTAAGAGAACCGCATCAAAATCCGTTGCGTAATTTTAAAGATCAAAGCATAAATTGACACATAGTAGACTTCATTTTATAATGTTTTGAGTTACCTACATACATTGAAATATAAAGCCTTATTTTATTAAGTGGGTTAGTAAAAAGACGCATTATTTAAGTAAACAGTTTATTTTTACGAACATCATGCACAAAATATAGATCGCTTAAAATAGGAACAAATTATTTGATCTATCCACATAACATTTTCTAGTATTTACATTTAAGTAAACGCTATAAATACATTTATAGTAATAAGAATTATTACAGTGATACAGAAGTAATTTAAACTTAATCATGGCACATGAAAAACAATGTTTTAAATATGGATTATAATTAATAGCCATAAATACCATTGCCCTTTGTTTAGGGATTTAATTAATTTCTTGCGTTATTTATTATTATTTTATGTTAAAATACGATTTAACTCTTTGGATACTCTATAGTATTGTTTATATTTAAAAAAAATATCAGCAGTCTCCACTTATAAAAATAATATTAATATTCTACAATATTCATATAAGATTTAATTTGAAAATTATTTGCACTCCTAGTGCTGCTATCTTATAAAAAATATATAGCAATAAAATAATCTTACAAACGGTGATTGAACAATTGGTAAAGTGTCGCTTTATAGCCAATAATTTTACCGGTCAACCTCCATGGTTCAGAGAGTCAGCATACACCTTCTCTTCTTTCATCGGGTCGTTGGATGACTCGGTGTCCCACACGAAAAGAAGAGAGCATACACCGAAAGCCGTGGAGGTTCCAATCCCGTCCGCGTGAAATTATAGACACCTTCTTTTTCTTAACTTAACTGAGACTTCTTAAATTCGGGATAGTTACTATCGCATTCTCTTTTCCAATACTTTAAGACACACATTCTTAAACTATTATTAAATAATACAATTAACATGAACGGTACTGCTTTCAATGACTAACTAAAAATAGAGAGTTTAACAGCGATTTAGTATGTTGAAAACCAAATTCGTGTATGTACCTACCTAGACAAATTATATCCTAAACTTATGACTCAAGGAAGTCACCTGTATCAAGGGAACAGATCAGTTTTATTTGGAGAAATATAACAAGTTATAAAATACTAAATAAATAAAGAGAAATGTACTGGTGACCGAATACAATGGGCATTAGCTGGCTGGATACACAGTAACGGTCTCCAAGGAATATTATATATATTTTTAATTTTGTTTGTTCAAAAAGTAATCAGTTCAGTTTCACGAACTAGTTCTCTCCTTGATCTAAGTATATTCAGTAATTTTTTCACACCTTATTTAAACAGCTTTTCCGCTAATCATTCTGATCTGCGAAGAAGGCGACGCCCTATCACAAATTCCGCTAGTTGAGCCGCACCTCTTGCGTGTCGTCCCCGAGCACATGCTGGGTGTCGTCTTCATCATGAGGACTGAGCTTCTCCGCCAGGGGCTGCGTGATGCGCAAGCAGCAGCCCGCGTTGGCCAGCCCCCGGATGGCTCGCCTCCTCAGCACCACTAGAAGAATGAAAATCACCACTCCTTGCAAGCAGTTGAACGTGTCCATGATTTTCCTGGAAAGGCAAAATAGTCGTAAAGTATACCGTCATGTAAACCCTTATCTGATGTAGTAACCAGTTTCTTAAACGTGCCCATGATTTTCCGGGAAAGGTTGCAAAGTTAAATATAAATACCGCTGTAGATGTAGGTACCTTAATCTTAAGTAGTAGGTAACTAAATTCTCAGAATTACTATTAAAAGTTGAGGAAGATGTTAAAATAATGTTAAAGAAACCGAAAAAGGAAATATTGTGTAGAAATTTTACGCAGTTGAGAAATGTTAGGCTATTCTTATTGTAAAGCAAAGTTATTCTTAACGAATTTTACTCTGAGGTCAAATCTAACTAAAAACTGTATGTTGACCATCAAAATGTACGAAAAGATAAATTGTGTTGCATACCAAAGTATGTGGACTTGGCCATGAGCGAAACTTGCAATCTCGAACACCCAGGAAACCCCCATTACTAGGAACAACTTCAGAGATAAAAGGAATCTGAAAGAAAAACGAAAAATGTTACTGAAAGATGAATTGAAATCTTGGCAATTCAACACAAGTAGTGCAGACGTTTTGGCGCAATGATGTCCAAAATCTAGTTTTGATAATTTCCATATGTTGACGAACTTGTAACAAGGTTTAATTCTAGTTGCGTCTGCTCTGCAATTAATTCAATAGCCAGCCAAAGCCTTAACCCTGACCTTAACATACTTACGATTTAATAAAAATGTAACTGTTTACTATCTAAGAACTGGTTGAGAGCTATAATGATCTTATATGTTGCTAGGAGAGCTACAAAACTCGTTTATTTTAAAGACTCATCTGCAATGCTGAGATTTATATCTTAAGTATGTTTATAATTGATTTAATTTGAGCAGCAACTCTGTGAAAAAAAGTGTACGTAGGTAATAAAAACCAATAAACGAGATGTAAACGGCAAAAACATGACCAAATGGAGGTTATTCTCGTATTTACCTACTTAACCCAAAGTAGGTATACTTGGGATATAAGTTCCAGCTTGAACCTCTCGAACCTACTTGGGCAAACTGCTTTCGCTCCATGAGTATTGGAAATAGTAGCCCTATTTGCCTAAAACTTACTTGTGCTTGAGGTTGTTCAGCTTGTCAACCTCGTATTTCCTGTTCTGCCGCCACAAAATGTAGGAGGAGTAGATGAAAAGGCCCACGTTGCACGCGACCAGCAGTCCTACTGGTCCATAGAAGAAGATCCAGGTCTCGGTTGGTCCTGTAACAAAAAGCCTCTATAAAAATGCTGCCCTGCCAGTACTTACCACTATCTAGAAATCAATCTATCATGGTCTGCTAGCTGAGGGAGTTGTTGTTTCGAAAGCTAGTCCCATGTCCTAGATGTCATTTTAATAATGTTCCGGACGATGAGGAAATACGTTAAGTACACGAAATGGCATGACACAATAAATCTAGTATGCGTGTGTAGAGGACATAATACTATGAGTCTTCTCACCTTGGAACCAGCAGCTGTTGTTGCCGAAGCCAGGTTTCCAGTGGTTGCCTTCAATGAAGTTCAGCGACAGTGAGATGATCAGACAGAACACCGTGCCGCCCCACGCGTAGCAGCTGTAGCGGAAGAACTGAACCCGTTCCGTTTTTTTCAGATAGGAAGGATCGCTGAAATTGTAGTTGTATTTTTGTTAACATTACAAATTACTGATATCTATGGATTATTTTGTATCTAATCATATAGAGCAATCTTCATTTCACTATCACCATTAACAGCTGTGATAGGCCCAGTGCTAGCAGGCTCTTCCAAAGATTTTAGATTGGTTGCATACATCAAAATAATGTCTGCAGAAAGGGCGTCGGTCCACTCTATCTAAGCCTCAAGATATGGGCTGCCAAATATTAAGAAAGCAATAAACTGTTTGACTTACTCAATAGTACGGAAAGTGTTAATACTGATGACGTTCATCCAGAAAAATGTTGCCATCATCCAGAAGTAGACGATGAAACCTGTAAAACACAACAAAAAATAAATTATTTAAGCATCCGCAACGAAGTTTCGTAACCTGATGCCTACAAATAATTTTATTAGAATATACTTTTACTAGAGTACAAATTTTAACAGTTATAAACGTATTGGTACTGGCTTCGTAAAGACTTTTGATTTAAAACAAAGTTAACCCACCTGTAAGAGTACATATTTCGTCCCTAAATCCGGGGCTTAGTTGTAAAACACCCAGAGAAAGGTAACCGAGGGACATGCTGACACAGAGACTGATGTAGCACATTCCTTGAAGATCCCTGTAAATAAATAAGTAAATATTAATAAGAAACTAGAAAAAGGCATGTCAACGAACGAGATATACCTACCTACATAATTAACTGTGGAATGTGCCGTGTGGTGTAGTATAGTACCTATAATTTGTATGTTAATCAGTACTGTCTAGTGGTCATGCGAAAGAAGTGTGTTCTCTCCGTTATCGCATTGCATATCAAATCTAGTCGATGAAATGAAACTGTGCATACATCGTGATGAACTGAAATAGACTATGTATTATTCTTCTACCCTCGTATTTTAGCGAGATAGGTGCAAGAAGGCTGCTACGCCGATGGTGGTGAAACTATTATTAGATAAGAAAAAACCGAATAAAGTGCTATTAAAAATCTTTCCCCTCACTTGCGGCAAGTGCATGTATACGGCCAGTGTGAGCACTTGAGCAGGGTGAGGATGCCGGTCTCCTACTCTATCTCGCTGGTCGCACTACCACCGAAGCAGATGAGCGCAGATGGTACGAAGCTCAGATCCAGGGCGGAGTAGTTAAAAGAAACCCTTACCTCATCTGCGGCAAGTACATGTAGACGGCTAGCGTGAGCAGCAAGAAGACGACGGAAGTCAGGGTGAGGATGCCGGTCACCTCCATCTCGCTGGTCGGACTGCCTTCGAAGCAGATGAGCGCAGATGGTACGAAGCTCAGATCCAGGGCGGAGTAGTTAAAAGAAACCCTTACCTCATCTGCGGCAAGTACATGTAGACGGCTAGCGTGAGCAGCAAGAAGACGACGGAAGTCAGGGTGAGGATGCCGGTCACCTCCATCTCGCTGGTCGGACTGCCTTCGAAGCAGATGAGCGCTGATGGCACGTAGCCCAGATCTAGATTGGAGTAGTTACGCGCAGCATCAACCAGACAGTATCTGAAAATCGAAAATAGTCCATTTTAGACAACACTGTAATAGCAATGAGGGTTAAAGAAAGAGCATAACAGGCTTTCCTGTAGAGTAATTCGGCTGAACGATCTTACTGAAGCGATGGCAGGCTCCGCAGCTCCGTTAGAAACTATCAGGGCTGCCTAACTTGATGGCATCCTCCTACCCGACAAAGTAATGCCAGTGCTTTATTTATTCTTATGTGTGAGCTAATACCATCATCAAATAATCTTCCTTTACTGAGGGTATCATTGTGACTAAAATCAAGACCGTACCTATCGTTAGTAAATGAAACATAGTTTTCAAATTGCCTTATATATTGACTGCCTAGTTGTGGTCTACTCAAAACCGCAGTCTTATAAGAAGCCTGATGTGGGAAGTGGGAACACTAAACGAGCTACCTATCATATTGCAATCAGTTCTTAGAAGACATTTTCTTCGGATTCGGTACTTACAACGTAGGATCCTCAATGAAGAGGAAGTTGGGAGCGTCCTGGGAGTAGACCTTGTCCCCGACCAAGTAGACCTCCTTCAACAGCCACTTGCCATCAGTGCAGTTGAGGTAGGAAGGCTTGTCGTTCTCGCATCGGCCGACCTTGGTGATCCTGTAGCCGTCGTCGCAGCACCGCGGCGCTCCGCCCTCGCTCGGCCAGACCGCGCAGCTTAGTAAAACGAGGAAAAGTAACCCCTGGAAACAAAACAGGGTGCTTCAGACTATTACTACCGATTCCAATCAGCTCTGTACCGCACCTTATTCGACCATTTGTTCACGACTATTTGGGTCTATTCTATAAGCAGCCAATTTTCATATATCCATTAGGTAGGTACATAAACAATTCACTCTTATGTACGATTTGTATAAGCCTACGTAATTTTACCAGAAAAATATACGCTAGCTTCTTTGATAACAGCGCTCTCAGTTCAGCAATACCTATCAGTTCGTTCAATAAAAATATCAATTATATCGCAATATAACTTTCCGTTTCTAGGTGCTTCTTGTTGGTAAAATGTAAAAAGCAGATAGAAATAATATGTCAAAATTATATTTTTACACTTTTTTTTCGTGTGGGTCTCCGTATCATTCAACGACCCTATAAACCTCGGTGTCAAAGTTTTTCAACCGCCTACTACTAGTAGTAGGCCTCTGATATGGTTGTGTAACGACCGCCGCTAAGTAATCATAGACAGCAACGGGGACCGGCTAAACGTGCCCTCCGAAGCACGGAACCATTTTCCTTTCGGACAATAAGGTGGTTCAGCCTGCAATGTTCTAACCAGACTGGGAACAAATTCACAAAGTGATCAATATTAACTTTGTGAGTGCCCCACTGAGAATCAAACCCGGAACCTTTGCGTCGCAGGCAATCACACTACGACTGCGCCACATAAGCCGTGATTTTGACACTATGATGTCATCTTTGGTCAGCTTTGATGTGCCGTCTTATCATAGTTTATCAACTGGACTGACAGTGAAACGACCTTACGACCATTATACACACTTGTCATGTATGTTTACAAGTAAATTTAAATTAATAACATAACACACTTGTCATGTATGTTTACAAGTAAATTTAAATTAATATTTTTTTTAATAATTGACCCGTAATAAACCAGGCAATTATTATAATAAATGTATGTTACAATGATAAATGTATGGGCAGATACCAACATCAACAGTCACCAGACCGTTGTTGGACAAAGGGCTCCTCCGAGGGTAATTGTCATACTCACCACGCTTGGCAGACATATGTTGAGCGCAGTGTAAGATGTATATCATATAGGGAACGCTGCTGCACATTCCCTTAGTGGCTTATTAAAACACCCTCGGGTAGAAATGGGATGATGTTATTCTAAGCCAGCTCCACACGTTATAATACACTGGTGTAACCCATGACCTATTTTATGGGCAGATAATAAGAACATATAATCTGACACGAAATTATCTGTCTACTTAGTTAATCTCTTTGAGGAAAATATTGCCCCAGAACTCTGACTATGGCTAGGTATACCTACTATTCTACCAACCTGTCTAGACTAACACGCGTGTCTATGGAAAGTGGCTGATTATTCCGATCTATGTTATCATGCGATATCAGGCAGTAATAGTTTTGAGATAGGTTCTACGTTTTGGTCGAGTATTCAGGTTAACAAACTAAGTGACGGGCGGAATACCTGATTCTATCAGAAGAAAAGCGTAAGTTTCCTCAGGCAATCTCCAGAAACTATCCTTTAGGTTTTACATACATACATATATCACGCCTATAATCCCTTGCGGGGTAGGCAGAGCGTAAACGGCCACAAAACGGTAATTTACGCCACGCCTGACAAATATTTGACGGTCATTCGGAAAATTGTGTATCGCTATAGTGACAGGTTGTCAGCCCATCGCCCAAAATTGCAATACACACCCTCGAGTCCCTTAGTTGCCTCTTACAACTCTCACGGGAAAGAAATGGGGTGATGCTATTCTAAGCCGGCATCACACGGCCTTTAGGTTTTCAATCTCTTACACCGGTGTCATTGGGTCGTTCAACGACTCGGTGTCCCATACGATATGAAGGTGATGAGATAATGATGTAAGACTGAATAATAACTAGCCTATTAATACTCTGTACAAGAGTTTGTGTTAATTAATGAAATAACAAATAATATCAATGTTAATGTACTCGCTTTCTATAACAATGCTTAATGTCAACGGTGTAGGTATTGGCCTTGATTCACGCGTACTATTTAATTTCTTAGCTATTACTATTACTTTCTTAATAAAGTAAAATCTTGTCAGAAAACTTACACCTTCTTTTTAAACAGGGCCATACACCATGCTATCCATTTTTCCCTTGTTTACGATACAAACAATCTAACAAGCGAATGCATTTATAAAAAAAAACAAAAATTTAAATTACTTAATACTTACATGCTTTCCGTCTAGTTGTTTCACCTGCTACGTAAATTTGAAACGAATCTATCAAAGAATTGAAATATACCATAAAAACTTTAATTACCTACCCAATTAAAAGATCATTAAATGCTTAGTTATTTCACAACTCTGTGCAAAATTCGAGTTCCTATAGGTACCTGATTTCAGCGGCTGGTGGTGTATTACCGTTGTCCCCGGTGACCGTGTGTTGAGGGTAGGTGGGGGTTTAGCAAGATGTGGCCTGGTAATATACTGACCCACTCTCTGCCACGACCTGCCCCACCATGCCCAACCATGCCCCATTATATCCCACCTGGCCCCATCCTGTCCCACCCTGCTCCATTATACCCCACCCTCAACGGGGACACGGTCACCCGGGACAACGAGAATACACCGTTTTGTTTTCTGCGTTACCTTTTACTTTCTTGGCTGTGCCTGTGCAGTAATACGTTAGTCATCTGTCAATCGCGGTAGGAAGTGGCAGGAATAGTAGAATTAACTACATAATTAGAATGCCCCTCAGAATCGAGTCTAATATGCCATTATTATGCCAGGGTGAATGTTACAGATGTATGATATCATACAATGGACCGATCACGGACCGATGCTCTTTGTTATTATCATTCACACACCTCTCTCAAAATAATATCAGTTGATTTTGTTTTCCATTTGATGTTTTTATTTTTATACTTTCTTCATAGACATATCGAAGGTCATACAATTGCTGTTTGAGAAGTTATTATAAAATAAAACGGTTGCTTGTTGAGATGAAGAGAGAAGAAAAATATTCAATTGTTCGATCGAAAGCAAAGTACTTTTTCGACGAGGTATCCGAATCGCTTAGCTGGCCAAATACACAGTACGACGGCTTTTGCCAGAAATTGCTATAACATGTCGATTAAATTATTTAATTTATTACCTGATGACATAAAACATTTGAAAATTGTAATTTTTAAGAAATGGTTATTTGATGTTCTTGTTACTAATTGTTTTTATGACATTGAAGAGTTTTTGACATTTTATTTTAAAATGTGGCGCCCCTCTTATTTAAATTTGACATGTTAAATAATATTTTTATCTTCTTTTTTGACATTGTAATTTGTAATGTATTCATTTTATAATTTATTTTTGTGTACATTTGCATGTTTTAATAACTAATTATTTGAAATATTACATGTTTTTTTTTCGGACCAAAATGTACATATTATAAACGAATATTTGTATGCCAATTGTTGGCGCAACATGCTTGCTCAAAACTTTTGTTTATATCATCTTATTGTACCATGTTTGCCTACAAATAAATAAATTTGATTTGATTTGATGCATACGTATGTTTGCGCCTTGAATTTGTTTCTTTTACAGTACTTGCCTCACTTATATGTTAGTTCTTCTTCTAGCATGAATGCACGTCTACTATACTTGCTTACACATACATCACGCTTTATGCATTGCGGGGTAGGCAGAGCGTTAACAGCTGTAAAATACGGTCGCTATCGCCACGTATGACAAACATTTGAGGGCCGTTTCAGAAAAATCGCGCATACCTATCGTGACAGGTTGTCAGCCTGACGACTAAAATTGCAACACACATGAGTCCCTTAGTCATAGGTACAGTCAAGCCCACGTGCGGTTAGACACTCAAACTGCCAATGTGAGTCTTATGCGCGCGGCATAAGAACGCTCCAAAGTCCAAACTGTCTAACCCAGCCTGATATTGACTGTACTTGCTTACTTGTTTTTTAAATTGACGCTCGTTTTATTTTAAACGTTTTAGCAGGGTCATGATTGTTGTGCGACTTCTAAGATATTTGTATTTGTTTACGGCCAATACCAATATTAATTTTTTAATATAAATAGTTATATGTAAGTTAGTTGAAAACAAACTTTTACGAGTTCCAGTAGATGCTTACCTACTTCCTGGTTGTAGGTATTCTTTAATTTATTTATTCGACAATGACGAAGGAAATTCAAATTATTTATTGTTCGAAAATATACTGAGTATTTTAGTTTTAACCGTATTTTTAAATTACCGCGTTATGAATTGCATATACATTTAAAAATGGAAAATAACATGAAAATAGTAGTGGTTTATGGCATAATGGTAATTAAACGTGGATTTAAGCTGTTATTAATTTAGGGGACATGCTGGAGATTGCGCTGCTGTTTAATACATGTCCATATTTTTTAATATCTTTTTTAATGTATGTTGCACTTTGCGTTGCGATTTCAAGATGGAACTCCATACATACATACACATACCACGCCTTTAATCCCTTGCGGGGTAGGCAGAGCGCAAACAGCCGCAAAAAACGGATATTTACGCCACGTCTGACAAATATTTGAGGGTCATTTGGAAAACTGTGTATCGCCATAGTGACAGGTTGTCAGCCCATCGCCTCAAACTGCAATACATACCCTCGTGTCCCTTAGTCGCCTCTTACGACTCCCACGGGAAAGAAATGGGGTGATGCTATTCTAAGCCGGCATCACACGGCAGAGATTTATTTATTCGACAATGGAACTCCATATTCTAGGTAAATTAGAAACTTTTTACACTAGTTCCACCAATATAATTTTAAATTAAACTATAAAGCGACCGGTTTAGTTACAATACAACATCATCAGGCTGCCTTTTTTGTTTACTTAGTTTATTTATCTTCTTTTATTATTCATTGACAAAGTTACCTACTACCTACTACCGACCGCACATTCAGAAGTAGATAGTATTTTTGAATCAGTAGTACGAATAGTAGTTTTTGGTCACGGTCTGCTCCATTCGCAAATATTTTTGACGTGATAGCCGTCCGGCGTATGCGAAATCGTAATCGATTATAAACAGGCCTCTAAGTTTGTTTGTGTTTACTCGTTGCGAAGGTGTCGCACTTGACCCTGCAACCCTGGCTGGCAAGAAGTAGGCCGGGAGACAATCAGCTCTCGTAATCATATGCAACGAGGGTAATTCCATTAGGTGTCGATTGGC
The DNA here is from genome assembly GCA_027580185.1 of Tuta absoluta. NCBI lineage: Eukaryota > Metazoa > Arthropoda > Insecta > Lepidoptera > Gelechiidae > Tuta > Tuta absoluta. The sequence goes on along the minus strand of JAQAHW010000019.1, from coordinate 392,208 downwards.
CCAGATTGCCGATATGGGTCTAGATCAAATATCATCATTAATCAAATTTGTAATTTTAGGCACGTAATAAAAAAGCTTCCTTCTGGGGCAGTCGGGTAAACCTACGGTAAACCCTTAAGGCCCTGTAAACCCTTAAGTTGGTCCCTTTGATTCGCGCTGCAAAAGAGAGAAACAGATTGCGCTCATATTTTCGCGAGATTTTAGTTTTTTCGACAAAGCAACTAGAGATATACCGTTACAATGTCTTATTTAGCCAATGTTCTTGCTAGAAAAGGTATGAATGATAGGATATATTTTATTGTAATAACTTTAAAACTGTGGACATAATATAAAAAAACAATAGAGGTTTCTTTGTTTTTTGGCCTACTTTGTTTTTTTTTATCGAGTAAAGTTTGTCACATTGTGTAAAAATATCTGTTTACCTATATCCTCGACAATAATATATATTTATTCAGAATTTTGTGATTGTCTTAATAAAACCGGTTTAAAAATGCTGCTCGCGCGCCTTAATCTAATTTGTTGCAAAAACAGTTCTAGTTGATGGCGCTAACGTCATACACTGACACAAGTGTAAGCACCATTTTCATTCATTCTTGAAATCATTGATCAATGAAAACACAATGGTGCTGTGGTTGGAGCGTCGTCGTCACGTTACGCCGAAACGAAAGTCACTGTTTAGAAACCCCCCCTCTATCATGTTACTTTTTCTAGTGCAATACATACATACATACACATATCACGCCTATAATCCCTTGCAGAGTAGGCAGAGCGCAAACAACCGCAAAAAACGGTCATTTACACCACGTCTGACAAATATTTGAGGGTCTTTTTCTAGTGCACTCTTAATCATATTTAATGATTCAGTGATTTATCGCGCTAATTAAATGTGACGGATATGATTGATAACTCATATTCGGTTCGAAGATCGTCTGTTTTTGGCAACATCAATACAATAATTAGATAAGGTAACACGTGCAGTGCACGTTCGTGCTACTAGTGACTTGTAGCGAACTGTCATTGGGCCAGGTGTTAGTCACTGGCCACTGCTTACTCAGTAGGTGTTTGCTCGACGGTGTCAGTCGCTAAGTAAATGTTTCATGGTTTCATTATCAAGTTCCACTTCTTCTTTCTTCCATTCTTTTTCGTGTAAAACACCGAGTCGTCCAAGTTTACAGTTTCTAATGTCTGTTTCGAAAATGCAGATTAACCAAATCATAATGAATAGATACCTACGTAACGGTCTCTTAGTATCTTTTTAGGTAAGATTTCTTATAAGTCGCCGTGTGATGCCGCCGGCTTAGAATAGCATCACCCATCACCTATTTCCTGCCCGTGGGTGTCGTAAAAGGCGACGAAGGCTTCCCTCATCCAACCTCGCGTTTTAAACACCGTCCGAGACACATCCTTACGGAAGAAGATGATGAAATCACAGTAGCCACTGCTGCAGCCATTGCGAGTAGATCACACTCCACAAGCTCCTCAAGCAACCGACGCCCCCGCCGGCGGGGGCGCGGAGGTCCCTCATTTGCTCCCCACTTTGGGAACTACCGGCACGTGCCGGGTAGATTCAGTCCAATACGTTCTTCCCAGAACAACTCGTAAGCCCAATCGCGCCCCAAGGGCGCGATTGAGCTGGTTGTTTGAACAACCACAAGCTTTTCCGGGTGAGCTCCTGCTCCCCACCATACAGTCAGGTGTAGATTAAAAGCCCCGGGGCTAAAAATCGTAGGGTCCACAACTAAAAAAAAAAAAAAAAAAAAAAAAAAAAAAAGGCGACGAAGGGACTCGAGGGTGTGTATTGCAATTTGAGGCAATGGGCTGACAACCTGTCACTATGGCGATTCACAATTTTCCGAATGACCCTCAAAATTTTTGTCAGACGTGGCGTAAATATCCGTTTTCTGCAGCCGTTTACGCTCTGCCTACCCCGCAAGGGATAAAGGCGTGATATATGTATGTATGTTTTTCTTATAACTTGAAACTATCGAGTAAGAAGAGAACTAGCATGGATAAGGCAGACTCGTTGAGATAAGACTATTTTAAAAATTATTAACAATCTTTTCATAAGCGTGTTTTTTTACGTGTAAGTGGAATTAGTGCTTCTCGTTAACCAATTTGTTGTTGTTGTAGGTGTATGACTAAACACTATTGCACACGTAAATATTGTTTACTATCTGTAGGTACATGCTTGTAGATACTACACCTATCTACCTACATTCATGTGATTTTTCTGCGGTCTTGGTTCTTGCAATTGAATTAGTTTTTGGCATTTGTTGTGCAGCATCTTCAACTGGTTTGTAAACTCTCTCTGATAAACCTACCAATTTAATGTTATACTTGTACTTTATATTATTCTGTTAAGGCGAGTGAAGTCGTCAACGACCTCGATAGTGGCGCCACTTCACAAAAAAAAGTTTTCTCTTTATACAAACAATCTATCAGAATATCCGTTGCCCAAGTTGTAGTATTATCACATACATACATACATAAGTCACGCTTATATACCTTACGGGGTAGCCAGAGCGTTAACGGCCGTAAAACGGATATTAACACCACATCTGACAAAAGTTTGAGGGTCAATCAGATAACTGTGTACCACTATAGTGACAGGTTGTCTGCCCATCGCCTAAAATTGCAATACACATCTAATCCGCGAGTCCCGTAGTCGCCTCTAACGACACCCATGGGTAAGAAACGGGGTGATGCTATTCTGGGCCGGCATCACACGGCATTATTATCACACTCGCCTTAAATCATTTTGTCAGCTGATTCCCAAGCCAGACACTTTAGTATCTGGTGACCTAGTATGCGACACATAGTTGTGGGGTACTAAAACGTGCTTTTCATACGAGTTGGCTGGACCCGGCCACAGAATAATAACTAGTAACTAGCGTTACAGAAGCTTTACTTCGCAATGGTTTTCAAAGAAATATGTACTCAATCTGATAGACAATATGATTTAATTTAGCTCGCGTTCCAGTCAACCACGTGTTGATTTGCATACCTGTCAAATATTTTTTTGAGGGAATATGAGCCGCGGTCTAGGGTTGCTTACTTCGAGAAACTACTTACGCCATCTAGCGCACAACACGAGCGTTTACTCCTACTTTTGGCTGGCACGCAGCAGGCAGCGACGAGTACGTTCATGTAGTCTAAGACCTAGCAGCATAATTGTATATGCTTTACGATTATTGCCGAAGATTTAATTCAATGAAGTAATAAACCTGCAATAGTCCTTGCATCAGGCGGGTGCTGGCTCTGGGTGTACGAGTACTTCTATAGTGCAGACAGAGCAAGTATCCGCTTTACACATCACAACACATTATTTGGTATAAAAAAGGCCTCTGTGCTGTTGGCTTTGGCCCCACACATGCCTCAAAGGACCGGGTCCCTGTGGGCCCGAGATCCGAAAAGAATACCAACATAACAATAATAAAATGTATACTAATAATAATAATATTATAATGTATATACTAATTTTGTTCCCGTGGGTGTCGTAAAAGGCGACGACGAACAATTTTAGGCGATGGGCTGACAACCTGTCACTATGGCGATTCACAATTTTCTGAATGACCCTAAAATGTTTGTCAGACGTGGCGTAAATGTCCGTTTTTAGCGGTCGTTTACACTCTGCCTACCCCGCAAGGGATTATAGGCGTAATATATGTATGTATGTATGTTTTCGTCTATCCATCTTGCAAAAAATTGTCGAGAAAGTTGAACAAATAGCGCACGCGTGTGACTTCTTTCGCTTGCGGCAGCCCGCTAGATTAGCCCTTTCGCAGTGGCCGGCGCCGGGAGGTATGTTTTCAATACCTACACGCGGAGTGACACAGGCCTGACCCGGCGCAGTTGGCAACTCTTGTCGAACGGGTCCACCGTCCAATCTAAAACGATGGTGAAACTAACGGTCACACCAACTGGTTGCTTACACCGAATAGGATATTATAAACATAAAACTTGGTTCATATAGATACAGATAACCGTCTATTTCTATGAATTTCTGTATAAAGACGTTAAAAGAGTGGAACTCACTACCTGCGTCTGTGTTTCCAAACGAATAAAACCCTAATCTCTTCAAAGTAAGAGTGAACAAGCTTCTTCTGGGTGAGCTCGCTGCAACTTAGACTCTGTCTCTGTCCTATGACCTAGACTAGAGTCTAGACTAGAGTCTAGAGCAAACCTATGCTAAAAAAAAAGTGTTTTGAAAACGCACGCACAATATCTATTGATAAACAAGAAGCTCTATTATTTTTGTTTACTCTGAATTCTATACGAATGACCCTCATATGTCGCATAATCGTTGCGTAACTTTTTCAAATATTTCGCTTAAATAACAGCTCAGTATTTGCTATCTAATTAAAATGTTGATGGTATCTTAAGTTCTTCTCCTTCATCGTGTCAATGGATCAGCCAGTCATATTTTTGACTGCCAGTATTTGGCGACCGCAATGGCATTCTCAGTATCTAAGGTTGAGATATGACAAAAATATTTAGAGTTTTCATTGTTACTCAAATCAGCTAATCGAAAATTTTGTATGGGAACTCCAAATTTTTTTCGTGTTTTGAAAATACCTAATGCTCCTTTGGGAAAGTTTTTCCTTATCTATCACCAGCCCATCTTGAGTTTTCGCTATAGGTCACTAGTAAAATTTCACCCTATATAGGTACTTATTATTTTAAGTGACAATAGGTCAGCGCAAGCGGTAGAGCCGTCCTTTCCTGTTATAAAACTACCATGATTAATGAGCAATACCTACCACAATTATGTTCGTGTAAATTTTTCAATCAATACATACATACTTACATACACATATCACGCATATCGTCCCATGCGGGGTACACAGAGCGTAAACGGCTGCAAAAAAAACGGCCATTTACGCCACATCTGACAAATATTTGAGGGTCATTCGTAAAATTGTGTATCGCCATAGTGCCAGGTTGTCAGCCCATCGCCTAAAATTGCAATACACACCCTCGAGTCCCTTAGTCGCCTCTTACGACTCCCACGGGAAAGAAATGGGGTGATGCTATTCTAAGCCGGCATCTAACATACCATAATCTATCATTTTTGTGCTTAATATAAGATTTATTTCTACATTCCGATAGTACGGTTGAGTTATCTGGTACCCGGTTTTAGGTAGGTATGATCTGATAATGATGATAAGGCAATGAACAATCAGGTTCAGGTGCCTATGTTATGAAACTACAGGCTACGAGTCTACAGGTAAAATTCTTAGTACATTGCGTAGCCGTTTCATATTCCTGTGGCCTGTGCTATCATTGAACAACTACAATTCTACAGGCAAAAAAGTGGCAACATCGCGCCAAAATTAATATTTAAATAGCAACACTGATGAAAATTACAACTACAGGCGTTTTTTGAAGCTACAGGTCTACAATTTTACAAGTCACAGGTACAGGCACCTGTAGATTTCCAACGACAAACCATAGAGTAGATTTTGCTTTTAAAAACACAATCGAGCAAGTTTTTACAGGTGTTCATCAAAAGACTTGTAAACTACAACTGTAAAAACTGACAACTTGTAAATAATTTTACAGGTCGTCTGACCTAGGTAATTATTTTACAAGTGCAAGATTACTGCATAAAAATCTATTCAATATGTTCAAAAGTACTCTAAATGCGTTCCTTGCCAAATTATTTTGCTCGAGGCGTTAAATAACGCAAAACTTTATCGTCAATTGTGGATTATTATTATTAATTCACAACAGTACTATTTTAACGTACTCTATCAATAATATGATTTTAATTAGAAATATTGTTGATTTCATTTTTATAATTTCCTTTTTATCAAAATAATAATTTTCAGTGTAATGTCTTATATATTTAGCAAAGTGTTTACATACTTTCACTTTATTTAATCTGTGCTATAACATTGACGTTGAATTTGAGTGAATGAAATGAATGAATCGATAGTGTTGTACATCTACTTGTAAAATGTGTAAAAGTGCCATGTATTATCATTGTACAGGTACAGGTCCACATTTACAGGCGAAAATCTGCCTGTAGCGCACTTGTAGTTACAATTTACAGGTTACAGGCGTTTTATGAAGACACTTGTAAAGCTACCATTGTCAGTACCGCTCCAAAATCTCGACTACAGGTAAATTTTACAAGTCGATGTACAACAGTATCGATTCATTCATTTCATTCACTCAAATTCAACGTCAATGTTATAGCACAGATTAAATAAATCTAAAAGTATGTAAACACATTGCTAAATTCAAAAGACATTACACTGAAAATTATTATTTTAATAAAAAGGAAATTACAAAAATGAAATCAACAATATTTCTAATTAAAATCATATTATTGATAGAGTACGTTAAAATAGTACTGTTGTGAATTAATGATAATAAGCCACAATTGACGATAAAGTTTTGCTTTATTTAACGCCTTGAGCAAAATAATTTGGCAAGGAACGCATTTTGAGTACTTTTGAATAGATTTTTAAGCAGAAATCTTGCACTTGTAAATTAATTACCTAGGTCAGACGACCTGTAAAATTATTCACAAGTTGTAAGTTTTTACAGTTGTAGTTTACAAGTCTTTCGATGAACACCTGTAAAAACTTGCTCGATTGTGTTTTTAAAAGCAAAATCTACCCTATGGTTTGTCGATGGAAATCTACAGGTGCCTGTAGCTGTGACTTGTAAAATTGTAGACCTGTAGCTTCAAAAAACGCCTGTAGTTGTAATTTTCATCAGTGTTGCTATTTAAATATTAATTTTGGCGCGATGTTGCCACTTTTTCGCCTGTAGAATTGTAGTTGTTCAATGATAGCACAGGCCACTGGTTACACAAGCCAGCTTAATTTTCTGAATTACCCTCATTGTTTGTCAGTGATGTCGGCTTAGAATAGCATCACCCCATTTCTTTCCTGTGACTCGAGGGTTAGATGTGTGTTGCAATTTTAGGCGATGGGCTGCCAACCTGTCACTATGGTAATACAATTTTCTGAATGACCCTCAAAATTTTGTCAGACGTGGTGTAAATGTTCGTTTTAACTTCCGTTTATGCTCCCTACCCCGCAAGAGATGAAGGCGTGATATGTATATATGTTTGTCAGACGTGGCGTAAATGTTCGTTTTTTTACGCGTCTACGCTCTGCCTACCCGGCAAGGGATATAGGCGTGATATGCGGATGTATGTATGTAAAGAAACCATACACACGTTTAGAGTTCAACTTGATAACTATCTAACCATCTTATATCTTATTATAGTCCGGTACGACTGGCATTACTTGAGGGCATAACTTATAAAAAATCTAAAGTCTTTGTACGATTGCTTAATGCGTGTCTATAAAGCACCAAAACACATTTTGTGTCATTTTTAACGCTAGCATAAATTTTCGATTCAATGCATGGTAGCTCGTTAATTAAATTACATTTTAATTAAATAAACATTGTAAAATATACCAGTGTTGTCAACGTGATTGTTAATACAGTGTACAAAAACTGAGTCGGTTTTATCCACTGCAAATGAAAGTATGTTAGCATATACCTAAAATGACACAATATAATACATTGGGTTCGGCCAATGGTCCTGAAACTATAGGTAAGCCAAAAATAAGCGACTTTCATATTTTTGAAACTTGAAAAGCTAGCCATACCGGGCTATTATATGACTAACTATAGACTAGTCGAGCTAACAATTCAAACAGGAATACCTACTTAAAGTCAATTTTCCGAGAATAGAAATAAAAGTGTCTAATACATTCTAATGTATATGACTGTTCAAAGTCTGTACCATATCTATGCATGATTAATAATTGCGAAAAATCATTTTAAATAGTATTAGTAAGTGATACTATTAAATAACAGCTTTTATGAAGAATATAGTGATTTATGGCATGATTATGCTGCATCTAATAGCGTCATCAAGTATTTTTTTCTTAGATATGCACTAGCGAACTCGGACAATAAGAGCAAATAGCACAAAATAAAGAGGTATACCGAAGACACTTCCGCAATTTTTTGAACAACTTGATTTTTTACACGCGGATCACGCTTTGCGATCCTACGTAATGTGTGCAATTCATTAATGTTTAAAAAAGCCCCGTGACTGTCGCAGTTAGGATGGTTAGGTCGATGTCAATAAAATTCAATATACGGAGTGTTAGGGACAGCCCTTCGAATACTGATAGGGTGCATGCAGACCGTGATACTGAACAACTTTCGACTAGGAACATATATGTCAGGAAATGATAAAAAAATATTCGGTTTTCCTTATAAAATCACGATCAGCAGACTGCATTTACTATGGGACGGCCAAATTCTTTTGATGTTTCCTGAAATATTTTTTTATGGGAAGTTATTCAGTTTCATGGTCCGAATGCACCCTGTCAATATTCGTAGGTATGTCTCTTACTCCCTGTATTGTACTAGATTATATAACTTTTTAAGCACTCGCGATTACATACATACATCACGCCTTTATCCCTTGCGGGGTAGGCAGAGCGTAAACGATGCCGGTTTTTTTTCGCCACGTCTGACAAACAGTTGAGGGTCATTCGGAAAATTGTGTATCGCCATAATGATTCTTTATTTTAACTCGCGATAACTTTGTCACATTTTAGTTGATTAACATCGGGATCCAAGTAAATGGTTAGTATTTGCCTCAAAACTAAAATAACTCAAAAAGTACTAGATTCTTTTATCAGTCATTGCTATAACCGTGCTTGCAGTAATATGATCTCACGTTATCTAATACGCTACATATACGGAGCAGACCCCGGGCCCTGACTATTATCTGTATTGTAGTCGTATTCCGGTCATAGGATATTTATCACAATATTTACTTACTTGTATAATTTATTATTACATTATTTATAATAAATGCCCATCCAAAGTAACTTCACCTTTTTCAATTTTAATCCAATTATACAATTAGGGTGAAACCAGAGCGTTGCTAGTGCACTCATCACTTAAAAATTGTTAACTTGATGAAAACGTAATATTACGAAAATTTGCTACTGTCAGATTGGGGTAAAGATGCTAAAGCCTAAAATACGTTTATTTCAGGCACAAGTCCAATATAGATAGTCACAACACAATGCAACATGTCAAATACAATACAATACAACAATTATACTTAGTAATAAAGTCAAAAGTGATCGTTTTGTGTTTAAAGTGAAGATGCGATAGTTCGCGACAATACTCTTGCAAGGTAAACTACCCTAGTATTAAGAAAAATCATGTATTTCTCATAGGTTAAGTGAATTACATTATTTTTATGAGAAATAAATATCTTAAACCGTAAAAAATATTAATTAAGCAACAATGTACCTACAGTATGAACATACAAGAATTATTACATTACATACATACGATTCATAGTATGATCATTTAAATAACACGTTTTATATAATCTGTAGAACACTTTCTTACTAATAGGACATTTGGTAAATATACTTAAGTACATACATACATAAATCACGCCTATATCCCTTACGGGGTAGGCAGAGCGTTAACCGCCGTAAAACGGATATTAACACCACGTCTGACAAAAGCTTGAGGGTCAATCAGATAACTGTGTATCACTATAGTGACAGGTTGTCAGCCCATCGCCTAAAATTGCAATACACATCCCTCGAGTCCCTTAGTCGGGTCTTACGACACCCATGGGTAAGAAATGGGGAGATGCTATTCTAAGCCGGCATCACACGGCAATAAGTTACTGTTACTTAAGTATCTGTACTTTAATCTGACATAAGCAGATTTTAGATAAATTACGGTTTAATTGAATTATCAATTTTCAAGTGAGAGGGGCAGCACCTAGCGTATGTGATACCCATAACCTATGTTTATTAGTAATCTCTTATCTAAATGTAAACTATAAACCAATTTGTCATAATCATCGTCATCATCAAAGCAAGACGCCCACTGCTGGACATAGGCCTTTAGGCACCTCCAGAGACCGACTGAAACTAAATACAACAGCCACAAAAGTCCACTGCTAGACATAGTCTTCCCCCTATTGGGGGGTTTTAAATTCACAGAGAACGTTGCTGAGCTTAACCTGGATTTATCTCTTAGTCGATTTTAATGACACCCACACGGGCAGATATGGAATGATGCTATTCTACGCCGGCACCCCACGGCCTGGCGACTGGATTGTTCATTTATTTTAATTATTGAGAAAACCAACAAGCTGTGGTGCTTTCTTGCAGTTTATTGTAAATATTATATTACGTTCACTTATTTACTTATAATTACAACACATATGAGTTCACTTTGCATATCGTAATGATAAGCAGTTTTACTCAGCTCTCTGCTTCTCCCTTTTCCCGTGGGAAAGGTGTGCCAACATAATTAAAATAAAATTAAGATACCAGATTCTATCTGCATCCCGATCGCAGATTGTACACTTTATTTGTAAAGTGGCACCACTGTCGAGGCCGTTTACATCTAAACTTGCCCTAAGTAATTGTAGGTATGCTTTGTTTGCAGACTAGACATATCATTTTAAATCATAAATGCGTTTATGGAATGAGTACTGTAATTTTATTGTTTGTTTGTTTGTATCTTAGTGTGTACCTATGTAGTTCTTGGTAAAAAATTATGCAGGGAGACATACCTACTACCTGGGTAATTATTTCATCTAGGTACTAAGCATGGTGGTTTTCATTTCCCTAGGTATCAATTTACTTAACAGCATAATAAATTAGTTGTGTATGTAATAAATTAGGTATCAATTTACTTAACAGCATAATATATCACAAAAGTTGGTTGCAAAGAAAAATAACATATCAGTCTGCCGTCGTTCTCATTGCTTTTCTAAAGTTGAAATAATTCTTGATATTGGTCCAGCATTCTAGGAGTTAATCTATTATGCATAAGATAAGGTAACAACCAACAAAAAATAGCTTTCCTTTTCAATATTATCTAATGTTGGGGTTTGTTTTTCGGAAAGGTTAAGTTACATTGAACTTAAATTTGACTAGTGACCGATTCCGAAAACAGAGAACTGGCTGGTGATAAGGAACAACTTTTCCCAAGAAACATAGGTTGATATAAGACAAAAATGTTTGAGCTTCCATAGTAACTCAAATCAGCTGATCGGCAGTTTGGTAATGGAAGTCCAATTTTTTTAAAATTTTGGACATGTGTTTTTTGAGGACAGTTGTTTCTTATCATCAGACCGATCTGAGTTTTTGCTATAAATCATTCACTAGTAAAATTTCACCACTTGCAAATATGGCGGGTATGTAACAGAATCCGAAATTAGTTTGCGTGGAAACCAGCGCACGCGCACGTTTTTTACTTGCTTTTGCTTTCCAAGATGCGTTATTTCGGTTCTGCTTATGAACTTCGTATTTATTTCCAGAGTCTTTGTGCATGGACATTCAGTAAGACATGTTGTTAATTTATATAAAAACATGCGCATAATTTCATGGCATCGACCGCAAAAACTAAAAATACCGCATCGACAATCGTATCATACGATAAGGTTATCTATCAAACAGGAATTCCGGTCGCGTCATATAAATAATTATTTATTAAACTAGAATAGGAATATACCATTTATTGAAATATCTACCCTCGCAAACACAAACGCGTTTTTTAGAATCAATGACGGACGCAAGACCAATAAGTCGTATAATAAAAAAGTATATTTTTCTGATATCGTCTGTCCGCACTTCGACTTCGATATTCAAGAGTCATCTACAAATTTTGAGATTCACTGCCACCAAAACCTGTAAACTTTATCAACTATCACGTAAATTAGGTACCAATAATATGCACTCACCTTCATTCTCTTGACCACGAATAACTTAACTTAAAATGCAACACTAGTTGTTTACGCGTATTCTTATTCAAACACTACTGATATTATTGATTAACTATCGATCAGTATATCATTTTTTTATCAAGCTACGTAATAATGTGACGCGTGCGCCTGCGCCGCTGCCAGGGACGAAACAAGAATCAACTTTGTTTTGAACTTAATAGCCTAAGAGCTGGCTGCGTCGCAGAGCTTGCGATTTCATGAAAAGGAAACCTATACTATAACGCAGCGAAACATTCTAACCAAGACTATTGTTATATTAGGGTGCTTGGTAGCTTTACCTATGAAATATATAAAAAGTTATGAAGGGTATTTAATGAGGTTTAACTTTACATGTGTTTGCATGTTTGTAAAGTTTAATAAGTACTTTTATTGGTCTTCTATACGTAAATTAAATTAAGGAAATTGTTCTGACGCTTTCGTCGTCTACTACAAACCCTTATCATTAATCCATAATTTTTTAAGAAAATATATCAGTCCATAAGTATCTATTGTTACGAAAGAAATGAAATGATAAACTTTGCCGTTGACTTTTACATTACCTAACGTTTCTCAGTCAAATCGTCTGCCTTCTGACGTAGCCATCTCTTCGGCTACAATGAATGTGCGTGTAGGTCGGGAGCTTGCCGCGTAAAATGCCAAACCATGCAAGTGCAAAGTACTTGCCGATCGAGCTCAAGGTGGGAGTGTCTCACAAGAATATATTCAGTGCAGTTACCTAGGACATTGCAGGCTGAACCACCTGATTGCCCGTAAGAAAGATGGCTCCGTGCTTCGGAGGGCACGTAAAGTAGACGGTCCCGGTTGCTGTCTAAGATCATTTAGACGGCGGTGCGGTGGTTGTTACTCAAACGTGTCAGAGGCCTACTAGGTATTAGTGGTAGGCGTTAAACATCTCGGACACCGGGGTTCACAGTTCATCGGTTCGTTTATCGACATGATGTCTCACACGACGTGATTGCAGTACCATTTATGGGTTCATATTTTGTGCCTAAGTAGTAGATACAATGTAAGAGCGAATACAGAATTGAGAATGAACATGTTTTGATCGTTTCTTAAGATCCCACACGATAACTAGATGGTATAGAACTAACTAAGCAAAATTTATTTTCTGCTAAAAAAACGAAGATAAGCCTAAAAAAAATACGCTTTCGCCTATAAAAAACTATTTATAACCTTTTATCAAAGGTAACCTAATTAATGTTATACTTAATACTTATAAAAATATAATATCATTAGTTATACAATTTTCCGAATGACCCTCAAAAATATTCGTCAGACGTGGCGTTCATGTCAGTTTTTTGCGGCTGTTTACGCTCTGCCTACCCCGCAATGGATTAAATGCGTGATATGTGCATGTATGTATAACATTATTTAGGTATGCACGGATGTAAAGCCAGTGAAAAATAACTATTTTCATTGATATTATCGACTAATTAACATAAATACACATACATCATGTACACGTATGACATTATGTATTTACTAGCTGTCATCCAGCTAACCGTATCGGTGAAGTTACTTATGTATCGTATCTTAGTATTTAACTTTCATTAACAATTCTTATTTGTTTTCAACCTTATTTGTTTTGAAACGAGTCTTCACAATTTCATCGATTCGTTACAGAATACAAATGTCCTCATATGTAATATTGTAAAAAATAGACATCTAAAAGTATCGGCGCTTAATAAAATTATTAAATGTGTATGTTTGAAGTTTGACCATGCTACGAATTTTTCAATGAGTTTACGTGGCCAAAATACAGTCACAGACAAAGTAGACACATGTCGAACTATTGCCTTCCTTGTGATGCGTACTAGCTGCAACTTTAGATTTAAATATGCTGCCCAAAACACAAATGTACATCATCAGAATCATATGGTACGTGCATCCTCTTCAAGTGGGACTAATGATACATTTTTTCGTGACTTCACCCTGTAAACCTAGTAAAACTATTAACTCTAAACCACATGTTAAGATTAACAGCCCAGTTATCATCAAAAATAGTACCGATAGTAGTATAAACCAAAGTTTTGGAATATTCCATCAAAACGTCCAGAGCCTTAGACCCAAAATTAACGACCTGGAAATTTTCTTCCAGGGTTATACTAACATTGATGTTCTCTGTTTTAGTGAAACTTTTCTTAAATCAGGTGATTATAATTGCATCAAAATTGAAGGGTATGAACATGCCGTACATTTTTCAAGAAAAGAAATGCGAAGGGGGGGGGTTTGTATATTTGTAAAAAAGTCTCTGTCTTATAATAGTCTAGACTGGATCGCGAACTGCTCGGTGGAGGATGATTTTGAGTGCTGTGGTATCAAAATCACAGATTTAAAATTAAATATCTTATGCGTTTATAGGTCGGGACAAGACTTTAAATTGTTTCTTGAGAGGTTGGATAGTGTACTTTATAAATTGACATGTAAGCAAAGAAAACTTAGGTATAAAACTATTATTCTCGGTGATTTTAATATAGACCAGCTAATAAATGAAAGCAAAACTAAACAATTTAATGAAATACTTAAAGTTTATAAAATTTATCCGACAATTTTTGAACCAACACGAATAACAAGTAAAACCAAAAAATGCATTGACAATATTTTGACAAACATTACTAAATATGACTCTAAAGTGTTGCATTTAGGCTTCTCTGATCATACAGCTCAGATAATTGAGCTTCCCTCCAAAATTAACTACCTACAGAGGTTTTGGTATATATATAAGAGAAAATTGGATTTCCATATGCCAATATTTGTGAAGTATATTTCCCAGCTCAGTTTTAGTGAAGTATTTGAACAAACAAATGTAAATGATGCTTATAATATTTTTATTGATTTATTTAAACTCATTTATGACCTTTGTTTTCCCGTAGAACGCTGTAAGGTTACATATAAAGTCAAACCAAATTGGAAAACAAAAGGTATTAGCAAGTCAAGTAAAAATAAACGCTATTTGCATCTTCAGGCACAGAAACATAAGGATGAAAACCACAAAGTTAAAAATCACTATAATAAGTACAAAAATCTTCTGAAAAGAGTTATCCGGCATTCAAAACAAAAAGTTAATAGCGAATATATAAATAAAAGTACGAATAAAAATAAAGCGACGTGGGGACTTATTAAATTACATACTACTAACACTAATGACATACAAACTACAATAGATTGCTTAGAGACCGAACATGGAATTATAACTGATCCTACAGCTATAGCCAATTATATGAATGATTTATACATAAAACAAAATTTCAATAACTTTAGTGACCAGTACATACCATCTTACGACAAAGAGGCTTCATCAATTTATCTTGAACCTGTGATTGAATCGGAGGTACTTACTATCATTAGAACATTAAGAAACAAAAAAAGTTGTGGCAAGGATGGTATATCCATGCAGGTTATAAAAAATTGTATTGGTTTTATCACAAAACCGCTCGTACATATAATAAATATTATGCTGGAAACAGGATGTTTTCCTGATAGATTGAAAATATCCATAATTAAGCCCCTGCACAAGAAAGGTAAAAAATCCGACCCTAACAATTTCAGACCCATCGCTCTTTTAAATAGTTTTTCAAAAATATTTGAGAAGGTTATTATGCGTAGGTTTAATAGTTTTTTCAACAGTCGGAACACATTGCACCATAGTCAATATGGGTTTCGCAAAAATAGCTCAACCTCATTGGCTATCTATGCATATCTTACCAAGCTATGGGCTAGCTTAAACGCAAAAAAGGATTCTACTGGTCTTTTTCTTGATATGTCCAAGGCATTTGATTGTGTGGTACATTCCATTGTTTTAAAGCAACTTGAGCAGCTCGGTATCCGCGGAGTAGCAAATGACTTAATAAAATCGTATTTAGAAGAAAGACAACAGTCACTTAAACTTTCCACTTTTGATACAAAATCTAAATCAATAGTGGAAATTCAATCATCTTATAAAACTCTTCTTCTCGGGGTGCCACAGGGTAGCGTGTTAGGACCGCTTTTATTTTTAATCTACATCAATGAATTACCTGCAATCTCCAAACACTTGTGTGTCATGTTTGCGGATGACGCAAGCCTACTTTTTATTAATGAATCTCGTAACATAAAAATATATGAACAAGAAATAAATGACACACTATCTACACTAACTACATGGCTCCAATCTATAAATCTAAAGGTAAACATGACCAAAACAAAAATAATTCAGTTCGGCAATTACAAAAAAGCTAAAGTAGAACTCAAAATAAATTATAATAGTAACATGCTTGAGGAAGTACGTGATACGGATTTCCTTGGTGTCACATTAGATTCTCACTTGAATTGGAAGAACCATATAGAAAAGCTTAACAATAAACTTAGTAGCCGCTGCTATGCCCTGTCTGTACTTGTAGACTCGGCGTCGACTGAAGTTGCGGTTAGCGCGTACTATGGAAGTGTCTACCCACTACTTTTATATGGCATTATATTTTGGGGCAACTCTGTCGATGTTTCAAAAACATTTATACTGCAAAAACGATGTCTGCGCATTATATTCAGAAAGTCTGATGACACATCACTTAGGGACATTTTCAGAGACAGAGGCTTCCTGACATTAGCAAGCATGTTTATACTGGAGATATGTAGCTTTGTTCGCAGTCATAAGAATTTTTTCATGTGTGTATCTGACAAGCACTCACGAAATGTAAGAAATAAGGACCGTCTTGTGCTGCCATCCTCTATTAAAAGTATGATTTTCGATAAATGTACAACTGTGACTGCAGTTAGATTATACAATAGGATCCCTAGCGATATAAAAGCTTTAAATGACAATAAATTTAAACAGACTCTAAAAAGATGGTTAATAGATAATGTTTTTTATGATCTTAATGAATTTTATACATTCACGAATATGAAATAAATTGGATTATATACATTTCAATTAAAAAATTATGACATTCTTAAATTAAATTTAATAATATTATTTTATGTTTAAAATTGCATGCCTGATTAGGTAAGGACTGTTATTGTACTTTGTAATACTATTTAATTTTACCACCTGTATTAACCAGTTCTAGCAATAAATATTTCTGATTTCTGATTTCTGATTTCTGATTTCATTATGCGTTCAATGACCAAAACATTGTAAGTCATCTCATAGTAAAAACAACTTTCTTTGTAGGTGCCCTGCCCATATTATATTCAGTATTGTTTTGAAATGAATTCGAGAGTTTTCTTTTTATTTAATTTTTAAACTCGGCCCTTATCGCTCGGTAGATGGCGTTGTGCTTGATACGTTAACGTAAGGAACGAAACGTCAAATAATTTGTCGATTTTTCACTTCGATGTATGAGATTGTAAAACAAAACGTAACTAATCAATGTTACACCACTCGCACAAAAATATTTACTTCTGTGGGATTACCTGCATATTAACGAAAACCACAACGTACAAACAAAACAGAGTATTAATTAATAATAACAAAGCGCGAATTTTCCGTGTGTTGCCGGCTAAGAATAGCATCACCCCATTTCTTGCCCGTGGGAGTCGTAAGAGGCGTCTTAGGGACTTGAGGGTGTGTATTGCAATTTTAGGCGATGGGCTGACAACCTGTCACTATAGCGATACACAATTTTCCGAATGACCCTCAAATATTTGTCAGACGTGGCGTAAATGTCCGTTTTATGCGGCTGTTTACGCTCTGCCTACCCCGCAAGGGATTATAGGCGTGATATATGTATGTATGTATGTATGTACAAAGCGCGAAAAACGACAATAAATTCCGAAAAAACAATTTCTTATTTTGTTATGCCTTTTGGCTTTGGCATCTAGTAACGAAGTCAGTTCTACGCTATCTACAGAGTGCTTGGAAACTAAACCCTTTTTTTTTTTTTTTTTTAAAAGAAAACTTTCTTTTGCAACAACATCTTTTATCCAACAGCTTTTAATGCTACAAATTTTATTTTCCATGATTAATCCAATACCAGGGTGGGTGTTATACATACACATATAACTCCTTTGTCCCTTGCAGCGTAAGCATCTGCGTTAACGGTCGTAACAAGCATATTAAAAAAGAAAAAAACACGACTGCTTTCTGAAAAAAAGTCTAGCCTATGACACTCGGGATAATGTAAGGATTCTTCCGATACAATTCCCATTCGAATCTGTTCAGTGGTTAACGAGTTTCAGTCCTTTAAAGAATCGCATATACATACATCAACTCTAAAAACATTGCACTCCTTTTTTGGTTGGGCAGTCGTGTAAAAATACGGTCGCTGCCGCCACGTCTGACAAATATTCGAGGGCCGTTTGAGAAAAATCGTACACACAGGTTATCAGCCTTTCGCCAATAATAGTCGAACACTTGAAAGTCCCTTAGTCGCCCCTTACGACACCCTTGGGAATGAAATGGGATGATGCTATTCTAAGTCGGCATCACTCGGCACCTCATGGGTGTTTTACAGTGGGAATGAATTTATTTAATGTAGGATAGTACTATCACTAAATGAACGTTAATGTAAATTTGTGCAACACAATTTTCTTCTTTTATAATAATTTTGTATTGTCCTATAGAAAACTGGCTCGGAATGAAATAATATAAAGGCACTGCCATGGGGCTGGCCAGGTTAACCACACGGCATATAGCTTTATGCCACCCCCACCGTGACCAAGATGCACAATGCCAAGATTTTCAAAATGTGATAGTGATATATATATAGCAGGGACTTGCTTGACCATATAAAACCGAACTTTTCTACGAAGCGGCATCTATCAAAAATGTTGTGAACAATCGTCTCGATGAGATAAGACTGAAGCAGTGTGCTGTGGCTGTGACTTTTATGAGGGCGTTGCAGTACTGCTTGTACTTCGTAGATGGCGTTGTGTGAAAAACTTAGTTTTATTTTTTTTGTACTTCTTCTTCTTTTCGTGTGGGACACCGAGTCAATCAATGGTGTTTCCGTTCATGTAAGAAAGATACGCTTACTTCTCTAAGTTCATAACGTAAATAAACAATGAAAATATCGTTTAAAGAACCTGAATTTTCAATATTAATTGTTTGTCATTCATTCTAAAAACATTTTATTTTGCCGTACGATTTATTTCAATTTATCTATGAAAGCGACGACGGCCAATATGTACATATTTTAATTTATAATCATTTTATTAAAATAAATAAAATTATATTTAAATCCACTTTCAATAAATCATTACAAATTAATTTTCATTTAAATATTGTATTGTTATTGTTGATTGATAAGAGATGATTGAATTTAATTATTGATGATGATTGATATAGGATACCTATGTGGGGATAGACTAGGTAGGGGTAGGTTTAAAAAGAAAAAACAGGTTTTTTGTATTAAAAATAAATATATATTGTATGTAATATAGTTGAGTTTTAAGTAGATATATACTTAACAATAATAACGTAACTAATTTAATCAATTACATGATACTTACAGTTATGTAATAGAATACTTACACTTATTTAGTTACAGTTAATTACCTATTTATTTTTAATCAATAGACTAGATTGCATTTTATTGACTTCTTATCATTATTGTTACATATTAGAGAGGTGAATGCTGATAGAAGAAACATGTTCATATATATGCACAAAAACATTTAAAACGTTACAAAACATTTAGTTTATATCTTATTTTCATTATATTCTCAGACGTCATGTTTCGTGTCCCTCAAGCTGTAATCCTCACCTATGAAAACTTAACGAAAAGCAATTTTGGTTTTGTCAAAAAATAGTGCTGAAATAGTGACAAATAGTGACATATGCAAGAAAATTAGTGACTTCATATTTTCCAAGATATGGCTATCGTTTGGTGAGGATTACAGATCGAGGCTCACGCTGTAATCCCAACTCTCGTGTGAGCAAACGGTGGGGTATTTTCACTTGGTCTACATTCCAAAAAATAGTGCCTAATTAGTGACTAATAGTGACAAAAGATGAGAAACAGTCGCTTTATAATTCCGAAGTTATAAAGGCATCTTGGTGAGGATTATACCTATAGCAATTTTTGCTGTAATCCTCACCTCATTTCTGCTAAACGCTTAGGTCTTTTGACTCAAATTTAGTATCAAAAAATAGTGCTGAAATAGTGTTCTTAAACTGCATTGATTTTTATTTAGTTTATGTAGTAGAAGCAATAAAAAAAGCCGTAAGAACTTCTTCATACAAAATGGTCAGGTACAGTCGCGAACAATACTTCGTTCGTATTGTCGTACTTGAAGCTCAATACTGGTTTGTTATGTCGGTAGGAACGTAATCAAACAAATTTATTTCCTTCAAGTATTTTGTTTATATCTAACAGTACACAATATTTCTCAATCAGTCAGACGTGGCGATGATAACGACCGTATTTTTTGCGGCTGTTAACGCTCTGCCTAACCCGTAAGGGATAAAGGTGTGATATATGTTTGTATCTATGTAGTACATAAATAAATACATAAAAGATACAGGTACCTAACTTGTTTGGCAAAAATGGAACAAAAAACATATTTATGTGGTAAAATTCATTTAACTCATAAGTAAATGAATGTAGGTAGGTGAAATCTAATCAGTGACCGATAGCGAAAACCCAAGACGGGCTGGTGATAAGGAACAACTTTCCCCAAGGAACATAGGTCGAAACATGAAAAAGAAATTAGACCTCCCGTACAAAATTGCCGATCAGCTGATTTGGGTTATTCATATTCATATTAAAAGTTGTTCCTTATCACCAGCCCGTCCTGGGTTTTTGCTATCGGTCACTAAATAGATTTAACCCTATATAGTTAACGACGTTCGAGGCGAGGACTAATACTATAAGTACCTAATTATACCTAAATAATAATTTTTGTTATTTTCAAAACGTGCGTTTTCATTTTAGTTTTTCATAATAATCGTAAGTGGCGTATTTGTTATTTAAGAAATTTTATATTTGAGTTGTCATAATACTCAATAACGCGTAACGTGATGAAACCAAAAAATACCACGCAGGCGAAGTGCATGCAATAATTTCACCATTGTCTACCCTCTCGCTCACACGCGCGGCGGTCAGTTTTCGAGGCTCGGCCAAACCGGTTTTGTTTAGCGGTGGCTTGAGCGGTGGCGCGACCAAACAGGGCGGCTTTCAGAGTTAAGAGAATACGATGTGATAAATTAATGCGATGTGTTGATCTGAAAGATATTAGCATAAGTACATATAAATACTTTATTGTTATAAAACCGTTATAAAGTTCAAGGCGTCGAAAAATAGTTAACCAAAATACCTACTCATAAAATATACCAAAATAATGTCAGTGGCTCAACTTATATGTTATAGTTAACACCTACCTATATTGGCAGAAATGACATTACCTAAATTAAAGCAAAAATCAAGTCTGTATTCTACGAAGTATTGTTCGCGACTGTACCTGTACCATTTTGTATGGAAAAGTTCTTACGGTTTTTTTAATTGCTTCTACTACATAAACTAAATAAATATCAATGCAGTTTAAGAACACTATTTCAGCACTATTTTTTGATACTAAATTTGAGTCAAAAAACCTAAGCGTTTAGCAGAAATGAGGTGAGGATTACAGCAAAAATTGCTATAGGTATAATCCTCACCAAGATGCCTTTCTAACTTCGGAATTATAAAGCGACTATTTCTCATCTTTTGTCACTATTAGTCACTAATTAGGCACTATTTTTTGGAATGTAGACCAAGTGAAAATACCCCACCGTTTGCTCACACGAGAGTTGGGATTACAGCGTGAGCCTCGATCTGTAATCCTCACCAAACGATAGCCATATCTTGGAAAATATGAAGTCACTAATTTTCTTGCATATGTCACTATTTGTCACTATTTCAGTACTATTTTTTGACAAAACCAAAATTGCTTTTCGTTAAGTTTTCATAGGTGAGGATTACAGCTTGAGGGACACCATGTTTCGATTACAATTACAACATAAATAAACATGCAAAAACTGACACATTCATATAAAGACATATACCTGTTAAAAATATACATATAAATGAAACAAATCTACCTACCTAGCTACCTACTCAATATTAAGAACTCAACTCAGTTTCAATATTACTAAAATCTCTATTTTGAACAGTTTATGTAAAGATAATCAAATAGCGATGCCATGTCGTGCAATTTTTAACCTTCTACCTAGCTACTCGTATTAATTTTACATGTCTTGTAGCTTGGAACAGTTACACAAAAAATTGTTTTTTGATTTTTTTAATACCTATATATGTACTATATAGAGGTCAATGCTGAACTTGAAGTTCTCGATATTCTGATTGACCAAAAAAGTGTTTCAAACTTTATCTTTTCTTCACTATCTTTATAGCATGATTTTAATCTTTGGAATGCAGTTTTGAGCTGATTTTTTGAATTGGTTAGGAATTTCATTCAAATGATCTACGGAACTTTTTTGTAAAAATAAGTTTACGTGGACTTATCACTTTTGTATATCTTCAAGATGTTTCCGTTGTTGAGATGCGATTTCCCGAAGCTTTTTCGACGTGCTTTATTTTTGTTTTTTTTATGCGTTTTTATTCCCTTAAATATTTTTTTATTGCTTCGAAAAGTTTATTAGTATCCAAAGCCGGAATAACAATATCGTAGTGACCCCTTTAAAAAACTTCCACTAAATCGCAACTGTGGGACCTCCATTTCAACCAGCAAAAGAAAATCTTTAAATGTCCTTCTCATAAACTTGGAAAGTAAATGTGTAAATATTCTCAGCAGCCATTATTCCGGCGTCAGATTCGAAAGTTGTAGTCTTCAACATGGCATTCGTATAAGACTGCGATCTTTTGAACACTGGGTCATCCATTTCACACAAACAACATGCAGTGCGCGACAATCGCTCTCCTGACGTGTCTCGTGTACCCTACGACATGGTAGCTAGAAGATGCACTGACCATTTTTTCTATGGAGTCAAGTTCGAAAAGCTTAGTGACCGCTTTGGTGCGCGCTACCGCGTAGAGCAAGGCCGGCCAACCGATTTTCCAAGGAAGCCAGATTTTTAAGTTTGCTGGGGCGGCGGGCCATGATTTTTAAAGGCAATAATACTACTCTCACCATTATACAAGTTCCTTCACTTTGGTCTTGTGTGGCCAGTGTGGGTAATGATGCTGATCAATCAGGCCCAGCGGCCCAAGCGCCAACTGGCGGCCGGCAACCGGCAGGCCTATTCAGATGCCTTTGCCTGAGGCCTGAGGTTAGCAGGCCCTGGCGTAAAGTATGAAAACCAAGCAACTGTTGCGAATATTTGCCATTCTGCGGATATAAATGGCGTAAGCCAAGGCCAACTTTCGGCGCACAGAATATTGAAAATAACTGTGTAGTTTCTTTAAATTTTTGCTTGTGGGATCGCCATTCCAATCCAAGTCTACTGATATTATGAAAATAATCCTTATTCTTTAAATCATGTCTGCATGTAGCTACTCCAGATATTTGACTTTATTATGTTTATACACTAAATAAGTTTTTCCCAGACAGACAGCCAGAAACACTTTATTGCTCACACTAATAATTATAACATAAACAAGAACAAAAACAAATAACACAATATAAGCAAAGGCGGCCTTATCGCCTATATCATACATAGAAAACATCCAGAATAAACACAAATGTGGGGATCGGACCCACGACCCTTAGCGTAGCAGGCAGGGGTACTATCCGCTACGCCATCTGGACAGTCATGTCATAATATATATGGCACAGATCATTTTCTAGTTTGGGAGTCATGACTTTACCTACATCTACAATCAATTGCATGCAATTGTATGTACAATTATTATCATCTTGGAACGTACGACATTATTGTCATAATCGGTAATCTGTTTGTAAATCGTCGAGATAATGCAATGATACCTATTTTTCTATCGTTGCACATTTTTCTTAACACTTTCCAAGTAGCATCCGTTGTCAAATTCTTACATTATCTAAGTCGCGTTTGCTTTTCGTTCCACTCATCCATATCATCCTTATATTCTCCGTCCGGGCATTATGTAATGATGGTGTTACTCTGGGCATCATTAAGTGTGACCCCCATGGTGTGTTCCACCACTTCCTCCTCATCCTCACCCACAGCCAGGTACCTGCAAAAGAAATGCGCTCTCTTAGGAACCAGCTCCTTCTTTATCTTCTTAATACAGATATGACTATATACAACCTCTGCCTGCTAAAAGGGTCGTGGGTTCGATCCCCACAAGACACAAATATTTGTTTGGTAATTTTTTGATATTTGTGTTTAGTCTGGGTCTTTCTATGTTTAATATGTATTTATTTCCGAATTATATATATATATAAGTATTAATATCAGCTATCCAGTTCCCATAGTACAAGCTTTGCTAAGCTTGGGGCTAGATGGCACTGTGTGAATTGTTTCGGATATTTTATTTTGATTTTTTATTTTATATCGTAAAAAATCTTGTAATAATCTTAGGAGATACAATTTATGAAAGTATTTACATACTTAATTAACTTTCCTCGGAACATAGGTTTTTCTAAATCACACGGCGCCATCTAGCCCCAAACTAAGCAACGCTTGTAGGATGGGAACTAGATAACTTATATTAGTATTTATATACTATTCTTTTATTAATACATAATATTCATAGAAAACACCCACACTAAATACAAATATTTGAAAATTGACTTATATTTTCTTGTGGGTATTGAACCCACGGCCCTGGGCGTAGCAGGCAGGGGTACTCCGCTACGCCACCGGGACAGTCAATATGAAAATATGTTTTGGACCTTCCCCATACTTAAAACGTCTTAGCCGTATCGGAGTAATTTTGTATGTCAGAATTATGAGGTACAAAAATCCATGGGGAAAGTTGTCGTCCAACATATTTTTAGATAATCTTTTTACACGTTATTCAATGACTAAGTGACGTGACAATTCAATATGTAGGAATTTCATTGAGTCTACGTCGAAAAATCAGACGATTTACCTCTCGACTGGTCCGGAGACGCAGTCCAACCAGCCGTGCCGGTGCATGGCCTTGATCGTCTTCCTCCTGAACACCACCAGCAATAGGAAGATGATCAGACCTTGGAGAGAGTTTACCAGGTCGATGAGCTCCCTGTGGAATAATAAAGTCAGCCATTATCATTATTTATGTATGATAGGATTGTGGCACAGAATGATTGTGGGTAGGTTATTGCGCACTTTCTCCGCATAAGGTTGCCGCCCCGCCGGCTTTGACAACCGCTGTCACTCGCCGCAGAGCCGTTTTGCACAAGTAATTTATCGGCGATTTGACAACCAGATTTTTGTGACGTGCATGCAGAGATATCGCCGAGATACTACCGCGAGCTCGCGGCAAGTACGCGGCGTAGTAGTAACTCCTCGTCTGAGTCCATTTTGTGAATGAGATAGGCCGGTGTTCGACACCAGCCAACGGTATCAACTGTAAAACGCCGCGTACTCGCCGCGAGCACGCTTCGCAGTGAAATTGCCGGAAATGTCGTTAGTGTGAAAGGGCTCTAAACTAGTTTCGAATGCCGCGCAAAAAACCGCCGGCGACAAGGCGGACTTCGGAGGCTTTCCCGCGGAAAGAACCTTTAATGAGAACAGAGTGTTAATTATTGATTAGTGCTTGTGTACTTGTATCAATAATTATCATTTCACTGGTTCAGGATTCACCTGAAACCAATTTTACCAAAGTCGATTTAGTGGTAGGGTGTTACCTATGGCAGCTAATGTTATGTATGTATGAGTCAGTTGATTTTGTTAAATTACAGATTGAACGGTTGTTCTATAAACGTTTCAAATAAAAGTAGGTTATTTTCACTTATTCAAAGACAATTCGACCGTTTGATTAAAAAGGTTGGAATCCTGGAAAAATATAAAGAACTCTTCAAATTCCATAGGCACCGCTGAAGTCGGTACTAAGTTATTTTATTTACTTTGTACGTTGCAAATTTATTTTAATGAACGTTATCAAACTGCAATGAGTGCAAATATAATTTGCCTACCGGTACATTTATTACCGATAACTATAATTAACTCAATTGTTGTTTGGTTCGCGACCGTACTGTACTATACCTATTGAGTAATGAGTACATACTACGAGTATGTTATCGATTTGCACTTATTAATTTGATAGGTGCGTATTTTATGAATACGACTAGCGGCTCGCCCGCAGTTTTACCCGCTGTTAACCATGTTTCCATGGTATTAAGGCTGGACCATTTTTTATCGGTGCAATAGTTTTGGAGGTTATCGATTTCTCACTTAAAATGAAAAACTAGCCAATTTTCAAGGGTACAGTCAAGACCAGGCTGGGTTAGACAGTTTTGACTATGGTTTGAACCGTTCTTATGCCGCGCGCATAAGACTTACATTGGCAGTTTGAGTGTCTAACCGCACGTGAGCTTGACTGTACTGAGATGGCGCTGAAAATGTTTATTTTAATAGAAACGTACGTAAATAGATGAATTAATGTATTATGGCTCAAATGTAAAATTTTTACTTAGAACAACGCCATCTGGTATGACATTTTAAAAATCTCGTGAACTGACACATGGAAAAGTCCTCATCTTAAGCCAAAAAACACACATCTCTTATCTTCCTCTTAGATTTTTGTTCGCATAAGTTCTAAGTAGGTACAGTTGGACAATGTATAAACAAGACCATACACGATGCGATGCCCTAATTAGAAGCGGACGTGACATTCAGCCAGCATACTTCGCCGTTAACAGATTATTTCCTTTGTAAGTCACAAACGACTTGCTTTTTTTGGCTCTTACTGATAAACTCTGTGAGTAACCATGAGGAAGTACAGTCAGGTTAGAAATAAGTTGATTTTGCGCGTATTTCGTCACTTTTTTATAAAAGAAAACAAATATAAGGCGAGTGTAGCCGTCAACCATCTCGACAGTGGCGCCACTTCACAAAAAAAAGTTTTCTCTTTATACAAACAATCTATCAGAATGTCCGATGCCCAAGTATTTAGTATTATTATAATGTAAAATTAGAACCTGCAAACTCAATAAAATATTAGCTATTAAAGTTATGGCACTTTTTTCCATAACTTTTGATATAATTATATTAAGCTTTTAATTATAGTGTCTATTCCTCGCAAGTTCCTCAAAAGCACAGAAAACTTAAGGTCGTTTCCAATAATTAATTATCATTGCACTGTATCATTTAATATCATTATGCGTTTTCTACCTTTTTGGTATAATTGTGTGCATAACCAAATAATACTAATGTATCTGCATTACTATCCTAATAGTAATATGTCTTGTTTTGTTGTTTGTCCGCCGTGTGATGCCGGCTTAGAATAGCTTCACCCAAATACAAACCGTGGGTGTCGTAAAAAGTGACTGAGGGATAAATTCATCCAGGTAATAGGCAGCAGCGTTCTCTGTGAAAGCAGTATCTTGCACTGCGTTTGCCAATTCGCTTGCTAAGCGTGGTGAGTACTGGGGGTAGCCCTTGTCCAGCAGTGTAATGATATGGCTTGTTCATCATCATCGTCGCTTTCTTCATTACTGAAGGTCGTGTCTGTCTTGAAAATTATTAGTGGCTTTGTTCATAAGTTGTTTCCATACAGTCCTGTCCTTGGTCGTTGGACGACTCGGTGTCCCACACGAAAAGAGAGAGAGAGTCCTGTCCTCGGATTTTCTAATGGCTGACGTAATTGGGAGCCCTGTCAGGGTGGTGACCTGATCAGTCCACCGGGTAGGAGACCGCCCCCGGGATCTTTTACCGCTGACTTTTCCAACAACCACCAGCTTTCATGACTTATGGGATATGGCTTGTTATGTAAAGTAATAATATGTCCATCCAAACCATGCCAAATTTATCTAATTTATTTATCTGTAAGGATTTTTGCTCTTGACGTTACATATGTAGTACTAATAATACAAGGAAACAAGCAAAGCCTGACTGTCTGCGTCATCCACCAGTTCCACGTGGTGGGTGTATTCTGAGTGACAGATTAAATGAATGATTTCACCAGATAAATCATGGATGCTGGTGAATCATGAATTGCATCATTAACATTGCCACAATAGTTTGACTCAGACCTTCTTGCTTTCTTTTCGTGTGGGACATCGAGTCGTCCAACGACCCGATGAAGCCTGGTGTCAGAGTTTCTTCCCCGTTGATTTATCAGTAATCAATTAACTGAAGTTAATATTACAAAGTGTAATATTAGACTAAAAATAGAAGAAATCATCAACAATATCTAGATATATTAATGTAGCCTTAGAAATCCTACTGGCCTTGTAGATGTAAAATATGAAAATTCATTCAAATAAAATAAAATTAAGTTGGATATCGAAACGTGTTAGTATGTTTTGCCCGTAATTAATATGGTTTCGTGCGTCGGAGGGTGCGTTAAGGCGACAATAGCGCTCGAGCAAGATTTAAAAGTCGGTGTATTAAGCAATTACAGCCATCAAATTTTTTTAAAATTGGTATAAACTGTTGAGGATCTAACAGATAACACACAAGGATACTATCATTTACTTGACTGAAAAATAATGACATCTCTATTTGAAACATTTTTACAATATTATGTCTAGAGTTTTAATTTATTTCTATTAGACATTGTAACGGTATTTCTCTACTTTCTATGTTGAAAATACCGTTAAATTTCGCGAAACTTGTAGCGCAAATAATTGGTTGTTTCTCCCTGGGTCAGCGCGAATGGAACGGACCAAGTTTCCAGGAAAAACAGAGCCATAAGAAGTAGAGTAGAATACAAACCAGATTATATGATTCTTGACTAATGAGCCGATCATCTCGAAAGCCCAAGTCACTCCCATCACCCCTGCCAACCTGAGCGTCATCGTGATCCTGAAAATCAATATTCATACATACATACATACACATATCATGCTATTATCTTGCGGAGTAGGCAGAAATGGAAAAAGGCAAATTTCATAATCTAGTAGATAGTACATGGGCTGCATTCTTATTATGCGATAGTTTCGAATACAGAGGACTTTGCCCAGCAGTGGGTGAAATTTTACTTATGACCGATAGCGAAAACTCAGATCGGACTAGTGATAAGGGACAACGAAATACAAATACAAAAATTACTACGAAAGCACAAAATATTTTTGTCTCTTTTCGACTTAAATTTCTTGGGGAAAGTTGTTCCTTATCACCAACCCGTACTCTGTTTACAGTATCGGTCACTTTTGATTTTTAAACCTATGTAGGCTAATTAAGGCACAAGCTTATTAAATTAAATAAATTAAAAACTTGACTGTTTTCTGAGATAAAGCCTAGCCTTTGACACTCGGGGTCATGTAAGGATTCTTCCGATACAATTCTCATTCGAATCTGTTCAGTGGTTAACGAGTTGCAGTCCTTTAAAGAATCGCACATATTTACATACATCAAGTCTAAAAACATTACACTCCTTTATTTGTTGGGCAGTCGTGTTAAAAAAGTCTGTTATAATATTTTAAACCACGTATTAATCTTAGACTAACTACGTGAGTTGAGTATACAACATTACGGGGCTTTAGCTTAGTACCTACTTATTGAGATCTTGAATGTTTTCCCCGTAGTTCTGTTGTCCCAATTGTGGACGGAACAGGTATAACATTTTAACATATCGACGGTTGAAAGGCAAAAGGGGCTAAGCGACACCTTGGGCCAAAATGACTTTTATACATATTCGGGATCAGCGGATTTTTCTGCGTTTTTTGAGCTGAGTTTGACTTCAATCGGAGCATTTTTGTGTCGCTTAGTACCCCCCACATTTAAAAACAAATTGTCGCTTGGGTGCCTCTGCGTGTTCTAAAATAATTAATAGGTCTACGTTGTGCCACACGATGGTATTCGTTCTGTCACTTAAGTCGTTATTTCCTTCCCATTCTTTGAGCAGATACTGCTTCAATCATTATTCCTGATTCTTATTTGTAATTTAATGTATTTACACTCTTTTACCTTATCTTAATAAACACTATGACGTCGTTTAACCGTTTTTACTTCGTGCTATTTTGACTTCAATGGGCGTTTAAACCCTATTACCTCAATCTGTAATCAACGACTTTGTCGGTTAAACCCTTTCACTTCGATCTGTAAATAACATCTGTGTCGCTGAAATCCTTTTACATCAATCTCTCAATAACAACTGTGTCGCTTGAACTCTTTTACCTCTATCTCAAATTAACAACTGTGTTGCTTGAATCTTTTTACCTCAATCTGCAATTAGAAGTTATGTCACTAGATCCCTTTTTCATAGATCCAGAACATTGAAGCATTCACAAAAAGATCGATTAACCTCGCACTCTTTATCGATATTTTTTTCGTTGGATCTGTTTGACGGTATTAAAATCGGTCAATATTGTTGGCTAATTCGTTTTTCAATACATTGCACATTACCTATATGATATGTCGAACCTTTTATACATTTGTTTGTTTTAAAAACAAATATGGTGAGCACCTTTACTTAGATTATTAAAACATGATTTAAGGCATTTAAAGCTCAAAATTAAATAGAATATTTTATTTAAGCCCACAAAAAAATTTATTAAAGCCATTAGTAAAGGTGGTTAAACCATAATTATTTTGCAAGTTCTTAGATGGGGCCCATAGATTTCTTGAATTCTAGCCTGTTCCCCGCCTCCCGCGACCCATCCGCAATTTAAACGCGCGCGCGTTTGTTGTGTTTACTTCTCGCTCGGTCGTCAGCGAGTCGCCAGTGAGTGAAATTGTGGGTCGCGTGCGCTACATTCGACAAACCAAGTTTAAGGTAAGTACCTAATTTTATTTACAGTACGCTTGCTACTTACTGAATAAGAATACTACCCTGATTATTCATCATCATCATCAGCCTATTGCAGTCAACTGCTGGACGAAGGCCTCCCCCAGGGTAAGCCATAGGGAACGATCTCCCGTTTTCGCCATCCAGTCGCTACCAGCCGCCTTTCTAAGTCATCGGCCCACCTGGCCGGAGGTCGTCCAAAACTACGCTTGCCGAGGCGTGGCCTCCACCCGAGAACCCGTTTGCTCCACCGTCCGTCGGTTCTACGACAGATGTGCCCAGCCCACTGTCACTTTCAATTTGCTACATTTCCAGACTATGTCCGTTACTTTGGTCTTTTTGCGGATAGTCTCATTCCGGATTTTATCCATTATAGACATACCGAGCATAGACCTTTCCATAGCTCTCTGAGTGACATGTAACCGGTGGGCCAGTTTAACTGTCAGGTTCCACGTCTCAGCTCCATAGGTCATGACTGGCAGGACGCAGTGATCGAACCTTGGTCTTAAGGCATTGTGGCAAGGGTGATTCCAAAATATGACGCAACTTCCCAAATGCTGCCCAGCCCAGCTTCACTCTTCTGGTGATTTCAGCCTCAAAGTTATCTCTACCCAGCTGCAAAGTTTGCCCAAGGTACACATACTTCTGGACAACCTATAGGGCTATACCTTCGACGGAGACCGGCTCGGGGATGATGTGTTGATTGAACATGACTTTTGTCTTGTCCAAGTTCATCCCGAGTCTAACACGTCTCAAGGCGACGTTGAGGCTGGTCAGAATTTTTTGCAGATCCTGCAGTGATTCAACCATAATGACTATATCGTCGGCAAAGCGGAGATGTGTGAGATATTCGCCGTTGACGTTGATGCCTAGTCTATCCCACTGCAAAGTTTTAAAGATATCCTCCAGCGAATTGGTGAAGAGTTTCGGGGATATAAGTCACCCTGTCTTACACCTCGGAGTAGTTTGATGGATCCTGTTTTGTGGTTTTGTACTTGGATGGACCTCCACATATCGCTAATGCAATTGGCACCGCTGCAAGGTCTCCAAAACATCCCAGGTTTTGATGGAGTCGAAGGCTCTTTTGTAGTCCACAAAGGCCATACACAGCGGTTGGTTATACTCTTCTGACTTCTGTACAACCTGCCTATGGATGTGGTCCACGATGCTGAAGTTTTTACGAAACCCAGCCTGTTGCGGTGGCTGGAAGGCGTCAAATCTTTATGCCAACGATTCGTAACGACTCTCGAGAACAGCTTATGGACGTGGCTCAGAAGTGTGATCGGCCTATAGTTTTTGAGGAGCGTTTTGTCTCCTTTCTTGAAAAACAATGCCACACCACCTCTGCTCCACGCCTTCGGGGTTATCCCATTGGCTACAACAGAGTTGAATAGCGTTTTCAGCTCCTCCAGGACAGGTTTTCTACCAGCCTTAAGTAGCTCAGAGGCCACTCCGTCTTTACCGGGAGCCTTCCCATTCTTAAGCTGTTTAAGAGCCGCCCCAATTTCGTCTACATCCACGTCAGGGAGATCGTCGGTAAAGTGGTGAGAGAGTGGAGCTTTGGGGTCTGTGGTCGCGTCAGGTTGTGGTTTCTGCGCATGCGAGTTGATGCGAGGCATACAGATTTCCGTAGAAGTCCTCAATTTGAGCGAGAATCTTTGGAACCGATGTGACAGTTACACCATTCGAGGTAGTTAGACCCCCGATTTTTCTCAATCGCCTCCTTTATGAGGCGAGTGTTCCAGCATCGGAGGTCGCGTCTCACCATACTTCGGATCTTTTTGTTAAGTGACTGGGGATCTGGCAAAGCATCCTCTGGTGTTTCCCGTCTAATTCGCATAATTTCCAAGGTCTCGCTTGAAAGTTTAGACTTCTTATCTGTTCGCCTTTTCCGAAAGTGCCTCCGTCCCGTTTCGCATATAGCCCAAATTATGCCCTCAAAGTCCTCGTCAACATTCGCAGGGGTCTACAGGGCAGCGAACCGATTTTTTAATTCGAGTTGGAACTCATTATGTCCGGCTTGGGTCAGATTGGGACGAAGAACTTGCCTTACCATGCGGTTTCTTTCTAGCTTGAAGTTGATATTTAGGGTGCCTCTTACAAGTCGGTGATCGCTTCCGGTATTGAACCTATTGATCACTGAGACATCTCTAAATATATGCCTTTTATCCGTATAGACAGCGACCTGGGCCGACAGGTTAACGTGCCCTCCAAAGCACGAAATCATCTTACTTACGGACAATTAGGTGATTCACTCTGAAATGTCCTAACCAAACTGGGAACAACTAACAAAATTATAAATTGATGAATATCAACTTTGTGTGTCCCACTGTCGTGTATCTGACAAGTTTTTTTACCTTTGCAGAAACGAATTGTATAAAGAGAGTGGCAAAATAAGTGTGAAACTTAAGATTGAATCACTGAGTTTATTCAGGCAACTAATTATGTTTTTTTGCAGATAAAGAAAAATGGAGTCCGCTTGAAGAAAACTATTAAGAGACAACATAAACAGTTGTTCAGATAAGATAAGAAAAAGAAGCTGATAATATAATAAAAATAAGTAAACGTCTTTTTAAGGATAAACACAATAGCGAAAACATAGACCAATCAAAAAGAACTACAAGACAAGATAAAGAAGAAACACCTATGAAAAATACCAAAAGACAAAACAAAGAAGACACACATATGAAAAATACCAAAAGACAATGTAAAAAGAAACACCTATGATGTACACAAAAAGACAAAATGTAGAAGAAACACTTAACAAACAAAAAAAGTATGAAACAACCAATATTAAAAAACCCAAAATACCAAAAAAAAGAGAAGAGCTTCTAAACATAGATAAGAATGTACAAAATACCAAAGAAGAATTGATTTTTCCAGTGGAGGTGAATTCACAAGTACCAAAAATACTGCTGATTCGAAAAAGAACAAGATTTGATCAATATTGATGTGGCAGTAAGTTTTCGTACATCTAAGGTGAATCACACATTATGATGTATGTCGCTTCGACACGCGAGTCCTATGCGTCTGTTCGACTTTTATTTAGTACTAGCTTTTACCCGCGACTTCGTCCGCGTTAGATAGTTTTTTTTAGCAATAGGTTCTAAAGTAGATATGTATATTCATAGAAAGTATGACAGTGATATTAGAACAGTTCTTATCTCTACTGTTTTAGGATGACTTGCTTGCTTCTCTTGTTAAAGGGATAATTCAAAATTTGCTATCCGGTGTACTGCCCTGCGAGATCAATATTTATAACCATTGAATACAAAAGTCAGTAAATAACAAAAAAATCCTCGGTAAAAAGTTGCCAATGTCCTTTCTCAACTTATTCCCATCATACTGAACAACTTTTGTTTTGGAACCATTTCTGTATCTCTAATAGTTTAGGTGGGCTCCTGATGGTACATCTGGTGGTCTACATAAGGTACTCCAGATCCTCAATGTCCTTGTGAAAAGAAGCGGCCCATCATACTGAACATCTTTTGTTTCATTACCATGCCTGTATCTCTAATAGTTTAGCTGGGCTCCTGATGGTACACCTGTTGGTCTACATAAGGTACTCCAGATCCTCAATGTCCTTGTGAAAAGAAGCCGCCCATCATACTGAACAACTTTTGTTTTAGAACCATGCCTGTATCTCTAATAGTTTAGCTGGGCACCTGATGGTTCACCTGGTGGTCTACATAAGGTACTCCAGATCCTCAATGTCCTTGTGTAAAGAAGCGGCTTATCATACTGAACAACTATTGTTTTAGAACCATGCCTGTATCTCTAATAGTTTAGCTGGGCTCCTGATGGTACACCTGGTGGTCTACATAAGGTACTCCAGATCCTCAATGTCCTTGTGAAAAGAAGCGGCCCATCATACTGAACAAATTTTGTTTTGAAACCATGCCTGTATCTCTAATAGTTTAGCTGGGCTCCTGGTGGTACACCTGGTGGTCTACATCTGTACTCCAGACCCTCAAATGGTGATAAAAAGTAGCCTATGTCCGTTCTCGGTATGCTAGCAATCTCTGTGCCAAGTTTCATGAAGATCGGTTCAGCGGTTTGGCCGTGAAAGCGTAGCAGACAGACAGACAGACAGACAGACAGACAGAGTTACTTTCGCATTTATAATATTAGTGTGGATGGATTGCATTGATAGTTGCTTGCGAGTCGTGCTATCGCACGATTGTTGCACGTCAGCGCGACTCGCATGCGTCTGTCAGTACTCTCAAAGAACTCCATACAAAATAAAAGTCGGACAAACGCATGCGACTCGCATGTCGGAGCGACATGCAACATTGCTTCATAACCACCTAGGTAAGTAGATGACTGATTATAAGTAAAGAAGTATTTTTTATAAAGTTTTTAAGAATGGCGGCTTCTAGAATCGGGACCATTGTAAATTCATAAGCAGACTTGCTTATATAATTGTTTTAAAATTTAAAATGCCGTGTGTCTATATTCGAATTGACAGCAACATCGAATATAGACACACGGCTATATTCGATGTTGCTGTCAATTCGTTTTTTTTATTTATCTATGGCAGTTATGCTAGTGTTTAAATGATTACTTAAAACTAGGTAGATGACTGATTAAAAGATTTATGTATTGTTTTGTTTAGAAGGTAATATTTTTATGTTAAATACATTTTTATGCCAGTTATTGAATGATTTCTTGAAACTAAGTAGATGACTGATTCATATAGAAGTATTTGTTTTGTTTAGAATTTCTAATAACTTTGTTAACAACTCAATATATTTTTGTATATCAGGTAACATTTATTTGACTAGTGACTGATACTGAAAATTAGGTATACGTTGATAACAAAACATTTTCCCTAAAAATCGATCAGCTGATTGAGCTACTATAGAAGAAAGTACTTAGGAAAAGTTGTTTGTTACCACTAGCATGTACCCAGTTTTTAATATCGTTCACTAGTGATAAGTACCCCCTAAAAAATAATACTTGGTATTGTTTTAAGTTTTTAAACTAACTATAATACTTTAATAATAAAATAAATAATAAAACTATTTTAGCTACTAAAATTGATATTTTGTTTTATTTTATACTATGGATACTTTCTCAACTCCTTCAAATGTAAAGGCTTAAATCACACTTAACCGTTTTTCGAACAAAAGCGCGACGTTTAGACCGTTTTTGTTTTAAAGAGTAGTGTAATTCAATCATTTTCCCTGTATTTTATTTTTTCAAATTGTTCACTTCACTCTATATTCCAAAAATATTAATTTAACTCTAATGGACATAATTCGTTTTACTTCATTTTATAATTTATTTATTTTTCAACTAAGTTATTTAACCACGTTCTTTGTATCCAAAGCTTATGAGGTAGAGCATTATACCTGAATCTTCATATCAAATTTAAGTAACATACATCGTATTACCTCATTTTATAATAACATACATTGAAAAGTAAGTTTTTTTACCTAGCACTGTAAATGAATCAGTTATATAGTAATGCGTTTTACCTCATTTTAAAGTAGGAATTAATATGCTTAAGCCATTTTACCACGATTTGTTTAAATTTGTCTTGACCATAGTTCCTTTTACCTTGCCCCTCGTTTAGGTCATTTGGTCTCAACCGCCATTTATTTTATTTAATATTAACAGCCGAACAGTTTGATTTTCTATGAAATATGCGCATTCATATTTAGAATTTTATTTTGATTTTTATTTTGTCAAATATTGAATATGCAACAAGTTATGATTTTTTTTCTGATTTCGGCACCTTTAAAACGTTCTCCTGTAAAGTTCTCAAAATGTCGCTCAGCCCCTTTTGCCTTTCAACCGTCGATATAATCAACATGAACAAGTGGGTTTGTAAGCGCAGTGCAAAATGTATACATTTATGTACAAGGGAATGCTGTTGCTACCAGTATGGCAGTAGGTGTTCCTTCTACCCTGGATGTATCCCTTGTCACGCTCGTCTTTTACGACACCAACTGGTAGAAAGAGCTATTTTATCCGGCTTACATACGGGTAACTCAATTTTGTACTTAGGTAGTTACTGTTGTAGAACCGATGGACGGTAGAGTAAGCGGTTTTTCATGTGAAGGCCAGTGTCCGATATTATCAAACTACAGGCTACAATTTTACAGGTGAAATTCGATGTTCATTGCGAAGTCGGTTAGCCATTATGATACCACGAATACAAAACAGCTACGCAATGTACTAAGAATTTCACCTGTAGACTTGCAGCCTGTAGTTTCATAACATAGGCACCAGGCCTCGGCAAACGTAGAGTTAGACGCGCTCCGACCAGATGGTCCGATGATTTGAAGAGAGCGGCTGGTAGTGACAAGATGATGAAAACGGGTGATCGAGCCTTATAGCGTATGCAATAGGCTGATGTAATGATGTGAGGTACTAACTTGTATTTGATAGCTTTGATGTGACTGGAGGAGAACGTCTGTTTCCATAGAGTGGCCAAGACGTACACGAATATCAGAATATTGACGGCGGTCAGGATCGACATCACACTGTACATCCATATCCACTGGTGATCCTTATCTGAAATCAAGAATGTCGATCATTTCCAACAAACCTGTTCTATGGAAAACAAACTTAATTTTACATACCTAGGTACACTTCTAAAATTGTTCACACTTGCTTAGAATAGAAGCCACTAGGGACGTAGGGACCAACATATAAAAATATTTAACAATGTTTTATTAAAAATTTATGAACCATCGTTTTTTTGCCATAGTGCCTGCAATGCAATACTCGCTAATACATAATTTGTTGTTGCAAAAGTTACTTACCTGAAGGATGCTCTGTGAGTATTCTTACTGTTTCTAGATTTCTTAGATACTTAGTACAAAATTTTAATAAATGAATACTTACTGAAGAACCAGCACTGTGTCAGTCCAATGCCAGGCTTAGAATGTGTCCCAGGCACATGGTTGTAGATCGCCATGATACAGCTTAAAACAGCAGGGCATGTCCACGCGTAGATCGCGTAGTGAATAAACTCCCGTTCCATCCATCGATAGTTCGATGTCATTGGTCTTCTATGAAATAAACATATATGACGTGAAAAAAAAATTACAAAAATATATCAATGGAGGGACGTACAACGAAAAAAAAACAGAAAAATTATATAGGAAGATCTTTTCTTTTCATATTTCTATAGTTTTATTTTTGGGGATACTGGTTCACTCCTTGAAATACTGTCGGGCAGGTTAAATTTGTTCATAGTAATGTTTAAATCGTACCTGATGCCAAATAAAATTTGAATGGATATTGCATTCATCCAGAAGAAGCTGGCAATCAAGAAGAAATACGTGAAGTGACCTGAAAAAAACACATAAACAAAATAAAAATAATTATATTTATGACAGAAACTAACACAAAAAGAAATAATATAACTAAGGCAAATATAAAAAATAATAATGATCACTTGAAATATCTTCCAGGAATCGGAACTAAAAACGTTGCTTTTGTCATATAAGTAAGTCATTGTGTATGAATGGACAAAAATTATATTTCTCATTCGAAAAAGCTGACTACGAGGCTAACTTCGTCTAGAATACACCTAGAACGTATGTGTACTTTACCAAGAATCATACTGTATCTATAATACTAACCTAAAAAGAAACCTTAGGGTAAGCCCCTTCCTTTATTTATTTGATACCCCATTATTATAAAATGACATTAAATATTACAAATTAAAAACAGAAACCTTAGGGAAAGCCCCTTCCTTTATTTATTTGATACACATTTGATTTCCCGCTGAATCGCGGCACTAACGCGCTGAGCAAAAAATATGCCAACCCTCAGATCAACAGATGCCTCAAGGAGGCGTGTTGTGGTGTACTGGTTTCCCTTGAAAATAGGCCCCAGCCCACGACTCCACAGAGTAACGTAGAAACATATGAACCACCCAGATCCCTCTTCTTTGTAATCTCTGCCGAACGAGCTGCAGCTCCGGCACGCGCTGCCAAATCACCAAATGGGAGGGCATACCAAAACTCTCCCCTGTTTCCACGGAATGAGAGACATACCATCCGGCCTCCGTCCATCTGACCGGCAGACACCACTTGGCTTAAGCACAGCTTGAACACTGGCTGACACCAAAGCTCTTTTACGAGCAATAACTACGGCCATCACTAAACTGGCAAGTCAACCCATTATGCCGAAGCTCATTGACCCATTCCTCACAGCGGCATCGTTGTGGCTCGTTTGTCACGCCTTAATGCAAGCCAACGGCTAAAGACAAGGTAGTTTACCCAGAAGCGTCTTAATCTTGCATGAAAGATAAGAGTAAGTAGAAATACACACCTTGAGCCGCACACAGACACAACTGTACTTTGTGCTTGAAGTCTTGAAAAAAGAAGACGATTGCCAAATTACTTGACCTAAGCCTAAACTGAGGCATAAGTTTACTATGCTTTTTCCCAGCAGATCCCTGCAAATAATATTAACAATTATAAGCAATACAAACCTCGAGCCGCGCAGAGGCCCATGTGTTCGAATTCAAAAAGGTTATTGGCTGCTAGTATTGCAAGACCTAAGCCCAAACTTAGGCATAAGTTTACTATGCTTTTTCCCAGCAGATCCCTGCAAATAATATTCACAATTGCATTTTACAGTAGATCTCATCCCACAAACCAAACAGGGACAAAGAAGCATATAAAATTATCACTAAAGTGCGTCTGGTTTAAGCTCGTGGAATGGGGCATTGACCCCGCATAATAATTTACACTGACTCAAATCATGAAGTGACAGGTCAGCTTGAATGAGGAGTCAATGCTCTCTTCACGAGATTGTAACAAACGCAACATAGCTGTTGTTTATACGACGGTGTACCAAAAACGCAGCCTTGATCAGACCACGAAATGACGAAACTGAACATGTTTTTATATGCTGCAAACCGAGAAAAAAGAAACGAGTTTCCATAGTGAGCTAATTGGAAATATATTCTAGTTTTCCGACATATGCTCCATAGGGAAAGTTTTTCAGTTTCATGGTCTCACATACCTGCCATGATCATCATACCTGCCGTCCCCTCACACCCCAGCCTATGGTGCGTTTGTTATAATCTCGTTAATACAGAATCGTATTCTGTATTCTGTGAAAAAGGGATTTTCCCTGTATTCAAGCTGACCTGTCACGTCGGGATTTCAGTGTCAGTTTGGATGCGGGGTCAATTCCCACACTTTAGTGATACTCGTATTTATTGAACACCAAATTTTAAAACACTTCCCGTGTTAGGTATAAAAATTTTAAAAACTTAAAAAAATTTAAAAGTTTTGAACCTGTGATTTTCGTCATTACTAGTGACGACGCCTCTTCCATCTGGGCTACCGCAGCTCGTTCCTTGCCCGCCAAAATTGCAAGTTTTCATAAACTCTTATTTATACTTTTGTGTGTCTTTACTGTTGATTTTTAATGGACCACCATTATTTTATACATTAGCGTCCAATCATATTAGTACCTATATGCGTAGAATGATATCTCTAAACTCACCGTAGCTCTGGTAAAACAGCATAAATAACTGAAGTGATCAACAGCAACACGCCAGACACTACCATGCACCAGTGGTTCACTTCTTGTGGGATCGTCTTCTCTATATTTTCTGCGCAAAATACTACGGCCGTGAAATTGCGTACGTTTGCCATGCAGAATCTGCAAAAGAAAACATAAACATTCACTTCGCTATACAGTGATGTCAAAAGAAAAAAAATTATATGAGTTATTCTGAGGGGTATCAGAATCACCTCCATGTATGTTTGACGATTCTTTGCAGTTCCCGATTTATTCTAGTTTAAAGATTTATTTGAAAAAATCGACTGACGCGTACTATTTAATAATTATGTATGCTAGAAAGTAAAAATCATGATGAATATGCTTTTTTATGTTCTTGTGTAGGTTATCAATTTGCAATTTTTTGAGATACGATTCATCGATGCCCGACGTGGTTAATTTTGTATGAACGGTAGTGTGCTTGGTCCATGTAATTTATGATATCCTTCAGAGGGTCAAAACACACGTACAGTTTTTATTTTTACAGTTTAATCAGGCCCAATGGCTCTAGTGCCGATCGGCGGTCGGCGACAGGCGGGCCAATTTAAATGCCTTGGCGGGTCTGGGGATGGCCCTCCTTTAGTTAATGGTTGCCCTTCATATTAGATACCCAACGACTCCACGAACCCTGTTGTCGTGAGTTTTTAAACCGTCGCGTAGCCTACAAAGCCTCTGTGTGGAACAAAGTAGAACTACAAAGATTTTTTTAAAGTTCTATATACTTTTCATAAAGTATGGTCAACTATTGTTTTACTTCCGTTAAAAAGATTTCCACAGGTGATCAACCTGTAAGTAGTACTTGTATTTTCTTATTAATACGTATTTTTAAGTATTAGTGATGGATAATAATAAATACTTACTGCCCCGGTTCAAATAAGAAATCAGGCGGTAAAAATTGAAACTCTTCATTATACTCAGATTTGAACACCAGTTGTCCATGGTCATTTAAAGAGTATTTATAATCTGTCCCTGATAGATTTATGTTGCTCAAGTCACCGCTGCAAGTCAACGCTATGGAAGTAGATGTGTTGGTACTTGGTTCCCAGCATAAATGCTCCACAGAGTTACTTTCATTGACAATTCTTACAACCAGGTGTCCAATTGAACAGCACTCGGAACTTTTCTTCACTTCTTCATTTTGAGTGGAATTCGCTTCAGCTCGAATCGACCCCGAAGCAATCAACATAAACAAAACTGTCCGAAACATTTTGTTTTCTTTTTCCTTCTACACTTTCACTATTCACTCATTCCACGAGTTCCTGTCACTGATAGAATTTTAATTATTTATACGGAGGTATAGAGGAGGAGGATAGATACTCCGCATTACTAACTAGCCTGAAAAATAATTAAGTCAAGTTTAATGGTTGAAACAAAAAAAAATAACTGTAACGTCACTCATTCATACCATAAGCCTCGTATAATATACATCACAATATATCGTTTTGTTAAACTTAATATTATAATTAATATTTTTGTGTTAATGTGCGTCAATTTTTTATTTATATATTTTCATACATACAAAAATCATGTCTATATATCTTGTGGGGTTAAAAACGGACGTTGACGCAACGTATGACAATTATTTATAGGGCATTTAGAAAATACTTTATCACCATAGTGACAGATTGTCAGCCCATCGCCTAAATTTGCAATACTCATGTAATCCTCGAGCCCTTTAGTCGCCTCTTATGACATCCACGGGAAATAAATGGGGTGATGTTATTCTAAGCCGGTATTACACTGCAAAGCCAGCATCATCACAAAAGTTTTATTAGCGGTAAAATAAATCGACATGTAGTGTTGTTATGTATGATTTTTTTTATGAAAGTTTTTAATTACATACGTACTGCAACTATCCCTATACGTAAAAATATTTAACATCTAGCTGTGCACAAAATTTCAAACACTGTATCATTCACTGTACTATAGGTACATTAATTCGTATATTAAGTATTGAAGAACATTTGTATATGTATTATCGTAAGAGTTTTTACTTATCGCGCGCGCAAAACGGACACGACTCACGTGTATAACAACACTAGTCATACTGCTGAACCTTTGGTGTAGTGTTTGTTATACAGCCGAAATTTCAAACAAACTCACGTGGGCAAAATGCAAATATGAGGTACTAAGACCGATTGGGATTCGTTAGATAAAACGGCTATAACATTAGTTTGCCGACCATGCACGGTTCGGAATACATTGCTGGTTATGTTGAGTTTATTGTTATTACAACCACGTAATAGACAGCAATAAAACGAACAGTGCACGGTCGTCAGACGGGATACAATCGTTTTGCATATTGTTGAAGTTCCTAATATACTTTGACATACCACGGTTTGCATTTTTTTTTGTCATACTATTTGTTTGGCATAATATTTATGTGTCATACATACTGCATTGAAAGTCATACTTTTATTTTGACTTATTTTATAATTTGAAACACTTTTAAAGTAATAGGTTATGGTGCGGCGGCTAAGCCGCGAACATGCTTTTCTAGGAGTATGTAGTCGACATTATGCCTTGGTTATTTATGCTTCAAGGGTTATGCGTGTTGTTTTTATGACTTTGAATAATTATGGCTATATAAAATATGCGTAATACAAATATGACTTAAAATTTTATGCAAACCGACCCCAAACCTCGTCAGACTAGTGTAATAGTCGCATAAGAGTTAAAAGGAGTTTCACAATTTATAGATTTATACACGTTCTCAAAAATGCATGGACAGATTTTGAATATTCTTGTTTTCTTTGTAAGCGTTTACTCCTCAGGAGGTCTCATAAGTCACCAAGTCTAAAGATGTAATATTCGAAAAATCTAGGGAACAATTTAAAATCCATAGGCACAGCACAGTTCGTTCTAAAACGCAATATATATTATTTGTTTGAATTCTGAGCTAAAAAGATGTTGTTATTAAAAAATATCTACAAGTATAGACATCGTAACTTCTCTCTTACCAACATAACCGACTGCTTAAATCTCGAAAAACTTAATACCTGTTACCGAAATAAACTGCCAGAAGGCAGTCAGAAGACCTTGGCAGTTTTAGAATTAATTGAGAATCGTGGATCGCGGTTTCTTTTTGTATCTCCGGCTTTGCAAGAGTTTCATTGGTTTATTACCCTCCAGTTTTGTCATTCGGAAATGCATTCGTACTATTTTTTATTAATGTTCCTAGCAAGGCAACTATACCAAACACCTACCCGACTATTACTGGTTTACCTAGTTTTTTTCAAATTCCAATGTTTTAAAAATGTCTTAGTTAGATGTTTTTGGTCGTTTGGTATTTCGCTGTTTGGAGTATAGAATACTCGTAACACAGTAACAGCGTCGATGGCATTACAATGACCTTAACTTAGAGTACCTATATAGTAACATTAGTAACCAACTTGGGTACTATATACTCCAAGGACCTTAACCACTATGTCTCAAGCTTTTAGCTGAATACCTACGGAATTGTCAAAAATATAAAGGTGTTACAAAAGAACTCAAAAATAATAGTATTCTTTATAATCAACAGTCATCACCATCAGTCGATAAAATAATTGCATCACTTAACAAGCAATGTATACCGGATCTCGCTCAGTCAGATCAGTTGAACTTTAAATTGTCAAAATAGTGCTACGATGCAACGATAAATATTGTGTAATTTGTTTAAAAAAAAACCGTTATTTTGAAAATCGACACTACGTTATTGTAAATAGATGAAATGTCAATAGAAGGGTCCGTTTCACACCCTTTTACCTTTTACTAGTTATTCTGTAACACGCCTTAAATCTGACACTACTAATATACGCAACTGATACGCTTTTCACATAGCGGAACGCGGGCCCTTATTCAGTGTATCTTTTTTTTTATTAAGGATGGTTTTGCTCTTGACTCTAGTCTTGACTCAGAATCTATACCTACACTGTTATAGTGTAGAGGTCCGGATCAAACTACATCTAGGAAACGACTGATTATTTATTGTAATACATACATCTTCCCCCTTTAAAAATTTAGGTAAGGTAAACATAACGTAGGTACCTCTATAAACCGTAGGTAATTTCGTATTTAATGTTTCCCATACAATATTTTCAAACGCTGAGATTTTTAACTAACATTAAAGGAAGAAAATATGGTACTCAGTAAATGAAAAAATTGACATACATAGGTATAATCCCTTGCGGGGCAGGCAGAGCGTTAACGTATGAAAATTTTCTATCAATAATTGTTAACATTCATGCATTTTTCTATCTAACTCCAACATTCGATAGCTAAATAAATAATTCACTAACATTAACAGCCTCCCAATGCTGACCAATATATTTTTTAAAAGATGTGTATCTGAATAACTGTTATATATATCCTACTACCTTACATACCCATGTCATCTGTCGTGTAATACTTTAATTAATGTAACTTTTAATATACCTGTGCCGTGTGATGCCGGCTTAGAATAGCATCACCCCATTTCTTACCCGTGGGAGTCGTAAGAGGCGACTAAGGGACTCGAGGGTGTGTATTGCAATTTTAGGCGATGGGTTGACACCCTGTCACTATGGTGATACACAA
Organism: Tuta absoluta; assembly: GCA_027580185.1. Taxonomy (NCBI): domain Eukaryota; kingdom Metazoa; phylum Arthropoda; class Insecta; order Lepidoptera; family Gelechiidae; genus Tuta; species Tuta absoluta. Next base: position 347,589 of record JAQAHW010000019.1, on the reverse strand, counting down.
TTTTCAGAATGTCCCCCAAATATTTGTCAGACGTGGCGTAAATGTTCGTTTTTGCGGCCATTTACGCTCTGCCTACCCCGCAAGGGATTATAGGCGTGATATTTATATGTACTAGCTTTTACCCGCGACTTCGTCCGCGTTAGATAGTTTTTTTAGAAACAGGTTCAGGTTTAGGTGGGCTCCTGATGGTACACCTGGTGGTCTACATAAGGTACTCCAGATCCTCAATGTCCTTGTGAAAAGAAGCGGCCCATCATACTAAACAACTTTTGTTTTGGAACCATTTCTTTATCTCTAATAGTTTAAGTGGGCTCTTGATCGTACACCTGGTGGTCTACATAAGGTACTCTAGATCCTCAATGTCCTTGTGAAAAGAAGCAGCCCATCATACTGAACAACTTTTGTTTTAAAACCTTGCCTGTATCTCTAATAGTTTAGCTGGGCTCCTGATGGTACACCTGGTGGTCTACATAATGTACTCCTGATCCTCTATGTCCTTGTGAAATGAAGCAACCCATCATACTGGCCAACTTTCGTTTTGGAACCATTTCTGTATCTCTAATAGTTTAGGTGGGCTCCTGATGGTACACCTGGTGGTCTATATAAGGTACTCCATATCCTCAATGTCCTTGTGAAAAGTAGCGGCCCAAAGTACTGAACAACTTTTGTTTTAGAACCAAGCCTGTATCTCTAATAGTTTAGCTGGGCTCCTGGTGGTACACCTGGTGGTCTACATCTGTACTCCAGACCCTCGAATGGTGATAAAAAGAAGCCTATGTCCGTTCTCGGTATGCTAGCAATCTCTGTGCCAAGTTTCATGAAGATCGGTTCAGCGGTTTGGCCGTGAAAGCGTAGCAGACAGACAGACAGATAGACAGAATTACTTTCGCATTTATAATATTAGTGTGGAAGTGTGGATGCATGTATGTTTAATATACCAAATTATATAAGTATGTAAAGTACACGACTAAAGGAGATATGTATCTCAACAATCTGTATCTCTCAAACAAAATTCACCTCTAATCTACAAACAAAAGTCAGTATTCGTAGGGAATTCGCATTATTCTGTCCCTTACGTATAAGTTGTAATTTTTTTTTAAGCAAAGTTAAAATATAGGCTGATTATATTTTAAGAGGTACTAGTCCATAAACCTGACCAACTTTCCCCAAAAATCTTCGAAATATGAATTTAAAAATTTTTGCTCTGGTACAAAATGCATCCAGCATGTCCTATGTCAATTTGTAAGGGCGGTCCCAATTTTTAAATGTCGACTATTCTATGTTTCCTGGGGAAAATTGATCGGTTTTATGGTCTGGCTCCTTTGAAATATTTCCAGCTAATATTTTTAGGAGATATATGCCGTGGCGGTAACGCTGTAGCCTACCGTCCTACTTGCTCTTGAGCCCTTCTTCATTGAGCCGCTTCCTTTAACGTCAATGAAGTTCAGCCTAAAGTGTACCATCATGTGCAAATTTTTAATAACTCTTTATTGCTAGCAGCAATTTCTCTTTAAGCTTCAAGATACCTAAAAACTCATAGAAATTGCAATCATTCAGATACGTTTCGAAAAATATGTGTCTCTCTCGTAATTCGTATTCTAGTCTTGGAATTTCTTATACAACGAAGCATACTTATTCGTCTTAACCTCAGAAATATCAAGTTCACCCAACAATTCTCTGCCATATTGCATATCTGCTCCTTTGATGTGCATAAATGATGCACATTTCTTCTTCCCTGTCGCTGTATCTTTCCCTAAAGCTATGAAATAATATTCTAAAGCGGTTTTCCATTTGCACCGTATCTCGTCGTTTCGGCTCGGGTTGTTGTACAGCCGCATACGACAAAAAACCGGTTTTCGTTCATCCTTTTGGCACTGAAATCCCAACGTATTTTCAGAACTTCCAATACGTATCACTCGCGATTGACGACACCTGACACCATGTAATAGTGTAGAGATCCGAATCAAACAATATCAGGGAAACGACTGATTACTTATATTGTCCACAGCTACTACAGATGCTGAAGTTCTACGCAAGATTTGAAATAAGTGACGAGACAGGGGACCCGATGTCAGATCGTGACATGACCTTGTCACACTACTCCAGGATTACTTCCTTACAGGTTCGTACCCTTGAGCACACAGTTGTGAACCCTTGAGCATAGACAGAAGTAACAATCCGTAATATCTTGATCACTCGCAACGAGAAAAGTAAAAAAAAAATGTTCAGTAATCTTCTTATCTCATCTTATCTAGCCTGTGATATCATATCCCACTGCTGGGCAAAGGCCTCCCTCTTCTTCTTTCATCTACAGGTAATACCACGGGAAAATATCTTATTTCATTTAGTTAGTGTAGCAGTGGGTGAAACCGCTGGTCTGGTGGCAAGTACAGTCGGTTGTAGCACATAAGGTACCAGGGGTGCTCCAAAAGAACTGAATTATTTTTGTCTCGAGCAATATTTTTTTCTTGACATGAAAGTGTATTAGCAGAAAATAACTTCCTTGAAGAATAAGTTTAAATTTTTATTATGTATTAACTGGGGATAAAATAATTCAGTTCTTTTGGAGTACCCCTGGTACCTTAAGTGCTACAACCGACTGTACATACACCGCAGCATATTAATCAATATTATGCTCTCAACACGAGTATCAATTACAAATTTATCATGGTAGATTATTTGTTCATATCAACGTGCTGTTGCTATTTTATAGCCGATTATCTTCTGCAAACCTCCTTATTAAACAACTATGAATCACGAAGGATAATCGCTTCATAGCTTAGATTAGGTAGGTAATGATAAAATGAGATCATATCTAGGGCACAAGCAAAGCCTATTCAGGGAGTAATAAAAAGAGTATAACAAGCCGAAAGGAGGTCAAGCTACTCATGAAACAAAACAACATTATCCATGGAAAATGGGTGAAAATAAAAAAAAACTGGCCCTCCCATACAAAATTTCCGATCAGCTGGTTAATTTACCATAGGAGGTCCAACTTTTTTTTACCCTTTTGACCTATGTTTCATGGGTAGAGTTTTTCAATGTTTCATGAGTACCTTTCGGCGTGTTATCATAATCCTTTTGTTACTCCCTGTATATTATGTACTGTGTCTGGAGAGTCTGTCTAACCAAATTGTGACGCATTTGTAGATAATAGTTGTAGCTAGTTTAACGCTGTACGAATCTTTACAGTACGCCAGCTGACATAAAAAAAAATGTATTTATTTTTTCTTACAGAAAGCAGCGTTTGCAAAGTTCCCTGATCTTAGGTTATTTGCACTCGCTAACGTAGCAAGTGTCGACACTAGAGAAACGTTACAAAAACATTTCGGGAATCTCAGGTAAGAGTTTATAAATAAAATACATAATTGCAAGATTGTGTAGTCTGTAGATCTAATTCAAGCGAGCCAACGAAGTAAACAGTTAATCGACACCGAAGTAAAAAAGGTCTCAACTTCCGACACAAGCAAATATCGCCGAAATAAAATAAAAATACTTTTATTCTTTCTTTCTTTTTCGTGTGAGACATCGAGTCGTCCAACGGCCCTCATTTTATTCAATGTAGTATAGAACTATCTATGATGTCATGATCCGTCATTATAAATGGCCTGATGACGTGGGATATAAAAGAGACAAGAAAAGAAAGTGTCTAGTTTAAGAAAACGATGAAGTCGACCTGAGCGGGTATAGTATGCTCTTCCATTATGCTGAACATCTTAAACTCAAGTCGATAAGTAAGGAGCTATAGAATATTATTTATTTTTAAAGATAAATCAGCTGTCATCTTATCTGCACTTCTAAAGTGCCTAATAAATGTTTGTATTTTTATTTCGAAAAATAATGTTCAACCAATGTCTGAGTGGTGCAGACTTTTTGTTAATATTTTGGTGTCGTGAATTTTTAAGACTGAAATTTTTTAGTATCTACCATAAGATTAGGCCATGGTGTAGTATTGCGTTTGTTGCAGTGACACCGCCCTCAGAGCCATAGCTACTTACCTAAACCTCGTGCCTCCTGAGGGCAAAGAAGATGAGGCGCCATGGCATCGGCTGGACAAGGCCTTCCTCAAAGAACTGCTGGTAACGTATCACTACTCCCTTCTATCAGAAATTATGTACGGAGCGAGGTGCGCGCTGCTGCCTATATTCCCACTCGTACCATTGAACCTACAACTACATAGAATATTGTATAGTATGTTATAATATTTAATTATATATGATTATATGTATAATTGAATACGCCGTGTGATGCCGGCTTAGAATAGCATCACCCCATTTCTTTCCCGTGGAATCGTAAGAGGCGACTATGGCACTCGAGTTTGTGTATTGGAATTTTAGGCGATGGGCTGACAACCTGTCACTATGGCGATACACAATTTTACGAATGGCCCTCAAATATTTGTCAGACGTGGTTAAAATTGACGTTTTTTGCCGCCGTTTACGCTCTGCCTACCCCGCAAGGGATAATAGGCGTGATATGTGTATGTATGTATGTTGATAAAGCATTTTAGCAAATCGATTTAGATTCATTAATGCATTTATTTTGCATCTGCCTCGCCCATTTCCACATGCCCTAAGGTAGACTGGAAAATAATGCCCTCGGCATTAAGTCGGCCCATGTAAATTTATTGCATAACTAGCGGCCCGTCCCGGCTTCGCACGGGTGAACAATTATTTTTTACATAAATGCACTTTAAATGCACACTTTTTCACATTGGAGGTTTTTTATTATATATTTTTTATCCTTACCTACAGCTACTATTATATATACACTTAGGTATTTATTATCTCATATATTTTTTTGAGTTCAGTACCCACAGGGTTATAACGAAAACCCTATTACTGAGGCTCGGCTGTCCGTCTGTCTGTCCGTCCGTCCGTCCGTTCTACAGTTACGAAGCTGTTTCTCCTGAACCGTTATACCTAGACAGTTGAAATTATTACAGACTAGCAGCCCGCCCAACGGTTTCACCCGCCGCTAACAATTTCCCCCCGGGAATAAGACAGTTTAATATAGCCTATGTTCATCAGGGATAATGTAGGATTCTAAAAATCTTGACTTCAATTTGAAACAAATATCGTTTTCAGATGGTAGTGGCGTAAAGTTACATGCCGTGTGATTAACCTGGCCAGCCCCCCAGGCAGTGCCTATATTTTTATTTTTTTTATCCCGCCCGAGCCGGTTTTCTATTAGGTCATAACAAAATTGTAATAAAAAAAAGAAAATTGTATGATACAAATTTATTATCTTAGAATGACGGTTCATGACGTCAATAAGTGATAATACTATCCTACATTGAATAAAGAATTTCAATTTCAATTAACGGTAAAAGATTTTTTTAAATCGGTCCAGTAGTTTCGGAGCCTATTCAATTCAAACAAACAATAAATAAAATCATGTTTCTAATATAAGTGTAGATTATATAATTATTATTTTAGTGTGATGCCGGCTTAGAATAGCATCACCCGATTTCTTTCCCGTGGGAGTCGTAGGAACTTGAGGGTGTGTATTGCACTTTTAGGCGATGGGCTGACAACCTGTCACTATGGCGATACACAATTTTCCGAATGACCCTCAAACATATGTCAGAAGTGGCGTAAATGTCCGTTTTTGCGGCCGTTTACGCTCTGCCTACCCCGCAAGGGATAATAGGCGTGATATGTGTATGTATGTATTATTTTAGTGTAGATTTTTTAATGCATTATGTAATGTTTTTTGTCGTCTTTTTATACCGAGTAAGGGACAGCCCTTCGAATACTGATAGGGTGCATGAAACATAAAACTGGACAACTTTCCCCTAGGAACATATGTCAGGAAACGCCAAAAAAATGACCTTCCATACAAAATCACAATCAGCTGACTGCATTCACTATGGAAAGTCAGTTTTTTTACGTTTCCTGAAATATGTTCTTAGGGGAAAGTTGTTCAGTTTCATGGTCTGCATGTACCCTATTAGTATTCTGAGGGCTATCCCTGACACCCTTTAATACAGTGATGATTAAATGTAATCATGACACTGGTACGAATAATGTGGCGTAGTTGGTACATTCTTAAATGAAAAAGTAGTTATTGTGGCATAACTGTAATAGTTAGACATATGGTATCGCGGACATTATTATAGATATTGATGTCCTCTATAAAACTGTAGTACATCACTTTGCTCTATTGTCAATAATTTCCACAGCGTACGCGATATAAGATATATTTTTGGTACATTTTTCACACCTTGGGTTACATTATCGAAATTTTCACGCGGATCCCTATTTTTTTCTCGTATAAAATATAGCCTATGTTCATCAGGAATAATGTAGGATTCTAATGGTGAAAGAATTTTTAAAATCGGACCAGTAGTTTCGGAGCCTATTCGATGCAAACAAACAAACAAACAAATAAACAATCAAATCTTTCCTCTTTATAATATTAGTGTAGATGTTGTATTTCTGTTGCTGCTATGACAACAAATACAAATTTTATAGTTTTTGAAAAAACACATCACGATAGTGCGTTGAAAACTAACAGCGACATCTATGTTTGTATTATGGAACTAAAATATTACTTTTCTCAGTTTTCGTGATAGTATAAATGTTAAACTACTGAAGCTAGAGAGATGAAACTTGGACTTGAAGTTTTTTATGTAATGAAGCAACTATTAAAGATAAAATTCCGTTTTTTAAAATCCCCCAAGGGATGAACAGGGGGTTAAAAGTTTGTATGAAAGTTCGTTGTCCTAAGTGTGATCCGTTTCAAAATTAGTGATTAGACTTAGGACTTAAAATAATGAAACACGTGTTTCAGCATATTTGAAATTTTAACCCTTAATAGGGCCAAAAGGGGGTTAAAAGTTTGTATGAAAGTTCGTTTTTTTTAATGAATGTGATCTGTTTCAAAATTTGTGATTAGACTAATAACTTAAAATAATTAAACACGTGTTTCAGCATTTTTGAAATTTTAACCCTTAAATGGGTGAAAAGGGGGTTAAAAGTTTGTATGAAAGTTTTTTATTTTAAATGTGATCTGTTTCAAAATTTCTGATTAGACTCATAACTTAAAATAATTAAATACGTGTTTCAGCATTTTTGAAATTTTACTCCTTAAAGGTGTCAAAAGTGTGTCGAAAGTTTCCTACCAGTTGGGCTACCCGTTTTCCCATGGGAATGTGACAATTTCCCGGAATAAATTATACCTATAAACCTTCCTCTCAAGTTACTCTATCTAATAAAAAAAACCGCATCAAAATCCGTTGGGTAATTCTAGAGATATAAGGAGACACCAAACGGGAAGCGACTTTATTTTATACTATGTAGTGAAGTTGAATTTAATAAATAGATAAAATAAATAATACTATATCAATGACCGAATCAACGTGATCCTACACAAAATATTAAATTAATAAAAAAAAGAATCAGTCAATGCGTAGGTACTGCACAAAACAAAATATAGGTAAATAACTTTAGGAACCTAACCTTACATATCTCCTATCGAATTATAGGGCGTTGTTTAAAGCTTAATTAACCAATCCATTGTTATGTCTAAAAATATAGTCAACCGCAATTTGGCTATGATTGGCTGACATTGTGCATATGACTAAGATACCTAATAATGTCGCACACCACGCTGTCTCCCAGTAGTTGTAGTTTAGTCAGACATACATTAAATAACAGCCAATAGAATAGGAAAACAATATATGAGACGTACTTACCTACCTACTAAGCTCTGATTGGTCGTAGGTGCCAAACGTCATTGGAGGAAAATGCGTATACCTATTCCTGATTTAAACCACAGGGTTTTACAGCAAGGAAGCGGTTGCCTTGTCCGATCCGTTCTTCCCAGAACAACTCCTTAATCTGATCCGTTCTTCCCAGGACAACTCCTAAGTCTGATCCGTTCTTCCCAGGACAACACCTAAGTCTGATCCGTTCTTCCCAGGACAACTCCTAAGTCTGATCCGTTCTTCCCAGGACAACTCCTAAGTCTGATCCGTTCTTCCCAGGACAACTCCTAAGTCTGATCCGTTCTTCCCAGGACAACTCCTAAGTCTGATCCGTTCTTCCCAGGACAACTCCTAAGTCTGATCTGTTCTTCCCACAACAACTCCTTCAGTCCGCTTCGTTCTTCCCAGAACAACTCCTTCAGTCCGCTTCGTTCTTCCCAGAACAACTCCTTCAGTCCGCTTCGTTCTTCCCAGAACAACTCCTTCAGTCCGAACCGTTCTTCCCAGAACAACTTCTTCAGTCCGATCCGTTCTTCCCAGAACAACTCCTTAGTCTGATCCGTTCTTCCCAGAACAACTCCCTCAGTCCAATCCGTTCTTCCCACAACAACTCCTTCAGTCCGCTTCGTTCTTCCCAGAACAACTCCTTCAGTCCGATCCGTTCTTCCTAGAAAAATTCCTTCAGTCCGATTCGTTGTTCCCAGAATAACTTCCCAAGGGCGCGATTGGGCTGGTTGTTTAAACAACCACATAAACTTCTCCGATTGAGCTCCTGCTTCTCACCAATCAGTCAGGTGTGGGTTTTAAAGCCGCGAGGCTAAAATTGAATCCCTCTATACCCCACCGAGGAGGTGATATGAAATGAGAACGTCGTGCACGCTGTACACGTTATCTCATATAGGAGTAGTCTTCTTCTTCTATCCGGGTTTCTTTTTCTTTAGATCTCCCGTCACGAGCGGCGAATCTCCCAACTAGAGGAACTAAACTCCATGCCTCTGTACCCCACCGAGGAGGTGATATGGGATGAGAACGTGGTGCCGACTGAGATCTACAGCGGTGACAACTGCCTCGCGCTGCCGAAGCTGAACCTGCAGTTCCTCACGCTGCACGACTACCTGCTGAGGAACTTCAACCTGTTCCGCCTGGAGAGCACTTGTGAGTACCACGTGACCAAGCCAACTAGACGAATGCCAAGCATGATTTCAAAGCAAGAGGCTCATAGGTGACAAAAAACTGGTGGACACCAAGCTACATAGCCTGGCACATCACCGCAAGGTTGCCTGCTTGTCGGTTTTTTACAGATTGTACTTCGGAGAGTGTGCTCAAGAGCTTCACGACCTTGTTCCACCAGCTCCCTTCTACCATCGGCCATCCAGACGAACCGCCGGGTACCATCCATACCTGGTTGCCATTCCACCAATTCTTACTAAGCGCTATAAATGATGTGATGACTGGAAGTCATCATTTATAATGCGCACTACTAAAGAGTGGAACTCACAACCTGCGTCTGTGTTTCCAAACGCATACAACCCTAATCTCTTCAAAGTAAAAAGAAAATCACCCGCACGCAGCTAGAATGGAGAGCATAAGTGCGGACGGTTGTGTTTCACAAGCTCGTTTAGTTGGCTTAGTCACATGTATTTTAATAACATGATCTTTTTCATCCTGTAGTCTCAAGAATAATAGAAACAAAATACGAGTAAGTCCCTGAATTGGGAATTCTGATCAGCCCTTGCGTTTATAACGAAAGTGGGTACATAACAATGTGCTAGCCATATTATATTCAAATCTATAAATAAAAGATTTCATAATTCACAAGAATAGGTATCAGCTAACAAAAGAACAATATATTGAATCTAAAACACAATACTGTACTAAATCAGAACGCCTTCTCGCGAGAACATAAATTTGTGTAGACAAGTTCAAAATTGGGTCGTATTTATTCCAGATGAAATTCGGCAAGATATTGAGGACGCGGTGTATAGATTGGCGCCTTGGTGAGTCACCTTTTATTTTAAATTCTAAAATATTTTGGTTTCGTACGATTAGTATTACCAGGTAATCTGGATAACCTAAATCTATCTAGACGTGAAGACGAAAATGTAAATAAACTAGACACGTTCAAACAAGGTGTTGATGATTAGATTACAGATTCTATGTAACGTAAAGTAACTGAAAAAAGCAATAGAAATATTAAACAGATTTTGGGAATTGTTTCTCTGAAAGATTCCCAACCACGTCCTAGGTTGCATTAACTTAAATAACAGGGTTCATCGGGCATTCGTCGACTCGTTGCCCCCACATTAAAATATAACTCTGTCAATGTCAATCCGCTACCACAGAATAATAACTAGTAACTAGCCCGCTACGAAGTCTATCGAATCCTTTAGGATAAAGCGGTTGATTTTACTGCGGTTGAAGTTTTTATAATTTTGAATGCTCAAAAAATTATGAATTTATTTGAATGCATTTTATGTTGGAGACATCAATAAAAGCGCGATGACAAAAGAAAATAAATAACATTTCTTCACCAGGCGATCAGAAGACAACAGCGTGTACTTCGGCGGCTGGGCGCGCATGGCCCATCCGATCAAGAGCTTCGCAGTAGTAGAGGTGGCCAAACCCAACATAGGGGAGAAAGCGCCGTCCAGGGTCCGAGCAGACGTGACCGTGACCCTCAGCGTGAGGAACGAGATCAAGCACGAGTGGGAGAACCTCAGGAAGCACGATGTCTGCTTCCTGGTCACCGTCAGGCCCTCGCAGGGCATCGGTGAGTAGTAGACCAGCGAGCTGACGTGACCGTGACCCTCAGCGTGAGGAACGAGATCAAGCACGAGTGGGAGAACCTCAGGAAGCACGATGTCTGCTTCCTGGTCACCGTCAGGCCCTCGCAGGGCATCGGTGAGTAGTAGACCAGCGAGCTGACGTGACCGTGACCCTCAGCGTGAGGAACGAGATCAAGCACGAGTGGGAGAACCTCAGGAAGCACGATGTCTGCTTCCTGGTCACCGTTATGAAGAGTTTTAAACCACTCGCTTCCTTGCAGTTGCATCGCTTGTGTTGATCCTATTGCTTCCCTTGACTGTTTCGGAAATTTATGTAATGCAAAAAGCCAACGGCTATGTTTGTCACAAAAACATTGTTTTATTTCTCTTCGTTATCAAATTCTTAGATTTGTTCTAATTAGTTGTCATTACAACAAAAACAATCATTAATGTAATTGTTGTTATCACGTCAGCTTACTCTAAAGAAAACAAATAACATGGCCTTTTGACACCAAAATTCGTAAAAATAATAGTACCAAATATTTTTTGATACATTTTTCAAATTGCAACAAAAATTTCTAAGTAAGTAGGAGATAAATCTATCCATTCTATCTTTATTAAAATTGGTTGCAAGAAGTAAAACGGTTTGCGTCATTGGTACAAGGAGAAGTGCTCCCAGAATGGTTACTAACCAGATGTTCTGTTTATAAATTCACTTAATAATACATAATAAGAATTTACAGCAGTTTTATATAGCGTAGGCGCAACGTTACCTACCTACATGCATTTTTCGATTGAAAAAAAAATTCATTGAAACGTACCAGCGTACTACGTACGTAATCCTTATCGTGAATTTTATGTTCGCTTTTTTATGTTTTGCTCATTATAATAAGCTAGATCCACAGACTAATATTCAACCAATTAATTGTGTAGTGTACGTATTTTGTAAATATATAAAAAGATTATGTGTATAGCAAAAACTCACGACAAACTGGTGATAAGGAACAACTTTCTTCTCCTAGATCGAAATATGATCAGCTGATTTGAGTTACTATTATTTACTATGGAAACTCAAAATATTTTTGTCATATTTCAATGTTCCTTGAGGAAAGTTGTTCCTTGACACCAGCCCGACTTCAGATTTTGCTATCGGTCACTAGTAAAATTTCACCCTATACATGGTGTAAAAAATTTAGCTGAGAATATTTTAAGGGGTGAACCAGTACGTGAAACTGAACAACTTTCCCCAAGGAACATAGGTCGAAATATGAAAAAAAAATTGGCCCTCCCATACAAATTATCCCGGCCGGGTAACACACTAAGTATGGGAGGGTCAAATTATTTTTTCATATATCGTCCTATGTTCCTTGGGGGAAAGTTGTTCAGTTTCACGAACTGGTTCACCCCTTAAAATATTCTCAGCAAATTTTTTTACACCTTGTATACTCTACTCTCTCAGCGACTCTTCTTCAAAATGAAATTTCTTTACACAGGCACAAAATACGACTACAGAAAGAGCATGGTCGATCAAGCTGGCATAGTCTACGTGCGTGGCTGCGAGGTGGAAGGCATGCTGGACGCTGCAGGGCGCGTCATCGAAGAAGGTCCCGAGCCAAGGCCACAGCTGGACGGGGATTCCAGAACCTTCCGGCTGCTGCTGGATCCTAACCAGTACAGAGTGGATCTGGACCGCGCTAGTAAAGGGGGGGAGGTAAGTATCAAGACTTGTTGTATGCTCCAAAGTTCTGACGGGTAAGAATCTGTTTTTCCCTCAATCGTTACAGAATAAGAAGAGTTCGTAATGTTTTAGAAGTGTGTTTATCTTACAAACAAGTAAGGTAGGTAATAATAATAAATTATTTAAAAATCAACTTAACATGACAGTGAAAAATATTTATAGTAAGTAATAACAAGCAGGCCGCTAATAACTAGCGGCCAGCCCAACGTTTCACCCGCTGCTAAACGTTTTCCCGCAGGATAAATACCTTTACCCGGCATAAATTATATATAAAAACCTTCCTCTTTAATCACTCTATCTATTAAATAAAATCACATCAAAATCAGTTGCGTACTTTTAATGCTCTAAGCATACATAGGGACAAGGAAAGCGACTTCATTTTAAACGATTTAGTGATTTAGAATCAACTGTAGGTGTAGGTATAAAATGTGCGAAATTGATACCGCGTATATTTATTTATCCAGCAAAAAAAGCCGAGGTCACCGATACCAGATACCCAAATAAAGTTTCGATATTTATCTATCTATTTAAAATTCAGGTTTGGCATACCTTATCAATAAAACTCGTGATTAGAATTACATTTGCATATATATATCTATACACGCGCCAACACGTAGCCATACTAATGTTTGCAAACAACTTTTTTAACATATGCAAATATTTTTCCTCAATAGGCTCGTTACTAGGACGTTTTGGCAAAATGTGTTGGTTGATACGTTTAATAGCTCAGTTACTAGAATCGGTTGTTGACCGCAGTTTCTATTTGGAGGTCAAGGTTTATTTTGTAGCAGGTTTTTTTGTGGTACAAAGTGTGGGTGAATGCAAATTCGTTAAACCACGGTCTGTCCTTATGATAAATAACAACTTTCCCCAATAAAGATAAGTAAAAATGTTTTTAATGCCGCTTCTGTTCAATCTATCTGATAGCCTAAACTAACCCTCTGCTGGACAAAGGCCTCCCTCTCTTTTTCAGACTTTGCGGTCCATGGCTATTTGCGACCAGTTAGGGTCGAAATCGGCCAGGTCATCCCGCCGTCTATTCCTAGGTGTCTCTGTGCCAACGTTCTTGTGAGACTCAAAGTTTTGTCTCACACTTTAATATAAATGGTCCAAAATATGTCTGTTTAATTAATAGTAGCCATTCGCTTAACCAAGCTGTACGTTCATATTCGTGGTTTTCAATCTAGAATAATATGTAACTACGTAAGATATGTATAAGGTTACATTTAATTAAATACAAATGTTTTATGCTTGAGTTCTACTCGTGAAACTTTGCACCCTTAAACTATTTGTAGTTCATTAAATATAACCTTACAAAATGTATGAATTTGCATTGATTGTAAACTGCTGTGAATTCTGAAAAAAAAAACTATTTCATAAATAAATGTAAATATCCAACCATATTTCTTGTAATCAAGAAATAGTTTAAAGGATTTCCATATTTGGAGATACACCTGTAAATGAGAATCTTATACTAATGTTATACTTACATTATAAATGTATTATCAAAGAGTAAAATAATGTTATTAAAAAAAATGTTTTGATAAGAATACTACGAATACGTTTTCAGTAGCTGAATAAAATGCTTTGTGGCCCTTGTCACTGCAACAAGATTTTTTAGTATGTAATACTTTTGACCTGCCTCGGCTTCGCTAAAACCTACTTTATTAGAATGTTTTATAGACCACCAAAACCATTGAAATGTGCTTTGTGGTCAAAACTACCTACATCGGTATCCGTCGGATTGTTTCCCGTGATAGACAAAATCGGACAGCTAGCGTGCGCTACAAATAACGGAAGGTCGATGTGGCGCAGTGGTAGTTCGACTGCCTGCGACGCAGGTTCAGGGTCGATTCTCGTTGGGGCACTCACAAAGTTGTTATTTATCACTTTGTGAATTTGTTCCCAGTCTGGTTAGGATATATCAGGCTGAACCACCCGATTAACTGGAAAAGGAAGATGGTTCGTGCTTTGGAGGGCACGGACAGCCGTCGCTTCCAGTTGCTGTCTATGATTACCTAGACGGCGGCGGTCGTTACAACACCATGTCACAGGCCTACTACTTGTAGTAGGCGGTTTAAAAGCTCTGACACCAGAGTTAATCGGTTCGTTGGGCGACTCGGTGTCCCACGCGAAATAAGAAGAAGCAACAAATAATGTATCTATCCGCATTTTTTTTAAACCGTTTCATGTATGCCAATAATTTAAAAGCACCGTAAAAATATATTCTTACCTGATTTATTATTTGTTGCCTACTCGTAACATTGAAAAAATATGTGACTGTGTCTAGGAAAAGGGACCACTTGGGTGATTCTAGTTTCCGAGATATTTGCGTTTTTCTGAACTTGGTCGAAAATTGTGTAAAATGGGTTTTTGTTAGTAATTGGTTTTAAGTCCACTAAATAACATGTTGTATAAAATATACACCCCTAATTATAATATTTCAGTATCTTATTGGGTCACGAAGTTTAATACCTAGGGTACCACTTGGGAATTATTTCTATCTTTACGTTTTATTTTCTTATTTGCTCAAGATTTGCTCGGTAGCGGTCATGTAGGGAAGTGCCTACAGTAAGGCCGTCTTAATAAGCTTGATTTGTCAGCTGTCAGATTCGTCCTAATGTTAAGGCATAGGGTCCATTTTCCTTTTTTGACAACTCTTTTAGTATGGAACTGACAGGTGTCAGTTCGGGCTTATTAAGTTGGTCTTACTGTAGCATCTAGCACCAGAGGCGGCCGGGGATGGCGGGGTGCGGCGGGGAGGGACTGTTAAACAAGGCGATCGCGCGGACAAACAAGTTCGGCATTGAAATACTTCGAAACTATTAAAGTAATTGAGACTTTATATATATACTTTGAAGACAGTAGACTAACTTGTTACCCATCACTCCATAACTTCGAAGTGGAAGTATACTTTTCAGCAGCATAAACTTCAATTCAATTTTCTCAACTTCCATACTTTGTCAACTGCAATTTTAAAAATTTATTAAATAGTAGTTTATGCAACTGTCATATAATGGGGGTCATTAGAATGCGAGTGTCTGTTTATCACACGAGGCGTAGCCGAGTGTGATAATAGATTGACACGAGCATTCTAATGCCTAATTATATGCAGTTGCATACACTATTTTATCTACACTCTAAAAAATTAACTCAGTTGAACACTTTTCCAAACGTCCGCACCGGCGATTGCAAGGCCCGATACATGGTCAAATTCAATACGAGAACGTAATATGGCTTGATATGAATTTTTGAAGATTCTTTACTAACAGTTGTTTAGATGTCGAGTCTCAACAGCAAATAACTAAACAACTGAACAACACTGAACAAAAACTGAACAACAACTGAACAACACTGAACAACATCGGAATAACATCTGAACAACAACTAATCAACATCTGAACAACATCTCAACAACAACAGAACAAAAACCTATTAAAACAACTGAACAACATCCGAAAAATTACCGTTCAACAACAACTGTCAGGTGCGGCGGAAGATAGCGATTTGAGTATTGGAAAAAAAAACTTCGTTTCATTTCTCAACTTTATCGTATTAAGAGTTTTCTCATTAAGTCATTACGCTTCTGTAATTTATAGTAAACCCTAGTTTTTATAGGCAGAATGCATAAAGTAGGTCATTATGCATCTGTTCTCGAATTCATATTTCGAACATTATGAGACGAGTGTAGATAAAATAATTTATGGCACTTATCTAGTTTTAGGAGATAGCAATAACTCAATACCGCACAAGTGGTCCCTTTTCCTAGACAGTCACATATATTCTTGATATGAATAAGTATTTTCTGCCCAACAGTTTCCCATTTCTGAGTATAAGTATAGCATTTTATGGCTGTTTACAGATAATTAGGACTTACATATCTCGTAGAGCCGTTAAAAGGTTCTAGGGTGACGATCTACGCTGACGTAAAGCAGTGTTGGACCTGGTGATGGTGGATCGACAATCTTGTAAGGGTTGCAGGCAGTCTCCTGCTAAAGAAACACCTGGACCAGACCAGCAGTAAACGTCTCGTAGTTGTTAAAAATTACGATAGACCATATTAGTCGATTCCATGTTACCGTCTACAATTGCAATCTTTGAACAGCGCAGTCTTTTTACACGACTGCCCAACCATAAAAGGAGTGTAATATTTTTAGAGTTCATGTTTGTATGTGCGATTCTCTAAAGGACTGAAACTCAGTAACCACTGAACAGATTCGAATGGGAATTGTATCAGAAATATCCTTACATTATCCCGAGTGTCATAGGATAGGCTTTATTTCAGAAAGCAGTCGTGTTTTATTTTATTTTCAATTTATTAAGGTTGTTAGTTATATACGGTTATACGCTTTTCTTTTTATGCGATTACAATTAAACTTGTTTAACTGAGACTTCATGGTGCTTACAAAATTTTCTCACTTATAGAGGTTCATCACTCACCCAGATTCCCAATTGGCGAGCTTTTAGATTAGAATTATCTCAATTATAGAGGTTCTCTTCTCACTGAAAGAGATCAAGAATTTATATGAAAATTAACCAAATCACCCGTGAGATAGGGACGGGTGTGTTGAAAATCCAACTTAAAGAGGCCTTAATTTAAAATGTCTCATTAATAGAGTTCAGTGATTATTATAAGACTCAATTTCTACTCACGACAAGGACGAATGTATAAGAGCTGAAAAATATGAATCATTGTCTTAACTACAGAGGCTATTAAGCTTTTTGTATCAGTTATGAAATTAAATATGGAAAAAAACTTCATAAATAAATCTCGGATAATGATGAGGAAATTCGATGCAAAAGTACTGGGACCTGGTTGAGTGTATCAGCTATAGAATTTCTCACTTATCCAGGTCCCAGGTTTCACTGTCTTTTAACGTAAAATTACGTTATGACTTAGACAAGGCCGAAAAATCGGGGCAATACTTGTTTCTCCCGGGGCGTTTTTGATACCAATCAATATTATTTTTAACCAGGACGTGTACGAGACCTTCAACATCGTGATGCGGCGCAAGCCCAAGGAGAACAACTTCAAGGCAGTGCTGGAGACGATCAGGGAGCTGATGAACACTGAGTGTGTGGTGCCCGAGTGGCTGCACGACATCGTGCTCGGCTACGGGGACCCGGGGCAAGCCCACTACACCAGGTAAGCATGGCAGCACTGGCCCAACACTAGGCTCCAGCAGACCTCAAAAGAATTAGCCCGCAAGCAGCTGGTCAGTGATAAAATCGAAACTACTCGAAAAGTCGTGCTTGCTGCGCTCGCTATACACCACCTCATGATGCCTGCCATTAGCGAGGAAAGTCGCGCTGACTTCACGCAGTACGCAACGGTTTTATGTCTCATGTTCATGTTAATGTCTGCCTACCTGCAGATTAAAAAGTGCGGTTAGGTATGTGTGTTGTTTTCTGCATGTAACGTGAAAATGCAGCCAAAGGGGAAAAAGTGTTTTAATATATACCTACGAAATGACGATGCAGACGATGATGATACATGCTTGCCTAGATAATGCATATTCACTCTTGCCTTGAAAAGTTAAGTTATAATGTTCCGGGAACTGATCTGCCAGTAAGGCATTCCACTCCTTAGCTGCTCGCATGATCAATGTTGAAGCAAATCGCATCGTGCGACAGAAAGGTATATCAACAACATAAGAGTAGATCCCCAGACTACAGTCCAGAATCTACTGTACTTAATGTTAAATATGGTACTTGCTTTGTTTGCGATACGCATTGTACGTATTCATACTACCTAAATTAAGTACATAAAATGTCGCGTTCGCTTCACTTCGCGCGTCGTTCGTGATCATAAAAATTAGATCGTTATTTTATGCCTGCTCGTTTTTGTACAGTCACATCGTATTCGACACTAGAGACAGGCGACATGTGGTCTAGCCTTGTTAGTCTTCAGTTAAGGCGCTGATTCACCTAAAAAGTTTCTCCCTTTCATTCGCGCTGCGCCAGAGAGACACAGACTCTCATTTTTTTCCGACATAGAAACTAGAGAAATACTGTTAGAATGATTGAATGATGAAAATCTCTTTTTTTTAATGAATTTTTAACATGTGTGATAGATTCATGATATAAGTATGTTTGAACAGAAACTGGCGTAAGTAAACATAAATTCGCGATCGCGACCTTGACTACTATAGAATTTATTATTCACAGTGATATCGCCAAGGTCAAATCGCTTACATAACTCAAAACGGAAGAAGTAAAAAACAATCACTCTCTGTATTTGTGTATTTTGGGTCAAAGGGGGACATGCGTGTTTGTTGGTAGGTAGATATCACACAAAACAACATAAATACTTTACCGACTAATATTTTAAACCCAACCCAAGTATTCGAGGTTTCATTTTGATCCGGATAAAGAACCTAAGACATCCATTCATGTTCATAACACTAAAGACTCAGACATTGGCATGCACCGTTTTTTTTAACGCGAACTCATGAGACGACATACCAGTCCCAAACCAGTTCGAATGCCAAACCAAAACTATAATTCTGTTTGACTTTTTAATGCCGGGTCAGGAACAACTCGACGTCCAAAACTAACATAATAGATATTGGCAAAAAGTCCGAAAAGCTGAAGTAGAACTAACATTTTGGGATTTGGACATTATGTACCTAAATGAACTGGACATGTCTGTCGCATACATTCCGTCCGAAAGAAAACAACGGTGTACCACAAGATGGTCGCCGTCTTTGTCGTGGCTGGCCTAGGAGAAGATGGTGTGGACGCCTTTCTCCAGAACTGACAGTTGAAAGCGCAAGATCTAGACGGATGCTGAACAGGCTACATTGAAAAAAACAGAATTTATGAAATACATACAAATGAAAATTAAATAACTTTATTCAATTTGGGATAGTATTCTCACTTATTGACGTCATGATCCGTCATTGTAAAAAAAAGTAATTTGTATAACACAATTTTCTTTTTTTATAACAATTTTGTATTATCCTAATAGAAAACCGGCTCGGGCGGGATAAAAACATACACATATCACACTCCCTTGCAAGGTAGGCAGAGCGTAAACGGCCGCAAAAACAGACATTTACGCCACGTCTGACAAATATTTGAGGGATATTCGAAAAATTGTGTATCGCCCTAGTGACAGGTTGTGAGCCCATCGTCTAAAATTGCATTACACGCCCTCGAGTCCCTTAGTCGCCTCTTACAACTCCCATGGGAAATAAATGGGGTGATGCTATTCTAAGCCGGCATCACACGGCATTTGGCGATTTATGAAATGATTGATAAAATACCTACAGCAGGCGAACAATATAAGTCTCACTTTCTGTAGGTCAGCTGGAAGAAATTTCTTAGTAGAAATAAGTTGTCCTGTTGTGTCGTCATTCTTTGTATATTGTCTCTTATAATGTTTCTTGTGTGCAATAAATGGTTAATAAATAAATATTGGTCAGGATTATGTCTGGTTTGAGACTGGTACGTCCACCCACAGAGAACTTTAATAGACGTCCATCCTACGTATTTTCGTGACTGGCTTTTAGTTACCTGTAAAAACGTCTGAGAGTGAATCACCATATTACAGGTAAATGTGTTCACCATATGGTGAAATACTGTCTACTAGCATAGCGTTGAATCACCACCATATAATCGATGCTTCCAAGATCTGGACTGTAGTGTTTGCTTTTGTAATTCGATGAGGTAACTTTGCTTCAAGTAGTGCGTCTGCTACGCAAAGATCCGGGCTATTAATAGTTGGGTCTGGATGGGTCTTCATTTTGCGTAGTTAACCATGGCAACCCGAAAAAAAATAAACCTAGTAACGTGTATGAGTCCTGAGCTTAAGATCCCCACAAAACACTTAATCAGTAAGTGAGTATGAGTAAGTTAATAGGTAGGGAACTATGTCGGCCGATGTGGCGCAGTGGTAGTACGACTGCGGCGCAAAGACTTTAACACAGTTGATATTATACATATGTACATGAATCACGCCTATATCCCTTACGGGGTATCTTATCACATTGTGAATTTGTTCCAGTCTGGTTTATAGAATATTGCAGGTCGAACCACCTAACCTAGCTGTCGGTCCCGCTTATTGTCTATGATGACTTAGACGGCGGTCGTTACACAACCATGTCAGAGGCCTACAAGTAGTAGAAGGCGGTTGAAAAACTTTGTCACCAGAGTTTATCGGGTTGTTCGTCGACTCAGGTCCCACACAAGAAGGAGAAGAAGAATGACGTAGTGTGTAGACATAAAAAACGTGGTATCAGATAGCGATATGTATTTATTTGACTTAAGTCATACCACAAGCTTTTCGCACAAAAATGGTAATAGTAGCCAGCCACTACATACAATCTTTCCATCATCGACCTTATTTAGCTCCGGACTAAAGTCTCAAGTTTGACAAGTACTAATTAAAATATTCCTTCTTCTTGAACAGGATGCCGAACGAGATCCCGACCCTGGACTTCAACGACACGTTCCTGGACATGGAGCACTTGAGGAGTAGCTTCCCAGGGTACGAGATCAAGGTGAAGGTGGATGACCCCAGAAAACTTGTCAGGCCCTTCAAGTAAGCTCAGAGCATATATATCGGTGTCAATTTGATAATTTATCTTAACTTAAATAGCGCTGTCAATTTCCGACAAAGAGGTTTAGAATAGGATCCTATCCTAGATATCCTTTTCTAAACCTTTTTGACGGAAAGTGATAGCGCTAATTAATCGTGATGTGATTTATTTATTTTTTGATCTGTATAAAAAGTGTACATGGATAGTGGCATTAGCTACCATAGTGCCCTTTCTGTCAAGAAACACGTAATTTCAAGAAGAACATAACGTAGCATAACATCTTGAAAAATCTAACACTAATTAATTGCACATTTTTGCGCACACAAATAACTGAAATCTCCACAAAGACGGACGAAATACGAAAATCATTTTATTTATTTACAGTTTCCGGGAGAATTTTGTTTATCTGTCAGTAGAAATTCCAAGCATCTGGCAACCGCACATTTAAAAATATCACACTGAACGATATCTTTACTACCTGGTCCCGTTACATTTTTATGATTGGCAACCACACACAGCCATCAATCCAGGCATTAAATTCGCGGGAAACGTGGGCAGTCGAAACATTTGAATATTTTAAACAAATGTGGATGTTGATAATGATGATAATCTTAGAGTATATAGTTCCCAAATGATATGATAAGTGTAGCGAAACAGAGTTAAATTTCCAGGGAAATAGCATAACGTGTTGGAGCCGTTCAATGACCCCTCATTATACAAATTGATTTGAATGCCAGCATTTGCTTACTTCACTCGTTCAATGTCGTTACAGTCCATAACAATTACATTTGCCAATGAACCGACACTAATGTTCGTAAGCTATGTTTGACAATGAGCTCATTCCGCTCATACTCGTACTTGTTAGTGAGAGATCCCAATTTAACCATGAAATTACGAGTATGTTGTACTCCCAAACGCACCTACTTACATATGTATGTATTGTGTAGTGTAGCGTGTTTCCTTTGAGCAATATCGTTCTTGAACCGGCTGCACATTTCCTCAGCTATTCTTGTCATAATATTATTAAACTTGTGAGGTACGGTAGGAGCTTAGGGATAATCTAGTTTCTTTATAGATACATTTTAAATATAAATTTTTAATCGGTTTTGTATTTGCCTAGATCGCCGATTACATTAAAACAAATAAAAACAAGCTGCACTCAACAGAAGAAAATTGCAGCTTCAGATATCCCGCCTCTGTCCTTTGATTATTTAAAAAAGTTTTGAGTGAATAAATTTTTTATTCACAATCGAGGCAGGATATTTCTAAACGTGTATAAAATAACAAGCGACTGTTGACAAACTGGTTTGTATTTGATTGAGGTATTTATATATTTCTTCAGTCGAAATAAAATATTAATTCGGATACAAATAAATAAGACAAGACCACCTGTGAATACTCACATGTCACAGAATTCATAATAGTACTACATAAACCTAACAGAGTCACGATTGGTCGGTTGCAAGTGCGTACACTCCTAGCCTAAATACCTTTATTTGTAAGTAGGTATGGAGTTGAGTCAACAGCGTTTAGAAGGCGAGGTTATTGGAAAACGTGTAGGTATTTTTTGTCGTATTGTTCGGCAAGTTTTTTACATTTTAAGTGACAAATTTAGGTAAATTCGGAAGTTTGGACCATTCTTATGCTACGCGGATAAGACTTACTTTGCGGTTCAAGTGTCTAACCGTTCGTGAGCTTGACTGTACCTGCCTTATCATCAATAACGGTACTAAATTTAACCTTTATAATGGCTTAACTATAAAAATAGGTAAATGCAAAGCACTTGACACCCAACACATAACAACGATCAGCTCATATTAATTGACTGGCGTTTTTCCAGATTGACCTTCGAGAATGTTCTGCAAAAGCAGCAGAGTGAGGAGGCGATGGACGAGGACGAGCTCCGGAAGGTGATCCTGGTGGAGCCCCACGTGCAGCCCCGGCGGGGGCCCTACCTCTACAACGAGCCTAAGAAGTGAGTCCCACTGATCGTTAAGAGAAAACCTTATCATGTCAACAGACAAAACAGTCCACTGCTGAACATGAACCTTCTCCAATGGGAGTTTTTCTATTGACAATTCTGTTGATAGTTCTGAATGTCAAAACAGAGGGCGCTGTGCTAAACTGAAATTTTGACGTTTCAATATGGCTGGCGGCAGCCATAGTTTGGTCACAGGTTCCGTTTCATATTGTGTTCGTTATAAAATAATTATGTTAGATTGATTTACTACAAAATAAACTTATCGCCTTGCGTCGATAATATTGAGTGTCATTCGTGTTAGTAAACAAATAACCAATAATAAATTAAGAACAATTCAATAAACACAAAATAAAGAATAATTTATAAAGTGGTACCGTTGTTGTGTAAAGAAACGTTATTTCAATTAGGCTCAGCGCCCTCTACATGACACTCGAGAATCCCTAGAAATTTTCCCATTGGGAGTGTTTGCCATAGTCTTCACACTTGGCGAGTGCAGTGCAAGGTGTTGTGTTTCACGGGAAAAGCTGATACCTTTTTCCAGTATATTTTAGATAGTATCGTCGTACAATGGGCTTACTTGCAATATATCAATCCTATAACATAACGGACTTTCCCGTAAGATATGAAGAGGAAAACAGTTATGTTTTATTTTTATCTTATCAATTATTATCCAACATTGAAGACGAAAATTAGCCAGAAAGATTAGCTTAGCCTTATTATTTTCTTATCACATCCTCTATCATACGTGACATCTAATGCATGCGCAATCTACTGGAACTGACACCACGCTGTCTAACAGAAAATTCTAAGAATAGATAAATAATGGCGTAGTAGTGCGTAAAAGATAAAGCGTATTTTATGAATTGTTACATCTTTCTACCATCATCACATAAGCAAAAAGAAGTATAATATTTCCTTGAAATACGTCATTCGTTACATTGAAATTCCGAAAAGTTGTAAACACGTTTTAGTGACACTCGAAAACTGTTCATTTGTTAACATGCTTATTAGTGCACTTATGATGTCCTTATTGGTTACCGCGACATTGGTCTAAAATGGATAGGGTACATAAATACAGATATCATGCCAGTTTCCCTTACGACGTAGGCACAGAGAAAATTGCAGTAAAAAAAAATAAACATTTACGCCACGTCTGACAAACATTTGAGGGTCATTCAGAAAATTGTCTATCGCTATAGTGACTGGTTGTCAGACCATCGCTTAAAATTGCAATACACGTCTTTTAGTCACGTCTTACGCCACCCACGGGAAAGAAATGGGGTGATGCTAGTCTAAGCCGAGATCATACGGCAAGTAAAACAAAATACTTCACGTGTTCTCTCTAAAGGCATTTTGTTGAAAGTGTCACTAAAACAAATAAAGGGACGTAGATGCTCATGACGGAGAAGGCATGACCTACTTCCTGGTGCTGATGATTCAAGGCTTCCGTCTTCAGAAGGCATGACCTACTTCCTAGTGCTAATGATTCAGGCTTCAGTCTTCATCATATAGAAAAAAGAAATATCTCATCTTATCGTGTGGGACACCGATTCGTCCAACGACCCGATGAACCCTGGTGTCAGAGTTTTTCAACCGCCTACTACTAGTAGTAGGCCTCTGGCTTGGTTGTGTAACGACCGCCCTCTAAGTAATCATAATAACAGCAAACTTAACGTGCCCTCCAAAGCACGGAACCATCTTTCTTTTCAGACAAACAGGTGGTTCAGCCTGCAATGTCCTAACTGGGAACAAATTCACAAAGTGATAAGTATCAACTTTGTGAATGACCCACTGAGAATCGAACCCGGAACCTTTGCGTCGCAGGCATTCGCACTACCAGTGCGCCACATCGGCTGTCATGGCCTCGAATAGCAGCAATTTAGCAGATGTTCTGAACAAGGCTTGTTTGTTTCAGGAACAACATCCTATTCACGCCGACACAAGTGGAGGCGATCCGGTCGGGCATGCAGCCGGGGCTCACGTTAGTCGTTGGACCACCCGGGACAGGTAATATAAATATACATACATATCCATGCCCAAAATCGGATCCTGGCTCCGGCTGACTTTTCAGATGTTTGTGTTTAGTCTGGGTGTTATCTATGTATAATTATGTATTTATTTACAAACATAAAGTATATAAGTAATGATATCAGCTATTCAGTTCCCATAGTACAAGCTATGCTTAGTTTGGGGCTAGATGGCGCTGTGTGCAATGTCCAACAAATTTATATTTTATATTCATCTTGCCGTGTGATGCCGGCTTAGAATAGCATCACCCCATTTCTTTCCCGTGGGTGTCGTAAAAGGCGACGAAGGGAGTCGAGGGTATGTATTGCAATTTAAGGCGATAGGCTGACAACCTGTACTATGGCGATACACAATTTTCCGAATGACCCTCGAATGTTTGTCGGACGTGGCGTAAATATCCGTTTTTTGCGGCCGTTTACGCTCTGCCTACCCCGCAAGGGATTATAGGCGTGATATGTGTGTTAAGGAATAATTTATAATCTCTGTGTAATCTTAATTCCATACAGCTCTGTTTACGACTGTTTGTTTGATTTAAAATACGATAGATTAATTCGAGTAAAGGCTATTTCAAGTGTATCAATTGGCCGCTTGATTAACGTCTGTTAAAAATTTGCGTATGGGGAACACCCATGATTATGTCGTGAGGTAATTTCAACCGAAAATTTTGACCAGGCTACCATTTCAATTGAAGTGTTAATGAAGAATGATAGCTTACACACTCATAGCTAGAGTAGGAAGTGTATGAAATAGCATGGGAATAGCTATTGCTGATTTATGTTTCCGCCCATTAAGAGAGGCCCATGTCACGAGGTGGGTAATAATAACCATAAAGCATAAAACAAAGTTCTAATGTCCAGATTTTTCTATGCCTATTCGTTTCTAAAAACTGAAATAACTCTTTTTGTCGAAACGAAATAGCAAAAATCACTTTTATTACTGACGCTGGATAGTGGATACTAAAGTCTTTCGAAGCGTAAGTTAAGATTCCTATATGGCGTCCTGCTGTTAAAAATCAAAAAAACGCTTGAAAAGGCTATAAATCTTCACCTTATTCAAGCCATCTAAACAATGTAATTTTTTTTTTTCGATTTAACACCTAAACAAAATTAGCTCGACACCTAAACTCCACAACTTATTAACCCTTTTTTCGCAGGGAAAACCGACGTCGCTGTTCAGATAATATCGAACCTGTACCACAACTTCCCGAGTCAGCGCACCCTGGTGGTCACTCACAGCAACCAGGCGCTTAACCAGCTGTTTGAGAAGGTCGCCGAGCTAGACATGGATGAACGGCATCTGCTGCGTCTGGGCCACGGGGAGGAGGCTCTGCAGACTGACAAGGACTTCTCCAGGTCAGTGACATAATATCTAGATTAACACACAACACGTTATTTGTCAGTTTACGTTAATATCATAGGGAGAGATACTACACTGCGCTACACCGATAGAATGGTATTTTGATCATTTAACCGGGGTCTCAATTCGAGTTATAAATTCTCTTAACTTACCTTGAATAAGTGCTTTCACTTTCCGTCAAATAGGTTTAGAAGAAGAAAGGAGATATTTTAGTCACTTCATGTCTTGACGAAAACTACGTGTTATCTGTCAAAATAAGACGACGGTGAAAACAATGGCGACTAAATTGATTAAAAACTGCGAAGAACCTATTGAGAATTATGAACATGAGTGTCCCTCAAGCTGTAATCCTCACCTATGAAAACATAACGAAAAGCAATTTTGGTTTTGTCAAAAAATAGTGCTGAAATAGTGACAAATAGTGACATATGCAAGAAAATTAGTGACTTCATATTTCCCAAGATATGGCTATCGTTTGGTGAGGATTACAGATCGAGGCTCACGCTGTAATCCCAACTCTCGTGTGAGCAAACGGTGGGGTATTTTCACTTGGTCTACATTCCAAAAAATAGTGCCTAATTAGTGACTAATAGTGATAAAAGATGAGAAATAGTCGCTTTATAATTCCGAAGTTATAAAGGCATCTTGGTGAGGATTATACCTATAGCAATTTTTGCTGTAATCCTCACCTCATTTCTGCTAAACACTTAGGTCTTTTGACTCAAATTTGGTATCAAAAAATAGTGCTGAAATAGTGTTCTTAAACTGCATTGATATTTATTTAGTTTATGTAGTAGAAGTTATTAAAAAAACCGTAAGAACTTCTCCATACAAAATGGTCAGGTACAGTCGCGAACAATACTTCGTAGAATACAGACTTGATTTTTGCTTTAATTTAGGTTATGTCATTTCTGCCAATATAGGTAGGTATTAACTTAAACATAAGTTGAGCCACTGACATTATTTTGGTCTATTTTATGAGTAGGTATTTTGGTTGACTATTTTTGTAACGCCTTGAACTTTTTAACGGTTTTATAACAATAAAGTATTTATATGTACTTATGCTATATCTTTCAGATCAACACATCGCATTAATTTATCACATCGTATTCTCTTAAGTCTGAAAGCCCTGTTTGGTCGCGCCACCGCTCAAGCCACCGCTAAACAAAACCGGTTTGGCCGAGCCTCGAAAACTGACCGCCGCGCGTGTGAGCGAGAGGGAAGACAATAGTGAAATTATTGCATGAACTTCGCCTGCGTGGTATTTTTTGGTTTCATCACGTTACGCGATATTGAGTATTATGACAACTCAAATATAAAATTTCTTAAATAACAAATACGCCACTTACGATTATTATGAAAAATTAAAATGAAAACGCACGTTTTGAAATAACAAAAATTATTATTTAGGTATAATTAGGTACTTAGTATTAGTCCTCGCCTCGAACGTCGTTAACTATATAGGGTTAAATCTATTTAGTGACCGATAGCGCGAAAACCCAGGACGGGCTGGTGATAAGGAACAACTTTCCCCAAGGAACATATGTCAAAATATGAAAAAAAATTCGAACTCCCATAGTAACCCAAATCAGCTGATCGGCAATTTTGTACGGGAGGTCAATTTTTTTTTCATGTTTCGACCTATGTTCCATGGGGAAAGTTGTTCCTTATCACCAGCCCGTCCTGGGTTTTCGCTATCGGTCACTGATTAGATTTCACCCTATACCTATACCTACTTTCATTAATTTATGAGTTCAATGAATTTTACCACATAAATATGTTTTTTGTTCCATTTTTACCAAACAAGTTAGGTACCTATATCTATGTATTTATTTATGTACTCATAGATACAAACATTTATCACACCTTTATCCCTTACGGGTTAGGCAGAGCGTTAACAGCCGCAAAAAATACGGTCGTTATCATCGCCACGTCTGACTGCTTGAGAAATATTGTGTACTGTCAGATATAAACAAAATACTTGAAGGAAATCAATTTGTTTGATTACGTTCCTACCGACATAACAAACCAGCATTGAGCTTCAAGTACGACAATACGAAGTATTGTTCGCGACTGTACCTGACCATTTTGTATGAAGAAGTTCTTACGGTTTTTTTAATTGCTTCTCCTACATAAAC
Source organism: Tuta absoluta (assembly GCA_027580185.1). Classification (NCBI taxonomy): domain Eukaryota; kingdom Metazoa; phylum Arthropoda; class Insecta; order Lepidoptera; family Gelechiidae; genus Tuta; species Tuta absoluta. The sequence continues at coordinate 319,329 of JAQAHW010000019.1, read as the reverse complement.
TAAATAAATATCAATGCAGTTTAAGAACACTATTTCAGCACTATTTTTTGATACTAAATTTGAGTCAAAAGACCTAAGTGTTTAGCAGAAATGAGGTGAGGATTACAGCAAAAATTGCTATAGGTATAATCCTCACCAAGATGCCTTTATAACTTCGGAATTATAAAGCGACTCTTTCTCATCTTTTGTCACTATTAGTCACTAATTAGGCACTATTTTTTGGAATGTAGACCAAGTGAAAATACCCCACCGTTTGCTCACACGAGAGTTGGGATTACAGCGTGAGCCTCGATCTGTAATCCTCACCAAACGATAGCCATATCTTGGGAAATATGAAGTCACTAATTTTCTTGCATATGTCACTATTTGTCACTATTTCAGCACTATTTTTTGACAAAACCAAAATTGCTTTTCGTTAAGTTTTCATAGGTGAGGATTACAGCTTGAGGGACACGAACATGACAGGACGTAGATACCTATCTCCTGTTCAAAACCTATTTGACAGAGAGTAACAGCACAAATTTAAGGTAAGTTAAGAGAATTTGTAACCCGAATTGAGGGCTGGGTCTACCAAAAACAAATATGAAAATGTGACAGAATCGTGTGAAAGGAATTGCGAGGACCTAAAAATTTTAAATATGTTTTGGGAGCGATGCGAGCTCACCGTTTCACGATAAATGGGGGGTATTATACTGCGCTATACCAACACACTCGAGCTAGTCGTTTCACGGTAAAACAAATCAGGTAAATGTTAATTTTATTTCTCTAATAGATACGGGCGAGTGAACTACGTGCTAGCCAAACGTCTGGAGCTGCTGGAGCTAGTGGGACGCCTCCAGCAGACGTTGGACGCCGGGGGGGACGCGGGCGCCACTTGCGAGCTTGCCCACCACTTCCACGTGTACCACGTCAAGCCGCGCTGCCAGGCCTTCCTCGACAACTGTCAAAAAGAACCGGTAAATAAATTACTTCATCAGTGTATTCAATCAAACATACATACATACATACATCACGCCTTTGTCCCTTACTGGGTTAGCAGAGCATTAAAGGCCGTAAAACGGATATTAACACCACGTCTGACAAAAGTTTGAGGGTCAATTCACGATAGTGACAGGTTGTCAGCCCATCGCCTATAATAGCAATACACATAACCCTCAAATCCCTTAGTCGCCTCTTACGACACCCATGGGTAAGAAATAGGGTGATGCTTTTCTAAGCCGGCATCACACGGCAACACACCCTCAACATTATTTGATCATATGTACTATTTTCACATACACTCACTGCGCTATATTATTTTCATAAATAAGAATAAGATAGTATTCGTTACAATAACTTATACTAGATGTAGCTTGTACGTCGCTTCGAGACGAGTACTAAGAGATTGAAAAATTGGCAAGGGTCAGTCAACGGCGGTGGCTCAGTTGGCAGAGCAGTGTGACGGTGCCCCAAGGTCCCGGGTTCAAGTCCCAGCGGGCGCTAACATTCTTTTAATTTCTTATTTTCATATGTGTTTATATCTTTTAGCGTATCTAAGAACATATCGTCGAAGGTTACAACTGATCGAAGGTCGTATTTGTTATTGTACCGTCTCGTCTGACTCGCAACAAGTTTCTCAACAAAACAACAATAAAATAAACATCTAATCTACTGAATCATAATGTAGTTTTATTATTGTTATGCAAATATGCTCGATTCTGACGGCCTTATTTTCATTTATTTAGATGTGTTTAAACCAATTTGTAACAATATGTGACTGGATAAGTAATCACAATGCTATTGCCAAATCTCGGCAGATAGAGATTTATGTACATAACTTATGTAACCATGTCTTTATTTCTTAGTTTTTAAAAACTATCCAAATATTTGTTTTCGCACAGACCGTAGAAACGATCCAGAAAGAGTTCCCTTTCCACGAGTTCTTCGACGATGCCCCCAAGCCGCTGTTCCCGGGTAAATCTTTTGAAGAGGACATGGAGATCGCTAGGAGCTGCTTTAGGTAAGGAAACAACAAGCTATTTCAGGGGATCGTTCACGTCTAAGATTTTATCTTTTTGATTCTTTCGATTTTGATAGGATTTTTTCCTTGGCAAATTTTTAGGTATTGCTGGAAATCTACTGTTGTAATTTTCCTGAATAAGTGTAGTTTGATTCCTTATACAAGGTGTAAGGAAATAGTTGATAATTTTGTCAGTTTACTCATAATAAATAACTTTTGGCAAAAACAATGGTTTTCAAAAGTCACAGATCAAACTATTGTCTTAATTATTTTGTCAGCACTTCCTTATTTCTCTGACCCGATTGCTAACCAAAAGTTATTTCTCTGACCCGAAAACTAACCAAAAGTTATTTCTCTGACCCGATAGCTAACCAAAAGTTATTTCTCTGAACCGATAACTAACCAAAAGTTATTTCTCTGACCCGATAACTAACCAAAAGTTATTTCTCTGACCCGAAAACTAACCCAAAGTTATTTCTCTGACCCGATAGCTGACCAAAAGTTATTTCTCTGACCCGAAAACTAACCCATAGTTATTTCTCTGACCCGATAACTAACCAAAACTTATTTCTCTGACCCGAAAACTAACCAAAACTTATTTCTCTGACCCGATAACTAACCAAAAGTTATTTCTCTGACCCGAAAACTAACCCAAAGTTATTTCTCTGACCCGAAAACTAACCCAAAGTTATTTCTCTGACCCGAAAACTAACCCAAAGTTATTTCTCTGACCCGAAAACTAACCAAAAGTTGTTTCTCTGACCCGATAACTAACCAAAAGTTATTTCTTTGACCCGATAATTAAACAAAAGTTGTTTCTCTGACCCAATATCTAACCAAAAGTTATTTGTCTGACCCGATAACTAAATAAAAGTTATTTCTTCAGATACGTGAACCACATATTCGAAGAATTAGAAGAGTTCAGAGCATTCGAGCTACTCCGGTCTGGTCTGGACAGATCCAAGTACCTGCTGGTGAAGGAAGCCAAGATCATCGCCATGACGTGCACACACGCCGCCCTCAAGCGCGCCGAGCTCGTGCAGATAGGTGAGTGCATTGAGTGGAGCTACTCCGATCAGGTCTGGACAGATCCAAGTACCTGCTGGTGAAGGAAGCCAAGATCATCGCCATGACGTGCACACACGCCGCCCTCAAGCGCGCCGAGCTCGTGCAGATAGGTGAGTGCATTGAGTGGAGCTACTCCGATCAGGTCTGGACAGATCCAAGTACCTGCTGGTGAAGGAAGCCAAGATCATCGCCATGACGTGCACACACGCCGCCCTCAAGCGCGCCGAGCTCGTGCAGATAGGTGAGTGCATTGAGTGGAGCTACTCCGATCAGGTCTGGACAGATCCAAGTACCTGCTGGTGAAGGAAGCCAAGATCATCGCCATGACGTGCACACACGCCGCCCTCAAGCGCGCCGAGCTCGTGCAGATAGGTGAGTGCATTGAGTGGAGCTACTCCGATCAGGTCTGGACAGATCCAAGTATCTGCTGGTGAAGGAAGCCAAGATCATCGCCATGACGTGCACACACGCCGCCCTCAAGCGCGCCGAGCTCGTGCAGATAGGTGAGTGCATTGAGTGGAGCTACTCCGGTCAGGTCTGGACAGATCCAAGTACCTGCTGGTGAAGGAAGCCAAGATCATCGCCATGACGTGCACACACGCCGCCCTCAAGCGCGCCGAGCTCGTGCAGATAGGTGAGTGCATTGAGTGGAGCTACTCCGATCAGGTCTGGACAGATCCAAGTACCTGCTGGTGAAGGAAGCCAAGATCATCGCCATGACGTGCACACACGCCGCCCTCAAGCGCGCCGAGCTCGTGCAGATAGGTGAGTGCATTGAGTGGAGCTACTCCGATCAGGTCTGGACAGATCCAAGTACCTGCTAGTAAAGAATGCCTAGATCATCATCTTTAGCCGTTTTTACCGCGCTAATGGTAGAATTCTAAGTTCATACTATCAGTGTAGATGTGATGTATAACTGATGTGGGTCCAAATATGTATGATAAGATAAAATTAAAAATGGATTTATGCTATTACATTTACAATGACACCGAACAATCGTGATGTCCACTTATCATAAAGTTTTTGGTTTTAAGTTCGGCTTTGAATTCATAACTTGGTTTCCGTTTAACTTTACTTATTTGGAAATTGTTAATTTGGTCTGTTGTGGTCTTGCCTTATTTGGGCTACGTAAATTGATCACCCAAAAGCAGCATATTTAGTATACGTAGAAAAAAACTGCTTTCGGTATTCCTACGTAGCAAAAACGTTCTTAAAAATAACTATAAATTTTCCTTTTGAAATTTTTAAGGCTGTTAAAAAAAGATTAATTATGCAAACAATGTAAAGTGACCGTAAACTTGATCCGTTGATGTAATATTTGTTAAGATGTTATGCAAACGTTGTTGTGTGATTTTAGGTATTTTTTTCCTTATCTTGTTTCTAAATTTTCTGCGTTTTTGTTTTGCTATAGAAAATGCGGTGGTAACGTTTTTCAAATACCTCCGTAAGAAAGTTGGTTCCGTGCTACAGCACGATAAGCCTTCGGTCATTGATGTTGTCTATGACGATAATATACAAAATAGTAAAACATTCAGGCACATAGGCGGACTTATCCATTTAAGGGATCTGTTACAGTCAACCTTTGAGAATCGCAGAGGATATTGCGTGAAGGTAAACCACGGAAATGTAATAACGAGATGAGAGTAATTATGAACTGATTTCAACTTGTGGATATAACTTATTTCCGTATTTAAAAAGCGAGTAAAAGAGCACTTCATTTCTCAACAACCTTGAAATATTTATGTATGTTTATGTATTTTTAAAGTATTTATGTAAATTTGTTTATCTATTCATGTAGGTTTATAAATATTATTTGTATGCATGTTAAAATATTTTACAGAGTTGATATATATGAATATTCATTTATTTTGTTAAATTTATTTCGTATTGCCTATTTGCCCCAAAATTTTAAATTCTCTCACAAGACATGGGTTGGCTGGAAGAGATCTCTTCTTTAGAGATAATCTCGCCTTTGCGACAAAAATTGTATATATATTTTTTCTGTGTATTTTTTGTGCAATAAAGAATATTATTATTATGTGCCTCCCCGATTAGGCTATTTCCATATTCATCCATTATCATCACGCTTAGTAGGCAGGCTGCAGGCTGGCTTGATGATTGTTAGATGACTGAAAAAATGTCCTTATATATCAAAAGGAACATTTTGCGAAAGGGACATTGTGAGAAAGGGACATTTTGCGTCAGGGACATTGTGCGAAAGGGACGTTTTGCGATTAGTAGACATTTTGCTAAAGGGACGTTTTGCGATGAGTAGACATTTTGCGAAAGGGCATTTTGCGTCTGAAGGATCACTTTCAGCAATTTCTTCAATTTTACACATACCTTCAATCTTCATATTCTGTCGCAGGTTTTAAATACGACAACATCCTGATGGAGGAATCAGCTCAAATCCTCGAGATTGAGACTTTCATCCCTTTGTTACTGCAGAACCCTCAAGATGGCAGGTAAATTACAAAATTGAAGTTTTAAAACTATTTTTTTTTAAATCATTTTATCTTGTGTAAGACTTAGTTTATTTCTTTAGCGAACCCATTGTCGATAAGTCTCTTCAAAACAATCTAAACTTAGCGACAACTTTTTTTGTGCTTAAACCAGAGATCCAGGTATTCTGGTCCTCAATCTCTTTCAATTAATGTTTCATTTTCCTTATCATCGATTATTACTATATGCGTTTGATGCTTAATTTAATAGTAGTGCAACTGCCTGAGGCGCAAAAGTTCCGGGTTCGATTCCCGGTAGGACACTCACACAGTTGATATTTATCACTTGTGAATTTGTTCCCAGTTTAGTTAGGACATTGCAGGCTGAACCACCTGATTGCTAATAAGAAAGATGGTTCCGTGCTGTCTATGATAACTTAGTTGACGGTCGTTACACAACCGTGTCAGCGGCCTTCTACTAGTAGTAGTAGACGGTTGACTCTGACACCAGGGTTTATCGTTTCGTTTGTCGACTTGGTATCCCACACAAGAAGAAAGAGATCTAACTCCAAAATCATTTCCCCAAGATCACGTCTGAAACGCTGGATCATGATCGGCGACCACCACCAGCTGCCTCCCGTGGTGAAGAACATGGCGTTCCAGAAGTACTGCAACATGGAGCAAAGCCTGTTCACCAGGATGGTGCGGCTAGGAGTACCCTACGTGGAACTGGACGCCCAGGGGCGAGCCAGGCCCAGGTATGTCGCATTCAAATGATACATACATACACATAGCACGCCTATAATCCCTTGCGGGTAAGGCAGAGTGTTAACAACCGAAAAATCGGCCATTTACACCACGTCTGACAAATGTTTGAGGGTCATTCGGAAAATTGTTTATCGCTATAGTGACAGGTTGTCAGCCCATCGCCTAAAATTACAATACACACCCTCGTGTCCCTAAGTCGCCTCTTACGACTCCCACGGGAAAGAAATGGGGTGATGCTATTCTAAGCCGGCATCACACGGCATTCAAATGATAATTAAAGCTTTGCTAACTTAGCTAGCCTCCGCATACACTTGGTTCCACAAAACTGTCTAAAATCACTAGCTAAACATAAAGCTATCACATTTAGCTTCAAGAGTTTGAATCAATAGGAGAATTAGTTTGTGTGGTTTCCCACTAAAAACGTAAGACTATTGCGCTACTTCGCAAATTAAACACATTTAAAACTTTATTTTACTGAAAGTGCCTGATGCTCCATTAGTCTCCCGCTTTAATTAGTCTCTTGTAAATTGAGTCTCTTGAAATACAAATCACGCGCACACCTAACGAGATACCAAAATATTCTATCACCGATTTAAATTCACGAAAGCAAACATACCAAATCAAACTGAACTTACCTCTGCTTTATCTATAACGGACAAATGCTTCAATTTTCTATGTAAATCGACTGCCGTAAGCTACCACATAATCAAATATAGTATTATCTGATAATCGTAATAGTACTCAACTGAAATTTAAAAGGCCGAGCAGTCTAGGCGACCTCGTCTAGGCATCTAACGGCTCTTTGTCTGCAAACAGAATTATGGCATCATGCTAACTTATGGCTGCTGCCAGACATAATTTCAATAATTGTTGTTTTGTTACGTCGCTTTGCCTATTACATAATTATTATGCAAAATATAACCTTTCATTGGAAACAATCTCCTATAAATAAAACAAAATTAAATAAGTTGGTCTCGAAAAGTAATGAACCGGGTTTAATACCTAGTTTCAATGTATTAGTTACAATGTTGATGCGCACTCGTAAATAACTATTTTGGCACATTTAACTAATAAAAGAATTGAATATTTTGTGTATACAATTGAAATTTGGTTTGGGTTTCCCAAACTGATATCGCAGCACTGTTTTTGCACGTATTCGTTGAGTCAATAAACCGTATTGACTACGAATTGTTTAAAGGTCAGAATTACTATTTGTTTGTGTGAAACAATGTTTCGCTCGCGTCTGCGTCTCGAGGTTACGTTGTTAAGAAAATTCTACTCCTATAAAATATAAACAAGTTTTTGCTAAAAACTAGCCTACTAGCTTTTTTAATCCTTGAAACTACAGTCATAAATAAAAATATATTTGCGATTACACGTGTCCTATCTATTGATACCTGAAAACAACATACTTTGGTTCAATGTCTGTCCGTTCACATTTACTGAGAGCTTGTTTTTCTAATCTATAATCGAACTAATTCCATGCTTCGGAAGGCACGTTAGGCCGTCGGCCCCGGTTGCTGTCTATGATTATTTAGACGGCGGTCGTTACACAACCATGTTACAGGCCTGCTACTAGTAGAAAGCAGTTAAAAAAACTCTGACCCCAGGCTTCTTCGGGTCGTTGGCCGACTTTGTGGCCCACTCGAAAAGTAGAAGGTCGCATTTTGCTTATCAATGTAACGTTTTATTGACCTTTCAAGGACAAAGAATACATGTTTGTAAATAAATAAAATCTGCTTGATTAAAACTGATGGTCGCCATCCTTCGTAAAATACGTCTGAGTAGTCATTGTGTAATACGAAAACGGTTACAAAAGTGTGTTCCTTCCTATACATTATTGAGAATGAAACAGTTGCAATTTTAAAAATACACCCTTTTGATTTTAGACCATTTCATGAATATCAGCATACACTCACACTCACTCATACACAACATAAACTCGCTGCTGAGTATATGCCTCTTTTTTTACGTTGATCCTATGTCCGGCAATAGGCAAGTCAAGCCTAGTGTCCTGTTCTTACAGTTTTCGTTATACAGGTTGTAAGGAAAAGTACTGAGTTCCTTTCAAGGAATGAACCAGCGAATAAAACTGAAAAACTTTCCCCATGAAATATAGGTCGAAACATAATAAAAATATTTAGACCTTCCATACAACCAGACTTGGTCGGCTGGCACATTTTGTATGGGAGGTCTAAATTTCATTTTCATATTTCGACCTATGTTTCTTAGGGAAAGTTTTTCAGTCTCATGGGCTGGTTCATTCCTTGAAAGGAACGCAGTACGTTTCCTTACACCTTATATCTTTTCTGGCAGCATCTGCAACCTGTACCGGTGGCGGTACCGCGCGCTCGGCGACCTGGGCCACGTGGTGCGGCTGCCGGAGTACCGCGCGGCCAACGCCGGCTTGCGGCACGACTTCCAGCTGATCAACGTCGACGACTTCAACGGAGCCGGCGAGACCGAGCCCAGCCCCTACTTCTATCAGGTAATATCAGCAAAATTAAATTACAGAAATGCCACAATATTAGGTCCTTACATATGAAATTGGCGTTTTGTATGGGAGGAACAAAAAGTAGTTTTTTTAATATAGTATATTTATTTAATCAAAGTATGAGCCATTGTAATCTATGCACTTTTGCCATCTCATAGGTAGTTCATTGATCCCTTTACTAAAAAAACCATTAGGACGGGAATCAATAAAATCTTTGAAGGCGATTTGGACTGCCCCATCTGAGTTGAATTTTTTCCCTTGCAAGAAGTTATCCAAATTTCGAAAAAAATGGTAATCTGTTGGAGCAAGGTCCGGGGAGTACGGTGGATGCCTTAGACATTCCCATTGAAGCTCTTCTAATTTGCTAGCCGTCTGTTGTGCAGTGTGTGGTCTAGCGTTGTCGTGAAGCAACAGTGGCGTAGAGCGATTAACCAACCTCGGTTGTTTAGCAGCTAGCTTTTCCATCATGGTTTGCAATTGCTGACAGTAGACATCTGCCGTAATCGTCTGGCCAGATTTGAGAAAACTGTAATGAACGACACCGGCGCTAGTCCACCAAACGCTTACAAGTAACTTTTTATTGGTCAATTTTCGCTTGGAGCAGGCTTTGGCTGGCTTGCCAGGGTCCAGCCATTGCGATGAGCGCTTGCGATTATCGTAGAGAATCCACTTTTCATCACAGGTAATGATTCGATTTAAAATCCCTTCGTTATTGTGCCGGTCAAGTAATGTAACGCAGCAGTTGACGCGCGTTTGCCGGTTTGCTTCACTCAATTCGTGAGGAACCCACCTTTCAAGTTTTTTAATCTTTCCAATTTGCTTCAAGTGGATTAAAACAGTTTTATCACTAACACCGAAGCCTGCAGCTAATTCGGACGTGGTTTGCGATGGATCCGCTTCCACAATAGCCTTCAATTCTTCATTATCAACTTGGGTCTCCGGCCGTCCACGGGGCTTGTTTTGCAGGTCGAAATTTCCAGAACGAAAACGTTGGAACCAAAAACGCACTGTGTTTTCTTTTGCGACACAACCGCCATACACATCATTAACCCTTCGAGCCGTTTCCGCAGCACTGGTGCCACGGTAGAACTCGTACTCGTAAATAACGCGATATTTCAAATTTTCCATTTTGTAAATTGAGCGATGCAAACAGAAAAAAGATAAGTAAAAAAACAAATGAATGACGGTTTACGAAACACAACTACATGTGGAAATAGCTGTATAAATTTGAATTTCGAATTCCTAACCAAATAGGAGAAATTTGTGATCAAAGTGGCCAGTACGAAAAAACGACAATTTCATATGTAAGGACCTAATACAATCAAGAAATGCCATTTCCATGGCCGTGAGTGTCGTAAAAGACGAATGAGAGATGAATTCAGGGAATGGACAGCAGCATTCCCTATGAATATATGCAAAACCAAAACCTTTACTACGGGAAAGTAGTTCAATTTCATGGTCTGCATCCACCCTATCAGTATTCGGAGGGCGGCCTTTACACCCCGTATAATAATGACAGCAGTATTTCCTCTGAAAATCGTGGCCCGGCGCCCCTTAAAAGTTTAGCCCACCTGGAAAATCAGTTGGCCGCCCTTGCAATAGTGTGAGGCCCATGTCCAGCAGTGGACTGTTGTGGCTGTTGCAGCGATTGTGTCGAGTTGTGTGTGCACAACTTCTTTTTAATTGAATTATAAATCATAACGCACATTATAAATAAGCAACAACAAAGTCGTAACTTAGCATGACATGATATTTAAACCCGATATATTTGGTCACATTAACGTAAATTATGTTGTACATTGTTTAAATGAGCAATAAATTAGGCCTAAAACAATAGGCCTTATTTTTCCACTGTTCAATTATTCATGTCAAACCAAGTGAAATACAGTCCTTAAAGCAGTAAGAGGAATTCTGCCAAAAACATTGCGCGCCGCCGTCCATACAAAATAGCTCATCATGATTACATGCGTTACGATCCATGCGGCGGTTATGCGCTGTATGTGGGTGGTCACAAAAACCGCCATTGTTTTATCAGACCGAATGATTTTATTGTACAGTTTACTACACGTACACCTATAACACTTAATGCGGTCTTGCATATCGAGGAATAATACTCTCTGACAGTTTCTTTTTTGTTACTTTAAATCTTGTTCTTTCATACATACATATATCACGCCTATACAGGGTTTAAGGGACAGCCCTCCGAATACTTATAGGGTGGGTGCATTCAGACCATAAAACTGAACAACTTCCTATGAAAAAATATTTCAGGAAACGCGATATTTTTTTACTTTCCATAGTAATTGTAGTCAGCTGATCTTGATTTTGTATGGGAGGTATTTTTTGTCGTTTCCTGACATATGTTCCTAGGGAAAAGTTGTTCAGTTTCATGGTCTGCATGCACCCTATCAGTATTCGGAGGGCTGTCCCTTAAACCTCGTATTGGTGAACAAGATCATAAGATTTTTAGCAATTAACAATAAACTGTAAGAGAGTAATATCCCTGGCAGGATTTGACATTGGGATATCCCAAGCGGGTAGGCAAACCGTAAACGACCGTAAAAAACGAATATTTACACCACGTCTGACAAACATTTGAGGTTCATTTGGAAAATTGTGTATCACCATAGTCACAGGTTGGCAGCCTATTGCCTAAAATTGCAATACACTATAACTTGTTCATTACTTAAGAAAATCACATATGATTTTATTGTGGCTTGCAAATATCCCCATGAGATAATATCTTTATTACAATGTATTAACATCCACATTACATCATTTTGTTTCTAATCCCTTGATTAAATTACGACTTAATTTTATTACTTAGTTAAGATTTCATAAACATATATTTTACTATTTACTATTTATTTAATTTACCTATAGATGTTTCTTTTTTTTACAGTGACATCGATTTTTATTTTGCCGTTCTTAAATTATTGTGACACTTGATTTCTGCCGCTGCCACTCATTTTCCCGTGGCAATAGATGTTTTTCCGCGGTAAAAAGTGGCCTATGTGTTATTCCAGGTTATACTCTACCTGTGTTCCAAATTTGATCCAAATCGGTCAAACTGTTTGAGCGTGAAGAGGTAACAAACATACCTACACACAGACAAACTCTCAGATCTATAATATTAGTACGGATTTGCGCGACTTCGTTCTCTAATAATGTAATTAATATTTTCATGTAATTTTTGTGTGGCTAAATATGTGATTCCTTTATGTTTCCTACAAGAGCTATTGCACCATATTTATTGGCAAATAAATTTTTAATTTAAATTTTTCCATCGTTTGCCCCTAGAACCTGGCCGAAGCGGAATACGTGGTGGCCGTATTCATGTACATGCGCCTTGTGGGGTGGCCAGCTGAGCGCATCTCTATTCTGACTACGTACAACGGACAGAAGCATCTCATTCGTGACGTCATCGACAAACGGTGCGCAGGCAACCCGCTCATTGGAAGACCGCACAAGGTAAGCCAAAATTATCCAAAATAGATCGAAAGTTTGCGAAATTACATTATAAAGTTATAGATGTCCGTTATAATTATAAGAATTCGCATAGGGCTCGTCAAAAACATATTATAATAATAATTAAAACAATTTAAAAATATTCAATAATAGAAAATGTCAGTATATAAATATAAATAAGAGTATTTAATTATTCATACTCTTTTACAGAGTAAAACGACTTATCCAGCAAAAGGTTTCTCAGTTGCGTTCGAAACGTATCGTCAGATGTTTAATTTTTTAATTATATAATGAGTAACCAAACTAACAGGTAGAAATAGGAATAAACTGGGTTGCCAAATATTAAAGGATTGTGTAGCAGTAGATCCTCTATTTGGAAATCCATATATTAGACCCTGAAGTCCCTCTAACGACCAAGTTATCCTTGCGTCGTCGGCTGAAGGGTTGCAGGAGATGGTAAATATTATGAATGAGGCTTTGAAAAAGAACGGAATGAAAGTGAATTTAAGTAAGACGAAAGCAATGGTTTTTGAGAAAGAGGAAAATATGACAGAGTGTAAAATTATGATAGAAGAAGAGAGGGTGGAACAAGTGAAAGAGTTTGTGTATTTGGGCTCCATGTTCACATCAGATGGAAAGTGTGAAAGTGTCATCGAAAGAAGGGTGAATGCCGGCAACATGGTGAATGGAGCGTTGCACGTTTTTATGAACAGCCAGAAAGTCTCTGATAAGGCTCGTCTGGCTGTGCATAGAGGGGTGTTAGTTCCGACACTTATGTATGGGAGTGAAAGTTGGGTATGGCAGAAAAAACATGAAAGTAGAATAAATGCGAGCGTTAAGAAGTATGATTGACGTTAAATGACGTTGAGTGACAGGATAAGGAATAGCGTGATAAGGGAACGTTGTAAGAATAGAATAAGAATAAAGAAATTTATTTACCAAACACATATTACAGTTTTACAATTTTGATACTTGCAAAGAAAGACAATGTTTACAATTAGTAATACTGACGGTACCTGCACTAAGCGGAGCTTGTATCGCAGGCACCTGATAATGGTTTGCCTGAGTAGTTCTACTTCGTTCTACCATTCAGACCGCAGTATCAATAAACAACAGGATTACCTACAATTTATTAAAAATCATACAATATGCAGTTTATTGAAAACAAATATAAACCTATTTATTAATTTAAGAATATTAATACAAGAAGGAACATGATATATTTATATTTAGACTGAAAAACGTGCAATAAAATAAAAAATAAATAAAGAAGTGTATGTATGTACATATGTGTGTGTGTGAGTGTGTGTGTTCGTGTGTGCTTATTGGATGATTGTAAGAAATTATGTCTCAGTACCAGGTAGGATCTCTTCTGTATCTAAATAATTTAAACCTAGGAGCCATTTCTCCAGCGCTGCTTTGGCTTCACGAGTTGTCATCATTTTCATGTCACGTATTTTTTTGCACAGTTTATTATAGATGTAAGGAAACAAAAAATTTGGCAGCCGTTGAGCAAAAGTAGTTCGAGTAGTGGGGACCTTAATGTGAAAAACTCGGCGTCGTATTAAAATCTCGTAATCCGAGGAGCTTAGAACAGCTCTGTGCATAGCCACAGCAGCCCTTAACAGGTACAGCTGCCTAACTCGTAAAACCCTGCATTCAGTGTAGAGTAAATCCGATGAGAATCTGAAGGGCCTTCTAAGCATCACCTTAAGCACAGCTCTTTGTGCTCGCTCGACTTGAATCATAAAAGTTTTGGCCGCGCCACCCCACGCCCTGATGCAATACATGAGTATCGATTGACAAAGAGCTTTATATACCTGCAACAGTACTTCCTTTTTGGCAGAGTTACGCAACGACTTCATAACAAAAATAATTTTAATCACGCGCGACGATAAATTCGAAATCTGAAGTCTGAAGAACATTCTGTCATCCTGTCATGGTATAAAGTCCTGTTGTGGTATAAAAGAAGACATAGTGACTGGTGTAAAAAAGGGTATGCTTAGATGGTTTGGTCATGTAGAGAGGATGATTGAAAGAAGATTAACGAAACAGGTGTATATGGCAAGTGTGGATGGGAACGTCGGAAGGGGAAGACCTCGACGAACGTACCTCGATCAAATCGGGGACGTGCTAAAGAAAGGTCAGGTCAAGAGTACCCTAAACCGACGAGCATGCATGAAGAGATTGATGAATGTGGAGGAGGCGAAAGAAGTATGCCAGGATCGTAGTAAGTGGAAGGAAGAAGTCTCTGCCTACCCCTCCGGGAAAGAGGCGTGATTTATGTATGTATGTATGTAAAATAACATTAAGCTTGTAAATTTTCGTAACTTATAGAAATTGTGTTCGTCTGTTATTCTAGAATTTAACTTTATTTTTATAACTAATAATAGTAAACGAAAAAGAAAATATTTTTAAAGCACTCTCCAAAACCTTTTAGTGGGAACTAAAAGCAACTTTGTCCCCAGGTGACAACGGTGGACAAGTACCAGGGTCAGCAGAACGACATCGCACTAGTGTCCCTCGTGCGCACGCGCGCGGTCGGCCACGTGCGAGACTTGCGTCGGCTGATAGTTGCCGCGTCGAGAGCCAGGCTCGGGCTGTATGTCTTCGCGAGGGCTAACCTCTTCCGGAACTGCTTCGAGCTACAACCCACGTTCAATCAGGTCAGTAAAGTAAGACACCAGGGACTTGCGTCGGCTGATAGTCGCCGCGTCGAGAGCCAGGCTCGGGCTGTATGTCTTCGCGAGGGCTAACCTCTTCCGGAACTGCTTCGAGCTACAACCCACGTTCAATCAGGTCAGTAAAGTAAGACACCAGGGACTTGCGTCGGCTGATAGTCGCCGCGTCGAGAGCCAGGCTCGGGCTGTATGTATTCGCGAGGGCTAACCTCTTCCGGAACTGCTTCGAGCTACAACCCACGTTCAATCAGGTCAGTGAAGTAAGACACCAGGGACTTGTGTCGGCTGATAGTCGCCGCGTCGAGAGCCAGGCTCGGGCTGTATGTATTCGCGAGGGCTAACCTCTTCCGGAACTGCTTCGAGCTACAACCCACGTTCAATCAGGTCAGTGAAGTAAGACACCAGGGACTTGCGTCGGCTGATAGTCGCCGCGTCGAGAGCCAAATTGACAAATTTGTATTAAAGGACGAAAAATGATCGTCAAGTGGCTCCAACATAACAGAGAGTGTTGTACAACACCTTATGTTGGCTAGCTGGCTTCACGTCAACTGGCTTGAAGACACTCTTTTAGTAAGAACTGGCCTTACTTGGAATAATTGGGATGGCCTAACGGTAGGACTTTTTACTGTGTTTTCTTTTCCTATTCGTATTTTTGCAAAATAATACTTTCTTCTATTCATACAGCTCCTACTCATTTATATAATTCACATACTATCCGCAGTTGGTGGAACGTCCCCTGGAGCTAGAACTGGTCCCGGGCGAGAAGTACCCGTGCCAGCGCGCGGCGACGGCCAATGTTCCCGACCCACTCGTGCTGCGCGTGCGAGACATGCCGCACATGGCGCGCTACGTCTACGACCTGTACCTGGAGATCGTGCGCGACACCGCCAGGCTGCAGGAGGTAAGATAATGAAGCGACCTCTCAGAGCTACTACAGATCGTGCGCGACACCGCCAGGCTGCAGGAGGTAAGATAATGTAGCGACCTCTCAGAGCTACTACAGATCGTGCGCGACACCGCCAGGCTGCAGGAGGTAAATAATGTCGCGACCTCTCGAAGCTACGACAAGAAGCTCACTCAAAGTGGTTCACAAGCAAGCAAGACGCAACACAAGTTCCAACATATCTGCAAGATGGCGCCACGTGACAGATTGGCAGAGAAACTAAAGAGCCTGAAACGCTGTATCAAAGTGTTTAACCGCGCATATATACAACTTCCAATTCTACCCAGGTGGACCAGTCGGTCCCCTGACCACAACACCCGGCCAGGCAGGGTAGCTACCCTTTTCCTGACTCCGTTCTGCCTATTGGTATTACTCCTGTCACCCGCCATAATAACATCAGTATAAAGACCCCTCAGTTGGTAGAACCTCCTTTAGAAGCTGGGTCTACAGCAACACCGCTAGACTGCTGGAGTTACAAACTTTGTTAGATGCCAACATTCGACCATACATTATGTCAATTGTTATTTCAATGAAGAGAAAAACTGGGAACAAAGAACCTTTTTTCTGTGATATTGGTCGAAAATTCAAACATGTTTCAATTTCAAGCTCGAGCGACTTGTTATTGGTACGTTTAGGCAGTGTTGCTCTATTTGCAATAAGCTAGGAGATTTCCTCATAACTAAAAGTAGACTTTAGTAATTTATTATTTTAATATTTTTCGTACTAATATAACCCGTATTAAGGTGAAGCGTACCCGTGTGTAAAATGCGACTGAGGGATAACTTCGTTCAGGGAATGGCCAGCAGCGTACCCTGTGAAAGCAATATCTTGCACTGCGCTTGGCAATCGGCTTGCCAAGCTTGGTGAGTATGGCAATACTCCCCAATAGGGGGACGCCTATGTCCAGCAGTGGACTGTTGTGACTTTTAATATAACGTATATTAATGTAATCTTTCCTGCAGCGTCTACCCACCCGAAGCACCTGGTCGGCCCCCGGCACGGCTCAGTCGGCCCGGTCGCGCGATCCCAACCGCTTCGTCCCCTCGCACCCCGGCGCCGCGCCCGACAGCGACGAAGACGACGACGCGCCCAGTGGCACCCCGGCCCCCGGCCCAGCAGGGTTCACGCCCACGGAAATTGTCAACGAAATTGAGGAGCCCATGGAGTAGTTTAAGTTTCAATTGTAACATTTTTAAGGTAAGTATTGGAAATATAATTTTTACGTGAAATTATAATTTGGTTTTTATCCTGTGCCCCCACTGGCTTTAATGCTACAGAAATAGTCGACGTAGACGAGGAGCTCATTGCAAGTTTATTTAGGTAAGTTATGTCAGTGCATCTCATTTTTAACAGCCAAGTTCTAATGATATATTCACACTGCTCCTGCTCCTGCTCCTGCTGCTGCTGCGAATACGGCCCGAAAGACTTCCGTGGAAGTATCAACGCGAGTGAGTGTTCACAGACTGCCGTCAAACTCTTCTCGCAGCAATACGAGTGAGCGAGATAGCAATATATTTAAAGCAGACACTCGCGGGAGTGGCAGCGGCATGACAAGTAGCAGCGCGAGTAACCTGTTAACATGATCGGGCCGCCCACTTTCCTTACTATTTCCCTGCCTATAAATGCATAGTGTGAAAGTGCGACTGACTACGATAGATCTCGACTGCAATGAGGGCCGTAGCGGGAGGAGATCGAGAGAAACACTTTGCTCGGAGTACAAATATATAATTGATTTATTAGGAAAATTGGCAAGGCTTGTATACTAGGTTTTCTAAGTGTGGAATGTCGATATTACATGGGTGTGACGTAGGTTGACATTTAGATCAATAGAAGTTATTTCTAGTAATATGATCTCTTCAAGGCTTTAGGGCATTCAACTATTTGAAGGTCTTACACGTGGTTGGTTCATTAACCTGTTACAGTTATAAATAAGTATATCATATCTACACCTCAGTATAACATCTCCCTTGAGGCGCGTGGAAAGCATTGCTTTTGTAGTACGTATGGTGCACTTAGCTAGCTGCCATGCTACGTGTGAAAGTAGTTAAATATATTTCATTTCATGCCACATAATATACATAATGTAAAAAAAATTAAATGCAAATATTTGAAGTGGTGAACCAGCCCATGAAACTAAACAACTTTCCCCAAGGAACATAGATCGAATAATGAAATAAAAATTGGACCTCCCATATAAATTGATTCGATCGTGATCGAGGTACAATATTTTTTTCTTTATATTTATTTACCTATATTGCTTGGGAAGGTTTGAATTTCATGAGCTAGTTCCCTTGAAATATTCGCAGTATACGTTTATAAATCCTGTATACTTCACTCACTTCACTTCACAGTGTAGGCATGTCACTAAGCCCTTTTTGTCACAGTTAACAAAATGTGGGTAAATTCAGGTATTATCGGTGTGTTGCTCTGTGGTAACATTTGGTTAGCCTTTCGCCAATGTTTAATATACCGAACCTCTTGGTCCTTCAAAATGACACCTGCTACAGAATATGAGGTGATGCTACACCTAGCAACACTTTACAATAAAACACAAGTAATTCACACATTTAAGGCCGTACGCTCGCTCACGCGGTTTCACGCGCGGGGCGGTCTCGCGGGATCCGCGCGGCGATCTGACATGGCCGCCATTATTACCCGTCCAAATTTAGAAGGCGCATAGTGCCTAGGTAGTTGTAATATGGCAAGTGTCGTCGTGTTCGTACGGGTTATATTATGTCGCGGGTTGCTGAAGCCGCGGCGCGGGTGACCGCAGGCCGTGTCACGGGGCGCCAATCTTGTGTTTTGTCAAATCTGGCCCGCGCGGGACGTCCCGCGCGTGAAACCGCGTGAGCGAGCGTACGGCCTTAAACAATTTATTTTATATTAATTATTAATTATATTAATGACTATACATCGAAGTTTCAAAGTGTTTATTAATTAACTAACAACTAAGACGAAAACCTTATTAATATCAGTCATAATCTTGTGTAGAATGTAAAGTCTCAAATGCACTGATTGCAGGAGTTCATTCCCACAGTTCGGTTATACATACGTCTACCTACATACACATATCACGCCATATCCCTTGTTGGGTTGAAAATTGCGTACCAACATGGAACCCTTGAGTTTTTGTCAGTTCTGTATAATTATACAAAATCTCATTTCACTAGCCTTTTTTAGTCTTCTCAGGTTAATTGCCGCTCATCTTCTTTTGAACGCTGGCATCTTGGGCTGGTAATCCAGCCGCCTTGACTTAGATTTACATACCATCCATTATTTTTCTTCTTCTCTTTGTGTGGGACACCGAATTTCCGTATGACCCGTTTCTTCATACTATTCATTTCATAATTTCTTGTGAAAAACCCATCTGGAAACCCAATTCATTCAGTTACTAGACCGTGGCTGGTTATATTTTTTATATTTGGACAGGTCCCACTGGCTCTGATCTATGTCAACTTATTCTCTGTCATATTGTTCACACCTATGTTCCGTTTGTTCAGTTGCAGGATTACCTCTTAACATGTTATAATTCGTTTTAAACGTTTCAGGAGCTGGTTTACCTCTTAACATGTTATAATTCGTTTTAAACTCTACACATCTTCATATCTAAAACATTCTGTGACTCTGTTTTGTACCTGCAGGTACTCTGTTTCTTCAGATATTATATTATTTTTATAAACAGTATTGTCTTCATCTTCTACAGGTTCTTCTATCCTAAACACAACTAACACTATGAAGATCCAAATTCCACGTAGATTGTTCATTACAGCTATTACATCCCTGAAAAGAAAATACCACACAATTTAATGAAAATACTTTAAGTTAGTTTCAATGCCAAAACGAATTTAAAGAAGGTATGTAAATAATAATTGTCACACACACATCACAAAAAATTATATTTTTAATTTATTTATTCCTGAATGCGGTTCTAAAATTATAACAGTACAGACAGGCCACAATAAAAAGGCTATTTTGACAGCTGTAAAAGTCATACTAATGCTATGGCAAACGGTAAAAAATCAGATTTTCTCGAGAATCACTGAGCCGGTATACCATTGGGAAGAGAGGCACAAACCAAATGAATGCAAATACGTACAATGTTCCATTGTTGGCGGGCATTAGCGAGATCAGCATGTTTGAGAGCCAAGAAACTGTCATCACGACGAACAATCGGAACCGGATGCAGTTGACAATCCTGAAATAAGTCATACAGAAAACTAACTCGCAACAAGTTTTTACATTTTAAACATTAACGGGGCGATAAAAAAATTAAGTCATTGCATCAGGATAACGCCTGCCACAATAACCTCATGGCATGTAAGTGACATTTCATCTCAATATGCCCACAAACAACATAGGATATCCCTCTAGTGAGGGATATACTGGACTGGGTTAGTACCCAGTTCACTAAACAGAAAAAATGCTGAATACGGTCTGCAATTGCTTTTAACTCTAAATAAAAAACCGAGATCCTACGCTGCCCTAGCTCTTGGCTACGACAAAGGTCGTAATAGTCGTAGGTTGTTTAAATCTCTGGCTCCAGGATTTATCGGGTGGTGCGTTGATACTTTATTCTACATAACAAAAAGGTACTGTTCAACTTAAGTCACCTGTACTTGAGATATCTGTTTGCTTTGGAGAATAAATGTAGGAGCATGGGTGACATTCTTCTCCAGCAGGCATACACCTGCTCCAGCCCGCCCCTCCACATGTTGAACACCTGTGGCCCGCTCCGTGGTTCTTGCTCCTCGCCGCTAAACATTCCTGATTCACTCTCGTTCTCTCCATTGCAAATACTGAAATATATAGATGACTGTACAGTCGGATATAGCACTTAAGGTAGCAGGGTTACTCCAAAAGAACTGAAGTATTTTTTGTACCAGCAATATTTTTTCTTGAAATGATTATGTATATGTAGAAAATGACTTATGAGAATATGGTAATTCTTTTTATATAAGTTAGTGTGGTATCCAATGTTCGATTACACGTCTCTAAACGATTTTAACCAATGTTAGCTCGGCCCTACCGACAACCGGTATGTACTTATTCAGTACGTTTTCTTGAACATGGAAAGTGCGGTTGTAGCATCAAAAGTGGAAGTGGGGAGGAGTTATGACGTAACAAAGATGGCGGCCGGACCAACTCTACTAAGCGGTTTTTCTAGATAATTACTGGGCCGATATACATAAATGAGGTGTCAAATGAGAGAGCATACAATGCCCATTATTTTATTTCATACATTTATGTACGTGAAACTAATAGCAAATGAAATTTTTCAAAAACATCGCATTTTATAAAATTTCAGTTTTTTTTTCTTGCCTATATCTCGGTATCCGTCAGAGTTATCAAACTTTTGACAGATACAAAACATTTTGCAATTTTAATCAACTCTCCAATGAACCCCCAGTTATTGAGATCAGAAAAGAAACAACGGAGATACATCAGTTTGAGTGGTCGGAGTCGTAGGTACAAGTGATCTAAAATTGACGAAGCTTGGCTGTGTGTTCATTTAAAATAATAATATAGTTTAAAATATAATGATAATTTTATATTGAACACGGGTCTTCTCCAATGGGGGGTACTATGTGTAGTATGCTATACTCACTAAGCTTGACAGGCGGGTTGGCAAGTGCAGTAGGTACAGGGTGTTAATTTACTTCTGGTTTGAGATTAACATCGGCTTTAAACCACCCCCTAATATGAAATGAGAAAAACACTGTGGTACTTGAATAAATAAAACTAGAAAGTCAATAACAAAGTGCGATTGTAATAATTTTTACATTAATTAAAATAAATAAAATA
Organism: Tuta absoluta; assembly: GCA_027580185.1. Lineage (NCBI taxonomy): Eukaryota > Metazoa > Arthropoda > Insecta > Lepidoptera > Gelechiidae > Tuta > Tuta absoluta. The sequence goes on along the minus strand of JAQAHW010000019.1, from coordinate 297,665 downwards.
ATCAAGAAAAATAAACTACTTAATTATGATCATCATCATTCTGGATCAGTATCATCTAGATAATTAAAATGGTTAAAACATTTGAATCCAACATGGCATATCCCAAGCATTCTGTTTTTTGACACTACACCCACAACGGGATGAACTACATCCAGCTTTGCATTGACAAGATATCAATTCAAGAACTTTAATGAAATCAAATTCACGGATGATGTAATTGGCACTAGGCATCCCGTTTCTTCAATCTTCCAGCCGCTGTCCGTGGGTGCAGGTAAAATAGGCTCTGCCACGTCAGCATGCAGCCAACAAAACGTCTAGTAATTGGCTCTTAAGGCATGTTGGCGAAATGCTTCTCGTGTTGGCGGTAATTTGTCAAGCTCCCTTATATTTTGGAATATCGCAGCTCTCAGATCGTCTAAATTATTTGAGTCTTGAGGGCCCGGTTTCTTATTTGTGTACATAAAAATCACAAATCTCTCAGCATTTCAGACTGCACTGCAATGCACTTCCGTAGGGTGTGGGCTTGTACTAAAATCGGATAATAGATTAATGTGCCGTTGAAAAATAGGCCAGCTTGATTTTTTGTGTGCCCAGACAGTGCACTTGTGGTATCACACCTAGTTATGCTGTGATAAGCCAACAAAGCTTTTCTTCCTTTCTCTGACGCTAATAAATCATTGTTTGCGTTTATATGTTTTCCGTCAATGATTTTTTGTTTTTTGGTAGTGCCTGATTTAATCCAGACAACATTTGGTAAACGTTCATAAAAATGCAAAATGAGTAGTAACACGTCAGTATCGCGACTATTAACAATTAATCTCTTATAACCGGATTGTTTGATGTCAATACCATGTAAAACGAATCTGGTATCCGCTTCTTCTTAAGTACTTCGTAAATGATCCACGTTTCTTAGAGCATTTGTGCTGACTTCTTTCGAGTCCAAGTAACCACCAGAGGTCAAAAGTTCTTGTCCAGCTGGGAGCATCGATGCATGCATTGCAATTTCTTTTGAAACAAAATCAGACAGACGGGCTTTGTTCTCAGAAAAGTGTATGAATCTGTTCCATTTTGCAGGAAAAACTGTCTCACGTCCTGCTATTTGATGTACTATTGGAGTGATAGTATGTCGTCTCTGGTCACGAGTACTAGACTTGATGAAAGTCATCGTATCGGTCGAAAACACTATAGACTTCAATATAATTTCACTTAAATCTCCAAATGTTTTATCACTTTTCGGTTTTCCACTACTCTGCACCAAAGCTTGACCATCAATTAGAGTGGCAGTTTTCATATCTGTTTCATTGTTTATAGTTTCAGATATGGATTCGCCTGCTACCAAATTACCGAGAACTGCTTTTGGTGTGGATCTGATAAGGCCATTAGTGTCAAAAAGAGATGGTGGAGGATCACGTAACTCATTCTTTAGAATGATTTTGAGATCTATTTGATGTTCACTACTTGCAGAAAACATGTTACGGACTAACATATTTGTGTCAACAGTGTTTACTATATTTTCAGATTTACCAGCTACGTTTACAACGTGCAAGTGTTTAAATGTTTTTGGTATAACATTTTTTAAGGGACTTTAAAAATCTGTCTGTTTTTGAATAACACGATCTGTTAAAAAATAATCCTCAGACAGTTTAAAACCAACATGCCTTAAGAGCTATTTACCAGACGTTTTGTTGGCTGCATGCTGACGTGGTAGAGCCTATTTTACCTGCACCCACGGACAGCGGCTGGAAGATTGAAGAAACGGGATGCCTGCCTAGTGCCAATTACATCATCCGTGAATTTGATTTCATTAAAAGTTCTTGAATTGCTATCCTGTCAATGCAAAGCTGGATGTCGTTCATCCCGTTGTGGGTGTAGTGTCAAAAAACAGAAATGCTTGGGGGGGATATGCCATGAATATCTAGATGATACTGATCCAGAATGATGATGATCATAATTAGTTTATTTTTCTTGATTTTTTTTTTCATTAATGTAAAAATGATTACAATCGCACTTTGTTATTGACTTTCTAGTTTTATTTATTCAAATACCACAGTGTTTTTCTCATTTCATCATCAAGTGGTTTAAAGCCGATGTTAACCTCAACACAGTGAAAATAAGTAAATTAACACCCTGTACCTACTGCACTTGCCAACCCATACTACACATAGTACCACCCATTGGAGAAGACCCGTGTTCAATATAAGATTATCATTATATTTTAAACTATATTATTATTTTAAATGAACACGCAGCCAAGCTCCGTCAATTTTAGATCACTTGTACCTACGACTCCGACCACTCAAACTGATGTATCTCCGTTGTTTCTTTTCTGATCTCAATAACTGGGGGTTCATTAGAGAGTTGATTAAAATTGCAAAATGTTATGTATCTGTCAAAAGTTTGATAACTCTGACGGATACCGAGATATAGGCAAGAAAAAAAAAACTGAAATTTTATAAAATGCGATGTTTTTGAAAAATTTCATTTGCTATTAGTTTCACGTACATAAATGTATGAAATAAAATAATGGGCATTGTATGCTCTCTCATTTGACACCTCATTTATGTATATCGGCCCAGTAATTATGTAGAAAAACCGCTTAGTAGAGTTGGTCCGGCCGCCATCTTTGTTACGTCATAACTCCCCCCCACTTCCACTTTTGATGCTACAACCGCACTTTCCATGTTCAAGAAAACGTACTGAATAAGTACATACCGGTTGTCGGTAGGGCCGAGACAACATTGGTTAAACTTGTCTGAAAAGCTTCGGAGCCTATACTAAGTATATTAACTGGGGATTAAAAAATATAGTTCTTTTGTAGTAGGTAACCCTGGTACCTTAAGTGCTACAACCGACTGTACATATACTTATTTAGGGGAATTGTGGCTTACCTACTGATTGATTACTAACGAAAGTGTCGCTGTCTATCAGTAACATCTATACTATTTTCATTATTTACAACAATTATTAATTGTGGCTTCGACTATCTTTTCGTAGGTACTATCAATGAGAGTGTTCACTACTATTCAAAGGCGGCACATATGTAGCTTAGCTATATAATCTGTCTAGATCTTACCTTAAAAGTTTGCTGGGCTCATTGAAAATGTCCGCGTCAATTGCGAAGAGGTAGATATTGATTGCAGTCAGCACTAACATGCAACTGTATATGAACACCCATTGCACTTCATCTGAAATCAGACATAAAATAATTAACTGTGCCGACATGTCAGCACAAATCGGCACTTCTTCTTCTTTTCGTGTGGGACACCGAGTCGTCCCAATGACCCGATTAACCCTGGTGTCAGAGATTCTCAATCTACACTTGGACTCAGAGACTAAGAGCCGCCGTCCATCCATCAGATCATTTGCTAATTTGTACCGTAATTGAAAGTAATCGATATTTGCTGGAATAACAAGCGGGTCCGACTATCTCTGGCGTCCTTATGAGTCGTTTGTTATCCAGAACAATGTCAAGTATATTTAATTAAGGTAAAGTTTATGTGCACTTTTTAATGAGAAATTGGAAAAAGTCTTACCGGACACAAGGTACTTGCAGACTGTTTCTCCGAAGACGATGCTGACGAATGGCATGATGAAAACGCAGAACACCGCGGGCGTGCCCCACGCGTATATCAGGTAAGAGTGGTAGCGCCGCTTAATGGGGTTTTCACTGGAGAACGATAAAAACATAAGGTACTTTCAACTTTCGAGCTCGTAGTACTAAAGCTTTTGAACAATCAATCACCTACTCGAAATAACTACAGTATTGCCAACCCTATAAGCTTTTTTTGATTTTTGAAGTTTTGCAAGTTTTCAAAAATTGTCTACCTAACACGGGAAGTGTTTTAAAATTTGGTATTCAACCCTAAGCCATATTTGACAGCTGTCAGAAGAAGAGGCTACCGAATATTGAAAGATTTAAGCGATTAACTTACTAGTGTCGTTCGGGGATAACTGAGTGGATTATTAAGTCGATAATCTCTGGTGTCAGAGATTCTAGACGGGCTGCTACTATTTCGTTAGCGGTTACTGTTTGTATACAAATAGCGTTCATCCAGAAGAAGCTTACTAATATCAAGTAGTAAGCCACGGATCCTGAAAATGTAAACAACATTGATTAAACTTATGACGTACAACTTTTCCTAAAGAAAATGGTACCTTGCGTTATCATTTAAAGGATTCGAAACATAAACTGATACCTACGTATCTGATAATGATTCTTCCGACCGATTTCGGCCATGACGACCACTTGAAAAAATCAAAACCTCCTAGACAGAGCGTCGCTGATGCGCTCGGAGATGGCTACTATAGGCAATTTTTGCTGCAAACTCTCGTGCGCTTGCCTTGCTTGAGCTTGCCATTCACATAAATGTAGTTAATGTATGTATGTGGGTGTACTGGCCTTCAGCTCATCACACTTACCATCGAGGTCTGTTTTACGCTGCTCTTCAAACAGGTCTGTTTTACGCTTGTCTTCAAACTTGCGGATTCGCCTTTTTACCACCCCGTGCCATTCGGGGCGCTGTGCTGCCAAACCCTCCCACTGAGTGAGTTGAGGTCTCTATCTACTAAGATGCTGCAGCACGTCGAATAAAAAACTATTGAAATTCAAAGATAGTGTTCAAGAGTTAGTAGGTACATTATGGGTTTACCTCTCACAATGCAGCCGGCTCTTTGGTCGGTCGACATGTAGCGCATGCTCTCGAAGATCACTAGCCCCATCGCCAGACTTACGCAAAGGTTGATCACACTCTTCCCAAATAAAGTCCTGAAACAAAAGTAAGTAAGTAGGTTATTGAAAACTTGCAAAAATTTTAAGCGCGGGCAGGATTTGAACCTGCGACTTTCGCATTACTAGTGGCGACGCCTCTTCCATCTGGGCTACCGCAGCTCATTCCTTGAAAATTTGGTATTTAAGTAAGTAGGTACTAATTTATACTTTTAGTTAATTTATAGTTTAGTACGTTGTTTGTGTTCTTTATATTTTTTATAAGTACCTACGCATGTACGAATGTCAGGGACAGCTCTTCGCATGCTGATAGGGTGCACTCCGACCATGAAACTGAACAACTTTCCCTAGGAATATATATCTGAAACGTTTTTTTCCAGTAAAGGCAATCAGCTGATCGTATTTTTGTATGTGAGTCGATATATGTAGATGTTTCTAAATAACCTGTTTGTACCTGAACTCTAACAACTTTTTGTAAATTGCTGCTAGTATTCCTCAAAAATTTACATAAATAAATAAATGAATTTTCAAATATATTCTTATAAAAATTACTGCTACTTATCAATCAGCCACGATCAATAAACACATTGTATGGTGTATACATTTTTAAAGGTACGTATAGGTTACAGCATATTTACCTGTAGAAGCCTCTTATGCAGTATCTATAAGCTGTGAAGAGCAGAAAGATGGCCGAGGTTACCATACACCACTGTTCCCTAATTTGGCTCTCCTCGTCTCTGTGAATGGAAAAACATGATTTTAACAAAATTGAGTTGTTTACATCCCGTTAGTGATGACCCCTAACTCTATATTTGTCTCCAAAATTACTTTAATGGTTTTGATTGTGCGAATTTCCTCAAAATATCAGATCAGATCAGTAGTTTTATACGGAGTGTACTGTAAAGTCTATATGATTTCTTGCTAAATTACGAGTTTCGTTTACTACTTGTTTATCCATAACATAACAGTGTAAGATAACCTTAGACTTATGCTTCGCCTCGCCGTACCTACCTACCGGGCATACATGTTATTGAACAAGAAAATTAGGACTTTTCGTGTGGGACACCGAATCGACGAATGACCCGATGAACCCTGGTGCCAGAGTTTTTCAACCGCCTGCTGCTACCTTTTTTTTTTCTTATATAGAGGGGTCCAATTGAAACACTTTTAGTCCTTTTTAATTATACGTTAGGACGCGACTAGTCCAAGTTATGCCTAGGTTCATCTAAGAACTATGTTAAGCTCCTAGGCTGAGCTACAGCTATCCAACAAATAGTGTTTATGTTGGGCCTTACATATGAAAAACAAAAACTAAATAAAATTACTCGGTCTGGGCGCATCATAGCATAAAGGTGCTAAGGACGAAATGTGCTTGTATTAACGCCCTCTACACAATAAAAATATATAAAAAAAAAAAAAAAAAATAACAAAATTTTGCTTGGTTTTTTGCTAAGCGCCCCCAAGGCTGAACTCCTATCAATTTATGTACAAAATTAAGCAAATAGGTAGTTCACTATGTAGGTAGGTACTTTGGTATCTACATTTACTTTATCCAAGTAGTTGTCTAAAAGAGAGTAGGTAAACACACAAAGTAAGTATTGGCGGCTGCGCGGTAAACAGTATTACTATAACTGTGTGACAGTTATTAAATTTTGTCCTTTTCTGTCGCAGAGTAAGATTGTCCCTGTTTATCTAGTTTGTTTACCTACAAAAATGAGTAGGTACATTTTATATTAGCTGAGAGTTTACATTATTTTAAATACCTTTAGCAGAAACATCTACCAGGGCTATTTTGGTCTGAACATACTTGTCACCCCTGCTTAAAATGCTCGGCTCCCTCATCAAGCGCGTTTTGTAAAAAATGATAAATTCATAAAAATATGTACTTACAAACGCATCTTAATATTGTCCTGTCCTGTCTTGTTAAAATCCAACCACGTTGTTCAATTCACATTCACAATATTTTTATCAAGTAGGTACGAAAGCAATGAGCTCTTAAATATAAGAAAAGTAAGACGAAAAGAAAAGATACCGAAGCGTGCACCTACTATAAATAGCGAACACTAATATGTAAACACGACTGCACCGCGACAGATAGGAACAATGACTGTAGGTATAATGTTGTTTTGAGCTACTAAAACCACTTTTAATTCAAATCAGTATCACATTTTTTATCACTAAAATCATTCGGAGATCCCACAGCGCAGCGTGGTAAATAAAACACGACTGAGCCGGCGCAATGATTGCATAGCATTGATACCTAACATACATACATACATACATACATAAATCACGCCTATATCCCTTACGGGGTAGGCAGAGTGTTAACGGCCGTTCAACGGATATTAACACCACGTCTGACAAAAGTTTGAGGGTCAATCAGATAACTGTGTATCACTATAGTGACAGGTTGTCAGCCCGTCGCCTAAAATTGCAATACACACCCTCGAGTCCCTTAGTCGCCTCTTACGACACCCATGGGTAAGATATGAATTATATTTATTATACCTAACATGAATTAAGTTTTCCCGTTAACACATTTTTGCATCGGAAATCCCAGCGTTAAGTTTGCTCCGTCCAGTCTAGATGTAAACAAAACTTTACTTTATGGTTTTCCCGTCCAAAAATCTCATTTCATCTCACTCAAGATGTTTAGACTAAACAGTTTATTTTGGTTTCTATACTTACATACATATAGGTATATAATCACGCCTCTTTCCCGGAGGGGTAGGCAGAGACTACATCTTTCCACTTGCTACGATCCTGACATACCTCTTTTGCTTTTTCAACACGCATCAACCTTATAAAACATGCTCATCGGTTTAGGGTACTCTAGACCTGACCTTGCTTTAGAACGTACGTTCCATATTTGTCTCCAAAATTTACCAGGTACGTTCGTCTAAGCCTTCCCCTTCACACCTTTCCCATCCACACTCGCCATAAATACTTACACCTGTTTCGTTAAACTTATTTCATTCTATTCATACATAAAATTCAAGTCCAAAATTTTACTTAGGTACCACCTAACTATACTTACTCAAGATATCTAGATATGCCGGGCGCATTTTGTATAGAATTTTGTAAGTTACTTCATGAAGATAGAGTTTATTATTGTAAATAGTAGTTTACTGGTGAATGTTTCGACGGATTTTTAATTCAGCCTTGAGAATTAAATGGCACGAAAAGTGAGCCAGGTACCAAAGTAGACGTTTGATTGACTGACTTACAATTAATTATGAAATAATATGTGGTCAGGTGATGCCGGCTTAGAATAACATCACCTCATTTCTCTCTTGCGGTTTTCGTAAGAGGCGACTAAGAGACTAGAAGGTTTCATGTGCATTACAATTTTAGATGACAGGCTGACAACATGTTACTATAGTGATACCCTTAAATGTCGCAAAAGCGACCGTATTTTACGGCCATTAACGCTCTGACTACCCCGCAAGGGATAAAGACGTGATACGTGTATGCATGAAATGAAATAAGGTTTATTGTTTATCCTAAGAGCATGGAGACTGCGTCCATTATTAAATGAAAGATCATTCTCGTGTATGACAAAATAAACCATGAAATGTCTAGGATTATTTAATAACTAAGTATTTACATATTCACTATTTTCGTCACCATTTTTCAAATTAAATCGACTGACTTCACCGTTTGGGCACACTAAGGACGAGCCCCATTCATCCCAATATCTTCACTAAACCTTAGCTTTATATTACGGCTTGTTAGCTTTGAGTACAGTCCCATTCGGAAGCAAGCATGAAACTTGGTATGCTTGTAGCTTTCAGATGTATAATTAATAATTTAAGGGGGACCAAACTGTCAAATTCATGTTTCCCCCACCCCTTTTTTATGTACTTCCATACAATAAAGAAAAATTCGTATCTAAAATATAAACAAGATGTATTTTCGTTCTCATTTTAACGCCGTTTACTTTTTAATATTGAGACAAACTTGTTAGATAAAAACACATGCTGGAAGCCTCATTCACCTGCATTACAAAAACATACAATTTATTTAAAAAATAATAAATACTGTGGCAACAGCAGCCTATAAATTTTTCCAAATTTATCTTTGTAACCGGAAATATTCATTTTATTCAGTTCATTGAATTCATAAAAAAGATAACCAACCGCAAAATAATTACGCACGAGATATGGAAACGACACCTATTTTTTTTTCAAAGTGACGGGTTATATTTGCTGGCATAATAGAAGAGGATCTGAAGTACCAGATGTGAAACATTGATGGCCGGAGCAGTCCGTATACAGCTTGTGCGCGTAATCACGCGCGTACCTATGACGTTGTAATGCATAGGACTGTATAAGATATGTCACACTGCTTGCGTTGCGTAGACGTGCACGTATGCGTAATGCGTAGGGTTACGCAATGCGGCTCCCAGACGACAGGGTACCCTGGGGGCCGATAGAGGTAATAACGTCTCGACGCGACGGTATTAGACCTATTGCGGCTTGCATCAGTTTGACGCAGAGGCTAGAAGGGAAGGCAAGATAGTAACCACAGATAATCTTTTCTTTTATTATACGTTGAAGGTCAATGTATCAATTGCTTGAAGGTTCTATTTGAAATTCGTATATGCATAAATGTAGACTAGCTGTTACCCGCGGACTAGCCTGCGTCCTCATATTTTATACGAAGGGACCATGGACGTAAAAAAAAGTACGAACAGAATCCGGCTAATAACAAACTGTGTCGCTCAAAGTCGGCCAGTTCTCTGTACGTACAAGTGCACACGCACACATTCACACATTAGTCGGCCATAACGCGCGCAAACGTCAACATAAGCGGACAAAAATACCCACCGAAAATTTCGGAAAAACAATATGTCTTGCGTGGTGAAATGGTGTAAAAACCGTAGTGACCAAAAGAAAAAACATCCAGGAATTACGTTTCACAGGTAAATAGATAATTCAGTTACTTATTTACACTTTTTCAATTTAAAATAAATTTTCATTTTCAAGAGCAAAACTATTTGTCAAACATCCAGTGTTGCTAGTATTCACTTAAACCATTTCCCCAAAATATGGGAAGTTTATCTACAGTTCTACACTTATATTATAAAGAGGAAAGATTTGATTGTTTGTTTGTGTGTTTGTTTGACGCGAATGGGCTCTGAAACTACTAAAACGATTTCAAAAATTATTTTACGATTAGAAAGCTACATTATATTTATCTCTGCTTCTTCTTCTTCTTCTTATCCAGTGGGACACCGAGTCAACATAGGCTATATTTTACCGCGGAATAAACAATAAAAATATTTTTATCTATCAACTTTCTTTTATTGGTAAAAAATTTGCTAACTTGGCAACCCTTAATTCACTTATACATAGACAGCCGCCGCCATTTTGCTTCCTCAGATGTGTCTTAGCTGGGATTCCGTCAGTACTTTTTTTTACGTCCATGGAAGGGACATATTCATTAAGCAAGAATAAAAGGTGCAGACCCACTGGGCTTATGTGATGCCACGTACTTATGTGAGGTGATGCCCGTAAGAAGTCATCACATTAGCTTTCATAGCTTTTTATTTCTCGTTATGAAATCACGGGGCTCGCGTGGGGCATATATAGGCCAAACAAGTATAGGCCGTTTGAGAGAAGTGTGAGATGGGATACACATTAATTACATTATTATTATAATAAATTATGAATATTTTATAAAATATTATGTACAATTTGTGCCAATAGTGGAGCTGGGTACCAACCTTTACTGGTTTTTCTTGTAAACTGTACAAAAGCCAGTTTAAATTGGTGCTTTGTTATAGATATAATTATGCTGCTGAAAGTACTTTTTTCACAAAGGGATATATTGATGTTGATCATACAATACCTTTTTACACGACTGCCCAACCAATTTGCAGTGTGATGCCGGCTTAGAATAGCATCATCCCGTTTCTTTCCCGTTGGAGTCGTAAGAGGCAACTAAGGGACTCAAAGGTGTGTATTGCAATTTTAGGCGATGGGGTGACAACCTGTCACTATGGCGATACACAAATTTCCGAATGACCATTAAATATTTGTCACAAGTGGCCCAAATATAAGTTCTTTGCGGCCGTTTACGCTCTGTCTACCCTGCAAGGGATTATAGGTGAGATAAATATATGTGTGTGTGTGTGTGTGAGCACAACCAAAAATAAGATTGTAATATTTAAACTTTAATGTGTTCATATATGATGTGTGATTCTTCAAAGTGTAGTCTAGGTGCGTAACAAATAAACTTTAGTACTGGCAGAGTTTCTCTTTTTTTAGAATCTTTTTTAATCTGGTGGTTCGGTCCACAATGTTCTAACTAGACTGTAAACAAATTACAAATTACCAAAGTGATAATATCAACTTTATGAGTGTCCCAGTGGTAATCGAACCCGGAACCTTTGCGCCGCAGGCAGTCGTACTACCACTACGCTACAACGGCCGTCCGAACGGGTAGCTGAAATTTATCACTATCATTGAGCAAATCGGCAGAAACTCTACCAGTAATTCAGCTGAAAAGTGATCGTAAAACGTAAGACTATAACTACTGAACAGGACAGGATAAACTGAGGAACTGAGGCATTAGATACAAAGCTAAAAGCTTGAAACTTTTTTAATGCACAACATTCCAGCTTTGCAGTCATGGACACCATAAGAACAGGTAATTACGCGTTTCATTATGTCATCTTATCTTAATTAGCCTACATCGTCCCACTGCTAGGCAAAGGCCTCCCTCTTCTCTTTTCATCCAGTTCTACTCTGGGCCTCCAAGTGTCAGTCTTTGCTAAAGGCATGTAGCTCGTCTCGCCACCTGCGACGGGGTCTTCCGCGGCGTCGTCTCGGTGTGGGTGGTTTCATTATAAAATTATAAAATAAAATAATAATAATTACACAAAATATTTATACTTTTGGTGCATCGCCACCATTGCTTTTTTATTTAGTTTATTTAAAGATTTTTTAATTTACAGATAGACAGCGCGACAACATGATTTTTTTGTTTGTATATAGTTATTTCGCATCGGCGCGCGCGGTCTCTTCCTGTCCCGCCGGCGGGGGCGCGGAGGCCCCTCATTTGCTCCCCACTTTGGGAACTACCGGCACGTGCCGGGTAGATTCAGTCCAATACGTTCTCCCCAGAACAACTCGTAAGCCCAATCGCGCCCCAAGGGCGCGATTGAGCTGGTTGTTTGAACAACCACAAGCTTTTCCGGGTGAGCTCCTGCTCCCCACCATACAGTCAGGTGTAGATTGAAAGCCCCGGGGCTAAAAATCGTAGGGTCCAATAAAAAAAAAAAAAAAAAAAATCTTCCTGTTGATTGGTTGTCATGGAGACTCGTTTGGTTATTTACGTTTTGGTTGTTACTTTTGGTTCCTAATTTTTTCTTGTAAATATTAAATAAACACCGAATTGTATAAGGCGAAGAACTGGTTTTGATTTACAGTATTTTTCCCCACGCGCTGGCGAAATACCTACCCACTCGTTACTAGAAGGTTAGATTTGTTTTTCTTACTATGCTGATGATCAAATATAATTTTAGTTCCTACATGGTTCCTACACAATGTTTATGCTAGATATCTTAGCAAACTCGTCGCTTACTCTATAATCGAACCGCTGTAGAAGTTAATCTGCATGGTTTCCTTATATTTCAGTTTTTGCGAATACTGGCAGAGTTCACTTATTAAGTTTGATGGTAGATGGTAACATTCATTAATATACTTTGTTTACATTGTAGCTCAGCTGTCTCCAGGAAACCTTATAATTTGTGTGAAGTATTGCAGTTTTCACACGATTTGCCAGCGCAAATTTTATGACAAATTAAGACCTTGCTTGAGAAAAACTTAGCAGACGAGCAGAAAGAACACTCAGACGCGACAGACTCGAACCTCGAGAAGTCAAGAAAGGATTTTTATGCATTCAATAGTTATGAACTTATGATTGTTCTACTAACATCACCTCAAGATACCCATTTAAGGTTTTACTCGAGGTGTTTTAGATGGCATCTTATTAGGGAGAAACGCTATAATGGATCAAAATTAATAAAAACAACCAACTTGAAATTCTTTTTGCTTTTCTTTAACATCCGCATATAAACACATAGCCAGCAAGACAAGCGGTCTCTCGTCTCGTTCCTTACATAAAAGAAGGCCGAGTTGATCGACGTACATAGCAGACTACAGTTTTTGATTGTGCAATTTCCCACTCCAACCCCAGACCATACCTATTGTAGTTAATCTGTGCCCCGGAACACAAGTGGGAGAAATGTAGTTTTAATTAAATTGGATGAAATTTTGGTATGTTACAGTATTCAGTCATCTGAACAAAATTTATTCATAACGAGTCATGATAATTCAGATAATTTATTTTAATCATTAGGAGTAAATAGGAATACTGATGCAAGTTCTAATAGTAGAGGAGCCTAAGTGGGGATTGCTGGATCCTTTAGATCGACTTCGTCCATTTCCGAACTCGTCCACTTCCTAAATATATTGTAACAGAAGAAAATGCAAGGTTAATGGTGGGTGCAGTGTATACAACAGCAAAAGAACAAATCAAGCCTAGGTCTTATATCTTCTTTAGGTCTCTATTTTAAAAGCTAAGCTGGTCAGTTCTGCCATGAAATGAGTTGGGCAATTTTTTTTTAACCCGTAGTCCACCTATAGGTTATTTTTTTTTCTTCGCGTAGTTCACCAATAGAGCTGAGCTGGGATTTTTTAAAATAGATCCACCTGGTGGGCCATACCACATTTTTTTCGTTGCGTGGTCCACCAAAAATTTTTAACCGCTATTTACTCAAGTTCTATTGCCTGTAGTCCACTTTCTCAAATTTATGTCGCTGTCTTGTTCAAGTCATGCGCAATAATCAGCGCGCATGCAAAACTAATTTCTTTGTAAAAGTTGTAGGTCTTGAAATTTTAGATGACATCTGTCAAACTTTGAACTAATTTATTTCGTCAACTATGCATGCTTAACTACTAGTTCTTTGAAGAAGTTGTAGGTCTTGCCGAGATGTATATTTTGTAGTCAAACAAAGAACTTATTCATCTCGCTTTGCAATATGTACGAACATATCATGGATAACCCCACCCATTATGTCAGGTTCGATAAGGCAGCAATCCTAGCGAGAGAGAAGAGATTCATTCCTAGGAAAGTACGGGAAGCCTTAGAAATTCAAAAACATCCAAATTTCAACAGAGATACTGGATGGGCACAAAAAATTGACAGCTGTCATCTCCAATGTAGATCTTGTCAAGACCTACAACTTTTCCACAGAAACATACATGCATAGTTTCCAAGTTTTAATTAAGACAGCTATCACTAAATTTTGTCATGTATTGCTCTTAATTTTGAATCTTGGCTGATCTTATGTTAAGGTCTCTGACGCTCGAGTAAAACCCCATTGAGCATTGTGGGCTCCTCTACAATAATGAAATGACTTATGATTATGAATTGTCTGACGCGACGAATAACACATTTTATTCTGAGTGACTGACATAAATAAAATTGATCAAGGATTGTTAAGTATGATGTAAAGAGTATTTAATAGTCAGTTAAAATGTATGGAAAATCTGTACCTTAGTATCAAGTAATTTAAAGTGATTATTCCGAAAACTGTAAGACTTATGATGTTGGTCTATTAGGATGTTGGGCAGCTTTACACGTACGCTGACACCACGCGTGCTCTATGTATGTTACACGCCCGCGCAGCCCACGCGTTGTACACATGTAGAGCACGCGTTGCATACTAGTAAAGCAAGCATTGTATACAAGTAGAGCTCGCGTAATACACGTGTAGAGAACGCGTTACACACGTATCGAACACGTGTTGTACACTAGTATAATACGCGTCACCAACGTGTAAAGCACGCGTTTCACAAGAATAGAGCGCGCGTAGAAAACGTGTGTGTATCCTATGATAGAACGGACGGACGGTGGAGTAAGCGGGTTCTCGAATGGAAGCCTTGCCGCGGCAAGCGTAGCGTTGGACCACCACCGACCAGATGGACTGATAACTGGATGGAAAAAACGAGAGATCGTGCCCTGTACCTACTCTAGGGGAGGCCTACGTCCAACAGTGGACTGCAATAGGCTAATGAATGTATGTAGAGCACGAGTTATAAACGAATAGTGCACACACCGTACACGAGTACAACCTTCAACTTAGTCGTCTCTTTCAACACCCACGAGAAAATAATGGGGTGATGCTATTCTATGCCGTCATCACACGGCAATCATCATCACACGGCAATCATCATCACACGCATGTACGCTCGTTGGTGCATACATTTTAGTTAGTAAAAAATAAACCAACTAGCCTGCATGAAAAGATAAATGAATATAGAGAAGGCAAAAGAAGTATGCAAGGATCGTCGTAAGTGGAAGGAAGTAGACGCTGCCTATCCCTGCGGGAAAGAAGCGTGATTTATGTATGTTACGTAAAATTTATAAAATATCTTCTATAGATAAGTCTGTATTCTGTATTCAATATTTAGCAATCCTACAGTGATGTTTGTTGATACAGTACGAAGCAACTCCAACTATTGACAAGCACAAGAAGTACAAAGTTTGATCACGAGATCAAGCATTTATAACACATTTGTTATTGCAATGATATTCATTATAATATTGAATATCAACTATCATAATGTTATCATCATCACTCAGAAAAGTAATCGAAATAATTATTTATAATGTAAATATATGAGGCTTAAAACTGAACCCAAAAAAAAACAGTTGCACATATAATCGAAAATCAACAGTAGCTGATGGCAAGTGGTAATTTTTATATGTACTTTTAGTGTGTCGGTAAAGTTAGCTTACTACTTTTTTAAACGAGTTTATTCTGCTCATGCGGTCTAAAATATCCTACAGATGCATTACCAACCTTAAAAATCTCATAGTTATGGGTAATTTTTTATAAGTTATCTTAATTAAATGAAACTCGACATCGGCAAGGCACCTATGCTTGAGACTGCTCATGGTCGAGCACAATGACAGAAACTTGGTTGTCATAGCTCGACCGCTTTTCGACACCATAGACAAAATAATCGTAGAAAGGGACAAAAACCCGATGACATTAAGAACTTTGTATGTAAATTACTTGTCATTCTGTTTGACACCTAGATGAAACTCGACCGAATTCCGACCGAACTCCGACGCCGTAATGCCCGCATGTGTCATTCCATACAAAAACTCGACGCCGTTATACAGCTAAATAGGCCTCCTGTTTTCTTTATGATGCGTTTTATGTAAATATTTTTGGTTTTGTCTGTAAATATTTTGGTAAAGGTCGTGTGGACTGCCGCGACACAGGTTCGTCCTAGTGCGGAGTCTATAAGTAGAATGATTTTTATGTTATTGTTCTTTGGGAAATAAACATTAATAAAAAACTTATATATTTTATTTTATTATATACTTTTTTATACTTTAATAAATTGTTCCGAGATAGTCCGTTGTAACTTGGCGTAGGGTGATCCTGTGGAGATGATGTTGATTTTATACTGATTGTTGTCCGCTGATTTCTCTTCGGTCCGCAGCAACACTAACACTATGAAGATCCACACCCCTTGTAGAGCGTTGAACAAGTCCAAAAAGTCCCTGGACAAAAGGATGGTGTTAATACTAAAGCAGGGCAAATAAATGTCTTATATACTTGAGCAAAATTACGTGTCTACAAAGTTTCGTAAGTAGGAAAAAGACAACCACCACCTATTATTAGGTACAGTCAGTTGTAGCACTTAAGGTACCAGGGGTACTCCAAAAGAACTGACTTATTTTTGGACCCAGCCATATATTTTTCTTGACATGAATGTGTTAGTAAAAAAATTACTTATTTTTAGAGAATAAGTTAAAATTTTTATTATGTATTAACTGGAGATAAAACTAATTGAGTTCTTTTGGAGTACCCCTGGTACCTTATGTGCTACAACTACAACCGACCGTACTAGTACAGTACTTGACCTACTTAACACAATAATAAGAACTAATGAATATTATACATACGTACCAAGTAAGGTGGGGTGGCGTTAGCGAGCTTATCATCTCGAATACCCAAGGAATACCCATCACGATGAATAATTTAATGCAAGTTGCCAACCTGAAAAAAACAGACCGTTATAAATTGATACTTAGATTATTATACAAATTATAAAAACTGGCGACCCAGCGGTTTCGAATTTTTATACAATGCCGGTTCACAATGACGGTTCATGACATCAATAAGTGATAATACTATGGCGGGTGACAGGTGTGATGCCAATAGGCAGAATGGAGGGTTCCAGGTGGTGCCGGGAAAAGGGTAGCTACCCGCCTGGCCGGGTGTTGTGGCCAGGGGCCGACTGGTCCACCTGGATAGAATTGGAAGTTGTATATATGCGTTGCGCGGTGAAACACTTCGATACCGCGTTTCAGGCTCTTTGTTCTGTCACGTGGCGCCATCTTGCAGATATGTTGGAACTTCTGTTGCGTCTTGCTTGCTCGTGAACCACTTGGAGTGAGCTTCTTGTCGTAGCTCCCAGAGGTCGCTACAATACTATCCTACATTGAAGAATTTCAATTTCAGCCGCGGCTACCTTTATCCGACATAAATTATACATATTAACATATCTCTTGAATCACTCTACATGTTTTAAATAAAACGCGTCAAATTCCTTTGCTTACTTTTAAACATGTAAGCATACATATGTACATAGGGACAGACACTACTATGTATAACAGTTTTAGCTGATCTAATTTTTGAATAACAAATTTTAAAACACTTCCCGTGTTAGGTATAACATTTTTGATAACTAGCAAAATTAAGCGCGGGCTGGATTTGAACCTGTGACTTTCGCCATCACTAGTGGCGACGCCTCTTCCATCTGGGCTACCGCGGCTCATCCCTTGCCCGCGAACATACATTTTACAGATTGAATGTAGTCTAAGCGATAAAAGCGACGTAATTATCTTGTCCCGCAAGAAAAATCACAACAGTATTCTCCGTTTGTTCTCGAACAAATGTGGAACTTACTTCTGTCGTAATGGCTCGCTGTGTGCTTGCGCGTCGCAGCACAATTGTGCGATGTTCGTTGCGAAGATGACCATGTTGACCACAATCAGGACAGTCATCACGCTGTACATGTACTCCCATTGTTGCGCCTTGTCTGGAAGTACAAGCAAGATATTTACAACCAGCTGCTAGCGCTAGTCGCGACGGCCGATGTGGCGCTGTAGTAGTGCGACTGCCTGCGACGCAAAGGTTCCGGGTTCGATTCTCGGTGGGGCACTCACAATGTTGATATTTATCACTTTGTGAATTTGTTCCCAGTCTGGTTAGGACATCGCAGGTTGAACCACCTGATTGTCCGAAAAGACAGTTGGTTCCGTGCTTCGGGGGACACTTTAAACCGTCGCGTCGGTCCCGGTTGCTGTCTAACATTACTTAGACGGCGGTCGTTACACAATCATGTCAGAGGCCTAATACTGGTAGTAGGCGGTTAAAAAACTCTGACACCAGGGTTCATCGACTCGTTGGACGACTCGGTGTCCCACTCAAAAATAAGAAGAAGCGCTAGTCGCCTACAGGAAATAGGCAGCGCATAGCCGTGGATGCCGGCTTAGAATAGCATCACGTAATAAGAGGCGACTAAGGTGTGTATTGCAATTTTAGGCAATGAGCCGATAACCTCTCACTATGCCGATACACAATTTTCCGAATGACCCTCAAATATATATCAGACGTGGCGTAAATGTCCGTTTTTGCTGTCTGCCTACCCCGCAAAGGATAATAGACGTGATATGTGTGTGTATATTTGTTGTCGGCTGGTGTCAGGAGGATGAACAAGGGCGTAGCTCTTAAGGAAAGCTTACCAAAGAACCAACAGGTGTTGAGGCCGATGCCGGGCTTGAGATGGTCCCCCGGCATGAAGTTGATGACGCACATGCCCAGGGTCAACAAGGCCGGCACTCCCCACGTGTAAGTCACGTACCGGACGTACTGCACAGCTTCCGAAGTTTTATCGAGAGTATCACTGGAAATTGCCAAAATAACACTAGTAAGTATATCTACTCGGTTATAGAAAACGCAAACGCAAGACGCGTGCATGTAAAGATTGATGAATTTTAGAAATTTCTTTTTAGAAATAAGCTGACCTGTTGTGTATTGTTTTATATGTCATGTCCTTTGTGTTATATTTTGTACAATAAACGGTTAAATAAATGAATGTAGAAGAAGCGAAAAAAGCATGCAAGGATCGTAGCAAGTGAAAGGATATAAGTCTTTGCCTACCCCTCCGGGAAATAGGCGTGATTTATTTAAGTATGTATGTAAATGCAAAGTATCGCTACACGCGGTGTTATAGTACGTATGAGCTGGTTGAAGCATATTTCTGATACAATTTCAAAACGGAGGATGTTTGCTTACCCCTGTTTTCTGCCAGTGATGGTTTGAATTGAGATAGCGTTCATCCAGAAGAAGCTCACCAATATAAAGTAGTAAGCCGAAAATCCTGAAAAACATAACTTTCTATATTGCCAATTTTTGAATTACTTATTTCAGGATGCCTTATTGCTTTGGATTTAATTAATATCTTAAATCGCTAGGTTGATTTTAATCGATGGTCTTTCGCATCAGCGACTATTCAGACCACGGATGTTCGGTTCGTTTGTCCAGCGATCTTGCAGATACAGCTTCTGAACTTTTCTAACCCCACTTGTAAGTGGTTATTTTGTTAGTCCGGTTTTACTGACGTCAAACGCTGCAGGTATAGGTATGGTTCTTTAATCTGTAAAAAAGGAATTTATTTCGGCACGAGTATCAGGAACTATTCCCTTACCTCGCAAGGCGCACCAGATCATGTCTTCATATTCCATAACATTCATCACCATCATGGTAAACATCCCGATTGCCAAGCTCACGCAAAGGTTGATAACGCTCTTTCCAAACAATGTCCTGAAATAAGAGTTGTTAATTAGGTAGGTATGTAAA
Organism: Tuta absoluta; assembly: GCA_027580185.1. Taxonomy (NCBI): domain Eukaryota; kingdom Metazoa; phylum Arthropoda; class Insecta; order Lepidoptera; family Gelechiidae; genus Tuta; species Tuta absoluta. Next base: position 277,983 of record JAQAHW010000019.1, on the reverse strand, counting down.
CTTTGCCACTATGTAATGCCGTGTGATGCTGGCTTCGAAAAGTATCTCTCCATTTCTTTCCCTTAAGACCCTCGAGGGTCACTTATAATTTTAGGCGATGTGCTGACCACCTGTCATGGTGATACACAATTCTCTGAATGACCCTCAAATGTTTGTCAGACGTGGCGTAAATGTCCGTTTTTAAAGCTGTTTACGCTCTACCCCGCAAGGATATAGGCGTGATGTATGTATCTGAACGATATGAGTTTAAAAATATTACCTACCGCTTGCCTACAACATGAATGTACCCATAAACTGACTACTTATTAAGTAAGTAAGTAGTTTATAACATTGTTGATGTGCTTTGTGCCTATAGGCCAGTGGCTGTAGTTAGTATTCTTTTCGTATTGAAAGCGCAATATCTCGCTGCACGCGGAGTCTTTAATCGTGCGAGCAGAACAGGGCATTTTCCGCTGACGAAACGTATTGCTTCGTCCTGCTCGCATCTTTTATGACGTCGCGTGCAGCGAGATATTGCGCTTACTATAGTAACTCAAAGGGTCAGGTTTACGTACTTGTGTTGTCCGATCGCGATGTATATAGCCGCCGTGGCTGTGAGGAAGATGGCGGACACTCCCATGCTGAGTCCGAACACCTTCGGATCAATCGTGTGCCTCTCCTCCTGATCGCAGACCAGCGCCACCTGCCCTCCATTCTTCGACCACGCCTGGCAGAATCTATTTAAACAGGCAAGGGTTTTAGCTGGTTGACACGGCGTAGGATAAAAATATATACTTAAATACCTATGTAGGTAAGTACCTAAACTAGAAACTAGATATGAGTAACTATCTAACTGATTCTAGGTATAATTTTGTCTAGTTTTTATGTAGTTCGGATGAGTTTACAGTCAGGTGTACCTACAGTCAGGTGTAGATTAACAGCCCCGGGGCTAAAAATCGTAGGGTCCACAACTAAAAAAAAAATTAAAAAAAAATGTAGTTCGGATGAAATGTTTTTATAATATGTTAATGCCAGCGCTGTAGATAGCTACTGCTATCTACCGCACATGCTGAGTGAGGTCCATTTTCGGTGCATGTGCGCAATAACCTGTGCTTACGATAGCCTAAGTTTGAATATAGTATTTTTTGTTGTTGTGTTGTGTGGACCGAAATGAATGTGTTTTCTTTCTTTCTTTCTTACTATTCCGCATTTCAATTATTATTTTATTTATTTATTAATTAAACTTTATTGCACAGAAAGTAGAAAGGGCGGGCCTAATGCCACGCGGCATTATCTACCGGCTAACCAAAAGATAAACAGAAAGAGTCAAAGCGGGTGCCCATACAAAAAAAATAAAACGAAATACATATAATTGTACGTAAAGTTCTCACTAAAGGCAGCACAATGTATATACATAATAGGTATGTTGCCTAACAGGAAATAATATCTAAACCGCAATCATAGAGTAACCTATTTGAATACAATAATTTTCGTTATTATTTATTATAAATAAGTAATATAGGTTTTCCTTTACCAAGTCAGCGAGATATTATAGTGGTTTAAACTTCAACTTTACCAGGACTAAGGGACTAAGTAGGTACATAACAAATAATAATACATAAAAATGTTGTACCATGTGCCAGTGGAGTGTATTACTTGCGTGCTATAGCTTAAGGGTAGGTTCGGTATCGATAAAGGAACCCTTAAAAAAATAATTAAAGATGTTGTTTAAATGGCCATATTTTCTTTCTTGTCAAAATGGATTAAATTCTTGGCACTTTATTTTTTTGTTGTGTAAAAAGAGTACCTAGAAATAAGCATTATTTATCCTTATTTGAACTTGGCCTTAACTAGGTTAGCCATTTCAATAAATTACCTATTTTAGTGTTTGTTGTTACAGCGTAAACAGAAAAACGGCATCTGTGAAAATATCAAGTCGCTAACTATCACGATTTATAAGGTTTGATGGATGACTGAAGGCCAGGCAGCGAAGTCTCTGTAATAGGGTCCCGTTTCAACCCCTTGGGTACGAAACCCGAAAAATACCAAATTATGTTTATAATTAAATATTTTTACTGATTTCAAAAAACCTAACTTCTGCTAAGGTATATTTTTTCCTATCCTATTTCTTTTTTAATATTGTAATATATCAACAGTGTGCGAGTGTAAGTAAAAAAGTAGTAAGTAGGTACTTATTTAAGTACGAGTATTTAAACTATTTAGGAAGTAGGTAGGTATTTTTGTAAGAAGAGAAAGGATCAAATATACTTACGTTTCAGGTTCATAGGTCAGGATACGGTTCGGAGTTGGGAACTGGAGCTGTCCTTCAAAGTTCACAAAGTATTTCATGTCCTTCCGATTCGCTAACATTCGGCGGGTACACGTCAAGCTTATTGGACTCTTTTCCCTGGTCGCCAAATCCTGACATTCCTGACCAGTCAGCACTTGTCCCGGTAAACAGCATGTTTTCGCTGTAGCAAATGCTACCAATCCAGCGAAAAACACCACCAGAATCTTCGTCATATTTCAGCTCTGTTTATAATCCAATCACTGTTTGTTTTCACTATCACAATATTTTTATCAGTTTGATGTTGTAAGTGCGCAAAATGCCTAGTAACATTTGCCGCAACACCCGAAGCGTGGCTACAATGGAGTCAACTGTGCCGCGAGAGATCGGAATACCTAATGAAAGCAGCCGTTTTCCTGCTTAGTATTTATCGTCGTCGGGGAATACTTATTCTGGTTACCATGTATTACGTACAGTCGGTTCGGTATACTCTTTGATACACAAAAATGAATGATTTTGATAAAAAATTCCGAAAGCTACTTATTGTACTACTTACTTAGTAGATCATTCCCGGAACGCCAGATCCCATCAGTTCTATTGAGTAGACCTACCTACCACAGAACAAAACAAAATTGCCTCAAATATCGTCCACTTAAGTTGTGGAATGTCATACCTAATGTCAAAGTAGTAAAAGATCAAAGAGGCAAAATACAACACCTTAAATTTAAATGTCTATTAATTTTAAATAACTTTACATTTAAATGTATGTAAGTGTATGATCCACAGTTTAGAATTTTCGATAAATTTAACTTCCTTCTATTCTTCCTTGTTTTTAGTTAGACGGGTAATATTTATTTCCCCATTTATATGAAACCTATATTACAATGGCTTCATGCCATTAAATATTAATTCCGTCTTCTGTTTGTTATCTATACCCTATTTATACATACGTCTACGTTATGTAGTTGCAATTGCATACCAAATTTTAAAACACGTCCCGTGTTAGATATAACATTTTTAGAAAACTTGCAAATTTTGCTACCACAAGCAGGATTTGAACCTGCGACTTAATTTGCATTAACTTACTCTTGAAAATATTCGCGGGCAGGGGATGAGCCGCGGTAGCCAAGATGGAAGAGGCGTCGCCACTAGTGATAACGCAAAATTTAGCTAATTTTAAAAAGAACTTGTTATTTATACAGCGTGTAAGGTACCATAGTAAATGCAGTCTGATCGTGATTTTGTATGGGAGGTCGAATATTTTTTGTCGTTTGAAGACATATGTTCCTAGGAGAAAGTTGTTCAGTTTCATGGTCTGCATGCACCCTATCAGTATTCAGAGGGATGTCCCTTACACCCCTTTAAATTACCTACTTGTAATATTTTAAGAATAAATAGATCTAGATGAGCAAAACAATTGACCTGCATATAACTTAAAATAGAGGCTTAAAAAAATATATAAAAATATTAAAAAGAATCAATTTTATTTCATCATGCACGTAACAATAATCAGATTAGAATAGCCCCTCGATTTCCCCGGTCTTAGTGTTGAGGTCTATGTCGTAGATGCTGGGCCTGGTGGGCAGGCCGGGCATGCGGGAGATCTCGCCCACCAGTGGGACCACGAAGCCGGCGCCCACGGACGCGAACATGCCGTTGATGCGCAGGGTGAAGCCGGTTGGCGCGCCTTTCACGGCAGGGTCGCCAGTTAGCGAGTTGGAGGTTTTAGCCATGCAGATCGGGAGTTTGTCGTAACCCTGAAAGAGATGGGAATGGTTATTAATCTTAATCATATAAAAAAACCGTGAAAACAAAGATAAATAAAACCTACCGAATTTAAAATAAAGTTTTATTAGCCTAGTTTGGTGACGACATATTCGCAATATAACTACTTATTTGCTTTCATACACATCAATGCCTGCCTGCCTCTGTGGTCTAGCTGTCTCACCGTTGGTTTCAGATCCGGAGGTCCTAGGTTCGATTCCCAGTGGAATTCCCGGTTTCCCGATTTGTTTGTGAATTTGTTCTCTGGTTAGGATTGTCCGAAAAAAGATGATTCCATGCAGGGCACGTTAAACCGTCGGTCCCGGTTACTGTCTATGATTCTTTAGAAGGCGGTCGTTACACTACATGTCGGAGGCCTACTTGTAGTAGTAGGCGGTTGAAAAACTCTGACACCGTGGCGTTCGTCAACTCGGTGACCCACACGAAAGAAGAAGAACGTACAGACTTACTTATTATTTTGTAGTTAGGGCTAGGCACAGAAAACAAGAACTTTTTATTAATTGATATGGGAATTTAGGCGTAATCTTTCGATGGAATATAGGGTTTCCTACGTTATTTCGAAACCCTGCTTAGCGACTGTTTAATGAGGAAACCCTGCCTTAAGAAACTATCTTACCCATCTGACTGTGGGGATTTCCACTACTGGAGTTATGAATGGCGCAGTACGCAGGCATCTTATTATATAACTGGTTTTTAGTCGTTTTAATGCCACACAGGATCCAAGACATACACAACAACATTATGGTTTATTTGTAGACTATATCGGAAGCTGATTTATTGATTGCAAATGTATACAATTTTTATCACGAATGATTTATCTACATAATTACGAAAATATTTAATCAAAATGAACATATAGGCAAGTGTACACAAGTGTGACACTCTCCCTTAAGTAATTCTGATAGTCGTATTTGTAATGGAATTGGGTAATACCTCCAAATTTACCCGATAAACTTGTTAGTTTTAAGTTCAGGGTTTACTAGAGGTCTGTGGGGTTTACACAAACGTCACGGTAATAATAAGCATCACCACTGGTTTATATAATTATCAATATTGATAAATTTGTTCAGGTTTATGGACAGGTACTTATACTGCATCCTGTATATGATATTTTCATCTGCCTATATTATTATTATTTTATAATTTATTGCACATAGTGCAATCAGCGGGCCTAATGCCACGCGGCATTCTCTACCGGCTGACCAGAGGGTAAACAGAGATAAAAAAGATATGAGTGCACTCGGATGTGAAATCATAATAATTGAAAATACTTAACAAATTAAACTTCTACGAAATAAGTAGATGACATACATATCATTCCTAAAATATACCTATAAATCTCCGTTGTCATTGCTATATTAACATTCGCAGATCATTGCGCAGAAATAAATAGAACTGATATTCCAATTACACACCTATTTGGCGTCGTCAATCTTCATATTACTATTAATTGCCACACGACGAGTCGCGATTTACCAAACAGATGTCTTGATCATGCTATTCCATGAATAACCATCTCGTATGGAAAATATGTGGTTCCTTACACGTGGAGGAAAATATGTAAGGAAGTACTTCTATTGTTGCATCTGTAGATAGCTTCCTGATGCATACCTACTACTACTTTTTTAATTCGCAAATATAGGGTGAAATTGTACTAGTGACTGATAAGGAACAACTTTTCCCAAGGAACATAAATCGAAATAAGGCAAAATATTTTAAGTATTAGACCGGGTCTATCGCGATAGTATTTAGGTAAATATTAGTAATTTACCTGTGTCCCGACGTTTCAATACAGTTTTACCTAAATACTATCGCGATAGACCCGGTCTAATACTTAAAATGAGTGAAAGTGATCGGGAGTGCTTAAAAAGTTATAAGACAAAATATTTTGAACTTCCATATCTCAAATCAGATTATCGGCAATTTTGTATGGGACGTCAAATGTATTTTTTTTTCATATTTCGACTTATGTTCCACCAGCCTGATCTGAGTTTTCACTCTTGGTTTGGTCACTAGTAATATTTTATTCTATACAGTCAGAAACATTTTAGAAAACAATAACACATTTCAACACCATCTCAATGGAAAGTATATCCCTTTATCTAAAACACAGAAATAATATGGTCAACTGCAGCGGGTACAGGTAGTGACAGGTGTCAATGCTAGTGAAGCCTACCTTCTCAGTGAACACCTTGATCTTGTCCAGCACCTCGTCGGTATACTCCACTCTGCCGGCGCCGTACATCTCCTTGGCTATGAGCTGGATCTTGTCTGGTATGGACAGCTGCAGCGGGTACAGGTAGTGACAGGTGTCAATGCTGGTGGAGCCTACCTTCTCAGTGAACACCTTGATCTTGTCCAGCACCTCGTCGGTATACTCCACTCTGCCGGCGCCGTACATCTCCTTGGCGATGTGCTGGATCTTGTCTGGTATGGACAGCTGCAGCGGGTACAGGTAGTGACAGGTGTCAATGCTAGTGGAGCCTACCTTCTCAGTGAACACCTTGATCTTGTCCAGCACCTCGTCGGTATACTCCACTCTGCCGGCGCCGTACATCTCCTTGGCGATGAGCTGGATCTTGTCTGGTATGGACAGCTGCAGCGGGTACAGGTAGTGACAGGTGTCAATGCTAGTGGAGCCTACCTTCTCAGTGAACACCTTGATCTTGTCCAGCACCTCGTCGGTATACTCCACTCTGCCGGCGCCGTACATCTCCTTGGCGATGAGCTGGATCTTGTCTGGTATGGACAGCTGCAGCGGGTACAGGTAGTGACAGGTGTCAATGCTAGTGGAGCCTACCTTCTCAGTGAACACCTTGATCTTGTCCAGCACCTCGTCGGTATACTCCACTCTGCCGGCGCCGTACATCTCCTTGGCGATGAGCTGGATCTTGTCTGGTATGGACAGCTGCAGTGGGTACAAGTAGTCGAAGCTGGAAGGAGCGTCGCAGGCGTCGATGACAGCGTCGGCCAGCTCGACCGCGCCCGCGCCGCCCTTGGCCCAGTGATCGCAGACCACCGCGCGGAACGCACCGTTTTGTAAAGCGTACTGCTTTACGAGGTTTAGTTCTGCTTCCGTGTCATTTCTGTTGACCAGGACATGAAATTATGAGTCAACTTTGATCACACTTGTTCTAGTATACAGGCATAAAAATAAAAATGCCAATCTTTCAAATCTTGACCTCGATATCAAAATCCTACAAGTTGGTATCTTTGTGTAGCAAAAGGCGTCTAAAAAGGAACTTCCGAGCCATTAGTTCAACTTTAGTAGTTTTATTACATGTTATCTAAGCACTATTTTCTTCTCATGTCCCGTGTGATGCCGCCTTAGAATAGCATCACCCCATTTCTTTCCTGTGGGTGCCGTAAGAAGCGACTAAAGGACTCGAGGGTGTGTATTGCAATTTTAGGCGATGGGTTGACAACCTGAAACTGCGATACGCAGTTTTCCGAATGACCCTCAAATTTTTGTCAGTCGTGAAGGGATTATGGGCGTGATATATATATATGTATGTTTTTTCTTCTCACCCGTGTCTGTTTACGGCGACCACGACGGGCACTTGGAACTTGTTTCCGTTGCTGATGTGTTTTCCCAAGTTGCACAACCCCTTGCTCAGCAGATCCAAGTTCTCCTGTTAAAACAAATTTCAAGAATGTTATTGATAAGATTAGGTACAGACCATACATAAAAAAGACACTGCAGAAAACCCTATTGTATAGACTTCACCTACACAGTATTAATAAACTTCATAGTATAAATCACTTTCCGTGTCATGGGTTGTGTCATGGTCTACCTTTGTATGCATAGATCTTCCGCACGCAATGTGGTCTCCGGTTGTTAAACTGCGGTGCGGAAGGCAAGTGGACAAAACTTTCCCCAAAAAAGAAGTAAGTGATTGAAGTTACTCCACCGACAAGAGTTTGACTTTTAAATTAGAAAAATTAAATACTATACTAAATACCTGCAACCAGAGACTCTGTATGTAGGTAAATTTTCCACTCGTATGATTCTATACAAGAAAATATAGAAACCAAGGACACACATCGGCGAATATATTAATCTCTAATTTTACTTATGGAAATATCATGCTCATTGATTAAAGCTTAGGGTTGCTACACACATAATCGGGCCGGCACTAATCGGCACAGCCGGGCGGTAAAATCGAATATGTGTAGATGAATTTTCGGGAAAAAAGCCGCTCGTCTTTGCCGGTCGATTACAAAGGCCGGGCAACAGCCGAATGGAGCAATCGGCAAAACCGGGCGGTAAAATCGAATATATGCAAATGAATGTTCGGGAATGTTGTAGTAGTAGTTGCGAGTCGGCTTTTTCGTTCCACAAATACCGTTCGGCAGTTGCCGAATCGAATGATGCGTTTACTCGAATGAACTACCCGATCGGCACAAGCCGAATAAAGCCGAACAAGTGCAGTGATTACTTCGGGTCGGCTTTGTTGATCGACAAATGCTGCCGAACCGACAGTGCCGACCCGCCTATGTGTGTAGCAACCCTTAGGCACGCACGGTACGCTGAAAGTCGTGGGTTTCAATAAAGATTCGAAATTCCAGATCGTGTGAAATTTTTGGTTCCTTTATTTTTCATATGGCAGATCCTGGTATTTTTTAAATAAAATAGTAAGGAAAGTGTGATGGTGGTTCCGGAAGGCTGGGACAGCCGGAGGTGTGTGGCAGGCAGCGGTAATCCGCATAAAACCTACATCACCCGTAAGTCATATAAAGTGTAAAGGTGACTTCTAGAATGGAAAATTAAGATTTTTCCTGATTATTTACCTGTTTACCTATAGTATTACAATACTCACTATACGTTCATTCATAAAAATCAGAGTTGCGTGTTTTTGTTTTACTCACTCGTATTGATTAGTTTCATTCACGTAAATTACCTATATGTATTGTCACAGTAACGAGTACGTCACGTCTAGTCAGACCTCGTGGCACTCGTGGCGTGGGAATACGTAATATTCCTGTGGTTATACTTTCTACCAGTAATCACAAGACTTTCTACGTGATTGAAGTCATGAATCCTGAATAATTTATGAATCATCAAGAAAGTATTCTGAAATATCAATTAAGTTAATAAATAACAATTACGTATTCTAAATACTTAATTTATATTTTAGAATTCTTTCTTGATTTCCCTCATGGGTCGTTAGCAGGTCCTTCCATTCGCAACTCGTCCCACGTAAGAAACTTGTCCCATTCGCAATTCGTCCCGTTCGCAACTCGTCCTATTCGCAACTTGTCCCACCAACTTAGAACATAAAACAATCTAAAGTCCGATAATCAAACGGCAATAGCGGGAAAGAAATGTGATATTGAGGTCAATTCGGGATTTAAACTTTCCTTACTTGCCTTAAATTAGTGCTGTCACTTTCCGTCAAATAGGTTTAGAAAAGGATAGAAGATATCGAAGTCCTGTCATTTTTAAAAACGTCAAGGGATTTTTCGCCTTTCCTAGTCAATTGAGTCGCCATTGTTTTGATTGTCGCCTTATTTTGACAGATAACACGTATTTTGCATGAAATTATAAGACGTGACACGACTAAAATATCTCCTATCCTTTTCTTAACCTATTGGACGGAAAATGACAGCACTAATTTTAGGCAAGTAAGGAGAATTTATATCCCGAATTGTGGCGATTGCTGTTCTACGCTATTTTCAACAGTTCTGCGAAATCTAGAGTTTAGCTTTTCATGTTTAAAAAATATTAAAGTCGTTTATTGTTGGCTTATAGTTTTTATACCATATTTTTTGTGTCATTGTTTCATACTTTCGTTTTCAGTAGATAAAAACGACTCAAACTGTGTTTGTACACTGTAGTAACTATCGCATTGACAATACTGTATATTTTAAAGTGTAAATTTAATTATAGACCCTAAAACAGTTAATTTAATGAATGTGCTACCATACATTGAATCGAAAATTCACGCAACTGTTAAAAATTACACACAATGTAATATGTTCTTTACAGATACACATTACGCAATCGTACAAAAAATAAGCGACTTAATTTTTATACGAATTTTGACTTGTAGGTATGTGTCGTATTAATCCCTAAATCAATATTCGGGACAAGTCAGTGCCAGTAGCCAGAATACAGCTTACTCAGGCATTGGGCATGGCATGACGAATAAAACAAACCATTTCATACATAAACTAGACAGGACAAAGAAGGTTACTCGTATCTACTGTTATAACAAGTGTGTAATTGACACGCTTAAGGCGCCGACATTACTTTTTCGTGAATCAACGCACAACTGAATTTTGTATTGAAAGATGTTATTATAGCGAGTGTACTCGTGAACGACTTTGACAGTGACGCACTTCACAAAAAAATAATTTCTCTTTTAGAATCTTTTAAAATCTATCAGAATTTAGTTTTATATGTAAAATTATAACCCGCAAACTAAATAAAATATTCGCTAGGATAATACTTAAAACTTGGGCATCGGACATTGTGATAGATTGTTTGTATCTACCTATAAAGAGATTTTTTTGTAAAGTGGTGGCGCCACTGTCGAAGTCGTTGACGGCTACACTCGCCTTAAGATTAATAAAATGGTATTTAAATCAAACAGGTATTAGTTTTGTTGATCAAAACAAACTAATGTTATTATAAATAGTATAAAAAACTAAAAGCATAAAAAATCTAGTGAATGTTCGGCGGAGCCTTAATAAAATAATAACACTACCTACAAAACATGATACGATTAACAAAAAGTTTCTGAGAAATCTTACAGGACGTGACATACATCTTAAGACCGCTTGTAAGTAAAAATAAGTGTTTTTGTTTTAAGATTTGGGACGAAATATTTTGTGGGGATTTCCATCTTGAAAGCCTCAAGGCACCTCAAGGTTGAAGCTGTTGTTACACAGCCTAACAGAAAAATAGGCGAAATATTGCCTAACATTACACATAGAAAGTTGGGGTAGGTAACTGGTTCCCAGAAAACAGCAACACTTTATTGCTTTCTTTTCTACTTTAGACAGAGACAGACAATAAAAATTCACTAAGATTCCTGCGTATATGCCTTATTATAATTTATTTTATTATATTTATTTTATATATTTTACATACTTAGGTACAATACCATAGATATTTGTACAAAAATTGAACAAAGTTTTGCTGCTAGTTATGCGATTAAATCTCGAATTAGCGAAGCTATCTTACGTCACATTCACACTATGCCTCTATGGGCAGGGAAACAATAAGGGAAGAGGACAACGCGACTGCCACTTCACGTGCTCCCGATAGTGTCGGCTTTTCGTGCGCGAGTCATAGGACCGGCAGCACGAGCGCGAGTGTAATGTATTGCCATGTCGCTCACTCGGCTGCGAGAGGAGTAAGACGGCCGTGTGAAAACACTCAGCGTTGATACTTATGCGGAAGTATTTCGGGCTTTACTCGCGGCAGCGGCAGGAGCATAGTGTGAACGTAGCATTAAATTAAATCACGAGAGCAGCGAGTACAGCAAGGGATACAAAAACATTGTTGAAATGTCATATGCGAAATTCAAATCACTTAGTAAGGCCCAACAATCAGTTAGAGCCAACAACGCTGCGTCGAGAGGGCTGCACACGCGGGCTAGATTCGGCAAAATACTAGCGGGCGCGTTAAGTAGGTACAATCCGTCGGAATACGACGAAATCTCGCCATATTATGCGCCTTTTAAAAGTGGGCGGATAATATTGAAGACGCGCGGGGTTAGCCTCCGAATTTAGAAGGCGCATCTTGCCTAAGTAGGCGTGTTCTATCTGTTTGTATCAATGTCGGTAAGGATCTAAAATCAGTTGCAAATAAACCACCAAGCAGTTCATACGGTTCTTTCTATTAAAAAATCCTAATATTAAAGTACAAGCTAAACTACACCTTATCATCAAAACATAATGGTCGACTTTCGAACCGGATAACCCAAAGAAGGCTAATGAGGGGTACAAAGGCGCTCGAGCTCGTTAACGATAGGCTGCGTATGGGCTATTATTGTGCATCAAGTTATCTCAAGTGAATATTGACTGTGATATTCATATAACCACGTGGATTTTCGGAACATTTAAGTAAACATTCAAGTGAAATTTGGATTTGGAACATTGTTGACGTGATCTATTGTGGACTATCGTTTAAACTATGACGGAAGTGAATGAAACTATATCCTTGTTGGAAAATACCAGTGAAATACTACATAAAGCACAAGTTAACCTCGGAAAATGCCCAAAACAAAGACTAACAAAAGGTTATATCGAATCAAGACTAAAAATCATCAATGAATACTGGGATTCCTACAGAGATAATCACAACAAACTCGTCAAATGTGTACCCAAAGCGAGAAGGTCAGAATACTCATATTTTACGGACGATTTGTTCTATGAAACGGAAGAATTATACCTATCACTACATTCTCAGCTGCAAGATATGTTGATACAGATAAATAGTTGCACGTCAGGCAATTCATCAGTTCCCGTGCAAGTAAGATTACCTAATATAGAACTACCTAATTTCGCTGGTGTTTACGAAGAATGGCCCACATATCAAGACATGTTTCTCTCGTTAGTACATAATAACTCAGCATTGAATAAAGTACAGAAGCTTCATTACCTAAAAAGTAGTCTGAGGGGTGAAGCAGAATTGTTATTGAAAAATATACAAGTAACTGATGCTAATTATAACCAAGCATGGGACATCTTACAAGCCCGATATGGCAATAAAAAACTTATAGTGAACTCCCTACTAAAGAAATTATTTACACAGAAAAAAATGACTGCTCAATCAGCTGTTTCATTGAAAAGTTTGCTAGATACAACCACTGAATGTCTGAAAAGTCTAGAAAACCTAGATATATCCATCGATTCTTGGGATCCTTTTATTATATTTCTGGTCGTGCAGAAGTTGGACCCAGAGTCTCACCGTGACTGGGAAGAATTCGCCTACAAGGAAGATTCTGAAGAACTACCGAAGTGGGACGATCTTATGAAATTTTTACAAACAAAATTCAGAACATTGGAGCTGGTTTCACCCCCCTCAAAAGAAAGGTCTACAAGAAATAAAGAATTTACAGTCCATGTTGCAACAAGAGACACAAATGAAAAAAGAAACTGTACTCTATGTAAAGACAAGCACACATTATGCCACTGCAAGGATTTTATAAGTATGGATATGCCGAACCGTATTGAATATGTTAAGACAAACAACTTATGTTTCAATTGTCTGGCCCCAGGACATTCTGCTAGAAAATGTCGGCTAAATATGTCTTGTCGCATATGTCACAAACGTCATCACACCATGGTCCATCAAACTCAAGCAATGACGTCACCAAACCAACCAGACAATATTCAAGCCCATCACACTAACGTTGAACAAGAAGATGATATTTTTGCACCACAAGAAGACGTTGAACTATCAGTAAACTTTGTTGGTCGGTCTACATCTGGTCTCTTGGCTACAGCACTTGTACCAGTACGCGATGCATCAGGTACGCGTACTACCATGCTTCGAGCTTTAATCGACCCAGGCTCACAAGAAACATTCATAAGTGAGAGAGCCGCTCAAGCACTGAAAATCAAAAGAATACCGGTCAATGGCACTGTCACTGGTTTTGGTTCAACCAAAGTAAACATCAAGCACGCTGCAGAAATACAACTATTATCAAGAACTGATAAAGTATTCCAATTAAACGTGAAGGCTTTCATATCAACGCGACTCACAGCACAGCTACCGTCACATCAACGCATTTCTGCTAAAAACTGGCCACACATACAAGGACTCGAACTCGCCGACCCAAGCTTCTATCAACCAGGGCGAGTCGATCTGCTGCTGAGTGTAAAAGTTTATGCTCGGATTTTCAAGGCTGAAATAATCGAAGGTCCTCCAGGCACACCATGTGCGCAAAATACCTGCCTGGGTTGGATTCTATTTGGCGAATCAGAAGAAGAATTACCACGCAGAAATGATATCATGGTTATGCATGCACACTTAGATCTCAACCTTGACAACATGCTAAAGAATATGTGGGAACTAGACACAAACCCAAAAGGAACTCTTACTGCTGAAGAAAGAAGATGTGAAGAGATCTACCAAAAAACATACACAAGAACAGAAGAAGGACGGTACATAGTTAAATTACCAACGAAAACAGACAAGCTTTTATGCAAAGAAGGTGATACAAGAAACATAGCAATCAAGAGGTTATATCAAATGGAAAGACGTTTCGAAAAAGATGCTTACTTGAAGAAAGAATATGCAAAAGTGATGGAAGAATACATATCAATGAACCACATGGAAGAAGTACCTAAGGAAGAAATCAATAAACCAGCTGTTTACTTACCACATCACGCCGTAATCAGGGCTGAAAAGGAAACAACACAAGTAAGACCAGTTTATAACGCTTCACAAAAGGGAAAGAACAATATTTCTCTGAATGATGAACTACTGGTTGGCCCTCAACTTCAAGAAGATATGAGAAACCTAATCATGAGATGGAGAATGAAAAAGATATGCTACGTTGCTGACGTACAAAAAATGTACCGTCAAATTCTAGTAACGAAAGAAGACCGTGATTTGCAACGAATAGTATGGCGAAGTAACACTAACGAACCAATCAAAGATTATCGCCTTTCCAGAGTCACGTTTGGCACTGCTAGCGCTCCTTATCTAGCTGTCAAAACAATGCACCAAATTGCAAACGATGAAGGTCAAGATTATCCAGATGCAGCCAAAACTATAAAAGAAGATTTTTATATGGATGATTTGATGTCTGGAAATGATAATCTGCAAGATGCTATTAAAACTGCAAAAGAAGTTGACATGATACTAAGGAAAGGAGGATTAGTCTTACAAAACTGGTGCTCAAACGACGCTAATTTCTTAGCACAGTTTGATTCCTCACAAAGAAGTAGTCACGTAAAAATGGACATCAACATAGATGGCACTATCAGAGCACTAGGTGTACAATGGAACATGGGAAAAGATGTTTTTGAATATAATCTGAATATACAACAGCCATGTAATGAAGACGTTACCAAGCGCACTATACTCGCTGAGATGCAAAAACTTTTTGATCCTCTGGGCTGGATAGCCCCATCTATATTACCTGGGAAGTTACTCATTCAAAAATTATGGTTACTAGGACTTACCTGGGACGAAGAATTAGCCGACTCTGTTAAAGAGGAATGGCAAGACATACGTAAAAGCTTTCAAGATATCAATGACATCACAGTCAATAGATGGCTGCAAACTACTGATGATGACCAGATTACACTCCATGGCTTTTGTGACGCCTCAAATAAAGCTTTCGCTGCTGTAGTTTACGTGCGCGTTCAAAAGAGCAACAAAGAAGTAGAAACCAGCATTGTAGCAGCAAAATCAAGAGTAGCGCCTGTAAAACCTGTGTCACTCCCTCGGCTAGAGTTATGTGGTGCTGTTTTGCTTTCTAGACTATTGAAACAAGTAAAAGAAGCCATGAGAATCCCTGATGATAAAATATTTGCTTGGACTGATTCCACTATAGTCTTAGCATGGCTTTCCGGAGATCCTGCAAGATGGAACACTTTTGTTAGAAACCGAGTAGTAGAGATCCTCGATAACATTGGACACAATTGGTACCACGTTCAAAGTCAACATAATCCTGCAGATGTTGCGTCTAGAGGAAAGTGTCCAGCAGAACTAAAATATGATGAATTGTGGTGGAACGGGCCAGAATGGCTAAAGAATGAAGAAGTTTACTTATCAAGGCCTGAAAAATTACCAGACATGCAATGTAACGTAAAGATAAACAGCAATTCGGAAGAAAATAACCTAGAGCAGAAATTTAAAGATTTTGACACTTTGACTGAACTCCTAAAATCAATAACATACTGTAAACGATTTTTAAAGGGTAAAGGTTTAGAAAATAAAGAGAAGCCTATGACAACATATGAATTGAATGAATCACTGAAGACGTGTATTACAATAGTACAAAGAAAAGATTTTATGGAAGAAATTGAAGCTCTGAAAAAAAGAAAATGTTTAAAAAAGGACAGTAAAATAAAATCCTTACTACCTTACCTGGATGAAGACAGTATTTTGAGGGTAGGCGGTCGCTTGCGCCATGCTGATATAGCTGAAAACCTTAAACATCCAATAATACTTGATTATAAAAATGAACTTACCACTCTCATAGTAGCTGATGCTCATCTGAAGACACTACATGGAGGTGTACAATTGATGTTGAGATACCTGAAAACAAATTACTGGATATTGAAGGCGAAGAACTTGGTGAAAAAGAAAATTCACCAATGTTTAATATGTGCAAGACACACCGCAGCCGCCAGAAACCAACTCATGGGAGATCTACCTAAAGTAAGGGTCACTCCAGCTAAAGCTTTTATAAATAGTGGTGTCGATCTGGCTGGTCCATATCAAGTACTCGCCTCAAAAGGCAGAGGAGTGAGGACGACAAAAGCATATGTTTGCATCTTCGTATGCATGGTTACAAAAGCGATCCACATAGAAATTGTTGGAGATCTAACCTCAGAAAGTTTTATTGGAGCCTTTAGGAGATTCGTATCCAGACGTGGAAAATGCGCTCATTTATATAGTGACCAAGGTAGAAACTTTGTTGGAGCTAATAAAGAACTAGCTATCACTTTACAACAAGCAAAACTAGATTTTGAAGGTCACATTGCAGAGACATTGGCTTTAGAAGGTACGCAATGGCATTTCATTCCTGCGTATAGCCCACACGTCGGCGGCCTTTGGGAAGCGGGCGTAAAGTCCATGAAACATCACTTAAAGAGGATACTTAACCGCAACCTTACATATGAGGAATTTAGTACACTACTGTGTCAAGTCGAGGCCTGTCTGAACTCCAGACCTTTGTGGCCCATAGATGAATCTGACACAGAAAACACTATTCCATTAACACCCGGACATTTCATTATGGGAGACGCTCCAGTTACTGTTCCACACCCTGACTTGAAACACCTTCCAGTTAATCACCTGTCTCGCTGGCAATACGTTCAAAAACTATTGTCTGACTTTTGGCATCAATGGCAACAAGAATACTTGACCCAACTACAACAAAGACCTAAATGGCTTAAAAAAGTCAAGGAATTAGAGATTGGACAAATTGTACTCATAAAGAATGAAAACCTTCCACCTTCAAAATGGGCCTTAGGTCGTATAATGAATAAAGTACCTGGTGCAGATGGAGTGACAAGGATATATGGTGTGAAAATTGGAGATACTGTTACTCAAAGGACAATGAATAAATTGTGTCCCTTACCTGTTATATGATTAATGGAATTATTGTTAAAATAAGTAGCATTGTGATTATATAAACTTTTAATGCATGTATTTTCAAAACTGTTATTTAAAAATTCAATATACTTACATGTAAACTTTTTGTAAACTTTTGTTAAAATATTTTCTATTGATATCTTTAATTATAATTATTGTTTTAAAGGTTAGAAAGGTCATATATGCCCTTTGGGGGCCGGTATGTTCTATCTGTTTGTATCAATGTCGGTAAGGATCTAAAATCAGTTGCAAATAAACCACCAAGCAGTTCATACGGTTCTTTCTATTAAAAAATCCTAATATTAAAGTACAAGCTAAACTACACCTTATCATCAAAACAAGGCGTAAGACGGCAAGGTGTCGTCGTTTTCGGTCTAGTTGCACTTACGCCCGCGCCGCGTGTTGGCGGACCCGTGTCACGCAGCGCTGCTCTCGTATTTTGCTAAATCTAGCCCGCGCATGCAGTCCGCTCTCCGCGTTGGCGCTAAACTAAATGTCTCCCGATATGCACGTTACTTGCCTGCACATACACGTCGTGCAGCGGCGCGCCAGGCGCCACCGCCGGCCCGCCGCCGTGCATCTTCAGCGCACGCACCGTGGCCACGATAACAGCGCAGTGGGGCTTGTCGCCGCTCGCACGGCACTTGATGTCGAAGAATTTCTCCATTCCTGTGTGAAATAAAATACGTTGTCGATAGGAAATCTTCTACGGAAACGTGCTTACAATCAGAAGTACAAAATCAAAACACAAATATTTAGGGGTTCAGGTCGCTAGGGTACTGTCGCGATTCGATCTCTTTCTGAGTTGCCAACGCTGCGTCTAGCGGGCTGCACGCGCGGGCCGGTGGCGCGATCTAGATTCGGCAAAACACAAGAGCAGCGCTACGTGACGAGGTATTTTGCCGAACCTAGCAAGCCCGCTTGACGCAGCGTTGGCGCTGATACTGTGGACATTCAATAATGTGAAGGCAGGCAATCAGTCGATGAGATTCATTTTAATTTGAAATAGTTTACCTTTGAATTAAGGATAAGTCAGTATCGCGTTTAGCCTAAGAGTGAATAAGTCCATAAGCACAGTTTATCATTGGATGAAAATAAAGTGTCAAATTAACAGAAATTAAGAAATTGAATAAATGTTGGCGCCCGCTGGGACTTGAACAAAAAATATATGTATACGGGGTGTAAGAGACAGCCCTCCGAATACTGATAGAGTGCATGTATACCATAAAACTGAACAACTTTTCCCTAAGAACATTTGTCAGGCAACGACAAAAAATCTTTGACCTCCCATTCAAAATCACGATTAGCTGACTGTAAATACTATAAGAATAAAAAAAATACGTTTCCTTGTAATATTTACTCATGGTAAGTTGTTCAGTTTCATGGTCTGAATGCACCCTATAAGTATTCGGAGGGCTGTCCCTTACACCCTGTATATAATTATGAAAATAACTGTGAGTGCATAGTAAAACCATAGTACTGTTAAATATCTCTTTAAAATGAGTACCAATGTCGAGTCTTTAGGTATCACTACCTAAAGATCCTCACGGGCGTAGTTTTAAGCATAGACCAATAGTATTAATTGGTCTATGGTTTGAAGGGTACTGACCAATATCGGAGCCAAAGCCAGCCTCAGTGGCCACGTAGCCCTGCTCCTTGGCGAGTTTCATGGCGATTCGGTCGGCGAGTATGGAGGAGCAGCCGTGAGCGATGTTGGCGAAGGGCCCCGCGTGAACTAGCACCGGCGTTCCCTCTAAAGTTTGCATCAGCGTAGGCTCGAAAGCGTCGCGAAGTAGCACCATTATGGCACCTGTCACTCCCTAAGAAAAAATACAGTTTCAAGAAAGGTGTGTGAATATAGGGTTTTGTAGGAATACTATGGTTAGAAGAGTAAATCAGTATGGTGTTTTAAAAAATATACAGACAAGATGAAAAGTCATGCATGATTTTTTAAAGGGTTCCTTGGTTACCGCAGACCTCCTTTATAACCACAATTGCAATGATAATCAAACCCTTAATACGTAATACTATACCGTAGTTAACTTACCACTATATAATTTACGCTAAATGACGTAGATATGTTGTTTACAACAAACAATACAATTGCATTGACAAACCTATGAATAATAAGGAAAATAAGGGTGAAATAATGATTTTTCTACTAAACGAACGTAAGTAATTACGATGTCGTTTACTATTAAAAACTCCTTATAAAGGCATTGTAGTTTAAGACGGCGCGCGGCGCCTTTAGGTGGTTCGAGAGCCCAGTGGCGCTCCCAAACAGGAAGAAAATACCTGGCTGGACACGCTAGTCATCTGGAAACCAAACTATTAATTCGCGGCAATAAAAACCTACAAAGGTAATTTAGAACCAGTAAGACCTAGTAAAAACTAAGCACTTTATAATAGTTATGGTATTGTAATTTTGCTAAAGGTGGCCACTTTTAGAATACACAACTAAATCGCACAGTTTTTACACGGTAATATTGATTCTAAATCATCTTAGTAGTTATTTACTGCCGCGAGTTGATCTTTTGGTTTCCAGGTGACTAGCGTGACCAGCCAGGGTTTCTTTTTCCTGTTTGAGGGCGCCACTGGGCTCTCGAACCACCTTAAGTTCTGTTACTGTTTGTGGTTTACGGATCAACTCTGGGCATAATTATTCATAGCAGTCACGAGTAATTATGATATAATTTTCTTATAATTAGATATTCAATGGAAAAGCGATGTTAAGCACAAAAATGAGTCATCGTCATCAACTTTATACTCTGTGGCTTACACTAATAAGACCGAATCAAACTGGTTTCCATCTATTCAGCTCGCCATGTCATGTTTTCAGATTCAGACGTTTATTTGCCAAGAAAATGGTACAGTACTGCAGATGATAGGCTTAAAATTAGAGTTCTATATTTTCAGTCACGTAAATCGTAACATGCAAATTTAAAATAATACAACATGTCATAAAATATCAAATTAATTTTCAATTACAATGTCATCAACAAACATTAAATCAAAAACCGACAAATTTTTTTTTTTTTATATTCACTTATACTATAGAGTTTCCTCTATATACGTAGTAACAGGTTATTATATTCGTTTTAAAATTGGTTAAGTGGAAGTTCTTTCAAAACGTCAAATATTAACGTGTTATGTCACAATATCCGTAGAATGTAATTTTTCTAGCAAGTACTCTACGTGGCATTTTGCGAATGTGGAATTTTGCAGTGACTACATATTGTCACTCGTGCCGCTGCTTGGCTTGCCCGATAATTTCCTGCGGCGAAGGTATACATGTGAAAAGTTGTCATGAGCAAGAGGCTTACCAAGTCATCAGCTGTGACGGGGTTCCCGCTGGTGTCCAGCGCCACCACCATGCTGGAGATTCTATCCTTGATGTCCTCAATGTCCTTGCCCAGCGCTAGGATGGCCATGAGTTCCGAAGCCACGGAGATATCGAACTGGGTCTCCCTGGTGAATCCCTTTTCGGTGGGGGATTGGCCGATGGTGATCTTCCGGAGGTACCTGTCGTTCAAGTCCACCACTGAGGGGGGAAATTAGAAATGTACTCTTGTTTATTTTGCACTCACAATGCTATATTATTTTCATAAATGGAAATAAGAAGTTGCAAAAATGTAAGCGCCTTAAAATAACTTACGTCGCTTTAAGACGAGTATTAAGAGGTTGACAATTTTGACGGTCGGGGCGCCGGTAGCTCAGTGGCAGAGCGGTGGAACGGTACTCCATAGGTCCCAGATTCAATCTCCAGCCGACGCTAACATCTTTTAAACTTCTTATTTTAATTTATTTTAAATTAATTATAGTAAGACTAATATGATAAAATTAAATTTTCGTGTTTCCGGATGAAAAAAAAAACCTTCTTGAAAATATGAAGTAACATACAAAACTAAACAATGTTCCGCAAGGAAACGAATTTAAATTTGTATGGGAGGTCTACACTTTATTTTTACTTCGTGGCATGTTCCTCGGAGAAAGTTGTTCAATATCATGGGTAGTCTGATTTACTTCATCACCTGAAATATTCGCGCAAAGAAATGTGCCATAGAAGTGAATTTCATTTACGTCCATGATTTTTCGTAAAAATTGATATATACTCCGTTTAATTTGAAATGAATAAACATGTAAACAAGATTTTGTACGGAACTAACAGTTGCGAGCTGTCAGTTACATACAAAGTTTGCTTACATTATAAGTCAGACTTTTTTTTACTTGCAAAATTTTCAAGCGCGGGTAGGTTTTACCCTGCGACTATCGCCACTACTAGTGGCAACGCCTCTTCCATCTGGGCTACCGCAGCTCCCTTTACCGCGAATTTGGCAACTGTATCATAATGCCAGTAACGTGTGACACGGCTCCATCTACCGGGTTAGTTTGCAGCTAATACCTACTTACTAATCTTACCCAAATTTTTCAAGTTTTCAAAAATTGGATTCACGGTAAGTGTGTTAAAAATTTGGTAGTCAATGATTAGTCATTCCAAAATAAACGGAATATGCTTACGTCCGTTTCCTTTCCAAATATTTCTTGACGTCTGTGTGGCCGCACACTCCCGCACGCATTCTCGTTATGACCACAGGTTATGACATAATATGTACCTACATGTGGTTCCTTTAAAATGATAATAGATATCGCCATATTAATGAAATGCCAACATTACGTGAATTTCCACATGAATACGACGCCATATAATACTATACTATTTTGACGCCTCACCTAACCTTACAATATTTTGTTGAGAGCTTCGGTCGAATTATATTGAGCGACTGCGGCGCTAAACCGGCCAGTATTTCAGACGCGATATTACAATGATTTTTTTGCAACAAAACATACTGCGTATTATATTATATTAAAGTACACAATTCGTTCGTATAATCAGTTGCCAACATGTCCTGGTAATATCGCGAGAATCGGCCTAGCCGCTTTCGTGCTGCAGCGGCCAAGCCATTCACTATAATCCGACCCTTTGAAAGCTATTAATTTGTCCAATTGGCAGTTGATAGAAGCGTACCTAACGAGGAAAAAGGTTCCCTTGGAAACCGGCGCCTAAAAACTAAACCTAACTGTGTTCCGTCCCACGTGGAAATGCTATCGCGTTTTGCTCGCTAGCGCGCGGGAGATTACTACATTTTCGAGTCTGCCTGGCCCGGCCTAACTGGATTCAGTCAAGTTAAACTGGTAAAAGCGTCTTGTTTTGATTCTTTAGGGACGGAACCCTCAAAATAATACCTATATACCTCTGTTCCACATGATGTTTTTGGGGTCGATGTTGAGCCTGGCGAACTTGGTGCGCTCTTCAGGAGTCAGGGAGTCGGGGTCGGTCTTGTGGATGCCCAGGCGCTGCAGACGTCGCAGCTGGATTGGAGAGAACTTTCTCACGCCCTAAATATAAAGTAAAATACTGTATTGAGAAATTGCCGTGTGATGCCCGCCTAGAATAGCATCAACCCATTACAACCTGTGGGTATAGTAAAAAGCTACTTAGGGATAAATTCATTCAGGGAATGGGCAGCAGTATTCTGCGCTCGCCAATCCGTTTGCCAAGCGTGGTAAGTATGGCAATACCCCCCGTATTACAATATAGGGAGGTCCAGCAGTGGAAAGTTGTGGCTGCTAATGTATCCATTAAGAAATCAGTTTGAAGAAACGTAGTAATACGTAATACGTAAGTAACTAACAATAGTTTTGTTTCCCGTGGTATGTTCACAAACTAAAGAATTTTTTGCATTCGGCTGAACATTAACAGAATGTGAGGGCACAACCAATGGTTTCACCCGCTGCTAACCGCTTTCCCGCGGAAATCAGAGCTTTACCCGGCATGTATAATACATACAAAACTTTCTCATCTCTCATCTCTCATCTCAATCCGTGTGATGCCGGCTTGGAATAGCGTCACCCCATTTCTTACCCATGGGTGTCGTAAGAGGCGACTGAGGGACTTGAGGGTGTGTATTACAATTTTAGGCGAGGGGCTGACAACCTGTCACTATAGTGATACACTGTTATCTGATTGACCCTCAATTTTTGGTCAGAAGTGGTGTTAATATCCGTTTTACGGCCGTTAATGCTCTGCCTACCCCGTAAGGGATATAGGCGTGATTTATGTATGTATGTATGTAAACTTTCTCATGAATTGTTCTAAAAACTGCATCAAAATGCGTTGCGTAGTTTTAAAGATCTAAGCATAGAACGAGACAGACAGTTGGAAGCGACTTTATTATAAACTGTGTACTAAGTTCAGTCTACTAGATACCTCGGGCAATTATGCGAGATAAGAACAATAAACCGCTTTGTTGTTTGCAGTGTAAATAAATAAAATTAATAAAGTTTCAAAAACTTACAAAGCTGTAAAGATCATTCTTTGGCCGCGAATTTTGAAAGTGTATCTTAATGCTAGTAACGTGTGACACGGCTCCATCTACCGGGTTAATTTTACAACTAATACCCAAGTTTTGCTAGTTTTCAAAAATGTTATACCTTACACGAGAAGTGTTTTAAAATTTTGGTATTCAATAAATACAGGCAAACCCACCATCTGTTCAGTGGTAACCAACACGGCTAGTCACCGCGAATAGAAAAAAATACTACTAATCTTTAATCTAACCGACCAACATCCTTATTGAATGCAAAATGAAAAAGTTTGTGCGTTTGTTTCTTCTTTTACGTTTGAACGTTTAGATAGAAAAGTTAACTGAACGGATTCTTAGAACAAAATAATTCAATTTTCAAAGTTTTCTGTGGATTTAGAAAAAAAAAACAAAACGGCTTATTTTATTTTTTTATTGCTTAAAGCCATTTGCAACAATCCAAGGATGTTATGGATATGACATTTTGGTTATGGATATCCGATAGTTACGGATATTAAACAAAACATTTCTTTTTCACTTTATTTCAAACTTGCTTACTGTTAAAATTAACATACATTATCAATCAGCCACACCGGTCCACTGCTGGACATGGGCCTCCCCTGTCAGGGAGTATTGCCATACTCACCACGCTTGGCAGGCGGATTGGCGAGTAGGGAACGCTGCTGCCCATTCCCTTTATGATTATCCCTTAGTCGCTTTTTACGACACCCGCGAGAAGAATTGCGGTGATGCTATTCTAAGCCACGACACGGCACTGGTTACGGCTATATTTGTTTTTTGTTAGTAGGCTATGGAGGTCCTTAATACTTCTAAACCAATGTCCAGCGAAGATTTTCAGAGAAAATTAAATTTTTTAATTTTATTTAATGTCTAGTAATTTTTAAACACGTTGTAGTAGAAAATACGGGCGAAAAGCTAGTTGAAAATAATGGTGATGCATACAACCACAAAACACAATTATACAATGTGTTATTGGCAATGTTGTTCAACCACAGAGTACAAATCATAATCATAATAATCATAATCATAATACTTTATTGTGAAGATTGTTGTCATGCAGCGTCATTACAACTGCACCATAAGCACCATGAACACCACTGAATCGAGCAAAGCAGATATTTGGAATACCAAATTTTAAAGCACTTTCCGTTTAAAGTATTTTTTTTTTACAAATTTGCTATTCAATCGGTTTTAAAAAAGGTTTTCATCGCTTCGGTTAAATCTGTAAAGAATGAATTAATCGCTGGGTATTACGAGTAGTAGCAAAACTAACCCGGTAAATGGAGCCGTGTCACGCGTTATGGGCATCAAGACTCACTTGCGAAATTCGCGGGCAATGGATGAGCCGCGGTAGTAGATAAGTTTTCTTAAACAGATTGATTGCGTTGGATAATGTGCTACTTGCTAGTTAGTTGTTCAACTGCTGTAACTTGCAATTTTATTTTTACCTTTCTGACTTAGATGAAGGGTATGTTTTTCAAGAGTATGTATGAATGTAGACAATAAATTAATTTTCCAAATGGATGTTGACATATCGCTTGTTTAATAATAAACAGCCATAACTCAAAAAACCAAATTTGTGGGAAATCGTGATCAAAGTTTTGGTTCATCAATATCATTGAACGATTCAGTATTTTTTTAAAGAAATTGATATGTAGGTCCGGTTTTTTTTGCCTGTCACTTTAACAGCATACTTAGTACATTAAAATAATGATAAAAAAAAAATATTATTTAACTTGTAATCCGTATTTATGGGACTTTTCTGAATGGAGTTCAGACTTAGTTCCTTTTATGATTAAACGATTGCAAGACTTTCATGAATTATTTGTATATACTTCCGTTTAGTATTAAACTGAATAAGTGTATGCGTGGACTAACTGCTACTGATGCAGTTTAATATTAAATCTTTTTATTATTCTATGAAATAATTCAGTGTAGATAAAAATCTTTTTATATTTTAGTTAATTTAAATAGAATAAACTATGAATGTGATGTATAGTGCTAGCAGAGTAGAATAACACCACCTTATGGTTGCACGTGGGTATCCTAAGAGGCAATGAAAGGCTTCCAGGAGGTGGGCAGCAGCGCTTCCCGTGATGACAAAATCACACTCTGTGGTCACCAACCTGCCTGCCCAACGTGGTGACTACGGGCAAAACCCCCCGATGAACAGCTCCGACAAGAAACCACCCCTTTCCTTCCGCCCTACTATTTAAAGCCACGGTAGCGGCCCGGTTCATAGTAGGGAATGGTTGGGCAGGGTATGACAACTGCCAAAACCGACGTACCCGGGGACCCGGTCTTCGACGGATGCAGTTTACGGTAGGACGAAAGCCTTTGAATCCTGGAGGGAGTATTAATAATGATACGGTGGGACAATTTTGGGTTGTCAAAAGTACAAATAGTGAGGGAGGACACGATAACTATAAAATCAGGCCACCTATTTATTATAACTGCAACGTGTCGACCCGGGTATGGTTCCTCGTCCTAAAATTGGCTGAAATGAAATGTACTCTCTCAAGGTCGTACAGGTGTCAACTTCGAGCAGCTGTGGTTAAAAGCCATTTTCAACAAAGTGTTGAAAGCTATACACTGAACTACCCACTTCGCTGTTATCATGGGGGATTTCAACGTCAAAGTAGGACAGGAGCGCGGCTTATCAGGTTTGGACCACATGACTACGGACGCAGAAACCAGAAAGGCAACGTCCGCGCCCCTGCATACTTACACTACTACATACTTACTTACATTGGGGCTTTTTTTAATAAAATGTGTTCAAACATAACAAGTGAGAACATGAAAGGAGCTGCAAGCGTCTTAAAGATAGAAAACAAATCGAGATTGACTCCATCATGACGGTTTAACTCCTAGTGTAATCACTATTGTTATGTTTTTTCATAGGTTTTGAACTTTAAGTAAGGGCGGTACGGTTTAAACTGCACCGGCGTAGATGAGGCCTTAAAGCATACAGGGATGTCTCAGGTTAACAACATGTTTCATACCGGAAGTGATCACTGATTTGCAAAATTAACCTAAATTTCCACTTCAGCCAGGAAATGAGCCACACAGGGAGGCCCTTATGTGCCCAAAGTAAAATACGATGAGTATCAACTTCATTTAAAAACCGATAAACAGCAGTAGAGACCCGGAAAATGGAGACACTTAGAGCTTTTAAACATCAACAAAACACCAGGCCCTGGGGACTTTAGCCAGATCAATAAGGTCCAAAGGATGGTGATAGGCGACCTACGTAGTTAGAAAACTCGCCTTATACGCAGGAGGCGATTGAAAAACATCTCTTTTTGCAAGTTTTTACCTAGACTAACTTCTCCTGCCACTTCACGGATGATCTTCCGGACGTAAGTATAGACGAAATTGGAGCGGCTCACTGGCAGCTCAAGAATGCTCCCGGGGGTAGATGGAATGGCTTCTGAGCTTCTTTAGGCTGGAGGAAAACAATCTTTAAAAAGCTGATGAGGCTATTCAAGTCCGCTATAGGCAATTAAACCACCCTGGCGTAAGTCGTAGGCGTATAAGTTGATCACACTTCTAAGTCATTGAATAACACTATAAGCTTTTCTTCAGTCGTTAAGAAACGTTTGGTATTAAGATTTGACACCTTCTAGTCACCGGAACAGGCCAGATTTCTTAATTTTCTAGCACCGTGGACCACATCCATACTGTATGGCAAATTAAACGGAAGTCAGAGGAATATCAGAATAGGAACAGCTGTTTATGGTTTTTGGAGTCCTTGCAGTGCTTCTAAGCCGACTGGCGATATGTGGAGGTGCTAAGAAATATTATACCAAATGACAACGATGTTCTTTCAAGTCCAAAACCACGAATCAAGACTCATTCAGCAATTCTGAGGTGTAAGACAAGGTGTAGTTGTATCCCCGAAAAACTTCACCAACACACTGTAGGATTTCTTCAAAAGTCTGCAGTCATCAACGTTAGCAGTGAATATCTCAGACATCTTCGTTTTGCCAATGATATAGTCAATTATGACTATGTATCCACTAGCCTGAATTGCTATAGGTAGTATTTAGACTGCACAGACCTGCAAGGAGGGCTGTGCAGTATATACTACCTCAAGGCATGTCTTGTTCATACAACACAATCATCTCTGAGTCGGTCTCCTTCGAAGGTGTAGCTCTTACAAGTGTTCAGAAGTACGTATGTATTGGACCTTGGACAATTGCAGCTAAGTAAAGACAACTTAGAGAGTGAAATCACCATAAGAGTGCCGTTGGATAGGCAGTGTTTCGGAAGACGCGTCAAATCCTTGAGCTATCCTTGCCAAAATGCCTCTAGACCAAGGTTTTTGATCAGTGCGTCCTACCAGTCATACCTACGGAGCTAAAACGTAAAATCTGAGAGTTAAACTGGCACACTGATTGCAAGTCACTCAAAGAGCTATCAAAAATTAAAGTAGGTAAATCCCTAGTACTCTGGAAAATTTAAAAACAAAAATAATAATTGTATCATAATTAACGAAGAATTCAAATAAAATTTTCTAACGAAGAACATTGATTAGGTATTTATATTACATAATAGACATTATAATTTCGGAAACCTATGAATAACGCCTACATTAATTAAAAGTTTTCACGTAAATTTTACTTAGATATAGAAATAAAGTTAAATGTTAGTATCAATAAACAAATGAAGTTAGTCATAAACGGAAATAACCAAAAATATTTCAGACATCAACATTTTAGTTGAGTAAAAAACAGAATTATTATGAAATATGACTTAAAATTAAATAAGTATTTAAACCTAAAGTGCATTAAATCGAAATAGTATACGTTTTGTGAAAAAAGTTTAAAAATAAACCGAAGTAACTCGAAATAATTCACTAACATCTACAAATATTTTGCTAAAAAAGGGAATTAAGTCGAAATGATTCTTTTTACAAAAAAAGAAATAGGATACATCATTACCTGCATTTAATATTTAAGAGTATTATTTGGAGCTGTTTCTTTTTTATAAAAAAATTAATAATACTTCTCCCAAACATATAGGGAGCATAACAAAATACTTTTTTTTTACAGAAACGGTTTCGTAGTTTTTTTTATAAAAAAAAGAATCATGAATGGCGCAATCAGTTATCTCGCTCCGATTTCAACGCCGATTGAAGTGTACCTATTCTCCTCCTTGAGTTATTTCCTTTTATGATTAAAACTAAAATTTCGCATTTTTTGACTTAATTCTCTTTATTATTAAGCAAGCGATATGATGATATGAAGTGTATATTCGTCTCAGCAGCGGGAGTGAGACTGACTATATTAAACTTTCATTCATTTAAGATCGAGTATTTTAAACGACAATTATAACTTTGAATTTAGCAGGTAAAGTCATTTTCACGAACTGCAGTCGGTTGTTTGTTATTTAATCATTAGCTTATTCTGTGTGGATACCAAGTTGAAAAACAACCCTACAAACTCTGGTGTCAGAGTTAAAACCTCCAAGGAGGTAATGTTAATTGTACATCGTACCTTAATCTTGGGCACCAGGCGGTCATACAGAGGTCCATCTTTCTGCGTGAGCTCGTGGAATATCCTCGCGTCCATCTGAGCTGCCAGGAGGTTGTTGGCAGCTGTCACCGCGTGGATGTCGCCCGTCATGTGCAGGTTGAAGTCTTCCATTGGTATCACCTGGATATCACAAGGATTTCAAAATATGTGCGAAATAATTTCATATGTGCATTCAGTGCTATATTATGTTCATAATTAAAAATAAGGATTGAAAAAATTTTAGCAGCCGCCGGAACTTGAATCCGGTACCAAGAGATTGAAAATTTGTAAGTGTCAGTCGAGGCGCCTGTAGCCTAGTTAGCAGAGCAGTGGAACCGTACCGTACAGTCCCGGGTTCAAGTCCCGGTGGGCGTGAACATATTTTCAATTTCTTATTTTCATTTATGTTATGTTTAACTTAACTAGACAATTCATGAGTCTAGAATTAATCAAGCTGTTCGACGTTGAAACGCAGTATTATAGTTCCAACGTGGTTAGCAGATTGTTTCCACAGTGTCAAAAATAAGTATCGATCATTTCACACAGCGCCATCTTGCCCTCAACCTAAGCAAAGCTTGTAATATGGGTACTAGATGGCACTAGATAGCTGATATAATACATAATTACCATTTTTTTTGTAAATAATTACATACAATACATTGTAAATACCCAGACTCAACACTAATATTATTATTTTTTACAAATACTTGTGCTCGAACCCACGAACCTCGGCGTAGCCTATCCACTAGGCCATCGGGCTAATCAAAAAAAGTAAGACTTAATAGAGCAAATACAACTTAGGGTTGATTTCCCGCGACCCTAGGAGATGAGACGCGATCTCTTGATAAACCTTTAAGCAGTGAACTTATTGGAAATTGATCTTGAAAGAATAACGTTTATGTTTCAGTCTAAATTTCTTTTTTTTTTTAGGTAAGTTACAAAAATAACTTATTTATTTAATTCAAAACTATTAACTTATCTACTATTCCTCGCCAAACTGAAATAGTTTGTTGGCGAGACGCGCTTATTAACACTATTAAATATGTTTATCCTACACCATACAGCGTCCACTAACTATTCAAACAGCTTAATCTTTATAACTGAAGTACCTAACGTAACGTTATTGTTATATCTATTTTCTTATGCCAGCTTGATCTTAAACATCATCACTGACATGATCATCTTGAAGTGGCAGTAGGCTCCGACTACTCTCCCATATAAACCTAGTGCCAAACAGCTTGCTGTGTTCCGTCGTTGTGTTGGAATAGCCTCTTGGGTTTTTAGCTAGGTAAGCTCGTTACATCTTCGACTCTGTCTTACCCTTATCTGGTTCACAGACCTAGCCTAGTTTATAGACAAACCCATCATGATGTTAGAAAGTTACCTGCGAGTACCCCCCGCCGGCCGCGCCGCCCTTCACTCCGAAGGTGGGTCCCTGGCTCGGTTGTCTCATACAAGCGAAGGCGTTGCGTCCGCGGTGCGCAGTTAGTGCTTGCACTAGACCGATTAGAGTTGTACTCTTGCCTTCGCCCAGAGGTGTTGGGGTGATGCTGGAAATAAACTACACTATTAGTATGAACAAAGTAGCACTTTTTAATATAAAAAATAAATAAATAATCCGGACATTTCACACAGCGCTTTCTAGCCCCGAACTAAGCAAAGCTTGTAATATACGAACGAGATAGCTGATATTATACCTGCATAAATACTTTTTTTTAAATAAATACAGACAATACATTGAAAACGCCGTCTCAACACAAATACATTTGCTGTGTGGGGATCGAACCCACGACCCTCGGCGTAGCAGACAGGCCAGAAAAATATTTTTCTCCAATTTGCTCGGAAATGGCTTCATTACTTTAAAAAAAGAATACGTCAATGGGCTCATTTATGTAGTCAAGGCGCAGAGGACTGTAATAGAAATTTCCGGACTAGGCCGGAAAAAAAAGGTTCTTTAACTTCACACTTTCGTGTTTAGGTGTTTTATTGGTACACAATACCATGTTCAGGAACACTTATACCGCGCGCGTTCCATTTTTTTAATTCTACCAAAATGGAACGCGCTTGGGCGCGCGCATGCGCGGTGCGACGCGACGGTGCGAGGTTGTTTTGGCGCCAATTTGGTTTGGCGCTAAGTCACGAAAATTTTGGCTTTTCTTCTGTGTAATTGAGTGAAAAGTAAACAAGGAAAAATGAGTTCATCGGAAGATGAATTTAACTAATTGTACAAACTGTAACATAATTTTCAACATGAATTAAGTGTCGCTCCATAATTCTTTCTTTCTTAATAAATTCATTATTTTCTAAAATAACTGTAATAATATTGTTATTTCCTTGCAAATGAGAGAAAAGTATTGTACAATCCACGGCCGAAATAACAATTTCTGGTCTCGTTTACTTTAGAAGGCCGAGACGAAGTCCATGCCACTCCACCAGAAATTGCTTTATACTCGGCCTGTGACGTAATGTACTATAATATTTAGGGTGAAATTTTACTAGTGACCGATAGCGATAACTCAAGTCGGGCTGGTGATAAGGAAAAACTTTCCCCAAGAAACATAGGTTGAACTACGAATAAAATAAAAAATCTTCCCATACAAAATTGCCGATCAGCTGATTAGAGTTACTATGGAAATTTAAAAATATTTTTGTCATATTCAACCTTAAAGAAAGTTGTTCCTTATCACCAGCCCGTCTTGGGGTTTCGCTATCGGTCACTAGTAAAATTTAACCCTTTATAAATATGTGCAATAACTATAAATAACTTTGGTGAAATGTCAGTATCTATAGACTCTTCCCAGACAGTCTAGAGAGGGTCCTTATAACAGGCCGTGTTGAAGGTACGGTCGGATTCATAAGTGGAGTCATAGTTAGACCACTTGACAGATTGCAATACGGGTTATTATCCTCTGTACTTACTTAACTAACTTACGCACACACGTAAGATTATCGACTGTAAGTAGAAAAGTCCACCTTAAGGCGTAGCATTAAAACTTAAACAGATTACCACCTATAAGCGACATCTATGTAATCTTTGAAATAATTACTCGGTGATAGCCTATTCGCCACCACATCACCACAAAGTATACATCACACTGGTTTGTCTAAAACCGTATTATAGTTATCCTTATTCGTTCACTTGTAGTAAAGCAATAGATTACATATCTTTATTTCGTCGTATTGATCACAAGCTACCGTAGCTTAGCGGTAATAGTTCTTACCTTCTAATCAGAACGGAACCGGGTTCGCATCCGATCTCTGTATGTTGAATAATGTTTTTTTATATGTTTTTACCATATTTTCTCCAGTAATAATTATTTATTTTATATAATATTTTTCTATATATTCATCTATGTATTATATCTATAAATGTTTATTGTAAATTATGTATCAAAATATTATATCTAAAAACATAAACCTATAATATTGTAATAAAACAAAAAGTAAGGTAAGAAATTATTTTATTGGTAGGTATGGTATTACTTTATGTAAATAACATTATGACATGAATGAGAACTTTTGGTAACCATAATATACGAGTATGTAAAACTACATAAAATACTTGCTGTCGTAATACTTAGTTTATAGTTTTGTTTGAATGATAAAACACAATATTATGTAAAATGATATTAAGTGTTCATTAGCTGAAACATCGATAGGTAATTATTTATAAGATCACTAGCTTTTACCCGCGACTTCGTCCGCGTTAGATAGTTTTTTTAGGCACAGGTTCTAAAGTAGATATGTATATTCATAGTAAATATGACAGTGATATTAGAACAGTTCTTATCTCTGCTTGCTTCTGTTGTTAAAGGGACAATTCAAAATTTGCTATCCGGTGTACTACCCTGAGAGATTAATATTTATAACCTTTGAATACAAAAGTCAGTATATAAAAAAAAAAATCCTCGGTAAAAAGTTGCCAATATCCTTTTTCAACTTATTCCCATCATACTGAACAACTTTTGTTTTGGAACCATTGATGTATCTCTATCTCTAATAGTTTAGGTGGGCTCCTGATGGTACACCTAGTAGTCTACATAAGGTACTCCAGATCCTCAATGTCCTTGTGAAAAGAAGCAGCGCATCATACTGAACAACTTTTGTTTTAGAACCATGCCTGTATCTCTAATAGTTTAGCTGGGCTCCTGATTGTATACCTGGTGGTCTACATAATGTACTCCAGATCCTCTATGTCTTTGTGAAAAGGAGCAGTCCATCATACTGAACCACTTTTGTTTCGGAACCATTTCTGTATCTCTTATAGTTTAGGTGGGCTCCTGATGGTACACCTCGTGGTCTACATAAGGTACTCCAGATCCTCAATGTCCTTGTGAAAAGAAGCAGCCTATCATACTGAACAACTTTTGTTTTAAAACCATGCCTGTATCTCTAATAGTTTAGCTGGGCTCCTGATGGTACACCTGGTGGTCTACGCCTTTCATACAGAACAACTTTTGTTTTAGAACCATGCCTGTATCTCTAATAGTTTAGCTGGGCTCCTGGTGGTACACCTGGTGGTCTACATAATGTACTCCAGATCCTCAATGTCCTTGTGAAAAGAAGCGGCCCATCATAATGAACAACTTTTGTTTTAGAACCATGCCTGTATCTCTAATAGTTTAGCTGGGCTCCTGATGGTATACCTGGTGGTCTACATAAGGTACTCCAGATCCTCAATGTCCTTGTGAAAAGAAGCGGCCCATCATACTGAACAACTTTTGTTTTAGAACCATGCCTGTATCTCTCATAGTTTAGCTGGGCTCCTGGTGGTACACCTGGTGGTCTACATCTGTACTCCAGACCCTCGAATGGTGATAAAAAGTAGCCTATGTCCGTTCTCGGTATGCTAGCAATCTCTGTGCCAAGTTTCATGAAGATCGGTTCAGCGGTTTGGCCGTGAAAGCGTAGCAGACAGACAGACAGACAGACAGACAGACAGAGTTACTTTCGCATTTATAATATTAGTGTGGATAGGAATGATCCAAATCTTGGATTGAATCTTTCAATAATGTTATTTAACTACTCCGCTCGTAAAAGCACACATGTGTGCTTGAAGAACAATACAAATCTATTGTTGCAAAATTCGACCTGAGCGAAGTGGTTAAGTAATAATGTCGTTAGTAATTATTTTATTGTTCTATGTTTAACGATGATGCACTTTCCTCGGAAGTAAAAGTAATTGTAATAATAATAAATCAGTTATTTGCCTACATCTCAAGGTTTAAGCTTAAGTACTCGTTTTCGTAATGAAAAGATATTGAAGCAAGGCCTTAAGATAACTGACTAATAATGATCAATCTTATATAAATATATATCGATGTTTTAGCATAATTTAATTGCTAATGTAATGCTCCACAAATACCTACTGCAATAGTAGGCGGGTAAGCAGGTAAACAGAGGTTGAGTGAGCAACGATTTATCGGGCCCGCTTCGGCATACATTGCTGATTATTTTGTGTATATTCATATATTATAATGAAATACACAAGATAATCAGCAATGTATGCTAGATCGGGTCTGATTGGAATCTTAAGTAAAAATCGCCGCTTACATAATTAGTATTTGGTGTTACCTCCGCTGCTTTCAACAACACTTAATAAACACTTAATAGACTCGACCAAATAAATGCATATATCTGTTCCTCTGGTACTCTCCCACACTCCCAGGCAGTGAGCCTCTAAAGCTTCTGTAGTTCTTTCATTGCGCATGTCCCACCTTTGCACCATTAAACCCCATAAATTCTCTATGGGATTTAAGTCCGGAGATTTTGCTGGCCAACAAATAACTTGGATATCTGGGTGCTGGCTAAACCAATTATACACCACGGCAGCTCGATGCACTGGACAATTTATCCAACGAGGAACTTCACTAGCAGGATAAACAGTTAAACATTTCGCACCGTCGTCGGTAGCAGGCTTTCCTGTAGCATATCAACATAATTAGCGGCAGTTGCACGCCCTGTTTCTTGTGCTACTAATTCGCCTGGACCAGCGGCAGAACCATTTTCTTCATATTGTTACACCATCATCCTCCGCTGTGAATCATTAATAAGACGAGTCGAGTTTTTACGCTACCTTCCTCTTCAAAACGTGTAACCCAACGTTTAACAGTCTTCCACTAAAACAAAGTAGCATTATTAATAAAAAAGTTTATACTAATCGGTTCACAGCTACCAACATACTATGAGTCAAAGATTTTAATATTTAAAATACAATTGTAATGAAATAAAACTATACTTACGGCCAGACCAGTCTGAGTAGCAATTTGAATTAAATTAAATCCAATATCATGCAGCGCCACAGATAATTGCAGCGCAACAATACGCTGCTTATCCTGCAAACTGATAATAGTATGCATTTCGAAGAAATAAACACTGAAGTTTAATAAATAAACTTAGGTTAAAAAAAAACACTTAGCACACGCACTATCTCGCAAACGATCTAGCAACAACTAAAATGTAATTCAAAATTTACTAAATTTTGCTTCATTTGATAAAATAAAAACTACAACGAAGATATCGGGATTCGATCCATTGTCTCCACAATAACGGTCAAGAATTTGCTTGACCGCGCTACTGACCAAGCTACCGAAGCTAATGATTCATGTAGTGAAATAGTCAATACTACTCAGCCTATTATGCAATGGTAGTTCGTCAAATAATAGTATGTTATACGTCATTTGTGTCATTGTGTGAGTGTCGCCGCGGGTGCGAGCGACTTGTTTTCTGAGGTTTGTGTTAACTATGACTCCACTTTTGAATGCGACCGTACAAGGAGTAGAGGACGAGCACCATCACGTTGGAGTGATACAGGACAAGACGCCACTCACACCACCTTACAGGCGGCCGTACACATGGCTCAAGACAGAGAAGTTTGGAGGAAGCTGGTGACGATTGTAGCCCAGAAAAGTCACGTCCCTCAGTCATGAGGATACGACAAAGAAGAAGAAGAATAGATTCCTCGTGACTTACCCGGCAACCACGATGTATTTCCCGCTTTTCTGGTCCTTCAACCTGTCCAGCACTGACAGGGAGATCTTGGCCTTGGTTCTTCCGTATTGCGCCACTTCGTTCGGGAACAGACCAATTTCGTTGGCCAACTCTGCAATGTCCTTCGGCTTCTGAGAGCGAGCGATCACGATGTCACTAGATTGATAAACGTATGGTGAGTATTATTATGTATAATTTTTACAATTATGGAATTCAGTATGATTTAGGAAACGTTATAGTATTTATTTAACTCTTTATTGCACACAAGATAAAACACAGGACAGTACCATTTAAGAAAAGCAACACAACAAGTACCTACCTACCACTTATTTCTAAAAATAAATCTCTTCCAACAGTAGTCCTACGGTAGAGAAATAGCATAAGGTAAGGCTGGTGTTAGTAATTCAAGATTCGTATTGTTTTTCTTCGTTGCGTATTTTTGTTTTTGAATGCTCCTTTTCCTGAACTAACTTATGTTAACGGTATCCCATATGAAGTGCTGTGTGAGTGCTAAATTGAATATTACGAGGCTGGTATTTGATGGCTAGTCGTCTAGCTGGTGTGTGAATATTCATTTACCAAATATCGTAAGAATCTTAGGAAGGATAGCTCATAAAGTATGATACTTGTATGAAAGTGATCGGAACTGAATTCGTTTGGTTTTAAATGGCATGAATAATAAACCTGCAACTGAAAGGGGCTACCTATCTATGTTTGACGAGCACTATGCGAATTCTAATAACGGACATCTACAACTTTATAGTGTAATTTCCGTTGTGTCATAAATAAATCAATCAATATGTATATAGTTTATGTATTTTTCTCTCTGTTTACCTTCTGGTTGGCCGGTAGGGAATGCCGCGTGGCATTAGGCCCGCCTTTTGTACCATGTGCAATAAAGTATAAAATAAATAAATTGATTAATAGTTGAGTTACCTGGGCGCGGGGGTGAGCGGGGTGAGGCGGAGCGGGCGCAGCGGCCAGGCGGGCTGCAGCAGGCGCTCGAGCTGGCGGCGCGCGCTCAGCACGGTGTTGCGCATCAGCATCGCCACGGTCATGGGGCCCACGCCGCCCGGCACCGGCGTCACGCGCGCGGCCACGCTCAGCGCCTCCGAGTACGCCACGTCACCCACCAGACGCTGCCCGCTCTTTTTCGTAGCGTCTGTTAGGCGCCAACATAAAACTTCGTTTCAGAAATGCCTAATAACGGACTCAGGTATATCAAAATACAGGAAGGCCTTGATAACTTTATGGAAACATTTTAAGGAGTAACCCAATCCTAGACATACAATAACTTTCTAGGGCCTAGGACAATACAT
Organism: Tuta absoluta; assembly: GCA_027580185.1. Taxonomy (NCBI): domain Eukaryota; kingdom Metazoa; phylum Arthropoda; class Insecta; order Lepidoptera; family Gelechiidae; genus Tuta; species Tuta absoluta. The sequence continues at coordinate 240,436 of JAQAHW010000019.1, read as the reverse complement.
ACATACGCACGCATATCACTAGGACAATAGGTCTTATAAAAAAAATATACAAATTGTGTAAGATTTATGTATTTACCTACGATTCTCCTAAGTAAAAAGAAAAATATTCTTTTTTATATATATTTGCTTTGTATGGTCCTTGGCTTTGTAATAATACTTACGTATATATTCGCATCATGAGGAAGAATATTTTGTGTGTCAACGAGAATTTAATAAAGCTGTTTCATGATTCTAACAATATGTAAAATATTTCGTGTAATTCCTTTATTCAATTAACCACAACCAGTTCCAAAATAACCTCATGTTCACGTTATCTAAAGGGAACTTGGGAATATTTTAACTTCAATCATTTCATGGCTGAAAAATCTATTTGTGTAACAAAAGTCCATTAGGAACTAAATTCCCGGCCCTGGTTTTACTGCTGGTGGAGTTTTCCTTTTAGGAATGACATGTTTTCTTACAGCAAAAAGTTCCTTATGTAATTTTCAAAGCGCTTCAGCTATCAGTATTATCACAATGAAGGAGTTGGACACCAATTTACTTACGCATTTATATTAAATTATTGATTACGAATTTTGAAATGCAGCTTTAACTTATTGTTGGTAAATAGCGCCTGTATAAAACCATTATTTGAGATCGCTCCCGAAACATGTGTGTTTATAGATTATTATCAACATAATTTACTCACAAAAGTAGTAGTCGCAGTAGTTACAGCGAAACCATTTTGAAGATATTTTGAATATAGCAAATAAATACACATTTCTTTGAGACTACATTCGGCCTTGCTATCGAGAAGCAATAAAGTTTATGAAATTCATTTGAGTGCAGCACGGGGCTGCGTACAGACCGATCTAAAGCATACGAATGCACGATTAATTATTTAAGTAATTTCAAATAAAAAATTTGCTTCCTTGGACCGAATGCTGTGATCTAAATACTTTCTGCTTTCGTAGTAAGTAGGTTAGTAAAAGTAACAAAACACTTTTTTGCAAAAAATAACAGTGTGTGCAATGGGGTCAATACATAATTGGCACATTGTTTCACAATAGTACTTATACCGATCCACTCAATAATTTTCTCTTAACACTTACATCAACTATCTGACTAATTTTCTTTTACGCACTTATACGGTTTGTGTCCTACAACAGATCTGTACGAAGCATACGCAAATATGTTATGGAATTTCTTACAGCAGTAGTAAGTTTATTCAACATGGTCCTTGTAAAGTCCATTGTGATGTCGTAAATGTTTTGACTACATGACCGCTCGTTATACGTATCTGAATCTAGACAGTACACTTCCTGTAATTAGAAAAATCTAGCTATCAGGAGATTTCCTCATGCTCGTTTTACACGCAGAGAGCTCACTCTTTCAGAAGTAAAAATAAGGCCCTATGAGCGGTATTCGTGCGGTACGTGGGTATCAGTATCCTGATTGGTACAATTGGGGTACCGCTCACATTTTAACAAGCATTAAGTCCTACGGCGTACGCAAGAGTAACCACGGAAATTTTGAATTCAATTTGATTTAGATAGTTTGTTACTGTAAGCGGAGATCGTTCGTTGACCCGGTGTCTCATACGACAGAAGGAGAAGAACTTTAAGTGTCAAATGGCACTGGATTAGTGGTGTAGCCTTTTATTTCAAGGCTAATATTCCCTATCTTACAGCTGGCTGATTCTATAAGGTACCATCGTTACAGTACTTAACAAGGTTCCGGGTGTAAAAAGACTATATCTCGAACAGCTTTAATAATTTTACTGCTATTTCTTCTACTGTTTTAACGCACCTGGGATGGGGTTGATGCCGCAGTCAATGACAATCGCGCCGGGCTTGATCCAGGATCCCTTCACCATCTCCGCCCTGCCGATTGCCACCACCAAGATATCGGCAGTTTTTGTCTGAGGATAAAGATTTGAGTTTTTATAATCATTTCTGACACGTAGCGCGCGGAGAAGTGGACAACCGGAAAAGCTGGTCAGATCTTGGAGTACGCGCGCGTTTGATTTTCATCTAGTGAATAAAGTGAAACATTTTGTCGGAATCCCAATTACTAAAGCTTTAAGAAAAGCCTAAAACAGGCTTAATATTAAAAAGTTAATTGAGATGACCTTCAGACATTAAGAAGAAATGTTCTTTTTTTGGGAATCATAGTCTAAAACTTAAGGAAAAATAACAACGAGTTACACTAATTGAAACTAAAATTATGTACTTTCTACAGTTTTACAGAAGCGATAATTTATACAGGGTGTAATAGACAGCCCTCCGAATACTTACAGGGTGCATTCAGACCATGAAACTAAACAACTTCACATGAAAATATATTTCAGGAAACGCAAAAAAATTACTTCCCATAGTAATTGCAGTCAGCTGATCTTGATTTGATATGGGAGGTAATTTTTTTGTTGTCATTTCCTGACCTTTGTTGCTATGGGTATATCCCTTACACCCTTTATATTTAGTAACTCACGATGTCACTCAAGTTCTTCGTCTTGGAGTGGCAGACGGTCACCGTGGTATGTTCCCATTTCAGCAACTCTGCTATAGGCGTGCCAACAATCCTGCTACGGCCAAGGACGACCACGTTCTTCCCAGCAATCTCGTTCCGTTTCTTCTTTTCTTACAGATCATAGCGACGTTCCAACAACCAAATCTCTCCTTTACAGATTATAGCAGGTTCCTCATACTCACAATATCGCTCAAGTTCTTCGTCTTGGAGTGGCAGACGGTCACCGAAACATGTTTCAGCAACTCGGCTACCCATTACCCACAATCCTGCTACGGCCTAGCAGCACTAAGTTATACCCAGTTATCTTGCTCACCTTTTCACAGATTACAGCGGCGTTCCAACTACCACATCTCTTTACAGACTATATATAGCAAGTTTCTCATACTCACAATATCACTTAAGTTCTTCGTCTTGGAGTGGCAGACGGTGACCGTGGCATGTTCCCATTTCAGCAACTCTGCTACAGGCGTGCCTACAATCCTGCTGCGGCCGAACAGTATTAAGTTATTCCCAGTTATCTTGCTCACCTCCTTCTTTTTTCACAGATTACAGCGGCGTCCCAACTACCACATCCCTCCTTTACAGATTACAGCAGGTTCCTCATACTCACAATATCGTTCAAGTTCTTCGTCTTGGAGTGGCAGACGGTCACCGTGGCATGTTCCCATTTCAGCAACTCGGCTACAGGCGTGCCTACAATCCTGCTGCGGCCGAACAGTATTAAGTTATTCCCAGTTATCTTGCTCACCTCCTTCTTTTTTCACAGATTACAGCGGCGTCCCAACTACCACATCCCTCCTTTACAGATTACAGCAGGTTCCTCATACTCACAATATCGTTCAAGTTCTTCGTCTTGGAGTGGCAGACGGTCACCGTGGCATGTTCCCATTTCAGCAACTCGGCTACAGGCGTGCCTACAGTCCTGCTACGGCCGAACAGCATTAAGTAAATCCCAGTTATCTTGCTCACCTCCTTCTTTTTTCACATTTTATAGCGGCGATCCAGTTACCACATCTCTCCTTTCTTTACAGATTATAGCAGGTTCCTCATACTCACAATATCACTTAAGTTCTTCGTCTTGGAGTGGCAGACGGTGACCGTGGCATGTTCCCATTTCAGCAACTCGGCTACAGGCGTGCCCACGATCCTGCTACGGCCGAGCACGACCACGTTCTTCCCAGCTATCTCGACGCCCGTTCGCTTGATGAGCTCCACGCAGCCAGCCGGCGTGCACGGGATGAACCCGCCCATGTCGCCCACCGCAACGCGCCCTTCGTTCACTGTGTTCAAGCTGGAAATATGAAACGAATTAGGACTTTTCTATCATAACGAACAAAAGCCACTCATTTTAAATTATGAAATCGACCACTTCTTCTTCCTCGCGTTGGGACGTCTGCGGAGCTCGCAGACGGGTGATCAGCTCCACTAGGCGGGAACTATTTCACCCAATTGGCCGAATAGAGAAGTGGATAGTACCCCTGCCTGCTACGCCCAGGGTCGTGGGTTCGATCCCCACACAGCGCAAACCTTTGTAAGTTACTATTCAAATACTTTTTTTAAGTCTGGGAATTTTCTATGAATTGTATGTATTAACGTCAGCTATCTCGAAAAGTACAAGCTTTGCTTATTTTGGGGCTAGATTGCGCTGTGTGAAATATCCTTAATATTTATTACTTATTTACCTACTTATCATCGTATCGAGGCTATATCCTCGACAAAAATATACGAGAGATGATTTATCATCTAAATTAAGACTTATTTGAACTTCAAAGATCTGCAAACAATGGTACGCTGTAAAAATATTTGTATAATAAACAATTTAATATATGTGCCAAATATGCGTTATGATGGTTCACCTATAGCTCGATAGGAATTTACAGAGTCAAATTTCTAATACGTTTTATGCTTCCAAAACATTATATCTATACAAAACTTCGAAAAGTATACAGGGTGTATGGGACAACCCTCCGAATAATGATAGGGTGCATTCAGACCATGAAACTAAACAACTTCCCATAAATAAATATTTCAGGAAATGTAAAAAAAAACATTTGGTTTCTTGAAATGCAGTCAGCTGATTGTAATTTTGTATGAGAGGTCGATATTTTTTGTCGTTTCCTGACATATGTTTCTAGGGTTGTTCAGTTTCATGGTATGTATGTACCCCCTCAGTATTCGGAGGCTTTCCCTTAAACCCCGTACGTAGTAGCATTATATTATCTGTGGCTGAGGTATGACTATGTGATACTTCACATTCAGATAAGACTTTTGTCCAAGAAACTGCGTCCATCCATATGGACTACTGGTGCTGCACTGCAAGGCATCGGTCTCATGAGTGTCTTACGACAACTCGTGTATGAGTTTCGTCCTTAACGATAAGCTTCTTGTAGCCGAGCGGGGCAATCGCTAAACTTTATGTAGTTTAGTTCAGTGTTTATGCTGAACTGGTATACTATACTATACAAATATTTCGCTTTCAATTCAGCTCATCAGATAAGGTAATCTGCCTTACCAGATGAATCTACCTTACCTTACCTGATGAGCTGAATAGAAAGAGAAACAGTTTCCGACTTATTTTGCAAATATACTTTTCGTCTTTCGAATTCTTTAACCTAATCAGCGTAAAAACTGAACTAAACTACATATTGTCCAAGAGTTGACTTCTTTTCTTACCCATCGACGTCTTTCTCCGGGCACACGGCGTCGGTGATCCTGTGCGAGTCGATAGCAGTGACGGTGTCTAGTGGCATCTGGACTATGATGCCGTGCACTGATGGAGACTCGTTCAGCTCGGTGATTTTGGCCAGCAGCTGGAGAGTAGAAAGATATATTTGACTGATATTTGACTGGCCCGATGGCGTAGCGGATAGTACCGCTGCCTGCTACGCCAAAGGTCGTGTGTTCGATCCCTACAACACACAAATGTTTGTAAAGTCATTTTCTGATATTTGTGTTTAGTCTGGGTTTTTATGTATAATATGTATTCATTTACAAAAAATATATTTAAGTATTAATATCAGCTATCTAATTCCCATAGTATTACAAGCTTTGCTTAGTTTGGGGCTATAGGGTGTATTCAGACCATGAAACTGAACAACTTCTTATGTAATAAACAATTTTTTTATCCTTAGTTTGTATCTAATCGATACTCACCAAACAATTTTTTTATCGTTAATTTGTATCTAATCGAATCTCTCTCAAGATTAGATGGCTACATAATCCCTGAGTAAATAGGCTTCTTTTTACCACGAGGAAACACCTCATTCCCATCGGAAAACTAGGCTGGCCTGAGCAAATTTTACTTTTTAGGCATACCTAGTTCAGTTAGCATAACGTGATTTAAATAATAGATTTCCTTATCTATCACAACTTATGCAAAAACATACTAGGTATTACGCTCATAACATTCAAGTTAATTTCATGAATATTTCATCATGTGAGCAATAATGTAAACAATAATAACAGATCTATGTTATCTATTATTATCAGAATACGCAGCCGAGGCCATGAACCGTGTGTTTAAAATATCTTCAGAGTTAATACACAAAATAATCTTTGATACTCTCTCGTAAGTAATTATATTTTGATTTGAGAAAGTGTTTATGTTTGTCACTCTTTGGACTTTTACAGCCTCGGTTTGATGGGGCATTAAATAAAAAGTAGTATACGATCTAAGTTCGAGCTCGAGGGAGATTATGTTATTAAGCCTTACTTTTTGTTTCTTTACGTGTCGATGACTCAAAATAAATAAATAATAATTATAATAACAATTAAATAAGCTTTTTTAAACCAGAAATTACAGTGGCGTCTTTATTGAAATTGCTCCTATTACCGGTTGCTTGTATGTACATAGCAATCAATAGCATAGTTATTATTAATAAATATCACTATTAACTTAAACACACCGTAAGAAATACCGAGCGAGTCCTTCTGTATCGCCACACTAATGAATTCCTGACGATCATTTTGTAATACTAGCACATGAAGAAAAAAAAAACATTTTCTACTGCTCTTCGCAAATAAAAAATGATGAGAAGCACATTCTTTAAGTAAACAAAACTCAAAAGCACTGTATGGTTTGAATGCCAATATAAATTAGATACATCGGCCTTGTTCGTGGCTATGGCGGCGGCGGTCTACTCAATTGACTTCAAACATTATCTATCAACTACAGGCCTAGAGGCAATCATTGAAAATGGACCAATCGTCTCTTACGAATGATGAATGGCAAAAGCGAAGATTGGTGCCACTAGATCCTAAAATACCAGGCAAGATAGGTGCAAACTAATATTTCAGCCTTTAAGTACCTAGATCATTTTATCAGTAAATCATTGTATTGGAATCACCTGCTTCATCTCGAGTTAGTTTAGGTAAGAGATCAAAGAAAGAGAACGAAGAAGAAGAAGAAGAGAACTCGAGGCGCTCTGACAGTATATTTAGGGTAGAATCACAGAATAGATAATAGTAGTATCTAGAAGAATGCAGGTGTATTATACCGTGTACGATTGCCGAGATGAACTTAGATCTAGATCATATTTACAATCAATTTGATTTCACGTGACGCATTTTTTAAGCAAACCGTCGCCCGTCTCTTTCAATGGTGCTTACACCTCATCTATTAAACCGTGAAAAGCTTCGCTCGCAATGAGTTTCCAGTTATTATTTAAAGTGATATGATGAGCTCGCTACGCTCGTTATACGTAGACATTCACAATAAAACAGTTTTAAACGGATTTAAGTTGTGTTTATTTTGGATTTTACAATTCCTACGTTTCGAGCTCTTAACAGAGTCCGTGGTCACGGATGACTAAGGTGTTAGACGTCATTATTTAAAATATAAATTATTATTGTTCTACCGCCGTCCGCCATCTATTACAACTAATTAAATCCGTTTAAAATTGTTTTATTGTGATGAGTAATTGTTGTGCAAACTCAAGAAAATATTATACGTAGATATTATTATTGTATCGTGAAACGAATGACGTGAATACGCAAAACGTATTGTGCTGTTGTTTTTAAAGAATCGAGCTCGCTTCGCTCGCAATGGGTATTGCATGGTTGTTTTAACGTGAATTTAAGAGCTCGTTCCGATTGCATTACTTATTGTGTTATTATTTTATCGTGCTGTCGCTTCGTTCCCAAAACTATTTGTGCTACACTTCTCATACTTATATTAAGGTGAATGAAAAGATGATATGAGGTATGTAGTAGTATAATATATATTATATATAATATACGTAAAAGCACTATCCCGCATCTCAAATCTACTTTCCTTTAACCTAAGGTTGTCTGGTAGAAATAGCTACCTAGCTGTAAGTCCGCCTACATTGTACTGTATCTATCTGTATGTCCATGTCTTGTTTTTGTGCAATAAAGTATATTTATGTTTATATGACCTAAAAAGTGCACAAACATGGGAAGGTAAATCTTGTTAGCATCAGCCACCCACCTCTGCTTCAGTGGTGTCCTTCGGCAGGCGGATGTGCTCGGCGCTCATGCCGATGTTCTCGGCAGCTCTCAGCTTCATGCGGATGTAGACGTTGGAGTCCTCGCGACCACCCACTTGGACAATCGAGAGTTTGGGCATAAAGCTGCTTGACTTCGCGCGCATTTCCGACACTTGCCGCCGGAGGTCATCTTCCACGGATCTGATGGGGTTTCAGAAGGGACGATTAAGTGTAGGCAAGATGGCGAGTGAAGATGTATTGGTTTATGTAGAAAAAATATAAAGTGTTATATGATGTATGTAGAGAAAGATATCACATGTATCTGATCTAAACTTTACTGTACTTAAATTTGCTAAACTATTCTTGAGGATTTCTTTTAGCTATCAATACCTATACATATAACATATTTTCTTTTATATATCTATTGAGTTTCGGATATGATTTGGTTATCTTGATGCTAAACCTCAAACTAAGAAGTTTCTGAAGGGTAAAAGCTACATAACAGCTATTGGTAATCCTAATATAGTTCATATTCCTGCATTGAAGTTTTACAACTTGACTTCGGCGCAATTATCTTTAACTACAACATATTTAGTAAAGAAATAATAAAGAAATATAACAAACTTGGCAACTTCGGTTCCAGATATTGGTTGAGCCATTCTGAAGTCTGGTCCAAACTAAGGCTTAGTGTGAACTGGTCCAAAAGATAGTCAGAAACGTAGCAAGATTATGTGACCCTACTGATAACCCTAAGAGAACGAGTATGTTTGGATCGCATCGCATCTTTTATAAGGTCGCGTAATTATTTTATTTATTATATCATGGTTTAATCGATGGTATAAATCAGGTGGAAAAAAGAAAATCTTTAGGTGTAAAGAAAACCTCTTTTAGGAATGAACCTTCACAAATAAAATATCCTACAGACACTGTACAGTTTACACAGACACCTGACTTATACATGAACCTTAATCCTTAAGAGATTGATGTGCATATCAGCGTACCTCCTCAAAGTCTCACCACAAAACTTTCTTACACCAGTTCGAACCACTATAATACTTCTAAAAATACTACGATTCATTTCAATATTAACATTAATGAATAGAATAAAATATAAAAGAAGATTACTTAAGATGACAAACGAATGACGAATGTTGTAAGAAAATAGTTTGGGCGTAACTAAACTTCTTATCAGTGATCCTAATATTGAACTTTGCCATAATCATTTTGTATGAAATCGTAAGTAAATGACCATCATCAATAGAAAACAGCTGCTTAATCAACAGAGCTTGTAAAAGTGAGCGTGGGTGTAACGAAAGCCTTTGAAAACATTTTAAAAAGTATGAAAATGACATAACAGCTGCTAAATTATCATTATGTTATTTCGTTGCATTTGAAAGAAAAATAATTTTGATTTGACTTTGTTTAATACGATGACTACGGACTCACTAATAACGGCATCAAACCATTTGTAATGAAAATCTGAATATTTCAACAATCTTTTATCGAAAGGGTTTATGATACACCTGTTATTACGAAAAAAAAGTAAATCGCATAACTAAGCACTTTTATGAAACTAAGTACCTACATCAATGAATAAATAAAATAACCGTTAGAATTTAAACAATAGTTACCAAAACCACAGCCAAAATAAGATTATTTTTTTCCTTGTAATCATAAGTTTTAGTTTAGCCTAACTATAACTGTAGTTTAAATAGATACATACCTTGCGTTTCTAACATCACTTTCAAAACTAGACTACTCAACATAATAACTAAATTACATAAGTACATTGAACTATATACATCTAATTTATAGTTTACTTTTATTGCAGTATGTAAATAAACAAAATATGATAGGAATCAAAAGTAAAATTCAACTTGATACTTACTCGTGCACTGTATGGAAATCATCGGCGCAGGTCCACATCTCACTGTAGCACTATAACAGTCACTTAAATATACACCTTTTATTTTCCAAATACTTATTTCTACTCCCGTGGTTTTTCTATACCTTGTAATACAAATTTTCTATAAATAAATGTTTGCGGGCCGGCCGCTTATCAATATCAATCTACGCTACTTCTGATCTGTCCTTTTAGCACATTGCGGCTAACAAACTGGTCTGTCGAGTATCTGTAATTTGTATGGATTCGCGGTACCGCCAACAATCTTTTATTTTTCGTCTCGTAATACCATGAAGATTGTATGCATAATTTCCGTTACAAATTAGACAATCTCGATTTACCTTTACTTTATAATAGACGGGTAAGAGAAATGATTCATCCAAGTTATATTAACAAGTCCTCAATCTTTTTTGTACTAATGTGTAATGTGGATATGCCATTTTAAACCTACCAGCATTGAAATAAAACCAGTATTCTAATATTGTTGCGGTTGATCGTGTTGGATCAGCTGATTCTATTGATAAACGTTGGTGTGTGTGTAATGTTTTGTTTGAAAAAAAAGCCACATTTACATGAATTTTGATATGTATGATAAGGATAGATTAGTAAAAGAAATATTATTACGTCAAATGTTTATTACGAATAATTTCTATCAGATCGATTTTAAACAAGAATGTTCTTCTTAAGAATATTTAAGTACTAATTTGTAGATAAAACTATAGTAACATAGTAGTAATAGTAACAGTCATTTACGACCCTTATAGGTATTTCGCTTACAAATTATATCACATTTAGTTGGAATAAATGAATATGATAGGACCTAAACTAAAAAAAATAAGTAAACATATAATTAATATATATGTTTGCAAGTCCAAAGATAACGAACAAAAATTACGACTTGAAGGCAAAAAAGGAATTATCATCTCAGTTTATTACAAAAAAGAACAAAGAAGCAATAAACATAACGTAAATCAACAAATTCTAACAAATGCTTTGGGTTAATTAAGAATCTTTGGAGAGAAACATAAAACAAGGGAAATCAACGTAATCTACAAAATCAAGGAGGTAACACTTTACCTGTCATAACATCGCATCATCAAGGTAAGTGACATTCTATTGCTCCTGACCGTGATATGGTTTAGGAGTCGAATATGCGGAAGTCTTCCTCCTTCTCCTTGTGCGCGTTGGAGTAGAGGTGTATGCGCATGGCGTGCACCGGCATCGGCGGGGTGCCACACAGCTTGCAGGTCAGCTCCTCCGCGCACGATGTTGATGTCCTACAGATAACATATACCTATAATGGCTGGCCGTGTGATGCCGACTTAGAATAGCATCAACCCATTTCTTTCCCTTGGGGGTCGTAAGAGGCGACTTAGGGACTCGAGGGTGTGTATTGCAATTTTAGGCGATGGGCTGACAACCTGTGACTATAGTGATACACAGTTAATTGATTGATCCTCAAAATTTAGTCAGACGTGGTGTTAAAATCCGTTTTATGGCCGTTAACGCTCTGCCTACCCCGTAATGGATATAGGCGTGATTTATGTATGTATAAAGGCTGGCTAAGGGCAGAGGAGGGCACGTTAAGCCGTTGGTCCCGGTTGCTGTCTATGATTACTTAGACGGCGGTCGTTACACGACCATGTCAGAGGCATACCTACTGGTAGTAGGCGGTTTAAAAACTCTGACACCAGGGTTCATCGAGATGACTACTCGGTGTCCTACTCGAAATAGAAAGAAAGAAGATGGCTGGCTTTGCTATTGGCGTGTTGTAGGTATGAATCGCCATACAAATGAATTTTGGGAGTTACCGGTCGTGTTAAAGTTTGGCGGCACGGTGGTAACTTATCTTAAGGCTGTTCTTTAGTTATACCGAGCCGGGGTCCCGTTTAACTCCCAAAGAAAAAAAAGGCGGAAATTCGTAATATATAATATAAGCCAAAATATTTAATACGCCGAATTATTATTTTCTTTCCCGTGGGAGTCGTAAGAAGCGACTAAGGGACTCGAGGGTGTGTATTGCAATTTTAGGCGATGGGCTGACAAGTGACAACCTGTCACTATAGCGATACACTATTTTTCCGAATGACCCTCAAACATTTGTCAGACGTGGTGTAAATAGCCTTTTTTTGCGGCCGTTTACGCTCTGCCTACCCCGCAAGGGATTATAGGCGTGATATCACAGAAAACAGAAAAGAGTTAGAATGGCGATGTGGGCGGGGCAGGCGCGCCACGATTTTGAGCATCTGCTCATATTTACTCGCAAACACGCAATCGCGTCGATCACTCACCCGCGTGCTCCAACGGAGGAAACTACTGTGACGCGCAACGTACAAAATTAAGTGATAATGCCGAGTTGTGCAATAATTACTTGTAGATTAAGAAGTCAACGCTGTAGTGTTCAAAAAGGAGGCATTTCTTTCCACCAGGAAGCAAAAAACCTTCTTATTTTTACGATAATTAAGCAAAAATGTCTCAAATTGTCATTCAAATAATTCCTGTCACAAAAATCATACATTGCGGGCTGCGTGCGCTCGTTATTTCTACCACTTCAGTTCGAACACGCAATGTACTCCGCTGCGGTCCGGTATCAGTTCTAGTGTTGGGCGTAGTGTAAAATGATATCGATATGTTTTCGAAGTTATATTAAAAGCGAAGGTCTTAAGTAATGTTATTGGGTCGAGATAAATTTTATAAATTGTGCACGCAATAAATAATAAAAATATCTTTGAAATATCGCAAAAGTGGCGATCATAATTTCAAGCGCCTTCGAAAAAGAGGTATACGTATGTATATTGGTATATTGGTTTTTTAAGCTAGAGCGAGAGTTAAAGATTTGAGAAATGTCCTCGCATACGTGATCACCCCCCCCCCCCATATATTTATTAGACGGTGCAATACCACTTAAAAAAGTAGTATCCATACAGTCATATGTAAGTATCACTTTAGTTCTGTAGGGGAGAATAGGGTAGTAGGGTAGACAGATAAAAGCGATTGTCTGGAAGAGAATGTTTTTAGTTAACTTTTGCTATGAAGCTATTTTCGTATCTCATATAGTTTGGATGGGATCTTGTGGATTATATCAGGTACTCCAGATCCTCGATGACCATGTGCCAGTAAAAGCGGCCCATCATGCTGAACAACTTTTGCTATGAAGCCATTTTCATATCTCATATAGTTTAGCCATGCTCCTGATGTCCTCCATCAGGTACTCCAGATCCTCAAGTGCTGACAAAATGTAGTTCATATCCATCTCTGATAAAAAAGCAATTTAAGTGCCAAATTTCGCGATGATCCGTTGAGCTGTTTGGCTAATTTGGGTAATATTCGCTATATTTCCCCGTTTTCTCGCTTCTTATCGTTTTCCCATCGGAATAAGGCATTTTCTTGTGGTGAAAAGTAGCTTATATTACTCAAGTATGTCGTAGCTTTTTAATAGTAAAAGAATTTTTGAAATCGGTTTAGTAGTTCCGGAGTTTATCGATTACATACCTACATACAAAAAAAAAACAAATCTTTCCTCTTTATTATATTAGTGTAGATAAATACGTGTCGAATTGATAAACCTCCTTTTATGAAAGCGGGTAAAACATTAAATCTTTACAGCAGAACACACTTTTATTCGTTCAGAAATTATATAATGACGGTTTGAATAAGCCGTTGACATTCTGCCTACACCGTGAGGTATACAGACATGATTATAATTTATTTTAATATTGCTACCTGACTTTTGTATGCAATTGTGTAATTCATAATTCAATATCGATAACAGTTTATCGATAGCCGTGTCCCTAGTTGAGTTTACATGGTCACTCACACATAAGCTATAAAAACCGGCACGTGTATGCGTGCATGCGCGTGATTGGTTATTTTGAATTTACGCAAGCCGTAGTGGCCGCAATTATGTGTGCGTAAGCGTCATCTTTATTAGTTGGAGATGTAGTGATAGGTGAAAGGTGGGGAAAAATCGGCGACGCTGGTTCTCGTACGAACGGCTGAAGATCGCCATTCTAACTCTTTTCTGTTTTCTGTGCGTGATATGTCTATGTACATATTATTTTCTTTGGGAGTACAACGGGGCCCCAGCTCGGCATAACTAAAAAACAGAATAAAGATTATTTACCACCGTGCCACCAAACTTTAACTTAATTCGGAACTCCCACTTAGAGATTCAAACCTACTATGTAAAATGTTAAAATATCTGTTGGTTTTCTAAAATAAAATAAGTATATGGGGTTTGCCGTTCGAGATAGCCGCCAGGACGCTGCTATAGGTCTGGCACCATTTTGCGGCGCATTCTTGTCTCGAACAACTTAAGTGGTGTGTCTGTCAAAGCCGGCGGCATGATCTAGTGGCATGTGTGTAGTGTGCTTCTATTTAATTCTAATTAGTCAAAATTACTTTCGGAAAGTGAACTATAGTTCACAAAATATAACTTGAACCCTGTGTCAGATGTCAGATTCACACAATTTTTCTTTTGTCCTTTTCAAACCACTTTTACCTAATGTCTAGGGAATCATTATGTAATTGACATAGTTTAAGTGTAAGAACCCGCCTTCAACCTGTGGTCTTACCACTGAGCATAATACACTGTATCGTTGGTTTAGATATAGATCTGCTCGGTACTTTGCGTGCGTAGGTACTCTTCCCAAATCGTAACTATGAGGGACAGTTGTCGAATGGGTTTATTTTCTAATAGTCAAACGAGCTACTTTTTTAAACGATATTGTATGAAATTTGTGACGCCACTGTACACTATTTAGAATGGCGCCAAATATATACTTTTACATTGTTTCGCAGGTTGATAAATCTTATCTAAAATATTTAGAAAAACAATGAAAGAGGACTCTTATCCTTTTGGACACTAATTTTAAATAATCAAGTCTCGTTGAATACCCAATTTCAAAACTCTTTCCGTGTTAGGTATATAATTTAAAAAAAAATTCAAGCGCAGAACTAATTCGGTAGATGGAGCCGCTCACGCGTTTGCAAAATTCGCGTCGCCACTAGTAATGGCGAAAGTCGCAGGTTCAAATGCTGCCCGCGCTTGAAAATTTTGCAACCTTTTAAAAACTCAAGACTAGTATTTTCTTGATTACTCAGGACACAGCCATCGAAAAGTAGAGTTATTGAAGCTCACCTGGTAACCAGCACCAGCAATTGCTCGTTGTCCTTCTTGAGCGCTCGCAGCTGGTCGCGCGTGAGCGGGCGCAGCTCCTGGGGCGCGTGCAGGGGATACATGACGGCCCCCTCCACCATCTCCGCGCAGGATATCTCCATGAGTTCATGTTCAGGGATCGACTTCCACTCCCACGCGTTCGGCACGGACTGGGGGTCGCGGTGCTTGCGCCGTTTGCGGAATAAACTGACAGACGACAAGCATAAATTTGAAAAAGTATACATACATACACACATCACGCCCATATCTCTTGCGGGGTAGGCAGAGCATAAACGGCCGTATTATACGAACATTTACGCCATGTCCTTGGCCATGTCTGACAAACATTTGAGGGTCATTCAGATAACTGTGTATCAGCAAAGTGACAGGTTGTCAGCCTATCGCCTAAAATTGCAATACACATGTAACCCCCGAGTCCCTTAATCTCCTCTTACGATACCCACGGGAAAGAAATGGGGTGATGCTATTCTAAGCCGGCATTACACGGCATTGAAAAAGTATCGAGCCAAGTTATGGCAAGTGACGGCTGTTAAGAGGAGCAGAAGGCGGGCGAGGTGACGGGCGTAAAGCAAAGAGGCGTCCGGGTTGGTGAGGAGAGGAGGAAAATCGCGCTGAATAGGGTGGAACTGTCAAAAAAACAAGTGACCGGCTTGTGAAAAAGGTGGTCGTTTATCTTTTGATTCACTTACGAATTAGTTGTTAAAAAAGTGGAAGTAAACGTACACAGTCAATCAAATAGCAGTTTAATTTGCGCCTAAGGCCTTGACAATAGCAATCAGAAGTGGGATCAGTTTCGAAGTCCATAATGAAGCCTGTTCATTAGCTAAGGCTCGATACAGGTAAAGCGACCGCGCAACCTCGACTCAGCCGCTTTTCGCCAGTTTCTATGAAACTGTATGCAACGATTCATGTGCGGCGACGCGCGCGCGCTGCCGACTGTCGACTCGGTCGCCGCGCCTCGCCGCCATTGCAAGTTTCTATGCACTCAGTAGCAACGGTTCATGTGGAGCGGACGCGTCGCTGCGCGGAATAGTGTGACAATATGTTCGATACCGAAATCTTCATTAGTTTAATCGAAGAGAAAATGAATGAAAGTATAGTACCTACATCTGTACATGAATACCTACCTAAGTATTAATTTACTTGTAATTTATTTGTTTGAAGTGGAATTTTATTTGAGATTAACGAAATCCTTTTATTATAATATTTATAATATACCTAACTAATTAACTTAGAAAATTACAACAAAATGTTTAAAATGGTATCAAAATCGGTCGTAATTTGTATAAACAATAAAACCAAACAAATTATCAATAGCAAAATACATGTATTTTATTTATCTAACATCTCATATGTAGTCCCACATTTGTCATGAACTTGTCCCGAAACTGTGGAGAACGCGCGTGCGGCGGACGGCGGCGCGGGCGCTCCACATAAATCGTTCTGCGGCCCGGTCGCGGCCGCCAAAATTTGCTGCCGGGTCGCTGCTGCGCGGCCGCTTCACCTGTATAGACCCTCAGTAATCGCAGTAAGAACGGAATTCATTAAACGGATTAGAAACTATTCAATATCAACATGTCTTTCAGCAGCCCCATTTTAAGTTGTTTTTTTCTAGCAAAAGATTAAATTTTCTGAGGTAAAATGTTACCTATTCCTCAGTCAATCCAGCCTCGGATACTATTCGAAGAATGAAGAAGATTCTAGAATGACTTACTCCATGATATCCTTGTGTATAGTTTTAGGCACTTGCGGTCGGAAGTCGGTCTCGGCGCTCGTCTCTCCCTCGCTGCACAGCATTATGTAGTCCATCAGGTGACGCACGTGGTTGATCTGAACAAACAATCACATCAGTCACTCGCGTGTTGTAACAGTTCCCGTTATACTGTTAAAAAACTATTCATATTTATTGTCATATATTTACAGTTCACAGTTTATTGCACACAAAAACAATACAAAAAAGACACAAAACATAAAGAAATACGACACAACAGGTACAGTCCGAGTAGAAATTGTCTTATAACCATTGTACACAAAACACAGAAATGTATTGCAGGATGCAGTAACTGTATGCGATAATTTAATATGTTGTGTTGTTATGTTATGAATGAGAGTAATAATAGTAGTTTATGCAACTGTCATTTAATGGGGGGCATTAGAATGCGAGTGTCTGTTTATCACAAGCGTAGCCGAGTGTGATAAAAATTTGACACGAACATTCTAATGCCTAATTATATGCAGTTGCATACACTTTTTCAAACTTCGCACCGGCGATCCAAGGCCGCGTTCAAGATGTCAGGTGGCGCGGAAATTTGCTCATCACTTATTTTCTACACTAATATTATAAAGAGGAAAGATTTGATTGTTTGTTTGTTTGTTTGTTTGCATCGAAAAGGCTAAACTACTGGCCCGATTTTAAAAATTCTTTTACCATTAGAATCCTACATTATTCCTGATGAACATAGGCTATATTTTATTCAAGAAAAAAATAGGGATCCGCGTGAAAATTTCGATAATGTAACCCAACGTGTAAAAATGTACCAAAAAAATATCTTATATCGCGTACGCTGTGGAAACTATTGACATTAGAGCAAAGTGATGTACTACAGTTTTATAGAGGACTTTAATATCTACAATAATGTCCGCGATACCATATGTCTAACTATTACAGTTATGCCACAATAACTACTTTTTCATTTAAAAATGTACAAACTACACCACTTCATTTATTTATTTAATCAGTTACAATACTACTTTATTCGTACCAGTGTAATGATTACATTTGATCATTACTGTATTAAAGGGTGTAAGGGATAGCCCTCTGAATACTGATAGGGTACATGCAGACCATGAAACTGAACAACTTTCCCCTAGGAACATATTTCAGCAAACGTAAAAAAACTGACTTCCCATAGTGAATGATGTCAGCTAATTGTTATTTTGTATGGAAGGTAATTTTTTTGGCGTTTCCTTACAAATGTTTCTTGGGGAAAGTTGTCCAGTTTTATGTTTCATGCACCCTATCAGTATTCGAAGGGCTGTCCCTTACTCGGTATTAAAAAAGACGACACTATATGGCTATATTAAATTGTCTTATTCCCGGGGGGAATTTTTTAGCGGCGGGTGAAACCGCTGGGCGGGCTGCTAGTTTTTTATATAATAAAATATGGGAAAATTACTATAAACAAGAAAATATCAAAATCTTGACAAAAACAAACAGAGCTAACCACGCAACATAACACGGCACGGATGACAAGTATGAAGATGGCGGCATTTTTTTAATACTGGCAAAGGTAAATAAGTAGTGACATAGAACACTTCGTTCCATTTCTCCATTTTATCGAAAAGCTTATTATGCACATCCTGAAGACGTAATGCTACAGCGCTTAAGAAGGAAATTTTATTTTGAATGCATAAAGCAGGTCATCGAATTTTTAATCCAAACATTATGTGACGAGTGTAGATAAAGATTTAGATATAAAAATGAAAAAAAAAAATTAATGTGTAAATACAGGTTACGGTATGGTGCCCGGTAGATAAAATAATCACTCCACCCTTGAAGAGATGCGTGATTTACAGAATAGGCAGCAGCGTTGCTCCATTTGCTGTGCAATGGCAATGCAATATTGTGCAAAGTTGTTTTGATGATGGCAGGTACTCACAATGCCGATGTCTTCCACAGACAAGTCCGCATCAATGTTGACGAGCAGATCATGTTCCGGGAACAAGGGAGTGCCGTCGTCTAAGCTGCCCAGGCCGCACAGTGCGCTCACGTAACGCGTTGCGTCCGCTGAACGACGTAGTTCCGCCCTGTGTTACAAAATTAAACAAATTACAAAGGATGCCGTGTGATGCCGGCTTAGAATAGCATCACCCCATTTCCTTCCCTTGTGAGTCGTAAGAGGCGACTTAGGGACTCGAGGGTGTGTATTGCAATTCTGACATGCTGACAACCTGTCACTATGGCGATACACAATTTTCCGCATGACCCTCAAATATTTGTCAGACGTGGCGTAAACCGTTGACCGTTTTTTGCGACTGTTTGCGCTCTGCCTACCCGGCAAGGGATTATAGGCGTGATATATGTATGTATGTACAATGCGTGCCAAATCACAACATAGTATAAAATAAAGTCGCTTCCCGAGTGTCAGTGTTCCGTTATATTCATAGACCTTTTAAACGATGCAACGTATTTTGATGCTGTTTTGAATAGATGAACTAATTCAATAGGAAGGTTTAAAGTTATTAAGACATGCAGGTCTTATTCCTGCAGGGAAACGGTTAGCAGCGGATGAAGAATTGGTATGTTACAAGTTATAATTATATTCAATTCAATTCATTTATTAAGTCAACTTAATTGCTAACAGTTACAACCAAACGCAATTAGTGTAATAATTAATTAAACATGTCGATACACAATTAAATAATAAAATAATAAATAATAGTAACACATCTCATTAAGGTAAATTAATTAGTAAGTAAATTTTTTTGGGTATTAAAATATTAAAGTAACACAAATTAAATGTGGCTAGTAACACTGCTGCTAGTAGTCTGAGCCTCAACATAATATATTGAATTGACTTACGTAGGACAGAAGAGCAAGGCAACGATCGCAGGCAGGCCGATGATGTTCGGCATCAGTGTGGTGTGGCGCAGCGTGAGCTTGCTGCTGGTCTCGTTCTGACCCACCTCTGCAGCCACCAGCAACCTGACCACATTTAATCAATATTTCATTCTCAAAGGACTAGGCCTCGTATTCTGTTTGTAAGAAATATAGGGTATCATGTGTATTGCAATTTTAGGCGACAGGCTGACAACCTGTCACTATAGCGATACACGACAATAGCTAAAACGGCCCTCAAATATGTGTCAGACGTGGCGATAACGACCGTACTTTTACGGTCGTTGACGCTCTGCCTACCCCGCAAGGGATAAAGGCTGCCACACACCAAACGGTGTCGCAGCTGCATTGCGATCCGTCTGCGTGCGACACGATTTGTAATGTATGAATTTATATGCGAATGTTCACACTGAAAGTGTCGCAGCTGCACTGCGATCCGTCTGCGTGCGTTTGAAGCACGGCAGTCCGCGAGGCACAAACCAAAATCGCACGCGCGACAGCGGAACGGCAACGTCGCACGCCCGTTTCGTAGTGATGACGTTGTATTATATGGGATTTCCTATTGAAGGCCACACTGCGCTAACGCATGCGGCTGCGTGCGGCTGCGACACGCTAGCTGTGCAGCAGGGAAACGGACAGTTGTAAATATTTACAAAATTTACTTTATATTTCGATACCGATAGCTTTTCGGTAGTTCGTGTCTTGTTTGAATATGTAGGGTTTAATTAATTCATGTAAATTTTCAAATGACGATTGGGACATATGAAAATATTCGTAAAATTTATCCTCAAACGACTCGAGCTCTCGGCACAAACGATGGTATTCACCCAGTTCATTCCTTTTTCTGTTTATATCGTGTACCCATAGTCTTTTGCTTGTTTCTGGTTGTTCAGCAGCAGCTAAAAGCAGTAGATCTTCATCGGATGAACTGTTAGCTAACCACCCTTCGCTAGAAATACTAAAATCGCCCTCGCTATTCGACATATTTGAAACAATGGCGATTTCAAACATCGGTGTCGCAGATGCATCGCAATGCGTTGCGTATGCGACACCGTCCGACACGGGTCGGTGTGAACCAGCTGCTGTCGCGTCGTGCTGCAGACGCAACGCGCTGCATTGCTGACGGATCCGGTGTGTAGCAGCCTAGGCGTGATGTATGTATGTATGTATTAATTCGGTATCAGAAACTGTTAACGGACTGCTGACACAAATCTGTATTATTTTCGATTGTTAATAATAGTAATATTATTATAGTGTCGGGTCGTTGGACGAATCAGAGTCCCACACTAAAAGAGAAGAGTTTATAGTGTCCTATGATAGCAAATACCTAAGAAAATTTAATTTTGACGCATAAAGATATTTATACAAAATTTAAATATGTAAAGCCCACGACGGTTTACTGCAGCGCCCCAGTGAGTTGCTAGCCTATCACCGATAACATTCACCAATAAAATGCAAATCCATCATTGAAAACAACATTAAAATTAAACCAGTGGTTTTGTAAATAAATGGTAAAATTGGTTTGCACCAACATAAACACAAATACACTCTCTCCCAAAACTCATATACCGTATCTTTTCGGGTGGGTTAAAATAAAGATTTACAGCAGATTCTACACAAACAGATAACATAGTTCAATATATTTTATACCTTTCGTAAGTCTCCTGTGGTTCAGTATCGAGAAGTACAGCGTTGACGGAGTTCCATTCTATAGTGACTTGCTTCTCGCGACTGGAGTACATCATGTTGTGTACGACTGTTTCCAATGGGCTGTTGACAATAAAAGCTTGATGTACTTACTCCAAAAATCAAAAAATAATTTATTTCATTGTCACAAGTTACCACGGAGCACCCAAACGTAATGCGCGCGAGTTCTTTGGTCTATGCAAGTTGCAATATCCAGGAGAATCTGTGTTGGAGGACTCCGGCCTTTTATTAACATTTGTATAAATAAAACCTGTATATGGCGGGTGACAGGAAGGTATGCCAATACGCAGAGAGAGGGGTAAATGTGGTGTCGGGAAAAGGGTAGCTACCCGCCTGACCGGGTGTTGTGGACAGGGGACCGACTGGTCCACCAGAATAGAATTGGAAGTTGTATGCGTTGCGCGGTTAAGCACTTTGATACCGCGTTTCAGGCTTTTTGTTTCTCTGCCAATCTGTCACGTAACGCCATCTTGTAGGTATGTTGGAACTTCTGTTGCGTCTTGTTTGCTCGTGAACTACTTTTAGTGAGCTTCTTGTAGTAGCTCCCAGAGGTCACTACATGTACAATAATATGTTACAACAAGAAATGTAGTAGTTAGAGCATTTCTTTACACTCCTTAAAAGGAGGTTAGTAAACGATAACAGGATATTTAATACTGTTAGAGAGTTTAGAGCACCTGCAATGGCTGCAATACTTTTCTAATTAAATCTAAATTCATTATCATCTGCGGGGGAGGGTCTGATCATCATCCTCAGCCCATATCTCTCCTAATAAATTGAAATCAAATAAAATTACACAAAAGATAAGAAAAGAAAATCAAAAGAAGAGACAAGAAAGGTAAGGAAAGAAAAGAAAAGAAAAACACTGAACATTGTGAAAGTTCGAATACAAACTTGGTCGTTCAATAAGTACCTGTACGGCCCCTTGAGCCACGCGTCAGCCACACACTCCTTGAGCGCGGGCGGCTCCAGTTCCTTCATATGGCTGTACGCTAGCTGCACTTGGTCTCGGTTGTACCCTGCGCCGGCTAGGTGGCGCTGCTGCCGTGTGTACAGCTAGTTACCTGTACGGCCCCTTGAGCCACGCGTCAGCCACACACTCCTTGAGCGCGGGCGGCTCCAGTTCCTTCATATGGCTGTACGCTAGCTGCACCTGGTCTCGGTTGTACCCTGCGCCGGCTAGGTGGCGCTGCTGCCGTGTGTACAGCTAGTTACCTGTACGGCCCCTTGAGCCACGCGTCAGCCACACACTCCTTGAGCGCGGGCGGCTCCAGTTCCTTCATATGGCTGTACGCTAGCTGCACCTGGTCTCGGTTGTACCCTGCGCCGGCTATGTGGCGCTGCTGCCGTGTGTACAGCTAGTTACCTGTACGGCCCCTTGAGCCACGCGTCAGCCACACACTCCTTGAGCGCGGGCGGCTCCAGTTCCTTCATATGGCTGTACGCTAGCTGCACCTGGTCTCGGTTGTACCCTGCGCCGGCTAGGTGGCGCTGCTGCCGTGTGTACAGCTAGTTACCTGTACGGCCCCTTGAGCCACGCGTCAGCCACACACTCCTTGAGCGCGGGCGGCTCCAGTTCCTTCATATGGCTGTACGCTAGCTGCACCTGGTCTCGGTTGTACCCTGCGCCGGCTAGGTGGCGCTGCTGCCGTGTGTACAGCTAGTTACCTGTACGGCCCCTTGAGCCACGCGTCAGCCACACACTCCTTGAGCGCGGGCGGCTCCAGTTCCTTCATATGGCTGTACGCTAGCTGCACCTGGTCTCGGTTGTACCCTGCGCCGGCTAGGTGGCGCTGCTGCCGTGTGTACAGCTAGTTACCTGTACGGCCCCTTGAGCCACGCGTCAGCCACACACTCCTTGAGCGCGGGCGGCTCCAGTTCCTTCATATGGCTGTACGCTAGCTGCACCTGGTCTCGGTTGTACGCGCGCCTCTGAGCTATGTTCAGTTCTGTAGCTGTTTGTCTGAGGTCGTGGTTTAGCTGCAAAATATGCATGATATAAAGCGAGGACGTTTACAGTCATGTATTGGTGTCAACTTGAAATTGCTCTTACAT
This sequence comes from Tuta absoluta, assembly GCA_027580185.1. Classification (NCBI taxonomy): domain Eukaryota; kingdom Metazoa; phylum Arthropoda; class Insecta; order Lepidoptera; family Gelechiidae; genus Tuta; species Tuta absoluta. The sequence continues at coordinate 217,019 of JAQAHW010000019.1, read as the reverse complement.
CATATAGCGCTGTCACTTTTAGTCAAATATGTTTAGAAAAGGATAGTCGACATCTTCATTTAGTCGCAATTCTTTTAATCGTCGTCTTATTTTGGCAGAAAGCGCTCATCTTACGTCAAATTATAGGTCAATTTTACCAACAGCAGATAAGCCGCGGTTGTCCTATCCGTCACTTATTATCCTTTTCTAATAATAAGTGGCGGATAAGGATAATAGTTGGCGGATAGTGACAGCTCTTTTTAAGTTAAAAGAATTACCGTCGATTTAAACGACGATAAATCGTCGAGCGTGCATGAACAGATTGATGAATGTACAGGAAGCGAAAGAAGTATGCTAGGATCGTAGTAAGTGGAAGGATGTAGCTTCTGTCTACCCTTCCGGGAAAGAGGCGTGATTTATGTATGTATGTAATTATCAAATTTACGCCATTATTTACTATTTCAATTAGACAAAAATATTTAAAATCAACGACAAAAGAAATAAAATGCTGAATATAATCCTCTGATAAGAAAAGCTTTATGTAAAAGTGGGTATATCCGTACCTTGGAGTCGTAGCTCTCCTCGACACAGACCGCCAGCCGTTGTTTGAGCAGTTCCTTGTTGACGTTGATGCGCCCGTCGTCCGCCAGCAGCTGCAGCGACACCACCCCGTGCGATACTGAGTACACCTGCACCGAATAGATTGAAAATGCAAAGCCCGATACAAGGACAAATTCAATACGAGAACGTAATATGGCTTGATATGAATTTTTAAAAATCTATACTTTAGCAGTTGTTTAGATGTGGAGTCTAACAATAACTTAACTAAACAACTGAACAACATCTGAACAACATCTGAAAAACATCTGAACAACATCTGAACAACATCGAAACAACAACTGAACAACATCTGTACAACAACTGAACAACATCTGTACAACAACTGAACAACAACTGAACAACATCGGAATAACATCTGAACCACAACTAATCAACATCTGAACAACAACAGAACAAAAACCTATTAAAACAACTGAACAACATCCGAAAAATTACCGTACAACAACAACTGTCAGGTGCGGCGGAAGATAGCGATTTGAGTATTGGAAAAAAAAACTTCGTTTCATTTCTCAACTTTATCGTATTAAGAGTTTTGTCATTAAGTCATTACGCTTCTGTAATTTATAGTAAACCCTTGTTTTTATAGGCAGAATGCATAAAGTAGGTCATTATGCATCTGTTTTCGAATTCATAATTCGAACATTATGAGACGAGTGTATATAAATAATATTAAATCAAGGCAGGCGTCATCGGTTAGGATAAGATTCGTCACACAACGAAGTCAATTCGGCAAAAACTTTCTCGAGAAGGGAGGCGTCGCCACTAGTAATCGCGAGAGTCGCAGGTTCCAATTTTGCCCAAGGTAGAAAATTTTGCAAGATTTCCAAGAAATAATTCTCCTTAATCCAAATTAGCGCTCGCTGCCACTATCCGTCAAATAGGTTTAGAAAATTATATGAGTACACGTAAATATCGCACTTCCGATTCACATTTTCTAGTATTACTGATAGTTAAATTTCAAAATACAAGTTAAATTTCAAAATACAAGTCATATACTCATTTACCTTCCCATAGAGCGGCGTCTTGTTAGTTAGTTGTGCGAACAGCTGCTCGGCTTTGAGCGACCATTGCGCGTGCGGGTCCAGCAGCGGCGACGGCCCGATCTCTGCCAGCACGCATTGCATCGCTAACGGCGCAGTTTGATATAGCGCTCACTTACCTTCCCATAGAGCGGCGTCTTGTTAGTTAGTTGTGCGAACAGCTGCTCGGCTTTGAGCGACCATTGCGCGTGCGGGTCCAGCAGCGGCGACGGCCCGATCTCTGCCAGCACGCATTGCATCGCTACCGGCGCAGTTTGATATAGCGCTCACTTACCTTCCCATAGAGCGGCGTCTTGTTAGTTAGTTGCGCGAACAGCTGCTCGGCTTTGAGCGACCATTGCGCGTGCGGGTCCAGCAGCGGCGACGGCCCGATCTCTGCCAGCACGCATTGCATCGCTACCGGCGCAGTTTGATATAGCGCTCACTTACCTTCCCATAGAGCGGCGTCTTGTTAGTTAGTTGCGCGAACAGCTGCTCGGCTTTGAGCGACCATTGCGCGTGCGGGTCCAGCAGCGGCGACGGCCCGATCTCTGCCAGCACGCATTGCATCGCTACCGGCGCAGTTTGATATAGCCCTCATTACCTTCCCATAGAGCGGCGTCTTGTTAGTTAGTTGTGCGAACAGCTGCTCGGCTTTGAGCGACCATTGCGCGTGCGGGTCGAGCAGCGGCGACGGCCCGATCTCTGCCAGCACGCATTGCATCGCTAGCGGCGGCGTTTCCGACGCGATGCCGGGCGGCAGCTCATATAGGTTTATCACGTTTAGACGGATCACGTTGCCGTAGTCGATGAATATTACCTGCGTACAAAATACGAGTTACTTGATAAAGGTCTGGTCTTATAAAATGTTTATTTTGCTTCAATTTCTTCTGCAACTGCTTCCAAATCTGTCATAATTGTCTCTTTTTTAAGGTAGAGACGCAAGTGCCTACTTTTATTTTTGACGTGACAACGTCTTAAATTAGGTTGTGGCTCGGTGGCATGCACGGAAAAATATAACGCCCGCTCACGTCTGTTACAGTGAGTCATGACCGAAAGAGAGGCACGCTGAATGCCGTCTCTCTCCCACTCAAGCATAATCGGTGCGATGCGCGCGCAGCATTCGAGAATTACGTTGTCACGTTCAAACTTCGCCCGTATACCGACTTTACAGGCAACCATTTTTAAGTTGTATGTATACTTTTAGTTTTAAGTTGTACCTATGTATTGTTTTGTGTTTTTTGTGTCTGTTGCAAGCAATAAAGTGGTAATCTATCTAAAGGTCACATCAGACTGCAGCTAGGTATAATGTAAAGCCTTATAGTGTAACGTACATTGCAATTTTCTGAATGACCCTCAAATATTTGTCTGACGTGGCGTAAATGTCCGTTTACGCTCTGCCTACCCCGCAAGGGATTATAGGCGTGATATGTGTATGTATGTATGTATGTACATTACATTGCCGTGTGGTATTTCTAAGGTATGAATGGTAAGATGTATCACTCTATAATCTTTATTATTCGCATTAAGAGTCTGCTCATTAACATTTAGTGGCAGTGCTTTTATGGGAGTCATAATCAAAATCTCAATAACTTAACAGATTAACCAAGGGTTTGGTTAAAAGATGAATATCCAAGGGCAGTGAACTAATATAACTGATATAATTATATAATATACTAATATAATTGATAGACTGTATTGTAGTTATATCATTTCGTTTTGGTACGCTGCGATTGGAACGGAATGTGGACATCGAGACAAACCCAAATAGGAATTAATGGTGTCTTTTATTTAGTTGAACGATTGTTTATGTAATATGATGATAACAAATATCGTTTTAAAATACTCACACACACACACACACATATCACGCCTATAATCCCATGTGGGGTAGGCAGAACGTAAACGGCCGCCAAAAACGGACATTTACGCCACGTCTGACAAATATTTTAGTGTCATTCAGAAATCGCCACAGCGACAGGTTGTCAGCCCATCGCCTAAAATTGCAATACACACCCTCGAATCCCTTAGTTGCCTCTTACAACTCCCAAGGGAAAGAAATGGGGTGATGCTATTCTAAGCCGGCATCACACGGCGAATATACTAATATAATTGATAGACTGTATTGTAGTTATATCTATTCGTTTTGGTACGCTGGAATTGGAACGGAATGTGGACATCGAGACAAACCCAAATAGGGATTAACGGGATTAAAAGTGTATTTTATTTAATTTAAGGATTGTTTATGTAATACTCACTTCAACCATATCCCTGGGCAGGAGTCGGAGCACTCGCACGCGATGCATGGTGGTGCCCTGCGTGTCGACAAACGGGCCGGCGTACAGCTCCCCCGCGGCCACGGCGCCGGTGTTGGCGATGAGCTTGCTCCGGTTGAGCGCGGCTTGGATCTGCCGCAGCTCGCTGGCGGTGGACTCGTCTCCGTGCTGCACCCAGAACCGACCGACGTTTATTTTTTCGGTGATCCGCAGCGAGAAGTGAGTTTCGTCGATGTCGGGCAGCCGCGGCACGATTTTCGCGTAGTTGATGTTCATTTGTTGTTCCTTCAACATTTTGGCGACCATGTTCGCTTTGTCTGGCGGTAACAGAGGGATTCTCACGTTCAGATTGAGCTGCCTCGCTTTGATGGCCTTGTATATCGGTAGGACGACTTGTCCGGGGATGGTAGGGTCAGTTTTGGTGGCGCTGTCTTTATGGCGGGAGCCGGTGTCGCTGAAGGTTATGTACACTTTGGCGCTGTTGTTGTCGAAAGTGACGCGCGGTTCGTCGCCGATCAGTTTTTGGATCGCCATCTTGATTGATGAGGCGTACACCTCGCCGGGTTGGTTGTCCGGGAAGTTTTTTAGGTATACCTAAATCAAGGAGAACAAGTAAGACGAGTAAAAGTAAAAAAAAAAAAAAAACAGATTATGATCAAATAATCTTGGAAAGCACCGCGTGATGCAGCCTCCTAGAAAGTAGGCCAACAACTTGTAAAGATTAAGGGCATACGTAGATGCAGTCGTTGGCTCAAAGTTACGGCGTCAGGAAGCGTGTGGCAGAGACATACCTATGTCCAGTAGTGAACGTCTGACTTCTGGTAATTATGATGACTCTATGAATATATATTAAAAGTAAAGCCATATTGCGTGCAATAATACGAACATAAATAAATAAAGGCTGTAAATTTAAGTACATGTGCACAAGTTAAATGATAATCAATTTAAAACAAAAATCAAGAATTATTTTATTTTCAAAGGCATATTACAAACCAGAAAATTACCTTATAGATAACGACGTCTGATCAGTAGCAACAGTTGCTCCAACACAATGTATGAGGTAGATAGACGGATCATATTTAAACATGAATTTGACATAGGTTTAAATTTTACATGTATTTGTTTTTGACATTACTGTAAGTTTACTATTCTTATTTTTATGTATTATGTTAAGTACCTAGATTTGACTTTCTAAAAGAGAATCTTGTAAATTCCTACTGAGAAGTAAATGATTTGATTTGGCAAGGTACTATTTGGAGCGGACTTTTTGGCATGTGCTTGTTTTTATACTTATTTATTTTCCATATTTGTTGATTAACTATAAGACCTATGCTGCGTTTCAAAGATTGCGCCAAGCGGGACATAGTTGCGTTTAACATTGACCATCAAAGCTGGGAGAAGCTTGCTGAGGATAGGGACGAATGGCGTAAGCGTGTGTTTGATGGGCGTAAAACACACGATAATGCCTGGTTTTCTGGTCTCGCTAACAAAAGGCAAAAACGTCATCTAAACATGCATGTGCCAGTCTCAAATTCCACCTTCACTTGTAGAGCGTGCGGAAAATTATGCCGCTCCCGTATCGGCTTATACAGCCATGAAAGGTCTTGCCTCAGACACTGATTAAATCGTCTGTCACAGACGCGTGAGGCCAATGTTGATAAGACTGACCGTGTTCCGCGGGTCGTGGCCGGCGAGCGTGCGCACCGCCTCGCGCTCGCGCGACTCGTCCTGCGACGCTTGCACGAAGTACTGCGGGTACATCGCACCGGCCATCACCAACTTAAAAAAAATTGTTCTAAGTGTCAAAAACATTACATAACATAACAAAATTCTTTATTGCACATTAAATAAATAATACAACAAAAGATAAACACAAATAAAAGAAACAGTACAACCAGGCGGTGTAGTGGCCGCATAGCCACTGGAAGCGTATTGCTTGTCTTAGCATTATTTAGTATTAGGCAATCGAGCGTTCGAGCTATCTACTGATAAGGTGCATTCTGACATTGAAACTGAACAACTTTCCCCTAAAAACATATGTCAGGAAACGCCAAAAAAAAAATCGGCCTCCCATACAAAATCACAATCAGCTGACTACATTTACCATGAAAAGTCAAATATATTTTTTGCTTTTCCTGGAACATGTTTTTGTGGGAAGTTGTTCAGTTTCATGGTCTGAATGAACCAGTATTCGGAGGGCTGTCCACTCCCTTACACCCTGTATAATGCCGTGTGATGCCGGCTTAGAATAGCATTAACCCTTTCTTTCCCGTGGCAGTTGTAAGAGGTGACTGAGGGACTCGAGGGTGTGTATTCCAATTTCAGGCGCTGTGCTGACAACCTGTCTCTATGGCGATACAGAATTTTCCGAATGACCCTCAAATATTTGTCCGGCGTGGCAAAAAGATATTATCACCTTGTGATTTGTTCCCAGTCTGGTTAGGATTGTTAGAAAAGAAAGATGATTCCGTGCTTCACATGGCATGTTAAGCCGTCGGTCCCGGTTGCTGTCTATAATTACTTGACGGCGGTCGTGACACAAAGGCCTACTACTAGTGTAGGCGGTTAAAAAACTCTGACAACAGGGATCACACAAAAAAGAATGATTAAATAATTTTATTTTAATACAAGACTGCTTATTGAGATAAAGCCTAACCTATGACACTCGAGTTATGTAAGGATTCTTCCGATACAATTCCCATTCGAATCTGTTCAGAGGTTACTTTAAACAATACCTTGAGCGCGAAGGTCTGCTCTTGCTTCTCCCAGGGCGAGCTGGTCTGCTGGAGCTCGATGCCCTCGCGACTGAGCCGCATCTTGAGCTCTCGCACCAAGTCGTCGAGTTCTTTGAGCGCGCGCACTTGCAGGTAGAAGCGGCGCGCCCACTGCGCTTCGTTCTGACGTTGTTGCTTGAAGTGTTGCTGCTGCCGGAGGAAGTTCCACACCTGCGAACGAACGGATATATATATTTATTAACATTGAATACCAAATTTTTAAAACACTTCCCGTGTTAGGTATTAAAAAAAACAATAACAGTAGATGGAGCCGTGTCACGCGCTACTGGCATAAAAATACACTTGCAAAATTCGCGACCAAGGAACGATGCGGTAGCCCAGATGGAAGAGGCGTCGCCACTAGTAATGGCGAAAGTCGCAGGTTCAAATCCTGATTTTGCAAATTTTCAACAAATAATTCACAAGTTTTGCAAGTGTTTGAAGATAAAATAAAACTATTTCATTTAACTATTGTTTCTTTTTATTATGTAACAAAATGACCAATCAAGTCACCAAGCTCTGACGTCACCTGATAGCTAGGCACAAATATGAAATTGCCCGAATATAAAAAGGATTGCAGTGTGGTGCCGAGTTAGAAAAGCATCATCCCAATACAACCCGTGAGTGGCATACATAACGACTAAGGGATAAATTTATTAAGGGAATGGATAGCAGGGTTCCCTGTGAAAGCAATATATTGTACTGCGCTCGGCTATCCGCTTGCCAAGCTTGGTGAAAATGAAAATGAAAATGAAATAACTTTATTCAATGTAGGATAGCATTATCACTTATTGACGTCATGATCGGTCATTGTAAAAAAAAGAAATTTGCATAACGCAATCTTCTTCTTTTTATAACAATTTTGTATTGTCCTAATAGAAAACCGGCTCGGGCGGGATAAAAAAATAAAAATAAAAATAAAGGCACTGCCTCGGGGCTGGCCAGGTTAATCACACAGCACGTAACTTTACGCCACCACCATTTGTAAACGACATTTGTTTCAAATTTTAGTCAAGATTTCCAAAGCGTGTTATTAACATGCGTATAATTAACCGGACCCCCTGAACAGGAAAAACCCCCCAAAAAACCTGCCCAGAAGTGCTCCTACTCTAAATTAACAATCTTTCTAGGCCCTAAACTGTCCTAGCTAATTTTGGAAATAACGAATAATATATATGTATAGCCCAAAAATGGCTACATAAAAAAATAAAAATAATAATAACAAAAAATTGCAGTAGATAAATCTACTTGTTTCGTCTAATAAAATATTTACTTTATACATTTGAATTAAACCCATGGAGATTTATCTTGCATATAGTCTGATATTTCATAATAGCCTTTCTTGTACAATTTTTGTTTAATTACTGGTTTAAATTTATTTAAGGGTAAGTCTTGAATATCTTTAGGAAGTTTGTTATAAAAGCGTATACAATTGCCCTTAAAAGTTTTGCTTACTTTACTAAGCCTGCTCATATGCACAGCAAGTTGCTCCTTATTTCTAGTGTTAAAATTATGCCTGTCACAATTTTTCTTAAAAGAATCTATATTTATTTTTACGTACACTAGATTTTCGTATATGTACTGTGACACAAATGTCAATATGTTGATTTCTTTAAATTTCTGTCTCAAGGAGACTCGAGGTCCCAATTTATAAATTGAACGAACAGCCCGTTTCTGCAAAACAAATATATTGTTCACATCCGCAGCATGGCCCCATAATAGTAAGCCATAAGACATTAAGCTATGGAAGTAGCTAAAGTAAACTAGTCTTGCAGTGTCTACATCAGTGAGATGTCTTATTTTTTTAACTGCGTATGCTGCTGAACTCAGTCTCTTCGACAATTTCTCAATATGTGGCCCCCATTGGAGCGAGGCGTCCAAAGTTATGCCTAAAAATACAGTTGAGTCCGCAAGGTCCAACTTTTCATCCTTTACCTTAATAATTGTAGAGCTTGGTTTAACATTTGGTAATACAAATTTGATACATTTAGTTTTCTTTTCATTCAATAGTAGGTTATTTACTGTAAACCATTGCACTACATCGGTAATAGCTTTGTTCACGTCATCATAGTTGAGTTGTTGCCTCTTTACTCTGAAAAGTAGAGAGGTATCGTCCGCGAACAAAACTATATCATGTTTTTCTTTAACTAGATATGGTAGATCATTAATATATACAAGAAACAAAAAAGGACCAAGAATCGAACCCTGCGGAACGCCCATTCTTATCTTTGATCCAGATGATCTTTCACCGTTGACATCGACCTTTTGGATTCTATTGTTAAGATATGATTCCAAAAGACTAAGAGCGTGGTCTTTTACGCCGTAGTGATGTAGCTTCCTGACCAGAGTATCATGATGAACACAATCAAACGCCTTGGACAAATCACAAAACACACCTACTGCATCATGAGATTCCTCCCAGGCTTCGATTATATGATTGATGAGATCCACACCTGCATCAGTAGTAGAGCGACCACGTGTGAAACCAAATTGCTGCAGGTGCATTAAGTTATTACGATAAAAATGTCCTTGCAATTGATTTAAAATAACTTTTTCAAAAATTTTACTTAGTGTTGGTAGTATTGATATAGGTCTGAAATTAGTAGGGTCAGTAGTACTACCAGCTTTAAACAAGGGAATAACTTTACTATGCTTCATCAAGTCAGGAAACACGCCACTGTCTACACAGTCATTAAAAATACATGCTAGGTATGGAGAAATGCAATCGATTATGGAACTAATAATTTTAACAGAGAGGCCGTGGAGATCTGAAGTATTTTTCATTTGTAAACTTTTAAATACTTTTATTATTTCAATGTTACTAACGTGAGAAAATTTAAAATATTTGTCACAATGGTTTACATTATCTTTTAGAATAGATTCAGCGAGAATAGGGCATGAGTTTAACGATTTGGTAGTCGAAACTGGAATATCAGTAAAAAATTGTTCAAAAGCGGAAGCTACTTCCAAATTAGTATTTTTAATTTCATCGTTTATCATAAGTTTATAATTTTCATTACGACGTTTAGATTTTCCAGTTTCATTATTTACAAATTTCCAAGTGGTTTTGATTACGTTTGTGCTATTCTTTATATTATTTTTGATGAAGTTAGATTTAGCTATTGCACAAACGTTTCTAAAAGTTTTAGAGTAACGTTTTACATAATCAGCAAAAGTTTTTGATTGATTATATGTTCTTTCTTCATACAGATCGTATAACTTCTGCCTGCTTCTATGAATTCCAACTGTGGCCCAGTCACTAAATGATAATTTTGTGTTAACTTTAATTTTCTTAGATTTAAATACATTGTCATATTCTTTTTTGGCAAGACTAAATACTGCGTTATATACGGTGAGTACGGCAGTACCCCCCAATAGCATAGCATATTAGTAAATTGTTGTGGCTGTTAATATAATGATGAATTTAAAAAGGATAGATAATTACCATGTATTCTGAAGACATTATCTTCAGACTGAGTTTTAACTATAAGTTAAAAGTACTTAAAAAAAAATGGCTACATACGAGTAAACAAAAATAAGTTCGAAATTGACAGTGACAAACCTTGTAAGCGTTGTAGTGTGCGATGCAGTCGCTGGTGGAGCCGTCTGCCCACGTCAGCTTGGAGTTGTACGCGTTCAGCCGCTCGCGGAACGGACTGCTGAAGATGTTCTTCACTGACATTGATGCGGCTGTAGAAAAACAACAGGTGAAGTTGGTGATCAGACCATGAAAATTTGACTAAAAAAAGGAATCTAAAACTGAAATTTAAAAATAACAAAATTGAAACAAAAAAGTATAAAAAACAGGGCAAGTGCGAGTCGTAGACACCCACGGAGGGTTCCGTTCCGTAACATGCACATCAAACCCTTTTATATGATACCCACTTGATCTACTAGCCGTCTAGCCCCAATTTTAAAATTTTGTATGATTTAAATCAACTAAAAAAATGATTTTTTTTCTAAATTCGTAATTTACATACACATACATACATACACAAATCACGCCTATAATCCCTTGCGGGGTAAGCAGTGCGCAAACAGCCGCGAAAAACGGACATTTACACCTACACCACGTCTGACAAATATTTGAGGGTCATCCGGAAAATTGTGTACTTTAAAACGAAGCAATTTGGTATTCAATTTATCGCGGGTTTTCATCGCTTAGACTACATTCAATCTGTAAAGATAGAATTAGTGGTCGGGTATTAGTTGCAAAACTAACCCGGTAGATGGAGCCGTGCCCAGGGGGGTCTCACTCCACGGTTTAGGTATGTTCCGCCGGCGGGTCCCCTACGGGGACTAATCTCCGCGGGTTGTCACTTGTCGTCGCCAGACCGCCAGTGTGCCGCTAGCCGCCGCACTGTTCGCACGCACGTGCTGCTCGCGCGCACACTTACTTGATTTTTTTCTGTGTTTTAGTACGTTTATTCGTTAAAAAATCGATCGAGTCGTCGACTCGGTGTCCCACTCGATACAAAGAACAGTTAGACACAAGAATAATTAATTGTTTTTCTATATAAACAGTAGTCATTAATAATTTCGTTTAGGTTTATAAATATTTACAAATCTTACAATTCCTTTCGTAGATTAAGTGAACAAATAAGATATTATAGCAAAATCAATAACAAAAAATCTTCGTGCACGAATAACATGATGACAAGTTACAACCCTTGGAGTTCGCCGGCGGCTCAGTCATAAAACTGCGATGCGCAAGGGAGATTGAGCGTTCGCGCGCGTTCATAAGTTTCAATTTTGTTTGTGAGTGGTTGGGTACACCGAGCGTAGGTATTAATTTATACCTAAACATGTAATTTCTTAGGGAGTGATTCTTCTGTACGTTAGTACTATTATATATTCTGTGCCGTGCCACGCGTTACTGTCATTAAGATACACTTGCAAAAATTCGCGGGCAAGGAATGAGCTGCGGTAGCCCAGATGGAAGAGGCGTCGCCACTGGTAATGGCGAAAGTCGCAGGTTCTAATCCTGCCCGCGCTGGAGAGTTTTGCAAGTTTTCAGAAATTGTATACCTAACACGGGAAGTGTTTTAAAAGTTGGTATTCAATTCTTGTCAAATTTTATAGTTCTAAATCCAGATTCAATTTTGATTCCCTTGAGACGGTTAAAAACACGCGTTTTTTACAGCATAAATAGCCGTATCTTTTAAACGTTAAATCTCGATTTACATTTATAAATAAAAGCGGCTGTTCCCGAGATAGAGAGTGGTTACAGACGGTCGGACTGACAACAATGTGATCCTATAAGGTACCCTTTTTTGAGGTACGAAACTTTGAAAATGAAATGATCATACCCATGATGATGCTTTCTTCCAGGCACCCGAAGATGTGTCCGAGCACGATGAGTTTTGACGCGCGCACGTCCAGCGGCAACTTCGCCATGATGCGACCCAGGTACGTCAAGTCGCCGTCAGACTGACACCACTCGCCGTCAAGGGTCTTCTTCAGTCCACCAATCTGGAAAAAGAAACTACTTATTTACACATTCTCAATTATTTTGTGTGGTGGGATCCTGTATTATACAAAACTGATATTCTGACAAAAGGTCATTTTACAAAAGGACATCATAATTATGTAATTGTTTTAACGTAAAACGAGGAGTTAGGTTCGCTAGCAATGCGTGATCACTTATTATTTTAACAAATGAGAAAGCACTTATTAGTTTTTAGGTTTTTCTACTTGAATATTAAATTTTAAAACACTTTAATGTTTTAATTTAGTACTTAATTTTTCGCGGGTATTTATCGCTTCGACTACATATAATCTGTAAAGAATGACTTAGTCGTTCTGAAAGAATGAATATGTCGCTAGGAGTAGTAGTAGTAGTAGTAAGTAGTTGTAAAATTATCTCGGTAGAGGAGCCACGTTACGTGTCACTGGAATTAAGATACACCTGCATAATTTCTTCAAGGCTAGCTGAGCCGCGGTAGAGGCGTCGCTACTAATACATACATACATACATATATCACGCCTATAATCCCTTGCGGGGTAGGCAGAGCGTAAACTGCCGCATAAAACGGACATTTACGCCACATCTGACAAATATTTGAGGGTCATTCGGAAAATTGTGTATCGCTATAGTGACAGGTTGTCAGTCCATCGCCTAAAATTGCAATACACACCCTCAAGTCCCTAAGTCGCCTCTTACGACTCCCACGGGCAAGAAATGGGGTGATGCTATTCTTAGCCGGCAACACACGGCAACTACTAATAATAGCGAAATTCGCAGGTTGAAATACTGCTTGCGGTGCAACGTACCGAGTTTTTTAAAACTATTCTACTTCACCCCAACCAACACTGACCTCTTTCAGCACGAGTATGGTGCGATGTATGTTGGACATGTCGGGCGGGTCTAGGGCGAGCGCCAGCGTGTCGCTGGGCGGGCCGATGTTCATCATCTTGGCGAGCAGCACCAGCCGCTCCAACGGACACCGGAGGATCTCTGGTCGACACTCCTCGTTGAAGTTTTCCTAAAACATTTTGACATAAAAATATCGAAAACGAATCTACGGTGAAATTTTATTACTGACTGATACTGAAACATAGCACGGGCTGGTGATAAGTAACAACGTCGAAATAAGACAAAAATATTTTTTGTAAAAATATTTTAACAAAAAATATTTTTCTACAAACACACACCACCATACTCCGCTTCTACCATTACGCGCCAAAATCAATACAAAGAAACCGACAGAAGGCGCCAAAGGCTGTGATTGGTTGAATAAGTTGAATTATGAATGTAGTAATTTATAATTTATAATTAAATCGTTTATTATATCATAATTTTTTTGGCGATTTACAATATTGAGCCCGCCAAACTGTAAGAACAGTTTGTTGGCGGAGACACTACTCTCATTTACATATTAGTTTGCCAACACTTATATTAGAATCTACTTAAATTGAATTTATATAAAAAAAAGAAAGAAAAACATGCATGACATATTTTTTATATATTTTAAGTTACATATTTAACTGTTTTCAATGCTTGACAATAACCATTCTGTAAATTTACGTTTAAATGTAAATTTTGACACATCATTTTCATTTACTGTTATTTCATTAAATATTTTTGGTACGAGATATAGTTTTGTTCTTTCACCAAAGTAATTAATGGCCCTAATAAGACTATATTTATTATTACTGACCGCTCTAGTAGAATATGAATGTGTGGCAGTAGTCTTAAACTCTGATCTTCTATATTCTTCTAGAGCAATCAGCAGCTTTACTTTTTCATGTACTGGTAATACTTTGCAGATAGGAAACAATTGTATATAGTTTTTGTTACACTTTTCTTTTACTTTAATATCAACTAGTGATTTGAGAAATCTAATTTGAAGTTGTTTTATGTCTTCGAGATACGAATCAAAAGTACGGCCGTACGTGCTCAAACCATATGAAAGAATAGATTCGACTAGAGTGTGATATACAGTATACATAGTAGCCTTATTAGCAACAAACTTTAAGTGATTGAATTTATCCAAAGTAAGTCTTAGTTTTGAGCAGACATTTTCGACTTGTAATTTCCATGAGAAATTATAATCAACTATTAGGCCAAGATACTTATAGCTATGAACTAGCTCTAATGCGCCACACTGACAACCTACTCCCCCCGCATGAAGGCACTCATAGGAATGACCAATCAAAACCGGTTTTGCACCTACTTTTTTGCTATAGGGGGAATAGATGTGCATACCTTTGGTTTTACTGATGTTGATAATTATCCCATTATCGTGGGCCCATTTCACAATATTATCAAAATCTTGTTGCATTTTATGTTGTATAACTTGTATATCGTAATCAGCATACACCAAACAAGTATCATCAGCATACATAAAGATTTTGGAGTGTTTTACAACATTAGGCATTGAATTTACATGCATGATATAGCCTACCGGGCCGTAGACCGACCCAGTAGGTACCCCATACGTGGTATAAGCCTGTTCACCAACTTCACCACCAACTACTGTTTGAAGCGATCTTCCACTTAAGTAAGCCTTAAACCACGCATTTAGGGGCCCCCGGACTCCACATTCTTCCATAGCAAGAAGCAGCTGATGGTGTTCTAAAGTTTCAAATGCTTTTTTGAAGTCTATAAAGATAACCATCAGCTGCTTCCGCTCATTTAATCTGCTGTTAATTTCATCAGTAAAACACGACAATGCAGTTGCCGTGCTCCGGCCACTGCGGAACCCGTGTTGCACATCAGAGATAACATTACATTTCTCTAGAAAGTTACTAATCTGATTCACTATAAATTTTTCCACTATTTTGTTAATTATTGATAATATTGCTATTGGTCTATAGTTAGTAAAATCAGTATGCCGGCCCTGTTTATACAATGGTCTAATATTAGCAATTTTGAGCTCAGTGGGATATTCCCCTTTTTTTACACACTGGTTAATAAATTTTGCTAGTATTGCACTTAATTTTTCTTTTACATATTTAATGTCCTTTATTCTTATTCCATCACGGCCTGGCGATTTATCTTCACTCATATTATTTATAATTTTTATTATATCATGTGCACTTGCCTTAACAAACCGCTTTGACACTGTACATTGGTTTACATAATGGGATCTATCCAAGAATGACTCATTGCATAGGTGATTATTTTTAATATTGACGATTTCCGTTGTGAAAGTTTTAGAAAAATTATTAGATATATTAATTAGACTGTCTGTTTTTCCGAGGTACTTAATAATAACCTGATCCAAGTTGGGCTTAGTCCTACCTAAGTGTACGTGGCCGGTCAAAAGTTGTTTGGTTTTCAGGACATGGGCTCTTTCTCTCGATCTCATTATTTTACCCATACTCTTATCTAAGTAACTCACGTAGTGCTTGTCGCTGACGAGCCGGTACACCCTGCCGTCGCGCACTCGCCCCGCGCGGCCGGCGCGCTGCCCGCAGTCGGTCTGTACTCACGTAGTGCTTGTCGCTGACGAGCCGGTACACCCTGCCGTCGCGCACTCGGCCCGCGCGGCCGGCGCGCTGCCCGCAGTCGGTCTGTACTCACGTAGTGCTTGTCGCTGACGAGCCGGTACACCCTGCCGTCGCGCACTCGGCCCGCGCGGCCGGCGCGCTGCCCGCAGTCGGTCTGTACTCACGTAGTGCTTGTCGCTGACGAGCCGGTACACCCTGCCGTCGCGCACTCGCCCCGCGCGGCCGGCGCGCTGCCCGCAGTCGGTCTGTACTCACGTAGTGCTTGTCGCTGACGAGCCGGTACACCCTGCCGTCGCGCACTCGGCCCGCGCGGCCGGCGCGCTGCCCGCAGTCGGTCTGTACTCACGTAGTGCTTGTCGCTGACGAGCCGGTACACCCTGCCGTCGCGCACTCGGCCCGCGCGGCCGGCGCGCTGCCCGCAGTCGGTCTGTACTCACGTAGTGCTTGTCGCTGACGAGCCGGTACACCCTGCCGTCGCGCACTCGGCCCGCGCGGCCGGCGCGCTGCCCGCAGTCGGTCTGTACTCACGTAGTGCTTGTCGCTGACGAGCCGGTACACCCTGCCGTCGCGCACTCGGCCCGCGCGGCCGGCGCGCTGCCCGCAGTCGGTCTGTACTCACGTAGTGCTTGTCGCTGACGAGCCGGTACACCCTGCCGTCGCGCACTCGGCCCGCGCGGCCGGCGCGCTGCCCGCAGTCGGTCTGTACTCACGTAGTGCTTGTCGCTGACGAGCCGGTACACCCTGCCGTCGCGCACTCGGCCCGCGCGGCCGGCGCGCTGCCCGCAGTCGGTCTGTACTCACGTAGTGCTTGTCGCTGACGAGCCGGTACACCCTGCCGTCGCGCACTCGCCCCGCGCGGCCGGCGCGCTGCCCGCAGTCGGTCTGTACTCACGTAGTGCTTGTCGCTGACGAGCCGGTACACCCTGCCGTCGCGCACTCGCCCCGCGCGGCCGGCGCGCTGCCCGCAGTCGGTCTGTACTCACGTAGTGCTTGTCGCTGACGAGCCGGTACACCCTGCCGTCGCGCACTCGCCCCGCGCGGCCGGCGCGCTGCCCGCAGTCGGTCTGTACTCACGTAGTGCTTGTCGCTGACGAGCCGGTACACCCTGCCGTCGCGCACTCGGCCCGCGCGGCCGGCGCGCTGCCCGCAGTCGGTCTGTACTCACGTAGTGCTTGTCGCTGACGAGCCGGTACACCCTGCCGTCGCGCACTCGCCCCGCGCGGCCGGCGCGCTGCCCGCAGTCGGTCTGTACTCACGTAGTGCTTGTCGCTGACGAGCCGGTACACCCTGCCGTCGCGCACTCGCCCCGCGCGGCCGGCGCGCTGCCCGCAGTCGGTCTGTACTCACGTAGTGCTTGTCGCTGACGAGCCGGTACACCCTGCCGTCGCGCACTCGCCCCGCGCGGCCGGCGCGCTGCCCGCAGTCGGTCTGTACTCACGTAGTGCTTGTCGCTGACGAGCCGGTACACCCTGCCGTCGCGCACTCGCCCCGCGCGGCCGGCGCGCTGCCCGCAGTTAGTCTTGGAGGCCCACGTCAGCTGCAGCGACGTGAAGTTGGTGCTCGGGTCCGCCACTAGCTGCTTGATCAGGCAGTAGTCGATCACTGACAACACAAATAAAACATTTCGAATATATAGGGTATATTTTTGTCGAGGATGTAGCCTCAACAATTTCAACTGCTTACGGCAGTCTCCTTCCAGAGGTCGACAGAGTCTTCATGTCGGGTTAATGGCAAGATGTGGATCTTCAAAGTTGGCCAGCCTAAAACGTGGCCACTTAGTTTCTTTGGTTAGCTCTTAAAAGATCTTCCTGGATGCAGGTGAACGGAGAGATAGGACACGACAATAAGTGCGACATAGATTGCCGCACTCACACTTGTAATTTTCGGAGAAGTCCTACTCTTTCTCGAGTTTGTTGCATCTACCAACTCCTGACTGAAATCCGTTTAGCGCTTTCCAAAAATGAACCAGGGATGGTTGCGTCCTGGAGATAGCTTTTCGGCAATGGGGCTGAGTGAATTATTTGGAGGGTACTTTTTGACAACAACTGGCTTTGGATGGCTCGGACTCAAGAGGTTTGGCGCTTCGAATTTGGTGGGGGTGGGTTTCCGATGGGGGTGGGTGTTCGATGGGGGTGGGTTTTAGTGTACATACATAACATATTACATATACAGGACACTTATGTTTCCATTTCCCTAATGGTAGGCAGAGCGTAAGCGTCTCTCGACTATCTCGCTTACTCATATTGGTGCGAGAAGAGTATAACGGCAGTATGTGAACACTATCTCGCGTTGATACTTCCGAGGAAGTATTTCGAGCAATATTCGCGACAGCGGCAGGAGCAGGAGAATGTGCATGGTGTGAACGTGCTATAAAAGTAATCGCGAGTGCTTAAAAATCATACGCCTATAATCCCTTACGGGGTAGACAGAGCGTAAACGGCTGTAAAAAACGCACATTAACGGCACGTCTGACAAACATTTGAGGGTCATTTAGAATATTTTGTATCACCTTAGTGACAGGTTGTCAGCCCATCGCCTAAATTTGCAATACACACCCTCGAGTCCCTTAGTCGCTTCTTACGACACCCACGGGAAAGAAATGGGGTGATGGCACACGGCTTAAAAATCAACATACATACATACATATAATCACGCCTCTTTCCCATAGGGGTAGGCAGAGACTACATCTTTCCACTTGCTACGATCCTGACATACCTCTTTCGCTTCTTCAACATGCATCAATCTGTTCATACATGCTCGTCGGTTTAGGGAACTCTTGACCTGACCTTTCTTTAGGACGTCCCCGATCTGATCCAAGTACGTGCGTCTTGGTCTTCCCCTTCCAACGTTCCCATCCACACTCGCCATATACACCTGTTTCGTTAATCGTCTTTCATTCATTCTCTCAATGTGACGAAACCACCTCAGCATTCCTTTTTTTTTTTTTTTTTTTATTAATGATAGGTTTGCTCTTGACTCTAGTCTAGGTCATAGGACAGAGACAGAGTCTAAGATGGAGCGAGCTCACCCAGAAGAAGCCTGTTAAGGCACTGGCACTCCCACACACTGACGGAACCTTTTTCTATACCAGTCACTACGTCTTCTTTTATACCGCAACGTTTTAATACCATATTTGATGTCGGGCACAGTGATGGAGCTCTCGGCGATGTTGGTGGCGAGGATGATCTTGCGGTGTCCGGGCGGCGCGCGCTGGAACACCTTCACTTGCTCCTCGGCAGTGATGGTCGAGTGCAGCGGCAACACCCACCATTTGTACTTGGGACACTCCGCGTCACCGATCTTTGCTCTGTTGCGGGAGAAATTGTTGCATGTAGCGCAGATTCACAGACCCCCCGCGTTTCATCCGCTGCTAACCGTTTCTTTCGGCATTAATTATACATAAAAACCTTCCCCTTGAATTACTGTATCTACCTAATAAAACCGTATCAAAATTTGTTGCGCACTTCTAAAGATCTAAGCTTACATAGACACACGGAAAGCGACTTCATTTTATACTATTTAGTGTTTTATTTACTTCTACAAACAAGATACAACCCTGTGATATAGGAAGGTCTCTGCTTCTGGAATTTAGTTGCAAAGCATCTTACTAACTTTTAAACATTAAAAGATGCAATGATTAAAACTAAAACTAATTGCAAGGAATTGATAGTAAACCCCATTAGTGTAGAACACCCATCTCTTACTAACTCAAAATAGTAAAACGGGGTTTTTACCGCGATACTTGTTTTTGTTGAATTGTCCGTTAATTCGGCTCAGTTGCATGGGCCATAATCACGGAACAACTGATGTTTTGCGGGTGGGTAAATAATCACAAAATTTTCAAAAATTGCTCATGAAGTAATAAAATAAATTGATATTATTAATTCGTAACAAATTAATGTTTGCACGCCTTAATGAAGCAGATTTTGTAAGGGATTATATTTTAGTAATTTCTGTATTGTACTTACCCGAAATCATATGCAAATAAATTTCATTTCAATTTCTCACTTTTTTATTGTGAAGCTTCGAGCTCAATTCGAGGGTCGTGGGTTCGATCCCCATATGACACAAAAATTTGTTAAGCTATTTTCATATATTTGTGTTTAGTCTGGGTGTTTTCTAAGTATAATATGTATTAATATCAGCTATTTAGTTCTCATAGTACAAGCTTTGCTTAGTTAGGGGCTAGATGGCGCTGTGAATTGTTCGATGTGAATTGTTGGCTTCGACTGAGCCGATGGCGTAGCGGATAGTACCCCTGCCTGCTACGCCGAGGGTCGTGGGTTCGATCCCCACATGACACAAATATTTGTTAAGTCATTTACAGATATTTGTGTTTAGTCTGGGTGTTTCTATTTATAATATGTATTTATTTACAAAAAAAAAGTATATAAGTATTAATATCAGCTATCTAGTTCCCATAGAACAAGCTTTGCTTAGTTTGGGGCTAGATGGCGCTGTGTGAATTGTCTAGGATATTAATTATTATTATTATTATTGTCCAGAATGCTTATTTTTATTTAATTCGCTCGAGACTTACCTAAGCACAGGATCATTGAGGCACAGGAACAGGTCCTCAATCTCGTTGATCCCGGGCAGGAACACGAGCACGGAGGGCAGGTCGGCCGTGGAGCGGTCCTCGTAGCGGTCCTCCTGCTTGTCTATCTGCTCGAACGCGTTGATCAACTTCAGCACCAGGTGGTGCATCTCCGGGGCGATCGCTGGCTCGTCTTTAGGCGTTGCTTGTTGGAGTATCTATGTATGGTATTTAAATTGATATAGTTTCCAAAACATACAAAAAATAAATTACCACTAACAAAAAAAAAAAAATTTAAATGTAATCTTCCAGCGCTCTGCACCGAGGCAACCCCAGCATACTAGCAGCCAAACTAATACGCTGTGCAAAGAAAAAACCCGCTCTCTGGTCCGACGTTGTCTCTATGAGACGCACTGAAATGCTTCTTAGAAAAGACCGAGCTCCGGGACCCCACGGACCTATTGTTTCGATGCTGAATAGGAGGAAAATGTAGCAATCCCCTAGGTCATCGTATTTTCGTTTTTTTCGAGGATTTGGAAGTTGTGTTGATGTGGTAAGGTGCTAGTGTGTCAACGCATGTAGCGTCCCACACTAAACACTTCCCCTGGCTCCAAGGGAATAGGGTCACCCTATCTGGATAGTTTCTACCCCTCTGGTGCATTACGGATTATTCCCAAAATGTCTGATAACGGTACGACATAATCCTACAACGACTGAAACCAATTAGTATGTTACTAAATAGGCAAATAGGCTCAAATTTTACTAGTGACCGATAGAGTAAACTCAAGACGGGCAGGTGATAAGGCACAACTTTCCCCTCGAAGTACGAAAATATATGGACCTACCATACAAAACTAACGATCATCTGATTGTTACTAAGGTACCGCCGTTTCAATAAGTCGTATTTGACAGCTGTCAGATTCGTGATAATACTATGGCAGAGGGTGCATTTTCCTTTGTTGACACCTCTTTTAGTATGGAGATAACAGCTGTTAAATACGACTTATTGGAACGGCGGTATTTTAATGGAAATTTAAAATATTTTTGTTATACATTCCTTAGGGAAAGTTATTCCTTATCACCAGCCCATTTTAAGATTACATTATCGGTCACCAGTGAAAATACACCCTATATAAGATCCCGAACTAAATGCGCTGTAATTTTCATATAAATAGAATAAAAATCTATGAAAGAAGAAATGGAAATGACGCCGAAATAATAAAAAAACTCACAGAACCAAACTTCGCCAATTGATTCAGATAGAATATCTTGACGCTGAAAGTCGGTTCTTTCTTCACAACTTCAATGCACGACGCCAACTCAGCTGTTGGCGACGGGAGGCTGAAGTAATCAGCAAATGTCTTCTTCTTGAACGTGGCGGACATGAGGATGACCTTCACTCGCGGCGAGACGGTGTACAGCAGCCGTCTCACAATCAGCAGCAGGAAATCCATCTCTTGACCCCTTTCGTGGATCTCGTCGAGAATTATGTGCGTGTACTCGTTCATCGTCTTGGTGTTCACTGTAAGTGATAGAGCAGTGACTAGACTGTCAATTTTTGATAACAACGAGACAAGAGGAAGGTTTATGTAATTTTATAACTGTAATTTTTGTTATGTGATTCCGGCTTAGGAAAATAATTGCTAATATAATTATGGATGAATATCTGAAATAAAACATTTTTTTTTTTTAAATATCACCCAATTGCTTTCCCGTAGGTGTCTGAAGAGGCGACTAAGAGTCTCGGGGTTACAATGTGTATTGCAATTATAAGCAATGGGTCACTATAGCGATACTCAATCTTCTGAATGTACGTCAAATGTTTGTCATACGTGGCGTAAATGTCCGTTTACGCTCAGCCTAAGCCTACCCCACAAAGTGAATAGGCGTGATTTATGTATGTATGTGTAGTTTTTCGTCTTAAAAAAAGATGATATAAGAAATGCCATACCCAGTTTCTGAAGAAGAATTCCTGTGGTGACGTAATGGATGCGTGTGTCGGTTGAAGTCTTGCTATCCAAACCAACCTGTGGAAATAATATCATGCGATTTTTAAAGGAAGTCTTGCATCAATGTGATTGCCATATAGCTAGGGAATTCTGTGAAATCAATGTATGGCGACGTTAAAATAAAACACAGTTGATTACTTTTTTGTGATATGGTGAACAATATGATCTTCAATACCTCAAAAGAGGAAACTGTCTTCCCGTCTGCGACCAAGTCAGTCACAAAGATTCTGGTTTTATAACAGAACTATAATAGTTAAGGCTTTCACAGCCGTTAGCTAATTTTAACTATTAGATTGCAGTTACCAGAAAGAGTAATATTGCAATACTCTCTAATTTCTACCGCGCTAGTTTTGCGCCAATAAAATTAACTCACGATTTGTGCGCTACCCGTATGGATATGACTACGATCCTTATGGGTTGTGTGACTATCACTTTTTGTAGCTGTCACATACTGAGTAACATTTACCTGGTAACCAACAAGCCCTCCAACGTCCCAACCTCGCTCATGCGCCACTCGTTTGGCAATAGATATGGCCGCAATCCTCCTGGGCTGTGTGACTATAACCTTGCAAGGTTTGCGCTTCTTATAGCTGTCATCGAGAATCCATTGCGGAACCTGCGTGGTTTTACCACATCCAGTTGGGCCTTCAATAATCACGACTGGGAAGCCGTTGATTCGGTCGAGAATCTAAATGAAACATAAAAGATAATTGGATTTTTTGTCAGCAAGCAAAAGTTTTAGAGTATGCAGCAAGTTCAGACATACATTCACGCTTTTATCTCTAGGTGGGCAGAGCGACAATGGCCGAAGCATAAGTACCTACTAAGGTAATAAGGAAAAAGAAAGTCCAAACCGTTCAGCCAAGCAACATGAGATAATGACAAGACAAAAATTACCATAATTAACAGTACAGAAAGTTAGGTAAGGAAAGGTACAAAGGTCCTTAGATACCAGTCGATAATACCAAACTAGTTTCTCACTTTTATGAACTGGTTAACCCTTTCAAAGGTAGTTTACTGAACACACTGTATAAATATTTAACTCACTTCTTGTTTGAATTCATCAATAGCCAACTTGGTGGCATCTTCTCTCTTCTTAAAGGAGTATTTGCTGTAGACTTCTGTCATGGCCTCCTCCGTCAACTCCCCCAAGTTAGGTACAGAAGCACCGAAGGATGATAAATGCTCCAGAGATTCGAGGCCTCCGGACATGCTCTCCCATTTGGGACGGTCAATTTCATTCTGTAAAAGTTGTATGCTGTTTTTGTTTTTTGTTGGTTGGCAAAAAGAGAAAAGAGCATCTTTTATTATTAGTAATCTAATATAATTTGTATTGTTTGTTGTCTCAACTGATGCAACAATCACATGGGAACCACAGAAGACCAGCACTGAAGTGCTTTAAATAAGTGCTTAAGCATTATGCTGAGTGGTTACCCATTTCAGTGTACCTAACCTAGTACGTAAGTACATATTGTATTACCTATCATTGTAGCACTGAAATAAACAGTTTCCATTCTATTCTATTCTATAAATGAACCTATACCTTCTATAGTTATACCTTATTTTGTTACCCAGTATACTAGTGCTTAGTCAGTATACTCTGACAGTCGCATTAATTACTTGGTCAAGCTTAAGGCGAGTGTAGCCATCAACGACCTCGACAGTGGTGCCAGTTCATGAAAAAAAAGTTTTCTCTTTATACAAACAACCTATCAGAATATCCGTTGCCCAAGTTTTTAGTATTATCCTTATGTAAAATTAGAACCTGCAAACTCAATGAAATATTCGCTGTTAATAAAGAAGTACCTAAAAATGGCCACTTTTGGTATTAATTGCCATAACTTTAATTACAGCGAATATTTTATTGAGTTTGCGGGTTCTAATTTTACTTAAGGATAATACTAAAAACTTGGGGAACGGATATTCTGATAGGTTGTTTGTATAAAGTTTTTTTTTGTGAAGTGGTGCCACTGTCGAGGTTGTTGACGGGTACACTCGCCTTAAGTGGCTTTGGAATATAGAAAGCATTCATAACATGGTTCAGCAATGGTATTTCGAAAAAAAAATACCCTGACCCTTTAAGATATTACTGCAGATTATATAAAAGGGTCTCAGCTAGTGTCCAGACCTCAAGGCCAACCACTTTTGGAGCTGCGTGAGCTGGTAACCTTGAAATAAACTATGATATTACATCCACAGGACAACAGAAAGGCCCAGGTTAATTTGAAAATATTAGTACTTAGGTAAAATATCTATTGCTTAAATTACTTACCCTTATGTACATCTCAGTCTCTCTCTGCTTGACTTCCCTTGCGTAGTCCGTGCCAGTAGGCAAGACGGCGTGGCGATGTTCCTCGCGCCGAGTGAGCTCGTTCATCGGATCATTGTTGGTGATCCTGACCCCGCCAGTCAGCCCGCCCCGCAGCCGTTGCACCTGCGACTTCGACGGGCACGGGTCGCTGAAGAAACTCCTAAACTCGTCCATCTTCTAAGAAACCGGCTGCAGAAAACAAAAACTTTTGCTGAGTTGACAAACACCCGACAAATACAAAATATAAACAAACGTGATTTTGAGGTTTATATACTATATTGCGTCGGTTTTGAAGTTGCAGTTAATAAGTTACATTGGAAAATAAATAAATTTACTTACTGAATCACCTAATTCTGCATGAAACCTTTATTTTCTTCAAGATTTCTTTCTCTAAACAAAACTGCTGAGCGAAACGGAAACGAAACAAGAACGTTTTTTTTAGAGGTTTTCTGCACAGATGAATAAGGGTTTTCTGGCCTGGATACAAGTATTTTTGACAACGACAAACTTTTTGATAACGTGCGGTACGAGTGTTGCCAGATATCTATATAATCGTGGAGATAACACACTCCTCCTGCTCCTCCTCCTCTTCCTCTCCACCGACCACAGATAAACAAACAGATACCACTGCCCGACACTATAATGCACATTAAAGCCTCTGTGTGGTGTTCACAGCATGGCAATGGCCGACCGACACTGTGTATTTTACACTATAAAACTGTGATAAAACTGCATGACATAACAACTTCCCTCATCCAACCTCGCGTTTTAAACACCGTCCGAGACACATCCTTACGGAAGAAGATGATGAAATCACAGTAGCCACTGCTGCAGCCATTGCGAGTAGATCACACTCCACAAGCTCCTCAAACAACCGACGCCCCCGCCGGCGGGGGCGCGGAGGTCCCTCATTTGCTCCCCACTTTGGGAACTACCGGCACGTGCCGAGTAGATTCAGTCCAATACGTTCTTCCCAGAACAACTCGTAAGCCCATTCGCGCCCCAAGGGCGCGATTGAGCTGGTTGTTTGAACAACCACAAACTTTTCCGGGTGAGCTCCTGCTCCCCACCATACAGTCAGGTGTAGATTGAAAGCCCCGGGGCTAAAAATCGTAGGGTCCACAAAAAAAAAAAAATGACATAACAACTTCGAGCAACACGGTCTTCCGTCTCGTTCCGACCCGGACGGAAGGCCGTCGTTGCTCGAAGCATAACAATGATTTATTTACATACTTCCTTCTTCTGAGTTTACATCATTTTATTATTATTCCTTTAGCGGCTCATGCACTCCATCCAACCCTCTCTCCCTTAACTACACTAATATTTTAAAGAAGAAAGATTTGTTTGTGCATTGTAATTTTGTACTTATGGAGTAGGTCCTACTGCCACGATTTCAAAAAATATTTTTTTATTGGAAATATACAACACTCCTGAGTAGGATGGGCACAGGAAAATGTTTAGAAGCGGGTGAAACCACATAACCATATCATTATTGTATTTTTTATCTTGTTTCGTTGCACTGGCTGGACAGTCCACGTGGTCATATTTCTTGACTGCACTTCTTTTTGCAGACTCTGTGTAAAGTGTAAAGCATGTGTAAAGTAGGTATACCTACTGTTTTCTCACGGTTCACCTGTCAGTTGGGTCATAACTGACCCAACCTTAGAGTATACAAAGACAAGTATACTCTAAGGACCCAACCCCCCCTACTTACTTACCTAGGTACCTTCGAGCAACGACGGCCTTCCGCGGAACGAGACGGAAGACCGTGTTGCTCGAAGCCTAGGTACTATAGGTTGAAAGGTAACATTATTCCCAGTAGAGGGTAAGGTCGATTGAAAAAGCCCGATGAAAAAGATTATAACTAGCCGAAAGGTGACCTCCTTTATTACCTTCTCATGAAAGTGATAAATTTTCCCCATCGAACTTATAGAAATTGGACCTACTAAAGTAAATTATACCCAGTATGTTAACACTTTACCGCATGGATTTTTCAATTATGTCAAAATTAATTCTTGTGATTAAATGGCAGAAAAGAAACGTAAGAAAAATAATGAAAAAAATATACGAACGTGAAAAACAGATGAAAAGTATGAAAATCTATACGTGCCACATTTGGAACAACATGCAGTAATGATTATTCTTCACTGCCTACCAAATATGGAACAATATGCAATAAAGATTAAATAGTTAGTTATATATATATTTATTATTTAGGATGTATTGAAAATCAATAAAACAAATGGTTGTGATGTAGTTTTTATCTTAATTACGAATAAGTGTTTCATTTGGATGTTTTTTTCTTCATTTTCTTCATTTGCATATTTTTTGGAGAAGAAATCAAATCAACAATCAAATTACCATCAACAACAAAATTATCTTCGGAAACTTGTGTAACAATTTCTATCTTTATTAAAACTTAGATAAACCCGACATTTGATGCATCTAATAAATGATTTTTGACCACATGCTTCGATTTTGCATCGTTGGCGTTGATCTTCAGTCCAATCTAGCCAGTGCCCAATACCCCGCGACATAACTATGTTGTATCGTAATTTTTCTGCATGTAGGACCAAATCTGGCCAGTCTCAAGTAAAATACAAACTGCATAGTGTTCCATATCTGCCAGGAACAAAAAACCATAACTGCATGGTGTTCCATATTAGGAACAAAGTTTGATCGAATAATTGAGTATGTTTTGGTGGCTTTTACTTACTTATTTTATAGTCACCGATAAGATACAAGACCTTCTTGAATGAAAACAAAAACTCTACATTTCTTTTAGCAGAATTCTTCTCAATATCCCTGGTTTTTGCACCCAAAAACAGAAAAACGCATGTTTCGCCAAACTCTCATCATTCCACCGAAAAATAACCCAGATACGGGTAGATCGAGAATATTTTTTTGCACTGTACGTTTGGATACATATTTAGCTATGATATTCAATCAAAACTAGAGAAAAATATGACGTGTATCCGAGTATTTTAATAGATTTGATATGTGTCCCATATTTGGAACTGTATTCAGTAAAGGGTTAAAAGTTACTCTAGTAAATTAACCAGCTGATCAGCAATTTTGTACCGGGGTCTCCAAATGTTTTTTCTTATTTCGATCATGGGTAAAGTTCTCAGTTTCATGAGTTCAAGGTACTCGTTCGTTCTTTCGATTTATTACTTTTTTTGCTACTCACTGTATGCATTTCGCAAAATCAAAACATTTCAGACCAATTATTGTTCTATGGAAAACTTCCCTCTTACAGGGAATGTATCGAATTCCCTTTCACCCTGTTTACTCTTTGTCGAGGATCGTGAATCACTGTATGAAAGGTGACTAGTTTATGCAATAGTAAGCGCCATCGCCGTGTAGAGCGGGCTGCACGCGCGGGCTAGATTCGGCAAACAAAATACGCCAAAGAGTATATAATATAACTATAAATACGCAGCACTGCCCTTTTATTTATCCGAATCTAGACCGCGCGCGGCCACCACTTGTATAAAACCAGCAACTATATCGGATTCTTTTCAATTGTTAAACTAAAGTGAACTTATATAGGATCTACAACTTCTATAAGAACATTGAAACACGATATAGGTATTTTTAATTTTAATTTATTCCTTACCGTACTTGGCATAACAAAAATATTCAGATCATTTATAGAAGTTAAATATACAATAACAACTCACATTTCTACAGCTACACAATAGATACGGTGACTCTCCAATTAACACGTATTTTCTATATGATATTATGAGTACAACAATATACTTATAGTGATTTGAATTATGGTTTGAATCATAATTAATTCTGCTCAAACTAAACATAACAAAAAACAGATATAAAAAGAAGTAAATGAATAGTAAGTCCAAAATACTTAATATATAACTAACATATATTACTTTTGTGTGCGAGACCTTACTGTAACTACAGGATGTAACAAAACTGAAAATATTACAAGGCGACACTTTTTACATTGCGATTGCGACCCATGTTCCTCATTGATATTGTTCAGTCACCTTTTCAAAATTGACAGCAACTATTATATAATATTCAGATTAAGATTATTCACAAGAAAGATTAAGTATCAGTTTTCTTAGGTAAGACTTTATATACAGGTATTGTCATATGGTAGAGTTTCATAGGACATTATATTATAATACAGGCATACAGGTTTGTATAAAATAATAACGTTAAATAAGTATTGTATTTTCCGGCTGCTATTTTTTAGCATAAAATACGCTAAGTTCGGCACAATTTACGGGTACACAGAACTGTCACATTATATTAGAACGGGCCGGCCGGGTTACATTCGGCAAAATACAAAAGTAGTGTGGGCTGGGTGACTCGCGTTCCGCAGCACTGCTCTTGTATTTTGCCGAGTCTAACCAGCGCGTGGCCGGCGGCGGCCCCCGCGTGCAGCCCGCTCGACGCAGCGTTGGCGCTTAAAATACAAGCATACACATATTTTGGCAGTTAAATATACGAAGGAGTTTACAGCAACAGTCGACAAATAACAGATTTTTAATTTTATAATAAGCAATAACTGAGATGTGGCATTGGTGTGTGCATATAATAAGTACCAGCCTTACAAATGATTTCGCTGTGAGATAGACAAAGTAGAAAAAAAAACAAGTTGTTTGGTGTCATTCTCGTCGTAAAAAAACGCAAGCAAGACTTAAAATCAGTTGAAATGATTCACGCTTGAGTTCTGTTAAGTTTGCTAAAAGTCACGAACTCTCTTTGGTTTAACAATAACTTTTGACTAGGTGCAAAGTTGTATACTGGCAAGGATATTCCATTTTAGAGGTATACCTAAAGATATGTCAAACCTAAACTCCTGTGAAATTGCTCTATTATACTGGCGAGCGTTTCCTTAGCAAATTCTTAGCTACAGAATGTAAAAAACGCTACATATACTTTAAGGTAACCAGCCCCTAAAACTGGACAGCTTCCTCCAAGGAAGATAGGTCGGAATAAGAAAAAAATTAACAGGACTTGTGAAATGTATCAACCGATCCAGCTAAAAAGTATGAGGTCTTTTTATATCCTTGGAAAAATTGATCAGTTTCATGGGATTGTTCACCCCTTAAGATATTTGCAGCATATTTTTTACATCTTGCATATCTATGTAAAAGAAACAAATAAGCTAAGGAATCGCCCGGCAGAAACGCAGTCATTGTTAGAATGTGGCTTCCGTACCCGTAACGGAAAGAGACGGAAGATCACATTGCTCGAAGGAGTGCGGAGAAACGTGTTTCATTTTATTCTACTTAATAGGGAGTCTTCTTTTTAAGAATAAAAAAACTTTTATTATTACAAATTTCCAAGGACTTTGTAGATGGTGTTGAACTTGTTTTAAAACCTTATGTATTCTAACAAGCCTTTACTCAGTTTTGTTAGTACGCTGTTTCCGTTAATATGCAGGAAAACCCATGAAAGTAACTATTTTTGTGATCTTCTTCTTTTCGTGTGGGACACCGAGTCGTCCAATGACACGTCCATTTTTGTGATGCGAGTAAAGTAATGTAACAATGATAAGTTGCGTTTTGTTTCTCTCATACATCTAAGTGATAAAATTGAAAAATTATTGGACGTTCCGTTCCTTACATTAACGTACCAAGTACAGCGCCATCTATCCAGCGACTAGGGAAGAGTTAAAAATATAAAAAGAAAACTCCCTATTGTATAAAGTAAACATACAGTATGGAAAAATTATGAATACGTTATTAATGTTAAAGAGTAGAAAATACGCTTACATTCGAGTAAGTGGACGAAATTATATACATATATTCCAAAACTCGAGACAATAAAAATAAATACTTGCACAACATGAACAAAAATAGTATACCCTAATTCCAATACCTAAAACGACTTAAAATATATTTTTATAACATGAAGGTTAAATGGTTTTATGACTAATTCCTTTCTTCACCCCCAGCTAAAGACAAATATAATTTTCACCACCTATTTTATTAGTTTAATAATATAATAAATAATCACATTGAACACCCAAAGAGTTAGAGTAACCCGAAACTTTTTATATTATATTTCACATCAACGATTACTAACTTTATAAATAGGTGTAACTAGACAATAAACAAATAAAATAAGATATTAAACTACTAAATCCAACGATATAATTTATATTCAAAAATATTATACGCTATTTTTTAAAAAACAAGAATAATGGCCGTCTGATACAAAAACAATTCTAAATTTGTGCCAAAAATTTAACGGAATGAATCGGAATTGTATAAAAATAACAATAAGACAAAAATTACTGTAAGTATTGAATAGGTTGCTTATCGTTATTCCACGTTAACACAATCTATGGGCAGGGAAATAGTATGGGAAATAGGCAGCGCGAGCATGTAAACAGGTTACTCGCGCTGCTACTCGTCATGCCGCTGCCACTTCCCGTGCTACCGCGAGTGAGCCGACAGCACGAGCTCGAGTGAATGTATTGCTATCTCGCTCACTCGTATTGCTGCGAGTAGAGTATGGCGGCAGTGTGTGTGAACACTCACGCGCGTTAATACTTCCGCAGAAGTATTTCGGGCAATATCCGCGGCAGCGGCAAGTGCATGGTGTGTCCATAAAAGTTGACGGTATCTGAGATGCCTACATATTTTCTTTTTCAACTAGACGCCCACAAGACTTTTATATCACCCACTGCAACTGGGCATAAAATGGTTTCATAATTCATGTAAAAAGTAGCTCTAGTAGTTACTAGAGCTACTTTTTACTTACTTTACTTGAGTAGTTACTCGACTGACACCCTGATAGTCCCCCCCCATTCCAACCGTCCTAGATCGATCACTAGTAAAATTTCAAAAGTTTTTTGAGGCAATCACACTTGGCACTATTTTTACTAGCATTTCGTCAGTTTTCCTTGCCAACACTAACTACTTATCATTACCAAAAATTGGCAGGTTTGCATTCCTAAGAAGACCTAAGTTTAACCTTTGAGCACATCAAACCACGTATTCCCTAGCCAACCACTCTGACTTTACTGTAAAATCCTACTAGTCAATTCAACGTTCTGTATCAAAATTGGTAACGAACAATTTTACCTCAGTCGAAGTAAAAGAATTTGCTGTGGATATATTTTATTTTAAAAAGGTTCTCCGATGTATTGAGAGGTGAAATGTGTAGAGTAGTAACATCTTATAAATAGTTTGGGGACAAACCCAATGCCGTGCGTGAACACGGCGTTTAGCTAATGCTGGACATAAAACAAATTATTCAGGGGAATAAAACGGTGGTCGCCAATATCGAATTAATTACGATACAGTTCATTTTAAATTTTCTGAAAACTGCTGACGCCTACTGGCGCTAGACGGACGCCGGTGCTAACACTGATTGCTAAGATAATATATGTAGTCTATGAAAAGCTGAGTCCGGATGTAACATGTGAGGGGTATAGAAGCAAAGGAAGCATGTATCAAAATATCCTAGCCTGAATTTGAATCACGACTTACGAGAAAACTAGACGTTTTAGCTTTTAAAATTCATTTGAAATTTAAGTGTTTTCATACACAGCTTACAAAAATTGATGAGTGGACTTATTTTCCTTTGCTTCTATACCCTTTATGTATGAAAAAAACCTTATTATTCCAGATTAAAACAATGGGGAGGAAAACTCAATGCTTATTGCAGATGGCAGCAGGCGCGACTGTGCCTAAACGCACCAAGAACAATTAACTGAACTTTAACATTGACACATTTTCGACCAATCAGAGAAAATGGCACAGTCGAGAGTGGCGCCATTAGTTTTCTAGTTTACTCATGAGTTTACTACAGTTCAGAAGTTCTGAAAAGTTGATATTACACTCAATTCGGGATATAAATGATCTTATCTTACCTTAAATTAGTGCTGTCACTTTCCGTCAAATAGGTTTAGAAAAGGATAGGAGATAAGTCCTGTCATTTTTAAAAATGACAATGGGTTCTTCGCAATTTCTAGTCAATTTAGTCGCTATTGTTTTCTATCGACTTATTTTCACATATAACACGTATTTTTCATCAAATTTTAAGACATGACACGGCCAAAAAATCTCCTTATCTTTTTCTAAGCCTAATTGACGAAAAGTGACAGCGCAAATTTAAGGTAAGTTAAAAGAATCTATTTCCCAAATTGAGGGCATTAAGATAGTATATAACCAGTGTATGTTGAGATACAAATCCTTCAGTAGATGTAAGTGCCCGTGGTTCAGTTGTCCTTGGAGGGCTGTATGGACCAGCCGAGGATGCGGCGGTCGAAGCCACAGCTGAAGAAGTTGATGTTGGAAGCCATATCGTCAGCCCACGCCACTGACGTCACCATGCGCCGGTGGCCCTGCAATGGGTAATAGTAGTTTATGCAACTGTCATGAAATGGAGGTAATTAGAATGCGAGTGTCTGTTTATCACACGAGGCGTAGCCGACTGTGATAATAGTTTGACACGAGCATTCTAATGCCTAATGATAGCAGTTGCACACACTATTTTATCTACACTCTCAAAAAAAAACTCAGTTTAACACTTTTCCTTCATAATTCGAACATTATGAGACGAGTGTAGATAAAATATATAATTGTTAGAATACATACATATAATCACGTGTCTTTCCCAGAGGGTTAGGCAGAGACTACATCATTCCACTTGCTACGATCCTGACACCTCTTTCGCTTCTTCAACATGCATCAACCTTTTCATGCATGCGTCGGTTTAGGGTACTCTTGACCTGACCTTTCATTAGAACGTCCCCGATCTGATCCAAGTACGTGCGTGCGTCTTGGTCTTCCCTTTCCAACGTTCCCATCCACACTCGCCATATACACCTTTTTCGTTAATCTTCTTTCATTCATTCTCTCAATGTGACCAAACCATCTCAGCATTCCTTTTTCTATACCAGTCACTGCGTCTTCTTTTATACCGCAACAAAAACAGTATACATGTGCGCTACGTCTGACAAATATTTTAATATAATTTCGAAAATTGTTTATCACTGTAGTGACAGGTTGTCAGCCCATCGCCTAAAATTACAATACACTGCATCCTCGAGTCTTTTATTCGCCTCTTACGACACTCACGGGAAATAAATTGAGTTATGCTATTCTAAGCCGGCATAGAAAAGTTGCAAAATTTTCATCCGCAGGCAGGATATGAACCAGCGTCTTTCACTATTAGTACTAGAAACGCTACTTTATCATCTGGGCTACCGCGGCTCAAGTGTTGCCTGCGAAATTATGCAAATGTATCTTAATGCCAATAACGAGTGGCATGTTTTCTCCACTATTCCCAGCGGTTAATAATAATTAAATAATGACAGAATTTGTTATTATTTCATTTATTATTGTTTGTTTTTGCATCTCTCTCTCTCTCTCTCTCTCTCTCTCTCTAGCTCTCTCACTCAACTTTGTGTTGAACACCAAGTTGAAGAACGGTTCGATAAACCCTGATGCAAGTTCTTTAGGTCGGCTGGAAGCAATTTCTTTAGAAATAAAATAAAAGGTAGGTGTGACAGCACGTGACGTTTGGATGCTCTGTGTGCTGTATTATAACGGTGTAACCCAAGAAACTTAGGCCGAAAAAAAAAAAAAATTGTCATCCCATACAATTTGACCCGGCCGGGCCATACATTTTGTATGTTTTTTTTTCACATTTTGACCTATGTTTCTTGTGGAAACTCATTCAGTTTCACGGAATAGTTCAGCCTTTATTATATTTGAAGCATTTTATGTATCTTCTTATTATACCACGTTTCACACAATGCCAATATGGGCAGGGAAATAGTAGGGGAAGTGGGCGGCTCGAGTATGTAAACAGGTTACTCGCGCTGTCATTTGTCATGTCGCTGCCACTTCCCGTGTTCCCTCGAATGTCGGCTTTTCGTGCGCGAGTCAAAGGAACGGCAGCAAGAACGCGTGTGGAATGTATTGCTATCTCGCTCACTCATATTGGTGCGATATCGTAAACTCAGATCGGGCTGGTGATAAGAAACAACTTTCCCCAAGAAACATAGGTAAAAATATGCAAAATTTGGTGCTCCCAAGTTGCAAGTATCAACTGATCGGCAATTTAGTATTGCCGATCAGTTGATACTTGCAACTTCAAAATACTTTTGTCTTATTTCGACCTATGTGCCTTGGGGAAAGTTGTTCCTAATTACAAGCCCGTACTCTGTTTTTAGTATCAGTCACTTGTAAAATATCCCCCTATATAAATGTTATCTTGGTTCAAATCTTACTATGACGAACGAAATGTTTTTGTGTTATTTTTTTATTAAGTATGGATTTGCTCTTGACTCTAGTCTAGGTCATAGGACAGAGACAGAGTCTAAGATGGAGCGAGCTCACCCAGAAGAAGCCTGTTCACTCTTACTTTGAAGATATTAGGGTTGTATGCGTTTGGAAACACAGACGCAGGTAGTGAGTTCCACTCTTTAGCAGTGCGCATTATAAATGATGACTGGAAGCGCTTAGTCCGAATGTTTCTCTATTTTCGGTGATACTAACCTGCCTGGTAGAGCGCGGCAGTCGGGCCAGCCGCTGCCCCAGCAGGTCGAACACCCTGACTTGTCTGTTGTCGTGGGGGATGGCAATAAGGCCGCCCGAGCTCACGCCCACTCGGTTCACGGACGAGTCCGAGCGGATCGTGGCCAGCGCTGACCGCATGTTGCGTACGTCCCACACCTGTGATGAAAAACAAGTAAAAAATTAATAATACGTTTATCCACCAAAAACACAACGTGTGTACAAAATTACTTTTCTGCCAAGCTAAAGGGCAGACAATTTCTCCACTTATTCTTAATATTATTTTACACAAAATAAGTATTATTTATAACAATATTTTGCTAAAAGTTTATTTGCAAAAACTAACAAAACATTTGTGTCAATTTATTACTTAATATCTATGCTTTCAAGTAAACGAGTTGCCAAGAATATAGCATTTTTTATGCCTAGCTAAAATTAGATTTTAAGCACTTATATTAAGGCGAGTGTAGCCGTCAACATTTTCTCTTTATACAAACAATCTGTCCGAATGTCCGTTGCCCAAGTTTTTAGTATTATCCTTGAGTAAAATTAGAACCTGCAAACTCAATGAAATATTCACTGTAATTAAAGTTATGGAAAAAAGTCCCCAAAAACAGCCACTTTTGGTATTAATTGCCATAACTTTAATTACAGCGAATATTTGATTGAGTTTGCAGATCCTTATTTTACTTAAGTATAATACTAAAAACTTGGGCAACGGATATTCTGATAGATTGTTTGTATAAAGATTTTTTTTTGTGAAGTGGCGCCACTGTCGAGGACGTTCACGCGTACACTCGCCTTAATGTTATGGCTTCTATACACATTGCCAACGACTTCTTACGGTCAGCGCGTAACAAAGTGCGACGCTGATGCTGGAATTCCGCGACGTAAATCTAAAGAGAATCAATTCAAAAGGCGTAATTCTTAAAAAGCAGCACGCCCAGCAGTTTCTTTCTCAGAAAAAATGCTTTTTTCCCGGCATAAATTATACATAAAACCTTTCTCTTTATAACTCTATCTACTAAAGAAAACCGCATCAAAATCCGATGCGTACTTTTACAGATTTAAACATGTATAGGGACACGGGGAGCAACTTCATATTTTATACTACTTAGTAAAGAGGTATTTTTAATATGTGAGCTTATTTATTTACCAACAAAATTATTCCTACAATAACAATTAATTATGTAAATGTTTTACCTTCACGGAGCGGTCGTCGGATCCGGAAACTACTTTGTCTTCGCGCGTAAACACCGCTGACGTCACACTCCTATAAAAAAACGAGATCATAAATCCAGTCATAAAACTGGACATAAATATGTCAATCACGGGAATAACAACCATTTTAAATAAACTCGTTAAATCTGTAATGGAAGGTCATGTCGTTTTAGTATCGACTAGCAGCCTGCCCAGCGGTTCCACCCGCTGCTAACCATTTTCCCGCGGGAATAAGACATTTTCATATAGGCTATGTTCATCAGGGATAATGTAGGATTCTAAAAGTAAAAGATTTTTTTAAATCGGTTCAGTGTTTTCGTAGCCTATTCAATTTAAACAAACAATCAAATCTTTCAACCTTTATAATATTAGTGAAGATATGGCAATACCGTGCCGTGCAATGTCGGCTTATAATATCATCGCCATTCTTTCCCGCAGGTGTCGAAAGAGTCAACTCAAAGACTCGAGGATTTCATCTATGTTAGGCAACCCTCTCTCTGTATCACAAGACACACAATTTCTTGATATGACCCTCAAACATTTGTCAGGCGTAGCGATAACGACAATTTTTAGGCCCGTCGACGCTCTGCCTTCCCCTATACTTACTCGGTGTGACCCTGGAAGACGGAGACGGAGTGTATGGGCTCGCGGAAGTCCCAGAGTCTGAATGTGGTGTCTCGCGAGGCTGTCACCACGAGACGGGAGCTGTGGTGGGCTGATGCGTGGGTTAGTTCGTGGTCGTGTCCTGGGGATATATTTTTTGAGAGTCAGTATATTGATAACTCAGTAGTTGTCCGGTTTAGCCCAGTTTAACTTGCTTTTTATGTTTCAATTTACAGTTTCTGGACCATTGGCCGAACCAAATTTATTATTTTGTGTATGTAATTTATACTTTTGAAAACTTTAGAATCTATTGGTTTTTTTTTTGGGTTTGCGGACATTTACTGCCCTTTTGATCTCATGTAGGTTGTAGAAATAACTATTTCACACGAAGTACACCAACAGCTAACAGGTATCGGATGTGAGTGAAGGGGGCTTTACCTACAGTTGGCATCGGCAGTTAATTCGTATTGCGAGTAGCGACCGAAGCGAACTTGACCTCACATTACACCTGAAACAAACACACGAGCGGAGCGAGCTATTTCGCGTAACTTACCAGTTAGTATCTGCAAGCACTCCCCAGTCTCTACATCGTATAAGTTGGCAGTACGATCCCAGGACGCGGTGATGACGTGATCGCCGCCCGCCAGCCAATCAGCGGCCACCACTACACCCATGTGGCCAATCAGCTCGCACAGCGGAGTGCGCAGTACTTCGGGACGGTCACCACCCTCTCCCAGGCTCTCTTCGCCGCCGCCCTCCAATTCCTCTTCGGAGGACTGGCCTCGCTGGAGCAAAAATTTATACATCAGAAAAACATAATTTGCAAATAGGTACTGATAGGATAAAATAAAAATGTAAGGTCTACAGCTCTCCTGACTGATAATTAATTGTATTGCACTAGCCAATTTACCTGTCAAACTCAAACCTGTTCGAGGTAAGTATGGCAAATACCTACTAACTACGGGAATCCGACACAGCGTTGCAATACATTGAATAGTATTTTTGTTTTACGTGTTCTGAGCCGATTTAGATAGAGATACGTGTTGATTTAATGTAGAGTCAAAGATAAAAGAAAAAATAAATGGTAAATGTTTTAAATAACATCTAACAAGTTTTCTTGTTTTATTGGTTTACCGATATCAATAAGAAAACCTTTCACAATGGACAGCCTTGCAAGGTTATACTAAAAGTGCAAATCATTAAAACGTTTATGACTTGCAATTTAATCGACAAGTCTTACAATTTACAAGTACCTACTCATAATGATCTGAGGACGGGACAGACGTTATGATGATGCAAAACAGGCGATCTTCGGCCCGATCTTGTGTAGACATGATATTCGTCAATGATACTGCTTAAGATATTCTTCTTCAACAGCCACACCAGCCAAGGTGGACTGATTTGTTATGCAGCTTAGATTAGATTTTAGCTTAGATTTGCATTCGACCCATGACGTTCATCGTACCTTGCCGTACCATATATAAAATGGAACAAGTAACATCTTGCAAAAAAGTACAGAGTAACTACCGGCAAGTCCCAGTTAACGGCGGCCTGCCACACGTGTGCCGAGTTGTCGCCGCTGCTGGTAAGCGCGATATCTCTGTTAGGATGGAACCGGATCGAGTTCACTGACCCCGAGTGGCCAGTATACTGAAGGAGACATTTTCCCCACTCTACGCTCCATACACATGCCGTGTGGTCTGCAACAAGATTGAAAATTAGAAAGGAAAATATAAATGTGATAAATAGTAACAAAAATTCCTCAATATCTTGATATGGCTAGCAATAAAAACAAGTTTAACATTTATTTCTGGGTACAATTTGTCCTTGTTGCATTATTTCATTTGAGCAATAAAGTATATGTTATTCCTAACTTAAGGTCGAAAAGCTAATCGACACTTAATTTGTGTAAAAACTTCTTGCCCAGCCTAGGTATACTCAAGCGAAAACCCATGATTGAATTATAAAAACTTACATACTCATTTTAATTCTTAAAACTAGTTACATTTTCTAATAATTATTAGAAATAATTTGCTGTGCGGTGACGGCTTCGAATCGCATCATATTTGTCTTAAGCTAGCACTTTCTAAACCTACACATACACATATCACGCCTATAATCCCTTGGGGAGGCAGAGCGTAAACAGCCGCAAGAAACGGCTATTTACACCACGTCTGACAAATGTTTGAGGGTCATTCGAAAAATTGTGCATTGCTATAGTGACAGGTTGTCAGCCCGTCGCCTTAAATTGCAATACACACCCTAGAGTCCCTTAGTCGCCTCTTACGACTCCCACGGGAAAGAAATGGGGTGATGCTATTCTAATCCGGCATCACACGGCATTCAAAACCTACTGGCAAAGAATACCTAATCTACTTGTAAGAAACAATAAAATTGCCCTGTAGTGCTGGCTTAGAATAGTATAACTGAAATTCTACTCATGGGTGTCGCAAAAAGCGACTTATTAAGATAATTATCCAGGGAATGGGCAGCAGCATTCTCTGTGAATGAATTAGAATTTCAATACCCCCCAAAAGGCCCCCAAAAGGGGGAGGCCCATGTCCAGTAGTGGATTGTTCTAGCTGTTAATTTATGTATATTCACCTGCAGAAGCAGTTCCTATAAGTGACTGTCCAGGTCTAGCCGATGAGACGTCCCAGATCCCATCCTTATGCCCAGTGAACTCTCGGACTAACTGGCAGTTGTAAGTGGGCGCTTTGAAGCTGGAGACTATCTTGCTGGTCTGCACTCTGAGCTTGTGACTTGCTTTCACCTTCTGAGAGTTGCTTTGGGTTACTGAAATAGGATAGAAAATTAAACAACTTGGTAAGTGAATTATGGTAACAAAGTTTATGTAATGAAAAATTCAATAATTGTTTATATATATCTTAATGTACCCAGTTTATATTAATTATGTTTTTTTAAATTAAAAGCAATTCATAAGGGTCAGCTTAGATATCTGTCATTGTATAAAGCACAACACACAACCTGGTGCAATTTCGAAGGCAGCCAGTTATCTTTCATGTCATTTGACACCATAAGATTATGACCCACAATCTACCACAATAAATTATATAATATTTGATATATAATGGATCCATTCTGAACTCATGTGAGAGGTAGTTACTTTTCTATATTATTTTTAAGTAAAATATTTATTACTAGCGGCCTGCCCAGCGGTTTCACTCGGTTTCTGCTAACCATTTTCTTGCAGGAATATGACATTTTAATATACCCTATGTTCATCAGGGATATTGTAGGATTCTAATAGTAAATGTTTTTTTTAAATCGGTCTGGTATTTCAGAGTATTTTATTATTTATTAGCAGGCTGGCAGATGAGACAACTGTTGGTTGGCTGTATCCAGTTATACATTGTTGGTTTACTTGTTGGTTATAGATTAATTAAGTTTGTTTTAAATTGGTTCATGGATTTAACAAACAAACAACCAAACAATCAAACTTTTTGTCTTTTATTAGTGTAGATTTGCAGGATTCTTTGTAATAATAAAAACTAAGTAATGTACCTAGTCAATATAAACAGTGTAAAATATATTGTTCTTTGGTCATCTTGAAGCAGATAATAAAGCAACTTACCTAATCTATGAAACCAACATACTTACTACAAGAAAGCTACACTATTTTTAAATGTCTTTTATAATTATATAAAAACAGTTTACAGCTGGCTAATATTACTTTCTTTTTACAGGCAAATTTTTAGTTTAATAATTATTTTAGTTGGGTCAAGATTTTATAAAATATACAATTTGAAATTAAATTATCAGCAGCCCTTTAGTGTATCACAAATTAAAATAATATTTACCAAAACAGTAATACCCAGAATTTCTACACAGTCTCATGTTCAAATATTGTTTCCACACTGATACTTTCATCCATTTTGTAATAAAAATATCAAGATAAGATTGTACAAGTCAATCACACTGATAAAAATGTCTAGATTTAGGTTCAATCAGTCTTTAAATCAGTTTTGAAATCTACATAAAATGCCTATGAATTGTTGTAACCTTGAAACCATTATACCTATTACAATGAACACATGCCTACATTGAATTTATACCTGAATAACAGGTCAAAAACTGCTTTATACCAGATTCAATTGGTAATCAAAACAAAACAGCATAGTTTTGTTTACATGGTGTATATCACTGAAGGTTTAAATTATGTGTTGTATTTAGTTTTCAATCTTTATATAAATATGAATAATGCTATCATATAAAAAATACATAAATAAAATCAAAACTAGGTATTTACAAAACAAACAAATTTATTAATTCATATATTTGCAGCACCTATGCTATGGTTACTATATGATAAATGTATATATGAAGGCTTTGGTTTAGTTGATGGAATGAATGTTATCAAATAAAATAAAACAA
Source organism: Tuta absoluta (assembly GCA_027580185.1). Taxonomy (NCBI): domain Eukaryota; kingdom Metazoa; phylum Arthropoda; class Insecta; order Lepidoptera; family Gelechiidae; genus Tuta; species Tuta absoluta. The sequence goes on along the minus strand of JAQAHW010000019.1, from coordinate 175,805 downwards.
GTATTTTCAATACATACATTTAACTTTTGAGTTCTTTCCTGTAGTTTCAAACTCAATGTAGTCTGCATTTGGACGGTCCCCTATGTAGCTTTCTCTTTCTAGCTTTTCACTCAGAATATCTATCTTCTCTTGCACTAAAATAAAAACCACACATCATTAAACATACACATGTAAAGGTCAAGAATGTTAAGAAATCCTTGCATAAGGAAAAAAGCTATTGGCAATGAAAGGATCTTACAAAACAATTTATTTTGCAACCACCTATAAATATTCCAAGGCCATTCTTAGGTTGCTGCAGACCTGTTTCAATTTACAGCTGGTTATTTATGATGCATATACGGTTATGGACTTACAGTTTAGGTTTTCAGTGTACAAAAGATCAAACTCTTTTTCTATCTGGGAGAAAAGTTCATGCAAGCGTGACCGAAATACTGGTGGTATTGAGGTCTCTGAATCCTCCATCTTAAGGTAGTTGGGAATTCCATCGGAACCTTCGGTGAGCGCCTGGAGCCTTCGCTTGCTGGATTTCATGGTCACGGAGACAGAACGACGATCTCAGTGATCCGATTTCACATCACCGAATTTACAAGCAATTTACCACCCTTATCAAAAGTTTTAGAACACGTTAGCGCACACTTAGCCACTTGCTGGATATTTAATATCAAGTTGGATCACGTTTTAATATTTCTTTGAAATTAATTTTCAAAATAAATACACGACGAGATAAATCCACAACATCTGACATTTATATGACGTTAAAAAGGAATGTGTTGCAACAGTAAAAAAACTACAATACCGTACCGATCACTGACGTACCGATTCAAAAATCGGTATGTCGAACAGTGAGTGGTAAACAGCGTCGGTCGACGTAAAATACATCTCTCTTTGATCGCACGAGAAATCTCCACGAAACGACAAAAAAATCGTTTAAAGTGACAAACATTGCGACGAATCGGATCGTGCGTTCTTCTCTGTTTACGTTATTAAACTCACGCAGAGTTAGAGTTAGAGTTAAAGAAGAAGACCTTTTCTCTGTCTACCATTGATCAGTGGTTATATGCTCTTTACAATGCTGTCTACGTTTAATATTACTAGTGGACGCACGTTGTGTGGCTAAGGCTTTAAAGTGTTAAATGGCAACATTATTAAAAAGATGAATCAAAGTCTATGAAATAAAATGGCCGGTGCTTGAGGTCGTGACAAAACTGCCAACGTACGACTTATTTTTGTGATATTTTATTCAAAATCATGTCGTTTTCTGATTTATACGCCAAATATAATTGTAGTTATTGTCAAGAAGAAATAAATGGCATACGTGTTAAATGTGCTGAGTGTGCGGATTTTGATATTTGTTTGCAGGTAAAGTAGCGTTGCTGCCATTTTTTGTTTGTAGTTTTGGCGCAAATTTTGAACCGTTTTGTATTTATATCATTATTTTTTATTTTACAGTGTTTTTCTGTTGGTGCTGAAATAGGGACACATAAAAATGACCACTCTTATCAATACATGGTAAGTTCTTATCTACATAACAAGCTGTAATAAGGTGGCATGGTATTTTTGTGTATTCATATCTAAGTATATTTTCTGCCAACTTTCTTCTAGGACTCTGGTGCATTTGGAATATTCTTGGGACGAAGTAGTTGGTCTGCGAATGAAGAAGTGAGACTCCTCGACGCAATAGAACAATTTGGGTTTGGTAACTGGGAAGATATTGCTAAACATATAGAGACTCGGACACCCGAAGGTTTGTATGACCAATTTATTTTAAAACTATAGTTTTAAACTATGTTCATCATCAACAGCTGTACTATATATGGGCTTCCCCCTATTGATGGTGTATACTTTAGTCACCAAACTTGGCAGGCTAGTTGTTGAATGCTAGACAAGGTGCTGTATTCTTAGGAAATACTGTTACATGTTTCCTGCATAGTACTCTCTCTTTTCCTAGTTCCACAGATAAACGGAAGTTATGTTATTGTGGCAGCAAAATACTCACTTATAATAATTTACTTTTCAGAGGCAAAGGATGAATATATCACAAGGTATTTGGAAGGCAGTATTGGGCGGGCCACTTGGGGCAATGTGGAGAGCACAAGTCGGCCGTCATTGCACTGCGCAGATCAAGACGAAGGTCCACTTGGCCCCAGTGCTGTCTCCAGACTTCCTTCCTTGGCCGTCTCCTCTGATGAGGCAGCACAGCTTTGTTATATGCCTAATAGAGACGATTTTGAAAGGGTAAGAGGCATTAATATGCATCAACACAATAAAATCATAAAAATGTAGGCACAGCACCAAAACTGTGCACATGTGTTGGTCATGCAATTTTTTCTCGAGAACATAATCCTTGCAATAAATTAGAGCCTGCACCAAGCTAATTCCCACAATCCATTGGTGCCTTTAGCTGTTTTAAATTAATTATTTAAAATCCAGAGCAAATTAATTTAAAACAGGTAAGCCCTTAAGTGAATGATTGTCACCAACTGTCCCCGTTAATATAATAAATGCCTGCAATTTATGTTATATGGTAAAACTATTTATAAATAGGATTTGTTTTTGCTATTTACAGGAACATGATCATGAGGCTGAGCAGTTGGTATCTGCATTATCTATAACTCCAGAGGATGATGAATTGGATGTTGGTAAGAAAGTACCTCATTATTGATTAGCTTAACTTTTAAATAATCCTGATTTGGTACTTCTCAAGTTTGCTGACAAGTCATCTTACAATATCACTGTCTAAGACTGCTGACTCCATAATAGGAATTGTTACAGTCATTAATTACTTCACATTTTACAATCTTTTCTGATCTCCGTTCTTGTAAGTGTTAACTTACAATCTTTTTTTTACATATGATGTGTAATGGTAAAAGTTTCAAATAGATATAACCAAGTCTTTGAAGAGATTGAAAATTAGGAAAGGTCAGTCAAGGCGCCCATAGCCCAGTTAGCAGTGCAGTAGGACCATACCGTACAGACCCCAGTTCAAGTCCTGGTGGGCGCTAACATTTTTTTGGTTTCTTATTTTCATTTATGACAATAATATAAGCACTGTGACTGCATTATAAACCATAGTACAGTGTTAAAGTTAAAATCTGTTTTAGCATGTATTTCCTATTAAATTTATAAGTGACTGCTATTTTTTTGACTTACCTATATTTATTTAGACAGGTTTATGTACTAACTTGATCTCCCTGAATACATTTCAGCACTAAAACTATCCCAAGTGGATATATACACGCGTCGACTGCGCGAGCGGACGCGAAGAAAACGCCTTGTCCGGGACTACCAGCTCGTGTCCGTTTTCTTCAGCAACCAACGGAACAAGCAGAAGACACTCGGGAAACTTGCCAAAGAAAAGAAGTAAGTGCCTATCTAAGTGATTCTGCAGGGTGGGCAAGCTTCCTGTCGTTCTAAATAATTTCCCTAAGAAAAACAGATTGAGGGAAAAACTTGTCATGTAATGAAATAGTCATTTGAGTTACATCAGCTAAGAGCAATCCACTGAACCGCAGAATCAGCTGGGCAATGGCGTCTTCTAGGTTATGCATAGACACAAATGCACAGACAATAGTAATAAGTATTTAGTTTATAGTTAAGCACTTACGCCGCTAGCCATTTCAGTGGTACCATGAGTATGAGGGCTCCAGGGGCTGCTGCCGAGGGTGCTGCCAGTAGGAAGCGCGATAAATATTAAGTCCTGAGCGCAAACTCAAATTTTGTCTCGTTCGCTGTGGAAACAGCCGGGTGCTGGTGCAATGAGGCTAAGGCTTTTATAGCAGAATTCGGTATCCACTTAAGAGAGAGAGGAGGTGACCCCCGCTCTGGTTCTTTTCTGGTGCAAAGGAAGAGTGAAAAAAGCAGTTATAGGTTATCGTTACGATTGCAGAGAGTTCACCGAACGTCTCCGGTGGACGGCCCAGTTCTACGGGCGCGCGGAGCAGGCGGGCGTGGTGGCGGGGCTGTGGCGGGAGCGGGAGCTGCGCGTGCGGCTGGCGGAGCTGCACCGCTACCGGCTGGCGGGGGTCACGCGGCTGGAGGAGTGCGCGCACTACGAGCAGCACGCCGCGCACCGCAAGCACCCGCACGCGCAGCCGCACCATCTCGACGTGAGGCCGCGACACTTGGTACAACGCTTTGCTCACCCCGCCGCGTTGCGTGCTACGTCAAGATTGTCGATAGGATGTAACAAACAAACAGATATACTTGCATTATTTCACCAACGGCAGGTGAACCGCGTTAGTCGGTTGTACCGAAACTTGCTGGTTTGAACCCTGCCTGCCCTGCAATTTTGCAAATTCTCAAAAATATACGTAAATTTTTTTTAGAATCACCTATCCGACCTCTCTTTTACTCTTGTCGAAAAGAAACAGAGAGCAGACAAGGAATCCTAAAAGCTTATTAGTTAATACTCTGTCCTCCAGGACTAGAAGTTCCACTGAGTTGTGGCCCCCAGGATTTTAGTTGAGCATTCTGTATTTCCATAATACAGTTCCATGAAGTAACATAAAGAAATACCTATCCAAAATAATTAAAAAATCATGTAGTGTATCTAATTTACAATGATATGCATCAAGATACACTTCCTTTTATGACTACTGGAAAAGATACAGATGATAATTGTTTTATTGTGATTTTCAATGCAAAAAAAAAACGAAATCAAACTCGTGACACCAGTATTTTACTCCAGTATTATCTAATATCGCGGTATTACACAATCACATCTTGACGTTATACGCAACGCCCATTCACATTTAATTTTTATTGTTGTTTTATTTAATTTCATTTTCGTTAGTACTCGCTCGCATCTTTCACAACGGAACCAAATATGCGAATTTGTGTTGTGTCACCTACCTTACCTAAATACCTACCTCATATTTTAATTTCGATCATACTTCGCATGGCTGATTCATGATCATCCGCGCTTACGCTTCGCGATACTGTCGTAGACACAAGTAGACCGTAGATTAAAATAAAATTTAGATAGTATTCAAACAATACAGTAGAACCTGTTTAACTGAGTTCTCATGGTGCTTACGAATTCTTCTCTGTTATACAGCTTTATCGCTTACCCTGTTTCCCAATCAACGACGTTTATGATTATAATTTTTATTGGGTTTCACTCACAGATGTCAAACTTGACCAATTTATAATTTAAAGATGTCAATAATCTCTATGAAAGTTAATCCAATCGCCCGTGATATAGAGACGTGTTTATTTAAAGTCTCACTAATAGAGGACTAAATGAAAAATGTCTCATTCAAAGAGGTCAGGGATTTTTATACAACTGAAAGACAAGGACGGATGTATTAGAGCTAGAAAAAAATGAAAATTGCAATTACAGAGGCTATTAAACTTTTTGTATCAGTTAAGGAGATAAATATGAAAAAAAGAACGAGAATAAATCTCATTAAATGAGGTTGTTAATTCTCAGATAAACAGGTAACCAGTTGAACGTATCAGTTATAGCACAATATACAAATGAACAGTAGTTTAAGGCGAGTGTAGCCGTCAACGACCTCGACAGTGGCGCCACTTCACAAAAAAAAAGATTTCTCTTTATACAAACAATCGATCAGAATATCCGTTGCCCAAGTTTATAGTATTATTCTTAAGTAAAATTAGCACCTGCAAACTTAATTAAAATGCGCTGCAATTAAAGTTATGGAAAAAAGTAAGTATTAATTGCCATAACTTTAATTACAGCAAATATTTCATTGAGTTTGCAGGTTTTAATTTTACTTATGAATAATACTAAAAACTTGGGCTTGAACAATAACGCGCGGCGGCAGTACAGTTCGCTGTGACACGAGCGGCCCGAGATTCTATGTAGTACTCGTGTACGTATAGGTCGGTCGGGCGTGTGTATGTGTGGGTGCGAAAACCGGACGTTTGTATGAAGTCAAACTACTTGCCCTTGGTATATTGTGGTTATGGGGTAGTTTCTCACTTATCCAGGTCCTACTTTACCAGGTTTCACTGTACTAGCTTTTTTTGAATATTGGCAGAAAATTGAAATGCTATTTTATGGCTTTACAAATGATCTCGACGGGCGATCAAAAACAAACACTTGGCCTTTGTACAAGTTTGCATGTTTAGTAGATTTTAGACCATGATTAGAAACTTTGCGACTCTTATAGCAAAGTCATTTTAGTTTTAGCAATACAAGTAGCTTTTATGTGTTGATAATTGATTGCATTCTCGTAACGTCTTTTATGGCCTCTACAGTAATTCTGTTAGTATGTAAAGTACAGGTAGTTTAAAATACGATAGTAACGTTAACGAAGGTATATTTGTACGGTCAAGATCAGGCTGGGTTAGACAGTTTGGACTTTGGAGCGTTCTTTTGCCGCGCGCATAAGACACACATTCACATTCTCGGTTTGCGTGTCTAACCGCACGTGAGCTTGACTGTACCTATACCTAAAGTCACTAAATTTTAAATAGAGAATAAATCCCGCATAACACAGTCAAAAGAAGTAAGAAGCAGTGGAAATGAATGCTGTGTCTGATGACTTTCGCTCTGAAAAGTTTAGTAGGTTTAATTTATTTCCTGCGGGTGTCGTAAGACGCGATTTAGGCACTCGAGAGTTTCGTGTCCCTCAAGCTGTAATCCTCACATATGAAAACTTAACGAAAAGCAATTTTGGTTTTGTCAAAAAATAGTACTGAAATAGTGACAATTAGTGACATATGCAAAAAAATTAGTGACTTCATATTTCCCAAGATATAGCTATCGTTTGGTGAGGATTACAAATCGAGGCTCACGCTGTAATCCCAACGCTCGTGTGAGCAAACGGTGGGGTATTTTCACTTGGTCTACATTCCAAAAAATAGTGCCTAATTAGTGACTAATAGTGACAAAAGATGAGAAGTAGTCGCTTTATAATTCCGAAGTTATAAAGGCATCTTTGTGAGGATTATACCTATAGCAATTTTTGCTGTAATCCTCACCTCATTTCTGCTAAACGCTTAGGTCTTTTGACTCAAATTTAGTATCAAAAAATAGAGCTTAAATAGTGTTCTTAAACTGCATTGATATTTATTTAGTTTATGTAGTAGAAGCAATTAAAAAAACCGTAAGAACTTCTTCATACAAAATGGTCAGGTACAGTCGCGAACAATACTTCGTATTGTGAAGCTCAAAATTTGTAGGTATGTAAACAAACAAATAGCTTTTTTTCAAGTTTTTCGTTTATATCTATCAGTTTAGTACAAAAATAAATAGATAAAAATGTATAGTTTGGTATTCGATAATAACAAGAAACATATTATGTGGTAAAATACATTAAAGCAAGACTAATGCACTAATAAATAAATGTATGTACATAGTTACCGACGTACGAGTAGTAATATATTAATAAACATAAGAACGTACCTAGAGGAATATATACTACCGACATAACAAACCAGTATTGAGCTTCAAGTACGACAATACGAAGTATTGTTCGCGACTTTACCTGACCATTTTGTATGAAGAAGTTCTTACGGTTTTTTTAATTGCTTCTACTACATAAACTAAATAAATATCAATGCAGTTTAAGAACACTATTTAAGCACTATTTTTTTATACTAAATTTGAGTCAAAAGACCTTAGCGTTTAGCAGAAATGAGGTGAGGATTACAGCAAAAATTGCTATAGGTATAATCCTCACAAAGATGCCTTTATAACTTCGGAATTATAAAGCGACTATTTCTCATCTTTTGTCACTATCAGTCACTAATTAGGCACTATTTTTTGGAATGTAGACCAAGTGAAAATACCCCACCGTTTGCTCACACGAGAGTTGGGATTACAGCGTGAGCCTTGATCTGTAATCCTCACCAAACGATAGCCATATCTTGGGAAATATGAAGTCACTAATTTTCATGCATATGTCACTATTTGTCACTATTTCAGTACTATTTTTTGACAAAACCAAAATTGCTTTTCGGTAAGTTTTCATAGGTGAGGATTACAGCTTGAGGGACACAGAGTTTCATGTTTATTACAATTAAAGGCTGATAACCTGTCAATATAATGGTATACGATTTTTCGGAAACGCCCCTCAAATAGATGACGTCAGACGTACAGCCTACTCCGCAAGGGTTTTTTCGTATGGGACACCGAGCCATCCAACGACCCGATAAACACTGGCGTCAGAGTATTACAACCGCCTACTACTAGAACTAGGCCTCTGACATGGTTGTGTAACGACCGCCATCTAAGTAGGTGATCATAGATAGCAACCGGGACCGATACTTAACGTGCCTGCCGAAGCACGGAACCATCTTTCTTTTCGGACAATCAGGTGGTTCAGCCTGCAATGTCTTAACCAGAATGGGGATAAATTTACAAGTGATAAATATCAACTTTGTAAGTAGCGCACCGAGAATCGAATCCGGAACCTTTGCGTCGCAGGCATTGAGCTTCAAGTACGACAATACGAAGTATTGTTCGCGACTGTACCTGACCATTTTGTATGAAGAAGTTCTTACGGTTTTTTTAATTGCTTCTACTACATAAACTAAATAAATATCAATGCAGTTTAAGAACACTATTTAAGCACTATTTTTTTATACTAAATTTGAGTCAAAAGACCTTAGCGTTTAGCAGAAATGAGGTGAGGATTACAGCAAAAATTGCTGTAGGTATAATCCTCACAAAGATGCCTTTATAACTTCGGAATTATAAAGCGACTATTTCTCATCTTTTGTCACTATCAGTCACTAATTAGGCACTATTTTTTGGAATGTAGACCAAGTGAAAATACCCCACCGTTTGCTCACACGAGAGTTGGGATTACAGCGTGAGCCTTGATCTGTAATCCTCACCAAACGATAGCCATATCTTGGGAAATATGAAGTCACTAATTTTCATGCATATGTCACTATTTGTCACTATTTCAGTACTATTTTTTGACAAAACCAAAATTGCTTTTCGGTAAGTTTTCATAGGTGAGGATTACAGCTTGAGGGACACAGAGTTTCATGTTTATTACAATTAAAGGCTGATAACCTGTCAATATAATGGTATACGATTTTTCGGAAACGCCCCTCAAATAGATGACGTCAGACGTACAGCCTACTCCGCAAGGGTTTTTTCGTATGGGACACCGAGCCATCCAACGACCCGATAAACACTGGCGTCAGAGTATTACAACCGCCTACTACTAGAACTAGGCCTCTGACATGGTTGTGTAACGACCGCCATCTAAGTAGGTGATCATAGATAGCAACCGGGACCGATACTTAACGTGCCTGCCGAAGCACGGAACCATCTTTCTTTTCGGACAATCAGGTGGTTCAGCCTGCAATGTCTTAACCAGAATGGGGATAAATTTACAAGTGATAAATATCAACTTTGTAAGTAGCGCACCGAGAATCGAATCCGGAACCTTTGCGTCACAGGCAGATAAAGGCGTGATATGTGTATGAATGTACTATTCTTTTATTGCGTAGTAGCCAAAAAGTAGCTTGTATCCAGGAGTGGATTTAAAAAACATCTTACGAAAAGAGGTAGCGTGTATCGGTGTGAGTACTAACACAGGATCCAACGTCCGTGTGGTTTTGGGTTTGATCTCGTATAACGGTTGTATTCGCCAGGGCAGCAGTGGGTGCCAGGACACGCCGACAAAAGAACCAACAACGACCAGCACGCAGCTAACAAGAAAAAGGTAACTGCCATTTTTTACTACTTACGTTTTTTGTTTATTTATTTAACTCTTTATTACACACAAGATAAAACACGGTGCCGTGTGATGCCGGCTAAGAATAGCATAACTCCATTTCCTTCCCTTGGGAGTCGTAAGAGGCGACTTAGGGACTCGAGGGTGTGTATTGCTATTTTAGGCGATGGGCTGACAACCTGTCTCTATAGCGATACACAATTTTCCTAATGACCCTCAAACGTTTGTCAGACGTGGCGTAAGTGGCCGTTTTTTCGGTCGTTTACGCTCTGCCTAACCCGCAAGGGATAAAGGCGTGATATATGTATAAAACACGGTGCCGTGTGATGCCGGCTAAGAATAGCATAACTCCATTTCTTTCCCGTGGGAGTCGTAAGAGGCGACTTAGGGACTCGAGGGTGTGTATTGCTATTTTAGCCGATGGGCTGACAACCTGTCTCAATGGCGATATACAATTTTCCGAATGACCTTCAAACGTGGCGTAAATATCTGTGTTTTGCGGCCGTTTTCGCTCTGCCTACCCCGCAAAGGATTGTAGGCGTGATATGTGTATGCATGTAGATAAAACACAGGACAATCACATTTAAGAAAAACAACACAACAGGCACTACTTATTGCTAAACAGAAATCTCTTCCAGTTGTCTTACGGTAGAGAGAATTTTACATAATGTGTACATATTTATGTATATAAATGTACAGGGTGTAAGATCAAGAATTACCTTCCTTTAAAGGAATGAACCAGCCCATGAAACTAAAAACTTTCCTCAAGGAACATAGACCAATATATGAAAAAGAATTTGGACCTCACATACAACCAGACTTGGTCGGCTGCTACATTTTGTATGGGAGATCTAATTTTTTTCATATTTCGACTTTCGACCTATTTCTTGGGGAAAGTTTTTCAGTTTTATGGGCTTGTTCATTCCTTGAAAGGAACGTATTACTTTTCCTTACACCCTGTAAATACCTAACACAATTATACCTGATATATAGACATAAAATACAACAAAAACTATTTATCGTGTATTGTACAGGCAGATCAAAAAACTCCGCGAGCGTGACAACACGTGAGGTTTCGGCTCTGTCATTGTACACAAAACATTACAAGAGACACACATACAAAGAATAACGACAGAACAGGACAATTTATTTCTACTAGGAAATTTGTTTCAGCTGACCTGCCTAAAGTAAGACTATATTAAAGAACAGGCGAATTTTAGATTAGGAATACCTAAACCATTTTTACTTTTATCAGAGTAGACATATTCGAGTAGTTAAATCTTGACTACCAGATAAGGGCGGGACAGTCAAGAAAACAGTGATTTCACAGATAAATCCAAAAGATCATTGACATTCCCACACAACAATGGAGCTAGCTCGAAAGAGAGAGAAAGAAAGAAGAAAAAAAAACCACATTTATTTCGGTCCACACAACTCAACAACAGCTGTGGCTGTTTCGCAACCGATTTCGAAGGGTGGGGGTTCGCATACATATTTATTTATTATTTCAAACCCAAGTTTGTTATGAAGTTATATGTAAAACTGTCAAAATGGTATTGAGTAATAGAATAAAATAAAATAACATTGAGAAATATCGACACAAAATCTTGATGTTTTCTAAACTATGAATAAAATATGTTCGAGAGTGGGCTCTAGAAAACTTAGGCTAGCTAACTACCTACTCGTGCCCAAAGTACGTCTGCATTTTTATTTTATTTTCTCCTCAGCAGAGAAGGCGAAAGCGGCTCAAGTTCCACCAGCCCAAAGTGCACACGGGACGGAAGTACCGGATGTGGATGCTGCAGAAGCAGCTGCTGCAGCAGCGCCAGCGCATGCTCCAAGCAGCTGCTGAATAACAACGAGATACAGGTAATGCTGGGGTTTACTCTTGACTCTACGCTAGGCTGAGTAATAGAAATCTCAACAGCCGTTGGCTGGCCACTTCATAAGCCGCTGGCTGACTATCACTTGAAAAACCACCAGCTAGCCCTCACTTCATGTCTCATCAAACATGTAAATAGTGCAGTGAATCCCATGGTAATTCATAAGCTACTTTATAAAAAAAAACTTCTATATTTACCTTAACATGTATGAACAAAACACCTATGTGCCCGAAAAGGTCGCCCGTATCAAATAGCGAGGACCTTTTCGGGACACCAATAGTACGTTAACCTATAATACCCAGTGAGGTGAGAAGAGCCATTATGACACAAAAAAACGACAAGTCACCAGGCGAAGACAAGATCTCCAATGAACTCCTGAAAGAAACCGTGGATATTATCGTTCCAATCCTTACTACTATGTATGAAGAAATACTAAGGAATGAAGAAATTCCTAAGCAGTGGACACAATCAACTATAATACTTTTACATAAGAAGGGAGACAAAAACCAAATTGGAAACTATCGCCCAATCAGCCTAATGTCCAACCTTTACAAAGTGTTCTCTAAGGTTATTCTCAATAGAATAACCGAACAACTGGATCTGAACCAGCCTATGGAGCAGGCAGGCTTTAGAAGATACTTTTCTACCATAGACCACATCCACGTAATCAAACAACTTCTAGAAAAATGTAATGAGTACAATATAAACTATTACATTGGGTTTGTGGACTACAACAAAGCATTTGATTCCATTAAACATGCCAGCTTGTGGGAAGCTTTCCAAAAGCAAGGCATAAATAACAAATACATAAGAATAATTCAGGAGATCTATGAAAATAGTACTGCAAAAATAAGATTAGAAAAGGACGGTGATATATTCCACATAAAGAAAGGGGTACGCCAAGGCGACCCCCTCTCTCCAAAACTGTTTTCGGCCCTCCTAGAAAACATCTTTAGAAAACTGCATTGGGATGATTTTGGGATAAACATAAACGGCCGGAAAATTAATCACTTAAGATTTGCAGACGACCTAATACTAATATCCGAGATTCCTGCACACTTGCAGGAAATGCTACAGCAGCTGGCTACACAAAGTAGAACTACAGGCCTAACCATGAACACTAGCAAAACAAAACTAATGACCAACAAGAACAAAGTACCGATCTTGGTAGATAACAGGAATATCGATTATGTAGATGAATACATTTACCTAGGACAAACTATCTCCCCTAAAGATCAAATGAACAAAGAGGTACAACAAAGAATATCATCTGGCTGGAAACGATACTGGTCGCTTAGGGAAGTAATGAAAGACAAATGCTTTCCGGTTTCAGCCAAATCCAAATTGTTTAACTCATGTGTTCTGCCATGTATAACATATGGCTGTCAGACATGGTCACTAACAAAAAATAACATGGAAAAATTTAAAGTATGCCAAAACAGCATGGAAAGGAGCATTCTAAATATAAAACTAAAAGATAAAGTAAGACTCACTGCCATCAGGAAAAAAACCAAGGTCAAAGACATCTCGAAGCACATTAGAAGAATGAAATGGCGATGGGCAGGGCACATGATGAGAGAGAAAATAGAAAAATGGACCAAAGATGTGACAGAGTGGTACCCTCGGAACGGAGTGAGAAAGAGAGGAAGACCAATAAAAAGATGGGAGGATGAATTAAAAGAAATAGCGGGGAACCTTTGGCAAAGGAATGCAAAAGAGAGAAACGAGTGGAAAGATATGGAGGAGGCCTTTGTCGTGAGACAAGCAAACAAATAAGAAAAAATATAAATAATTAATAAAATAAATATTATAACTAAATAATTTATTTAAGATAAAATGTTATGTAATTAAAAATTATTGTTTGAATAAAGGCTAATTGAATTGAAATTGGAATAGTACGTTAAGGAAATATTTTTTGTTATTACTGCGAACAATTATCGTATAAATTAACTCCCTTCAGAGGGGGATTACCCTCTGAAAGCAAACAAAAAAAAGCCCTCACTTCAAAAGTTCCCCAATGGCCCTCACATCAAAAGCGGCCGACTGGCTCTCAAGACCTTTTCTCCGCTCTTACTGGCGGCTTCCTCACTCCCTGGGGGATCCCCCAAGATTCATGCAAGGGATTTCCCCAAGGCTCCGTCATGTCCCCGCTACTTTTCACGCTATACTCAAGCGATCTCCCCGAAACGCCCACGTCTCAGCTGGCAATATTCGCTGAAGACACTGCCATTGATGCGTCCAACCGTAACCACGACGAACTAGTAAAGTCTCTACAGAGCGCAATAAGGGCTCCCTCGGGAGCTGGTTCCGCAAATGGAGAATCGAGCTCAATCCTCAAGTAAGTGCAGCACTTCCGTAGGGGCTCAAACCGGCTGAACGTCCTCGCTGTAAAGCTTTTCGGCCGACCCTGGGTTAAAGATACCAAATACCTTGGAGTCGCCCTTGACTCCTGACGCAACTTTCGTAGCCACAACATGAAAGTTGTTGTTCGCGCGGCGTTTGTTTTGGGCAGATTACATCCGATTTTGAACAAACGGGGAAAATTCTCTCTTAAAAATAAGGTGAGAAATTCCCCGTTTATTTAAGAATGACTTGTAATGTAAACAAACTTTGTATGTAACTGACAATCGCGAGCTGTCCTATCATGACATTCATGATCCACGCCGGCGTTACGTTTTCTCACGCGTGAATTTGTTTTGGATTTTTTGTGGCATGTTTATTGAACTGTTCTAATGTTTTTAACTCTCGTAGGTATAGTATAAAGCACGGATTACTAACTCGTGTGTATTGAGGCCCTCGGCTACATCCTTGTTAGTAATCAGTCTCTTTCTTCGCGCGTGTAGAACGTAGTATTCTTTTACAGTTATGCTCATCACTATCGCTGCCCCCCGCTCAGTACGTGACCATGAAGGGCGTGTTGCTGCGGCGCGCCCCGCAGGCCGACCACGACCTCGACTTAGCCGTCAGGCACTACCTGTACACAGCTGGCTGGATACGTAACTAGTATGATTTATAAATAACAATTTGCGTGGTATGTAGCGACTTTCATTGTTTGAATTATATTCGCCCGCCGGCCGTCGACGGCCAAGTGACTATTGATAGTGTCGGGTGCGCACATTATGCGACATAGAAAGTTTTGGACACAAATGTGCAGTAAATATTACGCGTCCATTGCCGAGTGTCATCTGAGAGCAGGACAGAAACGTAAAACGTAACGTGTGACAAGAATAGATACATAGCTGGCAAAATCATTGTTTTGATGCGAAATATTTACTGCACATTTTCGTTTGAATATATCTGTCGCATATAAATAAAAATATAACAAAATATCTAGAGAAAATAACGGTCTACAACTATCATAGGGTAGTGGAGAAATTATACCATAAAATTTCGGCATGTTTTGTACAGTTATATTAATTAACTATTTTATCCTGTCCTAAAGAACACATCTACATCCTGGGGCGCCTCTCCGCAAGTACTGCGTACGTCAGGTCTAGCACTCAGTTTTTCAGCGGGAGAGTTCGCATGTCCGGTGTGGCACAGATCCGCCCACGCTAAACAAGTTGATGTTGCCTTGAATGAGACCTGCAGGATAATAACAGGCTGCCTCAAACCAACACCAGTCAATCTCCTATATCCCCTGGCCGGTATAGCTCCACCTGAGGTGCGAAGAGAGGTAGCGTGCTGCATAGAAAAAGAAAAACAGCAAACTGACACAAGGCACCCACTGTTCAACACAAAAGAGTGTAGTTCCAGATTGAAAAGTCGGAATAGCTTCCTGAAGTCAGTTTTGCCAGATGTAGACAATCCAGATGAAGCTCGTCGCAGGCTATGGTCTGAGAAATATCCCCCTCCCACTGACTACATTAAACCCGCTGAAGAGCTCCCAAAAGGTCACAAACTTCCATGGTCAACCTGGAAAACTCTAAATCGGCTGCGAACACAAGTTGGCCGCTGCAGGTTTAATCTAAATAAGTGGGGATATAGCTCTAACCCATCTTGCGACTGTGGTGCCTTACAGACTATGCCACACTTGATGTCTTGCAGTCAGTGCCCTAATACTTGCACCTTGTCAGACTTGTATGACGCCACCGACAGCGCCGTAGCCGTGGCTAATTTCTGGTCAAAATACATTTGAGTCATCGACACGAAAGAAGAAGACTATTTTATTGTATTCCAGCTTGAATATTATTGTTATTGCATGCTACTTGCAAGAAATAATCTAAGTTATGTTCGTAAGAATAGCTATCACGGGTCAATTTTATTATAGTAGAAGTAACGTTTTAAAAATTCATGCCGCCATACAGGCGTCGTTTCGTTTACATGTACCCCGGTAGCTTAGGATCGAATTATATTCGTGCACCCACCGCCAGCCCAAATCGCTCCATCGCAAGTTTCCAGAAAATATATGAAACGAATTATTTGCGTCTGCGGCCATTTTCTTTTAGACTTCCAACGAGCGTTTGAACCGCTGCAGCTGGCGGACGGCGGACGAATATAATTCGAGCTGACCTGACGCTGTGTTAGCTTGGAGTTACAGTTACGCTGGGTGCTGAGATATTTGCTCAACAACCAACACAAGATGAGCCACGCTCGTTAGTGATGCATTGAACACAGAGACAAATTGAATAACACCAAATTAGTTTAATTTAAAGATGCACGATGTAATTATACTTAAGTATTTAATTAATGGGTTAGAGAAATGAAATGTTTATTAGTTTAGAGTATTATTACACCGTTAGTTAAAAACATACTGTTTTGGGATCCACAACAACGTCGATTTGAAAATGACTAGTGGTATGTACCTGAGCTTACCGTTACTAAAATCATAGCAGACTAAAATTCTTTCCTATTTTATTGATAATTTTTCGATTCTGGCCTGTATAGGGTTAAACTTTACTAGTGACCGATAATCGAAATCTCGAGACGGGCTGGTGATTAGGAACAACTTTCCCCAAGGTACATCGGTAGAAATTTAACAAAATATTTGAGTTTCCATAGTAACTCAAATCAGCTGGTCGACTCGGATCGGATAATTTTTTTTCGTATTTCGACCAATGTTTCTTCGGGGAAGTTTGTCATTATCACCAGCCAGTCTTGAGTTTTAGCCATCGGTCACTTATAGATTAAACTAGAATTTCCCCCTTACATTGGGCAGACTAGCACTCGGAGGCCCAGAGTAGAACAGGATGGAAAGAGAAGAGGGAGGCCTTTGCCCAGCAGTGGGACGATGTAGGCTAAAGATAAGATTGGACAGACTAAAGTCTCATAAAATGATAATATCTAATTTAAGGGCAGGGCACACCGGCTCCGTATCCGTTCCGTATCCAGCTCTCGTCCGTAGTCACGCACGAACTTGTGACGTTGTAATGGGACAGCACGGAACGGATACGCAACGCAAGCGGTGTGCCGTATCTCATACAGTCCCATACATTACAACGTCACAAGTTCGTGCGTGACTACGGACGAGAGCTGGATACGGAACGGATACGGAGCCGGTGTGCCCCGCTCTTTAATTGTCGCTTGTGTGCTTGAATATACGCGAATGAAATATACGATTCGGACTTAGCTTCGACATCGATGATATTATTTAATTCCTTAGCAAAATATTTAGCGGCTGTGCTAGAGCTCTATTTGCACTCCGGTGTTTAAAATGATTGAATAAAATAGTGTATAGGATAAAACCATAAGAAAAGTGTAATGAATTACTTCTCTTCGAAAGATGTCATGTTTACAAAATGTCACGCTAATAGAATGTCACGCAGAATTATTTTTATCTAGATTGCATTGTTTTAAAAGTAGTTTCTTTAATATCATATACATACATACAAATCACGCCTATATTTAATATCGCACTGCAGAAAATATAAAAAAGTGATACTGTATGTTTTTACAAGTATACGGTCCTATTAAATTATTCAGTGCAAATAATTTAAGGGTGAGTTGTACTCGTGAAACTGTACAACTTTCCCCAATGAACATAGGTAGCAAAAAAAAATTGGTCATCCCATACAAAGTGACACATTTTTTTTTATTTCTGTTTTTTCGGAGGTCTAATTATTTGGGGTGTTCAAAGTGGCCTAATTGAGTGCGTGTAACTTTGTACAGTAAAAGTTACGTACCAAAGATCTTTATTCATTATACTTTTCTTGTTGTACAGTAGTAAATAGATTTTAAGTAGTATTTTCCTGGTAATTTTCGTGGTAATGGGGCACTGTAATAAGTTTTTAGGTCTAGTAGTCTTTATCTACCACAAAAGTGTGTAAAAGACATGCTGAATATACCTCACTCAATACTTAGTGACTCATTTTAATAATTTTAAAATTGATCTCTTACAATATGATTCAATTCGATGTCTTATTTTATCTCAAACATATTTCAGAAAGCTAATTTGAACATTGAGGCGCAATTGAAAATTAATTATTACATAGGTAACAAAATTATTTTGAAGCACTATTTAGTATAAATATTGTAGATATCACCAATAAGGTTTATAGTTATACCACGTTGTCGATTTGTGCAGTAAGCTATACTTATTTCTACTTTTTCGGCTCAAATGTATATAAATTCGATAAAGTACAACTTGGTATTGTAATTATTATAGTTATAAATAGGTATGCATTACGCTTAAGTTATTGGAGATGAATAAAATATGCATTTTAAACATATAAAATTTGTTTTATTTAGGCTTGTTCAAGGTGAAGGGTTTAGGCATATCTTCAAGTGTGGCTGGGAGTGGCCGCGTCCGGAACCAACAATGTTTTAGTGCCTGCAACAAAATTAATCGATTCATATAATTTACTAGACCGCTTCCACCAATTTTCCCGTGGGAACAAGGCGTTATACCCAAAATTATTTTACTTAAGGACCAAGGCTAATTAAGCTTTCTAACAATGAAAGTATTTTTTAATCCGTAGTAGTATCACGAGATGACCGCGCAAGCGCGGGCAGGATTCAATTAAGTTTGGATCGTACCGTTTGTTTGATAAAACATTTCATTTAACTTCAAATACAGTAGAAATGAAGGAGTTTTTTTTTCAATAGCTTTAGGCTGCGCTTGCGATTTAACTGTGGTAAACAAAATTTTATTTTTCCTGTTGCAATCATTTGAGGTACGTGGTGTATATTGTAGTGTAGGTAAGTAGCGTAACTATTGTTAACCCAGGTTACCCATTCCAAACATTCAGGAAGAAAACAGTAGCAACAAGTGGAGTAGGTATCCATCATCGAAATAGAGGCGAGCTGGCCTTCTGTAACTTACTACCAGACCTCCACACACAAGCAAACATGTGGTGCCGTGGATCAGGACCGACCGCTAGGAAGTAGATCCTATCATCGCCAATATAAATCCAATGTCGATGGAGTATTTTCCTGTCTTCTATATTTTCCGCTTTCTAGGCTTATTTATTATAATACGTTCGTCTAGGACGCCCTCAACTTATATTGGGGACGTTTCTGTATAATTTTGCGTTTTCTTCCAAGAAAACCATCTATGTACAGTAAAAGATCAGGCTGTGTTAGACAGTTTGGACTTTGGACCGTTCTTATGCCGCGCGCATAAGACTTACATTGGCATTTTAAGTGTCTAACCCAGCCTGATCTTGATTGTACATAGGTAGATAGTTTTCTTGGCAGAAAACGCAAAATTATACACAATTTTGAAGTGTACAGACTTGGCTGACTGTACACTTCAAAATTGGCTGGAAAATTTCCCGTTCTGCCCAAAATCTTAGCAACGATACAAAACAAAAATTGAGATCGCGCACCACCTCCAAAAATCAACACTGAATTGCTACGAAACCAACCTCTTTAGCAGGTATCCTTTTTTTCTCGTCGTAGAGTATGAACGACTGGACTAGTTGCACTCCCTCCGGGTCCGTCCCCGGGAGTAGGTCCGGCCAGGGCGTGGCGGCGGACTCGGGGAAGCTGATCTTGTGGAAGTCCGGCAGGTCGCCGTGCCCCGGCCAGCTGGTTTCGGTCGGGGTGCCCAGGTGTCGCAGCACTATCGCCAGTTGCTCGATATCCGACTCACCCTGTCACATCGCATAGATTACTTTTACATACATCATGCGTAAAATCCCTTGGTAAACGGCCGCAAAAAACGGACATTTACGCCACGTCTGACATATATTTGAGGGTCATTCGGACAACTGTGTATCGCCATAGTGACAGGTTGTTGGCCTATCGCCTAAAATAGCAATACACACCCTGGAGTCACTTAGTCGCCTCTTACGACTCCCACGGGAAAGAAATGAGGTGATGCTATTCTAAGCCGGCATTACACGGCACCTAACTTTCAATTACTTTATGATACCTACCACGTACCTACCTTAATAAAGTTTATTGTGATAGAAATTATGTACATATATACGTTCAAACCTTCAGTTACCTCGTAACGCCCAGATACCTTTTAAAAGGTATGTAGCTCTATAGTGGTACGAGCCCAAGCATGTTAATTGTTTATTAATGTAAACTTTTAGAGTGGATATATGTCTATTTATATTTTATGGTCCAAACTAATTAACAAGAGGTTCCCTGCCTAAGGCATATAATATGGTTTGTATCAGGTAGACCCAGGAGATGCTGGAACTGCAAGCTTCTAGGATAAAGAATTGCATAATTATAAGGTATATTTTAATTTGAAGAAGCATGCCTTTAAGTCATCTGGGCCGCTATCTGTGAAAAGCTCACAGAAGCCTGGGCGTTGCGAAGTTAATAAGATCATTAAACATAATACCATTGACAGCCACAACAGTCCACTGCTGGACATCGGCCTCCCACTATTGGGGTATTGCCATACTCTCCACGCTTGGCAGGCGGATTGACGGGTGCAGTGCAAGATGTTGCATTCACAGGGAACGCTGCTGCCCATTTCCTGGATCCTTTAGTTACTTTTTAAGACACCCACGAGTAGAATTGGGGTGATGCTATTCTAAGCCGGCACCACACGGCAAAAATATTTTTTTAGAACTTGCAAAATTGCACCGCAAGTAGGATTACAACCTGCGATCGACTTTCGCTATCACTAGTAGCGCTACCTCTACCGACTGGGCTACCCCGGCTCACCTAACCTTGGCAAAATTATGCAAGTGTATTATTGCCAGTAACGCGTGGTATGACTCCATCTATCGGGATAGTTTTGCAACGAATTCCCAGCTACAAATTAATTATGTAGGCGTACAGATTGAATGTAGCCGAAGCGATGGAAACCCGCGACAAATTGAGTACTTAAATTTTAAAACACTTCAACATGCTACGTAATTACGTACCTACCTCTACAGTTTTGGCGAACTTGCAAAATTGCATCGCAGGCAGGATTTGAACCTGCGACTTACATGCGTTACTGGCATTAAGATACACTACACATGCATAATTTCGCCAAGGGTAGCTGAGCCGCGGTAGCCCACTCGGAAGTGGCGTCGCTACTAGTGATAGCGAAAATCGCAGGTTTAATCCTGCCTGCGGTGCAATTTTGCAAGTTCTCCAAAAATTATAAGTTGAAATGTTGCCGAGCGAGATAGCAGTACATTCCACTCGCGCTCGTGCTGCCGGACCTTTGACTCGCGCACGAAAAACCGACACTCGAGGGAGAACGGGAAGTGGCAGCGGCATGATGAGTAGCAGCGCGAGTAACCTGTTTACATGCTCGCGCTGCCCACTTCCCTTACTATTTCCCTGCGCATAGAGGCATAGTGTGAACATGGGGTTAAATGATTGGTCTTACCGCAAATAATGGTTGTTTGTTGAACATTTCGGCGATGATGCAGCCAACCGACCACAGATCTACCTTTTCAGTGTAGAACCTTGCTCCGTACAGTAGTTCTGGTGCTCGGTACCATCTGAGAATATTCATCAAGATTCATTCATTTTGAAATGATGCTATACAAAAACTTAATTAATGTTTAAAATGAAATAATATTGTTTTTATTGCATACTTACCAATCAATCAAAGAATCGCCGCGTTATGATGATGTTATTAATCAGCGATATGTTTCTAGTAATATTAATTAAGTACATGGTGACAGGCAATGTACGATACATTGTGCAAGGGGGTTTTCACAACCTCAACCCTGGTTGAGTAGGAGTGAAGGTAAGACTTAAAAATGAAATGTTAACTACAAACTTAAGGCAATGTTACCTATTTCCTGTCAACTCTATGTAAAATATGAAATAATAAGTCAAATATTTATAACAAATATATTTCAGAATTATTTATATAAATCTTAGTTAAAACATTTAAGGCACTACCCATTGTTTCAGCACTAAATATTTCTATCCAAGAATAAACAATAGCTACCGCTTTCTATTTAGGTAAAGGTAGGTAAGTATCGTGATTAAGAATTTGAAAATATTAATACTTAATAAATTGTTTCTTTAAACTTAATAAATTGTTTCTTTAATCAACTTTGGAGATGCTTGCCACTCCTTTGCGAATGCCTCTCGGGGCCAATATGACTTCTTCGGTACTCCTCACACTACGCCATGACTGCTGTGGTCGTACATCGTTACCAGGATTCTCTATTTGTCTTAAATATTCTACCGTATCCGCATGATTTTCTCTAACGGCCCGATGCAATGCAGTATTGTTATGTTTGTCCATTAGATACACATTTGCTCCTTTTTCTACAAGATATTTTACTACACTCAAGTGCCCATCTTTTGCGGCTCTGTGTAAAGGAGTGTGTCCCGCTGTGTTCTTTGGATTTACTTTAGCTTGATTTTCTATTAAGAGTATTACCATATGCAGGTCACCCCTAGCAGCCGCCATATGTAACGGGGTGTTTGCATATGTATCACCAGCCTGCACTAATGCACCATTACATAATAAGTACCTCGCAATGTCTATGTGGCCTTTAGCAACTGCTTCGTATAAAGGTGTCCAACGAGTCTTAGCTCTACGAGCATTAACATACCTCTTTAACTCTTCTTTTTGCATTAAATATTTAAAAAGATGTAAATTACCACTACGTGCTGCTAGATGCAGGACATTTCGGTTATCGGAATCTTTAACGTGAATGTCTATACCTTTTTCTTCAATTAGATATTTGGAAACATCAAAATGTCCCTTTTCTAACGAGGGGAATAATAAAGTCTGGCTATAATCATTAACTGTATCTGTGCTTATGTTTAATTCTTCTATTAGAAGTTTTACAGCATTGAGATTTCCTTTACAAATGGCATCTTTGAGATTATTGCATCCTTTGTCAATCCCAATATCTAAAGGTGCTTTTTTACCAACTAAATAATGAATAACGTTTGTATCGCAACCTTGAGTGATTGCCTCTCTTGTCAAGTCAACTTTTAAGTGTTCTATAAAATATTTCACCAAATCCAAATGACTAAAAGCAACTGCTAAAACTAGAGGTGTCTTCCCATCGCAATCTTTGGCTGTGTAATCACTACGACCTTGCACGAGGCATCTTACTACAAATCTGTGACCATTTTCTGTAGCATAATGTATTGGTAATTTTTGTAAATTATCTGGACAATTTGGATTCAGACCCTTATCCAAAAAATACTGGGTCATTTCTAAATGTCCCGACCTAGCGGCAAAGTGTAGGAGAGTCATGCCATTATTGGATACACAATTTAGTTCTCCGCCTAGTTTTTCCAATCGTCTCGTAGCCACCAAATAACCTTTCTTGGCTGCAATGTGTAAAGGTGTATGCCCAGCTTTATTTTTCGCATTTGCATTTGCACCATATTTTACAAGTAATTTTAAAATTGTTATTTCTCCTTTAACAGAAGCTGCATGTAGAGGTGTATTTAAAAAATTATCTCCTTCATTTACTAAAGCTCCGTTTTCCAATAAATATTCAGCAACGAATAAATGGCCTTCTGACACTGCTTCATATAATGGTGTCCATTGATTATCAGACCTTTTTACATTTATATATTCCTTTAACCCTTGTTGGTCGACTAAATACTTAACAAGAGCTAGATTACCGCTATGAGCTGCTAAATGCAAGACATTTCTGTTACAACTGTCGTTTACATGTATATTTAAGCCTTTTTGTTCAACTAAATATTTTGTTATATCCAAATGTCCATTAAGTATTGCAGGAAACAGCGACGTTGCGCCATCTGGATCAACAATATCTAAGTTTGCGTTAAGTTTCTCAATCAAATGCCTTAAAACACGTATATTTCCATTCGAAATTGCTCCTTTCAAAATTGACCAACCAAGGTTAGAAAAAACATCCAAACGAGAACCTTTATTGTATAAATAATGAATAACATTTAAATTACATCCACATCTAACGGCATTTTCAAGACAAGACCATCCATTTTCTCCAACAGTTGTAATGTCTACATTAAGGTCTTCAACAAAATATTTCACGATATCGAGATGACTGCATAAAGCTGCTAAATCAAGAGGTGTCCTCCCATTGTGATCTTTCATGCTGTAATTACAGTCTTTTTCTTCTATAAGGTATCTTATTACATGAATATGTCCATTTTCTGCAGCGAAGTGTATTGGTGCTCTGTTTAATCTATCTTGATCATTTAAATTCGCCCCTTTATTTAAAAGATATTTGATTATTTCTATATGACCATTTTTAGCAGCACAAAATAGGGGTGTCCGTAATTTCAAGTCTTTACTTTCGATTGGTACATTTTTATCATCTATCAAATATTTGACTACTTCTAAGTGCCCGTTCTCGCAAGCAAGATGTAGTGGCGTTATTCTAGCATAAGTAGGAATATCTGGGTTAACTGAATGTTGTTCCACTAAGAGTTTCAATATATTCAGGTGCCCATTTTGAGCAGCTCTGTGTAAAGATGTGTATCCGTGCATATTGCATGAATTGGCATTAGCGTCATTTTCTAGTAATAGTTTTACCACTTTTATTTCACCTCTAGTTGATGCTTTGTGTAATGGTGTGTTTTCATAAATGTCTCCTGTATCTACTAAAGCTCCATGGTTCAACAAATAATCAGTAATATTTAAAAAACCCTTAGATACAGCATCATACAATGGCGTCCATCGGTTATCCGATCTTCTTGAATTAATATATTTTTTCAAATCATCCTGTTCAACAAGGTATTTGACAAGATCAAAATTTCCACTATGAACTGCTAGGTGTAAGACATTTCGGTCGTCAATATCCTTAATGTGTACATCCATTTCTTTTTCTTCAATTAAATATTTTGCTATAGCAAAATGGCCTCTTTCTAGTGCTGTCGATAAGGCCGTATGTTCGTTCCCATCGGCATTGTTTAAATTTGCGTTATATTCTTCAATAAAATATTTTACCAATTCGATATCACCTCGATAAACGGCTCCCTGCAATATACTTCTCCCGTTAATAGTAAGAGCATCTAAATTAGCACCTAGGGCAATCAGATATTTTATAATATTAACATCGCATTGAGTAACCACCGACATATATAAAGGAGTCCAATTGTTTTCTTTATCTGGTGTTACATAATCAACTTTCAAGTTTTCAACAAAATATTTTACTAGATGTAAATGACTTTTTGCAATTGCCAAATAGAGAGGCGTGTATCCTTCATAATCACGTACATCGTGGATACAATCCTTTTCCTCTATAAAATATTGAACTAATTTTTTATGACCATTCCGTGCAGCGTAATGTATAGGTTGCCTTTTCAAAATGCACTGAGCTGTCAAATCTGCCCCTTTTTCTAAAAGATACCTGGTCACATCCAAATGTCCATTGTCAGCTGCAAAATGTAAAGGTGTCCAGTGTTTTGCATCCTTAGCTTCAAGTGATACGTTTTTCTTTTCCAATAAATATCTTATCACTTCTGTATGCCCGTTATCACAAGCCAAATGTAGTGATGTCAAACCGTTATTACTGGTGAAATTAGGGTCAATGTTTTTTTCTTCCACTAAGTACTGAACAATGTCTAAATGACCGTTTCCACTTGCTAAATGTACTGGAACTATGCTGTCTTGGTCGCATATATTAGGATCAATCCGCTTTTCTTCTATTAAATATTTAACTATACTAAGATTGCCATATCCTGCTGCATAATGAAGAGTGTAAACTTCATAATCAATACTGAAGTCATCTATCCCATACTTTCTGTACGCTTCATCAATAGTATTGTTTACATCCAAAATTGTTGACCAATGTCTATTAACAGAAGCCATGAAATCAGAATCTTTCTCTTCTATTAAATATTTAACAAGCTCCAAAGAACCGAATTTGATTGCGCCATGAAGCGGCATGAAACCAGACTTGTTCGATACGTTTGATAAATGTTCGTCTATCGCTAAGAAGTACTTAACTACTTCAAGGTGCCCTCTGCCTGCAGAATATAAAATAGGAGGATTATTGGCATGGTCTAGTTCAGTTACTTTCATCCCTTTTTCTTCAACGAGATATTTTATTAATTCCATATTTGCACTAAAAGCTGCATAGTGGAGTATATTTTTCTTAGTTAAATTAGTTTTATTTATATCTGCATTTTTCAGTTCAAGAAGATACTTCACAATATCCAAATGTCCCTTCATAGCTGCAACTAATAGTGGAGTATTTTTCATGGCATCTTCAACATTATGATCGAGATTTTTCTGATCTAATAGGTATTTTAATGTTTCAAAGTTACCCGTGAGAGCTGCTACATGCACAATGGTATACCCTCGATAATCCTTAACGCTCGTATCAGCACCAGCATCAATTAGAAGTTTGACTATATCCAAATTGCCTTTACCACATGCTACAAATATTGGGGTTGCATTATTTTGATCTTTTTTATTTATATCAACTTTTTTGTCAATCAGCAATTTAACTAAATCCTCAAAATTTTCTTTGATAGATTGAGATATCGGAGTAGTGCCAACATTATCAGGTTTATTCAAATCAACTTCGTCGTGGAGAATAAGCGTCTTGGCTACATCAAGAAATCCAAGTTTGATTGCGATGGACAGCAAAGTCATGTGTTTAGTTTTATTCTCAAAAAGGTGATTTTTATCAAAACTTGATTTTTCCCAAACCAGGTATAATATTTCGTTGAACGATTTCAGACTGTATTTCAATTTTTCGAAAATGTCACTTTCTTCGGAGCATGGTTCTAGTGACTTTAAAATTTCCTTCCAATTATCTTCTGATATTTCCATTTTTATAATTATTTATTAAGTGGCCCACTTAATTTTCGTTCGTCTGGTCCCAAATTGCGTTGAGGTGATCTAAAAAGTATTACGTAGGTTTAATTTCAGTTGTTATTCGATAAATTGTGTGATTGTGTCTTTACTTGACTTCTCTATAAACCGAAAATTTTTGTACAATAAAATGGTTTTATAATTTCCACACGTTATTATTGAAACTGAGGGAGAGTCGGAAGGAAGGAGGTAGGTAGGGAGAGTCGGAAGGAAGGAGGTAGGTAGGGAGGTAGGTAGGTAGGTAAAGGTACAGACCTACGTCAATAAAATTATGAGTATTACGATATGACCATTGGGTACACCTAACCTAACTGAAGAGTTTCTCACCGGGCTCACCAACTAGACATCTGCCAAACTTGATGATTGGATTAGCTTGGAACATGAACGTGCCGAAAGAAAAAAAAAAACCTGCCAAGTGGGAGTCGGACTCGCCCACCAAGGAAGGGTTCCGTAACATACACATCAAAGTCTTTTATATGATACCCGAGTCCCGACTTAGACCACTAGCGTCAAGTTTATAATATTGTTCTCTTTCGGCCACCTAAAAAAACATATTTTTCCTAAACTTGTACTTCAAAGAAAGTGCTTGCCAAATCCACAACATTTCATTTTACGTTAGATACAAAAAATATATATATCGTTTAGTGTTTGGGATGCTTATTACATATTTTCATAATTTTTAATGCAATCGTTTTTGAAATATTTTGAAAAGATGTGAAAACTTCCAAAGTTAGGATTACCCTGAAAAAATCCTTTGCTTATAGTAGAAAAAAAAAAAACAGATTGAGGCAGCATGGTCTTTCCCTGTCCAGAAAATACAAAGTAAAAAAAAAACTCTATATCCATTTTAAAAAAAAAAACAATGACAGACACGTGCGAAATCCGGGTCAGTGCCGTCAAGCACTGACCTCTATAATAGTGTACGCTGGACTGACTATACCCTTAAAAAATTACCAAAACAGTTATATTATGCTTACTTCTTACATAGGTGCAGTTTTGTACGAGACATTTTTTGACTAGATATCACTTAAAAATCCGATTATCCTAATTACGCATCGACTGTATTGGCACTGGAGACGCACGTAGATCCAACACCACTCGAGATTACAGAATATTTTTAATTTCACCACAGAGTATTTAGTCACAAATTGCTCGCCTAATATGTAAAATCAGCCGTCGTTAAAGAAATTGACCATTATTAAAAATATTAATGCATTAGTAGCGTACAGTCATTTTTATCGATATATTTTATCGCACTGTCCCATCTCTGTCTATTAGTTCTATGGCCAAAATGTCAAATTCAAATGGCGCCACTTTGACGCGGCTTATCCTCTATCCAGCGTACTTAGTATAATAGAGATCAGTGCCGCCAAGTCAACCTAAGATAAATAAATAAATAAAATAAAAAGATCTTTATTTACCAACAAACACAAATTGCACAAAAGCTTAAAAAAAAAGTTGGTAAAAAGGAGAACAGCTCAGCATTTCTGCTGTTTTTCAGTGTTATCCCACTTTTTTTCGGCTGCTGGGCCCAGTTTACAATTAAATAATATTTGTACATAATAACGTGTGAAAAATGTACCAAAAAAATATCTTATATCGCGTACGCTGTGGAAATTATTGACAATAGAGCAAAGTGATGTACTACAGTTTTATAGAGGACATCAATATCTATAACAATGTCCGCGATACCATATGTATAACTATTACAGTTATGCCACAATAACTACTTTTTCATTTAAAAATGTACAAACTACGCCACATTATTCGTACCAGTGTAATGATTACATTTAATGATTACTCTATTAAAGGGTGTCAGGGATAGCCCTCCGAATACTGATAGGGTACATTCAGACCATGAAACTGAACAACTTTCCCCTAGGAACATATTTCAGGAAACGTAAAAAAACTGACTTCCCATAGTGAATGCAGTCAGCTGATTGTGATTTTGTATGGAAGGTCATTTTTTGGCGTTTCCTGACATATGTTTCTAGGGGAAAGTTGTCCAGTTGTATGTTTCATGCACCCTATCAGTATTTGAAGGGCTTACTCGGTATAAAAAAAGACGAGAAAAAACATTAAATAATGCATTAAAAAATCTACACTAAAATAATACATACATACACATATCACGCCTATTTCATATTTCACATATCATTTACGCCACGTCTGACATATATTATGTTTGGGGGTCATTCGAAAAATTGTGTATCGCCATAGTGACAGGTTGTCAGCCCATCGCCTAAAATTGCAATACGGTGTGTATCAAGTCCTTTAGTCGCCTCCTTCGACTCCCACGGGAAAGAAATCGGGTGATGCTATTCTAAGCCGGCATCACACTAAAATAATAATAATATAATCTACACTAATATTAGAAACAGGATTTTTTATATTGTTTGTTTGAATTGAATACTCGTTTGTTTGTTTGAATTGAATTCGAAACTACTGGACCGATTTTGATTGGGTGATTTTAAAAATACATACACATACACATATCACGCCTATAATCCCTTACGGGGTAGGCAGAGCATAAATGGCCGCATAAAACGGACATTTACGCCACGTCTGACAAACATTTGAGGGTCATCCGAAAAATTGTGTATCGCCATAGTGACAGGTTGTCAGCCCATCGCCTAAAACTGCAATAAACACCCTCAAGTCCCTTAGTCGCTATGCTATGCTATTCTAAGCCGGCATCACACGGCATATTCTAAGCCGGCATCACACGGCATATTCTAAGCCGGCATCACACGGCATGAAATTGAAATTGAAATTCTTTATTCAATGTAGGATAGTATTATCATATCACTTATTGACGTCATGAACCGTCATTCTAAAAAAAGAAATTTCTATCACACATTTTTTTTTATTACAATTTTGTTATGACCTAATAGAAAACCGGCTCGGGCGGGATAAAAAAAATAAAAATAAAGGCACTGCCATGGGGCTGGCCAGGTTAATCACACGGCATGTAACTTTACGCCACCACCATCTGAAAACGATATTTGTTTCAAATTGAAGTCAAGATTTTTAGAATCCTACATTATCCCTGATGAACATAGGCTACATTAAACTGTCTTATTCCCGGGGGGAAATTGTAAGCGGCGGGTGAAACCGCTGGGCGGGCTGCTAGTATATAAATAAATAGGCGTGATATAGGTACAAGATGTAAAAATATTAGCTGCAAATATTTCATTCTATGAAACTGAACTACCTAGGTACTTTCCCCAAGGAACATGGGTCGAAATGTAAAAAAATATATTGTGACCCCCATACGGTTGGCTGGAACGTTTTGTTAGGGAGGACCAATTTTATTAAAAAATTTCGAACTTAGTTTCTCGGGATAAGTTGTTCAGTTTCATGTGCTGGTTCATCCCTTGAAATATTTGCAGTAGTTTTTTTTAACCCTATATGTACCTAAGCTACCTATGTAAGTAGATACGTATAGTGCAGAAACGTCCAACGTCAAAAATAACCAAATTGGACTATAATTATTATAGGTTAGGTGTGGTGTGTTTGTTATTTTGTTAAAGGTACAAATAGTCTGAAATCTGCTCGTAGGTAACACAAAAAGTATATATATTTTTAAATTTTAGTATGTAGGAACTTCCTCCACGGTTCAAGTATTTTTTCATAAAACGAGGTTTTATATCCCATAAACATTTATATCCCAAACCAAACGCGCTTATTTTTCCATTTGGTCGTGGTGTTTGGCAGTTGTCTAGTTGTTTGGTGGAGTAAGTAAGTAGTAGAAGTATCAGTGTATTGCGAAAAAGTAGACAATCATAAGTCTAATAAAATTCAGTCAAGGCATCAGGAATTCACAAACATGAACATTGCCTGTTAAATTATAAAATATAGGATGACTTACTGTCTTGTTAGGTACTTCAGAAGAAAATGCAAAATATTAACTCAAAATATACGATAGTCCTTTTGTCACTTCGTTTTTTTATAAGAATATTTGCTTCTGTCACTTCTCTTGCACTCAACGGGCCAAAGCCACTTATATGGACGTCGGCGCACACACACCCACCCACCGCAATCAAAAACGTCATAAAGTGGTTGCCATCAGACAATAACTTTTGCAGAATTGTCTTTTTTTTGTTCGTCAAACCTATGTTGGATATGGCTGTCTATGTAGTAGGTACCAATAGTAAATTTTCTGTCAATTGTTAATTACTTATTACTTATTAACATTTAAAAATGGATTAAACACTGGTTTTACAGAATCAAACATGACCAAAATTTGGTTTTATTGTACCAATTTGTCGAACGTCCGGTTATTTTGTGCAATACGAATATTCGTAAAAATACCACACATAAAGCAAACAGCCTATTTGGCCTATCTCTTTTTATCTAATTGTCTATCGGCCACTGTTAACAATACAATAAAATATTATGTCAACAGCAACTGCAGATTTTATTTTGTAGATTTGGCAACACTGAATCAGTTATTTATTTTAGGGGAATAACCGCGGTTCGTCTGCCGAGCGGCCTTTGTTTACGGTTATCAAAATACTTTGTGATTGGTTCTCTTCTCAGGTACAGTCAAGGTCGGTCTGAGATAGACAGTTTGGACTTCGGACCGTTCTTAAATGCCCCGCGCATAAGACTTACATTAACGGTTTTTTTAGGGCTAGGCTAGACTCTGCACTTTTTGCACCGGGGCTTTGAAATCTTTGGTGGGGAGCTACGGCTCACCCGGATAACTACAATGGTGGTTCTAGTGTCGAACCGGACGTGAGCTTGACCTGTACTACTACTACTACACAGTGGTATTTTATTATCTGTGTGTGACTGTACTCAGGTAAAAGGCGCGGCGCGGGCGTGTTCGTTTTGTGGAGTGGATTACCGGAAAGTTCAAAAATTATTGTCATATACCAAATTAAGTAGGTTTCTTGGGGAAAGTTTCTTAGGCTCAGGTCACTAACTCCTACATTTTTTTTAATTTTTTAATATTTATTTATTCTTTTGGCAGGCACTAGAAAAGCAGACAGATCGAACTAGTAGGTCTGACTTTAAAAATTCGCTTATATTTTGCTGGATGGATCGCTCGGTAGTGATTCAATTAAAGACGAACTCAGAGCAAAAACTTAAGTTAGGGTCCCGTGCTTCGACAACATTTTCGTCCTAGCCATCTGGGGCTCCTCAGCATTTGAAAGCACACTTCTTGAATACGTACCAATACCTACTTTATTATTTCGTAACTAATAACTAGCAGCGTTTACATACGTTGTATGTAGGTACAAGAAATAGAACTCAGGTGGGTTAAATCATATCTAAGTAATTCAGGTAGGTTAAATCATATCTAAGTAATCGCAGCCAGGCTGTTGCGTTAAAAGGTTATACTTCCAAATTTCTTCCTGTAAGGTGCGGCGGGGCTATTCAGACGAAAAAAAATAAAGTCTTCACTTTGAATCATAACAGCGTCGTTCTGGAAAACAATTCTAACTTTTTCATTAATACATATAAGAAAACGTTGGTTGTAGATTTATATCAATATATTTCTGTTGTAAATAACTGACCAATAGAGTATTAAAACAGCGATTTTATTCAAAAATCTGGTAAACGGCGGTTTTACCCCGCCGCGGGGCAATTACGACGTTTACCAATATCTTCCTTAATAAAGAAGCTTTAAACATAAACAACGGTGCAATAAAAAGTTTGAAATAGTATGTATACTAATTTAAACTCTATGTGTGGCTGATACGATCCAATTTTGAGTAAAAACGTTTTTTCATCAAAGGCGGGGCAATTCCGACGTGCTCCCATACATGCTAGTGATGAGCCGCATTTTATCGATAGTTTTACTCTAGTCTCAAAATTGTAACTTTGTATTATCGATGTTACGCACAATCCCCAAAATCGCCCATTGGCCGAAAAAAAGGCACACCTCGCGGATTGGCAAATTCAAAACGCGCAATCCCCGAAATGTCCTTTCATTTCGGCCATTGAGCGTTTTACAACAACCATTTCGCGGACTGGTAAACACGAAATAGCCAACTGCCGAATTCATTGAAATATCAGATGTAAAAGAGTTCCATGATCTGAGCAAGCCCTTTCAGTTTCGTTAAGTTGTCTGTTGTCTTATTATATGTAAATGGTAAAATAAATATCGTAATTTTATCGACTCATGACAACACTAACTTTTTGCAAACTCCTACTAAAATCGTGGGGCTATTACGCCGCCTCATAATGGTCGTCTTTGCCCCTCTCTCAAAATATTGAGGGGCTATTATGTCGTACACAATAGCTCGGAAAAAACAAAACATACAGTAAAACTTAAACGATTAAATTAAAGCCCATTGTTTAAAATCATTACTCACCTTTGACACAATTTGAAAAACTCACTAATTTTAATTTTACACAATTAAATTCTAAGCACGTGTTTTGTCACAACTCAATCAAAATGGCGACCTGAGAAAAAATGGGTGTCGGTAAAACAGCTTAACAGCTAGCCGTGCCATCTATATTTGGACATTAGCATTAACAATTCCTTTATAAATTCATAGATGTCACTAGTTGTATAATTTTTAAATAATGGAGTTAAAGCGAAACGCCGTATTTGCCCCTCCGGCGGAATAGCCCCGCCGCACCTTACCCTCTGGGGTCCCCCAGGGGTCACATCTGGGTCCCCTACTTTTTATATTATATGTAAATGATATGTCAACATGCTTTGCAGACTCAAATTATCTTGTATATGCTGATGACACGAAGATCTATAGAGCTATATCCTCTGAGGCTGATTGCGAATCATTACAATCAGAGTTAGACAACTTTAACAAATATTGTACTAAAAATTATTTAAAGTTAAATCTTGATAAATGTTTTGTAATCAGCTTCACTCGTAAGCAAAACTTTATTGAGTATAACTATAGATTTTCCGGTGGTTTAATAAAGCGTGTTACATCCATAAGGGACCTAGGTGTGACTCTGGACTCCCAGCTCACTTTTATTTCACATATGAATAACATTTGTAATCGAGCGTATAAAAATTTTGGTATGATTCTTCGTATAGGTAAACCTTTTAAACGTCCTAGTACGTATAAAATATTGTATTACTAGCGGCCCGTCCCGGCTTCGCACGGGTGGACAATTATTTTTTACATAAATACACCCTTTTTTCACATTGGAGGTTTTTTTTATCCTTACCTACAGCTACTATTATATACACTTTTTTATTGACTAAATGTTTTTTGTTGTTATACATTATTTTATGTTTATTGTCGTCTTTTTTTTATACGGGGTGTAAGAGATAGCCCTCCGAATACTGGTAGAGTGTATGCAACATGAAACTGAACAACTTTCCCCTAGAAACATATGTCCAGAAACGCCAAAAAAATCGACCTTTCATTCAAAATCACAATCAGCTGACTGTTTTCATCATTCACTATAGGAAGTCAGTTTTTTTACGTTTCCTGAAATATGTTCCTAGGGGAAAGTTATTTTGATTTAATGGTCTGCATGAACCCTATCAGTCTTCGGAGAGCTGTCCCTTACACCCTTTAATACAAGATACAAGATACAAGATATTTTTATTTGCTTGAATAGGGTACAATGGATGGTAATATTACATAAAATAAGAATCTCCTATACAGCCGTCAACAACAGCATGCAAATGTAAATGAAGTTAAGAACATTAGATATACAATTAAAATCGAAATTAATTAGATAGGTACTATATATGTCATCATGATATAATTTACTTACAATGTCAAATAATTATTAAAATTTATATTTAAAGAATTCGTCCAAACTATAAAAACAATTTCTACATAATATGTCAGAGAGCGTAGCCTTAAATTTATTGTCAGGTAGGTTTCTTATATGTCTAGGCAAGAAATTATAAAATTTAACAGACATGTTGAAGCTGTTTCTAGCAAAACAGACAGTTCTATTTCGTAACGGTACAAGTTTGTCTGGATACCTGGTGTTAAATGAACATATCTCATGGTTCTTTTGATATAAACCAAGATTCTTTTTTACGAATAGACAAGTCTCTAGAATATACATTGAAGGAAGCGCAAGCAATCGCAATTTTTTGAAAATTGGTCTACAGGATTCCACTGATCCCGCTCCACAAATAGCTCGTAAACATTTCTTTTGTATAATGAAACACCGGTTTAGTTCACTGGAATTCCCCCACAGTAATAGTCCATTCAATCAATCATTATTAAACATGATTATTACTCTGGTACTAATAATGTGGCGTAGTTTGTACCGGTGCGAAGTTACTATTGCAAATTTTTAAATGAAAAAGTAGTTATTGTGGCATAACTGTAATATTTATACATATGGTATCGCGGACATTGTTATAGATATTGATGTCCTCTATAAAAATGTAGTACATCACTTTGCTCTATTGTCAATAATTTCCACAGCGTACGCGTTATAAGATTTTTTTAGAAAATTTTTCACTCATTGGGTTACATTATCAAAATTTTTACGTGGACCCCTATTTTTTTCTTGTATAAAATATAGCCTATTTTCATCAGGAATAATGTAGAATTCTAATGGTAAAAGATTTTTTTAAATCGGTTCAGTAGTTTCGGAGCCTATTCAATTCAAACAAACAATCAAATCTTATAGGGTGCATGTAGACCATGAAACTGAACAACTTTCCCCTAGAAACATATGTACAGAAACACCAAAAAATCGACCTTCCATACTAAATCACAATCAGCTGACTGTATTCACTATGGGAAGTCAATTTTCTTTTTACGTTTCCTGAAATATGTTCCTAGGGGAAAGTTGTTCAGTTTCATGGTCTACATGTACCCTATCAGTATTTGGAGTGCTGTCCCTTACACCCTTTAATACACTCATGATTAAATATGATTATTACTCTGGAACTAATAATGTGGCGTAGTTTGTACCGGCGCGACGTTACTATTGCACAATTTTAAATGAAAAAATAGTTATTGTGGCATAACTGTAATAGTTAGACAAATGGTATCGCGGACATTGTTATAGATATTGATGTCCTCTATAAAACTGTAGTACATCACTTCGCTCTATTGTCAATAATTTCCACAGCGTACGCGATATAAGATTTTTTTTTGGTAAATTTTTCACACATTGGGTTACATTATCGAAATTTTCACGCGGATCCCTATTTTTTTCTCGTATAAAATATAGCCTATGTTCATCGGAAATAATGTAGGATTCTAATGGTAAAAGAATTTTTAAAATCGGTCCAGTAGTTTCGGAGCCTATTCAATGCAAACAAACAAACAATCAAATCTTTCCTCTTTATAATATTATTAGTGTAGAATGTAGATTCATTTGTTTGAAGCATTCTTGAGTTTGGCAGCATAGTGTGGACTCCACAATATCAAACTCATATTGACCGTTTAGAGAGGATACAAAATGTTTTTCTTAAGTCACTTTCATATAGAACTCATACCTATTATGATAATGCTGCAACCTCTAGAACTCACTTCAAAATTCCTTCTCTGTCTAGTCGGAGACTTTATCTAGATATAATTTTCTTTTTCAAATTACTTAAAGGCAAAATAAACTGTCCGAATCTCTTGCAAAACATTGACTTTTATATCCCAAAATATTCTCTTCGTCCGCGAGCATTATTCTCAGTGAGAAGGGTTCGAACCATGCTCGAACTAATTATGCTCGACATGCGTTTTTCAGACGAGTAGCTAGTTTTTATAATAAAAACTTAAGTAGTATTGACCCATTTCATGATTCTTTAAATGTGTTAAAAAGGCAGATAAAATGTAAACATTTAGC
This sequence comes from Tuta absoluta, assembly GCA_027580185.1. NCBI lineage: Eukaryota > Metazoa > Arthropoda > Insecta > Lepidoptera > Gelechiidae > Tuta > Tuta absoluta. Next base: position 139,377 of record JAQAHW010000019.1, on the reverse strand, counting down.
TTATTAGGTTTTTAATTTTTACTTATTCTTAAGCATAAGTTAAAAATCACAATGAAACAATAATTATCCACTGACTCAATCCGTATTTATTATTAGTTCACTTAACAATTCCAAATATTCGGAATCATTGCAAAGCTTGTTGGTGGGTGAGAGTGGTTTTGTTGTGACAATGACAAGTAGATATTGTTGTTATATAAATTGCTGTTTTACTCTTTGCTTTGCTTTGTATATTCATTAATAGCAATAGGTAATAATATTTACTTATAAGTATTTTCATAAGTCTATACCGTTTGCTCACTTAAAAGAAATTGTTATTTTCTTCTATGGACCTCCAGGTCTTTTTTTTCAAATACACGTTTGTATATTTTGCTTTTGTATATGTCGTGGGCTTATCGTTAGATTGGCCATATCGAGATATGCCCAGGCACAACGTGATACTCCGGCACATCATGATCTGGCCATCCAACCCAGGGCATATCGTTCAACGCTTAACGTTTGGCGATTCGGCCAGCGATACTTTAGGCATATCGATTATGTAGAGTGTCCAAGGTTTTAGCAAATAAAATTAAAGTTAAGAATTAAAATGTTTATTAAAATATAAAAATAAGTATTGTTATATCAAAATCAGGCACATAGAATCACAGTCCTTTGGAGAGAAAATAACAAAACGCCTATTTGAAGCAAATTAAGTACCTTATTAACAGTAAGGTTTAATAATATCTTAACACATCCATCACGTAGAGAACGGCACGGACGAGCAACAGCTAGAATTAAATTAAATGTAAAAAAATAATATATAAAATTAATTAATTGTCAGAAGTTTCCATGACATCATATTTTGAACTCCAATAATAGTCCGAAGAGACCCGCTGCATGGTCATCCTACTTCTCTTGATTTGTTCAATAACCTGAAAAATTAAATGGAACTTTAGCGTGCAAACATTAGTTACTTAATAAATCTAATAACTTTAATACATAATGACATGAGAGAAACGCATCACCTACACATTATTATGCAAAAATAAACACTTGTTTAGCAACTAAATACTAACCTCTAAAATACGTAACCAAGTTTTTTTTTACATTGTGCGAAGAATCTTTATGTCCCTCATAGAAATCAAGTAACTGATGGTAATATTGTTCTTTAAATGCACTTTTTGTTTCGTTTTCACTGTCCATTTTGATAATATCAACACCACATTCACTTGTTTATAACGCCGCCATCTTCTACTCGCGTAAACTAAGCGGAGCGCGCGAAGACAGCGCCACTGTCGGCGCGAAATGCAACTATCTCACGATCCCCCGTGTGGTTAGCTCGGAATATCGACAAATACGTTATTCTCGTCGATCTGCACAACCTTTTACTTGGCGCATCGCGACATGCCCGGCTGAATCACGATGTGCCGGCGTTTCAAGAAGTGCCCGGGCATATCTCGATCTGGCCAATCTAACGATAGGCCCACAACATATACATGACTGTTATGTGCCCTGAATAAAAAAAAAAAAAAAAGAACTAACACGATTTTTATTAAATCTTTTTAAAACTTATTCAATAAGTTAAATTTTACTAGTTAGCGATAGAGTATAATCTAACTGTTATCGTGGTATATCCCTTTTAAGTATAGTAGGTAAATTATTTGTTCCACAACAGATATGATCTTTACATCTTTACACTTCGCCAACTTCAGGAAAAGTGTAGAGAGCAGAGAACACCTCTGTTTGTGGCGTTCGTAGACCTTAACAAAGCCTTCGACACCGTTAGCAGAGAGGGCCTTAACACTGCGCTTGTAAACATCGGGTGCCCGCCAAAACTTCTGAGCCTCGTTAAATCCTTCCATATGGACATGAAAGGATCTGTTGTTTTTAATGGCAATACATCCGAGCCGTTTGAAATGCGTAGAGGTGTTCGCCAAGGCTGCGTGTTGGCTCCTACCCTGTTTGGTATTTTCTTTTCATTGCTTTTTAAAGTAGCTTTCGGCGATGACCAACAGGGTATCCACCTGCACACGAGGGCCGACGGGAAGCTGTACAATATCTCGCTTCTTAAGTCTAAGCGAAACCGCGATGACTTATTCGTCGATAGCCTTCTGTTTGCTGACGATGCAGCGTTCGTTGCTAATTCTCAAAGTGAGCTTCAAGTCATTGTCGATAAGTTTTCCCATGCGTGTACTCTGTTCTCTATGACCATTAATGCCAAAAAAACAGTAGTGCTAGCTCAAGGCGCAGATGCACCACACATCATGCTAGCCGGTGTTCCCTTGAGCATAGTCGATAAGTTTTGCTACCTGGGGTCGACTGTGTCGAATAATCTCACGCTCGATGCTGAGATCGATACGCGAATCGGCAAGGCGGCGACCATGTTCGGCAAGCTCAGTACAAGAGTATGGAACAATAAACACCTGACCACAAAAACCAAGATTATTGTCTATCAAACTTGCGTTTTAAGCATACTCTTGTACGGAGCTGAAACCTGGACATCGTATGCAAAACAGGAACGTCGACTGAATACATTTTATATGCGCTGCGTAAGAAATATCTTGCACATAACCTGGCAGGACAGAGTCACAAACGAGCGAGTTCTAGAAATTGCGCAGCTGCCTAGTTTTACCGCCCTGCTTAAGCAGAGACGATTGCGGTGGCTAGGGCATGTGCACCGGATGGAACCTTCGCGTTTACCACGGCGTGTTCTGCTTGGCGCTGTAGCAAACGCCAAAAGAGGGGTTGGAAGACCTATGCTGCGTTTCAAAGATTGCGCCAAGCGGGACATGGCTGCGTTTAACATTGACCATCAAAGCTGGGAGAAGCTTGCTGAGGATAGGGACGAATGGCGTAAGCGTGTGTTTGATGGGCGTAAAACACACGATAATGCCTGGTTTTCTGGTCTCGCTAACAAAAGGCAAAAACGTCATCTAAACATGCATGTGCCAGTCTCAAATTCCACCTTCACTTGTAGAGCGTGCGGAAAATTATGCCGCTCCCGTATCGGCTTATACAGCCATGAAAAGTCTTGCCTCAGACACTGATTAAATCGTCTGTCACAGACGTGTGAGGCCAATGATGATGATGATTATGTAATTTGTGGCGATAGCGAAAACTTAAGAGGGGGTGGTGATAAGGAACAACGAAATACGAAATATCGGACCTCCCACACAAAGTTGCCCATGAGATGATTTGAGTAAGAATGGAATTCAAAATATTTTTGTCATATTTTAACTTATGTTCCTTAAGTTGTTCCTTATCACCAGCCCGTCTTTAGATTTCTTGCTCACCCTATACAGGGTGGCCCGTATAGTCACGTCCAAAGACAAAATTTGAATGCCTTAGACTAAGGGGTATCCGAAAATCCGAATTACCCCCATGTATGTTCCGCGATTTTTTGTACTTTCCGAGTTATTCAACTTTTAAAGTTGTACGAGAAAAATTTCGACTCGCCGGCTTTTTTCTTCTTTTCTTAATTTCCGTTAAAGGGCTTTTCAAGCGGTTATTTCTATGACATTATCTTCATGATCTGTACTTTGAAACAAACAAAAAAAGGAAAATAGCCTCCCAGTTCAATTATCCTCATACAAATTTAAAAGTTGAATAACTCGGAAGTTACAAAAAATCGCGGAACATACATGGGGGTAATTCGGATACCCCTCAGTATAAGGCATTCAAGTTTTGTCTTTGGACGTCACTATTCGGGCCACCCGGTATATTATATATTGGACAAAACAACCAACCAACTATGTTGGTTACAAGTGACTTTTCAACAAAAAAGCTCTTATATCATGGCTGGAGTTGAAACACATTGTAATCGATTAAGGAAAGTGTTGTCGTGAACGGCCTCGACAGTGGCGTCACTTTACAAAAAGAATCTCTTTGTACAAACAATCTATCAGAATGTTCGTTGCTCAAGTTTTTAGTATTATCCTTAAGAAAAATGATTACCTACAAACTCAATGAAATATTCGCTGTAATTAAAGTTATGGCAATTAATACTATAAGTGGCTGTTTTAGGCACTAATATTTCATTGAGTTTGCAGGTTTTAATTTTACCTAAGGATAATACTAAAAACTTGAGCAACGGACATTCTAATAGATTGTTTGTTTATAGATATTTTTTGTGAAGTGGCTCCACTGTCGGGGCCGTTCACGACTACACTTGCCTTATGCATACAAATACTAACCTAAAGTGTCATTTGATAAAAAGTCGTAAGTCATATATATACGGAGATATGTCGGTCAAAATTATTTTTAGGTATAATTAAACTATAAAGTAATAAAGGTTTCTTAGGGTAGTGAAAAAAATAATGGAATTGATATCATAATATAAATTCATAGATATAATAAATAAATTACTTGATGTGCATGTTACAAAACGGCTTTTACTTACTACGTACCTACGGCTTTTTCATTTTAAGTAAGTAAAAACTCTTTATAACCCACGAATACAGGGTAATTAAAAACCAAAACTTAATCTAAAGTGCGCAAAGGCGGTCTTATCGCTAAAAGCGTTCTTATTCAGACAACCTTTGATACTTAAGAACATAACGACGTTGAGATACCTTGTTTTGGTTTTACTTTCATGGACTGATTACCAATTTCACAGATTATTATTTTTAGTGAAAGGCCTCGATGTGAACGGACGGACAACAAAGTGATCCTACAAGAGTTTTCTTTTGAGGTAGGTACAGAACCCTAAAACCGGACAAGAGCAAGTCTGACTCGCCCACCGACGACGGTTCCGTAACTTGCACACTAAGCCCATTCACTACAAATAATAATAGATGAAAGTGGTGACCAAAACCATTCGCATGTCCAATATTGCCAAAGTTGTCGTCAATATTCCCGGAAATTTCGGCTACTTTGCTTTGAAGGTAACACAATAAAAATACATTTTGAACCTAAAAATGGGGCGCTGAGAGCGTAACTATGGTGGGTTAAGAAAATCTAAAACGTTAATCAAGAAAAAATAAAAAGTTTCGAAAAATTACATTACAAACACACAAACAAACACATGGCCCCGGCCGGCCAGAGCAGTAACAGCATTCTGACTGGCTTTTCCACGAATAGGTACCTGCCGTCGACTAACCTACGACTCCGTCCGCAACCACGGGGATACTAGGTTCCACGCGGGACGGACGCAATCAAGACCTCGTCTCTCTTTGTAGACCACTGGTGACCCCGCCTACCTGAGGAGACAGCAGCTATTCACTAACTCACCTGCGTCTTCTAAATATTGTCGGCTAATCTAAGGCCCTTGTGCTATCTAATGCGGCGCACTAGATCGGTGTCACCAACGATGTCGAGAGGCCAGTAAAGAAAAGAGGTGGCCAGGTAGAAGTGGTATGGCATAATCTTCTCCAGATATGATGTATCGCGCAATATTTGTAAGGTGAGCGAATTAATTAGCCCGTCCACTTCACAGAGCAATGTCCTGAGAATGTTTTGTTTTTGAAAAAATGTAATAAAAGGCTACTGTTAGTGCCACTTTTACCGATCGAGCAAGCCACTCCCAGCAAATACCCATGAAAGGCGATACTGATTCCTAAGCAGCAAGCGGTGCAATCAAGAACTACATGCAATTTTATTTTTTAGAGGTTGGATGACACCATAATGTGGGGACCACACCACCCTATCCGGAGGAACCGTTCCCGAGCCAAGTTCCATGTACCCTTTGTGTACAACAACCTGACGATTAATTCTCTAGCTAGGCTCTCTCTAGGTTCCCCTTGAGTCTAGAGGCAGAGTGCGGTTGTCAGGCACGTCTTTTAAAATTGCACCATCACGCCACAATAGGCCCGTCTCGAATGTCATTGAGGAGACATTGACTGCTTCTTGATCCTCTTCTGATCCTAGTTAAAAGCGTTTAGTAGGTTAAAACCAATTATGTTTTTCTGGCAATATTGCCCAAGTTGCCGGTAATATTGGAAGTTTACCGGCAATTTTGCCTTGGCTATCTATGTAGCCGGCAGCGGCAATATTGCCGCAGGCACATCACTAGTCACGACGACTCTTTATCTCGAGAACGCGTTGAGACATTGAATTGAAAGTAAAATCATATACCCAGGTCTACGGCCGCTTCTAGGTTGTAAAAAAAACGTTTCTATATTTTGATACTAAGAAGTGCGAATTTGTGAGGGATCGGTCTCATGAGTGTCTTACGAAAACTCGTGTATGAGTTTTGTCCCGTCCTCTACGATAAGTTTCAACTAACTGACCTTGTAGCCACCTGGTGCGAGTATGGTCTGCCTCCATCAGGCCAGTACAGGCGTGCTAATCCTAGATCGGCTATTTTCAAAATGCCTTCACGATTAATCAAGAGGTTGGCTGGTTTCAAATCCTGAAATAAAAATTAGCGTTGTAACAATATGCTAAAATTTAACCGCTGATTGAATGACTAACACTTTAATAAAAAACAATTATGTTGGTATATTTCAATCAAATGAGAACCGATTCCAAGCATCTGCAGGACAATGTCTAGGAGAATGTTTTACTAGAAATAGTATTATTGTAATAGATTACGGCCCGTATTTTAGAACGCATCTCAAGCGCTGATCTAGAAATAAAACTAGTTAAGGATATGTAATCTAGTTTATAATTTTAATGCCTTCATGTTTGGCTTAGACGGTAAGTGTAAGTTAAAAATAAACAAATAAGTAAATAAAATTTCTATAGGTGTTTTCCTAAATCAGGCAAAGGAGTGGAGAGCATCATGGTACTGAGATAATGACCTATTTCGCCTTCTGTAAATTATCTGATCAGATAATTATCAACGGAAATCGTTGGTATAACGGGGCAGGTAGAGTAGAGCTTATATTAACGCGTGCCCTTCAACAGCATCTGGGCATAGGTCTTCACTGTTGGCAGCGTCAGCTCTTGCTGGTTGTGATAAAGCATATCCCAGAGCCCTGAGGACATATACTCCAGCGCCAGCACCACTACTTACCCTGTGCATGACATAATGTGCGTTCAGGTACCGCGTGCCCTTCAACAGCATCTGCGCGTAGGTCTTCACTCTAGGCAGCGTCAGCTCCTGCTGGTTGTGATGAAGCATCTCCCAGAGCCCTGAGGACATGTACTCCAGCGCCAGCACCACTACTTACCCTGTGCATGACATAATGTGCGTGCATATACCGTGTGCCCTTCAGCAGCATCTGCGCGTAGGTCTTCACTCTGGGCAGCGTCAGCTCCTGCTGGTTGTGATGAAGCATCTCCCAGAGCCCTGAGGACATGTACTCTAGCGCCAGCACTGCTACTTACCCTGTGCATGACATAATGTGCGTGCATATACCGTGTGCCCTTCAGCAGCATCTGCGCGTAGGTCTTCACTCTGGGCAGCGTCAGCTCCTGCTGGTTGTGATGAAGCATCTCCCAGAGCCCTGAGGACATGTACTCCAGCGCCAGCACTGCTACTTACCCTGTGCATGACATAATGTGCGTGCATATACCGTGTGCCCTTCAGCAGCATCTGCGCGTAGGTCTTCACTCTGGGCAGCGTCAGCTCCTGCTGGTTGTGATGAAGCATCTCCCAGAGCCCTGAGGACATGTACTCTAGCGCCAGCACTGCTACTTACCCTGTGCATGACATAATGTGCGTGCATATACCGTGTGCCCTTCAACAGCATCTGCGCGTAGGTCTTCACTCTGGGCAGCGTCAGCTCTTGCTGGTTGTGATGAAGCATCTCCCAGAGCCCTGAGAATATGTACTCTAGCGCCAGCACTGCTACTTACCCTGTGCATGACATAATGTGCGTGCATATACCGCGTGCCCTTTAACAGCATCTGCGCGTAGGTCTTCACTCTGGGCAGCGTCAGCTCTTGCTGGTTGTGATGAAGCATCTCCCAGAGCCCTGAGGACATGTACTTCATCGCCAGCACCACTACTTACCCTGTGCATGATATAATGTGCGTGCATATACCGCGTGCCCTTCAACAGCATCTGCGCGTAGGTCTTCACTCTGGGCAGCGTCAGCTCCTGCTGATTGTGGTGAAGCATCTCCCAGAGCCCTGAGGACATGTACTCTTGCGCCAGCACTGCTACTTATCCTGTGCATGACATAATGTGCGTGCATATACCGCGTGCCCTTCAACAGCATCTGCGCGTAGGTCTTCACTCTGGGCAGCGTCAGCTCTTGCTGATTGTGGTGAAGCATCTTCCAGAGCCCTCAGAATATGTACTCTAGCGCCAGCACTGCTACTTACCCTGTGCATGACATAATGTGCGTGCATATACCGCGTGCCCTTCAACAGCATTTGCGCGTAGGTCTTCACTCTGGGCAGCGTCAGCTCCTGCTGGTTGTGATGAAGCATCTCCCAGAGCCCTGAGGACATGTACTCCAGCGCCAGCACGAGGCTCATGCCTCGCGGGAACATCTCGTACAGTTTTATTATCTGAGAAGAGATAAATAGATGCTTTCATCAGAAAGTCTTTATTCTTGGTAGCTCTCCATACTGATAACTAGGTAGGTAACTAACATATTTACACCGTAGCAACTGTAGAGCTTTGATCTCCCTCATGACGTTGACCGGGATGCCGTCCTCCAGGTTCTTGATGAGGATCTTCTTGAGGGCCACCTCTCGGCCCGTGGGGATGTGCACAGCCTTGAACACCAGTCCGTGCGCGCCCTCGCCGATACGCCCCGTCACAGAATAGTTGGACAAGTTCACGTTATCCATTACTTCAGTTACTAAGGGTTTTACGGCAAAATACCTTGTGTTTTGTGTGTTTTCGATTTTGATTGTTGGTGTTGAGTGTTGTTTACATAACAAAATTGGAGACTAACTGACAAGTCTTGTGATTGTTGTTTATACATTTATACCACAGATGAATAAGATAATGTGCTAGATTTATACAGGTTTGTTGATAAATCGTTGCTATGGTTACTGAGCCCGAAGGGAACTCGGAATGAAGGAACGAACGAAAGTTGTCCCCACTCGATTAAGAGACATGATTTTTATGGGGCGTGCACGCATAAAAATGAGCACATACGTATGCAAATTTAAAAGGTGATTATCACTTTATCGAAGAATCCCTTTTAAACTGTTTTGAAACTGAATCATCTTAGTATTAACTATTTGTATTCACGCAATTAAAATCTTATTGTTACCATGCTTTTATTTTCGTTGATTTTTGTTTGCACAGGTGCTATTATAGTTCACCTCTCAGCCTTTCAAGTTGCAACATTTACAGTGAACAGACACATTTTGTGTCTAACTATTTTATATTATATAAATATGGGGTTAAAAGTGTTTAAAATTTTGCTCCTAGCATTTTTCTGCTACGTGGCTGAAAGCGCTAACATTCTGGCCCTGTTTTCATCCCTATCTTTCTCCGACCACCTAGTGTTCCGAGGGTATGTATCAAGATTATCAAGAGCAGGACACAGCGTCGTCGTAATGACTGCTTATCCAGGACACCACACTGCCTCAGAAGTTGAGCGAATAATTGAACTCGACGTCTCTCAAGAGTCACTACCATTCTGGAATGAATGGCTGAAACTAGTGACAAATACTGACGACCACTTTACGAGAATGCGGGCAATAAACGATTTCAGTATCAAATTGGCGATCGCTCAGCTGAAATCGAAGCAGATGACAGCGCTGTTTGTCAATCCTAACGTGAAATTCGATTTGGTGATCACAGAAGCTGACGTGCCTCTTCTATACGCCGCAGCAGACAAATACAAAGTTCCACACGTAGCAATCACAACTTCAAGTGGTAAAATTCATCAATACGAAGCTAAAGGAAGCCCAACACATCCGATCCTCTATTTGGACGTGAACACAATGAGTTACGGAAGCTCGTCTAACTGGCAGAAATTGACTGAATTCAAGCGTTATATTCAAACCAAGTACGAATACTACAATAACTATCTGCCTTTATGCGAAATTGCTGCACAAAACATCTTTGATTTGAAGAGAAGCCTCTCGGAGGTAGAATCCGACATTGACTTACTGCTCGTATCAGCTAACCCAGTGTTGAATGGAAACAGACCATCGTCACCCAGTATTGTTTACACGGACCGCTTGCATCTCAAGCCTGGATTCAATCTTCCACAGGTAAATAATACTTACCTACTTCATAATGTTTTTCTATTGAAAAATTTTATGTGGTCGATGCGTCAGTTTTATAACTTCAATAACGTTTCAGAACCTTAAGTCAGTTTTGGACGCTGCAACGAAAGGTGTCATCTACTTCAGTATCGGAGCTATCCAGGAGTCGGAGACTCTCGCTCCTCAACTCCTTCAGACCTTGGCAGATGCCTTCAGGGAGTTGCCATACACCGTGTTGTGGAAGATTGGCAATACGACGGCATTCAACAAACCTGACAATGTGATCGCTGGTGCTTGGTTCCCGCAGCAGGAAATCTTAGGTAGGTTAACTTCAGACAGATACCAGTTGGGCCAAATGCTTCACCACAAAGTGTACCACCTATTGTCATGTTTCTTAATTAGTTTTGAACTTTAAGTGAGGTTAGTAAGGTTCAAAATCACTGGTACACACGCTGTATTACGAGTAAATGAAATTAGATTTAGAACATTCTTGATGAACTCGTTTTTGAACACTCTTTTTCGTTTTTAGCTCATCCAAATGTGAAAGTTTTCATCACACACGGAGGTCCACGTGCTCTTGAAGAAGCTATCTTCTACGAGGTGCCTATAGTAGGTCTTCCAATCGTCAGACCCAGAATAGTTTTCATGGCACAGGTCACGAAGCACGGATGTGGAGAGATTCTGGACCCCTACGTTCTGAACAAAGACGAATTGAAGACCACGATTGAAGCTGTAGCTAATAATGAGAAGTAAGTTAACTAGCCATGAAAGCGATTTATAAGTAAGTAGGTACCGTACACTAACTAAGAAAATATTTAGTTTCCTGGTACGTTGGTTGACTCGATTTTAATCAAACTAGAAAGCAAGCTTTAGAAAGAAGCCAAAATTGGGTACCTACTATACCACAGTATAATAATAGACTATACCTACTTAATACGCTTGTCATGAACCAATATCACAGAAGTGCCATACTTCACGAATCTCATCTCAACTTAGACTCTGTTTGTTTCCAGGTACAAAAAATCGATAACTAAACTAAAGTCTATTATCGTAGACCCTCTCATATCTGGCCCAGATAACGCAGTTTGGTGGACAGAATACATCCTTCGCAACGGTGGCGCTCGTCATCTGGCCTCACCAGCTTATACCGGTGCCATCGAGTACTACTTGCTTGACGTCATTAGCACCTTCCTTGGAGAAGCTTTACTTATTCTTTGTGTTTCATTTTTCCTGTTGCGCTGGATAATCAAGAGACTTCGTGCACGTTTCTTTGGACGGGTTATCGAAAGCGGGAAATTCAAAGCTTTGTAGAAAGTTTTGATTGAGGCTGCAATCTTCTTATTTATTTGAATAGCCATTAAAAAATTAAAAAGAAATGTTGTTTTATTTTACATGAAACTAATTGCTTAGTAACGAAAAGAAATACATGAGACAAAAAGACTAGCTTCCACGCAAAACAACTTCATCTGATTCTAGTACATTATCTTATTCATCTGTGATCTGATTGAAAAAAAAAACAGTGACTGACAGTTCCTGTCAGTGTTTTCACAAACAAAACTTCTTTTCTTGTTTATATTCGTTTCAAATCGATTATTATCGGTGATAAAATCATCACAAACTTTTGCAAGCTATTTGAAAACACAATGTGAGTTTCGTACACATAACTACAGTATTTAATGTGGAGGCCCATGTCCAGCAGTGGACTGTTGTGGCTATTATTGTTAACTAGAGTGTGGAAATAGCAAGATGTCTGTAGTGAAATCGTGTCCGGGGCTGTACTGCGGGCGTACACAGATCGAGGATGGGTCGTGGAGCGACTGCGGTGCCTGTCCTCGCGGCTACCGGACCAACGCCAGCAGCTACTGCATGCCGTGCGCCGACGAGCCCACGCTTTACGACTGGCAGTACCTTGGCTTCATGGCGCTGCTGCCGCTTGTGCTGCATTGGTTTTTCATTGATATGGTGTCTATTGGTAAAGCGTGAGTATTCTTTATCATTCTCACACTCACTTAAATAATATAAATACATACATAAGGGACAGTGTACCGAAAACTTTGCAGGCATGATCAGATCATGAAACTAAATGAAATGAAACTTTTTATCCCGCCTGAGCCGGTTTTCTATTAGGACAATACAAAATTGTTATAAAAAGAAGAAAATTGCGTTATGCAAATTTCTTATTTTTACAATGACCGATCATGACGTCAATAAGTGATAATGCTATCCTACATTGAATAAAGTTATTTCATTTTAATTTTTCATTTCAAACAACTTTTCTATGGAGCTTATGGTGGGAAACATTTTCTTTTATTTCCATAGAAAGGAAGGTTGATTTTTTTTTATGGTTCACCAACATAGCCATTGTAGAATAAGTTGGTCAGTTTCATGGTCTGATCATGCCTGCAAAGTTTTTGGTACACCTTCCCATACACCCCATATAGCATGCCAAATCCCCAAAGACAAACTTTAAGGGCCTTTAAGAAAATTATGTATTGCTATAGTAACAGTTTGTCAGCCCATCTCCTAAAATTGGAATACACATAATAACCATTGAGTCCTTGTTACAACACCCTCGGGAAAGATATTTCTTTATTTCTTTTACCCAATTTTTTTGACTTAGGTTTCAAAACAAGGGCAGTAAAGGATTGGAGGGTTTCATGTGTATATAGGATGAAAGTAACAACTTTCCCCAAGAAAAATAGGTCCAAATAGAAAAAAAATTACCTCCCATACAAAATTGTTGATCAGCTGATTTGGGTTAAAGATATAATGCAAATTTGGCTCAAATGTGTACAATAATTCAATAATATACAGTGACAATAGATGACAATAGTGACAATATTGTGATGAGTGACAAAAGATTTTACTTCACAATATCACTATAAATAAATTAAAAAATTAGTCTTGGCTTAACATATAATTGTACATTTATAGTTCTAACTGTAACTGAGTAGTGTTCAGTAACTGAGTCGGGCCCCAAGGGCGCGATTGAGCTGGTTGTTTGGACAACAACACAAAGTTCTTCGGGTGAGCTCTAGCTTCCCAACAAAAAGATCAGTGTAGATTTATTCCATTAACAAATAAAATAAAAAGCGAAGTTTCTTTTATATAAGGTGTAAAAAAAAATCCTGAGAATATTTTAAGGGGTGAATCAGTACGTGAAACTGAACAACTTTCCCCAAGGAACATAGGTCGAAATATGAAACAATAATTTGACCCTCCCAAACTAAGGCACGTATTTATAAATCACTCTCAATTCTGAGATTGATCTTGAGTACGAGTTTGAGATGCTGTTTAGTACTGGCTGACGTTGTCAATGTCGCACTTGAGATGGATCTCAGAGTTGAGATCCTAGATTCCTAAACATATTTAGGGATTCAGCCAAGTTATTTTCTGAAACAAACCAAAAATTTCCAGGCAGGGTAGCTGACAAGAACCATTTTTAGAAAGGTCTGCCTGGCCCACAAAGAATAAAGATGTAATGTGTGTATTTGATTACATTCAAGATTTTGAGAGAAGTTGTTTATTACTTTCGAAGATGACTGAATAACACCCTCTTTTTCCAGTAAAACTGGCATCGTAGCTCAGCACATCTGTGCCTTTGCTGAGGTGGTAACAGGTACCCTAGCTGCCCTGCTAGCACTGCCACCTAGTGGTAGCATAGCTCTGGAAGTGTGCACTCCAAAGGCACTATCCGACTGGTACACTTTGCTGCATAACCCACAGCCTGATTACAAGGAAACACTGCACTGTACACAAGAGGCAGTTTATCCATTGTAAGTATTTTATTTTTCTACTACTGATCACATCCACACTCTGGAACAAATACTGGAAAAATTCAAAGAGTACAACCAACGATTATATATCGGCTTCATCGACTATTTCAAGGCCTTCGATAGCATCTACCGCAGCTCAATATGGGAAGCTCTAAAATCATGCGACATCAACTGCAAATATACGGAAATAATTAAAAATATATACTCAAATGCATCTAGCAGAATTAGTCTGGAAAACAAAGGCGAAGAAATACCAATACAGAGGGGCGTCAGACAGGGCGACCCACTATCACCAAAATTGTTTATCGCAGTACTGGAAAACATCTTCCAAACAATGAACTGGAAAAATAAAGGCATTTGGATAGAAGATAAATTTCTAAGCCATCTAAGATTCGCCGACGATATAGTAGTGTTCGCCAAATCAGCGTCAGAACTTAAAGAAATGATAACAGCCCTGAGCGAAACAAGTAGAAAAGTCGGTCTTCAAATGAACTTCAGCAAAACTAAAATAATGACAAATTACCACCAAGTACCCATCAAAGTAGACGACAACATCATCGAGTATGTGGATAACTATGTCTACTTGGGCAAACAAGTATTTTTTAACCAAGAAAACAATGATGTAGAGGTCGAAAGACGAGTTAACACTGCATGGAAAAAGTACTGGATGAATAAATAAATTTTAAAGGGCAAATACAGCATGAACCTAAAGAAGACAGTAATAGAGACTTGTATCTTACCCAGTCTGACCTATGCCTGCCAAACATGGACTTACAATAACAATATAAAAAACAAAATAACCACAACGCAGCGAGCAATGGAGAGGAGCATGTTGAAACTGAGAAGAATCGACAAAGTAAATAGCAATACCATCAGAGAAAAAACTTCCCTCACAGATGCTCTGACGCATGCACAAAGTCTAAAGTGGAGATGGGCAGGACATGTATGCAGAGACAACAACAAAAAGTGGACTTTTAAGACTACAAAATGGAAGGGCCCATTAGTAAAAGAAAAGTTGGCAGACCCACAAAACGATGGGCTGACGACATTACTGAGGTGGCTGGACGAGACTGGATGAACCTTGCGCAAGATAGGGAAAAATGGAAAAGTATGGAGGAGGCTTTTACCCGAAGGGATCCACTAATTGAAAAAGGAAAAAAGAGAAAGGATTAATATGAACTGAAACAATACTTTATATTTATAATGATTAAACTGCAAATTTCATTTACTTTGTGTTGCATGCAATTCAGTTGTGGAAATAAAAAGCTTTATTATTATTATTATTATGTTGGTACTCTTTCGAATCTCGGGCCCACAGGGACCCGGTCCTTTGAGGCATGAGTGGGGCCGAAGCCAACAGCACAGAGGCCTTTTTGCACCAAATAATGTATTGTGATGTGTACATCAAGCGGATACTCGCTCTGTCTGCACTATAGAAGTACACCCAGAGCCAGCACCCGCCTGATGCAAGGACTATTGCAGGTGAGGGTCGGATTACTAGGGTTATGGGGAGGAACTTGCTGGACCGGTTGCTGGTATTATTATAAGTATTTTATGTTTGTTTGAGTTCTAATTATTATTATCATTTATTATGAGCAGGCAGGATTGAAACAACTGTTGGTTGCCTGTATCCAGTTATCCATTGTTGGTTTACTTGTTGGAGATTTATATGTAAGAAATTTTGTATGTAAGGTGTTTTGGGGGCGATAAATTGATCCAGCTAGATTTCACTTTTCACTGTGGTTTTCCTACTTTTTGATAAGTAGATGGCATTACCTAGATATATCGAGTATTTTGTTAAAAGAATGATAAAATTCTAAAGGTTTTAGACAGACAGACAAATAAAATATGCTAGGTTTTTCCAATATTAAGCTAATTGAACCGCCAACTAGATTTGAGACCTTTTACCCACATTGTAAAGTATGGGGGCTGAGGCTGATAGTCCATTTGTGTCATTTTTCATTTATACCACAAAAAAGTATTGGCGGCGTGTGTTTATACCTTCGAGCAACGGAAAGAGACGGAAGACCGTGTTGCTCGAAGGTTTATACCTACTACTTGATACTACTTTGTTTTTAATTGTTTTCGTAAGTAATTGGATAACTAAGTTATTAAATTCAAATGTAGTTTGGTTTTATTATTCACTCAGTGCTATAATATTTTCATATATAAAAATAAGAAATTGAAAAAATGTTAGCGCTTGCTGAGACTTAAACCCGGGACCGTGGTGTGCCGTCCCACTGCTCTGAGCTACCGGCGTCCCGACTGACACTTGCCAATTTTTCAATCTCTTGGAACTCGTCTCGAAGCGACATCCAGTATAAGTTATTATAAAAAATACTATGGCTAGTCCACAATTATTAGAGTAGGAATTCAAACCATGCGATGAAACTTTGCTTATCCAAATGTACTATGGTTTTATTATGCACTCACACACAGCGCTTATAATAAATAATAATAATAATAAATATTCTGGACAATGCACACATTGTTTTCTTTTATTAAATTCAATTTATTGTTTTGATGGAATAACTAAGTAATTTTTTAATTTTTTTCAGGTACACAATAGTTCTTCTAATGTATGCATTCAGTTTATGTATGACGATCTCCTTGCGTCCATGGATATTGACGTGGCACAGTCCCAACCCTGGCAAGAAGGCAATATACTGTGCACTCTACTTCTACCCTATACTAGTACTGATTCATACGGTAGCTGCTGGCCTCATTTGTAAGTTTTTTTCATTAAGATAAGCTTATGTATCAATTCCACACAATATTACATTAGGGAGTTTTCTTTTTGAGAATTAAAAAACGTTTAGTATTGCAAGAACTCTGTAGATGGCGTTGAACTGACTATGTCACTAAATTTAAACGCCAAAAGGCTTGAAAAAAAGGGTTTTGTTCTTTCCCTTGTTGATGATGATGATGTAAGCCCAATAATATTCATCATCCAATAAATAGTTCTTTAACAGGTGTCAAAACTTATTATAACTTTTAACAATAATCCATTTTGTGAATATTGTGTTATTTACATAACTTACCAATACCAAATTGGGTGATTCCATAGTGGCCGCCATAGTAAATCCTGTGGGTAACCCACAGTCTTAGATATCCATGTCCCTGTTAATGGGCTGAATTTTCCAAATGATAATAGTTTTTTGAGCTAAACATGTCCCACTGCAGGGCAAAGGCCTCCCCCTTCCAATATAAAATAATAATATATAGATTTTTTAGATTAATTCACTACATTATTATGAACACTGCTACATTGTCATATAGTGTGTTTAAGGATGTATTTTTAGTATTATTTGTGATATATGCCAATAAATATTTTCCATCAATTTGTTTCAGATTGCTCGTTTCCCTACATAATAATTATAATATC
Source organism: Tuta absoluta (assembly GCA_027580185.1). Classification (NCBI taxonomy): domain Eukaryota; kingdom Metazoa; phylum Arthropoda; class Insecta; order Lepidoptera; family Gelechiidae; genus Tuta; species Tuta absoluta. The sequence goes on along the minus strand of JAQAHW010000019.1, from coordinate 122,178 downwards.
GATGATGACATCAGCATCCCATTTCTCGATCAAGCTCGACCAATCAGCACCGGCCTTGTTAATATCTTCCATCACCAACACCAGAAACCTGGTCATTCTAATAGGCCATTGGCTGGTCCATGCATATGGAATTATATCCTTGACGGGGTTCAAGGAGTTATGGTATCTTTCCTTAGTACCAGCTCCTGCACTGTTTTACATACTGACCGCGCAGTTCACCGATCCAATGAAGATACACAATGATTAACAAATGTGAAAAACCAGCTTTGTGAAACTGGTTTTAAAATATTTGAATTGACTTTTTAACTCTTTTGTGGTGTTATAGAGTGGAAAACATTTGAGCTGATAACTGCTAAAAGCAAGGTTCAAGCTTCAGTTTAGCGTCGATCGTTTTTAGAATAATTCGACGTTGCTGTAAAGTTGCCAGTGTAGAAGAAAATTATCGAATAAAAAGAGGAAAATGTAAATAGTATTAGATTTAGTGATTATACAGTATAGGGTGAAATTTTACTAGCGACCGACAGCGAAAAATCAAGACAGGTTGGTGATAAAGAACAACTTTCCTCAGGAACATAGGTCGAAATATAAAAAAATAAATTTGACATCCTGTGCAAAAATTCCGTTCAACTACTTAATTTGAGTTCTTATTGAAACTTAAAAAATATTTTTGCATTATATTTTAACCTATGTTCCTTGAGAAAGTTGTTCCTATTCACCAGCCCGTTTTGAGATTTCGTCAAGTAAAGTTTAGATACAACCCGATATTATTTCGGGTTGTGACGTTTGCTAAGCTCGCAGTTAGGTGATCAGCTCCACTTGTTGGAACTATTACACCGAAATCTCTATATTTTAAGGGGTAAACAAGTTCTTGAAACTGAGCAATATGAATAAAAAATTTGTCCCTCCCATACAAATTAACCTGGCCGGGGGACCAAATTTTTTTTCGTATTTCGACCTATGTTTCGTGAGGAAGGTTGTTCAGTTTTATGAGCTTGGTCACCCCTTAAAATATTTGCAGTTGATTTTTTACCCCTTATATACATGGTGTAAAAAAAATTGCTAAGAATATTTTAAGGGGTGAACCAGTACGTGAAACTGAACAACTTTCCCCAAGGAACATAGGTCGAAAAATGAAAAAAAAAATTGGCCCTCCCATACAAATCAACCGGGTAACACACTAAGTATGGGAGGGTCAAATTATTTTTTCATATTTCGACCTATGTTCCTTGGGGAAAGTTGTTCAGTTTCACGTACTGGTTCACCCCTTAAAATATTATTAGCTAATTTTTTTACACCTTATATAGGGTGAAACTTAAAGGTATCTAATTATAATAAAATAATTAAGTTATAATTATATTACAATACAAAAATAGAAATATAAATAATTATTAGTTTAACTTCTCAACTGAACAAAAAAAGCCTCTTCATCTAGACTTATGGTCATAATCAGTGATGCAGAAAAGTATTCGTCTATCTACTCCGACTACTGGGTGACTGTGACCATAGCAAATCGAATCTTACTAGCCGACTTAGCGTCGTCTAGGTGTAGTGTAAAATCAAATAATTTATTTCCAAGTAGGAATTTACAAGATTATCTTTTAGAAAGTCAAATCTAGGTACTTGCATAACATAATACATAAGAAAAAGAATAGTAAACTTACAGTAATGAAAAAACAAATACATGTCAAAATTAAACCTATGTCAAATTTACTAAACCTATGTCAAATTCATGTTTTAATAAGATCTATCTATCTACCTCATACATTGTGTTGAAGCAACTGTTGCTACTGACCGAGACGTCTTTCATGAATGCTATCTTCATTCGACCTATTTGACTAATGGATGTTCATTAATGTAAGAAGTTGAATGTTAGATTATATTAAAGAGCTAGCGTGCAATTCTTCTTTTTCGTGTGGAACACCGAGTCGACGAACGACTACTGGTAGGCATCTGACAAGGTTGTGTAACGACTGCCGTCTAAGTAATCATAGGCATGAACCGGGACCGACAGCTTAATAGCTCTCCGAAGCACAGAACCATCTTTCTTACGTACTATCTGGTGGTCCAGCCTGCAATGTCGACATTGGTCAGGACCAGACACCAGACAGGGAACAAATTCACTAAGTGATAATATCAACTTTGTGAGTGCCCCACCGGGAAACGAACCCGGAACCCTTGCGCCGCAGGCAGTTGCACTACTACTGCGCCACGTCAGCCAAAGATAATCTAATAGAATTAGCGTACGTCAGCCGTCAATTGACTGCGTGCGATATACACAAGGGCATTTTTATTTTAGTGTACTCGTGAACGGCCTTGACAGTGGCGCCACTTCACAAATATATTTTTTTTCTTTATACAAACAATAGGAACCATCAGTGCACGACATTGATGATGCACAACACGATAACGTCCGACAATGTTTTGTTAATGGCCCGGACAAATAATTTGAAATTGGAATTGGGGTGTTATTCCAATCAAAACAAAGTGATGTCGTGTCGTGTCGATGATGTGAGTGAATTAAGTGATGTACTAGTGTTGGTTATAATCGACATCTAAATTCATTATTCGAACATGACAAATAGGGCAGCCCGCGGAGGGAGGGACGGAGCGTGCACAGCCGTCCAAGAAAGGAGGTTTGAAGGGCGTAGCCCTCACATTGACGATGAAACTTTTTGACACAAATCAAACACTGTAGGTTAGGTTAGGTTAGAGTTGTAACCCCCGCCATGTGACAAGTCGCGAAAAAGAGTAGAAATGGTATAAGAAAGAAATCGATTAATTTTACAAGTATGTAAAACTATCGATTAGGTCATATCACAACTAGCAGATTTTAAAAATGGCCACGTGATGTCTTCATTGATCGTGTCGTGCATGCGCAGTGTGCAGCGGCCATTGTTGGTGTAGGGGTGTTTTTGGCGACATTGTTTTGATTCCATTGCCACTGTAGCGCATGCTTGGGTTGTACATAACTCTGTCGCTCATGATCAAGCTCATGATTATGCTGGGCAAAACACTGTCGTACATTATAGGGACTCCAAACAATCTATCAGAATGTCCGTTGCTCACGTTTTTAATATTATGCAAAATTAGAGCCTACAAACTCAATAAAATAAAGTTACGGCAATTAACACCAAAAGTGGCCGTTTTTAGACACGTTTTGCCATAACTTTAATTACAGCGAATATTTCATTGAGTTTACAAGTTCTTATGTCACTTAAGGATAATACTAAAAACTTGAGCTACAGACATTTTAATAGATTGTTTGTATAAAGAGAAAACTTTTTTTGGTGAATTAGCGCCACTGTCGAGGCCGTTCACGGCTTCACTCACCTGAAGTAGTTAAGTAACGAAGAGAATGGCGCAATAAAGAAGAAGCCTATGTCCAGCAGTGAGCTAATAAAGGCTAATTAGATCGATTGATATAAGTATGCACCTAGTTATTTCAAGGCAATTTGCCTGAGGATTGCAATAAATCTGTTAAATTTAAATAACTAGGTAAGTCATTAGATTGACGCGCGGTGTTAAACAATCCGTCGTTGTCTTATCTTTAAATACGCGACCATAAAAAAATACTACTTACTTATGACGCCCGTGAATCCAATAACGAAGATTCCTACAGTTAGAATATAATTTAAGGAGAAATTTTATATGTTGTGAATGTAGACTTGTGGTTAAGAAACTACAAGTCTACAGGTAAAATTCTTAGTACAATAGCCGAAAAATACTTATTTTGAGTTTCTATTAGTAACTCAAATGGGCAATATTGTATGGGCGCTCAAGTTTTGTTCTTCGTATTTTGACGTATGATAAACACTTCATCAAATAGGACCGTATTATTAACTGAAGTGTTCCTCAAGCTGTAATCCTCACTTAAGAAAACGAAAGCAATTTTGGTAATTCCAAAAGATAGTGAGTGTCCTACGCGGGAAAATTAATGCCCTTATAATTCCGAAGATATAGCTAGGTGTCGGTGAGGATTATAGATCGAGGCTCAAGCTGTAATCATCTCCTCACGTGTGAGCAAACGGTGGGGTATTTTCACTTGGTTCACATTCCAAAAAATTGTCTAATGGGAACTTTTCTAGCCAATCTTTATGTATACTTATATGGTGCTGAGCAAAACCGAAAAAGTTTATTTCCATAAAAACGTTTGTAAATTGATGAAATGTATTTATGACGCAAATGTAAAAATTTCAACTTAGTCCAACGCCATCTGTACCCGATATTATCAAACTACATGCTACAATTTTACAGGTGAAATTCGATGTTCATTGCGTAGTCGGTTAGCCATTCATTATGTATGATACCAGGAATATGAACCGGCTACGCAATGTACTAAGAATTTCACCTGTAGATTTGTAGCCTGTATTTTCATAACATAGGCACCTGGTATGAAATTATAAAAAAAGCTCGAGTACTGGCAAAAGTCCCCATTCTAGTGACTAATTCTCTTCTTATAAGGCAATAAGCAAGCAGGTATGAGAGATGAAATGGAAATCCATAATGTGCCAGAACAGAACTCCGAAAACTTAAATCACTTAGTTCTGCTTATCGCAAAGAAATATGGCGTTGACCTGAATGACCAGGATCTGAACGGAATGTGGAGAGTTGGCTTGGCTCAACCGAAAGATCCAACATCACGAAGGTCAATAAGTTGGAGACCACGCCCCATTGTTGTCAAATTTGTGCGTCGAGCAAAGCGAGATGAAATGATCAAGGCCGCTAAAGCTCGCCGTAATACAACAACAGAAAATCTTGTTCCCGGGCCACCTCAAACCATGGCTATCTACGAGAGGCTTACCAAGAAAAATCGGTTGTTATTTCGAGCCACAACGTCACGTATCAAACAATACAACTATACCTACCGGTGGATTCACAACGGGTGTTTATACGTTCGGAAGGCAGATAGAAGCCCAGCAATTCTTATCAGATCACTGGATGAACTGGACGCTAAAGTGGGGATCGACAAAATTGGACAATCTTCCTACTAGTGCACGTTTAAATAGATTGTTATCTCACAAAACTCTCTGTTTGGCAAATACTTTGTTTTTAATTCTATTTATTTGTGTAAACGGTTATGGTTTATTTACTTTTACATTAATTACATTACCTAACATTAACACTCACACACAAAATTACTGTCACATAATACACATCATTACCCAAACTTATACTCTCTTTCATCTGAAAAATTTAATGATCATCTATGACAATGGCTAACTTTAAAAATAAACAGTTAAGATTGGGGTTGCTAAATGCACAGTCGTTAAATACTGGTCAAGATGAACTGACGGTCATGTTAATGAAATACAAGCCAGATATTCTTGCACTCAATGAAACCTGGATTAGGGATGGTCAAGAAATTTTAGCCCCTGTCTACGACGGCTACAGGCTGATAAACAGAGGGCGCAAATCCCAGAAAGGCGGTGGTGTAGGTTTTTACGTAAAACAATGCCTAAAAGTGCGAGTAAAACCACATCCCGTTTCTGACCTCGAACAATTATGGTTAGAAGTCAAACTCCCAGGTGCAAAAATGGCTATCGGCACTGCGTATAGAACCGAAAATTTTAAAGTTCAGGATACAATGGATGCGCTAAGTGAATCCCTGACATCACTTTCTAACTGTGACTATACATGTATTTTAGGAGACCTTAACATTGATCCTAGGTTGGAAACCCCGCGCGCACGTGAGCTTTTGTTGTTTTGTGAACAGCACGATATGACTCAGGTAGTAGATAAACCTACGAGAATAACAGATAATAAAGAGTCGCTTCTTGATGTTATTATCACCAATGCAGGGTCACGTTGTCAAAAGATTACAGTTCTCCATAACAAGTCTTTAAGTGACCATGCAATGGTGCTGGCTGATTTTAATATCAGGAAACCCAAACCTATCCCACGGTACTGTTTCTTCCGATCTCTTGGAAATATTGATCAGAAGAAGTTTCTTGCAGACTTGGAGTCTATCCCGTGGGCTAGCATATCAAGCTCTAATGATGTCAACATCATGGTCCGAGAATTCAATTCTCATATTCTAAACCTGTTCAATAAACATGCACCTGTAAAAAAAAGAATTGTGAAAGGAATTCCTAAGCCATGGATCACTGACATGGTTAAGTTCATGATGGAGCTTCGGGACGAAGCTGAAATAAGAGCGCACAAGGTAAAAACAGATGGAGCTAAAGATTACTATAAAATCTTGAAAAACTTTGTAACAGCGACTACGGAAAGAGAAAAAAAAGCATACTACAATTTCTATATAAACAAAAATGTGAATGATCCAATAAAACTTTGGAATCAGATAAAAAAAACATGTGTATATGAAAACACAGCTACAAATTTAATACCTGATCACTTAAATGACCCAAACAAAATAAACGATCACTTCCTGAACCTACCAGGTGATGGAAAAACGGATGAAGATCTCTTGAAACTCTTTAAAACGACGAAAAGTCAATTATCTAAGGAAGATTTTCATCTAAAAAATACAACAGAAGAAGAAGTGGGAAGGATTGTAAGTAGTATCAAGACCATGGCGACTGGACAGGATGGGATTGATATCAATATGCTCAAAATGACCTTGCCTGTTACGTTGCCGGTAATTACTGATATCATTAATAAATCAATCGAATCACATACTTTTCCTGACTCATGGAAAATTGCAACCGTAAGACCCATACCTAAAACCAATTCTATAGAAGAGTTAAAAGATCTGAGGCCAATATCTATTTTACCTATACTATCAAAAGTGCTAGAAAGACTTGTATTGAATCAAGTACAGAAATTCCTTGAGGCGAGGAACGTAATTCCTAAATATCAGTCAGGCTTTCGAAAGGGTCGTGGAACTGAGACAGCGCTATTGCATGTAACAGACGACATAACTGAAGCTTCGGATATCGGGATGAGTACAATTATGGTCCTCCTTGACTATTCGCGTGCATTTGATTGCTTGAACCCCGAAATGCTTCTGGCCAAACTCAGATTTTATGGATTCTCAGTTGAAGCTTGCCAATGGTTCAGGACATACCTATTTGGAAGAAAACAAATAGTCATTGTGGATGGCAAAGATGGAGAACAAATTGCCTCTAATGTCGCAGAGTTAAGACGTGGAGTACCACAGGGATCTATTCTCAGTCCAATACTTTTTACAATCTTTACTGCAGACCTTCAAAATGTAATACAGAATTGCAGATATCATTTGTATGCCGACGACACTCAAATTTATTATTCTTTTCCCAGCAGGCAATCAGCCGAGGCTGTTTGTAAAATAAACCAAGATTTGGAAAATGTATTTGCATGGTCAAAAAAGAATTCATTGGTTTTAAACCCATTGAAATCAAAAGCTTTGGTTCTGGGCACTAAACAACAAATAAACCAAGTTATCGCAGATGATGCTAAAATTTGTATTAACGACGTAGCTTTGCCATATGTAACGAGTGCACGGAATCTGGGTGTTATTTTGGATGGTGAGCAAAAGTATAACGACCACATAAATGAAAAGATTAAAAATGCATTTTTCAAACTTAAGACACTGTACAAGATCCGGTCCTACCTCTCCGAAGAGGTGCGCACGTTACTGGTCGACTCACTAGTTCTCTCACCATTTAGCTACTGTAGCTGTGTCTATGGGCCAAGGCTAAATATAGGCATGGAGAGAGCTATACAACGGGTCCAGAATGCTTGCATTCGTTTCTGCTTTCAAGTTCCTAGGAGGCAGTATATTACACCTTACCTTAATCAAAGGAACATACTTAATATGAGCGCAAGACGCGAATTACATTATGCAAGCCTTGTACAAAATGTTATTTGGAAAGGAAATCCTGATTACCTATTTGAAAAAATCACGTGGTTCAAAGATATTCACCAAAGAAATACTAGATCAGCTACACAAGGTATGCTCTTAGTGCCATCACACAAATCCATTCGCTTTAAAGGGAGCTTCAAATTTATGGCCGCGAGAATCTGGAATGACCTACCCCCACCCATGCGGAACAAAATGAGTTCATATTGTTTTAAAACCAAATACAAAGCCTATCTTTTAGCTAAACAAAAGGCAACACAAGATTTGAAGCATTCATATAAAAATATAATCAGTTTAAAATCTATAATGAGTAACGCTCCCCAATAGCACTATGTTGCGTCATATTACATATCACACAAACTTACTCACACACGCACACACACGCACACACACACACACACACACACACACACACACACACACATACACGCACCCACACACACTTTCTGTTTTTCTTCTTTTTCTTTTATGTAATGTTTTTTAATCAAGGTATTTGTTACTTCCTTCTGCTTGGGTACATATCTCTCGCCCATTAACTAAGAGAGCAGGGAGAGGCTGAAAATCAGCGCTGCGCGACGCCTTCATGGCACGTGTCAGCATAGGCTGAGCCTTTTCCTTTTGGCAAATATGTTTTAAATCAATTATATGTGTCTTCTTGTTGAGTGTTTTTTTTGTCAATAAATATTTTTCTTATCTTATCTTATCTTTTATAAGACTCAATTTTTTGGAATGTGAACCAAGTGAAAGGGAAAAATTTCGACCTCCCATACAAAATTCCCAATCAGCTGACCAGACTGTCTTTTTGTGGAAACTCGAAATAGATTGTTTCCCAACATAGGCTCCATAGTATAAGTTGTTCAGTTTCATGGTCTGATCATGCCTGCAAAGTTTTTGGTACTCGGTAGTAAATGCAGTCAGCTGATTGTGATTTTGTATGGGAGGTCAAATAATGTTTGGCGTTTCCTGGCATATTTTCCTTAGGGAAAGTGGTAAGACGCGATGTCGGAGCAGGGGTGGACAGTCGAGTCAGAACCTCATATCAGGACCGAAGCCGGTCTAATAAAGTGTGATATCATCGCGGCTAAACACGGTGTGGGAGTGATCATCGACGCTCAAGTCATCTCGGGCCAGCCAGCGTCCTCTTGATGACGCTCATCGTGAAAAGCGTAGGAAATATGCTGATAATGCTGAGTTAATTGAGAAGGTTTGCGTAGACTGGGACATCATTCTGGAGCACGAGTCAGCGTCACGACTTTCACTCTGTCAGACTCTGTGGAGCAGAAGTCACTCCTCGGGCTGAAGGAGCAAGTATTATGGCGGCTGCCAGCAGTAGGTACCTAGTGTTTCGAGGCTCGTGCACGAACTGGACGCGGTGTAATCAGATGACCGGTATGCGAGCGGAGTGGGACCCAGGCTGAGCAATTTGTTGAGCCTGCCTTCAGGGGTTGACGTCGAGCCCCGCCGGTTCGCCTGATGCCTGTGACTCTGGCTAACCAGATCCCTTTATTCACACCTTGAACAGAGTTCTGCCACCTATCGGCGAAATGCAAATGAGGATTTGTCGTTTATTTATCAAATTTAGCGCAAAATATCCAATACTTAATCGATTTATTTAATGACACCCTGTCGAGGTTTAAAGACAAAATTAAAATGCTGGAACCAAAAAATGATCTCACTAATTTTAATTAATATAAGTTAAGTAAAGCTTTCTTTTATCGTTATTTAAAGTACCTATCGTTGCTCAATTGAAATTTTATTTGAATGCTGTGTTTGTCTGTAACTGTCTTACATATAAGAACTAGATTTATTATTTCTTAAGACACTGATGATGTATATATATGTAAGATGTTGATAAACCAATAACCAATAAATAAATAAATGCATTGCTTTTTGCCTTCGCTCGAGTAGAAAGGACTTCAGGACCTTAGCGCACTAATCCATAATGATTCTTCTGTCCTGAGGAATTTATTTCTCAGTATGGTAGGTCACCAAATCATCGACAAGGCAAGCGGAATGATATCAAGTTAAACTGTTGATTCTTTTGGAAGGTTTTACTCGAAGTGCTGCTGGTGGCACCGAATTCAGGAATTATAAGCTCTATAAATTGATCAAATAAAAACAACGAAATCCGATTTGTTTTCCTTTGATTTCTGTATATTACTACCCCTCTATTCGTAATTCAAAAGTAGAGTAAAGTTCTTGATGGTGTAGCTAGTGCGAAGCACCTACATGCGGGGCTGCTGGGCTTGCCCCCATCATAGAATGACAAAATAGTTGAAAAAATGTGTTTGACTAATTGAATTAATTGTAAAAAGTAATGAATAAAAAATTATTTAAAATTTAAAAGCACGCGCCTGCTTTTGTTGGTAAAAATGATCAGAAAATTACAAAACAAGTTTTAAGTAGTGAGAAACTGGAACAAGATACTTGGAATTTCTGCAACGCATGAATTCAACGTTATTTTTAGTTAATTTTTTTTTATACTATAGTACTTATACTTATATATATCCTTTATTGTAACGAAACAAGTAAACATACAGTTGAAACTTAAAATTAAAACAACAGGCGAGCTTATCTCTTTTAGAGATCTCTTCCAGCCAACCTAGCGGGGGTGAAAGATGGGAATACACGGGAACAGATACAAAGAATAAATAAAAGTTCAATATAATTTACAATATAATAAAATACATACAAAATACTGAATTTAATACTAATACACATATAGCTTAAATAAAAATAAATTAATACATACTAATAAGTACCTATGTAGTACATGCTAATATATTACACCACAATTAACAATATAATGATGATGTAAAATGCTCTTTTAGCCTATTTTTAAAAGTGAAGGTTGTGGGGCTCCCTTGTATTGAGCTAGGAAGCTTGTTCCACAATTGAGTAGCGCGCACAGTAAAGGAGTTGAAGAAGAATTTTGTGTTCGATCTAGGACACTCAAGCATCTTTGTAATGCAAGCGCGCCTAGATCGGGAGTCAGGAGAAAGCAGACGGAAACGGGAACGGAGATATTCAGGAGAGGACGGATCTTTCAGGATTTTGAAAAGGACAGTAAGGATATGCACATCGCGACGAATTCGGATTGGGAGCCATTTTAACTGAGCACGAAACTCTGAGATATGATCATATTTGCGAAGGCCGAAGATGAACCGAATAGCTAAGTTTTGTAAGCGCTCGAGTTTGTTTAGCAGCTCCTCAGTCGCACCCAGATAGCAAACATCAGCATAGTCTAGAATGGGAAGTAGAAGTGCTTGTGCCAGCATGACTTCAGTTTGAAAGGGGAGAAAATTTTGGAGTCGTTTGAGGGAGTGAAACGAATAATATGCATTCGTTTACTTACTGCATTGACTTGTGCCGACCATGACAAGTCGGAATCCAAGATCAACCCTAGATTTTTTGCCTTGTTTGTATAAGGTATGCACACGTTGTTGTAGTAAATCTTAGGCCAATCACCAACCCCGATTTTGCATCTGAGCCTGCTGCTACCAACAATCAAGGCCTGTGATTTGGTATGATTTACAAGGAGACCAAATCTCTTATCCCAGTCCTGCACAGCAACAAGATCTTCATTTACAGCAGCAACTGCTCCATCAACTTCACTTAGTGAAAAGTGTCTATAAATTTGCAAATCATCTGCATAAAGATGGTAGGGAGAGGAAATTACTTTTGAAAGATTATTGATGAAAATCGAAAATAAAAGAGGAGAGAGAACGCCGCCTTGAGGAACGCCAGCAGATAAGGTAGACCAGTCAGATGAAACATCTTCTGATTTGACACACTGCTGGCGGCCATGAAGATATGAGTAAAACCAGTCAATCACAGCAGGAACAACGTTAAGAGAACGAAGGGAACCAAGAAGGATGTCAAAGTCAACAGAGTTAAATGCATTGCTGAAGTCTAATAGTACAATAATGGTCAGCTTGGTGTTATCCATAGCTTGACGGATATCTTCAGTAACATTCAGCAACGCACTAACTGTGCTGTGGGAAGGACGGAAGCCGGACTGAAATGGACAGAGGAGATTGTTGGAAGTGAGGTAGGAGAACAATTGGTGATGGACCACACTTTCAAGAACTTTTGAAAGTATAGGAAGGATGGAAATAGGACGGTACTGAGAAAGGGAGGTTGGATTAGAGGTTTTAGGCAGTGGGATCACAAACGCTCTTTTCCAATCTGAAGGAAAGACATTTGTAGCAAGTGAAAAGTTAATAATGTGAGTAATAACTGGCAAAATGTCAGTCAAAATTGGAATGAGCATATTAAGGCTTAGCTCATCACTACCCACTGCCTTGGTGGAAATGGACAGGATTATTTTCCTAACGCTGTCTACAGTGACTGACTGGAATGAAAAAGGACGACAGTTAGGCAGGTCAAGGTCAGAGAGATAAGAGATAGAAGAAGCTTTGGTCTGATTATCAAGAATAACGGGGGGAGTAGAAAAGTGAGTGTTGAGAGAATTTAAATCGATGATTCCTTTTGGGGTATCCATGTCCTTGCCAACGCCTAGAGATGCTAAAAATTTCCAAGTTGAAGCCTGAGACAGGTTTTCTATGGAGGAGTGAATATAGCGACGCTTAGCGTCCCTACACATCCTGTTGCAGAGGTTGCGAAGCCTTTTATATGCGGCACAATTTGAGTCCGACGGTTCTTTCTTTAGTCGGCATTTTGCCCTATCCCGTTTAGCGATTGTTCTTCTAATGACGGGCGTCAACCAAGGTAGATATAGGTTTAATATCATGTATTTTTCAAGACCAGACTATTTGGTGCAGTCGGGGGATAGATTTTCTTCATAGAATAACTTTACGATCCTGAAAACTATCCCCCGACTGCAACTGATAGTCTAGTCACAAAAAATACGTATTTAACCTATAACTACAGTAAAAAATCATTCATTCACAAATAATGTATTTTTATTATTTATTATATTCTTATTTTAGTTTATATCTGTTTAAATGTCTACAATTTAATTTGGTGTATTAAATTGTAGGTAGGTATGTTATATAATATAATGTGTTAATCTATTTTTAGTCAAATATTTATTTGGTTTGTGTTTTTATCAGAAAATTATGAGTAAACTGTAGTATTGTGCACGTTTTATTCGGTTATTTTCAATCTACTCACTCTTTTTTAGGTCTGCTGGTAGAAATTTCTTTAGAAATAAGCAGTACCTGTACCTGTTGTACCATTTTTCCATATGATTTGTGTTTTGTATCATCTTGTGAACAATTGATTGTTAATTGTTAAATAATACATAAACAAATACGGTTTATGAAATACAGCCTGGTAACAGACTGATGAACGGAGTAGTCTCAGTAATATAAAGAGTCGCGCTTTGACACATATAGTATAGGCTCCGAAGCTTTTCAGACAAGTTTAACCAATGTTGTCTCGGCCCTACCTACAACCGGTATGTACTTATTCAGTACGTTTTCTTGAACATGGAAAGTGCGGTTGTAGCATCAAAAGTGGAAGTGGGGGGGAGTTATGACGTAACAAAGATGGCGGCCGGACCAACTCTACTAAGCGGTTTTTCTAGATAATTACTGGGCCGATATACATAAATGAGGTGTCAAATGAGAGAGCATACAATGCCCATTATTTTATTTCATACATTTATGTACGTGAAACTAATAGCAAATGAAATTTTTCAAAAACATCGCATTTTATAAAATTTTAGTTTTTTTTTCTTGCCTATATCTCGGTATCCGTCAGAGTTATCAAACTTTTGACAGATACAAAACATTTTGCAATTTTAATCAACTCTCTAATGAACCCCCAGTTATTGATATCAGAAAAGAAACAACGGAGATACATCAGTTTGAGTGGTTGGAGTCGTAGGTACAAGTGATCTAAAATTGACGGAGCTTGGCTGCGTGTTCATTTAAAATAATAATATAGTTTAAAATATAATGATAATCTTATATTGATCACGGGTCTTCTCCAATGGGGGGTACTATGTGTAGTATGGGTTGGCAAGTGCAGTAGGTACAGGGTGTTAATTTACTTATTTTCACTGTGTTGAGGTTAACATCGGCTTTAAACCACTTGATGATGAAATGAGAAAAACACTGTGGTATTTGAATAAATAAAACTAGAAAGTCAATAACAAAGTGCGATTGTAATCATTTTTACATTAATTAAAATAAAATAAAATAATCAAGAAAAATAAACTAATTATGATCATCATCATTCTGGATCAGTATCATCTAGATATTCATGGCATATCCCCCCCAAGCATTTCTGTTTTTTGACACTACACCCACAACGGGATGAACGACATCCAGCTTTGCAATGACAGGATATCAATTCAAGAACTTTTAATGAAATCAAATTCACGGATGATGTAATTGGCACTAGGCATCCCGTAACCCGTTTCTTCAATCTTCCAGCCGCTGTCCGTGGGTGCAGGTAAAATAGGCTCTACCACGTCAGCATACAGCCAACAAAACGTCTGGTAAATAGCTCTTAAGGCATGTTGGTTTTAAACTGTCTGAGGATTATTTTTTAACAGATCGTGTTATTGAAAAACAGACAGATTTTTACAGCCCTTTAAAAAAAGTTAAACCAAAAACATTTAAACACTTGCACTTGGTAAACGTAGCTGGTAAATCTGAAAATATAGTAAACACTGTTGACACAAATATGTTAGTCCGTAACATGTTTTCTGCAAGTAGTGGACATCAAATAGATCTCAAAATTATTCTAAAGAATGAGTTACGTGATCCTCCACCATCTCTTTTTGACACTAATGGCCTTATCAGATCCACACCAAAAGCAGTTCTCGGTAATTTGTTAGCAGGCTTATCCATATCTGAAACTATAAACAATGAAACAGATATGAAAACTGCCACTCTAATTGATGGTCAAGCTTTGGTGCAGAGTAGTGGAAAACCGAAAAGTGATAAAACATTTGGAGATTTAAGTGAATTTATATTGAAGTCTATAGTGTTTTCGACCGATACGATGACTTCCATCAAGTCTAGTACTCGTGACCAGAGACGACATACTATCACTCCAATAGTACATCAAATAGCAGGACGTGAGACAGTTTTTCCTGCAAAATGGAACAGATTCATACACTTTTCTGAAAACAAAGCCCGTCTGTCTGATTTTGTTTCAAAAGAAATTGCAATGCATGCATCGATGCTCCCAGCTGGACAAGAACTTTTGACCTCTGGTGGTTACTTGGACTCGAAAGAAGTCAGCACAAATGCTCTGAGAAACGTGGATCATTTACGAAGTACTTAAGAAGAAGCGGATACCAGATTCGTTTTACATGGTATTGACATCAAACAATCCGGTTATGAGAGATTAATTGTTAATAGTCGCGTTACTGACGTGTTACTACTCATTTTGCATTTTTATGAACGTTTACCAAATGTTGTCTGGATTAAATCAGGCACTACCAAAAAACAAAAAATCATTGACCGAAAACATATAAACGCAAACAATGATTTATTAGCGTCAGAGAAAGGAAGAAAAGCTTTGTTGGCTTATCACAGCATAACTAGGTGTGATACCACAAGTGCACTGTCTGGGCACACAAAAAATCAAGCTGGCCTATTTTTCAACGGCACATTAATCTATTATCCGATTTTAGTACAAGCCCACACCCTACGGAAGTGCAGCTCTGAAATGCTGAGAGATTTGTGATTTTTATGTACAGTCGGTTATAGCACATAAGGTACCAGGGGTACTCCAAAAGAGCTGAATTATTTTTGTCCTTAGTAATGTTTTTTTCTTGACATGAATATGTTTTAGTAGAAAATTACTTCTTTTATGAGAATAAGTTTAAATTTTGATTATGTATTAACTGGGGATAAAAATAATACAGTTCTTTTGGAGTACGCCTGTTACCTTATGTGCTACAACCGACTGTACACAAATAAGAAGCCGGGCCCTCAAGACTCAAATAATTTAGACGATCTGAGAGCTGCGATATTCCAAAATATAAGGGAGCTTGACAAATTACCGCCAACACGAGAAGCATTTCGCCAACATGCCTTAAGAGCCAATTACCAGACGTTTTGTTGGCTGCATGCTGACGTGGCAGAGCCTATTTTACCTGCACCCACGGACAGCGGCTGGAAGATTGAAGAAACGGGATGCCTAGTGCCAATTACATCATCCGTGAATTTGATTTCATTAAAGTTCTTGAATTGATATCTTGTCAATGCAAAGCTGGATGTCGTTCATCCCGTTGTGGGTGTAGTGTCAAAAAACAGAATGCTTGGGATATGCCATGTTGGATTCAAATGTTTTAACCATTTTAATTATCTAGATGATACTGATCCAGAATGATGATGATCATAATTAAGTAGTTTATTTTTCTTGATTATTTTATTTTATTTTAATTAATGTAAAAATTATTACAATCGCACTTTGTTATTGACTTTCTAGTTTTATTTATTCAAGTACCACAGTGTTTTTCTCATTTCATATTAGGGGGTGATTTAAAGCCGATGTTATTCTCAAACCAGCGAAAATAAGTAAATTAACACCCTGTACCTACTGCACTTGCCAACCCGCCTGTCAAGCTTAGTGAGTATAACTTACTACACATAGTACCCCCCATTGGAGAAGACCCGTGTTCAATATAAAATTATCATTATATTTTAAACTATATTATTATTTTAAATGAACACACAGCCAAGCTTCGTCAATTTTAGATCACTTGTACCTACGACTCCAACCACTCAAACTGATGTATCTCCGTTGTTTCTTTTCTGATATCAATAACTGGGGGTTCATTAGAGAGTTGATTAAAATTGCAAAATGTTTTGTATCTGTCAAAAGTTTGATAACTCTGACGGATACCGAGATATAGGCAAGAAAAAAAAACTAAAATTTTATAAAATGCGATGTTTTTGAAAAATTTCATTTGCTATTAGTTTCACGTACATAAATGTATGAAATAAAATAATGGGCATTGTATGCTCTCTCATTTGACACCTCATTTATGTATATCGGCCCAGTAATTATCTAGAAAAACCGCTTAGTAGAGTTGGTCCGGCCGCCATCTTTGTTACGTCATAACTCCCCCGCACTTCCACTTTTGATGCTACAACCGCACTTTCCATGTTCAAGAAAACGTACTGAATAAGTACATACCGGTTGTCGGTAGGGCCGAGCTAACATTGGTTAAAATCGTTTAGAGACGTGTAATCGAACATTGGATACCACACTAATACTTCAAATACATACTTTTCTCTTGCTTTACTTACCCAATTTTATTTGACTTTTTTTTATGGGGAAAGTTGGTCAGTTTCCTAAGCTGTTCGTTCCCCCCGTAAAAATACAAGCAAGACATACTTTCTTTCTCCCGCATACCTATTTATAAAGGCGAGTGGTTTTTTAAATAAAGGCAATATATCAATGTAGGTCAACGTTTATTGGCTAGCAAAGTAACATTGATGACAACTTCGTTTTATTTGCTCTCATGCAAATGTTGGAAACAGCACATGCAACTTTTCTTTTGATTATAATTAACACACAAAGGATATGAAGATTTCTTCCAGTTTATACACTTTTGTTTGTATGTCTTGCAATCTCCATCTTTCTTGCAAGAACCCAGTTTCACTTCGACGGAACACCACTCAGATGATGGATCTGTTGAAGGTAGGATCGATTCTGGGAACGACTTACAAGTGTTAGTGTCATTATCCAACATGCAAACATTGGACTCTTTAACCTCTGTAAGGTCTTCATCTGTATCTGTAAAGAAAATGCATAATGTAAACTTGAACGAAATTTTATACAGGTGAAAAAAAAATGCAAATATTTTAGAGGGTGAACCAGGCAATGAAACTGAATAACTTTCCCAAGGACTTATGTCGAGATATGAAAAAGAAAATTTTTGAACTGACCGGCTTGATCCGCTGGATCATTTTGTTTGCGAGATCTTTTTCTCTCATATTTCGACCTATGTTCTTTGGGAAATGTTTTTTAGTTTCATGCCGACTGGTTCACCCTTTTAAATATTTGCAGCGAATATCTTTACATCCTGAATTACCTACTTATATTTGATACCATAGTGCCGTCTTTGCATTCGCTACGCATACTCTATGAAATCAATTAATAAAGAGAGACGGTAAACTATATATATAGTAATACAAATATTAAACACGAATATCTGATAATGACTTTGTATGATATTTGTGTCTTGTGTGTCTCGAACCCACGACCCTCGGCGTAGCAGGCAGGAGTACTATCCGCTACGCCATCGAGTCGATGAACTAAAAAGAAGTTACACATACAGCATTGTCAACAGCTACAACAGTCCACTAGTGGACACAGGCCTCCCCCTATGGGGAGGTATTTGCTATTGCTCACCACACCACGCTTTGCAGGTGGATTGACGACGGACGTGCAAGGATCAATTGCCTAACAGTGCAATTCCCCGGATCAGAAATGAGGTGATGCTTTGCACCACACGGCCACAAATACCCACGAACCACGACTGTGGGGTAGGCAGAACGTGACGGCCGTGCAAAACGGTCGTTATGGCCACGTCAGATAACCACAAGTTGTCAGCCTATTGATTAAAATAATACCTTTGTTTACGTCCACCTTCACAACTGAAATGTCTGATTTCGTTGAGTCACTTAGTTGCCTCTTACTAACGATACTCGTGGTAAATAATTTGGGTAAAAACTACATATCAAAAAAGTGCAACTATGTAGTAAGTACTAAGGCCGTTCGCTCCCTCACGCGGTTTCCAATCAAACTCAAAACAAACTTTCCAATGACACAAATTCAAATCTGGCCAGATTTGACAAAACACAAGATTGGCGCTACGTGACGCGGCCTGCGGTCAACCGCGCCGCGGATTCGGCAATCCGCGGCGCGGGCGCGTGTCTGTTTTGCAAAAATCAGTACTCGCCGCTACGTCGCGCGGGCCGCACGCTCCGGTACGATCACTCACAATGACGTATATGCTTCTAGACACGAAACGTATTATTTTAGGGGTGCAGGAGCACCCTGTGCTGTGGGACATGTCCCAAGTCCCACAGCACAGGGCAAAAGCTAGCAAAGCGCCTGGCTAGAAATTCGCAAAGAGATTTTTCGTATTTTAATGAAAAAAGTGAACAGAAAAAATGGATGCTGGTAGGTACCTATTGTTGAGTTTTATTTTATTAATTACGTACTAAAATACCTATTTCTTGTTTAAAATTACTACCTACGGTTATATTTGTACTTATCTGTATTAATTCTACGTTTTTTTTTTTGCCAAATAATAAACTAAAAATTAAACCATGCAAATTTTCACCGCACACAGTTCTTCGCACACGACCGTACACACGCTCAGTCAATCAAAGTATAACCCGCACGAACACGACTACACTTGCCATATCACAACTACCTAGGCACTATGCGCCTTCTAAATTTGGACGGGTAATAATGGCGGCGCTGTCAGACCGCGCGCGGGAAACCGCGTGAGGGAGCGGACGGCCTAAGATATTTGTATACGCACCTTCACCCTTCACCATCACCACGAGTGCGACGAAGATCGCAGACAACAAGTACATGTAGACTCTCATGTTGCTTAGTAGATGCTCTCTTGAAATAAGTTGCAACTGAACTTGCTGTGTTCCAAACACACTTCGTGTATATACTCAAAATATATCAACTGGAATTCCAGGAATCTTCTTGTTTCTGGAATTATGGACATCAAAGTAATAATAAACAGTTTTATGTTTCGTTGTAAATATTCAATGATAAGATAGCGTTGGATTGTTTCAAATAATACGTAAACACTTTTACATAGGTACATGAATTTCAACAATTTAAAGATTTAATAAGTACTTTTCTATTACTGCCCTTTGTTAGGTAATTTTGCCTTGAAATCATTGAAAACGCTTGTGTAGAACTTGTACCTACCTATAACGAGTTAGTAAGTAGCTGGGCGTATTGTCTGTCACGTAATGGAATTCCTCAATTTTGAACATGTTTATTTTCTCAAAATGTGTGTCTAAATTAATTATTTTTTAAATATAGTACTTGAAAAGTATAATTATTTCTATAAATATTCATTAGATATCGCATAAAATGAAATGAAAAATGTAGTCAGTCAATTATCAGTTCCATTACGTTACGAAATTGAGGTGTTATTAAAGTTAAACTACTCACTTAATTGCAAAATCAGTATGTATGTTAGATAACTAAGGACAATATTAATAAAAACAAATATCACATTCCTGATATTTTCTTCACATAAATGGCACAGAATCATAAATATGACATTACGTTCCGTTTGTGTACAAAACACCCTGTAACAATATCAGTTATACTGTTTTAAACGACATATAGTGAAATATTTCTATAAAAATATATACTACGTTCTATAGTCTTTTTATTAGTCTTTACGTTGCAAAGATTATAGTAATACTTATTTAATTACACTCACAGGCACATTTAAACGGCCACTTGCATTAGCATGGAATACTCTTGATTCTTTAGATTATTGTTAATTACAGTGAAAGTAAATTAAAAAGCAGTTAATTAAACGTTAATTAAAGAATTGGTAGCTTTACTACAGTAGGTCTTAAAAAAAAAAAACATGAAACAAAAAAGTATCATTTTTCAGAAAGTCTCTTAAGAGGTGAATGTTAACAAAATGTTAAAAAAATTAAAATGAGGACAATCTTAATAGTGAGTATTACCTCCACGAGCTCTTATGACTTCACGCATACGGTCAGCCATCCCGTCTATGACGTCTTGGATAACTGACTGCGGGATATTGTGCCACTCTTCTAAAACCGCTCTTGTTAGGTCACGGAGTGTGGTTGGCACTGGATTACGGCTTCTGACTCGTCTTTTTAAGTTGTTCCAAATGTGTTCAATCGGATTAAGGTCCGGACTGCAGGCTGGCCAGGGTAATCTGCGTATACCAACAGCATCGAGGTAATCATTTACTTGGCCGGCAACGTGTGCTCGGGCATTATCGTGCATAAGCACAAATTTTTCTCCAATAAATGGAGCAAATGGTACCACATGGTCTTGAAGCACTTCCTCCACGTATCTTTGAACGGTCATACTTCCTCTGGAAACGACGACTAGGTCCGTGCGTGCTTCATAAGAAATTGTTCCCCACACCATTATTGAGCCCCCCTGGTTACCAACAGTTTCAACTATAGCACATGAAGCAAACCTCTCAGATCGACGTCTGTAGACCCGCTGGCGACCATCTGGAGCTTTTAAAGCTATTCTGGACTCATCACTGAATAAAACGGTCTTCCACTGCTCCGTAGTCCAATGCAAGTGCTCGCGGGCAAATTGTAGTCGAGCTCTTCAATGACGTGCCTCCAATTTAGGAGCTTTGGCTGGTCGACGTGCTAGCAAGTTTTGTTCAGCTAGTCTTCGTCTTACCGTTCTCTCACTTACACTAACGCCACGAACTTCAAAAAGCTGATTACGTGCTTCAACAGCTGTAGAGAAGCGATTTCTCAAAACTTTACTTACGACAAAACGGTCAACTCTAGCTGAAGTACACCGATGTCGACCTGCCCAGGCCTTCGAGTATAGAGGCCAGTCTCACGAAATCGTCTGATAGCGTCTTGTATTGTTGTTCGAGCAACACCAAGCATCCGACCTATGCGACGATGGCTAAATCCAGCATCAGCCAGAGCTACTGCTCTTGCTGCTCCAGCAGCATCCAGGGGCATCTCATCAAAACTGGTTCTCCAATTCACAATTGATCAAAATAATGCAGTGCACATCCAAAACAAATGAATACCGAAACAAAAGCATTCGATCCTAAACAATTTGAAACTCAATGATTTTTTACTTTTTCTTTTTATTCATAAAAACACAATTTACAAGTTAACAAATGAGTTCATATGTGTTTGATTTATCGTAAAATTAAATCCTGCCAATTTACAACATATTACGGACAGCGTTATTTCTAATCACCACGAGATATACCATTCGAGGGTGGCCGGTTAAATGTGCCTGTGAGTGTATTAATTTTTAAAATCACAACCACAATGAGACACGTCACGGTAATGGAAAGTGATGTGACGTAAAGGAAATATAAGGCACTGGTCACATTACAAAAAATGGGTCAATTTTAGAAGCTAAATATTTCGTATATATGAAATAGGAAGGAAGGAATTTAATGAAACATAATAACCAATTAAAAAACCACAAAAAACCTATAAAGAAAATTCAAATCGTACCAGATCTTGAAAATACATTAAAAGAAATCCCAATTTTATTCCTCGTGAACCCATCCTAAGAATTCCATACGTTACAACTTTTGGTTCCCTTGTACATCACGTAATGTATAGAAGTAACGTAATTTGATCCATCGGCAATAAAATGCAAATATTGAGTAAATTAATACAATTAACTAGTACTACCAATCAAAAGAAAACATACGGAAACAGATAACATAACAGACTCAATAAGAAACAGGGATCTTCCCTTTGAAAACAACCGTTTGTAGTGGAACAAAAATTTAGACCACGATGCGCACCATCACTTCAAATCAAACCATGTTTTTGACAAGAATGTTGTGAAAAATAGAATATGGCGGCCGCGCATAGTGTGAAATTGTTGCCATTTATCAAAATAAAGTAATGCATGGTAGACTTTCACATCTGGGAAAAAATACTCCGTTACGGGTAGTGGAATTTCCACCTAACGTAATTCTAAGGACAACAAAACTTTTAATTTATTTAATTATTTTTATATAAAATCGTATCTTAAATGATAAATATTTTGAAACTAGGATATATAGCCTATAAGTAAAACAAATACCACTAATGGAAAAGGTGTCTGTAATGTAAAAAATACACAACAAATGCGTTACGGTAGGCATAGGACACGCGAAATTTTGATGATTTTTAACTTAATTACCAATTTTTTTCAAAGATTTAATATTAAGCCCAACTTTATTTTAATTTTAATGGGTAGTAGGTATATTTACTAATTTCAATGTTCAATAATAGAGAAATACGTAATGAAGCAACAGTTCGTTAGAATATATGTCTGAAGTCAGGGGACACACTAATATTTAGCGGACAACGCCCGAGAAATAAGCCCAGCTATATAACTATAACTACCACTATCTCGGACCCAACATAACACTTGCCAATACTGGTTGTTAGAACTTATTATTGTGAAAAAAAAAAAATTAAAAAACTTCTACCGTTCTCTTATCTTTTACTTGTAGACCTAAATATGTTTTAACCCTTAGCCAGGCCTGGTGATTTTTTTTATTTTGGACACTGATTTAGGTAGATGATAGG
Organism: Tuta absoluta; assembly: GCA_027580185.1. Taxonomy (NCBI): domain Eukaryota; kingdom Metazoa; phylum Arthropoda; class Insecta; order Lepidoptera; family Gelechiidae; genus Tuta; species Tuta absoluta. The sequence continues at coordinate 99,111 of JAQAHW010000019.1, read as the reverse complement.
GTTATAAAGAAAGTAATTTCTAGTTTTTTTATTATTATTACTAGTTTTTGAAAAAACACCCTGTGGTCTCTATATGACCACTGCCCGTTAGAAAAAAGAAGTGTGGTTCATATCTGGCCACTGCCCGGATAAGTATTTCTACGTAATTTAAGGGTAAGACTACAATTTACAATATGAGATAAAAGTAATGAAATTTACAGCCCTGATGAAATTAAAGTTGGTTTTTAGAGTTTGAATGGTGAATGTAATCGAAAAAAAAACAAGTTGTATTTATTAGTGTCTATTTATATGGAAATCACCGAAACAGGGTACCGCACACACTAACCCTTAAACAATTGTAGGATCGTTAGTAGGTCACTGGTCGCTCTGAGACCACATAAGTGTTTGTCTAACGGGCAGAGGTCTTATGGGTACCACATACTTCTTAGATGATTTTTTTACAGAAATAAAGCAAACACGATGATAAACTGAGCAATAACACAAATAAACACACTTATATTATCATAAATTATGATTAAAATCCACTTACTTTGTTTATTTTTGGCATAATCGCTTTTTAAAACCGCGCCGATCCACAAAATCACCACTTTCATAAACTTTTTGACTTCAAGTAGTGATATTACCAAAACTTTCTTCTAATACCGTCTTTTTTTTTTTTCGTTCAGAAATTTGCCATTCATAGACAATATGATTATAACATTTTGCGGTGCATATCTAGCATCTGCTCGTCACGAAAAAAATAAATGCTATGTGGTCACTATGTGACCACAGCCTGGCTAAGGGTATATAATTTTTACCACACGCAAACTGGACTTTTTTTGTACTAGGGGCATACTTATATAGGTACTTAAACAAAGTATGACACTAAGTACGAAAGTAATGTTCTAGATCGTAGCAATTTGCTACGCCCCCGTAGCAACGTAGGCGTGCCGTAGAAGGCCTTCAGTGATAGTAAATAAATACTTTTTTTTTAATAAAATAGTCCCGCATCAGTGATGATGCAGACGATGATGGTACATGCTTGCCTAGATAATGCCTATTAACTCTTGCCTTGAAAAAGCCCAAGTTATAATTTTCCGGAAACAGATCCGCCGGCTCTACTTCTACTCCTTAGCTGCTCACATGATGAAGGTTGAGGCGTGCAAATCGCTTCGTGCGACATAAAGGTATATCAACAACATAAGGTGCCCCGAGGTAGAATGGGGATGGGGGTATAGGTCGTAGAGTGATTGCGAACACTCACCGAAATGTATCCTATAGAATACCGACATGCATGCAACTTTGCGTCGGTGTTCCAGGCTTTGGAGTCAAGTCTCAACCAGCGCTAAGTCAGCGACAAGCTTCTTGGTGCCTTTTTCGACAGAGTCCAAGGCCGCCAGCTGGTATTTGGCTGGTAATGTCAAGTATTCCGATGCAAAACGATAATAAAAAAGTAATAAATAAATGTGTTGGTAAGACTTTAAAAGTAATCGTTCGTTATCTTATCGTGTAATGAATTATTTATATAAAAATATTGCTAGCTACTTAACTTACCCACCTACTGTGTTCTGTAATATTTACATGTATCTACCTAATTAATTAAATACAACTTATACAATAATGATTGTAATGGAGTACTAACGGCCTTAAATCATGCTGAAAAATTTAATCTGCTTTACATTTTCGGATAAACCAATATTTATGAAGGGGCCCAACAAATTTTTTTTTCCTGCGCGTAATTTAATTTACCACTGTTCACTTTAAAATAATAACTCAAGAAGATTTTGAGAAGCGTTTCAAATTCTATTACCGGACGACGATATGAAACATCTCGAAGAATACGGTGTCACGAAAACTATGTCGCCCGCCCACGGGAAATGAAATTGCAAAATATGTGCCGAAGATGGAGCGGGCGTGTGTGCGACACAGTCTACACCCGCCTAAAGGTGCTATTCCGAACCGAGCGGCTGACGGCCGACGGCCGACGCGGCATGTGCAGTCGGCCGCTCGGTTCGGGTAGTCCCATACAAATCCATACGAACCAGTAGTGCCATAAGAATAGATAATAATACTAGCGTATAGAAGCGAAACTCCTTTGTCTGGGCCCCAAAAGCCGCGCTTTAAACACCTACTTCCCCCCGCAGCCCGTAACGCCCCGCACTCTCCCGCGCTTTAAGTCGGGGCTGTCACGTGCCAATAATTTTATTCCAGACTAGCGGCCAATCAAGCGGTTGCGACCACTGCTAACAGTTTTCCCGTGGGAACAAAATATTTACCCGTTTTAAAGTCTTACCTTACCATTTTATTGTTAATAGGTAGGTAATATATTACAGCCTACTCTTGTACTGGCTTATAAGTATGTATTTAAATACCTTACCTCACCGAACTATCTACTTACTGCGTGGTATTGACGGACGATCTAGGTTATTCTCGCTCGGCACACGGCACAAAGCACACCGCCACCACGCCGCCGCCTCCGTTTGATACCTACCTAATCGCCGCCTCGCCGATTGACCAAAATGCAATAGTTTTAAAAGATTTGCGATGAATATTAATTGTTTGTTATACCTATTCAAGGATTTCTTATCAAATGAACTTTTTGTTGCAGTCGAGCGGTGTTAAGTAGGTACCTACTTACCTACGTTAAAAAACATACCTACGATACGAATGCGCTTATTTATCATTATCAGCTAACAATGAATTAGGCACCTAGGTAGTTTAAATTAGAAAATGGAAACTAGGTACCTACGTAAGTGAAAATAGGAGTACACACAACAATAACGTAAAATAACGAATGGTAGGTACCTAGGTATTTACTGTAAAATCATAACTTACCTTGGCTCATCTTCAGGCAAATTAAAAAAACTTAGATGCGGAGTCTTCCTCGCATCACTTTTGCAGCCATACACACCACAATAATTCGGCATTGCTAAATTTTTCACAAAAAATGAAAATTCGACCCGCACGACGAACGTTTCCGCGGCGAAGCGCACTCCCGACTGAATTGTTCGCTAAGAGACAGCCAGACGGATTGACCTTGAGCGCGTCTGGAGCGGGAGTGTCATCTCTATGTGATTTCTACTCTATGGTAGTGCCGCGGCGGCCAAGGTCGGCCAAGGTCAGCCGCCGCGGCATATGCTGTCGGCTGTCGGCCGTCGGCCGCTCGGTTCGGAATAGTACCTTTAGGATCCATACTACACTGCGCTCAGCTCTTTACGTGTTTATCAGTTTCACAAGTTAGGCAAAACTGGGAATGTGATTTAAATAGCTTCACCTAAGACATATCACAAACACAGGACGATATTGCGGTTCATGACAGCCATATGGAAACCTGTGACAGCCGCAATTTGATGTGGTAACGTTTGCCATGCATGCTATCCGGTTTTAGTACAAAATTCCGTAAATTGCTTTGGTCTTATTATTGATTAAATTACTTGCAAGATTATAAAAAATCAGGAGTTTTGTACTCGGTAATCCATAGGAAGGTGCATAACCAAATAAATTCCTTCCCCAGGTACAGGTATCAATATGAACCAATTGATCTCTACTTCTGCTAACTTTGGTCACCCCTGGCGTAGCACGTTCTGAATTTATTAGCTCGTAATAAAGCTAAACACATTTTCTGCATTTTGCGTGTTTCGATAAACTATTTGTGAGGGCCATTTATTTCAAGGCAATTACTCTACTCAAACAACGTTCAGTATTGCATCACCTGCAAAATTGAGTATAAGAATCTCTTATTATAACTACCTAATCGAAGTAACTATATGACACAACTTCTTTTTCTTGTGATTTAGTAGTAGGAAGGTAAATAAAATGAATCACGCGCGGTATTGTAATCACGTAAAAAATAACTTAACTGCTGCGTTTATATTCTGTGTGATCTGTTTAATATTTTTCGCATTATTCGGTGTACTTGATTTCCTCGATTGACAAGTTATTCACCGCCAATTACTTTTGTGAAATGGAGTCATGGCAGTAAAGTGTTTTACTGCATACACAGGTAAGAAGTATTTTTTTATTTGCGCCATTTTGGCCGCCAATGTCTCAATAATCCAATAGGATGCTACCACTAATTGCTTTTTCCTCAAAAAATTACTGAACAATCCTGAAAACTATTACCTGACTCAAAAAATACATGATATTTAACTTAACATCAAAACATTCAATGAAAAATAAAAAATTTAAAGAAAATGTATGATAGATAGTATTATGAATATGATAGTATTATCACTTATTGACATCATGATCCATCACTGTAAAAAAAAGAAATTTGTATAACACAATTTCCTTTTTTTTATTACAATTTTGTATTGTCCTAATAGAAAACCGGCTCTTGTTCCAGTTACTTAACACTTTTTTTGTACTTTTCAGATCATTATTACCCACAAAAGCAGGCGTGTTATTATTTTTTTATTTTATTTTAGTTAATTGATGGTAAAATGTCTATTATTTAATTTGGTGTATTATTTTGTAGTCGGATCCTCCTCCTCCTTGCGTCGTGTTCCTCATTACTAAGGATCGTGATCCCTCTTTGGAATCAATTTCTTCTGGATTATATTTCGCCATATGTCTGTCTGTCTTTGATTTCATGAAACGTTTTCGTGGACATTGCTATTGTGAGAAGAACATACCTACCTACAACTGAGCTACCGGCGCAAAGAGCAGTGGGACAGTACCCCGGGTTCGAGTCCCGGCGGGCGCTAACATTCTTACAATTTGTTATTTTCGTTTAAGAAAATATTATAGCACTGTGACTGCATAACAAACCATAGTACATTATTTATTTGTAGTCATATATTTATTTGATTTGTGTGTTCGTTTTATCCGGTTATCTTTCATCTACTCGCACTTCTTTCGGTCTGCTGGAAAAAATATATTTAGAAATAAGCAGTACTTACCTACCTACTGTACCATATTTCCATATGATCTGTGTTTTGTATTTTCTTGTCAACAATTAATTGTTAATTGTTTAATAATAAATAAATAAATGCGGTCCATAAACCGCATTTATTTATTGAGATACGGCCTGGTCACAGACGGACGAACAGAGTAGTCTCAGTAATATTGAGAGTCCCGTTTTGACACTTTGGATATGAAACAATACATACTAATAACAGGAAAATAACAGGGTAAAGCAGGGGTAAAGTACCCCTGCTTTACCCTGTTATTTTCTTTATCTATTTTCTGAGGAATGTTGTCAGTTCCCTAAGCTGTTCGTTCACCCCGTAAAAATACAAGACATACTTACTTCTTTCTTCCGCATACCTACTTAAAAAGGAGAGGATTTAAAATAAAGACAATATGTCAATGTAGGTCAACGTTTATTGGCTAGCAAAGAAACATTGATGACAACTTAGTTTTATTTGTTCTCATGCAACGTTGGTTAGCCTAAACAGCACATGCAAGTTTTTCCTTCTTTACCTCTAGGATTTAGACACAAAGGATATGAAGATTTCTTCCAGTTTATACACTTTTGTTTGTATATCTTGCAATCTCCATGTTTCTTGCAAGACCCCAGTTTCACGTCGTAGAAACAGTACGCAGATGATGGATCTGTTGAAGGTAGGATCGATTCTGGGAACGACTTGCAAGTGTTAGTGTCATTATCCAACATGCAAACATTGGAGTCTTTAACCTCTGTAAGGTCTTCATCTGTATCTGTAAAGAAAATGCATATAATGTAAACTTGAACGAAATTTTATACAGGTGTAAAAAAATTGAAGCAATTATTTTAGGGAGTGAAACAATAATAATAATATTCTTTATTGCACAAAAAAATACACAGAAAAAAAATATACAATTTTTGTCGCAAAGGCGAGCTTATCTCTAAAGAAGAGATCTCTTCCAGCCAACCCATGTCTTGTGAGAGAATTTAAAATTTTGGGGCAAATAGGCAATACGAAATAAATTTAACAAAATAAATGAATATATAACTCCGTAAAATATTTTAACATGCATACAAATAATATATATAAACTTAAGTACATGAATAAATAAACAAATTTACATAAATACTATAAAAAATACATAAACATACATAAATATTTCAAACAATCAATGAAACTAAATAATTTTCCCCAAGGATCATGTGTCAAGATATGAAAAAAAATATTAATTGTGAGATCCTTTTATTTCATATATCGACCTGTGTTCCTTGGCAAACGTTAACCCTTAAAATATTTACAGCTAATATTTTTACATCCAGAGTCACTTATTTTTGGTACCTACCTCAGTGCCGTCTTTACGTTAGCTGCGCATACACAATGAAACAAATTTAAAAAGACAGGCAGTAAACTTAAAAGAAGTTACACATACAGCATCATCAACAGCCACAACAGTCCACAAGTGGACACAGGCCTCCCCCTATGAGGAGGCATTCGCCATACTCTGCACGCACTGCAGTAGAATTGGCGAGCGAAGTTGCAAGGTGTAGCATTCACGAGGAATGCTGCTGCCCATTCCCCGTATATAAAATGAGGTGATGCTTTTTTAAACCAGTACCACACGGCCTCAAACACCTACAAACGACGACTGTATCCCTTGTGGAGTAGGCAAGGCAGAGCGTGACGGCCACGCAAAACGTCTCGTTATCGCCTTAAGTTAACCACAAGTTGTCAGTCTATTGATTAAAATAATATACCTTTGTTCACGTACACCTTTACACCTAAAATGTCTGATATCGTTGAATCACTTAGTTGCTTCTCACTTACGATACTTGTAGGAAATAATTAATAAAAAAAAAACATTTTCAAAGAAGTGTAACTATGTAGAAAGTACTAAGATATTTGTATACACACCTTCACCCTTCACCATCACCACGAGTGCGACGAATATCGCAGACAACAAGTACATGTAGACTCTCATGTTGCTTAGTAGATGCTCTCTTGAAATAAGTTGCAACTGAACTTGCTGTGTTCCAAACACACTTCGTTTATATACTCAAAATATATCAACTGGAATTCCAGGAATCTTCTTGTTTCTGGAATTATGGACATCAAAGTAATACATAAACAGTTTTATGTTTCGTTGTAAATATTCAATGATAAGATAGCGTTGGATTGTTTCAAATAATACGTAAACACTTTTACATAGGTACATGAATTTCAACAATTTAAAGATTTAATAAGTACTTTTCTATTACTGCCCTTTGTTAGGTAATTTTGCCTTGAAATCATTGAAAACGCTTGTGTAGAACTTGTACCTACCTATAACGAGTTAGTAAGTAGCTGGGCGTATTGTCTGTCACGTAATGGAATTCCTCAATTTTGAACATGTTTATTTTCTCAAAATGTGTGTCTAAATTAATTATTTTTTAAATATAGTACTTGAAAAGTATAATTATTTCTATAAATATTCATTAGATATCGCATAAAATGAAATGAAAAATGTAGTCAGTCAATTATCAGTTCCATTACGTTACGAAATTGAGGTGTTATTAAAGTTAAACTACTCACTTAATTGCAAAATCAGTATGTATGTTAGATAACTAAGGACAATATTAATAAAAACAAATATCACATTCCTGATATTTTCTTCACATAAATGGCACAGAATCATAAATATGACATTACGTTCCGTTTGTGTACAAAACACCCTGTAACAATATCAGGGGGCCAAATCTGAGGCCATATATCGAACGAGATATAGCGGTTCTGGCTTCGGTTACGCTTTTGGCCTTATACATTACGGATTTTGTTACCAAAATCACACTCGGTTTCTTTAGAGCCAGCAATGTAGGATCATATTGTAAGCTATAAACCGCACATGCGAGCGGCTAAATATCAATCAAAATCAGCTGATTATGTCAAAAACGAGATATGGCCCTATTCTGAGATTCCGGCCAGTATCTGAACCAAATTGGTTACTCCATCCCCTTCAGTTTTTATTGCAACAGAAGAAACAGAAAACATTTTAGCCTAATGTTTCAAATATCGTTCATTCCGGTCATTCAAATTTCAATTCATGTCAAATGTAAATAAAATATCAAAACAAACAAAAGGAAAGTAATTTTCACAAATGATAATAATAAAGAAGAATCGAGTGAATGGCTGTTTTTTTCTGGAAAAACCCGCTAGCTTTGGGCTAGCTAATGTTCCAGCCGGCCAGAGAAGACATCATATCATATTTTTTGCAGAAGAAGATGATAAACTGTACAAATGCATTGGTTAAGGTACTGATAAATACTTTAGTCCTACTACGATTTTTACTATTTTCAGTCGCTAATAAAATCGCTCCTATGCTAGGTTTATTTATGCATTCGTTGCAGTTCCCAGAAATCTTTGCGAATTTTTTAAAGTTTAGTGGCATAATGTCTGTGTTAGTTACTTAGCTAATATTGTCAAACCCACGGTTTACTTTTACGATTTACGATACTTTATTTATTCTAGAACCTCAAACCTATTCCTCTGAATATGCTGTATCCTTAAGACAAGACATAGCGCCACCTAACGTTCGGTGAGAAGTAGCTTGTGCATTGGAGTAACAGAAGCAAGAAACAGACACTCTACACCCACTGGACAACTACTCAAAGTCTCGAGCTCGTTTGAAAAGGCGAAAGAGCTTATGAGGAATACAATCTGCTACAGACAATGCGCCGCAAGCCAGGGACCAATTTGTGGTACTCCCGTAGGCCGGCTTCTGTGGGGTTCATCACACCATCGGTCAAGTTGGCCACTGCAGGGTGAACACGGCAAATGAGGCTTCATGGATAAAACGCAGACCCATTGAGACTGTGGAGCCCCATCTCAAACAATAGCAGGGAGGATCTGAATACGGCAACTAGAAGTGCCGTGTCCTTTACAAAATTTTGACTAAAAATTATATAGAACTGGACACAAAGAAGAAGTTTTATTCTAGATAATTAAAATCTGAAAATGCAAACTTAAGCAGTAGATGAATATCATTATTAAGGATTATAAGTAAAAACAGAATAAGTCTATAATTGGTATGTTCTCTTTGAAATAATAATCATAATTCAATAAATTATCATCATTTTTAGAGAGCGTAGCCGTAGATTAGTTAAAAATATTGCGGTTTGGCACATATAAACTTTTAATATGAAAAAAACACTGTACAAACGTAAGAACTCATACTATTCAGTAGATACGTAAGAGGTGACCAAGGGACTGGCTTCACGTTCCTAGCTACGTATAACAATTGGAGGCGATGGACCAACAATTTATCTACATCTCTACACAATTTTCTGAAAAATCATAAAGTATTTAGCAGACGTGATGATGAAGGGGCATTTTTTACGGTCTTTTACGCTCTGCCTCCCCCGGAAGGAATTGACATGATATGTGTGAATGTTGACTATCACAGTTGACATGATATGTGTGTATGTTGAATATCTTGTAACGTTTGACAGTCAGTTGCTTTACATACATACCTACATACATATATCACGCCTATAATCCCTGGTGAGGTATGCAGAGCGTAAACGGCCGTAAAACGGACATTTACGCCACGTCTGACGAACACGTGAGGATCATTTGTAAAATTGAGTATCACCATACTTATATTATACTTAGCGGTATTAGCGGTAATACAATATTAAATAATAATAATAGGAAACGTGATGGTAACTTGAAAAGAAATATTTTTTTATTATTTAAAGGTAGAAACAACCGTAAACGGAACTATTTTACCAAATTCTTTTTGGTAAAATCATGTCATGTCAAAGAATCACAAAATGTCATTGCTGTCATTTATTCAGATGTCATTTTACCTATTGACGTTGACATAGTCTACAATAACAAACGTGAAATAAAAATTTACGTGTTTCTTTTGCCTTAATAAACGTAAATTGGCGAATAAATTGTAACAAGGCATCATAAGTTACAATGCTCTTAGTGAAAGCCTTGAAGCTTTCCCAATGCACAACATTCCAGCATTACCATCATCTATTAGAAAAAAAAAAGGTAGCTAGAGCGATATATGTTTATACTTTGATGATGATCACCCACAATTTTAGTTCCTACAATGATTAGGAGGAGTGATTGTGTGTGTTAACTTGGCTCATTATATCCCAGATTTTGCCTAAAATTCCGGCGGAATTTGGTTCACTTTTTTGATGGTAAGCTTATGTTTACCAGATATTAAATACTTTGTTTTCATTGCAGCGCAGCTGTCTCCAGGAAACCCTATAATGGTGCAAAGTATTGCGATTTTCACACAATTTGCCAGCGTAATTAGTCCGAAAGTTTCGTTGCAAAAATTGTAGTGCACGAGCAAGAAGAACATATCAGATGCGATAAAAACTCTCAGCCAAAACAAGATTTTCATACATTGACTAGTTATGATTTCTATTAGATAGATAGGTGTTATCAGCAGCACTTTAAGATATCAAATTAAACTGTTGATCCTTTTAAAAAGTTATTTTCATGGAAAATTTATCAAATACAATTAATTAATTTGAAATTCGATTTGTTTTACTTTAACTTCCACATGTTGCCACCGTGATAGATACACATAGGCAACCACAGTTTGAGGATACCACTAGACTAGAACCACTGGTGGTTCTACACGGTGCCGGTGGTTCTCGTGGTCCTAGAGGAAATCATCGAGTACGCTTTTTGTAAATGCCACTTGTTTTAGGTAGCACCAACACCGGATGTATGTAGCACTAACACTAAGATAAGATAAGATAAGATAATTCTTTATTAATAAACTTAATTACAAATAGGTACACTTATACAAAATAGTAATGTGGCTTGTCCATTTCCTGAACTAAGAATGATAATTCCTGTATCTCAGGTAAATGTATAGCCGACATTACTATAATTTTATAATGAAAACTACTATATTATACAAACCAAATAAACTTAAATAAACTATACAATAAACCCTATTTCAGGCAACAAGGCCCATATAAAATAAAATAAAACAATAAAATATGACCTAAAATCTAACACAAATACTATAAATACAATACAATAACGTGACTTAAGTAAAGCTAAATAGGCACTTTAGGCGACGGCGACGCACGTTGCACAGGGGGTCGATAGCGCCTGAATACGACTCCCTGTGGCCAGAAATCTGTTTGCATGAATTCGCACACGTATTTCCGAGGAACCGACAAAACAAAAGACCTAAAATTTGTTGAAATTTTAGAGTCCAGCTGTCGGATTTCCAGGGTCAATCCGGCGGGGATTCGTGACGGATCCTGGCGTAGCTTTACCATCTTCTTTAGGTGTTGTATGATGTCCTCCGGTGTCGTATCTCTGTCTAGCCGGGACACATACATCTGTGCGATGGGTTCGGCAGCCTTGAGCGTTGTTGAGGCTGCAGTTACGGTGCCGCGTTTATTGCGGTTGCGACATAGTCGACGCTTCCTGGGTTCTACCAGAGTGAAGCCTTCCTCGTCTACAATCGTTTTAGACGCGACATTATTTTCGTTCGCCACAGGACTTGTTGTTGTTGTCTTCCGCTTTTGCTTCAGGGTAGGCGCAGACTGTCGCTTGCGGCAATGGCGGCGAGTCTTCTGCGGTGGCACGTCCTTTTGCTTCCCAGGTATAAAGGGAGCAGCATCGGGATGTAGCGCAGGCTCGGGGCGGGGCGGTGGAGGCGGCAGTGTGTGGTTGACGCTCTTCCTATCAGCTGCGGGGTCGCTGACACGCAGCGTATCGAGCTGTTGTTAACACTGGGAGGTTAAATAAATAAAAATATATTAAAATTAATTTTAAGCAAGCGGTTTCTTGAGTTGAGGCAACGCCTTGGCAAGCGTAGCGTTAAACACCCTCCGTCCAGATGTACCGAATCAAAGACGGCGGCTGGTAGCGACTCGTTCATTGGGTCGTTAGACGAGTCAATGTCCCACACGAAAAGAGGAAAAAGAAGCGACTCGAGGGAAAAACGGGAAATCGTGCCCTTCTGCCTCATGGCCAAACTATTATGGCGTACCCTAAGGGAGGCCTATGCCCAGCAGTGGAATGCTGCCGTAGGCTGATGCGATGTGTTGATGTGAAAATTAATTTTAAAAGTATATATGTGATGTAAAGTAAAAAATATGATTACAAAAACACGACTGTTTTAGTGGCAGAAATCGATCTTAAAGCATAAACTCAGTTTAGGTCTTAGGATTGTGTAACAAGAAACAAGCTACTTTGAATTTTCCGATATACAAACTACAATACATCTATTTTATGTATAATATTTAATAAATTTAGCATGTTTACAATTGCTAGGCTTTAAATATTCTCTATACTTGGCCCAGAGACACTGTCGCCGTGCCTTCAATTTATAGTGAGCTCCATAGGTACTGAGGGCACATTCCATGCAGGCCAGCTGCAGAGCCAGAGAGAAAAGACCATAGATGGGTTATCACGTCATCAGGGGGACACAGCAAGGTGAAGCGCGGTGGGGTTTGGCTTGTCTGGGATCGTTATTGGTCGTAGGTGGGTGCTTGTCTGAATGAATCTGCTGGAGCCACTCCGTAGTCCGACGTAAGGATTCTGACCGCTCCTCTCAAATCTCCGTCATACACTTTCGTTTCATTTTTTTTTCACACTGAAATGGGTCTTTGAAAAACTGGAATAACGAGGCCTCCAAGCAGAGAGGAGCACTGTCTACGTTGTGCTTCACATTGGTGGTTAAATAACCACTTAGTCTAGGACACTGAATGATGTGTATGCGAAAGGCATGCATTTCTCTATTTTAGAGCTTCGTTTTCAGCAGCTAAACATCAAGCACCTCTTGATATGTGCTTAAACACAGGGACGATAGCCTTGAGATGTGCGAGGTCGTCAAAGAGTGAGGAAGCTGCAGGGAAAGAGCTGTGCTGGGATGGGACTGTGAATTCGCTGTAGGTGCTATTGATATCATCTTGAGCGGGGGGGCGGTGTATACGTCCAGTGTGGCCAGGCCAGGCAGTAGGATGGCCAGACCATGGCTTTTCGTAAGTTTTGTTCGAAGTATTGGGGCAAAGCAGGCAAGGTATTTGGGATGGATCAATTGGGTCCATATTGGCTGCTTGTGCTATACATCCTGAGGTTTGTTCCCACCAGAAGCTTGAAACACACACTGAAAAACACCTAAAACATTCCAATATCTTCGAAAAATCCAATAAAAACAAATAATTATAAAATATTCTGTGTTGTATATGTTGTGATTTGTTATTTTATGTCAAAAAGCTATATCTCGTATTTGACATAAAATAGGTATGGAAAGCTATCCTATTTTGACAGATATTTGGGTCCGTATTCTGATATTTCATTCGAATTTGAATGAACTATTTGCATTTTTTGACTTATGATTTCCATCACTCACACATTTGCAAAATTATAATTTAGTATACATTGATTGTTATGAAGCATTTTGTTATTTTGTTCAGTAAAAAATGTTCAATGTATTTCTATGTTAGCGCGTTTTTTCGTCGTTGAGCCAGAAGCTTCCATATCTCGTGCTATATCTCGTCACTGACATTTCGTGAGCAACCCAGATGTTATTGTCTAATTCCAAGCTAAACTCCCGCAGTGGAAGCGATTTACACAGGTAAATTTCGAACAAAATACCAGGAGTTCAACTGGAGGCAGACAATGGCTGCGTTACGCAGCGCTAAATAGCATACGCTGCACAATATAGCAGCGCATACTATGAATTAAACGTGAACCTAAATCTATTTAACTTAATTAACTAAGTTGATTGAAATTGGCAAATGATGTGTTCCAACCCTTACATAACTCAAGTCGGTAGTAAATACCGTCTGCCGATCTGGCGTTACGTCACACGTATTAGCACTAGATTATAAGTAAGTACCTCCAAATTATATCACCCCACGAATTCCGCAATTCGTACTAAGGAGTCACAATGATATGGTACAACAAATATGACTAAAGGGAACACACCATTAACACAAAGAAACAGTTTTATACTAAAACAACTAGGTTTCACACTTACAGTCACGTCGCCGGCGCGAATGCATAAAATACCCAACGGAGAAAGGAAGTACAGGGAATGGATCAAATAGGGATTCCGTTGGTACTTACAGGGCTGGGTGGAAAAGATATCGACACCCAGCATTCCACTACAGCCTTGGCGCGTTATTCACTTCAAACCACTCACAGCTTCTGTTCGTATTCCACTTTGATATCAGTCATTACGCGTGACCCAACCCGAATTTGGGTCGTACAAACGCGAGCCGATATGGCCACTTGATGCCTATTCAACGCGATGCTCACGTGGAAGACGTCGAGACATCCAACAATCACTAAGCCTGGTATTCTAGTATAACCCAGGAGAACCGCAATAATACGATGCATCAACACGCGCGATCTCAAATTGAATCGTCCATTACACGCGGCATCACAAAACGCGTGGCGGGAAATCCGTACAAAACACAATACGTTCTCGTCCGAACGGTTTTGAGTGACTGATAGTGCGGTGCAGAAATCACCGCTTGGCGCCTACCAGGCGGCCCGCGCGCACGCCGCCACCCTCGCCCCGCGAGCGAGAAAGGGACAACATATGCCCAGAGCGATGCGTGCGGGCGAGCATCGCGGCGCATTCATAGACCGTCATTAATACCTAACTTACCCCAGCATAGCAACACTAAATATTAAACATTCACCCGCCCTAGGCCGAATCCCTTAGGCCTATTCACTACTGGGGAGACGAGATAGCGTTGCTATTGCTCGCTTAAGAACTGAATCCCCTACCTGAACTGTCGCGACTCGAGGAGTGCCATCACTACCTGGGAACAAGTTGAGAATGCGCCCTCTGCGCCATCGCAGTGGCGGCAGGTTGGCATCCTTAACCAGAACGAGATCTCCGATGCGAGGGGGTTCAGTTCTGTCCGTCCACTTAAGGCGTTGCTGCAGAATGTGCAAATACTCAAGCGACCATCGCTTCCAAAAATTCTGAGACATTTGCTGCAGCAACTCATAACGCGTCAAACGATTGCTACTGACCTCTGTGTAGGGGTATTCTGGCAAGGCGTTAAGTGGTCGGCCAATTAAGAAATGCCCTGGTGTCAGGGCCTCCAGATCATTCGGATCTGAGCTAAGCGGACACAAAGGACGTGAATTGAGAACGGCCTCAATTTTACAAAACACGGTCGCTAGCTCCTCAAAGGTTAATATCGTTAAAGCTATAACGCGCATCAAATGCGTCTTAGCGGACTTTACAACCGCTTCAAATATACCACCCCAGTGGGGGCATCCTGGTGGATCGAACACCCAGTTAATGCCCTGACGGGAGAGGCTCGTGCCGATAGCTTCCTCGTTTTCCGATAAAAACGTTATAATTTCTTTCATACATCGATCAGCGCCCTTAAAGTTGGTACCACAGTCCGACCTGATCAGCGCTGGTCGCCCTCTTCGCGACACAAATCTATCTAAAGCTGCTAAGAAAGCCTCCGTAGTGAGGTCGGTCACGAGTTCCAAGTGGACGGCCTTGGTTGCTAGGCACACAAACACGCACAAATACGCCTTGATTGACTTCGCGTTGCGAAGGCGTGATGCCTTTACCATAAAAGGCCCCGCAAAGTCCGTTCCCACACCCGCAAACGTCCAGGCTTCCGTCACCCGGTCCGGTGGGAGGTCTCCCATCTGAGGTTGCATTGTGGCTGCCTTCAACCGATAGCAAGGCAAGCACCGAAACACAATGCTCCGTACCGTACGTCGTCCAGACAAGATCCAAAACTCGCGCTGCAGAATAGCCAAAAGTGCATTGCAGCCCGCATGCGAGTTTTTCTGGTGACGATCCCTAACTATAAGTTCTACCAAAGGTCCCTTCTTTGGGAGTAACAGCGGATGCCGTGCTGAAAAGGGCAGGTTAGCGTTCCGAAGTCTACCTCCAACCCGGAGCATTCCATGCTCGTCCACGAACGGGTTGAGGCGCACAAGACCTCCCTTCAGCTTTCCACGGCCATCCCTGAGCAGCCTGGCCTCTTCCTCAAAATGTTCCGCCTGGACGACCCTAACCAATAAACTTAGAGCCGCATTCCGCTCCGCAGGCGAGAGGACAGGTGCCAAGTTCCGTTCTGCTTGAGGTTTTCTACAGTTGTTCACGAACCGTTTGATCCAACCTGTCACCCCTAGAAGTTTGTCGAGGGAGCTGTATCGTTCCAGCAAGAAAGCCGCACTAGGCTTAGGTACGATCTGCCCTACGTTCACTCGCAAACCTCGATCAGGTGGCCCAAGCGGCGACTCGCACTCATTGTATGGCCATCTCTCAGGTGACTCAGTCAGCCACTGAGGTCCCCACCACAGTGAGTGACCTACCAAATCAGGGGCCCTACATCCCCGTGAGGCGCAGTCCGCTGGGTTCTGTTCTCCCGGTACGTGTCTCCATACCAACGGAGTTTCCGATCCTTTAATCTGTGACACCCGATTTGCCACGAAAACCTCAAGAGTATGTACCGACGTCTGTAACCAGCACAGAACTATCCTACTGTCGGTCCATGCGTACACCGTTTCATCCAAATTGATGGTACCGCGTAGATTACTAGCGACATAATGTAGCAAGCGCGTGAGAAGCGCTGCTCCCGCCAATTCCAACTTTGGAATGGTCCATCTTGTCCTAACCGGAGCCACCTTACTCTTGGCCATAACTAGACGCACGTCTACAGTTCCCGTTGAACTGACTGTCCGCAAATAGACAGCTGCCGCGTACCCTCGCTCCGAGGCATCACAAAACCCATGTAGGGTAGCCTTACATCCCACCGATGGGAGCAACTTGCGAGGTATGGCGATGCGTACGATCCCTGGTAAGGTGGTCACAAACTTGGTCCAATCATTCAACAGCTCTCCGGAGAGCTGGTCGTCCCAACCCAAGTTTGCTATCCACAACCTTTGCAAGAAGCACTTCGCCATGAACGTCACCGGTGCGATCCACCCGTTAGGATCGAAAGTTCTGGCGATCGTCGATAATACCGAACGCTTCGTCCAAGTCTTCTGCAAAAGGTCTGGCTCGATCTGATACGTAAAGACATCATGCGTTGGCCTATATTGCACCCCTAGGATGCTCAACGTATTTGGATTGTCCGGGTTCTCGAAAAGGTGCGGGTCCTGCTGGAACTCACCTGGCAACCCGGCCAGGAGCTCTGGACAGCTGGACAGCCATTTCCGCAACTCATAACCTCCTGATTCCATGATCGCGATCAGCTCGTCTCGTAGTAGCAGTGCTTGTTGCACGCTATCTGCACCCGTGCAGATGTCATCCACGTAGACGTCGCGATCCAGTACTGCTGCGGCCCGAGGGAATCTTACCCTTTCCTGTGCGGCCAACTCTCGCAGCGTGCGTACTGCCAAAAACGGACTTGGCTTCAGACCATACGTTACCGTGTTAAGCTCATAAGTGACCATCGGCTCGTCAGGGCTCTCACGCCACAAAATCAGCTGGTACCGACGGTCATCCGGGTGTATAATTGTTTGGCGAAACATCATTTTGACGTCTGCGACGAACGCTACTTGGTGCAACCGAAAATCTGTGAGGATGTCCACAATGTCCCGGTTCAACTTGGGACCCGCGTGCAGACACTGGTTCACAGACACACCATTCGATGTAGGAGCAGAACCGTCAAACACTACCCGTATCTTCGCCTCCGGTGACTTCAAAACAGCCAGGTGTGGTATATAGTAATGCTCGACACACCTCCAATCTATGCTGGACACCGACATGTGGCCTAACTCTAGGTACTCCCTCATGAATTCGATATACTTCTGCCGAAGTGCTGCATCTCGCTTCATCTTTCTCTCCATAGCCAGTAGTCTCCGTTCCGCGATCTGTCGCGAACTACCTAAGGAGGGGCGGTTTGGGAGAAATGGCAGCCTGGTAACAAACCTACCTGACGAACTTCGTGCAGTGTTGTACTGATAGAACAGCTCGCACTCGTCATCCTCTGGCTTCCGTCTATCCGCTGTGGGTGGCTCCTCAGACTCCCAAAACCTCTGCAGCACCTCCGACAACACACTACCATAGAGCACCGTATCGCCCTCTGGTAGGTCCTGAGATCTCCAAACTGGGCCAAAAATAACATACCCCCCTGTGGTATCAACGGCCACTAAACCAGTTTGCTGAAGTACCCGTTTTCTGCCACACCAGAATCTCCCGAGGACGTCTGACCCGAGGAGAACGTCCACCGTACCAGGAGTATCAAAGTCAGGATCAGCTAGCTCTAAGCCTGTGGTTAACCCTCGTACCGTTGACGGTAACCGAACCTGAGGAAGTTTCCCTACCACTTCATCCAGCACCACTGCTGAGGCATGATAGCTGACCCCTGTACCTGTATTACCTAATGTGAACTCGAAGTTCACCTGACCCCGAACGTCAGGCACATCTACACCTCCAATACCTACAGCCCCATCCGTTGTGGGCCTTATATTTAAGCGTAGCCTACTCACCAGCTTACTAGACACAATACAACCCTGAGCCCCTGTATCTAACAAGGCTCTTACCTGTATGCTGCGGCCACCGTATCCCCATACCCAAATCATTGCCGTAGGCAACAATACCGTAATTGGCCGGGGGGCCGAAGCTGGCGTGTAGGCGGCGATTACCTAGCAGGAATCTAAGCGCGGAGTGTCCGCGTCCTGCGGGGGGGTCCCCTCTCTCCGTACACCTTCGAGTGGGTCCCACTCCTGCTGATAGGGACCTCTGGTCCTGTACGCCATGGCTGGCAGCCTATAGTAACCCTGCGGCAGGCGCGTGTACCGTGGATGCGCCTGTAGCCGCGGGTGCTCAGCCAAGGGGAGAGGCATGCGTGGGTCATGGGAACTCACCATGTTGTTCAGACCCGCCGAGTACTGCATGTACTGGCCCTGGTGTTGGCACCCGCCCGTAGCATCACGTATCTGTGATGGGTGCCCCTGACCTTGGATCTGTGACCACCTACCCTGTTCCGGCACCTGCTGCCGAGGTGGTGACTGTCTCGCGCGTGGTGAAGGGGGCATCACCTGCTGATGTCCCTGGCCTCGTCCCTGAAACCCTGGTGGAAGAGGACTCCTCCTTGGAGGGGGTGGGGAGCGTTGCTCCCGTCTAGGTAGGGCAGACTCCGTCCGCTGACCCGCGTCAGCTCTGCCTCCGTAATCTCCGCTGCGGTTCATGCATAGGAGCTGATGGTGGGCACCCTGGCAGTACCTGCAGTTGGTGCTTGATGGGCACTCTCGCACCTGATGCGGCCCCATACACCTAAAGCACCAACGCCGTTGCTGCACCACACCACGACGTTTCTGCACCCGCTGTGCAGCGAACTCCTCACACGCAGTCACCTGATGCCCCGCCTCTCTGCAGTAGGCACACCTCGTTTCCAAATTAGCGACGTTGTATCGCCTGGGTGGCCTACTCTTACCGTCTCGCGCCTGTGCACCCGGCCGTTCCGGGCGGCGAGCGGCCGCAGACTCCGCGTGAGGCGACTCTCCAAATTGGGCATCTACCCTCCTGCACTCGGCCTCGAGGAAGGACTTGAGCTCCTCGAAGGTCGGGAGGTAATCAGATGTCTTACCTCCGTGTGACTGTTCAAAACGAGCGGCCATGTCGCTCGGCAGGCGGCGCAACAACGTGTGGACCAGGATATAATCATAGCCTGACACCGGCATCCCCTGTCTCTCAAGAGCGTTCACTGCAACGCAGACAGGGTTAAAGACCTTGGCCCTGAGGTCCGTCCCTCGTGTGATGGTCGGCACGGTGAGCCACTGTTCCAGGAGTTGGTCAATCATGAGACGTTTGTTGCTGTATCTCTCGATCAGCAAACCGCGAGCCGTCTCGTAACTTGCATCATCGACTGGTAGATGCTTTACCAGCTCATGGGGCTCACCTTGCAGCTTGGCCATCAATTGTGCCATTTTATATGCCGGCTGCAAGTCAGTGCGGTTATGAATCACACTGTCAAACAGATCCTGGAATCGGGTCCAATCCGTGTAGTCCCCGTGGAAGACCGGAATCGCCACAGCCGGCAGGGGCACTTGCACCCCCGGTCCCCGCGGACCATGGGATGGGTCCGGCTCCCCAGCCCTACGCCTGGTGATCACAGCAGCCGCCTGCTGGATCTCCTGCCCTATCTCCAGGCACTGGGTCACATTCGCCCGGACCGTAAGTTTGACCTCCTCATCAGGCGTCCCATCAAATAACTCCTCGCATCCAGTGAGGCAATCCAACACCTCCGCGACCCGTTCGTCAATCCGTTGCGCACAAGCGATGAGTGCGTCCTCTCGGTCCCCGCGACCGACCATCGCCTGCTTAGTCGCGAACCAAATTAGGTGCGTTCTAATTTTTGCCTGAAGCTGTGTAATTGTGGGAGCCATGGTACCAACTCAAAGTAACACCGAACCTTACAATAAAAAAAAAACAATAATAAACAATCGGCCCTGATCCTACCGTTAGGATATCCGCACAGGGTAAACACAACGATAATAACAAGCAATTCACTAATTGATTGGCCCTGATCCTACCGATAGGATATTCTACACAGGGCACACACTACAATCACAATAAATATATTTTTTTTATGTAGGTAGATTAAAAATCTTATACTAAAATAATCTTAAATCTAGTGGTTTTCTGAACCACGCTCTGCTACCAAAAATTGTCTAATTCCAAGCTAAACTCCCGCAGTGGAAGCGATTTACACAGGTAAATTTCTAGTAAAATACCAGGAGTTCAACTGAAGGCAGACAATGGCTGCGTTACGCAGCGCTAAATAGCATACGCTGCACAATATAGCAGCGCATACTATGAATTAAACGTGAACCTAAATCTATTTAACTTAATTAACTAAGTTGATTGAAATTGGCAAATGATGTGTTCCAACCCTTACATGACTCAAGTCGGTAGTAAATACCGTCTGCCGATCTGGCGTTACGTCACACGTATTAGCACTAGATTATAAGTAAGTACCTCCAAATTATATCACCCCACGAATTCCGCAATTCGTACTAAGGAGTCACAATGATATGGTACAACAAATATGACTAAAGGGAACACACCATTAACACAAAGAAACAGTTTTATACTAAAACAACTAGGTTTCACACTTACAGTCACGTCGCCGGCGCGAATGCATAAAATACCCAACGGAGAAAGGAAGTACAGGGAATGGATCAAATAGGGATTCCGTTGGTACTTACAGGGCTGGGTGGAAAAGATATCGACACCCAGCATTCCACTACAGCCTTGGCGCGTTATTCACTTCAAACCACTCACAGCTTCTGTTCGTATTCCACTTTGATATCAGTCATTACGCGTGACCCAACCCGAATTTGGGTCGTACAAACGCGAGCCGATATGGCCACTTGATGCCTATTCAACGCGACGCTCACGTGGAAGACGTCGAGACATCCAACAATCACTAAGCCTGGTATTTTAGTATAACCCAGGAGAACCGCAATAATACGATGCATCAACACGCGCGATCTCAAATTGAATCGTCCATTACACGCGGCATCACAAAACGCGTGGCGGGAAATCCGTACAAAACACAATACGTTCTCGTCCGAACGGTTTTGAGTGACTGATAGTGCGGTGCAGAAATCACCGCTTGGCGCCTACCAGGCGGCCCGCGCGCACGCCGCCACCCTCGCCCCGCGAGCGAGAAAGGGACAACATATGCCCAGAGCGATGCGTGCGGGCGAGCATCGCGGCGCATTCATAGACCGTCATTAATACCTAACTTACCCCAGCATAGCAACACTAAATATTAAACAGTTATACTGTTTTAAACGACATATAGTGAAATATTTCTATAAAAATATATACTACGTTCTATAGTCTTTTTATTAGTCTTTACGTTGCAAAGATTATAGTAATACTTATTTAATTACACTCACAGGCACATTTAAACGGCCACTTGCATTAGCATGGAATACTCTTGATTCTTTAGATTATTGTTAATTACAGTGAAAGTAAATTAAAAAGCAGTTAATTAAACGTTAATTAAAGAATTGGTAGCTTTACTACAGTAGGTCTTAAATAAAAAAAAAACATGAAACAAAAAAGTATCATTTTTCAGAAAGTCTCTTAAGAGGTGAATGTTAACAAAATGTTAAAAAATTAAAATGAGGACAATCTTAATAGTGAGTATTACCTCCACGAGCTCTTATGACTTCACGCATACGGTCAGCCATCCCGTCTATGACGTCTTGGATAACTGACTGCGGGATATTGTGCCACTCTTCTAAAACCGCTCTTGTTAGGTCACGGAGTGTGGTTGGCACTGGATTACGGCTTCTGACTCGTCTTTTTAAGTTGTTCCAAATGTGTTCAATCGGATTAAGGTCCGGACTGCAGGCTGGCCAGGGTAATCTGCGTATACCAACAGCATCGAGGTAATCATTTACTTGGCCGGCAACGTGTGCTCGGGCATTATCGTGCATAAGCACAAATTTTTCTCCAATAAATGGAGCAAATGGTACCACATGGTCTTGTAGCACTTCCTCCACGTATCTTTGAACGGTCATACTTCCTCTGGAAACGACGACTAGGTCCGTGCGTGCTTCATAAGAAATTGTTCCCCACACCATTATTGAGCCCCCCTGGTTACCAACAGTTTCAACTATAGCACATGAAGCAAACCTCTCAGATCGACGTCTGTAGACCCGCTGGCGACCATCTGGAGCTTTTAAAGCTATTCTGGACTCATCACTGAATAAAACGGTCTTCCACTGCTCCGTAGTCCAATGCAAGTGCTCGCGGGCAAATTGTAGTCGAGCTCTTCAATGACGTGCCTCCAATTTAGGAGCTTTGGCTGGTCGACGTGCTAGCAAGTTTTGTTCAGCTAGTCTTCGTCTTACCGTTCTCTCACTTACACTAACGCCACGAACTTCAAAAAGCTGATTACGTGCTTCAACAGCTGTAGAGAAGCGATTTCTCAAAACTTTACTTACGACAAAACGGTCAACTCTAGCTGAAGTACACCAATGTCGACCTTGCCCAGGCCTTCGAGTATAGAGGCCAGTCTCACGAAATCGTCTGATAGCGTCTTGTATTGTTGTTCGAGCAACACCAAGCATCCGACCTATGCGACGATGGCTAAATCCAGCATCAGCCAGAGCTACTGCTCTTGCTGCTCCAGCAGCATCCAGGGGCATCTCATCAAAACTGGTTCTCCAATTCACAATTGATCAAAATAATGCAGTGCACATCCAAAACAAATGAATACCGAAACAAAAGCATTCGATCCTAAACAATTTGAAACTCAATGATTTTTTACTTTTTCTTTTTATTCATTAAAACACAATTTACAAGTTAACAAATGAGTTCATATGTGTTTGATTTATCGTAAAATTAAATCCTGCCAATTTACAACATATTACGGACAGCGTTATTTCTAATCACCACGAGATATACCATTCGAGGGTGGCCGGTTAAATGTGCCTGTGAGTGTATTAATTTTTAAAATCACAACCACAATGAGACACGTCACGGTAATGGAAAGTGATGTGACGTAAAGGAAATATAAGGCACTGGTCACATTACAAAAAATGGGTCAATTTTAGAAGCTAAATATTTCGTATATATGTAATAGGAAGGAAGGAAGGAATTTAATGAAACATAATAACCAATTAAAAAACCACAAAAAACCTATAAAGAAAATTCAAATCGTACCAGATCTTGAAAATACATTAAAAGAAATCCCAATTTTATTCCTCGTGAACCCATCCTAAGAATTCCATACGTTACAACTTTTGGTTCCCTTGTACATCACGTAATGTATAGAAGTAACGTAATTTGATCCATCGGCAATAAAATGCAAATATTGAGTAAATTAATACAATTAACTAGTACTACCAATCAAAAGAAAACATACGGAAACAGATAACATAACAGACTCAATAAGAAACAGGGATCTTCCCTTTGAAAACAACCGTTTGTAGTGGAACAAAAATTTAGACCACGATGCGCACCATCACTTCAAATCAAACCATGTTTTTGACAAGAATGTTGTGAAAAATAGAATATGGCGGCCGCGCATAGTGTGAAATTGTTGCCATTTATCAAAATAAAGTAATGCATGGTAGACTTTCACATCTTAACTGGGAAAAAATACTCCGTTACGGGTAGTGGAATTTCCACCTAACTTAATTCTAAGGACAACAAAACTTTTAATTTATTTAATTATTTTTATATAAAATCGTATCTTAAATGATAAATATTTTGAAACTAGGATATATAGCCTATAAGTAAAACAAATATTACTTATGGAAAAGGTGTCTGTAATGTAAAAAATACACAACAAATGCGTTACGGTAGGCGTAGGACACGCGAAATTTTGATGATTTTTAACTTAATTACCAATTTTTTTCAAAGATTTAATATTAAGCCCAACTTTATTTTAATTTTAATGGGTAGTAGGTATATTTACTAATTTCAATGTTCAATAATAGAGAAATACGTAATGAAGCAACAGTTCGTTAGAATATATGTCTGAAGTCAGGGGACACACTAATTTTTAGCGGACAACGCCCGAGAAATAAGCCCAGCTATATAACTATAACTACCACTATCTCGGACCCAACATAACACTTGCCAATACTGGTTGTAACCCTTGGTTGTAGAACTTTTAGATTAGAACTTATTATTGTGAAAAAAAAATAATTAAAAAACTTCTACCGTTCTCTTATCTTTTACTTGTAGACCTAAATATGTTTTAAATATAATTTTTACCACACGCAAACTGGACTTTTTTTGGACTAGGGGCATACTTATATAGGTACTTAAACAAAGTATGACACTAAGTACGAAAGTAATGTTCTAGATCGTAGCAATTTGCTACGCCCCCGTAGCAACGTAGGCGTGCCGTAGAAGGCCTTCAGTGATAGTAAATAAATACTTTTTTTTTTAATAAAATAGTCCCGCATCTGCTATCTCACCTGATGGTAAGTGATGATGCAGACGATGATGGTACATGCTTGCCTAGATAATGCCTATTAACTCTTGCCTTGAAAAAGCCCAAGTTATAATTTTCCGGAAACAGATCCGCCGGCTCTACTTCTACTCCTTAGCTGCTCACATGATGAAGGTTGAGGCGTGCAAATCGCTTCGTGCGACATAAAGGTATATCAACAACATAAGGTGCCCCGAGGTAGAATGGGGATGGGGGTATAGGTCGTAGAGTGATTGCGAACACTCACCGAAATGTATCCTATAGAATACCGACATGCATGCAACTTTGCGTCGGTGTTCCAGGCTTTGGAGTCAAGTCTCAACCAGCGCTAAGTCAGCGACAAGCTTCTTGGTGCCTTTTTCGACAGAGTCCAAGGCCGCCAGCTGGTATTTGGCTGGTAATGTCAAGTATTCCGATGCAAAACGATAATAAAAAAGTAATAAATAAATGTGTTGGTAAGACTTTAAAAGTAATCGTTCGTTATCTTATCGTGTAATGAATTATTTATATAAAAATATTGCTAGCTACTTAACTTACCCACCTACTGTGTTCTGTAATATTTACATGTATCTACCTAATTAATTAAATACAACTTATACAATAATGATTGTAATGGAGTACTAACGGCCTTAAATCATGCTGAAAAATTTAATCTGCTTAACATTTTCGGATAAACCAATATTTATGAAGGGGCCCAACAATTTTTTTTTCCTGCGCGTAATTTAATTTACCACTGTTCACTTTAAAATAATAACTCAAGAAGATTTTGAGAAGCGTTTCAAATTCTTTTACCGGACGACGATATGAAACATCTCGAAGAATACGGTGTCACGAAAACTATGTCGCCCGCCCACGGGAAATGAAATTGCAAAATATGTGCCGAAGATGGAGCGGGCGTGTGTGCGACACAGTCTACACCCGCCTAAAGGTGCTATTCCGAACCGAGCGGCTGACGGCCGACGGCCGACGCGGCATGTGCAGTCGGCCGCTCGGTTCGGGTAGTCCCATACAAATCCATACGAACCAGTAGTGCCGCGGCGGCCAAGGTCGGCCAAGGTCAGCCGCCGCGGCATATGCTGTCGGCTGTCGGCCGTCGGCCGCTCGGTTCGGAATAGTACCTTTAGGATCCATACTACACTGCGCTCAGCTCTTTACGTGTTTATCAGTTTCACAAGTTAGGCAAAACTGGGAATGTGATTTAAATAGCTTCACCTAAGACATATCACAAACACAGGACGATATTGCGGTTCATGACAGCCATATGGAAACCTGTGACAGCCGCAATTTGATGTGGTAACGTTTGCCATGCATGCTATCCGGTTTTAGTACAAAATTCCGTAAATTGCTTTGGTCTTATTATTGATTAAATTACTTGCAAGATTATAAAAAATCAGGAGTTTTGTACTCGGTAATCCATAGGAAGGTGCATAACCAAATAAATTCCTTCCCCAGGTACAGGTATCAATATGAACCAATTGATCTCTACTTCTGCTAACTTTGGTCACCCCTGGCGTAGCACGTTCTGAATTTATTAGCTCGTAATAAAGCTAAACACATTTTCTGCATTTTGCGTGTTTCGATAAACTATTTGTGAGGGCCATTTATTTCAAGGCAATTACTCTACTCAAACAACGTTCAGTATTGCATCACCTGCAAAATTGAGTATAAGAATCTCTTATTATAACTACCTAATCGAAGTAACTATATGACACAACTTCTTTTTCTTGTGATTTAGTAGTAGGAAGGTAAATAAAATGAATCACGCGCGGTATTGTAATCACGTAAAAAATAACTTAACTGCTGCGTTTATATTCTGTGTGATCTGTTTAATATTTTTCGCATTATTCGGTGTACTTGATTTCCTCGATTGACAAGTTATTCACCGCCAATTACTTTTGTGAAATGGAGTCATGGCAGTAAAGTGTTTTACTGCATACACAGGTAAGAAGTATTTTTTTATTTGCGCCATTTTGGCCGCCAATGTCTCAATAATCCAATAGGATGCTACCACTAATTGCTTTTTCCTCAAAAAATTACTGAACAATCCTGAAAACTATTACCTGACTCAAAAAATACATGATATTTAACTTAACATCAAAACATTCAATGAAAAATAAAAAATTTAAAGAAAATGTATGATAGATAGTATTATGAATATGATAGTATTATCACTTATTGACATCATGATCCATCACTGTAAAAAAAAGAAATTTGTATAACACAATTTCCTTTTTTTTATTACAATTTTGTATTGTCCTAATAGAAAACCGGCTCTGGTATACTAAAAATGTAAGTACTTATCTTGTTCCAGTTACTTAACACTTTTTTTGTACTTTTCAGATCATTATTACCCACAAAAGCAGGCGTGTTATTATTTTTTTATTTTATTTTAGTTAATTGATGGTAAAATGTCTATTATTTAATTTGGTGTATTATTTTGTAGTCGGATCCTCCTCCTCCTTGCGTCGTGTTCCTCATTACTAAGGATCGTGATCCCTCTTTGGAATCAATTTCTTCTGGATTATATTTCGCCATATGTCTGTCTGTCTTTGATTTCATGAAACGTTTTCGTGGACATTGCTATTGTGAGAAGAACATACCTACCTACAACTGAGCTACCGGCGCAAAGAGCAGTGGGACAGTACCCCGGGTTCGAGTCCCGGCGGGCGCTAACATTCTTACAATTTGTTATTTTCGTTTAAGAAAATATTATAGCACTGTGACTGCATAACAAACCATAGTACATTATTTATTTGTAGTCATATATTTATTTGATTTGTGTGTTCGTTTTATCCGGTTATCTTTCATCTACTCGCACTTCTTTCGGTCTGCTGGAAAAAATATATTTAGAAATAAGCAGTACTTACCTACCTACTGTACCATATTTCCATATGATCTGTGTTTTGTATTTTCTTGTCAACAATTAATTGTTAATTGTTTAATAATAAATAAATAAATGCGGTCCATAAACCGCATTTATTTATTGAGATACGGCCTGGTCACAGACGGACGAACAGAGTAGTCTCAGTAATATTGAGAGTCCCGTTTTGACACTTTGGATATGAAACAATACATACTAATAACAGGAAAATAACAGGGTAAAGCAGGGGTAAAGTACCCCTGCTTTACCCTGTTATTTTCTTTATCTATTTTCTGAGGAATGTTGTCAGTTCCCTAAGCTGTTCGTTCACCCCGTAAAAATACAAGACATACTTACTTCTTTCTTCCGCATACCTACTTAAAAAGGAGAGGATTTAAAATAAAGACAATATGTCAATGTAGGTCAACGTTTATTGGCTAGCAAAGAAACATTGATGACAACTTAGTTTTATTTGTTCTCATGCAACGTTGGTTAGCCTAAACAGCACATGCAAGTTTTTCCTTCTTTACCTCTAGGATTTAGACACAAAGGATATGAAGATTTCTTCCAGTTTATACACTTTTGTTTGTATATCTTGCAATCTCCATGTTTCTTGCAAGACCCCAGTTTCACGTCGTAGAAACAGTACGCAGATGATGGATCTGTTGAAGGTAGGATCGATTCTGGGAACGACTTGCAAGTGTTAGTGTCATTATCCAACATGCAAACATTGGAGTCTTTAACCTCTGTAAGGTCTTCATCTGTATCTGTAAAGAAAATGCATATAATGTAAACTTGAACGAAATTTTATACAGGTGTAAAAAAATTGAAGCAATTATTTTAGGGAGTGAAACAATAATAATAATATTCTTTATTGCACAAAAAAATACACAGAAAAAAAATATACAATTTTTGTCGCAAAGGCGAGCTTATCTCTAAAGAAGAGATCTCTTCCAGCCAACCCATGTCTTGTGAGAGAATTTAAAATTTTGGGGCAAATAGGCAATACGAAATAAATTTAACAAAATAAATGAATATATAACTCCGTAAAATATTTTAACATGCATACAAATAATATATATAAACTTAAGTACATGAATAAATAAACAAATTTACATAAATACTATAAAAAATACATAAACATACATAAATATTTCAAACAATCAATGAAACTAAATAATTTTCCCCAAGGATCATGTGTCAAGATATGAAAAAAATTATTAATTGTGAGATCCTTTTATTTCATATTTCGACCTGTGTTCCTTGGCAAACGTTAACCCTTAAAATATTTACAGCTAATATTTTTACATCCAGAGTCACTTATTTTTGGTACCTACCTCAGTGCCGTCTTTACGTTAGCTGCGCATACACAATGAAACAAATTTAAAAAGACAGGCAGTAAACTTAAAAGAAGTTACACATACAGCATCATCAACAGCCACAACAGTCCACAAGTGGACACAGGCCTCCCCCTATGAGGAGGCATTCGCCATACTCTGCACGCACTGCAGTAGAATTGGCGAGCGAAGTTGCAAGGTGTAGCATTCACGAGGAATGCTGCTGCCCATTCCCCGTATATAAAATGAGGTGATGCTTTTTTAAACCAGTACCACACGGCCTCAAACACCTACAAACGACGACTGTATCCCTTGTGGAGTAGGCAAGGCAGAGCGTGACGGCCACGCAAAACGTCTCGTTATCGCCTTAAGTTAACCACAAGTTGTCAGTCTATTGATTAAAATAATATACCTTTGTTCACGTACACCTTTACACCTAAAATGTCTGATATCGTTGAATCACTTAGTTGCTTCTCACTTACGATACTTGTAGGAAATAATTAATAAAAAAAAAACATTTTCAAAGAAGTGTAACTATGTAGAAAGTACTAAGATATTTGTATACACACCTTCACCCTTCACCATCACCACGAGTGCGACGAATATCGCAGACAACAAGTACATGTAGACTCTCATGTTGCTTAGTAGATGCTCTCTTGAAATAAGTTGCAACTGAACTTGCTGTGTTCCAAACACACTTCGTGTATATACTCAAAATATATCAACTGGAATTCCAGGAATCTTCTTGTTTCTGGAATTATGGACATCAAAGTAATACATAAACAGTTTTATGTTCCGTGGCAAATGTTTAATGATAAGATAGCGTTGGATTGTCCCAAACAATGCGTAAACACTGTTACTTACCTGAATATTTATGATTTAAAGATTTATTAAGTACTCTTTTATTACCGACCTCAGTTAGGTAATATTGCCTTGAAATAATTAAAAACGCTTGTGTAGAACATGTTGCTACCTATAACGACATAGTACGTATTATATCTACCACCATCTCGGTCCCATCATTCCCCTCGCTAATACTGGTTATGACCCTTAGTTGTAGAACCTTTTTTGCTTAAAACTTAGTGTTGTGAAAAAAAAAAACTTTATAAATCTGATGCCGTTTCTAATCTTTTACTTTAAATATAATTTTTTGCCACACGCATATTAAGTAGACTATTTTGAACTCGTTTTTTTGTCTATATGTACGTACGACACTTTAGTACAATATTATAATGTTCGAGATCGTAGTAATTTGCTACGCCACCGTAGCAACGTCGCCGAGCTGTAGAAGGCCTTAAGATATATAGTAAATAAAAACAATGTCAAGTATTCCGATGCGAAACGATATTATACAAGTTAATAAAATTGTGCCAGTAAGACTTTAAAAGTAATCATTCGTTATCTTCTTGTGAAATGCATTATGTACATAAAGAAATATTGCTAGGTAATTAACTTACCTACCTACTATTCTGTAATGCTTACACGTATCTACATAATTTATTAAATACAACTTATACCCACTAAGCAATATGATGGACGTATACGCAGCGGGACTTACTTATCCCGGAATGGATTGATATTTATTTGTTCTTGTCGGTATCAATTTGTAGGTACCTACAGAAATGTGAAATAAAATAATTTGTACTTCTAAAAAAAGTTATCGACAATTTTCCGCAGCGTCAAGCCAGCAAAACCCCATGTAATATGTCAGTTTACACTTAAAATATGCGTAAGTATATTCAGAGAGTGTTTAATATGTACCTTCCAAATACTCTTCGATCATTCTCCAAAAGCCGTTAGTTTAGGCTAGGCTTAGGGTAGCCGCTATACCTGAATAAAAGTAACGTCAAGCCAGCGGGACCCCATGTAATATGTCATGCAGTCTACACTTAAAATATGCGTATATTCAGAGAGCCCTTAATTTGTACCTTCCAGTTATATTATTCGATCATTCTCCAGAAGCCGATAATTTAGGAGCTATTAACCGATTGAAGTCAGCGACCATCCAGTGGGACCCCATGTTAAATGACAGTTTACAGTCGAAATAATATTTTTTTCGTAGAGCCCTTAATTTGT
Organism: Tuta absoluta; assembly: GCA_027580185.1. NCBI lineage: Eukaryota > Metazoa > Arthropoda > Insecta > Lepidoptera > Gelechiidae > Tuta > Tuta absoluta. Next base: position 68,039 of record JAQAHW010000019.1, on the reverse strand, counting down.
ACCCTCCAAATAAATCTTTGTTTAGCAATAATAGTTTATACGTAGTTTTTAATTAAAGTTTTATGGTCTAAGAGTCGGCTACCAAACCGATACATAGAAAGTGTAGCTAAAGTACAATTTATCTTTACAAACAGAGTACCAAGGTTGGTTTCTAGGGAGGTCCACGACCGGTTCCTTTTTGTCATGACAAACAATTTTAGCTAAAGGGCCCGAATCATGGATGTATTATTATTATTATATTCTTTATTGCACAAAAAAATACACAGAAAAAATATATATACAATTTTTGTCGCAAAGGCGAGCTTTCCTCTAAAGAAAATACCTCTTCAAGCCAACCCATGTCATATATGCATATTGTAAGTAGGTAATGTTTGTATATGCAGTGGGAACCCACAAAGCAAGTAGTCTCTCACTTTCTTTCAACTACACATCTGATACATACATAAAGCCCGGTTTACATTGTCTTAGTGTTTAGTCGAGTGCTTTAGGATAGTACTTTAGTTGAAACGTGTAAACGCTACTTGCTTTAGTACATTTTAGTACAGTTCTACTTGAATTGAACTTGCCTTTCAACTTGTACTAAAGCACTCGACTAAACACTAAGACAATGTAAACCGGGCTTAAATTGCCACAACAGTCTACTGATGGACATGGACCTACCCCTATTGAGGGATATAGCCTTACTTTCCACGCTTGGCAAGTGGACTGGCGAGCGCAGTGCAAGATATTGCTTACACAGTCGCTTTTTCCAATATTCACGGTCGGTTATGGGGCGATGCTATTCTAAGCCGGCATCACCAGTTTCTTAAAGGAAGTGAAAGGGCCTGGTAAGATCTACATTGTAGTGGAAACTTTGGTGAAATTTGATTATTTTCGAGATTTTCTAACATATTTATCAAAGAAGTTCGAAAATCCAAGCCACTCTTAGAAATGTCAATGAGGTCCATAATCACTTGCACCCATCATTCGTTTTATAATCGATACTAGATTAAAAAATATGGTACTAGCAAAATACGACCTTATTAATATTAGTTGAATTTGATTATTATACAGACGTATTAACATACCTATACAAGTACTAGTATAATAAAAGTATCCAAGAAATCCCGCGATATGGCAATGTGGGCAAAAATCGCTTACATCCGTTTAATTTGATTAAAGATAATCAAGTCAAAAAATATGGTACGTGCAATTTTCAAGTCATTAATCAATCTGTCGACCTGGTGAAGCCACTTAAATCTTTCAACAATGGATTTCACTCTAGAACTCTCAGATCTGAACGGTTTGCATTTAACTGACAATATACGGAATACTCTATAAAAGCCTTGTTGAAGTTAACGGCCTGCTGAACTGAGTAGTATCAGGTGATTGCCTGTTCAAGTTTTGGTACTAGCATTGAAGTCGTAATAAGGCGTGTAGCATTAGCGTTTGTCGCACTTATGAAGTGAACTCTTTTTGCCATCCGTACAACATTTCGTGCAAATATCATTCCGTTTTACGCAATTGTAGTTCCTGTGGTCGATAGCAAGTACTTACTATATCCATCCATACATCCATGATTCGGGCTCTCTAGCTAAAATCAATTTTCACGGTAAAAAAGAGACAGAAGACCTCCGTAGAAATCTACCTAGGTACTCTGTTTGAAAGAAAAATTCTATAGCTACACTTTCTATAAATTTCTTAGACTATAAAACTTTTAATATGAATTACTCATAAGCTATTGATGCTACACGCTGGACAAAAAAATACTCGGAAGGTACAAATTAAGGGCTCTCAGAAAATATGTTTATTTTGACTGTAAACTGTCATTTAACATGGGGTCCCACTGGCTTGACGCTGACTTTAATCGGGTATAGCTCTCAATCTATCGGCTTCTGGAGAATGAGCGAATAATATTTGGAAGGTACAAATCAAGGGCTCTTTTTACTTTAAGTGTAGACTGTAATTTTACATGAGGTCCTGCTGGCTTGACGCTGCGGAAAATTATCGATAACTTTTTTACAAAGGTACAATTAATTTTATTGCATATTTCTGAAGGTACAAACTAAACCTACAAGACCACAGAAGTATCAATCCATACCGGGATAGTTTCCCGCTGCGTATACGTGCATGTCCCTTACACGCCGTATGTAAGATAAGAATGTATTGTGATACAATTCTAAATTTTCCGTGTATCATTACGGAGCTTATTTTACGCAAATCATTTACTTGAATCTTACAACATTCATAAAAACTCATTGGAGGAGGAAATGGTTGCAAATACATTCGAACTTGTATGAAATAAATATCAATCGAAAAAGGTTATACTGCGACTTTTGATTCAAATTGAATAGTTTATCACAACTTGCATCCTACAAAATCCTTTGCTACATGCATGTCTGGGACAGAGCATGTCTTCAGTAGGTTGGTACGTGTAGGTACTATTAGCACCACCTTGATCTACTTTTTACGGCTCTGCACACAGTTCATAAGAACAGCAACAGTATACGGAGTGTAAGGAACAGGTAAGCAGCATTCAGACTTGAAACTAAACAACTTTCCTTTAGGAACATTTGACAGGATACGACAAATAAATTGACTTTCCATACAAAATTGCGATAAGCTGACTGCCTTTATGTGAACTTAATACTTTTAAATCGTTTCTAGTGGACAGTTCAGTTTCATCGTCTGAATGGACCCTGTCGCGGCTGTCCCTTCAAAAGGCAACTCGAAGTGCTGCTGATAGCACATGGGTGCAACGCAATAAAAATGCTGATAGTATCGGCAGACGAATCCTCCGCTGGGATGCTCGCAAATAGGATAAACATACCTACATATACACATACCTACAAGTGTATGTAAATGTAGACCCTCCGTAGAAGGGACTGAATTCTGGTATCAGCGGTTTTGAACCGATTTATACGAGTTAATGAAGTAACACATGAAATCCTATTAAATATAATGTTTTTTGGGTGCGATCTACTCGGAAAACTAAACCACTTTCTCCAAGGAACGTAGGTCGAAATAATAAAAAAATATAATATCTATACCCAGAAATTTTTTGTGTTGAGGTCGCAATTCTTTTTTCATATATCGGCCTATGTTCCTTGAGGAAAGTTGTTCAGTGTCCCGAATAAAACTTACCCTCGGAAGATTTGCACAGATTTTAATAGTACCCTATATAAGATTAATGTATTATAGATGTATATGTATAGAATTATTGTTTATTATTATTTTACATATGCACATAAGAAGAAGAGACTGAGTTATATATTCAAGCCTTTTTTTCGATATTATTATTATTATTTTTAATGCACCTGCCTTGACCCTTTCCACATTCCCTAAGGTAGACTGGGAGATAACGCCTTCGGCGTTTAGTCCGCCCGTGTACATTTTTGTGGAAATGAAAATGTGCATAAGTTTAATAAATAAATATAAGATCATTGTTTTTCATATGTTATGAAAAACGAGTCTTATGTTAAGTGACATCTCTATCATTATTCGTTAGGTAGTAAGTTTTCAACTTATCCCGGTATTTACAATTATTTGTGTACATGTCCTGTAGGTCTAATGGTAATTCATTAAGGTAGGTAGGAATTACATAATCCAATTTCCTCGATCCGTATTTATTTACGACTTTGGGTAGAAGATAGGTATGAGTGTCAGATAAGGTCCTCAGACGTGAATTCCTTCGTTTTTCTTTTAGAATACCTGGTTGATATACTTCAGTTAATCTTGTAAATTTTATTTTATCCTGGATGCTCATCAACTGACAATGATCAAATAAGTTTTGGTAGTTATACTTATATTTATTTTTTATTTTTAATATGTTTAGGGACTATTGTTTTTCATAACCGTCTAAAATCTGAATCAGAAAATAAAAGCTCGTCTCAACATAGTTAGACACAGCTCAAGATATCAAGCCGTGGTATTGTCCAACAAACTGCCTACTTAAAACCATTGATAATGTTTAAATATTTAAGATGAAGCTAAAATCCTTATAATTAGATAAAAATATTTATTGTATTGATGAATTTTAAATGTTTTTAATTGACGACACAATTTAATTATTGTATGACTTGTTTTCTAATAATATATTTTTTAGTTTTAAGTACTTATGTAACTATTTCGCACACAGTTGTATTACTGTTCATGAATAAAGTTGATTGATTATTTCATTTCATTAGTCAATTCATGCGCCCAGGCTCCGCTCCGCCTCAATGGATACGCACTTTAAGACACCATAACATAACACGAAAAATATCCAGCTGTAAGTAAGTAATTTATTGTATCGCGATAAATTTTCATTGTCAAAACGTAGCATGTTTTATGGTTGCCGCTTGTGAGCACAGGTGAACGAGTATTTTCATGCGAAACAACAATATAAGTATTCACTTGGCAACGGTGCATCTGTTGTTAACTGTCTATCTATCTATAGATATATAACTATAGATAGATACTATACAATTCTACTATCTCTCTGGTTTTCCAAAAATACCATAAAAATTCCTGATGTTCTGGAAGTGTCGTGTGATATTAGCTTAAAATAGCATCACCCGGTTTCTTTCCCGGGGTTGTCATAAGAGGTGACAAAGGGACTTGAAGGTTTCATGTGTTTTACAATATGCCGACAGGCTTTCAACCTGTCCCTATAGTTATACACAATTTTTCTGAAACGGCCCTCAAATATTTGTTCAGACGTGGCGATAGCGTCCGTATTTTTACGCTCTACCTACCCCACAAGGGATAAAGGCGTAATAAGTATGTGTGTGTTTCTTGAAAGGCATTTTAGAAACTCATTGTCATCTGCAAATATTCATTCGCGGATTCCTTAAAATGTTTGACTTGCGACTATTGTGTGACCCCTCTCCTTCTCCTTGATTGAATTATCTTATTCCAAACTCTTATTATTATTCACCTCGACCGACCTTTGGCGTAAATAACATAATTTCCGCGCGTTCTTATCACCACAGCAGCCTCAGCAGAATGATAATGGTCGTTTCCGCTCTCTGTCACAGTAAAGATAGGTAAGTAATACTACTCAATCAGCCATTAGTACCTACAAACCTGGAAAGCTACACAATTATGCGCGACACTGACTAGTAACTGAAATGTTCCTACCGATTTGATCTACCCACATAGATATATTATGTATATTTCTAAAACATTCCAAGGGCGTGTACCAGCCAGTGAAACTGAATACTATTTTTCAAGACACTTTAAAATTTTAAGGCAATTCAAAAAGAGAAATAGGATATGCCTCATAAAATGCGTCAGACGTATCCATTATAAGTGGGTGGTCCAGTATTTATTCGGATTTTAACTATTATTATATTCTTTCAGAAAGTTTTTTAATTGCATGGACTGAACCCTTGAATAATATTCATCTCTTTTTTATATACTGCGTAGATAAAATTTCCCTTAAGAGTTTTATCTACTGTGTCTCATCTGACCTGACGGAGAAAAGATTTATTTACGCTTAGAAACTCATTTGCTAGCCGAATAAAAACAACTCAACAGCTTGAGAATCGCTGGAGGTATTGTTTGGGTAAATGGTGTTGAGACATCCTATAGGCAAAAAGATGTGGACAAAAATGTTTGCGGATAAATAAGGAGGTTAGGTCGGGGTAGTTATTTCGGGAATCCAATGCCATGTATCTAATGTTAGTTAGTAAGCAAGACTTGTAAAATTTATGCTTCAAACGTAGTCACACTTGCTGCAGGGTCATGCCCATGTCATAATAGCAATATAATAATCTTTGTAGTTATTTTTTGCCGCGAGTTGATACTTTAATTTCGATGACTAGCCTGTCCAGCCAGGGATTTTACCTGCCTGGTGCCTATGTTATGAAACTACAGGCTACAAGTCTACAGGTGAAATTCTTAGTCCATTGCGTAGCCGGTTCATATTCGTGGTATCATAATGGCTAAACGACTACGCAATAAACATCGAATTTCACCTGTAAAATTGTAGCCTGTAGTTTGATAATATCGGCTACTGGATACACCATATAGTATGACATATTTTCAGCGCTAGTTGTCATATGCATCTCATACAATCCAATTTATTATACGTATCACGTACGTTTCTAATTTACAGCGCCAATAAAGCTTTTGCAGACAAAGTAAACAATAATAAGTACTTAGTTACTAAGTTCTATTGAACTTTGTAAGTTGGTTCATGTTTCCCGTACGATTGAGTTTAGCCGTTTTACGACTTTGAACTAGTAGAAAAGTTGGCCGGAGCGTGAGGAACTATGGTAGACCATGTAACTAATTACAGATTAAACGCCTCCTACACTCGTTCGTTCATTAACTTTGCCCCTAATGGTGTTTTCGCCATGGAAGTTATTTTTCGATTAGATACGAAAAGAAGTTAAGCTACGTAGGTAAGCAGGAAACAAAATTGGTATCGGAGTATAAGTAAAGAGGTACGCCTACTTGTATCCACATTCGAGACGATATGACAACTCCTACTAACTCAAAGTGTTCTATTACCACAAAGTAAGTATTGGTGGCTGCGCGCTATTACACTGAATCTTATGTACCTACTTACTACTTATTAGTAAGAATATAATATTTACGCACTCGCGATTTCTTTCACAAATTTTGATGACTTAAATTTATCTGAAACTATCACAATTGTAATCAATATATGTGTAAGCATGTTATTTTTGCAACGGCGTTAAGTTGCCAAACCATTCTGAACCTTTAATCTAGATGCCGTCTTCTCGAACAAATCAACGAGCTCTATTTGTAGCCAGCCACTAACCCGCCGGCGGTCTGCAGTGTGGCCAAGCACAATACTCTATGTTACTAATTATATAATTATTATCGTCAGGATATTTTAGCGAATAAAAGAGTTTCTTGGAATCACAATGCTTTATATTCGAATAATATTTTCAATACAATTTCTCAATTTTACGAAAAAGTGAAAAAACGCCGCTCACACCAAACTCCAAATTCGGATAAACGTCATTTTTGACTCTCCTCTATGCTCTCCTCTCCTCCATAGACACAAATGTCTATGCTCGCCTCACCTCCGCACCTCACCACGCCTCACCTCTTTGTATTACATCGCCCCACACCACTTCGCTTTACACTGCTCATCTCGCCGGCTAATAGCTCCTCTCCACACCAGCCGTTACATAATACTCAATGCGTCTGACTACTCTGACTGATCTTCGCAGGGTGGCTGAAAAATCTGTCTAAACCTTACCAAGGATAATATTTTCTTGATACTTACCAAGGATAGCGTTCAGTGGCGTGCAATTGGAGATGCCTTTATCCAGCAGTGGACCAATGCAGGCTAATGATGAGGCCAATAAGTGTACACACATAAAGTGCACAGGGAGTGTGTGGCGTGTCGGAGTGGCGTGTGCAATACAAATGTAAGTGGTTAGAACACGCGGACAATGGGTTGTTCAGCCGAGAGGTGCATTATCAGGATACCACGGAATCCATGCATGATTTACTTGTGACCGCCATTCTGTTTTACGAAAAGCAAGGGAAAAAGAAAACAGCTTTTAACTAGTAGGTAGGTAGGTACAAACTACATCAAAAAAGTAATTACGTACTTTTAGTAGGTAGGCTATCATACACAATCGGCCCAATATTGGTACCTACTTTCGTTTATTTACCCCGTTTCTCAATAGCTTGAAAATAACTTACTTTACTGGGCAGAAAACAAGAATAAGGCAGACAGAATGCTGCGAATATCTTGCATGACAGTCAGGTGAAGTGAATCGCACACGCACGCTTCATACTATTCTAGAGGTGCTAATATATTTTACATATTGCTATTCTGCCCAATCCAGCTTCTGCCGTATCAAGTTTCTGTCCTATAGCGAATCTGCCGAACGACGCGCGAGGGGTATAAATAGCGACGACGAGTAACGTGACGCTCAGCTGTGACTCGTTCTTAAACGCCTTCTTCATGCAGCATGCAATTTCAATACTAATCATTCCAAAGAATGCGTAGCAACGTATTCATGTAGCTGACTGTATAATTTTGCATATTCTTTAAAGCAAGTGTGTCTGATCGCGTGTTTACAAGTAGGCCAGTTCCATTATTTCATTTTGTTATTTGCACCAGTCCGTCTGTTTTTCTTTTTATTATTAGTCTATGGCTGGCAGCCATCTTGGATCGCAATAAATTTTGTTCCATAACCACACCATAACCGCGTAATTAAGCTTTTCTTTGAAACTGATTCGCGATAGACACTTGCGAGCTTTTTGAAACATTGCTGCCTACGCTCGGCTGCAAATTTTAATTAAGTTACCCACTCACTCAATACCTATATTAACTTCTGGGTTTTGGTTAGCTAACTTTGTCCAAATTGAAATGTTGAACTTGATTTGAATAAATGTGTTTTTCAAACAAAATTTAATTATGATACATATGATTGACGCAAGTCAATCAATTTAAAACTAGGACAATATTTACGTAGGGTTTTTATTTTAATTATTGTCATATCATCATTTTTTTTTGATATTCACAATTTCATTGATATTGCGATACTTTTAATAAGTACTTAATCATAGTTTTTGTAAATTATTTGGCCTTAATGGGAGTTTTTCTATTGACAGTTCTCTTGATAGTTCTGAATGTCAAACCAGAGGGCGCTGTGCTAAACTGAAATTTTGACGTTTCAATATGGCTGGCGTCAGCCATAGTTTTGTCACAAGTTCCGTTTCACGTTGTGTTCGTTACTAATTAATTATGTTTGTTTGATTTAATACAAAATAAACTTATCGCCTTGCTATTATATTGAGTGTCATTCGTGTAAGTAAACAAATAACCAATAATACATCTATAACATTTTAATAAACACAAAATAAAGAATAATTTATAAAGTGGTACAGATTTTGTGTAAAGAAACGTTATTTCAATTAAGCTTGGCGCCCTCTACATGACACTCGAGAATCCCTAGAAAATTTCCCATTGCGGATAAAAATTCTCGTCACTTAACTTAAATTAGTGTTGTCATATTCCGTCAAATAGGTTAAGAAAAGGGAGATAGCTTAGTCATGTCATGTTTTATAATCTGACGCATTGTGCTTTTCTGTCAAAATAAGGCGACAAATTAAAACAGTGGTGACTAAATTGACTGGAAACTGCGAAAAACCCATTGATATTTTTAAACATGACAGGACTAAGATATCTCCTGTTCTTTTCTAAACCTATTTGACGGAAAGTTACAGCACTAATTTAAGATAAGATAATTTAGATCCCGAATTTATTGAGGGCGTCGATAAATTTATTTCCATTTGCCAAACTAATAGTCTGTATTAAACTTCCGCGATCACACAGTGTAGGTAATAATTAGCGTTGTTTCAGTATAACTTGCTCAAATTAATTTGTTTACACACCGCAGAACTGTAATAAAGCAAATAAAATTATCGCAGCAATGTGCGATACTCCGTTGAGTAACGTTTATTTAAACTCTGGCAAATTTATTTAACCTATTTATATAGTACCTAGAGCATGTACCTGTTTTACCGACAATTTTGCCTTACTGCACAAAACCAAAAGGATGTAGTGTATGTACACAGTCCACAAATGTACTTATGGGTAACAGGGATCAAGTATATTAGAAATGTTTTTTTATACCGTTACTAAGAATTATAAATTGCATTATAAATTTATCTTTAACTAAGCAGGCTAATCCTTGTCATTACTTGCCTATATATAAACTACATATGCTTCAAAGAAGTGGTTTCCAATCAGTTATCCGCATTTTTCTCTAACGTGGTAGGTTCTAAGTATATGCTTTAACTTAAAAATATCGGGAGAGAACGGATTCCTGCTTGGAGTAAATATTATACTCGCATATTTACTGCAATGCCTACCTCATGGAAAATAAATCCGTTTTCCGTATATCCCAATTGAAGGAAATTATTTTATTAACAACACGAGTAAATAAAATAAATTTAATTGTGATCGAGTTTTTACTAATCACGATTCAATTAATTTCTAGCTCGAATTACTCTGTATAAACAAAACGTGCGACCATTTGGAAGAAAATAATTACGCGCTTGAAATGCCTCCCATCAGCCGCTGAAAGTTCATTGCTGGTGCTGAAAGGGGAAGATTCCGTGTTTCGAAAGGAACATTTGAAATTAATAGTAAAAACCTTAGCTCTGGGTTTCGTTACTCAATGAAAACATACGCTTGCCATCCAGTCAAATTGTGACACCATCTTCAGCCGACTCGTTAACACACTAAAAAACCGCTCAATTTGAGTACAGAAAAACAAAACTCCTGGATTTCAATTGTGTCTTCTTGAACATTTTCTATTTATTTTGATATGAGATAGTCGGATTGGAAATGTAGGTATGTATGTGAATTAGGTAGTTGATTACAAGTAGCTACAAAACTTATAGGCAAGATTCACGCAATACTGTAGTTACGAAACGTCGTAAAAAGTTTTCGAGGGTGAAATCTCGGTTGCCTCAAGTTAATCGAGTGTGAAAGTTTGCGTCCGCGGAGACGTGTGTGAACTCGCAGATGTGGCTTTTTGATAGGGTTTTTGTGAATAGAAATAGGTTTCTACTTAGGCGGTCTATACTCCTACTCTAGCAGCATGTTATTCCGGTGTGTTTTAGAATACGGTTGTCAGACGAAATTACTTATTAAATTACGACATTCCATACCTAAACCATGGCACGTCACTGCATCAAAATTGCGGTTGTGACTGGTTGTTATTTGTAGTAGACCGATTCTCAAAAAATTGGCCCCAAGTTATTATTTTTGCATGTTTTCAAAAAGTTAATGTTTTCGCGAAAAAAACAATTTTGTATCCTAGAAAAGTGGTTTTTTATTACATATTTAATGGAGGGAAGCTTTTTTTATAATTACTTTAGGAAATATAGGCAATCTCAGTTACGAGATTGGCAGGTGAACGACAACGTCATCAGGTTAACGACACGAGGTGCAGGTTATCGACATTTCAGTACAAATTTACTAAGTCACATCAGCAGGTTAACGACAAGGGTTAGCAGTAGTAATAACTCTGCAATTAAAACACCAAATACAGAATCATTTATCAACTTTAATTCTTACAGTGCATATAAGAACCTTCTTGCACTTCAAATAAATAAATTATATATTATAATAATAAATAAAAAAAAATATTTTCCTCGTATACAGTTTTTGAGAAAATCATGATATTGTTTATATATTGTTTTTTAAATAAATATAGGACTATTTTGGTTTATTCAGAAAGCTATTAAACAAGTAATTAGATCATTACTTCTACTGTTAATCCAGTATTTCTATAATAGTTGTCGCTAACCTGTTATCTATGTCGTTCACCTGTATTTCTCGAACGACATGCAGGTGAACGACAATTTAGTAGTTATTTTGTCATCACAGGAATATTATTACGTATATGGATTACCCACTCAGACACAAGAAAGCAAACACTTGTTTACACCATAATGACTTAATATCAATTGAATAGATAACACAGTACTTCACATACAATTTACAAAAGGCATAATAACGACTATTTACCCGTTACAAACTCCAAAATCCAATATAAACGTCGCCTTTTCTCCGGGAATTGCACAACTGACGCGGCCTCCTCCTAGCAGGTGTTTGTTTGCGAGTGACTGGCTCGTTCGGCTCGTGAGGAGTAAGGCGGGGGAGGTGAACTGGTACTCGCGGTGCAATCGTGTTTTCGCGTTTGCAGGTTAACGGCAAAAATAGGCGTACAAAAACTTTAACTTGTATAAATATATAAAAACCACGGATATAGAATTATTAAATTATGTGATTCTAATATTGAGGATATTTGAAAATGAAATGGTGTTGTAAAATATTTTTTATTTGTATATAAATATCTTTTTTGGATGCTTAAACTTGAGGATATCGTGTCAAGACACACAAGTTGGCGACAAAATATGCTTATAAAGTAATTTAAAAGAATATAATGTACCTTAATTTATATCATTAACACATGGCCTCTATGCAAGAAACCTCTTATGTATCGAATGTGGTAAAAGTTATCAGTTGAATGCGTAAATAAAAAAAATATCTGTTGAAAACTGATGTACAGGTTGCGTGGCCACTTTTTTGAGAATCGGTCAGTAGTAGGCGGTTGAAAAACACTGACACCTGGGTTAATCGGGTCGTTCGCCGATACGGTGTCCCACACGAAAAGAAGATTTGTATGGTAGCTGTAACGAACCGCAATATCGGCCGGTGCGTGTGCAATTCGCCTCGTGGGTTTTGTGTAATGCCCAACTAAAATTCCTAACCTTTCTAACCTATGCTTTCTTACCTTTGCCACCACCTGGGATCACCATACACCTACTATGGACTATCGTCAACACGCAAACTGGAAGCACCATTTTGAATATCCAGATTGTGTAGAGATTGTAGATTTGAGTCGTACTCGTGTTCCTCTTGTGTTTAAGAAAATCATTGAGTCGCGAAGTTTTTGTTGAATGAAATATAACAAGCTGAACGACAACCTTTGTTGTCGTATTCAAATTCAAACAAATCGTAGTTATACAACAGAATCATACGCGTATAAAATTCGAACCTTCTTACGCTAAAGCTTTATCACCTACTTTTACGTTGAAAAGTATATTATTATAGGATAAAATCATAGTGAACTACACCGAAATCACCTCAGGACGGGGTGGTGATAAGGAACAACTTTCCCCAAGGAACATAGGACTAAATGAGAATGAAAAAAAAAATGGATTACTAATTTACTGCTGGTGCATTTTGTGCGAGAGGACAATTTTATTTCTCGTATTTCGATCTATGTTCCTTGGGGAAACTTATTCCTTATCACCAGCCCGTACTGAAATTTCAGTTTCAGTCACTAGTAAAATTTCACACTAGGTATATATACCTACTACATCTAGGTGTATTTAAGAATTGCATCTCCTGTGTTAGGAACAATCCTGACCTGAATAAAATCAGAAGAAGAATTCTCGAAAATCTCGACAGTCGGCGGTTCAGTAAACAAATACAAATAAAATCCAACAAATCAAACCGATTGTAAGTTTCGTTTTATTTTACCAGAAAGCGAACGACTCGAGCTGCTGTTCGTTGGAGATAATACAATAGAAAGAAGGAGTTTCCAAAACAAAGACTCGGAGAAATGTGGTTAAAGTTACAGAACAATAGATACCTAGCAAAGGATCCTGTGAGTTGTAAGATTTGTAATATATATTTGTAACACGAATGAAAGTTGCAGTGAAATGTGCAATACTTTTAAATGATTTTGTTCCTAAAAGGTAAATGGAGCTTTAATAAAATGATTAGCCACCGCGAAGCACCGGGTGGTTGTGGGCGTGGACAATGGATAACCTTATCCTAGGAGGTATCAGTTGATATACCCTGGATTCATTTCTTAGTCCCTTTTTACGACGCACCTGGGTCAAAATGTGGTGATGCTATTCTAAACCAGCACCAAGGTAAGTGTGTCAAACAAGTTCTGATCCAGCAGGATCAAACTAGTAAATTTGTAAATAAGATAAGGCTTTTACTTAAGGTTGAAATCTTACTAATGTCCTTCATTAATCACCGGCAGTATGGAATAAGGAAAATTAAAAAGAGCTGTTGGGTATTATCTGCGATGATAGCTCCCCAGGGACAGTCTGTTTAATATGAATTTATCAGAATGAATCAGCTGCTGCACGCCCCCCGCCCCCCGGGACCTGTGATAAATCTTGTGACGGAATTACTTTTTATTTTAATTAAATACAAATGAACTGATAAAAAATGTACGTAAATTGTGTTTTTAAATAATACAGTAAATTGACTTCATTAAGTTTACAATTGAGTCGTGTTTACTTCCTGTACTTAGATAGGTAAGTACTAATTTTGAAAAGGTCTTATATGGCTAACTTTTCATGTTCAAATATATTAAAATTGTTTATTTTCGGCGTATAGTTTCTGGACCATTGGCCAAATTTAATTTATTATTTTGTGTCATTTTAGATATCATGCTTACATACTTTTTTTTTACAGTGCATAAAAACGACTCAAACTGGGATTTAACACTGTGTTAACCGTCATTGGCATAGGTAAGTATTTAATAATATTCATTCAATTATAGATTTAAAAGTTTATTTTAATAAGTGAGCTCCCTAATATACTTACATTGAATCAAAAATTTACGCAAGAAAAAATGCACTAATATAAATGTAATATGCGTACAATAAGGGACTTTAATTTTTTGTAAGTTATGCTCTCAAAATAATGCCAGCGGTACCGGACTATAGGTAATACTCGCGTGTCGATATGAAATGATCATGTTCTAGGTACCGATGATTAAGATTTTTTTAGGTATTCTTCGACCCAAGAACTACTTATTTTTAAGTTACATTATCCCCAACTTTGCTGATATGACAAATAATGAAATCGTATATTTTATTAGACTATCTTGATAAAATATTTATATTTAAAGAGAGTCGCACACCCTGGTTAGTTTGATAGTAGGTCCAAAGTACCCCTAGGCTGGAAATAGATGAATGTGAGGAATCCTTCATCTATTATCCAATGGCCAGTCTAGCCTTTATTCACACATAAGTACCATTATACTAAACTTCAGCAAGAATAACATTAATATTTAAATAAAAGTTAGCTTTCTATGTATTCATTTTCCAGATTTTCCGAAGATCAAACATAAATGCGCGGCGTCCGAGCGGCACGAGATTTTATGTAGTAGTCGTCTACGTATAGTTCGGTCGGGCGTGTCTATGTGTGAGTGAGTGAACCGGGCGTTGGTATGAAGTTAAACTACTGCTCCTTGTATATTGTGCTGTAGATGAAGAGTTCTCTCGAATTCATTAAACTTAATAATTAAATTGCATGCTATGAAAAACTTAAAACCTAATTTAAATATAAGTTCGCTCTTCACTTTAGTATAGTACTACTGTATACTCTAGTAATATATCTAGTCTCTCTTCTCTTTTCGTGCGGTACACCGAGTCGTCCAACGACACAATGAACCATATAGCATGTATAGTCTAGTCTACCTACCTACCTAGGTGTCTTTATAACTTGGGGAGTTTGTACTATATTAACTATTCATATGGAGACGAATGAACTGTAATACACTTCTCAAGTTGAATATACATCACTCCCCAGAGTTCGAGAGAAAGTATAACTTTACTTTTAGCAGAAGAAACAGCTGTTTTATGAGTCATGCTTGTTGTGAGCAAAATGTTTATTTACTTTATCATTTGCTGTCTGTCTATATGAGGTAGTGATGTTATTTATGAAATATTGGTGAGGAGCTTTCTATATTTCTCTATGAACTGAATTTAAAAATATTTTGAAGGAAAATGTATCTCACCAAAAATATGGTACGTGTGCCAAGCACAGTGCCAAGTTTTTGAAAACTTGCAAAATTTTCGCGCGCAAGCAGGATGATGAAAATTTTGCAAGTTTTCAAAAATTTTATACTTAAGACGGGAAGAGTTTAAAAAAATTTGGTATTCAACGGTGCCAAGTTTTGACTCCCACCCAGCACCGAAAAATTTCAAATCATATTGCTCATTTTTACAAACTGAGCGAGCATGTTTTGTGGTGTATTAGTTACAATTTGATTATATTCCTACAAACAATACAAATATCAATTAAAGGCACAATAAAACAATACACACTGATCAATTATAGTAATGCGGACTGTAAGCCAATAGGTTTATAAATTAATGCAATTTTAATGTAACTCAACCTTTATTCCAATAAAACTGCGAAGGCTATGAAAGCAATAAGAAAATTGTATCATAATAAAATGCAGAAACCTTATCGACTGTGTTCATGACAAATGAGATTCATAAATATTGTCGGAAGATAAACGTAACTCGTTATTTGTATATCCAAAGTGGTGGAAAATACTCATTGATCTAGCTTATCTTATTATTATGGCCATATTTCTGGTTGTTATACTTCAACTTTTTGATAGGCATTTTGCTTGTAGAATAGCTTATACAACTTAAGATTATTAATTCTGTGATTCCATTTCTCATCCAAATAATAAGATTTTTAGATTTCCATTGTGTGTGCGAAGTGTTGTAGTAAAGGGTGAGCACCTTTGTGAAGAATTGGGATATTTATTTATAACTAGCTTTTACCCGCGACTTCGTCCGCGTTAGATAGTTTTTTTAGGCAGAAGTTCTAAAGTAGGTATGTGTATTCATAGTAAGATTGACAGTGATGTTAGAACAGTTCTTATCTCTACTGTTTAAAGATGACTTGCTTGCTTCTGTTGTTAAAGGGACGATTCAAAATATGCTATCCGGCCTGAGAGATCAATATTTATAACCATTGAATACAAAAGTCAGTAGATAACAGAGTACTTACTCCAGAGGTGCCGATTTGAGCACACTAAAATGGTCAGCATAAGTAGATAAGACAGATAAAAAGGTAATTTAAGTTACTGTAATATATTTTTATATACCACATTTTTTGTTTTTCTGTCCTCGGTAAAAAGGAGGCAATGTCCTTTCTCAACTTATTCCCATCATACTGAATAACTTTTGTTTTGGAACCGTTTCTGTATCTCCAATAGTTTAGCTGGGCTCCTGATGGTACACCTGGTGGTCTACATAAGGTACCCCAGATCCTCAATGTCCTTGTGAAAAGAAGCGGCCCATAATACTGATCAACTTTTGTTTAAGAACCATACCTGTATCTCTAATAGTTTAGCTGGGCTCCTGATGGTACACCTGGTGGTCTACATAAGGTACTCCAGAGCCCCAATGTCCTTGTGAAAAGAAGCGGCCCATCATACTGAACAACTTTTGTTTTGGAACCATTTCTGTATCTCCAATAGTTCAGGTGGGCTCCTGATGGTACGACTGGTGGTCTACATTAGGTACTCCAGAACCCCAATGTCCTTGTGAAAAGAAGCGGCCCATCATACTGTACAACTTTTGTTTTGGAACCATGCCTGTATCTCTAATAGTTTAGCTGGGCTCCTGATGGTACACCTGGTGGTCTACATAAGGTACTCCAGATCCTCAATGACCTTGTGAAAAGAAGCGGCCCATCATACTGATCAACTTTTGTTTTGGAACCATGCCTGTATCTCTAATAGTTTAGCTGGGCTCCTGATGGTACACCTGGTGGTCTACATTAGGTACTCCAGAGCACCAATGTCCTTGTGAAAGGAAGCGGCCCATCATACTGAACAACTTTTGTTTTGGAACCATGCCTGTATCTCTAATAGTTTAGCTGGACTTCTGATGGTACACCTGGTGGTCTACATAAGGTACTCCAGATCCTCAATGTCCTTGTGAAAAGAAGCGGCCCATCATAGTGTACAACTTTTGTTTTGGAACCATGCCTGTTTCTCTAATAGTTTAGCTGGGCTCCTCATGGTACACCTGGTGGTCTACATAAGGTACTCCAGATCCTCAAAGTCCTTGTGAAAAGAAACGGCCCATCATACTGAACAACTTTTGTTTTGGAACCATGCCTGTATCTCTAATAGTTTAGCTGGGCTCCTGGTGGTACACCTGGTGGTCTACATAAGGTACTCCAGATCCTCAATGTCCTTGTGAAAAGAAGCGGCCCATCATAGTGTACAATTTTTGTTTTGGAACCATGCCTGTATCTCTAATAGTTTAGCTGGGCTCCTCATGGTACACCTGGTGGTCTACATAAGGTACTCCAGATCCTCAAAGTCCTTGTGAAAAGAAGCGGCCCATCATACTGAACAACTTTTGTTTTGAAACCATGCCTATATCTCTAATAGTTTAGCTGGGCTCCTGATGGTACACCTGGTGGTCTACATATATACTCCAGACCCTCATATGGTGATAAAAAGTAGCCTATGTCCGTTCTCGGTATGCTAGCAATCTCTGTGCCAAGTTTCATGAAGATCGGTTCAGCGGTTTGGCCGTGAAAGCGTAGCAGACAGACAGACAGACAGACAGACAGACAGAGTTACTTTCGCATTTATAATATTAGTGTGGATAGTGTGGATTATTAAGAAACGCAACACAATTCCAAAGATTGAAGCAATTGTTTACGCCACCGTAGCTACGTAGCCGTATAGTACAACGAACAAATATTGAATAGCAATTTTTAAAACATCTCCAGTGTTGGATAAACTATATAAAAAAAAAAAAAATTTGTACTGCAGGCAGAATTTGATCCTGCGACTTTCGCTATCTATACTAGCGACGCGGGAAAAATGGCTCAATCGTTGCTAGCGAGAAATTATGCAAATTAATTAATTCCAATAATGCGTAGCATGGTTCCATCTACCGGTTTAGTTAAGTTTTGCAACAGAATTCATTATTTACAGATTGAATGATTGAAAGCGATGAAAAGAAGCGAAAAATTTATTCAAAATTTTGCTAGTTTTCTTAAACTGTACATCGAACTGTACTGAAACGCAACGACAGTTCTATTTTGCTAGCTAAATCGTTCAAAGTGAGCCAGTTGGGAAACAATATGTTCTGTTTGTGTTGTAACTAACATGGTTACTAGGCAGTCGGGATAAGGTCCTTTGAGCTGACAATCAGTACCACTAATCCAATACTTCATGGTTCGTATTGTTGAATATTGCTTCTATCGTATCCGCATGTGGCCAACGATTGATTAGTTATTAGAAAAATGCCATGTTTTTATTGGATGTAGCAAATAAATATCTGCATCATCATCGTCATCTTATTATGGATCTTCCAAATCCAGTCAGAATTGATCAGTTACCTACTATTAAGTATCCTTTTTTATTAGGGTCAGATTTTTTAGCATCATCATTTACTCATTGTTATGTACCGTATGTGAAACAAACAAATAGATTAATTTATACAGAACCATGTTTGGAAACATTTTGTTACAAATTTGTTATTACAAATGCGTGCTTTTCATAAGGGTAAGTACGTGGTTACATACAAAAAACACATTTCTGTGTGAAATGAAAATCATATGTGATTCGTATTTATTTTGGTGCTTGCCCTCGGCTCCATCAATCCTACCTTATCCCTTCTGAAAACACGTTTGGCCCTAATGGTTTCAATTTGACGTAAAGTGTGCTCCGACGAAATCGGGCCGACGCGCCTAGCGGCAATTCTTGTAACTCATGGCCTGATTCGGTCAGAATGATCATGACTGCCTGAACATACAACCTCTAACAATACCTACAAATCATGAAATAGCTTTTAAGGACCTGAACAGAATAATATTGAATATATTGATCACACAAACATCTCCCAGCACATAATTAAGAATAATTTTTAAACAATGAATATTTTAATGATTTGCTGATAAAATGTACACTAGTTTTAGGTAATTCAGCTAGCCTAAGTGTTTTTGAGTTGCTTCAATTGAAATAAAAGTTTCAGGAAGTAACCTCTCACGGTATATCTGTTGGCTAGACATGCCCGTTCATGAATGAACTTTTTTGGCCACACCAAATCAGTCGGTGTATCTCTATAATGGTATTTCCACCGCCTAACCGAATAAATAGGTGTCCCTCAAGCTGTAATCCTCACCTATGAAAACTTAACGAAAAGCAATTTTGGTTATGTCAAAAAATAGTGCTGAAATAGTGACAAATAGTGACATATGCAAGAAAATTAGTGTCTTCGTATCTCCCAAGATATGGCTATCGTTTGGTGAGGATTACAGATCGAGGCTCACGCTGTAATCCCAACTCTCGTGTGAGCAAACGGTGGGGTATTTTCACTTGGTCTACATTCCAAAAAATAGTGCCTAATTAGTGACTAATAGTGACAAAAGATGAGAAATAGTCGCTTTATAATTCCGAAGTTATAAAGGCATCTTGGTGAGGATTATACCTATAGCAATTTTTGCTGTAATCCTCACCTCATTTCTGCTAAACGCTTAGGTCTTTTGACTCAAATTTAGTATCAAAAAATAGTGCTGAAATAGTGAGCTTAAACTGCATTGATATTTATTTAGTTTATGTAGTAGAAGCAATTAACAAAACCGTAAGAACTTCTCCATACAAAATGGTCAGGTACAGTCGCGAACAATACTTCGTAGAATACAGACTTGATTTTTGCTTTAATTTAGGTAATGTCATTGCTGCCAATATAGGTAGGTATTAACTTAAACATAAGTTGAGCCACTGACATTATTTTGGTCTATTTTATGAGTAGGATGAGTAGGTATTTTGGTTGACTATTTTATAACGCCTTGAACTTTTTAACGGTTTTATAACATGATGATGATGCTATATCTTTCAGATCAACACATCGCATTAATTTATCACATCGTATTCTCTTAAGTCTGAAAGCCCTGTTTGGTCGCGCTACCGCTCAAGCCACCGCTAAACAAAACCGGTTTGGCCGAGCCTCGAAAACTGACCGCCGCGCGTGTGAGCGAGAGGGTAGACAATAGTGAAATTATTGCATGCACTTCGCCTGCGTGGTATTTTTTGGTTTCATCACGTTACGCGATATTGAGTATAATGACAACTCAAATATAAAATTTCTTAAATAACAAATACGCCACTTACGATTATTATGAAAAATTAAAATGAAAACGCACGTTTTGAAAATAACAAAAATTATTATTTAGGTATAATTAGGTACTTATAGTATTAGTCCTCGCCTCGAACGTCGTTAACTATATAGGATTAAATCTATTTAGTGACCGATAGCGAAAACCCAGGACGGGCTGGTGATAAGGAACAACTTTCCCCAAGGAACATTATGTCGAAATATGAAAAAAAATTAGAACTCCCATAGTTACCCAAATCAGCTGATCGGCAATTTTGTAAGGGAGGTCTAATTTTTTTTTCATGTTTCGACCTATGTTCGTTGGGGAAAGTTGTTCCTTATCACCAGCCCGTCCTGGGTTTTCGCTATCGGTCACTGTTTAGATTTCACCCTATATACCTACTTTCATTTATTTATGAGTTCAATGAATGTTACCACATAAATATCTTTTTTGTTCCATTTTTACCAAACAAGTTAGGTACCTATATCTTTTATGTATTTATTTATGTACTACATAGATACAAACATATATCACACCTTTATCCCTTACGGGTTAGGCAGAGCGTTAACAGCCGCAAAAAATACGGTCGTTATCATCGCCACGTCTAACTGATTGAGAAATATTGTGTACTGTCAGATATAAACAAAATAATTGAAGGAAATAAATTTGTTTGATTACGTTAATACCGACATAACAAACCAGTATTGAGCTTCAAGTACGACAATACGAAGTACTGTTCGCGACTGTACCTGACCATTTTGTATGGAGAAGTTCTTACGGTTTTGTTAATTGCTTCTACTACATAAACTAAATAAATATCAATGCAGTTTAAGCTCACTATTTCAGCACTATTTTTTGATACTAAATTTGAGTCAAAAGACCTAAGCGTTTAGCAGAAATGAGGTGAGGATTACAGCAAAAATTGCTATAGGTATAATCCTCACCAAGATGCCTTTATAACTTCGGAATTATAAAGCGACTATTTCTCATCTTTTGTCACTATTAGTCACTAATTAGGCACTATTTTTTGGAATGTAGACCAAGTGAAAATACCCCACCGTTTGCTCACACGAGAGTTGGGATTACAGCGTGAGCCTCCACCTGTAATCCTCACCAAACGATAGCCATATCTTGGGAGATACGAAGTCACTAATTTTCTTGCATATGTCACTATTTGTCACTATTTCAGCACTATTTTTTGACATAACCAAAATTGCTTTTCGTTAAGTTTTCATAGGTGAGGATTACAGCTTGAGGGACACATAAATAGGGCTTTCTCGTTTATTCTCAGAGCAAAGATATTTTTGAAATAGAATTTGTTTGTCAAAGAGCACTCAGTCACGTATCAGGAGCAGATAGGCTTCATTGCGTTGATGATTCCTCGCTATTCTATTGCAGAAGAGACAATAGAGAGTGAATTTATCCTTAATCTTGTAAGTGCCTTATGTGAACATAGGAAATTCGAGAAAATTATGGATTATATGATGATATGAATTAAAGGTCAGCTGCTTTACATTTCAGACATAGCGTTTCTTCAAAGTGCATAGAAAAAGTTCCCCCGGCACATAGGTATTGAAACTTTAAATTGTGATTCAATATTGGCATGGGAAAACCATACAAATAAATTTAAAATCATCATCATCATTATCACAGTATACTGGGAATGGGCCTCCCCTTAGTAAAAGGTTTTCCTATACCAAAATATCGCATTTACAGATTACGCTGTTGCCAATTTCTAAATCCCTTTTTACGACACCCACGGGTAGAATCGGGGTGGTGCTATTCTAACCCCGCGTAACACGGCGATGTAAAACATGAGCAGCAAGTTTACTTCAGTTTGCAGAACGACCAAAAAGTTCCCTTTTACAAATCCCATTTAAGCTTTACTACCGGTTCAATCATAGGTTCCGCTAAACCGGAAACCGCCGCAGCGAGCGGAAATGACGCCGCCACTGCGCAATATGGCCGACAACTAACATGTTGTCGATTGGGGGCGGAGTGTGGTGCGGAGTTTGTACTTACACAACCATGTCAAACACAAGACACGTAAAATACTACCAAGGAATTGTAAATATTGTCAATTGCGATGTAAAAATGAGGTATAAACGTAACATTGCTTTTCTGCAAGAAAATTATCGCGCGTGGGTTCTTACGTACAGCGAACTTGATATATGATGCTAAACAGCGCGAAACCATCACGTATCGCGAGCGGGAAGTTCCGTGGCCAAAACTGGCGAGGACCCTAAACACTACCTGCGTGCGTAAAACTTCTCACTACTTCCACGTATGCTGTACAGTGAGCGAAGCAAGTTCGACATTTAAAATTTTTTGGGGTGGGGGATAGTTTCACGGATCATCTGCTATAAAGTAATAAGGAATTATAAGGAGAAATTATACGAGCTGCCTGATAAAAATTTACACATTTTTATGAGGACCTGCAAAACTAACTATGACCAATCCTTTGAATTAACTTGACGCACTTTTGTAAGAGTTCCTTCATATTATGTTGTAAGTATCTAGTTCTTAAGGAACTGATGTTTACTCTACTAGTTATGGATAAAAGCAAGCGCAGTCATAAAGTGGAAAGCTCGCGCGATCACATTTGAAATACGAACCAAGTTACAAAGTTCAAGAGAACATACATGCTATTTGCCACTAAGATCTTTGTTTCAAACAATTTAGTGAAGTTTGAAAGATAAACTAAAATACTACCAAGTTCACCGGCCCGATGGCGTAGCGGATAGTACTACTGCTTGCTACGCCGAGGGTCGTGGGTTCGATCCCACAAGACAAATATTTGATAAGTCTTTTTCAGATATTTGTGTTTAGTCAGGGTGTGTTTTATGTATTATGCCTATGTATTTATTTTAAAAAAAAGTATATAAGTATTAATATCATATGAGGGCAGGGCATTCAGAAAATTGTGTGTCGCCATAGAGACAGGTTATCAGCCCATCGCGTAAAATAGCAATACACATGTAAACCTCGAATCCCTTAGTCTTGCGACACCCACGGGAATGAAATGGGGTAATTCAATTTAAATTTGTTTATTTAATAAATGTTATTCTGAGCATACATCACACCGCACAAGTTTTGATATCCCAAACATCGAAACTGAACTACCTACGGTACCTACGCAGCCGAGTTCCAGCCATATATATTTTCCATTTCCATGGTTATCGTAAAATTTAAAACCTGCTTATCATGGTGTAGCAGAAGCTGCAAGCAATATTCAGTGGGTTTCCACCAAATACCTCAATCTAGATTTATGCCTTTTCCACGCAAATAAATGCGCTATTGGATATGAAATCTATGTAAAAAATATCTCTCTTGGAAGCATATTGTTGGAAAAGTTCATTAAGTACAACAATAAGCACCTTATTTCCTTTCTATCCTAATTAATCAATATTATTACATATTTTGTAAGAATTTTCTTCGGAAACGTAAACGTGCTCGTAAAAACTTTCATGGCTTATTGAAATAATCCTTCTTCTGCCACAAAAATATAGTAGATTTGATTTACTTTCAACACCTACATTCATAATTTTGTTGTTAGGTTTATCAAAAGATTGAAAATGTGATCCGTGTTTGAAAATATGGCCTATAATAAAAATCGAATCTGTACGTTACGTACAACCTACTGAAATCAACTCTTTCCCGTCTGATCCTTATGTATGAACGTTGCCATGCTGGTACAGTTAACAAGACTCGACTCGAGACCGATCGACAGCTTATAACATTAGTTACGTGACTGGGAGAAATGAGTTTTTAAATTAATTCAGATCCCGTTCCTTTGCTGTGCTCCGTGAATGAGGCTTGTTTACAAGATATCTGATATAAATATGGTATCATAGAAAGTAAAATCATGAATTTTAAATATTTTTACATATCTTATTACAAGCGGTGACAAAGTTCATGAAAGTGAACAACATTCCTTGAGCATAGAAATGTAAAAATATGTATTTCAAGAAAGGTTTATTCTGCGACCAGTGGTACCAGCAAAAAGAAACGGGTTGATTGATTGCTATCAAAAGCAAAAACCTCCTAAACATAAAAAAGCATCACATTTTGTCCCTTTCAACAAGATTCCTATTTCTTTAGATTGATCATGCTTTGTTTTGTCAAGATTGATAAAAATCTTGACCCGCCAAAGTAAAATAATCGAAACTTAAATTTTGGTTTGACATTTAACTGTATGAGGTTGGCACAGGTCTGTGAGGATTGGCTTGGCCTTTGTTCTGCAGTGGATGGATGTGGGCTGAGGATGTTGACAATTTCAACAATCTTGCTGGGGACCGAGTTAATTTATTTTTGTAACTGTAGATAATAGGTACTCTTTTCCCTCCTTCACTCAAACAATATTATTTCTCAAGCTGTTGATTTGTTTTCCGTCGTTCAGCAAATGAGTTCCTAAGTGGAAATAAATCTGTTCTCTGTTGGAGGTGGTTGTGGGCGGAACATTTTATTATTATTTCGTTAAAGTGTAGACGATTTAGATGAATGTCGATTTAGGTTAGGGATTGGTGCGCAAGGGATATAGGCGTGATTTATGTATGTATTGGTGCACAAAAAATGATTATGTAGTTAGATTGGTTCATTACCAAAAGTATGATTTGACGTCAATTTAGTACCTATACCAAGGCTAGACTACGACGGGATGGCAACAAAGATTTTTGTATATTAATAAATAAAGGAATACAATCAAACAAGATGAACATTCAACGTACGTACTCTGAGAATATCCTGTTCGTGACCGGTGTGCTTGACGTATGCCAGTCGGCGTCAAATCCAGGTTATTCCATGGATATTCCCAGCTCTGCCGTAGAAGCACGTCCGGGGTTTTCACCTAGCCTCACTCACACACACGCGTTCTACATAAAACATATCCGTAGCTCCGGAAATAGAAACTCGCCGCGATGCAGTCAATAACTTACTTTACTTACTAGATAACTTCCTAGATAATTTCTCACTCACTCAATCATAAGGAGTGTATTGTACAGTCTAGATAGAATTGTTATCGAGCGATATAAAGAATAAAGTTTCACGTTCTTATTTTAACAGTGTTGTTGAAAGATTTTTATATGAAAACATGTAAACGTATCTCCAACGTCATCATGATTGACCATATCATCTTATCTGGTAGGTCTCTTCAATTAAATGTAAAGAATAACACAGTTCGTCCTTTTAAAATGCTTTTAACATGAAATAATGCGAAATTACGCCTACCTTCATTATAGTTAATTTGTGGATTACGCGGAACTAGGGAGATTCGTCGCCTCGAATGATACGCTGATTGTTTTCATCTGAAACCATGACAG
The DNA here is from genome assembly GCA_027580185.1 of Tuta absoluta. Taxonomy (NCBI): domain Eukaryota; kingdom Metazoa; phylum Arthropoda; class Insecta; order Lepidoptera; family Gelechiidae; genus Tuta; species Tuta absoluta. Next base: position 42,293 of record JAQAHW010000019.1, on the reverse strand, counting down.
CGCTCAGAAGACTTGACGCTTCTCCAGATTGATGTTGTCAATCTTGTCCCTACGATTCTCTTCGAAAACAGCAAAGAGGCGGCATGCGCCGTCAAATATTAACTAAATTTGTAATCAGAAAATACCTAGGTACTCAGTACTTATTTTACTTACTGTAATTATGTTTAGGGACATCTAGGTAATGCCTAAATGGTAAAGTTTAGAGGTAAGTGTTCGTTTCTAAAACAAGTTCATGGAATCAGGCGGGTAAATGTTACTTACCTACGAATAGTAATAATAAAAGGTCAAAGTGACCATAAAGTAAACAATATAGATGGTTTAATTTCACGCCGACATGATTTTGTAAATACAAGATGTATGGTTTCTCATTTCCATACACAACTCTCTTATTATAGGCACCCCCAAACCTCTCTTCTCCCATAGACGTGATTATAAATCCTATTTGCTGGCATTTCAGTAAATTTGTACCGCGATAGTAACTGTGCCATTTTTATTGCTTTGGTGAATACGGCTGTGATGTGTGATGCCGGCTCACCCGTGTGATGCCGGCTTAGAATAGCTTCACCCCATTTCTTACCCATGGGTGTCGTAAGAGGCGACTAAGGGACTCGAGGGTGTGTATTGCAATTTTAGGCGACGGGCTGACAACCTGTCACTACAGTGATACACAGTTATCTGATTGACCCTCAAATTTTTGTCAGACGTGGTGTTAATATCCGTTGAACGGCCGTTAACGCTCTGCCTACCCCGTAAGGGATATAGGCGTGATTTATGTATGTATGTATGTATGTGAATACGGCTAACTTTAGATAGTATGGGATATGACTAGTATGACAACACGTTTTTTTATATCATATTCAAATTATTAAAACACAAGTACAATACAGTTATTAGTGTACTCATTAAAATCTAATAATAATTTTCTTTACCTACACTTGTCTCATAATGTTCGGATAACAAACAAATTCGGATAGGCAAACAGTGCCTTGGGTTTTGTCTATGGTTGTGTTGTATTTAAAACAATCAAAAGTAAAAAAAAAAAATATTCTGCGCCTTTGTTTGCAGCCACCTCGAGTACGCGTCACACATGGAATCCCCAGTATAAAATGTAAATAAATAGATTATAGAGGCTATTCAAAGAAGATTTCTTTGATACTTAGATTGTTATGAACACCGCTGCAAGATTTATATTATTTTCTCCCTCTTGAGGAGAGGCATAATATCAGGGACATCTGTTATTTGACGGGTATAGCTAACGGATCGGTGGATAACACAGAACTGTTATCTAAAATCGGTATTAAGCATAACCACGCCCGCCTTTTGTATAGGGTTGAACGTGAGTGTTCTAAGGGCGCGGACCAACTATAGGAGAAACTCGTTTTTACCACGAACTCTAGCAGCATTTAACAACATTTATTCTGATTTTGATCTGTTCTGTACCGGCACTGCATCGCTTAAGCGCCATCTTACTATGAAATATTTCTCAAACGTTCAACTAATGACCAAACCATAGTTACTACTCTTTTTTAATAATTAAGTATATTTTTAGGTTTGGTATTAAGCCTGTGTAAGAGTGTGAGCCTTTGCCGTGTGATGCCGGCTTAGAATAGCATCAGCCCATTTCTTACCCATGGGTGTCGTAAGAGGCAACTAAGGGACTCGAGGATTATATGTGTATCGCAATTTTAGGCGATGGGCTGACAACCTGTCTCTATAGTGATACACAATTACACAGTTATCTGATTGACCCTCAAACTTTTGTCAGACGTGGTGTTAATATCCGTTTTACGGCCGTTAACGCTTTGCCCACCCCGTAAGGGATATAGGCGTGGATAATATGTATGTATGTATTAAGCCTGTTTTTTATAGGCGGAGACTTATTATTAGCACTTGTTTCTTTATATTCAGGTGTTAGTCTTCCTAAGAACAATAAAATAAAATATCATATTCGAAAACAGTTGTATGTATGAAGTCCTGCTTTATGCATCTTGCCTATAGAAACTAATTCCCATACGCCGGTGTATTCAGACATTTGCACTATGTTTTCGGTTATGTTTCTGTGGCATTGTCTGAAAGAAAACAAGTGGAAAGATAGATTTACAACAAGGATTTTTAACGAATCACAGTGGCTCGCTGGCCGGGCGCAAGGTGGGCTGCAGAATACAAATCCAGGATGTTTCCCTACCAGTGTTACATGACCCGCTATTCACTATTATATCTCCCAATCCAAGCCTTTTTAACTTACTCGTATAAATCGAGGGGTCTCCATACGCTGGTCGCACCGTAAGGTCGCAAGCCGACCACCTGAGATTTCAATTTCGCGACGCTGAATAAATTTATTCTGAATTTCCTTTGTTGAACTTCTCAACCTAAGCTAATGTGGAAATCTATAACATGATTCCATTCCATTCGAACCACAAAGGGGATAAGCATAAAGTGTCGCATGTCTATGAAAAAATATGGAAATATTTGACCTTCGATATGTAGCTTTGAAGTCAGGAGCTGATACGCTTTTTCCAATTTGTTATTATGGAAATCCTTTCGTCTTTGGAATTTTGGATGTTATAAAGATTTATCGGGGTAAAACTGGACTCGACAGGATGGAATGCCAAAGTTCAATCTTGAGCATAAACCTGTTTGGAGATTGCATTGGATTTGGCATATTTGGATTTCCTCCAAGAGAACGAATCATTTTAAGTGTACGTATATATTCTATACAATGTTAAGCTTCATGCAAAACTCCTTCAGCTATCAACCTACCAAGTAGGGGACTTCACTGTAAAAGGTCCTAAACCAACAAACCTGACCTGCGGGTGGCATGCTGTCGAAACGTGCTACGTTTGTAGACTCACCTAAGTAAACTAAAACCAGTCTCCTCAGTTTTACAATATAACACAATACTAAATATAAAAATCTGCTTCTGAAACTGAACACTAGCGAACAGAATGAAAATGGGCTGGCAATGACCATTGAATTACAGAAGCACGACATAAAATATTTTAAAGTGTTTTATGAAATATGCTATGATGTTTGGAGAGGTGCCAAGAGTCCCTATCTCGCCGGCTCCTACTCCTCGACAGATATTTTAATACGATCATACAAAAAACTGCGTTATTACATTTTTGCGAAACCTCAGACTTTCCATTACATTACTCTTTCCTTACTTATCTGAATAATTCAAATACGGCCGTGGGAGTGACAGAGCTAAAGATAACGCGAAAACCATTAGAAGATTGCTGTAAGGAATTCGGTTTTCACTTTATATAAAAGTTGTAAGTGAATACGCAATTTTGCGTACTGTACTGGCTGAGATTTTTTTCTGCAGAGTCACTATTCTTTCATGCAAATAAGAGTAACGCAAGGCACACCAACGGAATTCTCCACCATTAGGAGTGCTCCTTTGGGAATTTCGTAACAAGGTTCAATCCTGCCTGCCTGAACAACCCAACAGATACTGCGACCTATAAGGATAATTTATGATAGCCTTATGGACAGTGATTCATTTTATCAGTTGCATGCGTGACCAAAATTACGTGCGTATGGTAATCGATCGTATTAAATCTTTTAGACGTAAGAAGGAAACAACGTTACTTGAATTTATCAAACTCATGTTTCTCTGAAGTATCCATAGACCGCGGAATATAAGTGCGTAGTGAACCCGCCCAAAATCCATATGCCGCTCCGCATTGAGAGATGTTAAATTGAACTTCAAACTAAAATACAAATAAAAATATATTTATTTCGCATCACATCTTAGGCACAACAATCAATAAATTCAGATACAAACTACCTTTGTAATCTAGTGAGTCTTGTGCTCTTGTAGGGGTCACATCACATCAGCCTATTACACGATTGATTGCCGTAGGCTTCCCTCAGAGTACGTATGCCATAAGGCGCAATCTCCTGTTTTCGCCATCAGTCTCTTTAAATGATCGGTCCATGTGGCCGAAGGGCGTCCAATGCTACGCCTGCCGAGCCATGGAGAACCTGCTCACTCCACCGCCCATCGGTTCTATCTACGACAGATGTGTCACTTCAGATTGCTACACTTCCGGATAGTTATTTCTTCTCAACTACAATATTTACCCAATGTTCTCCTGGAAAACTGATAGGGCTCTCTCATCATGTTACTGGGGGCAAAACTGCCCATAGTCACTACGCTAGGCGCAACAGTGTGCATTTTGGACAATGTTGTCTGTTGACGATAAACTCGATTTTGATCTTTGTATTTAAACCGTATTAAACGAATAACGAAATATTGGTTCAAAAATGTTTGCAGATACAAAATATTGCTAAAGAAGACACAAAAGTTACCCCTCCCCCCACTTGGCTTAAGTACCGCACCGCGGCGCAACCGCGAGGTGGTGGAATGAGTTATCGCGATCTGTTTGCGGACCGCTCCAAACCCAATCTCACTCGCACAGGGAATTATATTTGAACAGACTAACCCATTTCTATACTTACTTACTTCGAAGGGATAATAGAAATCTTGCAAGGATTCTTTGCAATTAAGTATCCCAAGGTAGTGTCTCAAAACAATACGTTTTAGTGTTAAAGCACTGTTATTGTTCCGTAATCATGGCCCAATTCGAGGAAATACAATTTTCAACGAATTTGCTTGAAGATTTGTCCGCAAATCGCTTCAAATCTATCGAAGTAAATTATATTTGAACGGCGAAACGTATTTTATACTGTTTTCTGAAGAAAGTAGGAAGGAAAATAGAAATCTTCCATAATTTACGTTACGTTTCTATTGTGATGCACTGATTGAATACGGCCATTTAATGGAAGACTGGCAAATGTAAGGGGAAAGAGATTTATGAAAACAAGTGAAGAAAATCACTTGAATCCAAAAATTACAAAAATCTATGTTACAGAGAGAGTTATTATTTTAGCTACTTATTTCTAAAAAGTAACATACATCAATACATTTTCACGCCTATGTCCCTTGCGGGGAAGGCAGACGGCTAACGGCCGTAAAAACGGACACATTTGAGGGTCATTCGGATAATTGTGTATCACCATAGTGATAGTTGTCATCCCATCGTCTTAAATTGCAATAAACATGTAACAAGTAACCCTTAAGGTCCTTAGTCACCTCTTACGACACCCACGTAAGAAATGGGGTGATGCTATTCTATCCCGGCATCACAATTCACGGCACTTAAAAAGACCAAGAAAACAAGAGATATGTAATTAATAATATCGAGCGGAAACTAAGTATTTTGATTTAAGACACCTTGCCCTAAAAATGTTTGCTGTCTCAAATTATGCGATATATCGCCACGGAATTACCAGTAGAGGTTTTAGTTTGAATTGTGACTAACTTCAATCACACACACGATTTTGATCACGTATTGCAATCTAATTAATATTGTGAGAATATTTGATTGGTCGAGTCAATAATCAGGTCTTAGCAAACAGCATACGAGCACGTGGTGATGGTACTCCAATCAACTGGAGAATTCTTCGGGTGGTCCTTTGCGAAAATTGCACTGACTTTATTTACTTTTTCTAACACGATTTCCTTCTCATTCTTCAGTAGAAACCTTTTGATAGCTCTCCCCATATTGATAGGGTGCGTTTAGACCATGAAACTGAACAACTTCACACTAAAAATATTTCAGGAAACGCTTTTTTTCACCTTTCCATTGTTAATGCAGTCAGATGATTGTGATTTTGTAAGGGCGGTCGATTTTTTTGGCGTTCCTGATATGTTTCTAGGGGAAAGTTGTTCAGTTTTATGGTCTGAATGCAGGCTATGAGTATTCGGAGAGCTGTCCCTCTCACCCCGTATTTAAGTGTAACATACCTACTGTTTATAAGACAACTAGTCAGGATCTTTTTGCAATTTAGATTATTTTTGACGCATCCGTCTTTCAGACGAAAAAAAATTTCAAATTAAGTACCATACAAAAACGGATACCATGGCACACTGTAATGCATGCGATTTGATAAAGTAGTTTGACAGACGAAATCCGTCAGTCCGTCGTAGTCTGGGATTCGCCATAAACAGAAATGTTAACGCAAATATGTATTGTTACATTATGTGAGATATCAGATACAAACAGTTTTACTGCTTTCTTTTTGTATTAATATTTCATTTACTTTTTTGTTCTGTACAGCACATGCATCGCTGTTCTTCATACTGCACGCATGAAGGAATAGCGCTCTTTTTGTGGCTAGCACATCTTTTTCTGTGACGTGCGCAGTCTTTCTGTTGCTTACATGGACCAAGTTTCAAATCGTCGCATAACCATATTTGATTTGTTGGAGTCCGGAGCGATGTTGCGAACGAGGCGCAATCGCAGATTCTTTTACTGTTCGGCTTCATCACGCGAACCGGGGTCCAATTGTCACATGTTTCGACAGTTTTACACACACTTTTTATATCTGCAAAATAAAAAGGTTATCCAAGTATTGTAAGTTGGAAATAAGATATCTAACAAGTTTTGTGATCGGTCAAAAATTTAATAAAGTTAGAGAAATATTTTTGCCAAAAAAAGCAATTTACTGAGATGTAATGTTATGAATATTATTTGGTGTTACCTGTAATAACACTTATAAATAATGCAATGTTTTTACGAAAATGTATTCTTAACTTACCTTGACTTCTTACCATCAATATAAAAGACACAAAGATTGCTGACAACAGGAAAATACGGACTCCCATGTTTGACACTCAATGTTTAAACACCTCTACATTCATTCTAATGGCAAAGAGACGTAAAGATATACTTACACAAAAAAATAAAAACTTGAATAACAGGTTTTATCATTATCTTACCTCATACTTGGTAATGTTATTAATGAATGCATTTGCTGATAATAATACATTATAACTGAAATTGAAAGAGTTCAGTTAGACACAAGACATTATCTTAATTTTTTGAGTTATAAACGAATATAAATAATCTATAATTTACTTAGACGGCGGTCGTAACACAACCATGTCAGAGGCCTACTAGTGGTAGTAGGCGGTTGAAAAACTCTGACACCAGGGTTCATCTGGTCGTTGGATGACTCGGTGTCTCCCACACGCAAAGAGAGAGAGAGAGAATAATCTATAGTAATGAACTTTACTTTATTATCATAAGTGTTTTTTAAAGATATGGAATGATATTATGTTATGCTTAACATCGAAACTGACTGGACTACCAATGTCCGCCAGCGTATCGGCACGGTTTAAGAGATCACGACACGCACTGCAAAATGCAGAAAATGTGTTCAGCCTTATTAGGGGCCAATAAATCCAGTACGTGTGACTTCGATGATCCACAAATTGAGAAACACAATACGTAGGTATCACAGGATCCTTTTTAGATATACTTATCTATGAGAATGTCTTTACATTGGATGAGAATTTGACAAATACAACGCGCCTTTGTACGTGTACGTACAAAGGCGCAAATCCCTTAAACCATGGAATTTCCTATTTATTTACAAACAGCTTTTCCCACGGAATTAGGAATTGTGTTATGGACCCTTCGATCTTTGAATCGGCAACTTTGTATGGAAGGTCTTATTTATTTATGTTTTTCTATGTTCCTAGCTATATAACATGGCTGGTTATAATTTAAAACTCAACTCAACACATATATTTTTACATCATACCTTATAGAAAAAAGTGTTTTCTTTGTTAATATAATGAAACGCATCTGTGTGCGAGCGCTCCATATCGTCTCGCACAACACAACGCTCGGCGCGCGGTGTCCCGGACACGCCCGCTCCATCGCCGGGACATATTTTGCAATTTCATTTCCCCCGGGCGAGCGAGACACGCTTCCAGCGACACCTTATTCTTGAGGAAGCTTAATATTTTCTACCCTTTACCCTCAGGTCCGGTAACAGAATATTAGATTGAAGATGTGATGGATTCAAGATTCGTGCGACCGAAAATTTTATTTTGGTCACATTGCGGATGGATATTGAATTTCGGTAAGATAAAACAGCTTAGTGTTGAATATATAAGAAGACAATGCAGGAAATTCAATTTCACCATCATTGTACCTACAACCAAATGAATCGACAGTATTGGTAATTTTTATTGATAAGAAATCACTTAAATAGACATACAATTCGCAATTCTGAACTGAATCAAACTTCTCGCGAGTGACTTTGGAAATTTTGGACCTTATTTCAGGCGGTTCTTCCATGACGGTCTGACAGGGGTACCTATTTTTGACGCACACGTTTGTCACACTAAAGGGTATTTTGAATTCCCATACAAAAAGCTGATAAGGCGGTGCTCTCAGTTGTCGTCCGTCGTACCGTTTTTTATCGCAACGTAATGCTTGCGTCTGTCAGACGAAAGGAAATTTCGATTCCAATCTTATTCCCATAAAAATATGGTGATTTACGGTGGGTAACGGACGTGTGTGTCAAACGAATTTATTTACAGACGCCTCCGTTACGCACCGTACACCCAACGTAGCCGTATTAGTATGGGAATAAGATTGGAATTCGCAATTTCCTTTCGTCTGACAGACGCATGCGTTAAGTTGCGTTAAAAAACGGAACGACGGACGACAAGTGAGTGAACCGCCTAACATGGCACCATTTGACCAAGGTGTTTGACAGACGCATCTGTCGGTCCGTCATAGTGTGGTATCCGTCTCACCCTATTAATGTTAAAAACTGCCAGTATTAACAGTATCAACCGCACACAGCTGCAACAGCAAGGAATTCCGGCAGCTGTAAATCCATTACAATTTTTCATCCACGGCTCCATTTAATTTGCGAAGTAATTGTGAGTCGTTTTGCTATTCATCTCTGCTCCTGCGCCGCGGCTCAAATTACTCGCCAGTAATTTTGCTTTACAGACTCAAATTAAAACAGTGAGAATTTAATTAAATGTGTAAATGGGTGCTTGGAAAAATCCGTGGCCGAGTCTTGAGGCTACGGAACTGTCGAGCGCCGTGCGGTTGTGTTGTGATTATGTGGCCACTCAGAGCATAGAAATGTTTCAAATAGAACAAACACTTCAATTCAAACAACGAAAATGAAGCCATGAAAAAAGTAGAAACTATGAGACTTGTCGCGCTATATATAACAAACACTACTTAAATATTATAAAATTTCGTAGAAAACCTTCTATTCAATCAAGTATTACAGTGCTTTTTTAATTAATTAATTAATTAATTAATTTTTAGGTTCTAGCTCGCGACACGTCTGATTGCGAAAAAAAATTCACAGCTTCATTCTTGTTGTATGTAGAGCGTCCTCTGAATATTTCCTTTAACCTGAGTATGGCCAGTACAGCTGTAAGGTTGTGTGTCTGTGGCTGTAGGTGTGTACTGGAGCTGCGGCTGAGTGTACCTTGGAGTGGCTCGCTGCAGCCGACTTACTTAATTCAGTCGGTCGAAGCGCGCTTAGACGGAAATTGCCTCCCGTCATACTAAAATTCATTCATTTATTCTAGGATCAAGGGTGGATGCTTTTGAAAGTACTTATTGCTTAAAATGTTTCGTTTGTTTGACTTTGTAAATCAAATTCACGGCTATACTCATAACGTGTAAGATGGTTCCATTTATTTTAAAATCATTTTTTTATAAATCAGTAAGGGCGTCAAGCAAGGTGACCCTCTGTCTCCAAAGCTATTTACTAGCGCGTTAGAGGAAGTTTTCCGAGGGCTTGCAGATACCTGGGATGGGCGAGGTATTGACGTTGGTGAAAGGAGGTTAACAAACCTTCGTTTTGCCGACGACATCATCCTATTTTCAACAACAGCGTCAGAACTACAACTTATGCTGCAAGATCTGAGTACAGCAAGTCTTGGGGCGGGATTAATGATGAATATGTCAAAGACCAAAGTGATGACAAATAGCACAAAATACAGGGTAATAGTGGATGCTGGGAGAATGGAATATGTCAATGAGTATCTGTATCTGTGCCAAATAGACTCTTTCCAGGCACGTCAAGATAAAGAAGTTGCAAGACGCACCGAAAATACCTGGAAGAGCTATTGGTCCATGAAAGAGCACATGAAGAGTGACCTACCAATTTTGCTCAAACGAAAACTGATGGACGTATGCATTCTACCAATCCTCACCTACGGTGCTCAGACATGGTCTTTGACGGAAGCTCAAAGGTCTAGCCTCAAGATTTGTCAGCGTGCCATGGAGCGCAGTATGTTAGGCCTAAAGCGGACTGATCGGGTCAGGAATACCATACTGCGTTCCAAGACCAAAATTTCTGACGCTGCCCATTCTGCAGCCAAGCTTAAGTGGGATTGGGCCGGTCACGTTTGTCGTATGCCAGACGAATTGTGGGCAAAAATAACAATTTTGTGGCAACCACCCACAACGAGACGACGCCGCAGAAGACCCCGTCGCAGGTGGCGAGACGAGCTAGATGCCTTTAGCAAAGACTGGCTGGCACTCGGAGGCCCAGAGTAGAACGGGATGGAAAGAGAAGAGCCTTTGCCCAGCAGTGGGACGATGTTAATTGGCTGCTTAAGATAAGATAAGATAAGATTTTTTATAAAACAGAAAATAATAGCACAATATACCAAGGAGCAGTAGTTCTAACTCGAGCACTTTTCCGCCTGAAACTACCTACATTAGCAGGGATGTCAACAAATTGGTTTTGTGATCTCAAATTAAAGTGACATCACACTTATTTAACATAATGTTAAGTTAGAGTAGAAAAAAAACAATTAATAACATTATTATTTAATGATTGGTTTGGTTTCTAGGTAATTAATATAATTGTATAAATAAAATAATTGTTCCGATTTCCTGATACTCAATCTAAATCGCGCGGTGGCGCTGACACGAGCGGCACCAGTATCTTTGTAGTAGTTGTGTACGTATAGGTCGGTCGGGTGTGTGCATGTGTGAGTGCGCGAACCGGGCGTTAGTATGAAGATAAGCTACTGCTCCTTGGTATATTTTAACAATAATAAGTGATACGATATTATGACATCAATGAAATCCCAATCTTATTGTCATTATTTTATACGAATTGTGGCCGGTACTTATTGTAGTATTGGTACCCATTTTTTACAGTATGTATTTAAATAGGTACTATTATCACTTTATGAAGCCTTTCTCTTCTATTACAAACATTTTAAATGTTATTTGTATGTGTTCCTTTCTTGTAAATCATGGAAACATAACTTACAACTTTCCTCCACAAACAAAACACAAACAATAGACATCTAGGCTGTATTCATATAGATAGGTAGATATAGATCAAACGTTAACGAGTCTCGTGTGTATGTGACAGGCTGAACGGCAGGGAGCATTTTTTTACCGAAAAAAAGAAACAAAATATCGAACAGGCTGACGCAACAGTTTTAGAGCTAAATAAAATAAAATGCTCATACTACTTTTTCGTTGGAATTGAGTTTCCGATAAATTCGACGGATGGCTTTGTAATAATTTGATTTTGAATGTGGGGTTGGGATATGTACCTATATTCAAACGGATTTACAATGGCAGTCGCATGTTGTTACACAGGGTCTTGATTTGGAAGACTAGTGCTTAGAAAAGGTGATCTGGATCTTGTGTAATTGATTAATTATCGTGAGAGTTAGTAATGTTGTAGCTTCGTGATGTATTTTGTCGAGGTGGAACGTTTGGATGGCACACATTACAGACAAAGGTATAGAAAAAGTAACATCTCTTTCACGTTTCTATGTGCGAAAATTTTACAGCTTCCAAATATTATATCACTGTATCTACATCTATTTTCGCATGTAGCTGCGGGTTTTCAGCAAATCTAATAATAAGCTTGCCCAGTCCAATTTCCAGACCTTGTGAGCGGTTATCCGAGTTTAATTCAGAGCTACAAACATATAAAGCTGGCAAGTTTTCCACATCCAGCGGCGCGTCGGCCGCTGCCCACGTAGTCCGTTCAAAAGAATAATTTTCAGGGTTGTATTTTTTACTGCGGCTAGCGGCGGTCGGCGCTCGCGTTTTATTGCACACTATTCCAGCGAATAAACGTAGAGGAGGAGGGGGTTTAATGGACTGTGGGGGGGCTGAAACCCCCTTTCTCCACTGCCAGGGGCTGCGGCTGTCCACTACTGTATTGGCAGCGAATATTCAATATTTTTGCGGAGGCTGAGGCCGACCACTAATCAGTGGTGTGTGATATACGGCCTCCAGCCGCAGCTCCCGCCGACGTTCATGACTATGAATCACAGTTGAACGGTTAGTGGAGTAGGAAGATTATCTTATTCATAATTTTACTATCTTGACGGCCGATGTGGCGCAGTGGTAGTGCGACTGCCTGCTACGCAAAGGTTCCTGGTTCGATTCTCGGTGGGACACTCATAAAAGTTGATATTTATCACTTTGTGAATTTGTTCTCCGGTCCGGTTAGGACATTGCAGGGTGAACCAACTGATTGTCTGAAAAGTAATGGTTCCGTGCTTCGGAGGGCACGTTAAGCCGTCGGTCCCAGTTGCTGTCTATGATTACTTAGATGGTGGTCGTAACACAACCATGTCATAGGCCTACATGTGGTAGTAGGCGGTTGAAAAACTCTGACACCAGGATTCATCGGGTACATTGGACGACTCGGTGTCCCACACGAAAAGAGAGACTATTTTGACTTTGAGTTGGAACTTATGAAGTTTAGAAATAGGTAAGTCATTTCTATCTATCTGTCTACTTATGAGGTAGACCAAAAATGTATGCTAAGTAGGTAGGTAGGCAGGCATAAAATGACAATTTGCGCATTAGTTTTTGGACTTTTGGTTTTCTTTTTATTTATTTTTAAATCTTCCCTAGTCACTGGACAGATAGATGTGCTTGGTACATTAATATAAGGAACGGAACGTCACACAATGATTTGATTTTTTCCCTTGAATGTATGAGATCAAAAAAACGAAACGTAAACGTAACTAACCATTGTTACATCATTCGCATCACAAAAATATTAACTTTCATGGTTTTTTTTTTTTTTATTTTTATTAATGATGGGTTTGCTCTTGACTCTAGTCTAGGTCATAGGATAGAGTCTAAGATGGAGCGAGCTCACCCAGAAGAAGCCTGTTCACTCTTACTTTGAAGAGATTAGGGTTGTATGCTTTTGGAAACACAGACGCAGGAAGTGAGTTCCACTCTTTAGCAGTGCGCATTTTCAGTTTCAGTTTCCCTGCATATTCACGAAAACCACAACGAAAATATACAACCACGTACAAACAAAACAAAGTATTAGTTAATAACAAAGCGCGAAAAACGAGGATAGATTAAATTTTTCATGCCTTTTGGATTTGCCATCTAGTAACCTAGTCAGTTTAACGGCATCTACGAAGTTCCTGAAAAAAAAACCCAAATAGAAAACTTTCTACTATAAACAAATTAAGCTTCTGTGAAATACAATCAATATCCAATTACTGAGCTGAGCAGTAATTCCGCAATATATTTGTGCGAAATTGGAAAACAGCAGTAAATATCGTAATTCGTACAATCAGGTAGCCGTAATCGCAAGCCGCTGCTAGGCTTGTAATGTACGATGAGATATTTTGCATGAAAAATGTACAAACATTTTCTGAAAGTACCGCTGTAGGATTTTACCTTCCTAAAAACTGATTATCTGAGGAACTTGAGGGTGTGTATTGCAATTTTAGGCGATGGGGTGACAACCTATCACTATGGTGATACTCAATTTTCCGAATGACCCTCAAATATATGTCAGACGTGGCGTAAATGTCCGTTTTTGCGACCGTTTACGCTCTCCCTACCCCTCAAGGGATAATAGGCGTGATATATATTATGTAAATATGTATGTAAAAACTGATTTCATTCAAAAACTAAACTTACAAATTATATCATCCGTTCAGCGCTTTACTCTTTTTTTTATAATGATTGCTGGAGTGAACTGAAATGAAAAGTGACAGTGAATTTTGCATTGCTCGACATATATTAATATTTTGCGCGTAATTGATCATATACATACATACATTAACAGTCACAGCAGTCCACTGCTGGACATGGGCCTCCCCTTACTCATCATATATTTCAGAACAATCTGAAATTCCGCAACCAAACTATAATTCAAAGTTCCCATCCTGAAATAATGTTAATACTTTAGTCTCAAGAGCTTTTTATCGCCGATACTATAACGGTTACGGTAACCATCAATTTTTCAACCGCAGACATTTAAGAGCAACCACAGGCGACAGGACAACCATAACATTTCCCCATAAAGCTTGGACACCGAGATTTAATGGAAAGAGATAATTTAAAACTATTGCTTACCCCATTTCAACTTTATGAATCGCGTAAAAGTCGTGAAGAGAACAAACAAATCTTCTTTCTTCTGATATTCAAAGAGATTGAATCAAAATACTTGTGTTTACACGAGGTGAGGGTAATGGATATTTTTCTAACACATTGTTTACTTTTACCTCCTTTTGCTGATGTGGAAAATGTATACGATAGCACGGTATGTAATTAGAGACATGACTTGTGATGTGACCTATATTTTGAAGTTATTATTCGAAACATCCTCATAAACACTTCCACAGTCTTTTAAATCAAACAGTATGTGTAGGTTATTGCATTCTAAACTTTGCATTTGTGAAGCCAGCAAAACTTTTTGTTTGAAACTGTACGAGTAGAACACTAGCTAACATGCTTAGTTACGTGCGCTCGCTGGCAGGAGGCGCATAAAGCATTCCTTTAGAAAAACTACGAGGAATCAGGAAGTTGCTGGGCGCGGCTTAGGGTTGTGCCAGTATGCTCTAAATAAGGAGATAGAACACCGGCGAACATGTGTAGTTACGTGCGCCGCCGGCAGGAGGCGCATAAAACATTCCTTTAGAAAAACTACGAGGAATCAGAAAGTTGTTGGGCGCGGCCTATGCTCCAATTAAATTTATAAAAGATTTTATTGCATACTAGCCGTTGCCCACGACTTCATAAGCAAGGTGTAGTGAGTTGTGAGTAAGTGTAGTTGGATTAAAATACAGATAGAAGATAAATAGCCTGATATTTTCATTCTTGTCCTTCACCGTATACATAATCACAAGTTCGGCTTTTCAAGCGTTCGTTTGCTTTCAAACCTGATTGATCAAAATCTACTTAGAAGTAGACGTCACAGGAATGACACATGATGTGCCGAGGTAGAGCAATCTCTTGACGACGCCGATTGAAAACTTCATCGTTTACTTGTTCACTAGTTCGGCTTCTCCAGCGCTCGTTTGCCTCCGATGCCGGCCCGGCTAGATTGGAGTTTACGACTCCGTTTGGCAATTTTAAATCGGGTTAGTTTGACTTCTGAAAATAAAAGTAGTTTAGACTTTTCACGGTCAAAATACTCGTAACGTTGATAAAAAAAATGCTGTTGCCTAAGCGATGTACGGCGTAGATGCAAAAAGTAAGATGCGCATTTAAACAGTGTTTTAATTATTTTGGCAAACAATTTGACGCTGTCAAACAGCCTTAACCATTATAATTTTATGTAATAACACGGCTTACTGGTTACATTTGTTGAAAAAAGGAAACCTGGTACTTACGTAGGTATACGTACAAACTGACGATAATGCCTGAAGTTTAATTAATGCAAATGAAGCGAAATTTATATAGGTACTGGCGAGTGATTGATTATTTAGTTCAATATGCTCAATTAGACGGGGAAAAAAGAAGTAGAATATTTATTTGAAAAAGACAATGAAAAATATCGTATCGTAAAAAAGTTTAAGCGGTTCTCCCACTTGTCGGCATTCGCTGCGTATTTTTAACGCACCGTAACGTATGCGTCTGTCAGACGAAAGGAAATTGCTAATTCCGATCTTATTCCTATACAAATACCTACGCAGCTTTCAAGCTTGACAGACGCATCCATAGCTGTATTTGTTTGGAAAGATCGGAATTCCCAACTTACTTACGTCTGTTAAACGCATGCGTTACGGTGCGTTAAAAATACGCAGTAACGGACGACAAGAGGGACAACCGCTATACCCTGAGTAAAAATACAAATAAACTTATTTCACATAACAGAACCAACCCCCATAAGCTTCCAACACAATAAAACCCATTGCTTCTTCAAACAGCGAGCAACAAAAGAAACTTGCCGGAAGGCAGACGGAAACAACAAACCCATAACAGACGCAAACACGAGTTACGAAGATCTGTTCAAAATGACAAAATGTGAAGGTTAAAGTGAAACCCGTGTGATGCCGGTTTAGAATAGCATCACCCCATTTCTCTCCCATGGGTGTCGTAAGAGGCGACGAAGGGACTCGAGGGTGTGTATTGTAATTTTATGGGCTGACAACCTGTCCCTATAGCGATACACAATTTTCCGAATGACCCTCAAATGTTTGTCAAACGGACATTTACGCTAGTAAAAGGGATAAAGGCGTGATATATATGTATGTGCCGTGTGATGTTTGCTTAGAATAGCATCACCCCATTTCTTTCCCGTGAAAAAGACGGGTAGAAAACACTTTATAACACAGAAAAAATAAAAGACCGGGTAAGTAATTGTTCAGAGCATAAAACCTCTTTGCTCTATGCAAAGTAAAAAAAGAAGATTTGAAATGTAAGATGTTCCAATTTCGAGATTCTTCTTTCTTCTTATACCGACCGGCAGCCATACTGCACGCGAGTGCTAGTTACGTTTTAAAATTAAGCTTATTTTTGCTGCAAACAGTAAATATATACCTAGTTATTTGACCAACTCTGTATATTTTAATTATTTGCCGTTTGACACGCACCCGGACCGCCAACTTCAACATACAAAATACAGACCACTGCTAATAATGAAACATACAGTAATATTGTATAGTGCATAGCTGAACTTTCAAATCTAGCAAAATCGTAGCGCTCCGTAGCGATTTGCTACGTAATCCAATATTTTATCGTCTCATTAAAATTCTTTACAAATTTTCGTAAAAATAAAACAAATAAATAAAAATAAATCACGCTTATATCCCTTACGGGGTAGGCAGAGCGTTAACGTCCGTAAAACGGATATCAACACCACATCTGACAGAAGTTTGAGGGTCAATTAGATAATTGTGTATCACTATAGTGACAGGTTGTCAGCCCATCGCCTAAAATTGCAATACACATCCCTCGAGTCCCTTAGTCGGCTCTTACGACACCCATGGGTAAGAAATAGGGTGATGCTATTCTAAGCCGGCATCACACGGCGAATTTTCGTGATTTATAAAATTAAAAGAAATACAAAAAAAAACGCTCATTCTCTACTGCAGCAGAATGACACATCTGCAAATCACTGTAACGTAAGGCGGTTCTCTCACTTGTCGTACGTAAACGCAACGCAACGTAAAGGTAGGTATGGGATACTATCCGAACCGAGCGGCCGACTGCACATGCCGCTCGGTTCGGATTGTATCCCATACAAATCCATACGAACCAGTTGAGTACGAGTACGAACATTATGTTGTCGGCCGCTCGGTTCGGAAAACGCACTCGTCTGTGTCGTTTGACACACGCGTCCGTTACGCACCGTTAATCCACCGTAGCCGTATTTGTATGGGAATTAAATAAGATTCGCAATTTCCTTTTGTCTGACACACGCAAGCGTTACGTTGCGTTGCGTTAAAAAAACGGAACGACGGACGACAAATAAGTGAATCACCTCTCAGTTTTGAAATAAAATACAACATTTTCTAGGATAAAATATATATAAATTCAAACTTATCAGAATATTAACGTCTCGTTTTATTATCGTTGCCATTGTTTTCTCGATAAGTTGCCTTACCTAGAAACTTGTGGCTCTTTTCAATCTTATTCACAAAACTCGCAGAAGAGGATAAACTTTCTATTGTTTACTTGAGAATATTCTATTTTGTTTCATGAAATGAAACGGTTTTCTTTACTTTAGTTTTGAGGACCGTGTGATTTAGGCTTAGAATAGCATCACCAAATTTATTCACCCGCGGGTGCCGTAAAGGCGACTAAAGGACTTGAGGGTTTCTTGTGTATTGCAACTTCAGGCTGACAGACAACCTGTCACTATAGTGATACACAGTATTTCTAAAACCGCCTACAAATATTTGGTGGTGATAGTGGCCGTATTTTATGTTCGTTAACGCTCTGCCTACCCCGCACGGGATAAGGGCGTGATACACATATCAGTGTGTGTGAGTAGTAATAGCATTTTATTTGTTTTGGGTTTATGATAATGACATAAATTTTTTTCAACTCTAACCATTAGCTATAGAAACAATAGTTACTAAGGATGAAAAATTTAATACACATCAGACAAACGTATTTGGTACAATAACAGCGGGCCAGTTTGACTGTCAGGTTCCACGTCTCGGCTCCATAGGTCATGACTGGTAGGGACGCAGTGATCGAACTCCTTGGTTGGTCTTGAGTCATTGTGGCAACGGTGATTCCAGAATATGACGCAACTTCCCAATGCTGCCCTTCCCAGCTGCACTCTTCTGGTGGTTTCAGCCTCAAAGTTATGTCTACGTAGCTGCAGTTTGCAGCTGGACTACTTTAAAGGCTATACGTTCGGCGGAGACCGGCTCGGGGATGATGTATTGATTAAACATGACTTTCGTCTTATCCAAGTTCATTCCCAATCCAACACGTCTCGTGGCGACGTTGAGACTGATCAGCATTTTTTGGAGATCCTGCAGCGATTCAGCTGTCATGGCTATATCGTCGGCAAAGCGGAGATGTGTGAGATATTCGCCGTTGAGATTGATGCCTAGTCCATTCTACTGCAGAGTCTTGAAGCCGCTCGGTATGGTACAAACGATATAAATGAATTAACCATGGATATTCTAGCGATAAAAGATTTTTCACTTGTGAAATCCCGTAGGTGTCGTATAAGGAGACTAAGTGCCTCAAGGGTATAGATGGGAAGCCGGTTAATAACGATTTTAACCAGGTGGTTATTAACCGCTTTTTTGGTTATTAACGGTTAATAACCAGTCAGACTGGGTTACTACGGTTATTTTCATATATTTTTTTATTGTATGAAGTTTTTAATAAATGTTTTTGAAAGCAGTTGGTTAGGTGAATAATTAATTATATTTGTTTTCAGTTAAATATTTTTAGTCTACAAGTAAAAGGTACATTTAGTCCGTTCACACGTTGCTTAGGTACCCCGTAAGGGATGTAGGCGTGACTGTAGGTGTACCTAGTGCCTGATCGACCGAGATCTAGCTCAGTAGACTACCATGAGAAGTAAAAGAAGCGATGGTAGGTAGGTAGGTAGTTCAATATCATGTAATGCAACGTTGCCACGTCGTCGTCTCGTCACCCGCCCCGCTTGCTTCTTTACTAAAGGAAAGAGCAAAAGAGTCAACGTAAGTAGTTGTCCGCCTACCCGCTGCTTCGTGCTTAGTATTAGTAGTGGAGGTTTCCTAGGTACCCTACGCTATGTGGCCGTCGTCTTCGAGATCGAGACGATCACTGGGGGGGCGGTGCGTGTGCGTCAAATAAACAAAAGACGCCGCCGCCACCGCAACATCATTGACTGTCGCTATTGGTTCGACATCGAAAATACCTTCCTATCTATTGCAGTAAAAAAATATCAAAATGTTTTTTAAATGAACCTAGTGTTACTATATACCTACAGTTACTAAATACGTATGAGCACCTACACCTTTAGAATAAAATTGGTATTTTTTTTTCATGCAAAAATGAAAAACTCGAACATTTATCTCTGTTACTTTCTCTAAATGCTTCTAAGGGAGTATCCGAGCAACATTTCAGTATTATAATGTGACCGATAACAATCATCTACGCATAACAAACTTAAAAACTCAATATTTTGCTTCTCCGTTTCAATACCGCACTCGGTTAAATAACCATAGTTAACGGGTTAAGTATTGGTAGCTAACGGCGAATTTAGTTAAATAACGGTAGTTAACCGTTAATTTACATCTATACTCAAGGGTCACATGTGTATTTAAATTTTAAACGATGGGCTTACAACCTGTCATTATGGCGATACATAATTTTATAATTAACCGTCAAATGTTTGTCAGACGTGGTGTAAATGTCCGTTTTTACAGCCGTTTACGCTTTGCCTACCCCGCAAGGGATATACGCGAGCTATATGTATCCCGGGAAAAGTAGCACTAGTTTATACCCCGCGACACCCAGCAGGGCTGTGCACAGTGCACTTGCAATATTGAAGTGCGCATATTACGGCTCACTGACGGCCGCTCGTTCAGCATTCTGTTCGCATTCAGCGTATTCCAATGTTTCCGCTGCGCTGCATGCATGCTGCATCATCGGTGCGATTTATGCAGCCCTAGTAACTATTGCAAATGTTTTTCATCGTTTCTGCTCGTTTTGTGGGCTTTTCGATATTAAAATTACGTGAACGATAAAAGTTGGCTAGAGTTATGGATAATCTTCAGTTTCAGGATTCACATAGAACCTGCAAGGTTTTGCGGTGCTGTTTTGCTTGTGGTTATATCCTACGGCATTGTTATGCTATGATTATTTCTTATTTTAACTAGATAGTTATAACAAATCTTATAATATTTTCATGAGGTTGCACAACTATAACTCATCAGAATAAAACAATTTTAAACGGATTTAAGTTGTGTTTATTTAAGATTTTAGAATGCCTAAATATTCATTCCTAGTAGGGCACGGAAATTTTACAGGGTGATTCTTCTCATGATTCTGAACAACTTTTATTATAGGGTCACTAGCGAAATAGCGAAAAAAATAACAGCTGTTCCATAGAAATATTCATACCTACCCAAACAAAATGCATGGAACAGCTGATTTTTTTTTTTCGCGATTTCGCAGGTGACCCCATAATAGAAGTTGTTCAGAATCATGAGTAGAATCGCTAGAGCTAGTCTCGAATATTAACTGCATATTAAAATGGGCATACATTACCTATATTATTGACCATCTTTTTATTTATTTAATAATACCAACACAACCGTTTCCAATCATATCAGGGTCAAACTAAAAATTTGAACACAGGTTATGTTCCAAATTGTAGAACCAACAAAGTGTCGTACATCTTGATAATCAAACAATATTGTACGTTATAATTACATTTACATGGTATTGTGACCGTTACAAATTAAACAATGAATTATGATTAATTTTATTAATCGTTACTAGATTTGAGGACTTGAATAACAGAGTGCTTGAAACGATATTGATAAGGGTTAAACACGTCTATACTAGATTTATTTATTGTCTCATTGTATAACTTCTTATCTCAAAGTGTAGCCTCATAGAAACCTCTATCTTATGCACTTACTAAAAAACGTTAATGAAAATATAATGAATTTGCGTGTAGATATCTTACGTAAAATTTTATGTTCGGGAATTATTCAGTCATACGTAGGTACTCGTAGCATAAGCTACGAGTAAGCGTAGCACATGCTACGTGCTAATGAGCTTAGCACATGTTTTTTCGTCAGACTAATAAACTCTAGTGGTCAGTACTTTGAATTACTTACATAAGGGTGTCCACGTATACATGGTTTTCAAACATTTATTTCCTGTGAAGGATCACCCTCCACAGGCAATAAAGGGTTTACTCGCGTTGCTGCTAATAAATGTTTTAATGTAATTTGTATTGAATCTGATCATTAAATTTTTGTTTTGACAAATGACCTGATGAACCTTGGTGGTAGACATCAATTCATTTTTAAAATCATATACTCAATACTACTTTTACTGAAATAGTTTTTGATTGAAAAGAAAGCATAGCATTATTTACTGTCCATATTTATATTCATGAGGTGTACGTGAGCGAGCGAGCACGTGCAGTGATCCGTACTGCACCGGCTACCTGCGCTCTGCACTGTATATTGCATACACAACATACATAGAGATCAGAATGACCAATATTTTTGAATAAAATACTTAGTGGAACACCCTTAATTATAAAATGAAAGTACTGAAAATAAAATATGTGATTCAATTGTTTGACTGTATGCTGATTTCAAAATACAACATACATAAATGTCGAAAAACTCGTACTAATGTTCGTTTTATATATATTTTTACCTCGTATATAAGTTGAACGCAGTAGTGTTATTTTTAATTTTTAACTGTTATTAACTGATTACATATTACCTC
Organism: Tuta absoluta; assembly: GCA_027580185.1. Taxonomy (NCBI): domain Eukaryota; kingdom Metazoa; phylum Arthropoda; class Insecta; order Lepidoptera; family Gelechiidae; genus Tuta; species Tuta absoluta. Next base: position 20,283 of record JAQAHW010000019.1, on the reverse strand, counting down.
GTACTTTTTGTATACGATGGTATGTTTCTTCAACTTCGTGTTACTCGGAATTTAATGCTTATTTTTTATCTAAAGAATCAACACTTTATATTATGGAACAAATAAGTATCACTCATGATGTAGGTATGCTTGTTATTTATTTGGTTAATAGTTTAGCCCTCTAAATCTCGGCTGCTTAAGACATCCTTCATCACGGAGGTCGACAGATCCTACTTAAACTCCTTACCAAATAAATAACGAGTACGTCGCGTAAACCTACATCATCAGTATAAAACTGGCAACTAAGTCCAAGCTTTCAAGAAAAGTAATGTTTATTTGTTTTAGCATGTGCACGAAACTTTGTCTCATGTAGTCAACAAAGCGGCATCCGTCGTGGCGCGTTACAAAACCGCTGAAAACCGCGCGGCATGCCGACACAAGCTCACAACTGTAATACAAAACATTGTCATGAACTTATGCCGTGTGATGTCGGCTTAGAATAGCATCACCCTATTTCTTTCCCGTGGGTTTCGTAAGAGTCAACTAAGGGACTCGAGGATTACATGTATATTTCAATTTTAGGCGATAGGCTGACAACCTGTCACTATCGTAATACACGATTTTTCCTCTTTAATATTTGTCAGACGTGGCGATAGCGACCGTATTTTTACGGCCGGTAACGCTCTGCTAACCTGCAAGGGATAAAGGCGTGATATATGTTCGTTTGTTTTGTTTTTAATTAACTTTCAAATAAATCTTATTTAATGTGTATAGTGAAATGTGCCTGTAGAGCTTTCAATCCTCCGTAATCCAAAGATATTTTTCCAAATCTAAAGTGACACGAGCCCTTTGAAGCTAAGCAAAGCATATAGTCACTTAAAAAATACCTCTAAAGTTAATAAATTATTAAAAAAAATATAAATCTTTGCATATTAATTAATGCTGTAATGTAATCAAAAGCCCGTATAAGTGTCCCTTTACACTACTTATAAAGCGCGCACTCAGTGTGTGCACAGTAAGCATAAACATGTGGTATCGGTTAGAACACGCGGACAATAGGCTATTCAGCCGCAAGCCCCCGTTATCAGGAAGCTGGGGAACGCATGTCCTTTTACGTGATTGTCTGTTATACGCCACCGGCCAACGGCCACCCGCCACCGAGCCGCCATGTTAGTACTGATAATCTCATGCCAGAATGAAGCGTGGTTCTACTTAACGTGGGCTTTTCAACTTTTACATTAGTAAATAATTAACTGTTAAACTTTTAAAGAAAGTTATTGATTAAGTGTTGAAACGTATGAATATTACAAAAGGGTACATAGGCATTTTGCCGCCCATGTTGTCATATTTCATACAAATAGTTAATATTTCTACGCGAGTTCTAGCCGTAAATAAAAAAATAAGATCCAATAATATTCAGATAAACACTGGTCCAATCTCATTTAGTTACCATTTCGACTCGACGAAGAAGAAGAATCCAAGCGAGATTTAATTAAAAGTCTGAAGTGCTGTGTAAAATACCTGTTCAGCAAAAAAAGAAGATGAATGAAAGCAAAAACGAAGTAAAATGTAGAATGTACCAGCAGACACTCTTTTTGCGCGTGTCTATTACTTTAGTGCACAGTGCACACTTAATAAAAATGGCGCCTGTAGAAACGGTGGTAGTTTTTCTACTGTATGAACACAGTAGTTTTAGACGCGGTTATTGTGAGTCATTGACCTTATGCACGCATAACGAACCTTTTTAAAGTACTCCCAGGCTAAATGTTGTTAACAGTTGCCTGTCGCAGGCAACATGCAGTAAAAGCGCTTTAAGTTACTTTATTATCCAAAGAAGTATCTACTTTCTGTAACAAGAACAAGGAAAACACAAATACAACAATAAGTAGAGAAGCCCCAGCGGTTATAAAAGGTTTTACAACCGCAGTTGCAAAGTACCTACAAAAGGTTTTTATAACTAGTGTGTCTAGCCCACTGTTGCCCACTTATCACCTTTATTGGCAACCAGGGTAGCGAGAGCTTACGTCAGCTTATTCAGTCCTATTTTCTTTGTAATATAAAAGTATTTTCTTTGTAATACTAAAGTTTTTTTTTTCCTTAATAGATGGAATGATATGCTAACGATGAATAGATAGAAAGATAACGATTAAGATTTCAAGTCTGATAAGGGCCACAGGACATAGTAGGTATACGTTCTACTTTGTATAGCTTAATAACTAGTATAACGCCAAAGGGTTGCTTGGAAACAAACATTTGTAAAAGATATTATGACAATCTTTAATATCATAATATTCAAACAATCCGGGAATCTGCGACTCAAGCACCAATACCAAGTACGATTATTATTTAGATTTAGATTTAGAAAACCCACACGTTAGTATTTGCCTACAAATTGTTGTTATACCAAATATTGTCAATACTTAATTTTGATTTTTTACAATTGCTTATAAATTATGTTGTGAGGGCACCACAACTAAAATAAATAAATATTTCAGACAAAAGCAAAACTTGTACTATGTGAAGTACTCGTAGATTGCTGACATTAATACCTCCTATTTACATAAATAAAATCTCGGATATTTATTTTTATGTAATATAAATGTTGAAAGGAAAATAGAAATATTTTTATTAATATATAAGATGTAAATAAACCAACTGCAAATATTTTAAGGGGTGAACCAGACCATAAAACTGAACAACATTCCTCTAGAAACATAGGTCGTAACACAAAAAAATATTTGTTCCTCCCATACTAATATACTATATCTTCTGTTGTTTTCTTTTCCTCTTTATACTATTGTATTATCCTGACTTCCATAGTTTAGGTATATGTATTAGTTTATTATAATATTATTTAAATATATATTAGTATATTCATTGTTTTGTTTACACTATTATATATGTATTAATGTGTAAAATTGTTTAAGTAGTATATTTTGTGTATTTTAGTGCTCGTAGGTAATATTTGCACTATCCCGCTTCCAATGTCGCACTCTCTTTTTCACCCTAAGGTTGCCTGGTAGAGAATGCTACCTAGCATTAAGGCCGCCTGGTTGTACTGTTTCTTTTATTTGTGTTTATCTATTGTTGTATTATTTATTTAATGTGCAATAAAGAATTTTGTTATGTTGTTATGTTATGTTATATATATTAAAATAATTTATATAATATTTATGTAAATGTACGCCTTTGCTCACACTGTTTGTACATTTTTCATTTGCTTTTTATGCAATAAAGGATATATACTAAGTGTTTAGGCCGGCGGGGTTAATTTGTGGAGGGCCAATTTTTTTATATATTTCGACGTATTCCTTGGGGAATTCCTTGCAGTTCGTAAAACTGAACATCTTTCCCCATCCCTTTAAATATTTGCAGTTATTTTTATATACTATGTATCTACTTAGGCATATATCTGAATATGACTAAACAAATATTTGGGTCTCGTCGGGATCGAACCCACGACCCTCAGCGTAGCAGGTACTATCCGCTACGCCATCGTGCCAGTCTCAATTAACTGTATGTCCAGAATCTATCAAAACTGGCTAATAAAGCCTTAGTCTAAGTTTTATTACTACTTTGGTGTTTCAAAAGACTTTGTTAGTGCTTCCCGTCTGTAACAAATAAAAACACATTTGCAGAAGCGTGAGAAACAAACTTTAGCTATCCGAACACAAGTAAACAGTTGAATTAGTAGTACAATGCTACTCACTGTGGAGATTTTAGAAGACGAAACTTTTGGTTTAATGTATGTGCTTACAAACTACTTTTGCTTTTCGTGTGGAACACTGAATTGTCCAACGTGCGTTTACATAAGGCGTGGCTTGTACGGGCCGTTGTAGCACATAGGTAGGGTACCGGGGGACTCAAAAAGAATAATAATAACATTTAAACAGGTAACTAAATAAGTCGAAATATGTTCTTTGTTTGATTAACGGAGAACACCCAAAAAAGCCCATGGCCCGGCGCAAAAGAAAGATATCTCAGTGTTTTATGTATATTATTAGTAAAAATAATATATATATGTCACTGCCGCCGGAAGTGGCTAACTTAAATAAAATGCTATCTTATTATTTTCCGGCATAGTTTTAGAGATGTACTATTTTGAACGTTAATTAATTATATAAAATGTAATAAACTATCGTAAATAGAATACTATTGTTCGTGCATACACGGCCGCAGGACACTCGGAAGTTGCGCTCACGTAATAAGTATTTTGTACTACCTTGGCTGGGCCTGTCATAATCTGAACGAAATAGAGCATCCTGCGGCTTTTTTAAACGAAGTGTTGGTAGATATACAAGTTTAACAAATAATTATGAAATGATTAATGTTGTTTAATTATTGATGTTGTCGTTGACTATTGTTATAATTGTGTTTATGCAATAAATAAATAAGTAAATAATAATATTGTTTTATTCCTGAATCATGTGCGTTAAAAACAGAAAACTACTTTTATGAAATATACTGTCATATACATATTTTTACTAAATATATATATTGTATATCTAAGATCACTAGAATTCTTATAAAAATGTGATTCACTACCATTTAGAATCATTTTGGAGTCGATATGTTACACGAAATGTAATTTTTAATTTATGCCTGAAAATAATCTAAAAGCAATTTTTTTTTATCTTAGCCACTTCTTGCGGCAAACACACCTATCAAAAAATATTTTACATAAAATACACAAATAACTGAGATACGTTTCTTCTGCGCCGGACATTGGGTAATTTTGTATGGAGTTTGGGTGTTCTCCTTTATTACATACATACATACATACATACATAAATCACGCCTATATCCCTTACGTTGTAGGCAGAGCGTTAACGGCCGTAAAACGGATATTAACACCACGTCTGACAATAGCTTGAGGGTCAATCAGATAACTGTGTATCACTATAGTGACAGATTGTCAGCCCATCGCCTAAAATTGCAATACACATCCCTCGAGTCCCTTAGTCGGCTCTTACGACACCCATGGGTAAGAAATGGGGTGATGCTATTCTAAGCCGGCAATCACACGGCGCGTTAATTACTAGTAATTTAAACCTAACCACCCACCTGGCATTAAAACACCAGTATAATCTAGTTTCGGATAGGTACTCGTTATACAGATATTAACAAACGAATGTTTCGTTTTATTTCGTTGTCAATTTGATTCAATATCGTGTATCCAAAATGAAATTGGAAACAGAACAGCAAGCCGAGCCAAACCACAAAATTTCAATATTAATAAATGTGGGCAGCAAATTAATTTTTATTTACTGGATATTAGCAGCCTAGAACTTATATACATATTATCTTTCTTGTCATGTCTATGTTAGGGCATCGAGTCTACAAAGATCCCGACAAAATTTATAAATTATTTTTGTTTAACAGTCGTTCTATAGGATAATGATCATTTTAAATCCTTTAATGTGTATCAACTGTGACAATCACGCAATCAGTGCGTCTATTGTGAAATGACAAGCGCATTGGAAGACTTTTTGGGTACTTTTTATATACTTATCGAAGCAAACTTAAGTCAAAGTAAATCCATCATACGCAATCATGCAATCAACAAACAATAGATATCAATGTAGCGAGTTGGTAAGTAATCATCGCAAATAGAATAAGTATCACGACTAGCGACAAATTCAATAACTGAAGTGGTAGAAATATCCCCCGGGACACTGCAAACACTGTTGTATGAGATTACTACGCTCAACTACAAATTAGAGTTGCATCTCACTGACTAGGGTTGTGGAGAACTTTCCATTTTCTTAAAAGCTTACTATGTACCTTGAAACTGCGTCAATATGGACTACTGCGAATCTGAGAGGCATCGATCTAATGAGTGTCTTACGAGAACTCGGTATGACTTTCATCCTCTACAATTTAGCTTTTTACCCTTTTTTGCTATGTTTCCCATTTCTTCAAATTTTGGACCTATCTATCCTATCTATCTACCAATCGTAGAAAAACTGATCGTAGCTGGTACATAATAAAAAAAAACATATGTGTATTCTTCAAATTTAAAAGTCTTGTCGGTGAGGTAACTTTAATTACTTCGGTGTATTGAGTATTCAAAAACTTTAAGAGCACCTTCGTTGTTCACATTGGGTTTAATACTATTTTTAGATGCACATGAAAACCCAGCAGCAGCCCTATAGTAACTGCCAGCGCCAGCCCTTCTTAGAAGAAATTACGAAAAATGTTTTCACGACGACTAATGTGTGTTAGCAGTGTGCAACTTGCTGCTTGCATACTTTTGCATTAACTGGAATCCATTACTTCTTTTATTTGAAACTAATGTGAGAGTGGAGACGCGATGCAGCAATGTACAACATTACGTTATTTAGAAGTTCGCGAGTGAGGCTACAATCATTAGCTTCCACTACTGCAGGGGGACAACTTTGTTCGTGTCGCTGAGCGGGATCTACGACTTTAGATGCCTTCTTCCCACAACGTATTTGTTACGTGAGAAAGCGCATAAAGAAAGTTGGAAGAAGAATCAGTAAGAAAAATATACTGGATTGTAGTTACTATGTGAAAGTTTCATATAGTATATATATATATTCTTTATTGTGCATTAACAATACAATAATATTTGTACTATGGTTTTATTTTGCACTCACAGTGCTATATTACTTTCATAAATGAAAATAAGAAATTGAAAAAATGTCAGCGCCCGCCGGGACCTGAACCCGGGACCGTGGAGTACCGTTCCACTGCTCTGCCAACTGAGCTACCGGCGCCCCGACGTAAGCCGACGAAATCTTCAACCTCTTGGTACTCGTCTCGAAGCGACGACAAGCGACATCTAGGATAAGTTATTTGAAACTAATACTATGGTCAGTCCACTTAAGAGTGAAATTCGAACCATGCGATGAAGCTTTGCTTAATTAAATGTACTATGGTTTTATTTTGCACTCACAGTGCTATATTACTTTCATAAATGAAAATAAGAAATTGAAAAAATGTCAGCGCCCGCCGGGACTTGAACCCGGGACCGTGGAGTACCGTTCCACTGCTCTGCCAACTGAGCTACCGGCGCCCCGACGTAAGCCGACGAAATCTTCAACCTCTTGTTTCAAGTCCCGGCGGGCGCTGACATTTTTTCAATTTCTTGTTTTCACAATAATATTTGTTTAAAAAAGTAGTTCACAAAGGTGAGCTTATCTCTATAAAGAGATCTCTTCCAGCCAACCTGTAAAACTAAGTACGAAATAAATACGTGCGGGAACAAGATTGCACACAAAGTAAAAATTAAAATAAAAAAATAAAACAACAATATGAAAAAGAATTATTTGATAATAGTCAAATAAATACACATAGCTAAACTAATTGTATCTACACTTTCCAACTAGTTTTCACGTGCATCAATGCAACAAGAGAGATAACTTAATTTCAGTTTTTTAACATTTCTCTTAATCAATTAACACCATCTTTAAATGTTATTACATTTCCAGATTGTAATCTAGTTTTTTTCTAATTTTTAATTTCCGCATACGCATCGGACAATATTGCGGTTCGTGACAGCCATCATACAAACGTCATCCTGTGCCAATCGCAAATTGACGCAACACATGTGCTATCATATATAATTCCGTATACTCTTTTTATAAAAACATCGTATTCGGAAAAACACCGGAACATCATGCGGTACGTGTGACTACTATCTAACAGGGAGGGAAACCAACCCACCACAGCTAAATTGAGAGGTGCCGTGCGTTTCCCCAAATAATAAAGAGATTAAGATCATTAGGAGATATCTTCCATTCCACCATTTTTGTCGGAAATTAAATTTCCCTCATTTTCCGCGTCGCCTCGTCCAGATTACTTAGTTCATCGCGATTTTAATCCGGCATTTAAAAGGTCGGGATTATGGAGGGTTAAGTTGCCGCCCTTATTAAAATGATACTTTATAAAAATATTAATTATGTGCATAGGTATATTTACTTTTGAATAGAAAATTAAAAAAAATTTCTACCTTTAATACCGTGTGTCATTGAAGTTTGAGAGTGTTGAAGTTTATTTTATTTTATTTTATTTGGGGAGCTTACAGCCTTACAAAAACTGCGAAAGGTTCGGTTTAGTTGCACTTTTTAGACTTGTATGAAGTATCAACTATGACAAGTCTTAGATGTCATACTTATACACTTATAAATTCTACAATCGTTTTAATTCTATGACGCAAAGTATTTGATCAGAGTATCGTATCAGCAACACTACAATTGTATTTTAACTGTCGAAAGATTTTAGGTTTTTATACATACGCGGTGCTATAACAAAATAAGTAGAACGTGGTTTAAGCTCTTTGACAGCGTCAAATGGGACAGAAAAATATTTCAAACGCAGTCTTGAAGCTCTCCTAACTTTTTGTAATAACACAGAAAATAGTCGTTTGTACTTACAACTAAAGAGCAAAGTTGATTTTTGCTTCGAGTGCTAAGGATACCCAAAAGTAGTATTTCAGTGTGGGATTCAAAACCACGTGTTGTGAATTGAATTGCTCTCGTGTGGTACACACAACTTTTCACCAGAAAATGTCAAGTTTAGGAAATTCCAGTAGAATGATTCCAGGGCAAAATACTTGGCACTTTTGCTATAGGCCGCTGCCTCGGCTGATGTGGCAGGCCGCGAAGGTCCCCTTTATTTCCTTTGCATTTGGTAGAAATACCAAAATGAAAAGAAAACTTCAATCAAACTTGTCAAAACTGACGAGTCCTTCTCATGTATATCCATAGACTTAGAATAATACACGTGTACGAATATATCCGTCTCTTCTAGGAGTCCTACCTATGTATGTACACTTTTTGTAGCTCCATACCATTCTAAAAAGATTGCTCCACACTATGAAATCCTTTTTTTTTTTAGTTAAAGTCATTGTCCGTATCGAGACGTTCGTTGTTGCTAACAACGTTTTGAAATGAGAAGGTTTTGAAGTATTTAATTATATTAAGAAGATGAATATTGGGAAATAAAAAGTGAAAATGTTATATTGTCTTCTTTCATTCTGTCTTCTACTTGAAGTAGTACTCAATATACAGGATTATTTTTTAGTCAGTGCGCAGCTTCAACATACGTAATGGTTATCAAATTTTAGAAGATATGTATTTATTTTTTACACCTGACTTAGAACAAAAAAATTGAAATAATCGCACTTAAACTTATCCCAGGATCGTACGTAAGTGTGGATCACCCTATTAGGTTCACTAGCTATCTTTCGGTATGGCAACGTCGCGCGCGGCCCAGTTATACCTATCAGCTGACTGTGTTCTAGCTTCTACCTACAGCACAGGTCAATGACCAGTCCAGGTTAATGACCTCTATTGGTACCGGGGTGCGTGCGGGTGATACCTACAACAACTAAGTACCTATCTCACAAGTACCTACACTTAAACTGCCTCCGTGGTGTAGTGGTTTGAAAGTTGGTCTCTTGATTTGATGGTCCCTGTTTCTAGTTTATGCGGAGAGACAAGATTATTTTGTTAATCACGTAGTTGGATTTTTACCAGTTTGGTTAAGAATTAGCAGCTACTAGGTACTAGCATAAGCAAGACATGTAAATGTTTAATCCATAACGGTAACTCGGGATTGTACAGCACCTCGAGTAACCATCTACGTGATCAACTTAAGAATGGTTTTTCTTACAGTTAACAAGATTAACCAGAAAAGATTGATACCCATTTTAAAAGATCAACATTCAAAGGTTTTTCTAATATTCTTTAACAATAACCAGTAAAGACTTTAATGGCAACTGGAGCCGTTGCTGATAGTACCTAAAAAGCCTACACAACCTGCATAAAACAGAGGTTGTGATGGTTTGTCAACGTCGCGATTAGTCACCGCGTCTTACAGCGCCAGACATAGTGGCGCCAGCCGGTTCAATTTTAGAAGAAATCTGACGCCGGCGCCGGCCGACCGACCTCCGCCGCCCGCGCCGCGCCGCCGCCTGCGGCACGGCGTGGCGGGAAATTCATCTGCACTGCTATAAAGCTTTATGTACACTGATGATATGAGGTAGCTCGTATTGCGCGGCCTGCCTTCGATGATTTTAACCGAATTATCCTTAAAGTACAACTGCATTTAAAGTAAAGTAAACGGCAATTTTGTGCGCTTATGAGAGTGGAGCGAAAAATTCAGTAAAGTATGACAGTCAAAGTTGATTAGGCCACTAAAATGTTGCTACTACGTCAGTGTGAACTAACCTTGAGTGGTTATTTAGGAATAAAGATTAAAAACGGTCTACTCACACAAAAATAACAGGGTGTGATTTGATCGGGCATTCATAAAAACAATTGTATGGCCGGAACGCAGCTATCGCGCGCCAGTCTTGTGTAGCTGAGCCTTTAAAAAGGTGATTCCAATTTTCCCTTCATACTTTTACGGGCTTAGGACCGTCAAAATGAAAAGTTTACCTAGAACACTAGGTAGGCAGTAGGTAGCTAAGTACAATTGTCGTTTAATTAACAGTTACTTACCGTAAACTGCCCGTGATCCAACAGCCGCTGCATAACGTTGAGGAATGTTCTTGGGTTCGGTACTAGAGGGTCCACAACGCCAGCATTACGCAGTCGAGGTAAACTTTCGTCCGCGTACATTCATTGGGCTGCTCGGGTATTTTCCCCACTTAAAAAGTACGAACGCACCATTTCGTAAAACTCGCGAAACGTAAAATTCGACATCGCGAAATTAATTCGGGATCGGCGGGAAAAGTAGTGTCACACAGGTGCGCGCCCGCCCGCGACGGAATCAAAGCGAGAACTGAAACTGACTGAAGGGTGCGCTGCGCGAGCGCTGTTGCCATTTTCACGCACCCCCGATTGAAAAGTAGTGTGTCCATGATTTATTTTTTATGAGGCAGACAAAAATAAAAAATAAATAAAAATAAAACATATTTTTTTATTTGCCTAAAATGTCCTATTAACGATTCTGATATCATGGTATAAGTTTGCGCACTGACTAAAAAATAACCCTGTATAGTACTAGGTGTTTTTAATTAAAAACCGTCACAAAACAAAAGTGTATTTGCTTAGTAAAGATAAATAAATTGTCAGACTAGAAGGTTCTTGGAATAAGGTGTTTCATATATTATTACCTGGGATAGCAAAGTGTTCTGTATTTTCGTCACGTCTGTTGTGGAGTAACCTCCTTGCTCGTGAGGATACTAACTTGATAAAGTAAGATAAAATTGTTGCATTTTTTTCCAGAGGTATACTAAACTTGTACGTTTCAAGGTCAGCCAAAAAAAGCGTGTACCGATTTAAGTGGTCCAAATAAATTATCAAGATTCTTAAGAATTCAGAAGCTACCAATTTAGTATAAAAACTTGTTTATTTACTCGTATTTGAAGAAAGAAATTGGACCTCGCATACAAATTTTATGACTGATAGAGCATTTTGTATGGCATCCATATTTATTTTACATTCTTTTAAAAGCAAAGTTTACTTAAATACTTTTTTTTAATAAATACCTACATATTATACATTCAAAACACCCAGACTAAATACAAACACTTGTGGGGATCAAACCCACGCCTCTCGGCGTAGCAGGCAGTCTATGGACATCTTGAAGCGGGACATTTACGGTGTAATTACAAAAATGTTAGACGCGCATAGTGACAGTTTTTAAATATTTTTTCCATACGACGACGTGACGTTGTCAAACAGCTTAAATAAGTCTAACTTTTTTGTATTGACAAGGATAATTTTTTTGTTGATTTATGTCTTTTATTTGATAGATAGATAGATAAATCATTTATGAAAAAAACATTACAAAGTAAACAATTTATTTGGGGTTGTTAAACTTTCAAAGTTTGTCTCGTATTTAAAGTATAATTTTGAGAGTTTTGTATAAAAAATATGTAAACAGTCAAATGGTAAATTATAGCTCGCTGGTCTTATCTGGTTTAGATTTATTAATTCAAAACAATAAAATAACTCTGGTAGTTTATCCTTTTTGACGGTATTCATTATTTACTGCCGCCTTAAATACAAGTCGTTTATTTGGTAGAATCGTTTTACCAAACCTAGTCATTTATAAATGCACCTGAGCTGCAAGCGGGCCTCAGACATCGAGCGATTGAGATTCTATTTATACCCGCGCCGTCTCGCCTCGCCTGAGAAGAAGCCTGATATTGCACTAACATGCGATCCAGTGAGTTAGCGAATTGAACCAACTAAGTATGGCTGAAACTTGACCGTAGATGGGTGACCGGTAGACCCGACGGACGGTGGAGTAAACGGGTTCTCGAGTGGAGGCCACGCCTCGGCAAGCGTAGTGTTGGACGACCTCCGGCGTGAACCGATGACTTAAAGATGTCGGCTGGTAGCGACTGGATGGCGAAAACGGGAGATCGTGCCCAATGGCGTACCCTGGGGAGGCCTACGTCCAGCAGTGGACTGCTATAGGCGTGTATGGATGAACGGTATCGATTTATCGACCAATTTACTGGCTTATTAAGGTAATAAACGGTCTTAAGGTTTATTTCGTTTTACCAAACCTTGTCATTTGTGAATGCACCTTAGCTGCAAGCGGGCACCTGACATCGAGCGATTGAGGTTCTATTTATACCCGCGCCGTCTTGTCTCGCTTGAGGAGTAGCCATGGTATTCCACCAGCTTGCGATGCAATTGAGTTGTATGATGTAGGGTATGATAGTATTTTCTAAGAACATCTACCTAAAACGGGCAGTAAAAATAAAAGGTCTTCTTCATAGGCGGTTTACTCATTTGTCGTCCGTCGTTCCGTTTTTAACGCATGCGTCTGGCAGACGAAAGGAATTCGAATCTTATTCCCATCATCATCATTGGCCACAGCATCTATCTAAATGATTGTTGCAGCGCTCGTGGGTTATGACGATATAAAGATATGGATACGGTGGGTTTACGATGCGTAACGGACGCGTATGTCAAATGACTTGACAGACGGCTCCGTTAGATTGGAATTCGCAATTTTCTTTCATCTGACACACGCTTGCGTTACGTTGCGTAATAAAACGGAACGACGGACAACAATTAAGTGAACCGCCTTATTCTTCAACAGCTACAACAGTTCACTGCAAACAAAAAGTCACTGTAGCAAAATTTCCCCGTGAGCGGTCACTGGGCCACTTGCCAACAGCGAACAATGTAGGATTCATTTAGCAAGGACCTTTTCAAACATGCCCCCTGACTGGCGGCGTCGCGAATGGTGTCCGAAGTCATTTTGTGTGTCATTGTATTTATCCTTTTCCGACACACTCACATAGCAGATCAATGTATAACGTTCAATACAATGTGCCTTAAAGATACAATGTTTTCCAAATATAAAATTGATGGCCATTCGAAGACAGAGGTTTGATCGTAGCCAAACTTCGATCAACTCGGCCTTCCGTACCCGTCGGAATGAGACGGAAGATCGCGTTGCTCGAAGTAGCCAAAGTAATACATAGGTACACCAAATAACTAGGAACATTATACAGTAATACCAAAAAAACGTATAACGAAAAATAACTTATAAAAAGAAGTAGCCAAATACTTTCGACGCTATATTTGATGCGTACTGAATATCACTTTCATCAAAGTGGCGACGTATTCTGTAACCCGTAGACATATGCTACGAAATTCGTAGATAGTGCTACGTAATACTATTCGTTGCACCTTTTCGAGGAAAAAAATTGGATGGATTGTACATCGTAACAGATTGTTAATGCATTTAACAATTTACATAGGTAAACTACTACCAGGGTATTAATATTGTTAAATCAAAATGCATATAAGCATTTACAGAGTAACATAATCTGTTTAAGTAGAACCGGAGCGGTGTTCAAGCAACATAACTTATCCTGTCGATAGGTGGAGCTAGTGAGATAAATGATCGCAATAGAATTAATCTAGCACTCCAGGGGCTTCTCGTTTCTCAGTTTCCAATATAACATCGTGTGCCACAGGGTTGCGTATTAACTTAAGTATGTATTTATTCCTGGTACTAAATAAACCTATGGTACAAAGGCCGGCCCACATCTAGTGACTCTCTCGACATATTTAATATAAATCATTCCAAAAAAATTACATGAGTAGGATTCGACTGTCTTGGTACGCTAAAAGTCACTGAGTGTTCATAAATTCATAATTCGTTTATTCATCAATTTATAACATAACCAAAGCGTTATAAAATTGTTAGTATCTATATTTGCTTGAAAAAACGTTACTTACTTAATTACTTCGCCGGCTCGACGACCCAAAGTGAGTCTTGGCCTTGAAAAAACGTTAATTTCTAATATAATTTTTGACAACTGACATACCTGTTATACACTTTTATTGGAAAGCCAATAGGTAATGATAGAAGTGCGAAGTCCAAGCAATAAACAGCCATAACTCTCATTAATACAGTTCCGTGACTGCGCATAAACTAGCGATGGTTTAAGCACCGCCGCAAACGTTACAACCATCAAAACTACACCAGTTTATGACCTCGGTCTGGACAGGTTCGTGATTGGTTCAGTGAAATGTGGTGGTGTTAAACTTAGGGCATATCGCAGTTTTCTTTGTCGCTTACCTTACCGTAATCAATACTGAAATCAGTCGTCAAATATATTTGACTTTACTTACGACAGGACTTTACTGAAAAACTACAAAACTGATTGTCTGTCAAAATCATTATACTACTTTATTTCTTATTTGCTACAAAATAATATGTTTGTATTACAAATATCCATACATACATACATACTCATATCACGCCTATAATCCCTTGCGGGGTAGGCAGAGCCCAAACGGCCTCAAAAAACGGTCATTTACGCCACGTCTGACAAATATTTAAGGGTCATTTGGAAAATTGTGTATCACCATAGTGACAGATTGTCAGCCTAATGCATTAAATTACAATACACACCCTCGAGTCCCTTAGTCGTCTCTTACGACTCTCAAGGAAAAGAAATGGGGTGATGCTATTCTAAGCCGGCATCACACGGCGTACAAATATCCTGTTCATGTTCATTCTTATGCATAGCCATATCTACCGGGTTTTTAAATGTATGGTTGCTTCCTAAAAAACACAATACGTAGCCAGTTGTCATGGAAGACGGAAGTTTTAATAACGGCACAAAGGCACAGGCAGTGTGCAGTCATTCCACGCACGCCTCCCACTTATTTCTTTCCCCTATGTAGAAGTAACGATAGCAGTAACTCTTCACATGTAGAATGTGTGTATTTGTAAATTTTAAATTTACAAGAAAAACCAGCTGTTTATGTTTATCAGCATGATAAAAAGAAGCGTTAGTTCGAGTATTGTAAAAATAGTTACAATTACCTACGTCTCTTTTTATTTATGTCGTTTTCTTTCTTACAATTTTGGTTACAAAAACTACGTCTATTTTGGGTCTATTTAGACCTACAGAAATGATAGACCTAGATCTTTCTGCGAATTAGACTGTGTATCTCCTATAACATACTGCGCCTATTTTTTACTGTGATCATGTACCTGTCCGTTACTACGCAGCAGCCAAAATGAGTATGAGCCCGGAAGAAACTCATATCACCGTCGAAATGTTTACAAACGGCTGCTTTCAGGGGGACGTTGACTCCAACTTTTAAACATGAGTATGTTTATGGTAATCGGCTTTTTTAAATTATTTATATTTTCAACATAGTTAAAACTCCATTTCACAGTGTCCAACACGCATCAGAAACTGCATTAGTAAGTAGGTTACAACATTGTAATGGACAAAAATTGATGTATTAGATTACTAGTGGCCCGCCCAGCGGTTTCACCCACTGCTAACCGATTTTCCACGGGAAACAGTTCTTCTCCCGACATAAATTATACATACAAACCTACCTCTTGAATCACTCTATCTTTAAAAAATCTAGATCCGTTGGTTGGTTTTGAAGATTTAAGCATACATACAAACAAACAGACAAAGGAACAGACGCGGGAAGCGAGTTTACTTTATACTATATAGTGATTCATTTACTTTTTTTTTTCAGCTGAGCATATTCATCATTCTAGCCTTAGTTTAAAACAAAGCTGTAGTTATCTTTATTTTGAAAGTGCTTTCCATTATGAAACCTTTCGCATTTTCTCGCCTTATCCTCTTAAGGGTTTCCAATATTGGACAAGTCTGTAACTAGCTTTGTCAAATTAGACAGGTTTGTGTGCATCCAGCACAAAATGTTATTATCATCATATGATTATTATCGAGTAGACAAATGACGCGATGAACTGGTATATATGCAGATTATCATTTTTAGAAAACTTGCAAAGTTTTCTATTGCGGGCAGGATTTGAACCTGTGACTTTCACTATCACTAGTGGCTACCCCTCTTCCATCTGGGCTAACGCGGCTCATCCTTTACCTGCAAATTTTGCAAGCGAATCTTAATTCCAATAACGCATATACCTAACACGGGAAGTGTTTCAAAAATGTTAAATTCAATATGCAGATTAGTTCTATGTGCCTAGTTCTTCACTAAGAAACATTTTAAGGCAAAGATTTAAACGTCCTTGTTATAAAGCTTTACTGAGTAGTCCATTAAAGTTTATTACCAAAACAAATAACGATGTTACATAATCGACTTAGCACAACCAATGCCCATGTTTTTGCTACAGACTCCACATAAGCTTGGCAAATACGCTTTGTAAGATTTCCTTTGAAGAGATTACGTGAAAAAACAGGATTACAGGAACAAAGCTGAAAAAACGGTGGAGATTAACGCTGCTAGTCAGACAAAGGAATTTCCACCGTTCGAACGGATGCCGTTTAGACATATTTTGCAGTGAGTATAAGGCTTGTCACAATAAAACAATTTAAACGGATTACAGTTATGCTTATTTAGGATTTTAAGATTTCTACGTTTCGAGCTCTTTACAAAGCTCGCGGTCACAGACAAAGAGTATCTAATAGAACTAGCGGTCACGGATGACTAAGGTGTTAGACGTCATTATTTAGAATTTTAATTATTTTTGTTCTACCGTCATCTATTTGTCCCAATTCTACGCAGAAAGCTGATACTGTGTTTTGTGTAGTAGGTCTGTAATCAGTGGAATCCAATTCGATTAAATTCCCCATCCAGTATGTCTGTAAAAACTTGGATGTTTTTGTATTTCTAAAAATAACCCTGTATAAGATAGGCAGTTCACACTTGAAGTCCGTTGCTGCGTATTTTTACCGCAGCTGTAACGCTTACGTTTCTCAGGCGAAATGACATTGCGAATTCCGATCATAGTTCCATACAAATACGGTGAAGGTGCGTTGACGGATCCGTCGTTTGACAGACAGACATCGTCATATTTGTATGGAAATAAGATGGAAATTTGCAATTTCCTTTCGTCTAACAGACGCATGCATTACAGATGTGCTAAAAATACGCAGTGGGAGAACCGCTATAGAATAGCTGATAGTCTGTTCAAAGTTACTTATAACCGAGTAGAGTGGTTGCCAGTTAGACGCTCTCCATCGATCAAGTATATTGCACACCGGATGGAGCGCGGCGGGAAACGATTGCAAACTTACCTCCTGCAATTACCCTTATTCCTCGTTCTACACACAATTTTATATTGATCAACAGAATTTCAAAGTTACTCAATACAGTGCTGAGTTATTTCTCAAATCAATTATAATATACTTTATTGCACAAAACATAATAACGTTGAAATAAACAAAGAAAAAACACAATACATAAGGCGGCCTCTATGCTAAAGTAGCATTCTCTTCCAGGCAACCTTTGTGTGATATGGAGAGTGCGAACATATACGCGGGTCGTACAAAAACCTACATATAATACACTGTAATACATACCTACTTAGGTACATAATACAAACATATATATTACTAGCTTTTACCCGCGACTTCGTCCGCGTTAGACAGTTTTTTAAGGCACAGGTTCTAAAGTAGAAATTTATATTCATAGTAAGTATGACAGTAGTGATATTAGAACTGTTCTTATCTCTACTGTTTAAAGATGACTTCTTGCTTCTGTTGTTAAAGGGACAATTCAAAATTTGCTATCCGGTGTACTGCCCTGAAAGATCAATATTTGTAACCATAGAATACAAAGTCAGTAGATAACAAAAAAATCCTCGGTAAAAAGTTGCCAATATCCTTTTTCAACTTATTCCCATTATACTAAACAACTTTTTGGAATCATTTCTGTATCTCTAATAGTTTAGGTGGGCTCCTGATGGTACACCTGGTGGTCTACATAATTTACTCCAGATCCTCAATGTCCTTGTGAAAAGAAGCAGCCAATCATATTGAAAACCTTTTGTTTTGGAACCATTTCTGTATCTTTAATAGTTTAGGTGGGCTCCTGATGGTACACCTGGTGGTCTACATAAGGTACTCCAGATCCACAATGTCTTTGTGTAAAGAAGCGGCCCATCATACTGAACAACTTTTGTTTTGGAACCATGCCTGTATCTCTAATAGTTTAGGTGGGCTCCTGATGGTACACCTGGTGGTCTACATAATTTACTCCAGATCCTCAATGTCCTTGTGAAAAGAAGCAGCCCACCATATTGAAAAACTTTTGTTTCGGAACCATTTCTGTATCTTTAATAGTTTAGGTGGGCTCCTGATGGTACACCTGGTGGTCTACATAAGGTACTCCAGATCCTCAATGTCCTTGTGAAAAGAAGCGGCCCATTATTATGAACAACTTTTGTTTTGGAATCATGCCTGTATCTCTAATAGTTTGGGTGGGCTCCTGATGGTACACCTGGTGGTCTACCTACAGTACTCCAGATCCACAATGTCCTTGTGAAAAGAAGCGGCCCATCATACTGAACAACTTTTGTTTTAGAACCATGCCTGTATCTCTAATAGTTTAGCTGGGCTCCTGATGGTACACCTGGTGATCTACATAAGGTACTCCAGATCCCAAATGTCCTTGTGTAAAGAAGCGGCCTATCATACTGAACAACTTTTGTTTTAGAACCATGCCTGTATCTCTAATAGTTTAGCTGGGCTCCTGATGGTACACCTGGTGATCTACATAAGGTACTCCGGATCTTCAATGTCCTTGTGAAAAGAAGCGGCCCATTATTATGAACAACTTTTGTTTTGGAATCATGCCTGTATCTCTAATAGTTTGGGTGGGCTCCTGATGGTACACCTGGTGGTCTACCTACAGTACTCCAGATCCACAATGTCCTTGTGAAAAGAAGCGGCCCATCATACTGAACAACTTTTGTTTTAGAACCATGCCTGTATCTCTAATAGTTTAGCTGGGCTCCTGATGGTACACCTGGTGATCTACATAAGGTACTCCAGATCCCAAATGTCCTTGTGTAAAGAAGCGGCCTATCATACTGAATAACTTTTGTTTTAGAACCATGCCTGTATCTCTAATAGTTTAGCTGGGCTCCTGATGGTACACCTGGTGATCTACATAAGGTACTCCGGATCTTCAATGTCCTTGTGAAAAGAAGCGGCCCATCATTATGAACCACTTTTGTTTTGGAACCATGGCTGTATCTCTAATAGTTTAGCTGGGCTCCTGGTGGTACACCTGGTGGTCTACATAAGGTACTCCAGATCCTCAATGTCCTTGTGATAAGAAGCGGCCCATCATACTGAACAACTTTTGTTTTAGAACCATACCTGCATCTCTAATAGTTTAGCTGGGCTCCTGATGGTACACCTGGTGGTCTACATAAGGTACTCCAGATCCTAAATGACCTTGTGAAAAGAAGCGGCACATCATACTGAACAACTTTTGTTTCAGAACCATGCCTGTATCTTTGATGGTTTAGCTGGGCTCCTGGTGGTACACCTGGTGGTCTACATCGGTACTCCAGACCCTCGAATGGTGATAAAAAGTAGCCTATGTCCGTTCTCGGTATGCTAGCAATCTCTGTGCCAAGTTTCATGAAGATCGGTTCAGCGGTTTGGCCGTGAAAGCGTAGCAGACAGACAGACAGACAGACAGACAGACAGAGTTACTTTCGCATTTATAATATTAGTGTGGATTAAACTAATACATATATATTTAATTATACTAAAAGTATACTATTAAAGCGTGGATAATGCGAAATACACCAAAGGGAAAATAGATGACAGTATATATGAAAAAGACTAAAATATATTATACTATAGATTTAGATAAATAGTATTACGTACCTACGACGTGCTATTTTGTGTATGTTGTACAATGATGGCATTACGCGATATAATTTCAAAACATCAAAGATTTTCGTGATTTTTGAATTGAACTAGTTTATTAAAGCATTAAAGAGCATTGCTCTGTGAGGACCAAAGCCAGATTTCACTCTAATTGGCTGGTTTAGTTATTGAGAAGTTATCTTTATCCTAGTAATATTTAGCAATGGAAAAAG